>CM036559.1:117746297-127746297 GCA_020745775.1 Theristicus caerulescens | reverse complement strand
GGGTGTGACAGGCAAAAGGAGAGAAAAAAAATCCACAACCATGTGTCTGGACAGCTTTCAGCTGTGTGTTGGTGTGCAGGAATATGAGTGCACATCCCTCACATGGATTCACTTGTAGGTGCTGCTGGGACCACCTGTACAAGCCTAAGACCTTTCAAGGGTCGTCACCTCTGATGAGTTCCAGAGAAAAGGCAACCGTGATTTAAAGTAGCCTCTGGAATATAATATAAAAACCTTACACTTAAAACCAAAGCTGTGTTTAGAGCCCTGGCTGCACCTGTGTTTCCCAGCACTTACTCTGGGACTTAAAATCCAACATCTACCTAAGTCTTGTTGCTGGGGGGTGTAGGTGGGAGTCAGCTTGAAGACACCTCATTTCTCGGTCTGGGGAAATGGAGGGTAAGACCATTGCGGCGAGGAACCAAAGGGGATTAAATTAGGCGTTTGTGTTGGTGGGGGGAAATTTCAGGTCTGCAAACACAAGACCTGACATTTTTCCCGGCTGCTCTGCACAGCGGCAGGATGGAGCACGCTGGGAAGTGCGTGTGTACCACTTCCCTCTGCTGGAGGCAGCCCAGACTGTTACCTGCCTCCCTCCATCCGAGGAGATTTCTATAGGTACCGAAAATTCTCCAACCCCTATCATCCACACAGCAGTGATAATGAAGTGGCTGCAAATCATTTCAGTAACTTTCATTTATATAAAAATCTCAGTGCTGACTGTGGGGTGGAACAGAACAGCTCTTACAGCACACAGAAAAAACAGGACTAGAGGAAAGGGATGTATACTGCAGAGATTGTTTAAGCTGACACGTTTCGAAAGGAGCCAGAATACCACAGCCTGGACATATAACACTTCTTAAATGAAGAATGAACTGTCTGATTGCTCACAGTTTTGCACAGCCACACGCATCTCCCCCACCACCAACACTCTTTGCAGCATCAGTCAGGGAGTGCTTTGGGTTTTTTTAATATACTGACATCCATATAACCCATGCACGGATCAGGCTTAGTTTGGGGCTTGTGCAAGATCACAGGTCAAGGGAACGTGGGGGACAGAATAAATTGGTGGAGAGAAGAAGAATCTGCCTGCAAGCCATCTTCCCTGCTCCCCTCTTGCATCATCTTCAGGCAGTAAAATATCTAGTGTGAGACTGTATAACTGATAGCTCCCCTCACCTATACCTCACTTATAGATTGTAAATGGCAGTGTTTTTATGACCAAGGGCAGCTATAGGCTGTAGAAATGTATAGGCCAGATAGAAATTGATTTTTTTTTTCTATTTCAAGTATGCAGAACATTTCCTAATGTTTAAAGTGTTATATTTCCCCCTATATAAATACTCATGACTTGCTCAATTAACCCTGTGGGACCAGACCCAACTGGACCACCACCCCTGTAAGCCCACTGACTGCCACAGGGTTTAAGAGTATAGGTAGTGAGAAAGTCCTGGTGAGCCAGGGCTGGACAGCAGCCCCTGCATCTCCCGTGGGTGGCCTCCTGATAGTTTGCCATTTTGCTGATATCGTCCTTGTCATCGCCTTCTTGTGAGTGTTCCTGTAAGAGGAGTCATAATCTGGTAGCACTTTACCATCAATATACTAAACCCTATAAAGATTTTTTTAAGAGCCAGAGAGCCATTGCAGGGAGACACATGCGTGTTTTACAACAGGATACACAGTTGGAGAGGAAAGCGCTACATTTATTACAAAGATACTATCCATTAGAAAATGCAAAAAAATAAAGTTAAATTTATGTTTTGTGCACAAACCCTTCTTGTTTACCTACCAGTTTCCTCAAATAACCTGATTTCATAAAGGATATGTATTCTCCCTAGCTTTCCTTTAATCTCAGTGGTTGTTGCTAGTCTGTAGACTATCTAACCATGCTACTTCCTCGGTCACATTTACCCACACGACCGTGAAACAAGGCTTGCTCTGTACTTCACATTGAAACCTCAGTTGTAAATCCAGCCTCAGTAAAACATCACCAAATACCTCTTTTGTATGAAAAATGGGGAGTGAGGAAATACGGAGAGATTCCACCATGTCACTACTTATTTATTTATTCTTAAGGGGAGAGGAGTGGCATTTGCCTCACAAACTGAATTATGACACTGACCTAAACTAAGAGATGTTTGTTGCAAACAGGAGGAACAAAGCTGGTCAGATTCTTTGTTAAATAAGCAGCCCAATAAAGCTGGAAATAAAAAGGAAACAAGTTTTCTGTGCCTCATGTATGCACCTACATTGGCATTTTACTTTGCATCAGGAGGGTGCTATTGAGGCAAATCTGTTGATGGTCCCCACTCACTGTGATTTGATCTGCATCTCAGAGTTGCCTTGGAGCATACTGGATCCCCTTCAGATAAAAGTGAAAGGAAAGATGGTCTTCAGAAGTTCACTTAACATGCTCCAGTCACTAATGAGCATTTACTCTCTGGGACTAGACTAGAGCTAGCTCAAAGGAACACATCAAAAAAAATATAATGGGGATGTCCGGTCTTCAGAATAAACTCCTTTGGTCTATGAATCTGCTCCTGCTATGCTGTACTGTGTTGCTCATGTAGCTGTAGCTCAGAAGACCAGAAGTCAAAGCACTTTTCTTCACCCAAGTGTAAGTATGAAGAAAGCCACATGATAAAAACCAAAATGACAGCCTGAGGGATATATGCAAGGTGATCCAGCCGAGGTCAGCCCAAGGCATCCTAGGCTATGTCTGCACTAGCATTTCTACAGAGATTAAGGGGCTAAACTAGTAGGATAGATCTTGTTATGATGATGGAGGAAGACAGCTGAGAAACTAAAACCATGATCTATCAAGATATTCCTAGATATTAAGGCAGAATTCCTCCTGATGATCTATGACACAGACAGGAACTGTTGTAGAAAACCTATTGAATGGAAGTGGAAAAATTAGGGAAAGAAGATGATGATCTATCTGAGCACTTTCCCTCCAGTTAAATGCTTTGCACCTGAATTTCAAGAAATCGCACCATGGCAGTTGTGCAAAGCAGGAAATACAGATTATTAGCTCACATTTGAAAATAATGACTAAATTTATCCCATGTACAACTGCACTGAAGCCAAACAAATGAGGTTAGTCTGCAGTGGCCATTCATGCCTTTGGGATAGATCTAAATCTCATTGGAAGTGTGGAAAATTAGGCTTCCACTTATTGTGTCAAATCAATGACAACCTCCATAGGCACTCCTTTATTAGTATTAAAAAGGAAAAGAAATAAAGGAGGAGAAGAAGAAGAAGGCAAAAAAGAAAAATAAGAAGAAGGCAAAAAAGAAAAAAGAAGAAGAAAAAGAAGGAAAAGCAAAGGCAAAGGCAAAGGCAAAGGCAAAGGCAAAGGCAAAAGCAAAAAAAAGGGAAAGGAAAAGGAAAAGGAAAAGGAAAAGGAAAAGGAAAAGGAGGAAAAGGAAAAAGAAAAAAAAAAAGAAAAAGGTAGCCAGAATGTTTTAAGATGTATATTAAAAGGCCTGCTCTCTGAATAAATAGGAAACAATAGATTTTCTTCTTTCTTCCTTCTTCCTGATAAAGAAATTCTGATTTTCTTACTTCAAGCAAGGAAAAATAACTAAATGATAGAGCATACTGATTGCAGTATAGATGTTTTATTTGCAATAGCATTTGGTCCATGTCTGATATCTCAGATTATTTCCCACTGTATGCATTAATCTAGCAATGAATGTCCCTGCAGTTAGGGTATGGTACTGGAAAGGATACTAACATTTAAATCTCTCTAACTAACTTTTAAAATCATTTCCATCTTAATTTCCAAGCATTCCCTGTCATTACTACTCTCCCTTGACCAGGAAAAATAACAGGCATATAAATAAAATCAGAGAGGGAATACAGTTCAATGGTGACTTCCTTTGCAGAGGGAATGAAAAAGAAGTATTTGTCATCTCATTAGAGTAACTGCCTGCAACAGCGTAAGCCTGAGCAGGGACAGTGATAAAGGGAGAGACCTGCGGCAAAGCAAGAACTGGACCAGGAGCTTCCCAGGGATTGTCACATTTGGCTGAGGACAGAGAAGTTTGGCAGGGCTACAACCAGTCCATCATCCTGCTGG
This sequence comes from Theristicus caerulescens, assembly GCA_020745775.1. Classification (NCBI taxonomy): domain Eukaryota; kingdom Metazoa; phylum Chordata; class Aves; order Pelecaniformes; family Threskiornithidae; genus Theristicus; species Theristicus caerulescens. Next base: position 127,742,213 of record CM036559.1, on the reverse strand, counting down.
AGAAAGAACAAGGCCGTGAGGCTGATTAGGGAGGAAACATTGACCTTAATTTTGTTTCCAAAGATGCTATTCCTTCCTCAAGTTGATTTGAACAGAAAAGACAGTTTAAAAAAACCAAAAAGATGCAATTTTTTTTTGTAAAAGTGAAATATAAAATAATATAGCATATGTTTACCAACAAGTGGAAGCTATTTTGGTCTGTATATGTTAATGCACAGCAGGGGTGCAGCCAGAGAGGTACTGCAGCCTCCATGGCCCCCAAGATGAGCCACGATTCTCACAGGGTTCTGAACACAGGATGCCACAGTGAAGTTTCAGCCTTAGACAAGGCACTTCTATACCTCAGTTTCCTTCACCCAAAAAAGTTAAATAATACATACTTTCTGAACATTTCACAGTTCTTTGATATCCTCTGTTAGAAAGAAGGCTAATTCTGCTAAACTATTTAATACCAAATGTTTTCCCATCCACAGGATAAGAGTGTTTTCAGAAGAGCTAGAGCATTTGACCGTCAGCTTTGTAAAGCTCTATCAGACCTGCAAACTGCAATAAATATTATGCAGGTAAATATGACTTCGCCATTCTTGTGGATTTTGGCTTTATGTAGTAACATGCATAAAGATCTCTCCAGAGGTGTCCCTGCTCAGGACTGGGCTTTTCCTGCAGCTTTTTTCTATTCATCTGTGTCTTGTGCTTTGCTCTGTACAAATGTTTGCAATGATTTGTAAGCAGTCTATGCAGAGGCAGGCCCAGCTGAGAATTATTATTACACTCAGACATCTTTATGCATTGACAGAAGATAAAATACACCCGTTTCCTTAAAATTATCTATACACTTTCTCTATATATAGTATTAAAGTGTCCTTACTGACATTCTAACCATAGGATCAGTAGCTTGCATTTATATTTATACCTTTTTCTTTCTTTAGACCTACCACAGTAGTGTTCAAACTGAATCAAGGTAGCTTTGTTTACTTTTGTTCCAGACTATATAGTTTCTAACATTGCAGGGACACTGTGGTTCTGAGCATAACTCTTCAGACCAGAGTCTGGACAACTGCTACTGAGCAACTGTGCTCTCAAGTCTTCTTAACTTCTTTGTAAACTGAGGAGAGCAGTGATTTGTAAAACTGCCTTGGGATCTGTGTCAGGTTGATGCCAAGTGTGACTATAAATATAATTTGGGCAGCTAAAGGGGCTGGAGCCAAGCTCTTTCAGAAGTACATTTTTAAACTAAGGATGCTGAAAATCTCAGGCTGCCTATCTAAGCTAGAATGCATTCAAAGCTTGCCAAATCATCTGCACTGAATTCAGCGAGACAATTCAAGAAGGAAGGGACTACTGTCAAGAAGGCAGGTGGCCTTGGCCAAGATCTCTTTGGACACTAAAATCAGGAGGATTAATATTAAGTATTATATCAAAGTAAAGATTGTTAGCAGACTGTATTCTTCATCTAGCAGAGATCTAGAACTTTGACAAGGATTTTGGGCCAGTAAAAAAATTAAGAGTAAATATGCGTTCCTACACAGAAAAAGTCCAGTAATTTTTCTTTCCCTCCATCACCACTCATTTCTGCTTGAAAAGTCCATAATAAATGGTAGCTGCCACAACTCTGCTAAGATATCTAAAGCAAAGTCACTGCAGCCCATTGTGAAATCTATTCCCCATTCTTAAGGTTCAATGACTGGTGGGTCAGTGCTGTTAATATGAATTTCTACGCTGATGCAGCCATAGTGTTAAATGACAAGGATGACAGTATTGCTAATTTATGCAGGCACTGAAAAGAGAGCTAACCCATAATTTTGTTATGTTTTCAGGGCTTGACTTTTGTTCTAAATGTCAACAGGGTGTGCAAATGCCACGCAAGTCTCCCTTAGGACTTGGCTCAAGTTCATATGCAGATACTTCTGAGAATGCCTCGGATTCATGAACTTAAGAGACTCAGCTTAAATATAGAAAGGGAAGAAAAGCCTAGATAGGTAATGTAAAATTACTGTATAATCTCCTGAGGATTCCTATGAATTTGTACTTATATATGCATGCATATGTATGCACACACACATACATATACGCACATGTATATTATACACACAGGATTTCAAGATAAACTCATTGGCCAATTTTAAACAGTCCTAAAGTGTAAAGTATAATTTTCCAACTTGCCTCCTTGGATTATATTTCTAGCTGATTTACCTGTTTTTCCCCATTTCTCTTTTAATTAAAATTTAAAATAAAAGTAGATGTTGAAAGCTTCTTAGAATGATAGTCCTGCAAGTTGTCTCTTCAAAAGAAATAGTGTATAAGCACTGTGACAGGAAATTCCTCCAGACTACTCCAACAGGACACCTCAGCCTTTTTCTGCATGGAAACGCTCATAGATGTGAAAGACCCAATGACACAAAAGTTCCTATGTAGATCCCCCTGGGGCATGGCAGTGCTGAATTGCTTGGCAGGGCTGAATGGAAAAAAATCTGTGCAAAAAGCTGCCCTTGTGCTTGCTCATGCAAATAGAGGGCTTCTGTAGAACTTCACTGTGTGAAGATCTGGAAGGCAGAGACTGTTTTTGACCAAGACATAGGGTATTTTAGAAGTTATTGTTTCCTAGACATGTGGAGGTTGTAGAAAGTTTTGAAGAAGAGAGATTCTTAAAAGAGGACCTCTCTGAAGGTCTCTGTTCTTTTGGTAACATTTTTAGATAAATTTACTTGGTAGGGAGAGCCTGGGAAAAATTGAGTGAAAGAGTAAAAGACACTGAGAAATGGTAGAAATAGTCTAAGAATCAGGCAAACATAAGAATGAAGAGCCTTAAAGAGATGGGAAGGTCTGTGAACTACATAGGAAGAGGGATCTGGAACACTAGAAGCATTGTGCCTCTTATGAAATTACAGGGTATTTGGTAGGCTATGAATACAAAAAAAAAGAAAAAGTTTTTGTGGAAGGCTAAAGGGGACAATGCTTTGTGCCTCTGCTCTCATGAGATCCCACCTGGAGTACTGAGTCCAGTTCTGGGGGCCCCAGCATAAGAAAGTTCCATTACTGGAACAGGCTACTCAGGGAAGTGGTTGAGTCCCCATCCCTGAAGGTATTTAAAAGATGGGTAGATGTGGTGCTTAGGGACATGGTTTAGTGGTGGACTTGGCAGTGTTAGGTTAATGGTTGGACTTGATGATCTTAAACGTCTTTTCCAACCTTAACGATTCTGTGATTCCGTGATTCTATGAAAGACACGGACCTGTTAGAGTGGGTCCAGAGAAGGAACACAAAAATGGTCAGAGGGCTGGAAAACCTCTCCCGTGAAGAAAGGCAGAGAGTTGAGGTTGTTCAGCCTGGAGAAGAGAAGGGTCTTATTGCAGCCTTTCAACACTTAAAGGGGGCTTATAAGAAGGATGGAGAGAGACTTTTTACCAGGGCCTGTAGTGATAGGACAAGGGGTAATGGTTTTAAACTAAAGGGTGATAGATTTAGATTAGATATAAGGAAGAAATTTTTTACAATGAGGGTGATGAAACACTGGCACAGGTTGCTCAGAGAAGTTGTGGATGCTCCATCCTTGGAAGTGTTCAAAGTAAGGTTGGATGGGGCTTTGAGCAACCTGGTCTAGTGAAAATGTCCCTGCCCATGGGCAGACTAGATGATCTTTAAAGGTCCTTTTCAACCCAAACCTTTCTATGATTCTATAAATGATTTAGGACACAAATTGCGCAGTAGGAATTCTTCTTCTGGAATGGAATGCAGTACTTCTCTTCCAAGCTAATTTCTAGTTTCTCTTCATTTCCATTATACCAAAACTTTGCAAGTTGCCCAGGTCTCCAACATATTGGAACATTCAAGACATAAAAATATTCCACTGATTCCTTTTGAATTTGAATCATAAAACTTTCTTTTTCCCCCATGCATAGGTAGTAGAGTCATTGTTTCTCTGCCACTTCTTTCCTATTACTTTTGCCATTGGGAATTATATGGATCAGGCACCTTGCTTCATAGAAAACAAGCAGGTTACCAGCATTTAGGAATCTGCTAGTCTGGCTGTTTGACAGTGTGAAATAAGTTAGACCTACACCCACCTCTTCATATAGGCAGTAAGTTGGTTGATTTACTTCATTAAGGAAAAAAAAAAAAAGGAAATGCGTTTTGGCCAAACCCCAATTCCTAGTACTAGGAGTGGCCTTTGTCCCAGAAATAAATATTTATGCACTGCATGAGTAGTAGTCAATGACATGACATTAGGCTAAACAAGCACGAAGTGCATATTTTGGAGGGCAGTTTCCTCACATTGTCAAAGTGAAACCAAGGATGTACAGATAGTGTTTGTACTACTGTCTTTCTCCCTCCCCTTCCTCTTAGAGGTGTACAAAAGACAAGGTTATCTTGGACTTATGCCTGCATCTGAACTTAGAATAGAGATATGTCTGAACAAAGCATAGGAGACCCAGTTTTTCATAGACATTGAGATTATTCAAATTCAGTTTAATCTGTGATATCTGACCCTCATAGCAAATTTATGAGTAGCTCAGTTGGTTTGGCAATTTTGACTTGTCATCAGCTCTCTGCCAAATTGTGTATATGACTATTATACACGTTAAGAAATCAGTTCTACATTCTTGTAATAATAATTAAGAAAAAAAGATACCACACACACAAAAAAAACCCTTTTCCAATCGTGATCTTGGACATAAAATGTCATTTATGTTCATGAAAACTAAGCCTGACCATCCAACCACCATCACCATCTAGCTTTATCCTTTCTACTGTTCAGCTTTCATGCCAAACACTTCTTATCCCCTTATCATAAAGTAGTGAGCATGTAGACTTATTTAAAGTCAACATCAATGCTGATCTTTTTTGGCACCATACAGAGGGAGGTACAGAGTTATAAAGCTGCTGGCAATTACCTTTCCTTACTGACTGAACATCACTTGAACATGTGATATGCATTGCAGCATGCAGAATGTTTGACATCCCAAATCTTTCCCGTCAAAGCAGGAGCAGTACCTGATCCCACGGCTACAATGGCTTCATTCCTTGAAACACTGCTAGCAGCTATTGTGTTTTTTCAGATTTATTCTATAACACAGTTTCAAAGTTGTCTGTTGAACGTCAGTTTCAAAGATGAAGCTGATTTTATTCTTATATTTTGGGCTTTTGAGTTAAATATACATTTTTAAAATGTCTTTCTGAGTCTTCCTTACTAATGAGTGTTTTCAGAAATAAATATTGGGTGTCACAAAAAAATTGTTTCGCATTTCTGTTTCATTTCCTGTCATTTTGTAAACTCTTTTGTAATCAGCCAGTCAAAATAATAAACAGATGTCCTAATAGTAATTAACATGTACTTCTGCAAGTAGAGGAAGTAACAGTGCCTGCAAACCTATGAGTTTCTGTTCTACTCTATCTACGAACCCCCTCCACCACAACAGCCCCATTTTTTTTCCTTCCTTTCTGACTTCCTTATGATCTCAGCTCCCACTTCCAAAGCCTGCAGATATCCTGTAGATAATCATTTCCCCTCGGTACCCTCCATGCCTCCAGGCTCTCTTCTAAGTCTAGCAATTACCAGCTGGCAAAAGGCACCACATGCCGTGGCTGGTTCCAAAATATACATGTGATAACTGGCTGGTCACTACATACAGGCTAATTGTGCAGTGTCAGACCAAGCAGAAGAAAGTCCTATCACAGCCTTTCTAAGCTGACATTTGGTCCCAGATTTGGAGGGTATTAATTTCAGTCTTTTCCTCCCACTCTCCCATTAATTTTCATGAAACTTATCAGTACCTCATTATATTTTCTTGGACACTTCTAGCCCTTGTCCAACGTGATTAATTCAACAATGATTTAAGTTTTTAGTAAGGGTACTGATAAACAGATGGACAGACAGAATAACTGCATAAGGCTTCAGGAACCCAGAGTAAAAATTAGACTGTCACTAAACTTGTACTTTAAGGAGCTCAGGAGATGTGATATCTATTCATGAATTCTACTTCATGACATCACCTCATCAGAGAGATAAATATTATTGTCCTTAATTTATAAATAAGTCAACAGAGGCATGAAGAGATTAAGAGACTTCTCAATGTCCTAGACGAAGTCTGCGGCAGGGCCAGGGATATTTTTTTGACTGGCCTGTCCTGTAACCTCAAAGCCACTGTACTTAATTGGGTCTTTAGTAAAGGTGTGGCTTTGCCGTGACGTACGACTAGGAATAAAGCTGCAAACCATGGAGAACCTTTTGGGATGGCTGGCATGTCCTGACTTGTTGGATCCTTGACCCATCCTTCTTGCAAGGAATGGATACTGTCACCTGAGCCATAGTCCCTCTGCGGGGAGAGAGGCAGAAAGGGATAAAGGACACAGATGGCACTTGCAGAGTCACTAGATCTCTGTAGGTAAAATTTTCTATCCCTGATGTCCATGTTGTGAGCCCTTGGTTCCTCACATTTGTCTTGTGTGTTCTCAGCAGCTCATCCTCAGATCCCTCCATGGGCCCATGGCCCAGTTCCTTTCTTCTTTCCTCAGAGCTCCTCCTGCATTAATACTGGCCATACCTGACTTTCTCCTATGACTAAGTTTGCTGCTGAGACTGCCTTTGTACCACCTCCTCTCAAATTCAGCTGCTCTCGATCAAACCTTCTCTGTTAACCCTTTCCTCTCCTTAAAGGAGACAACAGTTCCCTGCTGCAGGACACCCCCAAGGGACTTGCAACTTGGCTGAAAAGGGAATAAACCTTAGGAACCCTAATATGAAATTCTGCCTCTCAGTGAAGTCAACAGCAAAAATTTTATTCCTCAGCTCTTTCTCCCATAATCTCATGATTCTCATTGCCTGGAGTTGCACCACTTGTTCTTAAAGGCTTTTGTCTCAGCTGAGTTTCCCTGGATTTATTGCATATTTTCTTCACAATAGCCATCTTACATTTCTTTAAACTCCTTGGGTATGACCCTATCCCCTGGTCTCTATCTCCTGATTTGGTTTGGTGACCTCCTCACACACCTCATAAAGAGAGGTTAGAGACATTTACCAGGGAAATCTCTGTCCTTCAGACTCAGCTTTGTTTTCCTAGACTGAATGGCTCTTAAAACCCTGGGAGTTTGTATGATTAAGGACTCAATGAACCCCATGAAAGACTTTGTGATTTGCACAGCTATTGGTATTTTAAACCACAGTGCTTAGATCTTCCTACACCTCATGATATGAAACATGTTTACACTTATGAGTCTAATTATTTTTAATCAAATTAAGTGGCTGGTAGATTTTCCCTATTATCACGTCCTGAAAAAAAGATAACCCTGGGACGATCTCAGATCATTTTAATAAGCCACAAATAATTTGAATGTGTCTTTTCTTCATTCCTCAAAAGTAGGTTTGCCCACTGGAAAAAAGAAGAAGCAAAAAAAATGTGACTTTTTTTTTTTTTAAAGACAGAGGGAAGGGAAGGGAAGGGAAGGGAAGGGAAGGGAAGGGAAGGGAAGGGAAGGGAAGGGAAGGGAAGGGAAGGGAAGGGAAGGGAAGGGAAGGGAAGGGAAGGGAAGGGAAGGGAAGGGAAGGGAAGGGAAGGGAAGGGAAGGGAAGGGAAGGGAAGGGAAGGGAAGGGAAGGGAAGGGAAGGGAAGGGAAGGGAAGGAAGGGAAGGGAAGGGAAGGGAAGGAAGGGAAGGAAAGGAAAGGAAAGGAAAGGAAAGGAAAGGAAAGGAAAGGAAAGGAAAGGAAAGGAAAGGAAAGGAAAGGAAAGGAAAGGAAAGGAAAGGAAAGGAAAGGAAAGGAAAGGAAAGGAAAGGAAAGGAAAGGAAAGGAAAGGAAAGGAAAGGAAAGGAAAGGAAAGGAAAGGAAAGGAAAGGAAAGGAAAGGAAAGGAAAAGAGTTATTTCATCTCTGCTTTTCTGCCTAACTGCTTTCCTACTCATCAATGAATCAGCGATGAAAAAAAAAATAATATCATAAGTTAGCTACAGGAACCTGGATTCAGTTTCTGTCTATCATAGTGATCTTCTATGTGACTTTGGGCTAGCTGTTTCCTCATCTTAAAAAGTAGTATGAAAACATATTCTTGCAATTTTGGCTGAAATAAATCATTAGCTCATCAGACAAGCCGTGCCTGTCACTATAGCCATGTATGCACATACTGTCCTGATCTCAACTGATGTCTTTAGGTGCTAATGCAATACAAAGACTCTGCAATCAAAACTTTGTAGTCAACTGTGCTAAGTCAATCATTTTGTGCAAAATAAAAGCTTTGAGAATCCCATGATAAATAAATCATAAATAGATAAATAATGAGCAGCCCCACCACATTTCAGATCATGTTGTTTTGGACAGGAACAAGAATTTAGTAATGGTGTGAATAGCAGCCCTCAGTTCTCCTTTCTAAAAGCTCCCGTTGAAATTGCTGCCTTCCTGCACTTTGCATTTTATTACTGGAGCACAGTAACAATGTACTAAAAATAAAATGTATTTTCACCAGACCATCTTGCCACTTGAGGATTCTAGCCATTTATAAGATGTGATAATCTCCTAACTACTTTTCTCAATTAAAGAGCAAGTGCTCTACTCCTCTGTAAACAGGATTTAGCTCACAGAGCTGGCTGAGGCTGAACCAGGAGTCTGCCACATCCAATCCACTTCAGGTTTTTCTAGAACAGCAATTCTCAAGTGCCTCAAGGAAGCTAGATTTGGCTATTGGGAGCTTTGTGCATGTTCATTGTACTTCCAGATAATCCACATTATAACACTTTGCCAATCAAAACCATGGTTATCATGGATTTGCATGGGACCTGCTGCTTAACACAACTGCTGGCCTGTAATTTTTGATGACATCTCCTTTTCTGTCCTTCATGTAAAAATATTAATTTGTTAATTAATTAACTGGCAGCAGTCACAAAAATCACAGTAGCTTCAGCCTAAATTTTTGTCACAAAAAAGCTTTCTGGCCGCAGCTATGTGGTTGTGAAGCAGAAAGTCACTCACCCCAAAAGACCTGGCTGCTTGATGACCAGCGAGGTCCTCTTGCAGCTGTATAAATAATGAAATATTCATTCAGGCAGAAAAGAGACAAGCTCTTTAGTCCTGTGGTTAAAAACTAATTTGGGACGTGACAAATCCACACACTGAAGTCCTTGCTCCAGTAAGCATGTATTTATTCATATAAAGAGCTTGGGCACCAGAGGGTTAGGGACAGAGACTCGCCTCAGGGAGACCCAGGAGGATCTTGATGTCCAAAGTGGCTTTTCTGAAAATCAAATCATTACTAATGGCACAACATGTACATGCTCTTTTTCCCCTCTTCTTAAGAGCTTGACTTCAATACAAAAATTTTTTTAAATCCTGAAGAGTTTTGTGGGAACAGGAAAACCATTTCCAAACCCACCCAACTCTACATGGCATCCATCACCACAGAAGCAGACACTCAAATACTAATGGTGCCTGTAAAGCATAAATTGAACTTTGCTAAGCAAAATTAAACCAATTAATCATAGACCAAAACTTTAGGAAAAAAACAGAAGTCTTACAGCGTGCTGTGAAAGCTGCCAACTTCTGGGATTTGCAGGAGTCTCACAGGACCGGCATGTTACTCTGCTTCTGCAACAGTTATGTCAAAAACAGTACTTTAAACAGGGACAATAGCACTATTGTTTAGAGGGTCATACTTGTCTCAGATACATGCAAATTAATTCAGACTCAAGCTTTTTTTGTTTTGTGGAAGCCTTTTGGTAAAGCAGAGCTAGAAATTCCCTGAGGATGGATTGTTTTGCAGTTTGCCATGTCTTCCTGTCCTCAGTCTTCTATTGAAGATAGGTATCTTCATAGACATCTCTCATTTGCTCCTCTTTCTTTCCTCATGATGAGAGCTGTCACACATGCACACACAAATATACAAAGGTATGGCAGGTATACACATAAGGAAATATTCAGACCTTCCCAGCTGTAATTGCCTTTAAATGAGTCTCCCCTGATTTTCAACAGTTTATCCTTTTCCATTGACCGGAGCAAAAGCCTCAGTGGTTATTCTTGCAGGTATAAATATTCTTCTTGAAAAAGCCTTGGCTTTTTCAGATGAGACAGATGGATTGCGTATGGACCCAGAGAGGCAATTCCCTTTCAGCAATGTCATTTGCATAGGTGATGGCAAGCCAGGTTGGCTCGAGGAAGGTGGAATTCACACTGTTGCTCTCATGTTAGGTAGCACTGGGGACACCACGTGTTAATACGTTGCGAATGGTTGCATATGTGCTTTCTGGCAAAAAAGGTCTCCATGCCATAAAGCATTTGCCAGGAGAGTCCCTTACTGCCTAGCTCAAATGGATTTCAACCCAGCTTTGTTGTTGTGCAATGCAGAGGTATTCACCTTTACAATCCCTCCCTCCTCTCCTCCAAAACCCCCACCCTATCCTGCTATTTAGAGAGACAGGCAAACTTTATCAGTAAAGAACAGATCAAGTGATTTGGCTCAAATCAGCAGAGTACACCATATTGTTAAAAAAAAAAAAAAAAGGAAAGAAATCTTCATTTATGAGATGATTTTGGCTTCTTGTCAGGTTTAGGACCATGATTGCCAAGTATCTCATGAAGGGTGGTTTGGACATTATTCAGGGATCCTCCTGAAAGCAGCATGTAGACTCAGGATGTATTAGATGAGCCTTTCCTCTCTGAGATAAATCCAACCAGCAATTATTCTGAGATATTTTATCCTGGCAGAAGCAGTGGTGGCTTCAAGTACTTGAGAATTTAAGGGACTTGTATTTTGGTCCAGACTTTAATCCAGTTTTACTTACTTGGGAGGGTACTGCTTCTCGGTTCTGTCCATACCCAGTAATCCTTGTCTCTTTTGTAAAAGGCTTGGAGATGAACAAGTGAAAAATACTGTGTAGTGTGTAACTTTTCATAATTCTTTTGAACTCCATGTATTGGGTTGAAACCTTTTTCTAAGATCAGAAGATACAAATTATGGTATGACAGAGGACTGAAGTGGAAGGGGCCTTGAGATGTCATTTAATCCATCCCCTGTCTGAGCCATGCCTATGCTATTCCACACAGATGTTTACTTAGCCTGTTCTTAGGAGCATACTTTACCTCTTTAGGAAAATTACCCAGTATTTATCTACACTTAGCTGCAGAAAGTTTTATTAAACTAGATCTTTTCATCTGGATATTTGCTTTCTGTCTGTGGTGATCATGTACAGTATGTATTCATGCCCTTCTTCACAGCAATATTTTCATACCGTGAACTGTAAGACTGTCCCTGAGCCCTCACTTCTCTGGATGGAACAAATCCCACTTCTTCAACCTTCCTTCCATGGACACATTTTTGTGATCTCTGATCATTTTTATTTCCTTTCACTGGACTTTTTTGCTGCTCATATAAATGTATGGTGTGCTGAACAGGCCACAGTACCTCTTCTAAGGTATTAATTGGGAGCAATTAATGCACGTGACATGCACATCTATCTGGTTACACATCCCAATATGATATTTTTTTCACTGTAGAATATTGTTGGAAGTTTAGGCCCAAACTTCCTATGATCTTCAGACACAGATAGGCAGAACTGTACCCTGTAATAGTGGAGCTGATTGCTCCCCAGTGGGCTCTTAACACTTGCTTTTCTTATTTCAGAGTATCCATGAAGATCAGTTTGAATTCTACATATCTATAATTTCTTCTACGTGTTTACAAGCTCTCCTTGCTTGGTGTGATCTGCAATACAAGGAAATGGGGTTTATTCCATCCTGCCAGTCATCAATGAAATATTGAACAGAATCAGACCAAGACCTGACCACTGCCAATCCTTATGTGGAATCTCTTTTCACTAACAAAAAATTCTTCTAGCACATCCACTTCTACTGCAGTTTCATCTAAGCTTAGCTTTGTTAAGAGTTTGATGTCTCAGAGCCTTTCAAAAGCCTTATTGAAGTCAAGGAAGAAGATTTACACTGGGAATTTATCATGGTCTCAGAATTATCAAAGACAACTCTTAACAGAGCACTTCTGTTGATTTCTTAAATATTCTATGAGGAACTACATCAGGCTCTGCTGATTTTAAAACACCCAACTGGTCCAAAGAATTTCTTACCATACCTTCCGTGTTTCACTGATGGTTCTCACTCCTTCAACCCTGGTATTAATTTTGTTAGTCATCCAATTGCAGTTAATCTTTCCAGGGAAGACTAAAGCAAAAAAGCATTAAATGCTTCAGCCCCATCATTAGTTATTTTCTTTCTTTGTCCATTGAGTAATGGTCCTGCACTTACATTTCTTTTAGTGACAGAACTGCTTTAGGCAGCTCCCAGCCCTCCTCCTCCTTTTCCTTTGCCATCCTTCTTTCCCTTGCATTACCGCTCATTTGTGCCAGTACGACAGTTTGCTGGACCGCATGGTGAACAAATTAACTGATTCAAGTTAAAAATAAACATGTTTTGCTGGGTTTTTTCTTCATGCTCTTTCCTTCCTCTTCTTATTATTACTAATGCACCTACCCAATGTGTTTTTATATTGCTGTAAATCCTTTGCATAACATTTTGTCCTTTCTGATTTCGTCCCTATGTGTTTGTGCTTATATTATTTCCCACTGATTTGACCTACCTTCAACTTTCTCTGTAATTTTTTCCTAAATTTCATAGAATGGAGATGATCATGCATCAGACAAGCTCTTATTAACCTTCCTACACCTTCCACATGATAATTCGAGCCCCAGAGTTTTCTCAGTCAGCTTTTTGGAACTCTTTCCCCTTAGATTTTCTTCCCATGAGATCTGCTCTACCAATTAGCTGAATTTATTGACATCTCCTTTCTTAAAGCCTCTTTGCTTTTTACTTTCTGATTCTCATCTTCCCAAGAATCAGGGTATTCACCCTCTTCTCAGTGTCTTCCTATTTTATTTTCTCAACCCATTCCTATCTATTGGTCAGAGGAGAACCTACAAGAGCTTTTTCTCACATCAACCATGCCAATTTTGGGGGATAAAAGACAGGTCCCAGAGCAACCCAGGAATTTGCTATTCCTGCTGTGTTTCTGTCCTGGCTGATGTTTGGTGTCAATGCCACCCACTGACAAGAGCCCCTGAAATAGTCCAGTAACTGTTCAAGACAGTCGTCTCACTTGCCTGCTTTGATGGTCACCACCAGCCCACCCCACCACTCTGATGGCTTCCTTCTTATTTCAGCAAGATGGTTTCAGCAAGACTGTTTCAGCAAGTCCATCTCACAGAGTTCTGTCTCTCAGAGCCAATGATATGTCCTTGATCTATAAACCTCATCTTCTCTCTTTTCCGCTGTCCTGTCTGAACAAGCCGTACCTTTTTACATCAATATTCCAGTCATGTGAATTAGCTTAGCAAACCTCTGCTAAGCCAATTAAGACATAATTCTAATTATGTATTAGGATTCCCAGTTCCTCTGGCTTATTCCCCATACATCTTACATTAGTGTACAACCATTTAAAATGTTCAGAAGACTGACCTAGTGGTTTTGTTTTCATCTCCCCTTTGTCCCTTTATGTTTATACTCTCCTGTTTCTGACAAATTTAAGTTCATCTGTATCACCCGCATTTTTAACTGGTAAGCAAAGTACTGGGGTCATACGTATTGGTATTGAGGTAAATAATAGTGCTCAAATATTGCACTATTAAAATATTAAAACATTCCTAAGCACCTGAATTTTGCAAAGGAAGACATTTTCTGTGAAATAGCAGCACAGCTACTGGGTGTGTTAATAATGCTAAAACAAGAATGAGTGAGACGGATAGGTATTAGTCAGCGGAAAAAAAAAAATCTACAAACAAAAATCAGACAGACTAGGAATGAGTCATATAGATGATTTCTCATTAATAGAGAATTTTTCCAAATCATGTTAGATTATCCCCACACCTTATCCGCACCCCAGGCTATCACAACACTAGCTATTGTTTTATTCGGGAATAGGGGTTTTTTTTGTGTCTTGGAGGATATGTTTATAAATTGTCTTGAATAGCCAGATTCCAAAGGACTTCAGACTGCTGACAAAGCCACCTCTCCCTATATTTCCTACATTAAATATAAAAGACTTCCATTGCCTTCTTTCATGCAAATCAGTACCTGTACTTATGCATGTACATACTGAGGCACGCAGATACACAGCCAGCAGATCACCTATAGCTTCGTGAAAGTTGCCATGAGACAAAAGAAGAAAAAGGATGACATGTTCAGCTATAAAAAATGGCCACATTACACTGCAGCTGTAATAACAAATGATAATATTTTACTTAGTATTTCCATAGCACTTTCCATCCATCATGGACTTGTATTTTGGCAGCAGCTTTCTGTGCATCAATGTTTTTTCTTGCTGGTATTCTCCAATGCAGGAAACCATTATGCCTTTAATCCTAATCACCTTAAGTGTCCTTTGGTCTCCTGGAGCATGTGGTATCGGTCATTATTAAGTAAGATACTACTGGGCCCACTGTTATCGTACAGAAATGCTGTTAGTATGAATCGGGCTATAAAATTTGGCTTAGAACAAATATATCAGTAAGGCAAGATTCAGTTCCTCTGTGCTGCAGGTCTCCACTGAATTACATAGAATGTCATTACACCCGTTTTACATATGCAAAACACAGAGGAAATCCCAAAGAAATAAAGTCTCAGTGACCTCAGCATGTGAGTATTCAGTTTGTGACACTTTGAAGCTGATGATCCTTAGATTTAATGAAAGAGACCTAGTAATCTTACACTATGCAGTCAAAGAATAAAGCATTGAAGACTGGAATTGCACAAAATCAATTAGTTGTAAGGAACAGACTAACTATGACTGTAAAGGCTTTTTTTTGTTGGTCAATATAGACAAGCAGCTCCAATGGGAGATTGAGATCTTATGGATCTGTCAACTACAGAAGAGCCCTGAGACTCTAAAATCAGACAACTCGGTTAAACACCTGAAGTTAAGCAGGGTGGATCCAGCCTTACATGACTCATGCAGACATGGTAGCAAAGCCAGGACTAGAAACAGCCTCTCTGCTCCCTGCCGACTGTTGTAACGATCCTACCATGTTTCCTGCAGAGCAAAGCCTGCATGAGGGACCTGAGTGCCAGGTACCTCCCAAACCACTGCCAAACCCAGACACCCAATTTACTATGCACTGTCCCTACCGATAAGCTTCCTCCTTAGAGTCTTAATTGCAAATGTCATTTAAAAATGGTTTCAAATATAAAGTAGAGAAATAAGTAGCCTCAGGGGGTGGGAGCCCTTAAATCATGGTCACCATCATATGAAAGTAGATGGCTCATCTCCCATACAAATTGTGAAGTACCACAGTGCTAATAAAATACGGCCTGCTCACAGCAGACACAGGCATATCTTTCAGCCCACTCTCTGTGATAATAGATGTAGTAACGTTTTGACTACCGCCTTGTGTTTACTGTGGGTGTTAGCCGAGACATTTCCATGTAAATAAAACATTTATCAAGCTCACAAAAAAGTCTGCAGAGCAATTATTGCACAAGAATAGTGAGCATTGGAGAAGCAGGCTCATTCATTCATTCCATATACATGCTTAGGCTTGTTGCGAAGGAGGATGCTGCTTTCACAGATGTTGGAATTAGGTCAAGTCTCCTGTGTAGAAGCTGTGTGGGCCAAGGAATAAGGCTTGGCATCAGGAGACCTGGTTTCTATTTGCATAGCTTCTGTTGAGTTACTGTATGGCCTTTAGCAACTCACTTTGCTACTCCATGGTGCTGTTTCCCACCCGTCTGTAAAATGGGGTTAATGGTACTTATCAGTCTTCATAAAGTACTTTTGTGATGTAGGGATGAAAATTATGGTGACTACTAATTGTTTTCACTCTCTCCATGGAGAGAAGCTCCTTTCCTTCCAGGAGTGTAAATCCAAGCACATTTTCTGCTAGTTGTAGAGTTTAGGTTTTCATTTGCATTGATGGTAGCACCCTTTCCTATAATTTTTCATAAATACAATGTGCAACATCTGAGATTGAGACTCCCTGGGGCTGGGTACTATACAGCCTCATAGCAATGATAGGCAGCACAATAGAGCTTACAATACAGAGATGTCAAAACAGGGTGGTGGAAAACAAGTGCTATTCACAGGAACTGAGGGCACGAAGAGGTTGAGTTGCCTTACCAAGGTCAGAAGGATAAGTTTAAGAAGCTGTGATGAAGCCCACATCTCCTGGTCTCCAGGTTAGCGAATTATCCACAAGAACTTCCTTCCTGTCTGCCATAATGACCTTCTGGATGAATAATAGACATTGCCAGGAAACTTTTCTTTGTGGTTTAGTTTTCATTTTCAGAGTATTCACACTCCCCAAATAACTGTTTTTCCTACAGAATGATCACTGACAACATGCAGTAGTGGGGGAAGTATCTGAAATTTCTTAGTTACTGGAAAAGAAGGGCTTCAGAAACCTTACCTTATTAGCACATTAATTGCAGCTGTCACAGACAGCAATTATTTGCTCAATTTTCCTCAAATTCATCATTTTCTTAAAAAACAAAACCAAACCCAAAACCGCAGTAATGAATATTCAGAGTATCCTGGCACTTGAAATCCTGTTCTCATTTCGTAGCTGGCTATGGCTTCCTCCTATCTGAATACCTTGCACACCTTTCAGGCATGTATGATTGACAGCTGTCCTGCATGCATAACAAAACAAAGTTTAATCCCCCACAGAACAGACAAATGTACTTTGACAGCTTCTGTGCTGAGCAGCACGCCATGCCATCCACCCAGAACAGGTACCCTCTAGAGCAAACACCAACTTGTCTCAACTCCAGTGGACATTTCAGGTTCATCTGCAGCCAACTGGGCAATGAAAACCATCTACAGCTATAGGTCTTGCAACAGCAGGAGGGGGGAAATATTGCAAGTAATTCCTGTGATTATGCTTCTCCTTTAGCTATATCAACTGAAAAAAGCTCAGGAAACCATGTTCCTCACCTTTAGTGTTTCACTAACTGCAGCTGTCTAAGCTGTTTGCCCTCATGCACTCCATCAAGACTGGAGAATGCAGTCCAGGAGAATTACAGCATCTCCAAGAAACGGGCAATTCCTTCAGACCAGAGGGACCTCAGTTCTGAAAACCATTCTCAGGAGTGTAAATGTGGTTCTTAACAAACCCCATAAGGCACTCTTGATGTATGTTTGTGTATACATATATATATATGAATGAGCAACATTGCAGCCTTTACACTGAGAAATGGCGAGTTCAGGAGATGATGGATTAGGCTGTAAACACTCTGTAGGGAGGGATGAATATATGCCTGTTGCTGGGGTACCGAGGAAGCCGTGTACTTTGTCCACTTGCATCAGGCCCTAAAAGTGCAGGCAATTTTAACTGAGTAACACTGAGCTGGTACAGTATATGCAAAACCAATTTGTTATGATTGAATATTTAGTATCATTATTTAGACTCATGCATTTTATCACTAGACAGTGCTTTTACGACCATCTAATGTAACATTCTACATATCACCTAGAAATTTCTGTAGCTTCATAACTAATAGCTAAGCTACAGTATATCTTTTAGAGAGACATCACACCTTGATTTAGAGCCTTCAAGTCATGGAAAATCTAACACCTCCATTGTAAATTGTTCCCAAGATTCATTACTCTTGCTGCCAAAATTTGCACCTTATCTTTAGTTTGAATCTGTCTGGCTTTGACTTCCAGTCACTGGATCTTGTTATATCTTTGTCTGAGAGATGAAAGAGCCCTATCCTATTGAAAACCATCTTCCTGTGTAGGTACTTACACAGTGTCAGCAAGTCTTCTCTTAACCTTCTTTCCAAAAAGCTAAATATATTCAGTGTCAAAATTATTCTTTCTTGGAGTGAGAAGATTGATGGTACCAAACTCAGGCAACTACTTGTGCCTACTTGCTTGAGCATCCCTCTGTAATCAGTGGAGGCTCCTCCAGAAGGCCGTTTAACTAACCTCAAATGTGAATATCCCCTGAAGGTGTCTGTCTCTCTCCAGTAACTAACTATTCTAGGGCAACTATGACCTTCACTTGGACGGCTCATTTAATTGCGTGAAGTTTGGTAAGATTTTCAGCCTTTAAATCATCTTTTATCTCTTTCTGAAATCCTTTCTATTTTCTCAACAACTTTTTTGAAGGATAGACATGAGAAATGGAGACACGTGTCATCCCCAGCTTCCCTCAGTATCATAATACCTGGCTAGTGACGCCTCCATCATCCTGTTCAACTTGCCTGCATTTGACCAAGAGCAATATTAGCCTTGTCTCTTAGCCATTAGCTCCACATTTACAGTTCATATTCAGCACATATTGTCTGCAATGACCCTTCAGTATTTTTTCAGAGCTTCTGCTTTCCCGAATACAGTCCCACATCCCCTAAGGCTCAGAGATACAGAATTTTCAATTTGGGGTTATATTAAAATAGATTTGTAGTGTACTCGGATCTGCCAATCAGGATCAGGGCCTCACCACGCAAACACACAGTGAGAGACAGTCCCTGCCCTGAAGAATTTACACTCTAAATTAGACAAGACAGACAGTAGTAGTGTGTGGGGGTGGTTAAATGGAGACACTGAAAAGTGAAGGCCACAAAGAGATTTGAGGTTTCCCAGACCTTCCCACCCCCACTAGCTTATCAAAGTGATGTATGAGACTTGTTTTGCTGATACCCACTGCATGAATCCATCTCAGCATCCTTCTTGCTGCAACCCCACATGGCTGCAGGTGCAGGGCTGCTATCAATTTACCAGCTATATCTGACCCATATCTACCAGGAGGTTGAACATATTTCAGCAGAAGCATGCGTTGGATGGGCTCTGTGCTGCAGGAGGCTTCAGGGGCAGGAGCACAGCCAAGATGAAGCTTCCTGCCAAAGCTTTTCCCAAGCACAGACATAGTTCATGGCTGTGGCCAAGACCAAACTAGGGTTCAGCAATCCCCAGTAACAATGTCTAGCTCTCCAGTGACTGGGTTTCTTTGCTGTTAGTGTTCAACAGGACCAGAAACCAGGCAAGCTCTGAGGAGCAAAGCAAAAGTACAATATGAAGTTCTGTATGGTTCCTTGCCAGCGCTAGAGCTGGTACACCTTTCCTCTCACACTCTCCAGGGTAGCCACCCAGGTTTTCTTAAGACCTTTTCACTCCAACTCTTTCCAACAGGAGGAAGGACTTTGAAATGTATTTTAGAGATCTAATTGAACTTTAAAGGGGTTTGAGTATATTTAAGCTCTCTCTGTCAGCACTGACTTTCTAGCTGAATAGTTTGCAGCCCCACAACAAGAGGTGTAGACACAGGTCAGCTGCCGGGAATGGGAAGGTAGAGTGTGGAGCACTTGTTTTCATGTGTTTTTGAGCTGTCCTCTTGCTTTGGGAAGCTCTGCAGCTTGTGGATATATGAACAAGCTGGAAGTAGGATTTGCATGGTATAGTTTTCCACAGATCTATTCGACTTCAGTTAAAGTCCATGTAACTTTTTTTGCCCTTACCAGGAAAAGGAAGATTTGGCTCTTGTTTTAATCTTACTTTTTCTGTCATTACCTAGTTTTTATTCCTCTGTAGGATAAGCTACTAAGAAAACAAAATGAAACAAAACACAACAAAACTGCTTTGGCAATCAATTCCAGCCACTGAATGAGCAGTAAGTACTTTCTTGGGAAGAAAATAATTTAATAGAGGTGTTTAAGCACACCGTAAAATCATTTCTAGAAAATAACATACAGCATTTGGAAATGGATTCTTTATAGCAAAAGCCTGCAAGATGCTGAGCAAATTTACTTCTCACATATGTCTATGGGAGCTGAAGACAATCAGAGTTTAATCCTGCATTAACTGAAGTCAAGAGCAGTAACCCAAGGCATTCAGCACCTTCTAGCAGATATTCAGCTCCAGTGCTACTGGTCACTGCATATCGCTCTAGTTTATAACAAACCATGTGCTGCCCAAAAAAATCCACCTCTGCCAAATGGGTCCTTTCCCTTCACAGCTCCTAGCACTGAGTAGATTTTCAGCATGACATTGGGGCAAATTGACTAAGTATTTTCAAAACAGGTCTACAGGGTAAAGCCAGACTTTCCATTGTAATGATTATTCTCAGTTGCTCCAGGTTGGGGTCTGGAACTATGTTGATCTTGACCCCATGCCACCATCAAAGCCATAAGGCTGAAATGCAGAATGGGAAAAAGCCAAACTAGAAAGAAGTAAAGCAGAATGCTGTAACAGAGATTTGATGGGGCTGGGATTGGTGGTGGGAAGAGTAAACAGGGACTGGCAAAGGTAGAGAGGATGAATCTGGGGCATATTAAGTGGCACTATGCTTTGAGACATCAGGCACTGGAAGGGAAAATGGGAACTAACACCTCTCCCTTACCTTACAGAAAGATATAAATAACAGTTAATTAACTTTCTTCAAGGACAAGGGGACAAAACTGCTGAACACCTCAGAAAAGAACACAGGCAAACTAATTTCTTTGATTCCAGTCAGTAAGCCACAACAAGGTGAACATTATATATATGTGTATAATATGTTTATTATAATTATTTTTATATATATATATAAAAATAAAATCGTAAAGATAAAAACATCTAAGCACTCTCCACCTATGATACTGCATGAAATAAGGAGTTAAAAAGATAAATCTCTTACCAACAAAACCTGTGTGTTTAATGAATACTAAATAAAAGAGACAATAAACATCTCACAGGAAATCTTAATTTTGGATTTCCTGTTTTTCAGTGTTTAACTTTGAAGCATTAATAACATTCTGCCAGGCGGGCTTGGGATGTATTCTGGTTTTTGGTAGCAATGTCATCTTTCTGAGTAAAGTGTCTCTTTGCCCTGCGCTACTCTTATGGAGAAAAAGAGAAACAAGAGATAAAACCAGATGTGCTGGGTACTAATCTGATTGCTTAACGTGTTTTTGGAAGATGCTCTGATACTGTGATGATTCAAGCTAAATGAGAACTTGCAGATAAGTGGAACTGAGCCCCAGGTTGTCAGTAATGAACTTCAACTAACTCACACTGGGCCTAAGCCCAATAGCACTGGGCACTTTTAGCTACCACAGAAGGCAATGATAAGACACGAGTACGTTCATCTCCCTGCGGATCCAAGATATGATACCACTTGCAGGCAAAATTACATTAGCTGCTTACTGTGCTGAAAATTTTAATGGTTTATAAGCAACTAGAAATTGCCACTTCGTAAATTTGGGATAGATGACATAGAAATCAGACTTACAGGGGGTGTTCCCTTCACTCTCAGCTGAGTTATACTTTATTAATATCCTGCTTTCTCTTTGTTTACAGCACCAATTAGTTTTATGAGTGGGTAAAGTGCATTTCGCTCATTTGTTTTGGTTTAACATAGGAGAAACAAGAAAAAAAAGAAGGCAAAAAGATAATCACTCCTTGCTGTTTTCCTCTTCTTCCTTCCCAGACCTCATACCCACACCAGGAAAAGACTTAGTGACAGTGTAAGTGTCACTAAACATAGCTGTTGCTAGAAAGGTCCTAACATTGTTTCCTTGACGACGTGCCTAGGTACCATGGTTATGAGCGTGGTAGTGTCCTGAATGGGGACATTTACCCTTTGCTTTTTGCATTGGATTTCCTCTTGCTGCTGCCACAAGTTCTCCTCCTGTAGCAGGGACATGTCTGTCCTCACCATACACACATGTTCTTAGGCAAAAAATTCCCTGTTAGCAGGGGACTGCACATGCTGCCCGCACTCCATCACCTCTTTGCAGTGAGTTTACCAGTTAGGCAGCGTAAGAGTGAACCTGTACACACTACAATAGTGTGTGGATCCTTCCCTCATGACCTGAAGATGATGAAAAGTCACCAAAAACTCCATGACATGAGCATCCCTTTACCATGCCGTGTTCACTAGGGATGTAATTTGCACGTATGAAGTCTTGGGGAAATTACTTCAGCTATTTGGGTGAGTGGTCAGTAAGTCTGATGAGTATGGCTAAGCCCTGGGGTACATGTTTACCATTCAGCCTTTAACATTGTAAAAAAGCATTTGAGATTTTCCTCTGAGTCCTGGGAACTCACATTCACACCACCCATACTAACACATGTAGCCAGAAGAGCAAGCAAAAAGAGAAGGTGCTTATGCACAAGACTGTTTCTCAAGTATATGCACCTCTGAATGAACGGGGTGAAAGTGTGATGAATTACATCCAGAGCAATACATTTCCCTCTGTCTTACGGCTAAACTCCATGCTCAGAGACATAGTAATATTATATGCATGGCTTACGAGATGCGCACACTAATATTACAGCTGCCACTTAGAAGGGTAGTGAGGAGGGAGTAACAAATGCTGCATTGTCAGTCTGCAATAATAAAGAATCATTTTCATTCCTTGTGCACAAGAGCTCCAATTATAATCTAATTCAATTCAGATTAACTATGCTTTGATGGCATTTCCATTACATAAAAAATAAATTTATTAGCCAAGTATAATGTGTTTTGACTATAGTTCTAATGCTAATAAGGAGGCTGTTTAACTGCTTTAATGCTGCATTTTAACCACAGTTATAAGCTATTTCTTCAAAATTTATAATCAGGGTGTGCATATATTACACTGGAAACTCACAGAAAGGAAAATTATCAGGATTTACAGGTGAGTTGTTAATAAAAGCTTATAATCCATTGAGTTTAAATCCCACCCATTAAGAATTTTTCATAACACGCTTTCCAGGTGCTTTGTCCCAGGCTAATCGCATGGTCTAGTGAAAGGTGACAAATGTGATGGGATCAAATTAATGTTGCTTTATCTAAGGATTGCTAATGACTCATTGCAGGTATATCTAAACCACATACACCTAATCTAATTATAGTACTAGAGCTGTGTCTTTATGCTCTCTGAATGATCTCGATACCTTTTGTACTGCCAGCCTCTCCAACAATCCTTGTCCTCTCCCTGAGTTCCTGATGGGTTTGTCTTCTGCTTGTTGGTCATATTTTGATTTCTGTTCTGGGCTCTTTAAGGACAAGGTGCTCACCGTTGACCACTTTGCCCGGTGCACAAATGGAAGGAGGCTCATGACTAATAAGCCATTCTGATTAGTGGTGCACATATTTATGTTTCCACCCAGGGCTTTAGGGCATGTGTTTGAGCTACTACAAATGAGAACCCAAAGCAATCTTCCCTCCTGCCCAAAGGAGTCATGAAATTGGATCAGCTTTGCATCACTTTGCTGGTCTTCAAGCCATCATTTGCCTTTTGGCAGACTGTGCACACAATGCTGGCATGGAATTTGGAGGCCAACAGCTCTGCTGTTCGCCAAAATACAAGGAGCTCTATAGAGCCAGAACGAGCTATGTAACTGTATACCGTAAGTAAACACACTCAGCACATGCTCACCCCATTTATTGCAGAAATGATCTACCTTGACAATCCATCTCAAGGTAAATTATAATTTTTTGTGTAGCTTGCACTTGAATTGAAATGGCTACTGCTTGGGCAGCTTGCTTTAGTCAAGAAACAGTTGTCTTGGAAGAAGCTAGATCCCCCAGATCTGGAACCACTCAGAAATGGATGCAGTAACAGATGGAAAATTCTGATTACTCCAAATTTATATCTATGAAAGCTCCATTTTAATTACATTCCACGGTGACAGAAAACCAGACCCCTGCTGTACTTATGAATTACTTTCTATTCAAATTTACTTCTCATTGATGTCATTAGTTTATGTGAACAGAAATTAACATTTGGTTTCTTTTTCTCTTCCACAATTTCTTTTCAGAACAAAAACACTTTCATTGGGAAGTCATCACTGAATCAAATTATATCTGGGAGGAAATAAAAACACCAAACAACCCCCCTTCCCCAAGTTTTGAAGTAATATCTTCCAAGAGGAGGGGGAAAACAGAAATACCAAAGGAAATCTGGGCCATTAGTCAGCCTTCTCCAATTATTTATGATGAGCAATTTATCCATTCTTTTTAATACTCTTATGGGGAAAATGCATTTTCCACAAACAGATCAACAATTTAATATTTATTTTTTTCCTCAGCTTAAATCTTCTTTTTATTGCTTAACACACATCTGTAGACAATATATCTAAGCCCCCAAGTTTGTCATTTTCTTTGCAAGTGCACTTGCTTACATGGGTAAAAGATTTATTATAGCAATCTAAAAGATCAAGAAACAACAAGATCTAATGACTGGACTCTAAAGCTGGATTAATTGACTCTGGATATGCTGCATAATTTTTTCTTTTCTTTTTTTTTATGGTACAGTTAGGGCAATTAGTCATTGGGAGATAAGGCAGACTGCCTATCATTGCAAATCTCTGAGACAAGACTTTCTAAAATACATATTTCAGCTAAACCAGAAGATGGGAGCTACCTGTCAAACTTCATGGCCTTTTGCTTGTAGAATGTCAGATTAGATGAACGTAATGTTCCCTTCTGGCCTTAAAATTTATGAAGTATTTATTTCAGAGTTGATCTGTACTGGTCACCTAGGTCAAATAATAGGTCAAGCATTTGTGAAAAACCAGACAAGCAGATACAAGCGTCACCATGGGGCAGAAAATCACAATCTTCATCCTGTTAAGTGCTTCAACCAGATTCTCAAAATGATGACCAGAAAGCTGAGGGCAACCTGCAGTTCTAAAACAGCAGCTCAAGTGACAATTTGAAGGGAAACAACCAACAATGGAATAAAATATCGTCACCTCAGGTGGCAGGTTGCAGCTGCTGAAAATGTGCTCAAGTCATTTGCTCATTTCTAACCTGTAAATTAGACATAAATTTGCAATTGATACATAACAGGAAAAAAAAAGATCGAACAAAACCCACCCCCCAAAAAAAAACCTATTAAAACTTTATTCCAGAGTGCATAAACAGAATTACCACCATGTTTCTGCATAAGGTGGTAATAACCTCTCCTTTGTGCCTAGTGCCAGTGACACAACATCTGGAAAGGTGTTCAGTTGAAACACCTCATTATCAGAAAGAGCTGGAGGCACTTCAGAGGAATCGACTCAAACAATTGAAGAGGTAGGAGGACGGATCTGGGAGGAAACAGCCTCTGAATAACTTGGGAAAGTGATGACTAAGGCACTGTGTTGGCTCTTTGTGACTTTTATAAGAGGTTTTGCAGAGGTTTCAATGGGATCTTGATGAAGGACAAAGATATGCTAATCAATGGCAAATGTTCAAAATGTGTGAAAAAGAGGAGGAAAAGGAATATTTAGCCACTGCACAGAGCAGAAAAGAGGTGGAATTAGAAGGGAAAAAATAGAAGTGAACTTTCCTAAAACATCAGAATTTATAACAGGTAAATGATGAAGAGAAAATGGGCAGAACAATCCCATGGAACAGAATATGCTTTTTGATGATGTTAAGCTAACTTCACTCATGGAAAAAGTATTAGGAGTTGACATGACATACCCTGGAAATTGGAGATTTCCTTGTCCTGGGAGATGAGCCTGGATAAGGCTCTGAGAAATTTTCAGTTGATTGTGGGAGTCTCAGTTCAGATTCCAGTTTGTTAGCTCTGTTGCAAGTCAAAGTCCTCTGACCTGAGTATATCCAAAACAAGACGTCTTCAAAACCAAGAGGTCCTCTTTCCCAGTTCTTTCCCTATTAAGTCTTCAGAGCAAGTACTGAAAGGTGAAAATGCTTTCACCTCAAAAACATGTAGCTAGGTGTACATGGACATGGACATGTAGATCAGGTTTTAGAGGCTTGTGTCTTACTGCCCATTATGGGAAAGTCTGTCTTCTATGTATGGAGATGAATTCAGCATCTGATGAACAGTGAGCTGCACATTACCTGAACTTCTGACCTGTTCGGTGAAAAAGTGCCATGCCAGTTCTCATCTTTTCCTCCTTATTATCCATTGTTTATGTACTCCTATCCAAAACACTCCAAATATTTAAATTATGAATAACGAGGAGTCACAGGAAGGAAATGTAGTCTAATATTTCCTTCCATTGAGATTAATTATCCTTATTTTTCTCTGTTTTTTTTTTGTTTTTTGGGTTTTTTGGGGTTTTTTTTTTGGTTGTTGATTGTTTTGTTTCTTTTTGTCTGGAGGCTCAGCACTACAAGAAAAATGACCAACTCTAAGAAGAGGCAGTTGTTATCAGCTTAATGATCAGTGAGTAACTGGATCCTGCAAGGACTCAAGGGCTCTCGGTTCAGCAAGAGTCAATGACCACTGAAGATACACAGCATTTCTCAGCATTGATCCTTATTTATACAATTCAGAAAAACCCTGAGAGCAGGAGAAACCATGTTGATGGCAATAAGGCATTTATGGCCTTGAGAAGCTGCTGTTCCCTGGAGGCCTGTAAGTAAAGCCTCAAGTTTTCTTCTGACTCTGCAGCTGCTGCAAAGGTACAGAATGACAGTGTTGGATACAGAAATATTTTAATAGCTTTAATTATAATATAGAAATATGTTGAGCTCCTTTTATATGCATCCTCCCTCTTTTAGCACTTAGCCTTCCTTTTGTTCTTTGTGGAGGTGCTGGATAATGCGTGTCATGTATTAAAGCCGTTCTTTCCAGAGACAGACATGAAGCAGAATGCATGAGGAAGGAAAGAGAAAAATGGTGAGGCATGGAAAAGTGGTGAGAACTGAAAAATAAATTGCAAGAGTCTTCTAAAGATATTTTATAGGAGAAAAAAAATGTAGTAATCTCCACACTGATATCAAAGCAGTCCATCTGTTTGGATTGCATGGAAGCAGCCCATAAACAGGCTGATAAGGTAACAACCCCCATGCCAGGTCAGCAGAGCTGCTGTAGACTTCTCCCTGTTTCATGTCAGCCAAACAGTACAGACTTGTTGGCGCATTTACACCAGTGACACACCAGCCTCTCTAATCCAAGCCTGTGGTGGTCTTCTCTATGATTCTCTAAAACCAGCAAGCCCTTGACCCCACTGTATACCCCACTGATCCATCACAGCATCTGCACTCTCTCCAAGCACCCCCCGGAAAAAATCCTGAATGTGCTGGTGAAACCTCTGCCACACAATAAGTAAGGGAAGACTCTGTAAGTGATGACCAGCCATGGTGTCTGTCCTCGTCTTCTGGAAACTCTGGTGCATCATCCTAAGCATTTTCCTCTGTGCCTTAGGGCAAAGACTGACTGCAGTGTAAGAAAAGATGGGATTTTATTCTGAAAATACTAACCGTGCAGAAACTGGATGCACTGAGGAGATAAAAGAAAGTCTTATGTCCCTCTAGGCTCAGGTGCCAGCATGGGCAGTCACTTCACAGAGCAAGAAAGTACTGAGCACATGGCCTGTGACAGGCTTTATATTGCCTGAAATAGGAGCTCACGCAGCAGACCAACAGCATGAGAAATGGGTTGCTGAGAGACCAGAAGGAAGAACGGACTGGAGTGTGCTGAACAAATAAAGAGGAAATCATATAATCAGGGAGAAAAGGTATGGCCCTTGGCAAGACCTCTGGTAGTAAAATCTATGTTAACAATATCACCTTGTAAATTTGTTGAATGCATGTAACTCTGCTTCCTCTGGATAATATTTTTATTATGAAAAAAAGCCTTCCTCAAAAGATAAATATGTTTCAAAGGAAGTTTGAGTGGAGTTTTAACAGATCACACTTACAATTTTATAAATAGAAAAGAAACACAACATTCAAACATTACTTGGGGTACAAATGAGAAATTTGTGGCCAGCTGCAAGTCTTTTTTTTTTTTTCTTTTCCAAATTAACAATGAGGAGGCCAGCTCAGTTCTCTTTCCTGATATTATAGCCAGCGAACATTTCTTTTTGTGCAGGTTGGCTGTGGCTCGGGGGGATATTAAACTGTTTGCATTAATAATAATCAAGGACTATCTACCATCAAAACAAGTCATAGACTCGACAGTCTGATTACATCATTTTAAGGAGAGGAAATGAAGTTTAGCGCTTGTTTAAACATAGTGAAATGAATTTAAGAAGTTACTAGAAAAACATTAAAACTCATCTCCCACTCATTCAGTTTCATTATGGATAAAAATCAACAGACTGGGAGAGAGGGAAGGTCTTATATACCCTGACCCTTGTGAGTATTTTGTTAAGAGTGACTCATTTAATAAAAAGTGCATTTCAATTCAGACAAATGCAAGGTCCTCCATCTAGGAACCAGGGATACAGACCATACTTAAAAAACAGGGATATGCTATGCTGAAACAAGATCTAAGACTTCTTCATGGATAACCAACTGGAAAAAAAAAAGAAAAAACCTGTGATGCCGTAATAAAGAATGCAAATAAAATCTTTGGGTGCTTAAGCATCAAGTTAGAGTATAGAAATGATATTAGTAATAGGATTTGTGAGGTTTTTCCTGGACTGTTTCCAGCAATCACACTTCCAAAAAAGATAATAATTAAGAAAGATTTTGAAAATTATCTTAAAAGGATAATCTAGGATAGGGAAACATGCCTTTAAGGGGAAATCATAGTTTCCCAATCTATTTAGTATACTTGTAGATGACCGAGAGTTGACCAGGTCATGGGTTATATGCACTTGGAGAAGGAAGAGCTTTCTGGATGTAAACTGATCTTTAATTTACAAGAAGTAAAAACAAACAAAGAGTACAAGCCAGCGTTTGGAAGATGAAACTAGATAAATTCAGGCTAAACCATTAGTGTGATTAGCTCCTCAAAAAGTGTATTTAGATTTCATGTTAGTTCTTCATCAATTAAGCTGTTTAACTTAAGACTGAGCTACAGCATACTCATCTGAAAAACAAAAGACATGCAGGCAGAGGTTGTAGAATTGGCACAGAAATTACTAAGTACTATGCTACGGGATAGCACAAAACTGGAGGAGATCTACGAGAGAGTCATAGAATCATAGAATTGTTAAGGTTGGAAAAGACCCTTAGGATCATCAGGTCCAACCATTAACCTACCACTGCCAAGTCCACCACTAAACCATGTCCTCAAGCACTGCATCTACCCGTCTTTTAAATACCTCCAGGGATGGGGACTCAATCACTTCCCTGGGCAACCTGTTCCAGTGCCTGACTACTCTTTCAGTAAAGAAGTTTTTCCCAATATCCAACCTAAACTTACCCTGGCGCAGCTTGAGGCCATTTCCTCTCGTCCTGTGTCAGGTCCCCTATGGACAACTATATCACTGAACAATGTAGCAGGGAGGAACTGAGGGTGTCCTTACTGATGCTGAAGCTCTGCTAGCCCATCTATTCCCCCAGCACAAGACTGTGGATTTCCTCCAAGTCCTTGCTTGACCCGGAGCTCCAAACACAGCTAACCATCCAAGAAGATACCTGGCCCCAACCTGTGGGGTTCCTGCAGTGGGTGAGAGCCTTCTGCGCTGTGCAAAAGCCAAGGGACCCATGCCACTTTCCATCCTCACCTCGCTGTCTCAGTGTGTGCAGTGGCAGTTGCCTGTCCCAATGCCTTGCCTGAGGTCCTCCCATGTCACACAGGCTTAGGGAGGAGATGCTCAGCTCTCCCACTACCCACATGGTGGATGACTGCCCCTTGTCTTCACATTCCCTTGCTGGAAAGTTAGAGTAGAGGATCATACTGATTCCCATCGCAACTATTTTGCATCTTTAAAAATTACAATTCATCTTCTTTTTCTTTTACTCAGATACGGAGTGTTTTATACTTAATGATTCAGCCCAGACTAGAAAAACATATCTATTCAGAAAACTACCTGATGTGTTGATGCTTACTTTTTTTCATCATCATCCATTTAGCATTGACAGGGATTAGTACATCTTGAAAATGTATTGTTTAACCATAGCGGATTACACATTTCCAAATAATACAATTTTCACCTTTAGTCAGTAAAAAGTGATGATTAGAAATATGTTAATTATCTGCTACACTCAGCTTGTTTTTGTAGTCTAGAAGAAAGCCCATCTCAAGCTACATTTACAGAATGAACTTCAGAGAAGCATAGAGATTATGTCAGATTTTACATCACCATTATTCTTACAGGCTGAGGTATCCAAAACAAGTCCAGTTCTAGCTAAAATTTTCTTCGAAGACCATAGCTATGCTCAACAATTTTGGATGTTTGTAGTTACGGAGTTTTCAGTATTATTAGAAATATTTCAAATGTAAACATTTTTTTTCTCCACTATTTGTTTGGAAGACAAAAAAGAAAATAAAGATTTATCTGATGTGTGTATACACGCGTGCGTGCATGTGTATAAATATATATTTGTATACATATATAATTTCATTTTTTACTTCTTATATGTCCTAAAATGATATATCTCCTACACAGATCTTTTTTCAGGCCTGTAACTGGCTATTAGTAATGTTAAAATAATCCATTACTCTATTCATTCATCCATTGTAATAAAAACAAGTTTTACTAAGTAGTAATGTGTGATCCTTTTTTCTTGTTGGATAGAAGGAAAATTCTCAGACAAAAGCTTATACAACTGTCTAAGTATGAATAAATTATTTTGGTATGGCATAATGGGTATATTATGCAACTAGGAGTGATTATGAACCTGCAAAAATGTCGTTATCCACTTTAGTTAATCCTCAGTAATCCATTTGATTAGATTTGGGTTTTCTTGTTTTGATGTGTTAAAAACAGATTCAACAATCATGGGTATGTTTTAAGAACAGAATAGCGAATAAAGGATTGACGTTGTATATATAGAACCTGCTATAGTAGTTTCAAATACTGCAAACAGATTTTGAGTAGGAAACACTTTTAAGAATGAACAAATATATCAATGCTTTTTGTTTCAGACATAAGCCACCACATTAAAATGAAATACTGTATTGTTTTACAAGATGAAAATAGCACAGAAGATTTTGACCTTCCAAGGGACACACACAATCACCCTGGGATTTCCAGGTCAGCTGCAACCGGACTCCCTCTCAGAGACTCAATATGATACAATCTTTATCTTTATAACTTTTACCTACATCCGCACTTCAAAAAACCAATGATTTATCAGCTTTCTGCCCAGTCACATAAACTGAATAGGTTTTGCATTCTTTTATGGTTGGCTCTGAATGGAAAAAGTGTTCTGCTTCTATATTTGCTACATATTTTATAATTACTATCTTTTTTCCTTTTTGTAGAACATGTGTATACAGATGTGTACATATATACACCATCACCTTCATGTATTTTCTAAGTATCCAAAGGATTCTTCTGCCAGCTCCCTGAAAGGACCCTGTGCAGTTCAAAGAAGTCTGGTCAGTCACTAAAGGAGGATGGTGAAGGATCCCAGGTTGTAAACCACCCAGTGTTCCTCACCAAGGACATAAAACTTAGTACAGTCAAGTGGAAACCTTCACTCTAACAAACATCTTGCATAAAGGAAGAATTGTATCAATGGAGGGGAATCTAAGATGAAAGCCTCTGGGCAGACTGGCCATTCTCAGGCCAGCTGATGTCTCAGCTTTACGGAGTAGCTATCGCTGTTGTATCAGAGCCTAAGGGCAGAGCCTGATGGGATTGCAAATGACAAAAACTGGGGTCTTTGCTACTACTTGGTTCTCTTGTTGATTCCATTCACCACTTGTTCCTTAATTTCATACACTGACACTGCAGCTTCCATAAATTATCACATTTTATGGTTTTACTGCTAGCAAAATAAACTTTGATGACATATTTAAAAGATGTCAAGGCTATGAAAATGAGTTTGTATTTGTGGAATATTTTTAAGTTGTAGTATTGTCATTATATTACTGCCAAAGGGGGGAAAAAAAAGTGTTTAAATAAAAGTGACACAGTGAAGGTTATTCTGGCCACATATACCCGCAGACACATGCAAAAATGACCTTGAAAGATGTCCCATCTGCCAGGTCTCTCCATCTGACTGAAGCAGGGAGTTGCTTTGCAGCCAACCCATGCTAAATAGAATGAATTCAGCACAAAATGTGGCAGGCAGTTTCTTGTCAGTCTAACTAATTAAAAAAAAAAGCAAACAGATGGACAAGCAATGACTCTTATTCAACAGGAATTTGAGCGCTCTAAGTGAGAAGACACTGTCATAATTTTCTTAGAATGTAAAAAGGAGTGTCCTTATAGATCAGTTTCCAGGTTCTAGATCTTAGGGCTTGATGCTGTGTTTCTGATTGTCCCCCTGCAACACACACACACACACACACACACACACACACACACGCATGTACAACCCTATTGCTCTTACCTGAATTCTGCCTTGCGATGCAAGAGTAAGGGTCTGAGTGGTTCTTGGAGGAATGGGAGAGGAAAGGGTAAGAGAAACAAGAGATCACAGGTTTGATTTAATTATGCTACTTTTCTCAATCTTTTTTAATCCCTAATTTATATATTCAGCTTTTGCACTAGTGAATTATTACAATATCAACAATGACTGAGGGAGGATTGCTAAGAGGGAGGGTGATCGTTTCTCAGGAGCAGCGAGCCTGAAAGCAAGCAAATGAAAGAGCAGAGGGAGATGCAATGCTTGAAGCTTGCTCTGAGATGAGAGTGAAACTAGGTGCAAGAGACAACGCACATGAAATAACAAGAGCTGAAATGAGATGCTGCTAGGGAGGGCTATGTGGGCTCCTGAACAATGTGCTTCGAATTGGTGCAAAGCAACCAGATCCTGCAGATGATTTTAAAGATGAAAAGAGAAGGGAAAAGAAAGGGGATAGTCTATACCAGGAAACAATAACGATTGCTTTATTTGCAGCAGCTTGGACAGAGTGATAGGGGGATAAAAGTGAAGTGGAAGTTACAGGAGCTGAACTGGAAAGGTGGTAGTTGAGTCTTAACCGTACAGACAGTGATACTTGGTTACTATTTTTTCAAAGGAGGATGAGCCCTTATTCTACCACATTGACATGACAAGAATCAGATACAACCATGGATAGAAAAATTCTACATAAAAAATAGTAACTGAAATAATGGAAACATATGCTTTACAATGCATTATTTCAGTATAAACATATAAATAAATTATCTCATTTGAACTTTTGGCACTTCTGTTAAAGACTTTATGGTGTAAGACATCAGATCTGCAAAGACTCACAGACATGTTTAAGTCTATACATGGCATAATGTTTGTAGGGATTTATTCAGTGCATAGCAGTAAGCATGTGTTTAAGCCTTTTCAGGGCAGGAAGACTAGCAATCCCAGGAACTCCAGAACTGATGAGCTGAACTGCCAAAGTCATGAGATTTGGCCTGAAAATTATTAAAATTTTCTGTGTGAGCCTCCAAAATTTTGCTTTTTGAACTGCCTCTTCTGACTTTGAGCATACAAGCCAACTCACAACAGTTTCTAGTGAACAAGGCGAGCTTTCTAGTCTCTTTGGGAGCACTCACTAGAAGAACCAGCTGGGACTAAATCATAAAAAAGCTGCCAGATGGTGTAGACACCTTTCCCCCTCCAACCAAAATGCCCAATGAGAAATAATTACGTGCCTCTCTAACATACTATCTGCCAGCCTCTTAATATTGCAATAGCTCACTATTTCTCTCTTCTCTCCACCATTTCAGTTTTAGTGTTCATCATTCACTATGTCAATTAATTTTCCATTCTTCACCTTAACACATTCCCGGTTTCAAGCCTGATATCAATAATAATGAGGTCTTTGCTTGAAGTAATGATTTCTGAAGGTGCAAATTAAAAAAAAATGGTCAAATAAAGCAAAATTTTCAGCAGAATCATGAGAATCTCGTCTGTAAAATCTCTATACAAGTCTTAATTTAGACAGATCAATGATTTTCAAAACCAGTCCACATACCCTGGGAAGAGCTGGAGGACAAGAACCATAGGATATACCCTGGGCTCCTGGATGCTTCCAACTCATGCCTCTTTTTCTGTGCCAATACCATCACCTACTCTTTCTGCCTTACTCATCCCAAACCTTCCTGGTAGTCCTGGAAGGGAAGAGGGGAAGCTGCATTGTTCTCTTTATAATTGCTCCAAATAACTGCAATATGGTTAACCCTGAATATTCTAAGCCCATGAATTACTCTCCTGAAAAATATCAACAAGTTATCAAAAGGCTTCACTGGGATCATATTTTCAAATTTTCCTTTTATGTATAACTGAAAGCTTAGGTCTTTGCTTGAAGTAATGATTTCTGAAGGTGCAAATTAAAAAAAAAATGGTCAAATAAAGCAAAATTTTCAGCAGAATCATGAGAATCTCGTCTGTAAAATCTCTATACAAGTCTTAATTTAGACAGATCAATGATTTTCAAAACCAGTCCACAGACCACAACGGGATCTGTAGACAAGTTCTAACAGGTATGCAAAAGAAAACTGAGAAAAAGCAAGTGAAACGCAAATAGGTGACATGTCTTAGAGAGTAATATCTCCAACTGAAGATGTTAATGATTCTTAAATAAAAAAATGTTAAAAATCACTGGAATGAATTATTTTCTCTTTTACAGTCTGGGTGAACATATTTTATTCTCTTTACAAACCAACAACACAAATCCCAGCAGCCACATTTCAGGGAAAATCTGAAACCCAGATATCCTAGTCCTGCTCCCAGTTATCTGAGTGTTAAAATGAGAAATAACTTCATGAATGTCAATGAAGTTCAAATCAGCATCAGCACTATCATCTGTGGAGAACAGAGTATAACACAATCAATATCTACAAACCTTGGAGTTTTATCAGTGTTATCATTAGCAAGGCCAAATTGTGAAATCCTCAGTCTGTTCCTCCTGCAGCAAAACTCTTCCTGACTTGTATGGGACTTAAGGGCTGAGTTTGAACATCCAGGTTTGACCCATCCTCGGAGTCTCCCTAAAGTCCTTGCACAACCCTACCGATGGGATTTTCAGGTTTGCAACACTTCTGTGATTCAATCTGTGGATAATACCCTCCCACAAAGTCCTGGATCAGACTCAAAATCTGCCCTTTTCTCTAAAAGTCCACAGAGAAACCTTCTATCTTTAGGAGCTGGTGAGTGTGTGAGAGGTTAATAAACCTCTGCAGGACTACTGCAGACCTTATCATCTCTGTTTCAAATGTGACTCCACTGCAGCTCCAACCTAAACAGAGAGCTGTCTGCATGTTTTTTATTTTAAAAAAAAAAAAGGCACGCAACTCCCCTTCCCAAAACTTTCCAAAATGAAACTGTCTCCTGCACATCAAATGCTCCCACTTTTCAAGGGGAGTGGTGGTGATGGAAAAAGTGACAGGGAGAACAGATCTTGATGTGACAGATGTTAGTCATACTGCTTAATGCGCTACTGGAAAGCACTCAGATCGTGCAGTGATAAAGGCTGGGTATGAAGCAGAGCAGAACATAATTCTTTCTTTTTCCATCATGTTTTGGAGTCTACATCCTTTGCTCTCTCTCGAGCATGATGATCAGCTTTCTCTCTCATTAGGTCCAAATGTAATTTGACAAATTTTCACACTTATTGATTTCATTCTTTCGCTCAGCTGAATACACAGGACTGGGGAAATCATCCTTGGTGGCCCAAATCAAACATTTACACTTTAGTTTGCATATATGAAAACCCTAAAAGCTGACAATTCCCGCAAGACTGTAACTGCAACTGAGTGACAAAGCAATCTCACCTTTGCTTTCCGCACTCTTTCTGCTCTCCTTCGTGTTTTAGATGCTTGCTGTTCCTAATTAATTTATTATTTATTCAGCACAGTCAAGGTACTCATCTTAACAAGACACAAATATAATAATAATCCCTAATCCCTAAAGAGCTTATGTTGGTAAAAACAAGGATTACACATTGCTCCAGCAATCTTTCTGACTTACTACAGTTCCCTGTTTTTCTGTCTCTTGCCATATCCCAAATAATTAGTGGAGTCAAGGTGCCACTTGCAATATTAATTGGATCATTACATGGTTTAACAAAGACTTTTTGGCCAATGGTGCACATTTTGCAGGGCTGACCATACTATTGCTGTGAGAAAAAACCCCAACGCTCTCAATCAGCATAAGCATTTTTGATAAGGTTGAATTTTCAATTCAGTGGTTTAAATTTCTTTCACACTGCATTTACTTCATGAAGGATTCGTTGTAAGGCAATCAATGGCAATATTTTTTGTTCTTCTCTGAATTTCTTTAAATTTAGGTCCTATGCTCTGTTCCTATTACCCCTTTTTTATTAGTGCTTTTCATCACTAAATCTCCAAGTACTTCACACACAAAAAAAAAGTAAGAGTCATTAGAGATGTTTCATTGATTGGGAAGGCGAGGCAAAGGGTGTGAACCAAGTAAAACCCAGGATCTTCACACTACATGATCTTTCAGAAAAATTAGCTATGGAAATAATACCTCTGGTAATAATAAATAACATTATGCTATGATTAGTTTTGAATAAACTAACACATCAGCTTATTCTCAACTTACTTTTCCATTGCCTGACAATGAAGGTAATGTTTATGCTCAGTGTTAGCATCACTAAAAGGAAGAAACCCTTTAGATATTACCAGGCTTTATGTATAAATTCGTGTTGTGCAGGCAAAATAAAAAGGCATTAATTTCATTATCACTACTGAGACAGGCTGTTTTGAAATGGAAGAGAAGGGTGGTAACTCCTGCTCCAGGTGTTGTGTAGCAATAGTAAGCTGTTCTGGATTTATTTAATTTAATTTAATTTAATTTAATTTAATTTAATTTAATTTTATTTTATTTTATTTTATTTTATTTTATTTATGTTATTTTAATCTGGTTTTGGGTTTTTGGTTTGTTTGTTTGTTTGTTTTTGTGTTATTGTATTTAAACCGCTTCAGATGCATAGGCTTTTATTTAGCAAATGTAACATTGACATAGCCATACCACAGAATCATCTTGAAGACAAAACTGAGTAATAACTGAAGCCCAGTTCCCCTTTTCCATTAACCACCATGAATTTGTGTCTTAAAATAACTCTGTGGATTTCAGCCTTCCCTCCAAACCCTGAATCAGCTGAGGACACACAATAGAATATACCCATGAACAAACAAAAGGAAGGCAGATTCAACAAAGACTGAGGAAAAATGAGAGGTACCAGCGTTGTCAATCTAACATGACATTTGAAAACATTCCTCTTTCTGCTCATTTCTGCAGGAGTTCCTCCTGACTCTTTTGCATTTTATTTATTCAGCCTGCAAAGATCTTTTTTTTTTCAGGTCAAGGGCTGTGTTTTATTCTCTTTGCCCAACACAAAAGAGACCCAATTCAGGGCATTTTTCTAATGTAAAGGAAATGATAAACACTGTCGATTTTAAGAGGAACTTATTTTCAGAAGGGAGCTCTGACAGTTAACAGAGCTGCTCCATTATCTGTATTTTTGATTAAACTATCAGCAACTCTTTCTGCAGATGCATGTGTGTGCAAACATGCTACTTGAGAAACAACGTAGGAGGAAAATTAGGAGGCCCACGCAGCGGTTCTTGGGAAGGGGTGACTATATTTCATCACAAGAGACAAATCTCTAAAAAACCAACCAAATTCCCAAATCTGTGTCTCCTGTTAGCCAGCACAGACCAGTACACAACGAGGCAGTGCCAGCCCAGGGACACCAAAAGCTGTTATCTCGCCGCTGCATCGCGGTTGACAAATCTCCCAGTGTCACATAACCGCATCAGCTCGTCTGGATCTGCCTTGGGAGCAGCTACATTAAGACACATCCTGCAGCCTTATCACTTCTCAGTTAAATTAAGAGGACAAAGCCCAAAATGGAGAACAGAAAATGAGACAACCCGGACTGTTCAGCAGCAAAAAAGGCTGATGCAGACATCACCTGAGGCACACGTCGCTGAAAGTGAGAGTGGCTGCAGAAGGTTAAACTGCACGAGGAAACAAGGACAAGCGGCATTTGGGATTGCTCCAGAAATTCTGATTAAAAACCTGAGCAGAACAGTGTGAAGGAAACTAGAAAGTAGGAGGCAAGTCGGTCTCCTGTCATGGGTTAAGAAAAGCTGCAAAGGAAAGGAGCAGCAGTTTGGGAAAAGATGTGTGAGCAAATAGCGGATAAGATAACTTTATGTGTTATCAAGGGTTAAACTAAACTCTTTTTTGCTTTAGTGACTGAGTTTAGTGGGGGAAGGGAATTCCTAAGCCTTTGTTTTGTTGTTCTTTCCATAGTGAAAAAAAAAAAAAAAGAGAGAGAGACTTCTTGCTCAGGATTAATTATTGAGTGTTCCAGGGCTTTATAATATATTTATATACTCCCTACAGCTTGGCATGCTCTCTCTCTCCCTCTTTCTATTTTACTGTGCCATCTCCATCCCAGCACTTGATGGAGGTGCTGGGGGAAATGCTGGCACGATGTACAGCTCCCACTAGTGTTGCTCAAGCTAAGGGCTTCCTGAGCACCTTCAGACAGCTTTGTTCTCAGGAGTTCATGAACATGGCTGCAGAGGCTTATACTTATGCCAAAGCCTAATATTTAAACTTGCAGTTCATCTAGAAATATGTTTTACTACCATAATTATTACCCACCACTACAGAATTTGATTCGCTTGTGCCCCTTTTCTTCAGTTTGGTTTTTTCTTTAATCTTATCCCTCCCACTACAGCATAAGAAGCAAAACCAGATTAAAATGTATTTGAAGTTTGATGTGAGAGTGGCAGAAGGATTTTGATTAATATCTACTACAAGAGAATTAATTTTATTAGATGGAAGTGCTGCTGCTGCACAACTTGGATGACCCAGAGGATAGTGCAGAGATTACAGCTGATGGACAAAAAGTGAGAGTGGCTGTGCTTCCTATGGCGAGGAGTGGGGACACAAGCTCTGATGTTTGCCACTGTTAATGAGCACTTTGGTGGTACACTGCTTCTCCAAAGCCCTAAGCAAACATTAACTAACACACTCATTAATAGCCCTCCAATTGCAGAGACAGGGAAAGAGGGGAAGAAGGTGAAGTCTTGGCCCCATTGACCTCAGTAATGGTTAGATTGTTTTTGTGAAGCCAGAACTTCACCCTGAAGAGGTTTCCTATAGACTACACTGAAAAGAGCTCATCTAAAAAGCATTCTTATGGTTTTCCATTGTTGTTATGTTGGCGATAGTGAGTGCCCTGGTTTACATGGTCACTTTGTCAAGCAGAACATCTAGACATGTTTTTATATAAATATTCTAGATATTAGGTTTACACCTGGAGCTTGGGACAGCTGTAGGAAAAATTAAAAAAAATAATTTTGAATGAAGATAGTCAACTCTGTTTCCTTATTCTATACTTGGTGACACGTACAAGAAATACTGTAACTCTTCTTCCTTCATATTGGCATGAAAACATTGAAGAAATATCTCTGAGACATTGGCTATAGGTGTTTGTTAGGAATATTTCTCATTGTTAAAAAATGCCCTGATTAAATCACATTTTACAGAGTGGTGATATACAGAATTCACATCGTTTGTATGTCAAACCAGATCTGGGCCTGTATGTTGGGTATTGTGTACTTACATACACTTTAATGTAGACATGGGTTGTAATGGCAGTACAAGGATATGTTACAACCTATCGAACAAATAGCATGAATTTAAAAAATTACACGATAAAACATTTACACAAGGGATAACAGCTTTATTGATCTACCAAAACAAGCATAGTTTACAAGTTATTTAACTTTTGCATTTAAAGGTAGGGAAGCTATTGTAGTCTGTTATCTAAAGAACATATATATGGTTATGGAGGAGGAATATTTGCCCAAACACAAACTTCTGCAATGTATAGATGTCTTCATCTGAGTTAGCCAACCTGGGCTTCCTTTGTACTTTTCTGACTTCTTGTAGAGGAAATAGACCTCCAGAAGCAGAATCACTTCATCTTAAACCAAACTTCTGAAATAAGTTAAATGAATCTTATCTTGTTTTTCTTGACTCACTCTGGAGGGAGTCCAGTCAACCAGCTTACATACAGTCACCTACACTGTAGATATCTAAAGTTAGAGGAGGCAAATCATATGCCTGGTAGCTTATGATACTTCCCCACTAGCATCTCAAGGCAACAGACCCAAAATCTTTGAAATACTTATCAGAGAAATAATCTAATCCAAACAGGCCAATGGAGAGAGATAGCTACATACAGACAACCACTCAGTCCAACCTGAGATACCATCCTGTGGAGTTACATTTCTTTCTCTATCTCCTCTTACTAGATAAGATACTTAAATTTCATGTGGCTACAGACAAGAAAAAAAAATCCCCCAAGGCTGAATGTCTTCCTATGGTTCAGTGAACCAACAACTGATTGCAGTTTAATTCTATCCCACAATGTTTCGAGAAGTATGGAACAGTTTAGCTTTTTTCTTGCTACACCCTGCATCTCTTACAAAGGATGTGTCTCAATGAGTGACAAAAAGTGGGACTTTAAAACTAGGACTTGCATTACCTGAGGTTACATTTTCAAAGCACTGATGAACTTATATGGCTCAGTTTTCAGGAGTCAGACTTGGATACCTGAAGAGGGTGATTTTTCAGAACTCTTTTTTGGCCCTGCTAAAATATAGTGGCATTTATGAAGTATTTTGGTCTGAGTACCAAAATAATTAGTTGTTTTGGAAATGCAGTCCATAGTATCAGTAGTGCTTATAGATTCCTGGAACAAATGTAAAACTCACAACCCCATGTAAATGTATTAACACTTCAGTTATATCTGTTGCATGTCAATATTTTAAAATCATTCAATTTTCAGACTAATGTCTGTACCTGACTTAATAAAGGACACATTTCTTTCTAAGTGTGTTTAATTTCTATAAAAATATTCTCAGAACAAGCAGGAGAGGGAAATATTTTCACTTATAATAAAATCAGCATAAGAAGTCTGGTATCCCACATGGGACCAAATCCATGTGAAAGTGTGAGGGCAAATGGGGTAAAATAGGACCACACTCCAAAAAATACTCCTGAGAGGCCATCACTGACTGTCATAAGAAGCATTAATCTTTATATTAATTTTGCAGACTACTTCAGAAGATTCCCTGCTGCCCTTACACTTCCTTCTCAACCTGCTTGCACCTTCTGCCAGCTGAATCTTGATGCAAGACAGAATTTAGACCTTTGGCCTCTTAGTTTTGTCAACCTCAAATGCTTCTCTTGTCAACATAAATCCCTTGCAAATCAAGCAAAGGAAGCTTCATTTGTCTTGGTACAGGTAACCAACAAAAAGTATTTTATAATGAACCAACAGGGATTGGTCCCCACTCCAATTTTAATGTGTCTATTAACCAGTTGAGATCATATTCAGACTGCACAGAGTCGTGCAACAGAGTTGAACAATGAATGTCCCTAAGTCAGCTGTTATAGCACAACAGATTAGTGCTGCACACTCCAATCCAGCTCAGAGCAAATCTTTACCATGTGTTCCTTTATATACCATGCTCTTTTAAGGGCAATATCATGAAGAGTCTTTACTCATTCAAGTAATAACAAGCCTGATGCCATTTCAGTTTAACTTCCAGGAGTCTACACATTTATGTTAGAGGACAAGACTGTATTCAGCTACAGGTCATAATGGTAATCCCTTTTAATACTCTTGGTATACGAGGAACACAGCTCCTATCTCCCTGTCTGATCCAGCTTTCAAGAGCAATGTAATGTCACTATTTCATTCCTGATAATCGTTTTCTTAATCACTGGATTTTTCTAAGATGACCTCCCAGGGCTTTGCTTTGTTTTTCTGTTTGCTCAGTCTCCATACAATACAGCTTGCCACATAACCGTATTTAGTCAGGCACTTCTCTAGCTCCATTGTCAGTAGGCTTAATGGAAGTGACCCATTCTCCTTCCAGTGATAATTCTGGAGTGTATCCAACACATGGAAAGACTAACTTCTGAC
The DNA here is from genome assembly GCA_020745775.1 of Theristicus caerulescens. Lineage (NCBI taxonomy): Eukaryota > Metazoa > Chordata > Aves > Pelecaniformes > Threskiornithidae > Theristicus > Theristicus caerulescens. The sequence goes on along the minus strand of CM036559.1, from coordinate 127,700,554 downwards.
TCCATTTTTTTCCCTGTTGAATATACTCTTTTTTCCATCAGGATTCCTCTGGTTTTGTGTTTCATTCAGTACTTCAGCTCACTGACTACTGGGACTGAAGCAAAAAAATAATCAGCATGAGAAACATTAAAACCCAAGTACCACTAATAATGTAAGTTTGCTAGGAAGAATTAACAACTAACTGTGCTATTTTTCAACTATTTGCTTTTCAAAGCTTCTGTCTATCTTAGAAGCCTGACAGAAAAAAAATCTCAAACAATGCCAGGCAGAGTTCAGCCCATAATAACACAATTCACAACTTCCAGCCAAAGGAGGCTTGCATGAGCCAAAAAGAAAGCCTGATGGAAGATTTCAAATCCTGCCTCTTAGGCATGTCACTGCTGGCCTGAGCCAATATGAGCCTGAGCTTTGGTGCCAAAACTGTCTCCAACACTTTAATACCTCAGTTATTTCTTTGACTGTGGACAAGTGGGTGAGCAAGGGTGATGTCTGACTTCAGCTTGGTTCAGCAGGTGGGAAACTTGGGTTAAACGACCTTCTCAGCTTGTAGGAAATACAATTCACAGATCTACAGAGGGCTGTGAGTACAGACAAGGCTGTCACAGGTGTGTTACATCTCCCTGATGAAGGTAGACCAACAGGTAGGAAGAAAGCAAGTTTTGGATGGCCAAAAGTAAAGCAAGAAGGGTTTGATTGTCACCCAGTGAAATGAACACCTTGTGGGAGAGAAGAGCCTTCGGTTCCAGTTTCTGGTCTGGTTTTATGAGTCACATTGATGTATTTCTGGCTGCCCTGTATGTGTAAAATGGACTTATTACTGTGGGTGTGGCAAACTGCTGAAACAGCTAGAGAAATCTCAGATTTAGAGTAGTTTCCAAAGTCAGGTTTCCCCATGCCCCTCTCCTTTGTGCAGCATAGACAGCTTGTCATTTGATTTGATTTCTGGATGGCTCACAGGGATGTCAGCACTAAAATTCAGTGTAAGGTAGGTATTAGGTGCCTGAATCTTTTCTGGATGTAATCCTCTAAGCTTCACCTCTGATCATCCAACGTATTATAACATACTGATTGAGCGAATTTCCCAGTGTCTAACAAGGAGGCTGCTGGAGGAAGAGATTTAGGCGTTGCTGTCTGTCATTTCCATTAACAGACTACTGAGCTCTACCTCTTCATGAAGTTGAAAACGACATGATAGCACCTAGGTGGTATGCAAAAAGGGCAAATGGAAAATTCAGAAAGAAAAAAACCCCTTATTTTTGTTTAAAAATTTATAGTAAAAATATGCCTACTATGCTACAAAATAGGAATGATTTGATTTGTTCTCTTGAATATGTAAATATGGAGACAAGATTAACAAGATATTGTAAATATAAGAAATAGATTAATATATTCAGATGAATTTCCCTGGTTTGTGGGTACTTTGGATCTAAACCTAGGCCGACGGCTTCTATATCATTCCAAAATGTTCAAAGTGGCAATTTTTTTCCCAATCATAGCATTAAAAATATTATTTTAATCAGGAATGCTTGACTCCATCCTTCAAAAGTGGAAACAGAGGTGGAATTCAATACTTTTCATTGGCTTGTGGAACTTATTATTCTTTGTCAGCAATTCTAAACTGATTGCTAGAGAAGGCTGAACAATATTTCTGTACTGGGGTGCTGTGAACCAGGGTTCATTAAAACTAACCATGCTGACACTGAGGGCCAGTCAACCCCTGTTGCCAATGAAAGGCTTGTGCAAAGACCAAGAATAAAGCAGTAGCCAAATAAATAACAAATGTATCTTATCAATTACCCTATTTTTTGAAAGCATTTTCACTTTCACAATTACAGCTTTTCTATCCTTCATAGTGCCTTCATATTCTATTCTTCATAGTGCCTTGTTTTTGTGCCTTTCTTCTCCTTCTCTTTATTCATCTCTCTCCCTTTTTTTGTCCTTTCCCTTTTCTTTATTATAGAAACTCCTAGTTTCCCATCTTGGGCTTTACCTTTTGATAAAATGATAAATAATTTCACAGTGAATGATTACATGAGAAAGTCTTAGACTCTAGCACAGTACCCAAAGAAAACAGAGGTGAGAAATATGCATATCCCAAAGACATGGTTTTAGGCTGTTGATTCAGTAAAATAAACACTGAGCCATCAGCTCTGTACATTTGGGAAGCTTTTCTTCCCAACTAAAGAATATACTTCAGATATTTTAAAAAAAACCCCATCCCTTAGATTCTGCCAAATCTGAATGTGCCATAAACATACGAAGCAGAATGGAATCAACCCTCAGGAAGGATGTTTAACACCTCTGTTCTTCATATCATCTTGTCTCTCCTCGATTCAGGCAAACTGCAAAAAGCTCACTGCCAACCTTACAGGACTCTTATGCATCTGCGTTTAACCAAGCATTTTGCAGAAATGATCTTCACAACAGCTGGGTGCTGTAGGCACACAACTACTCCTTGTTTTACAACTGGGAAACTGAGTCATGGTGAAACTAAATGGCTTGGCCAGAAGTCACTCAGAGAAAACAGTGGCAGAGCCAAGTGTAAACCTGATGGTCTCAACTCTGTCTCTATCATGAATCAATTGATTATATTTTCTCTCTCTCTGTCATTCTACAAGGACACTCTAAACATGTTGAATTATGTTTTGACACTTTTGAAACATGACTTTTTTTACTAAGTTCTTATATATTCCATTTGTACCATCTGCAGAAATTCTAAAAGCTGCAGTTTAACTTGGCTTTTGTTGCATTGCACTGAAACAGAAGATTTAATGAAACTCATATTCCATCTCATTCATAGTGAAGAATGAATCTTATTTTACAGTACAACAATTAATATCGATTATATTACTTGAAAATGTAAGAGACTGCACATATATATATATTTTCCGTGAATCAGTGTTCTAGCAAGGACCTCTATTTATTAGAACTGCTGAATATGATCAAAGAAGTGAATCTTTAAAGTAAATAGTTCAAAGTATGAAATTTAATATCAAGGTTCATTCTTCCTAGAGGAACAGCACTTCTATCTATACAGCAAAGGGTGGAGGGAAAATCTTTGGTAATAATAGCTCACTCTTAAGAGGACAGTTTGGAACATGGCATAGAGGATATAATTCTTTGCTAGTTGTGTGAGTCTGGGCAAATCACAATCTCTCTGCTTCTCAGTTAGCCAAATGCCAGTAATGTCTCACGGTACCTCTTTACTTCAGAGGGAGGCAGTGACAATTTACTCAATAAATTTGAGCTAAAGGTATAGACATGTAGCATACTCATTCTCACAGGGGAGAGGTTGCCTCTGGTGGAACAGGCAATATAGCAGGAAAAGGACGGGAATAAGACACATTGTGAGGGATCCACTGGAACAGGACTAATGAGGTAGTTTGGACAGGGACAAGGCTGAATTTTTGGGAAGATGGCAGACAGAGCACAAGCAGGAGTGGAGTGTCCTATGGGTGTCAGAAGCTGATGAGTTGAGTCAGTCATATACCATTTTCCATCTCAGCATATATGTTGAAAGGCATCAGCTCAGTTCATTTGGTGCTGCCACAAATTTTCTGTGCTATTTTTCCCCTCCCTCAAGTTTCTGTGCTTCCTCCCCTCCTTACCACTCTGTCTCCTTGACCATATCATCCTACCATATGTACTGCAAAGTACGTATTCTGAGGAAGCAGAATCAGCCATGGGGCTGGAATAAGGTGCATGATCACTTGAAAGAAGTTCTGAGGTCCTCAGAAGTCAGTGAAGCTCTACCAAGCTACGACCTACAGGGATTTTACAGGCATAAGTGAACAACGATGAGGTTGGTTGTTTTCTCTTTTTTTTTTACCTTTTAACCTTTATTTTTGTTGTGTCAATAATCCACACCCAATTCATAACAGCATAATGACTGTATCTCAGAGTGCCAGAGGTGTTTGAGATCCTGTGATTCAATTTCACAATATGTTCATATCATACATTTACAAAATACACACCAGCAAACAATTTTAATTGTGCTCCAAGGAAGCAGTGCTAGATGGTGTATTAATCTGCAGAAGATCAAATAGTAAAATCTCATAGTCAATCACGATTGGTTTTTTTTTTTACTTTTTTTTTTTCTGGTTAGAAAAAGAACCAGCTTAATGAAATTAATAAGATACTGATACAACATGGTCCTAAACATCTGAGTGCCCTTTAACACTAATGAAGCAAGTCACTGCCTGCGTCAAAGCATATTGGGATTGGTATAACCCGGGACAGGACTTCTATCCTCTTCCAGGAAGATCATGGTTTTGGCAGAGCCAAGTTGACAGAGGTGACCCTGCCAAACAAAGCAGTTCAGATACCATCCCGTAGAGATCACCTTTCTGCTGACAGTGGTAGACAGCATTTGCCAAGGGCCAAATCCAGACTGCTGAAACTCCAGCACAATGACTTAGCCATGAAACCATCCCATTTCTCTGTAAATCAAGTAGGAGAGGGTTAGGAGACAGGTTTAAAAGAAGGGGGGAGAGCATTCCTCCCAACAACTCAGATTTCATAGATCAGGGGCAAAAGAAGCAGGAGGTTTCTGGCTATGCTGCATTCAGATCAAAGACTCTGTTATAGCTTATATGATTAATGAAAGATGAACAGCATTCCAAAGATTAACGAATTTAATTCCTGAGAGTGTAGCAGTTATCTGTGTGGGCAGACTGACCCCTAATCTCTGACTTGGTGCTGGACTGTGCCACTCTCATGTTTCCTCTCTCCCCCCCGCCTCCACTGCCACCTTCACACCGGCAACTGAAAGATGACATTGAGTAGATGGGTTCAGCACAGGAAGATAAAAACAATGTGAAAGGATGGAGATTGGGAGCTTATCAGCCAAACAGGACACAGGATATAAAAGTAATCAACTTAAAGCTCTTATCAAAATGTCTCCTGGGAACAGTTTTTCTTTTTTTTAAAAAAAAATCTGTCATTGCTCAGGAAAAATTATAGCATTATTTTAAAGCAATTTCATCTGATATGCTCTATGTGTGGGGGTGTATGTGTTTTCTGAAGAATGCACATGCTTTGTAATTTGAGGTGTTTTAAGCCAAGGGAATCAAGTTATCATGTACAAAAGGAGTATATTAAAAAGAGGAACCCAGACATGACATTTTCTGTCTTATTTAAAAAGTGAATGGGAAAGCACTGAAAAGGAACGCACACACTGCAATATGTTAAGAACTTAAACAATTAACAAAATATTTAGACAAATTACATATAATTATGTGCTAAAACAAAATAGCTGCCTGTAAGATCCTCCCTACCAGGATTCTATAGAGCTTCATTTGCAGAAGTGCTTCTTTGAAAAGGTTTTGAAATCTTACAGAGAATCCTGTAATCTGATTACAGCAAACAACTCTTAAAGTGGAATATTTTTGGATTTCTGTTGTTGCTGGATTCAGCTTTCAGGATTAATCATTTTCAGTTTACGTGCCCACTCTAGTACTCATGCAACCTCTTCTCCACTGCTAAGAACCTACATTTCCTAATCTATAGAATATCATCCCACTCATTTAAACAGTCTCCTACTCATCGAGGGAAAAAAAAATGTTAGGTGATATTATTTCATTTATTTTTTCCAACTATCCAAGGGAAATAAAGCCTTTTGCATTATCTTTTTCTTTTTTTTTTTTTTTTAAATGAAAAAGCTATTGGGCATGTGAGTGCTGGTTTTACAATGAAGGCAAAATACTTCTTAAGCAGATGGATAATATGAGAGCACTAAAAGAGTGATAATAAGAAAACACAGTACAGAAATACTGTCACATGGAAAATGTTGCAATAAAGCCAGAGAGATACTCTGGACAGTGAGACCTTGATTCCATCCTGATTTCATCATGACATTTAGCATAGCTTGCTTGGAGATGGGTTGAAGGCAAATTAGGCTTTATGCCACATTTGTACTACAACAATTCATTTGGTTGCCAGCATAAATTAAAGCAGCCTTAGGGCTGCTCCTGTTTATACTTAGCTTCTTATGCCCAGATTCCAGATTATGTTGTGGTTTAGGATCTGTGCTGGCCAAAAGACCCCTGTGCATTAGAAATCCACCAACAACATAACAAAGTATGCCATGGTTTTAGTAATATTTAAATGAATTCCTTAGGTCAGAGAGGTTTCTTAGCTGCAAACTACAAGACAATTTTATTAGGGAAGGACAGATCTCCAGCTGCCCCTTCAGCTCTTCCAGAAGAGAAGTCCATTTCTTTAGTCACAAAAAGGATTTGCACAACACATACCATAGCTCTGCCTGGTGTTCATGCTTTGGCTTTCACATGCACATAATGAGAGGTTCAGTCAGGCTTGAATTCTGCAGTAGGCGTGTCCTTAATATTCAATTGCTTATGAATATTTGAAGGTAATAAATGTCAAATTAAATGTTTAACGATCTTGTTTACATTTAAAAGACCTTGAGAAGGATCAGGAAGAAGCCAAGCTATCTAAACTGGCCAGTTACTGAGCTCAGAGGAACATCTCCTACAGCTTCTGTTGCGCTGGAGCAGGTACCCTATGATAGCAATGGCAGAGGAATTAAAAGAGACAGGCACACTGATGTAGGGTGTGCCTACACTTCCAGGTAACAAAAACATCTGTGCTTTGGGCTACCCCAACAGGACTAGTCTAAAGGGATCCTGAAATAATGATGCAACAACTGGCTAACACCCTCTCTAGTTCCTTTTCTTACTTATTTTTTTGTAGTAGCTCTGGGATTTCTTTATGACTTCTTGACATATTGAGGTGTATGCAGTAGATTTTAAGTAATTTTAAGTAAATTTACCTGCTTGAACTACCCATTTCTATGATGCTTCGTCATGATCTACTTGGGTCTAGTCTGCAGAGCATAGCTGTGGAGAGGAAATCCTCCTACCTCCACTGCAAGGTGGAATTTTCTGCAGAGAAACAGACATATAGAAGGAGGTATTTTTTTTACAAACCATCTAGCAGCTGCCTTATTATACCCTGTTTTTTTTCAAGAAAGTGAGAGTTCAGGACTCATTACTGCAAACTGTGGAAACAATATCCATAATCTCAACTATTAAGGAAGAGGAAAAAAAAGTTAATTATGTACAATTACAGTTACCTTCACCTTGGCGTGCTTTAATGAACTACAAGAGTTTAATTCTGTACACATGACTTTTACAGAGGTGAACAGACTTGAGACAAACTTAAGAGTGACCTGTAAGTCTCCAGAGCGAGAGGTGGTACAGGGGACAGCAAAGGTGGCAGCTGAAATCATGGTGAGGGAGCACATTGTTTCTCAGCCTCTTCACATTTGGTCCCTTCTCTGCTCAGCTCTGTATTGGCTTAAGTTATTATTTTCTTGCATTCACTTGAAAACAGGCCAAGCTTTTAAAATCATGCCAGAGAAATTTCTTTTCATTTTTTGCTTTTTCTTATGGCTTTGGATTTTTAGGTTTGAATGAAGCCAAGAAAATATGAACAAACATTCAACTCAAAGCCACTCATCCTATTCACACACCCCAGTCTGGCATTTGCCTCTGGACTAATCGAGTTAGTCCTGCTTCGCCAATAGAAGCTGAAGGCAAACAAAAGTCTCACTTCATTTAATTGAACCCCACTTATGCTGTCCAACAAGAACCCAGATACTTGATTTGTTATAATATTTTTACTGTACTGCAGCTACCTAAAAGTTCATATATGGGTCGGGGATACAGAATCCTAGGCATTTCCCAAACACACAGTAAAAGTATAGTTTCAAACTTCAAGAGCTTATTTTACAAGTGGGATCTCTGAAGGACAGCAATGCTGATCTTTCTGGACTTCTCCCTGTTGAGAATTTGCTGGTGGAACAGTCTGTAACTTTTTTTTTGCTTGTTTTTCTTTATCTAAAGTGAGTGCAAGTTTTTCTTTGTGCCTGTAGGAAACCTTTCATTGACCCATTTCCTGAACCAAGCAAACAGTCATCAGCTTATAATTGGGTGAATTAGCCACAGGAGAGAAAGCAAACTTTAAAATAATTGCTCTTTTTCCTCTTTTATATCAACATTTTTTCTGCAACAAGCCACCTGGCTCCAAATATTTGTTTTCAAATCACCCAAATACACAACTCACCAGACAGCAGACCCTGAAAGGTCCTATAGCGAAAATCTGTTAAAATCACATCATCAGTTTTCAAAACCCATTCAAAAGGAAAAGATCGGCAAAGCATACCCCCATACTGTGCATCCTTTGGCTGTGAAAGTGAGCCCCCCTGCAGCTCAGAGCTAAGGAAGCAGGAATTTTACTCGTTAAATCACATGAAGTATACGGAGAGAGGGAGGGAGGGAGTGCGAGGAAACTAGTGCTGATCAGAGGAACTACTAATGGAACAGAAGAGTTTGAAGATGTCTGATCTCTTCTCTGCCTTGACTGCAGACAAACTCTCAGATGAATTATGAAACACACAGCCCTATCATGCCCCCATGAAAGTTCAAGGAATAGCACAGTTGTGTACTCTTCACTGGGTACTCTGCCAATCTGCTACTTATTCTCCACCTACTTTACAGAAAAAGTTATTTTATATATGTTCCTTAGACAATATGTACCTATTTTTACCAATTTTCCTCCAATGTGCTTAGGGCAAGAATAGCTATAAAATATTCCTTGACTTTTTGCACCTGTGTAGGGAGGCTGTCAGCAGTTGCTATACTGCAAGCTCTGCTCTGATTTAAACGTTTTAGGTCCCAGGAAGGTTTACCTCCACCCTGCTGACTGCCCACCTGCAGCTGTAGGAGTCATCTCACCTCACTTTGCTTCATCTGCAGGGTGGATATCTGCATGCAAGATAGTTTCTACCTTCTCCTCCTTACAGTCACAGGAAAGAAATAAGTCCTCCTAGGGAATGATTCATTTGACTGATTTCAAATAGCTACCTTATGGTGAGATAATTAGGCCTTAGAAAAGCCTAATTATTTCTGTTGACTATAAAGGGAACTTTGAAGATTGCTAGACATACAGAAACTGCCTGCCTTTGGCTTAGGTATTTCCTGAGTTGCAGATCATTGGTAGCTGGAGGAAAGACAGCTCCATGCTTGCTTTGTCCTTTTGCTTTTCCCTCAGCACCCAGCATCTACTGCTGGTTATGGGCCAAATGGTCTTTCAGTGAAATTCAAATTCCACCAAATTGTGCAACCCTTCTGGAGCACGCTCACCTTTGCCTCTATCCATGACACCTGCTGCGGGGCAGGAACTGCAAAAAAGTCTTCAAACACGCTCAGATTCTTCCCCTTTGGGGAGCTCCAGAAGTCAAGGTAAGGCAGGAAGCAATAACCCTCCCAGGGCAGCAGGGACAGTTGCAAGTCTGCTTTTAGGATGTAATCTTGATGTGCAACAGTGTAGACAACCTCTGTGATCACTTTGTGTATGTGGGAAGCAGGGACTGAGTGAATACACAGGCCTGTCTTCATGGAGGCTCTCTTCCGAGGGGCAGGAAGGTTGGGGCTTCCTGTCTGCCTGCCTTTTCCAATAGACTATTTGTCCTTCAGATTATTTCTTCTCTGGCCACAAAGACCAGACCTCTGGGAACCAAATGGCAAGATTTTTACTGACTTCATGTAGCAGATTGACCGTGGTTTGCCACCATGTGCCCACCAAGCTGCTCTATCACTCCTCCTCCTCAGCAAGATGGGGAGAAAATACAGTGAAAAGCTCATGGGTTGAGATAAAGACAGGGAGATCACTCACCAGGTACCTTCACAGGCAAAACAGACTCAAGTTCAGGAAACTAATTTAATTTATTGCTAATTAATAACAGAGTAGGATAGTGAGAAATAAAAACAAATCTAAAAAAACCTTCCATGCACTCCTCCCTTCTTCCCAGGCTCAACTTCCCTCATGACTTTTCCGCCTCCACCCCCTGAGCAGTGCAGGGGGATGGGAGTTGCAGTCAGTCCATAGCACTTCATCTCTGCCGCTCCTTCTTCCTCATGTTGTTCCCCTGCTCCAGCATGGGGTCCCTCCCATGGGAGACAGTCCTTAATGAACTTCTCCAACACGGGTCCTTCCCATGGGCTGCAGTTCTTCAAGTACTGCTCCAGCATGTTTTTTTTTCTATGGGGTGTGGTCCTTCAGGAACAGACTGCTCCTGCATGGGTCGGTCCCTCGTGGGCCACAGATCCTGCCAGAAAACCTGCTCCTGCTGGGCTTCTCTCCATGAAATAGTTTCTGCCAGGAGCCTGCCTCCAGCATGGGCTCTCAACAGGCTGCAGTGTGGAGATCTGCTCCAGTGTGGTCCTCCATGGCCTGCAGGGGCACAGCCTGCTTCACCATGGTATTCTCCATGGGAGGCAAGGGAAACTGCTCTGGCACCTGGAGCACCTCCTCCCACTCCTTCGCTGGCCTTGGTGCTTGCAGAGTTGTTTCTCTCACATTTTTCTCACTGCCTTCTCTCACAGCTACTGAATAGCATTTTTTACCCTTTCTTCCATATGTTATCACAGAGGCACCACCAGCATTGCTCATCTACTCAGCTTTGGGGAGTGGTGAGTCCTCCTTGGAGCCAACTAAGACTGGTTCTGTCCAACATGGTGGCAGCCTCTGGTGTCTACCCACAGAAGCCAGCCCTGCAGCCCCCCTGCTATCAAAACCTTGCCATTTAAACCCAATACACTTCATAAGAGCCAGGATTTCCATCCATGTCTTCCCCTGTATTTGGCATTCAGGCAGTGTATTTCTCCATCTATCTATCCTCTTTTCTGCAGTCCAGACTCTCCTCTTGGGCATATTTTTCCTTATTCCTCGTAACCTCAATTTAGGGCTATAGTAATTAGCCACAGGTGCAAAGAGAGCAGCTTCACACTTCCTACTGCAAAGAAGAAAGTGATGAATTCAGTTTCCAGGTCTCTCTGCAACATGCCTTTTAAGCTCCTTATCAGGGCAATACTTCATCAGTGCTGGTCCCTTTGCTACTGTCAGTTATTTCAGGAATGCTATGAAATTAATGAGGCTAATGGTTTTTGTTACTTTGTTTTTTTTTCCTGTGGTTTTTTTTTAAAGGTCTAATTTGTTTAGAGGTGCTTTATAGCCCTCATAACTCCCATTACACAACTCCCATTATATACTCTGACTGCCCATGGCCTTCTTATGAAAAAGAATAATTTGGGAAGCAGATATATGCCATCAACATCCCCTCTGAGGAAGCTAAATAGAAAATCTAAATGATGCTGTTTTGGAAGCACTTCCATACAGAAATCTTAAAATGTGAATTAACAGGCTAGGTTAACGTGCATTTCAGGGTGGCTATAAGAAAGTCACAGATGTAACTTAATGTCTTTAACTCTATTCCTGTCATTCTTGATGGATCAGGAAATAACATTGCAGCTTTAACTGTGCTGTGGAATTAGGCCTTTCATGCCTCCATCTTATATATATGAAATTTCTTTGCATATACACATAAATTAATATATTTATATATATAAATTAATAGAACCTTGAAAATGTGAATGCCACTAACCAACATAACCCCAAGAAGAAAAAACACATGATGTTACTGCTGACTTCTTCACTTTTCTTTCTCTGTATCTCCTATGCTGTTAGCAATTTCATCCATACTATGATTTCAGTATATGGCGAATTTTCAGCAGATAAGACTGTATGGATTACAGAGAGCATGGACTACCTGTTTTATCGTGGATTAGTGATGCTAAGGGAGCAGTGTGAGGAAGTCAGGATTTTCCCTGTCCGTATACCTACCCTTAGGATTAGTGACAGGTTTTGTTTTGAAGGGCTGTTATCTTGACATCTTTTTATAGTGTTGCAGTTGTCATCTGTGTCATATAATCTTGCCTAGAAAAACTTGCCTAGAAGCCACTAAAACTGCTTTTCCAGCTGAAAGAAGGAAGCTTTTTTTTTGGAGCTGGAAGAAGGAAAGTTTCATTTGTGTATTCACGACTTGCAGTAAAGTCCATGCTCTCCACCCAGGGGTATATGGGATGCACTGAAGTCTGTATGAGGTACAGACTGCACAAAAACATTCATTAATATGAATGTTGACTGATGTGGTCATGAAGCTTCTCCCACTGGTAAGAAAGCGCCTGTGAAAGTTACCTTCATTCTCTAAGGAGGCCAGGAGCAAGGAAACTGCACCAGTGTAGGCTCAGTTATTGCTGCAGCCTATTCCAGGGTAACAGGAAAGAGATAAAACTTTCTGGATAGCTGAAGGGATTCCAGTCTCACTGGAGAACTTGGAAATTGGTAATTATAGAACAACATATCCTCTATTTCTCATTCAGGCAGTATGCCAATGGAGTCAAGTACCTGGAGAAAATGACGATTTTTAATTTTTGCTTCTTCTTAAACATGAAAGCAGAGAAGAACATATTCTAGGAAACTTATGCTAAAACAGCCATGACCACTCCTGTGTACAATTATGCACATGCACGTGCATGTGCACCTACACCTGCTAAATTTTCCAGAAAAGTGAGCTAATTCTTTATATCAGATCCCTAGTCTGCCGATCTCATCTTGTATTTTATTTTTCTTTGTATAGAAAAGTGTCTGTCGTTCTTGTAGAAGGTAGCACTCTGCTATGGAGGCCCATTACATGATTAAAGTGACACTAATACAAAATGGAGAATTCTTCCTTCCACTTCAATACACAATGAAATGCCTCCTAGTACACATACACACGCACAAATAAACCTGTAACAGCTCATAAAAATCGAATACACACTTAAAGGATGTAATGAAGAACTTGGGGAACATTCCCACCAACAGTGGGTGGTGATGGACAGGCTCCTGCATCATCATATAGAGACTATGGAGTTACAGAGCCATCTTATTTAGTTTTGAGCTACATTTACTGCTGGAGAAGATGAACAAGCCATGTTCCAAAGTCAGTGCTTGCTCCTCTAGCAAGACCTTCCATGAGAAGGTCTTTCTGCTCATAGACAGGGGACCCTCCAGGATGTGTGCTTTGGCTGATGTGCCAGTAAAGCACACAGTAAACTCTCATCTGACCAAGCACTTAGACTCCATAGAGCTCAGCTGATATTTTCCAAACTATCATTTTATTCAAGCTTCCTGTTGTAATCTTCCTAGGTGCAAGATACAATTACAGCTGTAAGAGTAGGACTATTGTGCAGAGAGATCAACATTTTAACCATTGGACTGTCTAGACCCGCTCTGAGTAGATGAGATACCAACTCTCCCACCAAAACAGGCTTGCCATGGTGGCTAAGAACAGAGCTGCACCAAGGAAAGTCCAAAGGAAAATGATGCCAGGCCAGGCATGTAGGTGTGTGTAAATGCACTTTTGCTCTAGCAGAAGACATTTCCTAGTTTGTTGATGTGGATTTTATGTAAGGGATGACAGAAGGTAAAGAGGAGCAGAAAAAAAGCAAACAGGACATCAAGAAATACTGACAACAAGGACAGTTTTGAGATTCTGAGATATTCAGAGGAATGCAAAAATACTACGAGAGGCTGTTTTTTGCGAGTCTTGTAGACCAAGATATTTTTATTTTATCTTCACCAGTTTGAGCTGACTGCTAATCTGGGTTGCAGCCAGAATTTTATTTTCCTTCTCTTGTGCCTAGTAAACACTTGCTTATTTAGTTAAAATGCAAATATTGTTAAGAACATTTTACCAGATGCTTCCCTGGGTTCAAAACACAATTGCCTTTGGAGCTTGCATTTGGGCTTTTTATTCTGCTTATGGTAATTTGGACAACCTATGTGATAGTAGTTAAATGCTCAAAACCTCACTTCAAAGTGATATGCTCTAGGTCAAGTGCATCCTAAGAGATCATGCCCAGGAAATCAGGACCATAAATATAAATACTGTAATCTAAAATAATATAAAGAGAACCTTAATGAGAACACAGTGTAAATGCCAGCCTGAAACAATATAAAAAATTCATTCGTGTGTTATTTGTGCTTTTACATCCATAAAAAGAAATGAAAGGAGAAGTCTGTACAGATCTTTGTGTATGCAGGTCTGATCTAAAAACTATTGCAAATTTTCTAACAAATTTAAGGAACTCTGACTAAAACTGGTGTTTCCATGCCACTTCTAGCAGCCTGTTCCACTACACCGATCCCTGAACAGAAAGCATTGCTCTGGAGAATATTCATGCCAAAGGGTGACTACTTGCAATTCTAATGAAACGTCTTCATACTTCATCAAGGGAGAAGGGAACCACAGAAATGTCACTGTCAAGAATTATGTTTCTCTTTATATGATATCTTTATGCTGAATTTTTAAGGGTCAGGGGAAGGACTGCCAGTTCAGTTGCTGATTTACTGAGATCTGATGTGTCTATCAATATGCTTTCATGTCAGCTGTGGACAAACAAAACAATAAGATGGCCTATCTTTTACTAGAAAGCAAACAACTTTGCAAGTGAAGCAGGTTGAGAAAACATCTCCTCTTGAAGTTCAGAGCCTTAATCTGTTAGTTTTACAGAAGTGAATTTTGAGGTGAAAAGTGCTTACATGACCAGTCTGAATCACCTTATGCATTATCAAGATACCTGAGAAATTTTCCATGACCTGTTGATATCCTAGGAATAAACCTCCAAGGTAAGGAAGTGGTGTTATTTCCCTTCTACAAATGAGGGCTATATGAAATCCAGTGATCGGCTAAAAATCTGATTAGGAAGAGGAGAATTGGAATTTCCTATGATGTCACTAGACGGATTATTTTCTCAATTTCTGCATGTGCAAGTCAGTTATTCTAAGGGAATCCAATGAGAGTTCAATTGTTCTAATTCCTTTAAGACTTGTAGCCCACTACCAGATAAGAAGCAGACCAGATCTCCATCCTTGAAGTTTAGGTAAGTGGTGGTAGTTTCTAGTCCTTATTTTTGGAATTGTATCTAATGGAAATATGCAGAACAGTAATGACTGTCCCCTCCACCTCCTTCTCTCACATACACATTTCACACTTCCATATCTCAACCTGGAAGATTGTCATATGTATTTCTGTAATGCCCAGAAGCTCCAGTCTGCTTGTAAGATCTACTCAGTTTAAGTATTAAAGTTTTATTTTGTGACTAACTTTCTTCAAGGAACTGGCCTGATAACATGAATTTCTTTTATACTCTTTAACAAAATATCCCTAAGTTGGCATTGCATGACCTGTAATAATGTCTTAAAGATGAAGACTCTGTGCCCTGCACTTTGAATTTAACATAGGTTTTTCCTTTACTTAAAGTAATGAGACCAAAGCAAAACCAATTTGCAGTTCCTATTACCGGTTTTATCCATGAATCAAGTGATTAAAAAACCCACTGTATTTCTTAGAAGCAAGGCAGCAACAATGCTGATCATGACCCCCTAAAGCTGGAGGCCTTGTTATTAGTAATCTACAGCTGTGTTCCCAGTGGATGCTTCCACCCAGGTCCAGCAAGATCCCAAAGGGCATGTCTACACTTCAGCTGCTGAGGCACCATTAGATTTATCGGCATAACCAGGAGCAGGTGCTCTGCAATGAGTAAACATTCTGTGGCTCTGTCACTTTCTGATTGCACCAGTTAACAGATGGACATACAAATTTGGGTTGGCACCCGCTACTGCACCATTTTCCCCCTTGTTTTCCTAAAGAGAACAGAGTTTTCTGTGATCTACACCAGTGGGTGTGTAAGAGCAGAATCAGACCCCCAAAACTCTTAAGTAGAGAAACACAAGTACATGCAAAGATAATGGTTTGCACAGCCCTGGAAAATATCAACTTAGATTGTTTTAAATACAAATAAACTCAAGCGAGCTCAAGCAATTAGCTTGGCACAACTCTGAAATGTGTTTAATGGCTGAGTGATCAAAAGGTTTTCCATCAACTTTAGCTGAATCAAACTGGCAAGTAAATCTTTCCTTACACATTATTTTCCGAAGTTTGAAGTGACAAATTGGACTGAACTCAATTAAAGCAGCAGGTTCTATGCATTTAATTGCAAGCAGTGTCTATGATTGTGAAGGCATCCAATTCAGAATGAAAACACAGATGTGGCTGTGGCGTAGCTCTGTAAAACACAAAGAGGCAAAACCAAGTTCAATCAGGAAAAAGTTACAGGCAATGTAAAATTATGTATTCTGCCATACTTCTGGAGCACTAGCTGTAGGCAAGTATTAAAATATAAAACTGGGAAATGTTCATCTAGCTACACCACGGTAGACCAAAATATGCTATGAGAAAAAGTAAGCAAATATTTGTAAAGCAGTTTGACTGTGGAAAGTGCATGAAAATACTAATGGTATTTCCAATTACTATGCAATGACACTTACTTCAGAGAATTAATTGTATCATCAGTTAGAATATATTAAAAGAAAAAGTTTGTGCTAAAAATGGTAATTAAAGAATGACTTTGTAATAGGACACTCAGTCATTATGGGGGAAGTGCTTAGGGGGTAAATTTAGTATTTAGTCCTTCAGTGCACACACATGGCTCCCATTGATATTAATGGGAGCCATACACACTTTCAAGGGCAGGTTTCAACCTACACCAGGAAAGCTAAACCAAAAAGGGACCAAATATAGCAGATCAAGTTATTCTTAAAATTGACCCAGGCGAACACGACATGTGCTAGCATTTTAAGCCTTGCACTCAGTGAAAATTAAAGTTGTTAAATAAGCAATGGAATCAATTTTAAGCAATTGCTGTGTGTATTTATAGAAACAGCACCTCCGTCAAATATCTAAACAACTAAAAAGAGAATCTATTACTGTTTAATTTTGGTCCTTGGAAGATAATTTCCATAGTAAGGCAAGTGTGAGAGTCATTTTAAAAGCTCAGCAGGGAATTTCTGTACAGCCTATGAGTTCCGTTTGAAATTGGGGGCTTTTTATATGTATCTGTGTCAGACTGCAGACGCTATTTTGGATGTGAGATTTTTTTGTCCTTTCACATCGTGGTTGGGGGTGAATTGTAGAGACTGTTGTGAAAGGCTAACCCATCAAAAAGACACGAAAGATTAAAAAAAAAAAAAAAGAAAAAGAAAAAAAGACCAAAACCCCAAAGACGATATGGTTAAACAAGCAAGGTGAAAAAAAATATTTGAACTGAAAAGATATGCCTCAGAAAGCTGAATGAAACTTTCCAAAAAAAGGGAAACAGAAGAGAACTAGTTAAATATAAAAGCATAATACAGCAGGACAAAAGGGAAAAAAAATCATTTTGAAGAACATATTGCTAAAACCATAAAAATGGAAACTTCTTTCCCCAGCACCAGAATAAGGAAATCTGCCAGAGAGTTTGTAGGACTGAGAGATGATCAAGAAGTAAAAAGATCATACAGAGAAGATGGGGTTATAGAAAAAAAAAGGAATCTTCTCTGTGATCAGTGTTGATATGTTTAGGGAGATTGTCACACCACTTTTCCTTAAAAAGAGGTGAATTTGAAGATCTGTTTCAAATTGGAGTATCAGTAGAAAAGTTTTAAGAGTGAATCAATAAAATTAACAGTATCGCATCACCAGGGCCAGATGGTATTCACCCAAGAGTTCCAGAGGAACTCAAGTATGAAATTGCTAAACTATTAATTAAGCTGAGTAATCTTTTACCTAAAACAGAGTGCCCACTACAAGAATGGGATATCAATGAGAGAAAAAAAAAAAGAAAAGAAAAAGAAAAAAGGAAAAATTTTTCAAAGGAGGTATTGGAAACCACAGATCAATAAAATCATACTCATCAATTTGCTAGAAATTGTAATAAAGAATAGAAACAGGAGACACATGGAGAAATGGGAGACAATGGAAAAGGACAAATTTGTTTTCAGGGGAAGTTGTGCCTCCCAAATCTGTTAGTGGTCTCGTTTTCTAAGGGTTTTTTTAAACACATTTTTTATTATATTTCACTTCCTGCTAACTATCTTAACAAGGGTAGAGGACAGTGAGAGAAGAGTAGTCTCCTGCTGAGGAGGATATACATCCATGGGAAAGAGGACATTGGAGGCTTTCCAGGGTAGGAAGAAGCAGGCAGTGCGAGAGTGAGGTTTTGTTATTGTCCACACTTGTAGACAATTGTGTGATCTCCAAGAAGACCTTGGTAACTTGCCTGAGAGGTGCAAAGGTAGTGGACTTCATGAGGTATCTAGACAGGTTATGTGCTGGTATAGGTGAAGAGCCAGCAATCTTCTCTTGTACATGTACTGTATAAGCACATAACCAAACATACTGCTTTTAATACTCTGACGACTTAAATTGTTTAAAGGTCCTTGATGAGGAAACTTGATGAGTGACAGGTGATACAGAATAAAGAGAGCACACAAACTTGGCTACTCATGGCAGTTCATTTCTCCTGTGCTTACCAGGCACCCGCAATCACTGTACTAAGGAGGCTGGAAGGTATATCTATGCTTATTCCCCTTAATATCTGTTCATGGACTTCATGTCAATTTGTCCAGTCTCTTTTTGATCCTGCTGCTCCTATCTGCCTCCATGACCCTCCATGAAGAATGTTGCAGTAATTTCCTGCCCGAAGACTCAAGAAGGGCTCTTACCTGTGCTAAACCCATCTTTTGCATGCCCTGGTTAAGCATCCCCTGGTTATTGTATTGCTAGATTGCAGCACTTCTAAATTCACTTTACCCACTGTCTTCATGACTTCAAGCAGTCACTTGATCCCTATGATCATTTTAGTTGCCCTTTTCTGTTTCTAGTCCACACCTACTACACCCTTCCTGATCTGGGGAAATGAGACCTGCACACAGTACTCACAATGTGGGTGCACACCAGCTTTACAAAGCAGTGAAATAATGCCCTCTGTTTTCTCTTTGTCCCCTTCCTGATGACACAGAAAATTTTATTGACTTTTTTGGGTGTCACTACATGTTGAAATGATTATTTCAGGGAAACGTCAATAATGACTCCAAGATCTCCTTTTTGCAACTGTTTTTTCTGAGTTCAGCATCATGTCTCTGTGCTGCAGACTATTTTCTCTAGATTCATTCATTACCTTGTACTGTTTTACAAAGGAGATAATCTGCCAACTTTCAGCCCCTTTGCTCAGTTTTGTTAGGTTCTTCTGCAGTTCCTCATTAAAGCTGCAGCATTTTACTACCTGGTAGAGCTTAATGTCATTTGTAAGCATAAAGATTTCACTGTTCTTTGCTTTCTTGGGGGTGTTGATGACAACGTCAAATAAAACTGATGCTTGCACCAGTCCTGGGGGCATCCCAGTGCTGACTTTTCTCCATCCTGAAAAGCAACTAATAACCCTTTACTTCCTATCCTTAGCTTAGCTTTCAGAAATTCTTTCCTCCATTCCCATAGCAACTTACTTTCTTTAATAATATTTGGCACAAAGACTTGCCAAATGCTTTTTTTTTAAAAAATCTGAATACATTATGACCACTCTATCCTTTTTACTGAGGTGCCTACAAATTCATCGTAAAACTCCAACATGTAGTAAGACAGGATTTCCTTTTACAAAAACCATGCTATGTCTTTCCCAACAGGTGATGCTTATCTGTACACTCAGTGATTTTATTCTTTATTACAAATTAAGGTCTTACTAGGGACGGTGGTCAGACTTATCAGCCTGTAATTTCCAGGATGTCTTCTAGAGCTGTTTTTATAGATGGGTGATACATTTGTAACTCAGCAGTCAGCTCTCACAGTAGATACTTGTAAGGAGAGGTGGTGTACTTTGGTCATCAACTGGAAAAAGGATGCTGGAAGAGAGGCTATTAAGATGAAAGAATGGTATAGAACTCTGTAAAATATGGAGTGTCATGGAGAAGGTATGAATACTTATAATGTATAATAGTTCAAGATATACAGGACATTACACAAAATGGATTGTTATACTGCAGTCTCTCCCCAGCCAGCCAGTCCCAGGAGTGCACTCAAGAGATCTGCTACTCCAAGAAGAGCTACTGGTCTAAGATGCCTCCCTTTTCCTCATTGATTCAATGTATGTGTTTGTTTCTCATCTTGAGTACTGTGTGCGGTTTTGGGCACCACAGTACAAAAAGGATATGAAGCTACTAGAGAGTGTCCAGAGGAGAGCCACAAAGATGGTGAAGGGTTTAGAGGGGAAGCCGTACGAGGAGCGACTGAAGTCACTTGGTCTCTTCAGCCTGGAGAAGAGGAGACTGAGGGGAGACCTCATCATGGTCTGCAGCTTCCTCACAAGGGAAGAAGGGGGGCCAGGTGCTGGTCTCTTCTCCCTGATGACCAATGATGGGACCCGAGGGAACGGCAGGAAGATATACCAGGGGAGGTTTGGGTTGGACATTAGGAAAAGGTTCTTCAGCCAAAGGGTGGTGGAGCATTGGAACAAGCTCCCCCAGGAGGCAGTCATGGTGCCAAACCTGACAACATTCAAGAAGCAATTGGACAATGCCCTCAGACATATGGTATGATTTTTGGGGTTGTCCTATGCAGGGACATTGAGTTGGACTCAATGATCTTTGTGGGTCCCTTCCAACTCAGGATATTCTATGATTCTTTATGTGGGTGACAGGGAGAACACTCTCAGTGGGTCAGAGAGATATGGAAGAGGGGAAAGAGAAAAAAAAGGTAGAATAAGGGTTAAAAGCTTCTATTTCCCTCCTTTTTCCCAGAGAATCATCAAGAGTTGCTGTACTACGCAGGAAATCTGCACTGTAAAAGCATTCCTGGGACTCCAACCCAGGGACAACGCTGAGACCCCAGGCTAAAAGTTTATCGTTACCAGCAAACATGCAATCTGGAAAGCATTCAAAACAAAGTACACAAAAAGATCCACCTCAGGTGTTTATGACATGAAGAAACAACAGAATTGGTGATAAACTAGCCAGCCTGCTAAACTGTGATATGAAAGAAATAACAGTTGTACTGAAAGAATGGTGGCATTATTACTTGCTTATTATAGTTTTGGATCTTTCAGTAATTTAGATGGAAAAACTCCAAACTTGCTACTGAAAAACAATTGATTTTGGATTTATTAGATACAAAACATAGCTCTGCTATTTCAAACCATTTCAGATTAAAAGTATGACCGTTAATGAGTCATAAAACATGACCTTTATTTTATCTCCCTTGGAGTAGCTGAAAACTCCTTGATTGGATAAAGACCGAGATGTTTTTTACGACTTCATGACAACCAAACCAGTCCTAAATCTGAAGTAGTTTGTTTATCACTTATTTGGTGCACCTGTGAAATTTCCTTGTCAACAGTTTCTGCTTTAAAAGATGATACTAGATCTTAGTTGTGAATTTAGATATAGCTCATCTCGGAGGAAGATAATATTCAGAACTGAGGACACTTTACATCTGAATAAGAGTTTCCACATGGGGTTTTAAGATACTTGAACTGTGATGCTCTAAGTTCACACCTCCAATTAATTTGAATTAATTTTCCTAAGTGTGTAGATGTCAGCTGGCTCCAGAACTCTAGATATAAACAACTTCACACTCTGGCAAAGCCTAGATGTAAACTTGACAGCTTGGATGCATTTCTATTGACTTGAAGCCAGGACTTGAAGCAGACAGAACAAATTAATGTGTGAAATACCCTTAACCAGTATTTCAGAATTCTGAGAAAGAAGTTTTACCAAAAACTGCTTGAGAAAGCCTGAACCCTATTTCAACAGTTATCATGTTTTAATAAGGTTTATCTAAGCTCAGCCTCTGGAAACTTTGAAGTTTGCTATCTCTTGATAAAACTTGTTTCATTCCGTATCTACACATTCTGTGCTTAAATGGGCTTGGCACACTTCACATCTGTTAATGCTGCATTAAAGAGCTGTATATGGCACAAAAATGTCAAAGGCAGCTTTAAAATGTAATGAAAATGCTCTGAATGGAGACTTGGAAAAAGATTCTTTTGCTGTTACATATTGGTACATGTATTACTGCACCAAGAGATATCAGAGCTTTGATCTTACACGCACCTAAAAATATCCGACTTCAATAGAGCGCTCAAACAATTCTTCTCCCTCACAATGAACCCATATGTTCTTTCAGCACAAAAGAAAATTAGCTTTTACTGCTCAAAATTAAATGCTGGAGAACAAGTCAAATATAGGTCATTCCTAGCAGGGTTGTGATCCTGTTAGATAACACACAGCTAAGAAGGCTCAGGTCCGGACAGCATATGCATGGAAGACAGCCAGAGGGTTGAAGAAAGCTGTATTTTGGTAAATAAATTGGAAATGAACCAAACAATGTAACTCAGTATTGAACTGGGGCCTTCCAGTTGTGAAAGGCAACTTCTCAGTACAGAGGTAGGAGAGACTGTCATGACAATTCGTGGTCATTAATGATGCCATAGCACTTGTCTGAGAAGAGTTTTATTAGCCCTGGTGTCCCAGATAAATTTCAATTTCAGTAATGATATTCAACTGACCTACATTTCCCTTGCAGTGTGAGCTGAATGACGCTTTTCTTTCCGTTTGTGTCTCTGTGACAGTTCATTATTGCCGTGTGTTGACAAACAGATGTTATGCTCTACCCAGGAGATGAGTGTGCACTGCACATACCATAAAATAGCTGTGATAGCTCTACAATTAGCCCCAGAACATTGCGGGTTGAATGTGTGACTCTGCACCTTTCTCAGGCACAGTGTCTTTTGTTAAGTTTGTACAGCACGATGTGGCCAAAATCCATGTAAGGGTTTCTGGGTCCTGCTGGGACACTGTGTTATGAGGACAACACTATTACTGATATATTTCAAATGACAGTAGGAAGAGCCTGTACTGTTTGCTATAATTTATTTTGTAGAAGAATTCCTGCACGTATCTTAAAAAAAAAGGCAGGGCACCAATCTTCTTTGTAAAAACAGTACTTTCACCTGTATTTTCTACACAGGTAAACAAAGGCACAAACATCTTCCAGCATCAGCTCACTGTTACACTCTGCTACCTTTCAAGCCAGCCCACCAGTTAGGGTTTGACATGACAGACCATAACCCCCAGAGGTCACTGCCTGTGAAAGTGGTTTGAAATGGGCAACAAACTGATTGCCAAGACAAAGGTGGAGCAAGGTACTCGCAGTGGCTTGAGAGCAATGAAGCATTACCAGGTAGGAATAAGTGAGAATATAAAAGAGAATGGGGAAGGCAGAAGACAAGAAAGATGAAAAAGAGGGCAAGGGGGTCTAATGAAAACCTAATGGGCTTGTGCTGGTGAGTGGTGTTTCTCTGTCACAGCAATCCTCAGTGTGAAGCAGCAAGACTTTTCTTGCTGTATGTAATCGTGCCAGGGACAGCATATAAGAAATAGGAAGAGTCTTCACAATAAATTCTCATTATTTAATTTGCCCTTTGTGGAAAATATCAACTCAGAAGATAATCTAAACTTTTGGTAGGGCTGAGTTCAAACGCCAGGTGTACTCCCCAGCAATGTGGAGCGCGGAGCCTTGGGGGCTTGGATGGCTCAGCAAATTGATTCAGAAACTTTTACCTTTCTGTCAAGAGTTAAATGTCTCTTCTACGCTGGTTGAGGTGGTCCCAGGTGATTACTGTTAACAGGCTGTTTGGAGGCTGACATAAAATTAATTTGTCATCCTAAACCAACAGCAGGTCAATCGAATATCTCCCTCCCATGGTGAATGATGCAAGACATTAGAGAAAGAAAAAATAACAGGAATATGGAGCACCTGTCTCCACTACAGAAACAATGTCTCTTGTGGGACGTTTTCAGTGCCAAACGATTACATTTTCCATAACTTGGAAAGAGACTTCAGTTTACAGTGCTGCCACAGCCAAGTAACTTCTAAAAGTATGGGGAAAGAAGGGAGGAAGAAATAACATAGGGTAAAAAATAAATGTGGAGGTAACTCAGGAGTATGCAGCAAACAGCCTAGTTTTCTGTCACCAGTCCCTCGGTTTACTTGAGGTATGTTTTCACTTGGGCTGCACTCTGGAGTATGACCTGCCTACTCCTATTACATTGGTTTCTTCTAGGGAAATGAAATATTAGCCTATTTTCTTAACTTCTGTATTAAGAAGACAAGTTAATTTTTCACCCCTCTGGTGAATTATTGTATGATCGGTTTATATGAGTGATGTCCCAGGAGTGAGAAAATGAGTCATAACTCACGGGAGGTGAAGCTACAAGTGAGTAATGAAGATTATGAAGATCATTCTTTCCCCTCAGTGCCTGCACAGGCTTGTTCTGCAATTAGAAGGGCAGGGGAATAGGTAAATACACAGCCAAACCACGAGTCATCTCTCTATGCTGTGATCTTTGGGAAAAAGTCTTACGAAGTTTATTTTTGTTGGAAATGAGCATGTGCTGCTATAAAATACATTAAAAGCCCTTCACTTCCTACCTCAGAGCTTCATAAAAGTGCCAGGCTATGGAGCAGCTCTTATAGGAGAGTTTCCTGAGGACATGACAGTGACTCAGTCCAGAGCTCTGTTCCTCCCTGTTCCTGCATGCCCACCGCCTCTTCCTCCCAAGGTTCAGAAAAAGTTTACTCTGCAAAACTAGCTTACAAAAGGCTCACTGAAAAAGGTCTGCAAGCACTGGCTATTATGGGTGTGACCTGTGTGATACATGGGGAAACTGCAGACTGAATGGAAATATGTTTTTAAATGCCCTGACCTGCCTTAGTTCTTCATCACGTGCCTGCAGGTTGCCTATTTTCACTACCTCAAATACCTTCCTTACCTAACTAGTTGCTTGCAGCGCATAGCAGTCAGGATCTGACCAGTTCTCGCTGAAGGTTTCATTCCACAAGATGCAGAGCCATTTTCAAGATCCCCACATTTCCGATGCTTATCCCAGCACAGCTGCTAATTGCAATGATGTAAAGAAGACCCTTCATCATCCTCTCAACATGTCATTTTTTTAGCATGGATAGAGGTATGCCAGTTTATGCACCAAACCTGGTCTTTCATGGAAAGAGAGTGTAAGTCTTGTGAATCTGCTTTTAGTGGAAAACGCATCTGAAGTGAATTTTGGCACCTGGGAATGAAGTGGAAGTCCCTGTGTGGACAGTAGCTCATGCTGCTGAGCAGAAAGTAATGGAACCCCTCAAAGCCTCAGGAACAGCAGCTATAAGGTGTAGTCCCCTAGGTCACCAGACATCTGCAAGATTTGCTTTTTGATGTAACAAATTTGATGTTTTTTGCAGTTAGGTTGTTTTCTGGTGAAATTATCTTCTGACCAGGCCGAGGTAACCTCAAGGGCATCTAGTTTTCTTGCTGTTACAGTGTTTGGGACGAAAAATCTGTGCTCTTTGAAATTCAAATACCCCTGAACCCTTGGAGAAATGTGCCTCCAGTTATCTTCAATTTCCATGTCGTTGAAGCAGCATTTCTTAATAGACTCCTTGCTACCTGCATTGCTGTACTGGCTATAAAGTTTAGCATAAATATCAAGGAAAGATGCAGACGCAAATGGCCACTGAAAACTGTGATCTGCAGACTTAGACCATCTTCAGAACTGAATCCAGTTCACTGAAAATTCAGTATAAGCCCATTTGTTCAGCCTATTTGATGACCTTTTATGTACCATGCCACAGTATGACTATTGGGACAGGAGGAGGAAAAGGAGCAGTAATGAGACCTTCTGAAAGACAAGACCCAGACTGGCCGCAAATCTCAAGAAAGCTAGAAACCTCACATCTGCTAACATCACCATCTAAATACACAGTTTTGTCCTTCGTGCTGTGAAAACCAGCAGCAGCTGCCCCCCTGCTGTGAATACAGAATGAAACAATTTATTACAAAAGGGACCTCTCTAAATCAATCTAAAAATCGCTACCAGAGGCCTGGAAGCAGATATGACATGCAAAACTCGACACCATCAAGTGTACAAGGGTTTGTTCATGCTAACGATGCCTGGCAGATTCTTCCTCAGAGTTTGAAAAGGTGCCCGAACATGCTTTAAATGGCAATGTTTCAAAATCACCAATTACACAAGGCAGTTTCCTTCCCCTCCTCTAATACATTGGACACTTGGTACATTTTGGAGACACAAGCAAGTAATACATGGAAGTTTTTTTTTCCCTTGCTCTACAGACTGGAACTAAATCTATGCTAATATATCTATGTGTGCACTTGGATGTTTTATCTTCTACCCACTCACACAGAGGATGCCTGAAGGTCTTATATGGACCCTCTGATTTCTCAGATACGTACTGTTTGCTAAACATATTTTTCCTATTATATGCTGCTGATTTCAGTTGCATTCCACAACAATTGCCCCTTGAGGTTAACACATACACTAAGAATCACCTACTTAAAGTAACTTGAATTTTGAAGGCTCCTAGCAGCAGTTCCCACCTGACCTTATGCTCCCGTCTGTATGATCAGTTCCTCTCCAAGCCATACTTTTCCTTTCCAAACAGCCATATTTTAACCTTGCATTTGAAAATAATGCAAACAAAAAAGTAAGGAACAAGCAACCCCCCACCTCTTCTTTAGTAGGGTCATCATACCCATCTCAGATGTCACATGCAGTGACATTTGTAGTTCTAGTTTATGCTGGGGGGAGGGCTGTATTAAAATATTAAACAATACAAACAAGAATGTTCCAATAATTCAAAATAAAAGATGGGATACAAAATGCCAATGTATCAATCTTTTGAAATTAATACATGTATCAGGAAATGTATATGTATTTCACTGAGGGAAAAATTAAAGTTCCTCTAAGAACATTATATATACAGATTTTTTTTTTTAGGATACAATCCAGCTAAAATCTGTAATGCCTACTCGTATTTCATGGAGTACCCTGTAATTGTGGAGGCTGCTTGTTTTATTGGGGGATGTTTCCAGCATCTGCAGTGAATGACAAACTCATCACCAGGCAGCACCCTGGAAGAGGACCCTTGCAAAATCAGAGCGAAACAGGGCACTCTGACTGGGGAACAACTCATTCAGCTTCAGTGGCCAGGCACAGGCATGGCTATGATGCAGCAGGGCTGTAGCTCAGGTTAGACAGCATCACTGGTAACAAAAAATTTGCCAGAAAACCTGGAAATTCTGTTTGACCTCACGCATCAAGACTATGCTCCTAGTGATGGAGGCATTTCAATCTTTTTACATTGTTGTGCACTATATGGTCAAAGTGTTGCTTGCACACTCCCTGCTGTTGATGCTACTGTGATATCTAAGTCAGGTCAGGGAGAGCCAGCAAACCACACCAAGCCACAGCGTGATACCTCCCATCACGTTAGTTATTAAACAGTCTAAATGGGAGAAAGATATTGTGAAGATCTGACTACTACAAAAGTTTCACTCATATTTTTGTGCTATTTCAAGCATGAGATAAGATTCCATATATTCACTGAGAAGTAATAAGATGCAAATGCTGGTAAGTCTTTCCCTTTCAGATCATTTGTAACACATTTGTGGATTTTCTAGTTTCTAATATGAGTCTGACCTAAAAGCACAGCCTTCCCCTCAGCAGGGGGATTTTTAGGGCATCACTCCATTACATAGCTGTTTATTTGCATGAATCTTATAAAAAAAATAAGGTTTATCCTCTATCTCTGTGCCAAACTTGCCTCAGTCTGTTCAGAGACTACTAGAAAGCAGACCGAAGGGAGGAGGAGCTGACATGCAGTGTGACTACAGCAGGCTCTTTCTTGAAAAACCAGACTAAAACTGCCCCCTAAGTTGCAGACACTGTCTGGTTTGCATCACGATGCTCTGAATTAGCTCATTAGCGTGTGGGACACAGTGACACTGAGCTCAGCGCTGCAGCTGAGATGGTGCTTCCTGCCCCAGAGAGATTACCGGGGGCCCAGTACAAGAGCAACTAGTTGAAATTTTATGGCTTATGTTGTAAAGGAGGCAAGACTTATGGCTTTGGCACATGAAGGAGTTATGGGAGCCTAATATGTTACTGTCTCTTAGATAAGATGTATTTTTGGATGGTAACTGCCAATGTGCACACTCCTAATCTGTCCCAATTGCAAGGTAATGTGACTTAGCTTAAACCTCTTTCAATGAAGTTTAAGCTTCAATGCATTACATCACTTTTAGGGTGGGCCGAGAGCATGCCCCACAACTGTTCCTGTGGCTCACAGTCAGGGATAATTTGTTAAACCATGGTAATGCAGGTGCGGAGCTGCGAGTCCGCAGCCTGTGATCTAACAGCTACTTCCAGCAGCAAAGCCCATGAATCAAGTCTCTGAACAGATGTTAGGGGAAAGGGATAATAGAAAAACAGGGTGAACAGCAATGTTTTGCCAGTGTCACAGCTCTATCCTTTTATTTTTATTTTTTTATGGATGATTGAGGTACCTTTTGCAGCAGGACTCAGTTTTTAAAACACTCTTGCTAGGCAGTGCGAGCTCCTAATGTAGATGCACTTCAACTGATTTAACTACCACGAACATCTGTTTTGCTGAGTTGAAACTTTTGCTTACCTTCGCTGAAGTAATTCAAGCAAGGGTTAAAAAGTACCTAAATGCATCTGGTCCGCACTACTGGGCTAGCTCAGTTTCAAATTGATTTAGTTAAACCAAAGCAAGTTTTCTGGTCTTCACAAGCTGTTAATTAATTGATATACATGTTACTAAGACTGTACAGTCTTACTTCTGTGTAACCTTTTTGCAGATTAGACCCACACTTTCTATAGTCAAAGGACTCTATATATTGTAAGATGATATTTAGCACTTTCTTTTTTTCTGTTTTTCTAAATGGAAAGTCACCTTGGGACATGAAGGAGGCAAATATACTCTGAACACTAATAGATCCTAATTCAATCCCTTCTCTATTCATTTTTTAAGCACTCAAAGCATCTATACTGGATTCAGAGGGTTGTAGACACAGCTAAAGTCTTCATGGGAGGATAGGTATTGTCTAGGTGGACAGTCAAGAGATTCAGCTTCAACACGGGAATAGCTCAGATCTGCTCAGACGAATCATTCATGGAGTTAATCTTCCCACACACCTTTTCCCCTCCTTACAAACCCCACTTTTTATTACACTAGTAGTTTATTTCATAACCGCTGTTGTTGATTCAAGGGATGCTTTACTGGCTAAAAAGAGTTGTGACTAATCCATATAGACCAGATACAGTCAAAAGTTTTAAAGTTTGTAGTGTTTTATTATAAATAAATAAATAAATAAATAAATCCAGATGTGTGGAAGAATTTACTGAGGACACTGCAAAGATTTCACTGTAAAACGTAATGAACATAACATGACCATCCTCTGTGTTTTATTCAGAACTTAGCATCTACAAGTGTTCATCAGAAGATAAGGTAACTGTCTTCTACCCAATTGTATTAGCTGTATATGCAGAAAAAAAAAAGAAAGAAAAAAAAAAGAGCACCCATTATTAGACATTTCCAAATCAACGAAGACAAAGTTAATCAGGATTCATTAATCTTGCAGTTCTGTGCCTCACTCCTGTGTAGATAAGCAAAAGACAACGTATCTGACTGATGATGCAAATTCAGATGTGATCAGCCATGCAGAGAGGAGAAGAATGAGAAGTGCTTGGTGAACCTTACTAATGTGGGGCTTTTTGGGGAGCAAAGTGAAATTAAAGAAACAGATAGAATCCAGAAAGTGGTATCCTACTGAGCAACATTTCAACAGAAGAAAATCTGCACAACGAGCAGCTAACTGTCTATACAGCTCATTCTGCCATGAAAAAAGAGTCCCATAAAATTTAATAGGGCTTGAACGAATAGAAATCTCTAGAAGAGATTAAGACAAAATTAAGACAGACGGCTTTAAGACAAAAAAGATGAAATAATCTCCTTTACACGAAATACTTAATGAGTAAGATCCTTTCTGTGCAATTTTAAGTTGGTCAAAGGAATTTAATAACAATTGCATATTTCAAAAAACATTTCTGTAAGGAAGCCTAATTTTCTATAAGAAAGTTAACATACTCTTGTTATATAGTCCATACTGCATTTCCAGAGGGGTTAACAGAACACGATTGTTAAAATAACTGAAAATGTAATTGTTTGGCTTTGCAAAGTGATTAGATGTAGCTCACATATACAATGTAGTTACATTGTGTAAGCAAAGCCTTGCATATACAGCATTTACAGAACACACAGAGACAAACCAAAATTGCATTCTATGCCTTTAACACCCTACCAGGCAAACGTAGATAACTACAGTAAACAGGACAAAGTCAAAGCTTTGACTGGTGAGGAAATTAGACAGGGAAGGTTATAAGCTTAAATGGGATGAATATTGCTGCAGTCACCTATTCCATTAAGCAGGATAAATCAGCTCCCCTGCATCTCTCCTGGAGCCCATCAGCTGGCTATTGGTAATCTTTTTTTTTTTTTGGCATCATGTGTGTTGGCTTCCTAAACTTTTTGCCCAACTGCAGGAAGGATGTGGAAAAAAACCCACCACTTTTACGATAACAAAATATATTCTTAAGGAAACTGTTCTTATTTTCTGTTTTGTTCCAATCATACTTAGAGTGTAGAATTACTGAATTAGGAAATCAAAATAATTCAGGAGATATCAAGTCTCTTGCATTGTAGCTAGTATCTTTATTTCCCTTGATGTAATATGAGTAACTTCTCTGTTTCAGTTGGTATCACATCCATTATTTTCAGGTTCATCTATTTTCTACAAATTGAATAACCCACAATTAACACTTAAATCATTAAATGTCTTCTACTTGAATTTCTCTGAATCTGAAAGGGAATTTGCTTAGCTGTAGAAGTACTGCTTATTGTTCTACTAGTCACCCATAGTGAGAAAAAGCAGCAAAACAAACCAAGTGGATACCAATAATCTACAGACTTTGTAGTTCTAATTCCTATCAAAAATAGTAGAAGTTTGAAAACACTGACAGGAAAAAGAAATATTAGGAGAAGCAGTGATTACTATGGCAATGTGGCTTTTTTTCTGAATGGGCTTCATACCAATTCATGGCAATCGGACTTATCAGCTGTGTAAGTCAAAATATCTACAATATTAGTCTCCAGCTGAGAAGACAGAAGAGACAGGTGCAAAATTAGTAAGGCCTGATAATATGAGTAGTGCCAGAAATGAATGACAGTCTGCATACTTTGTGTGATTTGCCCAGCTAATTATATTGGCATTCAATAGCACTATCTAGTTAAGGACCTGTCAACATTTCTTCCAGAAAAACTTATTTGCAGGATTTTATAACATAGCTGTAAGGAAATCAATTCTAGGCTGAATCTTGACACAGCTAAGTACTTAAGAGGTATTGGTTTCTATCAAACAACAGACAAATTGCACTCAGCATTTAAAGAGTCAACACTGGCCAGCACAGCAAGATTAGAATAACGGAGCATTTCTTTCTATTTACAGCAGGAGATAACTGCATTGACTCAGCTATCCTATTGTGATTTTTAATGGAGGAAAGCATCAGGTAAATAAAATAGTATTTATAGGCCATTTTTCATTTATATAATAAGTAAATATCCTTTATATTTTTTTTTTTTATTTTTCCTGAATGCAGGTAAGTGAATTAATCTAGATCATTCTTCATTCTCCTGCCCTTTCCCTTCTCCCCCTCTCCTCCCTTATCATGGCTTTGATTTTTCAAATCTAATAACAAAACATGCTATATAAAGTGATGGTTAATGTGCTGGCAAAATGATACTGAAGTTAGGCTCACAAAGTTAAATTTCAGAATTCATGCCTACTGATAAAAAAGCCTTAGCCTGGAAGAAAACACCAAGTGCAGACCGTATCATCCTCTTGTTGCTACCAATCTGTTCAAATCTACATCTATAAGCACTTAAGGCAAATGCCAAGCATAGGAAAAAGCAAGTGAAAACAGCAATGTTTCAAACACGTGATAATGAAGAGCTATGAAAGAAAATGTTAGCTAGTTTAGTAACAGGTGCTGTCCCTGTACTGCTTTACATTTCAGAAGCTTAACTCTTAATTTGTCTCTCACTGGTACTTATGCTATTTATTGAACAAATTCATATTTCTGTACGCTTAGGAAATATATTAGTTGCATTATTCATGGCAAGCAAGGCAAGAGAGCCTTGTTACTCTGGTGTTCGGTATCAATCACCAGAAGAAAAAAGATAACATTTTTACATGATTTTGAAGTGACAGTCAGTGATGTCTGCTTATCTATATTCATGCCTGTTCCTAACAATGTATTTTTCAGTGATTTCTATTATTTACTTTCATGATTTGTTTGAGTTTAAGTGCATTCCTTTTTAATTTTCTGTGGCAGTAATTTCCAGTGTCATGAATTTATTCACTTCACTAGGAAATGAATTTAAAATACCATGCTTTGAACTCTTGCTTTGGAGAGAGAGCAAGACCCCTTTCCATCTGGACTACTCCTTGCAGTATGTGGAACACATTCGTATTGTGGCAAAGAAAAACAGTGTTAATTTTTACATACAGCTTCATGCAATGGCAGAAATGGAAACACACCCCAGGTATTAATTCCCAGAACAGCATTTACAAGTTACCTTTCTCAGTAGATAATAATTGCTAGAGTTGGTTGAAAGTATTACATATTTTTGACAAATCACATTTGAAATGTTTCTTTTTCATGGACACACTGACTTTTCAATGACAGTAAACCCAGAATAGACTTCACTTTTCAAAGCTGAAAAAGTATTTCCTTATTCATCTTTTTTCTTCCCCTTGTTTGTTCTCTTATAAAGGAAGGATGTGGAAGGATTCACAGGCATAACCAAGGAGTCAAAACTTTGACCTTGGACAGTGTCACCTTTAAGAAAGCAAAGCTACCACCTTAAATTAATAAAATGTTCATTCCAGGATCTGAATGTAACCTTTCCTCTTAGATTCTAAAAATGGAACCAACAACATAAATGTCTCATTCTTGCAAATTTCCTTAAGGTTTTTGAATGATTTTATCTCTTCAGGAAGCATTTCTCAGACGTTCCATCAGTTTTACCCCCTGGCTCCCTGGAGATTGAAGAGCTAATTGTTATTTGCACTTTCAGCAAGGCTTGTACTGCTCTCCGGCATCATAGTCATGAAGTCTTATTACAGTTCTTCTTCTTTTCTCTGAGACTATCCCAATGGTCCCCAATGGGTGGGTAATGAATGATAATACACTCAGGTTGCAGGCAGCCTGTACACACATATATATATGTATTTAGAAGACTGCTTGCAGTACAGAAGATTTAATAACATTCACATTGCTCTGGCTTTTTCTTTGACCCATGACCTCGAGAAGAAGTTACCTTCAAAACTGTATTCCTAACTATTCCCATCCCTGTTCTTTCGCAACTTCTTCTCTAACATGTAGAAACATGATGCATTCAAAGTCAGGGTTGATGAAAATGTTAGAGATTTTTCAGCCAAAGTGGATGCAATGTCTCAAAGAATGTTCCCACCTATAAAGGTCTTTAACACTATTTCAGGGAGTGAAGCACATTTGCATAAAAAATTGAAGGAATTTTGGCTAGAGTTTCTGCAGAATAAGTACAATTTAGTGTCTAGGCTCTAGTCTAGCTGAAGAGAAAGTCATGTGGATGTCTTTAATTTTTGTAATCTCTTGTATTTATAAACAAAATATTTTTACAAATAAGAAAATAATCTGGAATAAATATTAGCAATAGTAGACAGTTTACATGATTGTTTTATTTGAGTTAGGTATGTCTAAAATTGCCAAATAGCTAAAGCTGTGATACAGAGATTGATGGTTTTGCCTCCTTCTTTTTGAATGGTCCTATTTCCACCTTTAAACTGTGTTTTACCGTTCCCAAAGCTGTGCTTAAAGAACTGCTAGAGGAAATGAACACTATTTTTGCTTGAGCGGGAGGTTCCTGAGCTGTTGCCTACTGTCTCTTGCCAGAGACGGGATACAGGGCTAAAGGTACAGGTGGTTTGATCCCATATGGCCATTCTTATAATGACATAACTTGGCTGGAAATGTATTCAGTAAACCATTCTGGGTAAAGGAGGCTTACTTTTGACCTGGGTCATGAGAGGGATGTGGTTTATAGTGCTCCGCTGATGCAGTTGCATCAGCAGAAACAGTAGGGTGGGGGGTGGATAAGCAGTGATGAAGGGAAGAGGAGGAAGCTGTATGGGTGTGAGAGTATAGAAATATCATAACCTATTCGTAGTCCTGAGGACAATATCTTCAACATTAAGTCATGGCTTCATCATATAAAATGCTTCATGACAAAAATTTATAGCCTTGGTCCTTCCTTGCTCTGCTACAGCCTCGTGTTTCTATACCATGGTAAAGCATTTCTCTCCCATACACCACCAGCTGTGATGGTAATTGGGATGGATAAGTGATCCAGCTTTTAGAAAACAGACCACTGAAAAGCATTTTTGCTGGACTTTTTTTTTTTTTGCCACTAAATAAGAAGCATGGTTGTGTTCCCACTTAGAGCAGCCCCACAGTGGTTCTGGAACAGCTGAGGGGATGACATGCTTCAATGCGTGCATGGGGAATATTTTAAGATCATATTGAGACAAAACCCTTTGCATGGTGAAGCCATGCCTCCTGCCATGTACATCTAACCTTGAACAGCCCCATTTACTTCTGTAACCAAACCCATGTTCACCAGCTGCTTTACAAGTTGTCAGAAGACTTCTGATTCATGGAAGAAGCCCAAGAATTTCTGTTTTAATTGGGTGGGAGTCATGTCTATCTGTGTAAAAGATAATGGAAAATCACATGCTTCCGATTATTAAAAAGGCTAGATAAATTTTACTTGATACCTGCCCTGTCCTTCCAACTTCTGACTCCATAGTGACTGGCTCCTTGCATTCACGCATCAGCCTGTGATCACCACAGTTAACAGAAGAGCAAAAAGTATCATCTGGCAACTTTCAGTTATTCTGTAATGGTGTCCCGATAACGTTTGTTAGCCAGAGCCACAATGGTTTGGCTTGTATGTGCTTGCAGTGTGTTGACCCTGGCTGGACGTCAGGTGCCCACCAAGCTGCTCTATCGCTCCCCCTCCTCAACTGGGCAGGGGAGAGAAAATGTAACAAAAAGCTCGTGGGTCGAGATAAGGGCAGGAAGAGATCATTCACCAATTACTGTCACTGGCAAAACAGACTTGACTTGGGGAAATTAGTTTAATTTATTACCAATCAAATCAGAGTAGGATAATGAGAAATAAAATCAAATTTTAAAACACCTAAACACCTTCCCCCCACCCCTCCCTTCTTCCTAGGCTTAACTTCACTTCTGATTTTCTCTACCTCCACCCGCCAAGCAGTGCAGGGGGATGGGGAATGGGGGTTGTGGTCAGTTCACCACACATTGTCTCTGCCACTCCTTCCTCCTCAGGGAGAGGACTCCTCATACTCTGCCCCTGCTCCAGCATGGGGTCCCATGCACAGGAGAGTCCTCCACGAACTTCTCCAATGTGAGTCCTTCCCACGGGCTGCAGTTCTTTATGAACTGTTCCAGCATGGGCCCCTTCCACGAAGTGCAGTCCTTCTGGAACAGTGTGGGTCCCCCATGGGGTCACAAGTTCTGCCAGCAAACCTGCTCCAGCATGGCCTCCTCTATCCATGGGGCCACAGGTCCTGTCAGGAGCCTGCTCCAGTGCAGGCTTCCCATGGGGTCACAGCCTCCTTCAGGCACATCCACCTGCACTGGTATGGGATTCTCCATGGGTTGCAGGTGGATAACTGCTCCACTGTGGTCCTCCATGGGCTGCAGGGGGACAGCCTGCTTCACCATGGTCTTCACCATGGGCTGCAGAGGAATCTCTGCTCCGGTGCCTGGAGCGCCTCCTCCCCCTACTTCTTCACTAAGCTTGGTGTCTGCAAGGTTGTTCCTCTCACATTCTCACTCCTCTCTCTGGCTGCAATTGCACAGTTTTTTTCCCCCTTCTTAAATATGTTATCCCAGAGGCGCTACCACCATCACTGATGGGCTCGGTCTTGGCCAGCGGTGGGTCCGTCCTGGAGCTGGCTGGCATTGGCTCTATCACACATAGGGGAAGCTCTAGCAGCTTCTCACAGAAGCCACCCCTGTAGCCCCCCTGCTACCAAAACCTTGCCATGCAAACCCAATGCAGTGCTCTGTTTGAATTCAGACCTGACCTACAAACACAAATTTGAAGACAAAGCAGGGAATTCACCTCATCCAACTTTAGGACTAAAATTCAGTGGCAGAGTAGGACACTTGGCTGTAAGGTTTTTTTGTTGTACTGGCTGTTTAAGCTCACTGGACTCAGTGAAGACGTAAAGCTAAAGTAGGTTGCCCAAGCTTTCTTGTGCCATTTGTCATGTCCTAGGGCATCCAAAGTATACACCAAGGATTGGTGGACATGACACAGACCTTGTGGAAGAGTTGTGTCTGCTGGAGGAGTAGCTGGAAACCCAATGAAATTCTCAAGTATATCACAGTGTGAGATCTCTACATGGTGAGCTGCATGAAGCCTCTAATGTACACGTAGATACCTACAAGCAACAATACAATTATATTTGTTTTAAGCTGGAGGTGAGTCACACCCTAGATGTCTGCACGAAATAGAGCATACACTGAGACTTGTCTAGGCCCTAACTTCAAAACGCAGAGACAACATGCCAGTAGACTTCATCAAGGTGAAGCTCCAGGCTGAAAACTAGGTCATACTCAAAGTATAGATACACTCTATTTCATACATGTTATTGAATTTGTCTCAGAATTTTTCTAAGTTTGGTAAACTTGTGACTATTTTTATATTTTTGTGTGCCAGAAGCAGAGCAAAATCCTTCCTCTGCAAGAAAGGTGAAAGCTATTTCCTGTGCACAGAGACAGAAAGAGGCCTGTGCACTACTATCTCATCCCACTGAAAACTATGAATTGGGGATTTCAAATGTGAGTTAATATTGCCTGGGTCTTGTTCTGGCTCTTCTATGGAGTTAAGCAGTCAAATAGGAAGGAGGAAAGCTCTGCCAGTGAAGAGCTCCTTCTTAAGCACTAAAATTCTTGGCTATTCCTAGACAATAAAAACTGACTTAAAATCCTTATAATGAATGTCTTATTTGTTCACTGCTCCCGTAAAACAATACCTCCTTAAAAGCAGTTCATAGCCATTCTCTTTCACACAGTCATATTCCATTCCACTAAGATCAATGACAAAATTTCTGCAGCTTTTAAAAGCAGAATTAGCACAATCTAAAGATATCTCCTCTCATTTCTGCCTGGCCTAGCAACGCAAATCTATTATGAAGTTTTTCAAAACATTTTTCATTGTGGTCTAAATACTTTAGCCATGATATCACAGCTCTTAAAACAGAACAGGCTCAACATTACTCCCTCCTCACACATAAAAGTTCTAGTATATTCATCATTGCACTTCAGTCATTTCTTGGTACCTATTATTTAAACATTCTGTTCTTTGGCCACTCTATTCTTCTTGCAATCAGGAAACCTTTTGCTAGCACAATATCCATGGTTTTATATAACCAAGCCCTATTCAGACAAGCCAACATATTAGACCTCTTTTACTGCAGCTGCAGTAAACTGGATACAGAATGTAAAACACTGGCCAAGACACTGAAAAAAAAAGGCTATTTTGAGTGTCCAGCTTGACATACTTACAAGGATCCACAATTGAGAGGATGGGTGGATGCTCTATTGTTTTTTGAGAGATGGACAGTCTTTAAGATACCCCAAGCTGAATGTCAGATGTGAATTGTCAGATCCTTTTTGTATTTCATGGTAGTTATCATGCTCTGTGAACTGTAGAGCATTTGGATAATATCTGAGCATCTCATATATTCAAAAGCATTTCAATTGATAGAGCACACTAGGCGCTTCATTTAGTAAGACATGGCCTTACTGAAGCTGAGTCTAATTTCAGACATTGCACAAAATGAAGGGCTCATATAGTGGAAGTTGGGGCAGAGCAGTGGTGGGAGAAGGAAGGGGATGGATCATATACAAAGGATCCAGCAGGAATAATCTTTCTGGTTGTGTAAGAGTTAACCATCTGCTTGTTTTCCCTGAATTTTGTTTTGGGGGAAGTGACCCAGTTACCATCCCTAAGCACAGACCTCTTGTTGTGCATGTGAAAATGGGAACAGGCACTGATTCAGTCACGGTGGGAGACGTCTAGTTCTGATAGCAAAAGTCTGTTTTTTTTTTTTCTGTTTCATTTATATATTTTGTATGTGATTCTTCCTTTTCCTACATGGGTGAGGAGGACTTGTAATGGATGAACAAACTCCTAACATGAGTACTTGAAGGATTACATATGGTGACATTGAGAAATGTAGTTTATAGTTTCCTTACTATCTTTGTAATCTTTTCAGCAAAATCCCAGGAAAATATTTACTCCAGGGGCAATATGGAAGCATCAATCCTCAAATTACTGTTTTGGATCAAGGGGATATATCAAATTCCTTGTGGTTTGTGGATTTGATTTACTGTTTTGAGGACTGTGGTCTAGAGACTTTTTTATACCTTAGTGGTTCAAACAGTATTTTTTCCTAGTCACACAATCCTTAAAAAGCTAGATGGCTAGCTTACTCCTAAGATAAATGTGGTAGGTGAATAAGCTTAGTTTTCTATTGTGTCCAAAATACAAGTCTCATCTGGTTATGGCAGTGAATAGAGCTAATCAAAACAGTGATAGACCATGTATAACCAAGCTGACTAGAAGACAAGATTTAGCCTGGAAAATGAATCAGAGAATTAGGGAAAGACCTAGGGAAAGACCTCTATGACCCAGAAAGAAAAGATGATCGTGTTTTGTGCAGTGCAAGCTATGTGTGATCACAAGTTGTACCGTATCTGACTGTTCCTACCTTGATGCACTGTTGGAAGATCTGCTGTGCAGGAATCACTCTTGTTAATAGCTGTGTCTCAGCACTGCCCCAGTGGATGAGATGCTGTACACAAAGATTCAACTCCTTCCTTAAAATGTAGTTAAAGAGAGAATGAACAAGGGGCACAAGAGGTGAGCACCATAGGAAGATTTTGCTGCCCTGTTCCCTGATCCATTTTTCTTCCCTGCTCTTTTTAGGAGCCCAGCATCATCTCTTTGGGTACTTACTGCACTAATAGCTGTCTTTACACATCACATCAGAAACAGGAGCTGTCACATCATGAGTTTCCCTGTGCTGTCTGCC
The DNA here is from genome assembly GCA_020745775.1 of Theristicus caerulescens. NCBI lineage: Eukaryota > Metazoa > Chordata > Aves > Pelecaniformes > Threskiornithidae > Theristicus > Theristicus caerulescens. The sequence continues at coordinate 127,661,672 of CM036559.1, read as the reverse complement.
CCAGCATTCAAAGCCTCTCTGTGAAGAGGATGTGAGAGGCCACCACTTTTTCTCACAGACAATCAAGCTGCCAGGAGATGGCACTTTGTTCCTGGCCACAACATGCCCACCCAGCTGCTCCCCTCCAGTAGAAAGCTGACTGCATGAGGCAGAGGAATTGGGAACTGTATTCAGGAACTACTCTGAGACAAGCTCTGAGTGACTCAACTGGACTCCTTCTTTTGGTGTTTTAGTTAGAAAGCAATAAAATACAGTTTCCTCCAGTGTCTCTCCTCCAGCTTCTCACCAAAGAAACGAAGTCAGTTCAAAACAGAGTTTCCAGGTCTTAACTCCATTTTTATCTCAAGGCACAATGAATGGCACTAATGCAGATCTCCAGCAGCTTCTAACCCACTGCAGTACTGACATGCTAAGAGAAAGAAGCCACGCAGTGACACAACTGCTCCAGTGTAACGTGATCTACAGCTCACACTGCACCAGGCAGTGCCCACTAAGTTTTATCTCACTGGTAGGTCTTACTTTGCAAAGTACATCACGTCTAGCAGTGGTATGACTACATCTAGCAGTGTAACTTCCTGTAATGAAAGAAAAACGCTAAAAGAACTGCATCTTGAGAAAACTATCTTTAGAGGTATTCATAGGCAGCTTAGTTTGGTATCATGTCATAGAGTCATAGAATCATTTAGGTTGGAAAAGACCTTTAAGATCATCAAGTCCAACCATTGACCTAGCACTGCCAAGTCCACCACTAAACCATGTCCTTAAGCACCACATTTACCCATCTTTTAAATACCTCCAGGGATGGGGACTCAACCACTTCCCTGGGCAGCCTGTGCCAGTGCCTGACTACCCTTTCAGGGAAGAAATTTTTCCTAATATCCAACCTAAACCTCCCCTGGTACAACTCAAGGCCATTTCCTCTCATCCTATCACTTGTTACTTGGGAGAAGAGACCAGCCCCCACCTCGTTACAGCCGGGTTGGCACAGGTGGCCAAGAGGGCCAATGGCATCCTGGCTTGTATCAGGAATAGTGTGGCCAGCAGGACCAGGGAGGTGATAGTGCCCCTGTATTCGGCACTGGTGAGGCCGCACCTCAAATACTGTGTTCAGTTTTGGGCCCCTCAATTCAGGAGGGACATTGAGGTGCTGGAGTATGTCCAGAGAAGGGCAACTAGGTTGGTGAAGGGTCTAGAGAATAAGTCTTACGAGGAGCGGGTGAGGGAGCTGGGGTTGTTTAGTTTGGAGAAGAGGAGGCTGAGGGGACACCTTATTGCCCTCTACAATTATCTGAAAGGAGGTTGTAGAGAGGTGGGGGTTGGTCTCTTCACCCCAGTAACAAGTGATAGGACGAGAGGAAATGGTCTCAAGCTGCGCCAGGGAAAGTTTAGGTTAGATATTAGGGAAAACTTCTTCACTGAAAGAGTAGTCAGGCACTGGAACAGGCTGCCCAGGGAAGTGATTGTGTCTCCATCCCTGGAGGTATTTAAAAGATGGGTAGATGCGGTGCTTGAGGACATGGTTTAGTGGTGGCCTTGGTGGTGGTAGGTTAATGGTTGGACCTGATGATCTTAAGCGTCTTTTCCAACCTTAACAATTCTATTCTATGTTGCTTATTCTTTCTGTTCGTGTGTTTGACTCATGCCAAAGCACCTTGGAGCCCTTGGCGATAAAGTACAATCTTTCAGAAGATCAAATTTCGTAAAGAATAATACCTTGAGTACCTCAGAAAACCCAGATGGCATTTTGGGGAAAGCATGTGTCCCATAGAGAGTGTTGAATTTACACAGACATAAAGTCTCTTTTTCTAAGAGCAGCTGCCAAGACTCCTACTAAACATAACATGTAAAACACAGGAATAATATTTTTAATATTAATTTAATTCTTTTAGTGAGGCACAGGTTTTTCTTCCTCTACAATAACAGGTGCACCTTTCCTTTTCAGCTTTGCCCTGCCATTCTTAGTGCAAACAAGCCTACGTATCTCCTCTTTTAACTCTTATTTTTTATATAAGGACAACTCTCCACACAGCATGAAGATTAGGCTCTTTTAGCTACGTTTATCATGCTAACAGCCTACCTATTCCCAGGAATACATCTTTTAAAACTCTTCTCAATTCTCATCTTCAACAAAGGTAGTTTTATTGAGAACATCAGTAAGACGCACTTTCAACCCAAAATGATTTTCCTCTATGCTAGTACTATTACAGATTGCATCTTTTCTGTTTTTTATTTACACATACAGCTAAGACACATATGCCTTTAAAGAATACAAGCTTTCACTCACTTTTAACTTATTTACCCTTCTAATATCTGTAGCACTTCTATTAAAGTTTGCAGAATGCTTCTATCAACAGAATGGCTTCTACATTAACATCCATCTTAAAAGTTTAAATATCCCATTTAATTTCTGGTATTTGATTCAACTTGTGTCACAGCTCTATCTACCTCCTTACAGGGCACTACCTTACCATTGTGCTGTCTGCAGCCAAATACAACGATGGTGCTTGAAACTTTTGAAAACTGGCAAAATCTATTGCAGCTTATTCTATTTTCCCAATGCACCTGACATTGTCTTAGCTTGTGCTGGCCCTCAGCATTTACTCCACGTGCCGTTCTTGTTTGTCTCTAAATTTCCCAAGAAATTCTCAGCAATACGGATTCTTATCCACTTTTATGCTACTATCGTCAATAACCTCCATATGCTTCCTTCTGAACTGAGTCACTTCTTTTTCTTGGAAAATCAACTCAGTCTCTTGTAGCAGTTTCTGAGTGTTTTTGTTCCAGCCATAATCCAATCTCTTATCAGAGGCCAATCAAAAAACTGCAAGACAGGCTCTACAGCTTCATCTTTAACAGGTTTATTTAAGTAAGCTCATACTCCTTTTTAAATTTGTTGAAAATTTTTCATGCTTACATAGAGTACGATGCATCCTTTTCACTTCTGAAGCAGTTTTGTAGTTAATAGTTGAGTCAGAAGGATGACAGAAAACTCAATTTGGAAAAACAAAACCTTTTGAATTTCTTTTACTGTAGCCAGTGATTACTTGCAGCCAATGTTTGCAGACTAAAAATTTCACATATTTCTATCAGTTTCCATATTTCTAGACAGTTTCAGTTCAGGTTAATGCAATTATAGAAGACTTTGAAGTTAGGTCAGGTTGCTCAGATCTTACTGAGCTTTAAATATCTCAAAGGTTGGAGATTCCACAACAACTCTGGGACCTTTTCCAATATTTCACTGTCTTCATGGCGCAAAACTTTTTGCTTATATCTAATCATAATTTCCCATGTTGCAACTTGCTTCCATATGCTCTGATGCTTTTGCCATACATCTCTGAGAAGAGTCTCTCTCTGTCTCCTATACACCTTCCTATTAAGTACTTCTAGATAGCTATAAGATGTCCCTTTTGCCTTCTCTTTTTAAGGCTGAACAAACTCAGTTCTCTCAAGATCTTTTTGTTTCTCATGTGCTCTAGCTCTCTAAACATCTATGTGTATTCCACTGGAATCACTCCAGCATGTTCATGTCTTTCTTGTACTGCAGAGCCCCAAACTGAACACGCAACTCCAAAAGATGTCCTGCGAATCTTGAATAGAGGGAATCACCCTCAACCTGCTGACAACATTATTGTTAACACAGCTCAATATGCTGTTAATTTTCTTCACTACAAGAACACACCATTGACTCACAGTCAATGTGTTGTCCACCAGGACCCCCAGGTCCTTTTCTGCAAAATTGCTTTCTATCCAGTCAGGCCCCAGTGTGTGGTGTTGTCCTGGTCCCCTCTGAAATACAGTGCAGTCTCCCATGGGATCCTGTCAACTAGTCCCCCAAACAAGCTCATATCTGTTCTCCTGAGGTCCAGAGCTGTAATTCTGCCATTTGTCTTGTTCACTTATCTGAATATGATTATTTTAGCAAAAGCTGATGTTAACTTTCATGTCCTGCATGAATTCTTTCTTTCTGGTGAAAAGCAGACCCCTAGTCTCCCCTAGTCAGATCACTGATCTCCCATGTAAAAAAAAATTGTCCTTGATGCTCTCTGAAACCCTCCTACATTGCAAATGGCCTCAGGTTACCCTTCTAGGCAATGTCAGGGTGGTTTACTAGGACAAGTGATGCTTCTTCCATCTGTCTAAAGAAAGCTTCATCTACTCCCTCTTCTTGATCAGGTGATCTGGAGCAGGTGTCCTCCATGATATTACCCTTGTTGGTGTCTCCTCTGATCCTTACCCATAAACTCCTAATCATAAATTTTAAGGCAAAACCTCATGCATTCAAGCTGCTTTTCACATTGAGGGCAGTGTGACATCTTTTTCTTGCCTTTCTGCCTGTCCTTTTAGGAAGGTGTTACCCATCCATTTCAGTTCTCCAGTCATAAGACCTATCTTCCCATATTTGTGATATCATAGCCCTGCAGCCTGCAGACTAGTAACTCCTGTTATTTCCCATGCTGCATGTGTTCATGTACAGGCATTTGAGAGATCCGTCATCAGTCTTTTTCAAGTGAAATGTGAGACCCATGACCCCTGCCATCAGGCTGTCCCTTTGAGCTTCCCTACACCCCTACTTCTCATCAGTCTGTGGTCATCTTCCCCTGATACATTTCTCTTGAAGCCCTCCTCACTGGGTCAGCAAGCCAGCTTGAAAAGATGCTTTTGCCTGACTTTGTCAGATGGATCCCATCTCTCCCCAGAAGTCCTTTTTCCTCTGGAAGGATCTCATGGTAATTAGAGCTAAGGTCCTGCCTGAAACACCAGCTGTACAACCAGGTGTTGTTCGGAAAGATAACATCCACTCCTACCTAAGTCTTTCCTCTTGACTGACATGACTGAAGAGAACAGCCCTGGGCCCCCATGCTCCCTTCTAGACATTTGTAGTTACCCTTTTATACTCAAGGTCACTTGGTACTTAGCAGTATCAGCCCACATGGATGAGCAGCAACAAGTAATCATCTAAAGTCTGGATGGATTTCAGCAGTCTATGCAACATCCCAAATTCAAGCCTCAACAAGTGATGAACCTCCTGAGACAGCAAGCCTGGTTGGCAGATGAGTGTTTGTGTCTTCTGCAGAAGTCTGTAGCCATGACCATCCACTCTTTCCTCTGGATGCCAACATGTGGATCAGTGTCTGCTGGCCCAGATGCCTCCCCTGAGGGAGTTTGCTCCTCCTCACTTGTTACAGACACACCTGTAAGTGCACATCTGACATCTGCAGGCAGAGAAAAAGCCTTCTTTCCATTACTAAAAGCCACAAACTTCCATCCTTCAACCTGGCAGTCTCAGTCCTCCTCTCATTTAGACATAGCCTCTAACTCTCCCTCCTTCCATGCGGTATGGGATTTGGATCCTGCCTCTCCACAGTCTTTGCAAACAACCTATTATTCTTTATTTGTTCTACTTGATACTGCACAGTCTGCTCTGCTCATCTCCTCCAACAGCCCTCTTACCTGGTAGCTCAGTGCCTCAACCAGAGCTCACCTCCCACCTGCAAGACTGAGACTCTGCAAAGTGCTAGGGCGGTCGGACCAGTCCCAGTGACAATGCATCACCTCAGTTTCACCATCTGGCAGTTCAGCACACTCCTGAGCAGCACTTCTGGGCCATCTTTCACAGCTTTGTACACGTAAACTATTGGGTCATTTCCATACCTAAATCTACACGTATGGCAATTTAAAACTTTGTGGTACAGGAGCCACCTCCTTGGCAGCTATATTGGGCTCTCCTATAGAAACAAGTTTGTTCTGATTTTTCTTATTTAGCAATATCCAGGAAGCCACAACACCTCTACTGGAATATGGATATTTTTCACATTTTATAACTTGTTAGCTGTAGTCCAGAAACAACTGATGTGATCTGTCTGGGGGTAACTCTCAGAACTTCCAAAACAATGCGGAATACATCTGACCACCTCTTGTAAATACTTGGTAACAGTGTGCCACACCCTGTTCTGATGATAAAACCAAGGGATAGTTACAGTCCTTTAAACATAAAATGGTCTGGGCTCCAACCAGCATAGGTTCCCCCTACCTCCACTGTGTCTCGGGAGAGCATTTAAGATCTTTTGCTTTTCCTTTGATAACTAGAATTTCACTCAACAATAGGAGTAGATGAAAATTTCCACAGCCCACAATTGTCCATATTTGCAAGACTTCAAGCACAATACAGAGCATACATGATGAATTGTCTGATACTGACAGTGTTAGATAGCATCTTATATTTTGGATTATGAGCTGATGAGCTATGACTGCAGCTTATCTCACTGATTATAATTTCACTCCTACCTTCTGCTTCCCCAGCTGTTATATTCACTGGTTGCTGCTTACCTTGGACTGTAAGCTCTTTGGGGCATGAAGTACCTTTCAGGTACTGCTGTGTAATGTGGGACCAATCTGTGTTATGAGTTACCTTCTCTGTTAATGCAGCAGAAGATAAGTGATCATATTAGCACCTAATGTTGCATGTTAGCTGTCCTCAAAATCTAAATTTATTTTTATTATTTTCTGAAGGACCTTTCTCCTGAAAGCATGTTTAAAAATCATCTTGGGTCTTGTAGAGAGTAAGACCCTGCTCTTACAAAGTCCCTCAGAAGTTCCAGACTGCAGGTATAACAGGTTGAAGTGGAATGGCCCAAGAGCCCAACACAGCTCCCAACAAGTTTAAAGGGAGGAGCCCAAGGAATCCAGAGGATCTCAAACCGATTTTTTCTAATGAGGTGCAACACTGTGCATAACAGACAAAAATCTCAAGTGCATTCACATATAGACCAGTTTCAAAGGTCAGGATTTCAAAATACCACAAGAATTTCTATAATACATCTCTGAGTGCACTTTTCTAAATATTCAGCTTATATTTCCATTTTCCTTTCATCCTTCCAAGACTAAACTTTTTTTCCTTCTCTTCCTTTCCCTTACCCACACATACTTAAAGTTCTTTAAAATTTCTTGGGCATTATTATGGATCCTTACTTCAGAAATTTTACATGTCTTTGTCGTGGTTTAACCCCAGTCAGCAACCAAACACCACACAGCCGCTCACTCACCCTCCCTCTACCCTGGTAGGATGGGGGAGAGAATCAGAAGGGCAAAAGTAAGAAAACTCGGGGGTTGAGATAAGAACATTTTAATGATTGAAATATAATAATAATAATAATAATAATAATAATAATAATAATAATAATGTAATGAAAAAGAAAACAACAAAAAGAGAGAGAGAAACAAAACCCAGGAAAAACAAGTGATGCAACTGCTCACCACCCGCCGACTGACATCCAGTCAGTCCTCAAGAAGCAATTGCTGCCCCCTGACCAACTTCCCCAAGTTTATATACTGAGCAGGATCTCATATGGTATGGAATATCCCTGTGGCCAGTTTGGGTCACCTGTCCTGGCTATGCTCCTTCCCAGCTTCTTGTGCACCTCCTCACTGGCAGAGCAAGGGAAGCTGAAAAGTCCTTGACTTAGTATAAGCACTGCTTGGCAACAACTAAAACATCAGTGTGTTATCACATTGTTCTCATGCTAAATCCCAAACAGCACTATACCAGCTACTAGAAGGAAAATTAACTCTATCCCAGCTGAAACCAGGACAGTAATTTTTCTAAAATTGTCTTTTTCTCTCTCTGATTTGAAGCTCCATTGCTACTCTCATCTCTTGTAAGAATCTGTAATGCACAATAACTTTCTATGCCTCAAGGCTTTTAAGACTTCTATTTAAATAACTTTCTGGTGATGGACTTGGTTACTGGAAGTTCTGGAATTAAAAAGATGCACTTTCCTGTCAGAGCAGCAACATTGGGTACGACTAGCTGAAGCTCTTAGCCCTCTAAAACTGGTCTCACTAATGGATGACCTAATATACCGTCAGATTTTCCAAAGCATGTTTCCATTCGAATTTCAGACACAGTCAAAGTTCATTTTAGGCTTATCAAGCTGAAGCATGCCCTACTAGGATCAAATTCTGCATGCAAGGAAATTGCTTACTGAAGTTCTCATCAGCCCATGTTGCACATATCTCCAGGGTCATCGGTAATATAAATATAGATTATATGGAATGTGCTCGATGGCCACAAACATTCATATTCCAGTGATATTATACTGTTTATGGTAATATTCACAGTTATATTAGAGAGATTTAACCTAGAAAAGGGATATACACTAAATGAAAGTCAACAGCTAACTGGTGGGAATTTGGATTAAATTTACTTAATAGTTTATTCCATGATTGCAGATTATACATTGTTGATATTTTTAATGTCTAGTATTAGCTACGAAAACAGCTGGTACTAGCCACTGCTGCAGAAAAAAATAAAATATTGGGTTAAATAGATTAATGATCTGATCCAATGTACTTATCCTTATATCCCTATATCTTCTGACATAAATTGTGGCACTCTTCTGAGTTGTGTTAAAAGGGACAGGGTTGCCTAGTCTTATAATGGTAGACTTATAGTGATATATTTTATAATGGGCAAAATCTTATTGCTATTTAACATTTTACAGAACATTATGAAAGAGTAAAAGTATTGCAGGAATTACTGGAGTTTTTTTGGTTAAAATTGTAACACTGGCTTGGAATGACAATCTGCCTTCCTAAATTCCATCTGGAGTTTCCCCTGAATAAATATTCCTTTCTTCTCAAATTTGTGATCTAAATTATTCAATGATATTACTTTGTGATGTTAAACAGCTGTTGTGTTTCACCCCTAAAAGCTCATTTCACTGATGGGTGAAGCAATTCTTTCATTTAAGTTTTATTTAAAAAATGTCTTAGGTACCTTGAATTAAATGCAATATATGCATACAGGAAAATACTATATATTTTATCACCTGAAATGAAAGTAAGGTCTTTGTAGATGACAAATATTATTAATCCCATTGATACCGCTGAATAGGTTTTTAATATAACAATGTTCTGGAAAAGATTAAACCAAAAATGACTATACTAGGATCCCAGAGATATAAATAAAGTTGTTTTTCTGGGAAAGCACCTGCTTTTATATATTGATGAGAAATTTTGCAGGGGCATATTTTGCCCTCAGACACTCATGCATAAATCAAATTGATTTCAATAGAAACCGTGAGTACATATTTGGTTGCTTTTACTGGAGCAGCAGTGTTGTAGAGGCTTCTGTAGAGATTCCACAGCTAGATTTGCCTTTAACCTTAAAATCCCCATTTTACACTTGAATTGGCAATTTTAGCTTCCAAATCTGACAAAATCATCCAGAGGGAAATAAAATCTCCCATGAAGAGCTGGAGCCTGGCAGAGTGTCCTAGAAAGAGTATCAGCTTGCTCTCTTCCTACACCCTTCCCCAGGCACCTGCTCCAGGCCACTTTCAGAGCCAGGATGCTGGGTTAGAGGGACCTTTGTTCTAACCTGATACAATCATTCTTATTTCAGCATGCAATGAAGCTTTTTAAAATGAGTATATTCTTTTAAACTTTTATGGATAAAATATAGCACTCTCCTTCCTTCTGTAAACTTTGTTTTGTCACTCTCAATTTCTTATTTTCTGGACTGTGAGACACCACAGTCTATAGGTACCACCTTTAACAGGTAAGACACAGATATTTATGCCACTGTTATTTTTCTACTGTCCTTTCCCTAACGTGCCTTTTTCTGCATATAGAGCCACACACACACTTCACACTGTCAGATGTATCCATTATCAAATTAGAAAGTGTGGGTATAACTTCTCATCTCAGCACACTCTTCAGCTTGCCCTCTCCGAGCTTACAACTGAGGACATCAGAGTGAAGTCATGCACAGGACAGCAGTCTTAATTACAGTAATTGTACAGAAAGAAAAAATAGGCTGAAAATTAACCAAAACCTAACTTTACATATCTCAACTTAAACTTCTCTTAAAACAATTTTGACTTAGTACAGAGATGAGAAGGAAAACTGAAAGAAATACTTATCTGTTCTTACTGTTTGATGATCTCTTAGTTACATTTTCTTTGAACAAGACCAGTTAAAACCACCTAGTCTGACTTTCTTCACACAGCGCAGCCTTGGATACTATCTCCCAGACCCCACTCCACTCCCAGTGTATTTTTTAGAATGGAGCCTGCTTTTAGCATGTTCAAAATCTTGTCTGAAAGCTGAACACAGTAATGGTTCATTTACTGAGACCACACCACCTGAGTATTTCTTTGACAACACTCTTCTCAAGAGAATAAAACTATTCACTGTGATCCCCATCCCCCACAACTGCACCTCAAATTCAATGCATTCCAGAACACAACAGGTCATTTGAGACGGAATATTGACAGCCCATGGCCTAATGAGTTCATTTGGCTCTGCAAAAACAAAGACTATAATAACAACACTTAGTTTCTATGAGCTCTACATATTAAACAATTGAGAATGCTTTGAGAATGCTGCTTGTCCCTCACTTTATGCCTCTTGATAGTGCAAACAACATGATTTTTACCATTTTAGTTTTTATCAGTCACCAATCCATCACAGCCAAAAACTGACCCCTAGAGAATCCTTATCTGTCTGAAATATCCCACTGAAGGCTACCACCATATTAAAAGAATTTCAAATCCATCAATTAACTAGATTTAAATTCACTTTTATGTGTTGTATTGTTCAATGTGGAGTTACTTAAACCTTTACAGAAATCTGAGTAAGTTCACCAATTCAAGTTCACCAGTTTGTGTACTTTTTGTAGTGGTCACTGACCTCTCGTATATTGAAGTAGTAAAGACTGTTTAAAGACTATAATCACCTCTTTATTGTATGCATCTAGACATTTTGCTCCAGAAACTGTCCTTACAAGACCATTTTTTCTATCAGCCCCTGGAGACCCATATCTCAGCTTACTCTACAGTTGGACTCAAAGATCTTGAAGGTCTTTCCCAGCTTAAATGATTCTATGATTTTATCCATTCACCTTCTTAACTTTAAGAAATTATTGGTTGACATTCAAACTAGGTTACATTTTAAGCTCTACCGTGCTTTGTACACTCCCTTCTGGCAAGGATGGTGGATGAAATCTGTCAGTCAGTTTGTACATGGAGTATTCTACCTACTTGACTTCCATAACAGCGTCATCAGACATACTGGAACTTTATTGCCAATGGTCAAATGCCTTGTTACAGTCAACTGCTGTATCTTGGCTCTCATGGGCTACTTTGATGGAATCTGAACAGAAAAAGGTCTAGCCTGAAATATACCCATGGTCAGAGTGAATTACTGAGATTTACTATAATTGATTTTAGCTTCAGGATTAATGTGGGTCAGAGAACAATGAAGGGAACCATCACAGCTTTCTCATTTTGCTTATATTTATTATTCCTCATAAGATACTGACACTGCAAAGTCCTACTATTAGATCTGGCTCCTCCTAAACACAATAACTTCAGTGATGAGAAGGACAAGGCCAGTGTTAAGAGCTATCCATATAAAACTTCCAGTCAATGATCATACCAGATGATTATCTGCAGCAAAAACACGGATCTAGACCAGATTTCAGTGTGCGATCCTTTCTTTTATTACAATAGGACCAGGTAACCCTACTTCAGATTGTCAAAACAGAGTGCCATGCAGCATGGATAAATATTGTAATTCTCTGTGACAGACACTGTGGGTTACAAGGTAAAAGTGGGACGCTACAAAAGCTAATAATCCCAAATGAGAATATCTGAAGATAATCCAGTCTGTGTATGGAATTCAACAGAAATGTTCTTCTATATTCCTGAAAGAGTATTAGAAAACCCAAAATATGTTTCATTTTTGGGACTGGACAAAATAACTTCTAGTGGTCCCTTTCAACCTCAACCATTCTGTGATCTGTGTGGTAGCATCTTCCTTAAGTTCCAGTGATAGGCTGAGGCTCTGTGAGTCTACAGTAATTTTTTATATAGTTGGGATACCAAAATCAAGAAATCTGAATCCTGCAGGTGTTGACTATCTCTACCAATGAGTTTCTTCTGTAGGAATTGTGCTGTTCTCTGCTTGTGGTAAAGAAGACACTGTACGGTACCTGATAAAACACATTAAAGTTAGAACATGCCGCCTTAAGTGCATAGCAGAGATGTTCTTAGGGTTGATAGTTTTATCTCACTATTTGGTTTCATTACATTGAATAATCTCCAGGGGGCTGGTTTTAGACAGCTCAGAAATTTCTGGTTTCAGGAGTACATGTGAATATTTTGCAGGGTTTTAATCTGCATGGGTCCGTGATCCTTTCCCTCTGTTTTGTTTGAGTTTTGGAATCGAAAATAAGAAAGCTTGTCAAAGCCTTTGTTTTGTCTGGCTTCGTGTCAAACCCATGTAGAATTCTGCATTCAGCATATATTTTCATAAGATGACCTGGGTTTCATGAAATTAAAAAGATTTGTCAGCTTTCAGAAGATGTGCAGCTGAGATATCAGTTTGTAATTATATCTGAAACGTGGTAGTCAGTTGAGCTCACGTTTCATTGAAAACATTGTTCTCAGCATTGTGTCTTTAAAACAGTATGTTTTGCCAAAGAATGCTGCAAATGGTCTGTTTGAGATTAAAAAGCGCACCAAAACAAATTAAATGAAAAATCCAACACAACTACCCAGCCTAATCAAACTCTTTTCTCAGTGCTGTTTTTGCCATGACTCTCCAAATATTCAACAGCTTTCTGCAATGACACCAGTCACCTCTTCAGTGGTCAGTTCTTCCCCATTGTCTTTCAAATCACTGGAAAATGCTAACTATTGGGAGGAAAAATGCAATTGAGAATAACAGTTAAAAAAACCCCAAACAAACCAGGTATGTCTTTCCAGTGCTTGGTTGTTGGGCATCAGGATAAAGAATAATTATAGATTGGGTAGATAACTAGGAAACACTATGATCACTTGCTCTGAACTCTGAGAGAGAGTTCTTTTTTTTAAAAGGACATCAATCCTACTGACACTGAATCAAGTTCAGTTCCAAAATCCTTTAGGCATTTTGTTTTTATTTTTTTTCTTCTATTTTTGTTTGGTTTTTTTTTTAAGTTCTTCAGAGAAGCTAGAGAGAGAAATCTGCTCTGATGATTTTGATATAAATAAATCATTAAACAATAAAAGCACGATTTCATAGAAATATTAAACATAGCAATGAGATACAGAGTGGATGGTGGCTAAAATATTTCTGAAGTTCTGAAGCAAGACCACAAAGTTTTGAGGCAGTAAAGAGAAGGTTTGTATTTATTGTATGCTACCAAAGAGCAAAGGGCTGTTTGCTTGGTTGCAACAGTTTTTCCAGGGTTTATTTAAGTGTCTTTGTGTCAGATCCAGGTCCACCTATAATTGATATAACCCAGAATTTCCACATTTGGAGAAGTTCATTAGTTATATTTAACAGGAAGCAAAGCTTAATGGGATTGTTGATTACGTGGACACTAAGGATTTTTCTGAAGCAGAGCACAGCTATAAACAATGAAGTGTTTTAATGCTGATGTGGCGAGATTAGAGAGCTGTTAGTGAAATCCCCATTTTAGAGTACTTTGTGCTTGAATTCTGTATGGTGGGAATCTCTATACCTCAGAGAAAACTAGTTAGCATAAATACACACATATATATTTATAATACAAGCGCGCGCACACACACACACACACATATATATATGTATCAGTTTTCTGATAGACAAAAGGAAGCCAAACTAGAATGCAAATGTAACTTTTGGCACAGAGACCATGTCAACCCAAACAGACTAAAATTAGTTGATGATTTTCCAAGTACAAATTTACATATAAAAAGAACAAAGCAGTTCAATTCTACATTTGCTGACTGGAGACCAATTTACCCCAGAGGGAAGAGAAATTCTTGAGTATGGCTGTTGTCCAAATTATTATGATTAGGAGAAACTAAATGAGATTTTACTTTGGTCATGCAAAAAGAGCTATTTTTCTTTTTGGCTTTTACCTGATGAGTAGGTTGCAAATTCTGTATCCAGTCAACTTAAAAGAGTAAAGATCCATTAATGAGATTTAAAGTGACAAAGCAATGCTATTACTTATCAGGAAACTTGTTTGGGGTTGATTTAAATTCTGTTTTAGCCATTAAGGTTATGCTGGCTAGCAACTGTGATAGAGAGTTATGTTTGACATCCTATCGTGCAGTTCTGTATTGTCACTAAAGGGACCTTTCTTCATCAAAGGATGTGTGATACAACCCTGAATGCTTTGGTCAGGTATATAGCAAGGTACAGTGTTTTCAGTGTTCAGCCTTTTTTTCTTTTTGTGAAAAACAGTTTACAGAAAAAAAAAAAAAACCAAACCCAAAATTACTTCCCCTGGCTTAGACAAAAACAAAATAAAGAGTGAAAGGGTCACATTCGTTTTTCTTTGAAATGATTTTATGTGGTTTGAGGTGATTCTTTCCCACTGTAGAAATGGATCATGAAATCCTAAGTGAGGAGTGATTTTTAAGGATCAGCCTGCTTTCTTCAGCACCCTTGAATCAAAAGCTGAAAACAACAAATTACTTGCAATGAGAAGGACTAATTGTGGATGTAGATGTTCCACTTTATCCACACTAGACATTCATTGTAAATCCTCTCTTTGATAGCAAGTGTGTGATCTAGCATCGACTGCCATCTATGAAAGAGCTGCCATTGACTTCAGAAGTTATTAAACCAACATATAGATGCAGCACATGGTGAAGAAAGAGTGTACTTCAGATACCAGTTTTTTATTAACCTTGGGAGGATAATTAGCATTCTCACTCCCATGTCTGCAATGACAAAAACCAAAGGATTTGAATTAATCTTCCCATGTTAGAAATGGCATTTCTTCTATTCCTAATTACAGTTAGGAGAGGAAACATGCTTTCCTGTTCCCAGCTTCTGTCTCTGATTTACTACATTTTCTCACGAAAGTACTTTAGTGTGTTTCACCTTGGTTTATTTGTTATTTAAGAAATGAGGCACCATACTCTTACACACCTTATGTGTAAGTGTCATGAAATCTTTCACTGAGAATCCTACTTAAATGTAAAACAACAAAACAAGCCTCTTTGGAATTGTCCCAGCAATATGTCAAAAGCAGAGGACAGCTGAGGAGAAGGGTGTTGTGTATGTGAAGGAGAAACTACAGTTTTGGCTTTTTTCCTCTATATTACTTACACACAAAAACACACATGCACAAGCACAGACTTGGAAGGGCATCACAGAGGAAGTGGGAGAACTTATGTTTGATATGAGTATCTCAGCAAAATCTAACACCAATTGCCCAATTCAAAGTATTTCAAAATGGGGAAAAAAAAAATAATCCATGACATCATAGTCAATAACTCCTTTGGTAGGTCCATTCTAGAGCATAGGTAAAATCAAGCCAAGGGAAAAATTGTTAGGCAGTAAACCCCTGAATACAAACTGCCTGATACTGAGTTACTTAAATAGAGCTTTTAAAGTATTTCCTTTCACCGTTTAACACAAATTTCACTCAGAAACAGTGTACATATAGAGGAATCTTCCTGACCTCAGTGTTACAAATAAAACAAATTATTTTACTGCAGACAGTAATTAGACAGAGAATCATTAGTAAAATCCTGCTATAAACTGTATGCTTGCTGAAGGAACAGTCAAAGAGTCTCTACAGTGCTTTGCAGAATTGCTATTTGCTGTCCCTTTTGAATACGCATTACCCATTTTCTTCATCCATCTATCAAAAAGATTCCCACGAACATACTGAGTGGATGTTTACTATAGTCTGTCAAACCTCAGAGCTCAGCTCATGGGAAGTGCACATCTGCTCGCTGAATATGAGGATGCTCAAGTGATGATGGGGTTCTTGACATAGGGAAATAAAATAGTGATCTGCTTTGTCAAAGCATCCCATAAATATCATGCTACAAGCAAGTGAGCACTGCCTTAATAAGAGAATTAAGAAATGACCCTACACAAATTTTCCTGGATTCCAGACTTTGAGTGCAAGTATGTAATTTTGGCTGTATCACACAATAAAAATACATTGATTTATGCAAACTTTTACTTTCCAAACCCCAAAGCACTTTATGAGCTGTGCAACATATACAGGAGCAGTTTCACTTATGACTAAATGCAGCAATCTCTGCAGTGGAGCTCTGCATCTGTTAATTAAGGTACATGTGTAGCCCAAATTTCGTTTTACAATACCCTCGTGTGCCATCTCCATATCTCAGGCTGGGAACTAAGGCAGTGAGGTTGCCATTAATCTCCACAGGCTCAGGATTTCTCCCAGAGAGATTATGAAACTAGATTAAATCTATATAGAGATCTCACGGCAGTGCAAATAGTAGACACAGGTCAAAGTCCTGTATTGAGAAGACTCCCCTTCCCTATCAGGACACCAAAAATGGTGCTGGTGAGTGGTATTAAACTCACAACCTGCAACAACGATTTTCTTTATTCTGCTACGAGATGAGTGGCATTTGGCCTCTGAAAATGTTCATTGAGTACTAGGGAGGTAGGGCTTTTCAAGCATCATAACTGATAGACTTGTAATTAACAAGCTATGCAGCAGGAAGAAAATCATCGCATGATGACTAGATTACAAACCCAGTCCTTTCATCCTGCTGCTTGTGATTTTGCAATGGCTCTGATTGTAGCTTCTCTTCCATTTGCATATCTTCCTAAGCATTTGAGGTGCATGCTGATTTCATGTTTTATCCCATTTTGATGTGTTGCAGGTGCTTGTCAGTGACTACCAGAATTTCTATTACAGTCAGCTTTTATTTTATTGAAATATTTGTGCAGAATAATACAACACCGAAGCATGACATGATACCATCTTAATCCTACGATGTGGGAAGACTTGCAGAAGGTGTTGAATGCACTATACAAGAGAGGAGTTTCAGTCTGATGGTCACAGGTAGATGGGTGGGGAAATTTTTTACTGCAGACAGTGTATGGGAGAGACTTTAAGAGTACTTTTACATCCATTTGTATTCAGCAGGCTATCTATGCATATGATTAATGTTGCCTCCCCTTCTGCCTCTTTTGCTGCCTTTGCCTCATGATTAACACCAATCCAGTATCTTGTCACCACTGAGGCATCAGTGGGACTTCAGGATGACAGGTGCCCTCATGGCAAACACACTCAAGACTGGTTGGAGCTAACAGCCCAGTCTGCAAAGTTGGGAAGTGTTGACAGCTGGGGAAAGGTATCATAGGGTACCATGTGCTATTAGGTTATTTGATCTTGTGCTTCGAGGCAAGAGTTTGGGCTGATGACTTAGGACTATTACTCCAACTCATTATTTGTCAGGTTTCTTCACTTTCTGGAACCTGGGTTTCTTCACCAACACTGACGATAAGATCAAAATATCCAACCCTTTGATGTATGAAGCTTTATTAATTCAGGTGTTTGTAGAAATTTAGGATCTTTCCATGGTGATACTTGTAGAAAATGACTAGCAGGTGTGTAAGCATATTTTAATGTAACTGTAAGTACAGCAAGCATCACATACTATTTTTTAATGGTCCTTTCAGCTTGTATTCCATTCACTCATTCTGTTTGTTATTTTAGGGCTCAGTTCTGCAATGACAAATAGATAGGCAAATCACTCAGACAAAAATCATACAGAATGACTTATTTAGATCTTCTTTTGGGACATAAGAACTTGATACAGAGTGACGATAAGTGGGCATTGATGTAGTATAAAAGAATCTGTGTAAAAGAAATGCTACACTATGACTGAAAAAAAGATTAAGAAAAGTGTGCTCAAAAATTTGACTTCCCAGTTTTTATCATGTTAATACAAAATGTTGCTAGCATAATCTTCAGTTTAGAGGAGTCATGAAAGCATTCAAATTCCCTTTTTTCTACCCTTTTGACTAGTAACATGGAACAAAATGTGAATTATCAACCCTCAGCACTATATTTTGTAGTTTTCCTCAGTCTTAGAAAAGTCTTTGGATAGCAACAGGGCTGTGACTTCAAGAAGGAATGTGATTAAAGTCACCTTCAGCCATCTCAAACTCTAGTATGCGGCTGGTGCATATGGGGGGATCACAGTAATTAGTTACACATGGATTATGCTACTGTATGCAGTAGCCAATGATACGTTACCACTATTTTTTTACTTCTTCACTATTTTTTTGAGGCTGGGAGAGTGTTCTACTTATTTTTCCATGTGTGAGGGCTAGCTACAAAGCCACTGGTTTTACACACAGATTTTTTCTTTTTTTTTTTTTTTTAATAACAATTCAGTTTGGTTACGCCAGTGAGGACACTTGCTTTACAAAGACTGGCATTATCTAATTTTTTTTTTTTAGATTAAAAAAGAGCTTTCAGAATTTTTAAATATTTTTCTTGTGCATCAATAACAAGTCACATTCAAATCACCAGCTCAAATCAGCAATCATTTTTAGGAATATTAGTTTTTTATTATTTTTTCTCTTTTATTGTGTTTCCTGGCCATGATGAAGAGTAAATTTAGTTATAATTGTGTCATTTTTATTATTAACCAACTAGAAGACACTGAATATTCATATTTCAAGTGTAAAATCAACCTCAGGAAATTGTAAATAATGCTTAAATCTTTTTTATTTCAGTAATGATGACAAATATATTAGAAATGTGGCTTCGTTATAAGAAATGGCTAAATTTGAAAGAACAAGATTATATGTTCTTCCTGAAGAAACTCTCTGTGATACAAAAATAAACCCTTGCTTTTTTATGCTCTGCATTAATAACTGCACCTAGAAATAATACAGACAGTTGTGGTAGAATATAGATCATACAAACTCATTTATAAACAAATCTAACTTTATATATGGGAATTATGACAAAAGGGAGGTCTTTTGCAAGATAACTCATTTTTATAGAGGAAATGGCTCAGATGCACTTGACAGTTTTTTGAAAACAACAGAATCAGACTTTGTCCACCAGCTCAACAGGGATTTTTGGCAAGCCTGGTTTTATAATTTGCCAGGGCCAGCTACTCCCTCTGCCACATGCATTGCACAAATAACAGTGAATGAGTTGGGGAGGGCTTTTATTTGCAGGAAGCAATGACAGTGCCAGGACCACTGAATTTTTAAAAAGAAAAAGAAGAAAAAAAAGTGTGCTTTCTTTGCCCCTGCTTTAACATGCTGACGTGCCAGCGTCACTTTAACAGATTAACAAAATAACGTTCGCAGATATTGAACCTGCCTTTTACATGCTCAGCGATACATTTTCAACCACCCACTCCTACCATTCCCCGTCATTTGCCTGTAGAATTTAATCTCATGCACGTACAGTAAATTTGATGGACAACTTATACTGGATTCTCTCCCTAACAGGGTATTGCATTAGCCAGCGAGATTCAGAGTATTATGATTTGTTGCCCTGCATCTCACAAGGAATCCTTATACCCACAGAGATACTTTCACAGACTATGCTACCAATAATGTCTTGGAGCAACCTTTCTGTCCTTCCTCCTCATTTGACTGACCCATACTCATAATTTTCTTGTAATTTTCCTTCTCAAATTTTCCATTCCCTTTTGTTTCCCTGTAGGTACTTTCCTCTGGAGCTAATGTCCCTTTGAAAATATTACTGTCTTTATATTTTGAGTCTAAAATTATGTGTATGAGGGGGTTCACTGCTATGTTCAAGTGTGCATTCATAGAGTGCCTTATTGTTGACAACCGCAATGCATTATTTCTCCCCTTCCTATTGTTCTCACTATTTGGCTGTATTTTCCAGGAGGCTCATCCTTGTTAGGTACTCAGTTTCTATTACTAATCAGCCTTAACTTAGAGACATTGCCACTCATCTCAGTGCTTTGGGTTCAATCCCCTGAAGCAGAAAAACATCATAGTACCATTGAATGATGAACTTCAGGCACTGAGTTTGAGTGTCTTGTTGAATGCCACAGAAATGATCCCTGCAATAACATGGTTAATATTCAGAGGTGTGTGACCTCTGGCTTTGCAGTCAGAAAAAGCTTGACTTCTTTTTTTCCTGTCTAAGATTACAAAGGTAAGGAAATAAGAAGATGAGGTAAATTGCATATTTATGCTCATTTCCATCTCCCACAAGGAATCTGAGAGGTACTTAAAATGCAATTATTTGGTTCAGATATTCTGTCCAGGAAAATGTTTCCACAAGCGTTTTACAGACTTACTGTAAATAATACAATCACACGCTTCAATCATAAATAAGCGAGGAGGAGCAGGAGAGAGAGAACTGAGGCATAAGCAGAGATTTGAAGCCTGCTGCTGAATTTATGAGACAGCAGAATGCAGAGTGGTGGCTCCAGGTGACAGAGGAGAAACCAGGTCTACCAGGGATGACAAGGCGGGTGAAAGAGGGAGTGGAGAAGTTGGAAGTGTGAGACAAAGCCTGTGCAGGAGCCTCTGGCAGCTCTGTGTTTTGTTTTATTTTGAATTATTTTTGGGGTTTTTTTTTGTGTGGGTGGGGGAAATTTTGCAAGTTGTATCCCACTTTTTAGCAATTTCTTAAAGGAATATGCAAGACAACAACATCTTTTTTGTCATTGAGTGCATGGTGAAGTGAAGCTGGGTAATTTCATAGCAAAAAAACCTTGTTTTGGGTACACTCAGTGAATGTTTTGTGTTATACAGAAAGAAAACAAGGATCAGCAGACCACAGCTGGAGAAAGAGGGACAAATGGGTATGTTCATGACTGTTAGAGTCAGAGGATCCTGAATGGTGGTTTCCAGGGAGCTGCCTCTTATTGTGGTCCTAGTGACAGAGATGAGTGAAGAATCTCTGGAGAACAAGATGGAGAAAATGGGTGATTGTTCTAGGGTGAGGTCTAAGGGAAGCATGAAGACTTGTTTAGGGAAAGTATAGGTGTGCATAAATACACAACAGTAACTCCTGATGAAACTATGTACTTTAAAGAGGAAATAAAAGCTGTCCATTATTATCCTCCTTGTGTCGACTCAAGCCTAATGATCATTGCCCAAAAAAAAAGGTGGAGACACATGAATTGCCACAGTTGGACATCAAGACTCATCTAGATCTATCCAAGAGTTATTCTTGGTTCAGAAGCCAACTGGAACATAAGAGCCCATGTTTGTGTTATTAGGTTTTCTCAGCCTCCAGAAGAGGATAGCCATATGCAAACTGCTTGGGGTCCCAGATGCGTAATAAATCCTGAACCATGCCCAGAAACAGTTTGAGGGAACAACAGTGTGCTTAGATCCCAATCTAACTGTTGTATAATAAGACAGATGAAGTCCAGTGCCTGGGAATGTTTCTCCTTTACAGTTTGCTGGTATACATGTGGCTATCATGATCAGCCCTAGTGCAAGGCAACCCTTGAACATGTAGTAGCTCCAAACCAGACATCTACTTAGATTTCCATATCCATCTAGGATTTTCTATGTCATATCTGAGCAAGGTATTATCTACTGATCTCATTCAGACCAAGATACTGAGAATTACAGACTTCAGTCCTCTGTGTGACACTAATACTTTTCTAACTTCAGACAAGTCTGACTCAGTTTCTCTCTTTATGAATGTTTGTAAAGATCAAGTCACTACAGCAAAGCTCTTTGAAGATAAGAATTCTTTGTAACATTTATGTACAATTACCCTTTCTGATTTTAAGCACAGTCGATGACACCCTGTCTATAAGTCTGCTAAGTGAACCTGGTTACAACAAGGAATGTCTTGGCCCCTTTTACCTAACTGTAACTTGTGCCGAAAAATGTGCCAAACTGAATTTCGGTGACTATTACATGTAAGGATTTCAAGACTTCTGTCTTAATTAAGCCTTCATAAAAATGTGAAATATTAAGATCTAGGTTTGGTATTTAATTGAACTATTGAAAAGGCTTCAGATAATATATCCTGAAAATTTCATGAAAGTATCTTATAGGCTTCTGGCCACAGATGGCTTACATAGGCCATCACTTTTCCTCGGATGACACCCATTTCTATATCTTCCTTGACTTACTCTTCTATTCTTCAGCTTCCCATTTATCTGCCTGTCTTGGCTCTGTCATCTACTGGCTACACCATAACTTTTTCCTACTGAATCCTTCAAAGCCTGAAGACATAATATGGATAAAGAGTTATTGCTGTCCAATGTCTCTAGCTCTGTCATTGTCATTCTTCACTTTGCTTTCATGGATGGAAATTCCAAGATTTGCCCTTGACTCTGAGGTTATTTTTTCCTCTCACAGCTTTTCAGCCTGTTTCCATGCATAGAGCTTTCTCTGGAGTGCTGCCAGAAGTTATCTTTATCCCATCACCCTCCTGCTGTTGCCAAAACCCTTACTCATATGCCAATTGCAATTCAATCATTTATAATCTCTCTTAATTTCTTGTACATGCATTTTACAGGGTGATGCCAAGCTACTGTCAAAAAGCATCCATTTCCAATCCATAAGCACCATCAATGCTATCCCTGTGATCTTATAGCCACCCTCTTGCTATCATATAACGACCAGACTGTCCACTGACTGGAATGCAGGAACCAGACACAAGTGTTAAACAGAGGAAATGAAAAGAATTTTTTGATCAAATACTAAACTAATGGACTTTCAGACTTCAGGGTCCGTGATTACTTCATAACTGTAAGTTTATACCTTATCCACAAGCCAATTGTCTTGGAGATCACCAGGTCTTAACCAGTTTGTGTCCCTACCTCCTTCTAAAAGCCATTTTCAGTTTGAATGTATATATCGCAGTTTAAAACCACAACAAAAGTCTTCCGCAAGTTGAAAATGTGAGAGTTAAAAATAACAACGCCTGAAGCTGAAGTCATCCCAGTGTCTGATACTTCCTGCCACCTGGTGGAAAGCTTTCTTAGTTGCACTCTTCTCTTGGTTGAGTTCATTAAAGTGAGGATTTCTGGGAGAATTCCCAGTTTCTTAGTGTGCAGTGCAGCCCAGAAAGGCTAGATATACCCAACTAACTAGCTGAGTTACCTTCCAGACCATAGCCATGGGACCCCAGGACAGCACAGACTGGAAAACCTGCCCAAGATGCAGGGACTCTGATGGTTACTCACAGTAGGCTTCATGGTACCATTGCTATCCTGAAGCCTGGATTGTCTTAAAGCTGGCTTGAGCCTGTTTCCATGAGTCAGTCACTGCATTTTAGACTTGCTATAAGATCTGTCATGTGCTAATTTAAAACAGATTGTCCTGTGGCTGCTTAAATTGTGACAACAGTGGGTGTTATGTCCTTATTGATTTTAGCACTGTTGTTCACCCTGTTTGTGCTCTATTCCATAAAATGGGCAGGAAGGCAATGCGAGTGACGGTCCTTTTCAGTGTACACTGTGTATTCTCTTCTGTGCTTGCTCCACAGTGAATATCATGGTGAACAATTGCCACTGCTATGTAAAGATGCTACGTAAAGATGTAGGTCTATTGAGAATGAAGGTCACGCTCCATCTTGAAAAGTTGACTTCAGGCCTTCAGGCAGATGAGGGGCTTAGAGATTTCAGGCTCTAGTTACTATGTTCCATTATGTCTAAAAAAAGGTTTTATAGCTGATTGTGAGCCATACAGATATGAGAGAGATACAGCTTGAGGCAAGGGCATTTTTAGTTTCTGGATTGTGGTAAGGACATTTTTAGCAATGCGCTAAATATACAAATTCTGCATTTCATCCAGTGACTCCTGAAGGTAAAACATAGAAGCTATTCTGAGAGCAGATACCAAAACTCAAGACTGATATTTCCCAGGCAAGTATTTCCTATCTTTGGGATGCAAAGCTATGCTTCGTCTTGTCTTCTCTTATTTGACCTATTTCATTCCTGATTGCGCTGTGGTACAGATTAAACAGCAGAGACAGATGTTCCTCTTTTCCCACCTCAGTCCCAATTTTGATTTTATTTCTAACCTAAAATTAATGCTTTCTTTTAGACTGTAAGAACCTGCGATTTACTTTGGAAAAGAACTAGCTAAACCATGATGAAAAAGATGAGAAACACCTCCTCTTCTTAATCTCACCCTACTACTACTACTGACACCAATGATAGTGACACTAATAACTACTACTACTAGAAGTTTCTTGTTCATGTGTCTAAGTCATTAGAAAACGTCGTGCTTTCGATTTGCAGTGGCTGAAAAAAGCTGTTGTATTGCCTAAACTTCAGATATTTAGACAAATCCGTGGATGTAGAACTCCTTACAGAGTAACTCTAGGTAGTTATGAAACTTCATTGAATTCCAGAATTTTACTTCAGATGACATCATGGGTATTCTAAATTGACTTGCTGGAACCAGTAGCCAAGTTTGTAGGCATTAAAAGAATTGATAGACCCAGGAATCTTCAAAAAATCTGTTTCCACTAAGAGCTAAGAATCCAAATGAATATTATGCACCTAAATCCCATGTAAGATCAGAGTTGAAAGTGGTGGGAATGCTGTGCTGAAGAGCAGAATTGGATCTTGGCCCAAGTTTCAGGCCAGAGACATAGCAAGATACCTCCCTCCCCAGATACTTTCTGAGGTGAAGACATCCAAAGTCTGTCACAACACTGCAACCCATAAGTTAAAAGCAAGGCTTTTTTTATGTTGCACCCACTCAAACGTCAATCAGGAAGCCTCTTGTGAAACAGCTCTATCATCCTACACTGAAAAGAGGTGTCATGCAGCAATGCCTTGCTGTAAAGGGTTGTTCATTTTTTCAGCAAGTTTACTTGATTGTGAACAAACAAAACCCCCCTTTTAACTTCCTGATTTGTTGCAAATGTACTACAACTGAAATAAAAATTGTCCTCTTCAGCCAGTAAATGTTGAAATATTTGTGAGATTATTCATGCTACAAAGTGAAGCTCTTCAGCCTTGAGTGTTCCTCAGCTAAGATATATGCCATCTATGTTTCCCTTATATTTTAAATTGGGGCGGGGGGGGAAGGAGAAAAAAAACTATATTTGGAAAAAAAAAATCCACAGCTAATTTACAGTGTTACCTAGAACTGCCTCATCCTGGCTAACATAAATAAATATCTGTCAGCTAAACAGAATTATTTTTTATCAGCACAAAGGGATAAACGTCTATATAAGTAATCAGTCTAACCATGAAAAGTAAAATTTGCTTCCCAGTGTCAGCTGGGTTGACTTAGTCTAAACTGTCTTGAAAGGCAAGCAGGAACACTTAAATAAATTCATCCTGATACAAGTTCCATGAAGCTGTTTTTATTGGTTTGTTCGCCTCTTTATTTAGCCTTACTTAGGGGATGGCTTAAATTTCTCCTCTTACTTAGAAGATGGTTTAAATTTATCAGTTACATGCTACATTTTGGGGTTTTTGTTTGTTTGTTTCAATAGACTGAGAAGATTTAGGGAAAGGGAAATAGGAAACTCTGCACACCTGAAAATGTTTTGTGAATGGCAAGATCTATAGATAAATAACTGTAGATAATTCAAATTATGTTCAACTGGACCTCTCAGTCACTGACAGCAGGAAAGTACCCTACTTCCCTGCGTTCTCTCAAAATAAGATTCTTCAAAACCTGGGATAATTTAGTGTTATTTTTCCATGTTAATATATATTGAGGAAAGCACCTGATAGTGCAGCATGGGCGTTTCTCTGTCATGGATGCAAACTGAAGTCTTGGGAGTGCAAGTTTTCATCTTTATTCTTTCTGAATGGACAGTTTATCCATAGAAAGAGCTGTGTGTACCATCACTGGAAAAATCAAAAGCTTCAGGTAAACACAGACAGATTTCCCCTCATCTTTATCATGTTTGTGCAGGTACAAACTTGCAGCGAGATTTTCACATCAGTGTACCTTCAGTATACAAATGGAAAATGTCCATAAAAATGAAATGAGGGAGGTGTCTAGTGCAAATGGAAGTTTTCAGAGGTATGTATTAGTTTCCATTGACTTTGCAAAGTAGTTCCCAGTTGCGGGCAGACTGGATTGCTACTTCATTTGTATAAGAGTTATCTGAAGTTCAGCTGAACCTCTGAATCTTTACATGATAAAGAGGAAAAGAAGCAAGATGTGAGAAGCAGGAATATAGAGAATGTGTCTTGAAACTACCTTAAACAGGAAAGAGAAGTAAATAAATTTTAAAATTGCTTGGCAGGTGGCTGCTCTACTTATCCAGGAAGCCAATAGCTGTAGAACCAGGTTAGTTATTAAGCTGTATCTAAGACTGTTCAGCTGAAACAAAGCTCAGTGTGACTTAGATCTTTGTGTATGGGATGACAGAAATCAAGAAGCAAAAGATCACAGAAGAAACAAGTGTTTGATCTTCAGGAACGATGAATAACAACAAAACAGACACATGGACTTATGCATTTAAGTCAACAGGACTACCTGCACCTTGAAAAATTAAGTCAAGTAGGAGAGTAGCTCTGGGGGAAATCTGCAGATGTTGACCTCCTAAAGAAGGAAAAAACAGAAGGGATGAAGAACAGACAAAATGAAAACAGAGAAGAATGCAGAATTGAAGACAAGATCCAAGATAATTTTACTAGAACTGCCTTGGCATTCCGTTTTCATTTCAACCACTTATTAGGCAGTAGGCTCAAGGAAAGTGTTTGTGACTTTTTAAAAATTAGCCAAACCTTTTATGACACTCTGCCCTTGGTTAAATCTGAAATTATGCAATAAATATATTGGTTTAAAAGGAAATTTTGTAATCTCCCTTTTCTCCTCTCTACAGTATCTTGGATGAGAACTGTCTACACTAATTTCTGTGCCATCTATCAAACACATAGACAACTCTGTCAGCTCAGACTGGAGCCACAAAATGCAGCTTGATATAATTTTGACAATGTCTAACAACTGTCTTACCTCTTGCCTGATGCCCTTCAACAAAGGCCTCTGCCAGTGTGCATCTGTTATGGCCAACCTCCCATTCTCCCCCACCAGTCAAACAAATCTCTGAAACTGGGAGCATTTTCATATACAATTCAGTGACACAACAGGGGGAAACAGAAAGAGACTTGAATTTTCCTCTCACTCTATTCATGAGCACTATTTGGTTAAATAAAATTGCTCTGAAGTGGGAAAGCTTTGGATATACATGTATTGGAAAATACATTATTTGTCTTTCTGTGATGAGCAACAGACTCTTTTTCACATCTGGGTCTTGTGAAAGTCCAAATTTCTGTCTTTAGCTGATGGGACTGATGTGTTTTTGCATGCTATGTACCAAATTGGACACCTGTTAGAGTCAGCATGATGATGTCCTCTGACCTTGAGTAGATTGACTTAAATCATCTTTGTTTATAGACATATAGAAAAGGGAGAGAAAACTTATTTGCATTATGTAAAAACAGGCAAAGTAAGTCCAGCCTGAACACTCCCCAAACACAATATTTACTCAGGAAGAGCAGTATTATTCTTAAGACCTGAGTATTTTGAACAAGCATTCTTTCCTGTAACTAATGAGCACAAAGACCAATATCCTTGCACAACCTATAATACTGATGTTTCTGATACTGTGCTCTTCTTGCCTTGGTCTTATGCAGACAATCTGAAGTGGTAGTGAAATACAGTCAAATCATGGTTGTAGCAAGTCAATTCCATTTTGTATTGTTCCCAGCCACTAAACAACATGCAGTCCAAGCAATGAGGAATCACAGCCGTTTTTATGAAAACCCTAACAGCTTAAAACCCAGGAGTAAGCTTAAAAAATATTGACCATATTTGCTAGTGCTAAGTGGAGTTTCACTTACTGTCCTGAAGCCAATCCTTTTTTAGGGGAAAACTACTTGGAGAAAATGCTGTATTTACATTGCATTGCATAGGGTCTAACTCAGCAAGGTAACGACGGTGAAGGCTACTAGAAGCTACTGCAGTATAGATGATGAGTGTTAATGCATTTGTATTTCTTAAAGGCACCATACGATTCTCTTCATCCATAGGTACTTTTTACTAATCAAGACAACCTAGTGTCATAGGCTAATAGTTTGCTCTTAGTCTTGTTCCATCCCTCACATCACCTGGACCTATGAAAGTGATCCAGGGTGACTGAAGCACAAGAAACCTTCTTTTCACAACCATTCATTATGTTTTATTTCACTTAAGTTATTTTTAATCCACTGCAAGACTATACTCCTTACCCTGTGGAGATTTATTCTCTTTGAGAGTTCCTTATAAAGAAGTATCAAAGTAAGTTATGTCCATTAAGTCACCTTTATGTACTGTTTTATTAACTTTTTCAAGGAATCTGAACAGGTCAGAGGTGCGCTATTTTTCTTTGAAGAGCTTATGACCCTGTTCTCCAAGTACTGTACTACTCTCCCTAATTAAGCCCCTACCATTTCCTTGTCTTTTTTATTTCCAATTTGCACCTTATCTGAGGTAGTTTATGTTCCAATATATTCACAGGTAGGATTTCCAAATCTTTAAAACAAGCTTTGTGGTTTGCTTTCATTTCCATACCCAAAGATATGACATAATTTATATGCATTAACAATGGCAAGAATCTAATTTCACAGCAGGAAAATTCCAGCTTAAAAGGAATTATTGGCTTGGCTAATTTTTCTCCTGAATTTCATTGTATTCACTGGAGAAACATGACTTCAACAGATTAATAGAAAGGGTGTCTGGAGGAGGCTTCTGGAGTTCTGTGGTTCACATTCCTGCATGCAGCAGTGCCAGTGTTCCCATCACTAGGTGTGGCCCACCCTGTGACTTTGTCTAGGAGAGGCTTGAAGCTCTCCAAGGATGGAGATTCCACAGCCTCTGTGAGTAATCTGTTCCAGTGCTGTAGTACCTGCCCAGTGATTATTTTTTTTTTTAAACTAACATCTGATCTGAACCTCTTAAGCCACAGCATGTGGCCATTACTCCTTGTTTTGCCATCTTTCACTTCCAAGAAGAGTTTGGCTTGATCTTCTCTGAAAATCCCCTCCACATAGTTGCTGGATGGTGTTAGATTCACCTGTTTACCTCTACTTTCTAGACTAAACAAGCCCAGGTATTGCTCGCTGTGGACCACGTGCCCTTGGCTGCTGCTGAGCTTCATAGCCACTCTCTGCATTGCTTTTGAATTTGCATGAGTACTACTCAATGTAGTCGACACTGAGCAGAGAAAGATAGCTTACTTTTATCTGCTGGCCCTGCTTTTCAGTAGCCCAATATGCAATCTACCCAGTTCCTGGTGAAAGCATATTCAGTGGCTCATATTCTGTCTTGGAGACCACTATAATCACCAAACCCTTCTCAACTGGGCTATTACTCTATTTGACTCTTCCCATCCTGTGTTGATGCTTAGGATTATTCTCTCATAAGTGTACAACTTTCCAGTTTTCCTTGCTGAATCTAATAATGTTTTTGTTATATCAGTCCTCAAGTTTGTCTAGGCCACTCTGGATGGAAGCTCTGCCATTTGTTGCAAGCTACTCTCCAAGTTTATAGTCACTTGCAAATTTGTTGAAGGTACACTTGATCGTTGTCTAGGTCTTTGATGAAAATGTTGAACAGTATGAGTCCCAGTACTGAACTTTGGGATACTCATTACTGTCAGCCAGCTGGATGGTGAGCCATTAATCACCACTCTTTTAAGTCTGGTGATCCAGTTAATTTTTTCCCCACTTTACAGTCTGTTCATCCACCCTGTATTTCCTCAGTTTGCAAATGAAAATGCAGTGGGAAAGAACATCAGAGAAAGCTTTTGAATTGCCTATCTGAAATAAAACCAAGTTCAGAATGAGGTACAGTTCCCTTGCATCATTTTCTATAAACCTCAATAGGTGACATTTCTTTTTGTTATGCTTTCTCAGGAGACTATCAACTATTTTCGTCTGTTTAATATTCTGAAGATAATTAAAATAAATCTGTATCTATTTTTGTTGAGAATCAGATCCTATCCACAAGAGTTCTTGCGCTTTTCTCATGCGCTAACTCCTCTGTGATGATTTACATGTTTCTCAGTGAACAATGGGACTAATGAAGCCTGGATTCCTACAAATGTGTGCCCAGTGACTCTCAATATGCCAACCCCTCAGCTGCCTTCCCTATACTTTCAGAGAAGTATTGCAGGATGTAGGGTGTCAGTTCCCCACAGGGTCCTTGGTATCTTCTTACCATGATCAAAACTCCTTTCCCCTTCCATGGCTGACAGGGCAGGAAGCAGGCGCTGTGGCTAGTTCAGATAGTGGATGGGTCTCCACAGTGGACATGCAATAACTGTTCACTGAACTCACCCCAGAGCCTTTCTTTGGTAAAGACCTTCATAGAGTTTCCTTTCTATACCCAGCCACCAGTTTTCACTAAAGCTTAGGATGTGCTATCTATTTCTCCCTCTCTGTAGATCCTGTTTAGATTGATCACTGTGTTTGGAATTAACCTGGGCGATGGGAAATACAAGTGAGGAGACACAATAAAACTTATTCCTCTAAGTAACCACAATAAAATGTTTTTAAGCTGCACCTACCCTAGAAAAATAAAATCAACAATTGATTAAATTGTCTCCATTTTGTGTTTGTTGATTTTTTTTCTCCTAATACAAACCATTTAAACTTCTACTTAAACATAGGAGTCATATTCATTAATCTAGACAAAAAAAGTTTGTGTCATGCTTTCCTTGCTCTCTCTGTCATATCTCTGACATTGAAACTGTAAGCTCATCATGGGAGGCAGGCAGATACTGTTTCTGATTTTCTGCAATACTGGACAAAGTACTACTTATGCTGAACACTGAATCCTCCTTTCAAATGTTAGGCCACATTGCTCCTAAATGATATCAAAATTCCTGCAAAGGATGTGTCAGTCACAGCCATTGTGTTATCTCTGTTTCAGGAGATTGTGCAATTTTCTCAGGGTGAAGGTGATTTTATAGGAAAGAAATACCAAGACCAAATATCCTAGATCAAACCAGATTTTTCCAGGAACATTTATCCAAGTGCAAATGTTGGTAGATCTCACACCCATTTTAATAAGCTGCCTAGCATTTAATAATAGCTGACAAACTAAGGGCTTCACTCATTCTCCACCAAACTGCAAGCATGATACTATGGTCCCTGTACAATGTAATCTCTTCACCTTTTTCTGACTGTGTTGGTAAAGAGAAGTAAAGGCATGTAAAAGACAAAAGACTCTTGCTTACCTACCAACTTGAATAAGGATTTTGGAGAAAGAAAATCTTGCTCCTGGTATATACACTCCTCAAAGCCAAGGGTTCAAAGCTTGTTTCAGTTCCTAAACATATATTTTGGTTACACAGCTTCACTGTTTCTGCACACAGGTCCACAGGAACCCAGTCCAACCCAGTGGTAGCATTATCTCTGTGAGCTGGAGCACAGCTTATCATTCCAGCATTTGCAAGTGAAAAGTAGGGAGTGTAATTAGTAGGAACAATACTTAGCAAATGCCCTGTACATTCATAATCCTATGCAAACACCAAGATGACTGCCTTCCCACAGTAACTCTGATGACTTTAGTATACTTAGAATGGATTTAGCTCATCAAGAGACATGCTAGACATGTCACACTATTTAAATATATTCATTTCCCTTTGAAATTGATTTAATGAGGAGGCTGATTTGGCCTATACAATCAACAGAATCAGACTTTAAAAATGCATATTATATTGCATTATATACATGTATATATATTCATGCACAAGCACATACACAGCTATATTTGTGTATAAAAGTCTATATAGACAAAGTCTGGTTCTGCTCTTTTGGCTCTTCTGATCATCTTTCTACAGAAGACAGTTAAGACAACAAGTCAAGAACCCTTCATTCCCTAAAAAAAGAATAGAATATGGCATTCCTATTAATGGTTTATAACACCTGAGGCCCTGAATGTTAGCAAGGATTTCTGTAGAAAAAAAGAAACTCTACAGCCTTTTATAAGAGGGTAGTTGTAAAAGGCAGCAGTAGGTATTGTCTGCTTATCAGATACTATATTATATTATAAATTCACTCTCACGAAGCAACCTAAATAAATAGTCTCCCATTGATTTCACCCATTGATATGTCCTATTCTGTATTTGAAAGAAAAGAAGGTTAGGATCTAATGCAATGTGTCTGCAGAGTATTTAGAAACTGCCTACATATTAGGGAAAATTGTAGCAGTTTGTTTTCTCTACTTGTTCACTTTTGAATTTTACTTACTAAGACTGAATGATTTTAATTTCTTTCCAGGGGAATAAGAAATTTGTGACAGCTGTAGATTTTGAAGCAAAGCAATTTAAATGCTATAATTACCAGGCAGTAAGAGGGGGACAAAAGTTCAGGAAGTCTTCATTTGAGGCAATGTGTGCAGATTAAGTCAGGACACAATTGCTGAGAGGCATTAGCTGGTTTCTATGGGACATGTGCAATTTTTATGCAGAAGATGTGCAAAATGCAATTTTTCATATTGTTACCATATAAATCACCTTTGTAAGCAATTCATTATCTCTATTCTCACATTTTGCATAAGTGATCTCGTTTGCAACACTAGTTTACATGTGGTAACTTAAAAAAATAATCTAATACCCAAGATCTATAATCACCAAATGATTGCTTTCCATTCCTGTTCTATTCACTATTTTTAAGAATAGCAACATGCCTAGAGATGTGGAGAGGAAAATGATAACTGCTTACAGCTATTTGAAAGGTTTTAGTTTAAAATAAGGGTAAGAATTAATTTAGTGTAATAATGGGTATGGCTTTGAGTTATGGGATAAAACTGAGAAATGGAAAATAATGGCTGAGTGTTGAGAGGAGAAGTGGGAAAAGAAGAGAAAGAAAGAGACTGAGACCTATTAATCTGTAAAGTAATCTCCAAAGGGGAATAATATAAGCCCCATTTCTTGACATTTAAAAGTAGACTGAACAAAAGGTGAATAAATGTACATCAGGGAACAATACTGCATTATCAAAGAGATTAACGAAGTGATCTAATAGAGCTTTGCTGCCTGAGTGACTGTCCACTGATATATGCCAATAAACTCTTATATAAAGATCTCTTTCAGTGCAAATATAGGACAGTTAGGACTTTTCTTAGCTCTGATCAGAGGTATAGACCTGTCATTTTAATGAAAAATATTTTAACCTTCCCCCAGTTCCCTTCTCCAACCCCTCCCTTTCCTCTACCACATCAGTGTCTGTTGTGTGATGAGCCCCACCACAACACATCAGGGGTAGAAAAAGGAGCCCACAACCCTCGGGAGTCAACAGCATCAACCATCCCTCTGGTGGATCTCAAAATCTTATCCAGAGCTCTAGCACTATAAGAGACTCAGCAGATGGTAAAGCAGCATTGATGACTGTACTACTAAAGTCTTTCTAAATATATTTATCTCACAAAAAATATCATATGAGTTTAACGAATGGTCCATTCATGCTATATTCCTTAGATCAACTGACAGGACACCTTACAAGAACGTCAAACTTTTCAGTGAACTGTTAAGAGTAACATTATCTTCAGTGAACTATTTGATCTATTTTCCTCAGAAGCATAAGAAAAGGGACCGGATTATCAAATTCAATTTTCTTCTGCTCTATCAAGCTGCTGTACAATTCCTTTCTCAAACCATTCAAACTTCTTAAATAAAACACTTCATAGAATCATGGAATAGTTTGGGTTGGAAGGGACCTTTAAAGATCATCTAGTCCAACCCCCCCTACAATGAGCAGGGACATATTTGACTAGATCAAGTTGCTCAGAGCCCCATCCAACCTGAACTTCAGTGTTTCTGGGGATAAGGCATCTACCACTTCTCTGGGCAACCCGTGCCAGTGTTTCACCATACTCACTGTAAAAAATGTCTTCCTTATATCTAGTCTGAACCTACCTTCCTTTAGTTTAAAACCATTACCCCTTATCCTATTGCTACAGGCCCTACTAAAAAGTCTGTCCCCATCTTTCTTATAGGCCCCCTTCAAGTATTGAAAGGCTGCAATAAGGTATCTCCAGAGCCTTCTCTTCTCCAGGCTGAACAACCCCAAGTCTCTCAGCCTTTCCTCATTAGAGAGGTGTTCCAGCCCTCTGATCATCTTCGTGGCCCTCCTTTGGGCCCACTCCAACAGGTCCATGTCTTTTCTGCACTGAGGACCCCAGAACTGTACACAGTACTCCAGGTGTGGTCTCACGAGAGCAAAGTAAAGGGGGAGAATCACCTCTCTCGACCTGCTGGCCATGCTTCTGTTGATGCAGTCCAGAATACTGTTGGCCTTCTCGGCTGTGAGCGCACATTGCTGGCTCATGTCCAGCTTTTCATCAGCCAGTACTCCCAAGTCCTTCTTGGCAGGGCTACTCTCAATCCCTTCATCTCCCAGCCTGTATTGATACTGGGGGTTACCCTGGCCCATGTGCGGGACCTTGCACTTGGCCTTGTTCAGCCTTATGAGGTCAGCATGGGCCCATTTCTCCAGCTTGTCCAGGTCCTTCTGGATGACATCCCATCCCTCAGGTGTGTCAACTGCACCACTCAGCTTAGTGTTGTCTGCAAACTTGCTGAGGGTGCACTCGATCCCACTGTCTGTGTGTTTGATGAAGATACCGAACAGCACTGGCCCCAATATGGACCCCTGAGGGACACGACTCATCAATGATCTCCATCCAGACGTTGCGCCATTGACCACTACCCTCTGGATGTGACCATGCAGCCAATTCCTTATCCACTGAACAGTCTATCTATCACATTCATATCTCTCTAATATAGAGAGAAGGATGTTGTGGGGGACCATGTCAAAGGTCTTACAGAAGTCCAGATAGACAACATCCGTAGCTCTTCCCTTGTCCACTGATGTAGTCACTCCATCATAGAAGGCCACTAGGTTGGTCAGGCAGGACTTGCCCTTGGTGAAGCCATGCTGACTGTCTCAAATCACCTTCCTGTCCTCCATGTTCCTTAGCATAGCTTCTAGGAGGATCTGTTCCATGATCTTCTCAGGTACAGAGGTGAGGCTGACAGGTTGGTAGTTCCCAGGGTCCTCCTTTCCACCCTTTTTAAAAATGGGTGCAATGTTTCCCTTTTTCCAGTCCCCAGGTACTTCACCTGACTGCCATGACTTTTCAAATATCATGGTGAGTGGCTTGGCAGCCAATTCCCTCAGGACTCTGGGATGCATCTTGTCAGGTCCCATAGACTTATGTATGTTCAGGTTCCTCAGGTGGTCACGAACCTGATCTTCTCTTACAGTGGGAGGGACTTTGCTCCTCCAGTCCCTGTCTTGCAGTCCCTCCACTCGAGAGATGTGGGAAGAGCGGTTGCCAGTGAAGACTGAGTTAAGTATTTTGGTTTTGCTACTCTGTCTGCAAGCTCTTCAAAGAACTATTTTTTTCCTAAGTTTAGCTGAAGTTAATTCATAAGCAGAAGATATTTATCTTCTCTTATCTTTCCCTGGTACGTTTGACATATTTGTAGGTAGAAACCATGCCCTCTGTCAGCTGTCATTTTGGCAGACCAAATGAATCAAACTAATGTTTTCTCTGTTCCTCATATTGTTTGCATAGCCGTTTCTGCATCAATTCCAATTTGCATTGGAAATTATTAAATATGAATATGCTAACTGGGAGCTATGCACAATATTCTAGGCGAGGAATACCTGTTGCAAATGTGTTCATATTTTCAAATGATGGTAGTGTAAATACTTTCCTTCATGTGATTATAGAATCATATTTGGTATTTTTCATGGTCATATTACACATCTTACTGAGGTATGTCTTGTGATTGACTGGTAGAAACAAGACTCTCCCTATCCCTATCAGATAAAAGCATCCAGTTTAAAGTAGTACTTCATGTTCCAAATTCCTAAAGGCCTGGATCTCGATTTTTACTATTAAATGTTCTCCCACTTCTGTTTTTCCCATCCTCAAAATGATCCAATTTGTCCTGTACAATATTCTGTCCATCCATTGAATTGATAATATCATTTCATCACCTGACTGGTCTTGTCATCAAATTTATTCATGAAATGAAAACAACCCCCTAAATCCTACCTACTCCATGAATATCTTCCCTCTAGGCCTATAGTCCCTTTTCCAACACACCTTTTATAACTACCCCAGCAGCCAGTTCCTTACCCACCTTAGTACTTACACCAACCTCGTCTTCACTGCTTTAAGTAATGATTTCCCATGTGGTATTACATCCAATGCTTCACAAAAATCCTGATAAATTAGATTCTCCCATGAGTGACAAAGTTCTTTAAACTCAATCAGAATTAACTAAATATTATTAAAATTTTCATCTTTTTTTTTTTCAAGAGAAACTAAGATTCCTTTGATTTACATTCTGAACCATTCATCTGATGTACCCCAACTGAAGTCATCTCAGCTCCAAACTCAGAAATACAACTTGTTTCATTGCCTCCACTTGTCTGTGATCATGTTAATTGCCAGTTTTTGAATTCTTTTTATAGATCCTGCATTCTCTTGAATGCTGAATACACTGCCCTCAAAGCAAGGCACTTGTGTTTAAGCATGTGTTGTTAAGCTTTAAATATTTTGAACACCAAATCCTGTATTGATAGCCTAAGCCATGAAACTTAAACTGTTGGCTTCTGGTGATGTGGCACTGCCATTACATAAAAGATCACTTCTGTACGGGTTGATACAGAGCAATAGATGACATGACTGCCTTCCCTTTCCAGGATAAGAAGGAGATCAGGGGTAATCTACATCAATTTATGAAAGCGAAATCCTGCTTGGTCAGCTTGATATTTGTTCACGAGGAGATGATTGGGTCAATGGATGAGGGGAGAGCAGTGGTTGTTGTTTCTCTTGACTTTAGTAAGAGTTTTTGGCACTATATCCTGTAAAAACCTCATGGAAAACCTAATGAAGTATAGGCTAGATAAGTGGACACTGAGGTGGATCAAAAACTTTCTGAATGTCCAGATTCAGAGGATTGTGATCAGCGGCACAAGGTCCAATCAGAGGCTGGTCACTAGTGGTGTATCACAGGGGTAG
Source organism: Theristicus caerulescens (assembly GCA_020745775.1). Taxonomy (NCBI): domain Eukaryota; kingdom Metazoa; phylum Chordata; class Aves; order Pelecaniformes; family Threskiornithidae; genus Theristicus; species Theristicus caerulescens. The sequence continues at coordinate 127,624,931 of CM036559.1, read as the reverse complement.
ATACTGGCACCAACATTGTTCAACATCCTCATTAATGACCTGGACGAGGCAGAGTGCATCCTCAGCAAGTTTTCAGGTGATACAAAATGAGGAACAGTAGCTGATACACTAGAGGTTTGTCCTGCCAATCAGAGGGACCTGGACAGGCTGGAGAAATAGGAACCCCATGAAGTTCAACAGAGGGAAATGTCTAATCAGGCCCCTGAAGATGACTAATCCTATGCACCAGGACAGGCTGGCACCAACCACCTGGAAAGCAGGTCTGCAGAAAAGGACCTGGGTGTCATAGTGGACATTAAGCCGAACATGAGCTAGCAATGTGGCCTTCCAGCCTCGTGGACTGCATTGGAAGTGTCACCAGCAGGTTGAGGGAGGTGATCCTTCCTGTCTGCTCAGCACTGGTGAAGCCACATCTTGAGTGCCTATCCAGGTCTGGGTCCTCCAGTACAAGAGAGACATGGACATACTGGAGCAAGTCCAGCAAAAGACAATGAAGGTAATTAAGGTATTGGACAATTTGACTTGTGAGGAGAGGCTGAAAGAGCTGGGACTGTTCAGCCTGGAGTAGAGATGGCTCAGGAGAATCTTCACAATCTGTATAAATACCTGACCAGGGCGAGGAGTGGAGTAAAGAAGATGGAGCCAGTCTCTTCTCATTAGCTGCCAGTGACAGGAGGAGAGGCAAAAACTGAAATACACACAATCCCATTTAAACACAAGAAAACACTATTTCTATTGTGACAGTGGTTGAACACTGGAACATGTTGCACAGAGAAGTTGTGGAGTGTCCATCCTTGAAAATATTGAAACCTGGACTGGACACAGCCCCTGAGCAGCCTGCGCCGGCTGTCCCAGCTTTGAGCAGAAGGGTTGGACTATATCATCTCCAGAGGTTTCTCCCAACGTCAGCAATTTGTGATTTTGTGATTCAAATAATTCATATTTGTGTTGTTGAGAAAGGAAGATTCCTAGCAGAGTGTTATTCACCAGGGGAACTGTGAAGTTCTCCCTTTCACTTTGCAAGTGGCTCTAACTTATTAGCTATAAGACATTTATAGAGTGTTGTCATTTTGAGCAACTATTTGTGGAGGTTGGAAATTTCTATGAGATTGATATGTAAAATATGATTTCTTCTCCCTCTGCAGGCTTCTCTCTCAGAGAAATGCAGATGGATAATTTCAGTATTCTAGACACGTTTTCTTCTATGGAAAGAGCAAAACAGCCTTTCTGCCCCACTTTTGGATGATATTGTTGGTAGAATTTAAGACAGTTTGAACAACAACAAAAGGTAATAAAATATAGATTTCTTGTTAACAGCCTTTGTTTAAACAGATATGGTTTTGTGTGCAGCTTTTGCAGGCACTGGACTGTAGCTAAGTTTTGGCCCTTACCCTTTCCTAAGGCAGCATCCAGAGACATATAACTTTGTATCAAAGGGTCGCAGGACTGGGGAGATGCTAACATAGGGGGCTGACCAAGGGAATTGGTACTGCTCCCACAGTTCAAAGCATTTACTGCAGTGGATTGAACACAGTTGATTTAATTGTAGCCACATGGACTTAGGTTCATATCCTTTTCATCAGTTTAAGAAAATGCTCAGACTGAATAGCCTTTTCACTTTTTTTTTTAATTGTTGTTATTATTATTATTAAGAAATGTTTTTTTGAGTTGTTGAGGTTTTCTAAATTTTTTTTCTTATCCATCATCTGGAATAACCAAAATGTATAGCCAATCACCATACAATTCTGATTCAACAGCGAGTTTTTGGTACAATTTGTTTCATGCCTGGGATTGGCTTGGTTGATTTAGAGAGCTTCATTCCCAACTACATTTTGAGGAAGGAAAGAAAAGTTGATACAGAGACGGACAGACAGGTGTGCAGGTGTGCACACACACACACACAGAAATTAGTCAGAAGAGAAAACAACCTCTTTTTTTTTCAATAATAATAACTATGTATATTTTGGTAAAGAGATAGGTCTCTTAAACAGAGGTCTGCAACACGACAATGACTTTACAAAACGTGACTGACAGTTACTGCGCTACCTCTTTAATCATGCTTTTATTTCTATCAAGAATGCCTTATACTTTCATCACATTTCAAACACACGTTAGAGCTGAACCTGCTACTGAATCTTCAAAGGAATGAATAAACAGAGGGTTTGTGTAGAGCTAAATAGGCACATATGTTTAGTGAACACATGAAAAAAAGGACCATGCTATATCATACAGTCACACCACTAGAAAGGGCTACTTTATGTTCTCTAGATGGTGTTCCCAGAAACAGCCTGCATTATAAGTGATATTTTAGCTTGAATTTATTACTTATGGGATTGTGCACTGAATATCTGCTGTAACTGGTGTGGTGTGTTTTCATTTGGACAACAGCAGTCTCAGACCTCAGGAGTTTTTTTATCATGCTCAGGGAAAAAAGAAACAAATAAATTATGACTAAGACTTATGGAAACCTGTGACTGTTACTGTCCAGGAGAGAAGTAGATATCATAGGTTTGGTAGCAAACCCTGAATGTTCTCCAGGCATTAGGGTCATCCAGCTCCAGTCCTCAGGAGATTCCCATCCCACCATCTTTCTATTTCTTTGCTATTGGTTATAGATATATGAAGCAGAGGTGCAGCAGGCACATGTGCATTAGTTGTTCCCTCACAGTCTAGTCCAATTTCTATAGTGGACAGAGGAGCCTTGAGCCTTATTAGCTTTAATTTCCTACAATGGCTGAAAGCAGCCCACCACTTCTGTCACTTGTGCATGGTTCACAACCCATAATTTATTTTCTTGCATTGAAGGGACTAGAGAACCCTCTCTGGAACTAGGATTTCAAATCCTTCAGTTGGAACTGGGAACCTAAATATCTTTGTGGGTTTGGCTTAATAAAAGTTCCAAATCCTGGTGTCGAAAATTAAAGCAGAGCTAAATCCTGTTATTTTAAAAACATGGAAATGTACGTGTAAATCATCTAAACAACTGCTTGCTCCTGCTTTAGGGGATGTGTGTGAATACTTAAACTGATACTAGCAGTGGTGCTGCTTACCCACAATACAGTAATCATTAGCATGTAAAGTGTTAGTGATTCCAATGACAGATTTAACTGAACATTCAGCAAGACTTTGAGAGAGACTAGAACTTGTCAAAACTGGCTTTGATGATCACAGTGAAATAAGAACAGTCCAAGTTGGAAGACTGCATTGAATTTTAGGAATCTCACATTTTTAAAAATAATTTTAATTGGGTGGTGGTCATCTTGAAGGTGGGCTCTTGTGTTCAGTCACATTGGCTTCATCTACACTATAATTTGCAATCCTGTCCCCATGCCCTCCAGTATATAGATCACACTTAAATTTATTCCATAGCTGTACACATATTTTCTTCCAAAGGAAGGTAGGAATATGGAAAGAAGTTTGTGTATCCAGGTCCAATCCCTACAGGGAGTTAGGCTATGAACAGCAATGCAGCCATTAAAGATAAGAAAAAATAACAGAAATTTTGAAGAGGTCGTTCATCATGAAATTCTCTTTAAGAATGTTATTCATCACCCTCTGTCAAAAGACCTAGAGTAATGGCAAAAAAATACCATCAACCTTAAAACAATTTATTCAAATGCAATCACCGCACAAAGTAGTGTATTTTAGCTATATGGGAAATTGAAAAGGCCCACATTTTTACCGTGATAGAAGACAAAATATGAAACATGGCTGTGCTTTGTAAAGATTAACTTGCAGAGTTTCAGAAGTTTTACTGTGTATATGAAATAAGATTTGTAATTTTGGGAAGATACACTACATTTTTCATATCTAACACAGTGTTTGAATTTCAAAGAGTAAAATTCAAATCAAGCTTAGTTATGGAATTCTGACCTGTGCTTATGGTAGAAAATAATTCTCCCTCTGAAATTTATTTATAAATAGAAAGCTTTGCAGAATGTCATCTTCGCCAACATGTTCTAATGCAACAGGAAATGAAGAAAATGCTGAGCATTTCAAAAGAAAGACAGTCTTAATTTCTACAACAGAGAATGAGTGTCCATCATACCATGGTTATAGCAGAGGTATAAAAATGGAGCAGATCCATCATGATATTTCCAACTCATCCCCCAATAAGCTCCTAATCTCTAGCAATTTGCAGTTCAGAGACTTCTGAGACCTTTCTGCCCCTGCAACATGGCCAAGGATATCTCAGAAAAATTAGGACAATCAAGTAGTTATCAAAAGACAAATGTAATTTTCTCCTTGTGCTCCCAATTTTGAAAGAAAAAACCCTGTGTTAGAATGTTCATTTTCCAGTAATTTTTTTAAAAAATCTTCATTTTTATAATTCATCCCATAAAACATAAGAAAGCATAGTTTCCAAGCTTTGGTACATCTTTAATACTTTTCACACTAAATAAGAGTGGTTCACATATGGTCTTGAAGGTATCATTTTCTCTCACCAGTTCATTCCTTATTTAACTTGCCTTTGAATGTAACTAGACCAGCTGGCCAAATATAATATTAAGTACTCTTTTTCTTCCTGACAATTTCTTTCTTCTTCCATGTTTGTCTGCCAGTAGCTTATGGATTTCTTAAATAATTTTCAGCTAATGATATTCATAAAAAAAATAGTGCAAATAAAACTTGTATTACTATGTCGGTTATAGTATTCAATTAGTCAGCAACCAGACCAAACAGGATGCACCTGTTCACCAGTAGGATGTGTCTTTTTTATCTGTTTTCCAGATAAAGATAATATTTCCTGCTACATATGAAACCACTGTAATATACTGTTTTCTGAAATGTTCACTTTAAATTGGCATGTTATATAGAACTCAAAAGCTTGGTTTTGGTTTTGTTTTTTCTGAAAGTCAGGTAAGCTTGATGAGTGGATCAGAGACACAATGTGGAAGATTGTAGGCACACACAATTGTATGAAAATCTCTTGTAAACTTTGTTGTTTTAGCACATGCCAAAATCCTCCCCTCCCTCCCCAGTCTTGGTTTTCTTGACACAAACTTCATTTTTGAACAAATTTCTTTTAGTCATGGTTAAAGGCATGTAAAATTATGGGTAAAATAATGATTATTTTGTACACAATTACCATCTAACTACACAACCATAGTTCAGTGTGAAGCAGATTGGTCTTTTTCTATCTGATTAGATTCCTTTTTCAGTCCTTGAGTGTTGGCTGTAATTTGCAGACGTGTAAATGTGTAGAAGAGCATCATATATAAATTCATAAAGCCAGAAAATAACAGGCCCACTTGGAACTCTTTTGCTCTTACAAATCAGCAATCTAAAATCTCCAGTCTAGGAGACATACAGGAGTTCAAGCAGCATATTACTCTGTATAAACACCTTTTCACTACATTCTGACAGCTTTGACAAATGTAACACCGAGCAAAATCATTTGCAATGGCTACATCTGCCTTTTTAGAATCCATGATGAGAACTGCAAAGACTGGTTATTTATTTAAAAGTCAAGTCTACGTTCAGCAGATTTTGTGAAGTGTGAACAGTGAAATCACTTCAGTGCCATCTTTTTCTGTGTCTAAGTGGAATGCAAGCAGTTTCTAACTTCCTAACCTGTACCTTTGGTATTTTAGCTTATTCCTGAAGAACTTTTGGCAAGTAACTTTTGGTAACAAACCCTTGTGAATTAATTCACAGCATCACCTCTGAAATGAGAATATGCTGGCTTTTTTTGCCTGGGTAACGCTGCTACACCCTGACTGTATAACAGTGCTCAAGATCACTTGGATGGTGAAGACTTCAATCAATGCAAGTGTTTCAATATTTATTCTAAACCCACTGTTTGACTGAACATTTCTTCCCATGATAGCTCAACATAGAACTTCCTGTGTTCTCCTGGTGCTGAAAAATTGGAAAAAATATTTGCACTGGTTGGCCACCTCTAGTATTCAGTGTGGGTTATTATGGTGAAATTAGTGAGAGTCAGTTACAGGGAGAAAAACAATGAATTCTCGCTTCCAGGCTTTGACATAAAGCTAAGCACAGAGATGTCTCTAGTAAGGTCAATGAATCAAGTTTTCATGAACCACCTGGTTTCCTCTGTGTAAGGTCTGAACTCGGTTCTCTCTTGTCAATAATTGTTATCAGCGTCTGACAAGCAACCAATTCTAGAAATAAAAACTTCAGGCTCTTTGAAATTAGGTTGCTGAACAATGGAAGCAACACAGCTTTTATCCAGGCTACTAGTGTTAACCTAGTTCTTTTACTTATTTCCCTTTTCCTACCATTTTCAAAATATACCTTAAACTACAAGAAAGAAATCATATTATCTGATTCAATATCCTCAGTCAAGTTGCTATTAGAGACACAACAACAGAATTGTTTCCATTATCTGCTAATTTAATCATATTGACCTCCTTTTTCCCTGCTTCTTGCCAAGGACTCTAACGTTTAAGAGTTTGCATGAGTAGATAGATGCCTGTGTCTCTTATGCAACACTTCCCAGCTTCGGGGGCTATACCTTGATGAGATGAATCCCTATTGTCTTTTCCCAGGAGACTATCTCCCTCATAGCCTTAAGATTTTTTTGTGAGGTTGAATTCCTGAGCATACCGCAGGCATCATTCCTTGTATTTTATACTATCTGCAAAAAAAACCCTCAAACTATTCTTCCTGGTAGGCAGAAACACAAACCCTTATTCATTATCTCCAAAGTCAGCATGTTTACCTGTAGAGTTTGCTCTTCCCTATCTTTCACAGCTCTCACTGCAGTAAATAGGAACAGTTCTTCCTCTACCTGAGAGCAGAAAGTGGTCTTTTACTGATTTGTTTCTTTTTTTTTTTTTTTTTTTTTTTTTTTTAGTTTCTGGAAAGGATGAAAGTCTTTCTAATTGCCTGGGTTTTGATCCTGTAATCAAAATCACATGTGTTACAGGACAGATAAGAAAAAGCCTTGAAATTTGGAAAGAAATTTGGTAGTGGATAGAACATGGGACTGGCAGGCAGGAGGTTTGAGATTTATTCCTATCATTACTATTTGCTTTTACATGATCATTGTCAAGTCATTTAACCTCTGTGTCTTAAGTTACTCTATATACAGAAGAAAAAAAACAACATTTCTCTATTCCAGGCGGATATTGCATGGAGTGAGGCCTAATTAAAGCCAGTAAAGAGTTTTGAGATCCTTGGATAAAAGGTGCTATAAAAAGTTCCAACTATTAATTGCTTCGTGCTCCCTAGTAGATTTTAAGTCACATATCTCTTTGAATCATGGATCTCTATTAAGCTAAGATTGCTAACAGTGTGGAATCCTGCAGTTGTTGGCTTTTTAATTTCAGAAACAGATGTCTTGTGAGACTGAGCCATCCTTGCTTATGAACTAACCTAAAATCTGAGCTAATATCTTCAGACTTCTGAAATAACATAGAAAACCAACATACCGCTAACCCACTTTACTTTCTTTCATAACTATCTGCACATTCTTCTGGCTTTCTGTGTTAAGTCCACTACCTTAGATTATATGCTTTTTTCCCAGGTGGATTAGATCTAAGCTAAAGCAGTTTTTCTTCCCCCCCTGCCCCCGGCCCCATTCTGGTTAGAGAATTGTCAGGAGGAGTTGGGGAAGGAGTGTGTATTGTATAAAATCTTCTGCTTCTCAGGTTACCAAGGTAAATGGTGGTACTTGAATCACCACAGTCTTACATGAATCCTGAGCAGTCAAATAGTTTCTTGTAAGCAGGTGCATGGATGTGAACCACTGTGTGATGCAATCACCTCTCCTTTGGTTACCTTTTCTTCCTATACGGTTACAATGGGCAAAACACCCAGACAATGACCCAAAACTGGGTTATTTCACTTCTCCTTATAGAAATGCTCCAATTTCTTGCAACTCTGTCAAAAACTGACCTCTTTTATTTTTAAGAGAGCCAGGAAATCTACAGACCATCACTTTCTAGACTGTTGAAAGGTATTTGCTTAATCACTATATTGCTTTGAGCTGAACGAACTATTGCTTTTCAAGAAGACCCAAACACAAATCCAAACACACCTTTAAAAAAAAACAGCATTCTGGCATTGTACCATACACCTATCATCTTAGACTGACAACAGTTGGTTTTTTTAATACATAACACATGTCCAAGAACAGTTAGCTTCACTATCACTTGGCAAAAAATTTCCACAGAAATATACAAAAGTCCAATTTTCTTCAAGTTGAATTAAAATTCTTTGATGAGCTGGATTTATGTGATTAAACATGAATCTGGTAAAAAGCAGAAGGTACAAAAAATGTTTGAAAAATAGGCGAAACGATATTGCTGCTCACTTTTGAACCCAACATTGATACTGTCGTCCCTCTTTGTCTACCTGAAGACAATTTATATTCACGTTTGTGCTGAAATATTCCACAGGGTCATGCAGTGTTACTTTAACTGGTATCTGTTATCTTCCCACTAATCCCAACTAAAGAAACACAACTTGCTCTTAGTGTAGATGTACAGCAAGCAGAACATTTCACTGGTTGGCAATATGAAGATGTGCAATGCCAAAGCCAGAAAGAGCTTCCCAGCTTGATCTAAACAACTGCAAAGGTACTGCAAGAGAGCTGCAAAGAGTCAAATTCCAAGCAGATTTTCATGTAAAATGGACTGCTACAGGTGATTCTGGACTGGTTTATCACCAGGCAGTAAATGTCCACACAGCCATGTCAGAAAAAGAGCAATGATGATAAATGTAACTTTTCTAAAGTAAAACTGCATTTTTAAACATTTCTAGGGAAAAGCTATACCTTTCACTCCAGCAAAAGCAGGATTAATCACTTCCTCTTGACCTGGGGTCTGCTATAAAATAGGAACCAACTTGTGGGATTCAAGTGTTGGTGAGAGCTTCCAGCCTCTGCCCTGGGTTGTATTTAACTCTTTATTGAAAATGCTCCAGCTGCATCTGTTCAATATTTATTATTTTTTAACCCATAAGAAAATGGGAATGCTAAAGGCATTTTTGATCAATGGATTCAATCTCGAAAGGCTTTCAGGTGTGGCTGACTGTGATTTCTGCAGAGTGAATCTCTACCTTTAACTGCACTCTCCAATCATTTGCAACTCATGAAAACGTTTTCTGAAAGGATATTTGAATTTTTATTTTCTTTGTCAGTACTACTGCTACAGTCTCAGTCATCAGACAGTGAAAGACCAGAACATGATACATATGCAATCTTGTAACTGCCGTTACCTAATGTAATGGTAATATTTTCAAGGTTACCAGTTCTATTTCAGTGTTTAATTTCAAGCTGTTTCCAGTAATTACATAGTAGAGCACCTGTGCTGGATGAGCATCAAGGGTATTAAGGCCAGAAATTTCTCAGACAAAAAGAACACTTATTTTTATCTTAAATTGATTTTTTTTTTTATTCAAACAATCCAGCAGAACAGTCAACACCCAAATTTGTGAGTACGTTAAGGCATGAGAAGCAGAAAATTAAAAGGTGACTGTACAGCAGCAGCTCTAATTGGCATTATTCAAGCTGGTGAAGTACAGACAAAGAGCACAAAAATGAAAAACTGGAACTCACTTCTAAAGAGCTCTTTTCAAAGAGGTTTCAGATTTTACTAGTAACACAGAAAAGGACTATTATAACTACTTATATTTCTATACAATTGAGATATAGAGAGAAGTGTGTCATCTATCACTTCATACATCTAACAGCAAGGCATATAAACAACATGATTCTTTGCTAAAGAGATTATGATTCCTAGTGTTTGGAAACAGAGCTGCTACTTCTTGTAATTGATCTGTTGAGTTCATCATAATTGTTTCCAGCCACAGAACTGATTTCTTGTATATCCCAAATAATATTATGCCCACATATGTAGTACAGTTGCTTTGTATGTTCATCACAGCTATTTTTTGGTGTGTTCAGAAGTCTTGAGATCCCAAATATGGCAGTGGTTTGCTGCTAAAAGTATCATTCTACAAGCTAAATCAGTAGATGCATCAAGTCTGATAACATGTGGAACATAGGGGTTGTTGATTTCAGAAGAGGTATCTAAACTACACCATTTTAAAGTAAACACAGTAACCAGATATTATCTTTATATTTTCAACACATTGAGAGTGCAGTCTGAGAAATCTTTATGATTGTAAATGAGAGACTCCTGTCAGGGATTCAGTTTCCATTGAACACAAGTTGGTATTGTTTACTCCTAATTTAGGCGATACAGATTTTATCTGATGCAAATTGCATTGATTGCCCACTATAATGTACATTACAGAGGTGAGTTTATCCACAGCTTCCCTTTCCCCACTCTGACCCCCTTTTTATACAACTGTTTCCTTTAAGCACAGCAATTTTGCATCTGATAATTTGTGCTCCAGAACCAGGGGCAGCCAATTAGAGATGAGCAGGGCTGGGAGAGGCTCCAGGAGATGATTTAATCCACACCTTTAGCCCAATGAGGATGAGTTATACCTGACAGAAGTTTCTTCAACCTATTCTGAAAGCCCTCCAGTGACCACCTCCACAACACATCCAAGCAGGTTATTCCAGCACTTTGTTTTCCCAGCCTATCCAAGCTTTCTGCTGCTACCTGCCTTGAATTAACTTCATTTTAAATTCACTACCTTTTGCTCTCTCCAGTATGAATACAGTGGAGAGAAGAAAGTAGCTATTTATTTTTTTAACAGCCTATCATATATTTGAAGCACATCAAGTCCCATTCACCATAAACTATCTCAATCACTCCCACCTTTCTTTTAGGTCTCACTCATGAACCTCGCATAGCTCATCGTTGTTTATCCTTGGAGGTCTATGTCCAGCTGGTCAATAGCTTTTTTGAAATGTCCCAGGATGGACATTCCTTGAGGTTGTACTAATACTAAGCAGAGCAGAGCAGAAGGATTATTTTGCATTTTGCAGGCTGTACTTTTATTCACACTGTAAAATTACATTTGTCCTTTTTACAGCAACATAATATTCTTCACTCATATTCACCTGTGGTGCTTTATAACCCCGTGCTAGGGAGACTGGACACAGAGTTCCCTCTGTAAAATCAGTCATGATTCCCCAAGTGAGCTTAAATTTTGCCCAGCATGTAAAAATCTGTGCCTTCCAGTGATCAAAGCAGTCAGTGATCACAAAGACTTCTGAAAGCAAGTCATACTCTAAAACAAAAGCATTTAAAAGAAAATCTGAAAACCACAGGACAAATTATATGCACACCTATGGTATTAGGCACCTAATTATCTCCCACAGTTGGATCCTAACCTTACTAAAGAAATCCCTCTTCCTTTTCCTGGCTCCCCATCTTCCCTCAGCATCTTTAGAATTCAGTCGGTCTCATCCATTGGACATTAAATCATGTAGTCTCTCTTGAAGATTAAGTAAAGTACTTTAGTGTGTGCACATAATATAACAGTTTTCTCATAAACATACATATTACCTAACTGCACAGACTCACAGACCCATAGAGTAAGTTAGGCTGGAAGGGATCCCTCTGGATGTCTAGTCCAACCCTTGCTCAAAAGTAAGTCTAATTGGATGAGGTTGCTGTGGGACTTGTCCAGTTGAGTTTTGAACACTACCTGTGGAAATAAATGCCGTTCAGACGACTAAGATTTTCATCCCTTCCTCCTGGTACGTATCCAGGTAATATGGAGGGCCACAAAAATGATCAGAGGGATGGAACACCTCTCTAATGAGGAAAGGCTGAGAGACTTGGGGTTATTCAGCCTAGAAAAGAGAAGGGTCTGTGGAGACCTTATTGCAACCTTTCAGTACTTAAAGGGGGTTTATAAGAAAGGTGGGGACAGACTTTTTAGTAGGGCCTGTAGCAATAGGACACAGTGTAATGGTTTTAAACTGAAAGAGGGTAGATTTAGACTACATATAAGGAAGACATTTTTTACAATGAGGGTGGTGAAACACTGGCGCAGGTTGCCCAGAGAGGTGGTAGATGCCCCATCCCCGGAAACATTGAAGGTCAGGTTGGACGGGGCTCTGAGCAACTTGATCTAGTCAAATATGTCCCTGCTCATTGCAGGGGGGGTTGGACTAGATGATCTTTAAAGGTCCCTTTCAACCCAAACTATTCTATGATTCTATGTGAAATTACAGTGTAAATACACTTCCCAGACATTTTCTCTCTTCCTCGTAAAAACCTAACAGGGAAGACCCATTTGTTTTTAATTAGTGATATTTCAAAGTGGCAAGTATTTCAGCCACTGTGGCTACCATCAAGTAAAATGTCCTTTCTTTTTCATCGGTCTCTAGAACATGTACCTCCTTATACAGCAATATCTGGCAAGTCAAATCTGGTGATTTCACCTTGGGCTTCTTTACTTTAAATCCACAAAGCTTTGCCTCATTGTCAGATACAAAACCCCTAACAACATTTCAAGTGCAGATTTTACACCCCATTGATGGAAGTAGCAATCAGCAGTGAGGACAGTACTGGAAATGCAAGAGTTAAAGCAGCTCCATTAGAAACTAAAGTTATATTTTATATTATTTCATTTTTGTTAAGTTTTTTGGAAGAAATAAGTCTTATCAGGCTTAATGGGTTTTAGTCATTCTTAACAGCTACCTAATGAGCTCTCCAATTATGTAAAGAAGAGTAATTCAATTCATACATTACTGTATCCCCTCACAGAAACAGTTCCCCCTCTTCAGAAATGACTCATTCAAGGTCATAGAATAAACCAGAGGTAATAGGACTAGAGGTCAGGTGTTCCTGGCTAGTACCTTATAACTAATCCTTTAAATGTTGTGTGATTTTCTTCATTCTCTCTGCTTAAATATTTTAAATATCTGACATACGTTAATCAGCTATGAATAAAAACTGCACTGACATTTATAGCCCCACAAACACTCTTTAGCATCAACGACAAACCAAACCCACAATATTACAATGAGCGCAACCAGAACACTCCAAAAATAAATAAAAAAACCAAACAGAAAAAAGGGCAAAAAAAAATAGAGATAAGCTTCCTGACTCTTGCATAAGCCTATGAAACTGAGCTTTGCACATTTCTTATGAGGGAGCACTTGTAGATAAAACAGCCTACAAAGCTTCATGATGCACAGTGGCACAAAATGGAAACCGAAAATGTTTCTCTCAAGGGAGGGCGGAAACATAATCTAGTGATTCTGAAATTATTTGGTAAAGGGAAAGAGAACTGTAAATATTTAAAGTATCTTTTGTTTTTAGTAAACATGTAATTGAACATGATATAAGCCTTCCTTTGCATAGCTTGACATAAAATATTGCAAAAGAGAAGAAAGAATATACAAACTGCTTACCAGCAAGGCTGTTTGCTAGGCAGATATTTCATCCAATACTTGTATGATACTCTATCGCCAACAGAATCCATATACTATTATCAGGGTCCTATAAAATGATAAAGACAAAACAAACTATAATTCTTTTAAGAATATTGTAAATAATAAATACAAGTACAATATTAGTAAGAAATACTATATGTTACCAAATTTTCATATCATTATAACTAGAAGAGTGTAGCTATTATTACAAGGCATTTTAAATAAGGTAACTATTGGGGGAAATGACATTTGAAAATCACACAGCAAATTACTGACACATGAGTAGGTTTTGCTCCGTCAATAAAAGTTGATTAATCTATATTATAAAAAGAAAAACATATTCATGATATGAAATGGATAAAACCTGCATTGTGTCCATCTATTTGAATGCAGAGATTTTTCTGGTGCTGCTTGAAAATCCAATGGCAATATCGCTAGAAAACTTAAAATTGTTGGAAAAAAACCCAGTATGATTTGTGTTGCTCTGCTTTACTTCCTTAAAGCTTAGTCTAAGCTAGTTATTAGACTCTTCTCTGAAGATGACAGAGAAAGAGAAGCACCTCTGACAACAAATCAGGTCACCTGTGGGGATGCTCTTCTCTTCACACAGGTTATTCAGATGGTCAGTTCAGACTGGACTGACAGCTAGTTAACTTAGACAACATGAATCTCACCCAGACAGTGTAAAGGAAACAAAAAAAAAACCAAATACAAATTAAATTGTCTATTTTTATTTCAATTGTGTTTAGTTGTCTCCCATTCCTGCAATCTGCAACATGGCAGTGGTTCAGAAGGTAGACTCCTGCACGGTTGTGAAGTTCTGCTCTCAGATGAGAGTTCAGGCTTTAATAAAATTAACTCCATCTGAACAAAAACATGGCTTTAGGATCAGAAAAGTACTGCAGATTAGACTTCAGACACCTTTCTCAAGGTCTCCACTGAGGTGACAAGAGAAGTAAATGGACGAACCTTAAGGCTGCTGTTTCAGAGTGAGGGATCAGAGGGCACAAACTCCTAATCAAGACCCCTATTTGGATACACTTTTCGTATCTTAAGCATTAGTAGAACATATAAAGCTCAATGTTTACAAAGAAACGGCAATATACGGAGGGTATTACGTAAATATTTTACAAGTCTACAGAACCTGCAAAAAAAGATCTTTCACTTTTACTAATGCATCTTTTGTACCAATAACAACCCTAGCACATGTAACTACTTTATGCAAAAGGAATAATCTTGCCAAATATGAGATCGTTGCTGAGATACGGCCTGGTCTGCCCAACGAAGAACAAATATTACATTTCAATCTGCTTTTAGTGAGTCCAGGACCATTGTCAGCCTAAATGCTCTTTAAGAATATTCTCCCTCTTAACATGCACCAATTAGAAGTAGGAAAAGCAGATGGCCAAAATAAATTAGAGACAGCATACCAGCCCTCCCTCAGATCATCACCATTGGCAGATCTAAGCAGCAGCACCAGCCAGTCAATAGTTAGGAAGAGAAGTATATGTATTTTTTTCCTCCATCCCTTTCCGGAACAAAATTGGAGAGGCTTTGCAGCTGTCAGAGTACTCAGTTTGCAGAGCTGAAGAAAGCAGAAATCTGGCCAGGGATACATAAAGTCCAGAAGATAGTATTTTGATTCCTTGAATAAGGATACTGATACTGAAAACACTACAAACACTTCAAACTTCCATTGAAGAGAAGGGCTTTCCTTCCCTACAGTAATTATAGTTGCGTGGTATGGACGCCTTACACACGTTTCCCCATATACATTGCTGAAAAGATCCAGCCATCACCAGGCACTAGAAGACCTAAAGCTACCAGGTTTCTTAGGTGTGATAAAGGTAAGCAGAACATCTGGTATAGTTGCTAGGCAGAAATTGGTACAATGCTTGTCGGAAATCAGAAACAACTGCACAGCAAGAGCACCTGCTACACAACACCTTATTCCCACAACAGGATTAGGATAGTCATACCGTGCAGTTGTCCACCTCTGAGCACCCTGTGCCAGGCAGACTGGCAGCCTAGCTTTCAACATTTGGTTTGACGTCTAACATGATATCTCTGCTACTCATCAAAATGAGTCCAAATGATAGTCATTTGGGGGGTGTGTGTCTGTGTGTTTGTTTGTTTGGGATTTTTTTCTTTATTTTTTGTTTTTTATGGTGATGGCTCCAGCTCCTCCATGGTGTTGTGATTAATGGACAGTAATCCTAGACTGTGGCACAGCATCATGGACTGCTCACCTGGTGACACTGCGGCACAGGAGTGGAGTGGGTAACTGGAGAGGGGCAAAATTTCTTGTACAACATGAATAAAAGGCTCAAACACTAAAATGACACCAAATCTCAATAAATCCTCTACAGGATTATTTCAGCAAAATGAGAGAGCCTTCTTGGGGGAACCTGGAACAAGCAGAGCAAACCAGTATTTGAAATCACATCCAAGAAAACCAGTTCAGGATCTTTGAAGCGAGGAGTAGAGTAGTATTCAGACCTTGCCCACGGCTGAATTCAAATGAATTACTAGATGGATGTAATCTTTGAAAATACATATTGACCCAGCTTCCTGAACTCAGTAAAGAGCACAGTTCTGCATTCCCTGAGATACTGTCTCAATTACACCTTAGACACGACCCTTATTCCCTTACCTAAGAAAACATGAGAGATTATATAGAATAAATTATAGGTACTAAGAAATTTGAGGAATCTCTTCCAGATTAAAGAAGAAGTTCCCTCCTATGCTTGCTGGAAAGTGCAAAAAGTCTCACAATCCTTGTATAAAACAGGTATGCCTCACTTCAGCCATAAAAGCTTGATGAAGCATATACACAGATGGGAACGTGGAAGATAAAAAAGGAAGGAGGGAAGAGTTACAACCGCGAGTGGTGGAGCAGACTCACTGCAATGGTGCTGGCTGAATTGCTGTCTGTGCCCAAGCTAGAAAGGACTTCACAAGGCAAGGAGTAATGACAGTCAGCTTTAGGTGGAGGAGAAGAAAGGAAGATAAAAAGAAAACAAAGCAAGACAGGTTTCAGATGAATGAGGATAGCTCATTCCTCTCTCCTCCCTGAGACTGTAGGGTACGACACGCATCAAGCACAAACCCAAAGGAATAAGACACACTAACACCTTTTTAGGATGTGCTTTTATCAGGCAGTTTCTGACAGGCATTATGGAATAGAATGGGACATTAGGGATATACCTTATCCTATACATTAGAACATCTGAAACTTTGCTGAGACCTGCCGCTGTGTTTCCAGAACTTAATCACAACAAGCACAAATTTCAGCAACCCAAAATTACTTATTGAAAGCCTTTTGTCTTTCTGGTGAGAAAGTGAGAGTTTGAACAAAGATCTAAATGCACAGTTTCATTACTGGACCAAAATAACAGATCCACATCTACCAACCTCCAAATGTTATGGTTTGCTTTATATGTTTAAAAATGAGCTAAACAAGCTATGAAGAGTAATAAGTCATCTGAATGCTGAGTGAAACATGAGAGTGATCTCTGCAATTGCAGAGCAGTTAAACATGCAAGTATGCCTGTAAGGTTTGGGATTTTTTTTTTATTCTACTTTTTAAATTGAAGACAAATTGCAGACCACAAATATACACAAGTTTTCTATCAACTGGTTTACATTTTCATACAATCTCTTTTATTGCAGTTGGATTTTTTTCCCCAGTTGTATTACTAAAAAGTGTAAATACTACGTGCTGCATCTAATTGACACAGCTGCATTTCAAATTTAAAAAGCCAGGCATTTTGCAGTTCAGAATTAAGTATCTAACATGTCATGAGCATTATAAGATACCATTTGTTTTCAACCTGAATTGCATAATTGGGTAGCCCAGTCCCTGCACAACTAGCGGCTATTGTGCTTTGACATGTCATCTTGAATGTCTTTTATTTATGATAAATAATTCTTGTTAGTGTTTCCACTGTTGCTGAAGGGTTTCCTACCTCTTTATATTCTACTTTTCTTGCCAGTCTAACAGCTTTATTCAAGAGACTAAACTTCTGAATTCATTATTTTTGTCCCTTAGACCTTGCATTGGTGACTGTATTTTATAGTTGGGCCAGTCTCAAAGTTGATGGGTTTTTACTTGGGATAAAGATGTGTCAAAAACATGTTTGCCAGAGCTTGGGAAAGCCTTGTATGTGGAAACCTGTGCCACATATTGCAAAAGAATAGATTCAGGCAATACAAGGATTCCCAGATATCCACTTTGGTTAGAAATAACTTTTTATAGCATTTGAGCTTTTTCAGGCTTGCTCAAATCTGGGAATTACAGAACTGTGGAAATATCATATCATTGCATATAACACCATTTGAATTAGCGTCCTGCTGTGCTAGGCATTGCACACAAATTACATCCAGACTGCCCTTTAGCCCTAATTGCTCTCAGTTTTTATTTATAGGTTTAAAAGAAGAGACAATCAGCCATACCAAGTTCTGGTCTTCCTTAATAATTACTTACAGATACATCCCACTGAGAACAAAACCAGCTGCCATTTTCCATTATCTATGACAATCATTCACAAAAGAACAGAAAGCCACCCTCTTAAAATAGTACCTCTGACCTTCAGAGAAAGTGGAGATTTGCACCAACAGCTTAAAGTAACAACTAATGTAGCCAACTGGAGTCCAAGAAGGGCTGAAAGTGTGTTTTGAGTCATAACTAAGCAATAAAATCATAACTTTTGCCATGAATTTTAATAGTTACAGTGACATAACTACAAGAAACCTTAATATTTGTTATATGGAACATGTTTATTGATTATTTTGCACTGAATTCTCAGGACTTACAGACAGTGCTCTACTGAAGATGTCTTGTTTTGCCATGTGGACAAGAACAGAAGGTAGACCGGGGTTGGGAAGGTGAATAGATAACTCTGCTTCATGATATCACTGTATAAAGAAACATATGATTCTATTTTCCATGATAAGTGGCTGCTTGGAAATGTGATTTTGACTAGAACTCAGTTTAGAGTTAAGTGATGTAAATTCTATGGAGATTTTTCTCAAATTTAAAAGTCAACAACGTGTGACTTCAGAGAGTCTAAAAGGCAGTTCAGTTGACTGGCAAGTAAAGACTCAGCCCATTTGCCTTAACATACTGGTCCTCTGCCATTAAAAACATAATAGGGTAACCCACCTGTCTTTCAGCTGCTATTCCTAAAGAGCATGTCTCTCAGAGATCCTGCATCATATCTCCCAACATCATGTAAATGGCCTGGATATACCTGCAGTACCTCTGGAAGGGCAGTGCCCTCCCTTGTTCAGGCCTCTATATCATGCCCTAAATGTCTATTTTAGGGAGAGCTGAATAGTTGTTTAGAATCACGTGACTGCCTTGATTAGAAGTGTGATCCAGATGCCCAGCCATAGGTAGATATGAGATGTCCAAGCATATTCTGCTTGGCTTCCAGATGCTGTTCCAGAAGGCTGTAGGCGTTCTGAGAATGTCCTGGATACAGATGGGTGAGTCAAATGGTACTAGAAACCTGGATTGAGGCAACTGAACTGAATCATTGATCTCCTCTGTGTTGGGAGCTTAGACATGTAGCTCACAAGTAGATACAAGTAGGCAGATCCATCTGATATATAGGTATCTAAACATGAAACCAAATCCCGCTTGGAGAGCTTGACTCAAGTTTGCTTTAATAGAAACACCTAGAATCAATTGCGAGATTTTAGAGTATCTAGTAAACCTACAGATGTGGGAGATACAACACAGTACCTATAGAAAAACATCCTTTTGGCAAGGCATCTGAGGGCCGAGGCATCACACATGGTCAGGGCATCCTTGGACAACTACATCAAACTTTCATATCTACATCACAGACATACCTTAAACCAAAATAGATGATTTCCACACTTTGAAACAGTCTTTACTGAAAAAAAGGTAAGATGAAAAGACAAAGAGAAACAATATATTTACTCTCCCACAAGGAGTCAATGATGATGCTTGCCAAAAAGGCACCCTTTTTTGCAGATTCTGAGCATTTATCGAACAGGGATTGGCTTGCTTTTCATGGTGATGCACAGACTGTATTTCTCCTTCCTGAACCAAGGAAAAAAACCTCAACAAGCAACTTGCTAGAAGAAAATGAGTAGGATGTTGAAGATGCTGCATTTCAGAGAAATAAGATGATTTTGTTCAAAAAGCTATTGCCTCAAAGTATGGCAAAAAATCCTGGTTATGCTGAGTTTGCAGCTTGGTGAAAGGCTTTCCCAGAGAGCCTTAACTTGGAGGATCATGCTGGATTTCCTGCCTGTGCTGTCTTTGAGAACCTGTACTGTGATTTATTATCAGTTATTAAGACATATCAGACCTTTGTAGTGTTTATCTAGGATGGGGTTAACAATCTCAAGCGTCAAGATGACTCACGATTTACAGGTACTGTTGCAATGTATAACACTTTTAAATATTCACAGTGACTAATTAGAGAAGTACTATTGGAAATCAGAACAAGACCATAAGCAGAAGAGAGCAAGGCAAAGTGTGTGGTCACTGCCCCTCAATAAGCTATAAAGATCTCTTTTATGACAAAAGCCAAGCTAATGTAGCTTTGAGCAACATCAGGCATACAGCTGATACTTGATAAATCAGGCCTGCTTGCAGAAGATGTCAGTTCTCATTTTCCTTCCTGTAACCTTTAAATAAAAATAAGTAACATTCTGACTTGTACCAGAATCTCTAATGAAACTGAAAGGCTGTTGAAATAATTACCTGGCAAATCAACATGCATATACATATAGATCATTCTCCTGCACCTTCTCACTTAGGCACCTAATTTCTCCTATCCATTTTGTTATTAAATCACACACACAGAAGAGGAAAAAAAGGAAGACAGACTAGGAACACAGCATGAAAGAAGTTATAGCTTTAAAGCAGATGTAATGAAATGAAAATCTGGCCTTGAATTCTCTTCTTCCACACAACTATCTATTGTCACTCAAGTTACTCTAGGGACCCAGGTCACCCGCACTTTGATTCCTCTTCAGATTTTTTGGCTGACAAAAGAAGTATTAGAACTCTATGTACTTCAAAATGAATTTATGTTTACATCCATTTTGCCTATGCATTACATCAAGTGTGATGTGAAGGAGCGGCCACTGTTTAAAGACCTTAACAATGGGTATTTAAACATATTACTTTGATATGTCTCACAGAGGGAGATTCACAAAGGCTAACTTAAGACTTGGACAACTAATTTCCCCAGGCTTCCATTACAGTCAGTTCATGGAAGGGATCCTCCAGAGAGTGATTCAGATTAGGAGACTAACTTTTGTTAGCTTTTCTGACTGTCCCCCAAAGAGTATCATTTTATGACTAATTGACATCCTCAGTCAATTCTCTTGCAAACAAACACCTACCTCAAACATACAGACTGCATAAAATTGGTCTCTTGCTGGCATTCTCAGTGCTCTTTCACAGTAGCATCCATTCCTTTCAAGTTATTACAATTATATTGCAAAATACCACTTTAACAGCAGGGTTGCTGTATTAAGCAGCACTCAGCACTTGAATCATCACTGCATCACTTTTTTCAGCATCACTACATTGAAACGTCAAACCATGCTCTACCTACTTGTCTAGGTGGCCCACATTTAGAGATCTCTATGTCTGATCAAAGGCCAGGTTAAGGATGATCCTTCCTGAGCTAACACTACATGGAAGACAAGATCTTAAAAAAGCTATAGAAAAAATGGGACTGGACAACTCTAATAAATAAGCACTTACTCGCAGTCACACACCCACATGGGGATCCAAAGAAGTGTGATCCTTGGGAGGGTAAAGAACAACGCACCTGTACTCTGTGAAACCCCTTCACCATGCTGTTGTTGTTCCTTTATGTGAAAAAGAAGTTTTCTCATTGGAGTTTCATATAGCGTGGTAAAATGCTCATGAAGCCACGTCTGCTAAGACAGCTCAAAACCTCTTATCTAGTAACGTGAAGACTCATATATTCATTTCCAAGATTCATCTGTGCTTTAAACAGAAAGTCTTGA
Organism: Theristicus caerulescens; assembly: GCA_020745775.1. NCBI lineage: Eukaryota > Metazoa > Chordata > Aves > Pelecaniformes > Threskiornithidae > Theristicus > Theristicus caerulescens. Next base: position 127,603,630 of record CM036559.1, on the reverse strand, counting down.
GCTCCTTGTCAGCAGCTCAGATCTTCTCATGAATGCTGTATAGATTTTATGGGAAGAGAGGGACTGACAAACTGCATGTGGTGGTGCATCTGATCACTGTAATGATTCAGTTATGTATTACTAACTGGCACTGCTAGCGTCAGTTAACACCAATCCATTCATAAAATGTATTTACTGGCAGCTAGTCTCTGGTTTGCAGTAGTTAGAAATCTGTCACTCATGCTGCAAAGAGAAGGAAAGCAAGCTTCTCATCTTATGTGCTACATATTTACAAAATGAAATCCAAAGTCCTATATTTCTTACGTTCATAGTCATATTTTTTTCTTGTTTTCTGTATTATTTTCCTGTAAATAGACTAAAGCTTTGTGTTTTATGTTTGTATCAAAATTAGCCCAACAGGCCAAGTTTTAACTTGAAAGAAATGGCAACATAAAGATTTTAATTTTAAGTATTTGAAAATATTAATAGAAGGAGAAGGGTGCCTATGAACACAGTGGAAACTGAACTGAAGCTTTCTGTGATTTGAGAAAATCTCAGCAATTTTACTTCCCTCTCTGGGCACCTTTGTATTTTATGGCATTCCAAACATTGAAAGTTGGAAAAAAACAAATGAATGTTATTACAAAATGAGATTATATCCAACTCGTGAAAAAGAGCTCAAGATTTCTGAGTAGGGCTATGGTACAAAAGTCTACAGCAGTGTGGTTTCCAGCTCAAAATGCTTGAAATGACAAAAGTTTTATAATGGTTTAAAGCTATAAAGATATCAGGCTTCCTACAAGGCTTATTTCCAAAAGTTTTCAATCTGAAGAAGAGTTGTTTCTACAGTTAACAAAAAAGGACACCAGGGACCCTAGGGAGAGGCTCGTCACGCCTAAGTTAGACATCTGCATCTGAGCTAGTCACCTTAGGCTCTCTTTCCAGTCAACAAGAGTGAATAGCACTGTTACAGTACAAGACAACTGTCTCTTTTAGACCTCTTCTTTAAGATGACATGTTTTTCACCCTTAAATCAACTGTTTCTCTTTTTTGATTACAGCTGGAATTTGGATCGCTAGCTCAGATAGTAGATGTTTAAAATCAGATATGGAAATCTTACCTCTGCTGTGTCCAAACCCTTCCAGAATGAGCATTGTGTACATGTGTACATGGGCTACGTTCCCTAACATGAGCTGCCACGCTGAGCATACAGTAATGTATCACTGAAGCCAAACTGTCTCACAACATATAAGAAAAGCAAAGAGGTTGAGTTCAATGCAACTGACTGCTTAATAATAATATTTAACTAAAAAAATGAAATTAATTTTTCTTGTCACATTTACTAATGGTTCTGATGAATAGACAGTTAGGCGACTTGATCTTTTACAGTTTTTTTGGAGAGCTCACATAATGGACCAGAAAAATATCTGCTGTTAAGTAGGAGATATATGTCAAGACTTCTAATGTTTATTTCTCAGTGACTACCTTCATATCTCAACTCACAGTGGGGAGATTTTCCCTCTCCCTGTTTTGCATGACCTTAGTGGTTCAACACTTTTGAACACGTAAGTTCTTAAAATATGTCTTCTTATCATCCCTTATGCACACTATTATACTCCTGCTAGACTGCTCACAATTATGTTTTTAAGAAATGCTATTTTACATCTAAACCTACATAAGACAAAAAAAGATTGTGTCTTCTGCACATAGCTTCAAGAAATAAGAAAAATGCTCCTTGAAGAAGCATTTGGGAAAAGGATCTTTTGTGATTAATCAGATAGTAACTAAACTAAACAGATTCAGGAAATCGTCTCAGCTGAAGATGGTTAGAGGCTGGGAAATTATTAGGTGGAAGCATGAAATATGCATGTTCAGTTCATCCTTTTCTCCTGCCGTCTGCTTACAGCCACTGCTGGAGAAGGGGCACTGCCCTAGATGGGGCCAGGTTCTCCACCAGCCTAGCCCTTCTTAACATAAACTGAAAAGTTGAACATGTATTATGTGAAATGGTGACCAAATAACACAGAACACTCTTGTCAGCTCTAATTCAACTCACTACCATAGCTGGAAAACATTAATATTAATCATTGCTCTCTAACATTGTTTCAGATGCTCTTCAGGTGCATACTTAAAAAGCAATGAAACAAAAATATTGGAAGTTCTATATATTTCTACATAGCCCAGTTCAGGTCTAACCTTTTTAAAAATGTTTGTGACTTATTAAGTGGAATCAATAATGTTAATTAGCATTTGATTGTTAAGAAAGGCTAAGTCCTTGAACATTTTATATAGCATCTCTAAAAACTGAGTTAGATGCATCAGTACCTGTGTCTGCAAAACAGACATAAAGAAGGTTGCTTCTTTCTACATGCAGGTGAGTATATAAACCCTCTATCCTTTCTGAAAGAAATCAGGAGCCAGTAAATTAAGTAGGCAGAATGTTTGTGTATCGATTGAGCAAAACCAAAAAATATTGTACTGTATACTTAAGCAGAAAGATTAGGATGGATTCTGATGAGTATTCTTGTAGGAAGAAAAAACCTACCATCTCTTTTACTCTTTCACCCAAACAGACACTGTAAATAAAAAGCAAGGAAAGCTTCTGATTTCTAATTCCATTGATACAGTCTTCAGTCTGAGACTGTGTATTCATTCAATATTTCCAACACTAACCTCATGAGTCTTCTATTTTTTTATTTTTTATTTACTTTATTTTATTTTATTTTTAATTTTATTTAATTTTATTTTATTATTTTATTTTATTTTATTTTATTTTATTTTATTTTATTTTTAAATTAGATAAATTAGAAAAAAGGAAGAAGAAAAAGTACAGACTTACTGATACAGGCCTTGTAATAAAAACCTGAGTCATTAACTTCTATGTCAAATCTACAGTTTCCAGTCACAACTTTTTTTTCCTCAATTGGAAAAAAAGAAAACATGGTAGGGATTACAGCCTAAGATATAGCAACAGTGGCAAGAGCTAAATTCAGCAATGAATCAAGTGGCAGTGGGAAATGAATGTTGATGGTTTCCTCCATTCATCCTCTGTATTGTGAAGACTCATATATCTGTCTTACACTCTGGAGAGTCATCACAAGAACAGACTTAATTCCAGATAACCGTCTTGAAACCTGTATTAGAAAGCAAGCTCAGGAGGGTAGAAATGTGTCACCTCTTTTGTCTGGTACACTTTGTCTTACACTGGTGATCTTACACAAAACTGTTTCTGCGATCTCATTATGTGCAAAAATCTGGGGAGTTTCTGAATAATGTAAAGGAATGTATTCAACATTTGCCTAGTCTTCGTAGATTTAAAGCCAGAACAAACCATTAAAACACCTGTCTGATCTCTGGGCAAGCACATGACAAAGAACTTCACTCACTAATTCCTGTATCAAATTTATGGCTTCTGTTTGAACTATCACAAACTTATTTGAAGGACATCCAGTTTCAGCTTTTAGACTTCAGGTGGTGAGGAATCCATCATACACCTAGGAAAGCTTTTCCAATGCATAATTAGTTTTACTTAGTATATGTACCTTGTTTCTAGTCTGGGTTTATCTAGCATCAGCTTCTACCCACTGAAACTCATTATGACTTTCCAGTAAATTAAAAAGCCATTACCATCAGATGGCTTTCCTCACTTAAGTGCTTGTAGACCATGATGAAATCACCTCTTAAACTTCATTATAAAATAAATTGATTGAGAATTTTTACTATATCTACTTAGAATACATTAACTCCTTGTTGAAGTTATTAGGTAGCAAATATACCGGTATGTTCTCTAAAGACTTTCATAACCTTTCTAGTGCATCATAAACCCAATATTCATGAATGGTAGTTCTTTCCTGAAACATGGGATAACACAGAGTGAAAACAGAAATGTGCACTGAAATACTTTCTCACACACCTTGTCAGTGTACACAGCCTGCAGTACATTTCAGAAAAGAGAGGCATGGTTTTACATTCTTCAATGATAAAATTCTTCCTCTCTTTCTGCCTCTCAAGCCTAACAGGTTGTTTTCCGAAAGCTCCCAAATGCACTAGTTCTTGTCTTTTGAGAATGGAAGCAGTTAGGCTCTCTCAAAGAGTTTTGAAAATCCTGCTCAGAAAATCCATTCTGTGGCTCCCTTCCAGCTAGTAATGTTCAATCTTCTGTTAATAAGGGAATTTCCCCTTCTAGTTTTATAGATAGGAAACATACCATCTACATACTAAAGATTTGACACATCTATATATGAAAACAATCCAACTCCCTCACTCTGCAAATTGTTATCCTCTCGTTATCCAAAGCAAGTCAGATATATAAACCTTTGCTGTTCTTTTCTCTTATGAACTTAGGCAGAACCTCAGTGTTAATCAGCTATGAGCTACTGTTAGCGTCAATAAGCCCTACAGACTCTTTCATCTCTCTCTCGATCCATAAATTGCGTAAAACTTGTTATTCTGGAATGTCTCCTCCAGCAAGAACATGCTTCAAGAATGAAAAATAGTTGTCACTATTTTTGAGATCAATTCATGGCAGCAACAACATATTCCAGCTTTGAACAGTGTTCAGTTAAGGCTACCCCTTGCTTCCAATGCCTGCTACTAAAAGCGTTTGCTATACACCTGATTTGGATCGATCTGGCTTGGACCATAAAATTCTTTTATATATATCTATAGCAGTATTTTGTGCCATTTTCTGTAAGAAATGAGAGGATCAATATATCTTTCTCCTTTGTGATGGTATAGCACAATGACAGCTAACACAACAGTCATGGTTTGACTGCTGTTAGCTGTTGATGAGGATTATAAACCTATATCATTAATGTTGTACATTTGGGCAAGAAACTTAATTCTGGGCAATCCTGGCTAACTTCTATGGGTGGGGTTGAGAATGTCAGGTCTGAAAAAAAGGAAAAATTCCATAATCTGGAAGGTAGTCAGGTCTGAAAAAAAGGAAAAATTCCATAATCTGGAAGGTATTTTCATTTTAGCACTTCATTATCCTTCAATATATTTTAAGATGGCTCTGAAATATGAAGCCACAATTGCACCAGCATCTGCCTTGTTTCCAGAGTGGAAGTGGCACAGTGCAGGTTTCAGACTGGTGCAGTCATATCAGGGTGTGAGGTTTCTAGGTGCATTGGTAGAAAATAAATTGCCTTTCAATGCATCATGCTGTCTTGGCATTTTGATATACATGTAGCTCCTATCCCATAGGTTTGGATAGGTAACAGCTTTGACTCCTTCAAACTTGATGGAAATTTCAAAAGTTGTGTTATGATGTCATGTGTTGACAACATCTCACAGCTAAATGGAGTGAATTGTATTAGTATAGGGGTATCCAAATATTCAGTATGTTCACCTTGTTCCTCATCCTTGCTTTAGATTTGTTTGGTAGGCTGTTATGTAAGTAATACATCTATTCATGCAAACATGAGAATGGCAGCACAAATAGCTACTTGAGCTGATTTGACTTGAGAATCCCTCTTGCTTCTTTTTTTCTAGTACTTTTTTTTTTTTTAAACTATTTCTCTTGACACAGCTCCAGCTACTTCTCTCAGCTTCTAAGTCCCAAAGCTACCATCTGGCCTGTATCTTGGAAAAGCTGTTCTCAATGTAGAATCTCCCTTATTTGACACTCCAGCTAAGACTTCTTATACTCTTTACTCCCACTATCCTAGGCGTGCTAATAAAAAACAACAACAAATATTACTAAATGAAACTGAAGTGAAACTTTCATGGCAGGAAAATAATTCATGCCAATGACGCTGAACAAATTTGAATTCACTTCAAATACTAACAATCTGCTTACTTGGAATAAAACAAAAAAAATCAAAAAACAAAAACAAAACCCCAAACTCAAAAAATCCCACCTCACGTGATTCTGCAGCAGATGCTATGGGAAGAAATACCCACCCCATCATGACACTAGAATACTTGAGCCGGCATCCTACTTCCTGCTCTTATACTACTACAGAGAATGAAAAAATGACAAACCAGTCTTCCATTTCCTACATGAAACAATAAAGCTCATTAATTTTTCTTTAGAATGTTCCTATTTTTATTGTAGCATATCAAAATATCACCCTTATCTTCATTTTTATCATCATTTTAAGAACAGTAAATGAATCATTACTTAGAATGTAGCATACTATACTAACTGTAGAAATTTCCCTGAAGTAAACACTTTCCAAATCTGATTTGCAATGCTCATACCCTGATCTTTGATTTGTCAAGAGCTAACTAACACAGCAGTACAATAGCAAGCAGGGGCAGAGCAGCAAATCACACTAATTCAATTGTGACAGAGACTGGTTGTAGTATTTTGAAAAAAAAAGACTCTCACAAATTGAAACTTCATGGTGAAAAGTTTCACAGAATTCTGCAAGAAGAAATAAAATCTGAACACTAACTGTGGCTTGAGAAAACAAATGAGAGCTGAAAGCTTTTTACTCTAGAATTTTACTCTAGTTTCTAAAATAGTTCTGCATGTGATCTATGGATTAGAAAACATATGGTTCCAGAGATCAAAGTCTATTGAATAGCCCACTAAATCAAGACACAGAGACAAGAATTTCTTAGAAGATCATACTGGATCACTGGTTAATGTTTTTGTGTTCAGAGACTTCTGTAGAACTGATCAGTACCAGATACAAGAGAAGAATATGTAAACCTCAAATTAATGCGTGTTGCAGGGTCAAAGAGTTGCGATGAACAGCATGAAGTCCAACAAACTGCTGATTGCTAGTGGCGTTCCTCAGGTTTCAGTCCTGAAGCCAATTCTACTTGAAGTTATTTAACGATCTGGGCAGTGGGACAGAGTGCACCTCAGCAAGATGAAACCAAACTGATGGGGAGAGCACTCAATAAGCTCGAGGACAGGGCTGTCATTCAGAGGGAACTCAAATGGCTGGAGATATGGACTCAGAGGAGCTTCATGATATTCACCAAAAAAGTAAATGATCAGTCCTGGAACTGAGATGGAATAACCCTATGCAATAACACAGGCTGGGATCCAGTTGTGTAGAGAGCAGTTTTGCAGAAAAGGGCCTGGGAATCCTGGTGGACAAGTTGAATGTGAACCCTTGTGCTGAAAAAGGCCAATCACATCACATCACATCACATCCCAGGCTGTATTAAAAGAGTGCAGCCAGAAGGCCAAAGGAATTGAATCTTCCCCTCTATTCGGCATATGTGGGACTAGATCTAGGGAACCATGCCCAGTTCTGGGCTCCCCTGTAGAAGAAAGACATTTAGAGTATCTAGGCCACCAAAGGGCAATCAAGATGGCAAGGGGGCTGGCCCACATGGTATATGAGAAGAGGTTGAGAGAACTGGATTTCTTCAATCTGGAGAACAGAAAGGTAAAGGGAGACCTTACTGTTGTTTATATTTATCCAATCAAAGAGAATAAAGTGGATGAGACCAGACACTTCTTAGAGATACAGAGCAGAACAACAAATGGCAAAGGACAAGCTGCAGCATGGGAAATTCTGGTTATATATTAGGAGAAACATAAGAAAGGTAATAAAACATTGGAGACAGTGGCATGAAGAGGTTGTGCAATCTCCATCCTCGATACATTAAAAATCCAGCTGGAAAAGACTCCAAGAAATCTGATTTAAGTTAGCCCTGCTTTGAGGTGCAGACTGGACAAAATGGTCTTCAGACATCCTTTCCAACTTACTCTATGACATCATGTCTTTGTGATTTAAAAGCCTAAAAAAAAAAGCTGCCATTTTATTTTCTTATGAATTCTTCTACTTTAGCTATCATTTCTGGATATTCTTGTTGGCAATAAATGCAGCTCAATTCTTCTTGTCTCCAGTCACTTGATAACAGAATTCTACTTATGCCAAGAACAAGTTTTCACTTGGATGTTTAATCTGATTAATCTGATATCTCATTACACATTCAAATGGCTCTTTTTTTTGTTTGATTTTACTGCCCAGTGGTATTTTTTTTCAATGGCAGAAATTCTACTTTTTTGTTTTAGTTTTCGCATGTTGCTCATTTCTTCTAAATCTCTGCTTCTGCAATATTCAGTGTGAGACTAGTGGTCTCCTCTACATTTAAGATGGGACAGCACTGGTATGTAGAATGGCATAATCTATGCCATGCTGTTGTCCATTCCTTTCCTTATTTATGTAAAAATCTTTTGCTTTCTAACAGCAGCTGCACCTTAAGGAAAAGGTGCTATGCATAAATATGCTATGGATAAATAAAATATATTAAGGCTGGATTTCTATGAGTAGAGGCTTCCATTAGGGATAACGGGCAATAAAGGGAAAAAAAAGAAAAAAAAAATCCCAATTGCAAGGTCCATCTGTTACCTACAGGAAAAATAGCATCACTTTCCTGTGGAAATAATTCCTGGCTGAGAAACAGTGTGCAAAAACACAGCATAGTCTCTGCTAACTGAAGGTTCATTTTGCTTAGTATGAAGATGTGTGACTATAAATCAGACTTTGACTGCTTGGGCTGTAGTGGTGATCTTGTTTCCAGGCTAGATGGGAAGTGTTATTCTGTGGCTATTCTGTTCTTGTCTCCAGTACGTTAATTTCTCCTAGACTATAATCCTTATTAATCCATTTCATGAAGAAAGGGACAGGGTATAAGTCTTAATATCTTACACACTAGTTTGGATTTCCAAAAGGCTTTGAGTCCTGATCAACACCAGCTAAAATACATTTGCTTTATGTGAGCTCCTCAGGGCTGGCCACACCTCCAGCTGGAATATGGTTATTATGTGGCTTATATTGCATAGACTTTGACACCTCAACAACTCTATCAATTGAATCAAAGCTCATTTATCTTAGTGGCTTGACCTCTGCAGTTCACGGATTTGTATGAAAGAGTTTTTGGGAACTGTCAAGTAAAATAATCACATTTTCTTGACCATGGGCTTGGTAACTACCACTACCTTTGCTGGGTTAATACCCAGAGGTCCAGTATTCCTGTTGGACCACCTCTGTGAGCTCCACAACATGCAAGGCTCACCGAAGTAAGGAATGCAGATATCCAGAAACTAAAGCCACCTGAGATGCTGTGCCTATATAGCACAATGCAGTGTGAACAGAGTCTAGCCTGAGTTTTGAAAGTGAGATTACCATACTCAGATCACTGCTATATCAGAGAAAAAAAAAAATCCATTGAGAACAGAAGGCATGAAGCCCTGTTATCTTGCTCCCCTCTGAAACTGCTCAGGGGTTAGAAAAATAAGGCTAAAATTGCTCAACAGATCTTTTTTAAAGGCAGACTGGAGGCTGTTACTGTGAATTTTATACATTCATATGTATATGTACATATGTAAAATATTATGTTTCTTAAATTCATTTCTTCTACAAATTGCACAAAACAGTACACAATTGTTTTGCATGAGGGCACAATATTACATAGGCTGCAATTTAACAGAACGAGAATATTAGTACGATGTCATATTTCTTTGAAAAGCACATACTTTTGCAATGTATTAAAGCAAGGTCAACTCAAACTTTACATTGCTTTTCGTGGAAAATGCCAAGAAGCAAGAAACTGTAACATAACATCTCTGTTGATTTTATATCCAGGCTCTCATAGACGGAAAGGGAATTAAGAACTCAGTGCAAAATTTTACCATAAATATGTATGTAGAATCTCTGTTCATTGAGAACTATCTAAGGAAGACTTGATTCCCAAGTTGTTAACTTCCATTTGCCTTTATAGTTAGGTGTTCATGTCCACATAGTAATAAATCAGTACACAACATTTTGGCATCAATGCACCTGAAATTATTTACGGAGGAAAGTATTACCTTGTTTCACTGAAACTCACATCAATTAAAAACAATCAAAGCCACAAAAAAATAGAGCTGTCCTTTGCCCTCTTCTTTTTTATAATGTTATTTTATCATTTGGGTCACACTGAGGTTAGCTACTCCAGACCAGTATCTTGATTTGTTTCAGAAGTCCACTGTGAATATCTTGGTGAGTTAAATTTTTGAGTTGGCATATTTTGAGAAATTTAGTCCCTTTGGTTCAGGTGCTGTGAATGACCATACTTCATGTAGTTGGCGATGAGAAGTATGCAGAGTTACTTCAGTAACCTCCAGTAGACATTAAAGGAGGTATCAAGACAGCCTTGGAGGAAATATGGAGAACCTTGCTCTAGTCATGTTGATCTTGAAGTGGCCACTACAGACACAACCACAGGACGAGCTGATGGTATTTTATTTGGACAAACAGGCATAAGCCTGAGTCTATAATTTCTCAGCACAGTGGGACGCAAATTTATATTTAACAACATTTCTCAGAAGAAAGTGTAGGAGAAAATAAGAGATGAAAAATAGCACCTTGCAGACCACTAGAAGGAAAAAAAGTTGGTAATAAAAAAGAAAAAAACTCAGCAATGTGGTGCAAACAGCTAAAGACCAACCAAATGAGTAAGTACTTCAGTGACGGAGGAATTAAAACTGAACATCAAAAGGAGAGAAGAAACAAGTATGTGGTGGTGGATCACAGTATGGAAGCTGAACACATTGCAATTAAACACTGAGTATAAAAAGTGGGATTCAGAGGAGAAGCTTTTTGCCCCTAAATAATAACTCATATGTGCATTCATAGATGAAACAGTTTTTAATGAGAAATTCCTTCAACTCCTTTCATTAGGAAATGACAAGTTTCATTAGAAAAATATTTGGTGATATTTTTTCTTTTCTCCCTCCCTTTGGTAATTCAGCCCCACTCATGTCACATTCCATTTTTGTCTTTGGTGAATTTTCCTGTTTATCATAAAAGGAGCAAGACATCAAGCCTTACTGACAGAAGAAAGTTAATAGCATGGAAGTGGAGGAAGAGAACTTTGTTAATATGGAGGGAAAGAGCAAGAAAGAGTTAATGAAGCTTCACCCAAAAGAGAAGAAAGCCCAGGAGGGGGAAACCAGCTACGATTAGAAACCTAGCATGTTCGGCGGCTAATAAGCAATAATTCTATGTAGTTTGGGGGTTGGTTTTGTTTGTTTGTTTCTTTTTCCAAAGGTTTCAGTTTGCAGAGGACATATATGTTAAAATATATTTTTTTAAAAGGTCATTGTTTGGTATTTTTACAGACAAATGTAAAAGAAGTGAAAATATAATTTTTGAGCTGGAAGGGGCCACTGGGGTCAGTGGTCAGAGAGTGAACATATGATAATACAGCAAATAAGCTAAGAAGTCAGAGCTAGACTACTATTATTTCTACATTAAAGACATATATATGGCAAGCAACATTTATATCAAAACAGTATATTTAAATGCAATACAGGCTGCTGTACATGATGAAATCCTGGGAAGTTTTGTTTTTTGTTTTTTGTTTGTGTGTTTGTTTGTTTGTTTTCTCTCTTGTCTCTTCAGGCTTTGTCCTACACATTTCCAGGTACAAGAGAGAAAGGTAACCCACAGAGGACCCCATGAGAAAGCCAGCTGATGCTGGCATGGGCACAGTGACTCTGATCACACTGAAGATTGCATCTCAGCAGCTAAGGTAAAGGTTAGGAGAATAAGATAGGAGCACTAGGGAAAGGGGTGGTAGGGCTTGAATAAAATTAAAATCAACTTATATATGATATTTTGAATTATTCTTTGTAAACTGAGTAGAGAATGATAAATCCAGGCTGAAAGAAGAAAGGAAACTCTACAAGCATTAGAGGAAAAAGACACTAAGAATGATTTGCACTTATGTTAACCTGTTTATGATTTTTGCTTCCAATATTATTTATAAGGCAATAGTACCTAGTGACCACATTTTTTTGTGGAACTTGTTGAACTATACAAGACAAAAAGAGTGCCTGCCTTGTCAGCCAGATGTAAATTTCGATGATTTCTCTGTTCCTGATCTAATCCTGATGAATAATAGCTCACTGAATTCCTACAGCATCTACCTAGGAAAAAGTGAAAATATCAAGAGTACCACTGTGTCTTATGAGGAAAAAAACCTAGATGGGCAATCATTGCAACTAATATTTTCACATTGTTTAGTCAATTATAAATTCCATGTCTTATATTTTACAATAAGTTGGGTTTTAAAAAAAAAAAGCAGTAAAGTCACAATACTTAAGTGAATATCCCAGAATAATTTTAAAAAACATTATCAGAGCTATCTTTCAGACTCCAAATTCCCAACTCTTCATCTACCCACTGGAACTGTAATTGGCTAAGTGGCATAGTTTTCACTAAAATAGCAGCATTTGAACAGTATTTCAAAAAACGGCTACACAGCTTTTTGGGGGAAACAAATGAATTATGCATCTTAAATATCAACAAATATTTATACAGCTAACAATCTGCAGCTTAAGTGGTCTCTAGAAATTTAAAGAAAGGGCATATTGTAGTTCTCCATGATAAACTCAATAATAATTAGAATTCCTACCAGGCTGTTAAGTAATGCAGACATATTAAAGCATATTTTTAGCTGAGCTTATTATGTTCTAATAAAATTTAAAGAAGCATAGCTGAAGGGTAAGAAGTAGCAGCATCTGGTCTATTACCAGCTCTACATTGTGCTGTGCCATTTAGACACTGCCAGTGTGTATGTTTTTGAAATGCTGAAATGAAGTCCTAGATTGATCCTCTAATACTGCTTTAAAAATAGTCTGCGTATAAGCCTCTGCTATTAACTTTTGTGATGCAGCTTTTCTGGAGGGATGCAATCCCAGAAGTAGCAACCTAAATTATGGACCCAGCTCAGCAGAAGTAATGGCACTTGATCCTTAGGGCAGCCTGCTCAGAAACCAGCTTCCACTGTGCATATCCCTGAACATAGCTGTGGCCCTCTCTGATGTCCAGGCTCATTAAAAGCAGATTTGGGTTTTTTTACAATTGTTTTTTATATCTAACCTTTAACTGCTGAATGACTGATGTCCATTTCATGGCCTGGAATCTCCACTGTAGTTATTCATGTTTCTTAAGTGGTACAGATTGCTCTGAAGAACAAAAAATTTCAAGGCAAAGAAGAATCTGCACCTTTACATATAATTTTGGGGAATCATTGTTGCATGGAAAAACAATTCTTGAACTTTTTGAAAACATATAAGTGATTTTCATGCTTTCACCCTTCCCCTTACATCTGCTTTCAGGTTGATAGAGTTAGGGAGTCTTGACAATGGCACATCTAAATTTTGATGGGCTTCTTCTCATCTCTCTGGGCATCACCGGCGCTTGACAAGGTGTGAGATCTGAGGGCGCACCGGTAGTATGGAGCATGTTGAGTGCCTCGGACAGTGTCATTCAGACACCTTGAGGAATGTCTCCCCTGGGCTATTTCACAGAAATGGTGTTATAATCTGAGCTGTTGTTCCTCCAGATTTGATTTCCTTCAGGAATCAGGAAGAAAAAGAATCTAGTTGACTTCAGGCAACAGCGCAAAAATCTTCAGAGAGTTCTCACAAATCGGGAAGACAAAAAGAAACAGCAGTCCTAGTCCGATTTACTGAGTATTGCTTGATTTAGGGAGCAAGATAACATGAGAAGGGGTCTATTCACTTTTGGGAAGGTGCATGCACAAGTATTAAAAATCAATAATTTCCATCTTTTTTTCTTTTATAATGTCAGTTATATTTAATCTACAATGTAGCCCTGTTAATCCAGCCCTTTTTCTTGAAATATCTTCTCTAGGGATTTCAGTACATGAGCATCCTTTATTACTATGTCATTTACATACAATAGCAAAAAAGCGGGAAGGGAAGGGAAGGGAAGGGAAGGGAAGGGAAGGGAAGGGAAGGGAAGGGAAGGGAAGGGAAGGGAAGGGAAGGGAAGGGAAGGGAAGGGAAGGGAAGGGGATGACAGATGAATCAGTGCAACAATCATCAAATTATAACCAGGGATTGAATGGGGCATCTCCAAAGCAAAGCTGGGAATCCCGTTAGTTATGAGAATGACCACCCATTACAGACTGCTCAGGGGGACATAAAACACACACACAAATGTGGATTAGTATGGGAGCCACTTGTCAGTGCAGGGTCAGGATAAAACTTTTTAAGCTCTCTTTGTAAGACTCTTTTGAAAACCTGACCAAGCAGAGCATCCTAAGCCATCATTAAAACAAATAAATAAAAGCCTAGCAGGAATGTGATCCATGTTATAATGCAACTAACGGGTACCTAGAGACAAGAGAGTGTTTAAGTCAGAAAATAAATAAGAAGGTTATTGATGACTCCCTTCTCTCCAGAGAAATTATCTTCAACACCTTTCAGTTTTCAGTACCTTGTTCATTTTTCCAGCAGGGATATGGGTCTCCTTATAGTAAAATTAAGTCTAGTTCCAGTAGACTTGCTTTTTAATTGCCTTTCACAAGGGTTTTAATAGGAGTGCAGAGATCCCAGGAGACCCCCAAGAGCACAGGATGAAGAGCATTGAGGTAGTGGTGTCTGCCCATGGATGACACTAAGAGAGCCAATAGAAAGAAAGTAATTCCATGATTATTTAGCTCTTAAGTGAGAGTACCTCTCCCAAGGAGCTCTAGTTTCCCTTCACTCTTCCTCCTCCTGTGCTGATTTCTCCCCATGTCCACTAGCCACTTTCAGTGGTGCATCCTTTCTCAGCAGGCACAGCTGTTATCTGCATGAAACAACTAATTTTTTTCATTTTTCACATTTGTATATTAATGCAGAAAATTATTATAGTAATTTTTTCTTTTTTTTTTTTTGGTTTAGTGGAAAAGTTGAACTCAGTTGCTATGTGGCTACACAAAGTGACAAGTAATATATAGATGTAATAAATTATTTTTTATTTCTTAAACAAATGTTTATGTAGAGTATTTAGAGATTACAGTGTACTTTATAAACAAGTTTACTGTTTACATTCATATTTTTTATATATTCTAGGTATTTACACAATTTCTATAATACCTTGGGGCCTCAAAACCCTTTGAAACACTTATCTTGGTAACACTGGGAAAGAAAACCATAGTACTATTGTACATAGCTAACAAAGGAGGATGAGAAGCCCAAGATCCTCTGACATAGCTATCTATATCTCAGTTGCAACTCTGTACATTTACACCTGCAAGGATCTAGAAGAGGAAGTGGAGGCTGGTGTTTTCAGGGTAACTGAACAGCAGACTATGCATCTCAGAGCTTGAAGAAATTTTCAGAAACTACTATGCTGGTTTAAATCAGTGATGCCCATCAATTTTGGAGACCAGAGCTGCTTAAAAAATTCCCACCAAGGCTCTCTCTGTAGCTCCGATTTCCTAACAGCTTTAGAAAAATTGAGCCCTTTTTGGCTTTTTTAAAGACTGTTGCAGAAATCTTAGGCCAAGCGGTTAACACCGGTTTTCTGCTTTCTAGGCTGTAGGGCTGTACCTCCTAGTACAATATTCACTGTTGCTTGAATGTGCTTATTTTTCTTTGTCTGAGAGAATTTTAACCAGTCTCAGAACTTCAGAGATTCAAAGAACATCATTTTCCCCTGAATGCTAATTAGCTTGATAACTTTGTTTATTTAAAGCTTATTAAGGAACCTGGTAAATTAATACATAGCATCATAATATATCTTTCAGGTTTCCTGCAGCTGATTACTTGGAAGGTTGTTTAACAGAACAGCCGTGGCTGACAGAATGATAGTCTTGTGGGATTTGCAAATTACTGAAGGAGCAGGTTTTTTTTCCACAAGTTGTATCTGTGGCTCACTGAATTGCGTTAGAAGTAAGGTGTTAATTGTGTCAATAAACATAACCATAGTGCCGTTCACAGGCCCCACGATAGTCACTTTTGCCTCAGCTGGGGTTCTTAAAATGTTCTTAGACTGTATTTTTCCACAGTTGACTTGTACCACACAGCTAGTATTTCTCCCTGAGTCATGCACCAAGAAAATTGGAACTGCTGGTGAAACATTCACAAGGCCTGCTCTGCACCAGGCATATAAGGAGTTTCAAAAGAAAAACAATAAATTATTCCCACAGACCACCAATCAGTCATAAAATGGCATTTTCATCAGTAATAACATGACATATTTGCATTCATGCAAAACCTACCTTCATTGCAAATTCGTTTGGCTCTGCTATTCTTTGTTAAAATAGTTTTAAAATTGTAAAACTGGATTCCAATTTGTGCAGCCTCAGATTTATGATTGGAGGGACAAGGCAAAGGGATACAGGCAGTTCTGCATATATGTAAGGTTTTATGAGGAGTTCCTCTCAAAACGAACTCTGAAATACTCTGTGTTTTGCCTTATGCTCTTTAGCACTCCATTATAGTTTCAACCACTTCCAAGATCTCCCATAATTAGTTATATTGAATCAAGGATATATTTCAGAATAGGTTAACTTTATATCTTAGATTTTAGGGAGAACACTCTAATAAGTGAGATCTGAATGGAAATACTGTTGGTTATCATAGAGAACACTCTAAATACTTAAAAAGGTAATTTTTCAGTTTCTTATTACACAGTAATTAACACAAAATTGGAATAGATTCTATGCAGTACACCTCATCATTTTATAGCTGGTTAGACAACACTAACTGAAAATACCTACATAGCAACAAAGCTTATAAACCATTATGTCAAAATAAGTATAATCATTACTAATGGAGTGCTGAATAAGAGCTAAATTCTTCTCAGTCATGACTGTAATGCAGAGATTAATAAACCAGATGAATCGGATATCAGATGAAGCAGCCACTACAATCCTTTCTATTACCTAGAAATTCAGTAGTTCTTTTGTCTTCCGCCCTGCCCCTCCTTTAAGAAAGTGTATTGATACTTAGCATAACCTTGTATACCTATTGATAACCTATTGATACTTAGCATAACCTTGTATAACCTTGTATAACCCACTCACAAGGGCTTTTAATTTTTTTTTTTAATTGATGTTTAATCAGCCAGAGTAAAGAAGGCAGTGTGGCCATCCTGGGGCCTAGAATATTTGCCCACATCTGAACCTGGGATGAAGTAAGATAGTTAAGCAAAGCCCTGGCTTCCCCTGTCTAGTCCTAACCATGGTCCTCTCTGAGCTTGGAGATGGCTTCCACAGGTCCCTTCCAACTGTCCCTCCTATGACCCTCTGATGATGTGACAGGAATGGGAATGATCCGCATTTAAAAACTTGGGGTTTATGCCACTGGTTTTGCATCGATTTATCTTTATTTTATTTATTTTATAATCCCCCTTCAGTCTGTTTGCTGATATTACCCATCAGTTATCACCTACCAGAGAACCCTTTGTCAATCCTCCCAGTGTGCAAACACAATAGCTTTTCTGCATGGTTTCTCCCATGTCAGAACAAAAAGGAATTAATCTGTTAAAAATACAGTCAACTGAAAAGCAGGTTGGCTATTTTGAGTTCAGTATTTTTTTTCCTAATGCTACACAAGGCAGGGTAGGAGTCATGGTTTAATTCTTTCTGAATTACAGTCCAATCAGGACTTGTTTAAATTGCTCTCATGTGGAAGAATAATCCATAAACAAAGAAAAAGAGGAGTTGAGCTTGCATTTCAAGGACACCCCCCACTACTTTGAAAACCAAGGTAAAAGCAAAAAATAGTTTTCCTTTTCATCACTAGGAAAGCTTGCAACATACATAAGCAATGCACAACTTGGAAAAGTCTGTTCAAATGGCATTATGAATACTACACTGAACCAAAAAGAGAACTGTTGTGTTTTTTTTTTCTCCCCCCTCCCCCTTCCCCTGTAAGGAAGGCTTGCAATATATGGTATAATGAAGAACTTCTTAGAAAAAGTCTGTTCAAATGGTATTATGAATACTGTGTTAATAGAGAATCCACTTTCCATGCCTACACGGAAATAAACCAGCTGCCTTCACTAGAAACGGATGGGGCTTATTGTTATTCTATCTTGATTCAGAAAATTCTGACATTTCCCTTATGGTAAAATTTCAAATATATATACTGCGGGGAAAAAAAAAAGAAAAAGAAGACAAAAACTTTTTATTTTTTTTAAAAAAACTTACATAAAGAAAGTAGAAATTCCTTTGCTTTTCTTCCAAAACCTGTTCCTCACAGACGGATATAAAACTGACTATTCAGTGCAGCCCTGGACACCTGATGGTATTTAATATAACAGAAAACATTTGTGTTCTGCTCAAAAAGAGAAGCCATCTCCATGTGTGCTTGAAGACAAATACCAATTAACATGACAGGCAGAAACAAACACATGCTATGCTGTATGCTAATGTGTCCTAATTCCCTCTTCATCTAAAATGATGGATATTCAAAAAATCACAGAAATCTATACTGTTTTTTTAATTATGAACACAGGTCTTAGGTTATTCCAGAAGTGTGCATTTCAGCGACTGATGCATTCAGTAAATGGACGGAAAATTAAACAATGAATTTTAATTTGCTCAGATTATATGCAGTCTGTTCCATTTTGTAGAATGCTGTAAGTTTAGTGAATGTAATAAGCAGTGTATACTGCTCAGTAGTTCCTATTTTTCCCTTCAAATGAGTTTCTGTGATATTAGCAATTTCTATGTATTCACATTCTAGCACCCTCTCCAGGTATCAGCGTACAAAATTAGCTCAAAAATATAAGATAAATCCATCTGTAAACTATACACACCCTGGAAAAGCTCACATAGTCTGAGAAACCAGATATTATGAGACATTTAGGTACAGCATAATAGAGACTAACACTGCAATTCTGCTCCTAATGAACACTATGGGCGTTCTGTCAATGACTTCTGTAAGAATAGGACTTTGCATAAGAAAGACACCATTGTATGGTCACCCACTATAATCTGCATAAGCACGTCATAGAAATCAATCTAGTAATATCTTCACTGAGTCGCTTCTCATTATACTGGAGTATAACCTTTAAATCCAATTTGGGCATAATATTGTTAGAATAATAAATTCAATTTCATCTTAAATACATTTTATTTGTTTCAAATTTGAATTTGTGTACTTTCAACTTCCAAGCACTTGATCCACCTGTAATACTCTTCTGTCTTGAGAAACCTTCCACAGTCTTACACCACAATTACTGTCTTACAATCTTCTCTAGGATATATTTGTTAAAGGGAGATGGCTTGGTGTAAATCAGCTTCTTTTCCCCCTTTAAGGCTAATTCTTAATTGTATTATAATCTTCCTTTCAACAGTTGGGTAGCACAAAGGGACTTTAAGGATAATGAACATCCTTATTGTCTCCCCCCCTCCAAGAATATGTTTATTATCTAGGTACACAGAGAAAATTAACAGGAAATACTGCTTTCACATG
Organism: Theristicus caerulescens; assembly: GCA_020745775.1. NCBI lineage: Eukaryota > Metazoa > Chordata > Aves > Pelecaniformes > Threskiornithidae > Theristicus > Theristicus caerulescens. The sequence continues at coordinate 127,584,468 of CM036559.1, read as the reverse complement.
TGAATTAAACTCTTAGTGGATTTTAGTAGGTAAGCTCTCCCTTCCTTCTCCAATATGCCAGAGAGACATTCCCAAGCTAAGGAGACCCAGAAAATAGCACTATGTGTAATCATAGGTCTTGGTATAAGCCATTCTGCAAAACACCTCACCTAATGTGAGATACGTGCAGTGGATATAGCTGCATTTGAGCCAGTAACCCCAGACTGCCTTTCCCATCAGTGAGAAAACCAGACCCTGCTGAAGTGTAATTCATCTCTCCTAAAATAGACATCTGAACTCAGTCAGAAGAATTGTGCCCTAAAAGCACCTCCATTGACTATAAATGGAAGCCAGGGCAATAATCTCAGATGGAGACATCTATAGAGGTGATGCATACAGTTATGTCAAATTAATTCCACCCTCACTGTACTGCTTTTGAAGAGAAAGATTGGTTTAGAAAAAAACCACCAAAATCCTGAACGCATTTCTTGTGTGGAGAACGGGGATGTTTAATCAAGAGTCCCAGCTACTTGAGGAAACAAATGAAACTCCTGGTTTCTCAACAGATCTTGTTGGAGGGAATAGGGCATCTGAGGGTTTGCACAGGGAATTCATAATGACATAAAGGCTCAAGATGCTAACATGACTAGATGTTCTAAAACATATTTTTTCTAGGTGAAATTGCATAAAATTATCAGAATTATTAAAAATGTGCTCAACTCATTAATAAGTATTTTTTTCTTTATTTGGGATTCCTTTAGCATTAGCAATAATTAGATTCAGTTAATGGGGTATGAATATGGATGAAATACCTAGGTATTTAGGATTCTGAAAGTAATTTGCTTTAATCACTGTTTTCTTGCAGAAAATCTGTTTTCATAGGTACAAACATTTTCCTAGATACAAACATCTCATATCAAAATCTTACAAAATTTATAGTTTGTTTTGTTTTATTTTGTTTTTTAGCTTTTTTAATATTTAATTTTCATTTTAGGAGTCATTTTCCGGAGTTAATATATGTAACCAAGTTTTAAGGTATTTTTTCCAAGACAAAACAATGAACAAGCAAAAGAAAATAGCTTTTCTCACAGGACCAGTAGAATACTTGGGTTAAGTATATTTAGAGTTATTGAAAGATTTATTTAAAAACAAGAGCAATTTTACATAATCAACAGATTAGCTAAGAAGTCAAGTAAAAAAAAGGCAAGATATCACTTGGAATGGAACAGATCTTCTAATTACAGCTCTTTCCTTATAAAAGGGAAAGATGTAAATCCAAATCAGAAAAAAATACTATATTAGAATGAGCCTATACAAAGTAATTGAACAACAGATACAAAACTGAACTAATAAATAAATTATTAAAAAACACAACCCCAACCAAACAACTAATTAACATGTGTTATAGAAAATGGATTTTGTCATCATACTTAGATGTTGGTTTTGATGAGTTTGATTGATAGAGAAATATTGTTAATGTAATATATTGGACTTCTACAAGACATTTGACCTGGTATCAAGAGGGATCCTGTTTCATAAATTCAAATGACAAAACCTCTGAAAATAATAAAAAACCCATGACCTATAATATGTACATTATATTAAAAACTGCTTAAATTATAAGTCTGAAACCATCATTACTAATATGGAATTGTATCTGAGCACCTGTGTTTCCCCTGGGTTCATCAGAGAACTTTCTTGCTCTATGTTATTTGGAATTTTTAAGAATGACTGGGAAAATTATATTATCACTGAGAAAAATCTGTTGGTGACATGAAAGGAGGTAGAATGGTTAATTAGAAATGATATTGAGAGTTTGGTTTCAGTGAAACAGTATGTATTTCAATATGGCCAAGGGCCATGTATATAGGAATAGACAATGTAAGCTACAATAATGTTATGGGTTTGCTAACCTGGGAAATAGTGACTCTAAAAAGTACTTAGGGAGATAGTGGATAATCAACTAATAATGAGATCCCAGGTGACACAGCAGTCAAAAGGAATAATGGATAGAAATATGGAACAGTGAGTAGGAGTTGTGAGATTATAATACATCTGCCTTTGACAATAATGAAACCATTCCCAGAATAATTTGTCCATTTCTGGTTGCATTAAGAGAGATATTAAAAACCTGGAAAGGATTGAGAGGGGAGCAGGGGGAGTGACTAAAATCTGGACAGCAGTGTGGTGTCCTGGGGGACAGGAGGTACTCCATGTTTTCAAGGAGAAGACTGCAGGGTGACTTGATGGTGATTCTAAGTGTCCATGTGGACCACAGAAATTCAACAGAAGTCCTTTCAATCTAGAATACTAAGGCAGAACAAAACCAATATTGGAAAGACAAGATGACTTAAATTCAGCAGAAAAAAGGAAAAATTAATGAAGGGTATTAATCAGTGGAATCACTTTCTAACATTTGTGGTGAATTTTTTGTCATTAGAAACTGTAAAGCCAGAGCTGGATGTTTGTTTCATAAGACACCACACACTTTACTTCAATTCTGGCTATTGCACTTGAAGCAGGAATTACTGCATGCCACTCCTATGGTTTGAACTTGTAAAAATCAGAGTGTTCCCTTAAGCCCACCAAAACCTATGAATGGTGTTTATTGATATAGAGAAAATTAGCTGGCACTTCCAGATTTAATTTGGAAGATTGCCTCCTGTTGTGAAGAAAAAAATCCTTTGAACTTTTATTAAAGACTCCAGTTTACAGCTTGTATATGCTTAGCTTAAGATACCATGATTACTTGGAGGTCAAGGTCTCTCAGCTGCAGGCAGTAGATCCTGGACATGACTTGATCTTACAGATGCCGCACACATGGAAGCAAGCATCAAACTGAGAGCATGGTAGAGCTGCACATGCTCTCAACTTGGAGGGTGCAGAATTTGAGCAGCTCTCGTCCTGATGCCTTATGCTTACACTGGGAGGAAACTCTGCCTAAGCCTAGGACTTTTTAAACAAAAATATTAATGTGGAAATGTCTGTGTGGTACAGCCAATAGGCAGTTTTTGGCACAGACCTCAACAGTCTAGGAAGACACTGAGACTGGTGACTTTACTCAGAAAATCATCACCTGGTTTCCCCTTATCTACAAAGATACTAAATAACAGTATTTTTAACTGAGACAGACTTGAACGTCTTCTGCTCTTGCCAACTGGGCTGCAGGATCTGGCCCATTTGTAGCAGTCCACCGTCCACAATAAAGAAAATTACAGCAAATGCATCTTTGAAGGAGAATACTGTTACCTTAAGCCATGGCCATTTAGAAAAAGCAGTCTGATTTCATGAGATATTATTCTACTTCTTGCTTGCCCCACCAGTGGTTTGTTTCCAATGCCTTTCCCCAGGAGGCTGAGCCTGAATTGTATTCCAGAGGCAATTCAGAAACTAGAAGGCAAGCTGGATCTTCTTTTTGAAAATTAACATTTAACTTTAATTGTTCCTTCCCACACTACTTTGGAAATTATTCCTCTGTGCAAACTGAATGAGAATGAAAAAGGTCATGTTCAATTGTAGATTTTAAAGAACCCTGAACTTTGGCTCCAGTTTACCACCTTGTCTTCATCTTAAAAATAGCAATAAAACCAAAACAAACCTTGTCTGCATGCCTGCTTTACATTAGAACCTTACAAGGAAAGTTATAATGTTGTCTGTTGCTCTGCTGAAAAGAAAAATAACCAATTTACTCTTGTGTGGTTCAAGGGAAAATAGCCTTGAGAAAATGTTATTGATGTAGTGTATTTATGTAGGGTTGCAAGACAAATTATGCCATCAGCAAATAAGGTCAGAGTAGCAGAGTGAATTACTGGCAAAAATAGGTTGCTTGCAAAGGACAAAGGTTGTTTTAACTGCATATAAACCTTGAAGCCAGATGAGAAGAAATAATAACAGACTCAGTGTGGAATGTAGTGTTTTAAAGCTCCCCAAAACTCCAAATGATTTTTTGTGTATGACTATTACCTTTTTAGGAAGGATGAAGAGGGCTGCATGACAGAATTTCTGCCTGTGATTATTGGGAGCCAGTTTAAGGGCCTCCTGTGAAGTACGGTGTAGCTGCTTCAGTCAGCAGACTTTGGACCCTGCCTTCAGAGAGAAAAATGCTGCACTTAGGGATCTGCTCCTATTGCTTTCTCATGCAGTCCTGAAGAAGTTAATGTAGTTTTCTACAGCAGGGAAGAAGTAACACATCAATAGATGCTTAACAACATGCTTAACCACAAGTATATACAGGAGTACACTGCATAGAAGAGCACACTATTTAGTTTTTAACAAAGTAGAATTCTGGTTTACAGTTCTGGATACTTCATGTAATTCCTCATCTGTCTGAAACATGTTTAACACAGGTTCTGCTGTATCCAGGGCTGACAATAACTGCCAGAAACTGCTAATTTATTCCTAGTACACTTCAAATTTTTCAGTTCCTCATAAAAATGAGCTTTGAAGATTTATTTCTGGACCAGAAATAACAAAAATATAGCATCAGTTCTTTAAGAAAAAAATTTTCATAGTCATATTAGTTTGATAAATAATCTTTAAATAAAGCAGCATTAAGCATGTCAATATTGCTTTGCAGTTGTAATTGGCATTACTTGCATTTTTTAAAAGAGCAAGCAAATGGCTAGATACACGCTGGTCATTAGCTGCTCTCATGCTATGCATTTCACACTAGTCATTGGTGACAATGCAGCTTTTTGGAGAAGAGATGAAAATGGAGATCTTCCCTTTTTTAGGGGTGCCCTAACTGCTGGGATAGAGCAACACACAGGATGAGTGCACAGGTACAGTCAAAGCCAGGGCAGTATTTACATGACTGATGTTGCCTCAAGACCATGTGCCCACAGTGAGCAATGCCTCGAGAGGACTTCTGCTGAAGAGGGTGGAGTGGCTCAGAGCTGAGCCTGGGAATGAGTTATCATCATCCATGCAGGCGGTGAAGGTCCCCTGGTCAAGCGCAATGCTAAGCCTGTCCCTGACTGACAGTAAACCCCATGGCTGCATGTATACAGCTGTTCCACCACACCTAGGCTTGAACCCTGTCATCCAGCGATCTCTTCTGTTCTCAGCCTGGTCCCCATGTAATCTTCCCAGGCAACAACTAGGCTCATGGTCAAGTACAGTCCAAGGATAGTTCCTGAGAGGCAGTTTGGGTATCAACAGCTTATTTCAGGGCTTAGGAGACATGCCTGGTCATCACTGGTCTGTGTCTGAACCTGGCTGGGGGTGATAGGATGAGCCCTGGCTGGTGAGACCCTGCTGCACTGTCCCTGAATGTGTCTCTGTGTCTTCTGGCACCCCAGGAGCCACCAACCCTCTTGCCCCCAACTCCTACTGTGGATGGCCATAGTCTCAGTGGGCAGTTTGGAAACAAACAATTAAAAACTTTTTTTTCCAAATAAGAATTTTCTCCTTTGAAACCTTTAAATATCATTGCTGAACTAATCCATCATGACAGTAAATCCTACAATATGGTCACTGATGTTAAACTGACAGTTACAGCTGCTTTCTCATGCTTTACACTGCTCATTTTTAGCTTTCCAAAACTTTACTTTGTAATATCACCTCTTACTTCCTGGGCACATACAAAACATTGTCACTGTGCTTCTGCTTTCCCAAATGTTACTTGCCGAATAATATGAAAGAACATTTGTGTCCTTCGGTTGGTGGTTTAAGAAAAAAATCTATGAAACAGGTTTCTACAACAAGAAAGTAGAAGAGGAGTTTAAACAGTGTGATTGAGAAGGAATTATCTTCTTTACACAGGAGGTAGATGCTTAGATATATATACTTCATAATTATAATAAAGGAAATAGACCTGGAGAGTTCTGTTGTGGATCAATGGTTAAAGTAATAACCTGTGAGACTGGATTCCTCGATTGTAATCCTGATCTATCAGCGTCAGGCTAGTGGCAAGTAAGCTCTTTTTGGGCCCAATTCCAACATCTTTTAAAGGTGCTTTACGCTGATGTAACTCAATTGATTCTAATGGAGTCACTTTCACTTTATGTCAATGAAAGTGAAATTGGGATATGATTACAGTCTCAGTTAACTCACCTACCAAGTAGATTCAGTCTATCGATTAGGGCTAGGGGACAGTTTAGAGCTGGAATTTTTATTTTCTTTTTATAAATATACAGCTTTTTGTAATTAAAAAATTGGTAGGAGACATGACATTGCTGTAACTTGAAAGGATGTGACTTAAAAAAGAATGTGTTGGACTCTCAGACTGACAAAATGCATCATTTTGAGTCCATGGGTCTTCACGCTGCATGCCATGTAATTGCCTACCCTTATTTTGTGTCCACCTGCAATGTTGTGGGCCTGGTAGGTTGCATGGGTTACACCTCAAATGCAGAGCTAAATGGTCTCAGACCACGCAGCACTGTCCTCCATCGCACTGCGTACAGAGGAGCACTGCAATACGTTGAGTAGCTGCTATGTTAATCTTGCGTGGAAGACAGAGTCAACAGGCAACCCAAATTACAATGCAAATGCAGCTGAAACAAAACATTTTGGATCAGTTAAACAGAAATTTAATGTTTTAATTCAGTAATGCCAAGCTATTGCCTTTCAATATGAATTCAGTTCTGCAGATTGCAAAAGACAATAGAAACAAACTGCTTATGGGACACAGAACAAAGTGCCATTTTCTAGAGATTTGTTTCTTAAATCCACTGCCTAAAAAAAGCCTTAACACCTTTCTCACTCCATAATTTCCTCAATTATACACACTCTCACCTTCCACCTGTGATTATTAATTTAATGTCTATGTTGTAAAATGCCATCGCTTTTGAAACAGGCACATGCTGCCTGGCCAGCGAGGACCAGTGTCTGATTAACCAGGGGATGCCAAAGAAACAGATGACTGCTGAGTCCATGCTGCAGTTCATGTTCTCACTGGGACATTTGTTTAAATTCTTTCTGTAAATCTGAATTAAACCTATAGGAACTTAAAGTCTCTGAAACCTTTGGCTGTATTAGCCAAAGGATTCAAAACTGCTTTCGGGAGGAGGAAGGAAAGGTGGATGGAGGAGCAGGCTGATTTTCTGGCTGCACAAGACTTTTCTTCCAAAAGCAGGCAAGGAAATGTGGCAGGAAATCACACATTTACAAATTGTGATTTTTTGGAACTTTCTGCTCCTTGAGAATTTTTTTTTTTTTTCAGCTCATATTTCAAGATGAGAACAAATACAGAAATATCAAAATTTTCCTCAAGGGAAAATTTTTTATATTATTTCCATCTCTAGCGTTTATTTACTTTATAGAGGTGTTTGGAGGCTCAATTTAGGTCTAAAAATATTAAGAAATCTTTGCATAAAAAGAACTTAAAAAGAGTTAAGCCTGTATTTTATTACAACCTCCACTAAATACCAGTTACCCACATTCACCCTTCTAGCTTTCTTGACTGCTCATGGGACCTATTTCTAGTGTGTTACTTTCCCCTCTAGGCTGCATGCTTGCTTCAGAAGTGTTATGTATTTTGTGACGGAGAATCTGGCTTTTCTGAAGAAAAAGGCAGTCGAGGTAGGAAGTGGATTTGAGCCTTTCAGTGTGGCTGTGGTTGTGCCTCTCCTGCAGCGTGCTGCTATTACGACTTTGTGTCTGCCCCAGCCCCGAGCGTGCCGCAGGGCTGCAGCCTGGCCACACCAGGAAGAGCCCGTCATCACTGCGTAGTGGGGAAACGCACTCCTGTCAAAGGATATTTCTGCAGGGAATACAAGTTAGTAGAGCAGGAGAACCTAACCCAACATGTGCTGCATTTGGCTTTGCAGATACCTAAAATAAACCCCCACATTTTTCTGCCTGGAATGTTCTGTGTTGATTTTTATTCTTTTAATTTCTCTAAGCAAGGTGTAAATTTTTACATCTCCACCCAGCTGCAGGAAGAGTTGGAAGACGTTCAGGTTTCTCTCTTAATGCTAAAGAAGAAAGGACTAGCCTATATATCTTGATGTGAAAGGAGCTATCTCATTTGCATTCTTAGTTATAAGAACTTGTCATTGTGGTATATAAACGCACTATTTAATATATTTACTCTCCAGGGAAGTAGATAAGTACTTTATCCCTGTTTTACATATGGCAAAGGAAAAACAGACAGACTGTAAGCTAGATATTCAGAATTTTGAATGACTAATTTTCAGAAAGCTGAGCTCAGGTGTCTGCTAAAATTAGCCTTGTTTAGGTTTATTATTATCATTATCATTATTATGATGATAATGACTGGACACCTGCTCAAGCAGCAGGTTAAATTGTGTTAGTCAGTGTCTAAATATACACAGAAAAGAAAATCAGCTTCTGACTATAGTGCTTATCATCTCAGGATGAAACAAGAAACCAAACTGAGATATGGACAGACTGAGGAGCTACAGAGGAGCGAGACACAAAACTACTGAATGTTTCCAATCCAACATCCTCAACAGGCATCACAGAAATTTTATGAGCTATTTGTGCAATCGATCTGAGATTCTTATTATATTAAATATATTTATATCTTTATAGATGGGTGTATATACACATAAAATTATGCTTTATACAATTTCACGGAGGTTTGTAAGAAGCTCTTTCCATTCATGAAAAACACCAGATGAAAAACACAAAGGTGTCTTTTTGAAAGTATGGCACGTAACTGCTGAGGGTGGACATTTCTAGCTGGTAAATAAGAGATGGTAGGTAGGTGACAGGTCATGAAGATCCTTGAATCTAAAGACTGACAGCTTTGTTTAATGCTATGCAGAAACAAATGAAGGAGTGTCTATAAGGGAACTGAGACTATCAGAAAAAAACATTTCAGAAGGCTAAGGGAAGCAACATCCTTAACAAAAGCAGAAGTTATTGGATTGTACTTCACAAGACCAAAAAAGTGGCTATCAAATAATTGAGCTCTGGCATGACCACAGCAGCCAGAATTCAACTGATGTGAATACAAGATGCTGAAAAAGGCCTAGGGGTTGTTGTGACACCAGGCTGAGCATGAGTCAGTGTATTTGCATCAGGAATACAGCAAAACTGCATAATGGACTCCATTAGGACATCAAATTAAAAGAAATGAGTATCTTCCTTTACTCAGCCCCAGTGAGGCCACACCTGAAATAATGGGCATAGTTTTGGACCTCTGTAATTCAAGAGGAGAAATTGGAGGGGATGCTGCAGAGAGTTGCCAAGATTATTACTGGTCAGGGCAAGTGACTTATGAGGAGAGTTTGAGAGAACTGGGCTTGTTTAGTCTGACAGAGAGGAGAAAAAAGAGACATTCAATAGCAGCCTACAGCTTTTTGAAAGTGATGGGGGAAAAAAAGGAGTTACCCAGCGCAGATATGGAATCCCAATCCTTGGAGACTTTTCCTAAAGTCATGGCTGACTTCATCTGGTGTTGGTGACAGTCTGGGTGGGAAGTTCAACCAATGACCTCCAGAGGTCTCCTTCAACCAGCATTTCTAAGAAGACAGAGCAGTAGCTGTTTTGCTGCCAATGGTTCATCTTTCCCAGGGAGCCAGAGAAAGCTGTCTGACCTGTACATCTATATGTAAGAACAGTTCTGATTAAGGGCTAAAAATTATGAAAACCATAGGACTTGTAGTTATTTATTTATTAAAAGATTCTAAACCATCACTTTGTCACATAGCATTCATGTGTTGAAAGGGTATCTTACTGCTGTGCCACAAAGTCCCACAGTAACATTACTATTGAATTACCTGTCAGGTATGGGTCAAGACAACAGAGAAAGTGCATGGGCTTTTAGGGACAATGGTACCCATCTAATTACTAAGAATTCCTGATGAGTTCTGTTAGGAGAACCATCTACCAATAGAGTGTAAAGAGAAGACCATATGTGTTCCTGCACAAGTTTAAAATACTGGAGAATGACAAAACACCAGTGCAGGGAGCTTAAATCTGCATTGACTCAAGGTGGACATTTGGGAGATTGAGTAATCATAAGAGCAAGCAATGCAGAAGTTGATTCTTTATGTCTGGGAGTTTTCAAACATGATTGAACATCTTTGTGGGAAATACTAATGAAACACTCCGTTAGCGACATATTTAGAAGGGAAAATGCACAGGAGGGGCATACAGGGGAACATCTTGTAGGGTATGATGATTCCTTCAGGGCTTATGTGTGTGCAAAACTATTAGGGACATGTCTAATAAAACATACAGCATCAGTTAGCCATGCAGCCCAATTCGAGATCTGGCTGCTAGCTTAGAAGTCAGTCCCACTTGGTGATAATCAATACATGAAGAAAGTGAAAAATTGGAGCACAGAACTTGAAAATGAAACCTCAAAAATGTGAGAACAATACTTTGACATAAAGCTGAGGTTTGGCTTCCTGCATTACCCAAGGAGCACGATGACCTCTCTGAGATCTCTTTCCCCAGAGGCATAGGTTTCAATTTGCACCAAGCTTCCAGAAACAATTCAGTAAAATATCACAAAGCTACTAAATCCTCCAGGGCTGAACCAGGCTCCAGTTCAACTCCCATCGGGTACAGGGAGAAAGAAAGTGATAATTAAAAGACAACGTGGGAAAGCAATGGACATCTATTTGAAATGTTGCCTGGTGTCAGGAAAATAAATGTGTTAATGGCCAAAAAATATATGAAATAATACCAATGGTAATAATGGTCTTCACAAGAAGGTGCTCTTAAAGGACGGCTCTCATCCAGAATTAAATGCAATGATTTACCTCTAATGCCAATTGCCAATATTAATTGGCACAGTCCTTAAAAAAAAAGTCCTTCTTCTTTCCTTGAAGAAACCCTTTAGATGATGTAACATGCCAAAGTGATTCAAAGCCCTTACTTTTTCATGCTGCAGATTTTTAAAACATCCACCCTCTGTTCAGTGCTGGCATTGCCAAGAAGAGCTGGAGCACCAGCTCATGTAGGTGCAGTCTCTCTGTAGCAATCAAAGGTTGGTAAGAGGTAAGGAACAGCCTTTTGAAATAATAATAATGACAACAATAATAATAACCATGGTGGTGATGATGATGGTGGTGATAAGAGATGTACTAAACTACAGAAAAAAGTTCAAATAATGAAATCTGCCAAAGCAATAATAAAGAAACTGAAGAAAACTATAGGAACCACTTGAGGTGACAAAAACGTCTAGGCAACAAACTACTTTGCCAAATTTAGACTTCAGGAATGGTTTGTCAGCCTTGAACCATTTCTTCATGCAGACAAACGCTGGCTTCAGTGGAAAGTTTATGTATCCATGTGGGCATGTTCCTTGTAGGTGTCTATAGATGCTGTATTTGTGTTCAGAGAAGTGATGGTAATGTTTGGTAAATTTGATGCTTTAGGGGTGAGTCCATTTTACAGTACTTGTGCTACTGAACTGGGCATATAGTAAAAAATTTCTCCTGTACTTCTTGGATGTGGCAAACTAGCTTTGCTAAAACCTGCACAATAAGTGGGATGCCTCTAGGAAGCACCACACTTGCTGTGTGCACACAAACTGTATGGTTCATCTCTACATAGTAAGAGCAGACAAACTTTTAGCTGTCTGCCAGCTTAGCCAGAACTTCAGTGGATTGCCAGACACATATAACAGGATTGTCTCAACACATGTAGAAAATGTGATGTTCTTTCAGGTCTGAAATTTGTCTCAGTGGCAGAAGAGGACTTGCCCATCAACACATGAATGATTGCAGTCTATCTTTGTGGTTTTGAGCCCTCAGCTTCTGCACATTTATTATTTAAAATTAAAACCAGGAATATTACAACAGCCAATTACTGTAAGGCTACAAGTGCTCAGATACTAGTAACCTATGGGTACAGAAGTACCTGCAGAGGTAGATAATAGTAGGTTTAGTTGCTGAAATCTTATATTTCCCTGAAGACAGACACAGGTGCAAAGACAAGAATGACAGCCAGAGAAAAGAGAACTAATTTTATGAGAAGGGACTAAAACAGTTTATGTGCTTCACAAGATGAAGGTAGATATGGGATATGATTGCTGCACGTACAAAATATCCTTTCCCCTTCTTGCTCTTTATAATTATTTAAGCAAAATACAATCCTAACACAAATAAACTGGTCATTGACATCTTTGGAGTGGATACTAGTCAGATATTTATTGGTTTGGGAGCAAGGTGACATAATAGTTTTCCAATAAAAAGGCTAAGGAAGGGAACAGAGACTAGCAAGGAACTAAGATCTCTAGGAGAGAGCATACTGCAAAATCCAAGGCAGCTTTAGGATGGAGCTTGACCACTGTGACAAGACATCCATTTCTGCATTCTGCCAAAATATTGTTAAATCCAGAGATTTCCAAGGAATTAGCTTTTCTGGCTTGACATGTTCTGGTTTCAGATTGAGCTAGAGCAGGGAGAGGATCTAGTTTTAAACATAACACCAGAGAACAGTAAACAGACTATGGGGACCTGCAGAACCAGGGTAGGCTTAGCTCTGTTATCATGTTTTCTTCTGTCCCTTGGATAGCTGTTGGATGACCTTACTGGTCTTCTTTCCAAGCTAGTACCATTCCAAAGTGACTTCATAGCTCTTCACAAGCTTTCCTAGTTCATTTAGGAAATATTTTTTCCACGTGGCAATGCTTATTATTACTGAACTATCCAAGTGCTTCCCCTTTGCTCTCTTTTGCTTCTGCTGTCTTTTTCTCATTTTTAACATGATAACCAGAACCTCACACTTTCAGGACTTGTTTTTCAGATAAACTTCATATAGCAGTGCCTAAAGCCTGGAAGCTCTTCAGATCTCACCAGCTGAGATTTCTCTTGGCATTATAACATCTCTTGCTGGCTTGCAGTCAATGAACCCTGCTAATATACCATCAATCCTGTCTGGCCCTGGAGAAAGGAGAGTGCCGGGACTTGGCCAGAATACTACTGTGTTTGGCTTATTCCCAACTGGAGTTGTTTAAAACAGTCCCCAGGCTGCTTTAATGCATGCCAAAGACAGCTTGAAAATCAGTGAGCTGACTCCCTGAGCCACCCCATTTCCTGCACCTTCTGTGCCCGATGGTCTCTGGGCACATCAGGGGCCAGGCAGCTCCTCTGATCCACTGCCACTGACAAACTTCAATATCATCAAAGCTTCCCGGCATACCTATCACTCTGTCAAGTAGCTAAGCATTACTGCATACATGAGTAGACTGAATTCTACAAAAACTGTGAGAGAACCCGAGTTTAAACTTTCATATGTGCAAAACACTGTCTTTGTACTGTTATGCTTTAGAGCACTGTGAAATAAAATTATATCCTGGACTCCGCGTACTGCTGATGAATGTGTTTATATGAGCCACAAACTCCCCTTTCTTCAGATGCATTAATTGCCACTCAGTAATATCTCTCTTCCTGCCACAAAACAGAGGTGTGTGCATTTGCAGAAATATTGTCTATTACCTTCTCTAAGTTCCCTGGCTATTTTTTCAAAAATGAGTTACCATGGAATCAGCGGACAAATTCAGCCTGTGGAGTTTCAACCTTGTTCCTTGTTGCTTTGGCTTTGCAGAGATATTTTAAAAAGGTGCAAAACAAGTGTAAAAAGCTGTTGTTACTGTTTGTGAGCATTTTACACTCCCTGTACACTCTCCACATAGATGTAAGCGATGGCATGAGGCAACAAGGTGTCTTGGCTGAGACTTAGCAACAGAATATATTCAAAAGTCATTCATTCCCCTCCAATAAACTCATCTGATTTATTCCTTAGATCTGCTGAAATCAATATGAAAAGGCTAACTTTTAAATGGAAAAAGTTCTTTTTTCAGACACCGAGCCATCACCATGACAGTGTCCATTTTCCATGCTCAGCTGAATCCGTACATGCCTGCCTGGCAGCTTCACTGACTTATCATGGGCAGGGAACGTGCACTTAGCATTGCTGGTAATGTTTATTCTGAACATCATTGCAGGCTTTTTTTGCCAAAGAACACAGGAGGGCTTGTTTTTCCTGAAATTCAACCTGCTACTCTTTGAACTCGCAGATTAACCTTATTTGCCAGTGGATTTTGGCAGCTGTAGCTGGTAATTCTGTAGCTTTTGTGGGTTTGGGTTTATTTGTTGTTTTGTTGTTTTTTTTTTTTTTTAAATAAAACCACAACAGTGTCTATCTTAGTAATCTAATTCGGGCCTTATCCTATGAATAAATCTATTTAAAGATAGCACCATGGTGTGCTAGCTAATAGTGCTGGAGATGTTGAGAGCTGTCTAGTTTTGTGATGTACTCTCTGTACTCTGCAGACCCTGAGACCGTAAAATCTTCAGGGCATTGACCTTATCTTCTATTTGTTTTTTCAAATTCCATACACACCTATAATGTTAGGAATAAACAATGGCTTTGGGCAAATACTATTCAATATTCAACAAAGTGTTAAACTAAAATATCCAGCAATATATCCAAATCTGCTTCTACCTACCTAATCACCATTAAAATATTAAATCCCTTGAATAAGCTATTTGTATTATTCATTGAAACTGCAGCAGTCTTTTTTAAAACTATTTAAATAAATTCTTTATCAAATTCTCTTTCATTACATATCTGTGCGTTTATTATGTTTACATCTTTTTTTAATTAGTCTTCCTTTGTTTTCCTCATTTCATGCCTCCACCTGCAAGAAACACTCTTGAGCTCTGACCATGGTTTACTTTTGAATCCTTGGGTAAACCATTTGCCCTGCGCACACCTTCAACACAAATATACCCTGAATGCTCTGACATGATAGCACTTTCCAGAAGGACAAATAAGCTAATGAACAAAAATTTAAAGAGGGTTAATCAAACACATGGACATTTGCCTCTTAATGACCTAAGTCCTAATTCAGTGTTGGCACAGCATTGTGTATTTACATACCATAATTTGCACAAAAAGATTCAAAATAATTTTACAACAAACATTCACCTAAAATGCAAGAGTGACAACATTTGGGGGTGAGTGCCATACTTTAGAGCCAATTACTAAATAAAATAGTGAAAAGGAATGTCAACAGAAGACTATTCCTCATGTTCACAGTGAGTGAGCAGCACAGAATAAACTTTTAAGCCAGAACATAAGCACAGGAACATAAGACTTGACAAGCCTCCCCAGCAATTTGAGCCTGTGGTCCTGAAAAGTTTATAACAGGCAGTAGAGGACTTGTCAGATGCCATATACTTTCTGTGACAGACAGAAGCCCAACTTAGATTGAAAAAGACACAACTAAAGATTGGCGATTAGTCTGAGAGGAGTCTTGGAACTGGCCATACATCTGCATATATATTACTCTCCTTTTGTTATCTGTGCTGTCCTTAAATTCCTCATGTTGTTATCTGGTGAGAGGAGCCACAAGTCAGGATAAGCCTGGCTGTACGCATACCTTAACAGACACAGTCAAAACAAAGGCAGGATCTGCAGGGTGAGCAAGAGGAATAATTATGAAATCATACATAAATATATCGCTTTCGGTACAAAGGAGTTTCTGCTCTGGGTCAGACCAGTGACTCATTATATTCAGAATGCAGTCTCTGGCAAGAGCAGACACGCTGCTTTTGAGGAAAATATAAGAAGTCTCTGACAGTATAACTCCCTTTATTCTAACAGCTAATGTATAAGCTTATGCCCTAAAGCAGAAGTTTTGTATCCAAAAAGAAGGGAGGTGTGCACGCAGCTCGGTCTCATCCCAGTACACATTCAGAAGGTGGCTAAGGCATGCACTCAGCCAGGGAGCCAGGCTTTATACCTAGTCCCAAAGGTGTTTTTCTGGCAACATGTTTCACAGGTTACACATGCTCCTTATACCACATGCTCTCTGCCTCCTTTTCATTTCATAATCTGCTTCTTTATTTCTTTTTTGTGTGATAAGATAACATTGAGATGTGTTTTGCCTTCCCTGTGCCATTCACTGTTTTATGCTTGCAGCCTATATTGTACATTTCTGAAAGCCTGTCTTAGCAAGCCTTGTCATTTCAAGTGTCTTACAGTTTTCACATCCAAGTCAAAAAGTTAAAATTTGCTTATACTGTGCTTTTAAATCACAAGCCAGGTGAAGTGGGTGAAAGCTTTCATGCAGCATAGGAAATAATAAGAAATCACCTCTTGAAAATAATGAAATATAGCCATGCAGTGTGGCTGTGCTGCTTTTCAAAGAAAAAGGCCATAGAGAAACATGAGTTTGTGGGAGGCAGAGTCACACAATCTATGTCTGGCATTTGATGGATTAACTATTATGCTTATATGAGTAAAAACGATGTTATGTTTAAGAAATCTTTCCAAAACTACTTCTGCTTGAAGTAGAGAATGGAAGAGATAGCAACCAAAAGCTGAAACTACTCTGTTTTGGCAGTCGTGAAGCCAGAAGACTTGTGAGCAAAAGCCAACGGACAAGGAACATAAAACATGGAAAGAGAGAAATCATCTTACGAAGCCACCATTGTGCATGGGAGTATCTTGCGTGGTCAACCGCAGACTGCACAAGCAGCAGTGCCTTAAGTGCCACAGGCAGGGGTATGGGCAAGACACCGGCAGCACTGTGGAATACCATACTGGGAAAAATAAACGCAGGCTTCAAAGCGAGTCTTGTAAAGAGACAGAAAGAATTATTCAGCAGAAAACCCAAATGCATACCTTCTTATTCAGCAGGGTCTTTTAAAATAAATAAATAAATACATATATAAATAAAATGTATAAGAGGAAGCTGGACACAATAAAGCAGGCTCTCTGCTTCAACTCTCTGTTTTATCACGCACAACCTGCATGTAAGTAAGTCAGTAACTGAAAGCTTGGACAAAGATATGGTTCGTATTATAAGAAGCAAAACATTTCCATTTTAAAAGCCTTGCAAAGACAGGCTATGAGGAAATCATCCTTGGACGAATGCAGGCTAAAGCTGACTTGCTTTCAAATACTGCATTTTGGGTTTTGCTTATGGCTCCTAAGGTCATTTCTTTGGGCAAATGTAACCCTCCAAAGCACTGATTTATAGCCTGTCAGAGCAGGATCCCTCAGCCTCCTTTCTGAGCTCCCTGCTGGGGACACCAGTTGTCACCCACTGTGTTCTCCAATGAAGCTTCGGAGTGGTGGTCTCTGGGACCCTCCCTGAGTCTCTTGCACTATGACCTCCATGATCAAAATGTTTGGTGCTCACCAGTGATACAAAACCAGGCTTCAAGGAGGGTCTCAATTGCTTGTATTTCAAGGATAGACAAAGGTAAAATATGTCCTAAAAAAATAAGGCTTACCAGAACACAGTGATTGCTTTCTGAATAGCTGCAATGTAGTTTAAGGATCGTAGCAATGAAAGTACCATCAAGTGCCTCAGAGCCAGTGTTTGTTTGCTAACTACCAAGGGTTTGGACATAATGAAGTGAATACAAGTGCCTTTTAGACCAGAAATATCAGCTCTGTCTGCTGCCAGCTAGCCTATCACCCATGCAGACTGGACAGTTATGATATCGGTAACACATGCTTTAGATCAGGTGCATCACATGTAAGACCTAAGAATAGCACCAATGTGCTCTCTAGATCAGATATTCTTTCACATCAAAATAATAGTAGCCTACGTTTCATGTGACATTCATTGCAATTTCCCAGTTACTGAATTTTAATGTCCCTCCTGCATTGCACTTTTCTTATGACTAAGTCCTAAATTCCTACCTGAATCTGTATGGTTTGGTACTTCACTTCTATAGATTTTCTGCCAGCTCTCTTTTTTCATTTTACGTGATATTCATTTGATGAGGTTTCCCATGTTTTAGCCGCTATCTGCAAGCCAGAGACATCAAAAACCACCTTAATTCTTTGCAATATAACAGAACCTTGAACAGGTAATGATGAGATATCTCCAAGTAGAAGAGAGAGGGAAAGAAGTAAAAATTCCCTTATTTATTCAGAAACCTCTGGGCCACCCTGTACAAACAGAATTGCTGGCCAAAGCTCACAATAAAAGGAAAGAGAGCTAAGAAATCTCTCAAGGGTTTTCCATGGTGGACAGGATTCAGGCAGTTTTCTTGAGGCTCTGGGGTTCATATGTTTTTCTAAAGGGCTGGTCAAGGTCTCTGCAGGAATTGTCGCTGCCTGTTGCTGATTGTGTCCCTAGATGATTAAATCGCTTCACTGCTTCAGTTGCTGGGCAGTTTTATAGATGCAGCTGTCAGCCCCAATACAGGAAAGGTACCAGCACTTTCTCTCTCAAGCCAAATATTAAGTATATGCTATGGGCCCTGAGGTGCTGAAATGAACACTCAAACACCATCCTGCAGATGCTCAGTGGATGGTTGAAGAGCTCATTCTTGTGGTCAGAGCACTCAGCTGAGGCTTTATGAGCAAGTGGTAGGCAGGGTGAAGAGTATCCTTGGTGGAAGACTCACCTCATCCGTCTCCTGTGATGGTGTGTTCATTTTTCTTCAAAAAGAAAAGCAAAATCAAGTTGCAGAGAGTCCTTACATCACACTGTTTTTTGGACTAGCCTTCTTCAGGGTGCACGAATGAGCTCTGTGTCTGTTGCTCCTGTTCAGACTGAAAGCAAAGACTTCACCCATGCTAGTATCTTTTTCATACCAGTACGTATTCATGCAGAACACCGTAGCTAAAGATTTTTCTGTGCCAAATTGACATGGAAGAGTGCATTAGCAGTTAGGGGCAGCAGACAGCTTCCAGATAGTTATTGTCACTTGTTTGTCTCTGCTCAGTGAGATTCTCATACCAATGGTCTGTCTGCAGCCTCAGATGTTGCCCGGTTTTCCAGTAATAAGGCATTTTTCATCCTGAATTCCCCTTATCACTGCTCTTCATTCAGCAGCATAATCCTCTCCTGTTTTGCCTCAGAACCAGCAACCGACAATCTGCAGCTGGTCCCAGACTAAGCCTTTTCTCAAGTATTATCAGGATATTTCTTCTGGCAGCTTGCAGGCATGGGGAAGGGAGACCACGTAGCTTTGCAAATGTTGTGTAACACAGCATCTTGGGTCCAAAGCCGGTGCCAGTGCTACAGCAGTGCTCCCTGCCACTGCTTGCTGGCAGCAAGAGAAGTCAGGGAAGTTCCACGTGGTTGCAATCAATCAATTACATTAAAAATATATATATGTATAAAATGTTATGTTGGCAGGTGTGTAGCAAGCTGGGGAAATTTAGGGTGAAATATCTTCCTGATAACAGGAGAAAGTCCGAGAAAGATGATGCTCTGGGTACTGGGGGAGAGCGAGTCATATAAAGTGAAGCTGGAGCCTTCTGGGATTGAAAGAAGATGCCCATAATGCATCCAACATTGCTCTTAATGAAATGTCTCAAAAGACACTGGCATAATAATCCTTTTTTTTCTCCTCTCTCTTTCAACAGTTGAAATAACTTGTAAGAAATATCAGCATGTTGTTACACTGATGACAAGTGAACAGTGGTCAGCTGCTTCATCTGTGGCTGTCACGCTGCAGTTTGGTACCATAGCAGTATTTGTGCCTGTTTTTATGATGTTTTAATAGTATATTATCAACAAAATAGGTTATCCCTATTCCACAGGGGTTGATACATGTGAGAGTTAATAAACGGACAGCAGTATCTCTGGAGAAGCAGATTGCCTATAATCATCTCTCTAAAAGGAGACATTAAAGTTAGTGTAATTCACAAAAGGTTCTCCACTACTCAGACCCTCCCTGAGGCATGTGCTGCCAAGAGTTACCTTCACATGCAGCTGTCTTAAATTTTGCCTTGTAAGGACATAAGAAACCCATACTGGGAATAACTGCCGATTAACCAGAAACCAGATGGTGCCCTTGCACCCTGTTACAAGTAGCCTTAATCCCTAGCAGCATATCTCTCTCTCATGGAGAGGTCAAAAGATGCACAGAACTGTTGTGTCTCCATCTTCCCCTGCTAATGGTGGCCAGAGAGCGAACCTGGAGCCAATAAAAATACCAGTGGAAATGTTAGGTATTCTGGAAGTTAGCCATAACACAAAGACCTTTTCTTGCAGCAGAGTGTCAAAAGCTCAGGTTCTCAGTTTTAAATCTTATCCAAAAGATAAGGGAAGATCTTGCCAGAGCAGAGTAGTACAGATCAGAGATTCATGGATGAGGGGAAAACTGAAAAAGCTGAGACATGATTTTGGTTTTTCACTGTCACTTGAATTTCAGTTTCTTACCATTTCTTTCCTCCTCCTAAGTGGCTTTTACAAGTTTGTGTACTGATTTTTTGTTCTTCTCCACTTTACCCATCTCCCTTCCCATTGAACAAGTAGAGTTAATCACTAAGATTTACAGTTTTATGGGTTTATGACTTCCTGGCAGAGGAGAAGTCCTACAGCAATAAATTCCACAAAAAGCCCCAAACATGGCTAGTCTTGATTTTCAGTTGAAAACTGGTCACCACCTTATGAAACCTACCCGTAGCCATCCCACTTCAGTCACTCCTTTTCCTACTTTCCCTGTATCCAGTTAACACAGCTCGACCTGCACACAGAGCTCCTTCACAGCATCTGTTCCCTTCTTCATATGTTTAATCTCTGCCTTTCCTGATTGCCCATAATTTCTAAACAAGCATACATTTTCCTCTTTAAATATCTTCTTGTTAAATCCTTCCTCTCTTAGCACACAGAAACAGGAGGGTGGGAAAGGAGAGGACATTTTTCTCTTGGTTCCAACTGCACACCTTGTCTCTTACGTCTGGGAAAGTGCAAGAGCCAAGATTTGGGAGAACACCTTGAAGAAGGTGGTTTGAGCACATCTCAGGGGAGGTAACATGTAAGGAAGCTCTTCCAAGTGTTTCTGGCTGTGTGCTAACCATCAAGGCACAGCAAGGAGATCCAAGGATCTTATGGTTGGACTTGATGATCTTAAAGGTCTTTTCCAACCTAAACGATTCTATGATTCTGTGATTCTATGATTTTACAATGCAGAAGAAACCTGTAGTCTGATAACAGCAGAAGTGCTTTATATTGTTAACTATTATATTGCACACACACACCCCCACCTGCAAAAAACAGTAAAGGAGACATTTTATCTCCCTGTGCTGAATAAATGTGACAAAAAAAAAAAAGGGAAAAAAGTGAAAATATATATATATTTTTTTAATGTAAACACCAATAACAAGACTGACAATGACATCGTCTGCATCTAGGATCATCCATTAGGTTACACAGAGCATTTTGGGAGGTGGAAACAAATATTTCCTTGTAAATTAGCCAGCAGTTGGTGCCCACACAGCATCATGAATTTAATGGAAACATATTATGGATGTTCCAAAAGAGGTTAATTAAGCATTTTATTCCAGGATTATAGAGTTCAAACAAAACACATAACAAGCTTTAAATGCACACAGAACTTCATGGAAATCGGACGTAGTTTACTATAGGTTTTGCTTTGCCAGACAAAAAAAAAAAAAAAAAAAAAAAAAGCTGAAATGTTCAAGTCAGATACAGCCTGTTTATAGGCAATAAAGAAAGATAATTACGTGGTGCGGATGTAGCCATCCATATTACAGTGAGAGGAAAACAGACACACAGAACGTTTAATAAAGAAAACCCTTCAAGTTTTCAACTCACAGCCTCCTAAACCTAAGGCAGATAATTTACCTCCCAGGAAACTAAGAACTGCAAGTGTTAAATTAGGTAAAAACAGGAGAGGGAATTTTTTTCTCCATGTAAAAAGACATATGAGCTACCAGAACATACTAAGAATCATAAGGAGTCATATATGAAGGGACTTGAATGACTCAAACTAATAATTTCACAGTTTGTATCAACAGCTCTATGGCAATGTAAGCTATGATCAGTTATTTTAATCCTTCAGTGTTAATTATAAAAGCTGTTCACAAAAGAAAGTGGTAATGTATTCTATATTTTTTCATGTTGAGATTAAATGTTCAAATAATTAACCATGTGATATTATGGTCAATTATATATAGGGGCAAGGAGGGGGCAAGTCTTAGCACTTGTTCTTGTTGTGAAAAAAACGCATTAAGCCAGAACGTTTGGTACTGTTCCTTTTCACTAATTTGGCTTGATCTGCCGTGGTGACACTATTCTGTTATATAAATTCTGCATGGAATAATTAACTGTGTACATTTTTAATAAGGTAGGATACACCTTTCTAAATCAGGTTTTGAGTTGCTAGGAGATTGAGAAAGTAATTTGGTTTTAAATAGTGGTGGGACAAGGAAATACCGTAAGTTCTGGGACTTACGGGCTGTTTGCACAGTGTTATTATTGTACTGTATACATTATGGCTTCTATAGCACTGTCTATATGAGAGAGTATAAAAGAGGAAAACTGCCAGCTATTACATGCATACCCTGAAAGCATTCTGTTTGAAATCACCTTGTTAACTCACTAAATGAAAACAAATTAAACCCTTTATGGAAACTCCTAAGGAGATTTGCTTCTTTCTGGATTCTTGCAATAATAAACAGAAGAAATAAAAATTCATGAAAATTCATGAAAAAACCCCAACCATTTTTCTTGAAAGTTTCTAGGTAAGTCTTTCAGATCTAAAAGATCTTTGAGAGCTAAAACCCCCTATTTTGATTGTTGCATGTTTTCTGCACCAAACACTCAAGCTTATTTGCTTGTTTGCTGTTTTATAGAGGGTGTACGTAAGAGTTTTGTTGGATTCAGCTTGTGTCAGCTGAGGGAAAACAATTAGGAAACATTTTTACTCAGAAACATCCCTGAGAAGGAGTTCTCTAAAACAGCATTTTTGATTTGTATAAACTCAAATGTTATATTTTTATCTATTGTTCGCCCAAGGATTTCAAGACTTTGCACACATCTCTTAATTAAGCCTCACAGCGAGTGCTCTTGGTAGGCAGACAGCTACTATCAGAGGAGTTTTGTGTGTGAGGGACCCAAATCAGAAGGAACATAAATCAGACGAGTTCTTCATGGCACAGGCAAGACAGCAGTCAGGTCTAGTGACCACCTATCCTGTGGCTCGAAGGCACAGCAATCTTTTCTTTCATTTAGGGAGAGTTGTTTTCCTGACATAGCAAAGCTAGAGAAACCACTGGAGTTCCCAGGCCACTTCTTGCAAAGCCTGTGTTTTAATTAACATTTAGCTAAGGGAACTCGTGCAAGTGTTTTTATGGGCATAGCTAAAATCCTCCTGCCTGATGACTGACGATATTACATCCCTCTTCAGCAGATGGATTAAATGGGAGGTATATTGGGATTCAAATGACGATCTTGGCTTCAGAGTGTTAACTATTTCATACCTAATACAAAGACTATATCACTTCATTTCCTACTGTCTCTATTACAGAAAACAATAGATGGACATACAGGGGTTTTTTTTGGGGGGGGAAGAGCTTTGAATTAGCTGGAAGTTAGCAAATGTGACACCCATCTACAAGAAGGGTCGGAAGGAGGATCCGGGGAACTACAGGCCTGTCAGTCTGACCTCGGTGCCGGGGAAGGTCATGGAACAGATCATCTTGAGTGCCATTATGTGGCATGTGCGGGACAACCGGGGGATCAGGCTCAGCCAGCATGGGTTTATGAAAGGCAGGTCCTGCTTGACTAACCTGGTCTCCTTCTATGACAAGGTGACCCGCTTAGTGGATGAGGGGAAGGCTGTGGATGTTGTCTACTTGGACTTCAGTAAGGCCTTTGACACCGTCTCCCACAGCATTCTCCTGCAGAAGCTGGCTGCTCATGGCTTGGACAAGTGCACTCTGAGCTGGGTTAAAAACTGGCTGGACGGCCGAGCCCAGAGAGTGATGGTGAATGGAGCCAAATCCAGTTGGCGACCAGTCACGAGTGGGGTTCCTCAAGGCTCAGTGTTGGGGCCGGTCCTGTTTAATATCTTTATCGACGATCTGGAAGAGGGAATTGAGTGCACTCTCAGTAAGTTTGCAGATGACACCAAGTTGGGTGGGAGTGTTGATCTGCTGGAGGGTAGGAAGGCCCTGCAGAGGGACTTGGACAGGCTGGATCGTTGGGCTGGGGCCAGCTGTATGAGGCTCAACAAGGCCAAGTGCCGGGTCCTGCACTTCGGTCACAACAACCCCAGGCAACGCTGCAGGCGTGGGGAGGAGTGGCTGGAAAGCAGCCTGGCTGAAAAGGACCTGGGGATGATGGTTGACAGCCGCCTAAACATGAGCCAGCAGTGTGCCCAGGTGGCCAAGAGGGCCAATGGCATCCTGGCTTGTATCAGGAATGGTGTGGCCAGCAGGACCAGGGAGGTGATGGTGCCCCTGTATTCGGCACTGGTGAGGCCGCACCTCGAATCCTGTGTTCAGTTTTGGGCCCCTCACTTCAAGAAGGACATCGAGGTGCTGGAGCATGTCCAGAGAAGGGCAACGAGGTTGGTGAAGGGTCTAGAGAACAAGTCTTATGAGGATTGGCTGAGGGAGCTGGGGTTGTTTAGTTTGGAGAAGAGGAGGCTGAGGGGAGACCTTATTGCCCTCTACAACTACCTGAAAGGAGGTTGTAGTGAGGTGGGGGTCAGTCTCTTCACCCCAGTAACAAAGGACAGGACGAGAGGAAATGGCCTCAAGCTGCGCCAGGGTAAGTTTAGGTTGGATATTAGGAAAAACTTCTTCACTGAAAGAGTAGTCAGGCACTGGAACAGGCTGCCCAGGGCAGTGGTTGAGTCCCCATCCCTGGAGGTATTTAAAAGACGGGTAGATGCAGTGCTTGAGGACATGGTTTAGTGGCGGACTTGGCAGTGGTAGGTTAATGGTTGGACCTGATGATCTTAAGGGTCTTTTCCAACCTTAACAATTCTATGATTCTATGATTCTATGATTAATAGATAGTGAGAAGAAGTACAAGCGAAAACGTTGATCCTGTTGGATCTGTCTCCTGTAGCTTGTATTTCTGAATATAGGATTGATAGTGCTACAGGGACTGGCTTATATTCAAAATTTAATACCAACTCCTCCAAGATTATAATGCCATTAAAGGAATAGAGCCTAAAAGCTACCTACAAAAGTGGCAAGCAATATTTTTGTCTGAAGTGTGCAGATTCAAGTTGGTCAGAACATTTCCAAATTTACTTACCCATTTCTGCTAAAACCTAACCTCATCTAATTTAAAAAGCTCTAAAAAGTATATTTTTTTTTGCATGCTCTTTTTCAACATTAAAACAATATGTTTTGACTTTCTAGTTCCAAAATATGTTTCTTGCAAAATTCAGTTCAATTTTTTAAAGAGAGTTTAAACAAGGGTTAAGAGAGCTTGAAATGAAAGGTGATGTGACAGTCAAACAAAAAGATTTTTTTCTGCCTGAAATGTTTTTTCTCAAGTTGCTGGAACCACTAATGAACCAAATCTGCATTTTTTATACCCAGATCTACTCTACAAAATGCATAGTTTGTAAATATCAAAGGACTGATTCTGGCAAGTTACAGAAGGCATGTAACAGCCCATTGACTTCAGTGGGATTTGGCAGCATTCGGTGTCTCACTGGAGGACAGAAAGAGTGAGAGAAAGTGTTTGGGGAGGAGGTCACACATAGAGAGGGATTTTTTTTTTTAAACTGACCTGAGGGAAAACTTCATATTCTGAGAAATCTTTCAGACTGTGACCTTTCATCATGGCATTTAAAACTAAAATGTACAAAGGGCTGGAAAAATGTAATATAGGGATCAATCCTGCAGTAGGAGGTCATGAGGATGAAAAAAAAGACTTTTCTAGCTTTGCTTTCTAAACCACTCTTTACCATACACAAATTAAATAAAGCATTCATTTCCATCCTATTTCTGTAGTTGTTCCTGTCACCATAAAATTGAGCGCCATCCAGGAATACAACAATAATAAGACTGGCATCTTAATTTTGTCATGCCATAAAATAAAAATTCTGGGATTGATGACATCTGTGTAAGATACCTGCCTCTAGGCTAGTGACCCTAAAGTCAGCCTTTGTAAAAGGAATCGGCACCTTCGTGAGACAATTCTTCCAATCAAATGTAGAAATCCTATGAAATGCACTTTTTATTCTGTTAAGTGTATTGATCTAATTTACTCAGGTGAAGTCAACGTGAAGTATCACTTTGTCTTATTAATACATGTCAACCGTAGGAATGCTTTACCAAGTCAGTAAAATTGTTATATTGACCATTAAACCATTCCAGCTATGTTTAATCAACAGTGTTGTACTCTGCGTTGATAAAATAAAATTGTCTTCCTCTGGATAAAACAAAGTATACCAGGAGAAGGATACTTTTGCCAGCAAAACCTGTAGCTGCTGGTGGTGCCTCTGGCATTGCAGTTGTGTCAATCAGGGATTGAACACCTGTACATCCTTGTCTGACACAACTATGCTGATAGAAATCTGCAGCTCACAACTGACTTACAATGTAGAAATAACTGCATTAGACGTGTGGGTGCCCCAAGCAGAAGCTGTTTCTATGTTGGATAATTCCCATTGCCGTCTAACTTGGCCTGCTGACCCCAAGTGCTTAGGATCCTGGAGAATTTCCCTGGTTTCTCTGCCCTAAACCCAGCTCCACAAAATGGCATTAATAAATACAGACTGTTCCTCCACAAAGATGGTCACAGTAGTCCCTTGAAATCTGCTCAGCTATAAACTTCTTGTACCTGTGCCAAACCCTGCTGTTTAAGGAGATGTAAAAAGGCACAATTAAAACAATGTAATTTAATTAAATATAGGAAAGAATTAGGTTGAATACACGGGGAAAAACCCTAGTAGCAAGAAGCTGACTTCAGAGGGGTTGCACATGGGTGTAGAGTTTGAGGCACTGGAGAACTGGGTCCTCAGGTAGAGAAAAATGGAAGAGGGCAAAATAAAGTCAAGTCTAATTAGCTTACAGAGTCACTTGGGAAGCAGCCATATGGGTCTGTGCAGCTACAGCTCTTTGAAGTGAATTAATTGCTTTGACCTGGTGCTGATTACAGCTTGTAGAGAAGGTAGGACAAGTCTGGCTTTTGGGGAAGCGACTTAAGGGAGGAAAATGCCGAACCCTGAAAAATGGAGTGACCACGGGAGTCCCAGGGCAGAGAGCAACCTGAAAAGCAACACATCTTTGAATCTGTAGTACAAAACACCGTTAATAATTCAGTAATTAGGCTGGATGCTGAGATATCATAATCCATTCTCCTAACTCAGATATCTAACCTACCTTCATCCCTAACATCCCAATTCAGAATGATGCTATAACTGCTGTGTCATCAAGGACTTACCAATATACTAGTCTTTACAAACTTCTCAGTAAAATAGACCTTTGTAACTCTTTATTTACTTAAAGTAAGTAGACACTGCCTCAGTAATGAAGACTGCCTCGGTTTTACATAGCGTGGTTTAGCTATGGTATTATTATTATTACTCCCAGCTCTGACCAAGATCAGTTTGACCAAGCTGATGTCTCTAGGACATTCTCCTAAATGAGATGCATATCTCATTTTCCCCAGTGGCAAAATAAATAGACTTCTCTCAAGTCAAGTTTGGAACAAAGCATCTTGATTGTTTTTGTGAAGTGGCGGAAACCCTGATGAGCTGGGACTATCGTACATGCTCTTCTTTGCGACAAAGTGTATTAACTTCACAACATGAAAGCTAATGCTCCCCAGAGGCAGCTGGCTTGGTCACCTGGGGAAATGTAAACACTGTTTTATCCCTGTCATTATATCTCTCTTGTTCGTTAAGCAAAATGGAAATGCCCATTGATACTGCTATGTTATGTTGCCACCAGTTCTTCCTCCACCTTCCCTGGCCAGACTGAGACTTATGTAAGTTGGGGGGAAAAAATCAGAAAAAAACCCCACTCAACAATCCAGAGAAAACTTCCTCACCAAATTTACTCTTTCTCAGATGCTGGAGTTGTTCTACTGTCCTACCTAGCAAAATCAGGAGTGGATCACACATTGATTGGAAGAAGAAGTATTGTTTAAAATTAGAATCAAAACTGGCAAATTCACTACTGCATTAGGGTATTTGAAACTAGCTTAGTGATTTCCTTTAGAAACTATAAGGAATGCAATGATTCCTATTAGCAGCTGATCAAGGAGAAAAATCAATTATGAAGAGCTTTCATGGATGTTTTTACCAGGTGCCTATTTTTTTCCAGTGAATGAACCCCACTATAAAGGGTAAATTCCCACCATCTTGGGAAGCATGTCTGAGGAGGGAAAAATCTACAATTAAAGAGCTTAAATTAAAACTTGCATATGCTGTCATGCATATTTAAGACTTAAACTAATCTTGAGCACAGCCTAATTCTGTGCCTAGTTTGGTAGATTATAATACAATTTCTTGAAGGAGTTAGTTATGTACCCCAAGTGATAACATTTAGACTTTCTGTTGTGTTACAAGACTGCCAAAAACCACTTCTCAGACCTGATTCCTCCCTGATTTCAGTTTGGTTTGGGATCATCCACCTCAGGAGAGATTTCTCAATCCAGCTGTGGACCTCTGCTAATGCAGAGTTTCATAAAAGTACCTTATTAATAGGTGATTCTTTAAGGTTACTGCTGCAAATGAAATGCACTTCTCAGTTTACCATTTCTAGGAAATCATTTACTCAGAAGAACATACAAGTTAATAAAAATATCACATCAAATAGGATTAAACTAACCTTCCTTCTCATCCATACTTCTTTTCTCTTATCTATTTCTACTGTCAGCTCCATGGCATGGCAGGGCTGTCTTCCCCTTCTAAGCTTCCCAGCAAAGTGAGGTCCCAAATTCAATGGGGTCCCCAATATTGCTGGAGTAAAAATAAGTGTGTAATTAGTAAAATACAGGCCCAGAGAGGTGAAAAGGCCACTTTCTGCCATGATGGGGAAATCAGACTCATTCCACAGTGGAAGCTGAGTGGGCTCAAAGGAAATGATTCCTGTAGCTTCCGTTCATTAATTCATAGGCCCAAATTCCTTAAATCATATTTGTTTCTCTGTTATAGGCAGGATAATAAAATCTCAAATCAGGATGCTAATGTTTAACAACTCTTGTGGTTTCTTTTATTACTATATGTTTTTGCTGGTTTTTTTCAGTTGGTTTTCTTTTGCCAGCAATGTTCTATTAAGAATTTAACTTCTGTTAAAAAAAAAAAAAAAAAACAAAAACCAACAAACAAACAGAAAAAAAAAGAAAAAAGAAAAAAGAAGTAGAAACTAGAAATTCATTTGCTTTGGATAAAGGATTTGGGTTTTTTACAGTTTCAAGGAGAATATTTATCTAAATCTTCTATCTGGTGTTAGGTAAAGTGGAAGACCGGGCAGCAGGCAAGCAAGGCAGAGACTTGACATATCCCAGGGCACATGTACCTTCAAAACCTACCACAAATTTCATGTACCTATTGTGCGAAAGGTGTATAAATGCTGCATTATTTTTTTGCCACTAATCTACCTGTTCCTTGTCCTATTGAGACTATACTACACTGTGACATTTTTGAGCTAATTCCCACGGTGTATAGTTCTATCACATGCTCTACTAAAAAAAGTCCTGACTGCTTTTTTTCCTTGTTGCTTACTTTTCCAGCAAGCAGTATATTTCTAAGGTTTGGGTTCCAACAGTTTCCATGACTGCTTTTATTTCATCCCCACTTGCTTTTGGCAGATCATCCAGAGCTGTTTCCACAGAACTGTTAAGGTATATGGAAGAAATATTTGAAAGTGTTGCAAGCCTCAGAGTGACAATATAAAGCATATTATTGAGGGTCATACAACTATAACAGATAAGAACAACCAGCACCTAAACCAAGCAAGGACTTGGATCTGCATAGATGCTCTTCTGGGCTCAGCTGGATCCAGCCTTCAGCAGGACAAGACCTGATGCGATCAATAATGGTGCTGGGAGACAAAAGGTTGCACAGGATAGGAACTTCATGACACATCTGGGAGAAGGATGTGGCATCTGTTATCTGGATACTTGTCCTTGCTCTTTCTTAGTGGCCAGTTTGGTGTTTGTCAAATCGCTTCAGTCACCGCAGCTACTGTAATTAAGTGGGAACTGCTAGAAAGAAGGAGCTGACTTTGGGTTGCAAGGCTACATTTGCATGGTTGTCATAACCAAATTGTAAAAGGGCTGTTAATGCAACTCCATGATGTACCTACTAGCAGAGGACTTGGCTTTACAGATTATGCTGGTAAACCATCATTGTTACTGACCTAGTTAGACTAACGTATATTTATGTTGTCATTCTGCTATTTAATTATATGATCTCTGTTGAAATAACACATGTAAACTAGTAAGACATTTCAATGGTATATATAACAGGACCATAGAGGGCAAAGATATCTGCAAATTGAAAAGTAACCTCACAGAACACTTGCAAGTGGACAGTAAAAGAAAAGCCCCTTCTCATAAATTGCTAAGTAAGAGTTAGAGATAGCTATTTGTCCAAGCTAAGCACTATAAAAAAAAACAAAGCCTGATTAAACAGAGCATAAATGGGGGAAAAAAAAGCCTGACTGAGACACACCACCCCAGACATGAATATATCAGTCTTCTCCCTAGGGAAGAAAGCCAATGTTTAAACTTAACGTTCTGCTAGTAATTTAATGGAAAATCATAAAAAAAAAAAATCCTTTGTGCTATTTAGGGCAAAGAGCCAAGTCTTTATTTAAAAGGAAATATATAACAATTGTAATTCACAAGAGGCTGCTTTTATATACTTGTTCAACACAATGCTTAAAGCAGCCCTCAGGAAAAAAAAAAATTAAGAGCATCTTTAACTGCTTTTAGAGCTTGTTTTCTTCTTTTTTCTCTTTCTCTGAGAAGGAGCTACTTCTAATTCTGCAGGATGGACCTAATCCAGAAACCTCTGATAGAGTAGGAGCCTTTCTGTTGACTCCCACTAGGCACTGGTAGGTGGATCTAGTCCTCAAGTCACTGAATCCAAGAGCATCATCCAGTCATAGCAGCCACCACACAATGAATCCCATCGTGTCAGACCAGTACCTGTATTTGCTCTTTAAAGCAAATGCATCATAATTAACAAGAAATCCCCCACTAAACACTGAGGCATGAACCAAACCCTCTCTTGGGCCAAAAACTGATTGCTGCTGGAATGGATATTTTATGTGAAAGAGTCAACCACCAGTCTGGGTTTAGTGACGTGCAACCTGCTTGATTTGGAAGGGATAATCCAAGCCTTCCATGAAAAACTGTTATGTAGGCTGAAATCATTAATCTGTCTTCCACTATTCCCGTATCTTATAAGCAAGGTAATTGATGACCCACAACTTCAACCCTGCAAGTTACCCTGAACAAAGGAACCTGTTTTTTTTCAAAGGCCACTAAAACCAGTAAATATAGTGCAGCTTTCAAAGACCATCTTTCTCAATATCCCATTCTTGAACTGTGTAATTTAAACACGGTGGAAAGTAAAGACACAATTGGCTGTTGCTAGCAAGTATAGGCAGACACCTTGTGCAGCACTTTCTTACCTCCCAGGTGAATTCTCACCTGCAACGGTAGGGTCTGGCTTCATTAAATTGGAGTGCCAAAACAAAAAGGACAAAATTCACATAATTAAAAAAGCTCTGCACTTCCTTCGGTGAGTGATTTGAACTATCCTTGTTCTCACTGACACAAAAGGAAGAAGAAAATCTCAGATTCAGTGAGAATAAACAAAACAGCCTTTGTGAAATCTCTGCATCACCAGTCAGCTGCTGTAGTCCATCTCTCCGTCAGATTTATGTCTGCTATCCACCCTGTGTTCAGAAGTGTTATCTCCTTCCCTTTTGGCAAATTTCCAGAGCACAGCAAAGAAAATGCCTCAACAGATGGAGAAAAAAGATATCTCCTCATCTGTAGGAAGCATTTTTGCTCACTGATAGCAAAGAGCTAAAAATGAGAAACTTTTGTAGAATAAAGTACAAGAGTTAGTGGTGAAGGATGAGGACCAATAAAACCACTGAGAGGACTAGTTTCTTAGTGAGATTTTGTTGGGGTTTTGCTGTTTATTATTGGTACACCTCTTCTTGCTTTACAAAAGACATGATCTGCAGGTACAAATTATTTACCCTGTATACTTAATGGATGACTGGAGATTTTTATTTATGGACTTTACAGTAATTAATAAAACGACTGTTAGTTAGCTAATGAGCTTCAGTATCCTCAGACAGTTAACACTGCATGTCGAACATTATTAAATTTGGTACTGTAGGTTAAGCTTTCATTTGCAGTGAAACACAAAAGTGGCTACAATGAACTCACTCCAGCTAAAGTCACAGTGTCTCTAAGATTTTGGGGACTTCAGAAAGGCTTATTTACCATGCAGTTTATTAAGCCTGAAGACCAATTTTATGCTTTCAAGTTTCAAAGTTATGATTTTGGGTAACGACAGCAAGCACTCTTCCAGCCTTGCAGAAGTAGGCATGTTAACCCTCACGCCTCTGCTATGAGTGTGTACAGGTTCATGGCACTTGATTTCCTGCTCAGCAGCAGCTAGTTCACACCATGCCCAGAGGAACTGTGGAGTGGAGACCCCCTTACTTGTTCCATTTCATATCTGTTCTTCAAAGTACCTAAGCCTCATTGGTGGAGAATGAGTCTTTAAGCCATCTTTTCCAAACAAAACCAAAAAAGACTCTATTTTTACTTTTATCTAGACACATTGTGCTAGATAAATATCTTTGGCCATAAATGGTCAACGGCTCTTTTCACTTACTACAACAGTCATGGGGATCTGGTTCAACACTGACCAGAGGAGACTTGCAGACTTCAGGTTTTTCAGCAGGCTGGTGTTTCCTTCAAGTTCTCTGAGATTTGCCCTGATATCTTTGTCCTTCACACCCTTCCCAAACATTGCCCCAGTAATGCATTGAGGAGGGATTTGCAGACCCAAGCTCTAGGCTTTCATTTATCAGACTAAAAAAGAAAACTTGCACCAAAATATTCAACATTAACCTTTGTGCAGCTGGGGAATCAGATGAACCAAGGAGCAGGCTAAATCTTTTTTTTTTTTTTTTTTTCTTTCTGGATTAATGTCAGGTTAGAGGACTGTGCCAGGACAGAAAGGGAGAAGACACAGGGTATGGAAAGAACAAGACTGCCTATTCCAATAGCAGTGCTGGTTTCTCCATTTTAACATGATTATGAATATATAACACACCACTGGAATGACTTAGTTGAGTGACTACAGGATCAAATCACACATGTAGGCCATCCAGTGAAATATGTCACTATTGGAAGAAAGGCAGTAGCTTCAAAATGGACACTTCTTCAGCAGGCTGAAGATATCACCAAACAGTACTCACTGGTGGTGTAAAATCTGATCAGAATCTCCTTTTCCCTGCCCCTTTTTCCTGTCATCTCTTTGTATCTTGATCCTGAGTATTCATCTTGATTATTCATTTTTATCATTTTGTATCATCAGACTAGCTCTTTTATTTTCTTTTTCATTATTTACATGAATAACTCTGTCAGTTGCTGTGGATGTTGCGTAGTATGTATTACAGCCTATTGCAAGGACAGAAAATAACCCTGAAATTTGAGCAGATGTCTGAGAGACTCACTGTTTTTATTGGTAGCTTGAAATAATGCTACTGGCCTCAGTTTTTCTTTTTTCTTATTATATATGAATCTACAAAAAATAAGCAATACAACATTCAGGTTGTATGGAAGACAGACTGAGACCTTCAGTTAAAAACCACTGCGTACGCTCAGCCATGTTTTAAGTTTCTTGGGGTTCTGCTATGCTGTTGGAAAGCTGCTTTTCAGTTCAGTCCAGCCACAACAGAGAACCTGGTTATACACTGCTTTGCATTCTCCATAGGTTGCAGGAAATGTTAAACCTCAGATGGGCCACATATGTCTTTGACTCTGCATTTTATGGGTTTAGTAGTTGTTACTGTTGCATTCCCTAGAGTTGCAGCAATAATTCTACTCTGTTGGACTAGACATCCTCTCAAACCCATGGCTATGCTTTAAATTTAGAGCACTGGGCTGTTGGATGTTGAAGGCAGTATTAGGCAAAGTTCTGAAGGATTGTTCCTATTGTTTTTCATTGAGTCACTCTGCTGTTATTCTTTTATATTATAAAATGGCCAAACAATTTTTCATTACTGTTTTTGGCCCATGAATCATTGGAACCCAGGACTTATAGAGTTAAGCAGACATCCATGAACATGCTTTCTGAGTGTACTAATTTGAACTGCAAATCACACAAAACCATTCCTTTGTATTTAAAATATTCCTTGGTATTTAAAAACAATAAATTTGGAGGAAAATAAGCAAGATTTTCTTTACTGGCTGTGTAAGTAAGTAATTATGAGATAGACAATATTTTATGAAGTGAATGGAAGATGCATCATTTGACTTTACGCCTATTTCAGAAAAAGCTGCATACATACTGTTGGAAAAAAGGCTTTCATCAGAAACAGTAGAGTCTGTATAACAAAGCATGCTGTTAACTTGTAAGCCTTTATACATAGGTACAATGTCATTCTGATTTATTTATTTATTTATTTAGAGCTTCTAGATGCCTTTGTAACAAATAATGATAATAATAGTCTTGGTCATGCACTATTGAAACTAATGGTACAGATCCCATTACTGTTAATAGCAAAAAATCTGGCTCTCTACTA
This sequence comes from Theristicus caerulescens, assembly GCA_020745775.1. Taxonomy (NCBI): domain Eukaryota; kingdom Metazoa; phylum Chordata; class Aves; order Pelecaniformes; family Threskiornithidae; genus Theristicus; species Theristicus caerulescens. Next base: position 127,550,076 of record CM036559.1, on the reverse strand, counting down.
CTTCCATTGCAAAAGTATAAAGAAATGTATAACTACACAACAGAGTACACATATAAAAAATTACTTTTAGGAAAAAGTTGGCATAAGATATTTCAAAATCAATATTTGCCATTTCATAATTTCTATATTATTCAAGTTTATCTAATTTTAAATGAGTTCATGTTTTACATGTACTTCTGTCCCTAAATAGAAATACTTGTATTTTCTTCTTTGATGATGGATCCAATATAAACATGTTTGTTCCAAACAAAAGAAGAAAATTTCTATACAGTCTTAGAAGTCATTTTTTTCTTCTAGTCTCAAAAAATGTGATCATCAACACTCATTTTATTTGCTCTGAATAAATTATTCAGATCTTATTTACCATATTATTAAATTTTAATTGTTCCATTGCATTTTCCTAAATGTAAACAAACCTGTGCGAGAACAAAACACTGCTTAATTATGGCAGCTTCAATTGCTCAACAAAAGAGGCATTTCAGAGAGGAATTTTTAGATTGTCTAATTCTTCCCTAAAGGCAAACTCAGCTTTCTCAAAGATATTGCCTACCCATTTTATTACATATCCACAAAGGTAAATTTTCTAAAGAAGATCTTACAAAAGAGAGCATTTAAACTCTTGAATATTATTTTTCAGTGAAGATAATTGCAGATTAGTATAATTTTCCTTTGTTTAGCACTGCCCAGAAGCCTGTATCAAAAGTGGTGAGACATCCACGTGAGTGTGTACCAAAAAGAAAAAACGCACAAAAAAACCCCAAAATGCTGGAACAGGCCAATGTGGATTTTGACTGGTGTATCCACTTGTGTATCTCCAGTCACTCCACTATCTTGGGACAGAAAACTGTGGCTGGCAAACCTCACTACTTCTTTACAGTGACTGCTGTGGGATACCCCAGCAACGCGGGAACAGAAATGATCACCAGGCTAGCAGAGGAACAGAAAATAGCTGTGTTTTGGCTCTGACAACCACTGAACACGTGCAGTCCTCATATGCTCCCTGATATGAAAATTGAAGTCACGGCACAGTAAGGACTGGTTGTAAGACTGACACCACAATCAACATACTAAATCCCTTCCCATGCTGGAACAAAGCACAAGCCTCACTGAAGTTACACTCACAGGGCTTATTGGAAGGCAAAGCTTTACATAGGTAGCCGACACCCAGCATTTCAAGCCTACATTTCACCTTAACTCACATAACACAGGGGCTTCAGACAGGCAATATAGTGCATGCAAGTGGTCTTGCAGCCCTGTAAGATGAAGCAATGACCATTTATTTATTTTTACATTGCTTCCAGTAACAAAACTCCAATGACTGAGGAGTGAAAGCTGGTCTCAGCTATGTATCTGTGAAGGAAATCTCTGCCTGCCCCAGTGGAGTCAATCACATTAGTGTGGCACTGTCTGATGGTAGAACGTGAGCCAGCAGAAGTCTGGGTTTGGCTTAGGTGTGTAATTACAGAATGTGCTTTGACAGGTAAGTCATCTGAAAGCATTAAAAGCAACAGTGAGACCACAGTGGGACTCATTAGTGAGTCACAGACCTAAGTCAATGTGTTCAAACAGTTCCTGGGCTGGCTTGGACCACAGGAGGAGCTGTCACGCAGTTGTCAGTCCTCAGCTCTTGCTGACATGCCTGTAGAAGTCCTACTTGCATGGACCACCAATGACTTAGGGCCCTGAGGTGCTGACAGGTCAGTTGGAATTTTTTGTTATAAATGTTGAGAAATATGGAGAAAATAGGTGAATACTTCAGAGACAGAGCAGGAGGGTTGTTATATATGGAGAAAATGAACAGCATGTTAGTGGAACAGGGACTCCAACCCATACAGCATTGTTTTTCGCTTAATGTGTTATACTCTCATTTCATACGCCTCAAATTATGGACAATGGAGCAAATTTTTGTTCATATTTAGCAATGATTGTAGAAGGAAGAAAAAAGCCAAAGATGCTGTCAGCAAAATCCAGCTGTAATCTTGCAATCACAGCTTCTCAGAAATAGTCTCGCACTATCAGAAAATACATGTGTGGTCTGATCATAGCCAGAATGTTTGTCTGGAATTTCTCTGCTGTTCTCATCTATGGCTAATGTTTATGACTGCTTTTGCACAGCCTTTGGGGCCCTCTGTCCTACCAAGTATGCCTTTTTCATGATGGAAAGCTAAAGGACTCTAGCTGTAACCAAGTGGTCTGGTATTCCACTTTACTCTCGGTGTGCAATGCATTTGTGATACAGAAAATAGACCTGATGTTCAGCAAAAATTTGTATTCCTTAAATTTGTTGAAGAAATAGCAGAAGACTAACTGAGTTGCAGAGAGCTGTTTGCTGAATATTCAAACCTCAGTGAATAGGTGCCTGCAATTTTGTGTCATTCTGATCTCCTGCCTCTGTAACTTGCCTGTTTGTGTCAACATCAAACAATAGGTCTGGGAAAAAAAATAATGTACTTCAGGGCTGGATCCTCAAGTGCAAGCTAAGAGACAAGTAGTGCAAGGCTCTAAGGGAGAGCTAAAGGCTTCAGAGTATTCAGCAGAAACAATCCAACAAAAGCCACTGAGAGCATCCAGGAGGTGACACCCTGCAGAGCTGTCAGAGCCCTTGGGTGAGCCCAGAAAGCAGATTACTGCCTCTTTGTCATTTACTCCAGTCTGTGCATGTACAAATTAAAGTAGAAATATCACTAATCAAGAGAAATTTCTAACCCTGCTGCTTGGGATCAACCCCTCACCACAGAGTAACACTTGCTGTTCTTTTCTGGGCTACCAAGAAGACACAAGAAATGAGAGGAAACAGTAGAATTAAACCTTCTTACAAAAATTTTGAGGGGCTTGTTCTAGTTTGTCTTTTTTGCTTTGGTCATCTAAGACTCAGGGAAGCAGGGTGAGGAGCTCAGAAAGCAGAATGCTTTCATCAGTGCTGTCACTCCTTAAAAAAAGAATGTCCTTGCTACCCCATGGACACTGTGTGGTGCTCTGCTGATGTGCTTAAGCCCCAGCTCCATAAGGTGTCAATATAACCATATAAAAGGTTAGTTCAAACACCGGGGAAAAAAATCTCTTTTTGCTAGGCAGTGTATCAGGGCTAAACAAGAGTTCTGTACTGTTATTTGAACTTTGAAGTTTCCACATGGTCTTGGGCAATGCAAATTTTTAATGGCAACTTCACAGCTAATAAATGGCTAACAAGCAGAGCTGCCATGTCAGTTGGAAGAGATGAAGACCTCCACTTTTTTTACAGCTCTAATTATAACATGTGCAATACCTTCAAACCTAGATAAGAAATATTCATTTCAGCCCCACTGCCAGCCTGAAATAATCTAAATAGCTGCTCTCTGTCTGTTGTATTTGCAAATCTAAATATACTGCACAAGCCCATGGGGTTTGAATTGCATCTGGAGAGGAACCCAAACCTGACCTCAGACCTTAACCCTTCTGTGATTTTATGTTGGAGTTCGGAATTTGTGTCTGGACAATTCCAAATACAAATGACCTTTCCCTGAAACTCTTTTTACAGTCGTTTAAAGAAGAATGACCCTAAAATTCAAGTAATAAACAGAACTGTGTGACTGCTGCATTTCTGAGGCATGGTCATTGATAGAAACCAAAATGCTAAGATAAGAGTAGAGCTTAAAGAATATTATTTTCTACGTATATTTTCCCCCAGATACTTTGCTTTGTTTTGGGTAAACTTCATAGATTTCATTTTTAATTCAGGTGGAATGCTCTATTTTTATTGCCATAATATTTTTCATTTAAAATTTTCATGTAACTTTCTTTTTTTCAGCATAAGTCTTTTTAAAGAAATGTAGGAATATTCAGGAAAAAAAATATTCCTAACTTCTTACTTAATCAAACCCGAACCAAATTTGCAAATAATTCTCCCTTCCAAACTTCTATTTTCAAAGAAATCTCATATTTGTCAAAAATATTCCCCAGAGCTGGCCATGTGCACCTGTCAGGCTGACATTTTTATTTTAAAGCATGCAATTTTAATCCCATGTGCTCGATAACACTGACCTCAGACCATAATTTATGTTGCTAATAATGCGCTCCTGTAAAAATATACAAGGTGAGGCTGAAGGAAAGGTTTGCTTGTCAGATGCCACGGCAGTGAGCGGAGTTTGACAGCAGGGAGCACGGGGTGAAGAGAAAAGGGCTGGCTGTTATTATGTGTTATGTTCCTCCGTGAAAGGGGGAAGACGGACAAACTCCTGCAGTTTCAGCTATTTCCCCTCCAGCCAGGGTGCTTCTCCTTGAACTGTGGCACCGAGCTGAGAAATAATGACATTATTTTGCAGACTGGAAGCTCAACAGGGTAAGGACGGGCTCTTTATTTGTACTCATCCGGCACTCAGCACAATGGAGGCTTGATAGAGACTGTGGCCTCAGGACAGTGCAAACAGTCATATAAATAACTCCGCATACACAGGAAAGCCTAGCTGGAAAGTTTAATTGCTGTGACAGTACCAACATCTGCTCTGGTAAAAGCCTGCTTAAATTCCAACACTGCATTAGCAATCTGGGACGATTCTCCTTGCACGTTGGCATCTAAAGTATATTTTACGTGGCCTAAAAAAAAAAACCCCTGCTGTCAAGTATTTCAGCTTTGCTACTATCCAACATTTTTATTCTAAACACACATTTTTAAGTGCAGCTGGGGCTAAGTGACAGCAAATCTGATTACCACAAGCGTACAATGCCTGACATCCTTTATGGACTTGATTCTTGACTCAACACAGTGGGGGCTAATGGGAGTTGTGAGGCTAAGGCCCTGTGTAGCAGGTTGAGAGCACGGCTCTGAAAATTAACATGGGAGGCTTTCCATCTTCATAAGGCTGCTTTGCTGACAATGACAGTGATGGGTGGTGTGTAATACTGGGAAAGATCAAACCATAGCACAGGCAGAAATCCTGTGACACCATTGCAGAGGTTCTTAAGGGCTTCAGCTCTAGGGAAGAGGACTTGAAGTCTGACTACTTTCTCAGGAAATAAATTGAATATTATCTTAAAAAATTACACTGATTAAAAAAAGAGGTGACAGAGAATTACCATAACAAAAGAACTTTTTCTTTTATTCATCACAAAAAGGATGGCTGTACGGGTAAAACAATACACTGGGAGCTAGAAGATTTATTCTCTGGGCTTTCCACAGATTCTCTTAATAATCTTAAGGACAGACACATTTCTTCCCTCTCAGCCTACTGCAGGATCCAGTTAAATTACAAATTCTTCAGGGAAGGGGTGATCCCTTGTTATGTGTCTGTTATAGTGTCATCCTGGCCCATGAACATATGCTGGTATTTTTAATAGCTCCACTGTGAGATTTGTTGTAAGAATGGCTCGGTGAGAATATAATGCTTGCACTGTGTGGGAGGTCAGACTAGATAATTTTAATAGGCCCTCCTGAACATGAAATATATTATCAAACAAAAACACAGTGATACAGGCAGCAATTATTTTCATAATGAGAATTGGTGATTGTGTGGACAGCATTGAGCAAAAATAAATGAGAGCTGGAGACTAATAGCAGGCTTCTGTAACACTAAGAGGAACAAATATTCCTGTAAACAGAATTAGTATTGCTAATACTTCATATTCACACAGCATTTCGCAGAGCTGTCACCTCCATTTTGCAGAAGGAGCAAGCAGGGAACAAAGGTGAAGTGGTTGCCCAAGACCATGCAGTGATGCTCTGGGTGAAGCCTGCTGGACCACCTCTGCCAGCCTGTCTTCCCCCCTCAGACCTCTTTCACATCTAGAAGTGCCAACGTATGTGGCTCCGATGGGGTGCCCCTTTCCTGACCCATGCTGCTCACACTGTTGATCCTGGGTGATACCCTGGGTACCTCTGACAGCCACTTTCCCTCCCATCAGTGCAGACTGACAGCAAGTCCTTCCAGCTTCTGCTGGCTCCATTTCAGGTGGGGGGTCTTCTTAGGGCAGGTTGGACAGAGGAAGCCTCGTGGGCTTCAAATTAAGCATGTGATGACCTTTACCTGCAGCTCTATCTTGTCTCTGAATGCAGCCCTTTGGCAAACCCTCTCTCAGAAACTACCAACACTGGTACACACTTGGGGGTGTGAAGGTGTGATTGTGCATGTCTGCCTGTGAAGAGGTAGGAGAATGACTCAAAAATACATTTTTATTGCCCTATTTTCTTGCTCTTTCTTCCCTGACCTTAATTCAGTTTACACTGACTTCTTTTGCTTGGAAAACTTGTTGCTTCTTTGATTGTGGATTATTTTTTGCCTTTCATTGCACACATCCTTGCTGGGTAGATTTTCAGTTACCCTCACTGGCTACTTGAGACCAATTTGCAGACACTATGTACAGTGTCTATAAGGCCAGGAGCCAAGTTCCCAGCAGATGTAAATAAGGAGCTGTATCAATTTACATCAGCAGATTATCTGCTATGACACTAAATTTCTCCTTCCTCCTGTCCCTGATACAGGATGCTCTGTCTACCACATGCAATAACAGTAAAATGCTGGTAAGATTAAAGGCCCATTCTAGTAACCTTTTACAATCAGATTTACTAATTGGGCCATGGGACTCACAAAGCAGTGTGATTCTACCTCAACTACTAATTATCTGGCACTCAAATCCCAAATTAAAGACCTTATGCAGATGATTGGAGTCTTAGGGGGATGTGATTCTCTCCTGTCATTTTAAGGAGACAGACTCTTTCACATGCTGTATGTACAAAAATGGGAAGAAGATGACAGGAGCAATTTTGCTTCCTTGCTATTAACATTCATGACACCCATGCTATCTGGGAAAAAAAAAAAAAAAGAAAAAAGAAAAAAGAATTATACTACAATAGCGATGTTTTGGCAGTCTGTGAACAACTGCACTTATAAAGGCCTATTAATAGATTAAGATCGTGTCTACTGTACTCCCAACAGTTACCTAAGGATCTTGAAGTGTACTTGTAATAATAGCAATGCTCAGTACTTATAGAGTTTTACATCTCCAAAGTACTGTACAAACATTAACTAATTGATCATCAGCGCCACAGTGATCTGTCAACATTAATCAGAAATACCTTTTGAAAAAAGACCAACCCTCTATTTAATTTGTTCAGGTGGCAGATCTATTCTGTAGAGGGCCTTACACTTTAGAGGCTGAGTGCCTTCGTACTGTAAAATTAAGCATTACAAGAAACACCTGTCATGGATGCTCTATTTTCTCGTTTTGACCTCACGGGAAAAATATTAGAAAGTGGAACTTCTCCTTGGTACAGGTTTTTGTATTGCATATGAAGGCATTAGTTGCATTTTTTAAATATATGCAGTCACATAAATCTATAGTAAAGACATTGACAAAAATTTATATAGTGTGTTTTGTGGTAATTCTTGCTTTGTAGATGAACATCCTTCAGCCAGGTCCTTAGATGACTGCATTGTCCTAAGAGAGCAAAGTTGTTCATTATTTGGTGCCTTTATACCTTTCCCTTTGATTATCAAAATTAAGTGGACCTAGAAATAGGAAATATACTTTTCTTCTTTTCCTATTTTTGATGTGTCATGGTGTCATTTCACTGAGATACCAGAGGGAGACAATTCTCAGTTTGCCTTGTGCTGTTTCTAACATTTAAGTGGTTGTGGAGGTGCCTTTTTAGCACAAGACCAAGCTGTTACATCTGTCTCCCCATACCAAAGCTGATGTAAAAGACTGCCATGGGAACCATCTGCAGTTGTTGAAATAGGTCATATATCCTAAATAACATGGGAAAGCTACAAAGCACTATCTATTGATGCTGAACTTAGGAACTACTTGTAATACATATATACACACGGTCACAAGCAGGGATAGTTATCCATCCTCTGCATCCCATGTCCACTGAAAGAATAATATTAACAGAAGGTCAAGCTCTCCAGAGAATTTTAGTTGCTTGTGTCCCCTTAAATAAACATATATAGAAAGATCCTTAATTATGTGATCATATGGTATTTTTCTGAATGACCTAGTCTCACTTGGTCCAGAAATGCAATGATACAGTATGTTGTTTCCTCTTTCTTAAGCAGTGTGTGTAATTTTTTTTCTCCTGAACACTATCATCTAGCCAAACTTTTCTGTTCATTTCCATATGGGATTTTCTGTCATTCTACGTGCTTCAAAAATATTAATGAACTCCAGCTGTATTCCAGTGCTGGGTGGAGGGCGAGAAAAGAATAAGATGATTTAAAGTTTCTTGTGCATTTAACTATTGCATGCCTGATTTTTGTAATCTAATTATAATTATGTTTTTAGGGAGGATTTTCACATGTAGTTTGCTAGATTTTCAAGAATCAAATTAATAAAAAACAAAATCTCATTCCTTGGCATGCTGTTAAAACCTACATGATTCATTCATAGCACTGGAAACTTTACTTACATTTCACAGAACCATATCACTAAAGTAAGGGATAACCACAATAGCAGAGAAGCTCCTCTTAAGGGGTGGCTGGCACACATTTTGAAAGCCCCATAAGGCTTTATGCTGTAAATGTAGCTTGCAGAGTTCCCATTGCTGGAGTCTCTGCAGGATGTGAAAAGGAAGGAGCAACATGCTAGTAAACCAACTGCTCATGGGTGTGCAGACTATCATTGTGGGCTGATAGAACCAAGCACTGACTGTTTCCCCCATTCAGACAACACCACTAGTATGAGTAGGTTGGCTGGATGACCAAAACCATCAGCCTTTCTGAACTGCTGTTCATTTTTCTCTATTTATTATGACTCTGCCAATGCAAGGATATAATTCCAGTGCTGCTTCCAGACTTCTTGCCCAGAGAGCCTCTTTCCTCCCTCTTATTTTCAGCCTTCCACTTTCCTCCTTCCTTGTTCATTTTCAGTATCTCCTCTTGAATCCTCTTTTTTCCCATCAATAACTCCAGATTTGCTTTCACACACTTCTCATTAGTCCTAATCCCATCCAACCAATTTTGTTCTCACAGACCATCTTATTCCCTTGTGCTTGTTATCTGACCTCAGTTTCCTCACCAACCCCTGGTCCCACAGTATTGTTATACCCTTCTCCCCAGTCCTAGACCTCTGTGATGCACATGGAGTACAGGCTCCTTTACCTCTCTCTACCCACTCTCAATCTATACTCTCAGTCTCCCATTTCCAGGGCAACTCCTCTGTCCTTGTGCTTTAATTTCCTAAACTGTCCTCTTTCCAATCTGTTTTGGAATCAGATAGATGCTTCTTCCATCCAGCTTGGCTATCAGCAGAGAGAGAGCAAAGGAACTTTTTCACTAGGCTAGGAAACCGTGGGCATGTCCTTAGAGGACTATCTAGTTTATGTCTCAAGAGCTGTGGAAATTCAGAATATGCTTGCTCTGTGCTATGGGCGTGATGAAGAACTCCTCAGGCTGACTCTAGAACTGAAAGCAGTATGATAGCATCAGGAAGGTGCTGATATGGAGGGTTACCACCTTAAGCCCCTGCTTTGTCTCAGTATAACTACTCTTTCCAACACTCGTTTTCTCCCCACCTAACTCAAAACTTGTGTAGCGTTCCCCAACACATCACTGAATCATGGTGTTCAGATTTGTCCTCATCATTCCGTGAAGGGTGAACTATGTCATGTCAGTCCAGGGAATGGTAGGCATCTGTGAGACACTTGAGGAAGGTGCTTGGCTCTTCAAAGATTCTTTACATGTAAGACTGTATAAGCATGTGTTTTGACCAAGTCTTGGTATCTACTTGCATACTGATGCCACAAAGAGAGAAAGGGTACCCAAAAGCTTGGAGTCAGTAAGAATTATTAGGCATCGTGTGAAGATCTCTCTTGCTCACTATGTAGCCAAATAATCAGTGATATTCAGATAGGCTTCCAAGAGCTGATCCTCCCCTGTGGAGCACATCCAAACCGCTCAAGTCTGCAGAAATCTCAGGAGAAAGTGAAATTCCTGATAGTTGTGTGAACCCCAGCTTCAAGTAATATAAGATGATTTTTTTCTAATCCCAGATGGAGTCTGAGAGTGAAAATCGAATGAAAAACTTTCTGTTGGAGACTAGGGGTGGCTGTAAGTCTTAAACACCCTTGGAGAGGCTATTTTTTATTTAAATATGTATTATAGCAGTCTATTGGGAACCGTCTACATATCACTTACAAATTCTGGTTTGATTCTATGAACTCTCTGTATATTTCTACCTTTGTGCTATCTTTTGGTGTATTTGTTAGATGAAATCACACCAAGTCTGTAGCTGAAGGGGAAAATGAATACAGATTTTCAGAAGCCCAGGTCAGACCTCTTTCCATTAGACAGCCTCTCCACACACTGCCAGTAAAAGTGGATTTTTTTGCTTGATGTGATGTCAAAATACAGGTCAATTCAATGAAGCAAACCCAAAACTTTATGGTTTTAGCTTTAAAATTTCTCAACATTCATAAATGAAATGGATACTATGAAACTATTTTGTTTACAAACCTGTACAGTGGGATAAAAAAATAGCTTAGTGAATTTTCACAGAGAAAATGCAGCTCCTTTCCTCTTTGTTTTGACTGAGAGTGCAGAATGCAACAGAAGAACCTTTTTATTTAATGTAGTCTAATGATTGGCTAACTTCAGATTCTGGGATCAAAAAAACACTCCACCCAAAAACCTGTAGAGAAATAAATTATTTTCCTAGGAAATAGGCTTCCTGCCAGACAGACCTTTCTCTGTAGATAACTCTTGGTTTTAGAGGAAAGAAACTCTAAGACATAAAGAAAAAAAAATCTATTTTTTTTGTTTCCCTTGGAAAACACTTTTTCTGTCTCTGAGTACTGTGGTCCTGTGCTCCCCCTGCCCCCTGACCTGACCTTTTCCCATAACTGATGAAGTGATAACCACCAGTGGTGCCCATGATGGGTGCATCTGGTCTTGATGTCTGCATCTGGTTCAAGGCTCAAGGTGGATTCAGGGGAGATAGATAACAACACAATAGCCAAGGGCTATTGTGGTAATGTGCCCACCTGACCACAGTGCTGGTCTGTGCCCAACTCAAGCCAGATTTGGAAGAAACTGGCATCTGCGGTTGGTATGCAAATAAGAATCATAGAATCATAGCATGCTTTGGGATGGAGGAGACATTTAAAGGTCATCTAGTCCATCCCCCCTGCAATTGGCAGGGACATCTTCAACTAGATCAGGTTGCTCAAACCCCCATCCAGCCTGGCCTTGAATGTTTCCAAGGATGGGGCATCTACCACCTCTCTGGGCAACCCGTTCCAGTGGGCTATGAATCAATCAGCTTATTCCCATAAATAGTGAGCAGCCCAAGAGCCCTTTGAGCTCTCCTGCACAGCAATGGGCTGCATGCCAGGATCTCCCCTTGAGTAGGGACGCCTCTCAAGGTTACTCCTCGAGGTTGAGAGAATCCTTATCACATCAGATACTCGGTAAGTGAATTGGGAACGAGTGCACTGAAACTTTGTGATCTTAGCTAAGTAATATAAAGGATTGATTGTGCATATATAATCCTTTAGACATAAACCATTGTCCAAGTCTGAGGCTAAGTCTGGATCCAGCCGCACCTAGACTCTTCTTTGAGAAGGACTTTAGAAAACAAGGGGGGTGCTTTCTGAACCTCGTGACTCAGTGGGAGGGTCTCCCTGAGAGTCTTGTCTGACCCTCTCCTCTATGCAGTAAATAATCCAGTGTACCTTGCCATCGAATCTTGTTAAATCACTGCCACATTTACTATCAAACTTTGTTATCAATAAACATATTGCTGCTTCTCTCTTATGAGTGAAGTGCATCACTCCATCCACAACAAGTATTCACTTAGTAAACTGTTTTCCAAATTTTTGACTAATCCTTCCTTCCTTCCCCCCTCCCTCCCTCCTTCTCTTCCTACTTTCCTTCCTTCCTTCGTTCCTTCGTTCCTTCCTTCCTTCCTTCGTTCCATTTGAAACACATTTCCAGTAAGTGAGTGATTGTAAAGAGCAAATTAGACACAAGTTTGCAGTGGCAGCACCTGAGTAATTTCAGGAAAGTTTACCTTCAACCTGCAGAAAATTGCTGCACATAAATTCCTATTTCATCTCTATAGCCAATGCAGACACAGAAGCAAATGTATGTTAAATGGGGTTACTTCCAAGCTGCTATAATGGATATTTTATCGTGGTTTCCATTGTAGAAAATGCTGAGAATGGAGCATGAGGATGGGACTGGTAATGCAGAGGCACTGTGTTATTTATACCCTGTAAGGAGGGGTGTGAGGCAACCTGTGTATAGAACTGGGAGTAAGGGTTTGCAAGCTGGCTTTTGTGCTCATTTCCCTGAGGCTTAAGGCAGGAAACAGATTTCATCTTCTGCCTTAATTATTCTTATTTGTAAAATGAGCATGAAAATGTTTTTCTGCTTTAGAGGACAGATATGAGGGTTAAGAGCAAAGACTAAAGACTGAAAAGCTGAGACTGAGGATATGGTAACTAGAAATATCACTATCCTACCTCGAGCATCTTATTGCACTCTTTATATGTTTGCAAATTACCTGTAATCATTTCTCAAGTCTCAACATGAGTTGCACTTTGAATGACACAATCTTAAAAGATGCTGAGATGTGAAGGCAAAGCTCATGGCTGGACTCCCAGTGACCAGGAGGACCAACTCTCAGACCTCGGGATCCCACCAGGATCTTTTCCAGTGAATCTAACTGCATGCTCTGTTTCTGGCATGTGTTTGAAGTACACAGCTCTTGTGAACACCAGCTCTGCTAATCTTCTGTTAGGGACTCTGCTGAGTCCAACGTAAAAACACTGTGGTTCCTTGTAAAATGTTTGCTGTGTTTCAGCTGTTATGGTAACTAAGTAAATCAAAACTCTGTTCTTGGATGCTTTCCCTCTCTCTATCTCAAACTACTCTTTCAACTCACTGTCCCTCAAGGATCCTATTTCAGTGTTAATAGTTTATATATATAACTATGATAAATAAAGAATATAAACATGGAACATGAATGCATTCCTGAAGGATAAAATAGCACTGTGAAACCCCAATTTTGCTTTGATTTTGACAAATTATTTCTTAAGAGAATAAAAGATATACCTAAGGAAATGCCCGCCAGTCAAAAGTTTAAATGAAAAACAGAGCAAGAAAACACGCAAAGCTTTAAAGTTCTAACTAACTTTGTACAAAAGATACCTTGGGGAAGTGAAAGTAAGATTGGTATGTTTCCATTAAAAGATGCACATGTAACCTTTGATTTCTTTTTTGCAGAGGACTTCGAGATGATAGGAAGAAGATGTTAAGAAAATGGAATTATATCAGCCATACAGGGACTGGGGGAGAAGTCAGTCGCTGGAAACACTTGTCTCATTTTTTTTCCAAGATGTTTCAAGTGCTCTGAATTTAGTAAACCTGATGCATTAAAAAAGTCTCAAATTAGTAACCACTGATATATTTGAAGATTTTATTCTGCATGCAAGAGGATATCCCAGCAGTGTCACATTTCTTGGCAGAGAGATTCTGCAAATACAAATAAAAAATGGGGAAAATAAAAGCTGCAGAAAATATCCAGAACACTTTACATACTGGGTGGGAGGGAAGAGTGAAGCAGTGGAGAAAGGTCTCTGTAGCCTGGTCTCTTCGTTCCCTGTGACCTAACTAAAGCTCTTGGCCATCTGGTGGAAGACTTCCAGTTCTTTGGAGGCATGGTAGAGCCAGACTTTTACTCCAGGTCTAGTGCCAGTGCTATTAATGCCATCTGATGCTTCACTCTGCCTATTGCATGTCTTCCCTCCATCATTTCACAGATGTTGAAGTCTGCTATTTGTCCACCTCTAGAAGGTGAGCAGCCAGTAGTAACAACCAAGCTCATATTCCAGAGTACAGTGTCATTTCTAACTTGCCATAAACTTGTTTTAGCAAGGGAAGAAAAAAATCCTGACCCTAAGATATAATGAATTTTGAATAACAAAGTCCCACCTAGGACTCTTGTAACTAATACTAAAGTGGGATGGAGACCTTGCATTTTACATTATAAATTGGCACAAATGATGCCACTTATAGCACTATGGCAGGCTTCAGCAGGAGGCTTACAAATGCCACTTGTAATTAATAAAAACTCCAATCTCAAATACATTTCACAGTTTGTTCCCGGGGAGAAGTACTTCGCACTTTTTGAACTTTCAGGCTGATGGGCTGAGCGCAAAATTGGTGCAGTTTCTTTTCAAGTGGATAATCCAGTACATGGCTGAGCAAATGACAAACCAGATGCAGAATGAAAGGTACCCCTTGGGGCTCAGAGAACCAGAGAAACAATGGAATCCACAGGACATTTCTAGTGAATCAGACCCTTGTTCTCCTCCACAAAGGAGCAGGAAAAAAACCACGGTGACACATAAAACATGTGGCAACAAATTGATGGCAACTTCTACAAAATGGGAACATGAACTACATGGCATGTGGATAAAAGAGAAAGCATCTGCAAAACATGTGAGGAAAATTGTGAATATAATTCTAGCAATTATGATTATAGTGTTGTATACGCTACTGCACTTAATTACAATTCTCTGTTCTTTTCATGCTATGGAAATGGACTAAATGGACTACAAAATATATCTCAAAAGACAAGCAATCTGTGGCATGAATAGGAACCTCCTTTATCTTAATACAATGAGGCCTACATTTCACAAACATGGCAGCATCTCTGTGATAATTCTTCAGAGCAGAATTTTGATTACGAAATGAACATTGTGAAAAACATTAGCAGCCTTTATTATTTCATCTGAGAACATGAATAGGATTATTAGGAGTATTAAGAAGAGTGTGGGGTTTTTTTTTAAAAAGTAGTTTACTTTAGGAGTTACATTAAAATGGTAATCTTTCCTTTTCTTAAAAAATCCAATGTTACTTTATTGAAAGGGAAACGGGTGATTTTTTAAAAAAATCTTCATTTGCATGCTTAGAGCTTTCCTCATTTTTCTTTATGGAATGAGAAGGTGTGCAAGTTTTGTAGTACACACATACTCAGTTAAAAGTTAAAACAATAGTCATAATCATTAATCTTAAACTGTACACCAGAACAGTTCGTCTGTGTAGATCTGTGAAATATTTTGCAAATAATGAATTCTGTTTAGGAACATTGGTCTAGAAGGGACCCTTCAGGGAACTGAATTAATTTGCAGGGTTTTTTTTGCATGCATTTTAAAATGTACACTCATGTTTTAAGTGTTGGTTTCAGGCAGTTCAGATGCTCCACTGAATTAAATGAGCCAGTGCAGATTTACAGGACCTGAAGAAGTAAGCCATTGTACCTATTGATAGGAGGAGTTATGTGAAAGCATGGTGTTGTGCAGCATAAGGTTTTCAGTGGCACGGATTTGGGACAACGGCATACTTGGGAATAGTAAAGCCGCGAGTTACACGATTCTCTGTAAAGACGCACTGATAAAACTTGACAGTTCATTGCCCCATCATGTATACTGCAAGCCTCATTCATTTTATGGATTTTTTTTGAGTGTTTAAGAGTGCAATGAGTTGGATAGCTTGCTTCTAAATAACTTAGGAATTCTGGTTGTGTGTTTGGAGATGAAGATTTTGCTGCATAGGAAAGCTGCTGGATACTGTCAGGGCTGTGCCGTGTGGCCCCAGGGTCAGGAAAAATGTTGGTGAGCCTGGATGACTCTCATTTGGGTGGGAGTAGACTGAACAGTGAGACGGGTGAGGGCTGAGGGAGAAGGAGGCTGAATCTGAACCCTGAAATTTCAGCCATGGCAGAACAAACTGCAATATTGGTACAGCTGTTGGCAAATGCAAAGGCTGTGAAAGTATGTGTGTGTTTGGGGAGCAGGGGAACCAGAATATGCAAGACTGTAAGGTGAGAAGGAAGAAGGCACCAGGAAGTGTCAAAGTTTGGACAGTTTGGTTTATCTAAAGGGGAAACCCAGGAAGGAAGAGAGTGGCTATGAAGAAGGGAGAGAGAAGTGTGAGCAAGGCAGAATGAACACACAACTTAGAGAAGATGGATGTAATTATAGGGGCCCACCAGCCTACCAGGCCGTACTGGTCATACTGGCCTAGACCTACCACCTGGGAACACTCAGGAGAGTGAAGAAACTGAGCCAGAGATATGCACATAAATGTGCTTATTATGTCATATCATGGATTTTTTTTTTTTTTTTTCTGCTTGGAAAGGCCTATGAAGGCTGGAAGGAGAGTTAGTTACTTTCAAGTGAAGTTTTCTTCAGGATTCATTCTGAAGCCACATACTTGGCTCTTACAAAAAGCATGCTTAAACTGATGGAACTTCAATGAGCTCTGTAGAAGTCTTAAGGGCCATGGACAACTGGGATCATGCTCTTTGAAGTACAACATGTAAGGGTACCAAACCCAGCAAGGAACGGTCTGTGTCCTAATGCTGCTGGAGCATGTTAGGCTTGTGACGCCTAGTGATCTACCATTCAAACACATCTGGGCAGCTATTCGGTGTCCACCCAGCAAAAGCTCTATGTAGGCTGTGTTTGAGTTGGTAAAACCTGGGCTGAATTTATTTCTTAAACACTTTTCATTATAAATTTAAATTCCAGATTTTCTGTAGAGTGCAAGTAGACTTTTCTTGATTTACACCACCTACTATAACTCACTGGTAAGGCTGGTACTCCTGTATATGACATATGGTAGGAGAAAACTAACCCTTCTTCTGGCTGAATTTGGGTTAATTTAGACCATTGCAAATGTCAAATATTTACATTGAAAAATTAATTAGCATTCAGATTTCCTGCATGCCACTTGCTGCTTATTTATCAGCACTTTCTTCTTTAGTCTTCCTTCTCTGACCATCTCACTTGTGAGCAAGCTGGTCCTTATTGCTACAGATCTTAAAAAAAGCTAACATCTTTGCTTGAGGTCATCTAGCTGAGCATTTCTTTCACTCCCTACTGCCTTCCACAGTGCTTTTGTCTAGACTTAGAAACACAAGCTAACTGAGATTGATTTATTCTAGTCTGGACAAGCTGTACAGCCTCTCAATCTCAAATATGATCTCTTCCTGTCTGTATTTTCTTGGACTCATCATAACCCTCCCTCTGTAATCAAGATACCCATGTTTCAGTACTGAATAGCAGGACTCCAGGACCTACCACATCTTTTTCACTCTTTGATTAAACTTGTGTTTCACCAACAGTCTCGGAAGGACTTCTCTCCAGAGGCTTTTTCTTTTTGTGCATTTTGTTAATACTTTTTTTCAGGAAGAGAAAATTCTTCCTTTCAATACTTAGTCCTTGATAAGAAACAAAAAATGGTGCCTTTTGGACAGCCACATCTAGGAAAAAGCTGACTCCTAAAAAGTTAGTTTGAACATATATAATCAGATTACAATAATTTAATTAAAGCCCATTTAAAAATCTAATGTTTCTTATTAGCTTGTATACTTCCTAATTATTTTATAGGCTTTTATTTTTTATGGCAAGAATCCAATCATTACAAAGCTGCGGAACTTGATACATATACAAGCAAAGAAATGCATTTGCAAACTTTGTTTAAAGAGAGGATTGTCAGAATGTCAGAGCATAACATTTCACAAACGAGAAAGAATAACTTTGCTTTTAATGGTGTAGTACTTCTCTTCCTTGTTAATATATTAAAGACTAAATTACCAATTTTGGAGGGCAAGAGGGGAAAGGGGACTGCACTTAGAAAGCATAGGACTGTGCAATGTCATCAACACCAAGAAATTAAGAAGTAAGAGCAGTATGTCAGTGTTCACCCAATGCATTGTCTTTTCCAGTTTTTCTTGTGGACATCAGAAATAGATTCTGATCTCAGCCGAATCCTGGTCCTGGAAACACTATCCTTATCCACAAAGAAAAAAAAATTAACTGATTTTTAATGAATAGCAGTTTATAAAATGGGACTCCTGAATGGAAATATTTTTCTAAAGACTTTCTGGGACTACTCTGTGTACTTAATTAGGTAGTATGCTTATGTCTGAATTAATGAGTTAACTACATAGAACCTTTACAGATACAGTAATGTTAGCTAAAAAGGAATCAGCCCTGTCAATACAAAATGTTAATTCCATTAGTTCTGATTTCTGAAGAGCTCCTGATATCTTGATATCATCCTTGTTCCCTCAGAAATCAGTGGAATTCTTGTAATGATTTTAAGAGGCATGGAATGTCAGAAATAAGCATTTTCCACTGTTTTCTGGTGAGAAATTAAAAACAAGTGTAACACATATATAGCTTATACAGCTTTAAATCAGGCTTTTCTAGTCTGAAAGTCAAACACAGGCACTGTAAAAATAATGATACTATAGTTACCTGGGGAATTCAACCCAAGAGGAATCAATTTTATTGTAAAGATCATGCTTTTAATCCACCTCTACCTGAGTGCCAGATGGTCAAACCAAAGAATCAACACATTAAGCAGATGGACTTGGTATCTGATTCCCAATTACTAGAGTTGCTTCAGGTGGAAGGTTACTTCTACTGATCAGAGAAAATTATTTGTCCCCAGATGGTGGCAAAAAATTGCTCACTCAGCTCTTTTAGTATTAAAGGTTCCCACTTATCTTTCAAAGTTAGGCAGTAGCATTAAAGACTTGATCCAAGGCTCATGGAAGGAAGCTATTGAGGATGGCAGGTTTTGGATCAAGCCTTAAAGATGGGCGGTAAAAACTTAGGGACGAGGAGTTGTTAAGGTATGCAAGCGAGGTGACTAGGCTCTTCCCTAAGGTTGAGCAAGAAAAAACACTGGACATGACACAAGAAACCATGGGACATAACACACTACAGTGTGAGAAGTTGGACAAAGCTTGCAGGGGTGGATGGATTTCATGGGTGGTTAAAGAGAAGTTAGGTGAAAGGCAGCCAAAGCCCACAAATACATGCACAGGGGTGCTGAGGGCCTTTTGGGGAGCAGAGTCTTGTGAGGGCTACACATAGTGCCCACATAGCAGCAGCAGTACGAGCAGATAGGGCTGAGATTACGTGAGTAACCATACCAGAAATATCATATTTGGGTTCAGATTTGGAAAAACTGGGGCCAATAGGAAGAAACAGTTAGGTGCAGATTGTTTATTTGTGAAGAGACAGGGGCAGAGAAAGGGTGGATGGAGGAAGAACCAGCACAGAGAAATGGAGAAGCGGTGGGATACGAAATGGGGATAAACTTGAAGTTTGACCAGCTGGAGAGGAAAGCACAAGACAGGGCCATTGATGCTACTGAAGTCCATGTGACATTTTGCTGCTTCTGTTTCTGCAGGTGTTGCTAAAGGTGTGGTTCCCTGTTTGTGCTGATCTCAATGACCAGCCGCATTCATATCCAATGTGTGCATTGGAATTATGCATTCAACCTCATTGATAGCTGGACCCCAAAATGGGAAAAGCAGCAGCCTCACATGTAGCAGGCCAGGAGAGGAGGAATCCTCAGGTCTCAAAGACCAGCAGATGTGTCTTTCCTTTAACAAAAGTGTCAAAAGTATTTAAAATAATCTTAGTAGATAATATAGGACAATAGAGCTGAAAACAATAGAGCTCTGTGAAAAGCAATAAAGCTCCATTAAACCTTGTTCAGGCTTCTACAGACAACCATGCATTAGTTACCAGCTGTACATAACTATTTAGTCAAAGCATCTATTTCAGTGACAATTCCCCATCAAAGAGATAAATGGAAGTATTGTTGTGATGGATTCAACAAGTTGGCTCTGTAGATTTCTGTGCATCCAGAGGTTAGAAGTGGGTATTGTTCTGAACATAGCTCATGCCTTCCCAAAGCTGAAACAATCAAACCAGATTCCCAAGTCCCTTCCCCCATCTCATGTGTTCATGGCATTTGCATTAACTCACAGCCTAGAAATGAGAGACTATTTGTCTTGATACCCAGATTAAAATAACTAACTAAATAAATATTACATTTTTATATAAAAAAATTAAATATATATATATAAACACTATATATTCTTTTTGGGTCAAACCAAAATGCACACTTTCTTGTCAAATAATATATATTTCCTTTGAAAAGAACATTCAGGCCAATAAAAAACATTTCATTTAACTGAAAATTATACTGTTCATTTTGATGCTGTTTCTCCATTTCAAGCACCATCACGGTTTTGAAATTGTTAATTTCTGAAACAGAATTCCTATTGCAAAATAAAGAATTAAAAGACTTGTAATGAACATCAATCTGTGGAACTGTTAAAGGTTTTCCTCTTCCTGTTTTTGACTATGGTTATTGCCTCAAAGAGTGAATCTTGTGAATATAGTCTCAGTCCCTTGCAAATTATGTCTTCCTACTCCCAAATCCCCCTCTAACCTCAAAAAACACCCTCTGTACCACATGTTTATCTGCAGTTATCTGCAGGGGAACAAAGACGAAAACTTCCACGACTGTTGGAGAGTGCAGATCATTTGACATCAGGCGGATGCACGATACACTGTGCATCATGCTTCGGGGCTTTTTATAAATAGCAATGAAATTTTACTCCCCAGCCCAACTGCTAAACTTGGTCCAGTTGTAATTAAATCCCACTTTTTGTTGTTAAAATAGGTCAGGTTTCTAAACTATATCAGCTTCATGGACTGTTATTTCTGTTGAATGACCAGGTTTAGACAGGCAGGAACCACTGCTTCTCTTTGTCCTAAGGGACTGCTTTAGTTTCATACAAACATGGCCTGTGAAAGGAAAGGATAAAATAACCTTTTTGCCAGAAAAGGCTGGAGAAAGTCAATTCCCCTTTGTAAATAAAGGGTAAAGAAGAGGTTATTTAGTTCTTTTGAGGAACAGTTTGCATCTGTTTCAGGTGTATCTGCCAGCAGAGATAATTTTAAATGCAAGCACTTTGCAACTTTGACAGTGATACTAGTTATAAAATGCTGGAACACAAACACAACAATAGATTGGAAAATCTGAAAGGAAATTGCAGTGATCAAGAATGGAAGAAAAATATTTCTTTATTGCAGATGTGTATTTTCTTTGGCTAAATATCCTGTTGAAATTGTCTTAGCTCAGTAGCCAGTGCCCATTTGTTTGTATTAAAAGGGAGGCAATAAAGAATTTAAATAGTAAAGATAACATAATTCTTCTTTAAACATAAACTACTTTAGAGTAGAAATAATGAGGACTTTTCTTACACAGAATAGTTGTCTGGGGAGGCAGTGAGGGTTCAGGGCAATGCTGCAGCTGCGTGATGGAGATGGCATCGCCTTGCAGATTTACTGCACCACATCATAAGCAGATAGAGGAGAAATGCAAAAGGCTTTTTAGGTGAGCAGGTGAGACATGACATTAACCAGACACTTTAAAGATAGTTTACAAAAAGAGAAAGGATTGGTATGACCTTCTCCTGACTCTCACGTTATTTATTCTATAATGACAGGTTAGTGATACTCTATGGCAATGACCCCAGATCAGTTCAGGAGTATCAGTGGCTCCCGAGAGATTCACTAGAAACAACCCCTCTTTCTATGCAATCATTCACTGCATCTCAGAGTGGTGTAAGAATTAAGGCTATGAGGTAGGCTATAGAATAAATATGATAGAAACTTTATTGCTGATGTTTTCATTCCCAGGCAGACCTGACTTTTTGGGATACAGGAGAGGCAGCAATGGGAAGGCGAAGGAGACCAAGATCTGACAGGCAAAGGAAGGAGAAGTGGGGAGCAGAAGCAGTGGAATGGCAAATGGAGATATTTATAGTGGCTTTATGGCCTCCTGCCTCAGGGGGCAATTTTCTCTGTGGGTCTGGAAAGCGTCTCTGATGAGTCCCAGAGTCAGCCAGGGCTTGGAGCTGGGTCTGTCTGCACCTCCTCCTTAAACAGAGGGCCCCAAAAAACACCAAAAGGGCTTGACAAACCTAGAGCTAAGTTTTGTAAGGATATAAAGGAGATGATACTCAAACTTTGTAAAACAAAGAAACCACAGCACATGTTTAGTAAAAATGTAAAAGGGTTTGAAACAAATCCTCTCCTGTCCAGTCTCTCTCATAAAAGAGGCCCTTTTCTTCCCACCTTCCCTCTACAAGCTCTGGGTCAAGCGCCTTCTCATTCTTTCCATTACTCCAACCCCTGGTTGTGTGTTTGCCCCTCTGGCTCCCAGTGCTTGCAGCAGCCCATGTCTTTCCCCGTTTGCCCCATCCTGCTCTGTCACTCTCCTAGAAGAAACAACCTCACCCCAGTCTGGGGTTCAGCATCCTCCCGTCCTGCTTCTCAGTCATGTTCAATGAAAAGATATAACAGACAAACACTGACCCCAGCATCCTCTGCATCTGCTGCCTGGGTTGCAGGGATTCCTGGCAGGGTACTGGACAGGGGATGTCTCCCTATATACTCATATGGAAGACAAGACACAGGAAACCCCAACCCCTATAGAGCAGGGGCTGGAGTTTAGCTGGGATATGCTACTGTATCACCAGATACCTAACTAAATCCTGCCCTTCTGTCTATGATTAAGTAATCCGAGTACAGCATTTTCTTTCTCTTCATTTGCTCTACCCAGTTGATTACAGTTGAATAAAAAGAGTTTCAGCCTGTGGATTTTATTTTCTTGGTCCTTTGCATACGTTTTTCTGCAGTGTTAATGCATTTGGAGAAACTGCTGTTGCAGAACTTTCCCAGAGGTGTGACCATGTCTGTGTATTTTAATTTAAGAGTTTGCAAGGCAGGAAGAACTTTTCCAGTTGTATACTCTGCCTCCGTACTTAGGATAGGCCAATGATTTGAATAGAAGAAACTATATATATAAAACCCAATGCTTTATTTTAGAAGACATCCATTAAAAATGAGAGTGCTATGGAAATATTAAGTGCAAATAATTTACAGAAGCACATGCATATAAGATCAAATAAGGATTTGAAGTCTTTCTTATCATGTCCTGCATCATCCCATGCAGTGGAACAAAAGGCAAAGTTTAAAATTTTCACTTTCTGGCATATGATATTGGTCAGTGCTGACTCTCCAGCACCAAGTCTCTTACCACAGGAACAAAGCCTATCAGCACTGAATCATGAGAGACAGTTTGGTTGTTTGTCCAAATTTGGATACAAATTAGGATTGTCATAAAAGATTTTCATTCCTTCCCATCCATGGAAAATAACGTCCATGGTCATATCCAAACGGTTCACTGCTTTGAATATGTCCCAGCCGGAAGAAATTGCTAAATTCATTGTTACTAGGCTGGACTTCCTGTCTATCATAGGCCATGAAATGTCACCTAATGTACCTCTAAATTGATCTTATGGTCAGTCATCAAGCAATCATTATGTTGTTTAGGGCACACATGATCCAAATACAACCCATTGCATATGGGAGGGAAGGACAATTTTATCTTCCTGGTCCCTAGCTGAGGCCCAAAGCATGTGATAATACTCTTGCAATACTTCAAGTACTATAAAGCTTATAAGGACAGAATTTCCTGGTTTAGCCCCCACTCTTAAAGGAAGGCAATCACTGAGGGTGCTCTGAAAGCCTACATTTCTCTGCACATGGTAGCATATAAATATGTACATGAAAAACCTCAAATGCCTCTCTCAGAAACTTTGTACATGAACAGTTGGCCATAAGACAAAGACAAAAGTGAACGAACTTTATATGACAGGTAAAGTATGACTGCAAGTTGCTTGTATGGTGGTATAAAATCCTTATCAGATATATATTTTTTTTTACTTTCAAGCCTCTCCTGAAAAAAAAAAAAAAGACACCAGCAACAACACCCAGTTTCACGTCACATGGCTGAACTGTGTAAAACTAATTAGAAAGACATCAGTTCATTTCATATTCATGGGGTGCGCTCCAAGCTCTGAAACAGCTCGGAGGTGGACAGAGGGACTGTAGCTGCCCAGGGTTCAGGGCTTGTATATAAATATTGAGATTATCACATCTTAGAGTTTCTCCTTCCCACCCTCTGTAAATATGTGCTTCTCATCATTCAGTTCATAAATTGTCTTGTTGATAAGGATGCTGTTACAGTGGTGGATTGGAAAGAGGGGAAAGGATTCAATTGCCTTAATACTGAAGTGGCGCTTTAGACATGCCAAGGTACCCAAAACATCCCCATGGAGCTGGTAGATATGACTGGGCATCTTCTGGAACAGCAACTCGAGACCAAATGGGGTATCCCAAGGAATTTTCAACAATACTAGACAACTAAGTTTAGGCAACTGAATCCCATCTCATGGGACATGGGTAAGAAAGGTGCAAGATGCTTTATCAGACATGCCTCAAATGCTGCACCAGCTTTGGCTAGCTGCAAACCTCTCTTTAGCACAAGCAGTAACTTAACACATTTCTTGGAAGGTATTTGATACTGAAAAGAGATAAGATTTCTTCTGGTGTCATTTGAAATAATCATGTCTGGAAAATGCTGGATGAAATATATTCTTTGTGGAAGGAGACAGTCTCCTCCAGGAGGTGAGTCAGTACCTTTAAGATTTAATTTGTCCTCCAAAGGGAGTCAAGGGTGACAATATTACCAAATAAAATGCTGCAGGCAATGCTAGCAGTGAAGTTGTGTGAATTCAAGACTTAATGTTTCACCAAAGTTCACTAAAAAAATAGGATTGGATTTAGCAGGCTAAAGCATGCATTTCTTCTTCTCAGAGTGAAGACACTTTGAGAGAAAAAGGACAATATCAGTGCAGTGCTGGAGCACATAATTCATTCTTGCTTTGGTGCATTTCAGACAAGGTTGCTATCTTTCTTACAGTTGAAGGAATTAATTTTGGCCACTCTCTCCTCCCTCCATTCTTTAAACGTGCCCCAGGAATATAGCAGTAACTCCCATGTCTCCCAAGCAGGTGTTTTTTCTGGAACACAATAGAGAATAAAGTAGGGGGGCAGGAGTGCTTCACTGATATTAAAAAACAAATCTATGAAAACTGATTAAATGACTAATTAGAACTTTTCTGAAATTGGCGGTAACTACACAGTTTGCCTGGTAAATGGTAAGATACACACACTGCCTGAGCACAATGTTCCCACTTAGGCACAACAACAAGCCATTAATTGATAGATTGCTGGTAGCTGTGTTAAAGATTTTGTTGTCGTTGTTAAAGAGTCTTTATAAAATTGTGCTCTGTGAATATATAAATCCAAGCAAAATTAAATATTTCTGACAGAAATCTCATCTTCAGTTTGCAACTTGATTAATTATATTCCAGTAAATATACAAACAACTCTTCTGAACAACACAATTGGAAGAGCATCCTTTTATTCTTCTCCTCTCTACTTGCCTTTGACTATCAACTCAAAGTACTGGCAGGGCAGGAAGTTCAGTTTTATTTTTCTTTCCCCTTCTAATTCTTTTTTCCAGTGGTAAATAAATAAAAAAAAAAAGATATGAACTTAAAAGTAGCTACTAAATGTCTGGTAATACTTAAGTATCACATAGTGCATACAAAAGCTTCTCAGAACTGGCAGTGACTTTCTCACTCGTATCTGGCACTGAATTTTTGGGGTTTTTTTGTTTGCCCTTTTTTTTTTTAATGTTATTTACCACTTAAGGAAGACCAAAGAACTTCTTACATAGTTTTGGATCAACTTTATAGCAGGGATCAAGCCTGTATATGAGACTAGGAGGCAATGTGTTCAGATTTCCCAAACAGTCCCTTTCTGAATGAAAACTCCATTCAGTCTGGCTACTCCAAGAAAAGGTCATTGTACATTGATTTATAAGTTTTACTTTGAAATACACAGAATGGTCAAAGTATCAATGTTACAGCAGAATTACTGCATAGGTACTGTTGACCTGTATATGCACAGCAAATCTTGATGTGTCAGACATGGGATTTTCCCAGTTTTCCCAGATGTAAGATATAATCCTTTGTAAGAGGGATCTACAGATATAGTGTACAGATTTCTTCTGCAGCCTACATGGCATAGTGCAAGATGCAACCACAAGCTCTTGCATGATCTTTTAATCAGAAGACAGAAGAGTGAGAACAGTGGCATGTGAGGGGTAGTCATGTAATGTCATCAGCATTGTGCTGGTTGTTTTGATGCAGAGCTATCAAGAACTGAGTAATAATGGTAAACAATTTCATTTTAGCCGGTACTTAATAATAGCTCACCTGTGCTAAGCAAAGTTTGAATAGATGACCCTGCAGCCTAAGACTTTTTTTTTGTCTATCCTAAAGTCCATCCTGATCAAAAACTGGAAACAATTCCTTGTTCATATTTTTCTTGCCATTGCAGAAATACTAAATGACCATCTGTAACTTTTCCACTGTATAAACTCACTTAATTACTTCTGAATAAGAAATCACTATCCTTGGAGCTTAATGAGATGTTTTACAGACCACAATTGCATGGTGTTCATTTCTATAAGGAAGACAGAAAACACTGCAAAAAAAATATAAAGTTCAACTTCAGACATACTGAACAGTTCAGTTTGGGTGATTGAAGATGAAAGGCTGAGACTGCTGTCCTCTGTCTGTATCCATCTGGGATGTGTCTGCACCTTAGCTGGTTACCGAAGCTCCCTTTTTTTGTCACTGGAGAGAGATATTTCTATGCTGTGATTCATCTGACCTTCTTGGCTATCTGTAATGAGATGAACTGAACCCTTGGAGTGCCCATATGCTGTGAAATGAGCCTAATGTGACCGGTGCAGGTGCAGACACCCACACTCTGAGTGTCTGCATTAGTCATGTGAATTCCTCCCTTTGCAATAACTTAATTTGCTGGTGGCCTTGTTCCTATATCCTCTATGGGGTCTTCAGTGCCCCAGCTGACCTGAGACTACCATAACAGCTAGACTTGTCTGGTGATAAAGAGGATCAGATCTTCTCTTATTTCCTCTTCCTGATCATTTAGCAGCAAAATCGCTCTCTCAGTTATTCTCTTTGTTTTATATTCCCTGATGTCTCCAGAGGCAGGGGCTGTCCCTCCTATTGTTGTCACTTGACAACAAAATTTAAGCTGAAGATTTTAAAAATACATTTAGTAAATGAATCCCTAGATTATTTGTCCTAAGGGCAAAGCTCTGGACTCAGAGTCAGAATATGTGGATTCATATCCCTCAGGCTTCCTTTTACCCAATGGGTAGCTCAGCACAGTGGAAGGAGATGTGCCCATTTCATTTGCTTCTGCAATAAGCACATGAGAAACAAAATTAAAAAGCAGAAGCCTAGAGGCAATGCTGCTTGAATACTGCAATTTTTCTAGGTACAGATCTTAGAATCGATGTTCAAATCACCTCTAAATGTTCAGAGCCATTGACATAAGTTGTCCCAAGAATGCTAGTGATGCTAGAATGACAGTAGAAAGAGCGAGTTTTGTCTTTTAATTATTTTTATTCTGATTTATAAATTGTGTGGCTTAAAAATTCCCATATTTTATTTTAACTTAAAGTTCTCTTGTTACATAAATGTGTGGCAAGCAAAAATCACAAGAAAAAAAGAAGAAGACGACACTTTGTTTTAAGGGGTTACGCAGAGAAAATAAGTTTCTAAACTTCCTCAAAACGGAAATTTTTTGTTGAAAACTGGAAATTTTCTGTGTTTAGATTTTTCATCCCAAAATAGCTTTTGGGGACTTTGCTCTTTACATACAGACTGGAACTTTCAATGGAAACACTTCTGACTATGTCTATTTTTAAGATTTTTGGGCATGGCTTTTCACGGTGCCAAAGAGAACTGTCACTTCTGGAAGGCTCATGGCTCATCTCTACAGCAAAAATCAGGAAAACTTATCCACATTACATAACTATATGGATGTAAAATGATTTAAAGTAAGCTAAATTATATCCGCATTGATTTCCTAATAATATGTATTTACATTGCTTCATTAAACCGCTAAAAATTAATTTGGAATTACTTTCCTGCAATCTCTGTGCAAACAAATTCTTACAGAAAGAGGTGATTGCTCATCTTTGGGTTGGCATGTGTCTAATCTATTTGCCTAGATATTTAGCATGCACTCACTCGTGACAGATTAAAAACTTTAAAAGGATATATAGACAAAAGCAGTGAAGATAAGAGTTTTGTATACTTGTGGTCTGCATAAAAGTAATATTTCAGTGCTTGCCACAGTACAATAAGTACTTGCTAAGTCCTATGGAAAGGTGACGTGGTCATGGGTCACCTCTGCCCATACTCTAAGCTGCAAAGCATGTAAACGTCATTTAGAGGAACTGGCCCAGGGTCTCTCCTACACTAAGTTTGGTCAGATTTTTTACTATTCTTAGTAAGGTCAAAACATATTCTAGCCTTGAAACAGTTCACTTTCTCATAGACAGCGGGTGGAGGCAGTTTATTGCAGTCTAAACCTAGCAGCAGATGCACTATATTAATTTGAATTTGGAGTTATATCCACCTGGCCATGCAGGTTTTGGTCTGCTTGTAAATAAGAGGTGTGTGTTTGCCTCTGCACTCGGTGTGCTGTGAACACGTACAAGTGGGGGATTTAAGCAACGGAGAACTGCAGCTAAATGGCAAATGGCCAACAGGTCACAGGCAAAGCAGAGTTGCTCAGAGACTTGAAAGGAGGACAAGGAACCTGAACAGGTGTGAATTACAGCCATAGGCATGGTGCAAGAGAAGGCAAAAGGCCACTGAAGTGGGAAATGCAAGAGCTGAAGTGAGAGATGATGAAAATCTGCACAACCATGATGGAGATTTAACGGGGAGAAAGATAGGTCTGAACAATGCTTTGGGCTTGCACATTTGATAGGAAGGCTAATGCTAAAAGAAGTCAAATGAAAGGCATTTTTTTTTCAAATTAAAACCTTCCTTCCTCCCTTCCTCCCTTCCTCCCTTCCCCCTGTTTTACAGGAAAATTTCACATCTAGGACTCAACCTCTATTAAAATTACAGAACTGAATACAAGCAGTGGAAATGACCTGGCTTTGCTGATATACCTTTTTTCCTATGACCACTCCTTTGCCCAATAATAATTAAATACTGGAGGTGACACTGGAAACAGCATTGCTGACTGTTGCACTTGGGAAAGTACAATAATATCTTACATTTTCTTTTGCTTCCCAGAAGAGACATCTGCCTGCGGAAGGCAGGGCACCATTGCTCTGTTCCTCTGGACAGCCATGCCTTGCAAGCTGTGAGAGCAACTCAGCATTTCATGGAGGGTGGTGCAAGCAATATTTTAACTACTCATCTTGTGTTCTCTGAATGGAGGATGATTGCTCTGGTAAATTACCTTCTGTTCTACCATTTGTTCGTCTTGCTGAAGGGAGAGGCAGTCTTGGGGCTTCTGAGGGCAAGCAGCAAGAACCAGTTTCTTTCTCCTGTGTCATAGTTTCTCAGGCAAAATGTGCGATTCACTTTTTTGTCATAATAGGTTATATACTTTCCTCACTGCTGAGAAGAATGAAATCATCATTGATTGCTTTTCTAAGATTGCCTCTGCAAAGATGTAAGTATTGATTTGGAGCATCCCAGAGCAGAACAAGGTATAGAATTATCAGAAACATCACTTGATTTGGGAGGTCCTTGTGTCTAGGATACCAGCAACTGGAGTGCATGCAAGTGCATATGGTAGTATGTCATCACCAGCAAATATCAAGCCGGACTAGCTGGTGAGTACGGTGAAGTGGACAGAAGGCAGTGGGGTATGTGTGTAACTGGGAGTGAGACAGCTGGAGGACTTGGCTACCAGAGGGACTGGGGGTCCAGGCCAACTGCTGGAGAGACTGTAGGGTTTGGGAGTTGACTGAGAGAGCAGCCTGTATGTGTGTGTGTCTCTAAAGGGGGCAAGTGGGAGACTGGTGATTCAGGGGCAGCTACCAGACAGACTGAGGCCACTTACTGGACAGATCCACATCGTATATATATATATGTGTAGATTTTTTCTGACTAATGGCCTTTCCCTTAGCTAGAGAACAGGATGAGGCCATTGGTGCTGTTTGTGTTCATGTGAATGATGAGCCTGCCTGACTGTGTTGCTTCACATGGCCAGGCATGTGTTTCTTGGGAATACATGCCCAGACTCACTCCTGGATGGACCTGGGGATATGGAGCTGCAGCTGCCTCACCAGTGTTGGGTTATCGATCTCAGCAATCCCTGACAGCATGCACATAAAGTTAGGTGAAACAGGCCATCCAGAATGTACTTATGAGGTGCTTCTCCCTTGCGATTGACAGGCAGTTCTCAAAGGCAGAATGTGTCTACTCTATTTTCTATGACTTTGACTGAAGCAGTGATGATGTTTCCTAAGATGCCTCTCTCTCCTTACAGCTGTGCCCTCACAGGCAGCAGAGTAGAGAGGGAATACTAAACATTTTCCAAGCTGTCAGAAACTGGCTTGGGTAACCCATCCGGTTCTTCTTGGCCTGCTATCCATTTTCAGCAAATCTGAAGATTTTTTTGCCCTTCAGTGGCTTTGATGATTCCCAATTCCCTTTGTTCTGTTCTTTTCACATATCTTCCAAAGGACTTTCCTTATTCCGGATCAGCTCAGCTCTACTGCCTAGTGCCCAGTGGCCGTCAGCCTTCTTCCAGACATGTAAAAGACATTTTTGGGACCCAGCCTCCTTGGCTGATGAGAGCCCTTCAAAATCTTCCACAAAGCTCTACTTTCATGCAAATCCCTTATGAAGCTCTTTACCATTGAGTCTGCTGATTTAAAAAAAAAACAAAACAAAACAACAACTCCTCAAGAAATAGGCCAATGCTTATCAGACTGACCAAGAAAGAAAATGTTTCCTGGTGTTGTCCTGTCTCGTTGCATGAGGCTGTTTTCTCTTGCCTTACACTTTACATACAAGCTCTCAGAGACAGAGACTGTCATTTTAATCTATATTTTTAAGTGCTTAGCACAATAGTTCATGACAAGGCCTCTGGGCATTACAGTAATATAAACAGCAGTAACAAATATGATGGCTATTCCTAAGGCATGGTGAAAAAACTACCTGGTTGCTTCCCTTGTCTGGACCTTTGTTCATTCAAGGTCAAAGAGGTGAAAGAGCAGAGCTTTCTCAGTAAAATCTCTCAACCTTTCCTAACCCAAGTAATTTCTGCAAGTTCTTTTTATTGTTACTTGTCACATTACAGTTCCGCACAGTTAAAAAATATCGTAGAAGCTACAGTTATTATAGTTATTAACATTTTATGGCCTTGTTATTCATACTTTAAGCTCCTTAAAATGAAGTGGTGCATTTTAAGAGAGCAGCATGTATTTAATTGATTCCACTGTAAAAAGATTGCCCTACTTCAATGGTTTCCAATCTTTTACCTTGGGTTTTGCTTCTATTAATGATGACAATATCAATTTTATCTCTTTAAGAGAAGTGATACAAAGCAGTTCAAATTTTCTTATTGTGCTGTATATCTGTGCTTGGTTTAAACATTTTTCCCTCTTTCATAATCAAATACCATGGAAAGATTTGCAGTGCTCTGAGCTACCTGTTCTTGCACATATCTACCTCCACTTCAGAGTACAATGTCATGAATTCATTGGCAGTATAATTAATCTTGAATTATACGCATTTGTTATGGTGTAAGTGCATAATCTTGGAGAGCTACCAGCAAGTTGCTCATGTCTGTGGGAGGAGTTTATTTCACCTAACTTTGGACGCCTGTAGAGTAGATACCTATATCTACAGTGACTTATTTAGAATCCACTTCCAATTGCTGTAGAGCTATAGGACTGCTCACTTGAACAACCTTAAGAATATATTGCACCATAAGATCAGTCTCCCTCTAAACAGGCCCCCTTTTCTCCCTTGATTGTGTGGGAGTCCTACAGTAAAATACTTGAGGAGATAAACCATGATCCCAGTTACTTCTTGTGAGGTGGCAGCTTCTTTGTATGCCAAAGTTTCTCCATGTTGAGTCTCAAACTCTAAATATTTGGCACACATTTCCCTTCTGTTTTGTACATCTCCTCTACCAAGAGACAGGGACAACCTTACTCTAAGTGCTTATAGAGATGCAAGCACAGAGGTCTTTATTCACTACAGGGGATTGTAATCATTGGAACACAAAACTAAACAATTCTGGTCACTCAGGAGTTCTAAAAAACAGCTTCCTTATCTTTTCTGACTGAAAGAACTTCAGACACCTGCATCTGGACAATGTAAGCTTATATTTCTATGAGATCAGGAAGGTCAAAAACAAAGAGAATGAAAAAAGCATAGGCAATTGGATTACAGAGCAGTGATAAAGTCAAAGTAGTATATGTTCACATTATCTTTCCCAGACTGCATGAGTCATTACAATTTTGATACTTCAGTGTCCTGGCAAAGATTGATGGAATAGGAAATAGCCACTCGTAAATTCATTGTCATAAAAGAGCGTAATGAGAAAGGAAAGCAGTACAAATGTAAACCATTCTTCTCTACATCACATACCCATACACCTGGCACATTTCTGCTCCGTTGGCAGCTTCTGCTCTGGAGAGAGCCAGGAGCTGAATGTGGTATGGCTGTTGCCAAACACACTGAACAGGACAGAGGTGTATTGTAACTTACACAGCACAGGCAGTATGCCAGGACAGTGTCTGGAAGCTCACGTAACATCTGCCTGTATGTTTCAGTTAATCTGAAACCCCCAAATATGGCCAAAGTATATAATTTTTTATTTTTCTATTTTTAAGACTTAAAAAATGAAAGGAAAAGTGGAAACAGTTCAAAACTCAGTAATTAATTGTGATGGCACAATAACAAAATAGGCTTGCTGGACCACTAATCTGAAAATCTTTAGGTACTTTCAAATACAGATGAATTCTCTATCAGGTAGGTGGATTTTTTTCTCCTTATTTTACACACACACAGAGAAAACAAAATGGAGAAAAAAATAAACTGCTGTACCTGAGTTGTGTTGTATTTCTAGGCCTGAGCTAGGTAACCTGTTGACCTGACTTGCTCAACCCAAGTCAGAGAAAGATCCTTTTGTTCAATGAGAAAAAAACTCACCTAAGTAGTCTTCTCCTGAGTTTCCTAATATAATGAGCAGCCAAAAAAAGGATACAAAAAACACAAGGGAAGTTATGAAGAACCTAGAGTATTTAAATCACAAGATCATAGAATCATAGAATCATAGAACGGTTTGGGTTGGAAGGGACCTTTAAAGGCCGTCTAGTCCAATCCCCCTGCAATGAGCAGGGACATCTAGAACTAGATCAGGTTGCTCAAAGCCCCATCCAGCCTGGCCTTGAATGCTTCCAGGGATGGGAAACATCCAAGATCTTGTAGCTGTTCTTTGATTATCTCTGTTTATTAAATGAAGCACCTCTATTCTGACTGTGGCCCTAGTATTGCTGCCTACATAAGATGGCAGTGAGAGATTCACAGCTGAAGGCATTGAGAGGTGGGAGACACATGCTGACTGCTACTTTTGGCCTCTCTTTCCACTACCTGCTTGGCTATTGCCTGGTGCCTGCAATCCACTCAGGCGTGGGGCTCAGCCTGTGGCCAGCAATAGCTCTCAATGCTACTGATCCTTCAGTAACTCATCAACTCGTGTCCCCAAAGAAGCCAAGAGGCTCAG
Organism: Theristicus caerulescens; assembly: GCA_020745775.1. Classification (NCBI taxonomy): domain Eukaryota; kingdom Metazoa; phylum Chordata; class Aves; order Pelecaniformes; family Threskiornithidae; genus Theristicus; species Theristicus caerulescens. The sequence continues at coordinate 127,516,715 of CM036559.1, read as the reverse complement.
GCAGATAGAACAGAACCAGACCTCAAGCATCATAAGCAAATCAGTTGGTAGCTAGAAGCTAGTAGTAGAAGAAGTCCTTCTGAGTGTTTGGTCCTCCATGCTACCTCTCCACCACTGCAAAATTGGTGTCCTTAAAATACTAATTTTGCTGCAGCTATCCTAAATTCACCATGAGTGTAGCATGCTCCACAGATTGGAGAGCTGTAAAATTGGTGGTGACTTTTGTGGTGGGAATTCATTGCACCTGATTTTATCCAACGAAAAGTCAGGTCTCTATTCCCACCTTGTCATCTGGGTCCTTTGCTAAAGGTAATACCTCCCTTTGTATGATTACCGGTATTAATTCTGGAGGTAATCCCTTCCTAATAATGCAATTATCACCATGACAGTTCTTTCTGCCTGTTTTGGGCTAGCATGAACAGCCCTGAATTCTTGCACAGATTATTGAAGGAATGTAGAGGACTAGCTAAGGACTGGCTTGGATTACCAAAGGTAAATAAACTGAAGCAATCTCTGAGAGGTGTCAGTGGTTCAAGAGTGTCTCTGTCCCTCAGCTTAAATGAGAATGTAACCCCATTAATCTTTCCCCATAAAAGGGGAAAAGCATGTCTGCTTAGGGTCATGGTTTAGAGGTGGACCTGGCAGTTAGGTTAACAGTTGGACTTGATGATCTCAGAGGTCTTTTCCAACCTTAATGATTCTATGATTCTATAAATTGTTCCCCCTGACCTTCACATTTCTTCATCTGTTCTTTGTTGTTCTTGATTTGCTCTTACTCTATGTGAAAAAGTGAATCTGGAAGGCCACGTTTTGTACCAATATTTGCAAGAAAACTGTATTAATATCAATTTTTTTTTTTTGCAAATGTTATACTATAGAACTCATGGGATTGAAAACTCACATAATTTCTCTGTACTTTAATATTTCCTCTTACTCCTTTCTTTCATTGGACTATTTCCTGTGCATAAATTACTTTACTTCTTCTCCCAAAATATGAATCTCATTGTTTGCTGGTTTCTGCCTATGTTTCTAATGCTATTGGACCTTTTTTCTTTCTATTCCTTTTTTGTTGTTGTTGTTTTCACAACCTTCTCCAATATCTGTGAATTTAATCCCTGTTCATTACCATTAATGAACATAGTAATTAAAATACTGATTCACTTTTTGAGAAGCTTGTTTGACAGCTCTGCTGTATCCAGTATGTACTGTTACTGACTTTGATGTTGACAAATGCAATATTTTTACAATAGCTAATATATTTTATTATTAATACTGTTGTAGTTTCTACAGGAAATGTTAAATAATTTAACATTATTTTACCACTTGTGCTCTTTCCCTCAAAATAAACAAAATGAAATTATTAACTCCAACTGAAGTATTATTATATTTTCCTGGTTATTCTGAAAGGGTATTGCATAAGCACATGAGGGTCAAAGAAGAGAGCTGCTAAGAAGAAAAGAAAAGTGTCTGCCAAATATTGTTGAGCAATGTATTAACATTATTTAAATTCCTTTTAAAGAGCAGTCCTTCCCCCCACAGTTTCTTCTTGACAGGTGTCAGTTGATGAAGAGATGAGTGCGGGGGTGGGTGTTCTTATCTAAAAGGATTTTAAATAATGTTACTGACATTATTTGAATCAAAATTACTGCCTAAGTAATGTTATAAGGAGTTTTGTCTTTTAAAGGGTATTCAATTATGTTACATTTCTCAGTAGCCCTACCTTTCAAACTCCCTTCCTCCCCATGTGGGACTTATGTGTTTGCATTTTCCTGGGGTATAAGATGTCATAATGGCACATGATCGGTCATAGTTATTAATTGAACATTTCACAAATATTGGTCTAAGGAGACACAAGTGAGCTTCAAGGGTTTGGAGTGCTGACTCGGTTTGCTGTGAACCTGTGGCAGTTCAGCAATTCTGCAGCTGTCGAGTGATGAGGGTCCTGAGGTGTCGGGTATAAGTGGTTGGGTACGCACTGTGCTTTAAGAACAGCTGAAAAACAGCAGAGAATTTCTAGCAGAGAATCTTAAGTAAACTTAACAGCACTATAGTTCTGTTATGTGCCCTTTCTCCCTGTTTTTCTTTCTGATCTATTTTAAAAAATAGTGTTTTTCAGCCTCTTTGGGTGAATGGCCCTCTTTGAAGTAAAACTAATAGCATGTTTTTCCCTTAAACTTGCTCTAAATGTAGGAATAATAAATCCGTGATACATCCATTGAACTTACTTGTGCGTGTCTTTTGAGATGTCAGCAAAGAGGCTGGCATAGTTTTAAAGAGTGGCAGATGATGTGTTTGAGAAAAAGTTTACATTTTAATAACTGTGTCCAAAACTAGCTGCTGTTGTTGATAAACACGAGAATTGTGCTCTTCTCAATACATTGCAATGAATAATTAACACATGAAATGGGGAAATTAAGAATAAGATTTCTTTTAATTCTATGTCTGATTCTGTTGGTAACTCATTATAGAGTAGCTCATCATAGAATAGATTAGGTCTTGTTCCTATAACCTCTGTCAACTGATATAGCAGTGTTAAAGGTGCTTGGAGGAAGAACCCAAGGTAAGTTTAAAATATCTTTCTTAATAAGGGTTTCCAAAATTTGAAATGCTGAGGAATTGTGGGTCTTTTTCAGAAATTATTAATGTCCTGTATATATAAGGGAAAATAAGCATTAAATAGTCCTAAACTGAAAAAGCATCAATACAGCATAGGGTTATCAGATAATACCTATCAACTAATATGCAAACCATATAGTCATATAATTATAATGACTCATGACTGAAAACAGTTGTTAGCTGAACATTTGAGAAATGTTGGTATAAGTAGATATAACTCAACAAAACAAAACAAAAGTTAAATAAAATTCTTCCCCAATAATAAAAATTCAGACAACCACTGAAAACCTAAGATGTCAAAAGAAAAAAGTTTCCCTAGTAAAGTCTCATCTTTGTAAAAGTTGGTTCCCTATGGTAAATTTCCTAGATGTGTAGGAGAATCCTCCAACCCCTCCAAAAGGAGTTCTATTCATTATGTATTTCTTTGCCCTATATTGAATGAATCTGGGAAGAAAAACAATTAGTACACTTTCCCTTCTATAAGCTGAATTTCAGGGAGGCTTAGAGATACTATTCAACCCGATTATGTTATTTGCAGTATCCTGACTGACTACATAAACAGATGAAAAATTATTTCTACATATTTTGCGTGATTTAGAGATTTCATTTTTAATACATATGTAAATATTTATCATATAAATGTGGACATAAAAAGTTCCTAGTGCTGCTGTGATTTTCTATTAGACAAATAACCACCTAGGCAGATAAATATGCTATGACGTGCCCAAGTAAGTAAGGCAGTAAACAAAGCAATAAGCAGAATCTGGAACTTGGTATTTAAAAGGAGTAGACCTAATGCCCATTTTTATTCTGTTTCTCCAGAAAGGTCCATAAGGGATAAGTTTTTCTAGATGACTGAGAAAGCCGAACTGATCACAGCATGCTCTAAAATGTAGAATTATTTTGGAGAATTTTACTTCATCTCCTCATCCTCACTAATAGCACTTATATAGCATACTATGTTTATGAGGTTCTCTTCAGAAATAATGAAAAAGACATGATGTCTGGCTCAAAGTAGAGAAATAAGGATCATAACAAGAGCTGAAGGTAAGTGGGTGGGAGGAAGAAGGTTTGTAACAAGTAAAGGTAATTGGGTGGTAATTGCATATAGATTTCAGCATTTAAACTTAGAATCAGGACAGAGAGAAAAAGAGGAATAGCTTGAGTTGAGTGCTAAAAATTACAGCTCTGGAGAAGGCATTTGAAAGCAGGGAGAGTAACCCCCACCTCAACAGAAAAGAGTGAGATACCTAATTCTGGATTTTCTGTCTGCACATCTCAGTAGGCCAGAAAATTGTCAAAAGACTGGGGTTAAAGATGAGACTTAAGATTTTTAAGTCCTTCCCTTATATTTTCCTCCACTCCACTGATTTGTTTACATGTCTTGCTTGGTATCTAGCAACTGGAAAGGTAAAAGATTGTCAGCAAGACAGGCAGTGTCTAAGTTTTGGGGCTGTGATAATTTATACATTTTTTGATCCCAGCAGATCCCAAAGAATACAAGGAAGGCAAATGTTCTTCTCTGAAATCTGTCACACACATGAAGGACCCATACCAACCTGTCTTCCTGCAGAGAAAGTTTCTACCAAGAGATCAGCTGAAATGTTAGGCTTTCATTCAGTGTACATTTGGAAGAAAAGTTTAGGAATGTATAATGGAGAGGAATCTCTTTGGTCACTGCATCTAGTCCTTTGCACACTCTATCTCACAGGATCCCTTTTGTGAATATAAGCTACATCTTGAAATTAGCTCAGAGGTTATGTCACCCCTACTGTTCTGGCTCCAGATTTGCTCTAGTGTTTAGGTTTTCTTCATAATTCCTAATTAAAACACATTTATGACCAGTTTATGACCCATTGGACCTTGTGGCTCTAGTTCTTTTTCTTCGTCTCTGACACTTTCCCGTCCAGTGTATTTATAAAAAGCAATCATAAACTGATCTGTTACCTTAATAAAAGCTTCTCATTTTCTAGTCTTTCAAAGTAGACCTTTTGTGCACCAGAATATGCACATGCTCCTGCTCAAGTTCATATTTGCAGGTAAGGTCTTTTAAAGACTTTTTAGCACAAACACTTTCTTACTGCTACAACCCATACCTTTATCTAAGTATGATATTATTCATCCTATCTTCTTGTACTTCCAACACCTGAGAATCTTTTACTCACTCTCCCACAGAAGAATGTAGTTATGGTGACATGTGCATTTTTCACCTCTACCCCGCATTGCTGTTTTTCATTGCATATATTGCTGAATGGAAGGAAATAATGTACAGTCTCAGCTGGTTACTGATCTCCCCCATGTATCAAGATGAGCCATAAACATATCTGTTGCTCCCTTGGCTGTCGGTGAACACTGCTCATCAAAGCAATTCATAAATAAGGCTGCAAATACCTTAGAGATTCTCCTTCTAGGTGCCTCAGCAACTGCTGGAAGAATTTTTAACTATTTAAGCATAAGTCATACAGCAGACAGAAAAAAAAAATCATTTAATTGGAGATGAACAGGTTGACTAAGCTTCTAGAAAACCTCAGCACTGAATCGAACCACTTGTTGAACACATCCAGAGATCTCCCTGTTTGATCAAATCTTTCCATAATAAAGAGAATGCAACTTGTGACAACTATCCCCATATAAAAATGATCTTACCCTGAACAGAACTTTCCCAACCTATTATCTGCTAAACACTCAGATATTCTAGTGATGGTACTCAAAATAAAAACCATGGAAGTATAATATAGACTCTACTCACTGCAAGCAAGTCACAGTATTTCTGCTTTTCAGATCAGTACATTTTATTTCTCAAGCAGAAAGAATATGAATATTATTGTAGTCCATGACATTTGCAGGGGTGTCCAACATGGATATTTATTAAAATCAAAATAAAGCTTCTCTGGAGTCCAGTTGGTGTTTACTAAGCTCTTCCTTTAAAAAAATTACTTGGACCTTTTTTTGTGTTTGCAAGATGAAAAAGAATGAAGACACTTAGCCAAGCAGGAAGCAAAGAAAAAAGCAATTCAGAAATTCTCATATTAAAAAATATATGGTTTTTGAAAGTTTTTTTCCCTTTTTAGTAAACCAAGAAATTTTCTGTAAACTAAGGTCTCACAGGGTAATATTTGGAGTGAATTTCAGGGAATTTTTAAGTGCTGTGTATCTTTCTTTGGTTATACTTAAAAAAAGATGAAAAAGTAAATAACTAATTAGTAATGGTCACATAGATCTCACTGCCACAAAATAGCCCAGCCAAGCACTTAGCAGGATTCCCAAGGACATGCACTGCGCTGCAACATACAATGGTGGAAGAGTCAACTAGTGTGCACCTATACGTTTGCAAGAATGGGTGGTAAAAGTGGAACATGTTGCCTACAACCTAACAAAATAATCGAAAGATAAGGTCAATACTGTTCCCTTCCTACCCTGCAGTGTGGGGGCAGCAAGGAGGGACCAACACCCGGTGTGTGCAGGCATCAATGTGCACAGGTGGGGATTAGGGGACTGTAGGTACTGGTGTGGGTACCCACAGGGGTACAGCCATCACATCTCCAACAGGAGGGGTGTGAAAATGGGGGAAAGAGCTCTGAGAAAAGGGTTGTGTGCTTGTAACCTTCCCATCCTGGGGGGACTTGTGTGCACTCACCTCTATGTCTCTGTGGGTGTGTGTGGGCGTGATTACAAATTTTTGGGATTAGTTACAGGAGGAAGTCTTGAAATGTGTAGGCGTTCATTAGCATTTTGCAAGTGTCTGGTGTTGTGGTTTATTTGTTTTATTGCTGAATTGATCCTGACTGTATAGCTCACTGATTGCAAGATAATGATGTGTCGCTAATGAATCGACATACCTCCTTGATACTGATTTGATTTAAACCACATGAATTGAGCAGGTTTTTTTTTCCCTGTAACACCTAGGAATGGAGCACTGGTTTTAAAACACAGTAATAAGCTACACTCTTGGACCAAAAATCAAACCTAAAGGAAACTTTTGGGGCGACATTTGTAAAAATATAAGATTTTTTAAAAATTATAACTTATAGTCATTGCACTAATTTTCAGAGTAATACCGTATGGCAGGATGCTTCCAGACATTTCCAGCTGAACTGAAACAGAAGTGGTTTTCCCAGGGCATTTCTAGCTCAGTATCATAGAGACAACTCCAAATTTCAAAGGGCTCAGATAAGCTTCTGCACTTTTTATTTGGTAAATCACCCTGGCTTCCTAGCTGGAGAAATTCAGACCAGATTCTGGATCAATACTCCATTTCATGATTTTGTCTCCAGTTGAACTTCAGAAGCATATATTGCACAAAGGATAGTTAGTAGAGAACAACAAAAAGATAGACACTGATAAACTTAATGTGAACAAAAGTTTCTGTGATGATGCTTTTCTGCACATAAACAAAGTAAATGAAGGTGGCAAGCTGTGAGATACCCGCAAAATGGACTATCCAGTAAGTAGCAGAATGAAAAGGACAGCCAGAGGTGGTGGTGCTGTCAGAGGAGAGCTGTGGGAAAGAAATAAGCAGAAGTATAAATATATATACATTGGAGAGAGAGAGAGAGAGTAAAAGAAGCTGAGAATTCAGAAGTACACCAGAACACCCACTGAGTTTGTTTTGAACTAATCTAATCCATTTTTATTTTTATTTTATTTTATTCTTTTGGTCTGAAAACTAAAACCACTGATTCTTTCCTGCTGGTCTCTATGACTCTTTTAGCTACTTAAAAAAAAAAAAATCAAAGAATTACGGCACAGCACCATCTATGGTTGCTAAAACTCCTCAGAACCACAGCATTAGAGGCACCGGGTTGTGCTCAGCAGAAAATTGGCTTTTATTTAAAAACATATCAAAGAACAGCTGAAGCAGCAGTAACGAGGGGTCTCGTGTAAAACTTGGGTTACAAAATTATTCTCTGATGCTGTTGGAGCCACATTCCAGGAAAGTGAAACAGAACTTCACAAAAAGTGTAACCAAGTGTAGTTTATTTAAAGAAAAAGAGAGGGAAAGTATTTCACTGACACAGGGAAAGAGTGAATGCAATACTGGTATGAGCAGTCTGGTAGCTACAACAGATGATCAGGAGTCAAGATATCATTTCACTGCATCACCTTTAAAAAGACCATCTTCAGCAAGCCTTGCAACCTCTATCTATAAGCAGAGATCCTCTATATTTTTGGAGGTTTCAGTGAGAACATTAACTTCTTAGCATAAAGGCTATTAATATGCAATAAGCTCAAAAATGGTAAGACCAAAGCATTAGTTTACCTAACTGAAAAATAAAATTAAAAAGCATCAGTTACTGAAACATGCAGATAATATTCTTGGCCAACTCCTTCTTATGTGACACACTTTTTTCTGCTTTTTCCTTTTATCCTTAACCTTTTCATTCATGTTTTTAAGAGGATGTATGCATGACATGCCTGATATACCTGTTGTAGTTGTTCGCTTTAAAAACGACCTAATTCTACTCTTGCACGAAGAGATATTTCTTGGTTCACTGAATTACACCTGCTTTGCTTCGGTGTGAATGAAAGGAGTTTTAAACTGCTGCTCAGAATACTGCAGAGGCAATAACAAACTCCTGCAACAGGGTCCACATCAGACAGACAGATGAGATGTCAATCCACTGATTCTGGCAGAGGAGGTTCCCATGGAATCATAGATACTTCCTAGATGTGAAGAATGCTTTTTGATGTCTCTTGAATTGGATAAGGAAATACTTGCCAGTAAGGCTGGGATTTACCTCATCAAGGTTTAGCTTTCTGAAGTTAAGCATTATTCACGTCAGTAGGAAAACAGAAGCATCCTCAGAAGGTATGGTCACTCTCATTATTGTGAATATGCAGGTTAGGATGGTTTTCTAAATGTCATCTCTCTCCACTGAGTACAGAAGGAACCCCAGCTTAGCCTACATACTAATTTTTCACAGTCTACATTTCAGTGAAATGGATTTCACGTTTCACCTTATTTTAGGAGGGAATTAATCAGTGATGTAAATGTTTAACATCTGAAGGCTAGAATACAGCAAAACGGACTTCCTTGGATCTCTGATAATCCGTATGAGGACAGAATTCACTTATTAGTGACGAGATGGGAACTCCAGACTTAAACAACCTGTGTGAGTGAAAAGCAACAGCATCTCAGGATTAACGCAGGATTCTAGAAAACTGAACCTCCCCTTCCCAAGGTGTAACAGGATTTGGGTAAAATGTTCTCTTACATTATTTTGAAAATTTTCCTTAAAGAGAACTCACAAACATCTTCAAAAATTAATCATGATCAGATATCAAACAGTAGAATGGCAAACTAATATCTCTTTCAATTTTGGGCTATATTAATAATATACTTCAGCACCAAATTTGTTTTGAGCCAATTGGTTTAAATGTAACTGATCTCAGAGGCAACTAAATTTTGTCTCAGAAGTATTGGTTCAGTTTCAGGAGTGTATAACCTCTGAACATGACTACTGTAGTTTAGCTGTGGGGAAAAATATTTGACTACTTTTGATCAGACTAAAAATACAGAGATCCAGGGAAGGTGACAACCTTGTTCATCAAATGAAGACACACAGTCTTCATTTCAGTTAATGATGCCAAGTAATGGCAAGCAGAAGATCATTTCAGTGACACAGAAAGAAGAGAGAGAATACTTCTATTGTTAATTACAACAATTAATTTCTGATGGATAGAACATTTAATGGAACAAAATAATTACAGGAGGATTGCCTAACTTAGTTATTTGATTATTCACAATTTTGAGAGAGAAGCTTTTCTGCTTTGCATGGTGCACAGTCCTGCTCCCATGGATTTCCAAGCCCTGCTCGCAAAGCTGAGCAAACTGGAGATTCAGTTCTCCTAAGGTACTTCAGAAACAGGAAAGTTCTCCTGAATCAGGGCCTTGTGGCTAGCTAAAGAAAACATGGGAGGTACTTTTTGAGCTTCCCAGCTGCTACAAGATGGGAAATGCCCAATTCCAAAAAACATCCTGTTGTGGTGAGAGGACCCTTTGAGATCCAACAGTAAGAAGGGCTGTAGGAAATGTCTGTTGAGTTATAGCTCCAGTCTGAAAAAAGCAATTCAACAAGATCTTTCTGTAGGCAATCTTCTCACAAGATGAGAAATTGGAGAAAAAAATAAATAGCCTCTCACCAATAAGCATAGTCACCTCAGCCAAACAGAGACAAAATCTAGACAGTGTACTCTGCAAAAGTGATAATCATATTGTGTTTCTTTATCTAACTCTGAAGCTTTTAGGAGGCTAAGCTTGACATTATTAAAAAAAAAAAAAAAATCAAAGGAAACCAAGTAGCCAGAGTTTACATCAGGGAACAAAGTGAAATCTTTCCTGAACAAGCGGTTATCAAATTACAGACCTGTCACTACAGTTTCCTGCAAAGGGTCAGCACCTTCTCTTGTTCCTGACAGACAAAGAAAGTGTGACAGGCTTGATCAATATTTCAGTTAACTAAACAGCTGGCTAATAAAAGGATTTGTGACAGACAAAGGTTTGTTTCAAGACAATAAAATAAATGTCTTCTCAAAGATTTTTTTTTAATTTTTATTTTGTCTTGTTTTCCTTTTCTTGCTTGTTGAACAGCTTGCATTAATCTGAATTTTCCCTCTTCAAGCTTGAGATTTCTGTGATCAAAAATAAATTTGCAAAGAATCTTAGATGTGGAAAAAAATAATCAGAAAGCCATGTAAATTAAAGAACATTTCTGGTTATCTGTCAGTTGTAAAAGGACAGCTATGTTGAAAGGGAATTTTAGCACATTAAATGCATTTTCATGTCACTCTCATGTGATGAGCCCTCTCCTGTTTTCCCATCTGACTCATACCAAGGAAAGCCTGGGGGTTACAGGGCCATGCAGGCAGATCTGTCTGGCAGAAGAGAAGTCAATATCCATTGCTAAAGTATTTTCCTTGCATTAGTGCTGTCTGAATTCCAGCTGATGAAACTCCACAGAAACTTGAGCAATTTTATAATACTTTTAAGTCTTGAGGTGACTTTTTTTAACCTTGCAGCACCCTACTTTAGAAACCCAAGCCTTTTCCTTTGGGTTTCCAGGAACCTCCAATGGGAGTGAATTTCAGTTCAAGGCAAATGCGATAGAGTCTGACCATGCAACTTTCTCACTTTGGAAACAAAATATGTTCATTGCTAGGGGAGTGTGTGTTTAAAATGGAAACGTATGCACGCGTCGAAGGTGCACCATAATAAGAGGAATGCTGAAAACAAAAGCAGCACAGACCTCAATGATATCCTAAGCTCTGCCTTTGCAAACTATTTCTATTAACTGCTGCCCTTACCAGCATTTGTTCTTCGGTCAGTCACAGCCAGATTTAGAGGACAGCATCAGAGCTCCCGCCTATTCTGGCGCGCACAAAGAATTCTGAAAAGGATTATATTGCAGATTTCTCCTTCTGTATAGTCATAACATTTAAAATACCATTAAACCTTTGCTTCTGCTGCTCTGTGGGTTCCTGTACCCTACAGCTTACCACATTTCAAAGTCTGCAGGGGTTCATATTGTACTCCAAGCTTTGTGTAATGTTGTAATGTTTGTATAAAGCCATTATGTGGAAGAACGTTGCAAGCTTTGTTTCTTATTTTTCTATGGCATTTTTGTGTGACACTTATTTATATACCTTATTATGTATTGTAGTCCCTAGTGATCATTTTTCATAGTGATCTAACTTGTCTGGTATTCTTTCCCTAAAGGCCCTAAACACAGTGGCTCTATATAATCTCAAGGTTTTAAAGCTGAGCTGTTCTGATGCTGCATTCAGCAGCTAAAGCTTTGCACTTGAGCTATCATCTTTGTGTGCAGTGTGTCAGCTGCATCTGATACGACTCACCCTTTTGTGTGACAAAAGCAGCTCTTCTGGAAAGAAGAACCCCCCCAAAAGATACCTCTTGGCAATGGCAACATTGATCTGGCTGAACACACCAGGTCTGTGCAGGGTGACGGATGGACTTCCCTCCACCTCAGCTCCAACCTGCAGAGATGAGCTACAGCCTTTGCTTTGTCAGAGATCGCTGAACCTGAGTTACACTGATGTGACCAAAAGCACAGTGTTCAAATAGGGGTTTGGTCCCATTTGAAAATATTTGTGTCCAAGCTTGCTACAAGTAGATGGAGTATTACCTTAACAAGTGCTCTATCATAGAAACTTTCTCTCCAGGATGTCCAGTATATATTTCTTCTTTTTTTACCATACATTATGATGCTAAGCACCTCATGACAAACTGATGCTGGGGAGAAGGAAGAGAGCTGAGAGGGAAGGGAAAACTGGAGTTCACGTTTCAGTGGTTTCTGTTTGTGTTTATGTTCCCACCCCCCATGGACATTACTTAATGCCTTGAGAAACCTTTTATCAAACCAGAAGAACACCAGCCCCAGCAGGTTATGGTAAGGCTTACGCTGCTTGATTCAGACTCTCATGCTGATTCAAATTACTTTCTATCACACATCAAAGAAACCTCCAAAATTTGGCATGCTCAAATTACTGCACTGTTTCTGGGTGTTGTTTATTACCATTAAACACTCAAAGCCTCCAAGCTGAATTAGCTGTTTCATTTTATAACAGCCTTTAGCATCCATGCATTCATGCATGAATCCATCCCTACTTCATTGTAGATTCTGAAGGCTATTTTCACTGAGGCTCCTTCAGAAGCTTATAGCCCTTCAACAGCCCAAATGGACGGGGCTTTCTACAAGGCAAATCTCCCAGATGCTAAGGTCTTCTGATAATCACTAGACCTCACATAGGTGAGATGGAATCTCAGTCTCTCCTTGAAAGACAATCTGCCTCAACTGCCATTTATTCTGCTTAACTTTGGTCATAAAAAATTTGGGCAGCTAATATAACCGAGTTGCTTAAATTCCCTGTGAATGCAATGAAGAGATACAGGCATCAGTACCGAGTAATTCATTCCTTTCAAGGATAGATGTCTGTGATATGTAGGATGGATTGCCCATGGAGGTGCTACATACTCTGCATTGGCTAAAGATAATTACCTTTGATGACTAACTTTCACAAGGATAAAATCAGATGATATGATGATAAAATGACCTTGCACATGAATGGCTCTCAGCATAGGCAGTTTTTAAAGCCTATGAGCATTTTGATATACAAATTCTGAGATATAAACAGGAGACCTTAGAAATAACCATGGCATTTACATACTTCAGATTTTGCAAACCACTTAAAAACATCTAGCAGTTGTTGAGTTTTATGTTTTAGTTTGGCTTTTTTGTTGTTTTGGGTGGTTTTTTTATTTGTTTGGTGGTTGGGGTTTTTTTTGAGTTCAGGCTGATTTAAAGCTCATCAGAAGAAACAGACTGATTCCAATGCCTACATCTCCAGGTCCATGTTACCCATATGTGTGCAGATTTTCATAAATTACATTTGAGACAAAGGAGTGCTAAGACCTTGAGTCAGGCAGAGCTCTGAGAAGGATCTGCTACATGTTTTCCTTAAAATGAGCATTCAAAAAACACCATAAAGACTTTGATATTCTGAAGCAATTTTTTTCATTCAAAAACCTGGTATAACAGTGAGGTTTAGAAACAGAGAAGTTCAGACAGTCTATAAAAAAGAAATGGTTTGAATACAAGTCTCCTCCCTGATCACCATGCCCTCTCCTCCCTTTCCCTTTGTTTATTATCAAACAATATCTGGCTTTGTGGCATGTAATAACTTCCAATAAACTCCACACAATCCCCTCGAGGCCAGAGGTCCATAAATGCTCCTTTCTCTTTGTGGGAGAGAATGTGAACCCCATCTCAGGTTAAGTTTATGGAGCACTTGCTGCTCCCCAGCTGGTTCCCAAAGCCTGACCCTTCCCAGCACTTTTGGCGTTTCATCTCTTCTAGAGCGCACAGCTATCACTAAGGAAAAAAGACATCAAGTAAGGCCCCTTTAAATGAATATTACTGACTTTTGGAATACTATTGCCTAATCTCACCTGGTAATAGACATAGTTCAGAATTTGTTGAACATTTGTTAGATTTTTGAAGAAAACAAATGCTGATTTCTTATTTTTTGCTGCCAATGACTATTTAATTCAAAGAAAAACAATAGCAGTATAAAATATAATGGTTAAAAAATGGTTATAGTGTGAGTACCTGGAAACCCTGTCTTGCTTGTCTGAAAATGCAGATTCAGAGACTCCAGGGAATCCCACCAATGCAGAATTCCAGCAGAACTTAGGAGGAAAGAGAGTGTTTTTCCCAGAGATAGCTGAGCTGTAAGTAAGCTTCACGGAAAAGAAAGAATAAGTGAATGAAAAGGGGAAAGCATCCTCAAATGACCACAGGTATCAGGACTTTTCTGTTGGGTTAAGTTTTCTTTGAATGATTTCCACACCAAGAAACTTATGAAGCCCCTGCCTGCTCCTGGATCACAAACTGACAGTGGTGTCAAAGACTTCACTATATTTTGTTGGGTTTGTTAGCCTATATTTCCTGGCCCCCATTGCAAAGACACATATTTGGCTTTGTGATGAATTGGGACGATATGAACTGCCTGGCATTTGATCTAAGACACAGTATGTGATGAATGAATGGGTATCAAATAGTCTATGACAGATGTGAAGCATCTGACAGGTAGAAAAAGATGTTCCATATCACAAGAGAAAGGAAGTTTCTGCATTATTTCTCTTTTTATGTTTTCATACCACATCTTCAGAATCTCATGTTTCTCATTGGATGTTTGATGCCATATTCAGGTACTAGCAAACTGCAAGAAGGAAGAATCTCACTGATGAAGGGAAGCTGATCTGAAAACAGAACCAGTGTCAGCAGGCAGCATTGAGGGGTCTGTTTGCTCAATATCAAAGTGGAAGAGTGGGTTTTGTGAATGACTGCAAAAAACCAAGTAACCTCTTAGGGAGAAAGAATACTCTGAAAAATTCCTAATAGAAAATTACAAGAGGGACTTTCAGCTGGTGTGCAATGGCAGAGAACCATTAACACTGCTGCTAATATTTAGCAGCTTAAGCACTGCTTAAAGCATTGAAAGACTGTACACATTTGTGAGGTTTATTCTCAGAGGTTAAGCTTCAGATTTTCATAAGAGTTCATAAAATATGCACCTATTTACTCTCAGAAATAAAACAATGGAATGAATATTAAGAATATTAATATAATTGTTCTTATTTAAGTTGAAAAAGTGTTTCACCATTTTTGGTCTTTTAAAGATAATGTTTTTCTGTATTTACTTCAAGTAGGATGTAATCACATAACTTCAGCACTTGCTGTCCAGAGCCCCTGGTGTTAGGTGAGACACAGACAAAAGGCTTGGTAAATACCTTCGCTTTTCTGTGCTTCTGTTTTTTCCTGACATATAAAATGGAACAACAGCAATTTCTTATCTTCCTAGTAGGATGCTGTGAGTAATAACTAACAAATGCCTGCAAGGTTCTAAGAACTTTAATCCTATTTACTGGAGAGGTCAAACTCTTGTGCTTCCAAGACAAAAAAAAGATTTTATAATGTGAAAAACCAGAGGTTTGTTCCAGTGCATGCATTAGTCCTGAAGAGAGCCAGGTATCCTTCCAAGCTCATGGCAAAGAGCTGTAATATGTGGTAGATAACTTGATACATCTTAATGTGAATTAAGATCATGCAGGTTTCATTTCCAAACCATTTGTTATTCAAACCCATGCTTTATTGCAAGGCTACACATGTCTACATGTCTTTGCTCCAAGACAATTCAATAAGAGTAAACTCAGATCTGAAGGTGCTTCTGCTCTCAGTGAGGTCTGCTTTATTCCCTGGAGAAAGACACCTTGGTCTATCAAACCACCTTGCAAAGAAGTATATATATATATTAAAAAAAAAAGGACCATGTAGTCATGTTCAAGTGCTGTTATTTAGACTGTAGGTATGTCTGGATGCATCTTAGCTATTTTGAAGACCTCTGTTTGAAGTTTAATATGGTGTTGTTATTCATGTGCAGCCCTCATTCATGCACATGATAACTTTACTCTTTGTGCTAGCCAGTTTTAACTTTTTTAGAAGGGCAATAATTAAGAGGTCCCAGAGGGTCATGTGAGAGCATATTGTTTATTAGCTCTAGGACAAAGACCAGTCCTCTTGCATAACCCCTTCTAATGGCAAAATAACAAAAAGGAGGTTTGTGATGGAGGTAGGAAGTGCAAACGACTGACTGCCTGACAGTAACACGCTTAGTAGTGGTGGTGGCTGTCAATTGAGAGACTTTGAATGAGGAAAGTGTCCCAAGTCCTGCAAGCTTTGCTTGTACGATCAAACTCAAGAAAATCCCTTCAAGTTAAACTCCATAATGAACTCAATGCACTCAAGCTACATAGGAGCTATATGCAACTTAACTCAATAATTAGATCACACAACTCTTCCTTACAAAAGTAACATTTAATCTGAGCTGCCTGAAAACACATTGGTAAGATGGTAGACTGTATTATTTCCTACCTATTTGGAGCAGTTGTTCTATACTGTCATCTCATCACTTTGGGTTATTTTAGGTTGCTCACAGCCCATCGGAAATGAAGGGTAAAAAGCCAGTCTGAAAGCAGTGTATTTTTTACATTGTTGTCATATTACATTGTGTCATTTCATTTGATATTAAGAGTTGTCACATCATATTATGCTGTAGGTCAAGTAAATGGTAATGTGATGGGACACACCAGATACAGATAGCAGGAGCCTAATCTGAATTCATTTGCATATTCTCATCAACTTCGTTAGCTGGTTGGTATCTCAACATGATTACAGTAGTTTTAAAAAAAATAGAAATATTTTGTCTAAGTACATGTAGTCCAAATAGGAGTACTGAGAAGTTCATGAGCAAAGGGAGATTTAGGCTACACATTGTAAAAAGATGTTAGTTTTAGGTAAGTATATATAAATATATTATGCACACACATGCTCATATGTGAAATGCTGAATCTTATTCTGTGAGAGAAATTTTTTAAATAGTACTGGCCCTAAGATAGCTTTTCATGTCCAATAACTCTAAGGCGTGTTAGCTTAGGAAACAGTTTTCCAGCAAAGAGTTTCATCAGTGGAATCCTATCAAACTACATGAAAAAGACATTTATGAAAAGAGTAAATGTAAATACTTTGAGATTTTCTAAGTCATCTGACATATTTTAAATTCCATTCTCAGGCCAGATAACACATCTGTTGGGTTTTGGCTCATTTTTGTTTTGTGGGGTTTTTGTTTTGTTTTGTTTTTATTTTAAAGGATAAACATTGTCTTTATGTGCCCATCCCAGGATCAGTATTTCTGATACATACACCAGAATTTCTTCAATGTGTTGATTCCCTTCTATGTCTTAAATACTGAAGATAATGTTACGTCCAGAGAGTTTAAATCCATTCTCAACTCTGGGTTGACAATCAAGATCAAGAAGATGCATGAAACACTTAAGCATGTGCTTAACTTCCAAAGAAAACAGGAGGTATGAGCTAGTTTTTAAAAATAAAACTTTAAATAAATTGCAGTTTTAGATATGAGTCATCAGTACAGATAATAAATAAAAAAACAAGGGCATAATACATCTGGCTAATATTTAAAATAAATTATTTTACATATAATACTCTTTTCAGACTGGCAGTCTCAGAAAGAAAAGCATTAAAGGGGCCTGCATATCTGCTTACATTTCTGGTTTCCAAAAGGATAGGAATTTAGTGAGTCTAGGATGTGTCACCCTTACCATGCACTTTGAGCCATGTTGACTTGTGCATTTTATAGACTGACTCTGCAATGTTGGTACAGTGAATACAATATTTCCAGGACCAGCTAGGCCACTGTACATGTGACATAATGTCACCAGTTCCCTTAAGCGATTTCTGAAGCAAACAATAGCCAGCAGCAAAGAATAATTGCCAATCAGATCTTCTGACAAAATTGATGGAACGTCAGAGAAGACATTAAGGATACAGAAAGGGGCCCTAGATGATGCACACAAACAGAAAACGTTAGATATGGACTTATTTATACAAGGTTTTTAGCTATAGCTGACATGCTAGGATGGGGTTACGCAGTCAGATTTAGTTTTCTTTAAGCACTGAGCCTGTAGATCTTCTTCCCACCAAACTAAAAATGTTTGATGTTTAGCCAAATTACAGTTTCAAATTTTACGTTTGATGATACAGCAATGCATACAACCTTATACACATAAAGCATCTGGCACTGTAGAGCCATAATCTTGGTTCAGTTCAGTAATTTTCCATGAAATAAACAATAATAGTAATAGGAGAATACTGTAGTAGTTATCAAAACACTGTTTCTCTAATTTGTAATATAATTTTAAGGCTAGTTTAAGTATGGGTCTCTTGAAAGGTTACTTCAGATAAATAAGATCTTTGGCTGTCAAAATCAGCAGTTAATCATTTCCATATTTATTTATTTTTTCAAATCTGGCCTGCCATAACATAGATAAAACAATTTTTTTGTTATAGAAAAATAGAAATACTCTGAAAACCAGCTTCTGTCTGAAACTTTGTTTAGCTACTGCATTACTTGATATTATGACTTAAACTTGAGTCATTGTGGAAATTTAAGCATGTCATGAGCTTAATTTATCCTGGCTACCACCTCTGTGACCTGGAGAGTGTTAATAATATTAGGCCTTCAGTGGAGCTCTTTTCAATACCTGCTAGTCCTGAGCAGCTTCTTTACTCTCATGTAGAGTAGCACTGATAAAGTACCCCAGCATGATGCAATTGTGCCCTCCTTAACTCCCTCCCTGACTGATTGGGGTTCTGGCTCTAAGGCTTTGCATTCATGATTGACTAAGGTCCAGTTTGAGCAGGAATGATGCAGACTTCCCACCCAACTTCAAGTGGCCACAACAGGCACCTGAAATTGAAGCTTTTGACATTAATTCCTTCTGTCTCAGAAAAGTAGTGAACACAAGTCACCAACCTCCTGGATGACCCTTTTCCCCTCTAGATTATTGTGCAAAAAGAAAAAAAGTATTTCTTCATAAAAGCAAGCTGTTGCTTGTTCTAGACTTAATGTTATTTCTATTTGGTTTAGCCACCTCTTCAGTGAGTTTTGGTGCCTCTCTGCCTCAACTCTGTATTGCAAGTCTACAGCGTAGGAGAGAGAAGGTGATCAGCATAGGAGTGAGCTGTGCTGTGCCTGTGTGCCCTATAGTGGTTGCTACAGACTTTGGTATCTGATGTAGGGCAGGCTTTCCTTTTTTTCTTTTTTTTCTTTTTATTCTTTTTATGTGTACAAATGTGTCCTCAGGCCCCATTTTGGTGGCAAGTTTTGATTTCCATAGGATCCCAACAGAAATTAAAAGGTTTTCCTACCCTGTTGGAAGCTCTAGTTTTGCAAAACACCTAAATGTTAAAATTTCAGCACGAGATCAGTTCCACTGACGTGGATGCTTACGCACATTTCTGCATCAGGTCTGAGGTGGATCAGGTACTACAGCAAAACAAAAACACCCACTCCACCCCCAAAGCTGTGCTGAGGTACCTAAAGCAGGATTGTTTTTCTTGTTGCTTCAACTGTCGGCAAAATGATTGACAAGAGGGTTTGTCATCTTTCTTGAGCAAGTTGATCAGTGACTAACGGTCTTCTTGATAATCACTGAAATACTGCACCAAAACAATTTAGCTGTTAATTTGTCAGACCTGAGTATTCTTCTGAGTCATAAGGCAAATTCATTTTATTTGAACATCAATTAATAAAACAAGGAGGAGGGAAAAGAGATTTAAGCTTGATAAAATACCTCATTAGTCTATTTATATAACTGTAAATAGACATTTTTTCCCTTCTATTGTTTAAATTTCTTTGTTCTGTTATGAGGCTTCTTTAATAAGGAAGTTTATATTAAAACAAAAACAAAAACAAAACCAAAACCCACCACCAAACACAGCAACTTTTGTTTTGGAAAAGTTTTCTTTCTTTCTTTCTTCATAAGCTATTCCTGTGGAATATATGAGTTAGTTAGGCTAGAAACTCTTAGGTGTCTTGGGTACCATATCTGGCTGCCTCGTTGAGGGGCTACTGATGGAGATGTCTGTTCAGGAAAGCCAGCAGGAGTTGAAGGCACCCTACACACTATAAACGATGTTAACAGCAGCTTATGAATGCTTCAATAAGCAGATGTGTTGCTTAGCACACTCAGTGTGGATATATACAGCCAGCCCTCAAAATGACCTCACCACACTGAGCTCTGCTATTTCTCAGCAGCTGCAGCTCTACCCCATGTCCTGCTGGTTCCCTCTCATCATGTATGCCAAGTGCACATCTACGTGTGATGTTTGTAAATAAAAATGACCCAAGATGCTCCTAACTTGCCCTGTAAATATAGAATATCCAGTCCAGGCATGTAACTCCTGGTTCTTCAGCTCTGGGGTTGCCTCTTAAAGGACTGGAGAAGTGGATCCTGCAATAACGGAGGGAGCTGTTGTCTGTGTTACATCTCTTAGACCCAATTAACTGCGTGGCAAGCACACCTTGCTTTGTCAGACGTGTCTGTTCCTACTGCCCGAGAGCTCTCAGAGATAATTGATTCTGGCACTTCTATTACTACCCAGAAACACAAGGGCATATTTTTTACAGTCGCTCAGGCAGTAGTTTGAGGAGAACAGTTTTCCTACAGGATATTGCTTACACTACCTATTTGTGCCTTCACTGAGACTGTGTGCAGACTTGGCACTCTCATACCATGGTGATGAGCATAACATAAAAGTGATAGATTCAGAATGTCTTTTGTTGCAATTTTTTTATATTTTATATGTCTGTCTGTGCTCTGTGTTTGATCAATGAGACAGCCTTTATATTAAAGAAATTCCTAATACTCCAGCATCTACAAAAAAGATGTAATTTATCTGATATCTTCCTTTTTTTCCCTTTCTGCACTTCTAATGCTTGTAAGTAAACATGGAATAGAACAACTTGCTCTCCAGTTACAAAATGTTATAGATTTCACAGAGAAATAAATACAATTACGTATGTACATTCATGAGTATTTTCATCACAAAATACTTGTGGAATGCAGAGATAAAAAATGTATGCACAAAACCTATATATTCAGTATTATGATTCCTGGTTGCCGTGTCCAACTGTGTGCTTGTACACAGAGAAAGGATTGTGCTGTAAGAATTCAAGAAAAGGTGAAGAACTTGAAGAAATGTATCTTCGGTGATTACGTATAGGTAAGCGTCCCAGCATGTACTTAATTTTCCTTCCAGTTCCTTAAGACACAGAACTTATGAATATAAATTTTATCAGTGGATTTTACATGAAGTAGTGGAAAGAAGAAATAACAGCTTTATATTTGAGCAATGCAAACCTAAATCAAAAATTAGTTTTCAAAGCTGATAGGCCAAATATGCACAAAAAGTCTTATTAAATTACAACTGAAAATCTACACGCAGATGATGAACTGCATATGTGTCCACAAAAACTCACTTATACTCAGTTTCTCCTATTAACTGTAGGCATGAGCCTGTTTGCTCATAAATAATTAAATCTGGGTCAAATTTACTGCAGGAGGAATGTGACCATACTGATAGATTTAGTCCTTGTTGAGAGCTGCTGCCTTGTGCCTCCATCTGAGCTTAGCACAGACTGTTCATTCAATACTTCACTTTGAGGGGCTGAGTTCAAATCCTTGCAACTCAGATTTACTTAGGGGTAGAGGACAGAGAAGAGTTTGGCTAGTGGAAATGGCCACTGACTCCTCCTTTTTAGCTTCCCAAACAGGCCTGAGTGACAACTAATTGTTGAAAATACATCTGGATGAAGCAATCCCTTTTGATGCTTCAAGAGCATAAAAATCACAAGCTACTTTAAAATATTGGTCCATCTCAGAAAAATGAGCTAAAGTATATTTTCTTGTGCTGTCAGAGGTCTTGCAGTGTAGTTGTTTGAAATGTGGGATGAGTAAGATCAGACGCACACAGAAGATGCTATAAACCCTTTGAGTAGGTGTTTTGCTATCAGTTGGGCTAATTGCATGAACTTCTCTGTTCCCCTGCTGTCTTAGCCTCACAGACTATTTTGTCTCTACCTGTTGTCCCCCAGAGGGTAGGGCAGAAGAAGATGCTACAGTAGCATCAGTATTGCCAGGGGATGGGGCCATAAAGGAAGCCGTGCACGGGGAGCATGGGCAGCAGCAACATGACGCTGTAACAAGCTTCCTCATCTCATTTTTTTCCTCCCTTCCACCATCCCTGAACTCTGACACCCACACACAAGCCTCCTGTGCAGGAATCAAAGGAAGCAAATCTCAGCTAACAGTGAGACATGAGAAAATTATACAAGTATAGCCACATACTCTTTTTTTTTTTTTTTTTATATTGAGGGCATTTATGTCTGTTCATAATTAGAGATGTTTATGACATGCATTAACAGCAACTCTCTACACTGTCTTTTTGGAAACATGTGACTTCATGTTAATGGCTTGAGTTTGCTAACAATTTACAGGCAGACACTTACCACTCTAATACTCCACTTACTCATTTGTTCTTCATATTTTTAATTTTATGTATATCCCTGCCTGAGCTCCAGAAATGACTTACTCCATCACCCACGCTGCTTCTCCTACTTAAAGATGTAAATGGGTCCCAGTTGTACAAGATATTTAGCATATGCTTAAATTTAAGCATATGAATACTCCCACTGAGGTAAATGGGACTGCATACTTAGAATTAGGCTCACACTTAAATTGCTCATTCAGAGCTAAAAAAAATCACATACTTGGCTTCCTGATTCCTGCACAGTCCAACATTACCCCAGGACTCTGTTGTGTTTTGTGACTTAGTGGCATGTTTTTTGTAAACCTTCTGTTGAAGAGTCATCCTGTTAGGATGTCTCTCTACTTTCTTTCTTTGCTTAGGTGTCAAACATCTTGTTCACCTGCTTGCAAGTGTTTTTCTCCAATGCAGCTCTGAGTGAAAGTTCTGAAAGAGATGCAGTGCAGAATTTCATGAGGCTGAGGTGTGCCATCAGTGTGGTGGTGCCCAACGTGGGGCTCAAAGGGTTCGAGATAATGACAGATTTGATTGGAATGTGCTAGATTGAATTTATAGCTGTTATTGCTGTTTAGCTATTAATCGACAGGCTCCTGTGCCTGCCACGGGGCTTGCTTGCCTTACTGTGTATTAGAGTCTAGTGCTCATTTGTGGCTGCTTTTTGCTTTCGCTGCTTGCTGTACTGCTGTACTGCTCATCGTCTTACTGTGCTGTGCCTGGGAACATTTCAATAACAGCAACGGCCATGCGCCTGGGCTGGCAGGTGGCCAAGGCATCGCTGCTGTTTCTGTGCTGCTGTACTGGACAGGCTGGAGCTCCAGTGTGAACTCGAGTCAAAAGGACTGTGACTGTGGATGAGTCCACACAGGAGCAGGACACCCCAAAGCATCTGTGGCCATGGATAAGCCCATGCAAAGCAGGTACATCTTCAAGCATCTGTGGCTGTGGTTATGTCTGTGCCACAGTAGGTATACCTCTGAAGGGATTGTGGCCCAAGGACAAGTCCGTGCTGGAGAAGGTACACCTTGAAGCATCTCTGGCTGTGGATAAGTCCATGCTGCAACAAATACACCTTGAAGCATCAGTGGCTGTGCATGAGGTCATGTTGGAGCACCTCAAAGAGCAGGTACACACCTGGAGGGACTGCAGTCTGTGGATAAGTCCAAGCCAGAGCAGGGGCAAGGGGAGGAGTTCATTGAAGTGTTAAACCCTATGGTCTGGTCCAAAGGGACCAGCGGTGGAGATTGTAATGGAAATACCTTTAAATTTTTGTAACCCATGATTTGAGTTTCATTTTATGGGAATTCCTATAGCAGGAATCAATGGAGGACAAGCCTTACAAGAAGCAGTGCAAGTGCAGCAGTGACCTGACCTGAGCTGGTTTTGGTGCCCAATAACTCTATGCAACACACCACCTCTCCTGTCCTGAGAAACCACCGTCACAGATGGATCCCAAAGTCATGGATTAAATTAACTCAATGGACATTTTGTGGACTTTTGTAGACATTTTAAAGACATTTTACAGGAGTGGTCCATAGACTAAGGGAATCGTATCTGTATATTATATCAAACAATGGGAAGGGGGGTGGTGGGTAATGAGAATGTATTGGATAGTGTGAGATCTGAGCATGATGTAAATGGTGTGGAATAAGGGGTGGAGAATGTACTGGTTTTGGCTGGGATACAGTTAATTTTCTTCATAGTAGCTAGTATTGGGCTATGTTTTGGATTTGTGCTGAAAACATTGTTGATAATAGAGAGATGTCTTCATTATTGCTAAGCAATGCTTACACAGAGTCAAGGCCTTTTCTGCTTCTCACTCCACCCCACCAGCGAGTAGGGTGGGGGTGCACAGGAAGCTGGGAGGGGACACAGCTGGGACAGCTGACCTCAACTGACCAAAGGGCTGTTCCATACCATATGATGTCATGCTCAGCATATAAAGCTGGGGGAAGAAGAAGGAAGGGGGGGGACATTCGGAGTGATAGCATTTTGTCTTTCTAAGTAACCATTACACATGATGGAGCCCTGCTTTCCTGGGGATGGCTGAACACCTGCCTGCTGATGGGAAGTAGTGAACGAATTCCTTGTTTTGCTTTGCTTGTGCGCGCGGCTTTTGCTTTACCTATTAAACTGTTTTTATTTCAACCCACAAGTTTTCTCACTTTTACTCTTCTGATTCTCTCCCCCATCCCACTGGGAGGGAGTGAGCGAGCAGCTGTGTGGTGCTTAGTTCCCAGCTGGGGTTAAACCATGACAGTGAAGAATCATTCCCAGAGAGCACAGACCAGCACTCAGCTGCAGGACCATGGCATTAGCTACTGTTACAGGTGTTATGCTAAATGTTCAATGCACATTGTTTTTTACACAGTGAAGTGCAATCTATCAAAACAGTGCTTTTCTCTGCTTTTCACACTTTTTCCAACCAGTGGATGCTTTGGATGATGGCTTTAAGAACAGTGAGGTCAGCAATGCACTCTGTGCATATCTTAAGTGTTCTGCACACAAACACACCTGAGGCCTTGAAAAATGCAGTCAGACAACGCAATCCTTATTTCAGGAAACTTGATCCCAAACTGCTTTCTAATTCCCCAGAGACTTACCCTTTGGGAAATCTGACTCTCTTCAGAGACCCAGAGAGAAAGAACTCTCCTATTACCCTTAATGTTTGTTCTCTGAGGATCAAAGTGCTTATATACAGTCTTGTTCAACCCTGATAATACAGAAAGATTTCTAAAAAAACCCTGCCCATTTATCCACAGCTTAAAAACCAAAATATAATCTGAACATTTGAAAGACTATTTGTCTAACTCCTCTATTTTTTCTTTTATACTTTTCAGTTTTATTCTCTTTATACTTTTTGGAGTAGGGAATTCTCTTTTACTGTGTTTTTATATAGGACAGATAATGGGAGCTCTCTTTTAAATAGGAGCTCTCTCTTATATATGTGATCATAATACATGGATCTTCTTAACACAAACTGAAAACAATTGCAGCTGCACATGCGTTTTATTTTTTTACAGCTTTTCACATGTGCTTCTGGAGTTCTATGCAGGAATAATTCTTACTACAATTTTCACAAAATGATGTTACTTAATGTACCTGTCTGTTAAAAAAGTCTTTGATAAAAGCAAAAGATTCAACATCTCTAAGGAAAAAAAAATACAAATTTCACAATGTCCCTATCTATTAAAAATAAATTTTCATTGGAAAAAAGAAGACAGCTTGGAGGTAATGTTAGCAGATAAGGAGGAAGAATTACCAGGTAATATATTCATGTCTGAAAGCATCAGTTCTTGTTTTACTTCTGCAGATAAACTTTTATATGAAATAGTATTTCAGTAGTTTTACATTTTCTTTTGAGTTGTTTTCTAAAGACTATTAACATAGTAAAGAAAACAGCATTTTTCAAACTACTTCATGTGTTGAGTAGGAATGGAAAGCAAACAGAAAAATGGCTCCTTTTTGTTCAATGGGAAACTCTACTGGTAAGGTAGATTTTCGGAAGGAAAATATTAGTTGAAATAGTAGTCACTAATCCCTCCAAACTCTACACTAAACTCCCACAGCCCAAAGACTTCCAGGCAGACAGAGAAACAGGATAAATGGAGCAAACAAAACATGATTGAAGAAAACCTCATTTTTACAACTGATAACCATAGATTGGTTTAACCTTAAAACATGTACAGGCTTCTTGAAGCTCTGTGGAAGTTGAGGGTGTCAAGCATATTTGAAGTTGATATTTTTGAAAGTCAAATCACTTATTGTCTTCACACTTTAGTCTAAAAAAATCAATCTCTCCTCCACTTAATCAATTGACCATGTTTCATTTTAAATATGTGCAGATGGACACAATTCAAAGTCACAGTAAGGCAAACTGTGTAATAGTAATATGTTCAATATCTAGAAAAATGCCTATCTGATGTATGAAAACATCACCTAGTGTGTTGTCTGCAGGTTCAAATTTCAGCAGAAAGGCATAAATGTAAGTGTCAATAATACTGTTTTTTTACTTACTTATATACAAAGTGATCATTCATGACAACAACAGAGAATATGCTTTATTCCTTTATCACATACCTTCTTTGGAAACAATCTGCTTAGCTGGTGAAGAATTCAGGGTCTGTATTTATTGTTCAAGATAGCCATTTCTTTACAGCAAATGATTCTGGGAAAATACCTCCTTAGGATTTAATTGCTGGCTACAGAATGCTCTGAAAAATAAGATGATGTATTTTTTTGAGTACTTCACCTGCTATAAACAACCTTCAAATCTGTAGATAAAAACTATTATCTTAGTGCATTTGATTTACGGAGTTATTAGAAGTGGCCCTCTTTATTTATTTAGCAGAAGGCCCTCTTGCAGCACAAGAACCTGCTTCACCTGCCTGACATTGATCAGAGGGAGCTAATAATGATCGTAATGCCATTGTAGTGACTTGGAGGATGGTAGTGTGGTCAAAACCTGGGAAGACAATGGGTTCATGATCTCCACTCTTCATTCTCCCACTCCTGTCAATGAAACTCATCTTTTAGTGAAGTGTATTCCATTTTTACATAATAGGTGCTAAAAGTGGAGATGAACTACAGTGGAATGATGATTAGCAGCTTGCAGCTCATTCACACAGCACACGATTCCTATTCTTCTCCTTAAAAAGGAATTTACAGAGTCTGACTTATCTGTGGGTTGAGGCTTGCAGCTGCGACAGGTACAGCCCACCCACTGAAATCGGTATGAACGTAACATATCAGGTTTGCAAGAACAAGACAAATAAATTGGCTTCTATGAGTGTTTCTTACTTGATTGGGTTCTCATACACAATTGGCCACAGCTTTAAAATAAATAAATAGATAAAGGCAAGCACCTCCCATTATAGCCATTAAAATAAATTGTTTAACTCCCCTTACTCACTGACAAAAACTCTAATCAATTAATGGATTCTTATTCCAATTCTGTGTGTCAGTAAACCCCTTGGCAGCAGATCCATTGGCCCAGTTGAAAGCCACATTGAACAGCTCTATTGTAATCAGAAGCAACTGAACTCTAGTGTTCATGGGATATGCAATCAAATAAATTCCACAAGTGAGGGATCTGTACCCAAAATATATGTCTACTCAACTCCAGGAATGACTGAACACAGACTAAAATTTTGGAGAGTAGTGTATATCAAAACCAGAGACTAAAAACTATCGAAAAATGTCAGAATAAGTTGTGTGAGAGAAGGAAAGATTTTGAGTGTGAAAAAATGTGGTTTTCCAATGCATTGATTCTGTTTTCTTTCTGTCTGCACATTTCTGTTTGCACTGCATGTAGAATAAGCAGTCAAATATTTACCAAAAATGAATGTTAAAATTGTACGTGGAACCATAGGGATAAACACTCATGCAAATGTATTTGTGGTTGAATAGATTGTGCCTTTTTGCTGTCAACCACGAAAGCAAAACCCTGTGACTGATTTAATAAATCTCTGCTAGGCATCTAGCTGGAGTTTAACACAGTGAACACAGGATATTTGAGGCTTGTCTTTGTATACAGAGAGGAAAAAAACGCTAACTATATGTGAAAAAATATGTGAGTAAACTTATCTATTGGAGAAGACCATTATATGAATGGAAAGAGAAGATAAATTTGTCAGATAAATTGTTTATTGAGACTTTTAAAAAAAAAAAATTATTTTCAGCCTGGCCAAAGGAGGTCATAACTGAACTCTGTACAGCTGAGACATAATGAAATGGCTTTTGTTAGATATCCAAAACTTATATAAACTTATTTAATATTTTATAGTCCCAGTATGACATTTCATGAGATCAGACTGACTGCCTTTGACGGTATCGAGCATACTGCAAGAACAAACACAGCACAAATAAAAAAATGCACTAAAGAAACCAGAAGTTCTGGAAGTAAAAATAGCATAGATTTCCTATTAATTGATTTTGTTTGAACAAATAGAGAAGACAAATAGTTAAATGAAGATGTCAACCAAAGTTAATCATGTTTCAAAGGAGGATGGTACCTGATTTTAGCAAAGATTGAAATAAGTTTGCATATCATCTAAATCAGTTCATTCCTTGATAATAGGAGTAAACCACACCAAGAATAATAAAAAGAATTCCCCACTCTATTCTAACAGAACTTCATAATGTGTCTTTCAAAATGAAATAATAGATGATTTTTCAGTAACATGAAACTACATAGCTCTAGGACGAGTTTCTTGTATTATCCTACTGGTTAAACATTACGAAGAATTTCTCAGTGAATGCTGATGAACTCTGATTCAGGTGTGATCAAAACTCAGCTGCTTCTGTGGAACCATAGTTTCTTAAGAAGGTTTAAAAAATCATTTTTATATACATACATATAAAAAAGATTCTGACGAGAAAATAACAGAAACCATGATGTGTGGCTTCTTCTGCTTTAAGAAAGAAGAACATTAGTATTCTAATAGATAAAATGTCACTGGAAAGTTCACCTTTCTTCATAATACTGTAATTAGTATTTCATATACTATAATTTTACTCTTGATGAGATAAGCACTTTCTGAGGAAATTTCAATATCTATATTGCTAGTGCTGGCAAAAAAAAGCAATTTAAAATGACAAATTTTAATACCTAATGGCAGTCCAAACCTTTTGATATAGTGGCATGAATATCAAATATTTTAGGTGCCTTCAAGATTTTAGTGACTTTATAGCACTGCAAACAGGCCACGCTCAACCCTTCCTAATTTTCCTCTATTTTCCCTTTTTCTTTTTGTCAAAGTCATCCTTCTGCATGGCTCAGCTTTGCTGAAAAACTATTTTCTCTGCCCTAGTCTGAAAGACTGAGTGTCAGTTTTGTTCTGATCTAAAGAAATCTGAGAACTTCACTCAGCGACCCCTTTCATCAGCAGGTGTCAATTGAGCAGAAAGAAAATGCTACAAAAAACCTTCAAAAATCCAGGGTGCTTATTTGTGTAAGAAGTTGCAGCCAAAGACAATATGATTTATTTCCTCTTATCTTGTGGACATGCAGGGACTTGTGTCTGTAATTCCCAGACATGCTAATTCTGTTCCTAAATACCATCTCATAATGACTGAACCGTAGCCCAAAGCATTTTTAAAGGACTTGGTTGACTTTGGTACTTTGCAAGGCCTAATTAAGTTGCCATAAATTTAAAAAAAAAAAAGGAAAAAAAAAGAGAGAGAGAACTATTAAAACATTTTAAAAAAAATACTGGATATCTGAAAATTATTATTGCCTTTGACAAATTCCCTCAAGGCAGCCAGAAGCCATGCAAACTTCATGGGACTGTGTTCTGTTACGGATCAACCCAAACTCACCAAAAGGGAAATAAAAGCTCTGCAAATATTTCAATTAAATCTGTTTTAGCTTAACCTGAGACAAGCTTCTAGGTTTTATGTCCAAACCAGGTGGAGCTGGATGCTTTTTGACTGAGAATATTATGAGGTTCGTCATTGGTTCAGAGCCAAAACCCAAAGTTAACAGGTGTTCACCTACATGACTCAAAGGCAAAATAAATTCTTGCTTTGTCACAATGAAGATAAATTCCCAAATTTTGCAGCACTGCAGTGGTAAATCTCAGATCTTTGCTCTTGTGAAACAGAAAACAGAGACAGAAACAGAACTGGCACTTTCCTGCTGGCTAGGCATATCAGCTGTATTTTTCAATGGAAAATGTGGTCTTTGACTCCTAATTCACTCTAGCAACACCTTCACCCTCAGTAAGGGGCACTGGGTGACAAAGGGCTTCTCTAAGGGGGAGCAATGGGGACAACTGTCCCATGCTTTGCTCTGAAGATAGGGCTCTGCTCCCACCACTGCAGAACAAGAGCATTAATTTTAAATGCAAGCCTTTGCAGGGATACAGGTGGGCAGCAGTGGAGAGCGAGGGGGCGATGCCTTGGGGAGAGGGAGTGATAATCCACCAAATTGGGCAAATCTGGGTTGTACAACATGAATAAAAAGGGTGCTACAGTGCTGACAGATCCCAAAAACTTTGTGTCAAAAATCCTGCTTCTAGTATAGCCAAGAGGAAGTTCTTCACTTGGCTTGAGTGAAACCAACAAGTGCTATTTTACTCAGTTCACCCAAAATATGTTATAGCAAAGACAATGTGGAGATGTAATGCTTCCTGTCATAATCTGTAAAACTCAGATAAATAATGTCATATGAAACTTGAACAAGTTTAGTGACAATGCGAGCTGACCTAAACTTTCTAAACTTCTCCTTTTTTTTTCTTTTAAGAGAAATTACATATGACAAGTTATTGAAACTAGTATCAAGTACTATGAACAAAGCCCCTCTATAGATACAACTAATTTTAAAAGTCAGCAGTGTAACAGGCAGAAAACAAAATGGAGACACATTTTCTTTTTACATATCAAACATCCCTGGAACTCTGTGTCCTTGCAACTGCTTAGGAAACAGCTTCAAGCCTAGAGCAGGAAATTAGTCATCATACTTGGCTAAAGCTGTCCCACATGTTTTGCCAAAAATACTGAAAAAATTCATTTTAGAGCTATTTAAATTATTTATGAATTCATGAAATACTCTACGAATAGATACAGATGATGAAAAGGTAGATATTTCACAAATATTTATTTTATATTGGAACTGAAAAGACAAGTTATATGTATTTTAAAAGAAATCAAACAGACTTCTAAAAAGGGCCCAGAATAGCCTCAAACCCCACAATACATAGAGTCAATTAGATATGAAATTGCTGAGTTTTTCTTCATTCATCAAAACAATCAACCACTCCCCAAACTTCAGTGATGAACATTGTAACAGGATTCCCCGAAACAATTTCTTAACAAATGAAATAAAAAAAAAGTTACTGACATATCTTTACCCAAAGCTCTTATATGACCAACTGTGTCACGGACATCCATGGAGAGAAGTTTTGCTATTAAGCCATGTTAACTTGTGTCTATTAAAACCTTAATATAGACAAAGCATTTATATTCCCCTTAGGAGAGTCAGAGTTTTTCCAGAGGTCAGAAAATGTTAATCTATCCAAATAAAAATGGTCTGTAAGAATGTGTCTATGTCTGCACGAGTAGCTTCACTCCGAGTTTAATTCCCCTAACTGCCTAAACGTTCCAGCAATCACCTGTAAAAATCTATTGCAGGGTAAACTCAAGTTACGTTGGTTCACTCCTTGTTTGAAATGTACCAGCAGGGTCCCACACTGGCAGGAAATGCTATTTAAGAGCATTTTTCCTGGACTGCCAATCAGAGACGCGCTCGGAAAGATGGGAGCATGGGGAGGAATTGCTATTTAACAGCCCTTTCACTGTGTTCACCTATTAGTAGTAGATCAGCATAGTCCAACATCAGAGGGGAATCAAAGGGTGCTATTTAAAAGCATTTTTACTCCCTGCCTGGGGAAACATAGAAATAGCCATTGCTGATCCATCTCTAAAAGGTGGGTGGAGTGAAAGTGCTTTTAAATAACGTAAATTCACAGCAACTAAATCTGTGCTCTGCACTGACATTTCAGACTAACTTTTATAAGAAAGTATTGGTGTAAAATACTTTCTACATTTTTTACCTCTTCTGTATTTTAAAATCGTTAGATAGAATCTGTGTTTGATATTTACTGAGATATATAGTTACATATAGTTGTACAGATGTATGCTGGCATACACAGTTGTAGATGTGGAGGGGAACTGTTAGGTCTAGCGTATCAACTGCTGCCTGTACAGTTTATTGCATGCTAAAAAGCTAGGATTAGGCATATATTTGGAGTTTTTCATTATGCACTGATTGTGATCATGTGGAGGCACGTGTGTGTTTAACTCCTAGCACTGATAGCTTGCTTTCCTGCCCTGGTAGGGCAGCACTTGGTCCAGGAGCTGGGGCTGTAGGGATCATCATTCAAAGAAACATAAAATGCCTTACTTATGGGAATGCCTCAGCATTTTGGAAGCCTTGGCATTGTCTAGGCAGACCTAGTTTTAAATTCTTTATCAGTGGATTCAGCCATGCACTCCTTGGTGCTTGCCTACTTGAAAAAGTTTTCTTCCTTATTTATGCAGCTCCATGTATACACCATATTGTTCTGACTGTATTTCATAGACTTATATGAAGCAAAACAGTCCCCTCAGTGTGCACATAGTTGTCTGGGACTACATATCATTCTTTTTTCATGTTAACAGTAAAGATGGTGTAAAACAGCAGTGTAACTAGACAGAAAAGGATTGTACCTTTTCACAGCCATGCAAAAACTCTGTAAGAATTAAACACTTTTTAAATAGTAAAATCATCCTGGGCTATGAGCTAGGACAGTGTAAATCAGGAAGACTGATGGATTGGATTAGATGGATGCCTCTTCTGGCAGATTTCTGGGGATTAGAGGCTGGCATGGTGGAAAGAGTGGGAGATTGTGCCTTCAGGTCTGTGAGCAGTTCCAGAGAGAGAAGAGGTGGATTGAAGGAGGAACGCTAAATCCCAGCCCAACCCAGCCTGTACATATTTCACCACAACCTTGATATGGAAATAAGGATATATGTATAAAATGTTCCCAACTGTAGTCCTATCTGAAGCAAACTCTTATCTTTCCTTGCCTTCATTACTCTGAAACTTATGGTAAGAATTGCAAGGACTGAGTCCCCTAGTTGAGCTTCGGAGAAGCTACAAACACATAGCCCAGCCTTCACATGCTAAGAGCCAGTCTCAGCCTGAAGTCACAGAAAAAGAAGTCCATGAAAGTTAAAACTTCAATTCCATGATGAGAAATGTTTTTTTAATTATTAATTTGTTGTGTTTTTTCATTGATGCAAACCCACCTGTAATCGTGACCATACTATAGATGCCTACATGTAAGTACAAGCCATATAGAAACATGTGGCATGCCAAGTACACAAAAATAGCATCCTATTACCACTGGAGAACTGCACATCCCCTGCTTTGTGTGAATATTGTCTGTGTATACAACGTGCATAAACTTGCACTGTTACTTTTACATTAAAAAAACCCACATAATAAGATGACAAAAAGAAAAATAAATTACAAAGACATAATTTTAGTAACTTCTTGACTAGCACTTAATGTCTTCCAGTCAAGCAAGAACAGAAAATATGTTAGTTGCTTTTTAAACTATTATTCCAATAAAAAGTAATTATAGTGATTAATTGCATAATGATTACTGTAATCACAGCCTATTCTTAGTTGATTAAGAAAGACAGAAGCAGCTCACAGAAAGCTTTCCACTAAAACTATCTGTGTTTATTTTATTTGCCCTTTGCTAATTTTCTTATCAGAACCCATGAATGGTGATATTTCAAAGACAACCTTGCCAGTTGCTTTGAGACTAATCCACTGCCCATTGATAAAAACTCCCTTTAAGAGACTGACAAATGCGTTAAGTGCTATTATGGAGGCAAGAAACTTTTTGACCTTAACCATTGCTGTTTTTTTTTTTTGTTGCTATTACTTTTTTTTTCCCCTGCTTTTTAATTGAGTACTTCTGCCTCACTAGATTTTGAAAGAATTTGCATGTACTTTTAAATACATATAATTTTTAGCATAATACATACTTCGAGAAGGTGTATGAATGCTCTGAAGAGATGATAGTGGGGTGACAGATGTGTGATTTTATTTTGGGAGGGTGGAAATCTTGGATACATCAGCTGGGGAAAACGTTCACATTTCTATCAGCTTGGATGGAATTGTCATAAGTGACACAATTTTAGACTCTGCTCTGTCATGTTGTTCTTCCTCACAGTCCATTGGGACACTGGCTTTTGTTAATTTGGTGTGTAATGAGATCAAATACTACTATGACAGTCAGCATCACAAACTCCTAAATAGAGAGGCTGAGTGATGGACAGAGATCTCAAAATATTATCTATTTTTGATTTTTATTGGGAAATTGGAAGAAGAAAGTAGCTAATAGGCAAGGCAGTCACTTTAGTTAAAACTTGTCAACTGCAAGAAGACTCAATAATACCTAAGTCCCATCCACGATCTTGAAGTTGCTACACTCCTGTACTGATTGTATGTGAGATTTTTTGGGCATGGAAATATAGAATGGGGATGTGTTCCAAGGATAAATGGATAGGGTGTCTGAAAACCTTTGTGACAAGTATCTTAAATAGGCTGGAGATCCAAAACAGAGAAGGACCTATGATAAGAGAGGACCATACTGCCTAGAAGGGAGTCAGCTCATTCCTCAGTGCAGTTTAGCAGCATGAACTTGACTATCTGAAAGCCCTGCTGAGCTGAGGGTGCTGGTCAGATACAGCATCAGCGACACAGCAGGATCCTCTGTTAAACTGTCCGAAGGTGTTCCCCCAAGATCATACAAGTCTATAACAACCACAAAGTGAACTCATCTCTCCTAAGTCTCATCCCAGCCCTTCAGCCAACAGTGTCAGATATCCTCTCCATGACGATGCATTTCAAGACAATCTATCAAACCTTCACCAACTTTTGGTATGCTGACTACAGTCAGGAATGCTAAAATCTGTTCAGATAAATGTCAATGCACACGATAGCTATTACAAAAACACGTTCTTCTGTATAATTCCTCCACCTGGTGGCCAGGTCAGGGATTTGGCTAGCCCAGGTAATGGACACAAGGCAGGCCAGTTTCCAGCTCAGTCAGACGTGCCTTTCTTGGTTAAGGTGCTAGTTGCAATTAGGCTGGGCAGCCAGGTAAAGATCAAAAGCTTATTACTCACCTGGGGGCCAGACATTTGGTTTCTGGAACTCGACAGGTAGCCCCAGTTGGCCAGGCATGTCCTTTACTGATACAGATTATTGTCATCTTCCAGAAATGCTTTATCTTTTTTTTTCCCCTCCCCACCCCTGAAAATAATGATTTTCTTCAAAAGTGAAACCATTTGCAAAAATGGACCTGTTGTGAAAAATGCCACATTTCAATTTTAAAGAAAATATATCATGGTTTGCAATTGTCAAAATGCCCTGTTTTGACATTTGTAAATGAAAATAAAAGAAACTTTGAAAGGTCACTATCATAACAAAATGCTTACAAATTTTTAAGTGAATTCTTAACTTTATTTCTTCCAAAGGGTTCTTTTTTATTGTTTTATTCTCTTGCTTTTTCTCTTCTCCTTATTTCCCAGATATTCAGTACTGGAACATCTGTAAGGTGGAGACATCTACATCCTGTAGACCTTTCAAATGTACCAGGATGCATAACTGCTTTCATAACTAATGAGAGCAAGGAGCTTCTTTACATCCTACATTTCTAAATCCTGAAAGTACTTGCAAAACGGAAGACCTGCTTCCCACCTGGCACTCACGCGTATGTTCCATCACGCTATTTTATGGCCCTCTTGAGTTAAAAGACATGTAATTATCACAACTGCTTGTTATTATAAATTCATACATGCATTAGAGGTGCATTTCTCTCTGTCTCACTCTTTTTCCTTCAGCTGTAGCTTTTCAGTTTGTTCTCTATTACTTACGATCCTCTAAATATATCCTTTGCAGTGAGGATATATTGAACCTGTCAAGTTTATTTAAAGAAAAGTTAACCTGGGGAAAAATCAGGACTATGTTGCCTGGCCAGGGATGGTAAGGTATTCAAGACAAGGCCTTGCTCCACTTAGCAGACTACAAATCCTCCAGATGTCGAGGGAAGCACAGAAAAGCAGATGATAAATGGCAAGTGAGAAACTGTACATTGATAAATGAGACTGCAAAGGAAGAATACATCTCCAGCAAATCCTTCATTGTTGCCTGCAACTCTGTTGAATTGCAGAGTGCTATTTATATAATCAAACCTGCCAGTAATCAGTCAATGGGAGGCATGGTCCTACATTTGTATGACTCCAGAAAGTGAAAGGAAATTCTAACAGAGAGCAGGGAAAATAAACAGGTTGCTCCTGTCCCCCCGCAGGTGCACATGTTCCTTGTCAACTGTGGACTGAGTGTCCTTTAGGGAAGGGACATGAATGATAAACCCTGAGATGAGAACAATCAAGGGGAAAGTGTTTTGAGGACTCTAGGACCAGCCGTCTGTTGTCTTACAAAATGTTATTGCGTCAAAGACTTTCCTTCCTCCATAATTGTATAATACTTATTACTTGGTGTGTGGTGTATTGAAGGAGGTGTTCATGTCATAGACAGGCTAAAGACAGATTGCAAGAATTGGGTTGTCTTTCAGACTAAGTCAGCGTCCCTCAGTGGGCCTTCTCTATTAATTTATTCCCCAGACACAATCACATTTGAGTGTTTAAGAGGAAGAGACAGTCAACAGAGAGCTATACCATGACTTAAAGAAAATCAATAACTGGAATTTGTGTGGGTTTTTTGGAGGACATCCGTCCTTTGGAGCCAAAATCTCAGGAGAACCAGAGATTCAGGATTTGGGCTTCATGAACACTTTAAATGGCCCAAAAGTCCAATCCGAATACAAATTAGTAACTTCGTTTTCTTACTCAGAGAAAGAAATCTGATCTCAACTCCCTCCACTTAGAATCATAGAATCATTAAGGTTTGAAAAGACCTCTGAGATCATCGAGTCCAACCGTTAACCTAACTGCCAGGTCCACCTCTAAACCATGTCCCTAGGCACCACATCCACACATTTTTTTAACACTTACACGTAGTTACTTTAAGTATAACTTTGTCATTGGTGAGTGTGATTTTTGACCGATAGATGGTGCAACCCCTGCAACAGGCAAGTTATGGAGCTACAGAAGTACTTTGTGTTGGTGTATCTTACATTCTTTATAAGGGAAGGGCTCATTTTGGTACAGGCACATTTACACCAATATAAGTATATCCTCACTTGCATGACTGAAGAGCTTCAACTATATGGGATAGTTAAAGCAGTTCAACCAGGATACATAGACGGCTTTGTTGTATTGTTTATAGATATCTCTGCCCACAGCCACTCCATACTGAATGCATCCAACATAGAGGCTCCTGGACCTTGCTGATAACTGTATGGGGACCACATGAGAATCTCAGGTGCTATAGGACCAAGCCAAAAATATTAGTCAACATGAAACCATAAAACCCAAGTGAGTGGAAAGATTTCAATGAGCTCCATTGCCACTGTTGAACAGCTGGACAGGAATTAAAAAGGAACAGAAAATAGGCATCTGCACATATTCACAAGTCATACCCATATTTACATAGATATATGAGGCATGCTTCATAATATGATACCTTAAGGTCCTAAAAATTGAATAATATGGTTCCTTGTTTGTAATCCACCTGCTGAAAGAACCTCAACTTGCCATACTGTATATTCATTCCTTCTTTTATAATTCAATTTTAAATACCGTCAGGAAGTTTAAACTCATACATAATATGCAAATTATAGGTACTCTGAAACATCACATTGATTTACATTGTAATTGTTTCATTACTGATGATAATGGCAGTTCCATGTCCACGAGTACTTATTCTTATTAGGCAGGAACTCTGCAAAATAAGCTGACATTGCCTTGCTTTTGCAGCAGTTATTACAATGTGAATGGAAGAATCATAACACCCCAGCCATACTGTAAGATATTGAAAAGTATCCTAGAGACAGTGATATTTCTCAGAGGTTTATTGTTAGGAAAAAAACAAAAAAAAAATCAAAAAAACCCCCCAAACACCTCATCTATTCATGACTTCATGACTACAACTACAAATACAATAGTAAATATTAAAATACTAGTGATATGGTTCATGTGATGAAAATTCATACTTAATAGCAGTAAAACTGTGGAAAATAGTGATGGAGAAAAAAATTACATCTAATCTAGGTCTAAGTAGTTCTGACAGCGCTGCCTACATTGATCTAAGACAAAATGATTCATGGAATGGAATTTTTTTGCTTTCTCTTTCTCTCTTTGCTCTTTCTTCCACCATTTTGCTGCCTTTCCTTCCCCTCAGTGAATGTAAGACTATTCAATAACATTACAGATGGACCAAAAATAGGCAATATATTTTGCACCCATTTTGGGTGTAGAAACTCCATCACAAAAAAAGTGAAAAATGAGATCAAAAGAAACAGAAAAGATAGATACACGTTTGACTTATGAAATTGTTAACGCAGATCAAGGGAAAAGATTTTTTCTTTAGTATCAGCAGTATGTATACTCAAGAGAAAGTA
Organism: Theristicus caerulescens; assembly: GCA_020745775.1. Lineage (NCBI taxonomy): Eukaryota > Metazoa > Chordata > Aves > Pelecaniformes > Threskiornithidae > Theristicus > Theristicus caerulescens. The sequence continues at coordinate 127,478,530 of CM036559.1, read as the reverse complement.
AAAGCAAAGATACAATAGATCACAATTTCTTCTTTTAATTTGATAAATTTGAAGCTAAATTTTGTTTTTAAGGTGTGTGAAACTCAATAGAAGCCTTTTATTCTGTTCACCTGATATTTGTATTCACAACATTTCTGTTTAAGGGTCAGGTAAAATGAATAAAGCCTAGATATCTTGATTTCTGTATTCAGTGCAATGTGATGCTAAGTTTGACCTTTGGAGGATGACCTCTGAACCACTCTGAATGATGACTCAAAGATTGAGTCCATTGCAGCTCAGCCAATTCCTTTGATTTCTGTGTGTCTGGAAGACTCATAGTTAATATTTGTACATAAGATTAAGATGTTATTTTCATACAATCACAGAAGAGAATCTTTTAGGTTGGAAAAGACCATTAAGACCATTGAGTCCAACCACTACCAAGTCCACCACTAAACCATGTCCTAAGTGTCACATTCACACATCTTTTAAATACCTCCAGGGATGGGTACTCAACCACTTCCCGGGGCAGCCTGTTCCAATGCTTGACCACACTTTCAGTGAAGAAATTTTTCCTAATATCCAACCTAAACCTCCCCTGACACAACTTGAGGCCATTTCCTCTCATCCTGTCACTTGTTACTTGGGAGAAGAGACCGACCCCTGCCTCGGTCCAACCTCCTTTCAGGTAGGTAGCCATAAGGTCTCCCCTCAGCCTCCTCTTCTCCAAACTAAACAACCTCAGCTCCCTCAGCCGCTCCTTGTAAGACTTGTTTTCTAGACCCTTCACTAGCTTCATTGCCCTTCTCTGGACACGCTCCAGCACCTCAATGTCCTTCTTGTAGTGAGGGGCCCAAAACTGAACACAGGATTCAAGGTGCAGCCTCATCAGTGCTGAGTACAGGGGGACGATCACTTCCCTAGTCCTGCTGGCCACACTGTTTCTGATACAAGCCAGGACACTTTTGGCCTTCTTGGCCAACTGAGCACACTGCTGGCTCATATTCAGCCGGCTGTCAACCAACACCCCCAGGTCTCTTTCTGCCAGGCAGCTTTTCAGCTACTCTTCCCAAGCCTGTAGTGTTGCCTGAGGTTGTTGTGACCCAAGTGCAGGACCTGGCACTGAGCCTTGTTGAATCTCATACAATTGGCCTCTGCCCATCAATCCAGCCTGTCCAGATCCCTCTGTAGAGCCTTCCTACCCTCCAGCAGATCAACACTCATGCCCAACTTGGTGTTGTCTGCAAACTCATTGAAATTGCACTCGATCCCCTTGTTCAGATCATTGATAAAGATATTAAAGAGAACTGGCCCTAATACTGAGCCCTGGGGAACACCACTTGTGACCAGCCACCAACTGGATTTAACTCCATTCACCACAACTCTTTGGGCCTGGCATTCAGCCTTTTTTTTTTACCCAGCGGAGAATGCACTAATCCAAGCCATGAGCAGTCAGTTTCTCCAGGAGAATGCTGTGGGAAACAGTGTCAAAGCTTTACTAAAGTCCAGATAAACGACATCCACAGCCTTTCCCTTATCCACTAAACGGGTCAGCTTGTCACAGAAGGAGATCAGGTTAGTGAAGCAAAAAAAAATTGTTTAAAAAATTCATTTTAAATCAGACAGCTCCAGCATTTTTTACATTGGTGTTTTTTTTAAGTTTTAGAGCATGTCGTCAACCACAATGCCTTATGATTGTCATCCCCTCCTACATGTGACATGAATACAATTAACTACAAAGCCTCAGTTTTCTGCGGCTGGTTCAGATCCAAAAAGGAGCCATGTGTGTAAAAGGTCATCTCTCCCTCCCTGTGCCTCCACCCCCAAGATACTATCAGTCTAATGAAAGATACTATTTCTTGCTAGAAGCCTTGTCTCATAATCTTAGAACATCTCAAACACAGCAACACTACTAATAAATTTGTTTACATTCAGTATTGGTAACTGACACTGCTAATGGAGTAACTCACATTTCTTATAGGTTATGCACATTGTTAATGCAGATACATTTGCAATTGTGCCTTTCTGCGACATACACCGCTTCAGGGATTCCTGCTATTAAAGTGTGATGAAGCTACTATGGAAGTTGAATTCCACTTGCTTTATTTCAGGTGTCTAAAAGTTAGGCATGTTGTCTACGCCATCTAAATAGATTCTGCCTCTCTTCAGTGAAGGAGGTTACTCATCCCATCCAAAACCAGGTAACTAAGGGAGATTCAGTGAATCTTGCTGAGGAGCTCAGACTAAATGCCTAGTTTCTGACAGCTGCTCTTAGGTGCAAAGAGTTCCCTCTTCTTGTTAGTGTCTACTTTCTACTTCACTGATACAGATACATACGAGGGATCTTGACCCACTATGGGTCCGTGGAGGAGGCTTACAGAAAGCCTGAATCTGCCCAAACCTTCTAATTTTTGAAGCGCTACCCTGAGAGCCACAGGAACACAGATGTGATGCTATCCAGGTTGAAAACAGAAAATAACTGTGTCTGTGTGTATGTGCATGTTTGTGTGTAAATAAATCTGTGTTTCTACTCTCTCATTAGGTGTTATTTTGATTAAAAAATGTCTGTAATTAGAAAGTATAAATCCTTAGCCAGGTAAACTATAATCACATGCTAGCGACTTCTGTCAGACTTCTGTAACTCAACTAATAAGATTTTAATATTATATACATGGGGTGGGTTGACCCTGGCTGGATGCCAGGTGTCCACCAAAGCCGCTCTGTCACTCCCCCTCCTCAGCTGGACACGGGAGAGAAAATATAATGAAAAGCTCATGGGTTGAGATAAGGACAGGGAGATCACTCACCAGTTACTGTCACGGGCAAAACAGACCCAACTTGGGGAAATTAGTTTAAATTATTACGAATCAAAATCAGAGTAGGATAATGAGAAATAAAAACTATATCTTAAAACACCTTTCCCCCACCCCTCCCTTCTTCCTGGGCTTAACTTTACTCCCGCATTCTCTACCTCCTCCCCTCCCTGAGATGCCAAGGGGTGGGGAATGGGGGTTGCGGTCAGTTCATCACATGTTGTCTCTGCTGCAACTTCCTCCTCAGAGGGAGGACTCCTCACACTCTGCCCCTGCTCCAGCATGGGGTCCCTCCCATGGCAGACAGTCCTCCATGAACTTCTCCAATGTGAGTCCTTCCCACGGGCTGCAGTTCTTCATGCACTGCTCCAGCATGGGTCCCTTCCACGGGGTGCAGTCCTTCAGGAACAGACCGCTCCAGCATGGGTCCCCTGCAGGGTCACAGCCTCCTTTGGGCATCCCCCTGCTCCAGTGTGGGGTCCTCCACAGGCTACAGGTGGATCTCTGCTCCACCATGGACCTCCATGGGCTGCAAGGGGACAGCCTGCCTCACCATCGTCTTCACCACGGGCTGCAAGGGAATCACTGCTTTGGCGCCTGGAGCACCTCCTCCCCCTCCTTCTTCACTAACCTTGGTGTCTCCAGGGATGTTCCTCTCACATATTCTCACTCTTCTCTTCTGCTACAGTTGCACATTTTTTTTTTCCCGCTTCTTAAATATGTTATCCCAGAGGCGCTATCACCGTCACTGATGGGCTCGGCCTTGGCCAGCAATAGGTTCATCTTGGAGCTGGCTGGCATTGGCTCTATTGGACATAGGGGAAGCTTCTAGCAGTTTCTCACAGAAGCCACCTCTGTAGCCCCCTGCTACCAAAACCTTGTCATGCAAACCCAGTACAAGACATTTTTGGTGTATTCACTTTTGACCAGGGTCATACCTGTAAAGAAAGCCCTGACTTCTCTCATGGCTTGAATAAAGCTCCTGCTCACAGCAAAGGAAAACAACTTCCCCAGTTCATGATGTAGAACAAGGTTTCCCTGGGATATTTGTGCTCTGAATATGTAACTCTAGTCTATGTATTTTCATTTCTTTATGAATTAGCAATGGAATTTGCTGGGGGTTTTCCGTTGCACTGTAACATCAGGCATTTTTTCTGTCATTTTTTTTTCTTTCTTTTGGAGAATAGGGTCCCCATAGGATATAATCCTCAACAGCTAATCTGAATAATTGAGAAAAGAAAGGAAAAGACAATTTCCCACAGAACCTGCAAGAATGCAGAATTTTTTTTTAAATGTCCATGTGCTTCACACCATCTGCTATTTATTTTTGCCTTAGTTAGTGGTAATTTGTTACAAATATATGTGATGATAAGAGAAATTAGTCTGAATAGAAGAGGCCTCTCAGAGTCACTCCTGCCTCTTGCTGCATTTGTTTGTGTTTATGTAAGCAAAAAAATGGCATGCATTATCTTTTTATGAGCCTAGTGATTTATTCTGTTTTGTTGTCAGACCTTTGGGAATGCATTCTATAAACTTTATTGAGACAAGATATCTAGAGGCGTTTGCATATTTGTGAGCTCAGCACAATATTACTTTTTAATGCACTTTTGACTTTGCATGGAGAAAATGGAGTAAGAAAATGTAAACCAGCAATATTTCAGGTGGCTTTGTTTTTATTACCTGCTTTTTGTTTCCCTAGGTTAAAAACAAATAAAGACTCAATCATTTAAATGTAATAAACACAGAGATCTAGTAGTTTAGCTTCTGACTACTTCTGTGGCTAAAAATTCAAATTACTAACCGAGGTCTTCATTCAAAAAGCTATTAAGGATACTGCTAGCTCAAGCATGTATTTAAGTATGAAGCTAAACTGGCATGTTTCTTGAATTGGACTTTATGACACGTCTGTTTCCAATAAAAAACTTGCACATTTTTTGTTGTGATTTTAATTCTCTATGTTCTACCTGAAATTTACTAAAATTGCCACGAGCTCATCTGCAGTACTGTGCTCAGTTGTGCACAGGTATTGATATACAGAAGCAAGTCCAGTAGTAGAATATGAAGATGATGCAGGGATGGAGCATGTGTGGTGCACAAGTAGAGACTGAAAGAATTGTTTATGAACAGCCTTATAAAGAGAAAGTGAAGGGAGATTTTTTTGTGATCTTCAGCTACCTAATGGGAGGGTTTAGAGAAGGTGTAGCCAGGCCCTTCTCAAAAGCATGCAGAAGGTCAAGGGGAAGATGTAACAAGGGAAAGTCTGATTAGATATAAGGCAAAATCTTTTCATTGGGAGGGTAGACAAACACTGAGAAAGGTGCCCAAAGAAGCTGTGGGTTCTCAATCCCTGGGAATAAAGCCTTTAGTAACCTGATCTAGTTGACCCTGATCTGATCAGAAGGTTGGACTGCATGACCTCCAAAGGTCCCTTGTAACCTGAATTACTCTAAGAGTCTGTGACTACATATATTTCTATTGACTTTCAGTGGCATAAAATTTACCACTGTGCTTTTGACAGTTTCAGCCTTAAATACTGGCTAGAAATTTCATAAAATCTATGTAAATTCATGTATTGATTACAGCATGGTTGAGGTAATCTATCACATGCCCTTAACTGATGGAATATTAAGTCTTTTTTAAAGTAGATCTTAAATTATCTGTACTCATTTTATTTTAGATACTTTATTTACATGAGTAGTTTATCACTGTCAGAAGATCAGGCCTGGACTGTCAGGTTTAGATACTAAGCATAATTAAACATGTATTTGTTTTATTTCCATTCTTTGCACTTCAGTCTGTGCTGACATCTCAGAACCCTCCAAGGATGTCAAGGGTTTAAACAAGGGAAGAATTTGCCCTTTCTGGTTTCTTTCACAGGACATCATTGGGAAATGACTGTGGAGTCAAAGTTCCACTGGCTTCCATCTTTCTCTTTCCCTTCACCTCATTTCTCTGTCATTTATGTCTTTTTTTACCTGAACTGTCCCTTAGTACGTTAGAATTTAGGAGCACACTTAAAAAAAAAAAAAGAAAAAAAAGATCAGATTAGAGAGTATTTACTGAAAACACCCTTCTATCATACAGAAACACTTGTGATAGAATCTGGAGAATGAAAAGTTACAGCTATCATTGCCACTCCTTCTGGAAAGATTTCTGACTTGTTACATTTTCCTTCCCTGATGAATCACTTGATGTTGAAATAACATCTTTGCTGACAACTTGGGTAAGTGACACAAAGCAGCCTCTCTTCCCCATGGTGTAGAGGTTCCTCCAATTTCTAAAGAAATAAAGGATTTTCCTTTGTTTTCTGTTCTAGAAGAGCATAACGAGTTTTCTGCTCTCTCCCTAGAAAAGAAGGGATGTATTCTGCTGCACTGCCACCCTTCTCTTTCCTCAATTTACCAAAAAGGCTGACTTAACAGATGGGCGTTCCTGTAGTTATGGTATTGAACCATGTTGCAACACAAGCTGTGCACCTGTTGTAAACTTGTTTCATTATGCACAGTGAGGAACTTTAAAAAAAAAAAAAGTAAATTATCAGTTTTCTCATTTAGGCCTTAATTCAGCAGTGCACTAAAATGTGAACATCATCATTATTCAAGAAAACATGCAAAGAACGTGCTGATGGATGTGGTTAGGTGTTACGTTGAATTAGGGACTTAATTACAAAAGACAAGCAGCAGAGCTGAACAGTTCATATTTGGAGAATCATGTCCCTATGGATCTCAAATGTTAATGACAAGTATACACTGACATCATAGGGGAAAAAAAAAAAAAAGAAAAATATAAATAGATTTTGAGGAAACTGCAATATATGTTGCAACTTTGCAAATTATAATAATCCCTAGAAGGGTTCAGACTTTGCTATGAATATTAAAATCCCTGGATTCTGTTGAGGGTAGAAACACATATGAGGGAAGCAATAACATGTTGGAGCTTGTTGCCAGAGGAGGTTGTGGAGACACAGAGTATCAGGAGGTTCAAAAAGGATTAGAGAAATTAGGCAGACAAATTAGACGAGACAAATTAGATATTAAATGAGCAAAGTCAATACTACACTATTGAGTGACTGACAAAACAAATAAAAAAGCCTCAGTCTAGAGGGATTTTGATGAACTGTAAGGTTGAGTGAACAGAAACTTCATGGAGTTTGACAAGGAGAAGAGCAAAGTCCTGCACATGAGCAGAGTAAAGCCATTTATCGTTACAGCTGGTAACCAACAGGCTGAATAAGAATTCTGCTGAAAAGGACCTGAGCGTAGTGGGTGAACACTGAGTTTAGCAGGAACCAGGAGCGCTCTCACTGTGAATAAGGCATACTCCATATTTGTATACAGTAGGAGGCACATGGCCAGAAGACTGAGAGTTGGTATTGTTCTCCTCACCAGTGCAGGTGAAGTTACACCTGGAACAGTATTCAGTCTTGGACCCTCAAATTCAAGAAGCGTATGGAGAAACCAGAGGTAGCAGTGACCAATGTGATTAAGGGCCTGGAGTACACAAAGCAGAGAGTTCAAGGGAGATGGGGGTGTTTAGTGTGACTAAGATGAGTGAAAGAAGTCTAATGACAACCTGCAATTACTTCAAGAGGAGTTACAAAGATGATGGAGGCCAATTCTTCTTACTAGTGGCAGATGGTAAAACAAAGTGGAATGGGCACAAGCTGTTGTTTGGGAGGTTCAGACTAGATATTAGAAAGATCTTTTCACTGAAAGGGTTGCACAACACTGGAACACGAGGAAGGGAGGCTGTGCATTCTCTGTCCTTAGAGGCTTTCCAGATGTTGTTAAACAGTCACTGCTAACCTGATCTAGCTTTAGCAACATTCATGCTCTGAGCAGAAGGTTGACTAGATGACCTCCAGATGTGTCTTCCATCCAGCATTTCTATTTTTCTATGAAATGGACAACAGGAAGGGTTAAACAGATATGAAAGGGAATATGGAGGTATGTACCCTCTAACTTTCCCAATGCAATAACTGTGGAAGAAGTCATCTGCATAAAAGGGTTAGACCTGCGTACCCTCCCTAAACAGCCTTTTCTACTGCTACTCTCAGAGAAAAAGCGTTGGAAATATTGGTAGGGCATTTGTGTTTTAAGAAGCCGATTAAAAGGTGGTGCCTCCCTCTCCTCACACTTTTTCTCTTCGAAGCATAATGCATACGTCTAGTCAACTAAGTCAACTATGTAGACACTGTTTGGTATTGCATGAAGAAGGCCATTTTCAACATATGTGCACACCACTTTCATGATAGAAGAGTCTTATTGACTCCATTTGTTATATGCTTGTGTAAAATCGTATTTATACCAAGGGGAGGATTTTTCTTTCCTACTCATACTGCATACATTTCTTTTTCATTCTGTTTTACCTGGGGCGCTGCCAGGAATAAACAAATAGGGAAGTGGAAATAGAATGGTTCAAGGTACATCAGTGTTACTGTTTTTCTTCCACATCTGATGAGAGCCCAACATGTCTGGAAGAATCTATTGCTGTCTTAAAACTTATTCTGCTAAAGCTTGCTTTGTCCTTATAACATGTAAAGGAAAGTGAAATCCATGGTATTTGCCCAAAGCAACATTTAGCTCAGGCCTAATGACATCACATAGGAAAAGACATCATCATACCATGGACCTCTTCCTTGCCTACTGATGTCTTCCCTTACAGTGCACTGATGCATTATATGTAGCAAAAAAATCAGCTTCTTAGTTGAAAATAATAGCCTCCCAAGAAAAGCATGAAGACAAGACATTTGTGAAGAACCTTGAGGAAGTCAGAATATGGAGACCTAATGAAATTATCTATAGTACATACGTACAACCATCTATATTATTTCAACCATCAGAAGCAAAAATCTCTGTGATCTGTTTTTTGCCTTCTCTCTACAGAGCATCCAGAATAAGTCTGAGCAGGACAAAGCTCATGCATAGAGTTAATTTTTGTTTTGGTTTGTTTTTAGACAAAGTAACATAGCTGGAAAAATCAAAATTGTTCAGGCTTACAAACTTCTTCAAGTCTCTGTATCCACACTGTCAGATGTGGATAACCTAACCTTAGGTTATCCCAGATGCAACCTACCAGATACAATAAAAGAATTTAAAGATTTTTGCTTTGACTCTAGAGATGGTGGCAGAAGTCTTGGAAAACCCAGGACTCTTTGCAAATGGTGGGTTTGCTGTATATCTTTGATTTTTAGTAGACATATATTTTCTGTCCATTAATCTCCTTACCTCTCCCCTTGAAGCATCTTCATGGCCCCTTCTTGCTGATTTGGACACCATGCAAAAGCAGCGCATCGGTACAAAATAGGATGGAGCTTTATCTACTATTTACATGATAAAAATAATTCTATTCCACAAGTAAATCACCATTACAATGGAGGTTCAATTCACTTATCAAGCAACACTAGCCCAGTGCTGTGAGTGTGCAGGTATAATGCTATCAGTGTGATTGCCTAGGGAGTATAAATGCATTAACAACTAATAGGATTATTGACTTCATGTCAAAGAAATGAAATAATTTCAATTTTGCAATTCTGCTCTAATTGCCATAATTAAGAACTCTTTCCCTCCTTCCTTGATTTTCACAGGGAGCAGATGTATGTACTGAAGAGAAAGACGTATATATAATTGCTTCATAAGGCTGGATGGGTACCAATAAGAATATAGCAAGTTGGCAACTGGTATGTACACTATATTTTCGAGAGTATTTCATGTACAGTGAGTAGTTCACCAGTATATTTTTTCATATAAGAAAGTAAGTTTGAAAAGTTCCCTGCCTGCTCTGTCTGTGGTAATGTATCTCTGCCCTCACGCCAGTGCTCGCTGCCCTTCTCTGTTGCACTGACGAAAATACCTGTGGATCCCACAAGGTAATATGGGCCAGAGAAAGGATTCATATAAGGAAAAACATTATTTTTATACTTTTGTTTTTCTTTTAAACTTCACTCATTTCAGTTTCACTTGCTAGACGTGTTTTAGAAGGCTTAAAAACATTATTAAAAAGAAAAAATATGAAAATATAAAAATAATACTAAGGATCTGACATACTAGTTGTAAACTACAAATACATGTCTGTTGTTTGCCATGTTGGCTAGGATCAAGATGAATTTTTCTGGCTTGCCTGAGTTTTAGGGTTAGAACAAATGTATGGAGAACTTTATATGCATTTTATATATATAAGAAAAAGTACTTATTTGTTTCTTCCTTGGTTGCTGAACAGAAATTCCTTATTATTTAACCTCATATAGTAATATGGACCCATATTTTAGTAACTGAGTTCTGCCTTGGCAATCAAAGGCTGAATCCTTTCAAAGAAGTCATCATGAGTCATCTTCCAATGTGCTTATGAAGATTTTTTTACAGCCAGCTTCACGGCTGACTTCAGAATTTACTCCTGTGTTATACCATGGGCTGACTTTGGCCTGGAGCTGCCCAGTAGGACCTGTGAAAAAGACTTTTTTTTTTATGAGCAGGCTTTTTAACTGCAGGGATGCTGGTCCACCCAATACACTGGAAAGAGCTGATATATTTGTCACCTTGTTTTTCCATGCAACTAATGGATTTATACGGTCATAAAAATCCTGAATGAATCAGAAGCATCACAACCATGGATGGAAGGCAGGTTTACATGGGTGCTCCCCCCTGCCCATTTCTGCAAAAGAAATGGGCAAAGGAAGGGAGAATTTGCCCATTTGAAAGCAAAGGGCAAGGGAAAGAGAATGGGATGGAAAGAAGTTCCTTTCCTCCATTTTGAAAATCATAGAATCATAAAATCATAGATTCATAGAATGATACCATTAGCTTAGAGTAGTCCTAGAATTAGGACTTTATTTGAAATCTGCTTCAACCTTAATCAGGAGCTAAGTCTCATTTTATGATTACTGTCACCCACTGGCTGTTTCCAGTGCCCAAAAGACTTTTGAAACCAAAAGTGGTCTATTCAGATGCAGAAGAGTATCACTGAAGAAACCTAGACACCTGCTATGGGGATGATATGGACATAAAATCCTGTCCAATTATAAATAACTAGACCATTTCTCATGTTTTAAGAAGGCAGAAGAAGATATACTTGAATCAGGGGGGTGGCTGTGCGAGAAGAAATAAGAAAGGTGTTTTTCCTTCTTTTCTGATTCTCCTTTATTTTAATGGTCTTGTTCATGTGGGCCAGGTATCATATAACCTGGCAGAAGCAGCACCTCTGCACAGGACCCCAGTAATGTAGGTGAAGCCAATTCTGTAAAGCAGTTTACCATATCTCAAAGGTGACGAATGGGGGATGATTTATTAGGTCACCCAGTCTGTTCCCTGCTACTCCAGGGTTAGTTCCAACAATGTTTCTGTGTGCTTAATGGATTAATACAGTTCACTGAAGTTTATTCATGAAAGAGAAAGCAGGCTCAGCATTTTCTCCAAATAAAGTGTATGAAAAACCCTGCATAACAGGATTCAGATTTTATTTGGCAGGAAAGGGACCCAAGAGGACTAATTCACTAACCTTTACAGCACACCTTTCCTTTAGCACAAGTGACAAAAATGAGATACTTAATGCAACTCTTGCTTTATGTTGGAAAGTAGCAAAATTTTTAACAATACAAGAAGGGCCAATTTTAATCACAACTACATGTCCCAGACTAGCACATATGATACAATAAATATTGATTTTAAAAGTTTTAGAAATGTGCACTTCATGTATGGAGTAGGAAAGGTGGAAAAAAACAAACAAAACCTGAAATTAAAAATAAGTGTATTTTCTGGGTATGTGCTGACACAATGGAGTTTTGCGGTAAAAGTTTTATAGGTTGCCATGTTTTGCTTCCTTCGGTGTAAAAGGTGTCAAACAAAAAACAAAAATCATAGACCTGAATGTTTATCCTCAAAATGGAGGATTTTGAGGGAATGCAACTGATGATTGAAAAGACCCTTTTAAAATGTTTAAATTTAAAGGAGTTTTCTAAGAGTAGAGGAATGGAATAACTAAAATAAAATTAAAAATCTGTCTCAGTTTGTGGAGTTATTTTTAAAGCATGTAAACATTTCAGAGTCTGTTACACTGAAAATAAAACTGTTAGAGGACAAACACTGGTTTATTATGTAAAATGAGCTGGTGAGAAACATCAGATAAGAACAAGTGGGAAACACATCAAAAACATAAAAAAAAATCCCCTTTTTATCTCATTTCTTTACTTCTAGTACTTAATGAAAGAAATAATTTTTCCTTCAGATTTGCAAACCAAAGTGATTTCAATAAATTCTGGATCAGTATTGTTTCAGGTGTGTGGTGTGAATAAATCTGAAGGTTAGGCTTAGGATACCTGTAAGTACTGGTTTGTATTTCTAATTATGGTTTTCATTGCTTGATAAACATGAAACAATCAAAAAATGATAACGAGTTATTCCATAACAAGTAATTTCTTAAGTGTTGTATTGTTTTACAAAGTATTTTAAGGTCATAAAGGGATGGATAAAAAATGAAACTTGGGATTCTTTCTCCAAAAAAGATTAGAAAAATCTTCCTGAACTCTCAAATTTTAACCTTATGGGTGTTTGGAGAGATCTGATTGTCAGCCCTCCTTGTTCGTCAAGTGGGAAGCAGCATTTTCATTGTCTCCAGAGCCTTCCTCTACATGCTCATATACAATGAAAAGACAATTATTTTTTCATGCTCTATGACATGTAGCACTCTTTATACAACAGCCATGTCATCTAACTTTGGTGTGCAAAGAACAGTATGACAAAATCCCAGAACAGAGTATGTCTTCAGCAGGTATACTTCAAATTTATCTTGTGAAGGAGACACCTGACACCAAAGTAAGCTCATTCACTGCAGAAACCAAGAAGTTTCTACATGTTAGTGGTGTTACTTATTCTAAATAATGTATTGCTTATAATACCATTATTCCCATTGATTATAATATTAACTACTGAATATGTGCTCTGTGCTGCTGTTAGGGACCAATCAAGAATACTTAACACAACACATAGCTTAAGTCAGACAAACACAAAGTAGACAATTCTTCAAAAGGATGCAAATTAGAAAATCATTCTGGAAATCCAGAAATGGAAACCACCCATTGATGTCACAGCTGCTGCATTTAATCCAGCTCAGTTTCTTAATTCTTGCCAGTAAGAATGTGACACATTTATCCCCTGAAGAACAGAAAAGATCATGGGAAGGGGAGTTAAAAGTGAATTCTTGTCCTTCTTGCAAGCAAGAATGAACGAACATGGGAGCTGATGAGTGTGGAAAGTACAGGGAGTTGCCCCAAAGACTTTACTTCATCATCTTGCATGGCATAGACCTTAGTTCAGTATACAGCCCCACTGTGCTGGGGAATGTCCTGGGACACCTGAGCTAGAGCAAGAGAGGCTGCCTTACTCCTTTTACTTATATTGTCTCATTCCCTTTTATTCTGTTTTCATTTTTCTGCCCTCCACCTCCAGTAGGTTTGAAAGGACTCTGAGCAAGTAAGGGAAGCACCAAGAAGGCAGAGAGATGTCCTGATTTTCTCAGGGTTGCATATAGGAAATTAAACTCCAGGAGAAGTCATGCATCCATCCTTCAGTCCAGCTGACTTTGTGGCATTCAATCACATGTCAAATGCATAGACAGTCCATAGCATCCCTTAGTGATTTTTAGTGTAATGTGACTAGAAGCAAAGATTACAGAAGAAACATCACAGCATGTAGCGGGAGGAGCGATCACCAAAATGTGTGCATTTCTTGTTTTGCAAGGCAGTGTGTCTGGGCCATCTCAGCCAATTCAGGGGATGCTGGAATGCTAAATAGGATGAAAACTAAATAACACATTCTGTTTCAGACACCTATTTATAGTGTAGAATGAGATAATATTTTTTGTTCTGTGTGTTGACATCTATTTGACATACGGAGATTTGATATGTATATGTTATTCATCACTGCAAAAGATAGTTGAATAAATATGAATAAAATAAATATAAAACCCAATTTCTTCTTAAAATAGTTCTGTCTAGATGGGATTTTGCATCTTCAATATATCTTTTTGGTATCTCTTGGATTAATAACTCGGTTGTAGGACTAGTAAATCTACAGCTTTAAATAATGGATTTTTTTGTTCTTTTCCATACTGAAAGGAACATAATGGAGAAAATAATGTAGGAAACAATTTTTGTTTCAATCATGGAGTTACACTGAGAACATAGAAAAAGTTTGATGGTTATGAGTATTAGCATTTCTTGTTTGGGCATTAAGTATTCTTATCCTGTCAATCTCATGGAAATGAAAAAGGTGTGGAATAGGTGTTGGAAATTAAAGCCATTTCATACAATTATTAAATGTGCCACTCCATTCTGAAAAGGGTGTAGCATTAAATGGGCTTTGTTTGATATTAATCAAACTTTCCTACCTGAAATACCTTCTAAATTAAATGACTCTGGTCTCAATCAAGATCAGCTGTCATTCAAATTCAGTCTATGCGTGGATATGTCTTTGTTTTTTACTATATGATTACTGTACATAGAGACAGAGAAAGTTTCACAGAAATAAAATTTAATTATATGAGATGAAAGACAGAATAAAACTATTGGAAAGAATAAAGGTATATCATTCAATATCTCATATGTTCTCTGTCATGGAAGTGTTTTCTGCATTTGAAAGAAGAATGATTTACTAGGAGTTACATTCTTCATTTGCTAAAGCAGTATCATACTCTTACTGTAGATGTCATGTAGCTGAGGCTCAGCAAAAGGAGAAAACAAAAAGGAACAAAAGTCTCAATGGCAGAATCTCTTCTATGTTGCTTTAATAGGATGTTGCATAAAAGTCTACATTGCAAAAGATCTGTGTCCTTTACAAAAATCAAACATCTAAAAATGTGAAGAAGTTGTTATAAATCATCAGATTTTCATTGAAGTTAAGTTTTCACAGGAATGAAAATGCTAAATAATGCAAGTGAGAGAAGTGAATTTTGCTGATTTACATCCTCTGAGAATTATAGAGAAACAAATTATGGCAATGGGTTAGCTATACATACCACAGGGAATTTTTTCTTCGCTTTCTGATTTTTCCCATCCCAGTGAAACTGAGCAAAAATCTGCTAATTTTCTTCACTTCCCCTGACCAAAAGTAAATATAAGGGGCAAGATCAAACAAAACCAATATAGATTTGAGTTGTCTTTTCCTGTAGAAGGAGAGAGAAACTCTTTTTGTACGTACTGATCTAAAACCAACCTGACACTCCTGAGGTGGGGCTGTGCAAATGAGTCATCTCATGCCCATAGAAATGGAGCTCATACAAATGAAGCAAATCTTCAGTTAAAAGAGCAAGTGTGGGGTTTGTCCTTCAACTGCAGAGGTAAAGCTGACGGATCGCATACTATTTCTTCGCAGTTCTCCTCCACTTCAGAGTTCATATCCTTTTACCCAGCTCTGTGCTCTCTAAAATTATTTTCATGCATCAAATTGTTGTCCTTGGTCAGTAAGTTGCTCAGGGACAACTGGGGCCATAACATCTACGTTAGCACCACTCCCTACAGTGTACAAGTTCTGGCTCACAGGATGCAGAAGTGACCAGTCCCCCTCCTGCCATATTCACAGCATGGCTTGAATTTTTATATTAAAGTTTCATTTATAAAATTAATTAAAGTTATAACTCTAGCACAGGAAATTGAGGATGTTAATAAAAGAGCTGGCTGGAAAAATTCCATGCAAATAGTTTTCTCTCATTCCGTGCTATTCAGAGAAAAACAGTTCATTTTTTTGTGTGTGTGAAAAGGTGTCAGCTTGGGCAAAACTGTATTGTATGGTATTGTACAGAAAGTAAAACACTTTGAAAATGTTATAACATGATTTTCTGATTTCTTGGAACAAAAGCTTTCATAATTCTGAAACATCTTTGTTTCAAGATGAATATTACATAACAAATGAAGAAATATTAAAATGATAAGATATCTAAATGAAATTATTAAACCAATCTAATAAAGCTATAGAAGAAATTTTGCTCTAATTTCAGCTGAAAGTATTTTGACATCCTGCACTGCACTGGTCTTTTATGTCTCCTCCAGTTTTCCATCTTAACATTCCTCTTTCTGCAGCAACTTTGCAGATTGACTACCGCAAGAGATGCATTGTCATAATGGGATTAACAACCTTTCCCCTCTGTTACACCAGTTGAAATGCAGTTAATGTCAATAAGGACAGAATGTGGTTGTCATTTTCTAATAGCTTTGGACTAAATAAAATGAGCCAGTGGTCCCAAGGCAGTTCCTATCAGTTGAGTGGGCATATAAATACAGTGAACATCACTGCTGTCAGTCTCAGGAGACAGCAGCATGGATGTACTAACATAAGGAATGACTTATTCTTTCACTTTCTTGAGAAAGCTTTCCAGGTGTGGGGCAAAGTATGGAGAAGAGGGAGAGCCATGCTTCTTGTCCACCTGGGTTTAAACTCCTCTGTGGAGGAGCTCAGTTTTCAGTCCTACAGATGTGACATATTAAACATTTTATAAGGAAGAGAGATCAGGCAGAAAATAACAGGTAAACCGATCCATAAAGTGTTACTTCATTGTACTGGTTAAAATAGCCATATCTTTGTAGATTGCTTAGTTGTGTGTTTGTATGTGGAAATTCAAGGCAAGTCCTAGCCAAAAAGTTCAACCATGGGCTTGAAATTCCAAAGGCTTACAAGTGTTTAGATCTCTGATTATGGGTTGAGTTTATTTCTAGCAGAAATTAAATATGCTTTTAAAAAAACCCCATACCCAACAACTTTAACATGACAACTTGACTTTGTGGCGATCAGAACATGGTAAAAATACTTTTCTGGGAGACTTTCTCAAATTACCATCAGAAGATCATGGCAAAACAACAATCCTTATTTCCCTTTGGACAACAATCTTGCTTTTTTATTCTCCTTTGATCACAGTCCACTTTACATGTACAGAATATACACCTGGACTGGGGACAAGAATATTGCCATCAGTCATAATTCTCACACTAGTTTAAAGCATGGGAATGTCAAATTGAGGGTTACAACTGCTATGGAGGTACCATCACAATACAAATATTTGCCTTATTTAGCTGAGTTATGTAGTTCGGTTAGCTTAGTTGGTCTTACCCAAAGAGAATTAATAGTTAGGGTGATAAAACACAAAATGTCTAGTCTGATCTGTCCTTTACGAGATACCTGTTTTTTTTTTAACAAAGGAAGTGCAATAGATGTAATCAAAGCTTCAGTGATGTACCTCATAAACTGTCATATAGGTAATTAATGTAGAAATTGAAAAAAAATAGTATTCGTAAAAAAATTTTAACGGTAAGCAAAGGGCTTGATAAACAGAATATGGTACAGAAACCAGGAAAGAATCTCAAGAACTGATCTGGATAAGAGTCTTATGAAAGCTTTGTTAATGATCTTAGCATCAGAGGTTAAATGTGAGTTCATAGAATTTACTGATGATTCAAAGCTGGACAGCACTGCAGGAACAAAATCTAAGTATCATGGACAAATTATTAGTTTAAAGGAGAAAAAGAATAGAAATGAAAAGAAACTTAGGATGTCAGTTAGTCAGGGATAAGCAATCAAAATTTCTCAAATGAGCTAGAAGCTTTTTGCTCAGAAATGGCATGGGAAGAAGACCTTAGTCCATCATAGGATGTCTGAAAGACGTCACTGTAAGGCCATCAAGAAAAAAGCAAATATGAAACTAAAGTGCATTAAGCAACACATTTTCAGTAGAAATCGGAAAGTAAATTCAGGGAAAATAGAATGGTTTAAGAAAAAGAACAGTTTATTTTACCACAGGAGACTAAAATGCTTGTCTCATTTCATCAGGCTAAGTAAAGCCTGAGTAGGGAAAATGATTTCTTTTTGTAAGGGCATCATGAGTGAAAATAATTATCTCAGCTGAAGAGTGAGGCTGGTTAAAGAATAAAAATATAAATTTCCCATAAAGTTGGGTGAGTTCAGTTCTTTTTTCTTTTTTCTTTATTTTTTTTTTTAAATTTAATTCACTTCAGCTTCTACGCTAATTTGGTAATACATACAGAAAGGACACTACTAAGTGCAAGTTTTAAGACTAGCACTGCAGCAGACATAAATTCTGTTCCTATTTCTGCCTCTGAACTGCATATTCATCACATTTTAAGACTCTCTTTATTTCCCACCATCTAGATGCCACTTAATTAAAACACCTAATTTAAAGAGACTCCTAGTTTACTAATATTTTATGCATATTAATATTGAATGCTAAATTTGAGAAAAGCTATAAAGATCAGAAAAATTTGGGATGCCATGATTTCACAAGAGACTAACTGCTTAAAGTGATCTTCTTTTCAACTGCAAAATACCGGACGTATTAAAAATCTTACATTTAAGAAACACTGAACCTGCTGTCATGTGACTTGATCTTTTCAGGTGTATCCTGAGCTAATTTTTAAAATTAGTATCTTTTTTGAAAAATCTCTTCAAACATTATTCTTATGGGGTTGTTATCATTTCTATATTTAAAAGAAGGAGGAGTTGAGGTATAGAGATTTCCCTGCAAGTTAATCCATTCCTTCCCCTCCTAATCTTTCCAAAACCCAGGAGAGGACATTCCTTTATTTCTTTTCCTTAGTGAAACATTAGGAGTAGCTCCTAAAAAAAACTTACCAGGACATTTTTTTCTATTTTAATGAATCCTCAGACTTATTTTGAAATGTGAATTAAACAGACATGGATAATATAATTACTCATGCTGTTTTCCAAATGGTTCAGTAGCAGGTAGAAGTCTCATGGGAGACAATATTTATATTCAGTGATGACTCTGATAAATATTTTCACATTTTGGTTGAATAACATAATAATTTCTGTATTTTATGGGGACACCTGAAAGAAAACAATAATTGGTATAGCATTATTGCCCTGTCCTTTATACCCTTGATCTTAAAGAATAAATGTCCCTTAAAATGTGATTGAACAAAGAATCATTAATGGAAGTTATGAGAGCTAATCAGACTGTCAGTCTGCATTTTTTGGTGTCCAGAAAATGAAAAGCAAGCAAGACACTTACTAGAACAAGTGAGACATGCCTTTTACTGTGATAAAGACGCAATCCAATACAAATCTACTGAATGTCATCTTCCTTTGGAGTCAGAATGACATCTCTATTCTCCACACTTTTAATCCTGAGGCACCTCACAGCAGCAACTGTCAAACTAGTGCTAATTCAAAAAAAGCCCTGGAGGTGAAAACATTTGACAGCCTCTCTCAGTTATCCAAATGAAAAATCAGGTTATTTTCCTTCACCATCCTTTTTGTCCACTTCTGTACACACTTCCTTCAATTTGACTTTCATTTTCTTTGTCATTGGCCCTCAAAAAATTCTTCAGTCTTAAGATTTCTCTTCTTCTGCTGTTAATGATTCAAATATAATTATCTGCAGTACAACACCAAGAAAAGGTGTGAATCGCCTTGTACAACAGGTGAAGGTACTTTGTTTTTAAGCTGTAGACCTGATCTGAAAAGAAGAAAACAGCCTCAGTCTTATTTTTGTTTTGCAGGAGGTCTCCCTGCTTTCTGAATATGTTAATTTGCATAATTAACATTACAGTAAAAGTTAGGTAAAGATTAAGTAGAAAGAGTCATTAGTGCCAGAGAAACTTACAAATTATCTTGAAGAGCTTTTGCTGGTCTTGGATTCTAATTCATTCTGTATTGGCTCTTTATAACAGTATTAACTGTTATAAAGACATGAAGTCTGGACTAGTCCTTTAAATATAGTGCATTTATGATCATTTTACATCTCTGTTGCTATGAACACCATTAGTTTTATAGTATGCAGAATATACAGAAATTAAAAATGCAGAATAATTGCTTAATCATTCCACAATATTTAAGGTCATTAGGTCACAAGGTCACTCCTTTGGTAAATCACAAGTCATTGAGTCCCACTCAAAGACACAGAGACTCTCATTACGGAGAAGTGTGTCAATGTCAGGAAACATGGGATTGCATGAAAAGCCCCAAGCAAATTTTAACTGAATTAGCATGGCTGTGACATGTGGTGCATCGCAATGCAGATATTCTAAGGTGGGTCCCAAAACTAGTGTACATACGATGAACTCAAGGTGAACCCAAAGTGAAAAGTCAGCCAGCAAAAAATTTGGTGTATGGCTGCAGTCCAATTTCTGGAGATGGCTCAGGCATCTCATCAGTGTGGCACGTGTGCAGCCTGGAGTTCTTGTTCTCCTGGACTAGGTGTGAGTAGGCACACAGCAAGAGACACAAAAGTGCCATCTAAGCTTAAGGCCAC
Organism: Theristicus caerulescens; assembly: GCA_020745775.1. Lineage (NCBI taxonomy): Eukaryota > Metazoa > Chordata > Aves > Pelecaniformes > Threskiornithidae > Theristicus > Theristicus caerulescens. The sequence goes on along the minus strand of CM036559.1, from coordinate 127,458,470 downwards.
TGTTATGGCTGGGATCTGATTTGAACGGGTGCCTGGCTGACGGTCATATCCCAAGGTTCCACAATCTAAAAATTAAATTATTTTATATCAAAATCATTCCACTTCTCAGTAAAAATAATTGCTTTCAGAAGCCTGCAAACAATGTAAGACCTGGAAAGCAAGCAAATTTCTGTATTCCTCTTGCGTCTTAACCAACAATCAAGATTCAATGGGCCAAATTTTGGCCAAATTGCCCAGCTGCTGGGCAAACTCTGACAACTACAAAAGATACAGTTGTATTTGTGCATATTCCTTGAAGACTTAGGGAAGAATCTCATGTCTAGAAAGTCCCTTGCTGGGGATGATAAGAAAGAAGCAAACTGCACTTTTTTCCATGAAAAAATGCTGATTTATTTTTCTTTTGTGAATATTTTCTACTCATAGCCTGCTTAGATTGACTATGTAGAAATTAATTTTAAATTATTGACACAAAGTTCCACGTTATTATTTTCAGAAGATCCCTTAAAGAACTTTCATCCAAAGATCACTGACATCAATGTGAGTGAGATTTTCCATTAAACTCAGAGAGCTCTGGATCATATTCCATGTGTACAAGTGCGTTTCCATGTTATTTTTTAAATTGTCGAAGCTTGTTTGTAAGGTTGACATTAAGCTGTGAAGAGCAGGACTAAATTCACCATCTTAGAGCCAGTAGGTTATCTCCAAAAGGATGTCATGGCTCTGATTCATTCATGAAACAAAGTTCACACAATCTGTTATGTATTACAGTTTGCCTGGCTAGATTTTCTTATTTGTATCATGGCCAAGACATTTCAGTGTTCCTGTTCCTTTGAGACCCTCTGGTTAAGATGTGAGTGATTTCCAATGCAGAAAATTATTACTGTAATTAATTAATTGCCAACCAACTCGTTGTTAATAAACACACCACTGAAATTCTAAGTTTTGCTCTGGGGGCTTTCACTTAAGTTTGATTTTCTAAAGTATTTTTTAATTGTGCATGAAAAAAATAAAATGTCAGGGTTAATTTTGCTTCTTGCATGTTGCTCCTCTGGACCTACCATAGGAAATAAATAAGGATAAGAAAAGCAGGATAGGGGTTTTCTGTAGCCGTATCATTCTAGACAACCTTCACACCAAGGAAATTATATATTTTATTGACTAGCAGTGAAATTCTTGGTTTCATATCCTTACAGTAGTGCACAAGGAAATGTCCCCATTGGGCAGACCAGTTCTTTGCTGACATGGTTATTTACTTTCCATTTGTTGTTTTCAAAAGAAGGATGAATTAATCTTTTCATCCTTTAAAACAGGCTGCTAAGATGATGCATCATTCTGCATAGGGGATTCTTGCCTTTGTAAATCAAACTGTTTTTTAAGAAGGTGTTCTAAAAAATCTGCCTTCCTGTGTATGAGGCTGTATGTGCAATACATTCATGGCATGTATGAGTGGTGTACTAACAATTATGTGGAATTTAACTCACTTTTTAAGTATCAGAACTATAAAGTTCTTTAATTCAGTGCCATTCTTGAACTTCAAGGGGTGGTAGAGTCCCCGAGGAGACCATCCAGGCTGAGCCCTTGTGCAGAGGAACAGTATTATCGCACATCATCCTGTACCTGCAATCTTAATCCCCTCCTCTTGATGTCAGGGTGATTACCAGTTCTGTGTAAATAAAAATCCATAAGGATTTATCATTTGCCTGGAAATGTATATTTTGGTCTCAGATAGCTAAGCACAGAATCTTGATTTTTTCCAGAATAACATGATTTGAAGAACAACCAGGATAAATAGTGCTGATTTTCTCATTTTATTTTATAAATACCTCAGAAATGTCACATTCCTGATCTGCATGTACTATCAGTTTTGAAATTCAAATGTTAGAACTCATAGAAGAATAAAAAAAATATCTAATTCTACTCGATACACAAGCCTAACATCACCCGAGCTACCAAAGGACTATATAATTTAAATTTTTCTGCATAATTCTGTTATTTCTTTCTTGGGGCAACTTTGCACAGAGACAGTAGAAGCAAAGCTGTCAAACTTCTTCAGCACTGGCACCCAGACTGGGACTGGAGCCCAAATAATGTCATGGCACTTACTACTGGGTCCATAAATCCAGGATGAATTTGATTGTAGAAGTGAGGTTAACCACCAGAAGTGCAACTGCAACTGAGAGTAAAACTGAGGAATCACCATACTTCAGGAAGGGATGTTTTAGATTTTCTTACTTAGAGGTGTCGTGTGGATATATTGACAGATAACCTGCAGTTGTGATAAGAAGTAGTTATTTGACCATTTAGGAGTTTTCCCCTGGTTAGAAGTCACTAATAGCCTTGCTTCACACATTAACGTTCCTTACACATTGCTATAGATGTATTCTTCACAATTTCTGGCTGAAGAGCACTTCATATCTTGGTTTTGGTAATTAAAATATCAAATAATGGAAAAGACTTAGCAGTTTTCTAAGGATCTCTCTCAACATCAGTGTCCAACCCACAGTCTTACAAGGGCAATACTCTGGTCTTTTAGTGAATTTAGGACCTTGCGGTAGTTATTTGCATCAGTGACATCTAACCCTTATCAGTTGAAATAGTCTTTTGAGAATAACTTAACTGAGACAGAATTTACATGGTAATTCGTAGATTTGGGAAAATAACTTCAAGCATAATGAGCAAAATGAAGCAGCACTAAAGATAAGGAGGAAGGTTGTCTTTGTCTTGCTTCTGGTATGACAGAGGCAGCAGGTGTGGGCTGAAAAAGTCCAGACCAGAAATGTCAGAACAACTCAAATTATTTCACTGTATTTCCATCAACAGGGCTTACTCAGTTTATTAATACATAGGAAACTGGGCCCTGACTCATGATATTGCCTACATTACAATGACAGTGCAAAATGATTTATTTTGCCTAAAACCTTCTTCTCTACTCTCCTTAGCTACATCTTCCAGTTATCTGCTCCTATAATTATGGGGTATAATGTGTTTAAAATAAAGATCATCCATTTTAGTGAAGTTTAATCTCAAACTACTTTGTCAAGCACCCTCCATCCTAAAGCTTATTTGCTGATCAACTGTATAAAATAATTACTGGTTTAGTAGCATGTTTTACTTTTCTTTCAGGCATTTCAGATATTCATTGCCAGTGAAGCTGCTTAAAACTATAGCATCCTTATGGGGTTTATTCATCACTGAAGTCTTATTTTCTGAAGTAAATTAATGATTTGCTATTCCTGGAGACTTTACTGTGCTTATCACTGTATTAACTTGCATCAAAAAATCACACTAAGCCATTTTTCAAACCTTGACAAAAATAGCCTAGAGACATTCTGGTGAATGAAGGTCTTGAGGGGGAAAAAAGAAGGTATATTTTGAATAATGGAAATGTACTCAGTTAACATCAGGTATAGCTGTCAGAGGTTATTGCTAGCATTCAGAATCAGCCCTCCTTTCTACGGCCAATATGTCAGAATATAGTGAGAGATGACGTTGGGAGGATCTGCATAAAGAAAAGCCGTGTTTAGCTGTTAAGATTTTGGCTTGGCTGTGGAAATTGCCTGGGTGCCAATTCTCATTGGCACTGTGAAGCTGACACTTGGAGATTGATCTAAGAAATCCAGCAAATGCTTGCAACAGGCGAGACAGTAACATCTTGGAGATATATCTCTGACAGAGGAAAGAGTGTAAATGAGAGAAAAGTTTTTGAAATGGGCAGGTATGTAGTTAATGAAAACAGAACCTGGAAAAAAAGCAAAAATGAAGGACAGTGTTGAACAATGATCTGCCTCAAAGAGAAAGAAAAAAGTATCTTTTTTCACTGACGAGGAATATAGAATCATCTTTTTTCTTCCATGAGGTAGCAGTTAAAAGCCACCCCAAAACAGATCTCTGAGGAACTAATACCCTTGGAGGTGTTTTTCCAATAGAAACCAGCACTGTGATGGATATTAGCAAGAGAGTCAAAAAACTGAACTGGGAAGAACAGGTGATTTGAAGACTAACTCTTTAATTTGAAGATTCCTAGGAAAAAATTTTTGATCAACTGATCTTTGATTTCATATAGTCCCCACCTGTCAACATCCTCCTTCTTGCTTGGTCCATCAAATAAATTTCCATTTTGTATAACATTAAATGGACAGATTCACTTTAGCCACTACAAAATCCTTCTCTTGGAGACCGAAGCACTAGTGTCATAGCTGCTGTTATTTGTTCTACGGGACAGCACAAAGACTCCTGCCATACAGACATGGACAGACACTAGGCAAAACAGCAATACCCTGCTACCAGGAGCTTACAATCTGAATAAAAAAAAATAGGCAACTACAAAAAAACAACCACAGGACATTGAGTCTTAAGGGATTTGGAAAGAAACTGAAGCTGGCTAAAGACTTCTATGATTTTTAGATAACTTTTTCCTCTCCACAATCTTCTACCTCATCTCTTGCATTTCATCTAACAGGCCTACATATACTGAAAGCTCCTTGTAACAAAAACTCTTGTTACGTGTATGTTTGATGGGTAGTACAACACCTGGCATCTCTGGGCTGTACTGTAATGGAAAGATTAATCACTGAGCTACCACGTATCAGAGACAGTGAAATAAGCAGCAGCTCATAGAGACTGGCAAGGACATGCAAATTCCAAGAGATGCAGACCGTTACAAAGTTGTAAGATTGGCATAAAATAAAAGAAGTGGTGAATTCATACTTGGACGTCACCTATCACACTTATACAGATTGTGATGCACCTACCAAACACTAGCTGAAAAACATCAAAGAAAAAGTCAGAGAACTACTTCAAAATAAGTAGAAAAAAAGCAGTGCTTCTGACACTTCTGGATTTTTTTCCTAAGAAGTTTAAATAAGCATCAAAAATTAGGTGCTAAATATTATGATGTAATACAACAGACAATAGGACAAACACATCCTCTCTCAGATGTTTTTTGTAACTGTACTATAGAGATGGTGCCTAATTTGCTGCTTGGTTGTTCCCAAAGATCCAGAGATTTATTTCCTATTTCACAATTTACTTGAATTGTATGCTGGGAAGAAGAGTTGGGTCTAAGGAATTTGTCAAATTTGGAAATGACAGTGTCTTGTGTAAGAAGAAATAACTAGTATGTTTAGTACTGTCCCTGTTTCTTATGGTTTTTATCATTATGTTTTCTTTCTGTTGGCTATTGTGGTCAGTGAACTGAGAATATAATCAAAATCCACTGAAATGAAAATAAATTATTCAAATGACTGTGAACAAATACTGTAATTCAGATTTATTTTAGTACATGATCTGGTTGGTTTGTTCTTTTTTTAATGATATTTACAATAAATTTTCAGGTGGCTCTGTTTTCAACAATGCAGTTTGGATTTACTGCAGGAACAGTTGAGGAGACTAAATGTATTCTGTCCCTCAAACCAAGTTAAATATATTCAGAAATTAAGACTGAAAAAATAATAATCATGTGTTCTGAGAGTCTAACTGGAACACTGAAAAATGAGATAGTCTAATTCATGTGTCTTTTTTGGTTTATAGCATTTAATGTTTCCCTTCTAAGTTAATTAGTGATATTTGGAATAGAATACAATTAGAAATACAACCTAAAATGCAAAGAAAGGCCCATATGATTGCTTTGCAATTCAGAGACTTATCCCCATAATCCCTCCTTTACGATTTTCACCCTTGTGGCTTGATAAATAATTTCTTTGTCATTTCATATACCTCCCCATATTAAGAAAGGATTGATTATTTCCTAAAACAGTTTTGTAATTAATACCAAAGTCACACTCCACCCCCCTTGTTGATCCTTGCCTCTACATGTTTCTGATAAAATAAAATTGTCTTAATTCTCTCTGGATTGACTTGATATAAGGTTCAAAGGGAAATCTACTTTATTACTGACCTAACACACCTTTCCTAATAAGAATTTTTTTTTACTGCACTTCAAAGATGAAAGTTTCTTAATTAACAGCAGAAGCTTTACTGAACCAAGTCTATTACAGTCACATCACCATTTCCTGGGGCTCTATTATTTTCTTTATGAACAAAATCCATTGGAGATAAAGGCCTGAAAATAATATTTAGACACAATGAAAAACATACCACTCTGAACACTGCTAATACTTTTTAAAATCAAGGTTTAAGAACTAGAGGTTTTATGTAATGAAGAACATTTAAAATCTATACTTGGAGTGGAGTTCACCACTTAACTTCCATTTGGAGGATTTAAATGGGACTCGAGTGGTGCACATGCCTTCAGATCTGCAGGGGGCAAATTTCACCCTTAATCAAAGTAGTTTTTACTATGCTATTTGAAAAGTGACATTTGCTAGCTCTGAAATTCCTCTCAGTATTTTTGTTTAGTCAATAATGTGTTATTTTTAAGTTTACATTTATGGTAGTCAAGGTCAAGACAAATATTTGCCAGGAAGAAACCTATGCTGTAACCATTCCAGTCATTATAGTTTAACAGTCAAATAAATAAAACATTTCATACAGAATGCCATAATACTCTGTATAATTCACCTACATGGAAAGGCTGGCCAGCGGCCCTTCAAATGTCTTTTATTTATCCGTATTGATATTTACTTGGCCATTTGTGGTATCTGAAGAGTACATAAGCATTAATGGTCCATCTTTAACTACTGCTCCTTTAGCATTGTAAATGCCCACTGTTAAATAAGAAAAGAAAACAAATAAAAAAGAAATGGCGTTCTTTGTGTCTATCTGTTGACATAGGAATATTGGATTTTAAGTTTTTCTCAGCAACCTTAAGGTTCAAAAATCTAGTCATTTAAGGGTAGGGAAAAAAATTGAGAAATTTAACACTCTGGTCCTCAGCTTCTCAGAAAGAAGCTCAGGTATTATAAGAGTAATGACAAATATAGGTGGAGTTGACAACACAGTTTCTTCCAAGGAAAAAAAAAAGAAAAAAAAAGGGAAAAAAAAGGCATTGCTAAAGAGACAGGTGAAACACAGATTCATTCTGAAACAAACTACTGAAGAATTGAAGCCTGGGGATTACAGACATGAAGTAAAGTCCCAGACTGTAATACCTGTTTTTCAGTAAGCAATACTGGCAGCTCTACACATTCACAATAACATTAATTAGGCCTAGAAAAGAATTGCAAGTATTATCATTAGCATGTTGTGACATTTAAGCCATGTCAAATTTGAAGACTGACATTGACCTCTAAAACTCATAGAATTTATTCAAATTATGATATCCCAGTTCATTATGCAAAGATGAGGGAGAGAAAACTGAAATTCTCAGGATCGAAGTAGTTAAAGGTTTAGTAATTTTATTCTGATATTGTTGAAAGAGTTGCCGACAGTTTTTTTAAAAGATCTCCTTCCTGGAACATAAAGAAGAGATAAAAATGGATTTAAAATGGATTTTTATTAGTTTAAGAAGAGCACTGATGAGCTTGCCTGAGAGAACCTAAGAGACTCATTGTTGTTGTACATTTCTATGAAGTCCTACCTTTTTATGCACCTTTCTCACTTGGAGAGCATTGAAAAGCAAGGAAAGAAGAAAGCAAATGTTCACTGAAAGGAGCTGTAATCTGCTAGTTATCACATTGACTGTATACATTCTAACTAGGAATGTATGTTGGATATTTACAAAAATCAAAGGAAATCTTGGAAGAATAGAATACATTTGGAATGTCAGTGAAATCAAACAGATAAATAAGATTTAAAAAGTATAAAAATTCCTCTGTTTTTCGAAAAGGAAAATCTTTTGAGAGTATTAAAGATACAGACATATGCATTATTCATATGTAGTTTGGTCACAGTACTTGCCTTCTTTTATCTCTCAGAATACATGATAGCATGGAAAATCACTTTGTTTTGGTTTGTCTTCCTCTTCCAGGGTTCTGAGTTTCATCTACCTACGTATCACCACTGCATTTTAATTTAGACACCACATACCCAAATACAAAGTGGAAAAAGTTTGCGTAGACAGCAGCTCACCAGAAAAAGAACTGGAGATTAAGAAAGATTGCTAAGTACAATGATATGCTGTCACACATACATACACAAACACACACAAAGTAATTTCAGACCAAAGTCATAAACAGGAGTGTTATAGTCAAATGACATGAAACAACCTTCAGTTCCAGTCAACTGTCATAAAGTTGCACTGTTCTGGTATATCCAGCTGTAAGCGCCATGTTCCAAGTAACCCTAAAACCTTTAGACAGGACCCAGAAGAGAAAAAACATATTAAAGGAATAGAAGCCTTGACCTATAAGGAAAGTCTACAAAAATCAGTATGGCTGAGTCTATGTAAGGAAAACCTACATGGAGGCATCCTAATGATCTTCAAATATTTTAAAGGCTCCACAGAGAAAGAGATAATAAAATATTCCACATACCTATTGGGGAGACAAACGTTGCAATGGGGTTAAACTGCAGCAGAGGAGATCTAGGTCAGGGAGTAGGAAGAAATTTTTAATGATAAGAATAATTAAGCACTGAAATATCCAAGGATGGCAGTAGAATTCCTATCTCTTGGGTTTTCAAAAGAGGGATAGAAAGGTATCAGATGATAACAGGTCAGTATGAATCTACCCTGGGGCCACGGAGAGATAAAATGATTATTGGAGTTCCCTTCAACATGTGTCTGAACTCCAGTAATCTAGGATACTGCCTCTGTGACTTTATAGGCATCCCTTTTTGTGAAGATGTTTATTAACAAAATCAAAACACAGGACGTGAAACTATTTCTGTTGCTGATGTATTTTGGAGAGAGAACTACACAATAATGACTCCTTCTATGAATCTTTTCAGGCAGTGATAGAAAGGTAAGGACACTGTAGACAGTAGCAGTACAGCAATTTTATTAGGTTTCTGAAAAGACAGAAAGTTAGAATGTATGTTTTTCTTGTCTTGAAACCATTCATCAGCCAGTGGCTGTACAGAAGATGATCTACTCTTAGACGTGATAAGACATTGGATTGAAAATAATCTTCCCATTGTTTTTTTCCTATAGAAACAACTGAATACTTCGGTGGTAAATGCAGGAAAGCAGCAGATTTGTTCAGTGCATTTGATGAACTCTGGGGAGATCATCTGATGGCCTCATTAGAAAAGGGAAGGTCACCAACAAGAGAAACTATTCAGAAATGCTGAAGTCAGGATCATCAGTATTACTCCTTACTAGGTTTATAATTTTGAGCTATTGCTCAGAAAAGTTGGTATTCAGACTTTTGACCAAGGACTCTCCCATAAATTAATAAAGATACATGTTGTTAGAATTTAATTTTAAAAGATATTAACAACTAAAGGTTGCTGCTGATCACTTAACAACTGTAGGAGACGCAGATTGCTGTAATTCATAATAGGACCAATATCTATCTTTTTTAAGATACAGATAAAATTCGAACATTTATTTGGGTTTAACAGGCTATGGAGACATGAAAGATACCTATTCATTACAAGTTTGATTCAATGTCTTTTCAAGGAGTTGTAAATACTTCACCATCTCAGGCTCAACCATGACAGACAAAATCTCTTTCCATATTGAGACTGACATGACCACTATTGCTTTCAGTCCCTTCAGATCAAGTCCAAATATGACCACATTTGTTTTAAATGTTGAGGTGGGACTCATCTCACTTAAGCTCAAGTATCTAAGTGTCTATAAAGCAATTCCTAATCCCCTAATTCCTAGTTCCACACTTTAGTCAGTGATGAGATATGATTTTTTATACAGTAAATGGAGACACCTACCTTCTCTGCAGGCACCTCTACTGTTGGAACCCAGAGATAGGTGAAATTATTTTCACATTTCCTGTATTAATTCTAACCTCACAATGGCTAAGAACAGATTTCTTGGAAGTTCTTCTATTTTTGATTTTTTTTCCCTGTAAAGGTCAGTATAGGCTGAACCTGTTGACCCTCTGGGCACATTGAAAACCCCTTGATTGAGGCTTTTGTCTTAGGGGAGAAGCAAGGCATTGGGCAGGGCCTATATTGTATTGTGCAGCTGAGTCTCTTTCAATTTAGTTTTACATCAGTCAACCATTACTCATTGCTCTTAATAATTTACGTGTGCACCCAGAGAGATTGTGATGAGCATAATTTAAAAAAAAAAATGAATAATTAAGTGAAATAAAGAAAGAACTAAATGAATGAGGATGTCATACTGAAAATGATCTGTTGAGGATGATGTATATCATAATGGGAAAATCAGATACTGTGCTCTTGTATTGTTAAAACAAAATGACGCTTCCCTAGTGATGTGAAGTAATATGAGGCTTTTGATGTCTGAACTTAACATATGAGGTTTTTCTTTATTTACATTTAGGTTGAATAAGAGAAAATATTTCCACTGATGAGACAGTAGCATCCTATCTGTCAACGGATATAACAGGAGTCCTGTCACAAGGATTATCACAGGGATTGTCACAAATATTACTTAAAATTGTGTGGGTCAAAGCATTGTTGAATGTATTACATGGAAAAAATATGTACCAGTGAATCATGATAAATAATTCCTTTTTCAGGTAAATATTGTTCATTCAGGACTCAACAGTATTGCAAACACCTGAATATGCTTAACCTTCTGTGCCCTCAGTAGCCCTGCTGGGTTTCAGCACATATATAGCTGTTTACAAGATCAATGAACAATTATTTTAAGTTGAAAAACTGAGAACAAGACAATGATAAAACAGAAACAAGAAATGAGGAGAACCAAAGGAAGGAAATAGTACAAAACAAGGCTGTTATGTGTTTTGCATCAGTTCATACATGTCTTCATGATTCATTAATTTTATAAGCATATTCATCTTCATATAAAAATAGTTTTTCTTTAAGCAGAATATATTTTAATTGCTTTTGGTGTGAGTCATTTAATATTATTAAAACATCATTGTTACAAACTATTTCATTGCAACTCTTGACTAACATTATTGTCATACTACTGCTCACCCTATAGGCTTCATTATTTATCATTAGTTTTTCACTCTTTATCATTTTACAGCTTTACTTGTGAACAACAATGCTTACATATTCCTGTTTCTGTCTTGCTTATATGTTTTTATTCCCATTCATGCATGTGTAAGATGAGAAACTGAGCAAGACAGAAAAAGCAGTGTATGAAAGTTACTATGTCCTAAGAGGAGAACTAAAGTATATGGATATACAGGTAGGTATAAAGATTTATAGATAGGTATGCACATATTTATATATATGATCATTGTACAGAAATGCAAGTACTTATATAAAGAGGAATATTCCTTAAATTAATCTCAACCTCATATTGTAAACATGTATATTCACATTCAATCTAAATATTGTAAAATATTACATTGGTGATATGGGAAAACTCCACCTCAACAGTAAGAGAAGGATTGACCTCTTCCAATTTCTACAAATATTTCCAGCATGCACCCGCAATAAGGGAATTCAAGCACTGAGCAGTATGCCACGTTGCACAAGACAGGAGGATAATGTGCATCACCCTGTGCATTCTCTTCTTAATTATTAGTATTGCACATTAGAACCAACTCATATAATTTTGTAATGATGGTGGAGTCAGGAAGGGGAGAGAGCAAACATAAAAAGTCTCAATAGTCTGTAGATTTCTCATGCAACAACATATATATTTATATTTATATATATAATCATGATTTTAAAATTTATTTCAAGCTGTATCCTTGGGGATTAGTGGTGTTCAAATCTTTTATAGATTTATGATTCACACATATTAAAATAGTCAGAAGAGACAATAAAACCCTTAGGGAATCACCCATGCAGTGACCATTCCCCCAATTTGACACAGTCCTTTTTACAAAAACTCTTATTATGTACATCAAGCATCCGCTGTTTTATCCCATTTTCAATCCCAGCTGCTTTATGTTAAGTAAGATTCTATAAGGTGATTCTACACCCACAGTTTCTTGAAAATTAAAATGTTATGCCCTGTATGCTACGGGTATCGACTGCATCCTTCAGAGAGGTTAACAGGCCTACTAAACTGTGACTCCTCATAACTGCAAATGCATTAAAGAGGAGGAATACTTTGTACTGTAGTGCAACAAGAGTGCGTGCATGCTTTATACCACATTTTGGCTTCAAATGACCAGAAGAGGCTCAAAAGTAATAGAGTCTCAAAATGCAATAATGTTTTTCACATTTTTTTTTCTAAAGGATTGTGTAGCACAGGATAACAGGGGTGAAGAAAGGTTGGAATGCCTCCACTGTTGACACTGGACAGCAGATCAATGTCTTGGAAACACCCTTGAAGTTGATGCCTAGGGCAGTTTTCTGTGATACATGAATGTATGAGTTAGTCATATCAGGTGAGGTAATGTCTAGAATACAATTCTGACATTTCTGGGCTGAACACCTGACTCACTCAACTGCTGTATCATAAAATTCATAGACATCACATAATAAGATCTTTAAATTTCCTCAGGGGTCTGGGGGACAGAAAAGTGGTTGCCCACTCAATACAGAGTTGCAACAGCCCTGCAAGCAGAAATAATGCATTTTGGAGCACTAACTTCCCACTAAACTAAAATATTGAAAAAGGGTTCGTTCATCAAATTTAGATTGCAATTAGATAGTCATAGAAAGTCAGTGGGCTGGATTGTTTGCTGATTGTAGGTACCCTTAGGTGTTTAAATCTTATTTTAGGTGTAAGCAAGGTGTGCTGCATCCCAGACCATGAAAATTTAGGAGAAAATAGAATCATAGACTCATAGAATGTTTTAGGTTGGAAAAGACCCTTAAGATCATAAAATCCAGCCGTTAACCTAACACTACCAAGTCCACCACTAAACCATGTCCCTAAGCACCACATCTACATATCTTTTAAATACCTAGAGGGCTGATGACTCCACCACTTCCTTGGGCAGCCTGTTCTGGTGCTTGACACAACCCTGGCAGTGAAGAAATTTTTCTTAATATCCAACCTAAAATTCCCCTGGCACAACTTGAGGCCATTTCCTCTCATCCTATCGCTTGTTACTTGGGAGAAGAGACTGACACCCACCTCACTACAACCTCCTTTCCGGTAGTTGTAGAGAGAGATAAGGTCCCCCCTGAGCTTCCTTTTCTCCAGACTAAACGATCCCAGTTCTCTCAGCTGCTCCTCATAAGACTTGTGCTCTAGACACATTCCAGGCAGTCTCAGAATTGAAACAAAACCTCCCATTCCAGCTGTCTCCCTTCCCAATTACCTGGTCATAGCCCATGAGGTATTATATTATGTATTTGGGGAGAGACACATTTCTAAGCTATGAAAGAATGCTGCATGAAAAATAGACCTTAAGGAGGGAAAAAGAATCAAGTGTAGTAGACAAACGCTCTAACATTATCAGCTCATTAAAGTTTGATGTGAAAGTTCACAGAACATAGAGATTATACTTCAGACGAAACTAAGAAATAATCCCATTAACATTAAGGCAGAGATAAAACATTTAAACTTGTTTGTAAGCCTGTGATACATACGCAGAAGTAAGGTCTCATTGTTTTAAAAAGAAAAAAGGAAAAAAGTGAATAGATGAGACCTGCTTCTTTGTGGCACAAATAAATGACTTGCTGTGGGCTGCTGTGCTGTAGGCTGTGCATATACATAGCCTGTTATGAAATACTTACAGGAGTTTTTGGCTCATTTCCTGTACAAAGTTTTCAAAATTTCCCTGCTATATTGGCATCTTCTGGAACTTTCTTATTCATTTTTCATTTCAGCTTGGATCTAGTTCTTTGGTTTTTTCCTTTAGTATTCCCATTTTCCTTTGTTGTTCTCATTATTAATCTTTTAAGGTTTATTTAAATTATGGATGTTTTCTTTTTGTGAGGGGCAGAGGTGCAAAGAACCTTATTAGAACAGTGCATGAAGGGGAAATCCTGCCTCGCCAAGCTGACAGCCTCACATGATGGGATGACTAGCTCAGGGGATGAGAGGAGAGCAATAGATATTTTTTCTCTTCACGTTAGTGAGGTGTTCTGCCCTGTCTCCCACAACATCCTCATGGACAAACTGATGATGTACAGTTTAGAAAAATGGACAGTCACTGAAAACTGGATGAATTGCAAGGCTCAGAGTGAAGTGATTAGTGGAGCAAAGTCTACCGGAGCCCAGTCATCAACAGCGAATCCCAGAGGTGAATACTGGGGTCACTACTATTTAATATTTTCATTAATGACCTGGATTGTGGGACAGGCTGCACCCTCAGCATGTCTGCAGGTGAGTCAAAGATAGGAGGAGAAGTTATACACCAGATGGGAGAGTCACCATTCAGAGGGAACTTGACAGGCTGAAGAAGTTGGCAAAGAAGAATCTCATGAAGGTCAATAAAAGGAAATGACAAGACCTGCCCCTGGGGAGGATTAACACTAGGCACAAGGACAGGCTGGGAGCCAAGTGGCTGGTGAGCAGCTTTGCAGAAGTGGACCTGGTGTTACCGACAGATACCAGGTTAAGTGTCCTGCTTTACGTGACTCTCTTTAGTAGGGGATTGGACCATGGACCTCCTGAGGTACTTTGCAACAAGTCTGTGATTCTATGCTCAGCTCTTTCCCTGTGCTGACCCAGATTAATTTCTAGAGTAAATTCAAATGAGTGAGAAGGTTTTATCTTAACATTAAAGATGCAGAGCATCAAAGGCTCCAGAGACTGAGAAATGCAATACAAGGTGAAACGTGCTCTGGAATCTAGGCTATGTAAAGGCTCTTACGCTCGGACTGAATGCACAGTAAGAAGTATTGGTAGGTCTTTGCTTTCCAGGAGCAAATTGTGCTGACACATCCTCCCACTTAATTCTTTCCTAAAATCTTATTTCATCATTCAGGATCTGCTGAAAGCCTGGTAACAGTTTTCAGGTAATGTCCTGTATTTTATATTTTCTGCACTAGGTCAAATGGATGAACAGTTTCATATATGCTTATTAATATCTTGGACACTGAGTCACACGAAATCTAGAAATAAATTATTGTTAGCAGAGTCCTTGATATATTGCTTCAGGAAATAATCAGTTGTTATGTCAGTCATTCCACATGCCATCAGCCAATATCTCAAAGGTTTCTCCATAATTATTAGGGAGGCTAAAATCACCCATAATCACAATCTTACCTGTCTCCCTTATCTGATCATACAGTATTTCATTCTCCTGCCTTTCCTGTCATGTTGGTCTCTTGCAGTGCCCTGCTATTAGGCCTTAAAACACTATCTATAAACTCAATCCAATTGATTCTCTGGAGTTACTGTTCTTTTATGTGTTTCCTCGACAGATAAGGGCAAATCTTCCATTTCAGATCTTTTCTTTGAAACAACCTATAATCTTGTATTCAACATTAAACCTTGTTTTCAGGGAAAAAAAAAAAAAAGAAAAAAACCCCAAGGCCCTCGCTGTCATTTCCATCCATTTTCATACACATTTCTGATTGTAAATTGTTAATAAAGTGTTCTTCATCAGAACATGTTTACATCAGCAGTTTACTTTTACATTTTAACATGTTCCACATCATGCATTTTCAGCCGGGTTCCATAAGCTTATGCAATCCTAATGGGATATATACATGTCTATGTGTCTGCATGTTTGCATGACTGTCAATTCTTTAAATTGTTTTGAGCCATCTTGCTGATTTCAAAGTGAGTTCAACAATTATGAAGAGATCTGAAAATTATGAATTTTCTTTAAATTTCATGAAACTCTGAAGTGATAGAAAGATACCCTTTCTAATGCTTCTACTCAAAATTGAATAAGCTTAACCTATTAAATAGCAAAGAATCTACAAGGGAGAGATACCATGGAAACCTGCACTAAGGTGGTGTAACTTCTGCTGCCCATGTCTAGTATTTCTGTGTTGATTATCATACTTTGCTTTCTTTTCATTACCTGATTTCACTCTCCTTCCTCCTTCCCTTCATTTATTTGCTTTCATGTATTTGCTAGAAATAGATTTAAAAAATTGTGAACAAATGTAAAGAACATCGGAACAGAAATGTTAAATACGTTTTCCCCAGGACTTTTTAAAGGAAAAAAACAACAACAAAATAGATTATTTTTCTATTCCCCCTTATTCCACCATCACTCTTTTGCAGTTTTTTCTAACAAGGACACAGACAGTCCTTTCTGATGCCGGCAGCTTTTAAGCTGCATGCAAGCTGTGTAATGCATGTGCTGAAGGAGGGTATGGTAAAGCACTGCCAATCACTTTAAACTTAGCTCAGTTGTATGCTTTAGATACTGACAGAAAGCAATAATCTAACACAGAGGTGATGTGTAAGATAATGTCATTTTAGCTATACTTGGATTGTAGTACTTCATCTCCTCCTAACATATGAGATCTATGGATAGAAATGACATTATACATTTCATGTGTTGTCTCCTGTATCCTTTTGAGAGATCCTGTGTTTCCTACTATTCTGCTAAGCTAACACTCTTGGTATGGCACACAGCTGTGGTTTCTCCCTTGAAAGTGCCTCTTAGTGCTTCACTGGCTCCTCAGACCTTCTCTGAAGTCCTTCAAAGACACATGAAACGGCAATGGGTGTCTGGAGAGCTGACAGTGCTGGGTGAGTCTATTTGCTTCTGGCAGCAATACAGTGAGATTCTCAAAGTGCTGTCTATACTCAGATACCCTGTACCTCAGTTATTTCATCCACCTCTTGCTACGATGCACTGTGTGGGCCAAGTGTCTTGGGTCAGCTTTACATCTGGGGCTTCTATCTACCACGCATGGTCTATAAATTCTTGGAACCCTTTCAGGAAATTCATTCACATAGTGTGTAAATGTCAGCCTATGTCAGCCTAAGGCTACTATTGGAATTTAAATCTACAGATAAACAAGGTAAAGACACAGTCAGGAGAGGGTGCCTAGTTTAGGTTTTCTGTAGATTTGTGTTAATCTCCGAGTTTGGTCATAAAGCACTGCACCTCAAAAATTTGGTTGAACTTTTATGTTGCCAGATGCCCTCTTTTCCTTTGAGTGTCAGTTTATCACACCAACTATCTGACCAAGGTCCATGACTTTATCTGTTCAGTAGCTAAGCATTTTGGCTGACCTTATCATCCTCGTATCCAACATCTTCAAGACAAACTGCTTACCTTTGCTTAAGTAAAAGTGAAACCTTTCATCTCTCGAAAGGTATTATATACTAAATTATAAAACATCACTAGAAAACTGAGATTGTCTGTCTCCTGTGGTTCCTTTTTCTATTGCTATGAGAAAAATAATCAATGAACAACTGGAATGTGATATTGTTCTGCCAGTCTTTGAAAAATACAGAAAGCCCAGAACTACATGCAAATTACTTATTAAAAGTAATACTATACAGTACTGTCATTATGTTTCATGTTGTAGAATATTTTTCAGACAAACTATGTCTTGAAAGGCTTTTTGAAGTTATAATATACACCTTAGAGATCCAAATAATAGCAACTGAAAAGAGAGAGCAAAAGGGTAAGATATAACCAGTGAAGAAGAAATGTTTTTAGATGTGGTTTGCAAGTGGATGGAAAACCAGAGTGTGATGCAAAGAGCACTTGAAACAACAGGAGCAACAAAATGTAGTGACAAAATTATAGAATGACACCAGAGGCAGGCGCTACATATATTAAAAGGGAGGACACTGGGGAGGTTGCTAAAGTGCTGTGATATCAATGAAGAGTTAGACTGATCCCTACTGGACTTTCTCTTTCAACAGTGCTGGAAATGTGCAAGTATTTTTTTTGGAAACATATCTGCAACCTAAATGGTAAATATTTTTAATATTCCCCCAAATGATAACAGTTTTTTATAGTTTGCTTATAGCAATACATACTTATGGAAATTTTTCCTTACAAACAGAAAAAAACATGAAATCTATTGAAATCGAGATTTTTGCTAAGTATTTTTTATTCATTTAATTTTGTAATAACGCAATAAAAACTAGTTCCACATGTTGTGAAATTTATGAAGACCGGGATAAGAGTCATATCACCTAACTCAGGCATTCACAGTGGAGATTCTGACATCTGAGCTAGCCACCCAAGGGTCCTTTTATAGTCACTGAAGAGAAACAGACAGTTTTGGGTCATGGTTCATCTCTCTACGGACAGACTAGGCCAACTAATGGTGGCCTAGACAAACTAGGCCAGACAAATGGTGCCCTCAGGGATTATTTTTGCCTGTACAGAGGGCTGAGGACAGTTCATTCGGACTTCTAGCACCTACTCTGAAAATCTCTGCAGGTAGATGAGATGAAACTTCTCCTAGGCACCACAGGCCCCACAAAATGTGGGATTGCTTGTTTCCCTCACTATATACTGCCTGAGATAGATAGTCAAATTTCTAGCTGAGCTGTCTCATATTTGGACCCATAGTTGGGCAGGATTCAGGTCTTAATGTATCATAGGGGTTGGCAAAGAAAAAACATGTCTTGGATGAGTTTTAGTACCACGCTTTTAACATGATTGTCAAGGAAAAAAAAAGGTTGCCTGACTCTTACACATAGACTCGACTAACTATCTACAGACCTGAGTTTTTAATTTTAACACAAACTGCTTTCCTATCACAATACAATATCTGATTATTGCTGAGATTAATTTGACATTTGTGTAACTCTGCTGACAGTCACAGCTCTGGAGTTAACGGTAGGGTGTATGAGACAAGACCCATTAGCAGAATCTGCAGTTACGATAAAATATTTACAGGTGACAGACATTTCCATTTTAGTCTGTGCCCTATTGCCTTGATACTGACTTTCTCAGGTTCAATTGTCAATTAATAAAATAAGGGCGATTTTTTCTTTTTAAAATGCTTTGAATGGTTTAAATTGTGCTCATTTTCTTAGGTTTTCACAGTGACTATAAATGGAATATTCTTGATACAATCTCTTTTTTTTTAGGATTGGACACATTTAATCCTGAGACTGCTTGAATATACTTCATTATAATTGTCTTATATTCATTAGATATGTGCAGTAAGGGGTGTATTGACAATCAGAAGCTCCATCTGAAATAACTTAATCAATCTTTAAGACAATGATTTCTGACAAAAGAGATTTGTCTTTTCATGTATGGACTGTTATACTCTCTATTTGCATACGTGCTTTGGGATGTTGGTGAAGTTACCTATAAATATACAATAATTAGTGATAAAGCTAGAAAATTTAGCACCCATGAATCCAAGACAGTCCCCGCATCTTATCATTACATTGTTAAGCTTTCTACTATATATTACAGGAGTATTTTACAGCTGAAAACCTACAGACTTTTTTTTTAAATTGGTTTCCACCATCACCCCTGCTCCACACACACACCTGTACTCTCTTTAATTTTATGATGATTATCTCCAGGATATTCCTTGAAACAAAAAGAAGGATGAAATCTGCCTAGCTCGA
The DNA here is from genome assembly GCA_020745775.1 of Theristicus caerulescens. NCBI lineage: Eukaryota > Metazoa > Chordata > Aves > Pelecaniformes > Threskiornithidae > Theristicus > Theristicus caerulescens. The sequence continues at coordinate 127,439,137 of CM036559.1, read as the reverse complement.
GGGTGACAGACTTCTTCATCTGGAACAAGCTAGTTTTATTAGTGTTCTGTCAGAAAATGGAAAACAAAAAAAAAATATTCTTGGTGATAGATTGGAATAAAATTTAAGGTATACATGCAAATTTGTTTTGTTTCATACATCAGTGTCTGATTCTGCTTTGTAAGAATATGGTACTTTTATTTGTGTGGGAGTTCCTCACCAAAATGTAGAAAGGCTGCATAATGCAAAACAATCATCCAAAATGGTACTGTGCATATTAAGAGCATTTATTGATCATTAGATGCATATGATGACCCAGGTAAGAGTCCTGTTCTGCGGTGTTTGGTGCTCTAGTCAGGGTGACTCAGGGTGATCTGTGCCTTTCTTTGCATGGCACACCAAGGGAAGTAATTTGTGGGTTTGTGTGTATTTCAGTGCCCTTCTTCCTTCAAATTAACCATTCAGATGGGAGTATTCACTCAGTCCATCTCTATAGTGAGCAAATACTCTTGCGGATGAAATTATAAGCTCCTGCTTGGCATGTCAAGAGCACAACCCTGACTGCCACCAGTGAGGACATGAGATAGACTTCATCCTGGTTTGTCTTGAGTGTATTTTGACTGCAATTTCCCTCATCACCAGTGGACATCAAATTAAGGGCATATACAGAGGATTTAGATAGAATTCTGATATTTAGCCATTGTCAATTCAACATCTAATGCAGAGAAACTAATGTCACATGTAGGCACAACCACCACTAGACTCTCACTTTGACTTTTCAGAGAGAACTTTATGGATTTTGTGATTTAAATTTCCTTTGACATTTTTTATTACATGGTTTGGAAAAAATGCCAAAAGGTAAGAAAAGAACAATGAGTAGTATCAGAAAAATGGAGAATGTCATGAGAGAGGCAGCCTTTTGGGTTCAAAGGGAAAAAAAAATCTCTGCCATTTTTATATAAATATATAATAGGTATTAAAATGGTGTGCATTAAATGTTACTTAAGGGGAAAATAAACAAGGTTACGAAAATGTTATTAAGGTTGCAAACTGAGCAACTGTCAATGATTGCCCTTGCAAACAATTCCATCTCAATTCACTAAATGTGGCAAGGGCCTCCTGTGATCATGTAAAAAATATCTATGTGATAGTTAATTGTCAATGGTCTTACTGCTTCTCAGAGGAAAAAAAGTCACGGGAATACCTCATAATGAAATGTGTTAAGAAACCTAAATGTGCTGATTGCTACCAGCTTCCCCTACAACTGATTATATTTGTGCGATTGTTAGAATATGGTTTATAATGAGAAACCAACTCAACCTTGACAACAGAAAGATGTTAGTTTCTCTTTAGTTAACCTCTGAATGTTATGAATTACTATATAGAGATATATTCAGTTTTAATGCATGTAGATCAAATCCTTGCTTCTGTTATTTTGTCAGTCGTTTACAGCACGTCAACTTTATATCTGTCAGGGGGGTTTAAACTATTTTTTGAATAATTGTATCATACTGTCTCTCCTGTACGTCCATGCAGGACTGAAGAACAACAGTGTGGTTTCCTGACATTTGCTGTATAATCCATAATATTTCCAAAGATATTTTAAGCAATGTAGTTCTGTTCAGAGAGTTTCTTACAAGTTTTTTTTCAAGTTCTTCCTATTTTCCATGACAAGGTGATACATTTCATAATGTGTAACAATGTGTAGTTGGTATTTTAATATATAAACAGAAGTTTTGCTGCAGAAGTTACTTCAGTACCCATTTTTTGAAAGGTAGCTATTTTGTAATTTGAGGTTTTGTGCATTTCACAGGCTGGAAGTGTGAAGCTATTGCAAAACCAGATGTGTTTCATGTGTAGATTTCTGCGTGGAATCACTGATTTTTCACCCAACAGGGACTTTTGTCTCAAGGCTAAGAAAATCTTTCAAAAAATAAAAGTTTCTTAACCAAACCTACAAAAAAACCTTATCAAAAGCAAAACTACCTTTATTTACTGTGCAACACAGGTGGTAGAGTTTACACAACATCATTTCTAAGTCATGTTGTAGGGTCAGTTCAACTACCAGATAATACCAAAATCTGAAAGATGGTCTTGTAATATATTGACCTCAACATTGCAGCACTGTGGGAGGTTATCACTTCAGTCAGTGGTAGACACCTCAAGAGGATAGTTAGAGCAATGAGATTTACAGTCCTTATCTAGAAATCTGCTGTTGATGATGTTATACTTGCACTGAATTGTTGCTTTTGTTCCAACTTAATTGCATCAATGAGGGAATTTTAAGGCTGAGGACATTACAGTGGTTTAACTGAGAGAATATACATTAGGCCCACCTTTTAAAACTGAGCAATGAAAAGCAAGAAAGAGAAGAAAAATTGAAAAGGATCTTCAAATGCATTTTTTTTTCAAATAACTTGACAAATTCAATGTTATTTTTTCATTGTCCTCATGCCATTCACTGAAAGTTAATGTTAATATCAATTTTAAAAGAACAAGCTGAAGCTATAACGTTGTGTGTTCATACGTTCTGAAGATTTTGCTTATCTGGGTGGGAGTAGAAAGACAAATTAATGACTGAGTTGTGGTGGTCTCTTTCATCCAGGAGTGACAGTGGTAGTCAAATAGAACATATGCCAATGACAAAAAGTCTTTTCAGTACTGAATATCACACTTTCTTGTCCTTGTTTTCAGTACTGCTATAGTAGCTTAGTATTTCATTAAACACCCATGCAAATTTGTTGAATAAATAATAATCAGCTGATCTACAAGTCAATTTAAAACATTAAGATGGTTAAGTTTCCTATTGGGTCAAAAATCCTCCCCCCACAAAAAGAAGAAAACCCAAACTCAGCTTTATTAAACAAACCTGTAAAGAGCTCCCTCTCATAGTAACGCTAGTGGGTGCAATTGTAATATTGATGAGCTTTGGGAATTGATGATTTTAGAATTCCTAGCCTCTCAGCTTTAATCCATTAGTGGGTATAGATTCACTGGGAGTTAGCACAATTGGGCAACGGCTGCCTAAGTGGAAAATTGATCCTGGTAAGTGCTAGCTTACTTGTTTGACACGTTAATGTTTCCCATTTTAGTGCTTTGAACTTTTGCCCTGTAATAATGTGAGTTCAAGTCCCACTTGGGATGTTGAACTTTCAGTAAAGACTTAGAGTGAGCATGGGGGATCTGTCATTCCTTTACATTTTAATTAAAAGGATAAGTTGAAACTAATGGAGAAAATATAATGAAATTACCATCATCATCATCTAGCTCTGGAACTGGGAAATAGACCTTTTCTGTCACTTAGTCAAGGGAATGGTTGACTGGGGAGTTAAAGCAGGCACTGACAAGTATTGAAAGGTGCTACATCCAAAGTCTGAGCTCTTTAGTCACTGTCTTCCTTTTTGCCCAGCCCGCTGGAAGAAAAAACAAAGTAAGAAAGAAAAAAAAAAGATAAATCCAATGACTTTGAACAGAGTTTGCACCTCAAGCACTTATTAATGAGACATAATATAAATAAAATGAAATAAATGGATAGTTTCAAGAGCACCTTAGACTAATTAAATGGTTCTGTGAGAACTATTGGGAGATTGGCAATTAAGTAATTTCCCAAATAGATAATTTGGAAAAATCGGGTAGAGAGATGAACTAGGAAAAGGCACCCAGGGAGTCAAAGTTAATGATAATGTGGAATTTCCCCAGGTCCCATCCTGAGCTTAGATTAGTTGAGTGTGACTGAATCTACAGAGAAAAACTGCATTTTCCTAAGTTATTAAACAAGTCTTTTACAAGGAGGAAAATAGCATCATATTTAACAAGATTTAGACATTTCCCCCTCCCTCCCCACCCCCCACCAAATCCATTTCTAACCTCAGTATAACACAAAATTTAGCCTTTTAATAGCAGAAAGCTTCAAACCCTCTCTGAGGTTAGTACTGATTACTGTGCAGGTACCACCTGAGGATCTTAGTGCAGAAGCACAAGATACATTTGTGTCCTGCATAAGCTTTCAAATTTGGGTGGTTACAAAAATTTATGCATATGAAAACCTTCTCCTTGAAAACCTTACCTAAATTTCAGGACAAAAAGATACAAAGTTTCCAAATTATTTCGTAAGATCAATTTGAATTTCCATTTTTCAGTTACTAAGGAAGGCACCAGAGATGTCCAAGCAAGAGATTTCTGGTTTGTTTTGCAGACTCCCTAGGTCTGGATAAGCCTTTGAACTTTTGGATGTTTATCCAAGCTGAACTTGAGGTTTATCCATACTTTATAGATGTGCTATTGCATAAAACAGGACATAAATTTTGAATCTACTGGCTACTGGTATCTAGTATTTCTGTCTGCAAAATGGTCAGTGTTGAATGATTAGAATTCAGTAACATAAGCACTGGTACTTACGTTGGTCATCTTCCTGGAAAGATGACTAGAGCAAATTAAAAAAAATATATGTGATTACCTCTGGCATTTAGATGTCAATGCCACAGCTACTGAAGGATAGACACCACAAAATAGAAGTCTTCACTGCACAGCACTTGGCTATCAGCAATTCCAAAAAGACAAATAAAACCCTCCATGGTTTGAAGGTTTAGCCACATTTTTAATGTCATTTTTTCTTCTGAAATAACGTCTTTCAGCAGCCAGACATAACTGTTCATGTGTTGTTCTCCTCACAACTGCCTTTCCTATACTGAGTCCAAGAACTCAGAAACAGGCTCTAATTAGATTTCTTTCATATTTTTAACCACCTTCCGGAGTTGTCTCATCTGATAACCTGTTGCCAAGCTCATGAAATTCATTTGACCCCCATTGCTGTAGAAATTGGTGGATGCTGTAAGCAAAAATGATAAATTAGTTGGATCCCAGGAAAAGTGTCTGCGCAAAATTATTGTGGGAAGAAAACAAATGAAAAAAAAAATCCCTTCCTTTCTTTATTTTAACAATTGATCCTAGGGCAGGATGAGTTTAACCATGCTACCAACAGGGTGGAAGGGCTGGAAGAGGCGCCATGTACTGTGGGACTAACCTGTAGCTATTGGCTCCTTGGTCATAGCAGCTTGGCATTGCTTGATTTTTAACCTGTGTGAAGTCCCATCAAATTCAATGAGAAATGGTTCACAATTACATAGACCACTGCCTCAACACTAAAGCTGGCGTCCTGCCACCACTCAAGCCCTCTTCCTAGGCATTGCCCCTGTGACATACATAAATACCAAGGATTGTCACCCAGTTTGGCTAGCTGAACTGTTTATCTAATATTTATTATCAAGGAGGTTTTTGGAGGCATGGGGAAGAGTTCACTCCAATCATTTCAGAGATCTTGTTAAAAAGGCAACACCACCAAATGTTTAATCTGTAACCGCTCAGCAGAATAATTTGTACCTTTAAGGATATGATCAAAACTAAGCTAGTGTTTATAATTTTTGCTAAACTGTGCTAAGATTGAATATATAACTAGTGTTAAATGTCCAGGTAAATACTTTCCCAACCAAAACCCTCTGGTGCTGTTTACAGTGATGCTTAGGCAAAGTCAGACATCTACTTTGCATGAGGTGGTGCACATCTGAAAAGTAAACTGGGCTACCAAATGGTGGATTTAGAACATCCCGGAGGAGAGCTGAGCCCGCAGCATTATGAATTGTGATCAGACACATCCTTTCGTTCTTCCTTTTCATCCCAGAACTTAACACAAGCCTGTTTAAGTGAAACAAAATAAATAAAGAATAGAAAACAATCTGGATGCCCTCTGCCCTCTGCTCCCAACCAATATTTGCTCACATTATCTGACAGAAAGGCCAAATACAGAGAAAATGAATTCCTGGTGTCTGATAAGTAAGTGGGATTTATTTACACAAATTTGTTTAATTCTGATCTCCTGCTTGTCTGCTAGTTCATCTGCTCTATTTCACTCATTTCATGCAGCAGAGGGTTTTTCAATTATAAATCCAGGCAGCACAGTATATTTGAGGATTCTGTCAGCTTGATTTGTTTTTACACCCATAATGAATTTTAAACTCCCTCCTCAAAAGTCATCACGTATGATTTGGAAATGGAACTTCTCTGTTGTTTAGTGGGATTACAAATAAGTGGATAAATGGAAAAGTCTGAAGATAACTAAATCAACCTTACAGGAGCCAGTGATGAATCCCAATAGAGTGAGTACAGACCTCCTTCTCATGCTCTTTATTTTACTCTCTATCCTCCTTAGTCTCTTCCTTCTCTTTCTTATTTAATCCATTTTATTAATCTGTCTTTGATCATTGTTTATATGCTACATTGAATATGGCACTTGCTGCTTGTAGCACTTTGTGAAAAGATAAGCAACAATTGGCTTAAATAGTTACAAATTCTGGGCTCGATGATTTCAGTCATTGCAAACCAGGCTACAGGGTTCCCCTTTGGCAGCAAACTCACCCGTGGGAAAGAGCAGGGCAAAGTGTCTCCAACTTTGACTGGGCAAAGGGCCCTCATGTAGGACGAAGCTATCCCAAGCTGAGAAGGTGACAGCATCAGGGCTGAGCAGTTTCTCCTGGGGGACACCAGGATAGGGCTCTCCTAAAGAAATTGAGATTTTTTTTCCCTGGTCATTTGTCTTACCTCAAGATGCAGGAGGAATGGAAGGTGCATGTATGCAACTGCATGTGTGTGCACATATATATTTTTATAAAACTATTCACTGCACCTCTAAGGATTACTCAAGATCTAGAGCTGTATTTACAATATCTGTGGAAAAGCTGTCAAAGAACTGAAGCAAAAAGCTTCATCAAAGGCAAATAATTAAAGCGCAGCATCTAAGCAATATTTATGCTGCCTCTGAAGTCTTTTAGCTTCCTGTGAAAATCTCTCTGGTATCCGATAAGAATATAACGTCCTCAAACACTAAAATTCCCTTGAGGTATATGCAGCATTACACTAATGAGCCTTCTATAAGGTAAAGGCTAGAGGTATGAAATGCTAGTGAATATTCAGGGCAATCTGACCCATTAAATCCCACAGTGGCAATCTGATGATGTCCTTGTGTTCCCTGTGCCTGACAAACAAGGATGTGTTTTTCTTGTTGGACCTGTTAAATTTATTGACAACCTTAAGCAGTAGAAAACACACTGCTGTTTTGAAATTTGGGATGTTCCCAGGACAATCATCAGTAAGTGGCTAGCAACCTGAATGGCAAGACAAGTCTGTAAGAAATCAGAGATCACCAAACATTCTATACTTACTGGCTGGAAAGTGGATAGCTAAGAGCTTTGAGAGATCAGGTAATTAATTCGAAATTCTCTCTTGTCAATAAAAAGTACTTATTATAACAAGATACTTTGCTACCTACTAATGCTGTTATACCTTTAGTGTTAGTCAAAAATAAGTAGCTTCTTTCTTAACTGTGACAGAGATAACTGCAATATACTTAAATATGTACATTTTTTGGTGGTTTACTGTGCACATACTAAAAATACTGACATCTTCGCAATCTGTGTTTTTCCATGGAACTTTGAGATTCTGAATGTGCATATGAGTGATTGAAAGCAAACTTTTCAGTTTATTGAGCTCTGAAGGTTTCATTTTATTTTCCCGAGTCAAGCCATTACTTTAGCCTTTATAGGAGTCCTCAATATAATTCTTACTGTAACCATGCAAAGAGTTTGCTGGCTCTCTGATGCACCTAGAATGACCTTTGCTCATGATACGATCTTCTTTCCTGCCCCTACCAGCAGCCCCTCATGTTTCTTGCTTGCTGCTCCAGGTAAAGCAATAGTCACAGGGAAACAGCGAGGGAAACCAATCTTCGGTGGTTGGAGGAAGTGAGAAAGGTAGGAATTGGGGACTGGTAAGCTCTGGGATGCCGAGACTCCTCCAGGAGGGGCAAGAAAGAGTTTGCTCTCTCCTCCTAGGGTGAGACTGGATGGGACTTTAGTTGTAAAGGTTCTGGGAGAGAGTGTGCAGCAAAGTGAGTTAACACTTTCTGATTTCTACATCATTGATGTCCTCCGGTTAAGCCAGGAAAGAAAATATTACAGAGACATGTCCGCCTTGGGTATGTGCCACTTTTCACAAAGAGGAGAGGAAGGCACCTTTCACAGTCCAAAAATCCCTGGATTGTTAAGACAGCATAGGTGACTTAACTGATAGCATTAGATGATTAATTTTTAGGTAGTTACATGACTGGAGTCCCACTGTTACCGAATGAGCAAACTCAGGTCAGGAGAGCATGGTGTGAGTGAAGGCCTGTTTCAACAGACCCTTGTTTGCATATAGGACTTTCATTTACCTTGAGAACAGATGAAAGAAGTAAGTTTTAAGCCTGCCAGAGGAAGAAAGAGCCTGTCAGCAAATGTGCAAATAAAAGCGTAGATGCATCCTGACAGCAAGAGATAAGTGACCTTGTCACTCTTGGATTTTTTTCACTAATAAAAGTACTTTTCAAATATATTCAGAATAGAAGCACTTATTCTGTAGGGCAAGATAGCACTCTACCTACAAAAACAAATGTAGAACATGTATGTTGCTGCTGAAGTATCCTCTGTAGATGTGATAACACATGGATGAAAGGCAGATAAACCAACCCCCCCTCCCCAAAAATTAATCAGGACAAGGTAATTCGAAGGCTCACAAAATAAAATATGACTGAGCCAAAACAACATGGGGTAAGGTGCCTGGATGAGAAACAAGGCACAGCTTGGGACAGGAACAAGTTTTGCAAAACATCCAAGGAGGCAGTGAGATGAACAGAAGCAGAAAATTCACTTTATACGGCAGAAGAAACTTTTCCCTCCCGTTCTTCAAGGTTTTGTACTCCAAGTTGGATCCCAAAATTTTGCTCTCTGTGAGTATTTCTCAAATGAGAAATCCCTTCATTTGGTCCTTCTGCATATTTCTTCAGCTGCCCAGTTGTATGTGTGCTTTGGCAGGTACTCTAGCTCTGCTTGCAACATGTGCCCAAAGTGCTAATATAATTTTCTCTGGATGACTTGTGGGAATAGGGGTCAATGAACCATCTGATAAAACCTGGCATGTAGTATACATTCAGTCCATTTAGTGCCTCATTTTGCTGAGGAACTAGCTTTTGAATGCATTTAGGCACCTGTCTATACTTTGAGTAAGTTTCCAGCTTAAATCATAGAATCATAGAATCATTAAGCTTGGAAAAGACCCTTAAGATCATCGAGTCCAACCGTTAACCTAGCACTGCCAAGTCCACCACTAAACCATGTCCTCAAGCACCATGTCTACCCATCTTTTAAATACCTCCAAGGATGGAGATTCAACCACTTCCCTGGGCAGCTGATATTAATATTAATATCACAGGAATATTAATATTCGTATTTAGGATGGAAATAACATTTGTATTGAAATGTTAGTTATTCTGATGACAAAATCTTACCTAAGTTGGTGAATACAGCTACTGTTTCATCATTTTATGGCATTATTTTCTTCCAAAACTCTTATGGCATTATACACCACTATTAAAATATGTGAACTCATGTCACTCATGTCTTGTTGCTCAGGTCTGAGTTGGGATTTGCTGCGTTTCTTATTAGATTTGTCCTCTGTTTGACTATTTAACTGAAGTTTCGCTATGATGTTGGGCTGTAGTTCATGCCAAAACTCATTTGGTAAACAGGAGAGGTCTCAGTAGATGTCTTCACTGGAGCTAATTATGCTCAACACCTTTTATGATTAAGAGAGAGAAATAGGCACCTGAAGGGCATGACTCCTTGCATCCAGAACAGGTGAGCTGACCTGAGCCATAAGACACCCTGTTTCTGTTCATGACCCTGAAAAGAGCCTAGCTCAGCTGCAGACATCCACATTGTTGACATCTATAGGTAACTGTGAGTAATCCCACATCTACCCTTCAGCAGCCATCCTGTGACCTGAAGAAATGACTTTAAAATATTTTTTAAGTTTCCCAAATGATGAAATTAGGACCTGATTTATAGGGTCAAATCAAAGGTCCAGTTGACTCCATGTTCTTCTTTGTGACCAGGATACTTTTATTGCTTCTTATGCATATTTGTTAGTTTTGAAGTTAAAGAGTTCCTAAAGGTATAAAGCTGTTAGAACTTCCACAGCTGAAATGTCTTCAGTGAACGTAGTCAAGACAGATGTAATAATCTTAAATGGAGAGTATGGATTCATTTTTCTTATCTCTATTACTGAAAGTGCTATGAGTGGATTTTCCAGAATGGTGCTATAAAAACAAAGGTTGATTGATTAATTCTAAACCTACAGCTAGGAAATGTTTTCCAGGAATACTTAGAGGAAATGCACAATGGTTTATGAATAGAAGCAATTTACTGCTTGCACACTGACGGCCAAATTTACAGGGATCTGATACATTTGGCTATGGTAGTGACAGATATGATGAAACAGTGACATTTTTCTAAATGTATCCCTTCCTGTTATGCTGAATCAGAAGATGAGGATATCAGAACTGCAGACTGTCTTAGTGAGATTCCCTAATTATACCTTTTAAATATTTAGGTCTACTATGCATCTTATGCTGCAAGAACAGTAACCACAGGGAGGGGTTTTTTTGCCAAAGCTTAATGAAAGCAATGAAAGTTTGTCCTTTGATTTCAGAGGTCTTTGAAACAGGCTGTACCTGTTTCTAAAACAATCTGTGTATAAGCAAAACAAGAGAGGAGCGTTAATGGTTTTGTATGATATACTTAAGAGGTACATTAGACATGAAATGCTAACAAACCAAGAAACTTCACGGAATTTACTCGGGAAAAAAATGATAAAGGTGAAAAAAAAACCCTTCCTGGATTGTTCTTTTCCTGGTGTGGTCGTGCTACCCAGGATATTTTTCCAGCATCTGCCTTTTTCACTCTTCCACCATTCTATTTACTTCTGTCGGCAGGTTTTGATGTGCCCAGTGTGTTTCTTATGAACCATTCTTAGTAACTTATTTTGTAATCAGAGTTAGACCATTAGTTATTTTCCTGAATCATAGCAACTTGCTTCTAATGCAAAAGGTTGTCCCTTTTGACCTTGCTGAGACATGGAAGAGGACAACTCCTGACTCACTGACTTCACCTTCCTACTTTCAAAAGCATAGTCAATTTTGATGTCTTTTAGAAATACATTGAACTCGTTTTAATTTCACTTGGTGATGACACTACAGCTCCAGAACCTCACCCTTCTAAAAGCTAGACATCATCATTTAATTACCAGCTTAAATTTATTAATGATTAATTTATACCAAGATATTTTTTCGTGTCAGTTAAACAGCCCTTCTTCCTTCCTAACATAAACACAGTTTTGATGTATTTAAAAGGCTATACCACTAGTTTAGTTATCTGAATTCAAACTTATGTGTGTACTGTAATGAATATAATTATTCCAAATGTTTGTAATGCATAAGGGAATATTCACTGGCATTTCCAGTGAACAGAGAAATAAAAATATTTTTAGTCAGATCCCATGTGCTTACCAAAGAAGAAAAAGATATATCTATTAAATCAAAACTCCAGGAGAAAGAAAAAAAATTAACACATGAAGCCATTTATTCCTTAGTGTACTTCTCTCTACAGGAAAACTTTCTCAGGTTTATTTACATGGGTCAATAAAGGTTTAAGAACAAACATTCACTGCTGGTATGACATTATTTCATGGTTAGTTAACAACATGATGGGCATCGAGAAAACAGTTGCATATACAGTCATCTAAAAAAATGTAATGAATCTGCTCCTCTAATACAAATATATAATATAATTCTCTTCCCCATCTTCATAAAATTGTTTTCTCATTTGTGCCATAGTTTCTTTGTTTGCTTTCTTGGTAGCGCTGTAGATGTATGGATGTAAAACACACATATCAGATTTTTTTTTATTTCCCTTTTTATAATAAATTGTGCTAACTTTAAATTAAAGTTTGTCGTAATGAGGAATAGGAAATCACCAGTGCCTGTTGCTGGTATTACTGTGTCTGGAATTCTTTGAATTACTGTCTGTTCCTGAGGCAAAATGTCTTAATCTGATTATTTAAAATTACATCATTGACTAGCTGTGAACGAATAAGCTTATGAAATGAAAGGTTATACAACATGTCATGATTAGACTTTCAGATGCTCCTGGCAGCATGCAGCTTCAAGACCTTTTGCCTTTCCCTGCCCCGCTCCCCCCAGCCTTTAAGAGATATGGTGTAGTTCTGCTGGAGTCCAATGTAACAGATGCTTAACAAAGATGTCTTATGCTACTTTTATAAAAATAAAATCCATTACAATAGCTTCTTAACCCCACATCTAAATGATATTTTTTTATTTTATAGTCAAACTTTAACTATATAAATAAATATCCATATATATTGTTATTTATTTATTTTCATTCAGATATTTACAAATTATAAACATACTATTACAGAATATAGCTATTGTCTTTAAGGAATTCTCAGCTTAAATTAGCTAGTGAAACGATGGTATGTCAGTATTTTATGTAAGATTTTTATATGAAGTAAACGTAAGAGCAGAAAAATTGCACTTAACCAGGTCATGTGCTTTATTGTTATGCAAGGTAAAACTTAGAAGCTGCAAGGTTAATTACTATAATTTGGAAAAAGACAGTATAAGTAAAATGCAGATGCTGTAATATCTATGTAATTAACTTGTAATTGCAGCATAATTGCACAGTGGTTTTGCTTTGCAGTAGATTGCTAAACTGGATTTATACAGTTACTTATGAATGGGTTAATTATACAAATTTTGACATCATATTAAATTTATTTTTGTGACAAAGTTCCTTCAAATTATCAAATAGGGAGTGTATATTTTTTTTTAATTTCCTACTCAGAAGAACATTAAACTGTATTTGCATGTCATATGAAGACAGCATGCAAAAGTTGTAGCAAGTTAAACATGAATCCTAAAAGGTTTTACTTTATACATTATGCATTTTTTCTCATAACGCATAGCTCATAAAAAATACATATCACTTGGGCTGATAAAGCTGTAAGCAAAAGAAGGAAGACTGAAACCTAAAGGCAAAAATATTCTAATGAAATGTAATTAAATACACAATAGAAATAATAATCAAGTAATTTTAGAGGAATATTGGAAGTGACACAGTCATCCACTGCCTCATGTGATCTCCTGATACCCAGTTACAGAGAATGATGGACAGCTGCATCACTAGGTGGAAGTACCTTGTACTACAGAGGAAACAAACTCTTCTAAGCAATTTTTCTTCATAGATGTAATACTTATCTCAGGGAAAAGGGAAAGGAGAGAGGAACTCTTCAGAGCATGCTGTACCTTGCGCAAAAAACAAAACCTACAAGGTGGCTTCAGGAGCTTGGTGAAATGTTGGAGCAGCTAAGGAGAAGTTTTAGTGTTAGTTAATATTTTATTCATGCAACTAGTTGGTTATTCAATATTTTAGGTTAAATATTTTTTTTTACCTTTGTGGAGCAATACAGCTGATTCTGATCACAGCAAGGAAGTCTTTTGCCATGGCTGCGGTGAGTCCTAAAAGTGGACTCCTTCCAAAATAGCTGACAATGCAATTCTGCAGGGCGTTCAGAAGGTAACGGTGTTGTGCCTTTAGGGCACGGCTAATTAGAGAAATTGTAACACAGACGTTTGAGGGCATATGCTGGTTAGCCCCCAAGGTGTCTGGCATGTGTCAATGCAGCAAAGAGCAAGCATGAGCACCATGAATATCTATACTGGTAACCTGAATGTTCCCGGCAATATCCTCAGGTAGAGGCCAGTTTCCATGAAACAACCTGCTGCCTTGCCATTAAACGTAGTTATCCTCCTGCATCCAAACTGCATACAGGGAATCATCCTTAGCTGTGCTAATTTCCCAACACTGACTGAAAGTCATTTGACAGAGTGTGATTTGGCCAGCCCAAAACCAACCAGGGTGTCCAAACTCTTCCCTGGCAAGCATTGCTATTATATTTACCATATATTAATTTCATTGTATTTACACTGTAAATGTTTTTTATTATAAAGAAATTCCATGTTCTGGGACACAAAGCACAACAGTGTAAGGGTGATGTGTAATCTTAGTTAATTATAATTAAGGAAACAATTCTTTAACACTTTCATTGATAGATACTGAAGATGCCACAAGTAAGAGTGAATGGTTCCGGCAGGTATTTGCATAGGAAATTCACAAATCAAATAATATAATGGTAACATCCTAAAAACTTTTTTTGCTAGAAGAATAAAAAAAAAATTCTCTCAAATTAGGCACCACTTTACTCAAGTGGATTAAGCCATCTGTGTAAATCCTTTACACTGGTGTTTAATAGAAGCTTAGATTAGCAAATTTTTGGAATTTTGCTTGAACACTAAGTGCATTTGCAGCAGCAATGAGAATCTGGTGGGCACCAATGAACAGCACATCAGGCACGGATGCACAGGGGAACTCATGATGCAGTTTCAGCCAGCAGCTTTGGCAAGATACTGACATAAGGTTTTAATAGTAATACTCCACAAAAATTAAAAAGAAAAAAAAGTGAGTGAGAAAGCTCAGCAGAGACTTCCATGCATTTTTAATTATTGTACCCAGGGTTTCCATCTAAAATTTTCATAGGAATTCTGCACAAAACCAGTTATTTTAAATGTTTGAGCTCACTATCAAGCTAAGCTTGTACTCTTAGCTATCTTGAAAATACCTTTGGAATACCTTGCTTTGAAGTAAGCAAGGCCCCCTGAAATACTCCATCTATCAGAATGAAGTTACAGGTCCTCTTTGCCATCATGTAAGCATTCTAAAGAATAAAGAAATCTGAAAATCAGAAACTCATGAAGAAGCTGCCCTTTGAAGAAAGGAAAAAGCAGACGGATAAGACATTATTGCCGAACAAACTATATTTATGAACGGCACTGTAACTGATGTCTCCCTTTAGCTGTAGTCACCACCTTCTCCTGTCACATCACAGAGACACAAGAAAATAAACAGGCCTTAGAAACCTGATTTTCTATCAGGTAGTAATAGCATTAGCCACCTTTAAGCATTTTCTCTTTCATATCTGAAGATTCAGTACATTCTTATAATTTTTTTTTACTAAAATTGAAATTCTATTAAACAAGGCTTCATTTGCCAAGAAGAAGTAGCAATATCTGTTAGACTAGTATGCTGCTGGAACTCAGAAGCAAGAACTGATACTATTTGCCCCACAACTCAATAACATCCTAGTAGTAAGACATTCAGGTATCCTGGTTTACTCTATCATAGCACTAATTTACCACCCACACCATGAAAATACCAGCATTTCTTGATGATCATACAATGAAAGCACATAATGAAAATACGCAAATTCTTGTCAGGAAAATGGGATGTATAAGCACTAGAAAAAGCTGATTTTACATCCTAACCTCAGGATCTGTCCCAGAATACCTAATTTCATGAACTTTAGGGACTTGAGAACTTACAAATGTGGCAAAAGAGCTGTTCTCTTCAGCTCTTTCTCTCTCTTTTTTTTTCCCATTTCTTTTTTTTTTTTTTTTTGTGGGCACACACATAATGAATTTGGTTCCAGATATTGATCTGATACTGCCATTCTCCACATCTACTTAAGTATAGAAAATTATGACTAAAGCTGTCATTAGAATTAAACAGAGTATGAACAAAGATTATGAAAAGAAAGCACAACAAAAATTCCCTTGGAAAGTACACTAAGAAGAAGGCTTTTGAATTGCACATACAAAAATGGAAGGCATGAGAATATAGCACATGTTGGTATAATATAATTGTATGTCTCTTATCTGTACAAAATTTCATATAAAATGCAAGGAAGACAATGGCATTGTATATATACTCTGATCTGATATATTATCTGAGATGTATCTAGTACAAAATACCAATTATCATAATTAAGGTTTTTTATATATATTATTTATAATGCTACTGCCGTATAATGAATGTTGGAAGCTAAGAAGGACTAACTAGGTCACAAAGTCCAATTCTAGATACTGTCAGAAAGCCATGATGTAGATGTTTAGCAGTGGAAGAAATAATGATAGATCTGCTACAGTGAGGCTGATAAACAAACCAGTCAGCTGGATTGGTGATCTGCTAGTTGCTATGACATGCTCTCTGATTTTATCACACCACCAATAAACAATGTTGTTTTTCTGGGGCAACGTCTTGCTTTAGTTCTGTTTCAAAAGCCCTGTAGCTAGTTCATTGCCCTGCCATAGCTGAAATCATCATTTCTGATAATAGCCACGAAATTAAATAACAAAAAAAAAAGAAGGAAAAAAATGACAAAACCAACAAAAACCCCATCATAAACCCCCAAACCCTTTACTTATCTTATTTGGAAGTTGGCTGCCATCCCTCAAGGTGCAGCTCACTTGTCCCTTCTTATTCAGCAAGAAATATAAAGATAAGTTTGACTCCCTTACAATGTGCTTGAAGGATTGCTGAACAAGGGATTGGCTTGATCATCTGCCTCAATGTTTTTCTGAAGTGACTGTCCTTCACAGCGTCAAATATTTTAGCACACTGAAGGCCTGAACTCTCTCTCTGGCCAGCTCAGGAAGAGCCCAAGGACTTCGTACAAGCCCATCTTCATACAAGATGATAAACTGATTGGGTTAAGTCTGGCTTCCAGTCATGGAAAAGCCGGTCTTCCAAAACTGGTCATCTTCTGCATCCTGATTCTTCTTTAACTGGCAAGAGAATCACTTGCAACCAACACAGAAAAAGGAAATCTGAACCTTCATCTCTATTGGTAAAACCATTGTTGAACAGAGTTGAATGCAGAACAAATTTTGCTCAAGGAAATTTGTTATATTTTTCTTAATTCTGACTAGAAATAAAGAAAAAAATTATGAAATTGTTACAGAAAGAATGCTGAGAACACCTCATCCTCAGTCAGAATGGCTTCTTTTGTCAAAATAGCTTGTTGCATTTCTGTTTCATTCAGTCCTGTGTACATTTTAATTCCCAGAAAATTATATCCCCCCTCTTAATGTCTAAAATTATTTTGAAGCCAAAATAAATATGATTTTTCTAAGCTTCTGGGTTTCAAATAAAGTGTACTTTCTCATGGAAAACAGTTCCATCTACATTTTATTTGCCAAGTCATCACGATTTTATCAGTATGCACGATCACCACTGTAGCCTGGTGTGGGAAGAACCATGACTCCGGATCCTGTCCATTCCCTTTGGATCATGATTAGCCTTTGGAAAAGCTTTGAAAAAGCAGCTGCTTAGTTTCACAGGGCACAATGACCACAAATATTGCTGGCCCTAACATGGGGAGTATATTCAGGGGAGACTCCCTGCATCTGGCAAGTGAAATCCATAACATGACCCTAAATAATATGAACATGAGAACAACTTTTTCTTGATAAACAGATAATGATTACAGAAGGATAGCTTATTGTACAGCAAACAAAGCTGTGTTAGATCATTACATATGCACTAAGGCAAGTTCTTTTCTTGCTTTATAGCTTAGATAAAACATACTCGAAGTCAGAATACACTGTGAAGACATGGCTTTTCTTGTTACTAGGCTCCAAATATCAAACAGGCTGTGGTTTAGGGTGATTTAACTCACAGAAGTACAGGAGATACCTTTTGGAGAAAGGTACATTCTGTGCATCCAATAGGTTCCTTTTCTCCTTCATATTGTCCCATTCTGTCAGTGACTATGTTCTTGGGAAGAACTACGAATAGATATCTCTGAAGTGCAACATGGTTTGTTTTGTAATGGAACAGATGGCATCCAGTGACAGATACATTCAAACAGTACATTCCCAGAAGAGGACACTTCTGTTCCTCTGTCAGTACCTGAATGACATATACTATCTATAGCTTCATTAAAATATCCAGAGATTCTCTAACAGTTATATGCAAAACTGTTTCTGTTCAATAAGAAAGCACATTCTTTGGTGTTGTTATTTTAATTTGTTGTTGTTGTTGTCTTAAAAGGTAAGAGGATAAACAGATTCTTGTTCCTTTCACTGACAGGAACACCAGCAAAGTCACTTACATCTTCCATCAAACAGTCTCAAACAGCCTGGAGGTATAATACTACAATTAGGATTCACTTGATGATTCAATTAAAAAAAAATAATCAGGTGATGTGTTTAATGTATACTGTCTTTAGTGACATCTGAGTGAGGTCTGCATGGCAAAGGCTGTGTTCTCTTGCCTTGCCTTGCCTTGCCTCTAACAAAAGTCAGTGTCATCATTCACAGTTTCGGCTGTGATTCAGGGTCTCTAGAAGCCCGGCAATAAAACATATTGAGGCTTGAATACATTTCTTCCATTTGTGGCTGAATGCCTTGTAATCACTAAAAATCCCCTAGTCTCTACCAGAATAAAATAAGGTTTTGTTTAAAGTCTGAAATGGTTTTATTTTGGGAATCGTGTTATTTTAGTTCCATGGTTCTGATTCTGTTCCATATTCAGCAGCAATTTATTTCTTAGGGAAGGTCTAACTTAAGCTCTAGGTTTAGGAAAATAATCAGCTGCAGTTTGTATGATTCTGCTGTATGCTATTTCAGGTGGGCAGGCAGGGACTATGCTCAGACCGCGGAGGTTACATCCGTTTTACAGAGATTACTTTCTAACCACTCTCTGAAAGCAGCATCTTGTAAATCTCTAATGTTTCGGTAGCTCACCCAGCTAACAAGGAGGATTTTGGTTTTGCAAAAATGAAATGGTTCCAATTCTTATCCTACAATTTAAAACACATTTTGTTCTATTCTTGTGCTTCCAGAAGGTCTCATTCTAGGTCCTGCTAAATATGAGCTTGCAAACTTAGCCTTTTCTCTCTTTCATTATAATAACAGTTTGCCACTCTAACTTCTGGCTACAGAAACAGCCAGAAGTTACTTGAATGTTACTTGAAAGAAATAAACTGGTATGCTTTAGAAACAGTGGATTTAAATCTTAAAAATTTTAGTAATATAAGTCCAATAATTTGATAGTAAGTTGATGTAAAGATTATATAATGAACATAAAAATCAGGCAGAATAACACTTTGATATGTTTACCCTCAAAATCACATTTCCAGTTTCACACATTACATGCAAATTACCAGATATCAAAATGCTGCGAAGAACTGATAATTCAGAAGCTGTGGATTTAGTTCAACAAGGAATGATTGTTTTCTCACACAGGAATATAGAAACATCATTTGAAGTGTAGGTATATGCTTTGAAGTACAGAGTAAGAGCAAAAGATTCTCAGCATCTGCTAACAACTGTTGGGATGCTTGGGTTAGATCTTGGATATAATCTGTCAAATTGCATCTATCAAGTTAACTTACACTTCAAAATGTAATGAAATGTGACCAACACAATTAAACACAGTAACATAATACAGCAGCAAAAATGCATTCTTGATGATAGTGAGTAAAGAAACTGCAGTTTTGGTTTAACTCAGAAAATATTGCTTGATTTTTTGGAGTATTTTTAAGATACAACGTGCTCTTTGCTGAAGGTCTTTGGCTATTCTCATAGAAATTTAAAAGGGCATGACTAAGGCATTTCTAGCTATTGCACTGCTGAGGATTTAATTTGCAATTAAATAAGGAAAAAGAAACTGATCATCTGCAACTTTCTGTAAAGAATGTGTTCTACTATCCTATTAATGCAGATTGCAACCTAGAGACCGTATAGAGAGCGCATAGCATTGCTCACATTTAAACATATTTACACATACGTAACCTTAGATAGTTTTGCTATAATTATAATCGAACAATGATGACAGGCTTCTTGACCAAACTTTCACAAAAGCTTCATTGCTTTATTCTTCAGCTAAACCCTTAATGAACTTGTGACTGAACGTTGCTTAATATAGTAGTGATAACCGTGCCAACACCACCTGGAGAAGGCGATCCCAGACAACAGTAGCCAGCAAAACACAGCTCTCATTAATTCAGCTGTAGAAAGATTAAATCTACAAGATTCACTTGAAGACAGACAAATCTTTTGTGTGACAGAAATAACCTGTCAAGATTTGGTCACGTTTTACTATCTCTATATATGTATTTTGTGCAGTAAATACTGCTAAGTTTTTGTTATTCTGTGTATGTATATTTATGTGTAATCCTTAAAAAGTTTATTTAGGACATTCACTTGTATAATAATAGCTTAATAATCAGCTGGTTTTCTGATCAGTAAATAAGTGACTGATATAAAGAAAAGCAATACTCCTACATCTTTTTTCTCATACCAGTGCACTGCAAGCCACAGATGTGACGAGTTATACAGAAGACTGAGCAGGCTGCTAGACTGACTCCATGCTGTACACACTGGTGGTAATCCCACCACACAAAGCATAAGAGGTTGGTAAATCCAGTTGTTTCTGAGTACTGGACTCCTGTCAATCCTGTGCTTATCTTAGATTTAATCATTTGATTTTATTCATAATGCTGTTTATAGCAAGGATTCACAAAAACACTTACAAGTGATAGCCAAATCTGCTCCCGCTGGGTTTTGTTAGTATTTGTGCACTTCACTCCTTTAAAATGCTGCAACTATATGTTTGTGACTCCATGCCTCCAGAAAGAAGTGTATAATTTTATCTCGATACATGAACACTGCCTATTCAAATCCAAGATTTACAAGAAAATGCACCTCAGTGGAACACAATGCAACCTTGAGATCAATCTTTAAATTAGTTGTTGGGGAGTAGGGGGATCAAAAGCTTGTAAATCCCATAAGTCTTATTTTCTTTGAGTGAGAGTTAAGGGTTCTAGTTTATATAGCTGTTTTTCAAATTTTATGCCAACTGTAGAGTGTTCAAAATCCAGATTTAGATCCTCAGGCCTTAAAATTCCTACAGGGTGAATTTCTTTACAAAAAGAATTGTTTTCTGTAGAAAGGTAATCTCTTCCTGCAGGCTGGTAAAATTTAAATCTGCGATGGCATCTCTAACAACAAACCAAAAAAGCCCACAGGTGCTGTTATAGCTAAACAAGCTGCTGTAACAACAAAGTCTTTATGGCATTAAAAATGCAATGAATGAACTTCAGTTTCTAAATGAAATATAAATAAATAAGTACAGAAAGAGAATTTCAGGCACCACTTCTCGAGCCATGAGAGGCTGCAAGACTATGAAATTGTACAAAATTTGAAGTTATCTCTTTCTTACCTTAATTACAGCTTTTCACCAATGTCCCAGAAGCATAGAACATTCCATGTTTCAAAGCAAAGAAATATATCCATCCTACAAAAAAAAAAAAAAGAAAAAAAAAGAAGAAATTGGAAAAAGGCCTGCAATTTCAGAAAATTTGTTTCTCTTGTACTTCACTGGAATCAGAAAGTGATACTGAAGTCCTGTTCAGTGCCAGAGGAAAGAAATTTTAATTATATTTGCTATGAGTTCATAGTCATGTGAAACATTTAATGAGTGTTAAACTGAGAAGACAACGCAGCAGGACTGAAGGCCCTTCTTGTGTCGCTGATTCAAACAGCTTTTAGAAAGTCACCATCTTCTTATGTCATTGATTTACATAGCAGATTTCCTGACCTGTTATTCACATGACACATCTTAGTACAAATTTTTTTAAACATAGTATATTACACTATAAACCAAATGGATATATTTGCCTATAGTAAGGTCTATGAGCCCCTACTCATTGACAAAAACATAGAATTAGCGTTATATACACTCAAAGAAGAAACCTGGTCCAGGTATATGTAATTGTATTAAAACATGTATCTTAAAATACGACTGTTTACCTTTGCTATCCATCCCATTTCCCACCAGGCCAACAAAGATACTCCACCCACTTAAGGATGTAATACTTAACATTCAACACACACATGTATATACTCATAGTTATAAATATACACATATATATATTTAAGATGGTGATAGGAAGTGGGAATGTAAAGCCAAAACACTTCTAGCCAGAACCCTTCTGATATCATTGCATCTTCACACACTGTTAAACCACAATAGAAGGTGGTCTTGATATGGGAACAGAACAGATCTGATACATCTTTTTCCCAGATCTTTTTGGTAATATGTATGAGTGCAAAGGAGGGTGGAACATGGACAGTCCTCCAGCGTCTTTTTTCTACTGAATAGACATAAATCAATGGATAATCCATTGCTGGCTCTAGGACCACAGAGGTGAAGAGGACAACAAACTCATCTGCCCACAGACTCACCGGTTTTTAACTGTTCTTCCCATATTCTGGCTAACTGCATTAAACACACTGATCATTTTTTTTTTCTTTTGCAGAGCAAAAGAGTATTTGCTGTTTTCCTTGAAATTCTCAGAGCAGAACCCGGTCCTTTAGTTTTTGCTATTTGTAGAGTCCAAATCACAAGAACTCTTAGCTTTCTAAAAAGTCCCAGAAATGATACTAGGTCATCTGATCACCAAATGCTGCTGTTATTTGAGACTGAAATGGGAGATTTTGATGCTGCTGACTCTGAAGCTAAATCTGACCTGGGACTTGGCCTCAAACCTAACCATCCCAGTGCTGGTGTTTTGGTGCTTATCTAAAAGAGACCAAGCCCTCTCAGTAGTTTAAGCTCAGTCACCACTGTCATAGCAATGCTGGTCACAGAAAATAAATTCACAGGTAAAGGAGGCTTCTGCAAGTAGCTGTTTCCTGCTTGTTCTGTCCCTGTTTCCCAGCTGTTATGCTTTAAGCAGCAGGCTATTGAAACCCAGAAATGACAGTGAAAAAAAATTACAAACTGCCTGAAAAAAACCCAGAAGCTGCAATTTACAGTGACAATATTTGTCACTGGTTTTGTGGATTGTCCTTCACACTTAAAGGGGCAAGCCTACGTGTTGCCTTCGCCTTCGATAGGAAGGTGATGAAGGTAAAAAAGATGAACCAGAAGAGAAAGTGTGTCTAGAAAAATAGTTTTCTTTTACAGAAAAAATGCAGATTTTTTTTCTTATAATTTGTGAATTTATCTGACCAAAATTTTACTTATTTGAAGTTTTTATGCTGAGTTCTTTGTATTCACACTATATATATGAATCATGACTATTCCAAGTGATTACTTGTCCCTCAAATTAGTAGTCTGGAGATCAGGGTTGGGTGAGTAGACTCAAAACCCCCCCCGATATAGTCACATGCTAAGATACTGCTAATACATAGTACATGCCAATACATCCCCATAGAAACCCTCTTTCTTGAGGGCATTTGGCTCCAGTTTCCTCCTACCAGCATTTACATGGTTACTGACTTTTATTCTTTTATTCATTACATGAAAAGATGCAATGTAACATTTAGGAAACTGTGTATGCAAGAAAACCATCTCAATAAAATGTATTATTTATCTTGCCCTAACACAATCCTAGACAAGAACAAGGATAGGAACACACACTTATGAATGTGATAGAGTTATAATGATTTAATGAGTTACAGCTTATCTGTTGAGTTGCTGTGAATTACTGTTTGCATGATTTTCAACTCTCTTCTCCTTGCAGGTTAATGTAAAACTTCAAATGTAAGAGAAGATGCTTTAACTAAAATAGCTTGACTTTGTATTCAGTATGGCTACAGGTGAACATGCTGGCAGTTATGGAGGCTTAGCTAAGAGAAAGTTGTATTTTGTTAAGCCAATGTCACTGAAGTCTGTACGTAAAGGGAACAGATTTTTTCTTTTTTTCGTCATGGATTTCAATGAAACTACTCTAGCTTGCACTAATATGAATGAAAGAACTGGATGAAAATGACTTATGAAATCTAGGGAGTTTTCCTTCTTTATTTTCTACCATTACATTTTCTTCTCTCTAATTTCTGTTATTCTGACAGTGCTTTTCTCTTTTGACTTGCTCTTAAATGTTGACCTTAGTTGCTTCTTACACTGCAGGGACTACATGGCTGTGCACCAGTTTAATGTTAATGAGTAAAAAGCTCTAAAATCTAACAATAATGAAATGGGCACTTGCAATTGATGAGCACTTGGGGGAGAATGCTGTTGTTTAACTCTGAGAAAAATCAAATTCTTGACCTGGGTTTGGAGCAGGAAAAGATGAAAAATGAAATGAGAAAAAAATTTCTATCAGAACAGCTGAGAAAAAATCCCAAACAACTAAATATAGGAATTTCGAAAAATGCTGCTTAAAAACTTCTTGTTTTACCTGCAGCTGTGGAGTCCTCCCTGGAACACAAGATAGTCCTTCCAAGAATTTGCATTCACACAGTATATTAGAGTTAAAGGGGAGATGAATCATTAATTATATATATAAGAATAAGCATGTCAGAACAACCCTATCTTTACGGGGAAAAAAGGCTACATATGGTGCTGAATTTAATTACCCAGAGAAGTGGCAAACACCTATACTCTGCCTCTGCTCCCATTCTAGCCTCCTTGCTGCTTCTTCTGATCCCGCTCTTAGGGTAGCCCTTCCCTTGGTGAGGCTTCTTGTTCTGTGGTGCAGTAACTACCAGGGAAATCACGGTGACACTGGACTAAGCAAACTGGACTTCGGTCATTCCTCTCCTTTCCCCCAGGTAAACTTCTTGTAGGGCATAAAGAAGTGACTTTGCTGATATGTCTTTAACTTCCTTTGTACAACAGGAAAATATATGAATTGCTCTGCCTTATACTGAGTTTTAGAAATCAGAGATCATAGGGTGCTTGCTCAACATAGACTGCAGTACCTATCTGATCTCATGAGCCCAGTAACCTACACTTGTGAGAAAAAGAAACAAATGTGTCTTGTTTCATGTTGTATGCACGAAGCTTTCATTTGATGATCCCTTTCCATGACTCCCAGATCACACTTTTTCAACACAGTTGAATTCTGTGATTAATTTACAAGCAAACTGTGCCTGCCATGAGGTCTTGGTGCAAAACAGAAGCTCCAGCATTGCACAGCAGCCAGGGAGTGTCTACACCAAGTTGCTCACAATGGCTGCAACCCTGGTTGATGAACCTTCCTGACTATATGGCTTATCTTAGCAGGTCAACAGAGGGAAAGTCCTGTCTTCTCATCAGCTGCCCTATGGTACAGTACGTCACCATGGCTTCATAGTGAGAAATCTTTATCTAACAAAAAACATTGACAAGTTTGCTTGATACTACAGGGCAAATTGCTTTGAAGAATATTTCCAGTTCTTTCCTCATCAGCCTCAGCTATATAGGACAATTCATCCAACTAGCTACAAGAGGAGTTTGGAAGACATTCAAGATACCATTTTTTGCATCGTGATATTGGATGAATGGCAAATACCAGCCCCAGGCAAAGACAGTGCTTGTAAGAAGTACATTTTCCTGGTCTGCTTTCCATTTTTTTTTCCTAATTCTCTTTAGAAAGTTGAATGGATCTTACATCTCTAGGGAGAAACTTTCGCTTGCTAAGCCATATGTTGAAGACAGAGCCCATCTATTTTTCTGTTATCTCTGCTATGATGTTTTCAGATTGATAGACTATAAAATAAAAGTGGACCACTCTAGAACATCCAACGTGATTTTGCCCACAATGCAGATTTAAAAAGATCATAACTCTTTATCTGGTCGTTGTGTAAACTAAAATCATCTGTTTACTAAACTTTCTTTTGCAATTTATTTTTCTTCATAGTCAGATCAACATTTGCTATTGCATTGCAGTTCTTCACTGCATTATACTCTTGCTGCTCCAGTTTAGTCACAATCATTAGTGGATAAACTCCATTACAGATGCTTTTATAAGCATCTCAGGAGTGAAGCTGAAAATCTAGGTCAATTTTTTCACTGAAAAGTGAATCAAATTTCTTTCTGATGAAATTGGAAAGCGTGATAGGGAAAAACTCTACTGTATACCTTGGTAAACTTCGATAGACTCCTAAACCTCGATCAGCATTACTAACCAATAGCATGAAATCACACACTTCTGTGTGCAGCAGCTACTAATAAATGTTTATCTGGCTAATGCTTCATTACAGGTTGGGGCTTATCAACTCTAGGAACCACATGCCACCCTCATTTACTTTCATACTTCCAGATACATTCATCTCTATGATAGTGTGACCAGGCAGGAATGTGAGGACAGAATTTAGCCCCATGAGTCTATCTCATGGGGGAATTACATAAATAAATGAATATCACTGAAAACATGGATTAAAAGAATCCTAAATAAGGTGTTATAAATCCCCTGGTCTCCTGTGCAGTTTCAGCAGCTTCCCTCTTTTATGCTCTTAGCTTGAATATTTTAACAAAAATGACATTCCTATGAGGCCACTGTTTCTGGACATGAAATCACTATCTAGTGGTTATAGTGCTTTATGGAGGGAAGTGGAATAGGTTTTGGATTTCACTAATTTCACTTTTAATACTACTGTCTTGCCAAGCAGCTTGGTGAGTTGTACAGGCCAGCACTGTTCTGCCTTATATTTGCAACCTTTTAATCCTTGGTCAGGCCCATAGGAGCAAACGGACATCTGTGAAACATTTGCTATTACTCAAAATGAAGATGGGTTACACAACTGTGATTACTGATACATATGATGCCGTCTAGCTTTTAGGGTAATTTTCTGGTCAAGTAGGATGGTTTTCTCCTATTCCTGCCCTCACTGATGGTGTGATGTTAGGCAAGGAGCACCACATCGCTGTACCTCAGCTTCTTCCTTCGTAAAATGGGTATAAGGTAATCTCCCTGCTATCCTTTGTGCTGTCCTTTGAGGTCTTCTGATGAAAGGTGCTAAAATAAGCACTATGTATTATTCATATATTAATTCGCTCTGGCATATTGGTTTCGGGAAACTTCATTTAAGTGCACTGGGAAATCAACATCAAAGAAATGCAGAGTTACACACAGTGAATACACTCAGCAGTGGAGCAGACCAGGCTTGACATAGCTCTGAAAAGCAAATAAAAACTGAGCATAGAAACTCTGTAATCTCCTTATGGCCAGAAAAAAGAATAAAAAAAAGGCCCTGTAATAACTTTTCTGCAGCTTTTGGGGCAGTCTTGTACAGCTTAGTAGCGAATTAGACTGGTAATAGAATTTTGTAGGGCAGCCCAAAATATTTATGGAAATAATTTAATTAAAAAAGTGATGGTCCAGGACAAAACATTAAGAGATTAAGAACCCCTGAGTTCCTTGGCTTTCAGCCTGATTTTTTAGGGGAAATTACTTCTTAGAGAGTTTTGAGATGCTGCTGTTATCTTTCAGTCTTCAAAATATCTCACATGGGACACCCAAGAACTGACTACTCCAAAGTCCCACATAACTTCTGAGATTGTGGAACAAACTACCAGCAGAAGAATCTTTAAAAAACTCTTCCTTATTCATTCGCCAGGGTTTTTCCTTAAAAGCATTTATTTGACCATTTTCAAAAACAAATTAATATATATATATGGCAATATTTTTTTGTTTTTTCCTCATTTCTCTCTATCACTTTGAAAGACTATTTTCATATATGCATACAAAATGAAACACTCTGAACTCTGGGGGTAAAAGTAGAATTTCACCAGGCAGAACCAAGATGTTCCCAAAAAACTTATAGTATAATTTCCTATAATGAACTTTGAAATTTAAACTCTCGATTCCATAAACAAAGGCAGTATATGTGTACTGAAGGAAGACAATTCATAGTAATTTTGTCAGCAAAATTGTTACAGTAAAGGCCTAAGCAACACTTCATCTACCTGTCACTTGTCTTGAAAGGGCAGATTACTTTTTCCTCAATCTTGGCACATCCAATTAAGGTAGACTTACAAGCCAGGCAGGTGTAAAGTGCAAGCCAGCACTTGTTCACATTAGCAATTATCAATGGAAAAAATACATAAGTACTGAAGCTTTGCACAACAGTTACCCTGGCAACCGTTAGCACTCAGAGCCTCAGCAGAGACTAACATGACAGTTTGACATCTTTTCCCATAAAAAAGATGATTGCATTCTCTCTTTCTCTCTCTGTTTTTTCCCTTCCCCTCTTTTTATGCTGTTTTTCCAAAGCTCTCAGCAGTAACCCTGCCTTGTTTAACTCTAGCCGCTCACCTACTGGCATGTAGGGCACTGAACGGAACTCCCTTGTTTTGCCAGCCAATAGAGCATCCTCTATGGAACCAAGTGTGTTTATCATTTACCTGGCCAAGCCTGAAGTGCAGGAAGGAAAGGTGGAGAAGCCTCATTAGTGCTATTGACCCAAGATAGCCACAGACCTACTGGCCAAGACAAGTTCACTCAATTCTACCCTTTTTTTATGCTGATATTCTGGAATGCCCCGTAAGGCACACCATTCTTTTGTGGCAACTTGCCTCAAGATACTGGCCACTCTCACTTATGCATGCAAACCGTTCTCTCTTTATTCACTAACTTCTCAAACAGGAAGACAAAGTCAACTAGAAGGAAAGTATATGTATTTTGTGCGCAGGGAAAAAAACTCCTCCTCAGTTCCACCAAGGAACTCAGTCCAAGCAAGCTCTGCAGAAAGTACAACTTCAGAACATACCCGATTGCCCAGCTCTTGAGGACAGAAGAGCTAGAAGAAGGCTTATCATCTCCTTGGATTAGGCTTTGTTCTGTGGGACGCTTGTGGACTAAGTTGTTTGAACTTGTTGACTATGTTAGCTGCCAGTTCTGTTATTTCTATTTGGTATTTTTATGTCAAATAGATTTAAAGAATGATACACCTACATCAAAATTTTGTTAATTAGTGATTGTTTCAGTTAAAGTTTACCTGACTTTCCCTTTGCTGTTCCTCAGGAGCTATTTCCTTTCATTGTTTTTTAATATCCCTTTTCTAGGTAGTTTTTCGACATCCATTGTTTTCCTTCAGTCTTACTTTCTTTTAAATTTTGCTCACATCTTTCAATTTTAAAAAGTTAAATTAAAATCTTAAAGATCTAGATGTAATTTAGTTTTATTTTCAGTGGTTTATTTTCTTCCCTGTTTCTCCCTTGATGTATGTTATTTCTGTCCTTCAGTTCTTTGTGTTCTCACTCACTGTCATCTCCAAATGGAGAAGAGTGGAAGGACTGGGCATAGTTGTCTTCTTTTCTGGGTGGAGGAAGAAAACATTTGAGAAGCTGTGTATACAAGAAAAAGTTTCATGGAGAAATTGAGCTGATTGTCTCGTCCTTACTCTTAAATTCTAGACAAACTTAACACATACTCTGAAAGATATGCAGAAAATCAAAGTAAACATCTCCCAATATTTACAAGAAAATTCTGCATTTGCTTATTATTGCATATGTTGCACCCTTAGACCTCACAGATTTCAAAAGAGTGGATTTTGGCTGTGGAATAACATTGACCTGAAAATTCAAGATGTGGAGCCAAATCTTACTGCCCATGTTCCTGTGATCTGTTCCCACGGGGAAACAGAATCTGTGGTGTAACATTAATTCTGTCAGCAGGATGAAGGCATAATAAATAAAGTAATAAACATTTTACAACATTAAATAGTCTTTCACAGCTAGTCAATCTGACAGTTTTGAACAGCATTACATTTACTGGAATGTTTCTAATAATGAATAAAAAACAAAGTCATACTTCCTCTGGTACAGTTACATTGATTAGAAGAGTGAACCAATAAACATTATTACTACTTTCAGATTCTGGAACTAACAGAAACTTGTTCGTTTCCCTGCTATTCTCCGGACTGCATTGCAATCTCTTCCACAACAGCATAATTTAATTTAAAAATCATGATGCTATAAGTACTTGAGAAGCAGTTACAGCCATTCAGTCAGAGAAAGGTCATGTTAACATAAATATTGAAAAGAATGATAATTAGGCAAGAAAAACAGCAAAACACATTAAAGAGAAATGAGGCAATTTTTAAATGTTAACATCTCAATTCAGAAATGTTTACACTACATTTAATGGTACCATTTTCAATGAGCATTCCAATAAAAAAAAATTAGTGAGGAAAATTATGGAAGAGAATTACAACCAAAAATGACATTGTATACATTTTACCATCTTGAGAGAAAATGAATTGTCTGAACCTTGTTAAACACAACAGAATTCAAATAGTCCAAGCATGACTTACTGCAGAATAAAGCAAAGTACTCTCTTATTAAGAGGAAAGTACTTAATCTTTTGATGATAGTTCATAATTTAAAATTCTGAATATTTGAAGTAGTAGTTACAAAATATTTAATTGTTTCTATAAATTATCCAACCCATATAGGGTTGGATAAAGATAAGAATGTCACAGCAATGTTAGCAATTTCAGAGCCTGAAATACACTGTGGCTGCTTCTCATTGTATTGCTTTCCACATAATCCAGCCTCGATATCAAGAAACACACACTTAATGACACACTAAAAACTCCCAAACAGGCTAAGCTTATTGCTGTTTCAGGGAAACTTCCAACTTACAGTATACACTTTTCAAGTTTAATTTTAGGGATGGTTTTATCTTAATTAAAAATAATACAGGAAAGCTTAAAACTTTTATCAAAAGACACCTGGATTTTACATAAGTTCAGCTGATATTTTCTTTTCTTTTCCTCTCATTTATAGCTGTTATCATTCGAATATGTTCATTTTAAAAGAACTTTTAAAGTAAAAAGCTAAAATTCCCTCCCAGGAAAATGTAAATTGTTTTCCAGTTAGATTTGTGTAATCTACCTAAACACCACAACCTGAATTGCAGTGCCACGATAACGCAGCAGTAGCATGACACAGTCCCCAAATCAAGATCATTACAATACAACTAAACAAGGCTGAAAAAGTAAAAGGATAGACAGAGGCACAGAGCAATACAGAAAGGGGCTTGTAACTTAACTTTTTTGTTTTGTTCTTGGTGTATTTGCCACAATATGAAGCCACACAGTTTAACCTGCTCATTTATCAGGTCAAGGAAATAGTTCTGGTTTTGTGTATTTTCGAGTCAAAGTGAAGAAGGGATTGGTAACATAGAATTCAGATATTAGGAAGAAGTGATTAAGACACTGTGAGAAGGGACAAATTGAATAAGAATTCCTTCTTTAATTACAACCTCCTACACTCTTCTTTAAAATGCAAATGAATCTACTTAAGTGAATTTACTTTAAAAGGGCTGTCATGTGAGACCACCCCTATTTGCAGAGACCTGAGAACCTGAAATTTAAAGAATAGCAGAGGAAATTTCAGAGAGCTTAGAGCTTTAAGTGTATATCAAATATCTTGACAAAAATGTGTTCCTATGGTTTTCATTCCCAGGGGCCACGCTCTCCTGCCCTCATGCAGCACATCTGCCACCAATGTAATGTCAGCAGACATCAGTATGGGCATCACAACAGGAGCATGAGAAAGTTGCTTGCCATTGTAAACAACAGGGCTGTGACTCTAGCAAGGAAAATCCTGGATATCAGAAAGTCCAACTACCTGTAACACTTCTTCACCACTTTTCTCTCTAAACTCTTACATCTGAACTTTATGCAAAAAAAGGATAGACAGAAGGTGCACAAAATTATAACAAACTTATGTGGAGGAACAGCAGCAGAAGTAACAAAAGCCATATCAAAGCTATGGCTATATTCTTGTGCTCTTTGGTACGAATACAGCTACTTACCCAGCATTCATCACTGAGAATATTGTAGGGTCATTTTTCAGGATACCTAAAGGCAGAACTGCTGTGATTTCTGTAAACAGGCTATTAGTTTACAAGCAAAAAGCTGATTTTTGGTTTTGACCAGACTATGTCTCATGACAACATCTATCTGCAGGAAGTTTAGCAAAAATGTACTTTCATGAAAGAAATTCAGTCCCAAATTTCTCAACATTACTGGTATTGGGAAATAGGGTATGGGAAGTCTTTCCCTGGGAAAAACTGAAAAAGTAGAGCTTTGGAGAAAATAGTGTAAAAAAAAGGGGTGTCAAGAAATTATTCCTTGATCACCTGCCCAAAGGATGCAAATAATCCCTTCCTGGTCCACATTTTGGGTCTTTCTGTAAACCTCTTAGGGGGAGATGCCACAGCCTCCCAAGCAACTTAATCCTGTGTTTTGCTTTCCTTTTCTCCCAGAAGTTTCACCCAGACCTCTCTGATGCAGTTGAAACCTTTGCTTCTTACTTTGTTCAATGAGGACAAAGAGAATGTTTTATTCCTTTACCCTTTGAAGGTCTCTTCTGCATATTTGGAGATGATTATCCTGTCTTCCTTCAGTCTTCTCATCTCTAGACTAAACAGTCCCAGCTCTTCCAGGGTTTACACTGATTTCATAATGTCTGGTTGCCATTTTTGGAATTTGAACAAACTCAACAGATGTATAATGATACTAGGCTGACCCAACAGAGACTTGAAAATGTAAATATGCTTTACACACTAGTATTTGTTGATTCTTGCAGAGGAAATTCTTGTTGACTAATAATGATAGAAATAGCAAGGAACAAATTGTGTGAACTGACATGACTAACGCTGGCCAGTGGTTTACCATATCAAATGAGTGAGTCAGAACTACTTTTGTTACTTATCACAGGTCAGCCCTTTGGGTGCTATCATTCCTTAGCTCAAAAACTTTTGATGACCAATATACGTGCGATTTTTAAAAAAGGAATTATTCTAGATCTTCCTTTTGTGTATTCATCTATTTCTGCTATAACAACCATTGCAAAAACGCCTGAAGAGAAGATTTTGTTAATGGCATATAACTGCCTCCTGAGAAATGGTCTGGAGTGATGATACGGATCCCTAAAACCTTAGCTTTTACGCTTACTTTAAAATCAGAATTTGGTGTCTGCACAAGCCGTTTGATATGGGGAAGCAGACTTTTTCCAAGGGGATTGACTATGCACGCAACAACTTAAATCTGTGAAAATGAATCAACTGAGTCAGCTGCCGATGACTGCAAAAATGGCCTGGATGTCGTTTACTGTTACCTTTTCAAGCAGGAGCTTGAAATTAGGAGAATTATAGCAAAACTGTCATTGAGGAGAGATTGACTGCCTGGAATTTGCAACGCAAACCTATTCTTATCCCTTATGCAGGAGAAAGATAAGTGGGGGGAAAAAAAATTAACAGCCATAAGAGTTCTCTCCCAGCTGCAATTTCATCTTATTTATTGTTGCTATTTATTTATATATATATATTTAAAAGCTTAAATGATTTGTGAGTTGTGCATCAAGCTAACCCATATAAATGCATGTTTTATTGCAGCTGCTACAGCTTTTAATATTGTTTATTATTATTCTCTTAGCACCTAGAAACTACTATCACGCTTTAAGGTCCCACTGTGCAAGTCTCTGTATAAGCGAGACA
This sequence comes from Theristicus caerulescens, assembly GCA_020745775.1. Lineage (NCBI taxonomy): Eukaryota > Metazoa > Chordata > Aves > Pelecaniformes > Threskiornithidae > Theristicus > Theristicus caerulescens. The sequence continues at coordinate 127,406,098 of CM036559.1, read as the reverse complement.
AGGGCAGTTGCTGCCCCAGAGGGCTCACGGCATAGGATTTCGAGAGGATGAAGCACATGAGCAGACAGACATCAAGAGGACAGGTGGGGTGACAAGGTGATGTAAAAGTCAATATGTTTACTTGAAGAAGTAAGCTTTGCAGCAGAGATAGGTGTGTCACTGCAGAATAGAGTACAAGGAGAGGTCTTTCTCTTCCTCTGCTTCTTTGTGTTTTGTGTCACACCTGCTTCTTGCTTTGTGGCTTCAGATAAAGCCCTGTCCTGTGACTGGCTCTTCCTGGGCTCCCCACTACCTCTGCATGGAGTCAACAACGGAATGAGGGCAAATTACTTCCAATAGAGACAAGCTCTGGGTTTACCTAGCACCACTGGGGAGTCTTTTGCACAGCCAGAGGAAAACATTGATACAAATACCTTAGATTAAAATTACCAGCATCCATCTTGTGCTGTGATCATCTGTTCCCTAAATGAAAAAGTATAGCATCAGCAAAGGACTACAAAACCTCCACAGCCTTAAAAGATCAAAGAAAAAAAAAAGAAAGAGACCTCTAGCTGGTTAACAAATGCAGGCTGAAAAAGCAAGCACTCCAGCTGAAACACCTTATAGAAAATGCCTGTCATCTGCTCCATTTTTTTCACACTGTGGAAGTTCTAGCCTGGATTCCTCCTTCAATTTTGTCATGACAGAAGAATAGATGATTTATTAGCTATTCTTGACCTTTCTGAGTCTTTGTAAGTTAAAGATAGTATCCTGGTTTCCAGCGACTTTCATAGAAATGTTCATTCCCTGTTTTATAGTTTCTGATGTAAAGTCTAGTCCCATGGCAGATCTGTTGGTTAGTGTTCAATGTTTTATTCAAAAGGATTTTGTATATACCTATGCCTATATTCTGCAGTCATCTACTATCTCAATGAGCCATCCTAGAGTCTGAGATCAGCTGAAGTGGTTTTGGTAGTTGTTGATGGACAGAAAAACACGAGTGCTGGTAAATTGTGTTCTCAATGGATCAGCTCCCAACTATGCAATTTAATCCACTTCGTCACCCTTCTTACCTCTCCCTAGCTCCCAGAAAAAGTTCTGATTCAACAAAATAAGAAAACATTTACTGAAGTGTTGCTTAATTACACCTATTGTATGCTAACTTTTAGGATCCATTATTAAGGTCATCTGTTTAATGAGAGAGAAGGCAACATGAAACAGCAGGTCAATGAGGTCTAACTGGGGAGCAATTAAACTTTAAAAATATCATCTGTGGTCCTGAAGGCTAGTATATGCACTTGGCTGAACAGCACAAACTATGGGTAGAATCAATATGTTTTGATTTGGTTTTTTTTTCCCCACAGGAAATGTTTGGCTAACATACTCTATCAAAAATAGTGGGCTGCAAGTGGTGGCTAGGATTGCACGCAAGTGGTGGCTACTGATCATGCTGCCTCTAGAAACCAAAAGTACAGGGGCTGCCAAGATTTGCATTTGTTATCATATAGATGCTTATCATATTGAAATATGCATTTTTGCAGTTTTATAGAGCTGAGGTAGTTAAAAAGGCACACGGCATGTTACTGTTTGATTTTGCTTAAGTCAAAAGAGCCCATGTTACTCTGGAAACTAGAGGTGAATTTCAGATATCCAAAGTTAGGTGCTCACATGTAGCATCTATATGTAGACAAGGTGTCTAATCCATATTCTTCAGAAATCAAGTCAATACACTCTGTGGAGCTGGTGTTCATCTCCTAAAGCACAGTCCAAACTGTGTCAACAAGGTAATACCCTGGATACCTCGACACTCAATTTGGTTTCTGTAACTTAGTCATCTAGTGCCATTTCAGATGTTCTGCTACCCCACCTGATCTCAAGCAGCCACTCCAGAAAGCTGGAGATCTCCCACACACCCTGTGACAGGCAGATGATTTCAGTATCATAAATTGTGTTGATACCTGCACTTAGACACCTGAATTGTGTCTTGTTGAATGTATGGACTCTGTCTTCATTGACTGAAATGATAACTTAAACATCTAGCATACAGGTAGATCCTTCTCTATGGTATAGATATATAACAGACACCTGAAAGTAGTTGGCTGAATCTGAAGCCATACTAGGTGATAAACAGAAACTGCTTTAGTTTATCGTTGGAAAAGAGCCTCCACTTGAGTGAAATGGACAGCCATTTACCAGCTGAACAGTTGAACAACAATTGAAACTAAGTGATAGCACAAAAACTAAAACTATGTCAGTGCAGTCCAAAAGACAGATAGACTTGGATGACACCTATGAATGACTTTATCACAGCACCAGTACCTGAGGTACTTAAAATTAAACCAGAACCTAAACCACTATGACCGGTCCAGAGACAAAAAATCATGCAAAGACAAATGAAAATAATGCTGTTGACCATGAATCAGAAATTATTGGATGCTGCCTAGAGAACTAGTTACTTGGACTGACCTTGCTGTGTCCTTGAAAATAACTGACTTTGCAGGAGATGATGACAAAAAAGCTGTTAGGGATGAAGACAGGATTAAAATCCTTCAACGCTCAATGCATCAAAAGCCTTGCTGCAAAATGAATGTCTAAGTTGCTCTAGAAATACATCTTTTTAGAGCAATTATGTCTACCCCAGGATTTTTGTCTTTCAGTGTATAGTTGAATTATCCTGGATGATAGAGATTGTAGACAACTAGTTTAGGATGGTTGCCTGACATTTGGAGTGTGGTAAGATGAATCTTACCCTAAATTGGAGACTTGGATTTAATTTTCTTCCTCTACTGAGAGCATCTAACTTAGGGCTGGATCCCCATTTCAATGGATAACGAGTGTGCTAGCACCTTTGGAGATTTAGGTGTCTACTCTTTTGTGCTGCAGTTCGTTGTCTGTGCAGCATGGATAATCTATCAGCTAAAACTGACTCTACCTTGCAATTTATTGTAATGGATAAATATAAAGTCATTGTTAAATTCATAAAGATTAAGGTAATGGAGACTACCTTAGCATATTAGCCAGGTGGCATCATGAATTTGAAAATCAATGCAAATATAAAAATAGAGTATGTTTTAATCTGGAATGTTATTTGATTTCTGCTGGCTATGGTAGGAGATAGATATGCCATAACTCTTTATTCTCATCGCCTTCGTCTTTTTCACACACTCTATTCTCATTACCGTAAAAACTCAGCAACAATTTTGGATTTACTGACCACTTAAACTCCTCTGCATAGCTAATAATTTGAAACTCCTGCCATTTACTACTTTTTTTCTTGCCTTAATTCTGGGTCATCTGCCATTTTTGAAGCATCTGAGGGAGACTGGAAGGGAAGGAATATTGTATTTTCTAAGACCAGGCCCACAGCCATATCTAGAGCTCTGTATTATCTTTTAACTTTAACAGAGGACATTATCTACTCTCTTTAGTCCTCCATATCCTTAGTAAGCCATACAAATGTTTGCCAAAAGGCTTTCTGATTTTCTTTGCTACTTTTCTTACAGAGGAAAACAAATTACAGTGTCAAACAAATTACAGAGTCTAACACATTTGAGATCCAGTGCTTCAACAGTTTTTAATCATTCTAATTACCTTTTCATCTGATCTTGGGCAACAGGAGATCTTTTTAACATCTTCATTTCCCTCCAGAAAAATCTGCCTTTCTCTCAGACATGTTACCGTTAACTTGGCCCTCTTTTGTGAATACTGATAGGTAGTGGAGACCCTCAGAGACATCAAGCTAAATTTTATTTGTGTCCTTCAGAGGTAGGGCAGAACAGAATTTCTCAATATTTGACTGATAAGAGATGGCATTGCATAGATATGCCATTCTTCTAGTTTCCATCTAGAAAGTCTGGGAATATACATAGTATTTTAGTACACATTTGTACCTTTTCACCTGAGTAGACTATGTTGGACAAAGACATAAATGAGGCTCACAATGACAGAAATCTATATTGCTTCCTATATCATTATTATATGTTTGGAAATCAGTTAACACAGACATCCCAGAAGCTGGCATGCAAGTCCATACATTTTTTGACCATCCCATGACACCCTGTTCACAAAATGCTTGAAACTATACACATGCTAGGGATGCTAAATTTTCTCTTTTAACTGATTAGTGGTGCAAATTTAAAGCACACTGTCATAAATCACCATCACTCATGTATTTTCTGGAATTATGTTTCTGGGAATGGTTTCAACAAAAAGGCAGCAATCCCGCATATAACTAAAAAGGACACATGCATTTGCCAACTTTGTTCTCAAAAAAAATTATTACATTCAGTTTTAATTTTGTCTTGGAAAGTTTTGGACTTGAGCTTGATAGCCCCAGCTCAATTCCCAGCTCTTCCACTGTCATCGTGTGTGACAGGGTTGTGGGACCTCCTCACTCTTATGCTGTGGGAAGGTCTTTCCTTAAAGAAATGTCCTGGAGGGAGATAAAGGCAGGGCTGTAATACACCATAAGAATAAGAGCCACAGCTAACTGAGGTAGACAAATACATGCTTCCGTGGTCATTTTCTTTTTCTTTTTCTTTTCTTTCAGCCAGCAGGACTTTCCAAACTTTAAGAGGTTTTAAATTTAATGACTTTCATACTGCGTTCTCAAGACTTGTTTCTGTGAATGGCAGAGCTCACAAAGCTTGGTTTCTTGGGGATTTCATCTTGTGGTAGGTCTGTTTTCCAACAAAATCATTGTGCTGCGGCCATGTGAGCTTGCCTTACTGACCCCCAGGGAATCCTCATGGGAGAGAGGTTTGCCTAATGCCTTGACAGTGGGAAAATCTTCATCTGATGTTCATGACTTATTAGACACCAGAAAACTCACTCTGAGATCAGTGAGGTGCATGCTCTCTGCTGTCTGATGGAGTGTGGATTGAGGCTGATGGTCTTCCTGTGATTCGAGCATTCATGATGCCTTCTCTGTGCGAGTCCTCTGGCCTCTAATAAGGGTTGCAGTACTTGTATAAGGACATGAAAATGTCAAGGTTCATAGTCTATTTTGTTAGTTCAACTGATACTGTTAGAAAGACCAAAAAGCTAGCTCTCAAATTGCATGCACGCTCTTTCAATCCAATACAGAGGAAACTAACTTCAAAATAAGTACAGGTAAAGATAATTAAAGATTAAGCGCAGTGATTGTAATCTGTTAAATAGTCTGAGGAAAAAAGTGGGTCCTGCCTGTGGAAAGCAATGAAAGCAGGAAGGAAAGGGATGATGTTGACTACTGATAAAAATCAATAAAAATCAGGTATCATATGGGAAAGGATAAGTGGATGATGACTTTTGATTATTTCCTCCAACAGGGGAATGAAAATGGGGCCAATGACATGAAGAGACATTAGGTTTAAAAGCAAGCAAAAGGAGATACTTATTCATGTAACACACAGTTACAACTTAAAGCTCTGTTATGGTGGGGCAAATAGCATTACTGAGTTAAGACACAGACCAGAGATATTCATGTAGCTCTCAGAGATCAGAATTTGGATACAATCTCATGCTTTGGAAGTTTCCAGATGCTGACAGACAGAAGCTGAGAAGGTAATAATCCCTCTATACATGCTCTGTTTCTCATATTCATCTTTAGGTGACTGTTACTGCCTGCTGCTAGACACAGGATTTTGGCTTGGTGAGCCCCGTGGTTTGACACAGGGTGATGGCTCTCATGTTCTTCAGTTAGCAGTTTCAGTCAACAAAACAGTGAGAACATTGACAATGTCCAGCTCCAAAGTACTCTTTGTGAGTGTGAAATGTTATAATTTAATGTGTGCTCTCATTTTAGCTGGGCCATGCAGCAGTACTGGCAAACTCTCTCGCAGCTGGGGGGAACTTGAATACCTAGAAAAGTCAATTGGTGTAGTTATTAATTTTGCTTTCATCTTCTTGGGCTTCTAATGCCTACTTCTCTCAGTTTGGTTAAATGTGCATTTAATAGACATCTGTTAAGTTAGCCAGAGAAGATGCACAACCCCTTCAAAGAGAAATTTTCCACAGGTGGTCTGCCATGTTGCAAAATGCAATTAGCTGAACACCTCCACCAAGCGAAATCAGCTTATCCCCAACAGTAGAGGCACATCAGCAGCTGAGCAGAGGAGAAAGGACGTCTCTTCCCAAGGGGCAGGCAAGGTGGAGAAACCATAGGAAGATGAGGATACAACACCAGTGAGGTGGGGAAAAAAAAACAACTTTAGTGATAGTAATGAAAAAGGGCTGAAATGATTTCCCATCAAACTACATGCACAACTGCAGTGAGGTAGCCTAGCACCCACCTTTCTGCCTTTTCTTTTCCTCCCACCCACCAAGGTCACTCTGTCACTGGTGACAGTCACAGGTAGCAGGGCTGAAGCTTATCTTTAATTTCTTGGTCACCCCCTTTGGCCCTTGTTGCTGTAGCTCTAATGACACATGTTCCCCTCCTTCAAATCTTTCTGCTACCTCGACAAGTTCTCTTCCTAAATGAAGTTTACAAATATATTTAGCTACCAGCTACACACCATTTCCTTTTTTACTGAATCTGCAGTCTTACTCCAATTTTCTAACTGGAGAATTTGTGAGAAATTTGTTTGAACTTCTTTTCATTAACATTTTTCAATCCGTATACTTTGAGTACTGCTTTCCAAGGTACTTTTCAGTAATGGAGCAGTGAATAATGAGAATTTATTTCCCTTTTCAAAAGTAATTAATAAACAAAGAGAAGATACTGATTTCCTACTAAATCAATAGATTCATAGAACATTTTCTTCCTGGCAGCTATAAAAGAAATGCGACTTGATGTAATGCTAATTCTCAGAAAATAATAAAAAAAGCCCTATTATAGTCACTTGAACTAATGTTACATGTACAATAGAGAATGGGGAGCAACTCCTGGACTCTCTACAGGAAAACAATAGATGTTGTGGTAATGCAGAGGTGCCTTTGCTTTTCAAAGAATATTTTAAGAAATATATCAGTGTATGAAATATGCTTGCTAACTGTGTAATCAATTGGCTTTAATGGCTGAGTCAGAAAAAGCCATCTTATACTTTCTGTGGTTCACTTGATGGAAACAAGTTGAGGCATGGATAAACAGTCAAGCAATATATTTTTGGAGAACTAGAGGCTCTTCAGAGTATTTGCTGTGATTCCAGGTGAAGTGCATAGCAAAGGCTGTGCAGCAGAGGAGTTAGGGTATGGGAAGTACGAGGACGAAGACAGTCCAGGAAGAAAGGAGATAACAGAATCAGATTTTAGATATTCAGTGACCAGACTTTGATGTTAAAATGCACCAGAAAGAGGGTTTGAAATGAGAAAAATTGTGTTTGCGTGGAAAATCTACTGCCATAGCACTGAGAGGTGTTTAAGGGCAAGAGGGAAAGAACACAATCTCTCCAGTCAAAATTGGAATCTTGAAGCAGTAACAGGAGGCAATCATGTTCAGTAAACAATTAGGGACAGGACTAAAGATAGGCTAAAAACAATTTACAAGCCATATAAACTAGAAAATAGGAAAACAAAGTGGAGTAAGAAGCAAAAGGAAACTATTAATTGTGTCCAGAAGAAATAAAAATATTAAGTAATAAAAACACAGCAACAAAAGTGTGTTGAGATATTTAGATTATGATTTTTTTTTTCCTTTTGAAAAACACTGTATACAGTGAGAATAGTTCACATGCTCAAGTAATCAAAAATATTCCTGAGCAGAGTAACTAAGAGCTTGGTCTAAATTAACTATCAAAACTTGACAAAGGGATAGAGACCATGCAGGCAGGTCCAGAAAATGCTGTAATCAGTATGCAGCTGTGCCACAAAGGCTGGCACACTGTTATGATGCAAAGGGAGGAAGAACCAGATTCCCATTTGATGTGAGATTAAAGGGGAAAAGCAAAGCAAGAACTCTGCAATTTCCATTTTTGTTTTTGGAAGACTAAATGTTTCAAAACCTTCTTGAATTCTGGTGTAGGAACAATGACAATAAAAATCAGATATCAGGTGAGTAGAAATGTTTCATTAAAAAAAGAAGATATAATGCTACACTGATTTTAACTTGTTTTCATTGTATATTAAAGTACAAAGTAAAACTGAGGAAGTGAAAAAAAAAAACCAACATATTTTGAAGTGGAAAAATCTAAGCACTCCAATACAGTCAAACTGAAGCCTTAGCACTCACCAGTGTACCTTTCCCTCTGTGCACTGCCCTTGCCCTCAGCCCTAACCTCCCAGTGCCTATTTCAGAGCAAAACATTAAAGGCAACAGGATTTCCTCTTGAACAGCCTGAAGCAGCTCCCTGTGTGCTTCTTGATGGCTCCAACTCCACCCGGAGGCATCCAACCTTCCCTGGCCATGCTATCAGGAATCCATACCACTAATCAAAGCTTTTTGGTTCTGCCCCAATTCCCAGATGTCTGGATCCCTTTGAGCCTTAGCCTCAAATAGCTTCATGTTTCTCTTTACCTTCCTGTAAAATGGGTATTTCATAACCCACATGTAAAATCCCTGTGAAGGGAGAAGACTTCTATTCTTGCGCAGTCCTCTCAGATTAGATGCTTTGTAGGAGGAAAACATGATATGAGCATGTACATGCACATGTGCATGTTGGACTAGATGTACATATACCCTGTACTCGTTGTGTACCATCACAAAATGCTATAAGTAATGGTTAAATGACAAGAAAGAGTGAATATCACTAAAAGTATCCTTTTTGCAGATGACTATATTAATAAGTAACTGCACAAATCAGTGTTGGCTCTTGAAAGTGATTGTCTGGGTGTCAAATCTGACTTCCACGTTAGAAAACCATGTTTAAATGGGACGTGGAAAAATGTGGGTGAAGACCAAGGAACCAAGACTAGTTTATTGACTGCCCTAACAAAAACCAGCAACAATTATGAAGTTTTCTATTAAAAAAGCATGTCATAGTAAAATTAAAAAGAAAAAAGACAGGCAGACAAAAAAAGTATGTAAAATAGAATTTACTTTAGCCAATTGACCAGCAAAAAAAATTTGAGAATTATTGCAAAAAATCTCTAAAGCCTCAGCTCACTGAAAACTGCAGTGGAAAAGGAAACAGTGTGCAGGTTATATTTCAGGACCACAACAGAAATCAGAGAAGATAGTGGTTCTACTACAATAATAATTCAACACCACTTTCCCGATAAACCCAGGCTTTATCCATAATCAGTTGCCTCAACATACACCAAAAAATGAGAAGCATTTCTAAAAGGAGACAGTGTAGAGCAGGCACAATTTCAGTCAAAATATTACGTTTTAGAGAACCCAAATTACAGTGAGCTATGTATAAGCACTGTCCCCATCCTGTTCCAGCTGAGGGAACTAAGGAGAGATTTATCTGTAAAATGCTGATGGAGGAGATTGATAAGCATGCACTTGGGAGGAAAATATGCAAATTAAATCACCAGGAAGCTGCAATCAAACCAGCCGGGGCTGTGCAGCTATGGGTGCTGCTCTCAGCATCACTCAGTCTGCAGCCACACCAGCTCCCTGATGCAGTTCACTGCATATCTGCAGCCTGCTGGACTGACAGAACTGGAAGCAGGCTGGGGACAGGCATGAGGGGGACAGCAGAAACTGGTGCCATTTTTTCCCCCAAAAAAGGCAGCAGAAGGAAATAACTTGATAGAAACATGAAAACAACCTGCAGATAAAGTGACTGCAGAAGTTGCAGCTTATCTACTTTCTGTGTGCTCTTCCCATCACCACGCCATTTGTTTAAGTCTGCTCAGGACACTTCCAGGTCCCCACTTGAATGAAGATTTCCCTGGTTAGGAAAGCACAGGTGACCAGCTTGCAACAGGATAAATCAGGATATCAGGTATGGACTAGACTATACCTAGAACTTGAGCTGGTCAATAGACATGGGGGGGATACAGTGGTGCGTGTATGTGCATATATCTGGAGGAAAAGATACTCAAAACCCATTTTTTAAAAATAAAAACAAGAAAAATATTCATGCACACACTTGGCATTTATTAATGAGCCCAAAAATTAGAGAATAGGAAATTTTAAATATCAAAACATTGCAATGCAATTCACACTGATAAGAAGAGACAATCAGCTGGATGCTAAGAAATACTAATCTGAAGTGTGGAACAGATTTTGTTTTATTCTTTTGGCAGTATGTTCCCCTGTTTCCATTTTAATGGGGATCTTTATATGTTTTGCTTAAAATGATTCAGCAATTCTTTTTTCTTCCTTCCTGCATAAAATTCTACTGACTTTACAAATGCAGTTAGAAAATTTAATTTTGTTCACTCTCAGCTCTCAGGGTAACAGCAATTAGACACTATCAGGAATGATACAGTTGGGATAACTACTTCTTTGGGTATTTTTATTTGTCCCTTACATCAGGATATTACTCTTCAAAGTTTCAGGACATTGTGGCAATAATGAAAAGTATTGGTTCATTCATAGCCTATTGGAGTAGGTGTTTATCCAAATCCCACTGTCAACAAGATGGGGGGAATCCTCCCACTTGCAAGCTCACTCACATTACTTACAGGATCCTCTACCCACCACTTCAAAACAGCCATCTACCAAGGAGGGCTTAAAAGCTGTTTCACAGTGCAAATCAACAGCTTCCAGCACTGTAGGGCAGGAGATAGAGGCTGTCCTCTAAAGTATTTTAAGAATTTAGGAAAGAATGTTATTTTTTGTTTGTTTAAAAAATGTCTGTGTTATGAGTACATCTAATTTTTTGACGGGTATCATTTGAGAAGGGTGAGCTCAACCTTGCCATTTCCTACAGAAAAATCTATTCTTTTCATATGGCTAATACAAGCTCTATTGTTACGTTATCTCCTACACTTTGTAGAAAGCGAGCCACAGCCCTGCAGAACTGAAATGGCTCAGTCACTATGGCACAACAAGTATGAATGTAAGCATAAATGATCAGAAATACTGCTCTTCATGCAGCCTCCGTGGACTGCTTGTGGAGCTGCCGACTGTAGGGATGGCACCTGTTTGGAAGGTATTTTTGTTACGCTATTTCAAACACTGCGTTCATTTTGTGATCTGAAATGGGTAATGTATGTTAGATGTAGTCTACTCTCTCTTACCTAGTCTGGTGCAGGAAAGACAATGGTTGCACTAGTTTGATCCACAGATCTCAAAGTAATACACAGATATTAATAGAGCCACGGCACACCCAAATAAAGTGGCTTTATACTTCAACACCATTAGAAACGGGGCATGCACAACTCAAACACATTATGCTTAGCACAACATTTTCCTGCCTAATTAAAAAGGAACAAAGAAAAAACACAGCAAAGATTATTGCCATGCAGTAATAGCTTGTCAGCTTAAGGGAAAGGATTTCTTTCAAAGTTTGTGCTTCATTTCTTAGGAGCAAAATCCAGACCAACTTAAGGCTGTGCTTAGTTTTAAGCATGTCACACTAATTCAGATACTTCATTCCTGTAGTGAGCAGGACCTAACGTTGCTTTAATTAAGTGCCTTGCCCTCCTCCCAAATCATGTTAGACCTTGGTTAGTCTGGAAAAAAAGAAAAAACAAAAACAAAAACAAAAACAAACAACCAAAAAACCAACCCTAAAACTACATTCATTTTCTTTATGCCACCCCATTCCATTTACAGTGTCATTTGTCTCTGTGATGATGCAGCAAAAATAAAGCCTTGCTTGGCTAGTTTGCATTGCACCTCGCTGTGCCACTCCAACTCTTCGTGCTTTCCTCCTGATATACAGTATCTCAGCTCATCCCACCACATCAATCACTGCATCTCTCATCACTGAAGGAACAGTAAAGAGGAAGATGCAAAAGTGGAGGTGGGGGAGGAGAGGAACCCGGCACAGAAATGCCATGTAAAAAATGGCTGGTTTTAAATTTCTGTCTGCAGAGACAGGGAGATAAAATCTGGCATGTGAGGCATCTTAGCTGCGAATGATGGTTCTAACTTCATTAAACTGCGATTACTGGATTCAGGGGGAAAATGATGCCTCTTTTAAGGGAACGTATAATCACTAACACAGCTTTTTCCCTAAAGGGAAATCTGTATGACAAATAGCTTGCAAGATAAGTGTGGTATTTCTATGGTAATTCTATGTTGTCCTCGACAGTCCAAAGGCAAATGCAGGTAACTGTAAGGTAGATGAAACACAAGCCTGACATTTCAGCATGTTATTAGCTACGTGCAGGATATGCAGAACATCCTTGAAATACAGACGGTCCCTGCTTCTGTGGGTTTGCAAATTACCAGTTCTCATCCCCGCATGGAAGTACAGACTGAATGTTACTCTTGAGCTATGCCTTACATTTTAAGACAGCTTTCCTCTCCCACTGTGGTATTGCTATTTCCAATTAAAGGCATTTTATGCTAAAACATCGATTTTTCAGTTTCTGCTCTCTGCCAATCACTTTTCTCTCACAACAGTTAACATCTGTTTTCTTTCTGTGTTGCTTTTTTAAAAACTAATCATGGATTTGGACAATATTCCCAGTGCAGATATCCTTTCCCATCTGAAACATAGTGGAAATGCAACTCTGGCTCAGAGCTTTGGAGCTCGGATTTCTCTATTATGATAGGAAAAGTGGACAGTCGAGACATAAACATGCCTGAACTTCAAGTGCATTTTGTTTTCCCACTGTTGCTCTTGGTCTTACATGATTGTAACTGCTGATTCCAATAGAATTATTCCTGGCTTAGACTATCATAGGGAAAGGGGGAATAAAGATTAATGTAAAAAGCATTTTAAAAAAACAGAAATCCAAGATACTTTGTTACCTATGTGGTCAAATCTTGGAATCTTTTCTTGATACTTAGTAATCCAATATTTTATTGAAATGATATACTGCTTTGGGTCAAGTAAAAATTAAATAAAGTATTCCAAAATTTGGATATATACACACAGTCGGGACAAGGTTTTTCTCCCTGCCTATAAGAAAAACAAAATCTGAATAATTTTTTCAACTTTTTTGTTTTCCCCAGCTCTTATATTATTTTAAATTGACATCTCCAATATGTTCCTTAAAATTTCAAAATTGTTAAAAGAAAACTGTTAACTCTTCTTTAGTCTCTCTTCCTCTCTCATGTGCACAGATACATAGGATGTCTCAGATGTGTGAGGAGCCAACCCAATTAGGAATATGGAATAAACTTATTCTACCAAAAGAATGTCAAAATTCATAGCAGACAGAAATTCTAGGCCAAATTTAATGATGGTAAGTCTTTCTACCTTCTACCTGAATAAAGTTTTGTCATTTAAGTGTCATCACTGCTCACCTTTAAGATGCTACCAGCGAGTCAGGAGGGTGCACAAACAACACACCAGCTCTGGACCGATTACGTGTCCTATCGTCTCACCTTCTGCCTATTTCTCTTTTGCTTAGTAGAATATACAAGTACTCTTTCTGGATGTAACCCACATTGTATTTTGTTTAGGACACTCAGGTTACTTTCTCCATGCTTAGACAATTACCTGTGTGATTTCTATGTATCATTTATGAGAAGAAACTGGCATAGCGTCCTCTAATACTAAGAAGTGGGAACTTATCTTCATATTTTGTGGAAATAATACTATGTATTATTCAATTTAGAATAATGAACCATATCAGATCCCAAACTCAAGGTTTCTGAGCTCAGGTGATGCGATCACAAGAGTAAGTGATACAGTTAAAGCAAAACACTGGCTTAACCAGAATTTCAGGATCACCACTTGTATTGTTAAATAATAAGGGCCCTGGGACCAAACAGCTCTGACTGGCTTGCATCCACACTGCTCAGGAGTAGTCCCCTCCAGAGGAGATTTTTCTTGGCTAGAGTTAATTGGAGCAGAGCAAAGAGCCTGGGAGAAAGCAAACAGTTCTGCAGTGGGCAGATTGAAGGTCCGGGCTTGATCCCTGGCTTTCTGCACAGGGGTTCAGAGTTAGCCTTCCAGAATGGTTCCTTCCAATGAGCAAATCACAGTGACCTCACTAACAAACCAAAAGGGAAAACAGCATCTCTACCTCCCATGTTGCACTTGGCAATGTTGTATACCCCAAAATGATCCAGTTGGAGCATTGCCAGACAAGGAACTGGAAAGAACAGCTGACTCAGTAACAAAGAATGTGCGATTTATATACAGCCTAACCCAGTATTAATAAAAATGAGAGCTCAAGAGTTTGAAAGCTGCAGGGGGGAAAGAGAAAAGGTGAAAAGAGTGGAGTACATGTTAGTCAAAAGCAGAAGTGGTGAGAAATCAGGGTACATGTTGTGGTAGATGACAGCCTGTGACCAGACAAAAAGAAATTGGCCTTGCACAGCAACTCAGGATCTGTAGAAGATAAGAAGATATATACCTAGAAAGGCTACAGATCAGTGAGAGGGAAAACAGAGAAGAAAACAAAAGAAAGGAGATCCATTACACCAGAAACATAATCTATGTCCATGCTCTACATGTTGTGACTGGAAAAGGGCTTCAGGCTGTCGTTTCATAGCACTTCTCTCCACCACTAAACTCACAACGCTGACAGCTGTGTTTTTTGATTCATATGACCCTGAGCAGGTAGAAAGATTTGGATTGTGCTTGTGCTAAAATGAGATTTCCCTTCCTAAAGCTTATGTTTAAACCTTAACTCAGTTTGTTTGACATTCAAATGCTTTCTGTGAATTTCTGCCTCCAAGGCTTAGCCTTCCTTCTCAGGACAGTTCTCTTAAGCAACTGATTTGTGGAGACTTAGGAGCTGTGAAGCAGAAGGTTAGAGTCGGACATAGAGAGAGTCACATGAGTTCAGAGCAAATCCATTAAACCCCCGTTCTCAGTGAATCCACGTCTTAGACCTAACCCACCACTGTGTCCCTCCCGTTCTACATGAGCGTAACCTTAATGACATCAGTGGGGAGTCACTGATGGAAAAAGGGATTCATGCAGTTGAATTCCAGGCTACTGCGCTTATGATGCATGCCAGAGTCATTATGAAAATGATGAATTGTGACGGATCCTTAGGAAACTTTGGTATTCATAGTCCTCCAGCCACATATTTCCTCTTATACTCAGTTAAAATTGCAGGTGTTCTCCCTCTAAGCAAAACATATTGTCTGCCTCTAATTTTGCTAGGATACACAGGCTGTTATCCGTGTACTTAGGTGGAGTAGTATGTGTCAAACGGAGTAATACCTGGGTGCTGTTGATCATATAAAAGTGTTTTAACGTCTGTAATGCTGTGAACAGGAAGACATTGTGCTCTAAGTGCAGGTGGCTGGAATCCTTGCTACTTGAAGTAACAAGACAAATAGGGTCACCTTGACATAGCAAAGGTGTTTGTTCTTCTTTATAAAATGCAACATCATGTGTGTGTTTTCTGCATTACAGCATGATTAGGAAATACTTTAATAATAAGTCATCAGCCAGCTTGGATAAGATATTTGGCTTATCAAGACATGGGTCAATAAGGTCATTAAGTGTAGAGTCAACTCCAGACTGTAGACACCTACATTTGGATATCTCAATATGTCTGCAGGGGAGCTAGATTCCTAATTTTTCATTATACTCAGTGGTAACCAACACAATGAAAGGAGTCTAGAGAATTGTTCAGCTCACTCTAATATAGACACATTCAGCTAGGGTCCACTGACTGCATTAACTAGCTCCCAATTAACTAGAAAAGTGAATTAGGTGTCTAGTTCAACACCTGCTCCTAGATGTCTACAATTCAGAGATAAATCCCAGGCCACTGATATGATGCTGCAATTCAAGTGACATAAATGCACTGATGTTTAATCAGTGGGATAATCAGTGCGATAATCGTGTTCTCTCAAGCCAAGGAGGTTGTGGGTATAGAAAGGATGTCAAACTATTAGCAAGGTTTTCCATTGCAAGAATGCTCTTCTAACACCAACAATAAAGAATGGTAATTACTTGTTCTTGATTTCTGCCCAAGTAAGCCTAGGACTTGCTATAATAACTGTAATAGGACTGGTCAGCATTTAACCTAGTAGAAGTAGCAAGTGTTAAATTAAGGCTTGAGCAAATGTGATTATCAGCACAATTGGCATATCGAGGGAAGAATGAAGATTATGGTCCCCAATGTAGATATCCATGCCTGAAATACTGGTTAGACACTAACTGCTATAGTGATTATATGTATTATGCCAGTTATTATTTCAATTCACCCTCTAACATTGTAACACATCTCACTTTGCTCTGGGGAATTTGGTACATAACAGCTTGTTACCTATTGATTCTCTGAGAAAAGAAAAAAGCTAGCTTTCAACTAATCTAATATTATGTCTGGAATCCCAGATAAGAATTATTGGGAATCTTTAAAGGAAAAAACTTACCTAGTTTAGTTCTAATAAGCAGACTATTTGTACTAAAGATAACAGAGAGAGAGAGAGAGATATGCAGTGTTGCACATATTTTTATAATGAGATACAGGAAAGAAAAAATAACAAATAGTTTTGACTTAAACATAACTTATTGAATTAATTCACAGAAGGTTTTTGTTTCATTTAACTTTTTCTGGCATTCTTCTATATTTCTAGAAAGAATCCGTGACTTTCTTTTGGCTACATCTTAATCTATATATCAACTGTTATTTTCTTTTTGGCATGTTCATGGCAAGAGAAGATTTAGCATTTATGATCTTTATTTAAGCAGGAAATATAATTTTGTCCTGAAGGCCAAAGGAGGAATTGGGAATTTTTCCACAGCCATAAATATTTATTTTGGGGCAAATTTCAGTACTGTGACAGATGAGCCTGGGATTGTGCCTTTGCTTGTGCGGGACAGATACAGCTCTTTCTTTAGCTCTGAGTTTCTCTCTTTTGTGATCAGTGGCTGAAGACACTCAGACACTGAAGTACAAAACAGGAAAATAAACTTGACAAATTTGGAATGGGAAATTAGAAAGAAGGATGTACAGCTGGGGAACGAAAGGAACTCTCTAGAATACATTTCTGTGATTGTTTAGACTTTCAGTGACAGAGAAGAAACTAGTGCAGACCTGGAATAAAATATCAAAAACCCAAAGAATATCAGTTAGAAGTTGTCCTTAGACTGCTTAGACTATGGAAGATTTTTATTGGAATTTTACAATTTTGATCAAAACCACTACAATGTCTCTGGATTTTTCACTTTACAGTTGCAGTTAATGCGTTCCTATAAAAACTGATTATTTTCCAGGGAGCTAAGATAAATAATGCAAATAAAATCAAACACAGAATGCAAAAACGATCACACAGACAATCAGTAGCATTTTCAGTGCAACTTCTGTTTCATTTTACTCAGCTTGTGGACAAAATTAACATAGCTAAGGCAAAGGAAGGAAGGGAAGGTACATCTATCTGCTCCTCCTCTGTGCTGGTGACAGGTGTTAATGGGTAAATTACAACTCCACTCATTCTGGTCATGGCAGACCAAAAGTGGCCACCTGGAGGTCACTTGTAAGCTGGCTGGCAGTTGATAATGAAAATCCAATGCAGAGCATGGTCGTGGTAATGACTGGGAAAAACAGAAGGATGAAGCATGAACACTTTTTTTCCTTTTTTTTTTTTCCCAGATCAATTTACCAAGAATCCAAATTTAAAATAAAACAAGGTACCAGAACTGTAATTTGGTGTAACTGAAGAGGGGATGCAGAGAGAGGCAGGAGGAACATGGTAACCAGGACTGTGAGTATTTGTATCATCAGAATGACTTCACAGGGGCTGCAGAGCAACACGAGAGTGTGATATCATAGTCATTTTTGATTCAAGACCCTTCAAGAAGCAAGAATAAGTAAGGTGAGGCCTCCCAGGCTGGATCAAGCACCAATATAAAAGGTTCATCAGTATGGATATAAAAAACTTTCTCAAGGAATTGGTCTTTATTTTAAAAAATGAATGTTGGAGACTATTTCTAAGCCTAGGTCAAGCTTTCCAAATAAAAAATAAAATTGGGAAAAGAAACTGTCACAGGCTACATAACTAGGCACTGAACTGGGGTGTAAGTGGAGAGGTTGAAGGACCTTCAGCTGCTTCATTGGCAACACAGATGTCAGCCAAAGTCATGATCCCCCCCAGGAAGGTGGCAGTTCTGAGGTGCTCTGTAGTGGGAAACTCAGATCCTTTTACAGTCTTATTAAATATCAATATTTATATTATATACATATATATTATAGTATATTAAATATAGTATATACAATATATATTGAACTATATTAAATATAGTACTCACTGTGCTAAGAAAGATAAATGGAAAGGCTATTTTTTTGTTAAGCCACTTTACTTCAGAGAGGAGATTCATCACTGCCATTCCCCCTATGCATTGAAACACTTCATACAGCAAGAAACACCATCAATAGCACCAGGTGAAAGCAGTCCTCATCTGAACACCGCATAGCTCAAACCAGGCTGGTGCACATCCCTTCTTGCAGACAAGAAAATCAAACCAGAGGTTCTCTTGATTTTACAGATTGCACTTTACCAGACTGAAAGACAACTGAGCAATCAAAGGGAGAAAAAATCCAGAGTCCTGAATGTTGTTATTTTGATGTCACTTTGCAGGGTGTAATCTCATTTAAGAATTTGCAATAATTCCTGTTATTGCTGTATTGGATGCAGCTCCTACTTTCTGCTCTATTAGGACATATTTCTGTGTTATACAGCTGTCTAAAATATGCTTTTACTTTAAAGACAGATGCAAACAGCTGTTTAATGAATCTGTCATTTCCTTATCTTCTCCGTTTCTGCAGTCTGATTATTTTTAAGTGCTGCACTGTCTTTTAGAGACATTTCTTGTAGAAAGAATAAGTCACATTTTCTTCTGTATTTCTAATATTTATGTCAACTTGGGAAAAATATCCTCTCAACATTAAATCTTTAGAACTAAAAAAAAACAAAGCAAGGGAATAAGTTGATACATTAGACATTAAATCTGATGTGATGTTTTACAAGTTTGATCTCACAAGGAGCATGTTGTCAAAGGAAATTCTTCAGCTTGTTCACATGCTCGTGAACTGAATGCCATTTCGCTGCTTGATGGAAGTAATTTAGAATAATATGTTAAAATGCCATATATCATAGGCAAGCAGTTTTCTCTGAGACCTGCTGCATACAGTCTAGACTGATTTTTAAAAATACTGTCAGTTACTGCTATAGTCTAGTACTCCTCAAGTTGACATATTCTGAATGGCAGATTGAGGATAAGAGTGAAATACATTTAAATGTGAAGATAAAGGAAAAGGAGAAAAAAGAATGAAATTGCAGAGAGATTCAGGGAATATCTAAAAAGCATTCAGGTCTACAAATTGCAATCAGGATGAGAACCATAAGAAGCCTACTAAAGCACAGCCTGATAAGTTATATGGAAAAACCCTGTGTGAGTGATATGTGCACGCCATCTTCTTTCAAAAGGGTATAGCTGAACAGTTTTAAGAAAGCGAGCTATACTGCAAGAAAGTGATAAAGTTTGATTTTCAGTTTAGGATTAGTGTTGAGGTCTTTTTCTATTGAGAAAGTGTGAGCCCAAGGTTTGAAATTCCATTTTACTGTAACTTGGACTCACAGTGTGTTCCCATCTTTAAGAATCATATTTGAATTACGAGTTTTGAAGCAGAAATGAGCCAGGGAAAACACATAGATGAAAACTGGATCCTTTCTGACTAAGAAATCAGTGGTTCCTTGATTAGATGCAGCCTGGTTATTTTTTGGGTGGCCACAATTACACTGTCATTGGGATGTAGATGCACTGCCTGCCACCAGCATGTCCTGAGTCACTCAGACATTCCAGAATACTCATAGATTAATTAAAAAAAAAATCATTTTCCACCTTTCCTATGTTTAAGCTGACCTCCACATCAATGCATGGGGAAGTCCTGGTAGGATACATCTCCTATTTTTTCCCATAATGAGTGCAGGCAGGCTGCAGTGGAAAAGCCTCTCCCCTTCCAGCTGCTTGTCCACTGTTGCCAAATCCCTGCCCTCCCTTGGTGAATGTGCTCTTTTCTGATTTACATGGGATTTGCACACTCTTGAATACTAGTTTTACCTGTAATATCAGTAATTTTTATTATTCTGCTGCTTATTTTTCAGATGAATATTCCAGTCCTGCAATATAGTGAATGCTTGCAATGCCAGTGAAGATATTGAGATTACTCACAGGGGAGTGGTTACAAGGGGGTCTTATCTTCCATTTCTTTATATGCAAACTTGAGGCCAATCTAATTTGCAGATGATCCTTCCCAGTTGAAAAAACAGAACCACAAAGCCAACCTCTTAAATAATGCAAAGATATTGAGTAAAAACTTGTACATGTACAAACTGGCATACATTATTGGGAAACATCTAAAGTAACTAGAAACCCAAATATTTCTTGTCTTTTTTTTTGTGGCTGAGAACCTGTTTTGATGAGACTAGGAAGGATGTTGTGAAATGATACACAGTTAGTGGCTATCACAAACAAGAGATGTTTGCCCACTGAATGAACTGGGATTTGTTTGGTTTATACATGGTTAACAGCTTCTACACATCAGGGCTGGAATTCCTTTGTCTCCACTTGCAGGTCTAGGAAGTAGATATCTGAAGCTAAGATAATCCACTCCCCCTGTCTCCCTTGTAGTCAGTGGAGATAAGGAGTCACTTTCAGAGTGTGATCTGTCTGACCTATTTTGGTCATGTGGCTTGGATGAGATACTTTAAAAGTGCTTGTCCCTCTCCTTGGACTTTAAAGGCAACCTGAGTGACCAGCTCAGATGTATGCTTCTGTAGGTTGTTCAGATGACTTCTATTGCAGGTCATCATCTAGGTTAATCTTGCTGCAAACCGATGTCCTGATTAATGGAGATATTAAAGACCTTATACTAGGAAAAGCATGACTTGCAATTTCCTAGACAAATTTGATTTAACTGACTGATATGACAGCATCAAAGAATTATATATAAGAACTGCTCAGAAATATATATATATTTCTTGAGAATTTTTTATAAACTGTTCCCTGTATTTCTTTTTTTTTCCAAAGTTTTGTAATTTCTTTTAAAATACTAAGTAGTATTTTATTTTCTTTAACTATTCAGGATATTTTAAAATGAAATCTCTAAATTTTCTATGGAAGTAAGGGGGGGGTAAAAAAAAAGTTATTGATAACACAGTTTTCCCTCAGAACTTTTTCAATAACTGCATAGAAATCAGCATAATACTTTTATGTGGTAAGCTACAAAGCAAAGAAAACCTCAGGTGAAATCCCATACACAGAAATAAATGACGACAATCCCACAGACAACCACTGAGTCAGGACTTTATCCCCAGCTCATAGTGAAGAAATTACATTGACATGATATGCCCCTAAGTACGCAATTACATCATCATAGCAGACTCCTTAACCTCCTCCCCATTATTAAATGTCTCCTAAATTTCACTTAGCAGTATTTTGCTAAACTTGATGAATAAAATGGTCTTTGCTTTATGACTTATCTGTATATAATTTTCTATATGTTTCATTAGGTTTGAGAAACTTTTTGAAATTAAATTATGAAATGAATGGAACTTATGAAAGTCACAGTAAGCTGGAAGAAGGAAAAAATACAGTTTTTACAAGACAAACTGAAGTATAAGAAAGGTGTTGTTAATGGAAAGAGGATTTGTCACTAAGGCCTTTTTTTAGAGGCTCAAATGTACATTGATGCTCACTAACCTATAAGGGGTCTGGCCTATATTCTCAGTAGGTTTGTTCTCATCTGTGCCATACATTTCTTGGAAGACTTTCAACAGAGTGTTTTCATGCCTTGATTTCCACACCGTGTTTTCTTGATGGTGCTATTAGGCACAACTCGTGCATTTCTTGAGAATTTGGTTGCTAAATTCACAGATTTAGAAATGAATAATCCTTGTGAACTACCTAGGAAGAGATGTACATCCAGATTCTGATGTTATTCTACCAATTATAGCCCCACTCATCCCCCAGTAGACTCATTTTAACTGAGAGCTTATTTCAAATAAGTAAAGAGACTAAAAAAAAAAAAAAAGACTGGATTAAAAGACAGTATTTAAATTATTTTTCATTCTGCTTTCATCGATCAGAAGGAGTCTCTTACTAGAAATATTCCTACTGGGAAATGAATGTGGTTAAGTTATTTGTTCATAAATATGCTGCAATAAAAGTAAGGAAATGATATTTTTAAGTCCTTTGAAGATGCTGACATATCTAAAGAGTGGGAATTGCTCAGCAGGAGAGTTTAGGGAATACATCTGTGAGTATCCCCAATAATATGTATAACAGCTTTCAATGATACACTAAATTTACTGTTTTATTAGTCATTGTTCTTATATGTCAGAAACTTGTAACACTTTAGTTACCACTTAAGTGTCCAAAATTTGCATTTGTGAAAATTTCTGTTGCCTATTTACAGTTGTCGGTTTTATTTTTTGCAGGGCTGGGGGGCAGTTTATAATAGGTCACTATAAACATTTCAGTACAGAAATAAATTGCATTTCTACACTCTGCCAAATTAGCCCAACAGCATCTTTTAAACTGTAGTTATTGGGAAAACCTATAAAATTTAATAATTTAATAATTTAATAATATTTGGTTTACTTCTGGTCAAATCTGAAAAGGGGAAAAATATGTGACTTTGCGCTGATTAGATTTATATCAGCTTAAATCCTTGGCTTCCCTGCTAAGGATGCTAAAACAGAGGTCAGTTCTATTTTGGTTTATGAGAACTAAGGAAAAGGAAAGCCCACACGACCTGTCAGGTAGCTAAAACAAAATGACAAAAACAATGTGAGAGCTGCCCTGCATGATCTCAGCTCCCATCTGTGGGTAGCACCTCCCAACTTCTTCCTTAGACTGTACAGTCATGGCTCAAGATAACTCTTGGAAACTGACAGTCCCAATGTCAGTAAAAAATTAGATACTGCACAACTTTGAAAAAGGGCACATCAGTAACTCAGATCTCTCAACCACTTACTCAAGCTGGGAAAGTGGTTTCATTGTGGCTTCAATTTTTTTGCTCACACAAATCTTGGTAAGGTCTTGGCTGGACAGTGCGCCCACTCTTATAGTTTTAGAAAGGAAACTGTTTCTCTTATTACTTCTAGTCACTCTTGAATACAGGACTGTACTTTACATAGAACCAAGAGGCAGATTTTCAGAGTTTCACAGGTGGACACCTTATTCCTGGGTGCTGTCAGTACTGTGGGTTTAACGAGTAAGCCCTGAGGCTTCTTCTGCATTTGTTCCATGACCAGCTGATCCGTAGCAATGGCTTGTCTCATCATTTCCCATCTGGTATATATTTTCTTGGCTAGTTGAGACAGCATGTGGTTTACTTTTGCACATGTTCCTTGTTCTTTTTATATCAGTAATGACACAGTGTCATAATAATAGGAATAAAAAATAACTGCAATTCTCCCAAAAGTGAGAGCACTGATCTCTTAACTAATAGATAGTATTGGCTTAATTTGCCTGAGACACTCTGCGGTTTGGTCCTGCTGACAGTGCTGGGGATTTTCCAGATGCAGAGGATTATGAAGTCTTGGACAGCATTGCCAGTTCCTGCAGTTTTTACTAGGAAACTTACAGAGCTGACATCACAAAACAGCCCAGGTCTCGGAGTCATGTGAAAATCTAATCTTCCATTTAAAAAAATAGTTTCAGCTGTGGAGTAAATACGCAGTACCTCTTAAGGGCTTTCTAAAAAGCTAAAAAAACAGAGGGTCCAGAAGGCACTATCATTATGATAATTGCAAACAACAACACTACTTATATTAAGTTGGCTCCATAACTTTTCTTATCCTCCCCCCCCCTTTTTTTTATGATAGAAACCAAAAATCATCCTGTTATTCTTTGTTCCTTCACCAACCAGATTCACTGTAGTCACCACATTGGCTCAGACTCATCCATGTTAGTTCCGCATCCCAAGTTTAGCACTAGCCAGTACTACAGTTAACTGGGCAATGATTTAGTTTCCTACGGCCATTTAAAAAAAAAGCCAAACAAAAAACCCAACAAACAAATAATAAAAACAAAAAAAAACCCAGCCCCGTAAAAACCTGTTTTCTTTAAAAATAATTGAGGCTTTGGTCAAAATATGGTAATTTAATTTTTTTCAGACTTTCTGAAAGTCATGAGCACACGTCACCTTAAGTCACTAAGGGAAAAAAAAGAGAACAATTTTGTTGAAAAATATGAGTGATATAGTAAAAAAAAAAAAAAGCCATGTTGATGTCCATTTTGCTAAAAGAGTTCTACATATTTTTATTAGCTTGTATCTCTCACTCCAGGGGAAGGTACAAGGAATCCAGAAGTAGCCATATGCAGGACCCAAGAAGCCCTATAACAATTTTTGGCTCTATAATCTCTTAAACTGTGATGGGTCCTGTTTTCAGTAAGTTTTGAAGACAGAATTGCAGCTGGTGAACATTTGTTCTCTGCAATCTTTGGAAATATAAATAAAAAATAACAAACTGTTTGGCTGAAACCTCAAATGCCAAGGGAGGATGGCAGACGCTACAAAGTAGTATTTACAATACTAATGAGGCAGCAATGACTAATAGCTCAAGGAAGCTTATTTAAGAGTCAGTTCACAGCTAGTAAAGAAAGTTTATAACAAAAAAATAAATACAAAAATTATGAATATAAAAATTGAAATTTACTAGAAAACTCCTAACATGAAGGTTTTACAAACTTCTCAAGAAGTATTCTGTTCTCTTTTATTTTTTTTTTTTTCCTAGAGTGAGTGCTGGTTTTTTTGTACTTTGTTTCTTGGGCATCCAGATTTGCCCAAACTAAATATCAGGTCTTAATATGGTGTTGAAGTTGAGTATGTAAGGATCATACCATGCAATGCTACTTCTGAAAACAGAACTGTTATAGAGGAGTAATAGATTTTACTTCTGATTTTGTTACAGGTTTTCAAAAGTTGCAGCTGGTCTCATGCTTATAAAAAACATCCTTCCTCACCTACTCACAGTTAGTGCCTTCACTTTATATTTGCAATTTATTTTCAAGAAGTCATGCTAACATAATCATGTCCAGTAAATAACAGCTAAAAGGAAGCAGGTGCCATGCATAATGAACTTCCAGTCTCACAGTAGCTGAAGTGGAAATGTTTTTGGTCAGGATATTTAAGTAAGTTGAGAGGAGTTAAAGTGGAAATAAAGCAGTCATTTTCAGTAAAACCTTTCCAGATCCACTTTGGAATCTCTCAAACAGCTGAGATATTCTCCTCCTTCCCTCTCTTCCTGCTATTTCTTTCATCATTATCTGTGTAAAATAATATTTGATATGTGAGAACATGGATGAAACAAACTATTTTCTTTCATGCTTGAGAATGATGCCAGAAGAACATCCATGGAAACTAATACCTTATTAACCCACACAGCAGATGCAGACAGGCTGAAATAGGAAACTTACTTCAGTCTCTTACTGTACCTTGCAAGGGATTAATATTAAATAATTAAAAAAAACCCGACCAAACAAACAACAAAAAATACCAAAACAAAAAGAACCCCAAGAACATATTATCCAGACATTTACAGTTTTAGGCATGTGCAAGAGCTTATGAGGTTTTTGGGTTTTTATTTTTTGGAGATCCTTTGTCTGGCTTGACCATAAACCTAAGCAGAATTCTTCAGAGCAACCAGACTTAGTTGATATTCTCTTTCAGACACACTAAAAACCATTATAATTCTACCCTCTAAGGAGTCAAGCTGTGAGCAATATAATTTTCAAAATGGGAAAGAAGGGTATACATTGGTTATGGGCAATCTGTTCTTGTAACTTCTGTAATCAGCCAAGATGATGAGCTATGGCCTTCCTCATTATAACAGAAAATCAGATTTACCTCTGCCAAAAGAAATAGTAACACTTAGCATTTATATAGCTCTTTATCTCTTAAAGCTTTTTAGAAATATTAACTAATTACAGGCAGAGTTTTGAAGTTTCCTGAAAAAAATACCACAACCTAAAATTCTATGAAGGGAAATAAAATTCCTACAAGGAAAAGGATACTGGAAATG
Source organism: Theristicus caerulescens (assembly GCA_020745775.1). Classification (NCBI taxonomy): domain Eukaryota; kingdom Metazoa; phylum Chordata; class Aves; order Pelecaniformes; family Threskiornithidae; genus Theristicus; species Theristicus caerulescens. The sequence goes on along the minus strand of CM036559.1, from coordinate 127,380,186 downwards.
CATCTCATTTATACTTAGAAAATTGCTTGCAGAGAAAAAAAAATCAACAGCACTAACATCAATCCTGTTACAACAATGTATTTAATGTTTGCAATTGCTCTGTAATTATTTCTAATTAAAAAATTTTGGTCATGAGGTTGTCAAAAGCATGACCTGACATGCTGCTTTTACCGTAAGAAATTTAATCTGGTCACTCAGGATGTTTTTTTTTTTCCAAGTCTGTGTTGCATTATTTATGCGTGAGCCATTTGCTCTAGTGAAGAACTACAACTTAACTAGTACATCTTAACAGTGTAACTGCTCTTTTAAATCATTGATATGGTTTAATGTTCTAGGATGGACAAGCCTTTCAAGCAGAAGTATTAAAGGTAGAAGTAAAAATGTTAGGGTAATAATATGTGATAAAAATTTGTAAGGTGTTTAAGGTACCTGAGCTATTTTACAGCCAACAAATGGCATCCTTCAGAAATTTTCCAAATGATTATTTGGAAAGGTCATTTATATGGAAATTCTGGGGTTGCAAGGAAATTTGTTTTGGTTACTGTTTCTTTTACATGTAGGTAGATTTATATTTCTTATTAGTGTCTTTTTTTCAGTAGTATGCACTATCCACCTGCTAAGGGGTTCTGTAATGAAATAGCTGTCATTTCTTTTCTGTTTGTATAGTGGAGTATTATAATTTTTTTTGGTAATTATTTATACCCTTATGCCTGTTCACATCTCTGACAGCAGGCCAAAGAAATACTACTTACATTTGTTCTTCTTCCTCAACTGTTGCACTACGGTACTATCATACTTATGATAAAAATATGTCTATGTGTAAAAAAAAGATTCCATTTGTTGAATAAGTAAACTTGTGAATCATAGTCTTCATCCTAGAGCTTTAGGTGTTACAGCATGGCTGGGCATTTTGTACTAGAAGCAGGTTCTTCAGGTATTTCATGCTTAAATCCAGCATTGGTGTAGTTCACATGGGTGGGAATAGCAGTATTTATGGCTTGGGTCAGGCTAACATCCAGATAGAAGGAAGTAATTTTCTAACCCGAGAGATGTCTTATTCGTATATGATGCTATATGAAAGAACAGCATCTGTACCCAGAAACATTTCTAAAACATTAATTCATTGCAGGCCTGTGTCTTCAGCCAAAATAAACTATTACTTTCCTGAAATTTCCTTTAGTTGTCATGTTAATCTCTCATGTGTTTAGGTTCACCCAAATATTCTTTGCCTGTGAATCAGTCTCATTTGAGAATTACTTCATGTTGGTTATGATGGTATGGTTGCATCCGCTAAAAGACTGGGAGTCACTTTGCCTTATGTGCCTCCTTCTGATATGTTTGTCTATGCGTCCAAGGAGCTAGTTGGTCCATTTTCATAAAGCCAGTGTAGGTCTAGCTTGCCTTAGGTACTGCAAGAAGAATGATATTTATTAAACTTTAGCATCAGCATAAACCACAATGCCAAAGTGAAACAAAAGCCAATGTACAATCTATTGGCCTCTTTTCCTTGAATCAGGACAAAAAAACCCAATCATCAAAACTATAATGTGCCAGTGATATAATGCCATTACAATTGCTATCCAGGCAAAAGAAAGGAAAAGTCTTAGGAAATAAGGGAAGACTTTGTTTTTCCTTTTTCCCCCCATTTCTTGGATACAAGGTCTGGGAAGGAACCTACACAAATTCTTGACTATGAGACACCATCAGAGTTTCTCAACATCTTGCAGATATTATTAGTTCAGCTCTTCTCAAAGATACTCAGGAAGTGAAACTCCCTTCTATCCTCTGTAAATTCTATTTCCATAATCCTGTAGATTACATCTCCTTGTAAATGGAAAGTAGGAAGATGGGAACAATATAAAATGAACCCCATTAACCTTACAGTTGGGCTACCTTACTGCGGGCCTATGCTTTTCTTTCGAATCACATAAACCTTCCACACCAAATTATTGTTACTCTTCTACAGAAAATCTCATAGTTTTTTTTTTCTCCCAAAAAGGTTTAAATTTATCTTGAAACCATTGATGCGTTTGCTCATAGTTGAATCTACACCAAAGAAACACAATATAAGGACACAGAACAGCTGCAACAGGCTTTATTTGTTCTTGCTTTAGTAATTGCAATGGTCAAAAGTGCTATTGGAAAAAAAAAACAACCCTGAACTGGACTGTGAGATGCAGGAATTATCCCAGCATGAAGCCTGACAGATGCTTCATCTCTTGGTCAGAAACAGATCTATGGTCTTCAGTTTGAGAAACACTATGTTTTGACACTAATGCCCATGGCAGGGGGGCTGGAGTTAGATGATCTTTAAGGTCCCTTCCAGCCCAAGCCATTCTATGATTCATTCTATGATTCTATGACACTATGTCAGTGCTATTTCTATGTTCTCAACAGCGAACTGCACTGGTGGAGAGCTGCAGTCTGTTTTTGTATGTATTCTTTACCATTGTTCTTTATGCTAAAACACTTTATAGATACCATGGAATGTTTATCCACTACCAAAATTTGGGAAAAATATTTTTAAACTAAAAAAAATTAACAGAAAACATATTTCTCTCAGATTTTTCCAGTCTGAACATAAAATGGCAAAAAATCTGTTTCTCAGTGTAAGATTTTCTACAGATTCAGAAAAACACAGAAAACATATGCATGCAGAAAAATGAGAAAAAGTGGTTATTTGCATTAATTACATGGTGCCATTAATTAATTCCATGGTGCCATGAATACCATTAATTAAATGGCACAACTTTTTGCTCATAAGTAGTTGTTAACAAGTGGTTTCTAGCTTCCAGTAAAGCTGAAAGCCACTTCTCTTTATGTGATCTTCATCTATGATATACAGGGGAAAAAAAAATAAAACAGAAGAAACTATGAGAAGGAACAAGATATGCCATGCAGACGATTTTCTCAATCCAACTGAACAACTTAAGTCATAATGTTAATCAGGCCATGCTAGTGCCATTGAAGATAATATCCTTGGGGGTATTAAGTGTAGAATCCCCCTCTTTTTTCTGGTTTGCTCTTTGCACAGCCTTACTTTGACTTTGCTGAACACAGGGAAAAAAAATAGACACATCACCTCATCCACTGCTGAGAGCTAATCACCTGTAAAATACTTAAAATTCACTGCTTTGTACTTAGCATCAGCTCTCAAACGACTCAAAGCTAGTTTCACTGAAGTTGTGTGTTCTCTAATCTAGGATGACAGAGGACTTTTGGCATGATCCTGTATGACTCAACCCAGTGGGAGTTTCAGCACTGATTTAAATGGAATGGGATCCATGAAACCAAGTTAGAAAATCACTTTGGTACAGCTTTAGTCTCTCTCTGGTTAGGAAACAATGCAATTAAACATTGTTCCTCCTTCAGTGAGGGTAGTCGTCCTGATTTGGGGTCTATCTGTTCACACCAGTAATACCATAACAGCCAGAAACTTTCATCAGTTCATGTCACATTATATTGGGTGTTCTGTAAACACACACAAAAAAACCCAAACCAAACCCACACACCTGATTGCCTGTCCTCAGAGTTTTACAGAATTTCCCCTTATATTGTACATACCATAGTACAATGTCTTCAGCACATTACTGATGTTAGAGATTGAGGGCATATACACCTATGAGAGTTCTCAACCTACAAATGCCTATATTTTATTTTCTTTTTCCACTGGTGCTAGGAGCAAAGCTTATCGTGATTTGGACAATGAAAGCCTACAGAGAAAGCTGCAAGGAAAATCAATTTAAATCCCCAAAGCCTGAACAGACTACACCACACAGAAAAGGAAAGAAAAAGGGAGGAAAATAAAGAAGTCCTAGTCTAGTTTATGTTATCTGTTTGATAATGCTGCTATCCAGGTACAATACTCTTCATGCAGTATCAAAAACCTACTGATTATTGGGGAGATTGGTATCTTACAGAAATAACACAAACCAACCCTGCCACATCGGCTGTACTGCTGCAATTAGCCGTTTCCAAACAACACACTTCACTGAACAACTTCTGCAAAGATCAAATGACCCATTCTGTTCCCACCCATCTTTTTTCTTCTTCCTTATGTTCTGTTATGTCATGCTATGTTCTGTTATGTTCTGTTACGTTGTTATGTTATGTTATTTTCTATGCTTGTAGCCCTTTGGGGATGTATAATGAGAATAGCAGCACAAATGAGAAAGCAGAAAATACAAAGCAGTGAGCGTAGGTTTAGGTAAAGTGACAGCTGCCATTAGAGATAAGGTAATTCTACTAAAAGGCTCCAGCAGAGATTAAAAACTAGTCCACACTGCCAAGCTGACAAAGAAAGAAGAGAGCTTGTTTCTAGGTATTTTTCTCTGCTGTTGTTTCTTCTTTTTTTTTGATGGGAGGAGGGAAGGCTGGTGAAATTCGTAAAGAATTTATCCTCATCTTTCACTTATATCCTCCTATAAATAGCTGGGGGGTGGGAAATAAAAAATCCTCTTTTCCTTTAAAGAAAATAGTTTCCTTTTTCTACAGATGTTGTTCTCCAGGCCCAGCCAGCTCCTGCCTTTTCTTGTCATGCCCCACAGAAAAAGAAAGACAGCACAAGAAAGGAAGAAATGTGGCACACAAACATGATGAAATTTAAATTGCATTTTCAGCCTTTTGTGAGTGTTTGAAAATAAATCCATGGAAAAAATCCCTGTTAGTTATTCCATATTTGGCTGTATTAATGACTTCCCCTTCAGTCTCCCTTATGTCCCAAATAAAATATAAAAATTTTAAACAACCAAAAAATACACAGTTAAAACAGTACAGTTATATGTTTCTTGCCCAGCTCGCTCTTCTTACAGAACAGCTTGAATCATACAACCTGCCTCGACACTAGGTAAAGCTGTAATATTGGTCAAGAAAAGACAGTCCAAGGACAAGATTTGAGAACATAGCACTTCTTGTGAGATCTTGGGTAAATGTGTTATCCGCATCTATCTCCATCTTTCCATTTGTAAAATCAAGATAAAATACCCCTGCCTGGACTATTCTCTGCTGTGCAGATTGATTTTTAGAAGAAGAAAAAAAAAGGTGACTCATAAAACATACTGATGACAAAGTCCTCACTTACTGAATATATATTTACAACTTCTACAAGTAGTTCACTGCTATCCATCTCTGGGCTTTTTGCAGTGCTCCTGTTATAGTAGATCCAGTAGCCTTGCACCTCTATACTGCCTGCTAGCCAGTAGCTAATGCATCCTTAACAGGGATTAATAACCTAGAAGTACCAGCTGCAGCAGATAAATATAAAGAAAATAGCAAACTGATTAAGTTAATTGGAGCTGATCTGCCCATCAGTGTAATTGGCAAGGATTTTCACTTTAAAGACAGAAACTTTAAGCAGCCACCTTAAAAGACCAAATTATCTTGGAATAATAATTACTAAGAATGCTTAAAACACAATGAAATTCAGCTTTGATCCGAGTTGAACACTGTGAAGTTTAACTCTGATAGGAAGGAGCAATTAATACACACTCTAAGGGGCAAACTGGAGGCAGCGAAGATGACTGCGCTGCCTGGAATCCTCTTAATTTAAAATCTCTACATATTATTACCTCATAAAGCTCCTGGGTTTGTTTTGTTGTGGTTTTTTTTTCCCTGTGTTTTTCTATTATTCAGAGATTTTACTATTATCTTATATATATTATACTGTTATGTTTACGAAAGGCAGGTCCTGCTTGACTAACCTGATCTCATTCTATGGCAAGGTGACCCACTTAGTGGATGAGGGAAAGGTTGTGGATGTCGTTTACCTGGACTTTAGTAAAGCCTTTGACACTGTTTCCCACAGCATTTTCCTGGAAAAATTGGCTGCTCATGGCTTGGATGGGTGTACTCTTCACTGGGTAAAAAACTGGCTGGATGGACAGGCCCAAAGAGTTGTAGTGAATGGAGTTAAATCCAGTTGGCAGCCGGTCACAAGCTGTGTTCCCCAGTATTGGGGCCAGTTCTGTTTAATATCTTTATCAATGATCTGAACAAGGGGATCGAGTGCATCTTCAACGAGTTTGCAGACGACACCAAGTTGGGCGTGAGTGTTGATCTGCTGGAGAGTAGGAAGGCTCTACAGAGGGATCTGGACAGGCTGGATTGATGGGCCGAGGCCAATTGTATGAGGTTCAACAAGGCTCAGTCCTGGGTCCTGCACTTGGGTCACAACAACCCCAGGCAACGCTACAGGCTTGGGGAGGAGTGGCTGGAGAGGCTGAAAAGGACCTGGGGGTGTTGGTTGACAGCCGACTGAATATGAGGCAGCAGTGTGGCCAGGCGGCCAAGAAGGCAAATAGCATCCTGGCTTGCATCAGGAATAATACGGCCAGCAGGACTAGGGAAGTGATCGTCCCCCTGTACTCAGCACCTGTGAGGCCGCACCTCGAGTACTGTCTTCAGTTTTGGGTCCCTCACTACAAGAAGGACATCAAGGTGCTGGAGCATGTCCAGAGAAGGGCAACGAAGTTGGTGAAGGGTCTAGAGAACAAGTCTTGTGCAGAATGGCTGAGGGAGCTGGGTTTGTTTAGTCTGGAGAAGAGGAGGCTGAGGGGAGACCTTATCACTCTCTACAACTACCTGAAAGGAGGTTGTAGTGAGGTGGGGGTCGGTCTCTTCTCCCAAGTAACAAGCGATAGGACAAGAGAAAATGGCCTCAAGTTGTGCCAGGGGAGGTTTAGATTGGATATTAGGAAGAACTTCTTTACTGAAAGTGTGGTCAAGCACTGGAACAGGCTGCCCCGGGAAGTGGTTGAGTCCCCATCCCTGGAGGCATTTAAAAGACGGGTAGATGTGGTGCTTAGGGACATGGTTTAGTGGTGGCGTTGGTAGTGTTAGGTTAACGGTTGGACTTGATGATCTCAAAGGTCTTTTCCAACCTAAACGATTCTATGATTCTCTTACCTTCTATGTGTGCTCTAGTACACTTCTGACAAAGAAATTCATGTGCTTCATGTACCCATCATAGATGAATGCCATGACTGTGAAATTAATGCTTTTCTGTAGTTTTTTTTAATACAGAATGTATTAATTGCTACAAGAAATGTGTATATATATGACCATGAACTATCTCATCCATAGAGAACACTAACCTGGAGTCCTCCTCAGTTGGAAAATTTGACCCATTAGCCAAATAAGCAGATATCTTGCATATTCCCTGCAGTGCTGGCCAAGGTGGACATCACATATACCTGTATGCACATTCAGATGGATAATTGACTGAAAAGCATTTGTAAAAGGTCATTTTTCAGTGATGTAAACAAAAAAACAAAATTCAAGGAAATGGAGCTCTTAACTGAAGAGACCGATTTAGTACTCTAGCACTTCAGCAAATTAGCCACTCTATTGCAGTCATTGGAGTAGTTTTCAAGTGGGCAAACACCTGGCTGGCACATTTAGAAGGCAAATTTAACCATATTGAGCTGTCACATCTCTAAAACCAAGTTTCTTGGTTTTTTTGGTTCTTTTTAATAACCGATTATATTACTGAAACTACCTATATGCCTACCTTAATTCATCTAATGTCAGCGTCACTACATTAGGGATCAAGCTTGTGCTTAAAACAAAACATATATACATATATATATATTTGATTTAATCTGATTCTTAAAATCACAGGTCTAAATTGTGTATTTGGTGATGCGACAGTCCCTTCTTTTCAAACTTTATGGAAATGTAGAAGATGACAAAAAGCTTCTATGGGCGATATCTTCTGCTGAGACACATGATTAGACAACTGACAGACTTGAACTGGAATAGTATCCCCAAGCAACCAAACCTATTAACCTTTTTCCAGCAGCTGGCTAAATCTAAAAAGCTCAGCAGTATCAATTTATACATTTGTACAGTCCTCAATGAAATGGAAGTGGAGTGATTCAAAAGGAAAATCATGTGCTGATCTACAATGTAATATTAATAGCCAAGCTTGGGAGAAAATGCATGACTACTCTGAATTAGGCATTTGAAGATAATTAAGCCAAAAATAGTATTTACAGATTGCTGGTCATCCTCTCAGATGATGTGAATGTGTATAGATGGTGGAAGTATGCTAAAGAAAGAACAGATGTAACCAGATGTTTCAGGAATGGAAACACAGAAAAAGTAAGTCAGAAAATAAGCCGGTGTAACTATATATATACAAAATATGTAGCTTAGAAGTTCTAGACCATTAGATTTAATGACATACAAGTAAGCATTTTAAAAAGGGCTTTGATACTGCAGTTAAAATTAAGAAAAAGTGTGACTCATGTACCAAAGGACAAAACCTGGCCCAAATTTTTATATCATCATCATGTCACATCAACACACGCAAACAAAGGGAAATGTCAGTGAAACGAATGGAAGATCGTACGTATTCAAAATTGAAGAGTGGTTTAATACTACGGGAGGTTTTTTTGCTTACAACTAACTGCTGATAAGAGAGAAATCTGTATATGGTTTTATTTTCCTTCCTTTTTCCAAGCTTTCCCTTTCCCTTCTCTTCTTCATTCCTTGCATACACCTCTGAAAATAAATCATGAAGCTGAATAAATCCAGGAAAGAGCAAACAATAGCCTTACCCACTATGTCAGTCAAACTAGTCATGCTCCTGGTATTTTTGAGCAAATTTTTTTTTTTTTTTGGTTTTCATTCTTCTTTTTTTATGACAGCTGATTATCAGCTCTGATTATCATTTGTATTCTTTGCTGCTAACAGCTGTCAGGCTTCTTATTCTCAGTATGGATGATCTCAAATAGCTAGAAAAGGCCTATCAAATCAGTTTTTGAAGTCTGAAGAGCAAGAGATCTGAATGTGGCAGTTACATTTGCAGACGTCTGAATACAGAAATTGATATTTTTAAGAATGCGAGCAGGCTGGTAGCTACCATGCCTACCACTGAGTGAGGTCTTTCTGCCTTTCCACTCCAGTGCCAGGACACCAGCCCAACTTTTTTGAACTCTTATGCAGCCATCATCACTGCAGTAAAGGCCCTATTGTTTAACTATATAATCTGCAGGGTATATAAGATAAAAACACTGTAAAGATTCAGTCTGGGCCTTAGTTCCTTAAAAAAAGGAGAACCTGGGAAAAAGCATCAGAAAGAAATGATGGCTTGGGGACAATAAATTCCCTTCCTGCTATCTTACTGCTCACAGGGGGAAACAAGCCTTTGATGATTTACACAGAAAAATGATAAGAGTTATAGCTCCTATTATAGCAAGTCTGTTGTGTATTTACAGATGTGGTGTCACTAAGTACTGCAGAGACCACAGAGCTGCTGTATGTTGTACAACCAGTGAAATCTATACTGGGTCCTACCATTAGCGTCCTTCAGAAGCACTGAGTGCACCTAAGCCTGATCCTTGTTCCCTACAGGCAGAGATGTAGTTACACTGACTGGTTAAAGGTGGTGCAGAGATGCTCCAGCCAGCTCTGGTCATTCCAGTTCTTGAAGCAGAACAAATGTGTCAGAGCAGCATTGACTTCATAGTTTGGCCGAGTACCGAAGCTGTCCTAGGCTACAAAATCTATTATATTATATATTCAAGATGGAGACCAGTATTTTTACACACAGTGACAATAAGAAAGCTAAGCATGAAGTTGTGGTATAAATGTTCTATAATATATAAACATTAGGTTTAGATCAGCAATAACCTGGCAGCTGTATTGACATTTATTGTGTTGGGTGGACATGGGCGACCATGTTTTTCCTTTCCTATATACTTTCAGCATTGAGTATATATAATAGATAGGGTAAGCAGCTTAGACATAGATGTCCACATTTGCTCTAATGGCTCCCATAAGTCACCTCGTACAAGTGATGTATACGAAGTCCTACAGCAAATCAAAATCAGTATCAGATGTCAGGTGTTTTCTGTCACCGTTCCCACATCCAACCCAGTAGATCACTGTGACCTTAGACAAGTCATTTAATCTCTGTTTCTATTTCATGTTCACACGTTAATGGACCTGAATGAAACTGCAGTGAAATAGAAAATAGTTTGCTATTATTCTGAAATATTCCTGCATTAAAAACATTTAACATAATGATGCCATAAAGGAACTGATGTAGGACTGCTGCAAAGCTGGAACACAGATTTTTGTGATCACATTGCCTATATTACTTAGATGATACCTTGAGGGTGCTTCCTGTTTATGAGGTGATAACCATTTCCTAAGCCGTATAACTCCCAGGTTTATTGTGCAAGGACACAAATATTCCAGCATAACAGCAAGAGCTCTTAAAGCATTACATAAAAAATTGGTCCTTCTTTTCATAATCAATCATACCTTCTTGATTCCCACATCACTGCAACAGACATTGTATCCCTATTGTTCAGAAAAGTTAAGCAACACAGAAAGAGAGAGACAGATTTTACTTTGCTTTTGATCCAAGAGGCCCGTGGAACAAGCTGCATGATGTTGCAGCGTATACAAGGTTTGCTGGCAGAAGAAAACCTGTGAATAAAGCCATATATTACTGAATACAGGCATTTACAAATTCTGGAATAAAAGGACCTGATCCTTTAGTGCTGTGAGGGATATTTGCAAAAATGGCTTTTACGAAGCCTAAGTAGGTAGGACTGATTACACCTTTCCATTTCACATCTGAGTTTAAGTCATTGCATGATGAGTCAAAGTTCAATTTAATATTTATAAAATAATTCTATCTGGTGGAGACTATAATGATACTGGTCTGGAGAAAAAGGTGTCTTCCAGAGAGCAATTCTGATTTATCTTTTTAACTTGAGTACACTAAAGCATTTGGCTCTTTCCTATGGTTAATCCTTTTTCTGCTGAAACTAAGGAAGTAAGGAAAATCATCAATATGATAAAAGAAGGGAAAGAATTACAAACAAAGGTATGATAGGGAATTTTTTACCTATGTGTACTTTTAAAAAGACAGTTTGTACACTTTCTGTAAAAAAAAAAAAATTGACAGCACTTCAGAAATTCCATGAAAAAGAATGTCTTAGTCTCAGGAGTTCTTCACCTTTATGTATTTATCAGCCTTCAAGGAAATATGTATATAATATGCATAATTTCAGTGTGCCTGGTTATTCCATTTTGAAAAGTATCTTACTTTCCAGCTTCAGGTGGGAACACTGAAACCAACTTGCTGGATAGCCAATACCAGTGGTAATATTGAACCCCATCTTTACTGGACTTCAGACAAAGGACCTGAAAATATCACAGGACATTTTCTATGGATGCTGATCTGAAATCCTGCAGGCTGAGGACTTATAAGGCCATATCATCGCATGTCCTCTGCTGTCTGCCTTTCTGCCCACAGAAAGGTCTGGACAGGAGATTTTTTCATGCCTTATTTGTAAAGGGATTGTATGCCAAATGCCATTCTTGTTTTGGAGGCTCTGCTGTAGTTCTCCCATAGACAAGCACAACACAAGATACAGAGCTCAGCTGCAGCCTGTCAGTTCACTTTAGTACTTAATGTCAAGAACTTAAACAGTGTTTTTCATGTCTAGTACCATGTATAATTATTCAGCCTTTCACTGTGCCTACATTACAGAAAAAAAATATAATTCTCTCTCCTTTGCCATAGTATGCATTACAGTGGTTTAAGTTATGCCAGTCCAAGAAGCATTTTTTTTCTTTCCTTCTTTCTTTGAGAACACAGAAGTTAAAGTTTACTTCTCCCACTTTTTTAAGTTGAAGGACATGAAAAGTTAGTGCAGATATTTGTTCCCATGGTAGACTTCCTTCTCAGCATGCAGTAATGTGAAACCAAACACTCATTTGATTATAAATTCACTCGGAGGAATTGCAAAAAGAATTCCCCACAGCAAATGTCTGGAAAGCTCAAGCTGGCTTAAATTGAAACCTAAATCATTCTCTGTTAACAATAGTTTTCCCTAAAGAAATACACCTGCCAGGTTAGCTTGCACATGGGGGATGAGACCTGAAGACCAGCAGCAATAAAGTCACACTCAGCTGCATTGGCTGCTCTGCTCCTTCGCTTCCTAAGTGGACTGCCAAGATGCTTCAGCATCAGACACAGGATCTGAATCTAAGGCAGGCAGGTAAAATTTCAATTCCAACTGTCAATGCTGATAGAGAAAAACAGCAAAAAAGGCATAAAAGGTATTCCATTAAAACAGGAACTTGTCCTGATAAAATATGAACTAATTCTGGTGACCATCTGTTTTATGTTTAATCTTTTTTGGCAAGCCTGAGAGAAACAGTAGTGTTTCCAAATTTCTTATAATGAACTTTGATATTATATACTAACTTAAAATAAGAAAGAAGGGGTTTAAACCCAGAAGGCTTTCATCCTGCAGGACAGCCTGAGTTCTGCATCATTAGCTCTGAGCACCATTACACTAAAATGAATAAGGGTAAAATTTCATTTTGTTCTAGCACCCAGTCTGGGAATTTTGTTGCAGAGAAGTCTAGCGAAGTTCAGGCCCTGCCTGGCAGACTGGTGTCTGTTTTTGAGAGCTGGATTAATGAAGAACATCATAGGAAGAAATGAAGGAAGCTTCATAGAGAAGTAAATAATCATTGTGCTGACATTCCAATATATAAACTAACCTGGACAAGAGCATAAAGTAAGATAGAGTTAACAAATCCACAGAAATAAGGTGGAATTATCTGATGTAATGAGTTGATGGACTGAAGCAGAAACTTTCAAGGTGTGATTCATCTAATAATTGTATGCATGTTTACAATAAGTCAGAGAAATTAAAAGTGCCCATTTTTTTCCAGAGATGATAAATATAACCTAATGGGATTACTGCAGATGTAATAATCTCCAGTAAATATAATGAATACCAGCATTAGTATCCACACTGTAAAATGCAATGATTTACAGGTTTTGTTTATAGGTATCTGGGCAGGTTTTTTTCTTCACTTTCCAGCAATTTTATTAGATTCCTTAAGAACAATTTGATTTATAGATTCATGGGATAAAACTCCTCAAACCTCTAAATAAAAAATAGTTGGGTTTGTGAATGAAAAATAGGTACCAATTACTTTCCAAAGCTAAAGTAGACTTACCTAAAATAAGAAAATATACATGCAATACTTAGCTAAGTTGTGAGTGGACAATAGGTCCCAGTACTATGAAAGAAAAAAGAAAAAAAATATACTTTCTAGCCACAATTGCAGGGACTCTAAAGCCACATGAAGGAAATATGAGTGTCCAGTTTGCTTCAGAAAAGGCATGACAGGAGAAATAACAAAAGTATACAAAATAATTAGTCACTTAAAGAAATTGCATAAGGCTTTTTTTTCTTTCTTTGTTTCCTCCATCTTAATAACAAACAAAAACTCAGTGCAGCTTTAGGGTGGCAAATGGAAACTGATGGAGGAGATGTATTCACATAACTCAGCATTAACCTGTGGTATCAACAGGTCATACCCCTTATAAAAGAGAAATAGAAAAAAAAATTTGGCCAAAATAATCATCCCGAGTTTTAGTGGTAAGTGCAAACAAGAAAAGCATTTTGATAGGCACATTAACCTTCAGTCTTCAGGATTGAGGTCAATTGTGTTGGTGTGGTCAATTGTTAACAATTAAGAGCAAGGACTAAATACTTCTTTGAGGCAGTTTTTCTCTGGGAGTGTCTGGGTAGTCATTATGAAAGGTCTCCTGTGGTAGATCTGGACAGTCACATGCCTCATCCAGATGGTCATATGCCAACTCCAGTCCAAGACAAGTCAGCAACTGTGCAGTGTCATTAGCATGCCACTGAGGTCATGATGTAGGACACCTAATATAACCTGCTTCTGTGGGCTGATGTAACTTGGTTGGATCTCTTTGGTTCAACATGTGCGCAAAGCAGGCAGTCACCAGCTGGTGCATGATTGCATGCATGTGCAGGTGTATAGTAGCATCAGATATTGACCATAACCAGTAAAACTTTTTAACTATCCTGGATGTAGGATGGACCATTCCTATTTTCCTGTCACTTTCTTTCCTCACTCACTAGCCATCCCAATGACAACTGCTGGATACATCAAGAGTATATTCAGCCAGTTATTAAGACCCAGGCAGCAGCAGGAAGGTAGTTATAAATCAGAGTCTTCTGGAAAGTCAAAACACGCTTTGGTAAAAGAAAGAGAGGAACTTATACTGCTTTGTAAGGAAGCAGATGTGTACATTGCTGTGACACTGAAGAAATCAACTGCCTATAGATATTGCTATATCACACAGTAGCCAAAGAGGCTCAGTGGCTGGATTAACCCTGACCCAGATTAATTTTAGTTAACCTCAGCTGCAGGAGGGTCTAAGCCTCTGTCAGACTCTCCTGCAGACACCACCATTGCTGTCAGGGTGTTATAAGTGAACATCCGTGTGAAGGACTTCTAAGGAAATGTTAGTTGGAGGCCTCCAATAGCTGTCAGAGGGCTCAAGTCCCCTTCTGACTTGCACACAGACAGCAAGACTAAGTTAGTTTTCCCCAAATTGTCCATTTGGCTCAGGAGGCCAAGACCCCTTTTGACAACTAGTATCTACAAAATTGACTGTAGAGTTGGGTTTTCTTTGCCAACTCTTCCACTTGCCTGCATGCAAGTCAGAGGCACACTAAGCACAGAGTCAGAGCTCTCTAGCTGCATCATGCAGTGTTTCAGCTGAAAATGTCTACCCAAGAGCCAGCTGTGTCAACAGGGGCAATATGTTGGGGTGGTGCAGTTACTGGAAACATCAGCCTTGTCCCTGGCAAGCTTGAAGCACATGGAAAGGTGTTTTTGTAGGGAGCTGTAGACATATTGGTAGTTCGATGCCTAAGTACTAAAGATTCTTCCTACTCAGTGTGAAGATCTACAAGGTGGAGAGGTGTATCTGATAGAGATGTCCCATATAGTCAGGGAAGAGATGTAGAGACTTTTAGGGTGCCTAAAAGTGGGCAAATGAACTACACTAAGGAAATGTCTCTTTCTTTCCCCTGACAGTACATGGAGCCAAAGGTGACCACATTGCAGAGGTCTAAAATATCACTGGATATATCCCACATCAGCAATTTTTGAAAGCAGGACTCTGGATTTCTTTCTGTCTGTCTGAAAAACATTGAGAATATAATGCTGGGACTATTCAGGTTACATTATTTTCTTTCTAATGGGCTTCATTTTCTGAAATTTACTTTCAAATCAATTTCTGTCATTAGTCCTTTAAAGTAAATATAATATTTGTGGAAAGTAATTATTCATTGTTGGCACAACACATGTATATGATCATTCTTTTGTTTAAATTAGCTTTTAAATTATATGTTAACTGAGTGATTGCACAATATTAATGGCTAAGGACCTTACAGAAGACAGGTTTCTGCTTCAAGGGACAAAAGCATAGGCAGTTATAGTCAAGGCAGCAGATAAGATGGCTATCTTCCTCCAAAACAGAGTCAAAAGAAGACCTATAAGCACTAGTTAATGTACTACTGATTAATCTTAGGGCCTAACATCTTCATATATTTCTAAAAATGTACACAGTGCATTCAACCATTTTTCTATGATCAACTCTATTCCAACAAACCTTTAATATTTGTTGTTGTTATTGTTGGCCACTTAGTGGTTTTGGCACGGATAGAGTTAATTTCCTTCATAATAGCTTGTATGGGGCTATGTTTTGGAGTCGTGCTGAAATCACGTGTACTGGGTTTGTGTGGCAAGGTTTTGGTAGGGGGGCACTACAGGGGTGACTTCTGGGAGAAGCTGCTAGAAGCTTCCCCTGCATCCAACAGAGCCAATGTCAGCCAGCTCCAAGGCGGACCCACCACTGGCCAAGGCCGAGCCCATCAGTGACGGCGGTAGCGTCTGTGGGTCAGTGTATTTAAGAAGGGGAAATAAAACCTTGCACAGAACAACAGCAGCTGGAGAGAGGAGTGAGACTATGTGAGAGAAACAACTCTGCAGACACCAAGGTCAGTGAAGAAGGAGGGGAGGAGGTGCTCCAGGCACTGGAGCAGAGATTCCCCTGCAGCCCATGGTGAACACCATGGTGAGGCAGGCTGTCTCCCTGCAGTTCATGGAGGACCCCACGCCAGAGCAGATGGATGTGCCCGAAGGAGGCTGTGACCCTGTGGGAAGCCCGCACTGGAGCAGGCTCCTGGCAGGACCTGTGGACCCATGAAGACAGAGCAGCCCATGCTGGAGCAGGTTTACTGGCAGGACTTGTGACCCCGCAGAGGACCCACGCTGGAGCAGTCTGTTCCGGAAGGACTGCGCCCCATGGAAGGGACCCACGCTGGAGCAGTTCATGAAGAACTGGAGCCTGTGGGAAGGACTCACGTTGCAGAATTGTGTGGAGGACTGTCTCCCGTGGGAGGGACCCCATGCTGGAGCAGGGGAAGAGTGTGAGGAGTCCTCCCCCTGAGGAGGAAGGAGCAGCAGAGACAATGTGTGATGAACTGACCACAACCCCTGTTCCCTGTCCCCCTGTGCCACTTGTGGCGAGGAGGTAGAAAACTCAGGAGTAAAGTTAAGACCAGGAAGAAGGGAGGAGTTGGGGGAAGGTGTTTTTAGGATTTAGTTTTATTTCTTATTACCCTACTCTGATTTGATTGCTAATAAATTAAATTAATTCCCCAAGTTGGGTCTGTTTTGCCAGTGACAGTAATGGGTGAGTGATCTCCCTGTCCTTATCTCAACCCATGAGCCTTTCATTATATTTTTCTCTCCCCTGTCCAGCTGAGGAGGGGGAGTGATAGAGTGGCCTTGGTGGGCACCTGGCTTCCAGCCAAGGTCAACCCACTACACCATGACACTTAGGAAAGTTGCTTTTTTCCAAAGATTTTGCAAGCCTTCAAACAAGGACAGTTAGGTAAATACCCATGTAGGTCTTAGATATATTTCAATACCTTTATTATAAGTCATTGCATAGCACAATTGCTCGAGAGACAAAAGGTGCTTGATTGAGGATGCCCATCTAATCCTATTTGATGATATAAATTAAACCTAAACATTTTTTTGTTCCAAGCCAGGAGGTATCTGAAGTACATAGACTTCAGGACAGCAGACTTGTTCAGGTGTCTGCCTGGAAGAATCCTATGGGATATGGTCCCAGAAGGAAGATGGGTCCAGGATAGCTTGTTGATTTTCAATGAACACCTCCTCCAATCTCAAGAAGGGTCCATCGCAATGAGCATAACTTTATGGATAAACAAGGAGTTCCTCATTAAACTCAAGCATAAGATACACTCAACAGGTAGAAGCAGGGACAGGTCACTCAGGACAAATAGCTGTTCAAGTGTGCATGGATGGGGTTAGGAAAACCAAAGCTGACCTGGAGTTTAATGTGGTGAGGGATTTAAAGGGCAATAAGTAGGGGTTCTATAGATATTTCAGCAACAAAGGGAAAAGGAAGGAAAATATCTGCCCACTGCTGAATAAGGCAGGGGACCTGGTGGCAAAGGACATAAAAAAATCCAGTGTACTCAATGCCTTGTTTTTGCTAAGGCTTGCCTCAAGAATCCCAGGTCCCTCTGACAAGTGGAAAATTCTGGAGCAAGGAAGACTTGTCCTCAGGTTATGGGACATTTAAACAAACCGGACATACTTAAGTTCATGGGACCTGATGAGATGCACCCATGAGTGCTGAGGGACCTGGCCAATGTCATTGCAAGGGCACTCTAGACTATCTTTGTAGGGCTGGTAATCAGAAGTTCCTAAGAACGGGAAGAAAGAAAATGTATCTGAATAGCAGTTTCAAAACAGAACAGTGATTTTTTTAATGTTGAATCCTAATCTGTTCCACAATACCAGTCATCTATAAATTTGCAAAAGGCTGAGCAGGCATTTGAAAAATTTTGAGCATCCCTTTTGACATGACTCAGTATATCTCATTGAGATATTTTTAATCACTTCTGAAACTTTGTTTAGAGAGAGAAACAAATGACCGAAGGAAGTTCCCACACTGATTATAATCAAGCTGCTTTCCCAACAGGATTCAAAGCCAGAAATAAGGGAGAACCTATCATGTGACATACATAAAACAAACTATGCTTGTCTTTGCCTGGAAGCTACAAAAGCGATTGTAGTCACCAGGTATTTTCACAGTTCAGAAGCCACAATAGGCTGGAACAGCTTACTTTTATTGAGAAAACTAGTCATCTTTATAAGATTGCTTCCATAAATAAAATACATAAATTGGTGGCATTTTCACAGCTTTTTGACAAGGAATAGTAAGTAAATCATAAATATTTGCTTTAAGAAATTGTACTTTTGTGTCTATTTTTAGGAATTTGATCCCTTATATTTTTTTTTTTTCTTGAAACCAAAATGTCTTCAGTTAATCACAAAATATATTGCCAGAAGCAGTGCTAAAGGCCAGTTCCTTCCTTATATTTGTTCAAACTTACTTGAAAAAAATGCCGCTTTTTAGTGATTTTTTTCTTCTTATTGTCAAGTGTGTCCTGTATGTTATGATGCATGACACTAAAACAACATGTTTCTTTTAAATTTAAATTACAACTCAGAAAATATATTATAACATAACACAATACTCTTGTAAAAAAAGAAATGCTATTTCTGTTTCTATTTCAAAGACAAAACAAGAAACAGTGTAGAAGTGAGCAATTAACAATCTAACTTGGCCATTGCAATCTAATTGAATGAATTAATTTTTGACATGTCTGATTTCCTTCTAATATAAGTAGGCATTTTAAGACAAATGATGAAAATTCACTAGGTATGAAGCATATTTATTGCATAAGTGAGATTAACATATCTCTTTCTTCTCTCCCCTTCTGCCTTTGATTTAAAAGGAAAAGGAGGTGAATGAATGAAGCAAAGAAAGTGAAGTATGTATCAGCTTAGATTCTGATGTTTCCACTCACAGCTAATTACTTGGAGAGTAACTCTGCTTTTGTATATAAGAATACTGCTTATTTATATAAGAATACTTAAAGAATAAGATAGTCATGACTCAGGATGGAAGACTGTATCTTCCAGTGGCCAATCAGGAAATAATACCAACTTATTTTTTTCTGCATAAAGTCATCTGCTCATAAGTTTCTCTTATGAAGCACCTGTCATAGCCCATTTTCTGATATGTAGCTCACTTGGCATTATATTTTTGTTTCAAGGTCATTCTGTTATCACTAACTATATCATCTTCTGTACTGAAAATATATTCTTTTCACACAATTTAACCCCACTGTAACCAGCACTTACTTGATAGCTTCAGATACTCAAAGATTATTTCAGTTAATGACAGTCAAATCTTTACTTTGCTCCCTCTCTGAATGAGGAACGCTTAATGGCTATTTACTTAGAGAGTTAGATATTTTCAGCTGGGCATTTGGAAATATAAGCTATCCTCAACTCAATAATCAGGCTTAGAACATTTAATAGGGTTTTGAATGTGTGTCCAAAGAATGACTGTTTCTCTGTTCTGCTGATTAAGTTGCATACGACAGGTCACTGAAAGCAATGAAGTTATGGGATAAAAACATGTTGCAACACTGAAGAAGTCCTGTCTTCCACCGAGCTGGTAATTTTAGCTCAAGTAATAAATTTTCAAGAGTAGCAAAGTTTGTTGACATTGATTCTGCATATCTGCCATTATTATATCATCCTACTGATCGATCTTTTATTTCCCCTGAGACTTTTCTGGACGGTTTCATTTTCAGGATCAGGTATTTTTCTTGAGGACATTTAACTCACAGTTCTATTTATATTATTTGGAAAACATTTTCTCTCCCAATTGCTGTAAGATGACATTTGTTTCAGAATGTATTGTCTTAGTAGAAACATTTCTTGATGGTTATTTGATAGAGTGCTGTGTGATGACACTAATAAGAGCAATGGGGACAAGTAACTGCTGAGACCTTATGCACCAGAAGACAAGATCATGGATTATAATACTGACTACTGGACAAAACAAAGGAATTTAGAAATTCTGTAATTAGTAGCAATATGGAACTCTTGGACAGAGTTCAGACAACATTTTTTCCAGCAGATATCACTATTCACACTAGCAGATTACAACAGAGACATTTAAGTCTCCACTAAAATTTCTTGTAATTTAAATTTCACCTGACATTTATATTCCAAACATTCCTTCTTATTTTAATACTGCCATTCCTTCTTATTTCAATACTGCTTCCTACTAACTTCTTTTGTCACTTAGATCAGCAGTAGTCTTGCCTGCCTTTAATAGCGGTTGGGGATGAAAGTTTTGAAATGTGTCTGAGGGAAAAAAAAAAAGATGACATAAAACTGAAAACCATTGTGAAATGTTTTAAATAAAACTGTGAATGAGAACAGGCAGCTTTAATTTAATCACAGATATTAAAAGATGATCAGATAAAAAGTCCAGCCTGATTTGTAACTGGGCAGCTGCAGGTCTTTCTGTGGAAAATGCTGGATCACATCTTTAATTCATAAATACAGGCCTGGTCGTATGGCTAAGATTACAAATTACCCTTTCTCTTCTGATGTCAATAGAAGCCTAAGTGGAAAAACAAAAAAGAGGGTAAAATACAGCATTTATGCTGTTGTTCAGCTGTTAGCT
Source organism: Theristicus caerulescens (assembly GCA_020745775.1). Lineage (NCBI taxonomy): Eukaryota > Metazoa > Chordata > Aves > Pelecaniformes > Threskiornithidae > Theristicus > Theristicus caerulescens. The sequence continues at coordinate 127,359,734 of CM036559.1, read as the reverse complement.
ATTATCACTGATTCCCAATTTTCCTGGTACTTTATTGACCTATTAAGTATTACTTCGAAATAAACATGATTAACTGATATCGAAGCTAGAAAAGACCTTCATGATTCTTCAGTCTGGTTGCCTGAAGAACACAGGCCGTAGAAATTCATGGACTAAGCTGAGGCTAGCAATATCACTGTGTTCTCTGCTTTTATTCATCTCTCTTTTCATGTCTTCTCTGATTCTCTCTTTCCTCCCTTCTGTTACCCCTATGACTTCTCATTCTATCTACTTATTTCATTCCTTCAGTCAGACGCTACATCAAAGAAAAATGATCAGCAATTCAGTAATAAATGATGACATCTGAGTGCAAGTGCCAAACAGAATTAGAACAAGAAGGAGAATACAGGGTCAAGGAGAAGAAGATACTGGGGCCATAGCTCTTGGCTGCTGGAAAAGCTCAGATGAGGTTAATGAAATACCTGTTCTGCAGTGTTCAGTTAGAACAGGTGGGTCTCATGTCCAGTTCACTTAAATTTCTGTGAATGTGTTGATGAAAAAATGGTCAAAAATCATGAAAACCACATCAAAACTGGCCAGGAATCAGATCTATTTTTCCCAAGACATCACAGCATCCTCCAGTGATATCAGTGTCCCAAAACACTAACATCCCTCAGCAAATAACTTCCTGCTGTAGACAAAATAAGTTTTTTGGCCAAGTATGTTTAGGTGAAACAAACTAGACTGTCTTTTTTTTCTCCTCCTTTTTTTATTGGCCATCCTATGTCCTATTGAATCTAAGGTTACCTTACAAATAACAAGGGAGTGATGATCTCATCCTCTGCTAGTCCAGAGGAGCAGAATTGTACTGGTGTGTCTGAGTCTTATAAGAGGAGTAATATTCTTCTGAGAAAGGAGATAGGTTGGTACATAGGTAGGTAGATAGCTCGATAGAAAGTTTGTTTAGAAAATAAATTAAAAAAAAAAACAAAAACAAAACAGAGCCATATTTTACCTCATCTTCACCTTCCCAAACTACCCACTAGATCACCTGTTTATTTCAGTTCTCTCTCTCAGCCAGGACAAATTGCTAAAGCAAGATAGGGATGATCAGATGCTTAAAACACTGTACAATTCAAATGAAAGCTTAGGAGATTGTTTTGTTTTGCAAGTTCTGTTTGGTGTTGACATTCGGGATGCCTTGTTCTCCTTTCAAAGACTGTTATAGAAACAAATAGAGTAAATGGCAACACACAAACACACAAATCTCATGTAGAGTACAACTGCAGTGAGAAGTCTACAATCTTCTGATACCAAGGCAAAGAACAAAATTGCAAGAAATGACTGTAATGAGAGAGACTGTGAACACAGAACACTATGTACAAAAGATACAGGCACAAATGGCTAAATAACAGGATTGGTGCAAACAACCTGAAAATGGCTCCCTGTGTACTTAAAGATGATCCCATGTGAGGAGAATACAAGCTACCCAGACAGAAAAGAAATAGAAAGGAGGAATAAGAACAAAATGAGATTTTTTTTTTTTTTAATTAGATAAGGGTGTCTCAGGAAACACAGCTGCATTCTCCGGGGTGGGGTGGGGGTGGGGGAAAGAAAGATTAAAAAAAGAGGAAAAAAAAGAAACACTGTGGCAGACGAATTATAATGGTTACAAATCTTTATGATCCTGAAAACAGCCACCACCCCCTTCAGTATTTGCCTGCCCCTAGCACTAGAATACTGTTTAAATTTAAGTAGTTTTATTGCTTACTTGCAGAACAGAGGTCACTGTGAAAAGAATGCTTTCATTGATATGTACATCTGTCCAGAGACCAGAAATATTGTTGTAGGGAAAAAAAAAAAAAAAAGACCTGATTTTTCTGTAAGGGACAAGTCTCCTGTTGGTATCTTCATCCTCATTCTATTTAAAGTTGCCTGCAGCTTTCAGGTATCAAGGAATCTGTTTGTTTGTTGTTGTGGGGGGTTTTTTTGTTGTGTTTTTTTTTGTTGTTTGTTTTTTTTTAAATCAGTGATTATATCTGAGTAACCCATTTCAAAAGGCAATTCCTCTACATATCTTCTCTGTTCACTTATATGATATGCCAAGGGATACATTTTTTTGTTTTCAATGTTTTCTTGAAAACATCCTACACAGGGAAGTAACTGGAAATGGAAATAATAGAAAACTGTTATGAAAACATTGATGTTTGGTGAAGAACATACTTAAAATGTGCAAAATCACTTGAGTGGCAGTAGACGCAACCACAAATGATTTGGGCAGAAAGCCCATACAGTTTCTGGACTTGTAACATAGACACGGGCCATCGTATGCTGGCTCCACCTAAGACAACATTAGGTCTGCAAAAGTGGCAATGATTTGCTAGAGGACTTAGGATGCAGCCTGACCCTGAAAACATAGCTGAAGTCTGAACAACAGGTATCTGCCAGAAGATTTTCTGGATACATACTGGTGAATTTACTCAAAAGTTCCTATGGATTTACTATCTTGGGTCAGCATCAGTTCAGTATATGCTGTAGATATATTCATTAGCTCCAAAATTCTTTAAAACAAACATTGTTTATGTTTCGGAGTAACTTCAGGCAGTTTTGAAAATGGCTGTGAAAAATCAAACAGTTTAACTGTTCAATTGTTAGACTCTTCCCTGACATGTCTTGGACTGTGCCAGCTCCCTCTCAAAGAGTTTCCAGACAGTTCAGGAACTACAATAGTCCAGGGACCATTCCCAAGGGTAGTCTGAATGTAGTTTTGGAATACAAAAGCACATTTAATGTGTTAGTATAGATGTAAGTTATTTGACCTTGTTCAAAGCCCTTGTTTCTTCCATTTTCCTTTCTGTAAAATGGAATAATAGGATTCTTCCAACTCTCCAAAATATATAGATGCATCTCTAAACAGCTGGCTGATACATAGCTGTGAGGGTGGAAATGGGCAAGTAAGGGTGATTTGTATCCGTTAAACATATGGGTTTTCAAATTAACTGCTTGAAAACCCACATTTGAATGCAGGGAAGGGCTAAGCATTTCTGAAGATTGCATCCTATTTCATGTTTGTTAGTCTTCTAACATCAACAGGGACACAGTGGCGCCAACATTTTTCTGTCAGCTACCTCCACTAACAGAGCTGCTGAATCAATAGCTGGGGGAGTCTGTGGATGTTTCGGAAGGCACTGAGGAATTCCAAACTTTGCTATGAATAATAGAGAACTATTCACATTTTGCCTGCTGCTGGCTTCTTCTGAGGTCTGGGTATCATGTTTCCTTAACAAGATTAAAAAGGATGGGTTGTTTATAAAATAAGCTTGTCCCACATGACAGGTTCTCAACCAGCAGGGCTAAAGATAAACAGTCTGGGCTGAATCTAGAGAAAAGAAGCACCAAGAAGTGTGTTTCCTGAAGATTTTTTCCACAGCTGCCCACTGCTTTCTCCTTGCATATGGTACAGGCAAACCTAGAAAAACGAGCAAACTCAGATGTACTTCTGGGCATCCCTGACACATACAACACAACACAAAGGTAGCTGAATACTTCTGGATATTTCTAGATTGGCTTATATAGTAATTTATTAAAATATATACATTTTATGCAAATTCCCTTTTACATACACTCCAGCTCACCCATTGCCCTTCTGGATATAAGCTGGTGAAGAGGGGCTGCTGCTCACTCTGTACAGATCCCAGGACTCTCCTGACCATTTCTGATGCTACCTTAATGGCTAGTGGCTAATAAAAGCAAGCTACCACCTTTCAACCCACTGAACAAGAAGCAGTGTCCGCTGGTGCTAGCAGCCTTTTTCAAATTTATATTGTACACATCTTGGTTATTACAAGCTCCCTGCTCCCATCAACAACAGTAATTGCAACCTATTTCTATAAAGTCCATTGAATTGGTACATTTCAGCAATGCCCCAGAAAGAAGGCTACTCCAACTACTATATGTATTTCTGTGGTTTATGAATCAACTTTATGATTTTAATTTTGAAACTGTTATTAAAGAGACAGATTGCATTTAATAACAATTTTAGTATTGCCTGCTGCTCTAACCAGCAAGTAATAAAGCAAACTAAAATTAAAACAAGAATCCACTGCTAGGAGGCAAGCACATACAGAAGGTGGTGGTTTGTTGTTCTAACCTCCATAAAATATCGACAGGCATAGTATTTCTGTCATTGTGGTGCTTATTCTCATGGCTGCAAAAACAAGCTACATGTCCTGGGAGTCATTTTTCCAATTAAAAACAAAACCCCTTTTCTCTGGCTCTATCCAACACTTAGGCTTATCATGTAGACTAGCTGCATGAATTTTGTACACTCAGGTCCATGCATGCCCAAACTGTCTTCATTATTTTTGCATGTGGTTTTTGCTCACTATTCAGCAGAAATACAGAATTTACTACAAAATGAATTTCTGAGTGGTTGGTGTTATATATAGTGACTCCCTATCAATCATAGAGGTTCTGAATTAACACTTCTGAATTGGTCATAACTCAGCACTAAATGATATAGTGGAAAAGGTTTTTCAGAGAACATTCTATTGTCAAAAATCATTTCACTGCTCAAGCCCTATGCAAGCACTAATTTCCTGGTACATTAGAATGAAACCACTGATAATGCTTATCTTTATGTGGCAAAATATTTGATAATCTTCAAGAGGCTTGGTTTACCCAGAATGTATTGGGATTAGTGGACCTCTTGTATCAAAAAGCTAAGATGAAAGATCTCATAGGAACAGGCTCCCTCAAGATTGCTGCTGTGTTGCTATCAGGCTGAGGGTAAGAACTATGGGGTCCAATTCAATGTGATCTTATGTTTGGTTTCACACCAGGCTAGAATTGAGCAATGATATGTTTTTGGCCAAAGTCAAGTCATAATTCCCCAAGCAGTTTCCAAAAATGGCTGGGGAGTTTGCATGGGTAAGGACCAATTCTAAAAGTCAGCTGATATGTTAATACCTTGTTTGGAGCGTGAAAGCATTTGACAGTATGGATAAAGGTCATTCTGTATGTATTGATTACAGTACCAGAGGATGGTCTGGAAGATATTTTAATGGTTAGGAATTAGATTCTTCAGACACAGTCTTTCATATGGTATTGTCCCATTAAAGCCTCGCTTATTTCATGCATTTTGGAAGTAGTAAAAAAGTCAGTTTGTAATTACTGGGAAATAAGAAATGAGTCTGGCTCAGCATTGGATTATGCAAGATCTAAAAGGTGAGCTAAGGAAATATAGCTCTTTGTTGTTCTTTAATCCCTATAGAACCCCTAATCGTCACTGCCCCGTGGGCAACTATATTAAGCAACTAATACACTACAGAGAGGCTCAAGCTTAACTGTTTCTCAGTCTTCAGTGCTACCCACAGCCATAGGAAATTAAAAACTTCTGGATAGTGCACTGCCTGATAACCATGACTAGGGACCACCACTCTTGGGGTGAGGCAGCCTGATCATCACACAATTTCAAGCAGCTCTGGGGATGCTGTGAGTTCTGGAAGCCTCAAAAGCATTTAGGGTGAAAAGGAAACTTGCACATAAGTGATATAGCTAAAATTGAACAAAGGATTTCTTTTGTAGTTGGAAGCATGAGCAAAGAACGGCAGAAAGCTGCAGCTGAGGTTAACCAGAATCTTCTTTCCCCATTTGTGACCTCTATACCCTGCTTTATTTAGGAAAGAGATGGTGTTTCACAACTGCTGCCGCAATGGAGAATTCCTAAACTTGAGTTGCAATGTTATAGAATGATTAATATAAGAAAGAGCTACTCCTCTAGAGCAAGGCACTAATCTCCAGTGCTTATGTACATGCATATATATTACTTTTAATTTCCCACTTTCTGTTTGCCTATAATAAAATTTCAATTAGAGAAAAAGGGAGAAAACTTCTGTTTGCACACATACTCCAGTAATTAGTGACAACAGGAAGGGGATGCAAGGTAGTTTAATAGGTGTTTTAGCAAAATATTATTTTCTCTCAGTTTGTCTGAGAATGGCAATAGTTCTTTAAGTAAATATGAATTATTATATGTGAATTATTTGTGTACAAATTTTTTTGTAAGTCAGGATTAAAATATGCAAATATTCTAGATATCACTCTTTAAAAGAGAGTAACTTGCATTCATAGAAATCCTGTATTCAACTGGAAATTGAGATGACACAATATGGCACAATAATAGGAATCTGCAGTGCTGCAGTTGCTTAAAATAGTAAGGCAGAAAAGATGTGTGCTTTTTGATTCTTGTGTTGCTCTGGGTCTTCCTAATAACAGGACATTTTTCCTTTGTGTGGGAAAAGCTAGGGTGAATCTGATGTCCTACTTGGCACCCCTTTGTTCAGGGGCTTGTGCTGTTCTCAGGGCAGAGGTAATTTCAAAAAGTAAGAGGTGGATCCACTAACCACTGAAATCAATGGGAGTTTTTTAAATTGACATCTGTGGGCACTGTATCAAATCCTATTTAAATGAGTGGCTGAGCCATTGCCAGTCAAATCTTAGAATCAATAGGTTGTGGTGTAAAACCAGCTTTGGCAGTCTCTTGAAGAGGTGCATCTCCTGGGGTCAGGAGGGCATATCTCCACATGCCAAATTCAGAGGTTGGCAGAGTGAGCTTGATTGAGTGAACACTGAAATGTCCAGCAGAATAGTATAGAGACAAATTAGATTTACTGTAGATCCTTGAAAGTAAACGTTTTGTGTTTTTTACTCGTTTTCCAGTAGAGCTGATGAGACCCTTACCAAAAAAAGCCCATGTAGGAGGAAAGGAAGGACTGCAATATATAATTACTACTTACTGCATGAAAACATCTCCAATCCAAACTGTGCAATAAAGATAGATTACACTAAAACATTGAAAGAGTAGGGAAATGTTCAGTGAAGCTACTCGTGCAGTCCTGATTGCTCATTCTACTTCCTTCTCTGCCTGCCTGCATTGCCAAGTTTCCTTCTAATGGAAACTAGTCTGGAAGGAGATGATTCAACAGGTCTCTCTCTGATATACATTATTTACTAAGGCTGTGCTTCCAGACCCAAGAAATGCTTCCAGCTCCAACACTGTAAATATGACAGTAATATTGCTCTTACCCAACCATGGGAAGTCAGTGAGTGATATAGGGAATATCCTTCCTTTTTTCAGCTGTTTTCTGGGCTGAATATGGTACTGTGCATTAATCAGCTCAATCCACCTACAAGCACTTTAGTAAAGACTTCAGAAAAAAATGTGTTTTTCAGTCCGTAAACTGCAGTGACAACTTGGGCCATATCTGCAAACAGAATCCTTTAAATTACAGACAAGTCTCAATACTACATTGCAAAGGAAGATGGATGCAAACTGCTTGCATATTCAATGCTAAATTAAGTCTGTCCCTAGCAGACTGAAAAGGGAGTTCCCTAGTGATTGCAGTAGGGTACCAGTAAAATGTTGGGTTTGTGGGGTTTTTTTGTGATTCACCTTTATAAATATGCCTTTTGCCTTTTAAGGAGAGAAACCAGATATTGTGTTGAATGGGGTCAAAGGCTGAGAGATGCTGACTGCAACCATCAGATGCTAAGCAATAAAAAAAATGGAGTCCATGGCCTGGCAATGAGAAAATTAAGGTCTGCCTAAAAACAAGAAATCAAACACATTCAAATAATATTGCCTAAAATCCATCCACGAGCAGTTTGGCTGAGAAAAACCTGCAGTTTGCTGGGATAGCAAGTTGAGGGAGAAATAAGTCATATCTCTGTATCTTGCTAACAGAATAGCGCTGCAGCAAACAACTTCACCTTCTGAGATACTGATTAACAGGTGATTGCAAACAGGTGACATTCTAAAATACCTCTCAGTGCTAATACTAAAAGATACCAAATGCCCTTGGGCAAGACAAGTCATTCACATGGTAGGTGCCTAATGTGTCATTCTTGTAACAGGTCTATGTAAGGGTTTCACAGAGAGTTAAACATGGTGACACACCTTCATGCCTAAAGATCAAGTGGCAAATAAGCCCCAGCCTTTCTGGAGTATATGGCAAATACTCTGTATTCACACAAAACTGAAAAAACATAGGATAAAATACTCAAGACAGGGCAGGAGACTTCAAATTAAAAAAGAAAGAAAGGAAGGAAGGAAGGAAAGAAAGAAGAAAGGAAGAGAGAGAGAGGGAAAATTTTCTGGCAGATTTACATAGAATTTGATGCACGGATTGTATAAATGGAATGGAAACATGATATAAATACTTTAGGACTTTAAATGGTAAAAATACTACAGTTTTTAGATGGAGAGCTTGAGTCATTTTGATTTGAGAAAGGAGACATAGAACACTTGAGAGTGGCAATTCTTGTTGGTTTCAAAGAACCCCAACAAATAAGCCAATCATTTCCAGAAATCTGGATCTTTAAGCCTTAAAATTCTGTCATTGTTTCTGCATAGCATTCAAAATACAAAAAATAAAGATGCCCTGCAGGTCATGTAAAACTCTGCAGCTCCAGGGCTGCATCTGTTAAACTGCTGGATGAAACAAAGTGAAAGAGTCAAAGAGAAGTTATAAAAGAAGTCAAAACATCCTGCAGAAAAAACAATCTACAAATCACTGAGGTGCAGAGATATACAGTGTACCAGGGAGACAAGCAGGTAAAGCACCATAAGAATCATGACACCTGCAAGGACAATCACTGGAGACCAACTTGAGCTGATAACACAAGTCATCTTGCTCTGTTTGCAGTTATTTTTTTGATCTAATATTAGTCATATTACTGGTAAGTATAAGCTGGAACCCTCTTCATGATAACACTATTACTCTGCCATTGCTATCATGAAATGATGAGTGAAATAACACCTTCAAAGAGTGGACAGTTCCTAGATTTCATTAAATTACGAAGTTCTAGAGCTACTCTAATTTCAGTAACTTCTTGTTGGATCTGTGGGTGGGAAAGGGAATGACTGAAATTCATTACTTCTATGTATCTGTATTTCCATGACCAAAAATATATTGGTAATAATAATTTTGATGAGAAGAAAGTTCACAGATTTCTATTCTGTCAAGGACAAACATGCTTTAAGATGTAAATGGGACCCAACAACAGAGTCTCTTCCTCTCTCTGAGTAATGAACAGTTTAACCTCATGATTCTCATCCTCTTGAAGATCCTATTCTCACCTCCTTTACTCCAGATTTAGTCTCAATCAATTTTCTCCTCTATTATCCTAGATTTGTACACCAGGACCACTTCTACTCCGATGGTCTGGGTGTTGTTGGGACTGATCTTTCCCAGCCTGGCCACTACCAAGAATACCAATGCAATAAATGTGTGACACTGGTCATAGAGACCTTACCTTCTCATCCTCCTCATTTTCCTAGATATTCCTCCATCAAGGTACAGTTATCAAAAGCTGTGATGCCTTTCAGTACTTTTTTGTGATTGTCTGTTACTGTTTTGAATGAATATAGGACTTTGCTGGAGTTCCTCTACAGAGTCTGATTTTTCTGGTGCATATAGCATATAAATTACATTAAGCTTTCCTTAGTGAAGAATTTATCTGTAAAGAGATGGAGTACCTCTTCAGACGAATTCAAGAGCTTTGATTGTGAGAAGAAAACTTGATGAAACCAATCCTTACCCCACTGTATCAAAATGGTGCTGCTCAGTCCATGGAGAAAGCCTGTTTGACTTTCCTACTTTATTGCCTCCAGGCAACTCTAGCATAGTGTCAGTAAACAAGACAATCAAAAATAAGATCATATCTTCTATGTCATGTTTCTGTTATTCTGTGAAGCTGATAAGGCAGCAAGTTATTATCCACCTTTCATCAGCTCCGAGTACCATGGATGATCTCAGTCATCATGGCTTTCAAATTGCAAGTAGATGATTCAGTTTCCAATGTCACTTTCAAGACTGAAGATATCCCAACACTGAACTCTGTACTTTAGTAGGAATTGCCCACTCTTATTTTCAAAGCAGTATGAATTGAGATTTTTCAATTAATACCTTCTTGGACATGGCAGAAATTTGCCATAGATTCTCCCTCCAGACCCTCTAATTGTTAGCAAATTTTAAGAGCTATGAGTAGTTGAGGAGCCTGATCACTTTTTATGGCTAAGGCATTTGCAGAGCTCTTCAGAGCAAATAGTGAATAAGTCCTCTCCTCCCCTTCTCCCATTCCTCTCCCACACAAGATTTATTGGTGTAATATTGAAACACAACTTTATATTCAGATCGTAGCACTCTGTATCTCCCAGGCTGCAAGACTGGATCCCCTCATTGAGGAAAGCTTGCTTTTCACCAACAGGAAGAAGGTTCTGTGATAGTCACGGAAATCTTATCTTTGTCTTGATACTCATTCAAGTCTCTCCTATTAAAAGCACCTATTCCAAATATATTTTTACATTAAACAGGACTATCTTAAACTGAGGTTCATCCCTATCACAATGAAGTCAAGGCTACAGTGACCTCTGTGCAAAGACTAGAATAGGAAGACATGCAACGCAAGGAATCTGCTAAAAACAAGACACTTCCTTTTAGTCAGGGCACTGGAGTTGCAATAATGTTGAGAGGTCTGATCAAAAATGTCTTCAGCCCTAACATTTGAAGGGAAGCCATAAGAAATTCTGTTCATATATTAACAAAGACCAACTGAAGTCCAACTCATGATACTGCCTTTAGCAGGGCAATGATAAGGGTGCTGTTTGCATCAAGAACCCAAGACCCAATTCTCATAAGGAGATGTGGGGAGATAACTGTTATCAACAGTTAGAAAGGGCATATGGACTATGACTTAAAAAGCAGCATGGTTATCAGTGATCTAAAGTCTTTGAGCTGTATTTCCCACGTAACCATTGGGTAATTATCCATCCTTCCTGCCTTGTTCCTCATAGTCTTCACATCTTCAGGTTAGAGGTTGAAGGGAGATACTCTAGCCCTGTGACCAACTTTAGGGCAGAGAAGAGGATGGGTAGAGATGCTAGGGCACTTAGAACAGTTGATTCTAGAATACCTATAGTACACAAAACTGGTGTAGACTATGCAGCTCAAAGGGCTGTTGAGATAGGTAAGCAATATAATTTTTTTTTTCCACAGTGGAAGGAAAAAACTAAAACATTTTCAGCAGCATGAGAACTGCCATTTAATGGTACCGTTATTGCTCAGACAGCTCTTCAGGAGACCTCTCAGGGATCTCTGGGGTGTCCGTGCACTTGTACTGACACCTGGTGGCAAAAACCGAATAAGAATAAATTGAATAAAGATGGCTGATAATTTATTTTCTCTGGGTTTGTAAAATCAATCAGTTTCCAGATTAACTTACATATCTACGCTGAAAATGATGTTGATCAAATGCATTCTGACATCTACTCTTTCTGAAGCTTGCGTTGAGTTCCTTTAAAAGTCATTTGGCAAGGCAAACATATTTTTTGAACAGAACCCTGAGAATGGTGATTATGTTTCTCATTTTCCATGTTATTAAATTACAAAAGCTTGTGATAAAGGTGCGATGAATTGCAACAGTACTGATCAACAGACTCATTGCCACATTTTTCTGCTGCTGGTATGCTTAGCAGTATTTACAATGTCATGTTTATAGAGCAACCTTGCTGGAATATTTGTATGGTTTTCCAAGGGCTGGACCTTGGTCAGAGATTCAATGTTATAATCTTTATTTCTTTTTTCATCTTTCTCATAATTAAATTTAAAGCCAACTCAGGATTCTGGGACTGATGGTTTTCTTCTCATGGGAGAAACAACAAAATGGTACCTAGGAATATGCTAAGGGTAGTTTAAGTTATATACTGACACTGGAGCTGGAATAAACCCAGTCACAATAAAGTGCTTGCAAATTTTCAGTGCTTCCAGAAATCTCACATTCCCACCATTGTTTCCTAGGAAGCTACTTCATCCTAAAACCTAATTCCATGTGTAGAGGAATAAATAAAGGCTGCTGTCCATGAAATCCCATAGCTGGGAGCCATAGCGCAAGCAAAACTAATCACCTTTCTTCCTTCGAAATGTGAAAGAGGTGTCCCATTCAGCAACTTCTGCCACCTTTACAGAAGCCTCTAACTCTTGTTAACTAATTCATTTCAGCTTGCTCCAACAGTGGCTATTTAATGTAGCATGTGCTATGCAAGTATAAAAAATGAGATCTGTCTCTCTTGTTTAGAAACAAAATCCAGCATAACTAGCAATTAATTGCACCTTCATCAGCACTGTCAAAACTAAAGGACAGGCATGAATTTGAACCACTCCTGAACAATGTTTGTTTCTGAGCTGAGATATATTCTTTAGAGTACAAGTGTAAGCTCTGGGTAGAAAGGTGCATTTTCTGAATGAAGTTTGTGAAATGGTTTTCTGAATGGTGTAAGGTATTACTGCTGAACATGTAAATAACATTTAATAAACTATATTCTGTCCCAGGCAATAGCAGAGTCCATTTGGAAGTAACCTTAATTTTGCTGTATAGATCATCCAGGTCTATAAAGAATTGGGTCCAGTGTTAGTTCTTCTAATGAGTTGAAACTGTAAATGATTAAATATACTAACTTAGTATGTACTCTTTCCCAAGAAATCTATGCACATAGAATGTTAAAGAAAACAGGAAAAAAACACACCTCTCATTGTAAAGAATGAAAAAAACACAGTCTCAACCTACCCTTTGACCAAGGAATCACAAAACAGATTGTGTTTTCCAACTGAAACCCTTATCACAAAAGCGCAGTGCAACTATCTTCTTGTTTACTCTGTGTTTCCTCAAGGAAAATGAAGGGCAATAAACAGTGATGTAACCCAAATGACAAGGAAGTTCAGCTAAGAGTTTTATCTTGTTTTTCTTCTCCCCACCCCACCCATTTTCGGGCTGCAAGAAGAACACCAAGAAATGAAATAATTTGTGACCTAGATTAAAATGCTGACATTAAACACAGTAATTTTTTGTTTCAAGTAATTTTTGCTTTTTGAATTAACTAATTGTTAACCAATACAAAGCAGAGAAGGTTGCAATCAAAAAGCATCTGAAGACAGAATTTGTTCATGTTTGGAGTTGCATGTATAGGCAGATGGATACAATTTCTTTTTTGAAAACAATACAAGTGGAAGGTCTAAATTCCACATATTGCAGGCCTCAATCACACACATGGACCTCTCCTACAGCCCTGTTGATAATATTCATCAGCAACAGTTTTAGCTATTCGTAACTCCGTAGAGCCAGCGATCTGAGTCACTGCTCCATCTGTACCATCCTTGTGGAAATGTCAGCGGCAGATGCTGCTAGTTAAACAGAATTTAAGTTAAAGGAGTCAGAATGAGATGTCAAAATACTTGACAGGGATTTCAACTAGCTCCTACTCTCCTTGGAGTACTATATTTTGGAGTTACCCCAGAATACAGTTTTACTTATGTCACCAGTGGGAAACACAAAGCTCCTATAAATCCTGGTAGGATAAAAGGTTGACACTTAGAGACATTTGCATACTTGCTGGTCTATACTTTGTATTAGAGCTTCAACGATTGCAAATCAAACATGAAACACAACTGCTGGGAATGATATAACCTCCTCCAATATTTGGAAAGGGTCTCCTAGACAAAAGAGGTGGCTCTTTTTGGACAGAATCACCGCCGAGCAGTAGCGTTGTCTTGTGAGCAAAGCTGGGGGAGAACATAGCCTCTGGGCCTATGCACTGGACAGCAGTGGGGACATCCCCACAATCTGTCTCAGTCCAGCAACCTCCACTAAACACCCCTCTGAGTTTCCTCTAACAGTGTTGGGATTCAGTAAGGGTTTTTGCTGTTGCTGTGGGAGAGAAGACATTGTTTTATACTGGTTTTGCAGGTTTGAGTCAAGCTAAGCTAGCCATAAATTTGATCAGAAATCCTTAAATACCTTAACTTAAATAAAAGTCGAAGGAAAGGAAGAATAAGAAATGCTGAAACAGTTATTATTTGCATTTTCCAGAATAAAATCTCTTTACTTTGTAGGAGGTTTTGTTTGCAGTAGGACATAGGCACACTTCATAGGAAAGGAGCTAATGGTTGTTATGCCTTTTCCTATGAATCCTGTAAGAAAGAACACTCTCTTGGGAGAAAGAAAGAATTTTTTTTTTAAATGTGCAAACTGGACAGGTACGCTACTACTGGGCTACAGGATTTAAGAGGAAAATGAAGGATACCATCACCTATCTCATTATTGATTTTACTTCAGTCTCCTTATGAGTCTAACTTGAAGACAAAGACATCTTGGAAAGCTACCTCCATATATTTTTTTATGGTTTTTTTTTTTTTTAAATTCTCCCCATAGTATTTTAAACAGTTTATTTGGTATATTCCAGCATTAAATATTCTTGGGGATCATATTTGCAATATAAGATAGGAAACATGCACAGAAGACTTTTTAAGTTACACTCTACATCCTTCCAGTTAGGACTCTGTTCATCCAGAGGCTGGAAACACAAAATCAGATCCTGTGTCACCACATGAAGTGGAACAGGTATTTCCACCTTCCAGGAGAGGATCCTGACCACCACCTCTGTGGTGTTTTTCTCTGTTATTCTTCTCTGCTGAGGCTGCTCTAGTTTGTCAAAATGAGATGTCAATATGTAGGGGACAACAAGTGGAATCCAGAAACCCTACTCTTGCAGGCTTGTCATACATCAGGGCACAAAACTCACTCTCTTTTCTGCTGATCCAGTAAATATTAAACTAGTCTAACTCTGTATTCCCAGGTTGTTCTAAAGCTTTATTTGTTCAGTGATGCATGTGAAGAAGCACGCTTCTGAGGAAAAAGTTTAAGGACCTTCCTGTAGCCACCAGAAAAAAAAAATAAAAACAAAAAACAAGCAAAGAAACCCACCAACCCATAATATCACTCTTGTAGATTTTACTGCCAGCCACATTCTGAACGTACACGCTCGTTGTTGCATTAGTCTATAGGAGTTACACACTGCAGTTAAGCTATTTCAGTTGGCTTCCTCATTGCTGACAGCAATCGTTGGATCACCAGATTCTTTCACATCACACATATGCCTAAAGAGATTGAAATTTCTTTAAAGTCCAGGAGCTTTTTGCACAATATATCTAACAGCCACACAGATGCTAGAGTTGTGTTGTTACAGCTCTTTGAGCAAGATACAGATGCTTGGATGGGATATTCCCTAAACACAGTCAGTATGAATTAGCACAAGACTGGGAGTCAAGAACTATATGATCCTGAAGAGGTTATTTAAAATCTTTTTGTTGTTTTCCTGTGGTGTAGTGTAATCTGCTTTAAAACTATGGAAAAGATTCTTTTAAGAAAAAGGTTTTTCAGAAAGTGGTATTAATAAGATAACTAGGAATTCATTATTTCTTCAACTATACATGAGTTACTTGTGTTTCAGAGTGATAAGGTGTACTTTCACTGATATTCCCTTGGCATGAATCTATGTTTTTATCTACTGAAAGTGCTGCAAGCCAGAGTTCTCCAGAAAGAGAGCTGAACATGTCAGGTTATTTGTATTATGATGAATGTAACAAGGGTCTTTTCTCTCCTAAATGTAAGCACATGAATCCCCTCAATAATAGAAATTGCACATGCACATCAAGGAGGAGAACACAAGCTTGTAATATTAATATGATCTTATATAAACAGATTTTACTTGTAAAGAATCCCTGAAGTTTTATAAAGTCCTCAGATTATTTATTCAATAGCCATTATTGATAGACCAGGAAGGAAAAGCAAGCAATATTTAATTACTCCTAGTAGGATTTGACAAGGATATCAGAGTTTGTAGCTTTCCCTTTTCTCGTGAAGTGCTCAGTTCATAGGAAGTATGAGTAAAATCATTCTAATAGGGTTATAATTACTGTCCCTTTGCTTCTAGTTGTAAAGAAAAATACTAACCTGGAGAAGTCTGGCTACTTTAAAATATCATTTATAAGGTTTCCCTTCCCTTCCAAGGGGAAGAAGTGAGAAAATCACACCTGTGCACATTCACATTATCATCAGTGATTTCATTCGTTTATCTAAATGGAACAGGTTGGGGAGGAAAGATTAAGGGTTTCCCTCAGAATTCTGCTCAATGGGCAGGATGGTTTGTTGTAAGGCAGGACTTTGACTGCCAACAAGTTCAGAGGAGCCTAAAATCTACAAGTCTGCACAAGTACCCATAAGACAGGGCCACTGTGCAAAGACAGAGCTCCTCTTGCAATGGTATCCTACGCACTCTCTGTTTGGCATGCTCTGAGCATGCACACTACACCACAAGCTCTCAGCTGAAACACATATTCTTTTTGATCCTAATGTGACTGAGGCATGAGGTATGAGATGCTTGGCAGCATGAAGCAGAATATAGGAAACAGAAGTGTCTGTGAGCTTAACAGGACTCCGGGTTTAAGGGCAACTCAGCTGCCATTCTTAGGAGTTTTGGGACTTACTCTCCTGAAATGAAAGTTAGGCAAGACTCTCTCACAAAAGTCTTTTTTGTGGATCCAGTCAAAACTGCTCAAAGCTGTTTTTTCACCTCAAAGAGGGATTGGAGACAGAGGTTGTGGAGGTGAAGACAAATAAATACTTATCTGATTTAGCTGATCTTACAGGGAAAAGACAGTGCTTGATATGGCCTTATAGAGGTTCAGGGAGTGGATATTTTTAAAGCCAGTACAAATACCTGCATTGCCTTGACTACGGTCTAGAGATTTCTGCTTCAGCAACTGAAGGCCAGTCAGCTGTTAATTCAAAGTTCATTCAAACAGCTAGAGCCCTGACTGTTTACTGAAAGGGGTCTGAAGCGGTTAGAGCAGGACTGAGATTCTTCTTAGAGCTTTGCACCACCCATGCGACCCACACTACACATAACAGCCATGTCACACAAGCTTAGATTCATCTCAGAAAAGATCAGAAGAAGCCATGTTTCTATGTGTCTCAAATTATAGAAATGCCACTTTCCCACTGGAGCCTTATGTTTAAACATGAACAGAGACAAAATAAAATGAAAAAGAGGAAAGAGCTAGAAGAAAAACACCAGTTGGTTTAGATTTTAATATTTTTTGTTTACAATTGTGGATGGCTTTTCAAATACCATTTATAATATCATTGGCTATTTACAGTGCTTTCTGAGTGAATTAAAATTTTGTTTTAATTGTACTTGCTTTGCAAATTGACAAGTGTAGTTGACATTTGCAAGTTTATGGCTATTTGTATGGTGACTTACTTATAAAATAGCCCTGTGGTTTATGTGACATTTTGCTATAGCCTTGAGGCTTTTGTGCCTGAAAACTTCTCAGATTTTTCCCAAACATACCAGTCAGTTTAATAAAAGATCACAGAATTTTTTTTTAGAATAGCTGAGGTTGGAGAGACCTCTGAGGATCATCTAGTCCAACCCAGTGCACAATGCACGGTCAGCTAGAGCAGGTTGCTCAGGTCTGTGTGCAGTCAGGTTTTGAATATCTCTAGGAATGGAAGCTCCATAATTTCTTTGGATAACTTGTTCCAGTGTTTTACGACCCTCACAGTAAAAAAGTTTTTTTCTTCTGTTTATTAGAAGTTTCCTGTGTTTCAGTTTGTGCCCATTGACTCTTGTCCTGTCACTGGACACCACTGAGAAGAGCCTGGCTCTGTCTTTGTTACTCCCTACATTAGGTGTTTATATACATTGATAAGAACCTCCTGAACTGTTTCTTCTCCAGGCTGAACAGTTCCAGCTCTATCAACCTCTCCTTGTATGTCAGATACTCCAGAACCTTAATCTGTCTTTAGGGTCCTTGACTGTCCTCACTGCAGATGTGTCTCACCAGACCTGAGCAGAGGAGCAGGATCACCTCCCTTGAATTGCCAGCAACACTCTGCCTAATGGAGCCCAGGAGGCTGCTGGCTTTCTTAACCTTGAGTGCGACATGGACAACTTGGTGTCCACCTGGACCCCCAGGTCCTCTTCTGCATAACTGTAGGTGCTTCAGAGAGGCACCCAATCATGCTGATTTCATAAACATTTGAAGCTTCTCCATCATGCTGTCCTCTCTGCACTTTTTAATGTGCATGTGCTTGAAATGGGCCCCCTTCAACCCCATTTTGCTGATTACAAAGTTTCCCTCATCCACATCACTGTTCACCCTTTGCTTTCCAACGCAGTCCATCACTTCCTCACTTGGCTGTTCATAATCTCCCTCCTTTGTTGTTCCTAGTTTAACTCACGAGCATGACAAAACTGTTGGCAGTGATGTTGCCCTGCTTAGTAAGGTGGCTCCCTCCTTAGCTTTCCTCTGCTCTAGCTGCAATGCTGGACTGACAATTCAAAGAATATTTTCTTAAAAGACAAACCCTGAAAGATGCTGAAGCAGAAACTAATCTGAAGCACTAGAGGATAAGGTCGTAATAGTTATGCATAACTAATGGAAATTTAGTAGGAGGGATTTTTAATGAATCTGTACATTCAAGGAGTAACACTCTGCCTGAAGAACGGCAAACATAATGGGCTACACAAAAAGGGAAAATAAAGGTGATCCCTGCAATTACAGGACTCTAAATTTGACTTAAATGCTTTGTAAAGTATTATAACAGGTCTTGAAAGAAAGAATAATTAAGGACACAGAGACAAAGGAAAGTGAGTAAATTACCCACATAGTTTTATCGAAGGTGTCAGCCTAATCTAATACCTGTATTTTTTTAAGCACCAATATCTTAGATAAGGTGATGCAGTGGATTTAGTACATGTAGATTTAAAAAAAGAAAAAAAAAAACAAAAACCAGCCCCAAACACTAGATATGGTTTCCCACAGGAAATTACTGCTCAGGGGGGAGATGATGGACATTAATATAAGAATAGTAAGCCAATAAAGACCTGGCTAAAGAAGAGACTGTAATAGCTTATATTAAAAGTGGTGAATTGGTCTGGAGGACTGCTATTTTTATTCTTCAGTCATCAGTCTGAGACTGGTTCCACTTAATTTACCAATGACCTAGAGATAAGAAGCAGGTAGGTGTTCATCAAAACTTTTGGCTGGCAAAACTGGAAGGCACTGTCAATGTTAGGGATGACTGAATCATCATTCAAGGAAAATTGGTGACGCTTGTTGAAACATCTAGATGTGGGATCATCTTTAAGAATGTAGGTAGAAAAGTCATAAACAGGGAAGACACTACTTGAAGGCAGAAAATAAACTACCTGCAGGTTGATGTCCTGCCCTGTCCTTGTCCTGTCCCCATCCCCACAGACATGCCTGATGCCCATGGCTGGGGGGCAGAGCTTGCCCCCGGCTGCCCTCCTCCTGACGGAAGTGTGGTGGGACAGGCCCTGGCTGTGAAGCCCTGCCCTGTCCCCCATCACAGCCCCCAGAAAGCCACTGGCCCTCATGGCACCCTGACGCTGACATGTAGTATTGCACATAATTCTGGTCCATTACGATTGTTACATCAGCTTTGTCAGTAAACTGTATATTTACATCTTTTTGCAAGTTTTGATAGTTCCTAAGGATGCAAAATTTCAACAAATGTTGTATCCTTGGTTCCTTGGAGATGCTTTCAGAATTAAATACATCTGCAATAACAATTAAAGAGGGGTTTTTTGGTATATGTTCAGGTTTTAGTTGTCTCCCTTTTCCATCCTTTTTCTGCAATGGTAAGAGCTAAAGCTGCATTTGAAAATTAATCCTGAGCTGATCAATATCTAGAGTCCAACACTTGTGGTTCTTACAAAAAGAAGAGTGAAATACCACAAAACTTGGGATAAGAACCATAAGAGTCGGTCATATAACATTTTTCATTTGTTTAACCTGAGACCTAATCCTCAAGTCCAATGGTGCAGTCTCACCTAGTACAGCACTGGAATGTGTGTGTATACCATGGAATAGCACTCATTCTATGGGTGATAATATGAGCATCTTACTTGAAATTTATAACTTTGGATATGTAATCAGGCTCAGCCTCTGAAGAAAAATGAGATTAAATTTTAAATTACTATACAGGTAAAACACATGAGACAAGCTGCCAATTTACACATCTGAAGGCATCAGAAGGAAAACTTGCACAAATTTCCATTTTCATTCTAGGCAAAAATGAGAAAGGTCAGGTATGGAAGATCCAAATCACCTTGAGATTTCAGCCAGCTTTCATGAGCATCTCAGTCAATTTTTACACTCAAGATATTTCAATAATATCAGAGATGTTTACCCTACAGAATAATTTTGAGCTGTATCTTGCTTTTTCCTATGTTCAAAACTCATTCCCATTTCCACTAGGGATCAGAATGTGTGTTGATAATGAAGCCTGTTTGTTAAAAACACAAATAAAGCTGTGCATCAGTGAAAATTATGTAAATGTCTTACAGTTTGAATACTCATCCTCTAAAACCTGCTTTGTATATGCCAAACTCATTTCACCTCTGAAGAATCATTGGATTTTAATCAAACTTCACTCCTCAATCCTCAGTTGGATTTGAACCATGAAACTAAACTGCAAGGCTTTGTATCTTGCATTAAACCCCAGGACATATCCAGTCCAAAGCATTCTCTCCTGTCAAAGCATGGAATTTTGTAATGGGATCAGGAAATGGCATGACAGTCATTATTCACAAACCAAATTTGTCATTCAAATGCCTGGCGGAGGCTATATAACACAGATCCATGCTGCAGTGGTTTAACCTTTGTGTTACTCTTTCTGCTGATATATTTTTTTTCTTCTTCATTTACACCTCTCTTTCAAGTCAGAGAGTCTGAAGAGCTAGGGAGGGAGCACAAATCAACTTAAGAGCCCTGAAAAGGTCAGCTTTGCATGCTTGCCCATTACCTTGTACAACAGATTCAAATTGTGACACCTAATTCTAATGAAGATTGCAATGAGAAGAGGAAATGAACAATATGAATTTGTTCTCATGACAAAGATAATAATGAGAGCAGAAAATAGTACAAATACACTGTAGAGTCATTACAATTTTAAATCTCCAGTCTCATGGTCTGAGTAACGTGTACTAGTGGAGGGCATGGTATTTTATATCATCAAGTGCATTTAATTTGCTTTAGAATATAAATCCACAATTCAGGATTTAATTCAAATTCTGAAGGAATTCTTGACTCTTGATTATAATTTCAATTACCTGCATTTCCTAACTGTTGATTTGTACTTATTGCTATCAAGTTCTTTGCTTTTCTATTCATTACATATAATTGCTACTTTCACTTTTTCTCTTATCATTAATCACTCTGTAATCACTGTGTGATTGTGTGTTTGTGGAGGGGGTATGTTTCAGGCATTTCCTAGACAAAAAAATAGTTTTAACCCATTGGTCATTCTGAAATAAATTTTACATATACATAAATGTTTCAGTGTTACTAAGTTCCCATAAGTTTTACGAAATAAGAATTTGCATAGAAGCTAGGACCTCATTAAGAGAAAAACTCCTTTGTAAGTTCATTTCTTATTAGATACCAGAAAATCTCCTTTGGAGAACACTTTTCTGAATGACCTGGGAGAAAAGCTTCAATCAGAGATCCCAGAGTATTTGATACAATGTCCTAGAGAAGCCAAGTTTCATCAGGTCAACTGCTTTTAGCTGATGAAAACTTCTTTTGGAGCTGCAGAAACTTACAGGGGTTTTTTGTAGTGTATATAAGAGAAGAGCTTTCAATACATCTTCCACATTTTAGAAAAAGTCTTATCTAACTCTATGCCATATACCATGACAGCTGCTGCTGTAGCTTTGGAGCCAGAGACGATCTCCAGATACATTCTAACAGAAACTTCTTAGCCAGCACATATTAAACATATTAAAATAGAACAGCCTGTATACCTTATCGCTCTCCTCAACTACCTGAAAGGAGGTTGTAGTGAGGTGGGGGTCAGTCTCTTCTCCCAGGTAACAAATGATAGGACAAGAGGAAATAGCCTCAAGTTGTGCCAGGGGAGGTTTAGGTTGGATATTAGGAAAAAATTCTTCCCTGAAAGGGTTGTCAAGCATTGGAACAGGCTGCCCAGGGAAGTGGTTGAGTCCCCATCCTTGGAGGGATTTAAAAGACGGGCAGACATGGTGCTTAGGGACATGGTTTAGTGCTGGACTTGGCAGTGCTAGGCTAATGGTTGGACCTGATGATCTTAAAGGTCTTTTCCAACCTAAATGATTCTATGATTCTATGATTCTGTGGGCTTTTCAACAAATGTTCATTTAAGCCTAATATCTTTAACTTGTTGCTACAAACTCAGTATATTCTGTATTGACCAGTGGGATGAGTTGCATTTGGCCACATCAGCACGGCAGAATAGGAGATAGTAAATCTCAGAGATAGGATATTTACTCTGATACAGAAGAGTGCATCACTACTTTATTTTACATTGATTAAGTCTAGCAACATCGGACAGGAAAGGAGTTCCTGAGCCACCAAATCCAGTTTTTCTGCCTTTATAAAGGAGAACTGCATCACATAGTTTTTTGGGGTTTGGTTTTTGTTTTCTTTTGATTTGGTTTGGTTTTTTATGCTTTTCACTCTCTATCCTAAAGCTAGTAAAATTTTTTCTCCCACTACTCTGAACAAAATTCTGTCCTACTGACATCAGTGCTAGTGCTACCATTGACTTCAGTGGATCACTTCCAAATTCAGAAATGCATGGAGAAATAATAGGAGTGAGGTAGGAAAAATGGTACTTATTACTGCAAAACCATTTCAAAACTAACCAATAAATATAAATAGGAACTTCATGAACACATAAAAAATGAACAGATGAATTGATAAGAAATGTCAAATCTATTTTTACGTTATTGTTCCTAGTAATACAGAGAGACAGAAGAGAAATGGTGAAAAATGGTATTTGAACAGAATTATTTTTCAGGTGTTCTTAAAATCCTAACCAAAGCAGACACAAAGTAAGCTTTAGAATTACCATAATGAAAATTACTTGTTTTGCCAAGTATAATTATGATCCTATCCCTGAACTCAGAAGACAAACAAATACAGAAGAAAGAGACATAAAATATATAATAGGAGAGATTTTAAACAGAAAATATTATATCATTTAAGCATTTCATTTGAAGATGATACTTAATCACATTCAGAAATGCAATTTCTTCCTTACTTGGAGACTGATAATGGTCTTTGCTCAGCAAGCTGTACCTCAGGAAGAAATAGGAATTATAAATGGCTTTACTCTCATGACTTAAGAAGAGTAAAATATGTAGTATACCTATTGGTTGACAGCTGCCCTCCATGGATAAAGTGACTAAATCTTCTTCATGGTACTCCTTGTCTCACAGAAATTCAAGTTCTGACCCTGAAATAAGACTGTAGCCCATAAGGTTGCCTGGATTTATATTTATTAACTGAATATCATGCTTCAAACATTCTTCAGAAGCTTTCCTTGCTTTTTTTTTTTCTTTCAGTTGGTTTTGCTTTGTTATTAATTAAAAGAGAGGCTTCTAACTTAAACCCAAATATAAATAGTTCTATAGAGAATTAATCTAATCCACATAGGTACCCTGGAAGTTTGCAGGTTCCTCATCCTATCAACATTCTCAGGATGTATGGAAATAAGATACTCTTTTTCAGGGATAAGGGGCTGATGTACAGAGAACAACATCTAAAAATCTACCAAGGTTGGTACAGCATGATGAAGGTAGTCAGGCATTCAGGAATTGGTAGCCACACCTTCAGCAGGATACACAAAGGAAGCAACAGGGAAAAGAGAAAGGGACAACAAAGGCTGTGGGCATTCCTTTGAGGCGAGTGTCTTACCTGTTCATCTACAAAGCTGCACTCATTCTTATTTTCATTCTCTGGCCCAAAAAATATTCCAAAAAAAAGTAGAAGACTTCAGGAAGATCACAGGTTCATTTATCCCATATCATTCTTTGATTCAAAGGAATCAACATAGACCAGCCAAGCAGTTCAAACTATGTAAGAACCTTTTCTCAAGATGGACATTTTTGGAATGAAATAATGAGTTTTCCAACTCTCCTAAATAAACCACCAGATCAGAAAGCAGTTGTTTTCCTACACAGGCATAAGCACAGATCCTCCACTCCCTTCTCCAAGAGCATATATCGAGCAGAGGACCACTGAGTTCTGCTGCCTGGAGGAATAAAGGAGGTGCAACGTGAGTTCACTGTAGTAAGGAGCATGCTTCAGTCACTTGTTGCAGCCTTTGCAAGCAAGTGCAATTTGTGGGTGCCTGGAGGCTATTCTAACTGGGGGAACATAACCAGCACACCTTGGAGGGGCATACAAAAGTGTCTACACAACTCTTATCTGCTACACTAGGTTGTTTTTTTTTTCCAAGCTTGCAATAAGCATAACTAGCCCTGCTTACCTCTTTTACTCATTAGACCCAAGTAAAACACCTAATTTAAGGTAAGCAAGAGAGAATCAGACCCACTATAAGCTCCATAATTCCCCAGAAACCCAAGAAAAAACACAATTTAGTGCAAAACTAGGCCTTTTACAATTGCAGACCAAGTTTTATACATTTCAAGACCCTGATTCCCTACTGCATTACTCAGCAATACCGCTGTAAAATGGCAGGAGCACAGCTGAGAGTCATTCCCTAGGTGTTGTGTTAGCTCCATAAAACATGCCTTAACAACTCAGTCCCTAACGGTTTCATACGCCATGTGCTACAAAGTGGAGACACTGAGGGCCGGCAGGTCAGCATTAATCATTTCCTCATGGACAACATTATGAAGTGATACCACTGATATTAGTTAAATATCTCACAGAAATAACAAGTGCAACAGAGGAATCTCCCCAGTGTTAGACCAGGTACTTTAATGGAACTGTCAAACATTTTGTCTGACTCTTTGCTGCCTGGCACCTTGATTAGGCATTTACACATGAGCTTAGGGACTGTAAACAGCCATAAAATCAGACCTCGCCATTCATACAGGAGTAGCATTTTATATCAGTAACTGCGGTGGAGAGAGCTGCAGATTCAGATGTTACAAGCTTATACGATCTTTTCCTTTTACTACAAGATAATTGGAAGAATAGAGCAGAACAATTTGTGTTTAATCATATCAGAGCCACTGTAGCTCTCTAGTGATTTAACTCCTCCCCTCTAAGCAAATGGTTTTGAACATATGCTGAAAATGCAACATCACTGATGCCATTCTTAACAGTCTCCTCTGTTACTAAAAAGTCTCTTTATGAACATTGCTGTGCTGTACGAGGACTCAGACTCTCAAGCCCCATGCTGGGTTATTCCACTACCTGTTTATTACATGTAATTAGAGAATGCAACACTGACTTGAAAGTGCTGGAATGCCTTGAAAACCACAGATATATTACTTCTCTGTTTCTGAGCACATAGGCAGTAAGCTCTATAATTTTCTTAATTGTCTTAGACCTTTTTTGTTGTTGTTGATTCTTTTTCTCCAGCAAATGAACATGAATCTTCTACAGAAATAAAAAATGCCAGCTTTATGCTTGAGCTTTCAATTCTCTCTTCTGGTATAAAGCTAGCAGGAAAATGCCACGCTTGTGAGAATAAGTGTACAAAAGCACACGTATATTACTATAATTGATTTTATTCAGAGCAAACATAATGAGAAACAAATACATAAGAGAATGTAATGAGTTAGGCAGGCTTGCAGGGTTTCTAAGAATGTTTCTCTTTTTTATTTTAGATCACCTAGAAGTATGTTTAAAACTTTATCAGTGTATGGAGCTGCAATCTCTCCAGAAGACTTCTAATATAAGAACCAGTTTTATATACTTTGCTCTGACAGTGTCAGCCCAAAGGTGAATGCAAATGTAATCCCGATGTCTTTATGACCTACTTACAATTTCATAATAGGGTAAAGGACATTTACTACACATGACAGTCAGTTTCTGAGATCTCTGCACATGTACCTATGTTTATGTATGCAAATGTGAAGACAAAAGATGAATATTTTCAGTGGAATTCTGTGGGGATACATGGATACATCTGATCAAAGGATACCCCCAGTATCCTGGGTACAAGGATCCATCCTTGTAGAAGGATGTACTCTTTCAGACACTTAAAAAAAAGAAACAAAAAAACCAGATAAGGAATATAAGCAGTGTTGCTCTTAAATGAGGCAAATTTTCAACATTTTTTTTCTGAGTGTGGAGAGTTCATGTGCACAAGCATGATTTTCTGATACCATTCCTTACTTTCTATCACAGGTACCAACATACCAAATGCAGCCTCTGTGTTCTTTGGTCATCAGTATTTGTCCTCTGGTTGGTAGCAGTGATTAATTCCTAATGTTATAAGACAAATGTTGGAGAAGGTCCTTTCAGAAACTAGCAATGCAACAGCATGCACAAAGCTATGCATCAAGCACTGTCAGAAACCTAAGATGGCAGAAATAAATGAGATCCAAAAAAAACTTTACAAGCACATGGAGCTACATTCCCCTTACACAGGTGTTACATAGGATCTTACTCCAAAAGCAGGAGACTCTTGAAAATGTTGTACTTTAGTAAAACTATCTTAGCTCCAGAAAACATGGACCATCACCATTACAGGAGCCTTGCTGTAGATGCAAACTCTTCAGTCCTTTTCATCTCAAGGGTGTCTAGCTCACATATAGATGTGTGAATCACAAGTGTCTAATATGGCAGAAGACTTCCACCTTTGACGTCAGTAAGAAATGATACCATCTTCATTGCCAAAATTTTGATGCCCAGTTAATATAATGACCTGGACATGATAGGGTACCACACAGGGTACAAATTCCATGTTTGGTTCTTTCCTTTTGCTATGCCTTTATATTGTCTATATAGGGATTTCAACCTCATAGCTCCTATGATAGCTTCAGCTCATATATCCAAGTGCACTACAAGTCACAACCCTCCATCCAGCTATGATTCTATTTTCTACTCATCACCACACAATCCAAGACCTGAGCGGGAAAATCATGACATCAGCAGTTTTACCATATATAATAGCATTACAGCTTTCTCTGTTCTCATTGCTTCTTACTTATTATTCTGAATAACTACTTTTAATGAGAATCAGGTTTCAGATTAATGAAAGCACCTTCTAACACTGAGCATTTTTACAGGGTTATGGCTAATGGTGAACAGAAGGCCAGAGATAATGGAATGACTTCAACATGCATTATCCCTTCATGCCACTAGAATGATATTTCCATGACGTTCTTTTTCTATATTACAAAATTGGTAGCTGAGGAATCTATAAAAATATAAGGAGAGAGGAAACACCATAGAGCTGAATGAAAATGCCAAAAACAGAATCTATATTCTTGTTCCAATTACTGAAATTTTTTTGGAAGGTATGTCAAAAAGTTGGTTAAAGAAATAAACTTTCACAGACACCCGTTCCATCAAAAGAAACATTACATCTTCTTCCTCTCATGACTGAGGATCCATATTGGCTAATGCAACCTCTCTCTTTCCAATCAGCTCTTAGAAAATGTGTTAAAATGTTTTAAAACATTCCCGCTGTACTCAGCACTGGTGAGGCCCCACCTCAAATACTATCTTCAGGTTTGGGCCCCTCACTACAAGAAGGACATTGAGGTGCTGGAGCATGTCCAAAGAAGGGCAACAAAGCTGGTGAAGGGTCTAGAGCACAAATCTTATGAGAAGCAGCTGAGGGAGCTGGGGTTGTTTAGTCTGGAGAAGGGGAGGATGAAGGGAGACCTTATCGCTCTCTACAATTGCCTAAAAGGAGGTTGTAGTGGGGTGGAGGTCGGTCTCTTCTCTCAAGTAACAAGTGATAGGACAAGAGGAAATAGCCTCAAGTTGTGCCAGGGGAGGTTTAGGTTGGATATTAGGAAAAAATTCTTCCCTGAAAGGGTTGTCAAGCATTGGAACAGGCTGCCCAGGGAAGTGGTTGAGTCCCCATCCTTGGAGGTATTTAAAAGACGGGCAGACATGGTGCTTAGGGACATGGTTTAGTGGGGGACTTGGTAGTGTTAGGTTAATGGTTGGACTCAATGATCTTAAAGGTCTTTTCTAACCTAAATGATTCTATGATTCTAGGATTCTAAAAATGAAGATATTTAGTTTGGTGCGTGATGCTGCACTCACCTTCCCTAACCTTTTCCTTTTGCGATGCTGAGATATTAACTGTGTTTACTTTTCAAAATGGGAAAAAAAATAAAAATCAAAGCCTGGAAAAAGGTTTCCTAGATATGCATCTCATTAGTGTCTAAACATGAGCCAGATTTTAAAATTCAGAGTGAGCCAAGTGTTGAAGAGGAAAGGGCCAAATTAAGTTCAACACTGAATCTAAGCTAAAAGGCTGGTTTTGCTGGACTTCAAGCAAAGCAAAGAAAAAAAAACTTGACAGTTTCAGGTGCATTTTTCTTTAAATTTGAGCTCTTTAAAGTTCACATCACATAGATGACTAAGTGGTGGAAGGTTGATTTGCAATCTTTGCAGCTGCCAATTGTTTCCCTCAAGAGGGTTTTTTTTTTTTTCTCTTTCTTTCTTTCCTTTTTTCTTTTCCTTTTTCTTCCCCTCCCCCCTCCCTGCCAGATTGTACAAATCAATGCTTATTCCAAACATGAAAAGCATTGTTTTGAAAAACAGTTAAGGTTGCCAAGGAAACTACAGTGTTGTCACTCTCACATCATTTACAAAACCTATGCACTTTATGGCAAGGAAATGAATAGTTAAAGGCATTATAAATCTTATACTGACAAAACAATGAACACATGCATTATTTTCCTTGGGAATATAGAAATGGAAAGACAAGACCTCTGATCCTAAGAATCCAAGAACATGGGGTTTCCCCTTGCAAGCCAACAGTAAATTCCTTTTAGCTATAAGCTATGAATAGATGCTTTTTCTAAGTTTCAGCCAGCCAGAAATATGTTTAGAAGAACTTTCAAATTCAATGTTTTAAAAAAATGACCACCCAGCTAGAGAGAGGCCGTCTTTGCTTTGTTCAGGAATGCTGTGAATATGCTTTGATTATGAAAATTCAGCCCAAGGCATCTCAAGCTGTGCAGCCAAACTGGGCTGCCCATGTTTGGCTTAAATTAGAGCTCACACTTGAAAATATTGATAATTGTGCCTGATCTTGTTCCCACTCAAGTAGATGGTGAAAGAAAAATCCAACTGACTTCAAAGAGAGAAATGTTATGCCCACACTTCCTACCAAAATCTATGGCAGCAAGATTATTTCAAAATGCAGCAGCATTTTCCATTGCTGTGGGGCAGTAGTTAAACCACTGTGATTGTCTAAGACAATGTTATAGGAGGAGGAGAAAATCACATTTTAACCATTACTGCATTTATGGAAGGACTAACGCCTTTCTATTATAGTTCTGAAGAATATGTGCAACCCTCAAAGTCTTTGTTACACCGTTTCCCATGTTTCTCAGATGTTTCCTGAGTGAAAATATAGTATTCATATGAACTTCTCCCTGACACTTATCCACATTTCATTCCTGTATCCCAGTCTTGGTTGAAATATTTAAATCCTTTTCAACTTCAGCTCTCTTTAATATGATATTTGTTTCCATCCAGTCTCAGCTGCTAACCTCTTCTGCTTCTATTCTTATTCCTTTAATCTCTTTCTCCTGCATTTAATCCTGGTTTTTAACCTCAGATCCAAAGAACTGAGCTTTTACCCCAACCTTTTCTCTGTTCCCCTTTCAGCTTTAACTTTCTTCAGACTTATTAGAAAATAGATTCCACCCCCCTTTTACCAAGTCAGACATCCTACTTGTTGGACTGCTTGACATGACTGGCAATTTGTGTGATGGCAATAACACATAGAACTTGTACATGGTAAGCTGATGTGAGGAGTAGCGGTATCTGTGCTGTCCTAAATATCAGCTGCACTTTAGTTCTATGTCTCATTCCATCCTTTGGTTTGCTTTCATATATGACTTTCCTAGGACTTCCATGGGTTCTTCCAAACAGTACTAATATTTCTACCCAAGCAGAGGTAGGATCATCTTTTTCTTATGTTTTAAGGAGACTTACCAATATGCATTGACAGCATTGCTGGACAAATGTACACAACAGACTCCTGTGGGTTTAAATTTCTCTTGTAATGGAGGTCAATAGCGGAGCCCTCCATCACAATGCTGTGTTATAATTTGTTTATGACTCTGCTCCCTTCTTCTTTTTTAAAACCCTCTCTTGTATTTCCTGTGCTAGGGGATTGCTGAGTGGTGGCAGCCTGCAGAAGAAGGACTTCCTGGAGTCAGAAGTGCTGAGGCCACTGGAGATCTGGCGGTTTAAATGAGGCGGTCATTTTCATGTTGTTTTTACTTAGGTTTGTTCTTTTTTTTGTTCTTGTTACCTTGGTATTAGTACCAAGGTAACTCAAAATGTTAAAAACAATAATTGACATTAATTTGTTGATTTAGAGCATTTGTAGGCATCCACAAAGGTGTCAAAGAGCTTTGTTTAAGTACACACAGTATGTTTTTAGGCCAGAGCAAGACCTGAATCTAATGACACATTATTTTTCAGCAGCTTATATGAACTTTTGGCTTAGCAATTAGCATCACAAAAGACAATGTTGCTTACCAGACATGGTAAATAAACTGTGTGTTGACCTAAACCTGCAATGCATTAAGAGAATGATGGTATTTTCCTATCTTTGAAGTGTCTTCATAAATAATGCTCTTGTTTGTGCTTAACCTCCACCCCAAACAGCTAAACAGAAGTCAAACATGCTTACTGTTCGCTCAACTCTTCAATAGTTTGTGGAAGGAGATCAGCACATCTCTGCAGGAAGATGCTTTAGCAGTGCTTTCTACCCTGTGCATAACACGTATCACAAAGAGTAAAATAAAATAAGCTGTTGATGATGGACTTTTTTATAAGGCAATGAGGATTACAAATCACAATAATTGATTTCTGGTGAGTTAGTAGAATGAGCATATAAAATGGGATAAGTAAAAACAAATGATGTTGAAAAAGGCTTGGTGCTGAAAAAACAAAGCAATTAAAATGACTGGATGCAAAGCATAAATGGCAAAGAAACTAACTGGAAATACACTGTCCTGAATCATAGGATGGTTTGGGTTGGAAGAGACCTTTAAAGGCCATCTAGTCCAACCCCCCTGCAATTGGCAGGGACATCTTCAACTTGATCAGGTTGCTCAGAGCCCCCTCCAACCTTACCTTGAACGTTTCCAAGGATGGGGCATCTACCACCTCCCTGGGCAACCTGTGCCAGTGTTTCACGACACTCATTGTAAAAAAATTCTTCCTTATATCTAGTCTGAGCACCACTACTGAAAAATTTAGTTACTGCTCATGTATCCTGCTCCACAAGAACAGAAAAATGTCTACTGGACATATTGCTACATCCAGTAGATACATCCAGTAGTTGTATCAATTCATATATCTCAAACGTACACAGATTTTTGGTTACGAAATGCTGTTACCTGTACCAGCATATTCCTTTCCTTAAGTTGTATTAAAAAAAACCATCAAATCTCCAGTTTGGAACATGAATTTAAGAGACACTTAGGAGAAATTCCTGAGTTCTTCTAAAAGCAGATCTACTCAGATGGAGTCTTGACACATGGAGCTATTGAATGAATTATCTATAGCACTTTACATTCATTCACTCTAGATTTGTTTGATCAATGCAGATGAAGTGCAGCATCATGTAAAAGGCAATGCAGCTGTCAATAATTATGTGTTTAGTAGGGGAAAGTCAATAGAGATATGTGAAATGTTACTGACATATATATTTCACCAGACTCGTGAGGTGTTCAATCTGTACTTTATACACAGGCACTGTATATATCAAAAAGGTGGTCCTAAGGGCAAGGTGTGGAGCTAGGACTGAAGGAGATCTGACTTCAGTTGCTGGTTTCACTACAGTAGTCTTTGTGCATGTGTGTATCTTTGTGTTGGTCATTCAGGCCTAGATCCACAAAGATGCTTTTTATGTATCAGACTCCCTGAGTTGTATAAATATTACCATAATATCAATATTGCAAGTTACATACCAGAAAGGGTATGTGGTTCATCTATTTTTTTTCACTTTTGTTTCTCTACTGTACCGTAAATTGAGCATTTCATCTTACTGGGACATATTTTTTTTTTCCAACTGTTTAATTTTATTTCTCAATATTTGCTTCTAAGAGTAGTTTGAAGAGCTTTCTGTGGACCTTTGTGTAGACAGAATCAACAGCAAAAAGTACATGACGTTGCTGTTGAATTAAGCACTTAAAACTGATCCGTAACTAAGGGGACAGAAAGACAGCTATAAACATATCTTGCCAACCTATAGTTCCATGTTGTCTCAAAGAGGAAGCTTTGCACTTCGAGTAAGTAAAGCGTGATAATGCTAAAAATGCAAACAGAGACATGTGCTCTGGGTTAGCTGTTGGGATTATTTACAAAAGCTTGTAACAACCGAATTGTAAGCACCTAACCCTGCATTCTGCACAGGAAGCCTGCGTGTCCTGCCGGGTGTTTGCAAGGTTTCTGCAGAAAGAGGGTAGCATTTTTGATTGTCATTTGTGGAATGGACAATATTGCTTTTCTTAGTATTTGCTGAGGTGACTTAAAATAAGTTATAATCTTGGCTTCTTGTAGAGTGTGTATAGAAAGATGACACTTGGAGAAGCTGCTTCATCTAATCTTACAGTAAGTCTTTGACTGATGGAATAGATTGTGTTATTTCTTCCCATTGAGTAATAAGTGAGTCTGGGCAGCTGCCTTACAATAGGTGTCTAAAGGTATATGGGAAGGCTCCTGCACAGAGGACACAATGTTAAAAATTCAATATATTTCATTTAGTACTAGTGGAAAGGGAATGTAATTGTCTCAATGTATACGAAAAATATTTAATTGATCAGAACAAAGAGTAAAGTACAGCTATTGAAAATTATGAAAGTGTTGTAGAGAAAATGTATGAACTTCTTGTAATACAGGATTTTAAATACAATAATACTCCTGGTGGCATGAGTATTTTCAACCAAAATATACATTGCAATTTTCAATAATTTAAGTTAATTCATACCACTTTTTCTTATAAAAGTAAGAAAATTATGAAAATGTAATAAATTTTATAAACATCTCAAGAGAAGATGAATAAGAATGCCACAGAGAAATGCTGTGTGAACCAACATTTTGTCATAAAAATCATCATTATGAATACAAACATGTTTTGCAATGCCTTCTATATCTGTTGTAGTAACAGATGTGAATTTACTGAAGGAATTTAGAGTGATTAATCTTTTAAATTCTCCCATTATCACTGGCGTTGTAGTATTCACTCCCATACCGAGTGATGCAATAGCATCTGCAAGTTATTGCCACCCAGTAGCTCCATTTGGAGCTTTGGTCTTCTGTAGGTAACATAGCACCCACCATTAAAATACACTCAGTCTACATTTTACCTGCTTGAAGCTCACTGGTACGTAAACATTTGTCTACTAAACTTTGACCATCCATTCAGCTTCCATGAACAATTAAAGAAATACACCTACTACGTGCAATGTTAGAGAATTTCATCTTATGCTGGTTTTAACAAAATGCCAAATATTCTAGCTGTATTCAGGCTTTTCAGCACAACCCAGTTAAATATACATTTGACATGGTACCCATTAATTTTACAAAGCACAGTCTTGAGTTACTCAATCTTGTGACATAATGGATTCCTTTCCTACCTTGGATGAGCAATCAAACGGAGATTGACTTTCTTCATTTAGTCAAATAGATTTGTCTAAGCCATGTTTCAAATGACTAGATTAAGTAGGGCAATGTGGGGTTTTTATGTCTGAAGAAAAATCCATTTAATAGAACTGTTCCTTTGATTTTAGAGTGAGAATTACTATCAAAACACTGGACTCCTTCCTCTGTAGTTTTTTGTTATGATGATCTAGACAGTCTTATCTGCCTGTACAGCAATTGAGGGTATTAATACTCCTGTGACATGTCTGCAATAAAGTATGCCCCTGGACAGAAGAGACAAAGAGACTCCCCACGTGAAGCCATTTATGTACTATGGTATGTGTGGTGATGAGGACAGTGAACAAATGTCCTTTTGTTATTATGTCACAGAAATGATTTTCATGAAGGATTAATTCATTAAAAACAACAAAAGGACATTTTCTTTTCTTGCTTATAATTAATTATGGGAGGACAAAGGTTCTGTGCAACAGAGAAGTGTAATTAGCTTGCAGGAGGGAATTTAACCACTCCGTTGCACTGTGGAGGTGATAAAGGCAGAAACTCCCCAGCCTATGTGTATTCTGGAGCCCTCTGCTGAACTGAAGGAAAACCTCTCAACCCTTTGTCAAGACCCTATTATGGTAACAGACAACTCAATGGCACTTTATCATGAGAAAAATCTCAAGGGCAAGAAAAAGAAAATTTCTTGAGATTTCCCCTGAGCCTTTCACAGAACAGTAGGGAAATATGTATTTATTAATTCAAGATGAGTCTAATGTGCTTCATTTCAGATTGTAGGTGAATTTTGATTTGAAATGTGATCACTGGAGATATTCTGCATTGTATAAAAGGAATCTATCACAATCTTATCTAATATAATTTAAACACTAACAGAAGTTACTTTTCATAAGATTATAACTTCTCCTTGAATTCAGCATTCCAAGCAGACAATACTAAAATATGTTTGAATTTTTTTGTTGTTCATAATGTTTAAACAGAGGAAAAACAATCTGTTTCTCATCCAACATTACAGAATG
The DNA here is from genome assembly GCA_020745775.1 of Theristicus caerulescens. Classification (NCBI taxonomy): domain Eukaryota; kingdom Metazoa; phylum Chordata; class Aves; order Pelecaniformes; family Threskiornithidae; genus Theristicus; species Theristicus caerulescens. The sequence continues at coordinate 127,325,203 of CM036559.1, read as the reverse complement.
ATCTTAGAGCAGTAAACAAAGTACTCAACTGAGAGTTAGGAGTTTCCTGAGCTCTGACCCCTGCTGTTATTGAAACCTTGTTTTGTGCGGAATGTAGATTCCCACAGTAAGAAATCCTCACCTTTGTGAGGACTTCTAGCCCATCTTCTAGTTTAGTGTCAGAGAAGCACATTGCCCGACATGTGGTAGACATGAGAACACTTAAAGGACTGTTCAAGCATAAAATTGGGACTTTAAGGCTGTGTAGCACATGAGAAGATAGGAATTGCTGAACATCTCTGCATCCTTATGATTTTCTCTTGCCTTTCTAGATCTTGGAGCTCTAAAGAAGACTTTCTGTGGAATCTCTGGGAGGAAGGTGGTTAGCAGATTGTCATACCCACACGGGCTGGAGAAAATACAGAAGGAAGCACTCAATCCATGACCATCTAGAAGAATGGTTCCTGAATCAAGAGACCACAAATAATTCCTTATTCTGACATAAAATGTGACTCCAAATGAATTCATAACATCTGAGAATTAGTACAGTTGCCTCCCAAAAAAAGGTATCTGCAGCTTAGTGGAGTCCCTGCTTTTCCTGACTGAGTGGAGCCCATATTTCTGTAATGTCCAGGATGTTCCACACATCCATGGGAAAGACCTATTCTGCGTGGTAATATTGGTGCGTCTTGATTCCAAGTAGAAAATAATCAGAAATTCTAGAGAACTCCAAACACAGAGTGAAGGAATTGTTTCTAAAACAATTTGTTTCTTGACTTGTTGAATTATATTAATATTTTAGTGCAGTGTAAGTCAGATATTAAGAGTCATTAAGTCAGATATTAAGTCAGTCATTCACAGTCTCTTAGACGGAAGCTACCACCATAATACCATATTCTAAAATAGCACAAAAAATATTCTCTTGTAATATTTTATTCATTATTTGAAGAATGTTATTTACTAGTAGAATATAAAGTGCCAAATGACACTTGGTTTTCTTCAATTCTTACAAAATTAAGTTGATAAAGAACAAATTGAATAAATGGTTTATGCTTCCAGTGAAGAAAAGCTTCAGTGATATTACCATAAGCCTAGAAACCTATTAGGAAATCATCATTGCTACATTATCGTCAGGCTTTCTTTTCAAGTCTTTGATCTTTGGCAAGATCTAAACCTACTTGGTTGATAAAGTCTGATAGTCTCATATGTTTTCTGGAAATCTGTTTTTTTGAAACAATGGATGAAACAGCTGTTGTAGTCAGGAAGGGATAATAATATTTTAAATACATATGAAGTGCTTAATCTAAAGATGATTCTAAAACTAATCAACTACTTCAAAACTGTGGCTTCTTCAGGGATGTAGATTCAACAGTGACATCATAACCCAGAACTATTTATCAATGAAAAACAACAAAAAATCCATATTGCACGTGCCCTACTGTGCAGGTCATTGTACAACACCAGCACATCAGAAATACTCTGATTTACATCCAGTGATGATCTGACCCACATAATCAAAAAAAAAATTGTAATGTGAGCAATTGAAATGTGATAATAAAGCTGAAGATCAAGAAAACTGAAAACTATTCATTTAAATCTAAACCCTGCTTTGGAAATCAGCGAGATACTGTGAATTTTTTTTTTTTTTAAAGCAGCAGCTTATATGATCTGAGATGAGCAATAAATAGATGGTTTGAAAGACAGCTGAGATATAGTTAATATTAACTTAGTTAATGACACCCTTGATTTGAAAGAAAAACACACTGAACATGAGTGGCCATGAAGGTATCCTCACAGCTGCAATGGCTGGCCAAAGAAGGCTGTTTTGTCTTGTTCACATATTTCCTTTCTGTACTGCGCAACCCTTTTCTTATTTATATTTGAGATCTAATTCAGATGGTCTGTGTTAAAAAATAACACAGACTAGTGCTGAACTAAATATAAAGACTTTGGAAAAAAGACTATAGTTATACAAGCTTTCCCTTCCCAGATCAGCAAAATGCCATATCAGGGGATTTCACTAGTTCAGTGAATTTTCTTGTATCAAGACTTGTGCTGCTGCTTCACAAGGCCCTGTGCTAAAAAAAAAATCCATAGACACTGCTTGATAATAGCCTTCATAATGTCAACCCCAATAAAATGAGATATATTTTCTTTTCTTTAAAGGATGTACACCAGTCTCTAAGGTTTATTGTTCAGCACTATCCTGTTCTAAGGTAAACTTCAAATGTAAGATACCACCAGAATGCGGTACTAAATCAGAGAGTGGTAGCTCCAGGTATCAACAACAGTGAAGCACAAAAGAAAAAAAAAGTAAAATTGGATGACACAGCCTACTAAACAATCAAAAGATACCTTATTTTAATGTCCACAGACAACTCCTTCAGCTGCTTTTTTTTCATGAAGTCTTATTAATCATAAAGCATTCAGTTATAAAACCGAGAACATAATATTGTTGACCATAGGTCTGGTATGATTTTCTGCTACAGCATATGTAGAAAGATAATTTTAGGATTTGATCATTCTTTCCTCAAATTAGACACTTCACTGAAAAGGACTACTGTTTTTTTTTTCTCTTTTTTTGGTCTTTTTTTTCTTTTTTTTTTTTAATGATTGGAAGACCATTTCTAAAGAGCAATTCAGATTTTCAGGAAGATGAATCGTCCCTGGAAGTTTCTCTCTTTTACCATTGATTGAACAGCTTGCAAAATCTCCATTCTTGGAGATACTCAGAACTTGACTGGACAAGGTTCTGATCAATACAATCTAATTTCAAAATGAGATCCAACTTTGAAAGAGGATCTAGTCTGATTGGTTTTGGAGAGGGTTTGATCAGATGACTTCCAGAGGTCCCTTCCAGTTTAAATAATGATTCTATTTTCTTTTCTTTGGCACTTCTGTAAGTATCTAAGGAAAGGCAGGCTGAACCTGCGACTATGAGTGGAACATATAGCCCAGAAACCCAAACCTGCAGGAAAAGCAAGAATGTAATTTTTCTCCTTAATAGGCAATACTTTATTATTGTCACAGAACTGTAGTTAGGGGGGGAAAGTCTTTCAATCATACAGTAAAGTGCTCTTAGCATCACAATAGGATATGTGGTCAGAAAGATCATATACTACCTTTTCTTTGCAATGGTAAGGAGAATTCTTTTTCAGAGAACTCTATTGTCCGTATAAATTATTAACCAGCAGAATAGGCTGTATATAGATTTCTTAAAAGGAATATTTCATTAATATGACAAATTACATCTTTAGCCATGAAATGCTTAGTTACCTCCATGAATTTAGTTGGGAAAGACACACCATCTTATATTTCACATTGTGGTTGTGTATTCAGTAGAACTATTTAAAAACCCCTGAATCCAAGCATCCTGGGGTCCAAGCATGTACGATGCAAGCATTAATTAATTTAATTTTAGGTTACTATTAGTTTTACTGTCATATAATAGATACAGATAAATGTCTGTTTGCTTCACTTCATTTCCTTTTATTTTTTAATCCAAATGGACTTACTCTGATGCTTAAATCAGAATGTAGGGGTCATTGATTGTATTTACCACTTTGATACTACCTTGATATGAAAAAAGAGAATCAGATTAAAAAATCTCTCAAATTACTGCCTTATATGTGACTATTCTTTCCCAGCCCACTTTAAACACAAGGACTTATGACAATGCCCTGATTTTCTTAGTGATCTGCTCGTAGTACCAGCTGTGGATGGAACAGTGACATTCTCGGAACCTTGATGACTTTAATTCTTCAGAAATCAAATATTCTATTTTTTTCATTTTTCTTGATTAGGATATTTTAAACTGTATGTAGTTCAAGTATCCATAAACCAGCACAGCTGTGGCAATTTACCACATGTGTATTCTCAGTTCCTCCAAATGTGAAGGAAACCCCATTAACTGAAAACATCTTTTTTTGAGGTTTAAGCTAATGCATTTTGTGGGGGCTTAGATTATATGTCAGCACATAAGTCAGTTTCAATGACTTAATTAAAAAATGGTAGCTGTGCATACTGCTACATTCAGCCTGTATGTAGGCCTATGCTCATCTCTCACAATTTATGTCAGTGCAGCAATATACTGACAGTTTTCTAAGGTTTAATCAACCAATGCTTCTGAGGCATTTGCAGATGTTAGATGAAACATGGCATATTAATGGAAAGAGCTTTTACTACTACTACTAAACTAAGTTTCATTTGCTTTTTTAAAGGCATTTTAAGAGTGTTATGTATATTCTGATTTAAGGAGCACTCAATGTTCAAGCACTTTTATCATGCAGTTTTTGTGAAAAGGTTTGCAGTCTTTTTGAAAAGGTTTGCTGCTTCTGATTTAGTGCAGCATTGTTCACTTCCATCTGACACACTGTTAATTTAAATATATTAACCATGAGATGCAGGTCAAGGTGTACTGTTAATTGCAAAAATCCCATTGTTGTTTCCTTTGAAAAAGCTCTATAATAGAAAAAAGATGAAAGGCAATGCAGCTGGCAGTGAAATAGCATGAAAACACTGCTTTCCTTCTTCAAAGGCCTTGTTTACAAAATGTAAGGTCACTTTGGTTGGAATTGAAAATACAAGCACAATAAGGCAGCTCCAAGGAATCACTCTGAAGGCAAACTAAACTTTAATTAAATGTCTTCTTTTTTTTTCTTTTTTCCCTTTTTTTTCCTAGAATGAGAGCAATTGGAAAACTTACTGAACAAAACTAAACTTCACATCCACTTTCAAGGTGTTTTATGTAGATACATACACAATGAATTACAGTTATCAGTTAGGAAAAAAACAGTGACAAGGCTTTTTACCATGAGTTTCGCCTCACATACTTGCTTCAAATCTGATGGCACAATAATTTGAAAGCCTTCAGATTTGTTTGCCTGTATTGGATGAACTCTAAAAGAATATCAGTATTCTAATTACACAGCAAGTTAAATTATCTGTTAGAGCTAAACACTCACCAAATAATCAACCTACTTTTTGTTTTGATTGGCCATACCAACAGATTAAGCTGCTAATATAGAAAAAGACAGATGTCAATCACTGCAGCATCTCAGCAATCTGCTAATGACTAAGCTTATGCACTTTAATAATCCTGCTTACTTTAATGGTAAGGGGTGGAAAAGCTGAAAGAAAAACTGATTAGAGCAATGAATTGCTTATTTTAAAAGATGTGATTTTAGCATAAATCTATGTTTTAAACCATCTTGTGCTTGATTGCATGTCATTTTTGTTACTAGCGTGGTATTAGTAGTAGTTTTACTTTAAAAAAAAAACAAAAAAAACCAAACCACAGCAAAAGTAACAAAACAAAACAAAACACACAAACAAAAAAAATATTAAAAGGAACTTTTTTAAAATATAGTAGATCCAACTCAGCTGTTTAAGAAAACATAGTTCTGTCTTCTCTACTTGTTATGATTTGTAAAGTAAAGAGAAGCAATGGGGTAAAGTCAGGATTCCCACTTTTGATGCTCAGCATAGGTTTTGTAGTACCAAAAGGGTACATGTGCCCCTAGCAGAGTGATTATTCTGGGTGCCACTCAGGTACCTAGGCTTCTTATACAGGTGATGGGCACATCAAACCTGGAAAGGCAATTTCAAGGCATAACTTTTAATTTTTTTTCCTTTTTTTTGGATCCCAGGTGAAATATAGCAGCTAGGATGTTGGAAACAGTGATGCCATTAACTCCATGCCACCGTAATGTAGAGTTGCAGCAATAGCAAGCCATTAGTCACCTCCTTCTGTACATTTTAGACTGTTCCTGCAGTACCACAGATGCTTATATGTTTACATATCACCACATTACACATGAGTATTTAGACATATGTGTATTGGTATTATGCAGGGCTCTGCAGCCAGTTAGTAGGAAATATTGCCTGACAGAGGGAGGCTTGAACCTTGCTGAAACACAGGGGTCTGACTGAGGGCTGTGTATGGGCTATCTCTATCTGCTCTTATTCCAGAGAACTGAGTCCTCTTCCGAGGCTATGTGGTGAACTGAGCTAGCCTTGTTGGCTAGCCTGGAGGTCGTTGATTTACTCTGCAAAGGGCAGAAAGAGGTTCCAGTCTCTGATCTAATGATTACTTCTGTCAAATGACAAGCAAACCCCATAAATTATCCTAAGAAGGTGGATCAGAACACTGGACTCCTGCTCACAGCTGAGTGGCTTAATCATTTCATAATGTGGCCTCCTTCTGTCAGAACAGAAATTCAGAGAGATTCGCTGACATATTCTTTTGATTCATGGGTCTGAATTCCACTTCAGCCTCCTTTTAGATGGTAGAATCACTCTACATAAGTAATCTATATAGAGTATCTATCTCTTTATAAAGGAAATCTTAAATATTTATATTGCTCCAACTAATTGTACTCAGAAAGAGAAAGGTAATAAACCAAACTAGAATAAATTACTTACTTACTTCTAAACACAAACTTTCCCAAGCTCAGGGGATCTGAAGTCCTAGATAAGTGACTAAAATGTCCCTAAAAATGTGAGTCTTATGACTCACCTCCCTGAGGTCATACACGAGTGTACATCAAAGTAGGGAACTGCACACAATGGAGCCACATAAGGCCCATATAAGTGTTCTTAACGGTATTTTTCCCCTCATCCCCAAACTTTTGCAATTAAGAAAGGGAAAAGACACAGGGATGCCACTTAGCTCTAGTGAGGTGCCTTAACCCCACTGTTTAGCTTTTTCTCCTTAGTGAGGTAGACAGAGTAGCAAACTTGCTGTCTTGGACCAGGCATTAATTAAGGAGAGTCCGGGTTTTTATAGGTCCCAGTTTTCCTTTCTCTAAGCTCATGACCCCCATCTAAAATCATATTCTTATTCTACAGCCTCATCATGCAAGGACAGGGTCAATTTGAGTATTCACATGGGTTATAAATGTTGTCTGATCACCTCACAGACATTAACTCATGTAGTATTAAAGCTTTTCTTTGAGGCAATTTTCAACCAGAAATAAAATTGGATATATATTTATCCAATTATATATACCCAATCTATATGCATACATAAATAAATATATGTGTATATATGTGTACCTGTGTATACTCTTTCTACAAAGAAAGCCAAAACTTAATATATTTACAAGACTTACAAAAACTAATAAAAATGTTCTTGGAGCAGGATGAAAATAAGGGATTTTTTCTGTGTCCTGCTTCAATACAGAAGTGAAAAAGCTTGCTTTCTTTTTCTTGTGGGAGCAAGGATCTCCACATTTGCTGCCTGCCTCACAGAATGAGCCAATTCCCTGTCAGATGACTGTAAATATCAGATTCTGGCAGAGAATTTAGGATGCAGGAAGACATGAATTTGTCTAGAAACTCCCTTTACACAGAAAGACAGGGTTGTAGGAAAGTCAAAATAACAACAGCATATTATCAGAAGGTGGGAAGAGCTAAGTTGGAATGAAAAGATCTGACAGACATAAGATTAGACTGGCAACACATTTCCCAAGATAACAGAATCATCAAACCTGGAAAGGCAATTTCAAGGCAGCAGAGGTTTTTTTTTTGTTGTTCCTTTTTTCACCTGAGGTGAAGTGTAGCAGCTAGGAGGTTGGAAGCAGTGATGCCATTAACTCTAAATTTCTTTAAGGCAGCAATAACAACCAATTAGTTCCCTCATTCTGTACATTTTACCAACTTCCCCCATAGTACCACAGATGCTTGGATGTTCATATATCACCAAATTCTTCATGAGTATTTAGACAGATGTTTATTGGTATTGAATCTCCCAGACACTGCCTGCAGCCCCATTTGCCACCAGGTCACTCCACAGCTTGATTTTGTCTATCTGCTCACTTCCCTCCCAGATCGGTGTCATCTGTAGACTTGCTGGCAATTGAATTGACATAGGAGGAACATCCCTGACAAAGAACAGCATGTAAGAAGGCTGCCTTAAGGAGCCAACTTGGTCTAAATGTCACAGAGGAACTCCAAGAACCTCCAGTTTATCTCAGCAGCCTCATTTTTTTGCTAAGAGCATTTACTTTTGAACAGTGATAGACTCAGCATCAGTGACCACAGCTGAAAAACCTGATGGAGGGGAGCTATCAGTTATTGCCAACTGCACAGCCTGATTCACACCTGTGCTGTGTTCATCATGCCTCGGAGTGAGTCAGTGATGTTTTCAGCTAGAAAAAATGAAGCGAGGTGAGAATCGGAGAGCCCTCTGACTTTTTAGATTGTGTTATACTGCTCTGTCTCTTAATTACTAGTTAAGCAGAAGCTGATTAATGCCATGAAATCTGAAGCTTAATAGAGATAAAACAAATGTTATGCATGAAACGAAAAAGCAGAGAAAGCTCGAAAATGCACTAAATCTTCTTTGCTACCAATAAGTAACCCCAACCCCCCGTGTGATCATTAAGTGTCCCTAAGGATTTCAACACTAATTTGTTTGACTTTTAGTTAAAATTAGGCAATCAATTTCTTTCCCTAGGTAGTTGCTTAAGGCCACTTTCATTGTACATCCAATTTGCTCAACTTCTGTGAAGAGAACTTTGGCATATTAACATGAGTTAGTTGTTAGGCATGTTAGAGTTGGAAATTACTGTTCTGGTTCTTTCCTTATTTACTCTGAATTTAACTCTTTCAGATGAGCATGTTGGTGTTTCATGTCTGCATATGTTTATTTCTTCTTTACAACATGAAATGTCAGTTATTGGGCATAAAACAAGAGTATGTGGGTTGTGTCATCTGGCTTTCGCTTTACAGAAAATCAGATTAGGTGACAGCAGTTTTTATCTTTACAAGCTATGAATATTTGGAATATCTTCGCTTGAAACAACTCAGAAACTATTACTAAATGTCTGCAAACATAATTCCTTCCATTTGAACAATACATGTAAAACTAATTCAGATTCCTCATGTCTTTTTCAACACTCCTACCTGGAAAGCTGTAATTCTCCCATTGACCCCAAATATTTCTACCTATTTATATGTTCTCTCAAACACAGAACACGGAAATAAGTAAGCAGTTAGAGTAGATAACTTTCACCCCTTGAACACTCAAACTTGTGTTAATTTCCAGGAACGTTTTCACTGAACACAGCTGACACATTGACTGTTCAAAGAATTCAGGGTCAAACTAATGCTGTTTAGCTGACATTCATTTCTCTTACTTCTAAGTTCACATTAAGTAATTAACTGCTTAAATAATTACTTGATTTGAATACTTACATTTTAATATTAATCAATTCAGTAATTTTTAAGAAATATAGCACTCAAAATGAGATTCAAACATGACACCAAAGCAATTTATTAAGTAATTAAAATTACTCTTAGATGTGACAAATTACACACTTTAAATAATTCAATTAAAATGTGATTACTCCCTCAGTCTAAAATTTTAAACTACTGTACACACTCTGCCATTAAGTAATAAATAAATAACCCCCCAAAAGATGACCATAAATGTTTAGTTCTTTCTTCCTTTTGCTATTGGTGCTAAGAGTTTGAGGATTTACTTTATTACCATCGGTTTCACTTCTTTGAGACTGAAAGGTTTTCTGCTGATTAACAACAGGCAAAGCAAACAGCATTTCAAATAGGAAATAGCAAGATGCTCCAACAGCTTCTTTGCTCCAGCCTGTTCCTGCCCTAATGGGAGATGTTGTGTTGCAGATCACAACATGGACTGGTACCCAAACCACTGATTCCATGAGTTGGAGCTTCAGAAAAATGAGCAAAACTAACAAACCACAGGGAATACAGATAAAATTTCACATATCTTTATTTATCCCTAATCACTACTGAAACGAGGCATGCTCAGTTTGTGTGAGTTACAGATGTGAGACGTAGTTGTGGGGCTACTTGCAGCAGAAAGGCAAGCTTCTCAGTAAGCACTTCCTGCAGCATCTCTGTTCCTGGCTGTACTGCTGGGAGGTTAATGATCTGGAGTCTGAACTGCTTCCTCAGCTGCTAGCTGAACTGATCACGGCTGAGATACACAAACAGGTAGATTTGACTGCAGAGACATTTTCATAACAGCTGCTATGCATGTGAATACACCGGGTGGGATTCAGCTCACTGAACTTTAGCCATTGCAAATAAACTTTCTTTAGAACTATTGTATGGGTTTTCCCTATGTTCAAAAGAGCTGGACAAGGACACCTGGGGCATGATTGGTCCCATCTTGCAATAGCATATAACTACAGGTACAGCCATGATGGCAAACAAAGCAGATCCCTAGTTTGCTCCCTGATTGTAGACTGTGTTTAATATTGTATTCCCAGAATAATTTTTTTGAGTAAAGTAACTAATTCTACCTAAGAAGAAGCCTGGATATGGTGTTACAGAGAGTTTTCCATAAGTCTTGCACCCTCGAGGTAGCTAAGCCAGGTTTGTCTTGTGCACTCAACTGATTCGTCAACCCTTGTCCGGCAGCCCGTGCATATCCATGCCAAGTCAGGACACTCTCCAAGGCATGTAACACAAGCCTGAGCACCAGGCTGTAAAAACATCACTCCAACAGACTAAGAAATAACCCTCCTTGTCTTTCAGGCATATGCATGTTTTGGGGTGGAGGGTTTAGAGCTGCAGGGGAGACCCAGGTCGTAGGCGTGTTGCCAGTCTGTTAGCTAGGTCTACACAGTGTAAATACCAGGCTCTTTACAACACCTGGCCTTGGAGTCAGGAATTACCCCATCTGGGTAGTGGGCATAGATTCAGAGACAAGAGAGGCATTTCTCTGAAAAGAGTTTAGAAAACTGAGTTAGGTTAGATGCCAAACATCTAAATAATCTCATTAAAAGCAGTGCTTCTTACCTTGGCATCCAGAGGACACTTGATAATAAACCTCAAATGTTTTCCTCCTTCTAAATTAGTTCACAAAGGATCACAAAAAATCCTCCCTGCAAATATTCTTAGCTAGATCACATAGCATGCAGGTCAGAAATCATTTAGCACTAAAGTGTCCAACAATGGTCTGCTGCATTTGTTGTCTGACCAGTAACTGCTCAGAACTGCACAAAATGAAGCACTACAAAAAGTAAAGTGCAGTTCAATTTGCATTTTAATCTGCAGGTCTACAAGCAGACCAGATATTTAGATTTTGAGACAGACAATATAAACTTTGTGCATGTATATGAATGTATATATGAATACATAGTCTAAATTTTACATAAATACTTGTCTGCATGTATTATGCATATATACATATGCATATATATAATTATATATATAATTCTAAATAAAGATATTTGATTTGGGGGTTTTATTCAGAGCAATTCTGCAGATTTCACAAATTCTTGGATTACCCTATGACTAGCATTGGTGTCTACTTTCTGCCTGGCTTGAGTAAGAGTAAGGAAACAGATATTGCTCTTATTCTATAGGAAAATTCTATGTGAAATTACTAGAAATTACAGAAAACATTTAAATTCATTGAAATCTATGGATTTCAGCTGGATTTCCAAGGCTGTTTGATTGTACCTCAACTACTGTCTTTAATTGGGATTTCACCATTGCAAATGATCTCAGAATTGGATGCATTGTCTTCCATCTATCTCCGTTTTCAAATACTTGCAATAATATCTAGGTACATGGAGGAGACTCCCAGTGCTCTTAAGCAGCAGCCAAGAAATATATTTTAGTATTGAGAAGGAAAAGACAATCTGGAAGGGTCTTGTCGGGTGAAGAATCTCTTTGGTCACTGAGCGGGTAACATCACATTAAAAGATGTAGTTGCTTGCCTTAAATCTTGATAAGAAAAATATTTCTCCAAAAGGTATTTATATTTTCTTTCTGGGGAAAAGAACTATGAAAAAGGGTTATTGCTTCACAAAAATCCTTTATTCAAGTAATTGCTGTTTACATAGAGACCAAGCTTGTGGTTCTTTTGCTTGACAACCTTCCATTCAAATGCATGGCTGTGTGTCAACACCTTTAGAAATTTCTAAATAGCTTTATTTTCACCTAATAACAATAATTTCTTTCTCTTAGGCTCTGCTTCTCTTCTTATGTGCATCAGCTTTCCTCCATTGAGTTATTGAGGTTAGTCCTATGTTGAATGACGTGAGTAAAGGAGAAAATGCCATCACTACTCTGTCCTGATTGCAGCACAATTAAACAGATGTCTATATTGACATTCCGACTTACTGCAGCATAAGCGATGTCAGAGTGAGTCCGCTATACTAGTCATAGTCATTGTTAGGTATACCTGCAAAAGGCAACAAAGCACTTTGGTAAAGATCTCTGAAGTAGCTCTGAGCATGCTAAAATATTTCCATGAGTCTGTAGTTCTAGCTCAGACCCTGAAAACAAAATACCAAGACAGTGTGGTACAGGACTAACTAATATAATAATCTCTACCTCTCAGCAGAGACAATGAGTTCAGGTGTAACTACACCAACACAACCATAAATGCTTTTGGTTCCAAGACTAGATCTCCTTAAGGCAAACCCCATGTATGACAGAGATATTCCTGGTGATGTCAGGGTGTTGCTGGAGCTTATTCAAATTGAATATGCAGTAATAAACATAATTAGACTCAAAGCATTTATATAATTCAAAGGAGATTATTCCCGCTAAATTTCCTGCTCTACGTTTTACCCTTAGGGCAAAGATCCCATTGAAATCATGCTAAAACATTCATTTGAGTTTGAGAGGCCAGAGTTTCACCTGGAGCTCCAATATTTTTTGTATTTACTTCAAAAACTTATGTTTCCATAGGTAGCAATAAATAAAAGCTTCTAGATCATATATTAGGAACATCGTTCTATTAAACTATTTATGTAAAATTAATAATTCTGAATTCAGCCCAACCTTAGATTCAACTTATTGCTGAAAGAAGAATGATGTGGTATCCAGGCTATGATGCTGGAGTAGTTACAGCAGCGTAATTGTGGCATCAATGAAGCATGAATGCTGTCTAATTATCATAATTGAAGCTCTTGCAATTATGCTGTCATTTCATTCATATTAACACATTTGGTCGAGGTATCAAGCTATCCAGGTTCTATAGGTTAAATCAAGATTTACTTTTCTGCATTCACTTTGATAAACCATACACTTTGCCCTATACTTGAGATTTAATTGTGATTAGTGAGTGTTTTGCACAGGCGGGAGGCGTTCTGCAGGAATGGTGACAACAGCACTTTGAAATTTAGTCAGATCCTCATTCTCTGAGATATGTCATAACAATAAGTCTAGAAGATGCTTTTCTACCCCTTTGGTTTATTTAGATTATAAATACGTCCTTTTGCCTACACATTGTAGAAATACAAAATCATACAAAGCTTTTTCATACTCATAGCAACTAAACCTTATTATTATCTCAGCGCTGATTACTATGGAATAAGTGTGTTATCCAGAACTCTAATTAAGTGCTGTCCTATGAAAAAACACCATCACAGAAACCATTAACTTGGTGTTTATTTGATCGCTTGTAGACAGGTGGTTTTGCTTGTAATGAGGTAACAGCAGTTATTGTGCTCAGGTCACAAATTGAAACTGAAAGGCTAAATTTTAGAGGATGTTTCTAGATTTTTGTACTGAGGTATTGGAGCTGTGACCCTTTCTGGGATGACTGTAAAATACGGGTATGCTAATGAGTATCATCCCACTGTTTTCTTGTTCTCTAGTCATCCTTTTCTCTCTGTCTCTGTGGCTTCTTGTTGCCTTTGCTGTTGGCTCTGAAACAGATAATAACTCTTCATTATAGGTTTTATACAAAGCTGAGAACATAAGATCTCTGATCCCTGACCGCAGTTCCTAGGTAGTACCACCACAAAATACTTTGGCAGATGAAAGCATTCATGTTTTCAATATACCCTGTTTCATCTTCAAAATAAGCCTGTGCACCTTTGGAAAGCTGTTCTTAGTGCTTGTTGCTCACTGTAGTTATCTGAGTCAAAGTGTAATGCAGTTAATAAGAGTTACTGGGGATCAGGAGATGCCTACTAATTGGATTAACAATGGTAAATTGACTGTATTCTTGAGCTCTAACTTCACGCAAGCTAAGGTTGTCTTCATTGTTACACCATTTTTCAGGATAGTAGAATTTGTTTTCTGATGTCGTGAGAGCTATAAATTGTTGCTGGAAATACAGAGCGAGAGTTCATGCAGATCTAAGAGCTGTGACATCAGACAGAACAAGACGAGGTCAGAAAATAAGAGGTTCCTGCAAGTAAAGAGGTCTCAAAATCCCAATCCAAACTAAGGAACCCTTAATAAATTAAGGAAAGAAAAGAAGAGAACATCAAAACCTACTGTTAAATGTAAAAGCTATGATCTCAAACTGTATTCTGTCTTCAGTGTGGAAGTGGTAGCTAGAAAATTGAATCTTTATTATTTCAGATGCATTTGTCTAAGGTCAGTGTTATGAAGCTGAACCCAATTAAAATCTTCTGACTAGCCACACAGTGCTCATTCCAGTTCTTGGACCACTAAAAGAGCAATTTAATTTTTTATACCTACCCAGTAACAGGAGGTAACATCGGGGTAAGACTAATCCAAATAATGTAAAAGTCTACAGTACAGTTCACCTCATCCTAAATCAGACATCTTAATGAAGTCAAGCTGCATGTGCCTCTAATTGTGCCTGTTCTCTCCACTGATTCTGATGAGAGAGTAGGAAGTAAGGCAGGTAAGACGAAACTCACCCAACATATTGCTAGAGAAACACAGAAAATGAAAAATTCCTGATGGTATTTCTATATTTGATTTAAAGCAAGGATCATAGAAATTTAAGTGATGATTTTAGAAATGCTGTTTCTAAGGTAAGAGGAATATGTTCCCAGGATGCTCTTTTATCATATGCAAGTTAATTTCTGTTCAGGTATACAAAATATAGGCTGGCTGGATTAGTACCTGACCAAAAAAGCTGAACTTTAAGAAGGAAAAATAGTCAGAAGTGCCAGAGGTTTTAGGTTTTAAGTGAGGTAGCTGTGAAGGAGGATGGAAGAATATGTAAATAAGGGGTAAAAAGAAGGAAAAAAAAAAGAAAAAAATGCCCAAGGTGAAATGACCTGAATTAGCCAAACAGTGATTCAGTGTAGAAGAGTGTAAATGACTGTCCCTTGTGTCAGACGGGAGAAAGCAAAGGAATTTTAAAGCTTATGTAAGGAAAAAAAGCATATTGGTTAAACTAGGATATTCCTCTAACAAAAGCAAGGAAAGAAGCAAGAACTCTCTGTCAAAAGCACTAATACCACATAAATTCAATGATAGCTAAGGGATGGGAAATAGGCAGATTTTCCATTTCTATGGTTTGCAAGTGTTAGAAAACAAACTGGCTCTGTAAGTAGCACCTGTCAGAGCAGGATTCATGTACTAGCCCTGAACACAGACTGCAGACTACTTTCTCATATTTTTCTTTCTTTTTTTTTTGAGGGGGGGAGATTGTCATGTTTCTTTACCAGTTGTGTGTTTAAAGATGTCTTAGCAATTGAGTTTGTTAGCTTGAATGATCACAAAGACTAAAGTCTAAACTTGAATATGCTTGAAAAGTAAATGATGAAATTTTCAAGTAAAGACACTTCAGATTTCAATTCATTAATATGACGTACAAAGATGAATACAAGTTTTTTAGTCCAATCAGGGAGCAAACCTCACGACTATCCCCATCTTACTATGTACCAGAATTGGCTGGTTAACATCCCCACTAGTATCTATTAAAGATTAATGAACTACGTGCATTAGGCTCTTTGACATGTTTATGATAAATTCAATAGACCATGTATATATTTGTATGAAACTGTGTGGTTTTTGGATGTGCATAAAAGTCATATACTGAAGTTTATCTCAGATCTGACTGTCTTTTGGGGATATTTCATGTGCAGTGTGTAACCCATTTGTTCAGACAATTTAAAGACAAAGGCAGATTTACAGGGTTATTTTTTTCTTCCTTTTTTTTTCTTTTTCTTTTTGCTGCATGGTCAGGAGATGATGGTACCTCAAGGCATTAACATTTCTGAAGCTGGGCTTCGGTAACTGGGAAAAACATTGTTAAAAATGGGTATCTTGATTAAATATTGAGTTTAGGAAGAAACAGATGAAGAAAAAAAAAATCCAGTGGAAACCTTAGGGAGAAAAGGAGTATCTATGCCTTGTGTAGGTCTAGCTTGAGACTACATCTGATTCAATGATCCAAAACAAAATCTTGACTAAAGACCAGGTTGTTGTACTCTCATGAAAGCTGCCTACGTGTTCTGATTGTGTTTTAGCTGGATGAATTGCAGACAGACAATCTCTTGGAAAGTTCAATTTTCTGTAGTTTTCTTTTCTCTTTGTACACCTGTTTCTAAGACAGTAATTGTTTTATTAATCCTTGTACTGCTGTTATTTTACTTTTGCTTCAAGGTTTTCCAGTTGTTGAGAGATTTTTGAATGCTGGCGAAACATTATTTCATTTGTGAGGCTGGGAATTCATTTAAAAAAACAAACAAACAAACAAACAAAAAACCACCAACAACAGTGGTATAGTTCTGAAGTTCACAACACCTCATACCAAATCAGGGAAAACCAGGAGTAGGTAGAAGCATTTACCACCAAGCTATATGAGCTGCTGGTAGTGGTAGACATCTTCTAATGACATATATTTATGAATGGCTTTTTGACATCCAGTGTGCATTGTGCCTGAAACTCAACAGCTGCTATCAACTTGTAATAAGTGGATGTAAAATAACACATTTAAGTCCTGACCTTGAGTCTGGACGACCTGAGTGATCCATCTGAGTTGAACTACCTTGAGTGGGTGTTGTCACCAGGCTGACCCCAGCCTTCAGGAAGATCCTACAGATCTTTTTTTTAAATGTGAAAAGATTTTTTTTGAACAAATTAGTTCATTCCAAATACACAATTAATCAAGAAGACACCAGTCAAGCATTTTGACAACATAGAGCTCTCTGTACAATAATTAAAGCTTTAACATCACCACTCCAGCAGGTTACTGTACTTGCAGAGAGTCAAAGAATAGACAGATAAGGTAATGATTAATAAGACAGTAAAAGAGGAAGGTATAATGCTATGTAATGGACAGCTTTAATTTTCACTTTAGGGATAAAAGGACCGAATCTTGTCCTCACAGCAATAGCCATAGAAATCCTTTGCTTTGTGTTGCTCTTCATTTAAGGATATACCTGAAGATCCTTTATGTTTATTATGTTTCTAACTTTCTTAAGTAGAAGTTGATCTTTCATGAACAATTGTTGCCTAGCAATACTTCCCCCTGTAATTTAGTGAGTACGCAGGTTCTTAATTATGCACAAATTATTTTTGAGTTCTTGTGTTGTTTCTTTTTATCATCATATCTTCATTAATAGCAGGCCTAAATTGGCATGCAAGTCAAATTTCTACCCTCTTTTTCAGTGTAGGAATAAGTAGAATTAGGATCCAAATATCTGCCACAAGGACACAGCTAGTTTGGTAAAATTCTCACTGATCTTGGTCAGTCAGAATTCAGTTTTCTGCCAAGGAGCCACAGGGTCATCAAAGCTGTCTGTCTTCCCAGAAACTGTCACACGGAACTTGCTGGACCCATGGTGTCTTAGGTTTTCCACTCTCTGGGAAAGAGTTTGTCTTCTACCACTGAAAGGTCAACATGCCAATCCAATAACATCTCGAAGTCAAGGTGTGCAGGTATAGAAAGAAGATAAAATCATATTTATCTTGCTTCTCTTGGAACCTGGACAATAGTTATCCTAAGGGATAGTCACAATACGTACTGTGTGTGTATAAGTACACTACACCTAGTGTTAGGTGTCTAAAGAGGCTTAAACAGGCTGCCGTCCACACCAACAAAGGCATGAGATGCACTGAAAACTGCCCTTTCTCGACTGGTTGTAGAAGGAGAAAAGAGACAATAGCATCCTTTAACATTCAGGATCTGTTCTGACTTATAGAGCTCACCAACCCACAGGTCTTCTGGGTAAGATAAGAGAACTTAATGCAAGCACTATCGTCTCTGTTCCTCTTGAGGTGCATCACATATACGGTACCTGTCATGGTTTAAGCCCAGTAGGCAGCTAACCCTCACACAGCTGCTTGCTCCCCAATGGGATGGGGGAGAGAATTGTAAGGGTAAAAGTGAGAAAACTCATGACTTGAGATAAGGACAGTTTAATAGGTAAAGCAAAAGCTGCACACACAAGCAAAGTAAAATAAGGAATTCATTCACTGCTTCCCATCAGCAGGCAGATGTTCAACCACCTTCAGGAAAGCAGGGCTCCATCATGCATAACAATTACTTGGGAAGACAAATGCCATAATTCTGAACGTCTCTGAATGTTTCCCCCCTTCCTTCTTCTTCCCCCAGCTTTTATTGCTGAGCACAATGTCATGTGGTTTGGGATATATATATATATATGTATATGGTCTGACCCCTTTGATCAGTTGGGATCAACTGTCCCAGCTGTGTCCACTTCCAACTTCTTGTGCACCCCCAGCCTACTCGCTGGTGGGGTGGTGTGAGAAGCAGAAAAGGCCTTGATGCTGTGTTAACACTGCTCAGCAACAGCTAGAACATCTCTGTTATCAACACTCTTTTCAGCACAAATCCAAAACAAAGCACCATATGAGTTACAATAAAGAAAACTAACTTTATTCCAGCCAAAACCAGTGCAATACTGAAAAAAAAAAAAAAAAAAGGAAAGAACCCTTAGCCTTTCAATTCTGCTCCTCTGAAAGCTTAATAGGATAATAATCATCCCTTGAATTTAGTGAACTGTTCAGAACTGTGCAGTAAGTATATGCAGTAAGTCCAACAATGTCCCAAATTTCTAAACTATTATTATGCCATTATATAAATTGATGGCACGTCCTCCCTTGAATCTTGTGCTCAATTCTGGTCATACCATCTCAAAGAAAGAGATAACAGTAGAAAAGGTCTGCAGTAGGGCAATGAAAATTACTAGAGGCATGAAAAGACTGCCATGTGAGCAGAGATGAAAAAGATCAGGGCTGTTTAATTTCAGAGTTAAGTAAGAGTTGATGTCACAGGGGCTTATTAAATCAGAGATGTCATGCAAACTGAGTGTTTCTATTTACTCCTTCATAAAATACCAAAGGGAAATATAAAGGAAAAAAAATCCATCATCTGAAAGGAAATATAAATTTTGTACAACACAGTTCAGAAAGAAATCAAGGAACTCACTGTAACAAGCTACCAAATGACTCAGAAACAGCCTCTAGTACTCTGAGAAATTAATATAATATCTTTAGTTACATTGGACAGAATATAAAACTGGAAAGAATAAGAAAGAACAGAGGAAATATAAGACTTGAGTAAATCATGGCCCTTCCTGAGGTTCATGCAGGCTTCAGGGGCTGTACCGCACCTGCTCTCACCCACACACATGGTGTGTACGAGTTGTTCCTTGTTGTTTATGCTTTTCAGATATTTGCACACAATTAGAGGGTGCATCTGGTGAAGGTAAACCACAGATGTTTAGTTCTATTATTTTTGCCTCTTAAGTCATTGCCATCATACTAATAAGTCTGTTGCTGCTCTTTACATATTCTCTAACCTTAGAAAGGGATTATCACCGCCATATCATCTTCTGTGTTACATTTGCCATCCCAGCTTACTCAAACTGCTTGACAAAACTTACTTCTAAATATCTTTAAAATACAAAACCCCTTTCAAACAGATTTAGCCCAACTCAAACAAAGCAGCAGGAATTGTCTCTTATGCAAGGATTCCCTTTTTATACTCCTCTTGAAAAACCAAGCTTTAGAGCATGCTGAAAAAAGAACAATTTTGAGCCTACTGTCACATGACAGAGATTCAATGAAACTGTTGTGGTCTAAGTGTGTTTATACCATTCTCTTGAAATAGGGTAAGAGCTCCCAATACCAAAAGAGATTTGCAACTTAACCCAATATTGTATCATTGCTTCAACTGAGCAAAATAAGATGATTGAGAGAAGAGGGAATGGTGACTTGAATGTTAACATACTGGCTAAAACTGTATAAAAGAAGATGAATGTCAGGCATGCATCTTCCCTCTATTTACCCAAATCTTACAAATGAACTCAAATACTGTCTATCATATTTATTGTAGTTATTTTCATTTCCAAAATCTGGTGAAAGTTAAAACTCAAGTTCAGTCTTGAGGAATAGCTGCACTGGGTTTAGTACAGAGGTAGAGAAATAGGCAGACCCCTTAACGTGAACAGCTCCAGAAAGATGCTTATTATTCCCAGATGTGATTGTATAACAGAAAGGTGCATGTTCTAACTTTCAGTTTGTTCTTTTATCTTATTTTTCCCCTAATAACTAATTCACTTATCTTGATTTACTACATTTGGAAAGTTGTTATATAAACATTAGTTGCTGTGTTTCATATGAAATATTTAATAAAATGGGGTTTTTTGCAAGTGAAAACTGCAAATGACAAGTCATAAAGCACAAGGCCAGATTAGTCAGAAGTCACCCGCGCTATACTGAAGAAAAAAGTACATCTCTAATGTGGAATACTAATTAAAGTAGAGAACATCTTAGAATAGAAAACAAGAACAGTGAAAAAAATTTTTTTTTCACTTTTCTGTGTTAGAAAAACACTAACTTTAAGGGCAAGACCACTCTCAGCATACCATGAGGGGAAGTATTGATGACAAACTAGCTCTGATACAGAAAATATTATAGCCATTAGCCCAAATGCACCACAGTATGTACGTGGTATCCTACTCTGAGACATGAACATTCCTCTGTGGCACAGTTACACAGTGTCTAGCAGGTTATTAAGAGCTAGGGCAGGGATCCCACATTGCAAGAGAGAAAGCAAGAGAAAGCAGGCGTCCAGTACATGAAGAAAACCTCTAAAACACCAGCTGGATCAGTGGAAGAAAGTTTGTTGAGCACTACCAATGAATTAAGTTCACTTATTTTACTGGGATAATGCAATGATCCTGTATTATGCAGTAGCAGTAGCTTTTGTGTATAAATGAAAGTTAGAACAACTAGAAAAAGACCTGAGTTCTCATCAGTATACCTTTGCTCTCACTCACTAGACTATTCTTACGTTCTTATCAGTAACTAAGGTACTGGCTTTGCTTTAATAGGATTTGGGATTGTTCACTAGTGTCCATGTATAAACTATTAATGTTTTTAACAACCCAGGGCCAAAAATATTTCATGTGGCCATTGAGCTATTTGTGGAATAGGACCCCCAAATAATTTTCAGAATAAATTATTAACACTTAGAATTTACAACAATACTCAGAGCTGCAATTTCTGTTAGTAGCTTTCTAGAAAGAAGCATATAAAAGCAATTGCACATGATGTAACCATTTGTAGCCAAGCTTCCCACAGAAGAAGAGTCACTATAATTAGGGATTCTGACTATTCAAATGTTCATTTAATTTTGATACATTTAAAGCCTGTCTACCACTTTCAGAGAAGCTGACTGAATGGATGACAAGTCAAAGATAAGCAGGAGCTATGGGAGAAGAAAGAGACCTGCAAGTGGCCAAGCTGAGGCCAAGGCAGCAGCCTGAGGTTATTAGGCTCCTGAGCATCCACAGCAGCACAGACTCCTACAAATATGCCAGCTTCAGATGCTTCAGAGTTCACTCCTTACTGAAAAAATAATTATAAAATGAGTCATCAAGTAATGGGAAATCAGGCACCCTTCATGATTTTCAGGGCTCATTCTACTATTTGCTTTTTTATTTTTTTCTGTTTTGCTGCATTTCATTCTCTTTTTTTTTTTTATTTTATTTTATTTTTTATTCCCAATATCAGCTACTAGATCATTTTTCTCCACCATTTAGTTACGTTTACATACCATGCAATCCTGCCTACAAATATTCACTAATGAGACATCAATAATGAGACACTGATAGCATTTCATGGACTGATTCACCATTCCTCAGCTGAAGCATTTCAATAACCAGGGAGTTATTAGGAAGGAAAAAAAAATCAAAGATCAAATATGACAAAAGATTTGCTGAAGGAGCTCCTTCAGAAGGCAAAATGCATCATGCATGTAAGGCACATTATGAACTTCTAAGTTATCTTATTAAAGAAAGAACAAACAAGTGACTGCTGTAGCACAGCACAAATCACACCATACAGGCTGGCTTACTGCACTGTAGAATTTCTGAGCTGTAATAACATGTGGGGTTTTAGGTACATTTTTCTCCTCATTGATTTTACAAGAAATGTGTAACAAATAATCCCCAGATTTGACTTTTAAAACAGCACGTTAGCTCAGGGAAATGCTTTTGTGAGAAACTGGAGGAAGCAGAGTTGCAATTGACATTGCCTGCTCTCTCGAATCTGTTGTGGGTTTATATTAAAGGTATAGAAATCTAGTAGCTGCAAGGAAGATCTTGCTTTAGTTTTGTTTTGTTTTGTTTTTTCTTAATGTTACATGAAGTTTCTCAGAAAGATTTAATGGATTACATGATTTTTCCATTGTACACATCTCCTTACATTGTTGCACCTTTTATGTTCACAAAAGAGAGAATGTATAGCTGTTGTTTTGCCATGCAGAAGACACATATATCTGGCAGTCAGTATTACAGCTGTTTCCAGGAGGGATTTGCACTGCCTTGTATGCTGAATTAATAGGTGGTTTTGTGAAGGTATTCCATACAAGTTAGTAATGGGGGTCTTGGAGGATGAACAAAGGAGGGAGTTTAGAAAATCTCTTGAAGCTGGTTAGAAAGGACTTTTTTCATACACATGACTATTGCTTCAGTAGAAAAAAAGTTAAAAACATTAATCAAGATTTCATTCTGTGGTTAATGCACTTCATGGCCCAATGTGCTACCTTATAATCTTGGCTTTCTCTTGCAGAATTTGCCTCTGGCTCCATGCTTTTGCAGGAGTAAAACTGATACGTGACTATAAACATTTGGCCTTACCTGACTGTACTATATCAAACACTGCAATTTGTGTGAGTGTGTGTGTGCATGTGTGAGTCACTGTGTGTGTAAACTACTACATATTATATTTTTCCTGAAGATAAAGAGAAGAATTGGAACAAAAGTTATGTGGTGAAAAAAATCTAATGAGGAAGTGTCATGCTAGACTGAAAGCATTAGTAAGTCATTACTGCTGCAGCTGTAATTACTATCAGTTTCTTCAAGTACCATGATTTGACTTCTAATTTCTTTTTCTGAACAAAGGTCCAAGTAATATATAACCAGTTAAAAACCCTTGAAGGAAACTGAGGCCATCATGAGCTCAATTAATCTTCATGTTCCTTGCATTCTTGGGAAGTTTATATTTCCTACTAAACCCCACACACATCAAACTCCTGTAGTTTCTAATTCATTATTTATTTTCTTTGCATGGGATTTAAACCTCTGCAAAGGCCCATTTATCTCTTAAGACCCATTTAACCCCACCAGGGTAAATCTTACCCTTAAGGCATGAGATATAAATAAAACTATCTTTTCCTTATTCAGATTTTCGCTTAGATCCGTGGGAGTTATAGTACTAGGCTCTGTCTTTCCAAATGCTAAACAACTTTAAGTACAGAGTCCAGGAAATTCAACAAAAGGCATGGAGTTTTCCTTTCTTCAATTTTAGGTAGTTTTCACACCATCTACCTCTAGGTTTCTAATGTAGGAGGCTACTCAAAGTTAAGTGATTATCTGCATGGCCAGTGGAAAAACATGCTTCTCTAGGTCCTGATTTGCAGCACCTATTTGAAGCTCACACTGTTTTGGGCAAGTCCTAGTGTTCTACTAATGTTGAGCATCATCAGGAAAGATGTTGCAAGCAGAAGAGAAAGCATCATTTGCTGCAGTATAAAAGCCTTATGTACCCACACTTTGAAGTACTATATGTGCTGATCTGTTCTCCTCATCTCAAGAGGGATGCTGTGGAGTTAGAAAATGGTTCAGAGTAGCTTAATCACAGTGATCAAGGGGATGGAGCAGCTGCCCTGGGAGGAGGGTGGGGCTCTGGACAGGAGAAGGCTGAGGAAGAATATGACCATAGTTTACAAAGTCAAAAGGGAGAAGATAAGAGGAATACAGACCTGTTTGTGTGTTTGATTGGGTTTTTTTTTCACTCAAAACTCACAATACAAGAAAGATGTCACACTGTCTGAAGCTTGCAGATGAGTTTAAAACAGATAACTGAAACTATCTTTACACAATGAAAAGTGAACCTCCAAAACCTGCTGTCAAGAGAAACTGGTATAAAAAGAGTCAAAAAAATTCATAGGCAGCAGACCCATTAAAAGAAACTCAAAAGGCAGGGATATAACCTCTAATATTTCAAAAACAACAGCTCTGGATACTGGGGGAATGCAAGAGAAGTGGACTGCAGACAGTGGTCAGGATTTGATGCTTTCCATAGGCAGCTTCTCTTATTGCCCCTCCGGGAGGCCAAATACAGGACTAGATGGTCCCTCCCAACAGGGCACTTCATATGTTCTTTTAAATACTAAAATTGAAATTATTTCAGAAATAAAAAAGAAGTATGCTTATTAATGGCCTGGCAGCCGAGTAGAATAAAATTCCTTGACAGCAGTTTTGCCTCTTACCTTTCCCTTAAAGATTCTTGAAGGAATGTGTGAGAGAAATGAATGATTATATTTAGATTTCTGATTAGATCCCAGTGGTTTCACATCAGGGGTCAAAAGGTCATGTGAAAAAAAATGTTACAGTAAGTATCTTTCTAGGGCATTTCTGTAAATTTATTGTAGAGCACTGGCAGTTAACACCATTTTATGACATAATGCATTTTGGATATCTGCCTTAAGATGCACTGAATCACAGCCTGAAAGTGCCTATTTGTCTCCATTGAGAATAAAGTGTGGATTACTAGCTCTGACGTAGGCATTCACACTGGAGATTTCTGCACTGAGGTGAGATGAATCATGACAATTCAGTTTAAACAGATGCTGACTTAACTGGATAGACTGTCACTCCTTGCTTTGGAAAATATGTTTACTTTATTTAGTTACAAGAAAATACACAAGCAAAGGAAAAAAAAAATCATATTGAGTCAAGCCAAATTCCCATCAAGCCCAGAAATCTGTCTCCAAAAAATCCATTAGTAGATGGCCAGAGTACAACAACAATCATTTCCAATAGCCTGTGTCTTGGAGAACACCTTGAGGACCTTGTTATGGTCTTTAAGCCAAAGAAAGCATTTGTCAGGCTTTAGTATAACTTCATTGATGGTTTCTATTTTTATTTTTCTGATCCAAGAGCTTTAGTGAATAAGTAGATAGCATAGAAAATCCAGCTTGCTCACTTTCTTGTTTAATCAAACATGTTTATTTTCAGTAGTCAGCACTGATAACTGAAACAAAATTTGAGTCCTGAAAAAACCCTAAGCAAGTTACAAGTTTGCAGGTTTTAGCTGTCTACACTTAATCTTTTTTTGTCAAGAGACAAATATCAGTTTAATTTACAAAATTACCGTGAACTTATTTTCATTAGTTCCTTATACATATTCTCATGTCCAAAGTAGGTAATATTCATCTAGCAATTACCTTTGACGAGTTCTCTGATTTTGCTAATAGGAAATTGAAATGAATAAAGCTGTTTTCCAGCCCCATGGCTACACGAACGAATGTGTATATGATCTTGATTAAATATATACCTTTACATATGAACTGTGCATTTATTCCTTTATTTTATTGATGCTGGAGACCACTTGCTCATACAACTCTTTTAGCGAGTGAGTGAGGTTATTCATACACAGGCCTGTCAGTCTTACGTTGGTGCCAGGGACAGTCATCAGATCATCCTGAGTGCCATCACACGGCACATACAGGGCAACCAGGGGATCAGGCCCAGTCAGCATGGGTTTATGAAAAGCAAGTCCTGTTTGACTAACCTGATCTCCTTCTGTGACAAGGTGACCTGCTTAGTGGATGAGGGAAAGACTGTGGATGTTGTCTACCTGGACTTTAGTAAAGCCTTTGACACCATTTCCCACAGCATTCTCTTGGAGAAACTGGCTGCTACCTGTACTTGGCTTGGACGGATGTACTCTTTGCTGGGTAAAAAACTGGCTGGATGGCTAGGCCCAAAGAGTTGTGGTGAATGGAGTTAAATCCAGTTGGCAGCCAGTCACAAGCTGTGTTCCCCAGGGTTCAGTATTGGGGCCAGTCCTGTTCAATACCTTTATTGATGATCTGGATAAGGGGATCGAGTGCACCCTCAGTAAGTTTGCAGATGAAATCAAGTTGGGCGTGAGTGTTGGTCTGCTGGAGGGTAGGAAGGCCCTACAGAGGGATCTGGACAGGCTGGATCGATGGGCTGAGGCCAACTGTATGAGGTTCAACAAGGCTCAGTCCTGGGTCCTGCACTTGGGTCACAACAAACCCAGGCAATGCTACAGGCTTGGGGAAGAGTAGCTGAAAATCTGCCCAGAGGAAAAGGACCTTGGGGTGCTGGTCAACAGCCAGCTGAATATGAGGCAGCAGTGTGGCCAGGTGGCCAAGAAGGCAAATAGCATCCTGGCTTGTATCAGGAATAGTACAGCCAGCAGGACTAGGGAAGTGATCGTCCCCCTGTACTCAGCACCTGTGAGGCCGCACCTCAAATATTGTCTTCAGTTTTGGGTTCCTCGCTACAAGAAGGACATCAAGGTGCTGGAGCATGTCCAGAGAAGGGCAACGAAGTTGGTGAAGGGTCTAGAGAACAAGTCTTGTGCAGAGTGGCTGAGGGAGCTGGGGTTGTTTAGCCTGGAGAAGAGGAGGCTGAGAGGAGACCTTATCACTCTCTCCAACTACCTGACAGGAGGCTGCAGCCAGGTGGGGGTCGGTCTCTTCTCCCAAGTAACAAGCGATAGGACAAGAGGAAATAGCCTCAAGTTGCACCAGGGGAGGTTTAGATTGGATATTAGGAAGAATTTCTTTACTGAAAGGGTAGGCAGGCACTGGAACAGGCTGCCCAGGTTAGTGGTTGAATCCCCATCCCTGGAGGCATTTAAAAGACGGGTAGATGTGGTGCTTAGGAACATGGTTTAGTGGTGGACTTGACAGTGCAGGTTAACGGTTGGACTTGATGATCTTAAAGGTCTTTTCCAACCTAAACAATTCTGTGATTCTATATAAACAGCAGCTCACCAACATAAGTGAAAATTTCACATAAGGTCAATACTATAATATTTTAAGAGTGCAAGACAAATACGAGGGGGGGAGGGTTTGCATTTTCTTGTGTATTCAGGTGTCTTGAGCACCATAAAATGTAACATTGTCACAACCAGTACACTTTTTCAGTATCCATGCCCTTTCTCAATTTTTCATTTCTTTTGTGAAGCCTCTATTAGGAAGAAAATATTTCAGAATGTTCAGATATTTTGTGGATCAGTGAACTACAAAGTATACAATTTGATATAGGATTCAAAAGCCTTTATCTTTTCTGACTGTATATATTGAAAAACATAGAAAAATTTTAATTTTTAAAAATCAGAGAGAGTAGATGAAAAAAGTGGTGTGACGATACTTCCTGTTTTTCTTGCTTTTTTTGGTATAAAAATGTCATGAAATAAGCTGATTTAATTATTTTGGTTTGGGTCAGAACTGGAAAGCACAACAGAAAAAAAACCACTAAATTGGATAATGACAACTTTTTCAAACAAGGTTCAGGTCTGAGAGATTTAATAGACATATCAGTTGAAGTAGCAGTAGCTTTTTGGCTTGCTTTTCCCATCCCAAGTCACTGCTCTTTTATTATTTATCACTTTGTTATTATTTATAACAAATTATTATGAATAGAATCATAGAATCATGGAATCATAGAATTGTTAAGGTTGGAAAAGACGCTTAAGATCATCAGGTCCAACTGTTAACCTACCACTGCCAAGTTCACCACTAAACCATGTCCTCAAGCACTGCATCTACCCGTCTTTTAAATACCTCCAGGGATGGGGACTCAACCACTTCCCTGGACAGCCTGTTCCAATGCCTGACTACTCTTTCAGTAAAGAAGTTTTTCCTAATATCCAACTTAAACTTTTCCTGGTGCAGCTTGAGGCCATTTCCTCTCGTCCTATCACTTGTTACTGTGGTGAAGAGACCGACCCCCACCTCACTACAACCTCCTTTCAGGTAGCTGTAGAGAGCAATAAGGTGTCCCCTCAGCCTCCTCTTCTCCAAACTAAACAACCCCAGCTCCCTCAGCCACTCCTCATAAGACTTGTGCTCTAGACCCTTCACCAACCTCGTTGCCCTTCTCTGGACACACTCCAGCACCTCGATGTCCTTCTTGAAGTGAGGGGCCCAGTATTCGAGGTGCGGCCTCACCAGTGCCGAATACAGGGGCACTATCACCTCCCTGGTCCTGCTGGCCACACTATTCCTGATACAAGCCAGGATGCCATTGGTCCTCTTGGCCACCTGGGCACACTGCTGGCTCATGTTTAGGCAGCTGTCAACCATCACCCCCAGGTCCTTTTCAGCCAGGTTGCTTTCCAGCCACTCCTCCCCAAGCCTGTAGAAGGAACACCTGTTTCACTATGTCTAAACATGGTCCTTCTGATTCTGTTCTGCTCCTATTACTTTGAATCTACTTGGTTAAATTGTTATTGCCTGCTGGCCTGAAAACGGCTGAATTAAATAAGTTGGCTTTATAAAGTGTTACGTTCTTTAAAAAGAATTACTCAAACACAAAGAGGGACTAATGGGTCCCAACGTACACATCAGCTAATCCACATTTAAATTATCATGATCTGCCCATAGTCATACTGGAGAATAAATAAGTAGGCTCCTCAAAGCTTTCCTACTGGATCAGTAAAATTGCCTCTGACTATAGAAAAAGGAGAAAAAATGGCAGGGAAAGACAGAGACCCAGAAGGACACATTGTCCTGCTTACTACCAGAGTTAGCTGAACATACACAGGACAGCAAACTCTTCCATTTACAAAAGAAAGCTGATGAAACTAAGCTGATGGGGGAAAGGGGGAGGAACTATGACCTCTGAATGGCAATTAATTTGTCTTGATCCGGTGACAGTGCAAGAGACATACTAACACTGTAACATAGACATTGATGTTGATGTTGATTGCAAGTGGAAAGCATAGACATCATACACGACATTGGGTGTTTTCACCCATTACATCTGCCTTGATGTGGTCTCTAAATGACTGCCATTTCCATTCTCAATTAATAGAAATGATGAGACAGTCTTAGAGCATATTAAAAGTTTCTGATTAGTATGAATAGGACGAATGGTACGCTGATGGTGGACATCATGATTAGCATGTATTGAAATATGAATCATCTGGCTGAATTCTTGAATTCATGGCTTGGGTTTATTCTAGGTCAGCAATGAGATTCATATTGGTCTCTTAGAAGGTATCAATCCATGACAACTGTGTTACCCTACAAAAATCTCCATTTAACAGAAGTCCATTGTCTGCACACATCACAGGCACAGCATGTGATGAGATGTGTCAGAAAGTAAAAAAAAAAAACAAAAAAAACCAAAGAAGACTGAGAATTCTATTTTAGATTTTTAAAAAAATAAAGTTACTATTAAGCAATGAGTATGCACTTGTCACAAAGCTATTTTAGAAGTTATGAGGGGAGTAGACACAATGTGGAGTAAAGTAATGAGAGGAAAAAGCATCTGTGCTCCTGCAGTAGGTAAAAGTGTTCAGCCATTAAATTATATTATATATCAGTAGAAAAATATAAATGCTCATTAAAATCTCATATAGTTCTTTTAGCATAGTGTATTGCCTCAATACAATATTTGTTAAATGTTGTCCTTTTTGGGTCTCTATGACCTAATCATGAGTATGTTGTATTATATGCAGGCACATTCATCATTTAACAAATGAATCTGCAAGTACATGAAACCTACAAGTACATACAGGTATAATTCTAACAAAATTGTGTAAAAAATATCTCATGAAGTTTGGAATATGAGCTTATTTCCCCAAAATGAAGAAAACGGAGTGAAACTGTTGGAAAAATAAATTTAAAAAAAAAAACAAAACAAATCAGATTTTGTAACAATTTTTACAGCAGCTAAGTACATGATAGTTACATGACAATAGGCCAAATCAAAGGTCCATCTAGTCCAATAGCTTCTTTCCTATCATGACCAGGAGCTGAAGCCTAGGAAATTATCATTTCCTAAGCAAACAGACATAATAATAACTGATACTGTAACATACTGTTCTACATTCCAGAAGTAAACAGTTCAGACTTCTTGGGAACTGTAAGTTTTAATATCCCCGCAAAGGAATTTGTCTACTCATAATTTCAAGGGTGAAGGGTAGATGCTACTTATCCTGAGAACTGATAAATCTACATTTTCCACAGCTTTGTGGACCTCATTTATGATCCTACCAAACAACTCTCACTCATCTCTTTTTCAAAGTGAAGAATCCTTGTCAATTTATTTCATGCAAGCTATTCCATTCCTCTGATCCTCCATGTCATTATTCTCAGTACTCTTCTATTTCTTCTGATTTTTGTTGTGATAGTAGTATGACTAGTACATGTGCCATTAAAAATTCATACTAGGAACCATCCAATGAAATAGAGATGTTCTTTTGTTCTCTACTCTTTTTCTAATTGTAGCTTTATATTTTATTTGTTTTCTGGCCATACCAAAGACTGACCTCAGTCTTTCAAAGAAGTGCCTACAGCAATTCCAGCTCTCTTTCCTGAGTATTAACGACTATTTTCATTATATACATATTGTTATAGGGGGCTTTTTTTCCTGTGTTGATAATTTTGTGCTCTTCAACAAAAAAAAGTCAAAAATCCATGAATATTTGAAATCTACAAAACAGCACAATATGCTTCACGCAAATTTGGGAGCAATTCCTAAAACCTGAAGAATGAAGCAGTAGGCAATTATTCATGAGGTGTAGAACCTGGTAGTGTAAGCTAAAGGCAAAAAAATCTGTAGTTTAGAAGAAGGTGTTCAGTATATGTTGAAGAAAAAAAATCTATTGTCTGCTAAACAGATAACATATTGTTAGTAACAAGGTAGATAAGTCAGAATTGTTTGATAAATAGTTTTGTTCTCTACTTAGAAAGAGAAAATCATTGGAAAAAGAAAATCAGTATAAAATGGTACAACATAATGTAATACTTTCCACTCCATTAGTAACCAAGGAAGATGTTAAACTTCTGTTAGTAATATATATTTGTTACCAGAAAGACTGGATAACAATTTACATCTGAATTTTGCACAAAGGAACATTTTTAATTAGTGCCCTGCGACATAAATAAGTTCCTAATGACATTTTGAAAATACTTAGGAGCTGAAGTCCTTCTCATTTTATTGGAGATAGGTGTGTATGTACTTAAAAAAAAAAAAAAACAAACTGATGAGCATCTACCTGCATTTTACACACCTAAATACTTTATAATTCTAATTAAAAATCTTTTACAACTAATAAGTACACCATTAACTCATCCCTTCTGGTGGCTAAATTGAACACCTGCCTTTAATTATGATGACTTGGAAAAGAGAATCAGCCTGAAGATTACAGGATTGTAGAATCGGAAATGCAGTGTTACACGAATGCATTTTGTTTAAATAAAACCATCTTATCAGACAAGTGCCCAATTATCATTTGTATCAGAAAATATTTAATTTTACTCTTATTTGCTTTCAGCAAACATTAATTTCAGTGCATGTAATGGGGAAAAGCAATGATCCTGAAAGCAGAAATCTCAGTTATAGATCATTTAGAAGCTTTTGGGGAATCAAAATTACTTCTCTTCTGATTGAAATGATTTCTGTTTTCTGATTATGCTTGTAGACTATGGGCAAATGCTCAACAACATCAGCCTGTATTAATCTGTGAGCAAGGTAGCTTAGTAAGAAGCACACTACAGAAGAGAAACTGATTATAATAAAACAAAGCAACTTAACGATCCTGGGCACAGTTGTGTAAATCTGAGTAAAAAGTACTCTCCACATTTGGCTAGTGGAGCTGTCATTTTAATCTATCTTGGAAAGTTTAAATTATACCTGAATTTTTGGCAATCAAAAATATTCCTACAATGTGGGTAAACAGTGCTATCAAACTGAAATCACCTACTCCTTCTATATGGGTGTTGTTGGCTGGATAGATGCCTTGTATATGCCTAAATATGTTCATTATACCATGCACATTGTTGCTTTTTAATAAAAATACATAAGAATGACTTTTGAAAACCTGTATTAAATTATGTGTATTACTAGTGATTGTTATAGGCTGGCAGAATTATAGGCTACATCTGTAACATCTGTAAGAGGAAACTAGATGGTGTCGGGGCTCAAACTTGGCATTGACAAACAACAATGTACACAATTATGTAGTTAAAATAGACCCCTTCATAAAACTTAAAACAACAGATTGGAAGGGACCTCTGGAGATTGCCCAGTCCAGCTTCCCACTCGAAGAAGTACCAGCTTATATGTTAAAACACTTTGCTTGGGGCCTCATCCAGTTCAGTTTAGAAAACTCGCAAGGGTGAAGATTGCACAGCTTCTCTGGGCTCCTGTTTCTGTGTTCAGTCACTCTCATTGTGATTTTTTTCCCCTTTCTTCTCAAATTTAACCAGAATTTTCCTTTCTGCAGCTTGTTTTCACAGTCTCTTGCCCTTTATTGTGCACCACTGAGAAGAGCCTGGCTTTGTCATCTCTATAGTTCTCTGTTAAGTATCTGAAGACAAAAGTCTCCTCCTCGTCATTCTCCTCTCACAGCTGAATCAACCACCTCCTTCAGCTTCTCCCTGTATTTCTTAAATCCTTTTATTTTCCTTGGCATATTGGATTGCATTTACTGAAGTAGGCCATCACTTGCCGTGACAGGTTCTCTAGTCACCATGCTCTCAGCTGTGACTCACATCCAAGCATCCTTCACTTTGGAAATTTTACAATTCTGATATAAGAAATACCTTTATTATTGTGAAGTTCTATTAGAACATCTGAATATGAGCAGAAAAATATTTTTTTGCTTCTAGTCTAAAATCATCTGAATTTCACCTCAGACTCCACATCCTAGCTTTGAAATACTATGCATTATTAAGCTGTGTAAATGTCCTTTGCAATGTTCAGCTTTGCTTCTGTGACATCTGTCTCCTATTTTCCCCATAACTCTGCTCTCTATTCAGCCATAGGGTTCTTGTTTTGTTGTTCAATGCTTCGATTTCTATTACTATCAACCCTCTATTCCCTCCACTTGTGCTTCCTTCTTCTAGAAAGTTTGGAATACTGAATCAAAGGTTATAAACTCAATATAAAAAATATCTTGTAGGGTTTTTATATATTTCAATAATTCATTACTACCATGAAAATGAGGAATAGTCTACAAAAATAATACTAAAAACAGAAGCAAAGGCAAAAGAATATTGGAACTAAGGCGGAGAGCCATTATATTTCACCGGTTGATGCTATTTTGATAAATCAGCTGATCTGCACAATAAACACAAAACATAAGACAGATGTTTCATTCATCACTTCAGATCTTCAGGACTAGCTGATCAAAACCTGAATCCAGATTAGAATTTGACCATTGTTTCATGTCTTCTTAAGTAAATGCTGGATGTAAACATCTTCAAGTGTGGAAGATTCAAAATCAGGGCAATGATCATGTCTCAGAGACACTTCTAGATAATAAGTTGGATTTTGGTTCATATTTTTTTCTTTAGCTCACTGTGACTGTGAGGAATGGTTCCTCAGACACATCATCCCCTTTCACAAGGTCTCTTTTTGAAAAGAGCCACCAGGAAACTGCAGTTAAAGAAATTGAAGGAAAGTAAGAAACGCATGCAAAACTCCTTGACCTATAGAAAGTGATGGGCATTGCGGTGATGACAGTAGAATAAGCATGATGGGAAGTTTCAGTAGAGAGACCCACAAGGAAATGTAGGAAAATTGGTAAATATTGGAAATCACTAGCTATAAAATATTGCTCTTCCTTTAAAGCAAAGCCACAGCACACTGTGAAAGAAATTCCAATTATTACATCTAATTACAAAGAAGTGTAAATCACCATGGGTTTTTATTTCTAAATCTGAACTCTAATAAAAAGAATAATTAACATCTACACAGAATATTCTGGTGCAGCCCACCTGAAATATTACATTGATTTCCAGGGTATCATATAGTCTGGCAGAAATTCATGATCAGTAAGAATCTTAGAGAGAAGAAACTGAAAATATGAGATGGCTAACAATATCTATTTGTGAAATGTCCCAGTTATGTATAGCTTCATCCAAAGGATAAAGGTTTTTCCTCTAATATTTCCTCCAATAAGGATAAGGCCTTGAATCAACAGTGCACTTAAAAGCAGTTTTAAATTTTCTTTGCAGCTTAGGGATGGATTTTAGCTTGTATTTCTGCATTTTGCTGAATTAAAAAGGAAATTACAGGAATACTTAAGAATGTATAAAGTTACGAAGGGGTCAGAGTGCAATGGGGTACTATGGAGAAAATATTTAGGACATTGAATAAAATTTATAAAAGAAGGAAAAAATGCTGAATATAGAAAAAGAACATGGAAAAATCCAAAATAAAAGACATAATATTTGATAATCTTTAAAGCAGGATATTAAGGCACTGGGAAATATTTTATTCTGTCTGGAAAAGTAATGATCTAATACTAAATCTTTTCTTTCCATCATATGCAATGATATATAATTAGATGTACTGATATACATCTTATCATAGACAACACCTAATTCATACATGTTTATATTAATTGAATAGGAGCTGCTATACTCTGGAATTTACTCTGAAGACTGAATACTGATGGAAGATTAAACAGGCACAGATCTGGGAGGTCGTAATGAGACCCCTTGTAAAGATACAGAAGCGTGGATTTTGGACACTGAAACACTGAGCATTGAGTCAATCTAATCTAAGTCTTCCTAACCTGATGCAGCTCCATCTCAAAACCCTTATAGCTGCTAGCTAGTGGGTTTTATACCCTTACTACTCTGAGAAGATGACTGTTCCCCACTTCACTGCTAAAATGATTGGTAATCTCTTAATTTCCATATACTTTCAGGGCCAGAATTACTGACAGCTAAACACTATTCAGAGATGCCTTGGGGCTTCCTGAAAGGTACCAGATGCTAAACCACTTCCAGCTTACCCAAAAATTGTTTTTCCATAGTTGTTTATGCTTCCCTTCTCTATCTAGGATATCATAGATACTCCTTGTTTTGAATGTGTAGTGAGCAAGCAGGTTTGGCTGTAAGATTTTTAGAGGGAGATTGTAGTGGGCTCTGTGAGCCCAAGTAAAAACGACTGATGTAGTGTGAAATTAGAGTTGTAAGTGATTAACACAATGGAAAGGTTCTGCCCTATAACTCTTAAATGACCTTCAGCTCTGATATGTAAATGTGTAGCAAAGCAGATCAAGGAGAATTTGTATGGCTAAGATGGAAATTCTCTTTCACACAGAACATATAAATTATTCAAGCAGTGCTTATATCTGTATTTACCACTCAGCTATCTCAGCCTTCTTCCCCCACAGGTTTTGTTTTCTGCTTCTTTTGAAAGCATTGTTCTTTCTTTCTGAGGTAGTAAGGAGAAGCTGTATCCCTGTTTCCAACAAGACATGCTGATTTCATTTTTTGAATTCTCTGTAATCTGCCACTAAAGTTTGATGATGGCTTTACTGCAGCAAATGCCTTTGATTTTCAATGTTTTAAGGAGAAAAACCTCTCCTTCCTTCCCTTTACATTTGTATCAACAGAAGATCCCAGTTCAGCCAAGTACATAAATATATATGTAATTTTACACACTTCAGTGCTCATGCTGACTTCATTTACCATGTTTTAAAACTGACGCAGAGGGCAGTAGGACTCTCCTTGACTTCTTTTTCAAATGGGCATGTGGATTTGATTTTTTTCTAGCAGGTGGGTCAGGCATAAACCCCCACAGCAACTGTCCTGGTTTCGGCTGGGATGGAGTTAGTTTTCTTCCTGGTAGCCGGTATGGGGCTGTGTTTTGGGTTTAGGTTGAGAACAATGTTGATGATACACTGATGTTTTGGTTCTTGTTAAGTAGTGCTAAGTACTTGCTAAGTGGTGCTCACACTGGTCAAGGACTTTTCAGCTTCCCATGCTCGGCCAGGGGCACGGGAGGCTGGGAGGGGGCACAGCCGGGGCAGCTGACTCAGACTGGGCGGGGGCTATTCCATACCACTGACGTCATGCTCAGTATATAAGCAGGGGAGTTGGCCAGGGAGGGGTTCAATCGCTGCTTGGGGGACGTGCTGGGCATTGGTTGGCGGGTGGTGAGCAATTGTACAGTGTACCGCTTGCTTTGTATTACTACTGTTCTATTTTTTATTTTACTTTAGTTATTAAACTGTTTTTATCTCAACCCACGAGTTTTTTCCCTTTTGCCCTTCCAATTCTCTCCCCCATCCCACCGGTGGGGGGGTGAGCAAGTGGCTGCGTGGTGCTTAGCTGCTGGCTGGGGTTAAACCACGACAGCAACTCAACAAGTTTGGCATCCTCTTATGGCTCCCTACTTTCTGAGGAGCCCTACATGGGCTGGTATGTGCATTAGATCATGTAAATACTGACCTGAAGGTGGTATGAAAAAGCAATCACAGGCAAGGCTTTAGCATGGAGCCCTTGAATGGGTCCATGGATGCTCCCACTGTATTGAAGACAAACAACTTTTATTCAAAACCAGACTTTTCTATAATAAAATGTTAGCTAGGTGGGTGAGAGCAGATAAACTGCTAGATTAAAATGGATGCAAACAGTGGAATCTGTGTATAGAGCCAAATTCAGATTTCATTAAAGTGATCAGAAGAATATTGTCTCTACCATGATCAGGATGCAATCTGGACTGAATTTAGACTGTGAAATTCTGTCTAAGTAGGCTGTGCAGAGCAACAGGTATTTAAGTGCATTGTAATGTTAAAAATACCTTCACTTCTATGGTGATTTTAATCTTACATAGAAATATGTTCAGTAAAAGCATGAGTTCAGTTAAACAACTATTCCTTCTCCTTCACTTTTATCATCATTGATAGAATAATAATAATCAGGAAGCAAATATAAAGGTAAAGGCAAGCTGTTAAGAAGCTAAAGCACACAAAATAATAGTGCTTTCTGTGGTTGTACTTTTCTTCATATTTTCTACTAATAACTTTTATTATCCATAAACAACAGTACTTTGGAAGAAATAAGCAAATATTGTGAAGATGCTTCCATAAACATTCACTCACTCACCATATGAAATGTATTCATGCTATTATTTCTTTCCCTGGTGGGTGTGCTTTCACAGACTACTGTGTATTAGTATAATGCTGGAAGAAAGAGAATTTTAAGCTTCCTCAATTTTCCCAAGAAAAAAAGAATTTAAAAGAAATCACACAGCTTTCCCACAAGCTTATTGGCCAATTAGTAATGGGAAAATTATCAGGTGATTTATATAATAACTCATAAGTATGTATAGACATACAGTGAAACGCACACAAACAAAGTACACTTGGCTAAGCAATAAATAAAGGAAAATAACAACCTGCTTGGTGACATCCTTATTCTAACAACTACGCAGTTTTCAGGCAACAAAAGTATCAAACACAACAGAAGTGTATTTGTACTGAAAGGAGTCACCATGGTATTTATGATGAATGAAAATTAAGAGCAAGAGACCAAGGCAAAATCTTCAGAAATGGAATGACAATACATCCAGCCCAAAGAAACCTCAGGCCCTATAACTTGCCACAGAATAAAAGCTGTTTACTCGTTTTGTCCCTTTACGTGCAGAATGCGATCAGCTGTGACTGTTTCCATGTCCCCAGGGTGCAAAGGTGAGGATCATCCCCACTCCAAGTGTAGTGAGAGGAAATTCAGGGGCCGTAACATGCCCTCTCTGATTAGTTCCCACAACATGGACGCTCATCTCCACGAGCTTGGGTCTCACAACACTAAAAGTAAACCACTGCAATGGGAGGTCATCGAAAGCCAGATTTGGTAGGGGGAGTCTTTTTGGGACCACGTGGCACATTCAAGCATTTTCAGACCCATTTTTCCAAAGGCACAGCTGGGTTTCTTCAGACCATCCCACTTTAGACCATGGGAGGTTCTCCAAATCCCACCCTACAAGTATCAGTCTCCCCAAAGTGACTTGATGAGGAGCCTGCAGAAGCGACATCCCTTATTTGCAATTTAGCTGCCTAATAGTTGAGTAGCATAACTAGTTTCCCAAGAGAGCAACTATGAATTTAACAGCACAACAATTTATGACACTATAAACCTTCCACCTGGTCAAAAGTGGTGTCTGGTTTGAACCAAAATAAAATCACTTTGGAAGCTCATAATCAGAAATCCTTCCTCCCTTCATCAGCTGCACTTTAGCTTCAACATAAAAACTCATTGTGATGGACCAGCAAGGATAGGAAACGTTTGCATTAGGATTCCTAGCTAAGCAGATATTTTCAGATAAAGCATCAGGGCAGAAATTTAATCCTCATAAAAACTGCTAAGCTGAGTATTCATCAGCCAATTCCCATGCCAAAGAAGTCTCACAGTCACTCTGTCAAACTCAGAGTCATGATGCTCTGGCAGCTTTCAGTGAGTGCTGTCCAGGACTGAGCTTCTGGCAGTCCAGGGTGAAATCTAGGAGCACACTGGCTAAAGAGCAAGATCAAACATCTCAATAGGTCCCTCAGCCCTCTGTTTCACTCCTCTTTTCTTCCTCCTCACTTATCTGCTATTATTTCTATTCCCCAGTTCATGCTTTTAAAATAAAAGTGTGGTAAGTACTATCTCTGTTCCTGGTTTAACCTAATTGAAGCTAATAATAATATTAAAGCAAGCATGCATTTTCTTCACAGTGTCTTTGCTTTTTGCAGTATCTTAGCTTTCTACATAATTTTGTAATTTATTCTAAAAATCCATTAAAAGCTTCGTAATTGGCAATGAGAACATATTATCATGAGTATTCCTGTACCTAAAACCTTTAAAATAGAATAGGTAGGAGGGAAAAACAAATCTAGCAGATGATCGTTGCAGATGATTGTTGAAGCTGGACCTTAATATTTGCTTATAATTCTTCTGATGCTATTAATTCTATCACTTTAATTCTACTGATATGATTAGTTACTTGTGCTTTCACTAGGAAATTTAAGAAGAAGAAGGTCAGGCCTCAAATATTTTCTTTCTTATTAGAGACTACAGAGATATTCCAGGATTTATGGAGGTTTTTGGGCTTTGAGGCAGTAGCTACTGATGGATGAAATGTTTTATGTATTGGAAAGGGAAGGGAAACAGACAAAACAGAGCAATGCATTTCTGCACAGTCTCTTGAGCAGAAAGCATAAATGTCTGGTTATTATTTCTGATTTGCTTTCAACTCTTCAACTCAAGTTTAAAGATGCTACAGAAAGATTAAGCCTTGGAATTGTCTGTCTCAAATGTTATAGATGTAGATGTATTTCATTAAAAGAGGAATTTGTTTAAATAGGAAAAGTAATCAAGTGAAATCTCAGCTCATAGACATCAATGGAAGCTTTTGCATTGCTTTCAGTGCAGCCAGCTTTTCACCAAGATGTTTCATTTAAAAATCAAGTCAAAACCTCTTTCTTTTTTCTCACGTCGCTGTATTTCAGAAAAAAAATGAGTCACTGAAGCTCACTGAACAAAGAAAGATTAAAATTCAAAATGAACCTTATTCAACTATGTAGCTGTGCCAGTGAGACAGAAAAATGATTTTGGAAATTTCCCTGCATGTTATCACTATTATTAGCTGTAGCCCCTAGATGGCGCTGCTACAAACGGTCTTGCGAGTCAACAAAACATATCGGCAATTAGACCTAGGAAAAACTATTTATCAGTTGTGGTGAAGTTTACACCAACATTTATCTTGCTCTTTACCTGAAAATCTGTGGTTAATGTTTTGGGGTTTTTTTTTTCAGTGTGTAACTAGTGTCATACTCATGAAAAAATATTAAATGATGTTAAATGCTGTCAAACTTCACACCAGAAATGTGAAAATATCTGCATTATCTTGTGAACCCCATTTAGTATTACAGGATGGTTATGAGGTATAATTGGCTAAAAGGTCCTATTGTGGTTTTTCTAAGGGTAGGATTGACCTCATCTAACTTTTAGGGTGGGGTTCAGGTCCGTATTCATACACCAGAGTTTATATATCTCTATGTGAACTATGTAAATTTGTCTTTCAGCTAGTGTTCCAATGGGATACAAATCTCCTGTGTTATATCATATCCATGACTCCCATGAAGATGTCTCAGGTATATCAGGATATCTCAAATGGTACAAGAAACCTGTATACAGACAGCTGAATCCTGACATTAGGTTAAATGAATTCCACATGCAATTTAAAGAGAGTGAGGAACTGAATAACCATTATGATGCTGGAAAACTTGGAAATCAATGGCATAAGATAGCAAAAATGTGCTCATGCCTATCCTAAAAACAAAGTACTTCATATGTCATGGAAACACATTATACAGCAATACGAAGCCATCAGTTTTGATTGTCTCTCTACGTCTTTCTCACCTCCTAAACTATAAGGACCAAGCTCAAGAGACAAGCTGACTTTAAAACCTAGCTATTAAATTTGCTTGCAATCATCTGGAAAGGGAATAGCATGCAAAGAAAACAAACTATAAACATGTTCCCTGTAGACATATTTAGGATGGGACATTGTCACTGTCACAGAAAGTTAAAGAGAGATCTTTGCATTGCAGAAGGTAACTCCTTTTCCATGGCTGGCTATAAGATTAGGTGGATTAGGTAACAAACAAAGCGTAAAGGAAGGAGTGTGTTAGTATTTGCCAGCAATAATTGTGCCCTGCTGAAAGTGCAACTTGGAAAGAGTGCTCAGCTGAATTCCTCAGTGGGAGATGATGACACATATATACTTACACGTACTGTAGAAGATAGCATTAGCCAGTGTTGTCTTTGGACATCATAAATTTGTGTCAGAAAAAGCCACTCAGATGAAGTCCAACTGATAATCTATTGGTCTGTACATTATTCACCTGTATACAATGAATGCAAAACAAATTGAAAATATTCTTCTTTCTCAGTTCTCATAAGGTTTTTTGGGGAAAAATGGTCTACTGAATTTATGGCAACATAAGGCTCCAGAGGCATCATCCACAGGATCTTTATTTTATACCATTGTGTCAGAATACCAGAGGCTGTAAGTTATAGTTGTCATCAGTGTCTTAGAGTACCTGACAGGTTTTCCTATTCTTTCTTCAGTGACATTTTGACATTTTGGAATTTTTGTTCTGATCTGTGAGTGTGTAGGTGAATGAGTAGCTCATGTGTAAGTCATGAGACAAGACAGAACAGCAAGAGCAAAGGCCAGCAGTGGTATGAGAGATGAGCCCCCTCCCTCCAATCTATAAATGCATAAAGCAGTTTGAGGAGGAGTAGGTAACATACCTACTATACAAAACACAAAAATGTACCAATAGCTACGACATCTCTACCTAGATAACTCCATTTCCTATATAATTGAGAAGAAAGAAACAGTTAACATTAAAAAGCACAGATTTTTAAAATGGCAATCATATTAAAAGAAAGAGAAATATCATCAAGAGAAAGACTGGTTTGGGAAGCAGATCTGAGAGGTGTGAACTCCTCATGCCTAACAATAAATGCAGGTGGCATCAAGTGCCAAAGGAAGGAAAATGTCTAAGAAATCTACAGAAATATCACATTTTTACAGGCTGAGCTAAAATAAAACTATTATGTCATACAGTCCATCTTTACCAAACCCACCCATATGAATAAGGATCCATTTGGGGGGAAAAAAAAAGAAAAAAGTTATCTGTAAAATTCCCTTGCTTTTTTGTACATCCTGATGTAATTTCCATGATTTGGGGCATTTTTATCTTTGCTTGTTCTTTAATTTGCCACGATAAACCTGCAGCCGCACTTGGAATGGAAGTGAAGGACAGGAAGATATAAGTAAAAGTGACAGCGACATGCCAAAACTCAAAGGATACTTCATACAGCACCCAGACAAAAGTTTTTAAAGCATTTTCTAAAGGCTAACCTGTCTCTGGTCCCTTCTCCCACAATGACTATAATGGTATCCAAATGAAGGTCATTCTAGTTGAGCAAAGGGCAAAGCACCACAAATATTTCTTTGCAGTATGATGGGTAACATAGATCAGAAATGTTTTCCATGTATCGCTTGTACAGGATCTATTGTGTGAGATTAGGATGTAACATATATACCCAGGTAACTTCGTATTTACCTCCGAGGTAGAGCAGCGTTACAGCTACCCTCAGGGGAGCTCTCTCCAAAGAACATGGAGAAGGTTTCCTGTCTATGTCTCCTGGTGCAGGCTGGACCACTGGCCAGAGTGAGTCAGAGCCAGAGCACCAGCAAACACATAATCTGCACTGAGCAGTAAAGTTTAACATT
This sequence comes from Theristicus caerulescens, assembly GCA_020745775.1. NCBI lineage: Eukaryota > Metazoa > Chordata > Aves > Pelecaniformes > Threskiornithidae > Theristicus > Theristicus caerulescens. The sequence continues at coordinate 127,282,949 of CM036559.1, read as the reverse complement.
TCCAGCATAAAACCCTAAAAACTGTTGTTACTAGCATTGCTTTGAGATAACACTACCTGCACAAGCAAAGCTCAGCCCAGCTCCCAGTTAATCCATACCAATGCAGAGATGCAGATAATTACCCCTCTACAAGCTACCTTGAGAAGGCAAAACACGGGACACAGCATGGCTGATCATTCTGTAATCCCCTGTCTGTTATATTTTGCAGAAATGAGGCCCACACTTGTAGCACAGCTTAGTACTGCACTCCCATAGTGTCAAATCTGCAAACACAAGGATGAGATTTGACCACAGTCAGTAGGTGGCTTTCACCTCTTGAGCCCTTCATGCTTTTTCTGCACTGTGCATACTATAAAGCATGTTCTTTCTTTGGGGTTAACTGTGCTACACTTCAGCAATAACGCTACAGCTCTTGGCCGTGCTGCAGAGAGGATGCAGCGTGGGTGAGCTACAGCATGAGAGGGCTGTACAGCACTTCAGGTCAGAGATCTGCCTTCCTCTGTGTTATTGCTTCAGCTAGGGCCAGCACTGAATATGTAGAGAGAAGTAAAAGAAATAGGTCTGTTATAAAGTGATCCTCTTTCTATACCTCTCACATTCTGGGAATCGATTTAAGATTTCCTAGGTGAGAGGTAAGGCCTCTCCTACAAGGATAAATGGCAGTTTGAGACACTTTTTGTGTGCTATGTCTCTGGCACAGATTATAGTTAATGTTAGTGATACGACAGACTTAAATGTGGGTCCGTCTCCCATCATTAGGAAGCTTGTCTTCCTATATTCATTTTTGAGGCTATAGTGTGACTTTGACTCCTTATTAATGACTGGAAATAGGATGTTATACACTTCACCAATCACTCAAGGGGAAGAGGGTTTGCGAATGTGTGCATAAAAACCAGCAAATTTTCAGGGTGGGACTATCTGGTGGAAGGTTTTGACAGCCAGTTACAAATATTATTTCAGATCCAAGCACCTTACATTGCTCCACATTGTGTAACACTGATCAGATGAAGCTCTATGTCCACAGTCGTATTTACTTTCTGTCTGTTAGGATTAATAAGCAGTTGTCCTACCTGGCTGTATTACTCAGCTGCCAAAGCTGAAAATAAGTTCTGTGAGTCACAGAGTTGGCACTTTGATACCTGAATACTCAGCCTCCCCAATGCTGCTAGCCAAAACCTACAGATGCTTAAAGAGAGGTTCATGAGATGTTGGCATTCTCAAAAAAAAAGAAAAAAGAAAAGAGAGACATTCCCACAAACAATAAATGTGGTCCCAAAGGAGTACGCAGTTCCTTTTACAGAAATCCCACCTGAGCTAAGGTGAGATAAATACACTGTGCTTGTTCTTTTGTGAGCGGTTCATTCTGTGTACAGAAACACATTGCATGCTAAGTTCAAAGCCAAGACTATGATTTTACCAGAACACACTAAGGAAGGATTAGTGTCAGAGTTTGTGTTTGCGAAAGCATTTATAAAATAAAATCAAATCGTTACACTTGGCGTTTGTGGAGCACAAAAGAAAATGCATTAGATTTTAAAGAGATGGGGTCAGACATCTAAATTGCACATTAGATTCCAAAAAAACCAATTAGTTTATGCAATCTGAATAAATGAATGTGTATGTATTGTTTTCAATTTTATTTAGATATGTACAGTTTTCTTTAGGATTATACATGTTATGGGCTCAGAAGATATCCTTCCCTCATCTGCTTAGGTATTGTACTGCACTTATCCTCTGCTACATGTTGAAGGATATCAGTATCACTACTCTTTGTCCTGCTGGCTCATCTCTGACAAGAACATATGAAGCCCCTAAATCACTTAAATGGGAACCCTAAAGCTCAGATGGGCATATGAACGTAAGAAGGAAAGAATAACTCTCCTAGCTCATATGGTAAAATATGATCATTCAGAAAAAAATGTGCTTTTTCTCTTCCAAAGCCCCAAATGGGTATCCTGCCTTAAAGGGATGAATGTTTCTCCTCGTCTTGTAGACCTGGCAGATCAAGAGGATGCCAGTGCTGAGTACCAGAAGGTAACCCAGACTTCCAACCTGTCCAGTCAAGTTGAAGATGGTGTGAAAAGAAATAAGAACTCCAAATCTAGTATCAAGATAGTGTCTAATAGCTAGACTCCCAGTACTCCCTTGGCTTATATAATATGAAAATCATTTCACCATAATTGAAGCAAAGGACATCAGGAGTCTGATGCAACTTAGAATAATAAGAGGGCCTCAATGTGTAAGAATGTATGATTCTGTTACTTTAACTCACAAATTATGCCTGCTTAGTCTGGTTGGAAAATAAAGAATTCAGTTTAGATAGAAGGAAACTAGAAGAACTTTCAAAAAAGATTTAACAAGACATTTTAGGAAGTCCAGGTTGGAATACCCTATAAGAAAATTCATAACATTGGCACTCAAACCTTTGGTTTAATTTATTAGTGGAAAATTGCAAATTACTCCAAAAATAGAGTCCTAGAGGTTATGAATACAAAACTAGAGTAAATAGAAAATCAGATCTATTTCCTGTGGTCAAAGCCTTCCAGGAAAATAGTACAAAAGAACGATGTATCAGCATGCCTTAAAAAGGATGATGAAAATACATTCAAGTAGCACTTGTGACACTAACTTTTAGTACCAAAATGTTAATATGATGGATGTCACTTTACACTACAGGCAATAGGCACACCTGATATTTTAAAATCCCATTCTCTTCAGCTTGTTTACCTATTAGTAACACTTAACTTGGAACAATACAGAGACTAAAACAATGAATGTAAAGATTTCCTTAAATCTGAGTGATTAAAAAGTTTTGATAAACTGGATTACATTAAATTGGTGTTATTATTACATGCCCGAAAGTAAATCTGCAGCTGGTTTAAATTGGCCCGTGCTAACAGACACCACTGAAAGATTCGGTAGATAGATTCTGTGCAAATGAGAACAGCCCTGGTTGCTGTTAATCTTCAGTAAATGTGCTAAATAAACAAGTGGCAACTGTTTAATATGTAATAACTTTCTTTTCACTGTCTTTTAAAATCAACTTGGATGCTCATTAGGGAACCTAAACTGAGATGTGTTAATAGGAGTGTCACATTTTCAGGCGATAACCCAACCATTAGCACGTGTCACTGATACAAATCTCTTTGTTAAGCTACATTATCATTTTGAAAGAACTTGTAACCATAATAGCAATAAGCCTTCTTGTAAATAAGCTGCTTGTTTGTGGCTGGGGAGAACAGGGGGGTGCAAACCATGCCTTGTTAGCATTGTTTTGGAATTTCTCACTATTTTTTGAAATTTAAAATATCCCAGAATTGCTTGTTCTGGTATATTTAGCAGTTTTTAGTCCAACAAATATATTCTGAGAGCAGCTGCTAGTACAAATTTAATATAAACAATCATGCTTCATTTTCTGTGCTGATGGACTCGCAGAAGGGCTAACCTCAATTAAGGGTGTAAGCTCCTAAATCAATATTAGAGGAGACATCAGGCAGTCAAATCCCTAACTGTGAGCACCCATTACTGAATCTCAAACCACTACATTTCAAATGAGACTTTATCTTATGTAACTCCAACAAGGTGGGTACAAGAACTCATACTACTGAAACTCCCTAACTTTCTGTTCCCAACCTTATACATTTAATGATGTCCTGTTTTTGGCTGGGATAGAGTTAATTTTCTTCCTAGTAGGAAGAAAACATCCATATCATATGACATCATGCTCAGTATATAAACTGGGGGGAGTTGGCTTGGGGAGTGGCTGGACATCAGTCAACAGGTAGTGAGCAGTTGCATCACTGGTTTTTCCTGGGTTCTGTTCCTTTCTCTCTCTTGTTTTCCTTTTCATTACAAATTATTTTTGTAATTATTATTATTATTATTAATTTCAGTTATTAAACTGTTCTTATCTCAACCCAGGAATTTTCTTACTTTTGGCCTTCAGATTCTCTCCCCCATCCCACTGGGAGGGCATGGGTGAGTGAGCAGCTGTGTGGTGCTTGGTTGCCAACTGGGATTAAACCACAACAAATGATATATTTTAAACGAAAGGACTTCTTCTGGCAAGGAATGTAAAATTTGCCTACCAAGCAAGAGTCCTCTTGGTTTGCTGTCAGGAGTGATATCAACATGAAATTAAAAAAAAATAAAATCTATAATTAATTAAATTTACATTAATCAATCCCTATGTCAGGACCCTGAGAACACTAATTAGCCTTAATTGCCCTGACCAGCCTCACCTGGGGCCTTCACCAGCCCTCTTTGCACAGGATCCATAGTCCCTTTCTGAGCTATGCCGTAGGTGCCTCTGACTTCAGCCCTGTCCTGGCTGGACCTTGGACCTATGGTTTAGGTAGTCTATCTCCAGTCTTTGGTACCATCTCCTGGATGGACCTCTGGCCATCTGTCTTGTGCTGCTTCTGACAACTCCCTAGAAAGACCCTGGACCTAGTTATAATTACGTGTATATATATGCCATGAATACGTAAAAAGTATGTATAAAAACATGTCTTACTGCACCTATCTGTCATTTCCTTCATAAGTTCACTGAATGGCATAAAGGTGGAAAAAAAAGAAAACAAGAAAAGAAAATTAGAAGAAATATTTAAAATTGATTAGTTTTGTTTATATGTTTTTATGTAATATACACTGAAACCCCATAATTCTCCTTTCCAAACATTTTTATAGCTTCTTACAGGGCAAGGGCCATGGTTTCCTGTGTGTTAATTATATTCCATCCATTCCAAAAATTTTTGCAGTCTTCCAAGGCCTCTTTATTTCCTACGGAAGGAGCAAATTTGCGTGAGGTTGGGGTCAGGGAATGGACACAAAGAATAATCGCCCTAATAGGAGAGCAAAAAGAAGATCATGTGAAGACTAAAATCCAGTTGTTTGATTCGTAGATGATTTTAAGTCCATAAAGGCCACTTGCTTTAACCTGGAAGCTCATATATCTTCTCTCTCCACTGCCTGCTTGAGTCAGGGCTCTGTTGAGCCTGACAAAACTTAACAAGTTTCTAAGTCAAAATGATTTTCTTCCCATCCTTTTGTACAAACCAAGATCCTCCCATTGCCACCCAGGTTTCCAGTTTTACTTGTACACCTCACTACATTGACAGTCTTGTAGGAGAACATGCAATGCAAGAGTGGTGTGTTTATTTATGTACTTCATCTGGGAATATTCTATGACAACTGGAAGGGAGATAATCCCCCTGCTACATGCCCTTCACTGAAGCAGTCTGGTTTGTGTGTCAGCTCTGTATTACAAGGTACAATGTGCTGTACTTACTGCATTTTCATTCTGTTTGAGTGTCTCCTAATCTTACAATGCGTTAACTATAATTTGTGAATTAATTCTACTTTTTGGAATACTTTGAATTCTGTGTAAATTCTCTGCAAAATTATCCATGTGCCTCAACGCACAATGGCTTGAGGCTTTTTTCTCAGACTCTCTAGGCTTTGGATAGAGGGTGAATGTAACTTCAGTTTAAATCATTGTACTGATTAAAAAGAACATTTGGTTATTTTTAACTTCAGCTGTTTACATGCCTCTGGACAGCTCAAGTGGCCATTCTGCAGCTAGAAGCAGCTTTGGGTTTTGAGAAACAATTGTTGTATTGGATTGCCAGGCCAATATTTCTCATACCTGTGAAACAAGCTGAAGCAGTGATACGTGATTCATAATTAGGACATTTGGCTACATCTTTCTTTGTATCGTTTCTTCTTAAACTAAGTGTTGAATAGATATGATTATTTTAAATAAAATATTGTGGTTCTATAGATACATATACATGTACAGATCAATCTGCAGAAGAAAAACACACAATATCTCCATTAAAAAAAAAATAAAAAGAAGAAAGATAATGATAAACAAGTTAGCTCTCTTTTCTAAGACATTTCTCTGCATCCAGCCACTTCAGAGCACTGCTGTAAGAAATGTCCACAGGGAGCTCTGACTCTTGAGGGAACTTACAGAGAGAAACAAGATGATTTAACAAGTTGAAATTCAGCCTTGTACCACATGGTCAGAGAGACAAAGTAAAAGGCAACAACCCTTTTTAAGCAGCCTGCTCCTCTTGTTTTCCTGCCACAGTAATATATGTTTTGTGGTTACATTACTCTTTAACATCTGTGATACAACTAGGGCAGTTTCAGCATGTTTTGGTTTGTTGTTTTTTTGTTGTTTTTTTTTTTAATCCACACAAATATTATTAAAGGGATGGAAAATTTATCTGCATGGCTTTTTGCTTTTTCTTTCCTCTTCATTGATTCATCTTACTTCCAGGGGTTATCAAAGAGTAGTTAGAACTGAGATGTAAAAAAACCCTGGAAAGTTCTCATGTTTCCTAACACTACTGTACAAATATTTTCTTATGTGTCCATTTCCTGCAATGACTCTATTTAGTCTTTTCACCATCAGTAATATGCATTATCAATTAATATCCTCTGTGCCTTTTTGCCAGCCAGCCATCAGGTTGGGATAAATTAACTCCTCGACCTTATGTTAGGAAACATTCAATCATAATTTAGGATATCCAGACCCATTCCATCCCCCACCCTCTCCTTTCCCTTTCAATTCTCACAGTACTTCTGAAAGCAGACGTGTTGGAGAAATCTTTTTCTCAGGGACTGATGCCATCTCAAAGGTTCAGAAGGGCTGGAAACTACAATCATCATTTGGCTTTCATGAACCCCTAGAGAGCCATTTCTGTCACACATGAAATGCACAACAAATAGTACAATCTCTGGTCTTAGCACAGTCTTTGTGGAGGTGACAAGTCTGTTGCAACAATGTAGGGCAACCAGCATGGGTATTTTCCCTTGAAGTGCAATTTTAATTCTCTGTTGGTAAAAATCAGCGTTGTTTTTCTGACTTCAGTGGAGCTATTCCTGCTGACAGCTACTGAGCTTCTGGCCAGCAGTTTCCAATTGCTTGATTTTATGGTAATTTCTGAATTAGAGAGGTACACGGATGGTCCCAGACCACAGAGCTTTCCCTTCCATTTTAGTAAATCTTTTAGTAAATCTAAATATAGTTTGTGGAAAAACAAGAATTCAGGACTGACGGTTGCTATCCTGCAGATTTCCATAGGAACAAATGCAGTTATCTCCCTAGGTAGTCATTTGATATAGTTATGAAGTAATACACCCTAGAAATATCTTTTTCTGTCATATTTATAGCAATTATGTCAAATAGTGAATTTAAATAATTTGAGTTGATTACTGCTGGTTTGTGAAAACACACAGTTTGACGTATTCACAAGTTTCAATTACTGTATGTGGAATGTAATTATGTGGAGTACAAAGCTCCAGGGGAAGCTGTGTTTGCTGAATACACCTTGTTTGAAATGCAATGATCTTTACTTTTTTTTCCCTAAAATTTTAAAATATCATAAATTTTGTCAATGGCTGATCATCTAGCAGATGCAACTTTAAAAGCTGAGTAGACTGAGTGCAAAGACAAAATAAAAATCATCACAATCTCAGCAACCTATCTGTTATGTGAATGTACAAATGCAATAATTCTTTAATTTTGTTTTATATTTTCTTGCCACTGTTCAAGACCCCCCTGAGTACTGTTTTCACTCAGTGAAAGCTTAGAGTACAACTTCGTTTGTTTCAAAGTAAGTCTTTGTAACAAGAAACTTGATAATGGTAATTTATCAGCTGATTCATTAAGGGTTCTTTAGGAGTCATTTTCTTAAAGGTATTGCAGCACTTTTAGTGGCCAACAGTCCCTTAAGAAAAAAAGACTGGAATGATGACCTGATCATCAAGTCTTGTCACCTGTGATTGTAGGAAACAAACAGCAAATGTACTGTCTTCCACATATATCCTCCCAAATCCCACTCAGCTCAGAACTTCCAAAAAAATCGTCGTTATAATGTGCTACAGAAAAGGAGCAGGAAGGGTGAGGTCTATGGAAGGTGGCAGGGGAGAGAAATCAGCATTTTGCCATGGTACTGATCCCAGTGTTTATAGCAGCTTTCCCTTTTGTCCTTGTGAGACACTTCTTGTTAGCCCCAGTGCCACAAATGCCAGCATAAATAGTTGTATTTCTGTGAGCTCCGCAGCCCCATCCACCGAACTTCCCATATGGAAATGCTGATTAAAATTTATATTATGCTTTTAAATATGCTTTTAAATATACAAAGTTTCAGAGTTGTTAAATTTGATCCTCTCTAAAGCATCTGTGTATTTCATTTGCATCTCACAAAAACAGATCGACATTAAAATCCATTTTATTTGGGTTGTTGTGATAACCCCAAATAACCCTAAATTCCTTCTGTTCATATTTACTCACATTCATGGCTTTGGAAACTCCTTATCCTTCTGATGCCTTTATTTTCCTTGCTAGTGAAGCTGTTTTCATATCTAGCATGGGATGCGTATCTGTTTCTTTTATTTTTGACAAATAGTGCAACAGACATGAAGGAAGACATTCATGATTATGCTTTCTCCTTAAACAAGTACGTGTCCTTTCTATTGTGTCATTTATCAAAACAATTTCAATTATTATAATTAAAATTTCAAATTTCCTTCTTCCTAAAGAGCTGAAAAATATGCTTTTGACAGGTTTGACAGTGGTTTGATTTGAACTTCTGCTTTAAAGGACCAGTAAAAACCTTTTTTAATATCTGGGCAAATAGGACTTTCATACCCACAATAGGACAATTTATTTCCGATTAACTGAAAATGAGCAGGGTAAGAAGGGAGGGAAATCTTTCTATTTGAAATAAATTATGTACCCCCCAGATGCACTCAATTACAAGTTTGCTTTGACACAAGACAGCACTTTCTTATTGTCCTTCATGATGAAACATTTTATTGCTGTATCCTTAGCTGATATACACTCCTAAAAAGGAATCAGAGTGGCATGTCACTTTCCAGTGTGACCACTGTGCCCCAGTATAATTCTGAAAGAATGTTGCTGTTGTGTTCTGCTCACAGTGGTGTTATGTTTTGAAAAAGATCATCATAATAGAAAGTCAAAAATGAAACAGTGAAATCTATAATAATACCATTTAGTTTCAAGAGTCTTTGAATTAGATGAAAAATATGGCTAGAAATAATGTCTCACCTATTGACCATTTTCTACACAACAACTTAGATTATTGCCATTTCTTTTAATCTATTTGTATGAATTTCTAGAAAGGAAGAGTCTATATAAATTTCCTTGCCTGAAGATGGAAGCAAGGTTTACATAAAAGTATAAAAGTATTTCCTTGTTCAGACATTTGGAAATTACAGAAATCTAGAGTTATCTGTATGAATAGACAAGGAACTGGTGCCACTTTTATTTATACAGCATATTAGTCCAAATAATGCAATTAGTGTAAATAATGATCTGACCACATGATCTTCACACTCACCTTCTCACATGGTAGCATTTTTCCACTGATTTCAATTGCTGACCAATTAGTTAAAAACTCAGCAGTGAATATATAAGATGTGTATTTTTGGGATTCTAAAAAAAGCAAATGAACAAACTGATACATGAGAATTATCCATCAAGAAAATAATTTGTGATGATGCACTGGCCACAAATGCATGTATGGCCCAAACACAGTATGTGTTGTTGATATTGGTATTAACCAAAGAAGAGATATCAAAAATAAACATGGATATATACAAATAAATGAATGGTACAGGGAAAACAAAGCAGGTGCTCTGCCACGGGGACCTTTGGTGAAACGGGGATAGTTCTGGGCAAGAGCAAACCAGAATGTCAACACACTAGGACATTGCTACCTAGGAAGATGTCAGCAATGTCAGTAATTTCCTGCATCTATTGAAGCCTTCTTGGAGTCTGCTGGACCAAAGACTACATCTTAACTGATTTTTCCTCCAAATATTGTTAGACCTGTATTGCAGAAGTGTTTTTTATCCCACTCTCCAAGGCAACACAAATACCAAATGTGTCCAAAAAGCAAAAATAATTCTTTGCCTTGGGAAAATCTTGGATTCCTGACTGAGTGGAAATAGCTGCAGTTCACCACACTGTCAACCACTGTCAATAATCCCAGCAGCAAGACTCTTTAGGCAGCGAGGCATGGATGAAGAAGCGTTTTCATCACAGGACTTCCAGTAGGGCTCTAACTACAAGTAACTTCAATCAAAACACATTCATTATAGACCTATACACTGTACATTTCTAAATGAAAAACAACCCAGCTCAGGTTAATTCAGGTTACCTGTTACTCTTCACTGTTGTGCTAGAAAAGAAATAGGTTTTTTTTTTCAGAGCAGTGATACAAAACACTGATTCATCTGCCTGTATGGTTAAGTAAAAATTCCTTACATATTTAGTCTGTACTGTCAGGAGTCTCCTTTTCCCTTTATACAAGCTCCTTCTCTTTACGAGTGTGGACACAGATCTTAAATCTAATAATTTGCCCTCCTCTCCTGTCTTGAGATCCTTACTAGCAGCTAGATAGCCTGACTCTTCTGTAATGGGTGCACTTTCTGTTTCATTTGATTATTATGTTATGGTAGTTGGTGTGGAACAGCAGCATTAAGTATAACATTATAGGAAGGTCATATCTTGGCTTTTACTTTAAAGGATCTAATGAATTAATTTAGCAACAATATCAAATAGTATGCCAACTGCACCAACAAGAAAAGTGTATTATAATTAATAAATTATCTTAGAGGCATAAATCATTTAATGACTTGAAGATTAGAGATCAATATATGTAAAAAGAGGTATAGGCATGGAAAATATATAAAAGGTTTAATAAGAGGTAAAACTTTTCACATATATGGAATAAATTCATATTTAACCTTCCTGAAAGGTGAAAGCATTTCTGCCACAGGATAATTGGGCTGTTTATGTGAAATGAATTGATAAACCCTGTCTGCCTTACTGGATCTTCGAATTAGTGAATGGCTTTCAAGAGACTTCTGTTCAGCAAAGGAAAGGTCTAAAGGAATTGGATAGCTGGAATATCTTTAATGAACACAACTGTTATTCAAATTTCTATTCAAAAAAGTAAAAATAAGTCTAGGTATTGCAACAATCATTAGATGCGCGCTGGGTTTCAAGGATAACAGTTGTTTCATGTTAGAATCCTGCTTCGTTTGAATTTCAGCCAAAACCTACTGAACCTACTAGAAGTCTTGAATTTGCACTATGTAGCATGCCCGTGAATCATCCATTTAGGCCTAAATTAATTTCATCTAATTTAAGGCAGCTGAGATGCCCATACCTGGAGCCAAGTTAAAGCTGCTACAGAGAAGGAATTTTTTTTTTTTTTTTTCAGTAGAGCCATGACATTTTTAAATAATCCTAATAACAGATGTGAATCCCCCACAGACTTGCAGAAAATTGTGATATATATGATATACTTAGCTACCTAGATCTTTTCACTGCTGCTACAAGACAGTTCAAAGGGAGACATTATTCAATTAATACAGAATAATACAGTGCAATCACAGGCTATCAAAGAAAGAAAGAAGATAAGCACTTGAAAGAAGAAAGGAAATATTTTAGGTTATTTTGTCTAAGTAACAATATTTAACATGATACAGCACCAACTATCCACAAAACCTGAGAGCATTTCAAGTGAAGAATTGAAGGGAGGGAGTGGGGTTGTAACTACTTTTTCAAAATCTGTCTGCCTCAGTTTAAAGGCCAAATTTCTCTGCTAAGTGCAAGCAGGGTAGAAGAGCTGAGATTCTTCACAGCAGGACAATTTAAAATGTTTACAACAAGAGCCTAGGTCTCCTGTTTGATCAACAAGAAAAGTGTCTCACCTAGGTTTTTCTGAACCCACCTTTACTGCTCTCTGTAACAAGTTAGGAAGTCTACACATCAAACTTAGTAAAAATCACCCCATTTTTTAGCTATTGGAGCTCCAAAAATAGAAGCAAAGGTGCTACCATAAACAGGGGCAATCTAGACCAGATCTCATAGACACTTGAGGCTGTGCCCACACTGAGGAGTGCAGCAGAATGGGAACAGATGATGATCCAACAATGCAGCAAGTGGAGACAACTGGGAAATTCCCTTCAAATGTTCATCCTGGTATGAAGTAAAATCAGGATTTTAAGTTCCCAATTCACTATGGATTAATCAGAAACTCTAGATTCACCCTGCACAAAATTTGAAACATCTAATGGAAATCTCTATAAGTGAAGTTGAGCAGTTTTCAAGGCCAGGCTGGGTCAGGCAAGGATTCTTTAGGTAACACATATGAATTTAAAAGTTTTGGTTTTGTCATCAAAAGTTGAATATATTTGATAATGAAAGTCCAAATCCCATCTTGAAATGCAAATTCACGAACAGGGAGACAAACAGGTTTGAAGTCTTTCCATTTCATTTTAGATCATTTCAGAATTTTGCTCAATACATTAATTCTAGGGCAAGAGTTTAAAGAGCTCCTTCTGTTAGTTCTAATTTTGGATGCTTTCTGGTATACACCATAGCAAATGATCTCTTCCTCTCTCCTTTGGGCTGAACTTGAACATGGATTTTGGCACCACAAGTCAGCACCAGACCAAAGACTTTCCCCGTTGCCCTGCAGCTTATCTCCCACTTAGTCCCAGAGCCCAATAAGTGAGCGAATTTAATTTGAGAGGAAGTACCAACTGCTAATAGGCAAGTAGCAACAATACTTGTCATGTTGCCTCAAAGCTGCAAGACACCTCCTATTTAAAGACTATGGTAGTAGAGGGCTAGCATGTCGCAACAACCTCAGAGTACAGGGGCCTGCCCTAATGTGGTCTGTGCTATGAATCAGGTTTTAACGACAAAGGATGAGTTAGTATTTAAACCCTGAGTCTGGCACAGGTTAAATATAAATGTGTGTATAGGCAGGTCTGGCCCAAGAAACCATCCCTCCTGTATAAATTAGAACGTCTTCCAAACAATGCCAATTTACACCTGCCATGATATAGATTATCTGTCCAACATGAGTTCACATTTTTTGGTGGAGAATAGTTTTTGATTAGAAATCTTTAGCTGAAATTCAGAAGGTCTCATCCCCTGCTTTAAAATAAATAATTTCTTAATTTTTCAGCATAGAAATGAGCATTCACATTTAGGCACCGGAATGGTGGTCAAAGATGTTTCTGTTTAGGGTGATCTCTGGCCTGACATTTTTCACAAATTTTACCTCCAGTTCCCAAATGAGCTCAGCTAATAATCAGTGGTTTATTCGAAAGCTTTGAGAAACAACATGTCTTTTCAATCTGCCTACAAGGTCAAGAAAACTTCCAGCAGGATTTAATATACGTACACAAGGTTGATGTATTGAAGTGCTGCATTTTTTTACAATGTTAACAGTTTGATGAGAATATCAATTAAACATGACTGTGTAGTTAAGATTTCCATCTCCAAATGCAGCTGCAGCAAGTAACCAGGCTGCTAATCAAAGCAGTGTTATAATTTAGCACTGATGAGGAAAGCAGTAGCCGTCAGAAGGGAATGACAGAAAGGAGGCAGCTGCTTTCATATCATTTTAGTGTCCATTTCTTTAATGAGCCTGAGGAGACAATTCCCTGCTGACTATTCATTAATTAATGCAATTTATGAGAGAAGAAGAGCCGTCAGCATGCAAACAAGTAGAGAACAGGTGATGACAGTCTTCTGTTTGCAGGGAATGAGCATATTGAGGAAAGGAAGGTTTTGAATAAAGTAAATTATCTGAAAGGGATATTTAATAAAATGCTAAGTTTTCAGTTCTTCAGTGTGGCAGCAGCAGTGTGGCTTACAGCTTAACAGAGGTATGCTATTAAACTCAACTTCGGAAATATCCATAGTCAGATCAGGAAGAAAGGAGGAAGCAACCCAGAGGATTCAGCAGATCTCTCTTTTCCATTCTGAGTAAATACCAACATTTTGCCCTGACTTGATTAAATTAATAAACAGTTGGATAGATCCTGCTAGGAAACAGTCTCCTTCCAGCTCTGTCTTTCAAAGTTATACCAGTGGCTTGCCCTCTGCTTAGGAATTCTGAGATGCCTTGAGTAAGTTTTGCAAGGGAAACCAAACTCTTTCCCAGCCATAAAGATCTCAGGGTGCAGAGCAGATTGTGCCAAAATCACCCTGCAGAGATTAATAAAGAGAAGACAATATCACAGTGCTGGGCATCAGCCACCCTTCTGTCAGGCTGGAGGCCCTTTGCATATGTATGGCATCGTAGGGTAGCTGAGATTGCACAATTGGTTGTAGTCTCGTGGTATCAGTTCACAAAGGGATTCTTTGAGCCTTTTTGCACAACTTGAATTCATGTAATATTAAACACCCTCAGACCAGATACCAATTCATTCTCTATGTTCTGATCAGAAAGTGTAAAGTAGCTGGATTTAGACACATTGGTACTGAAGAAAACTGCCGATAATGCTGATTTTGTCCATTTTTCTACTGGGGGCACTTTGTGTAGGATGTGTGAGTAACACGGTGGAGCTCAGTTCTGCAAGTGCAAGCTCCTCAAAGACTTAATGTTAGCAGCATATGTCAGAGCAGCCACGAGTCTGCTGTAAACAGCACTGGCTGAAGCAGCAAAGACTGGACATACGAGATCGACTCCAATCCTAAAAACTCCAAACAATATCCCATCATGTTTTGGGGATTTACATTAGAAAGGCCATAGTGACAATCACACTCATACAATATGCCACTTCTAGAAGTCTGTTCCACAGAATCTTGAATCTCTTGCATATGCAGTAGCCAAACACAAGGATTTAATTCTTGACACTATATACCACACACAAACTGCTCCACATATGTTTGCAGGGTGGGTAGCTATAGCACATGTTTTTCTACTGAAGTTTCTAAATGTCAGGGATGTTACACATTTTTCTCAATGGCTCTTCTGTTGGGTGGATGATGGAGAAATAAACAAACAACAAAAAGAGTTGAGCAATTTTATCCAAGATCATAAGCAATGACTTAATGCAAAACATGTCTGGAATGCATCATAAAAGAAAAAAAAAGCATGGCAATTAGTATGAGAAAATATGGAACACAGGAAGCACCCCTCCTTTTATATTATATTGTTTTATCAAACATGTAATATCTTAGGGGGGGAGGGAGGGGGATTTCAATAACATCATGGAAACTTGGGATAAGGCATAAATAATAAATAAATATAAGTCTTTGATTCCATAATAAGTATATACGAAGTTAGGTTTCAAATTTGTTTATTAAATATTCTTAATTTTATTGCATTGCTCATGTCTTGGCATTGTTTCTAAAATCTGTAGTTCCAGGAGTCCTATGAAAACCTAATTTTTTATTATAACATAGGTTATCATTAAAAAAAAACCAAACCACTGAACCAAACCAGAAAGATGAAAGTAAAAATGTGTATTTTAAAACATTGTCTTAATGTTTAAACAAGTCTTGGGTTTCTGTTTGATTTCTTTTGTATTGTAAGGGGTAATCTGCTCAACCTCTCGCCCTCTCTCCTTGGAATGACAGTACCAGCTTTCTGGGGGAAAGGACTGTAGTTATACAATATCTTTCTGCCTGTGTGAAATTCATTCATTGACTCCAGCCTCATTCAAGACTTCAAAATAATTTCAGTATAAACATGAAATAACAGAAAGTAATAGGAGTAGTTAAGAAGTAAACAGATTATAGTAGCCCCCTTCTCACTATATTCATGCAAGACTTTGTGGTAGAGAGTGGAAGCCTGTCTTGTTTCACTG
Organism: Theristicus caerulescens; assembly: GCA_020745775.1. Taxonomy (NCBI): domain Eukaryota; kingdom Metazoa; phylum Chordata; class Aves; order Pelecaniformes; family Threskiornithidae; genus Theristicus; species Theristicus caerulescens. The sequence goes on along the minus strand of CM036559.1, from coordinate 127,267,292 downwards.
CAAAATATTTCATTGACTTCTAATAATATTCAGCTTTCTTGGCCCACCCATTTCATTGGTAGAAAGGAACTGTAAAACCCCTTGAGGTTAAACCACATGCTGTTAATTGCAAACAGGCATTCAGATTTGAACTTTGGCTTTTGTGTTTTGATGAGAAAGGTTGAAAATTGGTGCAGGAGACATGCAGCTGGTGCACGTAACAGTGACTCAGACCTCCAAAAACCTCTCACCTGACTGCGACACATTAAAGCATGAAATTAATGGCGTTATCCACTCCTTTCATTTGACAACACTTTTTCCTCTGACAGAACCTGCATCTCCCACACAACAAAAACCCCGATATCATCCATAAACTATGAATTCTTAATTGATTTTGTATGCAGTTGTACACCAAAGTTGATGACAGGTGCTTTTAAAATAGAGAGTCCATATCTAGTACTCTTACCTTAAAAAAGCCAGCAGGATGTCTGAACAAATCCAGTGAAAATGCAGCCAACTTCCTAAGAAAAAGAAAAAAAAATATTTATATATACACGTATATGTATATATTAAAATAAAGACTGTAATCAAAATTATGACTGTGACATAGAGAAGATAGCCAGTCTGGTGAGAACTTTGTGTGTGAGCAATACATGAAGATACACATCCTTCTCCCCTCCCCAGCCTTTGGTTAACCCCAACAGTAGATGAACGTTTAAACATATTTGCTGCTAATATTAATTTTCTTGTCCCAGGTCTGATCAACATATGAAACTTGCCTATATATTGCATCAGAAATGATAGAGGAAATTAATATGATTGAAATGCTTTCCGATCTTATCTTTTATGATATGAGTAATAGGACAACTAATTTCAAAACAAAAGCTGAACCTTCTCTCTGGATTTCTGGAAGTTTTTTTTAGTTCCACAGCTTTTTTCATCATTCTTGAGGGTTATCATTACTTTCTTTTCATATTTAATGAAGGCCTAAGACTAATGAAACTAAAAATTGCAGATTCTTAGAGGCTAAAATAAGAATTATTATTAGTTTAAGTTAAAAGTATTAAAAATAATTATGTCATCTTACTGTTCTTCATGCAATTTTAAGACAACCAGTAAAAAATAAGGGCATATAACTTCAAGAGTGATGAAAAGATCAAATTATTGTCATTACTACTCAGGTTTTAGCTACGATATAAAAGCAAGGGGAAACTGAATAGAGTTGAAGGAAAGAAAATTTAAAGCTCGTCAAGAAATACTTCTTCATGAGATTCGTATTGAGCTTCTAAAACTCATTGCTACAAGATATCTCTGAAACCAGAAGTGGCCATCAAAACAGATAGGAAAGAGGCCTCAGCCTGACTTCACAGAAAAGTAAAAATTAATGTGCTTTAAGTCCTGCCTTTGCTCTTGGACAAATTCTTCCAGTTCTGATCGGAGAACTTCTCACTCAAATACCTCGGCCTCTGTGTTTCTGTGATGAAATGGCCAAATGAAGTATTATAAGGACAGGTTTGGGGGTTTGTTTTCAATGGCTCAGACATGCATCACTAATTGTTCTGGGATGGATGAAAAAGCCTAAAAATGAGAAGCTGAATTATCACTGTTTACCTTCAGTTTCCTTACACCAACATGATCTAAATGACTGAGAGCATAAGTCCATAAATGCAATCTGTATTTCAATACAATTGTACTTCCCACCCCAGTTATTACAGAATAAGCACCTAAGTGACAGCACCTGTTTTAAGACCCTTTTAGGATACATTTTTCCTGGTAACTCAACTAACAGCCAAATATAAAGTTCAATCTAGTTCTTCTCCTCAAATTTTCTACCCACAGAGTTAGATCTCCTTGTTTCAGATCCAAGTTCCTGCTTCCCCTTTTGCACCTCATTTTGCTTTAATTTAAATGCATAATTTAGAAATAACTTTACAGATCCTTCTTGCAGAGTTGAAGATCCCCAGTCAAAAGATTTCTCTGATGACATCCCATACCTTCCTACACAGGCTTGTAATACCTGCTCCCCACTTACAGATTGTTTGCAAATATATTAAGGCATCGGCTCCTGCCAGCTATACGATGGAGAAACAGTACATAAAGGGAACATGAGCAAAGAGGACATTAGAGCTACAGCTGAAACCCATAAAGTACCTTGAGGAAGGAAGTTGTGGGAAAGTACAGGCATTAAGTTTTCTGAAAACTGCAGACTGATGTGACCTTCACCAGGAAAGTTTCTCCAGTCATATTAACAGCAGGATGAGACAAGACCGAGACTGGGATATTTGAAACAAATGTGGATGGGAATGAAGCTCTAAATTAATTTCTCTAGGGAGTAAAGATGGGATTGACCATGTTTTCTGTATTTTATCTAAGGCTGGTTGACTTTTTTGTTTTGTTTTTCACTTTCTGTGTTTTTCCATTTTCAGATTCTGAAGAAAGATAGGAGGCTGTCAAACAAACAAGCAAGCAAACAATACACTTTTTCTATCATTCCTTTTTGAACTTCCTATGATTAGAATTGTAAATCCTGGAGGTCCATTCACGCAGAAGGAGGGATCAGCAGGTGCTTTACATATGAAATCTGCAAAGCTTTTGTTTGATTTTCAACAGAAAAAAAAAAAGTAATTTAGTGTAGATCACAGAGTTAACCAGTAAGAGATGAAAAATAGTCCAATCAGTCCTCCAACACTGAAATTCTGTATTCTGTGACTGAATAATCAGATCCTTCAAACTCTGCACTAGAGTTTACTCTGCAATTTACACTGGAGTGTAAACTTCAAGTCCCTGCCTACCCCCATTTCCTTAAGTTTAATGTTAGCATGGTGATAACATTATAATGACAATGTCAAAATAAATTCTGAAGTCACATGGCACAGGTGAATAGAATTTATGAATCAGATTTGGGAGGCATCAAGCATGCATATTCCTCACTCGCATTGCCCTGTGCAGTATTTCCCTTAGATGCTGAGGCCTTTCCATTTAGCCCAGTCTTCTTGTTGATTGCAAGAAACAGGACAGCCCTATCCAGAAAACTTTATATCTATAATTTCCACTTCCTGATGTGTGTTTATACATGTTTATGTGTGTTTTAACCAACCCATGTTTATATCCAGTAGGCTCCATGGTCCTAGTATTTACTGTAGCTTTACACTTTTGTGCATTTATTGATTTCTGTTGCATTTACTCCCACTTCACCTTGCCATTATTGGTAAGAGAGTCATGCTCACAGTTTTTATGATGATTTGGGATCTTTTCAAATAGATATGAAGCAAAACACTGCTGTGAGCAATTTGGCATAATTTATGACAGATACTATTACTTTATTTTCCATCTATTACAAATGCACATGACTTATTGGAGATGTTGGTTCTTGTAAAGAAAAAACCCTCATAAATTCCACCGAGTAACAAACTATTTTAAGTGGCTGTATATTTGAGTAGCTCATAAATATGCCTGATTTCAGCACTGGATTTACTATATTTTTAATTTTCCAACAGATTGGCCATAGTTTTAAAGGTTTCATCTAAAGCCGTCTGGTCTATTTAAAGGGCACAATGTACTTAACTATTCAAAAGGCACTTGATCCCGTGAATGCACTTTGCTAGTAATGGGATAGTCATTTTCCAGGCCAGTAAAAAGCTATTACTCACTGGAACACAAACAGATTGTGAGAGGGAACGCTCATCCTGATGGTTGGCAGCCTGACAAAGGGAAAAGGGAAATATGGCCCTTTCCCGAATTAAGTTGCATTGACTCTATCTGTTCCAAACATTTGACTCAACTCCTTTCTTCTCATGATACTTATGACAATAATAGGATAACAGATTTATGTCATGAAGGCACTGACCTTTGTCAGAGGGAACATTTTGACAGGAAAAGATGTGATATGCTGCTACGCTCTATAATTTTGACAATGACTGACAGTGTGGCTGTATGTCGGCATGGAAAAGCTTATGCTTATGTTTTTACATTGTCATCCTTGGATTAACTCCCTTTTTTTTAGTGTCTTTGATCGCATAAACCTTTTCTAATGAAATTGCTAGATGGAGCCAAATCATGCTGCCGGGAAGCCTTGATTCACCCTACACCCATAGAAGTAACTTGTAAGAGAAAGATGGGGTTTGGGTAAAGTGACAGGTAAACCTAGTGAAGACTGATACTTCTTCTGCTCTTTCACTCCAGGGTAAGGATACTCTCAGCTTAAGAAAGTCCAGTTTATATTGCCTGTTTTGTTGTTGAATGTTGTATGTTGATGCTGAAGATTTGATTCTGCTCATTTTTCCATTGAAGAGCTAGATTTGATGGAACGTGAGCAAATTTTAACTTTGAGAAAAGATGTGTTACTACATGGAATTTGAATACATAGGATATAATCAATACATGAATTAAATTCTTTTTCTTTGTCTTCAGGATTGGTGGGTAGAGAGACTTCATCACCATAGTAGTGAAGAATCCTATCCATAAGAAAAAGATAATTATCCACATAGTTAGACAAGGTGAAAGAGCCACAGAAAAAAACATTTGTCCAAAGATAGGGTACAAATGTTCAGTATCTTTTTTGGAATTAGAAATAATAACTTCTAATTTACAATTCAGTAGTCAAACTGAACTGTTTATTCTGCTTGTTTTTCCTATCTGAGTAATGACCTCCTATTTTGGGGGGATTGCAGCATTGCAAAGTGGTATGGCATGCAGTATTCAACTCTTCTTTTTTAGTGTAGCATAAAGAATATCTTCAGTGCTGTGCAGTGCAAATAAAATTGATAGCCTCTGCCCTAGAGGGTCTTATCTTGCAAACTCTTACACATGAGTAATTTCATTCACTTGGAGTTTATTTCTGTTCCCAGTGAAATCACTGGTGAAATTCCCAGTAACTCCAGCAGAGCAGGATCAAGACCAAGAATATTAACATTGACTTATGTGAGAGCTCTCAGAGAACAAATCAAACTGGAATACAATCAAAGCAATGAAAACTTGTTTTCTGTCTTTCACCTTTCATGATTTAGGTATAAAATTGCCTAGATGTAGCATCACTTTTCATTCAACTCTCTGAGTGACATATAATGAGGTTTCATTGTTCACTATGACACTTTGACAAATGTTGTGTTACTATTGCTCTTAAGAGTGACTATACAAAACATCCCTATTCCAGAAGCATAGCGCAAGTATAGTGAGAATCCAAATGAATTATGCATGAAACATGAGAAAGGAAGCAAATGTTAACTAATTTCAAAATGGGTCAAAATCATGACAATTTAGTTGGTGACAAGTGAAGTCATTTTTCTAAAATATTAACCAACTGTGTCCCTTCTGCTAGATTGATTTGCAGAGCAGAAAAGGTCATTTCCCAGGCAGATGGGGAATTTCCCAAGCAGAGGGGAATTCAGCTTCTACATGCCAGATATAATGAGAACCAATAAATTAGGCAAAGCTCCTGTTTACCTAAGCTGAAATATTGATGGCCAAGCCCACGAGAATGCTAATGTCTACATTCATCATTTTTTTTAAGTCTTGAAATTTAGAGCACAGTAGCACATGTTGTGATAGATCCATATATCATAGGTACAGTAACATTAGAAAAGGTACCAACCACAGAATACAAATATAATGCAACTGAATAATTCCAGTTTCTTCCACACAAATTTCACTTTTATCAGCTAAAATGAACTGGGATGTAAAGAAGTACTAAGAATAAACTGTATGAAGTACTGATAGCAGATTAGAAGATCTTTTCACTTTCGTGTTACCAGTGTCTATAAGCTGGTATGTGAGCTACGTGACATGATCTGGTGGTCTTCATCCAGTTCCCAGATTGTGACACCATATGGCTCCTTCATATGTCAGTGTAATCCAGGCACAGGGATTGTAACAAACCTCTCAAGACAGAAAGGTACCATATGACTGGAAAACAGCAAGTTTAATAGCTTAAGTTAAGAGAACAAAAGTGATTCATATAACTAAACGCCTTTAACACCAACTTCTGAAGAATGTATTCTGAAGGAGAGAATTATTAAAGGCATGAAAACAAATAGAAAATAGGTTAAAATACAAAACTCATTTACCACCAGAACATTACATGACAATAACCTAGTAATTTAGACAAATGAAATGACCTGTATGAAACTGTAGGCCCATCTCAAGAGCATGCCAACATATGCAGGGGAAATCAGCCAGGAGGTTCTTCTAAAAGTTTGTGCATAACTGCACAACTAGGCAATCATTGGCAGGATAGCTTGTAAAGCTGAGTGTGGTGATGGAGTGTGGAGGTGGATGGATACAAGGGTGGATGCACATGTGGAACACATATGAATGGACAGCATGTTCATGGATAATACATATGGAGTGCTGCAAAGAAACAGGACATAAGGCCTGTTGAGACCTTATGGGTCAGGATCAGAGGAGAGGTCTTGAGAAAAAAAGGAAGTTGTGTCAGGCATCTGCTAGAGACTGCCTGATAAAAAAGAGACAATGAATGAAGCCTCCTTGAAATCTCCTGATTACTAGTCTTGGTTCTCATGGAAGACTTTAACCATATTTGCTAGAAGGGTCACAGAGCAGGGCACAAGCAATCCCAGAAATTTCCAGATTGTTTTGACACAGCTGCTGGTGGGTTGAATGGAGTAGCTTTTACTGCACACAACTTCATGTGGCATGGGAAATACATGGGATCTGGATCATGAACATAATACCAATGCAGGGATGTAATGTAATGAATGTAATACTATTCAGAGATATGATAGCTGGCTGCAGTGACCTTGAGGTTGTAATATTTAAAATCCTGAGAGAACTGAAAAAGGTGAGCAGCAAAATAAAGACCTTCAGGTGATCAAACTACAGTTTTTCAGAGAACTGTTAGGCCAGATCCCATGGGAAATTTGCCCTGCAGGGCAAAGAGGCCCAGGAATCCTGGCTGATCTCATGAGGTTCGACAAGGCCAAGTACAAGGTCCTGCACCTGGGTTGGTGCAACCCCTGGTATCAGTAAAGGCTGGGGGATTAAGGGATTGAAAGCAACCCTGCAGTGAAGGACTTGGAGGTACTGGTGGATGAAAAGCTGAACATGAGCCAGCAATGTGCACTTGCAGCCCAGAAAGCCAACCGTATCCTGGGCTGCCTCAAAAGAAGCATGGCCAGCAGGCTGAGGGAGGTGATTCTCCCTCTTTACTTCCCTCTCGTGAGACCACACCTGGAGTAGTGTGTTCAGTTCTGGAGTCCTCAGTACAAGAAAGACATGGATCTGTTGGAGTGGGTCCAGAGGAGGGCCACAAAAATGATCAGGGGACTGGAACACCTCTCCTGTGAAGAAAGGCTGAGAGAGTTGGAGCTGTTCAGCCTGCAGAAAAGAAGGCTCCAGGGAGACCTTATTGCAGCCTTTCAGTATTTAAAGGGGGCTAATAAGAAAGATGCAGACAGACATTTAGTAGGGCCTGTAGCAATAGGACAAGGAGTAATGGTTTTAAACTAAAAGAGGGTAGATTCAGATTAGATATAGGAAGAAATTTTTTACAATGAGGGTGGTGAAACACTGGCACAGGTTGCCCAGAGAGGTGGTAGATGCCCCATCTCTGGAAATACACAAGATCAGGTTGGACAGGGCTCCAAGCAACCTGATCTAGCTGAAGATGTCCCTGCTCACTGCAGGGGGATTGGATTAGATGACGTATAAAGGTTCCTTCCAACCTAAACTATTCTATGAGTCTATAATTCTGTCTTCAAGGGCAACCTCCTCAAAGTGCAAGTATGGCCCATCCCGATGTGCAGGGACTCAAGCAGCTGTAGCAGAAGACCAGCATGGGTAAAAAGGGAAATCCAGATTCAGCTCAAACACCCAAAGGAAGTACAAAGAAGGAAGAAGCAGTGATGGATTGTCTAAAAGGACTATTGAGACATTTCCTGAGTGAGCAAGGATGGAGTTAGAACAGCCCCACAACTCAGCTGGAGTTCAGTCTACCAAGAGATGTGAAAGGCAACAAGGAGAGGTTCTGTAAGTACATTAACAGCAAAAGGCAGGCAAAGGAAAATGCTTGTCTTGTGCTGAAGAGGGTTGATGGCATAGTGATGAAAAACACAGAAGACTGAGTCACTCTATATTTTCTTTGCTCAGTCTTTATTGGTAAGTCCGCTCTCACCTTACCAGATCTCTGTGCCTAGCAACAGAGTTTGGGGAGTGAGGCAAAGCACAACAAAGAACAATAGTATCAGGAACTACGCTAGCAAACTGGACATATATAAAGCCATGGAAACAGCTGAGATGAGTCCAAGTATACTACAGGAGCTGATGTTGTTTTGAGACTTCTTTCTGCCATTTTTGAAAGATCACGAGGATTGCCTGAGGGACTGAGTGACTGGAAAAAGGCAATGCTACACTCAATTAGAAAGAGTAAGGAGTAGGATTTGGGGAATTACAGGCTCAATAAAGAGCAAACACAGTCTTGGGACTGGAACAACTCTATGCAACAGCACAGTCTAAGGACCAACACTCTGGGGAGCATGTCTATAGGAAAGGATGTAGTGCCCTGATGGGCAATAAGTTGAACACCACTGTCTGTAGCATGCCCTTGCTGTCATAAAGGCTAAGCACTTTTGGGGCTGCATCAACAGCAGTGTAGCCAGTCAGACAAGGAAAGTGATGATTCCCCCCAACTCAGCTACCATGACATCATATCCAGAGTACTATGGCTAGTTTGGGGTTCCCCAGTGTGAGATGGAAAAACCAAGGGAAGTCCAGCAGAAGCCACAAAGAAGATCAGTGATTGAAGCACAGGGCATATAAGGAGGCATTGAGAGAGCTGGAATTGTTTAGCTGGGGGAAGTAAAAGCTGTCTTCAACTACAAAAAAAGGGTGATAGAGGACACAGGCTCATCTCTGAGGTCCACAGTGAAAATACAAGAAGCAGCAAGGGAAATTCAGTTTGGATATTAGGGTAACAGCTTTTGTGATAAGAGTAATTAAGCACTGGATCAGGTTGCTCAGAGAGGCCATGGAGTCCCCAGCCTTGGAGAGGATCCCTGTCCATCTGTGAGAAGCCTGGTCTAACTTTGAAGCTAGTGCTGTAGAGAACCTGCAGAAGGGTGGACTAGGTACTCTCAGAGAGTCTTTCCAAACCTGATTACTCTGTGAGCCCTCAACTTTAAATATATAACGAAGAACTGATGAGTGGCTAGTGAACCATAGCATCCTGGCAAAAAAATCTGTCCCAGCAGAAGGAGACTACCAGCACAATTTTCTTAAAAAATTCCCATTGAAGTTTTGGTTGAACATTACCTGGAAGCTGCGGTACAGTGATTTATTGCTTTCTGACATGTAAAAAGGCTGTTTCAACTGGAACCTTATTCTGAAACAACATTGTGAAACCTTCAGTCAGTATTAAAATGTAAAATTAATCTCTACCTAACTTAAAAAAAAAATCAAATGAAAAGCAGAAAACTGTTGAGAAAACAATTTGCAAGTACGATTGAATCTGGTGTAATATGATGGGATACAAGCTATTTTGATTCAAATCCTTGGCTCCCGGTACAGCTCCCTTGCACTGATCTGTTATCTTAATGCTGAGCTAGTAAAACTCCTGGGAATTCTCCTTCTGTAAGGAAAATCCTAGCTGGCAGAGAAAGCAAGTACAGCTGGCTTTGCTCCAGGGTACTGAAAAGAGGGCCATTTCCAGGCCATGGGTGGGAAGCTAAAATAGCTCATTATCATGGATACTGGTTTTGACTGTAATGAAGATGACTATCACCTCTCCATACAAGTATCTAAATATGTTGAGTAATGAGACTAATGAAAATAGATATGCCTTCCACATAGTTTGGGGTAAAAGTTTCACTTTTTTTTTAAAACAACAACAACAAGAAGAAAGCTCAGAATCATTGATTTTTGGAAGATTTTAAATTTATTAAAATAAATTAATACTATAAAATAATGCTAGAGGAGAAATACCTATATTACTTGTTATAGGAATTATTTTTTGCTGGAGGAAAAAATACCTATAGTACTTATTATAAGAATTATTTTTTCTGCAAGAGTTACATTGTTTTCCATAGCAATAATTGAAAAATGATCTCAGATTCTCATTTTTCGTATAACTACATAAATCCAAAGTAGCATAATTATTGAAATATTTGTTATGAATATTTACATGGTTTTCCGAGAGCAGAATTTAGTTCATACATTTCCAGTCTTCAATCATTTCTTTTACAGCAAGGGATAACTGATGGTAGCACAGAAAGAAACAATATAATCAGCATTTTAATGCACACTTCCTTTGAAATTACAGCTTTCTAACCATTTAGAATCACATTTCATAAAACACACAAAAGAACTTATTTGTTGAGACTAATGAGAAAAACATCAAAACTGTACAGCCATATATTTGTATTTTCTTAGGACACACTGCTGAATTCTAGACAAACCTGTCCTGCTAATAAATTTTATTTATGAATAATGTCAGGTTATAAACCACCACACAGTTTTCAGTACAGCCCAGAGACTAAAAAGTCTTCCTCTGCCATGCACATTGAGTGTAGTTCTGGATTCCAGATGAAATTCTAGACAGGAAGATTTATGCAATCTGCACAGAGTGCGTTAATCCACTGCACTACAAAGTCCATTAATTTTGAATACTGCTATCAATTGCACTACATGACATGGTGATAACTACATTATTACCTTTATAAAAATGCCTTTCCTGATATTGAGGGCCTCATTTGTACTCTCTGGATACTTTGTGCAGTTTTGTACATGCACATAGGTAGGCAGAAATCTCAAACGCATATGCATATATGTTAAATATTTACATTAATATTTATTACATCTTTAGTAACATAATATCCAGATGCTCATTTAATTAACTTAGAGATCCATCATTTTTTTATTTGTTTATTTTTAAACATTGTAAATTAAATTATCCATAAATGGAAACTAATGAAATTAAAGGCCAACAACAGAAAGTAAACCCAAGTATTCCATCCCATTTTGGTGGATCTAAAAGGATGAGACTAAGGATCTAAGGAGAAATTCTGATTTGACTGAACCATTCAATTTTATGGAGTAAAGGTGTATTTTTTTAGTTTTAGAAGAGAGACTCATGTTGTCTAGATTCAGATACTTACAGCGTTTACCTTAAATGAGAAGGGGAGAAGTAGATACTTCTTAACAAAGTCAAGGCGTGATCATATGTAAATCAGCTAACTGAACGTGATCAGAGGGATCTCAACAGGCTGGTGAGATGGGCTGACAGAAACCCCATGAAGTTCAACAGAGACAAATGAAATTCTGATAAACATAAGGATTTTTTTTAAGGACTTTTTTCTCTTTTTTTTTTTTTTTAATTGGAGGGTGGTCAAATACTGGAGCAGGTTCTCCAGAAAGGCTGTGCAATCTCTATCCTTGGGTGTGTTCAAGACTTAACTGGAGACAGCCTTGAACAATCTGATCTAATCAGACCTGCTTTGAGCATGTGGTTGGACTAGAAGCCTTCCAGAAGTTCCTTCCAACCTAAATTATTCTCTGACTCTGTGACATTAAAAGGAGATTTTATTGCCATCTTCAGCTAACAAATGGATGCTTATAGAAACTCTCTTGGATGTGCAGAATGATAGAATAAGACATGAAAGATACAAGCTGGAACACAGGAAATCCAAGATAAATAGACTAGATATAAGGAAGAAATTTTTTACAATGAGGGTGGTGAAACACTGGCACAGGTTGCCCAGAGACGTGGTAGATGCCCCATCCCTGGAAACATTCAAGGCCAGGCTGGACAGGGCTCTGAGCAACCTGATCTAGTTGTAGATGTCCCTGCCAATTGCAGGGGGGATGGACTAGATGGCCTTTAAAGGTCCCTTCCATCCCAAAGCATTCTATGATTCTATGATTCTATGATTCCATGAAATATAAGAAAAAGCTTCATCATGAGAATAGTCAAGCAGTTGAAAAGGGGACAAAAGAAATTGTGGAATTTCCAGGCTTGGAGATACTCAGAACATGGCTGAAAAAGGTCTTGAGCAATCTGATCTAAATTTGAGGTTATCCTTGCTTTTTGTGGGAGCCTGGGCTCCACCAACTCCAGATGTCACTTCCAGCTAAAATCATTGTATAATTCTGAATGTAAAAAATTCCCTTAAATTTTCATTCCATTTTAAGGGCTTACATAAAAAGTTGCCTCCAGGAATTCTGCAATTATTTTTTGATAGAAATATCAACATCTGGTTGCAAAAACATCCCAGAGCAGCATTTCTCTTTTCCCCGTACATACATATTCTGTGCATTATTTTACAGCAATTTCTGGTTCAAGTTTGTATCTGCAAAGATATAAATCCCTCTGAAAATGTGGTTATATATATGATCAAATCCACAAAATGCATAAGCAGTAATTAACCATAGATTTCTGCTCCACTTGTAAATGAGACAGAATTGATATAGCTGGAAATAATCAATGATTATATGACCTAATCTAATTTTTGCTTTGTTTCTTCTTGGATAATCTCCAAGAGATGCTTATGACATGTTAACTGAAAAAAAATCCCACTTTTTTATTATAGAAACTCATTAAGACATTAGTCTGTCTATGGGTGGTCAAAGACTTTCAACAGAATATGCTTGTAGGAGAGAAATGTGGCTGTCAGATGTTTGAAACCACAGCCTGCTTCCATGCATCCTTTTGATTTGTTTTCACAGGACAAAATTCTGAAAAGTTATTTTTTTCACATGAAACACTGGGTACTAACAGAGAATATTTTGCCATCCTGAAAATGGGACAACATTTCTATTTAATGATGGTCTCCTTTTTTTTATATGTTACAATCTTTTTTGCTGAATTTAAATCTCCTATGACATACTGCAGCCAAGGAACCTTCACCTTACCATGCACGAAGTGAGGCAGTGGTGTACAATGGCTTAAGTCATTTAGCCAGGTGACTAGAGAATCTCTCTTTTTTTTTTACATTTAGTCATTATAATTTGATTTCTTTATAATATGACATTTTTCTTCATATATACCACTGGGAGCAGCATTTATTTATTGCAGGTAACTCATCTATTCAAAGCCTCTTCTATGAAAGACAGTGGTAGAAATAAGGCATGAAGTTAAGAGGTCTTTTTGATTTATTGCTCCTCTAACCTGCACACAAACAAAACAAAACAAAAACCTCTTTCCTGTCAACAAATGGTCCCAATTAAAAATTTAAGAATGGATGTGTAAGAACAAGAACAATCCTTCCTCAATCAAATTATGAACTGAATTCTGCTTTTGTAGACAGAGTACCTGTTATATACGGTGCTGAAAGTGGTGTTTTCAACCATGCTTAAGAAAGAAGCTACATAAAAGTCATGTGGTATGAATCTAATGTCAAGCAGCACTGACATATTTAGTCTGATGAAGATGAGGAAAACAAACTACTGGCAAAATATCAGAGCAAATGATCTTTTGCCTCCCACATGTCAAGCTTCTTGGACACCAGCTGCCATGGTGCCATTTGTCTTTGTTAGTAGGACCCTAGGTTAAATAAGCATCAGGTTAAGAAAATGTATTTTTCTAGGTGAATTAATTCCCAAAAGTTGAGATGACATCCTTGGGGCCACTTATAGATTTCATATCCGTATTGTAGGTTATCACTTCCAAATGACTTACAGCAGCTGCTGGGGCAAAAAGTCCCATCACACCCTCTATTCTGTGAGCACAAATAGCTGATATCCAAATATTTCACTGGCCTGCAATTGTAGACTATATTTTTCCTTGATATGGCTTAAATATTAGTTTTATGTGTGTATGAGCTAAAGAAAGCTCAAAAACTATTTTCATGAAGAAGTTTGAACCTTTAAAGAGTGATTTATAAGCTTATTTTTATTTCTGTGAGTAATCTCACTAAAATCAATTAATTAAGCATTAGGTAATTTCAGAGGGGTTAGTGAGACTGGAGCTTTAGTGGTTAACCTTGGTGTGTTAGAAATCTTGTATTGGGTCATGAGGGGGTAAGGAGGAGAATGGAACAGAAAATTAAATATTTTTCCTTCTCTTTAAATATAACATTTCTTTTTGATTTTGTTTGTCTTTTCTTTTTCAGCTTTGATGGTCTCAACTTCAGGCTTTCTGATGGATCGAGCTCTGGTACAGTGAAATAAAGTCAGGGTAAGAAAAGTTGAATTCTTTTAGTGTAAATATATATATAAACACCCTAGGAACGGGTAGCATTCCCCATCCACTGTCTCTCAACATTCTTTGCACACTGGGTTCAAATATCCAAAAATCCTCCCTGCCTGAGCTTTGATTTTTAAAACATCTTTACTGTCACTGTTCTGATACTGCGTCTGCAGTCAAAGGAACTGTTGCCTTCTGGTAGCTACAAAAAATGACTTATGGCTCTCATATGCAGTCCATTCTCTCATCCCCTTCCAGGACAGACACATAAGCATTCTTTTAAAATTCTTTATTTTTTAACACTTTATTTGGGCTTTTTCTTTCTTCTGTATTTTTATTGACTTCTATAGCATGAAATGATATTTTTTAAACCTAAACTGTCTTTCAGCTTAGCTTGTTCTTATAATGTATCTGCAAAATATTTTTCCCCTCTGGATCACCAGACTTTTTCAAACTCCAAAATAAGGGAAATACAAAATATGTAACATATATATCTAAATTTCTAAGTCGATACTTAGCCAGTCTAATGAACACTTCTATTACCTAGGACATCTTATATCTTGGATTGTGTCTACACAAGGGTAAAAGCAGCATGGGAATTTTTTAATCTCGCTCAGTGTTTCTTACAACCTTTCAAAAGTGTGATCCATCCTGACTCACATGTTTTCAGGCAACCCTAAATAATCCACGAGTCCCTAACTGTTTTTTTAAGGTGTTGGGGGATGCCTACCTGTACAACGGCTATATCTTCAATTGCAATGTATACATACCTGTACTGTGCTACTAGCAGCACTTCTGAGTTACCAACAGTACATGAGTACAGAATAATGCTTTTCAAAATGATCAGCAGACATGAAGGGAGAGATTCAGGAGAGGAGAAATCAACTACAAATCTACACACTAAAAATATATTCGAGTGGCTGAAGAGTCATCTGGCAGAAGACTCTGTGATTTAAAAGTGACTTTCCAGCCATCAGTGATGAATTGTTATGCAATAACTACTGGACATTGGCTGGGGATCTGTGGTGCACTGACAGCAGGATGTTACACTAAATTACAATAATCTCCCTGTTAAATTTCCTTCCCATTTTTCCATTTTCTGTAGTTACACACCTTTTCCTCGTGCCACGAAAACTGTGAGGTAGGAATTATTTTTTCCTTACAGCTGGGTACAATTCCCAGTGCAAGGAGCACAGATGTCTATATGCAGTTTCTAAATGTTATAAAAATATAAATTAGTATCACAATAAATGTGTTGATGATTGTGCAAATAGTTCAACAATCAGTTGATACAGTTTGATACAGTATTGGATTTTCCTCTGTGAACTCAGTGAATTAATTACACCCCTCAGTTTTAATGTAAATTGGTAAAAATTGTCCTATTTCGTACATCGATTGCACAGTTAAAAAAATTGCCATAAAAAACTTACTTTTGGGCAGTGCAACTCCACCACTTGAGGTGAGACAGAATTATGCAATTAAACTGTAACTGGAGAAAATTATGGATTTAGATCACAGGATAATCAAGATCAAAAAACATTATGCACATTCAGAAACCTTTCCTGCTGGTATGTGCAGTGCAACTCAAACATATTGATAGTGAAAATGGTGGCAACATTATCTGAATCCCACATAGATTTCTACTGTTGTAAGAGTGCTCCAGGGATGCATTTAAGGGTAATCAAGAGTAGCACACAGAGGAAACTGAAACATATTGCTCACTTCTTTTACCTTTCACATGTAGGCCTACAATTACTTTCCCTTGTTTTATATTCTGCATTATGTGGAATGACATCATTGAGCAGACTTGCTATTTATACTGCTGGAAATAGTAAACTGTGCCAGAGATGATAAACTAAATTGCTGCCTTGTCACAATAAAGGTCTCGTCTTTCATCGTAAAGGCTCCAAATTGTCCCCCAAGAAAGGAAATACTGGCAATGATAATTTATAAAAGGACATTATTAAAGAAACAAGGTAGAGGAACTCTATTCAGTCCTTCCAAGTCTGAGCTGTTTGGTTTTCATCACCCAGTGTTTACTGGCCACTCTCTGTTATCAAACAGGCACAAATCTCAATTGATTCAGTTCACTGGCACACTATAAAGTATGCAGGTTATGGCTGACATTATTCTCCTCAATTAATATTACTTTTATGTCACTGCCCCTCATCCTCCAGCTTCACTTCTCAACAGTCTCCATACCATCCTGAGTGGTTTTGCCCAAGCAAAATTAAAACAGGAAGACACGTCTGTTTTGTAGCAGCTTCAGTATATTTGTATAAAATTCTATCATCTGAAGCATCAGAAAAACTAAAGATAAAATAAAGAGGATATTTGTCCTCACTGCAGGATTTCCTCTTTTTTTATTTTTTTCTTGAGACCTTCTCTACTGTATTTTAAGTAATATTCCATCTAAAGTCCATTCCATAGTTCATTGCATTCATTAAGCCTTCCACTACAAAGAATACTAGAATATGGTGTAAGGAGATATAAAAATGTGACCCACACTACTGATAATCATTTCAGTTCCTGTTCTACTTTTATTAACACTGAGGTTTTAACTTCAGTATCCTTCTCACATATCCTTTTGTATCTTTGCATTCTTCTACAAAAATAAAATCTCCTCCCTTCTGTACTTAAACTGTATCATAGATTTGCTGTGACCTCTTCAGCATGTTTAAAGTGAATGAAATATTTTCTGTCCATCAAACAGAGTAGTGGAAAAAAAAAAAGCTATTTGTTTAGATCATGGCTGAAGGGGTTTCCTTCATACTACTTTTACTAATAATATGAATTTTAATATCAAATTTATTTTCATTTATAGCAGTATGAACTTGAAGTAATGCCAATGACACTAGTGAATTTACCGTGGACTTTCAGTTGGTAGCAGCCCTGACCCTTGGAGATCATTGAAGTTGCTCTGGATTTACCTCACAGTAATATATTAGAGAATGAATCTGAGATTTGTTTACAGGAGTATAAAAGGGTAAGTTTGCAAAGGACAATACAAGGACCAATTTAATTGACATCAGCAGCATCCCTGAGAAACTGTTGGCTTGGCTTTTATTTGCTGAGAACATTTTCTGTGCAAGCTGGATGGATTCTTGGAAGAAACAAGAGAGTGCAAAATCCCATTTACAAACACTAACAGTCTATTGTCATATCTCTGACACATTTCTATTAAAGTATTAAATACAGCTCAGCCCTTAATGACTCTTTCAACAAAGAACTGTGACTCCAAATAGCCATCTTTAGGGTCTTGTATATTATTATGTTTCTCCTGTGCTATCTCCCATGGCATAAAATAATACTTATCATGTAGCAACCTGAACAGCTATTAAAAACCCATCTGAAACAAAGAATGAAATGAGGCAGCTACACCTGTTTATTATGTCCATTTCTGTATGGCATCAGCTGCCAAACCCACCCAGTCTTGGGGGCAGAAATAAATCTTGTTAATTTAATGACTGGACAATAAGAAAATATGTCCTGCTCATTTTTAATAGTGTAACATCTAATGAAACACCCTCCAAGCTCTGGCTTGGAGGGAGAAATTTATTTTCATATTATTCACAGTGAATTGCTCTTGATATTAATTATACAACAGCAATGATATTGAATCCATTGCTCTTTAGGGCCCATTGTACCCAGTAGTCTGTCTGATTTTCCTTTGCTTTCACAATGTGTCAGGGAAAATATGATAGTTATAATACAGAGCAGGACATGTAGAAGCTGAAATGATCTGAAGTAGTCCCTAAGAACATCTATTGAGCTACAACTAATGATGCTGTGGTCAAGGCTAGGAGACTGCCAATGGATGAAAAAAATCACTGTCTAATGGAAACAAATGTAAATGTTGATAAGGCAAGAGAAATAAAGGAACTGAGACAGGAAAGCCCTAGATAGCTGCATTGTGCCTTAATCAACTTGTGGTTTAATTTTTCTAGCTAGTCTCATTTATGGTTTCTTGAAAGCCAGGGGGACAGTTCCATTGTCTTGCTGGGATCAGTGGTATTTTCTATCAAAGTAAGTTAACTTATAGTAGATGCTACAGTATAAACTGAGTATAGTTAAAAGAAAACAAAAAAAAACCATCCGAAACAATATTCAGTCCGTACTCAGGAAAGAAACTGTGATTTTGACAGCTCTTGAATAGTAAGAGGCTGGGGGGGGGGAGAGAGAGAGATTTAGGAAAAAAAAAAAACCTGGAAAGATGGATAATTTGAAGAGTTCTTAAAACAAGTTCAGAAAAAGATTGAGGGTGGAAATAAAGAAATAGAGGATGATAAATTTCCGAAAACACTTAAAAGAAAATGAAGAAGCAGTTCACCTACTTATAAATGATAGCAAGTTTTTCATAACATAGAAATAAAGGAGTTTTCTACTATTTTGTTTCTAACTTTGGCAAAAAAGTTCTGCCCAAGTGAGGAATCCTTTCAAAGAAAGACAAATGAGGTCCTTGGTATTTCACTGTAAAGAAAATTGTGTACAATTAAAGTGGGTGAAACAGCACCGTTTAGAAAGAGCTACTCTAAATTATACACACTGATGATCAATTCACATATTTCTACATCTAAGATGTTGAAAATTCCAGGAAAAGTTTCCCTACATTGTGAAACAGAAACAATTATGTTTGGGTTTTTTTTATATCTGAGAAATAGAAACCCTAACCTCTGTTATTTTCCTCTAAAAGAGTCAAAAGATAATATCATATCTATAGAAAAACAGCCATGGATGCCAAAGTATAAAACTTGTCTTGTTGAAAGTCTTGGAGGTATTTGTGGTGAGTTAATTGCTCCTTTTTGTAGAATGACCCCATAAAATGTTGTGAAAGAAGGATAACTGTGAAAGTTTCCCCTGTGGAGTTCAATATGGGAGGACAAAGAGGCAAGGATTATACAAAGACCATGATCTTTTCCTGTTTCCATGGTGATACAGTTCCAGAAAAGATGCACCCATTTAAACTAGTGGATCCTGCTGGATTGTATTTTTAAGAAGATTTAACTCTGCTGGTTGTGCATTGGAATGAGGATGAAGTTCCTCAGCCCTGTTCAAACTCTTTCCATCCCTCCCCATTTAGATAGCATGAGGTAAGAGGAACCACAATGTAGAAAAGCCACAGAGAGCATGAAGATTCATGAAAAGTCTCACATTTTGAGGAAGATAGATTTCAGATATGCACTCTCCAAAAATAGCCTGCATTCCTTACACAGTGATGGGAAAATTGAGACTTTCTGGTTAACAAAAAAAGTCTCAGATATGTTTCTGTCTGTTGATTTGACATAATAATCTATCTATGTTGCTGCATCCTGGAACTTAAATGTCACAATTTACTGAGAATGTGAACTGTCAGGACTTGGCTTTGAGTTTTCTCTCTTACGCATGCACTTATAA
The DNA here is from genome assembly GCA_020745775.1 of Theristicus caerulescens. Lineage (NCBI taxonomy): Eukaryota > Metazoa > Chordata > Aves > Pelecaniformes > Threskiornithidae > Theristicus > Theristicus caerulescens. The sequence continues at coordinate 127,247,788 of CM036559.1, read as the reverse complement.
CAGTAAGAAAGATGAACCATTTAAATGGAGATGACACCTGTTGTCACACTAATCATATATGTAGAAAATTTAGACAAGCTACTGGACACCCACGTCCCTCTTCCAAACATCAAACTTCAAAGCTAAGAAAAGTTAAGGTTAAGAAAAAATGCTGTTTACTTAGCTGTAGGTTAGGCCATCCCTGAAATCAGTGTAGATCTGAGAGGACCTTGGTAGGGTCATAGGATAATTCTCTCTCATGAGAAACAGGAAAACAGATAGTCATTGTCTGTGGTTACTGTAGGGGAAGGAGATTATAACATGTGAAAAGATCAGTATCTCTACTTAGCTCATTGTTTCTGGTATTCTATAGAATCACGAATTTTCCAGACTCATCATTTCAGAGTTTTTGTCTTTATTGAGAATCAGGAGAGACGGAGTGACTGTTTTGTAAGAAGTGTTCTCTTATTGTCAGTGGGATGTTTCTGTTCTTTATTGATTGCATGAGTTCATCCTGCTGTGGAGTTGTTGCTTGGCTTATCCTATGTTGCTACCATGAGGACACTGCTACCCAGGATGAAATGTGTTACATCCTAGGACATGCAGGTGCAAGATCCATGAATCCTGATGTTCCTATTGTGGGGTAATTTACTGTGGCTGTATTGGAGATCTGTTGGCATTAAGCTCAAGCTATAAACCACTTGTCTCATCTTTTTTCCTAGGAAATAACGACTTTATCAACTTTCCTTAGTAACATCCCTTAGCCACCAGCTAATTTTTCCTTCGAGGTAGTCTAACTGATACACATGTCATTAAACCATGGCCAATTGTTCCCAGCTTGAATTTAGTTTTGAAGTTTCTTGCTTCTGCTTCAGATAGAAAGAAGGGCTCATGTGCCTGACAACTCAACTAATGTTTCACTTCTAACAGCTGGTCTAGTAAAAGATAAGACCTCTACCTGTAAATCTTATCTCACTAATATCCTTGAACTTGCATGTAGAGGAGGGCAACAAAGCTGGTGAAAGGGCTGGAAGGAATGTGCAAAGAGGAGTGGCTAAGGACTTTGGGTTTGTCTAGCTTGGAGAAAAGGAACCTGAGGGGTGATGTCATTGCTCTCTACATCTTCCTGAGGAGAGGAAGTGGAGAGGGAGGTGCTGAGCTCTTCTCCCTGGTATCCAGTGATAGAACATGTGGGAATGGTCCAAAGCTGCATCAGGGGAGGGTTAGACTGGACATAAGGAAGCATTTCTTTACTGAAGAGGGTGGTCAAACACTGGAACAGGCTTCCTAGAGAGGTGGTCGATGCCCCAAGCCTGTCAGTGTTTAAGAGGCATTTGGACAATGCCCTTAATAACATGCTTTATTTTGGTCAGCCCTGAAGAGGTCAAGCAGTTGGACTAGATGATCATTGTAAGTGCCTTCCAACTGAAAATATTCTATTCTATTCTATTCTATTCTATTCTATTCTATTCTATTCTATTCTATTCTATTCTATTCTATTCTATGACATAACTACCATGGTTGTTACTAAATGTATACAGACAGCATTCTGCAAATTTCCAGCATCTTATTCCTGTCCTAGCCTTTTACAGCAGTCATATTCCTGTTTGCCTACATTCTTTTCCTCTACTCTTCTTAAGAGATACCCAGAAGATCGTAGGTATTCAACAATTTCCAGACAGCAACCAGTGTTACTGAAACAAAAAAGTTCAGTAGCTAAATTAATTCCCATAAATTATATGTGCTTCACTAGTAAGAAAATTTGTTTGCTTTTTTTGAGGTTTCTGCAATTTCCCGTCTCCTCATCCAAAAACTCCGCAGCGCATCCCAAATTGTTATTCTTAAAAAAGGTCCCATGTCAGTGTGCTTAAATCCTGCTTTTCCTGTGCAATGCATATATTACAGCACCATATCAATTTTCAGTTTCTCCGTTATGCTTTAAAAAAATGAGATTCTTCTAAAAGATATGTTTTTAATTATTTTAAATCTTTAAAATATATTAGGCAACTTCAGTTTACCTTTTACTTGTGGTTGTCATAGCTGCTTTCAGAGATGCTTTTGTCAAAAAATATGACTTGATATTATCAACACATAATTTTATTTTACTTATTAATATATTTTGTTTGGGAGCTAGATTAAGACACTTACAACTCTTACTCCCAGAATAATATAACCTGAATATCTTCCACAGATTTCAGGGCCCAAAGGTATCCTAAAAATTTTAATGATGTATTTCTTATACAGTGTTTAATTAATTGGACCTTTTAGTTATAGATTAAAAAAATATTAAAATAGCAGAAAAGCAGTCTGGTTTACAGGTATCAAATTATGCCATTGAGAAACACAAAGAAATTAGTCACTGATGTATTATTAAATTTACCTTATGTTTTATCTTAAAGCATAGATGTTTATGATCTTTAATAAGATGATAGATATTTTTATGAATTGCATTAAAAATCTCCTATCATACAATTTCAAAAGAATAGAAAGACAATGAGAAATGCTAAATGTTAATTAAGAATCTGATTCAACATTAAAAATTATATAGATTTTTACTAACCTATATTGTTTGCTTTAGCCAGCAGTGTTCAAAGAAGATTTTAAAACTCCACAATCACAGGAACAGATGTGTTATTCTTCTCTACTGATCTCACATGTTTATATGCCAGTTTCAGAATGAATATATGTTTCGTGGAAATCCAGTTGTGATTTCTGCAAAATTAGACCTGCAGCATAGTCCCTTTCCAGGGATCTTAATCTGACTATCTATCTATCTTAATAAATCTATCTTAATAAAATAGGTCACATGAGTTTTATCCTGATGGTGCTGCTTTCCTTCCAAGACTTCTGAAAGAGCCCAGATTGACAAGCTGGGGTAGGACACCTGTGTTGTAGGTAAGTAAGTTGGATGAGATGCATTTCCATAAGCCATTTTCTAAGGACAAGTTGAGACTCCTGTGTCGACTTTTCAGAAGAGAAAAATAATTGTGGATCCCTTGGGTTCTTGGCATTTAATCTCAGAAAATTCCCTGATTCTACTCTCTGAGGTAATCATTCCACTCACTAACTATATTGGGTGCCCACAAACCTGCCTCCTGAAACCATTGTTATTTTGAGTAATTCTTTAAAGAGACACAGTATCAGATGCTGTTGACATATTCTTCATGCAGAAGAAATGATAACTTTTTAAGGGTCTTTAATATTTGGAAAGTGCAAACACCTAAGGAAAAAAGCACATTTGTCAGAGTGAGGAAATACATTTAGCTAGAAGTAATGAGCAGAGAGATAGGGCTGATTCTTTCTCTGGTATATGTCAGATATATTTATCAACTTGCAGTTTATTGTGCCTAAGAGTCAAACTTAAAAAGGAAAATTTTAACAAACAAGAAAAGTTTTATCACAAAGAAGTCTGTTAAGCTTTGGAAAGCATTTTTGTTTCCCAGTCAACAACCGTATTAATTTTAACAATGAAACTTTTGTAAAAGATCAATTTTGCTTTAGCAAATAGAGGCACAGGTTCTGTAATATTAATGACTGACTTTGAACCCATAAAACAGTCTTTAAAGTGCCATTACTTCACTAATTTCATTAGAAATTTGTGCAGAAGGAAACTTGTGTAAGGTGAATTTGTCATTTGTATTCAGTATAAAAGAAAGCAGCAGAACAGTCAGTGATACTTTCGTTTCGGTAGGTCTCTTTCCCAATTTATCACAGACTATTTTTGAAAACCCTACAAATATTTTAATCCAAATTGGTGCCACATTTTAGTACCTGAAAGATAAGATCAAAGATTATCTGATGGAGAAATGTTAGTTGAGTACAATCTGCTTATATGTAAAATGAGACATGAAAATTCTGTGTCTCTCTACCTTAGTTAAGCAGGGTCCAAGCAGCCTCATTCTCTCCCTCTGGAGTGGACAGGCCATCTATTGAGATCCAAGTACTGAAAGCAGCTAAGTTGTTTCTGAATTAAAATCCCTCTCTCTTCTATATTTAATTGTTCTCAGTAGATCATTAAGAGAGTTGCATTATCCAGGGAGAGGTAGTGTTGTGTCATTTCCATACCCAGTTCCACATCATGTTATACTGTTGCTTCCAGTAGTGAATTGAAGAAGTGGACAGTACAGCCAGGGGTCCTTGCTCATCTGAAAGCAATTAAATCTTTTAACACTAATGCTGTTGGAAGTATTTATTTTTGTCCCTTTGAACTAGTTTAATTGAGTCAATTATGCCTTAGTTTTATAGTTAACAGATGTGCTAAGAGTTTTGCTTTATCAGTTATGGATCATAAATAATGCTATTTCTCACATACATACATTGTAAGTCTAACTGGTTCCACTGTGAATATATGTGATGCTGAAAAAAATATTGAAATGGGCTAATTATTAATCACAGAATTGTTGAGAATGGAAGGAAAGTTTTGAGATCATCTAGTCCAATGTCATTACTCAGACAGGGTCTAATAGAGCAGGTTGCCTGGGACTGTGTTCAGTTGAGTTTTGGATATCTCTACAGATGCAAATGCTATTTTTTGGCTGTGGTCATGGATCTGATGTGCTTGGTGGGCCATATACTACTACTTATGTATACTGTTATACAGTGTCTGGGTTTATCTCAATCGTTTGCAGATGGGAAGGAAAAGGAAGGCTCATGGTAGTTACCTGTGAACAAGCACTGAAGAATTGCTGAAAACTAGTAGCAGGACAAGCTGTTTTGAATCCTACTTAATCTGCAGTACTCCAGCATAGCTGGTATTATTGGGAATCATCCAGTTCTTAGAAACATGTGAGACAAAAATAAAGCCAAACAAATGAGGGAAGTTTTGAGGGGCAATGAAAAGTAGAGGAAAGCCAGACAGTTGTCAAGGAGACCTGAGTATCTGTCAGTTTCAAAGGGTGATAGGAGTTTAGCAGTAGGATACACTCATCCACTCTTTGGAAACTATGTTTCTTTTTTTGATGCTGTAATTTAATTACAGAATAAAAAAGGAAATAACTTCTTAACAAGGGGTGGTTTGACCAGTATATACCATCCTTCGTCCTTCCTGAAAGGGAAAGACTGCAAATGCTCAGATTGTCTCAGATACAAGGAGGCTGCTAACACAGAGGGCAGTACAGCTCAGATGTCAAAAAGAAGGGAGGGCTCTGATCTAGAAAAGCATTTAAGCATGCAGTCTGAATTTGACTAAATGAACTACTGAAAGTCCATTAAAATCAGTGGGGATCATAGATGTGCCTGATTTCTGATGTGCTTAAATACATGCTAAGCACTGAGATGGTGTTCCCAGTAAATGAACTCCAAAACATCTGCAGGATCCTACAATAGCTCAGTGGTCCACTCACAGGCAACCTCTCCACTGGGCACTTATCTCTCCTAAGTCAGTACCTTTTGTAAACTGGGGATGACAGCACTGCTCATTTTCCAACCTCTGTCTGAAATCAAGGGTTCTCAGGACAGCAGTACCTCTCAAGCACATAGCCTCTGCATAACACCAAACAGAGTGGGGGTAGTCTCTGGATGGGGATTCTCAATGCTTAAGGAAACATAACTCCAAGCAGCTGTTAGCCAAAAAAACTCCCTGTAGCTCTAATACACCAACATTTTATTCTCTTATTGAAGTTGGATACTCTTTAACTTATTGTGCTGTTTTATTTGTAGCGTATGGAGAATTTTGAATGTAAATGTGATCTTCACCTTTGCTTTCCCACAGCTTTAATAATAACTGCTAAACTGCAAATCCACTGTACATAGGAATCAATTCTTATATCCTCACAGTAGCGACTATAAAATAAGGAACATAAAATCACACAGCTAGATACTCAGTAATTACAAATAATTCATCTTCATCTCCAGCCTTCACAACAAAAGTGTTAGTTTGGTCTTAAGGAGCTGAAATAGATCAGTAGCTGAGAGATATTTGAGCCCTTCTTGCCTCTTTTGTTCATGCTTCCATTAATGTAAACCAGTAAGTCATTTCTAACTGCATAAATAAAACACACTTCCATTGTTAGTAGTCCAAGTTCATTTCTAACAAATAAAATATAGAGACTTTTTAAATATTTACCAATAGCTCGCTGAATTGAACAACTTTCTCTATGTTTTTTGAGTACTACCCAGCAAGCATGAATATAAAGGTACATCCTCAAACAGAAATCAAGGATGGACTGAAATATCCTACTAATCTACCTCAGGCAAAAGCCTGTCTGAACAGATGGGCTTTTCTCTATGCCTTCAGGTTTTGCTGCATTACTGGTGGAAATTAGTTCCAGAGGGGAGAGCCTTCTCTTGAGAATTTGTCATCACCTGCCCCGCGATGTTAAACTCAGTAACACAGAAGGAAAGAAGCATTTCCCCAGAAAACTGAGACCTAAAGCATGAGTTTATTGGCACGTAGCTTGCAGGGGACTCTCTTGAGCTGTAATGACAGCTTGTGCTGTCCACAGCTAATTCTTCCTTTGCACGCAGTGTGGGAGAAGCTGTCCTGAGCAATGTGCTCACAATTGTTCTATATTAGCAGGATCATACTCCAGATACAGACAGAATTACCAAAACAAACTGGTAGGAAACTTATGAAATTTCAGTAGCTGAGAAACTTGGATATGAAGATTGCAAATTAGGTTCAGAGAAGCTGCATACTGCCATGAAGCAAGAGAGTAACTAATTTCTGTAAAATTAAAATATTTTTAGTGTTCCAACTGTCTGTAAGTTTTAATAATTGGTGTTGTATATAGCACCCATTTGACATTAGTCCTTGATCCTGTGAAGACTCATGGGGTTTGGTCATTTGCTTAAAGACAAATATAAGTGGAAGTTGTTGTTGGCCTTTTATGCACATCTGCCTGACACATTTATGCTTAAGCAGAATTATTTATTTCTTCCTTTCATTTTTTAATCAAAGTTTTCATTATAAAAACACGGTCCTACTGTTCATTTTATATACAAGTTATTCTGAGTGTGATGTCATTTTAATTAATGGTTTTCACAAAATAGAAGACCATAATCAATTAGGTCTATATAAAAAAAGCATTTTAAAGCAAATACAATCAACAGAACTTTTCAGAAAATCAACTCCTTTTCAGTAAATGGTGTATTGATTTTACAGCTTCGCATGCATGTTGTGTCACTTAGAGAAAATGTCTATTCCAAGTGTCTGCCTACTACTTGCGAACATGCATCTGAAAACCAAGTTTGCCAAGGTCTGGTCTAATTTATTTACATTATATGTTGTCAACAGCAGTAGGTGGCAATCACCATGGGACCAAAACCAAAGACATTTTGAGAGCAAATATAAAATGGTGAATGAAGATGGTGCTTGCGTGCAAGATGAACAAGGGCTGTGAATGAACTGGACTGAAAATCAGAGGCAATACTTGGGATTGATTCTGACTTTTACTGGGTCATTATGAGGGTGAAAAAGTATTTTCAATCTTAGTAGAGTTCACTAGGCATCCTATTTAAGAAGGCTATGGAATTTAAGAGAGAATCGTGCTTTTTTAAGATAATGTGAACTTTGTGGTCTGGTTGCCTAAGGAATGGACGGCTTGCTATCTCAGTGATGGGCACAGAAAGATCTACATTGGCATGTAATGGTGAGGGTGGGGCCATCAAGGTGTGGGTGCAATCCTGTACTGTGACATCAAGGAGCGTCTGGACAATGCTCCTAATTAGTCATGTGGTTTGGTGTTAGGTAGTCCTGCAAGGAGCAGGGAGCTGGTCTCGATGATCCTTATGGGTCCCTTCCAACTTGAAATATTCTATGATTCTATGATTAGATCATCTGAGCCAGACTGACAATGGGGATGACAGGGCATGACCAGTGGTACTGTTGCACTTGACTGAGTACCAGATTTCACAGCGCAGAAGTTACTGAGACTTCAGAAATGTCTCCATGCTGCATAGCGTCAAACCCAGGACTTTTGAAAGGTCTTATATGAGTAGAAAAAGCACAGTGCCTGCGTGATGAGGATAAGCACTTAAAATGGAAGAAGCCATGATACAAATGTCTGCTGTACCTAATTGGGATCAGGGATGTTGAAAGTGGGGCATATCCCATGTGCTGCTTAAGGCTTCTGGCATCTAAGCTGTCAGCTATGCCAAAGTGGGATATTTTTCTCTTATTCTAACTTGTCATTTCTCTTCTGGACCTAAGGAGCTACCCTAGTCTTTTGGTGCTGGCAGATGTCTTTCTGAGGACATTTTAAGTCAGCCAAAGCTGAGGAGTTGAGCAGGGTAGATGAGGTGCTCCAAAGGGAAACTGCCCAGTTTCACAACCGGTGGATAAGCTGGCAGAAAGAAAATATGCATAATTGACCCTTTTTCTGCATACCAAATCAGGTGGGAGCACTGAGATATATTCTGAAGATACATTTCGATCATATTCTGTGGGTTAAAAAATCAAAAAAAAGAAGCAATGAACTGTCAGCTCTCCCGGTTCTCACTGTAAAGGACAGAGCTGCAGACTCAAAGCAAGGCTTAGTGTAGTGCCATGTTAAACAACTGTCTCGTTTTAAAACTAGGAAGTGAAGGGTTGTTTTTTTTTCCATAACATGCAGTTTTGAAACCATACCACTCAACTTCCGTGGTCTTTTTTTCTCTCTCTTAACCTCACAATATAGGCTTTATTCTCTTCTCACTTGTTTATCTGCTTTAAACCAAGATGTAACTCCGCTGGCTTTGGTGTACTCAACTCATTCCTGCGTTATACCCTGAAGTAACGAAATGAATGACAACCCAATATGAAACATATGATTGGGCAGAGTGAATTCCATATTGGCCTGCACCCTGCATAATTGCATTGAAGTCAATCTAAGCCGTGTAAGTTATTGCAGAATTTTTTGCATGAAAGAAAAAAAAATAAAATAAAATTAAATCAAAGAGCCCATGTCTAGCCTTGTGTTTTATCCTAAGCCAAAGGGGTAGACAGCTTGCATTTGCCAGCCTTCTCAGAAAGAGCCTAAAGGGACCTGTTTGCCAACATTTGATTCCCTGGCAGCAAGCTTTTTGTACTACCGTTAATTAGCCAGCACAGGGTGTTTTCAGTTTCTCTGGAATACTCTAGCCAAGGGCAGACTCTATGGACACACATCAGAAAACAGCCACTGATTCTACCGAAATCCACTGAAGAATCCCATACTCATTGCTTGGAGGATTGGAACAGATGCACTGAAGAGCGGAGTCCAGGAACACAGATTTTTATGTATGGTTTTATCAGAGTTCAACAATCCTATAGTGGCATTCATTTGACTTGCCAAACAGAAGGCAATGGTTTCATCTGTACCAGGCACTCAGGCAGAGCAGCTTGTTAGATTTTATAAACAAATATGCTACAATTAAAACAGACTTTAATTTGTTAGAAGCAGGGCTAATTTTGTGTCAGAGCAATCTGAAATATCAGCACTTATTTAGTGGAGATATAGATGCATAAGCACACACATTTTAAGATGCAGGCACCTCCTTCCACACAAAATTAGCCGAACTACTGAACTATTACCCAATAGTACTCTGCTGTTCATGACAGGGAAATTTAAACATCCTGTCTAATAATCACAAAGAACACAAGCTGTGGAAAAATATTAATACATTTAAGAAAAAAAAAATCAGATATGCAACTTTTTGTTTATTTATCAGAAATTACATCTCTCTAGTACATTAAAATATGATCTCAGTACATTGAAACATAGAAAGCAATATATGGAATCAAACTTAACACAAATGTGTTGCACAACAGCAGAAACGCCTGCTAAGCTTTCTCCAAGATTCAGACACTTAAAAATGACCAAATCAAGCAAGTCCACTAAATCCACTAAATTTCCCCCAAAATGAGGAAAGTTCAGTGGATTGCAGGAAAATAGTAAATTACTTTCTACACAGTGACAGCACACCTGTTAACGTTATTGATATGTCAGTGCTATCTGGTTTTCAATGACTGTTATCTGAGCAGCAATGTTCTCTTCAGAGGAATAAATAGAGAGAAAAGAACATCTTGAAAGATTCAGAATCTCTTAAAAAATAATTAGAGGGAAATGGAAGTTTCTAAAAGATGCATTTAAAACAATCATAAGAAGAGAAAATTTATTCCGGTCCAGGTCTTCCCAGTGGTCCTGTGAGAAAAGGGTGTGCTTAGTATTCTGTATTTCTGACTCCAAAGGAGAAAAAGATCTACTTACTTTTTAATAAAATCCACTTTCTTCTGTATGCACACTTTCAAATACCTGCCATTTTTTTCTAGAAATCAGATATTAATTCTGAAGCTACTTTTCAACATATCAAACACAGAGGAGCAGTTCAACACTTTGTGCAAACTATTTCAATTTGATGCAAACTTTGCATCCAAACTGTTGCAATTTTGATGCTGTTGTTCCAATGAATATCATACTCTAATGAATTTACTCCAGCTGAGGACTGGTCTCTTGCAAATTTATTTTAAGGGATTTTGCAGGCAGGAGTGAATTTCAGCCACAACAAATGACTACATAACTTTGGGAGAACAGTAATTTTCTGAAACATAGAGACTGTGATATACAAAGGTACTTAGCCCTATGTCAAATGGAAGGAGTTACATTATTTCGTCTTATTGTACATCTGTCTGAAAGCTACAGGTGAAAAGCAATATATAGAAGCATACACCATAACAGGCCAATGGACCAAGTAATATTTTGACTTTGACAGTGACCCCTTCAGAAGGGGATTTAAGATCTTTGTGTCACACTTAGTGAAATAATGTGTCCACAAAAGAATTTTCTCTAGTCTCATCATACTGCTGATTTTTAGGTAAAACAGGTGCGTGAAATAAATAGAGAACAATGAACTTAAGAATCATCCAAAACCTTTTCAAGAGAAAGCACAAAAATTAATTTTGCCTTTGATTTGTAAGTAATTTGTGTCAATTAAAAAAAAATAAATTTCAAAGCTTTCAAATAGAGGATTTCTACAAAAGCAATGAGGAAAAAAATGTCATTAAACTCTATAACAGTCACTTAACCCTAATTTTTTTTGTGTCTTTCTACACCTAATTTTCCTTCCCCTTGAATGTGCTGTGTCAGCAATATTCTCCATTGATGATTCCCAGAGTCCTGTCCCTGGAGTCCAGCTGAGGTTGCAGAAACTTTCAGCAAGTTCAGGGACAAGGGCCTGAGAGAAACCACAGCAGCTTTTTTCTTTTTAATTTTGCTTCTTTTTTTATTAAGATTTAACTGAGCTTTGTTTCAGAGTAGTGGACTGTGAAACTAAGATAGGAAGATTAGACTTTACTGGGAAAAAGTTATGTATGAAATATTACTATGACAAGGTTGTGTGGATAGTTTGTGATGTGTGAAATGAAATCCCTACTCAATGTGCCTAGGCAATGCAATTAGTGCTATCCTGGTCAGGGATTTCTTTTCAGAACTGAAAAGATTTGTCCTGAAAAACAAATACCCAATGTATACTTATTTAAAGCCCCAATTTTTAAAAAAAATCCTTAAGATATCCACTCTGATTTATCATTTTTATACATCTATAATGGGTTAAAGTGAAGGGTCATTTTCAAGAAACTTTTATGGCTAAGTTCTGAATATCTAGCAAATTCTTGATCAGAATAGTAAATTCAGTAAATAATGAACTTTATCTGGGATTCAGCCACTTTGCAAAGGTGGGAAAACTCAAGCTAACTAGGAGATTCTCATGTGATTCATTTTCAATAGAATATACCACCTTAGAAAGAAAATCAACAATTTCTACAGAAAAAAATGACTTTCTTTTTTCTGGGAAAAAAAAAAACAGAACACCACCACCACCAAAAAAACCCCAAACCCAACCCAAACAAACCTAAAAAACAACCTTGAACTTTCTCCCAGGAAAACTGAAACACAGGGTACTAGGCAGAAATTACTTTATCCTGGAGAGGGAAGACAAAACCGAAAAAAGCTGAAAATCTGAATTTTGTTTCTTCCCTTCCAACAATGAAATGTAATCTTTTCTTCCTGTTTTCTTCCAATTCATAAAAAAAGAAAATGTTTTCAAAAATGGCACTGGTGGAAAACAAATGCATATCTTCCAGCCAAGCATAGCCAACAGAAACCACACAAACAGCTCACGGAGACTGAAGTGGACAGGCTGCTTTAGCAGTTAGTCTTTTTTTGTAACCTTAATATTATTTAAGATAGAGCTACTTATTCCTGGCTTCAGGGCTTGAGTGGTTCATAAAGTTTTTTTCTGACCCTGTGCACAGAAAGGAAACCCATGTTTAAATTATTATGTCCTTGCTGTAAGGACAGTTTAAAACAATGCGATAAAAATATTAAAAGCTTCTACTAATATAAGCCTGTGTCAGAAATGTGCCTGAACAAATTTTCAGATGAAAACAGCACAAAGATTGCACATAGTAGTAAATCACATGGGCTCAGGAAGGTTCCCGGGCACTGGAGTGTGTTTGCTAGGTCATTAAGCTGTTAATATGTTCTTTGGCATGAATTTTGCCGGTCTTTCTGTACAGTTCCCTGATACAGTTTGGCTGTCAAAATATTCTAAAGGTGGTTCTCAATAGCTAGTTTCTACACAGCTACCTTGTATTGAAAGCCAAGACATAGTACTTGGCCTCAGTGTCTGGAAACATTTCTGGGCATGTTCAATTTACTAGTAGCCAAAATATCCTGGCTTTTGGCTGTCCAGATGTTGTGTGTGTTCCCTGCTTGTGTCCATAAGGGTAGGCAGAAAACAGAAGTTTACTATGATTATCTCTGACTGAAAAAATAGAGGGGGTAGAAAAGATGTTTTTTTAAAAAAAATCTTTAAAAACTTAAAGCAGGATTGAAATCAGGGTCTCCAAAATCTGAATCTCTAGTCATTGGAAGGCAATACCGTGACTCAGTCCCTCGGACAGCCTGGAGGGACACAGTCAGAGAAATATTCATAACCAAAGAAGTAAAACAGAAATCCAGGTGGGAACTGATCTGGAAAGGAATTATGCATTCCATGTTCATCAGAACATCTTGAAATAAGATCTGAAATGAATAATTTCATTCAGGGGGTTAAAGTTAGTTGGAGAGGACATGTACTTTGATCAAAATAAAAGTTAAAATTTTGTCCTGTGTAAGAGACTTATTTCTGTGCCTATGTCTTTATATTATTGTCAATGATATATAATGAAAAAATAACCAACCAGAAAAACTGTTTCATAACACAGATTCTCAGAAAGATAAACTAAATTCCCTTTACTTGCATACTTTTAAATCATCTTACCTGTTTCTTTCTTTTGCAACATTTTCTCAGACACCCAGATTATAAATTATCTACCAAAATCATGTTTTCCTTACTGTACATTGCCTAGCTCAGGAGAGCTCTGATTCTTATTAAAATCTACAGGTGGATTACTGCTACTAATAGTTCTAATTTATTACAAGTTTAAAGAGTAGTGCTATCTTCAAATTAATACAACTGCTTTGTCTGTTTGGATTGTTGGAATCAGGAACTACATCTCAGAGACTGTGTTCAACCTAACACAAACTAGTCCTCATCTTGGCTGGATCTTCGAGATGCTGTCAAAATATGTATTATCAGTAAGTAAAAATTAACCATATTTCTTAGTTTTGATGAAGTTCAAAAGACAAAATATGAGACAGCTACATATAAAGGGGGATCTGGAAAAATTTAAATGGGAATGTTAGAAGAGAGATGCTGGAGAGTGGTAAGTCTCTAATGACTCACTGGGAATAACCCTGCATTCCAAAACAGAGAGAAATGCAGTTTAAAGCAATTTCAAAACTGGAAAAAGAATAAACATTCAGATAAATCTTGCTTTGGGAATTAAACACACAATTCTTTGAAAGAAGTGATCCTACTGAAACTACTACTCTGGAATGGTAATATTTATAAGGAGGAATAGCTGGTTGAGATGAGATTACAAACCTTAATCTAACATAGATTCCTAGCATGGCATATTCACCAGGTAGTTGAACAAATCTTTTATAAGGAACTACTTGCAAGCTTGTGACCTTTTCCTTCTTTTCATTCTCATTTCACTTAAATTATTACTCTAAATATATCAAAGGGACTCTCAGCAATCTGATAGGTTAGAACTACATATTGAATAGAGGAAGCATTGATTTGAAAAAAAAAAGAAAAGTAATTTCTTACAAGTTCTACTCTGCAAGGATTTTGTGTCTGCCAAGAGTTTAAAAATTGATGCATACTCAATGGAAATAGTGATTATGCAAAGAATAAAAGATTCTATCAACAGTTTGTTGTTGGTATGCTAATTACGGTTTTCGTACTTTGCAAATGCTTTACAAACAAAGATTTTGAACATGCAAACTAGAGCTAGCTGAAATGCTTTTTGATTCAAGTGATATTCAACAGAATTGAGTGCTAAATAAAAGCTTTCTGTTTGCTTTGCTTTTTTTTTCCCCCAAAAAAATTATCAACCTTTCTTGGGAAAGAAAAATCACTCCAAATGGCTATAAATTGAAAAATGTTGATTTTTCAAGACCTGAAATGGTTTTGATTGAGTGTCTCTACTATATCTCAAGGAAATCACCATTCAAGCCATCACTTTTGCCAGACCATTTCCTGCAAAATGCCTAACAGTCCTATAACTAGCAATGAATGCAATTCATTCTCTCATTGCCTCTTGATCTTTTCTATATCCTTTCTCTCCTGTAGCCTCTGTTGGAGGCTTTCACCTCAATGAGTCATATGGGAAAGCCTGCTTGGGTAGACTGCATGTGTTAAATCCCATATAAACAACCCTTAACTTCAACAGTTAAGATCTCACTAGAAGATACTACAAGTATTTTATGTATAGCTGACTACTGAAATTGTCTGCTGGTCCCATCACCTGAATAACGTATGTGGCGAATAGACTTCAATGTCTTCACTAAATCACAAATTGTCTTCTTTATGAAATTTATCTGCAGTTGCAGAAATCACTATGAATTATACAATAGCAACAGAAAAGAATTCTGCTTCTGCTACAGAAGAGCTTAGTTTGGAAGGGACCTCAGCACATAATCTAGTCCAGACCTCTACTTAAAGCAGGCCCAGCTTTGAAAAGGTTGCTCAGGGTTTTGCTTGGTCAAGTGTGAAAAATCTCTGAGGATGGAAATTCCACAAAATCTCCTTATTGAACCTTTTCCCTAATACTTAATCAGAATTTCCCTTGCTGCAGCCTGTGCCCATTGCTTTTCATGTACACCTCTGAGAACAGTCTAGCTCTATCTTCTCTATATCTTCCCATTTGATAGATAAGGACAGCAATAAAATCCCCGCTTGGCCTTTGCACTGAATAAACCCAGTTCTCTCAGCCTGTCCTTATACATAAGTAGTAGTGCTTGTGTCTCAAAAGTCATGAAAAAGAAATCAAAGGAGCATCGGAGCCTTGAGAATTGTACTCATTTCTTCAGCAGACCCTTTTCCTTTGGCTTTTTTTTTTGTCCCCTGTAAAAAGCTGATTAAGGAGAAAAAGTTGGAATCCTACATTTCCTGAGGATCTGTGCCTCTGAAAAAGAAGATGGAAGTATTTTAAACAAGAAGGCTTCTCCAAGCCAAAATTATCACTAAAATTAAATTAAAATTAAAATAATTAATAAAAACCAAAAATAAAAAAATAAAAACATTGAACAATAGAAAGAGGGAGGGCAGGAACAAGTGCTGGGATGATATCATTCAGTCCTAAAAATTCTCCTGTACTACTTATGTACAAAGTATATACACATTACAGGGCCTATGACACCGTATGTACCTAGCCTATCTCTGAAGAGTTGAAATATAAGCCAGAGGAAGTCTGCTAAATGAGCTGGAGAGTTGTACGAGGATCAACAGGATTCTGGAGCTCCATGTGCTTCCTCAGCGATCCAGAGAGGATACTTGCACATCAGAAGGATGGTTTGGAAGCTAAAACAGATTTGAGTTTCCCAGGCTTAACTGATTGCAAGGAAATCTTAAGGTGAGTCTGGTTAATTTATTCTATTATTTTTATAATATTTGTCTTTTCTTTCTATTTTTATATTATTTTAATATTATTTTTATTCTATTTATTTTATTATTCTATTTATTCTGACAGAGATACAAGCAAACCATAATACTGTATTGTAAATCCTTACTTTTCATAAACCCTACTGGATTCATGTAACTTGACAACTTGATGTACTTTCAGTTTGTCCTGTCTGTTCATTAGAATGGCTTGAATGTGGAAATGTGATTTGCTGAGGTCTTTTTTATGATTCCCCGTGCTGAATTTGGTCTCAAACTCTGCTAGTTGTGTTTCAGTTTTTTAATGAGTACTTAGTATTAAATAAATATGTATGTGACTCCTGCAATTTTCACCCCTTTAATTTCAGATAAAGCTGTCCTCATCATGTGAGTGGGACAAAAGATTTCTTTCAATACTTTCCCATGTAAATAATCTGAATTTCCTGAAATGGCCATCAGAAAAAAGGGAAAAAAAATGTTAATGTGACAGGAATGGCAAGTGAACCACTGATGGGCAAAAATGGCATGTTAATAACTTGTGAATTGTATGTTTGCAAATGAAGCATTTGTAGGCAACAAGTCCATGAAAAAACTTTACAATGTGCTTTGGGTAATGCTCATGTTCTTAAAGGAAAACTCACCGTCTAGTAAGATAAAATAAAATAAAATAGATATGCTCATGCGCATGAGCTTTTCATTAACTGAGGCTACAGAACTTTTCAGAATCAAGTCCTTAGAGTGGAGCTCATATAATCTAAAATGCAAACATCACCCATGCAGACAGCTGTGGCTCAATTCAGTTGACCCACTCATACATTTAGAGTCAACTGACATGTCCCGAAGAGACCCTTCCCAGCTTCCAGCTAACGCTCCAGATGGGCATGTTCTCATAGAGGTCCTGGATCACCTCTGCTATGTTTTGCAGATGCCTTTGGACATTTCAAATGGCTCTAGGGGCAAATCCCTTGTGAACACCATCAGACAAGTCTGTGCATCCATTCATCTAGTCACATGTAGGTGTCTGCTTCAAGGAGAGAAGCATAGTTCTCTGAACCGAGGATACTGGTTACACTAGAAACCTGGTTCACATCAGGTACCTAATGAAGACAGTGGCATTGAGATATCACGTCTGCCTAAAGCTGTAAATATTTAGGGAGCAGCCTGTCGTGGTTTAACCCCAGCCAGCAACTAAGCACCACGCAGCCGCTCGCTCACCCCCCCCACCGGTGGGATGGGGGAGAGAATTGGAAGGGCAAAAGGGGAAAACTCGTGGGTTGAGATAAAAACAGTTTAATAACTAAAGTAAAATAAAAAATAGAACAGTAGTAATACAAAGCAAGCGGTACACTGTACAATTGCTCACCACCCGCCGACCAATGCCCAGCACATCCCCCAAGCAGCGATCAAACCCCTCCCCGGCCAACTCCCCTGCTTATATACTGAGCATGACGTCACGTGGTATGGAATAGCCCCCGCCCAGTCTGAGTCAGCTGCCCCAGCTGTGCCCCCTCCCAGCCTCCCGTGCCCCTGGCAGAGCATGGGAAGCTGAAAGGTCCTTGACCAGTGTGAGCACCACTTAGCAAGTACTTAGCACTACTTAACAAGAACCAAAACGTCAGTGTATCATCGACATTGTTCTCAACCTAAACCCAAAACACAGCCCCATACCGGCTACCAGGAAGAAAACCAACTCCATCCCAGCCGAAACCAGGACACAGCCAAAATAGCAGTAGAGCATTTACTGTAGTAACCATAAGCTGAAGCATTATTATAAATGGAAAAATACTTATTAAAAGGTCTGACTGAAATAAATGGTCATGCTGTAAAAGACTGATTTAATCTAAAAAAAAATTTTCTGAATATCATTATGGGCCCTATAAACAAAGAAAACTTGGCTGTGGGAAAAACAAATGACAAATTATACCTTCAAAAATGAAATGATGGTATACATCTGAAGATAAAAAGTGGATGGATGGTCCAGATATATCTGACCTACCCACTGTTGTTGTTGTGTTACCTGCCTACTTAGAAAAATACCAAAATACATAAAATATATACAGTACTTTGGTTTGGTAGACAGTGGTTTCCTGCCCAGTCAGGGGTTATTTATATAAAGGTCCCTCAAGAATGGAGCATTGGAGCATTTTCTGGAAAAATAGATTAGAAATAGCAGTGTGTCTCTCTCTCCCTCATGTATCCTGCTCTTATCAGCAAACTTTTGATTAAAGTGTTTGTGTGTGTTTTAAAATTATTCAGGAAAAATAAATAACTTTCATTTCTGAGTTCTGATCCCAAATCCATTAAAACCCCTGAAAAGATTTAAATGAGGTGAGACAATAGATGTTAATATGATTATTTCAGTGACTGATCCAGTCTATCTAACCCTACAGGCTAATTCTGCTTACTCCACCTACTGTCTGTTTTCCTTTCTAATGGCTGGAGTTTGCATAACTAGAGCTGAAGGTAGCCATAATGACAAATCATGAAATTTCCTAGAAAGACTTGAACTGAGCTTTGTAATTCAGTAAAAATAAAAGTTTGGAATATTCATACTGAGAAATTTCATGCTAACACTATAGACTACTGCATTTTATAGTCATGATGACGGATGGCTTCTTTTGTAAAATATCAAATTACTATGGCATTAATGAACACAACCCTTATATATCACACTATACAAAAAAAACCCCAAATCCTCCAAACCTTCTCAAAGCCCAACTAAAAACCTCAAAAAACAAACAAAAAACCCCAGAAAAACCCAATTGCTTCTCAATATTCACAACATAAAACAACATGTTTAAAATGACTGCTGTATTTTTCTTCTGGGTAATGCTAAGAGACATATTTTCCTGCTAGTTTGGTTATAACCACATCTTCAGAAAAAAATCTTTCTGGATTTTCTCTGTCAGAATTATTCCCAACGGGACACTAAATATGAGAAACAACAGTACAAGTCAACATGTGCGTACTCTGGAGATATCCTTTTGAGTACTGGAATAAGAGAACACTAAGAAATTGGTATAAATTTTAGGCCAACCACAATCATTAAGGAAAACTTAATTTTATAATTTTCAGTAGTATCACTGGCAAGTTTAAGGAAAGGCTTTTAAACAGTAAAGTCTATATTTTAAATTTAGAATTACCAACATTTTACTGGTGTCTTAGATGATTTTTGATGTTCAAAAGTTGTAAATCAAAATTCAGGTCTGAGAGCACCTTATACTGACATAAAAAACAGTCAACATAACATAACGAAATTATTTATTTTTAAGTGGAAATAATGTGAATAACAAAAAAGTCATAAAACCAGTAATGCTTTAAGGCATTTGCTTGCTTTTTTTGTGCACAATTATTCTTCTAATGCCACCAAAAACTCATGTGTCTCTCTGTCTTTTATCCACGTGTGGTTTTTTTTTTTTTTGTGTTCATATCTTCCTTTTTATTGGTGATTGTTTTAATTAATTACTGCTTGGACAAAAATAACACCATCCCAAGAAGAATGCTAAGTTTATTTTTGGCATAAGAAGGAACAGAAGATTCAGATGACATACAGTATGGTTCCCAGAAGGGTGACCAGGAGGACCAGAAAAAACTCCACTGCTCCTCTGCTTACACTAAGCTAAGACAGAGCTTCTAGTGGCAGCCACCAAAGCCAGACTGTTTTTATTTTTCTCCATGTAGACAGAGGAGGACCTGGTATCCTTCTGTTTTTTCAACAATTTGGTGCTAAACTGTCCTTCACAGAATCACAGAATAGATAGGATGGAAAGGCACCTTTGGAAACCATCTAGTCTAACCCCTACCACAAGCAAGGTCATCTGGGTTGCTCAGGCAGTGTCTAGTCAGGTTTTGAATATTTCCAAGGATGGAGACTCCACAACCTCTCTGTTGACCACCACACATACACACACACAAAGTTTTTTCTCATGTTTAAGTGGAATTTTCTGTATTTCAAATTGTTCCCATTCCCTCTTGTCTGCTCACTTGGCACCATGGAGAAGCTTCTGGCTCCATCTTCTTTATTCTGCTCTTCCCCATCAAGTATTTGTACACATGGATATGATCTGCCTGAGCCTTTCCTTCTCCAGGTTAAACAATCCCAGCTCTCTCAGCCTCTCCTGGTATGAAAGATGCTCCAATCTCTACATCATCTTTGTTGCCTTTTTCCAGACTTGCTCCAGTATGTCCTCATCTGTCTTGTACAGGCGAAAGAAAGGGACACAGCACTCCAGCTGTATCTCATCAGGGTTGAGCAGAGGGAAAGGATGACCTCCCTCAACCTGCTGGCACCTTGGCACCTTTCTGCGTAATGCAGTTCGGGAAGCTGATATCTGTCATTGCCACAAGGGGACGTTGCTAGATCATGTTCAAGTTGGTGTCCACCAGGACCCCCGGGTCCATCTCTTTCAAGTGGCTTTGCAACTGGTTAGTCCTCAGCCTGTAGTGGTACATGAGGTTGATCTTCCTCATGGCCAGCATTTAACTTTTTCCCCTTGATAAACCTGGGGTTCAATTCAGACTGTTTCTGTAGCCTACCATCTCCTTCTGATTGAAAGCACAAACATCTGGTTTATCAACCACTTTTCCTAACTTTGTATCATCTACAAACTTGCTGAGGGTGAACTGTGCCCCATCATTCAGGTCATGAATGAAGACAGAGTATTGGCTCCAGTACTAACTCTTAGGGTATACTAGTCATGACAGACCTTCAACTGAACTTTGTGCCATTGACAACAACCCTTTAAGCCCAGCAATTCAGCCAGTTTTCAGTCCACTTTATGGTTCACTTATCTGGTCCATACTTCATCAGTTTGTCTGTGAGGGTGCTATAGAAGGCAGTGTGGAAAACGTTGCTAAAGTCAAGATGAATTACATCCACTGCTGTCTCCTTTTCCTGTCATCTAGATTCAAGACTGCTTAATTGAATTCCTGGCTATGCCATATACCTGTGGTCTTGTCAAGTGTGCTGGTTTTGGCTGGGGTAGAGTTAGTTTTCTTCATAGTAGCTAGTATGGGGCTATGTTTTGGGTTTGTGCTGAAAACAGTGTTGATAACACAGGGATGTTTTCGTTATTGCTGAGCAGTGCTTACACAGGGTCAAGGCTTTTTCTGCTTCTCATCCCACCCCACCAGAAAGCAGGCTGAGGGTGCACAAGAAGTTGGGAGGGGACACATCTGGGACAGCTGACCCCAACTGACCAAAGAGATATTCCATACCATATGATGTCATGCTCAGCATATAAAGCTGGGGGAAGAAGAAGGAAGGGGGGGATGTTCAGAGTGATGGCGTTTTGTCTTCCCAAGTAACTATTACGTGTGATGGAGCCCTGCTCTCCTGGAGATGGCTGAACACCTGCCTGCCCATGGGAAGTAGTGAACGACTTCATCGTTTTGCTTGCTCATGTGCACAGCTTTTGCTTTACCTATTAAACTGTCTTTATCTTAACCCATGAGTTTTCTCACTTTTCCAATTCTCTCCCCCATCCCACTGGGAGGGAGTGAGCGAGCGGCTGTGTGGGGCTTAGTTGCTGGCTGGGGTTACACCACAACATCAAGATAACTATTTAAGAAAATTCAAGGATTTTGGTGATATAGGACATATAAGTGCCCCAAAAAAGTATTTTGCAAGTTATCTGGATTGTATGAAGGTTATATGTTTTCAATATATATGTACAAAGGTTTAAGAAGTGAGATTCAACACACTTTATCAATGCATATGGTGCTTTGATCACAATTCATACTGGTTTGAGGGTAAATATCTCACTATAATGAGTTGACAGACTTCTTAATGTGTGTTTTTTAGGAAAACAAATTTCTGTAAGATAAAAATCTCTATAAACCTACCATTATGAATATACACTAATATATACAGTAGGATGAATACATTAAGAACAAAAATCTGTCACTCATACCCCTCTGTCTCTTTTTTCACTTTCCTTTTTAGCATGTCAAGGCAACCAAATTGAATAGCCCTGTAACTCTGTTCCCTTGTGTGATCTTGTTTTTTATTTTCACATAGATTTTACTTGAGATTACTCATAATTATAGCGCTAGAATAATTTTTCTTCTTCTGGAAATGTTCTTCATTATGAAGCAGTGTGGAAATGTGTAACAAGAAGAGTTGAGTGCTACAGAAAGTGAAAATGACTGTCAATAGTGATGGTATTAGCCACAACTCTCTTTCTCTGAACATCTTTGATTATCCTTATTTGAAGAGCAGTCAAGATACAGAAGATCAAAATCTGGTCTTAGTAACACTGATTTAAATGCAGGGTAACCGCACTGCATTTAAGTGTTCTTAACAAAAGAGCTGAATTTTAATTTGGTTTCCAAATACAAAAAATGTATTTCACTAGCAACCTGCTAGGGTGAGGCTTTGGGATTTTTTTTTTTCTTCCTACTCTTTTGATTCATTCCTTCAAAGTATGTTTATTTATGCATTCTTTTATAAATGCAATCACAGCTCATTTTGCATTTCTCATTGGGATATCATTTAAGCATAAGTCAAGCTCTGCCACATACAGTCAGATGGTTTAATAGAAAAAATTACTTAAATACTAAAAGAACTGATTAAAACAACGCCCTGGTGGATTCCTCAGTAAATATTTTTAGAATATTACACATACCTTATAATGTTTTGTTAAGAACTCCGGGCTTTGATAGGCTGTGGGACAGATTAAGGTCAGCAATCCAGGCACAAAACTGCAGACAAAATAAATTCCTGAACCCAGATGTCTGTTTACATAGACTGGAGCCTTTATTCTCTTATTCATCATGGGCAGGACCTGGAATAGCACTTCATTTTTTTTTATTCCTTTCTGAATGTGGGAATTTCTGCTTCTCCAGGTGATGGACCAGATCCTGAGCCCATGTGCTAGCACAGCCAGAGAACTGGAAACCTGCCCTACTAGTTCTAGCTCCAGGGAAGAGCAAGATTTGTATTGTGGGTGTGTGACACAAGGTGACTGCTAAGAATACAGGCAGCTGCAGAGCAAGGTTATACAGGATGTGTAGGTACTTTGGTTGATTTCAACAGTACTCCCATCTAGTAACACCCACTGCAGCCAGCCCAGAAGGAAATTATTGAGCAGTGTTATCCACACTGATTTCAGTGCTGGTGTGTGCACTTTTCAGAACACATGATTTATTGATCCTTCTACTGGAAAACTTGTCAAAATATACCCTCACTCTTCATCATTTGAGGTTTCTCTTCAATTCTTCTATCATCTTTTATGTGCAAAAATTACTATGGACATAGATTTCAAACTAGAAGGAAAGGAGGATGGGTCAAGACATATACCTATTTAGGACATTTTAAGATTATAAGGAAGATGGTACAAAACCAGACCTAATCTTCTTTACCTCTTCAAGATATCTGAGATTTCTATTCCCTCCAGGTGATACCTAAACATATGCTTTTGGTGATGAGTCTTAAAGACTACTTGATCACTACTACTTTTTTTTTTTTTTTTTGGTGTGTCAATACAGCCTCCCAACATCTCCTGTATCCTTGGAGACTGCAGTGACTTTGCAATGATTTGCACAAGTACAGTTGGAAGTTCATGTTCCAGTAGAGACCTCTAGAGCTGAGAGTTCTATTGCTCTAAAAGGCAAGAGAAATGAGAGTTCAATGACTATGTGAAGGCAAGATGTAAAATCATGACAGCCTTTAAAACTGACTGATGAATTTTTGAAATCTTCATGTGAAAAGAGACATCATCATGCACACATGAAGGAAGAACAACAGAAAATAATAGCTACTAGATTTTTCTACAAACTGTAGACATAAACAACTCAGAGAACATTGAAATCTTCTCTCATATTTAGACCTTGTGACTTGAAGAAAGAGGAAGGGAGATACACAGTTACCAAGAAAACATGATTATTGTTGATAATTTTGGATGATGTCTCATCAAAATCTTGCCTTACGAAAAACATAGGAAGAAAACAAATTATTTTTTCTGATTATATTTTTCTGATAGTTATTTTTATGATACAAACTTGTAGCTCACACAGTCCCCTATCCTCTTTACAAACTGAGCTTTTACTTAGTTTACAAAAAACTAGGTCTACAAAATCTGCTTGACATGAATGAAAACAACGTGGATGTGTTGTTGTATAGAAACTAGATTATTACCTGCAAGGACTACATTAATGTTGTTGACTGAGTTAATGGAGGGGTAAGACTATAATGCTATAGATAAGTGAGAATATTTGGATCGCTTGTTTCTATTAGCAATGTAACAAAAGGTATTGTCATAATAATATAACAATAGTAATGCAATAATAAGACCTGATATAAACTTGACATAAACGAGTAATTTGAATAACAGAAAAGTTCTGTTCTTTGAGGTATTAATCAAATATAGCTAAGAAATTCTTTGGAGAAAGAACTAATATTTACAGTCAAACTATTAAAAAATAAATAAGTAAAGTTCTTTGAAGTTTCCCTTAAGGCTATGTTTAATAAATCAGACTGTAAATATGAATATAGTTAGCAGAGTTATAGTAATTTTTCCTGTTTTTCCCTATTCTATATCTCTCTTGGATACAACAGATTTGATTTTATACAAAAGCACTCATAGATTATTTACTGAAGTCACCCTTTGACTTCCTATAATAACTCCCACATAACTGTTTAGACATTCATTTTGTTAAGTAGTAAGTAAGTGCTTAATTGGCTTTATCTGAATGTAATCAGACAGTCAACAGAGCAGAGAACTCTTTCAACCAAAAGGTCTCCTAAAAAAGGGATTGTGCTTCAGTGGCAGCTTCATTAGGGTTGCCATGAGAAGATTTCCAAATGTGGAAAGGAACTTCTGGTTAGTGAAGAAAATCAGAGAAAACATTTTAAAAACTGTCTGCCATGAGATTAGAAAATAAGTGTCCCTGAGCTGAAGGATGTATGGCTGCAGTCGCAGCCAAATAAAGTGTTACGGAAGTTGCAATTCTCTTTCCTATAGACAGAGCAAGTCATTTAAAGTACCTTTGGATACTGGTTTCACTTTGAGTTTTTTTGTGGCTTTGGCCCAGGAGAAATCTTATTTCCTCCAGTATGCATTTCTAGAGAAAAAATCCCTTATTCTAGTAGAACTTTTTCCATTTCACTAGGAATGGTGTATTTTTTTAGGCTCTAGCTATTTCACAACTATGTTATAAAATGAAAACTAACAGTTTGAGTGGAGGACTAAATCCAATGCAGGAACACAACAGACCTGTCTACTGACAGCACCAGTGGCAGCAGAAGCAGTAATCTGAGCAGGTCAGGGAACGAGGCTGTCTCAACTATGTTAAACTGTCACAATTATCTTCACACTCTCCTCTTTCAATGAAAGAATCATCTTTATCGCATGCAGAATTGAAAGAAGATATGGGAAGGCAGTGGATCAAAAAATTATACAATACTTTTATTAAATTGCATTCCATTTAATCTAACATAGCAAGAACACAGAAACTGAGCAAAAATCAGTTTTGGAGTAATGAATGTTTTCTTCATTGTTCTGTCAGAACAAGAAGCAAATTTGGATTTGACAGTACTATTCTAGGTTCCGTCATGAACCTCCCAAAGTCTTCAGCTGAGTTAACCAACTAAATGCTTCAATAGTTCTTGAATATGCAAGACCTGAATTCCTGAATGCAAAACTTCCAGTCCTGATGGTACTTGGCAGAGATAACTGGATCTACTTTTTTGCCATCTCTCTAGGAAGGACACTATGTTAGTACTACCCATTAAGCCTGAGTATTCAGCTCTTTGACATAAGAGAAGAGGGAATAAAATTTCAAAATCCTCAAAACTTCTGAAATGCTTTAGAGTATCCTGTGAAATATTCATTGCTACCTTACACAAGCTTGTTCACAGTGTGTTAAGCTCTGAATACTGAACAATGAATCTCCAACCCTTCCCAGGATAGTATTAAATAAAATATTAACAAGCCCCTAGAATAAGAAATATATAAAAATAGAGGTACTAATTTGCTTAAAAGTTGTTTACCTTATACTGTACAATCATGCAGCGCTCCAAGTCACTAGAAAAATGGTGTGAGGGAAGTGAGTAAAATGTGAAAGCACAGGAATGTCCTTTCTAAACAAGATCAGAAGTTTGTACATTTGTGTATTCTGTTTTACTGTGTCAAATGGCAAGTAACTGCAAAAGAGCCTAAGAATACGACACAAATATGACAATGTTTTCACAGTTTATTTCCCCAGTGATTTCAAATAATCTATATCTCGGAGAGTGTTTGAGCTAGTGCTATCTTTTATTTATTAGGTCTGGAGAGATTTCTTTTCTTATTAATCTAATTGCTTTTTCTACACACATAAGATACCGGCCCAAGTTTCTGTGGCACTGAGTTCCACAGCTACACTATATTTTTTCATAACAGCACATCTGATTTGCTTTAACTTGGCTACCGAGTAAGATCACCTAGATTTAGTTATTTCACATCCACTTTTCTGAATTCATTATGATTTCATGGTACGCTATCATGCACATACTCCATGGGCCCGTCCACTCTGGAAAACTGTGGTCAGTTTAGTCCCTTTTGACTATTTGCTACTTAAAATTGGAAGCTATTCAGTACTTGGGATTGACTCAGTTCCCTTTAGCTTTATATGAATTTACAAGGAGGCATGGACCATCTGCAATGTCTGTCTCACAAATTAGTTCAGTAAGACACAAGCAATCATGGAATTTCACTGTAATAGAAAATAGAACATAAATATAAATATATAAATAAATATAATGCATAAATATAGATATAATAATGTATAAAAATACACAAACACATACACACACCTGAAGATTTTGCTAGTAGATGAAATGGGACTTTGAAATGCATCACGTAGTTCCTAACTTTTGTAAGACCAACCAGACCTTCTGATCTGCACTGCAAATAGCTTTCTTTTTGTAGTGCCTTAAAACTGTTCATATTGTTTAAAATACAGAGACACCTTAGCTTGAGAGACAAATCATTTCACTGTGCTGATTCTTATTTAAATAAGGGACACTGAAGGATGGAATTCAAATGTTTTTATGACCAGTTTTGGATCTGAGTTTAGACTAGCTCTTAGAGGAAAATCCTGCCTTTAAGTCTTTATTCATCTTGCAGGTTCATGGAATGAAATTCAAGAGCAACGGAATACGTTTACTGTTTTGAATGTATTGAAAAATAATGCATGTTTGCCACCTTCTGTACTGCTCCTAACCAGATCATTGAAATATGGACTCTCTCAATTTTGAGCCATGTGGTCAGGCACTTATGAGGTACTTGGATTGTCTTGAAATTCAGTGGGAGAATTTAACATGGTTGATGTAGTCATGTAAAATGTGCCAGCTGGTTGAACTCAGTATGAACTTGGAGCTCTTTACTAAATCTTCGTTTTGGGGGAAAATCAGAGGCATAAAACTTGAAAAGCATTTATAAATCATAACAGATTTTAAAATGACAGCAGGATTTATAAGCTTGATTATTATGGCAGGATTTCAGAGCACATTTATAGCCTAAATCAGATATATCTCAAGAGTAAAATAATGTGGGGTAGCTGAAATCTTTCTATTTCAGGATTTTTAACATGATTTGTACATCTGTCTTTGAATTTGTCTATCTTACTTGAGAAGCCAAAGAATGGCAGATGAGTCTGTGGATTTTTAAATCCACTTTGGAATGAGACAACTGTTTTAGAAATTATTTTAACTAAATATGATCTTTAAAATAAAAGTTTGTAAAGTAAAACCCACTCCTGCAGGTTTATTCAGAAGATTTATAAATCAGAACTAAGAAAATCTTTAAGAAAAACATGCCCTGAAAACATTTAATGTTTAAATGTTCCTATGTTTAAAACTATCATCTGGCTTGTTTCTCTAATCATCTCTTAGTTTGAGACAGAAATAAATGCTCTGAAAGACTGAGAGTTTCTGAAACATGTATGGATTCACTCCAGTTACAGCCCAAACCATGAATCCCAGCTTCAATACAAATTAAATTATGTATTAGGACACTAATTTCATTTAACATTAACTGAATTCCTGGAATAATGGAGAGACTAAGTATTCTCTGACCGCTTGTGCAAACACTTCATGCTGCCATTCTTATATGGGCTTGTAGACTTTGCATATAACACATCTTCTTACCCTATTTTCAGTATTGATTATTTCTTATGAAGGTGATGGACCCTATTCTCCAACAGTTTAAGGTCCAGTCTCAGCAGAGTTATGATGAGGTGAGTGGCCTAAGGAGAGCTTATGTCACCATGTACTAATTCTAATTAATCTCCTGTGGCACTCTGGTCAAGTCACTTTCTCTGTACTACTGTTTTTCTTCTCATTTTTTATTTCTTTTATCTATTTGGATAAAAAAATATCTCTGTCTTAGGGCAGAGACTGTCTTTCATGCATATCTTGTCAGGACAGAAATGTTCATACACAAAACAAAAATAAACAATTGTATTAAACATTTTGCATTCAACTGAACTTTGAAATGGGTCACAATCTTTGGCTGAGGAATTAGTCTGCCACAGATAAGCTCACTTTCTGCAATAGCAGATAATTCTTATCTTGAACAAGTTGTAATGGCAGCCAATATTATCATTATCACACTTCAAAAATAGGAGATAGCTGAAAGAAAGCAATTTAAAAACAAATAAACTGAACTCAAAAAGTGTGGCAGCAGCCTGAAAGAGTAATTATGGGGCTTTACAGTCAATATTGCCTCTGTATATCTCAGCTGGTTGATTGACTGGCAAAAATATTTTTAGCTACTTCTGTCACTTTAAATTCAGAAATATTTTTCTTTCCTAATATACTTGGCATTACTTCATTTGTGTTTCAAATCTTTTTTCTACTGAGATCCTAATTTGGCAAAATAATTAATAATAGACCAAGGATTAAGTAGAATATTAATTTTGCTCTTTGTTAATAAGGCACAAAAACACTTCTGTGAAGCTGGTTGTGAGCAGAACTGGGTGGGAAATGTTCTGGTTTCAAATGGTTTCAAACAATGATCCATGTAGCTAGCTAGTCTGGGCTCAGGGTAAAACCCTGTTGTGGTTTAACTCTAGCCAGCAACTAAGCACCACACAGCTGCTCACTCAGTCCCCATGGTGGGATGGAGGAGAGAATCAGAAGAGTAAATTGAGAAAACTCATGGGTTGAGATAAAGACAGTTTAATAGGGAAAGCAAAAGCCATTGACACAAGCAAAGCAAAACAAGGAATTCATTCACTACTTCCCATGAGCAGGCAGGTGTTCAGCCATCTCCAGGAAAGCAGGGCTCCATTCATGCATAACAGTTACTTGGGAAGACAAATGCTATCACTCCGAATGTACCCCCCGCCCTTCCTTCTTCTTCCTCCTGCTTTGTATACTGAGCATGATGTCATATGGTATGGAATAGCCCTTTGGCCAGTCTGGGTCAGCTGTCCTGGCTGTGCCCCCTCCCAGCTTCTTGTGCACCTGGCAGAGCTTGAGAAGCTGAAAAGTCCTTGACTGGTGTGAGCACTACTTAGCAACAACTAAAACATCAATGTGTTATCAACATTATTCTCATACTAAATCCAAAACACAACACTATACCAGGTACTAGGAAGAAAATTATCTCAACCAAAACCAGGACAAACCCAAACCTTTCAGGGCTGTCAGCAGACACAGAAAAATAATCTTGACTTCAGTGATGCAGGCTCCCATGTTAGAAGTATCAGATATGGGTTCAAATCCTTGATTAAAAGAAAAAAAAAAAAGGAAAAAAAAAAAGGCAAAGCAGCCCTTCAATGTGAGTTTCCCCTTCCTTCCTAATCACACAACCTCATTATACAGACATCTGGCATGGGACGGGGCAGTGGAGTGTTATTTCTTTGAGAATAGCGTCAAAAAAAACAAAATTTAAAAATCTCCCTTGAACCAAAATTGACATTCTTCTAAAAAAAAATTTCAATAAATTTCCATTTAAAGCAGCATTTCAGAGCTTTTGTTCAGCCTAAACTAATGTGAACTAGGAACATGATAATCAAATTAGTACATAGTTCCAGGCAAGTATCCTGTTTTATATTTAATTACCATAAAACAGTGTTAAAAACTCTGAGAGATTGATATATTCTTGACCACCCTTAGAAACCTAAATATCTACCTATATATATATACTTGGACTGAGACAAGGATCTTATTACTACTTGGCAACAGATGAATTGATGTCTCAAGAACTGTTTCGTAAAATTTTATGTAAATATATATGAAATCCAGTCACTAGGCACAAGGCAATGACCATTCAGAATTGTTTCACTAGTTACGTCAGTGAAATCGTCTTTATCATTTAAATAAAAAGGAAAAATGCCAAGCAGTTTCTCTTTTCAGAGTGTTTTTCAAGGGCTAAGATAAGACAATTTTAATAAAAGATTGTTCTTGCCTTATACTGCTTAATTCCTTGGAGATCTTCATATCTCTGGAAAAATAACACAGCACCTTATTTTTTTTATACAATGCTCTCCATTGATTTTATCAGTTGAAATTGATCTGCAACAGAGTAGCATTTATTAGGGTAAAACCATTGACAGAGACCTTGACTGTATTGAATGTATTTTTCATAGGACATTCTGACTACTCTGGCATCACAGGTGGACCAGGTGTAATCCAGGGCTGTGTCTTCTCAGTAGTGAAAACAGTTCCTCTTCCTTTGTAATAGGGACTCAGAGAGCAGAAATCTCTTACTATGAGATTCATCTCACTCAATTTTAACCATTTACATTGAAGGCATGTAGATCTGAATGAATTCTCTATATTCTTTCGAAAGGTAATTGAGAGAAAAAGGCATTCATAAAGCAAATTTTTTCTCCTCTTAAGACAGATAATAATAAAAAAATATATATAAATTGCACTTCCAAAATGTCTTTTTTCTTTCTAGCATCTGTAGGAGTCTGGATAACTGGTCCAGGTGCAGATACCTACATTTGAAGGAAGGCAAGATTACTCCAGGTCCTCTGTGCATCGCTCCCTCAGCTACTTAGTTCAGTAATTCATTACCAACTTCCACAGCTATATGACAGTTTGCCCACCTGAGTTTTATGAGAATTAGTACCTTTTTCTAAACACTAATACAAATCTCAGGAAAGTGATAACAATTTTACTGTACCCATAACCAGATTTTGGTGTCTGACCCATGCCGAGCACTTTGCAAGGAGCCTCAGTAATCTCAGGAAAAAAATCCCAGGGTAACAATCAGAAAAGCGAATTCCAAGTATCTGCTAAATTCACAGGGTGAGCTGCACTTCTGCTCACAGAGGCAGACAAATATCTGCTCTCTATGGTTGTTTCTACACCATTTCTATGGCTGAATCAGGGAGCTGTCACTGCACTGTTGTTGCACTGTGATGGATGGTTATAGGACATCAGTCTGTAACTCCTAAATATTCAGTAGAAGATTTTGTTTCTAAAGATGCTTTGATATTAACAAAGGATTATTATTAAAAAAGAATTAAAAAATAGAAAATTATTTGCCTGTAGAAATCAATGGCACAATAGAAGGTACCCAACAAAGAAGGAAGAAATCACAGCAACTCTGTTTGAAATTCATTTTGTGGGATTATTCTCTATCTTAAATTTTATCTAAAGATTTATGTAAAATTGTTAATTTACAGATTTACAGAAAACCCATGAAGAAACTCTCTACTTACTTCAAACAGTAATTGTACAACATAAAATACAAACAATTCTGTGTTGAAAGACTGAAAGAATTACAGATACATGGAATTTTGGCAAAAGCCAGAAAAAACTTCAGCTAAAGAAACTGTATCATAGTACATGAGTCTGTCTCTCTTTCAGTTAAAAACAGGTGAATCGCATCTCTATAGGTGTTTACAAAGCTCCATCACCTGATAAACACAATGCCCTTAATGGTACATGCATCCATTTAATTAATGGGGGTTCAGAAAAAGTTCTTTATGAAATATTTTGTGACCCGAGTGTATTAATGCTCGATATGAGGAAGGACAATGCAAAAAAAAAAAAAAATCTCTATTACTTTCACCCTGAGTAACAGTAGAACAGCAGTATTAGTACTTGTCTTTCAAAGCTTTCATGGGTGGCTCTGCAGTAAGATCTTCCTTTCTACTAACCTGCCTGCCTTGACTATGGCTGAGAGTGAGGAAGGAGACCTTATTCTGTAAAGAAAAACAGTAGTTGTGTTAGGGATCTTTGGTGCTTTGTTTGTTGTTTTTTTTTTTTAATCACTCCAAATGAGACAATGTTTTTTTCCATAGTTATACTACAGATGTAGTATTCTATGTTTGTTCATTTTTCTTAAAAGCCAAGGCTTCATGAGTAAGGGAATATAAGCCATTTTTAATAAAAAATAATATAAACTACGAGGTTATAGCTCTATTGATTGGGATAAGGGGGAGGAAAGGGAGGGCAACTCAAAAATTTTTCAGTGAGTTGTAATGTCTCAAACACCAGAAAGAATTTTAAAAATCCCAATAACGTAAATGAGCATGAGAACTAGCAACAGTCACCCAGCAAAAGAGATATCAGTATGAACTAGTCTAATGTTGCAGAACTAGTTTTCTTTCATTTTCTAACTTCATGACTCTTCAGCCTCATACCTATAAACAGACTTATCAAGACACAAGGTAAATTAATGAACCAAAACCTGCTGAAGAATCTACATTTTCATACTTTGCATGCCTGTGTAATATTTGTGCATGCATAGATGAGTCTAACAACAACAGAAAACAAAACACATCTCTGCTCGAAAAGTAAAACTCACATTAGCTGTGTCTCTTTTGGTGCTAGTTACTGTGCCAGGATACAGAAAGATCAAATCCTTCTCAGAATGGCTTTTACATAAGGTTGAAAACAAACTCATACCCAAGTAGATAGCAGAAAAGAAAAGGACTGACACAAAATGATCTGGGTGATGATCTGAATAGGTTTTTTGCATAAAGTTAAATACTTGCAAGCTATGCCAGTGTAGTTTAGTTTATAAACTAAAGTTTAGTTTATAAACTAAACTCACCAAGCCACTTTCCGTCATCTATCAGCAGTCCTGGCTAACCAGGAAGGTCACAGTTGGCTGGAAGTTAGCAAATGTAACGCTCATCCACAAGAAGGGCCAGAAGGAGGATCTGGGGAACTACAGGCCTGTCAGTCTGACCTCGGTGCCGGGGAAGGTTATGGAGCAGATCATCCTGAGTGCCATCACACAGCACATACGGGACAACCAGGGGATCAGGCCCAGTCAGCATGGGTTTATGAAAAGCAGGTCCTGCATGACTAACCTGATCTCCTTCTATGACAAAGTGACCCACTTAGTGGATGAGGGAAAGGCTGTGGATGTTGTCTACCTGGACTTTAGTAAAGCCTTTGACACTGTCTCCCACAGCATTCTCCTGGAGAAACTGGCTGCTACCTGTACTTGGCTTGGACGGATGTACTCTTTGCTGGGTAAAAAACTGGCTGGATGGCTAGGCCCAAAGAGTTGTGGTGAATGGAGGTAAATCCAGTTGGTGACCGGTCACAAGTGGTGCTCCCAAGTGCTCAGTACTGGGGCCAGTCCTCTTTAATATCTTTACCGATCACCTGAAAGAGGGAATCGAGTGCACTCTTAATAAATTGGCAGACAACACCAAGTGGGGCATGAGTGTTGATCTGCTGGAGGGTAGGAAGGCTCTACAGAGGGATCTGGACAGGCTGGATTGATGGGCCGAGGCCAATTGTATGAGGTTCAACAAGGCTCAGTGCTGGGTCCTGCACTTGGGTCACAACAAGCCCATGCAACGCTACAGGCTTAGGGAAGAGTAGCTGAAAAGCTCCCCACCGGAAAAGGACCTGGAGGTGTTGGCTGACAGCTGGCTGAATATGAGGCAGCAGTGTGGCCAGGTGGCCAAGAAGGTCAATAGCATCCTGGCTTGGATCAGAAACAGTGTGTCCAGCAGGACTAAGGTAGCGATCGTCCCCCTGTACTGGGCACTGGTGAGCCCGCATCTCAAATACTGTGTTCCATTTTGGGCCCCTCACTACAAGAAGGACATTGAGGTGCTGGAGCATGTCCAAAGAAGGACAACGAAGCTGGTGAAGGGTCTAGAGAACAGGTTGTATGAGGAGCGGCTGAGGGAGCTGGGGTTGTTTAGCCTGGAGAAAAGGAGGCTGAGGGGAGACCTTATTGCTCTCTACAACTACCTGAAAGGAGGTTGTAGTGAGGTGGGGGTCGGTCTCTTCTCCCAAGTAACATGCAACAGGACAAAAGCAAATAGCCTCAAGTTGCACCAGGGGAGGTTTAGATTGGATATTAGGAAAAATTTCTTCACTGAAAGGGTTGTCAAACATTGGAACAGGCTGCCCAGGGAAGTGGTTGAGTCCCCATCCCTGGAAGTATTTAAAAGTCAGGTAGACATGGTGCTTAAGGACATGGTTTAGTGGTGGACTTGGCATTGCTCGGTCAACGGTTGGACTCTATGATCCTAAAGGTCTTTTCCAACCTAAATGATTCTATGATTCTATGATTCTATAAAGTAAACATTGATTACTTACATATTAACTTTAATGAAATAAACATTTATTGTTTTAAAGGTTTTTTTTTTTTTAGCTTTTCTGCTCTTCCTCTCTCTCTGTTTGTTTCCTTGCCAGTCAGCTTTCTTTTCTGATGACATTTTGGGTGTTCTGTTTAAATATTTCATAAATGACACAATTTACTTGGAATTATTTGTAAATGGCTTTAAAAGATTTGTTTTTTAATATTTTTAGATAAATTCCCT
The DNA here is from genome assembly GCA_020745775.1 of Theristicus caerulescens. NCBI lineage: Eukaryota > Metazoa > Chordata > Aves > Pelecaniformes > Threskiornithidae > Theristicus > Theristicus caerulescens. The sequence goes on along the minus strand of CM036559.1, from coordinate 127,213,126 downwards.
GATTGCTATTGTCCCTATTTATGAGCAATGTCAAACACTCCCAGTATTGATTTGCTGCCACCTTCTTCACATCGTTTTCATTAATTGTCAGTAAATGCACCCAATTATCTCAGACTGGAGAACTTAATTTAGTCCTATGGCTTGCAATTGCAAGTCACAAAGTCTGAGTCTGTAGAAGACTCTTCTCTTTGAAAAATAAGATCCACTACAAGAGTTTCCTATAGCATATCTTGCAAAAGCAGCATGAGACCAGAAGATAAGGAAAGCTCCCATTTTTCAACCAGGTAAAATCTAAAAATTATTAAGGGACAAAATCAAAAATCAATCTGAAAGTTTTTTTTTTCTTCTTCTTTTTTTCCCTTCTCTTCACCTCAGCTAAAGGTGCTAGTTGAATGTGACTTAATCATCAAATTGCCAGGTGTAACACAAAACCTCTTGCAAAGATTCATCTACACAAACAGATAAAGAACTTCAGGTTGTCCCAGTGATATCAGTGCATCTAGTTTTGGAAGGGAGTTCTTCTCACAAGCCCTCTGAGGGGAAAAAGTAAGTAAACTAAAGTGCCCCATATTGGTTCATGCATTCTCCCAGGATGCAGAGAAGTACCAGCTAACCCCTGTTTGGAGAAAGAGCTTGGATCCCCCAGATGCAAGTAGAAGACCGTCGTGTGTGCATATGATTGACAGCTATTTTGTGGTTACCTCTTCCACGGCCTTTACCAAAAAAGTGATTCTGAACTGTAAACTATTTCCCAGTCAACGCCTCATCCAAAGAGGATAGGTAAAGAAAGATATTTTAGAAGATAAGTCATGTTTTCTATTAACAGTAGCAATAACAAAATCTGCTGGAAAATTCTAAGCATCTTTTTTTCAGTAGCCATCCAAAATGTGATTGACTTCATTCTGTGACGAAATTATATGCAGAAAAATCAACAATATAGTAGACAACAGAATGCCACAGACAATCTAAAATTATTGTAGCAGCCAGTAACCAATGACAGATAATTTTCTACAAAATTAGTTTCTGATCTCTTAGTCCTAATACTCAAAGGAAACTGAAAAAATTTCTTGAAAAGAGGAGCTTGAGAACAAATAATCATAACTTTGATACTAAATATCATGAACTGAATAAATATATTTGTATATTTGTATGACATATTAAAATTTAGCCATGTCCCTCCCTGCTAGGTATTCTCTCTCCCACAGATACCAATTTTCATGGGTTCTTCAGTAGAATCTGTATTGTGGATGCAGTTGTTTCAATTTGTAAGCTACAGCATTTGCAAAATGTTGTCTACACTGACTGGTGTTATTGTACTGTTAGGGGTTGAAATTTTGGAGGCTATGGTAATCAAAGAGAACTAATGGCTTAATAGATGAGTAGGAATCAAAATATATTTTGACTGTGCTTCCAAGCTGATATGGGCTTGTGGAAGGGGTTTTGGTTTTTTTTTCTCGTTTGTTTTTTTGGTTTTTTTTTTTTAATTTCCTGTGACAAGCAGCATTAGCTTAATCTGACAACATGGGAAGTGGATACAAATCAGTGGCAATATCCATAGAGAAAGTATAAATGTCCTTAACTGATAGATGTTCTGCACTGGCCTGTGAGGCACAGCTGGTGTGTTTAAGTCTTTGGTTCATTGGCTTGAAGACCAGTGACTCTCAGCATGCCCCAGGTTTGTCAGCTGCAGACTTGAGCCCATTAGAAATTCCCACTGCATGCACACACCATACAGTAGACCACAGGAATGAGCTGTGATGTTGATTTGTTCTAATGGAGCAAGTGCTCCTGCAGTGGGGACTGTCCAGTGGTTATCACCGAACTACATCTGTAAATTGTAATCTTGGTGAGAACACTGATTTACACCTCAAAAGACAGCTTGTCGAAGGGAATTTGCTCCACTTGTGGACTTGTGTTTTGTTTGTTTGTTCTCCTTTCAATAATGTTAAAATGCAATGAAGGAAATTCAATAAAAGGAGATTTACTTTTTGCAAAGCCTGGTGGCCTTGCTCTTTGGTTACAGGCAGTATGAAGTATAATAAAATAATTAGAAAATTCTCTCAGATATTTGAAAGAACATTTTGTACAATTTTTGAGAAAGTCTGGTTTGGAAGGCCACATTAAATAAAAGTTATTTAAACAGTAATGAAATGCCGAATATGCATACTATACTGCAAGTTATTATTTTTTTTAAATTTCCAAACTGTTTTTCAACTTCTCTAACTTTTTAAAAATAGTGACAACTCATCTTACAGAAATTGTGAATGACAAGTATTTCTCATAGATCCCTGTGTAACCTTCAGATAGTGAGTATCTCCAGACCAATCCATAGTTAATCATTCTTCCTTACAACTCTGTAGCATAAAATAAGACTCACTTCTGCCTTTTATAGAATGGAAAACAAAGGAACTGGGACTATTTATCTAACACCATACATCTTTTGCCAATGAACCATTTCAGAATGTGGGAGAGAAAGCTTCTATTCTCTGACAGGGTAGCAGACACCTTAAATTAAGAAAAGAAATAATAATAAAAAAAGCATGCATGGACATCAGTGAGAAAGGAACAAAAGCAAAATAGCACAGTCTTTAACTGTAAGAAGGTGTATACCACACCATTAAATAAGAAAACTGTCATTGATCTTTGTCATCAAGGCTACATCTCATACACAATGAGAAGTGAATAACCATGGTACGATAGCTGCAATCTCTGTCTTAGTTTGCATTCTCAGCATAAGAAGTTTTTGTTACAACTGAATACATTAGGATCCAAATGAACTTGTATGAATTTGTGTGACATTACTGGTGTCAAAGCGTGATGATACTGGCATCAAACACAATTCAAGAGTAAGTGCAACCTACTTAGTAAATTATATGATTATTTTTTCTACATAGCATTACTATTAAACGGTTAGATGAGAAATAAATTGAAATCTAAATTTTTTCATGATCTTGAAAATACAAAATCTCTGTCTGGAAATGTATATGTAATGATCGTTAATCAATAAATTAAATATTTCTCAAACAGACGTAAACCAATGCCATTGCAGCTTCATATCATGATCTTCTGCTCTGTAAAACATTTTTGTAAGAGTTGTAGGAATAAGCATTATTCTGAGTTTCCATTATTCTTTAATTTTGGTCAGACTAAAAAAAAACTCAGAGAAAGAGCTGCTTGCAATACTTCAACACCTCTTTTAGTCCACCATAGAAACAAGAATCACAATGGTGAAAAAAAAAAAGAACGAAAGATATTTCCAAAAAGCTAATGCAACTATTATCAGTAAAGTTCTTTAAGACAAAATATTTTTTTAAAAATTAGTTGAATGTCTGCACTAGTTATTTTTTTCAGTAGAACAAGTTTTTTTCTCTCTTAATCTATTATAATAATTATTATCATTACTCATTTCCATTACAGGAAGCACCTAGCTGGTCAATAAAAGATCAGACTGTTATTTTCAGTAGAGAGAAGTAACAAGACAAGACTGTTTCTTTCCAGAGAGCTCATAATGAGTGACAGAAACTAAATCTATACTAATAAATTAAAAAGCACCAAGAAATATTCCCAGGCACTGGAATTCAATTGCTTATGCTGTGAAATTGTCAGAGTGGTCGTTAACATGTTTCTGGACAGGTCCAGGTAACACTCTTCAAAATGATCCTGAAGTATCGATAGGAGGTAGTATGAACCAGAGGCAATTCCCAGTCTACATTTTTAATTCAGCTACCTTTATTTTATTTTATTTTATTTTATTTTATTTTATTTTATTTTATTTTATTTTATGTATTTTGCAAGCAGGAACAGGGGATTCTGAGAGTCAGAGAAAGCCTTGCACATATTTAGATTGCTAACATAGACATAGACAGAGAGGACTCAATAGCTTGGTGAAAGAGACAAATGGATGTGAGACTTAGAAGATAAATAAGATATAACATAACTTAGGCTAAAGAGCTCTTTACAGAACATGAACAGAAATTTTACAGCACTAAGGATCTATGTACAATCCAGCCTCTGTTCCCCTTGAAAGACCTTCGGAGTGAGATGGTCCAAAAATGCCTCTTTGAAGTCTTTATCCCGCAGTTATCTTGAGACATCCAAGAAAACCTTTTCACTTTTTGTAATTGAAATCCAGGGCTATAAAGTATCATTTTTTCTAGCGTTCCAAATGATTCACTTCCAAATTGCTACCATAATTCTCAGCTTGTCCATGAAGTAGAAAAGTCTCATTGTTATCATGCCCTTGCTCTCATCCTCATCTGGGCACAGCAGGAACAAGACTCCATGGGCTCTACCAATCTCATATTTTGCAGGGGACTGGTAGTATCCCAGGGAGCCATGCATTCACAGATGTCTTCTGGGTTGCTGCCTTCACTTCCCTGAAGTTCACAACTAGGAGAATACAATTTTGGTGATTTCTATTCTTAGCATGCACCACTTCTTTTTACTTAGACAGTTACATCCCTTTCTGTTCCTCTGTTCAAGCTCATAATCCAATTTAGAAATGTGTTTTTCAAAAGTACTTCTGCAATGGCAGTGCAAGAATACAGTTAAACATGGATTCTTCTTTAATGTTATGATTTATTTCCATTTAAATAGTCCTTTATCACTTGAAAAGTGGGTAATCTCTGTGGATGAGACATGGACAATAGTACATGTTCTGAAGTTGCTAACATAAAGTCCACTTGCGTGATTAATATAAAATAATGCATATTTCTTAGCATTAGAGACACAAGAAGAGATTTAACTTATTAAACTGTAATGAGATGAAGTTTCATTCTCATCTGCCATTTCCTAGTTATAACAGTTAATAGAGGGAAAACCAATTTAATTATACTTCAAGAAAGGCTAATCCAATAATGGTGTGAAGTGGATTTACCTTGACTACATGTCAGAAATCTTCTCCCAGCCTGCTCCTCTGAAATGAATCTGATCTTAATGTTTCTACAAATTCTCTCACTGGAGTTATGCAGGATTCAGACTGGAGATTCCTGCTGATTCATCAATTTTTATGGAGATACACCTGTGACTTCTCAAGTGTGAATGTGTGAAATGGGGCAATCATTCCAGCCCAGAAAAATATAGAGACTTTGTGACTTTTATAGGCTCTGAAGTTTTATTTCTAGGCAGATCTACAAAACTATCCACATCCTCCCTTTGTTCCTCTAGATTACATTGCATCTCTCTGTGACATCTGTAACTTATTATAAAAATGGCTTTGTTGTATCTGGAAAGAGTTTCTATACACGTAGAATATTTTATAAACAGAGAACTTCTTAGAGTAAGTATTTGAAATATGAATAATAGGAACAGACAGGTTGCAGTTACTGAATATCCGCTGATCAAAACTGGTTGTACTTCTTATCATCATTACATATTTTATGGTAACTTTCTGCAACATATTTTTTTCTGTCTTTAAGGAACATAAAATGATTATATTAATACTAAGTGTCTCTTAGTACGGTGGAAATATCTAGTAATCTTAAGCATGGAGCAGGATTGCTACTTATAGAAATGTTTAATGTAATGGCATTCCTGGCACTCAAAGTCTCAAAATTCAAGTGAAAACACATGGCAATAAGATAATGTGGTGCCCATACTTCAAGCCACATAATGAACATATGGCTTGACAGATTCTCCTTGCCATGCAAATGATGACAGCATTTACTATTGAAATGACCAAGAATTTTCTCATATTATATAGGAGTACCTAAGTGTAAAGACATCTAATACCTCCACTAAAATACTTTAATACACATAAATCTATTAACTGGAAAAACAAAACAAACAAACAAAAATACCCAAGCCATGCTTAAAACATGATTATTTCTTAGTAACAAAAGAAAAGCAAGAAACAAAACCAATATGTATTCCCAATATGTATTCATGTATTGACTAAATCAGAAAGATTAAAATTACAAAAAATGGTGCTTTTTGTCCAATAAGTTTAACAACTCCAGGTGAATGTTATGGCCCTGCATAGAGGACATGGACTCCACCCAGCACTAACAAGGTTAAAATCAGTAGCATACCTATTTTGTTTGTATAACTTATCTCAATCTTCCAATGCTTGCAAAGCATTTTTGAAATCCAATCATTGCAAATACAACATGGAAATAACCTAGCTGGTTCTTCTACTGGTATTAAAAAAACCCCTGTGTCCTTTCTCTGACCCACTGTGAATGCTATAGTACTCAAATGAAAAGAAATAACTGGCAGGTAGTTTTGGAGGCACTGATATAAGGACAGTGGATAAGTGCTAGCAAATAGATATCTAGGCTTGTATTGGCTGATATGTCAAACCATGAGCAGAATGAGAAAAAATCATATTGAACCACTGAGAACGTGGGAGAGGAGCAGCAGCAGGTCCCCACTGATGGGCTACAAAGATAGATAGGATGCTGATATTACCAATAGGAACTGAAAAGAGAAAGAGAGAGAAGAGAAAAAGAAGAGACAGAAAAGAGAGAGGAGTGAAATAGATTCAGAGAAAGTATTGAGTACAGTTTAAGCTTACTCCAGTTACCATGCTACTCAAAAAAAGAGGGTTTTATCTGAAAATGGAAATGAAACCTTGGAGGGAAGGAAACAGAAAATGCATGTTTGTCATTTATGGTTATAAAGGGCAATTTTTTATTTTTAACTTTTTAAAAGAAACTTAAGACAGAGATTCAGATAAGATTAAGGTCTACAAATGGTGGCAGATTATTCAACGGGTTTCATTCAGAGTAATCAGCTTAATAAATTAGGGTTGGATTAGTTCACCTAAAACAGCAACTATGAACATGTTTTCAAAGTTATGCGGCAAGGCTCATTTGCATCCAGCAGTTCCATTTATGATACTAATATTCAAAAATAGCTGCAGACCAGAAGGACTTGGATCCTGGAAGGAGAGTGTATCAAACTTATTTAAAACAAAATATAATAAAATAAAATAAATTTTAAAATATACAAGTCTGGTAGGTACAGTATAGTTTAATTTATATGAAAAATTAGCATAGTATCACATGGCATCATGATTAAAAGTTAAATTTTATGCAGGATGGATGGATTAAGTCCTATGATAGAGGGATTAAATCTGCTTTACTAACAGATTGCAAAATGTAATTGTTAATTTTGCGCAGGAAGAACTCATTACACAAGGTCACCCAATAATAGCACTCTTGTTCCACTGCTACTTAATATTCCTAGTCTTGATTTAGATGACAATATAAAGATATTTCTGATTAAGTGAATGGATAACACAAAAAAAAAAACCAAACTGTGGAACTGTAAAACATGAAGGACAGTTGGTTGCTGTTATGAGACAATCTGAACTGCCAAGCTTAATGATCACAGTCCAAGGAAACATGATGATAAAGGTTTGTCTAAAGAAATATATTGGGAAACAAAGGAAAGTATATATACAGCTGGGAGATTATGGCTTGGACCCAAAATATTCTGCAGGAAAAATGGTGCAGCCGTGACTGGAGACAACTTGAAGTGCCAGTAGCTGATGCGTCCAAAGGACTGCTGGATTAACATCTTATTGTGTGCAGATCAGACTCCACTGTAAGAACCAGGCTTTAACCCAGTTAAATTTGATGGCCACAATGATTTGAGACTAGAGTGGGCTTCGTGTAACCTAGAGATTAGATGTCACCTAGAGGTTAACCAGCTAGTTTCCTAATTCCCTCAGCATTTAATGGAGACAGAAAATCCTCCAGATTTGTACAATGAGGACTTCTGAATAAACCTGAGCTTCGCTGTTTAAAACCAATAAAGTAATATGTTCTCTCTTTGTGCGTAAGAAAATGTAACATGAACATGTTTGGATTTCTTCATTTGTTGATTAAGTTGTAGGAAATATTTCTGTGATGACTGTCAGCTTATTCACAACTGCACACCAGATGGGAGACCTTCCAATGGATCTTGATACATAAAGGATGTATTTGCAGCTTGAGACGTAAAAAGAAGATCCCCTAAAGAGCTGCTAAGAATCAAAATCCCCGTGACAGGGAACAGAGAGAATTGCAACATAGAGATGAAGTAACAGTGTTTTACTTTCCACTTGTAAGGAGTACATAGAAATCTATATATATAGAAACTTTGTATTGAAATATGCATCCTGTATAGTTCTGATTACAGCCTCCTCTGAAATGTTTAAAAGTTACAGTCTTTCAATACATTATCTTTCACATTTTATGAATAAGCTCCTTTGCAAAAAGTCCTTCTCAAAAGAAAAAAAAAAAAGAGGAGTGGACGAGAGGGTGTTTTTCTTCTAAATCACTTACTTATCTTTGACTTCTATTAAAAAGACATTCTAGATTTCAAATAACCATGTAATGTCCTCTGTTGAATAAAGGACTTCTTTCTATCTGGCGGCTTTAATGATGAGTTTAAGGATTCATTTCATAGAAATAAAGCACCTTGTTTCCCTGAAATCTTTTCTTGAACTGACATCCTCTTATTCAATAATGCTTTCCACAGCTGCACTACAATAAGTATTTTTATTAAGCATGGGTAACCCTGAAACATGGTGAGCAGCTTTATAGTACCATAGATTAATGTTTTTTATTTGACTTTTATTTGTGAATTCAAATCATATAGTGTAAAGTTCCTGTTACCTATTTACTGAATTTATCTTTCATTGTACTGTAATGCTTTTCAGCTCATGTGTCCTGATACTCACACATTCTTAAGGATGACAGCAACCATAAGGTTGAAATACTTAAGGCCATCAAACAAGTGAATGTGAAATGTTCATATCTTCAAGCACGTACAGCATAGGACACATCAAACAAGGGAAGCAACCAGATGTATCTCTGTGAATGAGACTGAAAACAGCACAGAAGCTTACAAACAGAGGAAAATTTAGGCACGGAATGCAACTAAACTGTTTTTTTATTGAAACTATGTGTTTTAATGGAACAGATTGATTTGTAGAAAGCAGGACGTTGTTTTTGCTGTTATTTTTTTTCAGGCACATGTCAGTTTACAAAAAAGGTCTGGTGGGACTTCCTGTGGGAACTGGGACACCAATCTTTCAAATCCCCAGCAAATTACATTAATGTAGATTAATACTTTAACTATGTGCTTGCTGATGTCCTTTTTAATATGTAATTTAGGTACCTGCCTTCCATAAGGCATTAGCTTTCGGTTTACTGATTAACTGTCTTGCTTTATGTTTCCAAGAACATTTCCTTATGTTGTTAAGTACCTTGACCATCAACAAGATAACTACATGCCTCTGATATAGACCCATCTGCTGCCATCTATGTGGGACAGTCATCATAGAAAGTGTCACCATTCAGACATGAATGTCTCAAAGCTCAAAACTCATCTATGAGAGCAAGCTGCTGGTAATTGCTTTCCTAGGGTACGTTTTGTCTATCAGTGTTAAGACAAGTTATTAAACAATATTACACATAAACTACCTCAGTCTGCTCAGGTCTGCTCTGCAGGCAGGAAATTATTTGCATATGAGATCATTACAGACCTTTGGGATACTGAATACACACAGATAAAGGACATCCAAATAGATGTCCTCACTATTGAACTATCAGCCTTGAATGATACCTGTAAAGAAAGGCTAGAGCCTGCTGGGGCAACCTAATACATTTGAAAATGGAAAACTTTTGCACTCACAGCATCACATCAAATTCCAGTTACTTTAACGAATGCAAATAGCTGTGAATGTGGTCCACATGGAAATTTTTGAGTCAAGTGCCCTATGACTGAAGTTCATTTATGATCACTGTGGAAGTCTTCTGGAAGATACTGCACTACTACCAATACCTTCAGGCTGGCCCTGGTGCCACTAAGTTGGAAACGGAATAGAAAATCAGAGGACACTAGTTGAGCAAGTTCTTGGCTGTGAAGTAATTCTAAAGTCTCTGGCAAACTAAATGCCTTACTGGCAGATCTCTCAAAAATAATTTGATCTTTCTTCATCTCTGTTCAGAAGATAAAGATATAAATTCCTGATGTTCAGAATTTCCTCTGTATCTGAGACCTTCTTCAAGAGGATGAGACCTGTGAGGGTTAGGAAGGATAGTCCAGGACAACTTGTTTCACAGTCCTACAATTTCAAAGCTCAGTAACTATTAGCAAAAGTATTTGTAGTGCTTTGACTAACCACGGACATGGCTAACTGGGAGACTAGAGAGGATGTCAAAGTGTTATCAGTGTCCATATCTTAAAAGCACTTTGGTCCAGAGAAAATTTATTCCAAACATGAAAAAAGAAGCTCTAGTCATTTTTCAGGTAAATAAGGACTTCTGAGGTTTCGTTGAAGGTGTTTCTGTATTGTTGGGAAAGCACCAATACTTGTCTCCTCACTGAAACACGTTTACTGCCTTTCAGTGCATTTGTAAATGTTCCTGTGCTAAAGTGTTCATTTACTATTTTCCATAAGCATCTTTAACAGAGAAGATAGTAAAATATAGCCAAATAAATGATTACACCCATAAAACTGGTCATGACCTCGTTACCAGCTATAGGACAGAAACTGGAAGACAGTTGTCAGCTCAGAAAATCACCAGCTTGCCCAGTAAAGCCAGTGCTGGTTTTGTCAGAAAGAGAGCCTTAACTTTGCAATAGACTTGAAATACAGAGAAGGATTTATGCCGTGTGACAGGTTTCTAATTATTGGGGTGTTCATTCTGAGAGCACATAGGATACAATCCTTTGAAGCTCATGGGCCAGACATCAAGATGCTGCCAAATGCCAAACACTTATTTTCCATGCGACCTTGGCTAGAAGTCCTCCCTCTCCAAGACAGATTAGGAATTTGTGGTAGCAAAGCTGAAGCCCCCATGAGAAATCCAGGCAATGATTTAAAATAGACATATCTTTCTCCCAATCAAAATATTTCAGGTTTGAGCCTTTATTTAATCAACCACACAGTGGCTGATTACCGCAAAACTCCAAGAAATTGAAAACTTGTTTTTCTTTTAAAAAAAGCAGAAAAACATTTGATCAGCTAATTTTACCTTGTGCAGCTATTCATAATGTTTATGGCAAGCAATGGCTAGTGCAAATGGAGAAATGATTGCAAAGCTCATTTTGTATTTGAATGCTAAATTAAGACACATTATGTAGAAATAATGGCATAGTAAGCTGCAGGCAAGTAAAAGCATGGGTCCATTCCTCCCAAATAAGTCATGAAAACCACAGCAACACAGAACCTGCTCGCTGCTAGACCTGTAAATGAAGACATGACAAAAAGCAGAGGCACCATGCCATGAGTGATGTCTCTTGAAGTCCTGCACAGCAAGTCTGCTTTTAATCAAACAGATTTGGAAAACTGCAGGTTTAGTCCCTGTTTGCTCCTGGTACTATGTACGTCCATGCAGAGGGTTTGCAAGAGAACCACAAGCATTAGTAAAATAAAACATGCTAGCAGTCTGTCCTCTCAGTGGTAGAATCTGACTGATTCATCCCTTGAAACTCAAGTATGGATTATTTCAAATAAAACTGACAGCATCAGCCATCTGTGAACAATACAGCTACGTCTAACTCCTCTGACCTTTTCTTGCAGTACCAACTGCCTTGGCAACTCTAGTCAAACCTCAGTAGAGCCTTTACTCAGCTCCCACACATGCTCTAAATCAATCAAATACTGTAAGGGCAACACCAGCCTGTGTGTTTCCTTCTCTGATGCTCTAGCTTCTACTTTGAGTGCTTCATCCATCATTAAGGCATACATTGCAGAGGAGAACGGGTAGCTCTGAAGGTTATTAATAGGTAACTAAACTCTTTAGGTCAGATAATACGACAGATTTTCAGACCAGATTAGTGATTGTGGCAGTTCAGCTACAGACAATGAAAAGTGTTGTTCTCCAGATCAAGAATAGTCTATGTTTTTTTGCAGCATAAAGTCCTCCCAGGGGTCTTAAAGTAGGTGAAGTAAGAAGTTGTGTTTTCTTGTAGAATAACTAATAAGTTTGAGAATAACAGACAGGTCTTAAGGAGTAGGTCTTCAGGGACAGGTTTCCACTAGTCATTATGTAAAACACAAATGACTTTTGTTTACACCTTCCTATATCCTCTTTTCATACAGCATTCTCCAGCACAGTGCATGGTTTGATTACAGACTCTGAGAGATATAATTATGAAATAGAAACAATGAACGTATTAGGGTCACTTATCTAAAACTAGATGTCACTAATTGGTGACTGTTTTGTGCCCAAATGATACTATCAAATTTAAAGAGAAGCCTCTCATCCATTTGCCCACACAAATGTAATGGTTTTATTTATACAACAATGGACTTGAACAACATGCCTGTAGGGCAGGAGTGGAGTGCACTCCTGGAGAAATCTAGAGAAAATCTGTATTAATCTCATTTGCAAAACAATTGTTTGAAAAATCTTGTCTAGATATAATAAGTTAATATTTTTGTTAAAAGCTGTTAAAAGTGGTAATTCTTGTTACTGGATGTAACTGATTTTTGTATCTTATTTTGAGAAATACTCATCAGTAAAATATTTTACGAATACTATAAAAATTCAGCTTATATTTGATGCATGAGTGAATGCACATTCACACACATGAAAGTCATTATATATAATGTATGTGTGTAAATCTACATTCTCATGTACATAAATAAGCATACATGCCCTATACAATTCTGTATCTGTGTGCTTATGTGTGTGTTAGTGATTGTGAAAATATTCCTCTGAAATACATGTTTATCTGGACAAGAAATACACAAATTTACCCATGACCTGGTGAATCTGGAGGTGACCACTCAGGCATTTTCTCTCCCTCTGGGCAGATCCAGATGTTCTCCGATTTACAATTTTGCCCTTTCATTCTCCATTCACTTGACTTCTATACAAGTATTGGGGAAATTTGGATAGGATAACAAGGCATACATGCATATAAAGGAAAATTGTCAAAAATGTTATATAATTAGGTGGTTTTGTGTGGAGATTTATGATGATAGTAAAGATTGGGAAAATTAATCCTTTTCCTATATATCTATATATAGAGAAAAAAGAAAAACAGACATAGACATTCCAGGGTTTCTCCAACAGTGTGGAAATTTTTTCCAGAACAGGTTATTTTCAACTTCCCCCAGCTCCCATGTGGTTTACAATTTGTAAAAAAAACCCCAAAAAACCTAACGCTGTTTAGTTTAATTTCAGTATGACTCTCTCTACCCTAATTAATGCCATTTTCAAAGCTTGAACTGAGTAACTATTGTTTCAATGATGCTTCTCTGGTGCTCATCACCATAGTATCTCAGTCTAACAAACATTAATGAATCTATCTTCCTAATTCCCTTATGAGATAGTAATTGTACAGAAGAAAAAGAAATAAGTAAATAAAGCCCCTTCATTCTTAAGAGCATCTTTTCAAAAGGTCTTTACTCATTTAGAGTTAAGGATATAAATCTCAAGCATCCACCTGTTTCCTAAAAAGCAGTGACTCTTATAATGACACATGGTCATTAAATATCCACTGAAGGCCTTTGATTTATTCATCCACATTAGCCCTCTAAAATACAGAGGTGCTACTGTTCATATTTTATGAAGTTTTTAAGTGGTTAATACAAGGTGACCCAGGAAACCACTATGCCACCTTTACCAAAGATGGCTTAACAGATCCCTTAAAAGAGGGAATATGGAGCAGTTTTGAGGACATGGTGCATGAAATCATAACTGAAGCATTACTTCTGATAATGGCACTGACCTTTTCTAAGTGCTGTGATAAAACTGAACGGGATCTGGAAAATATCTACAAGAATCACAAGTCACCTTGAGGATACCTCTTCTAGATGCCCATTATCTATATTCTAATATATGTCCCCATTCAGCACAAGTTGCCCCCAAAAGAGGATACAGTGAAGAGTATGACACGTATGGAAATGTGCTGATTTAGTATTATGACTACGCAGCCTTTGTGTGAACTATTCCTCTGGATCCCCTAAAGATGCTCATCTTGCTATGTTATTTCTGCTTGGAGACAACCTGCTGAAAAAATTGCTTTGAACAGTATATAGCAAATAAAAGCCCAGAAAGGCAGACTGTGCTCAGTGATATAGTTCTGGACCTACGGTATCGCGCTCCTCTTTCTTATGACAAACATAAGCGGTCTCATGTGGGATTTTTTGTTGTTTTGGTTTGGTTTGTTCTGTTGGGGTTTAGTTCCTCCCCCCCCCGTAAATATATCTTACTCCTATTAGTTCTTTCCTCGTCCTTACAAAACAGGAGAAATCTTTCCTTGAGCTTGTCCTAGGCTTTATAAACTCACGAGCACAGAAAGAGCAAGGAGACACAGGCAATTTTGTGGTTGCACAAAGTACACTCTTTATAGCACCTCATTCTTGCTGCTATAAAAGGATTGTTGGGCTTTTTTTTAGCATTGCCACTATAAAATGTTATTTGAATGGTTTAATGCAGCAGACATTTTAAGTCACTCCAAGAAGAATTTCTTATACATCCTATTCAATCAACACCACAGTTATTTGTCTCAAAGTCTACTGGACTCTACTGAAGTGAAACTTTTCTTTGAATGATTTTCAAAATGACTAAAAGTAACTTTTTCTTCTCCCTCAGAGAACAGTGTGCCTGATTCAGACACTCACTTTCTCTAAAATAGCTAAAATATACCCAATTAGAGCAGAAACCACAACTTATTATTCCCTCTTCCTCTCCTCTCTAGCATCTTTACTGTGGTAGGGGTGTGGAGGTTTTCTCTGCTTTGGACAAGGTACAGAATACATACAACAGAAAAGGTGGAGAGATAAGAAATGTCTACCATAAAATACCTGAAAGAATTGGTGTTACCTTCTGAGATAAAAGGTTATTATTTCAATATCTGGCTCTGTGCAAGGGGTTATGAAATCTTGTTCCAGATATGCTGTGTGAGAAAGACATGGACTGTTGGAGAGGAGCCATTACTTCCTAATGTATAAGTTCATATAAAATCTTTTAAAATATAGTTAATTTCCAATTTAATGAATATTTGATTTGACCCACATGTAATTATTTTTGTAATTCACAGAAAACTCTGAAGAATTTTGTTTGGGGACAACTTAATTTCTTAAATTTGCAGTTTTCTTAACTGCAGTAACAAAATCCATGTTACGTTTACATCTTGGGAGATAAATAGTTTATAAAGTAGACTTATAAACTTCCTTGGCAGCTTGTCTCTAATGCTTTGGTAATCTAACGCTGCACAGATCGACAAAGTACTGCATTTCCAATTGGATTATGAAAAATTAGATTGAGTTGCATATTTAAGGAGGCAATTTTAAATAAATGATGAGTTAAAAGTAGCTTTGAGGTACTGCACATTCCTCCCCATTCTTTGCTCTCCTGCCAGTTTTCCATGCATTGCCCAAGAGAGTCATGGAACAGCAGGACCTGAATCTACAACACTCACCACGTTTTTATTTTCAAGCAAGAAAGAAGCCCTGTTGTGTCAACAGGGATCCTCATACACTAACCATTCAGAGTTGGTGTGGTTTGTACATGTGCTTGTGATTATTTACTGTATTGGAGCTAGGCAAAGGAAAGAATAAATCTAACTTAATTAAAAAGTTTAGTCAAATGCATGAAATACACTTGCTAAACTCATTGTCAGATTTATTTTTGCTTTATTCATTTAGGAGGGAAACATCCTAAGAACTACTATATCATTAAATAGTAGAAATATAAAAACAAACTGACAGCATCTCTGTAAAGGAACCTGGTTTGGAATTTAAGATTTTATGCCAGAATGCGAGTTTTCCTCTGTACATCAAAATGGGTAACACTTTCAGTGTCAGATTTTACCTGCATGACCTTCTAATTCATATAGAGCTAATTCCCTTTCTGAGCTCTCTGAGTTAATTTTTTTATTTGCGCATGAGATTGGGCTATAGATTTCATTAACAAGGCCTGAGAGCTTCTGTTATTCTGAAAGGGAAAATATTGGAAAGAGCTTGGACATCAGAACATGACATATAGCTGCTGTGTGCAAAATCTTCAGTGCGTTTTTATCCTTGAAGTGATTCTCTCTGTGCTCTCAAGGAGCTACAAATTCATAGTTTGACAGCCTAATATCAGCCATGATAGCCTTCTTTCTGCTACACTCTCTTGGACAGGGTAATTAATGTAAGCATATGAGAAACCATAATTGACATTCTGATCAATAAAGGTCCGCTTGGCAAACTTGCAAACGACATTGAAGTGGATTCCCAGGAGCTATTCAAATCTCAGCAAAGGGGTACATCATGTGAATGCCTTCAGCCGCTCTGCTACGCAATGTGTAAGCTGTGGTACAGTAGGTCATTAAGACTAGAACATTTTTATCCTCTCCTTCTCACAGCAATAGCTGCAGTGAGTTTCTGCCTGAAGAAAACAGCTCACGCAAGTTGTTTTAACAAAATAATATGCAGCCATATATTAGTATAATGAAATGGGGTTTGCTTGTCATTTAACATTGGGTTACGAAAGCCAAATTATAAAGCAAAATCATTAAAAGAAGGAAATACTCTGCTCTTCTATCTGATGAGATAAACCTTTTCTCCTCTGGGAGAGTGAATTTTCTGAATACTACAGCCACTGTATCCCACACAACACCTTTTTCAACCTTGAGTCTGACCACAAGAAGTTCAAATAAAGGCACAAATGTCTGTTTTTAAGATCTAATGGAGATACATCACTGTTATATGTATTTTTCATCACCGAGTTTTAATTTAGTTTTAAAAGGGACCATCTATTGTTTGTATTGCTAACAATAAGGATTTGGGGAAAGGTGAGATTAAAAGGTGAAAGAAAAATGTTTAGCAGTGTATATGCAAACTTGGGTAAACACTGGTATAATATCATTAACTAACATAATACTGACTTTTCTTGGTAAATGGAAAGATAACCAACAGATTTCAAATTCTGATCACTGTTGACCAGGTACATAGCCAGAACAACTCCAGTGTTTTTAATGAAGCTATGAAGAAAAAAAATCAAAAGATGCTGTATTATGCAACTTTCTTGGGATTATGACTTCAGCAAAACACGGAGGTGTGTGATTAGACCTGTCTTGTTAAGTGTACCTAAATGTTTGTTGAATCAGGGCCCTGACTGATTTGCTCAAGATCACACTGTGAATAAATACTCAGCAGGGAACCCAGACAGAACAATAACTTAATTGCGCCTGAAACAAATGAATAATGCTATATATATTCTTCTCTACTGTGGAACCTGAACCTTAAATCAACCAGCTGTGTATAACTAGGAATAGAGAGAAACCTCTTTTTTACAGCACATGGTGACACAGATAGCAGCTGCATAATTTGCTGGATAGAGATTTTGTTCTCTTAGTCTGTAATTCCAATACTTAACAACATGTAGGATTTCCTTTTTTATGTGTCTGTGTTTGTATTCTGGGAACAGGTGGGTTTTTTCAAGACAAAAAGGGAAACTCAGTAAATACACCATGTAATAAATGTCAAATCCCAGGTTGCTTTTTAGCAGCAGGACAGGCTGAGGGCATGAGTGTGATGAAAGCTGTGCACAGCAGAGAGGGGTTCATGACTTGCACAGGTTACAGTCTCAGCAGCTCGCTCTGCTGAGATTCCTTTGCCTGCCCTTGCTGTCTGCTTTCCATACAACCCCAACCCCAGTCTGGTGTCAAACATGAAAATGGTCAAGAAAGCAGTTGTTTTGGGGATGGTGAAATCACAGAGGATGCAAGTAACAAGCAAACAAATAGAAAATACATAGAAGGGGATTTGATTAAAGGTACAAGCTTGCTTCGAAGCAGTCTGGGGATGCACGGGAACAGGGGAATATAGAGCCACAGCTGAAGAGGGACCGGGAGATCCCTCTGAGTGATGCACTGGGGACAGTATGGGCTCTAAGGGTTAAAGAGCTGGTTGCAGAAAGGCAAATGAAGAAACCACACAGAACAGAGAAAAGGAAAGCAGAGCTACTTACTAGGCATAAATCAATGTCTCAGAAGGTCTGCTGGCCTTCCTGGGACAGGGAAATCAAGAGTTTCCTTCCTCTCAGGTTATTACTGCGAAATGGCTGGTGTCTCAACCTTTACAGGGCTGCTAAATCCCTCTCCCCGACTCTGCTGCCTTTGCTCTTAAATTCCAATAAATCAAGAAAATTGACATTTCTAAAAATAGCTCTTTTACCTATCCTGAGATAATTACAGCCCAGGAGAATTAGAAGCATTAAGCATACATGAAGCCTCGTGAAGCCCCTGGGGTATGATTCATCTCACAATAACCACACCTCTTGCCTGTCTCATCCCTGTCTCATCAAATATCTCCCAGTTTCTCCGCCTCCCTATTCTTCACCCCTCTTCCCCTCCCTGTAGAGGATACCTACAAAACTGAAAGCTGATACAAAAAAATGGGAATAATAGCTTAAAAATTCCCATTGTTCTGTTTCTGGTGGAAGAGTTTCTGGGTCTTGTAGAGTGAGAGAAATAAAATCCCCAAAAGCTTCTCTGGCTCCTTGTTATCAGTCTTACAGACCTGAAGCAATTTAGGCATGGCTGGGAGTAAATACAGAAAATAGTAACAAATAAAGGATTGCAAAATGGTAACATAACAGGTGGAGAAAACTAGCTGGAGTTTCATTTTGTGGAGGGATGAGTGCTGACTCCAATGGGAAGCTGTGGGAATAAAACTTTTTAAACGAATATGGTCTGTAAAGGGGCTGAGTTTCTTCTGAAATTGAAGAATTCCTACAAAGTAGATGGTATTTTTATTTCTCTTACCTGACGGAAGCCTATAGCTTTGGTGTTTCAGTACAGAGGACAACTTCTAAAATACGAGGTCTGGTCTTTAAAGGCAGTTCCTCTATATGCTGGCGCAGGGCACAGTATAGCTGGAGCATCTTATACCGCAAGGGCACGTATGGCTGAGAGCAAAATGAATTGCAGTGATTTTTGTGACTACCAGTTCCACTTACAAAGTTAATGAATAGAAAGACATGATATAAATTTTGACTACTGGCTGGGAACATAACTGATCGGCAGCATCAGCAATCAGTTAACATGTATTTCTACAAATTCTTTCAGAGAGTTGTTCAATTGTTTATTTATGAAGCAGACTGTAACGTTACCTGCCATAAAGCAAAACTGCCACTTGGAGTGTAACCTAATTCTGAAAGGATAAGAGGAGAAAAAAGTGCATTTACACCATGTAGGATAAAGATTTAAGGACAGCCAGCCTTATCTTCAAGACAGCAGTGAATCTCTTTGATATATGTCCTCAACTGGAAATCCACAGTTGTCTGTTATGGTAATTTGGTACTTGCCTCTGAACTAGCTGCCAGTGGCCATGGCTGGAGGCAAGATACTGCATTAGATAAACCATTCATCTGATCCACAATGATGATAGTTTTCCTAAGAAAACTGAGTTTTGTACATATACATCGGTTCAGCTGGCTGCAAGAACTTAAGAACCTATTATTACTGTAATATTAAAAGATATCTAATTAATTCCATCCACTGTCTTTAATATCACATATAATAATTACTTTAGTGTTGCATAAAATTGTTACATTTCTGAACGTTAATTCAAGAACTAACTTTTGTCTTCTCCACCTCATTCTTATCCTCACCCACATTTTATGAAGAAGTATTGGCAGTGTTTTTCTAAGTTGTTAATTAGACCACTGTGTACAGAATATTATTCCTTCATTACAGGAAATTACAAGTACTTTCTTTTCCAGCAGAGACAGAAGAGTGACTTCAGTGCACACTTTCCTCTCTCATTTGCTCTAGGAACTGTCTTCAAAACCCACAGGAACCAGGAAGCAGTAACATTGATAATGCAATGACTTCTTTGCAGTTGGACCTGAATAATCAAAAAGCTGTTACTGAACTCAAGCTGAGACTTAGTCAAATCGATTCAATAGCGACATGTCAGATGATTAGCTTTATATTACCAGTTTAGATGTTCTGACTTTCAACCAGAACAGTTGAATAATGCCACTTCACTAAATTAGGAAGAAGATAGTCCAGTCCTATTTCTGGATCCTCTTGCAAGCCTTTGTGAATAAGGCTGGGAGTAAGATAACAGCTCTGGGATATTGGCATTTAAACAAACTTCGGTATCTAAAGGCGAAGTGTCTAGTGCAAGTGAGGTTCCCTTTACCAACAGTGGAAAAGACAGTAAATAAATTCCCAATCTATGAAACCATAGATGAGGAAGGTTCTTCAATATGGAGTAATTATCTTCACAGGTCTTTTTTTTTTTGCCCCTGTTTACTATTTCCTATGCAGCTGGCATTATCTAAACTTTTAATACATGCTGGTGGTAAAATTCATAACTTTGTACTGATGGCACATTTTATACACAGCTGTACTTACAAGATGTAAGTAAGTGTGAACTCTAGATACTGAAGGTATAGAGAGTACTGTAAATGTCTGTTAATGATATTTGGATATCAGTGTTGAGTCTTTTAGCTATATTCTTGCTCTTATTTTGGTGCTTTTTTTCTGAAGATACTAGCTTATGGAATCAAGCAAGCTCTACATCTATACACAGATTTAAAACTAGTTAATAGATAAGGTCCCATTAAATAACACTGCCCAAGAAGTGGCCCAGTCTGGGTTTGTGAGGATGTGCCCGAAATGTTGTGCCCTACAAGAACTTCCTCTCCCTGTCCATTTATATCAACAAGTCCTTTCACATAACTATTTTTCCCCCACCAAGAAAGTTGAGATGAAGTGGTGAAACACTTGGAAAATGACTTGAAGGTTCATAAACTAGAATACAAAATTAAAATAGATCAGAATAACACAGAACTTTGAAGGGCTGAGTTCCATCTAGTGTGTTCTTGTATTTTATGATACCAGAGCATGATAGTCAGACTGGAATAATTTGTGTGCTGCCACTGTTTACTTTGAGTCATGAATTTCATGGTGAGGAGGATGTCTGAAACATGTGGCTAGACAGATATAAATTCAGATGTGCTTATATATATATTCTTTTTCCTTTCCAGAAAAATAAGTACAGGCACTACTGTACTTCTAGCTATTTTGATTCAATTCAAAAGTTATATTTGAAGAGCTTTCAGTGAAGTTGAACTTTATTGTGGAGCCTTCCGCTTGGAAGACCCCATTGGAGACAGTCAGAAAACCCAGGAAGGTGTAGAACAAACCAACCAACTGAAATGTTATGAAAAAAACATATAAGCAATGGCAAGAACTGAGATGAGTTCTTAAAATTATGGTAGGGAAAATGAAATCAGTAATTACTTTAGAGGTCACCCATGCAAGTCTAAATTTCAGTGGGAGAAGTGACTTTTATTATCAACAAGTTGGACAACTTCTGCATTAAAAGTGAAAGTAGAGAGTGCAAAACAAGTCATTCCCCTGTGATGGCGACCTTTTTTAAAAAGGAACTGAATTTTATTTCTTGGGGCGTAGAAAGACAGAAGGGATATCTTTTCAATAATGTCAGGTGGGTTTCCTGTCCCGAATCTCCAAGATGTCTCAGCATCCCCAGAAGCTTATAAAATCCTTCCCAGTTACTTGTGTGGATGTTGGATTGGCCCAAAAGACAGAAATGTACAGGGGATGATAGCATTGGGCAAAAAAGTCCAAAGAGGTTTCTAATGATTCCCTTATGAACCTGGGGACAGCTATATTAATTTAATAAAGGGTGGGACAAATTTCTTTTATGCATTGTAAAATGACTCTCCAAGCCTTAACATGTGTTTTTGTAATATCACATACTAATTAAGTAGTTGCTTGAAGCTGTGCTCTCTGCCTTTTCCCTAAAATATCTTTTCCTTTACATTTTTATGTTCAAACATTTTATTAGAGATTAAGCAAGTTACCATTTGGAAAAGAAAATCAGTACAGGATCAGGAATAATTAATAATATATAAACTGGGTTACCTTGAGTAACCAGAAGCAGCACCTCAGTCCTAGTTCAGGGAACCCTCTGTATGCCTTACACATTCAAATGTTAGGTTTACCTCAGCAGGAGAAAAAAAAAATTAGTACTGTATCAGTCTCTACAAACTGCCAAGTGCAGCTGAAGAGAGCTTAGAGATTTTAAGAGAAAAGCAATGTTACAAATTGATAAATTTCAGAGCTACCTCTTCTTTTAGATGTTAGCAGTGTACAAAGATTAGAGTTTTAGGAAGGATTTTACAAAGCCCAGGGAGTCAAACAGTTGTTCAGATCCATTGGCTGCTTTTGAAAATCTCAGCCATAACTGCTTCTTTTTCGGCAGGGTTGTGTGCTATGCTCTGTTTACATTCTGAAATCACTGATGGAAAAATATTGTTTATTTTGGGCCAGAGTTAAGGCTGTAGTAGTGTGATGAAATATGCATTTCCATCTGTTTGATCAGAATAATCCTCTTACATCTATAATGTATGCAGCATAAGCGTTATGATATCTTTAGCCATTAATTCCCCTGACATTAAGTGTTTGGGATTTAAATATGAGGCAGCAAATTATTGCATGGTTGCATTTAGCAACTACACTTAGTTTTCAGCAAAAATTGTTTGTTTTTTTTTTTTCTCTTGGAATTTCCCAGGTTTTGTTTCTTTCCTTAAATAAAAAAATGATGAACCAATTTATTGAATCAAAAAATCTGACAAAACAGTGATGATAAAGAATATTTTATTTCCTTTTCTAATTTTGAGGTCACCCCTGGAGGAGTCCATAGGTTAAAAGGCACTGCTTGCAAGTATAAAACCAGCATGCTTTTCAGAAAGTTTGCACCGACAGGACTACAATACCAAGAAACAATTCATCTCCCCAGTATCTCGCCTTTCACTGTTGAAAGATTTCATCAATAGCAGAATCTCTTTTCCATTGCTGCCTTTATAAAACTTTGGTGCAGACATGTGAAAGTACCTTCCCATCTCACCTCTCCAAAACACTCTTGATATCTTTGCTCTCTGACTCTAGGAGCCACCTTCCTTCTTAGGGGAGGAACTAACCGCTCATTTAACTTTTTAATATTTATTTTAGAGCTGCTGTCATAAAACAGGGTGTCAGTACTTTCTTGATTTATTGACTCAGTTTTCTTCACTGTCTTTCTTTCCATTTCTTCACTGCATTACAATCAAATTCTACACATCTTTGAACTCACAACTTTGAACTTGCATGAGCAGCTCTACCATAATTTCCTCCTCATTCTCCATTTTCTTCTATTTCTCCTAGTCTCTTTTCTTGATTCTCCTGCTGTCTTGATTTTTTTTTCCTCTTGGTATCCTTCATCTCACATAATGTTTAACACCTTCTAGTGAAAAATCTGTCCTCTAAGAGGCGAAAATCTTGTACAACAGATTCTTTTGTTACCCAAAAAATAGGACAGGAATGAATTATCAAAGTCCAACTGTACCACTGAGTCTAACTTCCATATGTTCATAGAAAAGTTCTGAGGTTTGTTTCTGAAAAAACCCTACCTATCATTCAAAGGCCTTTTCCCCAGAAATAATTTACATTTGTAATTCAGTCATTGCATTCAAGGACATGAGAGTCACATAACAATTATGTGATTTCTTGAAATCTATGTCATTCTTGCATTAATTTTAGTCATTAGAGGGATTCTCAGAGAGTTCTCCAGTTTTGGATCATGTTCTTAGCATGGTCCTGACAAAAATAAGAAAAAGCTCTATAATTGATAGGTAAGGGGTTTTTTATTTCTTTTTACCATGGTGTAAATGAAGCCTTTCAAGATTTTAACAACCCATCTGCTCCTTGCCAGAGGAGATGAGACTGCAGTGAGACTGGCCCCAGAAACAAGTGGCAATTCCCTTTTTAGTCTACCTGAAGCACTGATAGCATCATCAATAATGTCAGCACAGTAATGGACTTTGTTAGTTAACTTGTGGTTCTCTGCGAGCTGACTAGCTACGAACTGTGAAAAGATCTTAGCATTGCCAATAAAGAACAGCTATTAAAAAATATTTGTTGACAGTATTAGTATTTTAAATGAAGAAAGATAAACCTTATCAGAACAAAATGCTCACATCCTGTCCTGCCTCAGGAAGATAATCCTGTTTTAAACAATTACTTTAATGTAGCTCCCAAGATTTCCACTGCAGTCTTCTATGGATTTAGTTAAAGGTCATATGTTGTAGGTGACCAATTTTTACTGGTCCCTTGGGTAGTGGTTTAAGACAGGATTCACTTTGTAACACTAGGTAGGTCAGACTTTCAGGGTCGAAGATAATTGCTAGTCTCCTTTGAAAGAGGGGCACTACCAAGGAATAAAAGGTAGGTTTGTGAATGTAGCTAAAAGACAACATATTAATTGTCCATTATTCAAGCTAAAGCACATTGCTTGCTCATTAAGTACACACTGAACAACCAAAGTGGATGTACACATGAAGGGTCAGAAATTTTACAACCCTCCCTCTCAAATAGTATGTCACAATATTTTATCTTTTTAGTTACAAAAGCAACCCAATAATCTGAATGCAACTCCCCTTTAAAAACAACATTTTACAAAATCCTGCTTAATCCTATGATAGAAAAATAAACTAGTCTAGTTAAATAGCATTATTAAGGTACTAGACCAAATATTATCTATTATTATGGTGTCAATCTTCTCAGCAAAAACTAGACAAGTATATATTTTGCCTAGGCAAGTAAATTTTCATACCCATTTCTGCAGCAGAGATTTTTGTTTATAAAGGCTAAATATGAGGTGTTACTTATGTACTTCTGAGAAGTTAAGAGACTTTTTGCCTCTCATTTGCTACTTCTAACCCTTTATTTTATTCTCTTTTTATGCAACTGGTAAGAACTGAAATACTATGAAAAAATATTTTAATATAATGTGTCTGCTCAGATAGAATTCTCTTAGTAATATATATATGGGGATATTCCTTCCCCAAATCAGCTACAATTAATTTATCACTTTGTTTGCAAGGGATATTGGAAAATCAGATTTGATTTTGGTTTGTTCACTGTGCTCAGCATATACACAACTTATCATTGCCTTCATCCAAACTGTCCTTACTCTTAGCCTGAAATGAAGATTTTTTTTTCGGTGTTGTGATAACAGAGATGCTCTTAAGGGATACAATAAGATTTTATAATACTTCCATTTATTTATAGCATCTATCAAGTCTCTTTAAATAGATCCTCTCCTCTGTGTCAAGCACTATTCCAGAAGATTACACAAGCACCCGTATTTTTCTATTGCTCCTCTGTAGGTTTGTAGGTTAAACTAAGAACTAACAATTAACATTTTGTTCTCCTTGTAAATAATATTTTATCAAACCAATAAAGAGTTGCACAGAAAAGAAATACTGCTAAGATGTGTAGTAATACCTTCGTCACCATGAAACAATACTATTTTGAACCATTAGCAACCTGATTAGGAAAAAAGCTTGACACAAAGTAATTTGTTGGTATACTTCAATATCAAAGGTTTGGGGATGATTTAGAAATCTTGATAAATAGAAGACATGCTTGTGGATTCAAAATTCAAGTTTGCATTAAGATTTCATCATGAATCACTGACTAAAAGTCAAATGGTTTGAATCTCTGTTCACCCTTACCAAATTTTTTTTGCAGTGAAACCATTTTCAGTATCGTTAGCTTTCTTTTTTTTCTCTTGAAATAAGGGAAACATTTAGCTCTTAATATATCTCCTCATAGTGTTTTACTCAGATTACAAAGTTTTGAGTTTTTTACCTTAAAAAATAATGCTATGAATCAGACGACCAACAGCAACTAGTAGTAATGTTCCTATAAAAAGATAAGAAGGACATAAGCAGACCAATGGTTTTCTTGGCATATTTCTCCAGCCTGCAGCAGTTTGTGAGTTTCTGTGACAGAGTTTGCACTTTGATCATCATATTTAATAGTCACTGCTGGACCTATCTTCCATGAATTTTGTAATTCATCTGGAACCTATTTATGTTCCTGGTTTCCCCAATATCCTGTTGCACAATTTAATTATGCAGCATCTGACAAATAACATCATTTGGTTTGAAACCTTCTTGTTGAATTTTAATCATATTCTTATTAAAATAGTGAATATGCATTTCTTGGTGACCTTTCAATATCCCTCATGATATATCTTTTTTTCCTCCAATACTGCTAAAAGAGACACACAGTGGGCAGACAGAAACCCAGAGAACCCTCATCAGTGCCCTGAACCTTTCAGGGGCTCCTCAGGACATTTTTAAAGGTCTGGTAGCTCTCACATTTGAGATATGATACTGAAATTGGTGTGAATAGTGTAAAAAGCTCATGAAACCTGGAAGTATTGGAAAATTACATGGAGAGAAAATACTGGTCTGAAAGAAATAATGTTTCCAGTTTTCCTTAATCTTGAAATTATTTGACAAATCAAAAGTGACTAACGTTATTTATCAACAACAGAACAAAGACTCCCAAAGAAAAACATCAGAACATCTCATCAGCTGACTGGTGTGCCGAGTCACAACAAGCTGCATCTCTGAATTAATAATTTCTTTTAGACTTGTACGAAGAAAGCTAACAGTGGGATATTTTTGCAAAATAAACAAGTTTCAGCCTCACAGACATTTTTCATTCAGCTGCAGTAGTTTTGCCTTCCAAGCTTGTTGTCTAGTTCAATTGCACTTTCTCCAGCAGAAAGTGAGGAACAGAGAGAGAAAGGGAGACACCCCTTCCCCTGCCCTTAAATAATTTTAATAAGAAAATTATTTTTATGTTACTTCTGTGAAAGATGATAGAAACATTTTCTATGCACAGTAATTGCCTAAAATTCATTTTTCATTGAAAGGGTGAAAGAAATCAGTATGTCATGGACGCAGACATAACAATCGAGACCCTATCATGGAATGACTAAAGAAAACACTAAAATCTCTCTATCATCACATCTATCCAGCTGGGAAAAAAGAGTATCATGGATCTAACATGCAAATTCACTGGAGTTTACCTGGATATTAGTGTTCAGCAGAAGGTGATAACTGTATTAAGAAATAATGAGGAATTGTCTATAACATCTACCTAAGTTATGATTAACGAAATGCAGTTGAATCCAGAATGTCAAATAACTTGCAGTCAAATCTTTGAGAACAAATGCCTTCTCTCTTGATTTAAAAGTCTTAAAACTCCGTCTAAATGTCACTTTATTCATGTATGCTCTATCTTGCATCTCACCTTGAGCTTCTAAGAAACTTCAGAGCATTTACATAACGTGTCTCACTGGCACCTAATGTGTCCTGTCCTTTGCTGGCCAGTGTTGGTGTCTGACTTTGCTTTTGCAGGATTGTTTTATGCACTCGACGCTATCTTTATAGACCTTCTGCTCAGTGAACGAAATAAATGCTCGAGTCTCAATGGAAACACCGACAAATATCACAAGAGAACAGTAATTGACAGAGCAGTAATGTGTGGAGCAATGCTAGAGGCAGCTGGCTTCTGACATCAGTTATTTTATTCTCAGAATGAGAACTAAACCACTGGCAAAGTCTTCTGGTTGGTGAAGGAGCCAACTTGGAAGGTTTCCCTATCTGAAACATGTTGCTTACAGCATGAAACAGGAAAGCTGAGCAACTGGTCTGCACTATAATTAAGTTTGAACAATAACCAGTCACGGCTTGATCACCAGCTTATTTTGTCCAGCCTGGAATTTGCCATAAACTCAAAAGCTTTCCAGTGTTGCTTCAACTATGAGGAGTATGTTTTGTTCTGTTGGAAAATAAGAACCTCTGGTCCAAAAACAGCAGGTCAAATTCCCTGCTGGCATAACTCCATTAATTTCAGGGAGGTAGCGCTGGAAGAGAACTTCACCAAGAAGGCCTAAATGAGAATCTAAATTAGATGTGAGACATCAGTAAAGCTTTCTACCTTTTTTTTTTTGTTCCTCACCATCACTCTCCAGGCACCAGATCCTCAGCAGGTATAAATTGCTATGGTTGCACTAATTTCCAACTGAGCCATGGCAATTTGCACAGATTGAGGATGTAACTCTAGGTAGCAATAATCTTTTCCAGGAGTGAATAGAGGAACACTCCACAGTGCTGTCAGAAGAGGATGCATTTTGTTAATGTGAGATATAGAGAACTTTAGGACAGATAGTGCCACAATGCTATCAGTCAATAATATCCTTTAAATAATTTGAAAATTAATCTCACTTCAGGGAAATGAAATGGTCTTTTGATTTCCCATAAATGGCCTTCCTAGGTAAGATCACAAGTCTGCCTAGCCCAGTATTATGTTTCAAACTATAATGAAAAGTGAAGATGTGGTGAAGAATTGGAACAATAGCACATGTAGCAATCCTTCCCCAGCATGCTTCTACAGACTCTAAAAATTTGGGGTCCAGGGAGAGGTCAGGCCAGAGGAGGTGCACTTTAACCCAGTGGCAGTTGTAAGCGAAAAACTCAAGTCACGTTCAGGATCAATGTATAACTCATTCTCTACATTTCAGTCACTGCAGAATTCAGATTTTACTGCATGTTTTCAACACAGTTGCTTATTTTTATGTCTTCCAGTTTTTTTCCAGATATAATGTTGTAACAGAAAATAGAATTTGGCATGAGTGTGTTACCAAAAGTTGTTGATGCAATTAACTGATGTTATTGAAATACTTAAACCAAAGTCAAAATTCAAACCAAGTTAATACAATGCAAGATTGATTATGAAGTCCTTTCTCTCTATTTCAATGTGATTACCATTTTATACTAACAAACACTCTAGGTAACATGTATTAAACAGTTAACATGCAGTGTATCTCAAGCTGTTTAATTTGAAAATCACCTAAAATTTGGGGGGAAAAATAAGAAAAGAAAGAAACCCCAAACATCCACTATGCTTGAAAGCAGTGAACTCTAGTGATTAATATATGTAGATGTCTTAATGTTTCCTCTGATGATTCTGACATCTGGTCTGTATATTGTGGCCTTGCTAAGGCATACTTTTACAAACCTTTCAGGTCTGGAAATCCATCATGCCCTTTGTAGGTTCTGCTTTTGAGGGTTCAGCAGACAGCAGTGGTCCATGAACAACAGGATGACTAATATCTCTTCAGATTAGTGAAAATAAGAGATAGATATATATATATATGATTGTAAAACCTGATAATTCCTGTAACACAGGTAACATGATATATAAACAATAGGTGGAAAACAGTGGACAAAATGAACTAGTGGGGAGTTGTTTTTTTGGGGGGGAGGGGGGATTCTTTTTGCTTTGTTTTGTTTTTTTTAATTTTACATGGCAAGCTCACTTGCAACATAACAATAAATTTATGAAGGTTAGAGTGAAAACATTGTCCATAACAAGAAAAACAAAGTCAATAATGGTAGATGGCTTTGGAACAAAACTTGAAGACCACTGTTGTTTGCAGCTAAAGAGTGCATCACTATGGAGGGCAGTGAGATAGTGAGAATGTGAAAACAGGTTGTCTGAATTAATTCAGTCAATTTTAACCATTTAAATTGTGCCAGTTCTTTCTTTCCTTTGAAAAATAAGAAAATACATATTCATTAAATACAGGTTACTTTACTTTATTTGCTATCCATCCGACATCTCAACAGATATATTTAAAAAATACAAAACTCAATGAAACCGGAGAGAAAATAGTATACAGACCCTCATATGCTGATAATAAATGAGACTAGAAAAGTTTGTTGGCTGTGTTAATATTCCTCTAAGAGTTAACACCAGCAGGGCTGGACAAGCTTTTGAAAGGCTACAGTCAAAAAAAAAGTTATTTCCATCAAGGAATGCACAGTTTGCTTAAAAATATAATAAACCAGTTGTAAGTGAACGTAAAAAAGGAAAATATTATATCTGATGTTGCATGACATTTGGTGAAGATGCTTACGTTTGCTTTAAAATATTGTAGCAAGATAGCATTCTGTATTTTCTGATATACCTTTAGGAAAGTACTTCAGAATTAAGATCTTGCTGTGCTGTTTCAGCTATTTGGATTTCCATACATTTTTAGGCCAAGTGCCTGGTATTCATTATCTAGGTAGTATTATATCTATAATGCCTTACCTCCTTGCTCAGAAATAAATTCCCTCTTGGCAAGTATAAGTTGTCTTTGGGCTATTATTACCATCAGTTATTTTCTTATTGAAATAAAAGTTCACTGCTGACTGGACGGACCTTACGTTTAGAAGGTCTTCAGCAGCATTGGTGAATAAAATAGCTTTCACTGGAAGGCTGTTAAAAGGAGCAGAGAAATGAACATGATACTTGCTATATTATTAAGTATTATTTGTGTGTCTAGGGCTGTACATCATAGTACAAAAATGTTGTATTTAAGCATGCAAAATATAATTAAAATTGGTTTAATTAAAGAATACAATTATACTTGCTCATGTTCAAAAGGGAAAATAAATAAAATGAACCATTGTAGAGGCCTCATTGATTTGTACAATGACAGAAGTCATTAACTGAGCTATGGTTAAATGGCACTCATCTGCTTCCAGAGGAAATGGGCCTGTGCTGTAGGTCTGTGATATATTTCAAAGTATTTTGCTTTTCATGCATGATATGTATGTAATGTGCATTCTGTTGACTGGTAGCACAATCAGCAGGACATATTTTGACAGCTAAATGGCAAATTTAAATGTGACTTTCTCTTTAGTGCTCTGGCATTTTTTATTTTTTTTTTTTCCCTTGCGTGTGCAATATAGCCCTGCTGAAGGTTTTAAATATCTCACACAGCTTACCCATAATGTATCACTCCCTGCATCTAGATAAGTGTCATCATGTCCATTAACTGTAAGTTGAACATGCTGCTCTGTTATGATGTATTGTCTCAGGAATATCTTCAGACTTCATCGCATAGTAGTTGTCGTACTGATCACCGCTGGAATGCATAGACAAACCAAATTCAAGGAACTAGGGACTTTTCATTGTCTGAGAGAACAGAGCATATTTTATGTTTAAATGGTGAAGTCAGTTAAAATGTTTAACTTTGCATGAAATTTTTTTGGGGGGGAAGATCTAACTCTACAGTTTTAGTGGCTAATTAAGAAAAATCTCTTAGAAGATATTACTTTGCAGTTTTATAGTGCTCATTACTGAAGGGTTTCAAAGCACTTTACAACTACTGGACTGGTTCCTCAGCTAGCAGTAACTGCTTTCATGCACAGATTTCATGAAATTATTTTAATGGAGTTATAACAACATTATAACATATTCAAGAAACCATTGTGATGTCAGTGTGCTTGGTTATCGTGTCCATTTTACAGAAGAGTAGAATGAGGGAGAAAGAGATTTAGAAAGCAATATTAATGTCACCTATTTTTAGGGATGGGATTCAGTTTAAAATTAAAACATCTAAATTTAATGATAGTCCAGCATGGGGCTTAGTTACACAGGTATAGGAGGGCTTATAATGCTCTAGGGTATCATCCACAAGGAGCTGGCACCGGAATTACAAGAGAGTTATCTATTTGAACGATACCTAATCATTACAAATCTCAAAGGTACTAGACACATATGTTTGTGATGTGATTTTCATCACAGGTATCTTTGGTAGACTGAGCTGAATTATCCTCTGGGTGCCACTGACTATATGCTCAATGCAGTTGCCCAAATGCGTGTCTGGTGCCAATTAGATTGCCCTAGGGGCTTCCATCCAGCATGTGGCTGCCACTCTGCAAATTCTAAATCTCCCTTGGTCTCTGTCATTTCTGACAGCTCCATACAGATTTCCTGGACACCCTAAGGCAATTCAATTGGTCGTTTTGCATTTTGGAGTTGACACCTAACTTACTTGCATGCAGACATCTACATTTAGTATCTGGAGCTTAATCCCACCCTAGGTGTTTACATTTGAGGCACCCAGTTTGAGGTCATTTTGCAGTTAATAAAGGGGAATAATAATTTTTGGGATATGAATCATCTGTCCAGCTTGTGCGTCTACCATAGGATGAGAATTATCTAAAGTGAAGTCATATAAATTCTGTCCCACTTGACTCAAATAGCATCACAATTCTTCCTGAAAGCTAAACTTCCTCTCTGCATGACCTGGTATTTGAAGTGAAGAAATGCCTACTGCAAATCATACAGTAATGGCAAAAGAGGACAACAAAACCAAAGAGAACCTATAAGGGTCCTACTAAAAGTAGATGGAAGGAAACTGAACACATAAGTACATGTGGCTGCAGCATGGCCGAGGAAATAAGAACAGACTTTAGAATAATACAACTGTGAATACAGCTAAATAATTCTATATACAGCTTCAGAAGTTGCTACCTGCATTTCAAACCTAAAGAGGGGCTTGTCTGTCAGAAAGGTCATTTTATTTTTTTCCAGGTATGACCTAGTAAAATATATTAGGTTTCCCTGTAAGCTTTGTCTCACTGAATAGTTCTTCAATCAGTACAAGGTCTTATACCTAAGGAAACAGACCTTGAAACATTACAGAACGGTCAGTCAGAAATAGTGTAATCTTCACAGTTAGCCTCTCTGAAAGTTTAAATCCTATCTGCATTTGTATGTTAACCAGGTGACTTCCTGAAAAAGATGGATGAGTAAAACAATTAAATTCTATTTACTCCCTAATTCATGTCTATTAAAGGGCAGCACAAAAGTGGCTCAGTCTGGAAAGGAAAAGTGTTACCTGAACCATAAGAAACAAAATTATACTGAAGACAGGTAGAAAGGTAAACTTTTTGTTGTTCTGACTGCAGGGTTAGGTATGATGCTTGGGATGCTTGTGAGCTCCAAAATGAGCGTGACTGAATTCTTGATGACATTTTCCTAGGCCTGTCTTGTCATGATGTGGATATGATTACATTCTTTATCGGTCATTACCTCCTTGCTTAGATAATAAAAAGCTGGTACGTAGATAGCATATAAATATAAAAATACCAATGCTTTATAACACTACAGAAACAGACATTCTTTCCTTAATTATAATTTAGATCTCAGATTTCCCAGCATTTGGAGGAGGTGAGAGATTAGGAGGGAGAACTAGGAGGAAGCATAAGTTTTGAAATTAATACCAGTCTCAATCAGGAAAATGGGGAATACTTTTCTCAAATCAGACCTCTTTGTTCACATCAAAGTAATAGTAATTACTTTCTTTTCCATGTTATTCAAAGCACTGTCTTGTTCTTACAACACAGTACACCTTAAAAGACTAATTGTAGCGTTTTTGCAAGGTTTGACTCAGACTGGTCAAACCACAGAACATTTCTTTAAGGAATTTAAAAAACATGTTTATCGACATCCCGGCAGACAAACATCTTGAAAAGCTTGCAGCTGATCTACTGCTATGTACTAAATCACACAGAATTTGCTTATACTTCAGCTATGTTCTCTCTCTTCAGAAATGAAATGCATATTTCCAGATCTTTAATGACACTTTACCTCTCAGCTCAGAAGTTACTCAGCACTGAAGACTATGTAATAAGGTTGTGGTACCAAACTTTCTAGTAAGTAATGAAGAGATGGTGATACATTCAGACTTGCCTTTTCATTTGGAGGATAATAATTTAAAGATTATCTCAGCATCCTCAGCATTTTCTTTTTGTATTTTATAGGTAAGTAGAAATTCCTTTGAATATACAAATAAACAAAGTCTTGGTGCTGTCTCAGAAGGAAAAAAGTGAACAGGCCTGAACCATGTTAAAGAAGATTAAAATTATATTGAAGACACACAGGAAGATAAACTTTCATCATTATTACTGCAGGTTGCTTAGGATATGTATTAAGGGGAAAGCCAGAGGTAGGAAGCCCAAAATGAATATATGTAAATACCTAGATAAATCTATTATTTGGGCACATTCTCATGTCTGTGTTCTGGTGGATGCTGTTTCCACTTCATTTTATAAATCCTTTCCCTACCAGAGAAAGCCAGGCTGGGATTTATCTTGTCTGGTTTTAAGCATCAACTTTACAGACATCTACATGTGCCACAGTCACATGCTGAGGGTGACTGACTTGCTGTAGTCATCTACATGTATTGCCTTCTTTGACTTTAGAGGGAGCATAGAGTGATTAGCATACATAGTACATGTTTAAATTTTATCACATGAATCTCACCCTAAATAATGACAAAGGCAGTCACTGCAGTACATATATAATACCCAATTTATGGAAAGCATCAAAATGACTGAAATGAAAAGCTATAGGTGTTCCAATTTGGAAAATAAGCCTACGTACAGCTTAAACGCCTGTTCAAAGTGGTGTATGCTGTGAAATTGTGTCAAATTGAAAAACTCTATTAACTTGTGGGTTTATTTGCCCATGCTGTTGTTTCTGCTGTTTGCATGACATCCAGAAAAAATTCAGTAGAAACCCCTAAAACCAAAGGCAAGTAAACCCTGATGGAACAGGCAGTAATCAGGCGACAGTGTCTGCCAGATGCTAAGAACTCATTTAGACCCGTAAAAGTTTAAAGCACACAGGGTTAGTGCTTCAGTACCCAGCATCCAGTGCATGATCAGCAGAGACAGTCTAATAAGGAAGAGTATAATAATTTGAGCCTGTTATAAGCCAATAGGGTCCAGAATTATTCTCTCACTATTGCTATTTTATATCTTGGGTTCTGACTTGCTAAGCATCAGCCTAATTTGAGTTTGACTAATTTATCTTTTCCAGCCATTAGTAGCCCAGCAACCATGCCAAGCAGATTTACAAAGAAGTTTGCTCTTTTCCTTGTTCTTTAGGAAGGATTGAAAGCAGTACAAAGATGAAGCAATTAACAATGAAGAAAGAAAACAGTGTGTTTTCTTTGTCTCCCAAACACAAAATTATATCATATAAAACTAAGATCAGGGGACAAAAGATAGTTTCAAAGGGAGAGTGAAGAAAATTGCTAATCCCCATCCTATTCTTAGCGGGAAAAAAATCAAATAAGAAAGCAGGTCATTGCAGGCCACAAGGAAAATCCTTCAAGCTTTGGAATGCATGAAGTTCAACAAGGCTAAGTGCAAGGTCCTGCACAGGGGTCATGGCAATCCCAAGCACAAATACAGTCTGGGTGGAGAATGGGTTGAGAGCAGCCCTGAGGAGAAGGACTTGGGGGTGTTGGTTGATGAGAAGCTCAACATGACTCAGCAATGTGCGCTTGCAGCCCAGAAAGCCAACTGTATCCTGGGCTGCATCAAAAGAAGCATGACCAGCAGGTCGAGGGAGGTGATTGTCCCCGCCTCTTCCACTCTTGTGCGACCCCACCTGGAGTACTGTGTTCAGCTCCTGGGCACCCAGCATAAGAAGGACATGGACCTGTTGGAGTGAGTCCAGAGGAGGGCCATGAAGATGATGAGAGGGCCGGAGCACCTCTCCTGTGAAGACAGGCTAAGAGAGTTGGGGTTGTTTAGCCTGGAGAAGAGGCGGCTCTGGGCAGACCTTTTAGCAGCCTTCCAGTACCTGAAGGGATCCTACAAGAAAGCTGGAGAGGGACTTTTTACAAGGGCCTATAGTTATAGGATGAGGGGTAATGGCTTTAATCTGAAAGAGGGTAGATTTAGATTAGCTATAAGGAAGAAAT
This sequence comes from Theristicus caerulescens, assembly GCA_020745775.1. Lineage (NCBI taxonomy): Eukaryota > Metazoa > Chordata > Aves > Pelecaniformes > Threskiornithidae > Theristicus > Theristicus caerulescens. The sequence goes on along the minus strand of CM036559.1, from coordinate 127,177,758 downwards.
TCTTCACTCTCAGGGTGGTGAGGCACTGGAATGAGTTGCCCAGAGAATTTGTGGATGCCCCATCCCTGGCAATGTTCAAGGCCAGGTTGGATGGGGCTTTGAGCAATCTGGTCTAGTGGAAGGTGTCCCTGCCCATGGCAGCAGGGTTGGAACTAGGTGATCTTTAAGGTCCCTTCCAACCCAAACCATTCTATGATTCTATGATTTTTTTCAGTTTACTATTTTGTTTTTTTTTTCTTTTATTCTACTTACAAAACACTTAAAAATCTGCAACAACAAACATAAAATGGTTTCAGAAACCATGGAAATTCTGAGGCTGTGCTTTCCCAGAAGCACAGTACCTTCTTAATGACTTAAATGAATTTGAGCTTCTTGTTACGCTTACTGTGGAAATTTTCAAGAATGGTGATTGCTTTAATGGCTTCATGAAGGTTCAAGGCTTTGTAGTTAATCAGGATGACATATGAGTTTAGTTTCAGAGTTTACAGACTCTTTGTCCCACGGCCATCTCAGGGTAGCAGGAGAACAAGAATTATTGAACTCAAAAAGTGGGAAAGTGAGGACTCTGGTAGGTGGCATGTCTCTCAAGTTTCCAGAGTTGCAAGGCACATAACATAGCCTTCTGGCAAAGACATGAAAAGAGGCTCTGTGAAAATGTTAAGCTCTGGAAGGTCTGTGTTCCTGGTTCTAAGTTTATAGAGACTTCAGTATCTCAACAGGAAACTGGGCAACCTTTCAGTGGAACTCAGCCTGTAATTCAGTCAAGGTGTTGTCAAGGTCAAGATATTTAGTAGAAACATTTAGAGCCAATAAAATTGATGGGTTTTGATCAAACTTCACTTTGTAAGAAAAATTCTGATCTTAATAACTGGAAGTTTTATAACACTTTGATGTTTTTAATTATGCAAGAGTCAAATACCATTATGAAATTATGGGTTTCCTATGAAATAATGCATAGTCAGTATTCGCAAAAGCAAAAAAAAAATCATATCATAAAGGCTTATTTCCCATAACTTTTGCTAAGATTCAGATATATGATCAGAGTTATCCATGAATAGCAGAAATTATTTTTATGTTTGCTCTTAGCTAACAACTTACACAGGATTATAAAAGTAGTTCTATTTACTTCAAACTTTAGGCATTTGGGCATTAGAGAGATGATCAAAATATCTACTCCCGTCTACTGCCCATTATCAAAATATCTCCGTCTCTGCTCTGAACTGGCATAGCCATATTTCTGGTTGGTTCTTAAAACACTTTGGATCCAAGCAGGTATGGTACTCAAAAGTTTCTTGCTTGATCCAATCAGCTTATCTAATATCACTCAACCAGTTTATCTGATAAATCATATCTATCTTGTTAATCACCATAATTTTATCATGCGCCTGAGACTTAACTCTCCCAAATGCATAGGACACTTTTGAAAATATTGCCTTTATGTCCCTATGGGTCTGAATGTGGGTATTGACCACTTGTTTCTTTACCTAAAAACAAGTCTGAGAGGGAAAGAAACAAGAAGAATATGATACCAAAATAAAAAGTGAATGTATAAAAATATAATGATATATATATATCATTATATAGAAATATAATGTGAATAAATATAAAATAAAAATAAATTAATATAAAATTATAATGGTCTATGAACATCAAAAGAAATGCTCAAGCACATGAGCAATTACTAGCCTCCTTAATGAGTCTGGTATTGTATTTTAAAAGATCTTACAACCTGGTAGTGATATATTTAAAATTGTCTTTTCTGCTAATCTGAGAATAGTAGAAATGAGTAATTACTAAGCAAAACCCTTTTACCTTCTTATGGATATTCCCATTAAATGGAACTTTGCAGAGTGTCTGTTCCTAAAATGTCAGATATTTACATCACTATCTTGATGACACAAGCTTGTATTTTTTGCTTTACTGTTAAAAGACTACTATGAAGCAGTCAGATACAGTGATGATGAACCAGAATAAATAACTAGCTTGCTAGCTATAAATGCCTCTTATTGCTATCACTTTAATACTCACTCCTATATGCTACAAGGAGGATAATGTATTTTCTAATAAGAAAGTATAAAATGAAGGTCTCTTATTACTGTAATGCAGTAAAATTTAATGCCAATAAACATATGAAAATGCTAAGAACAAGGAAGTTCTTCCAATAGCTTTACTTCAAAGTCAATGGAAAAGGCTCTTTATCTAAGCACAGCATGATCTTTTTTTACAACTGATACTGACACATGAAGAGAAAAAGAACAACTCATGAAAGATTGGTAGCCTTCTTACTATGAAATGTAAAGAAGTTCCATTTATTTTCTTTAAAATCCCACACCTTTAGAAGTCTCTTCCTCCAAATTTGAGTGCCAGATTAATCTTTGGAACACATACATCTTATCATTTTCAAAGACTGAGTGACAATTTCTTTCCTGTTGGTAGGCAAAGGAAAATCTTCTGTTAGCTTTCAGGACTTTGGGTTAGAAGAATCAATGCTTTTGGTGATGGAAATCACCCCTCAAAGTCCTTCCACTAAGAAATTCAGGACTCATATCCAATATCTCACCCTAGGACGTAACAGCAGAGCTGCTTTTAGTTCTAAACTATACCAGAAGATCTGCAGTTTCTCAACATCTATAGAAGATAAATTCTGAAAGCCCCTCCAGCAGCCTTTGTGGCACTGGTGTTACCCAGGCCCTTGCAATCTATTTCTTGAACGGGGCTCAATCAGTGCTTCTGTAAGCAGAAGGCTTCAGAATCTGTCACTCAACAGAGCACTCCTGTTTTATCTCACTCCTAATTTAACTCTGCAAATGATAAATCAGCTAAATAGTTATAAATGAAGGCAGATTAACCTTTGAAACTGCTACTAGGAGCTGCTGATTACCTTATTCAGTCAAGGAATCTTCACTAAAATCTGCATTACACACACAAAGCTTTTAATACCAATAAATTGAATATGCACATATGTTACATGCCTGTACCGTCACAATCTTTTTTCAATATTTTCTTCAAATTTTGAAAAGATTCCTTTTTTTGGCATTGTTTTCTTATTTCTTTTATTTCAATTTATTGAGGGAGGGGGGCTTGACAGAGAACACATTTGCTTTTTTTTAAAGTATGAATACCCCCTTGGTAATCACATGGACAATATCTTGTGCAACATTATAATATACATGTATCTTTTTTCTCTGCTTCTGTGAAGTCTCAAAAACATCAGTATTTATGTTGTACCCTTCCCAGTGACATCTATGTCAAATGACTTCCTTTAGCTTAACAGGAATGAAACTGAAGTGCTGATTATTAGCCCTCATACTAAATTGCTGCTGACTGACTTTCCTTTTCAATCAGCCTTTTCTCTTAAAGAGCTGCTGATGAAGCCTGACTGAAGACTTTGACAGCTATTCTATTTAAAAACAATTCTATTTATATACCATATGATTACATTTATGGATACACGTGACAGAACCTGGTTTCTTATGATTAGAGAACCTTGTATGAGACAGGACTTTGCTCATTCTATATTTTCCTTTCAGTGAAATGTCAGATAAAAAACACAGCCCTCTCCCTCTCAGAAATCATCATTATTTCAAATTCTTCAGTAAGAGAGAATGGAACATGGACTGCAGGCCCCATAGTGATAACCACCAGTGGGGATGCAGGCAGAAAAATAGTGGTTTAGACATACAGGGCAAAAAAGGGGGCAAAATAAGTAATGTTTTAAGATCTAGCAATTATTCTGTAGCACTTATCTGCTCAGTAATATGAAAGAAGGCAAGACAGAAGGGTTTTGTTAGTTGTTTCTTAAGTTATTTTTGAAAATGTAATTTGGGTTTCTACTTCACATGGGATTTGGTCTATGAGATTTGTACAGTGATAGTGAAGGCCATTATACTAGGTTTTAGGCTCTGGCTCAGAAATTAAATTCATAGCTCTTAGTTTGGCAACAATGTTCCCTGTACAGCTCATGTAGGAAGTTAGAGGTCAAAAAAGTGGATTTCCAACATGCAGCTCAACTAAACCAGCTAATCAGAAATATTTAAGGATTGGGGGAAATGCCTGTTTCTTCCCTTATACCAGATTTGAGAGCCTCTGTGAGACTGTCACTCACAATTCCAAACCTCTTTCAGCTTAAAGTAAATTCTTTTTTAAGTACAATGGGCTCCCTCACTCCACTTTATAATAACAAGGGAGGAACAACTGCAATCTGGAGATGACAACACTTTCCAAGGAGATCAGAAATCTGGTTCATCTGCATGACGGGCCTTCAGAAATAAAAATCTGTACCTTTACCATGACAGGACAATATCCTAAATCAGTATTAATAGTCACATGATCATCCTTACTCTGAACTAAATCCATTAAAAATGGATTTTAAAAATCCATTAAAAATGGATTTAAACTGGAAGCTGAACTTTATAAAAAACAAGAGCAGACTTAAAATAAACTGAACTAGGTGACAGAGGGAAAGGCTGTGGATGTTGTCTACCTGGACTTTAGTAAAGCCTTTGACACCATTTCCCACACCATTCTCTTGGAGAAACTGGCTGCCACCTGTACGTGGCTTGGACGGATGTACTCTTTGCTGGGTAAAAAACTGACTGGATGGCTAGGCCCAAAGAGTTATTGTGAATGGAGGTAAATCCAGTTGGCGGCCAGTCACAAGTGGTGTTCCCCAGGGCTCAGTATTGGGGCCAGTCCTTTTTAATACCTTTATCAATGATCTGGATGAAGGGATTGAGTGCACCCTCAGTAAGTTTGCTGATGACACCAAGTTGGGCGTGAGTGTTGATCTGCTGGTAGGGTAGGAAGGCCCTACAGAGGGATCTGGACAGGCTGGATTGATGGACCAAGGCCAACTGTATGAGGTTGTCAAGGACTCTTATGGAACTGGAATTGTCCCGACATTGCCGTTATACCACCATCTTCTGGCTTGGACATCCAGCCTCCGACAGACTGCATGCACGCAGACCACAAGGCGCCTGTGCAGAGACCAGGGCACGAAAAGCAGAAACACGGACTGCACACACACAGGCCTGGAGACGTTGGGAATTCGATCCCTTTTCATGGCTTCCGGGTAACCCCTGGGTTAAGCGTATCTTGTTTTATATGTTGTATGGTTTAGCAATGTTGTTATTTTTACCATGTGTCATTCCATGTTTTGTTCAATTAATTCAATATGTTTGACTAACATGCAGTTTGTTGCTGTCCCATCACCTGACAATGTTAAATGTATCCGTGCAGTGTACCAGCCAAAACCTTTAGTTGTAAAAATTGTGTAAACAAATGCTCTCTTTTCTTACCTTACTATCCTCCTTCTATCACCACCCTGGACCATGAAGACAGAGATCTGCGAGTCAAGACAGCAATCTTTGAGCCACGGGGTGATTTAAGAGTCTGAAGTGTTAAGAACAATTGTCTCAAAGCTTGCTTGGGTGTGTTTATCTGATAAGACTGGACAGCAGACCACTCTTCTGTCTGATAAGGCCCAAGGGCGGACCATTCTTTGGCTTATCAAGTGCCACTATCTTGCAAAGAGATGCACAAACTTGCTGAAGCTGCAGGCCATTCTTTGTCTTATCAGGTACCATTAACTTGCAGGGAAATGTGCGAACTTGCTGGAGCAGCAGGCCATTCTTTTGCTTATCAGGTACCATTAACTTGCAAGGGAACATGCAAGCTTGCTGAAGCAGCCGGGCATTCTTTGGCTTATCAGGCACCACCAAGAATGGGACACCAATTGATATCCGGGCCGGGCCACTTGCCCACCAGCAATACATATTGTGTGACTGGATGTGCAGGTGTGGCATACGTGATAACCAAATGGAAATGAGAGGGGAAACTCCCTCTCCAACATGGGATAAAAGACAGTACAACGAAACCAGAAGAGGCAGAAAGAAGAAAGCACAACGAAAGCAGAAAGAAGGCAGAAAGAAGAAGCTTTTCCACCCCTGAAGAACTAAAAGAAGAAGAAGCCTTTCCACCACTGGAGAACTGAAGACTGAGGACCAACGGGACGTCGCTGGATCCAGGGTGGTGACTATCCTTTGCTTACCTCTCTGATCGCTTGCTTATTTTCCTCCTAATATTTCCTGCCTTTCCTATCGCTTTACTCTTCCATATTTACCTAATAAAACATCTGATTGGCAGCACATGACCTCGTTTGTGTCTTAATTTCGCCCTTGGGATCATCACGAACTTTCCCCGAGCCTGACTATCAGGCCGGGTCGTAACAGAGGTTCAACAAGGCTCAGTGTTGGGTCCTGCACTTGGGTCACAACAACCCCATGCGACGCTACAGGCTTAGGGAAGAGTGGCTGGAGAGCTCCCCAGCGGAAAACGACCTGTGGGTGTTAGTCGATAGCCGGCTGAATATAAGGCAGCAGTGTGGCCAGGTGGCCAAGAAGGTCAATAGCATCCTGGCTTGTATGAGGAATAGCGTGGCTAGCAGGACTAGGGAAGTGATCATCCCCCTGTACTGGGCACTGGTGAGGCCGCACCTTGAATACTGTGTTCCATTCTGGGCCCCTCACTACAAGAAGAACATTGAGGTGCTGGAGCATGTCCAAAGAAGGACAATGAGGCTGGTGAAGGGTCTGCAGCACAAGTCTTATGAGGATTGGCTGAGGGAGCTGGAGTTGTTTAGCCTGGAGAAAAGGAGATTCAGGGGAGTCTATGATTATGTGATTCATAATTTACAGTAGAGGATACACTACAGTTTTGGGTGTAAGTCTGAGTCTAAAGCATTATTATATAGCTTATTTTCTAATAAGCAATTTCTAAAATGAAAAATTGCTTTAGCTGCTCTCTGTGCTCATTCCAGATTCACAGGATTTCATAGGATTTTATTTTGTTTTTCCCAGCAGAATACTTTCCCCCAGGGGCAATAGCAATCATAAATAGTACTGGGGTAACATATGGGCAATTGAGACCCTTACAACTCAAACACTCATCTAAGGAAAAGATGGAAAGGTGGTCCCTTCATAAGATCTGGCAAGTTATGTGAATCACACTGTAGAGAAAATATTTCTCAAAATTATGAAGAAACTGAGATATAAATGAAAGAGTTGTATAAGTATCTCTCTGGGGATATAGTTTCCTGACTAAAATGCCTTTAATATAGCAAAAACAAAAGAAAAATAATCCCCAAAAGCCAATAGCAAGATTCAACATGCAGATTATGAAGCTAGAAATATTCAGATGAGGAATAAATAGCAGTACTGTAAAACTAATGATAATTAACCTGGAAAATAACTTAATCTGAGAGGTGGTGCCTTCTCTGTCACTTGGGAGTCATGAGATCAAGTTTAGATGCCTTTCTAAGGGACATGCCCATCAAGAACCTCCAGACTAAAATCTACTAAGTAGGCAGCCAAACTACTCTGCCTTAATGTCTTACATGTATGGGCTGAATTTCAACCTTTCTGAACTCAGTGGAAGAATTTTGTTTAATGCACTGGGGCTAGCATTAATTCTGTAAATTATGAAGACTCCGATGCCTGTGTAGACTTCTACTGAATAGAGAATATTAATTACAGCGTAATTAGATAAAGACAGGAGAGAAGGGAACATGGGCGCAAGGTAGTAGAAATTATCATGATTAGAAAAAATGAAACCACAAAACAGTTAGTGCTTCACACTACAATACTCAGTGCTATTAAATCATTTTGAGAGCATCGCACGAAGCCAAAATCTGAGAAGAGAAATTAGAAAGAAATTACATTCATACTTTTACAAAATGATACAGAAAGCCCCTTCTCATATGCGATATGGAAAAAACTGCATAATGATTGAGGGAAAATTGATTGATTTTGTGATATAAAATATGATGTGATTTTCATTTGTCCACTCTTCAATTTTACATCAGAAAGATTCAAAGATGGTTGGTATACTACTAAACAGTATTTAAATTTAAGGAGTATTTGAACAGGTTTTCATTTTGAAAGGCAATACTTAAATATGCAGGGCGATAGTACTATGACTAACTGAAGGGTGATAGTAGTAGGCAACTCTCTTCTGAGGGGTATGGAGGCACCATTTGCTGCCCTGATGCACTCTCTAGACAGGTGTGCTGCTTACCAGCGGCTCGTATCAGGGATGTCACCGAGACACTATCAAGCTTTGTACAGTCCACTGACTATTATCTGCTGCATTTGTTTCACGTGGGCACCAGTAATACAGCCAGAAGTCTGAGGAGTATCAAGAAGGATTACAGAGCCCTGGGAGTGGCAGCAAGGGACTCTGGAGCATTGATAGTTTTTTCATCAGTCCTCCGGGTCACAGGGAAAGGGTTTGAAAGGTCCATTCGAATCTGGTGAATCAACAAATGGTTACAGGACTGGTGCCACAGCCAAGGGTTTGGCTACTTAGACCATGGGGACTCGCTTGGAGAAACTTGGTCTACTGGGGTCCATTTGTCAGAGAATGGGGAGAGCATCTTTGGTCATAAGCTTTCCAAGCTGGAGAAGGTGGCTTTAAACTAAAGTTGCTGGGGGAGGGGCACCTCAATCCATCCCACTCCTACCAGTTTGATGCCAGTGCTAGCAATAGATGCCCAGAGCCTGGAGAAGGATCACAGGTTAGCAGCAGAGCACCTGAAGAGCAGCACAAAGGAATTGCAGCCACTCCAGCCAGGAAGTCACCTTCATTGGGGACCCAATTAAATGCCTCTATGCAAACACAGGTAGCACAGGGGAAAAAACAAGAGGAGTTAGAGATGTGTGCATGCCTGCAGGGCTATGATGTTATTGGCATCATGGAGACGTGGTGGGATGGCTCCTGTGACTGGAGTTTTGGAATGAAAGGATACAGGCTCTTTAGGAAGGACAGGCAGGGGAGATGAGGAGGGGGCGTCACCCTCTATGTCAGTGACCAGCTAGAGTGCATGAATCTCTGCCTGGGGATGGATGAGGAGCTGACAGAGATTTTATGGGTTAGAATTAAAGGGAGGGCAGGGACAGGTGACGTTACAGTGAGGATCTGCTACAGGCCACCAAACCAGGAAGACTGAGCGGATGAGGCCTTCTATAGACAGATAGGAGTAGCTTCACGTTCACAAGCCCTGGTCCTCATCGGGGACTTCAACCAGCCCAATATCTGTTGGAGAGACAACACAGCAGGGCATAAGCAATCCAGGAGGCTCCTGGAGTGTGTTGATGATAACTTCCTTCTCCAAGTGATAGAGGAGTCAACAAGGAGAGGTGCTATGTTGGACCTTGTTCTCACCAACAAGGAGGGGGTGGTGGGGAATGTGAAGCTGAAGGGCAGCCTTGGCTGCAGTGACCGTGAAATGGTGGAGTTCAAGATCCTTAGGGCACTGAAGAGGGTACACAGCAAGCTCACTACCCTGGACTTCAGGAGAGCAGATTGTGGCCTCTTCAGCGATCTGCTTGGTAGACTACCATGGGATAAAGCCCTGGAGGGAAGAGGGGCCCAAGAAAGCTGGTTAATATTCAAGGACCACCTCCTCCAAGCTCAGAAGCAATGCATCCCAGCAAAGAGGAAGTCAGGCAAAAATGCCAGGAGGCCTGCGTGGATCAACAAAGAGCTCCTGGACAAACTCAAACACTAAAAGGAAGCCTACAGAGGGTGGAAGCAAGGACAGATAGCCTGGGAAAAATACAGAGACATTGTCTGAGCAGCCAGGGGTCAGGTTAGGAAAGCTAAAGCCCTGATAGAATTAAATCTGGCCAGGGATGTCAAAGGCAACACGAAAAGCTTCTATAGGTACGTTGGTGATAAAAGGAAGATGAGGGAAAATGTGGGCCCTCTCTAGAAGCAAACAGGAGACCTGGTTACCTGGGATATGAAGAAGGCTGAGGTACTCAATGACTTTTTTGCCTCAATCTTCACCGGCAAGTGCTCAAGCCACACCGCCCAAGTCACAGAAGGCAAAGGCAGGGACTGGAAGAATGAAGAACTGCCCACTGTAGGAGAAGATGAGTTTGAGACCATCTAAGGAACCTGAAGGTTCACAAGTCCATGGGACCTGATGAGATGCATCCATGGGTCCTGAGGGAATCGGCAAATGAAGTTGCTAAGCCACTATCCATCATATTTGAGAAGTTGTGGCAGCCTGGTGTAGATCCCACTGACTGGAAAAGGGAAAACATAACCCCCATTTTTAAAAAGGGGAAAAAGGAAGACCCAGGGAACTACAGGCCAGTGAGTCTCATGTCTGTGCCTGGCAAGATCAAGGATCAGATCCTCCTGGAAACTATGCTAAGGCATATGGAAAATAAGGAGGTGATTGGTGACAGCCAACATGGCTTCACTAAGGGCAAATCATGCCTGACAAATTTGGTGGCCTTCTACAATGGGGTTACAGTGGTGGTGCATATGGGAAAACCAACTGATGTCATCTACCTGGACCTGTGCAAAGCATATGACACTGTGCCGCATGACATCCTTGTCTCTAAATTGGAGAGACATGGATATGACGGATGGACCACTCGGTGGAAAAGGAATTGGCTGGATGGTCTCACACAAATTGTTGCAGTCAATGGCTCGATGTCCCAGTGGAGACTAGTGACGAGTGGCGTTCCTCAGGGATCAGTATTGGGAATTATGCTGTTGAACATCTTTGTTGGTGATACGGATACTGGGATTGAGTGCACCCTCAGCAAATTTGCTGACGACACCAAGCTGTGTGGTGCAGTTGACATGCTGGAGGGAAGGGATGCCATCCAGAGGAACCTTGACAGGCTGGAGAGGTGGGCCTGTGTGAACCTCATGAAGTTCAACAAGGCTAAGTGTAAGGTCCTGCACAGGGGTCATGGCAATCCCAAGCACAAATACAGTCTGGGTGGAGAATGGATTGAGAGCAGCCCTGAGGAGAAGGACTTGGGGGTGTTGGTTGATGAGAAGCTCAACATGACTCAGCAATGTGCGCTTGCAGCCCAGAAAGCCAACTGTATCCTGGGCTGCATCAAAAGAAGCATGACCAGCAGGTCGAGGGAGGTGATTGTCCCCGCCTCTTCCACTCTTGTGCGACCCCACCTGGAGTACTGTGTTCAGCTCCTGGGCACCCAGCATAAGAAGGACATGGACCTGTTGGAGTGAGTCCAGAGGAGGGCCATGAAGATGATGAGAGGGCCGGAGCACCTCTCCTGTGAAGACAGGCTAAGAGAGTTGGGGTTGTTCAGCCTGGAGAAGAGGCGGCTCTGGGCAGACCTTTTAGCAGCCTTCCAGTACCTGAAGGGATCCTACAAGAAAGCTGGAGAGGGACTTTTTACAAGGGCTTATAGTTATAGGATGAGGGGTAATGGCTTTAAACTGAAAGAGGGTAGATTTAGATTAGCTATAAGGACAAAATTCTTCACTCTCAGGGTGGTGAGGCACTGGAACGGGTTGCCCAGAGAATTTGTGGATGCCCCATCCCTGGCAATGTTCAAGGCCAGGTTGGATGGGGCTTTGAGCAATCTGGTCTAGTGGAAGGTGTCCCTGCCCATGGCAGCAGGGTTGGAACTAGGTGATCTTTAAGGTCCCTTCCAACCCAAACCATTCTATAATTCTATGATTCTGTGAAATAAAGCCCTCCTCTATGGATAGAGATTGTGAAGAATAGTGTTATTTCTGGGAGAAATTAAACAACCAAGAGAGGACATAATAAAGTGTTAAAAAACAAATGCTCTGTGGCAGGAGGAATAGAGACTGCTATTCCCCTCCGGCATAAAGGAGGCCTTCAATCAAACAAGAAGGGACAATTGCTTGTTATTTCTAGACAATGAATAATTAGGCTGTGCAATACACAGCTGCATGCTACAAAGGGAGACTGGACAGTTATATGACTAACAACACTACTGACTTAATGATCCAAGTTTTGGGTAGGGACATAAAACCCCATAATTTAAACCAGTGTCTGTTAGCTATTAATAGCAAGTCTTTTGGAAGTAAGCAGGCTTTTTTATCTTTTTCAGCACGTATTTTTTTGTAGCTACTTCTCTGCAGCTACTATTGAAGACAATTGAAGATGAGATGAACCACGGATTTGATACCTTATGACTTGTACTATCCCCCCATGAAATGCTACAGCATATTTCACCACAGTATGTGATAGACTTCTAATTTTGGGTACTGTTCATTGCAAATATATTGCCCTGGGAACAAGATGTAAAATGATCTAGTTCTGGTAGAATTATGCAGAACCTAATAATCTCCTATTAAGTTTCACACTCAAATTCTTAACTGCTCACCCAGCATCAGAGACACGAGTATCTTCAGAAGTAGGGCTTTCTGTCATAAATTTTATAACTAGCAGTGGATGCATGTGCTAGAGATACAGAAACCAAGCCTTAAAAATTCCCACAGTCCTCTTCTTTCAGCTTAACAGGCTGACACTTCTACATCACTCAGTTGGCTGATGTTTCCTCTGTCCTGATCTGACCTCCAGGCCATTGCAGTCAGCTTCTGATTTGCCTGCTGGTGTTGTTCAGAAAAAGTCAACTTCTGAACTGCATGTACACCTCAGACACACTGCACAGAGAGCTAATGTGGGTGAGCTGAGCACAGTTCTAATAAACTCTACTATTTTTCCTGTTGTTGCTGATATTTCCACGGTCCAGCAGTTCCAGGAACTGCATTTTGCATACCAATTCACTTCATGGTGTGGCTTTTCCAAAATACTTCTCTTTCTGCAGCTCTTCTTGTTCAGCAGAAATTTATGAGTCAGAAAGCATCCAGGAGATGAGAGCAGAAGATTTGCCATTTTAGGTATAAACATTACCATTCATGAGCCATGCACGTGTTAAACAACTGTCATGATGTCACTGCTTGGCCAAAAGCAATAGAGCAGCCTAGATACCTGAGGATTAGTAGGACCTTTGGATAGTGAAGCACTTACTAAATTGGCAGGACTGTACACCATGCTGGCTTTAACTCTGTAGGAGTCCAGTGAGCATCGCTCCTGTAGAGTTCATCAGCTGGCAAGCTTTCACAGTGCTCTTGTCCTTGAGTAACCTGAAATACTGGGTTGTGGCCCTATTCCTCAAAGCAACCTTGCCATGGGGAAAGATTTGAACCTCTTTTTCATAAGTGCAGAGAGAATTAGCTCTCTACTTTAGCATGTGGGGGTGGATTCAGTGAGGAGATCACTATCACCTCAAGGAACATAGCAGAATGGCTGAACCAGAGTTTATTAGGGTTTGATTACAGGTCATATTTTTAATCCTTCCTGGTCCAAGGAGAGCTCACTGAAATGTCGCAGAAAGCGCAAGGATGTTAACATCCATTACCTCCTCTACGTAACACCTTTGGTCAGCACTGCACAATGCTCATGTTAATCACTTAGGTTGCCCAGGGAGCTTGTGGAGTCTCCCTCATTGGAGATATTCAAAAGTTGTCTGGACGTGGTCTTGGGCAACCAGCTTCAGGTGGCTCTGCCTGTGGGTGGGGGCACAGGATGACCTCAAGATGACCTCAAGAGGTCTCTTCCAACCTCAACCATTCTGTGATTCTATAAAAGCAGTGACAGGGCAGTTAATTATAATAATTTACTTATAATCAGCACATCTTGTGGAAAAATACTTTGGTTTTTTATCATCACCATTTACTGTCTATGTTATAATAGCCCTAAGCTTAGAGCCCAATGTCAGAGACAGTGTCAAGACCCCTCAGTCTTGTAACACTAAGGCCAGACTAGTGAAGCTGATCATTGCCTCTCTGCCACACTGGTGGTTATAAGAGCAGGGGAGAACCATGTCCTACAGCCCCTTCCACATCAGCTGATTGCATGTGCATTACCATTCAGTTGTGTAATGCTCCTACACGAAGCCAACATTTTCCCCACCATGAGACAGGTAAAAATGTCTCAGTAGCTGGGAACCTGCTCATCCCACTGTTGACTTCTTCCCAGAAGAAAAAGGGCTGCAGGAAGGAGATACAATTACTCCTCAGAAAGATGACTTCCAATTCAACTTCTTCAGACAAAAGCTAGTAAACTAAGTGTGTAGCCCTGAACAACTCAGCCCTAAAGGCAAGTAAATCTTCATACAATGGCACAAAAATTACCCTGAGCCACAAGAGAGTAATACTGTGCCAAAATGGTATTTGCTCCAGCATCAGGTCCTAGAAAACTACCACCCTACACAGCTACCTAGCACTTGGCACTGGAGACAATAATGTTTTATAATGGCAACTTCCAAATTGCACTTTTTAACCAGTAATTAATCTTTCAAAAACAGAAAGCATGTACAGAAGATGGAATGCTTTCAATTGCTCTAATCAAAACCAAATTTTCATACATCTGTATACATACAAACGAATGAGATCTCTTAGGAACACATCCTGGCTATTATGCAAAATCAATATTGTTTAGTACAAAATATTTGCAACAAAGTTCTCATTTAATTGCAATCATCTGGGCCAAATTAGTTTTTAAAGGATGAAATGCACAGTTGTCCTTGATGGGAATTTATCTCTCAGTAATTTGACGCAAGATTGGAATATCCGATCACTATTTTGTTGAGTTGTTTTGCAACGATGCAAAGCTACACTGAATAGAGTATAATCTGGTGTTCTGGGCTGGGGATCAGACAGTCTGGATTCCCTCTTTCTATGTCCTTTGACTTGCTATGTGCTCCTAAACAAGATGTTTCACTTCACCATGCCTCTCCTTCTAGACATCCTTCCATGTCATTGTCTTTTTTGTTCAATTTCTCATCTATCCCACATGCTGGTGGTTTCACTTGCCATACATCCAGTATTTATAATATACATATTATACACCATTGCTTTTAGGCTACAAATTCTTTGCCTTCTACCAAGTAAACATAGTCCTGATACAAAAACTCTAAAGCCCATTATTAATCGTCCATCATGAATCACAAAATATACACCTAAAGAGATATAGACATAGTATAAATTGGGGTGGGAGTGGGCAGTGGTGTATTTTCAAGGGCAAGCTGGGGGAGAAGGAGGGGATAGGAAACCACGTGCTTCTTTGAGGCCTTATGAAAAGATTTTACAATGAACTATAAATAAGACCCTTATTTCAGTGGGAATTTCTGGGTGCTATTGTAAGACAAATACTAAGTACCATTAGATATACAATCTCAAGTTACGTTCCAGGTTTAGTATTTTTAGGTTGCAAATGTGGCCCTGATAATATTTCCTTCACTGATTTTTAAGGCATTTATAATTAACTGTCAGAGCAGTTTTAGCCACTGACTGGAAATCTCCCAGCAAAGTCCCTATAAATAAACGGTTCAATAAATCATGGGATCTTCTTTCCATGGAAAGATTTGCTATTATGAGAAGCAATGCCAGTAGCAAATAACTAGAAAACTTACATTTATTTATTAAATGCAAAGAAGACACAAAAAAAGTATTTAAGACATTTTACTTGCTTAAACCTTACGAATTTTTTATTCATGATCCCTTCTATACAAAATTATAGCTTTTCTTGTCTTGGACATATGTATTATAAAGATGTTAATTTTGTATTTGATTGAACCAGTGTTCAGAGCACAAACATAGCTCTGTATCCAGGACTTAAAATGCTTATTGCAGGTATGCACAAGCACTACTCTAGGCTATCTCAAAGCACTTCTGCCTCAAAAAGGTCAATAGTACAGAGGAAAATAATAGTGGGCTGGTTTTTTTTGTGGCATGTCTAGATAGGTCAGCAAAGATGGGATTTGAAGGATCATGGTTAAAAGCGTTTCCCATGTCCAAGGAAAAATGTGCTGCAGCATAAACATTGAAGAGTTGTGAAAAGCCTGCATTTTTTCCCAGTTTATCAAAGTAAGTGAAGATACAAATTAAGTAGTAGTGAGGAAAAAGCAGCAGGCTTATAATCTGTAACAAGCTCTTACCAGACCTACACATAGTAGAAGCACCTTTATAATGCAAAGGGCTCTTAACATGCCTGAAAACCATTCAATATGACTGATAGTGAAATGTGTTGTAAAAGCACAATTATCTGTGAACATATCAAGTCTGATAAAGCTCTTTTCATCCTTGGTTCTGAATGCAAGGAATTGTTTGTCTTTACACCTTTTCATGCTGTTCATTCTTTCCCAGAAATAATCCTTTTCACAAAAGCACATGTCAAAACACACGTATCCACAACAAGTGTACGCATACGTGTATAAAAAAGCTGGCCTACAAAGATGCTTTTTGACAGAGAATTTGGGGCCATGGAGCAGCAGGACATAAATTGGGTGTTTCAGTCAAAACCTAGGCATTGGGCCAGGACAGATTTTTTTATCAGAGCTGAAGACACAAAGTGGTGGTGGTGAGGGACCATGGAACCAGAGCTCTTGCTTGACTGCAGAAGGGAAAAGAGAAAGTTTCTTTGGCCAAAGTAGAGGAGGCTGGATTTTGCCCTACAGGACCTAATTAACCATCACCGCCTCTCTAGCCTTCATCCAGCCTCACAGTGAGCTCTGGCAGCAGCTAAGACAGCACTTATCAATCTTCCATTCACCCATAGCCCCTGCTAACCCTACCTTCACCTGAAGAAGTGAAGAGCTAGCAAATCTCCCCTTCTGCCCCCCTCTCACCAGCAGAACTCTACATTGCAGACCATGAGCCACATTTCTCTCTAATAAACTGCTCAGCCTGAGGGGTGCTGAAGCAGCAAATGCAGGCAGCCCAGCAGCACGCAACAAGGTCAAAAAGGGCACAAACAGCAAGGGAAGACACATTCAGCATAACCACACTTGCCCCAAAGACATTATGGATTGAACGATTGAACACCTCTAGAAGCTAAGGGAAAGGTAAAGAGAGACATACAACCTATTGCTTTTTATCCCTTCAGTGCCATCTGCCATCCCACCAAGTCTGCTTCTTGCTCCTCAGTGGGAAGCTTGCTGATGATTTCCCTCTGCATTGAAGGCAAAGATGACATGGGTAATATCTGGCAACATCTGGGAACTGTGATGAGGACTGTTCATGCAGTTGCTGAAGATACTGGTCCTTACTCTTCCAGTTGGGTTGGAAAAACCCTCCTGCAATCTCACAGAGGTTTTGCAGGGCACAGCCAGCATCCTCTACTCAGAGGGTATTTGTGACAGCGGTGACCAGCCACCCACTTGCAGTAAGCTTATCAACTATATATTTCCACATGGCATGCAAAAGAATGAAGGCAAAGTGTGTGTGCACTCGTGTGCTGTCCAGGTACGGTAGCATTACCCAGCAGCACAGGGTAAGCAGCCTTTCTGTCAACACAAACAGGTACCCAAGCGCCATAAAGGCTCTGTCCTGGCATGGAAACAAGCAGTCACTTCAGGCTGGAAATCAGAGCAATCAGGCATTGCGTGTTCTCCTGCAAAGCTCCCTAGATATCTGTAAGCCTGCCTAAGTGTTTCACCAAGGCCTGCAGAACAAACTACAAGGCTTGTACTGACATGAAGTCACAGCTGCACTGGATTGTACTGAAGATCATGCCAAGCAGTGCTTATACACTTCAGGAATGGACACAAAGTAAAGGCTAGATGGCTTTGTATAAGAGGGAGGTGGATGTTGGCAATCAAAGGGACGGTATTTGGATGATGGAGATGGTATTTGGATGATGGAGACCTCAACCATCTTGACCACAGCCAACTTGCCAGTCTCAAACTAGCTAATCATTAACCAGCAGGCATCAGAGACCACAGCTTGGGAATCTGAAAATCATGTTATTTAGCTTAAGTATGGGCTCCCAAAAATTTGCTCAGTCATTGCAAATTTGTGGTGACAGCTTACAGCAGAGGGCCTCAACTCTGCCTATCTGCACCTTCCAGTTCTGCACTGAGGACACTACATTTCCACTAGCCTGAGCTTAGCTCCTACATCCATAAACTTCCTGTGACTGGGACAGAGAACTGCTATTGAGAAGGTGGAAGAAAATGAACCATAAAGAAGTCTAGGAACATTGGTAACGTCATCAAGAGTTTCCTCCAAACCATATTCTGCAGACATATGAGTTAGTTACCCTTCACTGCTGAACCTGCCTATGTCCAATGACCAAACCAAGAGCTTGGCAGGAGAGGGGAATTGGGTGACAGTGCCATGGTATTGCTCATGAATCAGGAAGAACAGGACAGCTAGGATCTGAAACAGAAATAAGCCATGACTTTAACCAAGAGCAGAAATGAAGCTTGATTCCACCTTCTAAAGGGGATGACACCAGAAAGAAAAAAAAAACACTAAACGTCTACCATCATCTCCATAAGACAAATGAAAGGACAGCATTGTTCTTCTGAGGATGGTCTGCTGAAAGGCCTGAATATGCATATAAAAATATGCCCTCCAAGTGCACTTACTAGGACCTGGAGGAGATCCAGGCCAGGTGCTCTATAGTGTGAATATACAATTTGTGCTCCACAAGGAGCTAGTCCTGTGCAGTGTGGGTAGAGTGTGCAGTTCTGCACCATGGCCTGAATAGCTCAGTTGCAGCCATCTTTAGCACTGCCAATGTTTTCTGTCTTCTTGTGCTTATTGTCTGCATCTTCCTACTTAAATAATTGCAGCAATATCAAGCAAAGACTGCACACCCACAAAGAAAAATTTCTAAATATCTGAGTTTCAGGAAATGGCTCCAGTGATCTGTTTCTAAGGGATTAATCATTTCCCTTATTTTCCAGTCTGGGGAGGAGGGACAATTTTCGTGTTAGTTGGCACAGCTAACATTTCAGCAACTCTACACACCAAGAGTCAATGAATTTTAACTCACTTCCTATTATAAAGATTCACGTTGTCTAGGAAGACCCTCCACAAAAGGCTTAAGTGTGTGTTGTAAATATATATATTATATAAGGTAGACATTGCATATTTTTATCCATGTATACTTCCCACACACTTCAAGACTTCTATGGTTCTTTTATTGAGTCTACTCATGTTTAAGCAACTGCATGCAAGAAATCGAAATAGACACAGTAAAATCATTACTCTGGCAGGGAACTCTTTTCTAATAATTTCCCAAGAGCCCATGCTTTTCCTCCACATTAATGGTCACTCAATGGGCAAGTGAAAAAGCAGGGAAACCTCTTGAGAAAAAAGTGTAATTTGAGTGCCAACATCTCTCCTAACAAGTACATAGCAATTTTACACAGAAACTGGGCACTGTAATGAATGTCCAATAAAGCAAAATTGCTGTATAAAGTGCACAAGCTGGCATTTGAAGAGGCTCTGAGTGGATGGATGCTAGCCAAGCGCAAGTAACAGGGGAAACAAAACATCCAATGATACTTAAGTGAAGTATTTGCATGGGGTTGAACTGTCAAGTCTGTGATCTTTTGTGCACTGAAAGATCTGCCATTTTGTTGAACTTCCTGCAGCTGCATGACCTGATGGCAGGAGAAGGTGCCCTGCATGCCCAGTGTTGATTCCCTCAGCTTCAGCTGATTACTTTGCCAATCAGTCAGATGCAATTTACAATCAGTTTTAGGATTGCTCATCATTTCCTATGACTGGCATGCTGACTCTTTGATAGAACAGCAAATTATGGCCCATATCAATCAACAGCATAAACTGATTTCAAGCCTTCTCCCTTTGTTAAGCAGTGGTGTATATCTCCCTTTCTCTTCCTGGAGAAGTTGGCCACCCTTTCTCAGTGGAAATGAACACAATGGAAGTTCATACACACTGATAGCATGAATTATTGGATGTATATACACTTACCTCAGTATCTACATTTAAGATAACAGTGATAAATTGAACTTTCCTAAACAAGTTCCATTGTTTCCCAACACAATTAATAGAAAAATAGCAAACTGCTCTAAGCAGCAGCTTGAGAGGCAATAGTGGGGTATGTCTCGATTTCCTGGCTGGAAGCCACGTTCTAGAAGTCTTAGATAGAAGAGCATTTCAATTTTCTTTAATCTCTTGATCTCATTACCATAGTATCCAGTAATGGTCATGATGGATGCTGTTAAGTGCATGATCTGCTGCATTCAGAAAATCTAACCTAAGACTTCATGGAGGAGAGGCCTGATGAGGCCTTACCACTTTTAGCAAAACTACTAGTATGCCTCTACACTAAGGATTAAAATATTAACATCTTGAGTACAACTTTTTGCATTAAGCACTGTCATTCCTTACAATAGCATACTCTCAGCTGTAAATGCCCCATGAAACAATAGCAGCCTGAAGCGGTTACCCTGGCACCAAGGAGCTGGCAAACTTACATTAGAAGCAGGCAATTGTGACAAGGTGTTTCTATATTTGATGAAGATAGACTCTTCTTTTAGCACCTGAAATAGTTTTATATCTCCGTAGTGAAAATTTTTCTACTGTGTTCGAACTGTTGGTCATTCACTGAGTGAGGAGTTTGCATCCTTTAAGAGGGGATTTTCATCTGAACTGCTGGGTAATGAACACACAAATATCTCTGCTATTTTATTCTGTTTTTTTATCCCTTTATTTCCTTATTCTCCATTTGCTCTGCTTAGGAATCATTTTCCAAGCACTAATGACTTAGATTACCTTAACTGATATTTTCTTCTTTTGAAGGGAATCGAGGCTCTGATAGATAAGGCAGATGACTCAAATTATTTACTGAATTGTACCTCAGTCCTCTGATCTGTTTTCAGAATTGCCTGGCAACGCAGGAAATGCCTTGTACAATGAACCTCAGGAGTTAAGTTGCAGACTATCCTAAATCAGTCAGACTTGAGCCAAAAACTTATTCAGGGCTAATAAAACGATTCAGTGCACTGGTAAGTATTTGGGACATCTGCTTTATTTGCTGCAGGTGCTTCAAGCTGGAAGTATGCCAGGTAGAGGTCTCTTATAATACTCCTTCACCCTATATAAGCAAGGACACACTCCTTCAATATATGAGTTGGGAGAATCAGAGCATTAGGATGCTTCAAACACTGAAGGAAGCTCCTGTGACTCCAGCCTTCCTGAACACCAGCAACAGCAACGACCATATGGACAGGATTTGTTTGTTAAAAAGCTTACCCCTACCATGAAATGTTGTTTTGGAAACAGCAACTTTTTTTGTTGTTGTTGTTTGAAGAAGAGGTGGAGTGGGAGAGGAGAACATCCTTTGTTGTTTATCAGTTGTTTGACCAGATATTTTGGTCATTTTTGTCTGTTGGCTTAACCTGGGCTGGAGAATTTGGATAGAATTATGCAAAAGTAACATAATGCTTTGAAAATCGGTGTACTCTAAAAACAAACAAATCACACCTAAAAAATTTCCTGCAAGAACGAGAATATTGCTACTGCAGACAAATATTCAAAATAAAGCATTCAAGTCACTATGACAAAGCTTCTAAATCTATATGGTAAAGTCTATAATGACATAACCTAGAGAGGATAAAACAAAAGAAAGCATGGAAAGGAGATGTTGTCACAGGGTAAAGCCTGTATTATTTTTGTAACAGCCCTTAAAAACATTCACAGTATTTACAGAGAGGTTTGGTATTTAGAGAAGAACTTGGAAAGTCAAGGTGGTTGAATCATTTTCCTATCCTACATATTCCTTTGCGGTATGATCTCAGGCAAGTCAGTCAGCATTTCTGTGTCTCAGCTTCATACGGGTAGGACAGAAATGCTTCTCTCACAAGTAAGTATAAAACCGGCCACATACAATTAAAGATATCTCAGAAGAGGAAAAGTAGTAAAATCTCTATCAATATAACATGATGAAACCTGTCAATTTAAACTAGGTAAGGGCTTAGCCAACCTTGCCTCAGTCATAATGTGGAAGATGCATGTACCTGTAAGGAGAATACCTCTGCAGTCACATCAGTACTGCTGTTGCCTCACTTAAAACAGCTGTTCAAAGGGGAAGTGAAGAACAGTATCTCTTAAATTTGAGTGTCAAGAGTATTTGCCTGCTGTTTTCAAGGATCCATTTCTGCAATACCAAGAAAATACCATGCAAGATGCATCTTTCTGGATATTGTATACAGGCAGCCTATTGTCCTATCCCTTCTCAGAAGAGGATTGTTGCCACCAAGCAAGAGTTGTACATAAGTATTAAATAGTATTAAAGTACTAAAGAGTTTTTTGATTTTATCTGTGTGTCTTAAATGCAATGACATGACCAGGGTGTGGGCTTATGCTAAATTTCCATAACAATGAGTATTCATGTTTCTGCATAAGTAGTAATTATAGCATGAAAATCAACATTAAAATACATCACAATTTCTCAGTCAAAGTTTCTTCCTGTATTACTGTACAACAGGACAAAGTAAAACCATACATACTTCACATGCAAATCACCGTGGAGTACTATCTCCTAACTGTGGTTTACTGTACAAGTGTTTTAACACGGAAGACAATTTTTTTCTGACCCTACAGATGAGTTCCTTCTCTCCCCAGCCTTCCCAAGGGGGATCATCTCTGATACACCATCTACATAATTTTCCAGAAGAACACAATCCTATTAATTATTTCTATTGCAACTAGTGTCATAGACAAGCCAAGAAAATATTGACACCAGTAATAATTCTACGTCTCCGACACTCTGCACTAGAAAACTCTTCCCACCTTAAAAAATTTTATGTGATTTATTTTCCTTCAATCTATTCTTTCATTCTCTGTTCCCCTGAGGTACCTGGTAAGCACTCCTTGAAAGTTACTCCAGGATCACCCCGATGCTAAAGAACCATTTTACCCTCAACCATCCAACACTCAGCTCCTTGCAATTAAAGTCTGAACCAGAAGGCACTATTCAGCTTCCACTTTACTCTCTCAAGCATGAGCATGTGCAATTACTTCAGGAAGCTGAGCATCCTTGTCAGAAGCAGCAGGAACCTCTGTCCTTAAAATGTTACTGTCATGCCACTGTCACTTACCCTCCACTCCAACAGCCATGATGGGGTGTCTGATGTCCTGGGAATCTAACCCAGTCATATTCAGCAAGGGCTGTTAAGAATTCTCATTCTAACTGGGGAGTCTTGGGTCATCTTCTGTTGGACTTGGTGTACTTGGTTGTAATTGGGCAGCAGTCTCTTTTCAAATATACCTTTTCAATGTTTCTCATCCAAACACACATTCTTTTCCACCAGCTTATACATAAACCCCCTGATTTAGCATGTTGCTTAACATTCACCACAACACTCTTATAATTTATTGTGTAATGGATAAGGTTTTTATTGTTGAGATAAAACGATAGATGAGCTGGCCATCTTTTCTATGAAGATTTAGAATTTACTTAGATCTCAGAGATACAAATCAGGATGAGACATCCATCCTTCTAAGCTTCAGAAAACACTAGATTTCACCCACCTTGAACAGTTATTTTATTTGAGGTTTTTATGTGTTCAGAATTTGACCAAATGTTGCTTAGTTGTTGTTTTTAAACAAAATTCATTGCAGTTTGCTCATTGGAAAGAAGGATCCCAAATGCAAAGTGGACTTTTCCATGGACACTTGCTAAAATGCCAATCATTCCTGGAAAGCTTTTTTGCTTATTGTAAGATTAAAAAATACCATTTGGGAAAAAAATAGTTCTACCTACTGAATTTTAGCCAACAAAGTTTTAAATGGTATTTGAGTAGCACACAGGAAATTCTACAGATAATTTCAATAGTTTGAAGTTTTGGCTGAGGTTCAGTTCACATTTTGATGTAGATTGCCCAAATGATTTTATGCTGGTTTGTCCAAAATAAAGTCTTTTAGTCAACTAAATACATAAAGCTTGTAGTTGGAATTCCTCAATATTCACATCACTGAAGATATTTGATAAATTACAGATGATACTATGAAGCACTCAAAGCAGTAGTGGCAGTCATGTGAGTATCTTAGAGAGCAGTAATCCACCTAATAATGATCAACATTACATGTGCCCATTACATCACAGGTGCGTCCTTTAATGTCATAGGCATTGGTTCAAAGACATAGATTGCACTGTATTTCCAAAATTCTTAACACAATGAGGCTCCCGATTTGACGAAGCCTGCAGTCCCTACTGCAAAGCAAAATAATAAACAGAGGAAGAAAGGAGATCAGGAAACCAGTAAAGTTGGAAAAAAACCCTTGGAAAGATGCATAGGGCCAAAAATCAATTAATGGAGCTGAGATTTTCCCAGAAATCTTCAGTTCAAGAAGAAATCACTTATTTTTTCCCCAAAGTACAGTTCCAGCATACTGAAGTCAGGAAGAGAGTTTTCTACTGACAATTTACTCAGAAGAAGGTGACGCTTGCAGGGGAGGAAGCAACAATAAAAACAAATAAGTCCTTTGCAGATAAATGTATAAACAAAACACCTTAAAGATAGTGGTAAATTTGATAGAAATTAAAACTAGTCAGAAGGAAACATTAATTAGAATCAATATGTGGTTGTGAAAATGTTTGAAAGACCTAAATAATTACAGCACTTAATGTTATTGTCTTAAAGGAAAGTAGAAAGGTCAGTTAATTAAATTGTCTTAATGTGAACAATAAGGAGTAAAAGCTGCAGCTTTTAAACATGCTGGAGTAGTACACAGACAAGTGTGAGAAAGTAAATTATTCAATGCCAAGAAAATTAAACTCAGAAAGGAGAACCCTACACAAATTGACATTTCTTGTAGCACTTAATGTAAACCTCTAACAAAGCAAATTACCAGTAAAATGAAAATTGATAATTTGCTTGGCTCAAGTGATTTGCAGTTCTTCACATATTCTGGAAAATTGTATCCTAATTCACAAGAGCACTGGCAATTATCAAAGGCACAAGACATATTGAACCATGTAGGGGAAAATGCTGTTTACTCCCTAGTGAGGTAAAGGAGATCCTTTCATTTGTAGTTTCCCAGTCAGTTTTGGATAAAGCACAAACAGTTGGAGATAAAGGAGAATGGGATTTTGTTTTCTGTCTGGCAGGCAGCAACACTAGGCAGAGGAAATGTAATCACCTTTTAAGAAGGCTTTTGCTTTGCATCATCTAGCCTTTTTCTAATATTCAGCCTTGTGCATACCAAACCATCCCATCTACCATATTCTCATCCTCAGATGGATTAGCGTACTCCTGGGAATAAGAGACTTAATTGAAAATAAGAGAATGTCAGCATTAGTTTTAATGGCTTAAGTTAGTACAACCTCTGTTCAAAAAATTCAACCAAAAGACTCCACTACATTCAAAGAAGGCACAGAAACTCATGCTGGAAATGTGTAAAAAAAAAAAAAAAAATCTCAGTTTTGTACCAGTTTCCCCCCCCCAAGAGTCTTCTGGCCAGACCATGCTGCAGCTTCTGCTACCTGGTATCATTTAGCAAAAAGCATTGAGGAGAGAAACACTGACTTGGAGAACCGTGTCTCTCTTTGAAGAAAGATTGATTAGATTCAGCCTGTGAACTCCTTGGTACATCTGAGCTTCACTTAGAAGTGAGGCTTATGAATACTCAGTTAGTGCACAGAATAAATCAAAGCCATTACCATTCTGTAGTAAAAGAAAATTAAAAAAAAAAAATTAAAAAAAATCCATGTTTGTTTCACAAGGTATGATTTTTCTTTTAAAATGCAAAAAAAAAATCCCTTCAGCTGGAGATCATGGCACTTACTACATATATACTGTGGAAAAGCACTATATTGGTTACAGCTCATAAAACACCTATGTATATAAGGAGTGAAGATAAGGATACTTAGATTACATTTAGAGCGCATGGCAGGGGAATTCAGTGGTCTGCCCTGGTGTTCTACGCTCCAGTCAGTCCCACTGGAGGAGCTGTTGGAGCACTTCAGGGCTCCCATTTTTTTCCCCACATCTTGACCCCAGAAGATCTAGACTCAGCAGCTGGGAAGCACCCCATTTCAAAAACCTAATGTTGCTTCCTTGTCATGAATTTCAACATTTGATTCTGCTGCTGCAAGACTGGGTAAGATAGTTTGTTACTCAAACTTCAAGTCTTGATTAAAAACAGGTACTCTTACTTTAGAAAAGAGGAAATTCAGCATCAAACAGTGGTCAGACTTGCAGAAATTTTCCCTCCTGGATCTCTTGAATTGTCACACAGCATCTTATTGACCAGTATGTCAAAATGCTAATTTCTTGCTTTGGAATGTTGGAAGTAAAAAAACAAATCAATATCAGGAAATGTCACTCTTTCAATTAAATTGTTATAGTTGCTTACAGAGTATGGGAAAGAATTAATTACAACAATTAAATTAAGGTATGGGGGTTTTTGTTCAGAAAACAGTTAATTTACTCCTTAAGAGGTTCTACATTTGAGCTATATATAAAAAAAAAAAATTAGAGACTTCATTTCTAAAATAGTTTTCTTTATACAAAATTATGAGAGCTGTCAAGTTGAGGGGAGAGGGAGAGTCGTCTTACACTTTACTCAGCTCCAGTCAAAGCACTCCAACAGTCTCTAGTTTTGAGCAATGATACAATAAAGTGTTCATTTATATCAGATTCTTGCCTTCACATGGAGAGTGTTTTAAGAGATATAATTTAAGAGGATCTTCCCTCTGTGCAAGTGCCACAGAACTGATCTATAAGCTGTTAAAAGTCTCCTGGTCAAGAGAATAAGAGATTTAAGGACAAATTAGGAAAAAAAAATGCAACTTGGCTAATAAAAAAGAAACAAAAAGTAAGTTCTTCTCACAGAATGATTCAATGCAAGAAAAATCAGGATAGTGTGATGAAAAGTAAACCAGACAGTCAAAGTGACATTGGGTTTTTCTTCCCAAAGTGGGAAATGAGGGCACTTGGATTCTCACTTCTTGAGGTTTAATTTTGGACAAGCCACTTAACTGACCCTGCCACAAACCCCAGTGTGTCTCATTTGTCTCTTCTCTTAAAGGCCTCCTTGTCTTTTGCCCTCTTCATAGGAGAGGTCTAGAACACCTCTCTTATGAAGAAAGGCTGAGAGAGTTGGGATTGTTCAGCCTGGAGAAGAGAAGGCTCCGGGGAGACCTTATTGCAGCCTTTCAATATATAAAGGGGGTTTATAAGAAAGATGGAGAGAGACTTTTTACCAAGGCCTGTAATGACAGGACAAGGGGCAATGGTTTTAAACTGAAAGAGGGTAGGTTTAGATTGGACGTAAGGAAGAAGTTTTTTATTAATAGATTGGTGAGACACTGGAACGTGTTGCCCAGGGAAGTTGTGGATGCCCCCTCCCTGGAAGTGTTCAAACGGGCTTTGAGCAACCTGATCTAGTGAAAATAGTGAAAGATGGGGTTGGACTAGATGATCTTTAAAGGTGCCTTCCAACCCAAACCATTCTATGATTCTCTACTCCCTGGTATATGTGGCTTGGTATGAGGTGATGTTGTACTTCATCATGGTAGCAAAACAAACAGGGAAACAAACTTCTTGGACGCAGACAATATAATTAGGTTCAAAAAGCAATTAGACAAATTCATGAACAACAGGGATTGGGGGTGCACATCCATAAGCCCTCAACTGTGATGCTGGGGAAGCCAGTGGCCAGGCTGGTATGCCTTCCCTGTTTGATGTCTTGTACCATCTCCTGGAGGGGCAGTGACCTAGATGCACCATTGTGCAGACTATAGGTGCTTTATATGTGTCACACGGTGAAACTCTCACCCTAAAATGATAAGTTTTTTTGGTCAGAGGGTCTCTGCTATTGTATATGTATATACATGTCAGCCAGAATACAGAACACAGTTGAATGTCCAGATTCAGCCCCTTTAATTACTAGACAACGCAAATAGTGGATGTGGTCTCCAGCTAGCAGACAAAATCTGATCCCTCTGTTGCATCTAATATTCCCTTCAACCTTCTTTCTCCCCTGAAGAAGGTATCAAAGTTAGCTGGAACTGACTGACAGTTTCTAAAGTTACTGGACAAAGTAGGAAAAAATCACAGGGCTTCCTCGTGACCCTTTTCCTCATGAAAAGAGGATAACCTCCCATCACATCTCCCCTTATCAAGAAACTACCCAGCAATCAGGAATATCTGGAAAGAGATGAAACTCACCACATAGCAAAATGGAGGGGGGAAAAAAAAGTCAACAGCAAATATTTGAAAATCATAAAATGGCATATCACGAAGGAATAACAGCTTGATTTTTGATGTGCCAAAGCACTCTCAAAGCCACAAAGGAACTGTGTATGCCAAGCTAATAAATGCAGAAAACAGGTTTATACTTTATTATATCTTCCTGAAAATTATGTATATGGGGGGGGGTGTGTCTTTTAGATCTATTTTCAGGCACATTTAAGTGTTTAATATCAACTCTGTTTCTTTGTGCTCACTGCTACATATTTTAGCACTTTAGGACTCTGAGAAGCAAGCTGTACATATTGATTCTGTGATTATTTCCTAATAAATAATTATGTATCATAAAACCATTGCTCATGCAGAAGCAATATGATATAAATACAAGTTACCAAGTCTGTTAGAGTTCAGCAAGATTCTGAAAGATGGTAAAGTTACATCCAGGAAAGTTTACTTGTATTTCAAAAAGCACTGAAACAGATTTTTCCTAAGTAAAAATGACAGAATTCTATCAAACTTTTCAGACTTATTGTGTAAAAAGTCAGAGATGCCAATCACAAACTCCAGAAGACAATCCTTTTTTGTTCCAGCAAGACTTCTTACCCAGGAAACAAGCTTCTTGTTACCTCTTTTCCTTCATCTGTTACTTCTAAGCATGCAGCAATCCAATTTCAATAGGAAAGTTGTCAACATAGTCACAAAGCTTCAAGAGTGGGCTTCCTCCACAAGGAAGGGCAAGGCATGAGCGGCTGGCGACCACAATCCAGGCAATGGTGACAACCTGACCAACAAGGATGCAGTCCCAGAATAACTGAGCAAAATGATCCAAGCCTGGCTCTGCAGAGCTGCCACGGAACAGATTCCACCAACAGCCCAACCATCATTACACAAATGGGAGGGGGCAAGTCATGCCTGAAATCAAGTCAACAAGTCAGGACTGGCAAAGGCCAGAGCTGAAGACAGGTACATCTATAACATAGCTCAGGTCCCAGAGCTGAGCTTAAATGAGACTCCTGAGCAATGGGTAGAGGGTCCCTGGGTGGGGGTCCAGGATGAGCCTGGTGTCCTGGTTTCAGCTGGGATAGAGTTGATTTTTCTTCCTAGTAGCTGGTATAGTGCTGTGTTTTGGATTTAGGATGAGAATAATGTTGATAACACACTGATGTTTTAGTTGTTGCTAAGTGGTGCTTACACTAGTAAAGGACCATGCTCTGTCCGGTGCACAATACTGTATGATGTCATGCTCAGTATATAAACTGGGGGAATTTGGCCAGGGGGCAGTGATCACTGCTCGGGGATGTGCTGGGTATTGGTCGGTGGGTGGTGAGCAATTTTATAGTGTATCACTTGCTTTGTATATTATTATTGTATTATTATTATTATTATTATTATAGTTCATTTTATTTCAATTATTAAATTGTTCTTATCTCAGCCCACGAGTTTTCTGACTTTCACCCTTCCAATTCTCTCCCCCATCCCACTGGGGTCAGGGGGAGTGAGCAAGCGGCTGCGTGGTGCTTAGTTGCCAGCTGGGGTTAAACCATGACACCTGGTCAGCTCAATGAAGGTCCATGAATGCACTCAGGGCCCTTGAAAACACAAAACTGAGCTCAGATGCAACAGGCTTAAATCAGTATATGGAGGAGGCAGCTTGATCTGTGGTATACCAGGTGGATAACCTTAACTGGAGGTCTATCTCACGCTGTATAGATGCATTTTCTATCACTATTGATTATCATTCCACAAAACCTTATATATTGGCTTCTTAGATTTGAACTGCCCACATACTTATGGGCAGGAATAGTTAGCACAACTTCACTTTTGACATCTGTAGATAAACATACGTAATGCAGCATTTTGGCATAATAATTCCAACAAACAAAGGCAATGCTATTTCATTCTATTTTCTCAATCTAATTGCACAAAACCTCAGGCATTTATTTTAAAACGCAAAACCACAGTAACTTACAGAACATTTAATAAAAAGAAAACATATTTGGTTATTTATCACCCTACTGAAGACTCTGGCATTGCATTTGCATAACATTTTTTAAAATTTATTACACCTTTGCCTCTTTTTAGATTTTGAACCGTTTTTCAGAAGAGAAAAAGTATATACTGTTTTCATTTAAGCTACTCCAATCTCCTGCTCTTTCATTACAGATATGTTTCCTGTTTTGTTCATATCCAGGAAAGCGATGATTGATTGGAGGATGCTATCTTTATTCTCAGCCCTCAGGATAATTAACCCTGAAACACACAATCAAGGCATTCCCATTAGTATGTTATGCCATAGGTCTGTACTTCTGAAAATGCTGTACACATTACCCTACAGACATCCTTGATGTTTCGTTAACAGTGGGCAGAAATGTATACAGGGTGAAAAAGAGCTTGCTATAGATTTTTTACAAAACGATGCCATTCTTTACATTTCAGTCCAGCCCATTTTGAGAATCATAATTTAGTGTGTTTAGGCTTGTCTACCTGAACAGCAGCAGACAGCCACAGGTTTGATATCTGCCTCTGAATGGCACAGTTGCGAGCCAGTCTGGTCTGGAAGTCACGTGTCAGTGAAGTAGAGCTCTATGCCTCTGATGCCCTTAAAAGAAAAGGGCACATAGGTGCACTAATCTGCATATGCAGCTCCCAGCTCACATCTGGCTTACGTCTGGCCATAAGTCATATCTCTGTGGTATGTATTACCCAGTAAACAGACTGTTCTGGGATCTGGGGGTCTAACAGACTGGTCAATGGTGAACACCATAACTCCTAAGACTCAGGAGACTGAGATTTGGCTGTTACCCTGCACTGTGTACTAAGGCACTGATGACATCAGGCAAGCAAGAAAAGAGTTCATAACCTCCAGTAGAAATATTGATTCTTTACAGAAAGCAGCTGGTGATATTATGCTCTGCAGGATAGCTAAACCATTGTGAAAAGGAGCAAGTTTGGGGGTTTGGGCATTTTTTTTTTTTTTTTTTTTTTTTTACTTTCAACCTACACTATGATGACAGCAGGACTAATCACTGGATTAGTATGTTATTGCTTTGGAAAGCTCGGTGTATACATTTGCAATTCTGAACAGTTTGCAGTGGTCTAACTATGAAATTCACAGACATCCTGTCAGGTTTGGTGAAGGTTAAAATGAAAAAAATGTATAATAATGAGAAACCTGCTTTTTCTGTCACTTCAGTGTGTTTCAGGCTTGTTCCATGCACACTGAAAGTGGACAGTCTACTTTATTCTTAAAACTGAAGCTATTTATTAATATTAATAGTTATTACAAAACTATTTCTGGAATGAGAAACCCTGTTAATGTTCTGAATCTCTTATTTTTATCAAACTTCCCAGAGAAAGACAGCATTAGAAACTAGTCATACACCATTAGCTTCTTGGTATAGTGATTTCTCATAGGAAAATACTCTTATTATAGTAATGGGAATTAACACATTAGAATACAGCATAGGTGAAACACTTGTTTATATGGCAGGACTCTGCTGGGTGTAAGAGTTCCCCTTTTGCACATGGAAAGTTTGAATAATGAGTTGGTTTGGTGGGAGCCTGAAATGAAGAAGAGAAGAAGCAGAGTAGCTGGATGGGAAGCATAAAGGGAGATCAGACAGATACAGACAACCTGTAGCCAAACAAAGCTCCATCCCTCTTTTTGATTTTTAAATACATTTTATAGAACTTGGTAGACTAAAATACTTTATTTATAACCATCCTACAACACCAATCTGCTCTTCTACCTTTTTCCAAAAAGGACACTCTTCTCCATTAAATTGCTTTTGTTGAACAAATCATTTAATATATTTTATAAAGATAATTCATATTTCAATTTATTCAGTGGTTCTCTAAAAGCTGAAGCCAGCACATTCTTCATGGCCATGAGAAATGATGGCTCCCCTTGAAGTTCATGTTCTAAAGGACAGAAGGAAAAGAAAAAAAAAAAAAAGAAAAAAAAAGGAAGGGGTGTGCAAAAATCATAAAATATAATTCCTATACCAACCACCTTGACAGAGCTGAGGATCAAAAGGGGCTTTCATGAAACACAAATGTGAATAGGGCAAGGGTCTGTGTCTGACCTCATGAAAGCTGTGTAATGCTTAAGGGGCATTAATAGAGGCCTTAGGAATTGCTGAACTTTGGGATGAAATGTTGGAAAAAAAGGAAGTTTAAAGAAGTAAGATAGTAAGCCAATCAATGCTTTAATGGGAATGATGAAAGACACCATAGTAGCAGCAACTTCTGATGTCAGACCAAAGCAAATTGGACTGGCAAAATAGCAGGACAATTTGCAGGTGTCCTTACAGACCCAAAGCTATTTTGTTCATCAGTTCTCTAGACAAATTTTTTTTTAATAGTAGAAGAAACTTACTTACTTACTTACTTACTTATGCCTCTTAGAAGGCAGCCAACACATTAAAAAACTATAGCTCTAATTTGTCATTTCTATCCATTTTCATCAGAAAGTCAGTATAATGGAAACTGATAAGAGAGCCAAGTTACTAAAATATGAAAATCACAGAATTAGCATTTATCCTGATTCCTTGTCTGAGGCTGTCAAGAAGAGCTTGTGCTGATCACAGAATGTTAGTTAGCTTAAGAGCTGCTGCAGTTTGTTAATTTTCATTAACTTTCAAGGGTTAACACTAAAAAAAAAGTTAAATCACACCAATTTTAGAAGACATTCTTTAATATTGATGAAATTAGGCTCATATGTTTATCGTCAAAGGTTGCCATAACATTGGATTTTGCCCTGGTTCATACATTGCATGGTTATGTGACATTTAAGTATCTTCAGATTTAAGGGTTAAAGGAATTTCATTCACACTTCATCCTGAGAGAACAGTCATTATCAAGGTGTTTAATACTTCTAATGTGTACTATACTATGTCATGGCTTCTCTAGTACATTTGGTATTAACACATCCCAATTCACTTTTCGCCTTTCAAATTGTTTGTGTTTATATTGATTTTGCAAACACTTTACCAATAATTTCTCATCTGAAGACCTCAGGAGGCACTAAAAAATATTTCTGAGAGAACACCACATCTAGCTCTTATTAAGTGATGTATTCATGTTTTTGCTTTGTTTGAAAGGATTCTGTGCTTTTTTATGGAAAAGCAAGTAATGCAGATTAACAGAAAATTTAAACCCAGCTAGCAAGTCATGCTGGGAACTACTAAAGCTGTTAATATTTGAGAATATATTGAAAGATAAAATCACTTCAACAAAAACTCTGCAAAGGATTTTCAAAACCAGGCATTTTAATCTATGTTAATCACAGTGATATTTGAAATCTTGTTTTCTAAGGTCTGATAAGGTTTTGGAGATATTGAGAACAATATATTTAACATCCATTGAATTGCATGTGTGATTCAACATCTGGAAAAATTAGGGGAAACCTTTTTGTGGACTGCAAACAATGATGTTTCAGACCTCAGCCAGCTTCAGAGGCACTCATCTCTGGAGACACAGGGATTATAAAAAACAGAATTGAAATGAGACATACATAGAGTCAATGGGAAGAAAATTATGCATGGCAGAAGAAGAGGAGGATAATGGAAAGTAGCTTTTCAAATGCAGAAGAAGTTTGAAGGAGTCCTTTGCATAATACCTAGACACAAAGGCTGTCTCAGATACAGGAGATCCCCTAAGGATTTAACCACATAAGTATATATTTCGATCCTTGGTGTATGATAACTCCAGGATTGAAGATATTGGACAGTGTGTAGCAAGGATATCTGAGGTCCCTCAAGGCAATCCAAACCAAGTCTAGAAGCACTATTGGAAAATCTGCATGTGACTAAATCCTACTAGTAAGTACATGAACGTGCCTTTGACACTTCTGGAATTAAACTGCCCTCTGAGCTGCAGCGCTTGGATGGACCAGTTCAGGTCTCTGCCATGTGCTCCTCTGTGCAGTGTGAGACATTCCTATGATGCTGCTCTGCAGACTTCCTTCTCAAATGCACAGTCATTGAACACCTTCCCCCCCACCCAGAAAAAAAATAACACTTTATTATTTTAGTAGATCATTGCAGATCAGAGCCAACAGAGGATGGGAGTGGAGATGGCTAATCATATTCTTTTCAAAATATGAATTGAACATATGAATTGAAATATGAGAAAATGCTTCAGGCATGGCTTTCTTCTGATTGCATCCTAATCAGTTTATCTATTGCATTGCATACATTAAAAAGCATCACATGTGTTAGGAGTGCAGCTGCTGTGTGCCTTTGTCCTGCCACTGTGAGGGTGCTGAAGTGGATGAAAGGTCTTAGTAGAGGCATCTCCACACAAAATATCCCTTCTACTAGATAAAACCTTTGGTGGAAATCAGTCCTCATATTTCTACATCTCACTTCTACTTTTATTTGCTCATAGAATTAGACTTCTGTAAAGCAGAATACTGGAAATCCATCAATTACGTAAAGGGTTTGTGTGGCCAGGCCCAATGGTGTGACTTGGCATGTTAATGCTTTACATGCATTTAATAAAAATTCTTCAGTCACTATGGTCTTTTCTCAAGGCAAAGCATTTTAGAGTAAAATAATTAAGCTTGAAATTCATGGCAATGGAAACAGGAGAGTGGTTCGTTTATAACTTGGCTACAAATAATTAGTGTACTGTTCTTTATTGGTTTTTCTTATTTAGCTCTTAAAACAGAATGTCATATCATTAAATCTGCTCCATTTGTATCTGCCATCTTAACAGCATGTTAGCCTGTATTTTTATGAAGTAAATGTGAAATTTTTTATTTTCTGTTCTTCACTGCATTTACTACTCTCACAAGATCATCCTGTGTCATCCTTTTCCAAGTAGAGTAGTAACTTACCCTGCAAATCCTTTTTTTTTTTTTAATTAAAGATTTCAGCAGCACAAACTATTGCTTTATAAGAGAAAGGATAGAAGAGTTTGGCCTAGGTGCATGAAAATCAGTTTTTCTTTTTCAATAAGGACAATTTGCATTTTTCAGAGGGTTGGTTTTTTGGGGTTTTTTTTTGTATTTTTTGTCAGAGAACTATTTAAAAAGTCAAGTTAGAAGCTGCTGAAAACTTTTCAGAAGAACAGTTTTCAGTCAAAAAGTTTGCACAGCTTCGCCTGAAACAAAACATTTTATTTCAACATTTGTCTTCAATGACATTTTCAATTTTGGGTGCCATTGTTTGCATCCTGTGCTGACACAATAAAATAGTTTATAATTTCATAATTTCAATACCTTTTTGTTCTGGCTTTTATAATACAAAATCTTTAATTGCAATGTTATATATAGTGTTTCCTTGACCACTCTGTTTTGCCTTACAGAAGTTCTACACCTAGAAAAACGACAGCAAAGCTGAGAAGAAATAGTCACCCTCGCTGTTAATAAAGCAAAACATTTCAATGATGAGAAATGTTGAAAGAGCAAAGTAAGCTGAGACTGCCAGGGTCACAGCCCCTGCCAAGGCTCAAAGCTACGATCAGGAGGTCATCTGTGATGCGAAGAAATTTTGTGGAAAAGGGATGCCTTTTAAAGGTTTATGAAGGAAACTGATCAGTGTGATTGTTGTGACAGACCAGTAAAATGTTCTTGCTGATGAATGAATTAATAGTGACATACAACATTAAAAAGATGTCACCATGATCTTACATGACAAGGTCAGAAGATGACTAGCTTTCTGCAACCCAGTCAAATCAATTACTACAGCCCATTTCAGAGGTCAACTCATTGCCCTCACCATGATCCAGCTCTACACTGCAATGCTACACATGGGGGAACTGAGTGATCTGTGACCAGCGTGAATATTGGCTAAACAACACTATGAACAAAGACGTCAGTGTGACACCAGGCAACATGACACCAGGGCTGAAGAGCACAAAATTAATGGGGAGGCACCAGAAATAGATCATCGGAATGGCTCTTCATCTTCTCCAGATCCCAGATTGTGTGTGTGCATGATACAGTCATCAACCACAATCCTTAAATATTATTTTGTTCTCACAAACTAATACTTTAGCACTTCAGCTACATCAAATATTTTATCAGGTTTCAGCCATCTCCTCTGAAATATGCTCCCCAGATACCTTTGAATTATTAAAGGTAGAAAACAGATAGAAGTCTTGCAATGCTACAGGAATCCTCCCATATAATTTCCAACTTAGAAACTAAGCTTGCTCGGCACGCTTGCTGGCAGGGCAAGCTGGTGTTTTCCTAGCCAGATCTTTGATCCTTTCAAAGGAAAAGAGAGCCCTGAGCTTTAGCTAATGGTCATTTCTAAAGCTTTTGCTACTAAAGCAATATGCACGCTAAAGAACTACAAAAGCTCAATAATATTGACATAATCTGGAATTTCAAAAGCTGTTCCTGATTCACGCTGTATGAAAACTGTCAGTCATGCATAGCTATTGTAACCAGGTTTAAATCATAAAGAGCTGAGGAATACATGTGTAATTTGTGTGTCCACTGTGTCTGCCAGGATTTAGAAGTGCCATTTTAAAAACCAGCTACTCTCTCCCCCAAGGATGTGTATGTTGAAATATTAATGACACAAATGCTTCCCTGCACTATTATTTTATTTCAGTACTTTTGCATAATTATCAGAGCTCTTTTAGGGCACTGCCAGGTTTTTAAAGCTCAGTCATGCTGCATTATAAGCAAACAAAACATTATAAATGTAGTCTATGTGAATACAAATTGTGAGTAGTGTGTATTTACTGACACACAGCTGAAAAATCTCTGTCTAGATGTGATAGTATTGATAGATAAAAGCTACCATGCAATAGAAATAAGACGATCCCAATCTTCAGTTCTTTAATAAAAATATGTACTAAGGCATATTTTTATGTACAGTTTTAAAAATTCAGTATTCATTCATATATTAATGTAAATAAAAAGTAAGGTATTAATGTTAATAAAAAGTAAGGTATGACTCCTGTAAAGTACTTTTAAAGTACACACAGTGTATTTACTGGATAGTAAAGCTTTCCGTAGCGTAACTAGGAAATACATTCTGGGATGATCTGTAAACCTGCATTGATTTTTCTCCCTTCTCTTAACGACCTTCTCCTCCATTTACCATAACAATCGAAAAGGCATTTAAACTAGAAGGAACTTCTCTGAGTTGCTCAGTTTATCTCTCAGCTTAGTGTTTTTAATGTTTTCCTTCCTTACTTAAACTGAGATGAACCTGAATGACAAACTATAGTCTCACATTCCTGATTCCAGCAGATTATGTACCTATGAGAGTAAGAACAAATGTTAAAAAAAACTGAAACGGCACAAAAGAAGCCTGTGATGACTTGGTTAGCAGCGACACACTACTCATTCACATTTCACAGTAGCATTAAACCAAAGTATCGGGTACCATCTTCCCTTTGCGCCAAGGTCATCATCAAGTGCTATCCACTTGCTGCTTGCTTGGTCAGGCAGAGTATTTGCTTATTAATGTGGCTACATTTTATATGATCTACTATCTTCTTAAAATAAGTAGGATGCAACAATAACAATAAAATACTAAGAATTTGGATTGTATTGTTTTTTATATCGTTACAATCTCAAATAATCAATATATCCTTAAAGTAGATGGTGGCTTAAGTATCATTCTTTGGATGAAAAGAAAACTAAACCACTGAGAAAAGACATGAATTCCCTTGAGCAAAGTTTGTCAGCTTCAGCTAGGTCACGATGAGCTGGGTGCGCTCAGCCCTTCCTGAGCTTCAGCACTGTAGATACAACCTGGTCCTGCAAACATCAACTTCCTCCCTGAGCTGTAGCTCCAAGAGAACCAAGGGAAGGAGTGCAGTCAGGGTATGCAGA
The DNA here is from genome assembly GCA_020745775.1 of Theristicus caerulescens. Classification (NCBI taxonomy): domain Eukaryota; kingdom Metazoa; phylum Chordata; class Aves; order Pelecaniformes; family Threskiornithidae; genus Theristicus; species Theristicus caerulescens. Next base: position 127,140,132 of record CM036559.1, on the reverse strand, counting down.
ATATACATAAGTGGATGAACCATTTCGATATTTTGTCTATGGTCTATGCCACTTACAATTGCCATCCTCAGTTCCAAATCATCCGTCAGACACATTTTTTTTTAGTTCTTTCAGACACTCAGTTTGTGGAAATACAAATACCACTGGGACAGGAAAAAAAATGCTGGAATAATGGGTACATTTTAATTTTGTTTTCTGTGCATTACCACAATCGTAACTCAGTGGCACTCTAGTGAAAGCCATATGCATATAAATACAGTGTCTGTGGAAAACAAATTAAAACCTAAATAAGCCACAGACTGAAACAGGAATCAAACAGATTTGGAAAGCAGAAAGGAATGCTGATAAATTGTATGCAGCTTTTCCCTTGTAAAACTGAGCACTGTATTTGAATGTTGGCTTTTGCCAAAACACAGTCTTTGCATTTCAGTTGATCCTCACGCTTTAAGTTAATGTGTTATTTTTAAAAACTTCAAGTATATATCTGTTTAACAATACACATTCCTCAGTACAAAAAAAAAGACAGGTATGATGATGCTCCCGGTGACTTAAAGATAAGTAGGATTGTTCTCTCTGCTCCTTGAATTCAGAATCTGGTTGAATAATTACAAATTCTGAGTTTGTATCCAGATGACTGTTACTTATTTGCTCAGAGTATTTAAAAACCATACATTTCAGCTGATATATGTAAGGGGAATGTTCATGTCCCAGAGATTTGAAAACTTGATCCTTTGTAGAAACTTCATGATACAAACCTCCCCAAGTGTCATCATATACTGCAAAAAACTTGTTGTGACTGATCTCATAGATGTTCACAGACTGTATAAGAAACTTCTTGGAAGTAGAGGTGTAACTTTTGAAACTGGTTAGTGAGCTTGGCTGCTGAATACAGATTTGTGTAATGATCCTAATTAAAAAAAAAAAAACAAAACAAAACACACACACCCCCCCCAAATACAATCAATTTCTCTCAAGCGTCCATCTATCAAGGCTAATGAAACTATATGAACACTGCAAAACCTTTGGAGATGCCTCAGGATACCTTAGGGCCTTATGCACCTTTTGTCATGATTCTATGATTCTATGATTCTAATCTTCTGAATGTAAAAAGAAACAGCCCAGTTATAATCTAAATGAAAAAATCTGTGGAAGGTATTTGGGTTGGCACTGCATTTGCACAGGATTTACTTTACAGAAAACTTCCAAAGTAAGTATTTGATTTTTTTGCCTTTTTCTGTAATAAATGATTATTTGAAAACAAATCTGGAACTGTTGTTCCACTGTTACTTCGTGGCAGAAGGTCTTATTAATATTTTGTGAAGTTGTACTGCCTGGAACCACAGTATCATGCTCCAACATTATAATATTACCTTCTTCCTAGAACTCAGAAAAAGTTTTAGTTGGTGGGGATAAGCAGATATTGTCAGTAAATCATTCATTAAATAAAATGTTGGGCTAGATCTGAAATAATTTATGAATTCAGACTGAATTTGATAGATAAATCATTACAACACTGGGAAAAAAAATAACCCCAGCCAACCAAACAAAAAACCAACCCAACCCTTCCAAAGTAATTTATTTGTAAATTACAAAATAAGCAAGGTTTAATGTTTTATCCAGTAGCCTATTCAACAAGACACTTACTTGTGCTTATAAGAGATATATATTCTAACCCTAAATGTCTTGAACCTACACTTAGCACTACTTTATGTCATAGTCTGAATATCTCCTTCTTCTTTTCTTGAAGCTATCCAAATTCAGTGTGACTTGAGACAGATTTAATAATCTGATAAGTATACAATTATGGAAGTGGGGATACCTAGGTTTCAGTATGTCCTTTTTTCTATGGAATATTATTTTTTTCTGAAAACCACATGGTACTTCCATTCAGGCTGAGCCACTTTCTTTACTACAATAATTTTGTTCTGTTCCATAACCTTCTGAATAATTAAAAATCCAGATATTAAATTTTCTAAGGAAAAACCATAAATGGAAAAATACCATATTGTTTATTTCTGTCTTTTCAATCTGTAATCCATAATACAATCAGATATAAGACTTCAAATCTAATTATAATTTTTTGGTCAAGGGCTGTGATTTCTTTGGGTTTTTTATATGTCTGTAAAGCACAAAGGATGCTTTGGAAAATAGGAAACTGACCAAAATGCACCTAACATTTTGCTGCAATATAGGATACACAGATATTTGACACTGTTAATACCAATTTCTAGACAGTATTGTCTTGATAAAGAGTTGACAGTAATTCCGCCTCCCTTATCTGATGCTGGAAAGCCCTTGAAACCAAGAAGACCAACTTCAGATGAATCTTTCTAATTAATCTTAGTGGTGAACAAAGTCTGCTATTGCCTATCTTGCTGTTAAGTCAAGGCTTGGATACTTGCTGGTTGCTTGGTTCAGTGACTACTTCATGGAAAACATTTATATATCTTTGAGTTTGCAATGAGGTAGATTAAGAAAAAAGATGGAAACAATTCTGCTGCCTCATCATTTGAATAAGTTAGGTGGGTGCAAGACATGCATTTTTCATTGGAAGGAATAGCCAAACTGTAATGGGTTGGAAACTTGGTAAAAGTTTGGAAGCCTATGTCCATTTTTAACACAATTTATGAGAAAAACTGTGAAAAAGGACAGTTTCAATTGCTCTCATTACAGCTTTTTTACCACACCATTATCATACTCTTGGTTGTGATTTGATGTGAAATGAAATCAAAACTCTTGCTCCACTAAAGCAGAAATTCCAATTTTTAAAAAGTCTGAGTTAATGGCGCTGTTTAAAAAAAAAAAAAAGTTTCTCTTCCCAGCTCTCTATGGCCTCTCTGTATTTCTAGACTAATAATTAATTAACTTGGTTCCATTCTCCATCTGTAAAATGGGGTGGATTGCAGTAACCTGATGCAAGAGATGCTCACAAACAGCACAGCGAGGGAAGACATCTAAATACAAAAATAGTTAGGTACACTGCACTCACCAAAGCATTTAATGGGAAACCTAAATCCAATCTAAGAAATTGGACTTCTTCTGAGTTCAAAAAGCTAATTAATCTTTGTATTCATAACTGTTCAGAGGCCCCAAGGGGCTGATGTATTTTTAACAGTGCTGGGGGATAGCAGGTGGTAGTTTTCACCACTGCTACCAGCTGTGATCTTGAACATTGACAGACAGTTTCTGTAGACTATTTTTCCCCTTTTCTTAATTATTCAGGCTTTGTGAAGTGGCCTTTTTTCTTTAAGCAATCAAGGGGTATTTTTAATAGAAAACAGACATACATTGCTATAGGCTGCAGGGAAAAAAAAACACAGCACAAAACAGTTCTTAATATATCACATAGAAATGTTCTCAGAAATCTTTAAGAATAAAAAAAAAAAGCCAAAGATAGGGAACAAAGAGAACAAGGAGATAGGGAAAGTTTAGGCAGGATGTCCTTCTCAGGGAGATGAAATATATCCTCATCTATCAACCCTCCAATCAGCCTGACTTTTCTTCCCCTTCTCCCTGGAGGGAAATAGGAGATTTGCTCTGCTAAAGCCAGTGTGTTTCACTGATAAGCAATGCTTACCTTGCCAGCGTCTCACAGCTTACTGCTCTTGCTGCCTTAATGGTGCAGCTATTCATTCTGCTTTCACTGCAGGGAAACAAAGACTTTGGCAGAATTTCCTTTGATGTCCTGATTTAATCATCTTGCATTAAACTGTTGCATTTTGTAAGCAAAAGAGAAATCACTAATGAAGTGCATTTTCTCCTTACCATGTCAATACACAAGTAAGAAATCTCTTTGTGAATCAGATATTTCTTTCACAATTAGAAAGAATCTCACCTGTTCTCTGGTTGACTTACCAGCAGAATAAGTAGCTGAAAGTAATGCTACATACAGGCATAATTTTTTAATTTCATTCTAGCACAGCCTGTAAGTGTTACAGAGAACAGAGAGGGCATTTTCCAATACCTTGAACTACTTCTTATAATACACAAATTATAAAATGTGAACACAGCTTCCAAATCTCTGTAAAAAGTGAAGCTTTTCCAAGGCTGAGACATTTTTTTCTAATTTTACTTTTAATTGTGTGTTTTCTCTAATAGTTATACATATGTTTTGTAATTCAAAAGGAGGTACTCAACAATCAACTCTTTATTCTTCTCTATGAAATCTACATCCCATCAATGGCGGCACACATTTGTCATCATGCATATTTTTCATTTATTTCCATTCAAAGATACAGGTTTCTCATGTTTGGTTTTCAAATTTATTGTAGCATCATTGTACTTTACCATGAGCAAAGACTGCAACTCGTGCTGAAATATGAAATAAGTTTTTATGTGACTTTTATTGAACAGGATAATGGATAATAATTAAAGTGCCACAGACTTGTCTCAAGCGAGGCAATAATAATAATAATAGAGTACAAACTCTCAAAAATGATGCATAGAAGGACTAATTTTTTAAAAAACAAACAAAACTACCAAGTGTTCTTTGTGTTTTACTTCCTTGAGCTGCAACTACTTTGCTAAGTTGAAGAACAGAAAACACACCGATGTTGAAGCTATGCATTTTTAAACAGAGATGATCACACCCACTGGCTGGACCTGGGGACATGGACTTGCAGCAGCCTCTCCTCTGTGGGGCTGACAGATACAGTAGCTCCTAACAATCTGGCTTAGTTTTCATGGTCTACTGGTTCTTTTGAAGTCTGATCCCCAGCAAGGATTTTCAGAGACTCTGGCCCGCCAGCTTGCTGGGAAGTGGGTGCTCAAATGCAGCTTGGGGAAACCCGCCTTCACTGGTAACAAATAACAGAGCAGTGCAGTGGGGTCTGTTTTTTCTTGTGAAGAAACAACCACACAACAGCAAAATTGTGTATGATTCAATATTTCCATAACACAATCTTCCACTAAGAATTTCCTTTCCACCAGCAGCTCTAAGGTCTGTGACCTTCTAGTCCGATTTCAAGGAAAAAATTGCTTCTGAATATTGTAGTTCTGCAGGGACTCTCTGTATTTGTTTAAACTGCTTTTGAAACTCTCCACTTTTCAGTGTCCTCAGCTCCCTCAGAAAGATCCAAAGGTTATTTCAAATGATAGTGGATTCCCTGAACCTATTTATGGTCCTTCGTAAGCCAGTCTTGTGTTATCTTTTTTTCACCTTCTTAGGCTCTGGCCAAGAGGTTCCTTATATGCAAAGGAGACAAAACATATCCCTCTAAAAAACAGTGTTTAGGAAGTGAGGCAGTACAAAGACACAATTTGACATTTTTTTTTTTTTTACCAAGGGCCCCATCCTGGCCCTTAGCTATTATATGATTTTTGTTGAGTTTCAAATGTGTGGGGTTAAGAAATATATGTATGTAATGAGTACAAGTTACTCCTGGGGACATTCCAAGTGGACACAAGAGAAAAATTTTTCACAATGAGATCCGTCATTAGAATAATCTCACCAGGGAAGTGGTGGATTCCCCAACATTGGACACTTTTAAGATTTGTCTGGACAGGGTGCTGGGCCATCTTGTCTAGACTGTGTTTTTGTCAAGAAAGGTTGGACCAGATGATCCTTGAGGTCTCTTCCAACCTGGTGTTCTCTGATTCTATGATATGATTCTGTTTGTTGAAAAAAAAAAGAATATTAAGAAAAAAAAGTTTTAAGGAGGATAATTTATCTATAGATGTAGAAAGGAAAATTTAATTCAGTGGGAAAAAAGCTGTCAAGTGAATATAAAAGTATTTCAGGAGGAAATAATTTGATAGGAGCTCTTTATTTTAATTAAAAATCTTTCTTCTGATAAAGACTGATGTAAACCTCAGGATTCTTGATTTTTGCCTATTTGTGAGGAATAAGACAAAACCTTAAATATGTTGAATTTTGACTTTTGCTTCCAATAAATACTCAACTAACAAGATATTTATTTTATTATATGGGGCATTACTCAAACTAGTTAACTTTCTTGGAATGGTACAGTTGAGCAAAGGCCTTGTAAGAACACTCTGTCTCTTAGCATTTCTCTCCATGACTTGTAAAACCATAAAAAACCTGCAAATAATGAAGAGAATAGTTGTTTCAGCCTTGTAAAATTAACATACAAGTTTGTATGTATACGGATTCAGTATGTCCTTCAGACTATATGGACACCAACACAATTGTTCCTATATAAACATGAAGGCAGATAATCCCAGCCCTTGAGAGATTTCAGTATAAATTAAACTGTTATAACTCAAATGACAGGGGATAATGTGTGAGACTAAAGGTAAACAGCATTGGTAAAGAAGTAGCTTTTGGATGATAGCATGACTTTTACTGTTAGAAACTGCATTTTTAATTCTAGATTATAGAACATTCAAGGTTGGAAGTGACCTCGAAAGATCATCTGGTCCAAATTTTGTGGGAAAGGCAGCCTAGATGAGATAAACTAGAGCCTATTGTTTAATCAAAAAAAGTTTCTTTCTTTCTAGAAGGATTAAAATCATTCAATGATAACTCCAAGACAGATCAACAGATGCTCTGGAATAATTCAGTACTCTGGATATTTCATTATATAACTTAAGCAGAAAGCATGAAACTAGAAAACTTTAAAATGAAAGGCTGTAGGGAGTCTAATTAAGTCTACATTATTTCAACCATCACTGTGGTACTGCCTCACAAACACTGGTTTTATTATTTCCAAAGAGGACAGACTTTCAATTTCAACAATAACAAAAATTCCCAGAACTCATATTCAGGCATTTTGGGGGGAGAAGTTAGTTTATTAGATTTTAAATCACAATTTTCATGCCATGTTATTGTATTAATTATTCCTTTAACTGTTGTGCTTCTTAGAGCTCTAAAGAACTGTCATACCTTTCACTAAAGCTGCAGCTTAATTGCCCTTAAAATATTTAAGATGAATAAAAACATCCTTGGCAATGAAAATGATTGAAAATGAAAAATTAATTTAAATAGTCTTGGATGTGAACAGTACATTACATAGACTGAAGACTGGAAAAAAGGACAAAAACCAAAGGATACTTAAATGGCACTATTACTTCTTAAAAGTTTGCGTGTCAGTGCTTTACATCAGGAATTGTTAAGCTGCCTCTGCTGGTTTGATCCAAATCAAAAATCATTTGACACCAGGAATTATGTCTTCAATGACCTAAATGGGTTTTAGATCAAGACTTTAACTTCATCACTTATTAATGAACATGGGTATAAATATCACTGAAATTTAACTGACAGCATTAAATTGTGAATTCTGCATTTAACAGTGAGGACAGGTGAGTAATACGAAAAGGTCCAGATAGGTCCAGGTAAATCAGGAAATGTCCTGATTCCACCTCAATATTTTGGGAAATGTTCCTTCTGGCTTAATGTTTCTGTGAGTCAGAAAGATTGTAATACCTTGCTAAACATCTGGTGTCTGCTTTTAACATTTCAGCACTAGCCATGTGAAGAAATTGCAAAACTACATTTGCAAAAGATAATCGGTTGATTGTACCTGACAAAGATACACAGGTACTTGTGCCCCTGGATAGATTTTATGCAAAATACCAGATGACTTTGTAAAAGTATCTTGAAGACACAGTGCAGGCAAATGATGATCATGTTCCTATAAAAGCTTCAACTGGACTTCTAAATATTGATTAGTCCAAAATTCTTGTTGGGCACTGCCTGTAGTTAAATATAATGAGATAAGAATCTTACATGGTTTTATCTGCTTAAGAGTTAATCCTCTAGTCCCAGTTGTTCATGTAAAGGCCTTTTATCCTTAATGGTATAAGAATTATAGGCCCCTTTGGGGAGTGATTTGTCCCATCATGAGACAGATGCTCTACATGACAGGAGTGACTCACACACTACAGGGGTTAATTTATCTCTGTTGATTTGAGTGGGAATTTCTAGTATATGGCAGCATGCTGTGCTTAATAATAGGGATATTTGTTATTATACAAAATCAAATAATGTACATTTAGCTATTTCATAAGTGTACCTAGAAGTACTTTCTATTTATATAGCACATTTCTCAAAGAAGAAAGGGAGGGTGGCTAATTTAAATAAGAAACTACTGTAGATATTTCTCTCAAATTACTTCTATGTCTTCAAAATTAAAAAACAAACAAACAAAACAAAACCACATCTCTCTGACTAACATTCTGGCTCGATGATTTTGCCTAATTACTCAAAGGAAAAGTGTTTTGTTTTTCTCCCCAGAGGATAGGAGTCTGACTCAGGGTTGCAGGACAAATTCTGCCATGTTCAGTCCAGTCCTGAAAAAAAATGTTTCTTTAATAAGATTGGTCTTTTTATTGTTGTTGTTTTTTTTTTTCCCCTTAATAATGAAAAGGGGATGTATGGGTTCATGGAGAAAGAGAAAAAAATGAACGTATTATTTTTTTAATTTGGTGAGTCACTTAGAAGAAAGAAACAGAATAAGACTGGATCCTTTATTTAAGGATGCTTAAGGATTTTATCAACTGATCATTACAGAAAAAGCATAAACATTCCTTGAAGCACTTACAGTTATTTAGGAGTTTTTTACTCTAACATCTAAGTCAGGAAGGCAGTATCTACTTGCTTATTTCAGACTCGAGCATGTACTGTGACCATTGGGTGTACTCACAATAAAAAATGTGAATAGCTACTCATACTCTATCTACATTCCTTGACAGCCAGGCAATGAATGAGCATCAACTGAATTCAGAGCCAGGGTATAACAGTACTGTCGTTGAAGATGGAGGAAAAAGCTCAGTGACTGAGTCACCAAACCCAGAGCAGTACCCTGCCCAAGAGGATGTATCTTGAGGATATATCAGATATTAAATTGCTCATTTGATTCCAGCCAGGTTTCAGCTTTGTTTGTCTCACAACATTTTCAGGCGAACCTTTGGTGAATTGTTTACCCTTCTCAAGGTAAATCACCCTCAGAGCAACACTGTCCCTGCTGAGGGGAAATGAAGATTTTTTTCCTCATGTAAGACAAACAGCAGCAACATCTCCGGCCCGTCCTCCCCATCCTGGGAAACAAAGCAATCATTTTTGCTATTACACTTGCTATCAGCATAGCACAAGTCTGCCAGCTTCCCCTTTTCACCTCTCCCAGCTTTCTAGTTTCTTGTCTGAATGCACTTCATCATTTTCAAATTTTCCTTTTGGCGGATTCAATACTCAAATAACTATTACTTTGCAATGCACACACAGTAACCCCAATTTTCCATTCACTGGATTTTCTTCATTTTCTGAGGAAAAAATAGTACTTCATTACATATCTATTCATCTGTGTGCTTGGTGAAATGCAACATTATTCCAGGCAGAATCTGGGCTATTTATTTATTTATTTGTTTGTTGGAGAGAAAAAAAAGAGATGGACGGGTGATTACAAGGGTATTAAAAGCACAGAATTTTTGGCAGGAGGGCTTAATATGTCATTATTAGTCTCCATTAAATTGACAGCTTATATCTGCAATGAAAAATTTATATTATGTGATGACACAAACTTTTTAACAGCAATGCACGGTTACATTAAAAATCATAATTAAATAGTGTTTGAAAGTGTTAGGTGAAAAGCTAACTCAAAGTTCAAAACTGCAAGAGGATGCTTGTTTTTTTTAACCCATAAACCCTCTTCCTTGACATTAAAGGATTTCATGTTGTAAAATTGGCGTTATAATTTAAGATTTTGCACTAAATTTACTTTTTGTTGTTGTTCTTTTTCAGAAAGAATAAAGCAAGGTTTTCTGACACCAAAATGTTTGCTCTGGTATCAGGGACCACACTTTTACCTAAGGCAACCTCACCATCAGTTGATAGCAGAAATGAGGAGTGAGGGTAACAGAAGAGAGATCCTACCTTTGGTCAAGACACATTTAGAATCACTGTCATTGAGGACAAGAGGATACTATGGACATTTTGAAGGACAAATTTCCATTCAGGAATTCTTTGTAGTAGATATTACTCCACCATTGATACTAAAAAAACCCCAATGGCCTCCTGCAAGAAGTTGATTTAACATCATGGCTAATGTACTGATGTGCAGGGTGTGAACTGGAGGAGGAACAGGAACCAGACTATGCCTGAAATAAGTAAAAAATCATCAGAATTGGCTAGTTTCCTCTAAGGATGTTTTGTGGTTTTGTAGAAAAACTACAATAAATAATAGAGTTGATCACATGGATAAATAAATAAATAAAGCTAGGAAAAAAGAGGCAATATATCCTTAACATATCTTCAAGTCTTTGGACATCCTATTGTAACTTCAGCTGTCTTTGGTTTGGTGTATTATTAATGCTTATTGTATTTAGGTACAGTTTAAAATATACAGCCCTGAAGATGAATCTATTGGTAATAAAGAAGTAAAGTTATGTTCTTACAGGTAATTATAGGATGTTGCAATTTTGCAAAAAATATTTTTGAAGATGAAACAAATTTCCAAGGTTTCTGATGAAAGGAGATTTTTAATATTGTTTTTGGTAGTTTCTTTACAAAAGGCATTTTAAGTTCTCTTTCAGCATATAATATTAGTTCCAAAACCTTACTTTTTAGTTTCATACTAGATTTATACTGTGTTAGTTCATGAAATGTAAGAGAATTTTTTCAAAAAACCCAACAACCTCATACTAATTGAAATAATATTTCTAGAGGTTGAAAAACTATATATGACACTGTGGAAGAACAACGATTAACCAAGATGCTTTTGTTAGCTTACACATTTTCATGAGATGGATGCATCCCTGTTTCGAAGTGAGAGCACAGCTGCACGGCCAGTTATGCGTTGTAGGATTACAAGCATGTGTTGCAGTTTGGAAGGATGAGTAAGGGCCCTAATAAAAGGGACCATGGATCAAGATGGAGATTTGCACCTCTCCTTTCAAGATACACACCTCATTTTCTTAGATTGTTGTTGTCTTCCCTCCCCTTCCCTGCCCCATAGGCACCAGGGGATAATGGTCTCTATTTATTTATAAGTCAGTATAAATAAATAATAATAATGTTATAAAGGGTAGACACAGATTATTTCCAATACATTAAGTTGGCTGCACTATGGTATTAATACTCACACACACACACACGGAAAAACAAAAGAAAATAAAATGGTATTTGTGGGAGAAGGAAATGGAAAAAATATCAGGGAAACTACAAAACACTAATATTTCTTAAAAATCTATAGCTTACTGTATGAAATAATTGCAATCATAATTTTACATTCTAATATATTGGCTTTTATTTGTTGTTTAAAAATTTAGTTGATGTAGTCATGTATTTAAAAATAAACTTTTCATAGTATTATTAGTGAAATTAATGCTAACATGACACAATGGCAAATTACTGCTAAAACAAAATGTTCTTCGTATTAACATGATAATGACATTTCCGAATATACTGAACATCATGAAATGTTGCGTATAGGAACAGAATCTTAAAAATCTCTTTGCATTCACTTGTGTGTGTGTATGTGTGTGTGTGTGTTTACACAGAAGAGGAGAATTCTCCCATCATTTCCACATTTTCACTTGGAAGTTTCTAGCTCTGTGTCTGACCCTTTCAAAAAGAAATTCCAATGGGTACTAAAATAAAGAAAGAAAGAAAGAAGACAGAAAGATAGGAAGACAGAAAGAAAGAAAGAAAGAAAGAAAGAAAAAAACAAAGAAAAAAGAAAGAAAAAAAAAAGAAAGTAAGAAAGAGAAAGAAAGAAAGATCTAATTTCAACAAATGGACTGACTCCTCCTATATAAATCCAAGAACTTTTGAAGTCTTTCTGGAGCTGGGATCTTGTGGTCAGCATCTGTGTCAGACATGACAGGCAACAGATGTGATTGCCTCTGTGGATGGGTATCCCTACCCCTCATTTCTTTTTTTTTATTCCTTTCAATTTTCTTTTCTCGTTTCCCTTTTTTCCTTTTTATCCTTTTTTTATTATTATTTTATTTTTCAATTAGGCAGATCTAAATGGTTACATTTGAAATAACCAATGGAGCTCAGAGCTGGCATCTTTCAAGGGAGCCTTAATTCCTTTCCCTATAATTCCCTTTTTCCCTCTGAGCCCAGGCAGAGGGCAAACATATCCTCCTGGGGAAAACATATGCTGGCACAATGGCTGGGTCCCTGCCATTGAACAATTCTGGGGTTGCCTCTTGGAACACTTGAATTTGAATTCTTTTAACATCTACACCTGTTAGAAGATACTACAGCAAAATCTGAAATGGCACTTGCTTGTTGGCCTTCAGGTTCACCTACAAAATTGGAGTATAAGTTGGTTCACTCCAAAAGTAAAGAGAGGCAAGACATTTGTTCCACCAAGGCCATTCGTTTCTACACAGAAGATCCCAGCTACAATTTTGGTTCTTCCCTCCACATCTATTTTCCATGTGGTCTTTGAAATAGGTGAAATCTCCTTATATTCAGAGAGGTCTCAGTTTCAAAAATATTTTCCAAGATGCAGCTAAAATTTTTTTGGCTACTTAGAATTTGTCTTAACTAATTCATACAGCTGGAATATCTGAAATATTGTCTTTTATTTGTAAGAGGATGTAGCTACTTTTATATCCCAAGCATACTCTTTACACCTAAATATGTATATGGTATTTAGTCACAGAGGCTACTCTCTATACAGAAGTGAACAGAGTAAGCTAAATTTCTTTATGAGAATCATATAATAGTCAGTGACTGAATAACACATTTCCTACTTTTAGGATTGTGGCTTTACTTATTATCTCAAACAACAGTTAAGGAGAAGAAATTAACCTAAATTATAGCCACTGACTTTTCTTTGTTAGTCACTGAATAATGTTTTCACCACAAACATCAGAAATGTGAAAACACTGATTTTTCCATAAAAGAACTTCAGTAAAATCCTCTTGTTCTGAGCTTCTCCCAGATATAAAATCTCTGCTGAGCATAGTTGTGTAGCTCAATTTGCCTCTGGCTTTTCCTCATGTGCTTTTTATTTCTGGAAGTCTGGGTTGGTGCATGCAAAGCAGTGGTTCTCCTTCATCTAAGTTAATTGAGTAAGATTTAGTAAATTAAATTTGCTCAAAAAACAATGTTATAATAGTTATTTGGGTGAGCTAATGAATGCTTAGTACATATAGTAAAGATATGAAAGAGGAAGCAAATTAAGGTTGACACAGAAACTCAATATCTCTAATGTAAAATGGTTTAAGAAGATTGCTTTTACTGTAGTTTCATCAACTCTTTCAGGAGAGATTACAAAATTTAACAGAGACTTACAAAAGGTGCTACTTTATCTGATGGCATCCAAAAATGAATCCTCATAAGCAGCCCTGTTTCAGGCCATTTGTTTCCTTTGAAAATGCTGTAACATTTCAGTCAGATACATTTGGATTTACTAAAGGTCTATTAAGCCAGGCTGGCCTTGTATCTTTGTTGGATATAGTGCTTTACTATTTTTTTAGGTTAAAGGACACAAGTAATATTTCATCTGCCTAGAATTTATGACAGCATCTGAAAGACTGCCAAACAGAAAATTAATTAAAATGGCAAAGATGGGCTAACAGAAATATTATAAGATGGAGAAGGAATTAAAGAGAAGAGAAAATGGAAGCTACTGGGTTGGAAAGAACTTATTGGAATACCTCAAGGACCAGTCTGCAAATAACCTAAGTTAATATTTGTAATCATGGCATGACCTAAAGTAGTTTATTAGTCATATTCACAAATGATGCAAAGTGGGAAGACATCATCAGAACAGAGAAGAGGGAACATTGTGCAAGATGAACTGAATTGTAAAACCTGGAATAAGAGAAATGGGGTGAAATTTAGCAGTATAAATAACAAGGTTATGCTTTTTGGGTAGAAAATGAGGCAGAGAGCACAACACTGAGGGAAAACCCTGAGATCCTGAACACAGTGTAGTATCTTGATTGCTCATGTTTAGGAACAATTAATTAAACCCAGAATAGATACAGGAATAGACTACTAGGATAGATAAGGGGGAAATGAAAATTTACAAAATGGAACAAAGAGCTATAAAATAGAAGCTTCTGAGACCACATGATGCTTTGTCATATAAACAAAGGTGTCAGGGGTATAAACATCAGAGATGTAAAATAACTATTTCTCTTAAAGGCCAAGAACAAGTTTTGGCACAGAAAGAAGATGGATATAAACAGAAATTTCTGTTTAGAAATTTCTAATTAGAAATTAGAAGAAGGCTTCAGCTTATCAAGGGAACAAAATTCTGGGAGAGCTTTCCAATAGTACAAGAGGAGAGAAGCAAACCTAATCAACTTTGCAAAAGATTTCACAATGCATATAATTGGTTTATGACTGCATGATGTGATCACCTGATACAATACAGGACTGGACTTGTAGTCCTATTGCCTACGTTGCTGATTGCTGGAGTTATCGTGTTTATAGCAACATCAAATTTATTATAATTCCATAACTATTCTTTAGTAACACATTATGTCACATTATGTCACATAAATAGTAACACATTATGTCACATTATGTCACATAAATATTTTTAAAACTAGAAAATTTTACTAGACTACTGAAAGACTACGTATGAAAAAGTACAGCTTCAAACAATGTATGGGAATAAATTTGCATGCCTCCTATGAATTTAAGGGTTTCATATTGAGCTAAATCTCTCTCCAGTCTCTTCATAGCTATCTCGAAAATAACTCAGTTAAAAAAATTCTTAAAAAATTAAACCAACAACAAAATCTGCTTCAAGGACTGAACTATAACTCACAAATTTTCATTCTTCTTCCTGCGGAATTAGACTTCCACCAAAGCCAGTGGAAATTTCTCATTCACTAAGTCTGTCTTTTTCTGCATATTGACTTTATAGGACTCACCCCAAAAGCAAATGCTAAGAAATATGAAGTAACTGCAACAGGTTTTTTAATCAAAGCTAGTAAGAGCTAGAGCTCAACTATAAGGAAAGTGCATCCTGACAAAAGTCTCAAAACAGACAAATGACCAAAATAGACATTGAATAAAGGATTTAAAATAAACTGCTGAAAACCAACAAAGTTAAATACCCAAATCCCACTGCTGTTATATGTCTCAGCTGAGTTGTTCTTCTTAGATACTAGATATTGAAATTGCCTGTTGTGAGACGGGTGCTGTTTCTCAGGAAAGAGCACTGTTAAATGTGTCAACAGTGCATGGAATCAGAGATGTTGTTAAGGCAGGGCCTTTATTGGGTAGTGGAGCCAACATGTCCCCCAGAAATCAAGGAGTCATAATTGACTAATTATTACAGAGGGGGTAAAATTCAGTCCCGAGTCCAAATAATTTATCTTCTTTAAAAAAGACATGCATGGTTACACTAAACTTCCACAACAGCTATGAAATGTCATCAGCCAGTTCTGGTGTTGGGAAAGGGGTGAGTTTGGCTTTCCTCTTGGCTCTGGTGGTCCTTTTGACCCCTGTATTTGCTTCTTCCTTCATGAAAGCACAAGCACTTAGGTCAGTGTGTAGTAAAATAGGCTGTTGAACCAACCTGGACTAAAATTAGCCAGATCTCAGTGTGTTTGTGTTTGTGTGTGTGTGTTTAACTGGGATCAGTTCCCCAGAAGAACACTATACTATCTAATTATTCAAGTGTTTGCCAACTTCTGGCAAATGAAATTGCTTGTGGAAGTACTGAGCTAGATTATATTTGCAGTTCTGTTATCCAATTTCTTTCAGAAGTGGTTAATTTACCAAAAATAATTTCAGATTAATTTAGGTTGCTTTACACTGTATCTAACCAACTCAGTTTATTTCACACAGAACCCTTCTTGAAAAGAGCCTGAAAATCAGAATGTCATTATATTTGGAAATGAACTGCCAACTGCTCTAACCCAATGCTTTCTGCTCTGAGTCTCAAGAGCTTGCTGCATTTGAGGTTGAGATATGGTGTCAACATGGTCAACAATGAATAAATAAATGAAGAAAAATGGTATTTTAATGTTATGGCATGATGAGACCTGCTGCGACTGACCAGCCAGGACCTTGTTAAAGTTGTACTGAGCTCAATCAATGAAATCAAATGTTTTATCAGCAAACTCTGCAATGTGGTTGGTGGGCAAGCCCAACTGGACTGACTGTATGTCAGCTATTTTTCAAAATGACAGAAATAGTAATGGATCATCTGGAACGCTATTATTTAGTGCTAATGAATGATTGTTTGGTGATGGAAGAAAAATCAATTATGACAGCTGTGAGAGATGCTGCCCCCATTCCATTATTCCAAAAATAAATAGCAAAGCTGCCTGCTAAGGTAGGAAATAAGCTAGCATTCCCTGTGAGAGGCAAAAGTTATAGGGAAAGAAGGAACTGGAACTTGTGTTTACTGCATGTAAATGATGACGGGGCCCCAAGACAGAAGCCCAAGTCCTTGAACTACTGAAAAAACCCACAACTTTTTCCTACTTATATTGCAAGAGACCAACATGCTTTCTTTCTCCAGACAGTTGGACAACTTTTCCTTAAGCATCAAACTCTGGCTTTTTTGGGAAACCTTCATGCCTGATCTAAGACAAACAGTGGCTGAGAGGAGATAACGGGTAAGAGACCATTATATTTGGACTGCTAAGAATTTAAGGAACAGCAAGGGTTTAAAAAACAACAAGGAGAACCATCAGTTAAAATAAAAAAGTCATTCCATTAAAAAACTATCAGAAAGGAGCATGTTGGCCAGCTTAGACAGAGCCCAAATAAGACTGTTCTCACTCTGAGACTAGATAACGTGTTTCTTGGGGCAGGAACTCCGTGCAACTAAATGAAACTAAAAGCCAGATGAGAAATACAATTTCGGCAAAGATAGTATGCAGCAGGTTGCTCCCTTCTAAAAAGGCTACAGTTAATGAAAACTATTTAAGACTCCTAGGGATTTTTTATGTGTATCAATATGCATACAGATAGAGATAGATAGATAGATAGATAGATAGATAGACAGACAGACAGATAGATAGAGATAGAGATATGCATGGACATATAGATACCAGAGTCATCTGACAACATTTCAGTTGAATGTTGCCATCCCAGTAAAAAATCGATTTCCAAGGAAGATCTCAATTTCCACCTGGTTCCAGGGAATAAGCGACCCCTTCCTGAGAGGAGTAGGAAATGTGACGATGAAGCCGTGGAGTTGGATTGTACCAAAGCTCACAGCTGAGTGCTGAGAGCTGGTTACCTCCTCATTGCCTCCTCAGCCCCAGCTCTTACGGACCAGACCCTGGGGACTATTGTCTTGTTCAACAACAGCATGCTGTTGCCTGTCCTTCACTCCTCTTTTTCTGTCCCATCAGTGTAGAGGAAGGGGAGGAGGACAAGGCATGAAAGGGATGGATTGAGTGTGCAGGCAATCTGGCAATGTCCACTTATGCATCAGCCACTTCTCTGGAAGTCTGCAGTTATAAGCAACTGTCTTCTGTGTGTAACACCAGCCATGCATGAACTTGTTTGAAGAGCAGAACATATACGTATGGTCAGAACCTTGACAGATTGATCTAGCACCCACTGATTCAGCTGAAACCTTCCTCTTCTTATCAACAGACTTTGACCAGGGTCTGAACATATTGTGCAGACATGAGAAAGCAAATTGCAGCAGAAGTCTCATCTTCAGGTTACCTAACCTGACAGGTGTCCACTGATAAATAGTGAAGAAATAGGACAGGGAAGAGAGAATACGCTAAAAATAATAAGTTTATAAAATTTCATAAAATGAAGCACGTTTAATTTGTGAATTCATTACTTTAGTGACAAGCTGCTAAAACATCAGTTGTACTAATGTGTCACAAAACTAGACACAAATTGAAGGAGACTAAACTTTCCATTATCTGAAACTCCCTTGGTAATAGAACGTGATTATTAAAGACAGTTGCTAATATGTCTTCCTAGGAATTTATCTGGGAACTATCTTTGATTACCAATTGAAATTAATGTTTTAGTTATTTTAGCTCAATTCTATATGACAGCACAGCCAAAGGGAGATTTACCACTAAAATCAAGGGCAGCAGGAGAAGAATATTGGTTTAGCTATGGGACCTTTTGAGGGAGCTATTACAAACTTTAATGAGCATAATATATAAGTTAATACTGGGAAAAAAATTCTGGAAGGATGCAAAAACTCATGGTGCAGTTATCACAGCAATCTCTTCAGAAAAAGATTAAATGCTGCTAGGGAACTGACTATCCAACATCTGCCAATTCTGGAACTACCTATGTCTTTCTGGAAAACTAAGCTTGTTGGTGAGTGACAGATTATCTGGGGGGCAGACAGGTGTAATCTAGCCTCGTTATTCTTAGGCACAGCAGGAGGTGATAACTAGCTCAGTATATGCAACTAAAGTTGTAATGAAATATGACAGTTGGGGCTATTCCCTACTATCAGCCATAGAAATCATAAAGAAATTTTTTTTTCCATGGATATTTTCCACGATATAAAACTATATAATGTTGTTGAAAGGTGGAAAGAGAACAGTTAGAGCATTTTATTTCTTAAGCAGGAGACCAATATGAATGATGGTATCTAAAGTAAAACAAAATAATTTTCTCATTGATCGTGGATCCTTCTGGTGACCCTAAGCTCTGAGTGCCCTGTGACAGAGCCCTGTGACAGTTTACCATAGAAGCCCAATGACAGTGCAGACAGGAGAATTTGACTAAGAATAAGGGTGAATATGCAATAAAGTTTCATAGCCAGAAAAAAAATATTTTGCAGGCCTGCTGAGGATACCATCTGACAGCTTTGAAGATAAACAATTAATAATCAAGGACAACGGAAGATCTCTTGCAAGCCTTCAGTTCCAGAAAGGATGAAAGATCAAGCTCCTTCTTCAATATAATTTTGTTGCTGCGAACTTCCTCTGAAGTCATTTGTCATGCTGTGACAAGCTATAGAAAGGTTTCTGAGGACTTATGATTTTCTCAGATAATTATGGTAAGTATAGTCCAGGTTTTCTTACAGCAAATACAAGCTAATTGTCTTCTGGCTTGACTATTGCTTAAAATTGATTTTATTTTTTTGATCCCCTAACTGAACGAATGACAATTTAAAATAATCTATTTGGGATTAATTCACTGTATTTTCCATTTTCAGTAAAATCGAAAGTTTTACTCTACACAAAGCAGCCTGCCTTACTTTTGGTATTTTAATGTTTGCATTAAAAATACCTATTTAGCTAGATTTGGAAAAGAAATAATAAGCTATAACAAACTGAAATGTTGAAAATGTTGAACTGCAGCAATATTGTAAAATGAAGCAGCCTTCTCCCTTGTTCGTCTGTTCATTGGAATAAGCACACAGTTGCAAATACCCCCGTGAATTTTTTCAGTGAATAGAATAAATAGACAACAATTTTGAGGTGTCTGCAATTTCTGTAAGTATTACCCATGTCTATAATGTGGTGTATTAGTACTCTGTGTCTCAGCGGTCTCGTCAGAAACAGATTCAAAGTTATTGCATTTAAATGCAGTTCCTATTCCTAGCTCCTCACCTAGGGCGAGCTTTTGGGACTGGATTAATCCCATTTAACTTTAGAGACCTGACTGATTTACTGTCGTAGAGACATATTCACCTCATATGCATAATACAACAGAAGGACACAGGAATGTCCTGAAGATCTCAAGCAGACTATCAGAGCTCAAAATAAGAAAGTGCAGGCAGAACACAGGATCTAAAACATAAGCCAAAGGTCTTGGCAGAAAAAAAGTTTGGGGAAAGGTCAAAACAATGGCCCAAAAAAGTAAGTGTCATTAATTCTCACTATTATATTGAGTTTCATGTTATCTGAAGCATTTTAATATCTGCAGTTTCTGGGAGGAAGTGGTTAGAAGACAACCTTCTCATTACATTCTAAATAAATAAATAAATAAGTAAATAAAAGAAACAGAAAGAACTCCAGTATGATGGCTGGGGGAAAAAAAAGCTGGAAATATTAAACTGAAAGGATTAACATCCAGAAGGAAATTAAAGAATTCTATGTCTACATTTAGAAGCAGCAACAGTGATAAACTGTTATGGATTGAAAAAGAACTGATGCAACAATGAAATATGGAAAGGAGTATGCAAAATTAGAGACAACATTTGAAAACAAGGGTCTCAAAGGAAATTTTAATGACAAGCAGAAATGCCCTGTATCAGCTGTTGATAAAGGTACATTCATGGAACACCTTTCTTGGGTCTGCCCCTCTAAACACCCCATGGAATTTGTGGTAAATACTATACAAGATGTTGTATACTTGCATAGTAAACATAAATAAGATGTAAAGCTTCACCCTCCTTTTTGCTGAAGTCAGGTAAGCATTCCTTGAACAAAGCAAAACCTCAAAAAATTTCATATGCTCAAAATCCCTTGGGTTGGCAGAAAGAAGTTGTTAGGAAAACACTTTCAAAACATACATATTCATTTATGCATATATATATAGAATATGTTAGAATATCATATTCTTCTGGCTAAGCATTACATTTATGTAACATCAACATTAATGAGGATTTGAGGGTCACCAAAGTATCATTATCAGAGCTTGGCCTTGCAAGTATCTAAAAATGTTTGGTGTCAGCACAGCTTGATTTCATAGCCATGTTATAAGAATACTAGATGCTAAAACATCCTTATTACGCACTCTATACACATTTCTAATCTAACAAATAAACACATTTCAGGGCTTATTGCCTTATTACCCATTTACAAAATCATGATCCTTCTATGTTCAAGGTAAACCCTGACATGATATCTTACATATAATTATGGTATATAAACGATAAAACTCTTAATCAGCTAGGTCTCTCAAGAGCCTGATTGCTTCTGCCTACTTAACGAGAAGCTTTAATACAAGTAACAGAGCAGTGTGTCTAAATATACACCCTTAAGGAAGAATATTTTTCCATACATTTGTAGTGCAGAGATCCCAAGGGTTTTGATCACAGTTTATCTCTGACAAATTTCAGTGGCCATAGACAGGATGGAGAAAGGTAGGTTTGTTTCAGGAGTTAATTTGAAACTTGGACATTTGATTTCTCATTTAATATTGGGTGAAAGCCAAAAATCAATTTACAATTCAAATGTTCCAAATAGACAAGTTGGCTACAAGATTAACGTGAAGCTGTGGAGATGGAAAAAATGCTTTCTTTCAGTTTTCACCCTCCTTAGATACTGAAAGTCCTTTTGTCCCTGAACCCAAAACTACACACCATGGTAATCGTGCTTTACTAAAACTCTGCCAGGTGGACAACTGATAATTTGTGTGGACAGCTTATAAGATATTTTGTTTAAATTTGCCTCTTCAGTCTTGGTAAAGTCATGCTGCTTCTTCTAAGAGTAATCAGAAAAATCCGAGTTTTTAAAGATGTATTGGAGTTTTTCCACTTTAACAAGAAAATGAGATCCATATGGCATCTTCAAACTCTTTAAACTGTTTGCATGCTCATTTTGAAAACTGTAGGAATCCTGGGCATGGTGTATCTGGTTTGAATCGGGGGGGCTGGGAATGACACAGGGATTCAGAGTTATCACTGTCTGTTGAGCTGCTCAGTCACTTGCTGTACATGGAGTGGACAGAGTTCCACTGTTTAGACAAACCTGCATACTACACTGCACTGATGGAGCAAGCTGGCATTTCTTGCTGGCAATCTTTGTGGAGAGAAAACTGAAAGTTAGCCTGGTTTCATTTACAGTATGGTTTCTTCTGCAATTTAACATGTAAATAACCTGTATGATTGATTTCTGCAGATACCTTTTTTTCCCTTTCCTCTATCCAGAAACAGGTAAGATTCACTCAATTAATCTCTCTAATGTGAAGACCAGGCCATATTATTTTAAGGACAAGGTTTTGAAAGCAGCTTTGGGAAGCTCCTCCAGTTGCCTTCTCTGCTCCTTTTTGCTTTTTTAGTATTTGAGATATTTCAATCTAGATATTTTGTTTGTTTCCATTTCTGAGTTCTGGTCTTATTTGGGATTGTTTTGCTGATACACTGTGAAAACCCAGATCCATTAAAGTCATTTTATCTACCTTAGGAGGAGGAGTGGGAGAAAGGGAGAAAGAACAACAAAGAAAGAAAGAAAAATTAATCAGGTCACAATCTACATCAAAAACTTTCTTTTTTGTTTTCCTGAAAAAAAGCAGAAGGATCAAATGTCACAAGCTTCCAAGACTAATCTCATGATTGATAGGGGTATGAGTTGATGGTTGTCAATCTTAATGAGGAGGTAGCAAGATTGCTGTGTTTCATAGCCGAAGTTTCTGTCTCTGTAGGAAATCAACCTAAGGTTGTTTTCAAATGTATGAGAAAATAAACAATCTGTAAAACTGCATTTCTTTCAGGATTAATACTAGAAGCCTCAATGCCATTACTGTGCCACTAGAATGCTGAAAAAAATGCAGATGTAAACCTGTTCATCTCTCTCTACTCTGGCTGCAACCAGAGAGGTCCAGGCATTTTAAAATAGAGAGGCTGTGGACATACCTACGATCTTTTCATGGTGTTTTTATTGGAGGTATGGGAAGCCAGCACTGAAGCTTCACCCATGTCTTCTGCTAGTTTAACCCTGTTGTGGTTTAACCCTAGTCAGCAGTACAAACCTATAGACGCATCAGTTAGGAGGTGCTGCTTCCCAGTCTCATTTGCTAACAATGTATTTCATCTTATAACTCATTCTGTTTCCTGTGAGGGATTACTTCAAACACTGTTCAGTCTAGTTTGAAATATTTTGCAACAATAAGAATTCCCTGGAAGGAAGATTTCACAGGCTAATAATTTTCCTAGTGTGTACAAGTCACCAGGTATTCCAATTGCATTTTTCTTTTCTCAGTTACACATCTCTTAAAGAATGTCTAATAGGCAGTGCTGCTCTTCTGTACAATAGTGCCCATCATGGGATCTCGAAGAGGTGAAATAAACATTAAGTAGTTTGCAAGACCTCAGCAGAGCTGGAATTTAAATATAGTAATTGAGTGAGATGAATGGATAAGAGAGTTTTAAGGGAGGCTAGCAAGAAAATACTCCTGGAAAAAAAGCTGGAAACTGTGAACAAATATGCATTTTTTTTTGTTAAAAATGTTTCTCTGGGGGGTTTTGATCAAAATATCCACAGTGTGTGCAAACAGTGGATTCTTGGAGTTGGGATAATTTCACGTAAGTGTGTTTTCACACAGAAAAAATAGATTTAATATAATTTTGATATAAAATTTTAACATCAGAAAGCCCCAGTGATCCTGAGGTTAGGTGACTCCCCAAACACAGAAAGAGAATGTGTGCACTGTGGAGGCTAGGATGCCAAAGCTGGCTCTGTATCCACTAACGCTAGAAAGAAAGATAATGAGGCATAAGAGCCAATTAGCTTAATGACACATAAATGTACCTTTGAGACCTGGCACACATTCCACATGGTGTGAAGTACACTGGATGGATGCATTGGGTAAGAAAGAGCAACACTAACTCAGGGGGCTCTGCTCTGCATTCACCAGTATAGTGTTGGGATACCCAGAAGAACTTGGTAACATAACCTGACAGTAAAGTTTGAGAAGGAGTGAAGGTGTCCTCATTTTAGTTAACACTGGGTTAAGCTCTTCCCCAGAGGAACAGTAGAAGGTTTGAGGAAGGAAAGAAATGACAATGCTGGTAACCTGGATATTACAGCAGTTAATAAAGATGTGTTGGAAGACTGTTAAGTATTCTCTTTTCCTCCCATTACTTCTGGAATGATCTTTCCAGTATTCATACCTCCAGGAGATAATATTCCAAGCCCTCTGCAGGCTCAGCAAGACGGCATTACACTGAGGTGAAAATTCCTAAGTTTTCCAAGTTCTTAAATTTGCATAGAAGCCTTGTCTTCTTGATAAAATAGAAACTGAAGTCTGGAGATCACCCCTCTGCTGCAGAAGTGGGCACCCCTGGTATAGAGTTTCTCTCTCGACACAGCTCCTTTGCAGAAGACCTTTTACAACAGCTGATTGCTCCCAAACCCTGCAAGCAAAAGCTCAATTCTTTAGTGAGCTATCTAATCCCTGGGATTACCTGTTTAGGCTTCAGGACATAAAACTATTAGCAGTACCATTGACCATAAATGTCATTAACTTTAATTAAAAAAAAAAAAAAAGATAAGGATCTCAGTAATGAACTGTAGTGCTTCAGTTAATAAAAAAGATTATATCTTTCTCTGTACTGCTGCTTCCATGAAGTAATTTCATTTCTATTTAAAGCATAGATTACAGATTAGAAAAGAAGATAAGGAAACTATTTTGCTTGTATAGATAAAGTTCAGATGTCACCCATCTTTTCTCCTTTACTTCTCCTAGATGTCCAAAGAGAGAATACAGCAGAGTATTCTGCAGCAGATGACGCATTGCAGGTAATTTCTCTCTCATCAAATTACACTTCGCAGGATATTAAAATTCCACGTAATTAGACTCGTTTCTCAGAGATTACAGTTCTACTGCTCTGCACATTATTTCTATCTCTTCACCTGTTGCTACACCTCAAACTAGTGCTGATCATTCCACAGATCTTGTAACCCCCCCTATGCCATATATTTTTTTTTTTCTTTTTCTGGTGTCCACACATGCCAACAAAAGTGTTTCCATTGGCCTCTGTAAACTCCAAATCATTTTTCGTGATCACATTCTAGTTTTTTAATAATTTTAATCTGAATGACATTAATTAAAACAGGTATAGTAGAGAGAGAATGAATCAGATATTCATTTATTCTTCCTACAGCAAATGTTCAAACTTATGCACACATTTCAGAGTGAGTAAGAAAAAAAATTTCTAAGGAAAAAACATGTCTGTCAACATGATTTTTAAATGCAGCCTTAAAGAGGAGCAGAGTGTTTGTTTCTTATTGAAAAAGAAATATTTCTTCTCCACTAGTAATCAGGGTAGCTATTAAACAGAAATTGCTAAACATTTTTAAATTAAACAATCCAAATATCTCAATTCAACAGTCATAAAACTTGTGACAAACAGAACTCTCTGAATCTGTACTGCTGATTTTTAACAGGTAGTGCAACAATACTGAAAGATCTGAGAGGACCAGAAATAAACTGGGATTGTGGCAGTATCTAAGAAAAGATAAATAAGGATTAATTAGGCCACTTAGTTTCAATTCAGTCTCAAGCACAAACGCATTAAAAAAATGTGGGAGGCCAACCACAAGAGCTCATATTGATAATGAAATCAAAGCCACGCAAATGGTTTTATGGGTGTTACATACTGTCACAAAATATTATTGGTTTTTTATGAGATCAAAAGTTTGGTTTACACAGAAATACTGGGTAGAATCCCAAATGATGCTCAAATAAAGTTTAATATAAAATAAAATACTATAAATGACAAAATATAAAATCAAGTGGAACACATCATTAGATTTCAGAATGTCACCTAAAATGGAGAACAATCAGCCAGTGAGAGTACTTTAAGTGGGATATCTCAGAGATTTTGTCTCAGCTTAGTGTTATTCAATAAATTTAAAAATTATATGTAATAAAATATAAAATAACTGTTAGTAAAATTTGTAGATGAAAAAGTTATTAAAGCTTGGCAAGTGGGGCTTATTTCTACATAGTGCATTTCTGAGGTATATGAAAAATTGGTCCTTTATGAACAGTTAATATTAACCACATTCTCAAGCTAAGCAAGATCCCAGCATTCTCTTATCTAGTGACTTCAAAAGGTCATTAGACTTCAAAAAAAATTGTAGACCCAGACATATAATCTGTTAAATTCTGCCATGTATGCTTGAAAGAGGAAGCTAAATGTTGAAAAAGGATTGAGAGAAAAAAGAAAAACAGAAAGCAAAACACACACCACTTCCCCATGGACTGATGGACACACCTTATAATGAGTACCTAAAAACCTCTGTCTATTTAATAGACCTATACATGTATCTATCTATAGACATCATCTATCTAGTAGTCTGTGATCTGTTAACAAATATGTATACACTGAAGAGATTTCTGACAGCTGATTATTCTTTAATTCAGGAGAAAAAAAAATTGGTAAAATCTACCAGTTGGAAACTGAAGTGAAACACACACATATGAGAGACAGTGTGCACATTTTCTAACAAGAGTAAATAGCACCTGGGACTCCCTGTTTAATAATGTCAATGCCTGGATATCTTTCAAAAAGATATAATCTACCTCAAATAAATGTACAGGCTTACTTCAAAAGAGCTTGGGTAAGACATTCAGGCACATTAATGAAAGGATCAGATCAGATATTTGTGAGGGTCCTTCCCAGCCTTAGCTTTACTAGTCTATACAAACAGGGTGGTTTGACTGAAGTCCTGAGTGCTCCCAGATTCAACATGAAGGTTTAAGGGGAAAAAAAATCATATGAGCTTTTGTGACAATGTTATCTGTTCTAAGGTAGATCCCTATCTCTGAACTGGTCATCCTGCGTCTTCTTAGACTCAATAAAAGAAACAGGCACATCAAGACATGATTCATCTCAGTGTCTCCACAGATGACGCAAGAAGGCTGAAGCATCTAGCCCAGCTGCAGAAGTCTGCAATGTAAATACATGTAAATTTCTTAAATGAAGCAACCCTTCCTATCAGAGGGATTAACCTCTATGATGGAAAGACAAATGGGATGAAGACACAACTCAGTATCAAGGTTTCAGGAAGAAACTATTCACTGCATGAAAACATGACATCTTCCAATAGTTGTGATGTCAGTTCTCAAACTTTTCCCATGGGGGTAGTATCCCAGAAAATATTTTAATGCCTTCCGAATCTATTGTTTTATGCTTGTTTGAATCATCAAGATGCTGACCCTAAAGTTATATTTGCTCATTGTTTTTAAGGTTATCTCATTGACTTTCATTGCAAAAAAAGTGTTTTAAAGGAACTTCAGCTCCTGGAGCATAATTTTGCAACATGAAGTAGAATCTACACAGCCTCAATCATGATATCGGTTCATAAAAGTAATTTAAGACTTGAAATGTCAGGGTTTCAAAATGCACAAAGAATCATTACTCTCAGGGACCACTCCTATCTTCTGAAAGAGGTGTTTATTTCTGTGAGTTTTTTGTGTTTCATGAGTGATAGATCCATGAGTTCATCTCTCATTCTTCTAGTCTCTCAAGAAGGTGATATTTACACAGACTAATTGGCAAAGCCACAGAAGTAAAATTATGTCAGTCTGATGTTCTCAAGCAGTTTCATAGTTGGCCTTTCTATTATGACAAGTTGCCATGCTTAAGGATAATGAGAGAATTCATTTCAAGTGTCTTATCAAACACTGTGAAAAGCCAAAGTTACTGTAACTTAACATTTACATATCACACACATTGTACAGCTCTCTGTCTTTATCATTGTGAACTAACAAAGTTATATAAAGTAATCCAGTTGTGATATATAGTAATCTTTTCTGAGGTTTCCCTAAGGAGTCTATGTGGTCCATGTGAATCAGATAAAAAATTACAACTCAGAAACACACACGAAAATTAGAAAAAAATCCCTAAGTATGACTCCAGACAAGTAAATTAATTGAACACAGCCATGATCTAAATTCAGGCCTTTGCTAAGGCTACCCAAAGTATTCAGACACCAACATCACACTAAATTTATTTAATGGACAGTGATAAACCTTAGCCCTGTCTTTCCATCAGAATATTCAGAATAGCTATGAAATCCTGGAGAAATGAAAATGTATTTCTAACATTGATAATTGTTTATAAAAATCTTCCTTGCCTACAGTTGTGCACACAAAAAAATCCAAAGATATGACATATAAATCTAGACAAATTGTAATCTCTTTTCATGGAGCTTGATAATTTGCTGGACCAGTAATTATGCAAATCCCAGTACAGACAGAAAATGTCTAAACATACACAAAATGCCACACTATGCATCAAATCATATACATTTTCACTCAGTCACAGCAAAATGATTTGAAAAGGGAAGAAACCTCAATTTTGAATAAATAAATATTTTATGACTAATTAAATTATAATTTATAGTATAAAATCATATACAGCTGGGATTCCATTTTGTCATTGAATTTTGAATTTAGATTTAAAATATGAATAAGAACACTGGGGTAGAAATGCACCCATATGTGTGCTGTCTTTGGAAATGTTTCTGTGTTACATTTATGTGTGGCCATTGTTGTTGTAATATCTTTATTCATTAATTTATTCTTTTTATTCCTATTAATTTATTCATTAATTTATTCTTGTGGTGCTTCATCTCTGAAGTGTCAAAATCACATTGGAAAGCATAATTAAGGCTACAAGGTTCTGCTATTTTTTTTTATTTTGCTGCAGACATATGAAGGGAAATACAGTGTACCACTAATTAAGAGTAGGTAATGTTTTCATTAAGTTTGAGAAGTTTATCATGAACTCATCAGATGTTAAGTAGAAAAAGAACAACTCTGTTTCTTTGTACTTAAATTGTACAACTTGTTAAGGTCAAGTACTAATTTTCAGGCTTTTGGATCACCTTCTGTGCTGTATCTCCTGGTACACCGTGGTAGGATGGAGACAAAGGGGAATCATAGAATCAGGGAGTAATTTAGGTTGGAAAGGGACTTTGGAGATCACTTGGTCCAATGTCTTCACTGTACTGAAAATCCCCAAACTGGACATACTTTGTGAGATGTCTTCTCACAAGTGCTGAATAGTAGGAAACAACCACTCTCCCTGCCCTGCTGGACATGCTCTTATTAATGCAGCCCATGCTTTTGTTGGCCTTCACTGCTGTGAGGGCACACCGATGGCTGGTGGATTCTCCACTGCAACCGTCTGGTCCTCTTCTACAAAGACAAGTTTTCTCCAACCAGTTCCTAACTTGTATGGGTGTATGGGATTATTCAATCTCAGGTGCATGACTCGGCATTTGCCTTTGCTGAATTTCATGAGGTTTCTGCCAGCCTGTTGAGTTTCCTCTGGATGGCAGCCCTCCAGCACATCGGTTATTCCCTCCAGCTTGGTGCAGGCTTTCGCATCATTCAGGTTGTTAACAAAGACAGGAATAAGTTCACAAGCAGAAACTTTGTGGTACTCTCAAAAGTCATCTTTTGGACAACCTAAGTTCCAGATGCCTTTTGGAGGGCCACAAGGGGACATCTACTCAACAGAGTCATAGTCCAGAGCCAGGACACTTGAGGCTTGCCCATACTCTCTGGAGACAACACTATAGCATTAAAAGGATGCAGCTGCCTAACAAACAGTGTAGCACACTATTAATACTAGTTATTATAGGAAAAAATTATTAGGAAGAAAGAAGGAGAGAAAGAAAACAGAGAAGAGACATACCTCACATTCAGGATATCTGAGGACATTGCTTTTGGGAAAGGTCAACACTTGTTTTTTGAAAAGGCAACTCACAAGTGGTACATTAAGGAATGAAGAGGAGCATGGATGATTCTGAAGGCTTTGGGAATAATGCTCCAAAACACAGTAAAGTACAAGGTTCCTAAATGACATCAGGGACAAGAAGGAAAAAATCCTGAGACACAGTAAACCAGAGGCCATAAACCAAAAGGGACATCCATAAAAATAAATGGCTAAAAACAGACAAGATGTTAAGGATATGATTTAGAACATTATTGGAAAGCCCTGGTAGCATGGCATTGTGGTTTTAGAGGACAGAAATTTGTCACACATACTTTAAATACTCCATCAGGTTAGCAGTCTAGAATCTAGGAGCCTGTTTTAGGATTTCTTCTGAAGTCAGGGAGAGCAGGAAAATCCTTCAGATAATAATTGAAAAGTTGATCTCTGGAGGCAAGTCAAGGGAGACTACACTCCTAACATGAGTATCTCAATCAAATTAGGCCTAGGATCATGTAACCTAAACACCTAAATCACCTTTTCACAATTATTCAGCATTTTCCACTCGTGGCCTCCTATGTGGGTTCATGCCCTAAAGGTGAAGTGTACTTCCTTTACAACTGTTTTAAAAGAAGAACTGAATTTTAAAACTCACTCCATGTACCAGCCACAGATGTAACAAATAAAACCAACATAAAAGATACAGGAGCTAGCATCTCCATGCTCCTTCTGAAATCCTGCTATGAAAATTAAGCTTCTGTATTTTTTAGTAGGAATTTCTACTTTATTTAAAAATAAGTAGCAATGGGATTTATAAGATTAGGCAAACAAAGTTTTAAGTGGTGTTTATATATTATTATTTTTTTTAGCCTGGGTGCCATCTTTAAAATTAAATTTTTAATAACCTTTCAGACTTACAGCCTTAGGGAAGTAATTTCTTTAACAGTAGTTCAAAGGTTTAATGTCACAGTAATGGCTTTGAAATACGATGTGATCCCTTTCATTCCAGAAAATTAGCATTTTAAAAAAATAATAAATCAAACTAAAAATACTAATGAGGAAAAGATATGGAGCTCAGCTCTAAAAGGAGGTGGGGAAATAAACTCAGCTGTGACAATGCTTTGTGAGATTTTCTCCTGTGTTTTCTGAACAGTTCCAAAATCTTCACAATCAGGCTGCAAAAATTTATTATTTAGGAATGTGAGAGTGGGTGGTGCCTCTGAACTTCATGTCCAAGTGAAGGCTAGACACAACTTTGACCTTGGGAGCATTCTCCCTCCCCTCCATCCCATGGACGATGTCTAACCCAGATCTATTATGGTGGAAATCTGTCAGTGAATATGGAAATGAGCTCAATGATGAGATACAGTAGGCCTTTTGGAAGGTTATATCCCATTCAAAGTAATAAATACAGTTGGTCTGACTCTAAGCCTCTGCCTAACACCAAGGCACTACAAGTTTTTTCAGTTGTTTCCTGTTTGATGAAATTTCAGCAGATATTTGGTTACCAATGGTAGCTCTGGATTTCAAATGCTGTCTTTATTTCTCAGGATAAGGTCACTGTTATTTGTGAAAGCAGGAGAATCATTTTGTGTTTCAAACCTCTTTCCAGAAAATTACTGAACCACTCGGACGGAAAATGTCTATAGGAGTATGCATTCTTTGTCATTTTTTATGTCTTTTTTTTTTTCCAAAACAGAAAAATAGTCCCAGTAATTAAACTTTGCTCATATAAATAAATGAAAACAGACTTTTAGAAGATTTATCTGGCAACTTCTTTAATAGTTTTCAGCTGACCTATAAACATTTAGACAGTCCATCTGATATGCTTTCCTGAATGACATTAAATAGATTTCAGTTATCATGATACTGCTCACATTCTTGTGAAACAGGTTGGACAACGGTATATTGCCCAAAATAATGACGATGGCATAAAAATGATAATACCAAAAAAGTAACCTGCTTTAAGCAGAGTTGAATGCTGAAATATTAAATGTATGCTCAGCAAAAAGACAGAAAACATGAATTGTCCTTCATATTTTCCTATCTCTCATATATACTATTGCATAATTTTAAGTAATAATTTTATGACAAACTGGGATGCCAACAGAGATTTCACAATGTTCATGTCAGTGGTAGTGGGTATACACCAAAAGCCAGCATATTGCTATTTAGTTTCAAGGTTTATGGGTGGTCTGGGTTTTTTTCTTCACTTTCCATATTGCAAATAACTGACTCTCTAATATGGATTATCCACAAATCTGTTATCACAAGAACAGCAGGAATGGCTGAAAAACAAGAAGTGTAAATTCTGGAGAGACTGCCACCTGTCTTCTTTATTTGAACTGCTAGGAAAAGCTATGTAAATAGTGCTAAATAAATGAAAGATTTCAAAGCTTATTCAGAGCTAAAACCAGTGGACAAACAGATGGTTAGAGACACGAAGAAGTGTTCAAGGAAAAAAATGAAATTATATTGGTCAGCTGGATTCATACTGTTCCCACAAAAGGGCTGCATAACCAAAGATCAACAAAAATAATACTAAAAATATATTAATACCAGGCTAACACATTGATTAATATATAAGAGATTATTATATTTTCTGATTTACCGTCTAAACTTTTTCACATTAGACAGAAGTCATTGTTTTCAGTGGAGTCGGGCTACTCCATCTACCAAGTTATAAATAAAGGTGGCCTCTGAGCCAAATGGCAATAAAACAGGTGTAATCTACAAACAAACCAACAAGATTCTGCTTTTTCAGCATGCTGAATGTTGATGGGAATATCACACAAGAAAGAAGAAAAATATTTGCAGCTTTATTTTCCAAATTAAAATATTTAAGTCCTTTGAGGTTCCCTCAGAACAGTTTTACTTTCTTCTTTTTCTTTTCCTTTTTCTTTTTCTTTCTTTTTTCTTGTTTTTTCTTTCCTTCTTTTTTTCCTCCCCCAGTTATAAAATAACCAAGGAGAGGAAGGGACAAAGAGGAAGAAAGAGGGATGAAAGAGAAAAGGAGAGCACAAGAACAATAGAGGTAGAGACAGACCCATTCCATCTCTCTTGGAATTAGAAGAAACAATCTGTGTTTTTATTCATAAATCAGTAAACTTTCTGTCTAAAATCCCATATTATTTCTGTGGACAATTTTTTTCCATAGAAAAGCAATGATAATAAAATTCTTTCTTTTTTTTTTTCCCCACAGTGAGTTTCTTGTTCTTTTTGAGCAACATATTAGACCTGTTAGAAAAAATGCAATACTTAAACCTCTTTTTATTTTTCAGCATGTTTATTCCCATGACAAAAATCAAAAGCAACTAAATATTTGGTTTGCTAACAAAAACAAAGTGAAAATAGATTTTCAATGCAAACTTTTCTTGGTGGAAAATTATCAACAATTTTTTTCCGCTTTCTATTAACAGGCCTTTTTCATCCTGTGTACCCCCCTGGGTCTCTTCCAGATGGAAACAAGTGGAATAATCAATAAATGAAACTGCTCAGCATGGTTGCCAGATTTTAAATATTAAAATCCAGGCCTAGAGAGGGAAATCATGCATACGCATGTAACTGTGCATGAATAAGTAAGTCCATGTCTCAGACTCATTGCCCAGGCCATCTAGTGCTACTTTATGCCTGAACATCACCCAGCACACCTGGCATCGGACATAGTGCATACTTGTGATTTATCTGCTTGTTTGCTATAGCCACTTTTGTGGGTGACATCATCCTGTACAGATATAAATTTACTTCCATGATTGCAACCAGTTGCTGCAAAAAAACTTTTGGGGAAAAAAAGTTATGTAGGGAAAACATAGCTAGGATGGGGTCTGACTGTGTAAAGCAGGATATCCCAGACTACATTAAGAGTTTTGGCACCTCTCCCATTCAGCTCTCTGCTAGTAAGCATCATCTGGTATGGGGGCCATAAGCAACTGATTAAGAGCTTGCTTTCTCATGCCAATCTTCTACTAAAAATGTCTTTGAGTATCTATTTTATGTTGAAGGAGAAATTCCAAGATATCTTGTGTAAGTCAATGAAATTCATTGCATGAATTTTGGAGTAGGGAAAAAAAAAAAAAAAACTGAAGACAAGCCAAATTATGACCTCAGAAGACACTATGAAAAGCTTAATGGCTTCTTTGGAATAACCTCAAGTTTATGTGAGTGTCACATAGATCAGAATTTCATATTAGAGCTGACATTTTTCAGCACAAAACCATCCAAGAAGAAAAAAAAATCTATTTATTTTGATCACTTCCCACACAAACACAAACTGTACTATTATTTTACAAGTTCATCTCAGCTCTGCATCCTCTTTTGCAAGGCCATAGGGGAGGATGGGTTGGATAATTTGCTCCAGCATTGAATGGCTTGAGCACGCAAAGCAAAATGGGATACATGCATTCCTTCCTATATCTCTCCCATGCTGTTTCACATGGCAATGTTTAAGGAATGAAGACAATAAACAGCAAAAGATGTGTTTCTGGCTCATTGAGATTAAGCAGATTCAATTATTCTGCCTATGATATTTTGGGGAATGCATTAAAAACAAGAGCATAAAATAGACACACCTCACCAAGGCTATGACATAGTCATTCAGCATCCTGCTCTTAGTCATTCTAACTACAAGTAAACTACCAGCACAGATTGCAATAACAGGGTATTTTTTTACTCTTTTTCCCAGTACAGAAGTTCATGCTTCTCTGATCACCTTACAAAAGGGCAAGATTGTCTGCAAAGAAGGTCAAGTCTGTCTTTTTCTCAAGCACAGGTACTGAAATGCTTTGACCATTCAGCACAGAATTTAAACTAAGTCACCAGATTTAAAGACAAGCACGTGTCTTTACTCCACTGCTGTATGCATAATGGCTCTTCATTGTACTCAGGATCACAGCATGGTCACCATTTAACCTCATTACTTTCTACAGCATTTTGAGAGATGCTTTGAGCTCAGAATGGTGCTATATAAAACTGTCTCCCCACTCTGAGGGTAGCTGGCAATTTAAACAACATGGGATGAGTGTTGTATATTGAAAAGGAAGATAAATCAGTAGTTAGAAGGAGAAGCCAGCAGAAGGGATTGTGCGGTCTTGTCTCAGATTTCCTTCTGCCTTGGTGGCTGACTGCAAGGAATTTGTATGTAGATCTGATGGAAAAAAAGTAATTGTGGTTTCAACAGTGAAAGACTTCAAAATATGTCCCTTCACTTTGGCTTGTATCACCTAAAGAGTTCACTGGATTTTTCTGAATTGTCAGAGCAAAGGAGAGAAATATAGTTCCTCTCCCCAGGGAAAGCGTCAGCTAGCAGACATCACTCCCATTCCTCACTGTGCCATGGTACCTCCCCAGTGTCCTTCATCCTCCCTCACTGCTAAAGCACTTAAAGTTCAGATATTCTGCACTGGAAATCTCTGTGTCCCTGGAGGTTCATCTTGAGGATCACCATAAAGTAATCAACAGATTTCTTTCCATGCTTATTTCCCTAGCCCCATGTAATCTCTGTGAGGTAAAAGGCAAATCTGAACCCACTTTTGTATTGTCCTTCATCTCCCTATTGCTCCCCCCATGTATCCTTTGGACTTTTAAGAATGAAGATGATAGGCATCAGATTCCCTCAGTAATGCCCTAGATTGTAGAATACAAAGGCAAAATTAAAGGATTATGGTAATGCCACATATTCTGTACTGTTCTTCTGCAAAGGACTGCATCTCTCTCATTATATAAAATAAAGCAAATCCTTATTAAGTGAAAAAAAAAAATGCAATCTATTTCCATGAAGAAGAAAGGACTAAAGATGTAAGAACATGACCACAACTTTAACTGAGATGTGGAAAGCCCACAGAGCAAAACCAAAAAAAACCCAAGAAACAGAAAACACCAAACAAAAATCTCCAATGTAAGAGATTTATTTTTTTTCCCCCAGCAGCAGAGGAGATTATGTGTGCTGGAGAGAGATGCAGTTTCAGCTTTGCTTCAGTAGCTGTAGCCTTGTCTTTGACAAATTCAAGAAACATAAACCAACAGTGGTGACATTGTAAGGGTGAAATTACAGAGCATAAAACAGAGCGATGACATTAGAAAGAATATTGTTCCTGACTTGCATCGGAGTAGTGAAGGTGTGAAAAAAAGGTTACAGTTTGTCTAGTGCCTGACATTTTTCTCCCTTTGGGACATCCTCATCACCAGTGACAGTGCAATGACCTTGTATGAGAATTTGTAGTAGAGTGGTGGAGTCAAAGGGCAGAGCGTTCAAATGCAATTATAAATTGGTTACATATGCTTGCATTCGCCTAGCTTGCTTCATCAATGTTCACATTAATTGTATTCACAAGCTACCTTCCTTATCATTTTTTTTTACCTACTTGAAAAGAGCAGGAGTCTTCCTGATATATGAGTCACTACTACACACTGTCAGCTCTCAAAAGACAAGAAAAGAGAAAAAAAAAAAGAAAAGAAGAAAAAGGAATGAAATTTTGCTTCTCTTCAGCTCTGGATTAGTTCCAGACCTCCCAATTAACACCATTGTCATTTAAGTAAATGCCAGCTTCTGCGAAGATTTTTATTTATTAGCCTTTTGCTCATTTCAATATTAATTTATAAGTTAACGTATAAAGTGTGACAGCCACATTAGAGAGTATGTGGCAAAGCATAGCACCAACACAAAAATTATTTAAAAAATTAAGCTGCAAGAAATTGGACATTAACCTCCTTCATAAATACTGCATATAATAACATGGATTTCTCTAGCAACTTGCATCTGATTTAAGACGTTCAACTTTAGCTGTTGTCTTAGAAGTGTGAAAAATCCGTTGTTGAAACTGTTAAGATAGTTTTGTTGAGTTTCTAGAAATAAAAAAAGTCCTCAAATCACAAGTCACATCTATGAGTCTTAGCCAGGGCAGCTACCCCTTTTCAAACACACTTATAATATTGTTCCCTTTTGCCTTAACTTCACTTAGCTTCTCTTCTTGCTATTCCAGCTCCTTATTTGCAGCCCTGTATTCTCATTATATCTCTAACTATGGTCATTTATTCAGTGATTACAGTAATCCAACCTTAGTATATTGAATATAATCACTAAATCAGACTCTTCTTTTCTCCTGAGGGAACATCTCTTAATAAAGGGACTGCTTGGCCTTCTGGATAATCTGGATACTTTGACAGTATGTCACCTTTTATTTACTCTCATTTTGTTAATCTGTGGTGATGATGACATAGAAGTCTGTGCCTTTAGTTTGAAAATTCTTCTGCAGTCCTGTGTTCTAACTTTGTGATTTTTACAGATGGTATTTTAGAATTACAAACCCAGTTAAAAGTAAGAATAAATTAGGACAAACCCAGAAGGTCAATCAGGAACTGAGCTACAAATTTTGTTGGTTTTGTTTTTGTTGTTTTGTTGGTGGTTTTTTTTTTTTGTAGACTAATCTTTAATTTAGCGTGGTACTTTGTTTTAATATGTTTAATTGGTATTAAAAGTGTTTGACTGCATCAACATGCAGTGCACAAATTAACACTAATTAGTTTTCTTCCATTTACAACTAAGAAAATCTTCCCCATCCTTGATATAAGAAACTAGTTGGAAGTCCAAGCACTGTATTTTGTGATGGGTATTTAATTATTAATACAGCTAAATGTTCCTTTCTATCATACAACACAGAATCTCAATGTTTTTAGTCTCAAATCAAAGCTTCTGGCTATAGTAGCACCTCTTTTTTGTCAGTAGTCCACAAGGATGGTTATAGTCCTCAGAAATAAATTAACAAGTCCAATGTGAATGGCTAAAAAGCAAAGGATGAACAATACTGAGTTCCTGAGAATTCACAGTACTTTGGATCTTGCTTCCAGCATAAGTCCTGCTCCTAAGAAAAATCTCTTGGCCACAACCCTTTTACCAAGGAAAGTACCAAAATACCTCTTAAGACGATGCCACTCATTGTGCAAACAGAATTTATCTAGGAACTGTTGACCTCTACAGACATAGGAAGTAGTATAATTTTTAACAAGACAAGTTATCATTTTTCTTGTATTACTCTTTCAGGATTCACAATCTTTTTTCCAGGTTTGTGTACCCTGAGATACTGGTGATCACAGTGACTAACTAGTAAACAGGAGTCCAGTCATAACCATGAGCCCACTACTACACAAAGGCAAAGAACATGGAAGGATGACCCATCTGTAACTACCTGTAAGATCTCTCCATATTAGGAACAACATGATGCCATAGCAAAGTTATTACTACTTTAATCCTGCTGTTTTTATACATGTGAATAAAGAGGGGTGCTGGGATTTGTTCGTCATATCCTGTTTAGGACAGAGATGTGATGTGACAAAGTAACAAGCAACTTATCTGAAATCCTTTGATTCATAAATTCTCTCCCAGTTTGAGGAATTTTCTATGTTTTCCTCAAGGCAGACTGCAAGATACTGTCCTAGATCACATTAGGATAAATGTTTCTTCTTCATTACATTTTCTAGTTAGAAATGTTCTTTAACTACGGATAAAAGCTTTAAGGTACTAAAAGCAGAAGACGTACTGATCAGTGGTTTCATTAAGAATGACTGGCTTCTCTGGCTGTCAAAATGTCAAGTTACTTGCGTTAAGGAAGCTAATAGATTTCTGCTTGCCATGTCATTAGCAGAGCCATGAGCTAATTTGAAGAATAAACATTTCCTTTGCACGTTTTACTTGTTAATCTTTCAAGTTCATTTCAGGTACTTATCCTGTTGCTCATTTTCCATATTCAAGCTGGAATGGAGCCAAGTGACTCATTTGTGTTTTTCTTTTGAATACGAAAAGCCAAGAAATATTATTTTGAAAAACATAGAAGAGCATTAGAAATTCTAAATTCTGATTTCACAACTGACTTCGTCCTAGAACACAATGAATTTTACATTTTAAAGTAATTCTGGTGAATTTAAATTGTATCTTTAAGAAAAAAAAATGCGGAATACAGAACTTGTTTATTTTTCATTTCAGGAAAAAAAAATGCAAACACACAAAACCAGAAAAAGCAAAATAGTTAACAATTTTCTTCTTCCCTTCCTTTGAAGATACTTCTAGTTCAAAATTGACCTTATTTTGAGTGGTTCAGATCAGATATCATGCATGGGTACTTTCTAACCAAATCCATTCTAAGATTCTATGATTTACATGCTCTAAGTATGAAACAAGTCTACATTTAATTATTCATTCACTAGAAACTAAGATGGACTGATATTTTTTCAAATTTCAGCAGATGAAATAACTTAATTTTTCCACCAAATGTATAAACCTCCATAATTTATGAACAAGAACTAACCTTTATTAGCTGATAGAATACACAAAATGCTTGATTCAATGAAAAAATAAATTGACAGCACACAAGGTGATACCAGAAGATGTATATTCATGAACCTGAGATAATATCCTGAAAGTCATTAAAAATATTGTTATCTAATACTTGTCTGATTTAAAAGATAAGGAATTATTTTGATAGTTTTATAAGAATGATCAAATGTAATAATTTAAATATTGAGTAGAAAATTGCAATGCTGGTTAGATAACTATTTTTGCATCATGTTTATCATCTTGGTCTAAATCTTGCAAGATACCTATATTTTCTATGTCAGCATGGTTTTATTTTCTCAGAAAAAAAAAAAACCCAGAGGTGAATTCCAAATTCTTTGCTATAGCTTAGAGAGATAGAGAAGTTGCAAAAAGCTTGAAGAAAGTTAACTGGAAACTGAATTTGTCCTCATTCCCAAATTAGTCATACTGGAAAACTCTTGAATGCTGCATCTCCACCCCACTAGTGCCTCTGATTTTCCCTCTCATGGACAGATGGTGCTACCAAGAACTTGTCTTCACATGGCAGAGAAAGGGTTGAGAATGCACACAGGTTGAGAATGCTCACCTAACCTGAGCTCCAAAGCTCAAGCAAAGAAAATTATATTTGGATTAAAGAATGAGAAAAAATCATCAGTAAAAGCCAAAATCTCAGCAACAGGTCCAGGGCTCAAACACTCCGTTTCCCAGCTGCTAATGCACTTTTAGGCAAATAGTTTATGCTGCACAGTCTGTGAGAAGCCAGTCACTTCTGATAAGGTTCCATCTTCAAGGACCTGAGCATAATGTACTCAGCCAAAGCAGGACAAATAGTGCCAAATATCTACCACAAAATTCTTCTGAAAGCAAGAGGTCCTTGATCCCTCAAGGACTGCTAGTGGCAACACTGCACTTGCTAGGAGGAATTTATAGGGTAAGACTGCAACATTCTGCATTATGCCGGAATGTGTTTCATGTGCAAGATTAACAGACTCCTTCCTAAAAAGATACTGATATGTCAGGAGGTCTGAAAGTGAAGTTATAAGCTTCTGGATTTTGCCACATTGTACTGCCACAATTTGCAATGCAAAAGTCATCATTACAACTCAAGTACTCTGTGCCTGATTTTTATTTGCATGTCTGATGCATGGAAATTAGCAGAAAGATAAAAACACCAAGAGACAAAGAAGTGAGAAGAGGAGATGGTCACAAAGGTTTGCTTTATCTCCAGGAGGCTGAAGAGCCCTGAGTTTAATGGTGGTCAATGGAGAAATATCAATATCTCCAAAAGGCAATGCTCAAAATTAGGCTCCTGCTCTGAAACTTTCCTCATTTCACAGAGGAATCTCCCTTCCTCCATTAACTAGAGCAGGACTCATGGGAATATGGCCTTGTTACCTTTAGGGAATACCACTGAAAGATGTCATTCAGAATTCAATAAACATACATCTGCAATCACTGTGCAGACAGATGTGTCTCCACTTTCAGGGGGTTTCTCTTTTCTTTTGTTTGAGTGGGGTTTTTTCTTTGTTTGCTTTTTTCTGGATCACTTCTGAGAGCTATTGATACACTGTATTGGGTTTGCATGGCAAGGTTTTCATAGTAGGGGAGCCACAGGTGTGACTTCTGTGAGAAGCTGCTAGAAGCATCGTCTGACAGAGCCAATGCCAGCCGGCTCCAAGATGGACCCGCCGCTGGCCAAGGCTGAGCCCATCAGCGATGGTGGTAGTGCCTCTGTGGTAACATATTTAAGAAGGAGGAAAAAAAACCAAACCAAAAAAAAAAAAGCCACGCAGAAGTGCCGGAGCAGATTCCCCTGCAGCCCGTGGCGAAGACCATGGTGAGGCAGGCTATCCTCCTGCAGCTCATGGAGGTCCATGGTGGAACAGATATCCACCTGCAGCCCGTGGAGGACCCCATGCCTGAGCAGGCGGATGCCCAAAGGAGGCTGTGACCCCATGGGAAGCCAGTGCTGGAGCAGGGCCCTGGCAGGACCTGTGGGCCTGTGGAGAGAAGAGCTCACGCTGGATCAGGTTTGCTGGCAGGACTTGTGACCCTGTGTGGGACCCACGCTGGAGCAGTCTGTTCCTGAAGGACTGTCTCCTGTGGGAAGGACCCACGCTGGAGTGGTTTGTGAAGAATTGCAGCTGGTGGGAAGGACTCATGTTGGAGAAATTTGTGGAGGACTGACTCCCATTTGAGGAATGCCACACTGGAGCAGGGGAAGAGTGTGAAGAGGAAGGAGCGGCAGAGACAACGTGAGATGAACTGACCGCAAGTCCCATTCCCCATCCCCCTGAGCTGCTCAGGGGAAGGAAGTAGAGAAAATCAGGAGTGAAGCTGAGCCCAAGAAGAAGAAAAAGGTTTTAAGATTTGGTTTTATTTCTCATTATCCTACTCTGATTTGATTGGCAATAAATTACATTAATCTCCCTGAGTCAAGTCTGTTTTGTCCGTGATGGTAATTGGTGAGTGATCTCCCCGTCCTAATCTCGATCCACGAGCCTTTTGTCATATTTTTCTTCCCCTGTCCAGCTGAGGAGGTGGAGTGCTAGAGCGGCTTGGTGGGCACCTGGCTTCCAGCCGAGGTCAACCCACCATATATACAATAGCAGCATTTAGGCTGACAACATTTCTGTGTGCACCAGACACAGACTGAAGATGCTGGTGGTGAAAACATAGGGTGGTGAAGACATAAGGTGATGAAACACTGGAACGGGTTGCCCAGAGAGGTGGTAGATGCCCCATCCTTGGAAACATTCAAGGCCAGGCTGGATGGGGCTCTGAGCAACCTGATCTGGTTGAAGATGTCCCTGCCAATTGCAGGGGGGTTGGACTAGGTGACTTTTAAAGGTCCTTTCCATCCCAAAGCATTCTATGATGATTCTATGATGATTGGTATGTTCAATAGAGGATAAACTATTCTGCTAGATGCAGTAATGACATAGCTGGAGCCATGCAATAATATGACAGATTAGGATCCCAACAAGGCAGTGGAAAGGAGAATGAGATCATTATGCAGTTACACATTTTACCATAGCTTATGGGATGCCTTTTATACCATTTTCCTCAGTGAGGTTAATTTGTAAATACAGCTTGTCTTCTCTCTGTGCTCACCTAACCTTTCTGACAGAAACTTTACATGCCAATAAAGTTTTCCTATTCCCTATGTTTTCTTTTGGTGCTATGCCCGTAATTTTAAGATGACTCCATCTGTACTGCTTATAGAGATGTGTTCCAATGCTGTCAGTGAATTAGGTCATGTTTTGACCAAGCAAAAATGATTTTTTCTCTATTATGTTGTCAAATAACTTAAAATCTCAGTGCAGTCAAATCATATGAAGTGTTCTTTTTAACTTTTGCTATAGTCTCTGTGAAGGGTCTTGAAATGCAGAACCAGATCACAGCATGACAGTTCTAGACTAAATGTAGCCCTTTGGTTTTACATTTATCTTTTTTTTCCTCCTCTGCAAAACTCAATTAAGAAGTACTTATCTGCCTGTTCCAATTACTTCAGTACTTAAGTGGAGGATATAAGGGTTATTCTTCTAGGAGGAATAGTGTAGAAGTTTATTAGTGACCACAACAG
This sequence comes from Theristicus caerulescens, assembly GCA_020745775.1. NCBI lineage: Eukaryota > Metazoa > Chordata > Aves > Pelecaniformes > Threskiornithidae > Theristicus > Theristicus caerulescens. The sequence goes on along the minus strand of CM036559.1, from coordinate 127,098,023 downwards.
TATTTTAGAGGCAGAAACATAATACTTCAGAATTTCAAAGCTGAGTCTTATATGTGTCTTTAAATCCGTAAGTGTCACTCCCACTGCTGGTTTTAGAACAAGAGAAGACAACGATTTCATTGGTACCTTTCTGAAAATTCTATGTGCCAGCAGAAGAGAATTCAATATAAAATCCTTGAAAGAAGTGGAAGGAGGCATGTTGATATCCATTTCAGTAAGAAATACAAAAGAGAAATCAACCCAAGATGGATTAGAAGTAACAACTCAACATTTGCTAAAAATTATTTGGTAAAAGTTATCAAACCAGATATTTTTGCTTAATTAAAAGTATTTTTAAAAAAGCTAAGAGAGAAAGAGATTTATCTAAAAAATAAAAAAGGAAAATCCATTAAAACAAATGAGTGTCTCAATGAACTTTGTATTGCATGCCTCAGAAGTTAGAATTGTTTTGTGGTCCCACTCTAGGTACAGTTATGCATTTCAGCAAGAAAGGTTTGAAAAGGAAAGAAGAGCTTACCTATGTCACCAATTTCTGTAACTTCATCAATCACGTCTTCACTTCAGAGTCATCGATAGATTAATGTTGTCTGGAGGACTACAGTGTCCTGTAATGACAAGTTATAAATCATATGAAAAAGGAATCTATCATGTTCAGACAATAATAGCATAGAATAGCCCAAACTGGGATCCAGAACATTCTGTTCATCTACCGTTTCTACACAGATGCCTACAAGGCATATATTACTTTTGTATGTTATATCTATATAACTAAGAAGTGGAAAGAAAATTTACATTGTAATATGGGGAAAATATATTGAAAGGTTAAGTTTTAACCTTGACATGAAATTGTTGTTATGATTTTTTTTTTTACAGGAGCTAAAGGAAGAGGAATAATCCAATTGACACATTATATTATCCCTAATTATCAAAAATATATGTTTTACATGTCATGTCATAACTTTGAGGTCAAATATCTTGAAGTCTTTTTGTCATTTTGATATAAAGTGAAAATTCTTCTCCTGCCATGGTAGTATATAAAGATAATTCCTCACTTCTAATATCAAGAGATACCAAACATGGTAGGAGAGGACTGGATTTAAAAAAGATAGTAATCCAGTTTTACTACAGGAAAAAAATTATCATGAGCCTGGAGAGCAAAAAGAAAAGGGAACAGATATCTGCACTGGTTAAACTGGTATAGGGAACTCAATTTCTCTTCTTTATAATTCACATCTGAGACTTCAATATTAGTCTTTGACATTTACGTTAAGTGCTCCAAGAGTGAGTTGATTAATTATTCTGGGCTGAAATTCAGCAGTTCATCCGTCTGTCTCTTACACACATATATGGAAATTCAATTCTGGACTGAAGAAACCTTCCAGGACAAAAGTTTTGTTAGAATTGGCATATTTCAATACAGGACTTTGTTTTAGTGGAAATGGATTTTCTTCAACGGGAAAAATGTCAGTAATTTTACGACCAGCATTAAAAATGAAGCTTCGACTTCTACTGATCCCAAACCACGAGGCATTCTAATTAAGCTTCAAATCAATGTAATTAAGATTTGGCAAGAACTCTACATTCATGAGAAGTGTAAACAAAGTACTTCCTTTTGGATTTCCAGAACAGTCATGGGGATACAGACCCCCCTGTATTTTGTTGAATGATCAAGTAGCATTTTCAATTCTCCATTGCTTTTATCATCTCGTTGTCTACCTAGGAGTCTTTAATGTGCTCAGACTAACCCTGCAAGCCCAGAATTAGAGAGTCATAGAACATTTTAGGTTGGTGGGGACCTCTGGAGGTCATCTAGTCCAAGCTCAGATCAGGTCCTGCTTCAAAATTCTTTCAAACCCAGTTTCTTTTATGGTACATCACTCTACAAATTTCATGAACTGTTCATTTACGTTGTGCACACAATTGCATCATGAAGCACGCATACTATTTCACTATTTTGCAGGTGTACTGCTTCACATGACCAAGAGAAAGATGAGATCACGTACTGAAGCACAGAACGTAATATTAGAAACCAAGAAGCAGAATTATTTTAACCTTTAAAAGTTGAATCAAAATTATCTTGTGACTCATGAAACACTCCTAAAGTCCAGTGAAAATTTCCCAAATAAGATGTCTTTTTCAAAATAAAGTATGTTTTTCCCGTGTTTCCACCAAGTGATTTAGATCCCTGGTTGTCTTGTTGGCTTCCTGTCGATACTTGCCTGTCAGTTTTGACTATATAGAGATCCTAGGGCTGCTATGCCCCTTCAACAACTTCAATATATACCTTTAATTAGAAAGAATAAATCTGGGCCTAATGTCTTCATGAACACTTGTATTCCTTCTTATTTCATAGGATAATAAAGCTGGATATATTTCACAAAGGTAATTTTTTTTCTTCCAGGTATTTTTACCATTGTACAGTTTTGGAATGCTCCCAACTATGCAGATTAAGTTTTTGTAGTGTATTTCCATACGTTATGTAACTGCCAGTTGCTAAATATGTGTATTTTTATCAAATAACAGATTAAGTCAGCATTCTATTTGAAACAAAAAAAAATTAAAAACTGTAAAGTATCAGCTTCCAGAGGAAATATTGGAACACTGATTAGCAAGATGAAAAGTGAATTTGGACAACACCAATAAGTGGAATCTACATGTTGTATTATTTTCTACTGAGTAAAGAGGACATGCACAAAATAAAAACTGGAAAAATTGTTTTGTACTATTCTAGAAATTATATGACTGGTGTTTCTTCTCCAATATTCTGACATTTTGGAAGGAATCTTATTTTCCTTCTTTCCATAATCATTGAAATAACTCTAAACAAACTGCTGTGCATTGTATCACTCACTTTAGTAATTTACAGGCATTTACAACTACTAAAAACAGTGCCACCCATAGAGAAGACTGCTGTTGAATTATGCAAGAGCAAGCCACATATTTCAGCCTGAATGAGGAAAGTAAGAGCCATGTTGGATATTAAGAAAACATATCAGGTTCAGAGGTCTGTAATTAATCTTGTCAGTGCATGAGGCACGTTAACCTGTGTGCAGGAACACAACATCTTGGCACATTTCTCTTTTATGAATGCAGAGCCAACCATGGACATCTGGGATTTGAATCCATTAAAGTGATTGGACATAGCTTCGGTCAGGTTCTTGAATATTATACTGCATGCTTAGAAGTATTAAATATTTACATCATCGGTTCATAACCGTTGTACAGAAAACAGGCAAATGGAATGCATTTTTATTAGCTAGTCTACAAAGTATAATACAGATATTTCTAGAAGAGAGTTCTATCAGTGGAAGCAGAGAAATTTGCTCTGCAGTTGATCACAGTGTGTCTGATTGACAGATAGAAAAGTCAATATAGAGCCCATAAATACATTTTTAAAACATTGTCCTTGTTTTATACAACCAGTGCAATAGCATAATTGAATACATTTACTTCTAAAACCTGTTAACACTGAAGATACATGTAGTGAAATTGACTGAAAATGAATTAAAATAGATTAGCTTCTTTTATTGACCTTGAGAAATGTACAAATGCCATACATGATGATTATGATGATCCTTATCCACAGAAAAACTACAACAAAGCATGCTGCAAAGGCCACTGCCATTAGCAGGACTCTCTCCACTGATTGCATAGAACCTTCATTGAGAAGTCCAACAGTAGGTATTTTTTAAGGAAATTGATTGTAATGTTTAAAGAGACATAAATTTCCCTTTGATGTTTCACAAAAGAAATACTCTGACTGCAAATATAAGCATCTAGTTTAAGTTCCTTAATGGGGACAAATAGGTACCTCAAGAGAACCATTAATACTTACAATTTTTTATTGACTTTTTATTGACTACATCAGAGGGAACCTAAAAGATAAGGTGAGGGAAGGCATCTAATTTTTGGTGACTGAAGGGAGACGTACGAAATGACACCTGTGCTACTTATGCTTGACATGCAGGGAGATTTTTGGTGTTAGAAAGCTCTTTCAATAAAGAGTATTATAAAAAAAAAAGAAAGAAACTGTGTACACAAAACTGAGGTACTGTGATTGTTGCATACCACTGTGCAGCTTCATAGGAAAAAAATTAACTGTGCCACTGTTGCATTTACAAATAAAGAATTGTACTGATTTTTCTATAAAGGTACATTTAAAATGATACAGCTTGCATGTATCAGTAAGGTAGTTTCTTTGTCTGCTGTTTTGTTTTTTGGGTTTTTTTTTTCCCTAGAGAGGAATAAAATACAAAAAAGGAAAGAAAGGAATGATCCTGGAGATAATTAATCTGGAAATCAAGTTTATACAAAAAACCTCCCAAAGTCCTAAATATTTCCATCAAAAGTTCTACTTCTACTAGAAAGCATAACTAATTAAAAAAAAAAAAAGCCAAAAAAATGTTGAAAAGAATATTTGGAAATGAACATTCTGTTTCTCACATTCTTCAAAACTTTACATTATAGTATAAAATAAACTGTTACAACAATATGTGTATCTTTTGTTAGATTATAATGATTTGATTGAGTCTTTTGTCTTCTTTCTGAAATCAAATACAGTCTACAAATCCTGAAATCATTGCCAAAGCTCTAACTTGCACAGTACATCAGGATATCCTGTGTTGATGTTCTGGACATGGCTGGAAGGTGGACTTCTTAGTATTGTGTCATTTTTCAGTGTCTCAGCACTTAAAGAACTGATTATCTTAAGACATTCAGCTTCCCACATGACAATATACATGGTACATTTGAGTTTTTTCCCATAAATGGATCCAGTGAACCAGTAGAAGCATCTATTCAGACATTCAAGAACTGTGTAAAGTAGCAAAGTAATTTTACAGTTTTTTAAATTAGTCACCAAGATGGTAGAATCAGACTTTCCCAGTCCACTAAAATTTCATGCAAAGTTAACATTTGTAACTGATCCTGCTGGTAACTGTAGCCTTTGAGCACCTAATAAGTCATCTGAGACAAAATCAATCTTTTTACAAAAGTCTCCTATGAGCTCCATCCTTCAGGATTGCCAACCTTGTAGAACAGATTTCTATTTAAATTTCTCCTCTGCTTTCAAAAAACTGAGTATGAACAAGATCAGAAACATATGTTCTCAGGTGCCAATTTCCCCAGCTCTAATAGAGATAATAAAGTGAAAAGTGAAAGAGATAAGGTAATTACCACTACCTTTTCTTAGCTTTTAGAGCAGGTTATGAAAGTACAATTTACTGCCTGTTCCAATTATTAGAGTGATTCTCGGTTACACGAAGCCTATGTTTCTTGCACATACAAATATTTTGATTAATATCATAATTTTTGGAAGCAATGATACGCTTCATAAGCAATGATACATTTCTACATTAAGATCAGAACTGAAGCTTGAGTTGGTTCTCTTGCTCCCAACGATTCCAGTGGGACTGTAATTTCAGTGTCCTTGACACATTGGTCTGGATAGCCACACTTGCTCGGTAAAAACAAAGGAAAGCTAAGGGCATGAGTAAGAAAAACCTCGTTTTTTTTAAATCAGACACTTTCAGTTGTCATAAAATGGGATCGGTGCATTTTGGATTGGAAAACGGGCAAGGAAAGAGGGAGATGGTAGAGTTGAGGAACAACCTAGATCCTGTGTTTGAAGACGGGCAGAGGATGTAGTAAAGCTTTTGTTCAGCAAACCCATCAGTTTACCAATCACTCCTGCACATAGTAGTGCTCTTGAGTTCAAAAGTGAAAACCTGCATATATAAAGTTATCCAAATATTAAATTGATGTTAGAGACCCTACATTTGTTTGAGCCCTAAGCTGCCCAAATGTCATATCAAAAACTCTCCAAGCCTTGAAACCACTTTTTTATTTTGTGGGAAAGGAAAGATTTTAATGGCCCAATTTCTTGCTTCCACAAACATGTTTAATAGCTTCTGAGTTTCTGAACACAGAAAAATATACTTAATGACCTAAGACAGCAATTTAAATAACAGTTTTAAACTTTAGCCTGCTCTGTAATGTTTCTTAGTAATTTAATTGAAGCATTTTTACCTCATTAATTATTAAATGAATGTATTTTCCTTACAACTTGGAATCTTACTGACCCAGTCTACGCGGAATCTAAAAGTTGCAGCTACCTTGCACATAGCGATAAAAAGAAGTTATATGAAGTGCAGAGCTGGCTAGTTGTTTTAAAGTAAAAGCATTTCCAAGTGACATTGTTTGGTCACTTCTGGTGATCAAGGAGCTCCAATAGCATGGATGGGGTGAATCTTGATTTAAGGAACTGAAGTTCTTTAATCAGTGCATGAAGTAGACGCTTAGCACAAGTAAGAGGAAAAGCTAAATATATGTTCAGCATAGTAATTCAAAGATAAATATATGAAACAACTTAATTTCTGAGGTTGAAAATGGTCCTTTGCATTGTATTCACTGCAGTGCAGGCATACTGCAGAGAGATGGACCTCGAAGTCATCATGTGTAGAACAGAATAATTGTAAAATGGATATAAGTACAGTTTAGTAGAGCTGTACTATGTTTTTGCAGAGTGAATCTGTTTCTCTGCTCAGTGCTAGAGTTTTGAGTACTTTCACTGAAGTTGGGTAACCTGCTGAAACAAAATAATGCAACCAGCTCTTTAGATTCCATTTTTTTCATTTACATGGTGTGTTTTTTCTAGTAAACAAGTAACTGGGGAAACAAGAAAATCTCTACAGATAACATTCTTCACAGTTTTGCCACTTATTCATGTGAATGAGTAGCTGCTTTAGGCATATATTTGCTGGGAAAAGAGAATAAAAGAGAAGCTGGAGCTAAGAGGATCTGGTTTCTTCAACAGCTTGCAAAGTCCTGGTGCACCTATGCTAGTTTAGGAACACATAAAATTTGAAGTCAGGCAACTCTGTTTTAAGAATTGTATATTCAGCAGAGTGTTATATAATGAACCTATCTTTTTCTCCTTTTTTTTTCAGAAATAATTCTTTAGCCAAAATAAAGGATAAAGATTGGAGAAAAGACATATATATATATATATGTATAAAATTATATGTTATGCCATGATGTCCTCTCCTGGCAACTGATCTTCCTATCCCCAACTCCTCATTTAGCAAAATGGGCTATATCATGACAAAAAAATTCCCCCTAGGAATCAAAAAGGCAAAAAAAAAATCTGAATTTCCTGAACAATGTTTAACTATTATATTTCCTTCTCATAACAGACTTAGGAATTCCCAGGCCACTGTATACAGCTTTACCTAAGGGACATGAACTAACTTTTATACTTTAATATTATCCTAAGCACCCTTTGAGATCTCAGCTCCATTCTGCCAGGCACGGAACAAATACACAGGTGGAGAGACTTCCTGATCCAGAAATGATATATTCCAAATAGGAAGAGAAATAAGAGCGATAATACATAATACTATGATTATTGCAATATAGTAACTCAGCTGTGGAATTGGAACAAAAAACAGTTGTATCAGGTCAGATCAAAAGACATATATGCTACTAGGATATGTAATAAAGGACTTATACTAGAAAGCAGTCTAAACTAGTGCAGCTATACAGCAATACTTCTCTACACACAGTCATCCAGCCTCCTGTGTATCAAGGACTTCCTGAGCCACAGGCGGAGTCTTTGTGTTTAATATCCCTGGATTAATTTTTTTCTTCAATCAATTAGTCCAAATGAATTATTTTAAAGCCTATGTAACCTTTAGAAATGCATGTTCCCGACACCTGGATGAGTACTATATAAGCTAGCCAACACTGCTGTAGATATGAGTGCTATATCATCCTGGAATTTCAGTACCTTAAGGACTGAGGAACAGGACTCTGCCTGCTGGGAACTGATGATTTTTCCTTTCCCTCACGTGTCTGAATTCCTCATCACTATGATATGCAAAGCACCTCTTTGATAGTACTTGATGTGATGATACAGTCAAGGATCACACTTTTACTGTAGCTGGTTTTGAACCTTTTGATATTTAAAGAGTATCTGGAATACTTCCCAGTCTATACATCTGCCCATCTAATTTAGATTTCAGTGAATAAGGTTTCACTGAGATGCTACAAGGGTGATTAAGAACCTTAGTAACAGTACTACACTACTTTCACTCTCTGACAAACCACCATGGGCCGTACTTTAAGGAAAATCAAGCAGATGGCTGGATGGTCAACAAATACGCGACAAAACACTTCTTCTAGATATTTGCAGTTTAACATGTGCTAGTGTTTATCCATCTGTAGAACAAGCCACCTGCCAGTTGTTTGAGTGATGTGACTGGCTAAGCATTGCTAAGCACTCTGTAATAACAACAACAATAATACTGCCAAAAAAAAAAAAAGTTGTATACAAGGTATGCACACTGATGGCTTTTGCAGACAAAAAGCGCAAATTAAGACTCAGAAGAAAGCAATTTTATGTTGCCAAAATATTTATTCATGGCATGCATTATCTGCACAATTCAGAAACACGTACACCGCTACCATATTACAAAATTTGCTGACAAGATGTAGAAAAGGCTATAACACTATAGCGTCTATGCACTTTCTTCATTACTATGCTGAGGTAGAAGTACATGCATACATTTTCAAAACTAGTTATATAGCTGATTGTCAGCAATTCATTCTCTAGCATTTCTGCTGCATATCCTTCATTCAATTAACCCCAGAGCCATCAACAAATGTGAAAATAAAATCTTTGCAGCATGCAATGGAAGCAGACATCATTTAGTAATACATGTGTCTACGGCAGTAATGATACCTCACTAGAAAGATCAACTGGCCTCAAATCATAAATGGACTTGTGACATCAGGTAATTCTCCTTGTTCTATTACAGATTAGCTGTCTGTACTAGGCTTTAAAAATCCTCCCAGTTCCTGTTTTGGAGAGAATTTGGCAAATTTTCTCCATGGTCTGTTTGAATGCACTTTGAAACCTCAAACACATGAACCATAGCTATTTGTATTAATAAAATTCTGTATCTGTATTCATAAAAGCAGAAACATTTTATTTCCGGTCATTTTTCCTCAACCTTTCAGCACTACCAGTGATATTACTGGACCCTAGTTGTTATGTAATACCTAAGTGATGTGTAATTGAGAAATTTTTTTGAGGAGTTGGTGTGTAGTGGCACTAACAACTTCCTTTCAAAGGTAAGCAAGGTATACTAGCCTGAGTAGGTAAAGCACCGATGTCTTCTTCTGAGACCCTAGCTAGTTTCAATGTCCCTCTTGGGGTGCTATGTCCCATAGAATTGTCTAAGATCCCTTGTGCTAGAGTATGCAAAAATTAAATATTCATAGAGCCATAGAATCATAGAATCGTTAAGGTTGGAAAAGACGCTTAAGATCATCGAGTCCAACTGTTAACCTAGCACTGCCAAGTCCACCACTAAACCATGTCCTCAGGCACTGCATCTACTCATCTTTTAAATACCTCCAGGGATGGGGACTCAACCACTAACCTGGGCAGCCTGTTCCAGTGCCTGACTACTCTTTCAGTGAAGAAGTTTTTCCTAAGATCCGACCTAAACTTTCCCTGGCGCAGCTTGAGGCCATTTCCTCTTGTCCTATTGCTTGTTACTTGGGAGAAGAGACCGACACCCACCTCACTACAGCCTCCTTTCAGGTAGTTGAAGAGAGCAATAAGGTCTTCCCTCAGCCTCCTCTTCTCCAAACTAAACAACCCCAGCTCCCTCAGCTGCTCCTTGTAAGACATTCTCTAGACCTTTCACCAACCTTGTTGCCCTTCTCTGGACACGTTCCAGCACCTCGATGTCCTTCTTGTAGGGAAGGGCCCAAAACTAAACACAGTATTCGAGGTGCGGCCTCACCAGTGCTGAATACAGGGGCACTATCACCTCCCTAGTCCTGCTGGACACACTGTTCCTGATACAAGCCAGGATGCTGTTGGCCCTCTTGGCCACCTGGGCACACTGCTGGCTCATATTCAGCTGGCTGTTGACCAACACCCCCAGGTCCTTTTCAGCCAGGCTGCTCTCCAGCCACTCCTCCCCAAGCCGGTAGCGTTGCATTGGGTTGTTGTGACCGAAGTGCAGGACCCAGCACTTAGCCTTGTTGAACCTCATACAGTTGGCCCCAGCCCAATGATCCAGCCTGTCCAAGTCCCTCTGCAGGGCCTTCCTACCCTCCAGCAGATCAACACTCCCACCCAACTTGGTGTCATCTGCAGACTTACTGAGGGTGCACTCGATCCCCTCATCCGGATCATCAGTAAAGATATTGAACAGGACCGGTCCCAACACTGAGCCTTGGGGAACCCCACTCGTGACCGGTCGCCAACTGGATTTGGCTCCATTCACCACCACTCTCTGGGCTCGGCCATCCAGCCAGTTTTTAACCCAGTGCAGAGTGCACTTATCCAAGCCATGAGCAGCCAGCTTCTGCAGGAGAATGCTGTGGGAGACAGTGTCAAAGGCCTTACTAAAGTCCAAGCAGACAACATCCACAGCCTTCCCCTCATCCACTAAGCGGGTCAGCTTGTCATAGAAGGAGACCAGGTTAGTGAAGCAGAACCTGCCTTTCATAAACCCATGCTGGCTGAGCCTGATCCCCCGGTTGTCCCACACATGCCGCATAATGGCACTCAGGATGATCTGTTCCATGACCTTCCCCGGCACCGAGGTCAGGCTGACAGGCCTGTAGTTCCCCGGATCCTCCTTCCGACCCTTCTTGTAGATGGGTGTCACATTAGCTAGCTTCCAGTCATCTGGGACCCCCCGGTTGACCAGGACTGCTGATAAATGATGGAGAGTGGCTTGGCAAGCTCCTCCGCCAGTTCCCTCAGTATCCTCGGGTGGATCCCGTCCGGCCCCATTGACTTGTGGGCATTCAGGTGGAGGAGCAGATCGGTGACTGCCACCTCTTCGACAACTGGGACTTCATTCTGCATCCTATCTCCAGCTCTCAGCTCAGGGCCCTGAAAACCCTGAGGATGATCAGTTCTTTTGTATAGGCATTTTTGATATTCACAGCACGTGAAGTATGCAAGCACATGCAAGTATTAATGGGCTGATGCTCAGTGACAAACTCAGGACACTTCTCCCTATTTCTTTTTCATTGAAGATAAAATGAACACTTCCCATCTCCATCTACTCTTTCCTTAGAATAAGGAAGATTACATACAGAAAAATACCTGAGAGACATGTATTGCTAAAAGCTGAATTCTTCCATGGCAGTCTGCAAAACATATATTGAGGTTTCTCCAGTGACATCAAATCAAACACAATGCATACAGTTAGATCTTCATTCCCATATTCTTTGTTTGATATGGATGCCCTGTGCCAAAAATGCAAACTGTTCAGCTGCCAAAAGCAGACACCCACAACACGTTCAAATGAAACCTTGAGAAGCATAAGAAAAATAAAAAGTTATGTCCAGGCATACAGAAGCCTCATTATTATTATAAGCTCTGCCCACTCTTGCAGAGAGCCTTCTTAGCTATAAATCTCTACTAATAGTTTCCTTTCTAAACCCTATTATATATTATTCATTACTAGACTCAGTCCCCAGTCAGGATGTTATTATGTTCTAGAACTATGCTGATGATTTTCCTCAACTCTCTGAATTCAGAGGTACAGGGGGAAAAGACTTGATTGCATTGCCAAGTTTATTGCAGTGTAGAGGGTTGTGAGGCACAGAAAGGATACAGCCACTTTATTTCTTTTCCTCCCAGTTTTGGACCTTTCCTGCCAAACTGTGAGAGCAGGATTATGCAGCTGCTAGAGCTCCCCAGTTAGAGGGAAGGCTCTCTGAGTTTTCATTTTGCACATTTCTGTAAGCAGATGCTCAGCTTGGTACATTTTATGCTGTGCGGATCAAACCACAACAAACAGGTCTTGAATAGAATTACCAGTTTTGCAACTCCACGGGAGGGGTCTTTGGTTACTAGCAATTTCCATATTTGTTAGCTCGACCTAGTCATAACAGACTCTTCCAAATAAAGAGAGGATTACCCAATATTGATCTGTTGCCTGCCAAGCTCTAGCCCAGGTCAGACTGAAATAGCAGAGATGTAATTCTCTGAAATGGGAGTCTTAAAATTAATTTTCAATGATACTAGTTTGCTAAAGTTATATTATACTTGCATTAGAAACAGCAACAATCTGAAAAATTAACATAAAACCCTGGAATCTGGTATAGCACAGGAGAACAGTGATCAAGGGATGAAAAGGTCTACACTTTCAATTTTTGCATTAAAGATGCTGGGATGAGCCTTCAGTTTTTGCAAGGTCTTGCCCAACTCAAAGAAATTAATATTCAAGTGAGATTCTTCAATATAACTACCTCATATATAATGAACACAAAAGCACCTCAGTGAATATCTGAGTTTTACTTTAGTATCATTCTCTCCTGATGAAAAAAAAAGGAATTTAATTTGCATTGAGGATGGGTGTCCTTTGCTTGGGCTGGTGCTGGACCTTATGGATTCTAGGGTGGTTCTTACGTCTAGTCTGAAATCATGACTTTATACATATACAATGTTTATCTCATTGTCTGCGAGACATGAACAAAACGTGATTGTGCTCTGAAGTTTGTTTAACTCTAGGAATGTGTGGGGTCTGAGAGCAGGGAATATAATGAACTGAGAATTTACATAAAAGGAAGAGCGTTGGGAGTGAGAGGTGAGGAAGAGGACTGTGTTTGCAGAACATGATACATCCACCTGTACAGGGTCTGGGGCAGATTAGACTTGCCTTGTGCTATCTGAGCCCAAACAGAACATTTCCCATAAGGAAAATTTCACTGCTCTTCTGTGGGAGTTTCCAAAATAAGCTATTCCACAAATGAGGTTTAGGGATCTGGGGAAGAAACAATTATTGTACCTTATAAGCTTCTTTCAAGAACAAGTTGCAGTCATGTTGTTTGTGTTGAAATATGAGTTTGGGAAAAAAAGAAAGAAAGAAAAAAAGAAACAAACCCCCCAACCCTCTTTCCCCTAAATATTACAGGTTAGAGAAAAAAAAAATAAACCTTTGCTAATGTTTATGATGAATGAAGAAGAGAGAAGTCTCAGAAAGATTTTTGAGACTATTCAAAATATTTCTGTCTATTTTGGTTTTGCAATAAAGAAGCTGGCAAACTACATTAGGTGACACAACTATTTATTTCTCAATACATGTTTACAAACAGATATTCTCTTTTCAGTGTGGTGTAGCCGTAACTGAAGCATCAAAGGCAAAAAAAGGAAGCACAGTGGAAAAAAAGAGGTTTTGAGCCAGAAGGAAATTTAGTGGAAGGTGTAGTAGTATGGCATGTTCACTGGTACAGGAAGACCCTCTGAAAAACAAACCAGTGGCAATAAGGTAGCAACTAAGGAAGCACATGTAAGGAGCAGAAGTTTACTTTAATTTGGGAAAATGGAAAGATTACCATGCGAGTGGCTACAGCTTTTACATTAGGTGTTTTAAAGCAGTGTTGCCAGTATGAGAAGCATGGAGAGGCATAAGCTAACCAGGAAGGAAGAGATGCAGGATTTGTTCATATGTCTAAAGACACTCTGGAAGCTAACACCAAGAATAATAACAAATCCAATTTGTATTACAGAAATGCCATGACAGCTGAAAGTTATTAGGAAAAGGCTGTCTGGTGAAATCAGTATCGGTATGGGTATCCAGGTGTGCCCATTTGGGGTCTTAGTGGATAAATTTATACACCTAAACCAAACAAAATAAGGGCAGAGGCTCTGTAATGGTTTGACATCATCCATACCATCAAAGTGTTAACATAGTTCCTGCAGTTTTAGCCCAAGACAAATATCAGTCTTCCAAACAGTGTCTGGAGATGGTGTGAGGTTGGCCCAGGCCAGGGATGTTCAGAGATGTCCAACAGAGACAATAGAGGTGTCCCTGCCCCAGTACGGATCCGCCAGAAGCTGGCCTTGGACACACAGTTCCCTGAAGACACCTACATACACACACACACCCACTCACACACACACAAATGCACTTTGGTGGGTGTCACACCTGGACAATGCTCATACTCCTGTTATCTAATGCAGTGCAACTTTTTAAATAAATGTGAAAAGGATGTGTTTTGTGCATATAGCAACAAACAGAATCAGATTTCAAGTCATAAACATCAGCTGGGGGGGGAAGCAGATAATATGAGCGTCTGAATTCATTTCAGACTCCAAGAGCTTCTATTAAAGTTCTTCAAGAAAGTAAAGTATTTAAGATAATGAAAAACATATTGCAAATGTTCCTAGTTTCATTTGTTTACTGCTTTCACAAACTACTCCAAAGAACTCGTTAATAGAAACTAATTGGAACAGGTTCTGTGTCCATGTCCAGTTTCTTTTATAATTGCTGAAGTCACTGATTTGGCATGAAACAGCTCCTATTTAATCTGTCTGATTAAAAAGAGCACTTTCTCTTGCTGTACTCATTGGAGTGGAAATGAATTGTTCGCTGTCATGCACCAGGCTGTTCCTTTCATTTGATAAACCAAAGGATTAGGCAAATTTAGTCAAGGATTCTTGAGGACTCTTCCCTCCCTCTATTCCCTTCATACCACGAGGTGAAACACTGTACTGATTATGAGACCTCTTTTTAATTTTTTGATTACCTGAATTAATTGGGCTGTCAGACTGGACTGAATTTATCCCAGTCAATTCTTCAGTAAATAATTTTCACATAACTGTCTTCCTTATTTGAAAGGGGGATGGAAATTCCTTTGTTTTAAAGAAAAGCTCAATACAGAATACAAGAAAGTGTTTCATGATGAAAATGAAAATTATGGGGCTGGAGAGCCCGGGTCTGCTACTGTCTGAAAAATGATCTAAATATTAACAACTTCATGAAGTGGGAGGAAACTACTGGGTTTATTCGGCAGTGCACTGTACCAATGGTATTGGCTGCAAAACTGGGAGTGAGCATGGAGAGGTCAGGCCTGAAAAAGTTGTGGGGTTATCATCAGGGCAATTCAGAAAATCTACAACACTGTGGACAAGCAAACTCAGTCTTCAGGTGTGCTATTTATACACAAAGGCCATGCGTTGCAAAACACTTGGGGAAAGAAAAGCCTTTCACATAAAGTTCTGCAGCAGGATGCACCAGAGACATTATAATAAACCTGCTTCTAGCACCTGTGCACTTTTGGGATGCTCTTGGGACTCTGAAGTCCTCTGCAGACAGCTTGTCTCTGTGTCCTCACAGCTCCACCCTATACCATCCTCCCACCTCCTGCACTGTTTCCACCTTAAAAACACAAACTGCAAGGCTGAGGTTGCACAGCAGCTTTCAGCGCAACACAAAACGTAGGAGAGGAACCTACAAAAAGGTCAAAACCACAACCATTAACGTGAGTAGGTAAATACATGGCATTACATCACAGTGATCGCTGCTTGTGCACATCACCTCTGCAATACGGAATAGGTGACTAGGCAGTGCTGAGAGAAAAAGAAGAAAGAAAAAAATTTCATCTTTTTTTTTTCCCCTGAAGATCAAAGGAAAAAGGGTGAGTGGAATAGCAAAACTATAACAGTTCCAACCAACTTTAGGTGTCACAAAAAGCAATAACCTTTTATTTTTTTGCTTGTTTATTTGCTTTTCCCCACTAAAGATCCACAAAAGATCTCCCTGCTGGTAAATTAATAGGTGTTTTTTTCTAGGAAACAGACACAAACTACATTTCTGGAATGGAAAAATTCCCCCTCATTTTTTCCACTTCCCAAAAAACACGTCATGACTTCCATGCCTAAAAATCACAGCAATTGCAGGTCCAAGAAGCATGGGCACTTGCAGAAGCAGCTAGAAGTCCACGCAAAGCAAGCATAATGCAATTTTAAGAGGTGAGTTGCCTGTTGCAGAGATGTGGAACCTACCAGTTAACATGTCAAGTATGAATTAGAAAGACTTAATGTTGTTTTTGGCAGAATGCCTTAGCCTCAGCATGATTTGATAAATCACTTGCTCATCTTAAAATAAAAGGCCTTATCTTAACTTTAAAGACTCAATTTACTCCAGTGTGTCAAATGTACTTAGAATATCACCTCTCCTCTTTCAAGCAGCTTATCAGTATCCCAGACATTGACTCCAGGAGACAAGAAGTCTGCAATATCCATGCTGACTCATTTCTGAACAAGACTAAAATTCAAGCTTTCTAGGAACTGCGGGTGCTTTTGTTTCCTTGGAGATAGAGTGACCGCTAGACCACCGAGCTGAGCTCCTCTGACCCCAATCTAAACAGCTGTCACACTTTCCAGCAAAAAGGGCCTGGAAGCAGAGAGACAGATGTAGTAAAGCAACCCCATTCCCTTCCAAACACTCGTGACATTTTTCACCCCTTTGCAGGAAATTTGGTCAAAAAATGCTCTGATGCTTTGTGTTTTGTTCTGCATTATTTGCAGAATAACTTGCTTGCATACACAAATCCTGATAATCAGGGACTGTTTCATTAGATGTATTTGGTTACTGTTATCCAGCCTTCATTCCCTTGCGAAGCCATCTCAAGTGTGGTCATGCTCCTCCTTGCAAAGTTTTTTGTGCAAATGCATCTTCTGTGACTTTAGCCAATCACAGTCTACTTGTAGGGTCAGATTAAAAAGAGAGGACCTTGTCTCATACTCTTATACTCCCCAAAAATGGCTTTTCCCCTTGCCCTAAAATTATGAACAGAAGCTAGACCATAACCAGTTTTCCTGTTCAATATTTGAAGCTACCAATTCTGCAATGCATCACCTGCTAGTGAGACTCTTTCTGAGAGCGCCATTAACAGTTTTCTGTCCCTGTTCTTGTTTCTCCCCATCCTGCCAAATTCTCTTATGAACAATTTTTCTTCTATTTGTGCTGTTCAGATCTCTAAGGAAATAGAGAGCAGAACCCTAAAAGCATGTTAGGCCATTCATGAAAGTCATGCTTAGTATTTCCAGGTGGGTGTTTGTAGGTACCTCTGGGCAGCTACAGCTCTTCATCACATGAGATGGAATAGCTACAGCTTTTAGATGGTTTGGATACTTCTATTCCAAATCAAGCAGAGGAAGGAAATGTTCGTGGCTCTTAAACCCCCCAAAAGAAACCATGCTTCAATACAATTACAAGCCACACTGAAACATTAGCAACAAGCTGTGATATTGTATAACTTAAAGTTCACTGGTGCTACCTTATTCCTTAGTTGCAGGAGGGACTTTTTCTAATAGGGCCCTCCCTGCACACCCTTGTGGGCAATAAAGCTGAGTGAGTTTTCAGGAATAAGCCAGTGGGCTGTGGTTTGTGTTGCACTGAATCTCTCTTGCATTTTTTATCTGTTCTTAGGGCAAATTTGACTCTTAGACGTTCTGTAATTCCACTGAAATCAATTGGACTGCCTGATGAGCAATTCAGAGCTGAATTTAAACCTCTGAGACACAAGTGATCCCTAACTAATTAACCTACAAACATTATTGTGCATTGACAATTTGCCAAGGTATAGTCTGTATTGAAGATCTAAATCCATCAACATTTATGAAGTTCTTATGTACCCCTTCTTGGTACAAGCCTTCTCCTAAAATCAGTGCTGAAGCGAAGCAGCATGCACCACAGAAAAGCAAGCATTTGTGCCATGAAACATCCAATGGCATAATGGCAACTGCCAAAGCAGTTAATAAACTGAACCCCTGAGGTTTTAGTTTCCTTGCCACAGTTCATAATATTTAATAATGGCAAATCTGAGAGGGTTACTCTTCTGGAAATAACACATCACTTAGCAGGAGGGGTTCTGTGTTCACGGCATTGCAGTGCCTTACAGCTTGAACAGCTTTGACCACTACCACTCCTAAAAAACTTGTTATAAACTTTTACAGCAGACCTGCCTTATCTCTGCCCATGCACAGTATTTAGCAATAAGGCAGTGAAGAGTAATATATACCCTCAGACTCATCTGTTTAACACTGACCACACTGTCAGCAAGACCAATGAAACCCTATGAGAAACCTCAGTGATTTGAGGAAGGATCACTAAGAGCATCAGTCAAAGGCAATGCTGCTACAGGAAACATTTTCACAGGCAAAACCTGATTCTGAAAAAGGATCCCCTTTTCACCCTTATGGATGGAAATAAATTTGTATAGGTGTTTAAATGGTAGAGGAGGGGAATGGGAAACAGCACTTTCAAAATGATAAAGTTAGACATTTATTACAGGACACAGTCTGAGGCAACAGGCACTTCGTTAGTAAAACCATTTTCAATGACTACTCTTTTGAAACGGTGTGAAAAAAATAGCTGTAAAACACTAGGTTTTTTATAATATTGATAATTCTTCTTTACATGAAGACCTCACTTCTTTTAAAGTGCTATGTACTTGTTCTTCAACAAGAAAACCACTTCTGAGTACTACTCACTTCAACCCTTTGAGCAATTCCCTTCAACACAAGCCCATTTCCAGTTTCCAGCATTCTCATTCAGATCCATCACTCGCTTTTTTCAGTTTTGACTCTGCTGTTCAAAACAGAATTATTATATTTTAATTGACAGAGATGAGGATACCATTTGCAGCTGTTAAATATTCTGTAAGTGCTCAGTATGCAAATTGAACACCAGTAACCTATGTTCTTGGTATATTTAATTTCTCAAGTTATCTTTGGGTATGAACAATGCAAAATGATTCCACTCTTCTTATTCAGCAACTTTGAACAAAATTCCATCATCTGGAAATGGAAAAATTTTAAGCATTTGAGAAATCTCATAAATTTGTATCCATTTTTTTCTTTAACTTCATTTTTTATTTTCTTCATAAATAACAATTTACTGAAAGTTGTCCCAGTTCTCAGATGTGACTTTTTATTTATTCACTTGGCAAGTGGGCAAAAAAAGCCATTTTGATTTAAACTCTGATTTGACATGTACCCTGTGTCATTTAGCCACGAAGATGGTGAAGGGTTTAGAGGGGCTGAAGTCACTTGGTCTGTTCAGCCTGGAGAAGAGGAGACTGAGGGGAGACCTCATCATGGTCTACAGCTTCCTCACAAGGGAAGGGGAAGGGGCAGGTGCTGATCTCTTCTCCCTGATGACCAATGATAGAACCTGAGGGAACAGCAGGAAGATATGCCAGGGGAGGTTTGGGTTGGACATTAGGAAAAGGTTCTTCACCCAGAGGGTGGTGGAGCAATGGAACAGGCTCCCCCAGGAGGTAGTCACAGCGCCAAGCCTGACAACATTCAAGAGAAATTTGGACAATGCCCTCAGACATATGGTGTGAATTTTGGGGTTGTCCTATGCAGGGACAGGAGTTAGACTCGATGATCCTTGTGGGTCCCTTCCAACTCAGGACATTCTATGATTCTATGATACCTTATGTTAAATCAGTCTAAAAGTCTCTTTTTTTTTGTTTTTTTTTTTTTTTTGTTTTTTTGTTTTTCCCTAGGGAAAGCTATGGGCAATAAGAATAGAGGAAATACGAATAGTCCAGTTCAGTCATAATGCTATAGTTCAGGGCTTGCCCAGCTGTTCTTGTCTAGACTTTACAACAGAAAGGCTGGGTCAGAACAGACAACAAAGGAATGCCATTTTTTCTTTAAAATGTCATTTTTAAAACAGGTAACTGCTTTGGCAAGGCCTGAATCTTGACAACTTTAGACCTCAGTTTGCACAACTGAAACCGGTCTGAATTTTGGTACTATCTGAAAACAATAGATTAAAATGATTTCATCATCTCTTATCATTGCACTGATAAACAATGAAATGTTTTTGGTGTCATTGATCTACATTTACCTTACATGCCTAATCTTGAAGTGATCTACCCATATAATAGTTTATTAGTGCATCTTTATCCCAGGTTTTCTGATGCAGCAGTCCCACTAATGCCAAATGTAGCCATTTTAAATATTTATACAAATTCCACTGTGGATTAACATGTTTTGCCCCCAGACTTGAAAAGGGGGAGCTGAGAAAAGAAAAAGAAAACAAATAATAATAATCAAGGGAAGACTGTTAGTACAGTTTTACAAGAGTATTAAATTCAAATAAAATATTTACAGAGGATAAGCAATGCTTTTTGTACACTACGCAATTTACATTACAAGTAGGAGCAACTAATCTTCCACACATTCTGGTTTATAATAGCGAAGCATGCACACACCAATGGAAGGGAACAGAGTTTTCATTATGAAACTATTTAAAAATAAATGTGTGAATATAAATGATCTATTTGTATCCAAGCTCCAGTAGATCTAAAATGAAAGCAAAAAAGCAAGATGGTGTTGAACAGTATTGCTTTCAAGAACTGATTTATGTTGGGTTTTGGTACTAGAGTTATTCCCAGCTTATGAGTCCTGCATACAGCAACAACAATCTCAGCATAACAACAATGAAGATTTCTGCTTACTTAAATGGCTACTTACTTAATTTTCTTTTTAACAGTGTTGCTGATACCAATTAAACACAAGTGCACATTAACTGCTATATAGATGCTATTAGTTTTTCTTTTCCGGTTGGTAGCTCAAGACAAATAGCCAGGCTGCTGCTGTAAAGATTACTGTGTGAGTACATGATTTTTCAGCTTGCTGACTATTTGGAGCAAGTGAGAATAAAATTATTTCTGTTGGCATAAACATATGGTAAACTGATATACATATTTTACCAAACACCAGATTTAGAAATAAAGCATCTCACAAATACCAATACATTTTCAAATGAACACAATTTCTGTTTGATCTGAGAAATGTTGATTTTAAGCAATCCTCAATTTACGGGAAAAAAAAAGAAAACCTCTGAAAAAATAGACATTATAGAACAAAAGGAACCATTTCAAGTGCAAAAATAGAGATGCTCACTTCTATCCAGTTTTTTCATATTTCTCTTGAATTTACACCAATAAAATCACAGAATCATAGAATGCTTTGGGTTGGAAGGGACCTTTAAAAATCATCTAGTCCAATCCACCTTGCCACGGACAGGGACATCTTTCACTAGCTCATATAAAATGATAACAAAATTAGCAGAAAATTCAAAATATTTTAGAAATGAACAAAACATTATTTTTCAATGAAATTTCATGCTACAGTATGTCTCCAGCTCTAGCTACAAGCATACATGTACACTAAGTGATTGCACAGAATATGCATATATTTATACATGTACCTATACACACATATTTTACAGTTATACATATATATTTGACATGAACATTTATACTATAAGTTTCTGTTGTGTCATAAATATTACACAATCTATGTTTCTACATCTAAAAATGCTCCTCTCAGTTTGTATTCTCTTGCTTGAGTGAACAGAGCAGTCAACCTGGCTTTCACTGCTGCTTTTACAAAGCAAGCGTTCAGGACCCCACAGTTAAGAGTATTTTCTTTGCCAAATTAATTGTCTCTACTCAATGGGATTGTCCCAAGCGAATTCCTTTTTGAGTGTTTAAGCAACAGAGCAGGGAAATTGTACTGTTGATGATACAGTATAAGTTTTAATATTTTCTTTAGTCAATCCAGTTTCAAACTGCTGGAAGCTACCCAGGGTCTCACCAAGTTCCCTGCTTTGCTATTGTTTAAGCCCACAGTCATTTTCCTGAAAGACTGCTCTTGTACGGCATTGACCCTGCTGTGTATCTGAATATCTTCACAATCACAGGTGTGAGCCTCTAACATCTGAGCTAACAACTACTTTCCAAATATGTCCTTGGCTCTAAAGGCAGCCTGAAGCAGACAACAGTGACATTTTTCTTATGTTACAGTAAGGTAGCTTTTCTTTCATTTGGGCCAGCTTATAGAAATTCTCCTAGCTTTGATTTAGACTTACATCCCTCAAATATCTGAGAAGATGATCAAAATCACTACTTACCTACTTCAGCCAATATTTTCTACTTATTTATTTTGAAAATGCAAAAGCTGCTAGATTTTTAATAAACATTTCCAATTTGAACTCTACCACTGTGGCTCGTAAAGCTGGTCAGAAAGGGAGCTTTATAGGCTCTCACTTCAATGCCTTCCCATTCCACTCAATGGAAAAGTAAGACTTTTTATGAAAAAAAAAAAGCAACATCAAAATTTTCTCTTTTTTTTGGTCTGAAATATCATTTACCATAGAAAAAGACATTTCCCTTAGCCAGAACTGGCTGTTCTTTCCCAAGTATGTATTATTCAAATTTTGTGCACTAAACTCTACAAAGTTCTGTGAGTAACAAAATCCTACTGGGAAGAGCCTGCTCCAGAATGTCCCTAGCACCATCAAACTAGCACATTTCCAATCCATCTGTAGTCAGGGATACTTTCCCACACTACGAGTTGTCCTTTATGGAGATGGAGTTACAGTGAACACTTTATTGAAAGAGCTTTTTTGGTTTTTTCCCAATGTATACGTAAGTGCCTAATGTTTGCTGCCAATTAAAATAATAAACAAACAGCATAAACTGTATGGATTAGAAAAGCGTATAATTGCCCTTTTTAGTCATGTAAATGAGTGGTTGTCTTACTACAGGGAAGAGATAAACTAGACGGGAAGAGAAAAACTAGACTGGAATTCATTTTCACCTCCCATGGTGAAATCTTTTATTGTTGTTTTTCTGTGCTACAATGGTGGAATACAAAGCTGAAGTCACAACAAAGCAATAAAGCCGCATTGATGCATTCCCAGAATTGAAGCCGTAGGCAAGTGACACACTTACTACCGGGCCCCAATTCAAGTCTCCTTACAGCCCTCTGGGCATTTCCAGACTAAATAGCTTTGAAAAGGGGAACAGCACATTAGCAGCCCCTCTGAGACAATCTGAGTAGAGTTACTGCATAAAAACCCCAGTTTAAATTATGTTAATAGAGCTGCAAGCTGCAAAGAAATTATTTATCAGAACTAGTGCAAGACCCTAGAGTTTATGCATTTTTTACATCAGAATTCCATTCCCTCGCTGCAGTCCTGGGTCTCTCTAACAAACCTTTATATGCCACCAGCAAAGGGGAATCTCTGGTTTAAATCATCTATGCTTTGACCAGCTGCGGTCTTCAATGCCATTCATACCATGGCTTCTCTGTGTCTGTTCCCTAGAGTGCATCAAACCACTCTTTCTGCCCCAGAGTGCATCAAAGCCCTCAGTGAAATCCCAGCATGGCCATGATATTGTGTGAATGGTGTGCAGCAGATGGCACAGACCATGTCTGTCCTCACTGCTGAGAGATGCAAAGTAAAGTGCTTCAAAGGAATTGCTGCGGTTGCCTAAATGGTTATCACATAAATTGGGAAGATAATTCTTAATTATTTGGGAACAAGGACTAGCTTTTCACTGCATGTCAATAATTAAGAACTTGACCTTGGAGCACCAACTATGGTATGAAATGACAATTGCCCAAGCCCAGGCTTCTCCTAGTGAATGCATACGTATCAGCAGCCTTCATGGATCAGATAAACAAATGAACAAAACCAAGAACAGAGTGGGGAGGAGGAAAAGATATGTATAATGTATCCAAAGTGACCCCAAAAAGGTTAATTGGTTTGGTTGTGGGACAATGATGCGCCAGTCTCACTGATTATGGGAATGTTCACCAGAGGATGCTTCTGCTGGCAGCAATTTGTGCTTTAAGGAAAGAAAATTAGATTGTCTCCAGCCCCAATTTCATCCTCTCTGATTTCACAGTGCACTCAGCTGCTTGAAGGAGGGAGAATTGCTCAACAGAATGCCATCTGAGATGACTGAATGCCATTGCTACAATGGGAAGAGGTTTGCATTCAAAATTTCATCAAGAGAGAGACCGCTGCAAGGCAGGACCTGATTCCTGTCTCACTAACACCAGCTCAAATCAGCAGGAAGCCAATGAAGTCAATAGACTATCAAAAGCGATGGGGTTAGACCCACACTAAATGTGTGTGAAACTCAGTGGGAAGAGATAACAGCTCAACATATCTGTATGTACATTTAAACTCACAATTCATGAAAATACCAAGCATGAGAAAAATCAAAGGTAATCTCAGATTATAAATGGGTCCATTTAGTTCTGACATTAAAAGGTGGGTGTCATCTTCCTGGCTTTTAGGTCTCTAATCATTTCATTCTCCTTTTCCATAATTCATAGCCTTTCACAGTTTATTGAATCCTTCAAGACTACTCACCCTTTCTTTTTCATCTTTTTATTTTAGTTCTAAAATTTGTGTGTGCGTACATGCTTAGGAAGAAATGTAAAAGAGCTACTTAGCATTTGAAGGAGTGCTGCAAACAGTTATTTCAAGCCTTTTGTTCTAAAATAAAATAAAAAGCCAAGGGAGGAAATTTTTCAAATTTGTTTCAGAAGAGTTTTTCTCTCTCAGGTTTAAGAGAAAGATTTTTCCCCTGGCATAAGCCATCATCAATCTATGGTGCTGCTCTAATTTACATCACCTGAGGATTGAAAGTGACATAAAGTGAGCAACTAAAAAGAAAGAGACCACACGTGACTAACATCTGTCACATTGCTTAATATACTGTTGCTCAAGGAATGAGGTGACAAGAATTGGTGTAGTGCCAAAAAACAGAGCAGGAGAAAAGCTTCAACTTCTTAACTTACTGCAAGTTTTCATTACTCTTACAATTACTTTAAAAAGGCAGCAAATAGAAATACAGAAATACCTGGTAATACTAGCAGAAAATGGTTGGACAGTTTTATCATATCTTTAAAGATGAACTTCTGCAGGTGAGTTTGCAGAATGGCTTCTGCAATTTTATGCGTCCCAAGGATCTCTTGTAGGATCTTTCTCATTGATAACTTGTAGTATCTTCTATTGACTCACAGAGTAAAGAGACTCTGCAAAACCAAGTGTTGGATACAAGGAGAACATGGGGACAGTGCACACATGCAATGGCATGCAGAACAGGAGTCACACAAGCAAAACCCACTTTCTTTTCAGAAAAAGTGTCTTGGGGAAGCTACAGGCAGAAAGCAGCCTCAGGGTCCATATGCCAATAAAGACATTTGCTTGGGACACCTTGTGCATTGCTTTGGAAATAAGATCCTGACCTTATGGATACTACAAGAAAATTATTAGAAAATTATACAAATATATTCCAGAAGAAATCTGGAGATAGGTAGAAGTAAATGTGTTGGTCAGTTAAGGCATTACTCTCCTAATTTCAACATCTGTAGTACCATGCTTGGTCTTCATACTTTGTTAACAGATTACTAGTTATAAATGTAATACTACCTGGTAAAATTTCTCATAAAACAATGCATGAAGCTGCACAGTATGTATTCTTAAAGTTCTAATAGAAACAAGAAGACTGAAGCAGAAAATATGTAATTAAGATTGCTGGTACTGTGTAAAAGAACATGGGGGATGAGGAGAGAAGGTAAAACTCTCATCACGCCATCACAGTAGCAGAAATCCCAGTCACAGGAACAGGGAATGACTAAGAGGCAGCAGAGGAGAGGAGTCCCTTCCAAGCATCTTCCCATACCCCTTGGAAATAAGGAGAAGAGAATAGTGATGGAGGGCAGGGAGGACAGCAGCAGTCATCTTAAGCAAAGAAACCATTTTCTAAGAGAGTTGGAGAGTTCAATTTGCTGTAAGAGAAAGATGGATAAAGAGCTGACATATTGAAACAGCCAATTTCATATCTAGATGATGACTACAAGTCAGTAATTAAATAATTATTAAAAGATAACTATCAAACATAACCTTAATAATGTTAACAGAACTTAGTATTTTGATGTATGTATGTATGTATGTATGTATTTATTTATTTATTTATTTATTTTTCTAACGCCCTCTATTGTAAATTTATGTTTTGAAGTAAACATATTCTTTTAACTTTAAATCTTATCCAGGATGGAAGATACCCCTGACTGACCTGACACACAGTTTGATATCCACTGATGTAGTGAGTCTTAAAAATAATTTCAATGGTCATCTTGGCATGTGTCTAGCTGCTTAGCATATACTACAAGGGTGAGCAGTATGTGCCACCACAGAAGGGTTGTATAGGTTTTGAGGTCTGGTGCCACAAAAGTTGGAGAAGAGAGGTCCTCTGCGGATCAGTGACAACTGGGAAAATTTTCTACGTCATGGGCAGGGAATGAGGATCAAGCTGAATCTGAGAGACTGAGAAAGACTTTATAGCAAGAAGACAAATTCTTCTACTGGGACACTTCTTGCGAGTAATTTTCCTTCTTTTTTCCTTTTTTATTTCCTTCTTTTTTCTTTTTTTTCCTTTTTTCTTCTTTTTTTTTCTTTTTTTTTTTTTTTTTTCTTTTTTCCAGGAGCAGGAAGGGAAAGGGGAGAGGAAGTGAGTATGCTCAACGCAAGGGTAATAGACAAGCCTTGTAAGTTTTTAACCCAAAAGAAGATGATGCCTGGGTTTCTGCATTTTAAATTCTACATCAGCAGAGAGAGAATAAAGGATCTCTGTGTGTCTGTGTCTGTGTATGTGTTGTTATTTACTCCTAGAAGAGCACTCAGAATCTTTCTGTACTGCAGCAACACCAACCCATCAATAAACCATAATGAAAATAAGAACGTGTATAAATGTTCCTGGGGGACAGCTCCTTGTTTGATTGACAGAAAGTATCCATCTTTTATACACCATCATGCAATATTTTCTTCATGCATCATATGAAAAATAATGCAAAGAAAACCTAGTTACCATTACTGTGATAACAGCCAGAAGATATGCTATATATGATTTTCCCCCAAATAATTTCATTTTGGAGAAAAACCTAAAACCTATTTGCCCATAGTTGAATGAACCCAGGGAACATTATTAATTACAGGGTCAAGTCAGCCACAAAAATCTCATCTTTCTTAAAATGATGCAAAAATGTTTAAAGTATTCAGAGATCTTGACTGAAAACTTCAAGACAACTTTGGGTTGGGTGACACCCATATTTGTCTGGCCATATGTCTCTGAAAAGACAACTATATAACCATGTTTTTTACTACTCCAAAGCCCATGACACCCTGTCCATGCCCAAAGTATTTAGGCTAAGAGCTGGTTATGACCAGGTTTTCAGAAGAGTGGGCAAACCCAGGTCCCTTCTGTGTTTGAACCATGTGGACATAGTTTGAAAATCATTTGGGTTTTCAAACAATGCTGCACATTGCCCCCGCCTTCTCCCAGAAAACAGGCCTCTAAAAAATCTTAATCTAGTTGAAAATATCATACCTAGATGACCAGTTGCACTGAAAAATGTTGGTCTTATTGAAAATGAGTATCAAAGCTTTCTTAATTGCTACTGTCCTGGTTCATTTCCTTACATGCCTCAGGTGTCCATAAATAACATGTTGTTTTGATAGTCTAGAGTGATTAAGTACAGAAAGAGAAAATGAAGATTGCTGTGACAGCACATGGACTATAAGAGCTGTATGGGTCACACCAGAGGTTCAGTTAGGCCACTGGTTCATGTGGTCAGTAGTGGAGACTCAGTAAAGCAGAAGAGGTGACCACAGTTAGAGGATCATACAATCCCAGCAATATCCTCCCACCTTCTGGAACTCTGTCACCTTCTTGGTGTCTTGAGCTGGTTGTTGTATCTTTAAATTTATCACCTAGAATCACTTGTACTTTACTTATCATTCCTATGAGGATAGAAAAACATTTACGTTAATAGAATTGCAAAATAATTTACATGGAAAAGACCTCTGGAGGTCATCTGAATTAAGTCGCTGTTTAAAGCAGGGTCAGCATTGGAATATTTCCAGAATACCTGATGTCTGTAGCAATTTTCAATCACAAAAGTTAAAAACCAAACAAACAAAAACCCCCACAATAATTAGGCACCAGTGAATTTCTGCTGTAGTCCACAGTTTTCAAACTTTTCAGAACTTTCTTCCCTATGTATGGGCTACATTTATATAGTTTCAAATGTATAATATACTCTAAAGCCAAATCTAGAGCTAACATGATGGACAGAACTGAAAGCAGATAGTATGTTGAAAGTAAATCTATAGAGAAAGATAAATAAGCCAATACATAAGAATCAATTATTTTAGTCTGACACACATATTGTTGAGCATCATTTATCAACTGTGTAGCAAGTTACAGTCCTGTTACAGCACCAGTTATTTCAGGAAAAAACTTCCCAGACCTTCAGAGGCATGCTGGGTCCCCAACAAAGTCCTACAGTGTGCTATGTCCTGTATCCCCTGCTCACCCATGCTGGATTCATGCATTCACAGATCCCAGGCTTACCCAAAATCATGGAGAGACACCCTCACCAGCAAAATACAGGCATGTATTACATGTAGCAATTTCCCTCTAAACACCCCACGATTGTGTAACGCTATTTTGATGTGCTTTTATAAGGTAGTATGGGTGCCCTTCTCTGGGCTATTCTGACCATACTGTTCAACAGATGGCAAGGAAAAGTCATGTATGTCCTCAGCAGCTAACCTATATGCAGCTTGAAAAGAAAATGCAGAAAGCTACAGTAACATGACAGAATCCATTACTGGCTTTTAATCCTGATAGTGATGCAGAGACGAGCCATGAGCACAGCTGTATGTGCCTTCAGGAGAACACTTTGCCCAGCTCTGGTTCAGAAACAGATCATTAGAAGTAAATCAATAGAACCTGCTGTTCTTCTTCACTCTGTCCTCTTTCAGAAAACTAATGAGCAGCACAGCACTGGATATTGAGAGCTACATTCTGGCTGAACAAATTCACATCAGACCGAAAACCAGAGGAAACCAGCAGCAGCAAAAAAGGGAGGATTTATTCTCTCTCAAGAAAAGTGAGGGTAAAAAGTCACTTGCAAAGAAAATTATCATGCTGTTTCCAGGCTATGAAAACCATGATGTGACAACCTGCATCAGTAATTTTTGTGCAGGAAGAAAGAGTCAGGACTAGATTTTATCTTGCCCGTTCAAGCTTTTGAAGTGTGCATATAATATTGCATGTTTCCATGTTTCTATGTTATCAGTAATATGCTGTGTCCTAACCATCATTTGTGATGCACACTAAATGAGTGCTGTCATAAATTACTTTTAAACATATTGTTCTTTTGCCTGCTTTGTTTCATGAGTAAAAATAAGGTATGAAGAGACTAGGTGGCTTGTGTAAGGCTGTGCAAAATACCTATTTGACAGTGCTGTCCTGAATTATGGAACTGTGAATGCCAAGCCCCTGCCTTAACCATAGCACTCTCGTTATGTTTCTAATCTTGTGATCCCACCAAGGTCTCTATTGCTCTGAGCTAGACATTTTTGCCCTCTGGGAGATATATACTTTAGTAGAAAATTTACTAAACTTTCAAAGTTACACATTGAACAAGATCTGAAGTTCTCAAGAACCCCATCAGCCCTACTGGGAGAGCTAGCCAGGAAACAGAATTTCACTTCTGTGAAAAATGTCACAGTTGAGGGAAAAATAATTAAAAAACAAGAATAAAATCATTTGGCAAATATATATAGAAATGAAATTCAATAATATGTCTTGATGTTCCCGAGAACAAGCTTCTGTATCCTGAAATATATTCCTGGCAGCCCTGCCCAGGTGAGTGCATTTCCACTCTGGGTTCCTGGAGGGTCTCGCCCTCAGTTCATCTGCAATCTGCTTGCTGATCTTCTGCAGACACACAGCAGTATCTGGAGGCATTTTGACTAAGATACAAAGTTTCTTGGAAGGCAGATTGGCGGGTGAGCTGGCAGGAAACGAGGCAGGTTTGCTGTCAGCCTCGCTCCTCTTGGAATTGGCATGCTCCTGGGGAACGTTTCACTTTGACAAATCGGCATTTTTCCAATGGAAAACATTCTGTCAGAACATTTCTGCCCAATTCTACTGCGTCTTCATCTTGTCACTCTCTGCCCCGATGGGAAAATTTGACTGTTGAGATTAGCACAGATTGGCGACCGTTCTCTCCAGGCAAGATGTTGAACTTGTTCATGCCCCATCCCTTCCCCTTGGGCAATGTCAGTAGGATGTGACATAGGAAAAATTTTCTTGTGCTCCTTCTCTGTCACCTTTTTTTTACACTACCCTGCCAGAATATTGGCTACAGAAAAAGCACACAAGTTGTGTTTAGTCCCTTAACAATGTTTATGAGCTTTTGTGTAAGAGAACAGATCTTAGGGGTTATATTTGTTTACAGTCTCCAGTATAATGTGTTATCTCTTGGATGTAACAAAATGAGAGCATATTATTTTTAAATACTACAGCAGACGAGGAAGGGGTGTCACCCTCTATGTCAGTGACCAGCTGGAGTGCATGGAGCTCTGCCTGGGGATGGATGAGGAGCTGACAGAGATTTTATGGGTTAGAATTAAAGGGAGGGCAGGGACAGGTGACGTTACAGTGAGGATCTGCTACAGGCCACCAAACCAGGAAGACTGAGCGGATGAGGCCTTCTATAGACAGATAGGAGTAGCTTCACGTTCACAAGCCCTGGTCCTCATCGGGGACTTCAACCAACCCAATATCTGTTAGAGGGACAACACAGCAGGGCATAAGCAATCCAGAAGGCTCCTGGAGTGTGTTGATGATAACTTCCTTCTCCAAGTGATAGAGGAGTCAACAAGGAGAGGTGCTATGCTGGACCTTGTTCTCACCAACAAGGAGGGGGTGGTGGGGAATGTGAAGCTGAAGGGCAGCCTTGGCTGCAGTGACCGTGAAATGGTGGAGTTCAAGATCCTTAGGGCACTGAAGAGGGTACACAGCAAGCTCACTACCCTGGACTTCAGGAGAGCAGATTGTGGCCTCTTCAGCGATCTGCTTGGTAGACTACCATGGGATAAAGCCCTGGAGGGAAGAGGGGCCCAAGAAAGCTGGTTAATATTCAAGGACCACCTCCTCCAAGCTCAGAAGCAATGCATCCCAGCAAAGAGGAAGTCAGGCAAAAATGCCAGGAGGCCTGCATGGATCAACAAAGAGCTCCTGGACAAACTCAAACACTAAAAGGAAGCCTACAGAGGGTGGAAGCAAGGACAGATAGCCTGGGAAAAATACAGAGACATTGTCTGAGCAGCCAGGGGTCAGGTTAGGAAAGCTAAAGCCCTGATAGAATTAAATCTGGCCAGGGATGTCAAAGGCAACAAAGCTTCTATAGGTACGTTGGTGATAAAAGGAAGATGAGGGAAAATGTGGGCCCTCTCTAGAAGCAAACAGGAGACCTGGTTACCTGGGATATGAAGAAGGCTGAGGTACTCAATGACTTTTTTGCCTCAATCTTCACCGGCAAGTGCTCAAGCCACACCGCCCAAGTCACAGAAGGCAAAGGCAGGGACTGGGAGAATGAAGAACTGCCCACTGTAGGAGAAGATGAGTTTGAGACCATCTAAGGAACCTGAAGGTACACAAGTCCATGGGACCTGATGAGATGCATCCATGGGTCCTGATGAGATGCATCCGTGGGTCCTGAGGGAACTGGCAAATGAAGTTGCTAAGCCACTACCCATCATATTTGAGAAGTTGTGGCAGCCTGGTGTAGATCCCACTGACTGGAAAAGGGAAAACATAACCCCCATTTTTAAAAAGGGGAAAAAGGAAGACCCAGGGAACTACAGGCCAGTGGGTCTCATGTCTGTGCCTGGCAAGATCAAGGATCAGAGGTGATTGGTGACAGCCAACATGGCTTCACTAAGGGCAAATCGTGCCTGACAAATTTGGTGGCCTTCTACAATGGGGTTACAGTGGTGGTGCATATGGGAAAAACAACTGACGTCATCTACCTGGACTTGTGCAAAGCACATGACACTGTGCCGCATGACATCCTTGTCTCTAAATTGGAGAGACATGGATTCGACGGATGGACCACTCGGTGGATAAGGAATTGGCTGGATGGTCTCACACAAATTGTTGCAGTCAATGGCTCGATGTCCCAGTGCAGACTAGTGACGAGTGGCATTCCTCAGGGGTCAGTATTGGGATCGGCACTGTTTAACATTTTGTTGGTGACATGGACGGTGGGATTGAGTGCACCCTCAGCAAATTTGCTGATGACACCAAGCTGTGTGGTGCAGTTGACGTGCTGGAGGGAAGGGATGCCATCCAGAGGAACCTTGACAGGCTGGAGAGGTGGGCTCGTGTGAACCTCATGAAGTTCAACAAGGCTAAGTGTAAGGTCCTGCACAGGGGTCAAGGCAATCCCAAGCACAAATACAGGCTGGGTGGAGAATGGATTGAGAGCAGCCCTGAGAAGGACTTGGGGGTATTGGTTGATGAGAAGCTCAACATGACTCAGCAACGTGCGCTTGCAGCCCAAAAAGTAAACTGTATCCATTAGAAGAAGTGTGATCAGCAGGCTGAGGGAGGTGATTGTCCCTCCCTCTTCCGCTCTCGTGTGACCCCACCTGGAGTACTGCATTCAGCTCCTGGGCACCCAGCATAAGAAGGACATGGACCTGTTGGAGTGAGTCCAGAGGAGGGCCATGAAGATGATGAGAGGGCCGGAGCACCTCTCCTGTGAAGACAGGCTGAGAGAGTTGGGGTTGTTTAGCCTGGAGAAGAGGCGGCTCTGGGCAGACCTTTTAGCAGCCTTCCAGTACCTGAAGGGATCCTACAAGAAAGATGGAGATGGATTTTTTACAAGGATATGTAGTGATAAGACAAGGGGTTGTGGTGGGTTGGCCCTGGCTGGGTGCCAGGTGCCCACCAAAGCCACTCTATCACTCCTGAGCTGGACAGGGAAGAGAAAAATATCATGAAAATCTTGTGGGTCTAGATAAGGACAGGGAGAGATCATTCACCAATTACCATCATGGACACAATGGACAGAACTTGGGGAAATTAGCTTAATTTATTATTGATGAAATAAGAGTAAGGTAATGAGAAAATAAAACCTAAATCTTAAAACACCTCCCTGCACTCTTCCCTTCTTCCTGGGCTTAACTTTATTCCTAAATTCTCTACCTCCTCCCCTCCAGCAGCGCAGGGAGACAAGGAATGGGGGTTATGGTCAGTTCATTTCACGTTGTCTCTGCTTCTCCTTCCTCCTCAGAGGGAGCACTCCTTATGCTCTTCCTTTGCTCCAACATGGGGTCCTTCCCATGGGAGACAGTCCTCCACAAACTTCTCCAATGTGAGTCCTTCCCATGGGCTGCAGTTCTTCACCAGCTGCTCCAACGTGGGTCCCTTCCATGGGGTGCAGTCCTTCAGGAACAGACTGCTCCGGCGTGGGTCCCGCACAGGGTCACAAGTCCTGCCAGCAAACCTGATCCAGCATGGGCTCCTCTGTCTGCACGGGTCCACAAGTCCTGCCAGGACCCTCCTCCAGCACTGGCTTCCCATGGGGTCACAGCCTCCTTTGGGCATCCGCCTGCTTGGGCATGGGTTCTTCCACGGGCTGCAGGTGGATATCTCCTCCACCGTGGACCTCCATGAGCTGCAGGAGGACAGCCTGCCTCACCATGGTCTTCACCACAGGCTGCAAGAGAATCACTGCTCCAGCACCTGGAGCACCTCCTCCCCCTCCTCCTTCACTGACTTTGGTGTCTGCAGAGTTGTTCCTCTCACATATTCTCACTCCTCTCTCTGGCTGCAATTGCTGTTGCACAGAACTTTTTTTCCTCTTCTTAAATATGTTATCACAGAGGCGTTACCACCATTGCTGATAGCCTCAGCCTTGGCCAGCAATGGGTCTGTATTAGAGCCAGCTGGCATTGGCTCTGTCAGACATGGGGGAAGCTTCTAGCAGCTTCTCACAGAAGCCATCCCTGTAGTTCCCCCTGCTACCAAAACATTGCCATGCAAACCCAATACATTCCACCCCTAGAGGAATGGCTTTAAACTGAAAGAGGGTAGATTTAGATTAGATATAAGGAAGAAATTATTCACTATGAGGGTGGTGAGGCACTGGAACAGGTTGCACAGAGAAGTTGTGTATGCCTCCATACCTGGAAGTGTTCAAGGCCAGATTGGATGGGTCTTTTAGCAACTTGGTCTCGTGGAAGGTGTCCCTGCCCATGGCAGAGGGGTTGGAACTAGGTGATCTTTAAAGTCCCTTCCAACTCAAACCATTATATGATTCTATGATTTAATTACTGCTGCTTGCAAAAATAAATGCCACTTGTTGCCACAATTATCGGGTACAATAGCAGACATCAAGCACTCTGCTGTTCGTACAGTTTTAATGAGAAGCAGTCACTTCATTCAGGTTCCCTTTTTCCTCCAAAATGCAATTAACAAACAGTGATTAGTTGAGCCAATTCCAAATTGTATTCAAATGAAAGCAATTTGGCTAGTTTGTAGGTCCAATAGGTGACACTTTCTGAAGTCCCTAAAAGAATTAATTGCATGTTTCCACCCAAACATGTTCCAGGGAGGGGAAAGATAAAAGTTCTCTTTGATACAAAGGCTTTGTTTTTGACAGTGCAAATCATTTTTCTATAAAAGCATATCATTTGGACCAACATACAAGACTGCCTGAGAAATTTGTATCTGCACCAGAACTTTCTCTTCTTTGGAGAAAATATTGTCCCTTAATGTGCAAAATGTTCCTCTTCAGCATAACCGCACATCTGAAACCCTCCAGCTGCTGACATTTTAACAAACTTCACATAAATAACTTTTTTTTTTAATAGTTGTTTCTAATGTATGTCCAAATCCTGAAAGGAAACATTCAGATATGTTCTAATAACTTCTAGTGACTGATAAATCAGTGACATGTTTATACGGATGTGATTTTCTTATCTTCTTTGCAAAGCACTTGGTCAGAGATCTCAGCTTCACAGTACATACAGAACATCACTGCAGTTTAATTTTCTAACAGTTCAGACTCAGAAGCTGTAGCAGCATAGCAACAATTCTGATGGCAGGATTAATGGTTTCAGCTTCTACCCAGAGCAAGCAGAAAGCTTTCTATTTATAACTGCATTATTTCCATATCATTTATTATTTCTCGGGTATCCCAAGAGTTAAAAGTCTGAAAAAGTAACTGCAAAGTACAAGTAACCAACAATGCAAGGACTTCAAAATTCTAAGATCAGTAACTCCTCCAAATCTCCCATGGACTATTTCCACAAACCTAGCAGGGTCGATAAAAATCCCATTGTATTTTATGCAAGAATAAGACTGTTTTCTTTGGAGTCCTGGCCAAATTGTAATTACCTTCAGCCTACCTAGAATTCTCCCTGAAGTATTAATGGGATGTGGTTTTCTTCACTTTCTGACCTAAATTGTTGTAAAGTGCTCTATTAAACAGCTGCCCAAACCTGGCTATGTTTTACTGGGGAGCAAAATAGTAATGGATTTATAAACAGCACACATACACATGCAGTATGTATGCCACACAGGTGTTAAAAACACTGTCATCAGAGGATGTTATTAGCTGTGCAAACTGACCACCAGCTGTCTCAAACCAATACAATAAGAGTTAATAATAAATGCAAGGTTTTATTTGTGATTAAGGACATTTTACTGGTTTGCATTGTAATTTATCCCAGGATTTGCTTGAGACTCTGCTTGCATGACAACTAAGTCAATAAAGGTTCAGTGAAGTTAAAAATGGGTCCATTATTCCATGGTTTTTCTCTCCATAGAGCTGCAGGAGTAGCTGATCTGCATTCAGCCCCCAGTGAGAATGAAAACTCATTGCACATAGATGAAAATTGCAACATAAAAATATTTTTTTTGATGGTACTCTCACTAGATTGTTCCTATGTTGTAATCAAGGTTACAGCTAGAATTGCAATAACCATACCAAGTTTGAGAGTACTGTTTTTCCTCGACATATCCACTCATCTCTTACTTTCTTGGACTCCCACTCTCAGTCACGCCTCAGGTTTTGCAATTTACACAGATGTATGGGATAAAAGCCCATCAAATGCTCAGAGATTTGTCTTTTGTCTTTCTAGTTCTCATCACTCATTAATGACACTTGCAGACATGGCTTTGACTGTTTTCATTTTTTTCTCTTCCACTCCCTCTATTTCATGATTCACAAAGAGCTGTGAAACAAAGACTCATCAAAGTCATCATTACACTACATTTATCTGCACAGAACTGCCTTTCTCATTTATTAGCCTTTTTAAATGTTCCAAGCCCTTCTGTGGCTGGATTCCCTCTCATTATTTTGGCTTCCTTGTCACCCGTTGCTGACTATTTCTGCAATTTCCCTCCTCCTCCTTTTCCCCCCCCTCAATTTTTCTGGGCCAAATACCACTATGCATAATCTTCCATTTGTTTGAATTCAAACAAAATAGCATTTTTTGTTATTGTTAGCAAAATTAAAATTTTAAATGAGTTATTGTTTGCACTGATTTTCATCTGTACAACTTATTAGTCCCTTTTTTTTCACTTTGAAAGTGAAAAATCTTTGCTGGTCAACTGTTTATATGTATTTTTAATGAAGTGTAAATATGAAACAACCAGATAACCTGATTTCTTTGCATCAGATTAACTGCAGAAATCCCTTTTGTAATAGAACATAGGTTTTTATAGATGAAGAACAATAAGCTAACAGTGAAAAAAGAAAAATAAAAGATATATATGTTCATACTGTTACCCACAATTCTCTCATGACCCACTCAAAGGAGAATGTCCCAAAATAATTTCTCTGCCCCATGACTGAGCAGCTACTCCATAAGATGGTGACTCACTGGCTTTTGACAAGCTGCCTTTCAGACCTTCTCTGTCTATAGGTGTCCTGCTAACTGGGAGGTTGTCCCTGGCTCCACTTTCTTTACTCCCTGCTGTTGGATATTTATACACATTGATAAAATCCTCATTGAGCTTTCTTTTCTCCAGGCTGATCAGTTACAACCCTCAGCCTCTTCTTGTATGTCAGATGCTCTAGTGCCTTAGTCATCTTCATGGCTGTAATATGTCCATGTCTCCCTTGTACTGGGGAGCCCAGCATTGGGCTCAGCATCCCAGATGTGTCTCATGAGACCTGAGCAGAGGAGAAGGATCACCTCCTTCAACGTGCTGGCAATGCTCTGCCTAATGCAGCCCAGGAGGCTGGTGGCTGCCTTTGCCATGAGTGCACGTTCCTTACTCATGGTCAGCTTGGTGTCCTCCTGGATCCCTAGATCCTTCTCTGCCAAGACACTTTCCGGCTGGTTGGTCCCCAGATTGTCTTGGTGCCTGGGGTTATTCCTCCCCAGAGACAGGAATTGTCATTTCCCTTTGTTGGACTTCATGAGGTGTTAGAAAGCCATCAGCAACATATTGGCAATGTTAGACTCTGATACAGCCTTTTTGGTACAACTCATTGGAGTAAATTCTACTTCCATTAAAAAAAAAAAAAATGCCCAGTAACAACAGCAGAATCTGTAGCTTTAAAGTTAACGTATAGAATTAAAGCAGTGTATGATAGGATTGTAATGGGTCACTTCTGGTCTAAAATAACATACGTGACACATTGTATTCTCCACTATGCAAGGGAGATAAATTTCTGGAAGCTCTACTAAAAAGGTTTGTGAACATCAAGAATTTTTTCAAACTATCTACTGGTGTAGTGATGTCAGTAATGTAAGGCTGAGATGTACCACCTGAAACAGAACAGCCACAATAAAAATACAAACTACCTCTGACTTGGAGCAAGGTAACAGACAAAATGCCCTTGTCCTAAAATCTGTTACCGCCCTCCAAAAGATCCTTTCACAGTGTTGGTTTAATGCAAGGCTCTGAGCCTGATCAGTGATTTTCATCTGAAGCCAAAAGCACAGGTCAGTTACTGTTACATGCTGATGCTTCCTTGTAAAAAAGAAAAGGTTACAAACCAAGGCCGCTGCAATAAGAATCTGAGCAAGAAAAAAAGAATATAATTATATCCTGCTACTGATCTGTTCACTTTTGCTGCACTGCTTTGTAATCTACAGGCAGTCAAAACGTGCAGGATTGATATTTAGCAGAAGTCCCACGGGTTTTCCCTTTATCTGTACGGATGACAGGAATCCCAGGCCACTACCGTAGTGGGCGCAGACTGCTAGGCTTCCCTTGCTGCAGCCCTGGGGAAGCTACAGCACCCTTTCACCTGCGCCTGCTCTACCACGCTGCAGTTTGAGTATGATTTTTTTTCCAGCATTATATGAACACAGAGAGTGTGGTAGGAGCAGAATTATGCCTAAAAGGGAGATGTTTTGTATGTATATCCAACTTGCTCTTAAATAATTAAACATATATTTATAAGTTAACCAATTTCATTTGCTAACATTCAGACTTAAAAAACATGAATGTTTCTAAAATGTTTGTAACTTTTTCAGGCTACTTTATTTTTTCCGCATTGCTTAATAAAGCTTAATAGCTCTTCTCAAATTAAACTAAATTAATATGCCAGCTGTACCCAGTTTTGAGCACACAAAGCCCCCAATGGTTTATCATAAATTAATACATATGGTTATGGTACATCTTAACATGAAACTCTCATTTGCATGTTGGATGCCAGAATCTATTAGTTTTGCTTCATAGTTCTTACATTAAGTTTATCTCAAGATATCACTCTCCCTGCTGATAAGTACAATTAACTACATATTAATTTACGGTGAGTGGAATTTTGTATTCTGGTTTGTAACCGATGGGTGCATGTTTACTGAAGAACTGTTCTAAATTCTAATATTTTCTTATTGCCCACTAAATTTGTAATCCCTCTCCCCTGTGGGTTTCCGTTATCCAGCTGTGACTTGCATTGATTATTTTTTGAGTTTAGGACCTCTAACAGTTAATACAGGCATCATTGCTTTAAATGGGCACTGGTTCAGTTGTCACATGGACTCCAGGCTCGACTACAATTAACCGTGTACATAAGTGTTTCCAGAATCAGTATCTCAGCAGCAACCTCTCTTTTTCATTTGTCATCCACTAAAAAGAAACACTGGAAGTACATATTCTCTCAACCATTTATTGAGCTTTAAGTTCTAGCAGAGACCAGACATGAAGGCATCATGACTGCTTACAGTGCAGATGTCTTCCAAGATTAGTAAGGAAAAGTCAGATCCTCTGCAGTGTTTAGTATTTCAGTTCTGGGTTCCATTTCAGATATGGATGTCTAGGGCAGTTTAAAATATTGTAAAATATCCTATTTGGCTTTCAGCTTCTGGTCTAGAAGGATGTAGTCTCCTGTAGATCCTGTGTCATATTTGTGTGACTTGCATGGATGTCTGTCATATTCTATGGCAATTCAGATGACACTAAGCACTCATGTGTGGGCAATTGAGAGAAGCCATCAGTGGGTGAAAAGGAGATTAAGGGTAAAATTCAGCCTGAGACAGACAACTTCATTTAGGTGTTCTCAAATGAGTGAAGTGTCCAAGTTCCCACTAAAATCAAAAGAAAATTATTCAACAGAGACGTTCATTTGCCTAAAAGCAGGTCACTAATGTTATTTTAGAAATAGTGGGCTATCCTCCCTGACCTCTGCCTGCTACCCCAGGTGATCATTCAGTGTTACATCTACCAACCATCTAAGCAAACATCGATCCAGCTTGGATGACTAAGGGAATCCAAAATGACTGTTATGTTCATGCATCTGAATCCCAGTCACTGATCCTGTTTAGCTCTAGGCTCCACTGGCTATACTGATGTATTGGGTCTGGCTGGGATGGAGTTAACTTTCCCCATAGCAGCCCTATAGTGCCCTACTTTGTATTTATAGCTAGAACGGTGTTGATGACACACCAGTGTTTTGGCAACTGCTGAGAAGTACTTGCACAGCATCAAGGCTGTCTCTCCAACCCCTCCAACCCCAATGGCCAATAGGATGGGGATAGGCAAGAGGTTGGGAGGGGACATAACCTGGACAGCTGACCCAAACTGACCAAAGGGATATTCCATATCACATGACATTGTGCTCAGCAATAAAAGCTAAGAGAAAGGAGAAGGAGCAGGGGCATTTGTTATTTAGGCGTTTGTTTTGCAATGCAACCACTACACATACTGAAGCCCTGCTTCCCAGAAAGTAGCTGCCCGTCACCTGCTGATGGGAAGCAGAGAATAAATCTTTTTTGCTTTGCTTTCCTTTTGTGTGGAGGAGGAGGAGTGATAGAGCAGCTTGGTGGGCACCTGGAAGCCAGCCAAGGACAACCCATTACAGCTGAGTGCATACTGACATGTAGAAATCGAAATGCAAGCATCCCATCCTGGGGGTCCAAAAACTTTCAAAGATTTAGCTAAAAGCTATATGTGCTAAGGGTATATATATTAAAGCTCTATAAATACATATATATACATATACACACCTATAGGTATAGTTGTATAGATATGTATACATGTATCAATAGAGAAATAAAGCTTTAAAGTAAGCAGAAGCATACATGCCTAGAAATGTCCATTTTGATAGAACAGCGCTAATAAAAATACTTTCCATACATCATATTTATGCTATACTCATATGTAGTATTTGGGGGTCTGCGCAGCATACTAGCAGAGTAATGTCACCTTTCCTAAAGAAATTTTCTAAACAGAGTACTATATAATGAGAGCATTTTTGTGAAGCTTAACTCTTATCATTTTCAAATACATCTCACTTCCTTTACAGACAAAGGTTAGGATATTCCTATATCCATCAACTATCTTTGAAAATTTCATGACAGCTATAAAAGATAAGAACAGTTAAACAAATTAAATACAATTAGTCTGTTTTTGTGAGTATTAGCTTTCAGTGACAGTGAATCTGCCACTAGATCATTATTGGGAAAAGTATCCATAATATAGTTACAGCACTGTTACTCCTTTTTAGGGGAATGAGAAAAAACATTAAGTCAAACTTAACTGTATGGATTTGCCCAAGATGTAACTGTGATTAAGATATATTAGACCCTTCATGAGAAGTAATGCTTAATTCATTAGCCAATTAGACATCTTAATTCTTGTTCCTAATATTGCATCATATCTCTAATGATTTATTAATTTACAGCATCGAGATCAGCAGCTTTCTCCTCTACAGAGAGCTCAAGGTAAGTCTTCTGGAAGAATAAGCATGTCTGCAGGATTCCCTGGAGACTTCAAGAGAAGCTATGCCTTTTTTGGGGGGCCAGCAAGCCACAAGGTATTAAGTATCAGATTCCACAGCTGAAATTGCAAAATTATTGAATGGAACATTGTGGTAAATACTTTGCCTATTCAACATTTTTATATGGTAGGATGTATTTGGAGGAACTGGGGTTTATTCCACCCATCTGTAGAGAACGAAACTGGACTTTAAGGAATGAGACTGAAGCCTCATTACTGGCCTGATGAACAACCTAACAAACTTGGAAGTGATCCAAGGAAATCTTTGTGTTTCTGTTCCCTGATCCAGTGACTACTTATATTTTTACTTGAGAGAGTCATCAGGTAAAACAGCATCAGAGGAAGCCACTGGGACCAAGACTCTTCCTTTCCAAGGGAATGACTTCCAAACCAGACTCCAGGTTCCCTCACTTCTGATCTCATGAATCTTGCTTTCCATTCTGGTTGTAGCCAGATCCATAAGGGCTATAGAGAATGCTATCACCACTTGCAGCTTTTGGATAAGCACTCTACAGGCAGGTAGGAGTCTTCTCAGACTGAGAAGGATATTGGATCATGATGCTTTAGTTCCTTCCAATAAGTGTGAAGAGCTGGATATTGATGCCTTTGCTGAGATTTAGAATTCTTGAAGAATTTTTCCTTAAATTACTAACATGTTGCGTTCAGGGAGTTAAACTGATCAACACACCTCAAGGCTCTGACCATCATAACAGTTAATCTGAATAACCTACCCAAGCACCACCCTAATTCTGTTCAGCTCTGCTGAGCAAACTGAGCTCTTCTTATTCAAAATAATTTTTGAGAAGTACTGGCCAAAGGCCAAGAAAAAAAGAACAACCTGAAGGTTACCATGAAAACTGGCAACTGTGGCTTTGCTTGCATGAGTGCACAAGGACATTCAGAAACAATGTGGTCCTTCTAGAAATGGTCTTGTTTTCTACCACCCCTCTGTTTGGTAACCTTAACATCAGTGTCTCAGGTGAGAGCAGCTGGGAGATGTGTGCTGGTTTTGGCTGGGATAGAGTTAATTTTCCTCACAGTAGCTAGTATGGGGCTGTTTTGGATTTGTGCTGGAAACAGAGTTGATAATACAGAGATGTTTTTGTTATTGCTGAGCAGTGCTTACACACAGTCAAGGCCTTTTCTGCTTCTCAGGTCATCCCACCAGTGAGTAGGTTGGGGGTGCACAAGAAGTTGGGAGGGGACACAGCTGGGACAGCTGATCCCAGCTGACCAAAGGGATGTTCCATACCATATGAGGTTATGCTCAGCATATATAAAGGTTGTGGAAGAAGAAGGAAGCAGGGCATGTTCAGAGTGATGGAGTTTGTCTTCCTGAGTAAGTGTTACACATGATGGAGCCCTGCTTTCCTGGAGATGGCTGAACACCTGCCTGCTGATGGGAAGGAGTGAATGAATTCCTTGTTTTGCTTTGCTTGCGTGCATGGCTTTTGCTTTACCTATTAAACTGTCTTTATCTCAACCCATGAGTTTTTTCACTTTTACTCTTCCAATTCTCTACCCTATCCCACTGCGGGGGAGTGAGTGAGAGGCTGTGTAGTGCTTAGTTGCCAGCTGCGGTTAAACCACAACAAGATGTCATCGCCTCAGAAACATTGGCCAAGAATGAATTAGAGGTGATGGGAGGATGGGAAAATGTGACACTTTTTGGCAGGCTCACTTACACAAGTAAAATCCAGAACTTTTGGTGGAAGCTCAGCAAGTTT
This sequence comes from Theristicus caerulescens, assembly GCA_020745775.1. Classification (NCBI taxonomy): domain Eukaryota; kingdom Metazoa; phylum Chordata; class Aves; order Pelecaniformes; family Threskiornithidae; genus Theristicus; species Theristicus caerulescens. Next base: position 127,055,544 of record CM036559.1, on the reverse strand, counting down.
TCCAAGACTTACACAGAAAGAAGTGGTTGTACTTAGATAGTTGCCACATTGTGAGATTTCCTGCTGGTCTTCTAACAGCAACAACCATCGAAAAGGACCATTCACCTTTTTGTATCTATCTCCTGTAAATACTCAAAGGTCTCCAAGGTGGAGATAATATATCCCTTCTAAAACTACATTAGCTGTTGTGAGCTGGATACCCTTAGTGTTATTCTTCCCTTAACCATTGTTTTCCCACAAACATCTGAGTTTTGTAGCAATCCCATTAATAGCAAACCTTTTAAGGTCCAGGTGGTTGAAGTGTTAAGCTCTTCAAGCAGTCATTGTCATTCTAGAAGTTAGGAGATCTGTATGCTGTTACCTATGTTGCAAAATGGCTACTGGGTAATGAAGCCATCGAATAGATACTTCTCTGAGGTAAATATCTGTAAGTCAGGAGGTTTGAGAGAGTGAGGAGATTTTCAGCGGCACAGCAATATTTTATGAATCTTACAGACATCATTACAAAATTCAGAGGATGAGAGAGGATATTTTAAGGGACTCCCTGTCTTTCCTTGGCAGCAGATGACTGCAGCAGTTATTTCTATTCTGGAACATCTGTTCATTCTGTGGAATTTAATGTATATACAAACCAATCTTTTAAAAATGAAAATAGAAATTGAGTCACATGCCTTCTAAATTTCACGTGCTTTGACATGACAAAAGGGAATAAAGAACAGTCTCTGTTTGTTATAGCCATACGAATGTTGGTGTATATAAATTGTACACAGCAAAAATATAGAGTTGTAGCTAGCAGGTATGACAATGGAATCTAGTAACCTTTCAGTCTATGTTCTTTGCCATTAGCATGATTCAAGGTATGTATAGTACTCCATATAAAAATACATTTCTGTCTCTATTAGAATGGAATACCTAAAGTGAAAGGTTTTCCAAAAAATACTAATGGCCTACCTGTGATAGAGACAGTATAATCGACCTTGTTCCAGCACTTTGTACAGTTTGATTTTTACCCTAAACCACTAAATTTAATCTGAATAATCATGACTCTTTCAATACCAGAAATGTGATTTTTAAGTCTTCCACCGTTTCTCTAGGGAACAAAAACACTTCACATGCCATGCGCCTAAATACAACACTTTGAATTTTAAGCAACTAGCATTTGCAAGGAAATGAAATGCAATCTAAAGACCAGGACTTTTTCAAAGCAATTATTTGCAGAATAATAAGGCTTACTGGGAACTGCAATGTGCTCTGGGAAAACCTGCAAATACTGGAGAAATTCACTGAATGGAATATTCATTATTTGCCTAGCTCTAGTCACTACCTCTCAAATGTTTCCGCTACAGAAGGGAAGCACTGCTTAGTGTCCAATAACATTAGACAAACCCCAGTAACACAACAAACCTTCAGTTTTAGGTACACTTCATAGACAAGCACAGGATTTAGATTTGTGTATGAGACACCCTTCAGAGTTACGGTTTCCAGCTTTGTATCTTCTGTGACAAAGAGGCCCATGATTAATGCAGCATCTTCCCCAATCTGACTGCTCAAAAGAGACGGAAAAAACTAAGTAATTTCCTGGCCCAATGGAATTTTTATTAGCTCCTATACCATCTCTCTTTATTTTCTGATCAAGCTGAGCATTTTAAGATCAGTTTTCCAAACTATTGCTATTAGAGAGCTGCTCCAGAATTCAACTCCTCTAATGAAGAAAAGTCACCTTCCAACTTTCTTTTTTCTTTTCTTTTTTCTTTTTTTTCAAGAGCCATTTTTATCTCTTTGTTCTTATTCCAATGTTGTCCTTTAGTTTAGCTTACACTTTTCTTGCTGTCCTTAAATTCTTGATGAATTTACACTCTGCTGTGCAGGGCTGACCACAGTCAAATCCAAAGGCTTCAAATTAGCAAAGCATTCAAATCTGCATTTAATTTTAATGTGTGTGTAAAAGAGACTTGTCTAAGTTAGAATTTAAGTACATAAGGCTTCATATAGATAAACTGAAATATATTTTTTAGGGTAAAATATTTATCTGACAGTCGTGCCTTTTCAAACATCTGTTTAATCCACATTACAAACTGGTGTCAATACCCACGCAGTTATGAGAAGAAATAATTTACAAGGATGAGATTTTATTTTATGGATATTTTTATAATTTTATACATTTGGGCCAAATTTTCCTGTCAGGTTACGTGTCTAAAGGATCATCTCCATGAGCGCAAAGGAGCACAGAGGAACAGTGATGGGGACAGGGTGGTTCCCAATAAGCCCATCAAAGTCATAAGCCCCTGACCTGGTCCCTCCTGGGGCTGTCCCAGGGGACCCTCAGCCCCATGGGCTGGGAGTGACACCAGTGGGAGAGAGCACCTTACAGACTGGTGGGGTCACTGCCTATGGGAGTTGTGGGACGAAGGGCTACAAGATCTGGGGATTGCACAAGTCTTATTATGGGATGTCTAAGGGAGAAACCAAAGGTGGGGACAGGAAGGGATCAAGGTAAACAAATGTGGGAAAACAGAGATAAGGGGACAGAAAGGGCCAGTAGTCTGTAAATAGTGCATGTGTGTGGCCATGCCCCACACCTGACGGACATAGTCTGTCCTGTCTTCTCATTTAACTCCATTTCTTTGGTGAGGGGCTCTCTATTCTGCTTGCTTGCATGTGTATGGGGCTCTGAGTGCCGGCAAATTGGGTGGGACCAGGGGTCATAGGGGCCCATGTGTCTGTGGTGCCAACTGGTGTGACCAGCGCATGTGCACATCATGTGGGTGTATATGTCAGTGGGTGATTGCTAGCAAACATCAAGCCAGACTAGGTGGCAAGTAGGATTTGATATTTGGAAGCCAGGTATTGGGGCAGCCGTAAGCCTGGATTGGATACAGGAGGGACACAAGGGGCTGTGCATTGGCTGCTGGAGGGACCAGGGGCTCCCAGCCAGGGGCTCCCAGCCAGGGGTCCCAGCCAGGAGGTCCCAGCCATAGGTCTGAATCAGCTACTGGAGAGACCGATTGCATGTGTGTGTGTGTGTGTGTGAGTGAACTGGTCTATACCAGCAGCTTGAGTGAGGCTGTGGCCTCAGGGTATCCCATGTCCAGATGCCAGCAACTGGAGAGACTGGGATCCAGGAGCAGGTACTGGGCAGGGTGAGGGTCTGATCCTAGCTGCTGGGGGGATCCACACTGCACATATGTGTATATATATACGTTTCCCGCTAGCAGACCTTCATCCTGATGAGCCAGAGGATGAGGCTATTTGCGCTGATTGTGTTTGTGTGAGTGCTTTCTTTATGTGTTGATAAGTGTGACCAGGCATATGCATATGTATAAATGTATTGAATATGCATATATCTCTGTGTGTGTGTGTCTGTATGGAATACATGTTCAGCCTCACTCCTGGCTGGACCTGGGAACAGAGCTGCAGCAGCTTCACCTCTATCAAGCTACTGCATTAGGAAACTTATAACATCTTCCACAGGTGTTTTATTTACCTTTGACAAACATGCAAAATAATCAAAATAACAAAAGCATTTCTCAAATCTGAGTTGGGGAAGAAATATGTGAGGATCTTCAAGGCCTAAGGAAGGCATTAGAGAAAGGCAAATTGGCTTTTGTTTGAGATATTTGTTTTGACATCGTTTTTAAGAAAAAAGTTAGTTAAATTTGCCCAACACTATGAGTCCAAAAGCCAAATAAACCCAGCATTTTCCTCAAAGGAGACTGAGTACAATATATATGTATGCATACGAGCAGAGAGGCTAAAATAAATTTGCACAGGGTTGTACACACATCTATCTGATGGGCACTGGGAAAAGCAGGAGTGAGCGTTCTTGCAGCGCATGACCCTGAATATGTGCAACGCTGGACATAGGGGTAATTATAACCTCTGCAGCCCCTTGAGCAAATCTGCAGCTACAGGCACCAATTCATTCCTGACCCACCTGAGCTTTTAAAGACTTGGCTTGACAAGAATAGCAGCATTTGTACCACATGCAGCACTTTACTAAAATGAAGAGATACTACAGAGGCCGTTAGGCACACACCAGGTTTCTATATACTAAACATGCATCCAACATGTGCAAGGAAGCTACGTCGCTATTGCAGTTTTGCAGTGTCAAAAGTTGTCACTTATCAAGTAGGAGATAATATGGGAAAAGCATTAGTAATGGTGCCATCTTGTGTTTGAAATCAGAAAATGTTGTATAACTTTTCATTGTGATAACCCGTTTATAACCAATTTTATGAAGCCAGAGTGCATAAGAGACTTCAGCCTAAATTTAAGTTGATAGAGAAGAAATCAGGTTTTGAGCCTTTATTCTGCAAATCAGTGTGTGTTTAAACATAGGGGATTGTGTTTTAAATGAATGTTAGGGATGATTAATCTAAAAGAAATAAAATAGTACTAGCAGTGATTTTCTCAGTCTCCCAATTAAGAAGTCTTTACACATTGCATTTTTTTTGTGTATTTTGAAGTGTGCATAGCATTCCAAATATAAACTCCGAAGAAATTTTACTGCAAGGGATTGCTATAAAATTTTCAAAAGAGAAAGCCAAGCAAATGCAAAATCTTAGGAATGCCAAGAAGGGCCTGGAAATGGCACAAATGTTTCCCACCTATTTTCTTACACAAAAAAAGGCAAGAAAAATACAATCTTTTGCAAACAGAAATAAAGCTAACAGGGCCATCTGGCTGCAAACACACAGGAAGTCACAAACAGTATTTGTTTTTAGTGAAGGTGATTTCTTTCAACAATAGGCTTACAAGATGCAAACTGTGCAAAGACCTATGAAAACATCTCAACATCCAGATAAGCTCCATCATATATGCAAAAACCCAAAGATATTTCAATGCACACACGCATCTCCCAGAATACTGAAAGATATGGCCAAAGTAAAAGTACACTTTTTTGGGGTTTACATTTTCAAAAATTTTCATCTAACAAACAGTGAACAGTCTTGGAAGGTGATATATTTTGCATTTGAACATTTCTTTCATAATTTGTACTTATCTTGGGCATGCAAATACCAGCTTCAGAAACTCAAAGCATATGTACAGCTTGCCCCTAAGTATGAACTTAACCTTATTTCAGTGGAAACAGCTCGAGGTCCATTTTACTTAGGTATCTATTATTCAATGCATTCTTTCAGTTACATGAAGTCATTAATTGCACTGTGTGACAGATAAGGCTGCACCAGCTACTGAAAAAAAAACCAAACCCACCCAAATCAGCATTCCTTAAGACCTTAAAATAAATAGTTACTTGCTAAAATTTATAATGACACAAATTTGTTGCATACAGTTTGCTGATGGATTCAGGGAAAGAAAGAACAGCTTATATAGCTTATTTTTTATGTTAGCTGTTGATGTTTGAATTGCAAATCTCTGGATGCTAAATGTTTTACAATAACTGCTGAGCTGCAACATATCCTAAAGGAGGCTTTCAGTGTGGCAATAAGCAGGATATGTTATCCTTGATCTGACCATACACTCCTGTTGGACAGAGTTCAATAGCACTTGGCTGGGCAGTATTCTCATTTTGCATGGAGTAAAACATGATCACTTGCAAACCACAGGCTTTAATTTAGCTCTTTTCTAATGTTGCTAGGTACGCTTGGTGTATCCTTGCCATCAACTTTTTATTTAAATATGCATTATAAAACCCAATCCATATTTCTATTAATATTAATAAGAATGTGATTGCAACAACTATGGAATAATCTACACAAGTTGGTTTCAGTGACAGAAGCCTTGATCAACTGCTTCTCCATCACTCTCACAAATGCTGCTGGGTATTTTTTCCATAATGCTTTCAGGGCATGGGGAAAAACTGTCTTGCAAGTGATTAACCTGGTATTTCCTTTTTTTTTAAAGCTGTCATAACATCTACAGATTACTTCATCATGGCAGTGGGAAGAAAACTGATGAGTTTCACTCCAGCGCTTACTGCAAATATTACTCCTTATTCCCAAATCCCTTCACTCCCCCTCCAGTTTGTCCCAGTGCACACTAGGGCCCAACTCCACAAATTCCTTCAGTCCCTTAATCTGCCTATAGAGGGACTGCCTCTGTATTGTGTTATTCTCTACAATGTTGTTAACATTCTCAATTAAAAGAGTAAATGAAGAAGGAACAGTTTGTGTTTTTTTTCTTTTTTTTTTCTTTTGCTTTTTGAGTGGTTGCTGTTGTTCTCTTTTAAGGGCCCCTCAAGCTCTACCACAGATCTGAACTTTCAGCACCTTCCATGGATATTCCTCTTGGATTCTGGGTCTACTCCTAGCTCTACTCTTTAACAGTTATCTTTTTTTATTTATCTGCCTCTTAGATTTATTTAGATAAGTTCACCCACACTGGTACCTAGTAGAATATATTCAGGAGATCTGCTTATATTTATAACCTATTTCCAGATCAGGCACACGAAACAAAGTGGTCATATTTTTATGAAACTAAGTTATGTTCTGATTTTGGAGCTGCGATTCACTTTTTATCAGGCTATAAATTAAAAATACATTTGGAGATAGACTTGATTTTATGAGTTATGGTTTAAAACAGTGGTTATTATGAATATTTTGTACAGCACTATTTGTGTGGGGAAATTGAAGCTCGTATTACTTTCAATAAACTATAAATAAGATCTTCAAGATCTTTCCTTGAGGCAAAAAAAGAAAAAAAAAACACAAACAGCAAACCACGCTGTGCCAAGCAGAAAGATCACTTCAGTGCTATGGCATGATAGAATTTGTTAACTCACTAACATTCATGCAATATTGAGTGGAGAATCTGTTGACTGACCTGAAAATCAAATGAAAAAACTATAGACAGTGCAAGAAAGTATTTAAAACAATCTGGCACACAGGACTGCCCCCCCACCCCCCAAACCAAACCCAAACACCACCAACCAAACAAAAGCCAAACCAGCAATACCAACAAAACTCTTCTGTTCTTTAGAGTAAAAGGACTACTGCAGTAACCAAGGAGGGGCTATGAAGTGACAAATCCAGTCTCACTGATCTCTGTTACAGATTGTGACCTGCAGGAAGCCACTTAGATTCAGAGACTCAAAAGATAGGCAAGTTCTGTGCTATATGATGCTTCAAGACCTATATGATTTCAGTAGGTAGGACATCTTTAGAAATGATAGGTGAGAGGAAGCCTGTAGCCCTTCAGTAGCTTCCTAGGATCTCTAAGATAAAGCAGAGGTTATATAAATACATTCAATACTCAGATGTTGCTACCTGCTGAAATACAGCTCAACATAGATGTAAATGTTTTTGTAAAGATAACAAAAAATGACCTAGAAGGTTTGGGTTTTTTAAGATGTCTTGCAAAATTCAATCAAGGAGAAAGAACTTAAACATCAATATTTGAATGTGGATATGCATGTGAAAAGATATTTTCACAACATCTTCAATACATGGGTCTCAAAACATTCCCCAGGAGGAATGACGTGTGTCTACATGCTTGTGATGTAGCCCAAGGAGTGAGAAGGTTTAGGAGACATCATGCACTAACCTCCCTCTATACTTCACTGCAGCACCAAAAGCACATATTTTCTATGCCAGTTTCCTCAAGCTCGAACTCCAAATGAACTTAATTCAATGGCTTTGCACTTGCTAGACACTACAAAACCAGCTCTTTTTGTTAACATTAGTCATCATTTCCTAAAAACTAAAAAAAATCCAGCAGAGTGATATCAGCTAAGGAAATGCATTAGCAGAAGTTCTGCATTGCAGATATTTGAAATGTCTGTATTTCTATTCTGCTTAAGCCCAGGTGGCACATCACTCCTCATGACTAGGCAAAACCAAAATCTATGAATTTTACAGTAGCAGAAAAAACAACATGATTGTTCTTTACATGATCAAAGTCAGAGAGAGAAACCAACCCATGAGCTCAGGAATGGGGAGTTTCCACCAGAGAAACACTGAGGATACTGGGCATATGATGAGAAGACTGAAGAGGAGAAAATAGAGGTATGTACAGGAGCAGTTATGTATCTTGGTTCTCAAAGTCTTCTGCATTTAAAGAATAAATTCTGGCAACCCTCTTTGCTACTAAACTATTGGAGGATGCAAGTTCTCGACGCAGTGAAATGTGTTAAAGTAACAGCCTGCTGACTCATGGCTACATTGCATTGAAAGGATCTAAATATTTTATGAAGCATAAAATGAGCAATGAACTGTGTAGCATTTCAACACTTGCTTACAATTTCAGCAATTACAAACTTAAAGCACAGTGAGTCTTTAAAAGGGGAGAGAGAGGAAGAGAAAAGAAACATCCTAAACCCCAGTACCACTGGCTCATAGCTTTTACAAAGAATTCTGACTCAGTCCATAGAGGAGCAAACCCTAGAGGGTGATATTAAGAGGTTGCAAGGTGGCACAAGAACCTCACATCAGAACAACTGCACAAAACAAAGGAAAGCAAATTTACTAGTTTAGGGCAGGTTTTGTGTTATCAGATTACAATTCCACCAAGTCTTACGGTGAGGTATAACAGGGATGGCACAGGCAGCTCTGGTGGTGGTTTGGTTCAATGCACACAACAGAATCCTTTGGACAAAAAATCCGTGTCATAAGCCATAAAGCTTCATGTTGCTTTCTTCGATCTCCATCACTATGGTGGCTGAGACAGGACTACAAGCAGTGATCGATGTAATAAATTTGGTCCAAGCAGCACTTCATAAATGATTTTTTTATCTTGATCTACTTGAGAAACATACAGAAGCATGATTTTGGATCTATTTTTCCCTTCTGATGCTTCTGATGGGTCCTTTTGTTTCAGTAAGTGAAGAAATAAAACTGCTCTGTCTGACATTTCTAATACAGTCCCAAACTCCTATTTTTCATTGTGTGCTTCAGCCAAGTATTCAACTAATCTCTGAAGCTCTGTGGCAAATTAGGATCCCGTCATGCACCTGAGTCTCAATTACCAGCTCTGTTGCAATTAGCCACAAAATTCTTTACTCAAAATCACACCAAATTACTCCAGACAGTACCATCTGCCTAAATCTGGGTCTGGTAAGGACTCTTTCCTAACTATGCTTTTGACATTGTCTTCAGAACTTGATTATAAATAAAAAAAACCCTGGACTTAGAAACATAGACTAATTTAATTTGGAAAACGGCATTGCCTAGTGCAACCTCCAGATGAAAGCAGGGTCAACTTCAAAATTGGATATAACTCTGAAGTTAGACCATGGTTTTTGACTGCCCTGAAATATTGACTTGTTTTTTCCCTAACATCTAATTGGATTCTCCCTTACTGCAACATGTGCATGTTGCCTCCAGTTCTTTCCCTGTTCACCTCTGAGAAGAGTTTGTCTCTTAGTCTCTACGTGCTCCCAGTAGGAAGCTGAAGACAGCAAGAAGATTCCTCTTCTCCTTCCGTTCTTCAGCCTGAACAACCCAGCTCTCAGCCTCTCCTCCCACATCCTGGTCAGCTTGGTGGCCCTTTGCTGGACTCTCTCCAATATATTAATGTCTGACTTGTACTATAGAGCCCAAAAGTGAGGAAAATACTGGGGATTAAGTCTGAGAAGGGCTGAGTGGAAGGAACTGTAAGCATAAAATGAATGGCTATCCACCAAAGAATCACAAAAACAGCCAAAACCAAAGGACCTTAAAAAAAAAAAAAAAAAAGAAGCTTGAAGCTTTAGTTCTTCTAAACCACAACTTCCTTCTTTACAGGAAGCACAGAATGAAAATTCTGACCAGCAACACAAAATAAATGAATTAATAAATAAATACATTCAAAAAAAATTTAAAAATTGGTATTTACATCCAACATTGTGATCGTGGGACAGCTAGGAAAGGAGGATGAATGTGCACAAAGAGGCACTGTAAATACATCACGGGCTCAATTCCCGACTCCCACAGCTACAGTTGGCAATAACAGACCTTTCCTGGTTCTGCTTACCTTCAGGGCAGAGTCCATTCGGCTGCAGAAATCCTGTTGTAGCCAATATTTCTGTTGACATCAGAAGATTGGTTTGGCTCTAGGTGAGTAAGATGTCTCTCAGACTTCCTCCTCACTTGGCATTTTGGAGCTGCAGCATGACAAACTAGCCCATCCTTTAGAACATTTTCAGCTTTCTGACTTGTGTTTGCTTTGCAGTTGTGTACAGACATGCACTGTGTACAGCCAGTGATGGGGATATGAATTATTTTCTGGGGAAGAATATACTTTATATTTTGTATATTTTTTTTCTTCATATTTTAAATTTCAATACAAGCAAAACAGATGTGGACCAGTTAGGTCTGTAGCAGGTTAAAAGGCTGCACTCTACTGTTCAAAAATGATACTGCACAACGTTTCTAAAGTCAATCTATTCTTGAACGCTTCTTTCTTTATGCAACTAAATTTGCATATCCTGCAGCTGAAAAAGGCATAATTAGTAATTTGTGATTAATTTAAGCGGGAGCAGCTATAAAAGTCTTAGGTATTTACATAGTTCTCATAAATTAGAGTCACAAACTGTAATTTGTTAAATTGAAATTCTGCTAAAAGCTTGCATTTACATAGATGTTCAGATGTTAAAGTGTTGACACGCATTTTAAAATCAACACTGCTGGCACATTCATAATTCATGCCAATGAGCTGGAAGGTTTATTTGGGAAGTTATTTGGACAGTAAAATATGATGGCCAGTAAGAAACTGCAGTTGTAACCACTCTCAACCAATGAAAATATGCATCTTCTTTATTAAGAGTTGAAGATGTTTCTACGGCAGATCTGCATGCATCATCATTGCCAAAAAAGGAACTACACTGATTGATGTAGTATAATATCTTGGGATAATCCCATGGTCCTGCTTCATATTCACTACTTGCAAGAAAAAAGATCAGGAAATGGGCTGCACAAACCTGTCTGGACAGGTCAGCCCCTTGTACCTGATGAAAGTTTGCAGATGAAGACACCAAACAAGGTGTTCAAGAATGGAATATGAAAAATGTAAAAAGTCAAAACTCTCTCATTTTAAGATCTGTGTCAGTGCATCGGAATTCAAAATGGAAAGGTCATGTTAAGGTCTGGGAAAGCTCTTTTCTATAATGTTGCAACTGTCAGTGGTACTAATGCAAATAGTGAGATGGTTAATGGACTGAAAGAGAAACATCAATGCCAGGTCACCCATTAGCTGACACAAGTCAGCACAGAACTACAGAGGCATAACTAGATTTATGTCCTCTAAGAATCTGTCATCTAATGTACTAAAAAAAAAAAAATTAAATTTTACTTCTTAGCACTGAAGAAGCAATGTTTTACTATTTTAAAATACCAATATCAAGAGTGTCCTGGGTAGACTAGTGATTTATTCTTTTTTCTCAAACGCCCTGTGTAACCAGATATGACTAACTTATGAGTAAGTCGCTATGCATACAAACATTTGTATATCTATAGAGAAGTAAGATACTGTAGAATTTCCTTCTAAAAGGTCAACATGGTTCTGTAAGAGCAGAAATGGATAAAACAGTATTGAAATTTGCCTGCTGTATAGATATGCCAACTGTGGCAAAAGATGGAAAACTAAAATGCCCAGTCAGTGCTTAGTGATGGTGTCAGGCAGGATGTTCTCCCAACCATCTTCAGAAATGTCTACGAAAACACTTTTTTTTGGCACCGCTATTTATCCACACAGAACTGGTGACTCTCTTGACTCAGCAGAGGATTTGAACGGAGTTGCCTAGATTCATCTCACTTGGTCTGAAGTGCTGACACTAGGAGCAGTGTTGCTCTTAATGCAGTGAAGGGTAAAGACAGACCACTCCAGGCCCGGGTAAGAGCACAGGTGGGCTGAAACTCCCTCTGGAGACATCGGGCTCCTTTCTCTCTCTCTCTCACTTTCAGAGAATCAGCTCTTTTCCAATCCAGGTGGCTAAATGTTGGTGAGATAGTTCAATACCATTGTATTTCAAAGAAAAACAAGAATTATGAATTCTTGCCCTATTTTCCAAAACTTTCTTTTATTTTTTTTCACTCCTCTGAGCTTGTTCCTTGTTGGAAAACTGCATATGCGCATCTGCATATACTCTAACCTTTTACCCACAGAGATGGTGTACAAATTTATATCTATCTTTCATTTTATTGGATTGCCCAGCCCAAGCTTGATGAGAGTCTGCTAACATTGCACCCATAGCGATACCTATATCCAGAGGCAATCTTCCCATAGGACAGTCTTCTCTCTCTTGGGTTCCTTTTCTGCCCAGCTGCCCTGCCAGAGCCTTTGCAACTCCTGCACAGTGATCTATCCCTTGTTAAGTCAAATTCTTAGTGAATGCACTATGAGTTTGTATCTGCCTCTATCCCAAAAAGCACTGAAACAGTTGGTTGCATCCTAGAGTCCCATCAATGTTGACTTGAATCTGATACCCTTTAGCATTAGATCACAGGTATGAGCCAAGGTAATGCCCTGAAAACTGGCTGTAACAGTAAACTCCTAATGGGTCCAACAGTATAGAAGAATATCACCTGATCAGCCAGAGCTGACGTGTAGTCTGGTGCTTTGCACTGCAGTACTTATCCTGGAGTTAGGTTATCCATAAGGTTTAACAGATGTATGTGACTGCAGCCAAGCTGCTGATTGTAGGTGTTGAGAATACTTGTCAATGAAAGCAAAAATTCAATAGAATGAAAAAAAATTACATCAGATATAATTTTCAAAGTAATAATTGTCTATTTTTATTTGATTTGATTTATGAAATATTAAATTTCCTTTCTTACTCTGTAGCACTTTACTTGAGATTGAGTCCCACAATCTAGTTTACTGTAAGCTCCTTAGAGAACAGAAAATTATGTTATCAGTGCTTAATTTTCGTGCACAGCTTGCCACAGTGACTAGCTCTCCTTAGAAGAGAAGCTGAGTTATTTGTTACTGCAAAGCATACTGCTGATAATGAGATTAGAGGTGATGCTTGCTCATATTTTCACCATTACCAATAAAGACTAGCTCCCATGTGTTTAACTGTTCAAATCTTCACAGCGATCTGCTTTATAAAATGCCAGGCACCCAGGAGTTTCCACGGAATTCAGAGGAAACAGTACTCAGCAGTTTTGAAAACAGATTTTGAAACAAGAGTAAACATATATTCTAACATTTTTCATCCTGTTGGCTCCATAAAACATATTTAGATGCCATAACATAAGTTTTTAGAGACTTTCTTATAGACAGCTGTATCTTAAAAGAAATTAACATTGTCTCTGTTTTTTAGTATTGGCACTATTAAATACTGCTACAATGTTCAAGGGACATTTTAAAATTTTTACCTATATTTCTTGGGAGAGGCATTAGATTAGATTGATTGGCTTTTGCATCATTTGAGTTGTAAATTTCACACAATGAAAACAGTATAAATTTGCCTCCATTTTTGAGTTTTTGTCTTATTACTTAAATACAATGGTCAAAAAATGCTTGGCAGAGGTTAAATACTGTTTTTATAAGATGTTAGGAGTTTTGGAAGTGTTTGCTATTAAAAAAAGGACAGATACAGTATACAGTGATAGACTTGTTATTCAGTTTAAGAAATTTACAATAGACCCATCACCATGGGTCAAATAGTCAACACTCAATAAGAGCTAAATAATTTTAATTTAATTTTGTTTTATTTTTTTAATTGCATGCCCTCATACCACTGCATCAAACCTATTGTTAAATCACTGAAATAATGGTTTATCTGGGGGACCATCAAGTGCCTGTCAGTGAATACTGTGAGAAGGAGATTAGCCAAATTTCTGTCGGGAATGGTTTAGGCTGACATGATCCAGGGAGGGAAAAAGGGTAGATATAGGAGGAAATGGTCACTGGAAGTCCACTGCTTCTATCAATATATTTAACAAAAAGAAACAGATCAGCTTATGAATGCTGTGCTAACATATGCAGTTCCTTACATATACCCCTCTATATATGAGATTCTTTGCTCCTCCAGAGTGAAGGGAAAAGGCAGGTGGTTTCAGAGAGAAATTTAGATTAATGTTTTAATCCCCAGCTGGTAAGAACTGCAACTTGCAGTTGGAGCTGGTGACAAGGATTAGTATATAGGACCACACAGATGATTGCGAAAGTGCCTACAAAACATATTAATTGATACTTCCACCTGGTCTCAATCCATTTCACTATCGCACTGTCAATACCTAGCTTCGCCTCTTGTCTCTGGCACAGATTATACTGACAGTCTCAATTCATATTCTTCTCTCTCTAGTACCTCTGATGAACAAGCATGGAATAAAATTGTGCTGTTGAAATGCAACAGGGATTTGACTATGGTGAATGTGCCACATGCAGATCAGTCACCAAGACCTGATTGTCTTAAGCAAATACAGACTTTGGAAAGTATCTTCTCAACTCCAGCCAGTTTAGTGGACATATATGTAAATAGAAAACTAGGGGAATAATTTGGCCAGACCTTTGTCCCTATCCCACAGTATAACTCAGCTGCAGATGAAGAGAAAAGCTACCAATTTTCAAAAATGTTTAAATTCTGAAGTGTGGTAGACACTGTCTAGTGTTTTCAAGGATATTTTAACACATTTTTAGATGCCTGAGGTTTTCAAAAGGTCCAATCCAGCAAGGGATTTTGGAAAGTACCTTGCCAAGAATTATTACCATCAGATCTTCCACAAAACACAGATGTACCTGTTTTCTTTCCAGGGCAGTGATGGTGTTGCCCCTTCTGCACTCAGGTGGCTCAACCAGGACACAGGAGGTGTGGGTTCAACCAGGCACAGCCTCCAGGCATTTAAAAACAATTTGCAGGAGAATTCATGAATCAGCAAACCAGAGATTTGGCTTAGAGTAAGGAAGTTTCCATTCCTTCCTACTGAACTCCTGCTCCTGAACAGAAGGGAATGATGAATTCATGTGGCCAGAAAAATAAAGGATAGAGGGACTCAATAGCTGAATAGTTATAAAAGTCTTTGGAGATCAGGGAATTTTGAGAGTCTGCTTCTGTTCTGTTCAAATTTTTCTGTTAAACTGAAATTATTTGGGGAGCAAGGAAGATAAGTACTGTCTAAAACCGATCATATACAGAGCCAAAAGAATTTTCTCCATTCTTAAAAGTAGAATCCACACCACAGATAAATATCCGGGCTTTTGTGAGATTATCTGACTCAAATAAGTCTTTTGGGGCTGTATCTGGTGAAATGCACTAGAAGTGTGGTGTCAGCATGTCAGGAAGGCAAAGAAAAACACTTCAGCTTGTGTCTAGTTCAAGAACTAAACAAAATATTGGATAGCTCTGCAACATTCTTAAAGATGGTGGAGGTTCATAGGGGTAAATGTAACAGTTTTCAGAATAAGGTGTATGCACGGATACCACTGCAGTTATTTTATGCACCATACTTGCAAATCTAAATCAAGATCCAAATCCTATCACTGCAGCAGTAGCTTGCTTGATCCCTAAGCAGAAACCTCCAGTAATGATTCAGTCTTCCCACTCAGGATGCCATATCTTCAGTACTGGCCACAGTAACCATATCCTCCTTCAGTATGTTTAATTTTTTTATTTAATTTTATTATTTTTTAAAATAAAAATGAAAAATAATCCTGTCTGGTCTTTCCCTAGATTTAATTAATGCTGTCACCCCCCACCTCTGAATAGCTGTTCCTCTAACATTACCCCAGGCCTATCGAAGATTCTAGTTACAATTTTTTTATCTCCAGACTCCAGGTCTCTGCACAGTTGTTCCTGCTGTTGGGAACATTAGAAAATCTCTCCCTAATTGGTCATATGCTATCTTTTAAAGGTCATACCCATGATTCTTCTTATTCACTTGAGAGCAATTTTTTTAAAGGGCAGGCCTGGGTGCAGATTTATAATCATGTTTCTATATTGTTGCTGGATGGAAAACAAGAAAAAATGTAAGCAATCCTGTAGGGAAGTCAGCTGTCATAAGATTTCCAATCCATAAGACTCTCAACTGAGTTCCAGCAAATTCTTCAGAAAAGGATCCAAACTCCTAAATTTTTCTCCATGCTGTGAAATTTTGGACTTTTATGTCTAGGTACATGAATTCACTTTTATAAAAGTGATATTATATCACAGAGTTGACTTCTTATCTGTCAATCAAGAAGTTCTTTTAAAAATATTTGAAAATACTAAAGGGCATTTATTTATCCTTTGAAAGAAGCAATTGAGGTCTCAGCAGGTACTTTGCATATGTCACTAGTTTAACTAAGCAAGTATTAGCAAATTAAAATGTGATTAGTTTTTTTGCATAATTTGTCAAAATTATATGCTTTGTGTGAGTGACAGGTGGGTGGTAAAGCTTTTAATACAAAGTGTATCCCAAAAGTTTCCCTGACTTTGTAGGGACTTCAGTAGAAAAGTAACTATTTATTTTATTAATTTATTTTAGTGAATAGGGCTCTATGACAAACTCCTGGTTAATGTAAAAGAATTAGTCAATAGTTTATAATGTTTGTCCAAACTGTAAGACAATTTATTTTTCTTTTTCATAAGCTTCAGGAGCACTTTAGAATCCTACCCAGAAAAGCTTAGAGTCTCATCAGGCTAGACAGCTTGTCAGACAAAGAACAAAAGAAATGCATTTTACTTGTGGAAAACCATAGCCCAAAGAAATTATGTGACTTGTTCAAAGTCACGTAACAAAAACCAGGAGATGGAACTGGATTTCTGGGTCTCAGAGCAGCTCCTTCACTGCAGTCAGTGCCTTCAAACTTGCCCCAGATTGGCTTTCTCCCGGTCACTGCAACACGTTCAGGTTCATGCCACATTCAAAACTATGCAAAGAGGTGATTAGGCTATGTAACCTGAACAAGTGTGTGCAGTATTAAGAAGATATATGTTTATAATTTTGTATATTATTCCCATGGAATGTCAAAATAATGGAACATCAGAAAAAAGTTTTGGTAAAACTTATGTAAATTGTCTATATTTGCCTACCCTTCATAGAAACTGCTTCATCTCATAGATGTGTGTTTTCTTTTTAATATGCTGACATGACATATTGTGAAAAGGCATAACTATGAGACAGCCAAAAGGAGAAGGATCCTAACTCTTAGTCACGCAGTTTTAGAGCATTTCCTACATTGTGTAACAACATAACGCAGGGTACTTCTGCAGAGGCCTCTTAAATTTGACTAATGAACGGCCACGCACAAGAACTTGCAGCATTAACAGCATCTACTCGTTATTCAGCTGAGCCACCTGAAAATGAAGGTATACTTGGAATCAGGGTTCTTAAAGCATCAAAAGTTGAATGCATTGCAAAGTGGTCCAGGGAGGCCTCCTTAACATATTCAGTCTTTAGTGCACTCTAAAATGTTTATTGTTAACAGTAGTGTATCTACTCAATGCTTGCATGGCATCATTTTGAGAGCACAGGAAGGAACCCCTGTTGCTTTTGCAGAAGGAAAGAATACATGGAAATTCAGCTTGGGCTCATGGTCCAATCCAAAACGCATCCAGGGTCAATGGAGCATGCACTGATTTTAGTGGATTTAAGCTGCATCCTGTGATGAAAAGAACAAGGGACTCTGCAGAAACAATCCTGAACGTTACAGATTTCAGCACAGGAAGAAGTACAGGGGTAAGGCTGATGGCTCATTTTCTTTCTTTGCTGCCATCATGTCTCTGCTAGGAAGGGTTGCTGCATTAATTCAACTCAGCTTCTACAAATAACACAGCTGATATAGAAATAGCAAAAAATTTTCAATGTTTTTCACTGGCTAGCAACCACAAGGGACATCCTGAGAGCTGGCCGTCTACCTCGATATGAGAGTGGGAGGACACCAGCCACAGTTACTGTATGTTCACACTGCAGCCCACCCAGCCTACAGCTGTTTCAAACTAATAAAAGTAAAACAATGGTCTTTTTTTGAAACACATGGTATTATTTTGTTACCTGAGCTAGATTTGCTGATACAGGAAGCCACCTTTGACTCTAAATGTCAGTGTAAATAGCTTAGACTCATACATAGGTTTTGGCTGATCCAAGTATGAGGAGGCTTCAAGAAGTGCTTGCAATGTGGATGCAGGGTATCATGAAAATGCCTTGTCCGTGGCTAGAAGTAAGATTCAGATTTACACAGACTAGAAGTATGAGACATATCTCCTAAAATAGCTATTCGCTTGCTAAGGGTTCCACCGAGGCTTGAAGGATGACAGAGTGCCATTATAAATAAGCTATTGTCTGCTCAGCTTTGGATGACAAATTCAGGTGCTACAATGCTTTGCCTTTTGCAATACATCATTTTCTTAAAGCATGCAGTGGTTTAGGCAAAACTCCACTCAGGTGCTAAAAATTCACGGAAGGACAATTAGCAGAAGTAGGACAATTTTATCTGACAGTTCTATAATAATACGAACCCTGTTGAGTTGCCCAAAATAATAGTGGCAAGTAAACCAGAGCCATAATATATGTTTGGTCTTTTGTCTATAATTTAAAGGATAACTTACACCTCTTACTGTGTGATAGCACAATTAATTATATTTTCCCACAGGTGCCTATTTTTAGTTTTGTAAAGGAATAAGGAAGTTGTGATTGGAGATGGAAAAAAAGTTTGTTTTTTTTTAAAAGAGCACCAGAGACAGCGTTGTTGTGTAGCTAATATGGCTCTTGGTGCAAGAAATGGTAGTGTGGTTACTTTCCAGTGGATCACCAGTTCTCACTTAGATTAACGTCAGCTACCTCTGCATCTGGAAGTTGATCTTTAGTGCAGCTTTATTGTTCGTATCTAGTTGCAACAATTAAATGGCTTAATATTAATAAATTAAACTACACAAATAAAATTTTAAAAAATCATACTCCTTCCCCCTACTAATTCTCCAAGGAGCTTCATCAGTTGGCCTCAGAATAATCACCTACACAAGCTGCAGGGGCTGCCAGAACTTCTAAAATATTTTCCACTCTGGAATAAAATACAAAAGCAATCCTCTCTCTTCCTCTCCCTTATGTTCACTAACCTTGCATACAAGAGACCAAGATACTGTATGCAGTTGCTGCACTCCAAAAAAAAAAAACCATGAACACTTTAAAGGAAAGGAATGGTGGCTCATAGAATCATAGAATCATAGAATCGTTAAGGTTGGAAAGGACCTCTGAGATCATCTAGTTCAACCTGTTAACCTAACTGCCTGGTCCACCTCTAAACCATGTCCCTAAGAACCACATCTACACGTTTTTTGAATACTTCCAGGGACTGTGATTGTATCACTTCCCTGGGCAGTCTTGTCCAATGCCTAACCACTCTCTCCATGAAGAAATTTTTCCTAATATCTAATCTAAATCTCCCCTGGCACAACTTGAGGCCACTTCCTCTTGTCCTATCACTTGTTACTTGGGAGAAGAGACTGACTCCTGCCTCGCTACAACCTCCTTTCAGATAGTTGGAGAGAGTGATAAGGTCTCCCCTCAGCCTCCTCTTCTCCAGGCTAAACAACTCCAGCTCCCTCAGCCATTCCTCATAAGATTTGTTCTCCAGACCCTTCACCAGCTTTGTTGCCCTTTTTTAGACACGCTCCAGCACCTCAGTGTCCTTCTTGTAGTTAGGAGCCCAAAACTGAACACAGTATTCAAGGTGCGGCCTCATCAGTGCTGAGTACAGGGGTACTGTCACCTCCCTGGTCCTTCTGGCCACACCATTCCTGATACAAGCCAGGATGCCATTGGCCCTCTTGGACACTTGGCACACTGCTGGCTCATGTTCAGCTCAGGGCTGTCTGTTCTGATGGGCAACTGCATATCCATGCAACCCAGAGGGATACAGTTCAGTTCAAGATTTATGCTTTTAGCATTTCTCTATGGCTAACAGGAAGCAGCTATAGACCAAGTACTTTGACTTTAAGCGACAGGTTACTTAATGTCCTACTTTGTGCCTTATTCTGAAGTACCCACTTCTCATGTACCACAACAGAAATTAGCATTTGCACAAGGATCACAAAGGATCAGGGTCCTTAGAGTTGTGCAAGTCCTTTATTGCTTCTACTTACCCATGACTCTGGATTTGGGTGAATGATCATTCAGTGGTTCCTGTCAACCCAAATGGGATACAAATTATTCTACCTATGCTGTCCATTTACACACCATCTCCATGTACACAGTCAAACACATGCTTAAAGTCTTCTTTCTCAAAGAAAGATTTGATGCAGTAAGGTTTTGATGTTTTTACAATGTTTCAGAAGTTTAAAGCATAGAAAACCAGGTAAACAGATACAAAGTTTTTATTTTGTATTGTATTTTAGAGAAGAGAAGGGAAGGGAAGGGAAGGGAAGGGAAGGGAAGGGAAGGGAAGGGAAGGGAAGGGAAGGGAAGGGAAGGGAAGGCAAGGCAAGGCAAGGCAAGGCAAGGCAAGGCAAGGCAAGGCAAGGCAAGGCAAGGCAAGGCAAGGCAAGACGTTGTTTTAAATTCATACATCAGAAGGTATGTCTGAAACTGGTGACAGGCAGCCGATCCATGGGTATTGTAGTATCAGTTTATAAATATATTGGGAGGACAGAGTAGCTGATATACTTTGAAGAATGCACACATGTAAAAAAAAAAAAAAAAACAAAAAAACCCTAGACTTTACAGTCAAATCAGATATATAACTTGACTGATTGAGAATTAGTACAGACATCTTTTGGGACTGAAATCCCAAGAATATATAAGAATACCTCATTACTAGGAGGAAAAAGGTTCTGGTAAAATGGTAATAGACTAAGAAATGTTAGAGTTGTGAGGACAGGAGCACAATAAAAATAGAAGATTTTAATTATCCTCAGTAAGTGTGTAAATGTCACATGACAGTGTGATGGTGAAACTCCATCTTAGGTATCATAAGTGCCTTCCTCATAGATCAGGTAGTTAAGGATACCAAAGGGAAGAAGCAGCCCTTGACTTGATCCGGGATATAAAAAGGAGTAGATTTAAAATTTTTTTATTAAAGACATCTCTGTTACAGTGCACATAAGATGTTTAGAGTTAACAATCCTCATAAGTGAATCAAGGACCAAACTACAAGAGCTTTTAATTTCAAAAAGGGTTACTAGTGCGTAAGCTTGTTATAAAGGAACTAAGAGCTAAAAGGCTTAAATGTTTGCAGGTGGTGTAGAGATTAAGAACCTCATTGTAGGCACTCTAAGCAAGTGTATGTCAGTCAGAAAGTTGTATAGAAACCCAAAAACACCATAGAAAGACCAGAAAATAAAAAGAAAAAGAAAACAAAACAAAAAACAGTAAGACTGGATAGGAGGACAAAGGAGGCTATTAAAAATATGACATTCCTTAAGAGATATATACTCATGTTCAACCAAGGAAAACAGAAAAGGACACAAATATAAGCAGGAAAAAAATATATAAGGCAGGCCCAACCAACTCTGAAAAAGAACTTGCCAAAGGCATAAAAACTAATGAGTTTGTTTATTGGTTTGGTTTTTGTTTGTTTTTTTTTTCCCAAACACACCCAAAGCAGAAAGTTTTCCTGCTAGCTGGTAGAGCCAGTATACATTTAAGGCATCAAAGAAGCACAGATTGGTTGACAGTACAGTACTGACCAGAGCTAGTGAATAACTATAAAATATGACCAATACTGGGTAAAAGGAAACACAAAATATGCCAAAGGCAGGCATGTGTTACAATCCACTTGCAGTTCACTGAAGGTACCAAGCAGCATGTTGCTAAAAAAGGGTCAGTTGCTACTGTTTGTCTCCTTGGATGGCCGAAGGCTTTTCATAAATCTCCCATTAATGATTCCTATAGAAACTAAGCTTCTGTAGAACAAGAAGAAATTTATCTTCTAAATTAATATAAATAGGTGAAAATATAGGAAACAAAGTTTAGGAATAGATTATCATTTTTGAGAATGTTAGAAAGATTACCGCTAAAGTCCCAGAAGGACTAGAGACTACTACAATGCTAGAGACTTGTGCTAGTAACTTATATGGGTTATATGCTAGTAACTTATATGGGCTAGTAACTTATATGGGTTGACAGCTTCATAAACTACCTAAGAAACGAGTTAATAGAATCATAGAATCATAGAATGGTTTGGGTTGGAAGGGATCATTGGATCATCTAGTTCCAACCCTCCTGCCATAGGCAGGGACACCTTCCACTAGATCAGGTTGCTCAAAGCCCCATCCAACCTGGCCTTGAACACTTCCAGGGATGGGGCATCCACAACTTCTCTGGGCAACCCATTCCAGTGCCTCACCACCCTCAGAGTGAAGAATTTCTTCCTTATATCTAATCTAAATCTACCCTCTTTCAGTTTAAAGCCATTACCCCTCATCCTATCACAACATGCCTTTGTAAAAAGTCCCTCTCCAGCTTTCTTGTAGGCCCCTTTTTAGTACTGAAAGGCTGCTATAAGGTCTGACTGGAGCCTTCTCTTTTCCAGGCTGAACAACCCCAACTTTCTCAGCCTGTCTTCATAGGAGAGGTGCTCCAGCCCTCTGATCGTCTTTGTGGCCCTCCTCTGGACTCGCTCCAACAGGTCCATGTCCTTCTTGTGTTGGGTGACCCAGAGCTGAACACAGTACTCCAGGTGGGGTCTCACAAGAGTGGAGTGAGGTAATAAACCTTGCTGATCAAACTAAGCCATTTACAGCAATAAAACTGAAAAGCTGATTGAGAAGAACTGCAGAAAAACCTCTTGATACTGAGAGTGCCATTTGTCTGACCAAATCTGTACATCTGCAGTGCATGGAGACCTTTGCTCCCTTTTTACAATCAGTGGAAGAAAATAGGTGCTTTCATGGAGTGACTTATCTCACCGTAATGCATGGTGGAATAAATCATCCCTTAAAAATGCCAGTTTGTCTCCACTGATCATAAAGGGTGCCAAAGGCAAAGAGCTCAGACCTCACCAGATGAATCTCACCTTGAAAAATTTGGACATAAAATGTGAGATTAAATTTGATATAACTATTTACAAAGAGAGGTATAGGATAAACAATCCTAACTTTGCATACACAGTATGGAGTATCAACTAGCTATTACCATTCCAGAAAGAGATCTTAAAATTGTAGTCCATAATTCCACAAAATTTTATTTCAGTACTCAAGGGAAGTCAAAACCAAATCAAATGTCAATAATTAGACAAAGACAGAGAATACAACAGAAATCATCATGCCACTGTGTAACCTCAGCCACTTGAGTATCATCTTTGGTTGTGGGCCTTTCTTTCCAAGAAGTGTAGATTAGAAATAGAAAATACTCAGAGAAGGTCACAGAGATGATCAAGCCATGGAATGAGACCAGGAGCCTCCGGTCTGAAAAAAAGAGGGTGGAGGGGACAGTGATAATAGCCTATGAAATAGAGAGTGGCATAAAAAAAGCGAAAAGGCAGTTACACAGCCAGGTACATTAAATGAAATTACTAGAAGGAAAAGTGTAGCAGAAACAAAGGGAACAGCTTTTCCACACAGCTGGAGTTAAGGTGAGGAGTCTGTTGCTGCAGAAGGCTGCGGACTGAAAATGTTTATATCAATTCAAAGAACAATTTGAAAAATTAATGGAAAAAAAAAGACACAAGTGTTGCTAAAATAAAAAATACCCTTCTTGATTTTGCCCCTGAAGTCTGTAAGATGCAGAATTCAGGTTACTGGGAGGATATAGTTGAAGAAGTGTACCTGTGTGTTTGCCCTGTTATTATATTTAGTAATTTTTTCTAGGCCACTGCCATAGACAATGCACTGGAACTAAATGAACTATATTCTGACTTAGTAAACCTCTTTTCACATTCTAATGTTTTGACCTCTTATTTCCTATCACATTTTCCAAGGCACATGTAGATCCCTTAAACCTATTGACAGACATTTGCCTTTT
This sequence comes from Theristicus caerulescens, assembly GCA_020745775.1. Lineage (NCBI taxonomy): Eukaryota > Metazoa > Chordata > Aves > Pelecaniformes > Threskiornithidae > Theristicus > Theristicus caerulescens. Next base: position 127,031,788 of record CM036559.1, on the reverse strand, counting down.
ATAGCTATTTTTCCATAAACTGAGCTGCAACAGGGCAATGATTTGGTATTAAAATATAAAGATTAATTCTGTCAATAGTATGGATAGTGTATATACTCAAAGGTAAAAAATGAGATTGTTGTAAAAGTGTTGTCTTTATAAATTTTAACAGATGAAAAAGGAGCGGTATCCATTATGTATTCCCAGATTCAAACTTTTCATTAAAGCTGCTCTAGATGTATTTTGACCTGCCCAGAGTACGGTATCTTATGTTAAATAATAAGCCTTATATCATAATGAGCTAAGCTTCATCTATTCCTACTGAAATCCAAGGGTTTTGAAAGAACACAGCACCTGCCAAGACCAGGCTAAAAGATAAGTTACCACAGGCATGGGTTCACTTTTGCTTTAGTTGAGAGTGATTTGAAGAGGAATTCTGCTCTAACGTGAGCACTTAATGAATTCTGTAGATCCCATAAGGTTTACTAAGAGCTGTGTTCATAGAGGTTAAGATTATATTGCTTGCTAGAAGTGTTTTTGTGTACACCTTGCACTTCACATCACTGACTAACTCCATGATCAGATGTTCCCATTTCCTAGAACATTTCTTTACTGGCCAGACAAGAGATCACATACTAAGGTGTCTTCCCTTGCTGCTCTGCTCCTGGCAGGGGGGATTGGATGGAGATAAATCTGTGTCTCTTGCTGCCAGAGATTGTTTTGCCCACAGGTTGACAGAAATCTGTACGGAGCCCCAAGAAGTGATATGCACTTATGACTGACCCTTGTCACACACAGAGCAGCAGTCAGACATCACGATGCTCTTGCCATGGAGGGAGCCATACTAATCGGTTGAGTTATCAGCTCAGTAGGCAAAGAGCATTCAATAGACGAGCAGAAGCAGAAGAGAGCAGATAAAAGGATCTGTATTCTCTTTATTGAACATTGTGCTTCCTCCAGAGTAACAGCAACATCTTTTCCTTTTAAATTTTCCATTTGAGCTTGATCACAACCTGTGCAGATATTGTTTCATGCTTCAGGTGTTTAAACCAACTAATTATAAGGATGTCCATGGGGCATGCATCTTTTATCACTCTGAGCAGCTTTTCACACTTCTGCTCTCTATAGGCTTTGGAAAATATTGCTTTACACTTGGAAGACACTTTTGTTAAGTGGCCTGGAAGCAGGAATTCTGTCCTGTCCTTTTAGCAAATTTAGACTTAAGCTGAAAATAAGGAAGACTTGAGAAAGTCAGTTTTTCCCATTTTAGAAACCTATCAAATATTTCCTCTCTGGTTAGTTAACATGAACAGCATGACAACTCACAATTGAACTGTATATGTTAAAAGCCCTTTCATCAAACTGCATTTATGGAAACAATTACCTTAGAGAAAGAGGAAAAAAAGGCATTATCAGGACACAAACAGAAGGAACTAAGACTCTTACACTGAAACAAAACAGAGATGTACTAAATGTTATGAGCATATGGAAGAATCCAAATAAATTTCAGTGGTGGTCTTAATGGAAAATAATATATACCATACCAGTAATAATTATACATATAAAAAAGTAGTCCAGGGGAAATCTCAGGTGAGTGGAGATAATCAATTTGGGGTCACAAAATTACTGGTATGTGGCTGGAGACTGAACTGATGATGACTTAATCAGCAACTCTGAAGTTGAGAGCAGTTCTGAAAGGTGCTGGTACTCGAGTTTGCTGGACATACTGTTTATATATGAATCCAATCTGTCAGAGGAATAAAGGACGAACAACTTAAAAGTCAACAGCTGCTGGTGGGAAAGAGAAGGTGGAATCAAGACACAATTTCTCTTTTCAGTCTTAAATTTCTCTGTGCCTCTGTTTGGGAAATTAACTTACACCAAACCTTCAAAATAAGCAAGTACTTCTGCTTTGGGTTGCAGCTTGCGACATGCAGAGCCTGATTTTCAGGCTTGTGGACTCTGCTCCTGTCATTGATTTCACAGCCCCACCATGTTATTGACCCAAGCCTCAGTATTCCTCACAACTACTTACACCTCATGAAGGATTGCTTAAGAGTCCATTAATTCCCAGCTAAATTGTCTTTAACTACTTAGCAACATAGGGCTAGATAATCTGCAGAACAGTCAATCCAGTCCCTTGGACTGAGTAGGAACAAGTACGTAAAAACTTCCTTGACAATTATACTTCACACCTGTTAAAAATCTCTAATGAAGGAAGTTCTTCAATGTTGTGATACTGGATATCCATTAGTTAAATACATTCCTTTATCATTAAAATTCCTGTAAAAACCAATATTTTTTCCCTCTTTTTCTCCTTTGGAACATGGAGAACAATTAAGTCCTCTCTTCAATGGAAAAACTTTGTTTAATAGTAGGCTTAAATTATGCTCACTTACTTTTTACTTTTCAGGAAAAAAAAGAAATGCAATTCACTTAAGTGTTTCCCTTTAGGTCATGTTTTCTGGTTTGCTGATTATTGGTGGTTTCCTCTATTTTCTCTATTGCTTGTCTACATCTGTGTTAAGGTATGTTTCCCAACATTTGACACAGTATTCAAGTGCCAACTGAAGCAGAATAATTATATTAGACCTTTCTGACAGTCCTGTAATTTTATTTTTAAATATATTTCAGCTTATTTGTAAAGATATCCTATTAAACAAAAGCAGAATAATTACCTTTCACCTCCTGACATTCCTATTAATATATTTGTACCTACAATTCACCTTTTTTGCAATGATATCACATCAAATGATCTATATCAATATTTTAGTTTGGATGACAAATTTTAAGGTGGATTTCCAGGCATTTCCATCTATCATGCTTTTTTATCATCAGAGAGCAATCTCAGAGTAGACACACTCAATTCTTTTAGGATGAAACTCACCTGGAAGCTGTGCCCAGGAGCACATGTGAGCACAAGTGCTTCAGCTACTACCTGTCTTTAAGACCATAGGAAGGACCAATCTAGCCATAATCTGAATTTATCCCCTCCTGGAAACACTTTTTGTGTTGATTTTATGTTTTCAACATTTTTTCTTTATAAAAAGTCTTTTATTCTGGGCTGCACTACTTGCTAATGTAAACATAGCTATTTTGGACTTTCACTTGTTTCAGGCTTATAGGCATATTTGTATCAGCCTGAAATAATCCTACATCAAAGCTCTTCTGCGGATCCAAGTTTAAGTGACTTAGTGTTACAATGGAAGTTGATGGCAGAATGGAGAATTGAACACAAATGTCCCAAATCATAAGCCACTAGCTCATCCTTCCCTCCGTCACATTAACAAAAGGGACTTTGTTGGGGTTTTGTTTTGGTTTTTTTCCTTCCCTAATGCTGTCAGATGAAATCAAGTAGGCATATTCCGTATGATGATCTGCTATTGCAGGGCGTATGCCTTGATGGACATAGGTTTTTCCTATTAGCCTTATTGTATGTTTTCTCAGTGCTAAGGAGAACTTTCCCCTCCATTTTTCATGTATTAGTAATTTTGGTGGACTTTCTGTATCAGGAGATCAAGATTCAGCATCAGCAAGTGTTATTTGAAATAATATTTTAATCGAGAATCTTCTGTATACATACTGTAGTTGTACTGCAGCAATTTTTTATTAGTCAAGTACCATTAGGCTATTGCAACAGTAACCTGATTTTACAATATAATATAAGCTGGAGGAAAAGAAACATTAAGTGTTATTTGTCAAGAAGAGTGATCTTTATTAGATCTGACCTTTCTCTAAGCTAACACAATAAAAAGGTGAGTGTCATTTTTATACTTGCAAAGATTAGTTTTGCTTACAGTAAGCAAAAGATAAGTCTCTAAGGGGGCTTAAAATTCTCATTGGAAATAATTGAATCTCATTACCAAGCATGCACTATGAAGCTCTCATGATTTGCTCCAATCAACTATTAAAAGCATGTTCCTACTCAGAGCACTACCTTTCCAACCTCTGCTGCTACATAGTATAGTACTAGGGAATTGACCTTTTATGAAGACTTGTATACCAAGTAATTAACTTTTTCTATGTACAGAGTTAAGACTTAATGAAACTGTGAGGTTAGATGTCAATACGTCCTTTACAGGCATTTTTTATATTGCAGTTCTTGGCTTTCAGATGTTAATGATATGCTTTCTGTACCCATTTTGTTTTTTTTTAAAAAAAAAAAAATGCAAATTTGTACTGCAGTGCACAACACAATCCAATTTCGCTCTTTGAGTAACCCCAGTCAATGAAGAATAGCTCTGAAATGCAAAGCAATAAGCCGTGTTGGAGATTATTTTATGATCTTGATCCAAAATCCATTGAAGTGGATGGAAATGTATTGTACTCAAGGTTGCATGGTTTCCACATATCTCATTCTGTACAGTTTCACTTTAACATCCAGGGCAGCTCTGTGTAAGACCTCTAGATGGTCATCAAAATCTTTTTGCAAGACCAGGAGTTGCTTCACACACCTCTGAACTGAAGTGATTACCCTAGAAATAGGCGTGCGTAGACAGCAATTTCATCGGTGGCTGAAAAGCCTTATTAAAGGGATGAGGGAGTATTGTTTTCCCTATATCTTAGTGATACTTGAAATTCAGAGAACAGACTCTCCCATTTCTCACTTCAGGTTTTTCCATTTGCAATTCAAGATCTTTCACTGACTGTAGGAGTTTTAGGGTACAAATGGGTCTTCTCATATATTTACCCGAGCACTCTGAATTCAACTAGGAACAAGTTGCAGTATATCAGACGCTGTAGAGTTGTTTCCTCTTGCGTACCACAGAAGCTGAATGTATTTCTTGATTGAATTAGACCCATAAATATTAGCTCCTAAATTGCAGCTACTATTGTGTCTCAGTGTCATATCAAATTAATAAACTCCTAGTACCCAGACTGTAATCTGCCTAAGTTGACATGCACTGTGTTTAATAGATAACTAATTCTAATTAAGACAATTAAGAAAGATCATGTTTCTAGGGCAATTTTGCATTCATTTTTTTAAACGCCATTGACTAATACATTTAACGCAGTTCTGAAATCCATACATAACTGGATGAGCTTTGGAATTTATGAAAGCCACACTCCTATCTTATCAACTGGTTCACCTCATACATTTTATGATATATACTAGCAATTTTCATGCACATCTCAGTGAAAAAAAAACAAGCCATGCTGCAGAGCTTGTCAGACCAGAGCCAAAACGAGTTTTTCACATGCATCAGGACAGCAATTGAAAGTGTATATATCACTCAGGAACAGTGAGTTGTTATAAGGAACTATTTAAAGCCAGCTGGAAGGCAACAGGCTGTAGGCCAGAAAGTGAAGGCTAGACAATAATCTGCTGAATCCCCTTGAATCCAAAGAATAAAGTGACCTTCGAGGGGGAGGGGAAGAAAAGAAAAGGAAACAGATTTCTGAAACAGCTAGAAAGGAAATCTTAAATTGCATGGAAATTGTACTTCAAGCATTGTCTAGCCCATGGTGCCACAACATATGAAAAGGCCAATTGCTTCAAAATCTATCCTTTCAGGTTTTCAGGGAAAATGTCTTCTATTATAAACAGCAGTGGAGAAGTGCTTTTGGGAAGCTTTACAATGCCAGTAGTTACAAAGCTGTCTCCAGCACATGAATCGGGTCCCAGCAGACAATTACAAAGTATTAGGGAAAGAATGTTGTAAATTATAATTAATACGTTGCTTATGGGCTCCTGGAGGCCGCAGCAAATTACTCCTGAGTTAGAAGACTCTAGACATCCAGCACTGTGTGCGAGGCAGAACACAACTACATCATGTAAGAGGGATCCTAGGAAAAAACCCCAACCTATGCCCTTCTTTCTCTGTCTTTCAGAAACACATCGCTCCAGTTTGTAGCTTAGCACTTTCTTCTGACATTGAGTGCTATATTAAATGGTGTGGCCAGTAATCTACGTATTATCTGTGCATTTCTCTCTCTTCTATACAAATAATCATGGCAATGAGGAGAGTTAGAGAACATTACAGGCCTTCTGTAATTTGATATTTTAGGCCAAAATCCAGGGATAACTTCCAGTGCTACATGAAGGATCTGATGGAGACTTCAGCTGTGTTAGTACAAAACACTGAGTCGAATTAATAATGGGAGAATTCCTTTCCATTCTTCCCTGACTTCATTCCCCAAGGCTGAGGTGTGGCTTTTACATTCAGTCTAATTTCATTCAGTCAGAAGTTAAATACCAAGCCCTCCTAAGCCATGTGACAATGGTGAGGTTAGAAATTCTGAGATAGGTGGCATTTGCTAACATTCACAATAAAATTACAGCATCCAGAAGGGGCAGTTACACAAAAATGAGGAGTGCTCTTGTGGCAAAGATGAATGCTGCATCTTTAGATACAATGTAAAGGAAGTTTCTCAATAGCAGCAGAAAGAAGATTCTGAATTTCTGAAAGTTTTGGAGTTTTTTTGTTTTGATTTGTTTTGTTTTAAACAAGCATAATTGCTTGTAAAAAAGACAGAATTTAAAGAATTTTTTTAAAGTCCAAATGAAACAAAAACCTTCTTCAAGCATTTCTATCAATTGCACTCTCTCAGAAGAGACATATGAATATTATTTAACCTTCTAGCAGTTAAGAAAAGTGTATATGCACATAAAAGTGTATAGGCATATGTGTAGCATATACATAGGCATAGTATTTATAGACATCCTAAGCTCAGGCTGCAAAGCAGACTCAGAGCCAGGTCAGATATAACATAGGTGCAGTCAAGGAAGCTCCCAACAGAGACTACAGTCTGGCCCTTTTATATTCCCATCTACCTACTGAAGATTTGAACTTTTACATAGGTTGTCCCATAAACTCTTCCAATTGTTCACTCATAAAACAAACTTTATTCTCAGAATCATTTTGCTTTAGGATCACTATGCATCAACACAAACAAAGGAACATTCGTATTTCTGTGCTCCTGAAGGAAAACTACTGTATAATATTGTGCCTTATTCTATTATTAACTTAACGGAAATCTTCAAGACCTTCTTTAGAATGTCATTAATTCCTGATTTGAATATGAATTATGAATGACTAATAAATCCGTTGGAATTTAACTTAAAAACCCAACTTGATATGAATCACAGAATCATAGAATCATAGAATTATTTAGATTGGAAAAGACCTTTAAGATCATCAAGTCCAACCGTTAACCTACCACCGCCAAGTCCACCACTAAACCATGTCCTCAAGCACCACATCTACACGTCTTTTAAATACCTCCAGGGATGGGGACTCAACCACTGCCCTGGGCAGCCTGTGCCAGTGCTTGACTACCCTTTCAGGGAAGAAGTTTTTCCTAATGACCAATCTAAACCTCCCCTGGTGCAACTTGAGGCCACTTCCTCTTGTCCTATCATTTGTTGCTTGGGAGAAGATACCAACCTCCACCTCACTACAACCTCCTTTCAGGGAGTTGTAGAGAGCGATAAGGTCTCCCCTCAGCCTCCTTTTCTCCAGATTAAACAACCCCAGCTCCCTCAGCCACTCCTCATAAGACTTGTTCTCTAGACCCTTCACCAACTTCGTTGCCCTTCTTTGGACACATTCCAGCACCTCAATGTCCTTCTTGTAGTGAAGGGCCCAAAATGGAACACAGTACTCGAGGTGTGGCCTCACCAGTGCTGAGTACAGGGGGACGATCACCTCCCTAGTCCTGCTGCCCACTGTATTTCTCATACAAGCCAGGATGCTGTTGGCCTTCTTGACAACTTGGGCACACTGCCGGCTCATATTCAGCTGGCTGTCAACGAACAGCCCCAGGTCCTTTTCCACCGGGCAGCTCTCCAGCCACTCTTCCCTAAGCCTGTAGCGTTGCATTGGGTTGTTGTGACCCAAGTGCAGGACCTGGCACTGAGCCTTGTTGAACCTCATACAATTGGCCTCAGCCCATCAATCCAGCCTGTCCAGATCCCTCTGTAGGGCCTTCCTACCCTCCAGCAGATCAACACTCACGCCTAACTTGATGTCATCTGCAAAATTACTGAGGGTGCACTCAATCCCCTTGTCCAGAGCATTGATAAAGATATTAAAGAGGACTGGCCCCAATACTGAGTCCTGGAGAACACCACTTGTGACCGGCTGCCAACTGGATTTAACTCCATTCACCACAACTCTTTGGGCCCAGCCATCCAGTTGTTTTTTTTACCCAGCAAAGAGTACACTCATCCAAGCCATGAGCAGCCAGTTTCTGCAGGAGAACGTTGTGGGAAATAGTGTCAAAGGCTTTACTAAAGTCCAGGTAGACAATATCCAGCCTTTCCTTCATCCACTAAGCCCTCCCTGCCTCAAATACCCCAGCTTATCATAGGAGATCAGGTTAGTCAAGCAGGACCTGCCTTTCATGAGTATCCCAGAAGAGAAACAAGAAAGCCAGGCAGGGAAAAATTATACCAAACATTATTTCTGACAGAGCAATTTTCATCTCTACATGTGAAAATTCATTACAAAGGAAGTTAATTATCATTATTACCGCTTTCCTTTCAGATTGGTAAGATTAGTCAGAAAGAGATTATATAACTCAACAGAGATCCAAGCTGAAAAGTGAGGGAAAGAACCTTTATCTTTCTGAATACCTGCCTGTTTGTTTGCAACTCAGCCAACCATCAAATAAGAGAAAAAGTTTTAAGGCAATGGAAATGTAGCAATCAGCACATTGCAGCAAACATGTCAAAATATGTCCAAAGTGTCCACCTTTGGTTAGACCTCCCAATTTTTCCTAGACCTGAAGTGCCAGCTGAAAGAGGAGGACATGAGGGACAGTTTACGGTATTATACTTGGACCAGCTTTTGATAAAACTGTGCAGATAACATTCAGCAATGACGTAAAAAGACCTGGTCTTGGAATAAAAAACAAGTAAGTACATTACTTATTTTCTTTGTATTATATATAGCTTCCCTTTTTATTTAATTTGCAGTGTGGAAAACATTCTTTATTATGATTTTAAATCAGTTGCTGCATATCTCTAATTTCATCTGCACAATTGCATGGTGTTGCATACCTTAAAAGATCAAAAGCTACATATAAAAGGATACAAGAAACCTATTGGCTTTTTTTTCCTGCAAGTTCAGCAGTAATACCTTTTCTTGATGCTGTTCTTTAGACAAAAGAATTGTTTCTTCTGAGATTAATAGCATCCAATAACACAAAGCCACAGGTACAGGTGATATTAGAAACTGCAAACTCCAGAAACATCCTGGGTCTATGCATTTAGGTTGTCTCCTTTACTTTTAACTGCCTGTTGTAGACTATGAATTGTTCATAGTCTAGTTACAAAGGCAGCTTTCCTTCTGCAAAGCCATGAAGTGCTGCAGTCTTCAGTCTAAAAACTCAAAAAACATTCAGCAAGAACTGCGATAACAGTTTTTCCATAGAAGTGTGGTTTCAATAAAAATTTTACAATTAAGCATCAACTTGCAAGTAGATCTTTATGATGTCTGTTTAGGTCTGCCTGTGAGTAGAAAGGCACCATGGAAGAGAGTTTCATTAACCACAATTTTCTCTCTTACTAGATCTCTTTAGAAGAAATCTCTTTGCTTCACTTGGTGTCACTTCCTCAGGCACTTTTCTTGCTAGCTTTCTTTCCTTCTTTCTCTGGTTTCCTTCCTCTTCCTTTTCACTTATTTTTCATATCTTTTCTGTCCCACCATTTTCTCCTCCTCTCATTCATCTTACTCATGTTTTTTTATTAACCTTATACCACACGGTCTGTCAGATGGCACATTACCACTGCAAGTCATATTATCAAAACAGTAGCAATACTCTGACCTTTGTTTTCTGTAAAAACTTCTGTAAAAGAAAGAGAAGAAAAAGTTTTCATATTCTGAGGGAATCAAATTGCTCTGTAAACTCTGATTATCATGGCTTGTGTTCTCTGATATTTATGTCTGCTGATAATATTTGTAAATAACACGAGATATCTGTCCTGGTTTCAGCTGGGATAGAGTTAATTTTCTTCCTAGTAACTGGTATAGTGCTGTGCTTTGGATTTAGGATGAGAATAATGTTGATAACACACTGATGTTTTAGTGGTTGCTAAGTAGTGTTTATACTAGCCGATGACTTTTCAGCTTCCCATGCTCTGCCGGGTGCACAAGAAGCTGGGAGGGGGAACAGCCAGGACAGCTGACCCCAGCTGACCAAAAGGATATTCCACACCATATGATGTCATGCTCAGCATATAAAGCTGGGGGAAGAAGAAGGAAGCGGGCGACGTTCGGAGTTCTGGTGTCTCCCTAAATAACCGTTACACATGATGGAGCCCTGCTTTCCTGGAGATGGCTGAACACCTGCCTGCTGATGGGAAGGAGTGAATGAATTCCTTGTTTTGCTTTACTTGCATGCGTGGCTTTTTCTTTACCTATTAAACTGTCTCTACCTCAACCCACGAGTTTTCTCCCTTTTACCCTTCTGATTCTCTCCCCTGTCTCACTGCGGGGGGAGTGAGCGAGGGGCTGTGTGGTGCTTAGTTGCCGGCTGGGGTTAAACCACGACTGTTGCAGATTCAGATCTTGGTACAATCCTGGAATTGTTCACTGTGTGAGCATGAATGTTCCATATTGATGTTAGTGCCATGGAGATCACTTGGGCTCCTGATCTGCTCACTGCACTCCTATAATCCAGGCATTTTTAGAAGAAGAAATGAAAAATTATCAGAATACTCACACTAGCTGATGACAAGAAGCAGAACAGCTCGAGCTTACAACACATCAGCTGAACATCCAGCTACTTTCATCATCAAACTAAAACTAAGCTTTACTTGATCCTCTGTTAACAACATTTATAAGCTCCTTAAACACTCTGAGGTGTACAACGGAGTATGATTTTGTGAAAGACACTTTTCAAATTGTATCTAACTCTATGAATCAAGCAGCTTACAATGGATTCAGTACCTCTGGTTATCAATAAACTGCTCTTGTGAGTAAAGACTGATTAGAAAGCCTTAGTATTGGGGGAAACATCTAGTCCTGAGGGCAACTCAGGTTTCAGAAACAAATACTACAAAAAGGAACAATCTATAAAAGTTACCTTATTCAAGAATTAACAACAGGAAGATCTTTTATTTCATTGCATTCCTCTGTCTTGACCCAGGTACATACAAGTTCAGTGGTTTACTCTCTGATGGTGTCAGAGGCTTGACATTTCAAGAATAACCTGTGAAATTAGTGCACTCCTTCAGACACCTACCAGCACATTCTATAGGTCATCCAAAATGAGAGAAATTTTGAGGGGTCTTTTTAGTTCAGTTTTATTCTGGAGCTTATCCTGTAGCTCTTCAAAAAACAAATCAGGGAAAAAACCCTACTTAAATAAAAAAGGTTATGTCATTCATCAAATTAACATTGGGAAAGTTTTAAGTAAGAGTGAAGTTATACCTTTCTATACATTTCTTCTTTTTCTCAGCTTTTTCTATGGTTACGATCTTGTTTAGTCTTTTGTTTGGCTTATTATTACTTATTAGCCCCAGTTTTCATCACATTCAGTAACACATCAGTTCTCTGCTTGTGAGATGTGCAGCACTGAAGTTTGGTCATAAAATGGAGTGAAGATGGACATTCCAACTCCTGTAGTAGATGGACATTCCAACTCCTGACACACCAACTCTGGTTCCTTTTCCAGCGAGGCACTTTTGCAACGCTGCCTCTGGGCTGACATTCCCACCTGAGTAATGCAGTACTTCAAAAATAGGCTGCGCTGGGGACAAATATTTGAAACATCTTCACTAAGATATTTTATTGAAAAGTACCTTCTCATATAGTCTAGCTGCCACTAGCTAACTTTTTTTGGAGCATATATCTGCTGTAAAAGAAGGAAGCACACAATGGCAACAGAAGAACAGGGACATGTTATTGAAGAATTTGGGGTAAAAGTGGATGTTTGTTGCTTTTAAAAAGCAAGATAATCACTTAAAGGATATCTAAGTTAATTAAATGTGCCATGTGTGGGAAAAATTAACCACAAGGAAAAACATATGGATAATTATAAATGAGATTCAAATACTAATTATAGTAATAGAAGTTCACTTAAAACTCACGATCAATTTTATTGAGCCTATGTGAAGAAGAAACATAGGTTGCAGTTTTAGAAGATGATAGCATTGGCAGCAAAGCTATCGCAAGAAGTTCACAACCCCAGTCCAGCCCTCAGTGTTCATTACTTGTAATTTGATCATTCCAGTGAGGCAGTTAACCACAAACCCACAAACAGATGTACTAGCACAAGAGCGACCGAGTCAAACAGCATTGTAGAAAGACAGGATGGCAGAAATATCCTGAGCTGCCTTTGTGTGCCAAGCAAGAGTCTTGTGAAACTATATCCTAAAGGTAGATCCATAGAGGAATTTCAAACATGCTGATAAACTGTCTTTACTAATACTTCTTGGCTGCCTGCATCCTGATGTGAAGCCTGTGATGTTGAGTTAGCTCGGCATCTCAGAGTCAGATTCAGAAAAGCCAAATGTTAACCAGAAGAGTGTATCATAAACCCTCCACTTCACTGTCCCCTGAGCACATCCTGGGGCTCTGCTTATGTGTACTGGGTCTGCCTGGGATGGAGTTAATTTTCTTCATAGCAGCCCATATGGTGCTGTGTTTTGGATTTGTGACCAAAATGACCAAAGGGACATCCCATACTATATGACACCATGCTCAGCAATAAAAGCTGAGGGACGAAGGCGGGGGGGGGCGGGGGGCGTGTTTGGAGTTATGGCATTTGTCTTCCCAAGTAACCGTTAAACATGAGGAAGCCCTGCTTTCCTGGAAATGGTTGAACGACCGCCTTCCAAAGGGAAGTAGTGAATGAATTCCTTGGTTTGCTTTGTTTTACGTATTGGACTGTCTTTATCTCAACACTCAAGTTTTCTCACTTTTACCCATCTGATTCTCTCCCCATCCCACTGGGACAGAGCAAGTTGCTGTGTGGGGCTTAGCTGCCTACTGGCATTAACCCACAACATTATGTCAGATTAATTTACTCAGGACTCTATTGTCTCTGAAGAGTGCCATAATGATTGGTCATGGTCTCTCTTCCAATTTCTCTCTCTTCCTTCTGGTCCAGTTAACCTTGAATTAATTTACCGATAAGAAGAATTTCAGAAAAAGCAGAGTTTCCCCACTCTGTTTTTGTGCATGCACTCCTTGTGTCTCTCTGATTACTCAAACTTTCCATTTGCAGAAGGACTCATGGACAAGTTCCTCTGAACAGTGATCTTACACAGCAAGTGCAGTGATGTGCAAAAAGACCTGGGCAGGAGCTTTGAAACTTTGAGAATGAGAAAGACAGAGTACTTTTCTGCAAAGCAATTGTTTTATAAAGGAGGGCACCATCTTCTTTTTTTGATATTTTAAAGAGACAGTAGCCTTGGTACTATGTGCTGAAGAGACCCTAGTCCTTCCAGTGATGAGGTTAGGTTTGCTTTGGTAGACTTCCCCTTATGCAAGGGACTGCTTCACCTGGTGTTTCTATATGGGTTATGATTGCTTGCAGTCACCCACTTTTTTACCCCATTAAACCAGTGGATACCCACAGCAAGATAGATAAGCACAAATACACAGAGAGAGATATGCTGACTGCAGGTGTAGGGTCTATTTGCTCACATGTAGACACCTGTAAGGAAAATAGTCATCTTAGACTCCCATACAGCCAAAAGACGTAACAGACACCTTGTCACATCCTAAAATAGATGTTTAAAAAAGATTAAGTGAAAAATATTTCAAAATTCTGCCTAAACTTCAGGCAGAATAATTTGAGGCATTAATATCCTTTTTTCAGATATGGACTTAAGTGTATGAAGGCTGTAATTTGTGAAATCTGGAAGATGTCTTTATATATAAATGATGTCACAAATCACCACAAACAAGACCCCCAAAGCAAGTCTACTTAAAATTTAGAGGTATTTTAATTCCAGCTGATGACCTACGTTTGGTGAGTGTCCGCATTTTATTACTGACAGGATCAAATTATTTGGCTGAACTTTAAATGCAAAGCCATATTTGATGGTTTAAGTGCCTTACCCAGAACAGCATTTAAGCTTTAAAGAACTGAAGGCCTTCTCTAATATCTCTGGGACTTCAGTTTACAGCATACTGAATTGTTGGCTTAAACAGTGATCCTTTTCTGAACTGCAAGCTGAAATCCAAGTGCTCCTTTAGGGTCCACATCTCCCTCATGCAATGTGTCAGCACTCCTGTTCAAAATCAACAATAGCTTGGTAACGAGGGCAAAATTGGTTCATTGTATCACAGTCGTGAATCATAATTGCTGTAATGTGCACTGATAAATACAGTAAGGTAAACACTTCATTATTGGAAGAATCTGAAATACATTTTTGAATATTTATTAACACACTAGTTCTTTATATCTTGTGCAAAACCAGCATGGCACTAGCTCACACACAATGTTCAAACTTCACTGTTTTATTATTCAACTACTGTATGCAGTTATATTTCTAACCTATTCTCTTTCATCTGTATACACTCATCAAGAGAGGAGTATCTGGGGGTCATGAGGGAATTGTGTTTTTCTTCATCAGATATTTTAAAAGAAAATATTTCCCACAGATAATAAAAGGAAAACAAACCAGAAACTTCTAAACACTTTTAACAGACAAAGTAACTATGCGGCATTTTCTGAATAATTGGCACTGAAAATCCTAGTAAGCTTCAAAACAAGCCAAGGTTTGTATATGAAGTTCCCCCTTTTTTTTAATGCAGCAGTGTCAGACTGTCAAGGTATTCTGTCACATGTTCTGAACTTCCAGAGCAGGTTTCACAGGTTGGAGGGTAGAGGGGTTAATGGTTTCTGATAAGGTGTTATTACAGTACAATGAGATTTTGTTTCTGATTTTTTTCAAACTAACCAGAACAAAAAACACAGAAAACGTGCACTTCATATCTTAACCAACTCACTGCTTTTGAGATGTTTTGATGGGAGTGACTAGCTCTTTGATTTTTCAAAAAATACTGACATTAATATGACAATCTCACCACTGTCTTCCTCTTATTATTTCCTTGAGTCATGATTAGTTTTTATTTATTTTGTTTCATTACTGAACCACAGGGATTAAAGGGGATATTGCCAACAATTCACCTGTGTGTTGGTCTGGGTCCTCACATAATCTGTCCATTTCTGTTCAAAGATCCCAAGTGACAGAGACACTTTCACCTTCTCTCATAGTCTCTGCCAGTGTCTCTTTATCATTACCTTTAGAAAATGCATTTTATTTATAGTTTGGATTTATACAGCTTTCAACTCCCAAACATGAGATTGGTAATCCTTCAGTCTCTTAAAGGACTTCTGTTGTCTTCTTCTCTGAAGATCAGCCTGTGGAACCAACATGCTATCTATCTACTGCGTCAATAAGGCTTTTATTTGGACATTGTTTTTCATCTAGCATGTCAAAATTTTCTTTACATTTATGGTGTCATGTAAATACCTGACAGTGATAAAGAGAAATGGTGGCTTGATGATGGCTAGTAAAAGTCTACTTAGGGAAAATACTTTTTATAACAAAGGGGTTTTTAATCTGAGAAGAAGACATAACAAGATCCAGAGGTGCAAATTGGAACTACGTAAACTAATTTCAGGCTAGAAATAATGAAGAGAATTTACCACTAAGGCAAAATAAAAGCACATCATGCATTTTTCATCACTTGAGATTAAGACTGAATACCTACTTCAACACATGGAAGTGCATTTCGCTAAACTATGATATTGAAACAGGAATGGTCAGATGGACACCTGTTCCTGTGGTGCCATGGAAGCAAGTTCAATAAACAGGCCGGCCCCTTTTGATCTCCAGTTGTTCAAAGAAAAGAACTACAGTAAAAGAGGATAAAACTGGATGGCAATGTGACCTACAAATAACCCTGTCACAATTTTGTCACATTTGTTTTTTCTTTTCCCAATAAAACAGGTATCTTTAGTCATAAAATAATCAAAGAGAGAATCAAACAACAACATTTTATGGTACAATTCATTCTGAGTTGTATTGTTAAATTACATAGGTCTGGATAGAGACTGGTAATCCTATATGTCTGTTACTGCAACTGAAATTTTGACTTTATTTTTTTACACCAGTAAGGACGAAAGCTTAAAAATACAAAACACTGAATGCCAGTTTAGACTGGACAACACCCCACTGCCAGCTCTGTGAAGGAAGTTTTGCCCCAGTTTTGGTAAGGCTGGTGGCAAAAAGAGATAGGGAAAAGTTCTGTAGAACATTTCTCTTTGATAGATGCTTTTTGTAGAATTACTTAAAGTGTACATCCTACTGAATTAAAGAAGGGTTCTAGAAATCCACAGGAACTTATTTTTAAATCTGATGGGCTTTCTTGGAAGAGGAAACAATCTGGTTATTTCTACACAATTCTGTCAATTTATATTTGTTTAGTCCCTTTTCAGTTCCTTTCACTAAAGGAACCTCAGGAAGAGCTGCCATCCAGTGCTGCTGAGGTCTATGGTTCTCAGAAAAGAAAGTTTGTTTTCACATCTGAGGGTAGAGAGACCACAGTGCTGCTGTAGCTTCTACACATTGCTAACATACATCCTCTGACAGCTCACAGGAGTGTGAGGTCCCAAGCTAAACTATAAAACTATACAGAGCATCGAAACAGAACATCGGGAGCATGTATGACATATCTACAGATTCCTTCCTGTTACTATTTTCAATCTGATTGAAGCATTAACCTTCTGAGACCTTCTCCTATTTCTACTATGCAAGCATGAGAAGGGTGTCATTAGCCACCTGATTTCATACTCATTTCCATTACTGTTCCTTAAATGTTTCATACAGTATGAGTGAATGGACAGAGGCATCCAAGATTGGCACCTGGTCCTGTGTGAAATGGAGGAGAAGAGCAAAACTTAACACTCCTTCCCACAGACTAGGTTTTACCAAGACTATCCAGCTTTTATCATCTCCAGAAGAGAGTTATAGTCTTGTAAAAAATGTATTATATATGGAAGTAACTTTTAACATTACAGGCAAGTTTAAAATTATATATACACTGGGGAAATTAATGTGGAAATGACTCATTTACAGAAGCAATGTCTGATCATGAACCTTGTTGTTTACATTCTGCTGATACCTAGCATCAGCGAGGTGAGAAAGCACATCTTTAAATTAATAAAGTGTGTTCTGTCATGATCAGTGCAGACATAAACAGCTCTTAAAACAGCCAAGCAACCAATAACTTGTTTAAAAGGACCAAAATCTCACGTCAGTCAATTTTCTTGCTTTGGAGCTGTTCTGTTAACTTGATGTGATAAACCGGGGTGGGATGTTGTTGCACAGAACAAAGAGTGCAGGTCCCTACGCAGTGATTCATCTCACTTACTTATTACGAAACAGTTTAAAGAAAAGAAAGATCACCAAATTTGCGTGTCATCTATCTCAGTTCACATCTCAAGAGGATAATAATTACTGGTTCGCATTTATCCTTCCTTCATGTGATACAAAATCTCCAGTGTTTTAGGGAAGATCAGAGATTCAGGCAGGAATCTTTCTTTGAATGAAAAATCTCATTTTATAAACACAGAAGAAAAGATATTATGTAAAAACTCTGGTATTATACTGACATTAAAAACTGCCCAAAAGATAGAATTTATTGCATAAATATGCCTAAATGAAAGGGAGAGAATTTCTTCCCCAATGCTAGTAAACTCAGAGTTAACAGATATGAGGAACGTTATTTACGGCAACATAAAAAGAATATTCCTGAAGCGTCTGGTTCTCCCATCCCTCTGACCAATCCTCTCTAAATGTAACAATTGATTTTACAGGTAAAACTAGTTTAAAGTTTTTAAAGTTTTCAAGGTTTTCAGAAGAATAAAAGAAACTTTCAAATAGTTACAAATAACAACTGAAAGTAATTTTATATTATTATGAGTTCACTTTAGTTTTATATACTCAAAAGTTTTCTAGGCATTTGGAATAACATATTTTGGAATCACAGTAATAAACATTGAAGGGGAAGAAATGGAAAAAAAAAATCTGCCATAGGCACGGCAAGAAATAATTTCACAAACCACTATTTCAAGATTCGAAAACAAAAATGATAATATCAAATCTGCAATATGAATTTGCTTCTGAATAAACTTACACCAAAGTGAATCAAGAGGAAATCCAAAGGAGTATGTTTAACATACAAAGACACAGAAGAGGGGACTATTTCATCCGAGTTTCTGAAACAGAATTTGTGATAGAGGACTCCTAACGTCTTCATTTTAAATAACTGTTTTCTTCTTTTCCTTATTAAAAAAGCTGATTTCTACTAGGTCTTTCATCATCCACTCAGCTCAGAAGTTTGTGTATGTAAACACACAGAGAGAGGCATAGATATCTATACATATGTTTTCTGAAAATAGGTAATAAAATGACTGATGTTAGCTTAAAATGCCATTACCTCTCTCCTATATTTTTGCCATAATCTGGTTATTCAATAGCCTTTGGTAAACAATTGCATACATTGGAGCCTTTACCATACAGATAGTCTACATCTTGGAACTGAGAGACTAAGCGATTTTTTGATGCAAAGACAAACTCCACTTGCAGGAACAGGAGAGAGATTGGCTGAAACTATTACATTTGTGAAGCATTTTTAGTAGATAATCTGATTTGTGATTCAAACTCTGACAAAAAAAGGATTGTATTTTTTTCCCTTTTCTTAGAGAACCTTTTACACTATTCATTTCTCACTAAAATCACAATCTTTTTGCTTTCCTATTACTACTTCACGGTTCCACATCTTAATTTGCTAACCATATGCTCCTCTGATCAAATCAGCAGATGTTTCTTCTCTTGAGCTCAGCCTGAAAATATCTCAGCAGTGTCAAAAGAGCTATATTCCAGAAATGCTAACTAAACTAAACATGTAATAGAAACAGATAAAACCTTTATCAGTCAAATTCCTAGGTTAGTTTTATTATCATTTCATAGCTATCATTAATCTGATCAAAAATATGACTGGCTTCAGAATTTGAAATTCTCTTTGTTCTCAGGATCAGTGCATCTGAGTTCATCTTTGGGATGTGATCCTGTTTATTATCTCAGGTACTTTAAAAAAAAAAAAACAGCAGCATTTCTTAACAGGTGAATGGCCAGAGTCAGGTTCAACACACTCCCTGGGGCTATTCTTTTTTACATCATTTCTGACCTTGTGTACTAGGCCTGTCACATCTTTCTTATCCCTATCAATATGCTAAAGTATGTATTTAATGTTTCAACCCTCTTTCCCTCCACCCTGTTTTATTCCCTTTGAGCTAACAATCTGTATGTAGCTGTAGTAGCTGGTGAAAGAAGTTCACTGCATTATTTAGTTTTGTTTGCTTTGTCTGAGTGCTGGAGAGAATACTGATGTACATGGCTGTCTTATTCATAGCACTAATTCATAAGTCGTATCTCTTCATGTATATATTCTGTAGTTGGTGACTATGTCCTTAGGGATTTTTAGGTAATATTGTTTTCCAAAATGCTGTTCTATTCTAGGCAAACCACAAATGATTCTAAGAAACAGTAGTTAATATACTTAGCTGCAAATGAAGAAAAGGATGATGGATGATTTGGACCTTCAAACATCTTCACTTTCATCTTGAGATACTGACATGCAGTAAGAAACACCTTATCCAAAATTCACTCAGGATTTGAATTTTATTTCTTTGCATTTTGGACACACCTGTACTGATGGTCCTATGCTACAAATTCTTACTTCAAGAAAGCCATATTTACTTCTTTTTCTAGAAACACTCTGATCCTTACAACCATGAACAGTGTATTACTGATGATATGTCTATGATTCTCTGGAAGACTGGTTTCTCCAGCTGCTATAAGGGATGCTGAGTCCTTTCCATCACCTATATCATAACCTGCCATGTACACTTGAACATAAGTGATATCGTTCTGTCATGGTCCTTTTAATCACTTTTAAGGTCCTACCTGCAGCTTTGTTTACTTTAAAACACACATGGCAGATGGCAAGGGTAACCTCAAAAATGACATGTATCACAATGCTTCAATCTATGCCATAGTCCTCAGGTTTGTTTGGCATAAAAAGTAGTTATTCTAATATATCCAGAATCTAGCCTCAAAAGCATTTGACTTTCTTAATAGTCCAGGAAGATTGTAATATGGTGGACAGGAAGGAAAAAAGGGCAGAAGGACCTTTATGAATGTGGAGAAGGAAAACTATAGAACCAGGTAGAAATAATAGTTTCTAATATTGGACACACCTTATTCACCTCATTCATCAGCAATCCTGTTGGCTTTGTTCCCATTTGAATGCCTTTTCTGAGTACCTATAGCACTACACAGGTTGGTTTTATGATAGTCTTTCCATGGTCATTTAGCTGCTAAGTTAGCCGTATCTGCACAGAAAAACAAGCTAACCCACCAGTGAGCATTTCTCTCTCTCTTCTGACTATCTATTGTTGGGGTTTTTGGTTGTTTGGTTGTGCGTTGTTTTTTTTTTCTTTTAAACTCTGTTATTAAGACAAACACAAATGAAGCTGCCATTATTTGGTCATTGAGAACCAAGCAGATGGTAGATAACTATGTTAAATCAATTATACTAACTTAAGGGATCAGCTTGTCAGCAAAAATACTTGGCAAAGGCCCTGTTTTAGAGTCAGAACATGTCCTTCAAATCCTGATGTACATCTGACATTTTTCATTGGTCGGGAGTTGAAAGCATCCAGCTGACTGGGGAAAAACAATTGTGTATGCCAGAAGATAAATTCATATATCTTTCCTAAACTTCTAGC
Source organism: Theristicus caerulescens (assembly GCA_020745775.1). Taxonomy (NCBI): domain Eukaryota; kingdom Metazoa; phylum Chordata; class Aves; order Pelecaniformes; family Threskiornithidae; genus Theristicus; species Theristicus caerulescens. Next base: position 127,011,049 of record CM036559.1, on the reverse strand, counting down.
AATTCTAAGTTTCAAGAAAATACTGTTCTACTGGGTCACTATCTTATTTAATTGGATGCTGTGGTAGGTTAAGTGAGAACAGTTGAGCTCAAGAAAGAAGGCTGAAAAACTTCATGAAAAGGCACTTTTTTTCCTGCACCTCTAGGCACCTAGCAAAATAGAGTTCTGATCAATAATTAAGGATATAGGAATAGATTTGGCAGAACTAATAAACAGCATTCATGTGAAAGGTGCTGCATAAGATATTGTTCTTTCTTCTTGGAATCATTAATGACCACAGACTTTCCTCCTCATTCATGAGATGTACATCAATAATCAACCCACTCATGAAAAGAAAACAACAAAGCCCAATATACAGTTAAATACACAGTATTTCTTCTATCACAAAAGATTGCACTTTGCTAGGAAGACAAACCATCAGCAAGCTCAGAAATGACAAATACAATTCAGTTTATTCACAGTGAGATGAGCAGTTCACTTTTGGCAGTTTCAGGTTATTGAACTGAAGAAAATGGACACATTTCCTTTCAAAGCTAAGAAATACTTTTTGACAGGTGATTAATATGACAATCAAAATAAGCACATTAAAAAAAATCAACACAAAAATTGGGATTGAGTGGGTCAAAACTTTTATGTTACTTCTAACCCTGTAAGTCAAGGGTCAGAGCTTGCAGTCCACTCGGTTTTAGATGGGGGACAAAGTTCTAAAGTGAATAACAATGAAAAATAGTGGGGGAAGGAAGGTTTGGTCAGCATGAGATTAATTCCTTTGACAAGTATAATGTTTTCTATAACCCCAGTTTCATGGTCGAGCACTTTGAGTGTAATTAACTTTCTATAATAGATGTTGAGGAATTCCCAGACCATGTGTGGTAGAAATAAATTTTGATAAAATGCATACTTCACCTCATAATCAGAGGCAATTAAGAGGGCAACTATTTTAATACACAGGGGCTTGTACATATTTAATACCTCAAATGTAAATAAACACAAATAAGAAATTTTAATCTATTTTTGTTTTTTTTCTGGGTCTCTTGAGAGATTACAATATACACTTCTTTAGGGGTAGAAATTGAAGGTTTTTAACAATTATTTAATATCTTGTTGTGACTATTTCAGCTCTTTAATGACTTGATCACAATGTAATTAATGCTAACTGAAATAGATCCTTCTAGCCTTTTACTTATTAGCTGTAGACTGAAAATAAGATGAAAAGGATGACACTGGCTGACATACTGAGTAGTATGACCTTGACCCTACTAAGTGTCATTATGTATTATCCATCAGCACCTACCTCTGATAACAAAACCGACTTTTTTGTTTACTCATTTTTGTTATTACCTGGGTCTTCATCTTCCGACGTTCACTCACCCTATAGTTTGACTATAATCCGACTGCTCAATAGCTGAGTTACCTGCATCCTATTAACTGGCGTCTCAGTTTACCTCTGCTGGGGTCTAAGATGGAAATACTATTTCTATACTACAAGACAAATAACAAATAAGATAAGAAAGCTGAAGGCAACTACACATAGATAAAATTATAGAACTATTGATACAACTGGAACCTTACCTGAAGGCAAAAGAGTGATAATAATGTATTTTGTTCCTATGAAGAGTTTTAGAGAGGTTAAATAATTTTGTATACAATAATGTCACATTCTCACCCAGTACCATGAGTCAACAGGAGTGCACCTTACAGACTGGGGTGGGGGTCACTACCTATAGGGGTGGGACAAATTGTGGGGGGTTGGAAAAATAGTCTTTGGCTTGTACAAGACTTATCATGGGATATTTAGGAGAGCAATCACAGGTGGGGGAAGACAGGGATCAAACTAAACAAATGTGGGGAAATAGAGGGGGAAGAGGGATAAGGGCTGGTTGAATATGAACAGGATGCTAGTCAGTACACTTGTCTGGCCGTGCCCTGCAGCTGGTAAGTGCAGTCATCCTGTCTTCTCACTGAACTCCATTTCTAGCTATTTGCTTGGATGAGGGGCTCTCTATTCTTCATGCCTGCATGTGTATGGGGCTCTGAGTGCCAGCACATCATGTGGGTGTATATGTCAGTGGGTGATCACTAACAAACATCAAGCCAGATTAGCCAACAAGTAGGACTAGGCACTTGAGAGCCAAGTATTGGGGTGGCAGTAAGTCTGGGCTGGATACAAGAGGGACCCAAGGGGCTGTGAGTTGCCTGCTGGAGGGGTCCCAGCCCATGACCATGGTGTCTGAGGGCCAAATGGGAGACCCATTTACATGCTTATGTCCCTGTGCATGAGGCAAATGGAGAAAAGAGGATCCAGGGAAAACTACTTTGTAGCCTTATCTAAGGTAATTTACTGGAGAGATCCACAGGAAGTGCATGGATGTGCGTGGGCATGAGTGAAGGGGTCTCTACCAGCATCTGGACTGGGATTGCGGCCTCAGAAGCTCATCTGTTCACGTGCCGCCAACTGAGGAGACTGCGATCTAAGGGCAGTTACTGGGCTGACAGAGGATCTGAGCCCAGCTGCTGGGAGGGGCACATTGCACATAAGCATGTACATGGATGTATTTCCCACTAACAGACCTTCATCCTGATGAGCCAGATGAAGGAACAGAATGAGACTGTTGATGGTGTTTGTGTTTGTGTGAGTGCTGAGTGTTTGCCTGTGTGCCTGATCATGTGTATGTGTGCATATGTGTATTGTATATATGTGTCTGTGTGTACCTATAGGGAATATATGCTTAGCATGACTCCAGGCTAGAGCTGGGAACAGGGAGCTGTGACATCAGCTCATCTGATGGTCTCCCAGATTTCACAATTGTTAATAGAAAGAGTCTGACTCATCCAGAGCTACAAAATAGATTTAAAAAAGAATGTAGGACTATCAAAACCTGTATTCCATTCACTAGGGGGATTTTCTTCCTTCTATAACATGGATGTTTATGCTCTGGATGGTTTAGATGATTATTAGTTCTTTAAGAGTGGAGATGTTTCTATACAAATTAGCTATAGAAAACAGATGTTAATAGTTCTTGGAGCCCTGTAGCCCCGTAGTACAGCACTTTCATTCTTCATAACAGGCCATAAGCTTTTTGCTGAGCTTGCAAGACCTCAGAACTGAGACTTGTCAGGCTTGCTCTGACTGAACTTTTGCCAACCTGCTTGAGCTTTGCTTTGCTTGGTTTAGCTGTGACAGCAATTTCTCTAGTAGGCCAGGTGTCTGTCTATATGTAATTTGTAATACTTTTGTTTATCTTTGTATGGTATGTTTATAGTTTTACATAAAGAGAAATAATAACCATTTATTCTATGTAGAATGAGATATTTATGACTCTACAGAATGATGTAGTGTAGAGAAATACAAGCCTGGTAGGATAGCAGAGGTCTTGAGAAGGGGAGACACATAGAATCATAGAATCATAGAATTGTTAAGGTTGGAAAAGACCCTTAAGATCATCTAGTCCAACCGTTAACCTATCACTGCCAAGTCCACCACTAAACCTTGTCCTCAAGCACCACATCTACACGTCTTTTAAATACCTCCAGGGATGGGGACTCAATCACTTCCCTGGGCAGCCTGTGCCAGTGCCTGACTATTCTTTCAGTAAAGAAGTTTTTCCTAATATCCAACCTAACACAGGACATATAGCGCAGAGGATTACAGGCAGGGGATGATAAGAGGTGGGGCACAGGCTGGCATTAGAGGCAGTTCACACATGGTCCGTTAAAGAAATGCAGACCTGGAGCTGAACAAAACTGAATTTAGGGGTAACAAAGAGAATGAAGTCATATCTGACATAGGTACCATACACAGTAAATTTGGATGCAATGTGGAGCTGCAGACAGGTGAAGAGCTAGGTGTAAAATCATGTTAGCAAACATCTGAAAATGGACCTCAGGTGGATCCTAGGGCAAGGAAAAGAAAACCATAAGTATGAACACTGTGTTCCTCTTGGTGATGGACTCCAGATGCTGACTATTTGCTGTAACACCCTCCCAAACCACAAGAATGAAACTGCCAACCTTGGGACCCAGAGGAGCAGTAGAAGGGTGAGAACAACACCAGGACAAGGGATAGAGAATGAGAAATGTGTGTTTTAACATAAAACTGTTTAAAACAGTTTTAATTGCATAATTCCTTCTTTTTCTGTAACATTTAGATCTCAATAAATAATGATTCCTGGATTTGACTGTTGAGATTTCACTTATACAAACAATAAATTCTTGGGTTTATATATATATATATAGTGTGTGCTTACTCTTTTCCCATAAACAAGATTTTAAGTACAACATTCTCACATGGAAGTTACTGAAATTACTGGATTATACTGACTGGAACAAAATCTGTATTGTGCCCAAAACAATAATGCATGATTTCCAAAAAACTGAACTAAAGAGTGAAAGAAAATTAATCTTTTAAAAGCCCCGTGAGACATACAATAGTAACTACAGAAGCACTCTAAGAGCAATATTTCTCATGTGGTGCATCACTGATTTTAAATTTGATCTAGAGGCAAGATTTTCAACTCATCTTTAACTAGGCATCAATTTTATACACATAATTTTGTAGACACAAATAACTACAGATACATTTTATGCTTGCTGCAATACAAGGAACCAAAACCAACTAAGTAGCTCATGTAAAGCATAGCAAAAAGAATACAAATAGAAATGGAGAAGACAATAACCACTGGGCCATGGATAACCACAAGTTTAGCTCATTCAGACCTTTTGACAGTGTGTACTTTCACCTGAAGACAAAAGCTTTTGTTCCCACTTTTGAAAATAACTGTTGGTAGCAGGGTATTTAACTCACCATTCCTCATCTGAAGTGCAGGCACTAGCCATGTGCACACTCTCCATCTATTGTAGCATGAAGTGAAATGGGTAAGTAAGTGAAATGCAGAAAGCAATGATAAATTCTTTAGACTAATATATTTCAGTTCTTACTTCAGTTCATTAAGGGCATGCCAAAAAGAGTTATTCAGGCTCAGCTGAAGGTTGGTAACATTTTGTGAAAAGAGGAAATTGCTTCATTGAATGTCCCTGCTTGATCACTTCTCCCCATCTGATCATGTCCTTAATATTTGTTACCACTTAATAGGTCTCTGTGTAAGTGGTATCAACTGATTTGCTCATCTCAAAACTGCTCACCTATTCAGTCCCAGTCCAGGATACTTTTTTCTTTCTTTTTTTTTCTTTTTTTTTTATGTCAGGACATGGTCTGAAGAAGGAAGAAGTGATTTAGGGACTTGGTTGATTTGTCTGTGTAAACACAGACATCTCCTGCCATTTGAGATGCTTTTGCTTCCAGCTGTCACTTAGACAATGCATAAAGGGTCTTCCCTAAATCCCACATTTTGTCTGCCAGCACATGTGAATGCCTCAGATGATACACCAGGATGCCTCTTAACATATCTAAAAATGTCATTACATACCTCTATTTAGGCACCTGAATTACTCCCACATGCTCTCAAATCACTTAAAGAGGGAATAAATGACAACTGACAGTGTCAAGTAAGTCCTTTGGTAAGTTATTATTTCTGGAGCTGAATCCTAATCGAGTTCTCAGCTAAACCTCCATGCATTAGGAAACATGACAGTGAAATCACCAAAATTATGTCAATAAGACCAAGATCATATCTTGGAACACTAAAAAATTTATTTTTAGGATGTTTTCCTTCATGGGCTACTTCAGTTTTTGTGTTTCTGAATGTCAGCACATTGCTCTGAGTCATAACTCCTTTAAATCTCTCTTTTCTTGTAAAGCTTTCAAACACAGTTCTTTTTCCTGCTCTCTTTCTCTCCAGAAGTACATCTACGTATATTTTCCAAGGCTATTATCTGCCTCTTTGCTTTCAGAGGCCTGTTAATCTTTTTTTGCTATTGAACTTGCGCTCTTTCAAAAGTGGCCTCTGCAGGATATTACACAACAAAAGAAAAAAGAAAACTCACATCACACATAGTTACCTACCAGTAGGAAAAATGTGCGTATCATCAACTCACTGAATGCTCTTTATCAGGCAGCTTTTGCTATACCAGGTGATGTCAGTGTCAACAATTCATAACTTGTATGCGGGTGGTCAGGTGAACATAAATATGTTTTTATAGCTCTCCACTGCAAGATCAAAGGAATCACCCTAGATGTGGACTATAAGGCTGAAATTTCTGCATGGGTGCCTATTCTTGCTGTAGTGCTGAGACAAGAGTTAAACAGACATGAGATGCAAGTATTGTGTTCTTTTTTATATTATTATTATCATTTTAATTATTATTATACCTACTCTAATATTCCCCCAAAGTATCAAGGAAAAATCAAGACTGAGTTTTATAACAGTCTACATATGCAAAATAAGACCCAAGTTTCCAAAATAAGACCCAAGTTTCCAAACCTTATGCTTGAATATGGTAAGAGAGAAAAATGTGTGAAAAGGAAAGCACTATGAATTCCCTCTATATTCTGCAGTCAGTAACAAAGAATCTCAGAGTTTAAGGATGTGAAAAAAATGTGAAAAACTGTATCTCAAATATACTCGAAAAAATATATAGTATGGTTGGGAAATGAACACAATTCTGTCAATCCATCATAGATTAAGATGAGACAAACTTCGTATCAATTACAACAGCCAAAACGGCATTGGTAGATTAAAAATATTTTATTTTATTTTATTTTATTTTATTTTATTTTATTTTATTTTATTTTATTTTATTTTATTTTACTGAATGTCTCTCAGCAGGAAACTGGACATGAGAGTTCTCACCCATCTGGTCTAATAACCAACTGTTTCCTCCCTGAGGTATAAACACTTAAGCTCACTCCTTTTTTCTCCATTTTTGCCTGAGGCCAAGAACTGTGATAAAGTACACAGAAAAAGGTTTATGCCTTTTGTTTTCAAATGTGTCAGATATTGACAGTAACAACATGTGCACCCTAGTCCACGTGGATGAAGTCATGAAAATTTTCATACATTAATCTCATTAGTAACTGACCCAATAGCAAATGTCACAACAATTTTCAGCAGTGCAAAGTGCCTGGAAAAACTGAATGTTGAGCAAAAATAGACCAAACAAAAGATAACGTCATATATCAGTCAAGTTAATGAAAATACGTTGTTTGTCCTAGTCCCCACTGAAAGCAGTAGTTGATCTGCCAACATCAACATGATGACAATTTTGCTTGAAGCTGACATTGTATTGCTATCTAATCCTTATTTTGCCATCCCTGTCCCTTTCATTCATAAGGTGTCACATTGGAATTATCCCTCCCTAAATCTTTTGTAAAATATTTTGGGGCTATTTATTGAGTAATAGTTGGTCATTACTTTGAAATTGTGAATTATGATTGTCTGGAAGAGAATCACCATTTTTTCACTTGTTCTGTTTTTCATTCTAGTGATACTCGTTTCTCCATATACTTAGGAAATAGTTCTTTAGCAAATCTTAGCACAATCTCTATTTCATTTCAAAACAGAGAAGTGGTGGTTCTTTTGAATATCTGTCCTAGAGACTCAAATAAAACTTCTGACTGCTCTGTCAAGACATCCCAAAGAGCCTTGTGAGTGTGTTGGCTTCTTTCTAAATGCACACCTGGACAGGACAGATTCTCAGCTGGCACTGGCAACCTTGATTCTCCTGAAGTCAATGAACCTGTGATTCATCTATGCCAACTAGGAATTAGAAAACCACTCCTTCTAACAGTATGGATTTGAGAACAGCAATATCAATTGAAGCAGATATTTTTATGTATCTTAAATAAGTTCTCTGTATTAAAAACATATATTTGCTAATTGGCTTAAAAGTAGGAATGTATTTTAGCCTTATGACACAAATCCTTTAACCAACAACAGGTGAGAGTCCATATTGGATATGAGTCTCTCGTATAAAAGATGTTTTAAAAAAGCAAAAGTGGTACAAACTGTCGTGAGCCAATGCATTTCAAGAATAAGTTTGTGTGTGCCTTCTAAATTAACCACCTCAATCTATATGTAAACCTTTTTTTTTCAATGGATTTTAGGAAAATTCTTTAAGGGGAAAAAAAATGCTTATCTTGAAAAGAAGTGCACAAAGTTAGATAGAAAAAGGGTGACAAATGCTTTTAATGGCAGGGAAGCTGGCTTAGGGACATCTTATCCCTTGCACCAAGCATGTGCTAAGTGATTTCAAGTCAGTCCTGGTGACGAGGAGAGAGAGTGTGGAGTCAAGAAGGAAAAGAAAGAAATTATATGGTGAGAAAAATGTCCCAAAAGCACTTGAAAATGATGCAAATTAATGCTGAAAGCTTCAGTAATAGCCCAGGCCAACATGTCCTTCCACTCAGCTACTCAGAAGAAAAGGGAAGTTTTTGCATCGCCAGGCTTTTTTAAATGTCATGTTTAATAATAATGAGGAGGTGCAGGATTTACTGAAGATGCATAAATTACATCTCAGCTATGTAGAGGAATATGGACTTGTTCTGAATTGCATCCTGCAAGGACCATATTGGAGTAAATTGTGCAAAATACTTAAATTAAGCACAGTTTTGGGGCCTGATCTTTAAAGCCTCTGAATGCTTCAGAAAAGATCCTGAATAGTTTTAATCATCACTAACTCTGAAGTATGTGCAAATAGAGGAGGGGAAAAGCAGCATCTGCCCCCTGACATCTGTCTAGATATCACAACACAGTGCCAGGCAAAGGTATCTGAGTGGCTTCTGAACCATCTCATCCAGAAGGAGCAATAGGATATTGATATGATACCTCACCCAGAGAAATTAGAGCCTGCAAAAGTGTTTCAGGACATGGGATTATTTAATTCAGCTAAACTGTCTCTGGCATCCCAGCGAGCAAAACAGGACAATTTGTGTTTGGACTAACAATAGTTCTCAGTGCTTCAATTTTCTCATATTATGTTCAGAGTCCCAAATGCACATTCACTACCAAACCCTTTTTCTGGTTCAAGTGTATTACCTCTGTCTAGTACCTACAGCATATTATGTATAGACACCTCCAGACTGAAAGAAAAATTACATTTTTTTCCAAATATATACCTAATAAAACATAAGTAAAATTATACAATTTATGGGAAGAAAAATTGTTAACATGTTCAACCACCCCAATAGTTTTTCTCAGCATAGCCTCAGTAAAAAAAAAAAGGTTTTGATCTATCAATGGTTTTTACAGTCTGACATGACACATAGAGCAATGTGAAAGCCCATCTCTACAATCTAAATGGAAAATCTGTAATATCAAAGTCTCATCTGTTATCACCAATAAGCATAGTTCATAAGAAGATAATGAGAATAAACATGCTCTAAAATGAAAGTGGGAATTCATTTTTCTTTCCCTGATTCAACATCAGAAACCAGTATTGTTAAAGCTCTTCATTTTCTGTATAAGTGGAAACAGAAATGACGTGATGGAAAACCATGGTTTTAAAGCATTTATTTTTATTTTTCCCCTGGAACAGCTGGAGATGAGCCTGGCCTTGAGGACTTTCTCTGGGGGAAGACCTGGCCACTGCTGAACTACAGCTGGTGAACTCAGAAAGCACCAAGGACTGTAGATGACTGTGGTGTGGGATCAGATAAAACACAAAACTCAGAGGCAATGTTTATCAGTGGCTGATGAGGCCAGAAAGATCAGCAACCAGTGACGCTGATACAAATTCAGATCTAAAAGAATCTCAAAATCTCAAAAATAAGATACTGCATTTATAGAGAACAGAATAATATGATTAAGAGTGGGACTTTTCTGAGCCTGGACAAGAAACTAAGAGTGGACTGAAATTGAAGCAAGGGGAAGTTAGAGAATGAGCCAGTGTTTAAAAAATTTAGTGGCAACCCCAAGAAACTGAACAAAATTCATGGTGTTGTGAATCGAGCCCCGGAGGAAGGGTCAGGTTCCTTACATATTCTGCACAAGGAAGGGGAAGCACAGGTTTATATTAAAAACAGGAGGCCAAGATTCTACAGTTAAAGTATATGGGTATCCAGTTACTTCAATACAGTAAGAGAATCCTGCCCCATATATTAATGTGCTAACAATATATCAAATGATCATTTCCATTATGCAGCAAGAGAGCAGAAACAGTGAAGTTAAGCACCCACATTCACACCAATGACCATATCCAGACTGCTAGTCTCTTAATGACAAGATCAATGCCTTAATTATTTTTCTTCCCTGATTTCCATTTCTCCATATGCCACATTTTATGACCATAATCAAGTCCCTTGACTTATGTGTGTCATCATTTAACCATCTATCATTTAAAATATTTGCCTCACAAAGGCTGCTGGAGACAAACATTCCATGAATCATTAAATACTTTCATTGAAAATCACTCCAAACATGACTATTATTATTAACTGTATTAATAATAATTAGTAATGGCCATTAGATCAGACGTTTGTAGTGCTCATGATTCTTTTCACTAAAAAGCATCTGTCTTTTAGAGAACAACTGTTGAAAGTGAATTGTCAGGTGGTCTTAATGACATACATTTATACTGAGGTTATAATGGACCATAAAGTGAAGTTCCTTAAGATGCTAAATCTTCAGTCTAAAATGTTACAGTTATATAAGCTTTGTATTTCCAAGACAAGTTTAAGACAGTAAAAAAAAGTGCTTAATAAGTGATAAGCATATAAATGTGTTTCTTGCTTTCTGGAAACCTATAGGAATGTATCACTCATTAAAACCAAATCAGTAATATGTAATAAATAAAACTCAGGTATTAGATAAATTAGATATCGTAAAAGATTTTTCTCCTGAGACATGGGCATAGAGCACTGAACAGCAATACAAATACACAGAGGGATTAGAATGTAATTGTCCTATGGAACAGGACTTGTTTTTTTAATACGATTTCCTCTGTCCAAATAAGCTCCAATTTTGCATTGCAACAAGCAAACTTCTCCTTTAAACACCAGCAATAAAACTTCCAGCTGACCTTTTCACGCCTTCCATAAAGAAGCTAAATGTTACTTGCTTTTCACATTCAATAAAAACTATTACTGTGTTCTAGTTCAATGCATATCTGTGTCATCATGGAGGAAGGTGACTTTCCACTACGTGTTAATCTTGCTGTTAAAGTTCATTTCCAAGCTTTCGGGTTGCTAAATGTGTCGCCTTTGTTTATTCATGAGCCCCACATGGTGTGTGACAAAGTAACTTGAAGTTCATCTGAAGGTCTTCAGAGGTTTTGGCCTTCAGATCTGTTTGTCATAGGTTTTTCATTTTTAAAAAATAATCAAAAGCAACCAGAGGATATTCTGCATTTAGCCTAATGCCAGACAGAATGGCATTGAGTTTCAGAAAAATTGATGGTTATTCTGGCCAGAACTTCAACTGGTGAAAAGTGATATAGTAGCACTGTCTTCAGTAGAGCTATATTCCCCAGCTAAGAATAACCGGACACTTCTGATGTATCTCTGAATAATGACCCTGGTCAACATTTTCAGTGTCTGGAGTCAACTTATGAAGTTTGAAACTTCCATATATAATCCCACCAACTGTATCTTCCTCATCAGATTTTCTTTAGATGAGACGCTCTAGTAGCCTCCTGAGATCTTAATAAGTAAGACCTTACATGTGAGCATCTTTCTAAGCAGAATACTCACGGATATGAGAACACTGTTGAATTATTTATTTTTTTTGTCCAGGCAGCCAGCCATAGCAAAGTATGTCTGAAGGCACAAATTGTTAAAAGCTAAATCATAGAATCATAAAATCATAGAATGGTTTGGTTTGGAAGGGACCTTAAAGATCATGTAGCCCAACCCCCCTGCCATGGGCAAGGACATCTTCCACTAGACCAGGTTGCTCAAAGCTCCATCCAATCTGACTTTGAACACTTCCACTGATGGGGCATCCACAGCTTCTTTGGGCAACCAGTTCCAGTGTCTCAGAATCCTTATCATAAAAAATAATTTCTTCCTTATATCTACCTTCTTCCATTTAAAAACTGTTGTCTCTTGTCCTGTCTCTACAGGCCTTGGTATAAAGTCTTGCTCCATCTCTCTTATGAGCCTCCTTTACATATTGAAAAGACACAATAAGGACTCACTGGAGCCACACAGGGACAAGGTAAACAAAACTTTTACATTCACTGGAGGCAGGATTCCTCTCATATGGACCATTAGGCTGTAGATATCTACTTTTCAGCTAGTTGCCCTATATTCCCTTTATACCAATGAAAAGAAATTTGTCCTTAAACATATCTAGTTTTGATGTGCATTTTTGGCTGAGATAAATTATACTCTGGAAGTGCCTATATCTCTCAGGGACTATAAGAGAAACGATTATAACTAGCTCCCATCTCTTCCTTTTCATCCCTTAGTCCTCGAAGGCAGGTTTCAGAAAAGTTATAAACTATGGAAAAGTCTCTTCTTTACTGGAGCTGTCAGAATCCTCCTCCTGCTCTATAGCAGGAAGTCTTTTAGAGCCATTTGCTCTACGTTTGCTATAAGGAGGCCTTTGACAATTTTTTGTACAATCATGCTCAAAAGGTGTTGTCCATTAAAATCACTTATGTAAGCACTGAGAATTCATATTTCAGGTTCTTAAGACTTTAACAATATAGAGACATCCTAGCTTATATTCTCCTAAAATACCATCCCAGCGTCATTCTTTGAAGCATTTGGAAATTGTTTCTATGATACATGACATGCAATAAAATATATGAAAAAGCTCTAAAAATTTCTTAAAAGTACAAACCAGGAGTAGTTAATATCTCAGGTGCTTGCATTTCAGTTGATTAATCTCAGTGATCTTAAATACTCTGAGATGTCCTGAAAGCTGTAAGAGAGAATGTGTCCCAAGCAGAAGTATAAAACAACACACATATTGCAAAATATCTAAACCTATGTGAATGAATATGAAATAAGAATTAGATTTCCAAACATTTTTGGAGTCTCTGTTAGCACAGTGAACCAAGAACAGATTTCCCAATACTTGCTTTCACCTGTGATAATTAATTTAAATTTAATTATGCTGATTACTGGACTTGAACCTGAGTTGCAAAGGATGCTCTGCTTCAGTGGGCTTTGTCCAACTTCATCTCCATGTCATCAGGATCCTTCTTGGCATCCGACCCTCACCTTCACCCAGTAAGCCCAAGGGTGGCAGTGTGGGCCAGGTGTCACGAGACAGTGGATCCAGCCCATGTGTGGAGAAAGCAAGTGAGAGAGTCTATGTGCATTTGTAGAGAATCTTGGTGAAACTTGAGATGGGATCAATAGGGAGAGGCATAAAAACTTGAGTATATATGTGTGTGGATGGAAGATTAAGATTTCAAATAGCTGATCAGTTCTTTATATTTTTCTCATTTACATTCTTGATTCCAATTGGAAGCAAAAATAAACAGCCTTGCTCCCTGTCACTGGCTAGAAATGTCAATGTTTCCTTCTGCAAAGGCTACCTATGCCTTGACATTTACCCCATGTGCCCAAACATGGATGACATGCCCCTTAGGAAAAGTCAGTTAAAGAAAAGGGAGAAAGGCAGGATCAGAAAATATTGTATCTATAGTTCTTTAGTGTATACCACTGCCTTTTGGTACAAAACAAAACTCTGAGTATATCAGGTTTGTGAGGAACACTCTTCCTTTGGTTCATATAGATCTGCAGAAGAACAGTACCTGACTCCTCTTGTACACAGCTTTCCCCTCTTTGTAAAAACCTGAAAACCTGCTTGATTAGCAGGTGGCCTCAAGGTTATATTGACAGTATCAAAAACACCAGAGTGCTGCCAAATGCCCTAGGAATGCTCTAGGAATTTTTTGTTTGCTTACTACACAAAGTGCTGAACAAACCTAACTAATCAAAATTTATGTTCAGATAAATTATTAGAAATATGAGCACCTCTCATATGTACGATGAAAGGCTTTTTGTTCTTTTTTTTTTCTTCTCTTTTCACAGAAGTCTAATGGTTGGTAACTTAAGAAATAGTAACCAGGATTACACTGTAATCATGTTTTCATTAATATCAGCGTTGGCTAGCTAATAAAATGCTGGACAAAGTCAAACCAAATCTTTTAATTATTTCAAAGAGTGTTCAGTCACATTCTGATGAATGTCAGCAAAACCATCATGTAAGACTAAAATTTACTTCCATGTTTTTAGCAACATGTGCAGTACAGAAAGAAAATTCTCTCACTTCATGTTATATAGTATTATGTAAATAAATAATAGCAGTTTCTCTCCAGCAGACTAAGTCAGCTTAGGCAACTGAAGTTGACAACATGAGATATCTCATTGCAAAATTTCACCCAGGTGCTCTGAAAAGAGCAATTTGAATTTAAAATACAAATGGCCAGATCTGGATGGGATTTCCAACAAACCCATCCAGTCTTAATGGTGATGTTTTGGAAAATCCTGGCTATTTACTCCTCCCTGTAGCTCAAATCTTCATTCTTTTCCTTTCCTCCCTTCCTTACCTCATTTTAAAAAGGGCTGATTTAAAATGCTGAGTCACCAGTGTCTTGCATCTTCCGTCCTCTTTACCTCCTCTGGTTTTAATCAAAATAAACTTTGAGTAGTGTTCTATAAAAAATACATCAGCCTCTATTTTTCTGTGACATTGGTCAGAGTGGTTGCAGGGAGCTTGTGCCAAGTTTTCAGGGTCAGCTCCCTCTTCTTGCACCACAAGGACGTAGACACTGTGGTAATACCATGTTTCAGCCTCTCTGCTTTTTCTGAGTACCAGCTTAGTTGTTTCAATCACAGGGGGAAAAAGGTGCTTTAACTTCAGTATTATCCACAAAACGCTACACAGATTTAAATAACAGACCCATGCTCTGTAAGTCCTCAAAAGTGCTTATAAGCAAGTTTCCAGAGAGCACCACAGACAGAAAAAATCTTCATGTACAGAAAACACTCTAATAGTATTACAAATACTTCAAGTTTATTAAAGCAACCAGTGATGTGCAAAATGTATCACTCATGGAGAGATTTATTCTGCTTAACCATAGAAATCTAAAAGGTAGGTGTCTCTGCCTAAGATGGTCACCAGATGCTCCTTTTAGTAGGTTCTTCCAGCCTGTAAACTGGCCAACTTTTTCAGATATACTCTAGGATGAGATGAAGCATATCATAGGACTGTTGTGTTTCTCAACTGATAAAAAGGCATATGGAGATGTCAGCATTAGCTCAACTTAAATCTTCAGACATTGAGAAGAAGGGAAACTCCTCTGTTCCCCTGCAAAGACACCACAGTCCCAAAAGAATAACTTTAGGGCCTTAGCATGGCTTCACTCTAACTTATGGATGAAAAACCGTCAATTCAACAAGAGTCATTGCAACAAAATTTATATATTGTATCATGAATGATGCTTACACTAAAACATGGGACTTGGTGCACACACAAGCCTTGTTCATGTACTAGCCATCAGCTGAATCTATATGCCTGTCTTTAACTTCTATATTTACAGCTTTCTTCCTCTAGCATTGATTAGATCATCTCACAGATGCAGAATACAGAGTTTTCATTCCCATCCATTGATCCTCAGAAATAAAAACAAAGAAGTATGAAGCTCATGGGTTACAAGTGCAACACTTGCAAGTATATTTTTGGTCACTTATTCTCATAGCAGTTACAAATGCACAGCTGAATATGAACAAAAGATTGCAAATATTGCAATGTTTTGCATATTTCCCCACACATTTCTACCATTATAAAACTGTGTTAAGATTTTACTGATCACCAGCAAACTTTTGGGCGTCTTCTGGGAGCAAATGAAAAGCAAAGCAAAACCAGGTGAACATCTGGTTGTGAACGTCATCCAGAGTTTACTGCACATCTTCACACATCTGGAGTTTATTCAGTTAGGTGTAACATCTCAGTTGGGACTGTAACATTTTAATATGAATTTGATTTCCTATATAGCATTAACATTTTGCCGAGAGACATCAGACTTATCAAAGAAATATTTAACATTTTCAGGGTTTCACTTTAATGTCCTGTAGCTCCACTGACAGTGCAGTAAAGTGTAGTGTAAGGAATCAGTAAAATGAGTTCCTCAGCAACTAAAGAATTACATCCTTTTTCCCACAACCCCATTCCTAATCATTCAGGACAGCTGGAAAAATGTCTGTACTTCAGAAACAACAGACAGAGAAAAAAACCAAAGTGTCATTCAGCTTGCTTACTTCACATTATTTGAAGTGACTTAGAGGGCAAAAGCAGCAATTTCTTTCCCAGTCGTGCTCACTAGTGCAGTTGCAGAATGCAATGCAAACAGTAATGAAAATATTTCCACAGCTCATCCTGAGTGGTGGCATATTAAAAAAAAAAAAAAAGAAAAGAAAAAAGAAAAAAAAAACAAGATAAAATTGCCAATTTATGTTCTTTATCTAGATTTTGTTTGGTTTTAAGATATTGCACTCTATTTAGCACTTTATACATTCATGGCAGCAATCCTATAGACTTCAGCAGCAGTTGTGAATGACCAGCACTTCCAGAAATCACAACTAAAACTTTCAGTCAGGCATCCTATCCCAACCCTGGCCACATCCGCATCTGCATGGGCAACATGTTTGGCTTTAATTCTAGATCTTCTTCTGCACTCATATCAGATGTGATTCATTTTCCATGCTGCCACCCTAAAGGCAGGACATAGGATAATGAGCACAGGATTAGCAAATCCCCTGTTGCAGCCTAAAGCAGGGGTTTCCCTGCATGTTCTCTACTTTTTGGAAAGGACCATACCCAACTGAGACATAAATGGAAAAAAAAAAACCAAACAAACCATCATGAACTACATCAGATTTCTATTGAGCATGATAAATTGAGATTTCTGCAGATAAAAAGTTCATAGCAGATGTCCAGCATGGAGAAACTCAAGCACAAGCAAACAGCATTTGAGAAAATAAATAATAATTGAAAACAGAAAATTAAAGTGAGAAATTTCATATAAACTTTTATTATGACTATGTTACCAGCTGCATCAATAAACAGAAAATCCCTCTGCTGAAGTTAGCAGCATAATATATTTTGATCTGCAATTATCTCACATGAAAACTGTCAGCAGGTCCCCAGAAGATACTTTCTGAAGTAGTACATTTATTAATGCTAGAGACTTACAGCACAGATTTTCTTCCTTTTTATTAAGATTTTTTTAGATTTATTTTCCTATAGTATTAGAAATCTTGCATTTAAAGACACTTTATATGATCACAAGTCAAGATGCCTCTGGTGGATCTCATCATTTTACACACAATTTCCTTTATCTGTCAGAGTACATAGATAAGCTACTAATCTCTATTTTTTTGAATTAGTAAAAATAAGCCATTCAAAGATATCTCTAAAGAGGTTTTCCATTTTGCTGATACTTAGCAGAGTTACAATAATGGTCTTCAAGCTCTTATAAAGTATTATATATTACTAAAACCCTACAACAAAATTATTGTGAAGCCTGAAATGTTTATTTTAGTCATATCAAGAAGTTACAACTGAATACAAAATCAATCATAAATAAAGTTTCAAATAAAATTTGGCTAATATATTAACATTTTTTCTTGATGATGCTTCCCATTAAAAACATATAACCTTTAAAAAAAAATCCAGATCCAGCAGTTGTCAAAGTTTTAGTGATCAGTGTCAAATTTTGAGTAATAAGAATGCTTATTTTTGGAGTATGAGATCATTATTCACATTTTCAAGCCAACGTACTATCTCTGAACAGCACAATGCAGAATAGACCATGGAAATAGGGATATTTGCCATCTTTGTAAAACACTCTGAGATCCCAGGACAAATATCTGTTATATAGTAGTTATGGCTACTGTTATTTCTGTTGGTTTATTTCAAGCCTGCAGGACAGTTCTCAAGATGGTATGAGATGATCTCACAGAGAAGTGGTAAGGAAGAGCTTTATCCATTTATTTCTTTCAGTCCTTATGACTAAGTAATAAACCCCTACAGTGGAGGAGGGCTCGGTGGAGATGGGTCAGGGCGATGTGCCCGTGAAGGTTGGGGAATGGTGCAGGCTGTGGCTGACCACAGCTGTTGTGGAGATGCTGACTTTGGGTTGGCATGGAGGGGACTAAAGAGTGGCCTTTCTTTTAGGTGGACATCTGTTGGCAGTTGAGTGGATCAAATGATGCTGTTTCTCCTTGAGTTCATTAAAAATGTGGATGTCTCCATGAGTTAGCCAGATCAACATGGGGAGAGTGAATACATGGCTCAGCCCAGAGTAGAGTATGGAGGCTGAACAACTGGCAGGGGAGTTTCAGGGAGAACAGCAGGCTTGGGCTGGCTTCAACCCATGTGTTCCTTCCCAGTGACTGGGGATGCCCAGTATTGTAATGGTGAGCAGACAACAGAGATCAGTAATAGGAACCACATTGGCATTATGATCAAACTGTGTTTTGCAATTACTATACATATTTTGCTAAGTGTAAATTACATTTGTATTATGTTACGCGATACACTTTTTATCACTCTGGTAAATCAGAAATGCTGTGTAACATCAACTATCTTTAAATCAATAAGTTTTATATTAAACATTACACCCTCCATGTGTACAATATTGAAAAGAACCTGGTCAGAAGACATAGGACTCCAACAAGCCTTAAGTGCCAGTCCTTTACTTCAAGTATATTGCAATAATTCAAATAGCTCAAATAAGATCCACAAAATATATGGTAAGTACTCAGAATATTTCACAATAATTCTTGCCTGAGTATTAAAATAACCCTAATTACGTCTATATTTGACCATTTATCTATAAAGAAGCCATTCTTAGACTCTCAGAAGGGAAAGAGATCCAATACTGTGGGACCCACACAGGTGTCATGTACCACAGCACCTATACTGAGATGCTATTTTGTAAACAACAGCAGAACACTCTCAAGTAATGTGACAACATGCAAGTCATTTATCCTACAACATTCCCCCAAAACATGGAACATGGCAATTCTGAGCAACAACAGTGCCAGTATTTTCGCCTAGCCTCTGACTATCCACTAAGTACACAAATTCTCCTCTTCGGTAGCAATCTGCCTGGAGCACACAGATGATCTCTGGTACTTCAGCAAGTGGCAAGGCTAAAAATAGGAGAGGAAATAATGAATGAAACACAGCTGAAGGTCATCCTGTATACACTTGTCCCTGGTAGTGGCTGTTGGAGCACACAGTTCAGAAGTTTCCAGGAACAGGCAAACATGGGAAAAGCAGATGGCTTAGACCTTCTCAGGGCAGAGACCTCGCCTTATAACACATAATCGCACAAACCTACCCAAAATGGTTACAACGAGTAAACATTTCTCAAGAGCTCTGCCATTTCTGATGATTATCTCTTTCCTTAGAGAGCACTGAGTTTTCACTGCTAAAAATGTTCATGGCCTCCTTGAATGGACCTGACCCTCTCCTTCATTAGACTGTTTTTACTCCAGTATTATTTAGTTCAGTATCGTGCTTCTACAGATTTCAATTATTTTTTTCCACGATCCCTCTGTGCTCAAGAGATTATAAGAAAGGAGTACAAACACGCAATTATAATGCTGGATGAATGAGACCTGTTTCAATACTTTGGCCCAAATGACCCTTCATTGCAATTGTTCCAGGGAATGAACTGCCTCTTAATGTTTGTTAAATGCCACTGATAGAAGACCATATCTGTAACTGTATATAACAGAGTGTGAAAATGATTTAATGTTTCAAAACTACCTGGAACTCATACTGTGGCTGACTTTCTCAAATCGATTTTTGACAAAGTAATTCAAAGTTATGTGCTAAAACTGTATTATGCCACTTGCTCTGGAGTCTGCCATTGTTCACTGGTTCTGCTGCATGCTCGCAGATGACAACACATACTAGATCTCATCAGCTACACAATTTTCAGCACAACAGGAAGATTTAAAAAGCAAACAAGTTGAAGATGAACAAGTATCAAAAGAGACAAAGCTGATGGAAGGCATTATTTAGCCTTGAAAATAACAACAGCAAAGATTTAGATGTCAGATAAGCTGCTATCACAGATGATCTGGATTCATACAAGATATCTATGACAGGCTGAAACACAGTATGAAAGGCTTGAATTGTATTCACTTGTCTGTCTGGGCAGAACAAGAGTGAGTTTGCTGAAGTCTATTAATGTTAACATTACTGAAATGGGAACTTGGATTCAAATCTCTGCTTCTAACAATGTATACAGTTCATCTTATATATCTTTCCTTCAGAGTTATCAGAACCCTTTCTTTTGCATCTGATTCTTACCAGATACTTCTACAATTATGTTTGCAAACAGCGAATCAGTATGAAATCATTGTTCTTTTTAAAAAGCATTTAACCAAGCCAAGATGTGAGGCATCCACCATAAATGAGTTTTGTCCTACTACAGTAAATTTTATCCTGCTGTACAGGCAATATATCCTGCTCACTATTTCACATTCATGGTGACAATGTGAACAATTTTTTTATTAACTGTGGTGGTAAAGACCCCAGCAGGCAACGAGCCCTTGAGCTCTATGAAAACTTGGACAGATTAAAGAGACTTAGACAGGAGGACAAACATAAATCTATGAAGGTGAAGTCCCTTGTCCAACAGATGACAACATCAGATTAACTCCACAAGAGACCTAGAACTGAACTGGAGAGCCCTCTTCAAGTACTTTTTCCTCTCTTTTAGCATCAGACTTCATTTTTTTCCCCATCTCATTTGCAAGTAGGGGAATATGAGTATTCAGTCTTCAAAGAAGCTCAAAAGTACCTTGGGATATATGAATTTAGGAAAAAATCTTCTAAACAACAAACTGCTGCCTTGATCTAAGACTGAATTCCTCACACAATTAATAGCTACAATAATAAAACAACATTACACCAGTTTACAGATATACAGTGCCCAAGATCCTTCATCAATAGCTTGCATCTTAAACTGTTTTCACAGATCTGGCTCTCTATGCAGAAGACAATGTTATGCAATGACATAAAAGTTTTATTACAACAAATTTGAAATGGCCAAGTGAATTATGCTGGCCAGCCCAAACTTCTTCCAATAAAAAGCTTTATAACTCCATCCTGTGTTTTGCTTAAGCCTCACGTTTTATAGAAAAGCTATTTTAGAGGGTTTTTTTTATTGAGTCTTTAAAAAATGTATTGGCACCATAATTTGTATTTCTATGCCTGTAAAATCCAGGCTACCTTGATATCATGCATCTAACTATACTGTCAATAATAAAGAAAAAAACGGGCATTGATTTTTTTAAAACCTGTAGAAAATATTTAAAACCGTTTAGGCTAGATTCTATGCTATCTTTCTGGTGTAAATGGAGAAGTAATCCTTCTAATGTCGACAGAAAGATACTGGTGAAGAATGGGAAACAGAGAAGGATCAGTCCTTTTAATATAAATCAAAATGTCACTCCCGTTTTAAGGTTCAATATTTCATCATCTGCCAGGTTTCTAAATAAATGCTGCATAACACTTGATATATCTGAAAAGCTGAAATTCCCAGCTCTTCAATGAAACAGAAAGCCTATTTCTAACCCTGACAATTCTCAGGAGATTGAACCTTAAAATTATCAGTAGAACAGGGCTGAATACTGCATTAATAGAACTTTTAGCAATATAATTGCCAAGCTCTACTTTTAGTAGACCCACCACTGAGGAAAGAAAAGGGGAACAAGGGAAAGAGATGAGTAAAAAAGACTAAGAAAAAACACCACCTCCACCACCCCCATATTAAAAGGTCAGGAGATATGTTTTGAAAATCTGAATTATATCTGTGCACATACATATATGATACTTTTTAATGGGGGAGGTACATTGGCAAACAAAGGGGCAGAAATTGTGCAGGTTTTTAGATGTAACATTATCTTTACAGGGGTTTTTTTAGTGTTCAGGTACTAAAATATGCAAAGTGCTACGTTACAGAGACGTGGTTGTACGTTATAGAACAAGAATGAGTTGAACAGAAGGAAAAGAAGGTGGAAAATAATTGCAATTTATTTAATGTTCCTTTGATATGGCTTTTGCCAGCTAGTCTTTTACATTTAGTTATACATTTTTATTCAACCGAGTTCTAGGGTAGGTTCCCCTCCCTTTGCATTTATGTCACTGCTGAGTTGGGTTTTTTTTTTAGTTTATTTTTCTAAGATTATGGGGAAAAAATGTGGTTTGGAGAGGTCCAGAACTTCTCTTGACCTGAAGATAGAACCACTACATTCTGTTGTGGAGTTATGGCATTAGTATGCTGTACATTATAGTATATTAGTGCATTGTACTCTATAGTGTTTCACCTTATTTTTTTTTCTTCAGGAGGCCCCAGAGTTCTCATTACATGATGCTGTTTGTAGCCTACCATTATTTCAATGATAAACACATAAGACAGTGTACAAATACCTAAGATGCTACAAAGGAATGAAGTTGAGGAGAAGACAACAGCAGCAGGTGCAGTGACACAGCAGATCCCCTATCTATTCAGCAATTCCTGAAACTGAGGTCACATCATGTTCTCCAAAACACAGGATTCAATATTTCAGGTGTGTGACCTGAAACACAGGACTGAAATCAAAATACCCTGATTCCAGGGTACTCTAGAGTCTTGCTTTCAATTTAACTCTGATATCTGTGGGCACGGCTACATGGTCTGGTATGGGCTATTGCCTATACTCAACAGCCATACTCCATGCATAGCAGCAGTAGTCTTCTTATCCCAGTGCTGAGTACACAACAAAATCCCTTATGGAAGCACTGTGGAGCACGATATATATCATCATGCCAACATTGCAGATGTCATGCCAAAAAAAAAAAAGATATATATTTAAAATGCCTTTATTAAAATATCTAAGATTCTATCTGTCAGAAAAAGAAGTTCTCTGCCTTTGATTTTTTTAGGCTGCCTCTTTGAGATATTTCTTCATGCATGAGTAATTTTATGAATCTAGATAAAGATGATCTAAACTTTGCATTAATTCCAGATAAAATGTATATATCTGCATGAATATAGAAGAGAGACACCAGTCAAAGACTGCAATGACTTTGAAAAAAAAAACCAAAAAGATGACCAGTTAATGAAATAAAAATATTTATAATTTGCTCTTAGATACAACATTAGGTGTGTACATATATGTATGCACATGGAAAGGATCTGTAAAAGTAGGCTCTAACACCTACACTGAAGTCTCTGTGTTCACACTGAACAAGCAGATAATGACTAGACACAACAGATTGGGTTTTTGGGGCAAAACTAGAAAAGAAAGGGAGTAGCTCAACACTCCTGAGAATTCAGGTCAGACAATATATGCTTTTGTTTAGAGTGCAACATATGCAATTAACAGTACCAGCAGGCACAGTATTTGCAGTTTCAGATGACTGTTGCAAATGCCATACTGTGGAAGCACTCCAAGTCCCAGTTGGTTATTTGTTTATGAATTCAGCAGTACAAGCTACTTAGCAAAATAAAAGCAAAATTAAAAAAGGGAAAATGTAATCACAAAAACAAGCTAAAACTGTTTATTCCTGATCAGAAGTGCATTAATTCAAATGAAAATGTATTATATTACAGGCACTAAACAAAGACTACCAACATCCTGCAGGTTTTTCTGCATTAACAAACTAAGCTGCCAAAATCACGTACCAGTGGAGAACGCATCTGGTTTGTAGCTAACTCTTAAATTAATAAATCAACTGTCACATAATTGTGACTTCTACCTGAATGACAGCTCCAATTAATTTTGTATTGGTTCTCAGTGCAGAGGTGAGGTCAAGGTATCTTTTGGCTGCATTCCTAAATTTAAACACCAGACAATCTCATCCTTCTGGTTAAAAGTAATCAATATTAGCAATTTATCATAATTTGCTTTGCAGTGCACACTTGTTCTGTTTAATCAAGTGTCCTGCTTGATTTGTTTGTTCACAGTTGCGTGAAAAACATCTACTGAGCATGCTCAATACATTTTTCTTTTCCTCACAGCATCACTATAGTGCCTATTGCCCCTTGATTCATGCTCTGAGTGAGCTGCTGGATGACTTATGCAGATTGGCAAGGACTAGAAATGAGACACCGCTCTAAAGATCTCATAATAAATGAATTACTCTTCGTAACAGGTTCTCTAATGAAAAAAACACACCCCCCAAAAAAAAAAACCCCACTAACAAAACCCAACCAAATAAACAAAAACCACGGCCACAAAAAAATCCAGGATTTTGATTAGAAACTTCCTTATCTTAAATGTAGATCAATTTTCAATGAGATTTAATGGTAGAACATCAGAAGCTGTCAAAGTTATCAGCTGTGATATTCAGTTCACTGTAATGGAATATATAGACTCTTTAAGGATCAGGAAAGCAGCTGGCTCAGCTCTTTAATGAAGTGGCCAAAGGGCATGATTTCCAACTCAGGGATTTAACTATCTGCATCCTAGCCCAGAATGAGGGAGTTAGATGAGGCACAGCATGACCTGTTTCATCTCGTTTCTCTTGAAGAAGTGTCCCAAAAGTAGGTTTATACAGGGATACCTGGGAGACATACTGGGGTATGCCCTGGGATGCTGTCCAGTTTGAAGCCCTGCTGGAGGATGATAATTCTCTAGTATGTCTTTTGGGTCTGGGCTTCTTTGTTTGGAAACTGAAGCATGGTGAAAGGAAGAAAGGTGGATGATCTGGTATTGCCCTGGTATTAAGTCTGGACATAGGTAGGATGTATCCCTAGATCTAGGAACTGCTAAGAAGAACTGCCAGGTTCAGTTAAAGATATAGCTAGGAAGACTTCTTGGGTGAAGCAACTCTATCCTAACTAACTGAAGAGACATCAGGTCCCAGGAGGGTTGTTGTTACCCTTTTGTATGAAAGGCAGGCTTGCCTGACATTTTAGTCTGTTAAATATAATTTAATTGAAGTAGTTTTTCATTAGAGTGGAAGTAAACATCCTTGTCTTTGTCCTAAAAGGAAGAGTAGCCTAGATTCACTCCGTTGAAACCTGAATAACTGAGGTTTTGTAAGGGAAGAGAAGCTATTCTTTTAGGGGGTTCCTTCCTAAGGGCAGTATGAAGTGTAGCATCTTGTCTTGCAGTTTGCCCATGCATTGAGAGCTGTGCTACGTGTCCAGGAATTGAGGCAGCTGCAGTGGTGGTAGATGGGATATACACAAATACCTTGTAGTGTGAATTCATTTCTCCAACACAAGGGCACCAGCATTGGTGGTCATGTAGGTATGTGACTACAAAATACCCCCAAAAAATGGGATTGTACCTCCTTGACTAGGGGTCTCTGCTGTTACTGCATTCAAATTGCTAGTACAGTCCTCAAGCACACTAAGAAAGTGGGCCAAGAGAAGCAGGAAGCAAAAATGTTAGCAGGAACCCATCAAAATCCAGCTTTTCCTGTATTTTTATCTAAAATTGTACATTTTTCCTATTTGCCACTGTATCTTTCTCTAGGCTGTTTTTCTGGTGGAGTGGTGGTGGTGGGGTGGTTTTTTTTAACTCTCTCTCTTGTGGATTTCAGAGTCAGAGTGGTTTTCATATTTTAAAACCTCTGTAGATACCACTCCAGTTTATGCATCCCTCTGTGAAGGCTTTTTTCCAAGTTTCCCAGTGTTCCCTTGCTTTAGAGGAGGATGATTGTCTGTGGCCCTGTGCCATCAATGTGTTGAGACTGAAAGCCATCCAAGGTCAATACTATTCTATTCTGGAAAAATATCTGTTATTTTTTACCCTCTAAAGATAATTTACACAAACTACTAATACTATAAGTTAACACATATAGTCTGGAAATCATCTGTAAGCATCTGAGGAGATATAGCTTTACTAAAAGAAGTGTAATATAGTAGATCAGCATGGTGAAAATTTGCTTTCATTAAACTATGTGTCTGTTTATCACCTGCTCTAAATGCTGCACTAAAGCCAAAACAAAGCATCAGCTATACCCCTAGCTGGGAACTAGAAAAGATAATAATTTGCAGGACACTGCACTTGAATCTTCTTGCCATTCTATGATTTGTCCCTGAGATCCCAAACTATTGTAAATTATTCAGCTTCTTTTGGCTGCACCTAAAGATGAATTTTAACAACAAAATTTCCAAAAACACTATTCTAGGTTTATCATACTTGTGGAAAGCTTTATAAAATATACTTCTCATGCCAATAGTTTGCGGAAATTCATGGTTTACATGCCTGAATAGATCTTGTAGCAACCCATCATTCTCCATCACGACTGTGTGATATCTCTAAGACCAGGGGTAATGTGAGGGTATTAAGCTGAAGTGACTCCTCAGGAGCACTCTGGGACAAAAAAATTGAGTGAAGTCCATGTAAAAATATGAAAGCTGAGTCCATCTAAAAGGGCCAGAGAGTGGAAAAATCCCGTCATTAAAGCACAAGGAAATGTGTTATATGTATGTTAGATCTTAAAAAATTCTGAGGTTGAGCAGTGAAAAGAAAGCTCAGAACTACTCACAAATAAATGAAAAAAATACCTAGGACAGGGGAATATAAGGATGTTTTTACAGATTAGGCTTCTATTTCATTATAAGATTAGCTGAGAAAAACTGAGTACTATATCTATGAGAAGGAGATAGCATCCATGATTTGGAGGAGTAGCCACTTGCATAAGACAAAATTAGAGATTGCTTGTTGGATTGTGGTCACAGCCACTGAAGACTTCACAGCAGTGAGGAAATTAAGGCAGGGAACTTCAGGCAAGGAGTTTATTATTTTTGGCCAGATCTGTACATCTTTTCTGATACCTTTAAAGTAGAGAAGAGTTTTGTTCAGAAAACTTTGCAAAATCTTTCTGTCCTTTCCATTTCAGCTGTTCAGAGCTGAAATGAAAAACCAAAGCATTAGAGACTTGGGGATTCAGTAAACTCCTGTCCAGACTCTGTGGTCATTTCTCGGCTTGAGACATTTGTGGGCTAGGGGGCAGCATCCCAGTTCCGTGCAGAAGTAGCATCCCAAGTTACTACCCAAAACAGGCTGCAGATCAGCCAGAGATGGTCCCTGGAACCTGCTGAGATATGGAGAATGTAATAGCTACAAACACAATGGACTGAGGCCCGAACACAGCAGTTTGGTCAGCCTCTATCTGGAGGACTTAATCCATGGTAGACTTTCCAGGGAAAAATTCTTCACCTTTTAGTGCATTTTCTACCCTATCAGTTCAAACCTGCAGAGGAGACCAACTTTGACTGGTGTACATCTTGAATGACAGCCAACCACGTCATTTCTGCTAGTGAAGCTAATTCACAGGAATGCACAGATATTTCAGAGTCTGTGCCTCAGCAAGGGCACAGCCAAGCAGTTGGTACCAAAAAACCTGCAGTGATGGGCAAAGGTTTTCAGGCTGTACTAGCAAAGGAGCAGTTTCTGTAAACAGCCTTTTTGCAGTCTTTTCCATGCCACACACCTTTGCTCAAACTAGCAACAGCAAATTGGTTCACCACTTAAATAAAACAGGGCAGCATATATAATTTTAATTTGAAACCCACACGTACATTTGAAAATGGAGATACAATCTGGAATTGTGGACTTTCTAAATCTGCACAAAAATGAACATATAAAGCCATTTTCCTTTGTAGTTGCTTTTCTCTTTATAGATATAGGACCTGTCTGAAGCCAAGTGAGAGTTTTTCCATTTCAGTGGGCTTTAGATTATATCCATAATACACAGAGGGAGCATATGCACTTTATAATAGGGAGATAAAAACTACATCTGCAGTGCAAGATGACAGGGCATGACTTCTGGAATCTTTGTGCAAGAAAATGCATATTACACTCTTTTCACTACTACTCCATGAGTCTTATAATCAGAACAACAGATGATAGGGAAAAGACATTGTTTTCACTGAGGACAAAGCAATTCTAAACATAAAATCAGAAGGCAATAGCTTTACAAAAAATTAAAAATACCCTATACTACACCCAAGAGGAAAGATAGGTTCACAAATTTCTCCTTGTAGACAAGTTTTTTCCTCTAAGTTTAAACACTAAATCACAAGATTCACAAACCGAGGCTGCATTTGATTATTACCAATCAGGAGAACATGAAATACAGTGGATTTCTGTACCAAAGCACTCAGCTGTGTTTCTGTCTGAGCCATTAACCTGCTGAACATGATTGTATTATTAATACTAGATATTTCTCTCAATGTCACTTGCAGCCCTGAGACATAAATTACACCATACAGGTTTCTAAGAACGTCAGTACTTTGGAGGTAAAAAACATACTGAAGGAATGCGTCATAGAAAACACAGGAAGAAATTTGGAAGCAAATGCAAAAGATTAGTTACTGGGTAAACAGAGGGAAGCTATTACAGAAGCCATGTTATAAGGAGACTGAAAAGCTCTACCTACTGCAATATAGATTCAAGCAGAGTGAAATAAATTTTTACTTATGTTCTAACTGTTCCTCAAGTTCATCAACTGAATATTTACCACGTGAGTAGTGAGATGTAAATATTTTTTGAAATGTCAAGTTACACAGTGTTTCTGTGACTGTTGTTAAACATACTGGGTTGCTAGATCATCTGTTCAAATCATGTCCTTGATCATCATATCCATAGCCTCTGATTTGTTTAAGAGTTTATCCTCACACTCCCATCATTTTTTTTTTTTTGTACTTTCAACCTCATCTTTTTAAGGTTTAATCCAAGGCATTAACATAAAATCACTGTTGGTGACTGAATGCTTTTAGAAGTGGATTATCTCACATCCATTGGGTCATTATCAGATGAGGGCAAGGTTTGTGACGTGTTATTCTATTGCTTTCCAAGTATTTTTGCTTTTCAAATATTTTTGCACAGAGCACTTTTTAATGTGTGCTGTTCTCATATTCACTTTTGCAGAGTGGACAAGTATCCCTTGCAAGGTGCTTTGATATGTGTCTCTTGTCTAGAATAGAATAGTTCCAGTTAGAAGGGACCTACAACAATCATCTTATCCAACTGCCTGACCAATTCAGGGCTGATCAAAATTTAAAGCATGTTATTAAGGGCATTGTCCAAATGCCTCTTAAACACCAACAGGCATGCGGCATTGAACACCTCTCTAGGAAGCCTGTTCCAGTGTCTGACCACCCTCTTGGTAAAGAAACATTTCCTAACGTCTAGTCTGAACCTCCCCTGATGCAGCTCTGGGGCATGCCCATGAGTCCTATCGCTGGATACCAGGGAGAAGAGACCAGCACCTCCCCCTCCACTTCTTCCTTGAGGTCACCCTTCAGCCACCTTTTCTCCAAACTAGACAAAGTCCTTAGCTGGTCCTCACAGGGCATGCCTTCCAGCCCTTTCACCAGCTTTGTTGCCCTCCTCTGGACACACTCAAGGACCTTAACCTCCTTGTTAAATTGTGGGGCCCAGAACTGCACGCAGTACTCCAGGTGAGGCTGCACCAATGCTAAATACAGCAGGATAATCATCTGTTTTGACTGGCTGTTTGTGCTGTGTTTGATGCACCCCAGGATGCAGTTTGTCCTCTTGGCTGCCAGGGCACACTGCGTACTCATATTGAGCCTGCTGTCAACCAGCACCCCAACTCCTCTCCCAATTTATGCTTGTGCCCAGCGTTACTCCATCCCAGGTGCAGAATCTGGCATTTGTTCTTGTTAAATTTCATGCCATTGATAACTGCGCAATGCTCCAATCTATCTAGATCCCTCTGCAAGGCCTCTCGTCCCTCAAGAGAGTCAACAGCACTTTGGTATCATCAGCAAACTTGCTAATGGTGCATTCAACTCCTGCATCCAGATAATTATAAAAATATTGAACAGAACTGGTCGTAGAATTGAACCCTGAGGAACACCACTGGTGACCGGTCACCAGCCAGATGTAGCCTCATTCACTACAACCCTTTGAGCTCTGCCCTTCAGCCAGTTCTCCCAGGGCACTGTGAACCCGCTCATCCCACAGTTGAACAACTTGTCCAGAAGGATGCTGTGAGGGACAGAATCAAAAGCCTTACTAAAAACCAGAAAAACTATATCCACTGTAGCTTGCTCTGAACTGGAATTCCTGTAAGCTTGGCCAATACAGCACCAAGTGTGAAGTAATAAACTTGCTGAAAGAGGATGCATTAGCTTTGCTCTCCAATGCCATAATATACTTGCTTGATTTTGGGACAACTCAATGAGAGAGAAAAGAGAAAGCTCATGTTTACCTAGAAAAGGCTTGCACAGCCATAACTCAATATGACCAAGACTTACTGGCGAGGACAGGCCAACCTGGTGTAGAGAAGAGCTGCCCTGTTGAACCATGGCTGATATAAACCTTGGCTTTGGGGATGCAGCTGCATCCCCATGTACAGTGATGCTGCCTCTTCTGGACACTGCAATACGATGCTGCAGCATCTTCCTCCTCAAATGGGAACATGGACATGAATCTGATCCCTATTCTGTCTAAAGGTCTCTCCCTCTTGGCACTGAGTCTGAAATTCCCTTAGGACACATGTTTGTATAAATGATCTTTGCAACAGTTAAATGTCATTTATAGCTCATGGTCTGTATCATGAATTCAGGACATTTCTTTGCAAAACAGATCAACTCTTGTGTACAGGAATTTATTTGTTTGTGTTCCTTTCAAATAGCTTCTGTATCTGGTCACTACTTGTGTTTTCTGACTTTCTTCTTTTTCTCTGACAATTCTTAACACTACCTTGCTAAACTAACTGAATGCACTAATTGTTTCTTTAAGCAAGAAGTTCCTACACTGTGTCAGATCTAATTTGGTATCTTCATTCATTCTTTGTCTCCCCTTTCTTACTATTTATGATCTAGTGCTGACCTCAAGCAGTCTGGTTGGATTTTTCTTTGAGCTCCAGGTGCCTTTCCTTTGTACTGTTGGGCAAGTACATAATTTAATGGGTACTTCTAGTCCCTCACATACAAAATTGCTTGTATGCAAGAACCTCAGATTTTTTAAATCTTGACTTTTGCCTAATTTTTTCTCCTTTAGTTCCAGTTTTTCTCTGCAAAATATGTGAGATTTGTAAGTCTTGACACTGACAGAGCAAAGAATCAACGCCTTGCATCAATTGCTTTCCTGAATGCTCTCAGTCAGACATCAGTCCCACACTTGAAAGTAGTTCTCAGTGAATGTTTGGCAGCAGCTAAAACCTGCCAAAAGCCAAACTGATGTGATAAGTGAGAACTTCAGGGAGAAGTGACAGGGTCTGCAATAAGAATTGGGACTAGTGTAAAACAGTGGGTCTGAACTATTTCAGGATCAGGACTGAGCTGTGCAATTCACAGATATAAGCCAAAAATGAATCTAAAACTGAAAAAAAAAAAACAACCCACAAAACCTAAACTAACACTAAGGCATATTCTTACAGAGTAGAAATGGAGATAATTAGAATCTTTCAGATTTCCTCCTTGCTTACTAGGAAGTTGCCTGGAAGTTGCCTCTTAAAACTCTGTGAGGCCAGTGTCTTGGAAATGAGTGGTGAAAGGTAGAATAAAGGAAAATATATGTTCCTTGTCTGACTCTTAGTGCAATGTAGCTCATAATGACCAATTCTTTGAACACAACAGGAAAAAAAAAATGGATAAGAATAGCTACAGGGGATGGACAAACTACAAGGACTTGCTACTGTGCACTGTATTTCGTAAGGAAATGTGACTTGTGCGATTGCACTGTCTGCTCAGTGTCAGTCTTCTCGCTAGAATTATTCAGTCTCAAAGTGGAGAATCACACATATTTAAGTTTGGGGAAAGAGCACAGCTGAGAAGAAAGATGCAAGTTCATGATCATTTACCTCAATTTTTGTGCCTCTCAAAATGAATGCAATGACGGAAAAGTCACAAAAGGAGCTTGATGCTTAGACATTTTGTTTGTCTGCTATCAAGCCAGTCAATACATTTATATAAGCTGACCTATCAACATATATTTATCTCCAAGACTGTTACGGCATTGACTGTGCTGCTGCACAAGGCGTGTTGCAGGGGAGCAGAGGTATTCAGGGACTAATAACATAACAAAGAAAGAAAGTGCTGGGAAAGCTGAGGATGGGAAAATCAAGTAACTCATGATATAATTCCACCAGAAATCATGTTTTATTAGTTCTGTTACTTGTGTATATTCTGAACAAATTCTCACTAGTGTTTGCATGAGATTGTCACATCAGATCTTACATAAAGAAATGGAAAAAAAAATCTTGTAATTAAGACAAAACAAGGGAAATCAAAAGACTTGAATTCTCATTCAGATTCTGTCTCTATCTGCTTTGGGAAAACTATGTACCACCTTTTGAAGACATTGAACAACTTCAATGAGGCAATACCACTGTATTAGTATCCTACATCATTTTCCCCTGGAGTATTTAGGAAATCCCCGGTAATACAGAGAAGTGCTGGAATACAGCACTTTTATAGCACAGGTTGCATGCCACTGCAGTCACTGTGGGCATTTTCAGAGAAAAGTTGCAATTTATTAATCTGCTGATATTTTTAAAGAAGTTTTGTGTTGTGGAGACTGCTCTGCAGGAAATATGATTTATCCCGTGGCTGTATGAATTCTTTTCTGCTGGATATACTCTGGGGTGGGTGGGAACCTGCAGTGCTTGCTGCAACACAGGCAAATATACGCTTCACAATGATGTTGCTGCATTAATGATTTGCATATGAAATTTAGGAAATATATGAGAGAAATTCATAGCAAATGTGAAGAAAGCTGCCAGAATAAAATGCTAATTCTGATAGATTTCCGACATTGCCCTTAGGGAAACAGAAAATATATTCGTAAGACATAGTATCTTGGATGTTTAAGACCACTAGCCTGAATACTGTCCAAATCAACTAATTGTCCAGGACAGTGAAACAAATTTACCATGGCAGGTTAAAAGATAATAACTTGTTTACTAAAGTTTAGAAGTTTACATTGAATGAATTGCCAGATGAATAAGAAATAAATCAGGCAGGAAGAGCTTATTATGGTATGATGGATGCCTCCTGTAGGGCATAAGCACCATCGTCTGGAAAAGTGCTGTCTTCAGGCTTTATGAGAACTTCGGAAAAAACATCTATAGATAGGTTTTATGCCATAGTCAGCATGCCTGGCAGTCAGGCATGTACAAAGCTTTATATCTGGAAGACTTCTCAGTTTGTCCCCAGACACTGAAATAGTAGCAAATCCCTGGATAAATGTATTTGCCAGTGGCAGCAACTTTTTATTCATTTTCATAACTCTTCCTGAGGTGCTAAGTTCCTGTAACTGTTGCAGATAACTTCTGGTCAGCTTTTCTGTCAATCCCTTCAGTATCACTGAAATTTTATGCCACATGTTGTGACTCTTCAATTGCCAGAAAGATTAAGCTCTGATAACTGATCACTATGCCGATTAAAAAAAAAAAAAAATTGAGGTGCTGTCAGATAAGTCATTATCTATAACTTCTTTTACCTGACCGAAGCAGTAGGATTCTACAAGGGAAACCTGATGTTTTGTGGGTATGTTTTTAAAGATTGTGCAGGACTTCCTGATATAATTTTAAGCAAAAATAAACAAACAAACAAACAATTAAAAGCTTTCTTTTCTAAGATCTGACTCAAGGGGAGACAGGGATGGGGAAATATTGTTGCTTACAAATGATTTTCCTTATGTCACTCTGATTCCCAACCCCATGATAGTCTTATGGTGTGATAACCTTAGCATCTTTGTGGTAGACTTCTGGTTCTTATTATATAGGAGTATAAAGGCAAGGGCTATTGCATAGTTACATAGATGTACCTGAAGATATGGGAAATATTCACAACATGGAAGTTGAAGGATCTAATTTAGCTATGCTGCCTGCCTAGTATTCCTACAGTTTATAGTCAACAGGGGATTCAGAGTCTTCCAGATACAGCATCAAAATTTAGCTCAATGAATTACACTGGCAAATCCTGCCTCTCTTCACCAGTAAGATGGGGCTCAGGGAGATGAGCCAGCTGAATTACCTGGCTAAGCTGGTCACCTAGAGGTGGCTGAATACACCTCTAGGAGACTTTGTCTAACTAACAGTGATAAAAGCCAAAAGCAAACAGACAACAGCCATTGAAGTGTTGGTTAAAACAGGTAGCTGGGGGACACCTAGTTCACCCTCCTGATAAAAGCAGGGGTATTCCCAACACTAGACTGGGTAAGCATGTTTGCATCTAGCCAAGTCTTGAAAATATCCAATAATGGTGATTCCACAACAGAAGCCCTGTACTCTGCTGAGAAGATATACATACTGGGAGTGATGAACAACCTGTCTGTACATTATCCCAAAAAATGGCAGTTGTTGTTGGTCTGAAACAATTGTACTATCTATCTGCTACACAATGCAGAAGCAAACCTAAGGCCAAAGAACCAAAAGCAGTGACACCAGTAAAGAAATGATTAAAGAGATTTTTGTGTAAAGCTTTGTAATGAAGATAGGACCTTATTCTAACAATGAACAAGTGAGCATCCAAGGAAGGTGTTTGTGAGGGAGAGAGGAAAAACCTGTGTGTTTCTTTTCAGGCTGTCAACACTTAGGAAGTTAACTAAACTTTTACAGCCAGAATATTCTAATAGCCATATATTTTAAGGTCAACATCATGGTCTGGCAGAGTCACATATTCTTACAATAACTTTTAAGTCCATGAGAAATTATTGCCTCCAGTCTATGTATGTACTGAAAATGTCATAAGAAAATACAGGGTGGAAAAAATTAATACAGTATTTTGCGGATATTACATTTCCATATGCTTTAGTGAGAATCTACTTTCTTCATCATTTTGATTATAAGGATCCCTAAGCATGCCTCTAAGCAGAAACCTGGTTTTCAGAAAGACATATGATTCACCGTTGTACTTGAACAATTTCTTTTTTAATTTGAGCTCAAATGTAATAGCTGAGTACACTCCTGTCCTATCTCTATTTCAAATGTCCTCTCACTTTCTTATAGCCTCATTATGAGAAAGTGAAAAGCATTTGCTGAACTACTTTTTCTAAAATGCTTAGGCAAAGTCTGAAGAAGGCTTTCAATTCAATCTCCCTGAAATTTAACCACATTCTTTACAAAGGTAAAAGTACACATCACAATATCTCTTGCCTTATAAAGCGACTTACCAGTGTGCATTTGCAGGAAATGGTCTGGATACTTCTATATGTGTTTAGTTTTGCAACACCCAAGGTTACTGGCTGACAGTTAAAACACATAACTAAAACTAAAATACATATAATAGCAAAGAGAAAAGCACTGTTCTGATTTACTTTATTGCATGTAGTTTGAGATTCTTATACATTCTATACTTGGAGATTATCAGAAAATGCATCTTTACTGTTTACTCTTAAAAACAGTGGATATTGTAATCATATTTTGGATGGCTCAAACTCATGAGGCATCTTCAGACACTTCCTAACAGTGGAGAGCTGGAAGGGCAATAAAGATAAGGTTGAGATGAGGTTAAAAAAAAAAATTAAAAAAATGATATTTTATTTTCCTTTCTGGAAAATGCAGGTTTTTGAAATGAAAGTCTTAAATCTAGTATGCTAGTTTTGATGTCACTATATTAAAAAAAAAATCAAATTAAATATTTCACTAATGCAGATTCTTTTATGTTGTTAGAACAGAACCATCAACACTCACTTCCCCTTGCTGCTCAATGAGCTACAAGAATTTGTCCCGCTTTGTCACATGGCTTGTTCCCGCCTTCAGCCACATGTGCATGAATATGTCCACATTAGCTTTTGTGAGCAGGCAGAGACTAATTCAGGCGTTTCACTGAGGTGACCAGAAGGTGTGTAGTCAATGCAAAACTATGCTTAAGCTAAAAAAAGCAGCACAGTGCTATCGCTGTAAATTATCCATACATTCTGAATAAGGGCACAATATTTTTTCTTTGTGCTCATGGAAGTCTGCAAAGCCACACCTACAGCCTGGTCCTCAAAATATTCAATTCGTAGAGTTTTCAGTACTTACTTAATTGAATGCTGTTTGCCATGTTCTTTGGGGGAAAAAAAAAAAAAGCTATGATTAATGCAGAGGACCCTTGATAGACCCTTGATTTTTACTAAGATCCTGTTATAAAACTTTTTTCAAAGTGCAAAGTTTCATACAGTCACTAAACATGCATTACCTCATGATGTTCAAGCCTGTTAGCTTAGATTATGATGTGAACAATATTCATTACAGTTTACAGAGGAGTTTCGCATAGAGGTGTTCAGGCGGATTTATTCTGCACTCATTCAAACTTGAAATAAACCGTATCAAGCACACACGAAGTAATATATTGTCTCCTCATGGCTAAAGGTCACTGGTGCACCTCCGTTAAGACATCTGAAGCAATCCTAACAAAGTTGTCATACTTTCAAGTCATATTTACTGGACCTAATCTTCTTTGAACCATGTCACTGCTTCTGGAGTAAACAGGGACATGGTTGTCAAGGACTTTTAATTTTCAGTGACAGCTGTCAAAGGATCTTTCTTAGACACCAGTCATATTTTAGATAAGAAAATAGAGTTTCAGGCTGCATGCCGGCCACAGAACATGAGCAGTTGTGATTGCATACCATCTCATTTCCCCAGTTTAATTTGAAATCGCAAATGGTAAATTGGATTTTATGGTTCAAATAAGATAGAAACAGAGACCAATTATCTCCAGTTTATTTATTACTTTTATCAATCAATGTTTATTTTATAAATTAACTGACACGTTGTCCTAGCTCAAAGCAGTGAGATTGGACTTTTTTTTGTAACCTGAATGTCATATGCACTTTTAAAAAAGAACAATGGACTAGACGAAATCAAAGCCAAGGCTGTGGGATATCAGTTGGGTTGGTAGGGAATCCCCAAGGCAGTGATTCATGGTGCTTGGAAACAAAGTGACAGATGACCACTGACCTCAAAGGGTTTTACTTTATGGTCCTAGAAGTATTTTCATGAACCACAGGGAAGATGCATGATGCAGGATTTTGCTACAGGCTCAAAGATTGGTGCATGAAACTAGGGAAAGCATAAAGCTTTCAATTATGTTTCTCTTGAGCTCATTCATCTTCTAACCTTAATAAGAGAAATATAGGAAATGGAGCCATGTGCAAACAAAAACTGGAAAAAAGGAAAATTCAAATGACTTAGTAAAAAGCAGACTTTTGAGATTTATGAAATTGAGTTTTTTATTCTCAACCCTCACCTTCTGCCTCTTGCAATTCATTTTTCTCCCTTGCAGCCTACTGCATCACTCCTAGATTTTCAAGGGAATTACTAGTTTCTGAAGGACTCCAGAGATGCATCACAGAAGCAAAGATTTAGGAAATGCTGAAAGACACCAATGGAGCAGGCCTGAAGGAAGGTTGGACACAACTACTTTCTACAGCTGAGAGTTAATTGTCCTGGGAGAAGAGAAGGCAGCATTATCCACAGGCTCAATGTTCCTCAAAGCACATCTTTAAAAATACCTCTGCTTTCTACATAAGACCTTCTTGTCTATGGCTCCAGTGACCTTATACTGGAGTGGGCAAATATTCACATCTACATTTGTTCCACATCTTAGTTCTTCCCTTTACATTTTAACAAAAAAGTACTTCTGAGCCTCAAAGGGACCTGTGGAAACCCAGGTCTCAGAAGAAACACTCAGAAGTTGCAGTG
Source organism: Theristicus caerulescens (assembly GCA_020745775.1). Classification (NCBI taxonomy): domain Eukaryota; kingdom Metazoa; phylum Chordata; class Aves; order Pelecaniformes; family Threskiornithidae; genus Theristicus; species Theristicus caerulescens. The sequence goes on along the minus strand of CM036559.1, from coordinate 126,973,565 downwards.
CCTAGCCTAGAATAAAAAGAGACAGACCTCCTGACAGACATGACTGACTATAATTTCTAAGTCATGCTACAGGTTGACCAAGATGAGAATTTGCAGATATGTAACTGAACAAAGTCATTTATTTGAAATGCAAGTTATGAACCTGTCTTTAAAGGCAAAATTATTCTTTAACAGTCGAGAAATATAGTAAAATAAAAGCTTCTAAGGGCGAATACAGAGGATATATATTTTAGCTGAGACATTCACTAAAACTGTAATAAGAAAATCAAAGTTCAACTTTGGTCTGTTTTCCCAGAAGCTCTGTTTACAAAGATCAGAAGGAGACTTCAGTCCAATGAGGGTCTAAGAACATTGTTATACTTGTAAAAAAGAATGAAAAAACAAATACTAAATGTTGGGTTTTTTTAATCAGGGATGTAGTTTTAGGTTTCAGATCTTAGACTTCTTTCTTATTGTTAGAAGGAGACGTCTCCATGGGGAAGATAACACAGATAAACCTGTTTTAGGACTCTTACACCCTCCTCCAAAGCCTCAACTATTAGCCACTCTTTGAGACAAAACGTGTGACTGGAAGGAGGGTTCAATTTGATGTCTGACTGTTTGATCATTAATTCAGAAGAACACAGGTAATTATCCATCTTATCTGATGTCAGCTGTCTGAAGAGCAGTGTCCTGTCCAGGCTAGTCACTGAGGCTCCCATTAAAGTGAAGAGAAAGTTAAAACCAACTCCAGTTATTCATTTCATTCTGAGATCGGTATTTGAGGTGAATGGGATGAACTGATTTCTGGATGTGGCTGTTTCTTTTACTGATATACAGGGAGTTCATCAACCAGGCTAGACCAGATACCGATCTTTTATATCCAAGGTGAGACAAGGCCTGCTGAACAGCACAGAGATGTCCAGTGCTGAGAGGTCGAGCGATTAAAGCTATTCTCTCTATTTATTTGTCCCTGCTTCACTATATAGCTACTGACTAGAACCATTCCCAGGCTGTTTATTGCCTATATCAGATTTAAAAGCATAGTTCGCACGTCCTCACATGAGTCCTAAGCATTTATCACTTCAATAGCATCACCTCAGTGCTCTGGTAATATGCTTAGACATTTTATATATAAACCATGATCATAATTTTCATTGCATTGTGAAATTCATGGAAATACACATCACTGGGAGTTCTTAGGCCAGATGCATAAAGTGTTAAGTGTTTAATTCCCATTGCATTAATTCCCAATAGATTTAGTTGTGTATATATATATGTGTGTATATATATATATTCCACTATCTTTATCTGGAGTTTGTTGATTTTTGTCTGTGAACATTGTGCATAATCCTGTGGCTACTAGACACATAAGTCTTTTGGCAAATCTTCTTAGTCTTCTGTCAGTTCATTGCTTTGATTTTGTCCAAATGCAACTACTCAGCCAATTTTTGTAATAAAGAGCAAAAAAGCTGCTGATACCATGATAGCAGAAAGCATGCTATCACAAGTCAGTTCAGTAAACTCCACCAATTTTTCACATTCTGCAGAAGGTATATTTTGCTTTTCGTTACGTACTGGGGAGGAATGCATTTGACTCTACAGAACTGATCTGGTCCCTTAGGATAAAGCTGAACTTCTGCCATTTAGTTTCACAGGGTTGACTGAGGTGTCTTCATTCTGCAGGTTTCAATGAAATGTAGCTGCTAAGTGCACACTCAGGCACTGGAACAGGCTGCCCAGGGAAGTGGTTGAGTCTCCATCCCTCGAGGTATTTAAAAGACGGGTAGATGTGGTGGTTAGGGACATGGTTTAGTGGCGGACTTGGCGGTGGTAGGTTAATGGTTGGACCTGATGATCTTAAGGGTCTTTTCCAACCTTAATAATTCTATGATTCTATGATTCTATACGTATTCAGAGATCCAAATCCCACAGTATATTTAGTGTTGTTAAACCTATTAATGACGGAAACAAGAATCTCTTTGCAACCTAGCTTAGCTCTTGCCCAGGGGAAGATGTTACTAACTCAAAGCTCTCATTTGCTTATCTTTTCATGGCTTTCTGTTTTGTTTTAGGTGCTTTGTTTTGTTAGCTTGCTTCAGCAAGATAACTTGCTGTCTCATAAGTAAGTCTTTCATCTCTTCCCGTTCACATACAACCACAAGCTGGAAGAAGGGAAAATGACATTTGCCTCCTGAATTGTTGTTATATTTTTAATAGCTTTATTATTAAAATGGTTGACTCTGCTACACTGGACACGTTTAAGACTCAGCTGGACAGGGTGCTGGACCATCTCATCTAGACTGTGCTCTTGCCTAGAAAGGTTGGACCAGATGATCCTTGAGGTCCCTTCCAACCTGGTATTCTATGATTCTATGATTATCAGAGGGTAAGGGTAGAGTTTGGGATGCAGATCGCCTCATGTTTTCAGTTCTTTTCGCAAGTTTACTGGAACAATTTAGAGTAGATTTTCTCAGGAGGTAAGATAAAGATGCTTAAAGGATAGTCTTTTAAGAATGGTCCTAATAATTCTAAAGTATAATCCTTAATGAGATTAGTACATGTTATATTCAGTGACTGATTGACTGGCTATGTCCAAATTTATACATGGCAAAAAACGTTGCAGTATTCCAAAATATTAGACTATTTTGCAGATGAATTAGGTCAAAGGGATATTCTGCATACACCTCAAGTTCTTTGACATTGTTTAGAGCACTTTCCAGATGTTTAGGTTGCAAATAACATATTAAGCTTCTTATTTGCCTTTACCTGTGCGTATTTCAGATCAACTGGCAAGCAAGAACATATTTTATTCTTCTGGGACAGTCATGTTGAATTACTGACACACTGTGCAGCACCCTGATATAACACTCCAGGGTATTAAAAGGTAAAGAGTGCTCTTTAGCTATTCACAGAAGTTTAAGAGCTGGTAATGAACAGGTCAACATAGGAAAAGTATATTGCTATGAACTACCATAACCAGGAGCTGTTTGGTATGCAGTATGCTATAAAGGTGTCTGAAACTCAGCAGATTCCCAGCAGATCTCCTACACTTTATAACACAGGCAACCACTGTAATTACACTACTGAAAAGTGTAAGAAAGAGATATACTATTATACCTTTTTGATAATGACCCTACAGAGTCAGTTTGTGAAGACAGAAGGAAAACTTCTGAGAAAGCACAGTGTAAATTAAGGGGTGTAAATGCAATCCTCCTGATTATATGAATTACTACTAATCACTTTTCATAAAGAATCATTGTATTGTTATAATACTTTTACAGCAACACAACTGCAAAACAATTATAATTGTGCTGAAAATATGCTAAAAGGATACCATTAAATCCACCAAGTCAAGCTCTCAGAAATTACCATTTGCTGCATTACTATAAATTTGGCCTCTTTGCACATATAAGTCACAATAGGCTTGGTTTATGTGATCTCAACTACTTTTCCCCAGAAGCCCTGCCTTTATCGATGCACAGGTTAGACAGTTCTCAATTAACACAATCAACCAAAGACAACTTTGAAATTGGCCTTGCTTCGAACAGGGAATTAGACTACCTGACAAGATTCCTTCCAATTTAAATTATTCTAACATTTTTTGCAGTACTTTTTCTTCATTCTTATTGCTTATTATATAGCTCTATATTTTATTATAAAGTAATAAAACCCCATTTAGAATAACCAAGCTTCCTATGATGATACCACCATTATTCCACTTTTATAAATGGGAGACCAAAAATGGGATCACATCCAAGGCCGAACAGGAAATACCCATGAGAATGAAGGGAATTAATTCAAGTCTCAGGGTAATATCATACCTACTGTTTCAACCACAATCAGCTCCAGTACACTTTTAAAAATAGCTTTAAAACCAGCTCTGCTTTTAAAAGCTGGAGCAACTGAATGGCCCCAGGGTTCTCCTTTGGAAGATAACAGCATGCCTTTAGAGATCTGTTAAACTTCTGAAAATTGTCTTCCATACAGCTATGCAGTGGTCAGAGCTTCCAATTCACAATGCCAAGAAGTTCCAATTTCTTCCTTTCACTTATTTCCTGGCAGCTGCATCCCTATATCACTGTATTCCCCAAGCCCAGCCAAAACAAACCTTAAGCTCTGATTTAAGATACATTTCAGCTAGATAAAAGAATCATTAGAGTGAGCCATCAGATTCATATTGACAGGAGTCAAATGTCAAACACTAGAAAGCTTTAAGTGAGGGAACTTGCCAAGAAAGTCAGCTTCCAAGTCTGTTTCCAACATCCTCTTGACAGAATTCTTTGCTATTAACTATTCTTATAAAAACTTGAAAGTTTAGTTCAGAATTAACATCTTCATGCATGAGTGCGTTATCTACATATATATATCTTTTTTTCATAAAAATCTTAATTCTAGTTATTATGAGAGCCACATTGAGAAAAGCCAACTACAACTGGAATATCATTTTTCAAGGCTCTGTGAAAGCATATAAAAATGGACAGGCAGGTTCTGTCGTTATTGTTTTATGGCCCTCACCAATGAGAGCACTGGCTCATTGAAATGACCTACCCTGCATAAATGTGACTGTAGATCAGGATTCCGTGTAGCAAAGTTGCCCCACATACTTTAGCACTTGGATCTGATCTCCTTTTAAGTTCCTACTAGAGGTTTGTAGCCTAAATGAATTTTTTTTTTTTTTAATATAGTTCTGTTCAAGGTCCTCAGAGCAATGAGATGGCACTCTTGCATTTGCTTCATTGATGTTTTGTAGCATGATACTGAAGGTGTGGTTCATTAGCTTCTCATGCTAGGAAAGCATGTTGAATATTTAAGTGTTCATGGCTTGCTGGGATAGAGGTGGAGGACTCATGTGTGAAGGGAGCCAAATGTGGCACAGTCCTCATCCAGATTGTTTAGCTGGAGAGATTCTTTGAACAAATGACTGAGTCTGTGTGTCTTTATGGAATGAATGAGCTGCCTTACTCCAGAAGTGATCATGGCAGCCAACCAGGAAGAAGCTTGCTATGATGTGGATAATCAGAGGACAAGAGATCTGGAACAAGGCAGGGAAAGAAACAAATCATCTATTCAGATCTTGCAGTTGAATAAATTTGTCTTCTAGTCCAAAACCCCTACAAAGAGCAGGGATACCTTCAACTAGATCAGGTTGCTCAGAGCCCTGGCCAACCTGACCTTGAATGTTCACAGGGATCTACCAGGAGCGTCTACTACCTCTCTGGGCAACCTGTTCCTTTGCTTCACCACTCTCATTGTAAAAAATTTCTTCCTTATATCTAGTCTGAATCTACCTTCTTTTAGTTTAAAACCATTACCCCTTGTCCTATCGCAACAGGCCTTACTAAAAAGTCTGTCCCCATCTTTCTTATAGGCCCCCTTTAAGTACTGAAAGGCTGCAACAAGGTGTCCCCGAAGCCTCCAGAATCTCCTCCCTCGCCCTGCTAGCCACGCTTTTTTTGATGCAGCCCAGGATACGATTGGCTTTCTGGGCTGTGCGAGCACATTGCTGGCTCATGTCCAGCTTTTCATCTACCAGTACCCCCAAGTCCTTCTCCTCAGGGCTGCTCTCAATCCCTTCATCCCCCAACCTGTATGGATACTGGGAGTTGCCCTGACCGAGGTGCAGGACCTTGTACTTGTCCTTGTTGAACCTCCTGAGGTTCACATGGGCCCACTTCTTGAGCTTGTCCAGGTCCCTCTGGATGGCATCCCTTCCCTCAGGCTTCATGCATGCCTAGATTTTTCACTCATTTTTCTTTTATGTCAGGTTTAATCTGCTGGTGTAACAGTTCCTCTTCACTGACACCAGTGATGAGTACAAGAGGAATTAGTCCTGTTCTCCACAGCTAGTGAAACAAAATAAGCATCAAGAGTAGCGAATAAAGTTTCACAAATATTTGCTGTTTATCCATTTACAAAACCCTTCCTTTTCTGCTTTGGTTTTGGCTGAACCAAGGGCCAGCAAAGTCATCTGGCTCTAATTATCCTCAGCGGATTTGAAGAGGATAAAGCCCTATGGGTTCTACAGGAACACAGGAATGGAGCTTTCCATCTATACATTCTATTGGACCCTACTCTCCTTCCAGGTCTTTTCCAATTTCCAAACAATTTCCAGGGCATTTTAAGACTGAGCCATTTAATTCTCTTCATTACCACAGCACCACCGCACCCTCAGCTATTTTTAAGCAAGGTCCAAAGGGATGGTTATGCTTTTATTTATTTAAATTATTGTATTGATAATAATAAAAGTAAAATAACATTAAAAAAATCTTTATTGTTAGTCTGTAGAAGAAATTTAACATGGATTTCATGTCCCTCTGAAGGTATTGTAGAGAGTGGCATGCCAACTGTATAAAAGTCTAAGTTGAAGGGCTTAATTATTTATGCTCAGCCCTCTTCCAGAAAGGGAAAGCCAGAATGAACTAGGAGGGAAAAAAAAAAAAAAGGAAAAATAAATAGTACTGGAAAAATAACATTAAGTCTATACTGCTGACAGTCTTAAACTAACAAAGACTGTCCTTAGACTTGCTGGCCCCATAACAAAGTGAATTTGTTGCAATTTCAGAACTACACTCTGTTATAAAATACACCAAGCCTTCCTGCCTCCTCCTCTCCCACTCCCCAAAGGGAGCTGGTAACTGTAGTTCTTTAGGTTATGCTTCAGCAACTCACACAGCATTTTAATTCCTTCTTTGGTCTTGCAAAGAAAATCCTTACATGTTGTATTTTATTGAAGGATGGGAGGAGGAAAGGAGGCTGAAAAGAATATAAAGAATAGTTGAAGGGAAAAGGAAACAATAATTGGAATAGCCTTCTAGAAAAAACAAATATAATTTTAAAAAGACACTACAACTGGAGGCCAGGGAGAGGAACAGTTTACTATTATTAACAATCAATAAAATGTTGGTTATTATAAAAATATCTTTATTATTTCTAGAGATTTCTACACCCTTGGTAGAAAGCTCGTCTAGTTCTCCTGGTATTGGTGCACAAAAGAGTAACTACCGTTCTCCCTTCCCATTAGGCAAAACGGCCACCAAACCTGGAGGAGAGCACATCCATTACCACATGTGTTTGCTTTTGGCAGTGCTCGAATACAGTCCATGTCCCACTCTTAGGACATCTCTTGGTAAGCAATGGATAATATTGACATTTGTTAACAAACTCCATGTTATGCTGTTGAATCCTACACATGAAACACAATCGAAGCAAGATTAGCATTACAAACACAAGACAGGAACACAAGGTAATTTTGAATTATGATTATCTCAATGAACAGTGATCAGAGTCCATTATAGCCAGAAATATTGCAGGGTCTGGAGAAGTGTTTCAAAGGAAATATTCCAAGGAAGATAATACATTTATATTGCATATTTTTATTATGTATCTGCTTCTAGGAGAAAAGTATCTTGTTTTGGCATTTGGAGAAAAGAGTAAAATATTTAATTCAACCTGGTCTTTCTGCTAATGTAACAGTGCAAGGCTATAAAATGAGGAGATCTAGGAAAGTCAATTTTCGTACAACAGAATGACACTTAATAGGCACGAAAATGACCTGTATAATCTATTAAGTGTTTCTGGTCTAGTTATTAAGTTTCCAAGTCAATATGTGTAACAAAAAGCTTATCTTTTTATAAAAAGGAATCAATTTTTTTTGTGTGGTCTGAGCCCTCAGAGATTAATTAGAAAGCAGAAGGAACAAAAACTAAGTCTCTATTTTTTTATGAGAATATGTTATTGTTTTTCATAGGCAGTATTTAGCAATGCATCTCAAACTAGCTTGTTTAAGGACTACACCTGTGAATAACAGAACTATAAGCACCAAAAACAATCTTAAGAAAATAGGACAGCTCACAACTTGGGTATAGCCAGAACTGGTGTAGTCAAAAATGCAGAGTGAGTGTGAATTTACAGAAAAGATAAAGGTTGCTAAGAAGTTGAATACTGAATACTTAGTTCTGTCCCTTACAACTCAAGAAAGCATGTTTCTTTTTAATATAAAAACTAAATGTTTTCTACAGCTGAAGGGAAGGTTACTTAATCCTTCTATAGTTGGTCTCTCTAAAAATCAACTGAAATCATGTATCTTAGTAAATAAAAAGGGATGCAGTTTTTGAAAGAGAAAACACATCCAAACAAAACTGGAAAGACAGCCAAATCCTCTGTGTGTTAATACTGATGGCCTGCGGCCATACTACCTTGGGTTATGATCTTAGAGTCTAATAGGACAAGCAAGGTCAGACTTGGTCAATACTCAAACAGGACACCTACAAAGTAAATCCAGGTGCTGCAAGTCATAGTGAGAGCAAGAACTTTTCTACTGTCTTGAGCATTTAATCACTGCCGCAGGCATGGTCATAGGGGTCATTCTACTCTTGCTGTCTTCTGAACACTTATAAAATTACAGTCCTGACCACTTGAGAGCATTAAGAAAATCATGTCACTTCTTAAAGAGCAGAGGCATTAACCTCACTAGCCTGTCCAGATTTCAATCAGATATTAAATTTTTCAGGCTGTTTTCACTGATTAAGTAAGTATTCTTTTCACCTCTTTTCTAAAGAACTTCATTGTTGCTCTGTTCTTTTACATGCATACACACTTAGTAACAAACATACTTTGGGTATTGCCTGGTTTAAAGGTTCTTTGTAAGCAAAAACCAACATATTTTGGTCAGAGGACTAAAAAAATATCACTAATGATATTCCAGGTTTACCACAATTTTCACTGCAGAATTTTATTTGTTATTTTAGTCTATTAATATTTTTCAGTGGTGCTTTGAAAATGCAAATGATTATTATAGTACTCTCTTAGTGTGTTCTCTGACTCTCTTCTTTCTATGGTATTTCCTACATTTAGAGTCCTTTTGCTTTCCTAATACAGTGAGGACTTTTTTCAGATCTTCAGAAATCACTTCCTTTCTGAGAATCACCAATGGCAATATTTTGACTAGCTCTACTTAAGACTTGGGCCTTGTCCCGTTTCCTTACAGTAAGGCTCAGGTTTCCAAATGCTAAGCAGCCTGAATTCAGATTGCCAACTACACTACCTGATTTAGGCATCAGAATTGCTAGGGTTTCCAAGTTCAAAGTAGTAATGAGCAATTTGTACAGCTCCAGAAACAGGCAAAGTGGCCTGATCCTAGCTCAAGGGTCATATTCAGTTATAGAAATATGATGCTAAGCAAAGTCAGGAAAACTATCTAGTCAGAACCCACTGTTAGATGGTTATGGTTAAATAAGAGGAATCTTAGACTTACTACATATTTTGAGTATTATGAGGGACCATTACAGAGCTTAAATTTCTTCTGAATTAAACTTAACATCACTTAATTGCACACTGACTCTATGTGGTTTCCTCACAGTTTCTAACCTAATACTGAGTATAGAAGATGAAGATGAGGGGACCATACTTCAGAGCTGTTATGCATAAGGCAAGTCCTTTCCTCTTTACAATTCTCCTATTTTGTATTAAGGTCCTTTCTATAAATAACAGTCATTCCCCCACTGCAGTTGAATTTTTCTGCAGAAGTCAAATTTTCCAGACCTGTAGGCTTTTTTCATTTTTTTTCTTTCCCAAATGATCCTCAGCTAATTTTCTTGTAGAATCGTTGGTTTATCTGTGACTATGTCATGAGAAAGTCATGTGAAACAGTGTCAAATGACCCATTATAGTCAAGAGATACAACATCTACTGTTTCTGCCCTGTGTATAAGAACTGTTGCCCTATCACAGAAAGGAATCAGACAGTTTTTACAGCATTTGTTCTTGACAAACCCATACTGACTCTTTGTCCTCTCCTTGTTTCTTTTTGTTGTTGCTGTGTTTTCTTCTTTTCTTTTTTTTTCCTACCCTTAGGTGCTTCTAAATAATTTGTTTTGTTCCACGTCTCAGTCACTTTCCAGGAATCAACAACTGAGCAGCTGTGAACTCTCTATCTGAGCATGGTTCCTTCTTGTTGAAGTCAACAGAACCAAAACAGGTGTGTAAGTGCTTTTCTGAGTAGGAATGGACAGTGACAACAGAGCAAGTGTCTGTACCAAGTACTTAGGGAGCAATGTCACTATGTTAGGCTTTTTCTCATGGGACTCCCTGGCTGGCAGCTAATACAAAACCATTTCATGTATTTACTGGCAGCTAAGAAAAAATACTGTCTTTATGGACCAGTTTTTAAATATTGTTGGGATAGAAAAATAATAAGTAAGAGAAGTTACTGTCATCGTGTGATTTGAAGTCCAACAAAATATTTTATAAATCAAGAAAATATATCTGAGAACAACAAAGGCTGTGTCTACACTATAGAACTCTGTTTTTAAAAGCAGTGTCTCAGAGATGCATTTGGGGACATTATGCTTCACCAGGAACACTCAGGAAACAGTATGATCCTTGGATATATAAAAAATAGCAGAATATCACCCCTCTGACAGTAGGAAACCTAGTTCTAACTTCCTGTCTAAATTTATCCATAGCCAGGATTTGTGCTAGTAGACTTTTCAGCTCTGCTGACAATGGATAAGATATTCCAGTGTCTGTTTGTTTTATTTTTTTTTCTTTTTCTAAATGAGACAAATTGAAACTTGAAAGAATACACCATACAGGCAGAAGTGATAAATAAGCACTAGAAAAGCTTATTGGAAAAGTGGTGGACTCTTCTTCCAGTAATTAGCATTTAAAAAATGAAATTATAGTGTCTGCCTTAAAACTGCATTTTAACCTAGCGTCTGTGTGCATGAAGAAAGGGAGGGCTAAACAGATGGATGGGATGGTCTCTTTGGCTAAGGAATTTTTTAATCTATCAATTTTCCTATTACTCACTGCTTTCCAGAGTCTCAGGGAAAACAGAATCATCTGCACTGCCTTCATCACACTTGTAAGACTTGAAGATCTGCACAACTCTTTCTTCAGAGACTTCCGACCGGGATTATGACACTTCTTTCATTCTTTCTTTCACCCTCCAAATTTAAAATATACATATTTGGAGGCTGATCTCTCTGCCAGCTTTGGAAATTGGCTTGTGTTAGAGGCACCACATCAGCAAATGAAGGCTCACTCTCTTGTGGCACTGAAAACTGACTTTTTCAGGTGTTTTGCTACTGTCATTCTGTCTTGGCCAAGCTGACATACTGGATCCAGAAAATGTCTACTGTCAATTATGGGGAAGTTTGTTGGCAGAAAGGGGAAGGGGGGTTGCTTTCCTTTGTAACTTGGAGAAGATACCAGCTGCTATGGGCAGACCATACCTGACACATCCTCATCTGTTCCAAAAATTTCAGGTACTGTAGCATTTAAGGCCTGAGTCCTGTCTGTAACATGCATTTTTTGGCTCTAAAGACTCAAATCATTAAGTCTCAATTATATCTCTTGCTTGGTGTATTGCATTTTGATTAAGTTGCCAGGAATAAAACATCTGGGAACGAAGCCTTCTACCCTTTAACTCAGCAAAAGTGAGTTAAAAATATTGTGTAGAGCTACACAGCTGATTTTTGTCTTTGGATTTGATAAGCAATCTGATTAAATCCATCTTTTGTTTAAAATAACAGGAAATATTATGTCACTTGGCTAACATACTTTGCAGAATGAGTGCAGTCCAGTCCAACTTGTAGAGGAAATTTGTGGGAGCTTCCCTGGAGTGTTATAGTCCCATCCTGAGTACATGAGATACATCACACAAATGTATCTTAGTGAAAAACTGGAAGCCCCACATTAGTATTCTTTACTAATGAAAAGTTAATATATGATAAAGTTCCAGGAGCCCTCTTTAATAATCTGAAAGACACGGAAAACACCTTTTAACATATTTTTTTAATATAACTCAGTTTCCTCCTTCCTTTGGCTAATCAAAAAGAAAAAAAGGAAACAAACAACCCAACAACACAAATTACTTGCATTTCTATAAATAATGTGTGTTTAGATTTCCAGGTGCTGTATATCAACTGACTTCAATGGAGCCATGATAATTTACAGCATCCTAAGAATCTGGCTTCCTTTGCCCTAAATGGTTTATTCTACCATGTTAGTCCTGTAGTCAGATTTGATAGTCAGGTCTTATGGTCATCTTATTCCACACCATAGAAAAGGTCTGCTGACATAGATCCATTCAAATTCTCAAATAACCGTTTAATAGTGGTCATTTTTTAATTATAAATTTGTTATAACAGACCTAATGTTGGAGAAGTCTGCTAATCTGAAGAGTATCATGAAATAAATTGTCATTCTTCGGGAAAAGAAAAGAAAGTTGAAAATTAGATACTTTATGATTGCTTAGTTTTAATGAAAATGAATATCAAAGGGATATCCATGAAACTGTAAATACAGTTACAGAAACATCTGCCTGTAATATCCCAGCAATGTGAGAAGTAAAGAGAGAGAAACAGGGAGGAAGAGAGATGAAAATGAAGGAAAGAGAGGGAGAGAAGAAGAAGGGAGGAAAGGACAGAAAGGAGCTTGCCTTTATTGGTATCCCACAGAAGATGATTGAAAAATATACTGAAGTGTAAAAATATTGAAATAGATTATGCTGTACTAAAAAATCCAAAGACCTAATGGAGGAATCTATAACACTTCATGTTTCCCCATCTTTCTAGCTCTAGAGGTTTCTGTTTCCTACTTCATTTGTTCCAAATTGGTGTGAGATCTCATGCTTTATGGGCTAAAGATTAACACTGTTTGGTTTTAGTCTGAATTTATAATAAACTAGCAGTGTAAATACCCACTTATACAATGCATTGTGGACCTGAAGGTTGAGTGCAAATTACAGTATTTCACAATCAATATTTCATTTTAATTGACACAGGGAAGCCTCATATTTTTACATGCCACAAAGATAACCAAATGAGAAAAAAAAACCCCTGACTTTTGAATGCTATGACCCTGATAAAGTTCCATCTCTTATTTTGCACTTCATTTTTTTTCTTCTTTATCTTCCCTACCTCTGTACAATTTTTTATCTGAAAATACATACTTTTTATTAGGACATATTGCCAGCAAATGTGTTGATAGTCTGAACCATGAAGACGAAAGCATAAAGAAGCCAGGAATTTTAGATTTGTTTTCGCACCTGTTGTTTTTGCAGCAAACACTCCACCTGGGACTGATGCTATTATTTTGTCTCTTGAAGTTGGGTTACACTGACATGCTTGTAGAGGCTGGAGGAGGAGGAAGCTGGCAATATTTATTTCACTCTGGATTCTGAAGCTACACGATCATCACCTGCATTAAGCAGGTTTCCAGTACCTTACATAGTCAAGAAAAAGACAAGCATGGCCAGTGTGAGTTATGCCCTGCAGGATGGATTTTTAAGAAATCAGATATGAATTTCTCTCTGAATATCCTTAGTCCTTTAGCTTTGACTGGACGCCTACATTTTAGATGGTGAAAGTTGGCTGAGATAAATCTCTCTCAAAATATTTATCTTCACTAAGCCAGATCTTCAGATATGTGTTATCCTGACATAGCACAGCTGAACTTAACTTAGCTTCCTTTGTCAAAAACATCTGAGAATCTTTCAGAATTTTAGTAACAAACATTGAATTTTGCTGAACATAGTCCCATGTCCTAAATATTAGACATCTCAGAATTATTATTGACATACTGAGAGATCAGAAAATTCACAAACTAGAATACATGAACCCAAACAGATCCTGCTGTTTGCAAGGAAAGAAAAGCCAGATCCTGGTGCTCCTAATCACCATAGTGAATGGTGTCATTAACCCAAGAGTTAAAGAAGTCAGCAGAAATACTTATGGAGTAAAATAGAGCTAAGTGACAGGACAGGAAAGCAGAATCTGGACTTTTGGATTTAAAATGGAAACCTAAAAACTGAGAGCCTATGATATTTAAGCAATGAAAAGTTCTCAGCAAATCATGGAGCAGTCAGAGCCAGCACCTCCCAGTAGGAATGCTCCAGTACAAAATCGATTTGTCTTATTTGCAAGAGTTCACCATCTCATGGTGCTTAGGAACTTGCTATTTTTCTCATTCACCAAGAACATACAATGAGTTACAGGTAAACTGCTTTGGGTCACCTCTTTTGAAGTGCCAAGTACCCTCAGTGCTGTTTTGTAACGAGCAGAACCTGACTAGAATACAAACATGGTATTTTTTATGCTCTCCGTGCAGTTTGGAAAACAACAACATGGTCCCCAAGCAGATTGGCAGATAAATGGCACCAGAGCACTCTCTTGGCAATGCATATCTCTGTTAGGGCCCAAAACTCTTTGAGCAATTTCAGCTGTCAGGTTGCAGCAGATGAGCCAACCGTTATCCTGCTCAAACCCACAGGCTTGATTAGCACCTGTACTGTCACTCTTATATCTGCAAGGAAGTAACAAACCTGTTCAACAGCTGCGTAGGTGAAAGTATACCCTGCAGTATATCTCAGCATCCTGCTATTATAGAGAGCAATACTCCGCAAGCACAGCGCAAATCTAATGAACTGCTTAATGCCTGTCTTTGGAGATGACTTTCTGGTGTCTACAAGAACTTCCAAGGTATTTCTTCCCCACAGGATGCAGTGACATAGGACAGGTCCTTCATTTAGCTCTGAATGGGTTTAAACTGGAGTCACAGCACCTATACCTGACTTATGAAGAGCACCAGGTTAAATCAGGCAACACTAATTAACAGACATGCAATGCTATGATGATATGACGTATACCTTCTGAAAAACAGATTAATGTTTTCATGTGGTAATACAAGGAACTCTGTAGACATAGAAACCCAGTTTCTTACAGCAAAACATTACTGTACTGTAGGCAGTTAAGGAGTCTCACAGTTACAGCTACACAAAATTTGAAAACAAGAAACCTCACTGGAGAGCCTTCAGTGTAGCATCTTCTTCAGGTAGTGCTCATCTCTCTTCACTGACTGAAGACAGAATTCAGTTCACCTTCCTAAATTAGCTGCTTCAGAAAAATATTTAAAGATTTGGTAAAATGAAATCTATGCATAGATTTTAATATAGTCCAAGTAAATAACAACACTCTGTGAATAACCATTATGATTAACTTAACTATATTGTAACAATTGAGTTGTATAAGTTGACTGGTTTGTGGCTTTCCTTAAGAAAAGTTTACATATTTCTTACAAAACTCTACTTATGACAATGATGTACTGATATATCAGTAAAAGAGTTTACAAAATGTGTTAAAGTTTTTTTTTTCTTTATAAAATATTGGTAAATCCCAAATAATCTACAAAAAATGTCTTCTCCATGAGGTAATACAAATTTTTGGTTTGTTTCATGGGAAGAAAAAAACGGCAGAAGGTGAAAAAAATGTTCACATATAACGTAAATTGCTCATTCAGAGTTTTCAGCTCAGATTTTCTCTAAACTGCTCTGCAGCAAAAGACATACAAGGCCATGGAAATGCCATTTCCATTAGATTTGCAGGAAAGTCTCAGATTTAACTCCTACAATGAGAACAGAAAATTACTGCACAATGTCTTTTTTTGTGAGCCAAGTTCCTAATAGTGACCCTTATTTGATTTCTTTTGTGGTAATTTTAACATTGCTATTATGCTCATTTCTGGAATAGGTAACTCATTGTCCCTACACGTCAGAGAGAATTGTTCTTCATGTTACTCTGGAAAACAGAAACAGCCTAAGAAGTTTAACCATTCTGTTTGCTTATATGCTGCAATCCTCTATAATTCAATACAGCACTTACCATCTTTGGGCTCACACTAAGGAACACAAATGTCTGATCGGAAACTCTGGATTCTACAAATGGTGAATTTAGGAAGCAATGGTTATACAATTTTTGGATGCATAAGGCTGTTTTCACAAAGAACTATCCTTCCACAGTGGAAATGTTTTTAAGAGAAGCAGATATATTTTACACTCCTCTACACTTTTCTACATTGCAAAGGCATGAGTCTCATTGCCTATATAAAGTTGTAAGCTGATGTAACTGTTACTCTCAAGTCTTCCCTAATTTACTCAATGCTACATCAAATCATTCCATGTTTATTTTTATAGCATATTGGAAAGCTGTGTATAGGTATTTGTGTTGTAATTCTTACACTATATAGAATAGTTTTTCTTACACTATATAGAATAGTTTCAGAAATAATGTGCAAGATTGTAGTGCTCTAAGGAAATCTCACTAATGGTCTTTCCCATAGTTGTAAACTTAAATTGGCAAAGAATACTAATATTTAATTTATGCTAAAAGAAATTTGCATATAGCAAACGACATTTTTCCTATTACTTAGTAAATTGCACAGTGTGTCTGAAGCCAGCCATAAGCAAAACACACTTTAATTGTCAATTTAAGTGGGAGTACTGTGATATTGTTTCTAAAACTCAATGTAGACCCTTCTAATAAGATTCATAACAGCGCAGACATACTTGCTTATTCAAGATGAAATTGCCTATAAACTATTCTGCTCCAAACAAAAAGTTTCTATTTAAGTTACTTGGTTACTTGAACAATGGTGGGACAATTTGGAAGTCTAGCAAACGTAACTCCTAATGTGTATTAGGATTTTCCATCTTTACAAATATTAACATCTAGAACAGGCACATGCACAGTTTCAGACTGTGATTTTGTTTCTCACCATCTCATGGTGATATACATAAACTAGAGCTTTTGAGATCTCTAGCAGATTTTTCATAAAGCTTCTCACAAGCTTTATTGATGTTATGGAGATCATCTATGACATTCTCCATGTAGGCCTCAAATCCTGTCTTTTTTAAAGGATTTTTATAATTAGCACAAGATTCAATAAACCATGTATTTAAGTCAGTCAGAATCATAGAATCATCAATTCATTCAAATTGGAAAAGACCTTTAGGGTCATTGAGTCCAATCGTAAACTTAGCACTGCCAAGTCCACCACTAAACCATATCCCTCAGCAATACATATACCCATCTTTCAAATACCTCCAGGGATGGGGACTCAACCACTTCCCTGAGCAGCCTGTTCCAGTGCTTGACAACCCTTTCAGGGAAGAAATTTTTCCTAATACCCAATCTAAACCTCCCCTGGCACAACTTGAGATCATTTCCTCTTGTCCTATTGCTTGTTGCTTGGGAAAAGAGACTGACACCCAGCTCACTACAACCTTCTTTCAGGTGGTTGTAGAGAGCGATAAGGTCTCCCTTGAGTCTCCTTTTCTCCAGGCTAAACAACCCCAGTTCCCTCAGGCGCTCCTCATAAGACTTGTGCTCTAGATAGTTCATCAGCTTCATTGCTCTTCTTTGGACACACTTAAGCACCTCAATGTCTTTCTTGTAGTGTGGGGCCCAAAACTGAACACAGTATTCACTGTGCAACCTCACCAGTGCTGAGTACAGGGGGACAATCACTTCCCTAGTGCTGCTGGACACACTATTTCATACAAGCCAGGATGTTATTGGCCTTCTTGGCCACCTGGACACATTGCTGGCTCATATTCGGCTGGCTGCTGTCCAACACCCCCAGGTCCTTTTCTGCCAGGCAGCTTTCCAGCCACTCTTCCCCAAGCCTGTACCATGGGCCTAAGCATTGCGTGGGGTTCTTGTGACCAAAGTGAAGGACCTGGCACTCAGTCTTGTTGAACCTCATACAATTGCCCTCACCCCATCAATCCAACCTGTCCAGATCCCTCTATAGAGCCTTCCTACCCTCCAGCAGATCAACACTCCTGCCCAACTTGGTGCCATCTGCAAACTAATGAGGGTGCACTCGATCCTTTCGTCCAGACCATTGATAAAGATATTAAACAGAACTCGCCCCAGTACTGAGCCCTTGGGAACACCACTTGTGACTGGCTGCCAACTGGATTTACCTCCATTCACCACAACTCTTTGGGCCCAGTTTTTTAGCCAGCAAAGAGTACACTCATCCAAGCCATGAGCGGCCAGTTTCTCCAGGAGAATGCTGTGGGAAAAGTTTTGACATTGAAGGTTCATTTAAGTACATTTGTATATATTTTTGAGGTAGGTGTCTAACAGTGAACCTGATAGTACAAACAAATCTCAGATGTCACTTTTCATTCTTTCCATTAGCAAATTGGAAAGACCAACAACTCCAGGTTCATCACAGTGTTGCAACAAGAGTTTTATTACTATTCTCCATGTGGAATACTTCTGAAGTTCCTGAACACCAGGGACCTCAAGGCAAAGCCTGTTACCACTAACTGATCTCAACAACAGATTCTATATCTGAGAACCACTTACTGGCTAGTGTCAGAAAGAACAGTAAAATAATGATTCCCAAACTTTTCAAAAAGACAAGACACTCCCAATAACATTGCACTTCTCTGCAAAAAACATATTCAGATATAAACAATATTTTGAAACCTAGTCAATGATAATAACTACAAACAGTCAAAGCAGTGAACTACAGTGAAACACTTACATTGTGTGATGCTTAGGAAAACACGTCACCCACCCTTTTCTTAGACTGCACAATAGATCTACAGTACTAAATGAATGCAATCTCTCTCTCAGAAAGGCTTCGTAGGCTCTTCTCCCACCACATAGCTCTGCTCAAACTCAATAAAGAGTTCTCTGAACTAGTTTCACATGAGAACACTGAGAGTTCAGGCCCCTTGCTAGCAGAACAATATTTGATATTTTTCTTTATTAACCTTTTTGATCTTCCAAGTTCTAGATTCTACATCTCAATATGTGAAACACTAAGAGAAGATCTTATGTTGAAAAGGCAGGGAAAAAGAGACAGAAAAAAGGTTCTTCAGAATGATTTTAAGGAATGCTAATGTAACTCAAAATCAAGTCCTTCAGAGTCAGGTAAATGGGTCATTTACAGTAATGTGGTATAAACAGCCCAAGGATTAAGATAAATGGGTAAAACAAACACAAAGCATGAGCTCTCCCAGCATGGACCATTAGAATTTATCATACACGGTTCATTTACAGTGTGCTGGAGGAAAAGCGAAAACACATGGTTCTCCAAGGGCTTCCCATAAATTGCATAAATCATTCAGACCAGGTATTTTTATTTTTATTTTTATTTTTTTAAAATCCAGAAACCCCTGGAAATGTTTTCTTTCCAGGGAATTCTGCTTCCTTTAAATTACCTTTTTCATATTGTTAGTGTGGCAGTAGAGAACAACCATCAATGGGAAGAATCGTAATGCACTACAGTTACACCTGAACAAAGTGTATGCTGCTGTTAAACGTTTCCTCTTCCTTCCTAGGCAAATCTGTTAACATGTTTTACTCTCAAGGAAATAGGCAAGTGCAGGTTAAAGAAGTAACTAATTTCCTGTTTGTATTTTGTGAAAGTAAATAGTTTAGTATGAAAAAATGTTAATATAAAAAAACAGAAAACCCAAAAAACCTGCAGCTCTTCTCAAACATGACTTAAGATCTTCTCCATCTTTTTACAAAGAGCAGAGCCTCTCAACTTTTTTGTCAGTGTCTGGATCATAGGTCTGTGAACTAGGGCTTGATTTTTATTTGAATTCCATCATGTTATAAAGTTGAGTGGCTCTCTCAAACCAAAAAGTTCACATTTTTGAATATAAGGATGTTGAGCAAGGGAAAGGATGTTGCTGTCTTTGCAAACGGGTGTTCAGGAGAGCTCTCATTGGTTCTCTGTTCCACCACACATTAACTAGGAGATCTCAGTGACCCCCTCAGGGATGGACCCACCAAAGTTCTCAAACATCTCACTGCACTTCTTTTCCCAGCGTCTGCTGCAGCACAGCTCAGAGCTCTTAGCTGATGCCCCAGCTCCAATCCAGTCCATAGGAGGATGAAGGTTAATGCAGTGCCTTAGGGTGGGACCTATCAATCAGTACTACACCAGATGTGGGTTAGTTGCAAACTAACCAGTTAGGAGCACCTACAGACTTTTGCAGATCCTTCTTTCAGGTAAACATACAACGGTACTGAAGACAGCCAGCAGTGCAAACAAACGTAAGAAAAATAAGACACTTCTCAGGAAGCACCTTTCCTGTGCTTTTAAATGCAAACATCACTGTGCTGTGCTTGCCCGGATCACGCCTCTACATCGTGACACTGCCTCAGACACCATCAGATGCTTTTGATGGGAACAGATGTTGTAAGGATATCTACAGAGGCATCAGGCATGTGTCAGGCTGCTAAGTGAAGGCAAGATGGCACCAGCTCTGGATAAAATCTACAGCAGACACTGAAATAGTGGTAACTTCAATACTGAAAACATAGGTGCTTGCTGTGTATCTCAGTAAACACTCTCCCCCCCATTACTAGTGAAAGGCCAAAGGCTTTGTATTGCCTTAACAGTGCAGAGTCTAGGGAACTGTCTGTACTTGTCTTGGGTTGAGATGATTTGCATTGGTTTAACTGTGATAACAATTGCTTAGTGGTCAGGTGAGTACTGTCAAACTTGTTTTTAGCTTAGTTCTATGAATACTGTATCTGATAAAGGTCTAACCCACATAGTCACTGAGGAACTAACATGAAACCTTCATGTAAATTAGGTCTGAGGGAGGATACTGTGATGGTTTAGCTAATAGCTAATGGGTGAACATAGCCGAACTTCAAAGAAAGGATATGTAAGCAGAGTGTGTTAGAAAATATGCTCAAACTGGGAGAAGGATGAGACTTATACCATTGATACCAAACTCCTCCCAGGACAGAGCACAGGATGCTGCTGACTTGCTGCAGTTCCCTCTGCTTGCCCAAGGCAGGTGCTGCCAACTGAGGAGCCCAGGGGCAGACAAAGGGTGAGCACAGCACCAGTTAAAAACGGTGCAAACTAGAAAGTTTTCATATAACAATTTTAATACCATTAGGATTACTCTTTAATAACTAGATTATTGGGAATATTAGGGGTAGTATCATTATAACTGTACTACTACAAGTAAGTGTTGTATGCCGGTTAGGGTATAACAAAAGCATGTGTGCAACTGCCAGCTTCAGATACCTAAGTAGATAGGTTGCGGTTTTCAGGATAGCACACTGGTAACAGAAGAAAACTGTTACTACCCCATTTTAAGTGTTTCAGTGCTTTGCGTGATCTGGCTATAATGTTTCTTGCCATGTCTACAGTTTTTGTCAACCATGTCAACTGCCAATTTCTGGGGACAGTTATTTTCACATTGCCAGAGGATGTTGGGCTCATGCTCAAGTCAATCCTTTCCTATGCCTGAGTTTCCTGGTCAGGTGAGGCAGTTTAGCTCACTCCAGACTCCAGCTAAACTGTAGATTATATGGATTCAGGGAAGTCTGAGCTCAAGCTATAGAGAGAAAATAAAAGGATGCCCTTAATTCCCAGTTCTCCCTAGTACTAGAGCAGTACTTAAATACCTTTCAAGGGTGATATGAAAAAAATTACTTTAAAGACTGTGGTGTGTCCTGGTATTTAATAATTAAGATTCTATGAATAACAGGAAAATATTTAAACAAATGAACTTCTCTAACAGGATGCTAAGATTTTTAATCAAAGTGGCAGGGGGGAGAAACCTATACCATTCTTAATGTTTGCAGGAAAAAAAAAAAAACTTCCTTCTATTTTAAAAAACTAAACATAGAGTCTGAGATCTCAAAAGACCTGAGAAAGAGGAAGAGAAAAGAATAAGAACTCTATTAATATCTCCAGACATTTGCTGGTCAGCTTTTAGAAATCAAGCCAGATTGCCAGTCTTGGACAAATTGGGTGTCAAAGACAACTAGGTAAAAGATCATATACACATTTACCAGAGATTTGAGTGACCCATTGCAGTAGATTTAGCTCTTACAGAATGCCAGTGCTCTCCACCTGACCCAAGCGTAACAAACCCCACACATCTGCCCCAGGTTTGGGGTTTGTCACAAGGAATTGCCTAGTTTCAGGCAAGGTGGCAAGGTAGACAGAAACCATATCACGCTCTGTTACTTCAGCCATACTCCATAACCAGGTTGTTACTATACTTGGAATTGAAACTCAGAGAGATATCTTACCATGAAGCAGGAAATATTGGATTTCCCATGGTTACAGCTGTCAGCCATACTAATTTCAAGATGTTCAGTATTTAGTGAGTATGTCACTGACTTATTATTATTTAAAGGATCGAGTTTATAGCATTAAAAAGTACACAGAGCAATAAAATTGCTTTTGAGGTTGATTAAATACCTCAGCAGAATAGATGTTCATTCCCTTGAGAACTTGTACAAAGAGACCAAGACTAGATGAAAAGAAAGAAAGGATTTAATCAACATTATTTCAGGATAGGAGCTAATTTCCTACAGGGACTGATCCCTTTCATACTATCAGTACATTCCCTTTGTGTAGGAACTTTTCATATCATTCACATAATCTTTTTCATCTATGAATTTTCACTGTCATAAAAAAGACCCAGCGACAAACCTCTGAGTTTTGGGTTTTTTCTCCTCTCTCTCTTTCTTTCTCTCTTCTAATTCATGTCCAAACACTTTTGACTTTAGCAGTTCTGAAGAAATTTATTAAGAAATTGTTGCGTTTTGAAGGAATGCTAAAAGCAGGTTAAGGATGTTTGTTCTTAGGAGATGAAAGAACCACAAGAGAATCTTTCAAAGTTTAACATTTTGGGGGAAAAATTACTTTTAAACTCAGAAGCCTCACATCTTTTACAATGGCTGAAATTGAGTAGAGAGATGAAATGGGAAGGCACTTGTTTTATTTGCCTACTCTTAACATTGACATTTCTCCAAGGCAGATGTTTTGAACAGACAAGGGGGAAAAAGCAGATGAGAAATTAAATTGTTCAGCCAATGAACCGTAGAACTCAGGAACTATGAGTTAAACACTGAGTTTTCTTAACATCTCTCAGATGTTATCACTTGACATGATCCAGCTGTAAGTCAAACTGGTAGAGTGATGTTGTCACTTGCAGTTTCCCAGGAAGCTGTGCCCATCTCTCTCAAAAATGGCTGCAAGTATCGGTCTCCGTGCCATTTTGTAACTACATTTTGGGTTGTAACACTGAACTTCGGTACTGGATATTGACTTTGAACATTGCATACAAACTGCAGAGTGTGCAACACGTAACACAGAAGCAAAGCACAGAGTATTTCACACATGCTTCACTGGTTCTCAATTAAAAAGGTTCAAACCCAATTCAGTGTGCCTGTTTTAATCTCCAAGGCTGAGGTACCAAGAATTCACTCCTTCCTTTGTGAGCCATCTAGACAGATGGAAGACAGGGCACAACTTTAAATCAGAAATGGCTTAGTGGAGGAATACATAGAGTATAACTCCTTATCACAAGAAAACAGAGTCAGCCTCAGCCTAGCAATCTTTGGAGCAGAACACTCCTCCCCTTGAACAAATTATGCCACAATAATCAAGGCTAGCTGTGTGACAAGGGAAGGGACATAACGGAGAGGGAGGGGTAAAGCAACTGAATAAGAATGACTGAATCAAAAGGACAATATTTTTTTTTTTCTAGCAGCTTCTGTGCAGTTCTTAATTTTGTTGTGGTGGTTTAGTAATGTGGTGACAAAGGAGGTCTTAAAGAAGCTAGACCAGAAGCGCACAGGTTATCTGAACACCATAGTTCACAGATAGGAACAGAAAAAAAAAAAAATATAGTAAATAAGCAAAGATTTTTCTTTCCTACACTGCAAATGTAAGAGGCTCTCAGTGCCTCACTGATTCTACCAGATCTTTGGCACTGTAGGTTACAAGATCTCATACTCCTATTATCTAGTGAAATAGGAGCTTTGTTCTGTTTAAAGATTATGCAAAAGGATTCTAGTGACTATCTATTTGACTCACAAAGAATTGCTCAAAATAAATTTATGATCTTCCAAATAAATAAATAAAACTGTCTTGCTATGAATCTTAAGATATTCTTGACCCAAAGCAGCAAAGGATAGTAATGTATTGAATATAATTATACTTCTAAATTACATCTTGAATTATTGATGGAATATTGACCCACATAGTGTATCTCTAATAACCAATTCCTAGCATCTACACTTACATGTTAATACACTCTAACAATGTATTACAGAAGAGTAGATGAAACTATAAATTCAACCTTTTTATCATGCTATATTTTATTAAAATCCATTAGATTATTTTGCTGTGAACAAGGTCAAACCTAAAAGTTATTCAACATTAGTTTAGCCAAGTTACAGCACACAGAAGAGTTTATCAGACCATCTTCAACTTTAAAAAATTTAGTCTCAACAAATCTATCAGAATTAAGAAAAATAATTTGTTGTGGTCTTGACTGAGTTACATGTATCACAAAAGTGACAAGATTGGTGAAATAAACACAACACTAACCAACTTTGATGATTATATTTCTTTAGCATAAAACCTACTAAAATGAATAAGAAATATATCTTTTTTTTTTTTTCCTATGCTAGCAAGGAACTGCATTTTGTTTAATTTTATTGGCATATAAACATCACAGAATCCAAATAACTGCTTCATTAACATCTGATCAGATCCTGGTCTGAGCTTCCAGGGTTGCCAATTGGGAAAAACAAAACAAAACAAAAGAAAAATTAACTATTCACTAAGAAACACCAAAAACCCTGCAACATTCCAGAGTTAAAACCTACTTTTTGATTTATAAATTAACAAGATTACTCTGGTGTCAGTGAAGAATAATAAATGTGATCACAGTATAAAGTACTGTGCAAATGTGAAAATAACGTGCAGACACCAAAGCATTCTAATTAATATACAGATGTGAAAATGTTACTCAAGAATGTGCTTTCATATCTCTGCCTTTGCAAATATTAATATAGTTTTGCATATACATACATACATGTATAGAAGAACTTACTTTATGGGTATACCTTATTTGGAAAATTTATGTTGTATAGCTTACTTATATACCTGACTTTATTCTATTTACATATGTTAATGCATTAGGAGCATTTAATATTCTGTACTTTAATTGTGGGTCTATTTTTTGAGGCATGATAAACTTGTATAGTGCCAGGTTGTTATTACTCCAAAGACCTTACAGCTAAAAGAATACAACGACACAGATTCAAGAAGGTAAAAGTGCCACAGACAGAAGCAGCTTATGGGACTTCATACCACCAATGAATGTGACATGGACCTAGGTGACACTGACTGCGCCTTATCCAAGGGAGTTGGTTTCCAGTCCTCGAGTCTCTTTTTTTCTTTAAATCATAACACTCCTCAGGCTATGTTTTAAATAGAGCTGATTGATTGGAAAAATTCTGACAAGACACATTTACTCTGAAATTTCTCACTATGTTAACACTGGAATATTTAACAAACCTTGCTCAGTTTTGATGAGCGTGCAATTGGCTTCAGACAAGAATTTATTTGCAATCCAGTGGTTGTGTAGGTCCTTTCCAGCTCACCACTGCAGCTACCAAGGCTTTCTGACTGTTAGACCAACAGTGCAATAGGATTGCAAAAGTCCTGGGAGCCACAGACTGAAGCAAACATTTTTTTCACCACTTTATAACTTTCCTTCTTTAGATAGCAGTAGTTAAACTATGAGAGTAGCCTTTTGGCCACTCCACAAGAGCCTGATCAGTTTTATTTCTCATGTTCTTTGGTGGGCTGAAGTGAAATTGGTGAGATTCAGGACAATTCAGTCAGCAGTTGCTGGGTTTTGAGGTCCACAGCTGTGATGCAGTGTGTTAGGGCATGAGCAAGGATTATGGGGATTACCTGCCCTTTCAGAAAAAACACAATTTCTTGTGGCTAATACTGAATTAAAGTGAAACATTACCTGTATGACAATTTTCAACTTTTTGGTCTATTTGATGAAAAATGGGGTAAAAGATATTTCCAAAGACAAAATGGCTTACAGAAAGAATTTAGGCTTCCTAACCATTGTGAATTTTGATTAGTTTACTGCCTGCATCTCCAGCAATAAACTGTACGCTGTAAATTTTGTGTTCACAGGGTCAGAAGTTATACTCCTTACTCAAAAATTCTGTCTTTACAATTTAGCTTGTTCTATGTGTATGTTAAACGTGAAGGCTATTAGAAAATGCAATCTGTAATTATGTTTTATGTTTCAGTCAGACCAATCAGGAGTGACCATACATTTTCTATTCAAGAAATTTCTAAGACTAAATTAATTTTTGTTAGGGTAAAAAAAAAATCTCTTTTCATGTAGTCTACATTGCTGTTATGGAAAATATTCTGAGGGTTACCTTATTTCTAATTAAATGGAGTAAACAAGACAGAATTAAGCCTTTATGGGAGACAAAAAATAGTGCCATAACCCAAAAAGGAGTATACAATCCAAAGTACGGACATTTCATTTGTATTATTTATGTGTTCTCCAGAATATTTTGTAGAAGTCTTTGAGCATCCTGAGACTTCTCCATCTGAAACACTTACACACCTGTTTATTTCAAATAATCAGTGGATTTTATCAAATGTTTAATGTTAATTACATTCCAAAATATTTTACTAGACTGGGGCAAAAGATATAAAAAATTCAAGACTCATTCCTAAGATTTGAAAACCAAATGTGAAAAGCAAAAGAAGTAATTAAAAGTTCAAATTAAAATGGCATTTTTTAATTCCAAACTTGTAATGAATTCATGCTTCCCTAAGCGTTGGTCCTGTAGGAAAGGCTGGGAGAGGATCTTATTTACCTTTATGACACTCTTCACAGAAGCTGTCACATAATGAAGTCTCAACTTTATGGTTTTGGTGTTTGTTCAACTAGAGACTGAACTTTACAGAACTGCCGTTTTATCACTGTGGTGTTTTCTCAGCATTTAGGAGAGCATTCTCCATCTTTAAGACTCAAGTAGTTGATGTGATTCACCATGAAATCTCACTGGCATTCACTGGGGGAGGCAGACAAAGTACACAGATGAAATATTTCTACACAAATAACAAAACCCATCATTGTCCCAAAGTTCATCTTATGTATATGCTGAAATATTTTACTTGTTCTCAGGCAGAAGCCTAAATGCTTGTTTCTTCTCCAGTTGTAGATTTTTCCCTTGGAACTATTATCCATAATTTCAGAAAAAGCATCCATCATCTCAAAAAAATGTAAGATAAAAAAGCTGACAAATGTAACATAAATCTCTGTATAATACTTCACTTATATAAGTGCATGCACAAACACACACAGAGGGTTTGGCCAAACTGTGTGCAATACATCGCTTCAGGATCAAACAGATGTCTGTATAATAACTCTATTCTTTTCTGATCCTCAGGGCTGCCTGAGCACTGTATTGTTCCTACTGAGGTTAAAGTCTTTTCTGACAATTGGGATCGTAGTAGTTGTTCTACTTTCCTATAAGAATCCATATAAACAGATAGAGATGGTGGTGAGTATAGGAAAAATACTCGGTTGGCTTCTTTTAACGGTTTCAAGTCCTCTGCAGTGTGATATAATTTAACCTGGTGTTACTATAAAAACTGATTTAACCTGGGACAGATTCTGGCTTGTTGAGTAGCACAGAAATAGGAAGTAATTCTTAAATTTTTATGAGTTTTAGTTCCCAAAAGTTAGCATTTGTCTCAGTCTCCCTTTCAGATAACAGTAAAAAGTTATCACTTCTTATTTCAAGAGTGATGCAAATAATTTATAGTAATGTTTGAAATAGATAAATTACAATAAGCACTAGGTTTAAAGAAAATAAACCACTAAACCAATAAAATATTGAGACATGTTTCCAAAGAAGGGTATCTTGCAGTTAAATTTCTCCAGTGACCTTCTACAGTAAAGCTCCATGCTACATAAATCAGAAGAAATCACTTGGATATAAAGAGGAATGGTGTGATATATTGTAACTAGAAAAATTATTTGTAAAGATAGCCATCTGATAAAATGTCTGCTGCATGTTTTCCTATAAATAATGGAGAAATTTTACATCATGAAGACAAATAAAGACTTACACTCTCAGTCATAGTTCTCGGACCCATGATCTCTGTCAACCTCTTCATTTTATAATAATGAATTGATTTTCAACTGGAAATGAACAGTGTTCCTTCACCTTGATTTAAGGAATGTGACAAAATCAGAAAACTCAGAAGGTTCTCCTGGGTTTTAAAGTAAATAGTTTGATTTATAGCTTTTGAGGTTATCCACAGAAACTTATTCCCATAACTGCCATAATTTTACACATATTTATGTAATGTTGGGGTGGGAGAGTCTTCCAGGGTATTCACTACTCTACTAATTTGGGTGGTTTTCACTGTATTTTCCTCATGTATTTTAGAAGTTAAATCCTTGACAACAGAATTCAGTCTAAAGGGAGGGCTTCAGAAATCCTGGACTGCAGAAATGGAATTCAAATAACTGTATATTTATTGCTAGCTGCTGAAATCAAGAGAATTTGAACCCCATATGCAACTGTAAACAGGTTAGGTCCTCCTAAGTTATTGTTCTGATAAGGAGTGTGGAAGGAAAATAATTCTTTCATAAATGTTTTTTTTTGTTGGGTTCTCTACTAAGAGGAGGCTGATTTTATGTTAGGATTGTAATTATGATGGCCTTTAAAAGAAGGTCCATTCCTATGCATCTGGGCACATTTAATTACTGCTCTAGGCATAGAAAAATGAATATTCCAAATTGCTTCTTGTGATTACAAACCAGAGACAAGAATTTAATCTTGTCTATAGAATAAATAACAGGAGCTATCAGAGTTGGAAGTTAATAAAACAGAGAAATTCAACAAAACACTGCACAATTTTTTTTTTGTTTGTATCAAATTAGTTGACTAGATACTTAGATACCTTTAGCTATCTCAGTTTAAAATTCGATAAGATACAAAGACAAGGCAGTTTCTGCCTCGATGTTGCTAGTCCAGATCAGTTCTGTACTTTCCATATAGATTTAATTTTAGTGAGTTACACTGAAGCAAAAATGCCTCTGTCTCTGAAAGCATTCTGCAGTGCGATATGTATTTCAAGTCAAAAATAACCTTCCCAAAAAAGCCACCCACCTAGTTTGCTGATGGATAAAGGCACAGGTTACAACACAAGAGGTTATTACTGCTGAGACTATGGCTATTTCTCTACACGGACAGATATGAACCTATGAAAGCAACTGCTGGATGCCCTGTTTTCATGCAAATATCCCCGGCGATAATGGATTGTGCAGCAGATCCTTGGCCAAGGCACAAAGATGTACCACAAATCCCCCGCTCTTCTGTCATGCTGACATCTGAAGCATCCAGCAGAGAAAAAGAGAAAATAGCTTGTAAACAAATTACTTCTTCATTTATTATCTGGGAAAAAATGGAATAGAAGAGAGAAGGAAAGAAATATTTGGTGGTATTTTGGGGCCAGCTGTCGCTGTTGTGTAAAGCTTGGCTGATGCTGAGTGAGATATAGAACAAGAACTCAGTTCTTACCTTATGGTTACTTCCCTCATGCTGTTTTTAGTTTTCTATAAAAACAATACTTAGTGGGGAGGGAAGCAGGGTGTTGAGTACAACCTGAGTCCTGACATTCCAAGGGGGTAGTGACACCCTTTACTTGGGATGGGTCCTAGTTAAGGAAATGATGGGAAGTGGTGTTTGGTGCTCACTGATCTGTTTGGAAGGTGTTTCTTGGTGCTCCCATACCCAGGGGAATAGCTGGCAGTGGTAGCTCGGAGAGGAGTTGGGGGGGTTCAGCCTTCAGCAAGCTGGACACAGGTGGAGGGTTAGCACTGCGTATGCCTGAACACACAACAATACCCCTTGTAAACCTGAGCAGATTGTCTGTACAGAAACAGGCCATGGGCAGTCAAAAGCACCTTCAATCAACCCTTTTCCTTCAGGTCCTCATTTAGCTTCCAACATGCACATCCCAATGTTGTTATTTCACACACCATCTCTACTCTTAAATTGCTGATTCTTTCAGGCAGAGATTTGTATTCAAGTTCAGAGCTGTGCAAGACCATGTGTGCTGTCCATAAGGTGGCTTTGAAATATACAGGTGTGCTTGCAATCTGAAAAAGGAAAAAGGCTATTTACAGAGTTCCCAAACTCTCTAAGAGAGCGGTACAAGCCTAAGTGCATTTTAAGCACTGCTAAAGCTCACATGGACCACAAGCCACATGAACCACAGCATTGCTTTGTGCATTACACAAAAAGGTCAATTTATATCAGCAAAAGATGTAGTCCAAAAGTTAAATCAGGCAAATGTTGTTTGTGGAGTGGGAGATTGCTCCTGCCTCAGCTTTCTGCGTGATGGCTCCACTGTTGTGAAAGTACTCAGTATTCAAAAGCATATGAAACAGCACCCTATATGAGATATTTGCTGGCACTTATACAAGAATAGCTGCTGTCCTTGTAATCAAGGAAGCCTACTAAGTTCAAACACCCATTTATTATACCATTAACTTTGTGCCCAATTTCATGAAGAGGAAACCAGCCTTATGAGGGGAACTCACTGCTGAATTGAAGCTCAAACTGTTGTCCGTTGTTCATTTGCTACAGTACATAGGTTCCTGGTGACATTCAGCTAATGAATTTTCTTGATGATTAACTACCCGTTATATGCAGCCATTGTAATGGAAAGGTATTAGCTCCTGTTACAAGTGAGGTGGTTGTGTCATTACTACAAGTGAGTTGGTTTTGTCTTTTTTTTCCTTTTCCCCCTTTTTCTTTTATGAAATCAAAGCAAAACAAAGTTTGGGAAAATATCATTAAAATTCAACAATTTGCTGAAAAGAAAACACTGCTCTGCTGAGCAACAAAATGTATTTAGATGCAGCTTTTTCATTAGCTGTTGAATTAGAAGAAAAGTGAAATGCAGACATGGATATAAACTAGTTGCTATTTGGATTTTTTACATTTAGTTTCATTATAATTGTAATTATACAGAGCACAATCCAGAAGTAAGTCAAAAAGAAAAAAATAAAAATAAAAAGACCATGTACAGTTTGTAGAAATATTTCTCTGAGAACAGGTCTTATAATTAACCGTGAATGTCCTCTTTCTTTTGCTTTGCCCATTTTCAATGCATTTCACATTCTGAGAGTGCTCTGCTGTTGCTTAAACTGCACTGACATCTTGTGGTACTGAATTAGTAGGATCCTAAAAATAAAATTGTAAACCTTCATAAAATACGAGTTACCTTGTTTGCCTTCTTGCAAGCGCTGCTTCTTTCACTCTGGAGCTGGTTAGTGTTTACTTGCTTGCTTGCAATCAGAGGAGGTTGTGTATTATGCATGTAGGGCAGTCTGGTGCGTGAACACCGTAGCATATGTTTTTAAAATGTATTTACCGTTGTAAATGTAGGTATTTATGTGAGAAGTCCTTTACAGTTTTGTGCTGCTACTCAGGGCCATTAACCAGGGCATTGAAGCTGCTTTAAGGCTGGGGATAGTCTGACAAAATATACCTAAAATTTTGTGATGTCATGACAGAATAAGATTTTATCCTATAAAACTGGATGCATGTGAAGCCTGTTGACTAAAAAGCCCATGTGAGTGAACACGCACATTCACACCCTCTCTCACACACATGCAGCAAGAGACAATACCACTAATTTCCTAGCTGGTGTTTTATCACCTTGGCAACAGCAAAGCATTTAGAATAACTTCAAGCCTTTTCAGCACTGGAAATGGAGACAAGATACTGGCAGCAATCTTCAGCTGAATAAAGATCTAGTGGAAGTCCATATACAAAATAGAGTATTCGGCAGCAAATTAGGCTCCTGAATATAGTAAACTCCAAAGGAATACATTTTTCATCTTTTCAAAAGGCGAGGAAATAGTTTGTGATGATCCATTGGAGGCAAACTGAAAAGCAAACTACCGCTATGTAAAAAGAAGATTTCAAGGGGAGGTAGCTGCAGTGGTTTTTTGTCTGTCATTGTATTCTTTCCCCAATGAACGCTCCTAAATCCTGTGAGTATTATCAGAGGTTATATACTCATCTCCCTAGGAAACCACAAGAAAATAGGCATACACTTAAACACTTAAGATGCAGCAGAGTTTCCATCACACTTATGTTTGTGTTATCCATTGTTGCAGCATCTGAAAACCTCTTGTAAATTTTTTTTTTTTTTTTTTAGCTGCACAAGACCTTTTTGACATAGAGAAACGTTATTATAGTTATTTTACAGATGGGGAATTGAAACAGAGGAAAATTAAGTTGGTTGTCTAATAGAAGAGGAAAAGGATGTGAGGAAAAAGGATGAGAGAAAAAGGATGTGAAGTGAGGAATTTAAATGAAGGTGTCAAATGAAGGTGAACTAGCCAGTCTCTGAATTAGCTGGCACACTGTTGTCCAGCTCAGTTTTTTCCTTTCATTGATTCTTCTTATAAGCTGTCTAACATAGCTGATCAAGTGGCATGTTTTGCAGGGTTTGCACAGATGCTGAAAAATAGAATCAAAAGGAATTCCCATTGGAAGACTAAGAAAAAAAAAGGAATACAGGCTGACAAAAGTAAAACACAATAACTGGATTTCTGAAATCACTTGACTTTAGGAAAAGATCTTTTTTTAAACATATGTTCTGACTTTTACTTACAGTTCTGCTCGCATCAATTGCATTTGAACTTTTGTGTGAGGTTTCTGTGTTACAGCAACTCTGCTTTATTTCCATGTGTGCTTGCAGAAAGCCAATAATGATGAGCAATGGACTTTATCAAGCCATGGGACTGAAATTTTAGCAAATAATCGGTCATGTTCATAATATCAAACACTGATTATTTGTGCATGGGTCTTTTCCTCCCCCGGACATACAATATACCTCTACTGCCAAGAAAAGGAAATTTAGAGTTGTCCAGTTACTTTCTTGATTTTTGCCATGCTCAGTTTTTAGGCTTTTTGCTTCCATGTTCCAGACAGAGCAGCCAGTGAAGGCATGTCTGATCATCTCTGAGAGCCACCTTAATGGGACCTGTGGTATTTAATGCAGGATGAGCAATTTTCTAATACAGCTCACCCAAGCAGTTGATAGTGTATCTATTTTTGCATGAGAATATGGAATCATTGGAATAAATCTTAAAAAACAAGACCTTCTATTAAGTAAAAATCCTCTACACTACTAAGAAGTTTTCCTTTCCCAAGAATGAAATGAGGAAAATTCTATAAATATCCTGGACAATATTTGCACAATGAAATATCAAAATGGTGATAATCTTCGTACATTGGTGTGTTGATTTCCAGAAGTCTGACACCCGAAGAATCTTCTCCAAAGACAAATTACTTCTTGATTTCTCCTCTACTGTTTTCATTCCTTTCTGCCACTAAACATTCTTTATTCCCCCTATTACTTTTACTTCACTTCTGGCTTCCACTTAACTCACCAATGATAATAAGAAACAATGAAATAAAGTTGCACTATATAATCTGCTTTAACAGATTTGACTAAAGTTATAACACAACTTTAAGTTAATGACAGAAAAGCTTTACTATTTAAAGAAGAGCTTTGACAACTCCCATATATTTAACAGTTTGCCTAGACAAATGCAAATTCCTGCATGTGGGAGAGTTTAGCACCCCCCCACTCCCAAGTATTATTTGTTGGGCACTGACTGTGTAACAGTTCTGTAGAAAAGTCTTGTGTCATGAGCCAGCAGTGTGCCCTGGCAGCAGAGAGGAGAAGCAGCATCCTGGGCTCTAAGAATAGGAGCAGATCCAAAAGATCCAGGGAAGGAATTATGCCTCTATAGTCGGTACTTGTGACACCATAGGTAGACACTGCATCCACTTTTGGGCACCGCACTGCAGGAAAGACACTAACAGTGTAACAGAATGAGTGAGTTCATTCAAGGTCCACCAAGATGGTTGAGGCTGGAGCACTTGCCCCCTGTGGAGATGCCATAGGAGGTGGGCTTGTTCAGCCTGGAGAAGGTACAGCTTTGGGGGCACCTAACAACAATGCCCTAGTGCCTACAGGGAGGTCACCAAGAAGACAAGACAAGCTCTTCACAGCATTGCAGTGTGGGGACATGAGAAATCAGCTTGACTTCATGATAAGGGCTAAAAGATTGATCAGGTTGCACAGAGGAGCTCTGAGACCTCCATCCCAGGAGGTTTTCAAAACCCAACAGCATAATGCTGTAAGTAACCTGCTCCAAATTCAGTGTTGACCTTGTTTTGAGTGGGATGTTGAAACAGAGATTTCCCAAGGTCCATTCCAAACTGAATGACTCTGTGATTCTATAGGTATAGACATTTTCTACTTACCTTTCACTAATTGCTCTTATGCAATAACATTCAGTATCCACATTTATAACTGCTTGTTGGTATTGTTAAAGAGAAACATGTTGAATTATTCTAGAAAAGACAACATATTGAAAAGAATCACTGATGCTTGGGTAATATTCACCAAAGTAACTACACATTTCAGCACTGATTTTGTAGCAAATAACAAGTGTTCAGATAGCTGGGCCTCTCCAGAAGGTAATGCCTTCTTATGGTGACTTCAATTACTGATAAGTTTAGAAACTGTAAGGAGATAGAGGCAATTGTCTATTTTGATTTTGATTTGTGTTGGGTTTGTTTTTTATTTCATTAATGACATGATTGTATTCCAACAACTATCCTAAGGAGTAATAAAAATCAGAGAAAATTCATTCATTTTGGGCCTCCCCCCTCTTTTCTTGCAGAAATACAGAAGTAACCAGGCTATAAAAGTAGGGGTGGTAAACTAACTACAAAGCTATTAATGCAGAAGAGATTTCAAGGGACTGTCATTTATTTATAGTTAGAGTTTTCTAACTGAAAAGATCCCTTTTGCAATAAAAGAGATGCCAAAAGCCCAGAAGGAAGGTTGGTTTTGCATTGCAAAGCAACCCTAACCAACCTACTTAAGTTCATCTTGGGTCTTGGGAGCCTGCATTCTTCGATGTGTTTGATGTAGATTCCTGGGAAAAAATTAAAATCTGTGTTGAGGGAAAACCTCATCTACTTTAGACTTCTACTGAGGTCTGAAATCAGTGGGATATTTTTTATCCTTCTTTATTTCACACTGAGTAAAATTTTTACATATTTCTGACTTTCACTACAGATACTTTTGGAGTGCACTTATTTCATGTTACATTGGTTAATTGTTAGAGGTACCACTGCTCTGCACAGACTGACTTCTCTTTTGAGCTAATTTAACATAATCCTATATTTACACCACTGCCACTCACAACAAGACAGCTCCTATGGGTTACTTAAAGCGCCTTTAATTCAGCATGCCTCCAAATCCACCATAATATATGACATTCTATTTTCAAAGTAAGAGATGAAATCAGGTTATTAAATATATGATATGATATGATATTTGCCACATACCTTTACTCTATTTTAACTACATTAATGGCATGAATGTTTCTGTTTTCTATTACTAAAGAGCGTTAAGTGTTATTACAAGGGTGTTTCTAAGTAATGTAAAGAAAGTCAACATAAGGTCATAACAAACTGAAAGGACATGCATTATGCTCTTGATTTACTCCAATTAATATAATATTTCAGATTTACATACTAAATATCAGGGGAAACTAATTTGTTTATGTAAAAACTTCTTGTGTTGGGAATAAAAACATTAGTGGTTTTTACAGATGTAGTTTTAATACTTTTTGTGTTTTTCCCCACACGTTGATTGTACTCTCATTCCACTCAATCAAAAACTGATTTACTTTGGAACGAAGGCCACTGGCATTGACAGTTGTATTTTATTTGTTAGTGCCTCAAAGACAAAGATTCAAACATCCAGAGATCTGATATCCTGAGGAAACAGTTCAAATATTTACAATAATGTCCCTGGAGAGACCATTTAGAACAAACTTTTTAAAAAGTTTTCGCTTTCCCTGTTTGCCACAGTCCAGCTTGGTGCACTACTGACAATTGATTCTATGGAAGTCTCCTTCAGCACGTTTCAATAAAATATAGAGTCCTTTTATGAATGAGAAAAAATAACCCAACAAAAATTATATTTGGGAAGATAATGACTCAAAAGCAAAAAGTGGGTGCAAGAAAAAAAAATACAGAAAACCATAGATGCTTACTGTACTGATTCTCAAGATTTGTCTTATCACAATGAACACATCACTTCCATCACATTCAAAGACAATTTCTGAGAAGTTGGGAGGAATTTGATGAACTTGTTTAAAAAAGACTGGTTTTGCAAGCATGCATGTTTCTTGTCTATTGTGATGTCTTAGAGACAGAAGTGTAATTTCATCTGCTTGTTTTCCCATAAAGAAGAATATTTTCCTTTGACAGTCATGTTTCCCAAATTAAAGTGTTCTGTGTTAGAAAATATTTTTAAGCAGCACTCCTAAACCACCACAACTTTTACAGTGACTAAATTGCATCAATTTTTACATTTTTTGGTTACATCATCTCATCCTTTGTAATTATAAAATGCAGTGGATAGGGAGGTTGTTTTGAGACTAGGTGATAATATAGAAACTTTTGGTTGATAAGGGTTTTGGAGTGGGTTTTTTTGTTTCGGATTTTCAGTGGGTTTTTGTTGGTGGTGTTTTTTTGAGATATTAGGACAGTTTCTCAAAATATTACAGTCTGCAAGAGTCAGCCATGCAATTTCACACAGGTAATGGCAGTAGGCACCAGTCAAGCAAGAATCCAATTTGTAAAAACCTTCACTTTATCACACCACCCTAGAAGGATGCTCTATGTAGTAACTACATGAGCCATTCATAATAAATGACCCCGAGGGAAAAGTGATTAATCATACTTGCAGTTGTTAGTTTAGCAAGGTGAAACACATTCCAGTGGAAGAAGATTGCCTTACTGATACATATTTAGAAGCGTGAATTCAGTGGCCAAAGTAGATGGGCATAAAATCTAGAGGTATGCAATTTAATTCAAGGAACTTCTTTGTTAAAGGAAGGCTGCAGAGACTTCTTTTTAAAGCACAATCAAATGAGCATTGGAAAAGAATGATCTTTTCTGGCACGTACATGGACCGGTCATATGGTTGATATATGCAACAAGCGTAGGATCACGCTAAACAGATGGCACAAAAAACACTTCCTTTTTTGCTCTACTTCCCAAAGGAGAAAACAATTGACACACAAGATATGCCATGACATATTGTCACAGTCTGCTCTGCATTTAGCTGTAACATTTCATAATACTGTTTTCTTGAAATGGGATGCTATAAAACAATATTGGTCTCAAAGGTCTCCCCACCAAAGTTTCTTAGGTTTCTGTTTGTTTTCTGTCTTCTTACAGCAATTTAGTAAATTGGGCCAAAATTCTTACTGCTGTCAACTCAGATATCAGCAGATACTGCATGAGCATCATGGTTAATCTTTCCCAGCAGCCTTTTGCTGTTCATCACCACTCATCTCATGCAATGGAAGCATAACATGAGACACAAATCTACTCGTGTATTTAATTCTTAGTGATTAGTGAGACATATATAACAAGTCTGCTACCAGGCCTTCTATTACATATAGTCACTGGAACTGTTCAGAACAAGATCTAAGCACCATGACAGTCGACCTGTGCTATCAGCTTCAGTGGGAACTGGATTTCCACCTGGTATTTCTGGAAATGTCATATAACTTTTTTACATAAAGGAAGTGTTTCAGGGAAAAGAGTATTGATTTTGTTTCTAATCTAGCATAAGCACAATGAATGACTCAGTAATATTCATGGGCACTAATACTCCATGATAATTTAAGTATTACAGCAAATGGGTTTAATCTTCTGGTGAGATGAGTTTCTGCCAAAGTTCCCATGATCTTCTAAGAGAAACCACATGCTGATTTTCAGTTCCCAGGGCTATGGAGTATCATTTAAGATGCTTGACTGTATTAGATAATATACTGAATATGGGTCAGTTTTCACACAGATCTTTAAAAGTATCCCACAAGCATTTTTTAACAAAGTAATTGTTCCTCTAGTCTCTTTAACAAATGAACAGTTTATACAGTTTTATCAAAAAGAAAATACCACAATCCTCTCAGTCTCTGTTTCCGTACAATTGGGCATTTCTATCTCTGCATGTTCTGCCCAGAAGTCCTGTATACTGAGATACTGTATTTCGCTATCGCCTATTGAATACCTCCATCTACATTCCCACTTCATTGGAACTTAATATGTTTGTCATTTATAGCTTATGCTTGTCTTACTGCATTATGGTATTCTTATCGTTATTATTAATCCCTTCATCATGTGACAGCAATACATTGAAGCCCTCTGATACCAGTCTGTAATTGTTACTCCCTAAAGTGCTGCCTTTTACCTTTGATAAAAATCCTGCATTAAATTTTCTTCTAGTAAGATCCTTTAAGTCATCAGCTTGACTAAAGGGTACTGCAAATGACCAATGAAGAGATTTTTCTGTTTTAATCCCAGTCATCAATCCCTTATCTGTAAGTAGGCAGCTTTTCTATTTTCATTGTAAGTGTGTTTAAAGTGTTACAAATACACAGGACAAGAACTGACTGGATTTTTTTTTCCTTTGCATTAAAGCACTTCTGAATGCACAATGAGATTACATGTTAAATTTCTAACTTTGTAATTTCAGTGAAAGGGACAGATTGGTTTTGGATGAAGACACTAGTAAGAGGATTTCAAGGATTTCAAGGATACTACCTACATGATCTTAGTCATACTGTTTATTGTCTCTCTGAGGGGTTTTGGTTTTTTTCCTAATTAAAAATGGAGACAGAAATGGATTTTTTCCCCAGCTTTTGTCTGATTTCTCCATTTAGACTCAGAGGTCTTTGTGAGTAGGAGCTCATTATTACATCTAGATATTTTGTGTTTCTCATTTCCACTGGGACCCTTACAAATTTTCTTGATATAAATATATGGTATTAATAATACAAAACCAGAGAGAAAATGCATCATCACTTAAAATGCAGCATGTGATAGTGAAATTGATGCAGTTTTATCATTATCTGGCTAGTGTCTGTAGAAATTCTTGATTAAAGCCAATTAATAGAAATGGTAATCTTGGATGCCTTTCATGCCATCAAAGCAAAGTCAGCATAAATAAAGAATACATTTTAATAATTTTACAAATAATACATATTGAAAGTCATTGGAAATGGGATTAAGACATGGCTAAAGAACATCAAAACAGCTGTTTAAACATCAAGTTCAAACTTCTTGCCTTTGCTTTCAAGGTCCTGCACAGCTTATTCAGCTTATTAAAGAGAAGGTTGAAAGGTGACCTGATCACTTTGTTGAAGTACATTAATAATGATACCTATTTTGGGGAAGTTCTGCTTGACAAATGCCTAACAAAACCATTCCTGAAAGTTGAAGCTGGAAAATTAAAATTTGAGGTATTTTACCTCTGTAAAGTGAAGTTTTGGGGAGTGAGAGAATTAAAATACTTAATATTTAACCACGATAACTTGAGATGGAACCCTCAACAACCTATTTTTTTCTACAAAAAATTGAAAGCAAATGCTGCACCCATCTTCAAAAAAGGTTGAAAAGACAATGCAGGGAACAACAAACTGGTCATCCTCACAGTCCCTGGGAAAACCATGGAGGTGAGTCCTGGAACATATTTTAGGGTACATGAAGGAGGAGGTGATCAGAAGGAGTCAGCATAGATTTGCCAAGGATAAGTGACAGCTGACCCAACTGATTGCCTTCTGTGACAAAAATGAATGGATCTCTGGATGAACAGAGAGCAGGGGCTGTCATTTACCTTATCTTCAGCAAAGCTTTTGGCCCTCTCTCCCTCCTTGGAGGCTTTCAATTCTCTTTCTGAGCAACCTGGTTTGAAATCAGGGTTGACCATGCTTTGAAAAAGAGATTGTGCTAGAGACCTCCTGAGCTCCCTTCCAGCCTGAGTTATCCTGTGATCCTCAGTAGGATCTTGTTTCACAAGAGGACTGAGATCTAACAGGGGATGAATCACCCTTCTCCAATGTATGTAAAGACAGTCACTACAGTCTTAATTTAAGGGAGCTCAATATAGTGCCTAAAATTAGGTGGGATGTACGCAGGCAAAATTAAGGTAGTGTGGTTACCATTATCTGGAGTTCCTAAGAATGGATTAGAGTATGTTATGCTTTTCTTCAGGTACTAGTAAATTCTCTATAGTTTATGAGTGGTGAGGGTCAAGCTAGACTGTGATGAGTGCTCATTCTGGACTTTGTAGTTATAACTCCTTTTGTGCATGGCTACCTATGGACCAGGGTTTCTGGGTTACTTTTAAAGCACTGATCCTACTCACAGATCTGTTCTAGTTCAAATCTCACAGGGTGGAGAATGACCACAAGGGAAGACTTAAAAATAGGCCAGTGAAAAAAAATTCTCTTTCCCAGATTTATTTCCATATTAGAGCTGTAACACTACGTACTAAACAATTTTAAGCACAGATAAAGTATAACTGATTATTACTGGGATTATATTTTCCAATAGCTTGTTGCTCTTTGAAACAGACATGCAAGAAGTTATGTAGAGAACACCAGGAAAAAAACATACAAATCTTATAATCAAAATGTCTTGTAGGTCTATCATTTCAATTTAGCCTTGTTCTTTCATAACACAGGACGATCATATCAGATTAGGATTTGTCATCACAAACACTGTATGAGCTGCACCACAATGACCTTGTTACATGAGCATCACAAGGATTGTTGGTGCCTTAGGCAAGAATCCTTCGTGCTGTGTCATTGTGCCTTATCATAAATTATACTCATTAACAGTGTATAAATAATGGTGGTTTGCAGTGATGACAAAAGACCCAGATGATTTTACATTTTATTTAAAAGCTTATTGTGTGGAAACCTACCTCCTGCTGGACATCCAGAGTCCTAATGAATCATATTAAATGGTTTATTTTTCAGTTTGTAGCTGTTCCTAACTCTGATGCCTGTTTTACACATCTTTTGCCAACATATGAGAGGCATAAGTCATGAAAAGTCCTAGTCACGCAACTGAAAGTGAAGCAGCGTGAAAGGCAGCAGTAACTGGGACTAGGACTCAGGAGTTTTGAGCATTTTCTTCTAGTCTCTATTCTATTAATCTCAGGCAAGTAATTTTTGTCTTTGTGTTCCCGCTGGTCCTTCCCTCTGGAGAATGACTTACTTAATGAGATATTGGGACCCTAACTTCGGGTAGGACTTCTGTAATAAAATATTATATACTCCTGATTTACAGTTTCCTAGACAACAACCTGCTGAGGAGGGGGGAAAGAAAAACACCCAAACAAACAAACACCCCCCAAAATAACCTACCCCAAGCAACAACCACAATTTCTAAGTATTAAGAACTTATTTCTTGCAAAGGTTTATGTCTTATCTTGGCAATTCAGACATAGTGATCAACTGCAGGACAGATTAGACAAAAACTATATAGTTTTTCTGGACCTCAGTGTACATATTGAGTTCTGAATACAGAACTTCAGCTTCATTTTAAATGTTCTTAGTATTGTCTTCCCAGTATAAATTCCCGTATCAAATTAAATATATACATAGTAAATAACAGAGTTTATTTAGTTGTTTCATGGAATGTTATTGGACTAGATTCTTGATTGCAAATCCAGAAATATTATTTACATTTACATTTTACGTTATTTACAGAAAAGAAGCAAGGCATTTATAAAACACACTGGGCATCCAACTTCTTTCAAACTAGAATGAATTCTGGACAAATCTCAGTCATCTATATTGATATCCAGCTAGATACATTTTCTGATTTCACAGTATTTAAGGAGACCAGGCTTGTCTCTAAAAATCCTGTCAGATGGGATTTTTCAGGTTACCTAGAAAGGCAGAAAATATGGGTTATTGGACAACTTCTACAAAGGCAGAGAAAGCATGATTTAGAGTTCCGGAGCATTTACCTCAAATGGAATACTCATTATCCACCTTGTCAAACTGAGGTGCAAAGGACCCGTCTTGGGCTCTTTATGGCGACTGCAGTCCTGGCAAGCTGGGACAGAGCCACCGGCTCAGAGAGCTCTGTCCCAAAAATGACTGTGAAGTTTTAGTAGACTATCATGTTATCCAAATGGGGTTTGCATCTGCACATTAACTATCCTTCTTTAAAATTAGTGGAAATAAGTACCCCAGATAAATTTGGTATTGTCTCTTTTCCAAAGTATTATTATTCCACTTTACACTGTAAACACTATTTCATATATATTGATTGATATATCTGTTTGCCATTGCTTTTCATCAGTAAGACTCAGCACTCATTAGCTGCACCTTAGACATTTTAGGGCAGATACCTCTAACAACTATTTTTCTTTTCACTAGTGTTTGTGGATGTGACAAAGAAGCAGCAGGATATAAAATCTATTTCC
The DNA here is from genome assembly GCA_020745775.1 of Theristicus caerulescens. Classification (NCBI taxonomy): domain Eukaryota; kingdom Metazoa; phylum Chordata; class Aves; order Pelecaniformes; family Threskiornithidae; genus Theristicus; species Theristicus caerulescens. Next base: position 126,931,536 of record CM036559.1, on the reverse strand, counting down.
ACTGCTAACATAGATTTACAAATGCACACACAGCGCTGAACTTGTCTCTTTGGAATTGCCGCTTATTTATTACATTACTTTCCTTCTTGAATGCACTGTGTAGGGTAGGCAACTGCTTTATAAAGTTACCTTGAGTATCAGAAAGTTGTGTATCATGACATTGACTTGATCCATCTTTAATGTTGCTCTTTTAGCAGGTTAAACTAATAACTCATCATCATCCCTAATCTAGTTGGGATCACCCATGAATAGTGTTCATAGATGCTTGCAGATGTATCAGAAAATCACCTCATCCCCTTTATAAATAAATAGTCTGCATATATCTTCTTATTTTAAGATATAGTATTTTTTGCTGGCAAAAGCATTCCAAAGCTGGTTGTGATAATTCTTGTGATATCTAGGTTACAGAGAATGGGAGTAGAATTCACCTAAATTTTTGAAATCGGGTGCCTGAGCTTCTATTTACTCTTCTGGGAATGAACTACCCTAAAATTTTATTGTTTTGAACTGTTATCAGTGAAACTGTTTGAAGCATTTACTGAAGGGACAAAAGCTTAACAACTGATTGGTAAATGTTAGTAATAGATGGAGATGTAGAATATATTTTAGTGATTAAATATATAGAATGAAAATAAGTTAAAGACAAACAGAAAACTGGACTTGGATGGTCCAAAGTTAATACTAGAAAACTAGAACACATCATGATCACAAAAGTAATTCCCTCTGGTTTTGGAAAATATCACAGAAGGCTAAAAAAGTCCTAAGTTTCACAGTAGAAATAGTTTCAAATCTTAGTGTTTTCTTTTTATGCCAATATTTTCTAATATTTTAAGCTGAAATGTTATCAGTGATATATCAAAAACTTTAATTTTACTCTTTTCAGCTTACAAATGGTGAATTGCTATAGTATGATATTCAAAATTGCTTTGCAGAGGTTAAGCCCTCTGAAGAGAACACGATCACTAACCCTTTAAACAAAATGAGCAAATAAATATAATTCTTGAAAGTCAATCTATTTTGAGAAACTGTGCAAGTTTCCGTTCTAACATGAACTTACGAATGCCTAAAGGAAGATGTACAAAGCTGATAATGTTCAAATAGAAACTAAGAGAAACCAAAAGTGTATGAATATACCAACATGATTAAAAACAGCAAGTCACCGTGTCCTGTTTATGAGCAGTTCTAATTGAATGAAGTATTTGGAATCGTCCTATTTATCTATCTGAGGTGTCAGTGGGCAGGGAGAGACAACTCTAGTGAGCAATTCACAACAGAGGTAGAATGAATTTCCCTCTAGAGATGCTTCTCTAACCCCACTAGTTAAGAAAAGAGCTTACTCTTCACTTAGGATTTCCATGTTAGCTAAGATGAATCGAGGCTTAACTTATCATGCGGAATAGCCTTTTTCTAGTTCAAGAACTGAAATGTGCAGAACAAGCATAAAACAACTCTACAAATGCTAATGGGATAAAAGCTGAAATGGTTACCTAGTTGCACAAAAATTATTGGCAGGAGCACTACAACATTATTTAACAGAATTATACCCTTAAAACTACTTGAGTACAGCTATAACAAAAATGTGAGACACAGCAAGGGCTAGAACCTGTACCTGGTCCTTTGTCTAAGTCTATACCTATGCGTACATCTCCACCAGTAAATGCAATGGATCAAGGGCCATTCTCTACTACAGAGGGCAAGCCCCACAACACACTTCTCCATGTAGCTGAATTCTTTTCCTTAATAAAATAGGAAGATTTCTACCATGCTGTCAGCTGAGAGCAGCCTGTGGTTTGTGATATTCTTCAGACCATGGTGAACACTTATTGGGACCACACAGAGCACAAGAAAACATGTGCCACAGCCCAGGCCCTTTCTAGCTTAGTAATGCAGATGGATCACAAAATCCAGTTGGACAGCAAGTGCTTGTGTAGAGGTTGTAGAATTGGGATGATGCACTGTCACAGATTTCTCTAACTTATGCTGGATGAAAGCATGGTTAAGTGAGATGATCTATGGCATCTAGCTCTGGACATCTCCCTAATCAGGTCCTAGATGTTGTTCAACTAGATAGCAAGATGTAAGGTTTACTGTCCTTATATAAATACCAATTTTGCAAAGGAACTTTCTCATTCTGTTTTTGGCAACATTTTCTGTTCTTTCCTAAAGTCTTTTGTAAGCTGTTTTCCAGGGGAATAGCTTCTTCTTGTAAAGGTACTGCAGCTGCACTGGGACCCAATACCTGCTTATAAAGTGAAGGCAAACACAGTGTAGGCTGGAGAGGGAGAGACCAAGCCAATAACACCACATTATTCACTGCTTGATTTGATTTCTGGTCAGTGGTATGATTTCCCCAAAACGAACTGTGACATTTCCTACAGCTGCCTCCTCAGCATATAAAACAGGATTCTGCTAACCTGGGACTGCCACAAGGGAAAATGTTTGGCAGCTCTAGCTCTGTACACAATGTAAGAAAAAAAATATTCATTTCAACTATGTGATACAGTTCAATCATAATGATTCCCTTTTAGAAAAGCAGAAAGAACAATGTGTTTAAAAATGCATGGTGAGAACCCATTCTTGTTATCATTCAGTAATTTGATATAAACATAACCCTTTCTCAATATGAGTTTAAGATTGCAATCTTATTTTGTACAGATGCTAAACTTAATACAAAAAAAGGTTAAAACCACCATCTTCCTGATGGCATTTCATGTATGTTTTTTAATAGAGCCACCTGTGTTACCTTCCTTTTTCACTTTAGTTTATATTTTAACATGCATATAATTTTATTCCTTTGATTTGGTTGACTGGCTTCATCAATTATTTCACTAGTAAAAGAGCTCTAAAAAGACAAATAAAATAATAGAAATTTCAAATAAAAATGCTCCCTAATTGAGGCAATTTCATAGAAGTAGGTCTATGTTTTTTGAATAGCATGTTGCACCTGTTTTGCTTCTCTGACATTCACTTACTACAGAGTACATTTTTCACGGCAGTCACATAATGTTATTGTACGCAAATATTTTGTCAAGAATCCATAGGCAAGCTGATTTGATGGTCTCTCTTTATATAGCATGCTAAACTTTTTTGAATTAACATCTTGTGATGACAGATACCTCAAGTTATAGGTGCAGGAGCAGCTTAAAATAATTACTTTTTGTACCGTGGTATGGTAACATACAGTACTTTATATTAAACTGCAGAAACAACTTGGTGAATATCTGTGCAGTTTCTTAGTTATTGTTAATTATTTCATCTGCTAGGCTTTTTAAAAATTGTTTCTGTTGAATAATAAGGTAACAATTTTATGGTCTATATTTTACTTTCGATATTACATCAACATACAACAAAACACAGTAAAAGCAATATGGTGATAAATGGTTAAATTCATCAGTGTTAACTCCAGTAGAAAATTTCTGTTGGAGGTAATAGGAATAGTTTCAGTATAATAAATAAATACATTAACTCTCAGCAAATTTTGTGTCAACTTTAAAACCAAATGACCCAGCTACCACTGAAGTGGACAGAAAGCTTTCTTTTGATTTGGATGGAACACAACCTGGTCCTGAAAAACACCCTGGCACCTTGACAACATCTCTAAAAAACATCAGATTTGGAATTCTATGTATGTACCATAGCACTGACACCACATATATTTCTGCCAGTACAGAGTATGAGTTTTAGGAATGACGGATGAACTGCACCACTGAGAGAAGTTATGCAGCCTCATTTCCAACATGTTCAGATACATGTTCAATTGACCTGAAATGGAGGTATGCTGCAAAAGAAGAAGGTAAAAGCTAAACCATTTTACTCTAGTGTGGACACTTATTTGCAAGGGCAAAGATTTGCTTTTGACATCATGATTGAATGTTATGCTGGTATTACATTGAATTGAATTAATGCTTGAATTAAATTGAATGTTATGAAGGTATTAAAAAAAACAATCCAAGAAAAACAAACATTCAAACATAACAGGCTGAAAATATTAAACTATAATAACTTAAAACAAAAGGACTTACCAATCTATCAGTAATATTTTAACGCCAGTTTTCTTAACAGTGATTGGAGCCTGGGGAAAGAGGAAGCAAAGAGATTTGTCTCAGTTGCTTTATACAGCAAGGTAGGAATCAGAGGAGGGTTCCAGTGATTCAGATGCCTCAGGTCAGTGGAATCACCTCCAGCACATCAGTGCAGCTTCCTGAGTCCTCTGTGATGACACACAGAAGATTCTAAGTGTTATCAGACTAAAATGCCAATTATTTGTAAATGCAATGGTCAAATAAGCTTCTTCAAACCCATTATTTCAGAATACAAAGGCTGTTAAATGAGAAGATTAAATGTTCTGTATATGGGGGGGGTGGGGGTGTAAGCAACTGTCACTAAAATCATTATGATACTTTAAACAGTGACAACAGTAAAAAATGGCCTTCTACACAATGTAATCTCAGCTCTGTTTTCCTCTAATACCACTCACTGCATCAGGATGTACTCTGTGTAGAGAGGCTTAATACCTTATCTGAAGAAACCCCACTCAGTCTCCTTCACAAGGAGATAATGATGGGAAATATTCCTAACAGCATTAGTCAGTCACAAACACTGGTAAGTACTATGGGATTTTATTCCAACATCATTTTATGCTTCTGTGGTTCAGAACTTTAATGAATTAGATTACATTTCCAGTAGGAGACTCTATGGGATAAGAGCATCAAATAAATATCTACTCAAACTGTATGTTTTCAAGCTCTTTACAAATTGTTTCCTTCAAACAAGCTGATCACATCATAAAAACAGGCAGATAAACATAACAAATTCATGTAAATAATAAGGTTTTTCTGGCTACTCACCAACCTAAGAGCTAAACTTTGATTAATTATTACTAACGATGGCTTATTCTAATCAGGATCAGAGACACTAAATTTAAGGACAACATCAGTATGAGGAGGTTTTTATGTTGCTGTTTGGTTTATTCCTACTATCCATTATGGTTTGATTTCAAAACCTATTCTGAAGCTGCATCTGCTTACGAGGCGGTTGTGGATGTGTGTTGTTATTAGTCTGAATTTCTCTTCAACTCACACCAAGTAATTCTCTCTGTTTTTACCCCCACTACGTAGTTATTTACAAAGAAAATTACTACTTATTTTCGTCATGGCTAACCACACACTGAAACTAATGGGGAGTAGCATCAAACAGAGGAAAGAACCATCTAATACAACAGAACAGCTTTGAATGGAGGCATGAAAGGCAGAAAGATGGAACAAAAAAATTAAGAAAAGTAAGGAAAGAACTTACACAAAAGTTAAGAAAAGCCCATTGATGGACAACTGGTTTATGTTGTGGAATATTTTCCAAAAGGCAACTGACCATCCACATGGGATTTTCAAAAGCAGGGCAGAAAAAAGGCGATATAAGGTTTTATTGAACGGTCTTGTTTCCCAAGTGGCCTAAACATCCCAACAGTGTTTTCTGTCTCTGACTCTTTTGATCTATTATGAATGTAATTAGGGCTAAGGAACAGAAATTATTTTGACTGGGAGAATTAACTCCTGCTGTCAGATCATGAAGTGTCTGTGTTTAGGTGAGTATCCAGTAAGCCCATGGAAAGGGTGGTTTCTGAAGTACCTCGTGATTATTATTATAATTAAATGCAACTCAGAGGGAACAAGATGAGAAATCCCACCATTTTACCTTTTCTTTCAGCTTCGGTATTGTGTCTCACATTTAGCTGTTAGTAGCAACTGTTATCCTGTCTATTCAATACCGACATATTTTCCTAATATACCATAAGCATTACTGAGATAGTCAAGTCAAACTTTGCCACCCCTTTTACCTTCATCTGCAAAAGCAAATGTTGGTATTTCACCAAGAATGATGAAAACCATGTTCTTCCCATAAATTTACAATTACTAAAACAGTCTCTATTAAAGCCAAATAAGATTTAGGACTGAATTATATATTGATGACACACAAGTTGCTTAGATAAAATAGTAGCCACATCAAAAATATGTTATGAAGAAGAGGAAGTTGCATTTGACCCATTGCAATGACGAGGAAACAGCCAGCTGGCTGGCATGAGCACGTTAAAGATTGATAAATCATAAAGAAGGACATTTTGGGGGAGTCTGCCATGTGCAAGAGAGTCTGTTGAAAAAGCAGGAGTACAACACCAACGCCAAATGTTACGTCAGAGTCATGGAGCAATATTAGTTCTGCTTCAAAATCTGTGTTGTATCAGCAGTACCATAGCTTAAGTTAATTAGCCACACATAAGAAACATTTAAATTGAGAAACTGGAGATTTTTCAGTTAGAATATGCTATATTTCAGTTTGCCCATACAACCTTGAATCAGTCTCCTTGCGCATACATATTATGAAAGTCTTTAATTGCACTACCTGAGCCTCATTCAGTTCACAGAACAAACAACAAGGGTAAGGAAGTACAATTACTTTTGTATAGGAAGGGTTTTTTTGCATAAACTGATCATTGATGTTTTCAGATCACTCCTCCAGCACATTGCTATGCAGCTATAAGAATTCACGATCTGTTCATCTGGTTATTCCAAAATTCCAAGAAATTTCGGTGATGGTGGGAAAGCTTTAAGTAGTCGTTCACTTCTTAAACTATGTAATTCAGAGTTTATCCACTTGCAATTGGAAGACTATAGGGCTGGGATTCATTTCACCTACCTTTAGCCACATAAAACTTAGGCTCTTAGTCTAAAACAGACTTCTAATTTCTTTCTATAAGCAATGGAGAGAGACAACCACTTCCAGATTCATTCAATCCTAAAATAGACAACTAAGATTAATGAAGGACTGTCTGAACAATCCTGTCTCACTTAACTGACCTCATGTCTGGCTTAGACAAGACCTCTAACATTTATATGGTTAATAAGACATGATTGATTCTACCTCAAAATACACAGATCTCACTTTCCTTCCATGTTCTACCATGTGTTCGTAAGGGAGCATTAAGTGTCCCGATGAAAATAAATTGCAGGCATTTTCATAAGGATAGTGCAATAGATGTGCTCATAAAACCATGCAGGAAAAGTGAGGAAGTCCTGGTCCATTTGTCAGCAAGGGACATGGCTATTCCCCTATAACAGTTATTTGGTGATAGAATTAAGACTGCATAATCATCTCCGCTGAACAGAATACGTAATTATTACTAATCAGACAGTCAATGATCCTGATGTAAGCCTATTGTAGGCTCTCAGTGCTATAGAAGCACACATATGTAAAACTAAAATGCAAATGTATCAATGCATAATAAGTAAAAGGAGGGTTTCTGCATATTACTTCTAATATACATAAGTAATTGGCAGCCCATTACTAGCTAATTAGGAATAATGATAAACTGTTTAAAAAAAACAAACCTTGGATTTCAGAGGGAGAAAAGACGTGCCTAGCTGTGAATTTTGTTAAAACCTCAGTCGTTTTCCAAAGATACAGGTCAAAAAGCATACCGATTAAATCAGGCTACTCATGCATAACCTCAGTCCCATGCCACTACGCTGCTTCACAGGGCACTGGAGTTGGCAGCTGTGGCTGTGCCACCACCCAGCAGCCCCCAGGAGGGGCCAGTATAGCTATAGGGACAGGCTTCCAACATTTTGCTACATCCAAGAAGGTAATACTTATACCTTCAGTATGACTGTTTTGACAAAACTGCACCTGAGTAAAACAAATGCTATTTCTTAGATGCTTGAGATCCATATACTGGCAATAACCAAAGTGGCATTCGAGAAACTTTTGCATTAAGTCTCCATTTATAAGTGAAAGTTATATAGTGTGGGGATGCATCTGACGAAACCCAGATATTGCATTGAATGTACGATGTGACATAGACAGTGGTTTTTTCAGTCTTTTAAAGTATATTGCAAGTTTTGATGTGATTAATTTAATCACCAGCAGGCCTTGTTCTTCAAATCAAAATATTGGCTTAGAAACATCCAGCCAGAAAGGAGTAAAAGAAGGAAATGATAAAAAATATTTTATTTACATTTACTAATACAGGAGTAACATATTTTAAAATTGAGGAGGTTTGAAGACTACAGCAAGAATGAGGAAATGCAAAATGAAAATCAGCTGTCCACAGAAGGTATGATAAAATCTCTGATTTAATGCAAGAAATTGCTTCTGCTTAGCAGCTATGATCTCATAAGGAATAGCTTATGTAAACAACAGAGTGGAGGAAAAAAGCAAAATAACATATAGAATAACAGCAACATATAAAATAACAGCACCTTATCAAGGCACAACACAAGAGTCTAAAAACACAGAAATTCAGATTTTCTTAAGTCAACATGTCAACATGTCATCTTACTTATAGCTTTGCTTATGTGTTGGCATGAAAATATTTGTAGGCACATATCTCCAAGCAGAGATTCCCTTCCCCTTCTCCATTGAACTGGTGAGTGAGAATAAATTGTCCCCCTGCCACTGGGGCTGATAATGGAGTGGCAGCAGCCCCTGGTTGACATGGAGCAGATATAACAGTGACTTCTGCAATGTGCTATGACCCATACAGTGGGATTTATCTCACTTAGCTTTTGACATTCTCAGAGAAGACACCTGTATTTGGGATAATCACCTGGGCCTCCATCACTGGCACTGGAGAGAAATATGTGCTTTCAGAGCTTGACTACCTGATCCTTAAATAGACGTTTCTCACCTTGGGCTTATACAGATCTGTCTCCACTTTTATTTTGAATCTTTCTACCATGTTTCCTGATCTAGAAGAGTGGCTGCATTTCCTGCAAGGCAGCAGACACAAATATATGCAGACTGCCAAAAGCTTGCTACTGTCTTACATTTTTTGTTTTCCGCCACAAAAAACACCCTGTTTTTTTAACTTCAGAAACATTGTCATGTTTCTTTTTTGCAGCCCTTGATTCAGTAATAGACTATGATCCTACAGTGAACACTTTTATATTTTTCGTGGCAGTCACTTCAGCAAAAGTAACTCTCATTACCAAAAACATTTTTAAAGGATTTGAAATAGAGCTCCACATTGAATTTTCATCCTTTTGCTGGTTGTTTTATTAGACCTCTAGTTCTTTCGTGCACTAAATCTGGTTTTGTGCCTTGAAGCAGCAATGTTATCTTGCCAATGGAAGTGATGCTTACAACTTCTTCCTTCCTCTTTTACAAGCATTCAAGGAAAAGATACAAATAACTTAAAAAGAAAATGTTTATTCAGCAGTAAAGCCTAGTTCATGCAGTGTTTTTTTTCTGAGTTAGATTAATTTTCCAACCCAGGGATTCCTGGAGGTTGCTTCTGATAAACTTTGAAACAGATGTGTTTGCTGTTTTGATGGCTTTGATTTTTTTTTTAAGGCGTTTGTTTTTTTTTTTTCTTGGCTGATGCTTTGGGATATATGTCTAATTGATATTTTATGTTTTTAACACAAGCTTGCCAGTGCTGGGTGTACTATATCTTTGTATCCAGGGTTAGGTAACTCACCACAGGGCCCTGAGGATCCCAAGATTTGCCTCGCCTGTAAGCCCTTATGCACTGTCTCTGGAGCTTGCTTATTTTATTGTAAGAAATAGAAAATAATTGGTCCCTTTTGACGTTTTCCCCACACCAGGAAATACACATACCCATCTTTTTCCATCTGTAAGAGGATTATTTATTTTTATTGGCCTAATCATCCTCCTCTTCATTATCATCATGGTAGCTGGAGGTTTTTGCTGAAATGTCTGTGTGTAACCAGTTTACAGCCAGAAGATAAGAGAATTCTCACCCTGAATACTTTGCAGTCTTCTAAGAAAGAGCAGGAGAGGAATTGGAGGGAACAGGAGGCCTGAGCATTTTTCGACTAAAGATCCAGTGTAGCACAGGAAGATGTGAGCTTGCTTTAAACAAGCTGTCTTAGGTACCAGAGCAGTCTGGCCACAAGCACCCAGAGCAGACCATGGGCTAATTTTTGAGAAGCAAAGCAAATTAGCCCATGTGTTGCTCACTGCTTCCTTGGCTCAACTGTTTCCAGTACGTGAGCTGGGGACAGGTATCAATGTACACTATTGCAGCACCAACCAAACTTACTGCCAATAAAAAAATCACGTATATTGCAGCACAGCTAGGAACAAAACCTAATGCTGCATCCCATTCCCTTAGTAGCAAATGTTTGCAAGGAACCATCAAGCTGCAGGGGTTTGAAGAACAAATGAAATTAGTGTGTTAAAGAAATGCCTTTGCCCTCAGGGTTCTCTAGGCCCTGACCCTGCAGCGAGATCCACACGGTTCCCCCCATTACAGGACCCAAGTCAAGGCAGTGAGTGCTTTCAGCAGAAAAAGCACAGGTGTATCACGAATTTATGCTAAAGGTACCCATCTGCCAAACAGCTGTTTGAAGTTGAAAAACCCAGGAGAAAGCCAGGCAGCTTTTGCCAATCTTTAGTGTTGCAGTTTTAAGAATTAAGTCTTTGGGCAGCTCCATAACTACACTCAACTGTTGTTTTCTCTCTAGCTGCTGTAATTGAGAAGTCTCCCCATTATCTCTGGATCTTTGGTTATTACTTCTTGATTAACAAAAAATTAGAAAAAAAAGGAAGTGTTTTCTATTTCAAGATTAAAGCCAGTTTTTAAAAAGTTAGCTATGAAATGTGTTCAACATCACCAATTAGCTGTCTTCTCTCAGAAAAAGGCCCCTTATCAGTGCATAGGCATAATAGTGTATCTCTTTCACACCTTGTCTTTCAAGGGACTATTTAAACATTATTGTTCATAAATTTTAAGTCTGAAAGAGACCATTAAACCATGATGTCTAAATGCCACAGTTTCACCCAGTAAGCTTGTACAGAGCCCCATTAATGGTGTTTAGCAAAATCATTATACCAGAAAGGCATTCATTCTTGATTTAAAAACAGTGAGACAGAGAGATTTTACTACCTATCTCAACACTTTCTTTTTTAGTGCCCTATGGCAGTCACTTGTAAATGCGTACAACTAAATTCCAATTCTACCTTGTGCAGCATCTTCTTCTATCCATTGTTTCCTTTTATACATCTCAAGTACATTGCATTGCCAATCAAGCAAAAGTTTAACGTGAAGACTGTAACTTTCCTGTCCCCTGTTTCATAAACACAGTAAAAATGGGACTGTGGAAATGTTGATAATTTTCCTTTTTAATTCTTAAAGATATTAATGGTTGTTGGTTTTTTTCCCCCAAAGTTGTTCAAAATTTCTCCTTTATAATTCCACTTGAGAAAATAAAAGCTGCTGATAGCAGAGGTTCCTATCGAAAAGCCACACAGGGAAGAATTCTTATGAGATTCCTGAAGCATTACTAGCAGAACCAGTGGGGTGTCTTTCTTATCGCTCTGTACTCTCTACCATACCCTCCCATTCAGGTTTAAGAAAAAAAAACCCACAACTTTAAAATTATCTCTTTTACTTACATGGAGTCAATAGCTTATATTCTGATAATATTAGCATGTTTACTCATTGATTATTCACAGTGTTCATGAATAGAGCCCAGGGGCCACTTTTGAGAACAGTGATGCCCTAAGCTTCATTTTCTATCACAGATGGTACAAAGCTTCTTTGTGCTAAAGAGCCTTTATTTAGATATGCAAGACAAAACTGAGAGAGACATGTTATCTACATTTTAGAAGAATGGACAATGAAGGAATTAAGCACCTCACCCACTTCACACTGAAGCAGATTAAGTAACTTTTTTTTTGTATTCTCCTGCCCCATTCCTGTAGTATTTGAGCACTTCACAATCTTCAGATACAATGATGTATCTACTCAGTTCATGTACTTCGTGGAGATGTACAATTGTCCTCATTTTTACGGAGAAAGAAAAGGGGGAGAGAACAAAAGCAAGTGAGTGAAACTCGGGAGTCAAAGTCTGTCTGGACAAGAAGCTACTTTATGAGATGTAAATTTATGGCAAATTTCTATAGTGACCTTAAAAAAAAATGTTGCTGAGTTGCTCCATGGTATTAGCTATTACTGTATGTAATACACCATACAAGACTGGAACAAATATCTTTTTCATTTGCTTTGCATTACACCCACTGTTAAAAACTGGCAGTAGTATTACAAATATTTTTCAGTTTCTTCATTTGTAGCTAAATTAATAAATCTCAGTAACTATAAATGTATCTCAAGGTCAGAGTTACTACAATAACCCATTCATTTTGTTTTCCTTTCACTAAATCCATTATCTGAACAAATCATTAGGTGACCTTTTTAGTTACAGCAATTCAATAAAACTTACATTAGATGGAGTTTCAGGAACATTAGTCTAATGTGCTTTAAAAGATCACCTTCTCTGAGCAATATAATAAGTTTGTGTGAAAAGCATAAAGCATGTAATATGTAATAAAATCTGGCCTTTAATGAACCATCTAGAAAAACTGACTTGTGTTATAATCCAACAGAAATCCTCCCTTAATTAATGGATAAGAAGCCAACAGCAGCCACTGAATGCTACTTTTGATTATACATTCAGCTTGGTTTTCTTTTTTAAATGTATGCTCCTGATTTATGCTGCTCAAGAAATTACAGTTTAAATGACCTCGGTTACAGGAGTAATATGCTATGAAAAGCCATACTTAGAGCTGATTAAAAGGGCTCTCTGATTACCAGTTAGTATCAATTGCACAAAGATACTGCATAATTTTCCAAAGTGGTGGTCAGGATTGTAAATTTAATAAACTGACTTAGATGTTTGATGGATGTTGATTTTCTTCAATAGATACAAGACTAGAAAATACCTTGTGGTCAGGCAGATAAACAATAAATAAAACATAGGTCCAACTATCAAGCAGGAAATTTGTATCAGGGAAGATCGCACAGGCTCACTAAAGTCCGTGTTTTCCATTAAGAATATAAGACATTACATCTGATTCTCCTTGCATCTAAACCAGGAATAAACACTGAAAAAACAACTGGAATTATCTACATCTTGTGCTTCCAGACTGCTGTCAAGAAGAAAGCCAGTTTAACTTTCATTCCTAATCAGTCTAGAGAGGTCTGTATGCAGAAAGAGAAGCAATAATAACTTTCCACCAGTCCAGCATCAGCAATCATTCATTTCTCCTGCAGATGTATGCACATGGGAACATAAGCTAATTTGAGTAAAGGTCAGGACATATCAAAATATCGAACTGAGTAAGTTCCTATTGCTAGTAGGGTTTATTGAGCAGACTTGCATTCATTCACACTGTGGGCATTTCATTTAGCTCCATATTTTTCCAACTACTTGTGTGCCTGTCACCCACTGAACCAACTGGATGTCTGTAAACTTTTTAGGATTTTCTCTAGGTTCCTCATCCACAGAAGAATGGTAGTAATTATTACTTTTTCCCAATCACTACCTCTACCACTCATCTGAGATAGGTGCTATGAAAATATGCACAAAATTACAGGATATGTTAAGGAACTGTTTTATAATTTACAAATAAAATCAATTTTAATTGCACTATTTCAATTCATTTAGTATTACAATTTAACAATAGATAGATGGCATGTAAAGAAATAGTCCAAATATGATAACTAAATACTCAAGTTGTTTTTCAGGTTACACCTGTAGTTAGTAATTTGGTAAAATATACTATAAATTTAGGTATACTATGGGGTCATATTGCTTCCAACAACAGACGCATTTTTTTGGTTCTGTGGTGAAGCCAATTACATAGCTTATATGCCATCATCTGACCTCACCCATAGGCCACTTCCAAAATACCAAACAGTGCATTTAGACAACAATGTTATAGCCCTTTGAATACCCTATTAATAACTTCACAGTACTTTTCTGCTAAATTTTTATATACCACATTCCTTTGAAAATCCTAAGAATGAGAAGAACATGGGTTCTTCTTATGCTTAGGCTTGATGGTCCAAATCAAAGAATTGCCTAGTTCATTTTTTCTATGTATTTCTTTAGCCAGTAGCTATTAATTAAAAAAAGTATAAGGAACGCTCTTTTCTCAGTTAGAGATCTAGTTCGTAATCTTTTACTGCCCTAAGAAAACTTTGATGTATGGCTTCTCAGATGCCCTTTTATAGCATTTTTCCCTTCTAGATACCATGTTTTTTCTTGTAGATTTATTTGTTATTATAATGCAAATTATTGAAATATATTAAATAATCTGTTAATTTCACCTTGCTGTTCTGCGCAATTTAAGAGTTTTAAATAATTGATTATTAAAGAACTGCTTAAAATATACTGCACTGCATGTTGATAGAGATCAGCCAGTGATGTATGGTCATTTTTCTTGAATGAAGAATTACCAATTCACATATGTAATCCAAAAAGCATTTGCTTTATCAGCTGCTTCCTATCTATTTTCCCAGATCACAGACAACCCAGCATAAGATTAATTTCCAATGTCTTATTATCTAAGCTATCTCTATTTTCCATTAATGCCTAAAATATTCATATAATTTCATATCTATCCCTTTTAACTCATTAGAAAATGAATACTTCATATTCAAAAGTTGTGTTTTTTTTTTTCTCCTTGTTCCTAAGAATAGCAATTTAAATTGGAAAACTAATAGTCTCCTCTAACTATTTTCTAAGTCAACCATTTTTCCTTGCTAGAAAAATTCTTTAAGATTATTAATTTGTGCAGACAATAAGGAAAAGCTGCACCATTTTAATTATATTTGTTCTCCCTAGGCAACTAGGCAGTTAATTGTTTGAATTACTAAGTTAAAAAGAAATGTTAAGTAACAGGAATGCCAGCATTGCCAATGACTTCAGTGGGAGCACTACTGAGTTTATAATTGGCTCTTTAATTGCAAAATTCACTCACAAGGCCTGTGAGCTTTTTAAATTCCACTTAAGTCTTTAAGAGTGTTTACTAGGTCTTACACATTGTACAGGCTTTGAGGTGGCCTTCCAAATTTCCCCCACATAAAGTGTATTTGACATGATTAAAAAAATGTTTTTATGCTGCTTTTCATGGAATAGATGTTCTCCTGCTGCATTTCTGAAAGCTGGAAAACACACTGAGCGTTCATAAGCACTGTAACATTTTGTAGATCGGTGGTGGTAATTGGTTAACAGTACAAACAGCTTTCCAGTCTTCATGTCAAGAAGACAGACTGCAACGTGACATATGCTTTTGTACTCTGATATCTGGGAATTTTTGAGGTGGTAGCCACACTGCAATAATTCAGTGCTAGTTTTGCAGTTCGTAATACTTTTTTTTTTTTTTTTAATTGTAGGATCTTCTCCCACATTCTCTCAGCAAACAGATCCAGTGTCCTCAGAAAAATAAATTTATGTTTTGTGCATTTATGTTTTGTGTTAACTTGTCCACAGGACTGAGGTGCCATTTGCCTTAGAAACCACAGGTGCTTTGGGGACAGGTCAACCATTTGGTATTTCTTTGTTGAATTCCCTGTAGAAGCTGGTTATAAAACATTTCCAACGAACTCTTCCTTTAGAAAAGTCCAGTCATCAAAAGTAATGTTTTACAACTGCATTTTTATCCTTTTTGGTGTAATCCTTTTTTTCATAACAGATTTTCTGTGGCTGCACTGGAATTTTTGTCAAAAAGGAAAGCCAGAGAATAACATACTAGTTTCCTGATAATTTAGTAATTTTGCACCAATGAGAAAGAGATTTACAAAACTGTTATATTCCCTGGTATAAATTTGACCAACTAGATTTCTGATATCCTAGGCAAGTGTTGTGGACAAGAGGTTACCAGGAAGGTATTCCTATTCTTTAGTTTTCCCAGAAAAAAAAAAAAAAAAATAGTAGGTCTTAAATATTGCACACTGGAAATTAAGAAAAATTACAAAATTTCAAAGGCAAGTGAAGTAAAAAATCATATATCCAGTTATAGTTCAATTGCAATAACACCATAGCTTGACTGAAATAACAGGATTAATACAGTATAAATCATCAATAACAGCCATCACTTTAGCAACTAACTTTAAAGTCTGTATCTTTTAGAAATATTCTTGAAGGAAAATTTAAGATATTAGTTTTTAACTGCAACCAAACTCCCCAGGAAGAACCATAATATTTGTCCAATATGAACACAACCTCCTAAAAATTTCTAAAATATTTTTCCTCAAACCCTATTTTTGTCATTGGAATAAATTAGACACACACATGTTTTTGAGAATGCATTGATAATTTAAGTGCTACAAATAGTTGCATATATAACAGAGATGCCAAGGAAACAAATGTTACAATCCTCAAAGACTTTGCAATTGTTGATCCAAAATGCAAAGTGCTTGGCAACTTAAAGGATGAAGCTGTGTTTACTAATTTTCTAGCTGGGAGGTTAAATACGAAGGAATCAGCTCTGAAACATATGCGAGCAGTCTGGCTTACCCACTTTTGTAAGTCCCCAAACAGCTGGTGTGGAGAAAACCTACTGTTGTGTGTTGCTGAGCCACTGACAGGGATGAGGAGAAACAAAGTCAGTAATAGTTTTCAAAGATCTTTCTTGTAACTGTATGAAATAAAGCTCTTCGGGAAAAATCTCTATGTGGTCTGGCCTTTTACTGGAAACAAGAATGATTAGGGTTTTTAACATATCCATAGTGACTAACTATCCATACAGGTTGATGGAAATTAATTTCTGAAGTCCATGTTAATAAGTGAATAAGCTTTAGAGGGGCTGAGAAAACCCATTTATATGGACGTCAGAGAGAGAGAAAAGCCTGGTGTAATTGGCAGAGAAAAAAAGAATCATGAAGAGATGATTGTGATGGATATGTAGGGAAAATATATATAATTTACAACTTTGAAGGCAAATAAGGTGAGCTGGGATTTGATGTATATATCAATTGTACATTTAGAGACAAGCACATGGAAGAAACAGGAGGCACCCCAGTATGCTGACAGTCATTTGACTGATCTGGTCAGGGTCAAGCCCGTATCAAAGGACACAGGTATTGACACAGATGAGGCAGGAGACAGGAATATGCAGCAGAGACCCAGTCCCTCTCTATCTAGCAGCATGGGTGTTTACTTTAGAAAAAAACGATCTTAACATACGCCAGTCTAATTCATGAGAAAACCTCCACCAAAGATCAGTGCAGGGAAGGCCAGACCCTGAATGTTTTGAGCCATCTGTGCTTTGTTATACGATCCTAATGAAGACGAATACAAACATGTTTTATGCACTGAGACCAATTGCATATCTGAATCGCTGGAAAAGTACTGGTGGTTTGGGTTTTTTGGGGGGTTGGGTTTTTGGGGGTTTTTGTCATTGTTGCTGGGATTTAAAAAAAAAAAACAAAAACAAACCACTAAACAGCTGCAAAGTAGCAATTTCACTTCTGTGACCTCCATTCCAGACCCTCTGGCTAAAGTTATACCACTCAGATCAAAAGTGCAACTCCTGCAATTTATATCCCACCTAAACTCTCCATGCATTCTGTAGCATGCAGTGATGGAAACAATTTTTTAGGCAACACTATTAGATTCAACAGTCTCCTTCTTTATGCTTGCCAAATGGTACTCTCTTCCTTCTTGTTTCCCTCCAGCCTTTCTCTCTAGCTGCTGCTCTCTACCTTCATGTCCCCACTGACTGCTGTCCATTCATGATTTGATTATGATAATTCTTATGATTCTGTTCATCTTTTAGACCACAATAAAACATTCCTGCCAATAGCAGGGGGGATGGACTAGATAACCTTTAAAGGTTCCTTCCATCCCAAAGCATTCCATGATTCTATGATTAGCTATTGGCAATTAGTCAAAGATCACTGTCATTACCTCATATGACCAGAGTCTGCTGATTTTGATACCTTCCTTATCTCCTGAGGCTTTCAGAAAACATAATTAAACAAGAAATATTAGAGACAATAAGTTTACAGAATATTTCTCCCACTCAAGACATACTTCATAGCTTTGCTTTTCAGTTATCACTGTCTAGAGAATCATGTCTTCCCATATTCACTTACTCAAACACAAATACCAAGGTTTCTAAAATGTCGGAACAGGACTGGCTATTTTATTACTGACAGCACATAAGTGTTTATTTCTTAGCTCGTAGCACTATTTCCACACCTGAATTTAATACTGATGGCAAAAGCAGCAACAAAGCCTTTAATTCATAACTTTGAGAACACCGTTTGAACAAGGAGTATCTGAATTATGTAGAATAACAGCTTAATTTAGATTGGTAGAAAACTACAATGTCAGCTATTCCAATCTTTGCTCAAAGCAGGGCTAACTTCAGCATTAGATGGAGTTGCTCAGGGCCTTTTCCACTTCAGTTTTGAATTATTTCCACAGCTGGAGATGCATAAGCTCTGTGGGCAATTCTTCGCTCCTTTTTCCCGTGCTGTGATCTGTGCCTGTTGCTTCTTATCCATTCACTGTGCCTCTCTCAGAGTCTGGCTCTGTTTTATCTCTGACCCCCCCATTAGGTATTTGAAGACAGTGATGAAACTCCCCTTTTACCATCTGTTTTTCAGACTGAACAAACCAGCTCCCTCAGCCACTCCTTGTACATCATGTACTCCAGCCCTCCAGCCAACTGGACTTGCACCAGTTTGTCAATCTGTTCTGCTGGGAAGCCCCAACATGGGCAGTACTCCAGATGCAGCCTCACAAGTATCAAACAGATAAAAATAATAATTTCCTGCAACGAGCTGGCTTTACTTTTGCTAATACAGACCACTGTGGAATTAGCCTTCATGACCAAGGGTCTAGTGTGACTTGTATTCAGTTTGTTGTCCATCAGAATCCCCAGGACCTTTTAGTAGGGCTACCTTCTAGTCAATTGTCCCCCAGCCTGTATGGTTGTATGGGGTTAACTCCATCCCAGGTAGAGGACTTCACATTTAATGTTGTTAAGGCTCATGAGGTTTCTGTCAGCCCATTCCTAAAGCTTGTCAAGATCCTTCTGAATAGCAGCCCTGCCCTCCAGTGTATTAACCATTCTTCCCAATTTGATGTCCATGAGCTTGCTGAAACTGGTTCCTGTCCCATGGCTTAGGTCACTGATGATGAGTGGCAGACCAATATCAGCGCCTGAGGACTGCCACTTGTAACTGGCCACCAGCAAGACTTTGAAGCCTTAATCACTACCTTCTATCCAACCTGCTCTTCAACACTTGGTCACTTTCTCATCAGGACATGCAAAGTGGCTCTGAGTTGCTGTAATTGCTTTTTTGATTGTCACTATGTTGATCTTTCTTGCTTTATGTCTGGATTGCTATTTACCTGGGTCATAATTCTGACTTTTAACTAGAGTTTTAAATTCCTGAAACATATTTAAATGTTTATGTCTATGTGAAAGGTAGGGAAAAAAAAGAAAGTTCCATCGTACTAATTGGTTCCTGAACAAACATCACTTTGCACTTTCCTCTTTCCCACTCCCTAATGTTAATGTATTATCCCTAAGAGTCTCTGCTATTTTCTTCGCAGCTCTAGCAATGCCTTGTTTACCTGCTTCATAATGATTACCTGCTGCTTTTTTTCATCAGGTTGTCTCATCTGGAACAGAGCACACATACTGCTTATTTTAATTAAGGATAACTGAAGTACTATGCATTTTCTATTTGATCCAATCTGGTAACAATCAGCACAATTGACTCCGCAGTTGCATACCTGGTGCGGCACTGCTTCAGGGCAGCACATCTGCCTCCAAAGGTGAGGCAAAAGACAGCTCTGAGATAGAGGGAGGAACGGTGTAAGCGTGGAATGAAAAATTATGGGAGTGGATAAACAAGGTCATGCTAGACCATCACACATTTGTAGAAACCTTTACATGAACAGCCAGGTATTAATGTTTTAATTCAAAAGATGCTGTGTTACAGCACCCAAGCTTAGTAGTAAATAATTCTTTCATCCAAAGACACAAAGCTCTTATTTTCCCTTTTGTCCTCTATGCAGAGAGATTCAAGGTCCATTTCTTGAATGTAGCATGAAGGACATTAAATTATCAATCAAAGTGAACAGTTTGTACACTGAAAGTTGCATTTTGCAGGAAGGGATGTTACATGAGGTAAGAAATTTCTTTGAATGCGCTTTTATGCATGCCCATGCAAATTTTTGAAGTCCACAAAGGGCTTTACAAAGCTGCTGACTAAAAAACAGAAAATAAAATCCACCAAATTTTCCAGTGCCTGGAAGATGAATATATCACTGTTATGAAGAATTCAAAGAAGAGTCACAAAAAGTGATTCAGGAATTGGAAAACAGCCAATTAGAAAGTGAATTTTCAGGAGTATGTCTTATTAAGGTAGGAAGTGAATCAGTCGTTACATAGTGTTAGTGTTAAAAAAGGTATCCGATAATGATGACAGGTCTTTCAGTCTTGATGACAAAACTGTAATGAGGGTCAGTAGTTAAAAGATGCAGTTTTTCTAGCAGTGAAAATACTTAGATCAAGTTATCAGGAAAGCGTTGGCCTTGGCTTTTCCTGGAATTATTAAAGTCAGGTGAATTATGTTCCTAAAAGGAATACAGAGATTAAAACATACAGACTGTAAATGACAGATGGGTGATATCTTGGCCAAAGGTCACAAAGGTCATACCTAATCTTGAATATATGAATCATAAGAGTCTTGTGCATTTTTTGCACATCATCGTTTTTTGTTCCAGTTTTCTAGAGGACATATGCAACAATTTAGCCCATGGTGGACAGACATGGTTTTGTCTGCCCCTAGCTATTGTACTCCATGTAGTTTAAATTAGATTAATTTGAATGTGGAATACATCTGAACCTTAAAATTCATAAACATCTGATATTTAGAAGAGTATTTAATCAAAGGACTATCTTCAAGCACATACTTAAGAATTCGGAATTAGTCTGGAGGTAATATTAGAAAATTCAGAGATAATCAGAGATAGTCAGGTGCTTGGCTTAAATAGTTGACAGTGACAGGATGACATTTCAGTTTAAGCCATTACCCAGGCTTGGACAAGGGAAAATCATTAGGAGATGAAAAGCAAAAGAAACCTCAATGGGAAATACATAGGCCTCTCTCTTTTTCATCAGAAACAATTTCAAAACAACCAAAAAAAAGCCAGACATGTCTAGGCTAAATTGGTAATACTTCTTCCCTAATCTAAGGTGTGAAACAAAAATGCTATCTGCAGTCTGATAATTAGTCAACTAAATACACTAGAAGTTTTTGGTCTTTTTTTTTTTCTCCCTGCATTTTTTCAGTCAGATATTACCCCTGAAGGTTTCCCTAAGGCATAATCACATAACCATTTTGGACATGATGCAAGATGTCACCAAGCTGTGCTGTTCATCAGCAGCTGTCAGACAGGTTCCTGCTCTCCAGCCAAACTGCATGTGTGTATTCGTGCAAGAACTATTTAATCTGCCTTGGTCCAAATTCAGTTACTGCCAACTACCTTCAACAGTGGTGGAAACTATAGCATAGGAGCAGACTAAGAATATTTGTGTTGTCCAGCATTGCAGTTTGGCTGGAAAGACTGCAAGGTATTAAACTCCTTAGCCAAATGCATGAAGAAGCATCAAACTGACTGTTTAGCCAGCTGAATGTAGAAACGAGGCTTTCATATGACTTGATAGCCACTAACTTGCATTAATTTAAAGAGTGAAAGCTACCAATTTACACTACCAAACATTAGGACAGGAATGATGAATAATCTGATTTCAGTTCTAAGGGGAATTTCTCCATTCGGAAAAAAAAATTATTCACACCAGAATTTGGCAGGACATTAGAGTTAATCACCACTATTCTTCATATAATCTTTAATGATCACAAACAGTCAGGACCTCCAATTTACATCTCATTTACAAGATGGCATCTTTTAGCAGCATGGGACTTCCTAACACACTCTCAACTACTAAATGATTAAAGACTTATTCTTGCAGTACCTAGATTTTCTCAATCTAACCTTGCTTACATCTGCTGCAATTATAACATGAAGACACTTAGCCTGTACTTACAGAAAAACAAGGATATGTTTATACTTCATGAGTTTTTTCCTTCAAGAGGCTAAAATTGAACCTTATAAGGGGGAACAGCATCCTCTGCTTTCCTTCTAGTAAAATATGACAAAAACCACTGTGCTAGTCTCTGTCTATGAAGCACTCTCCAAAGAAGCAGATGAACAGACCAGATGTACACAGCTTGTCTGATACCTTGCTGCTTCAATAATTTTCATTACAGTAATTGTTGCTTAATGCTGGTATAATTTGTTGCTCAAAGGAAACAATTTTTGTTTCCTTTAATGCCGTTACAATGATGCCTGTTCTTTTCCTGAAAGACCCAGGACCTCTCCTACCCACAGAGCAGCTTGGAGGTGAAGTTGACTTTACAACCCTGAAAGAAAGCAGAAGGCCAGGGACATCTGAGCATGGGGTCACTGTGAAAAGCCTTGAAAGCATGGATAGCTGTAAGCCTGCACAGCTCATGCTGTGTGTGAGCAGACATCAGCAACTGGCAACTGTTGGAGCAGCAGTCATATATTTACATGGCATGTGAGTCCTTTACATTGACAGCTCAATTTGATTAATGGTAGCAAGTGGTAGAAATCCTATTTGCATAAAATACACTTTGCACTAAAAGTAATTTTATGTACAAGAGACACACATACTTTGGAAATATTACTTGTAAGGCTATTTTTCTTAGGAAAGAATATACAAATAAAAGAAAAAAATACACATATAGTCTGTGTGTATATATATCCTCCCCCTCATTTAAGCTCTTTTCAGATGTTTGAAGGCTATCTTGTCACAACTGAAGTCTTCCATTACAGCTTATGGCATGAGGATTTTTAAGAAGATTCCCGTCTGAGCAGTTGTGTGATTTGAGGACCAAATAGGATTTCTTTTCTGGTTTGGACAACTCACCTGCAAGGCTAAGGGCTTTGTCATGCACAACATCCCTTAGAGTTTGTCTGTGACAGCACAGAATCAGTGTTTGCTGCAGACAAAGGCTAGTGTGACTAATCCCCAAAATGAAGGAATCCCTCAATATGCTCATTTTTCTAATAGTCTTTGCAGGCTGATGCATCCCTTATATCCTCTGTCTCGGATGGAAGATCCTCTTTTGAGCAACAGATTCTCCCCTCAAAACTAAACCCATATCTTATGCGTATTTACTAAATATACAAATATACTAAATTTACTAATGTACATATTTACTAAATATACTAAACCTGAATCTTATACCTATTTATAGCCCAGTACAATGGCCTTTCCCTCTCTTACTGCTGTGCTCCTGTAATACAGAATTGCAGAGGAGGTAAAGGTGAGCATGAGAGAGGAAACATATTTAGTTAGCAAGAGCATAATTTGTTGGAAAGCTTCTTTGCTGCATGCTAGTGTAAAACAGCTCTCCCTTGATACATGATTTGCATGAACTAGACACCAGCCTATAGGGCAAAAGGGAAATCTAAGTTTATCAGGTGAGAAAAATGGACGCAGGAGAAGGTAAAAGCAAAAAGAGAAGCCCTGAAAAGGAAGCATTGTCTGAGACAACCGCTTCTGGGGACAGCCCTGAGAACATGCTTCCTACTAATGGGCAGTTTTCATCTTTTTTTTTTTTAAGCTCAGAAAGTTATTAAATACTTTAGTGGCAGAAAGGTCCACCAGAAACTATTAAACATGTTGGTCTGGATACAGTTTCCAAAGTCTTGTTGTTCACTGCCAAAGATATAGTATGGGAACGAGATAGACCTCTGATCATTTTAGTGCGTGACTGTGTAGGGATTTGTACATTCTCATTAGGAAGGAAAACTCACCCCAAAATTGGAGATAAATGCATTGACACTTTATTTGATCTTCACTAAGAAATTGGCTCTCAAAGCATCAATTTTACTAAGGTGCTCTCTTAAGCAGTATTCTTGAACAATGTAAAAACCCCACAACTCCTCAAATGCAATCAGGGCCTTTATGCACTATCAGAATGCAGAACTAATTAAAACTAATAAAATAGATAATACTGAGTTAAACTATTGCTGCCACATGAATGAACAGTCATATATACAAGCTCAGATAGTGCAGTTTGGGTCATTTGAGATCTCTCATACGAAATATTTTCTCTGCTGTTAACCAGATGCATGTTTGCTTTAGTGCTTTCCTGTGCACCAGATTAACTACATGAGAATGATAAATATGAATGTTATTTTAAAAGATTAATCTCTTCAACCCATAAAAGTCATGAACTTCAAAGTTAACACAGGCTCGACAATCTGTCACTTACAGGCTTGCCCTTTCCCCCATTCCCAAAAGAAGAGTGCTGTCTTGTATTTAGATATGGGATTTATCTGGCTTTCTTAAAGTGTTGGGAGAATATTTCCGTTACATAAATAGCATTTTCCTATACAAATATTGGTCATTGTTTGGTTCAGTGCCCAGAAAAGATATCCCCTGTAGCACTCTGATCTGCTTAACAGGTGCTCTTTTAAGCACACTGCCCTCTTTCATCACGCGGTAACCTTCAGTAAATCAGGGTAATTTACAATGTAAGTTCTGCTCTCAGAAACCTGCTGCTGTAACAGAAAATTCCAACGTGATGTGGCGAAATTCTGTTAACTGCAGTGCAACAATGTGAATCACCAAATTTGAAATGAATGAGCCTTGTAATGCCTCAGGCATAACATTTTAGTGGCTGAGGAATTTGACATTACATGCATTTTGAGTATCTATAATCCTATAGTTATCCTGACAGCAAAGAACCCCTGCTCAATAACAGCATCCACACAGAGGAAATTGTTAAAATACACTGCACATATACAGCAAGAAAAGTAAGCTTCACAACCATATCTCTCTGTTACATACCTGTAACATGTAATTGATGGAATCAGATTTTAGCTGACCCATTTATTCTGTATTTTCCTGCTAAGACCCTCAACAGCTTTCATATTTAAATACCTCAGCTCTTCAAGAAATGAGAAGGACCCCATGAGGTTGAGTTTTCTTTCAGACATGCAGATTCCTGGGAAAAATAGGTACACTTAAGACATTGGAGTTGGAGCTGGCGTAAATGAAAGCACCGTAAGGCAATTAAATTCCATGAAGAATGGAAATTATTTTGTCTAAAGGACAGCTTGGAAATTTCCATCAGTTCTGTAACCTATACAAAGTTCAGCTCTTGCTTATTCTCCCATGAAATAACTTTAGCCCACAGTTTCTCTGGGCAACACCATTACATTGGTGTGAAGTTTGTATTTAAGGACAAAACAGAACTGTACCACCTTAGAAGATGCTCAAAGCACAGTTAGAATTATTAACATTTTTACCTTCAGAATGAGCATGGAGTAACAGAAATGCTTTAATCCCCATACGTGGTGTTCGGATTTGGAGTCTAACACCCAAATCCCAGCTAAATTCAAGGAACTGTCTGAAGTACCTAAGGCGACCTTGTAGCTGTACCAAGCTACAGTCAGAGTAGAGAATCAGTCACAGTTAAAGGAGGATTCAGCCCATCTATTCTCTCTGCTAATTGCAGAAGCAGTCTAGAGTGACTGTAAGCCACATGAGATATCTCAGTTTTTGTAGCTAGTGGTATTTTCACATTCAGAAAAAGCTTTTGGCTCTTAGAATTGAAGTTAGGCAGATGTGGACTTCAAAGGTCCAAAACTAAGATCAGAAATGCACTATGTAGTGGTCATCTAATGAAGGCAACACCTACAACTGGTGAGAAACTTCTCTTAGGTTAAGTTTAGGTGAATAGGACAGAGTGAAGAAAGAGCAACTGTTCTCCAAGTTGTATAATCTGTCTCTTTTCCATTCTTAACAAAAATTTTCTTTATTCTCTTAGCTTGAAAGAGCTAAAGCAAAAATCTGTTTAAATTTGTTTTAGCTCTTAGCAGTATGCTAAAAATACACCTCTTTTGCCTAACAGTACATTAATAGGGACACCTCAGCATAACTTTTTATTTCCCCAAATAAAGTTAATCTTGCATATTCTACTTCTTCCTGAAACAGAGCTGGGCTGAGTCGACTAAGCCAACACTAAAATTAAGTGCACTCTGGGCTCTGGTGTCCCTGCTGATGTAATAGGGATTCATTCCCTATTTCATTGCATTTTCTCATTGATAGCTGGAAGACACCATACATGTAAAAAATTGTGAAAATGAAGTTGAAGATGACAAATATCAGGCACAGTGCAATTAACGCACAAGGCAAGAATTCCAGCATCACTTCCATCCAGGATAAAATACCAGAACTAAAAAAAAAAAAAAAAAAAAAAAAAAAAAAGACTTGTTGCAGGTCCAGGTAAAAAGCAACAACTACATAACAGGAATCGTCCCTGCTCACCTTCTCCCTGAATGGGGACTCAACATACCCAGAGACATTGGGTGGATTACATGAGGAATCAGAAGAAAAAACATGATGGGTTTGGCTGGGGTAGAGTTAATTTTCTTTAACAAAATATTAAAAAAAAAAATAAAAGAATCCTACCAAAGAACAAGTAACAGAAATATTTATCATGAAAGAAAATACGGGAACATAAAGAAATACCAGTAGGAAGAAAGACTATTGGGCACTGATCCAAGATCATTTTATTGTTATGGTTGAGAGTTTCCTGTTTTTACTCATGAAGGAAGATGATGGCTACTCTTTCACTTACATATTCTTGGTGGGTTTTGCCTCATGATTCACCTGCACAGATGGATCTCAGAGCTCTATAAAGTGCTTCTGTGCAGTGTAATACACCAGGAAGCCAGCTTCAATAAAAGTCCTCCTTCAGTGCTGAAGGCTGCATTGCATCTCATTTACTGTTTTTTGCCCCCACTGCTAACAGTGTAATAAATAAGGACTAGTTTATAACTGCTATTTCATAGAACCATTATTTGAAAAAAAAAAAAATCAGTAAAAAAAATTTGTGTATTTAACCACTGTTAACAAGTGTTCAAATGTCATGTGTTTGAACTGAGTGACCCATTTTTCAACTGTTCACAAATTCGGTGTTATGTTTCAGATGCCTGAAGAGATTCCTCAAAGCTGGTTTTTTTGTACCCAGGTCCCAGTACTAACCATGCAATTTCAATTATTAAATTAAAATAAATGCTTACAGAACAAGTGAATAAATGATAGAAGAAGTCCCAGACCATCTGAGTCTCTGGAAACTCTTGCTGTACATGGTGGGTGTTTG
Source organism: Theristicus caerulescens (assembly GCA_020745775.1). Taxonomy (NCBI): domain Eukaryota; kingdom Metazoa; phylum Chordata; class Aves; order Pelecaniformes; family Threskiornithidae; genus Theristicus; species Theristicus caerulescens. The sequence goes on along the minus strand of CM036559.1, from coordinate 126,904,505 downwards.
ATCAGGACCCAGATCAATTAACATCACAACTCCCAAATCAGCGTAGAAACTTCACAGAAGAAGATGCACAGCAGGAAATATTTGTGTCAGACATCTGTATTCACCTGCTGACTCTTCTTATCTTCACTACTTTTTCATGTGTTTTTCATTAAGTCACATCATTGAAAACTAATCAGCTTCGTGTATTTTCACCTTAAGTTCCCTCTTTCTTCAAAAACCATGCACTGCACACAAACAACATAGGTAGCCTACTAGCCATCCCAGTGCCAGCAATAAGGAGAGATGGATGACTTTTATACTCCTGAACAGCGCATGTGTCTGACCCAGGTGCCTGGTGCCACTGTCTTTAGTGTGGATAATTGCTGTTTATCTGATGATTTTTCTGAAAGTGCTCTTTGATCTTGACAGATAGACTAAGCTCACAGGCACTGATCTTAGATGCTGCATCTGCTTATTGGCAAACTTTTTCAGACTCCATAGTTTATAGAGGTTACAGTACAGACAGGGACTTACTAGGAAAACCAGTCCCCGCACATACTCACTGTAACACAGTGGTAACGCTTCCCTCTTCCTTCCCGCCATGCCCTCTCAGGGGGTTTTCAATCAAAATAAAGTCATACCAAAGGATAGTACTGAATTAATTCAAAGAGCTTGTACAAATCAGAGACCAGACTCTAAAAGCACATACTGACATTTCTTGCTGAAACAATGTCATGGCCTGAGCTGCGGCAGTGCTTTATGGTGAAAACTATTTTATTTCAGCCATATCTACTAAATCCTTACAGCTATGAGAGGCAAACTTAACACTCTGACAGGCTTCATCTTCAACCAAGACACAGGCACCAATTTGAGGACTAATACATTTTAACATTGGTCATTTGAAAATGTATAAGTATTTACAGATATTTCAATATCAACTTCTGCAACTAATTTGGAAAAAAAAATATACAGAATTGTATTGTGGGTTTTTTTCTAGGATAGGATCAGATTTCATGAGTGTTATACAGCTAGTGACTTACCTAACAAGATAGCTAGATGGTGCTAAAACATACTTGTTCCACTATAGTTTTACCACTGGTTACACATTTTGAAAAAAGGTGTTTTATCTCCATGAATGCCTATAACTACAATATTTATGTATACTTTCATCCAGCAACTCCTTGAAAATAATTCCTGGTGAATCTGGAAAACTTTTTTTATTCCTATACTAAAAATGAGATATTTGAGACAGAGAAGTAAGGGGACTCAGATCAATCAAAAAATTTCTTGAGTCACAGATGAGTATGTTAGCCACAAGACTATCCGTCCTTTCTGAAGTTTGCCCACCACTGAAATATATCTGCCTCTGGAATGAAATCCATCAGTTTACCCATGAACCATGCTAAACAGAAATGTAGATCTGAATAAAATGGAAAATCAGGAATTAAATGGATTACATGCTATAAAAATCCAGGCATCTGAAATATATAGTAATCAAGTTATGCATATTTTGTGAAAAATAAATAAAAATTTTTAAATAAAAATCGATAACAATAAGTAAAAAAACCTCACCTTTTTTAATCCTGTACCTATTTAAGGGAGAAGTGGAGAATGAGTTTGTAAAGAATCCCAGATTAATTACAGACAACATAGTCTTTTAAATACTCAACTTTCCTTGTTGAAATTCTATGAACTAAGTAAAGAAGTTTAATTTTGTCCCCAGTAGAGGCTTTCTCAGGGAAGGCTGCTTACAATGTAAATTAAGTAATTAACCTGAAAGTGAGAAATATTTGAAACAATCAAATAAATTTATTTCTATACACTGCATTCATGCTTGTCAGGAATATTCTTTACTAAACCCATAGTAATCTGCTCCTCATGGCCACTAAATTAAGTCAGCCTCGTTACTTACATCACCTGCTGCAAAGCTATTCTGCATTAATGAATTAGGCCCATTTTCTTTCTTTAGTATTTTCAAAAGTCTTTCATTATAAACAGGAACATAAAAATCTGCTATTGAAGAGAACTCAGTTCACTTTGAGAGCAACCCAAATAAGCGACCAGATCTTCAAAGGCTCATCTGGGGTGTGCAGCATGAAAACCCGCTCAGGTCACCTGTTCTGAGCAGCGATCTTTTCCATGTGATTCCCATCTGTGGCTGTTGAATACATGAAAGATTGTGTCTGGAAATTCATGGATGTGCATGTTCCACATGGCTGTTGTCTGCAGCGCTACCTGTTTAAAGTGAGGGCTGGAGGTCTGAGATGTAAGAGCAGCTTGTTGCTCCCAAGTAACCTACCGAGCTTCAGAGTGCGGAGTCCCACACAGTGGTCTCTGGTTGCAAAACATTCCCACAGACAGCCTGTCATCTTGAGCAAGGACTCTTTTACCTGGTTGTACTATTCATGTTTTCAATAACAGACAAGTTTTTTTTTGTCAGACAAGTGAGAAAATGTCCCAAAACCTACAACACTACCTTGTCTGATCCCTAGTTCTTGAAAGAAATAACTTTTCAGAAAGAATGTGCTTATACTGAACTGACTTCTGTAGCAATCTACCAAGGCAGAGGTGGAGCAGATGGCTCCCAGAAGACCAGCTAAGGAACTTACATATCGCTCTTAACACATAGGCAGTTTGATCAGTGTCTACCCAGCTTTGGGGGCAGAACACCTTTCACAGATAGTCTTTTTTTCCCTGTATTTTGTGTTTTCAGACTTCTCCTTGTGTGAGGTGCAAGGATTGTGCACTTCATCACAAACATTTTTGAATCTGCTCTTCTGCTTTCCTTTATGGTTGTGAGGATCTACGAGGCTTCTTGTACATCTCATTCAGTACAAGCACTGTGGTGACCAGTGACCTGGACCACTTGCTCAGTGCCAACACAGGCAGAGAGGAAAAAAAGCACATAGCACAACAAACTGCTGAGGAAGGATTTGCTATTGCTCTCTCTTAATAAGATGAGAAATTCCCTTTCTATTTATCTCGCTCTTCACACACACTGGCACCTGTGAAGATGAAAGAGCTTACAACCAACAGAGAAGGGGACACAGCAATTCCTAAAACACCTAGTGAAGTATTTTTGCTTTGGCAGTGGATAATAGTAGATGCTTTGGAGGAAGATGCTAGTATGATATGAAATTATGAAACCTCTCCCATTAGGAAAAGCATGTGTTATGTCTCAGACTTTCTTGTTTTGTTTTTTGATTGTTTTTTTTTTCCCTTGTTTTCAAGTCCTTGTTTCACTTTCCCATAAAAATGTCTAAATCTTTACAATAGCCTCTTAAACTCTTCAGGTCTCTGGACGTCTTCCTACAGCCCGGTACAGACAGCAGCTTCCCAGGTTCACCCATGCTCCTTGCCAGAGATGCATGAATCAGATCCAAACCAGAGACCTTTCAAACATGCTTAATGACCTTGCTGTCTCAGCAGGGCTCATTAGCATTGGTACAGCCTGGCTGCTGGACCAGAATGGCCTTGTGCCCAGCCAGGCTGGACGATGGACAGAGCAGAGTGTCTCCATTTGACTAAAGCAACAGGTAAAGTTTCCTATGCTTTCCCCTATGGAGCAGACATTTTCCTTCATGGGTGTTAACGAATGCCACCTTCAGGGCAGAAAGCAAGGCTAGCAAATAAAACCCAAGGAATTTTTCAACGAGGGTATCCACTCAATCACCTGAGCTTTGAACAGAAGGGACCAGAAATACAGATGGCGATTTCTCCTTTCAGTTCCTGCAGAGATTTAGGCTCCAGGATACGGATTTCAGAAGGCAATTTCCACAGGTGATGAAATGCTCTCCTTGTCAAAACAAGACTTTTTTCTTTCACAGATGATTAGCTGGCAATTTGGCTAGCAGATGCTGAGTGATAGGATCTCACAAATCAGCAAATCCTGCCTTCCCCCCAGTCCACACCTGTTTTACTATCACCATGATGAGTGCTGAACCTGAATGTGATTAAATTTAAATACCTCCCTCAGGTGCTTATGAAAAAAAAAAAAAAGAAAAGCAAAACAACACAATTTTGGAGAAGTAATGCTCTGGCTCAGAAAGGGGCAAATTGAGCTGTAGGAAAACAGCATCTTGGCTTTTTAAAAGTTCATTTGCTCCTGCTGTTTATACCCTACCTGAAGCCACATCACCCTGGGTTTCTGACATCTCAGTTGGTGGTTTTTTAAAAGATTATGATATTGGATGGAATATAAGCTGCAATTTTTGTGTTTTCATATAAGCTTGCCCCTAGCAAGAAAAGAAGGACACAAGCCCTATTGCCCTTTAGAAAATAAACAGCAAATAAGACTCCTGTTTTCTAAACATTTACATAGCTATCAAGTTGTTTTCCTATTATAGGCTTATTTTCGAAAGAACCAAATTCAGACTTTTTTCCACAGATACTAACATTTTATTCCAAATTTTGAATTGCATTTGCACTAAAAAATGCCTGTTATTCAATAGCACACAAATTTAAACTTATCGGCACGGCTTTCCCTATATCTATTTCAGAGAAGTATATGGACTTGGAAGCCATATCTTAGCTCCGAAATCCTAGCAGCATGCTTAACAATAGTATCTCAGTTCCTTTACATGTTGCTAACATGGTATCATTAATTACTAAATTAACTTCAAGCTACTCTATATTTATTACACACAACAAATATGTGGTTAACATATTTCACTCTGGATTCATTTTATTTACCTGGAAAGTTTATGTCTATGAAATGAAAAGGACTGGGAAAACTTACAGAAGTTTGTGTTAAAGAGCTCAAAAACACACCATTTTTTTTCCTCCTAAGCAAATATAACAAGTCTGTTCTCCTCTGCTCTCCTGATTTCATTACAGAGATATCAGTGGAGTTACAGCAGTATTAGACTGGAGTAACCAAGTGGTGAATTAGGTCCTGTACATTTCATTACAGCAGCATAAAGCAGATGCAATGTTCATATGGTTCTCTGATAACATGATCACTGAAAGAGAAAATATATTCATCCTAGTAGTTTAAAAATATCTAACTAGAGAAAGCAGTGCCATATTTATTCCCCATCAGTGGCATCTATATACATTTCGTATTTGAAAAATAAAAAATAAAGTTTGTAAAATTGCCATCACAGTGAGCTCACTCTGTCATGTGATTTGTGTCACAGTATTTTCAGATGACGCTGTACTACCTTAGCTTAGGGCATACCACTAAAACATGCTTTAATTGGAATAATTTGCTCAGCTTTTAGGTTAGCTCAGTGCTGGACTCATATTTATGTGCAAATTCATTTGCACCTTCAAATTTGTCCATATGTGCAGATGAATTCTTCTGCTTTATCAGGAATCACATATAAACTTGTATAACAAACATTGGTGAACACCCTTGCTTGTCAAATCTCAGGCCACGTACTCAGTGCTTATCCGTCTTTTCTGCTACCTGCTTTTTTGGTCCTGTGGATTACAATGCATCTCCTGTCTTTTTGTAACCATGCCAGAGCTTACATGGTTCTGGTCATCTTCTGACTTTTTACACTCTTCCTCATTACTTTCTCCTTTTGAGTTCAAGAGATGTTTTTCCTATCCTCTCCTGTATTTTGCAATTTTGATTGCATTTTGTATTTTCACAATTTTCATTAGTATTTTTATGCCAAGGTCTCACTAATTTGCTTACATATTCCTGGCCGGAGGCAGATGTGTGAACTTCATGAGGCAAGTGGCTGCATTTTCTCAATCTGAAATTTCTGCAAACTGCATGACGCCTCTTTGTGACTCCAGGCATAAGAGAAGGTCAAGATAAACAATGATGACTAAGAACAAGAGTATGACTCTTTATGTAAGAGTTATTCAACTGGAGAGTGGCAGATAAGTAAACACTTTTCATAGTGAAAGAATGACGAAAATTGTTATAGCATTGTGTTTATAAATTTCTATCTAAATATTTGTAAGATGCCCAGTAAACAAATTGTCTGATAGAAATGAATACGCAAATAACAGAGCTGCTTGGAAATTTTCCATCAGTGAAAAATACGGTTTCTATATAATAACCATTTTCTGTGGAAAAATGGCTGTGAAATTGGCATTTTCCGTTAGAAAAGAATCTAAAGTTCTGTTTATTAAATTGACTGAAGCATTTTTGAATCAGTAAATAAATGGATTAACTAGATAGATATCTACCAGTATCGTGGTCTGCTGATCTGAAGTTCAAGATGAGGTAATCAGCAGAGTAAAGATGATGTTTTTTTCTTTTTTGTAGTCTAATGCCTAAAATAGGTGAAAAGTCAAGGGGGAAGAATATATACTATCTTTGAGTGAATTGCTGGGCTGAGCTGTCTGATCAAGGCACAACAACTGGGTCTGTATTTTCCTTTTGCCTCTTTTTCCTTTTTCTACATTGGCTCCAGAAATCCAGAAAAAAGCCTTGTAACCTGTAAAGAACATCACACCTGGAAGCCTTTACCTAGGTTTTTCTACAGTCCGTAACTTCTATGTATTGCACATACTTTTTCACAATGCCACACTGAGACATAAAAGAAATTAAGAAAAATCTTTATGGAGTAGCTAAGGGAGCTTTGCAAATCCATTGTGGACAGACTCAGGCTCTTTCTGCCATTGTCCCAAGCCACCTGGGTGGCAGCCAGATCTAGAAACCACACCTGCAAGAGTGTGATGCTGTGCTTGAGTTAATAAACTTTATCTCTCAGCAAGATAAATTAGCCCAAACACAGTTCTCTACTAAGACATCTGTACAACATCTACGTGGCCTAACTGGATTCATCTGCAGAGAAAAACTCACCCTTGGGTAAGCATGGGTTAAAACAATTAATTATGGATTCCCCTGTCTTAAACCACTGATCCCTGGTGAAAGAAGCTTGAAAACAAAGATTTTTACCATGGAGACAGTGGTATCCATACCCACCAACAATTTAACACGTACACACCTGGGAAAATCTTTCTGAACGTTATTTCCCTCTGGTACAAAACATCAACAGTGGCCAGAGCATCATCAAGCCTGGCTACCCAGCACACTGGACTAGGAAGCACACATGAGAACATGATATATACTGTGCCTGTCCTTGGAGATCCCACCAGGTAAAAAGTGTCACAGCCGTCATTGCCTGCAAATATACAAAGCCTTCTTCATCCCTGCTCTAATGTTTCTTAAAGATTTTTTATATTTATAAGCTCCTGGTTCAAGGTTATTGTTAATTGCCATGTAATTAGCACAATAGCTTCTGGTTATCTTGAAACACAGGCAGAAAGAGAGCACATCTGCCTGCTGTTAACTCTGTAGGCAGCCTGAAAGTTGCTGTGCACAAATATGTTCAAGATGCTTGAAAGAGTGTGGAAAGGAAACTGTCCTAGCTGCCCTACAGTCAATGCCATCCATGTTTTCTCCCATTGGCATACAACTCCAGCACTCCATGGAGCATACAGACTTGCTTACTTGTACTCTTTTCTTCTCAACCTACTCCTCTTCCTGCACTCCTTTACCAAATAGACGTCCCCCTACAGCAAACAGTAAGGAGCAGTTTAACAAGTTACATGGTAATCATCAGGAGAGGAGGTGATAGAGGTCTGTCATGTCCAGAGACCACAGCTGCAAAATACTCTTCTAGCAAGAAAACACAGAGATGTAGGAGGGGAAAGTGTCTTCCTTTACTCTATAACACATTTGGTAATCTTTGAACGATAGAAGATTAAAACGTTGTTGACAGCTCAGCAACCTGCTCTTTTCTTAGCATTTTGTTTCAGTAAACCAGTTATTTACAGTGTTTGTACAGACAGAATGGTATTTTTTTTTTCCCTGATAATAAATATACAAAATAACACTCTCTCATCAATCTGGCTAAGTCTGCTCATCCTGCTTTCAGCTGCACAATGACCTTTTCATGTTGACTGAGTAATGTGTCCCTTACATGGTTTGTAACAGATATAGATTGCTTATTTTCCCTTTCGGCTTGATGACATACTGATTAATAGCACCATGAGAACTAGCTCTTTGTGATCAATTAATCATCTGTCATAATTGTTCAGTAGCTAAATAATTATTAATTTTGGGTACTTGTGATAGTGAAGGTTGACAGTGCTAGAAAGGAGAACATGTTCTCTTTACCTTGCTGGGGACTTGGGTCTAAAAACCTCATAGAAAGAGATACATGTCAAGGCATTTTCTCTTTCTGTAATTTGGATTCTAATAACTCCTTTCAGGGAATATATCAAAGTATTCATTAGATGTCAGTTGCTGAGGGAAATTGGTAATGGGAAAGCAATGCCTTTCTTGACAATATTGATGGTTTGAAGGCTGTCTCAGCCAACCCCAGCTCTGCTGCCCTACTTCAATAGTAGTGTTCATGAGTAAAAATATTTATCTTCACTAACTATTCAATGACCTATGTGCAAAGAATTAATCAGATTTATTATCTCCTGCTAGTTATCAATGAACACAGATCAGTATTTGAAAACACCAAACTCATCAGAGGTAACAAAGGTGAATGAGGTCTTGACATAGCCCTCCACTCCAACACTAAGCTCTACTTGCCTATAGGGAGTCTCACCTGCAAATGTGGGAGGGCTCAATGACTGCCTTTTTGCCTCTAGATAATTTGACCTGTCAGTGGATAGCACGTTAGGGAGTTCATAAAAAAGGACAATCCTGGTTCAGCATCATTATACACTTAAGTTCTCAGAAGACAATAGCCAAAACCAGTAAAAATTAATGGAGAAGCATGCCATAGGAAAACTGACTTTACCACATTTTGCTAACTCTTAAAATCCAGACCTGTCTAAAAGTGTGATAGTACTATGCAAATATAACAATATCTGAAAAAAAGACACTCCACCTTAAAGTTTAAAATCCCCTAAAATTATTTCCTTACAGAGAAGTTTTACATTTAAAGGTTTCCTTTAGAACTTGTGAAAGCCAAGACTACTTTTCTGTTCTTCCAAATTGTTAAAAAAACCCCAAACAAATCCAAACACAAAACCTAAAATTTACTTAATAGGAAAAGCCATTACACCACCAGTTCTTCACTTGTTAGAATATATATCCCAAGTGCAGGATTTGCAAGCAGAGGCAAGTAGGGTTTCTGAGTAAGTAAACATTGTGGTGATGCAGTTCCTGAAGATGGTATTCTTAGTCCTGACTCCTAATGCTATTCCAAAAGACTGCTAATCCTTTGAATTTTAGGTATACAAATATTAGATTTTGGAGGTAGAGTAAGATTCATGACACGCAACCTACACCTTCAGAACAAAGTTACAGGATGACACATCTAGAATGGAAACAATGTTCAGCTAGTAGTTTCCTGATATGAAAGAAGTGTTTCATAAAATGAAGGGATAAGTGATCTGTGATCAAGAGATCAGTGCTTTTAATTCACAAGACCCCTAGTTTTTTCAGTGTTATTCCCCAAAGGGGAGAAAAAACTACATTGACGCTTGGACATTTTGGGTTTGGTTTGGGCATTGACATTGGAATAAACGGTCTTGAGAATATATGAGGTAAACAATCTTTTTTTTTCTTTTTTTTTTAATTAAAGGAAGTGCTAAATACATCTGTAAAAAACACAATAGAAGACAGGTAAAGCAAATATTGTAATTTTCATCAATGCTGTCCCTAAACTTTGGAAAGACAGTGAAACATTCTTGGGCATATATAGCAACATTCCATTGCTTCCCAAATTCTCAAGGTTAATCTTCAGCTGTTGTACTTTCAAATAAGCATTTAATTATCATAAGGAAAACCAATTCTTTATATCTTCCTGCATTTGCAGAGTTTTTCACATGAAAACTCAGAGGCCTGTGGTGGCATTTTAAATGAAATCAGGATTGCACAGTTGCATGAGCAATAATACTGAAAAAGAATTGTATTATGGAGCACTTTGAAAGACCAGTCCATTTGGGTAGGCATCCAATTACATAAAATGGGGTCCCAGAAGGTTCAGTGGTTTCCATTCTGTTGAATGAGAACCCTTGGCTCTCAAGACCTTGGGAAATGCAGCATTAATGAATGCTACTACAGAACAAATCAGGTCTTTTCTGAAAATCTAACAGATTATTTTTATTTCAGTACAAACATGTAGCATTACTTTTAAATTATTTCCTTAGTAAATGATGTGAGTTGGAAAATAGCCGCTTTATGAGAAATGAGTAACACTGTTGTTAAACTACCCTCTCAAATGATAGTGGTTAATTTTGTATTTAATGATAACACTTGAATGTAAAAGCAACGTGGAAACCAAATATTTACATTATGTTGTGTTACCCCTTGAATAAATGACTGTTCTTAAAGACCAGCTTGAGGATTACATGTATGCAGACGCCAGGCTTTACCAAAAATAAGTCAGCATGATTAATGGTCTTTGACCAAAGAAGTTAATGATATGCTTTCACAAAAGGTTAACTCTCAGGAACTGTGGGTCTAGCTATCTGAGATTCTTTCTTTTCTGTATATTTATCTCTGATAGATGACATTTCTATTACTGCACGTTACTACGGAACGGATTCCCCTGCAAAATATGAAACCAGAGTCAAAATCATATCTTAAATTCCTTTGCATTTTGGGCAGTCTCTAAATTCATTCAAGTTTAGACCAGTCTCTGGATTTTAGTACAGCAACTTCTTCCTTTTTCCTCTGAATTCCTTTTTTCCTTTCCTCCTGATTTTTTTCACCTATAAATTTACAGGCAGATCTTGGTACTTTATGCTGAAACTATGTAAATGAATTAGTAAATTAGGCTACATTTGCTGAGACTAGATATGCTGTCACAACAAAATTCTCTTACTGCTCTGCAGAATTTACAGAAGGAAGGAAAAAAAAGAAAAAAAATAAAACCTACAGAGGGTTTCTATAAAGCCTTAAAATAAATGGATTGTAAGTCATGCTACCCCCTTTATCTTCAGAATTTGCTTCATCTTTATTAAAAAGTAAACCAAAGCCAGCCTCAAATCCTGAGGATTTTAAGCTTTTTGGACTTTGTAGAACATCATTGTTTCTATTAGAGTAGTAATGTGCTTGTAAGCAAGATTTTCAGTTTTCCACTTCTGATCTTATATATGACCTGTGTAACTCAGAAGAATTCCTGGGAAGGGAAGGAAGATACTTAGAACAGTTAGAAGATTCTTCTCATCTACTCTTATAGATGCAGAGCTATCTTAAATATCACCTACTAGGAAAGATTGAAAAGTTGAATTGTACCCTGGAAATGGTCCCTTTTGACCACTTTACTTCAGACTTAAATATATGTATAGGGTGATTTGACTCCCCTTCATTATAATGTCATTCTCTCCCAACATTTAGGATGATAGTTAACTGCTCAGAAGCATGCAAAAGTGTGTTTAAACACACGGAGCAGCTTTACATACTTCACCAAAGGAGCTCCAGTGCATGTCCTTTTTCCTCTGTTAAATATAACTTAATGGATAAGGTCATAATGCCAGATAAATTTCACCTCTTTGAACTGTTTTCCAATATATATTAATAACTGATTATTATAGTTGAAACTGACTGTAAATTATATTGATTTTTTTCAAGGGAAAATTTTGCTGGGAAATATTTTATTTTTTTCCAGGAAAATTAGAATATTGTTCACTACAAGTTTCAGATCACTCTTTCTTACCTACTTGGTGGTCAGTGACATAGTGCTTTGTGGTATCTGAGGTGCTGAAGTATGGGCATAACAAGGCCCACCTAATCTAAAACTCTGTAGTTTGATATGAAAATGTTTTATTGTATTTGCCATAATGGCCCGTCAAATCACATGCAAGTGATTTTGTAATTCCTGCATTGCTTCTGGCAGCTAATTTTTTATAAATCTGTTTATGGGTCACTTAAACATTCCCATAGCCTAGTCTTCATAAACTGTTGGGATTCCATTTCAAGGTAGAGTTATGCTACATTGCTTGTGCCATAGAGATAAAATCCTTTTAAACTCTCTCAGATACTTGATGCAGTTGATTGTTTAATTATTTAATTATTTAATTATTCAATTAATTATTTAATTATTTAATTATTTAATTATTGTCATTTAGGACCTTTTTAGTCTTACTTGTTCTGGACAATTTACTCATCTGTATGAATGCTGATACTTCAACATTACCTTAGTACCTGGTGATCACAATGATTATTGTTCCTATGTAATTTGATAGCTAGTCCTAAGACCTTCTTTTCATATGAATTGTGACAACAGAGAAATATCGAATGTTTCTCATTTCTCAAGGTCAGAACTCAAATTACATTCTGTCTATAGGGTAAGGTTTACAGTAAGGGGTAGTATCTTTTAGTAGGCTAATACTATATATGGAAGAGACAGACTAGAACTTGGACACACAAATCATTCTTCAGAGAACTATGTCACAGCACCATGTTCCACTTGCAAAAATTCACAATTGTTCAGCAAAAGGTATTATGCAGATATGTATATGAAGTTTTCAGTACGGTCAGGGCAGAATTCCCAGAGTTAATTCTCTCAGGAAAACTTGTTCTCATTGTTATTTACAGAGCTTGAGCTTTCTGCAGATCTTCTTGCCAATAAAAACATTTTCGCCAGAAAGCTAGCATAATAACAATAAACAAGGTTGGAAAGTACATTAAAAAACCAGCTCAAACTTCTATTTACCAAGCATTAATAAATGCCCAGGTGGTTTGAATCCCCTTTGCATTGCTAAATCAGTGTAGCAAATGACAGAGGACAAGAGGGAAAAATGAAAGACATTTCTACAGAAGTAAAAGAGTACACAAGACTTAATTATCTCCCAACAAGAATAAGCGGACATGATTAGATGGCTATATTCTGTAATATTACAGCTTTGCAGCACTGTCAGGACTGTTTCCACATTTTTGTCCTTCTTGAGTCATATTTTAAGCCTTTCTGGAAGTGGGTTGTAGCAAGTAAGTAGTCACCTGCTTTTTAAGCATATGCAAAAATACCATGCTTTTTACAGGACTGAATTTGACACTCCTTTTGCATAAGTTTTGTGATTGATTATAAGCACTGGATTATAAAGAAAAAAAGGAGCACAAAATGTTGTGTTATCAAAGCTCAGAGAAGGCACACAAGTGTGAAATACTATTTAATAGCTTAAACTAATGGGTTTTTGTTTGGGTTTTTTTTGAAACCTTACATTCGTATCTCTTCATTCATCAAAAGTATAAGTGTTCTGATTTTGCTCAAACAATTTAAAAGTGAAACAAGTCTTCCTGGATGATAACATAATGACTATGTGTTAAAACCCACATTCTAATTATCTCATTTGTGCTAGTATTACTCTCTAAAAACAATATTAAATATTTTGTACTACTGACATAATGAGATACTTCTGACAATCTGGACTATCTGAAAGAAAAACTGCACAATAAAAAACTTTCAAACATTGCTTTACAAAAGTTGTATAATAACAGGTGGACTATACTATCACCTTTAATTAATTTAGCTTAATTATCACCTCCTCAAGTCAGTCAGCTAGAAGTCGATATTAACATTTCAGAAATAATGAATGAACTGATGACAAAATACAGAAGTAAAACAGACTCCAGCTGAGTTGTACACAAGAGGCTGACAGGCTGTCAGAACCTGTCAGATTTAGACTTCTAACAAATAAAGAGCATTTCTAGATAGATTTATAAGGGGTTAGTTCATCTCAAAAGGGATGGATGGTATCATAAATGCTCTGAGAATTCACGATGGATCCATACATCAAATAGAATCATAGAATCATAGAATAATTTAGGTTGGAAAAGAAATTTAAGGTCATCAAGTCCAACCATTAACCCAGCACTGCCAAGTCCACCACTAAACCATGTCCTTAAGCACCACATCTACCTGTCTTTTAAATACCTCCAGGGATGGGGACTCAACCACTTCCCTGGGCAACCTGTTCCAGTGCTTGACAGCCCTTTTGGGGAAGAAATGTTGCCTAATACCCAATCTAAACCTGCCCTGGTGCAACTTGAGGCCTTTTCCTCTCATCCTATCGCTTCTTACTTGGGAAAAGAGACTGACACCCACCTCGCTACAACCTCCTTTCAGGTAGTTGGAGAGAGCCATGAGGTCTCCCTTGAGCCTCCTTTTCTCCAGGCTAAACAAGCCCAGTTCCCTCAGCCACTTCTCATAAGACTTGTGCTCTAGACCCTTCACCAGCTTCGTTGCCCTTCTCTGGGCATGTTCCAGCCCCAAACTGAACACAATATTTGAGGTGGGGCCTCATCTGTGCCGAGTACCAGGGGGACAATCACTTCCCCAGTCCTGCCGGACACACTATTTCTCATACAAGCCAGGATGCTGTTGGCCTTCTTGGCCACCTGGGCATATTGCTGGCTCATATTCAGCCAGCTGTCAACCAACACCCCCAGGTCCTTTTCTGCCAGGCAGCTTTCCAGCCACTCTTCCCCAAGCCTGTAGCGTTGCATGGGGTTCTTGTGACCCAAGTGCAGGACCCAGCACTCAGCCTTGTTGAACCTCATACAATTGGCCTTGGTCCATCAATCCAGCCTGTTCAGATCCCTCTGTAGAGCCTTCCTACCCTACCAGCAGATCAACACTCACACCCAACTTGGTGTCATCAGCAAACTTACTGAGGATGCACTTGATTCCCTCGTCCAGATCATTGATAAAGATATTAAAAAGGACTGGCCCCAATACTGAGCCCTGGGGAACAACACTTGTGACTGGCTGCCAACTGGATTTAGCCCCATTCACCACAACTCTTTGGGCCCAGCCATCCAGACAGTTTTTTACCCAGTGAAGCGTATTGCTATCCAAGCCATGAGCAGCCAGTTTCTCCAGGACAATGCTGTGGGAAACAGGCTTTACTAAAGTCCAGGTAGACAACATCCACAGCCTTTTCCTCATCCACTAAGTGGATCACCTTGTCATAGGAGGAGATCAGGTTAGTCATGCAGGACCTGCTTTTCATAAACCCATGCTGACTGGGCCTGATCCCCTGGTTGTTCCATACATGCCATGTGATGGAACTGAGGATGATCTGCTCCATATCCTTCCCCAGCACCGAGGTCAGGCTGACAGGCCTGTAGTTCCCCACATCCTCCTTCCGGCCCTTCTTGTGAATGGTCATCATATTTGCTAACCTCCAGTCAATTGGGACCTCCCTGGTTAGCCAGGACTGTTGAGAAATGATGGAAAGCGGTTTAGTAAGCACTTTCACCAGCTCCCTCAGTACCATTGGGTGGCCCCATAGACTTCATAGAATCATAGAACTGTTAAGGCTGGAAAAGACCCTTAAGATCATTGGGTCCAACCATTAACCTAACACTGCCAAGTCCACCACTAAACCATGTCTTCAAGCACCATGTCTACCCGTCTTTTAAATACCTCCAGGGATGGAGACTCAACCACTTCCCTGGGCAGCCTGTGCCAGTGCCTGACTGCTCTTTCAGTAAAGAAGTTTTTCCTAATATCCAACCTAAACATCCCTTGGCGCAGCTTGAGGCCGTTTCCTCTTTTTCTATCACTTGTTACTTGGGAGAAGAGACCGACCCCCACCTCACTACAACCTCCTTTCAGGTAGTTGTAGAGAGCAATAAGGCCTCCCCTCAGCCTCCTTTTCTCCAAACTAAACAACCCCAGCTCCCTCAGCCACTGCACAATGGCTTCCTGCTCTTCCTGTTTGTTGCCCATGCTGCCTGCATTGGTGTAAATGTACTTCAGTTGGGCTATTGATCCCACCACCTTTTGGGGGGGCAGAAGCCCTAATTCCTACATCACCATTCTCAGGTGCTTCCGTGGTATCTGACACATCAATAACCCTTGTG
The DNA here is from genome assembly GCA_020745775.1 of Theristicus caerulescens. Lineage (NCBI taxonomy): Eukaryota > Metazoa > Chordata > Aves > Pelecaniformes > Threskiornithidae > Theristicus > Theristicus caerulescens. Next base: position 126,888,784 of record CM036559.1, on the reverse strand, counting down.
TCTTTGCTGTCGCATGACTCTCCATCCCCTACCTCCACCGAGAGAGCAGACTGAAGGACCTCGCTAGCACACCATCCCTCAAACATTGACATGCCACCCCTGGGCTTATCTGTAGTGAGCCTGGTTTTTCCCCTTCAAATCTAGTTTAAAGCTCTTTCAATGAACCCTGCTAACTCCTGTGCAAAGATCCTTTTCCCCCTTTGAGACTGATGTACCTTGTCTATGTAAATAGGTGCATATGAAGCTTTAGTATTTCTGACCTTGCTGGTGCAGTTGATTGAATAATTCAGTCTAGATAGGCTTTGGGTTTGGATGAGGGCTAGTTGGCTGCAATCCAATCTAGATAAGTATAAGTATAGATATAGCATGCACTGGTGGCTGGGGAGGAGGCAGTAGGAGAGCAGCTGAAGATCACAATATTCTCACTTTTAACTGAAAACCTGTGACTACCACTTAGAAAACAAAGGGCTAACCTCAAGGCCATGGACATCAGTGGAAATTTTTTCATTGTCTTTTTTATGGATTTAAGCAGACTACAAACTTGCAGTCATATCTAGCATTTTATCTAAAACTAGTTTTGAACAGAGTAAATAAGTTCTAAAAAAGCCAGTGAATTTTGCTTCACAAAATATTGTGTGATATCACAAGACCAAAGAAGATGTAACCTTACAGATAATGTGATCACCCCTTGGATTAGAATGATATTGAGTGTGGTTATTTTAAGATGTCTAGGGTACTGAAAATAAAATGTGTTTTCCATCATCCTTATTAATTGTGTATTTATTGGGTTGAGTTGATTTATTAAGTCAGTTGTTGCCCCAAAAATAATCGAGTTGAAGGGATGGGTCTTTGTTGAGTTAAGGATGATCATCTTGAGACTGACATTATTAAATATATTCTGTGTCTATGACACAATTAGTTTTCTTGTGAGTCTTTACTGATGAAAAGAAATGGAATTCCACTGTCAATTCAGTAGAATATGTCAGCTCGGAGGAACTGGATGATCACAGAGCCGTGATGTGGTTGAGGTTGAAGGGACCTCTGGAGATCTAGTCCAGTACCCCTGCTCAAACCACGGTGAGCTACAGCAGGTTGCTCAGGGCTGTGTCCCGTTGGATTTTGAATATCTCCAGGGATGGAGACTCCACAACATGTCTGGTCAGCCCTGATGGAAAAGAATTTTTATCTAATCCTTAAATTGAATTTCCCGTACTTTTTGCCCATTGCCTCTAGTCCTGTCAGTGGGCATGACTGAGAGGGATCTGGTGCCATCTTCTTTACTCCTCCCCATCAGGTATTTTTACACATTCATAAGATCCCCCTGGGGCCTTCTCTTCTTCAGGCTGAACAGTCTCATCTCTCTCAGTCTAACTTTTTATGGAAGATATTCCAATCCCTGAACCATCTCTCCCCTCTTTGGTGGACTCGTTCCAGTAAGTTCATATCTGTTTTGTACAGGGGAGCCCAGAAAGGGACACAGTACTCCAGATGTGTCTGACCAGGGCTGAGCAGAGGGGAAGGATTATCTCCCTTGACCTGCTGGTAATGCTCTTCGTAGTACAACCCAAGAAGCTGATGACCCTCTTTGCTGCAAGGGTACATTGCTGGCTAATCATCAACTTGGCGTCCACTAGGACCCTGAAGTACTTTTCTGCCAAACTGCTTTCCAGATGGTCAGCCTCCAGCCTGTGTGGGTGGTTAGGGTTATTCCTCCCCAGGAGCAAGACTTGGCATTTCCCTTTGTTGAACTTCTGAGTTTTCTGTCAGCCCGTTTCTCCAGCCTGTGCTGGTCCCTCTGGATGACAGCACAACCCTCTGGTATATCAGCCACTCCTCTCAGGTTTGTATCATCTGCAAACTTGCAGAGGGTGAAATCTGTCCCATTGTCTGGGTCACAATTTGAGGATTAGATTGATAACAATGGCAAAACTTAATAGTGCAATTTCCAAGGATGGTCAGTTAATGGGACTGTTGTGGTTTAACCCCAGCTAGCAACTAAGCACCACACAGCCGCTCGCTCACTCCCCCCCCCCGGTGAGATGAGGGAGAAAATCGGAAGGGTAAAAGGGAGAAAATTCGTGGGTTGATATAAGAGAAGTTTAATAATTGAAGTAAAAAAAAAATAGAACAGTTAAATAGGTAAAGCAAAAGCTGCGCATGTAAACAAAGCAAAACAAGGAATTCATTCACTGCTTCCCATTGGCAGGTAGGTGGTCAGCCATCCCCAGGAAAGCAGGGCTCCATCACTCGTAACAGTTACTTGGGAAGACAAATGCCATCTCACCGAAAGTCCCCCCCTTCCTTCTTCTTCCCCCAGCTTATATACTGAGCATGACATCATATGGTATGGAATAGCCCTTTGGCCAGTCTGGGTCAGCTGTCCCAGCTGTGCCCCCTCCCAGCTTCTTGTGCATCTGGCAGAGCATGGGAAGCTGAAAAGTCCTTGACCAGTGTTAGTGCTACTTAGCGACTAATTAGCAATACTTAGCACTACTCAGCAAGAATCAAAGCATCAGTGTGTTATGGACATTGTTCTCATCCTAAACTCAAAACACAGCACCATACCAGCTACCAAGAAGAAAATTAACTCTATCCCAGCTGAAACCAGGACAATGAGAAACAATGTTTTATTTTGTTTGTTTGTTTTTCTATCTGCTCACTAACTGCAAAGGAGAAAAAAATGGTCATACTAACTAGTGAGAGAAAGTTTATAGACTGCCAATGAAACAAGGTTAGGAAAAGGCAGATGTAACTGAAGACAAATCAAACAAGCTGTTTGTCATAGCTATTGTACTCATAGGTAAGATCCTGATCATCATCTTCCAGAAAAAAAGTGTAAGAAGAGAGAAGTAGCATAGGCAAGGGTTGGGAAGCCTCTTGAGTATTATTAAAAAGGATTGTTTTGTTTAGCAAACACAAGACAAAGTGGAGCTATAATTCCTCTCTATAGGTATATCAGTGGGATAAACCACAGGGAGGGAGATGAGCTATGTGAGATGAAAAATAAAAACTGATGCAAGAACAAATCACTATAAAATGACTATAAATAAATATAGGTTGAAAATTAGTCTCAGCATTGGAAGACTGTGATTTTAGAACGAGCTTCCAATCACCATATTAGAAATAAAAATAAAATCAGCAAGGTTTAAAATGGAGCTCAGTTAGTTTATGTGGAGCATGGTACAATCTGAGGTGGCAAGGAATAGGGCCCTGACTCACGAATTTCTTGTCAGCCTTATGTTTCTAAATCATAACCTCTTAAAACTTAAAGGGTAGAGAAAAACACTCACTCCCTGTCCATCCCATGATTCAACTGGAGATGTCTCCTACACATTGAGATGGGATAGAAAACTACTTCCTATGAGTGTCTCTTGAGACATCCTAAAATGATGGTCACACCAGTCCCTGTGGTCTGAAGTTAGAAACTAATCTAAAAGAAAACCAAGAGAATTAAAGCTCCAAGGCCCAAATCTGACTGAAGTTGCAAAGGTGTTTTGGGGTTGGTTTTTTTGTTTGGGTTCTTTTTTCAGTCTGAGGTCTCACAGGGAAAAGGGTGAGAATTCTAAGGAAAGAGGGAGAACTAGAAAGGAGGAGAGGGAACATGGTAAGAGATAGGCACTGCTTGTAACATTACAGACATTTTGTATGGTAACAGCTTGCATGCTATAAATCTGCAGTGTTACTCTACTGTAGGACAAACTATATGTAATCTGCACATATAGATTTTGTATGATTGCTAAACTTGTTCTATTGTTAGATAGAAAGAAGTGCCAATACCTTCCTTCAGCTTTCTCCACCACTGTCTGAATTCCTTTCCTAGTTATGCCACACTGCAGCAGGGTGTCCTGGTTTCAGCTGGGATAGCGTTGATTTTTCTTTCTAGTGGCTGGTATAGCGCTGTGTTTTGGATTTAGGATGGGAATAATGTTGATAACACGCTGACGTTTTAGTTGTTGCTAAGTAGTGCTTACACCAGTCAAGGACTTTTCAGCTTCCCATGCTCTGCCCAGTGCACAAGAGGCTGGGAAGGGGCACAGCCAGGACAGCTGACCCAGACTGGCCAAAGGGCTATTCCATACCGTATGACGTCATGCCCAGCATATAAACCGGGAAGACTTGGCCGGGGGGCAGCAATTGCTGCTCGGGGACGTGCTGGGCATCGGTCGGCGGGTGGTGAGCCAATTGTATCGTGTATCACTTGCTTTGTATATTATTATTGTATTATTATATTATTATTATTATTACTACTATTACTACTATTCTATTTCATTTTACTTCAATTATTAAACTGTTCCTATCTCAACCCACAAGTTTTCTGACTTTCACCCTTCCAATTCTCTCCCCCATCCCACTGGGGTCAGGGGAGTGAGCAAGCGGCTGTCTGGTGCTTAGTTGCTGGCTGGGGTTAAACCACGACACAGGGTTTGGCTGTTATTGCGCATGCCCTCTTATACGTGAAGGATATATACAAATAACTAGGAAAGTTTTTTATCAGTTGCTTTGAGATAAGCTTTTTTTTGTCACAACGATAAGGTTAAAAAGAGTATGGGTATAAAACATGGCTACAAAACATCCTGACCCTTCACTGGCAGCTGCAATTGCTGTTTCTGGATAAATGAAGTATAGTAACTTTTACTCACCATAATAACAAGGAAACTATCAGCTCCCAAACAGCTGCAACAACAAAAAGGAAGGAAATTGCAGCCAGTGAAGTTTCATTATGCTCCTGGCTTAGAGGGCTGTCGCATGCTTTATGACACTGTGCCCTCCAGAAGACCTCATAACTGGATGAATATTCCTATGTGACCTGTGCCTCCCATGCCGCACAGCTCTTGGCGCTGCCCTGGCAAAGCCAGACACCCAGCCCTTGCAGGAGCACTAGTACCTTCCACAGATCAAAACTCAAGCCTTCTCCTGACTGACTGACTTTTCTGAAGAATTTAAGGTAATAGGCAGGTAACATGCAGCTGCCATGGCAGTCTGTATTTAACTTCTTGCTCCAGATTTTACTTTAAGAAGGAAATGAACCTTGGTGAAACACCATTTGGTTCATTGTAGCTGTGTTCAATTTCAAGTAAAGTTTTGCCTTGCCATGATCACATTGGATTCAATGAATTCATTCAATACAATCACATGCTTTTTGGGTTTAAAACCATGGTGGTTATATCTTGTACGTGTACATCTGAAATATGCCAGTTTTAAAACAAAAAAAAAGGAAAATATAACAAATAATATTTTATAGACTGCCAGGTGAATATATGATGTTGCTGAAAGGTTTTTGATTGATGTTGATTGATTAATGAGGAAAATATAGATATTTGTTCCTCCCTTCCCTTCTTTTCCCTTTCCTTCCCTTCCCTTCTCCTCATAATATAATTTCAAGAAACATTTTCATTTTAAAATCTGCCTCACTTTTAAGACTTAGAGAAACATTTATGGAAGTTACTATTTATTAGGGAGGATCAAATAGTAGAATGAACTAGGAGCAAAGGAAAATTAATGGCTTTATTGGCAGGCAGGTTTCAGGTCCTGAATAAGACCTGTTTAGGTATTTACATGTGAGGTAGGTTTCAATGTTCCTTTTACAATCAATGGATATCAAGAATATACTCCATATTCAGTTAACCAAACACTAAGTGTCAATTTGGAGTGAACAGAATTACTTTCCAAGGTTCATTTAATTTAATTTAACTCACATGTTGATACCTAATTGTACATGTCTTAACCTGAACCTGAATCCCACAAAGTTTTTTTTGGAAAACTATTTGTCCATAATGAATCCAAATTCATGGGCATTACTACCAGAAGTCAGGAAGACCAGCAGATTTAATCACATGCTGCTTCTCTTCCTCCTCAGACCACCCCTCAAGACTGTTGAGATTTCTGGGAGAAGTGAGGTGTATCTTCAGCCAGGTGGAAAAGAGATGGTGGGTCAGCAACCAGTAAATGAAATTGGATAAGGAAGAAATATCAGAACCTAAAAGAGACCTTGATGGAAGAAAATTTTGAAACTACTGAGCTCAAACCTAAGGACTTTCCCAATATAATCATCTTAGGATCAAGGAAGGCTTTCCAGATTTTGGATGTCAGGCATTGTTCTTTCAGTAGTGGGAAGCATGTTAAAAGGTGCGGCTCTCCGTAAGAAAAAACTGCAGACCTAAGTTGGGTGGAAGAAAAGCTCTCCTGGAGGATGAAGTAGGTGGATTCACATTCATGTGTTTCCTCTTGCTGCATTAGCAGACCAGTATCCCTAACAGTGGCTGACCCAGTGAAAGTTCTTCCTTTGCTGGTTATGTGAGAGCATTCCTATATACTGTGTACTACGTGCTTCCCCATTATCAAGTAAATTAACTCCTTGGTTTGCTCTTGGGTCATTGTCCACATTGCCTTATTTCAGTTCCAGGCTCTCTTTTGGAGTGAACTGACTAGTTCTTTCTGGGATAACACCTGGATGAGATTCTAGAAATAGTTTTCCCCAAAGACCACCCTTAATAGACAATACGAATGAGACCACATCCTATCCAGACTTACCCATCCTGGAACAATGCCAGTAGGTTTTATATCCTTAAACATCTCTACACAGCTTTATATCATGCAACACATATCCTTGACATCATGCTAGGTTGCAACTCAGCCCTCATTTTATTTCAAGTACTGACCAACATAAATATGCACAAAAGGAGACACCTGAGCAAAGAGCTTTGCAGACTGGACATGTCCATCCTACTTTATAAGAAAGTATCCCTGAGTGGTGTCAATTCAAGCTACTCTCCACTTTGTTTATACCAGCATTACTTCATGGAGTGGGTGAAAAGAAGAAATATCCATTTTATTTAGGGCATCAGGTACTGAGCCTCCAAAGTCCTTTTTCTCATTGCTGTTTAGTAACACTGTGCAGCAAAATCTTAGTCGAAGACCTTGACATGACCCATGATGAACAAGGAGGTGTGTGTGATTTTTTGGATACCCTCAGGGCTGAGCTGCATGACTTTTAATCGGGTCAAGGCAGACTTATAATAGACTTTAATGTCTTTTCTATTTTGTTCTTATTGCCATGATAGTGGCTCAGTTTGATAACACAATTTCAGAACATTATCATGTAAGTAGCTTTCATATTGGATTAGCAAGCTATATAACAACAGGATAAGAAAACTAATGCATGCTAGACAGCACTTACAATAAGCTTCTGCATCTTTTCACCACAAAATGACATCTGTGACCTTTCTTTTCCCTTTTCAGTACAATCAGACAGTATGAAAAGCTCTGCTCTACTGTTAAAAATAGAGCACCCCACCTATTAAATGTTGTTCAGCAGAACATGCGAGTCAGCCTTGCAGCAAAAAAAGAAGGTAACAATAGTCACTTATCTTGCATTTCTGTTTTCTTCAAAATATGTATGGAATTATATAGGCAAATATATTTCTGTGTTCATCTTGTCTCTTTTAGCTTGACACTGTGCATCTGCAATGATTAATACCAGATCTGTGCTCTGCCATAGCACACACAGCAGCACTGCTTGCTCCAGATCTGAACCACGCACTTGACTGCCTTTGTCAAATTAGCACCTGATACAGGATTTATGTCACCTTCGTGTTGGCTAAAAGACAACAGGGAATATCTGATCTGGCAAGAAGCTGCATGACAAAAGTTATCCTGCAGGTATTTTTTTAAGGGGCAGACTGAGTTTAATACAGAGCTGCACTGGATGCTCCATGCAGGGCTGTTTTTAAGTGTGTACTAATGCCAGATTTCCTGTATTGTTCAGCAAGCAACTGAAGCACTCGCCTATCCTGAACTGACCTTTAAAGATGCTTTCACCAGCTTGACCTATGAGTTAGGTCTTCTGCAATCCCTTAAAGTTCTTCCTCAAAATTCATCTGTGGCAAGGACAGGAAAATAGCTAGCAATGGTACTCAAGTGCTCCATATATCTTCCTCTCTCCCCAGAGAAACAAAATTTAATGTACTCTGAACACGCAAATATTGAAGCCTAGAGTTTGAGCCAGGCTGACTTGAAAATAAACCCATTCAGGGAAGAGTCAAATCTCCTTCCTTTGCACGATAACTGAGCTATCTCAAAACGTATTCAGCTTTCTCACTCGCCTCTGAGTACATACATGTTTATTTTAAGAATGTCACGCTATTTTATTTAATCAATTAATAAGCCATTTTATAACTATATCTGCACATTTCTTCATCCTCCATTTCTCTCAATCAAACACTTTGTAGTTATGAAAATTTTTCACTTACAGCTCTGAAAATTTCTCAAGGAGGGGCACCTCTTTAGGTGTTGACAATATTGCTTTACTAGTTATTTTATTAGATTAATTACTAAATAAATCATCTATTACAGTATTTTCTGAATACTTTTGACCACCAGACATCTTTCAAGGATTTGTCTATATGTTTAGTTTCTGATTCAGTGTGATGCCTGTCATGTATTGCATATAGTTTGGCTAAAAATTATTGACAGAGTGTTGGCTACTGTGATTTGTCACAGCTCCAGTATTTTTCATAGAGTTGTTTGCACAGAATATAAGTACAACTAATTGAGCTTGTGTGATATGTTCAAAAGTGTAAAAGTAATGGCATTTTATAAAGAAAAATATGTTTTTTTTGGTAATGGTCGCACAATGTAGTGTAATGCCTTGGCTTCTCTAAAGTTTATGGCAAAAATACCACTTCGTTCCCCAATGTCAGGACTTTTGTCAAGCCATTTTTCTGTGTGTTGAATCTGGTAAGTAGTAAATGATCTTACTATAACATTGCTCATTGAGATATGGGTCACATTGTACAAAAAATGGAAAAGGAACAGCAACTGTCAAATATAGATGTAAGCTACATGACAAGTATAGCAAGAAAAAAAATAAGCTGACTATCTGATATGCATCAGAACAAGGAAAAAGAAGGAATCTGATACTTTCATAAGTGGTTGTTCATTCATTAAGAACAGACTTTTTTGTACTTCACCCACCACCACCTCCTTTTCTGTTCCTTTACCTTTGAAGGCTTGTGCCCAGTGCTGCTGTACAGCTGTGGGTGCTGATAGTGTAATAACAGCACATTGTGCTTCAGGTTCATTTTACAAACAAATCAAGCAGAGGGAGCAACGCTGCATTGGTTTGACATGCCTGGGCAAATCTAGAAAATATTAACCTGAGATCAAGAAACCTGGAAGTAGATGCTTTCTGTCTCTGCAGGATCTGACCTTAGCCTGAAGACTCCATTCAAAGTTAGAGAAGTATTATAGTCCCCTTTTACAGACAGGAAATAAATCAGGAAAAAGATTTCTAAGTTTTTCTACTGCCAAGATGCTACTGGATGGGGATTTGCATATAGATAACCATAAAAAAAGATTGTACACAGCCCACTGAAACATGAGAAACCTGTGAAAAAGGCACACTAAAATTCAGTGCCTTAACCACATGGTCATCTTTCCTCTCTGAGAAGCATTGGCCTCATTTTCAAATCATAGGCACAACCACTAAACCCACAGCACCAATCTCCACAGTGGGCGGAGTTGCAAACCTTAAATCACCTGAATGATACAGAAAGCACATGTTTAATCCTTGGAGGGCAGGGTTTCTCCAAACAGGTATTATTTACATTTGGTTCTCAAAGATGGGGAATGAAGGAATTAACTTGGGAGATAAAAGGGAAAAGGAGTGAATGCTTGGGATGTTACCTTCAATGTCTTGGTCCCCAAATCCCTAGCTATATCCAGAAGGAAATGAACTATAATGACAGTCTGCCTGTGATGTTGTTGAAAGAGCCTGAATTTTTGAAGACATAACCTGTTAGTTATTTGTCTTGCTCTGTGTTCACTGAACTAAAAGCAAGCAAAATACAGATCAAGAATGGATTTTGTAATAAGCTCTTAACAATAGAGATACTTCTTTGCATGTCCTCTTTGGAGAACCTGGCAAACAAAGAATGGTATTATGAAACAGCAAACTGATTTAAGGAGTTTCTGAAGCTAAGCAGTAGAGTTTTGCCTTCTGAATCTGTTGAACTGGGAGAGCAGCTGTAACTCCATGGATTAAACTTGAGCCTAGGAGACTGCAAGCTCCAGCTTGCTGACAGAATCTGCCCCTTGGCAATGATGTGAGCTTGCGCTGGAGGCTGGAGGCCTCTCTGAACCTCAGTGACCAGGCTTATCTGTACAGTATGGAAAACAAAGCTGTTATCTAAAAGCTCAACAGGTGTACGAGGCAACCGGAAATCTGGGTTTGATCAGAGATTTTCCTTATCATATCTTTCTCTCCCCTCCTGTATTTGAATATATGATAGATGCATATAATGGGGGGGGGGGGCGGGAGAGAAAAAGAAATACTTATTCTAGAACACAGATTTCTGGTTTGAAGATTCTTAGCTTTTTTAACCATTTTTTGTTTTGGCCTGAAAGACAAATAGAATTTCAGAACTTTCCCAGGGAGCTGCTACTTAGGTACATTCCTCTCTGGTTTGTCTGAATTTTTTTTTCACAGTAGTCAACTTTTCGTTTAGAATCCCTACTTTCCCACTCAATTTTTAGTCTGCCCTGTTACTGCTCCAGGTTTTCAAAGAACCTTCTGCTTCCCAAAATTCTCTCTTGGTTTTTACATTCACATATAAGAGCAAAGGAGAGACTTTGCTCGTAGATCACTTTAGCAGTTGTAATTAAGAATAATTACACAATATCAGCAATATGGGAGATTCTCATTTACCCTACAGCACTAAGCCTCAGCACGTTTTATGTATCCCTAGTATAGTGCTTTTCTTCAAGGCTGTACTAAACACCCACATTTCTTTGCAGGCTCATGGAAAATTTTGCCCTGTCTTAGCTGACCTAAAGTCTATGGCTTCTCAACTTCTCTTTCAGTAATAATAAAAAAGAACTTTTGTGGATTAACTGAAAATATAATCTAGTTGGTTTTTTTCAGAATCACCAGAGAGAATTGGACCCCCAAAAATAAAAGATAGAAAGAAAGAAGATTGTTGTGTCCTTTTGTCTCTAATGTCCTACAAATCCATTTGTATCGCACTTGCTTTCTCACCCTATATAACCACCTTCTTGCAAAACTACCCATAAATCCACTAAGTTAAAAAAAAGAAAAAAAAAAAAGCTGCACCAAAGTACAAGAGGAATGGGTGTTGCTCACCAGGTAAGAAATTAGCCCTGTGCATGACTAATCTTGTGACCATGTAGGATCCTACTGTGCATGTTGAGTTTTACTCTGGGGAACAAGAACTTATTTCTCAGAGACTGAGAGCTGGAATGGTGAGTGGAGTTTCCGTCAGTGTATGTGGTCATAATGACAAGTTAGTCTGTTCCTCTGAATGTCACTTGGAGCAGAATTTCACTAAGGAACACCTGTATCAAAAATACAACCTCATGTTGAGTTATAGCATATCTTAAAAGACCTCAGATGGTAGTTAATCCATCACAACTTAATGTACTTTACTCCAGGGGGTTAGTTACACTTGCAGATAAAATAAGGACCTTGTTCTTAGTCTAATTTTGTCTTTCTTCACCTCCCAAGTACTGTATCTTATTGTGCTTCTCTCTACTAGTGTAAAGAGCCTTTTCTACCGGAGAACTTTTCCCTATGCAGGGGATTCTCTTTACTTTCTTTTTGATAAGCTTCATTTCTGAGTTAGTTCAGTCTTTCAGAGTTCTACAGAAATGTTCTAGTTCCTGATGTTTAGTCAAGCAGCCTGCTATTTGAACCTTTCCTCTCCCTGGTCCTTCCACCCCAAATAATTCCAAACAAAGTCAGACATCTTCAGAGTACAACAGAATTCATCAGAGAACAATGAGGAACAGTAATTTACCACCACCACTCTTAGGTACCATCATTCCATCTGTTTACCATGTTCTTGTCTCAGTTTTCCTGTCTTCTGACATCTGAAACTTCACAAATGGAAAAGAGGGAAACCTCATGAGCTTTTCACATTTTTATTTTAAAATTTGAATTTTCTTGTGCATGTTTTCATCAAAATTTTGCATATGAAAATATACCGCACATCCAGACTGAGATATATAGCTAAAAAGTATAGGGTTTATTTATTTGTTTTGTTTTGGTTTGTTTTTTTTAAGTTTCCTGGCATATGTAGAAAATACTCAAAAGAAGTTTCTCTCTCAAGGCTCTTTGGGGACTTTGTTGAAAAGCAAGAAAATCAATTGTTTATATAGCAACATCACTTCATTCCAAACATGGGCTGAAGCACACACTTATTTAACAATAAATCTGCTTCTATGAAATGTAGGTGAACAAAATAAAAATAAGCAATAAAATATTCTGTATCTATACAGCAAATTCTATGCACTGCTTTCAAACAACTTTAGAGTGGTGGATAAAGACCTTTTTATTACTGCAGGACAATGAAGCACAAAGGCAGTTAATGAATTATCAGAAGCTCCACAGATAAAAGATTTAAACTGAGATGAACTTGAGGTATGAGTCCTTCTTGCCCTATTTACATTACTTTTTCACAGAACCTACTAAGCTTTGTGAGGCTCAGAGCTAGTTTAATTCTTTTTGATTCAGTCCAGAAAGAAGTTGTTCCATAGCAACATTTGTTGAATAATGTATTTGGATGAAGACTGCTCAACCAGCTCTATGAATGTACAATGTTTGAAACTGCATGTGAATACATATTGTAAGAAGTTCAAGTACTAGAAGTAGTTAATGGGCTGTTCACAGCAAGCAATCAGCTATCAAGCAACATGACAGCAAGGTATGTGATCACAACAACATCAGTTCAATGCAAAAAGTAATTTTCTCAAGAAATCATGAAAGTGGGTTTATAGATAACTATACTGCTTTGGCTGTCAACTTTAAAATAATGAGCTATAATACCAAAAAACCCAACACCCTAGTGGGAAAAAGTGCCTTGAGTGAGCTATTTGACTCCTCATACTTTGATATGAGATTTAGCAATTTAACTCTTGAAAGCTCAAGAACTTTCAGCCTGTTCAGCTGAGAGCTTAAAGGATACAGTAGACTTCATCACCAAACTGAAATATAGAATTATATTTAGTTAATGCCTCAGAAATAAGTGAGGAAAATAGCTGCATGATCACTAATTTTAAATTATTAGTACTTTGTGTCACTAAATTTTTCCTCAAAGTATGGGTGTATAAGAATAGGCTCAGCACCAGAGTCTTTCTTACTATTTGTGTTTGCCCCAGTTTGTGTCACATTCTTCTTAGAATTCACCCCTCAAAATGAAGAAGGCATTGGACAAGAACTTCCTGCACAAGGGTGAGTTAAAGGAAGATACACTGAATCAATGGTTCATTTTAGATTTGTTACAAGCTGAATATAGAGTTTTCAAACAAGAAGCAGTGATCCCTAAAGACAATGTAGGTAATCGTGGAGATTTAACTGTTGCAGTTGAATAAGAGCAGTGTGATCTTAAATAGAAAACTGGGAACATATAAGGAAAGGGAAAAAGCCAGAACTAGATGATATTTACATGCATATGTGTCCTGGAATTGCTGGAGTTGAAAGCTTTCTGTCTTCTCCTTCCAGTAAGTTTGAGGACAGAGATAATTAACTGAGTAGAGGACATCAAAATGGAATGATGAAAGGCAAGAACATTTCAGTGTTCAGCAGAATGATATAGAGAGATGAGAAACCTCAGAAGGTGCCCCTCTGGACCTATTGTTTGTGAACAGAGAAGGACTGGTGGGTGGTGTGATGGTTGGAGGCTGTCTTGGGCACAGCAAGCACAAAATGATAGAGTTCTTGACTCTTGGAGAAATAAGGAGGGGAGTCAGCAGAACTGCCACTTTGGACTTCTGGAGGGCAGACTGTTCAGGAGCCTGCTTGACTGAGTCCCTTGGGAGAGTGTCCTGAAGGGCAAAGGAGTCCAGGAAAGCTGGACATTCTTCAAGAAGGAAATCTTAAAGGCGCAGAAGCCGGCCACCCCCATGTGCCAAACGATGAGCTGGCATGGAAGAAGACTGGCCTGGCTGAACAGAGAGCTTTGGCTGGAACTCAGGAAAAAAAGGAGAGCTTATGACCTTTGGAAGAAGGGGCAGGCAACTCAGGAGGACTACAAGGATGTCATGAGGTTATGCAGGGAGAAAATTAAAAGGGCAAAAGCCCAACTAGAACTTAATCTGGCTACTGCGGTAAAAAACAACAAAACAAGATTCTACAAATACATTAGCAACAAAAGGAGGGCTAAGGAGAATTTCCACCCTTTATTGGATGCAGGGGGAAACATAGTGACAAAAGATGAGGAAAAGGCTGAGGTACTTAATGCCTTCTTTGCCTCTGTCTTTAATAGTCAGATGAGTTGTTCTTGGGGTACCCAGCCCCCTGAGCTGGAAGACAGGGATGGGGAGCAAAATGAAGCTCCCATAATCCAAGGCAAAATGGTTAGTGACCTGCTACACCACTTAGACACTCACAGGTCTATGGGGCTGGATGGGATCCACCCAAGGGTACTGAGGGAGCTGGTGAAAGTGCTTACTAAACCGCTTTCCATCATTTCTCAACAGTCCTGGCTAACCAGGGAGGAGCCAGTTGGCTGGAGGTTAGCAAATGTGACGCCCATCTACAAGAAGGGCCGGAAGGAGGATGTGGGGAACTACAGGCCTGTCAGCCTGACCTCGGTGCTGGGGAAGGATATGGATCATCCTCAGTTCCATCACATGGCTTGTATGGGACAACCAGGGGATCAGGCCCAGTCAGCATGGGTTTATGAAAAGCAGGTCCTGCATGACTAACCTGATCTCCTCCTATGACAAGGTGATCCACTTAGTGGATGAGGAAAAGGCTGTGGATGTTGTCTACCTGGACTTTAGTAAAGTCTTTGACACCATTTCCCACAGCATTCTCCCAGAAAAACTGGCTGCTCATGGCTTGGATAGCAATACGCTTCACTGGGTAAAAAACTGTCTGGATGGCTGGGCCCAAAGAGTTGTGGTGAATGGGGCTAAATCCAGTTGGCAGCCAGTCACAAGTGTTGTTCCCCAGGGCTCAGTATTGGGGCCAGTCCTTTTTAATATCTTTATCAATGATCTGGACGAGGGAATCAAGTGCATCCTCAGTAAGTTTGCTGATGACACCAAGCTGGGCATGAGTGTTGTAGGGTCATCTGCTGGTAGGGTAGGAAGGCTCTACAGAGGGATCTGAACAGGCTGGATTGATGGACCAAGGCCAATTGTATGAGGTTCAACAAGGCTGAGTGCTGGGTCCTGCACTTGGGTCACAAGAACCCCATGCAACGCTACAGGCTTGGGGAAGAGTGGCTGGAAAGCTGCCTGGCAGAAAAGGACCTGGGGGTGTTGGTTGACAGCTGGCTGAATATGAGCCAGCAATATGCCCAGGTGGCCAAGAAGGCCAACAGCATCCTGGCTTGTATGAGAAATAGTGTGTCCATCAGGACTGGGGAAGTGATTGTCCCCCTGGTACTCGGCACTGGTGAGGCCCCACCTCGAATACTGTGTTCAGTTTTGGGCCCCTCACTACAAGAAGGACATTGAGGTGCTGGAGCATGTTCAGAGAAGGGCAACGAAGCTGGTGAAGGGACTAGAGCAGAAGTCTTGTGAGAAGCAGCTGAGGAAACCGGCCTTGTTTAGCCTGCAGAAAAGGAGGCTCAAGAGAGCTTTATCACTCTCTCCAACTACCTGAAAGGAGGTTGTAGCAAGGTGGGGGTCAGTCTCTTCTCCCAAGTAACAAGTGATAGGACAAGAGGGAATGGTCTCAAATTGCACCAGGGGAGGTTTAGGTTGGATATTAGGAAAAATTTCTTCACTGAAAGTGTGGTCAAGCATTGGAACAGGCTGCCCAGGTTAGTGGTTGAGTCTCCATCCCTGGAGGCATTTAAAAGACATGTAGATGTGGTGCTTAAGGACATGGTTTAATGGTGGACTTGGCAGTGCTAGGTTAATGGTTGGACTTGATGACCTTAAAGTTCTTTTCCAACCTAAATGATTCTATGATTCTATCATCTGCCGCCCTGAAGTCTGTGAGATGATTCGTTACGGAAGTCAAAAAGTAGAAGCTAAAATAAGCCAAAGTATAAGAAGAAATGACAGAATAAACCAGCAATGCTCCCATGTGTAATTTGGGAATCATCCAAGGGTTCTCAGTTTTGCTCAGAACAGCAGTTTGGAGCTAGAGATGTTCACACAGTTGAAGATGTTCAAACAGAAGGTGAACCAAAGACTGTTAAGCATCTTGTCCCTTAACCTGGTAATGCATGCAGGTTTTTTTCTACAGTCAGCAAGAAAAGTAAGGTATTTCTGAAAACTTCCACAGGGCCAGCCTGAGATTTTAACCTTTTCCCACTGAATCTGGAAAGCAAATCAAGTCATCTGCATGCCAATGAGATGCAATGGTCCAAGAGACTGGGAAGAAGGAGAATTCATAGAATCATAGAATCGTTAAGGTTGGAAAAGACCTTTTTTAATATTTAATTTTTAATAGATTTCTGAGTTTTCGTTCACTTTCAAATAGCTGAACTTTCTTTTGAGAGAATGTGCTTCGGAGCTGATTTTTGGAATAATCGCAGACGCTCTAGGATGTGCCAGGAGGCAGGGACCTAATATTTTAGCTTCTCACAGCTTCAGGGAATTTTGAGCCAAAGGATATTATATCTCAGCATAATCTCTTGCAGGGGATACTTTTAAGAAAATTTCTCTCTATTCCTCTTGCTTGAGCAGAGCCATGGCACAAGAAAAATGCAGAAGCTCATGCAGTTGTAAAAAAAGAATGAAAAAGGATACTGGCTGCAGCTGTGGTCCAAATGTGACTTAGGAATCACATAAAGTTTTTATATTACTTCTTTTCTCCATTCTTACTGAATGTAGCTGAGAGATAGGTACCTAATTATTCAGCAGGGACAGGTATGTTACTCTACATGTCCCATAGGACTACTTCAGATTCCTAGAGGAAGCCCTGAGTGTCTCAAGCAGGAGAAACATTTTTTTTTTTGTCCATTAATGCTCAAATTATACCTATATGGCGTATTAGGAGGCTGCATCTCTGTTGGTTGAACACTTGTATAAAAGTTCATAACATATTTCCTGTGATTTACCAAATGAGGTCAGGAAATACCTAGTCACAATTCCTGTTATACATCTTTCTGGGGGGGATTTGAAAGTTTCTCAGAAAAAAGTTGATTTCCTTCTGTTCTGATGGTGAAAGTTAATTATAACAGATAAACTTCTGTTGTCTTCTTTAAGAGAATGAGTAAATCTATAAATACCTACTTTTTTTCTGATGTTTCTCAGGATGCAAGTATTTCAAATCATTTTAGTCTTACATGTACATCTTACACATACAGTGTTTGAATAATCTTCCACATTGCTGTTTGCATCCGTGCAGCTACATTTTATTTTCTTTCTTCATTTCTTAACTTAATCCTAGGTAATGAAAATATTTGGATGGTCATCTCTTCTCTGGAAGGGAAACAAACAGTGTAAACACTGAAATGAACAAGAATGTTTGAGGGTCTAACAGGTGAACTGAAGAGATGTAGGAGAAATAAAAAGGAATTTAAGAACAATCTTAAAGGAGACAGAGAAAAATGAGAAAGAAAATAGAAAGACAGCAGTCTGTAAAAGAAAATGGATTGGCATGTGGGCTAAGAGAAAGCAAGTGACAGGGAAAGGACAACAAAGCAGAACTGATTGAAGTGGGATTTGAAAGGAAAACTTCAAATATCTCAAGGTCTCAGCATGTGGGCTTTTTTTTTTTTTTTAAACACCTTCACAAGGAAAGGAAGGAATTTTGTTTGCAATGTTGTCACAAAAAAAAGTATAAATATGCCAAAACCAATAAGCTGTCTTGTAATGTGTGCTTATTAGAATAAAGTAAATATGGGAATGAACCCAGCTTGATTTCATTAGTATGCATTTGCAATAGCAGCAACAACAGCAGAAAAACAGCCAAGATTTTTAGAGGAAATGGTAAGAAAGAGGGATGATAAATGAAGAATTAAAGATTTTTTTTTTCTAGAAAGGAAATAAGACAGACTCCGAAAGACAGGGAAAAAATAAAAGAAAATATAAAGTTAGGAAAAAATTAAATGCAAATATGACACTGGGGCAGAGAGGAGGGAGGGAGTGGAAGAGGATAAAAAATCTAGCCTAATCACCTACCAATCCATTTTTTAATTTATGAATTCGCTCATCCATCTTAATCTCATCACAGTATCACATCTGAGTGCCTAAAGGCCAGAAAGGGTTTAATTTCACCCCTCCTCCCCAACAGGCAATGGAGGGATGATGATATCAAGTTATTATTGCTGTTTAACAGTTTGCCTCTGCTTTTCCTGTGATAGCAAAAAACCTGATCTGCAATGGAGCATTCAGTGCATGGATCCCAGTTCAGCAATATCTGCTTTTGGAAGGGTGCACTGTTGCCCTGGGTTGTTTACCTGCACTGTGAAAAAAGACCAGCCAAAGTAGATGGCATGGGTCTATGCGACTTCTCACTTCTCTTCCTTCTCAAAAGCCCACATAAATCACATTGTAGACACCATCTGTACTACTGCTTTGTTTTCTGATAAGAAAATGTCCCTGTCCTTTCACATGCAGATAGGCTGAATACTAGCATGGCCTCTCAGAATGAAGATGAGCAAAGTTTTAGGAATGAGACAAGATCCTCTGACCTCTGAAATGTTTATGAGTGTCAGGAACTCTGTTTTTAAGAGTACCCATGCTGTTTTCCATTGTACCTTGCCCAATAATTGATATTCATTCTGATTACTTTGGCCAGTGTGAAGTTCTTTTGAGTCATTGCAAAAGCATAGACATTGGGAAGGAAAAACATTAGTTTGAAAATAATGAAGCATTCAGCTAAAAAGTGATATTAACATGCAGCTATTTTATTTTTTTAATACTGATGGATAGTCAAAATCAGTTGCACATTCATTCAGAAACCAAACTTTTTTTTTTAATAATCCTTAAGTTCCATGTTTCCATGAAGAGTTTGTCTGATAGATTCATAAACAACATTATTTATACACCTAACTAAGCTCCAGTGACCTCCCGTACAGATGTCCTCAAATGAGAAACAAACAGGATAAGAAATATTGAGGGGAAGAGGGATTAGCTTTGAGAAGTATTTCATAACATTGAAGAAAGTGTCCTTGTGATATTAATGAAATGAAGGTTGAGCATTATGCTAAGGAAGACAATAAATAAATAGAGATAAAACTAATCCCAGATTATAATCTTATTATAAACCCTTCCAGAATGTAGAACTTTTCTCCAGACCTTGAAGGAAGGTGGGAAGTCATATTTCAAAAAAAGATAGGTACAGTGTGGCATCTTCATTGACACTTATTTTATTTTTGAGATTAACCGACACTAATCAGAATAAATTAGCACCATGTTGCTGTCAGATGCAAAGAAGGTCAAAGGCTTCACGATCACTGCTAGAAAACTGGCAACAGAGAAAATTAGAGCTTTAGTGGTATTTATAAGAACATCTGTTCTGGGATTTCTGGAGCTGGCAGTGCTGCCTTGTGTATCTCTGCAGAGAGGTAATTAGCACCATGGAGGACACCAAAATATCAGAAAGACAAAGGAAGATTCCATGGTTAGCAGAAGAGAGATATTAATATTAGAGATATCAGAGTTCATATCCACCACCCAGCTGCTGATTTGGTCAGGTACACTGTGTGATTAGTCCAGGCAAAAGGGAAGACATGACAAAGCAGACCAGCAATTGAAACCCAGAATGTCTGTGGTAGCTCTCCTTTCTGATTTACATACTGGAAGACTGGTAGAGAGAAATTCCCCCACTTCATGAAGATGCTATTGAGATTGCAATCAGAAGTCCCTTAATTTCTGCACAACAAAATACTGCTTTTCCTGGAAAGACAACTGTGATGAATTCTGACCTAGAAAAGCAAGCACCATGGCATTAAAAAAATAAAAAAATTGAAGGAGAGAAGGCTTGGTTTTCAGGTAGTCAGTATGAACAACTGCACTAATCACCTTTTTCATCATCCTTACAATGATCTTAGTGCTGCCATAGCTACTGGTCTTATACGAACTGCAGTTAGTATTTTCCTATCCATGTTGTCTACATTTTGTGTAATTTGCAAAGTTCCAGCGGAAATGTACTGGTGAACTGAGTCTTATTTTTAATCACCATATTAACACTTCTTAGACAATGAAATCTCAACAAAGTTCTTTTTATATTTTTTTGTGCAAAAATAGTAATTGCCAAAACATTCATCAGATTTATTTATCTGCTTTCTGGGATAAACTAGATATAGAAACAAGCCTGTTATAATTTAGTGCATAATATTTTGTTGTAAAACAATAATCAGAAAGCTTTTTTAAAACGTACCAGAAAAAGAAGGTTAAATCTGCAGGGAATACAGATAATGATTTTAGGATGGGAAAGGTTGAAATCCAAAGAGCAGGGCAAGATCAGACAATAAATGAGAAACTGTATCTACTGTGGAAGAAGACATGAAAATAAATTGAAGCTTGGGGGAAAGATGGAAAGTGAAAGGACAAAACTAATAATTTATTTACCAATTCAGTCATTTAAAATTCTAATTTATGTACCCATCTATCCCACTCTATGCTGTGTGTAACAAAATTTTCATCAATACAATATAAAGACATCAAGTGCTTGTAGCTTTGTCCTCCTCTCCCCTGGAAGCACTGAAGGATATTTTATTAATCATTGCTCCTACTTCAGATCTGTCCCTCCTGAAGGTGAGGAGGCAGTGAAAAAGCTGAGCAGGGGTCATTATTTTCATACTTGGCTCTAATCCTTTTCCTTCAGACTGCCACCAGAAATGGGTTTGGAGACACCTAAAGAGAAGTGAACTCTATGGGGAAATTAATTTTACCAGAGCTTCCTGATCAGGTTAAAATAAACCAACCACCATTACTGCCCCCCCGCAAAAAAACCCAAACAAACAAAAAACAACAAAAAAAACCCCCAAACCACCAAAGAATCCTTAATTTCTTTCAGGAGGCGTTCTTTTCATGATGTTACCAGCTGGAAAGAGGACCAAAAGAGCTAGTGCTATGTGACTCTTCTAATCTTGGTCCATGTTGGAAGGGCGTGCAGCTGTAGAGCAGGGTGGTGCTGCAGCGTGAGCAGGGTGGTTCCCATCTCCTTCCCTGCAGAACTACACAGGCAGGGCTCTCAAGGGACTTTTGTGTCTCTTGAGGGACTTTTGGGTCTCCCGTGATGTAGCATGCACAGCACTGGACGTTACCGTAGTCTTAGTTCTACAGTACACTGTACTGTGCCCCCAAACGCTGTGTTGATGAGTTTCATCATCCTCCTTTCCTGCTATGCAGTTTGACCCCACTGTTTACACATGCTAATAATCATATCATTTCATATTAGTGCATTCACTTATGCCTTCTATTAACATATATTTCGTTGTAAACAGTATTTTAAGATACCAGTTAAAAACATTATATTCATTCTTTATCTAATATTGTTAAATAGTGATTTCAAAGAATTTTACTCCAATGGTTCAAACACAGAAGCCGATAAACTCAAAGACTAAGTGATTCACCCTCTTCATTAGTTTTATAGGTGAGACTGAAACTTTCACCATAGTGATTTATAATCTAGCATTATCTAAATGCCTGCAGAGAGGATATACAGCATAAAAATACTTGAGCTGAGCTGAGAATTTCAGAGTAGAATAATCTAACACATTATTTGATAAAACAGGACAGGATTTGTTGAGGAACATATTTCATCAACTGAATGTGAAACTTCATAGTAACATAAAACATTAAAAAAGAACAGCCTTAGAAACAACTCACAACTACTCAAAATGTAAAATGGCAAATTGGTGATCAGAACAGTCAACTCAACAAGATTTTCTACAGTGGACAGGTAGATCTATGTACCTACATCTGTTTACATTGTAATCACCACCTTAGCAATCCACTTTAAAGAAAACAAAATGAAAGAGCATAAAGTATGTTTTGAACAAAAGGATCCATTTTAAAGAGGTATTTAACCACTAAATTGCTTCATATGTACTGAAATCCTAACACAAATAAACCTGATTCAGAATATAATTTAATTACATTAAGTGGCTGTATGTTTTCATATCTTAATTTTCCCTCAGGTTATCTTTTAGCTAGTTGTTCATGTTTAGATGCATATTCTGTTTGTATGTCACACCAGCTATGACTTGTATAGCATGGGTTTCATCCAATTTTAAACTTCTCAGGTGAAAGATCCTTTAGTAGAGAACAATATTTGTGAGCCCTGCAAATTATGTCTCTGTTTTAGCCCCATTTTCTTCAATTCAAACATATCATAAAACTGTCAGTCTTAAACTAAGAATCTGAAATCACAAAGCATCCTGTACTTGATTTATTATTTAAGTGCATTTTTTCCTTTCAGTACATTCTTATTGTTACTCTTTATTAAATAAGATTGAGGGAGCAAGAGTGGTGTAGAAAAAAGGTAAAAATGCATGTTATTTCAGATGTTCTGAAATGTTAAGGGGGTCTAATCACAGAAATCTCTGAAAAATGAAAGTTACTGACCAAGAAAAAAGATGATGAAACAGTAAACACATAGAAGTCTTGATTCTAGATCTGTTACTTGAGAGTGTTTCTCTTAAGATATATGAGGCATGGAGTCATATTTTCCAAATGGCACTTAGGATGCTGGCAAAGCATCCTGAATGCCAATTTCAGTTTTGAATTGACTAGGATCAGGATAATAGAGTGTATTGAAGGATATGCCCCAGCTACAACTAAGGATACTGCAACTTTCACAACATCTTTACTTTGAGAAGTTGAGAGTATCAACAGAATTTGAGCTACAAAACTGGAAAGATACAGGATCAAGAAAGAAATAATGGATTTGATGGCAGTTAGGTGAACATCTATCAAAGGATCCCTGAAAGTATCTACATAACATTGCATCTTCTTTGTGTGTTTCCATAGAGAAGTAATTAATAGGGCTGAGGTTACCACAGATAATACTAGAGGAAAAAAGCAACCTACAAAGTAAAGAAGAAGCAGGTAAAGATGTGAACTGTCCCAGTCAGTGATATGTGCTGTGCTATTTTCTCTACAGATCCCTGTTGAGCTGCAGAGGTAAGTGCTGGGTGTAATCCACAGTAAAGGAAGAGAAGTCATGGAAGATATCACCAGTGATCCTAGAAGCAGCCATGGGACCATCCCAGCTATTCTGAGCTTGATTTGCAGCAACAGCCATTGAGTGACATTGATTATTTTTACACAGTAGAGTACATAGAGCCAGGTGCTGAACCACAAACTGGCATGGTTTACAAACATCCATACAGCACCAAAAGCTTTGTACACGGAAGCCAGCTTAAACACATCTGCAAAGTAGAGACTGTGAATGTACATCAATATGGTCACTTGCAAGACAAATCTTGATGTGCTCAGAAAGATCAGGATCGTATCAGCAGAAGAAATTTTTTTGGTTTTGATCCAGTTAATGATATTAACAGCTGTAATAAATCCATTTCCAATAAATCCAACAACAACTTCAATAGCTACAATACTTATTGAAATGATAAGAACTGGTGGCAACATCTTGCTGCTTTGGTCACGTCTGCCTCATTAACTTGTGGAGCTGTGCAAGAAGTTGAGCAGACCTGATGGTATCTGACTAGCCCAAGCCCCAGTTTGCTCACCTTATATCTAGGAACAAAAAGACATCTGGAAATCATAGTGGAAAATGATTGTTGATGTCCTTCCTGAACGTGCAAATCAGAGAAGGATTTAATAATTAATTTTAACCTTTTACATGCATAAGATTTGCCTATGCTTTTTCCTAGGGATGTGGGATAGCCAGCTGTATTAACCTCCCCATCTTGTGTCCAATTGTGTATATTCCTAACTAGAATGACAGAAAGCTCTGCAGCTCTCTGGGTACAACTATACCTGACAATGTGGAAGCGGATGCATCATGCAACCCAACACATCCAGCAGTATATGTCAAGAGACACCAAGAGGTCTTATATTGTGACTATTACCTTTCATACTGCTTTGAAGGTGTATCAGTTATAACTAGATCAATTAGTTGCAACCATTGTAACATGGAGAAAAACGTACAGCCTCCAGCCCTACTTTAGGGGAGCACTCCAGACAACAAAGCTGCATTTACCCAAGGGTTGTTGCTCCGTATAGCTGGCTACTTCTGATACGTTAGATCTAGTGTTGGTCACATATATGGGATTAAAAGATGACAGTAACCACTTTTGTAATGGTGAGAGCAGCGGCAACAGGCTAGTGAAGCAGAGCAGTCGATCTAGCAGAACCCTGTTAAAAGTCCCACCTTCTCCAACTGCTTTCACTGTCTCGGCCTCTATCCCACCTGCATGCTCCAAAGAAGTTTCTTCCTCTAGACCATTGATCTAGACCCGTTCTGCTTTATGGAGTGAAAGTCTGTCATCCATCTGCATACCTATGACAGCTTTGGCTAGATGCTGTAATGAGCATAACAGTCCAGAACAGTGGGTGTGGCCATTAATCTGCATCGTGCATTGGTGCTTATTTATAAAGAAATATGTCTGGATTTACAGAACATTGTGTCCTCACCTTCTCAATCCCAAGCCCATTAATGCAATCTGTGAATACAGTATTGGCACATTAATATTGTCAATATATTTTTTCTTGAGTTAGAGAAATATAAAACAAAAAGTGAAGACTTTGACAACAGGATAAGAAGCAGCTGAGATCCTTTGGCCACTGGAAAATGACTGGGAGTTCTTTGGCATTAAAATATTTATTGTTTTTGTGGGAAGCTTAACATATATTTCTGGAGTCCATTTCTCAACAGAGTAAAATGACTAAAAGTAAAAGGTAGACCAAGTTCTAATCTGAATGTGGTAAAAACTGCCAAATGGATTTACTGTTTACCATTACATTCAAAGTTTTGTTGAATTGTTGAGCAGAGAAAAAGCTAACTTAAATTGGTATAAGTACATTTCTTCATTAACTTAGTGAAATGAAAAGGTGAATTTAAAATCTTGATAGCTTTCGTTTCTGTCAATACTTCATTCATATTAAATTTACATTTCAGTTTAGGTTCCAGTAATCACAAGGACTAGTAGCTTTTTTTCTTAAACAGTGAGCATACTTTATTCATCACAACAATGCAAATTTTAAAAAATAATTTGAGACACATTTACGAAATATTATATATCAGTTCCAGATTTTAAAAAGCCCAAGGGAAAAAACAAATAAACAAACAAATCTAAACTAAGAATACATTGGCATGTTTACTTTTTCTATCATGTTCTTCACGAAAAGTATTCAAAATAGTGGAAAAGTCATATCTTACTAAGGAAAAAAATGATAAAGGAAGTATAACTCAGTGCCTACAGTGTATTTTAAAGTTATATTCATAAAGCTTCCAGTACACAAAATATGCATTGCATAATTACAGTAGTCAGTTGCCTCAAAAATGTAGTCATTAAGTTACTCAAGGGAACATGGCAATAACACTTTATTTTTATGCACTTATAAAAAACAACTCTGCAATGATAAAGTAGAATAAACTACAATGGAAGATATAATCTAGAAAAATGCATGACTAAAATGCATTCTTAGCTGTTCCAACAAACATTTACAAAATTCTATTCTGTCTTCATAGACCCTATCAAAAATGAGGATTTTAAAGAAAACCATATCTAATCTTTACCTACCCTTTTCATTTTCCTCTAAGCAAAGCCAAAAATGCAATAACTACTTAAGACACAAAAGAACATTCCTGTCTTGAGGACTCCCACTGGTTCCTCAGGAAAGAAGCCATCACACAACCTGTGCACCCTGGTAGTATTTAAGTCTGCATGACTCGGGTAAACCAAATGGCCTGTCCCTCAGTGCTCTGTTAGTGACCTATGTCTAATGTGCTCTGCTCCCAGCAATGGCTTCTATATAAATATTTCTCTTGCTTTTGTCTCCTAGTAGCTCAAGAGCTTCCTGGTGGACTGCACTGGTTCTGTCATCTTTAGAGGTTCCCCAGAGGATAATGAGTCTACTCATGGATGCTGTGACACATACCTGCAAGCACCAATATACAAAAGGCCAGCTTATGGGTAACAGCAACCAGGACATGACCACATCTGATGCTGGCTCCAATTTGGCCCTAGACAGAGTGACCAGGCTGTCCACTGGAGTTCATCATAGTCTCACCTTCTGATATGCAGGTCCTTGAATTTTCTTGTTCCCCTTCTTGCCCTTTCCTAACCTCACAATTCAGTTGCAACATGCTTTTGCAGAAAGCTGAGTAAGGATACTGAAGGGTGGTGGCAATCTGAGCATCCTACATAAGTGAACCATGGCTATAGAGCATGTACACTGCCGATAAGCCAGACCAGAAGGTTTTTACTGAGTGCCACAAATATGCGTGTTTTAGGTGGCACGCCCAATACGGTGAGCTGTGGTGACAGTGTAAAATGAGATGGGAACGGGTCACTCTGTAAATGTCCATAGTGCTCTTCAGTCTGGAGACCTTCTCTGAGGAAATTCTTTACAGCTATCTGAGGGAGATATAGAAGTGATCTCATGGATTATCGTTACAGTGCTGGAAAGAAAAAAAAAGACTACAAGATGGTTCAGATTGTTTCCTCTCCATTCTAACAAGTCTAAAATTCCCAAATTTATAACAGTGATTCATAAATGTACAGATTTGGAGGTGAATGCAGTATATAGTTCAGAAGGATGCTGTATGTAGAGAACTTTGTGCTGTGGTCACATAAGTTTCAGTTCTCAGACAGTATTTGATATAATGAAGAATCCTCAGCTTAATCTCTTTCTATATGGAATAAATTATGACGAAAATAATGACAATTACCACAAACAATTAGAAATTAACTAATACTTGCATTGCAGGTGTTGTTGATGTCTCAATCATTTAGTCAGAAGATGTCAACATAATCTTAGCAACAAAACCAGAAATCAATATTTTTAAAGGCACTTACACAAGCCCATGTCCTTGTGTATATGAAATCAGACATACAGATTCACTTTGGTCTCTGCAATAAGACCAGCAATGATCTGGATGAAACGAGAATTATAACACAGGAAATGAGGTATTCTGCAATGTACAAGGAAAGATATAAAGAGCTTGTACAACCCAGATAGGGTTGCCAAATTAATGCTCTTTAGTAGACTTCCTTTTAAGCTACAGAGTTAATGGTCATGATCAGACCAGGTTTAATTGGCAGAAGAGACACAAGAGACCCTAGAATGTGTCAGAGTTCCTTGAATTTATCCTCTGGTGAATATAAAAAAGCAGGTGACCACAGAGTAAAGCAGAGACTAGCAATTCTTAAAAATAATCATAAGATTATGTTAGCGTGACACAAATAGTAAACACTGGGGAGAAGTGTCTGAATTTATACAACATTTTCCCTTGCAAGATAAATCTCACTGTACTCAGAGAAGTCAGTTTCAGCTCACAGGATAACAGCTTTCCTCTTTTGACTCATGCATTCTGATTAACAATGGTAATAAATCCACTTCACACAATCCCTACAATGCTTTTAATTGTTGAAGTAGTTAGAGACATTATTACAGCTGAGCAAACAGTTTCCGACTTTTGTAAAACACTGCCTGTTCAGCTCATACAGAGATCCACGAAGCACCAATTAACTGGTGTCTGGTTAATCTTTTGGCATTTTACTGTGAGCAAGAAGCATATGAATATGATACTGGAAGATTTATTCCTGGTATTGTTCAGGAAGATGCATATCTTGGAAATGTTGCTGATGAGTCATCCAGCTACAACCACTGTTTCACAATTTTTAGTGAAAAGTAATTATCTATGGCTGGACTGGGGATAGGAAAAATTAGAACATGTTCAATAGGACTGGCTTTTTCTTCTCATAAAGTTGTTGCTACTATTTTTTGAAGCAAGAGCTTTGATTTTGGTGTGACATGACAGGTACTCAGACTGCCACCACCCTTCATTATTCTCACTCATCTCTCTGCATGCTGAAATGTGTTTTTTGGTGCCTCATCAACATCAATCCAAATTTGGATCAAATTTCAAAATTTAAAGCTTTGCAATGTGATAGCTCCAGTACATTCACAAAAAAAAAAACACAACAAAAACCCAACATGTTAGAGATGTTAGAAAGTCTGTGGAGCTGAACTCCCTTCCAACCTGAGAGCCAGTGTTCCCATTTCATGGAGACATGGATGTGTAAAGGCTAGTCCATGACTCAGAGTGAAATGAGGATGAGGTTAGGGTGTTTATCTGAACACAAGTGTGGGGAAGCAGTCCCAATCCTGACAATTTAAATTTAACCTGTCTCCTGTCTAAAAGCAAAAGAATATGCAACTGTAATCCTGGAATTTCATTTTGGGATTTTAGCCAGAGAGAAAAATCTTGGAAGATGCAGAAACAGGCCTACAAAATAAAACTTTGAAAGAAAATTGTATAGGAGAGCCAGCAACATCTGGGTTTAAGAAATGTGCCCAGAAAAAGCATTCTTGGCTCTGTTACCAGCTGTTTGCATCCGTGACAGTTTCCAAAACAGTTTATCAAGTGTTCCTCACATATTTAACAAGATGTAGAAGGCTTGTGAACCTTAATAAAATATCTTGTACTGGTAAACAACAATAAATTATGCTGCCATTTAACACATTGCTGATTTTATATTGCACAAAGAAATAATGTTGCACAATATCTCAAAAATGCGTGTGAAAGGGTGATAATCTATTTTACCATTAATTTGCAAGTTTTCATGCTGCTGTCATTGTACTGGAGATAATGCACTGTTAATTTCAGTACAAAAAAAATATTTTTTTTTTTCAGAAAGACATTGTGAAAATGAAAGACCCATCAGACACAGCTAATGGAAAGAGTGCCCTGAAATACTTGCAAGAGGTCAAGAAGATCAAACAATGTAACACAGATGAAATTCACGTACACCGCAAAAGGAAGGAATAGGCGATAGCAACAAACTAATGATGATTATCAGTTGCTCCTTGCCATGAATAAGAAGACTTTATTATACACCTTCCTTAACTCAAGACAGTATTTGTAAAGATGAGTTTATGGTTAATACTATACAAAGTATGAAAGGAAATGTAATA
Organism: Theristicus caerulescens; assembly: GCA_020745775.1. Lineage (NCBI taxonomy): Eukaryota > Metazoa > Chordata > Aves > Pelecaniformes > Threskiornithidae > Theristicus > Theristicus caerulescens. The sequence goes on along the minus strand of CM036559.1, from coordinate 126,859,747 downwards.
GCTGGATGTTACCTGCACCACTTCCTCTCGTTTCCTCCTTTCAGGAGGACTGCAACTTAAATGTTTTTTTCTTGTGAAGCAAGGGAAGAAAGGGTGGGGAAAAACCTAATGATATCAGGAAGTTGACAGAAAGAGCAAATCATAAGCAAGCTACCAGCAATAAAGTTAAATGTCTGGATGACAGGATACAACAAAAAAAGGTTCTTGTACAGAAATAGTCAAGCCCCGAACTGTTTTTCAAAGATCTAGTAAACCCAGTTTTAGTACATGAGTTCTGGGAAGATCAAACATCTCAAGAAACAACTTTGCAGTCCATTCAGGGACTTGCAGAGTTACAACTGCTCCTTGTCTCACATGCATGGGCTGCCTTTCACAACATCAGAAGTCACCTTGCCACCACTCTTACAAGTGTCACAAACACTTTGGAAGACCTCTTCTCCATACCCTAGTGTCACTAGACTTTAAAATAACGACTGACCGGTATTTACTTTCCAGGAATCTACTACTGATGTTGGTTGGTAGACCTGCCCTGATCATGCCATTTCCTGCTATTCAGAGAGTCACTATGTCCAAAGGAACAGAGTTCTTTACTGAGTCAGATTACTCAACAATCACACTTTCTATAAAACAAAATTAAAGAAGGAGAATGCATTTGGTTTATTCTATTAAGGAAAAGGTTAAAATATTACATTAAAATAAGACACAAAGTTGTAAAATTATAGAATAATTATCAAGCTTGTGTTTGACAATATACTCTTCTTGATTGGTCCAGCTTCTCAACAGATTTAGGAGATTTTTCTTTCTTCTTTCTCCTCCTCCAGGGATGCTTTATCCTAAAGTCTGTCTGGCTACTCTGTTGTTAAAATTGGAATTGCTTTTCATGTGTTTCTTAACAAGCCCGAAGGGTTAGAAAACTGCTTCTCACTTCTCTTTCCCCAAACCATAGCTGCAAGAACAGCTCTCTTATTTTCCACATCCATTACATTTTATGGTTAGTGTATTCCTTTCCACCCAGCTGGATTTTCCTGTTCACAAAGTTGTCAAAGATTACAGTGAAACTTCATGCAAAGCAGTCTTTGCACAATTGGTGCTTACCTTCACCCAGAGAATAAATACACGTTTCTAACACAGGTGCCAGACTTGTACATTGGAGCATATTTTCTGAGTCAACTTCCCTTATTCTGTCTTGTGTTAGATTTCAAATATCCTGTCATCACCAGTAGTTATCCATTTCATGACCCCAGTTCAGAAATACCATTCTTAAAAGTTGTCCTTATTCATGACAGCCTTTTTGGCATACAGCTGATGTTAAGATTGCTTATAGACTACCAAGACTTAAAGAAAAGCACAATCATTATGATGGATTTCTATTACAAGTTGAGCTATTTAACTTAATCACAGTCCATGTAGATAAAGTGTATGAAACAGAACCCATCTCTTCACTTTCCCCACCACTCCAACTCTCTTCCGTCACTATCTATTCCGAAATCATGAAAAAAGCACTCAGGAGTGACTGTAATAAAAATAATGCCATTTAAAAGATACATCTGTAGTGCTAAAAAATACTTTCAGCCTCTTACTGTGCAGTGGTGGACTGAACAAAGGTGACATGTTGAAGAGTTAAATCACCTTCTAAAACGCAAAAAAAAAAAAGAATGCTATTGAATAACATGTTTTCTTTAGTGTGCTTTTTATTGTGGGAAGAGTGGGCACTGAATCAAGTTAGTAACTACCATCTAGGGTAGGACTGAGTTTCAGTGCTGATGTCTACATATGCTTAAATGCCTAAGTGCCTAAAACGTAGAATCATTTAGGTTGGGAAAGACCTGTAAGATCATCAAGTCCAACTGTAAACCTCACACTGCCAAGTCCCACTAAATGTCGATGTCTACTTCTGTGCTGTTGTCTACTGTTTCATAGCAGACAAAGGTCTGGTCAGCATAGTCACTGGAGACTGTGGAGAGATTCAGTTCACCTGAAGGAGGCACCCAAAGGCTGAACAGCAAAGACCTTCTGCGCAGTCCATTAACTGTTATCACTAAAGGCAGAAGAGATGTCTACTGCAACCAACAGTGCTCAGAGATATCCACGACATCTGTACAGTTCACGCAGATATGCCACAGGAATCCACCAAGATCTGCCTCTTTTTGCTCCAGCAGCTGGAAGCATCACAGGATGCTTTCATATGTAGGCATTTAAATTAACTCTTACTCTGAGACTAAAGGCCGCTGGCTGAGGTGACCTCCAGTACCTGCCAGGTCTCTGTCAAGTTCTGAGGCATATCTGCCAGCTCTCTACTGATGTCTAGAAAAACCTATAGCTGATGGTACTAGATTTCTACATTTGGCCAGTGAAGGAAGCCCCAGTGCCCAGAAACAAATCACTTTTGTTTTGTCATTGGATATAGTTGAACTCCAAATGGACTCAGGAACCAAGAATTAGAAAAGCTACCAAAACAAAAAAATGAAATCCACTCTTATGTAAACTATATTAAATAATGTATCTAAGAAAGAAAGCCTATCCATAACCTGGGGTTAGGATTTTGGGTTTTTTTCTTCCTTTCTTTTTCATAATACTGGATTTTAAATGTTTAAAATACATATGTTGATATTAGAAAGTTGTCCTCAGTTTCCAAAAGCATCTGGAATACAAATTTACCTCATGACAATACTTTTAAAATGTTTAGGTGAAGTAGTTTCTTTTAAACTGCTTTATATATAATTTTCCATTTTAAAAAATGGTCTTTGCAATCCATTTAGGAATGCTCCTGTAGCCTTTGTAAGCAATAACTGAAATGCAGCAAATAGAAACCTCTGTGTTTCCTGTTGCAATGAATCTATCAGATGGAAGCATTCAGTGAAAAAAACTTTATGTAGTGATATCATTAACGATTGTAACATCAGGATGCTGCATAGACAACCTTAAATAAATATTTTTTTAATTATAAAATTTTAAGGCCTTACTTTTGCCAACTCTATACCTTTAATGTAAATGTACTTTTTAGCGCATATAGCTATTAAGACCATAATACCATTTGCAGGCCATCACCATTTCAGCACCATTAGCAAACAGCCTTACACTGATACGGCGCTGGATTCACTTGTGTTTGTATAACCAGTGTGCCATTTTGACAGCCGACTGCAATTCAAATCCCTTTGTCAATACTCTACACCACCTGTGATGCAAATTTAAATTAATCCTGATTTTCATTGCTTACTTACACTTTTTGAGTAATGTAAGTGACACATGTCACAGCAAATCCTACTCACTGTGGAAGTCAGCAATATTTCTGGCACTGCCTCTAGGAGAAAGAAAATGTTGTCTGTTCAGAAAGATTCACACTGGAGTCTCTCCTTGTACCTCTTCATAGCCAGTATGAGGAAAGCAAAAGTCCGTATTCTGATAAACTTTTTTTGATGCACAACATTTAAGTTACAGCTTCTGTACCACACTGGAGTTGGGTTCACTTAGCTTTTTTAGTCCGGGTTCCCAGCCGTAAAAAAAATTAATAAATAATCACCAGTTCAATCTCTTATTTATTTTGCAGTAAGTAGATGTCACATTGGTGTGAGCATCGCTTGGGGTAGCACAGTACAATGAAATCCATTACCAACATGCCTGGGTCCAGATATTATTTCTCTATATCTTATCAGCTTTTTAACTTTGCATTAATGAAATGTTACTTTGTGTGATTACTATAGCAAGGGGTGAATGATGCATGAAATAAAAAGCTGTCAAATCCTTGAAAAAGTGCTCAGCAAAATGACACATATCTGCTTACTATATTCAAAGAGTTCAAATGATATTCTTCTCAAGTGAGAAGCACTGAAACAAATGACGGTCACTTCATAAGATTGACTTGGAACATATTCAAAATCACAAAAACCTTGTGGTTTTTTTTTCCTATGTTTTAGGCTAAAATGAAAGAAACACAAGGTCAAGTTATCTTGTTATGAATAAATTTCTGCATACGGACGTTTCTTGGGACAGTTGTAGTCAGGCTTCCATAAAATGAAGTACTAATTAAACTCTTCAGTGTCAGAAAATAGACAGTTCTGGAGGATATGACCTGTAGGTATATAAAAATGTCTTACATGAAGAAGGTGAATAGGGTGGCATAGGCATAGGTGGCATCAAATGAAAGAGGAGTTAAAAGCAAACAAAAGAAGGTGTTTTTCCACATAACAAATAGAGAACATGTGAGACTCCTCATCAAAAGATACTACTAGTGCTAAAAGTCTGCATGGATTCAAAGGATGAATGGACAAGTCCATATGAATGAAACCAATTGGGTGTTACTTAAATGCATAAAACCCATTTCTGGTTCACATAGTCCCAGTAAAAGTTTAATGCCTGGGAGAGTATCAGGAGAAAGTAGAATTTATGTTTGCCCAGTTTGTGCAATCTTCCCTAGGCTCCCTGATGCCATCGAAAGGCCATCACTGGACAGACAGACCTTTGGTCCCAACCAGTATGACTGAATTAACGTTAAGTGAGTTATGCTGCCTCATGATGTCTTTTCACCGTACATTTTATGAATTATGATAATTCTTTCATGGCTTTGATTATATCCAACTACAAAATATAGCCCCCATGCCACAACTATAATTATTTGTATTAGTGAAGTACCTGGATCCCAGAAAAGAACTGAATTCTATTGTGCCAAAGACAGTAAATACATGCACAGCAATAAGAGCAATTTTGTCCCATGTAGCATAAGGAGAAAATTAGTTCCAACCACAGTTTTATTGGATCCAGAATGGCCTCCCAAATGAAACAATTTTGTCCATTTAGAAGGATTCACATTGCTGTTTCAACTCATAACTCTTCATATCCAGTAATAAAGCAGAAGCACAAATTCTGACTCAGTTATATCACTTTCACATGACTAACACAGTAAAATACAGTGGAATTATTCTTGGTTTACAATGTAGTAAACAAGAGAATAAAGCTTATTTCAGAAATGGTAATTAGCTATTCACTTCACTCCCACTTAGAAATAACTGTTGTGTTTTTATTGCAGAACACCTCATTCTTGTTTTAGATCCTGACTGTTATTTCCAATGATGTTCAACTATTTTACATTTAGCTTTACTATGCAGATCTGACTAAATCCAAGAAAGTGAAGTTTGGGTTTCCCTGGGAAAAGCAGAACACTTAAAAATCTCTCCAGGATCTTTGCTACAGATTTCCTTTTACCTGACTTCAACTTTTCAAAATTATTATTATTTGGGATGAGGAGAAAGGAGGAATACCCCAAAAATATTTACAGTTTTTGTCAAATTCTGAATATCAAAGACTGTAATTAGCTTTAATAAATGGACAGGTCTGATTGTCAAGATCTCAGTGCACATAGGTTACATATCAATGATTTGTTAATTTAAAGTGGAAGAAGGGCACATTTCATTGATACAACTGAGACAGTGCAGAGAATGGGCCATCCTGCTCCTACCAGCTGCTGTTGGTTTGCTTGTGCCAGATCTGATGCCCAGCGGTCTCTATCATGAGTTTTTTGTTTCACTGAACTGACAGAAAATTAACACACCAAAACAAGTGTGTGTATTCTGCAAACTTAGCAAATTAAATCAGCTCAGTGAAAGCATGAAGATGAGCGCCAGAGGCAGCTCCTGTGTGGCGCAGGTGGGAGAAGAGTTGAGGAGGGTCTGGGAGGAGAGAGGGTAAAACGGGGCTTCTCTTTACATTTACAGCAAATTATTAGATGGACACAACTGTACCACACAAATATATAAAAACACCATTCTGGCAGGTTGCAACACACTCCTCACAGTATTTCATAAACAATTTCACGCACTAATTAACTATTTTATTTTAGGATCCCATGGAGCCCAGAGAAGAAAGATGCTGTGTGAGGTGGATCCAGCCAGTCTGCTCTGGATGAAGACACCAGGTTGTTTTGGTTATTTTGCTGTAAGGCCAGGGATCTGTCTGTGCGTACTAAGCAGTTTAGGCCAATATATTCACATTCTGGATGGATTAAAAATAAATTCCCCCGTAAAAAAGCTTTTAAACGCTGTTTTAAGTCTAACCCTCAGCAGCCTGTTATCCCAGATTCATCTTCCATCTCTTCTGTGATCAAAGTTGGTCAAATACGGGGTCCAAATTTAAAAGCTTATTTATACAAGTTTTAAAACAGTGTTATTTCACCAATTCAGTAGTCTAATATTGGCTTCTGTTAACAAAATATATACCAGAAGTTACAGAAATGCTGTTTCCTTCTTTCTGTCACTCTTAGACAGACATGGAGTGATTTAAGGGGTAACTTTTCTGTGTGTATTGTGCTGAGATTTGAATCAGCTCCAGATTTATGGACTGAGAGCTTCTAGACTTGTTTTGTGAGAGACTAACAGCGTTTCTGATATAAGATATAGATGTCACAAATCCAGAGGTTTGTTTGAAACTCAGACACCAAATATTTATTTTTGACCCCTTTCTGCACCTTGATCATGAATATGATTCTATCATGTCTCCTTCATTCAGGAAGAGCTTGTGTCTGACTATATTGTAGTTGGCACCGCTGATTGAATCACAGCAGCTATATTCTCCCCTTCGACTCCCATTCCCCTCTCTGGCTGAGCTAGCGAGTCAATATGATGACTAAGGGCAGTAAAACTCAATTTCTCATTCTGCTGTGCTTCACCAGGCTGCCTTGTTATTTTTAAGTCTCTCCTCCATATGGTAGCATGCTCTTGTCCCCATATTTCACTGTCTTCCAGGGGAGCATCCATCCACTTATCTGATACCACGTTGCCCCCTAGTGACAAATACTTCACTTCTCTCATGTTTCACTCCACTCCATCCAGCTCCTTCAATGCTGACTTCTTTTCCTGCAGCATTCCCAGTTATTTGGTTTGTGTTTTTTGGTTTTTTTTTTCGGTTTGGTTTTAGAACATTCCCTTTTCTATGCTGGAAAAAAGTTTCTTAATCCTGCCCCTTTGCAATATTTGTTGAGTCAGGCTCATTTTGACTCCAGTCTGCAAGAAGAGCCCAAGTTATTGCACTGTCCTCAACCACAGCTATTTATATACGATGGTCTGAGTTCACCCAGGCAGGATTTCTGCCACAAGCTTAGTTATTTCAGAAATCAGCAGTGACTTTGTCACCATTAGCATGATGGCAGGTGGCCAATGATACCTGGTAGGTAGATAAGTCATTGGAAAACGGGAGGCACAGCAAGGGTTTGAGGGAAAGATACTAATCTAATCCCATTCTCTAAAAGGCGCCCTACACCTTGCTTTCCTAATATCAGTGCTGCAGAGGTAATTGGCAAGATATTTCTCCACACACTAAGAAAAGGGTTTGGAAATGTGAATTAAGTCACTCTCCTGAGTGTTTGGGGAGAGGAGTTCTCACCCTAAGAGCTTGGTGGGTGTCTCATGCTGCAAATATTGAACAGCTCTTGAGTCTCCTCAGCAGAAGAAAGGGAAGAAGGTGAATGAGCAATTTTATTTAGGCAAGCAAAAGGATTTTTAGTCCTGGACATACTTATAGCACTAAGCCTGCAGAGGAGGAGGCAGCTGCAAACTCCTCACCTCTTCCCTTGTTACTAAAGAAGGACCATGCCCAATGTGCTCCTCGTGCTCCTCATGCTCCTCAGTATATCTGACTTTCAGCGTCACTCTCACCCGGTCTCTGGAGGGAGGAGGGAAGGCCTCAGCATGGCTACAAATTATTTCTGTGTTTAAAAACGCATATATAAACTAGGAGACACTGGAGGCAGAGAGGACAGTGTCACCTGTAGCTCCTGACAAACTTACTGGGAAGGGTTAGATCCTAACTTTGGCTTTAACCGAGTTCATCCAGGTCCTTTCCTCTTAATGTCCATGTATCAGCCTTTCATGAAAACAGAAGAGAGATGTCCTGTGTTAATGGGAAACGTGTGGCAGGAGCTGTTCACTATTCCTTCCACATAAAGAAATAATTCTGATTTTACACTAAGGTGGGCATTTGAACTGCTTCTTTCACTCAGGGCTCTAATTCAGCATAATTCTGCACATTAAGATAATTGGCTTTGCTTTGGTTTTGCCTAATTTAGTTTCCAAAGGCACTAACTTCTAGTGGGACCTCCAGATGCCATGTCACCAGTACACGCAATCTGTCTGGACTGCACAATCCCTCCAAAAAATGGTTATATGGGCTCTGAGCAGGTTCAGATCTGCCAAAGTTGATGGGAAAACCCAGATGACAGAGAAGCTCATTGACTAAAAATGTTTTTATCATCACAACTGATTATTAAGCACCCTCAAACCAGAGGCAATACTATAAAAGTCATTACACTGTCTTTGATTAATACCAATACTACAAAAATAGCAACATCAGATATGTATTCCAAACTGTGCCATTCAGTTAATGAGATAGTATTTGTTCTTGCTTGGATTTGACTTACTGTTTTCCTTCTGTTCTGTAATCACCTTTTAGACCCACTGTGATGTGAAAGTGCTTCATAAGTTACGAGGCTAGTGGTGAGCATTACCAGAAATCAGTATATACGTTAACATACCAGTCCCATACTACTGAGGAATCAGCACAATGGACAGCACATGAATTTCCAAATACTGAACAAGATGGTGAGTGAGGTATCCCCAGATTTTCAGGAATAGGCTCTGGAGCTTTTCATGCAACCCAACAAGCAATCATCTCAGTGATCTGTACCAAGATAGTCTTCACTAACACCTACTGGGTTTTGGGAGGGTGTTTTCGTTTGGTTTGGTTTGGTTTGGTTTTTTTTTTTCCAAAAAATAGATTTCTTAATGTCTGATTGGTTTGTTATTGGCTTATTTTGAGGGAAAATGACAGATGTATAGTCCAGCTAAGACTTTCTAGAACTGTGGAAGAGTTGCTTAAATGTACTAATAATCTGGTCACTACCTGATTCAAATGGACAGTATCCTTTGCCATCACTGGAGGACAAGGAACAGCTGCCCTGCACACATGGTCTTGAAATCCATATACAGTGTGCTTGTTAAGCAAAGTTTGCCTACAATATAGCATGACTTTATGCACAGCCTCACTGCTCCTCGTTACTTTTCTTCATTACAATGCTAACATCACCTTCTCCCAGTAATCTGGGCAGCCTTCTGATTTCAGAAATCTAATATACGACTGCATTGTTTCTAAGATAAAAGGTACTAATAGCAGCCCTGATAAAGATATGCAACTGAAAACAACATAAGCTGTTGCCAATTTCTAAATGTCTCTGCCAGTTCGCTGCATACCATTATTTTCTGCGCCATGACATTTACTGCTGCTCCTGAAGGAGATGCAGCATGGAGTTGCCAAAGATGCTATCAGAGAACAGCACCATTAGCGACTCCACATGGATGTGACCAGACAAGTAATTCAGCATTTTGCAGTCATAGTTCTTGGAAGAAAACTGGATGGTGGCAACAACAAATAAGCAAAAAAAATCCCAGCCCTCTGCCTGGAAGGGAGACAAACATTTTTACAAATGTAGGAATTAATATGGAAGTTTTGCAGAACTGGGGCTTAGGCAGATTTGTTTTCCTAAACAAATTCATCCATCCTTAATCAGCAGCCCCAGCTGTCCCTGCTGGGAAAGTCTGCATATCTTTTTCTGCTTGTCCCTGGCTGTGCTGAACTGGCATTTCCAAAAGTAATTACCTCATGAAGTGTAGTTGAAGACCCAGAAATACTAAGAATTGCTAATTCAGTGCCAACTACGCTGATTCACCAAGCTGAAAGGGCCAGTTCAGCTCAGCAAGAGTTGTGGGGTAACAAGGGGAGCCAGGACTTCACCAACAGGGACAGGCTACTCATCAGCTGGATGGGGAAGGGGTGGCTGGCTGCTTATGAAATGCAAATCCAAGACACTGTTTCAAACTACACATTAGAGAAGTGCAATATAAAAGAAAGCAAACTTTGTATGTGCATGTGCACATGTGTGTGTGTACGTGCCTGGACAGTGACAGCTATGGACAAATTTGATCATGTAACCTAGCACTAAACATCTGAACAATTAATGCCTTCATTTACTGCAAATTATTTTTAGTGGCAATACTCTAATATTTCTTGAAATAACAAGTTGATTTGCTATCAGCAGCCTCGATTGAATTTTACCTATAGTTCAGAAGTAGTGATATATTCGAGTAAGAAAGTAGTTTACAATGCTAAAATCAAATTGCATTACAACCAAGGGGTCTGTAATCATGAAAGTGAAGTATTGTCTCCTTTCCATAGTACTTTACTATTACAAGAAGTTACCTCTACCCTTTGCAATAAGCTAAGTTATTTCAAGATAGCCCATTACAACTGATAAACATGCAAGTCCTTTTACAGTGACTTCATACCTGTTCTTCTGTTGTTGCTTCCTGTATATTAAAATCAAAATAATTCACAGATGAAGTACTATTGATGTCTACTCTCTGCCTAACATGTGCAACACTAAGATACATTATCTTTCTTCTTGAAGGATCTCAAAGTGTCTATGCATTATTATTTTATTAAGATTGAACTGGGTAAGCACTAATACCTTACACAGACATCTGATATCCTTTTATTCATTAAGAATGAGTAATTTTACATTTCCTATTACCAACATCTTTCCAGCACTTAAATGTGACTAACAATTGCAAAGTGTGGCTTCACAGTGCATCTAACATGATGAAAAATCAGTAGAATAGTAGCAGGTATGTCTGACATTGACCTTTAACAACATTTGTACAGTTTTTCCTCAGATATCCTTGTGTTAGATCCAGTTCCACAAGCAGAGTACATTAATTTTGTCCAGTTAATTAATGCACATATCACTTAAGCTGAGTATCTCCTTTTTTCTGCTCGAGGGGCTTCTGGGAGCAGTCCTGCAGTGAAAGCGGGCTGGGAGAGCCATCCCAGGTATATAACAGCGGATATCATGGCACACGGCCAACTTATCCACTCCTTTGCATCTGCGTGGTGGGATTTACACATCTGTAAAGTGGGCATAAAACACTGCAAAATCAGTTTGTGTAGGTGAAATGACTAAATAAAGTGCAAGAATACGGTCTACACAGTATCCCAGCTAATTGTAGTTAACACATGTAAGACAGTTTTACTTTTATCTGCATTCACTGAATATCATTAATCTCAAGGGGAAATGGGCAGTACTGCCTGTGAGGTTTATATGGCCACAGTAGGCAAATACATTAAATCGAATTGCAGCTCAGAAATATGATGGTATCATCTGCTCTTATTTCTATTGTTTAAGTGTGATCTGCACAGATATTATCACCTCACAGAGACTCACACAGCACATCGTGAAATTTGCATGAAAACAACAGCTGTCAAACAATACTAATTGCAAGAAAGTACCAGGGTGAAAGAGGCAGCTATGAATTCTCTTTGGCAAAATTAGCAAATTCATCAGAATTAGCTTCTGCATGACCAAATGGGATAGAATCACATCTACAAGCATGTGGGTCTTCCAAGTACATAAAAGTTAGCATTAATTAAAATGCTTATTTTCCATCTGTGCTTTGCAATCCATTTCTATCCAGTCTGCTCTATGTGTGCACTCCAGCAGAAACTTTGCAATCCAGGCATTTTCATTAAGATCCTCTTTTTCAATAACAAGATGTGGCACACAAAGAACAGTCACAGCTGGGAGCAGGCGAGATCACCACTGTGGGTGCAAGTAGCCATTTGCATGCCTCCAAGCCAGTTATGTGGAAAATCAGCTAAAATACCTCAAGGACCACTGAACTCTCAGCAGTGGCCATTGGGGATGTTATGCACATACAATCAGTCATGGAGGAAGCCATCCTTGGTGCCCTCAGAGAAGCAGAGATTGTGACAGAGTATGTACAAAGAGACCCTTGCAGCCATTCTCTGACGTTCTGCACTTGTGCTGGTAACTTAAATGAAACAACAGATGTGGCCAGATGGGCATGGATTTCTTTCATCACACCTTTAGCACATAACTATTTATTTATTTATTTATTTATTCACAATTCAGGTACCTCCATTACAATTCATCAGTGAGATCGGGCCTCAGTGTTGTTGTCAAGTTGTTTTGGTTTTGGTTTTTTTTTCAATTTGCATGGCTTATAATATTTACATGCTTATAATATCTACATTTTATAGTGGATGGGCATTTAAATACAACATGTAAATAAAACACACTAGAATGCTGGATGAGGTAAAAGGTGACAACTTAAAATGGATATCTAATAGCAGCTACAAAAATTTGGAATATCTCTGATAATCCTTTTATACTAAATTCTGCATCTGCTATTGTTTCATTACCCTTATTGAATAGCCTTTTATTCCTATTTATTTTCTCTTTATAATTCTAGTTTATTATACTTATTACATTTATTATATTTTAATACTATAGAATCATATCAATAACAATTTTCAAATAGTTCGATAGTGCAGACCACCCTGGGGACCAGCACCTGAAGTCCTTACTTAAGCCTAAATTCAGACTGCCATCTTCTTTTCTGGCTGGAAAAATTCCTCCAAGGAAAGACAATGGATAATCATATCTTTCTGGTGTGACCACCACAGAGATGGGATAGATGGAGGTGGCAACAAGCGCTAAGCTCCTCCATCTGGCAGAGAAGCATCTATGGAGGCTACTCTCAAGGAGAAGGTGCCCATCCAGACTTGCAGCAGTTGTGCCCCAGACCCAGCTACAGGAATTGCTTGCAGTATGACAGATATGACTTCAAGAAAATTCTGGATAAACCATGCACAGTAATTGAGATACAGCAATAAATATGGGTACTGTAGAAGCATCGCACAAAAACAGTCCCCTCACTGACTCTGTATTTGGAGGACTGAGAGACAAGACTGAACTACAGTGTATTAACTACCTCCATCAGCTAAATCATGGTAGCTGAGCTTGTGCATACTACTAGACTTTCATTTTGTGGGGTAAAACACATTGGCTCAAACCTCTGTCGTTGGCAGAGCAGTATTGTGAGACCAGGCTGAACTCAGAGCACATGCTCAAGTAGTTTCTGCTGCGGTGTATTGCTCACCCAGCACCCAATAACCCACTGGGCTTCCCTAAACTGACCACAACTGAGCCTTATGTCAATTCACAAGCTAGTGTTCTTTTTCAGGACACGATCTTTATCTCATTTTAAAGCCTATGTGCACAAAAAGGTGGGATTTTCATTGCTGGTGGGCAGTTTCGTGCATCTGTCAACAGTGCATGTCCCTTGCTACACATGCACATATAGCCACCCTCCTCAGGGCACAAAGGTAGTGCATCCTTAGGCTCTTTCCATGACCCTCAGATGTTGATACTTTGCCCTTCAGTTCCTTTCCAGACTCCTGCTATCAACTGGATTTAACTCCACAGATTATTTAAGCTTGATAAAGTTTGCTTTTGCCAGACAAACAGGTCTCAGACACAGAATTTGGTCAGGACCTAAAGGCAACACAAACTTTCATTCCTCAAAGGGCTGGTGTCCTTCTGGAATGGCTGAGCTTATTCCCACCTTGGCAAAATCCCATAAAACTGACCTAATAACTTTCACCTAAATAGTGTCACGTGAAGCAGTTTGCACCAAACAACTGAACTTCCACAAACCACATGTGGTCAGTGCATTATTTTAAGTAAAATTAAAGAAAGAAAGAAAGAAAGAAAGAAACAAACAAACAAACAAACAAACATTCATAACACTGTATTTTAAGACTTAGTACACCTAAAAAGTCTTCCTGAATTCCCTATGAACAGCAGCGCTGTTTCCATGCCTGAAATTTAATATACTGGATTTGTTTAAATCCCATCCCAATTTAAATCCTTTTACTTTACAACATTCTAATCTTCCCTGGTTTATACAGTCTTGCTTTCTTTTATGTTTTAATTGCTCCTCTTCTGTGCAATAAAAAATGCGATAGTTACACTCCCATGTCTACCTATGCTAATCCAGCAGCCAGCCTGTAATTTCAGTGAGCCCTACATACCTGTCTCCTAGGCCTCAAATTAATTTCGCTTTCATTTAGCACCAAGGGGAAAAAACACAATCCTCATGCTCAGGCCAAGCTGGCACAATCAGTCCCAAGAAAACTTATTTTATCTTTATTGTTGTTTACTTCAGACAGCAAGCACTTGAACCAAAGCTATGATCCTCGATGCCAAAGGCTGACACACAGCTCTAGCAATGCTCAGTATCTGTGCCAGCTATGAATGATACATGTGCAAGGAGTAAGGTTGTTCTGTGAGCAACGTTAAAGTGGGTTTTGATCATCTGATCAAAGAGTGCTGTAAATCAACATAAGCTTTAATGTAGTGAATACAAAGTTTTGTTCCTTCACGAACGGAAGTGACTTGCTATATGTAGGGCAGGGCTGTTTATAACATACAGCGCACCGTTTGAATTGTCATTTTGCACTCTGGGCTAGGATGCTTCAATGCAGTGAAAAAGCACTTGCAAATAAATTTTAAAATATTCTTTCAACTGTGAGGGAGCTGTCTGGTTCAGATACTTAGGTAAAAATGGGAAGTCTGTGTTTCTACAATAAAACATTAAGCTTTAGTTTTGGTAGTATATAGTTTTTCATTGACCTCAGCCACTGCAATTAAGAGATCCTCATGACACATGAGGTCCATTTAAGCACCTAAAGAGTTCTAAGAAGAGGCTATCTCATCTCTACTGATGATCTAGGTCAAGAGAGCTTGCTGTTTTCTGTGGTTGACCTCTAAGATATGTTGCAGGAATTGGACAATACAAATGCCTTCCTCTCCCTCTTGACTAACGGAGAAGGTTATAGTGACCAGTGTAGATAGAGTAGATAGAGCTGCCACATTAAGCCACATTTGACCTCCTCAGAGTGCAAGAGTCTGGCTGCTAATGTAGCCAGGGTAGATGGATATCAAAGAGTGAGAGGTGTGGGTCTCCGGGGATGACTACTGTACCATGTTGGGGCGTCCCAGATCTGGCTACCAGAGCCTTGCTTAGATTCAGACCAGGGTTTGGCATGGGTCAATTTGCCCATGCAGATGCAGAGAGCCTTAATATTGCAGAGGAACCACACATCCAAATTTCTTATGTCAGTTGTAATGACTAACAGGTTACATAAACCCTTAATGTGACGCACAATGCTCACATGCACTCTGCCTTTCTCATTCAACTTGAATCTTGCAACATAAAGCAAAATCAATCAGGCTCCATGAAAGAAAACCATGTTTAGAGTCCTCATACAGGCCTTCATTTTGCTCCTTAACATGACAGTTGTGCATGCGGCACTGTGTGATAGGGGTCTAATTCACACTGTTATGATCAAGGTCTGTCTCAGTCCATGCATGAATTAAACAGAGCATTTCAGCTGCCTTACTTCTGTTCTACCAATGTTAATGCCTGTGGGAGCAATTGTTTGGAAAAGCAGAACATAAAAAACATTTTTGCTTTTAATGTAGCAAAAAATAATTCTAAAAGATGAATGACACAAACTCCATATACAGAATAGAGAGGCGGACTATCAAGCAAAAGGAACAGAAAAATGATTTGGACGCTAAGATTCAGACAAAATCAGTGAATCCCTATAGTGAACATAAACTGTTTCGTTGCAGCAGAGTTTACTTTGATATTAAACTGTCTTCAGGTCATGCATGTGTGAATGAAATGAAACAGAAAAAAACTACCCAAAAACCAAACACAGATTAATATCTGTTCTTGGAATGAACCTCTCAAATCTCCGTGTACTATTTTCACTTCTCAAGAGCCAGAAAAACATGGATAATTTTAGAAATCTCAGTAGATAACCAAATGAAAACAAAGAAGATGAAGACACACAAAAAAATGAAGGTTCTACATTGTACTTTGTGTCAATATAGCCTATATTTTCAACTCTAATCTTGATGGTCTCATTAAGATTTACAATATATATAGAAAATCCATGGCCATGTTTTTTACCACGTGGCTAGTAATTTGGGGTGTTCAGAAAGGACCAGCAGCAAAGCACCCCTTTACTGAAAAGCAGTCACATCACGGGAGAAGAGTCTACTCAGTTATGTGAATCCAGTATGTACATTTGCATCTGCAGACTCTAAGCCCCAGCAGTTTTCAATGTATTTACCTCTAATGTGCCAGACAGTAAGGAAATGGAATCAGTTTTACTTTAAGGGTGCAAAAGTGAGTTCTGAGTAATATGCCTGCGAGTTGAACAAAAAATGTGTGCTGAGTTAGGAATGGCTGCCAGGTCCTTAAATATTGACTTTAGCTTTAAACATTTGCTGATATGCACATAACTGGACTTTCTCAGAAGCCAAAGCCCTCTGATTTAGTTTGAAGGTCCAGTCACTTTATCTAATACACAAATAAACCAAATCTTAATGACCTATTACTGACTGCGTACTTAGCCTGGATCAGCTCCAGAATTTGCTTATCTAATTATTGTGGCCAAAATAAAGTGTGAATACAAGCCTTACAATAATTCATTATGGATCCATTCCAGCTTCTCCTGAAGTCAGTGACTCTCTTTTTGACTGACTTTCGCTAGTCCTAAATTAGCATGTAGGACAAATATAGTAAGAACAAAACAGAAGAAACAATTACTTACATTTCTAGTGTTTGCAAACCTAGACAACTTTTGGCAAGTTGTCATTTTTCAATGAAAACTTTTTCATTCAAAGTACTCCTGATCATCCCTCTTGGTGTGGCAAGAGATGTGGAATTTAAGTTATAAATGGGATATAAGGATGAAATTCAAGTTTGTCCTATAGTTATAACTGTGGTGTACCTGTGTATGGGGGCTATGCCTGTGCATAAATCCAGTTAGTTATCTCACTAATGACACGATGAACAATTTAAACACCAGACCAACTCAAGACAAGGGGGTGGACCGAACCTCTAGCCACTGTCTTCACGAAGCATAGAATCATCATAGAATCAGAGAATGCTTTGGGATGGAAGGGATCTTTAAAGGTCATCTAGTCCATCCCCCCTGCAATGGTCGGGGACATCTACAACCAGATCAGGTTGCTCAGAGCCCCATCCAACCTGTCCTTGAATGTTTCCAGGGATGGGGCATCTACCACCTCTCTGGGCAACCTGTGCCAATGTTTCACCACCCTCCTTGTAAAAAATTTCTTCCTTATATCTAGTCTGAATCTACCCTCTTTTAGTTTAAAAGCACTACCCCTTGTCTTATCACTATTTGCCCTACTAAAAAGTCTGACCCCATCTTTCTTATAAGCCCTCTTTATATATTGAAAGGCTGCAATAAGGTCTCCCTGCAGTGACTAACTGTTACAGGAGCTCTCCTAGTGGCAGTTTTGGGCAATCACAACAAATCTTGGCAGATCATGTCTGTGCCTTGTTTCTTTCCAGTGTGTTGATTCATATCCCAGGTGAAGAAACTGCCATCCTAGACACTTCCCAGGGTGTTCCTACTCCAGAGCTAACCAATGTGTACATAGACAAGATACTTGTAAATACTTAGTAGGAACTTCTAAATATGCAGAAATCATCATGCAGGACATCTTTTGTGCATGGTTAAGATCACTAGGAGCTGGTTGGTAGATAGTTTAAGGTAATCAACAGGAATGGATTTGGCATATGATTAAATGATCACACAGGACCTCGGGCCAGTTGGATATAGGAATTGAGCACAACAATGTTTTGGGGAGTCTTGTCCATCCCTGCTGGAGATGCTATAACAAAAACACTTGCAAGAGACTCTCCTCACCACTTAGATAGTGTCTGACTATCCTGTTCAAGAGATTTTATTCCTCATGAAAGCATTATCCTGTGCAAAAATCCCAATACATTAGGGGGTTTTTAGCAACGTTCTCTCCATGAGCGTCTGTGCAACTTCTAAACACAGCTACTTTTGTCTTGAGGTGCATGCCGTCAATATGTTTCATGTACAGACATATCAGCCTGTGTTCAGTCATGTGGGAAGTTACATTTTGCTTCGTTGATAGTGTTTCGTTTACAGAAATCCATACAAAAACTCAGGTGAAGTGCAACAATCTTTCTCAGTCAGCCTTGCTGTGAAATCAAAAGCAGAGGCATAGAAGAGCTTGTGAGCAACTTTCATTTCCTCTGTTTTCAAATACATGGGGTTTCTTTGAATTCTTTACTGACCGATTGCTAAGTATCTTATCACACTTTTTTTTTAAAAGAATTAACTCCAATATTGCTATAGAGTACTAGAATAAAAAGCATTTTTGTCTATTGCTGTCTTAGAGTTTCGAGAATGGACACAGTAAGAAAGATTAGCAGAGTCAAGGTGGGAGAATTTGCCTGAGTAACAGCCTGTTTAGATGGCATTAACAAGCCTCCAGACCTGAAAATGGAAGAATAGAACAGATGGTTAATGCTGTAAACCAGGACTAGATTGCTTAAGTGGACAGTTCATAGATGATTAAAAAACTGAATGAGAATATGGTCTTTTTGAAACACCATAAGAAAATTGGGAGCTTTATTTTTATCAATTTCATTCAGTTAATTTTATACTGGTCTGAATTATCCAATTTAATATGAATCTGTTGTATTCTGCATTAACTGATTGTTTTAGTAGTTTGGTTCACAAGCAACTTCTTAATGAGTTTTAAAAGAAGTTGTATTAGGTCCATAATTACTACATACTATAGACTTAACACAAAGTATTACAAAGCATAAGTGACCATGTGCAAGACCTACAGTGACTAAGAGCCTCTAATCCTTGCAAGATTGAACCAAATGATTTTTCTGTATTCATTATGAATTTTTTTTTCCTGATTTTTAGCTAATTGGACAGGGACTCATTAACAAATCTTTTCTTGTGGAGCCTATTTACTGTTCAGTATTGTGTGTTTTATAGAGTCATATAAAACATGTCAAAGTTTTCCTATAAGGGAAATGGATATCATTAATACAACAGACATCCACAGAATATTGTTCACAGAAGACGTACAAATTAAATGCCATAAACGTTAAATAATTAACAAGGAGGGAAAACAACAGCCTCTTTTTTTCTCAGCCTTCTATCAGATGCTGATAAGAGGCAGGCAATGAATTCAAAGAACAAAAGACCCATTTAGAAAATGTCCTGGCACCCACTGTCTTGAGATAGTTACAGCCTTGTTGCTTTCTGATACACGGAACACCAGCTCCCTGTTTAATAAATAAAACCGCCTTCCCTAGTCTCTCGGAAGAAAATTGTACAAAACACCTTCCATTTCATGCACATCAGAAATACAAAATGTGTCAGTCACAGAGGCTTAATGATGGCTTCCCCAACACTTCTGCATGGTAGTGCTTCTTTAATTATGGCTCTAACTACAGCAAAAAGCAAACTCTGAACCTTCATTTGCAGGGAAGTGGGAAAGAAAAAAGTCTATGGTGTCATCTCCCCTGGGTTGGCCAGTATGGATGGCTGGTTGGAAGGGAGGGTTGTACTTTCACAGGACAGTTCTCCAGTTTCTGTCAGCCTAATGCTGATGTCAAGATGATCTGTCCCTCTAAGCTGCAGTATCATTTGATGTTACTCTTGGGATAAAGCAGCTTAACCTCACCCTTTTCTCTAGACTGTGACTAAAGGCATAAGGTAGCCCTCAGTAAATATGACATGATATTTGTGATTTAGGAGTTTTAAAGCACACACTGCAAAGTGTAGCCCAGCTCCAGAACCAGTGGCAGCACAGCCATGCCAGTGGGATACTGCGCCTTGGGTATTAAGTATGACTCAAAGTTCACTGGCGCATACAGCACCACGCTGACATGGCTGTTCCTTCTCTAGTCCTAGGGCTACCTGTCTAGCAACACCCAGGTTAATATTTGTATGGCTTTGTGCTGCTCCCTGATCCCTGATAAAACAATCCATTCAGAGTTCAGAACTCTGTGTTTCAATCTGATGTCTAGACATACGCTTAAACTACATCATATAAAAAGTTAATATAAAAAAACCTCTAGGGAAATACGCATTAATATTATGTCACCAACACTATATTTCTTCTGCATTCCAACTACCTGAAACATACCTTTAAAACAATTACTATGTGCATGCACTAATATATACAGAAACACGTTATATATAAATATAATATGATACAATGTATATAGGTAGTATACACACACATATTCTCTACTCAGAAATTTAGTGCATTTGTATGACATGTACTTAGGGAGGTTTTGGTAAAGAAAGCACCAAAGAACATTCAGTCAATCTAGAAATTTCCCAGCTTTACATATATTCCAATTCATATCATTTCAGGTGGGACTGGCTAGTCCTCCATACATATATATTTATTTAGTTACTTATTTAAAGCAGAAAAAGAAGCTTGCTGTGGACATGCAGATATATAAATATAAATTTGTACTATAACCTGCACATGGAAACTGGTACAGAGAGTTCCCTATATTTCACAGTCTGGATCATCACAGGTGATGGGAAGTGTCAGCTGTGTATGTGGAGATTTTCTGCATCTGCATCTGTTTGATCCACTACCTGTTCCCTCATAAGACTGAAGTTATGGACATAGCCGTATCTATTTTGCCTCTACAGCCCCTGGGTATGAATTCATGAAGCATTCTCCGTTGCACAGATTGGCTGTTCAGATTGTTCTCTGAGGACAGGATTTAGACTCAGCTGAACTTTTCATACAGTGTGCAATTTATAAAAAAGAATTGGCTTTCAAAATAAATTATGGCTGTATGTTAGAAAAATAGAAATACGGTTAGCTCTTATCTGGCCTGCCTATATATTGACATGGCCTCTCTGGGTATTTCTCCTGGATTAATTGGCCCTGTGTGTGCAAAATGCTGGGATAGATATTACAAGTGAGAGGTACATTATATCTAGTAAGAGACAGGAAATCTGATTATGATGGAGACAGAAACATATATAAGGGCGACCAGGAAATACTGCATGCAAAAGTTGTACACAGTGCTCTTAGCTAATATGGGAAGTTTGACCTTCCCACTTAGAAAACAATTTTTTTTCTCAAAGTCAACGAAGAAAAAATCTTAAACCAGCTGTCTTATCCTATCAATACATAAATAAAAGTATACTTTGATATAAAAGGGTACTTTTACATTGTTAAATTGTTTAGGACAGGGACTCTTTTAGCTGTAAGACCTGTTGCATAGACTAGCCACATGCATAGTACTTCACATTTGGCCCTGGATGTCCTCTGAGCTCTTTTTGTAGGATTGTTCAAAGTGTTTAAAATAATCTGAGAGTGTTGCTGGAGCCCTTACGGATGGGATTTTCATAATATGAATCTGGGGCCATACATTGTGTGCTCTGAGGAAGAGGCTGGACTAGATGACCTGAAGATAATTCCAACCTGAATTGTCCTATGATCTCATGATGCTATGAGGTGTTCCAGGAAGGAAAGACTAGCATCTCTACTCTTTACTTAGCATGGTACGTTCAGACATGGAGACTACTTTCTTAATTAGCTAAAAAAAAAAAAAAAAACCAAGGGAAAAAAAAGAGCAGCAATATAAATAATACTGTTCTTAGTGTAATGTTCTTGGTGAAATGTACACTTTACAGCATCAAAAGAGGCAAGATAATCTAATGGTTCTTTCTGGACAGTAATACTATGAAACTATTAATGGAAAATTTAATATACAGAATGTGCAAAGTAGCTAAAATTATGTTAATATGGTACTTTGTTCTCATATGACACCAAACACACTATATTGCCAGTTCTTTGATGACCACAAATTTTAGGTACATCAAAGAAAACCAAGTCATTGTTACCATCATTTTTGTCCCGTTCTTATTTTCACTTATCCACTTTTGTTTGTTTGTTTAAATTAATGTATTTTTTTTCTACCAGTGTCTGTCAAAAGATGGCACCTTTGTCTGAAAGGAAGATAAGGTACAAGAGAAGATGCTGTTGAAAAATTTGTCATAAACAATACAAAGAAGATAGAAATGTTCAACAGATATTTTTGCTTATTATCTGTAAAAATAGGAAGGAGAAGTTATCTATTTGAAGGATAAAAAAGAAAGTTTCGCAATTCTGAGAAAAGAGCATAAACATTTTCAATAAAATCGGCTGACTTACAAGCAAGAGTCCTAAGAGAACTAGCTGAAGGAGATTTCTGAAATTGAGTCATTCATTTGTAATGGTATATTGGTAAATTTTAACTGGTAAACTGGAAATATCTCCAGGGACTGATAATAATCCATGTAATTACCTTGTCTGAAGAGAATTAAATGAGGGAACTATGAACTTACTTATTTAACTGGTATCAATACAGTGAATAAAGTTGTGCTTAACTCATGATTCTACAAATAAAGAACTAAGGGTTTAAAAAATTCTTAATGCTTGTGAAGATTATGAACAGCATCTTTCACTGAGGAGAGGTTTTGTTGCATCAAACTGTTAGAGAGCTGGTTGAGTAAATAAACCTTTTTAATATTCTGTACTTCAGTTTCTCTTCTTAAAAAAGAAGCCAAACTGCAGTATGTTGTAGGAAATTACTCACCACATAATACATCAACATTGTTTATCCAACTGCTATATTGATTCCCACTTCCACTTGTAAAATACAACTTTGACAGAACAAACTTCTTGTAAGATGTACCAAGACAGTTTTAGGAGGTCTTCTAAATAGCTGAGATTTAGCCCAGCCATGGGTAACATTTTGCGTCAACAGCCCATCAACAGAAAAGTTAATCTTTACTGATGACATATGAAGGGGTTGTACAGCTTTGTAAAACCACTGAAAGAAGGGCAGATGACTGTTTCAGAGAGTTAACTGATATACTCCCAGTTCAGTGAAACGCAGTGTAATTTACATAAGTGAATAGGAACTGGAAAAAAAAAAAAAAAGCTGGGGAGTTGTGGAAGAAATGGATTCACAGAAGTCCTACCTAAGACATACAGTGCACAATGGTAGGAAGCTTAAGCTAAAAAACTTCATTCCTGCAATTAAGCACAATTTCTTATCAATGTGGGTTACTATGGGAAGATGCTGATCTTATTTTCAGTGAGCAACCTTACACTGAAATGATGTATCTTTGGCAACATATGCTTTAACTTGGCTCATTCGTGACGGTTCTTTTGGAGATCTGTTAAATTTTATACAGGCTTGCTAAGATTGCAGCTGCCTTTCTCACCTCTTAATTCTCACACTGTCTTTATGAAAACACTAATTGCCTGTATACTGCCTGCTCCCAGTGTTACATGCAATGTCCAGACTCTTTACCAGATCACACTCCAGTTGGTTAGATTTACTCCGTACTTTCTGGGCCTTGAGATGAAGAGTGGTTGAGTGGAATAAAAGAATCCAGTGTTGGTTGTAGCTGATGGAATGGAACAGGGTTTTGTTTAGTTCTGTTTATTTTAACAAACAAACAAACAAAAACCTCAACAACTTCTTCTGTTGATGACTATGTCTTGTGCAGATGTCTTCAGTCAGATTAACAGCCTGATTTGGGATCAGGAAGGATCTTCTTCCTGATCAAAATGTCCAAAATCCTAAACAATTTTGTTGCAGGGCACTTTGCTTGCTAGGACCTGCTGATGTCTTTGACATTATGAATTTCTCAACCATCATGGAAACTTCAGAGCAGGAACTGATGGGAACATGCCCAAGCAAGTCCCCTCCTTCTACAGCCAGAAACCATACAACACTTTTCATACACTTATCAGGCTTTATCTGTAAACCTGTGTCCTGGTTTCAGCTGGGATAGAGTTAATTTTCTTGTTAGTAGCTGGTATAGTGCTGTGTTTTGGATTTAGGATGAGAATAATGTTGATAACACAGTGATGTTTTGTTTCTTGCTGAGTAGAGTTTACATTAGTCAAGGACTTTTCAGCTTCCCATGCTCTGCCAGATGCACAAGAAGCTGGGAGGGAGCACAGCCAGGACAGCTGACCCAGACTGGCCAAAGGGCTATTCCATACCATATGACGTCATGCTCAGTATATAAGCTGGGGGACAAAGAAGGAAGGGGGGGACATTCGGCATGATGACGTTTGTCTTCCCAAGTAACTGTTACGCGTGATGGAGCCCTGCTTTCCTGGGGATGGCTGAACACCTGCCTGCCGATGGGAAGTAGTGAATGAATTCCTTGCTTTGCTTTGCTTGCGCGTGCGGCTTTTGCTTTACCTGTTAAACTGTCTTTGTCTCAACCCATGAGTTTTCTCACTTTTACTCCTCTGATTCTCTCCCCCATCCCACCGGGGGGGAGTGAGTGAGTGGCTGTGTGGTGCTTAGTTGCCGGCTGAGGTTAAACCATGACAACCTATTATGTTTTGTGCCACTTTTAGTGTCCCTAGACTGTCAAAAAATCCTTTTCTGAAGAAGTCATCATTAGAATCATAGAATAATAGAAAATTTAAGGTTGGAGAGAATATCTGGAGGTCATTTAGTCCAACTCCTGGTCAGAGTCAATGAGATCAGGTTGCTCAGATCTTTGTCTAGTCAGGCTTTGTATATCTCAAGGATGAAGATCCCACAGGCTCTCTCAGCCACTGTTCAAATGTTTGAACATTGTCATGACAAAAAACCAAAATCTTTATATAGCTTGATACATCTTTCTTGAATACATATCACCAGAACTGTACTCTGTACTTTAGATGAAATCTCATTAGAGTCTTGTACAATTAGTCTCGTGCAATCTGTGTTAAAAATTACTTGTATGTCCTAGGAGCATGTTTGACTTTTTCACAGTTGGATTATATTGAAACTTAATAGTCTTTCATTGGCGAACTCCTATGACCAAGGCCCTTCTCTTTCAGCTCTTTCTAACTAATGTATTCCTAGACAATAATGGACAGGTTTGAAACTAGGCTTCTGAGTTTATTTTATACTATCCCCTTGCACTTTATGAATTTCATCCTGTTCCTATTACTTCTCCTCTCAAGGTCATTTAGTTCTTTCACTATGATGAAGCAATACTTTTCTGTCCTCCAAATGATGCTTCCCTATTTTTGCTTCTATGCCAAGATCATAAATAAAAACATTAAACACGACTGTTCCCAAAATTGATTTTTGAGAAATTTCAGTAGCAGCCTCCTTCTAGGCTAATGCTTCTCCTTCAGTTGAGCTTGCTGTCAACTCCCTGCTTCTATAGTTTCTGCACTAAGCACTATTACCTTGATCTTAAATAATAGTTTTAAATGTGCTTCCATGCTAAATTCTTTTCTGCATTTAGCAGTATATTTCTTTTTCTTATTAATTAATTTCAGTAAAAGACATCTAGTGTGATATAATCTACCCCCCAATAAGCTCATACTCCATTGCCTTTCATTTTTTTCTATGCAATGTCAGTCATTTTTCCTTCAAAAAGACTGAATTGGTGGCTCACTGGCTTTGTATTTTCTTAGCTTATTATATTATGGAAAAGCTGTAATTAAAAAAAAGTCCATGGACTCAATATGCAGATATTTGGTATATCAGAAGTAAACCTACTTATTTAGCAGTGGCTTCCAGCCTAAATTCTGTGAAAGTGTGAAAGAAAAGCCAAGAAAGAACTTGGAAAGATGCTTAAGACATGGATAAGCCTTCTTACACAAAACAAAACAGGAGAAGAGCTTTTGTGCCTCCTGAAAACTTTATTTGCACATTAGCAGATATTGGTATCTGAGTGCATTTTAAAGAAAAAAAGTTAAATAAAACTTCAAGAGAAGACTGGGTTTCTTTGTCAAATGTTCTGGTTGGTCTTAACTTTCACTGCTTCCTAATCATTCTGTATTACAGCTTCAGAGCATATCTACACTTCTTCCACAGCTCAGCAAAATAAACTGCCAAAATACAGTCACAAAATATTTGAACAAAGACAAAATACCTTCCTGCTGCACTTTCTCTGTTTTAGAAAACAGACTAATGTCAGTTGAACAGAATCACTGTTAGATGAGTGAGCAAAAGGACTGGGTTTCTTTTGCATTCTCAAGACCATTACTTTGTAAGGTTGACATGCTAACATTTTGCCCCAGTTTATTGTACATGCTGTTAATGTTCCCTGCTGAAACTTCAAGATCAAGAGGTACAAATGTAAAAGGAAAGGAAGCACTTTGTCTTGCCACATCTACGCCTCTGTTTTTTATATTCAAGTATAGTAAAGTGAATAAGTAACAGAAAGTAAATCATCTAATTAATTTTCCTTTTATTCTGATTGTGAAATTTCCATGATCAGATTGTAAGTTTATTAAAAAAAATCTTCAGTCTTGAAAACAAGTATGCTTAACTTTAAACTGTTTAAGAGTCCCAGTGAAGCCAGCAGAGCTACTTACAATATTTTGGACTAAATTTGTGTGTATTTCTCTGTGAGATCTGTTATAAGAAGGAGCTAAAATGTCTTTGGCGTAGAATTCCTGTTCACTTAATTGCCTACTAAATTCAACAACATAGCTCATGCTATTGTTACACCAAATGACCTACATGCATAGCCAGTGTCACTTTAATTGGAAATCACATATTTTCCTCCAAATTCTCCAATTTGTGATTAAGATTGTGTTCATTTGCTATGTAAGTAATCACAGTCTGAATCTATTTCTGATTATTTGACTCATACAAATAACCAGATAACTACATAAACTCCACAGTAGGCAGAAACTGTCATGCATATATATAGCATATATACAGCATATATACACCCTGCAGAGAATCTGGCCTTCAGTACAGTGACAGTACATGAAGTGCAAATCCCACTAAGTTGTAAGGCTGATCTATATCCCAAGAACAGAAGGATACTGACCAACTCACACTGAAGTGATATGGTACATATTACACCTGAGAGGCTGTGAATACAACAACTGGAATTTACTATTTGAACATTCAAATACTATATTCACTTTCTCACGTATCCTGCTATTAAACTCTCATTCCCAGAACAGTCCTGGAAAGGGAAGTGAGATTGCCTTTTGAATTTGAAGAACGTTCCTTCCCCATATTATCCCTAAAACACACCCTCATCTCCATCACCTATTTTTCACTCAATCCTAATTGTTCTTTTTCTTTGACCAAAGCGATGGCAGCAGGTGCTTCCCACATCCCTTTCTTCTAAAGTAGTATGTTTTGCTTCACTTCGCACTGAAGGAAAGAGGGAGAGAGAGACAATTTCAAGGAGATAATGCATTTGACCTCTCTGTTAATATTCAAAATGCTGGTCAGGAAGGTTAGGAGCAAACATCAGCTTTCTTTCACACCTCTTAGCTCATTCCACAAATTAATAACATCATACTGGGAGCAGCCTAGACCCAGAGTAATGAATGTTAGCCGTAGTTCCTGCTGGCTGCTTCCGAGGATGCATTTATTTTTCTCATTATCTTACACACAATCTCCCAGCTATTGTCTGCTACCCCTGCTCACTCAGGAAACCTCAGAAAGTGCTAAAGATGTCAAGAAGCAATAAGCCTCATTTATTTTTATGGCCTTCATCAGCACTTTCTTTTTTGCTTAAAGGCCTATAATAGAATCCACTGATTAGAATCAGCACCATATCAGAATATAGATATGACAGCCCTTTTCTGAAGGTGAATGGGCTACTGAAGGACACTTTCTCCATTTGATACTTCTAGAGGATACTGAAGCTAAACAAAATTAATTGTGTTATTTCTTTTTTTTTTTTCCTTTCTCCTTCTTGCTGCTTTCTCAGACATTTGGAAATTGATTAACTAAAACATTAAAGATGATCATAAAAAGTCCAGCTAATTAAAAGAAAATCATTCAACTGAAACAATACCACAAGGTAAGCAGTTGGATTTGATAGCTATTAACAAAATGGTATAAATGAGCAGAGAAATTTCCATTTGTTAAGTGCCATATTTACCACAAAACTAAGTCAAGAAGCAAATAATTGACTTCCGTTAGACTTTTTTCCCTTTAACTTCATATATGCAATAGTTACAGGCCTATGTATGATAAACAAATTCTCTGTTCTCTTCCCTGCACAGGTCTGACCTGAAAAATGTCTCGCTTTCAAATCCCAGGTATATAAATCCCACATAAACATTTAAAAAAGAAGAATTAGTTTCTCCTTAGTGCACATCTATTCTTCATAGACAATCATAACAGGTGAAAGCTAGCAGACTTCTAGCCCAGTTCTAGTCAATAATTTCAGATTATTACAAACTTAACAGTAACTTTTGTATTAGAATTATTAGCACAAGAGAAAGGACAGAGGTAAGACTACACAAAAAAGGATGTGGGGGATGCTTACAGTGCAGCCACTATTCTTTACAAAATTCTTGCATTCTTACACTTACATGCAATTTAAAATGACTTTTTTTTATATCTATAAAGAAAATTCACCCAAAGACTTCCTCAGTGATAGATACCAGTATCTGCACAAGCTGTTTGTATGGAACAGGCAGCGTACTTTCAGTATACTCTTCTTATTCTGCTTTAACTTCCTCTGAGAGGCAATACCTCTGGGTCACTTTGTTTCCAAGCTGTTCTGAGTAAATGTTTGGTGTGCACGTTTACTAGTGGCATATGAAAGTTACTGCTTTTGAGTATCATCTCATTTCTGAAGAAGTAAGGTTCAGGCTAGTACAGGGACTAATATTTTAAGAATAAGTTTTCTCTTCTTCAAAGAAAAGAGGCACTCTGGATTTGAAAAATTGAAAAGAAATCTTCCATGCTAGGACTGCCCACGTAGAAGTGTACAAAGCTATTCTCTCCCACTGAAACTGAAAATCTGGTGGGCTATTTAAGTATGCCACTTGCCTCTCATATATACAAAACTGTATAGTATATGTTCACAGTCATAAAGCGTCATTTTGTCTGCGTGATCAAGGTAAGAGGAAAAGTTGCTGCAGAATAATGAAAGAGCAATCTTATGTGACATGAACAGATTTACTATACTTTCACAGAGATTGCTTCACATTAAGACCAAGACTCAGAAATTATACAGAAATCACATTCACAAAAGAGAAAACTCACATACATAAATCCTAAATTCATCACACTGTGAAAAACAGAAGAAAAATGTGTTACTGTATTTGGATCACCTAGTGTGGATTTTCAAACAGAACTAATCATCTATGAAAAGAAAGAAAAAAACTGATTCTTGATGACCAAGACTGTTTTAAAAAAACAGTGGGTTATAGTCAGGATTTGTTGTATTAAATTTCAGCTCTAGCTGGAATGGGCTTTCATAATTTTCCTGTGTTCATTATAGGTAACCAGCTTTGCCCATTCTAGATGCAACTCAGGGTATGTACGCCTAATTGCATGTAAAAAGTTAGTAAAACAGTATGTAAAAAAGTTACTAAAATAGTGCTGAGCTGAAATAAACAGTAAAAAAAAAAGGGAAATCGGTAAATACAATCACTCTTCATGAAAGATGTAAGAGGAAGCTGTACTCAGCGCAATAGCACAAGGGGACCATTTCTCTCAAAACCTTGTTTATCCTTCGTGACAGCTTTCACAAAGGGATACGGAATATTTACAGACGGCTAATGGAAGTGGTCAAGCATACATGATTTCCTGTTTCCAAGGAAGCAGCCCATAAAGACGTCTGCCCACATCCCTGGCATGGAGATAAGTAGACCAGATAAAAGACTCTAAACATCATGTTTGGATGCCTCAGCCATCAGATGCACATGTAGAAACGCAAACCTACACACATGCATGCACACACAGAGACAGTATTACTGTGCATAGACAATGATGAAGAAATACAGTCCATTGCTTTAGCACATAGGTTTTTGTGGGGAAACAATACGCTAGTAACCTTGAGTTAATATAAACTAAGTTCACAGAAGGGTAAGCAAGCAAAAAAAGAGGAATTTGAAACACTGAAAGGCGAACAAGGGCTTACAAAACAAGAGATAGCAAACAAGCAATAAGCCACAGAAACACTGCGTGATAATTACAACAGAACCAATTAAAGCATTGAAAACAGCGTGTGCACTTCGCGTGATCTGTCGAAAAGATATAAAAGGAAATGTTACTAGCAAATAAAAATCTCCTACCTTGCCACATTACCAAGCCTTGCTTCTAGAAGTAACTACTATTTCCTTGCTCACAAGAGCTCTGTCACTCAGGTCTGCTGAGTTTACTGAACTCTGGCCCTCAGCTGACTGTTTCTTCTGGCATTTTATTCTGCGTTTTGGTATGGTCTATACTTTGTTGGTGCTCTCCAGCATGAGATTTTTGAAGATGTTGGCAGAGCTGATGTTTATGTCTAATAAATGATGATTCCCTCCTTTCTTCCCAGTCCCGCAGCTGTAGTGCTAGCCACTTGGAAATTGCAGATCACGTTCTTCCAGGTTCATTGCCCATTAGTACAACCAAGCGGGTCTTGAAAGCAACCTCAAAGCACTTCTCAAAAGACTGACACCATGCAGTGTAACTGATTGGAACAGTGAATTCAACCTTATCATGCACATGTGGTGCATTTGGGAGAATTTTAAGAGAAGAAACCTTTGTCCCCCACTCTGTTACATACATGGTCACACTAGAAGTGTGCTGTCATTGTAACCAATCTGCTTGAGTTCACAGCAAAATTTAAGTGCAGACTTTGAGTGCTAAAGCGGCTCACCTTTCCTGAATGAGCTACAGTTCATTAGTTGGGAGTATTAAGAAGCTCGTAAACATCCTACATGGATGAGCCACCTAATGAAAACATGAAGCCAAACTCTCAATGTGAGATGTTATTTTACAAAGAAAAACAAGTATTTCAGTGCAATATACTGGAATAGTGCTAAATAGAAAACTCTTTGAGCACTTTCAACCAGTTAATTTCTAATTCTCTGTAAGGGTGTTATCCAGGATTTTCACAAAATATGCAGAGCTTTGGATAATTTCTGTTTAAATGGGACTTTTGGTTTTTTTGCTTTTGTACAAGTTTCATTCTAGATATATGATTGGGGTGGAATCATAAACACACACTGGACAAAGTTTACACTTTTACACGTCAGGGGTAAAAAACTCACTAAATTCTTTCTACTGCTACCTAGCAAATGCTTTCTTAGGCAGACAGATAGACAGACAGATAAAAAGACAGCTTTTCTGATGCAGTTAAGCTTATAATAAATTAAACAGATTTAATATTTTAAAGTATAAATGCAGGTGAAATAAAACTGATTGAAATATGGTATATTCCAAGTTCCTCATAAAACATAAGCAAGAGATTTTCAGTCTGTTAAACAGGCCCTGTGGTTCCAAACTCTTGAAGGAAAATTAATAGATAAAGATGTGAGACTCAGGAGCAGTGATTTTTAAAAACTGTACAAAGGACCCAGATTGCATGTAAATCACCTGAAAACACAGAGAACTACAACTGATGTCAGCCATTTCTTTCATATTCAGAATCATTAATCTCTTGGACATGACAAATCTTTTTAGCAGAAGGGAATAAATTCGAGATAATAAGTTTTAAAGTAATGAATAACTCTTGCCTATGAAGTGCTTTAATGACTCTCCTTGTCAGAATTCAGATTTTATTATTAACTCTACAGAATGGCAGCAGCCTGAAGAGATACAGTTACAAATCAATTTCACTGCTCTTTCATAACGAGTCACTAATTGACCTCAATTTCTGATGGAGTCACATATTTCCTCCCATACTTTATTTTAATGATATGTATATGAAGGATTTAGCGACTGGTCATAAAGGAATTTATTTTAACACTGTGTTGCCTTGTATAGGCTTTTAATGGCAGAAATAAAAATCTTTTTGAAAGCATTAACTTTAATGGGTGGGATGTGTTTTTGAAACCCTTTTGTAGTTAAGATGATCATAATTTTGTTAAAATATGTGCTTGATTTATCTACTTTAAAATATGAAAGAATTACAGTGAAGAAAGAACATTCAGATTCTCCATATAACACTAATGATTACAGACTGTAAAATATTTTACTTAGCTTTCATGGGGTCTTAAAAAGAAATGACATTAGAATTAACAAATGGCTTTGATAAAACACTGCTTACTACATCCTGTGTAATTATGAAGCACGTCCTTATAACATTTCAAGGTATTTGGGTAATGAATAGCCAAAATATATTTTTAAAATTCCATTTCATCAGGTTTTTTTCCTGGTTTTTATCTGCCAGAAACAAAAACACTTTTCCACATGCCATTGGATGTTTGGCATGCTATAAAATGAAAATATCTGGCCTTTCCTAAACCAGAGAAAATCTAATCCAAATCCAGATGTTTTAAATAGAATTATTGTACCAGTCACATCTGAGTTTATAAGGTAAAAGAGACAATATTTGAAAGATGCAGGCTTTCAGAAGTCATTTGAGGGTGTGTATTAAGTTTAGATCTCATTTTGGGCATGAATTAGAATGGAGAAGGGGAGAATGAAGTGGGTGGAGAAGGGTAAGGAGGCTACAGGTCCATTTGCTTGGTGACCATGGACCATCCCCTTAGGTCTGGGACCATCAGCAGGAGACATCCATTAGTGTGTGTCCACTAGTGAATATATTTTTCTGTTGGAGCAGATGTGGTGCCAGTAAAGTACTGGTTTCAATTTGTGGTGGTCTGCGGGGCTGATTGTGGTTGTATAGTGTATGAGTGTTTGTGCATGTGTTTTGCGTACCAGCGGACATCTCCTCAGCCTTGCTGCTGGCTGGACCTGCAGACACAGCACCAGCTGGGCTTTAGGGGACTGGTACAGAAGGAACAGCCAAGGTCTGTAGAGGACCAGGAGGAGGAATTGCCTGTGTGCTGAAGTGCACCAACTTCAGCTTCCCTTAGCAGAGGGTACAGCATGTGTCAAGAGACTGGAGCTAAAGTATCCTTGTGAGAAGCTGGTTGCTTGTGCCTGATATACATTGTGTCATGCAAAGAAAGCAAGAGAAGCAAAATTGCACTAGATACTCACATTCAAGCCTAACTTCTGAACACATATCAAACACTAATTCAGCCATGAACTTTCAGAGCTGATAATTTTTTACTTCTATTGCTAGGAAAGACCAATTCTATGGGTCATAAAAATTTCAATCCAATGTATGTTGCATGAAGTCAGACATATAATGGCATGTTTTAACCATCAAATCTACGCAATTACTGTTGCAATTCAGTTGTTTTGACTATGTAAGTGTAATGAGGAAAAACTGATTCCTAGAAAGAGAGAGGGAAAAACCCAACACACCACAAAACACCTCCAAAGCCAAATGCAAATATAACTGTCATACGGGCATCTTTAGAAAACAATATTAACCCCTTCAACATCCTATCATCTAATAATGACACCAAAGCATTTCTTAGTATTATCCAGACAAACAGAACCATATTTGTTCACATAAAAATTCAGAGGGCGGTCCTTTTGTTGTCTTTACTTGCCACAGTCCTTTCATCGTGTTTTTTCTGTATTTGTCCACCATGTTTTAACTCTGATTTCAGTGATGGCAGTAAAGACTGGAGAAGTAAATCAGATTCCTTACTTCACTTCTGAAGTACATAATAGTGCTGTGTTTGTTAGTACAAAGCTGCTTGTCCTTTTCTAAGAATTAAAAAAAAAAAACAAAAACAAAAACAACAAAATGTAACAGTACCTAACAGACTGTGAGATAATTCAGGCTTGACTGTCATACAGACAGATTTAACATGCAGTACCTTAGTGAAAAATGGGAAAATTTAATGTAAAGAAAAAGAAAGAATAAAACAGACATACAAAGCACTCATTATTTGTGCCAGAACTTCTAAATTAATCCAAGTCAGTGTGAAATAATGCAACAGCTGCAGCAGAGGAACATGGGGAAAAGCTAAGAATTGCCACTGGAGAAAAGGAAGGAAGAAATATGAAAGCTCTTTGACTTTAAAGAATCCTATGAGAGTAAAAACTCTACTCACTAAAAATTATTGGGCCATTTTCACATAATTTTTTTACAGGACAAAGCAGGGAAAGAACAGTTTTCTCAAGCACAGTAATAGCATTCTCTTCTCACTTTTTCTTATGATACTGTGTCAAAGGGTACCCCACTTCACATACTGCTGGGAAAGCAGGAAAAAATAAAGTCATGGCTCTGTTACCTTACACTGATGTTTGGCAATGTGAAGAAATAGTCATGATTTAACCCAATACCATCAAACGAATGTCAAGACCTGGCCTGTACTGAGTCTTGTAATCATGTTTTGGCTAAGCTATTTAGATTCTTAAATGGAATTGGTATTTTCTCCTAGCTGTATTAAACTCCAGCTTAGATCTCTCGCTGCACAATATGCACCGTTAAAAACATATAAACATACGGAGCTTTTCACAGGTTGCAGCCAGCCTGAAGCAACCACTTATGTTCTGTCATAACTGGAATTTAAAATGCTTTTGACATGTCACATCTTTACTGAAATCTGTAGTGCAATCAAACCCTAATTGTGAAGAAAAGCAGGTCCGAAGTGTGCCATTTCACAGCTTTAAGTATCTTCTAAAAATGATTCAAGGGCCTACAATTAACCTGAGATGCAGTCAAGTGAGGCTGATATTTAGGTAACTATTATGTTAATTATATATTCATATATATACATCTACATATCTGCATCACTAAATGCTCTTCACGTTGTTTTTCTTCTGTAGAGGTAAACTCTTTGTTTTCCTTTTTTTTTCTGTACCACCTTGCCCATATAAAGAAAAAGAAAATAGGGTGCTTGAACAACACTGTTTCATACACATATCACATATAAATATGTGTGTTTATGTGCGTGTGTGTGTGCATGTGTTAAAAAAAGTCAAGTGGGGCACACTTTGTCTGAGGAGTTCTTGGGTACTACACCTTTAACAAGAATGTGAGTTGTATTATGCAAAAAGCAGTAGTTTGCTTTTGTTCCATACTCCATTTTTCTTCCTTATATATTAAAAATGTATTAAGATGTTTAAATTGCAAATTCAAATCACAGAAATAAAGTATAACATAAACTTCAGCTCAGCTTCCATAAGTGTGTGCATTTGCATGATCTCAAGTTACACATTCAGAGATTTATTACCCATAGGACTCTGCCTCATTTAAATAACAGCCAGTTATTCTCAGTTTCTCTATGTATCTCATTTTGTATATGTGCCAGACATTATTTAACACAAACAATTTAAATCTTGCAACAGTTCAGCATCATTAGTTTCTTAATGGGTGCAGGGATGGATAACAGACAGCAGGAGAAAGGAATGGTACAGGCAGGGTGATGCTAGCAGGGCCAAAGTGATGGAGAGCCAGAACAGCACTGATGGGAGCATGAGAGGCTTCATGTGAACAGAACAGAACAGAATGGAATAGAACAGAACGGAATAGAATACAATAGAACAGAACGGAACGGAACGGAACGGAACGGAACGGAATAGAATAGAATAGAATACAATACAATACAATACAATACAATACAATACAATACAATACAATAGTTCAGTTGGAAGGACCACTTCAGGGCTAACCAAAAGTTCAAGCATGTTGTTAAGTCCAAATGCCTCTTAAACACTGACAGGCATGGGGCATTGACCACCTCTCTAGGAAGTTATTCCAGTGTTTGACGACCCTCAGTAAAGAGATGCTTCCTAATGTCCAGTCTAACCCTCCCCTGGTGCAGCTTTGAACCATTCCCACACATCCTATCACTGGATCCCAGGGAGAAGAGCTCAGCACCTCCTTTTTCACTTTCCTTTCTCAGGCAGCTGTAAGGGAGCAATGAGGTCGTCCCTCAGAGCAGATCCTGGCTGAAGCAGAGAGCAACAGGAAAAACAGCTGCTAAAAACAGCCAGGTGGATAGATGTATTGTCTCCTCAGTGTTTGAAAATGGCTTTGAACCCTTGAAAGTTCATACACTTCATACTTCAGTGAAGACATTTCCCCTTTAAGCAGTTTTAAATACACATACACACAAATGGATACTCATGCAAAGTTGCAAAATACATTGTATGTGTTTATTTTAGGGTGTCATTTCAGAACTTGTGGATTTTGCAGACCTGACTCATGATATTTGAATACATGGAGGTTATATGCTGCGAGGTACGTGCTTTCTGCTTTTCAGATGACAAATTGACAGCTGCAGTTTCTGTAGCACTGGTATTGCCCATGACCAGAGTGCTTAGCACAAAAATCTTATGTTCACTTAAACACCACTATTCTCAAATATTTAAGGCACATTAATACCAACCAAAATAGTTATGTCAAGCACAGCTGAACATATTTAAATTAAGTAAAATGTGAGTTTATACCTATAAATTATAATTTCAAGTAAAATACTTTCTAGAGACCTTTTAATATTTTATTACTTAATTACATGAGGAATTAAATTCTCTCTTTCTTTTCTTTTTTCTAAATCCTATATTCCAAAATTAGGGTAATACAGTTTTCATCTTTCTCTTGCTGTCCATTTCCAAAGGATTTGCAACTATTTAGGGATCTTAGTTAATATGCTAAGGATTTTGGTGTGCGTTTGTTTGCTTGGTTTTTTTAAATTTCGCTAACGCTCAAAGGGAGTATTTTTGTGGGATTTTTTTTCCAGTGTCTTTCTATAGTACATTCTTTGATATACATTATGTCAATGTCATTTGTATTGAAATAAAAGTGTTTCATAACTTTGATATTTGTAGCAAAATCAAGAAAATATAATTTGAGAGGGGAATATAAGATATGGGATTCCACAGCCTTGTAAACAAATCTCTGCTGACTTGGAGCTGATGATTAGTCTGGCCAAACAGTCCATAAGCACAGCAGGTGGGATTCATCTCAGTTTTAGACAGCTATGACATACTTCTTGAAGCCTTCTTTCATCATCAGGGCAGTGAAACAGGCACTTGTAGAGCATGTTTCACCTGTCTTCTGCAGACAGCTACATTAGGATGAGCTGAAGCATGTCTTACAGAGCCTACTTCCCTCCACAGAAGAAGAGATTCCTGGGAAGCTGCCTGAGATATAGACATCTGCATTATGGTTAGATAAGATAAATTCCACCCAGCACACCTAGAGTGCTTTTGGATCT
The DNA here is from genome assembly GCA_020745775.1 of Theristicus caerulescens. Classification (NCBI taxonomy): domain Eukaryota; kingdom Metazoa; phylum Chordata; class Aves; order Pelecaniformes; family Threskiornithidae; genus Theristicus; species Theristicus caerulescens. The sequence continues at coordinate 126,822,966 of CM036559.1, read as the reverse complement.
TTAAGATTTCTTGTGTCTAAACAAAACAACCCTCTAATTTAAAAAAAAAAAAAAAAAAACAAATAAAACAACAAAAAATAAACCACTGATTTTCCCAACTACAGGCACATGGGAAATTTTCCAGTGTAACTTCTAGTTTTCAGGTGTAACCCATGGCATGAATTACAAACGAATCACCTGTCAATGTGCACAGGAGCATTTTGAATTGATTGATAGATCAACCTATATTTAAAAGGCAGTACTGGCATCTGGATCCACAGAAAGCTACACTAACCAGTAGACCTTCCCTTAAAGCCTCTGGCTCTAGTATTGATTACAGATATGAACCTTGTGTTAGTGAACTATTCAGTTCGATAATTCGGTAACGTCATGCAAATTTAGAGCCAGTTGAACTTCCTTTTGTTTGTGGAGCTACTGATTTGCATCAGCTTACAAGGGAGCTGCCTGGTGTCCTGGTTCTCTGCAAAAAGCACTGTTTGATACTGCTAGAGAGGCGAGATTGTCCTGTGGGGAAGCAAGGGGCAGTTCCATGAAAATGCTCCTCTGGAGAGTGTTCTGATTTTTTTGTAAGTCACATCACCAAAGACCACCCCCAGGGTATTTACTGAAGACACCGTTCATTTGTCTTTCCAAAACATTGCAATTGTTGGATGAAATACATGAAGGAGCTGGAGGGGGGTCAGGGGAAAGAGAGAAAAAGCGCGTCTTCTTGTTCATAGCCCCTGATCATGGTGCCTTGGTTGTACATCAACCATCTTGAAATCTCTTGAAAACATCCCTGGACAAGAGCAAGATATGAAGGCAATACCTGCTCCCACAAATATGGCTTCAAGAACACATCCTGTGTAAGCACACTTCAGACATGAATAAGCAATTCTACCCATGTGAAGAAACTAAAATCTTCACACACAAAAAAAAAATCCCTATAATCATACACTGACAGGATGAAAAATAAATCCAGTTCATGTTTAAACATGTTCTTTAGCTGTGCATCACTGAGAAATATAGCTGCAACATATATGTTTAGGTTACTGACAGCTATTGGCCACGTGTTATACAAATTTCCTATTTTAACCAAAGAGGTCACAGGAAAAGGATGGCCTCACATGTCAAGGGTACTGAAGACTATTTGATTCTACCTACAAAGAAACCCATGAGCACTTTTTATATCTACCTCTTCAGGTATGGCAGACTTGCCTGGGAACATGCTTGGCACTGAGGCCAGCTGACACAGAAAAGCCCAGAGTTTACTGTGCTAGTAAAATCTCAGCCTGCACACAGAAAGTCTGCATGGAAAGTGCCTCCTGGGTAAGGTGCCTGGAAGGATCCTGCTTCAAAACTGAGCTTAGGAGCTATTTAAGGGAGCACAAGCTGGCAAGGGCAAAAAGCCTGCAAGGAACTGCTTGAGCAATTTTGCAGTCCGTGCAGTCACGTTCCAGTGCCTGGCAATGTTCTCTAGTGCTGTTTAATTTACTGCTGTAGATACAGCCAGACCATCTTTCATCCTAAAAGGTGAATCAATCTTCCATCATCAGGGTGTTCCTGTCATACAGAGGGAGGAGGTTAGAGGATGTATGCTCTGTAAAGCATAATAGCCACAAAGAGGAAGAGCCATCTCCAGGACTTTGTGCAATGGAAACTTTACTGAAGGCAATAACCAGCATTGTCTTAATGTTCATTGCTCAGTCTGATTAGGAAAAAAAAAAGATGATATCTTGCAGACATCTGCACAGCTCAAAATGCGACCCAGACTGTATTACATCCTCATTAAAATTTGTGTTATGCCTAACACCTAGCTCAGCCCTATGGTACTCTAAGAGGACATATTTTAATGACATCTCCAAAATAACATATTCTGTAAGTAACATACTCATACCAAAGGTCTAAAAGGTCATATCAATATCAAAATCACTGTCTTCTCATATTCGCCCATCACACTCATGATGATCACAGAGAAGAAAAAGAAAATCACTTTTTATAGAACTTCCTGATGGTTAAAACGTTGGTTTATAGACCAAAGAAGAGGGAAAAGATGGAGTTTCAAAGTTGCAGGGCAACAAAGGAGAAGCATTTATATGTGCTGACAACTCCTTTATATAAAAGGAGTTCAGCACATGCCTCAGCTGGTCATATCTCCAGCAAAACAGCGTCAGAAACAGTTATATTTTTTTAGTTAGCTTACTCATGAAAACTGTTCAGATTTATTTGATCTGCACAAAATGGATTCTTAAATTTATTTGATTCAACAATCTCTGCAGAAATTGCATGTTCTCCAATACTCCCACAGGCCCCATCAATTTTTGTCCATCATATTTCTCAGTTTAAGTTTTCTTTGGTAATGTTTTGTGTAAACAGGAAAAAAATGGATTCAGGTGATTCTCGTGAACTTTTTATTATTAATATAAAATCAGACTTTAAGAGTTGATTTCTAGCTTGTTAGACAGTAGCCATCTTAAAGTAAAATCCAGTAATTGTTTCATTGTCTCTGCAAGAAACTGAAAGTTAATAAAAATAAAATGAACATTAGAAACAAAATAACAAAACATAGGGATGATGATGTCCTGCATCGTCTATTCCATGTCCATGTCTGAAAATAATGATGAGAGTAATTCTGCGTAGCTTAGTTTCTGGAATACCAATCGCCACCCTTTCCCCTCCCTTCCTTCCTTCCTTCCTTCCTTTTAAAATGTAGTTATGGAATTAATGCTGAAATTATAGGAAGAAATATACCAAGTGACCAAAAACAATTGGCTGATGGATGTTTGAAGATCTCAGCAAAATTAGTGTTCAATAGGAGAACTGAGTATATCCAGGTGCGTTATATTCTTGCCAAGCAGTGCTGGTTTATATCAATGTGGGTAATAAAATATCACGGCCGATTTTCCTGTACAACAGGGCTGACTTATCACAAAAGGAATCTTAACACAATGGTATTTGTTCTGCTGAGGCAGAAAACTTCATCAGGAAGTGGAGAGGGAAAGTCAGGATGCAAAAGGTCTTGGTCTGAACTGTGAGGCCCAGAAGTGCTCCCCACCTCCCAGGGCTAGATGTATAGCTGGTTACCTCCAGCAGGCATGCTGGGGACATGGAGGATGTGGGCCAGTCTCTCCTCTCTCCATCCTTTTCTGTCCCACCAGCTTTCCATCAGAATGTGGCTTGGGCATGGGAGACATGCAAGAGTCAAGAGCACACCAAAGAGGTCCACAAGCTGGGAAGCTGAGGCCAACACCAAACACACACCACAGAGCCCATCTTCCCCATACTACTGTATTGGGTTTATGTGGCAAGGTTTTGGTAGCAGGGGGGCTACAGGGGTGCCGTCTGTGAGAAGCTGCCAGAAACTTCCCTTATGTCTGATAGAGCCAATGCCAGCCGGCTCTAAGACGGACCCGCCACTGGCAAAGGCTGAGCCCATTAGCGACAGCGGTAGCGCCTCTGTGATAACATATTTAAGAAGGGGAAAAATCTGCTGCACAACAGCAGCCAGGAGAGTGGAGCGAGAATATGTGAGAGGAACATCTCTGCAGGCACCAAGGTCAAGGAAGAAGGAGAGGGAGCAGGTGCTCCAGGCGTTGGAGCAGAGATTCCCCTGCATGGTGAAGATCATGGTGAAGCAGGCTGTCCCCTTGCAGCCCATGGAGGTTAACGGTGGAGTAGATATCCACCTGCAGCCCATGGAGGACCCCAAGAGCAGGTGGATGCCCAAAGGAGGCTGTGACCCCATGGGAAGCCCACGCTGGAGCAGGCTTCTAGCAGGACCTGTGGATCCATGGAGAGAGGAGCCCATGCTGGATCAGGTTTGCTGGCAGGACTTGTGACCTCATGGGGGACCCATGCTGGAGCAATCTGTTCCTGAAGGACTGCACCCCATGGGAGGGACCCATGCTGGAGCAGCTGGTGAAGAACTGGAGCCTGTGGGAAGGACTCACATTGGAGAAGTTCATAGAGGACTGTCTGCCATGGGAGCAACTCCATGCTGGAGCAGGGGAAGAGTGTGAGGAGTCCTCCCTCTGAGGAGGAAGGAGCGGCAGAGATAACATGTGATGAACTGACTGCAACCCCCATTCTCCATCCCCCTGTACTGCTTGGAGGAAGGAGGTAGAGAAATCGGGAGTGAAGTTGGGCCCAGGAAGAAGGGAGGGGTGGGGCAAAGGTGTTTTAAGATTTGGTTTTATTTCTCATTACCCTACTCTGATTTGATTGGTAATAAATTAAAGTAATTGTCCCCAAGTCGAGTCTGTTTTGCCAGTGACAGTAATTGCTGAATGATCTCTCCCTTAATCGCTGAATGATCTCCCTTATATCCTTATCTCAACCCATGAGCCTTTTGTTATATTTTCTCTCCCCTGTTCACCTGAGCAGGGGGAGTGATAGAGCAGCTTTGGTGGACACCTGGCATCCAGCCAAGGTCAACCCACCACAGCTATGTTCTGTGTCTGAAAGAGTCTTTCCTCCTGAACATCAAATAACTATTGTAGTCACTTCATTCTGGTTACTTCACTCTCTTGCTCCATAAACACTGCAATAAGAGCCCAGTAATGAGATTTATATAGTCACATATGTCTTATCTTCTCCATTGTCAGACAAGATCTTGTACTCTTTCATGTAACCAATCAAAAAGATTTTCATTCACTTATGGAACAAGATTACCAATCAATGCAAAAGAAAATAAGTTGTGCCCAAACTGAGCTGCATCTACAACTGAAACAAGCTTGTAACACTGATGAAAATAAAGCTTTGGATGAAGACATGATGAAGCACGTAGGATGCTTAACAAGAGTGAGACCCTGTGGTTTTACATGTCATGACTCCAGAAGACCTCATCACTGAAGTTTTAAGCACCTTTTTTGATTGCGTTTTCAAATGTGTGACATGGAACAGGCACAAAGTTTTGATACATAACAGTGCATAAATTATAAGAAAACAGGAAAGAATGTTTATTACTTTATTTCTTTAATAGTTAAGACTAACTGCCAAGGAAGATTACATTTTATTAATTTTGCAGTACAAGTTTTGTAGCAATCTCTAAAAAAATCTTTATTGTTTTGGTTTTTTTAGTTCTGAGACAGGAAAAAATCCTCCAACTAAGGTTTTTAATAGCTGCATTTTGGCAGGTGTCTTTTCAGACTGTATTACTACAACCTGACAGCTACAGGCAGGTCTCATTACCTGAGAGTACAAGAGATTATTTAAATAGCAACCTCCATGTCTGAAATGTCTCCCGTTTGAATTGCAAGCAGGAAAGTATAAACTTCTGTGGTCTCTTGATGACTGAGTAGAATGCTCAGATTTAAAGTTGCCATCCCAATTTTCAGCCTGCATTACGAGAGAGCATGGGCCAGATCCGGAGGCGAGGTGTTCAACAGAGTTGTGCGGCAGGCTCGCTGCGAGCAGCTTTGCAGAAACTGCCTGCTGGCACCTCCCTGCTGCTCTATGGATAATTTTCAGGGTTGTCAGTTGGCATCCTCATTTGCATTACTCACAGATGTCCCTGAAAAGCCATGTATCCTGGGACCATTTTTATGACACAGGATGTGAAATGAATGTTCTCTAATTTTAAATTAAACATCTGTAGATTTTCTTAGTTATCTAGAAATAGTTATCAAGAAATCCTACTTCCATTTACAAGTTAATTCAGTTTAGTTCATTCAAATTCTACAAAAGCATTGAAGATCTTTATATCTTGCAAGAACATAAAACACCATAAATCAAGTGGAACATGCAACTCGTCTCTTGCCATGTTGAAGAAGATCAGGAATAGCAGGAGAGAAATGAGAAAAAATATTTCAATATATTCTGATAAAAGTAGAAACAGAACAATCCTATAGTTTTCAAATTACTATATAGATCTATTAGACTTTATTTTTGCTGTCTTTGTTTAAATGTTTAAATTCTAATGTTTAAATTTCCTAGTCTCTCTCTTAATTAGCATAAGTACAGTTTCCATATCTTCAGATAGGAAACAGGCCTAAATTTAACATAAATATATGGAGTCACATAATTAATGTTGGTACATTCATGTCAGTGTCTCTGGAGAAGAAAAACTCAGCAGGGTCCACATACTTTGTCTTAAACTATGTATTTTAAAGGCAAGTCCTAAAAAATTTCCCCATTTTCCTTCCAGATTCCCTGCTCATATTTATGCATTCAGATTATGCCAAGATTTTTGTTTTATAGTTCAATAAACTTCCAATATTCAAAAATATGTTGCAGTGGGGCTTAAAGATTGTATTATTCATATTATATGTAGTTATGCACAATACTTAGCAAACTAAAACTCGAGGCACATTAGTGCTGTTCTGTTATGCCAAAAAAGCTCTGGTGACTGCCCTAATTTGACAATAGGTGTAAGAACCACTCATTAAAATCTAATGTCAGACTCAAAGCTAGCACAAACTTGCATTATGCAAACATGAAATCGACTGGAAGGGCTAATGAGGGTAGAAAGATACCCCAGATGTCAATAGAAAACAATCTACTTCTAATACAGCCCCCTTCTTCTGGGAATTTCCCCCATCTACAATAAAGATTTTGTTTACTGATATCGTAGTACTTGTTAGGCTGAAGAATCATGAAAGCACAGCAACAGAATATGGTAAATCTCAGTCATAATATATTTCTTAATTTAATGATAAACTTAACTCAATGATTGCTATTGTCCTTGTTCTTCTCAAATTGAACACTCGGTTTTAGCTGGTATTTTATAGTCATTGTATACTAAGAAAAGACAGACTAAGGAAAACTGATAGATGGATTTAATGTTCCTTTCACGTGACTGATTTACATTCCACAGAATTAATTCTTCTGCTTTCTTTAAATCTAAATTCAGATGCAGACATAGTTTAAATAGATATCCATAAAACAAAGCAAAAAAGATGGAGTAGGGGCAGATTACAGTGGTGTTCCTAGCTCTGCTCTTTACCTGCTGATGACCTTAAACCAATCGCCTCACCTTCAAATTATCAATTTTTATCGGTAAAATGAGAATATAGTCAAGTAAGTACACAAATGACCTCAAGAGAACACCTTGTTCATCCTTCCATTTTGAGAAAACTTTAATTATACTTAGAAAGTGTCCAAGAGATGTTTACTTAAACTGTTCTTTATCTTCCAGAGTTAAAAGCTTCTAAAACTTACTTTGATAATCTGGTGATGATGGGACTTATTGCCTACTGGTAAAAGTGGTTTGAAAGTTACTAATTAAAATAACTCTATAATCTTTGGTGTCATCATAAAGTTTATATTATAAAGTTTATATTATAAAGTGCACTGACCCGAGTGACAACTGTTGGATGTTAGAAAGATCAAAGACTTTGGAACAGAATCCTGAAGTATTCACTATCAGCTGCAGACTTTATTATCTTATTTTTATTCTTCCTCAGTTGCTGGAAAAACTGAGGAAAATAACAAATTAAAGGACATGGTGAGTTTCAGAGTAACATCAGTTTATTCCACTACAGATTGTGATCTTGGCAATAACGCGTCACTAATCCACATCTGTTCAGGATAGGAATATAATGATGATGGAAATGCTTTGCTCATGTCTCTGTTTGATATTTGCCTTGGGAATGTGAGAATACATTTGCATATTCTAGGAGGACCATAATGTGAATAAAGAATAGTTTTCCACTAAGCACTGTCGTAAAATAAAGCTTAATAAGGGGAAGACATTTCCTAGACTAGGTACCTATCAGCATGCAAGTGAGCTACTCTTTTAAGGAAAGGTGTACAATGTGTTCAAGATATAAAACTATCACATGTTTAATCTGAAACTTTATTACAAATCTGGCTTAAATTGCCTTTCTGATGAGATAAGGCATGACCTCCATCTCCTGAGAGCCCAAAATGAATTCATGGACAGCCACATACCTTCCAATTATTGCTGTAAGAGGCTGTAATTTAGGGAGCATGAAAAGTTAATCTGAGTTTTTAAACAAGATCTAAGATAAATCAGTGCAGAACCAAAATATTAAAAAATACTAATATTGCTTTCTTGAGGATACTTGCCAGTTATTATGGGGATTTCACAAAATAGCAATGCTTTTCATTGTTTTTGCAAACACATCTGAATACTGTGAAAAAAAGATAGCTTGAGACACAGAACTGAAAGCCAAGAATGCCTGATACTTCTTCTAGTGCTGAATTTCTCTGTGGCCTTTATGTAAATCACAGTTTGATGAATAGTTAAACACTATCTGATGGCATGGAAGAATTAAACTAAAATCATTTGCTGAAGCACTAGGGTCTACCTCCTTCACTCTAATTACAGCAGCTTTATTATGAATATCTGCAGAATCTATATGAAAGTACACCCCTATGTGATATTAAATGTCAGCTTTTCCCATAAACTAAAATTTAAGTCTCGGTTCAGTAAAGTACTTAAGCATATACTTAACTTCCAGCAAGAGTAGTCCCACTGACTACATAGCAAGAGGCAAGCTAATCAAGTTTAAATATTAACTAAAACCTGTCCTGAAATGGGTAATAATAGATTGCATAGCTTGCACAGTAGATTTTTTATTGGTAATCTCTAGTCACTTTGCAAAAGAGAAAAGTACAATTATGAGTCTTACAGATGAGAAAAGTCACACAAAGAGACAAAGTGATTTGGCCAAGGTTATTTCTAGATCACTAGCAGAATTGTGGAAGAATGACAGACCAATGCGTAAGGCCCGGGTCAGTTCTCCACCTAGTAGGCCATAATGCTTAACAAAATTATAACAAAAGCAGCACTACACATCTCTTATTTTGTCCTAAAATTACTTTTTTGGTAGATTACTACATTGTGAGAATAATATTTCAGCTAAGGGCAAGAATATACACCAGATATAACCATACTTTGTCTACTGCATATAGAAATATAACTACTGATTAGTGATTACGTATATTAAATATAACCCCTAAACTATGACAGATTTTATCAATATCTCAGTAAGGATACAGGAAACCTGAATGGACTAGTTAAAACAGATTTCTTGCTCTTATTATCCTATCCTTTTTAGTTGTCTAGACTCAAAATCCCAGTGAGATACAGAAATAGTGTTATCGCTTTTGAAATACACAGTTATTTAATTTTTACAGGAGACAACTAAGTTACTTAGGAAAAAAGAAGCCAAAAAAACCCTAGTGTCTTAGAAATTCAGTGAAGGAAATGTAGATCTCTGTAACTGCTCTGCGCATGCTAGACTTCTTTTGGATTTCATGGAGGAGGAATAGTACCTTATAGCACAGTGTGTCCCATCCTAAAATCAGTCAGAGGGATTGACCCATAAAAGGACCAATTTCTCCCTACTGAACACAAAGCTAGCTTAAGGTGAAAATGTAGAAATCTGTGCTGTATAAATCTACACGTAGGGGTGAGAACACATCTGACTGCTACAGATAGTTCAGACGAAGATGTAATCTCAAGGGTTTTCCAATAAGTGCTTAGAGGTTTCTGAAAAGTACACTAAACTTTCATCTGCATTGGCAGTAAGTTTATAGATTCATTTATAAGAATGTGTAAGGTCACACAGGAACTTTGAGATGGAACAGAAAACTCTAATATCACCATCTTTGCCACAAGATGAACGCAAGACCTGTCTCCTGCCATAGTAAACAATCTTTTCTCTCTCTACAGCCCTATTTGAAATGCAGTACGTTGAAGGTCCTTGTTCAATTTTCTGCTCAGGTTTTGACTTCAGCTGCAGAACTTGGTAATTATACTATTGGCAGGTTCATGCAGTGATGGCTTAAAGTGAAGAAGAATGAAAGAACCCTAATTAATCTAATCCTCCAAAATTGTGGCGGTGTGCTCCCCCTGCCCCCCCTCCCCAACTTTTTCCCATAACTCTGATGAAGTGATAACCACCAGTGGTGCCCATGATGGGTGCATCTGGTCTTGATGGCTGCATCCTTACTCTCTGTACATGGAGTGGTAGAGCTCTATATTTACCATTAATTCACTAGAGTAGTTTTTTACTTAATTCCCAGTATGGGGGAGGGGGGAACAATGATGACACAACCCAATATATCTCCTGAAGTCTACGTAATAAATACATTCAATCATTCCAGAATGTGAATATTAACCTAGAAAGCACAGATGGACTGTATGTGATGGACCAGTTAAATAGGGTTTGAGCCTGGATCTTAGCAGGCTTGTGTTTAGCTCCCAGGTCCACCCCAATCATGTGCCTGACACAGGAAGATATTAAGGATATATCAGCACTACACAATAGAGCACGACGCAAAACACATCTTTATACTGCTAAAGAGAAACCCAGATGATACCATTTTTACCTTAGTCTCACATTCTAACACATGGTTTCTCTTAGCAAGAATTATCAGGACACTGTGCATCCTGAGTAGAGAACAGACATCTTGAATCACTCTAATTATATTAGCAGGCATTATACCCAAGCTGAAATAACCATCTTGGTCTTAGATCTAAGGTAGTCTCACTGGCACTTCTTCAGCAGTGTCTGCACACTCGTTCATTTGTCCTAGAAATGCGATTTGACTTTCTTCACTTCAGCTCTCCAGACTGCTTGTAGAAGGATAGTATCTGAGCATCCAAAAAGTATTGTCAAAATAAACCTGGAGGGTTAGATGTGCTTAGGAACTGTGATAATGGAGGCAGTATAAATATCTAAAATAAATACTTGAAAAATAAATTTTAATCTCTCACAGTAAATGTTATTGAAGTAAAAACTGTACTTACATTTACCATGAGTTACTTGAATCCATTCCTTCAAAAAAATTAAATATGTCATTTTTATGTAGTTCAAAGAAACCTTCTGCTTGTAAAGATTCCCTAACATAAATTATTGAAGAAAAGGGAATTAATTGATTTTTAAATCAATGCATAATAAAATAAACTTAAATTCAAAAGATACAAATGTGGACATAATGCAATCACTCGAAACTGTTATTTGGCTAATTAAAATCCTTCAACCACCTCCAGATATGGTCTATCATGCTTAAAAAATTCTGAAGATGAAGTGTTTTCGTTGACATTTTGTCCTGAAAAGTCTGACTTTAAAAACAAAACATTAACTCTATAGAAGTGTGTGTAGATTAGAAATTAAAAATGTTATTTTAAAATGACAAAACAGATGAAAAACTTTCTGGAATTATGTTTCAGAGTTCTCCTTCTCTCTACAGGACATGTCACAATATATTATCACAAATACTGAAGTTGTTTGGTTTTTTGGTGAAAAGCCAGTGTTTTCTCCTGCTTTAGCAAATATTACTAAAATGAGGGCGGGGGGGGCTGGCGGGGAGAAGAGAAACAAAACCAAAAACTTCTCTGTTGAAATCAGCTTTGGTTTCACAATGAGACTGAATAAACTCTGGAAGAGTTCCCAGAGAGGTTGTGGAAGCTACGCCCTTGGAGATTTTCAGTATTTGACTAAATGGGTCCCTGAGAAACCTGATTTAATTCTGAAAGTAGCACTGCTTTGAAAAGGGGCTTGGACAGAGTGGTTTTCAGAGGTTCCTTCCATCCTAAATCATTCTATGATTATTCTTATTCTATGATTGCCGCTCTGGCAGTCAGGTTCAATACTTCTTAACACTTTGTAATCAAACCAATGAATTTAAAATAACTGTAATTGAGGATCATGTTCCTAATATCCTCTAAAGGCAGAAGAGATCCATGAAGAAATTTTTTTGAGAAAGAGAAACAAGACACACACACAAAGGTGGAAAATAAAGGGAAAGAGCATAGAGGATGAGAGTGAAGATGGCAGTTGTAATGGTGTATGGAACAGAAAGATATGTGGATATCCTGAATGTAAGGACATTCAGTCAATGAGGTTGACAACCATTCAACATGAAAGAGAACCAAAAAGAAGAGATAAGAAGAATAATAAATTAAACACTCAAGTACATGAACCATAACAACACTGAGACAATGGAGATGGTATGAAGGACAAGAGCTCTCAGGTCACAGATAGATGGGCCAGTAAAGGAACCACTCAAGTGTAGCTTGACTACCATGAGTCTTGTGGGAAAAAGCAAGCTTTGTTGGGATATAATCCCAAACTATTATTGGATGTTTGAGGACATTGATAGGACAGTGTAAAATTTGTTATAGGATGTTTTGGGACTGTGGGAATATGCAAAAATTCTGGGATGCCTAGGGGAAGGGCCAAATGCAGGTAAAGGATTGGATCAAAGACAATCAGGTAGGAACAACAATGGAAAAATTGAAGGAAAAGGGCATTAAAGGAGTCAGTTGTATGTAAACAAGCTGCAGATCAGGCCAAGCCCCACACCTGATTACTGCAGCCTGAATTATCATATTTTCCAGATGATCTTGCTCTCTATTACATATGTAGGTATGTGGGATGACTTGCCAGTGAAGTCAAGCAGGATTAGTTAGCGGGTATGTGGAGACCAGTCTTAGGAAACTCACAAGACCAAAGCTGAGGGCTGGAAAAGGGACACAGAGTCTGGGCATGGATTCAGAAAGGACTTATGATGTGGTCTACTTTCAAGGGACATCTGGACACGCATGTGGCTGTGGATCAGGAGACTGAGGATGTGTGCACGTGGGAAATCCTGATCAGCCAGATAGAAGTAATAGGGTCAGCTGTCTGTCTTGTCCATGTCTGTGCAAGTGTTGTAGGTGTTTATGTGGGTGACAATAAAGGCACCGCTCCCTGTCTGTGTTGGTCTGTGTGGCTGGACATGTGTGTATTGCACACGAGTATAGGCTCAGACTTGCTTGTGTCGAAACCTGCAAACAGATGCAGTAGCACAAAGACTGAGGTGGAGAAATCCCTTGGTTCTTAGAAGTCCTCAGATTTGCCCTCCCTTAGCAACAGTACTAGGAAGTGAACTGAATACAAGGAAAAATTTTTTCACGATGAGGGTGGTGAAACACTGGAACCGGTTAGCCAGAGAGGTAGTAGATGCCTCATCCTTGGAAACATTCAAGGACAGCCTAGATGGGGCTCTGAGCAACCTGATTTACTTGAAGATGTCCCTGCCAATTGTAGGGGGGTTGGACTAGGTGACCTTTAAAGATCCCTTCCACCCCAAAGCATTCTACGATTCTATGATTCTATGAAATAGAAGGAAGACCTTTTTTCTTTTTTTTTTTTTTTTGACTAATGCAAACTTCTGATAGAAAATTATGCAGCCTTTTAAAAGCAGTAGCATACATGTTATGATGCTATGTATATTCCGGTAATCTTGCCTACATCTCTGATGAGACCTGATGTTTTCACAGTGTGGCCTACTGTGGCAACTGCAACTTGTCTTTGTCCTGTTAACAGGACACCCGAATGACATCATTTGCAGCCAGAGTCAATATTCAAGGTCTTACAAGTTGTTTCTGTTAGCAAAAAAACACACTTCAATGACTGTTAAAACTAATGAAGCTTGCCTTCCTCAAGACTTGTCTCCCATATTCTTATATTTCTTTCAAGATGTTTCAACCTTTCCACATTTTCTCAAGAACCCATGTACTCCAATACCTCTGAGTTTATCCTGGAGTCCAGCACACCTAATAGCTTCAGTCCTCACCTGGGCCCCATGCCAATACAGAACTGCATTAATACTTATTTGTTACCTGGACTTTGCCAAATATGTATATATATATTTATGGTTGATTTCTCACTACTTCTTGCTGAATGAGGCCATGAGACAGTCTCCTATTCGACTGCTGATTTTCATGAAACTGGTAAAAATCAACATCTTAATGAACTCTAACTTTCTTTTAAATTTATTGGAAAATGACCAAAGAGCTCAGAAGTTACTGGGGTGAGAAGGAAAGGGAGACAAAAAGGCAGACACACAGAAAAATTACATGTTTGGGTTTGTTTGTTTGTTTGTTTGTTTGTTTTTTCAGAAAAACAACAGAGCAAAACCAACCCAGTGCTAACAGAGTCAGGTAGTTCTTTTATGCAATCCTATTTGTAGATTAAAAATGTCCACAAAATTCTTCTTATGGAAACTAATGAGGTCTTTTCTTCAGTTTCAAGTATCGTTTTAGGCCTCTCTTCCCACAAAACTTTAGACTCAGATATGCCCTAATTAATTTTTTTACATGTATGCAATTTCATAAGCATGTTTCTTCATAATTGTGAATTCACCTAGACTTGCCTTACCTGTAGGATGACATTATGGAAGTTTTAATCACCCGTTTTTACAGCAAGGGATTACTTTCTTTCTCCTTCAGAGTTCAGCAATTCATGCAGCCTATCTTGTTCATCTGGTGCAGTGTCCTTGTATGCACTGACCTTTGAGACATGGGCTGTAAGAAATTTCTGAGCAGAGGAAGGGAATGCTGTGTTTTCTGTGCTATACTTTCCCAAGCAGCATTGAAAGTTACTACTTAAGGACTTCACAAGTCAGAACACATCACAATCCACAGACATGCACACTGTGTTGTTAATTCACAACCACTGCCAGACAAGCTCACACACTGAATTAGTGATGCCGTGATCTTTGCTACCAAAGCACTGATCTGCTCTTACTTACAGACAGATATTCCATTTTTGGTAGAACATCTGCTACCAAAAGTTAATGAGTTTGAACCCACTTACTGAAATGTATTGATACAGTCACAGGAGGTGATATTACAGTGTTTAGTTCTTAATTTGTATTTTAAGTAGATGGGAAAATGTTTACCTTCTTCATATAAAAAAGAGGTGCCTTTTATTGTCAATATATACATTGAGTGAAGATTGGAAAGAGGCTGTGGAAGATAGTAATGTGCTTTGTTAACTCCTTTAGGAAGCAATATTGAGACAATCCCTTATGATTGTAAATCAAATGTTCTGGAAGAAGGCATGACTGCCTCAGTTCTCAGATATGCATGCAGATAAGAAAGAAAGTTATATTTCAAACTCAGCTGGAGACTCTAGCCAGCCCAGTATCTGCTGAAAAGATAACACATGGGAAAAAAAACAATCCGAGAGGTTTCTGGAGTACGTTGATGAAAATTCCTAACACAGGTGATCAAGGAGCTGATGAGGAGAGGTGTTCTACAAAACCTCATACCTACAGCCAGGAAGAACTGGTTGGGAATGTGAAGGTTGGGGCAGTGCTGGCTGCAGTGACTGTGAGATGGTGGTGTTCAGGATCCTGAGAAGAGGGAACAAGGCAAATAGTAGGATCGTGGCCCTGGGCTTCAGGAAAACAGACTTTGGACTATTCAGAGAACTGCTTCAAAGAATCCCACAGGATACAGTTGTGGAGAGGAGAAGGATCTAGGATAGTTAGTTAATATTCAAGGATCCACTCCAAGCTCAAGAGCAGTCCATCCCAATGAGCAGGAGGTCAAGCAAAGGCAGCAGGAGGCCTTCATGAATTAACAAGTTTCTCCTGGACTTAAGGACTAAACTTCTGCATAAAAGGGAGGTTTACAAGAGATGGAAACAGGGGCAGGTGACCCAGGAGGAATATGGAAACACCGTCTGAGCATACAGGAATGTAGTTGGAAAAGCCACAGCTCACCTTGAGTTGAATCTGGTGAGAGACATGAATGGCAACAAAAATGGCTTCTATGGCTATAGCAGCAGCAAAAGGAAGACTAGGGAAAATGTGGGCCAACTGCTGAATGGGGAAAGGCACCTTGAATAGAATAGAATAGAATAGAATAGAATAGAATAGAATAGAATAGAATAGAATAGAATATTTTCAGTTGGAAGAGACCTACAAGGATCATCTAGTCCAACTGCGTGACACTTCAGGGCTGACCAAAAGTTCAAGCATGCTGTTAAGGGCATTGTCCAAATGCCTCTTAAACACTGACAGGCTTGGGGCATCAACCACCTCTCTAGGAAGCCTGTTCCAGTGTTTGACCACCCTCTTCAGTAAAGAAATGCTTCCTTATGTCCAGTTTAACCCTTAGCTGGTGCAGCTTTGAACCATTCCCACACATCCTATCACTGGATCCCAGGGAGAAGAGCTCAGCACCTCCCTCTCCACTTCCCCTCCTCAGGAAGCTGTAGGGAGCAATGAGTTCACCCCTCAGCCTCCTTTTCTCCAAATTAGACAACCCCAAAGTCCTTAGCCACTCCTCATAGGAAGTGCCTTCCAGCCCTTTCACCAGCTTTGTTGGCCTCCTGTGGAGGAGGACCTTCACATCCTTAAATTGCAGGGCCCGGAACTGAACACAGTACTCAAGATGAGGCCACACCAATGCTGAATACAGAAGGATAATCACCTCTTTTGACTGGCTGGTTGTGCTGTTTTTAATGCATTCCAGGGTGCAGTTTGCCCTCTTGGCTTTTAGGGCACACTTCTGACTCATATCGAGTCTGCTGTCAACCAGCACTCCAAGATCCCTTTCTACAGGGCTGCTCTCCAGCCATCCCTCTCTTCTCAGCTGGTGACAAAGGACACTGAAAAGGTCAAATAAAAGGCCATGCCTTCTTTGCCTTCGTCTATACTGGTAAGAATGGCCTTCAGGAGGGAAAGTCTGAAACAAGGAAGACTTACCTTTGTTGGAGAAGGATCAGGTTAGGGAACATTTAGATTAACAGGACATACACAAGACTATGGAACCTGACAAGATGCACCCACAAGTACTGCTGGAGCAGGCCAGTGCCATTGCAAAGCTACTTTTGACTGTTTTTGAAAGGTCATGACAAAAGGAGGAGGTTCCCAAAGACTGGAAGAAAGCAAATACCACCCTGTCTCTCACCTCAGAAACTTTGCATTGATCTGATCACATGGAGGTCACTCATTTATTCCCCCCTGACCTACACAGAAAACTGAGCTCGCTATGAAAGGGGAGACTACAGAGGTTTTTTGAGCCAAAAGTCAATGTCTGCACCCATGCAGTTACCTCCTACCACTAATTGAGGCAGCTCTTAAAACTGCAATTTAGTCCTTTGTAACGTCTTGTAAACCATTGCCTGTTTGAATACATTTTCTCTCCTTTGATTTTCACCTTGCCATTATGCAAGGGGAAAAGAGGAAAGATCACCCTAGCACTCATTCCAAGGAACACTATTATCAATGTGAAAGGGATTTTGATGCACACAGCTGCAATAAAATCATTATATCCCTTCTCCATTGTCCACATTGCAGTTATTCAGTATGCAGAGAAACCTGCCAAGAGGTAATGAAGTGACCTTCAAGGTCTTCATCTTCATTGTGACAGAAAAGTCCAGTTTTCACCCACACATACAGACATACAGCTTTGCATGGAGGTATTTTCTTAAAAATACACCCACTGCAGAAGAGAGGGATGTGGGTCTGGAGATTTTTTTGTTTTGTTTTGTTTTCTCTTACAGATTCACTTCCATCATAAGTTACTTTACAGAGGAACTCCAGAGTGACTAAACATACAGTGGAGCTAGCAGGTTGAGAAATGCAACACACACAAAAAAGCATTTTGTCAAGAAATCAGCCTCTGCTCCTTAGCTACTCAAAGGGGCAGAATGATGGTCCCTGTACAGCTGGGCAATTCTTTACTGCAGCCACCAGAGCTACTTGGTGCAGGGCAGAAGATGCTCCAGTTAAAAAGTTAGTGGAAATATGGCTATAGAAAGTGTTTAAACACTCCCCTTCTCCCTCATGCATACTACAATAGAGCCCATTTACCATTCAAAAAAAAAAAAAAGAAAAAAGACACAAACAAGCAAACGTGAAAACAGGCATACAATTTGGTCCTTAGGAAGAGAAATTGTATTAGCACTATATTACCATGTCATTGCATACATAATTCAAGTGTGAAATGCCTTTAAATGCAGTTTAATTAACCATGCTACAGCTTAAGGTTGCTTGGTACATAACAAAGTCAGGCAGCTTCAGAATTTCCAAGTCCCTAGGTATTGCCTCCACCAAGCCTGAAACAATTCACTTGTCATAGAAAATCACATACCATAGCGGATGCTAAATAGGTATTCAGAGGGATTATTACACTAGATAGCGTAAAGGAAAAAAGAGGTAAAGGGGGAATTTGCACCAGGGAATGAAATTTGTCATTTTTTGCAGAATGTCTGTTATTGTTCAGAGAGCTTAGTATTTTGTCTGCTGCTTTTTTGTGCGTCTTACCTAGTGTGAATCCTGCTAAATGAACTTTGTTAAATAGCTTTTTATGCTGTCTCAGAAATCCCCCAAACAAAACAAAGGCAAACATCTGCCTTGGGAAACAAATAAGATGACAAGCAACTTTCCAAAAATTGACTTTTTGGTTCTCATTGGTGCTTTAACATAATATATACATGTATATATACATATATGCACACTCTTTTTACTTTTTTTAGGTTATGTCCTGAGACATTTAGCAAGAATTTTGTACAACAATATAGAGTCCTTTTTAATAAATTCTAAAGTTTTATTAACATGTATTCCAGTATAATGTGGTTTCCCTTTATGGGAAAATACCATCAGTTTTTTGTTTCTTGGCAGGAAAATATCCCCTGAGATACATTGCCAACAAAAGCCCATGGGTTAACTTTTCTTAGGAATTTAAAAAAAAAATGCTTAACATGACTAATGCTTAAACCATGTAACGATAGCAAGGTCTCACTGTATAATAAAAAATAAAAACAAACAAACAAACAAAAAAACCAAACAACCCCCGTATTTTCACCTTGTTAGCTTTAATAATTTCCATTTTCCTGGTGACACTATGCTGTCACCTACTGGTTACAGAGTCACTTTTTAAAGTATAGTAATTTGAAAAAAAAAAGAAGCAACAGGATTTGCTCTGGAAGATCTGGAACAACTTTTCAGTTAGTGAAAATTAATACAATTTTCTTTAAAGTCGGTGGAATTTGGCTGGTTTACAGCAGCTGAGTGGCTAATGCTGGCTGCAAGAGAGAAGCTTTGGTCTTCTCTACTACTAAAGCCCTTGCAGTATGTCTCATCTTAAAATCCATCATGGGGTATAAGCTTTCATATTAAAATGGCTCACATCCACAGAATTTTCCTCCTGTGAATTACTGTTGCTTCAATGCATGGAATAAAGCCCATCTTGGGACTGTTTACTGAAGTGCTGGCTCTATTCACCAACAGCAGAGCTAAAGACTAAAACCTCTGCACACTTCTTTCACAGTTACTCCACTGTTTTGCCAACCACCTAGCTCTGCTTTTCCTTTTATTTGTGTGTCCTCTACTATGTAGGGTCATCCTGACTGGCTGTCACCTACCTATTTCAACTCTGACATTCAGCCAAGAGCTCTCCTTTGCTGGTTCAGCTCA
This sequence comes from Theristicus caerulescens, assembly GCA_020745775.1. Lineage (NCBI taxonomy): Eukaryota > Metazoa > Chordata > Aves > Pelecaniformes > Threskiornithidae > Theristicus > Theristicus caerulescens. The sequence continues at coordinate 126,803,817 of CM036559.1, read as the reverse complement.
TGGGGTGATTGCATGCTTGTGCCATATGCTTATTACAGGGCAGTCATGCCTCATGTTCAGCATGGTCCTGTGATAATGGTCTGGACTCACTGCCCTTTGGGAAGAGGACTGTGAATCAGACCATATAAATTCCTGTCCCTGCAGTGTTTGCATGTACATGTGACTCCCTGAGCAAGACAAGGGAAAGGGGTATAGCCAAAGCTCCAGACTGTGGCTACAGGAAAGAAAAACAAAGGTTGTGTGGTCAATAACAGGTGAACATTTGCAGAGTTTGCATCTACTCTGAGAAGCCAGACCGTATATTTGCTGCAAATGATCCTGCTCAACTGCTGTACCTTGTGACCCACATCTCTGACAACCTGCCATTACAAAAAAAAACCTAGAGGGGACTGATCCTGAAGTCACCTTGTGGAATCACAAGTGTCAGTCCTCCTATCTTCTGGACTTTTGCCCCATCTGTTACTGCACCAGTCGCTCTCTCTGCCTCTCACTACTTGTTTCTCACAAAGGCATTTGCACTGGAATGTAGGAAATGGACTTTCTTTTTTCTTTTCTTTTAATAAACATAAAGCTATCACTAGAGAGTTTTTTATCCCATCATGCACTTCCCTACCCCAGTGTTTATCATCTTCTTGGCTTCCCGGTCATTTCTCCAGCAAGCTGCTTTCCAATTGCCCTGTATTGATGGCAGTACCACACATGGAGAGTAGCTGAAGAAACAGCGTTTTCAACATAGCAGCAGGACAAAAGAGGTGCAGTATTAGAATAGTTTATCCAGCTCTCAGCTTCATTAATATGACGAGCTTTGAGCCAACACAAGATACTAGGTAAACCTGCCAAGTCACGCACACTTCCAAAAGAAAAATATTTAAGGCATTAAAATAATTCATCTCCCTTTGTGTTACTAAAAAATTCTGTTTATTTTTCAGCACACTTTATGTTACTTCTAAGGTGTGATAAAAGAAAACTTAAGCCCAAAATAGAGCTATAATCTGCACAGAAATTGCATGGCTATGAATCTTGTTCATCAGCCAAATACCTATGGTTCGCTACCTTTTTTTTGCCATCTGGGGTATGATTTCCTGATTTACACATTTAAACAGAATCTGTCTCTGTCTTTGGGGACACATAGGGTGTGACAGAAATGTACACACAATTGTAACCATTTTTAGATAGACCATCAGTGCTTAAATATTGGCTGCATGTCCAGTCTCTGAAGGAAGCAAAGGAACACAGCTTGTGGCTTGTTGTATAACAGTTTATCCCACCTTTCAAGTGTATACAACAGGTGGACATTTGGAAAAGAAGGAGGAGAAAAAATCTGGAAAGCAGAAAGTGATCGAAGTTCCTGGGGAGACACCTTGGCCTGGACAAATTAAAGACTTTTTGGGTGAGGACCATGCCCTAATTTGTGTTTGTGGTGTAGCCCTGTTTCACATCCTGGCTCATATCTTTCATTGCAATATGTTAAAAAAAAATTTAAAAAAGGTGGCCAGTCTGCTATTCCCTTTCCATAATTCACCCTTAAGACACATTTCTTTTCTAAAAAGTTTTATAAAATGCATCCTCCAACCTTGCAATGGGGGTCTTCTATCTATCTTCCTTCTCTGTTCTTCAAGAGTAATAAGAAATCAGTCTACAAGCATTTTGCAAAGAGAAAGGCTAAGGACAAGGGAAGGAAACAGGAAAAGTCAGAAAAAATGCAAAACTCACAGCTTACCTTCAAGTCACATAAAATATTTGCAGAAAGAATTTCCACTTTGTTTTGATGAGGCCTTGAATGGAAGCCAAGGATTAGGCCCATGAATGACTTCAAGACAAATCAAAAAGCCCAGCTATGCAAATTCATTAACAAGGTCCAATTGAATTCCCAGGCTTATGTCCCAAGGGAAGCACGTCTGGCTAAGTATACCTCAATAAAATAGCTAACCTGTTTGTGAACAAGATCTGGGATGCTATCTTAATTCTACCCATAACTTTGGGAAGGTAACACCTACTTTTTTCTCTATGTTCTCTGCTTGGAGCTATGTAAGAGAGGGACCTAGTAGTTTATCTAGCAGTTCTTCACTTCTGCTCAGTAGAAAGGCCTCTACATATCAGCATCTTACATGTATCAGCTAATCTCAGAATGCCTTAAGAAACTCTGGTCTTTATTTTGATATAATAATATTTGTGTCAGTTTTGTTGTGAATCCAGAAATTAACATCCTACCAAAGGAATAGTAAAAACATTATTCCCATCTTCATTCCATCTCTTATGTCTACACAATGAAAAGAAAATTACATCAATCAATCAAATACTTTGTAACAGAAAAGGTACAGAGTTATTATTTTGTTAAAAATACAATACATGTATCAATTGAATTTACAGCAGAGTAAAAATAGTTGAAGGACAATAAATGGCCAATTCATACCCACAAATTCTACTAGCCAAACCAGAGCTATAAATAATGGTATCTGTGATAGAGAGACTCTGTCTTCCTCTGTCAGGGGATAATGCTTATTGTAAAGACCACCGCAACTCACAAAGTTGTGCTGAATCTCAAGAAAAAAATGGAAAACGCACACCACATTGAATTTTGTGCAAATGTTTTATAGGGATCAAGATGGACTTCAAGTTTCAAAACAAGACCTACATCTTGGAAAGACATAGACCCATTCTTTCAACACAGGATATAATTTTGAAATGCTTACTCTGAACACCAAGTCTTTTCATAGAATCATAGAATGGTTTGGGTTGGAAGGGACCTTAAAGATCACCTGGTTACAACCCTTCTGCCATAAGCAAGGACACCTTCCACTAGATCAGGTTGCTCAAAGCCCCATCCAACCTGGCCTTGAACACTTCCAGGGATGGGGCATCTACAACTTCTCTGGGCAACCTGTGCCAGTGCCTCACCACCCTCAGAGTGAAGAATTTCTTCCTTATAGCTAATCTAAATCTACCCTCTTTCAGATTAAAGCCATTACCCTTTGTCCTATCACTACATGCCCTTGTAAAAAGCCCTTCTCCAGCTTTCTTGTAGGCCCCCTTCAGGTACTGGAAGGCTGCTATAAGTCTTCCTGAGCCTTCTCTTTTCCAGGCTGAACAACTCCAACTCTCTCAGCCTTTCCTTATAGGAGAGGAGCTCCAGCCCCTTCATCATTTTCGTGACCCTCCTGTGGACTCGCTCCAACAGGTCCATGTCCTTCTTATGTTGGGTGCCTGAGAGCTGAATGCAGTACTCCAGGTGGGGTCTCACAAAAGTGGAGTCTCATCTCCCTTGACCTGCTGGTCATGCTTCTTTTGATGCAGCTCTGTGTTTACACATTTTACCGACATTTCTTTAAATGGAATATCAGTTTTCTGAATACAGTGCCAGATTGCAATGGTGGGTGGTTTTAGTACATAATTTCTAATGGGGTTACATCAAACTCCCTTAATATGAGACAAAAACTTTTTATTCCTGATTTTCAGCTGAAGATCTGAAGTTCCAAAAGGTGAAATGTTAGATCTAGCAAAACAGTCAGCAAATGCAAAATTTTTCTTCAAGTGCCCTGTTCCTGGAGCAGAATCTCTGGAGTATCAGTCACTCAAACCTCCTAAACTATGCATTAGAGATGTGAAATTCCCCGTAACAGAGCTCACAGTCCCCAGCATACTCAAGGTACTCAAAATACTAGCTTAAAACCAATTTATTCATGGGCCAGCCAACATCTACAGCTATTTGATAGGGAAAAGTTGAAAAAAACCAACAAGTCCTAAATACCATTTTTCTGGAGCCATAATCTGATCAAGTTGTTAAACTTCATAGGAAAAGTACTGGATGAAGTACTACAGTCTCTTTTACTGAGGAACTCAAAACCAGATCACATTAATGGGTACTTCTGGTTTTATAGTCCATAAATCTGTTATATGAGAACAAAAATGTTTTAGCTCACATCACCTGATAAAATACTGAAGTCCTTCTATTAGCTCAGAAACTTTGGACTAGGAGTTTTTGTGAGAGAAATGAAAGACGGATGGATTTTTACTGAGGTGATGACCAGGTTTAAAACTAAAGAAATGTTTATGTTTGGGACAGGTAGTATGAATCAGGGTTTAGCCTTTAAAGTGTAAAGCTCAATGTTGTGTGTATAAGGGATAGAAAATAGCTATACCTTCATTTTGAAGTTATGGCATACTGTGTTTCTGGGAAAACAGAGGGGAAAAAAAAGACTGCATTTAATCATTTATAGATTATTTTAAAAGAAATTGATATGCAGGCATGAATCTTTAAAGGAAACTAAAGAAATTTGCTCTTGGAGAGCTGCAAAACTATTGTAATAATGAGTCTGAAAGGCTTTAGTCTAGAGAATGATGTATGTATGAAGAGGATGCTACTTCATGATTGTCAAATGGGCCTGAAAAATCCAAATGCCTTCAACACTGTATTGCCAGCTAAGCATAAAGCTCAGAAATACTGATTTACTGAGAGCAGGTCACTGAGATAAATGATGGCCTCTTTGTTGGACTAATCCAAAGCCAAGACTTCTGATTCACAAAACGTATTGAGGTTTGAAATTTGAGAAGGCTTTATTCATATTTGCAAGAAAACAAGCCTTTAGACAACAAGAGAGAGACAGACAGGGAGGTCCCAGAATGGACCATACTGAGCAGCAGACCCCCAACGTACAGTTTCTATACTGCCTGATCCAGACCAGGACTTCGTCTTGGAAACATGCAAAATCCCATGTGCACTCTATAATCTGGGATATATTTTGGTGCTGGATCTGTCTATGTTTCTCATCTTCCACGGGGCAGATATTGTGCCCTTGATTTCAGAATGGAAAAAGTTATCCAAAAAAACACATGCACACAAAGTGTTCAGTCCAACAAAACTCTTTTTGTCCTGTCTGTGGGAGAGTCTGAACAATCCTCTCTTGGCAAAATGGTTTGAATAACAACAGATTATGATAAGACTGTGAGTGTACACAGTATATATAAATGTAATATCTGAAACTGCCTGACTAGGTGTTTTCCCCAAAACTGATAACACTGAAAGGAGATTAAAATGACAAATTTTGCATAAATCAACCACCAGCCATATTAAACCAGATTACCAAGGGACTCTCCAAGCAAAGAAGGAGCCCACTTGAAAAGAAGTGTAAAAGAAGTATGAAAATTTGTGACTGTGGGGAGATACATTGGATTATGAACAGAGTGGCAGTCAAGCCTAGACTGATATTTCCAGAAGTTATCCCATTGGCATCACGACCTCCACCCAAGGCCTGATAGAGCATCCTCCCTGCCAGATGCTATGAAGAGCCTGCACCCTGTTGCCATCCAGGGGCAACAAGTAGGGACCCACACCTGGGGTGTGAGGGTGTCAGTGAATGAGGGGGGCTTTCTTATCATCAGGTAGATTAGCAGATTGTTGGAGTTTCACAGGTGCACGTGAAGACAGAACACCTGTGACACCTATGGGAGGGATGAGCAAATAGGAGATGTGCTTCCAGTGTGTACCTGTAACCTGTGCTTTTGGTGGGGTAGCGTACACATAACTGTGTGTGTGTGATCACAATTTATGGGGATTAGTTACAGAATGATGTTTTGAAATTTGCAGATGCTTATTAACATTTTGTAAACATCTAGTAACGTGGTTTATCTGTTGTATTGCTGATATTGATCCTAAATGTATAGTTCACTGATTGTCAGTTAATTACATGTCGCTAATATATTGATACAGCACTTTGATCCTGATTGAATACAAAGCACGAGTTGAGCAGTTTTGACTGCATCACCAATCTTTGAAGTGCACAGAGCCGTCAGTGCTGTGACAGCCTTAACAATCTGCTTCCCCCGCAGCTGCAGTTTTGATCTGTTCCAGGAGGTTAAATGTACTTGTCTCTGTTGTTAAAAGATGACTGCTGGTTTACTTGCCTGTCTTAAGTCCTTTGGCAAGGACCTTTATTTCAGAAAAAGGTATTTCAGCCCTTTTTGAAAGTAATAACATCCTAACCCAGGTTGGTCTTTTTCTTTCCTTCCAATGGTGCAACACAAAATAAGACACTTTTTGGGAAATTCAGACCACTGTACAAGTAGCGTGCAGTTTGCCATAACCTTACAAGAAGAGCTAGCCCACTTCAGCAGGCAATGTAACATATGTTTCTCATCTGGAAATTATTATTATTCTTCACATAGTTTCTACCATCTTCTCTTTCAGAACCTGAATGAAGTTCCACTTCCAGCAATGTTGAGACAAGTGAAGAGTAAACACGCTCATGTGGAGAGCTGCTGAGCACCTGCAGCTCTTTCAAAGGATCTGTGGGAATGCAGTATTAAAAGAAGAAGGGACTCTCGTTTAGGATATTAATTTAAGCTAGTCAATTTCATTAAAAGCATCGGATAGAATTTTCTATCTGCTACAGATCAAAGGGGTAGCTTTTTTAAAAAAAAAATACTGGAGTCCATGTGCCTATTTAATTCTGTTGGCTTGGGCCCAACTGATAGTCTGTTTTTCTGGCACCACACCATTTTTCTGTAAGCAAAATATAAAGAAGATGTAGATCTGTGCACAAAGAAATGGCAGCTTTCTGACAGCAGTTTTCATTCTCCACACCAGATCTACTGCACTCAGCACTTCTTGTGGAAAAGAGCAGGCGGTCAAAGGGTTGATGCAGAGAGAACTGACACTATTTGGTAAAGCCTCTGAATTAATAAAACCTTAATACTCTTCATTGAATCTAATGCTCTGATTGCAATATTACTTCTAGTGTTCTTTTTTTTGTTCAGTTGCTTCATTGCACATCATCATTGGTCTAATATCAAAGCTCTGAGTTAATAATAATTTAGCTGGGCTGCCAAGACTAGAACTAAAATATGAAATGAACATTTTCTTGCACTTATGAATCTCTGAGATTGGAGCTTGCCCTTGCCATTCTCTGTGTTTTTTTCCCGTCTTAACAAACTTGGACTATTAAAACAGCAAACAACTTTATGACCTGAACTGAATCGTCAGTGAAGAAGCCTTGTGTCAGGGAAGCGTGAAGACAGTAGTGTACATCAGTCTCACAACTGCTTCATTATCTTCTTACTTGAACCAATAACAGTTAACATATACTATATCCAGCAAGGTTACATTACAGAATACAATTAAACATGTGCCTGTCTCTTCTGTAAAAATGAAACATAAGGCACTACAGATTAAGGGTAGAAAGATTTCTGTTGCCCACAGTTTCCAAACATTTTAAATTTATCATAAAAGTAGTATGTGTTCATATATTTCGTTTCCATAGTTTTTGTTATTGTGCCATTACTGTAATAATCCAACAAACTTAAAAAAAAAAAGGCACTTCCCTGCATATTCAATTTTATCTGTGATCTACCTAAGGAATATATTAACTTGGGGAAAAAAGATTAATGGATACTCTAGAAGCATGATCTGTTTCTGTATTTAACATTAATTCTGTGGTTTAGATATAACAAAGTGAACAAAAAAAAATGAATAACTGATATTAAATTAAGAGAAAGCTCACATATGCAGAATATGTTAGGAAGATGATAAAAATAAACTCAAGTGGCCATCAAGATGGAGGATGAAGGGACACCCCACTGCAATCATCAAAATCCTCCCAACACATAGCTTGGGTTGCAGGCAACTTGCTCAAACCCCGTCCCACCTCTGGCTCCATCATCCTTGGGTCTCAGAGGCACACTGTGAGGGTGTGAATAACACCAGAGAAAAGGGGTGGGTACTAGGAAGATTTTACTGTATAACTGTTTTACTTATATTATTGAGGATCTTCTGTATTATTTTGGACTATGAATGGTAGCATTATTATGGCTGGACTAACAACAGCTCATTACTGGATTTGAATTAGACTGACAAATTAAACTAACAATAAACTCTTGGCTCCACATATATATGGTACATTCCCTTTTGCCACAATAAAATTTTTGAGTGTAGCAACTGATGCTGGAGAGAACTTGTGTCCTGCTTTTTCTGTGTGTGCCCCAAACACGTGGCTCCCTGCACCCTGTCCTCAGCAACTTAATGTTGATCAGTCAGGACCACTATGAACAAGTCACTGAATAGACCAGAATTCAGAGGATGCAGAAGTGGATTGGACCTTCTTTCTTGCCTGCATCAAGCTGTACCTTCTGTTATACCTTCTGCAAAATGCAGCGTAGAAGCTGTCCCTTCTTTGGCAGCAGCTCTTCAAGAAGGTCAAGGAAAGGACAGCTTGAACTGGAACCAACAGGAGCTGCACAAGGTTCACTGGAGCTTGCAAGTGTTTCTAGAGTTTATTATCAAACCAGTGCAAGTACCAACTGAAAAGAGGACAGAAGGAAGAAATGATGAAAAACAGTAAAGGGGATTAAACTCCATCAGAAAAATGAACTTTTGTTCTGAAGTAAAATGGACACAACCTGGAATATTTGCACTGCAGTTTCTCTGTCTTAAACTCACATTTATTTTAATCTGTACTGAGTCCCATGTCATGACTAACTTTTTTTTTTTTTTTTTAATAAGCAGATTAGAAAGCTGCTTAGCAACAGGGAACACAGCTCTTATCTCTGTGCCTTAAGAAAAGAAAGGCAGTGATCCCAACTACCACAAACCTATGAATTTGACCTCAGTAGCATGCAAGACAGCAGAATACTTTCTGAAGAGATAACAATTACAGACAAGGTAATGACTGAGAAATAAGCTTGCCAAAAGCAGATTGTACAGATTTAATATCATGGATAAATATCATATTTTTGAAATATATTTTGTATAATATTTTGACAAAGGAAGTGCAGTAGATCTAGACTCTCTGAAAGCAGCTAACAGAAAAAGTAATTTATTAAAACAGGACAAAATGGAACTCAGTCATACAAAGAGCCGATTGCAAAGACGACTAGAAAAATGATGCTGAAATGGTAACCTTGGTAAAAGGGATATTACCAGAGAAGCTCTTCAAGGTTCAGTTTTTTCTGGTGATATGGGCACAAAATGCCAGAGTTACAATAAAATTTACAGATGATGTCAAACTGTGTATCAGTATTTCTCTATAATGGAATAAATGACAAATCTTAGAGAAAATATTGAAGCTTAAGGATTATTTTTGCTTGAGAACTCATTTAAGTAAATTTAAGCTGGAAATGAAAGAGAGATTTATGTCCAGTGGAACATGAAACTGAAACAGATCACCCCTTTCTACAGTGTACAGAACCAACCAAGCCTGTCACACATCACACAGAGGAGGAGGAGGAGGGGGGAAAAAGTAGCAATTGTATTTTAAGTTTTCAAAACTTCAGCCCTAGCAATAATGCATCATTAGCACTAAGTATCAGATTCTGAAACTGCCAACTAGTGATTAAACCACTTAGGTCATTAATAACCTGCAGAATGTAAGAGATGTTTCCCCATTGGGCTGTGATTAGGAAGCACCTGTGCTTGTACAGTTCAAATTAAGTTCATAATTTTGAACTAGCACGATTGCAACAAATTACATAATGGATTAGAAAAAAACTGGCTTCGCTCCCTGTTATGCTCTGACATGATTTCAAAGATTGTTTCTCCCCCCCCCCCAAATGTAAACACAGCTCACAGAAGAGGAAGAAAATATTTATTGATCTACAAGGATTGTCACAATAACTTAAAGATCTCTGAAAGGGAAGAGTGTTAAAAATCATGAGATTCAATGGCCTAATCCTCCTCCCCAGATTATCCCATGAGCATAAAGAGCAATGGAACCCTACTCTAACTCTGCAAGAACATTATAAGCTCAATTTTATTACCTAAGTATGTTAATTGCATATTATTGAGGCACACCTTGGTATTTGGAACAGCTGTTCCACGAGCTGAGCCATACAACTAGGACGTACAGATGAACTCTGCCCTGAAGGACTGGCACTTGTGGGTGACATGCGATAGCCCAGAGCATCTCAAATAATAACAGATAACTTTGTTCAGACAACTGGCTCCATCCTCAGATGTCTGTTATTCTTCCTGAACTCTATCACGGTTCCTGGAAGACAGCCCTGTGTGTTACAACACTGTGCTGCTCCAAAAGTTGTGTGTAACAGAGTTCATCCAGTTAGTTACTTTTATTATTATTTTCCTAGGTTTGTCTTGTTTATACAGACCATAACTTCCTTGGAGGTTTTCAAATAAAATAGTAAGTGACTAGGTAAAATGAAATCTCTCCCAGGTGCATATGCCAGGATATAAATTGTATGGGAAACTTTCAATGTGGTGTTCCCCAAGTTTTTTGTTCTTCATATTGTATTCTTACTAATATTAAATATTGTTTTATAGGCATTGTTTCTTGGTTTTTCCTCACATCCCAGTGTCTTTGCTTTGCCAGTCTTTTCTCCAATCTTGTTTCTCCTCCGACTTTTGATCCACACTCTGTTCCTAGTTCCCAGTTTCAGTTTCCAATTCTTCTTTTCTTGTTCCCTTTAATTTTTAATTTACCTTTAAACATCTAATAATGTATTTCTAACTGAGATTTTCTGCTTTTATTGTCTGGCTAGACACAGTCAGATGGGACAACATCTCTACCTAGGTCTTATCCCTTCTACATTCAAATGAGACCTCCCGAAAATTAATGATAAATTAGGTCTTATGGTTTCCTTGCTCCATCTTCTGGTTTTTTGAATCCAGACTAGGCAGTGCCCCAAATGCTTCTGGATGAATTTTCAGGGAACTAGCTGTAAAGCTTTACCAGGTATCTCTGACAATGGTTTTAATCTGGTTTTACATTTAGCCAGTTTTGCTCAGATTTTCTTGGGTGCAACCAATTTCCTTTTATCCTCCCAGATTTAAAATACTTGCACTAAAGCACTTAAGGAAGGCAGCGGGGGTGGGGGGGAGACAGAAATGATTTAAAATTTATAATGCATTCTCCCCTAATCATGTTCTTGTAAACAGTCTGATTAATTTTTAAAAATAATATTAAATGGTTAATAAGCATTGATCTTGGAGAGAAAAATGTCAGGCAATCTAAAAGTCTGTCATGCTAAATCTGTCAATGCTAAACGCGTTTACTAACCAGTGTTGAAACAGTGAGGTGTGGAATGTGTCCTGGTGGGATTAAACAAGCAAACAAACAAACCCAAAAGTAATCTTGTTTCCATCTGTAGATAATTTACGGGGAGGGGAGAAGGGGGGGGGGGAATGAAAATCCATATATTCAGCAGTCTCTGGATTGTTCTAGCAACTTCAGGTCCTTGGAAAAGAGTTAATGTTTATCAGGTCTTCAGTTACTGCATTGCACTGTGCTCTGACTTCATATTTCTTGTGCTATTCCTTTCATTTTCTCTTCACCAATCTCAGTGAAATAACATGAAAGGCAAAAGGGTAACGACCCTTCATAGCCATTTACTCTCTTTTTTATCTTGGAATACTTGGTTTCTCATGATCTTTACACCCTTTCCTGTTGCTCAGCTATGTAAAGGATACATAAAAATACCAAACACTTGAATATAACCTTTACCAGATAAGGGAGTAAACAAACACTCTCCTCACACCCCTGTAGTATGTGACTCTGCACCACTTCCCTGATGATAAATTAGACTACAGTGGACTTAGGGCAAGAGTTAACTGTAAGGCTTACATCTGAAATTCAAGTTTTGAATTAATATTTAAAAGATGCTCATACGAATTATCAAGTCTTTTGAATCTGCAATCCTCAACCTGGCAATCTTGTAAGAAATGAATCACTGATAAAGTTTCTTGCATTTCTGTTTTTAATCACAGCTGGAAGCTTAACAAGAACAGCATCTCCTACCAACTTATTTTCATGTGTTGTCCTGCCCAGATACTGAAATAAAAAGAAAAGATATTGTATTTCAGTATCAGCTTAAAAGCTTTGTTTTAAAGACAATCTAAATTTGGACAAACTTTTGATTTTTTTTCTTGGGTTTCATTTTACCAAAATCATTCTCCTTCAGTGGTACCCTCGTATAGCTGTGTGTGCATGCATACACGCATTATAGTCTATGTACGTATATACAATGTTCAGAATAAACATTTTGGTTTTAACATGAGCATCAATAACTCAGAAAATCACTGGATAATCTAATTGTAGGATGTTATATAAGATGTGAGAAGTATGCATAGTACTTGAAAGGTGCTATAAAATATAACCATAATTACATAAATTATTTCTAAGATATGAAGATCCAGTCAAACTAATTTTAGTGGGATCAGAGTTTCCAATTCCCTTAAACATTTAGAGGAATCAATGGGAAAGTTGACTCTGAAGGCAATGAGGAACTCACAGCTTTGAGGGAGAGGAAAGGCGGGAATGGGGAATGGGGGAATGAAAGAAATTTTTTTCAATTTAACTACAATGTTAATGTGTGAAAGTCTGAGAATTCTGCTTCTTTCATTCAGAGACCAACATTTTCAAATAAAGGGTTATGCTTCTACCTATTGAGCTCAGTTTCTCTGAGTCAAGATTTTGCCTGTTATGTGACCTGAAATGCATTCTAGGTTAAAAAAAAAAGTACATCCCCCTAAGCTATTTGCAATTCAAATGTGAGACTTCCAACAAAACTGCAGTGCATCAACCCAGAACAAACAACTCATCAAACCCCATAAGCATGGCATGATCCCAGTAATGAAAAATGAGTTTTGCAACAGCCTGTAATTAGCATGGGAATGACAGGCACATTCTAAACCTTTCCGAACATATGGGTAATTATTGAAGAGCTATGACAGTAATGCATCAACAAGCCTATCCGTCTTACTGCAGTTCTACATTCTGGCTGCCTCTCAGTGGATCTTAACATGCCATTCAGTAATTTGGTGGAAACATCATCACCCAAGAGCAATGATAGTGTTCCACCCATAATGAGAAGGAAAATTAAAAGAATCATCACTTAAAAGGAGTGTTGAGATTCCAGATAAGCACCCTAAAACATTTTCTATTTCCAGCCTGCCATCTTTCCAACCTTATAATTTACTGGTGGAAATTTTCAAATTTCTGCAATAATGGGTATTTACCTATAATTCTATAATAAGAAAGTGGAGGAGGGAAAAGAAAGAAGACCTGTACAAAATAAGTCAAAGGAAGATGACTGTGGACTTCATCAAGAGCCTTACAATTGTAAACCTATTGCCCCAGAAGCATTCAGATCCCCAAAAGATGAAAATTATTATTAGTACCTTGTATTATGGTAGTACCTTGAGGCCTTCCCATGGGGAAAGAAGAAACCTCATTAACGAGTGTGTTGCCCAGGAAGATAAATGATAAACAGAGAAAGCCAGTTTGGAAGCTCTGAATGAACCAAGTAGCAACTAGTAGAAAAGCACAGCCACTATCACTACCTATTTAGAAAAGGAAAACTGGAGTACAGGAGGAGGAATAATCATTGATCTGTTTATTAATGGTTACAGAAATAATCTTATCCTGCCATCAACACTCAAATCTCTATTTATACTTAACAACTAAGTAGTTTTTTTGCAATGATATAGGAAGACAGAGACGAAACTGGATACCAGAACAAGAATCCCTAAGTCTAATCAATCAGGCTTTTCACCCTAAAACCTGCTTTCTACAACCAGTAAAACTTGAAAATGGCTTGCAGTTTGACTTTAATTTTAGAAATATAGAAATGGGGGTGGGGATGAAGGGGGAATGAAAAGAGAAAGAAAGGTTGGGGATAACATTCACCTTCACACTGAACCACTTCTCCTAGCCTAAGTTATATAGCAGAAGAAAAGACAGGAGTGGGCTGACATCAATCATCCTTATGGAGCTTTACTTTTTATTCATTGTTCTATTGATCTCTTTCAGCATTATTTCATAGGTAGATTGCAATAAAAGTCATTTCTTATTATGTCTCCATTTTAAAGCATATGACACAATAGTTTTTGAATGAAGGACAGGTTCCCTAAGGGAAAGAACAAAATCCCGGGTAAAAGCACAGATTTATTGATCTCTCCTTCAATAATAATGATTAAAATCTAACCAAGCACTATTGCCTTAATAAATTATTCAGCTGTCTTTCCCTCTTCCGCATTCTAACTGGAAGCACTCCAAAAAAAGAAAAGTTCAATCACAAAATGCTGAAAATACTGTCTTCTTCATGCAGTGAGCCATGACAATGTTAAAAACATGCTAAATAACAGCATGCTACAGACAAGAAATACTTTGGCCCAAAGCCCAGCTGACCACTAACTGGGGAAAGAAAACAACATATGTCCTGGAAAAGAGGGAAAGAGATTTTGTCAGCTCTTTCCATTTCCTACGCAAATTTAAAGGCACGGTTTTCCCTACGCAGCCACATTTTCTCTTGCAATGGAGCAATGAGGATTGTCCCCGTAACCATAACTCTCTCTTCTGTATGAGAATACATCCCTGGTGGGTTAAGCTGGAGTCTTATACTCTTCTATCAAGTGTCTTCACCCCAAATCTCAGGAATGTTTCATTGTCAAGGCATTTTTTGCCTAGGACTGCTCCTGGGATATCCAGCCCTGAAGCAGAGATTTCCAGAACAGGACATGGTGTTCACAGAAACAAAGCTGGCAAAGGATACAATTTGTTGGTTATCTTAAAATCTTTCCCCTTCATTTTAATTTTTTAAAACTTCCATGCTGATGTTCCATTCAAAATTCCTGATAAGATTAACTAATATTGTATGTTTACAAAGAATAAAATCTAGAAAATAATCCTTCATATTCAGTATGGTTATACATACTATACATATGAATATTTCCTCCTTTTAAATAAAAACTTGATGAAAAAGTAGGAAGACCAGCATAAAATAGATAACATTTTTAGACAGTGATAATGCATTAGAAAGAAATGTTTCATATAACCACTCTCAAATTAACCTCTATGCCACAACTATAGTACATAATTATGTATCTGGATTGCTAGGGAAACACTTGTCTATCAAGATGACACTGGCTATGGATAGGAGTGGATAGAGGTGTCAGCCATTTAAAATAAGATTAATGATTTAAACTATAAAGATCTTACATTAACTTTCTAGAAAGGTCAAAAGAATCATATAAGCTACCATTTTCTCTTGTGATTATAATTCATGTAGTTTTCAATCAAGGACAATGTTTAAAAGCATGCACGCCTAGTTTGACATAACCTGATAATGAATTGTTTTAATAAGAGTAGTTTTCTTTAAAAGAAGTTACCTAGCTTTACGGAAAGAATTAGCTGGGATATTTGATAGATTAACCAGATGAGATGATATTTATACAAACTGCTATAAGAAAAGTTTGCTATTAGTGGGTTTTGGAAACAATTTTTTTTGTGATTTGAAATCAGTGCTATTAAATGCAAGGGTAGTTCCACACTTCAAGCATCAAACAAGTCCACAAAACAGAATCTACCTTTTCATTGTTTAAAGTACTCAGAACCTACTCCTTCAAGGCTGATCTAAAATAAATTCAAATTCATCTTAAAGCAAGAATGCATGCAGTTTTAAATTTATCCTTTTGAAACAGTCTCAACACCATTCTGATATTAAAATCAGCATAGCATAAATAACAATTCTCTCCCAAAAACAAATTGTATCAAGTATTTTACAATCTGTTGTGATGGGTCCTAAAAGTAATAGCTTCACTTAGAAAAACAGGCAACAAATATGTACATAGGTATATGAATTTCACTATAGGTAATGCAATAAAGCATTTAATATTCATTTCATATACACAGTGCTTTACAATATGAATATGTGCTCCTAGTGCAACTTTTACTGACCTTCAGATCTATTAGAATCAATCTCAACTTTAAACAGATGCTTCTAAAACACCCTAAGTGGCCACAAAAGACAGGGACAGGTCTAATTCAGTACAGTATGTTCTCCTTTTAGCTGGAGACAGGTACTAGATGACCAAACCAAAGTCTACCTGCATGCAATTCATTTGCCCAAACACTTTCCAGCTTGCCCCATAAAAATGCCATATCTCGTTGAAATAAAATGTACCAATCCCAAGGTGGTCTCCAGTTTCACTTCTCCTGGTGGGGACTGCCAGGGAGAAGCAATGACTTTCTACATTTATTATGATAAAAACTGGAAGGAAAAAAGAAAAAAAAAATCTCAATATAGTTGTTCCTTTCTGCAAATGCAAACCCCTTTGACTTTGCAGATGTTTTCCCATATTCCAAACAAGACTAAGTGTCTTTGCAATGCTATTGCTACTGGGTTCTTGTAACAGTCTCTCTCATACTCAGAGTAGGAGGAAGAAAACTCTAATTGTCAGACACTATAGAAATCCTAATTAATCAGTGGATGGATTATATATATCATATGTTTTAAGACATACGAAATGCTTGCCTCTCCTGGAGCAAGCAACAGCTTCAATATATGATTCAAAAAAATAGAATGCTTAGCCATCACAGCAGTGAGGATCCATTTTTGCAGTAGTGAAGACAGGAAAAAATCTTCAATTTATAACATGAAATTATTTTCATTTATGAATAGCAATATAGGGTGTGGTGGCCTGTAATAGCAGGGAATGGAATTTGTTGACTTGTAGAGTTTCTTTCCTAAAAACAGCAGCTCTGTAGTTGGCTCTGGTATGTACCTGTTGTGTATCACATATTTTTGCTGCAACTCAAAAACTATTATTTGTTATGAATCATGGCATATTTGAAATTTCGCAACCCCTGAATCAGTTATTCAGATTGACACTCCACATTTTATTTAGAAAAGGACACCAACATATCCACATCCAGTTAGAAGTAACACTTAAATGAAGACTTTCCAGTATGAATTCAGAATGACAAAGCCATTGTGTGAATCACCTATAGTGAAGATAGTAACATTACAAAGCTGGCTACTTCTACACCTAGTTTTACGTCTGTTATTCAATATTACTTCATCCCCCAGGATGTTCTTTCAAAACCAGTTCTAAAATGCATAAAACTGCATGTTAGATATTCTGAGCACTGAAATACGAAATACAGCCATGAAGAGATACTGGCTGGGGGATTCCTCAGGGAGAGTGTGCAATTATCCAGAGTGAAAAGCAGGACAGGAAGATATTGACAGACCTGGACTACTGCATTTAGGAGTAACTGGGCAGGCAATGATAGTGACTCTCAATAAAGTTTTCACTCAGGGCAAGATTTAATCTGTGAGAAAATGAATCTTAATGTAAAGGCATATGATTTAATTGTTTCCCCAACAGAAAACCTCAAAAAAGAAGAAATAAAGTGAACATCCTAAATTTCACTGAACAAGCACAGATTCAAGGTTTGAGTCACTATCTGTTACTCTTTCTGTCTCTCTCTCAAACACACACCTTCTCAGTATATGTGTCTTTTTGCCCAGCAGTTAGGCCATAGAATTGCCAATGGGACTCTGATTTCTACATACAATCTGGCACCTCTTAGTAATATTTCCTATTTTGCATATATTTGTTTCTAAGAGAAAGGATTTAATAAACCAGTATTTTAGAACATAGTTGCCAAGCCACTCGCCATGATACTTGAAAAATCATGGCACTCAGGTGAAGTCCCTGGGGACTGGAAAAAAAGAAACATTGCACCCATTTTTAAAAAGGGTGGAAAGAAGGACCCTGGGAACTACTGACCTGTCAGCCTCACCTCTGTGCCTGGGAAGATCATGGAACAGATCCTCCTAGAAGCTATGCTAAGGCACATGGAGAACAGGGAGGTGATTTGGGACAGCCAGCACGGCTTCACCAAGGGCAAGTCCTGCCTGACCAACCTAGTGGCCTTCTGTGATGGAGTGACTGCATCAGTGGACAAGGGAAGAGCTATGGATGTCGTCTATCTGGACTTCTGTAAGGCCTTTGACACAGTTCCCCACAACATCTTTCTCTCTAAATTGGAGAGATATGGATTTGATGGGTGGACTGTTCAGTGGATGAAGAGTTGGTTAGATGATCACATCCGGAGGGTAGTGGTCAACAGCTCAACGTCCAGATGGAGATCAGTGATGAATGGTGTCCCTCAGGAGTCTGTATTAGGACCAGTCTTGTTTAATATCTTCATCAATGACATAGACAGTGGGATCGAGTGCACCCTCAGTAAGTTTGCAGATGACACCAAGCTGAGTGGTGCAGTCAACACACGTGAGGGAAGGGATGCCATCCAGTGGGACCTGGACAAGCTTGAGAAGTGGGCCCATGTGAACCTCAGGAGGTTCAACAAGGACAAGTGCAAGGTCATGCACCTGGGTCGGGCAACTCCCAGTATCAAGACAGGCTGGGGGACGAAGGGATGGAGAGCAGCCCTGAGGAGAAGGACTTGGGCATACTGATAGACGAAAAGCTGGACATGAGCCGGCAATGTGCGCTCACAGCCCAGAAAGCCAACCGTATCCTGGGCTGCATCAAAAGCAGCATGGCCAGCAGGTCAAGGGAAGGGATTCTGCCCCTCTACTCCACTCTGGTGAGACCCCACCTGGAGCCCTGCATCCAGGTCTGGAGTCCTCAGCACAGGAAAGACATGGACCTGTTGGAGCAGGTCCAGAGGAGGGCCACAAAAATGATCAGAGGGATGGAACACCTCCCCTGTGAGGAAAGGCTGAGAGAGTTGGGGTTGTTCAGCCTGAAGAAGAGAAGGCTCTGGGGACAATCATAGAATGTCCTGAGTTGGCAGGGACCCACAATAATCATCAAGTCCAACTCCTGTCCCTGCATAGGACAACCCCAAAATTCACACCATATGTCTGAGGGCATTGTCCAAATTTCTCTTGAATGTTGTCAGGCTTGGCGCTGTGACTACCTCCCAGGGTAGCTTGTTCCAGTGCTCCACCACCCTTTGTCTGAAGAACCTTTTCCTAATGTCCAACCTAAACCTCCCCTGGCATATCTTCCTGCCGTTCCCTTGGGTCCTATCATTGGTCATCAGGGAGAAGAGATCAGCACCTGGCCCCCCTTCTTCCCTTGTGAGGAAGCTGTAGACCACGATGAGGTGTCCCCTCAGTCTCCTCTTCTCCAGGCTGAAGAGACCAAGTGACTTCAGCCACTCCTCGTACGGCTTCCCCTCTAAACCCTTCACCATCTTTGTGGCTCTCCTCTGGACACTCTCTAGTAGCTTCATGTCCTTTTTGTACTGTGGGGCCCAAAACTGCACACAGTACTCAAGATGAGGCCACATCAGTGCAGAGTAGAGCAGGACAATCACTTCCCTCTACCAGCCAGCAATACAGTGCTTGATGCACCCCGGGACACAGTTGGCCCTCTTGACTGCCAGGGCACACTGTTGTTCAACTTGTCGTCAACCAGAACCCCCAGATCCCTCTCTGCAGGGCTGCTCTCCAGCCTCTCGTTCCCCAGTCTCTAGGTACATCCAGGGTTGTCATGTCCCAGGTGTAAAATCCGGCACTTGCCCTTCTTAAACTTCATACGGTTGGTGATTGCCCATCTCCCTAATTTGTCCAGATCTCTCTGTGGGGCTCTCTGCCCTCGAGAGTGTCAATGGCTCCTCCCAGTTTCGTGTCATCAGCTAACTTTGATAACAAACCTTCAAGTCCTGCATCCAAGTCATTTATGATGATATTAAAGAGCACTGGCCCCAAGATGGATCCCTGCGGAACCCCAGAGAGGGAGAGGGAGACCTTATTGCAGCCTTTCAGTATGTAAAGGAGGCTTATAAGAAATATGGGGATAAACTTTTTAGTAGGGCTTGTTGTGATAGGACAAGGGGTAATGATTTTAAACTAAAAGAAGGTAGATTTAGATTAGATATAAGGAAGAAGTTTTTTACAATGAGGGTGGTGAAACACTGGCACAAGTTGCCCAGAGAGGTGGTAGATGCTCCATCCCTGGAAACGTTTAAGGTCAGGCTGGACGGGGCTCTGAGCAACCTGATCTAGTGGAAGATGTCCCTGCTCATTGCAGGGTGGGTTAAAGGTCCCTTCCAACCCAAACTATTCTATAATTCTATGATTCTATGTATTAGGTTTTAGCACATTTTACCAGTAAAATTCAAATGTTTTTTAAGAGGAGACATTGCTTATCCCATACTGGAACAGAGAACAAATCAAAGCAAAAATTTCCTTCTTCTGGTTAATCCTGCAGGCTTACAATGGTGCTAAGAATGGAGAACAGATCTTCCAACCCAACCCAACCCTACAGTCATCTCTGCCTCCAAGAAAGGGTCAAGCTTCAAAGAGTTTTTCCCCTGAAGCCACACAACATTTTGCACAAAAAAAATCATGTTTGACTATACTGACAAAATTTGAAATTACAGATTTATGCATAGCATATGACATTATAAAGTATGCACAAAAATGAGTAATCAATAAATTCAGTTTTTGGACAACTAGAAAACCCTGAAGTTTTCACTTTGCCTGTGTGGCATTGGGGTGCACTACCTAAAAGAAAAGGGACAGGAAGCCATTATTAACAGAGCATACTGTTCCTCTAGATTTTGAAAAGAGAGAGTTAAGTGCCCAGATGCTGAGTGGAGGCACACCTAGTCGAAGAAAGAATGCCAAAGAAGGGGTAGAATCCAAAATACCATCTTTGTATTACATATTAGCTCTAAGGCAAAAAGCAGAAGGTGTCCCTGAAGCAGCAAGTTAGCTTCTATGGATCCTGTCCTTAGGCACCCCATCTTCTTCATTAACACTGTAGAGGATTTGGGCTACCTTGGAGACAAATGTCTTTCTAGTGTGCAACAGGACTTCAGTGCCTAGGTCTCCTTGTAAACCTGGGATAAAATGTTTGGCTCAATGTCACACAAGAAAGTTGAGGAAAGGCAAAGCCTTGAAACAAATGATGAAGAATCACCATCTGAATGGGTAGCTATGTATTGCCAAGTTGTTGGACCAACTCTTCTTTTTCCACAGATTATTTCAGAAGATGGGCAATAGTCAATAAGGTTCCACAGTCAGCTGGTTTAGAATATATAATCTGATTTTTCCTTATTACAATTTGGAAAGGAGAACAGGAAGTTTATTGGGTATTGTTTTGGAAATTTCAGTGATTCATAAACCACCAGTGTAAGGAATCTGGATTTATTATGGAGATCTAGGTTGGTTTGTTCCTACCCAGAACAAAGCCCTATTTAATGTCCAGGAAAATTCAGCTTGAGACTTGGAACCCTTGTAAACTGTTTATTCAAAAATTGTTTATTCACAAAGACATGTTGTATACCCATGAATGTCTACCAGAGAAAAAGCCTAATTCCAAAAGAGGAAAAAAACAGTTTTATGGCAAAAAATTGCTTATATTTGAAAAGCATGATGAAAAAGTTATCTTACATTGAGTAAATATAGTAGGTTTCCAAGACAACAGCATGCCTAATTTTTTTCATGCTTTAGTTTTGTTTTATTTAACTGCAGTAGAATTTTATGAAACTAAATTCAATGGATTCATGGAGAACAATAATGGTATACACACAACCTCATCATCCAAAGACTTGCCTTCTCCTAGCTCTCTCATTCTAAGAAATAGCTGTCTGGGACTGCAAGGAACCAAAGCAGTTCAGTGAAGAAATTTGATATTTGCTCAGTTGACTAAATTTGAAAAGAAGATCTAGAAGACCTGATTGGAGTATTTCAGAGGACACAAAGAATTAAAAGGGATCATCTTATCCACTTTTTAGAGTGAAGTAAACAAGATAATTTGGTATGATTATTCATTGTAGTGGTAAATTCACAGTAAATCAGAGGAAATATTTATTGATACACTGAGAATTTGGTCACCTTGGAGACTTTGCCATTTAGACTGGTTGGAAAAAAATGCTGCACAAGGATTGAAAATGTGGGTAGCTGAAGACGTGTGAAAAGATTTTTGTATTTTATACATTCACTAGATGAAACTTCAGGCACAGACTGACTCCTAAGGGATTCAGGAAGAGTGTCTTCTTTCATGAATACTCCTACTCCTTTCTTCTCCTGCCTTGTGTTCCTCAATGAGTCTTCACAGATAGATAAGAGCCAACTGCCACTGCCAAAAGCTGATATCCCAGTTGCAGTCATTTATAATAACATGATTCAGCTCTAGCTAGGTGCAGTACTGAATGAATGAGCTACATGCAGTTGATTTGGATTTTTTTAAAACATGTGCTTCTGCCCTTGAGGTTCCAGATGCAGCAGATTCAAACCACCTCAGGTTTGCTTGCACATTACAGGGTAGATACGCTTCTGAAAAGCTGTTAAAAGTGTGCCACATGTATCCCCTTCTGTGCCACAGAGTCTCTGTTAAAAAAAAATCCAGAATATACTTCTAGCTCTTAGCAGCAATTGGGCAGGGTTTAATAGTACAGATTCTCTACCTTTCCTGCATCAGAAAACATTCCGAACATTTGGCCCCATTTGGAAATCCTGACCATATAGAGGAGGTGTGAATGCAACTCTGTTCAGGTATAGCAGGAAGCGACTAGAAGAAAGAAGTAGCTTCCAGGAGAAAATATAATTAGACTTGACTGGAAAATGGGAGTCCCACTTCAAAGAAAATTTATTCCTGAATTTCTTTTCGTTCATTCACTCCATTACAGAGACCATTACCATGGTGGTGAGCAAAGTCTCACATTTCAAGCTTCTTCCAAGAGAAATTTACCACTTCGACACTTTCTAAATCTAAAAAGTTCTAATGTTGGCTTCAAATACAATTTACTTGAAATTTGTGTTATTCTATTTTATGCAGTTGTTAAAAATGTATTAAAGAGTCAATTTTTGAAATTAAATCTTTTGATTCGATCCTTTTTCTTTTCTTCATGTTTAGATTCATGATGATTTTTAAGATGGAAACTGTGAAAATTCTTAAAGTATGAGAAAACATTATCCTAACAATAGGTTAGGATAGTTTAGAAAAGTGATGACTCTCTCTTGAACAGTGCAGTTGTCCCCAGAGTTATATTTACCCCCAAAACACCATTTTTAGTCTTGATGAAATTCTAATTTTTTGGAAGATATTTTCAATTGCATGTTCATACTGTTTATTGATCCAGAGAAATGACCAGTTAGACGTATTGCTTTCCATTTATGCACATACATAACCTCTTTTCATATAATTGCAAATTAATTATTAACAGCATTTTTACCTTAGAGAGTCAACAGCATCTTGTAAACAAATTTAAATCTTGGAAACTGATAGTGTGTTTAATAGAAATAATCAATCTTGTTTAACACTAGTTATGACCTGCAATTTAGAACTCAGAACAATACTCTGTTTTTTTTTTTTTGTGGGACAGTTCTTTATTGTTTAGAAATATTTGCTGTAATGACTTCTATTTTTACAAAGACTACTGAGAAAATTAATAAAATAAAATGGAACTGTACAGGTACAAATGATGGCACAACAGCAATACTCATGAAGAATAAAGCCTGTGGCATCTCTAAAAGACTAATTTAACTTGCCCATCCAAATGGAACTTTCCAAAGAAATTCTGTTCATGTTCCTTTTCTGTGTAAAGTTCACTCGACCGATAATTTAATCATTGGCAAACCGAGTTTGTTTGTAATTCAGTACCTTAGGTTCATGCCATATTAGTTGGCTTCTCTGTGATTTGTGTATTGCAAGTAAAATCATGTCTTTTCCATCTGAGTAGAGGTAGAAAGATTTAGACATGTTTGTTTTCACACTGGAGAGATGGGGTGTTGATTTGTTTGCTTTTCATATGTGTATAAGATTTTACTATTTGAGCTGTGGTTATCCAAACAGAACTTCAGCATTGATATTTGGCTATGTCCAATACTCCAGAGCAATCAATGAGCGTGGAGGATTGTTAACAGTGAGGCATCCCTGCATGGCAAGCCTCGAAATCTTTTGCTTGAACGCACAATGCCAATCATTTATTTTCATTTTCTTCCAGCTGAGATTAGGATAGTTAGCACAAAGTGAAATCAGAAGGTCAACTTCTGCTAGTCATAAGCCTGGAAGCAGCTCTCCCGTCACAAACACTGCAGGATATTATCTTAATCTTTAGGAATTAGTCATCAAATAATATACAGATAATTTGTATAGTCTCTGTCACACTGTGACCCTTTTCTCAAAGAAAAAAAGCTCACATGCTATCACCTCTGGCTTTCTTAGCCCTTAGGAATCTGGCTAGTTTCCATGTCCAATACAGAAGAAAACAGGGACTATGCAAGACTTTTTAGTTTTTTCTAATGTGGGGGTAAATTTACTTCACAATCCCTCCAGTATGCTCCACTGAGAAAATGTGCATTGTTTGGCTAATGTTGGCTGCCTTTACGTTCTCCTGTTTCAAAGCCCTAGAAAATATTGTGCTGCAGGCTCTAACTATTCTTACTGCATGGTCAGTGAGGTGCTTTTATCGCTGTGTTTTTACAGATGAACATTAGAGTTTAGAGGTTTAAATGAAAAATGACCAAATGTATCGACTATCTTGGTTTACCAACTGACATTTACATATTTATTTTTTCAGCAAATGTAACCTTTTTGCAGTATGACTTCTGTTCAGAGAATTATTCCAACTACCTCTAGATGCAGCCGTGAGTACACCATCAACATAGATCCAGAATATCAGACTGGGTGCCTGGAAAAGGAAAATTGTCCTTCTAATAGCAAACTTATATTGGTTTAAAAATTTTAGCAGTAACCCATGGAAAATTTACTTCAGTTAGAAACAGAAACTGGCTCTTTAAATTGTAATCTCTCCTTTTACTCTTCTTTCCTTCATTCACTATATGTCTTTTAACCTCTGGATGAAGAAAGCTGGGTTTTTGTAAAGAATAGGCTTGTCTGGTCACCTCAGATCATCTACAGAGCAGATGTAGCCTATAAACCAGGCGATGCTAGGACAGGGCAAAAGAAAGGGAAGAAATTATTACCTCATAATGCAAACACCCAATGGGACTGAAAAGAGCAGTAAGTTACACATCTAAATTAAAAAGAGTTATCAAATCCTCACATATCAGCTCTGTGCCTGTGAAATCTTCCCAGATGAGATGTTAAATGGCTGTCCTTAAAACTTTTTCATCACAGACTGGGCCAAACTTCACATTTGTCAGGAGCTAACGTTGTATGTGCAGACTGTAGCAACAGGTAAGCTGATATATGGTAACCCATTAAGATGATTAGGACACCCTTACTTGAGCATGTGTCTAAGTTGGTTACACAAGAAATGTTAAGTAAGTATTGCACATCTTTGCTTTGGAGAGCTTGGTGTTTTTCTGAATTGACAAAAACATATATTGTATATACACACACTCATTTTATTACTGCTGATCAAATAGCAACACTTATGAGAAGCAAAGAAAATCAAATGCAATTTGAAAACTCATTTACACTCCACTCGAGCCAAATCAGCCTGTTGAGAATTACAGTGATAGTATGGATAATTAGCATTGTGATTGTTATATTTGTTTCTTTATGAGACTTTAATGTGTTATTTGTTTCTCCCCCTCTTCTTCTTTTCCTCTTGATATTTTAATATGAATTATTTGGTCAAGAATACTTTAGTGAATCTGTGAGAGTAAATGAATTGTAAACTATCCACCCACATTGTCCCTTTGTCTGTATTATTAGCTATGACTGTATTCATTAATAAAGACTGTTTCTCTGTGAAGGAGAATGACTGATGTTGCAGTAGCATCTGTAGACACTGAAAAGATTTTAGTGTAATATAGAAGGATCCAATCCCAGAGGAGCTTCTAATGAAAAGTATAAAGCCAAGGTACATCAATTAATTGTGTATGTCACACAAGATTCATACCAGCAACATTTTTTATTTTTCTTTCAGAGCTGTTGGTGTTAACATCATTTCAGTCAGAAAGAATTTGGATGGCTTACCCTCTTGACTCACTGCAAAAGAACTAGTTAATCATGTGAAAAGTTGTCACTTCCCCGAAACATCTTTCCATAGTTCAAAAGTTGTTAGCTGATTTTTCTTAATATTTTTGCAAACAGAGTTTAATTATAGGATGATATCATACAAGTGTGAGAATATGAAAACAGATAGTTCTAGTGGAATTTGTTTCCAAGAGAGCCAAAGGACTCTTGTTTTGCACTGTGAAGCCCACATGTTCTTCACTACTTCTGTTCTGCAATATGGTGGAAGCATAAGGATGTGTAAGTGAGGCAATAACATAAATGTTTACTTGGTCAGGTATTTCTTTTTCATGCTGAATGAACTTGTTTGGCTACTATTATTTCAATTTAGCAAAGGTTTTAGGTTTGAGCTCAATTACAAGACTGAATTCAAGTTTCATTTCACAAGTCTCCAGCATACTCTGTATTTAAATCTACATGTAGAAAGACAGGAAAAATGACCACCTTTGACTTTAAGCATATTCTTTTATCTTATAAATTGAGATAAAATCTGGGAGTAAGTTCATATGCTGTTAGGGGCAGTGATGCTCCGTTTCAGACAAAAACCTACTGAGAAGGAATGGATTGCAGAGACTTGGGTTCTGGCCACCTCTGAAAGCTCGGACATTTCAAATTTAAGTACTGAAATGCTTGTTCTTTGTTGTAAATTTGACACAGCTGTTTTAAAATGTGTGAAAGTACCTGAAGAACTTATTTCTACTCCCACAAACAGAAACAAATGATCAGTCCCCATTGGATTTGAATTACTTTGTCTATCTCAACAAGATTATGAGCTGACAGGAAAAGGTATAAGCTCAAAATTAATCTTTTTCTTTCCCTCCCCAAGTTTTTTGAGGTTCATGACATTACATTTCGTTATGACTCTTGCAATACTGAAAGGAGCCTGAAAGAAGCAAGCACTTTATGGTATAGGATATTTACGTCCCTTCAGTACCAACACGTAAAAAATAACTTTTGATGGATATTATAAAAATATCAAAATGAAGAGTTGCATACCTAAAAAAAAAGTTTTGAATTTATGGCAGCAATAAAAGCAATATAAAAGCAACAACACGAAGAAAAAAACCCACATTTTTCACACGCTCACATTGCATTTTAAAGATCTAACCATTCTGTTGCACAATTAACTCCTGGCTATACAAAGACCACCAATAATTTTACATGGGAACATGACGACAGCAGCAGTAATAAAGCTGCATGTTTTTGTTCAGAAGATGAGGTGCTCCTTTCCAGGATGATATAGAAGAAAATTGACCAAATGCATAAATGATAAAATTCCACCCTCCCTGAAAAAAAAAAGAAAAAAAAAAAAACAACCAACAATAAAACAAATGTCTCTTTGTCAAAGGCAAAGCAAGATGTAGAAGTTGACTGAAGAATTAATAAAAGTCTGAAAAGTAAATATAAATATAAATATAAACAACACTCCTAATTCAAACAGAGTTTGTATCCTAAAAGAGAGAAAAGACTCTGTAGGAACTTGGCAGTTTATCTCTGTAGGAGCTGCTCATATCTTACAGTCAAAGCAAGCAACATAAAAACCGAAGAGAGGAACACAGAGGGTTTGAGCTGTGCTACAGTCAGCCTTGCCAAGCCCCGTGCATGGCTCATTCGGCTCATTTTCACTTCCACAGATAAGCTCTAACATTTCCAGTCACTACTCCAAATGTTCCTCTTTTTTTTTTTTTTTCCACATGATCACATAAATAGTACTATTCACAGGAGTTCAGTTAAATAAACAAAACACTCACAGCACTGAAGCCTAAAACAGTTTTCATTGAAGATGCTGCTACAGGGTCCCATAACACCTCATATATAGTAACAGCTTTGTAATGGTTTGAGAACTATTCTCTTTTCTGCTACTGACCCTGGAAGTTATTCTAGCTCCTCAATACCTACAGATCCACACCATGTGTAGATTTAATGGTGGTCATTCTTGGCCGAAAACATAAATGTGCCCCTCATTACAAGTCTTTCTCCTCTGTGTTTCTTTCCTGTTTACACCACTGCTGTCTTTTCTTTCTGATTTTACCACTCTTCTTGTGGCCTCTAAATGTAATGGGTCTGACTGCAATAAGAAAACTTGATGCATAAGTATATCAAAAGAGCTAATCACTGCCTTGGCACAAAAGCCTATTGACCTATCAATCTACCAATCTGGAATGACAGAACTGCATTTTCTGTAGCCATGCAATTTCATTGCTATGTTCCTTAATAGCTAGCTATACAGTATCATGAAAATGCAGTCCAATGAATTTTGGTGAAATGCACTATAATGGGGCCAATAATCATATGCACTCTAAGTACATATTAGGTAGTATTTATGTGATTTTTACAGCAAGGAAACAGGGAAAAAAAATTACAGAAGACAGAAAAATGTAAAAGAAATTTTCATGTCTCATCAATTACGTAGAGATAAAAAGTAAATTCCCCTTAATACAGAAAAAGTCTGAACATAACAGACATCATTCTGTCATCCCATCCTAACTACAGTAATTATTCTTACAATGTTTTTGACCCTCATATCTTAGTTTATGCCAAATTTTTAAGACACAGATAGAATTGTTGTTTATGATAAACTCAAAACATTGAAAAGCCCTCTTGTAGTTCTCACTCCCACAATTACAGAAAACTTCGATCCTACAAGCTTTTGCTCATGTAAGTGCACAGAGCACCTTTATCATGACCAAATACTGGACTAGGATCTCCAAAGCAGAAAGCAGGAACCTCTTCAGTGTGATTGATGTACTAAATGTCCAGACTTACAAAAGGAGAGCTAAACCAATGCCAAAACCTCCAGTAATTACTGTCTGCTGCCTTGTGGAATCCACGGGCAAGCTGAGTGAGGATGAATCAACTCAAAATGCTTAGGAGATGACAGTGTCTCCTATGTGCTCTGCCATCTCTGGATTCACAATCATCAGGTTTCCCTTGGAGATAGGAATATAAACCAGTCCTTCCAGATCATATCTGGAAGAAAGGAAGGTAGCTGTTTCACCTAAACTGGTAAGTTCTAGCAGGTCATCTAGGTTGCATGTCAAATACATGTCTATTAGCTAGATTATTCTAAAATACTTCCTGCCCTAGCCACCCTCTACAGGTTTTTTTGGTTTGGAAGAAGTAAATATTCCATGAGAGACTAAGGAATAGAGGAATCCAGGAAATATTGGATATTTAAATCCAATTAATTTTAATTCAAGTTAATTTGTAGTTTTATATTAAGTATTTACTGAACCTGAACTGACATCTAGATCTCTTCTTTCCTATATACTTTAACTAAAAGTCTATAGAATTAGCTACACTGTCACATTTTCTCTCTTCCTAGACATGAATATTTACTGCTTATCCAGGCAAGGTTTTCATTTGGAAGGAATGAGAGATCAAAATCTCAGAATACTCAGTAGACTACTGATTAAAGCATTTATGTGGCTGATAGCAGATACAAACACAAATACCTCAGGCGGAACTAAGAACTGGCTCTCCAGTGCCTCAGTTGAATTGCAACTCTCTAGGACACTAGATGATGGTTATGAGAAAGGCTCTGCTTGTGGTTTACCAAGGTTCAATCCAGAAGATGCGCTATGATACCAGCTGGTTTGCATCCTCCAAGTACAACAGCTGAAGAAACATCTACTGTATGAATGCCCAGAGAACGCCAACTAGGCTTCTCAGTGCTGGTGTAAGCGTTAGACATCTCAGGGCATGCCCAAAACAGACCCATAGGAAACCAAGGAGACTGACTGGTAAAGGTATATCTCCCTGGATACACTACCTGCTTCCAGGTTTAGAGTATTGGAATGGGAGAGGACCAAAATTTTGGCTTTGTCATCCATGGGTACAGGTAGGCAAGATGCTGCCAATTGTCGTCTTGTGGTGCTAACAAACATCAGTTCTGTAGCTAATAGCAGAGTCTGAGCACCAAGGTGGAAGGATACACCTTGGCTGGATGAGACACTAGGTTTGTCATGGGTCAGACAAGCCTGTGGTCTTCTTCTGAGGTCTGTGACCATGAAGTAGAGATGCTCAACTGACATTTCCTACCCCAACTATACACAAAACTATATACAAAACTACATATGAAACTGTATGACTCCATGGCTGTATGAGGAATTCCTGTAATTTTCATGTAGCTGCTCACAGCAGTAAGAATGAAAGCTCTGAACTGATAATTTTCAAACCCATTCCCTCTCTTCCCCAAAACAACTTGAATTAAAATTTCAAAAGGCTGGACACCTGTTCATCTTCAAATGTAGATCACAGATATCAAATTTAGTGGGAAGATTCCTATTGTTTTCAACAATTCACTTGGGACTTCAAGGTTCTTTGAGCAGTTCTACCTCTAATATATTCATAACAGTCACTTCAAAAGAGTCTTAATCATGATTATCAATTTTTGTTGAGGAAAAAACAAAAGCCTGCATGAACTACAAGATAAACCTTCTTGGAGCCGTATTATCTTTTTGACATTATCATTGATTTGAATCAAACAGCAAGAGACATTTACATTTCCCTATCAGTGATACGTTCCATTCACTTGAAAAGGAAAAAGTTGGGTTTACTTAAAAAAAAAGAAAAAAAAAGAAAGAATTACTAGCTTTAATTGTTACAACTTTGATGTTGGGCTTATTATATCACAGATTCCTTAATAATTTGAATTAGAGGCAGGACAGCAGTAAGTATGCCTTCTAACTCTAATGACAAATAATAATGTGCTTCCTGTTAGCTCAATTAATATGAATAAGAATTTAAAGGATTACTAAAGTGCCTTTTTGAAATCATTACCCTAATTAGCATACCATTAGTTCACACACAACTTGAAAAAAAAAAGCATAAATGCTTGGTCAAAAGAAAAGCCTACATTTCTGCATAATAATGAAAGAAATAATCAACAGATGCAGCAGTCAGGTTTATTTGCTAAATGCATAGATTATAAAACTCACATGACCTTAGCTACTTTGTGTGCAATAGTCTTGTAGTCTTTTATCATTGTGCTGGTTTTGGCTGGGGTAGAGTTAATTTTCTACACAATAGCTAGTATAGGGACATAGTTTGGATTTGTGCTGGAAACAGTGTTGATAACACAGGGGTGTTTTTGTTATTGCTGAGCAGTGCTTACACAGAGTCAAGGCCTTTTCTGCTTCTCACCCCACCCAACCAGTGAGTAGGCTGGGGGTGCACAAGAAGTTGGGAGGGGACACAGCTGGGACAGCTGACCCCAACTGACCAAAGGGATATTCCACACTATATGACATCATGCTCAGCAATAAAAAGCTGGGGGAAGAAGAAGGAAGTGGGGGAAGTTCGGAGTGATGACGTTTATCTTCCCAAGTAACCGTTATGTGTGATGGAGCTCTGCTTTCCTGGAGATGGCTGAACACCTGCCTGCTGATGGGAAGGAGTGAATGAATTCCTTGCTTTGCTTTGCTGGCATGCGCAGCTTCTGCTTTACCTGTTAAACTGTCTTTATCTCAACCCACAAGTTATCTCACTCTTGCCCTTCTGATTGTCTCTCCGATTCCACTGGGAGGGAGTGAACAAGCGGCTGCATGGTGCTTAGTTGCTGGCTGGGATTAAACCATGACAATCATGCAAAAATTTTCACTCATGAAATCCTTATGCATATCAGAAATGAAATTTTACAGTTTTTAAGACTTCAGATTTGTTTGGGTGAAAAATGTTGGAGATTGTGGTGGTCTTTTTGTCACATGAGGTGGACAATACTTAGTGTAATGAGGCATTGAACTTTGGCTGAAAGCTATATGTACTGTCATAACAGAGGTCCAAGATTTTTTGTTTTGCGTAAAAATAAATTTCAGTAGTAAAATTTGTGCTAGAAAGAAGGTGAAATGAATGGTTGTGGAGATAAAATTAATATCAACAAAATGTAGCCCTGTTGGTTTCCCTTCTTCATAAAACTGAAAATCTCTCATGTGATTTGTTTACTATCTTTTCCAGAACTAAATGCCTTCTATTCAGCAATGTATGATTTATTATGCATTTAAATAGACAAACTCCATGAACCACTAGAGATTAGTTCAGGGTCTGTTGAACAGAGCATAGTTGTTAAACAATGTTTTGAATAGGAACTTGGATTTATTTCTTTGAAATACACCTTTTGCTCTTGGTAAAATTTAAAGCCTATTTTTCTCCTGCTGACTAACTAATTATCCTTTTCTAATTTTGTCAACAAATCAACTTAATAATAAGCTCAACTGTTTGCCAACCCAAGGATGTGGTTCAACAAAATCCCATAAACAGTGCTCAACTTAGAACATGTGAATAATAAGGTTCTTAAGCATTGTTTTATGAGAAAATCAATTTGGTATGTGAGAAAGAGAGCATGGAATTTTGCATGAAAGCAGAGAACGTTGAATTTTATCTCTCAGAGGAAGCAAACAGCATGTGCCTAATATATAAACAGGGTCAGTCTCATGTTTTCTTTTGATGAAACTAGAAGAAGAAACAACAAGAGAAATAGTCAAATATGACCTTTACATTGGTTTTGCTGAATTATGAAAGTATTGATGTGCTAACATGCTAAACCTGTTCTCGGGACCTTTGCTTCCAGTTACTGTGATTTACTTCACAGAACTACGTGGGTTGGGAGAGATCCCCAGAGGTCATCTAGTTCAAATTCACGCCCAAAGTAAGTTCATTTAGGGTTGCTCAGGACCTTGTCCATGCTAATTCAGGATATCTTCAAGGAAGGAGATCATAGAATCATAGAATGGTTTGGGTTGGAAGGGACCTTAAAGATCACCTAGTTCCAACCCTCCTGCCATAAGCAAGGACACCTTCCACTAGATCAGGTTGCTCAAAGCCCCATCCAACCTGGCCTTGAACACTTCCAGGGATGGGGCATCTACAACTTCTCTGGGCAACCTGTGCCAGTGCCTCACCACCCTCAGAGTGAAGAATTTTGTCCTTATAGCTAACCTAAATCTACCCTCTTTCAGATTAAAGCCATTACCCTTTGTCCTATCACTACATGCCCTTGTAAAAAGCCCTTCTCCAGCTTTCTTGTAGGCCCCCTTCAGGTACTGGAAGGCTGCTACAAGGTCTCCCCGGAGCCTTCTCTTTTCCAGGCTGAACAACCCCTACTCTCTTAGCCTGTCTTCATAGGAGAGGTGCTCCAGCCCCTTCATCATCTTCGTGGCCCTCCTGTGGACTTGCTCCAACAGGTCCATGTCCTTCTTATGTTGGGTGCCTGAGAGCTGAATGCAATACTTCAGGTGGGGTCTCACGAAAGTGGAGTCTCATCTCCCTCGACCTGCTGGTCATGCTCCTTTTGATGCAGCCCAGGATACAGTTGGCTTTCTGGGCTGCGAGAGCACATTGCTGGCTCATGCCATAGCCTTAGTCACATGAGTTAATATTTTGGGGTCTGAAGGGTGGGATTCACTTCATCTCACATACATGTGAGCTAGTGAATAGGAATCTGTAATCAGTACAGAGGATTAATAATGCTAGCATTTTATTCTTCTTATTTTAAGAAAAAAAATCTGCAATGTATCTGATGAATCATGCTCTGGATTTGCCCTCTCTTCACTGACCATAAAGCCCTCTCAGGTTACTGGTTCAGATGGAGTGGCTATACCATAAAAATCTAAAGTCAGTTAGAATGAGTTTTATGCAAGTAGAAGTAAATAAAAATAAGTATCTCTAGATTTTTCTAGGAATGTAAAAGTACAATTTTAAGACAAATCACCTTGCTGAAATTACTGTCAATTACTAAATCTGGAAGAAACATTTTCACTGATATGCTAATAAAAAAGTCATGATAATTCCCAAACTTACTTCAGCCACTTTAAAGAACATAAAGCTGACAATGATATTGTGTTGTCTCCGAGGCAACAATCAACTTTGATACTGAATTAATCACATAAATAATCATGGAGGAGATCCAACTGTGTTTGACTACCTAGTCGCTGCAGGTTTCACCTTCATTACCCATTTCTCAGTGCCCTGACTGCTGCAGTTTACCCACGTTAACCAGCTCAGCTTCCATTGCTTTCCTTAGGAAATAGCATTGGGAAAATTTTCTTTTGAACAAAGGTCCTCTGTCTTTTCTTCCAACTACAGCCCTCATATAAGAATCTCTTTTTTTTCTTATAGTTCAGAAACTTCAAAGTAATATCTGGTAAGGTGATGGTAAAAATAAGAGTAAATATCCTTCTCCTGAGGGCTAATACATCTTCCTTCACAGTTAATGATGAAACTCCCATTGACCTCCATCATCAAAATTAAATGTTTAGCCATAAATTAGCCTTTTAATTATTCCTCATTATTCAGTCATTTCAGCCCCTTAATCATGAACTGTTCCAGCCCCTTCCATGAACAGCTACTAACTTGATTAAGGGTTTTTGTTGTTGTTGTTTCATTCCCCCACTGGTTATTGACAGGAACAGTCTATACACAGTATTTCAGATGCAAAGTACTACCCTGAGAAACCCAAAGAAACCTGATCAAGGACATGACACCTTTGTATAAACAGCTTTCAATCATGTTTTCTGTAGTGTCACAATACAAGCTACTGCTCAATCTAATTTACTGTTGATGCCTTTTGGTCTCCCTTGGCAGTACTGTGGTATCTAGATTTCTTTTTGTCTTTTATGTACCTTAGGGTTTTTTTTGACAGACCTATTATCTGTTTTTCCAAACTAAAGACACCAATTTACAAGACAGCTAAGGAGCTGTACTCATGAGCACAGATCTCACCTCTCAGCTTGAACTTCAAGCAAATGCCACCACACTGTTCACATATTCTGATTAAAGTTTAATAAAATTTGCCATGATTCAGCCTTTCTGGCCACTTTCAGGGATGGGCTAAATTGCATTTAGGGTTCTGTCATGTGTTTGCAACGAAGACAAATACCCGATTTATCATTTTTACTCTCTTATTTTTTGCCATGGTTTTACCACATTATCTGCCCACGGCTCAGATGATTTAGGTTAGAAATACAAGTCAGAATTACAACTGGAGGCTTAGGAGCCTGCTTAAACTCTTTTTCTCCTCACTGGTACACATTTTGTTTTTCACGGTCTGACGGCATTTTTTAATTCATGTCATATTTTATTTTATTAGCTTGTTGGAAAAGAAGTCAATCTTAAGGTACTGGAATTTTCCCCTTTTCATTTTGCATTGGTGGCCCACTGTCCTTCTTGTCCCATTCTTCAAAATGTCAATGAACATGTCCTTATAACAGTAAAAATGGGACTGTTCTCATGTTAAGAACTTTTATCCCAAACATAAAGACTCATGTCTCCCTGAAATGGCAGTACCTTAACCATGAACAGTGAACCTACGCAACAGGTTAGTGCAGCAAGTTAAGAATATCATATCTAATTGAAACCACAGGTGAAATATAGATCAGCAAAATGTAATTATCTGAACCAAAGCTCTTCCAGGACACCTGGGTATCACCTGCTCTTACAGAGGCTGGCATGGGATCATTAGTGACCACATGTCGTCAGAACCTCATTTTCCATCTCATCTGAAAGACATCACCTCCAGCAGTACAATAGCCAACACACATGCTGGGGCACAAATTGAGAGACAGTTTATTAACAGAAATGTTGACAGTTCTTCTCATAGCACCTTGCTGTTTGTTGGGTGCCTCTTCCAGCACGACCCTGATTATGTGGCTGAAGATAAATAATTTATGTTCTGTGTTGGATTTCTGGGCCTGTGCCTGCAGCAGCTTCTGACTGTTCTCTTAAAAGAGCACCTCTTCCTTAAACCCATTCCCTCTGCTCTGTGAGTTCTCTGTCCCACACTGAAAGAAAATAGGAATCTGATCATTACAAAGAACCTTAAATGAACTCCTGTGACGTAAAGACATTTTATAAATTATTCCGCAGTCATAAAAATATGGCCAAAATTGCATGGTCTTGCTAGAACATAATCACTCATTTCAAAGCTGTCTTCAATCAATAGGTAATACATATTCCCACTCTTCCAGTAGATTCCAAATCCACTGGCAATCAAGTAGTTAAACATAAAAATTAAGGCTAGTTTTTTTCGGTCATTATAGCCCCATGAATTCTTGATTTCAGGCTATGACTGTACCAGTTACCCAGTTACTTCACAAATCATACGTTCCACACTGTGGTGTTTAATTAGAGCTATTCAAGCTGTTAGTTATTTGCACTGGTAGAGAAAGAGGAGCATTAAAAAACAAAAAAAGCCCATGCAATCCCCAAGGCTGGTTGAAAGGATTGAATGAAGCACATATTTTTCCTTACACACTCCTGTGTTCCTGTGAATTTGATGTAGTTGTCAAACAATGTCACTTTGAAACATGGTAGCACCAGATAATCAGATTACAATGAAAAACAATAAAAAGGAAATTGAGCTGGGTCATTCTTGACCCACTCTGTCATTCACCCTGGGGATCTTTCAAAGGTATCTGATGACAGTGCAGCCAGAGGGCGATGTCCTTGAATAACTCAGCAGCTGCATCAAATAAGTCAGCTCTGCTTTCCTTCTGTTGCAGTATTTTCCATGCAAATCTCATGTCTACTTCTCTGCCACTTACCTTTTGTTAGCCTGAAAGAGGAGGAAAACTATAGATGTGAAAGTGCAAAAAACATTCTCATCCCTGGGAAAATGCAAGAGAGTTTCATTTGCCGTAATAACTGGGTATCAGTCTTTAGGTTACTGGACAAAATTCAAGATACCTTTGCTAACTCTGGACTTAAAAAGGGATGTGTTTTTCTCTCAGCAGTACTAAGAATTACTACATCATTGGCTATGCAACCAAGGTGAGATATTTTGCATTTTTTTCTTAAGAAGTGAACTTGGGTTCTTTTTAAGGTGTCAGTTACCTCTCATTCCCAAACCTGGATTTTTTCAAGTAGTTTTGCTTGGACCCCCACACCTCCCACAAGTAACATGTCTGAAAACCAACACCCAGTTATATACACAAAACCCTGCTCTGTTCCTGCCTTCAGCTTCCCATGTGAAAGTCATTCTTATATCTCAGATTTTTACATA
Source organism: Theristicus caerulescens (assembly GCA_020745775.1). Classification (NCBI taxonomy): domain Eukaryota; kingdom Metazoa; phylum Chordata; class Aves; order Pelecaniformes; family Threskiornithidae; genus Theristicus; species Theristicus caerulescens. The sequence continues at coordinate 126,767,122 of CM036559.1, read as the reverse complement.
GTCAAGCACCTAAGCCTCCATCTATAAAGCCACAGGCATGTTGAAATGGCTGCTACTGCACATGTCCAGAAAACCACAATTATTTATCCAAGCAGCATTGAGGCTGAGTCTATGGGGTAATGCCCTTACTGCACACACCTGAGTGTCTCAGAACTGCCTGTTTTAACCTCAGGCTGAAATTGCCTAAAGCAATTTGGGATGATCCTTGGATTTCCAGTATAGTCAACAGTTCATAAAAAAAGGCTAAACTTACAAAGCTCTGAATGATCTAGGATCACAGGACTGAAAGAAAAGACAAAAAAAAAAAAAAATCATGTACTGTGTTCCCCAGACAGCACTGAATTGTTCTCTCTGGTCTATGATCCTAAGGCTTTCTTTTTCTAGTATGAACTAGTTAAATCAACAGTGCTCTCCCCTGCCCTATTATATTTCATTAATGAAAAATTATATATATTTTGTTTCCATTCTCCCTGCCATCAATGTTTCCTCTTTTCTCTGTCACTTTAACCTTCATTGCAACTCTTTTTGACACATTAACAGTCTTACTTCTAGGTGGTCTGTAAGGCATGCCAGGTGTCCCACCACCTCTTCTCTTGTTTCTAAATACCTTTTATTCCATTCATATAGATGTTCACAGTTGATTCCATAACCATTGTCGTTGCTTTCTGTGACATGAGTTTGTTGACCATGACTCCATTAATAACACATAATAGGTCCCCGCATAGGCACTTAATCTCTAGCTATGTCACTAGAAAGCATGTAAAACACAGATCTGAATCTCTGTGTCTTGCCAATCACGTGACTGAATAAAGAGAAGCTGAGTGGCTGTTGCATGAAAGATTTACTTCCTAGGTTTACAGACAGGTGTGTCCAGTTTTTGTAGATGCTACAGCTGACTGATAGTTTTCAAAGGAAAATATTGTTTGGAAAACAGTTTTGTTTCTCACTTCAATATTTTTGTAAGATTTTTTCTTTAATGACTTATGTCTGTTTGTTTGCTTCTTAATTATTTTTTCTAGATCCTTCTGGCAAGTACAGAGCTTATGTTTTGCTGGCAAGGAGCACTTCCAAGTCCCCACTGTTTCCTACCCAATTCTCTTGTGCACTTCATAAAGGCAGCTCTTCCATGCATAGCATACCCAGGAGATGCTTCAGGTGAGCCTTTTCTATTTAAAGATTACTGAGGGAAAAAATGTTGGATAGACCAGGAGGGATTTAGTAGCCTCTGGAGAGCCTTAATAGCATTTTAATTCTTGTTCAAATTGGAATCCAATAAAATTTTTCAGGAGTTAGGTATTTGGTCAAGCCTCACAAATTTCTGATTTTCCCTTTCTCAGCTTATTTAATGAGGACATCTTTATACATAGCTAATTACTAACTTTCAGTTGGATTAATTTAACAATACAATGCAAATTGTAGATCACTAGAGACTGACTCTCCTTCATGGAGAGACGTCAGTCATATCGGGACACAACCAGACCTTGCATATGAAGTTGTGTCCTATGCTCAGCACACATCCTGACAAAGGGATAGCTTCTGGCCAACATTAGACCCTCTCAGAGGCATTTATAAAAGTTGGTACTGGACAGGAGGGGGACTATCCAGAGGGTTCCTGACAGGCTTAAGGAGAGGGCCCATGTGAAGCTTGTGAAGTCCAACAATGCCATGTGCAAGGTCCTGCACTTGGGTTAGGGAAATCCCCCAAATCAATACAGACTAGGGGATGAACGGATCAAGAAAAGCCCTGTGGAGAATGTGTGCTAGTTTTGGCTGGGATAGGGTTAATTTTCTTCAGAGAAGCTAGTATAGGGATATGGTTTGGATTTGTGCTGAAAACACAAATTATGTTGATAATACAGGGATGTTGTCGTTATTGCTGAGCAGTGCTTACACAGAGCCAAGGCCTTTTCTGCTTCTCATCCCACCCTACCAGCGAGTAGGCTGGGGGTGCACAAGAAGCTGGGAGGGGACATAGCTGGGACAGTTGACCCCAACTGGCCAAAGGGATGTTCCATACCATATGATGTCATGTTCAACATATAAAGCTGGGGGAAGAAAAAGGAAGCAAGGGACATTTAGAGTTCTGGCATTTTGTCTTCCCAAGTAACCGTTCTGTGTGATGGAGCCCTGCTTTCCTGGAGATGGCTGAACACCTGTCTGCTGATGGGAAGGAGTGAATGAATTCCTTGTTTTGCTTTGCTTGTGTGTGCAGCTTTCGCTTTACCTGTTAAACTGTCTTTATCTCAATCCATGAGTTATCTCACTTTTGCCCTTCTGATTCTCTCTCTGATCCCACCAGGGGGGAGTGAACAAGTGGCTGTGTGGTTCTTAGTTGCTGGCTGGGGTTAAACCATGACAGAAGGACTTGGAGATACTGGTGGATGAAAAACTGAACATGAGCTGGCAATGTGCTCTTGCAGTCCAGCAAGCCAATCGTACCCTGGGCTGCATCAAAAGAAGTGTGGTCAGCAGGTCAAGGGAGGTGATTCTACCCTTCTACTCTGCTCTCATGAGACTCCACCTGGAGTACTGCATCCAGTTCTGAGGTCCTTAGTACAAGAAAGACATGGACTTGTCAGAGTAGGTCCAGAAGAGGACCATGAAAATGATCAGAGAACTGGAACACCTCTTCTGTGAGGAAACGCTGAGAGAGTTGGGGTTGTTCAGCCTGGAGAAGAGAAGGTTCCAAGGAGACCTTATTGTGGCCATTCAATATATAAACAGGGCTTATAAGAAAGATGGAGAGAAACTTCTTGCCAAGTCCTGTAGTGACAGGACAAGGGGCACCAGTTTTAAACTGGAAGAGGGTAGGTTTTGATTGGACATAAGAAAGACATTTTTTATGGTGAGGGTGGTGAGACACTGGACCAGGTTGCCCAGAGAAGTTGCGGATGCCCCATCACTGGAAGTTTTCAATGTCAGGCTGGATGGGGCTTTGAGCAACCTGATCTAGTTGAAGGTGTTCCTGCCCGTGGGAGGCGTGGTTGGACTAGATGATCCTTAAAGGTCCCTTCTAACCCAAACCATTGTATGATTCTGTGATTCTATGACTAGTCTCACTACTCTTGATTAGTCTAAAGGCTTCTGCAGTTTATAAGATTTATTCATTTGCACATGTAGTCACCAAGCACACGTTATAACTTCTTTCTGCTCTAGTGTTTGGTTGTTCTCCTCAGAATTTCTCCTTCCTAGCCCTAGTTACCAAATACCTTTGTGCATTTGTGTTTCTTCAGCCTTTTTCTACTGCCCACGCTAAAGAGATCAAATTATCTCTTTTACTTTCTCCTGTTATTTGCACCTAACATCTTGTTACAAAGAGAAGGTTTGAATGAAATTAAATTTTTATTCCTATTCATCTGCAAGTAACATAATCCTTTTCAGTGATCTTTTAAAGTGTCTTTTCTTCCTGTTCTCTGCCACATGAACATCAGTCCTAGTACTTGCACACCTAAAACCAGCTAGTGCTTTATGAGAATTGTTATAATGAAAAAGGGAAGTAATTTCATGTTTTGTAGTGCTTTAGCATCTTATCTCTTTTGTCTCATAAATTGGCTCAGGAAAAATTCAAAATAAATTAATGCATAAACCTATTCACAGACATTCAAAAAGGAATTCAGGAAAGTTGAAAATGAAATGAATCCCATGTGGCAGAATTATATGATGTTTGATCTAATAGATTCTAGTGTTTCCTAGGAAGCTTTTATGTTTTATTATGCAAATCTACAGGAACATGAATTGTTGACCAAATAGACTCTTTTGAAGCTGCTATCAAGTCAATGAGTACTTAGGAACTCTTCACCATGCACATGATTGACGAAGCAGACAATAAGAGCTTCTTTGGAACACTGTTGTCTATTGTGCCAAGGGATCTTGGTGCTCATGCATGCATAAGATATCTTTTTAATTTGCTCATAAATTCATATGCTATCTTTTCTTAGAAATTTGTTTTTCTTTTCAATAATCTAATAACTCAAACCACTTTCATTTGTTTCTTGTAAACTATCAACAGAGGAATGGCTTGATACAACTCCATTTAAACAAAAACACTCTCAGAAATAATAACAACTCACTTTTTTTCACAGCAAAATCAAGAAGTTTTAAAGTAGGTACTCCAAGAGGCCCGGAGATGATTAGATGATAAGTGTTATACTTCAACATCACAAATTATCCAAGTATACACTCAAAGTATTCAGCATGCCAAGTCAGGGTTGTCAAGGCATTACTTCTTTCTCATATAGCATCCTGAAAGGTTAGTGTTCATCTGCTCTTTGCTGCAGTGAAATATTGTGTTAAGAAGAAGGCCTTGCCATCAGACTGTGACTGTGCAGCAAAGAACTCTCTGCTTTCTCTCAGCTGTTTCACTCTGAGCCAGATGGAAGGACTGAAGAGAGGAACCTTCCTCCTCTTCATAAAGGCAATAGAAGATGTCCAGGTAGGGGAGGATCTCTGGAAGGTAATGTTTAGAAAAATATAGTAAGGAGGAAGGTGATAGTATGAACAGAGATCAGGAGTTCCTGACAGGCCTAGGCTTCAGATGGGCTAAAAAGTAAAAGGTTCTTCCTAAGGTTGCAGAGGGAATTGTTAAGAATTTATTGGAAGAGTCTGAGCCCCAGAAAGTTGTTGGTTTGAGAACAAGCCTGAAGAGAAGAACCCACTTTTCATCATTCGTGCATTGGTGCAAATTGAAATACAAGAAACTGTTTAAATATATGAAAAAACTTTTTGCATTGTAAGGGTGATTAGACCATTGAAACAGATTTCCCAGCAAGGTTGCGGGGTCTCCATCCTTGGAGACAAACAAAGCCTGACTGCCCATGGGCCTGGGCAACCCACTCTAGCTGAGCATGTTTTGAGCATGGGTTTGGATTGGATGATCTCCAGAGGTACCCTCCACCTGCAACTACTCTGTGATTCTGTGATTAGCACAGTAAACTAAGGCAAAATGTTTTCTCTTGAATATTAACCTGTCCCTGTCCTATTTTCTCTATGTCAAGGATTTGTGGCTAGTTTGTGTTCCAGTAATATTTAGTTTGAGAGATACACGGCCCTCTTGGGAACAGCTATACTAATTTATGAAGATCTTACACTATTGTTTAGAATATTTTTATTAAATTCTGCTTCAGGGTTATGCAGATCTGTTTTAAAGACCTACTTTCTTATTTTAAACATTTTTTGTACAGTGCAGCTGTATATTCTAGGACTCTAATAGAAAACAGCAACAGATCTTTAAATGCATCAACGTTATCTGGCACCTATAATTAGCTACCACGGGGAGCTAACAGCATTATCATTACTCTAATTAATAAACTACATTTTCCTACCTAAGCCCACAATGTCCATTTGCTAATGTCAGTACTGCTAATCTGTGACAGCCACCCTAGTGTTATTTCGATATCTATTGTAATAAGGCTCTCCATTGAAGCCTGCTGTGATTGTTGACATGCATTATAATGCCAGCTTAATTACTAAACTACTAAAATGTACATGCTCATATGTGCTTACAACTCTGAAGTGCTTCCTTTAGGTAACTGATAGCAACATAAACCAAATGCTTACTATGTACTACCAAGAGAATGGGAGGAGGAAATTTGAAGTTTTCTTTTCAGTCACTTTCTAGCATTTGATGGTGATCAAAAAATATCAAATGATCATTTGATCATTTTACACTATGAACTCTAACTTTGGAGTAGATGAGACTTTTTTTTTCAAGATAAATAAACACTTCATTAGGAATTGCTGTTACAAGTCCCCTTCGTTCTCCTCCATTTCCACATTTCAACATTTTAGTGATAGATAATAGATAGATAGATAGATAGATAGATAGATAGAACGATCGATCGATCGATCAACTGGCAAATGCAGATAGGAAAGCCAGCTGTTGTTCATAATATTATCATTAATATGTTAGAAACAAAACAAAGAGCACTTTACAGGTAATATCGGGGTATTCACACACACTCAAGAGTTCAACTTTGATCAAGATAATCATCCAAAACCAAGAAAAATAGTTACTGTTCTATGGAGCTTATATTTTTCTAGCAGTATCATGTCATTGGGGAAGGGTAGAGTGACTGATCATTCCAAAGGGGATGGGTACTTTGACTTGTACCTTAACCCTGATGTATTTCTAATACTCTTTTGCCTCAGAAATGTACTCCTAAACAACTTCTTGTATAGATTTATAACTTTCAGGCTGAAAATATATAGACAGTTATATGTAAAGAGGTGAAAAAACATGATCTTTGTCCGAAAAAAAAAAATTGATAACTTAATTATATGATGTAAATTAAGACCTTGCGTGAAGGTGTATTAAATGAGCAAACTCCTTAATGGATGCATTACAACTGTCAGCAACAAAACTAACAAATGCTGTACGTTCTTCAGCAACATATTACAATTCAGGGTATGAAACAAAACCAGTTAAGACACTGAAAAGAGTCATGCTGAATGCCTGGTGCTGTGGATTTGGCATAATAAAAAGAAAGGAAAAAAAACTGTAAGGGACCTTTCAGAGAATTTCTCTAAATCCTACTCCACATATTTTTGTTGGTTTCTTTTGGCAGAATGGCTATCATCTTTCCTTTTCAATTCAGAAAATGAAAACTATATATGAAATTCATCAAAGTTTCAACTGAGCACTTAATAGCTCTGCCAGTGATTTCCTTTTTTACTAGATCCTCTCAGATGCTTTCAACTTTGCCTGCTTTCTCTTTTTTCCTCCCCTCAACCTCCTAACACAACACAAAGAGTAATTTAGCTTATTTCATCTAATCATTTTCAGTTATTTACTCATGAGCAGTCCTTAGTTGCAACCGGAGTAGCAGTCCCATAAAACTGTGAATGCTACTACTTATAAATGTTTTTTTTTTTTAATTACACTATCACTATTTGGAAACTCAGTCTTTCCTTTTGTGCTAGACAAATTTCAGAATTTAAGTGCAGCATTAACTGCTGAATCTCAAACTGTATAAACTCAGCAAAGCCACGTTTGGTAAAGTAACTTAAAGAAATGTAATGGCAGACTGAACATAATTTTGGCCTTACACCTTTACAATTAATTCCCATTTGCTTCACTGGAATTTCTGATGAATCACACTAATGCTGAAGAACCACCAGCTAACATCTACCAGTTCACAATTATTAACCTAGAGGTTAAAAACACATACAAAATTGCTTTCTTCACCTCCAAAAGCTCAAATGCTGAAAAGCATTAGTCAAGTATGTTTCTTAATATGACATTAATAAATCTGAACACTGTCAAAACATTAAAAAATGAGATCTCTCTTCTTTCTTCCAAATACTCTTATTCTAAGAAAAGAAATGGAACCTTTAGGCAATCATTTCATTAGAGGTTTTATAAAAACAAATACATCTTGATTACTTTGAAACAACCACCTAAGTCATGTGGTACTGCAATTTATACCTTCAGAGAGTACCCTCTGGTGTTAAAAATCTAATACTGCAAAGACTGACACCACTTTCATCCAGTTAAATGGCTTCAAGATTTGTGATTTTTTTTTCTGATTAAACCTTTCTCATTTTTTATGGGCTACTGATAATGACAACTTCCTCTGTCTGTTGCAAGGAAAATTATTTCATGGAGAAAGTAATATGTATGCACGCTGGTGTAAGAGCCTGGAAGAGTCTGATTAAAACCAGGAAGAGATATAACAACATAAATCTTTTTCTGGAATAGTCAAGAATAGTTATGGAGATCCTATTTCAAAGTTTTTAGGCTTTTTTTTTTAATGATCTGACAGGAATAGAAACTGTTATTTCAAATTGTAGTTGTTACCATAGTTGTTACATTTTGTTGATCTTACCACGGTTTCATTGGGTTTGGTTTCATTTGAGAATTCTTACTGACATGACTTTGAAACACATACTGAATTTCAAGTTTCTTTTTGTCTTCTTCGTCCCTCGTCATTTTCCCTCAAATCACAATGACAGCACACTGTGCAGGATGTTACTGTGCAGGATGTTACTGTACAGGAGTGCTACAAACTCCATTGATCAGGAGCATCCCAGGCTGCTTTGGCAGGTACAAGTGGTAATCATCATTTGTTTCTTCAGAGTATGAACCCCACAACTCTACAGACCTGACCTGATGCCTGCTCTACACTCACATTGTTGGGAGCAATCACACCGAGCAAAGTAATTACTGAAGGTTGTGTTCAGAACATGCAGTGCAGAGTTGTGCTCACACACTTCCAAAAGATGATTTTTTTTTTTTGTTTCTGAAATGGGCCCATGTCATTAAGCTTGCTAAGTAGGACAGCTTGCTACATGCTATGCTCTCTGACAGTAGCACTGCTGTAAGGTGTTTATTTTCACCCTTCATTCAGTGGTACTAAAGGAAATGGGGTGACATCAGTGCACGTCTGTATAAATGTAATAATTACGCCTACGGTCACAGTTCGGCAGTTTAGGACAGGTTTCTGCTCAGGAGGAAGGGTCCTTTTGCTCTTTGTATATAACAATATCAACCACTAAAATTGGTTGATTGCTCTGTCATGTCCACTCAGGAGTTTTGAGACCAACCTTACTCTTGCTTCTAACAGAATATGTAGACAGGGATGACACTCATCTTACTAACTATGGGTACTTGCCTACCATTTTTCTTTTATTAGATAATGACGACATCTAAGGCACAGTGCATATGAGTAAATATTTTTCCACTGAGAATGAAAGGTACCTAGGACTCTAGCTCAGGTAGAGATGTCTGCAACAGTAGCCTCTGTATTTACTACTCGTATTATCACTGAATCGTTAGGCACCCAGTTTTTCTTCTGTTTGTTACCTTACAAGATGGGTATGACAGATGGTATTATTTTTTGTCTGTGTTATGTTCCTATTCTATTCCTGTCAATATGTACACTTATGAATGAATTTCAGCCTGTCAGCCTTGTAGAACCCTCTGCGAAGAATATGAGTATTGCAAATAGGTACTGATATACATTGGCATCATTTGTTCGTTTATCTCAAAGCAATCATAGTGTGTTCAGCTAACGTGTACATACATACCAAATTAATAGGCAGCCTGCCACATATCAATCAAAACTTTAATATATTGTTCCCTCTCAGCTATTCCACTCTCCCACAAATCTGTTCCCTCACTTAAATCAAGACACAACATTGTCAACATTGACATTGACAATCAATGTCAATCATGACACAGACACATCGTGTAAATGCAAAAGTGAACTTTGCATTTGAAGATCTGTGTTGCACTAAAGTCATTTTACAGCATGCTAAGGTTATTTTTTTCTGATTCTTAGGACCTGCTCAGCAAGAAATACTTTTGCTGTGCAGTAAGGCCAATACTCGTTTGAAAGGCAACTGTCTGTTCAACAGTATAACCATGTTTTGTTTATGTATTGGGTTTGCGTGGGAAGGTTTTGGTAGCAAGGGGGGTACAGGAGTGGCTTCTGTGAGAAGCTGCTAAAGCCTTTCCCCATGTCCAATAAAACCAATGCCAGCTGGCTCCAAGATGGACCTGCCACTGGCAAAGGCCAAGCCCATCAGCAACAGTGATAGAACCTCTATGATAACATATTTAAGAAGCGGGGAAAAAAAAACAAACTGTGCAACTGCAGCCAGAGAGAGGTTTGAGAATGTGTGAGAGAAATAACTCTGCAGACACCAAAGTCAGTGAAGAAGGAGAGGGAGCAGGTGCTCCAGGCGTTGGAGCAGAGAATCCCCTGCAGCCCATGGTGAAGACCATGGTGAGGCAGGCTGTCCCACTGCAGCCCATGGAGGTTAGTGGTGGAGCAGATATCCACCTGCAGCCCATGGAGGTCCCCATGCCAGAGCAGGCGGATGCCCGAAGGAGGCTGTGACCCCATGGGAAGCCCACACTGGAGGAGGTTCCTGGCAGGACCTGTGGACCCATGGAGAGAGGAGCCCATGCTGGATCAGGTTTTCTGGCAGGACTTGTGACCCTGTGGAGGACCCATGCTGGAGCAATCTGTTCCTGAAGGACTGCACCCCATGGGAGGGACCCATGCTGGAGCAGTGGTGAAGAACTGGAGCCTGTGGGAAGGACTCACATTGGAGAAGTTCATGGAGGACTGTCTGCCATGGGAGGGACCCCATGCTGGAGCAGGGAAAGAGTGTGAGGAGTCCTCCCCCTGGTGAGGAAGGAGCGGCAGAGACAACATGTGATGAACTGACCACAACCCCTGTTCCCCATCGCCCTGTACTTCTCAGAGGAAGGAGGTAGAGAAACTGGGAGTGAGGTTAAGCCCTGGAAGAAGGGAGGGGTGGGGGGAAGGTGTTTTAAGATTTAGTTTAGCTTTTATTTTCTCATTACCCTACTCTGATTTGATCAATAATAAATTAAACTAATTGTCCCCAAGTCGAGTCTGTTTTGCCAGTGACAGTAATTGCTGAATGATCTCTCTCTGTCCTTTTCTCAACCCATGAGCCTTTCATTATATTTTCTCTCCCCTGTCCAGCCGGGGAGGGGAGTGATAGGGTGGATTTGGTGGGCACCTGGCTTCCAGCCAGGGTCAATCCACCACAGTTTATGAACATACTCCTTCTGAATATTTTATTACTTTTGCACTTAGCTGAGAAAACAGATACAGTTATACAGAACACAGAATCATAGAATCGTTTAGGTTGGAGAAGAACTTTAAGGTCATCAAGTCCAACCATTAACCCAGCACTGACAACTCCACCACTAAACCATGTCCCTAAGCACTACATCTCCCTGTCTTTTAAATACCTCCAGGGATGGAGACTCAACCACTTCCCTGGGCAGTCTGTTCCAGTGCCTGACTACCCTTTCAGCGAAGTTTTTCCTAATATCCAACCTAAACCTGCCCTGGCGCAGCTTGAGGCCGTTTCCTCTTGTCCTATCACTTGTTACTTGGGAGAAGAGACCAACCCCCACCTCACTACAGCCTCCTTTCAGGTAGTTGTAGAGAGCAATAAGGTCTTCCCTCAGCCTCCTTTTCTCCAGGCTAAACAACCCCAGCTCCCTCAGCCACTCCTCATCAGCCTTGTTCTCTAGACCCTTCACCAGCTTCGTTGCTCTTCTCTGGACATGGTCCAACATCTCAGTGTCCTTCTTGAAGTGAGGGGCCCAAAACTGAACACAGTATTCAAGGTGCAGCCTTCCCTAAAGGCATGTACTGAATAGCCAAAGCTCCAGTTGTTGTTGAACTGCTTTCTGCAGTTCTAGGAGGAGGACCATGTTGCTGATCTACCTCCTACTTTCCCCTACTATTTCTTAGTAGCTTTCCCAGAACGGAACTACAGCTCAAAGAATTATTGATAATTTCTTTTTCCTCTCTATTTGTTTCACATGTCCCTGCTCAGTGGGAATTAATTTTTTTCTGACCAAATGATGAGTCTAAGTTATTGTTCTTACATCTAGAAGTCAAGGATCCTCCTATTCACCATCTCTAATACTTATCTCTTCCAAAAGAAAAGTACACAGATATGCAACATGCTGGCTATAAAGGATTTAAGTACAAGACTTTACTCTTCCTCGTGGTCTTGCAGGAAAATTCTAGTGCTGGAGTGGTTTCATTTTGCTCCAGATACTTTTGAAAGGCTGTTTGACCATCTGGCTTAACATCAACCCAAGATTCAGGAGATATCTAATGAGATTTAGCTAATCAGGTACAGATTTATACATCTGAGTTATCACCTCTTTATAGTCCCCAGAGACAAATGGGTAATTCTGCGGTAAAATTAACCCTATCTCTCTGAAGCAGATGTTTAAAAATCTCTTCATTGACCATGGAGATCTACAAAAACAAGCAACAGAGGCTAACTTAGATATAGTCACAATTTTTGTAATATAAATCCCCAAACTACTGTATTTTCTTAGTTTTGCCTTTAGCAAGTTTCTTTGCCCCTACATTTCCCCTCCAAACTTTTTGCCCTGTAATTTGTAGCACCATTTTTGCTCAATGTGGGGTCTCTGTTCCTCTGAATTTTCAACTAATAGCACCTTCAGCACCCTTAATCTGGCCATGATTTGTGGAACAGTATATATTTTTATTTATAATTACTATTTCTTTAATTTACTTTAACACAGGTCCTATGTTTCTTTACTTGGTTTTGCTGTTACAGGATACTTTATTCTGGCGTTAAGTAAGTTTTGTGCATCTTCTTGGATCAAAAGTCTCTTCTGTAGTCACAGTCTCTTGCAAGGAGTTGAATGACTTGACGTCTTCTTTGATTATTTTCTTCCTGTAGCATTAACAGCTTGCAGCTTCAGCCATGGTTAGTTCCCCAGGCCTTATGCTAAGACAAATGCCAAAATAATAATAGTACAGCTTCTTATTTCACTTTATCTCATCTCTCTTAAAATGTCTTCCAAAACCATAGGCTTTTTCCCCCTTGCCTATCCCTCTTAATTTTTTTCCATTATTTATCTTATGACTAAATACTTAATTAATTCTTGGTACATTGTGTTTACACATTGTTTTGTTTCAAACTGCCGTCTGTCTCGTTCTGCTGGGGGAAGTATTTGGAGACAAGAGCTTCTATCAGAAGCCACTGTTTAGAAAAAGGCTGTGTTGTGCTGGTGATTATTATACAGCTTGTAAAATAGAATATTCTACAGAAGTTATACACATACCAGGAAAACAGAGGTGTAGACACTGATTAGCAAAAACCAAAAATTCATATCCGTGTGTCTGTTGCAGGGAAGAGCAGGAAGCTGAAAAAAACCTATGTCTCTTGCCTAGTTTTTAGGCCATTAACTAAAATAAGATTTTTAGAGCACATTGTAAATGTGACTGAACATGTCCAAGGTTCTGAATAAGCCTCCTTTTGTTACCAACTTTTAACCTTTAATAATTTTGTCAATTTTTTCCATGACATGACAACTGTTCCCCCTACCTTTTCAGATGCTTTTGCATTTCTGTGTTTGCTCATGATTGCACCACTGACCTTTAAAAAGAGCTGGATTACAGGAGTGCATTAACAGCTCATGTAAAGAAGTACTGTCATTCAATTGTATGCATTTCTAGTTCTTTAGGAAGCCATGTGTAATGAAATATGTGATAGATTAATATTGCTGATGATACAGTTTAAAGAATTCTCTCCTTCTCTTTCATGCCCCATCTCTTTCCCCTTATAAAAATGCAAAGAAGGAAAAGCTTTAGTAGGATATCATTCTGTCACCACTGAGAGGAGAGAAGTTTGACCCAAGGCTTATTTCTTTACAGTCAGAAGTCCAGCTGCTTGGTCTGACCTTCTGAGCTAAATATGAGCAATGACCCATGTGGAGGAAGAGGTCCCCATGCTCAGGTCTCCAGAAGGAAGCTTTGCTTGGGGGAAACAGAGCAGGATGGAGCTTCACAAAACCTGGGTTCCCTTCTTGCCACTGGAAGGTAGTGTAACCTCAGGGAAGATGCCTCAATTCTCAAAATTTTTGCTTGCACTCCATTTGCACTGTAAATCCTTTTAAGCAGGCAGTAGTCCTTTATAGCCTTTCCATTGTGCATGTTTGTGTGATACTTCTGCGAGACTACTGGCAATATGATAATTCAAATGGCAACCAAAAAGAGCACATATATTTCAATTTTATTTTCTCTTTAAAATCTCAAAAGCCTCAAGGGGCGGTTAACTATTGTTTTTGTTTGTTCTTTAGAGAGTGTTCAGATTGATAACTGCCATACTCACATGTGTCATTACAGAAAACTAACATGACAGTTAATTAGCTTTGTGAACCTCTCCCAAGTTTTTTAGCATTTAAAGCTATTTGTTTATTTCACGTTTCGCACTTGGAGCCTGGAGATATTTGCCTGAAGGGTTTGGGGAGTTGGAAGCTGAGGAAAAACTAAATTTGTAACTATATGTCAGCAGGTTTAGTCTTTTTCATCTTTGCTGTTTGGCTGTAGCTGTAGGTAGGAGGAAAGAAATCAAGGATGGGGTAGAGTGTGCAGATGGACTAGTGCAACAGCAGCCTGGAACCCATAAGAGTACTCATAGCCCTCTTGCAGTCATTAGGATGGGGTTGAACAAGGTGTTTCAAGCAAATTGATCAGGATCAGAACAAAATGTTATGACTGTACCCTCCAAGAGAGAGAAATTGAGGACATGGTTTAGTGGTGGATTTGGCAGTGATAGGTTAACGGTTGGACTCGATGCTCTTAAGGGTCTTTTCCAACCTTAACAATTCTTTGATTCTATGATTCTATGACTCTATGAAGTCAAACCTGTCTGTCCCGTAGCCTGAGCAATTTTAAGTAGTACAGGAATGTTCATATAAAGAAACACAGTGGGGCACGGAAAACAGAAGGGGCAAGTTCTGCTGAAGAATATCAGGATCAAGAGAAGTTGTCTGAAGCAAAGAGGCAGTCTTTCAGACAGTAGCAGACGGTATTTGTGGCTGAGTTACCACAGCAGAGAATAAAGTGCTGTCAGGGATTAGGAAATGTGTAAATCAGAACGGAAACAGGCAGCTCGAGGGACCAGAGATAACTGCGGCTTAAAACATGAATAGCTAAAGAGAAATCTTTCAGGGACATCGTTTTTGTAGGGCACTCACAGGCTGTCTGTACTGGTGTACTAAACAAGATCAGAGCACTGACTTAAGCACTGGTATGTTATTGCATGCACCCAACTCTATTTTTATTTAAGGACAGAGAGGATAGCGAACATGTTCAGAGTAATGATCAATATTTTTAGTGGTGATCTGGAAAAGAATTAGAAAATCATTTCAATCAGAATTTTCAAATATTAAAACCAGAAAGGACCAGTCACCTATGTGGAGGAATTGGGATGATTTGATAAATCCAACACCACTATTTTAATCTATCTGAACTGAAAAAAGTCCTAACGCTAAGAGAAAGATACGCAAGCCATCTTTGCCAAAAAAAGTAATTATGTTGTGGAAGGCAATGACTGGTATCTAGGAAATTAATATGGTTTCCTTCTGTACTCCTGTAATAATCAGGGCTAATGCATTTCTTGGAAATATGAACAGGATTTGACACAAAGATGTTTTATTGTAGGAATGAGTAATACCAAAGGAAACTTTGCCAACCAAGCTCTTCAAAGAAGTATTCTAATTTGATAAAATAATTCTTTTTTTCCTTTGCACAGTGAGGTCAAAATATGTTTTTGCAGAGCTACCTCGTGAATAATCAAAGTTAGAGCTATTCCACACACCGATTTCTATGGTAAACATCCCTTGGTCAAACATGAGGGGATTTTTCAGTAAACCATGCAAGATTCAGCATTGATATAGTGCACTGAGATGATGGAGAGAAGGAGTTCATCCTGGAGAATTCTGTCACAGAAGTAATTCTTGGTAAAATGATATGAGCAAATCAATGAATGGGAATAAGTACAAATTGTTAACGAGTTGGAAAGCAATGTGTGTATGGACTGAGGACACAGAAAGATGTGTACACATCTGAATTTTCTTTCCTTCCAAACTTTGCTGTTTTGGGTCAGCTAGCCTCTTCCTGTATATGAGTAGTTTCACTGAGTTTATTGGAATTTCATCAAATCCTGTCATCAGAGAATCTGGCTATGCATTTGGCTTTCATTCAATCTGGCTAGGCAGTCTGGCTTTCATTGACTCCAGCTCATTTTATGTAGGGCTCTGGCATTAGCACAGTTAAGCATTTACACCTTGCCCCTTTGAAACCTCTGCTGGTTTCTTGAAGTTTAATTATCTGACTCCTGGACTGTGATAGGTACAGTATTTTATATTTAACATCTCTACAAATGTTATGAACTCAATATTGTGAGACCAAATAATTCAGTATTTAAACAGATTTCACTAGTCAATTGCCCAATAAAGGTGTGGATTTACATTCATGCTGGAATGTGGTCTATAAATGCAGAATTACCCATATGCATAACAGATGATTGAAACCATCAGAGAAATATGAATGTAAAATTCTTTCTTCATAAGTTTAAGACCAGAAATCTTTGTGAGAGAAGAGAAAGAACTGGGATGATATTATGCATTTCAAAAAGCTTTAAAATAGAATAGAATAGAATAGAATCTGCTGATGATATCAAAGAACATGTCACCCGATTAAGGTTGCTTCCATGCAGTAAACAGATATCCAAGGGTGTCTTTGTATCAATTCCACTAGACTATTTAACAGTTTCTACACAAAGTGAAAACATAGCCCAAGATCAACTAAACTGCTCACTATTTTTCCTGTGGTCTCCTTGGAATCACATCAAAGTAAACTTTTCTTTTGCCACCCTTTGGAT
Organism: Theristicus caerulescens; assembly: GCA_020745775.1. Classification (NCBI taxonomy): domain Eukaryota; kingdom Metazoa; phylum Chordata; class Aves; order Pelecaniformes; family Threskiornithidae; genus Theristicus; species Theristicus caerulescens. The sequence goes on along the minus strand of CM036559.1, from coordinate 126,750,919 downwards.
ATGAGCAACAAAGTTGTTTTGTTTTGTTTTGTTTTTTAACTGCATGCAATCTGTTCCTTTTAAATGACCCTTTTTTGAAAACACCCGTTTTATTAGATAAGTTGGAAGTTAATTGCGGTCATTATAATCTCCTTAGCTTCTTAATAGTTTAATTTATGTTTGTGCATGCAGCTGTCGGGATTGACTAAAAAAGTACAAACCCACACAGACTTACACAGCATTCTCTTGATTAAGAACTGATGTCTCCTAAAGTAACAATAATGGATGAAGCTGGGGGCATCTACGGAGAAAAGGCCATATGCCTGAGATGCAGGCAATGCTCAGAAGACACCGGAAAGGTTTCTAAAGTAATGAAGAAACAGCTTTATTGGCAAGTAATTACTTAAGAGAGATGAAAACAAATTCATGCTACTGAAGCAAGTCAGTCACTCGTGTGACTAAGTAGGTGTAGCAGACATGCTGTCTTTGCTTATGCTTTTTAACAGGAAGAAAAAAAAAAAGTCCTTTACATAGTGACAAATCACCATGAAGCATAGAAAAGATAAAAGAAAATGTAGCAAGCGGCATATGCAGTGTAATTAGGAAAAGTTCACATTGTACAGACAGTAAGCCAAATTCTACCCTTAGTGACAGTCATGAAACTCCTCTGGAGGGTAGCCAACAGTAAATTTTTAATGCCTCCAACCTGTACCTCCTGTCTCAGTCTGCAGTACTGCTTAGTCATGCTAACTTTTCCTGAACCATTTTTGTCTTTTAAATGAAAGTATTCTTGGGCCCTGCATTCTGGACGTTGCTTTCTACTGTCTCCTTGTTATCTAACATCCTGTCTTCTACCAGCAAGCTCTCCAGATTTCTCTGCCTTTTCACCACCTTGAGAGACCTAAATAATAAATTCACATTAATTACAATGGGTTGAATAGTATTTTCTTAAATATCTCAAGGCCTAACCCCTACTGAAATAAAAGTGAGTCAAGTCATTGATGGCTTTAAAGAACTGTGGATTCTCTTGCACAGAGAAGATCTAGATCAAAATACTTGCTTGACTCTTTCTGTCTTCTCTCAGTTGCTTTAAAGCCCTTAACATTCTGGGTCAGATTTTCTCCCAAAGTAAACTGATGGGATCTCCTGCAGTCATCCCGAGTGACGTCCTTGCAGAATATGCTTCTTTGTGACACTAGTATCACTTCTACGTTGTTTATGATTGTGAAAATGGGATGGTCAAACAGCCAATAAAATTATAGTCTATAAGACTTTGAAAATCACTTTACATGTCTACTTACTTCCTTAGGAGCATAAAATAATCCCAGCTGAGGTCACAGGGGAAAGAGAGAGGCAAAGCAAAGCAGTGAAATTAGAAGTTCCTCATCCACTGGCCTCATTAGGTCAAAACTGTGTTTCTTCACTTGCGTGCCAGGCTCGATAGCCCTTCTTTCTGCCTATATCACCTTTTGATTTTTATCACTAGCCCTCAGGACTCATCCCTTGCTCAAAGACCTTGTTTTCTGAAATACTGTCCATGGGTGCACTAGCACTCTCTTCTGATAACAGTTTCAAGTACTATTTTGGCTAAATCTCTTCAACTTCTCCTGCTTCTTCTTGACAGTCTTTCAAAGTGAGTTCCTTTTTTTTGCCCATTTCCACTGTTTCTATAACTCCACCAACCTCCCTTTTTCAACAGACATACAGTTCTGGTGTCATTTGTGATACCTCTCTCTCCTCCCTACACTGATGTTGTCATTGCCTCATTGTGTTCCCCCCGCCCCCTCACACTTTTATATCATCTTCAAAATGCATATGTTCCAACTGTTAATCCTTAAGCATTTTCAGCCATGAAATCTATGATAGAATTGTGAGATCTGACAACATCATATGCCTATAGATTTATGCTAAAAATCTGACCTGGTTCAGTATGTCTTTCAGCCTGAAATTACTCTGTCATCTACCACGTCCTCTTTCAATATTTACCACTAAAAATATTTTGGCTTGTAACTGTCAAAGTGAACTGTAAATGTGTGACAAGCCTCCACATGTGAACCTAAAGTCAATGTAAAGAACCAAAGCATGGGAAGGAAAGGCAGCTCCATACAACATGAGAGTGAGCATTGATAAGTAGCCACCAAATTACTTCTGCTTGGCAGGAAGGTTACTACAAGGTGATACTTAAAGTGCTCCATTAACATGAACATACACAATTCCACTTCCTACTCCATCCTTTGGTCTCCTCCCTTCCTTATATCATAGTACTGATTGTGGGATCAGATGATCAGTAATACTTAACTCCGATTACAATCACAAATCTCTGAAAATATGGATCTCGATGGAGAATTACTAAATTTCTTCCCACTGGCAAACTTCATGCAATCCCATATACAGGAGAGCTTTGGAGATTGCCCAGACAGCAGATGGATTTGCCAAGGCAAACCCTCCACGTGTGTGTTATTATTTTGTTGGTTTGAGTGAGTATATTCTCTTAAGGTTCTATAAGACTCCACAAAACCATAACAATGTATATTCTTTTTATGATTTGTGTGTTAATTAAACATTTCCAGCTCAATGAATGAATTCTGTGTAATGTCTCCAGACAATTGAGCTCTGCATCCTTAATTGCTGTGCCATAGGTCAAGCAGATGATAACATATTTGCTCTAGTGGAAATAAAGAATTTACTCCTTGTTCTAAGCATTCAGCTCCTCTTCATATACAAGTGTAAAAATCTCCACAGTATTAAAATAGTATAATTAGATAATTGTTATATTCAAAGCTATTTGCCTCAGATTAAATAAAATCCTAAATAATTTCAGTTTCTGCCCCTGCTAATTAGCAAGTTTTTTGTGTGTTTCTTTTAAACATAATGCTAGGACCAATTCAGTACTTTCACCTCTGGGACTCCATTTGTTATGTACTGGTTCCTTAGAGACCTAAAGCAATTAAAATTAAATTGAATTTATAGCTTAATCCTTCCCTGAGAACTACAGGACAAAAATTATTAGAGTTTTCCAGAGGTTTTCTTTTTTTAGAACAATCCTGTTCACTGACTCAAACAAAACTCTGCCTCCTTGCACCAGCATTAAATTCACTTCTCTCAGCATAATTAAGTAATTCTTTTTCTTTCTTATTGTCAACTTTGCACAAGTCAACCTACCAATACTTCATTTTTAAACACGGACTTTGAAGAGTGATTATATTATGTATATACATATTCATTCTATTCATGTTTTAAGTGCACCTTACCATGATCATGGCCTCCTAGAGATTAGAGCATCTGCACTAAATTTTTAGATTTTAAAACGCGCTAATTTTTTTCTTCTGATGATTTGTGGTAGATGTATGTGCAAAAAGAGTAAAATTCACATGAAATACAATGTTGTCAGCCATCTTGGTCTCCCCTTATAATCAATGCAGAATAAATAAGCAAATATAAGACAATTCATCTGGCCTAATTTAGATTGCAGCATCAGGATGAGATGAATCATGACCTAGCGGAAACAGCTGCTTCACAGACTGGTATTTCTAGATCTTCTGCTTATGTCTGTGTTTGATACAATGAATGCCATTCATAAACTTTCAAACTGCAGCACATGGAAGTGGAAATAGTATTTTTCTTCTTGTTCTAAATGTAGCTTCCGTCTAAGAAGCAAAGGATGTAAGATGTCCTTGTTACACAGTCTCATGGTCAGAATTGAAGTAAAGATGTATTTATGTGTGACTGTCCCACTCTAAGAGGGTCCTACTCTTTTTTAATAGACTAATTTATATGAATGTAGGCACTTTAATAAATGCTCTAATGAAACAGTTACAGAAGAGGCTATGCTGTTTGAGGTGTTACCTATCCTTCAGAAGGAATTATTGAAATCATGTTGAAACAGGGGGAAAAGATGGGAGTTGATCACACTGAATTATATATGAAAAGTTAAGCAATGCAGAGAAGTTATACAGAATATGAATAACATCTCTGAAAAAGTCCATGATGAATCATGTGATAAAAAATAGGATGCCCATCTTTTAACAGTAACAAGAACAAAATTAATCCTAGCAGTGGCTTACATTCATTACATTCGTTGAGGGGGATAAGACAATGAGAAGGTAAAAACATTCTTTTTATTGTGTGTTTGACACTTAATCTATTCACCAGGAGGGTGGATAAGGATTTCATGCAAGATGATTCATCTAATTTGTTGCAGTGTTAGCTAAAGAAAACGTTAAAAGATATCTACTAGTGTTGTAGATTCTAAAACTGGCTTTATAGATAGCTAGAAACCAATATTTTTTTAAAGAATTTGGGACTGTAATGCTAATTTATTGAGGTGAACTGAAAGAAAAGTGACTTCCTATATATTTTTGAAAGATTAGGTAGGATGATTTGAGCAATTACAGGCTGACTAGCCTAAAACGTTTTCTAAAAAAAGAAGTCACTGGAACAGAAATCTTGTCTAGTCAATGTCAGTCTGCATAATATGCTAGAAAATAAGTCATCAAGCAAACTTTACAGGGCTTTTGGAAATGTGATTGATAACGATAATTGTAGTGATACAAAATATTTAGATTTCTTTGCTGGATTTAAGTAGCATATCTTTTTGTATGATCACAATGCCATTAAACAGATAAAAACAGATAAAAGGCTACTTAAGAGACCATTAGTGATTAATAAGGAGGACATTGGATTAGATGTGTTCCTGTGTATGAGCTGGCAGAACATAGTGTAGGCTGCGATAATGATAACGTACATGAATTTAATTCTTCAATACAAAGCTTCACCTACTTCACTCTGCACGAATATAGAGAATATCCACACTAAAATTGCAGTGTGTGTTCTCTGAACACTGAATGGGCCTCCTGAGATTTTAAAAACACAAATCTTAATTAGCTTATAAATTAAAATTATTTTTAACCAGGTCTTTTAAGAACTGTTTTCCTGTGTCAGACAATTTTGTCCTCAACTGTTTTAGACTAGCCTGGTGCAGTAAAGAATCATAAATAAGATCTCCAAGGATGATATATTTCTAAAATAAATTAGTTAGGTGAAGTTTGTTTTTTTTTTTTCTGCTTTCTTTCTTCACTACTGAATTTCTCCTTTGATAGAGGGCATAAATTTGTTCCTTTCAATAAAACTCAAGAAGGTGGTTTTCCCTGAAAATGTCTGCCTTCCCCCATTATTCTCAATTAACTGAATCTATTGGCAATAAAGGTGGCTTCTTTCTTGATTTAAGCTGCTTTGGCATTTTCCTCTGTTGCTTAAAATCAGCATGTTCTCTAAAGCAAGTTGATTTCATTCCTGCTGGTTGCATTTAAAAGTAAAAGACAGCTTTTCTAGAAACTGCTTCTGTTCATGTTCCCAGTCAGAATAATGGATAATAGCTCCTGTTTCTACCAGACCAAAGCCTCAAAAGCCACTTATGCTTGCCTGCTGTATGTATAAATAAAACACTCAATCTAAAGAAGGTCCTGTGTGAGCTCTTTACTAGTCACCAAATATAATGTTAATGCTCTTGAAATAGTAAAAAGTTGTACTCCTTGGAAAAAATACAACTAATGGATTCCTTTCCCACAAAATAGTAACAAGTATTTATATCAAAACAGCAGATAATTTAAGTGCTGGAGCACCTACATTTTTTTCTGTTCATGCCTCCCTCATGTCTCTCACTTGTGGCTGTCTCCCTCTCCACACTTTAGTTCTGTTTCCAAATCTTTATGCAGATTTTGACAGAATTAATGTGGTGGCTCGTTAATGCCATGAAAACAGGAATTCTTTTTGTTGTCTGGTCTCTTTATTCCTGATATATAAACTTTTCTCATACCTTGTGCAGTTGAGATAGTCCCCTGAACAACTTTGTTTAATTTTTTTAAAATTTCATGGTTAAAATCAAGGGTCTTCACAAATCTCACTGACTATAAATCTCACATGGTTAGGCCAGGACAGTTTTTATAGACAATATCCTGTCAAGTGTCACATACCTAACATTTCATTATTCCAGCTCTGTTACCCAGACGACCGATTACTAATTTTGTGTTGTCACCTGGTTGACTCCCACACATGTTGAGTCAGTGTAAGAGCTGTCCCACGAGACACCCTGAAGCACCGACACGCTATCACAGTCTCCTCTACTGGAAATTCTTTGACTTCATCAGAGAAAATGGGTAGATTTCTGCTGGCTTTCTAGAAAAGGGAAATTAATGTTTACCAATTGATCAAACAAGAGATTCAGCTATACTGAATTGTAATTATTTTTCCAATTCTGCTTTAAGTTTTGCTTCCTTTTACACTAGATCTTACTTCCATCTACATGAATGATGCTATGCAAGATATCCCAGCTCCCAACAAATGAGTAGGGAAGATCTGGAGATGTTACCAGGTCCAAACAACAGCCCAGGCAAGTTCATGCTGAAGGGGCAGGTCCAAGATCAGGCCATGAAGTCAATCCACAGGTCAGAGTCTGGATCAGCTGGGTTCATGGCCAGGCATGGGCACAGCTGTGAGGGATCTGGACACAGGCATACGTACAACACACTTCTGGCAGGGACTGGCAGAGATGATATGGGACTTCTGGGACCATGGGCAAGGTGGGTGGGTGGAGGCCCCCAATGAAGCTGATCAGGGCCAGTAAGGGCTATTAGTATCCATTAGTGGGCATAATCTGAGTGATTAATCCTTTACCTATATATTCACCTTGACTACTTCCTTATTGCTTTCTCTGAATGATGGAATTCTTCAAATGACAAATTTTCTGAAACTACCCAGCATTCATAGTGAGGAGGAAACCCTTTAACAGAAGCATCACACCTTATCACTAACACATCTGGGCCTAATGTACTGGGACTTGTTTAACCTGGAGAAGACAGGGTTAGAGTGAACCTAATAACAACCCTCTGGTACCAAAGAGAAGGTTACTGAAAAAGCAAAGCCAGCCTCTGCATGTAGTTGCAGGAGAAGAGAAATAATAGTCCTAAATTAAAATGGGGAGGTTCTAGTGAGGTATATGGAAAGGAATTTTTACTATAAGCATAATTAAGCGCTGAAACAGTTGCCTAGAGAAGTTGTGTGATCTCCATCCTTGGATATTTTGAAATGCCAACCAGACAAAGCTTTGAGCATCCTGGTCTAGATGATCCTTCTTTGAGCAGGGGGCTCGACTAGAGACCTCCTGAGGTGCCTTCAACCCTGAGTGATTCCATGATCCTACACCATTTACATGGATAAATGCTGCTCTTTCCCTTCTCTAGCTGCATAAAATTCACCACTCTGAAACAGTTTTAACTTCACATTTCTTTGCTCCCTTGCCCTTACTCATAATCTCATACTCTTTAGGTACTGTGTCTGTTCCATATTAAATATAGGATAGTTCAAGGGAAAGAAGAGAAGGTGTAAAGGGATTCAGGACAAAGGGAACTACTACTAGTAGGAGAACTGTGTTTAATATCTTTTTTTTTTATTTCCCTAGCAAACAAGTAAAGAAAATGAGAGTTTATGAGGAAACCAACTGCAAATCCTCTAGAATCAGACCTTACTCAATAGTAAGGCTCTGTTCCTAGTGAGGTAATGTTTTTGTTTAAAAGAGCTTAATCAGAACTGAACCCCAAAACCATCATTAATGAAATACTTTGGAGTGTTTCCATTTCATTGCATGTGAAGAACCACTACCTGTGATGTCATGAACACAGAGTGTTCACAACATTGTCTCAAAAAAGTTGCAAATCGCCCATTTTGGTGTTATCTACAGAGCAGACAAGTGCCAGGAAGAACAAAATGATCCCTTCTACTACACACTCTTTTGGCCATTACACAATCTATTTATTAATTATGATGCATTTAAACTATGACTAAAAGAAGTATCCAATGCAAATCATCATACGCTGCACAATTCTGATTTGTGAATGGAGAGATTAGGTGGATGTGAGATGCTGTAAATACAGGTAGGGAGCCTTGTTTTTGTCTTCTGGATTTCTTTCCAGTTATTATTCTGTAATCTAGGCTGTAAAATCTTTGCTGTAAAGTCAAAATCACCTACCAAGTTCAAATATCTCTCTCCCTTCCTCTTACTTCTTTCTGTCCCTCACAATCTATTAATCTGTTCTGGTTTATTTACATTGCAAATCATTTTGAGAGTGAAAACAGCAAGGAGAATGAGCAATCCTTGCCTGGAGGGCTTGACAACATTCCTATGAGTGATGCATGAGCAGGAAGGAGGTTTCTGAAGAGTGGATGGCATATCAAATATTTTTTTTCTCTGCGGTAAGATAGCACTCATCATCAAAAGAGACATGAAACGAGGACCGCTTTCCATTTATGCTGTTAAGCAGATGAATCCAACCAGTTATCCTACTCATTCTTCAAGATTAAAGGGAAATATAATAATATAAAAAGACGATAATGTGTGTTCTTTCATGAAGAACTGATTATGGGTGTACAGCGTATTTTACAAAGACTTTTATGGATGGCTATTTGTTTAGGTTACTGTACAATTTCCCAAGATTAAGAAACAGTAAAGTAACATATGCAAGAACTCGGCAATAATTTTGTGTTAGAACTATGCTTGAATATCTTCAAAATCCACATTAGATAAACCAATGTTTTAAGGTTGAAGTCATCATTGAGGAGGTTATGTGTCATTATATATTATTACTTTGTGGTCTTTACATAAAATACTAGGATATTGTGATTTGAAATGCACTAGCGACAAGCAGATTTGAGTTTTGTATGATCATAGGCCTCAATTCCATAACTTTCCATGGAAATGTCATAATGGATTTTGTGACATTTTATGCCATGTACTTTAGAAAAAGGATCAGCTTTTTCTAACTTCTGGTACCTTTGACAGCCATGATTTCTGAAAGATGCATCATTATGGAATGATAAAGTCTAAAGTCCAGCAGACACCTTTCCCTTCTTGTCCCTATATACCTCACCTTCTTGACTTAAATTTGACAGTTTACAGATTAACATATAGTTCTTATTACATGTTTAACTGTTTTTTTAATGTGCAAAATCAAGCCATTCATATATTTAAGCATAAATCCATGCTTTATTTCTAATCAATCAACTTAACAATGAAAACAGGAATTAATGAAGTTTTCTAGTTCACTCACTAAGCTCACCAAGGGTTTTGTCATGCTATGACTACCATTTGTGCTACATCTACCAAATCTGGGAATTTCAGGTAGTCCCACTGAATTATGGAACAGAACTATATCCTACTTAGCTTCTAACACCAGTCAAGACAGTTTGGGCCACAAAGAAGTGCAACTGCACACAGAGCTTTACAAGAAATGAATTGCTTTATTCTTTGAAAGAATTTATAAAATTCCCCTAAACTGTTTCCTATCCAGAACAGGGATATACTGCTACTACCTAGTTCTGTTCCCCCCCCACCTTCTTCAGTATCACTTAACACAGAAACATTTGGTAAGGCAGCAATTACTGCATGTCTCTGTTTGAATTCTGCAGATGTAAAATTTTTTTTTTCTTCTTATTTTGCTAGTCAACACAGTGTGACCTTACTCGAACTAATAGAATTTGTCTAGGTATTTCAATTAAAAACATCTAATATGTTGCAATCACTACTGTTTATCTGAATAATGAGGATTTGAAAAGAAAACGGGGAAATTTTATCCTTTTGATTGACTTTGTTTTAGTATATTTACACACCAGGAGAAATTTGTTTCAATTTAGTTTATTAACAACTGAGTAATAATCAGTAATTTCTAGTAAGGTTAGGCATGTTCTTGGATCAGTTCTTTCTTATTTAAACCTCTAACTCCTGGAAGCCCTCAAATTCTGGTGTAAAATCACCTTTTAGTGCTTTCATGGTCCAAGTCTAGCACACACAGCAAAACCATGACCTGTGCTTTTTATATGCATACTATACACTTCAGTGGAACATAGCACTGTATTTTGGCCAATGCTATATTTGGAATTCATATAAATTTAACTTCATTGAAAGTCTTCTCTTTACATTCACTTTTTTGGTATTGAAAATATGAGTGAGAGAGTCAATACTAGAAGCTGTGACTTTCAAAAGAGCCATGAACTGGCCTAGTCTGTTCACTTCAGTGTCAGCAGGATGTTTCTTATTGATTTAAATAAAAGGTGAATTAAATCAGGGGTGACTGCTCCCCTCAAAAAAAGGAATGCAGTGTCTTCTTCTTTTTTTTTTTTTTTCTTTCCAAGGAACAAAAACATATGGTACATTTTGGACTCTACATATCAAATTTCAAATATAAAGCTGTCTACCTGTCAGTTTGCTACCTTCTGTTTTCTGATCAAAAATACATACTTTTAAATTTTGAAAAAAAAAAATTACAATTAGAGAAAATAGATTGAAGATATTTTGTTGGACTTGTTGTGAAAAAACATAATGAAACATAAAAGAATATGGCATGCAGTATATGCACTTGCCAGCAGGCATGCAGTCTTGTATTAAACTCTCCAAATACATTTTATGTAGGTGGTAATACAATCGAGCAGGCTTGATGAAAAGGAACTTTCTTTGAGAAGTAGGAGGTGGAAGCTCTGATCTAATTCATTGAACAAAACAAAGACTTTTTTCCAAATCAGGTATCTAAAACCTGATATAACAGGTAAAGTTCTCCTGAAGTTATTTTAAAAATAGCACCCATTTTCTTTGTCTGACAGCAAAAATTCTATGGATTTATCGCCAGATGTATTATTAAAACTGTAATGTTAGTTATTTTTTATTATTTTGAGTTAATAATCTCATGCGCTAATGACCTTCTGGAAGTTTCATGGAATACATAGCCAGATCCTCCAGCACAAGGGGTGATCTTTAAGTCAGATGAGTTAAGGCCTAGTGCAGAAAATGTCTTTAGTAACTAAAGAAGCTTTTCTGTCACTGTTTTCATTTGTTTGTTTGTTTGGTCGGTCAGTGGTTTTTACTTCATAGTGTTTTCTAACAAGCAGAATTCATATGACTACAGTTGTATTTCCCAGTTATGAGGTAGCTTCTAATCTACCACGCCTCTTTTATCCGGTTTTATAATAGCTGTGGTAACATTTGTCTTCCTTTTCAGCTATTTTGAGATCTACGGATGCTGATGTATGGTACTGTATAGGAAGTGAATAGTATTGCAGAGTAAACTGCTGGGTAACAAGACAGTGTGGTAAATATTTGCAAATAATCTATGCACCTTGTTGCTCTCTGTCAAGAGAATTAATAGTAAAAAATTATGAATTAGCTAATCTATCCTCAGGGAGAGAAAGTTTGAGAGCACAGTTAGTGTCTGACAACTTTCAAAAGCAACAGATGTTTCTGCTTTGTGGGTAGGTATGATTTTATTGCTCTACAAGTGCTGATGTTCTAGATCTATGCCAGTGTATTATCTCTCTGGCACTGTTTAGTGTTCGATTTACATCACTCTGCTATGCAAATAAAAGTTCTTGTACATAGAGCCCATCATGAACCACTCTCACATCAAAAGAATTGGTTGATCCAGAATTTTTCTTGAGCTTATTTGGAAAACGCCCATTCAAAATTTGTCATTAATAAAAGATTGCAAACATTGAATTACACCCTGTCTTCCTCTATGACTGAAAAGGACCATGTACAGATGGCCTAAACTTCCTCTTAAACTCCTGTACTCATTTTTTCTTATGGACAGGTGCTTGGTACCTTCCTGCTCATTATCTAAAGAAGTCTTTATGTTTTCCCATTCAATAGCTTGGAGATTTTGGTGCAACTTATCTGTCTGTACAGATAGGTATCTAACAGGCCACAAATATTTGCAAAGCTTCTGTGAGCACCAACCTGAGGTTCTCCTGGCATTTCCCACATAGCAGTAAATATAGCTTAATTTATAGCATGCTCTGGAAACATCTAAAAAAAAAAAGACAAAAATGAAATTCCAGAAGAGTAAGAATAGTAACAGAGTTTTCCGTACTCCAACAGTTCTCAACAGGCGAATCCCTGGCTCTTGTGTCTTTGTGTGTATCTATTCAGAAGTTGATCTAAATTAAATCATAAACTGGCAAAAGAAATCTAAGGCAAAATTTTCATTTTCCACTTCCATTAAGTTAGAAGAATATGGGAGAGAGAGACATCAGCTCTGATAACTGATCTCCTTTTTAGCTCAGAAACTGAGTCATATTTTTGGAAATCTGACCTTAAATAATTCCTCAATTTGAGGTCCCCCAGCAAAACACCATTAAAGCCATTTTAATAGGCAAACTCAATAGGAAGCATGTGTTGATTGTTTCCAAAAGTACACTGCTTAAACTGCCAAGACTCTTTGCCACATTTTAGGTTACATTTCTTGCTTTATCTGACAATATTATGATGTAACTATACTGATATCAGTCTTATGATAGATCTAGTGTATTTTTAGTTCCTGACCATGGAAATGAAATATTCTTCATGGAAAAGGATAATGCATAATATATTTAATGAAATATATAAACTCTCAAGGTCAATGAAACAGTATTGGCTGTTTTGTTGAAGGACCTGAACAGGAATGTGTGGTGCACTCAACATACAGACAGTAATATCAGCTTTAGCCATGTAAATTAACAACAATAGCATAGAACTTCTACTGCTTTGCAATAAATAGAAGAGGGAATCTTTTATTGTGGAAATTTTATGTCTCATAAGCATTACTCTTCAGCTTCTTCATCAATAATTCTGTGGCAGGGAGCTAAAAGGAAATGCCAGGAAGGAGGCAGGTACCTCAAGCATATTGTATATAGACAAAATGATCATAATATTCTTTATGAAAAGTTAATTTGTGGAATGTTTTTTGCAGTCAAGCATTAATCATAAAAATATCAACAGAAACAGACCCTGGGGGTAACAACAGGAAAAAAAAAAAAAAAAAGCTACCAAACCCCTAGAATTTTTCTGGTTCAAGTGTGTTTTCATCTGCTGCACCTGATCAAAACAACCTTACCCCCACAGTGTAATTAACAGAGGATGGGAGGAGATGATGAAGTGAACCAAGCTGACTTGGTCGTCAGCACATTGGAGAGTTCCTGTGAGTGGCCAATACGAGACCAGCCCAGAAATTGGAAGGAGTGTTAACTACATTTTTAGGTATCAAGCTGAACTTGCAAAAGGAGTTGTTAAAGCCTAAGTCAGTTTTTTCAAGCATGTTGTAAAAATATAACAACTGTTGTACTGAGAAGTTTAATTTTCAGATCCTGCTATAGCTTCATGGTCTGTTGTTGGGTGTTTTGGGGGAACAATGTTATCTTCAGCATGAGATTTCAAGAGTAACATTAAATTTCTGATTTTAAAATAATTCTGGCTGAAATGTCAAAATCCATATTAGATTAGAATAGAATGTACTTGTAGAGCAGTACAAAATGCTTGGCAACCTGCTCTAGCTGACACTGCTTTGAGCTGGAGGGTTGGACTAGATGATTTCCAGCAGTCCCCTCCAACCTCAATTATTCTGTGATTCTGTGATTCTGTGATTTAACTTTTTTGGCTTGATGACAGACTCTAAAACATAAATTTTATAATTACAAACATGAACTTTACAATGATTTCAGCCATACTAATTCAGACATCTTCCTAAATATATGAGAATATTAGATTTTCATATCTCCAGGCTTTTCATATAAATGCAGAAATGATATAGAATATTATGTCATTCTCAAGATTTGGTAATGGTATGAGAGTCTAAGGCAAAGATATGAATGCCATTTACTCACAATTCAATTCACCAAGAGCATCACAGTTATATTAAAAAGTATTTGGATCTGTTGAACACAGCAGGGAAAGGTGTATATTGGCATATTTTAGAGATAGTGGTGTAGATAATCTGAAGGCAGAAAAGGAACATATCTTCCCCTTACCTTTGTATTGCCATGCTTTTAAGATTGTGTGTGAAAGTTAATTTTGACTGAAAAATATATCACAGTCAAGACTTTTTAAAAAGGAGGGGTGATAGATCCAACAGTAGTGTTTTTCATAATCAATACTTAGACACATTCACAACTTGATTTTTTTTCCTATTCTCTCTGTGTGCCTAAATGTGAATTTAAAAAACTACTCAAATATCTATTTTTTCAACAGAAGGAACTTCATAATATAATATTATTGTGGAGTAGTTTTCAGAGATTGGTATGAGGAAGGGGAAAGAGTGAAATGAACAACATTCCACAACGATAAAAAGTTCTTGAGTACTTTTATCAGGTGCTGCCCATGTTTTCATCTATTTAAGTTCCACTTTGGTAGCTCATAATCCTGTAAAAGCACTCTACCTTGAAAAAAGTTGTATGAAAGCCTGCACAAAACCAGACACACAGTAAAGAGGAGGGAGGAAACAGCAAAAGAGGGTTACTAAGAGAAGTGGAGCAACCTATAGGGAGTTAGCAGTAGAAGAGATGCTGTGGGAATTGGGGGTAGGATATACACTTTTTCTTTGGGTGTAGCTCATGCTTCTGCTACATCTCATTTTTGTTTTGTTTTTAAAGATGACCTGTAGGTTATATGCATGGAAATATAGTATCTATAGTAACATTCCACAGAGACTCACTAACCACACACAGATTCTGCATCATGATTATGGAGTTAACTACAACCATCTGTTTCAGGTTCCTTCAAAACTGAAAAAGAAAAAAAAAAACAAAAGAACAGAAAAGGGTATGTTGAGAAAAGGTGGGAGAGTCGCAAACATCATCCATGGCAGTTCCTGCTTTGGAAAAATATGTGCTGGTTGATTAGAGTCTTCTGTGTAATATGGGATGGTAATCAGTTACTAATATGGTTAAAATTTCAGAACAAAAATCACATGTTAAAATGGATTTTTTAGAGGGTTACACACTACACACTTCTGATTTTTAATCCCTCTAATGGCACTTATCTTCCATGAGATCCTAAACTGTTCCTTAATTTATCCCCAATTGCCAGAAAGTTAAAACTGACAATCGCTCACTTATGTGACTTCTGAGACAAATTCTGTGTTAGCTTTTGTGGTCTCAGTTTCCCTGGGTTTTGTAAAATTGCACCAAAAGTAAATTTGATTCAATACCTGTAAATGCACATAAAAATAAAAATGGGCACACATTATAAATGGTGGAACTGGAGCAATTAATACAGAAAAGCCATGTTTTTTCTTCCAGTTGCATCTTGATTCAAACTCTATCTGATCAGTTTACAGATAAGTATGGTATAGATAATGAATGTGCTGCTCAGTAAAATAGTTAATTCCTACAATATGCTATATATTGTACCAATAAAAGCGTGTCCTGTGGGTTAGAGGCCATAAATTCTTCTGTCAAGACAAAAGAAAAGCTACCAAAAGTTCTCAGTTTGGGTCATGAAAGTAATACTGTGTTCTCTACTCTGGGCAATCCAGTGGTCTGGTGAAAAAAAAAAAACACAAACAACAGATCCCTCTCAGAAACACCTTGCAGAAGAGCAGCTCTGTTCCAGATAGAATCACTACTACATTGCATCAGATAAAAAACAAACAAACAAACAAACATATTTCATCATTGTTCCCATTACACTGTCATGTGCCGTTCTTCCCCTTAATTCTCTTTTCCTATCAAACTTGATTAGCAAGATAAATGTGTAAATAAAAACTTGCTTTCTTAACATGCTCTCTGTTCAAAACTCATTCAGATGGATCACAACTGGGGATTGATATTGGTCTTATCATCATGGAATCAACCCTGATGTCATACACAGCTCCCACTGTATCCCACTCATGTTCCTGGAGTACAAGGATGCTGCTGAGTTGTAAGAGTTCTGTTTTGCTGTAAGTATTGAGGGGAAAAAAAAGAAAGAAATGGGAAATTCTATAAGCATTTATTTAGATTGGTCAAAGAAAACAAGCCAAGGCAGCCACTATGGATGTGAAAGCCACAAACTCAAATAGAAAAATCAAAGCCAGTGGTGATGCTGAGAAAATGTAAGGGTTTTTTTATTTTCTAAAGAAAAGAGCAGTTTAGCAAACAATAGTTCTTCAAAAAACTGAAGCATAGCTTGTGCCAGGTTTATCTACAAAAATTACAAAGAATCCATGCTGTATTACATCAAAGTGAGATTCATCTGATGAAACTTTGGGATTGGATTCACCTCCTCTGTCTTTAGAAATCTACACTATAGATATCTGCATCTGAGGTATTTACCTTATTTTGAACCACTGTAGTGAAACAGGAATGACTCATTTGAGTTATCTTAGCTGTCTACTTTAAGATGAGATGGCTTCTACATAAATTTCCTACTTTTTTCTCCATTGAATCGAAAGACAGTCCAGGATGAGTAGCCCAATATATATACTACAGATACACAAAGTTAGGTGAATTGAATCCCCACCAAGGCGGGTAAACTTTACCTATTTAACCCAAGGCTGACTGTCCAGAATCTAGGCTTGTTGTCTAGGATTTCATTGTCAATGAAGAAGGAGAAAGGTATTTTTTAAAAAGCTATTTTTCCAGCTTTTCTTAAGTTACTTATCTGATGATGAAGTACCTTCTGAAGTTGCCTAACTCTCTCCACTAACTATAAAGGGGGAAAAAATGGAGAATATAGGCTGGACGCCAAACTCTCAGGTGACTAAGATTAGAGGAGCATCCACTTTTGTTTTCTGATAAGGGAAACTTAGCAATGGGCTAGTTTTGTGTCATCTTTCAGCAAAAGTTAAGCAGAAATGGAGAAGCTATACATTAGCCCTGAGCTGCAAGAATGCTGTTATAGCTAATGAGCTGCAGGACCTTCAATTTCTGGTTCAACTTCAAGCTAAAGGTGCTGAGAATTGTCAAAGAATAACAAAGTTGGTGTCAAAAAGTTGGAGTTCAGAAAAAAATATAAAGATGGAGTTCTTCAGAAAAAAGGGTAGGACCGACTGTGGATGGCACTGGTATGGGCACGAAGCATCCAGGGAAACATCCACACATACTCATGACCAAAAGCAGCTTGGCAAAGCTACTGAAAAGCAGCTTGGCAGAAGAGGCCCTGGGGGTCCTGGTGGACACCAAGTTGACCAGGTCATACTGGAGAGAGCCCCCCCATTCCTCCCCCAGAACGGCTGCTGGGGTCAGAATGGGATGCTCTGTTGACCTGGTGCTGGACCAGCAATGGCCCCAGTGCCTGCAGGGATGGCACTGTGCTGGCACGGAGAGACACTGGAGAGAGGCAGGCTCTGGCCAAGCAGCACTGCCTGGCACCGAGACCCTCCTTCACAGCTTCAGTCAGGCTGGCTGAGCACTGCCCTGAGCCCTGCCAGCACGTCCCATGCAATGCTTCTCCTGGCCTCGGTGAGAATGGCCAGGTGAACTGCTGCCACGGCTCAAGGTGGGCTCCCCCCATGGCTCAGGGACACACTGGCACAGCTGGGCCCCACAGCAGCCACCTTTCTCATGCCCAATACTGTCTGCTCTGCAGGGACAACCCTGACTCCATGCAGCAGTGCGCACCTGTCCCAGCATCACCTGAGCATGTGTGTATGACCCAGGACAGCACGATGAGGAATAGGGACCTCCTCCTCTTCAGCAATGCCTTGGTCTTCAGCAATGCCTTGGTCTTCACCAAGCTCAAGCCTCGCAGACCCCAGCTGCCTTTCCTCCCAAGCCCTGGCCCTGACACCAGGGCAAGGACACCCAAGGAGCAGCCTATGGCCCCTGGGATCCTGGTGCTGGATGTACTCATTTCTGTGCTCATGGCAGGTATACGGTAGAGGAGAGCCACCAGGTTCTGACACCTTGAGGTCACTCCCTGCTGCTCCTCTCTGCAGATGTGGCACCACCCTGTGCCTGCAACTCTGCCTGGCCCTGGGCCAGCTGCAGGTAGTGAGCAGTGGGAAAGGGGCAGCCGGGGATGGAGAGGAGGAGGAGGAAGGCAAACACACCAGCTCCCTTGTCCTCATCTGGCCCTGTGGCTCCTGCATTGTCACTTGGTGAGTCTTGGTGCCATGTCCCAAGGCAGGGCTGGGCAGCACATCTGTCCCGCCCCATGGGTCTTTGTCCTGCCTCTGTGGCTGTCCCCATAGGTCAGGGTTGTGTCGGCACCCATGTCTGCCCACAGGCTGGGAAGCAGTGGCGACTCAGGCTGTTTATCCTCTCTTTCTGCAGTTCCCGGGTGGTGAAGGAGCTCTGGGTGAGTACACTCCTTGGGTAAGCCCTGCCTGGCAATTCAGCCTGGGGGGGCTGTCCTCATGCTGGGGGAGATGCTCCAGATGCTTCTGAATGAGGAAACACTGCTCTGGAGGCGGGGAGAGGTGCCCGCACGGCTGTGGGCAGCTCTTGGGCAGAGCCAGCAGAGCTGCTTCACTGAGCTGGGTCCAGCCAACACATGCCCAGCCCTGCCCTCACCACTGCTGCTGCTCTCTGCTCGACTGCTGGACAGTACCTGGGTATTTCAGGGCCACTTGGAAGTGCTCCACTTGATGGCAGGAGAGAGAATAGATAGCTTGGGTCTCACACAGCTCTTTCTCTGTCCCTTCCCCATGCACAGGCAACCAGAAGGAGCAGAGGAATCCTGGGTGACCCAGCTGCCCTCCATCAAGTTTCTACTGCCTGGGCATTTGGGCTCTGGTGGCAATGGGGCTCTTCAGCCATCCCCAGGCAGCTCTCTGCAGTGAGAACGGCATGCAGCCCCAGCTCATCCAGGTAAGCAAGCCTGTCCAGGGGGTCCCCATCCCTCTGGCTTCTCCAAAGAGGCGGTGTCCCCAGCAGAAGGACGTTGGATGGATCTTGAGGAAAAAGCCAGCTCCTCCCCACGTCATCCGCCTGCAGCCACCCCTCCATCCTTCCCCAGTGAAAGCAGAGCTGTCCACACTAGCTTCTTTCCATGTGGAAGGTTCACCTGCCCCAGGGCCTGTCTTCAGCAAAGCAACTGTCCTCTCTGTCCCCTGCAGGACCTGCTGGCTGCCCTGCAAGAGCAACAACCATCCACAGAGGGGAGGAATATTCCAGCTTGCAGCCAGCAAGCACACCACCTGGGAGCTGAGGAAGGCCCTTGACAATGGAGTGGAGGTCCACCTGGAAAGCCTACCTGCACACCTGCTGTCCATCATCTTGAAGGTGAACCCTGCTGACCTGGAGCCCTGCGGCTCCCAGTTCTGTCAGTTCTGATGGGTACCTGTGAGAGCAGGAGCCAAAATCCAGCCAAATCTGCATGAACCAGAGTGCCAGGGATGCTGCCTGTGCCTTTATGGTTTCATCAGTGCTTTATGACTCTGTCAGTGTATGTGCCCTGCTGCTCTGGCCAGCAGATTTACTCACACACCCCTGAGCTGGAGCAAGAAAGGACAACACAGGGCATCTGTGCACGGGGCGCCAGGGCTGAGTGCTGCCCCACTGCCGCCACTCCAGGATGGCCCTGCAGCTCCCTCACACCCATCCCATCAAAACTGATTAGATCACATAAAAAAAACTGAGCTGAAATTTTCTTTGAATTACAGGTTATTTACTAGGTTTAGTACAAAGAAGATACTGGTCTTACACCCAGAAAGTAGATATCCACAGCTTAGTAGTCTTATTCAGTTAATATATTAGTCTGAAATCGAAATGACTTCTCTAGGTCATGGTGAAGCCCCCAGGTATCTGTATCACTAAATAGTGTTTCCATTTCATCTACCTATATTTTCTAATGTTTATGGGTTTGGGGGATTTTTTTTTTTCAAATAATATAAAATCAATGGTTGGAGAAACTCAGTAATCCAGCACATTATAAAGAAAGAGCATGAATGCTTAATGTCAGTTACCTAAGCCCACTTGAAGTTTAGGGGTTTTAAAGCATATCATAAGAGTGAGGTATCCAGTTCTCAATTATGAAGGGCAACTGGATGTTTAACTTTCTGAATTACAAAATTAATATCTGGCTTGGTGTCTCACACTGATGGGTTGCCATATCCTTTATGGACTTCTGTGGTAGCTGAAGTTTCCAGGTATCACGAAGATGGCATTCAACTCTTTGCATGAAGAATGATGAAGTCGCAGGAATGACACTGGCTTGTTCTTTTTAAACATACATACAACCTCTGTTTCGGGAAGGGAGCTTGAAATTAAAGTTAGGATTGTATGCCAAAGGCTTTTCCTCTTTATTTATCACCACTTCATATGATAGCAAGGTAATGCCAATGCAAAGAGATTGCAGAATACACCAGTCCACTAATTATGGTAGCCGAGCTATTGTAAACAAATAAGAACCATCTAATGTAAAACCAGACCATAAGTGATAACATGACTAACAAGAGAGAAGACTTCAGAGCTACAAATAATCTCTCTGAATAAAGGGTTTTTTTAAAAAATAAGGTTTTTTACTTAGTTTTACTTGGGGTCCTCCATGATAAAGACATTTATATTGAGTCAGCTGGCCATTAATGCTATTGTAATTTGGAAGTAAAAACCCATGAAAAGAAGCATTTAGCAGAAGTACCACAGTATTACAGAATAGTTGAGGTTGACAGGAACCACCAGAGATCATCTAGTCCAAAACTCCTGATCAAAGCGGGGTCAGATAGAGCAGGTTGCTCAAGATGGGAAGTGAAGACTGAAAATTACAGAAATCCTCCTTTACGAGGGGAGATTTGGCCAGCAATACTACCTATGACGTATACTTTTTTATTTTATGTTCAGTCTGGTAATAAATCAGTGCATCCAGAATGGGAAGAATGTTCTGGGGCTCTGTCCACCTATATTTTTTGATGGACAAGAATAACAACATAACTGTAGACTTAACTATTTGTTTTGACACAATATAACCATCTCTATATCTTTATCTAATTATATTGTAAGGCCATGAAACCTTCATTGTCTATGTTCTTGATAGTTTAGTGAACTCTGTTTTAAATTATATGAAAGCCTCAGCAGGTGTAGATAGATATAAGTCAGTTGTAATGAAAGAATATATAACACTTTTCAACATCTGAATATCAGTCTTTTTTTTCCTTTATCCATGATCCACAGAGAACTGAAACCCACTGAGACAGTGCCTTGAAGTGTGATATGCAACTGTCACATTAATTAGAAACTGAGCTTCAAAACATGCCTTGCTGAACCCAAACAAGTCAAAACAGATCATTTGGTTTTGTGTTCCCGAAGTGTGTCAGGATGCTTCTGGTTTCATTCAAAAGAGAAAGGAAAGATGTTAATTACATGTCCTTTTGTATCTGTAGATATTAAAAAGATGTGAAGCAATCCTGAAAATATCATTAGACCTATGGCAGACAGCATTATACTTTTTTTTTTATCTTTTGGAAGGGTGTAGTTTAGGGGAAAAAATAGTTTCTTTTAATATTTTCTTCTATTAATTTGGTCTATCCAGAATATTTTGTTATCAATATCAGTTTTCTATTGTTCAAGACACATCACACTTGCACAATTGTTATGGTGCCAACATTAAAGCCCTAAAAAAGTGAGCAAATGTGAAAAAAGCTTTGTTTCATGGAAACATTTAAATATTTAAGATTCTTTCCTGATTCAGTGCATAATCTAAGAAATTCAAGAGGTGAATTACAAGTGTGAAAAGTTTTGTTCCAAACTGTTGGCAGTGGTATTTGCAGGCCACAGAGAATTTAGAGTAGACTTTTCTTCTCATATTATTTGTATGAGTTCATATTATGCTGTAGCAATAGTTGTACTACAGTTACTGGCTAGGATGCATCATTTCTGCCTCTACCTTAGAAGTTCTACTGAAAAAAAATCTAATTCTTGAATATCATCATAGTCCAACTTGAAAAAGTT
The DNA here is from genome assembly GCA_020745775.1 of Theristicus caerulescens. Lineage (NCBI taxonomy): Eukaryota > Metazoa > Chordata > Aves > Pelecaniformes > Threskiornithidae > Theristicus > Theristicus caerulescens. The sequence continues at coordinate 126,729,280 of CM036559.1, read as the reverse complement.
GCAGTGCATTCTGCACACTGACATTCTGTTGCTTCATATTTCTTTGCTTTCTGGTGTTTAGGCCCCTAATTCAGCTTGAGATTGGAGCTGCTCCAGTTTAGTTCCATGGATGTGCTATGGCCATGGCTGCTGAAGGCAGCGGCCCATTTTGTCCCTATTCCTGGTTGTTCCTTCCCTTCCATGTGCTGCTTTCTCCTTTGTTTGTGCAGAAGAGCTTGTGTTTGCTTCATGAAAGAACATGTTGGAGGAACTGATTCTGGTAAAAACTAAGCCAAAAGAAAAAAAGAGGGGAAAAAAAAGAAAAAATATTTTTAAATGTTTAGTTCATTATTGATTTTGGCCATTGAATTACGGCTGTAGAAGACCCATTCCAAAAGGATCGATAATTGCATGTTAATCAATAATTCCATGAGCTTGGACTATGGAGAAAGTTAAATCAAGAGGTCTTCTCAATTCTGCAACAATATTGGCCCAAGCAAAAATTTTGGAGTTTTGTCTGATGTATTTCCTATTTACTAGCTGTTTTTTTTTTTCTTTAGAAAGGTCTCTAGCTGGAAAAATCCACCAGCTGTATTTCAAGCTTCATTTTACTTTCAGACACACTGGTGTAAGTCACATGCATACTGATGAAAACAAAGTCAGACTCAAGTTCTAAATCAATAGTGTTTTCTATTAAATGTATTCTCCCAGTCCTCTTGCTCTGCTGTGTGTACAAAACAGACTTCAAAACATGAACCGAAGAGTTTTTGCTTTCCAACTACGGTGTTTTTTAATCTACTATTGCTACTCTAGTGGAAAGTCTAATGCATCATAACATACATATTTATGTATATATATAAATACAAATACATATGTGTGCATGTGCATGTGCAAACTCAAATGCTTTATTCTGTCTGCTCCCCACATTTCTCTGGAAAGCTCTGCTTGTTGTGAAACATCTGTATATAAAATTTAAATTCATATGATCTGTTTCAAACATATCAAAAATAATGTCTTTTGTGGTTGCCATCTGTCATGCAGCAATAAAAGTTATTTTTTCCCCCAACAGAAAGAAAAAACCATGCATAATATCAACAAAGATCTTTTAAAAAATGTTAAAAGATCCACAGTAAACACATTCAGTGTAAGTCTCAAAGGATGTATGATTCTTTCTGAATCTCCATATAAAAAGGCTTTTAAAGTTTACCAACATTTGATTTGAATTATTTAGCTTAAGCTAAACTGATACATTATTTATGTTAAGTGAAGCACATAAACAGTGCCAATTTTATCTCAAAAACTATTATAAAGCTAACAAGAATGCAGTTTGAAATTTATAGCTCAGGCTTTACCAACTCATTAAAGCAAAACTGGGTAAGAAATTTCTTACCCAGTTCTACAGAAAATGAGTTGACAAGTTATTGTATGTGAAGGTGACTGCTAATTATATCCCCTGAACATTAAATATAGCCACCTCAAAAATGCTGTCTTTGAACACACATATCCACAAGTACACACACTCTTCCATCAGCAAATTCTGTAGCCTGAAGTAGCAGATGAATTTCATCCAAGGACTTCAACGTCATTGAACCATTTTCAACAGAATTGGTAAGTTTGGGTCTCTTGTCATCACCTTTTAAACTATTTAGAAATATATCCATAATTCATGAAAGCATATAAGAGATACTGTTGTCATTGGAGTACTAAACATGAACAGGATGGGACAGCCTAATAATTGGGAAATAATTCTAAAGGTAGAAAATGATAGTTCTGCTCATTAACATGCAGTATGGATCAAGGAATTAATTTTTATTTTGAGCCTTCAGGCCAAAATCTCAGAACTGGGCACTTTTGTCATTTAGGACTAAACCAGCTCTTATGTAGGGCAGTGGGAATGTGCTAGCAGTTGAATCAGTAGACATTGTCTATTTCAATTTCTTTATAGGTAAAATCAGGGAATATTACCCCTGCAGTGCTGTTGTGAAGCAATGAAGTTACCACTGACTGATGCTGTTGCTATTTCTGTTTTAGCTAGTTTCCTATTGGGCAAATCAATCGATTTCATCTCTGCATTTCAGATAGTTTCCTCAGAATTACCTAGACAAAAGCCATACTTGTTTCCTTAATTTACAGTCCCTAAAGACTCATCAATTGCCCTTTTAGCCTCTTCTTTCCTTTTGTCCTATTTGAATACTAGTGCTGACAGAGATGATAAGGAACTATCTAACTTGTCTCTTCATTGCGTGGGTTGTGGTATTTTTACCCCGCTTCCTCACTCCAACAGAGCATACAGACATGTCTGTTGTCTCCAACTTTTCTTTCCTCTTGACTTCTCTCAGGTTGCGGTGATGATTTGTGTGATACAGAGTTATCAGTATCTTTTCCCCTTATCACCTATGCTAAGCCAAACTTGTCCTCTACAAATCTTTACAGCCCCTAGCGAAGGTCCCTATTCATCAACACATTGAAGGATAAAGTTAAGCATGTGTTTAATTACATATCTGATGTAGAGTATATATTCCATTTCTCTATTGTACTTCTATAACTAGTTCTACTTTCCAATGCATTGACTTAATGAACCTTGGCGTGATGGTCATTTAATTGCAAATTCTGTTCATGTATTAAATCTTTTTATTTACGTCGATAAGTGACCTAATCAATACAAAACAAGATTCATTCCAAACATTTGCAAGAAATAGAAAATAGTACAAACCTTTTCCAAATTTTACACAAGATACGCTGGAAAGTTCAATATAAACATAAACATGCCAGTCTTGTGTACATTTGCTTATCTGAACTCTGTTAGGTACTGGATAAGCAATTCAGTGTCTTGAAAGACAGACTGTTCTTATACTGTTGCCCAACTGTAAGGATGAAGCAGCAGAAGTCTGGTATGAAAACCTGTACTTTCATAACATTTAGTATAATTTTATATTTTCAAAAGCTTAAGTAGCTCTGACCAATATAATTCAATGGTCAAAATAATTCTGCAATTCTGGGAATGTTTTCCAGGCTCAAGTGTTAAGTCTAGACATATTGCAGCTTAGTTAACTGTATCTCTCAGCTATGTAAAACTGGCTTATAAATCTCAGAATATGTTCCCTAGAAACTATATGAAAACATATTGGCCATTCTGACAAGAGACAGACACAATTATTTTTGCCAGCAGTACCACATGTGGACTGGATCCAGCAGAATGCAGCTGGGATAAACAAAGCTTTTTGGCAGACCATTATTAACAGAGGACTGATCCTGTGAAGACCATGAGAACAATCTAGGAGCTTTTCTGCTATTAAAAATGTCTTAGAAACTAAATTTAGGTTGTATGAACAAAGACCTAAAAGCCATCTTCTCTCTCTCTCTTTCTTTCCCTTTCCCTTTCCCTTTCCCTTTCCCTTTCCCTTTCCCTTTCCCTTTCCCTTTCCCTTTCCCTTTCCCTTTCCCTTTCCCTTTCCCTTTCCCTTTCCCTTTCCCTTTCCCTTTCTTCTCCTCCTTCTCCTTCTCCTTCTCCTTCTCCTTCTCCTTCTCCTTCTCCTTCTCCTTCTCCTTCTCCTTCTCCTTCTCCTTCTCCTTCTCCTTCTCCTTCTCCTTCTTCTCCTTCTCCTTCTCCTTCTCCATCTTTCTTTATTTCTTTCTCTCTTCTTTCTCTCTTCCTTTTCTTTCTTTCTTTCTTTCTTTCTTTCTTTCTTTCTTTCTTCCTTTCTTCCTTCCTTTCTTTCTTTCTTTCTTTCTTTCTTTCTTTCTTTCTTTCTTTCTTTCTTTCTTTCTCTTTCTCTCTCTTTCTCTCTCTTTCTCTTTCTTTCTTTCTTTCTTTTCTTTCTTTCTTTCTTTCTTTCTTTCTTTCTTTCTTTCTTTCTTTCTTTCTTTCTTTCTCTTTCTTTCTTTCTTTCTTTTTATTTCTCTTTTCCTTCCTTCCTTCCTTCGTTCCTGTGTCCTGCCTTCCTGCCTGCCTTCCTCTCTGCCTTACCTTCCTCTGTGCCTTCCTTTTTCCCCGAACATTTCAAATTCCACATGGGAGGAAGGAGGTTAGAGGAATTCTGAGTATTATGCAAGTTTAAAGATGGAATAAGTAAAAGTTTTACATTTTTAGGCAACTGTTGAACCTTCCAGTGTGTGCAGAAATGACAGTTTCAAGCTAGAAATCACACAGTTTGAAGGATGGTTTAGCTTGAAAGGAGAGGAAGCAAAGGAATGCAGGTGTTTTCATATTTGACACCAGCATCCTCTGGACATGTCTGCAAGGTATATTAAATTACTTCTTGGACCTCTCAAACTATGGTCTGTTGTTCAATATCCCTTTCCTAACTACCCCAGCTGCAATGCTGCACTGACGCAATATGCTGTTTATGGTTATCAGATCTATCTTATGCACTGTCCAAAGCACCCCAGAGTAATCAGCAAAACATGTAACAGAAATTAAAGCTAAACTGGAGCAGGAAGAAGTGAGGACAGGTGTTTTTAGAGTTAAAGAGCGGGACACAAATAATCACATTATAAACATCTCCATATTCAACCATAAACACAGGCAAAACAGAATGCCTGGCACTGCTAAAAATACAGCCATCCAGGAGGAATCCGCAAGTGTTGCTCTGAGATGCTCTGTGACACCTTTACGCTAAACAAGATGCAGGGTGAGGATATTTAAGCACCAGGCTCCAGCATTTTTGTTGTAATCATAATTCATTCAGCACTCAGTGTTTCACTATTCCTTGATGTCAAACAGCAGCTTCACAGAATGATTAGACTGTGTATAGGAAATTATTAAAGGGGGGAAAACATTGAAGTCTCTCTCTTTTCCATTGAAGTGCCTCTTTCTAGCTGTGATGGCTTTTCCACCTCAGTGCATCATTAATGGATATTTTTGATAATCCTTGAGAAAGGTGGGGAAATTAAAAAAAAAAAAATAGACAGTCCTAGTATTTAAAAACATCTTAGGATTATTAAGTATTTAAAATCCTTCAAGGAGAAAACATTTATTTAAAGAAGTTCCCAGTTAAAAAAAAAAGGCACATTATTTTAAAAGTATCTGAAAGTTGATTTGCGTGAGAGAGTGACTCATTTTTTCCAAAGGACTCTAGGAAAGCTTTCAGGGAGAGGGGGAGAGAAACTATAATAATAAAAATGTTGAGAGATAAATGCTTCAGTATCTCTTTTCTAAAAATTGAGTACTTCTGTGGGGTTTCTTCTAGTCTTGGTAGATTTTTTTTATGGTGTCTCTTTTTTTGGACTTTAGGCATCTGAACAATACAAAGAAAATTCTGCAGCACAGAGGAGGCCATCCTCTGCATGAGCGAAGATGTACCGTGATATTTCATTCTGTGCTCCTTTCAGAGTTAGCTCTAAGAGCTTCACAAAGTCTTTACAGGCAATGTCAAGAAGAAAGGGGAAAAACAGGTGAAATGGAGAGAAAAGAAAGTTGGAAAGCTCTGCTGAAGCATATTAAACACACATTTATCTCTAGGTCCAACATCCCCAAACTGCCCTTAGAGGCTGTCATATGCACTTGCAAAGTAAAGAAAATATTTAAACATTTCAGATGATGTATGCAAACTGAAAGGCAGATTTTCCTCAGGAAACACAAGTACAGGACTACCTGTACCCTCCCAGCTGGAATTCTCTCAGCAAGTGCATATAGAAACAATAGAAGTAGCCATTCTGTCCTTAACAGCTGTGTGAAACATCTGAGCTGGGAGAATGACCAGAGCTTGGAGACAGCAATCTGTCTGAGCTGATAACAGCTGTCAGGCTCTTCTGCACGCTCCCAAGCATGAAGGAAAATCAGCTGAGCCACAGCTCATCCAGTGTGCCTGGGGCCAGTCTCTGCTGCAAAGCCCCTCTTGGATGGAGCAGCCATGGCATTTAACCCTCTCACTCTCCACTTGAACAGAGGGGCTGTAGGAATGATGCCTATTTGAAAAGTTTCCCTGGCCCTTGCTAACTCCCAAATCCTTGTCCTAAGGATTATTTGGAAAAGATCTATTTGGCATAGCCCAGTGCCATCCAAGGGACCACTGGAGTAACTGAACAGAATCAGCACTGGGATTCCAGAGCCAGGACCAGCCCGGTTTAGTTCATTTGTTGATAAATATAATAAAGACCTCCTCATCCCTTCTTCTTCCTTTAACAGCTTCTTAGCTGGTGTCTATATTCCCTAGAGCTAACTTCACTCTCTCTAACCTTAGTACAAGTTGCAAAACCCACTTCCCTCACTTTGAATTCACTAGTATGAAGCCATTGAGACTCCGTTTCATGCATTCTCCAGCACAACATCGATCAGGAGCTCCTTTTAACTAAATTGCTGCCTGCTTTTGTGTTTCTCATCTGTTCAGCTAACTATGCCTCTCTCAGCCTAAATTTCCCTGTACAGCTCTCTCTTGCAGATAGAGACACTGCTCAGCCCAGGGAACAGCTGATAATCTCTAGGAACCAGACAGAAACCATCAATAAAAATTTTTGTGTGCAGTTTTTTCAAGACTTGCATCTTAGTTAGATCTATTTCACAAACTCTCTGCTCTGTACTTCAAAGCCAGCTTTCCAGGGCTTTCCTTGAACTTACAATTCCCTTTCAGACACTGAGACACCTCCTTGCTTACATTGTCCTCTCCTAGTTTAAGGTTTCAGAGTAAATATAGTAAGGACTCAGAGTCTCTGCATGTGTAAGTGCCTATGGTAATACTATCCCCACAGGTATTTGTGAAAGAGGATCTTTGTGGTGAACATCATATGGTGGCCTAAATATATCCAGCTTTGAGAGTCAAAACTCCACCCAAGGAGTGATGAGTTCTGATTCCATTTTTTGTCTATAGAATTAGATGGCTTATATAGTGCATGTGTGTGGAGGGAATGTGGTAAAGATGAAGAACACCTTTTCTTAATTTCTTTTTATCTATTTATGCCTTGCTGAGACATGAGGAATTTGCCAGTGTTGTAAATGGGTTGGGCATCCTGTGTCAAATCATCTCCCAGAGTTATTGTGAAGAAATCGGCCAACAGAAGAATGGGGACAATTGCAAGGCATTTTCTTCTAGGCCTGCAAGGGGATAGGTATGATTTTTCCATTAAATAGGATGAGTTCATCAGGATTTTTTTTCTTTTGGAAACCATATTAGTAATTAGCCCAGAGAGACAGAGTCTAACTGATCCAACATCTACTGGAATGCCAGAAGGAAAGACCCAGTTCTGTATAGACCAGTTTCCAGCCTAAGGCCAATCAGTAAGAGAACGATAAAAAACTTTCCTTGGCTTTCAGCTGTCTTTAATGCCGGGAGAGAACTTGACAGGGATGCAAGTGAAGCAGATGGGGAAATATGCTGTTTATTTTTGTGCTGATTTGATTTTTTGCTTTGTGTTGATGTGTAAGATACGCTGACAATATGATCTTTCCTCATCTATGAAAGGAGAAATGAAGCTTTTATCACACACCTCAGAAAGAAGCACTGTGTGTGAGTAAGCTAAACCTATTGCTCTGGGCTGTGCTGTGACACAGCTCCTTTCATTATCCATTAACTTAGATAATAGTAGAGAGTAAGTCTTCCATAGAACTCTTTATCTTCAAATCTTCAGAAGCCTGGGAGTAAATACAATTCTTTCATTTTATAAAGTCAGCAAGGCATGAGGGGTAGATGTGAAGGACTATGTGCAGTAAAATGGAGCAATATGACTAAATTTTCAGAAATTATTGTTACAGATTACTGTCTACATTTTCCTGTCTCATCAGATAGCTTACAATAGAAATACACTTTTAAGCTGAATAACTATATATATTTCTTTGTAATTTTGTTTAGACAAATGGCTATACAATTTCTGAGAAAACACTACAAAATAATCTGGATCAATCTCTCAATTACAATTTCAGCCACAACTAAAAGGCTGCATTTAACCACTAAAAACATGCATTTAAATTGAGATGTGATAGACCAACTTAACTATAAGCAATGCAATCAAGATTTTCTCCAGCAACAATTAATCTTGTCCTTGAGAAATCAAGTCAATGAGGGTTCTGCTAGAATTACTGGAATGACTATGTTTCACAGGAGTGATGCTGTTTTAGCATCCTATTTGGCTGGTAACATTGTCCAATTATTCAGGAACATTTGTTATCAATTTCTTGTACAAATACTACCATCATAATAAGGTAATGCTGCCATCAATAGAAGTAGCATTGCCACATAGCTTCATCATTGCTCTTTGGGGGAACATTAACTCATGTTCTGCCTCTCAGTAAAATCTCTGCCCTTCAGCCTGCTGACAAAAGCTATTTCCTACAACAGAGCCAGAACTCCTATTTGTCAACAGCAATTACTAAGAAGAGAACATACGTGTGTATAAATATACAAATACAGACTTGCCTAGGGACAATCCAACACTCCTAAAATGACAGTTTTCTGTGTGTTATGTCCCAGTTTATGTAAGATTTTCTACCTAAGCTAGTATTCCTTCATTGTGTTAAGGTCTGATCCTTCCAAGACAAAGCTTGAGCTGTCTGCAGAAGAACACTTCTGTAAGAGACTGAAGTGTTAAGAACAATTGTCTCAAAGCTTGCTTGTGTGTGTTTATCTGATAAGACCAGACAGCAGACCACTCTTTTGTCTGAGAAGACCCGAGGGCAGATCATTCTTTGGCTTATCAGGTACCACCAGCTTGCAAGGAAACTTGTGCAAACCTGCTGAAGCAGCAGGCCATTCTTTGGCTTATCAGGCACCACCAAGAACAGGACACCAACTGGTATCCGGGCCAGGCAGTTTGCCCACCAACAATACATATTGTGTGATTAGATGTGCATGTGTGGCATACGTGACGTTGCCCTGGGTAACCAAACCGAAAGGAGAGGGCAAACTCCCTCTCCAACACTGAATAAAAGATGGCACAATGAAACCTGAGTGTGGCCATCCACCACCGAAAAACTGAAGACTGAGGACGAGCGGGATGCTGCTGGATCCATGGTGGTAACTATCCTTTGCTTATCTCTCTGAATGCTTGCTTAATTTCCTCCTAATATTTCCTGCCTTTTCTATCACTTTACTCTTTTATATTTACCCAATAAAACATCTGACTGGCGGCATATGACGTCGTTTGTGTCTTAATTTCGCCCTTGGGATCATTACAAACCTTCCCCGAGCCTGACAATCTGGCCGTGACTTAACAACTTCAGTTCCTGTTTTCCCCTTAAAGCTCCTCTAAAGTTTTATGAAGGAGTTAAATACAACCTGGGATGAATCTGATATTTTCCAGAATGGCCACACCTAATTTAAGATACTAAAGTAGATGAACTAACGTCTAAGTGCACTTAAGTATTACATTAAATGAATGGGAATGAAGAACAAATAGCATCTCATTTAGGTTTGCCTTGTGGGAACCATCAGGAATACCATCAGGAAGAAGTGCTTCATTGTATTTATATTCCTAGGGGTGATATCCTTGCCCTTCACCAAGGGCAAGTCCTGCCTGACCAACCTAGTGGCCTTCTATGATGGAGTGACTGCATCAGTGGACAAGGGAAGAGCTACGGATGTCATCTATCTGGACATTTGTAAGGCCTTTGACAAGGTTCCCCACAATATCTTTCTCTCTAAATTGGAAGGATATGGATTTGATGGGTGGACTGTTCGGTGGATAGCAAACTGGCCGGATGGTCCAAAGGGTAGTGGTCAATGGCTCGATGTCCAGATGGAGATCAGTGACAAGTGGTGTCCCTCAGGGGTCCGTACTGGGGCCAGTACTGTTTAATATCTTCATCAATGACATAGACAGCGGGATCGAGTGCACCCTCAGCAAGTTTGCAGATGACACCAAGCTGAGTGGTGCAGTCAACACACGTGAGGGATGGGATGCCATCCAGTGGGACCTGGACAAGCTTGAGAAGTGGGCCCATGTGAACCTCAGGAGGTTCAACAAGGACAAGTGCAAGGTCATGCACCTGGGTCAGGGCAACTCCCACTATCAATACAGGCTGGGGGACGAAGGGATGGAGAGCAGCCCTGAGGAGAAGGACTTGGGCATACTGATAGACGAAAAGCTGGACATGAGCCGGCAATGTGCGCTCACAGCCCAGAAAGCCAACTGTATCCTGGGCTGCATCAAAAGCAGCATGGCCAGCAGGTTGAGGGAAGGGATTCTGCCCCTCTACTCCACTCTGGTGAGACCCCACCTGGAGCCCTGCATCCAGCTCTGGAGTCCTCAGCACAGGAAGGACATGGACCTGTTGGAGAGGATCCAGAGGAGGGCCACAAAAATGATCAGAGGGATGGAGCACCTCTGCTATGAGGAAAGGCTGAAAGAGCTGGGGTTGTTCAGCCTGAAGAGAAGGCTGCAGGGAGACCTTATTGCAGCCTTTCAATATATAAATTGGGCCTACAAGAAAGATGGGTATAGTCTTTTTAGCAAGGCCTGCTGCAACAGGACAAGGGATAATAGTTTTAAACTAAAGGAGGGTAGATTTAGACTAAACACAAGAAAAAATTTTTTTATGATGAGGGTGGTGAAACACTGGAATGTGTTGCCCAGAGAGGTGGTAGGTGCCCCATCCTTGGAAACATTCAAGGCCAGGCTGGATGGGGCTGTGAGCAACCTGATCTGGTTGTAGATGTCCCTGCTCATTGCAGGGGGGTTGGACTAGGTGACCTTTAAAGATCCCTTCCATCCCAAAGCATTCTATGATTCTATGATATATGAGACTGATAAAAGGTAGGACCGTGTGATCTTATAGCATGATTTCATGTCAGGCTGCTCACATTTTTACTGAGTAAAGAGCAGCAGCTTGCAGAAGTTGTGATTAAAAAGTCATCTTTTCTATTGAGCTAACTGTAACATCAGTCCTAGCCTATGTGACATAAGCTTATTTTGGGGGAATATCAATTGATTTCACTCAGGGGTGATATTTAGCAGTGATGCTCTCTAGCTAATTTATGTAACAGGGAAGAGCTAGTCATTGCACCTGAGAAAGTTCCCTTGTAACTTGCTCCCTTTCTGCTTGATTTAATCCTCATAACCAGTGTTTCATTTATGAATGGATCTTTTAGCATATAGTGTTGTTTAAAATTCATCCGGAGTAAAAAGTCACCTTAAAATCTACTTAAGCATTTCCACAAATGTAAGAAAAAAGGAGAGCTATAGAGATGTGTGTTGTCTTCAGTGACCAGGCTCCTAATTTAAGATCTTTAGATGCCTAAGTAGGTGAGATGAATCTAAGTACACTGAAGTACTACTAAAATGGAATTAAAAATTAATAGCATCTAATCTGGGTGCACACTGATAGGAATTGTCAGGTGTACAAGGAAGAATTGTCATTACATGTCTCATGTAGAACAGGTGTCTATATGCACTAAGTAGCATTTCATTTTCTTAAAGAGGTTTTTATTCCAAATTTCTCAAGCGAAATATATCTCCAAACTGCTTTCCAAAGGCCTGCTCCAAAGTCTACATTGGGCAGGATCTTTCCTCTACCTGTAAAACCTTATCCATAGGTATTCTGGCTTTTGCAGGATAATATTAAGTTTGAAACATATGCACCAAGACTATTTAAATGAGTTGTTAATTAATCAGTGCTTAAACAACAACACATTTTCTCTAGTGTACTGTTCCAATACTAATAACTCGTGCTCTTCCCATCTGTTTGAATCCACCTGTTATCATTATTTTCAACGTACAATGAAAAGTCTTTGATAAAGGAACCAATTTCATAGTATATGTTCATACCCAGAAACAATAATACTTTTTGCTGCTATCATAAGGCACATGTTAACTATTTTCCTTTAGTGTTAATATTGCAAATTGAAATTCATACCAGAAATGAGACAAGGATGCCTTGGGGCAAAGAGGATCTTACATTTTTTGAGGGGGAAGAGATACTGGAAAGAAAAATCCATAATATTTCCACATGACCTCATGCTTTTATTAAATCAGTGCTTTTCGCACATATTTCAATAAGACTCAGCATAACTTACACCAACAGCATGAGATTAATCTTTTGGGTATCTGACCATCTTCATATCATATTCTTAAATGTCCTGGATGCAGTAACCTGCAGATGTTTTCATTCTTAGTAAGCATTTTTCCTAAGGAAAGTGATTTAAGACAGGGAAAACCAGGTAACCTGGGGCAGTGGGAACCATTGTTCTAAGCCAGTATTATTGATCTACAGTTTGTTGATATGTCTTAATTTGTCACTGTTATATTTCTTCTTCCATTTCCCAAAGTAATAGCAAACACTTTTGTTTCAAAATTTCCAATTGGAAATAGTTTTTGGTTTTTAATTTCTGACATTTATGGATTTTTTTTTTTTTGCAAACAACAAAGAGACCTCGGTGAGAGACACAGTAGAATGAATGAATAAAGTATTTATGTGCACACATTTGTGCAATCAAGAAATAAAGGAAAGAGCACTTGGCAATAAATCACAGCTTGTACTATTTTAAAAAAAAACCATACTCTACAATCCCAGACCAAACTGATTAAAAAAAGAAAAAAGTAGAGACGGGAAAACATTTTAAAAGAAATATCAGGTATATAAAAATACACTTTAGCGTATAGGTGTGTGTCAGAGGAGATATGCCTCAGTGGAGATCTATGACTTCATTCGGTTTTCTACACACAGGTATCCAGTGACATCTGAGATGTACCCACTACCCTTGGAGCCTCCAGGTTCCAACGTCTCTCTCCTGCAGGTGGTATGCTCTATCTGTCAGGCACTGAGTAGATGTCTCAGTCTGAGGGATCTCTGACACCAGACACCTGCCTACGGAATCATAGTCCTGGTCAATACAGCAACAGGAACCTAAGGAAGGGTTCAGTTGACAAAATGCAGGTGTCTAACACAAGCTTAATCTTTCAGCAATGGCTATGACCTTACTAGAAGTGTGCAGCTATACCCTCCAGTGCTCTGATTAGCATATTTGGCAGTCCAGAGGAGATTTGGCAATCCGTAAATCAGTAAGTGAACTGCAAAGGATAGGCTAGGAGCACTTAATCAACTCTGACTGGTACTGGACAGGTTAGGTAACAGCACAAAAATGGAAATTGAAATGTGTTAGACTGTTTGCATTAATGTAGGCATAATAAAGGCAATAGGTGGTATCAGTCATAACCTAATTTACTTCACTGAAAATGAAAACAGAATTTTACCCTAAGATACCAAACGGCCTTTCTCAAGATTCAGTGGCACAGGATACCAGATGACTGAGATCTTACTTATACTATTACCCTCTTCCTTTTCCCAGCAAGAGCAAAGCATATGAGAGTGTATACCCACAAGATAACATGGTCTTACGTATAAACAATGCATATAAACAAACAGGCACAAAGCTGAGGTGTGCCTGGATCCAGGGCTGTTAGAACAGTATTCACAGAAGGAAGACAATAATCCCACATGCACATGTTCTTACCGTCTGCTGTGGTGGCCAACAGCATAGAGCTATGAGCTGCTGCCAAGTGAGCTCCACACAAACTTGTTTCTCCATGTGAATTCCAGAAAACAACCAGATTTATGTAATCAACACAAAGAAATTTCAGTTTGCTGTTGTGAATATGACCAGGAACTTGTACATTTTCTTAAAATGTTGAACAACTACTGTTACACGCCTGCCTCTATAAACACGCACATGCTACCATTTTGCAGAAACTGAACATAAGGACTCATGAATGAAGCCAAATCTTGCCTTTACATTTTGAATCATAGAATCATAGAATCATAGAATTGTTAAGGTTGGAAAAGACTCTTAAGATCATCAGGTCCAACCATTAACCTACCACCTCCAAGTCTGCCATTAAACCATGTCCTCAAGTACTGCATCTACCCGTCTTTTAAATACCTCCAGGGATGGGGACTCAACCACTTCCCTGGGCAGCCTGTTCCAGTGCCTGACTACTCTTTCAGTAAAGAAGTTTTTCCTAATATCTAACCTAAACTTACCCTGGCGCAGCTTGAGGCCATTTCGTCTCATCCTATCGCTTGTTATTGGGGTGAAGAGACCAACCCCCACCTCTCTACAACCTCCTTTCAGATAATTGTAGAGGGCAATAAGGTCTCCCCTCAGCCTCCTCTTCTCCAAACTAAACAACCCCAGCTCCCTCAGCCGCTCCTCATAAGACTTGTGCTCTAGACCCTTCACCAACCTCGTTGCCCTGCTCTGGACACACTCCAGCACCTCGATGTCCTTCTTGAATTGAGGGGCCCAAAACTGAACACAGGATTCGAGGTGCGGCCTCACCAGTGCCAAATACAGGGGCACTATCACCTCCCTGGTCCTGCTGGCCACACTGTTCCTGATACAAGCCAGGATGCCATTGGCCCTTTTGGCCACCTGAGCACACTGCTGGCTCATGTTTAGGCGGCTGTCAACCATCACCCCCAGGTCCTTTTCTGCCAGGCTGCTTTCCAGCCACTCCTCCCCAAGCCGGTAGCGTTGCCTGGGGTTGTTGTGACCGAAGTGCAGGACCCGGCACTTGGCCTTGTTGAACCTCATACAGTTGGCCCCGGCCCAACAATCCAGCCTGTCCAGGTCCCTCTGCAGGGCCTTCCTGCCCTCCAGCAGATCGACACTCCCACCCAACTTGGTGTCATCTGCAAAGTTACTGAGGGTGCACTCAATCCCCTCATCCAGATCGTCGATAAAGATATTAAACAGGACCGGTCCCAACACTGAGCCCTGGGGAACACCACTTGTGACCGGTCGCCAACTGGACTTGGCTCCATTCACCACCACTCTCTGGGCTCGGCCATCCAGCCAGTTTTTAACCCAGCTCAGAGTGCACTTGTCCAAGCCGTGAGCAGCCAGCTTCTGCAGGAGAATGCTGTGGGAGACGGTGTCAAAGGCCTTACTGAAGTCCAAGTAGACAACATCCACAGCCTTCCCCTCATCCACTAAGCGGGTCAGCTTGTCATAGAAGGAGACCAGGTTAGTGAAGCAGGACCTGCCTTTCATAAACCCATGCTGGCTGAGAAGGAGAAGGAGCTCTCAATTGAGAAGGAGCTCTCAATCTCATGGCCTGAAAAGAGGTCAAATGCTGTCTCAGCCTGCATTTCTGTGTGTTATTTCCCATGAAATTATGATCCAATTACTTTGGAGGGGTTACTCAAGTTTTTTATGAGAGAAAAAATATTCCTTTCCTTTGTGGCAGGTGCTATCCACACACATCTTACAGTATTCCTGCTCTGAAAAAAGCATGTTTCTAGAGTGAGAAATCTAATAATTTCATATGTTTTCAATTCTTTAGTATCACTTGCAACTGATGCCACACAGACTGTACATTTGCCAAAGTCTGATCAATGCATATTAAGCAGTGTCAAAAATGTCTCTATCATTTGCCAATAAGGATGTAATGTGACATGTCATTCAGTGTCACTACAGACCCGTCATGCTGCTGTTCTTGTTTCAGGATCACTCTGGACCAACCACTGCGGTGCACTTCTCACTTTACAGAGACAGCTTTTTCATTTCCCTGGCAAGCCACATGGGATAAAGATGCAGTTTTACCCAGGCAAATTTTTATAAGCCATTTCCAGTTAATAGTGTTGTCTTCTCCAGAGATTTAAAAAACAGCTAATCAGAACAAAGAATATTTCCAGCCTCCATCAGTAACTTTTATTTGATTTTACAGAATTACCGTAATTAACCAAAGACCACAGATTCTCCTGTTCCTGTCTAACCTGCAATAGGACTGAGGATCCAAACACTGTCACATGCAGACTATGTCCTGCCCCAAGGACTTTGCAGCTGAGATTGAGATACCATGCAGGTAGGAACAAATAGCAGGGAGGAGTAAGATGTAGGTAACAGTAGTCAGATTGAACAGATAGTGCACAGTTTGACAAGCTAAGCTGTTAAATGCACTACTCAGAGAATAGTCAAACTGAGTGAACAGTAGGAGTATTTATTGTGTTTGCTATGTTAGTTAGCTATATTACAGGAGTGATCTGGCATTTAAGGAAAGGTTAAGCTGAACTGAAGATGCTGTAGGTGTATATGGCACAGTGTAGTCTTGTCTGACTAACAACTAGATTGAGCGTAGGAATAGAGGCTGTAGGAGTTACTCCAACTTGGGAGTAGTACTGAAAGGTATTGTAGCTCCAAGAAATACCTTCTGAAGTTAAAATCTGTGCCTGATTTCTTGGCACTGTGGAATTACTACTTTCCTTGATGGGAATGTAGTATCACCCTGAGTATCTGGGAAGCAGATCCATGCAAGCCTCCTCCCACCTTCACCCTTGTTTGGCTTGCCACGTTCTGGTCATAGGAGTAAACTGAGAACAGGCTGTGCTCTCCAAACTGTGCTTGAACCCAAAACAGGCAAAAATGTTATGTGTCCTACTAGTAAAACAAGATAACACACTATTGAATTTCTCCTCCACCTCCATTTTCAAAAGCACTAGAGGGTGAAATCTAGTGGTACCGTAACGGTATTCATAGGGTACCAAGGAATGAGTCCTAAAAGTGCCTTCTGCTGCATGGAATTCAGCTAAATTTTAGCCTGCCTTGTTCTGTCACATAAACATGTGTCTGGGATTAAATAAAAAGAAGAAGAAGAACTCCACATAAATATTTCTGATTCAGTACAACCAAGGATTGCATTAAATTAACTCTGCTGAACAGGTCGAAGTTTAACTCTGATTTTAAAATAAGCTCTTATACAGTGTAATAGTTCTACAAAATATTCTTCAGGTGACTACCAAATGTTTAGCATCATCTAGCACCTTTTATAAATCACAGCTCATTCCTAAAGGTACTGCTTCCATATGGTGGGTACTTATTATTCACTGTAATATATTTAAAATATAAATTTGGGTTTATTCTCAAGACAAGCCCTGAAAGGTGTCAATGGCCCACGACTTGCAGAGTGCTGAGCAGCAACTGATGTTTGGGCTTATGTTAATTACATTGTTAAAAAGTATCAGAGACGTTGCCACCCTTCATTAGTTACACAGAGAGAAAAGCTATTACTCTATTTTGCTTTGTGCATCATGGTTTCATGTATAAAGTATGTATTCATATCTTTTCTGTGTGTGTATATATTTATCATATAAAAATGAGATAGATTTTTCAGAGAAATGTTTTATTCTTGGCACATAAACATGAAGTTCCCCAATTAAAACTCACACAATTTTTAGCCTCTCCAAACCCACATCTGAGCAGCAGTTGACATAACATTTGTAAATTATACTTACAGCTATCTGGTATACTACCTTTTCCTATTACTTTTATTCTCTGCTTGCCACCACCATTACCTCTATTTGTCTGTTATTTCCACGATTTCATCTTATCCTGTAGGCTCTGGATATAAATATGTTTGCATGTATGTACACACACAAATAAATTCCCTGGTATTTTCAGGATCAAGACTGTAAATTTTTTAGGGTAGGCTTTCTTACTTGTATGGGACAATGACTGGCATTATCGGCTTCTACACGCTCTTGGAGTTACTGGAAACCAGTGAAATATGTGAACAACAAAGGCAGTCCACATATCTGAGAATATGTGGACTTTAAATGTTAGTCTTACTCCCCTAAGAAAACTGATTATTACTGGTCAGCACAGTGAGTTCCTTTGAGAATTAGATGTTCTTCTCAATGAGTTTACATTAAAAAAGGAAAATTTTTGTTCTGATCCTATTAAAAGTAGCAGTGTGGACTGTACCACTTAATCCTGCTCCCCATGAAATCAGTGTTGAAACTCTGACCAAGACAATTAATACCACTGCCACAACTCATTTTAGTTCCTGCGAACAGGCAGTTTGTACATCACTCTGTCCTCTAAGCTCAAACAAATAGCTCAAACAGCCTCTAGAAAGAGTTTTTGGAGAGATTAAGACTTAGAATTGTTTAGGTTGGAAAAGACCTTTAAGATCATCACTTTTTTGTCCCAACTCAGGTTTGGGTACAAGTCAGAGGAAAAAAAAGGTATCACTCACCTTTGATAGAGCTATATCTGCCGAGAAACACCAAGCTACAGCCTGTGATTTTGAAGTCCCATCCTTAAGTTCAGAATGCTCTGTATTTTATATAATAGCTGCTGAAAAAAAAATCTAGAAAAAAATTATTTTGTTTTAAACAACTCCACTTCTCCTCTTCACCCATCTAAGGGTGCTAACTTATTACTGAAATTGTTTCCTAGATTTCTTGGAGTATTTTCCTTACACAAAAGGAAAGGTTTACCTTAATTTTTCTTGAGGAAAGTGGTGGGGTTTTAATGAGACCAGTTCCAAACAGAAATGTTTGTACACTGTGTTTGAATAGCAACATATGAGAAGCTTCCAGACATGGCAGTAGATATTTGTAAAATGAAGAAAAAATCAATATGGATTTGATTTAAAAGTTTTTGCTTTCTTTTTCTCTCTAAGGAAAATGGTTTCTTAGCTGGAAATCATATGGGAATTTAATTAGCTAAAGTCTTATTAAATGCCTGTTTAGCCCAGTCACTTCAATAAATATTAATTATGAGACGTGAAAAGACATACAGAGAATGTTTTACAAAGAGCATAATAGGAAAAATGTAAAGGTTTGTGGGATTTTTGGTTTTTTCTTTTTTTCCTTTTTTTTTTGTGTGCTTGCAAAAATACAGAACACAATGAACCTGTTTTACATTGGACTTTGAGATGGTAATGGTGCATTTTAAAACAGAATGTGTCATGGGATATGCACCAGCAATTTTTGAGCAAACAAAATGTTTGATGACTCTGGCAGAGTACTGTAGCTTCTAAGAGTCCATTCCACTTTAGAAATATTGATGATTAACATATTGCTAGGAAAGGAGGGAAGGTGCAGAAACATTTTAGAAAATCTCATTTACACATCTTCTTAAAGCACCTGTCCTTTCCAGCCCAAACTTTTCTGTATTCTGCTTATTTAAATTACCTTACCCCATTCACCACAACATTTTATAGTAACTCTGTAAAGTAAGGTAAAGTAGTCATCTCTATTTTATAGATAGACGGAAATCCAGATAGACTTCCAGTGAAATGAAGGTCGTGTACGAAGACTCTGGCCAATAAAGTATTTAATCCAGGACCCTAAATTTGAAAGTAATTACCTCAGTCTCTCAGTCATTAATTTTTCTTCATTCCAGTTAAATAACGGCTAGGAACTTTTGATGGAGAAAATAACCTCTTTAAAAAATAAAATTGAAAAAATAAAAATCAAGGTTTGTCTGAGTATAATATCATAAACACAATAAATAATAATCCTATCCTATTTTTTATTAAGAACTGAATGCTACCCGGCACTAACAACCAAAGTGTGATTCAAACTATCACCAGCTGATCACTTGATCAATTAACTAGTTTTGGGGCCTAAATTTCAGAAAGTGATTTTGAATGCACCTATTTTTATGTATCACTTAATCTCTAGAGAAGCCTAAAATTAATCAATTGCCTCTCTCTATTTCAGGCTACATTGTTCCCTGAGTGCCTATGCATACATAACTTCCTTGGTATAAGGAGCACACAAACCTGAAGAAGTGGGCAGAATTTAGGCACTTCAGCATCATTGCAATTTTGAAATGAGCAAGGAGACATCAAAACTCCACCTAAGCCCTCGTTAGGTGTGTTCTGAGTATATGTGATTTACTTGGTCAGTTTGGGGTTTCCTCCAGAGCTAGTTGCCAGTTGCAATAGAAGTAGCGCCATGCACTTTTTGAAAACTAAGTTAGTACAAATATGCTTGACCTTATGAGCTGAATATCAGCCTCAAGACCCATAGTATGAACATAGGAAGATGGAGGCAGCCTTACAAGTGATTCAGGGTAGTGAATGGAGCATCTTCACAAGGCCCTAGCTCTCCATTGCTGGATAGGGCTGGACTACATGTGCAGGTTGGTCTCAAGATGTGCTGGACCCTCCAGTCTCCTTATGTCTTGCTGGCCTGTTTCATACTTTGGCAGCAGTTTTGGACTAAACATCACCTTCCTCCCAACACAGTTCCTCTACCTATGCAGACACAAATGGGCTTCTTACAAACCCCATGTAATTCAGTTGCTACAAACTAGTCAGTCCCAACGACCACTTGAAGACACAGGAAACCTGGATGTCTGCATACTTCTCAGCCCAAGAGATGTAATCCTGGGATTTTCAAGAGTGTGCTCTGATTGCTACTTGGTGGTCAGATTTGGGATTTTCGAATTGTGCCTGGATTATTCATTTTTTAATTCAGTAATCATCCGCAGGAAAATGAGACACACACATCCACCCCGCCCCACCCCGAATAATTACTGCAGGAACTTTTGGACCAGAAAATGAGCGGGGGGGGGGGGGGGGAACACAACAAACCAAAACCAGTAAGCACACTTTCTCTTCTACTTAGGGGAACATCCTAGTTACTTCTACCAAAAGTCAAGATCCTGCTTGGGTTGAGTTGTTTCTAACACAATGGGGTTTTCCTGATGCTTCAGCAGCAGAGAAGGAAGGTGTCCCTTCATACCATATCTATTGTTAGGCACCTGCCCATAAAGGATTATCAATATCCACTTTCTCATAACTGACATCCACAGAGCCATTTTCTTTGTTAGATCTCAAAATTGAACTAAAATTCAGGCTGTAACTAATGGAAATGCTGGTTTCAGAAGTCTAGAAATGTTTCTAAAGATCACTAAATCATTTAGCTGTATGAGAACCAATTCCAGTGTGTGTAAAGTGACAAGCAGTAACGTAGCCTGTAAGTATCTGTTGCAATCAGCGTGATCCTCCTGCATGACTCAACACCCATTTTTCTTGTGTGTTCTGATTGATATTCAGACAGCAGATAGCTTTGCTAGATGTAACAAAGCACAGAATCTGGATTTCCAAAGATCAGGCTAGGATTTGGTTCAACCTCCTTCAAAGCAAAGCCCCTTCCCCTGTGCTGTAGGTGCAATTTTTCAAGTATTATATATGCCATGAAGAACTCTGAAGTTAATAAATATTATTGTGTCAAATAAAATAAAATAAAACCTTCTCAGTGAGAGAAAGATCAACTTCAGTACTATATAATATATGGCTTTAGCCCCTGGCAGTGAGTTCTTGGAGTTAACAGCAGTTGAGAAATTTGAGTGCACAGCAGTAGGTTTGGATTACAGAGTATCTAAGCTACAAGAGAAAATTATCTTTAAAAAAAAAAAGGGTTTATGAGGTGAAACAGTTATGTAAATGGTCTTTTAAAACTTGTAAAAAGAAAAAGTTGTAGTGCATCAAAACTCTTAGGAAAATAGAGGGACAATTTTTTGTGTCATTTAAATTTATAATAAGATTATTTTTCTTTTTTTTTGTCCAATAAAGCACATAAAACATGGAAAAGCTTTAATTCTTAGTTACATGTGATGAACTTCCATCAAGTTCATAAGTCCTCTTTTTGCTGCCTATTGCTGTAAGAGTGAAAGCTGGCAACCTCTGCTTTCACACCACAACCTCACTCAAAGTGTGAAAGGAGTATTCCTAAGGAAAATAAAGCTTCTTTGGAGGTATCATGGCTCCTTATGAAGCAACAGCTAAAAAAGGCAACACGGCTGAGCATTGTCAGGAAGGGC
The DNA here is from genome assembly GCA_020745775.1 of Theristicus caerulescens. NCBI lineage: Eukaryota > Metazoa > Chordata > Aves > Pelecaniformes > Threskiornithidae > Theristicus > Theristicus caerulescens. The sequence continues at coordinate 126,707,816 of CM036559.1, read as the reverse complement.
ACTGAGAACAGAAAAGAAGGTACCATTTGCAACTGCATAAAACCTTGGCTACCATACAGAGCAGGAGTGACAGAGTGAAAGAAGGTATGGAGCACAGCTACTAAAATGACAAAGGGGACAGAACTATGGCTCTATGAGGAGAGACTAAAGAGGTTTGGACTCTTCAGTTTAAGAAGAAGAAAGCTGAGGGAGATGTGTTCAAGGTTCACATTCTGAAGGTGCTGTAATAAATAAATAAAATATAAAATATAAATAAAATATAAAATATAAAAATATAAAATATGAATAAAATACAAAATACAAAATATAAATATAAAATATAAAATAAATATGAAATAATAAAAAATATAAAATGAATATAAAATATAAAATATAAAATAAATATAAAATATAAAATGAGTGCGACCATCAACCTCCACCCACATAGTACTGCATACTCAGGAGGCACCTTGTGAAACTGGCTTAAAACAGATGAAAGTAGCCCTTTTTAACACAGTACTTAGTGAACTTTTGGAATCTGTTTTTACAGAAAATTGTCAGGCAGGCACTATCAGCAGGTTCAAAAATAAAATAGAGACAGTAATGAACAGCAGGTCCATAAACAGTTGTTAAAGGGGACAGGCAGGGATTTCCTGTCTAATATCACTATTCCAGTGACTGATGGAGAATGAAGATAATGGGCTTCATATGTTTTTCCTAAATTGTGTCTCCTATTGCCACTATCAAAGACAGACTGCTAGGCTGGATGAACTATTGATCTGATGAACTTAGTTAATTCTTATATCCTCTTTTTCTAGTGGAAAGTCAGGAATTTGTCTCCTGATTCCTAAGGAGATATCCTAAGGAAAACTGAAAGGCAAAATTGTAGTTCTGGTCAGAATTACAGGCTAGAGTAAAATGTACACACAGGAGTGTGTGTCCTCGCATGTGTAGGAGGTGTGAAGGAATCAAGAATGCCCCCACCTCACCCAATAGCAACAGGGATCCAGACATAGGAAGTATTTCTGAACAGTCAGTGAAATAGGCATGCCTTTTTTGTGTGTGGTTTTAAACAAATAGAATAAATTACAGCAGTTCAGGGAGACCCTGTAAGTTCTCCTGTGAGTGCAATGAAAGAGGCAAGAAATACCTACAAAGGCAAAATACCGCACTAAGAATATTTTCCAAATAGGGGTGGGATGAAATAAATTAATCTGCCTTCCAGTTATTATAGCTATCTCAAAATGTTTTGCAGTAATGATCTACAATGCACACTTTAAATATTAATGTGTTATATAAAAATGAATTTTTGGTGGTCTGAAAGCCCTCACTTGTGGCTGATGTTGCCTCAGTTGAAGTCATATCTTCTAGTTATAGAAACACTGCTCTCCTGGAAGATGCTCAGATACTACAGAGCTGCATGGTAAAAGATGGTTAGGTGAGAAATGAGTAGGATAGTTTTCCATATAATGGGGCAAGGGTGATGAGGCAGTGGTTGAATTATTTCAGTAATTTGGTAAGACCATAAGACCTTATGATAAAAGCGTGAGATCTTACATACAAAGGCTGATGGCAAGTCTTAAAAGAAATTTTGTCTTATTTCAGTATTTGTAGAACTGTATGGAGGAGAGATGAGGTGAGGAGAGGAGACATGTCCTTGGAGAATCCTGTGGCTGCCTCAAAAACCTTTTAGCTTGCCTCCCAACCTGGGTGCCTGTGCAAGTTTCTGAGTGCCATCCTTGGATAAGTGCACTCTGCACTGGGTTAAAAACTGGCTGGACGGCTGAGCCCAGAGAGTGGTGGTGAATGAAGTCAAATCCAGTTGGCGGCCGGTCACAAGTGGTGTTCCCCAGGGCTCAGTGTTGGGGTCGGTCCTGTTTAATATCTTTATCAATGATCTGGATGAGGGGATTGAGTGCACCCTCAGTAACTTTGCAGATGACACCAAGTTGGGTGGAAGTGTTGATTTGCTGGAGGCCCTGCAGAGGGACCTGGACAGGCTGGATCATTGGGCCGAGGCCAACTGTATGAGATTCAACAAGGCTCAGTGCCGGGTCCTGCACTTCGGTCACAACGACCCCATGAAACACTACAGCCGTGGGGAAGAGTGGCTGAAAAGCTGCCTGGCAGAAAAGGACCTGGGGGTGTTGGTTGACAGCTGCCTGAACATAAGCCAGCAGTGTGCTCAGGTGGCCAAGAGGGCCAACAGCATCCTGGCTTGTATCAGGAATAGCGTGGCCAGCAGGACCAGGGAGGTGATAGTGCCCCTGTATTTGGCACTGGTGAGGCCGCACCTCAAGTACTGTATTCAGTTTTAGGCTCCTCACTACAAGAAGGACATTGTGTGTGTGTCCAAAGAAGGGCAACGAAGCTGGTGAAGTGTCTAGAGAACAAGTCTTATGAGGAGTGGCTGAGGGAGCTGGGGTTGTTTAGTTTGGAGAAGAGGAGGCTGAGGGGAGACCTTATCGCTCTCTACAACTACCTGAAAGGAGGCTGTAGCGAGGCAGGAGTCAGTCTCTTCTGCCAAGTAACAAGTGATAGGAAAAGGGGAAATGGCCTCAAGCTGCGCCAGGGGAGGTTTAGGTTGGATATTGGGAAAAACTTCTTCACTGAGAGAGTAGTCAGGCACTGGAACAGGCTGCCCAGGGAAGTGGTTAAGTCTCCATCCCTGGAGGTATTTAAAAGATGGGTAGATATGGTGCTTAGGCACATGATTTAGTGGTGGGCTTGGCAGTGTTAGGTCAACAGTTGGACTTGATGATCTTAAGAGTCTTTTCCAACCTTAACGATTCTATGACTATATGATCCTCTCAGGGACTTCCCACACCAAACTGACCTGAGTTCACACAAGAGGATTGCTTCCCCTATGTCCCTGTCTGACTGAATTTCTCTTGGAAAATTAGTGGGGAAGTAATCATTCAGATGAAAAGAAGACACATCTAGCTAATCTGGAGAAGGATGTTAGTGGATTTTTTTTAGATTGCAGATTAAACTGGACAAGCATGGAAAAAGTTTCTTCTCTTTATACTTTGTCCAATATCTGCTTGAATTTGGCAGGCAGTGGCATAGTATAGTAATTTTTTTCTGTAGTTCTTTAAAGAATCATCTTGTTTGGACAAAGTATAAGTAAAAGTAAGTACCTCCTAGTAATGAACAGTTTTTATTGCTACATTTTCTTGCTCCATTAACCTGAGGCATGGTATACCATTCCTTAGGTATTAAGGCACTGCAAGTTTCCAGATACAGTGTCAGGCCTCTCCATATATCATATTTCTCTCTACCAATGTATCATCCTTCTCTATCATTTAACATAACCTAAGTTTCTCCTGAATTTGAGGTATCTAATCAATAGGTCTAAAGCAAATGTTTATGTTATCCAAATAGCCAACAGTGCAGAAACTTTGAAAATCTGCGAGATACCTTGTCTACCTACTGTAGGTACCTAAGTTTAGGTCAATAGGATCTCATCCAGAAAGCTCCTTCTGTGTGCCTGATTCTCCTCATCATAAATAGACAATTAAGACACAGTGGAGGCACGTCTTCACCAGACAGTGCCTTTGTTTCCCCTAGTTCATGCCTTTCATTTGAAAAATTCCTCTGCTCTTTGATACTATGTCATTCAGCTTCAACTATTTGCTGGGCCTAGTTAGTATCTGTACTGCAAGTTTGGTTTTTTTTAATTGCAGTATCACAAATTCTTTTTCAAACTTCAAAACTGCAATAAAATGCAGGACTAAAACCCCATGAATTTTTGCTTCTCACCTATAATACATTCAGAATTTTTTGGGGATGAAAATTATTATATAAACTACATAAGCACATAGCAGAAGTCAATCTCAGTAAAACTTTGGATATTTTTCCTACAAAAACTTTTAGATGTTCACATGTTCAATGTTTAAATCTTTAAACATTCAATGTTCCAATGTTAAAATGTCTTCTTGAGTTTATGCAAAGACTAAAATTAAAATCAGTGGATCTTTAATTGTCCAGATCCAGAGTGGATCTTTAAAGATCCAGAGTGGATGTAAAGATTGAGAGTGGATCTTTAATTGTCTCACGAACTGTTTTGCACTATGTGTTCTTACATTGCTAAGTTTCCTTTTTTTTTGCTTTTTTTTTTCCTGTGGAAAGTGGAGCAGGATGTTAAAGAAGGCTCCAAGCAAATGCTGTAATAAGAAGATGAGAGAAAGAGAAGTGGGGGATTTCAGGAATAACAACATTCATTCTGAAAAAGTATCTTTGCTTAGCATTGAAGGAAATGGAAAACAATTCTTTCAGTCATACAACGTTATTAAATGTTATTAAAATAGAAAAAAAGCCACACACTTCATTGGTACTCTAAACTGTTCAAATAAATATTTCATTTGTGATGGCAATAATTTCTATCTGTGTTAATGAGAGACTAATTACTAACTTGTTAGAATTTTTTTTCCTATAATATCTAGGTCTCTACTTGCCTCCTCAGAAAGATTTATCAGAAATATTTCCAAATGACAATTCAAGTCTATTGAGAGGTATGCAATATTAGTTTAAGGTGAACTCCACAAACAAAATGTGAACCAAATTAATTGAGTTCAGCAAAGCCCATCCTGTTTTTGTGATTCCCTCCAACGGGCATAGAAGTGATTGAAATCTGTCTCCCTGAAGGCTTGCAAAAATGTGAAACATGCATGTCTGAGCCTTCTAAATAGGCATTAGAGAAATTAATCATATTTGATACAAGGTAGGAGACACAGGAAGGGCAGAATGTTCTCCAGACCCTCTGGAGGGTATCTTTTATATGTGAGCAATTAAACAAGGGCCAGGAATATTCCTGCAATGGCTTTTACAAAGTGCTGGCTGACATATTTTATAACAAATTGAGGTTCAACAGACTTATGTTTAGCTAAGGTCTCTTCTGAGCAGAAATATTTTTTCTTGTCTTCAAGAATTAAACTGTTACTAACTTCTTCAAATTCACTTTGTGATTACAAAAGAATTGCTCTAGTCTAACAGAGGAAGGGAAATGAAAAGATTCAACTGAGTAATTGCTACTTACCAGTGTTATTCAAGTTTTAAGCAAGTACTGAACATTGCCAAAGGGCATTCATAAACAATATTTTAACCCTTTTAACCTAGTGTTAAAATAAAATGGAAAAAAAAAAAAGATAAACTGTGCATAATGGAAATTACAGATTGGTCTCCAACAAAATTTGTGACCTCTGTTTTGTTGTGTAACAAATCCCTGTATCCTGTCAATACAATGTGCCATAGCAGTGTATGAGACAAGTGAAACCATGAATCAAATGAAACAGAAGACACATACTGTAACTGCTCTTGAAATAAATACCCAGTCTATCATTTTAAATATCTTGTTCAGTAACATTGTATGCTACAAGATTAGTGCCCTAAATTCAGCATGTGTCATTAGGCATCTACCATCTCTTGCACAAGTACTGACCATTTAATTTCAGAAAAGTCAGATGGGTATCCACATACTCATGAACCCATTTCAGAAATATACTGTGGTTTTATATCCTTATGAAAATATTTTTTAACTGGAAACAGAAAGAAATAAAGCAAGTCCCTGGTCCACAAGTAAATCACAGTAGGAAACAATCGAGTTGGATGGACACTGACTATCTAGCAGCAGATGAAGGAAAAATAAAAAGGTAAGCAATGTTTTTTTAACAGCAGTCATTGACATAGAACTCTTTCTGAAATTCATACAATTGTCATTTCAAACATGAGAACAATAACATAAATGGCTACAGAGTCTACAGCAGTCTAGCCTATACACTCTGAGATTCAGCTAATTTACAAGAAGAGGGTCCATGGATTCCTGCTTCTTATTTCATTCTGTTTTCTGCTTTCTCATGCTTATTAGCATCTGAAAAAGCATTGATTTCTTTAACAATTCCTTACCTTCAAATATTCATGCTGAATTTTAAAGCATTTTTCCGACAACTAAACATTATAACAATTCTGTTTGGTCCTGCATAAAAAAGAATTTGACAACAACATCAAATAACTGGCAGAATCAGTAAGAAAATGTAGGCTCCAACTTCCAGTTCTGCCTCTAGTCAGAAAACACTTCCTCATTTTTTTTAACAATAGTAGTAATAACAACTTAATAACTAACAATATTTGCTTATTAAGAAAAAATCCCTTTCTGTTTTTTCAATCCAGTTAGTGACAGAGTAGGGCCAATTCCCTATTATTCTGGAATTTGTGGTTAGACTATGGGGGAATCAGCACCATATTTTACAGAAGAAGAAAAATCATGTTTGAAAGTTAAAACTGATGCTGTCAGAGAGACAATCTTTTCTTCTGTAGTACTTAGTGTTACCACAAGAGCTACAATGTTGGTCAAGAACAGCTATATAACCGACTGTATTGGTAAATTACTAGGTGGATAAAATAGAATAATTACTAACAATAAAGAAGGACAGACATTTTTCAGTAAATATTTCTATATTGGAAAGGAGAGTTAATAATGTAGCCATAAAATGTAAAGTGAGTGAAACACTATTGACTCCAACCATAACTAATAGTAATATTTAGCAACACTTACTAAAACTGAGGATTTAAAGATAAATAAATCCAAATAATACTCATCTAAGAACTTAAAGCATATGACCAAAAAATTCTCTGGATCACAAATGCCAACTTTCCAATATGTTCTGGAGATCTGGAGATGTTCCAGGATAAAGCCATGCTTTGAAAATATGCAAGAAACTATATTTTTTGTCATATGGAAAGCTATAGATCTGCAGATACAACAGCATCCCAGACAAAATTGTAGAATGGCTAATACAAAAGTCAACCAATAAGAATAAAAGAATGCAGTACTATTAATGCTATTCTACATTTGTAGAAAATGAAAGTATATTGGCAACATTTTGCTGTGTTTAAAACTTTGTGTGATGAAAATAATGATGTTATTGCCATAGATTTCTGTAGTACACATGACTTGAGACCACATGACATCTTGGGTGATAAAGCTTGAACAATTTAACATTCATATATTAAATGGATTAAAAACTTGTTAAATAATAAGATTCAGAACACAATCCTAAATCAGAATCATTGTCAACCAGCTGCATTTCAAGTAGAAACCCACTGCGATTTTTTAGTTCTTTTTTGCTCTGTATATCTTAATCCTTTTATCAATGGCTTAGGAACAAATAAATACACAATAAAATTACATGTACAAAAGACACTGATTTTGTTGATGATCAAATGCCTAGGGAGTAGTAAATAAAGGAGGAGGACAGCTCATCCCTATAGCCTGTAAGCAAACCATATGTGTTTCAAATCTAAAAACACACATCAAAGGCAAGAATATAGACCATGGCAATGGCAGATTAGTTGAAGATGTCCCTGCTTATTGCAGGGTGGTTGGTCTAGATGACCTTTAAAGGTCCCTTCCAACCCAAACTATTCTATGATTCTATCTTGAATGCTGTGCTTCTCAAATGGTTTTAGGATGACAAAGGGTAATAAACTGAGAGTAACTTCCTAGTACAACTTTGTAACCAAAAGGGTTAATATGATCCTAGGATTATATACATGGAAATATTCCGCAGGCTAAAAAAAACCCAAACCCTATATTTGTTAAAATTATAACTCCTGCTGTAATTCTGGCCACAGTTCTGGTCTCCATATGTTAAGAAGGATACTAACACCCTTGGAAAGGATTCAGAAAAGAACCACTGAATGACTGATGGACTGGAAAATATGCATAACTGTGAAGAAATGGATGAGATCAATCTGGTTAGCTTATCATACAGACCACAAGGGAGAGACTCGATCACATGTCATAAACACCTATAAGAGAAACAGAATTTTGACAGTACATCTTCAGTCTGGAAGGTAAATATATTAAAAAGGTCACTTGGCAAATAGATAAACTCAGAATAGAAATAAAGTAAAGAATTCTAACAAGGTCAATATTTCCATAGATGATGGGTGTTCATTGTCATCAAAACCAATTATAATTGCAGTGCTTATTCAGTGACTTTTTAATACAAAACATTGCTGGCATTGCATCTAGAAAGATGGGGACTGTTGCTCTTAACAGCAGTCTGCACCTGGAAAATGAAAGTTTCTTAACAGCATACCTTCCAGGGGTATTAATTTATGTACTGTGTGACAGCAATTTGTAGACTTCAGGGCCTGCAGAGACTCCTGGAACTGTCCCTTCCCATTCTTTACTAAAGGAATTTTTAACCTAGATCCCTATTTTATCCTTTTTATGCTCTTCTGTGTGTAAACAGTTTGTCTTCTCATGAATACACAAAGTTATCCAGCCATGCTTAGCTGTCCTGAACAAGGACATCTTTTGCTATCTGTTACCCTTATGATTGTTGCAGAACTTATCAGTATGATCAAAATAAAGTAATTCTGAGGAAAATTGTCACTCCCACAACTCACTGACTCTGAGGATTTTACAAGGTGCTATAATAAATAGAGTGAGACAATTTGGCATATCTGGCCATTGAAACAAATTATATATATTAAAAAAAAAAAGAAATCTTCTATTTGAATTCATACAATTTCATGTAACTTACCAGAATATTTAACACTATCAAGTCTACCAGACAGACCATGTCAGAAAGTGAGCATTGATCATTTCTACTTGGATAATAAAGCCTGTTTCCTGATGTTTACTCAAGATAAACTAAATTTGTAAGGTATTCCACTTGTGTAAAAGGCAAAGTCTATTCTGGTCATTAGTTTGCTTTCATTCTTCTGGCAAATGGATCCAGCAGTGCAGAACTGCAGGTTAGAAAGTCATTTCCAGTTAATTCCAGTTTCCTGATCTACAAAAGGAGGAAGATGAATATAGCACGTGTCAGAAAAAAGACTCTGATGGGCAACATCAAGTCAAATCCTTTAGAGAACTGAATCCAGGAACACGTTTTTGTATAAAATATTATCAAGAAAATGCGTAAGAACAGGTACATGCCAAAACATTTTACATGTTACCCTACTAGGCAGATTCATCCACTTGAACCAGCAATATACTGTAATTATCTACTGCATCTCTTACCACCTTTGTGAATCTGAAACTACACATACCATCAGCCCACATAAAACACCAGTTGGATGAGAAGATACCAGGTAGAATGAAGGTCTCTCACTTAATTATTACAGCATGTATGACATACAATAGAAAATGAAACCACCATGAGAATAATCTGCATCAGAGTTTAAAAATTGAGACAGATATTCTTGAGCTTCTTCCCAGTCTTTCTACACATGCAGACAGAGCTTCTCCCTTTTGTTCCTCTCCTAGATTATAATGGAATAAAGTTATACTTCATTTCATGGCCTCATACAGCTACAAACAAAACCAGAGCCCTAATGGATAAAAGCTGTGTAGCACCTCTAGACGAAACTTGGCTGCTACAAAAGTCTGTTCTTCTCTATATAAAATGGTTTTCAGACTCAAACTTGGGGTAGCAAATTTCCTGATACCCTCAAAATTAATAGGAATTCTCACTTGTCCAAAAACTCTGCTCTATTTTCTGTAAGGTTAAACCTGAACATTTAAAAGTATATACATTTTGCCCTGATTATCACAAGACCAGTTCTGAATGGAACTATTTTTTATTTGCTTAGTTGTCTCTTTTGAGGAAGAAGACTTTGAAATTTATATTTTACTTTCCAATTGTGAGTTTTTGTCTTATGGAAGTATCGTATTTTCAAGCTTTGCCTCAATGTTCTGAAGGCTGCAAACATTTTTCCCCAATGAAACTTGTGATTCATATGTAATGACTTGCCTCCAGGAATGAATGCTTTAAGTACATGCTCATATATCATGAAACATGGAGTGTCTGATCAGTTAGCTCTTGGGAGAATGGATGTTGACTGTTCTTATGCCTAGAAATAAGCTTAATGACATCCCCGCTTGGTTTCAAGTAGCTTGGAGAATTCTCAACAACCACCAGTTCTTCAGTCACACAATTTAGCTGTGAATTTCTGAACATTATTGTGATTTTTTAGTGCCCAGGATCAGTCCTCACAGATTTTATACTCTTTACCAAAAGCTCACTGTCTTCCACTCATGCAAAATCATGTATAGGTCAAATGAAGCTTTACTCCTTGTGCCATCCCCAGGTTTAGCAAAAGCAGTGCTGCAGTGTCATTTCCTGCAATAACACACAGATAAGGACTCAGGATCATACATCCAAGAAATGTTGCTCTTACTGAGAATCCTGATCAGAATGATTAAATCTGGCCGTCTACATACACTTGCTTTCCAATGTTTGAAAAGCTGCTGCAGTAACTGTAGTTAAATAAATGAAACTTTAGGTACCTTTGGATCAATTTGGATACTTAATTAAAAAAGGTCAAGGTGCCTGAGTAGATATAGCAGCAAATTAACATCCAGCACTTGTGGACCCTGCTCCTCCTCGTGCCACAAGCAGGCAGAGTTTCTTTGCAAAATCTCCTACCCCACCGTTCAGTTTGTTCTGATGTAAAGCGGAGCTATTAAAGTGTGGCATCTCTTGCAAAACACCCTGAGATCTGTCAGTAAATATCAAAGTAGAAGTTCTATATATTCATTAATTATTTTAGATACCCAAAAGTAAACATATCAGTTTAAATTGACAAGTGTATAAGGTAAGGGTAATGAAAATAGTGGAGTGGAATCCATATCTTCAGAACTCATCTAGTTTATATCTGGGATAAGATCCAAGTTCATTGAAATGAACAGATAGGGGCCCAGTGCCTCCTTCAGACATTTGTACTACAATGACTGCACAGGCAAATGCAGCAGCTGTTACTTCCTCAGCAACAGTTTAAAAGCAGCCCCAGCTTCATCCAATACTAGATTTGCCTGATTTTCTCTCTATTTGGGATGTCATCATGGAAATAGTCTTGATTACTTAATGTTCCTTAAAATGGTACTAGCTTAGCTAATCAATGTTATTCTGTTGTTAAGCAGGATATTTTTCCTTTCTGAAACAATATTGATTACCTAATTATTGCCATTAAAAGCACCCAAAACCAACATACATTTAAGCCCGTGATGGCACAACTGCTATTAAAGGTCTCACCAGTAATACTATTCTATTTCTACTCAGTTTGCAGAGCTTCCCTATTTCTGAATCTCTTCAACTCTCTCACTGTCCTAATATTTAGCAGCTTTCCCCCGCTCCCACAGCGTCCACCAGCAGACAGTACAAAATTAATGATAAACAACGGGATACAACAGCTTTTTCCAGAAAGCAGTGACACAAGACACAAAGAAAAAGATATGGCAGTGGATATAGACATTGCACCTGTTTCTAATTTTTAAAAGTTAAAACTTAATTCCACCTCATTCAAACTTATTTTAGAAAGCAATTGACAACAGGAAAAATTATAAAATTGGCAGGAAACTAAGACTTGGGTGTTGAGAATTAAGAACTTCAAACTGTGAATTAGAATATATATGTGTATCTATATATATTGCTGTTGCATCATCAGGAGAATTTGGCTCCACAGCTGTATTTATGATTACTGAAGGATTCTTCTGTTTATATTTAGCCATAAAATTACACCTACTTAAAAGCTCTGATACCTCTTTAAAAAGGCAGCAGCCAACCTGTCTGCCTCTGTAGTCACGGGGTGTTTTAACCTGATACTCAAAACACTTTGTGGGATTTGCCCTAGATGACAAGTCACTCCCTTTTTCTGACTTTTCAGTGTGGGTTATGTGTGTTTTGTGAATCACGAATTGTATATATGATTCATATATGTATACATATGTATTCGTTCATGCACAGTGTAAGTATTATACATCCAAAGAAGGGCAACAAAGCTGGTGAAGGGTCTGGAGCACAAGTCTTATGAGGAGCGGCTGAGGGAGCTGGGGTTGTTTAGCCTGGAGAAAAGGAGGCTCAAGGGAGACCTTATCACTCTCTACAACTACCTGAAAGGAGGCTGTAGCAAGGTGGGTGTTGGTTTCTTCTGCCAAGTAACAAGTGATAGGACTAGAGGAAACGGCCTCAAGTTGCACCAGGGCAGGTTTAGGTTGGATATTAGGAAAAATTTCTTCACTGAAATAGTAGTCAGGCACTGGAACAGACTGCCCAGGGAAGTGGTTGAGTCCCCATCCCTGCAGGTATTTGAAGGATGGGGAGATGTGGTGCTTAAGGACATGGTTTAGTGGTGGATTTGTCAGTGCTAGGTTAATGGTTGGACCTGATGACCTTAAAGGTCTTTTCCAACGTAAATGATTCTATGATTCCATGATTCTATGATATACTATTCTGCAATATCTATATATAGACAATGGAGTCATAGTATCTTCTTTTAGTTGGTGCATAGTATATATTATAAACAGTGGATTCACATTGCAGATATGATATGCATCAAACATATACTGTACAACATCAGAGAAGTTTTTTAAGGCCCAGCTGTGAAAATGATGCCATATAGGCAGCCCACATCAGCCTCACGAAAGCTCAGTAACTTTTAAAAAAGGGAAAAGTGATGTTCTGTGAAGAAGCTAGAGCAATAAGATCTTTAGGCTGCAACATCACTGGAAAAGGTAAGTAGACATGGTCCAATACTTTCTTAGTGAGGTCTGACGTGCTTTCAGGGCTGTGCAAGTTCATGGTGAGATATGTCAGAAAGGACTTTAAGTGTGCAAAAACAGAGTCACAGAAACAGTTTTTCCTCCTATGTGGCCTAAGATGTAGAAGGTGGAGTGATAATTCATGGGCATGCCTCAGAGTATGTCAACCAGGACTCCAGTTGTACAAATATATAGCAATTGGTGGTCCTCGCCTATACAGCTACAGACTAAGAGCTGCACTAAGATTTTGTACCTGATGGAAACAGAAAGCCCTGCCTACATCATTCTTGGTTTGCTCTCTCAGTCTCACACATTTCAGCAAGAGGGACAGATGAGACAGACATCCCTTGTAAGCAGTCTGAATATAGCCTTGAAGGACAAGATGGAACATAAAATATAGCAAAATGAGTGAGAAAAAGAGAACAAAAATTGAAAAATTTGCAGCCAGGCAGTACAAGTAGTTACAAGACTTGCCCTAACATACCTCAACAGCAGCTTTCTATGTATTCATTGGAACTCGTTGGTTGATAAGCAATGTGAAAGTCAGTAAATTGACTTAAATTTGACTTTAAGCTCAAATAAATTCTTCTGATTTTTGAATTTTGTTTCTGCTAGAAGAGCAGATTAAGCAAAAGCTTTAATCTATTATAACATGACAATGTTCTCCTATGATAACCCTTAAAATGCTGACATTACTACTGACACCAAACCCAGAGAACCAACAGGGTACCAGAAAATGGAATGGTGGAAAACAAGGACAAAGAAAGAGGAAATTATTATGTTTCTTTCTCCTTGGTACAGTTTTTCTTGCCAAGAATGGACTTAAATTCAAGTTGCTTCTTGCTGTGGGACCTGGCATATTGCCACATACGTGTTCCTGCTCACAAGCAGCATCAGCATGCTGGCCACAATCTACTTCAAAAACAAATGAGGTCCAAAAATATCCTCCTCTCTAAACAGGTTGTCCGTGTGTGTGCGTGTGTGTGTGTGTGCTTGCATGTGTGATTTATGCAAAAATCCTGTCAAAATATTCTGGTTCATCAAAAGTCTAATTTACATACATTTTTGGGACACTGCAGAGGCTGATTAACATGACGTATCGCAATTCAGAAGGAATGTTGACTGAAGCATTTTAGGAGCCTGGGATGCGGGAGCACGAGGCAGATAAGCATATGGAGCTCAGTGAATGAAACAGGAGGCTGCCTATTCTGCTATGATTTATGTTCCTCAACTTGTGAGAACTTGATGGCTTTCTGAGATAAGAGATTTTGTTTAGAAAAATCTAGTACAATGAAAAAAATATTACAGAGCTTTCTTTATTCATCTTTGATATCCCCAGCTATGTCTTCCATCACCTTTTACAGACACCAGGATTTAGGTTTTATTAAAGAGAAAAATAGTCAGGACTATAGCCTCATTTATCAAGAGTAAGTTAAAATATTTAATCGAAAGCATTTAGAAATTATTTTTTATCACCTGGATTTAGAGAAACCATAGCAACATTCATCCTGCAAAATAAAATTGAACGACATTTTATATTAGGTCTTTTAAATTTATGCGATAACTTACCCATGCATCTGAAACTAGATTAATTTTACATTTTCTCATTATTTATTTAATTCCTTTTATTTAATTGGATACTGACATTTCGCCAGAGTCTTAGAATATGAAAGAATCACATAACTGTTTCCTAACTGTTTTCTGTATCACCAAAACAATGTAAATACCACTTTCTTGCCAAGTCCAAATCTCCAACTAGTGGAAATGTTTGCTAGTAGCCTTCCTGAAAGGAAATCACCTCATGCATTATCGCACTGCCATAGCTCTGCTTAATAACTTTACAGCAAAAAACAGTATTTCACCACAATGAATTACTCCTCCTCACCCCCAGCAACATTCATAGAATCATAGAATCATTTAGGTTGGAAAAGACCTTTAAGATCATCAAGTCCAACCATTAACCTAGCACTGACAACTCCACCATTAAACCATGTCCCTAAGCACCACATCTACCTGTCTTTTAAATACCTCCAGGGATGGGGACTCAACCACGTCCCTGGGCAGCCTGTTCCAGTGCCTGACTACTCTCTCAGTGAAGAAATTTTTCCTAATATCCAACCTAAACCTGCCCTGGTGCAATTTGAGGCAATTTCCTCTTGTCCTATCACTTGTTACTTGGGAGAAGAGACCGACCCCCACCTCACTACAGCCTCCTTTCAGGTAGTTGTAGAGAGCGATAAGGTCTCCCCTCAGCCTCCTTTTCTCCAGGCTAAACAACCCCAGCTCCCTCAGCTGCTCCTCATAAGACTTGTGCTCCAGACCCTTCACCAGCTTTGTTGCCCTTCTTTGGACACGGTTCAACATCTCAATGTCCTTCTTGTAGTGAGGGGCCCAAAACTGAACACAGTACTTGAGGTGCAGCCTCACCACTGCCGAGTACAAGGGGACGATCACTTCCATAGTCCTGCTAGTTAACTACCAGTTCACTACAGTGAACTACTACTTTCCTACTAGTTCACTACAGTTAATTATTGGTTTGCACGGGCTGATAGTCCAGAGCACAGGAGACAGAGAAAGGTACTCTCCATCCCAGTGTCAAATTATCAACTGACAGGAGACAGAATTTCACATTATTATGACATACAAGGTTGCTTATTGTTTTATAAACAATATATGTATTTAGGGTCCAAGGGAAGATCCATTCAGCCTAAGCTGGCCTTCATGCCTAGTAGAAGAGGGCTGGATCTTTGCAAGAAGCAGCTCATGGCAGCAGCTACTCTCTCCATTTTTATGTGATCAACCATTAGGGCTCATTTCTGTTGCTTAATGTAGAACTCAGTGTTATCTAAGATGCTGCAGGATGCTCTCTGTGCCCTCAAGTTTCCACTGCAGAAGGATCCACATCTCCCATAGGTGCTGCATTATATTGTCCCCATGTCTACCTTGCTCTAGAAGACTAAGCTCCCATTCTAGTCAATAACCATCTGGTCAATACAGTCAGAAGAGCCTAGAAAACTATTTAGCTGACTAGACAGATGTTTATTTTTAGGATTAATCTGGAGCTGAATCCCACATTTGGTTTCTGGTTAAAAGTTACACTATCAAAAAGGTAGCCCATAGGAACTTTCAGGCTAAGCAGGGAGACATATAAGGAGTTTAGTCATCAGCTTAGGAAGTCCTAGGTGGCAGATGAACTGTATCACAGTCTGGGGCTTGGATGTGTTTTTTTAATTCCTATTTCAGCAGGTTTTGGATATACCCATCACATGAGACAAAGGAGTGGCACTTGCTGTTCATTCCCATATGTGTACAGGTAATAAACCCACTTGCAAAGTGGTATAATTCAGGCAAAAATGATCAAGAGATGTTCTGGAGACAGTTTACTTAAATAATAGTTCTTTTTAATAATTTACTTTCAATCTGCATCAGGTAGTGATGGAATTTGAGAGTAAAAGGAGGGAGTCATAAGTGTTGTGTTGTCTGGGGTTGACTTTCTGACAAGAATTTTTCCGAGAAAGAAGCAGACCTTTACATGCTAAAGGACAGTATTGTGGCTAGTCTCTGGATGTGATATGAACTTCATACTGCTAGCAGCTACTGGAGTGTTTCTTTAGAGTATGCAGTACATGTATTTCTCCATAAATACGAGTGTCCATGTCTCCATCTCACAGAGGCATAGCAAGGATGAGTACAGATTGGGAGGGCACTCATTGCAGATGGATGACAGCACTTTTGCTGTCTAGGGTAGACAGGAGGTGAAGATTCCTGATAAATTATTAAGCTCACGGGATGACACTCTTATTTATCCCCCCAGTTTGCAGGAAGGCACCCAGAAGGTCCCACTGGCCAGCTCACGGGTTCTCACTGTCACCACTGGGTGTCTCACCAACCAGCTTTTTGAAGAAGATGAGGACAGTGATGATCCTTAATGCAGCCGCACAAGGATGGAAGAACAAATTTAAGCACCAATGGCAGCTTACGAGATGATAGAAGTGGATCTGCAAGTTACAGGAAGAAACACAACTACCTGACCTCCAACCTCAGAAAAGATTGGCATGTGGGCAACGCCAACCCAGGGTTTGAAACTTCCCTGCAGAGAATTTCAGCCATTATTGCAGCTGCATTACCAAAAATTATTTCTGGCTAGAGATATAGCCCAGAACAGTGAAAATCTGTTCTCTCTCCAACAGGTTAATTCTCTTCCTTTTTATGTAAATCATCTTGGTTTCATGCTTTGCATGGCACTGTGAATGCATCTGGAATATTCCCTGTTCCACTTAGAGTTCAAATTGATGCTACTGATCATGCAATCAGTTAATTAGCTCTGAAGGGGTTAACGGAGAAGGAGGAAAGTTCTCCTGACAGCAGACTATGCCTGAAACCACACATTTTTATGGCATTACCTTGCAAAAAAGCATCACACTGAAACAGCATTAAGGAAAGACAAATTAAACAGGAGAGTAGTAGCCAGGGGAGTCTTAAAGTTAATCCAGCATATTGCTGTAAAAAGGCTTGCCATCTGGATCCTAGTTTTCTACAATATTGAAGCTTCATGGCATTTTCTTCCCTTCATCTTCATTTTCAGCTATCATTCATGAGAGCTGAAAAACCTGTACAGTACTCCAGCGTTGCAGTTTGTGTGTGATACAAGATGCTTTCAGAAATCCCTGTTAAAGTGTGTATAAACAGATAACTGTCCTCTACAACAACTCTGCAGCTGTTTGTATGTCAGTAGCCTCTGATAGACTCACAGCCATCAAGCAGTGGCAGTTGTAGAAGTGTTGGCACTCCAAAAGTGCACAAAACCAGGCTCTCACTTTTTCCAGGCAGAAGGGTGGATGCCGTGTCACCTTTGCCAATCACTCCAGATTCTAATAACTCCACTAAGCTTTTGTGAGCTGCTTCAAATCCCTCTCTTTACCTCTGGTATCACAGGCAACAGCTAAAGGGACCTCTTTGCATAAAATACCTCAAAACACTAGAGGGCCGGTTGGCTTGGTAAGCGTAGTGCTGGAGCTTAGAGACTGTAACTTAACAAAACGTGTCTGAGGCTCCGGATGCTGGCTTTGACTAGCAAGGCAGAAGAGAAATGCATCAGCGATTGCATTTTATATGATCGACAAATCTGCTTTGAAGAGGCGCAAGGGTGAGGTGGCCGAGAGGGCAAAATGAATTACCACTTGCCTCCTCCAGCAGGGTGGTGGAGGTCAGGAAGGAGCCATGGCATACATTACAGCAGAAGAGGAGACCTTATATGTCTTAAAGGGAATTAAACAGAGAGGTTTGGGAGGGTGTTCTTTTTGTTGTTTTTTTGTTTTTTGTTTGTTTTTTTTTTTTCTCCTAGGCTTTGGTGAGGGGAAAGATAAAAGGTGTTTGCTCTCAGATACCTACAGTTGTCACCACACACAGGCAGGTTTTCATTTCTAGTGAGTGAAAAGACAAATTCTCCATTTTGGCTACTTTTCCTGGAACAAAACCAAGCTTTGAAGGAATGGAGCCAGGTCCTCGGGTCACAGAAATTCAAACAGCACCAAGGGAAAGTGAGATTTTACACCAGTTTGCACCCGTGTAAACAACTTCTGTTCATGTAAACAGCTTCCTACTGATTTCAGGAGGGTAGTCTGATTTCCTCTCCCTGGAAACAGAATCTGACCCATCAAATTGTTTTTCTCATATGTACTTAAACATATTTTATGCCTGCAGTCCCTGCATATCACAAGCCACAGCATGCTATGACTACACTGTGGGGGGGAACCCAAACCAACAGAAAGTTTGCACCTAAGCACCAGGCTGATTCAGCTGTCATTAAAAATGAAGACAGATGAAAGGGACAAACAGTTTTTCCCCATCCCCCGAGGAGGAGACGCTGAGTGACAGCCCACTGCAGGCTGAGGGCTGGAGCAGCCGGCAGGCACAGCTCCCCGGCCAGGCTGACCTTGCCACCGGTGAACAGCATGGTCCAGCCCGAGTGAGGACAGACCACCAAAGAGGTGCCCCTGGACATTAGGAAGCTTAAATTCACTTTGAGCACACGCGGATAGCTCCACTTGTCACACTTTTGAGAGGCAGGTCCTCTGCAGCTCCTGGCACTTCCGAGATACTGGGAGGATTTTTAAAGAAATAATCACAACCAGCCTGAAGAGGGTTTCTGAGGTGTTTTTATATGACATGATTCCTGTTTGCATGTTTTATTCTGCTGTGTAGTTATGGAGATCTGCAGCATGACCCATTAATAGGATATTTTTTAGTAATACAGAAGTCATTGAGATATACAGGCAGCTAGGATTATTTAAGGTTTTTTAGATGAATTATCTCTAGACACACACGCACACGCACACATGCTGCCTCTGTATTTTCAAGACCATTCTACTTCTATCTGCAGGGGAGGACCATCTCTGCTGCTTGTACAATTTTGATAAATTACAATCAGGGGAATTTTCCTAGGGGGAGATTAGTCACATCACTTTCCATCCTTAAAGTACACGGAGCTTGCAGTGGGCTTCTCTGCCCCTAGCAACATCCCAAAGTAAGTTTTCAGTCAGTGCAAATACAGGATGTACCAAGTTAAAATTTAATTATCGTAACATTA
Source organism: Theristicus caerulescens (assembly GCA_020745775.1). Lineage (NCBI taxonomy): Eukaryota > Metazoa > Chordata > Aves > Pelecaniformes > Threskiornithidae > Theristicus > Theristicus caerulescens. The sequence continues at coordinate 126,688,695 of CM036559.1, read as the reverse complement.
GCAATGTCTTGGATATACTCAGAAGAAACTGTATAGCATTAGGGAAATAAATAACATCCCATGAGAGAGCAGTATCTGAATTGTACTTCATTTTCATTGCTGATGACCTGTTAGCAAAAGAATCCACAAGTATAAGCAACAGATCAAGTTGGCTGCGAGTAAATAAGAGGTGTAGTCAGCTATTTACTGCAGTACATGCTTATCTGTATTATGTTTGTTTGAGGAAACACTTATACATTTCTTATCACAATATCTCAACCTGCAGAATTCTTTGATCTAAGATCCCATCCCCTTGAAAAGTCAGAATTATCACAAAAATCTTTGGAGCAAAAATCCAAACACTATGAATATTCATTCTCTTCACAGCTGTTACATTTATGGAAATGCAATAACAGCAAACTTCTTGGATTTGGCAAAGACTTTTTACCAGATGACTACATGCCAGTAAAAGAACTTAAGTGAAATGAAAAGCCTGGCTCACTCCTCTTTTCTAAAGAAGTGTGCTGCAGTCCAGAGCATTTTGAAAGTTAATGAAAGAGTCTTTTTTCAAATTTCAAAACATGTATGCGAATTTCAGCTGGCAGTGCATGCACAGACCATATTTAATAAACACATCAATTTGAAAGCAGTGTTCCATGTGCACAGTTAAACAGCCGATGAATGGAAATTTTACCCTGATAGAAATAACAGCAGTCTATTTGCTTGTGATATGAAATGCAGTCAGAGTTGTCATCTTCCCAGAAAGTTTAATCCAGTCATATAATTCTACCCCTTAACAAACAATCTGCATGGCTAACTGAGGGGATAAAAACAAAAAAAAAAGGTACCTGCCCATTTATTTCTATTGCTATGATTTGCTAAAGCCCTGATCCAGCAGCTCTCAGTGGAAAACTGCATAGACCAGGAATGTCTGCAAGTGAGCTGCACAGATAGAAACATTCAGCACAAGATGTAAGGTAAAGAAGACTGCAACATACCTTCAGCAGTGTGCTCCTTCCTTCCCAGCCAGCCAGTTCTCAAGAACGTACACTACTGATGGGACTAGGAAAGTAATTGTAAATGGACTACTAATAAGTAGATTCATGAAACCAGATGTGACAGCAGGGTGTCACTAGGTCCTTTTTAAACTTGCCTCCAGTGCTGTCTCCTAGTTCCTCCAGTCAGAATTAAACAGTTGCTGCTAGGATCAGAGCTGAGGAAGCAAGGGTGCTTTTTGACTGCAGTTGCTAATGCTCCACTTTCAGGGAAAGCGCAGAAGTATGTGTGTGCCTGTACTAACTGCACACACTCATCAGCCTGCTACAAGCAGGGAGATGTGATATGCATACTGAAAGAGCTGTGCAGGGAGGAGTAGTTCAGAAGCACACCCAAGCCTGCTCTGCTAGTAATTGCACCCTACTGACCTCCCTGGGCTGGATCACTGCTGTATAATTCATCAATAAGTCTATCAGTCAATAAGCAATGGATCTGAAATAGTGCACAAGGGGAGGAGAGAGGAGAGGACAAACGCAGCTTCAAGCCTTCAAACAGCAAACTTTCAAGGTAGCTGTTTTACATTTCTCTGCCCTTAACGTTCCCACTGCAAATGTCATGGTCCATAGGTGAAGGCAATTGGATTTCATTTTAATTAATAATCTGAAAGAGGATTTCTTTAGCCATGATAAAGCACATTTTTAACAGGAGTCCTTAATGAGAATTATTATTATTCCAGGGGTTATAGGAGTACCAACAGATCCCAGCTGTGAAGATGGCCCCACAGAGCAAGGTGGTGTACTGACTCACTCTAAATAAACAGAACTTAGAGTCAGATTGGATATGACAAATGCAAGAAATATCAGTATCTTTACTTTTCATGGGAGAAAATGAGCTTCAGAGAGAGAAGAGGTATACCCAAGGTCACACATGGAATTTGAACAGATCTCCTACATCTTATTCCAGTTTCTTACAAATAAAACCAGACTGCTTCTGTAGACAGAAATCACCAAAACATGAAGCAGCCCAGGCTGCTACTCACAACAACCTTTGGTATGAACCAAAGTGGCAACTGTCCATCTTCTGTCTTCATGTCTTCTTTTTAAATGCAATGTTTTCACACAAATTTGACCATGCAAACTTGACAGGTAATTCTGCTGGACTGTGCGCCAACCTTCTCCTGGAAAAGTGAGCTGTCACGTTAGGTTGCACACCTTTTTAAGCAAAGCTGTAGGATTAAAATTGCTTTGGCTGGTCACGCTCTACTCTCTCTATATTGCAAAATCCTCTTCTAGATCCCACATTGGAGCACTGGCTTCAGAATGGGTTGATGGAGGAAAAAAAAAAGATATGATGAGTAATCAGCACCAGGGTCTAGCAGCCCTGGAGTGGTTCTGGAGATCATTCATCCCAAGACTGACTGTACCCTGCCTTATTTCTGAGGTGTGATAAGATCACAGCTCAAGGTGGTGTGGCTGCAGGCCATAAAGATAAACAGCAGGATGTGAAAAATCTTCAGAGACTCCTCCAAAGTATCAGCATGTCTGCAGGGAATATTTTCTGAGTTAAGGGAAGAGTTTCTTTTTGGCTATTGTTATTTACAGACTACTGGACAGAACAAACAACATTGAGTCCATTATATTTGCAACCTTAATGAGCAGACAATACAAGACACACTATAGCAGAGTTTGCAAAATGCAGTAATATTGAAAAAATACACTTAAAAATACATTTAAAGCCCCTAAATTTCTTTTTTATAAATGTATTATTCTTAAATGCTATTATATTATCTAAGTAAAATCACTCAGTATTATCTCAGTTCAGGTCTACATTGACATTAACAAGAATTTTCCATCAAGGAGAAGAATTTGGTCCCTGAAAAATAGTTTTGGAAATCTAACAGGAATAGTTCTGTGGAGTGTTTTGAGAGATGCTAAATATGGCTAATTTAATTTGATTCGCTATCAGACTAAGCTGCAAGCAAACACTTCAGCTCTTACCCTGCATCAGACCTGGACATTCTGGGCAGTTGTAGTTTTTTTTTTTTTCCTCCAGAAAAGGAAGCACCTAAGAAAGCTCCAAATCCACAAACAGTTAATCAAACAAGCAATACACAAAAATAGGCAGCCCAACAGGACTAGTCTTGGGAGCAAAATCACTGCTTATAAGGTGTGAGCTTTTATGGATATCTGAAATGTTGACATTATATAGGATTGTCCTTATCCAAAGACTGGCATTTACTAAAGACTCTAGAGATGCAAATAAGTGTTGGAAAGAGTGAAATGGACAATTCCATAGGTGAGGAAAGACCTGTGCAGAAGCATTTTGGACACCTAGGAATGATGCAACGAGATAGGATCATAAAGAATGAAAATATTGTGGGTAGAATAAGAGATGCTTACAATTCCTTTGGCATGTGCTACATGGATAGGAATATGTCTACATGGAGCACAGTGATGAGATGTGGATCTCTCTGTCCTCCAACCTGCCCAGAAGGCATGTGAGGGGTGGAAGTCCTGTCCTCCCTCTGAGTTGATTGACATCTCCAGGAAAATCCATTCCCAATTAGTGCTGCTAGTCCTGCCTGAACTCAAGAGTTGACTTAAATTTATGTGGATACTGTCAGCATGGCACCATGCTCAGGGCAGTTAATGCTGCCTCTCAGTAGTGTAGACTCACCCAGGCTCAGTACCAGGCTAATCACGTTACGGATCATTGTTGTTCTGGTTATTACTACATCTTTATTGTTACAGCTTAAAAAAAAAAAAAAAGAATAGGGAAAAAAAAGTCTGAGAATGGGTTTTATTGCGTGTTAACTTGGGTTCAGAAAGGATTCTAAGAGTTCTGGGATTTTTGCCAAATCTTTAAGAATCTGACATTACTTATAAGTCATATTAAACAGTAAATAAGCTACTAGTGATCTGGGAAAAAAAAAGCACCAAACAAATCTAAACATTCGTTGAATCAATATCTCTTTACAGAATAAGCAAACCGTCTAAAAAAATTTTTTTTTCCTGCAAGATAGGCACTTTTTATGAAAAAGAACAAACATCCTCCTACTCTAGAACAAAATGAAGCATGATACTTGATTTATCATGCTGTGATATGGAAAGTTCTCCATAGAATATTTAGCAAACCAGTGACGACAGCAACTCCCTACAATATTCCTTCAAAGGACATTGCATTTTTCCCTGCAAATAGATTATCTGAGATGAGTAAAAGAAAAAACATTTGTTCTCATTGTTTTTAAATGAAAAAACACATCAAAAGGCCAAATCATTTGGTCCATGATTTCTTTTTAACACTATTTGAGTGCCTAATTTCAGATGATTTTTTGAAACATGATTTTACAGAAAAAGCACCTGCCCTGGATATCAAACTCTTTCAAAACAGTGCAAATAGGGCACCCAAAGACAATATTGGTATTGAAAATCTTAACTTTTATACATGTTATGTTGGGAAATTTTAAAATATTTAAGAAGATAAACACCATTCTATCCTAAATCAACTGGCTTTTCTCAAATCTCCTTAATAAATAAGGTCTGGAATTTACATAGGAAGCAAAATAACAAGGTATCTCCACTCCTGATTTTTCACTAACATTAAGCTAAATCAATCCTCAAATGAGGGTGTTAGGAAATAGACTTGAGCCTAAAGTAAATTAATGATCAAAAAAGAGTGGATTAAAAGTGGTTAGTACTGTTTAATGCCAGCCTAGATGTAGGTTAGTCTACAGTGGGAGCCTGAGAAAGGACAAAAAAGTATTGTTTAACCATCATTCAGGGCTTATTTTGCTTCATTTGGAAGATTCAAGGCTAAAGTAAACTTGAAAGATTGTATATCAACAAACAATTGTCAAAAGACTGAAAAAGGAATAAGACAAACCCTTGAAGTTGTATGTAACTGGAAGTAAGGCTCAAATAAAATTATTATAAGACCCATAAAATCCAGAGTCTATTGTTTCCCAAAATTGAGAGGCTAATATAAAAAGTGTGGGTGAAAGGCAGCAGTGATCACTTCTGTTCCCAATGAACTCGTTATGTCTGCACATAACTTTTATGCCTTTCATGTGCACAGAGCCCTGAGGCCACTTACAGGTGCACAGAAGTCAACAGAGTGCTGCCCATATGGATAGCCTTGCAGCTACCAAGGTGCTGCTGTATTCCCAGGGAACATCCTCTCTAGAAAATAACATTCAGGAAAGAAATTTCCAAAAAACAGTCTGAAGAAGAAATTAGGGATTGCCTTTTTTACAGTTATTCCCTAATTGATTATTCCATGGTCTGTGTTAATAGTCTCCTAACATAAATCAAAAGGAGTAATGTTTTTGAAAACAATGTGGCAAGTAGGTAACGTACAGTTTAAAATATTTGGGTTTTTGAATGGTCTTTACTTTAATCTTTCCATAGTATCCAATCTCTTTTTGTCTGTACTGAAGCTCTTTCTCCCTTCCATTCAAACTAGGCCCTTCCTTCCTTACAACTCCCTTGAAAAACCCAGACATAACGTTTAGTTAGTACCTGTCAGTGGAACCACACAGGTTCAACAAAAAAACGATGGAAAACATTAAAGCCCCCCAGCTAGGAATTTCTCCTCCTTCAACAACAAATCTACACAAGTCTATATAAACAAATTTTACAATAATTGTTAAATGTATAATGCATAAAGGAGAGCCCTGACACCTTCTGTAGGTCATAGACAGTCAAGATGCAATGATTCCCAGCGCAAATAAGTTCAGGACAGAGCCCAGAGCAACAGCAGTTCCTTTAGGTGGTAAAGCACCTGGAAATCACATCTTCCTTAAGGGTGGGAGAAAAACTGTTCTATATAGTACATCCACTTCATGTGTTTGCGTGTACAGATAGATGTATGCATAATATTAATGATCCATTACAAACATTCCAGAAGATCAGGGTTGAGTATATATAACTATATATACACATATACGTGTATATATATTATATTTATTTAATTTGTATATAAATATCTCGTATATGTATATGTGTTTAAGTATGCATGTGCATATATATAACATATGAGTGTATGTATTCAAATAAACTCTTGTACTAACGTTTTGATATTTGTTAACTTGCCTCACAGCAATATAGAAATATTATTGCCTGAGAATAGATGGTATTTAGGAACTTAAAGCCCATATCTTGATACTATATTGCTGTTAGCATTCCACATTTCACATTCTAAAGATATTGACTTTTTTCTCCTCATACTTTCAAAGCGAGGGTATATGAATGTCATTCAAGCGAGGCTGTGTATTTAACCTAGAAGACACTTTTTTTCTTTAACACTGAACATTAATAATTTACCCTCTAAGATATTGGAATAGCATCAAATTCCACTCGTATTTTTACAAAATTTGTATGTGACAGCTAGTCTTCCAGGTTCTTTTTGTGAGCAAAGTTCTTTGAATGTGGTCTATACATAAGAACTGTGCTTTCTTAAGTTATGAATAATAAGTGATTTTAATACTATATTTGAGTTTTCAGTAACATTTGTATTTATGAAAATTAGTGGCTGACAAAGACCTGTCAATTGGAATTCACACCAAAAGTCAAACACTAAAAAAAAAAAAAAAAAGATGTGGAGGGAATGTGATGTGACTGCTTGATTACTTTGTAATTTTTTTCTCTATGCTTATGATCTATTTTGCAGTCTCCATTTTAAAGTCAAGATGAAAGTCAATTCAGACTGAAGTCACAAGGATAAAGAGGATGTAATTTAGAGGACTGATTCTGATCTCATTCACAACCAGCTTCACAGAGGTATAATTCTTCAGCTTTCCTATATGACACTGTCTTCTCCAACAAGAACTGGTGAAAGATCAGGTCCCATTGATTACTAATGAAGGTGGGTCATAGTCCTGAAGTAGTGGTCCATTTACAAATATCCTCTACATGTTCTTATTCCTGATTTAATGTCATGCCTCTGAAATACTGACTGCAAGGGATTTTTTTTTCCCCATTTGCCCTAGCTAACATGTGCCTTAACATATGTTTTCCTCAGTAAGGCAGCCATTAGAGGCATAAATGTCAGACATGAAGAAGATACCAGGTCACACATTCTCTTCAACAGCAATGTGCACACCCATCTGTCCTTAAATCTCTCTATGAACCTGTTACTGTGCTTTTGAGAAGGAAACTGGACTGTATTACTATTGAAGCATTACTGTATTGGGCTGTGAAATCTCACGTGTCTATATGTTTAATGAAAAATTTATAGATAGGAAGGATATGAGGAGTTTTGGTGTATGTGCAAACTTTCAAAAAAGACTTTCAAAAAGCTTCATTGATTTGGGAGCAGGGAACCCACTGACACGTAAGGAGATGTGTTCCTAAGTGATGTGGTCTCTATAATATGCATGTATTAATTACCCACGCTTAAATTAATTATTAAACAGAGATTAAATTTGAACCCTGGCCAGAGTGCATGATCTTTCAAAAATATTTTCTTCCATATGAATCATTCAAACAACAAATTTTAAAGCCTTTCTCTCAAACAACTTTGTGAGAAGGAAAATGTAAGTAAAAGTTTTCCTCCTTATCCATAATAGTCAGAAAGCACTACTGTCTCCAGTCACACTAATTCAGATAAAAGAAAGCAGATTTTAGTGAACAACAGCCTTTACTGCCAATTCAACCTTTTCACTGGAGGTGTATGTGTGTGTTTGGAGGGGGGAAGGTTTGCCTGACCCAATTTAACTTCAAAAAGTTGGATGAGATCACAACCCCAGGCTTTAAGTAATTCAATATGCTACAGAGCTAAAACCACTTGATCTGTGTCTGTCTTGAACTATAAACAAAAGGTTCACCATATTTATTTTCTAACTTTGTTTCTCAGTAGTGTCCCATTATTCCTTAATCTAATGGGCATTTTCATCCCAAATTAAAAATCATTTAACCTCCTCTTAAAAAGCAGTAACCAAATTGATGGAAACTGTTTTTGGAACAGAAATATGGAAATTGTGGCATTCAAACTCATGGTATGAAGCTTATCAATCCTATTGCCACAGTCCAAAAAGCAGCAGTAGAATGTTTCATACCTTGAGAATTTCATATATTGAGAAGGGTCAGTATGGCATACTATTGTAAACTGGGTTATTCCCCTGCAATATAAAGAACAAAAAGTCATTTCATATTCACCATCATTTATGTATTCAAACAATACAAATATGTCCAGCACCAATGGAAAACCATAGCGTGCTATTTTGCTACTGGGCATTTTAGATCCAGATTCAGCAAAATATTTTTATGCACTTGCTTTCCTTTAAGTGAGAAAGTATTCCCATCACCTTCAGTGGATGAGGGGAGTATCAACAGGAAGCATAACTGAGCTAGTGTAAATACTGCTGGGTCAGAGGAAAGAGGCAGCCGCAGCATAGTTAGTGAGGTGCTAATTGGATAATGTGGTGAGAAACAGAGCTAAGTACAGAGGAAGGGCAGGAGGCTTAGATAACTAGAACAAATGTGAGTGCTGAGCTCTAGGAACAGATATAAGAGGGAAAAAAATGGACTCAAAGTTTGTTTGATGTAGTAAATTGTTACACTGGTAGAGTCAAAGGAAACAGAAAAGACTGAGTGCTGTAGACTAGTGCAGAAACTCCCAGGTTGGACTCAGCTGATGACTCCTTCATTAAAGCCCAGAGAAAAACAACTATATGACTCTTCTGAAAAGGAAGCCAAGAAAACCAAGCTTAGTTATTTTGTTGCCTAAATGTGATACTCATATATGAACTGCTTGATGCTTCTTACTAAATAATGCCCTTTTGTTGTGTCATTGATATCAATAATTGCTATTATAAAGATGCCAGAGCCAGTCCAGTCCCTGCTGTTTAACATGATGCTTAACCTCCCTGGCTGGGCTTCAGACTCCCCTCTGCCAGGAAACCGGGCAATCAGAGTGCTACCATGCAGAGCACAAAGCCATTCCCAGTGTGCCCATGGCTCACACCCCAGCAGGTGGGAGGCAGGCTTGGGGTAAAATTTTCAGAAGTGGCTCATGGTGGGGCTTATACTCCATGTCATGCAGGTATTTCTTCCTTTCTTTTAACTTTGGAATACAAATGCAGATGTCAGTCAAAAGACTTCAAAAAAAGAAAGGAAAATATTATGTAAATGCATTTTGGTTGTTTTTTTTTTTTCCCCCTGAGAGTTTGGTAAGACTGTGGATTGTCTCCAGAGAAGAAACATGGAGGCTTCACTGGTCTGAGACACTTCAAACAGAGCTGGAAAGGCATGATCGGGAGTGTTTCTTCAGCCCCAGGGGAAGGACTGGGTAACCAGGTAGGTACTGTCAATCTCCAGTTCCTGTAAATTTGTTTGAAAATATCCCTGTTCACAAAGATTCATGCCCTGTTGCTAAGCAGCAAATCTCTGCATTCCTGGTTCACCCTTGTCTCGGGAAGGACCAGAGCGATGCCTTGTTTGCCATCAAGGAACTCCAGAGATCAATTAGCTTTCTGGGCTGCCCTAGGTGTAACTTTACAATGCTCAAAGTTACAAGCATATCCATGAAATCAGACACTTGTTCCTATTTGTTTCTACTTGGCAAACAGAGCTCAGCTGAGAAGAAGGAAAAACAAGTTAGAGAAGTGGTGACAGGGGAGGCTTCTTGTTCTTCGGGATGTCACAGTATCTGTCCCTCAGACAATTTTTTTTCGTGTGAATTTTAAAAGGAGGTTTCTGAAAGCTATTTCATAAACAGGAAGAGGTCCCCTGTTGGACCCGTTATGGAGTAGGAGCATAGGCAGTGTAGTGTTGAATATTTCTTTCTGGCAAGGAGGCAGAAGGGGCAACCAGGGTCCTATCCCATTTCCACAGGGGGCAGAAGATAAATGCTGACTCTGCCCAACAGAATCCATCACTGGACTCTCATGTTTCAGGTCCTTACCATTGCATCTGAGACTGGGAGTGCTTCTTCAAGGTAAAAGTTTTAAGACCTTCACTCAATAACTACATGAAAAATGGACAGTGTTTGTCAGAGTTTCTGGAGGCATTGCCAAAACTATATTCTTTCAGTTTCTATTTTATACCTGTCTTTTTCTGAGAAATGTTAAAAAGAAAACCAAATACTCCCCAACAAGTAAATATTCATATGTGACTCACTCCAAATTCACCTCCATGTTACCAGGATTCATTCTCTGCATGGCTCTCCATGAAAATGCCATCTAAGAGGATTTTAAGAGTCTTTTCCTGACAATGAAAAGCACCAACAAGAGCTCACTGTGGTTGTCTTAGAAAAGGAAAAGAGAGAGGGTTTGTACTGGTTTCAGCTGGGATAGAGTTAATTTTCTTCCTAGTAGCTGGTATAGTGCTGTGGTTTGGATTTAGAATGAGAGTAATGTTGATAACACACTGATGTTTTAGTTGTTGCTAAGTAGTGCTTACACCAGTCAAGGACTTTTCAGCTTCTCAAGCTCTGCCAGGTGCACAAGAAGCTGGAAGGGGGCACAGCCAGGACAGCTGACCCAGATGGGCCAAAGAGTTGTTCCATACCATATGACGTCATGCTCAGCATATAAACTGGGGGGAGTTGGCTGGGGGGACAGCAATCGCTGCTCGGGGACTGGGAGGGTGTCGGCTGGCAGGTGGTGAGCGGTTGCATCACTTATTTTTCCTGGGTTTTCTTCTTTTTTTGTTTGTTTGTTTTCATTATTATTATTATTATTATTATTATTATTATTACATTTCAATTATTAAACTGTTCTTATCTCAACTCACAAGTTTTCTCACTTTTACTCTTCTGATTCTCTCCCCCATCCCACCAGGAGGGGGAGGGTGAGCGAGTGGCTGTGTGGTGCTTAGTTGCCATCTGGGATTAAACCATGACAGTATAAAAACAAGGTAGCTTGCAGAAGAAAGAAAATAATCCCATAAATTTCCAAATATTACCAGTCTCATCTGAAGCTACCAGAAAAGCTCTTAGGTCTGTGATCACAAATAGCAGCATTTACATCCATAAAAACTGGCAAAGAGAAAAAGAAGGAAAAATAGTCTTTTTCCATAAGAATAGGAACTAATGAAGTCTGGTTTTCCACAATTTGTGTCTGGTGGTCAATTGCTAGACCTGACTGGAGGGTATTTTCCACAGCTGGTCATTTACCGGGGCTCTTGCTCATTTTGATATCTGCTGTTCAATAACATATAAGCCGATGCTGAAGTCTTTCCCTCAGTCAAGTATGTACAGGGAGCATTTGTAAAATTTCTCTTCCCTATTCACATACCCACCTTTACAAAACTTGTAATCACTTCGTTATCTTTGATCCTTTCTAAACTGCTAACAAATCTGGCTAAAAATAAGCCAATGAATTTACAACCCGCAACAAACATAGATGTTTGTACATATGCACAAATATACTACGTGAAGAGTAAGAAAATCTTGAAAGAGCAGTAGAGGAGGAGGAGGAGGTGGCAAAGACTGCATGTCCCCACTTGCCTGTGATAGTGAGGATGTCCAGGTCTGAGACTGATCCTATGAGGGGCTGAGGATCCATAAGGCAGGGCTTAAAAGATACTAATTTCAAAAGTAGTGGTGGGAATGATAGAAAACACAGCAATTTTTAACAGCAGTTTCTACAAAAAAAGAGAATATGGCCCTGACTCATATATGCAGTGTAGGAGTCCATAAGCCTTGTTTTCTTGGAAAACAACATTTAAAACTATGAAAAGATTTCAATCAGACACAGAAATTTCATATTAGCTAAGTGCATATGGTCCAAACAGGAGACTCAGACACTTACAGTTCGTATTTGTCTTATAACAAAATATGTGTCTGAAAAGTTAAAGGATTTTTTTGCATTTTTTTTTCCAGAAGAGAAAAATGGACTAGAGCCTCCATTCAGCAAAAATCCCAAATTATACTTGAGCTGGTGGAATCTTATCACCCAGAGAATAGTCAAAGCTGGGAAAACTGTACAGCCATCCACTCCTAGACTTGGATGCTGTGTCACTGCTAGTTGCTGTTTCTCTCTGTGCCTAGAGCACTGGAGGGAAGGGGAAAACAGGCATCTTCCCAGACAGAAGGATAAACCCAGTCGGTATGGGGAGGAGTGTGGAGTGAATGTAAGCATTTCTGCATCTGGGAAGACAGAAGGGCTTCTAGGACCTTGGAGTGATATAATAATAACAACACTGGACAACAGGGAGATATGTTACATCCAGGTTACCAGAAATGAAGTTTTTGGCTGCTTTATGCCCAGAAGGATGCACAGTATGTGCTATATAATGTTACGTCCTGCCTGGCTGCACCATGTGCTTAGGGCTGAGGCTTACTTGCAAGCCCACGCTTGCCTGCCTATCCAGATGGGGTAGTTACTATAGAAGACCTTGCAAGTATGGTTTACTGAAAGTGTTTTACTAGGCATGAGAAATGTTCTTATATATCGTGCATTGTAGCACCATTTCCTTCTGTTATATGTTCGTGTTTGGTCAGGGGTTGAATTTCTATGGCTTCATGCAGGAGCATAGTATGATGTTATTACTATACTAATGCCTAAAGATCTTGGCCATGGTGTACAGGTTTTGTAGTGGGATATTCATATAATTTATTTTACTTAACCAAGGTGCCTAGGAGCTCTCAAAGCTCTGTAGTTTCCCCCTATAGCTATCAGAAAGAGATAGGTTCCTTGAGAGGCTGATTCAGAGTGAATAAATCACACATTCGTCAGGACCTCAGCTGGAGTGCTCTGAATTCTTCCCTGAGAGAAAAGAAGTTTCTGAAAAATCTGGAGTCTTGTCAGAAGGGAGGGGGAAGGGCTCAAAACGCCACTGCCTGCCTGAGAGGCTGTCGCGGTTTAACCTGGCAGGCAGCTAAACACCACACAGCCATTCGCTCACTCCCCCCGCAGTGGGATAGGGCAGAGAATTGGAAAAAAGGTAAAACTCGTGCATCGAGATAAAGGCAATTTAATAGGACAGAAAAGGAAGGGAAAATAATAATAATGATAAAAGAATATACAAACCAAGTGATGCACAATGCAGTTGCTCACCACCTGCTGACCGATGCCCAGCCAGTTCCCGAGCAGTGGGTGGCCCTGGCCCTGGCCAATTCCCCCCAAGTTTTTTGTTCAGCATGACATCATACGGTATGGAATATCCCTTTGGCCAGTTTGGGTCAGCTGTCCTGGCTGTGTCCCCTCCCAGCTTCTTGTGCAGCTCCAGACTACTCGCTGGTGGGGTGATATGAGGAGCAGAAAAGGCCCTGACTTAGTGTAAACACTGCTCAACAACAACTAAAACATCAGTGTGTTATCAACATCATTCTCATCCTAAATCAAAAACACAGTACTATAACAGCTACTAGGAAGAAAATTAACTCTATCCCAGCTGAAACTAGGACAGAGGGTTGGATTAAAAAAAAACAAAACACAAAAGAAAAGAACCAAAAAACTACCAAAAAAACCACCCAAAACCACACCTTCCACAAGCATGGAATTTCAATGACAAATCAAACCATTTCTGGTCAACCCCCTGAATGTTTTGACTCCAAACAAACCAATTTAGTTCCAAATTATATATTTGCAGTGTCTTGCAGGAGCCATGGTTCAAGCATTTCACATCCCTAATTTCATTTTTGGGATAAATTCCCTGACATAATGCATCATAGTTCTCAGTCTTGGTAGGAGGAGGTAATGCATCAAATATGAGCTGAACATCTGTCATGCATTAGGGGAGATGAAGTCCTGGAGATCTTCCTAGCTGTATAAAAGAAAGAGACCAAAAGTCACAGGAACTAAAGTTCCTATGATAGATAGGGATGGATTCATTTAACCTAGTTTTAGAGATCTGCAGTGTAGATGGCCACATTTGAACTAGTCATCGAGACTCTATTTATAGCCAATGGGATAGAAACAAGCACTTCTAGAGTGAGATTCATTTCACTGTAGACATCTATAACTGGTCAGGTGATTCCCCTATTTTTCTTTATTGATTGTAAGGAAAAGCAATGGGATTTTGGACTAAATGACTTCATAGTAGGGACAAAATTAGGTGAAGTGACTCTCATTCATTGGGACAACATTCACAGGAGAATATTTTCTTTTCTTTTTCAGAATTGTTCTGTCTGGTAGTAATTTTTTAAAGGAAAAATAGAAAGTTTCTCTGCAAATAACATTTTCAGGAAGAAGTGCATCCAATCATGGACCAATATTTCCATCAGAAAGAGCTTTAACAGAAAAATTCCAGCCAGTCCTATTCCTTAGCCTTACACATCTACAAGTGAAAACATGAGATTTTTTTTTCTAACTGCCAAGACTACAAACACACACTGGGGTGTGAGTCATGCTGTGTTCTTTCCAGATTGTGCGTTATTATTATTAGAAATAAAAGGAATCCTATTTATTTTGTAATTTTTCCAGATGACCTTTATTAATATTGCATAATGGGTCAAATATTCTCACTGTAGGACAGAACTACATCATCTGTGCCAATGGTTTGGCCGTTCAATTGTCTGTTTATCCCTATCCCTGTTTATCCCTGTAGAAAAGACTATAGGAAAGACTCTTTTCCTTCATGTAGGTAACTACCTCTAAATAGTTATACTCAATATTTGCCTAATTTCTGGGACAGCAGATACTTGACAAGTTATTGATAGGTTCTGTGATCTTAAATAAGCCATTCATTTTCATTGTGGTTTATGTCTGAAGAGAGCTAGCTGTCTGAAGACTAATTTGAGGATAAATCTAGCAATATTTATTCTATAGCTTAACTATTCTACTCTGTTCTATTCTATTTGAAGGCAGACCTTGAGTTTTTATAAGAAAAATGTTTCCTATATCATAATACAATCCAAAGCAAAATTTCCCAGCATTTAGCACCAATTTTTCTCAGAAACAATCGATTTCTAAATGCCCCTTGTTATAAATTCTCTTAAACCTTAAGTTTACTTAAATTCAGCTGAAACAGGATCCAAAGAGGTGGTCATTGAAATTCAAGAGAAGAGGCCTGTATCCTGTGTACTTCTGTTTCTTCTTATATTTATACCTGTGGTGGGTTCACCTTGGCTGGATGCCAGGTGCCACCAAGCTGCTCTATCACTCCCCCTCCTCAACTGGACAGGGGAGAGAAAATATAATGAAAGGCTCATGGATCAAGATAAGGACAGGGAGAGATCATTCACCAATTACCGCCATGGGCAAAAGAGACTCCACTTGAGGAAGTTAGTTTAATTTATTACCAAACAAATCAGAGTAAGGTAATGAGAAAATAAAAACTAAAACACCTTCCCCCCACCCCTCCCTTCTTCCCAGGCTTAACTTCACTCCTGATTTCTCTACCTCCTCTCCCTGAGCAGTGCAGGGGGACAGGGAATGGGGGCTGCAGTCAGTTCATCACATGTTGTCTCTGCCACTCCTTCCTCCTCAGGGGGGAGGGCTCCTCACACTCTTCCCCTGCTCCAGCAGGGAGTCCCTCCCATGGCAGACAGTCCTCCATGAACTTCTCCAATGTGGGTCCTTCCCACAGGCTCCAGTTCTTCATGCACTGCTCCAGCGTGGGTCCCTTCCATGGGGTGCAATCCTTCAGGAACAAACTGCTTCAGCGTGGGTTCCTGGCAGGATCACAAGTCCTGCCAGAAAACCTGCTCCAGCATGGGCTCCTCTCTCCACAGGTCCACAGGTTCTGCCAGGAACCTGCTCCAGTGCGGGCTTCCCATAGGGTCACAGCCTCCTTTGGGCACATCCACCTGCTTCAGTATGGGGTCCTCCATGGGCTGCAGGTGGATATCTGCTCCACCGTTAACCTCCATGGGCTACAGGGGGACAACCTGCCTCACCATGGTCTTCACCATGGGCTGCAGGGGAATCTCTGCTCAGCACCTGGAGCACCTCCTCCCCCGCATCTTCACTGACCTTGGTGTCTGCAGAGCTGTTCCTCTCACATATTCTCACTCCTCTCTCTCAGCTGCTGTTGCTCAGCAGTTTTTTCCCATCTTACATATGTTACCCCAGAGGCGCTACCACCATCACTGATGGGCTCAACCTTGACCAGCAGTGGGTCTCTCTTGGAGCTGTCTGACATTGGCTCTACTGGACATGGGGGAAGGTTCTAGCAGGTTCACACAGAAGCCACCCCTGTACCCCCCCACTACCAAAACCTTGCCACACAAACCCAATACAATACCTATTTATCTAATTTCAGAACCCAGGCCCTTTTCAGGGATACTGAGCCTCCCTTGCATTAGGGCAAATACCCATCAGCATTGTGCCTTTCCCCATGATTTTAGAGTTGCAGCATATGATGAGAAGCAGTAGAAGGAAAAATAATCTTAGGAGCTGGAGTGATAAGCTGTGAGTCCACCCAACTTTTGGTATCAGAAATAGTCCCTGTTCAAAATAATTACAAATGCATAAAGTCATAATTATACCGATCTGATTTACAGTCCTCAAGCCAGAGATCTCATGACACCTCAACCCCTCTGCTTCTGCAGTGTTTTTTCCCATACATTGATTTTGGGTTAAAGCCCTAAACAAATCTTGAAAGAATCACTAAATAAATCTGACGTTAGACTTTTCTTTATTAATATATAAATCAATAAGCATAAAGGAACACATTCAATAAGAACAGGAAAAGCATTATAAAGCAGATATCTTAATTACAACCTCAATTAAAATTATCCTTCAGCTCTGGATGACCTCTTGCATGTAAATCACTAGATTAACTCTATCCGTCTATAACTCAGAAAGAGCATAAGTCCTTAAAATTAGCAGTAATGAGACTGGTATTTTCCATAATCTCTCTGACATACTATCCAGAAGTGAAGGCCATAGAACTGGAAGGGACATCTGAGCCATTAAGTTCAATGTCCTGATATTGCATTAACCATGCTGTACAAACCTTTCATAAAATTATGAAGAAGTGTCAGAAAACTAGCTAAGTTTTGCCCGTGTCAGAAAACTAGCTAGGTTTTGCCCATATCAGAAAACTTTTCAGGCTCTAACTGCTCTGTTTCATGTCAGGCTATGTCTATTTATTTTTGTTTCAGACCAGTATTGAGATCTTGATCTTAAATCATCTCCCTTCCCTTGTTCTTGTTCCTCTTATATATTCAAATGATTTTCACAACCTGAAATCAGCCAATACAGCTGTTGTCAAATATCTTTCTCCTGTGCTATTAATTTTATCATCACAGGGACTTGTAAGAACAGGCTTTTTCTCTTTGAGACTCTCTCCACAGGGTTTGTTTTCTTTCTGTTGATGTTTTTTGGTATTCTTCCATCATTTGTTAACAGTCATAGGCAAACCTAGTCTAGTCAAGCCTTGGACTCTTTTATATTCTTTCCTTCATTGATCTTTACTAGGAGATTTATTTGGACATGTTGATCTAGGTATTACAACAAACAGTTTTTATAGAATACTCACAGGGAATAAATGAAGAGACCATTGTGGCTACAGATATTGTAGCACAGTATTAACCCTGCAGGTTTAGAACACCACACAAACAGCTGTGAAGGCATCTTCCTCTTTCCAGAGCTCAAAAATATTCAATGCACCTGCAGAGTGCTAGGTTAAAAGTAATATACTGTTGATTTGTGCCGCTTAAACTTTATTTCAGCTTTGGTAATGAACTGTATGCATGTATGTAGGAGATAAACTAAGCTTCAGAATGCAAACTTGTATTATTTATGCATTTATATGGAGGAGTATCTCAGAACTCCAGTGGTTTAGGAGCTATATGAACTAAGAAAAAGAAACAGACAAAAACAAAGGAGTTCAGACGGAAATGTTTCTATATATATAAGTTTGGCAATTGCAAGGAAATGGTAAGGCAAATTCAAGCAGTATGCCAGCCTGTGGGCTCTGCTCATTTGCTCTTTAACAGATCTTAAGTTTGATGTAGACATCATTCTAAAAAAAGATTGGACGAACATAATAAAATTGATTTTGTGAGCATAATGAGGCATGCAGGAGAAAGCACAGGAGCATTTTGGGGGAACCAGAGTCACTTTTCTCTTCCCTGCATTTGCAGGTCCATGGGCTGGACCTTTGGTTTAGTTACCTCCCTGCACTGTGCTCATTGCTACATGAAAATCATACACAGACTTGTGTATTACATGCAGTTGTTTAAATCCTTTGAACTGAAAATGCAACTGTATACATCGTGCAACCCTATCATTTATTAATATTATATCTAGCCCTCTGGGAGCTCTTAGCACTCAGTGTTGCTTGTGTTATTATGTAGTCTTCTTTACGGAACTGCTTTTTTCCTTGCTGCTTGACTCTTCTCATCATTCTTGTAATTAAAATCTCTTTTGATTCCATTTGGCATTTCACCATCTGCACACAAGGAAATACCTTGGAACTGGCCTGCCTGTGACTTCACACTGTCCACTAATTAAACTGGGTTTTAATCAGAGATTCTTAATCACCCTTAATTTTCTGACTACAAGGTGGTTGTGTCTGCACTCATTTCCCCAGTGACTTCTTAAAGGATGGATGTACAAATGAAAACTGACTGTACAAATGAGATTGCAGGGTTCCATATTTATTCCTTCACAATGATTCCTGATCAGATTTGCTCTATTTATGGGAACAGTCATTATTTTTCTCACTTCTACTTGGGCAGATTTTATCTGGAATCCAGAATTCAAGCTGTGTCCTTTGCATATGCACTTTCCATATAAAAAAGCAGGAAGCAATAAAAACAAAACAAAACAAAACCCTCTTCAAGAGAAGTTGTTGGGGGGAAAAAAAAACAAAACAAATCAAACTTGTTCCAGTTTTTCTGTTAAAATGAAAGTTTTTGACAAAAATGTTCTGGATTTCAGCAGAAACCACCTGCAAACTTCTATTGGTCTTTTGGAGACTAAAAACTTTAAAACAAAAAGCTGAAAAGTGACACTGAAAAATGTTGTCATAAAAACTTTTTTTATCACATTATCACCTGAAAAGACATTTTCCCAAGTACCTCCTTTTTGCTTACAAGATTTAGAGTTTAATCCACTGAAGTGAGGGTAACTTTATATTGTATTAAGAAGGCTCCTTGACAGACAATTTGATCAGGGTGGAATCTTACTGTAGCTGCTTTAATGTTGCAGACAAGGGAAAATTATAAAAAGAATAGTACATTGGGTATGTTCTTGGTTGAGATGTGTGAGTATCCAGAGAAAACACTGCACACTTGGGTTGCCTTCTCAGCTGTGTGATGTTGAATAAATAATTTCCATTCTATTCCCAATCTTTTTCCCCTTTCTGCCCTGCCTTCATCTTGTATTTTGGACTGTGAGCTCCTCAATGTGAGTAGGTTTTTTTAGTTTGTTTAAACATTTGGTTTATCATACTGAGACAAAACTCATTATTCAAGTTGTTAGTAACTGCTGTATGGTAAATCATTATTTTCTGTTTCCATTTCTTTCTACAACAGCATTTTAAAGGGCTATAAAGGAGATAAAATTCTAAGAATGTCTAAACCACTCTATAATTGATTGTATTGTCCATCTATACTCTTCTGGCTCATTTGTCCACGTAAGAACTCTTGGTATATTTAAAAGTTGTCTGCCATCTCTTTCCAGCACACTGCATGATCGATGTATAGGCAGATCATACCCTATTTTTTTCAGTATTCACTGTTTTCGTGAATGATGTGAGTACACTACAGTCCTCTTGATGAGAGTTTCAGAGATTCTGTCCCGAAAAGACATTATTCCACCTTCCCACCTCTTCTTTGTAATGGAGACTTGTCTGATGCCAACAGATGAGATGATAAGTGCATTTCCCTCTCCTGACCTTTACTTCATGCTTGGGATATTGGCTGTTATATTCCAGCTAATTCTTGTTTTCATTCCAGCTGCCAGTGGGAAAATGCTGAAATCCACCCCCTCTACATTGTACACAATGTGATATTAAAGACACAGTAAATACCAGCAATCAGATCTCTGAGGCTTGGCTTCCGTCTTTCAGTCCCAAAGGTACTGCATTTGAAACTCTGGTAGTGGTCGTATAAAATCTTCAAGTCATAAATTTGAGCAAGTCAGACTCAAGGATAAGAGAGAGATAATGTTCTTGGATAAGAGAGAGATAATGTTCTTAGGATTTCAGAGACTTGGATTCAGTCCCCTGTCATGCCCCAAACTTCATTTATGAGACTGTGAGAAGGGGTCAGGACAGTCTGCTTGTGTCTATGCTGGTTAAATAAGTAATCACAGAATCATAAAATCATAGAATAGTCCAGGTTGGAAGGAACCTCGAAAGATCATCTCGTCCAAAGTTTCATGGTAAAGGAAGCCTAGATGAGATTATCTACCAACCTTTCCAATCACTTCTTGAAAACCTCTAGTGACGGGGACACCCATCGCATCCTTGGGGAGGTTATTACCCAGTGAATTATTGTTCTTACTATAAAAAATTTCTTTCTTATGTTGAGGTGAAACTACTGCTGGTGCAACTTGTAGTCATTGCCACTTGTCTTCTCTATGTGGGTCTTCGTGAAGACAGAGACTCCATCCTCTGTGTAGCTGTCCTTTAAGTACTGGAATGCTGTGATGAGGTCCTCCTGAGCCTTCTCTTCTCCAGGGAGAAAATACCTAAGTAAGTCCTTCAGTCTTTCCTCATAGACAGTCATCCTGTATCTTCTCTGTACCAGTCAGTCATGGGACTAAACATGTTCCTAATGACAAGGTGCTTGAATACTACTCTAGAAAGTATGAGATGAAAGAGCTCAGTTAAACTCCGGTCATAGCTGCTGTGTCTGGCAAGGCACTTGTACTGTGCAGCAGCCTTGCACTTCAACTACATCTGAGATACCTCCACCTTAATCTCCCTTCATTCTGGTGTATTCCTCAGGGTTATCAGTTATTGACTATGGATTAGCAGTTGTAGGTCAGCAGCTTTATTAGGTGGGGCATGAACTTTAAGAGATGCCTCCTGTGGTGCCCTGAGCAGTCAGGGGACAGGAAGGTGTTTAAGGAATGCTCATTTCATTACCACATTGCTGTGGTGGGGTAAAATATGTGCATTGATACAGCCTTGTATCAGCACATTTAATGGGGGGCAGCTGGAAAAAAAAAAGAAAGTTCAAAAATAGTGGGAATTATACAGATGTCAGAAAAAATCTGCCCTCACGCTGTCTGTGGACAGGAGGAGATATGAAATGTGGGTAACACAGCTTATTGCACATGTCAGCGTCAGAATTAACACTGAACTGCACATCATAAAGATACAGATCATTGGCAAGATACTCAAAGAATACTGGTGGCTTTATTGATGTCATTGTTCTCCTCCTCCTATTTCCCCAATGTCTAAACCCAGGAATATCTCATTAAACCAAGTCTTTTCAGGGAACACCGGGGGAGTATGGGAGTACAAAAAATTGCTAATAAAACAAGAACTGCCAACTGAAACCATCAAGATCATTATCAGGAAAGGCTTCAAATGCTGCAAGTATAACAGGGACGGTTCTGAGTGCTAATGAGCATCCAGATAGGACAGGCATTTTCTCACCCCCTGAGGAAGGGTCAAAACTAATCTGACAAACTTAGTGTGCCTCAGCATTGGAGGAAGAATACTCATGAAAAGGTCCACAGGTGTCAGAGAAAGAAAATCTTTAAAAGCACACTTAGAACAGAGAACTCAGATAAAGGCAGGTTTGGGGCAAGAATACATACACACATATGCACATATATGTGTATGTATGCACGTATGTACATCCATATAAAAATGCATTATAAATTTGTGCACTCGTTTGTGTAATACACATGAAAAAGACTACAGTTCATAATCCAAGTTTTAAGGGGATTATATGAAAAGAGCAAAAATAAAAAATACCTTCCCTCCCCACTGCTGATAGCCTAGTCATACCTTCTACTTCCATGTTGTCAACACTTACTGACTGCATTATTATACCATAGGAATCATCTGCCCAAACATGGCTGTTCATTATATTCATGTCAGTTTAGCAGTCCCAGCCATCAGACCCCATCTCCCTTGCAGGATCTTCCCACTCTCTTATTGCAGAGACTTCCCTATTATAGCACTCAACTCAGCAAAACAAAAACCCTGTGGAGAGTCATCTCCCACTACAGCAAAGGCTCCTCTCTCTCCTTTATCGCCTATTATTGTTCAACGTCCTGCTGCCGCAGCTTTTGCTATCTGACATTCCCACTTGGTGACTAAAGCTGTTGACTGTTGGCCATCTTTTCTCAAGATGTTCCTTCATCATGAAGCCACAAGGCCTGTATGTCCTTAGGAAAATCTTCTTCCCAGTGTTGTGCTCAGAGAAGACTCTTTAGGGTGGTTGTGTCTCAGCACTACCTTCCTTTCACCTTCCTAATTCTCTGCCCCTACACACACACATACACACCCTCTGATATGGGTTTTATAGTGGAGCAGGGTACCCTACAACATCTTCCACCCTCTTCACCCTGTTCCATCACCCTCTATTTTCCTCTCTGCACTTTATGTAGGCTGGGATCAGCAGTGACTGCTTTACCTGCACTGAAGTCACAGGTGCTGTCACTATATTTGTACCCCAGTCCTTTTAATTACTCCCATCCTAATAAAGACACAAAGAAAATGTGTAGACATGTGATTGACCCAGTACTTCTGTCAGGAACATGTATCACTACGGAAATATACTGACAGAGACCCACAGGCTTCTACGGATCAAATAGTCCTGCTCAAATCAAAAAGAGTTATTCACATGCTTTGGATTTTGAAAATTTTTTTATATGCTGTTATTGATTAGGATTATGTTCCTGATTCTTGTGACTTAAAAAGCAGCTTCTCCTCAAACTTTATGGCATGCTGTGATTTGCTTATGTGAGGGGAGAGGGGGGAAAACAAACAAACACAAAAAAACACCCTAAGAAAAAAAGAAAGAAAACCAAACAAGATTTGGGAACTGAATGCAGTGAACATGTTCTTGAATACATTTATCTAGTATTCACCCAGTTCCCATACCAACAGGGAAAAATAGCTACTTCCATTACAAAATGTAGTATATAAACACCAGCTCTCCTAGTACTTGAAGAGAATAAAGAAGCTCTGTTAGAACTATTAGCTATAGTTAAAGCTACTTTTCTCAAACATTACTATAGATAAAAGGATAACTTCTAAATAGTATATTCTTCTCTTAGCCAGTATCTTACCAGCTGATAATTCACACAAATCTGCTTGTCAAAACTATGATAACTTGGCTTCATCTAAAGAGTACTGGTGTAAACCCCAGAAACATACCCCTCACAACCTTTGCTTTTACCATCCGTTTTATAAACTATTGTCATCATCTATAAAGAATAAATGTAATTCCTGTAATTCCTTGTGAGATAGTCTTCCCATTTGCAGGAGAATGCATGGCGTCTTCGAAAAATTTTTGCTATATATGCTTGTCCAAATATTAAATTATTTTGGAAACAAGCCTCTTTATACTGCTCCAATATGTTTGGCAATTATAACACAGATACTTTCTATGCTTGCCTTATTAAGATGTAAGATCTGACTGAAATGGGTATAATTTCCAGTATTTCCTTGCTCTTTTGTTAAGTCCAAATTATTCTTATTGTAAAATAGAAGTCGATTCATGCTTTTATAACAGCAAATTGTGAGTTGAAATCAGGGGATGTTTTTGCAAGGAGTGAGTTTTCTCAGAATGATGACTTTGATCTTATGTCTGATGAATTTTTGCCTCAAGCTAGCCAGGAAAAATGCATTTTCTTTCAATTTTATAATGAAATCACAGGCTGAAATGAGTTCCCATGTTGTTTATGACAGTCAACATTTAGGTACCATGAACAACAAGGGGACTGGCAGATTTGCACAACATGGGTATGGAAAACATGTTGACAAAACAAAGTTTTCCATTTCTTGACTTCAAAACTGCACTGCAACAGCTGCCGCCGCCAGCCAGAAATCTTGTGCAATCCCCTCTAAGTGTTCATGTATTATTTGTGCCTGTCATGTTCCATCAGACATTTTATCTGATGTCGTTGATGCACCAAATGTTGTGTACCGAAGACTGGGTTCGTGTCTTCATATGTCTCCTGCTCTTTTTATTCGTACATCTTAACACATACAGAACTTCATGAGTCTTTATTTTGTCATGTAACTGCTTGATTTTTACTAAACTTGTCTTCCCACACAGAAGTTTTGATATATGTTTCTCTCCTGGCATTAAGGTCACTGTTTTTCTGCCTTATAATACCGTTGATAACACTTTTTCAAGCATGGCTCTTCTTTCAGTCAAAAAAGGCTGACCTCTCTATTTTGGCAGCCCCGTTTTTGCATCTAAGAACATCAAAACAGTGGAAGGGTACTCCTGCCAATGAGAGGGAATCAGAATATAGTCTTCTAAATCCTACAAAAGACTGAAAGTGCATGATAAACAGGGATGAAGCGTCCCTCGATGCCACCTCCAAGAGTGCGCTTCACTGGCACCAATCAGACTTCACTCAACCCACAGAGCCCTAACAGTGGTAAATAAACTTGTGTCATTATGCCACGAGGAACAGAAGCTCAGAGTCCTTAAGCAACTGCACAGGAACTCTGCCCCAGTGTTAAAAATTAAAGCCATGATTTCCACATGACAGTCAATGGCTTCAGGCGTACAACATGATTGTTTTCTTCTCGCATACAGCAGGATAAAGTGCTTTAGCTGTCTGCAAGGTAGATGCCACGCAGAATTAAAAAGACTGGCAGCGAGGTATAAAATTCCTATCCCAGAAACTCAGAGTACTTCCCCACAGTTTTTAGGAGCAGGGCACACAGGGAACAACTGGGAGTTTTAGTGGACAATATTGACAGCACCTGGTAAAGGGGGAAACAATGTTCTGAATTTGGATGCCACTCAAGAGTGAAGCGGTCTCAGTATCAAGTGACAAACAGGAGTGGTGCAAATGTGCCACGGTAATGAATAGTTGTTTACCTGGTGAGTGATCTCACCAGGAGATATATGGTTATGCTGTGACAAAAAGGCTGGGATTCCTTAATCTCTCTCTTCTCCTGTTTCTCCTCCTTCTTTACCCCTCATCTCCTTTTACCTCAAAAGTCCTTTTTGGCTTTTCTTTTCTCTCTCCCTCAAGAAAAAACACACAGAAATGCCAAGGGTGAAATTAAGAGAAATACTGAATCCTAACAAGTGTTCCAGATATAAAATATCTGCTTTCCAATCAGATCTTCACTATTTTTTAAAAATAATTGAAGTAGAAGCAACACCATTTACCCAGAAAGAGTGGTGAGGAATAGGAAGTGAAAACAAAAAAACCTACTTGAGCCGACTTTTGATATGTGAAAAACTGCAGACACTCCTGTCCATTGGATAACAAGTACCATACAGGGAAACAGACCCCTTGCAGAATCATTCTTCACAACATGCTGTTACAATGCCAAAGCAGATGCCCACCTCAGAGGAGACATCAAACCTGCCTCCACTCCTTCTTAAAGACAGGAAAGCCACTAGGAGCTATAAAGCAGCATTAAGCCAGGACTGCATGAACCCAGCTCAGTGTAAAAGGTGTTCAAAGAACACAAAAGTCCAAGCAAATTTCATGAAATTAAGAAACTACCAGCCTGATTCAAACTGGTTTGAAGTCAATACAAATCTCTGTACTGACTTGAAAGGGCTGAGGACAAAGCCCTCAATGTATAATTTCTGCTGGAGGTATTTGAAGATTTAGGAGCTCTGTAGGGAAGACAAAGCTGAAAAGGATCTCTTAGGTCATCAAGTCCAGTCACACATTATCTCTGATATCTCATCATATACTCCCTTTCATTACTGTATCAGTCTCCATCTGTGAATGTCAGAACAAAGGTGCAACAGTCCAATATTTCTCTGTATTTCTCTGAAGAGAAAAAGGCACAAGAGATAATAGAATTGGTTTCTTTGAAACCTGAAGTTAAATATTTAACCTACAGTGAAATTGAAAATGAGATGCTTATGATCACTCCTATGAGGCTCATTGTATTCATATTAAGCCCCTAGTGACAGCTGGGAAACCTGGAAAAGGAAGACATTTGCACTGATTTTACTGATTAAAACTTAGTAAATAATTACACAACTCAGGATGCAAAAGACAGAAGACAGAAAAGATCAATCTTTCTTAGCTATGTCAGTGCTGCACAGTTAAAAGACATGAAAAGCAAGGGAAAATGTGTCCAAAATCAGCTGATTTGACTCTGAACTCATAAAAGGGAATAGGACTGCTGAGTGAGAAGGAGCTATTTTTACAGGGTTTTTCTTCACTGTAGAACCATAAGCGAAAGGACTTGAGCAAAGGTTAGGGGCATATAAGTGTTATTTTCAGCTTAGTGTCTTCTCATTAAAAAAAACCCCTATGAACCCATTGCTAATTTATGTTATTTGATGCATTTATTAGCAAAGAAATCTAATCTCTATTCTAAGAACAAAGGCACAATTTAACAGATCTTACTTCAAAAATAATATATTCTGTATGGAGTTGGGCTTTTTTTAAAACCTCTTTTTCTCCAGTAGGTTTCCTTTTTCTATAACTCTCATCTGTTCTTGGCTAGATATTCCTGTCCTAAAAGAAGGCAAATGAAAGATTCATAATGGGTCATTTATAGAACCACATATTCTTCTTCTCTTTGCAGTTATATAGGAAACTTCATTTTCTCAATTTTCATGGAAAATTCTTGGGAAGGTGTTTTGTTTGTTTGCCAGGTTTATGATGCAGATATCTGGCACTTAAAATTTGCGTTCTGATGATGAGTTACAAGACTGTATCCTGTCACTGAAGCAATGAAGCTCTGAGAGTTAGATTTTCAGCGCATAACTACTAATTCAAATTTTGCCCATTACCAAGATATTTATTTTATCCTGGCATTTTGGCAAATGTTCTTGTAACATTTTGGGGAGTCACCAGATGGCACTAAAACATTGTAAGGTGCCAAAAAATCATTACATTTCTTGCCAACAAATGCATTACTTTGCAATAATATCATTTTCTCTCTACTTCAGCTGCAGCTTGGACTAATATCTCCTTTGAATTCCACTGAACTAGAGGCATTGGCACATGCTCATTGAGCCAGTGAGCAGCAGGATGAACTTAAAGACATAGATGCATCATCCAAAGCCATTATACCACCAAGAATATTATTATCATAATTTTAACCTTGAGATTATGTTCCTTTTCTGGAAATCTGAGTCTGTCAAAGAAAATTTTACGGGGCCTGCTTACTACATTGATACAGATTCAACCTGTTCTAAGAAAGCCCTAGCCCTTTCCTTGTTGACACGAGTTTCAAATCCATCTTTCCTTCTTATCTCCACTGTGCAAGGGAAACATTGAATACTTGGGATACTGCTACCATATTTAACATGAAACTGTGTTCTGCTCTATGTGCATAGTTCTCAATGACCGAACAAAAATTTCTCTGTCCCGGTTTCTTGCATTCAATAGTGACCAAAATCCCCTACTTAAAGATGAATATGAGAAAAATTACAACAATTCAAGTTCTAGTTACAGATCTTAGAGTATTCCAGAAGTTTTTTGCAAAACATTGCATTTTAAATTTATTTAATGATGTAATTTGGTATCTCTATCCTACACTTTAATTTATTTACTGTTTTGAAGAGCCTTTTACTGGCATATATTTTTAAATCTTTTCATATCTCAATTCATATCCTACCCTCCCCAAGTTAAGAAAATCAAATATTTACATTATTTTATTATTCTCCAAATTGATGTAACTGGTCATAATCTTTTTTAACCAACAACTGCAACCTTGACAAATTAATTTTACAAATACTGAAAGTATCTGTCGAGGTCTACTTCAGAGGAGAATACTCAGGTTGAGGAACTATATTGTGTATATAGTCCTCCTAGGTTAATTCAGAGAAGAAATGCAGTAGCAGAAGTCATATCAGAAATTAGAAAAAAAAAATCTAAAAAACCTAAAAATCTTTACTGAATCACAGACCCAACCAAATCACCATGATGTTTGGAAGGAAGAATGTTCTATTCATCTAATCACTTTTTTTAAATAGATAGTTAAAAATATGAACAGTTTTCATGGAAATTTTGACAAAATAAAAGGTACACTTCTTTGAAAGCTATGGGCAGACTGGATCAGCTCCACTTGGCATGCTGAAGTCTCCCAGCCAAGTGACATTCATTTTGATAAAATATTTGCTTTACCTTCTCCCCTTCTGAGCATGGGAAGGACAGAGCAGAGAGTAGAACAAGCACAGTAGTTCGTCTGAAGGTCCCAGTTTCGAAAGTCTAAAGTGCAGAGAAGAAGGTTTTTCAAGTTAATATTTTTTCACTAAAACCTGCCTAAAACCGTTTTCTATGTGGGGATTTTTCAAAAGGCAAGGAGAGTAGTCAGAATAGTATAGCTGCAATCACTGTTTTTGACTCTGTGTGAGTCAAAGTACTCCAAAGGTTCAAGGGACACGCTTGAAATAGTGGCGTGGGGATAGTAACAGTGCCCCTGAAACAACTAACTGTAGCAGGCAATGAGTGGCTACCTATAGAGAAATTTCATCTTTATGTTTCATGCCAGCATGGACCCTGCCCTGGAGCTCACAGCTGCACTTTCTCAGAAGCTGTACCATAAAGCTGAAATGTCCCAGAGCTGTTCCTTGATCCCCCTGTTCTCATCTCAGGGTGAATACAAGGCCATAATCTGGCCACACTCTGATATCCATTCATCACATTCTGAGTTTCTGCATTACCTTATGAGCAAAGTAAGGAGGCAACATATTTTTCTCCAGAGAAAATCCACTGTGTGATAGATGAAGCTTCACAAATACACGCTCCAGAAAGCATCCAATCATTTAAAGAACTCCCGTGGCCAACGACAGTAACCTTGAAATGTTTTGGAATATTTGATAAATCTCTCTCCCACCCTAAGCTTATTTCTTTTTCATGAAAAATCATGACTAAACACTTTAGTTAAAGTCAGGTAAATACTTTGCAGATCTTCCATCATGTCTTCAAAGTTTCTGTTAGCCTGGATTTCTCTAGAGCAGAGGTTGCCTTTGAAAGGCTGTCACCTCCAGCAATGTTTTTGCAGTGTGGAAAAACAACTCCTAGGAGAAACCCACTCTGTGGCCCTCTGTTTCATCTTCCCATTTGTGCTTTCTGTTGCAGGTGGAATTACTGATTTGTGTTTTGCTCCTACAGATGCAACTCTAACAGTCTAAATATGACAGCACTGAAGCAGTTCATAAACATTAATTAATGTATCTTCTTTACATCCCTCTGAGGAGAGTGATGATAGAGCGGTGAAGGTGTCTTGGTATAGATCCAGAGGTGTGAGTTCATGCTTCTCCCTGGACTCATTCCAAGCATCACTCCCAGTCAGGTCAGCTATAAATGAGTACCACAGCACTGGGGCTGAGGAAATCAAAGGCATCTGGATGAGATATTAGCCACATCACTCCCCTGTGAGAAGTTAGCAACAGAAACTGTTGTCCTTGCCCAGATGAGCACAATTAGCCCTTGTGATGGTTTGCTACCACTATGTACAGAGGTGCTGCTACCATCCCTTTGATGAGAACAACTGGGGCAGACAGGGATGAAGACCCAGATCTTCAAAGATGTTTGAAGCTCTAAATCCCTGTAAACATAGTGGGCATTAGTCAGACAAACACTTTGACTATTTGAGTCTAAAAGTGATTTGTCTCAGTTTGGTGGCAGAACAGAAAATTGGCCCTGACTCATGAGTCCAGTCAATTGGGATATTTGTTTTCTCTTCTGCAAATCTTTGCTGGTAAAGTAATAATTACTCAAGAGATTCATCCCACTGTGTTAAAGAAGAATGTCTTGAAAATACATATGTATTGTCACACAACTGGGAATAAAGTTTGTTTAGTCATATGAGATGAAAGCTAATAAATACTGCTTTGCATTCACTGCCTGTCGTATTCATTATTCTTATTAAAAGATCCAACATTGTTTTCAGCATGGGACGAGACAATCATTGCCTTGAAGAGCTTATATAAAACTTTCCATTCAAGAAACTCACAAGGCATTTATAAACAGTAATTAATTAAATCATTGGAAATTATAATATGTCTTTATAGATGGGAAACAGGTACAGAACTCACTGTACCACTCAGACCATCACTTAACTGATGCTCAAATGGAAATAAAAAGCAGTACTACTGATTTCTTGTCCTATACTCTAATCACCAAAACCATTTCCTCCTAATAGATAATTTAAGTTGTTTTTATTTTAATGAACTATAAAGAAATAAAAATTTGTTTATATTGCCCCAAGGTGAGCAAAGATAAAAAAGCAATGCAGATACATGGCCTCCTGCTTTTCCTCTAAGCGCTTCATTGTATTGCACAAACAATACCATGAAAATTTTGAAAATTAAATGCTCCATCATTAGCTAAATAGGCAGAAGTAACTGTCTAAGTGATAAATAACAGGTTCTTGCAGCATTATTTAAAGACCAAACTACACTGAAAAGTATCACCTTTTATGAGATATTTTTTGGACTCTGCTAGATGCACTGGAACCAGTGAAGCGATAAATATATCAAAATATGGAGGTAAACAAAATCATAAAACATCCAACATGACAACTGAAACACCCACGAATACATAAATATTTATGAAGCAAGAGGTACTTCTGAAACACCCAACAGGTTTGATTGGATTGAACAGTCCAATCAAAGCATTGTGTGTTCACATGATGGAGGAAATAGCAATTACATGGCAGGGAAAGGAAGCAGTTGATTTGCAATGTATTTCAACGAGCTTTACTGTTTTTAAACTTCCCAGTGCCAAAAAAAAAGGTGGCCTTCAGTGTGATTTGAACATGGAACTATCAGTTTCCAGATATGAAGTATTCCAGAGGAAATTTCACGCAACACAATACACTTCTGAATGTGTCATCTAAAATGTTTGTTCACATTTATAATATTTTTTCTAGCTTACACTCCTTAGACAAATCTGTGCTTTGAGTTTCTGAACATGATATTTTTGAATGGCAGCAGCAGAAACCCTCAAATAAATGTAACTTAAGCGCACGCATTCGAGATCATCATTTTTTAGCTTTGACTCAAAAAAACAGCCATCCACAGCATTCATTTGACATCCATAGCTTTGTCCAGCTGGATGGAAATCCTCAGTACCTTCTGTCTACTAGATGCTTGTGTAGGTAGTCCAAAGATATGGAGCTGGGAACTTTTGCCCTTGTTGTGTACAAAATAAGGCAGCACAGCAATTTGTAAACTTTTAAAGGTTTTATATAATCAGATTCCTATGGGGTAGACATGAAAGTTGAACAGAATAGGGTAGACCTGTATGTTTCCTTTCATAATTTTCTGAACATTTTCTATTTTTCCTGATTTAAAGACCATAAGGGTCATTAAATCAGACTATCTAGTTGGATCTTGTATGTATTATACATACAAGATATTATACATGCTCTCTCTGGTGACCAGTGATAAGACACAAGGAAATTGAATGAAGCTGCATCAGGGGAAGTTCAGAGTGGACATTAGGAAAAGGTTCTTCACTGAGAGGATGGTCAGTCACTGGAACAGGTTCCCCAGGGAAGTGGTCATGGCACCAAGCTTGTCAGAGTTCGAGTGTTTTGATGATGCTCTTAGTCATATGGTTTAGTTTTAGGTAGTCCTGCTAGGAGCAGGGAGTTGGACTCCATGATCCTTATAGGTCCCTTCCAATTTGAGATATTCTGTGATTCTATGTTACAGTTGTAAAGAACCCAACAACTTGTATCTAAAGCACATCTTTCAGAAAGTTACCTAGCCTTATTCAAAGATACTAAAAGATGAAGAGTTCAGTACTTTCCCTTGTAGCTTGCTGTCATCAAACTAAAATTAGTCATCTCTTTCAGTGCCTCCTAAGAAGTAGGAACAATGCCTTTGATGGCTGCCTAAGGAACTGAACAAAGTAGAATAAAACAGTGAAAAATGGATATGGCTCCTGTATTTCTGCACTTTTGACTTAGCTTTCCTACAGTCTACTGCTTAGTGTTAATAATAATACTCTTTCTTAGGAGCTAAACCTGTTTTACTAAGAATATGAGCTCAGATATTTTGGTGCAGACCTGTAACTTCAGGGCTGGAGCAGGTATTACGATAAAAGCATGAAAAGCTAGTTGGGCTACACAGGTTGAGATCTACTGATCTTTCCCTCTCCTCAAAATCACTGTGACCTGACATTGTGTTATATCTATGTATTGTGTTATATCTATGTATGCAACTGAGCTACTTTCTAGATATCCTGTTCCAGCCAAGGGTCTCAAAGGAAACATCACTCCTAAAATTAGCTGTAATCAATGCACATCGTGGCATTGCGTAAATGTCTAATGCTTTTCCACGAATGTGGAACGCATTTAGAGTTACACACACAGTTTTCATTCAGAATTTATTTCCATCATAAGAAGCAGATAAAGTACACTAGAAGATTTCCCTGTGTGAAATAACAAGTTGTACTTACTTTTTTGATGAATGTTAATTTAATTTCTAGATAAAATACCCAACAGATAACTAGTCTTACTATGTTTTGCCTGAATGGACAAATTATTTGATGAATAACAGGTATTCAACCAGATCTTTCATGTGAGATCTGAATATATATATGACAGAGTCTGCAGCCCTTGTTTGCACCATGTAGCCTTTGCAGAACTAGTATTGGCATTGTGTCTTTCTATCATGTCCCAATGGCCTTATCTGTACACTCACTCCAGTATAATTTGGGTATCATTTCAATGAAATCGAGGGAAGGAACCTATTGTTATAGTTCTCCACTTTAGTAAATAGAGAACATCATGAATAAAGGTTTGCAGACTCTACTACTTTTTATAGATCTCAGAATTTGGACCAAAATTATGAATCAAACTGAGCCATCACATGAAATTAACCCTTCTCCAGGCCTTTTTGTCTCAGCAGGTTGATTCTGAGCCTTTATTCTCTCCACATACTCTGCAGGATACTTCACCTTGGGTCATTTTGTTTTGAAGGGCTCTAGTTACTCTATCACCATGGGTTTAGCTAAACACTATCTTTAGTCCTGTAGATCACTTGCAGCAGCAGGAGGCCTCCATGCTCCCCAACCTGCCTGAATACAGTATTCTTAATATTTCAGCAAGCACTTCAAGGAGACTTACAAAGACAAACAAACTAGTGTGGGAGATGAGAGCACTTAATGCAAGTGTCTGTAGTAATAAACTATGCTTCCATGGGACTGATCCTGCCTGGCACTGAGCACCTGAAAATAAATTTTAGGGTGTTCAGGCAGGTCATAGTATGTCTCTGTACAGAATCTAAGCAGCAAACTACTGATGTATATGACTCCCATTATAATTATGCCTCTAAGTTAATTATTGTCTAAGAGACTTACCATGTCTGTCAGCTCCTGTGAACTTCACTAAATGAAGGACTGCAGAAGAAGGTTAGATTCAGGACCTCCACGTGTAGATTTAGTGTTGGATAAATTGCATGGCCAAATGTTGCTCGTCTCTTTCTAGGGTGTGTAACCACCAAGAAAATAAATAACTTGTCTCTGTAGCTGCAAGTGTGTAGATCAGAAGAGCTGCAGGTCTTGCTGACCTGACATTGGCTGGCACAATGGCATGCACTAAATTCCATGAAAGGGCTGTGAATAGAGAACAGAGGGAACAGCCTCCCTCCCACACATCTGCATTGCACAGCACATTTGCCTGGGTTGCATGGGGAAGGGGTTTGCATATCAGGGACTGCTCATGGGCAGTACTTCCCAAAAAGAGTATCAGTAGAGTCAAATCTCCAGAAGCACAATGACATTGAGAAGAGAAGGGAAGAGAAGAGAAGAGAAGAGAAGAGAAGAGAAGAGAAGAGAAGAGAAGAGAAGAGAAGAGAAGAGAAGAGAAGAGAAGAGAAGAGAAGAGAAGAGAAGAGAAGAGATCTGACATATAGAATCATAAAATCATAGAATAGTTTGGGTTGGAAGGGATCTTTAACGGTCATCTAGTCCAACCCCCCCTGCAATGAGCTGGGACATCTACAACCAGATCAGGTTGCTCAGAGCCCCGTCCAGCCTGACCTTGAATGTTTCCAGGGATGGGGCATCTACCACTTCTCTGGGCAACCCATGGCAGTGTTTCACCACCCTCAGTGTAAAAAAACTTCTTCCTTATATCTAGCCTAAATCTACTCTCCTTTAGTTTAAAACCATTATCCCTTGTCCTGTCACAACAAGCTCTACTAAAAAGTCTGTCCCCATCTTTCTTATAGGCTTCCTTTAAGTATTGAAGGGCTGCAATAAGGTGTCCTCAGAGACTTCTGTTCTTCAGGCTGAACGACCCCAACTCTCAGCCTTTCCTCATAGGAGAGGTGTTCCAACCCTCTGATCATTTTTTTTGGCCCTCCTCTGGACCCGCTCAGGGCTGTGAGCACACATTGCTGGCTCACGTCCAGCTTTTCATCTACCAGTACCCCCAAGTCCTTCTCCTCAGGGCTGCTCTCAATCCCTTCATTCCCCCAGGCTGTATTGGTACCAGGGATTGCCCTGACCCAGGTGCAGGACCTTGCACCTGGCCTTGTTGAATCTCCTGAAGTTCACATGGGCCCACTTCTCAAGCTTGTCCACGTCCCTCTGGATGGCATCTCATCCCTCAGGCATGTCAAGGGTCCTGCGCTGGCCTATATAAGTCTGCACTAAAAAAACGGTCCCTCATCTTTCTGGAAGAATGTATCATAGTCTTTTTTTCCTAGAGAAAACCACGAGAATATCATCTTTCCTTTCAGATATCAGAATGAAATCTGTCAATCCACTAAAATCTGTCTGCCCTACCACAGCTCCTGTGTTACACGTTTACAGCTCTGATCGCCTCCCTCTGAACAGCAGACCTTCTGTGTGAAGCTCAGGATGCTTGGCTTGAGAGAGTGGGGTTATAAAAAAAGAAGGCAATGTTCTCTGTATTTGTTACTGCTGCCTTTTTTTTTTCTTTTTTTTCTATTGTGCAATGACAGGAATGACATCCAGCCGCATATCAAATGAAACATCCAGCAATACAAATTGTTTGCAAGTGAAATCTTTGGGGGAGGGAGAAAAAGGGGTCCATAGAGACATGTTTGTTTATATAAGCAGTGACTCCGCTAAGTCAGTGTCATCTCAGCCATGGAATTTAAAATGGAAGTACTGCTTCATGGTTATACATACTGCTTAAATGTCACCTTTTATTCATCATGCTTATTTTGCGTCTAAACTAGTACTAGGTCTTCTGCATAAAGGGAAAAAAAAAAGCATTTAAAAAAGGAAAGTTTGGGGCTACGTGTTGACAGATTACATGGAGAACGAGTAAATATTCTTTGCCAGAGTACATACTTGATCTCACTAAAATCTTATAGTAATGAAGCACTTCTATTCTGGGAGCTCCTTAAACATCCTTTATCTAGAAAGAAAGTTAAATTATAGTACACTGAGGCTGCATCTGAGAAGGTAAGATGAATGTACAGTTGCTTCAGGATTAATGCAGCTTTTAAAACAATTTACAGTCCAAGAAACTATTAACACACACTAAAGAGTCTATTAAAAACTAAACAAGACAGTAATATCATACAGAGTACAAAGGAAAGCAAGACCTTTGAAGAGAAAAGCAGTTTTGGAGTTTTAATAGAAATTTCTTTGATGTTTTGAAGCAGTGATTTCCAGACTGTTGAACTTTTGCAAGATCTTGATAATCTATACAATCATGCTTAAGACCTTCTTGGTTTCCTGGATCATCAGTATAGCAACAATGTTGTAATGCAGTGGCCTTCTTCACACCAGGTAGGTTCTCTGCTGCACTATAGAAGACCTCAAAGAGTATATGTTGGTCCATGATAAATTTGGGAATAGCGGTCTATTGATCTCAAAATAAAAAAAAAACTTGTCCTAGATGATGACATAAAATGAAGGTAACAGTTAAAAAATATGATGTACTCTTTACTTAATAGGTATATTCTGTTCATCATTTGAAAAAGAGAGAACTTGCAGGGGCATCCATATCACCTAAATGTGAAATTTGTGCAGTGTAAACGATCAGTCGCTCTCACCTGCCTTTGCATTCAGAGAAAAGAAACATGCACAAATGGAATGGCCCACTTGGATGTCAATTTTAGAATGAGATAAAAAGTGTGTTAGAGATCCTCCATGGACTATATTGGGAATCTAGCCAATTAACTCAGTTGTACAGCTATGACTTTCATCTTAAGTATATCTGCAATGAATCTAAAGAAATTTTTCTAAACCCTCTACCATAAATCTAGCCAACCAGCCTGCAGTCCTGTTGTTTATATCTGGCTATGAGACATAAAGATTTCTTACAATACAGCAAGGAAGATAGCTCAGCCAGTATTCACCTCTATCGCCTATGGTATTAGAAGTACCTCAAACACCTTATTCATAATATTCAAATTAGTCATTTCAGATAAGAGTAAAGTACAGGGGGAAATTGCATAGAACTGAGGGAATTCTATTAAAAATATTGTATAATAGGAAATATTTTCTGTTCTCCTAGATAGAAATTTTATCTGTACTTACAAAAAAAAATGCTAACTCTTTAATATTTAATTAAATAAGTCACTGATCATTTTTCGCACAAGCTGGAATTCACTGGTCATGTTTCTCTATTATAAATTAGTTTATACTGGTCAGTCTGTAATAGTCAGCACTCAGAAGTCAAGAAAAGTAAAACTTATGGCTGAACAAACAGCCAAATTCTGTAACGATTCAAGTCCCAGGTCATTACTGCTGCTGTAGCTTTAGGTCTTATTACACAGATGGTTAATTGGCTAACAAGCAGGGAACAGAGTGGGAATGAGGAAATGCTTTTCTATGTAGCTCACAATCCCATCTGAGCAAGGCAGTCGTCGATGCACTGATTGATCTAGGACATCTGGCTGCAAGTGTCCACATATCTGAAGGGCTCTTCTTCTGCCCACAGATTTCATTTCCCCTTACAGTAGGCTGTGTCAAAGCCAGCACAACTAGGAAGTGTTCCACAGCTGGTATCTCTGCCTAGTACTGGTGACATGACAGTATTACAGGGACAGAGGGGTTACACCATCACTGCAGGGCTGGTCATGTCATGCCTAACCTGTCCTTATTGCTTGCAGGTGCATGCTGGGATCCTCACTCAGAGGCTGTATGGATCCAGACTTTTTCTACTGATGTGCTACTCAGCTAATCTCAAGGTTGCATCTGAATATGACCTTGTATTCATAGTCTGTACTCATGAAAGGAGTATTTGGGATGCAGCAAAGGCTCAGGAAACCTTTTTAGAATGCACACATATCTACTGAAAATGCCAAATAACTACAGTAACATCAGCTAGGGTGAAAAATTAACATTAATAACCATCTCATGATTTTGGTAATGGGGAGTGAAAGGGATTTCACTTGCGGGACAGTAAATCCATTATGAAATAGCTTCCAATTTCCTCAAAACCATATGGTGTTGACCATTGCATGAAAGAAGATGCTTGGGTAGATACTGCCTGATATGACATCTCCAATGGACTTGGTGTGTAGAGCATGATTGGGTATTATTTCTCAAATGAAGACTGCACCAAATATTTTGCACCCTCTGATAAGGCTGATTTGCATTGTTGATACTTTTTTCCATGGCAGATCAGAATCCCCCAATCCAGATGTCATAACTGGACCTTCTGCCATTTATCTGTACCTCATTCACTCAGTTAAATTTAGAACCAGTTTCATATCACTTCTGCTGTCTTTGTTATACATACAAAACATTGTGCACATTTTTCTCTTTAGTGTGTGTTTCTGTGAGTTTCATTGTAACCATGGTCCAGTATATGAGAATTGGCTCAGACGTTTATTTGATAAAGTCTTTTCTCTCTGAGGTATTTAATTCAATAATTTCATTGGCACCTTCATACTACACATTTATTAGGATTTTATTCCCCCCAAGAACACAGTCTCCTCTCTAAGCAGTAATTTGTTGCTGTAGTAGTTTATCAGAGAGATATGCCTAAAGATTTGTGTTAACAGTGCATATTTTGTATGGCAGTTCCATGCAGAGACTCACTAACGAGAATCGAGGAGAAAGCGAGGAGATTTTACTCAGCTATAAATGAGCAAAATAAG
Organism: Theristicus caerulescens; assembly: GCA_020745775.1. NCBI lineage: Eukaryota > Metazoa > Chordata > Aves > Pelecaniformes > Threskiornithidae > Theristicus > Theristicus caerulescens. The sequence continues at coordinate 126,650,706 of CM036559.1, read as the reverse complement.
TGGATTAATAGAAAACAATTACAACTGCTAGATTTCAACCCACTCTTTGTAGCTTAATGGAAAGGTTTAATGAGGATCAAAGAATGTGGGGAAGCTGCACCCTGTCTAATATTTCATTTGGGCTGATTCATGGTTCCAAGTGGAGCTTGGAGTTAATGGTTAATAGTTAATGGTTATCAGAGGGTGCCATGCTTTAGCAGCTTAAGTAGCCACATTACAAATATGGTGTTCTTCAAAACCAAAATTCTCACAAGTCTGAGGATATTCACAGGGTCTATCTGCTTCTTAGGGTCCTCACCACAGGTATTTTCTCTGTATGTGTCCCTTTCTTTGTATCTCTGTGGATTTTTGTTTCAAAATTTTATGCAATAATTTTTCAACCTTGCAAGCTTCACCAAAATGCTGTAACAAGGATTTCCACAGTTTGATTCCAAGCTATGCAAAGAGCTACCTGCTTTTATTAATTTTAAACCTGCCACTTGCTACCTTATTTGATGTCCCAAGTTCTTATAGTGGAAGAGACGATGAGCAGTCATTTCCCTGTTTACCTCTCCTTGATTTTGTAGACCTCTGTCATGCTCTCTCTCAAACATCTCTTTCCCAAGCTGAAGAGTTCAAGTGTACTTGTCCATCCCTCATACAGAAGTTGTTTCAATCCTTTGATAATCTGAGAAGGAAACTCTTTCTCAAAATCTTTTTCAGTTTTACCAAATCCTTGGCAAATAATTTTTCATTTATCCTTTTTGAAAATGAGGAGGGGGAAAGAGGGAATAAATTTACTTGGTGTTTTCATACACAAATGCATCATGGAGTTCCACATTTGTCTTGTTCCCTCTTCCTTTCCTAGGGTTCAATGTGATGGTTAACAGCTGATATTTGCATAGAAATACTTGTCTATTATACCTCCAGGATCTCACTCCTGAATGATAATCACCAGCTTGTAGCCCATTACCATGGGTATAAAGTTAGGACTATTTTCATTAGTTGATTTATTTTACATCTGCCTACACTGAAATTTATCTACCACATCACTACTCTTGCAACACTTAACAGTTGGCCCTGAATAATTTAGGATTGCCAGCAACCTTTATCACCTCACTCTTCACCCTTTTCCAAATCACTCACTAATTTGTTGAACAGCAGGGTCCCTGCACAGCTTCTTTTGGTCATGCAATCATCTGCTCCCACCTTCCCTGTCCTTTTAACCATTTCTTTACTCACGTAAGGGCCTTCTCTGTCTCCCTGGTTTCTCTGAAACCTCTGGCAAGGGACCTTGTTGACAAATTGTCTGGAAATCCATCTAAGCTGCAGACAGATACTACTGCATATGAAGCCCATTAGTAGGATTTAATAGATGTGTAGGACTTCAGATGATTCCTGTTCTAGGGGATGCTGAGCTCACAGCTACTACACATACAGTATAAACATTCATATTACACTTACTGTTTATTAGTGCTTTGCAATTTTATTTACGTTGAGGAAGACAAAACACCTATTTCAATGAAGTAATTCCTAATACAGGTGCTGATTCTGCACAGATACTGACAAGGAAGTCTTCATTTACTTTCTAGAGCATTCTTAAGCTAGAGTATTCATAAAATACAGCAATTATAGTTATAAAAGCCCATATGCATAAGAGTTTGACTAAAGCTCACCTTATATGAAATCACTCCCTGCTCTGGGTATGCCCCAGTAGGATATGCAGAGCAGTATGCTTTCAAGGGTAAAATAGGAGGCTCCTGGCCGCAGGAATTGAAAGCAGAGATAAAAAGGGGAAAACTCATGGTTTTCAACATACTGCTGAAGAGATCTTCATCTCTTCACATCCCAGTAATGACTCGTGCAGTAAAGGGCTAGCTCACATCTGCCAGAATAGGTCCTCATCATGCCACCCTGGTCTGTGCATATGATCTTTGGGTCATCTGGCTACACACCACTGCCAGCTGGGAAAGAAGAAGGCACTGGCCTCATAACATCCACCAGGACATCCAACCAGCTGTCAAGTTCCTTCTCTTCATTACAAGGCTGAGATTACATTACAAGGACAAGATAAAACACAGCATGTAGTTCTGAACATCTACCCTGCTCCCTTGCGGACTGCTAACAAATGAAATATGTATGTTTCAGTACTATGTAAAAGCCAAGGTTCTGCAGTCTGTGTTCCTCTGACAGCCTAGAATGAATGTTTTGATCAATAAATTTTATTTCAATTCTTGTACTTAAAAATTCCATTGGTTTCACAAATGCAGAATGTACATGAGACAGCCATCAGTAAACTTAACTGCAATAAACATAAAATAAAAGACCTCACAATACAAGTGTCCCTTCAAGTGTATTGATTTTACAATAACAGAAAAAAGGTGCAGCATTTGCTGGGTCTAAATTCAGAACACTGGATCCAAACAACCCCTGTCTCTCTCCTTTCCCAATTTTATCCAGTTCTGTGCTGACCATTACTCTGAACTCTTCACTATGGTCACCCTGTCTTTTCCAGATGATGGATATGTGTTCTGTTCTTTCACAGTAGAAAGATCTTCATGAGAAAAGAAAATATTCAGTGTTATGTACAATATAAAGGCAACTCTTCTCACCTCTTTCAACATCCTCCCACCATCAAAAGAAACAGTGAAGATAAATAACATAAATATCTTTTTATTTTTTCTCCTTCTGTAATGCAAGAGTAAAAGATATTCTTTGGGTTTCTTTTTCTATTTCATTGTAAAGAGAAATTGCCTATGGTTCAAACTGGGGTGCAGATAAGTGGATAAGAATTCAAACCTCAGAGAAATGAATTAGAAATTAAGATGAATTAGAGGTAAGCTAACATATGTTATTCTCCCAGTATGGTTTAAAATGGCAAAATTTTTTCTTGTGATCACTTACTTTGGAGGTGTAACTTGTCATTCACGTCTAGTTTCGGCACATTGTAACTAGATTATGAAATCAGTCCTGGCTGATACAGATTTATAAAGGGTACATATTCCAGACTGGTGGGGCTTGATTGGCTTTTTGAAGGCTCATGAATATGAATAAACCCTAAACCCTCTAGAATCTTTGGAGTTAGGTGGATTCTTTGTCCAGCATATTAAGCAAAAAGTGATTAGCTTTCATATGAGAAGGTGGGCAATAAACAGATTTCACGGTAACCTCACAGGAAAAGGACAGAATCTAAAGAAGAAGGAACAGAGCAGAAGAACATTTAGAGTGTAAATGCTAACTGAGGGGATTTTTAGTAGGAGAAGACAGTATGAGATGAACAGAAGGTCTACATTCCTCTTGGTGCATGTTACCAGAAAAACTTGGAGTTATGCCCAGGAATCCTGAATCTTTCCCACTTTTTCATGAAAAAAAAGAGATCCTGGAGAAGAAGACAATACGTGACCAAGAAATTAAAACTGTATCAGAAGATATATACATATAAGTTTGCCATATATATTTATGGATTTTGTTTATATTTCAGCTTTCTTGAGAGGAAATGAGGAAAGATAAGAAAAACGTAAGAAATAAATGATTTGCAGAAGTTTCTGTTCTCAATGATCAATACAAGAATAATGGGATGTCTGATTATAATATTGTGAGAAAATATCTATTCACCTTGGTCCTAGACTGCAGAAATTGTTTCTACAGGACATTGCTGAGGCCAAGGCTTTAGCACATCCCAAAGAAGACTGTATTTTTCAATAGATTTTGGAAGAATACTCAAGCACTACAAGAATGCACAAGAAATAAATAAGTATTCCTCAAACAATCCCTCCAGATTTTAGGTTTTGCTATGTAATTAATGTCATATTTATTTCTTGTGGAACTCCATCTTTCTTTACTTCTTCTCCTTGATGACAGTTGCTACCAATGGGAAATAGTTTACTTTCTTATAAATAATTAAACAAATTATTTTTCTATTTGGACAGCTTCTACAACTGGAAAATTGTACCAAAAATTAGTGCTACGAGTCAAAACTCAAAATTTCCCTTTCAGAGGAATTGCTGCCCTTTCCTTTTTTTAATTAATATTTTGAGTTATAACAAAAAAAAAAAAACCCTCTTATGGAAAAATATCAAGAAACAAAATAGTTTAGTTTGATTCTTATTGCAAATTTTACCTTATTTTGTAATCTATGAAAGATATAAAAATGTTAATGTTGTTATTATTATGTCACTGCATGGTTTAGATAATTGGATATGACATATCCACTGATATGATATATCATATCCACTGTGCTAATAATTGTTATTCTAAATGGTAATTAGTTTTGAAATTGGTATTCTAGTGGATAAATTGGTGTTCTAACTGGTCATTTGTCATTGGTTTTAGTTTCCAATGGTTCCTTATCATGAGCAGTATAAAAAATATACCACAACAAAATAATATTTTTAAACGGAAGGAATGAAACTTTTAAACTCTTTTTGTCATAACTAATTTTTTTAAATAAAATTTTAGCAAAATTAATCTGTTAGTGTTGATGAAACAACAATTTCTATTTAGAAAATTGTTCCATCGTTTAGTTCAGCTGCCTTTGCCAACTCACAAATATAATATACTGAAGTAATTTCTGCTGTTGGAAAAATGGTATTGAAGATAAGTTTTGATTGGAAGTTTTTAGTTAATGATAGGAGTAATAAAAGTCCACATTCTCAGTAAAATTGTATAACATAGCCATGTAAGTCCAGGATAACTTTGCCGATTTTTTTTTCCAAGCCTTTTTCTTCTCTAAGCAAAGTTATTTGTTTTATGTGGACTGATAGCTACCAGAATACAAATTATAGTATCACAGTTAACAAAACTAGTAGGACTATAAACATGTATTAGTGAAGGCTTTATTGTAACTGTCACTGAAATCCTCAGCTTAGAACATTTTTTGTGCAAATGAACGACAGCCATCATGTCAAAGGACAGATAACCAAATAACCCTTTGTCATTAGTCTTCCAACTGTAACTTTGAATAATGGGTATTTATAGAGAAGTTGAAGAAAAAAAAATAGAATCTGAAAAACATTGGAGATACAGTTATCACAGCAAAAGGGATAACCATGGTAGCTACAGTGCTCATTAATTTAAATGAATGTTCTAATTTAGATGGCAGAGCGCCTAAGATAGAGACAGATATATGAAGTATAACAAAGGAAATGCTTCAGTAGTGTTACATACAGGGTATCACAGACATATTCTATGAGAACAAATGTGAGTGGTTAGCGTATGGGAATTTGGGAAAGGATATCCCTGAAGTTAACACCAGTTCTTGCTGTCTCAACTACTCTCATCTCCCCAAAAGAGATCATGTAAACAGTTCAAGCTTTCTGTTGTTTCTCTGCCTTTTGTTAAATCAAGATTTTTGTTGGTTTGCATGGCTTTGAAATAAAAAAAAAAAAAATTAAGTTATATTATCAAGGTTTCTATTGATGTAATAATATCATTACAAACCATAATAAGAAAGCTGAACTTACCAGACCACAGCTTATTAATTCTAGTATGCTGCCTAACTAATGCATGTCAGATTAGACTGCACGAACACATCTTTTTTTTTTTTAAATGATGTCATCATGGCTTATAAAAAACACTTATTCTTCTTCCCAGTTTAGTAAGGTACAATCCACTTATAAAGATATTTAAAAGATATTTGATGTCATATACTAGCAATTAATTCTCTCATCCCCCACCACCCAAAACAGATAAAACAGAAATTCTCTCACACCAACGTTCAACAATACGAATCCCCAGATGTGTATATCATACCATCAGAGACTGATTCAGTTATTACCTGCCAGGAATATATTCATTCTGTATTATCTACCAGCATTAACATAAGTAGAGCTCCTTCTGATGTATTTGAAAGCCACAGACTATCCATCTCTCCATTCCCTTCTTTCTCCTTCTGCTTCTAGTGATCTACTATTTAATGCATCATGCTCTTCATCCACACTGCCAAACTTAGCTTTTTTCCCAGGTCTTATTATTTTACAAGACAGAAATTGCTCTCTACTCCACTTCATATATTTGTTTGAGAAATTTCATAATATTCATCTTTCCTACAATTGGGATAATATTCTACATCAATAGCTTGTATCAACATTTGGGATGGAACTGGGGCTGATTTTGCATCTCCTGTGGAAATCATGTAGACTTGAGGTAATTATTACACCACTGTGTAGGTCCACTGACCTCAATGCAGATATGTAAGATTTACATCATTGCTAAATCTCTGGGTCCCACAAAGAAGTAAAGCCAGGGGATTAATGATAGGGAAGAAGGAGACTGTTAATAAACATGGAGTTAAGCAAGCTTATGTTGTTAAGACTCAGGTGAGTCAATCTCCTTGAGCAAAAAGGTTAAAAGGAATTAACGTGATTCCTCTCTCCTTTTGAGTTAGAAACTCTGTCTCTGAACTGCAAATAAGATGTTGCAACCTCCTTTTTTTTTTTATTCACACATACTTGTTTCTCACATTCTCCATTTCATTTTCTTTAAAACACAACAAAGAAAAAGAAAAATTAAGTAGAAGCTCTCAAATTTCCTTTGTCACGTACACACAATTTTTGTAGTAGTTGCCTTTAACAGCTACTCTTAGTGTTGAACCAGGACAAGGAGATAGCTTGTTTGCAATGTTTCTATTTTTAAATGTTACAGGTATCGCTGATAGTCATTGACAAGAACAGGAATTAAATTTTTGTGTTAATAGGCTTAAATAAAGCATGACGGGACAAAATGGGCACAGGGCTCTTCAAAAAAAGACATTTTTTATTGTGCTTCAGTTGTTACCAAAAGCAGTTCTCACCAGAAAACAAGTTCCATACAAAGGTGAGGGCAAGTAAAAGGAGATGTATTATGGAATTAAAAAAGTACTGCAGTATAAGTGTTCTTAAGGTGACAGTTTACTCCGGGTGCTAAGTTTAAGATATTATTTATTCATGCTATGTTATTTATGATGTTAAAGAGAGATCCACACAGATCCTGTCACTGAGCTACGTATTATTTCTTACATTTTTAACTTCTGATGATATGGACTTTGGTTCACAACCCTAATTGGGAGGCATAAAGATCTCAAATGCATTGATTCCTGGAGCATGATGGTTAAAATCAACAGATGAAGTAAGAGTGAGTCAATTAACTTCTTGTGAAGAAGTCATTGCATGGTCCCTCTTCCACCTTCAGTCCTTTAATCCTTGTTAATTCACCTGTTGTACCAAAGTCTTACTGGGCTTTTAAGGTCCTGTCTCAATGTTGCCAATAATCTGCACTGAAGGAAGGACCTGTAAAAATATCCAAAAATGTCCTGAGCTTGTCTAGCAAATGTCACCCTCCATTTCCCAGTGTTGTATCTGAATCACCTTTCCTTTCCCTTACCATGGGACCAGAGACTTGGGTTACAACAGAGTCTTGTCTCCTCCCTCCTGCTTTTCCCTATTATGCCATTACCCATTACACTGTAACCCTTAAGCACAATGGGGGCAGAACAAGGTTCTGTTTAACAGGAACGACTGAATTATAGGTAAGATTCTAGGCATGTCTTATTTACTTAACTGAATTCTGCATTTATAGTTTAGATTAAATATTACCAGAATTATTTACAGTTTTCTTCCAGTTAATAAAAAATGTGGAGTCTGTTTTTGTGGCTGAGTTACACCTAATCATCAGGGTTTTACATAGAGCAACAGTGAGGTCTAATGCTGTGTAATACTTTGTGAAAACTTGGGAGAACACACAACCAGACTTGCACAAAAAGTTAATTAGAAGACCAGCAGTGTTGTACCTGGTGTGTTTGACAGATACAGCTAACATTGTCTCAGCATCTTCTCAGACCCAAATGGTGAGAGCTCACAACCCCATCAAGAACAGAACGGAACCTGGTAGTCCTGTTTATGTTCCGCATAATTCAGTGTAACGTTAAGCTTCATCACAAAGCACAGTCTTGCTCTGTTCGTCTGCCCCCAGCTGCAGGTTGTGTGGGATTTAATAGCTGTTCAGCTGCAAGGTGAGTCAGTTGAGCTTGATGCTCAAACACAAAACCTATTTTTGGTTGATTATTTTTTCATCATATCAGTGAGTTGAAGTAGCTTATTGCATGATTGCTAACTACAGTGCCAGAGAAGTGGCTAGAACATGCACATGGGGAGAGGGATTGGAAGGGGGTTAGAAGAAACCTACCTCTGAAGTGTAGCAGATTTAGTATAACACGAACCTACCCACTGAGTGGCGTTCATCAGTTGCTAACCTGTGCAGTACAGAGCCAAATCCCTGTAGCACTTTGTATCTGTTTGTCCTCTTACACCTTTTTGTATTGCCCATGATTTCTCTGGACAGTCATCTTTTCTTTCCATTTTACTTATTCGCAGTTTCTCGAGCAGAATTCAGCCACCAGCTCTGATCAGCCACTGGCATTCAAAATCTGCATTCATAGGCAGCTTATGGTACGTCACATTACGTTAGTCACCCAGAAAATCAGTTGTAAGTCACTGTTGTAGAGCCTGGTGTGTTGGCTGTTAAGCAATTTCCCTTTTGTGCTAGGAAAGAGACCCCAGTGATAAGAGGCAAAGTTAATCCTTTGCATAATTCTGCTTGTCAATGACCTGAAAAAAAGTTTTGGGTTTCTTTTGCATTCTTTACATTTTCCTTCTCTTTGTAGCTGTTTTGCTGTCTTGTACAGTTTTTTTACTTGATATTTAACTCCCATGTGGGATGGATCTTAGTTCTATGCTAAAACTTGAAGTTGTGGTCTTAAAGAAAAGGATGAAGCCTGAACAGTTAAGGCAGAAAGAGATTTCTTATGACAGGCTGTATAAACCACTTTCCATCTTTTATTTAATTCTATCAACTAATTGACCTTAATGAAAAGGGGATACTTTGCTAAAGATGCACACGCTGTACTATTGCAAATAATAAGAGCTATTAGCTACAGTGCTTTGATATCTATGAAATATACTACATAAGCAATAAGGTCCACATTTTTAGAGGCATTTAGGCACCTAGACATACAAAATTGTCACTCAGGAGGATAATTTCTAAGTGCTGAGACAGTTAACTTTCCTTGATTTAAGTGGCAGTTAAGCACTGGGCTGTCTGAATCCTTTATTTCCATTTAGCAGTCAAATGAAAAATTTCGTGGGAAAACAGGTTCAAATCAAACTGAATTTTAGAAAAAAAAAATCTTTTCAATAAATATTTTTAAAACTCCTCTGTATTTTTGGCACTTGGAGGGAAAGGGGAGAAGAGGGAACGGGAAGAATCTCTTTCTATGTAAAATCCCAATGGTCTGAGCATTATTCAGAGTGCAAAAGGCTTAACCACGGTTCACACATCTGGCTGAGGTGTTTGTGCACACACTTCCACAGCTGCCCAAATTTCTCATCACTCTAAGCCTTTCAATAATGGTTTTCCTTAATCCTTCCTTTTGGATCATTTACAGTTTGCATGGAATATGTGAAATTACCAGAGCCAAAGATCAACATAATTCACCAGCTCAGAGGTCAAGGCTCTCAGCTAGTGAGAGAAATGCCTGGATTCTCACCCCTTCTTGATGATAATTTGTGCAAATAACTGCATCAACCAGAGGCCAAAGTTTTTCACCCTTCTCTTTTTTCAAACACTAGTTTTTTCCTCCAGATCCATCTTCTGGGATGCTGGGGAAAGAGATTTCTCAGATCTCTACATATAGAGGTAGAAACAGATTTGAGGTTTTCCACAGCCCAGATCAGCCTTTTAATCATGAAATGTCAGTCAAAATGGACTGTTAGTACCTCATCTACTGCATTTTATAAATCTAGCCCTTCATTTAAAAAATAAAATAAAAAAAAGAAAATAAAAGAAAATAAATAAAATCAATCAATCAATCAAGCCAATCTTGTTTAACAAGAGTCCCAAAGCAGCATTAAGTAGTGGGTTTGGCTGATAAAAACCATTTCTCTCTGGAGGTAATGTAAAGGTCTTACTTCTTTGTCTCTAAACATAGAAGGATCACAATGCTGGCACATCTGAAATGTCACTGCAAAGCAAAAATCAAGTCAGTACAAAATTTGAAAGCACTGCATTTCATTTCAGCTACTTTGCCTGCAGCTCAGCTCATGTCTCCCACAGCAGGACTCACGAGTAAAGTAAACCCAGAGGAGACCTGCCACTTTGCAGAATCTGTCCTTTGCCTGTTTGGCTTCAAGTTCTAGTTTTTGGTTTCAATAATAATTAACAAAATTTACATCTGATCCCTGAACTAATTGCTAATAGATAACAGTTGATTTTTCCCCAAATCACATAAAGAACTTAGACAAGAGAAAGACTGAAGCTTTCAAGGAACAGGAAAAAAAAAAGAAAAAAAAAAGAAAAAAAAGGAAGACAGGCAGGATATGGCAAGGTGAGGCAGGAGAACTTTCCCTGATCCACTTGTATCAAATTCTCTAATTCCCTCATACCACCTGCAGCTTTCTTCTTGCAACAATCCTTACAAGATCTGGTGAGCCCAAATTCACCATTTTTTTCTCATTGGTAAGCTTTTTACTGTCCGATTAGTTAGGTACTTAGTACTTCATATTTAGGTACGTTGGCAAAGCCTCCTAGGCTTCCACCTGCATCTTCAAGCACCCAACCACCTGTAATAACGAGACTCTCTGGGGCTCAGGTGGCCAGTAAGTCACTTGAAACACTAAGCAAAGCTTGGAAGATTATAGATGACATTCTTAATATTTCTGAGGTAGCAAAATAAGAAGAAAATTGTTCTGACTTTTCATATACATCAGAAGTAAGCAAAAGGGAAAGTATGATATGTATAAATTGTATGCAGTGTGAAGTTGTTGCCAACAGCAGTGAGGACAAATGACCTAGAAAGGTTAGACATATAACCAGAAAACCTCAAAATGAAATGTCATGGGGAAATGCAAGCTAATAAATGTGGAAGGGGAGGAAAATAATAACAGAACAGAACTATGATTCTATGATTCTATGAAAAAGAAAATCCAGAATAGTAGTGTTAAAAGTGACTTACTGGAGGCAGAAATTGGCCAATAAAACCTGAAATTGCATTGTGATATGACAGCAAAAAGCCAATACAATTTTGGCTCTCTAATGTACATCTACTCTTTAATGGGACACAGATGTGATAATCCATCTCTGTACAATGCTGTAAAAACTGCATGGGCAGCCCTTCCCTCAAAAAATTGGAACGGAAAAGAGAGAGTTTTTTTAAAAAATGAAGATTTTAAAGCAGGTTTGATATAAGGACAGATATGCAGAATGACTAGGAATAATCTGTTGCCCCTGAAGAATGGCACAGAAAAAAGCAAAAGTTTTTGGGGACAGCAAAAGACAAGGGACTGATAATACAAAATTTCAGACAGCTACAAGAATTTTGTTTCAGTTCATATTGTTACTGGACCAGGTACATTTAGAGTAACCTGGATGATGAGCCTTAGCTTCAAGAAATTCTTTGGGGTTCCTGACGCTCCATAAAGCAGTGTACATGATCATAGATTGCTCTGAAACATTATCTGGGAATACTTTTTGAGAATTCTCTTTCTTGAATTTGGTGAATTGTGTGAATAATCTGTATCTCACTAGCTTCATTTCATGGGCCCTAGTTATTGTGCTGGAGGACAGAGCAAACAGATGATCCTTATACATGATCTCTGTGCCATTCATGACACTGTAGAGCTCAGTGGAGCTCCCTGAATTGTGTCCTTTTCATGATGAAGAGTGCCAGATCACTCAGACATTGATTATATGACCATGAAAACTTTGATCATCTTTGCTTCCCTTCTCTGAACCTTTTCCAGTTCTAATATACCATTTTTTGACATGAAGGAACCATAGCAGCCATGCAGTGTTCAATGTGGGGCAAACCATGGTTTTATGTAACTAGCTTCTCTTTCGTGCTCTATTCCTTTCTCTGTGAGTCTTTTCTGTTTATTTTTACTGATGTTGAACAAATGTATTCAAGGAATTATTTATCTGAGCCCCAAGGTCTCATTCCCCAGTGGCTGGAGTGAGTTCAGAGTTTATAATTCTGTATATGAATCTATAATTGTTTATTCACACCACAGATACATTGCTTTACATTTACCTACATCTACTTTCATCTGCCATTTTCTTACCCAACCACTGAATATTGTAAGGACCTTCTGCAATTTGTCACAATGGACTTCATCCTTTTTACCTTGAAGAACTCTGTATCATCAGCACACTTTCTCACAACACAGCCCCTTTTCCAGGTCATTTATGAATACGTTAAACAGCAGATCCAAGAACAGCACCCTGTGCAACTTCACTGCTGACCTTCCTCCAAGGAGGGGGCTGATCACTTACTTACCTCTATTTAGTGTTCCAGAGCTTATGATCCTTTCTATTTTCTTCATTTGGATGCAACTTTCAGGTTTTTTATTAATACCTGCTTAATTCTAAAAAGATCTCTTTTAACTTTGCTGCTTAGACATTCCTACTCTTTCTCAAGTCCATGGCAATAGGTGGTGCACATGGGCACTGCACTTTCCATGCAGTGTCCCTCAAAAGTCTCTATGTCACCTGCTAAGTTTTAATTCTTATTCTACCTTTTTAGCTTCTTTTTAACAATATTCCTCATTTTTATATAGATCCTCTTTTTGAAGCTTAGCACAACTGCGATGATTTTTTTTTTGGCCTTTGTTGTTTATTTGGGGAGTTCTGACTGTCCTGAAATATATTTTCAGCATTTTTTTTTTCCAGAAAATATTTTGATTGTATGGAAAAAGAAAGGTTTTAATGATCTGCCTGCAAGAGCTCAGGGAGAAGAGGCAATGACAGACCTCAGCAGGCTAACTAGGGAAGGGGAGGAATGAAGGAGGGTTAAAAAGTACACAAACACACACAGCAGGCAGAGGCAAGAGCAGATGGATGGAGATACCTGCAACACCCTGTGGACCAGAGGATGAGTGAAACAGGAGTTCCTACCCTTCAAATATCAAGGATGCAAACAAAACTATTATGTGAGTACTGTGTATAAAAAAGAGTCCTGTTGAAAAGAGTCCCCGAGAGCTCTGTTGCCCCATAGAAGCCACCTCTTCTTTTCATTCCTATCTTTGCCACAGAGAAGCAACTGTTTTTCAGCATGCCAAGTCCACACCCTTTTGATGTTGATCAATATCCATCTGTTGTCTGTCTTATCCTTAGATTATCAACCCTTTTATAAGGGATTGTTGCTTTTTTTAATTAAAAAAAAAATATTTTTAATTTTATATTTCCATTGTAAGGACCCAGGTCATGACTGAGGTTAGCAGACACTACTGTAATAATATAAATATTCCTAAAATGGGCCAGAGATGTGGGCCTCCTGAGGTGTGGGTCCCGAATGTTATCTGTTAACTACCTTCTTTGGAATATACATTTTTACTCTTATCCTTTCTTCAAAGAAGAGGACCCATAGGTAATGTAAGTCATTTTTTTACTATAGGGAAAATCTTGACTCCATACCACCTGTATCTTCCCCCAAAGTCCTGAGTAACCACTTCCACTTGAACAGAAGGGGAACAAATATTATTAAAACCTGTATTACTATAGTGCACAATTGTGGCACTAAGTATTATTCCTTCCACTTTTGGTAAGCCCAAATCATTTATGCTCCAGATGTGTTCCCTTTCAGAAAAATGTAACGGGCTCCAATTCCATCTGTTCCTGCTACTGTGGATGTAAAACCCATTTTAGTGATGAAAACATAGCCCAAAATAAAAAGCAAAATACAGAGTACAAAAAAAATTTGTTTGGCCTTAAAGGAACTGTCTCTTTTTTGAAAGCCTCATACTGAGCAAACAAAAGCAAAAGTATCTGTTGATGTAATATTTATCACTCAAATCAGTAATGGTGCAATGATCAAAGAAAATATATTTACCAGTAGGGTGCTGGGTATAGATGTTGTTAGAGTTGGAAAGCAGGAACAGTAAAATATTGAATCCTGAATACAATTTTAATATATTAGACTCATTTGACAACAGCTCTGCCCTGTTATAATTCTAGTAGAAATGAAAATATTAACATAAGGACCAAAAGAATAACTTCTGAAAGAATATTCTTTTCTAAAAAAGAGGAGATAAGGCTTTGCAATATTAGGCTTTCATGAAATTTCAACAATTCCTGTGCTATGACAAAACAACAAAAAAGAACTAGCTTTTCTTTGAACTTTTGCTTTCATTTTATGCAATCGAAATGTGTCAACATTTAGTAAAGAACAAGGAACCCTTTCTGAAGGACACATTCATTTTCTGACTCACCATGGTAGATAAGCGTCAACCAACTCTTGATTTAATTTTTTCTCTGCTTCAAACACCTTTTCCAGAGAGGGTAAGTGAACATTCGTTTACAGCAGCATTTACATTGTTGGATATGAGGCCTTGATGGTAAAGAAAACTTGAGGAGTCAAGGGGAAAGAGCAGGTTTGCCACTATTTATCTTGAAGTATTTATCCCAAAGATTTTTCCAAACCTACAGTTCTGATTTTTTTTCAGCTAATTTGTTTATAACCTTAAAGCTAGTACTCAATGAGAGTAAGAGAGGCAGAAGCTGTGGATGAGAATGTGAACTTGCTCTAAGTAATATTTATTGTTCTTTTTTCCCACTAATAAATAAATTTTGTAGGGAATCCTACTATTTTGACTACCTTCACCTCTACTTGAACCCAAATAATAAACTGAGAATGTCTCCTGTGGATCGTTATTTTCAAGCTGACACTGCTCATCTTTCCAGCTTCATGTCCCTGGAAGTATTCAAAAAACGTGTGGATGTGGTGCTTAGGGACATGGTTTAGAAGTAGACCAGGCAGTTAGGTTAACAGGTTGGACTCGATCGCAGAGGTCCTTTCCAACCTTAATGATTCTATGATTCTATGATATACAGTCATTGTGCCTTTATCATTTCAGAGGTTTTAACTTCGTAAACATAGTGGGATTCTCTTGTTTCAGCCTTCAAGTTGCCATTGTTCTGTTTCTCTGAGTTTGATCATTGAATGGAACAAGTATTGCATTCATTTGACTGCCATCAATTAAATTTTTTTCACAGTACATTGATGTCCTGGAATCATAACTTTACAGAGTAAATTTAAGGGGAGATTTGACCCTCAGGGTCTAGACCACAAATTGAAAACATTGAGGCAGATGCAGTGGAAATACACAGAGGTACTAGCTGTGAACAGATTGTACTTTCTGCAGTTCCTGCAGGAATTACAGATGCTTACCAGCTGCAAGGCTGAATGACCCAATATCTCCGCTTCACACTTGCATTTACACAGGTTGTAGTGAAGTTAGGCACTAGTTCAGTGCTGCAAAGACCTCAATCTAGATCTCAGGATTTTTTGAATCAGACAACAGCCTATAATCATGACACATCTCATTTTTTTTTCCTAGTTCCAGTAAGTCAATAATTTACTACTTAATTTCATTAGTGGCAAACTATGATCTAGATTTATTATTACTGCCACTTATGCCGCTGAGGCAAGACAGCCGGAGCCAGGGATTTGGTCATACTTTGTCTCTTCTTATTCGCATTTCGGGTAAACAGTAAGGATGCTGGTACACTTGCCAAACAAGGACCCAAGATATGTATAGGATTTTTACAAAGACTTCTTATTCCCTCTGGTTTCCTTGGCAGAGTTTATTTCTCCAGTTGCAAACAAACATGAAGTATCCAAGTTTCAGTACAAGTTTCCCACAGTTCATTGATTCCACCATTACTGAGGAAGTCATATGACTTCCATTCAAAATGCCATCACAATCAAAGGATTTTAAACAACTTTATCTCCCTCTAGAACAGAAATTCAGTTAATTTATCCTGGGCTTACATGTTTAATATAAATTTCTCTTTTACCCTAATAATTGTGTCTAGATGTTGCCACCTCTCTTTGGATGAATCAGAGCCTTTTTTTCAAGTTTTTGAAAGCACTTGTGTCTTGTAATTGTTCCTAAGTCTTAATCCTTCTACTCTTTTCTTCTGTCTTCCAGATAATTCCAGAAATTAATATTTGGCCATGCACGGGTTGTACAAAGACGATTCATTTCTTTACACAGCGAGAGTAAAATATTCTTATTCTGATTTCAGTTGATTTCACACCCATTGTTCTTTAGGCAGAAAATCTGTCATTGACTTCATCCACTGTAATTACATGAGAATAACTGTAATAGCCATAGTACCATAGACATGATATATCTTTTTATTTTTCTTTACAATACTCCTGAGGAACATCATTGCCTTCAGTTTATGGAGGCACCACTCCTGAAAAGCTAAACGCTCTCTCAACATTACACAGGAAGTCTGTGGTACAGCACGTACTTTAGCCCCTAAATCCTAGGCCTGAATTAGAAACCTAATCATCCTTTCTATCATAGCATACATGGCACGGCTAAGGAAAATGATCTGTCATGAAATTCCCAAGCTTACAGCAAATAATGTTATTGTTAAATTGTGTGTGTGTGTGTAATTTCAATTTATTCCTTAAGACCAAGACTGTGAGATGCTTAACCTTACAGTAATTAAGGAATGGATAAGTAAATGAGCCACAACATGTGAAAGAGGGAGAAAAGCACTATTGCATCATTCCAGGAGCATGGCCTTACCACTTCATGGTTACAGAGAGATAGATAGAGCCAAGCCTATTTGTCCCTCTAGCATTTGATGACATCACATCCATCCACTATAATTGCAGTGGATGGCAGGAACTTATGGGGAGTTCCTTGTAGCTGGCATCAAGTCCTCTACAGTTTGTTACTTTCTTATGGGAAGGTTTCCCTTTGTCCAAGCAAACAAAACCCTTGCACATGTTTTTAAGGGATCTTGGAAGCCATTGTGTCTCTAGGAAAGGCACTTAAAACAAAGATACTTCTTTATCTGGATACTTCCTAATGTCACAGCACTCATACTGGGGATATGATTACACGCCTTCTGTTCACCTCCCCAGGAATGGCAGGAAGGTTCACACTGTCTTCTCATCACAGCAATCATGGTAAGTTTTCCACAATGTACAGTAGATGCTGCCTTGCCCAGCACCTAGATAGCATGATTGCTGTTTAATATGGCAGCCTACTGTGGACCACTCCCACTGTTGCTTTGGCTAAACTCTATGAAGGATGCATTTTGCCAAAGTTAAAGAAAGTGGCAATCTCAGCCTCACAGATAGGGCTCTGTTGTCTCCAATCTCTATCACAGCAGTTAACCTCACTATCAGATTTCTTTTTTTTCTCTTTAAGGAAAAAAAAAATATTAAGAGTATCATGCTGTTACACTGAACACAAAAGTTCAATTAAATGTTCAAAGTCAGAGTACACAATTTGCTCTTCTAGCTCTCGCTGTTTTAAAAATAAAATGTGTTTTCAGGTATAATTTATGTTTAATGTTATGTTAAACCTAACACTACTTCTAAGTGTCAACTTGGCAAAACCATACAAACTTTTAAAATAAAATAAGAGTGGAACTGAGCAGGATCTTAATCAAAAAGCTTAACATATTTACCTGTAAATACACCTTTTTTGTGTGATTTTCCATGGCTAGACAGTAGCCATTTCAATCATCAAGATGGAACAGCACTTGTTATTCTGTTATGCTGTTATCTCCTGTTATTCTGTAAGTCTAATGAAGAGTCCTGAGCATCCTTGAGCAGTTTGGTTTCCATGTTTCACATTGTATTCACAGCAGGTCTTCAAAAGCCTAAGGCCATCACTGGCTTGTCTACAGCGCCTGCTGTTGTTATCACTCACATAGCTGGAACCACAGTTTTTGGGAGAAGCTGCAGGGAAACAAACCAAATGCAGACTTTGCATGGAGATCCCCCGAAGTGCAATGCCTGATGTCTTACCAGTTCACATCATCTGCTGAGGCACCAGAGAAGAGCTATCTGCATTTATCCGGGATGCAGGAACACAGTAATGGGTAGCTATCATACTAAGTGCAGATACAGTTATGCAGCTGCCTTTTTAAAAAACACAGCCATAGTCATGGGTTTGGCTTTTTAACTACTTGGTTTTTTTCTTTCTTTCTTCTTTATGTTACCATGAGTTTATTAAAAGTTGGTTACTCATCTGTAAAACTCATTTCTATTTATGACATGAATTTTCAGTGCTTTGAGATAACTACCAGAAGAGCATCCAGGCAAGTTCTGAAGCAACATCTATGAACAGAGCTTCTTGCTTTTTCGTATGGTTATTGATGATTTCAGTTTATTTATTTCTTCTATACCACGTTGAACAAGTAAAATCCCATTCCTAAAATGTTGTTAAATGAAAGAACTGGCAGTCTAAGAAGGCTGAGAATGTGAAAAATGCGACTACAGTCAGAAGCATTTAGATAATGTCTTCAAAAGCGAAGCACAAGGCAAAGAAGAAAGAATCTACTTACTGGACCATTCTTTGAAAGGGACCTCAGTACCCCCTTTCCCAGCCAGCAAGCTCTGCCAATGCATGGAAAAGAGCTTTAAGAATGTATCATAATGCATATATACAAAGGGATAAGTGCTCTTTTAATGCCCTATGGTAGTGACAAATTACTTCATGCTCCTGTCTAAGCTCTAACTCAGCTTTAGCAGTCGCCACATTGGAGAATATCATCAAAGTTTCAGGCATTTTATGATGCTCACTTCACTGCTGAGGAAGCACTGGCCTTTTGAAAACCATATTCCCCCTTGATCTCTGATATCCAAAAAGGGAACATTTTATAAATCCCTGAACAGGGATTAGAATAAGGCATGGAGTAAAAAAAAAAAAAAAAAAAAAGTCTTCTGTCTTTTTATCTTCCAAAACTGCAAGTTAAGATTGAATAGAACTTGTCACGAATCACAAATTTTAGTGATGTGATGTGAAATTTTACAAATGAGACACTTGAATTTCTTTTTTAAAGAGAAAATATTATTTTAAAACTAAATTAATTCACTGTAAATGATGCAAAGAGCATAAAAAAAAAGAACAAGGGATTCTTTCTGTTTTGATGAGTTAAACAGGAAAAAAAATCATTTGGAGTCAACTAGAAATAAATTTGAATATTTTGGTGTGTTTCACATCTGTGTCTCTCATAAACACAAAAGACTAGAGAGCTCAGTAATTTTTGTGTTGTATAGGTTATGCCCTCAGCTTCTTTTCTGTCCCTTTTTTATTTCCTTCCATTTTACTACATTTCTTCCAGATTTGTCCCTTTTGCTGCTTTTTCTGCCTGCACACACACACACCCTTTCTGCTTTTTCCATACAAATAGAAGTTAAGCAAAACCTCAGTCCAAGTTTTTTGAATTCAGTTCAATCAAGGCTAGATATCAGGAAAAATAAGCCCTCCACCCCATCCTTCTTCAAGTGCTTCATTGCTGCTGCAGTACAATTACATTATGTAACTGAGGTTGGTAAAAAGCAGTTAACACTGGAAAAGAAGTTTCTGAATAATAACACAGACATAATAACATTGTGCTGACAGATCCTGATTGACAGAAAGAGACAGGTCTTCCCATTAAGAGAAAACATGAAAGCTAGTGAGGATGACAGTGGTAATAATACTGTAAAGCTCAGCTTCTGGCCCTTTGCATTTTAGAGATGAGAAAATTCTGTGACTTTTGTATATATATATTTCAGAGTTGAAACACTTAATCTAATTAACTGCTTACCCTCAAAAGGAACTCACTTAGCATCTGTATTAAAGCTTTTTCCACTCCATTTTCACCTGCTTTTCTGGAGTATCAGAAGATTCTGGGAAGAGGCAAGGGACAAGAAAGCCAGTTAATCTCTTGGTAGTCTTCCAGCATCAAAGCAGGACTTCTTACATGGCCTCAAAGGAAACCTAACAGGACAAATATCAAGAAGCCCAAAGGTAGACTAGTGCAAAATGCTTTAAGTAGACATATATACATGTATATACACATATAGATAAATGAGCATTGTGTCTCTGATCAGTTGTATGCTTACATTTGCATGTAAATTGTTGTCTTTGTGTACTCATATCTACTGATGATAGGCGGAAATAGTTAGCTGCTGGAACAATGCCATTTTTCCACTTCCTAAATGAAACATTTTGATTTTTTGTGTTGAAGCAAAACACTTCATTCCTAAATTGAGCTAATTTTAGACAACCAATTGACAAACTGGATGCCCTCTGCACTCTATTGACAAATCACATTCACACCTGCCCACATTTAACACACAGTATTATTTTTGTCAAGGCATGGAGGCGTTGCATTATATTAAATATTGTCTTTAGGCTGGTTGTAGGCACACTGGGATGCACTCCTCGCTCTGTCCCCACCAGAACCAGCAGGTTATTCCTTTCTGCCTCAGTTTCCTCTTTCCCTATTCAGAGTATGCTCCTGAGAGCACAGATTAACTCTCAGTATGTATTTGAATAACACTTGTCACCAAAATGGCTCACTTTTCAGCTGACACACTACTTCCTGATATCCTAAGAATATTCTGATATCCTTGAATATTCTGAATCTCACATAATACAGTCTATTGACAACTGGCTTCAAATACTTATTCCATAAATCAAAATCATAACATAAGAAGAGGGCTTGCATAAATATACTCATCTCTGCTTCACCGTCCTTCCTCAACAAAAGATGAGAGAGAGAAAAGATTGTCTTTGCAGTATGCTCAGAGTGGCCAATAAGATCTGGGTGTAGCAGTTCCAGCTGGGGTCTGAATTACAAACCTGAAAATGCCCTCCAACAGCTGCATCTTGTTAGTACGATGGAGCTACCAACATTTCCTTGATCTTAACTGGCCCCTCATGCAACTGCAGCTGAGTAGCTCTCCTGCTGTGATGCTTTTAATTGTGCTTGCAGAACTCACTTAAGCAAGGTACAGTCCTTCATTTTTCTGCAGAGGGATCTAGAGAATTAGAAAGATTAGTTGAAACCTGACTTGCAGACTGGGATCTGGTGCTCTGTGTTAGTGCTTGGTAATTCACACGACCCAAGTTTTGCCCTTAAATTTTTTCTGAGCACATTTTAAGCTTAGCTCCTCTCCTGGCAGATTTAATGGCACCCCTGAAGGTATCCAGGAAACAGCCTAAAGGCCAAAATCAGGACCTCCTCTCTCCAGTGATGCCATAGGTCAACTAAGTGCATCAATTAGATGTTTGTGTGGCAGTGATATGATACAGGATGTGGGCTCTGAGCCTGATCCAGCCAACATCCCATGAAAGGGCCTAAGGAGGGAGCACATGGGGCAACACAGACTTTCAAAGCTCTTGGCACACTTTTCATTAGCAAATCTTTGCGCATTTTTATTATTCATAAAATTAAATCAGAAGAAAACAAAGCCAGGAGCAGAACAACAGTTTGGTTTCTGCATAAAGAAGTATCCAGATCACAAAACTAGAGTCTTTAATCTGCTGTACTTCTGCATCCCAGAGTGTCTCATTGCTAGCTGCAATTCTTCAACATGAAAGATTATAAAGGGTGTCTCAAATAAAACCCCATGATGAGGAAACTCTCTTGGGATATTGATCTCTAGATTCAAATCCCCCTCACTGTGAAGGGCCTATACCTTCCTCTTCATGGGCAAATACCCAGGGGCATTGCCAAATATGAGGGGTCAATGGCCCACTAGGTATTTGGATAATACCAGTATGCCCTGACAGATAAGCAGAGATTGAGCACAGGACACTTCAAATGCTTTTTCAATGTGCTAAATGAAGTTTAAGTGTACTTCAGGCCAGAGGATTTATAACACTTTGCTTAGGGCTGAGGAGACTGAGCTCCAAGCAGAGAATATATTAATCATTAAAGAATAAGTGATATTGGCAATCTTTTGTGAGACAAATACTTCACAGACTTTTCTGTTAAAACAAACAGGGCTCATGTTTGCTTTTAAAGTGTGACTAGAGTCATCAGAGCTATAAGACCTTCATAGCTGGTACTGACCTGGAGATAAAAACATGGATCTTCAGACGCCGAGGGGAGCTTGCATCTCTCATTGCATGACCGAATGAAGACCTCCCAGGTAGGAAGACAAAGGGTAGACACAAGGAGCAACCCTACAAAGAGCAGAGTTTGTAAAATACATGTGGCACAGCCATATGCGTCTGCATTGGGATATCTGAGGTATGCCCCTTTGAGGCGATGCAGCAGTGCTGTTAAAGAATTAATTTATTTTCCCTAAATATTATCAAAGCTTATCTCTCAGATCTCCACCTTGGAGTGGAAAGAAGTGCTTGCCACTCACAAAGGCCTTCCGAGCCTGATCTATTAGACAATTTTCCCTCTCTCTTACAATTTGGCCAGTATCAACTTAAAGGAGGAAAAAAACCCTCAAACCCTTAATTAGTCATCTCCTCCTTGTTGCAACAGGAATCACCAAACCTAAAGAACACATTTTGTCTTTCTCCTTTGGCTCCCTCCCTTGTGGATATTTCAGGGCTGAATTGCAGCAAATAATTGTTAGCTACTGGTATGAGTAGAGCTACTGCTTCTAATCAGGAAATTGAAGTTCCTCCAGGAACTCGTGTTGGATTCCTGGCAATGAATTTGTTATTCAGTGACAAATTTGGGATAAAGGAAAAATGAGCATACAAAATGTTTTTGGAATTTACCTCATTCTGCTCTCCATTGTCATCAAAATGTTACTTCATCTGTTCAGGTTCATAAACTTCTCATTTTGGGGAGCTGAAGGACTGTAGTGCTAGCTCCCAAATTCAAAGGATTAAATGTATCAGAATCTTTCAGGGAGGTTGAACATCTTGACTATGAAACATAGTTCAGTATGTTTCACAAGATTAATATGAATTTAATTGAACCAGCAGAAGATATGGCAGAAGAATAATGCACAGAATAGCACAGCTGGTGGTTCTTACTCTTCTGTGCCTGATCCAATTCTCACTCAAAAGGAGTCTTTCCAATTAGTTTAACAGAAGATGGATTGGACCCACAGGGTTGATCCAAATTGCAATGAAGTGCCCAGGAAACCTTTGCTAATTTCTGTAAACAGTGAATAAGCTCCTTATTTAGTATAAATAAAATTGATACTGAAATGGATTGCAGTGGTGGACAAACTTTCTGTTGGTCTTTGAAGAAAAATGAATTTTATTCTAGATTTCTCTTTCCAGATTGATCAGAGTTACAGGAAAACAAGCATCATGATCCAGGGGTCAATGCATTTTGTAGCAAAACCTAGCAAAGGTTATATTTTTGTCAGAAAGAAAATCCATTTTCCAAGTTTGAAAGAACAAAATGTTCCAATAATTACACAAATTGGTGAAAATATAAATGAAAAATTCTCAATGAACTTCCCTTACATATCCATCAGTCTAAAATTAATTAGAGAAACTATTTTTTTTGTCTCTACTTTTTACCTGGGGTAACCTAGAATAATGATCCTTAACAGAAGCATAAAAGAGGATGATGCTAGTTAGAAGGATCAGTGGATGGAAAGCTGGACTCTAATCTCGTCTGTGTCTTTGATTCATAAAGCCTTTAGCAAGAATCAGTCTGTAACAGACTTAAATGTCTACAGATGTCTATGTGTGTTTTCATGAGCCTGTTTGCCTAGATTCTTTTTATAGGCAGTGGAAAGATGGAGGAATTTGTGGAACATTGGTCATTTGACCTATTTTTTACGTTTACCTTAGGAAGAGCTGAGTCATATCTCCAAAGTGCCTAATTCTCTCTAATGACTATAAAGACTTTATAGACAAGCAGCTTAGGTTTAGACATCCATATCTGCATGTGTAAACCCTACTCAAGGTAGACTCCTCCACCTTTTTCTTGTTCAGCTGTTCAAGACAAGAATATACTTCACTGAAGAGAAACTTTGTCTCTCTGAACATTACAGAGGCAATATTCACATACTCCATACCTTGAAATGGCTGCAGAGAGATTCAGTGGAAGTGTTATTTCTTTCTGCAAGAGATATACCACAGTTGTTCCAGTTGTGTCACTTAGATAGAGCTATTGCTAGATTTTAGGCTTTCCTCTAACTTTGCTATGATCAGAGAATTATGCTGCTTTTCCTCAAGATTCCATCTTATCAAGGTTGTCCATCTTTGCTTTATTGCCCTCCTGGAATTGTACAGCCGAGTTCTGCCCCTAAATTATCTACAAGCTATTAAGAAGTATGTACCCTCTCATGGTCAGTGCATTTGTCCTTTTGCTCCCCTTTCCAGAGTGCTCACATCAGCTGAGCTCTTCTGCTGGTGGAAAGTTATTGTGCTATTCAACTTCTCAGCTACCTCTGCCTCCATTGGCTTATATTGCCCTTGCTTTTGCTTTCCCAAGCCTTTATCAAAGTAGTTCCAGCAATCCCCCCAAAGCACAAGAGTGTTAATATATATGAAGAATGCCTCATTAAAGATTAGCTGTGTACAGTACAAAGCCACATATGGGAGCACGTACCTCCTGAAGCATTCCTATTTCTTAGCTCTGGATGGTTGTAGCATGCTAAGTACCCTATACTGTGTCATAAAAAGGTATAGATCACCCCTACACCATTAAGGTTTGCTTGCTTCCTTCCAGTAAAAGCAGCTAAATCCCTGGTCCCTCTGGCTTTTTACCCATACTCATCTTTACCTTAAGTTTTACAGTAAAAGTCTTCTTCATTGATCATTAAGGCTGAATCAGTGATATTGCCTGCAAGTTAGAGATGGCAACGACGTAGATTGTGTAAGTGTCTGCTTGTGTTGTATATGTGATTAACTGTTATGGGGAGGAAGGAGTTATTCTTATATCTCCTTCCCTATCAAACAGTTTTATAGGAGCAGAATCTATTTCTTCAGCCTCTTTCACACCACATCAACTTGAGCCTTCCCTGACCACGTAATAGATCTTCTCCACCTCTAATTTCTGAGATTTATTTGCTGATGCCTATGGCAAAGAAGGAGCAAAGCAGTAAGAACAATATATGACTGTTAAAGAGCTAGATTTCAATGCTAGTCATGTTTGAGCATTTTATTGCCGGATAGTAATAACTTTTTTATGAATGTTTGGAGATAACATATGTCTCATCACCCTGCTCCTCATGGGGTGGAACTGTAAACAAAATATTTTATATGAGTACTTGCTATAAAATTTAAAATAAATCAAATTCCTCTCTTACCGTGGTTAAACATACCCTTGCCACAGGTTGGTTTCAGTGCTCCAGGATGAAGATCCCAGGTCAACTGCCAGTTGTATAGACTTCACACCCAGTCTTAGCCTTTATATTGTAAAAAGTGTGTGGCCTTAAAGTTGCTCAGAGTTGTCTGGGCAAGTAAGGTTTATTAACGTAGGCATAGCAATGTACTAACATACAGCTCTTGCACTGTAGATGGCTTAGAGCGTGGGCAAAGGAGCTCTTATCTGTTTGTACCTGCCTGAGTAGCCATCTGTGATCAGAATTCATTTTCTGGCCTGGCCATCAGGTGGTGAAGCAAAGTAAATTCCATCTCAAGGCAATTACAAGATGCCAGTGTAGCCAAAAGATCCTGATCCAAGGCTCTTTGAAGTCCAAATTCACCCTCCCTTGGCTTTCATGACATCTTAATCAAAGCTCTATTTCACTGCTTTTACTTATACTGAGTTTCCTTGGATCCTGAATTTAACTCTGTGAAAATGCAGGTATAGACAAAAGCATGATTCACCTCTACTAGTGCAAACCCTGTTTGGTTCCTACTTAGAAACACATCTAAATGATTTTGACTGACCTCTTTCAGCTGGAAAGGTAAGAGTTGACTTTGAGGGCTGCCACATTGGTCCCAAGTCCAAGAGGGACAGATGTATCTTGATTTAGTTTGTGCAAAGTCAATACACGAAAGTTCTTAAAGTTTTTACTGGCTCAGATTCAACCTATTTAACTTTAGGCATGTATCTAAGGAGCCTAATTGCTATAGGTTCCACACATAAGCAACTGATAAATACAAGTCTCTCTAGAGGGCAATGAAGACCTTTTAAGATACTAACTGTTTACTGAAGGTTCCTATCTGTCTATATTAACTACATGAAGTTAGTAGAGTGATGACACTTCTTAATGTAAGCACTTCAAACTGATGCCCAAATTTTTGTGGGACAATCCTGGCTGTAATTTTAGACTTGTCATCAGCAGACATCAGTTAGGATTCAAGCTGTTTCTGTTCTGAGGGAGCAGTTACAAGGGGTCGGATAGAAAAAACCAACAAAATCAAGTAACATTTGAGACATTCCTTCAGAACATTACAAATAGTTTCTGGCTAAATATCATCTATCCTAAAACAACCTCCCAAGGAGCTCCACAACCAGGGACTCCCACACAGAATCCTGAACTGTCAATAGTGGAAAAGAAGGCAGAGCATCATAGCATACATATCATCTGAGGATAAGGTCAGCAGAGAAGAGTAGGGCAAGACACCCTGGATACAACTCATAGGGAGCTCAATAGGATGGTTTAACATTGATTTTTTTTTCAATTTTTATATCTTATATTTTGCTATTTTTCTCAAATGTGAAATATTCTGCCACTTTTTCACTTTCTTTTCATTCTTGCTGTGAGCTGTATGTCTATGCTGAGAGAATCCTTGCTGTCGATTTCGTCAAAAGGATTTCTGTAGCAAAAGAAACATCTCTGTTGTTCCGTACTCCCACTCACAGCATTAACAAGAGCAGGATAATGGATTCCTATGTACTTGCAATACTATTCTTCCTATAAAAATGCATATACAGTACAGTGCTTCTAGCTTGCTAACAGCTACAAACTGTTTTTATATTGATATCCTAATATATCCTCAGCATTTTTCATCAATTCTCAACAACAAGCCATGTCCTACACTGATGTTGTTATGTTTTAATCTCCACTGGGAGCAGAGTAATGTGATGTGCAAAGAAGATATAAGGCCTCTGCTATGTCCATTGTTACATTAAATCCCATTGCAATGCTGCCAAAAATCTAAGAAAATTGTGGGAAGTTATATATTGAAAGACTGAAAATTCGAGGGCAAGGGAGGGGGAGGCAGAGAAACTGTATGTTTCCTGAACTTCATTCTTAGCTCTTTTCCTTAATCATACCTAGAATTCTGGTATTTGTGATGTTTTGATGTTGCATGTAGGTTAATTGTAGGAAATTCAAGACCAAACCTATCAGGGTAAGAACATGTAGATATGCTGTTTATTGAAGCCTCAGCTGTGCAATTTGGAACCAGTAAAACATTCAAGAATACCTATCAAAATTAATATCAGTAAGTGTTCACTAATGTGAAGTAAAGATGGAAAGATCTGCATCTCATTTTCTTTTCTCACTAGATGCAGAATCATAAAATCAAGGAACTTAAGAGTGAGGAAACACCGAACTGGTTTTCCTAGTCATTTCCTATGGCATCCCACACTGTTCGCTAAAGGTTTCTAAAGCCACCATGTTCTATACATCTGGAAAAAATAAACTTCTAACTGCCTCAGATAGGCTAATCTGTTGGAATATGAAAACCTTTCCCTGTGGCTGGTAACCCTGTTCTGGGTAACATCTCAGGTACTGTGAGCAGCTTTGCATTTTCCCCACTGAATTCTTCAATTTGCCCAAAACCTCCCTGTTTTTACCCTGGTCTAATTATTATAATGAGACTACTTGAAGTGGAAGGAAGAAACAATCCCCTAATGTGTTTGCCTAAGATATTTCCTTTATTTTTTCCTAAAGTTTTGAAAGTTTTTTCAGTGGACATCAGCATCTCTTCATCATGCTGCTAAGAATATACATTAAAGTACATTAAATACATGAAAATACATTAAAAACTACACATTTAGGAAGCCTGAGTGATAACGTGGTGATAAAAAAGCTTTTTAATGAAGGTAAGGCAGTCTAGCTTCACTGACATCAGTGCAACTGTACTGATTTATATCAGCTAAGGGACTGGACCAATATGTTAAGTCCAAATATGACACAAATTTAATATGTATGTGGTCAAAACATTACCCTGTACCACCACAGTGCTTGTACTCCAACATATACATATGTAGTTCTTATTTGATTGCACAACAGTCATACCAGCTCACCATATTTCAGGAGACTTCATTATTTGATGCCTAGCATGAATTTGAAACTATATGCAGTATGTTTGAGTTACAAGTTGCTGATGATTCAGCTCAGGTTTTCTACTTCTATTGCTGTTGCAAGAGGAATGAGAGAAAAATCAACAGAGTTTATGTCAGAAGGAAACAGAAATATCTTTACTGCTCACTAAACTGTGCTTATATGAACTGTATGATGTGGCTCTGAAGCTTATAACTGATCATAATAAGCAACTTTTTTTGCTAGAATTCCACATCAAAGTCAAAGAATAGGATTCATGAAGCTAACAATTTTCAGATCACTCCATCTGCTCTTGGATGAATGGTATAAATGACCTTTCAGGGAGACTCCTGTGACTCCATGGCAATCACAGCAGCCAGAGAACATTTCTCCTGTATTTGAGTTGAGCAATATCAGGTTACCGCCTAATCCTGACCTATCATTAATCACCGCAGAGCCAGCCGCAGAAAAAAATATTAGCAATCGGATAGAAAAGTCTGGAAGGAAAGAAGCTCCATTGCTTGACAGAAGCAGAAGTAAGTGCTCTGGGAGGCTGTTCAGATTTGGAAAGCCCTCTTTGTCTAGCCATGCTCTCACAGCAAGGAGGATCAATAGAAAAAAAATCAAAAGCATTATCTTTGTTTACATCCTAGGCACAACAGTGTGAAAATCTCACCAGGCTGAGGAGCCTGACGGCGTGTGATGGATGCCCTGTTTAAATGATGCCTTTGAAAGCTTTCACAATGCTCTGACAGAGGACTCACTGGAGAATAAATGACTTTCCTTTAAATTACAAGAGCCTGGGTTGAGAAGACAGACAGTGTGAATGTTGCACTATAAATTCAATATATTCCACTTCTTCTGGTGCTAAAGAGCAATTGTTAATGGTGAAAACATGTCCAGGATTGTCTTTGACCCAAGGAAGTTTTGGTTATCAGTAATGAGAAAGCTACGACATTTTATTTTGAATTGTTTTTTCTACTTACAGAATATGCTTGCAATAAACAATAGAAATGTGCTTCAGGCTTGAATTTGCTATGCTGGCAATCCATATAAAAATAATACATAAAAATCCAATGGAAGCACTCAAGTGTGCATTGTGTATTATTCTTAAGTGCATACTGAAAGTGTACCAGTATAGCTATTTGGTATATTAAATGTGTTATGAAGCTTTGGAATAATAGGTGAAATATCTGGAGATGGCAATATTATATAAACATAGCCTTTCCTTAGATAAAGTACCTATATTTCATGCAAAGTATGTGAGGTTATTGGTAAAGAAAAGTTTAATATTTTTGTAAAATGTGCACACTCATGCTCTTCCTCATATATTATGAAGTTAAGAGTAAAGGACACCCCTTTGCAACAAAGTAGATGGACTGGCAGAAACACTCACTCTTGTGGGTCTCCAGTGGATAAGTAAACTCATGCTAAGCAAGGGAAACTCATTCACCTGCAGGCTGGACCTAGATACATCTGCATTCAGATTACCAGATACCACCCTTGGAAAATGATTTTCAAGAGATTTCAGCTACCATGTGCACATCAAAATAAAAAGCCTATTTAGGAGCTGAGCCCTAAACATAAAACTTTTGGCAACATCTTTATGCTCCCTGCTGAGGTGGCTACATACTTCTCAAAGGTGCTATACTGAACAACCACAGTGTAAACAATGCCTCATGTTATAGTGGCTTTCCAAAGACCAGACTCAGTAAACGACTGTGAAGGACCTCATTATGGAGAAGACAGCAAGTCAGATGGAAATTACTTACTTTCAGGAGTCCCTAAACTCTCTAGGAGCTCTCACTTTTTTTACCATTAAAACAATCCATATTTTCAAATTCCTACAGCTTTTTGCTAAACATAGCTTGCTAGTAGCTTGCCCAACTGAAAGATTTAGAAGTTCTTCTAGAGCACCATAATCTGTGCAATATCCATGTGTCATATCTCCCATGTATCACTCTGATTGCCATTTTGTAATAAGGGAAACTGAGGAAGAAAGACACTGAGAACTTGCAGGCATTACATAAAATCAGAAAATACTAGTTCAAAATGTGAAACAAAAATTAATTACACTATGGGTTAGATCATCGAGCACTAAGGTGACCTTTGTAAGGTTGACCTTGGCCTTTGTAATATGCGGAAAAAGGAACAAACTACAATGACCTGAAGTTGCTTTGGTGCTGAATTACAATGTGCAGCCCAGGTTTCTGTGTTCATTTCTTGTTGGATTTTCACTGATTGCCCAAATGAGTGGCTCAGAGTCACCATAGTTAGATGTCATAATATGAAATGCATTATTAACGCATTAAAGGGGGTGGAGTTTCTTTTTTTCTTTTTGTTCTTTTTTTTTTTTCCCCATTCAGTGTCATTTGGCTAAAGAATGCTAAGGTGCACTATGGAAAACAAATATTAGGCACCCAAGAAAGATGGAGAGAGCCTTTTCCTTTAACCTGTCCTTTACTCCCTCCTCTTACTCTTTGGGAGACTTCCAAGAGTCTGCTCTCTGTGCAGTCTCCTTCTCTGCATGGAGAAGTGCTCTGAGTAGACTGGGTGAGATTCACAGAGCTCTTACTGCTGTGCTGGGTTTTGTAATCTGTAATTTTAAATAATGGCTGGTATAAACTAACTGAACTTAACTCAGTTTGCACATCCTTTGGCCAGTAATCAATTTTGCCCTGAGAAAAAGACTTAGTAAATGAGACTTTTTTTTCTAATCACTTTGTGCCTTGCCTGAAACTACAAACAGCAAAATAAAAATGTTTAGTGGATTTTGGAGATACTACGAATATACCAAAAATCTCTGACTCTTTTTGAAAATATCAGTCGAAGTGGGTAAAACTTCAATTCATCATAAAGCTCACAAGCAATGGTCAGTCATTAACTTTATATATGCTAATAATCTTATTTTTGTTCAGTTATGATACAAGGTACACTTTATGCATGTCAAGGTGCACGTTAATTAAGTTCAGAAATTCACCTCAGCCAAACACATGCCCTGAAGACCAGAAATGTTTTCCTGAACTTCGATTTTCACTTGGATCACAGGATGGACCACAACCCTGTTCCCAAATTTTAAATTCTCTATTGGACCTCACAGCTCACTTTAGAGTTGACATCAGCATCCTCAGCCTACATATGAGTAAGCCTAAATACATTATGTGCTGACTCTGGAAACCCTTTATACCTTGCTATTCCGATAGAGTTATTGAAAATGGAATTGGGCTGTCTCCACTTTAATCAAGGGTGAAAGCAAGACAAGTTGGAAAGGAGTGGGAATGAGCTATGCAATTTGTTGACTACTGCAAATCCTGCTCCATAATTATATTTCTTTCTACGCTAGTTATTTGAATTCACTTAGTAGTCAGAGCACATCATTAAAAAAAAAAAAAAAATTTACAATTGAAGGTAATGGGGTGTTAATAAAATATAAATCTGCTGGCTGTTGAGGCTCATGGACAGTAAAACAGAGAATTATTGCTGTGAATGTTTCACCGAAAAATAAAAAGCTGTTGTCTTTGGAAGTATTTGCTTAAACCATATAATTTGGTTTGCTCAAAATTTGCAGAGCTGTGTTATTGTAAAAGGGTTTTTTTTTGCAGCAAACAATTGAAAAGGTTTGAGTCCTGAATTATGGGAGAGTAAAAAAAAGCCCCCATCAAGCAATGCAGTTTAATGATCTAGATGATGGCCTGCTAGATAGTATGACTTTTCTAGCTCTCTGTGATGTTGTGATCACAGTTGTGTTAGCCAGTAAGTGCCTTTGCAAACTGGTTTCCGAAAATTTAAGTGTGGGATTAATGAAAAGGTGAGGCAATTAAGGTTACCAATAAGATGTTTGGTCTCAGTTTGGTTTTCTCATCAATTGGCCAGAGCAATGTCAGCAAGGCACGTGGTACTTAGACTTGAAAAACTGAGTAATGCTTGGATCTGAGGATGTTGCCCATGACTTCCTCTCCTAGCCATCAGGGACCTTGTATGATCTTAAGTAATTCTTCAATCCTTCACCTCTTTTGTACCATGTTGGCAACTTGAATTTCACTCAGATTGTTTCAAAGTGTGTTTAAAGCCACCAAACTGAAAAAGCAGATGTATTTCTTCATAGGCAATTGGTAGCCCTAGTTGCTTAAATAATCTCTAAAACTAATCTTTCCAAACTCAGTATTTGAGAACGAGGAGCCATGCCAAGGGTATTTCCACCCTGAGAAATTCTTGTATACTGCTGTTCCTGTGTATATAACAACTATAACAGGAAGGATTATCATAAGAGTGTGTAAAAGTGCTACACTGTCAAATGTTTTATGGAGTATGAAATTGTAAGTGTCAACACAATAATAGTAAGATGGGCATTGTAGTATAGTTAAGAGTGATCAAAATCAATAAATACACACAACTGTCTGGTTGCATCATAAAAGCAGAGAGTTCATAATGGTTGCCTCTGCATACCAAAATGAAAATAAACCAGACAACAGAAGATGAACAGCTATGATATTTTAGGGTCTAGCATCAACATCCAAGCGATGTGCTTCGGTATTGAAGGGTTGCCTACAGCAAAGCCCAGACTGAAAGCTCTTTAAAGACAATGGGATTCATTCTTTTGGCCTAAGTGATTAAAAACAGAAACAAAATGTGAGACAGACTACAACAGTTTCACTCTCAAGTCAGTCTTAAAATTCAAAGTCTCATTCTAATGATGCATTTACCAGCCTACAGAAACAGTGGAGCCAAAACAAGTCTTTGTTTCCTCCCTAACCACATACTGGTTGTGTCTGTGGCACTGCAGTTCATTGTCATGGCACAGAGCGTTAACATTGTAAAGTGGAGAGGAACTATTCAAAACCTTTTCATGATTAGCCTGTTTTAATTGCATGATGTGGGTCTTTAAGAAAAGTGATTTAGAATCCCATAAAGCTAAATTTGCAAAATTTTGCGTCTAGATCTCTGCAATTAAGAAGTAACTGCTAAAAAGCGCCCACAAGCACATGACAGTATATGTAATATTTTTGTAATATGTGTATTTTTTACATATGTAATATATGTAAGATGTGATATTTTTGAAACAAAAAGTGACATTCCATGCTTCCATTTTTACATGCCCAGTTTCAGATGGCCAAAATATATATAGGTCTTCACGTATAATGAACTCTTGTGAAAATGCTGCTTGTTAGGACCCCACCAGCAACAGTTTTTAGCACAAATTTAATTCAAATGCAGGAGCAATGTCAATATTTGCTAACTCAAAGTTGGATATATGCACAAGTATTTTGCTGAATATGTGCCACATTCTTCAGTTCTCCACCAGGGATCTAACACACATTCAGAGGACAAAATATCCTAAGGTGTACAATGGTCCGAACTAGCTTTCGTTTTACCAGGGTATTCATGCACTTAACTTTAAACAAATCTCACCCCATGAGTGAGACCTTGTAGAAAAATTACTTCAATAGGTTAAATTTGGAATAATAGGAGCTAAAGATATCGTCAGTGTGCAGGGGCCCATTTCTTAATATGGGATGGTTATAATTAAACTTCCATAGGCAATTGTTTCATTCCATTTCCTCCATCTCACTACTTCCCTTAGATAAATTGAAGGTCTCTTTGCATATGAGTTTAGAATTCAAACATGGTGTAAGTTGAGAAATTTTCTTTCCCTCTGGTGCATGAAAATGGAGGAATGATATTCATCCATTGCCTTCAACAGAATTAATTTTAGCATGAATTTAGAACACAGAAACTCAAATCTATTTTTCCGTATATGCCACATTCTTGACTCTGGTTTCCTAAAATCTGTGCAGAAAAATTCTTCATATGCAGAACTGCTGCGAAAAATCACATTCACAGCTATCCACTTACAGTGCCAAAATAAATAACAAATATTTTCCTCACTAAGGAATTCAAAGCAGAATTGCAAATATTCTGTACAGAACTGTACAAATGAAACTGCTCAGTTCAGAGTCTACCACTGGTGATTTCTGTCTTTGCATCTGGGCAGGAGCTGTTAAGGTTTGTTTAATTATTACTTACATTATAATATAGTCCACAGAGAAAAATTAATTGCAAAATGTATCCATCTTACAGGGAAAGTAATATCAGCTAGGATAAAAGCTGAAGCTTTTCCAATTAAAGCTGCTGTCAGTAAAGTGCAGAATGTGATTGCAAATGCAAAAAAACAGTTTAACTTTAGCTCTCCTGCAAATACACCATGGATTGGGTATGTGAACACCATCTGTCCAAATACTGGCCAAACTGATCTTTTTAATAATTATATAGATTCAAACACAGCCACCATGACATGCAGTGTAATCTTGCTTCAAGGTTCTTTGAAGACAAGCAAAATCTCTGTTTATCCATGGAGGGCTAAGTCATGAGTCACTTTCTGACTATTTATTCAGCCCACTTTCATTGCACTCATTGGTCTCAATATGGACTCAATAGAGCTGAGGTCAGAAGAGGAGCAGAGTTATGTCTGCAGTCTTGTTAAAGAGTAATCCCATTTTAGTCCCATGAAAAATAAGGCTCCATCTTCAACTGGTATTAATTGCCCTAGCTCCCATATTGCCATTTTG
This sequence comes from Theristicus caerulescens, assembly GCA_020745775.1. Classification (NCBI taxonomy): domain Eukaryota; kingdom Metazoa; phylum Chordata; class Aves; order Pelecaniformes; family Threskiornithidae; genus Theristicus; species Theristicus caerulescens. The sequence continues at coordinate 126,616,236 of CM036559.1, read as the reverse complement.
ACATTATAAATATGGCATGTTTAATTAGGTAATAGATTAATTAATTTTTAATCAATTGTGTCCTAAAGAAAGCAAGCTACTGGACCAAATGGAAAGTTATTGGCTATTTTAACCCCAAAATTATTCAGAAATGATCATGAAAAGTAGCACCTGGTTTTTTTAGAAACGTAACAAGCTGATTGCTTTTATTACTTTTAAAAATCTTCTGATGTTGATTAAGAAAAGAGTTTTAAAGCTATACTAGATAGAACGTAGGCATGTGTTTAATTGCTTTTCTGAATACAGACCTCATTGAGGCTAAATGACCCGACTTTTGGTTTGTAGGAGTTTGTTGTTATTAATGGATGATACTAGTAGGTGAACATTTCTAGACAGGAAATCTTGGTCCTGCCTAAGTTTTGCTGACCCAGGATTTCATCCAATATTTTGAACTGTGGAGCTAGGGATGAATCAGATATTTTAAGTCATAGTTGGAATTTTTTATAGAAAAGATGCAGGATTTCCAGCTCAGATACACTCCTCTAAGCCTCATTCCTCTAGCAAGCAAAATATTATCAAGCTCAGATCACGAAGAGCAGATATGCTCTCATTCAGTTTCAGTTATTGTGTCAATTCACCTATTAAGCAGAGTTCTACCCTTTGTAAAAAATACAAGTTTGAGTTTAGTGTTATACACTTTGTGCTATTCCATTTCATTTCAAACCACAGCAGTGTCTAAATAATCCAAAGTTATTTTGTACCAGCTGAGGATCTACACCACCAGGTTTGTAAGAACTTTAGTTTGTGAAAACAAAGCATCGTTTTATTGGCATTTACCAATGTAAACAGCAAAAGTTGGGACTCAAAAGATACATTGCAATGCTATCAGGGCTCATTTCCATCTCATACTAGATTCACCCACACTTCATTGGAGTTAAGTTCGCGTAATCATAAATAGGATGAGAGTAATGCCAGAGCAAATCCTGCTATAAAGCCCATATCAACCTCTCCCACAGAGGTATGGTGTCTAAGACTATAAAACCTTCCATAGTAGGTAGGAACCAAAAGCCCCTCTAGTGCAAAGCCATCCTTCCAACAATGGCCAAAACCAGCAACTATTGTTATGGAGAGGGTGTATTAAAAAAAGGCGTAAGAAAATATTTCCCCTGAACACTCTTCCAGCTCCAACAAACTGTGGTTCAGGGAATTGCTGAGCCAGAGGATATTATCTTTCTACTCAATACCTTGTGATGGATTTTTCTTCCATGAGTTTTTCCAGTGACTTTTTGAATTCATATAGACTTAATACCCACAGACATGAATTTCACAGCTGATCTACATGCTGTATAAATATTATTTTATGAATTTGCCAGGTACCATTTGTAACAAATGTTGGAAGCTCAATACCATAGCTTCCCTTATCTATCAGGTTTCTTTGAGAAGTCAGTACTTAAGAGATGTAAAAGGAGCAGAGATCTCTTCCTGGGCTCCTTTAGTATTTACCGACTGTATGTATGTTCCTCATTCCAATTAAAAGACACCTGCACAATACCTCAATCTCCTTTACAAACTCAGTGATGTAAATTTCAAAACAAATGCTTTTTAGTGAAAGGGAGACATTTCAGGCACACCGCTGATTTGTGTACAATTGTAAATGGGCAACGAGGAGAAAAATGATTGGTATCACTCTCTAAGGTGGGAACAGCAACTTTAGATTAAGATTGTCCTTATTCAAAGGGTCATTTTTAAATAGAAATTGAGGAAAAAGGAGAGTGAAAACCTGAAGTTGTTACTAACCTGCCTGCTGCCTTCGTGTATCATTTAATGAGAAAACTATAAAGTTGTTGCAGTAAGAAACCTTCTTTTGCTAATGCTGTAAATCCAGGAAATGTACCTGTTAAAACAGTATTCTTTTGTATAAAATCAAGAAAATGTAAGTAATCTGACATCATCATTTGCCTGGCGAGGCCATTATCCAGTAGCAAAAAGCAGCTGTGTTATCCCTTGATCATTATACTATAGAATAAGGAAAGAAAAGTTTTCTGAAGGACTTCAGGTCATTCACTACTTGCTGTTCATCTGTTATCTTGATTACATTATTAAAATGATCATGATGTAATGCTGAGATTACTTTTTGTTCTCCAACAGTTTAAGGCTTATAGTGTATACATTGCTTTTCTGTATTATCATGGCATTTAAGTAGCATTGCACATCTTCCTTCCCAATACCGCTATGCTATTTTGTGGAAATAAATTAACAAAAATGGCCTGAGCATAACCCCCATTCTTATGCATAATTTATATGGCTCCATAATTAATAGCTGTGTCTGAGACACAAATTAGTCATTCTAAGTAATGAGACTTTTCTTGAGAAAAATGTGTTTCATCGCATATGAATACATGGGTTATTTGGAGGTATTTATTCCTTTTAAATGACCAGTATGTAAAAATATTTCATAAGCACCATCATTTTTTTATCTTTTTAAGATTATTTTTATATCCTTGTTTTCATGTGTGATGGTTCCATTTTTCTTTTGTTGGTTATTCTCTCCTTTATTGCAAATAAAAATATGTTTGGATAAATTGCACATAAAGTTGTTTATTGCTGTTTAAATCTGCTGGAGGTTTAAAAGAACATACCCTGCAGCAATTCTCATTCAAATTGGGTGAAGATCCCACCTCTTGTTAAATTCTGTGCTTTATTTCTTCCACACCAGCATCCTGCAGCACAGACAATAAACAGAATGACCCTGGAACTCAGGCGAGGTTTTGCTGTATTGTAGCTGGTTTTCATTGACATAGATCCAGCAAGCATGAAACTATGTTTGTTTACAGGTCATGAAGGCTGAAGACACTGCTGAATTCTTTATTTTCAGATCCTTTTCTCATTTACAATTCCTGATATGAAAATGCTCCCTGGAATGGTACATGCCTGAAGCACAGGGGCAATGTATAGACTAGTAAATAAAACAAGCTGCAGGCAGTCCTTTGACCTGAAGCCACTTCGTGTCGTACAGCTTATGTACATTCATCTAAGAACAGGGAGGCCTTTTTCTTTGCTCATGGGAAAAGTTTTTGCCCCTGGACTGTGCTCGAAGAAGTGGTGAGAGACTATTAGCCATTACGAGTTAAAACCATGCCAGAGAGCATGCTAACAATTAAACAGGGTAGACAATCACAGGCCAGGGCTCACACCCCATTCGTGTTTTATTAATTAGTATAGAAGTTATCAAAGATTTTGGATTAGGAACCTGACTGGCATGTTAGGGTAGCCACAACAGCAATTCCTGCCCCAAAGAACAGAAGGCTGAATGTGAATGTAGTTGGTTTCCCAGTGCAGGAGCTGCAGATCCTTCTTTGCTTGCAGGAGCGAGAAAAGGCAGGAATGCATATGCTCTCTGCTGAGGAAGTTTAAACCCCATGTCTCCAGAGGGAGGTAATTACATATATTCTTGAACATTATATATATATTCTTGGACAGAACAGTTTAGTGCAAATCTTGTTTTATGAGAAGTGGAGTACACACACGTTCTACATTTTGTCATCTCCAAAGGCACATCTGCAAAAACTTTTCTGCTTGCAAACAAGCATAACTATGGTTATGGTGAATCAATCTCTGGTCTCTGTCAAAATTACAAAATACTGGTTTAGCTCATACAAAATAACAAAATTTTACGACTAGTGATTGGGTTAGTTTCTGGGTGCACACCACAAATACATGAACATCTAAGCACGTTCTGAAAAGTAAGTCATGCCCATGGGAAGTGGCTGAGCTGAGTCACTGAAATCACCAAACACTTTGGAAAATGTCAGACAGTAAGTAGAGCTAACTAACACTAAATATTTGTACATAATCATTTGGTGACCCACCACCTTCTAAATACCTTGTTCTGCAGCTGCTGACTGGTAAAAAATCAGCAATGCCAAACAAACAAAATAACTTATTTCAAGAGGTTTTTCCATTGTGCCTCATGTTTTGTCCATTGAAGTCAATGGCAAAATTATCTTGGATTTAAAGGGCACAGGATTAGGTCATTAGTGTCTCCTAATCCATTTGTCCTAAACCTCCTGGAGAGAGACAAGCACTGTAACTGTAGAAGAGAAGACATTTGTTTTAATTTTGCTTATTTGAGGTAACAAAATCTGGCACCAAATGCATTTGTGTGTCTGGGTGTAATTATTCTCCTTTCAAAGAACTGCTATTTCTCTCTCTCCTCAGGACCATTAAGGTGTTAAGTACAAAGACACCGCTTGATGGAAGTAGGCTCCAGACAGTCTGAGATGTGAAGAATCAGCGTGGTGAGAGTTACCACATCAGACTGTTGATTAAACAAAGGTAACTCAGTACCGTATCACCGAGTGTGAAGAGGGGTGGGAGGCAGAGAAAAATAAGGAGACAGAAAATCCTACCCCTCCTATTCTTCACAAAATTGTTTCCCATTCATTTTCTTCTCCCTTAACCCCTCTCAAGCCTGAAGTTTAATATTTCTATTGAATGTGATCACAGCTTTGTTGGCTGCAACAATTTATAAGATAGAGATAGGCAAAGACAGCAGCTGGCAGTAAAGGTTTCCATATCAATAGCTGCTCTGTAAGTACGATCATGGGTTTGCAGCACTGCAGCCCACTCCCTCCACCTACTCTTCCATTAGTCGACAAGGACAATCAGTCATCTCATCACAGAAAAAGGCTCAAGAAAGATGCCTCTATCTTCACAATAAATTAACCTGGATATTAAAATGCAAATCTGTCATCATAAACCTCTGGAAATCCACTTGGATAATAACAACAAATGTGAAGCTAGCTTAAGGGTCTGAATAATGACTGTGAAAATAATTCAAAAAAAAGTTTTGTTCCCCCTTGTTTACCTGCTTTCCATTAATTTCATGAACCCAACATTTTTGTGTATTCTCCAACAACATCTGCAGACTAACCTGTGGCAAGCGGGAGGAAAGAATTGAAGCAGTTAAGTGTTGTGGGGCTGTAAATCAACATATGACCAGATGGGTGCAACTGGAGAAGTCTAACTTGACCTTGCCCACTCACTCAAACTGGACATTTGCACTGTCACCTCCAGCGGTATCTTACCTGGGGTATTTTTCTGGCTTGAACATTGCAGTATGCACAGCTGGACATGTATGATGCCTTATGCAGCCCAGCTATCAGCTCTAGAAGGTCTCAGGCAGTCTGAGCAGAAGGTCTAAAAGGAAGTGTTCAAGATATATTGAACTGAAAGGAAAATTTTAAATTTCCCCTTGGGCTTTTGTTTTAGAAAGAAAATTCCATAATTTGAAAAGACAGGCTTTTTACTTATATATATCAGGGATGATACTGGTTTTGAAATACTATGTTAAGACTAATAAAGCTTTGTCTCAGATACACTCTGGGAGGGGATTCAGTCATCTTTCATGCTGGAGCTTGTTTGCCATTTTGTGTGTGTGTGGTCACAAAAAGTGACTTTTGGCTTAAATATGGCTGTGGTTGTGAGGGGTTGGTGCTAAGAGGCTGTGCCTCTTCTTTTACAGGGAACTGATAAAAGATAAAGCACATAACAGTGGAGGTCACAAGGCTATTGCCAAGATCATGTTAGATCTTCTGTTAAAAAGTTTATAACCCAGATAAAATCTATTTTTACCATGAGAGAACCCAGCTAGACAGATCTCATACCTACAGCTCCTTTCAGATAACTGTTGGAAAAAGCTGTCCATCTGGAATAATTTTAGCAGGCATGGAAAACTGCAAGAATCTATATCCCTGGAGTGGCTTTCAGGATCTGTCTCTAAATGAATCAAGTTCTTTTGATTCCTTCTCTCTTTCTCTAGAAACTATATTACAGCCAACAATGTCATAAATTCTGAAGTCACATCAAGAGATAAATAAGCCCTTTCTGGTTGTTTTTCACATCAATGTTGCAGATCTGCAATTTCTCAGTAATCATGGTACATGGAAGCCCCATCAGTAATGGTACCAGATGCCATGCAAACAAAAACTCCACATTCTAACAACATAAAAGAATCTATCATTCACTGTAGCAACTCACACCTCTATTTCATCAGATTATAATTTCTCTTAATTCAGGGACACTCTTAGAAGTAAACAAGTAAGAGAATGGCCCAGGCATAACAAAGAGTATGTATGAAGTATCCACTGTGAGAATGGAAGCAGGAAACACCCTCCAGTGTCACTACCTTTCCAACTGGCCCCACTGAGCCTCCAAAAATATCTAAGGTCTTCCTTGCAGCTGCATAGTTTCCTTGCCAAAGGAAGTGAAGTCAGGATTTATGGGAAAAATATGGACCTGAAGAAACATGAGATCAGGATGGGAGGGAGAGAGGAAGTGAAGGATAAGGCAGGGAGGGAGCTCTGGCATGTAAATGTTGTTTCAGAAATTTGGGTCTTGACTGTGATTGGCAGCAATGAATATTATTCTCAACCAGCAGTTCCCTGTCCTTTTTAACAGCAAGTTTGGAATAAGGAAAACAATAAAGATTTTACTTACAAAATTTTATTCTTCTTGATTTATCAGCAAAGCAACTCTATGAACAGTTTGCATGATTTCCCAGATGAAAATAGGTCTTTGTAGGCTTTTATCAAGTAAAAGTCATCTTTTCTCCTTAGCGCACTGCATCATTAAATCATCAGTCCATCATAACAAGGACAATGCAAAGTACTGAAATGATGGAATGCAGGCTGGGATCCCACAAACAAGTGTATTCTCAACGTGCTGTTGAGTGAGCCAGTGGAGCAAAGACTGGCAGCATACCTGTCCTGCTGAAAGCTGATTGATAACAGGGGTAGATTATTTATAGCAAGCTTTATGGTATAACTTTTTATAGAATTTCATGCAGGAGAGTACGAACTCAGCTCATTATTTTTTCTCATTCTGAACCAAGGCTCCACATCTAAAATGCTATTGTTAGTGCAGATAAAGACCATATTCTGAAGAAGTAGCATCCTCTGGCAAACCTGTTTCTCCCTCTGCAAGTGAGATCTTATTTCATTTGACTTGTGAAGAGTCATCAGTGCTCAATCTGATATTTTAAATTTGATAAGGACACAGAGCTCTGCCAATCCAGCAAATGTGCATAGTTTGACCCAGTATAAACACAATAGCTGCAATGTTAGCTGACATCCTGGAGACTTAAGGACTGGAGAAAAGGTGAATTTCTATAGCGTACGCTAAGCAAAAAAGATAACTAGTTAAAGTTTGACAAAGGTTGGAAAGAGTAGTCAGAAGGCTATTTTATGATTCCCTGATTGCTAGTAGTATCTCCTGAGTTGTGTGTGAAAATATTTGAAGACATTTAAGCACTTGTTGCTGGACCACTTGTTAAGGACCTAAGAAAATTTTTTTCAGAATCTTGGAAACTGGACAGGAGTGAATTGAAGAAACCCTTAAGTACCAAGGACCTGGCCAAAATTATCTGCCTAGTAGAGAGGAGTAGAAGTAATACCCTTTACGAGTAAATAGAATAGAATAAGGAAAGGAAAGGAAAGAAAGGAAAGGAAAGGAAAGGAAAGAAAGGAAAGGAAAGGAAAGGAAAGGAAAGGAAAGGAAAGGAAAGGAAAGGAAAGGAAAGGAAAGGAAAGGAAAGGAAAGGAAAGGAAAGGAAAGGAAAGGAAAGGAAAGGAAAGGAAAGGAAAGGAAAGGAAAGGAAAGGAAAGGAAAGGAAAGGAAAGGAAAGGAAAGGAAAGGAAAGGAAAGGAAAGGAAAGGAAAGGAAAGGAAAGGAAAGGAAAGGAAAGGAAAGGAAAGGAAAGGAAAGGAAAGGAAAGGAAAGGAAAGGAAAGGAAAGGAAAGGAAAGGAAAGGAAAGGAAAGGAAAGGAAAGGAAAGGAAAGGAAAGGAAAGGAAAGGAGTATTGCAGTTAGAATGGACCTACAAGGATCATCTAGTCCAACCACTTCATGGCTGACCAAAAAGTTAAAGCACGTTATTAAGGGCATTGTCCAAATGCCTCTTAAGCACTGACAGGCTTGGGGCATCGACCACCTCTCTAGAAAGCCTGTTCCAGTGTTTGACAAACCTCTCGGTAAAGAAATGCTTCCTTATGTCCAGTCTAACCCACCACTGGTGCAGCTTTGAACCATTCCCACGCATCCTGTCACTGGATACCAGGGAGAAGAGCTCAGCACCTCGCTCTCTACTTCCCCTCCTCAGGAAGCTGTAAAGAACAGTTTAGATAACTAAATAGGTAACTACCAGATTAGATAACTAAATAAAGCCCCAAGCATCTAATTGTAACTTGCTTAACTCATGCATTTGCTTTCAGTGCTTCCTACAGGTATAACCTAATGTGTATGGCTCACCTCTAGAGCAATGCAAAACCATGCTCATAAAGACAACTTTCTGAATAATTACAACAAGCAAAGCTACTGAATTTCTTAACTCTTATGGACATATAATTAGGTTATCTTTTTTTCTTCGTCCTGGTATAAGCATAGGGATAAAAACAGGTTTAAGAAATCTAGTCCTCCAGCCCACTGCCTGTCTCCAGGAAAATAATTTTTAAAAATCATAATTCAGTGTAAAAAGTATGTGATTAGTAAAAATGATGAGAAAAAAAGGAAGAAACTGAAATCAAATCTTATGTTTTGTATTTCCTTTCAAGCAGGGTGAGTTTTATGAACTTTGCAGTACCTGGAGATGGGGTCGTTTGTAGTAAGCTGTTCTGCCATTCAGCCTCCCTGGGTGCATTGCCACAGAGAATTCCAAATAGTTTCACTCTCCTCATAAACAAAGCAGAGAAATCTTTTTACAGAGGGAGCTACACTTTCTTATTATCTACAGCTGTAGGATAATATTGTGCTCTTTGTTGTTTCTGTTTTTCCTTTTCCTCCTAATACTTTATATTTAAGAGATACCGAAACTCTACAGACCATGAAAAGAGTAAAATCTTGTTTGTCCTTCTCTTCCCAAACTGTGCATGTCTATGCATGTAGAATTTGTACAGAACAAGTGTTACCAGTATACTTTCTGTATGATTTGCAGTGGGGTCATTCTGGTCCCAAAAAGTGATTGTTCCAGACAGTGTAAAATGTCATGATGGATTCACCTGAAGATAGGTAGATAATAGAAAGCTTTGAAGAAAGAAAGATTTGTTGGTAGCATATTTAGGAGTCAGGGACAAAGTCATGAGGAGGGTAAGTGATTTGGTCAAGTTTACCCAGGGAACCTAGGGTAGAGCTGGGAGCTGAATCCCAGAGCTGAGACCTGTATCTAGATCCTGACCTTGGGAAATTCTTTCATCCTAAAGTCCATCTCTATTTCTCTCATGTCTAGCTAAACTTCTGTACCATTGGTTAGTCTATGTGAAAATAGCTAATTAAGTTTTGAAAGGTGTCTTGGCCTACTGAGCTGGCACCACACCAGTAATTAGGCTGATGCTAGAGGCATGCAGTTTGACTTTCAGAATGTTGTTATATTAGGGATGTAAATACTGTTAGATAAAGAACAATTAGACAGCCATTATTAAAAAAAAAAAAAAAAAAAGAAAAAAAAAAATCTAAAAAAAATAAAAGAAAAAACTTATGAAAAAAATTAAAAATATCCCAAATCCAAACACATAACTGGCAGAAACAGGAGAACTAAAATGGTACAAGAATACTTGCCCAGCAACTCATTACACCAATCTATGAACAACACCTCAGGGCCATCTGCCAACCAGTAAAAATCGAACAATCTGGAAGATGCTTTCTAACTGATACAACTTATCCATCTTTGCCCAAGAGAGTGGTGGCATGACCCTACCTTTGGGGACACCTGACCATGGAGAACACCCAGAGACTCTTGGGACCAAGCTCACATGGCCAGAGCTGGCAAGCTCAGCTCCCTGCTTCTTCTGACCTCCAACAACCACCAATCCAGCAAACCAGGAAAGGGCAATTAGAGGTAACCATGTTTCTGCAACTGTGCATTGTTCTGCACATTAATAATCACTCTGTCACAGAGGCAATAAATACTCAAAAACTCCTTCACATGGATCCTGTTATTGCACAGTAATTAATGCATGTGCGTAGTCTGTCCTGACCTAACCCCTGACAAAAGGATGCGAGTGATCAAAATTTGGACTGACTTACTCAGCATTTCTCATCAAAGAGATGCACAAATGTTTAATTAAATATTGAAATTAAATTAATGAATTAGAACATATCACCTGAGGAACACAGCATCAGTCATACATGGAGATTTCATTCTGAAACAACCATATGTCTGATTATTGAAAACCATAAGAAAGGGAGGAAAAAACAATATTTTGGAAGACAAAACTATTACCCCATAAAAACTGTGAGGCATTAATACCATTTTTTGGACAAACAAAATTAGTTGGTGTACTTTGTCAGATGTTTTAGATTACATGCATTTTTTCTTGAACTGATGTAATTAGACTTAGCCGGATATCCATGCATAGCAATTAAATCTGTCATGGCTTTATGTTTTATAGAGCCTCCTCTCTAGCACTCACAAATCTAAAGTATTTTCACCAATATTTTTTTCCAATATTTCTAAATATTTTATGTAACAGAATTTGGCAATCTAGAGAAAGCTTGGTGGTTTTTGTTAGTAGATCTAGCCTTACTCTCACAAATGAAACACTGCATAAGAAAGAACAGCAAGAGGCTCTTTCTGCAGTGAGGCTTCAATTTGAATAAACCTGGATGATGAATCAACCTTTTTCACTTCAGGAGATACTTCTCTGCAAGCTGCCTGTCCAAAAAACGGTACCTTCTGCTTCATCAGGAAGATGTTCTTTATATTCACATGAAGGGCTCAGAGCACATAAATCATCCAAGACTGAAATTTCACCTAACTTTAGCTACTTAAGAGTTCAACACTAAGTCTAAGACAATGAGCTAAGCTCTTCCAAAAGTCAGTAGCAAGGCCAAGGCACTTCTGAAGGATGCTTCACCCCTTGTTAAAATAGTTACGCAGCTCTGGAAGTACTTTCACTGACTAAGGACTAGTCTATGGACCTATCTAGGTAGTAAATCTACAGCTGAAGTCAGGTGTAACAATCCTACACTTAAAATGAGTTAAAAATCCTATCTGCAGACCTCTACTGCTGGGGATAATTAGTGGCATAAAAACATAATTCTCAGGATCTCTGGTGGTGTCTGCAGAGCTGCCATTTGGAAAACTAACAAACATCTTTTACTTGAAAATTGAATGTGTTTGATATGTAAATTATTGGCAATGGACTTTCTCATTGCCATTTTTACAGAGTAACATTTTCAAAGCAGACCGCTCTTTAGCATTAGTTTTTCCAAGTAAATAGATTATAGGCTGAAACTAAAGATGTTGCAGATATATTTGTACCTGAAAAAGCCTGATAAGCCCCAAGATATAGGGCTGCATTTTGATAAGCACGTCTTTGCCTTCACAAAATAGTATCAACTTGCATTTCTAGTTAATTTCTTCAAATATCTCCTCTCCTGTTTAGAAATAATATCATGTCAGTACCACAGCAGCCTTATTGAAAGAGGTGCAAATAAAAGAATTCTTATGAGGAAATCAGTCCAAATGATGCTTTCTGAATCATCAGTGAACTGCTTCAACAGTCTGCAAAAACTGAAGGCACTTCCTAGTGGTTAAATTCTTTTTACAGGCAAAAACTTCACCACTGTCATGAATACAACTGCTTCAATGTGAGCATCTGCCATTTGCACAACTGTTTCTGAAGGCCACCATAAGCTTAAGGCTTCTTAGAAAGGCAGGGAAAGGCACTTTTGCTGTCCTGAGAATGAGGGGCTGAGGTAAAGCTGCCTTTGTCAGCAGAAGTGGGTAAGAAAGAACAAAGTTGGGGTAGAAAGATGGGGAAAAGCCAGTCCAGGAAAATTTTGTTTGGAGCAGCTCTCCACTGCCAGGGTGATCAAGAAGATAGTGGAGAGAAAAGTGAGGGACACAACAGCTGTGAGGAGATTTGGTCAGATTTACTGTTTATAGGGTGTAGACATCTTCTAACTAGCCTCTGATACTGAATCTTCTCAAAAGCAGGAGAAAGTGGATATGAGGTTTCTATATCTGGACATGGAGAACGTGCTCGCAGACTCTCTGGAATCCTGTCTCTCCTGGTGACTCCACAACTTTTAACATTAAATTAGCATGGATTGAGACCACATTAAAAACTGTATAGATAGCAAACAGAATACTGTCTAAAAGCTAATTCCATGAAAATACCTATATTTGAGTGGATCAGTAAATGTATCAGTCTGCTGGGCTTGTGTGCTAAGTAAATTAAGATCCCTTTTAAATATATGGCCCTTTAAACACACAGCTGTAAGAGATAGCTGATGTTCAGTAATCTTTTTATAAAAATAATGTCTTGGGATTTATAACAAAATTTAGCTCAGTCATTGATATTTGTAGGCATGATTAAAAGTTTGAGATTGCAAACATCTTTATAAATTTAATAGAGTTCACTCCCAGGCTTAACACAATTGCAAGTCTTAACCCCAAAACACTTACTGAAATCCCTGCCATAGGTTAGTACAAAATCAGTGTAATTAAAAGTAACTAAGTAGAATTTTAGCATAAAGTCTGCACAAGCACTAAAATTGATGCTAGAGCTTCAATATTAATTATGTTAGTAGAAATAAAAATCTATAGGTCGCAATTGATGAAAATAACTGAAGGAGCTTATATCATTTTGCTGGCTGCATTCATATTTTAAAAGTGCTCTGTATATAAAGCTGGATGATACATGGCACTAAATCTAATAGCACCATCTCATTTTGCATAAACAATTTGGAGTTAATGTGCTAAGTAATATGTACATATGCAAACCAGAGCACTTATAAATGAAAAAAATACATAATAATCTTTACTTAAATAAGTTAAAAAAAAACCCACCTCATGCTGTTTACCTACACATAGCATTTTGCTGCAAGTAAAATTAGACAAATAAGATGTTTCCACTAGCACCGTATTTTACAGATAATTTATTTTCCAAGCATTAGTGCAAGGCCCAGCAAGATCTCTTATCTGATATGTATTATCCATTGTCATTTCTATTCAGGTTTTTTTTCCTCTAACTGCAAGTGTCTTAATCATGAAGAATGCCCTTTTTTTACCTCTGAGTTATCATTGAATTTGTATATAAACGTTTCAAAGTATTTAGTCAATCATGTATGAGCTGCCTTTTTAATAGATTTGCAACAATTACATGTCCTTATTGATCTCTCATAATACCAGCAATGTATTTAAATCCTTTATTTCTTCAGTAGTCACAGTAGATACTCATTATCTAACTTATCATTTTGGAATGTCACAATGAAGATGCATGTCAAATGATGACAAAACATACCAAGAAATAAAAATACTAGAAAGTGTAATTGAGATGAAGGGGTAAAGCTTTCCAGACATTTTTCAATTAAAGAATTTAAAAAAAAAAATGCCCATTTGCTGAACCTGAAACATTTCATTTCATTTGACATGTCTAGGTTTTGACAGACTTCCACTGAGTTCAAAACAGAGTGTGAAGGGAGTTCTTTCTGCCTTCCTGGTGTTTCTGTTCCAGCACTTGAAGACCTTGAAACTCTTTAACATTGATATTCTTGTCAATTGCTCAAGTTGTGAAATTTCTGATGAAAAGATCAATTTTCCTGAAAAGCTGTAGGATCCAGGCAGTTTGTAATTCATCAGAAATTTAAAAGATATTCCAATTCAGACTGATACTAAACCAAAACCAAATATATATTTTTTGGCAAAATGGAAATCTATATCCTCATCCCATTCTCATTTGAGAAGAAAAAGAATTGTACAAAAGTATTCAGCTGAAGAAACTTTGGAAATCTTACTGTAGCTTTTGGAACCACAGCATTTGATAGAGGCTGCAGAGAAATAAATAGGAAGAAAGGATTAGATGAAAAGCAAGGAGATGCTTTTATTGATTTTAACTGAAAGGTCTTCCCCATACCCCTTTAAACAGAAAGAAAAGCAGAGGTACTACCAGGACATACAGTCTACTGGATTATATAAGAAGGAAAAGCTGTGGATACAAAATTTGGGTCTCATATAAAAAAGTAATAGGTGGGGCTGATGTAAATGATAAAAGTCTTCAAAGGCAAAGACAAAAGACATAGTAGAGTATGGGGATGATGACAAGAACATACTCTGTACTGATGACTTGAGGGAGGAAGTGTTGAAAGGGACAAATTGAGGGAGATGATCCATTCGTACAAAAGTAGATCATTCTGCAATAGCAGTCAGATAAGAAAGGTTTATATGAAAAAGGTGAAAAGCAGACATAAAGAAAGAGGTTTTATTCCATTTTCAGAACCTGATGACTCTATGAAGAATCCTAACAAAAAGTTTCAGAAACATGGCTCTGAAATGTACTTCAAGGTGTGAAAGAACAGTCTCAGAAACAGAATACTTTTACATATGATCAAAGTGAAGCTGTGTGTGAGCTAATAGCATCCTTGCAACTAAGAAACAGAGTATCAGAGCTCAGTCAGTCAAAATCCTGGCCCAGATTATGCATTCACATAGATTGGTCTAGCCAAGGAGGATGCAATTGCTCACCCTCTCCAGGTCAGTTATCCATTCTGGTAAACTGTTATAGAAGTGAATATACATGAAATGCCTTAAAAGATTCAAGGTACTCCTTCACATCTTTCATATATGTTCCAGCTACGTTATCTACTTTAAATATTAATATTGGCAGTAACTCTGAGATATAAAATGCAGGGAAATCATGTTAATTATAAGACTTCGGAAATATTTTATGAGATAGTCCCATGAACCAATGCTGAAACATTGGCTCCTCTGTATTTAATGAGGTTAGATTATTTTTCTGGTGTGAGATAGGAAGTGTTGTCTAAGGAAAGAAGGAAAAATCTCTTGCATATTTTAAATTAAAGATATAAAGATATGGAGAAAATGATTGAGAAATGGTGGTTTATTAAGTTTACACTTGACATCTGAGCTTCTGTTACTCACTGCAGATGCTCTCAGGGATTACTCCACTGCTGAGGTAAAGAGGTTTAAGATCATATATTATACCTTGCAACTGAGTTTTATTAAATATAAAGATAATTACAATGATTCATCCAATGGGGGGTAATCTAGCGCATCACCATAGCTGTATCAGTTTAGACTTCTATATTATTTAATGACCATTCCTGCAATAAAAGCAAAAATAAACAAGTAAAAGGCCTGTTACTCCATTCGTCATAGATCCATGTTGTTCTAGTTCTAGGGAAGGAATTACAGTTTGATGTCTTGTATAATAACCCCTAGCATCTCAACTAATGAAACTCTGAAGTGGCAGAACCATTTACTTTAATGTGCAGTTGACCGTTCTTAACTTTTGTTGGTTCCATACATAATTTGTGTGTCCCTTTTGCAAAATCAGTTGCTCTAGTTTTAAATTCTTCTAGTTAATTCCTCCTTCCCTCTTAATGCCTCTTTCGTATGTTGACATAAGTAAAGAAATGTGAGCATAAAACTGGGGTAGCAGAGTAGAGAATTAAAACCCATTGAAGATCAGCTGAAGACAAATTATACATGTTTTACTAGGCTGAAACTTGTGTGAGCCAAAAATGCAAAATCAGTCCATTTCCCTGGAAGACACTTTATTATACACAGTAGATAAGCAGGTTCTGATTATTATGTTTGGATAGGATTTTCACGTACACTTTCCATATATTACTACTCAAAGCTTTATCTAACCGAGGCACATAATTGTATTCAATAGGCATCTGGAAAACGTATATAGGAGTTAAAGTTTGTCTAAGTGAAAAATTGATTATTCTTCCAGAAGAAGGTTTCGTTTCTTTTTTTTCTCTGAGTCTTCATAGTAAAATCTCTCAGGACAGCTGATAAAAAGAACTTGAAGTGTCTAATCTATAGACTTATAAAGAACTGCAAATAACCTGCACGAGAAGTCATAACTCACAGAGGACAAAGAAAATGGTCTACATTTCAAGTAATGAATCAGGCTTTTCTCTTTTTTTATTTTAACTTGTATTTAAGTTTGGCAGGTTTACAGAGTTTTGAAACATTGCACAATTGATTTGGTCTTTTTTTATTTTTATTTTTATTTTTTAGAAATTGTGATTTAGTCTAATATATTGTCATGATCCCCAGCAGAATGATATATGTCCATTACTGCTTATCCATAATGTTCAATAGTGGGGGGTCATTTATTTTCAAAAGATGACAAGCCATGTTGCAGAAAGGAATAGAGTCTCTTCCATGCCATGATTTTATTCAAACCTATTTCTTTAGGTTTCTTCTCTTCTGTTCAAGGATTGACTTCAAAAACAATTGTGCTTTCAGTCACCAGCAACATTTATTTTCATGAATCCCCAGGATACATTTTCATAGCTCACAGTGTCAGGTTAAGTCCAGATTTTCCAAGAGACTCGCTCAGGTACCATGACACTCAGCATTGCCACACTAGATTTTAGACACTCAGCTCTGGAAATGGAATTCATAATCTCAAGTGGAGACCTAAGTTCCTTACATACAGGAGTCAGGTAGAGTTCAGTGCTTAGTTTCACAGCCCCTATACGCTGAATTAACTGTCAACACCCAAGAGTAAACACTGTAAGGAAAGCTTTGCTTGGCAGTCGACACCACTCCCAACTTGGTGGATCAGGCAAGGACCATCATTCCATTACCCTACGAAAACACATGACATTTCTTTTTGCACAGATGACTCACTCATGTCATCATCATCAGCTCAGTCCCCCTGAGTTCTCACCCTGGAGCTGGCAACATAGATTCAGTTCTCTCTGCAGCCTGAGGTGGTTTGAATCATACATCCTCCCTTCCTACAAGTTTTTTTAATCACACCTAGTTAGAGCATACTGGGATAGTGAAATTTCTATCCTTCTTGACATAATAATCATCTGGAGCAAGGAAAAAATTCGACAAGATGGATCCAAATTAGAAATAGGTAACAAAACATTGACCATCTCAACTTCCAGTAAAACATCAGATACTGAAATGTAGCTTGATCATTCCTTATTTTCATCTGACCTATGCTGAAAAAAAAGCAACATAGCCTAATATTCTTTATATTCATCTACCTTGTATACATACATTTTGAGTTTGAACATATATATACTGAATTTGATCCAATGTCCTGTAAAGGTGATTTTATATTGACAGTATTCCAAGATCTCCACTATTAACTTTTATGAATTCCAATGCCATAAAAAACAGATTCAGAATAATTCTGGCATTTGTCTTTCTAACCCAACACATTCTCTTTTTATTGTACATTTTGGGGAGATTCGCTGGTTAGGATTTCTTTTTGCTTACGTTTGCAATATGACTTTGCCAGCATCCTGCAGGCTCATCTCAAATAGTTAACTCCTAGTCAAATAATATCCTGCTCTGAAAGCCTTTGATATGCTAATACAGCAATGCAAATTTCAGACTTGAATTCAGATTAATGTACAATAATTACTCACAAACACAGGTGAGGCTCTTTCAGTTTTACTGCCCCTATTTACAGATCAAAGACACGGCTTAGCCCTGACATCAAAGATGTGATTTAACCTTTTGAATTTTATCACAAAGAACAAACCTGAGTTACAATTAAAATAATTTTTAATTGTCAATTAAAAAACCCAAAAAATGTCATGTTCGACCTGTCAAAGACAGCAACTCTGCAGATTAGAAGTAGCAACAAGAGTAAATCCTGGCCTACATGTAGGAAAACACAAGCTAGATTCTTAGTAGAGCTAGTCATAAGCTCCACTATAGGTGGTGGACTAAATTCTCCAACCTGTACCATAAAGAGTAGCCCAGTAAACAAATCCACTGACAGGAAAGACTACCCACTTCAGAGGAAAGAACTTTCTATTATAATGCTGGCAGAACCCCATACAGAATGTATTATTTAAAGGTATGACTTTAAATAGCTTTATGGATACACATTACTATGCTAAAGAGCATTTTCATAGGAATAAATGGAGATTACTCTTATGAGCAATACTGTACAGTGTGTAAATGCAAGATCAGAGACTTAGTTCCTCTTTCAAGTTAATAAGATATTCAAGAACAAGTCCTGTGTTCTGTATATATGTTAACCAGTCTTCAGTAATGGGTAAATACTTTCAAGAAATAATTCTCTTTGCTTCTCCATCAATCCTTCACTTAAAATGTTCAGCACTTATATTCATATTGCATACAGTCATACAGCAACACCATATTGTTTTTATTCTTCAGTCAGGTCTCAAAGGCTTTAAAGAAAAAAACAATGAATTTTCAGTAAAAATTGTTAATGTGCAGCAGGCTTCAAATACATTTGAATAAGTATTTAAATAAATATTATTCAAGATAAAAACCTATTGCCTCAATCATGAACAACAAATAATGCTACAATGGATTTACTCCTCTCTAATAGGTCACTCTGGCTTACAAATTTAGGCATTATATTCTACTTTTTATGTCTTGTTCCTTATATCCACATAATATGTAAGTTTTGCAAATTCTTTCTGCATGGCATGGGGCCTGGGAGTGCAAAAGAGTACACAAAGCATCTTTTGTCTCCCACCCTATCAGCCAGCAATATCCAGTACAACACATATACATCAAGTTGCATGGCTGGGTGGCAGTCAGATGTCTGCAACTTCTCTATCCAGCTGCAATCGTGTCCTCCTGCAACATCTTTAGGCCTTGACCTTTCCCATCCTAATCACACACATAAAACATTCAATGGGTTAACATCAACTCACATTTTGATCATTGCAATCTCCTTTTCTCTGGCCCTTGAAGGGCCTCAGCCTTTAAGAAGGCTGAAAAAAAAGACTCTTTTCCTTATCCTGCTTTCTTTCCAAAAGCAGACCCTTTACACAACTCTATCAATTTCCCTTTTCCATCACAGCAAACAGAAGTTATTTTCATGCCATTCCAAGTTTCTCATCTTTTAGCCCACTCACTCTTGTATGAAAATTCCTCAGATGGTATTGCAGTGTCAGCTCCCACCACAGACTGGCTGATGATGCCCAGCCTCTGTCATTTGCTTTGCATGTCTTTGTCCTTTTCCCCTCTTACATTCATCCTTATCTTTCCAACAACTTAATCCTGATGCCTTCAAACTCTTTCCAGATAATGATCTTTAACTCTACGTGGTATAATGAAGAGTTGCACTGCTGCCCCATTTCTGTACACCCATGTGTTTTCTCCTGCCCTACACTGTGAGCCAGTTGTGATGAAAAGGAGTTGCTTGACCTTTTTTTTAAGTGGACTTAATGTAGTGAGCTCCTGATCAATGACTAAGACCCTGGCACACTACCATACTAATTGTAATGCATTCTAGTAATGAGTCATAACATTTGGAGCTATTAGAGAGCTGTGCTTTATTTTCAAAGCCAAAGGACTAAATTCTGCTCCGACCACAGTTAGTAGCTTTGGGTATCATATGACAGAGCTCTTTGCTTTATCTGAGTCAGTTTCTTTTCCTGCTTTGGGAATATTTCATACCTAATATGAACATTTCTTCCCAGTTTCATTGCCTTGCAAAAGCTCTCATTTGTTGGCAAGGAAATAGTTTGGAAATCTTTCTTTTCCAGGACAAATGGGTTTTTTATTTCACTCTAGAAACATATAATAAATAACATGCCCAAGTCATCTAGGCAAGGTATCATTTTTACCTTTGTCATTCACTGAGGAACTAGAAAGCCAGTACATATTTCCATTCAGCTTGTGTCAAAGATACTGGCATTGCTACAGAAGATGCCAGCCACTGTTTGTTGTTTTGGCATTCAGAGTAATAGCATTGGTTGTGATGAACTCAGTTTGCATGGCCATATTATCCTCTGTATGCACTTTTCTTGGAAGATTTGTACAGTAATATTATCTATCATGTTCCCCATTTCTGGCTGCAGTTAATATCGATGAGCAAGAAGAACACTGCAACTTAAACTCAGCAAGTCAGAAAAGACACCAAGATTGTTTAAGCTTATATTTCCAAGTAAAAGAATACCTCTCACTACTGCAAAACTTGCTAGATTAAATTCCATCTTCTATTCAAAAGAAATCTCTCAATCCTTCAATGGAATTTGGTGGGATCTTCAGTTGCTGAGACCCACATCTTGTGTACAGGACCTCAAGCTTCAAAGTAGCACTCTCTTGTCACCTATGAGAATCTTTTTGCATAGCCTTTGCATAAGGAAACTAATAAGGTCTAGATTGAAGTTTATCTTTGCATTCTAGGGCAAGCTTTTAAATAACAACATGAAGACCTCTTCTAACATGAGGGTGTCGACCCTGCCCTGCCAAACCTGCGAAAACTGATACGGGACCGAAAAAAAAGGCATAAGCTCAGATAACACAATGCAGACAATCTCTTTTAGGGCAAGAGTCTTTACCAGGATGTCAGTGGGAATTCACCACTGACAAAATTAGGATCTGGATCAACCCTTTTTCTATAAGGGCCAGCTGAACTCCTGGTCACCCAAATCTGTAATGTAAGGAGTCCTCTGAAGCAGCTCTATATTGCTTAGTATGTTTTCCAGGAGAAGGGGGTGATTAATACTGATAATTCCAGTATTCCCCTGTGTCAGAATATGCTGGAATGACTTAAAAAGCATCAGTCCCTTATTTAATTTTGAATTCTTAGAGGCTGCAAGAATGTTTGCTGAAAGTATGGAGTCTGGTTACCACTATGCAGCAAACTGTAGCAGAGCAACAATTTGGTAAAGGCTGAGCTGAAATGCTGAGAGACATTCTCACCAGCTCTATGGGTTATTCAGCTCCCATATGCAAGCCCTGGCAGGTGCCATAAAAAATAAAAAAATAAATTAGTCAAAGTTGGATTTCATTCACCCCTATTCAGCTCTGGGGTCCTCAGCACAGGAAGGACATGGACCTGTTGGAGATGGTCCAGAGGAGGGCCACAAAAAATGATCAGAGGGATGGAACAGCTCTCCTATGAGGAAAGGCTGAGAGAGCTGGGGTTGTTCAGCCTGGAGAAGAGAAGGCTGTGGGGACACCTTATTGCAGCCTTTCAATACTTAAAGGGGGCTTATAAGAAAGATGGGGACAGACATTTTAGCAGGGCCAGTAGCTATAGGACAAGGGGTAATGGTTTTAAACTAAAAGAGGGTAGATTCAGACTAGATATAAGGAAGAAATTTTTTAACAAAACACTGGAACAGGTTGCCCAGAGAGGTGGGAGATGCCCCAACCTTGGAAACATTCAAGGCCAGGCTGGATGGGGCTCTGAGCAACCTGATCTGGTTGTAGATGTCCCTGCCAATTGCAGGGGGGATGGACTAGGTGACT
The DNA here is from genome assembly GCA_020745775.1 of Theristicus caerulescens. NCBI lineage: Eukaryota > Metazoa > Chordata > Aves > Pelecaniformes > Threskiornithidae > Theristicus > Theristicus caerulescens. The sequence goes on along the minus strand of CM036559.1, from coordinate 126,595,016 downwards.
TTTAAAAGTCTCTTCCGTCCCAAAGCATTCTATGATTCTTTCTATGATTCTATGATTCTATGATTCTATGATTCTATGATTCTATTCTAACCCCCCTCCTTCCAAAGAAGGATGCAGTCACATAGGCTGGAAATAACTCTTCAGTTGTACTGGCTTTGTAGGTAATGAAAGAAATAATTATGTGTCAATGGGCATAAAATAGGGGAGAAATCTTTTTCCATAAAGTTGCGAATTTCTGAAAAAGAAATGCCAAATGCTCCTTAGGGACATGTACGATGATTTCTTACCAGGAAGGGGATGAGAGACATGACACGTGGATTAATCTGAATACGAAATTATCCACTGTGCTAAAGGAAACAATGAAAGTAAGTAGGAGAGTGACTGATTTTTGCCATACTTCTTTTGTGGTCCAGTTTTAATGTAATACATGTATGTTATTAATGCTTATTTTCTTGTCCAGTTGAACTGAAATGGTGGCATTATCATGAACATGCTAATAAAAATGTCTTCTAACTAATGCACACTTATGAAAGGTAATCTAATTTGACAGATTCAGCAATTTAGCAGAAGATCATAAAAATAACCAGTTTTTCTTTATATGCCTCTTAAGCTCCTAAGCACCAAGATTTCATACCCTAATGAGACTTCAGAAGAAGAATAATATTTATGGTCATTTCAGAACAGCATTTATAATAAAGTTTAAGTCCAAAACCTTTGCTATTTATTTATTTAGTAAAATCTTCTGCAAGACAAGATAATAATATCCAGTCAAAAAAAAAAAAAGTTAAAGCCCCTAATGGACTGGCAAGAAAAATATCTTCAGAGATATAGGAATACAGGGAATGTATCAAGTCTGGTTTCTAGTTTTAGGTTACAGTGCCTGTGATTTGTGTTTGTCACATGGAGTTTGCATAAAATGTAGAACTCATCAACGTAAAGAACCATTCACAGTGGAAAAAATAATACCATCCCACAAAGTATGAAATCTGTCTCTATCATAACATATGATAGCCCCAAAGAGCCATCAAGGAGACTGCAATTTTCTTCTACAGCACCAGTTGCTCACAAGTGAGTTTGATAGCATAAACTGGATCTTGAGAGCACATTATTTTTTAGACCACGTGTCAAATCAGCCAGCTCAGATACAGTGGAGACATAGGACTGGGAAGGATCCAAACCTAAATCAATTGCTCAGTGATTAATATCACTTAACCTATGTACCTCCTCTCTCACAGCTGAATGTGAACCAGCTTATCTTCCTATTTCTGTTTTTAGGCCAGCTCTACCCAGAGCTATAGTATGTAGGGTAGAAACAACCGCGTTCACTCCTAATCCATCTCCACCAATTTTGCACACTCTTGGAGCCCTGAGGAAATTAGCCCAACCTTTCCTGTGAGCTAAGCTATGCTGTATATGTCCTATATAAACACTTTGACCACATAAAATGCAAGGTCATTTGACTTAACCCAAGAGGCTTAAACTAAACTGGTATGATACAAGATGCATAATGATAATCAGATATCTATATCGCTGTCACATATGGACTTCTGTGAGATTTAGTACTTATTCCATGTAATGCAAAAGACTGGATTATGTCCAACACCTCTTGGTAGAGCAGAGAGAAGGAAGAATAAAAAGATTGTCCTGCTTCTTTCCACGTATGAGCTCAGGTACAATCTAGCACACTTCTAACAAAAAAAAAAAAAAATCCAGTAATAGAAAGAATTAGGAAAAAAAAGACTTTTCACTACATTTCCTAGTATGCTTCCATTTTTTTTGTGTGACCTTCAACAATTTCAGCCTCCCTCAGTTACTACTCAATTTCACCTCAGTTTTCATTCATAAAAATAGCATTAAACCGTTTTATTCACAGGACCATGGTGAGACTTCTAAAGCGGATAGAAAGCATTAAATAAAAAGTGGCAGAAACATGCAAATTACTGTTAGTAGAGCTTTTTTCATTTCTAGCTCCCTTCCCCTTCACTGCTTCTGCCATTGTTTTCTGTTTTCCTCATCAGAATGAAACTATGGAGCACAAGAAGAAATCTTCCCTCACCAGCTACATCTCATGACTTTGCAGTGTTTCATTTGTTTGTTTAATCACTTGTGCAGAGTCTTTCTAATGGAAATCAAGTCCAGGCTTTTCCTCCTAGACAAGGTAGCTCTGCACTGCATTTTTTAGTGTCTTTGTTATGCAAGAAATGTGGGCTTGAAAAGAGCTGCCATTGGGCTGATTGAATTGTCTGGGAGAGAGTTAAAATGTGCCCTGAGCTGATTAGGCCAGCCAGTGTCAATGACAGAGTAAGAGCAAAAGATTTAGCATCAGAGAAATTGCAAGGTTTATCTGGGAGGAGAAGTGGAACGCTCAGCACTATTTGCTTTTAAGCAACAAATATTTTGCTCTAACACTGCTGAGCACATCATACATTTACGGTTGTACTGTGCTGGGGCATGCACATGTATTTTTCATGCTGTACGCTCTGACTGACTTGCAATGTTTGTAATAACCTGAATTTTCTGGGTAGATTGAAACAAAGCCACAAGACTGAAAACTAGACAGCCCAGCAAAAGAATAGCTCATGGAGCAGTCCTGGAATAGGTTCTGTCCACAGAGGTCACCAGTCTCAAAGGACAAAAATTCGGAGCATCCCTTGGGCAGGACATAAGTAAGAAACCCTATGACAGTAAGGAAAACCATATTTATGCCATAATCCAATAGCAGCACAGACAAATGCCCCTGAGTCTGCAGAATTCACTCAAAACTTTAACACTAAGCAGAAAGCAGACACAACAGGGAGCATTCTCACTGTCCAACTTTAGGTTCCTAGATTTATGAGGGAAGGTTAAACTCCTTATCTACGTGCTCTGAATCATGCTCTGGAGGACAGTACCATTGCCTCTAGAGGGATCACGGAGTATCTTCTTGGGCATTTTGCTAGGATGGCAATTTTTAATGAAGTCAGTATCCACAAAATGGATGTCAACAACTTACCTCAGAAATGCTTGCTTTTTTGTACATCCAGGAGTTAAAATAGCCACAGGCATTTCACCTCTGCACCATTGCAGAGGCACCAGAGCAGGCTGCCTTCAAAGATCCAGCACCCAGCAACAATAACCAAGACATCTGTGAGACAATACACTCAATCACATAACATTCAACAGTGGGACAATGACACAGCCACCCTTAAGGCTCCTGCACTGCTGGTCTCTCTTCTCCCAGTCACCTGCTTTCCCAGAGCCATTTTGAGGTGTTTCGCACATGGAGGAAAAGCAAATTTCAGGTCCTCAGGACTACTCAAGAAGGTGACTGAACTTACCAACCAAAGGGCAAGACTGCTGAGAGTGCTGATTGTGCAGCCCACTGCCACAATCTAATGCCAAATAACAGTAAACAACAGAGGGATGATTACTTACAGTCACTATGAGCATTCACTAGAAGTCTGTGTGTGATCGGTGACCAGAATCACTTATGATACTGTGGGCAAGCAAGAGGGCAGAGTCATAAGGACAAGGTGGCTATGACAGAGAAAGCAACATTTCCAGATGCAGGAACACTGTTAACTCAGACTCCTTCAGCCCATCTCCTCTTTTAGCTTTACCGTTGCACATGTGGTGAAATTATTCCACTGGCATTGAAGTTGGAAGATGGTTTGGTCAATAACCATGTACTTCTTTTCATTAGGTAGTGATCTTCCCTGTGATGGATTGTACTCTTTGTTGTTATTACAAAAATAATTTGAAAGGTACCACACTTCTCTTCCTTTAATCATACACCATTTCTGGCTTCTTGTTTGTCTCAGGACTCAAATTTCATAATAGCAAAGGCAGAAAAATGATATTTTCAGGGCAAAATTGATAGAGACACGAGTCTCTTCTTAGCAATATTTGCTATTGCAGGGATTCAAAATAGTGGCATTGCTCTCAATCCCAGCTCTTATCTTGTGACACATTCTAGGTTGTGTTTTTTGGTGCTGTATTATCAGCTTAAAGTTTGTCATAGGGTGGTGGAAAGTATTTTGCATTCTCTGGTGCAGAACAGACATCCTGTGACTCCACCCAGACTACTATTTGCTACTTAGAATCATAGAATCATAGAATCATAGAATTGTTAAGGTTGGAAAAGACCCTTAAGATCATCAGGTCCAACCATTAACCTACCACTGCCAAGTCCACCACTAAACCATGTCCTCAAGTACTGCATCTACCCGTCTTTTAAATACCTCCAGGGATGGGGACTCAACCACTTCCCTGGGCAACCTGTTCCAGTGCCTGACAACTCTTTCAGTAAAGAAGTTTTTCCTAATATCCAACCTAAACTTATCCTGGCGCAGCTTGAGGCCATTTCCTCTCGTCCTATCGCTTGTTACTGGGGTGAAGAGATCGACCCCCACCTCTCTACAACCTCTTTTCAGGTAGTTGTAGAGGGCAATAAGGTCTCCCCTCAGCCTCCTCTTCTCCAAACTAAACAACCCCAGCTCCCTCAGCTGCTCCTCATAAGACTTGTGCTCTAGACCCTTCACCAGCTTCGTTGCCCTTCTCTGGACACGCTCCAGCACCTTGATGTCCTTCTTGAATTGAGGGGCCCAAAACTGAACACAGGATTCGAGGTGCGGCCTCACCAGTGCCAAATACAGGGGCACTATCACCTGCCTGGTCCTGCTGGCCACTTGTTTCTATATGGTTTTGTGGATTGCTACCTCCTACTCCCTTGAGACAGTGTCTCCTGCTTAGATGTAACATGGTCAGCTAGGCTTAAATATTATCAAAATCCACTTCACAAGTGTGCATAGATTTGACAGATATTTAGAAAATAACATATCTGTGTTCAAAAATATTTGCATGAAGATACCTTATCACAACATTCCTGACTTTTAGTATAGACAGACCACAGAATTTCTAATTACAACTTTCACAATTAATGCTCTGTGCACCTGTGATTGTTGGTTTTAATGTTATTGTATTAATACATGGCAAGGGGACAGCATACTTCACTTCTGCAAGATTTAAATGAAAAGACTGCAGCTAAGAGTCAGATGGAAGATTGAATTTCATTAGTTATGGTATAAATTCATAATATCCTGGATAGTTAACAATGTAAATGGGCAGGACAGACCAAGGGTAGGAGAACAGCTATCATAGAGAAGTGAAATGTGTTGTTTAAAGTGATGCATAAGGTTAGTGGTTGAGCCAGAAATAGAACTCAGGTGCAGACCTACTTGGAGAAGGCCATGGGATGACAGAGCCTATAACCCCCTCTTCTCCCTGCTGCCTTTAGGACTGTTCAGAACAACACACCATAGCAGCTTCCCAGCTTCCCCTCATCCCAAATTCAGATTGAAACCAAGGTCTTAAATGCACCAGATCAGTCTCCCATTATCCATTATCCCCAATGTCACAGCCCACATCAGTATCATCATGTGATAAAATTACACAGAAAGGAGATAAATCACAAAGTTGCAAGTCTGTGAAACCAGCTAGATTTACAGACTAAATATTGATTGTTCCATTTCCATAACACTCAGCCTGCATGGGAGCATCATGGATATGTTAGGGATGATACTTGGGTCAGTTGTATTAAGACATTCGAACTGTTCCCCAGTACCCGAGCTAGCTTGAGAAAACCGCACAGCACTGACACTGTGCTGCACACGTATCCTAAATAACAACACTGAGATGTGCTTGAAATTAAGAGTGACAGAATAATTTAGTAGCAATGTGGGATGCGATTAACTGTAATGAGATGACACTGACCAAAATGAAATTCTGAATTGAATGATTTCCTAATAACAGCAAGGCTATTGGAATGCAGGACAAACCCTCCATATGAAATGCTTTATTTTTTGAGTAATTTATCTCATTGCAATCCCCTGAATGAAAGTTGGGGCAGGACCAGAGATTGCAAAAGGAGGTTTTGCCAGTGTGCGCATGGCTGGTACGCACAGTGGAGAGACTGAATGTCTTAAATAATTGTTTTAATAAATAACCAGCATGTCTTTAAAAACATGGTGCCTTCTTATTACCCAGCCTTACAATTCAAAAAATGCAGCCGCAGCAGCCAGTCTAGGGAGACTCACAAGAGGTAAGGGAGAAGAAACAAGCGAAAGCAGTGGCAAACAGAAATTGCTTGCATAGATAGAACCCAGGAATTGCAACCAAGTTTTATTTTCAAAAATGAATCTTCAATAACAATGAACACAAGGCAAAGGGAGTGAGTGGGGTGGTACTGCCTGCAAAAACGGCAAAATTCCTAGAAGAGTGAGAGGGGTGTCTGATGACTCTTATGAATGACAGTATGAGATTTCAAAGAGATATACTGTGGGTCTTTTTTATTCCAGGACTAAAAACAAATGAAGGAAATTGAAACTCCAACATCTACATATAAATTTGGAAATGTTAGAGATTTTCCATTAATTGACAGGATGGGCTGTGGGATGTCTGACCCTTCATGACTGGAGAGACTGCTGAGAGAAAGATTTCACCCTGGAGAAATGCATCTTAGTAGTAAGGACAGTAAAACTGCCTGGGGAAAAGCTCCAAACAATGCCAATCATCAGTTCAGAACAAATACGGTCAAAGAAAAGGTCAGAGACAAAGTGGTAAGCAGAAGCGGACTGACCAAGAGGATGGATGTCCAGTTCATGTATAATGGAAAGCAATACAAAGACAGAAAGCAAGTGTCCAGACAGAGGGCAGCCATGGGAGGGAATGGACCACAGCAGCCTGGACAAATGAAGCAGAAGATGTTGCAGTGCAGAATGAAAAGCTTCCTGGGGAAGAGGGGGATGGTGTCAGTGCATCATGGAGTGTTTACTACTGTGTGATGAGAAGGATGGTGAGTTTGACTCACAGAAGGTATTAGAAATGTGAGCACCATCACAGGTGGAAATGCAGCAATATTTATTAGGAGAAATCTGACTAGTTGTTAATGACCTACTGAAAAGCTTTCTGAGAAAACATGTAAATTTGAAAACAGAAAAAGCTAGTAAAACTAGTTGTTTTGGTTTTTTTTTTCTTTTTCTTTTAAAAGTAATGGAGTAATGAAAACTGATTCACAGTGTCTGCAGGGCAACAGTTGAAATATACCTATTCAGCTCCTTTTGACAAAAAAAGGCTGATCTGGTCTACTTTGAAATCTTAATGACCATTAAGGGTTGCTGAATTCGGACTAATAATGCTAGACCAAAACCTTTTTTTCTGGAAACCTAGGAAAGCATTGAAAGAATGAGTTTGAAAAGATAGGAGAATCTAGGAAGAGGTACTTCTGTTTTAACACAGAAGATTGAAAAATTAGTTAAAAGTAAATAAAATATCTGATCCCAGCATTTGATGTGCTATCCTTAGATAGAAAAATATTTAGAGGGGCATCTGAAGCATCACCTGTTATATTTTATATTTATTAAACTGAAAAAGCAAGCCATTTCTACTGTCAAGTAGAAAGTGCAAAAAGGGAAAAAGAACAAAGAACGATGAAAGTATTTACTGATGAAACATATTCATCTTAAACCTAAAAATGTCAGTACTCTGTGTTAATTAAATCCTTAAAAGTAATTTGTTTTTAAAGACAATATTAATTAGAGAACCCTTGTGAGAGAAGACACCAAGAGTTGTACCTCAAATAATAAGAGGTTTTCATTGTACAGCTAATTCTCAGATCTCACTGACACAATGAACCCAAGGCAAAACATTCTCAAAAACAGCTTTACTCCACAGCCCTTATTAAAAACAGGGACACAGTTTCTCAAATTACATATATAGGATTGGAGGAGTGGGAAGATGGGAAAGGTGGAGAAAGAAAGTGCCACATAGTTTCACTGTGCCTGTCAACCTGGCTTTCCAGGAGTCTACTATCGCGGACATACATCCCAGATTATTCAGCTGTTGCAGGCAACCTGCTGCTGTAGGCTCCTGTCTACATGACCTGTATTTACAGCTCCTTCTCCTGTTTCCCTTTTTTCCTTTTCCTGTTTTATCTAACCTTGTGTAAGCAGTTGTAACCTGTGGCCTTTTAAAATATCATTCTCACTAAAGGACAATACTATCTGCTGCCTCATATTTTTTCCCACACAGGCATTTTTGGCTCCCAGTGGTGATATATTAGGCTTCTTGTATTAGTAGACACAATCTGTGAGTGTGAGCTTTATGTATTTGCTTATACATCGCCTTTATATCTAACATCTTGAGCTGAGCAGGTGATGTACGTGAGAGTTTGTGCTATGTCTGTCCTTCTTGAGTAGTTTGCAAACCTCGTGGGTATTTTGGTTTGTCTACTACTGAGAGGATACCTTTACTACAAAACATTTTGGAAATTGCTTTTGGATCATACAATCTTATTTATCCAGAAAATTCCTTGTAAACACAACACAATAATTCCTATTTGCTTATGCTGTTCTCTTCTGTAGCATTTCCTTTTTTTTTTTTTAACTATTTTTTTTACTGCAGGGTTAAAACCAGTTTTGGAGATGATATGGTATTCTTTCTCCTTTTCTTTTTAAATTTTCCAGGACATAAGAAACAGTGCCCTATAGTACTATTGATGCTTACCATCAGCAGAGTCTTTCTCATCACTCTCAATATATTTCTTGTTCTTGTGGTGATACATTTATTTTCACCCTTGATAACTCCTGTACAACTGACATTTAGTCCATCACAGAAAGCACCGTCCACCCTTAGCTCAGTGCCTCCAATAAAAATTGGTTAAAATGAGGTCACTCAGATTCAATTCAGACACAAGGTCTTCTGGTGCCCAGGCATACTTCCATTTATTTAGATTTAGAAGGTCATTTTTTTCATATCAATGATTCAGCATGTTAACAATTCAACACATCTAGCTGGGATGAAATCACTCTTGATCCTCCTTTATATCTCTGGAAAGGATATTTAAATAATTTTTGAATTAGCAATGGAAGACATCTTAATGTGAAGAAAATTGTATACTCCCACTCCTCCTGAAAACACACAGCTAGACCTTTAGGTCTAGATCTTCCAAGATATTTAGAATCATAGAATCACAGAATCATTTAGGTTGGAAAAGACCTTTGAGATCATCAAGTCCAACTGTAAACCTAACACTACAGAAGTCCAACACTAAACCTTGTCCCTAAGTGCCACATCTACAGGCCTTTTAAATACCTCCAGGGATGGGGATGTAACCACTTCCCTGGGCAGCCTGTTTCAATGTCTGACAATCCTTTCAGGGAAGAAATTTTGCCTAATATCCAACCTAAATCTCCCCTGGCACAGATTGAGGCCATTTCCTCTTGTCCTATCGCTTATTACTTGGGAGAAGAGACCGACCCCCACCTTGCTACAACCTCCTTTCAGGTAGTTGTAGAGAGCTAAGATCTCCCCTCAGCCTCCTCTTCTCCAGGCTAAACAACCCCAGTTCCCTCAGCCACTCCTCGTAAGACTGGTCCTCTAGACCCTTCACCAGCCTCATTGCCCTTCTCTGGACATGCTCCAGCACCTCAATGTCTTTCTTTAGTGAGGGGCCCAAAACTGAGCACAATATTCGAGGTGTGGCCTCACCAGTGCCGAGTGCAGGGGGACGATCAGTTCCCTAGTCTTGCTGGCCACATTGTTTCGGATACAAGCCAAGATATTGTTGGCCACCTGGGCACACTGCTGACTCATATTCAGCCGGCTGTCAACCAACACCCACAGGTTCTTTTCCACCAGTGAGCTCTCCAGCCACTCCTCCCCAAGCCTGTAGCATTGCCTGGGGTTCTTGTGACCCAAGTGCAGGACCCAGCACTGAGCCTTGTTGAACCTCATACAGTTGGCCTCGGCCCATCGATCAGCCTATCCAGATCCCTCTGTAGAGCCTTTCTAAGTCTTCCTAGTCTTATTCCTACTGAGGATAATTTGAATTTTTAGCATAACCAACTTTTAAGACCTTCAAGTTTCTTTCAGAGGAATGGAGATGCCTAAGTGGGAAATAAGTACCTTAGAGTCTTCTGAGAACTTGGAGTTTAAACTTTGTTTCTCACTTATCCATCTATAAAATTGGCATAATATTACATTATTATAGTATGCTAAGTAACAAAAAGTTTAAGAGATATCCAGCTATAGCATGTATTGGGATCCAATAAATAGCAGTGAAACTCATTAAGAGTCTGTATGTAGGCTTCAGTTGACTTTAGTAGGGATTACATCTGTGAACAGCTTTTGTCTCCTATGAATGGGCTTTGAGTTTGTCCCCCTAGAAATGCCCTAAACTTGTTCTCTGCCACTAACCCACAGTTTGCTAATCAAGTGATGCATGTTGTCTACCACCTCATTTGTACACAATGTTTGAACTGTTCCTTTACTCATACATCAAAAGACCTTTGCTTGGAACACAAATCAAGTACCAGCAATTTTCAAAGGACTTTTTTTTCGCTCTGAGATTTTTGGAGAAATTACCTTAACAGAAAGCCAGACAATGAAAACTCACTGTTGGGGGAAGAAAAAAAAAAAAAAGACCTGAGCTGGAGATGGATCAGACCTCAGATTTTATGTTTAAAAATTTTTTCACAAATCTCAGAAATTATGCAATGATTATTTTGATGTTAAATCAGTTTTAATCAAGACATTATAGAACCTTCAAAAGGAAGGTCTATAATGATTTGACTGGCAGACCTTTAACATGGCAAAGCAGATGAGTGTCACTGAAATATATTTTTGCTTAGGTGGAAGGTAAACTGATCACAAGTGGTTTCCAGCAGCCCCTTTAATTTACATATTTTTTTACTGCATTTTAATTTTCTTGATGTTTCATAGGTATAATTTCACACTTGCCTCCATCAGCTTTGTGCTCTGCTTGTAATAAGAAATTCCAGTAATCTGTTTTTCTACTTCCTTCCTTGCGTACCAATAAAGCCTCCATCTGTGTTAAAAAATTAATATTGATGTGCAGATTGAGTATAAAAATGTACCTAGACCAGCTTCAAACAAGTCCTGGTGATTTCATTAAATCTTTTTAATAGCCACTGTCAGTGGGAACTCTGTGTTCTCAGAGAAAATGACTTGCTGTATTTCTTCCAAATCATTATTTGATTTTTAAAGCAAAACAGCCCCAAGCTAAAATAATAGACAATTAGTTTGCCCACAGTCAAATTAAGATTTGTCAGCTAAGATCCTTTATGGGACATGCAGTAGATGTAGCATGTTTTACTTTAAAACAAGAAATTCCACTTTGTAAGTTAGTTTTACTGATCGTCCTATTACAAGAGACTTGTATATTAACTGGTTCAGTTATTGCTTTAACAGTTTTATCTCAGAGTGAGAAAAGGATTATACTGGTCCAAGGACTTTTATGGCTCCTTTTTTTAGATTATTAGGAATACTATCTGAATTGTGATTACAGCAATCAAACATTACAAACACAGTAGCTGGGCCACCATAAAATGTAATCTGGAAAACTCTCATGATTTATTCAGGGTGCTTCCCACGATCTGTGCATTTGATCGTGAGATAAATTCAGATTGCTTGCTATCCGTTTCAAATTGGGAAATATATGTAATAGATTCCAGTAGAGAAGTGAATAACTAATATGTCAGACTGCAGGTCAGGTAGAAAAGTCATAGTTTCCTCAGCAGTTTTCAGCATAACACAAACACACAAATACATTATTTTTGTCGCTACTAATGGAGAAGCTTTCTCTCAGCTAGGACTGTATACATAAGTTATCATGAGATGAAGCAGGGTGTGGGTTTATAAGTACATCAGCTGCTCCATGAGCAGCAGTTCCCTGAAAGCACACTTTTATCCTGCAATAAGCCACAGAAAGTGAGAGGTTCCTCAGGTCATTGTCATGGAGTAAATCCCCTGGCTTTCTTCATGGCAGCTTGTTTGGGTTGCTACATGCCAATTTGCCAATTTGCCAATTTACCAATTACAAACAGTAAGCACAATTTTTTTTACTTCTTTCTACTAATTTCATTTCAGGCAACTTGTTTGACTTCAATAAGGCCACTTTGGTGAATATCTCTCTTTTTTTTAACTGACTTATCATAGACTTAATGCCAAGCCTATGTTTAGGTCTATGCTAAGTCTTGTGTCTGAACGGCTGCTAAAAGTAAGAATCCATCTCACCTAATTTTATTTATTTTACAAGTTAGGCATCCTGTTTAAACAGTCACCAAAGATCCCTTGCATCATCATAGACAAGTGACATCCCACAACAGTCATAAACAAAAGTCCATCTACCTTAGTATCTTAGCTTTACCATGGCGTTACAGCAGAGTAGTAAATAATAGAGAGAACTTGTAGCAATATTTCCCCAGAATATTCTCCCACTTTTCAAACCCTTTCTGTCTTAGTGGCTGAGGGTCTTTGTATTTATATCCTGCATGGGGTTTTCTTCCAGGAATAAGTCTAGTATGTCCTTGACCCCACATCAACTTTTAGTATCCCAAATGTCACATGGGGCAGAGTTCCTGTGTGTAAACACCTCTCGTGTGAAGAATCAAAACCTCCATGTCATAGCGGTCAGAGACTTGTTAAGGCATATCTTTTCCTGGCCCAATATGCTTAGCTCTTCTATCAGTGGAAGCCACTCTGTACCTCCATCCAACATCCACATTGTCTTTCTTTGAATTTTCCCCAGTTCTCTCATATCTGTTTTGAGACAGGAAACAAAACTATAAACAAGATAGAGATGAACAGTGGATTCATACAGTGAATAACTGAACCATCTGTCTGTCAAGACATTATCTCAGTCATTGTGTTTCTAAAGCATATGATACAATCAGTCTCTGATCTACCTTCTGACAACACACACTATTGCAATATAAGTAATAATAATAAAATACAACATGGTTCTGATGATGCACACCTCAAAAAGAGTGCTCTGGTACTGAAATTAGGTTTGAAAACATCTATGAAAATATTAGATAGATATAATTTGGAAAGGCACATACATTTTAATTGACATACATTGCAGTGTTGGGCCATGTGTTATGAACACTACTTTTATCAGGTTTCAAAGGATTATTTTAAAAGTTTTCTGCTACTGAAGGGATTTTTTTTGTGTTTCTATTCCTAGTAATGCAAGTGACAGATGAATCTCCTTCAGGACTGGCAAAGGAATTTGCAGTCATCTCTCAAGTACAGGACCTGGTTATTTCTGAGGGTCCTCTATGGCAAACCACAACTGTCAATACATCATGATAGAACACATAGAATCCAAGGGTAAGTCCTGAAGGTTTCGTAGCTTGAAGAGCACAATAATTAGCATTGTGTATGCGCATGAGTGCACCTGGCTTCTCTTACACTAGCTCTGAAGAGATTTGCTTGTGAAGTGGGAGGGCTGAGTAATAAGAAGGATAGAGCTGACACACAAATCCCACCAGTTTCATTCATGAGTGTTCAACAGTGCCTCTGAAGTTAAAGCAAAATGCTTAATTTGTTCAGAAATGCTAGCATCATCAAGCTATGAAAATCTGAAGCATAAGTATATCTGAGAAATATGGCAGCTATAATAAAACTGTAAGTGGGAATATCAGTAAAGGAGAAAGATGGAAGCATTGAAATCTTTATACATTGCTGGCCAAGAATGTTTTGCATCATTTTTTGAGTGTTGGTCAAGAAGAAATGTGTTTATTGCATTTTAGCCAGAAAAAATTGAAACAGTGAAGAATACATTACTGAAACAGCAAAAATCTCATTTAGTCATGATTTAAAATTATAGAAAATTTGAAAAGTGTCCCTCTTTTAGTTCTGATAAACAGTCACAACTACAGGTGCTCTCCAAGAATATATTACAGATGCATTTATACACATACATCACTCCATAGCAGACAGCTTTTCTTTTATTTAGGTCAGTTACTGAAGTAACTTACAAAGCACAGTTTGCAATTTGTGTGCTGTTCTTCAGCAGTGACAGGATTGTTGAAAAGTTGCAAGGGTTAATTCCAGTAGAACACATGCTTGGAGAGAATATTTATTGTGCACTTGCCAGTGTTTTATTGTCTAGTGATGTTGGAAAAAACTTATCACTTAGGCAGCCAAGGGAGCTCCTTCATTGCCTTGGAAAAAAAAAAAGGGCTCATATTTTATAACAAATATCATAATGAGTGTTCCACATTTTATCACTGCATTATACACCAGGGAGCATTCTGCTCCAAGCTATCACATCTGTCTCCCATGTTGGCTGTCCTTACTCAGCAGGCTGAATTCATCAACAAGAGCTTGTTCTTTCCACACTGAGCTTTTCAAGTCTTTCTTCAGGAACTTGATGCAACCCATCGTGATATTTTTCTACACGATAGTGTGACACGATTGAGAAAGGAAGTAGAGCTAAAATGTTCCTCTGGATGGGAGTACACACTGAAGGGTTCCTGTCCAAACAACAACATCGATTCACAATAAAATCTCTTCATGGATTTCAAAGAACTAATGTAAAACAACAATTTTTAGAGATGCTTTTGGTCAACTGAATTATGTTAATTCTACAGTCACAGAAGAACATGCCCAAGTTTAATGAAGTTCATGAGTTCTTGTGAAGTTAAGCATTTCTTAGTAAGCAGAAGAGAATGACATTTTTTTTTCCCCAATGCGACTCCTCTCTCTTTCCAAGAGAATAATTTGGAATTAGTTAGTTTCAGAAGTTGGTATAATTATTTTCCAGTTAGAATGTGTCAATACTTAAGTGTTAATAATGGATGATCAAAAAAAAAAAAAATCTAAAAAACCAGGAATAACGGATTAACAAGAAAATCTGGAAAAACTGGCTAGACTTGTCTTTTTTTAAGAGTGATCTGAATAAAGAGGGAACTGGATAAAGACTCCTTTGCCAATATACATAAACTGGGAAGTGCAGTGTGTTTGATTCTTCATATTTATTTCAGAATTGTCTAATAACTACAAGAACTCACTGAGCAACTTGCTTTCCCTAGCATCCTGCTAATCCAAAGTATCATTTTTCATATGAAATCTCTGAATTTGGGAAAAAAATCCAACACTATAAGCACTCAAAGCTATGCTTAAAATGCAAGAAACTATTGAAATAAAGCATAATTCGAAGTTAGAGAAAAAAATCTGTCTAGCAGTGTAAAAGAACTAAGCTTAATGAAAACTAAGTGTCCTGGTTTCATCTGGGATAGAGTTAATTTTCTTCTTAGTAGCTGGTATAGTGCTGTGTTTTGGATTTAGGATGAGAATAATGTTGATAACACACTGATGATTTGGTTGTTGCTGAGTAGTGTTCATACTAGTCAAGGACTTTTCAGCTTCCCTTGCTCTGCCAGGTGCACAAGAAGCTGGGAGGGGGCACAGCCAGGACAGCTGACCCAGACTGGCCAAAGGGCTATTCCATACCGTATGGCGTCATGCCCAGTATATAAGCTGGGGGAAGAAGAAGGAAGGTGGGGACGTTCAGCAAGATGGCGTTTGTCTCCCCACGTAACCGTTACGCGTGATGGAGCCCTGCTTTCCTGGAGATGGCTGACCACCTGCCTGCCGATGGGAAGTAGTGAATGAATTCCTTGCTTTGCTTTGCTTGTGCACATGGCTTTTGCTTTCCCTATTAAACTGTCTTTATCTCAACCCATGAGTTTTCTCCCTTTTACTCTTCCAATTCTCTCCCCCATCCCACCGGGGGGGAGTGAGTGAGTGGCTGCGTGGTACTTAGTTGATGGCTGGGGTTAAACCACAACACCAAAACACAAACTTGTATTCTTTCAATCACTACTCATATAGCTTTCAACCCACCAGAAAAATAGTTTACAGTCCTTATACAGTCATTGGAGCCTCCTTCCCAGATAGGTACTATAGTAGACACCTAATTTAGTATACAATGAATCTCAGCAACTCACAGAGTTCAAGTGGGGCCTGAATGTTGTTGAACTGGAATCTGGGACAATTCACAGCAATAATGAATGTAACATTAAAGGAAATATGTCAATGCATTCATGATTTGGCAGTTCATACTTTTGATTAATTTATTGCATTATAACCTCATTCCTTTGTTAACACCAGGAAAGTAAGAAATTTAAAACTTTACTGAAAGGACCTCTATTCTGACTGCTCCACAGAGAATGGACATTGTTAGATGTCTTATATGAACTTGCTTCTAATAAAAGCAAATTGAAATTAAGAGCAAATTTCATTCCTTTATTAGAAGCAATTATCTTCTCACAACAGCTGCCATATCAACTACAAATTCAGTGCTGCACGCTCTTTCAGGTATGTGACTTAGTATGATTTAGTGAACTCAGTCAATCAGGAAATAAACATTCTTTTATATAAAAGAGGTGGAAATTCATTACAGCTTTTTAGTTCAGCAACACAGATTGTTAAATCCACTTGTCACAGACAGAATGAAAATCGTGTGCTGCAAGTCACCAAGATTAGTCCAAGTAGACATCTGGTAGATAGTTCTTTCTTAGTATATAGAAATTTTCTTATTCATCTATTTATCTCCCTACATCACCCCACCCCAATCTTCTTTAAGCACCTTTGAGGAAAAATTATTGTGACGTTTTCTGTCATTTTTTTCCCCAACCATATTGAACATCCATTTTTGCTCACAAGCAGTTCTGGGGGACATTTGTAGATGCTCTTATGAAGTGAGCTGTAAAGTCAAGGAAATAGACTTCCTTATCTAGGCTTCCGACAGCATGCAATACCAGGAGGAAAGCGGTTAACAATAGGCCTTAAGTCTTATGCATGTGGTTGGGAAGAGAATCCATATACAAGTGAAAGTTGAATAGAGATTACTCACCTCCCCTAATCCTACAAGAAGGGATGAACAGGAAGGGCTGTCCAGTCAAGGTCAAATTGTATTTTAAGAGGCCGGTATTAACAGAAAGAAGGTAACTATAACTGGCACCTTTGACCTTACCAAGTCTAATAGAAGGCACTTACCATCTCCATCCACATATAATAAAATGTATGAATTTATAGACATAACACAAAAATATTTTATTTTAGGAATATGTATCTGTATGTAAATGTAAAGGTTCAAAATTCACAGATAACTTCTCAGAGGAGTCCCATTCTGCAGGACATTGCACAAACTTCTAACAAGAGACTGACCATGCCACAGGGAGCTTAGATTTTAAATGAACAAGACTGTGTTAGAGTAAAGAAGACACAGTGACTTCCCTCTTATCTTTCAGTATAGCAGGAGCAGGTCTAAGAACAGCACTCAGGATATCTGGAAGGACATATTTCAACAGCTGCTATTCAATAGCTCTAAATACATCTATCCCAATACTCAAGATCTTCCTTCACCATTTTACTTCTGCTATAGCATTCATTGTTTAATACAGCAGAGAAGATTAAGAGCTTTCCTAGTGTTACCAGGGTGGCTTTTTGTCTGGATTGATTTAGTTTATTTAAATGATGCTTACAGTACAAGAAAGAAACTATTTAGCCTGAAAACAAGAATCTTAGATAATATTTGTACAGGAGATTTAAGGTGACAGACTGAAACAACAAGCTTTGCTATCCAATATCCTTCTATTTATCTAGTCTTTAATAGAACATACAAAGGCATTATTGCAACCCAAATGAAAAACTCTTGGAGTCACCATGAGCCCTCAGTAATGGGTAGAATATTATTGTTTTGTTGAAGCTCCCAGACAGGGTCAAAATTTAATATGAAAAGTAAAAGTGAAAATCAGTCCTTTTTTCTCTCTCTAAGCTACAGAGTAGAGGAAAACCATGCTAGCTAGAAATCTCAGCACTTTTTGCTCTCCATTCAGCCAAATCTTCAGTCATCTTAGGACCTATGATCAAACTTGAAATCCAAAACAGCATTAAAGCTAGAATTTTCCATATTTAAAGAAGGCAATAGATAAGTTTGTCAGCAGGCAGTAGTAAAGTACATTTAGAAGTTGTTCCATAAATACAAAATTATCTAACTGGCATAAGGACTTCATTTTTTTATTTTATTAAAACTTCTTCCTTAGACCTTTGCTTTTACTAAAAAGCACAAAAGATATTACACGCAATCTTCAGCTGAGCATCAAGATCTCTTAAATTTCTTATTTTCATATTTATCTTTCATGGAATTTAGTCTGAAAATATTTTTTTTTCCTGTTTTTAATTTGAAAAAGCAAGTAATTCTGTCTGCCTTCCATAATTGGATTTTACCTATGCCATCTGAGAGAGATTTTATTTTCCAGAGAGTAAGTGTTTAATTTACTCGTAGCACAATTTAATTTCTTATAAATCCTTGAGGATCTAGTGCTTTTATGAATCTTATCTAAAGAAGATACATCAATCAGTATGGCATCACTAACACTAGACTATGATATTTTCAAAGATTATTAGTGGTCAGGGAAATCAAATGCTCTCTAAACTATCTTTTTGAGGACATCCCAGCTTCTATTAGGTAGTATCATTAGGTTATTAAATGCTTCTCCAAACTTTTGACATGAAGAATGACCTTCATTAAGAAGGGTTAGAGTGTCCTTTATCAGACGAAGCACAGTCTTGCAGATTATATGATAAAAATTGACATGTGATCTGACCCGTGTTGAATGATCAAAATTTTCCTTTGTTTAAAGACATGACTTTTTTTGTAACTAAGAAACATTCTGTTCATATAGGTAAACATTAGGGGTTTGATACTAAGTGTGTTACGAACGGAGTTAGGTTAGCATAAAACCAACATTCAGAAATGGTGTCTTTACTCACAGAAAGTATAGCATATGGTAAACAAAATGTCCCTTTTAAGAAAATTTGCATGAAATTTCAGTGAAGCGGAGATTTGACCAGCAATGTTGCATATTGAAGAGACAGCTACAACTTCTAATAAGGTTTATACAAAAGTGGCTTTTCAAACTCTGGAAGCAAATCTGTTTCTGAAATATTACCTAGTAAATTTCATGTTTGTCCAATGTTTTCTTACCATAAAATGTACAATCATTTTGGAGAGTTCCTGGTCAGCATATCAAAATGCTTTATAGTCTCTCACTCAAAAGGATTTGCTCTGCGTCATACAGGAAGGTCTCACTCAGGCAGCAGGGAATTAAACTCTGTTTCCAAACTCACGACAAGCACTTGTGTTATTGAACTAGGAACTTGACCCTCAAAATCAGGTTTCTTCAGGGACATTTATCTCAGTAACTTTAGCAACTGGTAATGCAGATGCCTACATTTGAGATAGTCACTCTGGGCTCCTCCAGGAGAGGAGGAGAAGCAAAATGCTTTAAAAACATGGTTCATTTGAACCACTTTACACATTTCTATCTAGGTAAGAGAAAACACATTCTGCAAATGCTCATTTTTTCTCCCTTGACTGTAAAGTAGTTCTACCAATTTCAGTTCTTGCAAGTTGAATAAACATCTAACAACAGATGCCTACATTTTCCCATAGGATTTACAGGACGAGTATCAACCTCTTTTCATTCTCATACAGTGTTTGTTTGGTAGTAGGGCAGGTTTGAAATACCATTTGCATAAATTCATATCTCACATTCTCACTTGCAGGCTTGTAATTTGCAGAAATGTGTTAGGAAATTCTCAACAGACAAATCCAGGCAAAGACTTGATGGACATCTCTGTTCAAATTCAAAAAACAGTATTGCTACATCAGACACTCATAGCACAATCTTTACATTTCCAGTAATGTCACAGGAAGGAGGAAAGGAACAGCAGGAGGCCAAATCCAAATTCCTTGTATATCTTACGTAGTTAACTAATTAGCCTGTTATTTAAGTCATTTTTGATGTAAATATGGATGTTAATTAAGTAGTACAAGAGAAGTAATGCAGGAAGCAGGGGTAATCTAGGCCTTAATTGTTTGGCTCTGTCAAAAATACAAAATCTTTTTCAAGATGGTATAGAATTAGGAGGTCAGTATTAGGTGGGCCCTGGGTTTTCTCACAGAGACCATGTAGTCATAAAGATAGATGCTTTTGTCCCTGAATTAAGTGATCTTTTCATTTCACCCAGCATATCCCCCATCTTTTAAATGAATTAATTTTCACTGGCTTTGATTTCTGAATGCTGAAGTTTTTGTTTTAATTTTGCTTCTCTCTGGAACACAAAATTTCCTATTTTTCCACCAGTTAACAAGAATTAGCTTTGAAACAATTGCACAAAAAAGCCAGGCTATTGAAAAGAAGCATTTTAAATGCAAAGTTCTGCAAAGAAGGATCTCTGATAATGGAAACAAGCACTGCAAAACGATTAAAGGCTGAAAGCATCTGGGAAAAAGCAAATTAACTGAGCTTCTGGAGTGAACAGACGTGATCTTTAGAGTTTAGAAATATGAATTCCCCCCTCTTGTTCCCTAATGAAACTCAGGGGCAGGACACTGTAGCCTACTTTATTTTTCACATTTATTGTTCTGAGGTACAGTTACTTCTTTCTGGGGTTTATATTGAAGATATCCAAGAACTTATCCAGAAAAAAAGACTGTTCTGAATACCCTTGACATGGTTAGGAACAAAACCCAAGAGAAAATAATTCATTTTGTTCAATCATTATGATTGATTAAAAATAAAAATATAATGATTAGAGAGAGTGTACAAAAGTGGAGAATGACATAAACTCAGTGGAAATATTTTCACTGGCTGCTCAGCTATAATATTGTCCATCAAACAATTTCATCAACAGAAGGGTTTTTAGCCAGCTCATCTTCCTTAAGCCTTATAGCAAATTCTGATCTGAAACCAAGGAGAAAAAGGGATGGAACTTCTTAGCCTGGAGGCAGAGATTGTTTGTATTATTTCCTTTATATTGCCTTCAGTTTAAGCTTGAGCAATTCACTATGTAGTACAAGCTCAGACCAAAAGGGTCATGTTAAACCCCCAGATCTCACTAGCCTATATTTGCAAAGAAGAGAAAGTGAACATTCAGAAGTCAAAGTTCTAAAAACTAAGCTAGGTCAAGGTTGTATGTCCAGTAAAGTATAATTTGAAATAAATTTATATTTTATTATTCTCAGCCTACTGATATATATTTAGCAGCTCTGCTGAAAAAGGACCTGGAAGTCCTGGAGGACAGAAGGTTAATCATGAGCCAACCTTGTGCCCTGGCAGTGATGACGACCAACAGCATCCTGGGCTGTAGCAGCAGGAACAGAGCCAGGAGACTGAGTAAAGTCACCAACACCCTTTACTCAGCACTTGTTAGACCACACTGAAATATTGCATCCAGCTTTGGGACTGCAGTACAAAAAGGATAGTAATAAATAACAAGAAGACTGTGGAGGACTGGAGGATTTGCAACAGTGAGGGAGAGGGACCTGGGCTCATTAACTGAGAGGCACCTAACAACAACACCCCAAGTCCTATGGGTAGGTTATCAAGGATCATCCAGGCTCTTCACCATGGTGTATAATGGGAGGACAGGAGACAACATGCATAATTTGAAACAATAGAGGTTCAGGCTGCACAGAAAGACATTTTTTCACTCTGAGAACAGTCAGGTATCAGCAGAGAAGTTGTGTGATCTCCATCATTGAGATTTTCAAGACCAGACTGCATAAAACCCTGAGCTACCTGGTCTGATCTACCTCTGACCCTGCCTGGAAAAAGAGATTGGACTACAGACCTCCTGAGTCCCATTCCCATACAAGTTTTTTCTGTGATCCTATGACTTTAGAAGAAAAAAACAAGATTTGGGGTTAATTCTGAATCTGAGGTGTAAGCAAAGAGAATTTCTCCCTCAATTTGTTCTTTATTATGTTTTTGGAAATAGGTCTTATTTTACATTCACTCTGAGTAGCAACGTTGCATGAAAGAAATGCTTTTCTGACATTCAGTCCTTAGCAGAAACAGCCTTCAAGATGTTGAAGTATAGTTAGTCATCAATATCAAGAATAAAAATTAAAATATTTAAATATTAAGTTCTAGACTAGTCTTTATACTTGGGATAGTCTTTATACCAGTGCTTTAGCACTTGCCTGTAAGCATAGTAATTCATGATCTGTGATTTTCTCTGATCTGTCCTGACCACAATATGCAATGTTTGTCTTCTAGGGTAGGATCAGCTTACCAAATGTAAATGTCTATCAGTGAGATAATCATCCCCGGCTGCTTTCTCATTGAAGAGAAACAGGCACCTTTAGGTTACAAGTTTTTACATTCCATGTTTGAAATAAATCAACACTTTCACACTGTAAAACTGCTAATTATTTTTTTCTCTATTGACTATAAAAGGAATTTCTCTGAACTTAGGTGACATAAGTCTTCTTTGTGGTCCTCTCTTCAGCTGCTGGCATTTAGACCTCCATCTACACATATGAGCTATGTCGGTAATCCCTTACCCAGAAAAAGAGTTAGAAATGGATTTTAATGAGAAGACAGGGACAGACTATGCTCACAGGCACAAGGCATGGCCAATGCACACATTGACCACCTCTGTTTACATGTAACCCTCCCTTTTATGCCCTTTTCAATTTTCCCATGCTTGTCCTCCTCCCAACCACTGTGATCCCTCCCTTTTGCTGCCTTTGATTCACTGCCAAAGATCCCATAGTAAATTGTGTAATCCTGAAATGCTCTTCCCAGCACCACACAAAGTGTCTCACCCCCATAAGCAGTGACCCTCCGCAGTCTGTAAGGTGCTCTCCCATTGACCCACAGTGTTGGAAGTCACTCACCACTGACCCATGGTGTTGAGGCTCCTCTGGGACAGCCTTGGGAGGGACCATGTCTCTGAGAGGGTTATTGGAACTCCCTGACCTGCCCTTGTGCTTCTGTGCTCCTTCATGTGTGTGGAGAAGGGCCTTTTATCGTGTAACCCAACAATACATACTTGCAAGGGTGCACATTTTCAAGCTAGAAGTGCACAATTTATCATTCAAATTTTGCAGGCTTTTCCAAAACAACACTAAAATCTAAGGGCTGAATCCCAAGCTAATACAAATCAGAGCAGCTCTCATCTGGCCTTTAATGATTTCAGTGTATCATCACTTTAAATGTGCTTTTTCTTCAGCTTTACCACACTATGAAACTTTCATTTTATATTCTGTTTTTCAAGCATTAGACATGGCTACATGGCAATATTGTCAATATATATAAAACTATGAGAAGTTATTTCTTTCACGTACTTGTTTAAAAACTTTCTGGAATACTGTATGGCAGAACAGTTACAAGAATATCATGTTAGATATGTTATGTTGGCATGTGGCATCCATAAAGTCTTTGCAAGTTTTTAACTATTTTTCCCCAATATTTCACAATATAGAATACACTTTTGTTTCAGATTCCCATGAGGTCATTTTAAAAAAAAAAAAAGAGAGAGAAAAAGACATGCTCTTTATGAAAAGACAATAAAATGTGTCTGGGAAGCTTTAAACTTTACTATTTTTGGCAGTTTTTCTTTTCTTTTTTTCCTTCCATTTACAACCAGTTCAATACATCACTTCTGAAGATGACATATCTTTTTTCCCCTCTAAACAAAATCAGAAAACCCCAAGCACTTAGATAATAAACATATTTTTCTCTTTATCTTGAACTCCACTTGAAACTTTGTTGTCTGACAGTTGCGTCTCCCTCATTACCAATGATTTTGTGGTATCGCTTTACAGCTGACTTTGTTCTGACACATAAGATCAGAAAAGCCTGAGCCTAAATGCCTAAGTCATAAATTTTAACTGTCCTTCATTTAAATCTTCCTGAAGACTGTTCTTCATTTGGTGATTTGTAGATGTCGGTTTTTTTCCCCACTGTTATTACATTGCCCTCTAGAAATGCTGACAAAGATTGGCTGCATGAGTTCACCCTGTGTCAGCCTTTCATATTCTTCCAAGTTGAAATGTTTCTATTGTCATTACCAAGAAAGATTCAACATATGTAGATGCATATTCTACACACTATTATGCTTCTAGTAGCCAAATAATGTCTTCTGTCATGCTGTCAGCTTTCTCAAGGCCACTAGGAAGCGCCAGTCTGCATGTAAGACCCAACTCACCCTGCGTGACCTAAATGCTGCAGGAAATGCAGTTACTGGAGTATCAGTAGGCAGCTGTTGACTTCTAGACAGTGCGCAGAGCAGGGAAAAGGGAACGCCAAATCCCAGAGTGTTCATGGTTTCTGAGGATCTATTGGTGACATTTTATAAAATGTGGGTGTTGATGAGTAAGCTGTGTAAATTCCCCATTTTTTTCAGTTAGTAAGGTGCTTACATGCTACATGAGAGGCATGACTGCAAAAAACCATCCCAGTGAAACAGGCTTTCCAAGGTTCTAATCACATCAATGACATCTTCTTCTCAGATTTGTCTAGGATCATGCTCTAAAACACATGCTAAAATGTGCATCAAGAGGAAGAGGATTGGCAAAAAGATAGTCTGAGCCTCTCCTTCTGCCCAAACCAAGCAAACTGTATGAACAGTGCATGGGGCTACCATGGTGAACCTATGCAGAAGATGGATCTAGGTCAAAAGGCAGCTGCTTCTGACTGAGCAGTCTCATGGCAGGAACCTATTGTGCTATGGATTAATGCTTGCTATCATTATCCTTCTGGGAGGAAATCGGGGTTAGTCCGGGGTTAGTCCAGGGTTAGACCTCTGTGGAGCTTCCTTGACTCACTGACATATGTCACCTGTGGTGGGAAGTGCAGTCTACTGCATTCTTGATTATGCTGTGGGATTAACTTTTATCAGGACAATAATAACTTAAATACAGGACAAAATAAATGCAACAATCACAAATTACTCTTCAAGGTGACAATGTAGGGATAGGAGGAGGTAGCCAGAGACATGAGTCAGCAGTGTGCCCAGGTGGCCAAGAAGGCCAATGGCATCCTGGCTTGGATCAGAAACAGGGTGGCCAGCAGGACTAGGGAAGTGATTGTCCCCCTGTACTCAACACTGGTGAGGCGGCACCTTGAATACTGTGTTCAGTTTTGGGCCCCTCACTAAAGAAAGACATTGAGGTGCTGGAGTGTGTCCAAAGAAGGGCAATGAGGCTGGTGAAGAGTCTAGAGCACAATTCTTACGAGGAGCAGCTGAGGGAACTGGGGTTGTTTAGCCTGGAGAAGAGGAGGCTGAGGGGAGACCTTATCGCTCTCTACAACAATCTGAAAGGAGGCTGTAACGAGGTGGGTGTTGGTCTCTTCTCCCAAGTAACAAGCAACAGGGCAAGAGGAAATGGCCTCAAGTTGCACCAGGGGAGATTTAGGTTGGATATTAGGCAAAATTTCTTCCCTGAAAGGGTTGTCAGACATTGGAACAGGCTGCCCAGGGCAGTAGTTGAGTCCCCATCCCTGGAGGTATTTAAAAGGCCTGTAGATGTGGCACTTAGGGACAAGGTTTAGTGTTGGACTTCTGTAGTGTTAGGTTTACAGTTGGACTTGATGACCTTAAAGGTCCTTTCCAACCTAAACGATTCAATGATTCTCCAATTCTATGTACATGAATGATGGTTGTAATGAGGATATTTGAGAGAGGGGTATTTAAACAATGAAAATCTTCAGGAAGAAAATTAGGAGCAAGAATAGTAAAGGTCAACAGCATGGACAGCAAGGATTAAGGGACATGTGAGAGAATCAGAGATGAGGTGCAAGGAGATCAGCAGGAGTCCTTAATTTGGTAAAAAAATGAATAGAAAGGGGAAACAAGGAGAGGCAAATAAAGAGAAATTACAACTGAAGCCATAGCTCAGATATAGTAACACTTATCCGCTTTTGTGAAATACGTTTTGTAGACTAGGGAAACGGAGGTTGTGGAATACAGAAATGGTCTCCCAGATGACTAGTAGGAGTAGTGTTAATATGAATATTATAACTATTTGTGATGTGGTAGTAGGCAAGAGCATCACTGAGAAACAGTGACTATCTGATGCTGTGAATAATGCAGATAAAGTAACAAAACAGGCACTACTGCCATAGATAGCTCCTGGCTGGCCCAGATACAGCAGACACCAAGATAACTTAACAAATAAAAGTAAGAGAATTGAGCAGGAAAGCAGCAGTCACAGCTACTTACGGCTCCAGAGACTCAGAAGCAAATTCTGCTCCCTCTACAAAACTTTCACAAGGAGGTATATAAATGGACATTGTGTTTCCTTATCCCTATGACTTTGCAAAGAGCATCATCCTACTGTACTAGCTCCCCATCTCCTACTCTTCTCAGACCTACAGACCATCTGCAAATTAATGGCAACATTTCTATTTAACCTATTAATAATTTCTGACCCATAACTGAAAAGAGCAAGAACTTTTGACAACTCTGTAACAACACAGCTGACTTCCGAAGCAGGTTCTGCCCTGCCATCTCTGATGTGAATTTTGCTACCCGTTCAAGTTCTCATGGTGCTACAAGCTACATGAAATTAATTACGTGCAACAGGAAATATGGAAAAAAAATGTTCCTTATACTTTTACAGGGATAGAAATGAATGACATATTAGGCATTTTCAGCCCCATACAAAAACTCCTGGGTTTGCATATATCTGAAGTTGGAAAATATTTATTTGCATAAGCCCAGTTCATGTAGAAATAGTATAAAATATTGACAAGTTTTATAGCATTCTACTTTTAATTTAAGAAAAAACTTTTCCCCCCACCACAATGCAATAATTGAAATCATAGAGGAAAAACTTATCCCCTTTGGACACCACAAAGTCCATCTACTCACCCACATGTTATTAGCCATTAAAAGTAATAAACTAAAATCAGAGCAGTACTTTTTACAAGAGGGAGATACTGCTTCCATTGTCACCTAATGTACCATTTAAACCAACTAATTCTTACCACCGCTTATCATATTGCTTCTGAACAAATGATCCTTGTTCCTGAATTTACAACCAGGCACATTAGCCTTAGACCTCATCTTACCTCAGAGAACCTTCTTCATTTCCTCTAAAATGCACAGAAACCTTTCAAGGACCCTTGGGCTTATAATGTCACTTTCCATTGTAAAGTTAGCTGCATAAAAACTGTTTTTACTAGGGGGAATTAGATGTTGTTTTGATGTTTTGCAATGATTTGGTATCATGCAAAGCTCATGGAGATCAATGGCTTTTCTTTAGAAAAGTGCATTAAGGTAGATTCTTAGTTGATGTAAAGTGACAATTTGAATGTCAAGGTTTACCACTTGTAGAGCTGGTCAAGTAGCCTTCATTTCTATCAAATACACTTTTTAATGAAGAAAGACTGTCAACCCTAACTATCTAAATATTTATAGTGTTTATCACCAGGAATCTGAAACAACTGACTGCCTGGTTTACATCTTCAGAAAAATGTCTCCATTTTCCTGAGACCTGAAGCACTGCTTTCAGGTCAGCTTCTTTGGTATCATACAGTGTCCTGTTCTTATACAAAATTACACAGGCCTAATTTCCTTATTTGCCAATTAAAGCAGTCTGGTAGGTTTTCAGGATATGTTGTGATATAAATAGACATCCCAGTTAGGGATGAAGCCGTGTGACAGAAAGGGTCCTGTGATGAATGAAAAGGCATATATCTCATGTGGATTAATGTGACACACTTGCAAAGTGACAGATAAGGATCTTGTCCAGAGAGCGATGCAGAAGCTTAACTTTTGCTGGTGAAAAGTTATAGAAGAAAAGCTGGTGTAAGACAAGATACGGGTAGTTCTTTGAAAGAGAAGGTTGGATATAAGCAGGTTTGAACTAAAAAAAATTAAAATATGAGCTTTCATCCACCCCCTAATATTCAGACCCAAGATTAGGTGCCTAAGTTAGTATCATGCGTGACCCAAGCTCCTTCTAGAAATAAGGGGAAGAGACAGGCACCTCCGAGACTGATTCAATCCACTGCTCTTCACAGCTCTGGATAAGTGAGGTCTTGGGTCTCAGCTAGGATCACGGGAACAATGTTTTCATGTTTGGAGAATCTTCTTGTGCTGTTGCTGAAGGAAGATGAAAAGTAGATGGCGGCAAAAAAATCACATTCCCTGAGCTGAGTAGAGGTCATACAGTGCACTCCTGACAGCTTGGATTATTACTCCAGAAATCTGACATTTCACCCTATCTGATATCTCTTTTAAATAGATGTCTAGGACTGGAAAACCCTCTTGTTTCCCTATTCCTATATCACCTTATCCTGACTTAGGTGTCTCAATTAAATGTCTAGTACAGTGTTATCCAAGAGGCAGAAAGCATGAGGTATGTTCTTCATTAAACCAAGTACAAACCTAACTTTGTTTCCAAAGGCAGAAATTCAGTGCTATCAAAACACCATTATGTTTATCTTTTCAAGTAGAGTGGTACTTAATACTCGCCTTTGCGAAGGTACATCTACATAATATAGCGTTTCCTAATTGCCTCCCTAACTCAAGAAGTAGGTGTAAGGAGGATATAACCTGAGGCACTCTGTCAATACCACAGGGGCCAAACAGAGCATCACAGTAAAATGTAGGCAGTGGTATTTGTTCCTATACATTCACTTCCCCTAATTTAACCTCAGTTGTAGGGTATGTTGACACCTTTCAAAAATTCAGCAACTAGGTCTTGTCCTACATTTCTGTCTGTGGTTTGGAGATATATACGGAAATATGAAGATGCCATCCCCCGTACAAAAGAAATAATCATCTGATTCATCCAGTGAAACAGTTCCCTCTTTAGAAGAAAGCTCTAAGGTCAAGTACTGATGTCTTTCATCAAAGCAAATTCCCATGAAAGTCAAGGGAAATTCTGCCAGATGAAGGACTAAATAAAAAACTTGGGTTCCAACCCCTACTGCTCATAATTTGTAATTTATGCACTATTTTTACCAAATGTTGCACTTCATGGATTCTTTGATTCAACACTGCATTCCATCTTATTCCAGTTATTTAAAGAAGTGATCTCTGTAACGTTAGCATAATGAACCTAAATTGCAAAAAACACTGGCTGTCTGCCAAGAATTTGAAGAGCGAGACACTCATTTTCAGAAGTGCTTGACAGCAACTAGATTTTTTTAAGTATCCCTGAAGGGTCATGTGTGCTGTGGCTTAAAGACTGGGAAGGAGTGAAGTGGGGCTAAAAGGCAAAAGGTTCACTCTCATCAGAATATGCTCTACATGGGAAAAATGTCCAAAGGTCTCAAGGTGACTTAGGACATGTCTGAGAATTGTCTCCTTACATCTTAGACATCTGCTGTTTTAATCAGACCTCTGGACTTCTCAGAGGGGTTCAGTTCAGCAGAAATAAAATGAATATACAAAGAAATATATCCAGTTACTTGAAAGCAGTTTCTAACTGGTTGTCAGTTTCCATCAGCCCACATTTGGAAAGACACATGTTGTGTATTTTCATTTTTGTATAATACAGCCCAGTCTAGTTGGCAGGGGCCTGAGTATCCAGAGGTCCCCTTGGAAATACTATGACTCTCTGGGGAGCAAGGTATCTTGCTGTTTTTCGTTTCATCACTTTGGAAGAATTTTTCTTACTAGGAACATTATTCTGTATCTTCCTACTTCTAAATATCTTATTCTTTCCTCTGAAGGATCTAGTACTGCATGTAGTATTGGCTAGTGTTGGAGAAAGGTTGCTAGAGCTGGCCACGGGTCTGATCCAGTCTGACAGTTTCTGTGATCCTACCAAAGAAATAAGGATATATTTGAAAATCTGGCACTTGGATTCCTCTCATTTCAGACTGTGCAATTTTTAGCTGGAGATGAGTATTAACAAGAGCACTTCCCTCACTACTGGTCATCAAGGAGATTTCAGATTGTGACACACAACTTCACTTTTTTGTTGGTTTGTTGTTTTATTTTTGTTTTTTTCTATTTGTTTTTGGGTTTTTTGAAGTTAACATTTATGAAAGTTTAGCATTCATGGGATCTGATTTTTACAAAAAAAGTGAAAAAAACAGAATGTTGTATTAGGACCTCAAGTTCCTCTTTTGAATAGTTAAGAATGCTGAAAAAAGTGCTCTTTTGAAAATCTTGTGATTTACTGTCTGTATAAAAAAAATTATTATATAATACATGCAAGCATATATTTCCTTTGATTCTTTTTAGACCTAAAAAGGGAACATCTTATATAACATATATATCTGCAGAAGTAGATTATCCTCATTTTTTTTCTCATAGGCTGTTTTGAGGAGAGCTCCCTTTTCATCATAATTAACTACTGAAAAGTGGAACACGGGATGATTAAAAACATTTCTTTCTTTTTTTTATAAATTATTTCTCCCCAGAGGCTAAACAGAACATGATCTGTATATACAGATTTTTCTGCAGATCCTGTTTAGCTATGTATGTATAGATTCCATGTGATTGATCTAGCCAGAAAGAACATTCTGATCAGATGTATGTGGTAAAGGACAATCTCAGAATTAAATATGTGTCAAGCCTGAATCTTCTTATTCATTTTCTAAATGACAGCAGTGAAGATTGTCCTGCCATTCTATAGGTTAGAATATTTTGAAATTTAAATTTCCTCACTACCTCCTCTAGATTATTGAAAGTTGATGCCAATATAGACAGTGTACTTTCTTAATAAAAATTAAAGTGCATGCAGCAATAGCTTGTCTTCCTTTTTGAAATAAGACAAAAACAGTTGATGTAAACTACATAAACTATTTAATTCTTCAAAATTACACATTCTTGTAAAGATACGTAGACAACTAATGACAGTGATCTTTAGTCTTATTTTGATAAAGGAAATCTCTTACCTCATAGCAAATTAAGTAACTTGGGGGGGGGTATTATTTGCTGCTGCATTATTAATGGTTTGTATTGAGTTAGCACTTAGAAGACTCAGTCAGAGACTTAGACTTGTTTTGCTAGATACATTACAAAAAAGGGAATGAAAGATAGCTTGTATCCACAACAGCTTGTGGTACAAGAGCAAGCATTGTTCTCATGTTTTCATGTTCTGGCTGTTCCATGTGTAATTTATTTCTCATGCAAGTGAGTATTTTTATTCATCAATTTATTGAAGGAAAATTGATTACTAATTGGAAAAACTCAGAAAACAAAAATATTGAATTAGTTTCCAGTTAGTGTAATTTTAGACAGACATAGATTTCATATTTTTTTAACTCCAAATACAGATAAAATATTGTGTTACTAAAAATAATGAACATGTAACAAACAACATAATATTAATATTTACTGGTATTGAAGACTAAAATCAACTCCATCTTATTAAAAATATTAATAGTTATTTAGGTAATATTTTGATAGCATTTTAATTTTTTTAAAAAGCCATAAAATTACAAAACCTAGAATATTTTATAAAATAAAAACCCCACATATAACATTCTTTCTAGAATGTTATAATGAGATTTTTGTCACCAATAATATAAAAAGGTAACATCCAGTTCAGATATGTAAGATTATTATGAGCTAAAATAATGAATTGGAAGAGACAGTGACCTGAAACATAAGACAGCCAACAGGATCTGGATTCACATCTGGCTCTTTTATTTAACTGGACAACGTTGAGTAAGACAGTTCTCCCACCTTTCTGCATCTGCAAAGAAGGGATAGTGATTCTGACCTTCATTTTAAAATGCCTTTCAATTCTCAGACAAAACATGGTCTACAAAGTCTAAAGTTTGGGAGTGTCCACTTTCAGGTCAAATTCCAATGACAATGGATACAGGACCCCCCGGAGGTCATTAATGTTAATTTGAAGAGCTATTTGTAGAATATGCATAAGAGATATCAGAATCTGCCCCATAGCAACACAAAGCAATAAATTACATAAACATAATACTGCTTTCCTACAATTGGTGTAAATGTTATTTTAAGAGCAATATATACAATGCTCCTTTAGAGCTTTGAAAGAAGAGTCCATTGAAATTCTTCTCCATTTACCACTGAGAGTTTTATCCAGTCTTATCTGTTACATCTTCATAAGAAGATTTAAATAAAATGGCTGACTAGAATAACAAATTTCTCTGAATACATTGACATTTCACAAATGTGACCTATGCTAAAATCAGGACAGTGGCCAGAGAACTGAGATGGCATTAGAAATTGTAGTCTTTGTTCTGTAAATATAGAGACAGAAGACGTTAAAAAACTGTTTTTAACTAGCACCAGTTAAATATCAACTTTTTAAAATCTTGCTGACATTAAACAAAAAATTATATTTGGTCTTCTTCTAGGGCAAATGAAAAATAAAATCATTTGCCACTGTGATCCAGTAAGGGAGATGAAGTGTAGGGAAAACATACCAGATCTGCAGGAGGTCTTTGAACAAGCAATTATAAAAAAATGCACTAAACTCCTGGTAGTTCTGGAAGGAGAACAAATATTTAGAGTAGCAGATGACTAACCAGCTACACTTCTCTTGGAAAACCATTCCAATGGCTTTCAAAACCATAGCCAACAAACAAGAAAACAGAAGGACGATACTGAGCAAACCCTAGGAGCTTAATTAATGTTAAGTCATGAAGAACAGGAAAAAACTGCTCTTTTCAGAAAAAAAACTGTGCCAGGTTCTGAGAGTGGACGATTTGAGAGTCTGAGATGTTAATATTATTATTACAAGCAGCTAATTGGTTACTGCCATCTATAGAGCTAATCTCACAGGTCTACATTGACGAGGAAGTTTTATCTATATAGTGTCACACGGGTACTCTGCAGGTCAGATCTTCTTCCCTCTAATACCAGAAGGAATCTTACCACTGATTTTAACAAATGCAAGAACATTCTGCCAGCTTTATGACCCATTAGTCTGGCACTGCACAGAAGAGTTAACCTGCCATATTATTATTATTCCTGTGCCAGAGACCATTGAAGAAAGCTAAAAAGTACTTTTCACATTTCTATAAATATTTTTATTTGATAAAAGACTAGCTGAAATTTAAAGAACTTTTTTTTTTCTTTTCTCCAACAGTTTTTCTTCAGTCTTTTAACTTTCTTTTTTAAATAGAAAATAGTCTAGGAATCATACTTGCAAATATCATCTTCCAAAAACATCCACCCACCAACAATGAAGTCTGCCTGAATTTTCAGAGAGCCTGCAACAACAGCTCTGTTGACTAGGTGTTTGTGTCAGTAGTAGTGACAATAACATCAACATCCTGTTACAGCTCATTACAGAATGCAAGAAAGGACTAAGAAGATCTAAATTCACATTTTTAGTATTTTAGGAAAAAATTTTGGGGGAGGGGAAACAAAGAATACCTTTTTCACAGATGCTGTAGAAATAAAATTAGATGATAACACCCCTGAAGACTGAAGGATTGAAGACAGGGAGACGGCATAATCATTTTCATTTTCCTCAAAGAGGCATGTTCAAATTTTTGTTAAAGGGATTCCGATCAATATTAAATGCCTACAATATATTTCCCCAGATGCCTGTAGTATATTGAAATACATGGCACAGAAATGTAACCATGTTTGGAGAGGAGCTGTTTGGGTATAGCTGCACCCTACAATGGAATTTTCTTCTCTGAAGTGGATGTGAAGGATTTCTTTTCTGCCAGCTATGACCTCTGACTAAAGTAAGGTTGGGAAAAGTGCCATATAACTTCCAAAGCAGATATTTGGCTAGGACACTAGATCTGATATTGCTGGAAAGTACTTTGTCAATTTAAGTCACAGAGCAAAGGATGCTTGTATTCTTCCTTCTAGCCAAGAAAATGCACCTCAGCACAAAGCAAAGGCAGAAGCAGTTGCCAGTTCAATCAGGGGGTCCTGAGCTTCACAGTGGCACCTGAAAACACAGCAGAGCCACACACCCCACTGACCTGAGCTGTAGAAAAGGCAGGAAGATGAAGGGCTACAGTCCCCTTAACGTCCAGTTGTAAATCTGTTTGCATAACCAAACCCAACAATAATAGCATTTCTTCCCAAGAGTGAGCAGTTATTTGCACACTAAGGATAAACAGCATGAAAGATATGTATACCAGCACCATCTAGTGATGTCTGCAAATTAATCATTGGTTCCTTGATATTCGGGACCCAGAAGAAAGCTTCCTAGCTGTATGCATACCTGCACCAGCATGCCCATGAACACCACTCTATGGTCTTTGAGATACGTTTGAATTTTGTGTAATAATCTCATTTTTATATATTACAGGCTTGCATGTTTTCAGTGAAGGTCTTTCATCAAAATACAGGCAAAAATATCTGAACTTACTGAAACATATGTGATTGACAAGAGTAGAGCTTGAACTGGTGTAGCATTGTACTATCATCTCAATAATTTTAAAATGTTGGCTGTATATCTGAGAAGATTTTGCTTGGAAGCAAGATGTTGAAACATTTTTTAATGAGTTATTAATTAGTAAAAGCTTGATGATGACATTGAAAGATGTTTCAGGTTTATGAAGACCTTGAGCATTCACACTGATCAATAATGAAATTTTGGACCTTTATTTTGATTCACCTGAATTTTCTATTACAAAAGCAGCTGTGTTATTATCTGGAGCAATCTTCATTTATTTTTATCCAACAGTGACATTACATGAAAAGAACAGACAGGCCCCATTTGCTGGGAACAGAAATATATGAAGCATTTAAAAATGTTGCCTCATAATACACAAAGACACTGTCTTTCAGAAGGCCCAACAGGCATGATGCCAGCATAAGGGGTAACATATGTAGATGGGAGCTGATACTACAAAGCAAACATTGCAAGCAAAATTCTTCTGAGGACTTAGGAATACCAGCCTGGTAGAGACAAAAATTCAAATATTAGAAGTTTTCTTCAGATATCAGAGAGTGTTGCAAGTGGAAGAACACTGCCATAGCAGATGAAATACAAAGCATTTCATAATAACATGGTGAAGAAGCAGCTAACCCAAGCACAAGACTTAACAAGACGATAGCAGCACAGAAAATAAAAATTTTTAAACCAGCATGGTGCCAAATCCTAATTTACTTTAGGCTGCACTCATTGCAAGAGTAAAGAGATCAAATAGCTGTTGGTTAACTTGGAACAAGCGTAAAGCAAGCTCACACACGACAACAGGGTATGTCACACTAACGGGCGGATGACCACTACTTGTCTTATTACATGGCTACAGAAAGAGGATGTGGAGACTAAAGTAATTCCCTTCTTTTTGGGAACAGAATTACTTATGGATCTAACATATTAATCTACACTCTTTGCATTCACTCAGGATTGCTGATCTCACTGAAGTTCCTTCTATCTTCCAA
This sequence comes from Theristicus caerulescens, assembly GCA_020745775.1. NCBI lineage: Eukaryota > Metazoa > Chordata > Aves > Pelecaniformes > Threskiornithidae > Theristicus > Theristicus caerulescens. Next base: position 126,560,063 of record CM036559.1, on the reverse strand, counting down.
TGTGCTCCTTGTAAGGGAATTTTGGGTTTGTTTTTCTGCTATTTTTGAACACAGATATGTACATGGGTATGACCTATTTTTGCAGATGATTACAGCTGCTGCTACACATACATTAAAACTAACATTTTTCAACTTTGGTCCTTAAAAGTCTTACAACTGTGTCATAGCCTAAGCTCATAACATCCACTGAAATCATGAAGAGAAGGAAGGCTTTGTAATGTATTGTCCTTGGCAATCCACCTTCTTTTTGTGTCCACATGTTCACTGTCTCAGACTGCCTAGAGCTCCTGTGATATATGAATGCTTTACTGAAATCCACCGGCTGGTTGTTTGGTGTATCGATTAGGTACCTATCATGTAAGATCTTAGCAGATCAGTCTTACATCACAAGCATCTTTCCAGATGCTGCAAGATATCCAACACATGATTTATACTGAAGGAAAAAAAATGACAGCGACAGCAACAGCACGTACCTCCCCCTGTATAGAAATATCTATTAATCATTTCTTTTTTTCATCTCATGCTCAGAGTTATACTTAACAAAGTTCAACTTGGCTTCAGCTGCATAAGCCATGGGCACTGATGCCACAGCTATAGATACATCAAATAAAGCATGTAGCATATATAGAATGTCAAGTTTGAGTTATTGCTATTCATTGCTCCAAGGGTACCTAAAAAGTAAGGTGAGACTAGTGACCCCAGAGAGCTGTATGCTGGTTGGCTCTTTTCTTAAAGATGAATATGAGGAGGTAAAATAACAGAAGAAGCCATAACTATTAGAATATTTTTGCACATTCCAGTCTGAAAACACTGTTACAGCCTCAGAAACTCAGTAACTGTGCTACCCACTAACATTCTCTTCGCGAAAGGTGATTTACCATCACAGCTTTTTCTTTGCAGTGTATTGGTCTAGACCAAACTGCGTGGTCAGTTAAGGAGACAAAAATCTGTGTTTGCCACCTAGCTATTCAAGCCATCACAATTTAAATGTCAAAGTTATCCTGCTGAGGTCTGTATCTCCCTGTACAATCAATGGTGAGAGATACATTCCTCTGGAAGATGATTCAGAGCATGTAATTAACTAGCTATGGTATGAACCTAAATGTAGCTCGAGAAGATGAATGTCTGTCTCTTAAACAGCTGCTACTGGAAAATACTGAATCCATCTGAAGGGTTAGTCTTACTCTTTAAATGGCTATAAGGCAAAAACTTGAGACCAATCTTTGAAGGATAAGGGCAGTACTATAGAAAGTTGAAGGTTTCACTTTTTCTTTACATGTATGTTCATATAAATTGTTATGCTCAGCTGGCCTGAGGAATCACAAAGAACAAGGCTGCATCTCATTGTTCACCCTGCCCAGGTCTGTGTCTGCTGTGAAGCACAGGCTCTGTTCTTCCAAAGAAGTGAGCAGGAAAGGAAGGCAAATGTTGGGGTTACCCTAACTTTTTCTCTCCCATGCAATGAGCATTATTATTATTATCGTTGTTGTTGTTGTTATTGTTCTCATTGTTGTTGCTATTATTCAGATGGGAAGAATTAAATTGCACCTTTGCACCTGTGTCAACATGGCACTTCTCCCCAGATACCTGCCTAACTTGGCAGGCAAACAGTTTTGTAAGGGAGAAGTATCACTACATGCCTAATATTATTTACTATGCATCTGGCCACATTTGCAGACATGATAATGGGCTAGGTGGACATGTCGTCTGATCCTGTAGACCTGTTCTCATCATCACACAATCCCTAGCCTTTCTCTCTGAGTCTCTTGCCGTTTTGTCCTGCATGAGAGAGAAGAGGGTCACCAAAGAATGGCACTTCTACCTATATACCCATGTACAAGTTTTTTTCAACAGCAAAGAGAAGAAGAGAGCCTTTGGGATTTTTTTTTTTTTCCCATTCTTTCTGTGACAGTAACTTGAAACCAGATGGGATCATAAAGATAAAAGAAGTTCCATTAAGTACCAGCAGAGATGCTATTAGTATGCTAATGGACAGATGTTTTCTTAAAGAAGAGATAAAAGTTATAAAAGGTGTCAGGAGAATAAATAGATCCTTTTTTTCAGTGTAGAATCGAACACAGAAATGACCAATAGCATAAAGCAATTCAGCAAAGGAATAAGTTTATAAAGTCATTTTAGAAGTCTTGGCAACATTGACTTGGGGATTTAAAAAAGTTGCTATTAAAAGTTTCTTTAATAGCCCTATATATACTGGTGTCCTTAAGTGAAGAAGAGATGTTAGCTAGATAATGGCTTTTCACAATATAACTACACTCAAAAATTACACCCACTAAAGTAGTTTCCAAAAAAATAAAGTGCCACAATACTTCATGTATGTTCAATCAGTAGAAGACAAATCTGGTCACTAATATCTTAAACCAGCTACTTAAGTTATGAATAAGAGTCAAATAGGCCTTTTTAAAAAGAAGTTTCTTAAGCCACATATGCATTTATTTATTTTAAACTAGATATATGTCAGAAAAACATTATCACATCCATATCTCAAGTCCTGAAATACTACCTGATCTTTTTGTTTGTTTTTAATTAAATCTATTCAGGTCTGAACTTGAGAAAAGAAAAGTCTTATTACCACACAAAGGAGCCTCCTATCTATGAGGTGATAACTGTAACAAGATGAAAACACTCAGAGGATTTATAGGTTATTAACCATAGCATTATTACACTGTATGAAAAACAAAAGTGGGTTTTTTGTTCTTGAGAAATCAAAAAACACCTTGTAACCAAGTGTGTTGTGCCATGTAGCTGCCTGGCTTTGATTCTGACTCTGCAGATGCAGAATGTACACGTTTGCTTTATTCAGGGAAATAGCTCAACTGATCAGGGTTTCCAAGGCAAGGCAGTACATTGGGCTGGCCCCTGGACAGTCATAGAGACGTACTACAATTTTGTTTGAAAAGTACATTGCATAACTTATGTGCTGATCTTCAAACATTGTCTTTACAACAGCTGTAAACCATTAACAATGAAATAAATTTCAAATTTTCAGCACAACATGTATATTCACATTGCTTTATGGAATATAACTCCTGGGGACATTTTATTTGAATGTGCTCAAAAAGATATAAGACTGGAGCTCAGCACATTTCATTGGATAAGCTTTGGATACAACTAGCATTGCCAAAACCACTTAGTCAATGGACTCAACTTGCCTTATTTAGGAAACTCCCTTGACTGCAGTCTGCAACTGTCAGTGGAAACAAAAGGAAAATTAGGGAAAAAATCTTCTAAAAACTGTGGAAATTTCTTGTTTCTGTTGAATTCTGTTGAATTTGCTACCTGTGCATATGATCCTACCTTAATCCATGAGATGGAGTCTCAGACAGTCACCTTGTGCCACTCACTGTAAACATGATGGGCAGTATTACAGGAGAAATACTCCTCTGGTATAGAGCTCTCATGGACTCCAGACTTAATCTTTCTGCCAGGTACATCATAAAAGAAAAGAAGGGTCAAGTGGGGGACAGTGTGGAAGGAAGAAAAAAAAGGTATATTGGAGACTTCTTAAGCTACATTTCAACCATTGCTAGAATTGTGGTACTGATACCAGAGCTAAAATATTATTGCTATTTGAAACTCCACCTGCCAGTGTAGGAAAAAAAAATCTATATTCCTATTGTAGCAGCTTTGGCTGTCTGCTATGCAAAAAACAAAACAAAACAAAACAAAAAATCCCACTTGATTTGATAGAGAACCATTGTCAGTGGAATTAGAGCATTTCTTTAATAAAGGAGAACTTTGTCTAGTCCACTTCTTATACTAGTTCCCGTGGGCTGGTATATGAACACAAAAGGGATCAGTAAAAGGAAAGTTAGAAGAAATTGGTGTTCCTCTTTGTAATGCAGAGATAAATGACGAAACAGCTGCTAAAGTGAATGAAAAAGGAGAGAAGAACAACACAGTTGAGGTGAAACAGCTCAGCTTGAAAAAAAGAACAAAACCAGTGGCATAACATCAGTTTCTCTTTATGCACTGACACTATTCACAGGCAGAAATCAAGGGAAGGTAGGGCTTCCATGCAGAGATAAAAGGAGATGCTGATGCCAGGGAATGATCAATGAAAGGATACCCTTACCAATCCTGAGAAAAAAAGAACCAATCTGGTACACATTAATGTGTACCAACGTGTACCAGTTCACTGCAAAGGAGCTTCTAACAAGAATGTGACTGAAAGATGCATGCTATTTCTGTGATACTACTTAAAGATACCCAATACCACTTCTAAAGTGAGTTCAGTACGAGGAAGAAAATTCTAAAAGCTGAAATTTCAACCCTGATGTCAATAGAAAAGGGACCTATGCCTGCTTTATCATTAGTGAGTGCTGTGAGCATAATACCAAATGGGACAGAATTAAGACAGAGGTTTCACCTAAGAGTAGATGTGGTCTCATTCATCAGGCAGCTGCAGCATACTGGGAGACACATCAGCCCTCCTCTGTCCTAGGATCATATGCAGTGCAATCAAAAGTCTGTAAAAATATGTCCTATGAGAAAGTACTGGAAAAAATGGAGCTATTTAACTCAGAGAAGAGTGTGGAGCACCCAAGTCAGAAGCCTTCAAATACACAAAGGGCTTTCTCAGATTGTTCTGTATGCCTAGGACAGATGGACAAGGAATGATGTTAATGTGTTGCAGCCTCAGAAACTTAGATCAGAATAATAGCAAAAAATAATTCAAACAATAGAATAGTTAGGAGGATTGTGTAGTCTCCATCGTAGGAGGTTTTTAAAGAGAGGTACGCAACTGAATGTCCCTAAATAGATATGGTGATTCTGATGATCAAACAAGGTCCTTCCAGCTATATTGTATTAAAAGTTAAGACTGCCTGCAGCAACACACACGTGTAACATGCATTGCTTGTCCCTTCTATGTCTTGTCCATAGATGTTAAGTCTCTTTCAGTCTCAAATATTAAGTTCTAGCCAATAAAGTTTTTAGGGTGGTTTTTTTTGTCATAATTACTATTCCAACGTCAGACATGGACTGAATTGTACCAACTGAAAGACATGTCAGCTCTGATTCTGAAACAGGTAAATGCATGCATGAGACAAATGCAATGGCAGCTCTATGAAATACTGAAACAACCACCTATAGCACAGTGGTAACTAGGGCTGTTCCTTCTTGTTGGGGAAGGTAGGAACTACATTTTTTTATGCCAGTTTTACACTAGTAAACCGATCAGAAGCAGAAAACATTCCTGGGTGCTAGTGTTCAATCTTCTGGATCATGAAACTTAGAATGATCTCTCCATGGTTTTGATGATGGTTCATCAGTTAAAAAAATGGAGCTATATTAATAGGAGCATAGGAAATGACAATGTAGTTGAGCCTATATTCTCAGCAAGCCAGTATCCTGTCTAGGAAGACTAAGAACAATCATCTGGGGAGCCAAATTTCATTTCTGCTCCAACATATAGCTATTAATTTAACTATTATGATTCCAAACATTCCTATGGATCATATAAATGTCCAACCCCTTAAAAGTCTTAACTAGATCTAAAAATGACTATGGTCCATTTCCCCAGAAATGGAACTAGCCTTCTTTTATAAGATATTCTTTCTGTCTTATCCTAAGGTACTCTTTCCAAAAAGATATATATGTATATATATTTTTTTTAATCTACAATCTGGCATTCATTGTTAATATTCTGGAAAAGCAACTTTTTGCAAGTCTTTAGTCCAAAGGAATCTGAATCAACATATACCAGGTACTGTACAAACATAAAATTATGTGCAGTCCTTGTCTCCAAGAAACTGTGAGAGTCAGTCTGCAAAACCTAGATCCTGGGTCCTCACAGCTGGCTTGAGTTAGCTGTATTACTAAGATTATGGGTTTACAGGCAGACAGGATAGCGGTAGTGTCAATAGATTGCTAATATCCACAGCTCAAAATAATCTAATATATCTTCTAACAAAAGATTAGTAACTATTTATAATGCATAGTTAGCAAGACTACTTGCAATAGTTATCAATAATTTATGAATCCTTTGTAATTCTCATATAAAGGAAATCTTAAATAAAAAGTTACTCATTTTTCTATTAAAGAACAGCAAAAGGCCCTGAAGTGAGATCAGTTTCTTAGTGTGTTGTTAAACAAGCACATGGGGACAGCTTCTGTATCAGAAGTTTGTCACATACTTACTAAAACCCACGTATTTTTTTAATCTCTGTTTCCCAGATAGAGAACTGAGGTGCAGAGAGATGCAGATTGGCTCTTCTCTGTACCTGTTTGGATATTCCAGTGCCTGAAAACTAGACTTTGCTGAGTTAGACCATCAGGTCTTTCCAAAGATCCATTTAAATCTCCTGGACATTTGTCAGGAGCAAGCCTTTCTTAAAGAGGAAGGTGTAATGGGTTTGATTTCTATTCATAATATGAGGCATCATACCCAAACTCAATTAAATGCAAAGTGCACAAATAAATCAGTGTAGAGCAAAATCCAGGATTTCCCTCATTTTCTGTTCCACTTTGTTGAATCTTTGTCTTATGACCTTTGTATTCCTTACTCAACAGCCTCCCAGCTTCCATTGAAGGCATCAAGAGCTGCTTTTCATCTTGCTCTTCCACCTACTAGTCTAGTGACCAGGGCATTCCCCTGAAGAAAGGCAGCTTTAATCCCACTCTGTCTCATGAGGCACCCAAGCCCATGTCTCTTGCTTCTTTGTTAGGAACTGTAACCCAGAGCTACCAGCAGTAATGATCTGGGCAGCAGACTACCAGATTTACTAACAAACAGCTGCTGAACTCAGAACAGGGGGAACCTGCTGCTTTTGGACCTGACCATATTGACAGGTCCGCTCTAACAAGTAGAAATTATGCAAATCAGGGTCGCCGGTAACACCACTTTCCCTCACTGTGCATTTTTGAATGAAAATGACCGTGACTGATGTGTTTTGTGTTGAACTCAATGCTTCTCCAGTGGATTAGATATGGTCTGAACATACACTTGATGAATCGGAACTCTTTGAGGACCTTCTCTCTCTGACTCATAGCAAAACTTGGCATTTGTGGTGCTCACACTAGAACACTTCTGAGCGTGCCTGGATTCTTACTCTTAGGCACTGAATTACCACCAAACGACATGGCCCTGTGTAGAACCTCTGCTTGGTGTTAGGTGCTGATCCTGTTACACTGAATTGGAAGTGTTCTTTCAGAATTCTTCTTAAGTGTTCTTCTTCCTTTTCTAACATACCAGTCAACAGTACTTTTAAATTAGATTAAATCCAGGCAGTCTTAATGACAGATGCAATGGTCAGACCACATCTGTACATCCACAGCTTTGAGCCTTAACTGTGAAGCCATTCTTCAGTGTACCTTGGTGCACTATCCCACCATATTACCTCACTGATAAAATATCACACACTACCAAATGGATAAAAGGCTATGGGAACATTTGAAAGCATTCATCTATGGCTTAACTTGTGATAAACCAAATCAGTCATTAGGTTCATTCTGGTTCTGCATAATCTACCTGTTAGTTTCTAATAAAACTGTGAGTTTGATACCATAAAGTTTGTAATTTATATTCAGAAGAAAGTGATATGTATATATAGTGAAAAAGAAGTAAGGAAAATCTTCTGTTTGAAATAGATGAGAAGTAGATAAACTTTAAATTGGCTGAGCTTCAAGTGAGAAGATGTGTTTACCTTTATTTACCTTCAGCTATATCTCTGGGGCAGAACTGCATCTATTATAAATTAGCTCAGCCAATCTGAAATCAGTGAAGTTAAGCAGATTTATTTTAGGTGAGGTTTCTATCTTTTATATCCTTCATTCCAAGCACTAACTCCACAGGGTTGTGCAGAAGTCCCATATGCTACTGACAGTTAATTTGTCTTGGTGTTTTGGAGCAAAAGGATAGAGATAGACAAAAGTAACCTCTAGATCACTGAATACAATGATGTGTTTACTCTGTTCTTCCCTGCTCCTAAATTTTAGAAACAAGTTTCATTTGCCAGACTGACCAACACAAGCTTCTTCAAATGGCCATATCTCAAAAAGAGAAAAGAAAAAATACAGGGCTTTTTGTGAACAATTAGTTAGGGGAGAGTTGCTGCTGGACCACCCACTAAAATATAGGCAAATGACTTTGCATTAGGTAAATGTTCTGTTTCACTCCAAATGAAATATGGGGATGTATTTTAGGTGGTTTCATTGTAATTTAGATAACTGAAATTCAATATGTAATTTGAAATTCAATATGTAATTTGAAATTCAAAATAAACATATTTCTTACAATGTCCAGATGAAATGGTACAACCTTTCTATACAAAAACCGGTTTTCAGGTGGAGCTTACAGCTTCTCTTGAAAGCTTTTGGCAAATAAAATCTTTTATAAAAAGAAAAGATCACTTAGCTCTCAATATGAGATATAATTTTATAAGAAGAAAAATTATTTGATGACATATTGTTTATTCCTCAAAAACTGCCCTGAGTATCATGAGATGGTACTAATGAGAGGTGTGGAGTGCAGAGGGGTTAAAATAGAGCCATACTAGACTCATACTCACACTGTACTAATGTCCTAATCTCTGAATCATTAGGTAAAGCAAACAACATTTAGTTTTCCAAATGTTTTTCCTTGTCTTTTACTCCAAATGGCTAAAAATAAATCTTTCCATTATGGGTCAAATGGTGAATTAGTTTAAATCAGTTCTACATAAAACCTAACTTACTTTCTATGTGTTTTGTATGACCAGGACATGGTGGAGCTAGTTAAGCCCTATTTCAGAGGTAAGAACAAAAATAAATACACTTCTTCCTTGACACATATCAAAAAGGCTCATGTCAGAAAGGCCAATGTTATTTTCTGTACAGTGAGTTGCTATTTGTTCTTTAGCAATTTTCCTGTTGCTCAGATGTTTCATAATGTACTTGGAATACCTTCAATTTATGAGGTATTCATGACACTCTTTTCCCCTGCTTTTGCCTATTTGCAAGGCAGTGAACAGTATATTAGCTATGGTTTTGAGTCCTCAGCATAACCTAGGTCTTTCAGAATATATTTGGTTACTTTTTTAGAGATTAGTGTGTTCTGGTTAATATCAGATGCTCAGACCTATTGTATTCGAAAGATAACTATCAAAATGTTATTGCTTTTTTATTTTGTTTTGTTGTTGTTTGTTTTCTTTAAGTGTAGAACTCTCAGAAGTTTTAGATCAGTCTTTGAAAGTCAAATCAGAGATGGATTTTTTCAAAGCATGAATGATAATTCACTTTAACAAAGACTTTATTTTTTCAAGCTCCAGACATACTGGATTCTCCATCATACTCAAGCTAAAGCAGTATTGAGTCTACTGTTAAAGGTTGGCAAAAACTTAAATAGAATGATGGTTATGATGAAGTTGTGGGATGACACCTTTTCCTCTGTATTGCACAAGAAGTCAGATTTATTTATGCTATCAAAATCTTCTGGAACTGTGTAAGCTCTGCGTCATCCCAGCTTCAACATTCATCCATTGATGAGTCTTGGTGGTCATGCTGCTCATCACAGAAAAAATACTTACGGCCATTGAAAGCAAAAAAATGCAAGGAAATTGTTAATAGTGCAGTGTCATTTCTGTGTTTAGTAGCAGCAAAAAGAGAAAGTGTGAACATTTTTTCCTAATACACTGTAGATGGTGAAATTAAAAATTTATTAGCTCTTTAAAAAAAAAACAACAGGTAAATGTCATAAAATTTGTTTTGTTTAAAAAAAATCCCACTGGTATACTGGAGCTATTGCATCAAATACCATTTATGTATGCACATGACTCAGTTGAAAACATTCATATTTCAGTACCAAAGATAACAAGTATCGACATCACAGTCAATGGTTCAGTTTGCCAAGAAGTACAGGGCAGTCTGTCTTCAAGAGGAATTTTAGAAACATGGTAATACTGAACAGAAAGTAGTGGGATATCATAAAGAACCTGGACTAGGCAAGAGTCTGAGAATCAGTGGGAATCAGGAGATCCTCTCTCCAGGAGACCTTCCAAGCTATTAAAAACAGACACAGGAAGACAGAGCACATCCTTCCAAATTTAGAGCTCTTTTATATCACAGCTTAGCTGCGCATAGCATCAGGGAACTAATTCCCCACACAGAAGTTGTGTTCATGTTAATTTATAAGTTTCTCCCTTCATTAAAGTGCCAGTTTGACAGGACATTTCAACATCCCTGTGTTGAAACCACTTAAAGTTCTGCTTAAGTTTAAGCATATGCCTAAGTCATGTTAAAAGCTAGGAAGATTTAGGTGTGAGCATAACTCATTGTTACACTGATATAGACTTAATGGACCACAAGACTTATCTAAAGTGGATTAAGTCGATAGGAAGACCTCTGTTGATTGAAATGGTTTGTAGGTCAGGGTCTAGACGCATCATGATTTTTCTTCCCTTACTTTTTATAGACACTGCAGTATTTCTTAATTTTGCCAAAAGCGTTCTATGTGCTTCCTTGTTGAATGGGTATTTTAATTCAGAATAATTAATTGGGCGCTCTTTTTGCCAGGGAAGTCTCAAAGTACCACAGCACAGGACTGAAAATGGTAAATTCTTGTAAAAAAAAACCTAAAACATATTAGCAGTTTGGGCTGAAGTTTTTTTCCACCAGTCTCCAGAAATTACTGTTTCAGATATAGAGGGTAGTGTTTTCAACCTGAAGACTTTATCCCATCCCTATATTTAAACCAATCTGACTGACATTATTAAAGAGGTATAAAAGTACTTAACATTATAAGACAGATACTTACCGCATACTTACCTATATACTTACCCATGTACTAACCTATGAGGCGTCTTTGTGGTAAAAGTTGTTTTTATAAAGGCTGTAAACATTAAAAAGTAGCTTATATTTTAATAATAAATTAAAACGCAAGAGAAACTTCTATTTACTGATTAAATTGTATTTTCATTTAGTAACATTTTACACCCCATTCCATATGAAAAATTGAAGCCAACAGTAATTCCACAGAAAAAGAAAAGGTCTGAACCAAAAGGTCTTAAAATTGCTGGACAATTTTCCCTACTGAATGGGTTTTGGGCAAAGTTCTCAGTGCTGAATGTGCAATTGAATTCTGCACTGCAGAGGAGAGATTTGCATCCACAGACAGATTGAAAAAGAATGTTTTGGCATGAGTTTCTAATTAGTTCTCCTTGGGCCAAATTTGTTCTCTCGCGCACTGGTCATCAATTTTGCTATTCTCAATTTATACTGAGGAAAGTGAAAGAAGAAATCTGCTCTCCTAATTCTGTCCTCATTTTCATAGTTTATTGACAAATAACCTGCAACAATCTAGATGTTATTGAACTTCCCCAGCCTGTGATTTCCTGAGTTTTATTAGTAGCATTTTTTTGGAGGAGTAGATTTGATTTCTTTCAGCATAAGCCTACCACTCTCAAATTCTAAGAGGGAAGGAAATCCACACTGAAGCACTCGTTAGCTGGTCCTCTATGATGCTGAGTTCCCACAGCGATTTGAGAACATATTTTCATTTTAGCCTTGCAGCTCTTCATCTCCTTGGGGTTCAGAAAATATAGCAGGCTTCCACTAGACCTCTGCAACACTGGAACTTGCAGCGTGATTTAAGAACAGTTTTCATTTTAGGACTGCGGACTTAAGACTCCCAGGAATTGGAAAATATGGCAGGCTTAGCAGTATGGCTGCAGCTCCAATTCCCAGGATTATTTCTGGTTTGTTTGTTTGTTTGTTTGTTTGTTTGTTTTAAAGAACCTTTTCATTTCTATTTTTTTTGCAGTTAAGATTTCCAAAAAAATCACACAAGTCTCCAGTAAATGCTTGCATACTCACAAATCCCCCAGTGATGGAATCAGAGCTTTCCTTCTAATTCCAGGGTCTGGAGATTTGCAAGCCATCAGAACAGAAAAACAAAATGCATTTTTTGAAAAATACTGTGCTAAGTGGATTGTGACACCCATAGGCAAACAAAGGAAAGTCAAGAAAATGTCACAAGTGACAAACTTTATGTGGCTGCAAGTGGAAAGGAAAATGGAAGTCCAAGTTAAACAGTTGGAAGAGTTAAAGAATCAGACGAGGTAAGGGTAGTGGTTCTTAGGATTTTACACAGTTAGGCTGTGGTGTACTCTTAGTAGAGTAACAGCATTATACTTCTGATGGCAGTGAACAAAATACTTGGACCTTCAGTTCAGTTCAAGTAGAAACCCAAGAATATGGTTGGGTCTATCTACAAATTATGCACAGAAGTTAAATACTTGCACACAACTGAGGAGGAATGCCCAGACTAGAAAGGAAAATGTCCCTTCAGCCACCTTCTCTCTGGATTGAATGAATCTAACTCCCTTAGCCTCCCCTCGCATGCCATGTGCTCTTGTCCCCTAATCATCTTCGTTGACGCTCCTCTGGGTTCCCTCCAGTATGTCAGTGTTTTTCTCATGCTGCTGAGCCCAAAACTAGGCATAATGTTCCCCATGTGTTCATACAAGGGCCAAATAGAGGAAATAATCATTTCCCTCAGCCTGCTGGCTATGATGCTACTAATGCAGCCTGGTGGGTGGTTAGCCCTCATTGCCGCAGAGGCACACTGCTGATTCACGTTCAACTTGTTCAGCATGAGGACCTTCAGGTCATTTTCCGCAAAGCTGCTTTCTAGCCAGCCAGCCCCCAGACTTTGCTTTTGCATGGGCTTATTCTGCATCAGATGTGGAACTTGCTGTTTTTTGGCCAAAATTCATGCAGTTTGTGGCAGCCCATTCCTCCAGAATGTCAAGATCCCTCTAAAAATCAGCCCTGCCCTCCAGCAAATTGATCATTCCTCCCTAGTTTGATTTGTCTTTGGTTCACTCATCTCAAACTCCAAGCCATTACTTATAGGAAAAAGCATCAAAGCAATACTGACCCCAGGGAAATGTCACTCATAAATGGCCAACAGGGGATTTCAAACCACTAACCATTAGTCCTTGAGCCTGGCAGTCCAGTCATTTTGCTACACACTTTGTAGTCAACACATCTGGTATATTGGCTAGATTTGACCATCTGACTACAATAAGAGTATGGAAAATCAGGTTAAAAGCCTGCTAAAATCAAGGTAAATTACATTCACTGGTCTCCCATTACTTGCACAGTCAGTTGTCTCCTTGTAGAAGGCACAATTTGTCTTTGGTCAGTCCATGCTGACTGTTCGCAGTCATTTTACCATCCTTTGCATGCTTGGATACAGCTTTCAGGAGAATTTTTCCACAAACTTCCCAGGGACTAAAGTGAAACTTACGGTTTTCCCAGATCCTCCTTTTTGTCCTTTTTGACAAATGGCATTATATTTGCCTGTTTCCAGTTGTCACAAATCTGCCCTAATTGTTTTCACCATTCAAAGATAATAAAGAGTGGCCTTGAAATGACATTGATCAGCTCCCTAAGCACTCTTGGATGCACCTCATCTGGTCCAATTATCTGGTTAACTTGAAGTCCTGAACTGGAATGCAGAGTCTAATATTAGATTGACATTTTCCTCAGTAGACCCACATTTATAAATTTAACATATGACCTCAGCCTTCACCACATTGCTCTTCCTAAGGTGTATCTATTCCATGCTGTTAAAAAGTTTCAGTTTCTGTTGTTCTAGCTGTTTGCATTTCTTCAAAACTGCCATTACCTGACCTCTTGTGTAGAGGTAAGATTAATTTCCAGGCTTCAGAAATGTGTAACTGATCTGAAAATTTGACTGGAAAATTCTGTATTTCCTATTCTACATCAAAGGGAAGCTGCACACTTGCAAATAAGATAAACCACAGCTAAACCTTTTTGTCCTCCCTGGTCATATGGCCCTGTCCTTTCTTGTCCTCTGAGGCCCACAAACATCACCTCATCTATAGTCCACTAAGCCATTAAACTCCACAATTAGTGGGCCTGTGATTCTTTCCTTCCTTTCATTTTTTTAAACTGTTAATGCCACACCACAAGTACACTTGCATTAGAGCTAAGTTTATTCACTGAACTGAAAAATCAATGTGTTCACATCTAATTGACAAGCTTAATTTGAGCAATTGCATATATCTAGTAAGACCACTTTTCGTACAGTGCTTTCCACACCTGAATCTCAGATTACTCCCGGAAGAAATCACTACCATTATCTTTAGCTTTCAGACAGCTAACATGAGGCACAGATGCTTACTGAGGTATACCAGCAGGCCAGAAGCAGAGTGAGGATGGTAGTACAGCTTGACTAAATACTCAACTCAATGCTGTTTCCCTAGGGTACCTTAAAGCAACCAAAGTTCACCAAGGCACATCAAAAATTTTAGCATCTAGATTATCACTAGGCATTATACAATAATCTAGATGTGACAGAAATAATACATCCACTTCCTTGACAGGATTTCTTCCCTTACCAGTGCCAACCAGAACAAGAAAAAAATAAACACGGAACAAAACATTAACCAACAAATATATGTTGTTATATTAACTACATTGACCAAAAAAAGTCAATTGTTTCTATGACTGAAGGAAGGTTTCCTTTTCTGCCAGTATAGGGCACGTGCAAAACAAATGAACTTTAATTTACACTACATTGCATACTAGACTGCAGATAAATGTTCTGTCATTTCCACTGAGCTTACTCTGCACTCAACTGTCAGCTATGGAGGTAGGCAATCAACACACCAAGAACACTCTGTGACTCTGAACATGAGCATCAACTCCATAAAATCCACACCTTTCCTGTAATCAGCTGATCACATACCAGCAGCTGAGACTGACAAATGATCAATATAAAAATTATACAAAACATTGTCTATATATCATTTTAGCACCAGATAAGAGCAATGCAGAGGTCAGAGAAAAGCCAACAAAACATAACTAAGACCTGCTCGAGGCAACACTCTACTTGGAAGAGCTAGAGACCACACAATGTGGCAGGTGTTGTGTGCTGCTGGCAAAACTCAGGAGCAAAAATGGATTTAAATCACCCATCGGAAAAAGTAGAAAAAGAAGTAAAATGCACTGAAAATTGAAGTTTTATGTTACATTATTGGTAGTATTACAGCAGAATCCATAATTATAAAACTTCAAGAGTAAAAGATAAAGTTCCTCCCATGCTGCCTTCTCATGAGCTTGCATGACAATATAAGTTGTCATTTTGCATATTTTGTTTTGTGGCTCAGCTACCTCCTGTGCTACAAACCTTCTCAAGACCACTGATTCTTTTTATATGTCTTAGACATGTATCATACCTTTTCTTATTTGAATAATTTCTAAGAAAAATAATCCAAACATTTTCAAACTAAGTAAGATGGAATAGATAAGTAAAAAAAATGTTCACTCTTATGTGCAAAAACTGAGGACCTTTCTCAGTGCAATCAAATCTGTTCATCCTTACTTACAGCAAAATATAACATTCATGAAGATATGGAGGACTTTATGAGAGAGGAGAGCGGGTTTTTTGCCTTTTTTCCATTTTATTTAGTGGTTTATAAGCAGGAATTGGATAGCTATGAAAATATTCTCCACAAATCAGAGATGTTAAAGGCCACTTACTGGCTGGCCAGCCCATCTCTTTATTTAAATGTTCATTCCCACTCATCTTACAATCACAGAACATGTGAATTACTTTTGGAAGAGCTTATTGTGGAAGGTAATGAGTCTATAACTCTGCAAGCTGTTTGCTAAGGTTCCTGGACAAAAAGGACTCAAGTAACTGTCACCCTGACTGTGCCACAGAAAAAGGCCAAACCTTTGTCTTTTGGATTACATACCTGATTACGCCATAGCTATTTGTGAGCCTGATCCTACCGGTTATAAATTCGCAAAGTTTATTTAATTTTTAATGAGAAATCTTAATGAGAAATCATGTCTCATTCTTACTTATTTATATGCAACTCACAAATTCTTTCATCCCATTGAATACCATTATATTTCTTTCAAATAAAAATGCCCTTGACTGGACCATTAGATTTTTACTTGCACTAGGTTAAAATTGGTGTATTCCCTAAGCCAAAATCATCACTTACAAGGAAAAGGAAATGGTCCACTTTTCATCCATCTACCTTCTATTATATTTCCAGGAGTTTTATTTGCTCCACTGAAGGTGCAGCTGATTCAGGAAGAGAGATGCTCTTGTTAGAGTTCAGAGATCAGACCCCTCTGTTTGGATGTGTCAAGCTTTTCTTCCAGAGCACTTGGGCTCTGTAACCATTTATTGGCGATCTTGCACACAATGAAGGCATAATTGTTAACAGAAAGAAAAACACAGAAAGGAGATAAGTTTATTATCAGATTAGGTAATAGAATGCAGACCTATACTGTAAGAAAATGATGCTGCAAGGACATGTAACATAACTTCTGGGCTGGAAAGTTATCTGTTTCTTGCCAAATTAATGTTTAGTTCTATTGTCAAGGTTTATATAAGCATTAATTGTTCAGTATCTGTATAACCTTCCTCTATTTATTCCTGTAGTTGATATCTCAGGACCCTCAGTGAATTGTATTCCAGCAATGGCAGTCCAGACAAGGAGAACAGTCTCAGAACAGTCCTGTAGTCTTTCAGCTCAGGCTATTTCTAGTTTGGGTTATTTTTTCACACTTCACAGAGATATCCCAGAAGCCACCAGCCCTCAGGGACCCAATTCATTTAAGAAACTGAGTAAGGTTTCAATCTAAGGTGCTGTCACACACATGAAGGTTCTTAATTTCACCTTCAAAATCACTTCAGCTCAAGTTCAAGCTGGGTCAGAGGGGAGGAAAGAGTCTTATTTTTTTGTTCTGACCTCATTTGCCCTTCAGTCTCTGGCTTGACAATACAACCAGGCTTCCAGCAAGGTCTCAGTAGCATTTCACTGGGGAAGTCAAGGACTGAAAACAACGATCAGACTAATTTCTCATCTTTGCTCATCCCTTCCAGATCTGTGCTGTGACACAATGACACATACAGTATTCTGAAAATAAAATATTTGATACTAAAGTACAAGGTAAATACATAACACAGAGCAGGTAGGGCATGATCTGATTTGAGGGGGCTAATCGGCTACGTATCCTTCATGGAACATAGCATATCAGTCAGTGATAAAAGTGATTTGGGAGGAGAGGAAGGGAAGAATCTTCCAGCTTTAGTAGTCTTCAAACAACAAAAAAACCCCACCTATGAATCTTTCAAACCTGTAAAAACAGTGATCTACTATTCTAGTCATCAGTCAGATAGAACATTATCACCAAAACTTGTTTCCAACTTTTTTTCCTCTACACATTTAACATTATGTCTTACAACATAGTAAGTCAGTAGTTTCTAAATCCATTAAACTGAGTTACTGAAAACTAAATAAAATAAATCTGAGCTTATTTGACAGGCTCTGTCAACACTGGAAGTGACATTCACATACCTGTTCAGGTCCTGTGTTCACCCACACTATAGCATGATCCCATATAAGCACTTTTTCATTTTTGAAAGGAGATATGAAACATTTGAGTCAATATACTTTAAAAATACCCACAGGTATCCAGTAAACATATTTAACAAAGCAAAGCCTGATGTTTTATTATCTTACAGTCTCAGCAATTCATGATTCAGTTAGCTCACTTTGAGGAATAAAGAAGTAAAAGGCATCACCTGACTGCAGACTATTTAGTGGTTATGGCAATGCATGCAAATGGCAATGGCAATATCTGAGTGGTCAGTGGATAGACTTTTCTGTGTAGTGGCCACCAGTGATGCACAGATGTACAAGGAGAAATACTGTTCCTGAAAGGATGGCAGAGCTTACCTGATCCTTTTTATGCATCCCTTCCGTACTGCAAGACTGCTCAGGATGTAGTGGAGGGTACAGCTCAGAACTACACACACGGACCATGAAGAACTGCAAGAGAGCAGCAAGTGTCAGGTGTAGTACAACCTCAGTTTCAGGTATGTGAGTAATTCCCAACAAAAGCCTCTAGAAATATCTTGAATATTAACCTTTAATGAAAAATCCCTTAACATTGCTCAAAAATCAGAGGGGATGCAATAAGCAGAGAATGAGCATTTCAGGAAGGCTTATGATTGTAGAGGAAGGTGACCTTTTCAGATGCATATTTCTGCAGACTGAAGCATCCCTGCAATACATGACTACTTCTTTATGCTTTTAATCCTTTGTTTTCATCTTCCTTACAGATTTCATGTGTAGTCATAACACAAACATTTATTCTTAATGCTCAACCATGTGCTCAGGAACACTTCAGCTACTCTGAAATTGTCACAGTTACATATCCAGCTAACGTGAAAAATGTGTTTGACAACCACTGTTTGAACCCCTTGCTGCTAATTAGGCCCTACTGGATTTCCAGCTGGATTCCCCAGCTGGTAAGAATCAAGGAAGCCAACAGAAAGAAAGGGAAAAAAAAAAGCTAAAAAAGCAAACTTGGTAATAAAGGTCAAAATCATCATGAATTACATTTCTCTCATATTATCATAGAATAACAGTGAAAAGATCTTATATTTTAATTTTTACCCAAATTCAATGAAGATGTAATAATACTTGTGTTATAAGGAAGCTCATTCTTTGCTGTTACAGCAACTTTTATGTAAACCTTTGGTAAAGAGACTGAAGAAGCAACGGTAATCATGGTACAATTGGAAGCTGCTGTGGTGTTTAATTCTTCCTTGATAAACAGCTGCTATAGCGCTTTGCATCATTAAAATTGTTTAGTTAGTTTCTTAAATGCTAAAAGCAATTTCTGCAGGGAATTAATTGCCTCTCTAAAAGCTTTAATGATTTTTTTCTTATTTTCCATTTCAGAAATACTTTCACCAGCTATAGATTGAAGACCAGTTCTTATAGTGTCAAAATTATGCATTGACAATGACAGGTCACTAAAATTCTGCTTATCCAGCAGGATGAATTTCATTGCAATAGTTCATATTCCTGTTAAAGGCATGCCTCTCTCTGCAGGCAGGAGAGTAATCAAGGCAGGAGTGGGGGGAGAAATCCAACCCTGCCATCTGGTTGAAGAAATTTACCTTTCTGAAGAGAAAGGACAGGATGATCAGCATAGCTTTTGCTATGAGATGAACCCATGAACAATTCATTAGCTGTGTGCTCTGTGTTGAAGGATATCTCAAAATCTCTGCTGGGATATATCCTTAGACTAAAAATGCTAGGGTGTGCTTTTCTGGATCAAATGGAATCACATCTTTGACCAGCTTCATTTTAGCAGAAACTTCTGTCTCATGCTCAAAAGAGTGTAATGATAAACTCTCCTTCCATTTAGCATAGTTCTTGGCAAGTTCACAGCAGTTTTCAAAGGTTTTTTTTTTTTTTAATTATCTGAGCTGCAGCTAACATTCCCTAGGAACCAAGCTGGAAGAAACATCTGACAAAATGACAATTCATATTTAGTTCCATAGTTATTTGTATTACAGTAGTGTAGGACTTCAGAACTAACATTAGGTATTATGACCCTCTTGTGAAAGGTGTTGTTCAAATATATTTCCTGTTCCTGAGTGCTTTAGAAATACATACTAAAAAAACCAAGATGGATGCAGACAGGAGGACATGTTGGAAGAAGAACCTCAGCAGTTGGTAGAGTAGGTAGTGTCCTCCAAGCGTCACTGATATGACTACAAAGTAGTCAATGATTTTGTAGATATATTATCAAAGAAATTCCTTTACAGAAGATTCAACATCAGCAAATACTTAGCTTCACAATGCCACCTTCCCCAAGCATGAGAGAAATCATAAACACCTTTTTTGGATAATAAACTAAAGGTGAGAAATAGCATTATGGAAAAAAAAAAAAAAGAGACATCAATTCAAACTTAAACAACAAATCAGATCAATAGGAATAAGTATTGCCTATGAAGGGATCTGTGAATGACAGGTCTGCAGTCCAGTATTAGAATAAAGGCTATAGATTAAGGCACTCGAACCTTTTGTAATAAATGCTATAGGGTGTTGGTTTGTGGCACAGAAAATATTGTCTGCTAAAAAACTAAAACAGCGTAGGTTCAAAAGGTATACTTGCAACAGTTGGGAGGGAAGGATTAAATTTTAGTGGCAAACACCTCTGGGTTTATAGTATAATTTTCCCTACAATTTTCAGATATTATTTTGCAATTGGCTACCTACTGTTAAATATGTTTTCAGGATTTCAACATACTTACTACACTAACTAAATAAATCCCTTAACATCCCTTTGAAGAAAGAATGAACTTGTCAATACAGTCAGGTTGGACAGAGAGATAGATGAAGAGCAAAGTTCAACTTACTTTTAAGAGATCCAAACATAGCTGCTGGGATGTGTAAGACACCCCTAAATTCCCACTGTCATCAATGGAGATCTCAGTACAGTCCTGGAATTGAGAGCTGAGAAGCTAACAGGGACAGGACTCATTTTCTTATCTATAGGCACCTTAGATAATCTAGATCACCTTAGTCAGCCTGGATACCTTAGAGTACCTAAGATGCTTCAACAGGCTTGTATATATGGCATAGGACTTCTGGGAGACCCACATTCTTTCTGATGCAGCAGCTGCATACCAGGTAAGAAGTCCTAGAGTACCTGTAATGTAACTAGACATCTATGTTTAGGCAATGAATCCTACTCTAGGTTTCCACTTCAGGAGCTGGATTGCTCTTAAGGCTCTGCTGACTGTATCAACAGGTCAGAATCTCATTACTGAGCTGAATGACACATCTGAGGTGTTTGCTTGAGTGAAACCAGAAGCTCTCACAGTCAATCAGCAGGCTAATGATAGTGACCTTACTAGAAAAAGAAAACAAAACTTGATTTTCTTCTCCTGTTGTTTCTTTCCACCTTCAGCTGCACGAGGGTGACCATTTAACAAATTCAAATTCCCAGTGTTAAAAGCAAAGCTATAGAATCAGTTCAGGAGAATTATTTCTGCACAATTACATGCTGTGTAGCCATTTGTGAAAGTGTAAAGTCAGCTTAAAGCAGAGAAATTGATATGTCACCATCTATTGATAGTGGTCCTAATAGAAGGCAAAGGACAAAAATCAGATTTATGTAAATGTTACTGTTATCCTCCCAGCTAAAAAGTGAAACTGGCACAGCTCTATTTTTTATACTGGGCAAAATACTTGCATCTCATATGCTATAGATAGAAGTCTACTTTAGGAATGACAAAAATCAGATAACAATTTCAGGAAGAATATCTGTGGATTATTCAATTCATGCAACATTATAAACTGATGGAGCAATACATAAAACTGATACTTTCTTACTATCTCAGTGAATCAAAGCAATTATATTCCAGATTACCTTTTTGTTAATTTCTTCAATGATGAAACTATTTACTTATGCCTCCCAATTGACTTGCAGTTTGTCTCTCCAGGATCCTTTGACCTCTTTTCTCACCTTGAAGACTATAATACTTTGTAAGTAGTCCAGTGAAACAATGAGAAATATATGGCAGAGTTAATGGTATACACATCATAACTTTGTCTATAATAAACATGTATGGCATTCTGCAATTTCTTTTAGCAATCAGCACCCTGAAAACATTGTTGTCCAGGGGGGTGAAACTCAGCCCAGTATGAAATAGCAGAACAAGGTCTGAAAGTCACTTAAGTTCTTATTTCATGACACTCACTTTCTCTGTTAGTCTTACATACCAAGCAAATATTCTCTTCTATCTAAAGGATAAGAAAGGCATGAACAACAGCTACTAAAATTTCAGCACATTTGTCTGTAAATTTAATGTAAAGCTGCCTTGAGGAAAATGGATTATCTACTTCTCCTTCACCCAAGCCCACAGCAAGAAAAACTATAATGTTATTCTTAGCAGATGTTTGCCTAAATCATTCTTTAAATGATGCAGATTTTGCTACTTCTATTGACATTCCTTAGCTAGTCTACCAAAAATATTTTCCTAATGCCCAATCTAAATCTCTCTTGCTGAATATTAAGCCTATTCTTGTCTTGGATGATAGAATAGGGAATACAGTTATTAAACATGAAAATATCAATAAAAAGCTTGAAGGGACTGTAAATGTTTTTGAACCCAGAGAACAATTTACTAATTTCTATTTTGCAGCTTATATGAAAATGGTTGTCATATCTGCCCGAAGTCTCTCTAAACTAAATTCCATGTCTTTCCATATTTCCTCATTTTTCAAGATGTCTGATCATGTTCTGTACTCTTGCTAGTTGGCACATATCTTTTTTGAGGTTGGAGTGCCTCAAGCTCCAAGTAAAGGGCTTAGTAGAGCAGAATGATTAATCCATGTGTCTATTGCAAGATACACTCTTACTTAATACAACGCCTGTCATTAACACTTGTTTCAAATTGAGATACACTGTAGGAGAAGATATTTTTCTCTAAAGATGCTGTCTAAGCAGTTGTGCTCTTCTTTATTCTGTTCCACTAAAAATTTCTGCCTAAAAATTTGCAATTCTTCTTGAATTATAAATTTAATAACTGTATTCTCTTTTCTGTTATCCAAGTCAGTAATAAAATTGTTGAAAAATACTGAAGAGAAAAATAACCCTCAGAAACCACATAAAGTTTTATCCCAGTGAGTATTTCTAACCACTTTTACCTGTTCACCTTAGTAGTTAAATCCATGCCACATTGCTCTATCTTGCTGCTCAGAATAGTTTAGATTACTTCTATGTATAGGTCTTGATTTGCCGTCGTTACTTAATCTGAGACAATCATTATCTGCTAGTTGTCCATCAGCAGCTGGCTTATAGAATGATAAAACTCTTCCATAAAGTCCAAAAAATAATTATTCTGTGTGCAGGCAATGAATATTCCTAACGGCTATTAAATTTCTTTGGATTTGGATCAAGGAATAAAAGATAAAGTCAGTTTTAAATCTTTTTAACTACTTTAATTAACACTTCCCCTTCACACAAATCTGATATAGACATACTGATCATGAGCTGTAATGTATATATGCAGAGGTAATACAACTCATCATCACTAAAAGTGAGTTTTATATAAATTTTGCACAACTGCTACCGAGTAGGTGGCATTAATTTTCTCAGGAACATTTCAAATATCCTTTTAAAAGCCAATCAAAGATCCTTTTGGTATGTCCATTTAATTAGAAGCTGAAAAATTTGATCCTTATACTGTTGTCAGGAGCATATTGCATGCAGGGATTGAAATATATTTGATTGGCTCCTCAATGTGTAGCTCCACTTCAAGCAACAATTCTGGAGCACAGATAATTGGTGCCCTGCAGCTTTCCCCACTGAAAATCAATTGAATTTCCATTATGTTTCAATTGTCTTGCAGTGGGAAACCTACAGGGTTTCGCTGGCTGGTGTTTTTTTAGTATTACCTTCTACACTAGAGAATAAAAGTTTTTAATGTTTTTCCCTAGGTAATCTACTAGCAACACAAGAAAATAATCAATTCAAACAATCTGCTCTCCATGAAACTACCTTCCCAAAAGGGCAAGTAATCTTCTCCTGTATTGTACTGATTTTCTCATACTTCCAAGCCTTGCCTCAGTCACCATGGTCTGCCGCTATTTTTGCAATGTGTTCTTCACCTAGTACTTCATCTGGAAATGTTTTTCTATATGATTATTCACAGCAGCAAGCACCATACCCAGTAGCAACACGTGTGTAGAGTAATGCAGTACATCTCAAAAGGCAAAGAAAAAACATTTATTTTGGTGTTCATTTGTTTACAGTCCTGTAAATAACAGAAATATCTTTCCAGTTACTCCTTTGTCCAGCCAAATCATGTGGCCATATAAAGCTGAACACAGGACAGACTGAAGCAAGGTGAGGCAAGGGCTTGTATCACCACTTGGTATTTTCTTTCTCTATTTATGGAAACTGCTTTCACTTTATTAGACTGCACAAGACACGACATCCATGTTGACCTCTTACTCTTCTTCGACCCCAAACAGCCAGTACTGAAGAAAGTTCTTATAGTCATTAGGAGAAAGTTGGAGGAATGTAGCTCCGTGTTATCAAACACAGATTTACCAAGCAGAAATATACATCCATGGCCTTCCTTATCTTAGTGACAGCCTTTGGAAACAGAGCACAGTGATATTTAACTATCTGGTCAGACCAAACACAGGTGGCATTTGGGAAATAAAGGGGGAAAGGGAAAACTAGTTCTTTATTACATCAGATCAACTGAAAGGGATTGTTCTTTGAATGGAGGACTGTTTTATTAACAGCAGTCTCCCATGCCTTATTCTGATATTGTTACATGACTTTAGAAAAGTCAGGGGAAAGGAAATCATTAATTTAAGCCTTAATCAGGTACCAGAACAGAAGATTTCTGGACAGAGAAAAAATGGTGAATAATCTTGAAATAAAGGTTCAAAAAATGAGGTTCTAAAACTTTACCTTCAATTTTATATATGATGTTTACTTATACTACGTAGAGTTGATCCTTATGTTCCTTCAAATTATAATAAGAATTTATTTTCTTTAGCTTTTTAAAAAAAAAATCATTTTTTAAACTTTTTCACTGACCATATTTACCATCTGAAATGCCATTGAATATTGATATCCTAGAAGAATATGGAGTTACATTGTTCCTGATCTATGAACAATTTCTGACATTTTAAACAACAGACTTCAAAAGTAAAAGTTCTCAGCACCACTATGAAATACTGCTCAAAAGTACTTATGCACCAACAGCCATCAAATGTCTACCAACGCTTTCCAACATAAAGAGACATCATCTGTGACTCTACAAACTTCACTTAACATTTTCAAGTTATAAGTTGTATTCTAAATGCATTCTCCCCATGTAATGCTGAAGTTAGATCAATCATTTGCTTCCACAAACTTCAAATATGTGCCAAATTCCAAATTTAATTTGCAAAATATAACCAATGACATGCTAATGGATGTTACATTAATATAGCTATAGAAACAACATTACATTAATTAGAACTTTGTAAATGCTGTAATTAAGATATTCAGTGACAGCTGCCTTTCCTGTCCCTTAGCTTCACCAAGAAATCTCTCAGCATTACTTATTTTGGAATCGTCAGCTGCGCAGATGCAGGAAGAGCCATCTGTTGGCATTTTTTAAATGTTAACTGACAGAGGTTCCAAACTGCTCCTAATAACTTCTTAAAAAAAAAAAATAGCATTAATTGTTTTTAAAAATTCTGTATCTGACTTTGGCAGAATCTATGTCTTTAACACTTAAAAATGCACGCATCTTTGGCTTCAGATCTGACTGATGTACTCTACCAACATAGGATCAGAATAATACCATTGCCTTACATGCACAGATAAAGCAGTTTAATGTTTTATCCTTGGTCATATTTGTAAAACTTTATCATAGAATCATTTAGGTTGGAAAAGACCTTTAAGGTCATTGAGTCCAACCATAAACCTAACACAACCAAGTCTACCACTAAACTCTGTCCCTAAGTGCCACATCTACCCGTCTTTTAAATACCTCCAGGGATGGTGACTAAACCGCTTCCCTGGGCAACCTGTTCCAGTGCCTGACTACCCTTTAAGGGAAGAAGTTTTTCCTAATATCTAATCTAAACCTCCCCTGGTGCAACTTGTGGCCATTTCCTCTCATCCTATCATTTGTTACTTGAAAGAGATATGGTCATCAACCAAAGGTCTACAAAGTTAGTCTGTGGATAGTTGTTCTTCTGCATTGCCAAGTCAAGGTTTATTCTTCCTCACATTTGGGGCTTCCCTGGGCTCAACACAGTTCATTTTGATACAGTCTACATGATCCTTCTTTCTCTTCTGTAACCTTAATATCTTCTTTACCAGGATATCCTTCACATATAAGAAATGCAGAAAGCTACCAACACTCTTGTATGTTAAAATTTTCGCTTTCATATTCTAATTTATTACTTATCTCAATGGACTTTGGATCTTGCTTGTCAGCAGAGCTTCCCCCCCCCAATCTGGCATTCCTACTCTGTTCATTTAATCCTACCATACGAAGCCATTTCCTTGTGAATAACATTCCTCCTTCTTTGATGTTTACACCCTCCAAACAATCTGTTGCTGTTATCAAACCTGAAGGAATAATGAATTCAGTGAATTACATATTTTTTCCCTGTGTCAGCAAGCAGATGGCAAAATTCTCAAACTCATTCATCATTTGAAATTATATTGGAAGAGCCCTCAGTTTTGCTGTGTGGGAGCTACATGAATGACAGACATTCTCCACATCCACATTATCAACTAAGTTAACTTCATGGTTAACTCCTGTGTCCCAGCTCCCCAGTCATCAATAGTACAAACCCATTCATTTTCTCCTGAAAGCTTTGGTAGCATAAACTAGCTCTCCCCTAAGAAAAAACTTTGACGTAATTCTGGGATAGTTTATTTCAAGGACAAATTGCAACAGTCAATATGGATAAGAGAGAATCAGGTCTGATTTCCTACACCCTACATTTTTCTCCACCTCTACAAAAATAGGCTTTGGCTGCAAACTCTTTTAAGTGCCTTGAAGTCCCATCCCAGCCATATAACACATATACTCAGTACTATATGAGAAAAACAATGTTCTGGTGGACTGCAGCTCAGCTGTCGTATCATTTCAGACACTGCAATGAAAACAAAAATGCCAGAAATAGTATTTATACTCTAGGGCCACAGGGAGCTCAAAAAGAAATCTAAGAAGGTTCAAGGTTGTGTTGTATAAAGCATGTACGGCTGCACTACTGCTAAGTTTAGAGAGCTTTGAGCAGAGTGGATACAAGCTCTTCTGCATCACTTCGCTTCGAGTGAAGGCATTTAATATTGTAGATGTAGCCATTAAGCCTCGAACACAAGAATCTTTTCTACTCATCCAAGGAAATGTTCTGTTTAATTTGACAGTGTAGCTCCTCAGGTGGAACAAGAGCAACTTCTTCCACTGACAGAAAATGGTTGGAGCAGAACTGGCAGCATGCATAGAGGCATATGTGATGCTTTGGACTTTTACTCTTCCAGAAGCAGAAGAAGTATAGTAAGCCTGTACTTTCTAAGATGACTTCTGAGTCAGTAACACTGGTTAAGGCTGTGTCCAAAGATGCAATGGAGTCTTTAAAGAGCTTCATTAATAAAATATCAATAAAGCATAAATAAATCACTATGTCAAATAATCCTGTTCAAATGTAACAGCTACTTTGCATGTCTAAGCATATCACAAATTGCTTGTAAATTTGATGCTATGGTGTTTATAGCAACCTCTGATTTTTAGCAGCCTGGGGCACTCTAAGGAGAGAATTTTTTTAAAAAAGTTAATGGATAGAATGAAAAAGAGACTGATAATAAGTATGGGGAGATTAGTTCATCATAGAACGGGCCGTGCAGGAGCCAGGACATGCAGGACATGCAGGACATGCAGGTGCAGGAGCCAGACTAAGGAACCAATGAACCTTTTGTTATAAAAGAATGTGCCTCAAATCCAAAACCAATCTGGAAGATGCATTATGTGGGACTAACCATCCTGAATCCCTTCCCAAAACATAGTACATAAGCTCTTTTCCTTGGGCAAGCAGAGTTCATTCATTTATTTTAAACCGCCCTTCATGCTCTATTTCATTATTTAGAACAAGCCTTTATGAAGTGCAAAACACAAACTTAGTTCTTTTCTTTCACTGAGCAGTTTGAACCTGCTTCTCAAGAAGTTAATTGCCTAGTTCTATACCATGTAGGAGGTCAACATTTCATCAATATTTCCTTAGCCAGTGACTTTTTAGTATGAAATACAGAAACCTTAGTTAAAGGAAGAACTAGATTGAGTCATAAACGCTACTCTAACTATAGGGTTACAGAATTATGTTCATTCTCTTAGGCTCAGTGAATCCTATAAACTATGGAGACTGATACTCCTCCTCTCATACATGTATGCATACTCCCTCTTCACTGATGAACTTAACTGTGCTTTGCAAGTTGGGTGATATGGGTTCACAATTGAAACTGAGGTGCTGAAACAAGTATTCTGATCCCTACACTAATGTGTTAAAAATGGGATACTGTGGGGGTTGGGGTTTTTTTTTGTTATTGGTTTGGTTTGGTTTGCTTTTTTATTTCAAGCTAAATAAGAGGAGGAATGCTTTTTTGGTAAAACTTGGCAGGACTTAGACATAAAAGAAAATGGTTGCTCACAGTTTCAACTCTGGGCCACTTCTGGTCATGGTGAAACAGAACTCTGAGTTTCCAAGAAACTTGCTGAAAATGTTAATATCCATGGGCACCTATGGTGAGATTAATCTAATTTCTACACCTGAGCTGGCTTTACATGATTAAGAGTAATTTTTAATTACAGTTATCAGAGCTTGTGATTAAGGGTGAATACAGGGACTATGAAGATTCCAGTCCTGCTCATAAGCAAATTGATTGGATTCTTCTATCTTCCATTAACTTGGAACTTATCAATAGCATTGTGCTTGAACTACATAGTAATGCAAAAATATTTTAATTACTTCAGTGTCATCTTTCAAAGTTAGAGATTTCAAAATTCTTTAAAAAATCCTAGGAAGAAATCCCGTAACCCATGGTATGTACTTTTTATTAGCAGAGTTACAAATACTCACAAACAAAGGGGCTTCATCAAATTACATGCCTTTGGATCAAAACTACTAAATCAATAAACCACTATGTTAAAAAATAGAAAATTCTTCAGCAAAATTTATGTGAAAGAGTCAGCATTGTTTCCATCAAAACAAGCAATCAAATGAACACAACAAACACACCACAATCTTTATGAGCTTCCATTTACAACTGATTTATTCATGTTTAAAAATGGAGTTTTGTAATGTAACTCCATTATGCCCTGAAAGGCATTGGTAAATCAACAATTCACAGTAGTAATAAGAGCAAAACTTTTATCCATTTATGAAACTTTTCCTATAAGTTTTAAAATACTTCTTTTTAAACTTTCCTTTTTGAGACTTTCTCCCCTTTTAGATTCTAAGTATCAGAAAAAGAAAATCAATGTAATTAAGAAAACTGGTTTTTGCTGGTCAATAGTATAAAAAGGAGAGAGGACTATAGTTTAAAGGGAAAAATCAGCACCCAATCAATTAAGGACTTCAGGAAAGTCTGGGCATAAGTGTGAACTCATTAATATTTCCATTAGCACAATTAGATCATTAGAAGATGTCCATCTGTTTGAATATTTTGCTGCAGTGGTCTGGGACTTAAGTTTGAAAACCTTTGTAAGCAGTAAAAAAATGTAGAAAATGTCTTCCTACTGAGAAGGTCTTGTCTACATGAGTAAGGAATACTTGTATGGGGAGGTTTTTCAGGGTTTATATTTTCACACATATTAATGACACTTTCAGATGACTGAAAATCCCCACCCCATTTCATAGCAGAAATGGATTATAAGGGAACAAGAACCTGAAGATAATTTTCTCTTCTGATTCTCCTCTTTCTTCTTCCTCAGAGGAAACTTGAGGACACCAGACCTAATGAAAGAGATTAAATGGGTTTAGTCTGACTCTGCAGAGCAACTGTTAGGGATTCCAAATTTTACTGTTGGTATTAAACATATTCCAATGAAACAAGAAGGTGACAGAACCCTGTCCTTGAGGGATTAATGGATAATTTCAGAATAATTATCCTTCCAATTCACAAGGTTGAAAGAAAAAACAGCTTTTAATCAAATAAGGAGAACTTGATTAGTTATTTGACAATGTTCTCTGTTGGTTTAGGCTAGACTGCACTGCAAAGAATCTGTAATAATATAAGACTGGAAAGTAAAACACACCCAAGATCAACATAATCCAGAATTCTGATTTTGACTGTAGTCAGAAGCAGATGTTAAGACGACGGTGCAAGAAATTTAAAACAGATAGGTGAGAAAAAAATGCAGCCTCTGCACTCAGCTACATCCTGGTTTCCAGCAAATAAGACTGGTCCTGCAGCATAGCATGTTGTATTCTTTGCAATTCCTTCTGGCATTAATTAGAATATGCCCAAACACAGTTTGATAAACATAAGCATATCACTCCTTTTGTGAGTCTTGCTAAATTCTTAATTCAATGAAACAACAGGTTGTTACTCTTCCATAAAACCATCCAAAATAGGGAACTGTTTGGCCCAGGAAAACTGCATTTAATCTCTCATTCCCCAGCTCAGCAATACTTGCAAGTGAATAAGCAGTGGAAGGGAGACATTGAGACATTCCTACCCAATCTCTATCACATACAACCCCAGGAGAAGAACTAAGAGAACATAGCCTTTATAACTATTCTGCTCCAACATATACATCCAAGGGATACGAAGCATGACATCCTGCATCCCAGTAACACTGTAAAGTATGAGATTATAAAGTCTTCAGGAAAAGATATGTTTAGCAATAGACAGTGCCTAGGAAAACAATGCTGGAATAATATAAACAAGGGGATGATATTATAATATGAATATGAACTATAAAGTAGATGTAACCAGCTTTGATATTCAAGAATATAAAATATCTTTTAAAATAAGCTATTGCAGTCAGAAAGGCGGAAAGATCACTTTGATCTAGTCAAAGATTAAAAGAAAAAAAAAATAATTGAAATATCACCTCTTCTTATGAAAAAAAAATCTGAAAAACAGCAAATAAATGTTATTCTAGGAATATAGAAGCTTAATTTCAATAGGTTTTACTTTACTATTTCAGCATTTAATATAACTTACAAGAAAGCATTTGTACTGCCTTCTCTTTAGGCAGTGCATGAGTCAAAAAGTTCATAGAATAATGAAATGGTTTGTGGGTTGGGAGTTACCTTTAAAGATCATCGAGTCCAACCTCCCTCCCATGAGCAGGGACATCTTTCACTAGATCAGGTTTCTCAAAGCCCATCCAACCTGATGTTGAACACTTCCTATGGTGGAACATCCACAGCTTCTCTGGGCAACCCGTTCCAGTGCCTCACCACCCTCATTGCAAAAAATTACTTCCTAATGCCCAATCTAAACCTACCCTCTTTCAGTTAAAAATGTTGCCCCTTGTCCTGTCATTACATGCCCTGGTAAAAAGTCTCTCTCTGTCTTTTTTATAAGCCCCCTTTATATATTGAAAGGTCACAATAAGGTCTCCCTGAAGTCTTCTCTTCTCCAAGCTGAATAACCCCAACTCTCTCAGCCTTTCTTCATAGGAGAGGTGATCCAACCCTCTGATAGTTTTTGTGGCCTCCTCTGGACCCACTCCAACAGATTGATGTCTTTCTTGTATTGAGGACCTCAGAGCTGGACGCAGGTGGGGTCTCACAAGAGTGGAGTAGATGGGGAGAATCACCATCCTTGACCTGCTGGCCACACTTCTTTTGATGCAGCCCAGGATACAATTGTCTTGCTCGACTTCAAGAGCACATTGCCAGCTCATGTTCAATTTTTCATCCACCAGTATCCCCAAGTCCTTCTCCACAGGGCTGCTCTCAATCCCTTCATCCCCCAGTCTGTATTGATAGTGGGGATTGCCCTGACTGAGGTGCAGGACCTTGCACTTGGCCTTGTTGAACTTCATGAGGTTGACATGGACCCACTCCTCAAGCCTGTTAAGGTTCCTCTGGATGACATCCCTTCCCTCTAGCATTATCAACTTCATACTCAGCTTGGTGTCATCTGCAAACTTGCTGTGGGTGCACTCAATCCCACTGTCTATGTTGTTGATGAAGATCTTTATCTCAGTACGAACTCTTGAGGGACACCACTTTTTACTGGTTTCCACTTGGACATTGAGCCATTGACTGTAACTCTTTGGATGCAGCCATCTAGCCAATTCCTTAACCATCTAACACTCCATCCATCAAACCCATATCCCTCCAATTTAGTGGAGAGAATGTTGTGGGGGACCATGCCAAAGGTCTTACAGAAATCCAGGTAGATGACGTCTGTAGCTCTTCCCTTGTCCACTGATGCAGTCATTCCATTGTAGAAGGCCACTAAATTAGTCAGGCATGATTTTCCCTTGGTGAAGCCATGTTGGCTGTCTCTAATCACCTCCTTGTCTTCCATATGCCTTGACATATCTTCCAGGAGGATCTGTTCCATGATCTTACTGGGCATGGAGGTGAGGCTGACTGGTCAGTAGCTCCTAGGGTCCTTCTTCTTATCCTTTTTTAAAATGGGCATGATATTTCCCTTTTTCCACTCTATGGGGACTTTGCCTGACTGCCATGACTTTTGGAATATGATGGAGAGTGTCTTGGCAACAACATCCACCAATTCCCTGAGGTCCCTGGGGTGCATCTCATCACGTCCCATGGACTTGTGTATGTTCAGGTGTCTCAGGTGGTCTCAAACATAATCTTCTCTTACAATGTGAAGGACTTTGTTCCCCCAGTCCCTGTCTTGAGTTTCAGGAGCTTGAGAGATTAGAAGAGAGATTACCATTGAAAACTGAGGCAAAAAAGTTGTTGAGTACCTCAGCCTTCTTCTTGTTGGTTGTCCCCAGTTCTCCTGTCTCATTTATGAGGAGGGAGTACATTTTCTTTAATCTTTCTTCTCTGTCCAATGTACCTGTAGAAGCCCTTATTCTTCTTCACATCTCTTGCCAAATTCAGCTCCAACTGTGCCTTAGCTTTCCTGATCCCATCCCTACACATCCAGATAGCATCCCTATATTTTTCCCAGGATACCTGTCCCTGGTTCTACTGCCTGTGCATTTCTTTCTTACACTTTAGTTTGACAAGGAGGTCCTTACTGAGCCGTGCTGGTCTCCTGCCTTCCTTGCCTGATTTCTTATACATGGGAATCAAGAGCTCTTGCACTCTAAGAAAAATTTCCTTAAAGAGTTACCAGCTCTGTTCAGCTCCTTTGTCCCAGGGATCCCATACACTAATTCTTTAAACAACCAAAAGTTTGCTCTCCTAAAATTCAGGGTCCTGCTCTACTCTTCACCTGTCCCATATCCCTGAATTCCACCAGGGCATGATCACTGCAGCCCAGGCTACCACCAATCTTGACACGTCTAATTGGTTCATCCATGTCAGTAAGCAAAAGGTCTAGTAACACTTCCCCTCTGGTCAGGCTGTCTATCACCTGGATTAATAAATTATCCTTGATGCACTCCAAGAGTCTCCTGGACTGCTTACAGCTTGCTGTGCTGCTTTTCCAGCAGATGTCAGGGTGATTGAAGTCCCCCAGCAGGATCAAAGCCTGCAAGCATGATGCTTCCTATAGTTGAAGTAAGAATGCTTTGTCAACAGGTTCACCTTGATCAGGTGGCCTGCAGTAAACACCAACCACAAGGTTTCCTTTGCTGACTTGGCACCTAATTTTTACCCATAACTCCTAATGTGTTCATCACTGTTTTTCAAAGACAGCTCTGTGCAGTCAATTCACTTTTTTTTACATAGAGGGCCACCTGTCTTACCTCTGCCCCGCTGTTCTTGCTTGTCCCTTCTGAACAGTTTATAGCCATCAATTGCAGCACTCCAGTCATGTGATTCGTCCCACCACATTTCAGTGATAGCGATTAGATCATAGATTTGTAGCTGCACAGTGACTTCCAACTCCTCCTGTTTGTTCCCCATGCTGTGTGCATTGGTACAGAGGCACTTCAGCTGGGCGATAGACCATGTTACCTTTTTAGAGGAAAACACCCTAATTCCTTTGAGGCATTTCACAGGTATTTCCCTTTTGGTTCCTAATACATCAACAGCCCCTGGCTCTTCTCTGTTACTCAAAACTCCGTCCCCTTCCCCTGCTAAATCTAGTTTAAAGCTCTCCTTGTAAGTCTGGCCAGCTTGTTGGCAAAGACCCTCTTGCCCCAGGTGAATCCCATCAGCTCCCAACAGACCTGGCTTCTCAAACGTAGATCCATGATCATAGAAGCCAAAACCTTGAGTATGGCACAAGCCATTCAGCCAGGCGTTCACCTGTTCAATTCCCCTCCTCCTTCCTGAACCTCTTCTTCTGACTGGGAGGATAGAGGAGAACCACATGTGCTCCAGATCCTTTTTACATTGCTTCGAGAGACATATAGTCTCTTTTGATGGTTCTAAGTTGCCTCACTGCAGTATCATTAGGCCCTGTGTGGAATAGTAGGGGCAGACGATAATCTGTAGGATTCATCAGGCTTGGCAGCCTCTTGGTGACATTGTGAATGCAAGCTGCTAGTGGGCAGCAAACTTCTCTAGAGAAATTGTCTGGATGGCAAATGGGTGCTTCGTTGCCTCTCAGTAAGGAATCTCCAATTACTAATACTTTATATCCTTTTCTGATGGCACTCGTTCTAATGTGGGTGGGCAGTTGGATCAATTTTGTATGGTCAGCTTCTCCTGGGTCTTGTCTGTTACTCACATGCTCTTCATTCTTTACCCCCAGAGCATTGTATCTGTCACGTAGGAGCACTTTAGGGGAAGGGGGAAGGTTATTCCTTCTGCCCCGAGCAGAGACAGGGTCCCAGTCTCCTTCATCTCATGAGTTACTTGTGTCAGTCAGCTCGAGGTTGAATTCAGGCTTACCTAATTCTTTAGATGTTCTTTAATAATATTTCATCAGATTTTTTATAACTTAAATGCTCTGAGAAACTGTTTAGCTTTTGTTGCATCAACCCTTACAATGGAAAACTCTTGCACTAGAAAATTTCATCAGCACTACTCAATCTAGTTTAAATAATTGATATAGAAATGTTTTGTACAGCTGTGTTAGACAGAATTAGATCCTAACTATATTTTTGTTGGAGGGGTTTTTTTAACTCTTTAACCATAAGTGGAGATATTTATAAGGAAAATCAGCAGGCTTATTTTAAACTGCTTGATATAGTCACTGGTTTTAAATTCATTGACTTCCTCACTGTATTTCCATCCTTCTGAAATGCAGCTCTAAACCAAAAGCACCAAGGAAAAAATAAATAATTTCTTAAATTTCCTCAAGGAAAAAGTTATGTGCTTCTGAAAGTGTTTGGGTCAAAAGCTTTGGGGAGATTTCAGCTGGATTTTTCACAAAGTGAAGAAAATCAAACTGCTTGAGTTTTCCACGGTAAATGAAATGTTCATCTGAATACTCAAAATGGCAGCTAAAGTTACAATTAACATTCCAGTTAATGGAATGGTTAACAAAATCCAAAGGACTTGAGG
Source organism: Theristicus caerulescens (assembly GCA_020745775.1). Classification (NCBI taxonomy): domain Eukaryota; kingdom Metazoa; phylum Chordata; class Aves; order Pelecaniformes; family Threskiornithidae; genus Theristicus; species Theristicus caerulescens. The sequence goes on along the minus strand of CM036559.1, from coordinate 126,525,132 downwards.
TCCAAAATCATTAACCCTTGCTCCAGGCAACTCTAAATTATATAAACATGCAAATTGCATAGTAAGCTAAACACTTTTTTTATAATTCAGGAAATGAATAGTATATAGAAATCTATGTTACAAGCAGGATGCACTAGAGGAAGAGAAGGAGGCACACTTGCTTGTTCTTAATTTAAAGTAGCACTGCCTTGGCTCTAAATCCCTACCAACTTTTGGAAGAAGCAGAAAAATTACATGCAGCTACTTTTGCTTCCCCATTTCACTGATACCGAGCTTAGCTAATGCCCAAAAGAGAACATGTTTGTCCAGTGAATTGGGTCACCAACCCAATGCAGGAGAGTAGAACTTCATCCGTCATCTTGCTGAAGGGTTCAGTGAGTTCATTGCTCACCTTCAGACACTAGCACCTAAGAACTTTTAAATCTCTTGATCTTCATTTCTTTAGACCTCAATTACCATCCCTAAAGATGTGCTAAGTCTGATCTTAAATATACATTGGAATAAATGCATAATGATTGTAAGGTCTTCGGACACTATGATAATGAGATCCATAAAAATATGAAGTCTACAGAAGTGCTTCTTTGCTATTTTCTCTCCTTACATTCTCCAGAACTTCATTAATAAATATTAATGCTATTTTAATACTTAAACATGTTCCACCATGTATTCCTTATACTTTCTACCTTGGCACCTAAGCTTCCCTTGAGAAATTATAATGAATTTCTAAAGACTTCCTCAGCACATCATCTCAGACCAAGCAAACTATCATTATTTCCCATTGTACTGTTTCTTCCTCTGCTTCAGTAATATCCACAATATACCATCCAGAGTACAGGTAATTGATAGCTGCTTCATTCAATTAGAGCTGTGCAGTTTGCTGAATCGTGTCTTATAACTGTTATATAACTGAACAGGAAAAAGCAGCAAAATAGAAAAAACTTTTTTTATGCATTCACAATAAAATACACAACACATTCCCTAGAGTTTATAAATAGTAATGATTTCTAGAACTGTTCTGCCACTAAGCAGCTCTTATGACCTTCCACTCTATAGAATGACCTGAAAAATTATTTATTTTCTTAACAATTGGTTAGTTTCTAACAATTTTAAAAATTAATTACCTCTATTTCTTAAACATCATTAAAAATGCAGGGCCCTGTTTCCAGCTTGAAGTGAGGCTGTACATAAAAACTTTTCAAACTGTGTGGCTAGGAAATGCTTTATTTGTGTCCATATCATTACAGCGATTTGTAACAAATGTTTATTTCTTCAAATTAAGTAATTATGACAGCCCAACTGTTCAAGAATTTATCCAAGAGTTTAATGGAGTGTTAATTTTACAATACTTTCTTCTGAATATAAGCTATGAAAAAACATACTGCAACTGCCATTTGTTACTGAACATTTCTGTATTTCTTTACTCATTATAATTCCTATTAACACAGCAAGTCTAGCATAAATCCAAAGAGAGTTAAATATTATATGTATTAGAAATGTTATATATATATATATATATAATTGTATATTTATATTTCATAGACTATAATGCAGTTACTCTGTGAACTGTGGAAGACTCCTGCATCATTTCCAGCCACCAGCTGGAAGTGGGCAACTTCCTGCACATCTTCAGTTACATCTGTATAGATAAATAACAGAGGAAAAACTTGGGCTATATCCCTGTAGTTAAATGTTTTAACTTTTCAATTTCAAGCACCAGAGCAGGATGCTTTGGAGACTGTCTTCTGGTTTCTAAACCTGCCTCAGTCACTGTCTCAGACAGATGTTTTGGTCCAGATTATGCTAAACTATGTGTTTACTATTAAAAAGTATCAGTAATTGTGCTTAAATTAATTTGACCCAGATTAATTTATTAATGTAGACACACCGGAAGAATACTTTTAATGTCCTCATAGCTGTGCAGTGAAATTGAAAAATTCAGGAAGCTGAAAAATAGTTGAAGTTATGAATCAGATTTCTTATTTAACTCAGAACCAATCTACAAACAAATACACTCCATCTCTGAATTGTGTTAACTCTAGTTGGTTGGCTTAGAAAGTGCACAGAAACTTAAATCTAGAGGAGAGAGAACTAGCCAGGAAACATATCTATTGTGCAGCACAGGTACTAATGCTACCTGAAGTGCAGGTAGCAAAGGACAGATGCCTTCCTCCATAACTCACTGACAGACACTTCACAGAGCCACTTGTCTTACTAAAGTACTGAAGGATTCCAAGCCAGGAATCTTAATGTAACATATAAAGAAGTGAAAACTCACTGGGCTTGAGGAAGATATATCCAAAGATCTTGATAGTGCACAAAAGAAGGTAAAAACCTGGCATCAGATCCAAGATGAGGAGGCATGTTCATAGAAAATATGGCCAGAAATTGCTGAATTAATACAAAGTGCAAGAAGCACAATGGCACAGAATCTCAGACAATTAGCAGCAATTAATAGGCAATTAATCTGAACACAGAGGAAACCATTCCCCTGCTGATAGCTGATCACTGCATATTGGTTTTGAAGATCTCACCTAGCAGTGAATCACAGCAAAATTATGCTGATCAGACATAAGTTCTGCAATGAATTCATTTCAGGGAGTGGACCACAAACAGATCAACAGGCTTTACAAAGGATTACTGTCTCCCCCACACCTGGTTATCTGTATTATCTGGTATCCAGCAGAGCAGCTAAACAAAATCTATTTAGCTGAACAGATGATAAGATTTGTTAACATAGCTTTTATTGGATTTACTAAACTACCTAAGCATACTAATAGAATTAGGTATTTCAGCAAAATATGCTGGAGCAAAAATATCTCTAATTAGAAATATCTGCTTTTAAATTCCCAGATAAAATAAAAACAGCAGTGTCTGGAAGATAAGAGTTGAGATTTTCTTCCTTGTGGTAAAAATGTTGGAACAGTAGAACTTTTCACAAAAAAATCCCAGTGCCGTGATCAGTGGTACCTTGATGAAGTTACAGAACCAGATGAACATCCCATACTACATGTGATACAGAGAAATACGTATGATACTACATATGATACAGACACATAGGATACGTTATTCATCTCATCTAGAGATTTCTTCTGTTCTTCTGGGGAGGAATGCATTATATGCATATACAGTTAAATAATGCACTGTCTTAAGAGTGGCACAGGGTTTGACATAGTCACTCCAGTCTGGTTAGCTTGTCCTATATTACACAGTTTGCCTTTGCTGCAAATTATCTGAAGGAAACCAATACAAACAGGAAGCACAACACTGAGCTGAGGCAGGACAAATCATTTTCAAAACATTTCAAGTGCAGCTTAAAGCAGAGGTTATTGGATATCTCGTGTGAAAACACAGTTCACAGGAGATTTCCAAATGAAAGCAGTCTGGCTGCACTTCTAAAGAATCTCCAGGATTAAGGATACTTTTTCTTTTATTGCTACTTACACAAAATGTCATTTAAAGGAGTCCCAACCAGAGAAATCAATGGTGATAAAGAATATACAAGTGAATAAGAGCTTGAATGAAATGCACATAACCCTAGAGCAGAGCTGGACGCATCCAGGGAATTCTGTGACTAACTGAGCCTGCTCAAAGACAGCATTATACAGATCTGTTTGCCTAGATACACCAGTGACAAATGCTTGAATAAACACAGAAAAACAAAGACTAGGATTCTAGTAGTAGCTCATTTGCAGTCTAGAACTAAAGCAGCCTGGCCTGTTGCAATGGTGCACATCAGAGAATGAAAAAATAATTTCCTACCTTGCAGAAGGGCTGGGAGAAAAAATCAGGAAGCATGTGGACCAAAAACATAAAATCACCTGAAATTTGTGACTGTCCTCAAGACTGGTAGAAAACTACTAGGATTTAGCTTCCAGGGTGGATTTATTATGAGGGAAGGTAATTAATGGTCTGTAGCACCTCTGACATTATAAATTCACATGTAGTATAGTGCGTAACTTTTAGCAGGGCACTCACCATGCAACCTTCCTGTCCTCTTTGCAGAGGCATCCTTCCCATGCATCCCAGAATGGTGAAATGACATCCATTCTTAGGTGTCACTCTGAGAACTGTAATTAGTTCCTTTTCCAAGGCACCAACAGGCTATAAGGAAACAGTGATTTCTTTAGGTCTGTATATAGCCAGATACAGCCATTTTCTGTATGTAGATTTTATTTTGTTTATGTGACTGTTGTGGGCAAAACAGTCTCAACTCAGGGAGCTTTCACTCAATGGAATTATTTTTAGCAAAAATATCTAATCACCGATTTGAGCATTGAGAAAAAGAAAACATAAGTAATTAAACAAATACTTAAGTAAACACCTTTTTCCCTTCTTCTCCAAGCTCAACTTAAGCCAAATTCTTATCCTCTCTCTTCAAGGTCTCAACTTCCCTCATTTTTGCTGTGGGTAACACTCAGCCCCTCCCTTTGGTGAGGCAAAAAGCAGTGCAGGAGGTTGGGGTCATATGTGTAATGGTTTCCTTCTGCTGATCCCTGGCTTTCCTCCACTTCTTGTGTCTTCACGGTTTCCCTCTGCCACTTCTGCTTCTCAGTGTCCCTGCCCCAGCATGGGTCACCCATGGCTGCAGTCCCTCAGGGTTGTCCCTGCCCTGATGTGGGTCACCCATGGCCACAGTCCCATGGGATATCCCTGCCCCAGTGTGGGTCGCCCACGGCTGCAGTCCCATGGGATATCCTTGCCCCAGTGTGGAGCCACTCACAGCCACAGTCCCTTCAGAGGTAAACCCCCTTTAGTGTGGAGCCCCTGCTTCACAGACTGTCTCCTGTCTGCCCTTGGCAGCATCCTCTTCTGACTGCCACCAGCAGCTTCTGCTTGCGTTAGGGAGCTGCAGACCTCTCTGGCTGATATTTTGTCTCCCCATGGGCTGGAGTCTGTTTTGACCAGCACTGGGCATGGATTCTTCCATGACAAGAGCATTTAAACACAGTCAGTTGGATGTTAATGATACTGTAATCTGCAATCTAACTCCTGGCCCCCACACTCACCCCCCAAAAAAAAGAGGCTGAGCACAAACAGGGTGTGAACTGAAAACTGAAGAACAACCTTGCAAGTTAAAGGAAATCTTTTGTCTTCCAACTAACACCTGGGCCAGCAACACCATAAACAAGCAGCTAGTCGTCTCATACATAACATACAGTGTATGGCTACTCTGCTGTTTCATATAACGTGACAATGAATCAACATATCCTGCATGACATGCCTACACAAAAGGAACAACAAAAGGACACCAGTCCTTCCAGTCTCGATATGACTTTATGATACTTAAAGACCTTGACTGTGGTGCAGACACACTGCATACTTTGAGGATGCTTTATTATTTGTATTCATGCACAGCAGTGTTATCACTATACATTGGGTCACTCAGTTGTCACTGGGGTACTTTGATGCTAGTGCAATTCACTGGGCCCAATTTATTTTCACTCCGTTTTTATTCATGCTGGAGAACTGCACTGACTTCAAAGGCAGTGTTGTTGACTCAGAGAGAAAGAGAGGAGATTCATGCCTATGGGCTCCTGCACCTGCTGATTTGCAGAAATAGGACAGTAGACAGAAAGCTTCACTAGAAAAACTCCTGGGAAGAATCACGTAAGAGCGTTTGATCTGCACCATGTGGTCCCATCTATAAATCCAGAGCAGGTTGGAGCTGGAAATAGGTAAGAAGCAGCAGTGATTTGACACAGTTAACTTCAGGTAACTGGAGGCTGGGTGAGGAGAAGTGTGCCACTGAGCATTGAGTCCATCATCCATAGGCTTTGAAATATGGTGAAATTTCAAAGTACAACCATAGTCTAAAAATTCTTTACAGAGGAGGTAGATTCTTAGCATTCTCAAGTTCTTCTGGGAATTGGACTGAGTCAATAAGATGCATTTATAATTCAGGTACCTTGAGCACTAGTCATATTTGCTCCTGCTCTACCAATTTTTGCTCAATTTTTAATAACTCATTGGACTTTGATCAATTTCAAGGTCATTTCCCTTGAATAATCTGGAGACTTTGCCACCAGCTTTCCGGATGTCATTATACTCAGCCCCAGAAAAATAATTTCATAGTTAGCATGTGAAATGCTAAGTATCTTTCAAATATTCAGCACCTGGTATGTTCAGAATGAATTGTGTCAGCCCAAACTATTCTGCCAGAGCAAGAGCCATTAGAAAAGGTCGTACTGCAGTTGTGATGATCCAGGTAAGGAATATGACTTTGTTAACTCCTGGTGTTTCTGAGCTGCTTTCACCTGTGTTTTCAGTGATGCTGAGTACCAGTCACAAAAGAAGAATCTGCAGGTTAACTTATTGCAATACTACAAGACATCAAACATAACATTTCAATCGGCACCCAGAAGTGGGCAGTTTGAAATAAGGAGTGGATGACATCCAGCAAGGAGCAGATATGACCAGGGAAGGCCAAAGAAGTATTTTTTCAGATCTTTATTCCTCCTCTTGCTGGAGAAGACCTTATAAAGTGTTAGAAGTAACTTCAAGCATAGTTGTAAGAGATTCTTTCACACAGAGGTGAATCCCGTGCAAAAGTCAATATTAGAAGAAATAATAGGAACCCACAGCAGTGAATGATTCCAGTCTTTTGAATTGCTTGCAAGCACTACAAAGTCTGTCAGAGAAACCTAACACTATGGTTATGTCAACGGTAGGGTGGGTAATCTTTTTGTGTATGTGAGTCCAGTGAAAGCCCCTCATGGTCCCAACCCCATGTCAGGACTAGATCTAAGCATAAACTGCCTCCTCCCTCTCAGTCCTGCACAGAAAGCAGTCCAGGAATGCAGATCAGAAGGGGATTGTGGCACATGTCAGCCAGGTATCAGAACCAGTTGTCAGAATATCAGGACCTGTAGGTGCTCTCCATCATGTACTTTAACCTCAGTCAGGATGTGTCCCCTCCCTCAAACCACAGACATTGTATTTTTATTGACCCAGTAGTATAGGTGACTGGAAGGACCACATAGCATGTGAAGGACAGATAACAGTGAACTTGTATTGCATTTTTTTTGCTGTTAATGTAGGTACGAAATAAGTAGCAAGAAAGAACTTACATGAACATCACACTCAGTTCAAGCAAGGAGTTGTTCACACTTTAGCAGGTTTGGACTGACCTGACTTCAAACTGCTGATGTAGTTCTGTAAACCAGAATGGAAGAAAACTTGTTGGATAGATGCTGCAAGTGTTATGCCGCAGAAAAGAAAAAAAGTATGCAGTATAATATCTATTTGAAACAGTTTGACCAATAATTCTACTGAATCACTTTTAAAAGCCTAAACATGAACTCCTTTGCAACGTACAATGATTATATTAATAAAGTATAGGGGAACACAACTGGTAGAGTTAGATTTCTTCAGGATGAGTTATCTGGAGCAAAATATTTAATCTATCCAAGGTGCTATTGAATGGACATGTCAAAGAGCAAAGGGCAAATAAATGTTCTATCACTAAAAACAGTCATAAGTGAAAAAAAGTATAAATGGGCAAAACTCAATAAATATATTGGCATTGTTTTTTCTAAACCACCTTCTACTCCACCAGTGCTGCCATTATAAAGGCCCTTTTGTACTCCACATAGGTACAGTGGTAGATCCACAAATGATGTTTGAAGATAACTAGTTGGAGTACCCGTATACTGCATAAGTCCATTTTATACATTTGAACTTTAAAAGAGGAACTGTATTTTCTACACTTCTAGTGAAAAAACATTCTTTTATAAAGTTTATTTTAACTCGACCTAAAAACAATAAGCAAGAGAGAAAAGTAATTCTAGGAATGACAGTAAGATCATATACAAAGTGAAAAACAGGTTAATGGCCACAAACAATTTGTAGATAACATAACTGGGAGCAGAGAAGAGACAGAAACTTGCAACACCAAATGGAATCTTTTAAGGATTGATATAAATAGGTGACATATTTCACAGGACTGCCACTACATGTCACAATCCCTGAATTTTGATTTTCTGATTTTCCTTAGAGGATAAATATAAATTTTTAATTTTTACAGTCTTCTGCATAGCCTGAGCCCATTCAGGAATAGATGGATGTAATGTTATATCCACCTTTTTCCCTCTATACTAACACATGCAGAATAATGTAGCAAGCTTTCCGTGTTTTTCAGATGACAGAGATACAACTGACTAAGAATCCATTCTTTTTTGTGTACTTATCCAACACACACCCCATATCCACTGCTACATTCTCATCAATCTCTCTCTAGTGGGACACTAAACTTTATAGCTATGCACTGCTCATGTCTACTTTGACTTATTCGGAGCTGTGCTTACTACAAGAACCAAAGATATCTGATGCATTTCCTTGAGCTTAAAAGCTCAATGCTCTAGTATTTCAAAAATGGAACGCCTCAGTGAATTGTGCCTACTTTGTCTCAAGGATATACATTATACATCAAAGATATAGATGTGTTAAATTAATGCACTACCATGATTTCCAGCATCTGCTTTGTCCATTAATTAGGTTTGCTGACAAATTAAATACCTTGGCTAAGAAACATAGTGCAAAGCCCTTCTTAAAATAAGTCTTGTTTTTCACTTGGTGATGCATTGCTTTATTGACTAAAATGTGCTACACTCCAAAGCCTAAACGCTTTCTGCAGGACACAAAGTTCTGGCAAACAGAAAAAGCAAATTAATTCCATGTTCTGAATTTTTCTTACACTTAGTGGCTCACTTGCTCTTTAGAACGTCCTTCTTATTAAATGTTTTGCTTTCCTTTCCCCCCAATTAACCCCAGAAAAGTGAAATTAAGTTCAATGAACTAATGAATTGATCCTCCCACAATTCCATATAATTTTTAAGCTTTCCCTTTGAGAGTATCAGTTTTTATTCTTTATTTATAAATAGATATCACTATCCTCAGTGGTGCAATAGCCTCATAGTTTCATTTTCTGACCATAATAAGAAATTGAAAGATCCAGGAAAAACTCTGGTTGCTTAGTGTGGAACATAAACATCTGAATTCAGAATAAGGTCAAAATTCTAAAGCTGAAAATCCTTTCTGAAGCACTGTGTAAGCATAGCTACCTCCAAACTCAGTAGGAACCTCTTTGTCTTCACGTTTCTCTAATTATTTAAAATTTTCTTTATGCATATACTCAGAAGTCCTTCAGTCTTGCTCATGTTGGCTGTACCACTTGTCTCTTCATACCTAAACTAAGGATCAGAAACCAAAAATGATTGTACTCAAGTTTCTTGAAAGGATCCATCTAAAAGATATGATCTATGAATCACATATGCCTAGGAACAGGCCTTCATAAAATCCAGCAGTAGGTCTGATTTCTTTTAAAAAACTAATAACGTGGCATGCTATCTTTCTCATTAAATAACATCTTATTTTTGCAAGCAGCCATGAAGGAAGTAAAAAATATGTTTTTAAATTTATATGCTCTACTTATAGGAATACTTTGCAAATATTTCTATAGATGGAAAAGTGAAAGACAGTTGTCCTTTTCGTAGTTTTGTTTATGTATTTTGTACTAAGCATGAATGCCTCAAAGACCCTTAAGAGATAAGAACGCACGCAATAATTCCAAAGCAATTGCCTTACTTGCACAGCTAATGAATCAGACTTCTAATGATGAAACCTTTTTGGATGGTGTTCCCTCCTTGCATCTTTAGCTGCTAGTATCTGCCTTCTGTTTAACAAAGTAATGTCCCCTTCTCTTAATTTTATTACAATATCTCCTGTACAAGTCTAAAAAATTTACCTTCTAATTTAGAATAATAACCTTCAAATGTTACCTGTTTCAGTACAAATTCATAATGCAAGTGGCACACTTTTTGTTTATCTAAAAATAAAGAGGCGGTTCAGTTGGGAGGTTGGTGTATTTATGGGAGAAAACCATCATATACCATAGGTCACTTAAAGTACCTTAGGAAGTTGTAACAAGGACAAATAGCTCAAAGAGGAAACTGATTAAATGCCAAGATGTGTGGTTTATTTCTAATTTAACAGTAAGAGTAAACAGTCATTAGAATAAACTGCCAGGGGCTATGGTGTCATCTCCGTCACCCCATGTTGTATGGTTGTATAAACTTACTCAGATAAAAATATTCGGTCTCCATAGAGGATTAAACAAAATTAAATGCTACAACTAGAGTTATAGAAGAGAGCAGACCAGGTGCTCTATTTCTGTCCTCATAGTCCACAGAACTGCACGTATAGTGTTGCCCTGTGCTGACACTGAATGGAAGATCTGCTTTGAATTTTAATGTCAATATAGTTTAATTCAATGTTTTAAATTTAGTTAGAATGAGTGACAGTCCTCAACAAAATTCACTTTTTAATTTCATTAAAGCTGCAAATAAATTATGCAGCTCTACTTGCATCAAATCTAGTTTTCTTATGCTTCAAACATATCCAAAATATTTTTTAAAATAATTTTTAAATTTTAAAAAAATATTTTTTAAAACTCATAAATGACCAATATGTACAGTATCTTCTCTTGGGTTTACACTGTTGATAAAAATAATAAAAATCTGTGGGGATTTTAAACCAAAACTCCATTTTATACATATCAAAGTCAAGGTAAGGTCCTACAATAGTGACTCTGATAATTTTTTTCACAGAAATTAAAAATGTCTCAAGGAGGAGAAACAGAGAATCAGAATAGCGTAATGCCAGTGTTCTGAGAACTGAGCTGTTCAAATATCTTTTGCTAATGACAGGATTGAATTTGAGTTTCTTGATCCCTGAGAAAGAACCCAGATCAGTTCTTATCATGCAAAACACTTTGTAACTAATTTTTTGAGAGTTATGGTCCTAGAAACAGGCCTAGCAATTACAGGTAAAAATATTCAATGACCTCTTTACTCTAGTTTTAAACTGCCTGAAATGATAGTTTTGATAAATGCACTACCTAGTTATTTAAAAATCAGTCACTTAAGTTATTGTACTCACCGTAATAATATCTAAGTAATTAATTTTAAAATAAAATATCACTGGAATCCATGATACATTGCTATATTATAATGTAAAAGTAGTAGGCAATAAATAAAATATTTAAATGGATATATTAATTTTTAGAATCAAAAGAATAACCATCTCTGAAATGTTATTTATGTTATAAACTCAAGTTACATTTTTTTAGTAATAAATTTTCATAGTCTATGGCTTACCTATGGGACAATAAAATGAGGCAGGGAAACTATCTTTCTGAAAGTTACTATGGGTAATAAATATAATCTGTCCGAGAAAATTTGAGTATAGCCAGCTAAGAGGAAAGACAATACTGTTGAAGGAACTTTTAGAGAAAAGCAAGACTGAAAAGAATAGGTGATTTTTCAATTAAACCAGAAGATCAGAATCCCAAGTGGACTGGTGCTTGCTAATTGGAAAGAATCTGGAAAAGAGAGGATGGAAAGTTTTGTGGCCTAGAAGTCATGATCTATAGTGAAAGATAAAAGAAGCTCTTTCCATAAGAAGTGTAAGAGATGGCCCGCTTAAGGTCTGCATCTGTCATTCAGGAAAGTTCTCTTTGATTGAAAATAGCTCTTTAATCTAGAAGATAAAAAGGTCCAAAAGAACCCAGAGGCTGAAAGGCAGAAAAACTCAGACTACAAAGAAGTTGCAGTTTTTAAACAATCAGTACAATTAACTATTAAAAAAAACCTCGTCATGAGCTGTAAAGTATTCTATATAATTTGAAAGCTTTTGAAAAATAGGTTATACCTCAAAAGTTTAAGTCAAGATTTGTGTGAGAATCTTCCTTTTGCTTCTAAAGGCTACAGACATGAATCCATCTTAATGTTTTCTTCATTTTTATTTTTCAGTAATACCAAATTTTTCTGTAAAAATCCTCTTTTAAAAAGACCTACCTGATTGTTTAATCTTTTAGGAATGCCCTTTAAATCTTCATTATTCCATCCATTTGCAAATATAAAATGAAAATATTTTTGAAGATCATTCATAAAGAGAGATTTAAGATCCTTTAGACAAAATGGTCTTGTATTAATACAAATTGAAAATGTTAACCATGGTGGTGAAAGGTGAATTGACAAACTTGTATGTCAGTCAGGACAACTCTTATATTCTAAACTATGTTTAGATGCTAAAATGAGTGTTAAGGCCTCATTTGGTTTCTACAAATATCCAGACCTTTGTGGCATAACCAAAGCACAAAAGATCTAATTTGGAATGGTTTTGGAAAGTCATCACCCCAAAAATGTGGTCTATGGATGTGGAAAACTGACCCAAAGGATCAGCAGGGGAAAACTGAGAAATCCATTTTTAATGTATACTTTCTGCTCCAGTCCCTGGGAAGCTGGAGTACTTGGGGGACAGGAATAACAAAAAGAACCAAGACTCTGAAAGCAAAGCTCTTTTCCTTTGTACACATAAATATAGACTGAAGTCTCAAAATCTATATGCCTTTAAAAAGAACAAATATATTTTCTTCTTTGTGTCTCACTTGTAAAATAGGTGTGCCCGTCCTTATCTACAGAAAGGCATTCACTTGTGTTTTTGAAATATTTAGGAATCTTCAGAATGCTCTACACACAGATGAATGAGTTAATTCTCTTTTAAAATTACCACTTCGGAGACCACATCTCATTACCAAAAAAAAAAAAAAAAAAGTCACTGTAATGCTACCGTAATGTCTTTAATGGATATTTCTTAATCTTGCCCTGATCTTGCAAAATCAGCCATACATAAAAGTGAACAGGCACACATGTAATACCACCAATTAACAGAGAACATCTTTTCCAAAAAGGGAATGTTACCAGGTCATAATTCTTATGCTAATACAGACTTTATTTGAATTGTTCTAAGCATGTGTTACAATGTTTAAATTACAGGCCAGAATGTACTTTGATCTGGTATTTCTCTGAATGGTAGTGACTGTAATAAGCAATAATCTCTAATGTGTTACTCATGCTGAGTACAATTTGATTATATCCTTAAAATGTACAATGCTATATGTTCTTGGTGTTTGCCATTACAGAACTGCACCCTACTTCATTTTAAATAGCATAGAGCAGAGAATTTGTCATGATGTAAAACTGCAGGCACCCGTAATCCACTTGGTGTTTTTTTTTTTTAAAAGGACTTCATTTGCTAGGGAGATTGAACCTGGGTTCAATAACTTAAATTAAAGGACCATTTAATTTAAAATTGCATTAGTTCACTGATCTCTAAAATAAATTCTCCTCTGTGAGCAGAGGAGAACTTGGAAAGTGTAGAAGAGAACTTGAAAAAACTTAGGAGGTCTCTGTACACATGCCAGGTTACTGCACCAGAACATATTTTTTAATGTCTTCATTAATACAATGGTTCAGATAAAAACAGTTCTCATAGACATCAGTGAGCACCTTTACCTTGACTTTTTTAAGATCTAGACAAGGTTCCCAGGTCACAGAATCATAGAATCATAGAATGCTTTGAGATGGAAGGCAACTTTAATGGTCATCTAGTCCATCCCCCCTGCAATCGGCAGGGACATCTACAACCAGATCAGGTTGCTCAGAGCCCCGTCCAGCTTGGCCTTGAATATTTCCAACAATGGAGCATCTACCACCTCTCTGGGCAACCCGTTCCAGTGTTTCACCACCCTCATCATAAAAAGTTTCTTCCTTCTATCTAGTCTGAAGCTACCCTCTTTTAGTTTAAAACCATTGCCCCTTGTCCTATCACTACTGGCCCTGCTAAAGTCTGTCCCCATCTTTCTTATAAGCCCCCTTTAAGTACTGAAAGGCTGCAATAAGGTCTCCCCGCAGCCTTCTCTTCTCCAGGCTGAACAGCCCCAGCTCTTTCAGCCTTTCCTCATAGGAGAGGTGTTCCATCCCTCTGATCATTTTTGTGGCCTCCTCTGGACTGTCTCCAACAGGTCCATGTCCTTCCTGTGCTGAGGACTCCAGAGCTGGATGCAGTACTCTAAGTGGGGTCTCACCAGAGCAGAATAGAGGGACATTATCCATCAAAGAGCTATAAGCATTAAATTGCTTAGTACTGCAGTGCTCGAGTTGTTAGGAACTCAGCTCCAGCAGTAAAAATTGTAAGGTTGAGGGCTATGTTTAATGTACCTTGTTAGGCTCTCTGTCACATTTTGCAAGAACCAGTGTTCAGGTGGTTGGAGGGGAATCTTAGACTTACCAAAAGGAAGGACTTCACTGTCAGAAACATGGACTTAAGGACCTGAAAGCTGCTGTTAAACATCCCTGTGAAACTGGAACATGGAGCCTGCAGCCATATCTTGTCTCAGGATCTCTTTTTACTCATATTGTCCTTTCTTTCATCCTGAAGGACTGCACAGCATAGGGGGCCACTGGTAAGGGGAAGTTCCTACTCAGAAAAAGTATCCATTTAGAAACTTTTCTATTTGATGTTACTGCATTTAATTTCTTATATCAATAAACATGCCTCCACATCTTTCAGTCTTGTCATCTTAGTAACAGTCAGTTCCAAACAGAATACTTTAATGTACACAAAAATATGCTGCATTACGCTAAGTCATGACATGAGTCAGTAGGTAGTAGTATGCTAATACAATATCACCATTGATTTTCCAAGCTATTCCAGCACAATACATTTAGTACACACACAACTATTGTCAATATATGCCAAATCAGCAACATTGCACCAATTTGATCAAGAAAAATGAACAAAATGATTAAATGAATAGAATATGCAATAGCAATATGCTTAGGCTTTTTAGAACTCTATTAAATGATTTCACAGCATCTTTCTATGACCATACCACAGATTTCAGTCACCTACTTCTTAATAGCTTTTCTCTCCTTCCAAGAATTGATTAGCTTATACATGCATTCACATATCACTGCAGTTATAAGACAAAGAACATCCACATTCTGGAATTAGTTTGTTCAGCAAAATTGGCTTGAACTTAAAACCATTGGCAGAGACCTTTGGTGGTAATCACCTAGGATTTCCCTGAAATATTCTCCTTTGCCACTGTTGTGGGCTGACCTTGGCTGGCTGCCAGCTGCCCTCCAAGCTGCTCTATCATTCCCCCTCCTCAACAGGACAGGGGGAGAAAAGATGACAAAAAGCTTGTGGGTTGAAATAAGGACAGGGAGATCACTTACCAGTTACCATCATGGGCTAAACAGGCTCAGCTTGGGGAAATTAATTTAATTTATTACCAGTCAATAAGAGAGAAAGGTAATGAGAAAAAAGAACAAATCTAAGAACACCTTCACCCCACTCCTCCCTTCCTCCAGGGCTCAACTTCACTCCCAATGTCTCTACCTCCTCCCCCTGAGTGGGGCAGGGGGATGGGGAATGGAAGTTGTGGTCAGTTCATAAAATTTCATCTCTGCCACTCCTTCCTTCTCAGGCTCTTCCCCTGCTCCAGCATGGGGTCCCTCCCACAGGATACAGTCCTTCACAAACTTCTCCAACATGGATCCTTCCCAGAGGCTGCAGTTCTTCATGAACTGCTCCAGCATGGGTCCTTTCCATGGAATGCAGTTCTTCAGGAAAGGAATGCTTCAGTGTGGGTCCCCCATGGGACACAGTTCCTACCAGGAGCCTGCTCCAGAGCAGTTTGTCCACAGAGTGCAGCTTCCTTCAGGTCACATCTACCTGCCCTGGTGTGGGGTCATCCATGGGCTGCAGTGTGGATATGTGCTCCATGGCATGGTCTTCCCCACGGGCTGCAGGGGAATCTCTGCTCCAGCACCTGGAGCCTCCTCCCCCTCCTTCTTTACTGACCTTGGTGTCTCCAGAGTTGCTTCTCTCACATATTCTTACTCCTCTCTCTCAGCTGCTGTTGTACAGTGGTTTCTATCCTTTCTTAAATAGGTTATCACAGAGGTGCTACACTGTCACTGATTGGCTCAGTCATTGCCAGCAGTCTTGGAGCCAGCTGGAACAAGCTCTATCTGACTTGGGGACAGCTTTTGGTGTCTTCTCTCAGAAGCCACTCCTGAACTACACACACACACCGCCCCCCGCTACCAAAACCTTGCCACATAAACCCAATACAGCTACATGTGGAAGCTAATGCCCTAAAGCCTATCTAACACACTCAGAGGACTGATTTCAGCACAAAACTACATACATCAAGATACAAGTGATACCACCCACTCAGATAAAACAACTTAGTGATTGAAGACCTCAGCCTGGAGTAAAAAGGCTTTGGTTCCATGTTCTTCTCAGTCTGAGGAGACCCAGACATAACCGGTTCTCTCACCCTTTGCAATTTAATGGTACTGTAAAGCTCATCATGTGGGTGTTGCCTGAGCAAAGCAGTGTCCATGTCTGCTATTGAAGTGTGACTCCAAGAAACAAACAGTAAAAGAATTGTGGGCAGAAGAAAGAGCATGAAGTGCACAAGGGAACATAAGAACCATTATATTGAATCAAACCAAAGGACAAGCTAGCCTCATGGCCCGTGGTACACAGAGGAAGAATATTAGAAATCAATCATGTACAAGGTGATTCTAGATGCTGTCTTCCTCCTTACTCACCACTGGTACTGTCTGTTTTCCCTTATCTAAGACTTTGCCCAGTTTTGGGGACTTTCAGAACTTCTTCAGATGATCAGTCGCACAATTCAGTTGTTTTTCATGTCTGTGAAAAATAAAAATAAAAAAAAAAACCAACACAAAAATATCTGCTACCTGATATTTTAGTTGCATGACCTCTAGTATTGTGTACTAAGAAACATACCTCCTCCACATTATTCCTAATTCCTAATCCTCCACATTAATCCCTAATTCTTCATAAAACTCAAGACTGAAGATTTCTAGTTTACTTTTCTTTTCCAGCAGAAGCTGTTCTTTACCTCACATTATGTATTTTCTTCTTGACTATGCTTTTATCTGGTCTACTTTGTCCTTTTGGAGATAGGACAACAAAAACAAGGCACAGGGTTAATGACAGAATCAATGTCAGAGTCGGTGCATTTATTTAGCTCTTACCATTATAACACAATTCAAATTTTTAAAAAATAATCAGTAATATTAACTCAGAGCTAATTGTTACATAGGTAGACTCAGGCTTAATTTTCCCATGTGCACTGAGCTACTCCTCAGAGCAGAGGAAGGATCCTATGGTTTCATCCCTGTTTCTAAGATTATCTTTTTGCCCAGTGACTTTTTAGTATAAAACACATTAAAATAAGAATGCAGAGAGCTGCCTTTCGTCTAAAGAAGGGAGGCTTCAAGATACATCTCCTTTTAAACTGCTAAGTTTGGGTGTCTGAACAATATGCTGGCTACTGTGAATACCTCCTTGAAGTAATTAATCCTCTCCACACATTGTGTACACAGTATACAGATGTCAGGTATCTCAGGAGACACAATCTCAATTTTTTTGAGCTAAGGATAATAGGAATTATCACAGCCGCATCTAACTGTGTTTCTTCCCCAAAGTCACACAAGAATTAGCAGAACAACAACTCAAATGCAGAATATCTGGGAGAACTAAACATGAGATTATATAGGAATGTGTAAAAAGCAGCTCAAAATGCATCTCCCGTCAGGTAGCACGGAATTGAACAGCCTGGCACTTTTGGCCATCTGCTGATTTAGCAATTTATAAAGTTAAACCCTATAGTAGAATTCATTAATTTCTATAATGTAAATTATTTCCTCAGAAGTGTATTTCCCATAAGTGAGATGGTTTTGCCATGGCCATGAATAAATCAATAATGAAATAATTTTTATATGCAGTGCTAAAAAAAACTGACTCAGGGGGAAAATCTGAACGTAAATAACAGAGAAAAGTTTATAGAAAAAAACCCACACAAACTCATTAAAAATACATTTATATTATGGAAAAAAAGGACTACGCGGAAAAGCAATCTGCCTAAGCCTAGCATTGCAGATCTGACATTCATTGTATTGATCAAAACCCTGTTTTGTCAGGGAAATGTTTGATAATATTATTTTGACATAAATTCAGCAATCAACAGGACACAGAGAAATCTTTAAGGTCTAACATGCAGTTTTGAGGCTCTAATCAAGAAAAGAAAGATGACCAACATTTTCTTGAGTAACTAATGATTTCAGCCTTATTATTCCCTGTGTGCTTATCTAGAGATGCCTTGAAGGGAACCACTAGAGGAAAAGAAACAGTCAGCATTTTATGAAAACTCTCTTTTCAGGGTGCTACAAAAGTGACACCACAAATCAAGACATCTCAGCTCACTTTCCAAAATCTGTCCGTGCATTCTGTATTTATACAGTTATCTTTATGTGTACATTTGTATACAAGAAGGCAAATAGATTGTGTTGCTGTTCCTTTGCCTTAAATGAGCTTTCAAGAACGTGAGCATGTTTCTGTGAAAAGAAGGAAAAAAAAAAAAAAAGCAGACAAAATTTTTTTTCTTCATCAGAGATACTCAACTATGTAATTCCTGTTAGTTCCATGCCAAGAAGCTCTGGATCTCTGATGGCTCTCAAGAACACAGAACTGCTCCTTCAGGCTCCTGTGGTCACTCCACACATGCTGCAGTTCAAAGATTTTAGGTATCATATTTGTGCTCAGGGAAGCTTCTTGGACAAAGAGCAGTAGATCTGACGTGCTGTTTGCCTTAGACAGCACTTCATTATTTGCAGCTCTGTCTTCCGCAAGTTGGTCTTATTTCTTCTTTCAGTCAAAAAGGGCAATAACTAACATTAAGTGCAAGCATTTTGGAGCAGAATTCACCTGATGGTGACCGTCAGCACCTTCCTTCATCAACTAGCGTCATACTATATACATTTTGAGTTTATGTGTACCCAGACTTAGTTTTTTCCGGGTAAGTAATGTATTCTTGTAGTATTTACATGGTGGAACCTTAATATCTGATCCTACAACTTCTATCTACATCTGTAGAAATAAAATATAAATAAATATAAAGGTATGTGGGGCAGGACTGACAGTACTCTGTTATTAAGACAACCCAGCACTTCTTTTTATAAGAACCTGGTTTTAATAGGTTATACCTACCTTACATTTTAAGTGTTTGGCAAAGTCAAATTTGTTGGATTTATTTTGGCTTGCTTTCTTCTGTATGTTCATGGAGGGTTTTTTTTTTTCTTTGTTTTGAAGAAACCAGAATGGTTGAGAAAATGTTTCAGCAAAAAATACTATTGGCAAATACTGCTTTGTCCACTCTAACAAGTCTTTAGAGACATTTCCTCCGAAATGTCCTTTCACAGTTTCATCCTTTGAAAAAGGAACTTGAAATTTGCCAGAGGTCATTTGATTTCAAGAATGTGTCATTTTCTGGCCTCAGGAAAATACAGCCACATCAGAATCTTTTGGGACTTGCTGAAGCATCTGACACTACCTATCAATGACTGAACTATATGTTGCCAGTGTCCCCACAGAATGGCTGAACTCAGAAACACTTCCCTTATAATGGCTTCCCATTAGTCCTCTCCCTTACCACTGCACAATCTAGCTACATGATGCTCTCTTAATGAACTGCAATATTTTAAGTGAGCATTGTCCATTCCTGTGCACTGAATAAGGGAGGAATCTTTAGGAGAAAAATACCATTCTTGTACAAGTATGAAAAGAGAAAAGAAAGCAGAATTAATTGGCCAGGCAACCTTATTCCTTGACTCTCCTAACTTCTGAGAGCTGGAATTGTCAATCTTAGTATTATTTTTGCAGACTTTGTGTGCAACCTATTTTATATATGTCTGATTCTGATTCAAAAGTACCTCAAGCTACAAACTAAACTGAGGTGGAGGTCAATCAACTGCTTATATTTCATCTGAATTAAACCACACTATTTTTCAATAATGGAGGCTGAATACAAGATGTGATTATGTTTTCACATCATGTTTATGTGTACTGAGCATATTTGTCTTTGTAACACCTAAAGCAAAATAATATGAGTTCAGAAAGATTTTTACATTATGTGTGGCTGTGAAAAAGTTCAGTTTGTTTATGTTTGGTGTTAATTATGAAATGGTACATAGTCACATTACCTTTAATTAGCAGTATTCCTGCAGTCATCAAGCTTTTCAGTCATTACTTCATTTTCACAGTAAAAATGCATGTTAAATGTGGTTTCTGATACGCATACATAAAGAAACTATAACAGGTGTGGGAGACAAATCAATGAAATAAATATTTACAGAGGATTAAGGTCTGTAAATTATGTATCTTCCAAAGCACATAACTTTCCTGTCAAACATCCTATTGATCTTCTTAAGCTCTTTAACTCTTCTTCCTCTCTGGTGAATATATTCTAATGAGAAATAGAATATTCCTAAGTTTCAGCGATAACTGACACCTCAGACTACAACCTTCATTGGTTCTGTATGGATACCAGGGAGGACTTGGAAACATGTAAAAAAAGTAGAACTGCCAATACGTCTCCTACTATTCTGAATACTTCAAGAGTACCCAGTCTTACTGATCCTTCAATCCAAAGAACTGCATTCATTGTATAACCAAGAGCCATAAGACACATACTGCATGCTTTGGAGCAGGTGAGAAAGAAAGTTCTGGACAACATTTACAAATACAAAACCTTCCCAAGCATCTCACCATTACATTGCAGAATAAGTTTCAAATGGGTATACTTCTGGGGTACAGAGAGCTCTGATAATGTCAACTTTCCTTATTGGCCCACTAATAAGAATATTAGAACAGTTTCAATGGGTCACGTCCTCAAATCTGGCCAATACCAGATACTTAGGGAAGAGTAAGAATAGAGTGAGTGTATATGGTACTTCTTAAAATTCTCCATATCTCCTTAGGAACTTTTCAACTAAATTTCATTTCTAAATATTTAGTAACACTCAAAGGGTTTCTCCTTCATGAACTTGTGCAGTTTTCCCTAGAACTAACATAAGTTTTTAGCACTCACAATATCCCTGGCAAACAGTCAGGAAGGACTCTGGAAAAGAGCATGGAAAGTTTGGTGACCTAGAAGTCATGATCCATAGTGAAAGATAAAAGCTCTTGTAGTGCTTGTACAAAGAACCACCTCCTTCTGTTTGAACTTGGTTCATTAAGTACGTTGAGCTGCCCCTTTTGTTAAAAGAGAGAATGAACAATCAATCCGTAGTTATACTATGTTTGTTGGGGTTTTTTGTCATTCATGATTCTGTAGCTCTCTATCACACCCTCCTCTTCAGTTATTTCTGTTCCCAGGTGAGTCCTAGACAACTACATTGTTCTTTGTACATAGGTCACCCCATATCTTTCAGCATGCTCATTCAAAACCTTATACACTCTTCTATATCCAGACAGGTTCCACAGTTCTGCAGCTGGCAACATAATGCAACTTGTCATGGGAAATGTATTTGAGTCACTGACAAGCCATGTGTACCTCAAGGGCCACATCCTGGTAACCCTTCCAATATGCTCTCTTTAGCCATGAAGGTAGAAACGGTGTTAACATAATCTAATTTTAGTATACCCCCAATAGCAGAAGCTCCTATTAGCAATAAATCAACCCTCAGCGTATCCTAACATTTGGATAAAGCAACCCCAGAAAAATACTGTAGCAAACTTTGGAGATAGGATTTCCTCTCCTCATTGCCATCTCCTTCCCCTTTGGAGTCTCATCACTAGCCTACAGCTCTGCTTCCTGAGTTTCATAATAGCCTGAAAAACATTTGGGAAAGTCAGCTAAAACACTTGGAATAGAGCCTTGGACTGCATAGATCTGAAAGCTGGATTTGCTCATTTTCAATTACTGTGAAATTTCCTTGTCTCTAGTGACAAGTAGGACACATCTGGGTAAATTCACACTCTCTAAATGAGAAGTCTACACTCTCTACAGTCAATGGACACAGCTGCATGTTTCCAAAGGGAGAGTCACAGCATCTAGTTCAGGCAATGATTATAGTCTACAAGGTCTTCACAACGCAGTTCTGTAAGGTGCCAAAATCCATGCATGGGCACTTTGTGCTTCCATTCATGCCTTACTTTCTGCCAGTGAGATCCCAGAAGTGAATCAACAAATCCCTGTGATCAGTGATGTCTAAACATATCTCTGGTATTCTTCATTTTAACTTTGACTTGCTTAGCTTGTGTTCTGAGTTGTCAGGAAGCCAGAGAGCCACACCAGCACAGTGCTAAGCCTGAGCTAAAAGCCCTATTTGATATTGCTATCATATTTACTACAGTTTCGTAGCTTCCACTTCAGAGTTTTGTATCCAGCTTTCTTGATGTGAGCCAGAGTGAAGTCACATCTGCTTGCCAAAGACAACATCAGCCATCCCTAAAGTTGTTGCTCAATCTAATAATATCAACAGGAAACTCACCCCAGACCAATTCACCAGCAGCTAATCTATATATCTATAGAAAAGCTGAGTGCTGATTTATACTCTTTGCATCCCAAAGTGAGGAAAAAGTGGATAATGAGCTGTAGCATTTTATGCAAAGTCATATTTGGAGTTTTACTTCTTATTCTGTGACTGAAACTAGAACTGGCACTCTTCTTGTCCCCAGCCACTATGCAGTGTTCCTGTGCTCTATCAGTATGAATGTTGGTATGAGCTGCTTTTTATGTCTCATTGTAGAAGGAGCAGATCTAACTTAATTGGTCACATAAAGACCCATGGGAACCACAAGAAAGGCAGAAATCAATTCTTCAAATTCAGATGTATCTATGAAGCTATGAGGCCAGTAGGGAGGTGAACTGGGCAACAGCATGATTCCTTACCCATCACATGCCCCATAGCACATAAACTGCTTCTGGTCATGTTAATTAGACAATTCCAGTCCCCTAAGACTCTTTAGCACACCTTCAACCATTGAGACCACACATGCTCAGGACCTCCAAAAAATGTCACTTGTTTATCTGTAGTGGGGCACTGACATTTATGTTTCCATTTCTGAGAAAACCTGGGTCTAGTCAATGTGTTTTTCTCCAGTTCTGGAGCCATAAAAAACATCCTTTTGCTCTAACTATAACAAACTGCAGAATATGGGAGAGGAGAAAGTCCTCTCTTTTGTGCAATAAGCCTCTCTCCATGACAAGGTTATAGATATCCCTTACTCAATGAATCTGCATAGGCCCACTTTTCCCTTTGGCAATATACAATTCAGAAGGTCGTGACTCCTGGAAAGAACTTAAATAGAGCTGTTAACATGTACTGAAGAAGGAATATAATCCTCTTTCCACTTAGGCTTACAGCAAAAATATGGTCCTTTTTAGGGCTCAGTAGCTAATTAATAGCAGAATATGTTTAAATAGAGTAAGTTGTTGTACATGCTTTGGAATTCAATGAAACTTAATAAGCAAAATCAGGCTCTTTTATGTAAACTAATCACTTATGGTTGAGCTCTCTTTGTAACATCTTCACTGCATTATTCCACAGACAATAAATTGCTCCTTTCAGTCATGGTTTAAAACCCAGCCACCAACTAAGCACCACACAGCCCCTCGCTCACTCTCCCCTGATGGGATGGGGGAGAGAATCAGAAGGGTAAAAGTGAGAAAACTTGTGAGTTGAGATAAAGACAGTTTAATAAGTAAAGCAAAATTCATGCACACAAGCAAAGCAAAACAAGGAATTCATTCACTATTTCCCATCGGCAGGCAAGTGTTCAGCCATCTCCAGGAAAGCAGAGCTCCATCATGCGTAATGGTGACTTGGGAAGACAAATGCCATCACTCTGAACATCCCCTCCCTTTTTTCTTCTTCCCTCTGCTTTATATGCTGAGCATGACATCATATGGTATGAAATACCCCTTTGGTCAGTTGGGGTCAGCTGTCCCACCTGTGTCCCCTCCCAGCTTCTTGTGCACCCCCAGCCTACTCGCTGGTGGGGTGGGGTGAGAAGCAGAAAAGGTCTTGACTGTGTGTAAGCACTGCTCAGCAATAACGACAACATCCCTATGTTATCAGCGCTGTTTTTAGCACAAATCCAAAACATAGCCCCATACTAGCTACTATGAAGAAAATTAACTCTACCCCAGCCAAAATCAGCACAGTAGGCAATATTTCTCAACTCTCATGCACTGTAAATCATATTTTGTTCTCAATTTGACAGTTTTATTTTAAACAATTGTACTGAAGTGTGCACCACAATTCACATGCCATATATTACCTCCTATCAAGAGCTGCTTTAACCACCACGATTCCTACTTTCCAGTTTCAGTTTCATATTATGTATCTTGTCAGCTGGGAAAACAAATACCTTTAAATCACTTCCATACCAAAAGCAGAAGAACATTACATTGGATGAGGCTGTCAGTAGCACCTTGGGATTTTCAACATGATTTTTATTGACCAACACCAGCACAATTGTTAATGATTTTGATAACTAATAATAGATCATATTTCTGAGGCCTAAGGAAATGTCTTTACACATTATTACATAGTGTTTACTTTGAAGTACTGCAATTGCTGCTGAGAACAGCCTGTTAGATACTGAATTGGTTTTACTGGTTTATGATGGAATGTTCTTGTTTCTTATTTGCATTTTCCAGTTGACTACAATTCTGTATAGTTTGATATCAACCTGAAAAAAATCCAGAAAATTAACTTGATTTACAGAAAAGAAGTTCCATTTAAGGACTTAGCAGACTTAAAGGATGTAGAAAATAACTCCACCTCATAGTTGTTCAGAATTATATTTCAAAAGGTTGCAATTCCCTGTGACATGCATGAAAACATGACTAGGCCCTCAAAACTAGAGAGCAGCCATGCTCACAGTACAATTATAGATGAGAAGTCAAGAACTCACTTTTCTTGAGCTAACGCTCCTCCAATATAAAATGTTCTCCATGATGCAAAGAAGCATTACCTTAGTGGTTAATGCCTTAGGGAGGTTTCACTATTGCTGGGTGTGTTGCACATGTGCTATCAGACATAAGCAAGATCATGAGGCAGATAGATAGATAGTTTTATTATCATTAAATCAGTTTGGGGAAAAAATGGCC
The DNA here is from genome assembly GCA_020745775.1 of Theristicus caerulescens. NCBI lineage: Eukaryota > Metazoa > Chordata > Aves > Pelecaniformes > Threskiornithidae > Theristicus > Theristicus caerulescens. Next base: position 126,500,288 of record CM036559.1, on the reverse strand, counting down.
ATTTTTACAGGGCGCAATTTATTATGTGGTCTAAAAACTAGGCATCTAATTTGTTTATTTAAATCTCCTGTTGTCACTGGATAGATAAAGCCACCTCAGGAAGGCAGTTCAAGGAATTACAGAATTAGTTTCTTTAAATGGAATTTACTGTATTTCAATTTGTTCCCATTGCCTCTTGTCCTTTCACTGGGTACCACTGAGAGAAGTAGGGCTTCATCTTCTTTGCTCTGTATCTGGTATTTATATATGCTGATAAGATCCTCCCTGAGCCTTCTTTTCTCCATGTTGAACAGTTCCAGCTCTCTCAGCTTCTTCTTATACAAAAAACGCTCCTATCCCTTAATTGTCTTCATGGCCCTTCGCTGGACTCATCCAGTCTCTCTTGTATTGGGGTGCCACAAAAAGGACACAGCACCCCAGGGGTGAGTATAGCCCTGAAAAGTCATGTCTCTCTGCCTGCTGGCAATACTCTTCTTAATGTAGGCCAGGAGGCTCTTGGCTTTCTTTGCTGCAAATGCACACTGCTGTCTTATGGTAAGCCTGGTGTCCACTAGGACCCCAAGGCCCTTCTCTACAAAGCTGCTTTCCAGTTGGTCAGTCCCCAGGGGCAGAACTTGGCATTTCCCTTTGTTCAACACCATGAGGTTCCTGTCAGACCATTTCTCCAGCCTGTCGAGGTCTTTCTGAATGGCAGCACAACCATCTGGTCTATCAACCACTCCTCCCAGTTCCATATCATATGCAAACTTCATAAGGTGCACTCCATCCTACCATCCAGCTCATTAATGAACATACTAAACAGCATCGGTTCCAGTGTCAACTCCTGGGGTACACCATTAGTGTGCTGCTGTTCATAACACTTTAGGCCTGGCAGTTCAGCCAACTTTTGAGCTACCTCAGAGTCCACTTCTCTAGTCCATATTTCCTTAGTTTGTAGATGAGGATGTTGTGGGACACAGGGTGGAAAACTTTGCTAAAGTCAAGATAAACAACATCCACTGCTCTCCGCTCATCCACTGAGCTAGTAATCTCATCATAGAAGGCTATCAGCTTGATCAAGAATTTCCCCTTCATAAATTCATGCTGACTACTCCCAACCACCTTCTTGTCCTTAATATGTTTGGAAATAATTTCTAGTTCATCTTTCTCTTAGTTTCATGATGGATATTTTTAATATGGTCCCTCTCCACAGAAATGCACCTGTGGCACAATCAGCGGCTGGTTGATAAAAACTGATCTAGACTCACGGGAAGATCTAGGTTTTGTACAGGTTTTCATCATAACATACTTCGATTTGGTTTGGGGTTTTTGGGGGGTTGAACAATCATCTGAAAAAGAAAAAAAACTACTGATCTAGTCAGATTAAAAGTCAGTAGCCAATTGACACCTTGTCTTCTACATTTTCAGTGTTTATCTCTTGCTATATTGGCCGCTTGCTTTCTACTTTTTACAGTTCCACTATCTGGTAGAATAAGAGTTGAAACTATGAATTTTAGTGACAAACAGTTCTGTGAGGACCTAAAAGTAAAATTTTCCTATTGTTAGCCCGCAGAGAAGTTGCTTGAATAACATCTGGCCATTCGTTTTCTACCAATTACTGTTTGATGGAAATCAGAACTGCAAACACGTAGATGCCATGAAAATATGATTGTGATTTCATTTGGGCACAAATGCTAGCTACTCTTCACACTTAGGACTTGAAGAATGTGACTCCTTGACATAAAAAGTTAACTTGCATCTAACTGAGGATAAATTTTGTGATCTCACACTTCCACTGAAGTTCAGAGTGCTCTGTAACTGACTATTTCTGGTACTTTTACTTTTAAGTATCATCTCATAACTGGTTTAGGAATTGATAGATCTCTTAAAGGTCTGCTAGATGGGCATATTTAATTATCTGATAGGTCTTTAACACCTCTCTCTGAACAGAGATGAAAAAAATTGTCTAAATAGCTGTAGATTAGAGGCACCTGAGATTGTACTGCTTTAGTTGAAGTGTTGCCTCTCTGAAGTTTGCATTTTCCTTCTTTTGACTATAAATCAAGCACTGATTTATTGTTTACAAGTTTACTATTAAAACTCTATGCTTTCAGTCATGAAAATGATGAGTGATAAAACACTGACGTGATTCTTCTGAAAGAACACATTTATTTAAAATGTAACATGCAACATCACTGATGGAATTCCCTGTTCTTGCAAATCCTCCTGGAAATATTAGACAGTTTAAGTCCAACAGCAACCAAATTTCTGCTTGATGGGGTATGAATATTCAATGGTTTTTTCCTTTCATTTGTGTAAAAAGAAACCTAATCTCTATTTAAACACTCAAAGTGATGATGAATGGACAGCTTCCTGTGATTACATCTTCCCATAATTATTTACTTTCATTGTTATGTTATATTTTATTTCCAGTGTGAATGTTATTAGCTCTAGCTTCCAGTCATTGGAATTAAGGGACTGCTCAAGTCACCTCTAAGCTCTCATAAATAGCAATAGAATTATAGAATATCCTGAGTTGGAAGGGATCCAAGAGGATCATCGAGTCTAACTCCTGACTCTACACAGAGCAACCTAAAAGTTAAACCATATATCTAAGAGCATCATCCAAACACTTCTTGAACACCAACAGGCTTGGTGTCATGACCACTTCCCTAGGAAGCTTGTTCCAGTACTTGACCACTGTTTCAGTGAAGAAATTTTTCCTAATATCCAATCTGAACACCCCCTGATGCAGCTTCATACCATTTCCATGTGTCCTATCACTGGTCACCAGAGAGAGGAAATCAGCACCTCCATCTCTGCTCCCCTCATGAGAAAGTTGTAGACAGCAATGAGTTCACCCTTCAGTCTCCTTTTCTCTATGCTGAACAAACCTGGTATCCTCAGGGGCTCCTCATAAGTCATGCCCTCAAGTCCTTTCACCATCTTTTTTGTCCTCCTTTGGACACATTCTAATATTTTTATATCCTTTTTATATTGTGGAGCCCAAAACTGCACACAGCGCAGTGAGGCCACACCAATGCTGAGCATAGTGGGACAATCACTTCTTTTGACCAGCTAGTTATATGTACTTAATGCACTCCAGAGTACAGTTGGCCCTTTTGGCTGCCAGGGCACATTGTTGACTCATATTGAGCCTTCAACTAAAACCCCCAGATCCCTTTCTGCAGGACTGCATTCCAGCCTCTTGTCCCCCAGTCTGTACATATATCCAGGATTACACCATCCCAGGTGCAGAATCTGGCATTTATTCTTATGAAATTTTACACAGTTGGTGATTGCCCAGCACTCTAATCTATCAAGATCTCTCTGTAAGGCTACCCTAGAGGGAATCAACAGCTCCTCCTAATTTAGTATCATTGGCAAACTTACTTAGTGTACACTCAAATCCTACCTTCCGGGTCATTGACAAAAACATTGAAGAGAGTCATCCCTAAAATTGAACCCTGGGGAATACCGCTAATGACTGGCTGGCAGTCTGATGCTACCCCATTTACTACAACTCTTTGACACCAATCCTTCTGCCAACTGTTCACCCATCGCATTGTGTGCATGTCTAGCTGCATACTGGACATTTTGTCCAGAAAAGTACCATGAAAGACATTATGAAAAGTTTTGCTAAAATAAAAAAAAAAACACATCCACTGCCTTCCCTTCATCCATGAGGTGGGTAATCCTGTCATAAAAGGATATTAAGTTAGTAAGTCGTGACTTTTCCTTCATGAACCCATGTTGGCTTTGACCAATGACTGCATTTTCTTTCTAGTGTTTTTCAATAACTCCCAGAATAATCTTCTCCATAATTTTACCAGGCACCACAGTAATGATGACCTACTTAGCCCTTGTAGGGTACATTGTACAAATTTAAATTGGCTTTGTTGCTGCACTCTTGAGCTCCATTTTCTTGATATTCTTGTAAAAGTTTGTGAACAAAATTGGATATCACCTTCCAGTATTAGTCTCATATATCCCTGTATTTGGTTTACATGGCAAGGTTTTGGTAGTGAGGGAGGCTGCAGAGGTGACCTCTGTGAGAAGAGACCAGGAACTGCCCCCATGTCAGACAGAACCTGTTCTAGCTGGCTCCAAAATGGACCCACTGCTGGCCAAAGCTGAGCCCATCAGCCAAGCTGGTGGCTCCTCTGCTATAACCTATTGAAGAAAGGGTAAAAAATGCTGTGTAACAGCTGGGAGAGACATGAAGTTTAAAAAAAAGATGTGACAGAAAACAGCCCTTCAGACACCAAGGTCAGTAAAGAAGGAGGGGGAGGAGGCACTCCAGGCACCAGAGAAGAGATTGCCCCGCAGCCCATGGAGAAGACCATGGAAAGCAGGTTGTTCCCCTGCAGCCCATGGAGGAACAGGCAGGAGCAGAGATATCCACACTGCAGCCCATGAAGGACCCCATGCTGGAGCAGGTGGATGTGCCTGAAGGAAGGTGCAGCCTTTGGAGAGCGCACACTGGAGCAGGGTTCTAAAAGGAACTGTGGTCCATGGAGAGGAACCTACACAGGAGCAGGTTTTCTGCCAGGAACTGACCCTGTGGGGGACCCACGCTGGAGCAGTCTGTTCCTGAAGCAATGTGTCTCATGGGAAGGACCCATGCTGGAGCAGTTCATGAAGAATTTCAGTCAGTAGAAAGGACCTACATTGGAGAAGTTCATGAAGGACTGTCTCCCGTGGGAGGGAACCCACCCTGGAGCAGGAGAACAGTGTGAGGAGGAAGGAGCAGCAGAGATGAAGCATTATGAAATGACCACAATCCCCATTCCACATCCTCCCTGCACCACTTAAGGGGGAGGAAGTAGAAGAGTCAGGAATGAAGGAGTGAAGTTGAACCTGGGAAGAAAGGGTTGGGGGAAGATGTTTCTAGTTTTGTCTTTTTTTTCTCACCATCCTACTCTATTTTTAATTGGCAATAAATTAAATTAATCTTCCCCAAGTCAAATCAGTTTTGCCCATGACAGCAATTGCTGAGCAATCTCCCTGTCCTTATCCCAACCCATGAGCTTTTCCATCTTATTTTATCCTCCTATCATGTTGAAGAGGGGAGCGAGAGAGAGGATTGTTGGGCACCTGCCAGCCAGCCAAGATTAAGCCACCAGAATGTCCCATATAAAAGTAATATTAACTTTCTATTACATGATACTCCTGGTTTTACAACAGGAATTCACTTTCTTTCTGCCAATCTTAAATCTCTGCTTTTCAGGGTATCAGTTCCCTGTAAAATAAAGAAGGACTTGCAAATGAAAGATTTACCTCCCTGAAGCAGTGGGAAAGACTGGAAACAATCTTATCATATTTTTTACATACTTTGTATAAAAGTAGATGTTTAAAGGAGAAAGTTTCAGGGAGAGTGAGACATTCTGTAGAGCAGGAGGCAGATGTTAGTCAGAAAGTTACTTCAGAGGACACTGAAAGGGTGATTTTTAGCTGATTTTTGGAGAGACCAAGTAAATGGAATCTCCTGTATTTCCATTTGTACTTACTGCCTCTTTCTTTCCACTGACTACCAGTGAGAAGAGCCTGGGTCCATTTTCTTTATTCTCTCTCATCAGGTATTTATATACACTGATAAGGTCTCCCTTGAGCCTTCTCCACACTAAAAAATCCCAGCTCACTCAGCCTCCTTTTGTATGGCAGCTGCTCCAATCCCTTAACCATCTTAGTGACCCTGATGTTTTCAAGTAACCAGAAAACAGCTTCTGGCTCTGTGCTGCACCAGGCGCAAGCCTATGTGCAGTCATGTAACTGGTCCAACCTGTTCCCCTCAACAGCAGCACTGGCAACTCTGGAGTCAAGTGCTGGAGTACGTAAGGAGCTATTTGACTGTCTGCAGAAGGGGTTTTCTAGCTCCACTGGAAGAAAAAGTGATCATTTTGGAAAGAGTTTATATGTTCAATAGTAATGCAATGTTATTTGTCATGCTAGGTTGACCGTGGCTGACAGGGGGTTGACCCCACCCAGTCACTTGTTCACTCTCCCCCAGGGTAATGGAGGAGAAAATGGGAAGAGGAAAGGCAAGAAAAACTCATGGGTCAAGGTAAAGACAGTTTAATAAGCAAAGAGGAAGAAGGAAGAAAGAAAGAACAAAGCAAGTGATACAAAGGCAATTGCTCACGATCTCCCACAAGTAAACCAATGCCCAGACAGTCTCTGTGCAATGACTACCTATTCAAACACCGCCAGCATTGCACTCTATTTCTATTGCTGAGTATGACATTATATGGCAAGGAATATCTCTTTGGTAGGTTTGGATCAACTGCACTGGTTGCATCTTCTTCCACCTTCTTGAATACCCCCAATCTTCTCACTGGGGGAGCAGAGTGAGAAACAGAGAAGGCCTTGACACTATGCAGTAGTTAAAACCCAGTACAGGGAGTCTCTGAACTTTGAACACAAGGCTGAAGAGCCCACCCCTAGGTGTTCAAGAAATGCCAATGTCTTTGGGAACTCCCCTGGAGACCCTTTTCCCAGGGGGTTGAGTTTGCATAAATAAATTCTCAATGATTTCTGAAAAAAAACAATCCAAAATGACTAGCAGTTTTCAAAAATCTCATCCTCATTTCATCCCATAGATTCTTAGCTATGCTGACAGACTCAGAAAAGCCTTCAAACTCCTTCATATCAAAATAAAATAATTAAATTTATTGTTAATTAAATTCTTCCTTAGCAGAGAACCATCAGAGGCTAATATCCCACATACATCTTAGTGCCTCATGCTGCCATTCTGCACAAGATAAATTTCACCCATCAATGCAATTTTATCAATGACTCCTACTCTTAATAATCACATCAGGACTTTACAGAATTAAACATATGAGCCAAAAAATAGAAGCATGCATGCCAGCTTGCCTGCAATACTGAGCATGACACAACATTGTGCTGTCTTTATGGAGGACTCAGAGGATCTTGATCATTAAAAGGTAATAATGGAAGGGTCCCCCAAAGAGCATATTTTGATACTCAAATTATTATAGAACTCCTGAAAGATGATTAAGTTCAGCTAAGAGGGCCATAATCCAGGAATTCTCTTGCTAAATAACCAAGCTTGAGCATTCCATCAAGTCAAAGACCTTAGAAAGCTATATCCCTCCCTGGAGATATCTCTAATACTACAAACATCGGCATTATGAAAAGAAAAATGAAAAACAGAGTCCCGCATAAGTAGCCTTCTGTGGAGCTTCTCCAGTAGATCTGGCAGTGGTGCATGCTTATTTTGTCTTCCTAGGAGACTGTTTCACAGGTTATTATTCCTCAAGTGTGCTCCTATCACACATGTCCCTTCCCCACTCACATGTTCAGCCAGTGAGCTTCATTCTCTAAGGAGTTCGCAAAGGAGTTGTTTGCACAATCTTCCTGGAATTTGCTGCTACCTAGTAAGTAGCACTTACTACTCAGTAAGATCAGCTACAAGAAACCTTACTTCTTACCAGCCTCTAATAGTGAGGTAAAAAGCACCCTGCAGACTAGCCAAGTACAGTATTAGATATCTTTTTAATTTTTTCTTTTTTTGTTAAAATCTAAAATCCATACAAAAGTTTCATTAATGTGGGATTTGACATACTCTGAGAAGCACTGTCAATTTGGGGGATATTTTATTAATCACCTTTTTCAGCTGTGATAATAACGAAAAAGATGAGCCACTCCAGCAAGAAGGGGAGAACTTTGACCCCTTTTCCATTATTTTTTGAGGGAGCCCACTTCTCTGAAATCCAAGCTTGATTCTAGCCAGGGTCAATCCCCAGATACCATTACAAAAATAGACTGTGAAGATAATGATAACAATTATTCCTTTTCATGGAAAGATGGCATATAGAGGTGTTCTCCCTGCTGAAGCATTTAGGGAAGACTAACAACAAACAAATCATCAGGTCATGTCCTTGTAGTATCTAGATGCTCTTTCTAGACAGAAGACTTTTCAAGATCTCCTCCCAAAGTTTTGGTCCAGATAGATCATGACTAACATTCAAGATGAGCTGAGATTTCATCACAGTGTAATCCAGACAAGACTCGCAGTTCCTCTACCAGGAAGCATTTTCATAGCTTACAGATAAATAACATTTTAAAAATTATCTTCAGGTTCAGAGTCTTTTTTGAAAATATTTTTTTCATTCCATTGTTTTCAAAAATGCTCATATGGGAGTAGGAATTTTGCTTGTACCTTTTCTAATCAAATAATATGTACACTTCCTGACCTCGTCAGGTCACAGTTAATTTATTATCACGATGAATGCAGACAGCATTGCCTTCCTTCTACACACTCCTGAGATTTACCACATGAGGTATTTTTAAGTATAAATCCCTTAACATCTGCCTTAATTTAGTAGATAAGATCATTAACAGCCATTATACCTAATCAACATCTAATCCTTGTAGAAGGGATTCATTAGCAGGATGAAATGGGAGCAGAAGCCCACTAATGATAAATGTTTATTTTCTTTGAATAAATTTCCACTAGGGAAGAACTGGCAGCACTTTAAAAAACTCTTCCAGAACAATGTTGGACTGCATATTGAAGGATCACCCTCAAGCAGTAGGTCATTAAGAATGTGATGCTGGCTTTTATGTCTATAAACACAAAACAGATTCTTCACAAAATGGAGAAAAGGAAGAAAAATTAAGAATGGTTAGGACATTTTGCTTGCAGTATCATCTGGAGTACAGTACGCTTCCCTAAATGAAGATGATATTATTGTGCTTCCAGAAGCTTTTCATTGTATGTGGAGATACAGGACTACATACCATAGCAACAACATTTCTGAGGTCTGTATGGGAGGAAGGGGAGAATGTGACTGTACAGTTATGAGATTTCTGTGTCCTTTAAAGTCACCAGGTACACTTTTTGAAGTGCCTGGCCTTGGGCTTCTACCTTTTCAAGTTAAATTGCACAGGCTTCTGACTGTTATATTAGAATATGAATCACAGTAAATATATATTAATGGTTTATATATCAGGATGGAGTGATTTGGGGTCACTGGACAGCTGAGGAGGAACACAGTGATAAGGCAAATTTCTGCCTGCCAAGTCCCCAAAACTTTTTTTATTATTATTATTTTAGATTAGCTGAAGAAGGAGGTAAAGCTTAAAACTAGTAGTCCTAATAAAGTCTTTAAATAATTCAATACTTGCTGGCTTATTTCAAGCTATTCTTCTTCTCACCATTTTTTTTTCCAGGCAAATGGTGCAACAATCATAAATTGCAAAGTAGCTCCAAATTATTTAAAAGGCTTTCACTGTAACATAAGAATTTGCCTACTGTTCTGATTCTAATCTAAGGATGTTCAGGCATTTATTTCTCATATATTGCATTTTTGTTTGCTTATACAAGTATGGAAATGACTCCTGCACTTTAGCCACTTGTGTAAGCAACCTTCTGCCAAACCTCCATTCATCCTTTGGCTGAACAGAGAGAATCTGAATTTTAAACACATCTGATCCTCAAAGAATCTATGTATTTATTACTTTCACATGTTTAACCTCCAAGATGTACTTAGAAACTACTGTCTTTCTATTTCTGGGGTTTGGTTAACTTTTGCATTCAAGTTACATTGAATAAAACTCCTACACATCACTGAAGATGGGGTCTGGAATCCAGACCTGACTGACCATTTCTCCAAAAGTATCTGTGTCTCTGGGATACATAGAAAACCTCTGACTCCTGCTTTCTAACCCTATCAATGAATGATTTCTGTGCTGCTGTAACAGCCTCAACAGAAAGTATGTCAAATTGACCCATTCTGGCCTGACTACAAGTCAGCGGTCTCTAGGGGTAAGTTATGAGCATCAACCATTTCAGTCTGGAAAGGACACACAGAATCCACAATTACCATTTCATAGCATAAGTATCATTACCATTAAGCTAGTGTACAAAAGCCAGGGTCTGATTAGAAATTAGTGTAGCTGTGACTGTTGTGTATTCTTCTGAATTTAGAAGTCAGTATTTTAATGTGCTCAAAGCAAGCTTACCAGAACAGGACTTTCAGACAACTTGTGTGGAGGTACAACTAGTCTGAAAAAACTAAATGGTCCAGGATAGTAAATAGGTGCCTCATCTTACAGCTCAGCAGCAAGAGATGACTCTGGACATGTGTGGGACTGGAGAATGGAACCTGGAGTGCTGGCCAGCATCAGGCTCCTCTAATGAATCAATCCTAAGCTTATGTGGCAGTTGATGACTGAACATGCCCAACCCAAGTTCATCAAAGTGGTTTAACCTTGAGAAATAGTAGCATTAAATTACTTCTAGAAAAATTTTTGATTGACACCCCACAAAACTTCTACACTTCAGATCAACATGACCTCCAGACTGTGGCACTGGTGTACTGCACCTACACTGCACCAGGTAGGATAGTTGGTTATGTTTTGAATTCAAGGACAGTCCTACCATCTGGGATCTATATTTTCTCATGAAAGCAGCCTGGTCTAGCTTAAAAGTTCAGGCTACCTACAAATTCCATCTGTCTTCATTGCAGGTTGTGTCAAAACAAGACTTCTGATCAGCTTCCTGCCTGGGCTTGTCAATGCAAGGCCTTATACGGTTGCTGAATGCTTATGGCAAATTGAGGCACTCTGTATTGAGCACAATCAACTGATCTTCCTAGGAAGAAGAGCAACAAAGGCTCTTTTATGAATAGACAAAGAAGACAAAGTTTTTATGTTGGCCTAAAAATGGCCTTGGTGACACTCTGGACAGCACTGTAGACAACACCTTTGGCTCATCTCTTGGTCAGATTTGTTCAGTTACACAGAAGTGGTGTTCTGAGTTTTGACCTATTTCTTTTCACCTCAGGGATTTTCAGAGTTTGTCAAAAGTAAACTAATCTGAATCTTTTGAAAACACTTCATAATTCTGTCCTGAAATCTAAAATGGAGGCCTATTTAATACTTGCCTTTTATTTTTGTCCTTTCACATCATGTTAATCTTCCCATACCCCTCATTTTACATACTTATATCTGCCTTTTTTGTTGTTGTTGTTGAAAACTAAAATCCGTACAGAAGTTTCCCTAATGTGGGGTTTGACATACTCTGAGAAGCCCTGTCAATTTGGGGGATATTTTATTAATCTCTTTTTTCAGCTGTGATAACACTCAACAAACAAGATGAGCAGCCCCAGAGATAATTTTTACAGTGATATGTGCAGCTACGGATAGGACTTAACACCAAGGTCAGGAAAATTCACACAATCTGTTTGAGAACATAATGTTGCAAAACTGAACTCATAAATAGACTTTGAGAAAAAAAGTGAACAGAGATGAATAGTGAGAAGTGCATGCTCATTTGGCACTAAACATCCATTCAATATTGACCCCTATGCAGGAAAACCCTTCTCAAGACACGAGATGAGTCTCCATCAAATTGTTCCGTTTGGGATTTAGTGTCTGTCTTCTCCCCAAGCGAGTAGTATTTCTCTATCCACTTGGATCCCTGAAAGTTGCCTTTAAAGCTGGTCAGTAAAGGGCTATCTAGATCTTTGCCACTTTTCAGAAGGCAAAATCTAAATGCTGATGCACTAGGAAGCCCCTGCTTGGCTGAGGGAATGGGGGAACGGGAAGCACAGGAAGGGGCCACGGGCAGAGAGCCAGCAAGGATCATTCCCTCCAGCCCAGGGTGAAGGACTGTGAAGCACAGGGTTTGGATAGACAGTAACTAATGTTTTCTTGAACATTATACCAGTGACTGTGTAAGTGAACATCCGATCATCAAAACACCTACTTTCTCCCATATTTAGTTTGTTAGTGGATCAGTAACATAATTAATTACATGGTACTTTCCCAGCAAAAAGCCTTACCTAGGGAGAATGGATCAGGAGAGTTCTTCACCACAAACATTACCCAGTATTTTTAAAAAGATCAGATTAACTCCAATAGAGTCATATTTCTGGGATAAGAAAGGCCAGATTTTCAAGAAAGATGTGATTTCAATACACATGTTGAAATTCCTGCTGGGTTAGAGCATCCAGGTTACCACTCATCACAACGGAGGCAGCTCCTACTGCCTCCTACTTCAGGAGGCTAATTACTATTGCAACACCTGACAAATGGGTGTCTAACTCAAGCAGAATGATTAACAAAGCCTAGACCAGGATTCATTAAAAAGATATTTTGATTTCTAAGTGCATTTCTATTAATTCAACCTAATCCCTTTACTCCCATGCATCCCACAAGACTTTGTTAAAGAACTGTATGCCTCTCAAGAAAGTACCTGAGCTAGATGCTTATCTTCAACAGTCCACAGACTGCACAGGGATCAACATACACGTATGTAAGTTGATAGGTCTGCATAGAAAATGGGTAAGAGCCCAAAGACAGCAAGGAGAAGCAATGAGCTCTTCGGTGGTTCTGAATAGGTCCCTGTCTGTTGTAACTCAGTATGTCATGTCTTCTTTGCAAGACACAAAATAAGTGGCGAGCACAAGGATGCTTCAGGCTGTTCTAATGGTTTAATTCAATACATCAAGATTTCATAACATAAGCATGTGAGAAGAGACAGAGACAAATCCAACATATATTGAAGCTGGTGTCTGAAATCCAGAGTGTACCAGAGTCAAGAGCAAAAACCTTTAGTCGTCATTGGAGCAGGATTTCACTTCAGATGGAATCCATTCCTTGACTAGACAGTGGATAGCACACTTGTAAGTCGTCGTCAGCTTCACTTCTCCTGTGGCCTGCATCCTAGGATAGCTGAATGCTGGTACATATACTGTTCAGAGTGTAAAATACAGCAGAGACATCTATACCAACAACAGGGTACAGCCACACTACAGCAAAGCCAGCAGAGAAATCACGTGCTGTGATTTCTACAGATACGGGAAAGAGTACATTTCAAGAAAGTACTAAAAACAGGCTGTAAAGTTAGGAAAAATAAGCAGCAAGTCAGCATCATTTTGAGTATATTGAGAGCTGCAGTCCTCACTTTCAAGGAGCTTCCTACCATTCACCTGTTTCATTTCATTCGTGTTAGATGGACAACAGGTTAATCCACCGTATTGCTTTTCCACCTACTTCACTGTTACTGCCAAATCAATTTGTGTCAGCGAGGTTTGTTTCACTCGCATGCCTCCAGGTGCTTACTTACACTTGGGACTTGTGCTTTTTGTTGTTATTGTTGTTTTCGCCCTGAGCAAGTTATTTTGGTTGCTGAAGCAATGCACTGCTATACAGAGAGTGCTAAAACCCAGAATGCAGATAAAGGAACAGGTACACTGCATACTGCAATTCAAGCTTTGACACAAGTTTCACTGTTCATGCCTCTTGTTTTAAGGGGGGGGAAGGTGGTGGAGGGAAGTTAAATTCAAGCAAAAGCACTATTTTCTGCATACAAACCCCACAGGACCAAATTCTGCCACCTTTATTCTTCTGTAGCAAGTCTGATCAAGTACACAGGGTTCACCAAAGGAGAATTAGGTGATGCCTTTAGGCACAGCCCTGAGGAAAGAGTGCAAACAAGGGATCCAAAGGCTAAGAGCTGCTCTGAGAAGGTTATTGTTATTTCTTTCACTCCCTCACTTATTTCCTTCATTATTTTTACTGTGGAATTACAGGGGATAGAATACAACAGGCATATATCTCCACTGCAGAAAGTGGATGAGTTGGAGTTGGAGGAAATCAAGTGTTGATTTTTAATTCTGGTGTGGTGGATTGACCTTCGCTGGCTGCCAGACCCCCACCCATCCACTCTCTCTCTCCCCTTCTCAACAGGACAGCAGGAGATAATAGGATGGAAAAATTCATGGGTCAAGATAAAGAAAGGGAGATTACTTGCCAGTTACTGTCACAGGCAAAACAGGGTCAAATTGAGGAAGATTAAATGAATTTACTGCCAGTTAAAAATAGAGTAGGACGGTGACAAAAAAAGACCAAACTAAAAACACCTTCCCGTCATCCCCACTTCTTCCCAGGCTCAGCTTCACTCACAAATCTCCTGCTTCTCCCTTCCCAAGGGGCACAGGGAGCATGGGGAATGAGGGTTGCAGTCATTTCGTGATGCTCCACCTCTGCCGCTCCTTCCTCCTCACCTTGCTCCAGTGTGGGGTCCCTCCCATGGGATACAGTCCTTAAACTTCTCCAACATGGGTCCTTCCCACTGACTGCAGTTTGTCACGAACTGCTCCAGCATGGTTCCTCTCCATGGGGTGCAGTCTCCTTCAGGAATGGACTGCTCCAGCATGGGTCCCCCATGCGTCACAGTTCCTGCCAGGAAACTGGCTCCTCTGTGGGCTCCTCTCCATGGACTGCAGCTTCCTTCAGGCACATCCACCTGCTCCAGCATGGGGTCCTCCACAGGCTGCAGTGTGGGTATCTGCTTCACCGTGGTCCTCCATGGAGTGCAGGGGAACAACCTGCTACCCCATGATCTTCTCCACAGGTTGAAGGGGAATCTCTTCTCTGGTGCGTGAAGCACCTCTTCCTCTTCCTCTTCACTCACCTTGGTTTTTGCAGGGCTGTTTCTCTCACATTCTCTCACATTTTTTTCTCACTCCTTTCTCTCACAGCTGCTGCACAGTGTTTTCTACCCTTTCTTCCATATGTTATCACAGATGTGCCACCAGCTCTCCTGATGGGCTCAGCTTTGGGCAGTGGTGGGTCTGTCTTGGATCTGGCTGAAACGGGCTGTGTCCGACATGAGGGCAGCCCCTGGTGTCTTCTCACAGAGGCCACTTCTGCAGTCCCCTCCACTACCAAAACCTTGCCACACAAACCCAATACATCTGGTTAAACAAACTGACTTGGATATGCAAAGTATATTGAAAAAAAGAAGCCTGTCTGTTTCTAAACAAGAGAGAGGAGTGACAGCAGAAACAGAGACATAGTAACCTGTGAAGGGTCCTTTTTGGCTTGCAAATATAGTTTAGTACTCTAAGTCAGATCTATGACTGCACATTTTAAACAGTGCAAGGAGTGAGCTGAATCCGACTTGCTCTTGCCTTGCACTCATGAAAGCAGCTGTAGCAAGAGGGTGAATGACCCCAGCATGCATTTGGCCTGGCCAGCTAGCAGCCTGCCAAGCAGTTCCTGCCCACAGCTGGGGAGTTAGTCTGGGCCAAGTCACATTCCCAACAGACAGTTTAATTGGGAAGAGTTTTGGAAGGAAAGAATGTTTAATAGTATAAATAAACCATGCCATGCCAGTTGGGCTCAGTTCCAGAGACAAGTCCTGGGCAAATGTAATTTATTCATATAAAACATAGCTAGTAAGAATGCATGAAAGAGCGTAATGAATGAGCACATCTCTTGGCTGGCAGGCCACTCATACACATTTCATCAACTAAGATTGCCACACTTCATCTGCCACTTTTTCCTCCTTCTACAAGGAACAAGAAACATGGAAACATGTGCTTCCTACATTCAACTTACTCATAAAGATTGCTTGAGGAATCAAGGCTTTGCATTTGTTGTATATCCCTGGCTGCTCTCAAATGTGTGTTGGAAAGCCAGAGCTGAGACTGGATACCTGTGTCATGTCGTCACACCTAGCACTACTGGCATCAGTGTAACTAGAAGACTCAGCTGAGACCATTGTACAGCTCAAGGTTTGGGAGCTGTCTTCCCCGCACACAGCTTGCAGAGAAATGATACGCTTGGGACTGTCAAGAAGGGACAGCACTGGCGAAGAAACATCTCTGAGGTTGAACAGCTGCAAGTAGACCACCTGGGACTAGAATAATCAGCTTTATTTTCTACAGGGACTGGTGTACTTAACATACTTGAAATGTGCACACCAGCTCAATCCAAGAAAGATTCATTTGCAGCCTTGACTTTACAGTATTTAACACTTTTTGGACAGGAGTAAATTCATTCTGCAGTAGAGTTTGCTCTCACCAGGATTTATGGGAATCCATGCTTAATGCAGTACTGGCAGTCCTCCAGCTCACATCCCACAGTCCTGCTTCCTACCTGAACAGATCCACATTACTATTGATGGCTATGTACACACAAATAGGACCAGGTACCCTACTCTGATGCATAGGCCAACTGTTTCAGCACACCTTGCGCCAAAACAGATAAATCTCCTTACATTCCCAGCACAGAAACCCAAAATCCAAACTGACTGTTGAAGTGGAAGTTCGGCTAGCCCCCGAACTGTGCCTGAGCGCTGCTTGAGAGAGCTGACCCTCACCAAAGCCATGCCAGGCTAATAGGCCATATGGATGTCATGCAAAGCTTGTGCCTTGGCAATACGCTATATTAATATAGATGTAACCTTTTAATGATTCATTGCTCTGGAGCCACTTGGTGACACATTAACTCTATTCACATACCGGCTATCCATCCTTTCAGATTAAGATATAAATATATATATGCACACACACACTTTAATGTGTATGGTTTAACCTCCCTCCATCCCTCCCTTCCTCCCTCCCTTGGGTTATTGAATTCTTAAAAAGAGTCGGAATATGTTTCCCTCATTACAAGGTACATATAGGAGATAATTATATTTGTCAGAAAGGCACACCACTTCACAATGCCACCACTTTCTTTATGCCAGTGGCTGATTCCCATTGTAATTACACTGCATACCACCAGCTGATTGTCAATGCCATTTTCAAGTTCCATGAATAATGAAGAAGGAATTCTCAGAATTTATATGTTTCATCCTATATTACCCCTAGATTTTGGAAACATCCTAAATATACTGCTTAGTGGAGAACGGTGCATCCACGGTTTTCTGTAAACACTGCAATCAACCAAACATATCTATGAAGACAATGAAAATGACAATGGTGTAGTTGAGACTAAACCAGTACACCCATTTATAATTTGGGCAATATAGAGTTTATTCACACATAACTTACACCAGACCAGAAATTAATCATACCCCAAAATGTTTATCTATTTTTCCTTAAAATTACTGTACAGCATTTAACAAAGAAAACACCAAGTTTTATTATAAAGCAGGGTGGACATTTTTTCAGTTTGCTGCAATAACATCAGGGGCAAAATTATGTAGAGGACCTGCATCACATCCCTTTAGGAGCATGACACAGCGTGTGCCAGGCAACCCCTTTTCCTGAAGGGCTGCATTGCCACTCCTCTATATACATGGCCCTGCTAAGTACCAGACCTCAGCCTCAGCGTTGCTCAGTAGTTTGTCTCCCATTTCAAGACCCTGCACATCAGAAGCAAATGAGCAGTAGACTGCAGCTCTATAAAACTCATGAGCCACTGAGAAACAGTAGAGAAAGAGTGCAGTAAGTATCAGTGGTACACAAGATATGAGCTGATCAGCCTGAAGTGGAGAAATCTGGTAAAGAGTGCAGGAAGGCTGGAAGATCTGCATACATACCCCAAAACGCACTGGTACAGGCAGCGCTCACAGTGTACTCAGAACCATCATCCATTACCCGTAAGCAAAAAGAATTGGTATCATGCTGGAAGGAAACTACCTATTGATAACCATGATTTCTAAGGAAGCCTTTCTCAATTACAGCCCTTATGTGATTCATATAGATCTAAGATGTTCCCTTCTGGTCAGAAGATTATGCTTAGTTTTAAAACGACTTTTAGTTTGCAATTTTTTTTAAATCACCTTTCTTCCGGAGAGACCTGGGCCCCTTAGATTGTACATTTTGCGATACATCTGAGGACCTTCTAAAAAAACATGTTTTCAGTATACTTAAATATGCTAAACGTTAATTGGATCCTCAGTCTCAAGAAATGTACCTGAGTATTTTAATCCTGGAAGAATCTCCTAATTCTTATTGAGACAGCAGATTTTACTTCTGAGTAGATTTAAGTAACACATGCTGTCCTGTGTTCTGCTCTTCTGCCTTTGATTTAAACCTTCAGTGGAAAGCAAATAAAATATACAGAATCATAATTAAAGAAATTTGTCTCCTAATATGGTCTTTGCTGTTTTAATTAAAAAAATAAGTTTTTATTAAGTAAGAGCAAATGATTTAAGGCAGCAGCCCCTTTTTATCACAGTACAAAGCTGCAATT
Source organism: Theristicus caerulescens (assembly GCA_020745775.1). Lineage (NCBI taxonomy): Eukaryota > Metazoa > Chordata > Aves > Pelecaniformes > Threskiornithidae > Theristicus > Theristicus caerulescens. The sequence continues at coordinate 126,482,345 of CM036559.1, read as the reverse complement.
GCTTAGATAACTCTTGACTGCTCTACAAAATCATACTTCTGGTAAAGATGGAAGAATTGAATTTTTAAACCCAAATCGTTAGATGCTTTCTTTACTAGCATTTTACTTGACTGCTTTTAATTCCACAAAGTTGATATATGATAGCGAAGTCTAGCACACAATAAATTTCACCCTGAGTGGACAGAGGTGCTGTCAAGTCTTATCATCTTTAGAATGAAGGCAGAAGACCCTGGCACAATTCACTTCTAATTAAATTTTACTCTCCATTGAACACTGCTGAAGTTCACAGCTGCTGGCAGCAGAGGAGAGCCTAAGGCTGTGGTGCGATGCCTGATACATCTAGTGGGCCTTCCACATTTCTGTAAACATCCTTGTATCTTATCACCTCATCAAAGCTCCAAGCTTCATTCTTAACACCCTAAGGATAAAACAGGCATGTTGTATGTTGCTTCTGGATCTAGCTAAACGGTGAGTGCAGAGTGAACCTTTCTAAATGTAAGACTTACTTGCTTTAAATTATGGATGATGACAGAAACCTCGAGGACAAGGATATAATATTAAAGATTTACACAGCTCCCTCAGCTGCTATAAATAGATGTTTAAAAACTGTATTTTGTTCTACTTTTAAAAACTAAGAAAATATACGTCCTGTTAAAAGAGGGTAATAAATACTGGGGGGGTTTAAATATTAGTTATGAAACAAATAGTAATTTATGCAGATTATGACAGTATCACTTCTTCATACCTGGAAGGAGGGGGCAAATAAACAGTTACAAAGCCTTCTCAAGCAACTGGTTCCTTAACCTTCTCCTCTGCCCTGATGCCTGTGGTAACTAAATAGGAAGGTGGTTGTGACTGTTAGAGTGTTCTTAATATTCTCACCATTACACTGTGTTGTCACTGTCTTGTGTGCATGTGTTTTAACTTCATATTTAGGCTGTATTTTCTTCATGGCAGGAAAAGTTAAAGTTATGAATTTTTGTCACCACAAAGAATTGTTACCCATGAGAAGGAATCTGATGTGACCCTTGTCCATGAACATGGAGGATCATGCGTAACAGTTAGTCACAGCTCATAAATGAGTCACAATGAGGTTGAAAGGACCTCTGGAGATCATCAGGGTCAGCTAGAGCAGGTTGCTGAGGGCTATGTCCAGTCGGGTTTTGAATATCTCCACTGATGGAGGCTTCGCAGCCTCCCTGGGCAACCTGTTCCAGTGTCTGACCACTCACACTGTAAAAATATTTTTTTCTTATGCTTAAATGGTATTTCCTGTATTTCAGTTTGTGTCCATTGTCTCTTGTTCCACCACTGGACAGACTCCTGACTAGTCTGCACTTCCTTCAGGCTTTCCCATGAATCTCAGAGACCGGGGATTCCTGAAGGGAAAATCATACTAGTAAAGAGCAAGGAAAAGAAGGTATTGAGGATCCTTTGCATGTCCTTTGTCATAAGGTACTCTGCCCCATTCAGCAGCTGGCCCACATTTTCCCTAGTCTTCCTTTTATTGCTGCTATAGCTGCAGAAGTCCTTCTTGTTGCCCTTTATCTCCCTTGCCTGATTCAACTCAAGTTGGCTTTCCTAACCCCATCCCTGCACACTTTGAAAGAGTCTCTATATTTCTCCCAGTTCACTTGTCCCTGCTTCCACCTCTTCTACGCTTCCTTTTCATATTCCAGTTTTGTCAGGAGCTTCTTGTTCATCACAGGAGCTCCTGCCACCTTTGCGTGACCTCCTGCTCAAAGGGATTGGCCAGTCTTGAACTTGGAGGAGGTGATCCTTGAAAATCAACTGACTCTTCTGATCTTCCTCTTCTCTCTAGGACTGTATCCCATGGTATTCTTCCAAGCAGACCTCTGAGCAGTCTAAAGTCTGTTCTTTTGAAGTCCAGGGTTGTGATCCTGCTGTTTGCCTGGTTCTTTCCTCTCAGGATCCTGAACTCCACCATTCCATGGTCACAGCAGCCAAGTCTGCCTCCAACCTTCACAGCCCAATCAGTTCTTCCTTGTCTGTAAACCAGAAATTTTTTGAGATAAAACCACAACATACAAACAAACCCAATCTGCTACAGATGGAGACAATAGCTCTAAGCTGAGTCTGAAGAGATTCATATTCTGTGTGAATCTGACACAGAGAATCGATAATGCAGCTGACCTCTGCAACACACATGGACCTGGCTTGGATTCTGGTATAAGGATAAGTTGCCATTTCCAAGAGAAAAAATATAATGGGATAGTATTTACTGAAATATGAACCATGGTGCTTTTGGCATGCCTTATGGGCTTAATCACTGAAATTAGCCCTCAAGACAACTGTGTAACATTGCTAAGTACCTCCTTTGAAATTATATAGGAGAGAAAAGTATTCTTCCAATCTTTTTTTTTTTCCCTTATTTTAATTTGAGTAATTTGTCCAAGATTTTATGCAAGGAGATGATAGAGAAAAACTCAAAATCTAACTGCACGTTCTATTTCCATGTCCAGTCGATGGAATGATCAATAATGTAGAAGCAAATTTTAGACCAACATTAAGTTTAGTGTTTTAAGAAACATTTTCTACAATCTGAACTTGAAATATCATTTTTGATCATAGTAAGCTGTTTTGCTATAACATCACTTTCAAACAACTGGAATAAATTTTCCCTCTTTCTTTGCAGAGTTCTTAAGCAATTAGTTTTGGAAGAAAGCCTAGATAGTTCTGACCTTGCAAAAAATTATTCATTGTAAGTAAAAGAAAATGTTTCCCACAGATAAAACTAAAAATGCCTTTAAGAGAGAGATTTTATCAGTTCATGTTGAAAACATGATCATTTTGGCCTGAGGCTAAACAAACACATAGATTAGTTATATTTTCCAAGATCACCATGATCGGCTTGTTCAACAGAAGTAAATACTGGTCTCACTTTCTTGACAACTTCTCCCTTGTTGATGGTATTTATATATTGTTACAAATGAAGATTCTCAGCAGAATGGCACACGAAGTAACAGGCTTGCATTTTTTGTAAGAGACAAGCAAAAGTACAAACTGGCAAAGTGTTAGCAAAGATGGCTTATGCCTGTCTGGACTTTTAATCCATCAAAATATAAAGAGTAAATTGGTAAAAGCAAACACTGGAAAGGTTGCAAGGCTCTAAATCTCACCTACTACTTTGTTCTTATTGTTCTCATGCCTACTGTGTGCCTTTCTTCATGGGCTTTATAACAAGAACAAGTGAAGCAGACACAGACCTTTTCTTAAGACCCTACACAAGTTGATTGGGATCTTGAATCTGAGGATATCAGAGAAAGTAATGTAGCTTTTCACTATTGTTAGTAACAAGAGAGGGAAGGGCAGAACCCTGGCTCGGGCAGAACCCTGGCTCAGCCAGAACTGTTCTTTGGTATTGCAGATCTGGTGGGGAAAGCTGTGACAACTTGTTCTGTTGGAGAGTACCAAGAAGTTACCATCAGCAGAGGAAGAAAGGAATACTGAAGGGACTTGTTAGGACTTCATGATCTCCCTGTCATTCTCTCTTGAATAAATTTGTGGAAGGAGAAGCTTATACAAGAAAACCTCATGTGAAAAATGCCTTAAGTGACTACAAGACCCTAGACAACCTTCATGTTTGAGAAGTAAAATATGGCATAAAATTCTCTTTTCAGTTTCCACAGCTGCCTCAACAAAATCTTTGACTATCTACATCCCCTTCATAGGGATGTAGATCATTAATGGGCATAATAATACTTAATACACTTATAAAGCTTGGGAAGCTCATATTTTAAAGCAATCCCAGGTCCTTGGATAAGAGAAACTGTCTATAAATACCTTTTTTATTAGTATTTTGATAATAATCCAAATCACATGAGTTTGTACCCCAAAAATGTACACCTTGCCTTTTTAGATCATAACAGATGGATAAAAAGAAGGCCAAGAGAGATAATAAAAGCCAGATGAGCAGAATGTTGGTGCATTCACATTCCTTAGCCAGTTAAGACCGCCTATCACAACTGTCCACATGTTTTCCCTTTACTTGGTGGTGTTTCTATTAGATATGAGAAGAGGTGAGTACTGAGGAATAATCTTCTGGATAAAATGGCTGCCCTAGACAAGCTTAATTCGAGGAATACTTTAAACTGTTTATCATTACGTGTCTTTCCTCCTCACCTCTTGTACAGCCACATTTTTCTGTGACTGTCTTCTGATTTTTACCATCAAAGCATATCATTAATCTCCATTACAGGTCTGCGACTTGCCTAACTCAGTAGAGCTGAGGCCTCAGGGCCTGACATAAATATCAATCAACAAAAAGTTTTTACATCATAAGACTGACATTGTCCAGCATTCAAATCTTACAAAGAAGCCACTGGTTTTGGAATTTGAAAGCTTTGTCCGTCTCACTGAATGCACAAGACCGAGGGAACACAGTTTTCTGTTTGTAAGTAAACAGGCATCTGGAACATAAAACATGTAGTATTGGTGACAGGGAAAAGTGAACTGACACAAAACAGATAAAGGGCTTTTTTGGGGAAAATCACTTCTCATTTGTTTTTCACACTGGTGATATAAATATATCACCATAGGCCTTTGCCCCATAGCTTCCTACTTCCTTGTTCCCAATGTTTGAAATGAAAGCACTGTGCCCTCCATGGGTATGTAAGTAATTTAAATTCGCAGAAGAAAAAAAACACACAACCAGCTTTATTCTGAGTTAAATCCTGCCAGATGTTGAGGATTCTTAATTTCCATTGATGTCAAGGATGACTCAAGGACAACTCAATGTTTGGCACCAAACACTCCATGCCAAACAGTCAACAGCGCCTCTGGCACCACATGTTCAAATGCACTGTCTCCAAAGATATCATTAATGCTGATACACAGAGCCAGCAATTGGCCCATGCACCTCCAAAGCTTCATTTTGTCTGTATCAATCACCATCCTGCCAGGTGCTGAAGTCCTCTTGCAGGAAATGGTTCTGGAAATCAGCGTACCCAACTAGTCATCCAAGGGGCATCAGACACCGGCTGGGTATGTTCAGAATTAAACCACAGAGCTGATGATCTTTTCTTAAAGTGCTCAGTAATGTACATTCATCACACACCATCTGCTGCTCGAAATTTGGGTTGTAGGATAGGCCCTTCCCAGAGAAAATGCCATTACTCCAAAAATGTCTTACTAAGTAGATACCAAGGGAGGATGCATGAGCAAAAATGCTATGGTAAGAATTTAAGATCAATAAAGGATGAGGAGATTTTCTCCCATCATCTGAGGAATATTCCTAGGATTATCCCCCTTCATTCTCCAAATCATTGTGGTTTAACCCCAGTCGGCAACCAAGCACCACAGAGCTGCTCGCTCAGCTTCCCCCTGCCGTGAGATGGGGGAGAGAATCAGAAAGGCAAAAGGGCGAAAACTTGTGGGTTGAGATAAGAACAGTTTAATAATTGAAATAAAATAAAATAAAATTTAAAAATATTAATAATAATATTAATAATAATAATAAAAAATAGTAGTGAAAAGGAAAAAAAGAGATGAACAAAACACAGAAAAAAAACCTGATGCAACTGCTTACCACGTGCTGACCAACGCCCCACCCATCCCCAAGCAGTGATTACTGCCCCCCCAGCCAACTCCCCCAGTTTATATACTGAGCATGATGTCATAAGGTATGGAATAGCCCTTTGGCCAGTCTGGGTCAGCTGTCCTGGCTGTGCCCCCTCCCAGCTTCTTGTGCACCTGGCAGAGCATGGGAAGCTGAAAAGTCCTTGACCAGTGTAAGCACTACTTAGCAACCACTAAAACCTCAGTGTGTTATCAACATTATTGTCATCCTAAATCCAAACCACAGCACTATACCAGCTACTAGGAAGAAACTTAACTCTATCCCAGCTGAAACCAGGACACAAATATAGACCTTTTAAAATGTCATTAAAAAGCTGAGATGGATTCTTTAACCCCAAAGTAACCTAGCAATTTAACACAGCAGTTTCCACAGTCTAGGAGAAGGTATTAACTACGGAGTTACAGAGTTGGTCTCTCTTTAGACCAACGACTGTGTAATTTGCACAAAGTGAAATAACCCCCATAGGCAAGCCTGGAAGGGGAGCATGGCTCACATGCAGGGTTTGTGTCTCTTGCTTGCCTGGTAGGAAACCTAGCTTCAGATATAGGCAATGTAGCACTTTGTGATGAAAATCCACTTCATGGAAGTATTGCTTTAATCGTCAAGGTCTTCTGACTGTATGAGAAGAAAAAAGATATTTCTAACAGAGGCTAGACACAACACACCAACTCACATATAGCTACATCTGCTTTACAGCAAGCAGGCTCTAGTTTTAACATGAACTAGCTAGTTAGGATGAGGACTGTGCAGAGGTCTGCAGTTTACCTTTACTTGCTAGCTTATTAAACTGCAAAATTTTCCCTTAGGTCTAGGAAAACAGAGGCAGTAACACATTTTTTTCCCTACTAAAGATGAAATCTTTTAAAGGGAAGACCTTTTAAAAACTTAGGGCAAATGCAGGTGTTATCAACTGCCTAACTTTCTTGTACATTAAACTGTATTGCTAAATACAATATTTCTTCTAAATATACTTAGTCCATTGTTTAAATAAATTTACTTTCTTTTGTTTGGAGTATTCAGACTATGTACTGAACAGTAGTATTTTTGGAACATTTTGTTACTGCAGATAGTTGATTTCATAAAGAAAAGAAATTGCCACATCTCAGACCCTAAACCAATCTACAGTTTTGCTTGTCACTGTTGCTAAATTTAACTTAGCTCTCTAGAGATTAAATACAGATTCATTAAGCTGCTGCACACTTTTACCCATTCACATGTTCCTGAAAGATTTCTCATTTATTACAAAGAAAACATGGCTAATTGTTAATTAGAAAGTGCATACAAATGTGATAAGATTTAATTAACTCAAACAAATACAACTCAAACCTTTAATAAAAAGATTTAGTTGCTCTTTTTTTTTCTCTTTTTTTTTTCCCCTGGAAAAAAAAGTTCTAGTCTAGATTTCAAAAGTCCTATCTAATGGCCCTGTTACCCTTCAGGGTTTGACTTTCAAATACAGTCCTTCAAAACAGACGAAAAAAAAAGTAAAAAGAATCCTACAATACAGTTGAAAATCTGTGAAGCCTGTGCTTTAGACTTTGCTGGAGAACCTTAATTAAAAGAATTTTCATCAGAAAATGCTCTTTTAACAAGTGTGCTGGTTTTGGCTGGGATAGAGTTAATTTTCATCATAGCAGTTAGTATGGGGCTAGGTTTTGGATTTGTGCTAAAAACAGTGTTGATAACACAGGGATGTTGTCGTTACTGCTGAGCAGTGCTGACACAGGGTCAAGAGCTTTTCTGCTTCTCACCCCACCCCACCAGAGAGCAGGCTGGGGGTGCACAAGAAGCTGGGAGGGGACACAGCTGGGACAGCTGACCCCAACCAGCCAAAGGGATATCCCACACCATATGATGCCATGCTCAGCATATAAAGCTGGGGGAAGAAGAAGGAAGGGGGGGGACATTAGGACTTTTGGTGTTTGCCTTCTTAAGTAACCATTACACGTGATGGAGCCCTGCTTTCCTGGAGATGGCTGAACACCTGCCTGCTGATGGGAAGCAGTGAATGAATTCCTTGCTTTGCTTTGCTTGCGTGTGCGGTTTTTGCTTTACTTATTAAACTGTCTTTATCTCAACCCACAAGTTTTCTCACTTTTACTCTTCTGATTCTCTCCCCTGTCCCACTGGGGTGAGTAAGCAAGTGGCTGTGTGGTGCTTAGTTGCCAGCTGGGGTTAAACCGCAACAAAAAAGAGAAGTATTTAATGAGAAAAACAAGTCAGTATTTATTAAATTCCCTGCAGAAAAAAAAAGTAATCCTTTGTATCCTGGAAAAGCTGGAAATCTACTTTTCATAGAAAATGTTCATTTTCAAATTGATTTTTTGTTAGATTAGTTTTGTTACATAGGTTATATACTGACTCGGCAGCAGTCACATTGCACTGCATCTCTGTCAAGTCAAGTTAATATCAAATTATGCTCTCTGCTCCCATTGACCTCTGTATATTCAGGAATATGAAGGATCAGGATGTACGATAAAGCAGAGCAGGTAATAGGATCCTAACATTTGGGACTCAAAGCTTACATTTCTGGTAAATTCAGCTTGTAATGTGCAGTTACAACCTAATTAATAGAATAAAAATGTAACAGTAAAGATAAATTACCTTTTAAGTTAAGGGCTCAAAATTTACGGTTATAATTCAGTGTACAGTTTAGGCTTAAATAAACTTCTCTGAAATCTGAGAAACAGCAAAAAAAGATATTAATTGTCCATAAAAGTGGAATAGTTTGAAAGATTTCAGATTGATGGATTCAGTAAAATGAAAACTTCCTTTATCCCACACTTTTTATATAAAAATTACCAATTCTTCCTTGGTGAGCCTCAGATGATACTCTAGGAGGAGGCATATATTTTCACTGCAGCACGGCTCCTGAAAAATAATGACAGATGAAAAATTTACTGGAAGTCTCTCAGGCTCTTTTATGTGTTTCTCTCTCTCATGGAAAGTTTTGTTGGTGAAACTTATGTTATATTAGATTTGCCTGTACCTACTACTTAATAATTACAAGGTGCATCCAAGTGCTCAGTTTTCAGCTAAAAATTGGAAATAAATAGTCTACTCACTTAACATGTATTTGGATAGGTGCTATAACTTGAACATAACAAGTGACACTGTATGCCATCAGCTACATATATATATATTTTTTAATAAATGTATTCTAACAACTATAGAAATGAATGCAAAATTAAGAATCTGAAAAGGTCTCAAGACTCAGTATATGTCAAGCAGTCCTATGAGATTGTAGGATGTGTGCTGTTTTATAGTATATCCTGGGGGAAAAAAGTAACAAGAAAGAGTTTAATTTGAAATAGTAGAGATCGGGCTCTCAAAAAATGGGTGAACATCTCTGGACTTTGCAGAGTGGTATTTATTCCCTGGGGAAAAGCACCAATCCTAGAAACAGTTCTGAAACCTGTAGAATATGCCAGTAATGTGTCAAGAAGAGCAATTTTTCACTGGTCAGTTCCAGAAAGAGAAAAGAAGTCATTTGTGTACCGATAACAATATATATCAGGCAGAAAAGAAATAACAGCACAAGCTAAAATTTGAATTGGATCTCCCAGCATTTTCCATAAAGGGGAGCAGGCATAACAGTTCAATATTACACCCTGCAAACTCTGCTATATGTCTATATTTAGACAGTTTTCTTGATAAAGAAACTAGATGTCATGTGCAGGCTTGATGATAGAACCCACCACTTGCAACACAGTCAGCAAAACAGAACTCAGTTGCTCTTGGGTATGCACCATCGTAGGGTAGAAGTGCCTCACCATCCTGCAGGCAGAGACACTGTCTTACACAGAGCTGGTCACCCCCTTTGAGACCCTCATCAATGCCTTAGGAGTGAGAGATTGTCCTTTCCATTTAGCTGAAATATCTTATATATGGTAATTGCAGCCCTACTGTGATTAATATTGTGTTCGTGCCTAGGATATTATGTTTGTGTCAGGATATCAGCTGCAAAATTAGAAGGGATGGCAAAGCATTCAGTGAAACTCTCTCTCCTTCTCATACTCTCTTAAAAAATTATCTTGCAAATCTTCATAAGTTACAATAAAAAACATAATTCGCCTGCATGAAGAGGCACATTTACCGTTTCTCACATGTCTAGAAAAGCCGTGCCGCATTACTACCCTAATAACTAGTGTGACTTTGAACATCATAATACAAAACATCTGTGTCCACTCCCACAGTGACCAATGAGAGCTAATTTTCTACAACCAGGACAAATTATCATCTTCAAGGATGACAGCATCTGTCTCTGTGATGTATAAACATGTCTTCCCCTTTGGCCTAAGAGGAGATTCATCTAAGCAAGAGAGGAAAAACAGGGGCATTACAGCAAGGATACCCCTTGTGGGAAACCAGCTGTTAGCTATTTATCTTTGTATGGCCAAGAAGCCTTTATCCAAGATACAGCTGTTCCTTCCTTTCCTCCTTATTAGCTACACCTGCCTCAAGCAGATGGGTGTGATTGTTAAATGCTTTTCTCAGTATTTAAAGTTTTATACCTGTTCTTAGTATTCTCTTGTTCTCACAGGTAGTAGTTCAAAGACACTGTCTATTTATCTTCATGGTAAAAAAGAGACAGGCTTGGTTTTATTTTCATAGAGATGAATGAATAAAATACTCCTTTTTTTTTTAAGGTTTTACAAATCCAGGGAAGACGACTATTTTCTTCCATCCAACTATGAATTCTTAATACAGCTGTAACATTATGTGACCTCAAAATTTTTACTAGGACTCAAATTTCCCAAAGGAAACGTATGCTCCTAAGCATATGTCACAAGATTCTCCCTCTTTACATAAGACTCAGCTAAACATTTAGTGGCCAATTACACCAATTACAGTGCCATTTTTCCCTTCAGATGACGGCATTGGTTTTTGGAAGCACAAAGACAGACAGGGCATATTTTCTACCCACTCATATATCGTCGTGTACTGGATAAGTAAAGTCTTCACATTTGCTTCCCGTCCTACCCTTCCTCATAAGAGTTCTTAAGCCCATGCTCCTCTGCACTGAACACTCATATCATTCAGCAAGATTTCTTACAGCAGCACCTAAAGGCTGCACTCAAAACTTGAACTGCCTTTTCCAGCTGTTGTATAAATATGCAGCAAGAGATTGCAACCTATATGGATAAAAGTTTGAAGCTGAGAACGGGCAGATCTGGGAATAGACCACAGGTGTCCCAAATTCTTACTCACTGCCCTTTTTGCTGTTTTGTCTCATAAATGATTGATTCACAGTTGTCGTAACATTTATATCGGAAGCCACAAAGCACGTTTGGAAAAACTGCCTGACAGATTCAGCCTCCTAATGGCACAGAACACACAGTGGCAGGCAGATCCATTTTGCTCAGGTTTCAGCTTTGCCTCCTCACTCGATCAGCAGCCACACAGTGTCTGAAATTCTGTCCAATGTACATAACAGTTGATGAGTACATTGAGAGTAAGCACCAAGATAGTCAAAATTTATGCAACATGAAAGCTTCTTTCAGCTTAACAAGTAGAGGAGCAGTCCCTGAAGATGGCTGAGGTTTCCACTGACTGTATGCCAGACACGTACATATCTAGCATATTCACAAGCGGGGCTGCCTGCAGCCAAGGGCATCCCAGGGCAACTGGAGACTGCACGAGCTTAGCCTTGCATGGTGTCCTTGCATGATTTGGTGGGGCCACAGAACACAGTCTGTCCTCTTTCATTTGCCCTACTCAATGCAGTAGCAGTGCCCATCAAGGGCAGCTTCCCTCCTGACACTATTTCTTGCTGGCTGGGACTCCATCCTTGCCTGAGATCCCAAAAGCTGCAAGACTGCCCCTGTCTCTCACTAACTTCATTCATCAAGAGTTGATTTCTGTTGTGCCCAGGAAAGACATGGGATGATAACTGCAAATCATTCCAATAGATAAGCAGGCCAAATAAAGTAGTGTCTGGTAATTCATCTAACCCACTTCTTGGAATTAAAAGGGCTTTCTTGTTGATTGAGAATAAATTAATCATGAATCTATAAACCAGAGAACACTGGTAAACTCAAAGAGAATAACGAGTACATGACAGGAAGCAGAGCATATCATATGCAGGGATGTATTTGCTCATTAAGCACTACACATAAATATGCAACCTTCTTTTCTGAAGGACGGGAAGGATAGGTTGTAGGTGGAAAACACTAAAGAGTAACAAACAAACATTTGCTCTTATTCAACCACCCACGTTCTTTCTTGTAAAAATAGATGCATGCAGACAGACAGAGAAACAAGCCAAAAATGGGGGCAGAGGCATATGCACAATATATTCACAAAGATTTAAATAAGGGATGTTTGGCCGTTTGGGAGATGAAGGTTGTCTGAACTTCTTCATCTAATTGGGAAAGGATTTCAGCAGCAATTCAATTATTTAATACAATTTACATTCATTTTTCTCCAAGAATGGAAGGGGGAAGAAAGAGAAATTACTGTTTTTCCTCCCTCTACCACTTGTCCTCCCCACAGTCATCTGGATGCAGTGCAACAGGACTCCCGAGGCTGCCTCTGCTCTTTGGCCACACACTAATATCGCTTTTATATGCTTTATTATAAACGCTGTTGGTTCTTTCTGGTCATCTCCTGTATATTGATTCTTAGTACTGGGCCCACTGCAGCATGTTTTTACTTACAAACTTCTAAATTACATCATCCAGGGAGACTCTGGCTTCTATACTGAACTCCTCCTTATTCTCAAGAAAAACTGTTCTGCCTCTTTATACATCAACTGTGGAGGGCTATGTGCTTGGCTGCTTGTAATCTGAAGCTGGTATCATTTCAGAATCTGATGTAGGATTGAGTGACAATCAGCTAATGAGGTTACTGTCTCTAGAGTCTTGCTCATCTCTCCAGAGCCACAGCAGTGTAATAGGTTGCAGAAGCTTGTTATGAAATCATTTGCTGTTCTACCTTCCTCTTACTTGTACAAATGAAAATTTCACTGTGCTGTAGCATAAAATACTTACCAAAATACTACCCCTTCTTGAAGAAACATGCAGCTTCTGGAAAATAAAATGGCCCTGCTAGATACCTCATTGTATAGGGTAAGGAATGTTTTCTTTTTTGTTGAGAATGTAAATTAAAAGCCTGATAGAGTGTCTGGAATCAGTTTTCCTAGCTCATAGTCCTAGAGACCAAAATATGATGGGAAGCTTATTACAAAAGGCTGTATAAGATGTAGCTATTTCTTATTGTTTTCAATGTACCTCTCCACCTCCATTTTCTCAATCTAGGTTGCTTTAGCATAAAATGTAGCTTTTTAAGGTGGAAAATTGTTATTGCCATGGTGTGCTTAAAACCAGCTTCTGTTTCTTGTCTTCTCTCCAAGCTTTGAGGAGTAGTGAACTCACCTCAGCATGTTTCTTCAAGTCCCCTCTATTTTTTAGACTTCTTCCTGATATAATCTCCTATTACCTCAAGCATATCTATGTGGTTTGGATGCTGCCTTCAGTTTTTTAGGGTTGGGTTTTTTTTAGTTTTTGAGTTTGAGGGGTTTTTTTAAATGTTACATGGACGTTATAGAGGACCAACATCAGAGTGAGCATAAACCTGACTTTATTTCTTGCTTACCTATTCCTTCATCTTTGCTGTGTGTCCACCACTGTCCATGCACAGTTAGCACCCTTATGCTCTGCTAATATTCTTGCATTTAAAGCCTTACTTTGGTGGCTATTGCATAAGCTATTTTAGTCATCTCTCTGCCTTTTTCTCTCTCAAATTCTTGATCCTTGATATGCCAGATCACATCTTAACCCTCTTCTAGGACTTAAGCCAACTCCCTGTTAATCTTCTGGAAGCTTGACTAGTTCCATAATGACCAAGTAAGAACCAGAAACATTATTCCATGTTAGCCAAATGCCCATTTCCATTCAGTACTATTTAGAAAATAAAAGGGAAAAAAAAAAAACCTGTTGGCAGAGTATTTCCCCGGTCTCTGAGCTCTTTTAACCGAATACATGGTGACTGCACTCACTGGACCAACAAGACTGTACTAAAAACCATAGAATTGTTATGAAGAGGTTGAAAAATAATCCTAGAAGTATCTTTTCAAGTGGTGTGATTAAGAGTTTTCTTTCAATCTCTGAGAACCAGGCATGGTCTGAAAATCAATAGGGATTGTTTCCAACACATGGATGTTAGTCTTTTGTGTTTACTTATGATCAAATTGACATTTTATCATTTTAAGTGTACATTTGATATTTCATATCTATAATGTGTTAGGTACATTGCACCACAGAGAAACTGAATGTTTACGAGAACAATAAGGCAGTCTTTATCTAAAATTTTTCTTTCATTGTTTCAAGCTAGTAAAAACAACAGTTTAACTCATCTCAGCAGAGAAATAGCTTTCCAGTGATCATCGATAAGGCAGTGCCCAGAACATTCACTTTTAAAATGTTTTTTCACAGCCACGAGGAAAAAAGAGCAGTCATTAAAACCACCAGTGTCACTCAGGTTCAACCCTACTTGTTACAGAGCAGAAACATTTTTAAAAGGCAAAGCACAAGTATCCTGAGTGAAATCCACCTTGGTATGTTGTAAGGAAACCTACCCTCTGTCATCTGCAGTGGATAACTCAGCTCAGTTATCCAGACCCAAGAAGGTCAAATAAAATCAGGGACATGGGGAAGGAAACCCATACATATTGATTCTATGGGGGTTTTTTTCCTCCTTTTGCATAGATGAAGATGTTACAAGCATATAGCTAGGTCTCTAATAATAACATCTACTAAGAATAAGCAAATATGAAAGGACAAATTCTACACATTCAAGTTGCTTCTACTGTTCTGTGTTTCTTTGCTTTAGAAAATACCAGAAAGAGCCATAGAACAAAATTATGGAGAGAAACCCAAGCCTTGTTTTAACATCCACCAGTCACCCCTAAGCTGAGTGGACACTGTTCACTTGCCATCTCCTTTAGAAACTAGTCATGATGTGAAAGTCCAGAGAAGCAAAGTCATGCACAAAGGATGCTTCAAGTGCATCAACAGCAGCGATGGCTGGAACAAAAAAGGTGGCAGATGGAGCACATGGAAGTGACATAAGGACATGGATCTAAGACACCTTGGAAGGTCCCTTAATATCCTTCACAGAAAGGATGGCTATCCCACAAAATGCTGCTATGAGGCTTCTGATACCAAAGGAACTACACAACAGTACAGCCATCTTGTTCACCTTCCAGTTCACTATATTAATGGACCCAGGTGGCCATAAGTACTGAGAGGTTCTTTGCAGCACAAACTGGATTTTCTTCCCAGTGCTTGGGAAATTTTGTTCTCAGCATAGTTCAAAAACCCTTCCAGTGGCTACTTTGCCTAAGTATGTATCTTTAGTTTTGCTTTTCTCTTTATTATACACACTTGAAGTTTTAGAAGATCATGTTGCTCATGGTTGATTTAATTAGTACTTGGGGAATTGGGTCTGGCAGGTTACATGGCTGCTTGCAGGGTGGAAATTCTCAATTAGCAGTATGTTAATGAATGCACAGAAGCCATGTTTTCTCATTTTCACCTTTTGCCCTGTGCCCAATTTCAGGGGATAACACAGGCCAGGTTTAATTTTTGTCAGGACAGGATTAATAGCTTGAGTTCACATGTCCAACATAGGGTTGCTTTTGTCCCCTCACAGAATAGCAGTATGTACAAACCGCTTAGATGCTCTCATTTCTAGCAATTCATATGTTTTAAGTATTTGAAATGTTGTGGGTTTTTTGATGGATCATTGCATTTCCACATTTAAGTAGATTCATTTTTGCTGTTTTACTCTATAAGAGTCATCATTCATTACCAAGCCAATGAGTTCTTTTTGCAATCAAAATTTGTCTTCCAACTCTGCAAAACTAGCATATGCTTCTGTGCTAGTCATCTTGCAAGTCATATTAGGAAATCTTTTTTTCTTTAGTCCTTTTCTATTTGTATTTCTTTCCTGTTTGTTTAATATTTTTATAGTATTGATATAATGTTGGTAGGACACCCAAAGCAAGTCACGCAGCTAGCTTCAATGCTACCATTGATAAAACTCTGCTGGATTTAATGGTGACTGCATTAGGCATCAGGAAGTGGTGTGTGTATCTTGTGTAAAATAATAGACTCAGCAATAAATAGTTAGAAAACTGAGTAGTAGGCAGATTCTCAAGGTTTCTCCGTAAAACAAAAATTCTGTTGGGGAAGCCAGACTGGTTTTGCTGTTTTGTCTTTTTTTAATCTGGTACCTATTATTATGCAGTCTTTTTCTATGATATTGTTGCTAGGGTCATTCACAGTACAAACATTATTTCCACTTAAATGACACAAACCTTATGAATATATTGGAAGGGAAGAGGAAAGATTCTTTTCCTTTCTTTATAGGTGTAGAAGCTCACTCAGCAATAGAAGTGATGAGATTACAACTGATTTATTTCTCTATTATGGAGATACCAAGAGTATATAAAAAACCATAAAATCGGATTGTGGTCAAATATTATTTTTATGTAGGTGGTGTTTCAAGAAACCCCATTTCTTCCCATCTCAGTAGGTAATTGTTATCCAAGACTATTACTATAAAATTAATTGGAAAAAGAAAAAAAAAATATTAGAAAAAAGATCATCCTTGCCTGAGTGACTACAAAGCGATGACTTCCTTTTTTTTAACACAAAAAATGTTTTCCTTTGATGAGCAATGAGAAAAGAAGCTGATGAACAATGTTTCTCTTCTCTGTTTCATTTTCCAAATAACTTTCTCAAAGAAGCTTCCTGCTGTTTTAAAATAATGCAGAACATCATACTAAATAATTACTAATAAAAACGTATTATCTGTTTCTGCAACTACAGCATAAGCTAGTTGTTTGACTGTAAAGAAATATAAAGAAACCTGGAACACATGGATTACTGAAAAGGTTCAAAACAAACCAAACTTCTTGTGGTTACCTTCTGTGCATTCTTCTTTTGTGACTGTTTCATATGTTCATTAAAAGAGAGATATCTAAAAGTTAGGCACAACTAGTGTCCTGGTTTAAGCTGGGATAGAGTTAATTTTCTTCCTGGTAGCCGGTATGGGGCTGTGTTTTGGGTTTAGATTGAGACGCTAAGTAGCGCTTACATTGGTCAAGGACTTTTCAGCTTCCCGTGCTCTGCCCGGTGCACGGGGGGCTGGGAGGGGGCACAGCCAGGGGCGCTGACCCAGACTGGCCAAAGGGCTGTTCCATACCATATGATGTCATGCTCAGTATATAAGCTGGGGGAAGAAGAAGGAAGGGGGGGACATCTGGCGTGATGGCGTTTGTCTCCCCACGTAACCGTTACGCGTGATGGAGCCCTGCTTTCCTGGGGATGGCCGAACACCCGCCTGCCAATGGGAAGTAGCGAATTAATTCCTGGTTTTGCCTTGTTTGCGTGCGCAGCTTTTGCTTTACCTATTTAACTGTTCTATTTTATTTTACTTCAACTATTAAACTGTTCTTATCTCAACCCATGAGTTCTCTCCCTTTTACCCTTCCGATTCTCTCCCCCATCCCACCGCGGGGGGAGTGAGAGAGCGGCTGTGTGGTGCTTAGTTGCTAGCTGGGGTTAAACCACGACAACTAGGTGAAGACAAAAATGGAAAATTAGACTCATAGCTTTCTGCATAGGATAATAATTGCAAACTTTTTGTTCTTTTAGAATTTGGCATGAGTTTTTGATTGACCTTAAGACTTAGTCAAGCATTCCTACCTTTCCATTTAAAAGGCATACATTATGCACATTTAAATTAAATTCTATTTTTTCAGAGGAGAAAAATAAAATAGCTTCTATTCACACCTGTGATTACATGTCACAGTCAGGATTCACCTGAGAATCAGAGCCAAAGAAGAAATATTGAAGTTAGAGATTTGTCTGCATCTGTCCATATACTAAATACCTCCTCAGAGTGAAATAAATACTGTCAGAGAGTATAACCAAAATAGCAAATGGAGCAGCCTGCAGGAAAAAAAGAACAGACTCAAGTGTTTTCAAAATTGGATGTTTGAGGTTAAGTACCGAATATCCCCATTTAGGCTATGGGAAATGAGTACTTCAGATAACAGATGACTGTGTGCTCATGGACCAGTGGCACAGCTATCAAGTGAGCTTTACAGACGCAGCATGACCTGAGGCCAGAACACTCAAAAGCCCTGAGCCCTGAAGCTGGGCAAGGTTAAACACTGAATTAGGGGCACCATTTCATTCTTCGCATCACATTCCTGGCCTGTCACCCTGGGCCATTCATTCCAGATAAAGACAGTAACCTCTACATATTCTTTACACTTCTGAAATTTTGCTGGAATACCTCTGCTGGAGTCCCTGCTTTGCTTGTCCCAAACTCCAGTCATGAGTCGGTAGCTTTCTTGGAGCTTCATTTTTCTTCTGCAAGCCAAAATGCAGCTGAATTGGGAGGTGCCTGCTTTACCCTTCTCAAAAGAAATATTTCAGTCTCAATAGTTAGCAAGTACTTTATACTTTGTTAGTATTATCTAATCAGTATTGTGCTCATATTATCTGCGGTTGTTAGCCTCAGAAGCACAGGTATAACTGGGATTCAGCAGTTTTGGCTGAGAACCTTCTTCAATCTACTACAACATGCTGGTTTTCATCACTAGAAATGGGGAGGTTTTGTGCCAGGAGTACTGACACATCTGCTAATGACTGTTTGCTCTGTGCTGAGCCATGGACCACTGGTTTGAACTCACACCCACTTGAAGCCAGCAGCAAAGCCCTCCTGGTTGTAGCAGGACCTGTATGAAGAAATAATGCAAAAGCAAGGATAGCATGGCCTGTCTGCACATGCTCATCCTCCCCAGCACAGTACTACATCCTAGCTCAGCCTTGCAAAATACACCAACTCCAGCTTACATGCTGAATGCAGAAGGAAGAGAAAACAGGGCTGTATTCAGTGACGACATTTTCACTGAACAGACCTTTTAAAGCTTTACAGAACAGGGGTATTTTTACAACCTCCATATTTGGTGGCATTTAATTTTAATTTATGAGTGGATGGACTTGCATCAAGTTGTCCAAAGTCTGTTCTTCATATTTGGGTTTCATTTTCTGCCACTTCCTTTTAATGATCTTGGAAGCTCATAAAATTTTACAACAGTTACCATTTTCCTGACATAGCATAAAAATCTCAACAAGACATAGCAAGAAGACATCTTTGCATTTAGACTAAAATAAGTATTCCGAATCAGTATTTGTCTTCCTTACTGCTGTCTAATTACTGTGATTAGGTCTAGTGTGTGGTTTCACTGTTCATTATAAATTTTGTTCTGTTTTTATAACATAGATGTCTTCCTGATACTTTTCTTTCAAAACTACATTCTGAACATTTAGCACCCAACTGACAGCCCCTTGCTGCTTTCAGTGAGTAATTTTTCATCGATAATCTCATTGATCTGTGTGAATACTTGCTCACCAGAGGGAGTAAGAGGACTTTTTCATACTAATGATGTTTCAAAGTGATTCATTGCTTATGCAGCAGGGGACACATTCAGATATCCTGACAGTGGTGGTACTGTCCTCAGTATCTCCACTGAGACTTAGCTCTGTGGTGACAGAATATTTAACCCAAGTATTGGTGTCAGAACATGGCCCTCAGTATGTTAAAGGGTTCCAACATACAGCCATCCCTGCATTAATGTAAAAGGAATGTGTGAGTGGGCAAAGCACTCCAGCATAGAGAGGGAACTCTTTCCTACCAGTCGCTTACAGGACAGATTGTCCTGAGGACAAGAAGAAGCAAAGATGTTTTGAGCTATTAACAGCCGTCAGAGTTTCTACACGTCCAGAAGGAAAAATCACAAATGAAAGAGCAGTCTTCTAGGTCCCATAGAGTAGAAGGTCTGAGTGGACTCACAGCATGTGTGATGTATCATCAGGCTGTTCTGACAGGTCTGACCATCTTCTGCTGCACCTACTATCTTTCTGCGTAGAGCAGCTGCTTTTCCAGACACCTGGAATACCCTCCAGAAAAGCAGCTAGTTGCTCTGAAAAAAGCTGTGCCCAGTACGCTCCTCAAGAGACTGAGAATTTGATGACAGCTAGAGAAAAGCCCATACAGAGACTTTTTGAAATCTCTGTTTTTCACTAGTGGGTTAAAGTCTTACCATCTGGCAGCCAGGGCTCAGGACCTGTGGGGTCATGCCTTGAAAGAGAACTGCTCACAGATGTGTGCCTCCATGAATAAATAGCTGGTAAATCACATCCCCAGTGCATAGTGCAGATGTTTTGAGGGGAGGTGACTTGCAGGTATACTTGGAGTTTATGCTGGAGCTGATGTGTTACAACTGTCTGCAACAAAATGCAACGGCTATATTTCCACTTTCATCCATTTCAGTGACCAGCTCATAGCTGGACAGCCCAACCCATAACTTCACAGTATCTGTCTGCTGATTTAATCTTCCTGCAACTTGATCTTCCCAGTGCTTTCTCTCTGTACTGAGGTTTTGGCTTAGCGCTGCAACATGACGTTTTCCTTAGTCTGTTTAATGAGGTATCCATCCTCTGCTGACTCCTGTAAGGATGAACGAAGGGAAATTCACTCATCAGCTCAGAGAGGTACCAGGCATGAGTGGGAGCATGCTCAGGAAGTAGGTCTCAAAGCTTCCACTGATATGGAGAAAGATTAACAACATCAGGCAGGCTAATGTGTTTCAAGCACCACTTAGTAGCAACCCATAACCATTACTGAACATACTGAATGAGATTTTTACAGGAAGCAATTCACCTGTTTCCTAATTTTTGGTCTTTCTGAAGAACAGAAAAGGGGTTATGAAAGTCACTATGTAGGAGTGAGCAGCTTCAAGATAAAATACCCACAAAACCTCCCTCCTCTTTCCATCAAATGACTCATGTCGATGCAACTGCATTTTGCGGAGGTAACTTGTAAGTGAGATGGGCCTTTCAGAGAGAACATTTTAGACTGATAAAAAAACATAAAAAAAAAAAACCATCCTGATGGAATTACATGTTTGTCCATTTTAAATTGGCCTCTCAGAAGACATACTAGACTTGTGGAAAGCACACCTGAAATTTCAGCCAACGTACAAGGGCTAGCTGAAATGATACCAAAGATGTCCGTGTGTCTAGGAGGTACTAAAGACTATTGAGGGAAAATCTGACTATACAGAGGCAGATCAAGAGTGCCCCAGAACAATGAAATAAATCTGGTTTAAGAAAGATATAATCAACCCTAGAATTTTAAAGGTAATTTCCCAGAAGTTCTCTCTTTTTTTGTGCAAAAGAAGAGTTGAATCTGAACAGAGTAATTAATCTAAATGTTTTGGTATAACACGGTACTTATACTTCAGAATCATATTTGTAGAGTAGAACAGAAACAATACTAGTGGACTAGGAGACTTCTTATGAAAAAAAACCCAATCTGCAGGTCTGTTTGCACATATTTTAATTGCTCAAAAATTTAAGCTTTTTAAAAATTAACAGAACTAAGCTGCATAGCTGGGATATGCACATCTCAGCAGAGTTTGTCTGGGGGAGCCACTTTCAAAAGGTAACATAAAGATCATGGAAGACAAAAGGTAGCACAAATAGAAAAGGTTAGGCATGCTTTACATTGAATAGATGTGGATTTTTACTTGCAGTATACTGTATCTCTATACTGTTTCTATGCTGGATCTGGAATCTTCTCTGTTTAATTCTCTGGAGCTCTGGAACAGGTCCAGAGTTCCAAATATTTTCCAAAAAGCAAAAGCTTCTGCTACTCAAATGAATTTATAACCCAACAAACCCAACACTCAAGCTTTGCTGCAAATTTCATCCAAGCTACAGGCAGCAATGAAGCGGAGAAAATAATTACATATATCAAATTCTTGGCTGCATAATGTAACCTATGTCTCTATGGTATGGTTTAAACTGCAAAACAGACCCACCTGTTGTCTAATACCCTCATAGAGCGGAGTCCTTACCTCTCCTTTATTTAAAATTAAACGTAAATTTAAGCATGTGCTTAATTGTTCCAAAGAAAATAGCAAAATCAGCAGAAGAACTTGAAATAGAAATGATGAGTATAGTTATTTCATCTGACTGTATACTACTGTTTTCCTCAGATTGCAAAATCCCCCAGGAATGGATGGCATTTTTCTACTGCTAATAAATAAAGAAATAAAAATTAAAAAAAATCATCCTGTCTGTCTTAGATAACCATATGCAGATGATCAGAAGTTAGCCACCCACAGCCACATTAGGGTCTTCCAATTGTCCAAGCCTGTTGCAAGTTTAGGACACGCAGACTAACATCATTGCTGACTTCACACCAGTGCCTGGGAAAGGAAGGTGCCATTGGTTGTGAGCCAGTGGGAATTCCCACATGAGATCACGAGCCAACGGGAATTCCCACACTTGAACTGATTGTCCCAAAATAGCACTGCGCTTCTCATCTGCCTTACTTCATTCTGTGCCCTTAAAGCCACACAAAATGCAAGCATAATGAGTTGCAGTGTCTTTTTAAAACAAAAAAAAAGTGGTTGTGCCCAACCTGTGTGAAGCCTTTCTAGGGAAGCAGTTGTCAGAGCAGATGGTGTCCTTTTCATAATCCAGGTTGCAGAAATGGCAGTGAAGCAGTATGAATATTGTGTAAAGGTTGTAAATGTCACAGCCTGTTACTGCCTGGGCACCTGTACAGAGCAGGTGTCAGTGTTATAAAAAATGTCCGTCCTGCGAGGCTACTCTTCTGAAGTGGGAGGTATGCACTGGAACTGACTGCTGCTTCTTTTGGTTACCTGGCTTGAGCTCACATTGGGCAACAGAGAAGTCAGGAAGGGTTAAGCCATTCATCAAATCCAATTGAATGACAAATAAATTTCTCGTTAGCAAGAGGCAGGAAAGAAATAAAATAACAAAGTGTGCTCCAGAGTACAAACAATGCCTCCAGCTCAACCAGCTCTAGCGCTGACCACCCTGCAAATGGTGCTGCTCTGATGCAGGATTGAGCCAGGAGTGTTTGGCAAAGGACTTTCTTAACTATGGACAGAATAAGATGGGGTATTACTAATATTCTTTATTTCTTCAAGACATGTTCAAACTCTTTGTGATGTAAGCGCTGATATACCATGCTATAAAACTCAAGGTGCTGAGCGTTGGTAATTCTAAAGATCGCAAACTGCTTGTAACTCAAACTTGAGCAACTAATCCTCTGCATGACGAGAAATATATTTCTAAGACTCAGATTAATTTAATGTGATTTGCACTCCCAAATGACAGTTCATGCGCTTTTCCCAAATGTTTGTGTGTTTGTATTATGATATCAGATACGTCAGTGAAGATTGTTGAATACTGCAAGACTTGCTTTATTTCATGTATGGAAGACACAAGAGAGCTAAACTCAGGGCTGATTTAAAGTGGCACAGGTCTGTCAAAGCCAATAAAACCACAAAGATATGCACGAAGGGAAAGCCATCGCCTGAGTTTTCTTCAGTGGTGCTTTTGGGTTGTTTTCAGTAACAACAATGGTGTTTAGTAGTGTTATTGTTATTCTAATTTTTGTAGTTAGTCTTTGTAGGTTTTTCAAGTATTCGTATTTGGGAGAAAATATGTAGTCTCTTTTCAGGACAGGGTGCATTTTTGGGAAGCTTGAAGGAAAATAATTAGTGAATAAGCCCTGTTTGCAAATCAGCCAGCATGCTGTTGACAAGGTAGAGGGCAGTTTTCTCCTCTGCATTTTGGGTGCTGTGTGACATAGGGATCAAAAGTTGATTAATGAAGGACTGCACAGGACTGTGATCATGCATTTAAAGAAAATTCATGTCTCAGAGGATATGAACTGTACTAAAATATTTATTTTTACCATATTTGCAACCACTAGGTGCCACTCTGTGCTGTGGGAAGATCCCAGTAGCATCCCTGGTAAACAAAAAAGACAATGTCTGGTGTCAAGCTATGTGGAAGTCTTTTCTGTTTTCCTATAGATACAGATCTTCTGTATGCTTTCTGTTATACTTCGCTATATCATGATGTGTTCAGACAAGCAGAATTAACTCTCTAAAGTTAAATTTGACTGGGTGCTCCTTGAATTTTGAACAGTTAGTTCTGCAGCCTTCAAGCCCTATTATTGTGGAGGAAAAAAGTGGAGAGAGGCATAAAATATATAAATGTAGCTTGCTTGCACAAGCATTGCTAAGTCAATACAATTATTTTTCAGCTAAGCAGCTGAAAGGGATATGTAAGAACACTAAAAGTTAAATTAACACCGTATTGATATATAAAAATGCTGATGGTGCAAGGGGAATACAAACCAATCAGCAGACTAATTGTTATCAAGAAAAATACTAATAGCTTCTCATTATCACAACCACAATGTATCTATTAGAGAGGACTGTATCTCTGTCTTCACCTGCTCATTAGAATGGTGCATCTCTTACTAACACTCAATTAGAAGAAATCCTATTCTGAGTTTACTTTTGTGTATAGGCTCCCAAGAGCTGATTTCTGTTTCCAAACTGAGAACTTACTTTATAATAACATCCTGTTCTTCCACCCCAGAAAAAGCAGAAGCAAAAAAACCCAAAAAGATCAACCCCCAAAACCCTGTTCATAATCCATCCTTTACTTCGCATTCAGCTCAACTGCTCCTGAGTTCATTCATTGCTACAAGACAACCACCCTTACCTCTGGTCCAAGAATACCACCAAAACAAAGCACACTCAGTTTATTCTTACAGACTCATTGAGTCTTTGTTTTCAAAGGTGGCTTGACAAGGTGTCCTGGTTTCAGCTGGGATAGAGTTAATTTTCTTCCTAGTAGCTGGTATAGTGCTGTGTTTTGGATTTAGGATGACAATAATGTTGATAACACACTGATGTTTTGGTTGTTGCTAAGTAGTGTTTACACTGGTCAAGGACTTTTCAGCTTCTCGTGCTCTTCCGACTAAGAAGGCTGGAGATGCCTTTTACTCTTCCAATTCTCCCCCACATCCCACTGAGGGGGGAGTGAGCAAGCAGCTGTGTGGTGCTCAGTTGCCAGCTGGGATTAAACCACAACACAAGGTATTTCCATTCCCCTTTCCCTTCATAATTTGTGCCAGGTAGAATTAGATTATGGGCATATCTACAGAAACAGGGGCAGATAGGCCTTAACTCTCCTCCTCATGATCCTCGTCTAGATGTAGTGGTGTTCTAAAGTACATTAGATCAAATAGCACTATATTCCTCAGAGTTTATTTCTAGTGTCAAAAATGACTCTCTGACTATACAGTGTTTTGCAACTGGCCAGGATGATCCTTCTGCAGCTGCCCAGACTCCAAAACTCTTTGTGAAAACAACACAGACTCCAAGGTTAAGAGAGGATGCACTGATCTCTGACTGCCACCCAACTCATACATATGTCGAGCTGAATGAGCACCGGATGTGACTTATCCTATTGTGAAAAGTGGATAGACTTGCTGTCATCAGAGCCTCTACATGATACTTTAGGCTGTCTTCTAGGAAACTTTTAACTAGATTACTCATGAATATTAGCTCTGGACACTGCTGCTGTCTTATCTGAACAGTGTGATATTTTCTGATTATTCCTTGTATTTCAGGTCTTCATAGCCCAACACTCTACATCAACAAGTGGCTGTTTGGAGACCTTACTTTGGTAGTGAACAATCTCATTGTCTCTCTTTTAACCAAATTGCTCCCTTTCAGTGTCTGGTTGCAAGTGTTAATGAGGATCCAATTCTGATAAACTTTCTTACAAAACCCTGTCAGATATCAGACTTGGGTACGTCTCACTCCAGTGTGCTTGACTTCACTGGTGTTCCTTGTTTGTGGGCATTTTTGATTTTTGGTCAATCACCTTATAGAGGCAGAATATCAAATACAAATCTTAATCTATCAGAACTTAAAATGTGGCTCATCCCTGGAAAAAAACATGCATTAAGTTTACAAGTACCCAATGGTAATTTTCCCAGTCTCCTCCTTTTTCTCTAGTAGCCTTCCCTAGAAAGTAATGTAGCCTCTAAGAACCACCTTGATTCCTTTTCTCTCTACCTCACATTCAACAATAAAAGCTCTGCAAGCCAAATGACATCCTTCCTGCTGCCTTCATTGTCACTGGGAAAAGGGTTTGTATGGTTATAGCTGAATGGAAGAGAGTAACAGCTGTGAATCAACTTCATGCACGAACTGCTACCAGGAACAAGAAAGAAAAATTACTTAGCTGTTTTCAGGGAAAAAAGACCTAAATTCCAGCCACAGTCTTCCAACTTTCATATCAGCTACTGGCTAAAAAGCTGGCTCCTTTTGAGATCAAAGACAGGACCAAATATGCTGTCTTTTCTCTCCACCACCCTTGCAAAACAAGGCAATGCCATGACAACCAAGAGAGCATATTTCAGAGACACTAGTGTCTGTACTGACTGATACTCATTGCAGAGCTTAGGACTACCTGTTGTAACCAGTGTAATTGATTTCATTACTTTCATGCCGTTATGACTGCAGTACACTCACTGGTACTCCAAAAACTCATTATTCTAGCTCTGCCTGATGCTCAGACTCAGTAAATGTACAAAACCAGCCATAATTGTCTCTCTCATGACATCTGGGTTGGACATTAGGTGCTGTAGTCAAAAATCTTCAGCTGCCCTATTCATTCCTCACCTAACACAGTTTAGTTTGAAGTAAATGGATATAAGAAAGTAGGTTACAGGCATCTAACATCTGTCCACTGCACAAGACCACAAAACTAAACTAGATGCATGCAAAGTAAAGCTACAGGTCATAGGTGTAAGAAGAGCTGCTATAAAATTTAGGACCTCAGCAGCGATGAAGCAGTGAGTATAGTCTTTACCAGTAACACCTCACCAGAAGAAGCAAGTTCTGAATTATTTTTCTTCCATCCACCTGCAGCATGCTAGATTGTCACACAGTAAGAAAACTCTTCAGACATACAGTGGAAAAGTGTCTCAGGTAAGAACATTTTATTCAATTTCATATAGTCTCAACATTAAAACTAGCACTGATACTTTCCCTATTTACAGATTGCTTATGATTAATGACAAATAAAAGAGCCCACTGGTGTCTTTTTCATCATGGTGATGACATACTCCTGTCTAGTTAGCCTGAGAGGTTTCAGTATATAGTTCAGTAAGGCTACAGACATTCAAACTACCTAAACACGTTTGCTTGCACAGAACTGTCATATATTGCTTGTGGCCCAGCCTTCACAGCTGGCCAGCCTCATTTTCAGTTTAGTTGTCACACATCAAGACATCATAAAATACTCACTGTCTGGATCACCAGCAAAAGACCTTCCAGTTTCTGGGAGATAAGTTATTCTGATTCAGTGGAAATGGATTCCAACGTATGAAAAGCTAATACTGTTCTCACTACAGGACAATAAATCATTATCTTTGCATAACATTGATTCTCAAACAAGCCCCTTCTTCTCATCAAATATTTTTCTGAAGTTCTTTGCTTAAGGAAAAACAATGTTAGCCACAGTACATGAAATCAGATTAAATGTAATAAATTTTTTCAAGCTGCAATGGTAAGGCTCTGTTACTGGCCTACAACCTTCCTGTCAGCCTCTGCTGAAGCTGCCAAATGAGTCTCCAAGGAGCTATCTAGGGTGTTAAACTGCTTCATCAATCCTGAGTGCCTACAACCCTCGGCAGAACACAGTAGAGCTCCTGCAATGAATTATGATCCTTCACTCAAAAGAGCGTGAGCATTTGGAAAGCCTTTCCACACAGCATGACTTTGCTTATGGACATTGTTTATGTCCATTAGCCCACAACACATCTCCATTCCTAGGCTTCAGTACAGCCATGAACCTTGAACACCCAGAAGGACTAGTAAAATGAACTCTACCCAGGTATTTCACACTTAACACAAGAGCTATGAACAATTAATGCCAATCTCAACTGAAACAGTTAAGGCAGCATCCGAAGACCAAAACACCTTAAAACGTAATAGAATCCAAGAAACTCAAGACATCCAACCTTGATATATTTATTCATAGCCATAGCCAATTTACATTCAGTTCCAAGCTTGATATAATTTGGATTCAGACTAGGACCAGGAACTGAATCCACAGATGGAAGATTTTATAATTTCTATACATAAATGCATTTCCCTTTGCACCTCTGGAACCTTTGATACTTCAGACTTGCCTGAAAAAAGGTGATAGGCAGAAATCTGCTAAAATTCCTAAAAATATTCATAATCTTCCTGTCATTTCTGCTCAGGTCTTTTCCTGCAAGAACTGAGTCCTCCATCGGTGGAGTTACAAAAAGTCCAGTTTTCTCTTTTATACTTTTGAACATGCACATGGAAGCACCAAATTAATCACTGAGGAAATTTGAGCTCAAGTGGCAATCATGTACAGATAAAGCTGTGAAGTACAGGAGCTATGTATATACACGTTTATATGAATAGAAACATAGTTCCTGTACTTCACAGCTGCAGACTTTATGACCATTCCTGAAAAAGGCCACTAGTTAGATGAGCTCAGCTAATGGGAATGTGCATTTGGCTGAAGCCAAATCCCAGCGAGAGGTTTGATTACAGGTAAGCATCTATGGCCATAACACAACCTGTGATACTGAAAATACATGCCTGAAAATCATCAGATTTGTTGATAGGCTCATAGCACTCCCAGATTCCTGACTGATATTGTTGGTGCTATAAGGCTGCATGTATATATTTTTATCAGATTTGTTTACCTAGGAGATTCTGGCTGATCCTGCAGTATGATGAGAAAATCATTATTAATGCCCTATTTTTTTCTTGGTGGTACCACACTGATGTGATGTAGCTGAAACTTTCAGCATTTCTAGAACTCCAGTTAGCACTTCAACTTCTCATTAATAAAAGTCTGGTCAAAGTAGTTAGTGCATCATTTAGGTTAGAAACCTTCCCTCCCTTTCTTCCATAATAATCTTATCTGCATCATGGATATAGTCATTACAACTAGTCAGTTCCATATCAGACCCAGTGTAATCTGCATTCATACTCAGAAAATGATCGGATAGATGATCACCACCTTTATCAATAGATCAAACCTATCTTTGCTTTTCCATAAAATTTCAGTCAATCAAATTTAAGGTCTCAAATTTTATTTTTTAAATACCCTCCAGGATAGATACCATAGAGACCCGGAGGAGCTAAGAGCTTTACAGTGACCACCAAGTCCACAATAGTACTTTGCTGGCTCAGCTGAGTTCTCCAAAGAGGAAGATGACACTTTCTGAGGCCTGTATTGAAGCATCCAGAACTAAAGCCATTACAGACATTGCAACCATCTGCTCCAGAACAAGAAACACCTCTTCAGTCTTATCTGTATTTCATATAGAAAAATACACAAATCTTCAAAAAGAAAAGTATCACACCACTTCTCATGCTTCTGCCAGTGGAGAAAGACTGACAAACAAACACTGTGACAGAAAGCATAGTCACATTTTTGATGGACACTGATTGGAAGACACCCAAAACTGCAAAAATAGGATGACTGTACAAGATGCTATCTTAAGTGACCATCTGTATGAGGCCTGCAGAGCTCAGAGGTACAGATAAGAAGTAAAAATTTAAAGTAGTCATTTTATTAACAGATGCAACTCTGCAAACAATGAACAAACTTACCAAGATGATGAGACTGTCACACAGCAGTCCTCAGAATAAATGTCGTGTTAGGTCACCGTAGTGGCACCGCTTTTGACAGCAAGGGTAGCAACATCCAACTTCAATATTCAAGTAAGTACATCTATTAATGAAGTGCATATGTTAACTGTTGTTTGTGCATCCAGTTTAGAAAGTTTCGTTATTTATCATATCAGTTAAGCGCATTTAAGGAGTAGGAACTAACTACTAGCCATCAAGCTAAACAGGGAAGGAAAAAATAAGATACTAGTGTCAGTAAGCTTTGTAAACCCTAGTAGTAGGGTGTAATTGAACTTTAATCTTTATTCCCTGTTTTGATTTCTGTAGTTCTTTCATTAACCCAGTACTCTGGATCCTCATGTAAGATCTGCCAGCTCATCAATACATGTGCAGATACATTTCAAATTAATTTATTTTATTGATTTAAAGTTTACCAAAAAAGTAAATTCCTTGAAACCTAGATGATATAGGCATGTTTTATTACTATTGTTTCAATCTTCTTCTGTTCCAGGCAAATTTTACCATAAATTCATAAACTCATAAAGGCTCATAAGCCTTGATTCAAAAGGTATAACCACCACATAATATTGTAAAAGCAGCAAAATATGAGGCTGTGCAACAGCCCTCACTTTATTTAAAAGTATTTTTAATTACTTCATCCTTCATGGTTGCCCAAAGCACCCTGTGAAATAAACCTTTAACTCTTACATCGTTTCTGTCTTAAGGGTAATGAGCCATATGCGAAGACATCTGCAAAGCCTGAAAAGAATGATCATTAATTAGAGAGAAGACAGGACACTTTCTGATTGCTGATGTGAAAAAAAAAAAAAGCCTTTCAAAAAGTCACTGGAATTAAGAAAGAAAATTTGTCCTTTAGTTTGCAATATGTGAATACTGTACGTATGATTTTTATTTCTTGCATGTGCTGGATAGAAAAATTACTACACTGTGAGAGCGAGACACCAGAGAGGAGACGGAGAGCCAAGAGAAGGGAATTCTGTGAAAAAGGCTAAGACAACAGCATATGTTGTTTATATAGAAACCTCTTTCTGACTTATCTGGAAAGTCTGAAGGAAGACCTAAAAGCAGGGCACAGATTGTAGGCTTAACCTCTTCTTTTCCCTGCTCTAATTGCCCTTAGTTTACAAATTACAAGGTCAGGCACTCTAATCTTGCAGCTTTCTCTGGAACTAGGTGAAGCCTTGGCATCTCGTCCTGACTGAACATCCATTTTGAGTCACCTTCATTTACACCTTTGTGTGGCACCATCTGGTGTCAGGCACACCATCCTGCAGGGACAGCCCTATCTGCCTTCTCAGGGACAGCCCTATCTGCCTTCTCAGTGAAGAATGTGAAGCTGAACCTGCAGTAGAGTGGGGCTTTTGTATTAATTTGTGATTTCTTCATTGGTAGCAATCCCTGGCTTTTTCCTGGCTTGGAGAAAAACAGCTGGAAGTGTTTTGCAATTGAAAGAATGGAATACACGCATAGGATAAAGAAAATAATTTACACGGAGAAGTGGAAAGAATGATTCATGCCAGATTGAGATAAGAGGAATGAATCATCACCTTGCTGATCTCCCCCCATTGATCATAAAGGGAAATGAGACAGCTAGTTCAGAACAGATGCCTGACTTTTAGACTCCTGAAGTCAGAGAACCGTAATCCCTGCCAAGCTTGAGAGATGAGTGGTTTAGGGCCCCAAGTTCTACGTGTTCTTGGAGGTAGCTCCAGGCCAGAAGTCTGTTTTACGCCCAGGTCTAGTTCTGCTTGGACTCCATCTCTTGGATTTTATCAAAAAGACCTACTTGGCTGTTATATTCTTGGAGGAGGGGTATATTTGCCAGGAAACTTGTACTTTTTATAGACTTGCAAGTATAGTCTTCCATCTTTTATAACAGTACATACAGAAATACAACCGACTTTTACAGGATTTCTGCTCTACTGCTCTGTCTGTATAGATCCATGGTTTATATTTCCTAAGTGATATGAAAACAAACAAATTAAGGTTATGCATACAACATTTACGTATTTGGTCTGCTAATTGATCAGTAAATACCATACTCCCTCCTAATGTGAGAAATCTCAGTACAGAAGGTACAGACTATCTAATGCATGCACAACAGACCTGATACCCAGGTACAGGAGTAAAAAGGCACAAATTGAACACAAATCATCTTGGATTAGCATGGCTCTGAGTCTGAATTAATAAACTCTGTTGTTATATCATGTCTAAACGAGAGCTACTTGATGTCACATTGCTTTGTAACATGGAGCACAAGTGCTCTAGTCATTCACTTCCAGCTAGACAGACAACCGAAGCATATCTTTTCTCAGCTGAAACAAACCCTCAGTAGTGTCATTTCTTCCTATTTTGTTGCCATTATACTGTTATTATGTACAGTTTCTTATGGTTTCTTTTCAGTGACCAAACAAATTATAATGCAGTAATTTCCATGTGCTATTGAAGACTTCAGAGGGAAGGAATGAATAGAGATTTAAGAAAACTACCTTCATGTTTTATATAAAAGAAACATTTGTTGACAGGGAGTTCCAGTGCATTAGTGCTCTAGATTTTCAAGAAATACAACTTGTCCTTAATTCCCAAGTTTTAGATACCTATTTAAATGGAAGCTGTGGGCTTCATGAACAAGTACTCTCTGATTTTTCTCAGACTCTGCTCAGCTGAGGAATTTGGCCATGTGCATTTAGCCTGTTCCCCAGGTAAGCCTACCCCTGGAAGCATGACATTCACTAAATGAGGATTTAGATGCATTCTGGGAGTTTCTGGAGTGTAAGCCCTTGGCAGATGGAGACAGCATCTGAGTAATTCTGCCAGATTCGAGCCAGCATTATGATTAATGTATATACATGACCTGTGGAAGTTAGAAAGAATATTTGAAACAACAAGAAATAAGAAGTGCCAACAGATATCTCCAAGAGGATCAGCCTCCTCCTGGTGCAGTTGTTAACTCCAATTAACTAGATAGTTTCTACTAGATTCTTCAGAAACAGTGTGGTCTGCTGAATAATCACTACATTTTTTCCAACAGAGGAGGATAATGGCAACTCAAGAGATGATCAGGTACAATATGTTCACTGTTCAGGACATTGGATCGACTGACTGCTTCTTTCTTGAAAGTAACAGACACAGTAGAGCCATGTATAACATAGCAGCCCCTCAAAGGTTTCCTCATGGAGTAAGGGGGGTGCAAGTCTGTACTGCTATTTCTTAAGTCATCAGTCATTCAAAGCAGTAAATAAAGTCTTCATAGCATATTAAAAAAAAAATACTGTGCACTTAGACAATGCTAACACTTATACTCTGGGAAAGAAAATTAATATGATCATACTACTCAGTATTGACATGCTAGTGAATAACATAGAGGAAATCACAGCCATCAGACAAAGAGAGAGACCTCAGGTGACACTTCGAATTAAGAAAAACACACAGAAAATAAATTCCTCTCTTGAATGTTAGGAGAAGATTGCTTTAAAAGTGGGGTTTTGCTCCAAACAACAGCTTGGCAATTTCTGATTTTTAGAAGGAAAATCTGTTTCCTTTTACTTGAAACACTTATGGATCATAGCCCAGCCCTCAGTGACAGATGTTGATAACACAAAAACTACAGCTGACAGAAATTCTCATCATAAAAAAAATATTATGACTAAGATATCCATCCTGCCAACACTTATTTGTAACCTTAACTTGTAACACACGAACATTTCGGTGTTTGTAGCATCAGGGGCCAAGTTTAACTAGATTTTTTTTCTTTTTTTTCTTTTTCTTTCAATAGCACAGCTTGTTTGGCATTTCCCTGCATGTGTTACTAGGGACAGCATAAGCTGAGTTGTTAGTTGCAGGGACAAAAGATAAGCAGTCAGTCATTTTCAGGCTTGAGGTTGCAAGCCTGGAAACATCAATAGAAGTGGGGCTGTAATCCTGAAAACAGTCAAAAGCAGAAAAAAATTGGGAGGTTGCTAAAATAAGCCTTGAATTCTGCTTCAAAAGGGATGTGATAAAACTCCCTAGGTATTTATACCTTCCAAACACCTTTGTAAAGGAAGTTAACGTATTTATCATTGAACATTGGGGGAAACAGGCTCCTGAAGGAAAACAGCCCTGATGGATCATATTCAGAATTGCACTCTTGGATTTCAAATAGAACTATTCCTGATATACCCTGTTGGGAGAGCCGGGCTGATGTCAACGGGGAGATTCACCTCACCTATTCAAGCATAGATACATCCTCTTTAGTCCCCTCTCAGCTAAGTGAAGGGAAACAGGGACTCATAAGGCACAATGCATCTGACCTCTTTTAGGTGGATGCTTCAGATCACACCCTGGAGAGACGCAAGGTGTCCTTCTCTCAGGCCTGTATGAGGAGCTGAGGTCACCATGGCAGGCTGAACTCAATGATCTAAGGTGAAGTGAGTTGCATGCCGCCCCAAACCACTGGGTTGAGGAAATATACATAATTTGGTGTCCTAAAAGGATTTGGAAGTCAGGACTTCTTTGACACAATCTTGCCTAGCCATTGAGGCAAGACAATCCAATTTTAGCACCTGTAACAGCTAGATTTGGACCTTGGGACTCCTGCTGCTGGAGATCACACACACAGACAGTTTTTCTTGCCCTCCACCTCCTCCACAGAAGTATCCATCCTCCTCCTTGCCTTCCTCTTCCTCACACATGAGCTATCACTTCCCCCCTCATGTCTCACAGCCACCTTTCCTTCTCTCTTAACATGGTCACCATACTCAGCCTTTTCTGTACAACTAAGAAACCATTTATTGATGGAAATTTTGGGAAGTCCATTTTAATAGATTTTGTTTATTTTAAAAATGTTGAAAAAGTACATCTCTTCAATTTGAAATGGATACCTGCCCTCCTGACACTGGGGTATCAAAGACAGACAGACATGAGGCTAACTGCATCCTACCCTTTCTGTGTGCTGTTGGTGGGTCTTCACAATTCTTGCCCCATGGATGCCCTAGGGTTTTGGCAAATCTTTGACAGAAGCTTTTTAAAAGATCTCTGGGAGTGGGGGAAAAAAACCCACACTTCCCTTTTCCTAAAATATTGGGATTTTCTTATTCATCCCCTGTTGCCCTAAGGATGATAAAGTTGCCTGAATGTATGTACTTCACATGATATTTTTCTTCTCGGAGTCTCATCAGCAGGAGCAATGTGGTCCAATTTCCTCCCCATCCCCAGCAACTGAACCATAAATCGGCAAGCTCACCAAATGAGGGAACATAAGTGTAATTGCACTTAATTGACAGGGCATCACACACAGCAAACTACAAGTTCAAGGGCGGAAACATTAATGACAGCAGCGTGTATATATAGCGACAGTCATTTTTGATCAGGAATAGGATGCAGAGATGTTTTAATTGCCGTACTTAATGTTATACACGCCGTGCTACATTTAACCTATTTGAAAGCTGGTGTGCAGGTTGCACACCGTTAGAACATTAATAAATTGCTGCTGCATGTGGTTCCAATTGAAGAGAGAATATGATTCTCAGCTCACGCTGCACTTTACAAATACTTATCATTTACTTAACCAAGGAAACAATGCTTCCCTTATTAACGTTTCTTATGCTTCAGCAAAAGTTATATAATTTTTTTTTTCAAGGTGAGTCACCTCAAACCCCAGTAATGTTTTCATGTTTTCTGCTAATTGCAAAGAAACCAGAGCAGGCAGCAGTTTCAATAACCTTCAGGACACAGTAATGTCTATCTAAACCATGTCTTCCTCACAGCTCTGAGATCACACATTCTGTTGGTTCATCTCTAACGGGCGGCTGTCACTGACTGTACCTTTAATGTTCTTATCCTAATGGAAAGCAATTAAGGGCAATATTTTTTAAGGGGACCAACCAAAGGGCTGGATTATAACTTAAAAGAGGACTGATTTTCAGCCATTGCTTGCAGAGTGCTTAAAATTGGCAGGGAAAAAAAAATTATAAAACCCAGACGTGATCAACATAATTTGACAAATCCTGCCCGCAAAAAATAACTGCAGAATTTGATGGGCTTTGATATAACAAAGATCTGTATAACCTCTGTTCAGTATAGGCACATTTCAAAGGTACAGCTAAGCTTTATGTTCCTGTTCTGATCCTAAATCCCTTATTCCCATGAGACAAAATGCACAGTCTGTGCTTATAAGGGGGTTCTGCCCATCAGAAGATCACAATATTGTTAATATTCCAGGGCAGAATAGTGTCCACAGAGTTATGTGTTTATTCACTATGCCATTTTCTGAAGGGATAAGATCTTTGGTCCCATTCCTTATATAGCTGGTTCCGCTTGCATGCACATACCACCTAATCTGAGGAGTCATTTAGTACAGGAACATTTGAGTCACAGCTTCAAATTTTACTCTCTTGCCTTTATGCTAGCTGTTATCAAATGTGCCTTTATACGAATTAACAGGGGCCAATTAGCAGGAGCCTCAGATAAGCCTTTATGTGTTTGATTTTATAGCAAAGAAATTAAATGACTGATGTTTTTATCTTAAAGGTACAAAACCAAAATAGCTAACTGGTATAATACAAGCACAGACCTATCCTCACAGGACTGACACATTCAGAATATCATTGTAATTAATGTTTAAAAGGGTGGAAGTTAAGGCAAAGAATTTACATAGCAGTGGGCTTGTTCTGCAGGAGTCTGATAGATACCTTATGAATACAAAACAATAGATGTACATAAATGAAGAAATAATATTATAGAAACTGTTACAAGATTTTCCCTTGTTTCCTTGATTTTCCACACATTAGCTTGGAAATGGTATATTATTTAAGATCTACATTTGTTTAACTCTTTCAACAGTGGTAAAGACAGGGCACTCACAGAAGCAAAATAAAATCAGACGGCTTCACCACATATAAATTCACTGTTAAAGTTATACTTGCAGCTTGTTTTCGTCTGTGCTGATTTGTTTTACTACTTTCTATCCATGATTCAAAGACCCATACATGCAATGGAATATGCATTATCTTGGCAGTGGCAATACTTGTAGCTGCCTTTCAGGACTGGTGCAAAAGGACAATTCAAATCACTTCATTTTTCCACTCCCCCACTGTTGTGCATCTCAGAGTTTGCAGAGGAGGTCTTCAGCCTCTTGAAAACCACATTAGTTTTGCCATTGATTTCCTGATCTCAACTCAGTTATACAGCAAAGGAAGAAGGCATGGTGTTATAGAAACATCCATCTCCATAATTCATGTTATGGAGAGCTATGTCACATTTTATCTTTGTGGACAGTTTCATGAAGGTGGATGAGAAAGGTTCAACACATTTTTAAGCAGACATGACTGACACTACAGTGGGCAACACAAAACAACAACAAAAGTCAATCAGTCAAAAGAAAGAAAAGCATATCAAATGGAGAAAGATCAAGAAGAGCAATGGGAAGGACCAGAGGTCTGGAATAGCCTATGAGGAAAGACAGTAAGTATTAGGGCTGTGATGAGAAGATAGAAAGCAACAGCTTTAAACTACCAGAGCGATCCAGGCCAGACTTAAAAAAAAGGTTTGTAAAGGTGAGGTTCATGGAGCACGGGAAATACTCGTCTGGGGAGGCTGTGAAACCACCATCACTGAAGGTCACAAAAATACACTAGGCAAATATCTGTCAAGAAGAACAGATGTACTGCTGACACTGCCTTCAAGTACTGCCTTTTCCAATACTTCATTTCTTAATGTAAACACACACATACTCATCAAACAGCACAGAAAATAATAATAGCAAGTTCGATGTACAAAAAGAACAAACATGGCTTAAGAATAGATAAAAATTAATTTCATAGTAATTACTAGGTAGGTGGAGGTACTAAAAATGTAAGCGTGAATCTTAATAAATAAAATTATCTTTAGAAATTAATAAATCTTCCAAGTAATTATCTGTTCTGATGAAAACACATTTTTTTTAAAAAAAAAACAAAATACAGATAATTAAAAATAATAACTTTGAGAACACTGAGCCAGGAAAAAAAAATACGAACGGAAAGAGCTATATCTATACTAATAAATCAAATGTGTCTAGTGCTGAAATCCACTGGCACAGAACGGTCCATGCCCATCTTCTTACCCTGCAAAATTGAACATCTGCATGCAGACCCCTTCTTGGAAATGGTCTTTGGCAAGCAGTTTTTTTCCAAACAATGCCCCTAACCTATTCTTGGAGAAGTAAGGAGCAGGATGAGCAGAACAGCTACCATGGACTTCCAGAGGGCAGACTTTGGCCTGTTTAGGAGCCTGGTTGACAGAGTCCCTTGGGAGGCAGTCCTGAAGGGCAAAGGAGCCCAGGAAGGCTGGACATCCTTCAAGAAGGAAATCTTAAAAGTGCAGAAGCAGGCCGTCCCCATTTGCCAGAGAAGACCGGCCTGGCTGAACAGAGAGCTTTGGCTGGAACTCAGGAAAAAAAGGAGAGATTATGATCCTTGGAAGAAGGGGCAGGCAACTCAGGAGGACTACCAGGATGTTGTGAGGTTACGCAGGGAGAAAATTAGAAGGGCCAAAGCCCAGCTAGAACTTAATCTGGCTACTGCGGTAAAAGACAACATAAAATGTTTCTACAAATACGTTAGCAACAAAAGGAGGGCTAAGGAGAATCTCCTTCCTTTATTGGATGTGGGGGGAAACATAGTGACAAAGGATGAGGAAAAGGTTGAGGTACTTAATGCCTTCTTCGCCTCAGTCTTTAATAGTCAGACCAGTTGTTCTCAGGGTACCCAGCCCCCTGAGGTGGAAGACAGGGACAGGTAGCAGAATGAAACGCCCATAATCCAAGGCAAAATGATCAGTGACCTGCTACACCATGTAGACACACACAGGTCTACGGGGCTGGATGGGATCCACCCAAGGGTACTGAGGGAGCTGGCAGAGGTGCTCACCAAGGCACTTTCCATCATCTCTCAGCAGTCTTGGCTAACGGGGAGGTGCCAGTTGACTGGAGGTTAGCCAATGTGACAGCCATCTACAAGAAGGGCTGGAAGGAGGATCCAGGGAACTATAGGCCTGTCAGTCTGACCTGGTGCCAGGGAAGGTTATGGAGCAGATCATCCTGAGTGCCATCACGTGGCACTTACAGGACAACCAGGGGATCAGGCCCAATCAGCATGGGTTTATGAAAGGCAGGTCCTGCTTTCCTAACGTGATCTCCTCCTATGACAAGGTGACCCACTTAATGGATGAGGGAAAGAGTGTGGATGTTGCCTACCTAGACTTTAGTAAAGCCTTTGACACAGTTTCCTGCAGCATTGTCCTAGAGAAACTGGCTGCTTATGGCTTGGACAGATGTACTCTTCAGTGGGTAAAAAACTGGCTAGATGGCCGGTCCCAAAGAGTTGTGGTGAATGGAGTTAAATCCAGTTGGTGGCCGGTCACAAGTGGTGTTCCCTAGGGCTCAGTATTGGGGCCAGTCCTCTTTGATATCTTCATCAATGATCTGGATGAAGGGATCGAGTGCACCCTCAGTAAGTTTGCAGATGACACCAAACTGAGTGGAAGTGTTGATCTGCTGGAGGGTAGGAAGGCCCTACAGAGGGATCTGGACAGGCTGGATCGATGGGCCAAGACCAATTGTATGAGGTTCAACAAGGCTCAGTGCCGGGTCCTGCACTTTGGTCACAACAAACCACATGCAATGCTACAGGCCTGGGGAAGAGTGGCTGGAGAGCTGCCTGGCAGAAAAGGACCTGGGGATGTTGGTTGACAGCCAGCTGAATATGAGCCGGCACTGTGCTCAGGTGGCCAAGGCGGCCAACAGCATCCTGGCTTGGATCAGAAATAATGTGGCCAGCAGGACTAGGGAAGTGGTCATCCCCCTGTACTTGGGACTGATGAGGCCACACCTCAAATACTGTGTTTAATTTTGGGCCCCTCACTACAAGAACATTAAGGTGCTGGAATGTGTCCAAAGAAGGGAAACAAAGCTGGTGAAGGGTCTAGAGCAGAAGTCCTATGAGGAGCAGCTGAGGGAACTGGGATTGTTTAGCCTGGAGAATCATAGAATCATAGAATACCAGGTTGGAAGGGACCTCGAGGATCATCTGGTCCAACCATTCTAGCACAGTCTAGATGAGATGGCCCAGCACCATGTCCAGCTGAGTCTTAAACGTGTTCAGCGTAGCGGAGTCAACCACTTCCCTGGGGAGATTATTCCAATGATTGACTGTTCTCATTGTGAAAAATTTTCCTCTCGTGTCCCATCGGAATCTCCCTGGGAGCAACTTGCACCTGTTACCCCTTGTCCTCACCATGTGACTCCTTGTAAAAAGGGAGTCTCCATCTTCCTTGTAGCTCCCCTTTAAGTACTGGTACATGGTGATGAGATCACCTCTAAGCCTCCTTTTCTCAAGGCTGAACAAACCCAGCTCTCTCAGCCTATCCTCATACGGCAAGCTTCCCAGACCCTTGATCATCTTGGTGGCCCTTCTCTGGACCCCCTCCAGCCTGGCCACAGATTTTTTGTATAGCGGGGACCAGAACTGTACACAGTATTCCAGGTGTGGCCTGACAAGCACCAAGTAGAGTGGGATAATGACTTCTTTATCTCTGCTAGTGATGCCCTTTTTGATGCAACCCAGCATCTTATCGGCCTTTTTGGCCACAGCAGCACACTGTTCACTCATGTTGAGCTCCTGTCCACCAGGACCCCCAGGTCCCTTTCCACGGAGCTGCTCTCCAGCCAGGTGGATCCCAGTCTGAGCTGCACTCCTGGATTATGTTTTCCCAGGTGCAAGACCTTAGACTTGTCTTTGTGTGAGAAGAGGAGGCTGAGGGGAGACCTTATCACTCTCTACAACTTCCTGAAAGGAGGTTGTAGCGAGGCGGGGGTTGGTCTCCCAAGTAACAAGTGATAGGACGAGAGGAAATGGCTTCAAGCTGCGCCAGGGGAGGTTTAGATTGGATAGTAGGAAAAATTTCTTCACCGAAAGGGCTGTCAGGCACTGGAACAGGCTGCCCAGGGAAGTGGTTGAGTCCCCATCCCTGGAGGTATTTAAAAGATGTGTGGATGTGGTGGTTAGGGACATGGTTTAGTGGTGGACTTGGCAGTGTTAGGTTAACAGTTGGACTTGATGATCTGAAAGGTCTTTTCCAACCTAAATCATTCTATGATTCTAACCATGAGTAAGTGCAGGCCAAAAATGTGTTGAGGACTATCCTGGTGTTTTAACAGTGGGGACACTCAAGTTCCAGTGCCCAGGAATGTTTTCTGACAAAATTTAATTTACTGTTATAAACATAAAAAATTATAGCCATGCCATAGCAGAATAATTCCTAAACTGCTCTGGATTTACAGTACTGCACAAGAATAAATACCTTTTGCCAGGGCCCTGAAGACACTACCATGATGGTTGTCTGGGCTTACAGTGGCAAGATTACGGTCCCTGAAGAGCATGCAGCACAACGGGAAATGCAGTTTGGATCTTGTCTTTGCAACCTAGGATTAATGAGAATTACATTAATTCTGACTCCTGAATTACAAGAGGGAGGAAAGAAGTTATATGCAGTTTCTGAATGAATCCAAGACTTCAAGTCTTAAGGACGAAAAGAGAACAAAAATAGCATGCAGGCTCATGTCATTGGTGTTAACAGGCTTTTCCTACTCTGACCTGGTGGCTAGCCCCAGCCCATCTAAGAAAATTAAGACTATGGAAAGTAATTAATATATGAACATGACTGAACTTTAGTTTGTATGGATTTGGGTTAGTATATTTTGGGTCTTGACCACTACGGTATGGCCAATATTACCAAGTACCAGCCATCTGTCTAGAAACCAGAAGCACTATTTTGTGTCTAATCC
Organism: Theristicus caerulescens; assembly: GCA_020745775.1. Classification (NCBI taxonomy): domain Eukaryota; kingdom Metazoa; phylum Chordata; class Aves; order Pelecaniformes; family Threskiornithidae; genus Theristicus; species Theristicus caerulescens. The sequence goes on along the minus strand of CM036559.1, from coordinate 126,441,311 downwards.
TGCATCCCAGGGATTGTCCCTAACAATGATAGTCTTTAATTTTACTGATAGGTGAGTGAATTGGATTGAAAGCTGAGGTTTTTGCCTCCCCTCCTGATTGACAGGCTTCTTCAGCACATAGCATCCATAATGAGAGTTTCCTTTATTCAAAATCAAGGTAGAGAAGCCAGTGGACATAAAAGCAAAGGAACAAGCCCTCTTAGCCTCCAGCTCCCTGGTCCTGCCTTTCAGGATTGAAGCTCTTGGGCTTCCCTCTTCTGCAGCATTAGTCTCATTGTCTTTCTGAAGCAGTGGAAAGTATCCTGCTTTACATTCAAGCAGTCAGAGGTTCAAATCCTGGTAAAACTGTCATGCAGTTCATGTATATTTTCTTCCTATACCTTGCAGGCGAACTAAACTGAGAAAGAATAGTACAAGGGAAAAATTTCATAGTAAATGAAGTCATGCTGCAATATCTAATGAGAACACAGCCTTTCTTCTGATAAAAATTCTTTGTGTTACTCTTTTATTAAGAGGGACCATGCCAATTTCTCTGTACACATGGCAGATCAGAAGGGGCTTTTAAAGTGCAAAGCCGTAGAGTATCTTCTGAATGTACCTGGCATTGCTCTGAATTTGCACTACCTACTGTTCCTCTTCATCTCTATAAAAGAGAATAGCTCTGAACAAAGATTAATGAACATCATTATTAAGGTGATTATTCACAGAAATTATTTTTGCTGTTAGTGTCTGAAGCATTCATAACGCTGCGTTTATGGGTGAGAGCCATTTTCATTTAAGCTCACACACACATACACACACTTTTTCTGTTTTAAGATTAGGAACCAGCCTTAAATTAAAGGGACAAATTCTGGCATCCTGGGTACAACTGTTGTTCCATTCCCTGTGCTCAAAGGAAAAAGATAAAATCAACTAAATTATTTCTTAATTCCAGGCAGAAATGAGTCACAGATCACTACAGATCTCTCTGCAGTGTTTATTTAATCATATTTATTGAAATCAAAAGTATTCACATCCCACTTTATGGTGAAGGGCCTGGGAGGCCCTTAAACCAAACTTTCCTTCAGTCTCAAATTTGAGATGGTTACACACCAGAGATGATATAATTTCCACCCAGAGAAAGCTTTGCCATTTATGACCCATTTAAATGTACACTTGCCGGTCATCTGGTGAAAAAAAACATTTGAAAGACCTTTCTTTTTGTTGTGATCAGCAATTTTTATTCCCAAATAATACAACAAACACATAACCACTACTCATCACTAATTTAATGTCCACAACAATTGCTGATGTAATTATGAATTAGACACATCTTGCTTGATTATAGGTATTATCCTGTACATCTGTGCTAGTCACCCTAGGCTCCATTTCACAAAGACCGAGAGAGTGTGAATCATCTAATGTACTTCAGATATCTATTTTAGGATGAATCATGCTCAGAAGTTCCTCTTTAATTCCTCTGAACCACTGCAGACATCTAAAATTTGGAAAGATGAATCTTGCCCTGTGTCTGATAGTCTTGCCTGTGAGACACATGGCCAGAGCCTTTCTGGCTTTCTGGATAACCGCTGCACACGAGGTTAAAGGCTGGAACACCTTGGTGCAGATGATGTACCACAAAACCTCCTAAGCTGTAACATACACCGTTTCCAATAAGAATACTTATGTGCGCTAATTTAATTGTCCTTGCTGCCTTTTCTCAAGCTCTCATTCCTCTCCCTGCTGAAATTTTGATGACTAACTCTTCTAAATTGTCCAAATATTTCCAACAAAAATATGACCTGTAGCAAAAACCATTCCAATTAGTGGAAAGTAGGTGCTGTCTTCTAACAGGTATATTATTAACCTTTCATAAAACCTGTCTAGCCTCATTTCAATGGAGCCAGAAAATAAAGATCAGGATTATGATGGCCTGCAGGCTACCATAGTAATAAAATGTGTCTGAAACAGAAATGAAGTCCTAATCCTGTTCCAGTGGAAAGCAGGTGTGTAGTGCAAGAAAATACTGTAGACACAAGGTCACATCCTTAGATGCTACTGTTACTGGTCTTCTGAGCATATTGACTTAGACACATTGCAAGGTGTCTCAGCAGCTTAATTTATTTCTTCCTTAAGAGTGAGGGGCTAGATAGGGCGAAAGCTGTTGACAAGAATCAAGTTTGTTATTGCCACTGCTGAGGGGTGAGATTTTCAGGACAGCTATTGCTGCTGCAAGGGGTGACCACATACTAATATGTTCTGTAGCCACCCAACACACCCTGACCTCTCTCTCAGCCTCTGTCACTGGCCTTTGACAGAGCACAAGGCAGGCAGCAGGCAATTTGGCTGCCTTCAGCAGTTTGTTGCCCAAGGCAAGCGTTTTCTCCAATGTAAAGCTAGCCCTGCACTGAGTCTTCAAACAGAAGGTTTGCACAAAGGATTACACCAATGGTAACAGAAAATCCTATGTGGGATGTAAATGATGAAATACCAAGTACTTCAGTATGATGCTGTTAAGCAACAGAGGCTGGAAGGCAACTGATTTTTGCAACCAAAATATACTTTGAAGTAAATGATTAAGAAATTGAAGCAATGGTGTTTCATGTAGCTTGAGAGTAAGGTTTTCATTGACTGTAATGTGCTGCTGGTACCTGCTAATGAAGCTAATCTTGATCCTGCAAACCCCTGTGCTGTGCCTGGGGATGGACTCCAAAATATGGCTCCACTTTCTGCTTACTTCTTGTCCATCATATAGCAATGGATCAATTGTAATAACTAATGGGAGCATTTTGGAAATTGTGAGCATTCAGTGGAATTCATTGCAAATTAAATGTGTCATTGGATATATGTAGGACACTTTAAGTGCTAACAAAATCTCTCCAGTTCTGATCTCTGAAATGTTAGTCTTATATAATTTTACAATGTTACAGTAAATTTCCTAAAGACAGCCAGATGATTGATATATTGCAAATTGCAATACCTAGAAAAGATGGGGCAACTGAACAAGATTTGGGTTTATCTCTCCAGTGAAGCCATGAATTATCTGAAGGAATATGACAAGCAATTCATCAAAATATAAACCACACAGTCAAGCAAGAGTATATATTCCTTTAAAGGAAGCCAAAGCCCATCAGAATTCAGCAGCAGGCTTTCTATTGACTTCAGGAGGCTCTCAATGCAGACCTAAAGGAAAAATCATGGCTACACTGGAAGGCTGGGTATAAAGTGGTATAAAGTTGTGAGTTGGAATAATACACATGTTCATCCCTTGTGAATAAAATACTTTCCTGTATGCAATTTATATGTGTTACTATGTTATGTTTCAGCTCAGTGCCTTAATCTTTTCTAGCCTGAACAGGAAAAGAAAGATTTTTCTTTTAAAATAGTGAAATATTGGCCACAGTAAATACTGGCCACATAAATTTTGGAGTAGAGATCCCTATGCCTCTTTGCAGCACATTTGCCTCATCGTGCATGGATTTCTTTTTTGTATTATTGTGCCATTCTCACGTGTAAAAACATAATTCTTTCCCCAAAGTGAGCATACATGGCTTTATTGTGGAAGAAGGACCTAAACAATTAATAATTGTGTCATTTCCCATCAGAGGGGGGAAAAAACCAGTTATATTTCTACACCAGCCCTGTCATCTGCACCATTCTTTGCATGTTCTTTTTTGTCACTCTAACATGCCTCCATACACATTTGCAAAAACCTTGATGACCCTCCCTGCTTCCTCAGCAAGAAGCAATCATCTAGAGATGCAGATGTGGCCAAGAATTTTTTCCTACATCAGTAGCCAAGGTGGAGGAAAAAAATCTCCAGCCTGTCCCAGAGAAGAAAAATCAGAAGTGCCATCTGGTTGTCAGCCATGTAAGTCTTTCAAGAAAATGAGTGAGTACTGCATTTTTTATTAGCAAAACCAGACTCCTGCACTCTGGAGTTTAGACATAACTTGACTTTAAATCCTGACTGATGTGTTGTGTTCTGCACTGCCTATTTATTTGGAACTTGCACAGTTTCAGACCACATCTGCTGGTAAAACAAAAGATATTAATTCTCACTGCAGTGTGTAGTGCAGAGCTTTGTGAAGTGCTTTTTACTGAAAGCCTGGTGAACTGCAATCCTTCTGTCATGCACAGAACAAATGCAGCAGAGACAGCTGTAGCATCAAACTTGCCTGCCCTGCCTTAGCCCAAGAGATCCCAGTGCTGTTTGCTTGGTCAGCCTTCCCTCCCTCTGCTGATTCCACCTCCTGCATTAATGGTTGTCAGTAATAGCATGCTCTGAGATGAGGCTGCTTGTCCAGCACAGAGGATATTACTTGAATCATTTCACATCCCCCACTAAAAATGACCTGTAAGAGCAGAGAACAAAACTAATGATGATTTCAAATTACCCTGTATGAGAGAGCACAGCCTTTCCCCGGTGTCCAGAGCCACCCAGCCTTCAAAGCTTTTCAGGAAAAGCCTTTTTATTTACATTTTGCCAGACCACATAAAAATGATCTCAGACAGACAATAGCAAACATCAGAAGAGAATTGTTCCGAGATACACCAGAAAACCAATTGAAAGCATTGCAAATGTGTATGTGCACGTATAAAGAAGCTGTCTGAGTACTTGAAGGAAGAGTTTGCTGTACAAACATTTCTCTTGTTATTCAGTCTAAAGAAACTTGACAAAACATATTCAGAAAGGGGCTTTTGTCTAGTAAGAATCACAAAGATGGTGGTGTAACGGAAACTAGCAGTCAGTCGCTGAGGGGAGCTGCTCTGGAACTGGCCCAATCCACAATGGAATGGCAGATCCCAGCGCACAGGGGGTTTTCTTGGGGCAGGGAAACACCAGGGGAGAGAAGAGACCTGCCAGGAGCTGGCAGCTTTCATGGAAGATGCTGACAAAGCCTGGACATTGCCAGAGCAACTGCGGCCATCCCTACACTTAGAAAAAGCAGTCTGGGGTGTGCAAGCAACCAGGAGCACTGCCAACACAGCAGGCAAATAGAACATGGTGTATCAGCCGGGGCACGGTGCAGCAGTTTGCATGGCAGTTCGTGCAGAAGGGTGTGCTGGAAGGGCACCTTCACCTTACCAGCTCAAGAGGTAAGTTCAGTTGGTGGTCATCACCCTCTCAGAAGGAGCTTAGCTATGATACCCACCTGGCAGAAATCTATGTCCTCTGCACTTGCCAGAATGGATGTGGCAACCCAGACAGAGCTCCCACAAAAACATGCAGCCATCCAGGTCTCAGGCTGCAGGGAGTACCAGAGCCTTTCACTGGTAACGGATGGCAGTAGTGAGAGCAGCTGTGTGAGGTGTGACCAGGTGGACGATCTGCTCAGCCTGGTGGCAGAGCTACAAGAAGAAATGGAAAGGTTAAGAAGCATCAGGGAGGCTGAGAAAGAGATAGATTGGTGGACCCATGCTCTGCCCTCCCTGAGACAGAAACAGGAACAGCCACCAGAAAAAAAACAAGATCACAGGGATCCTGTATCCTTCCCCCACCAGACTGAAGGCAGTAGCTTAAAGGAAAGGAGTGAATGGAGGCAAGTCCACACTCAAGGCAGGAGGTCAACCCCTTCCTTGCCCAGCTTGCCTTCCCTGGTGCCTCTGTACAACAGGTATGAGGCCCTGGATGTGGAAAGCCAGTCCGTGGATGATGTGGATGACAGTCCATCTACACCAGAGGTGTCACCAAGGCCAGAAAGGCCTCCCTCCTATATCACGACCACCTCCATGAGGAAGAAAAGATGGGTTATAGTTGTAGGCGACTCCCTTCTGAGGGGAACAGAGGATCAATATGCTGGACAGACCTTCCTCTTAGGAAAGTCTGCTGCCTCCTTGGGGCCCGGGTTAAGGACATCACTAGGAAACTTCTTAGCCTGGTATGGCCCTTGTACTATTACGCATTATTGTTCTTCCATGGGAGTGGCGATGAAGCTGCAACACATAGTCCAAGGGCATTCAAAAGAGACTTCAGGGCCTTGGGACAGTTGGTAAGGGAATCTGGAGCACAGGTTATTTTTCCTCTCCCCTTCCAGTTGTGGGCAGCAACACTGGAAGAAACAGACGGGCCCAGTCTATTAATAAATGGCTCCATGGCTGGTGTCATCATCACAGTTTTGGGATCACCACAATAATGGGATCACCACAATAATGGGATGGCCTTCATGGCACAAGGCTTGCTGGCATCAGATGAGATTTACCTTTCTCAAAGGGGGAAGAGGGTCTTTGCTCACAAGCTAACAGGGCTCATTGACAGAGCTTTAAACTAGACTTGAAGGGGGCAGGGGATAATATCAGGCTTGCCTGTGACAAGCTGTGGGATGACACACCAAGGTTAGAGGGACTGGGTGCTAGCGAGGACCCTCAGCCTGTTGCTCTGAGATGGACTGGCTACACTGCAGCACACTTGAAGTCTTACATAGATGAGACAGGGGCTCCTGAAGTAATAGGAGCCAACAGGGAAACACCAGTGAAATACCTCAAAGGAATTAAGGGGTGCACCTCTAAGAAGGTGACATGGCCGACAGCCCAGCTGAAGTGCCTCTACAGCAATGCATGCAGCATGGGCAACAAACAGGAGGAACTGGAAGCCACCGTGCTGCTAGAAACCTACAACCTAGTTGCCATTACTGAAACTTGGTGGGATGAATCCCATTACTGGAGTGCAGCTATTGATGGCTACAGGCTGTTCAGAAGGGACAGGTGAGGAAGGAAGGGCAGAGGGGTTGCTGTCTACGTCAAGAAATGGATAGAGTATGAAGAGCTGTCTCTGAAGAATAGCCACAAGTAGGTTGAAAGCTAATGGGTAAGAATCAGAGACCAAGGCAAAAAATGGAACCCTGTGGTTGGTGTCTAATACAAGCCACCCGGTCAAGGGGAGCCTATTGACAACGCCTTCTTACTCCAGCTACAGGAGGCATTGCACTCACAGGCTCTTGTCTTGCTGGGGGACTTCAATCACGCCAACATCTGCTGGAACAGTAGCACGGCGTGCTGTAGGCAATCCAGGAGACTCCTGGAATGCACTGAGGATAACTTCTTAAGCCAGGTAATAGACAGCCCTACCAGAGAGGATGCCATACTGGACCTGATGGTCACCAACACAAGTGAGCTAATCAGTGGTGTCAAGATTGGAGGCAGCCTGGGCTGCAGTGATCATGCACTGGTGGAGTTTGCAGTCCTGAGGGATATGGCAAAGAGTAAAGAGTAAAGTCAGGACCCTGAATTCTAAGAAAGCAAACTTGCAGTTGTTCAAGGAATTAGTCAATAGGACCTCCTGGGAAACTGCCTTCAGGGACAAAGGAGCAGAACAGAGCTGGCAGATCTTTAAGGATGCTTTCCATAGAGCTCAAGAGTGTAAGAAATCAGGCAAGGAAGGCAAGACACCAGCATGGCTGAGTCGAGACCTGCTGACGACACCAAGCTGAGTGGTGCGGTTGACATACCTGAGGGATGGGATGCCATCCAGACAGACCTGGACAAGCTTGAGAAGTGGGCCCATGTGAACCTCATGAGGTTCAACAAGGCCAAGTGCAAGGTCCTGCACCTGGGTTGGGGCAATCCCTGGTATCAGTACAGGCTGGGGGATGAAGGGATTGAGAGCAGCCCTGAGGAGAAGGACTTGGGGATACTGGTGGATGAAAAGCTGGACGTGAGCCAGCAATGTGCTCTCGCAGCCCAGAAAGCCAACCATATCCTGGGCTGCATCAAAAGAAGCATGGCCAGCAGGGCGAGGGAGGTGATTCTACCCCTCTACTCTGTCCTCATGAGACCCCACCTGGTATATTGCTTCCCCCTGGAGTACTCTGGGGCCCCCAGTATAAGAAAGACATGGACCTGCTGGAGAGGGTCCAGAGGAGGCCACAAAAATGATCAGAGGGATGGAACACCTCTCCTATGAGGAAAGGCTGAGAGAGTTGGGGTTGTTCAGCCTGGAGAAGAGAAGGCTGCGGGGACACCTTATTGCAGCCTTTCAGTACTTAAAGGCGGTTTATAAGAAAGATGGGGACAGACTTTTTAGTAGGGTCTGTTGCGATAGGACAAGGGGTAATCATTTTAAACTGAAAGAGGGTTGTTTTAAATTAGATATAAGGAAGAAATTTTTTTATGATGAAGGTGGTGAAACACTGGAATGGGTTGCCCAGAGAGGTGGTAGATGCCCGATCCTTGGAAACATTCAAGGCCAGGTTGGATGGGGCTCTGAGCAACCTGATCTAGTTGAAGATGTCCCTGCCCATTGCAGGGGGGTTGGACTAGATGACTTTTAAAGGTCCCTTCCATGATTCTATGATTCTGTGATTCTATGATTCTATGATATAATAAGATAACATAAATTTATCCATCAAGCTGAGAGTACCAAAGTGCAGAGCCTTGCAGAGGCAGCAGCATGGAAACCAAAGCACTACATACAGTACATCAACATGGTACTGTGGCCAAGTTTAGCTGACCAGGGAAGCTAAACCCGCTACTTACCTAATCCCAGCTTTGGGGCAAGCTCATTCAGCAACAGGAGAACAACCTACATTTCACTGTGCTCCTAAATCCTTAGGCCCTAAATCCCACTTTTTAAGTGATTCAGATTTAGGCGATATAAGTTCACAGGCACTATTTAAACTTCACTAATAGAGATTTCCTTTATAGAGACTTTTTTTTATATATACACACAATATTTATAGAAATTATTTCTAAGCTCTTGATATTTAAATAAATGCCCTGGATGGTGGGGGAGATACAACCTCTCCTGCAGGGATATACAGAAGTTTCTTCATAGGCTTCTTGCACCCATGGGGACAAAAGTCCCATCTTCTGAATGATACTGAGATGTTAGCCTGGAGGGCCTGATGAGGGGTCTGTTCACTGGGTTCAAGATGGCAAAAGGGTGCTTCTTATCTCGTCTCCCTGAAGCCAGCTCCTTGGTACTATATTTCCTTGACCCCCCAGTAGAATCCAGATTTGCCATTGAAAATAACAGAAGCAGGACTTTCCAGGCCAGGAAGCCAACACCTTACATTTAAGACAGACCAATGATGCACTGGGTCTTCCACCCTCACCTCCTGCAGAGGCAGAATTGCCAGTCCGGGACTCTCCGGCCACAGCAAGACGGTGAAGCAGCAGATGCTCAGTGGCTTGTGGCTCTGGGATTGTCCAGAACACAGCTCCTCATTGGATTTGCACAGTGGTTTAAATTTTATATTACACTTCTATTACATATAACTGTCTCTGTTGCTGTCGGTAATGCAGGTTTATCCATTTCTTTTAGTGGACCGTTTGTAACTTGGCGTACATCTTCAATGACATTTTCAGTGTTGTGGCTTGGTATGACCTACCTTATCAGACCTCCTTCCCTCTGTTGGGATCAGTTCCTCACTCACAGTCTGTGAAGATCCCCAGTAAACAAGAGAAGCTATGGCCAGAACTGGAAGAAGCAGATGCCTAAGATGGGCTATCTTAATCCTTTTTTGTCTTTGTTAAAATGCTTGAGAAGCCAGTTGGCCTCACTGAGGGTTGTCAGAAACTTGGCATTTTTGTCTACCATACCATTTAGTTGTATGCCAAAATAGATACCATTGAATGTCTTAAATTATTTAATTTTTGTTTGTGCATTGTTATTTTGAATATGCAGGTGGATATATATGTGTGATTTAAGTTTATTCTCAATTCTCAATTTGAATACAAATTTGGAGAATAAAAAGAGAGAGCAAAGGAAATGTGAAGAAATTGATGAGCATCATTAGAAGCATATGGAGAAACTGTTCTTGCATTTTGGGGCAGGGCTGAATGAATGTTTTTCTTCCTTATGATAATATTTTACAAAACTGTAAGGAGTATTTGAGTGAGCTCTGAAGGCTGTGACAATTTTTGCAAATTAAAGTAACTGAGGAAAATATTTCACATAAACAGAGCATATCTTCACGGCTTTCATTCTTTGCTAGCACCGATGGACATGTTAAATGATCATACAGAAACAGGTTCATAATATCAGAAATAAAATCAACAATCTTGTAATTAAAGGTCAAGAAATGGATGTCCATATGTGTGGGTTTAGATATGTAATACAATCTACATTCTGCACAAAATAAATATCAAATTTAGCTTAGACATAAAGGCTTGTCATCATGCTCATAGAAAGACACCATCCTTTGGTTTTGTTGCATGCTAATGTATTTCCGTGTATCAACAGGTTACTGTTGAATTATGGCATTCCTTCTTGTTATTTTCAAGCTGTTGCCTGATCAGTCAAGATCAGGATCTAACCATGTCAGGTACTGGGCAAAGACAAGACAGTGCATAGTCACCATCCTAAATGGTCTCAACAGTCAGATGGCAAATAGCGAATAAGATAATTATCTAATCAGAGAGGGTAATGTGAAGCCCAGCAAGTAACATGCCAGTTGCAGGAAGGGTTTTGCTTCTTTTCAGATAAGTACAAGAGACATGAATATAAGGGATAGACTAAATGGAAGGACTAGGGAGTGCAGTGGATAAAATGGTTGAGAATAAACCATTGAGGAGGCATGGCAGTAGAAACCTGGAGCATACAAAACTGGAAAGAGAATGGACAGCCAAAATTAAAGGAAATACCCTGAGGATGTTGGTCTCTGCTTTTACAACTGCCCTTCCTAGCTGCATGTAGTAATATCAGCAATAATAATGATAAAATCCTGATGGTATAAGAATTTTTATTTAGCTTTGCCAGCTTCCCTTGCAAAGACTAAGTAGGTATAATAGGTTGGATTTTCTCTAGGTGTGGTACTTCATTACAGGAGGCTTGTATTCAAGACGGTAAACAATCATCTCAATATTGGGGAGCAGTGCATAGTGAGGTATCCCAGGAATGGCAATGCTACTCTTTTCAGTTCTGCCAGTGGTCCCATCAAGCTCTGTATGGGAGATGATTGTTGCAGCTCACAACAGAGCGTAATTTATTTACCTGTGACCCAGACGGGCAAGGTGAAAACTCAGCCCATTTCTCATGCTGTCCCTTCCAAGATCCTTAAATGTTAGAAAGACTGTGCTTGCATTGCTGACTTGTCTCAGAGGTTTAAGAAATTATCCCTCTTGTTCTGCTGAATGTCAACAATAATCTGGTTAAGACTTGCCACTGGAAGACACTTTTCCTAAATAGACAGCTACAACATCAATCCTCAGACAAGCTTTTGTAACTTACTGGAGGAACATCCACAAATCTGACGTGAAGCCATGGGTGCTGTGTTGGGACTCTAGGCACTGTGAGGATGGACCAGTCTGTTCCCTTCAATGTTTCTATTTTCAGAAGAATGGGGCACCTTCAATTTCTTCCATCTGTCAAAATTACTCTGAAAACTAGACCATCCATTAAAGGGAAAGCAAAATGTATTTTATTAAGGTGAAAAACTTAAGAAATTAATAATTGTATTTGAAAACAGATACATAGATATGAATGAAATAATGATGGGTATCTTGCTACTCCTGGTTACACTCCACAGGGTTTTCATGCATCTAGAAAACTCTCTAAATATTTCACAGTTCTGCAAGATGGGTTGTTATCTCTACTCAGGATGCTGACTGCTGCTTCCTCCAAATGTATTCATCTGGAAATTAGATTACTGGAGATTCATTTGGTACGTATGCCTCAGCAACTTGCATCTCCCATTGCCACTACTGGGGACAGAGTACCAGGCTGGACAGACTCATTGACTGGGTATTTCCCCTGCCATCACGAGTAGCTGGACATTTCCTAATGATGAAAGCAAGGCCTATGAATATACTTGATGTTTTACTTGACTGTAAAGAGTTTATTTACTCACTGAAGATTAAGTCATCCCTGAAACCAGGAATTCTGGGTTTAAACTTTAGTATATAACTCTTTGCAGCTTGCATATTGGAGACTGTATTTTATACAAACATAGCAAGAGCAACAACAAAAGCACCTCCTTACTCTTGAAAGAAACTGCCCCAAGTTCCAGGTGAGCCTACTAAGTAAGTGGGAAGACATCTCATTACTTCTTACTGTACTGCTAGACTGAATAAAACAACACACAATTTAGCCTTCAGTCATCTTTAAGGTGGCAAGTGCAAATTCAAATAAATTCTGGAGGAAGGGAAGAACTTTAGTTGATAAACAGAGAGAAACTTTCAGACAGTATGCTTCAGGAGAAACAGATATTTAAACTTAATGCAAAACTCTGCTGCTGGGAGTTTCATTTTAATCAGTCATTTTCTTCTTGTTTTTATTTGCACAGCAGTTCTGAACAAATTGAAAAGTGTTTTTTTCTCCTTTGGTGTAGGCTGGGTTCCTACCACTTCCATTGTAAAGGACAATTCAATTTTGCTGTGATAAGTTCAAGAATACACAGATAAGGCACTTGTAGGAAGTGGGAGGGGGAACAGAAAGTCTACCAGGCACGAATAGAAAGCACTGAGAAAATACAGAAAAAGGGGTAATTGTCAGCTGCATTTTATATACCAGACATTTTTGTCCAATCTACAATCTTCAGCCAGAGAGAAAGTAGTGAGCTTTGCTGATGCTAATTTCATCTCTTCATTGTTTTGGAAAGATGCATTTACATTTTCTGTGCGGATAAGCAGGACTAGACGGCTTATGGAGACAGATAACATAAGCGCTGAGCTCTGTTGAACCCTGGCATCTTTCCGGTTTTAATCTCAATTTATTGTCCAAACTCTATCTCTCTAATGGCCAGACTAAATCCAGATTTAGATAAAATATGTATGGGCTCAATTCAAACTCTGTTTGAGGCTGGATGCTGTGTTCTGAGTTGGAAACAGCACAAGCCTTAGAAGGGAGGTGGGGGAAGTTTTAAGCTCTGCAGCCATCACTGCCGCAAGCGTGCAACATGAGATAGCGGTGACAAAGTACAGACAGCTTATGACACAGAATAAACATAGACAAAACTACAGCCATGCTGGGTCAGCTAGCTTAGCGCCCTGTCATCAGAGGTGGCCAGCAGCAGATGCCTGGGGAGGAGGATACAGACACAGAGACTGTACAGCAATACAATGCCAGAATAGTCCTCTGCTCTTCAAAAATTTGCAGCTTAGGGACACCCTAAGCCAGACCCATGGTCTGAGTTCATTAGCCCTCAATGTATTGTTATTCCAGGAATTCATCTGGTCATCTTCACTATGCACAGTTTCAACACCCGCAGCCTCTTGTGGCAGGGAATTTCAGAGGTTAATTCTCCATTGTGTAACAAAATATTTTCTTGTTTTATTTATTGTGAACCTGCTACCAGCTACCTTGACTTGAAGACTCTAGTTTCTGTATGGGTAGAGAGAGCAGAAAATTATTTCCTATGAGCCCTTCGTGCATCCCACAGAACTTTATACACCCTTGTTATAACCCTCTCTCAGCTGCCACTGTTTTTTGCTGAAAAGCTGTACCCTATTTAGCCTGTCCTCATGTGAAATCTGCATCCCACCATTGATTACCTTCGCTACTGCTCACTTGGTCTTTTCTAGTAGCATTATGCCCTTGAAACACGGATCAGAACTGCTCACAGAATTTAAGATGCAGGCATGCCAGCACTTTACATAGTGATATAATAATATTTTCTATTTTATTCCCTTTCCTATCAATTCTTAATATTCAGTTTGTATTTTTTTACCACAGCTGGGTACTGAGTTCAATAAAACTACATATTATAACCCCAAGACCTCATTTCTGAGTAATAGCAGCTAGCTCAGAGACCATCATTTTATATGTGAAGTTTGGATTGTTTTTCTCCATGTGTGTCATTTTACATTTATCTGTCCTGAATTTCATCTGCCACTTAATCACCAAGTCTTTTAGTTTCTTACAATCCTTCTGCAATTCTCCACAGTTGGTTCTCACTTTTAACTCAGCAACTTAACTTAGACTTCCCACTCCCATGGCACACCCATGCTTGTTCTTACATCCTTGGAATAAAACACCCACAAACTTTGATCAAGTTGAGATTAATAATGGAGCTTTGTGTTCCAGGTTTACCTCTAGATTTTAAATATTTGCATGCTTGCCTATACCTGCAAACCTTTGAACTACTGCAAAATTACACAAGCAGTGCTGCTCACAGGGAAAAGAAGAAAGAGAGAAAGACGGAGTAAGTGAGACAGAGCAAATATGATTATCAGGAATATAAATATTATTCTGTATAGAGCTGTGAAAGATAACCTAGAGAGTGGATTTCATGATAGCCTCCCAAATTAGCTATATTCATGCTATTAAACTTGATGTCATTGTATAGACTTTCCATATTAATGTCCTAAACTTATTATTTCTGTTTCTGTTCTGGCAGAGCTATGGACTTGCTAAGACGCAAGCTCCAGCCCAGAGGGATTACAGCCCAATGCACTGATTTAAGAAAGCAGTTAAGGACATGTGGTAGTTCTAGTCACCTGATTAAGTTCTTCCCTAAATACGTCTGTTTTCCAGAGTCATGGCTGAGGCTGGAGGGTCTGGACTTGGAACTAAATCACAGCCCCCAGTTAGTGTTCCCCAGCTATGTTCTCCTTGCTCTTAAAATTCTGCCTAGGAGGAAAAAAAAAACAGACATGACTGTTGTAAGGTGGGATCTTGAATCCATAAGTTGCATTTAAACAGATGGGAACAAGAAAATGTTTTAATAGCCTCTTGGCGTCACAGTCTCCAGGCCTGCCACACTTGCTGAGTGCTTAGTGACATTAAAGTAACTCCAAACTGTACCTTGAGATGCTCCTTAATTAGGCCACAACAAAGCAAACAAACAAGCAAACAAAAAGAGGCTTGACAATACGTCATTCATGGTTTGGGAAATGCAGTCAAATTATATGTACTGTTTTACCACTTTGAATGCAAACATTTGGCTTCAAAAGTTGGAAATGTGTTATTCTGTAGATCTTTTTATTAATTATATTTCATCTTTAATTCAAAGCCAGGCCAGCATCAATTTATTTCACACAACTGCATCAGCTCTGTAATGTTATTCTGCAGTTTTACTTTCAATCTGGCTCTGACTGATAATATTTTCTGATTGATGAAAAGGCAGAGGTTGCTACCAAAAGTAATGGTATGTTATAAAGCTGCTCTAGTCCAACAATTAAGGGCATTTTATTATGTAATAAAGCCAGTGCTATTTTTTCACTGCAGCCACACAACATTAATTCAGACACTAATTTGCACGTGATATATTATTGATGGGGCAAAAATGCATTTGTTTCTATCAAGCTCAAAAATCATATCTCTTTCAATATATTAATAACCAGAGTCCTCAGGAGGTTGTAATGTGATCTTTCTTAATTGAGATAAAATGTATGCATAGCTATTGATTAGATTCGACTGTTGGAGTGATCCTTCCTGAGCTGGGTGGTATGGAAAGACATTAGCATGAACAGAAGGTAGAAACAACCTTCCGCTCTATACAGTATTAGAATAGCTGAGTACTTACCAGCTTTGCATTAAACAGTGTGACTAAAAGGAGTTTATTCTCACTGGTACTATCTAGTCTGAGAAATGCATGCAGGGGAGAGGTTATCGCTGGCAGGAGTTTGTTACTGTTTTCAGGTGCACAGTTCTCTTGCTTCACATTAAAGACTGATGAGTGAACAAACGCACCTGGCATTGGGAGCAGAAAAAAAAATTTGTGTCCTATAAGAGCTCCCTGCACAGTTTTAGCCTTGCCCTAAGAAAAATGCTTCTTGCACAGGGGAACTTTATCTGGAAGTTATAAAGTTGCACTGTGTCTGAGATTGGAGCTTTTCTGGAGCCTCCAGTGGCATTTTAGCTAAATTGTAGACAGAACATAGCTGTGCAGATTTCCTTTGAATTTCATTCAGCATCTAGTGGGAAGCCTGGAAGAGTACAGAGGATTTGAGATAGTAGTATGCCCTTACTGGAGTCTTCTGAATGGTGAAAGTTATAAGCGCAAACATCAAGGATTCATTGTAAAATTTAGGAATTCAAATTTATAGTTTAGTCTTTAAGATATCTGAGCATCTGTTCATAGTTGTCACTAACGATAGTTACTGATCTGCTTTGGTTGGATATGAGCTGGTAGCATGAAAATCCAGCTTTGTAACAGTAAGTCTTAAAAGCCAACAAGAATTCTGGAAAGAAATATTAGAATCATAGAATCGTAGAATCATAGAATTGTTAAGGTTGGAAAGGACCACTGAGATCATCGAGTTCAACTGTTAACCTAACTGCCTGGTCTACCTCTAAACCATGTTCCTAAGCACCACATCCACACGTTTTTTGAATACTTCCAGGGACTGTGATTGTACCACTTCCCTCGGCAGTCTATTCCAATACCTGACCACTCTCTCCGTAAAGAATTTTTTCCTAATATCCAACCTAAATTTCCCCTGGCACAACTTGAGGCCATTTCCTCTCGTCCTATCACTTGTTACTTGGGAGAAGAGACCGACGCACCCCCCGCCCCCCGCTACAGCCTCCTTTCAGGTAGTTGGAGAGAGCAATAAGGTCTCCCCTCAGCATCCTTTTCTCCAGGCTAAACAACCCCAGTTCCTTCAACCGGTCCTCATAAGACTTGTTCTCTAGACACTTCACCAGCTTCGTTGCCCTTCTTTGGACACACTCTAGCACCTCAATGTCCTTCTTGAATTGAGGGGCCCAAAACTGAACACAGTACTTGAGGTGGGGCCTCACCAGTGCCCAGTACAGGGGCACTATCACCTCCCTGCTCCTGCTGGCCACACTGTTCCTGATACAAGCCAGGATGCCATTGGCCTTCTTGGCCACCTGGGCACACTGCTGGCTCATGTTCAGGCAGCT
Organism: Theristicus caerulescens; assembly: GCA_020745775.1. Lineage (NCBI taxonomy): Eukaryota > Metazoa > Chordata > Aves > Pelecaniformes > Threskiornithidae > Theristicus > Theristicus caerulescens. Next base: position 126,424,582 of record CM036559.1, on the reverse strand, counting down.
GTCAACCAACACCCCCAGGTCCTTTCCTGCCAGGCAGCTTTCCAGCCACTCTTCCCCAAGCCTGTAGCGTTGCATGGAGTTGTTGTGACCAAAGTGCAGGACCCAGCACTGAGCCTTGTTGAACCTCATACAGTTGGCCTCGGCCCATTGATCCAGCCTGTCCAGATCCCTTTGTAGGGCCTTCCTACCCTCCAGCAGATCAACACTTCCACCCAACTTGCTGTCGTCTGCAAACTTATTGCACTCAATCCCCTCATCCAGATCACTGATAAAGATATTAAACAGGACTGGCCCCAATACTGAGCCCTGGGGAACAGCACTCGTGACCAGTCACCAACTGGATTTGACTCCGTTCATCACTCATGCTTCAGATCTTTATTCATCACAAAACTTTGGAAAATTAAGTAGATTTTTTTTCTAGCAAGGGGATAAGTAAAAGTCCTACTGCAGAGTGTCTGCTTCTGAATTAGCTCCTCAAAGGTAATTTTTAGAGACAAGCTGCTGAATGAGATGGAGGGCTAGCCTGATTCACTGGGACACATTCTCTGTTTCAAAAGCTAGAATGATCCTCAGCTCAGGGAGTTATTTGCATCTGTCAAAGATTCATCCTGTGGTAAAGACAAAGAACTTATAGCCTGGGAGACATTTTTTCCATTCTAAATTATTCTATAGACCTCCACAATGATCTTTGTCAGGTCACAAATTAGGCTTCATTTCCTCATCCCTTATCCTTTCGAAATTGTGATACTTACCTCACAGGACTACAGTAAGTCTTCATAAACCAGAATCTGCAAAGCACCAATAGTCCATAAGTGAAAATCCCTAGAGAAATACAGGCTGTCATTGAGCACCTTTGAAATTAAACCAGATAGGACAAAAGAAAAGATTAATGACCAAAACAACACTATCGTGGCTCACAAGGGTATGGCCAAATTGATCAATAAGGAATGTCTTTTCCATTTCCAGTAGAGTGGTGAGGGTATGAGTATGTAAGAGAAGCCAAGACACAGATTTATGAAATCCCCAAGAGGTATGAGTCCTATCTAAATCTGAGATTCAGAAGGAAAGAAAATCTGCCCTGTCTACTCTGGTAACAAATCATTCTGATTTCTCTTTAAACTGTTGTTATAAATCAGAAGTGAAAAATAAAAATAAAAAATATTGCTTTTATCTCTGAAAACAATTAGATCATGATGGTATTCAGTGATAATGTTGCTAAGTTTTGCATCATTTATACTACCGGATGGCAAGCTATTCATTAATAACTGCCTGCTGTTGTGGAATCCCCTGACAGAGGGCCATATGTGTCGCAAAATCTCAGGCACTCAAGTGAATGATTGGAGATGTGCAGTTCAAAATTCCCTTATCAGTCATGCATTTGTTCATGGGGTTGTTTTTTTTTTTTCTTTTCCTCATTCCCCCATTTCACCTCGGTCTGCTTTGAAATCAGTTAAGTTCTTAAAACGTCCTTAGGTAAAAAAAGCAAGAGACTACCTATGTCATCATGGGCTGGGTACCAACATTCTCCATTAAATGGAAAAAAGCTGAAAAAGCAATAATCAAGTTTTATAAAGCAAGCATCCAAGGTATCAGAGGGACAGGAGTAAAATCAGATTTTTTGGAATTGAAAGTTAATCCAAGAATAGCTGAGAAGAGACTTCTGCAAAGAGGGTTTGACCTTGCACCGCTTACTCCTGGACAGGGCATGCATACGGCAAAAAGACACAAAGCTGAAGAACTGCTTCAAAGAAGCCATTCACACAGAAGGAGAGAGCTGGGAGGCATTAAATGAAGTTGCTTCCACAGCCCATGTTTGAAAAGAAGACCCACCGCTCCAGCAGGAAAGAGAAGTCTGTGACCAGCACTATTTAGGGCTTCAGTGCACAGGGCAGAGACTCGTGTTTGAAGGGACCTCGTTCCGCCACTGTCTCTGAAGCTGGTTCTGTAAATGTACAGTGAATGTGACACTTCACACCTAGTGTCCACATGTGGATTGACTGTACAGTGATTCTCCTAGGCCTGTGCAGTAAGACCAAGCTCTACGCCATGAACACAGTGAGATCATCTTCTGCTTTCAATGCGGAATGAGAAAGGGTCCTCATTCTCCTCAGAGTGAGAAAGCCATAACTCCTCATTACATGCACAGAGTTGCATATTGCAGTCACATAGGCTGACTGTAACAGAGACTGTCTCACCTTGACGCATCACATATTGAAAAGAGACTTCCATCTTGTATCTTAAAAGCACTGACCTTTCAAAGAGTCCCAGCTCTCAGCTATCTGCAACTAAAAACATGAATTGAGAGAGAAGCTGGCCCCTGTGCAACTATGATAATCTTGACACATTATGGAGAAGACTGTGTTTCAATATCTGTTGGCAAGACTGTTGCCATCGCTGCCTATTAGGTCCTCCTTCTTCCAGAAATCGTAAGTTCAAGTCTGGACATCCCAAAGTTTCACTGCTCCATGCAGTGAGACGTCTGCCTTGCAGAGTAGGAATAGCAGAGGACACTAATAAGGGAGGAAGAGTACAGCAGAGGAAGGATCCAGAGCTATACATGAGTAATGTGATGAAGGCACAAACGGCAGTGAGGCCGATAGCAGACAATACATCACGTTGGGGGTTTTTAATCTTTCCCATGTTCAGCTGTCGCTAGAGAGCTCCAGTGTATGGTGGTGCAGGCCACACTCTCAGCGCTGTGGCAACAAACATATACTATGGCAAGTCTGATGACTTCTGACTATTATATGTGAAATTGCCACTGGGAGAGTCCGACTACTGCTGTGGACTGAATTTGTTCATTCGTGTCTGTTCTGTCCATGATTCCCAACATTTTTTTTACCTTTAACCTCTCTCTTATCCTTACCCTTGCTTTTATGTTAATCTTATCATTTTTCCTAAAAATGGCTTATTCTTTCTAAATCTCATTTAGGCCATGATTTCTTTTCTTTCCTAGAGTCATAGATAAAGGGGAATATTAATTTATCCATCTGAACATTAGATAGCTCTAGTCTACACTGTGACTCAGTTTGACTGAACTGCCAACAAACTAAGGGCTGTGACCTTCATCTGCCTCAGGCATAACCCAAGAATGATTGATTTTACAGTGGGCCCCTTGCTAATGTGAAATTAAACAGCACGACCTCTTTTGAGGTAAGCTTGCTCTTTGAAGGATGATCATGTCTTCCTTTGATCATCTATTTAATCCTTGTCTGAAATTTTTCATGAGGATTGTATCACATCATAAGAAACACAGTAGACTCAGCACTGAAAATAGTACCCAGGCATTCAAAACAGGGCATGAGAAAGAAAGTATACCTGCCTACTTCACCTGCCACAATTGGCAACAGGTAGAGAGTTAGTTTTGAAAATAATTATTTCCCTCCTGCAGGGTTTGAAGACAACACCTGGAATTCAAATCTGTGGCTAATAAGGAGCCACAGGGGATCTATAGCACTCTGATGCCTTCTTTGAGGAAATGTGAAAATAAATCCATCTGAGAGTTCACAATCATTCAGAGACCTTTTATAAATAGCAAAATATGATAAATTATTCCATTACCTGATTAATTAGCACTTTGGTGAAAATAAGGTTTGGCATGGTGTCCTTTGTGGTTACAATGTGAGAACAGAACTTGACAAAACAGCAGAAGAAAATTTTAAAAATGCATATGTTGTGGAAATGGTTAAGAAATTTTTCTGATAAGCCTTTAACCTCTAAATTTCTCACTGGCTCTTTGTCAATAACTCTTCTTTTCACAATGTTCAGCTTTTGCTTGATGCCAACAACCTAACAGTGCACATCAATAAGAATTATATTACACAAAATACAGCAAAGGACAGCAATTTCAAAAGGAGAAGTAAAGTTTTCCTGCCCTTCTCACACATTTTCTTATTATCAGGATACAATACAGGGCAAGTTTGGTTTCAGTAGCAAACTTTTACAGCTAGATACTCATTGGGGGTAAATTTGAGTAGGATTCATGGAAGTATACAAGTGGGATAAAATTCTGCAGATCACAGTGAGGTTGTCATATTTATGCTTTATACATAGATATGGAAAATTATTGTTTGAAGATTAACTCATGATACAAACGGATCATGCTGGGTTGTTTAATGGTTGGGAGATCAGCAAAGCTCATATGGCAAGCACAATGTAATTGACATAAACTTGAATGAAGGTTATATTGCCCAGCTATTTACACAGTTTCACTTAGGACTTCTAAGTATTTAAGGTGCAATAAGAACTCATGCTAAAGTTTTAACATAGTTGTAATAAAGATAACTGAGCATAATTGTGAATCATGATGATTCATAAATTCAAAAAGAAAATTTTATGATATAAAATAAAAAATATTATATTCCTTCTCCAAACACTTTCAATTCTGGAAGGAACTGCGTTTTCCTCCCTCTTTGTCAGTTGGGATATGTTTATGAACACAATTTCTTTATTTCTTGTCTTTTACTTGTAGCTTGTTTGAAACCAGGATGATATATGGCAAATACTTTTTGCCAAATCCCATTAAGTTATTCACTGATTAGGTGCCCAGTAGCATGATAAAGACAAAAGTTAAAACCCATGCTGAAAAGGATATTTAAACCTGTGTTCCACGTAGTTCATCTTGAAAATTCACTGCTGAAGAATCCCAGAGTGCTAGTATCCAATCTATATTGCGGAGTTAGTCAGCAATTCAGAGGAATTAATTTTGCAGTCGATGCAATCAGAAATGCTACCAGGGAGTAAGAAAGCTGAAGGAAATTGCATCTACCTTCACTAAGTAATTGACTGAACAACAAACATTTCAGCATAATCCACTTAAATCATAATTAAACTTCCCAGACACCAGCCCTTCTATTTTCAATGCTGTTTTCATGGGCAACAAAACGATTCACTCTTCTTTAATAAACTACCTACTTGAAAATACATTTGTTTATAACATAACCAGAAACATCATCAACGTATTATGTGCATCTTCTTGAACTCGGGGGTATCCTTGAACTCCTTTATCACCTTTATTTTGATCTGTTAATGTGCATGAAAATCTTGCCTTCACTGGTATGTTAGCTCCTTTTAGCCGAGGGTTTCCAAATGGTAGAAAACTCAGTTGTAGATTAAGAGCCTAGCATTATCGATGTGTAGGTATCCTTCAGTGAGCTGAGTTTCTGAGGTCTCCTTATACTCTAGCCTATCCCCTAGTTAATGTAATGAAGAGTCTTGGGAGAAATTTAGCCCACTCTACAGTATACATGTATTGGCTCGCCAGCTGAATTACTTTCCAGTATTCACTGACAGCAATGACAGGTTTGTCACCTAAGGCACATGAAGATACTGATAGGTAGATGTAAATGTAGGTGCTTTTATCTAAAGTTGAATCTTTCCTTGCAGTTTAATGTGATTTCAAGTAGACTGTGAATTAAAAATAGAATAGTGCTTCCTGATTAACTCCATGTGGCAATGCTTTTATTTTGTAATCAGGGCTTTAGTTTAAAATTAATTTGATTCCTGTACAAAGGCAAAAACTCTTCAAAAGGTTCTTCATTACTTTTCTTGAGCTGTCTAGCCAACAGAAACATTCATGGACATTTATCCTAGCTCTGTTGTCTGGAAGCTGGAGACAAAGAGTAAGTAAGACAGGAACTAAGTGCTACAAAGAGAACAGAGAGTGTAGATAGATAGTTTCAAATGCCTTTAGAGTGGGATTTCGCCACTGAGAACTCCATAATAGGCTGGCCCACAACCTGGATTGAATTTCACCTCATTTCAGACATTAAAAATGTACTATCACAGAAGGACTATCACAGGAGTCACTAAGCTGAACTATGAAGGCTGCTGGTATGCCATAGGCTGCTAACAACCAGGATATCCAAAGATGGTAGTTCACAGCTCTCTTAAGACTCAAAATATATGTTGTGTGTGATAACATCAGATAGAAGTGCTCATACATGAACCACAGAATAAGAGATACTTCCAGACATGTACGAGGGAGGTTCTGTGAGACACTCAGGCAGGAGGGTAAAGCTGTGGATGCTAGACCAATTCCTGTGTCTCATGGCCAGGACAGAAGGTTGTAGGCAGCAAGCTAAAGTTTGCAAGTCAGATTGATCAGCTGGGTACCAAGGTTCAGCCCCAGCTCCAGAAGATGCATGATTTCACAGAGCATATTCATATCTCTCTGTACAACAAAGCAGAGTGATTACATGAGAAAGCTTTAATCATGTTAACACTGTGCTCTGCAAGTATTAATCTGTCCTCCTTCTCCTACCAAGGTAGTCACAGAGGGACACATGTTACCTACGTACTGTCAGTCTTTGGGTCATGAAGTCTAAGGCAGTATGCAGCACATTGCTGATCCTTTAGACAGTTTTTCAACCAACTAAAAGCAAAGGAGTCCAATACACTCAGTAAATCCTCTCAAACCACTTTGAAAATCCCAAGGATAAAAAGACCTTCAGCTTTGTTTTGCTCATTCGGTGTTTTCAACTTTTACATTCCTTTGGGCTTTCCACTTCTTTCTCTCCCTTGTGCCTTCTTTGCCATAAACCAAGTACTGTACTCAAATGTTAGAAGCTAGAAGAGGCTTTTTAATGACCTATTGAGAATGAATTTAATAATTTAAGATTTACAGTAGCTTTAAATTGGTTTTGCTTGTTGTAGGGTGTAAACTACATTACAGAGGGAGGATTTGTTCTCTTTCTGTTTATTTGCAATGAAATGATACAAAATCCTGTCTCATATTTTCTTTGTGTTAATTGGGGATTAAACTGTTTCTTCCTTTGCTTACAGTGTTGTACATCAAAGCCCTTAAAATCCATTTTAATTGTGCTGAGTGGATTTGGTCAATTACACTAGTACTCTTTGTATTAATAAGCATGTGAAAGGAAGACTATTCTGTATGTAAATTAATAGAGCTAATCAGTTGTCCTCCCATTGTAATACACATGACAGAATTTGCCAGTACTTCAATAGGAAGTAAAAGTTTCGTGGCTTATGTCCAGGATCACATTTTTGCAGCCTACACACAGAGAGGAAATTGAGGTTGTCTCCACATCCTTTTAAAATGTCCAGAATTTATCTGGTCATCACCTCAATATCAGCTCATTAGGGCTTTTCTTTGGAAGAAATCTCGAAGTGGGAACTGTAATCTCTGTACAGTTCTGAAGTTGATCAAGAGAATTATTTTTTGTAACATAGCACATACAAGCCCTATTCATGATGAGACCCTATAGCTTGCTACTGACAGACACAGAGGAAGACAATCTCTGCCCATTTCTAAGAAAACAGGAAAAAAAATAGATCCAAACAAGGCACCATAAGAAAACAGAGATTATATTGGTCAGTGTAACTGGGTCTCATCATATCAGTCTACTACTACTATTCAATGAGCTATTTTGTGTATACCACAACAAAGGGCAGTTTTAGAAGACACACGATGCAGTTTATTAAATAACAAGGAAGTATTTTGTCACGAAGAAGTAGTTTGTTAAATGTTTCTGAGATGCTCCTTTCATAAGTTTGAAAATCACCATGGGACAAAATACATTGCTGTTTGTTCATGAAGTGAGCAGGTCAGTGGTGGAAGTAAGGAAGATAAGCAGACTAAGGACTGATGTCACTATTCAGATACTGAATGAAATACGACAGGTAGCAAGGGAAAAACTTTCAACATTTTAAGACATTTGCCATTTAATTCGATGAGAACATAATCAAGCCAGCATGGAATGCTCTCAGAAATACTCCTTTTAATCTCTGTCTTAATTATAAGGAGAATGATGATTTCCCAGAGTCTGGAGGTGTAACAGGAGTGTCACTGGTTTTGGGCCCTCCTTTCCCTACGCAACTCAAGCTCCCTGCCTGTATCTTCCCAGGATGGGACTTCATTGTCTAAACACAAGCATTTATAGGCCAATTGTGGTGTCCTGAGATTTTCAAGACACCAACATGACAATGAATGAAAGACCTATAAGCGACTTGCACTGCTCTGGAGAGGCATTTGGAGGCTGGGCGGGACACCTCAGGGCACCTAATACAGCATTAGCCACCTACGTTTATACAATGGAATCCCCCCCTTCTTTACAGTCATACAAACTGTGTGTCAGTAACATCCACTTTTCTCCATTGACTGCAGAGAAGCGTGGGGTTGAGTTCACATGGAGACAACTTTGTAGATTCTAGGGCAAGTTTAATGAATTTCACCTACAGTGGCTGCATGCACAGACATGTGCATGTTGCATGTAACATGCACAGAATGTGCTGCTGATCTGTCTGGGCTTTCTATGTGTCTCACAGATCAGATTAGAGCTACTAAACTGTAACTCTATCACAGCAGCTGGACATAGAAAAATCCAAGCCATATGTAAAAATATTCTTCAGATTCTGGTCAGGTCAATTCTATGGACAGAAAAGTAGGACATAGCTATGAAAACTTGGTTGTGTGACAACTTAGGGCGTGATATTTGTGGCTGCAGTACTATGACCTTAACAGGAGTTTAAGTCTAAATTTCTGAAACAGAGGAAGATCAGGACTCACATAACTGAGAACTAAAATGAGAGAGATGCACAGGAGCAAAGTTATAATTTAATTTATGAGTTAAATGCCATGTTGGATTTTCGGTCACCCTCCAGTACCGACCCTGCTTCCTGCTAAGGTTAATCATTTCTGCAAGAAAGAAAAGGAGCAGATTGTAAAGGCTATGCTTCTGGCAGTTTCAGGGTAACTCAAAGCATGAGCATACTGTTGAGAATCTATATATTATCTTCTATTGGCATGCAACTAATGTGAAAGAATGTCATTTGCATTCAGCCAGCAAACATTAAGCAAACAGTGAATTGGGGACAACAGGTTCTGCTCTCTTTATAAGCTCATAGAGAGCTTTCTCCTATACAAATAGACACAGAAGGTCTTCGGTGACTCATAATTCCTCCATTTCAATTCTGAGCAGACCTGATTTCTAGTCAGATTTGCTGAAGTGCTGAGTATGCGCAACTTATGTTAAAGTCCACCGAGACACATGTGCTCAGCCAATCTACCGCAGTTGTGGATTTTGTTGGCTTGCTGAAATATCTTGTTATTCTGTAACTCCAATTTCAGAGGCAGCTAACTTCATCAGATTTAATCAAATCAGCAATTTGCACAAGTATGTGCAAAACCTATCAGGTAAGGCTAATTGTTTTCTTAGTCAATAAAAACTGCTGCCCATATCACTTTTTATTTTAGTTAGCTTCCAAATAGTTTTATTAAAAGATTTTGCGCTTATGACCCGTGCTTGACAGGTAGCTCTCTTCTTTCATGTCTCCTTAACAAGATATGACTTTAAATAAACCAAAAGTGCATAACAATGTTATGGATAAACTTATGCTATGAAACAGAGAGAACCTCCTATATGCAGCTGAAGCTACTGGAGTAGGTTTTCTGTAGGACACATAGTGCCAATTAGAATTTTGTCGTAAGATAAAAGTAAAAAAAAAAAAAAAAAAAGAAAGAAACTAGAAAAAGGAGCAGATTCTTGAAGCAGAGAAACAACATAAAAATAAAATGTTCACAGAGCACAGCTCCCCAGGACCTTCATTTATTTGATGATATCCAGGAGCAACAGCCCCCTGAAAAAAAGCAGTCAGTAATAGCAACATGTACAAGAATTCTGATCACTGACAGCAACAACTGAGTTAACACATAATTATAGAGATAATATTATTGAACCCAGTCAAGCCTGATAAGCAGTTGGGATTCCGTTCAGGTCATCAGGATGGATTTTAGGATCCTCTTCACTCAATTTCCCTTTCCTGTTACTGTGGTTGATTTTATTGAAGTTAAACTACTGTAAAACTAGGCTCATGCAGAGCAACTTAGGCCTCAGTATCATTGTTCCTCCCTGTGATAATTGTTTCCATAATTGTTCTTGTCATTGTAGTAGATGATCTGCAAAGAAGAAGAAGGGAAAAAAAAAAGGTTGTGTCCTTTCCTGCTACTTTATAAGGCATGATGATAGCTTCATAAAATTTTATTGTATTACTATACCAAGACTATAATACCATTCCCATACTTTATTACCATGCCAAGAGCTGGAAGTTGAACTCAGACAAATTCAACATTGAAATAAGATGTAATTTGCTACCAGTGAAGGAAGGGAAACATAGGAATGATTTGTTGGGAGGGCTAAAGGGAAAGAAAATGACCCTGCTCCTGCATTCTTTAGAATTTCTCATCTCCAATCCGCTCAGATCTCAGAGATTAAATTATAAAACTTTCTAAAAGATAACACTTGAGCCATAATCTGGGACACATTCTTTGGCCTGTGCCTGTCATGGAGGTCTGCATACCTACAGTGATTGTTGTGGCCCACAAGTTTGCTGTCTGTACTGCCCTGCCTGTCTTAAAGCTTGTGAGACCATAATAAGACCGGAGTTACAATATGACCTCAGGGATAAGCAATCCTGCAGATGTAAGAATAAATGTACATAATTTCATTCTTGGGGATGGAAGGGGGTAGGTGTATGTGCCTTGTTATTGTAGGCACATAGAAAACAACCATACCATGTCAGTGGAGAGGTCCATCTAGCCCAAGGTTGTTGTCAACCCTTGCCAAAATTAGTTATGTAGGAAAGAATGCAAAAACAAGGCAAAGAAATAGTGGTGCTTCAGTGTTATGCTCTCTTGCAGTTAGCAATTCCTTGCTCTGGGAATTCTGAAGCACCAGTTTCACCATAGCTCTATGCACAATAATCCCTCTTTCTGGAGCACTCAGATAGGACCTGTCTCAGTTATCTGGGTGCTGTTACTTGTTCATCTCTTCAAACTGCTCACCAGACAGAGTCAGCAACACTTCTCCATTGCCTCACTATAGTGAAGAACTTGGTAGACATTTTTACTTTTATCTGTTTCATGAGATATGTTTTGTCTACTGAAATGGAACATTTTTAACCTAAATTGATTCTGTGTCTTTAAGGTCTTTTGGCATCATCACCGTCAGCTGGGGTCTCCTGTTCTGTACATGTGATTTGTATTTGACCAAACTAAAATGTCTGGTTTAACTGTAGCCTTGAACTAGGGGAGCTGGATGAAAATAGCAGCTTGTGACAAATGGTCCTTTCCAGTCTTAAATTTTGTGATAATGGATTAATATTGTTCTACTTGTGTATTGGGTTGACGTGGCAAGGTTTTGGTAGTCGCAGGGCTGCAGGGGTGTCCTCTGTGAGAAGAGATGAAGTGCTGCCCCCATGTTTGACAGAGATGGTTCCAGCCAGCTCCAAAACAGACCTACTGCTGGCCAGAGCTGAACCCATCAGCAACACTGTTGGTTCCTCTGTGATAACATTTTGAAGAAAAGGTAAAAAATTATGCACAGCAGCTGTGAAAGAGAGGAGCGAGGAAAAAATGTGAGAGAAACAACCCTGCAGACACCAAGGTCAGTGAAGAAGGGGAGGAAGTCCTGCACATTGCTGGAGCAGAGATTCCCCTGCAGCCTGTGGTAAAGACCACAGTGAAGCACATATTGTCTCCCTGCAGTCAATGGAGGACCATGTTGGAGCAGGTATCCATACTGCAGCCCGTGGAGAACCCCAGCAGGTGGATGTGCCATGAAAGAAGCAGCATCCCGTGGAGAGCCCACACAGGAGCAGGCTCCTGGCAGAAACTGCGGCCCCGTGGAGAGGAGCCCACACTGGAGCAGGTTTGCTGGCAAGACCTGTGGCCCCCTGGGGGAGCCACGCTGGAGCAGTCCGTTCCTGAAGGACTGTACCCTGTGGAAAGGACCCATGCTGGAGCAGATTGTGAAGAACTGCAGCCTTTTGGAAGGACCCACATTGGAGAAGTTAATGGAAGACTGTATCCTGTGAGAAAGACCCTGCGCTGGAGCAGGGGACAGCATGAGGAGGAAGGAGCAGCAGAGATGAAGTGTTATGAACTGACCACAACCTTCATTCCCTGTCCCCCTGCACCTCTCAGGGAACAGAAAGAGGAAGCAGAAGGGTGAGGAACAAAGGACTGAAGTTGAGACTGGGAAGAAGGGAAGGGGGTGGGGAAGTTGTTATTCATTTTGGTTTTGTTTCTCACCATCCTACTTTATTTTTAATTGACAATAAATTAAATTAATCTTCCCTAAGTTGAGCCTGTTTTGCCCATAATGATGACTGGTAAGTGATCTCCCTGTCTCAACCCACAAGCTTTTCCATCTTATTTTCTTCCCCCTGTCGTCTTGAGGAGGAGCAATGAGAGAGCAGCTGGGTGGAGGTCTGGCTACCAGCCAAAGTCAACCCACCACATCTCACTCAGTAGGTTGTCTTAGGAGCTTTAGGTCCTGGGGTTTACCTCTTTTTTCTGTAAGGTGTAGAGCTTTCACAGCTGTGTAGAATAAATGGCTTTATCTTTTTGCAAACACATTATAACCTGCTCATGGTAAATTCACCGTGATTTATGAAACGTCCTTCATGCAAATGGATTGAAAAGTTATGCAGCTGAATTGATGTAAGGAAGTTCTCTACTTTTCATTCTCAGAAAGGGAAAAACCTTGAAAATCTGTCAAAGAACGGTAAAACCTGGACTACAACACCGGATGGAAAGATACTACCTTGTTTCCACATGCTACAGTGCCTCTAATCTCAACCCACTGCTGCAGCATTCCTATATGTAGCTCATGTTCCAGCTTCCTCTTCAGACTCTTTTTGTCCCAAGAACTCCATGCAGCTAGGATGATTAAAACTAGATTATTTGGAAAAAAAGAAAAAAAGTACCATTGGAAAATAAAACCCCTAAATAAACGGTTACAGAGTCACCTTTATATATGTAAAGGGATCTGCAGAGGGCACAACAAAAGCACAGTAGGGCCTTGTTTTGCAGTTCCCCAATAGAATCAGTTCCAAAAGAAGAAAACAAGTCTGAAAGCTTATGAGTGATGTAGTCCTGTGCAAAATATTCTGCCCTGTGTGGGAGCCACATTCCCGCTTCACCTCTCACGAGGATACAGGTCCCTGATGTTCTCTGCTTGTCCCCATTCCACCTGTCAATATTATTCTGAAAGCTGAGCAAATGCAAAAACAATCAGTTCTTAAAGTCTATATCGTACCTTCTTTTGCACAATAAACAGCATTTTTGATGTAGGCAAAAAGAGAGAGAACAAAACAAACCTTTCATCTTCTTCCATAAAAGCCACATTATAACTTCTTTTTCATGTCCTTTTTCTTTTTTCCCCTCTGCAGTCCCTGGAGAATCAGCACAGTGTTTTCTTCATAAACAGATCTCAACACAGACTTGAAAATGTCACTGTTAACAATTAATTATCCCAGATGTACAGAGAGCACTGTGGTCATCAATAGTCCTTTCTGTAAGCCCTCAAGGCTCTGAACCACTTATAAAGAGGAAAGCAAGGGGAGAAAAGGATTATACAGTAAACAAATTTGACTAGTATTAAGAATTTAACATGCTGGCTGGCACAATCAACTGACTAAAGTAATGCATCAGACATGGAACAGTCTGCCATACAGTTCACTCACAGTCTACTGTATTCCTCTGTCAGTAGGTAACATTTACAAAAAACACTAAATTACAGGTGACAGTATCTAATAGATTTGTCAGCCTGAACAGTTTTGCTTTCAAGCTAAAGGTAGAAAATTTGGTTCATTTTAGAATGACAAACACCTCACAGTTTTGAAGTTTCTAGCATTTCCAATTAATTATTAACAAGGATTTTTATCAGCTTAAGAAACTAGATAATTGAGAAAATATTATTAATATAAATGTGTGTGTTTGAGACATATTATTGCAAACTTCAGCTGAAATTGCTAGAGGAGCCAAATAGCATTTTTAAATTTAAAGGCTGTACTTCACAACTATCTTTTCCCCTAAATCATTTACTTGCTTAAACACAAACCATTAAAACACTTAAAATAGTCAAAATGGTAGCTTTGAACTACTACAAACCAAGCAACACTTTGCTTGTTATAGTATTTTGTTCCAGAAGACATTAGGGAATTTCAATAATTCTGTTAATTAATAATGCCCCACAGTGTCTCACTGGTGAGTGTGAAAGGGCTCTGTAAAGGAATAAATATTACAATTCCTTTTTTACAGATGGGGAAACTGAGGCAAAATGACTTTCCAGGGAGAGTGTCTTGGTCAATAAGCAGATCCAGGAAAAGGAAACAAAACCCTGAACTGCAGTCCAGGAAATGACCATAAATATCACAAAGATGACTGGCTGAGGCTTTGTAATGTTGGTAGTTCTTCTAAGAGAAAACATTAAATTCAGACATGAAAATGATTGCATCACAGAGGAATAAGAACTTGAAGTGCAGTATGAGGTCCATTTAGCTGCATCAGGGACTCTTTCCCCACAACAAATATGAAATGAAAACAAAGTTGGACTTAATGGGTAAGTAAAAATAGAATGGCCACAGAATTTTAGGAATAAAGTCAGAAAGAAAACATACAGAAAAATAAACAAAACAAGTAAAAACTGTCTGTAAGCACATTTTTGGTAAGAGAATAAACCAGGAAACAGCTGGTTCAATGACTACTATACAATGAATCTATCACTATAAGGGATAAATACCTCATGCCTTTCTTGCATCAGTCTTTTGTTAAAAAGTTAAATGTGGTCAGGCATTTAACACAAGCAGGAAAGAAGAATAAATTTAATATTTCTTAGAAACATAGGAACTCTCAAATGTCCTGGACCCAATGATCTCCTCTCTTTAGTATTCGGAGAACCACTCTGAGATCTCATAGAAAATGAGCAAAATTCTGGAACACTGAAAAAAGAAAAATGAAGTGACCATCTTTAAAGTGGGAGAAAAGGAGGAGTAAGTCCCAGGAAAGTACCATCATAAATAAACTATTTGTAAATACTTAAACGAGAACAGGGAGACAAATTACAGCCAACATGACTTTCTCAAGGATTAATCATGTCAAATAAATTGAATTTCCTTCCCTGGCAGGGTAACAGGCTTTACAGACAGGGAAAAAGCAACAGATAACCTATATCTCGATTCGAGCCTGGCTTTCATGCTGTTTGATATACTGTTCTCAGAAGGAAGCTTAGGGAAGGC
The DNA here is from genome assembly GCA_020745775.1 of Theristicus caerulescens. NCBI lineage: Eukaryota > Metazoa > Chordata > Aves > Pelecaniformes > Threskiornithidae > Theristicus > Theristicus caerulescens. Next base: position 126,409,543 of record CM036559.1, on the reverse strand, counting down.
CTGTAGCTTGGCTATAAATGTGGCTGAAAAATTATATTCAAAGAGTAGCTACCAAGGGTTTGCCTTTAAAGTGGAATGATGTATAAGTTGGAGTTCCTGAGGACTTTGTCTTTAGCCTAATACTCTTACATGTTTGCTTGAAGGAATACAGACTGTGTTTATTAAATACACAAACGATACTAAACTGCAAACACATTGGAAGGCAGGATTAACATTCCAAGGGGAGAAATTGTTTGGAGAAGAAAGGGGAAAAAAAAAAAAGCCCTGATGCAATTTAATAAGAACAATCAGAGGGCATAAATATAACCAACCAAATAGAAATAGATAGGAGAAAAGACAGCTTAAGTAACAAGTATCCTAGGAAAAGATTTGGGGTTCTGGTGGATCACCACCAGCTGTATACATGTGAATGGTGTCATAAAATATCTACACTTTCATGTGTAGATATAACATACATGAGTTAACCTTTCCACTGCACTCACTGCTGATAATTTCACTCTAATGAAACATTGTGTTCAGTTCTGAATATTGATCATCAGGAGAAGTATGGGTGAATTAGAGACTGCTGAGAGGAAAGCACAGAGTTGTTAGTGGTCTGGAAGTCAGGATCTATAAGGAAATATTGAAGGAACAGTGATTTTTACTCTAGAATAGAGAAGACTGACAGATAACTTCATAGCTGTCCTCAAAGCCTCAAAGTCCTGCATAGGGACGGGGAGTCACCTATCCATGACAGATAGGACAGAAATTAAGGGCTTAAACTGCAACCAGGAAAAATAAGGTAGACACTAGAAGAGGTCAGTGAGGACAGTGGAGCACTGGCGCAGATTTCCTGGCAGCTTTTGGAACCCCAACCATCAGCCCATTTTAAGAATAAATTACACAAACAGCCCTGAGAGTGACATAGGAATAGCTGGTCACACCCTGGGGCAGAGGGATGGACTAGTGATTTTCTGCAATTCTTTTAAAGGGCAATTTTTCTGTGACTCTGACAAAGGGAAGGACTTATGAAGAAGAAGCTTCCAAAGGCACCTAGTTTTAAGAGGATTTTTTGAGAACCCAGTTCAGGATGTAAAAAATCTGATTCTGAATTTCTCTTCTTCATCTGGTAAGACAAAGATTTTGCTACAGGTATCACCACCAATAACTACAAAGGAAAAGCTTTGGAGAATATTTTTCAAATATTCAGAATATGAGAGTAATTATTTCCAGCATAGTTCTTCAACTACTGGGATGGATATTGAACATCTGACTGTTCATTTGTCTTCCCAAAGAGTGCTGGTGTACCCTTGAAAGTGCATCCTTGTCGAGCCTAGAAATGTTGCACTTGTATTTGTAACATTGCAAATTCCCTTAGAATTATGCTGCTGCATTTCACTATGATAATCCAGCTTATGATAACAAAAGATATTTCGGCTCCTGGGGCAAGATCTCCACATGAAGTCTCCCCCAGATACCAGCCCTCATGAGTTTTGCTGTGACAAGAGGTTAATGGCTCCTGAAACCTGCGACATTAGAATCCATTAGAAAATATGAAGTCAGTCTGGAAGTCTGGGGCTGGTGTTGCTCACATATTCCTCCCCTTCTTTGCTCCCACTTGAGACTTTTCATCTCAAACAAGGATCTTGCTGTTCTGCTGTCATTGTGCCTTGATTTAGTCAATCACAATAATATCCTTTCTTTTCATGTCTATCTATTTTCAGTTCCCTACATAATTTCTGAGCTTATTTGCAATAGAAGACTGTAAATTTAAAAGCTCTCCATTCCTGGGGTGTCTTGAACTGCTCTGACTACACAAAGAGGCTGAGTGCCCTCAGTTCCCAGGGAGAGCCAACAGCAATCAGCCACATGGAGATATTTTTATTATCATTCTCTTCAAATATCTGTGTATGAGTATCATACAGCGCAGATGTAGGTCTAAAAATAAATATTCCTGGCTGAAAACCTGTCCCATTGATAACCGTGTACGGTTTGTGTTTGAGGATTTTTTTTCCCCCTTCTTTTTCCCTTAAAGTAGAACTGAAGATTGAAATTCAGTGCCAGGAATGGAGATTGTGCCAAATCATTTCCCATGCTAGAGCATATGCTTAAACTGAGAAGAAATACCACAGAATGCTGCACCTTCATTAACACTTTCAGCCTGACTTGACAATTTTCTTTTGCCATACACATAAGGACTATACAACCGAGAAAGCTGAATAAAAGTCTGATTAATTTAGGATGGCTGGTGTTGTAAGCAATCTTGGAGGTCAACTTCCTGCACACTTTGAAACAGCATCTTACGTGTCAAAGCTTGAGTGATATGTTTACGTAGGTAACCCTGCAGGCAAGAGGAAGAAATGCAGAGATAGAAAGTATAGGATAGATGAAAACATAATATTAGTAACTGTTGTGACAGAGCTGTCTGCTGCAGGAATTCTCTATTATATATGAATGAATGAATGTATGAATGAATGAACAGGAGATACAGTGAAAGACTTCCATGTTTTGTTTTCTCCTGTTATCTCTTTGTGCTGTCTGTCTGAGACCAGAGCCTTTTTTTGCTGCATTTGGTGATGCGATTTCTTCAAAAACACGGAGCTGCACTTAAGTATCCAGCCATCCCTAAAAGACTAGCGGGGGAAAGCTGGAGCCAATGGCCAACCAGACAGAAAGCCTTCAGGTGTCTGTGAAGGTGAGTTCAGTGAAACACTTGTGTGGAATTCATTCTGTTATTGTAGACAGATAAAATTGATCAGATGGTTTGGGCTCAGAAAATGCCTATTTCTCTTTGTTGACTGTAAGGCAGACAGAGGACATAAGGTCCATAGCTCAGGTGGAAGTACCTTACAGACCTCTTCCTTTGAGTACCATCTGGAGGGTGTAGAAATGCTTGTGTAGCTGGGTTTGTTGTAGGATGCGGGTGGAGCATTATAAACTGCTTTAAGTTATGCAGGAAAAAAAAAGGGTATGATTTGGTGGTGACTTCAAAATTCTGTTATGGGAAAGAAGAAACACAATCTATATGTAAAGCCAACAACTTATTGTTGCTATAATTGGAATGTTAACAGGCTAATCAAAAAGTTATTATTAGTCTATATCTAAGTATTTTTTTTTAAAGAAACTAAAGAATACCACCATACAGAAAAGGTCTCAATAGTAATAAAACACTTAAGATTGTTACACACTTAGTCCCTATCTTCTACCATTTTTTCCGGTATTATATTCACCTTTCCACTGCCATCCAGGCCCTGGAGTCCATGGCTTCCATCTGGTTGGTGGAGGGGGAAGGGGTGTACCGTAAGTTGACAGCATCCCAAGTCCTTCATTAGGAAGAGTATGATGCTAATGGTGATGGCTTCTTCTTCCTGCTTGGGATCTGCTTGGAGTGGTTTTATGTTTGCTAACACACTTTTATACCTTGCTTTTTCTTCATTGGTTTGAACATTCATGTTACATGCAAATTTAATACATGAATGCTGTTTTACGGATGTTGCATACTTGTTCTTTGTTCTCTTTGTTATCCCTAAATCCTGTTTTGTCCTGCTCCTGATATGAATTTCTTCAACTGATCATGGCTGAGCTGTTTACAGTCTTGAGATGTCCACTGCCTGCCTGTACCCCATGTAGCTAAACCAAGTTAAAACAAAACTGCAGTCAGGTTAGGACAAATTCAGACAGACCAAGCCTGACAAGCTTCAGTCCAAAGACCTTGCAAACTCAGTGCAAAGCCTGTGATCTACTACCAGCAAGGGCAAGACCATATTACTTGGCTCCAGGGCTACATTCTCTAAATGCACTTTTTTTTTTCAAAAAAGTCCTACATACTGTTTAAGCCAACTTGATGACAAGCTATACGATCTCTATTAACTATGCTCATATTAAAAGGGTCCCCCTTTTCATATTGTACATGTTCGAAATGTATCATCTGCTCTCACATTTAAGCAGTTCATGTTCCTTCCAAATGAGTTGTACCATGAATTACCCATTATTGAGAAATACAGCTAGAGATCCAGTTTTATAGTCATCCATTCTAGTAGGAGCTGACAGTAATGACCTTGGAATTCTCTGCACAACCTGCAGAATCAGTTGGTGATCGTTTAACCCCAACTGGCTACTAAGCACCACACAGCCGCTCACTCACTCACTCCTAGTGGGATAGGAGAGAGAATCAGAAGAGTAAAAGTGAGAAAATTCATGGGTTGAGATAAAGACAGTTTAATAGGTAAAGAAAAAGTTGCGCATGCAAGCAAAGCAAAGCAAGGAATTCATTCACCACTTCCCATCAGCAGGCAGGTGTTCAGCCATCTCCAGGAAAGCAGGGCTCCATCATGTGTAATGGTTACTTGGAAAGACAAATGCCAGAACTCCGAACGTCGCCCCCTTCCTTCTTCTTCCCCCAGCTTTATATGCTGAGCATGACGTCATATGGTGTGGGATATCCCTTTGGTCAGTTGGGGTCAGCTGTCCCAGCTGTGTCCCCTCCCAGCTTCTTGTGCACCCCCAGCCTACTCACTGGTTGGGTGGGGTGAGAAGCAGAAAAAGCCTTGACTGTGTAAGTACTGCTCAACAATGATGAAAACATCTCTATATTATCAATACTGTTTTCAGCACAAATCCAAAACATAGCCCCGTACTAGCTACTATGAAGAAAATTAACTCTATCCCAGCCAAAACCAGCACACAGTCTCAGCATGCAAATAAATACTGTAAATTAACAAGGTCAAATTCTACTTTTCTGGCAAGGCAAATGAAGGGAGGGAGGGATCTTAGGAAATGAGTGTTAGCATGAATACACTGACACCAGTGAGTGGGACGCTGTCTTTGTGGTAGTTATTGGTGGATAGTTTCCCTCATTGCAATAACACACATGCTTAAAAGAACAGACATGCATTCAAGGAAGACTGAGTTCCTAATCTTGAGACTTTCTCCCTAATCTGGTACTATTTCTAGTATTTCTAGTATCAGATCCCTAGAGAAAGTAAAATCACCACCAATCCAAGATCAATTTGGGTCAACTAGTTATCTACTGGCTTAATTTTGACTACAGGACTCCTCCATTTGGCCTGCCACATTTCCACAGAAGTAGGTAATTGAGCACTCAAGTGCTCCAGTCAGCACCTACTGACAAGTTGACCAATGAGACGGATTGTGAAGACCCCAGAATGCAGCCCCAGCAACCTTTTGCACTTCTTGCTATGTTGAGGTTACAGGGTTTGTTTTAAAATGCATATATATAAAAAAATTGTTACCAACTCTTCCTTGATAACTTACATCAATATGATCACTACAAATTTAAATTTGTGGCATCTGTTTTGGACCAGGCACTGCCAGATAACAAACAGCACACTGGTGAGTCTAATAGTCTGCATACTTGTCAGAAGATGTTACGTCTTCCTCATAGCTTCCTTCATAATTGCAGAACCACAGACTTCTAAAAGCTGTATGGGAAGGACAATTAGATTATCTGAAGTCTTCTTGCTACTCTTGGGATTGTTCTCTGGCATATGATTTCTTTTCCTTTTTTTGGTCCCATTTATAATGGGTTGAAACATTCATTTTGTCTGTTCCTTGTCTTGAGGGATGTCTAGTCTAACAGATAAATAACCTTTCAGGTTAACTCTTATGCTACCTGTTGTCTACATACTTTCTCTTATTTTTCTCAGGCTCCTTGTTATATACCTCTGTCTCCCATGAAACATCATTAAACTGCTAAATGGTAAATTATTATTCATGCAAATATTCATAAATGTGATGCTCATCTTCTTTTATTCATTGCTCACAGCAGAATAACTTTTTTGGTTGCTATTGTAATCTAATAATAAGACTAATCCAATAGAAAGACTCTCCTCAAATTCTGGAAATACTGAATTGGCTCATGTACCTGAATGAATTACATTCCCTCATTCCTTGAAGAGTTATGAAAGCCACATTCATACTGTTCACTCCAGCTGCCTAACTTAGGTGTTGTGCCCTGCATGATGTCTGCTGTCAAGGCAGCAGACTCCCTACAGTCCAGTACCACCAGATTCTGGGTCCCCGCAGAAAGAGTAGAGAGAAATTTTCATGAAAACTGGGCTAAGTGCTAGTAGTGAGTCCTCTTAATATAGAAGCTCAGAATAGTATCTTATAGAAGGCATCTCTGGAGATCATCTAGTTCAACCCCTTTGCTCAAGCAAGGTCAGCTAAAGCAGGTTGCTGAAGGCCATGTCCAGTCAGGTTTTATACCAAGGACAGCGACTCTACAATCTCTCTGGGCAGTCTGTACCAGTATTCAAACACCCTCGCAATAATTTTTTCTTTTTCTTATGTTTAAATATGTCCACCTGAGCTTTTTCAAATCTATTTCAAACAGCAAACTCATGTGTAATGTGCTGCACTATATCACCATTTCAGCATTTCAGCATTTAGCATTGCTGCCTTCTGATATTCTATCCTGGAGAAATCAACTGCCTTCACTCATGCAATAGAATGTCTTCTTAGAAATTTGTGTTCTCATTTCAAAACCTTCCTAATGTGTCTTCTGATTAAACTGTCAGCTAGCTGGAATTTGCTTCTTGGTTTGGTATACGAACTTTAGAGAAATATGACTACTGCTGTTCAGTGAGACATACTGGTATGAACTTTTGAACATCACTTGGAACAAAAAAAAAAAAAGGAGATACTGAGTCAAAGTCTCAAAGGAAAAACAAATTCTATCTAGGATATTACACCAGGACTCCCATAATGCTGGGGATTTGTCAAACTTGTGTCCAGCTGCTGGATTTTCGATATTTTGCAAGAGGAACCAGAGCTGTCATTAGGTTTTTCAGGATTCATTCTGTGAGAACAGTTACTACAGCAGTATTTTGGAATTGGATAAAGAATGCCTTAATTTATTCATATTTTTTTCAGGGAACAGAGAATTGTAGATTCCTATGCTGGAGATCAAGAACTGAGGTCAGGCTATGGAAGAAGAAAACATTCAAATTCAAGAGCACAGAAGAAGAAATGCAGGAAAATAAAAATTTTGAGCTGAAACCCATGAGAAGAAGCTGGAAAATGAGATGAGTGAAATCCATGAGACAGTTGAACTGCTAGATAGCAAAAGAAAAAAAAAAAAAGAAGTTTAATAGATTTTAAAGGCTTGGAGGTTTATACATTTTCTTGTCTTCATTGGCAGTCTCCTGCCATCAATACAAATGCACTTGGCCTTATTTCTGTAAGTCAACAAAGCACCAGAACTCACAAAAGTTAATGCAATTTCTATTCCTGAGCAAAATTTAAAATGCAGTATTGTGGAGGTAAACTGACAAAGTGAAGAAGTGGTTGTGATTTTGCAGTGACTGACAAGCTGAAGAATTAAATAATTTGACAATTTTACGTATTATATACATATACAAAAAAAAAACATTTATGCTAGTTTTAGGTTATAATTGGCATACCTGAATAAGCATCTCCTTTGTATCATTTTAAACCTGTAAACTCAAAACCTGACTATTCTGATTAGGAATTATTTTACCTGAACTTTGATCAGGAGTGTATGGGTGTAGTAGACCACAGACTCAAATTCACCAGTTCATAGGCTCAATCTGATTTTCAGAGCAATAAATCTAAACCATGGGCTGTTTGTCACCACAGTTTTGGTGTGGTTTTTTTGGTTTTTTTTTTTAAAGGGGAGAAACTCAGAAATCAGGAGAATGCATCACAAGTGACATGAATTTTTGCAGCAGCCTGTTTCTTGATTTCCCCTTTCCTGAACTCTGTCATTTCCCCAATTTCTGCAGCTTATCATCCTTCTTTCAGCAGATGACCAGAAAGCATCTGTCTCATGATCAATATGCAGGCATCCCCTATCTTTTAATATGTATTTCTTTCCTTATATGAGAGAAATATGTGCATAATGGAGAATCCTAGCACAGCCTGCCATAAGACTATCCATCCATCCATCCATCCATCCATCCATCCATCATGTAGAGGGGGATGCCTGTCTTGTGGTCATGGGATCGATATAACTGCAGTAGCACGCCAAGGCTGACGGATCTTGCCACCAAATTGTATGTGTTCTCTTCATGTAAGTGAATGTAATCCTAGCACATAGTAGTAGCTGCTTACAGGTTCCTAAACTGAAAGATACCTTCCCAGTCATGCGATGGAGAAAGAATTGAAGTGTGTGGTTTTCAAGAGCCTCTGAAAAACTTTTACCTAGTCAGGTTGCCTAGTACAGAATTAATAATATCTTTAGTAACAACATTTTGAAATACCTTCCTCAAGCCACATTAAAATCATTATTATACAGTATTTCTGTTGCTATGACACATAGCTGAAGTTCTACAGAATGTTATATGCTACAGTCACAATCTTTATAGGTTCTTTATGTCTTTACTAGAATTGTGGGAAATTAAAGAATCCTTTCTTATGGCTTTGGATCGGTGATGCTACATCTGTTTATTAGCATAACAATAGTTTTCCTTACAAAGCCACTAGCTCTACTAAAGAGGCACCTTTCATAATTATTAAAATAATCAGTGGCAATAATACTCTCAAGAAAAACAGGAAATTATATTATTATTTATAGTGGTGCTCTAAACGCTCTTGTTAAACCTCCTTTTTGCAGCAGTTCCCTGCAAAGATCTTTATTTTGAAGGGCTTTTGTTTCTCCTGACTTTCAGACTGTCAGACTACACTGAGATTTTTTTTCTTTGTGCTTGCTGGAACTGGCTTACCCTCATCTGAGCAAAGCATTATCTTTATCTCTGGATTGTTTTTCTGGATTTTTCTCTTCTGGCTTTGAGAACACCTTATTATTATTTACATTCCTTGGCAACACCCCTACAAGCCACAAGCCCATATTTTTGTAGGCACCTTAGAAATCACACAGAGGGGTGGTGCTTTCCAAAATTAACATACACTCTAGGTGGCTTTAACAGAAAGAGTCTGGTTTTTTTCCCCACTTTATACGTAGGCAACTGGGACAAAGATGCAGTAAAACCTGACTATAATCTTAAAAGGCATTTAGACATCTCTATGCCATTTAAAATAAGTTTTGTGTCTAAGGAAGGGAGCACAAACTCCTTGATCAATTAACACAAAGTTAGTATTAAACCAGATTTTATCAATCATTCCACAACCTATTCTTTACTTATAGATCCTGAGCTATTGACATTACCAGGGTCTACGCAGATCAGCACACTGGTAATAGCGTCAAATTAAAACTTATTTCAATAACCACTGGCTTGGAAACAGCCTCACATAAAACTATCTCCCACAGGTCTTTACAGATTCCTAGTGTCATCCAACAGTCTAGAGAGTCATCCAGTGGTCTAGAGATCACCTGTAGGTTGTCCGTACCACCCCAATAAAATGAAGTAGTTGGAAATACACTTTAAAAATATAACTAACCTTCATCTGTAGCTGTTGCACATCCCTGGAACAGCTCAAGTAACCAGACCATGATAGTAGCCCTGATCCGTAACACCAAAATCCAAATTTTCTTTGGCTGTTAGGTTTCTTACATGCTTTTCACATCAGCTGTTTCTTATGATATCTGCAAAGGGCTAACTCTTCAAGATCTATCTCAATTGTTACAGACTTGGAAACCTACCTAGGATCTGATGATTTCAGTAGTAAGCAGAACCTTAATTTCTGTTGAGGATCTGAGTGTACAGCTGAGGATAAGTGTGTTCTTCCAGGCAGGACTGAAAGCAAGTGCCTTTCAAGAATGGTATTCATTGAGATAGGAACCCAGAGAACCTTGTACGCCTGGATATAGAAACTAATTGTTCCGTTCATTCTAAATCTGCTCATGTGGAATTTGACTGGCTAAGCAAAAAGCTGAAGAAATCAGTTTGGCCAGTGCCATCCTAAGGCATGAACTCCTAACTGCCCTGATTCTGGATACCTATGTTGGAAAGGGGTCATCACATAGTAAGGCTGACAGTAGACTCTTTTGATTTACTTGCTATTTTGCAGTGGATTAGACTAATTGGGCAGCTAGTGTTGTCTGATGGCAAATAAGGCCTTAAAATGGCTCAGCCAAGCAAAGTAGTAAGTGTTCATCTAAGTTCCCTTGTCCACAAAAGGTTAGTTCATAGTTTATAGTCTTGAACTGTAAAATTTTTAAGAGTGCAATAGTTTCGAGAGAAGTCTTGAAAATTCTCTCATGTAATTATTTTGCATGATCTAGTACCTCTTTGTAAGGGAATATTTATAAATATTTAGGCAAGTTTGCAGTCATCATCCCCCAGCCCTGTGGAAACCCTTCTCCCTGCATTCTTGGCCAGACTGTAGTCAAGGTGTTTCAGAAAGGTCAACTACATTTTTATTGGCCCAAAATCCAAACAGGGATGCTTCTGAAATGATTTTGATACCAATAAAGGAAAAGTTGAGGAGTCAGAGGTCTGATGTGGACAGTGCTGATGGACACAGAACGAATGTTATGTCTATATCTTATCCTGGAAATAGAGAGAATCCCAAACTAGGTAATAAAATGATTGTTCTGTGACCAAAAAAAAAAGAAATTAAAACAAACAATTTTTTGTCAAATTCTGGATGAAACTCTCAAAGGAATGCCAGGGATTTAGAAGATTTAGAGAATATGAAATTCTCTAAACACTGGCAAATACTCCAAAGTTTCCAAATGGTTCAGTGCATAAGCAATACATTGATTGCCTGGATGGGTGCAAATACCTTATCACTCCTTTGTAACAGATCCTGCTTAACAGAGCTGATAAAATCAGTCAATTAGTCTGATTAATTAGCCCTTTTTTTTTATTGGACAATGATTTCTGAACATATTTTTATTTCTTATTTCATTAGTTCAAACTGTTCTCCACAAATAGCTCCCTGGCTCTACACTTCATTTACTCTGGGTAGAATCAACAGTTCTCCAGCCCAAGATCTGAACACCAGTCAAACTCCAGTAAAGCCAGGAGTCTTGCACTGGCCATCTGGTTATTCAAATCACACAGGGTTGTTTTCTGGCTTTTTTCTGCTCCACACTATTTGGTTATAATTTTCAGCAAAGGATAACAAGTGTAAGAGATTCCATTTTCATCAACGCCCAAAATCATATACAAACATGAGTACACACAGCAACAGCAGCTATTCACCAAATGGATAAACAAGAGCAATTTACAATCATTTTTATGAGCAGTGGGAGGAAAAATATGCAGTAAACATAACCAAAACCAGAATAAGTTCAGAATTCAAATTAACAATACATATCACTATCAAGTATTCACACATCCTTTATTAAAATTATCTGGAAGAATACTAATTACTAATGAGTTATTTGAGACCACATGCATGCACCCTGTAAGCCCCCCAATAAAAAATCTTTATTATATTTTACCCACAATTAACAGTCATTCACTTTTTAATATATCTCATAATTCTGAAAGTCTGGAGTATTACTATTAATAATATTATTAATAAAATATCCTGACTATTTTAATATCATTAATAAAACATATAAAGGATTTATTAATAAGATTTTTGAGAGTCCACACACATCCGTTAAGAGTCACCAATGACAATGTATGTCTATTACATTCTGTTCAGCTCTAATAGATAATCTCTTTTTCAAGTAACCTGTAATTCAGAAATTTCAATTGAAATTTCAATAGAATTAATTATTTACCTGATATTTGAAATTATATGGCTGTTAGCAATATATTAGCAATTACTGGGTCTGTAAAATATCATGGCTGATATTTAATGGCTACCAAGTGCTTCTAGTTCTCTTTATGTGTTATTTCCTTCTATTATTTTCTAATAAAGCTAACCTGCCATCACATCTGTAATAGAGGTAGGCCCATTTCTATTATCCAGGCAGAGCTAGGAGGGCCTCAAAACTTTATCCTCAACTCTTGATTAACTAAAATGCTTTACCAATGCAGTCAGGAAAAAGTTCAGAGCCATGAGGCATTAGGTCACTGACAGCTATTTTGAATATATTTTGAAGAATAGTGAGTAAATACATCTTCTTCCCAGTACTGAAAGGGGTCACTGACTAAGATTTAGATGCAATGTTATTCTAACATCATTTACCAGAAGCACTTTGCAGCACTATATAGCGAGATAAGGGGAAAATATAAACCAAAAATGTCTCTCCTGAATAATACTCACAGCTAAATCTGGGACAGTCTGACATGTGCGTTGTAAAGATACTAAGGCATCTCAAAAGCCACAAAGGCTTTTATATTCACTTTGGCCAAGGAAAAATCCCTGTTAAGATTTCCTTAAGCTCAGAGCTTCACCTGCCACAGAAGGCCTAAAATTGGTATTTCTTTCCAGGAAATGATCTCAAGACAAAGGCAGTTCATGAGCTGGTAGTCCTTCACGGAGATGTCTACAACTTTTTTATTAACCTACCTACCTCCTCTACAATATCTACAGAAAAACTTGACTATTTGCTTGAAGTCACAAGTTTGATCATATAATCCAACCCAGACCTGAACTCTGCTGTAATCTCAGTTTGTAAATTGTCCACTTTTGAATGAGGAGGTGTAGAGAACTGCTAATGTAAAACAACAAGATGTCTCAAACAGCCTGGGTGCTAAAACCACAATACAGAGCGACGGTCACTAGGACCCAGGACTGGCCGGTACCCTGGAGTGAGGGGGAGGGAGGGAGTCCTGTGGAGACAGGGCGGCCTTGCCTCGGCCCCTTTCCCCGTGGGCTGTGAAGCATCTCATTCCCCCACACACCTACTGCCTGGGGAACAGTCCTGGTATCACTCCTCTCGGTTTGGCTGGTCGCTGATGTAATTCTCCAATTAGCAAAACTACTAACCACTTGTGCCTTGGGAAAGGAATTTGGGAGGGAGCTAAAAGGTAACAAACTGTGGAAAACTAACGGCTCTAACCTTGAAGAAGAGCTAACAAGCTGATAAAAGTGAACATCTTGGCACCAAAGACTGGACTGTGGCCAGAGAAGATAAAACTGCAGAAAGTAGGTGAAAGGTAAATGTGGCGAGGGGAGATCGCGACCACCGACTCAATTCAAGACCAAAAAGACTTGCCCCCCCACACCTGAAAGGAGCATGCGTGCTAATTTACATAGCAAGCGAGGCTAATTTAAATACAGTAAACCAATAGTGTATGAAATGTTAATCACTAACCAATAAGTGTAAATTTAGGCGGGTTTATACTAATCATATAGCCTGATAAATGTGTGTGTGCTCACGCTCGTGGTGTGTGTGTGTGTGTGTGTGTGTGTTTGTGTGTTCGTGTTCATGCTCGTGTGCGCGTGATTTGTGGAATTATCATCACCGAGCTCCCTGTGCAGAATCAACATCTCTAGAAGAACCTTCACTTCTCCTCACTCTTCTTTTTTCCTCACCGAATGCAGGACCAACACTGGATCCATGGTGGTGACTATCCTTTGCTTATCTCTCTGAGTGCTTGCTTAACTTCCTCCTAATATTTCCTGCCTTTCCTATCACTTACTCTTTTATATTTACCTAATAAAACATCTGATTGGAGGCACATGACCTCGTTTGTGTCTTAATTTCACCCTTGGGATCATTACGAACTTTCCCCAAGCCTGACAATCAGACCGGGTCTTAACAGGAGGTAAGCAAAAATCACTGAATACAGATAGATTGCTAGTTGCTTCTCACAGTTCCTCTTTAAAAGTGAGAAATGTTGAGATATCTGAGGAAGAAAGGATCCTGACATCGTGCATCATAATGAACCACTGGACATGCATCTATGTTCATACACACAGTTACACATGAACACTCTGGAGAAGGCAGATATGATGCAGATATTGTAAGGTAGGAGCAGCTTTCTTGTGGGAATGTTTGCCCAAGGACAAGGAAAGCCTAAATGTTAAGATCTTACAATGGAACCCATTGTTCATTATGCAATATAGACATGACCTTGGCAAAGTAAGGTCTAATGGCCTCTGTCATCCCTGTCTGCAATGGACATTCTTCTCTGGGGATATTATTCTGAGTCTATTATGCTTTTTTCCCCTTGCGCATTCTATTGAGATTGAAGGCATTTAGCGAATTCATCGTTCCAATGATTATTGATACCTCCCTCCTCCCACATACTTCACAAAATTAAAAACTCATCATACAGGTCCCCAAAACCCAACATTTAATTAAAAGAGGTAATCAATTCAATACAGCTATTCTTACTGCTTAACACATGTAATGGAGAAATTAAACTACAAATAAACAATTATCCACCACAAACAAGTAAGGAAAAATGGTAAATACATTCATTTTGTTTCTTGTAGCAGGATGACTGAACTGTTACGTTATGGGAGATTTGTTTTACTTTGTACTGATTATAGGATGTGTCACTGTAATACAGATGACACACTTAGTTGGCCGGCTTTACAAATTGGGATAACAGAGTGAGTTAGTTGAACAGGCCTGAAGTATACAAATAGATGACAATATTTTATCTGGATGGATTTCTGTCAGCTAATGAATTGACCTAAGCGTAGTTAAAGTATAAAAACAGAGAAGTTTGGATACTCAGAATTCTTCATGATAAAGATAAGGCATTATTTTTAAAACATTGATGATTTCAACTCAAGGAAGTTTAATTGCAACATTAAGTTTAATATGTTAACAGAGAAATGTTCAACAACTACTACCTCATTCTGGCAACTAATTCACGGTGTTATTGACTTTTGCCAAAAATCATTCACCTGCAACGAGAAAAAAAAATATGCAAAATGTATGTTTACAGAGCCAGAGTCTAGATAGTGTGAATAAACGGGTATGAATGAACAGCTGTAAACAAAACAGATTTCAACATATGTAACTGAAGTAACCTCAGACACCTCTTGAGGGAGGTTCTTGAGGGAAGTTGTCTCGATCTGCCTCATCTCCTGAATCTGCTTATAGAAAGTGACGATTTTTTTTCCAGTGAATTCAGGCAGCTCTCATTGCCACAATTTCAACAGTCCCTTCGTTCCTAGACTGCTTGCACACCTGCTATCCCAACAGGAGTTAAAACTGCAAATTCATATACTACCTTAAGAAATTATGTTTCACAGGGCCTATGCTGGGACTGGGCCTGGCAATAAACTACACAATAGGACCATCTTCTCCAGTGAGCAATTTGTTCCCTCTTATCTCACCATCTGGTATATCCATAGGAGTTGCCTCTGCTATAAGGTTACCATAACCTCTGCCAATGACAGATTAGAGAGCTTAGTATATGAGCTCCTTTCTTTCTTCAACAGCTGCTTAGAGGGCACATAATCCTCCTTTTCAGGTTGAACTAAGCTGAAGCTAAGGGAAGAGCCTACAAACTCTTGCCTCCATAACATTTGGATTGAAGAACTGACTTCATTTTACAAAATGTCCCTGCCAAACAGATGAAGATAATGCTAGCACAGAAATACCAGCACAGCACAACACAAGCAGGACTTTCCATATATGCCATGCCTCAGAACTGTATGGATCGGCTAGAAAGTGGAATGAATTTAAATCACAGACATATGAAAGGGGTCTCTAATTTGCTCCTATTCTGAAGACATTGCAATTCCAACCTTGGTTTCTGTACTCTTCTTCCTCTTTGTCCAAGGAGGACTTCACCCAAAGCCCACAAAAGCCAACATAAATTTTTCTGTTGCTGTAAATGGGCTTTGCGTAAGAATCTAAGCAAAAACCACATCCCCGATCAGATGTCTCTGAGCACTACAAAGAGCAATTAGAATGCAGATAACACATTGCTGTTTCTAATTGTTCATTATCATAGCATTATAGATATTATGGCTGGTTTTTTTCTTCTTCTCTGCTGATGCTGCTACATCAGTCAAATGTCCCTATAGCTAATTATGCAGACATATTTCAATCTGATTAAAACTCACATCAGTGTAATTGAAAAACATCAGTGGCAATGTTCTGGAGGGAGACAACGTTCCATGTATTTTTAATAGCTGTAGGTGGGCCTTTCTTTTACTGCAGTTACCTCATATTTCCCATAATAAGGTCCTGCTTCCAGGTGATTCTGACCTTGCTGAACTTTAACTGCTAGGGATGAGTTGTTATATGCCAGGTGACTACCTGAGTCTCATTTTTCTGCAAGTGAGACAAGGGTCCAGGTGGGAAATGATATGGAATTCTGTGATGCTAAAATTAATTTTAAACCATATGCATACAACACGGAATTGAGGTTGTACTTGCAAACACAATTCTGACTTTGAAATTAACTCCTTTAATGTAGTTCTGTGCATATGAGTGTGTAATGTCGCACATAGTTACTAGCCTCTCATTCCTTCATTTTCTTGCCCTTTAGATGTGAGCATAGAGAGCCTTTGCCACCCGTGGTTCTCTTATCTTGCTCTGCAGAAGCAACAGTCTCAAGGGCACACAGTCCTCTGCTTGAACACTGCACTGTGTAGCTGTTCCTGATGGAAGGATCTGCAGGCTTCTCTGCTTGGTGCTGAAGAACCAGCAGGGCTCACCTCCTCCTCCTGAACCAGTGGGTCTTGGATTAAAGACGGATTTTGACATCTGGTAAGCGAAAGGCCAGCCAACCTCACTTTATAGAGCTGTCTGTGACAGAAACTCCTTTAAAGATTCCTTTTACAGAGCTGCTTCCTAAAGCTTTAATTGTTCAACTGAGTGTTGATAGTCTTATCTCCCATAGTTAATATGAATGACTGTCCCATTTAATCAACCAAGCATTTATCACTGAAGATGTCTCGAATTAAGGAGAAAAGGCTGATAAATGACCCTGCCTGTCTTTGTCTGTGTTAGTATCATTTGAAAAGGAATGGGGGTTATTCTCTATTTTTAAATTAATTGACACATTTGCTGCTATTAATTTAGTTAGTCATGATGTCACAAAGGCATTTGTCAATAACATTGTCAGTGAAGGTTGATGGAATATAATTAAAACATGGCTATGAAGACACAGCCCACAGATGCTTACAAAGCCTTTAGGGGATGTCAAAGGGGAGGAGCAAGAAAGTTCTCATTGCTGATGGCAATGTGTAACTGGCTTATGAAAATGAAGAATCAGGGCTTATTGCAGTGTTTAATAAGTCTGGGAGGTATTTCACTTTTTTACTGCTCAAAAGAGGGCCCCAGAATGGGAAGCAAGAGGTATAAGAATAGAGAATACCAAGAAGGAAAAAATCACCAACATCTCTGAGACTCTGGCTATAATGCCCACATTCACTTTCTGTCACATGTGTCACTTACTTTAGATCTAATCTGTATTATCATTCTGCTTATCGCCCTCTTCTCTGTCACAGTGCTGTTTTGTCACTCACCAGAAGTGGCTCCATTAGAGTGGCAATTACTGTCCGGTGCAGTTACTAGCTGTCTGACTTCTATTTGAATGAGTTGGGTAAACTTTGTCATTTATAGTCCTTTTGATGATAGTAATTTTCTTTGCATGAGTTAAATTGCTACAGAAATGTGCTCCTTTCTGGGACTTCCAGGTTTCACCTTCCTTTTCCACTCCCCAGCTGATTCCTCCAGCAAAATTGCTCATGGTGTATCTGCCTGTCGGAAGAAACAATATGAAATTGAACAGGGTTTTTTTGCCTCTTGCTGGTATGCCAAGTCCTTCAAGGAATGAATAATGAGTCATAGCTGATGCCAGTCATTCATGACCATTGCCAGAAATGTAATGCAAATGTAACTGCAAAGCAGTGATATGCATACTCTTGGATGCGAAATTATTTTGAGTTTGCCCCTGCTTACATATGGTTGGAAAAAAGCCCTGGTCCTTCCACAGGAGAAGAAGGAAACCCTGGAGAAGTGGGAAAAGCTCTGCAGAAAATTATATTCAAAGCATCATTTCTATTTCTGTATCCCATCTGTGGAGATGGGTCAAGGAGAGGCAAAGAACATAAATCCTGTGCAATTTAAGAACCTGTAAGCAAATGTCACAGATTCCCTAAGCTGCCAGGCTGGAGTGTAAGATCTACCTCTGTGATGATTCTCTTGCTCTCTTCCCAGTGATATTCAGTATTTTCTTCTAAGCTCCAGCTCTAGGATTAAGAAGACATTAAAAACTCTTAAGCAATGAAAGACAACAATCTATGTGGTAGAACAGAAAGGTTTGAAAATGCGAACCATCTGCAACCTGAAAGTTCAAAACCATTGGATAAATTGAATCAACCTATCGATACTGAGGTTTTGGTTGATTTTTCTTTTAATTATATAATTTTTAAGCCAAACCTGGTCAGGGAGTTGCAGTGTTTCTTGCCTTTTAATATCTTGGTGTCCTCTAGCAATCTTAGTAACGCACTCTGGTCCACTTTTGCCATGAACTTCTCCCAGTGCTCCACCATTTCTCAAAAAATTCAAATCTAACTCAACTTTTAAATCTTTCCTCCATCCATTCCTGGGATACCTTGACAACCTACCTTCATGAATCTAAATCTGAGCTAGCACACAGGCAGTGCAGTGTTTTTCCCTACCCAAAAACCTCCTTACCTGGTTAAAGCAAGTTTTACCAAGGAAAAAATGCCTGTTCCATTAAATGCAGCAAGGAGTTTTAAGTCTGATTAACATGCTACATGAATCCACATTTCTGTTGTTTTTGAGAGAAAGGAAGAGTCTGTGTCATCACCCTGACTTGTAAGTCTTTTAGCTTAATCTATTTCTAAGACTGCTCTTGTCTCACCAACATGTATATGTAGATGACCCAACTATATAAAAGCTATAAACAACACCCCTGAGACTGTTTATGTACCAAGAAGCTCACCAGCTAAATAAAGAACTCCTATAAAGTGAAGGACATGTATCACCCCTTGACAACATGGAAATCAGTGCACAGGGAGTAAATAGCTTGTCCAAGTTCATACAAGCAAGTCTTGGGAAATGGATTCAAGTTCTGCATAGTCCCAGCCCAGCCTTCCTCAGACATTCACAGTTAAATCAGACTGGAAATTATGAAAATAATTTCCAGGGTTTTCTGCTGGTGAGTGAAAAGTAAAATGAATCCTTGTTCCTCTCTCCAAAACAGCCGGTGATGTGGAATCTCACAATTCCCTAAATAGCTCAGTTTCCATATGGAACTGCTTGACCCTTCTGCAAAGAGTGGCACCATGAGGCACAGCCACCAGGATGGCACTCTCCTTTCAGTTGGCCCAGCTCAGAGAGCATGTCTGTTACTGTTCATGGTGAAACATCAGCAGCAAACTTGCTGACTTTTCCCACTCAGCGACCTGCGTTATTTTTTCCAGAATCATCCCTCTAAAGGGAAAACACATCTCCTCTACCATACAACAAAAAGAGATAAATAAAACATGGGAGTACTTAAGCTTTCATTCTCACTGCCTCTCAATGTGGTGTCCTAACCTGATGTTTATTTTTTGTCCCAGTCTGGTTTCTCTCCTTTCCCATCCCCACAGATGCACTCATCCTGCAGACCTGTACTCTGAGATAATTTTTTCCCAAAACCCATTTGATTACCTGTATCACCAGGGTCAGTGTTAAATGTCTCACTGTACTCTTCTCCTTATTATAAACCTGGCTGATAGCTGTGGAAAGCCTTATGCATTTATATGCAGATGATGGTTCTATGTTCACTGAATGATGAGGTGTCCTCTCTTCCTAATTCCCTTTCCTCTGAAATGGCAAATGTGATCATCTGACTTAATGAGCACCTTTTCTTTTGCAAGGTTTGATAAAAAAGTGTGGCATAGGCTTTGTGTTCCTTTCCCTACTCAAAATATCTCTCCTGCACAATACGGACCACTGAATTTTCAGGGCTAAAAGATGTGTAGCTCTTAGATATAATCATTGGTATTTGTTACAGGTATTCACAGGACCACTTAGATGTTGTGTCCAGCTTGGAGATTCCTTGGTGGTATTCAAGAGACTCAGCTGTATCTGATGAAGTTACAGCCTCAGTTGCAAGCAATCTGACCTGTCCAAGGAGTAAAGCTAGAAGTAGCAATTACTACATTATCTATAGTCTTTGGATTATGGAGTATGACAATCCTTCTAACATTTTGCATTTAATTCAATTATATAACTTCCTAAGTTGTCACTCAGCAGTAATAATCTTTCTGAATTTAAGCAAGACTACTAAAAAAAGGTTTCACTCTTCCAATTTTCTTCATACCTAAAATTGACTCATTGAAAAAATGGTAAATTCTACATCTGATATAACTGTAAAATTGGGATAAAAACTAAATCTTCAGTTTTGTCTTGGAGATCTTTAAAATAAAGTAATCAGAAAGGCAGGAATATTTGATTATTTAAATTGATCCTATGGAATACTGTGATTGATTGAAAAACATATGATGGAATTAGCCACCCATAGAAAATACTGAGAGTACACCAAGAGCACACTAGTGTCCATGAAGTGTATAGACAGGTTGCATTATGAAAGCTTCCAGAAAAGGGCTTATGTTAACAAATATCAATAATATTCTAAAACCTTTACTTCAGGTTGGCCTGGAAGAACAAAGTGAAGAAGTTCCACGTGTTACTAAGAGAGAAAGTTTGTCAAATTCTACAGCTGACCTAATCCTGCACTTACTCAGGCTCACATCTTCTTGATGTTTCTTTGCTGTATAGCCTTTCGTGATGGAATTTACCTTCCAGTAGTACAGAACCAGCGTATGACCTGTTGAAATATAGATGAAGCAGGAAGGCAATCTTATCAGGTTGTTTGACTTAATGAGTACAATTTTTACATTTCACGTTAACTCTGACTTCCATATGTTCTCTATCCCTGCTCAGCAATTCACTGGAGTCTCCTTAAAACCTGCGAAATACATCTGCATTACTCACTGGAGTAAAGTGTACTGTTAATAAACTTCTTTTCTGCAAGAGAGAGTCTTTAGGCATATGTGTGTTCATGGATACCTTTCTGCCAATATTTTATTTTGGGTAACTTGTTTGCATTAGGGTTTTTTATTAGAAAGCTTTGGCTAACAATGAACTTTGGCTAACAATCCAGATGGAGACACTGGAATGAATCTTTCTAATCACAAGGGAATAAGTACACGAGGTGGTTTTAAGACTTTCTGATTTATTTCCTGGGAATGTAGTACTCCTTGTCTACATATAGCCTTTTTTTTCTGGAGAAAGATCAATATAGTAGGAGAAAAAAAAGACTGTCCCTCCTGTAAATTATTTTGGTAATCATCTAAAGGTCTTGCTCCTTTTAGTCTGAATATGATCACACTAGATCATACAGACCATCAGCTACTGTGAATAAGCTTGCTTCCCCTGTGGCACTGAATTAAACAACTTGGAGTCAGAGAGGTTTTTGACATGGAGTTTTTTAACAGAAAAAAAACTAAATTAAATTCATGGGTCTTCCCTTTCTGCTGAAAAGCAATGAAGAGCAAGGGAAACAGCTGAAGGTATAGTGCTTAAACTGAAGCTAATGTTGTGGTAATAAACCACAGAATGATTTACAAGTGACTAGACCCAAGGCCTGTGCTGAGATTTCAAAAAGGAAAAGCAAATTCTGATAATTTCTTCAGTTAGGTGTCCCTTAACCCCAATTACTTTTAACAGCCACTGAATTTTGTCAAGATAATGACATCAATGGTCTTCAGCACTTCTACTGTGCCTGAATCATCTCTAATTGCCTTCTTGCTTCTCAGCATCTTGGTATTCTTTGGGCATTAGTCAAAAGTTTATTAATTAGTTTCATATTGTTCAGATTCACTTAATTCATCAAAATATGATTTTGAGATGAGGACAGGTCTATTGAAATGCTTGACTTTTCTGTTTTTCTTTTCTACATTGATGTCAGCCCTTCTCGTGTTTGTTTTTATTTAGCCCCAAAGATTGATCTTACTGATAGTAACAAATAAGACACTCTCACACTGCAACCTGTTATAGAGAAAAAAGCAGTACATGCGATGTTTAGAAAATAACAGGCTAGATTTAGGCCCAAAAATGTGTACATTGTAAATGTCTACAATTAGGTAGGACAAAATCTTACAGATCAAATTCAACAAGTTATTTCAAGAAGAAACGAAGTATTGAAAAAAAAAGTTAAAAATCTAAGCATTTTGCTAAATCTGTGCCTTTGTTGAATTTAGTCTTATTTCTGCATTAAATAGTCTACTTATTAAACAGTCTTTCATAATAAATGAGTTCTACATACAACAGTAAGAGTTCCTGCTACAGGTCTGTTATGACCTACAATAATTTAGGGTCCTGTCACATTCCTGTTAAGAACTTAAAAAAAAGTAATCACTTTGGGTTTCAAACATTTCAGATCACATTCATACTGAAGGCTGCAATCACGATACCGGTGCCTTCCCCAAGACTACAATTGCTTCCATGTTAAAAGTATATCTCTGAAGTTTCAGATAACTACATGGAAAAGGTCTTTGGTTCATACTCTGTATCAGATTATCTTCTGAGTGACGCTTTTTATAAAAAAACCTACGAAAAAGCACAGGTTTTAAAGTTGTCATTTCAAAGTTCTTTCTTAATATTACAGATTTTGATGAACAATTTTGTGAATTTATACCTTGCCATAATCCAGCATGATACTGTGTGTTTTCTGCTCCCCATGACATCATTGAAAATCAAGGATGACATCAACTTGAAAGATGCACTTGGTCCTTGCAGAAGGCTTTCTACTTTTCTTCAGGAGGGCTGTGGTAAATATTGTATAATATGGGTTCTTTTGCATTCCTATTTTTTTCCATAAGCATGAAAAAATCTTAATTTATTAGGCTTGCTTTTACCCATATATCAAGATCTTCAAAATCAATATAGTTATTTCTTTACAGTAAGAGAAAGCTTTGCATTCTTCCCATTGCTCATTGAAATGGTTTAACAGCAGCTGGAAATCTTTCAATGTAACAAATTTAGGAGGAGGAGAATGAGGACTAAATCATACTAGGGTAAGAACTTCTGATTATGACTGTCTTCATCACCTATTTTCCCACCAGATTCAATCAGTAACATTGGACAACTGAGGAATGCCACCAATTTTCTATATTATAAAGGATGTTTAACTGCATTAAAATTATTATAAACTCTAGAAAAAAAGAATCCTTGCTTTCCTCCTTTCTTTAACCCCACCAAAGAAACAGACTTCTCAATGTAAGTTGTATAGTTGGCTCATTTCTTGTGGTGCTTTAAAAGGCCAAAAAAGCAACTGGCCACGTGCTCTGCAGCCTGTTCATCAACATGCATAAGCAGACTCATTCCCTCAAGAGCACAGTGTTCAGAGTTTGTGTGGGGGAAGGGTGTTCAGAGTTGTGATACTGATCAGTATCAGTGTAATTAAAATTCCCTATGATTAAAATTCCTCTAACCTTGCAAGCTTTTTTTTTTAATCAGCATTTCTTGATCTATTTTGTCTCACTGCTATATAACCTATGTTACTCTGTCCAAGAATAATCTGACTTTATTTATCACCTTGAGTTTTTTGTTCATATCATCTGTGTTGCATCAGCCCTAAATACCAATATAATTTCTTGGCTCACAGACATATTGCAATTCTCAGCTTGCAGTCATCCTCTTCTTGCAGCTTGCTTTTGTTCACAGCTTTGTCATACTCTGTATTCTGGAGTTTAAAATTCCATTATTTTTTCTGGTTCTTCCATGTGCCTATTGTTCCCATAATGTTATGCATATCAGTATCTGAGCTGAATAACTAATTAGAAATGATACAAAGCCCAGTGCAGAAGACTTGATTGTTTCCCGCTCCACAAATAAATCAACATCTGCATTACATTTAACCAAGTAAGTGCATTAAGATTAACCAAGTAAGATGTATTCAGTCCATCTTCCTATAGTAGGTATTTAGTATAAAGCAGTCATTTAGATTCTACCAATAAACAACTGAGACAGGCACCTCAAAGGGGTGAGATGCATCCTATGCTTTGGGTATAAATTCTATGTCCATGAACAGGGACTTGAACATATATATACCCTACAAAGCGTCCCCTAGACCAAAGAACATCTAGTATGAATTTACACTACAAAGCATAATTGTCCCTACTGGAACAGTTATTGTCCCTAAAGGGACAGTACTGTTTCAAATAGACAAGGGACTTAAAGTGTCTTATGCCAGCTAATTTGGAAAATCTTTCTTAGAGTTTGTGCAGTAATTTGGCTCCTAGCACATGAGACAGTCCTTAACAGCATTTTCACTTATGGTGGTTTTGTACAGGGTCTGGCCTTTTCAGAGCAGAGACTTGATTGGCATCAAGTAACGAATGTGTGTTAGGACGACATAAAGTCATAAGAGGTGGGACTACAGGAAGAGGAAAGATGCTGTTTTCAGCAATACAGTTAATATCTGTCCTGGCCAGGCTTCATTCTATCTTTGCCTCTGCCAGATCTTTTTTAGGTAATGCTAGGAAAGCCTTAACCATCAAACTTTTATATAAATCCAACACAAGCCTCAGAACTTTCACAGTGACAGCTGTAGGCAGTGGGAACCTCACCTTGAATAAAAACCTACTCCACAGTACTAAAACTCTTGAACAGTTAAGTACTGAACATCTCCAATTGTTCACACAAAAATATTGGTACTTTTTAACCTAGCCTTGTCTGTAAAACAGCTCTATATCTATGAAAAATCATAGTACCACTATTTGAGTTCAACAGTTCGTAGAGGTTATGGTCCCAGCAATCACCAGAATAACTAGTCTGATCTCCTGTGTGTTGTAGATTTAACCCTCCATGGACCACAGCAATTTATGTCTGGTATATCAATGTTCAGCAATGTATCCAGACTTAATCCAAACACATGAGGAGAGCTTTATTTCCACGAGGAGGACACCACTCCTCCCTCCTATTCTGTTTAAACCTTATTTCCTCCTAGTTTCTCATTTAAGTCTACCTGGCTTCAAATTCCAATCTAGATTTTCATTAAGCTATCTTTGCTACAATAAAACATCAACTGTTACTCATTCCTAAATACCATAATTGTACACTTCTGTCATTTTGACACACAGAGCCGGTTAACCTCTTTCATTGTAAGTCTTTTTTCTTCAGTCCTTGAATATTTTTTTCCAGTTCTTCTCCATCCTTTCTAATTTTATCAGGAGTTTTAACTGTGGACATTGAGTTTCACATAGTATAAAGTTGTATCCAAGACCAAAATCACTTCTCTACTGCAGTTATTCATCCAGAGACTACCTTTCTCTATAGGTTCATTCTAGGACTTCATGTTCAGTTGCTTACCCATTATAACCATTCAAAAGTACCTTATTTTTCTCTTTAATTCATTGATATGAAGCAGTCAGCTCTTGCAATGAGCACCACAGACAAATCCATTTAGAAATGTTTCAGAGATCATAGTAGGTGGCATTCAAGGTAGATATCTCGATCTGAGTAGTCATTTAGACTTTTCACTCAGTGAAACAGGCATGCCACAGGCAATAAATCTGATTATTTTATGTGTGTGTTGAAAGATTGTATGAATTGTATTCTAGAAGTGTTCATAGACCATGAAGACTACTCCTAGTCACCTTGCAGGGTTAAGAAGTTGGTGTCAAATAAACTCACATTTTGTGTTTCTTGCACCTCCCACTAGTGAACCTATATGCTGTTTATCTGAAAATGGTCATTCTTCGGCAAGCACATTTGCAGATTCATTTTATAGGGTAAAGGGTCTTTCAGCACAACACAAAATCTTTGCATTGAGAGGCACAGTATCAAAGCACAGGGACTGATTTAAAAAAAAAAAAATCTTTAAAACTCAGTTGGAGCAACCTGGAAAATTAACGAATGCCCTCACAGTGTTTGACTACATGGCTGAGCCTGCTGTAATAATCAAAGAAATCAAATGTTCAGCCTCAGTTATGGGGTGATTTGTTTTTCTCTAAATGAAAATAATAAAAGGAAGAAGCAAGTGTGTGTGTGCATTTGTGTGCATGTGCAAGTGCATGTAGAACAGCTATGGCACGTGAGATCAGCACCTCCCAAATACTTAAAGTCCCAGCTTCCAAGAGGGAGATTACTTAATAATTTTAATTAACAAACCTGTTGTTCTATCACAGAAACAATGCATTTTAAACAACATTTACAGATGGGATCAATAAATTGGGCTGCTTTTATTAAAATGCCTAAATAAGGAATTTACAAATTGGTAGCTGAGTCATACAAAGACAAATTCAATGATTCAAGGATTGAAGGCATATCAGCCTTGACTGATTCTCTCTAAAATCTGTACATCACTAGCACTGGCTCCACATGAGAATGACTGAGACTTCAATACTGCTGTATCTACCTGGAGATAAAATCCATCTGCAGCTAGAATGTGTCATGGTGTTCATGCTGCAACAAAGCACTGAAACTGAACAGTAAATCTTTAAATTGAGATTCATCTTACCTAACTTTAAGGCATCTAAAGGTAGATTAGTTAGATTAGCTATCTGACATTTAGATGCCTAAGGTTAGGTGAAGTTAGTTCCATGACACGAAATACCCACAGCTTAGTTCTGGGTACAAGAGTAAAGAGATTCTGTGTTTCTTCTTGTGCTCTTCTGGTAAAAAGGAGTGGGAAATGGGCCTTGCCCTTGCTTTTAAGTTAGCATCAAGGTTTCTTCTGATACATATATGCAGGCTTCTGCAGGCATCTCTAAGATAGGAATTCCAGCAATGGACCTCTATGATGGTGTGTCAGACTCTCAAGAAGAGAGCAGACTGATTCACTTTTCTCACCCCACAACAAGCTATGTCATGCGGAGCACTGTTTACATGCTGTAAAGACTGAGCAGCTTCTAATTAGCAACACCACCATCACTGGGACATTTCTTGAATTACCTGCCTGGAAACTAATGGGAGAAGAAAAAAAGTCAGAGGCAGAAAGAAGAGGTCATAACCAGGCCTTGACACAAAGAAATGAGAGAGTATTATGGAAATTGGGCTATGAGCATAGAGGGAAAGTGAAGATATTAGAAAACCGAGCTGCCTGAAGGCCAGGCAAGATGCAGGGAGAATGATGTTTATACAACTAACGACACAGTATCAGGATGCTAGAAGCACTGCACTGAAACTGAACTTTGCCTGGGCTAATGAGTCCTGCTGAGAAATTCTATCCATCGTTAAATGGCTGCACTTCCTAAGCCAGCTTGTTCAGCATCTCCAATGTAGGCATACCTTCCTGTCCCCAGAGAAGAATGCAATTTAATTTCTGTACCTCAAGAAGAAGCTTTATTTTGTTGTGCTCACAGCAAAGCACAAGATTAGATGAGAGTAAGTGTGCACTCTGTTTTGCAATTTTGTTTTCTGCAATTTTGTTTTCTCAAATGTATTGTTTAATTGCTTGATGTGTTCTCACCCTGGTAGGCAGCTAAGTAATACACAGTCACTTGCTTGCTCTCTTCCCCCACCCCCAGCGGGCTGGGGGAAGAGGAAAAGAAGAGTCAAAGCAGGAAAACTTGAGATGAAAAAAATGTTGAATAAGTGAAGGATAAGTGGAAGAAGAGAGAAAGAAAGCAAACCAAGTGATGCAAAGGCAATCACTTAGCACCTCTCACAGGGAGACCAATGCCCAGCCAGCTCCTGAGGAAAAAAAAAAAGCTAACCTTCCTAAAACTCCCCCTTTTCTCTTTTTATTGCCGAGCATGACATTATATGGTATGGAATATCTCTTTGGTTAGTTCGGGTCATCTGCCTGCTTGTGTCCACTCCCAACCTATTGCATAAACCCCAATGTATTCACTGAGGGGGACAGAGTGAGAACCAGAGAAGGCCTTGATGTTGTGCAAACACTGTTCAGCAATAGCTAGAATATTAGTATGTTCTCAGTATTGTTTTGGTCACAAATATAAAACACGGCACCATCCAAGCTGCTATGAAGAAAAGTAACTATCCCAGTGAGGTCCAGTACACTGCTGAATAAAATACTTCAAGAGTAGCCTCTTGGTCAGATGCCTTTGGTGGATGTGAGTCATTACAGCACACACAAATACAGTGAGATCTGCAGATTGGCAAAGCAAACTTACTGTGATTTATTCCTTCCAGCATGAGGGGTCTCATTATCTTTGTATGTATTACAGTGAGATATCATTCCAGATCTCTGTGACAAAAGTGTTTACATTCACAGACAGCCAAATTGGATAGAAGTAAAGAAAAGCAAAAAAAGTTACCTGATCAACTGAGCAAAATCATATATAAATAATCCTTTCTACTTTTAAATGCAGAAAACAAACAGACTCCATTTCTTTTCTCCCTTCAATAACACAAGGGTAAGATTCTTCCCTCAGCCATATGCTGCGGTCATTACACACTCCATTTTATTTCCAGTGCCTTGGTGGGCATGTTTGACTGTGCCTTTGAAGTTAAATATCCAGAGTCCACATTGTCAGCCCCTCAGATTATCCTCTGAGGGATACTGAAAACATCTGATGAGAAACACCAAGTGCAAATCCGCAGGAGTACTTAGCTCTTGCTCCAAGGTATCCCTATGTGCAGTCCTATAGCTCATAGCCTGAGGTATCCTGCATCTGACAGCACCTTATCCCAAATGCACATTTTCATGCCATGCCCCAGTAGTCCTGTCCCCCAACCAATAATTCTTTTCTAAAAGTCCACAGTCTGGTCCTCCTATTTGTAATATAGTGCCTAACTAATAAATAATTAGTCAAGGGAAATCTGACATCTGGGAAGCAATAAGTAGAATCATAGAATCATTAAGGTTGGAAAAGACCCTTAAGATCATCGAGTCCAACCGTTAACCTATCACTGCCAAGTCCACCACTAAACCATGTCCTCAAGCACCACATCTGCCTGTCTTTTAAATACCTCCAGGGATGGGGACTCACCACTTCCCTGGGCAGCCTGTTCCAGTGCCTGACTACTCTTTCAGTGAAGAAGTTTTTCCTAATATCCAACCTAAACCTGCCCTGGCGCAGCTTGAGGCCATTTCCTCTTGTCCTATCACTTGTTACTTGGGAGAAGAGGCCAACCCCCACCTTGCTACAGCCTCCTTTCAGGTAGTTGTAGAGAGAAAAAAGGTAGCTACAGTCCCTTCAGTCCTTTCCCTGTTCACAGAATGTAAGAGAAGACAGTTCCTCAAAATCACATGTGCTAGTCCCATCAATACAAAAATGACAGAGACTTTATCATAGTTTTTACTGAGATGTGTAGGTATCAGCACACAGAGAACTGCTTTTGCCAAGACTTTCTGAACAGTGGCCACCCAAACATGGAGAAAATGCTGAATGTGTTGCCTGGTATCTATGCCAAAAATGGTGAACCTGTCAATATCAAACCTGTGTGTCACATATCTATAGGATCTTTGCTAGAGATGACTTTCAGAGTTGATGATCACCAACTTCTTGACTAGAGTGAAAACCAAAAAGAATACCAACACTAGCATGAAGCTAGGCAGATTGACATCTGCTATCTGGAAAAAATGTTTCATATGTGATCACGTCATTCCTGAAGAACAACGTGGTGTCCCAGCAGATGTTTTGATGAGCACTTAGACGTATAGACACAAAAGCTGAGACTGTACTGGTAAATAAGACAATGTTTGTGAAAATGTAAAGACAATGGAATAAGATTATCATCTATGTTGTTAGAATGGTCCATGGCATAGCTTTTGGCAAAGAACAACTAGGATTATCCATGACATTTCTCTGGCACCGGTGACAGCATAAACCAGAGACCACTCTTGATGCTACAGACAGGTTGCATGCAATCTTCCCCATTTGAAGGTGAAGATATTCATTCACATAGACATTGATCATTCTATGCCGGTTGGTCTCACAGATAGAGAGTGGCCTCACACACATCTAATTTACCAGAATAAACATAATCAAAGCACCAAAGCTTGATGATGGTATGCTTCGGCAGCTCAGCCATGTTTTCAGTATGCAGAAGAGCAGCAGAGAATTGTCAGACATTGTCAAGATTCCCAAGCATCTACCTGGAGACAGCTAGAAATGGAATTAGAAAATGTAGCATTTCACTTCTGTGTTCAGTTTTCTATCTGGAAAATATGGATAATAATACTAATTTCCCTTTTAAAAGGGGGACTTATGAGACTAAAAGTACAGGAAGAGCTCTGAAAATTACAATATTGTATATTGTTGAATGTATGATTTATTCAGCAATATTACCCAGTTAGCATTATTGGCACTAATGTTGCTAGAAAAAGAAAAAAGTGCCCAAATAGACAGGGCAGAAACTGAACCACTTAGAAATTAAAAAAACATTCACAGAAAGCCATAACAGAAGACAATTATGTCCCAGACAACTTAGCCATTTATTCAAGCAAATCAAAAAGTAGCCCACAAGTCAAGTAACAATTGAATTAAGATACGAATCACCATATCTATTAAGTTTTTTAAAATTACATGACGAAGCTTAAAAGAACATTCCAGTACAATGTGAAACATTATTCTTATTGCTACATCTAATTACAAAGAGGTGTAAATCACTCGGTCTAGCCTTTAAAAAAAAAAACTACTTCAAATACATAATATTAAAAATTGAGAAGAGGTATGCAGCTCCCATATAAATGGATTATACAGCTGGCAATTTTTAGAGTCACTGTGAAAGAAGTTCTACTGAAAATTTCCATCTCTCCTTTCCTCAGCAGGGCTGTGGAGATGCGGCTGGGATGAGGACAGGTTGGGACATCAGCCCACAGCTTGGGGCCAGGCAGGATAGGGCTGTGGTGGGGCTGCAGACCAGCCTCCTGCAGCATCACTGGGGCAGGGACTGATGGCCCAGGGCTGGGCTGAAATGAGGTCCTCGGCCATGGGCAGGGTGCCCAGGGGAGGTGGGCAGGGATAGTAAAGACTTGTAGTGCCCTCAGGGCCCAGACAATTTTATCTCATCAAAACATTTCAGCACATGTTTTAATTTCAAGGCCCAGGTAAGCAGTTAAGAACGTGACTGATTTTACTTTAAAAGCAGTCAATCTCAATACAAATTACTCACACAAACTTAAGTGCTCCTTTTGAATATAGGCCATGTTTACTTGCATTGAAGTGAGAAGAACTACTCAGGTATTTAAAGCACTAGGCTGGATCAGGATGGGATAAAAGAACTTTATTCATTACATGATTCTCTGTCCAACAGAGTACTGCAATTGAATAGTAATGATATCATTAATTTTTAGGACTTCAGCATTTTTGTAAATTAATTTGGCCTCTCGTCTTGGGAGGCAAAGGGCAGAGAGGGAGTCCTTAAAGACTGATGAATTTTTTTAATGGATGATGAGAGACTTCATTGGT
Organism: Theristicus caerulescens; assembly: GCA_020745775.1. Classification (NCBI taxonomy): domain Eukaryota; kingdom Metazoa; phylum Chordata; class Aves; order Pelecaniformes; family Threskiornithidae; genus Theristicus; species Theristicus caerulescens. The sequence goes on along the minus strand of CM036559.1, from coordinate 126,378,460 downwards.
GGAAAAACCCTTAGCTGGTTTATACTGTATTCCAGACATCCCTGTGTCACTTTCACTTCTGAAGTCTGATGCTGTTCTGAAATAGGATGCAACATTAAAATCTGTGAGATGAAGTTCAGCGTCTCCTATTTCCCTCAGCCTGAATAAATTACCAAGGTAATAACATTACTTTTTAGACTGCATTAAAGACCAGTGTCAATCCTGAAGGTTTTTTTAAGCTAATTCCAGTCCACATTGGCAAATCTGCATGTAATTGGGTCCTTATTAACCTACAGGAAAGTGCCTGTTCACTCCTTCAGATAGCAAATACTCGATTCTGTTACTGGTAAGTCATTATCATTTCACCTGGGCAATTTTGTGAGATTTTTAGGTGGAAAAGTAGGATCAAGCAAGCAAATCTGATGTGTAATTTCAGGGATAGAATTAGTATATTCTCCACATCCTTCCTTTATAGACTAGAAAATTTGTCGGATGAAAGCTAATGACTTAGTACATTTGTACCAGATTGGTGGGCATTCAGAAATCCCAGACTTGTCCATTGCACACCTGCAGAGTGTTGCTGTAACTCACATGCTACTGCATGTAAGACCTTGCATGTGCAAGAAGCGGTAGATGTATTTTACAATCTACTCATGACCCATAAGTCTAAGAAGCCCATTGTGTGTCAAGTCTAGCGCTCATGTACACCCCATATAGATAGATAATGTACAGTAGATTTTATACATTCAGAGGATAGCAAAGTGTGTATCTGGGACAGAGTTTTTGTGTGTATTTCTACGTGGCTAGATAGATAAATATTAACCCTATGTCATTGTAATAATGCCTCATAGGTAAGTGATTTGACATCATGACTTTCAGTGCCAAAAGCCTAGTTCTTTACCGTGCAAGTTAATGGTAGTTCTCCATTAGCTGGTAGCACTCGCAGGCTGTATCTGTACCAGTGAACTAAATGTTACAGAATTGTTCCCTGACATTGAAGCCAAATGGCACAGTACAGCTTTTATCCATTCTTTTAAAGTCTTTCAGCTTCCAGTGCAGCATGTCCATATTCAAACTGCCTGTTGAGAATCATCACTGATAGCTTCCCAACTTGGCTTGGGAGGCATTTGACAGAACTCTAGATGCCTCCAGCCAAAACCATGCCAGGGACAATTCTTACAACAGTAGAGATGACTGAGTTCCAGAGCACAGGAGCATACCCTGGCATTATTTAATTTATTAGCATAGATGTGGCTATAGCCTGTTATTATGATAGTGGAGCAGTTAAAAGAGGGAACAAAAACTACCCAATGTATGCAAGCGGCATAAGTGCATATTTTTCTGGAACCACACCTCTGAACATTTGCTTTTATCTACTTATGTACCAGTATGGAAAAAAAAGCCAAGAAAACCAATTAATTTACCCTAATCTACCTCAGAAGTGAACCTGGCCCAGGTCAAGTTACTCAAAGGTCTTTTCTTATTTATTTATAATTTGGTTAACTAAACAAAGAGAAGGCATCCACCAACTAAAAAGAAGAGGACCGCAAATAGACCATTCTACCCAAATCCTGTTTTCATAGCCATTTCTTCCTTTCCTGGTTTAATTGTAAATTCAGTGTTGGTAAATATTCCTGGAGTGATGGATGAAAAGATTCATTTCGAGACTAAACAGCAATGGAGGAAGTATCACTGTGGAAGCAGAGCGTATAACCAGGGTAAGTTTAGGTTAGATATTAGGAAAAACTTCTTCACTGAAAGAGTAGTCAGGCACTGGAACAGGCTGCCCAGGGAAGTGGTTGAGTCCCCATCCCTGGAGGTATTTAAAAGACGGGTAGATGTGGTGCTTGAGGACATGGTTTAGTGGCGGACTTGGCGGTGGTAGGTTAACGGTTGGACCTGATGATCTTAAGGGTCTTTTCCAACCTTAACAATTCTATGATTCTATGACAACCTGTCAAGGACTCCCTGAGGCAGAAAGGGGAGAAATGAGAACTCTGAGAATGAGGACCAAAAAAAAATATTCTTCTCATTTTTCTCCAGAGGCTGTAACAGAAGCCTTGAGTGACTGGCTTAAACAGAGATACCTATTTTATTAGAAGAATCCCTCCTGTCTTCCCTTTTCTTCCCCTCTTCTCTCCTCTTTGTAATGCCTGTCTCCATCTTTTTCCCATTACAAGCCATCGGTACCCACAGGCTGCTGAAGCTCAATCGCATTTCAGGTCAGTCATAAGGCTGGGCTGGAAACAGCATCTCTTACATACTCCTTCCTGGTCTTTTACACCTTAGAGGAAAAAAAGTGACATCAAGGTTATACTGGGATCTCTTGCTTCTGCCTCTCCTTGGCAAAACCTGCACTTCCAGTGTAACCCAGTGACAACTTCACTCTCCATCTAGCCACTAAAGTAGGTGAAAACATTACTTGAGTCAAGCAAATAATGGGAAAAGATTTAAACAAGACAAAAGCAAAGAACTTGTGAACACTTGGGACTTAAAGAGTTGAATTTACAGGAAGTTCTGAAGCACATCTTTTCCAGGTTCCCACAACTCCTGTCACCTAACCAGGACACTGTCCTGGGCATCCTGCTCTAGCTGACCCTGCTTGAGCAGGTATATTGGACTAGATGATCGCAAGAGGTTCCTTCTAGCCTAAGCAAGTGTGCAGTACTGTGATACCTATTGGTGAGGTCTTGTTAATGGGAGCTACATGTCAATGCTCAGTTTTGCATGGTTATATATGTACCCGGTAAAGTTTGTCTGTTAGAGGACAAACTGATTCTGTCTTGACAGCTTGACACTGTTCACTGTCTGGCAGTGTCTGGCAGAAGAAGGAAGGATGAGGAGGAGGAGCAGGTGTTAATGAACCTGGCTCCAAAAAAATCTGGAAAGACTCCCTAAATGCATGGAGTTGCCATACTCATGCCATTCTGATTAGTAAATAGTAAAAGAGGCAGAGAAAAATAGATCAACTTAATCTCAGAGAGGAAATCTGAGTTGCTGTTTGCCATAAGAGCCTCCACCCCTGTAAACTTTCTACAGTTCTGCTGGAGTATATTAGTAATATTCATCTCCATTCAGGTGTCACAGTTAGGCCTAATATCCTATTTAGGCCACCTACAATAAAAGTAAAATATAGCATCCCCTACAGCACCTAAGTTCAAGAACAAAATGAGATCTTCCTGCTACCCTTTACCCAAAGCCATTGATCAAAGGATGCTATCTGTAAGATGAATGTAACATAAGCACCAAAACTACTTCTTCCTATGGACACCACAGAGACTTGGCATAGTTCCCTGTAGAGAAAAGTTTGAATCAATGACCCTTGTCTTGAACTCAGGCTTCACAGTAGGCATCTAACTCTGAGTTAGGCAGGAGAAGAGTTGGTCTGAACAAAACTCTTTTTCACTAGAATGCTCTTGTCTCTGATCAAATGACAAGGAAAGCACACTTTGTATTGCATTGCTTGGAGGTAGAATTGCTCCTTGCATTGGGTCATGAGGTGGAGAATGAGTCCTTGTATTCAGCGTAGGGATTTGATGTATCAGCTCACTCCCCTGTTTCCAATTCTCCTGTTGAGGTACTAGTATTACGTTCCCATGCATATATGAGAGGCGGATGGAAAATCCCACTTGCAAACAAACTTCTGAGACAAAAGAGCATTCTGAAAATTTTCTGGTCTAAGTTTCTGGAACCACACCAGGAAGCTGGTCCCTCTACTTATAAATATCAACAAAGACCGGATTGCCCTGGAGGTGGCTGCATTTCAGCAGTGAGGATTAATACCATATAAGACAGGTGCACACATGGCCCTCTGTAAAGGAAATGGATAAGAATAATTGCAGAATGATGTACAGTGATGTTTTTTAACTGCTGAAAAACAAAAAATGAGAAAAAATGACATTCTTAAACAAGCATTAATTGAAATAGCCTAAGAGTTCCATGAGAGCCTGAAAGTTTTACGGATCTGATGTCTGTAGCTTTCCATTTGGAACTATGGCATAAAAAGGTTCAAAGAAAAATGCAAAATACCATTATTCTTATTATCTTTCTAAGACAGTATTTTATTCACATTTCTGAACTGTTTCAATTGACCATGAAGTTTAACAACTTCTATTCTTTTTTGAATGCTAAATTAATTGGTAGTGAGAACCTCTGACCTATTTTTTTCTGTTATTTCTTTTTTTAATCTGAGTCATGTCATTCTAGACAACCACCTAAGAAGAATCTGAAACAGCGGGTACTGTTTCAGACGCTTATCTCCTCTCTGCCTATCTCATTTTAAAGAGAAGCTGTACTGAAAATGGAATTCGATTACGAAAGGAATCAATCTGTAACTCAGCAAAAAGCAACTCCTTCATAATTTACATAGCCCTGCTGCTTCACCCTAATTAATGTTCATCTGTAACTTATTCTTCCTGTAGCTTTGCCCTTCTAACTGAGTGAAAAATGACAGGAAACCTTTGGAAAGCAGTTTGCTATTACCGAATTATAGAAGAAACTGGATCAACTCATTTAAAGTCCCTAGTAGTAGTCTCATAGATCTTAAGGAATATTGTCATTCCATTTAAATAGGGTTTTATTTGATCCAGGTGCAGCTGGATATCAGAACAGTAATGTAAATACAACAATCTATTGTCAAGAGTGTAGGCGTTTTAATTTCTTTGCAGATGATATAAACCTAGATTTTCTGTTTAACTGGTAGGATAATCAGCGTGCAACTGTGGGAAACAATCATTAATGTGATGAAATATGGAAATGAGTCTCATGCATAGAGAGAAGGTGGAAGCATAGTCCTGGGGTGAAGGACTGGATTCATGATCTGGGCTTGATTCCTGACTCTGCTGCAGGCAGAGATCTCCATCCACAGAGACAAAATACAGATATTTCCTTTCTCTCACACTTTGTCTGTTTATGGTTGAAAAACTTGAACACTACAACCACCTCTCATCTTTTGCATGTATATAATCTACGGCATGGGACCTTGCTTGCCATGCAAATGCATAAATATGAACATATATCTTCACTGAAAGAGTAGTCAGGCACTGGAACAGGCTACCCAGGGAAGTGGTTGAGTCCCCATCCCTGGAGGTATTTAAAAGACAGGCAGATGTGGTGCTTGAGGACATGGTTTAGTGATGGACTTGGCAGTGCTAGGTTAACGGTTGGACTTGATGATCTTAAGGGTCTTTTCCAACCTTAATGATTCTATGATTCTATATACTACTGATATAGAGATAAAAGCAATGTGTAAATTGAGAACAGGTACCTCACCAGGCATATGTCTACCTTCCGCACTTGAAAAACTGTGACAGGCAAAAGTCAAAATTCTTAGGAATGTAAAAATATCTTAGCAGAAGTTTTATAACAATTGCCACCTCACCACAGGGAATGATAGAAACAGTTTGATCCAGTATACTTATTAGCCTTGCAAGTTCACATTTTACTGCAATAGCTGTTTTCATCACAGAGAAACTAATGTATATGTGCAGCCGAAGGAATTGTTCAAAATCAATTGGTGGAACCTAAGAATGATTTTTGCATATGCAAACCACATGCATCAATTCCTAGCTAATATTTTAGAAAAAGCTATGTGTATTCATTTATATTAATTACTGCTTTTCAGAAATCAGCTTCAAATGTACCCATTATAAGGAAAGTTTTCCAATGCTCCTATTTTGCACATGAGAAAATAATTTGGCTGGGAAAGTAATTTATTTGAATCTTCGAACTTTAATTTATGGCATACACATGAGGTTTTTCCAAAGTAACATTATCCCAACCCTGAATTTTAATAAGATGGAGCACAGTGCTGACTTTTATTTTTGATTGTAGTTCAGATAATTAAGATTGCTTTAACATTTTAGACAAAACACTGATAAGACCAGCAATATATATGGAAATGGGATTTGAGGTTTTGCTGAATTTATTTTTTCTACGTAACAGCAAAGCTCAAGTTCTAAGCTCACTTGCTTCATATCACGGAGCACATTAAAATTATGTTTCCATTTCACTTTTCTATAAATGGATTAGCCTTATTTAATTTAAGCAGTTTGCAGATGGCCTTGGAGGGCAGCTCTTGCCCCCCAAATTGTATGTAGTGGAAATACTCTCCTCTAGCTCTAATAAATCTGCACTATGAAGGGAAATACAGATGGAATGACTACTATCTGAAGGATACAGTTCAGAGTTTAGGTACTAATGTGAAAAAAATGGGTTTTCTGGCTTCTTTTCCTATTTCACCACATACTTTCCATGTAATATGTGTAGACAGATCAGTTAAACCCAGGTTTGAAGTCCTATTTTTTGCAGGTTGTGTCCTAGTGTATTGCAAAGCTGAACAAATTTAGATGGCAAAGTCCCCTTGTCCAAGTTCTTCTTACATTGACTCTGCACTTTGCAAGGAGGTGCTCCACAGAGCTCCCCAACCCAGTCCCCTGGACAACCACATTGACAGACATAGTGTTTTCTCTCAGGTAGCTTTGGAAGGAAATCTTGATGCTCTCAAGGATGCACAAGAGCAAGAAAAGCAAACTGGTCCCATTATGGAGATATGACCCACTGGGGGCACGTTGCCATTGTGTAGACTCCACATTAGTCAATAAGGCTGTGACTATAAAAATCTGTCCAGAAAACAGTCTAGGCCCCAGAATACAATCATCAGTATTACTAAACTGCCTAAACATTTCTGGAATGAGTTTCTAACAGTCTAACTTCCAGTCTCCCAAACAGTTGCTGGATGTAGTTTGCCTGTTGAGACACTGGTGGGACCATTTCTGAAAGGCAGCTTGCATGAAGCCACCCTGTTTCTGAAGCCAAGGGAGTTTATTAGCACATATATTTCTGTGACAGCTGGTCTACACGACCACAAACATTTCCAATTATGTTTTGCTAAGGGTACATCCCCATCTCTTACAGAAAGAGAACCAGGGAAGCAGATTGAACATTGGACCATGATTCTTCACACTGCTTAATTAATTATCTCACTCCATGGCTTTATTTTGGACCACTCAGTTTAGTGTCCTCTAAGACAGATCTGTCTGTGATTTGATGTGAGCCCATTTGTACTATTTGGCTTTGATTGATCACTGACCTCTTGTATTTAGCAGTGTTGGCATTCCCAATGGAGGCCCTTGGAAGTCCAAGATGCATGAACAATGACTCTCAAGGGCAATTTGTTTTTAATATGCCTGAGTTAACTGGATGATGGGACTTAGCCATGCAGTTACTCCACCTAGTCCACAGATGTCCAGAAGGAAGGTCCACAAACACACTCTTTGACTGCCAGCTAACCCTTGAAGTTCCTAAAAAGTCCATATGTATCTCAGGTTTCCTTCTGGACATTCTCTGAAAATGTCCACTCCTGAACTCTGCATGATGCTGAGCATATCAGAACTTATCTCACACCAAACTACTGTCTAAATACCTGATTAGGCCTTTCTCTGCGCTATTCATCTGCACAGACTGCTTTAGCATACCTGCTCACTACACAACCGCCAGACAAAGTGCTGCACACACATAAGCAGAAACTTTTTTTTAAATCAGGAGTCAGTCAAAAATGTTTTAAATCAGGAGTCAGTAAATTCACCGAGGATGAGGCAGGCCCAGGTTCAACAAAATCCTGTGCCTGAGGGAATTTGTACCCCAGTGTTCAGCTGCAGACTACATAGGTGAAAGTTTTTCTCAGTCCTTTCAGCGGGAATTTTCTGAAACACAGAATACGTACTGAACTAAGTTACTCCACATCCTTGTGTAAGAGCATTCATCCTGACACCAGTCTTATTTTTAATAAATATTTCACACACAGTATCTAGCATACTGATATCAGTACAGACCAAATTTAGTTCTCTTACTCCCAGCTAAGTACAATATTTTTCAGCTTACAAAAATTGGAACATCTACTGCAGGAAAGCTCAAGAGAGCCCTTGTTCAGGTATAACAGGGTTGCTAGACTACTCCTCTGACAGAAGACTTAGGCTTCATTACTTAAAAGCCTGTCTGTCCTCTAGCATGATATAGACCCTACATATTTAATCCAAGCCCACTGGACAAATGCAAACACAGAGAGTATATTCTGTAACACTAAGTTCCCTTAGTGGTTTTAGCATTTAGACCTTCAAACTGTGAGAGGAGCAGAATCCCTTCAAAAATTTGGGCCAGATCTACCAGATTATTCCCGTATAGCAAAATTAGGCAAAGAGGCATGATCCCTATTCAACAAACCCCCAGTATTTCTAGAACATTTCCTTTAGTTATTCTTTCCTCTTTTACAGCACCAGGGGTATTTTCCCTGTTGAGGAACCATGGATCTCCTCCCAGTGTCCCATCCACAGTCTCACACAACCCACTTTACAAACAAGCAAAGTACTCAGGAACAGCCTTGGGTTGACTTACAAAAAAAAAATCTTTAAGAGGAAAACTTGAATGTGCTTCTTTTTAGCTTTTTGTCATGTTGGATAGATCAGTCATGTGTCGAGCAGAAAATGGTATGCCCCACCTCACCATCAGATATCTCAAGACTTCTGCTTCCTAAAGTGGATGTGCTGAGCCAAGTAACAGCTCACAAGCAGGATGAAAAGTGTAACGATCATGCTATCCAGTTTATTTATACTTATTTAGTGCTATTTAAGTTCTTCCTGGTTTACAGTCATAAAACTGAGAACAGAACAGAAAGCATGCGACAAAACATTCCTTTTTTGCTCCGGTATTGACATCTCTTCACTGTTATTTGTGAAGTAGCAAATATAGCAGAACTCTACAAGCTGATCATTAGCAGGATAAATTTGGCATTGGTACCTGAGAGGCCTCTTTGGTGCATCACTGTGACATTGCAATAAATGCAACTTAGATGAAACAAGCTATGTAGGTGGACTTTGACTTACAACCTCCAAGCATGGCCTGAGGAGCCGTGACCCCTTGTTTCCCTAATCTCACCCTGCCAACAACTACCATTGACTTTGTGTCCAAATAGAACAACTGTTCAATTCTTATTGTTATTTGATTTGTTTTAATAATAGCCACTATTCACTGGGAACCCTTAAAATGATACTGAGAAACTCAACATTAAGACTGGGCTTGGTGCTGACCCTGGGATGGGAAACTGGTTGCTATGAAAACATGAATTTTTCCCACTTAAATGTTAAAATATCACAAGACTTTGAAAAATAAGACCACTATACTTGTTTCCATGTCCACTGAAAGAGCAACCTGACCACCCCCAGCACAGCAGGAGGTATGGATGGACAAAACACACCAAGAAAATGACTGTTGTGTTTGCTGTTAAGGGAGTGGCCCTTGCAGCAACACTGAACTTCTAGAGGCACTAAAGTGAGGAGGATGAACTCTTTGATTAATTCCTACCTGATCTGAGTATCCTTTGTGAGAAAGCCATGGAGTTTCTCAGTACATCCCAGTCTCTGTTCTACAAGCTGTAGACACTACAATGTTTCTTTGAGACTTTATCAGCTTTCACTATTTTGATTATCAGCTTTTTGAGATGGGGATTGTCTTTAATAGTATACATACACAGTAATTAGCACAGAGGGACTGAGAGCCACTGTAATACATTCCTTAATGACAGTAACTGCCTACAGTTACCATTGGGTAGCAGAAGGACCCTTTCAGCTTAAGCAGTAACTATCCAATGGGCAAAACGTCAAACTCTGTTGGCCTTCCACCTGGGAGATTTTACAAGAAGAAAGTAATAAAGGGGTTAAAAACTCATTCACATTGAAATAAATCTTTGCTTTCGTTGGTTGTTTTCATCATAAGTTTACTTTAAAGTCTCATAAATTTGTGCCATGTAAATTTGAACATTTTAAAAGGAAGAAATAGGTAAAATTTTCCAAAGCCACTTTGTCTCTCTATTTGCCTTAAAAATTTTGTTTGTTACCTGATTTCATTGTTAGTATGCTAATTACTTTGACAACATCTTTGAACATTGCTTGGAGGATTTGGTTTTATTCAAAAGCAGATGTGTGTTTGCCTTAATGTTTTATATTTCTTTGGGGAGTTTTTAGCTGAAGCATAATTTCTGTTCAATTTGAAATCACATTTGTTAAGTTTTTCCTCAGCTAAACCACAGCAGGGAGGAAACAACTGCTTACATATAAACAAACAAAACCAGAAAATATGAAGTATGATTGGGAGTACATGGGCACTAAAGCAGGTTGCTAGATTTCCTTTGAAAAGAGATTCTGGAAGAAGGGAGAGAACTTTTCTTTTGCACTGACCATCTCATGTGAGTTGTTCTATCCAGATCAAAAGGCAAAAAAAGAACCATGTGCCAGAATTATTTGAGTAAATTGCATTGAGTTCAAAAATCACTGAAGGTCATTAGGATACAACTGATTAATTGTGCTGCCTTCAAGCAATGATTCAAACCACCAGGTTTTGATGGCTACAAATTCATTCCCACCCTTCATGAAACATAGGATCAGCTGTCCATGCTCTCCTTCCCAAGTCATGCTTCAGGCAACAGAGAGAGAATTTCTCTGAGTATAACATATTTCCCCCCTCTCACCAGTCAAGTATTTTTTATTTCTCTGGAATCACTTAGTCACACACCTTCCCAGTTACAACCTGCATGTTTTTCTAGAACCACACACCGACCTTGGGTATTTTAGTGACATTAGCCCCATACAAACCCAGTCAATCACTGCCCATGTCTGCACCAGTTAATTGGAGGTGCCCAGGAACACTGAAGCCATTCGACATGGACATACAGGTCCAGCAAGTCCAACACAGGGCCATGAAGGTGGTCAGGAAGCTTGAGCACATGAAATACAAGGAGAAACTGCGGGAGGTGGGTTTGTTCAGCCTGGAGAAGAGGAGGCTCCTGGGGGATCTTATTGCTGTCTTATTGTAGAGTGTTAACAACTACCTAATGAGAGGGTGTAGCGTGGATGGAGCTTCTCTTGTTTCTCAGAGAAGCACAGCAATAGTAGAAATGGCAACAAACAAAAGCTGCAACACCAGAAACTCTGATTAGCTGTTAAGGGAAGAAAAAATCACCATAAGGATGGTCAAATTTATGAAAAGGGCTCAAAGAGGACATGAAGTGACCATCCTTGTAGAAGTTCAAACTGTAACTTGAAAGGGCCCTGAGCAAACTGCTCTTAATTGGCCTTGCTTTGAGCAGTGATCTCCAGAGGTCACTTCCAACTACAGTTATTCTGTGGTTCTCTGGCTGCATGATCACCTGACCTTGAAGCACTGCAGAAGCTATTTCACTGCTGGACAGCAGAAATTTGAGAGGCCTGAGTTATATTTACATAGAATACACCATACTGACTGAGTACCAAAGTACATCCTTTTAGCATTAAAATTAATCTCCTAGTCAGACCAATATCTACAGATATAGAATCACAGACTCATAGAATCATGGAATTGTTTAGGTTGGAAAAGACCTTTCAGATCATCAAGTCCAACCGTTAACCTAACACTACCAAGTCCACCACTAAACCATGTCCCTAACCACCACATCCACACATCTTTTAAATACCTCCAGGGATGGGGACTCAACCACTTCCCTGGGCAGCCTGTTCCAGTGCCTGACTACCCTTTCAGTGAAGAAACTTTTCCTAGTATCCAACCTAAACCTCCCCTGGCTTAACTTGAGGCCTTTTCCTCTTGTCTTATTGCTTGTTACTTGGGAGAAGAGACCAACGCCCGCCTTGCTACAGCCTCCTTTCAGGTAGCTGTAGAGAGCGATAAGGTCTCCCCTCAGTCGCCTCTTCTCCAGGCTAAACCCCAGGTCCCACAGCCGGTCTTAATAAAACTTGTGCTCCAGACTGTTCACCAGCTTCATTGCCCTTCTTTGGACACATTCCAGCACCTCAATGTCCTTCTTGAATTGAGGGGCCCAAAACTGAACACAGGATTCGAAGTGCGGCCTCACCAGTGCCGGTACAGGGGGATATCATTTCCTTAGTCCTGCCGGCCATGCTGTTTCTGATGCAAGCCACAATGCTATTGGCCTTCTTGGCCACCTGGGCACACTGCCAGCTCATATTCAGCTGGCTGTCAACCAACACCCCAAGGTTCTTTTCTGCTGGGCAGCTCTGCAGCCACTCCTCCCCAAGCCTGTAGCGGTGCCTGGGGTTGTTGTGACCCAAGTGCAGGACTCAGCACTTAGCCTTGTTGAACCTCATACAGTTGGCCTTGGCCCATCGATCCAGCCTGTCCAGATCCCTCTGTAGAGCCTTCCTATCCTCCAGCAGATCAACACTTCCACCCAATTTGGTGTCATCTGCAAACCTGCTGAGGGTGCCCTTGATCCCTTCATCCAGATCGTTGATAAAGATATCAAAGAGAACTGGCCCCAATACTGAGCCCTTGGGAGCACCACTTGTGACCGATTGCCAACTGGATTTAACTCCATTCACCACAACTCTCTGGGCCCAGCCATCCAGCCAGTTTTTTACCCACTGAAGAGTACACCCATCCAAGCCATGAGCAGCCAGTTTTTCTGGGAGAATGCTGTGGGAAACGGTGTCAGAGGCTTTACTAAAGTCCAGGTAGACAATATCCACAGTCTTTCCCTCATCCACTAAGCGGGTCACCTTGTCAAAGAAGGAGATCAGGTCAGGAAATCAGGACCTGCCTTTCATAAACCCATGCTGATTGGGCCTGATCCCCTGGTTGTCCTGTAAGTGCCACGTGATCCATATCCATCCCTGGCACCGAGGTCAGGCTGACAGGCCTGTAGTTTGCAAGATCCTCCTTCTGGCCCTTCTTGTAGATGGACATCATGTTTGCTAACCTCCAGTCAACTGGGACCTCCCTGGTTAGCCAGGACTGCCGGTAAATGATGGAAAGTGCCTTGGTGAGCACCTCCGCCAGCTCCCTCAGTACCCTTGGGTGGATCCCATCCAGCCCCATAGACTTGTGTGTGTCTAAGTAGTGTAGCAGGTCGCTGACCATTTTGCTTCGGATTATGGGAGCTTCATTCTGCTCCCCGTCCTTATGTTCCAGCTCAGGGGGCTGGGTAACCCGAGAACAACTGATCTGACTATTAAAGACTGAGGCAAAGAAGGCATTAAGTACCTCAGCCTTTTCCTCATCCTTTGTCACTATGTTTCCCCCCACATCCAATAAAGGAAGGAGATTCTCCTTAGCACTCCTTTTGTTGCTAATGTATTTGTAGAGACATTTTTTTTGTCTTTTACCGAAGTAGCCAGATTAAGTTCTAGCTGGGCTTTGGCCCTTTTAATTTTCTCCCTGTGTAACCTCACGACATCCTTGTGGTCTTCCTGAGTTGCCTGCCTCTTCTTCCAAAAGTGGTAAGCTCTCCTTTTTTTCCTGAGTTCCAGCCAAAGCCCTCTGTTCAGCCAGGCCAGTCTTTTTCCCCATCCATTCATCTTTCGGCACATGGGAACAGCCTGCTCCTGCACCTTTAAGATTTCCTTCTTGAAGGATGTCCAGCCTTCCTGGACTCCTTTGCCCTTCAGGACTGCCTCCCAAGGGACTCTGTCAACCAGGCTCCTAAACAGGCCAAAGTCTGCCCTCCAGAAGTCCAAGGTAGCAGTTCTGCTGACTCCCCTCCTTAGTTCTCCAAGAATTGAAAATTCTCTCATTTTGTGATCGCTATGCCTCCAACCATCACATCACCCACCAGGCCTTCTCTGTTTGCAAACAACAGGTCCAGCAGGGCACCTTCCCTAGTTGGCTCTCTCACCAGCTATGTCAGTAAATTATCTTCCACACACTCTGGAAATCTAGACTGTTTCCTCTCCACTGTATTGTATTTCCAGAAGATATCTGGTAAGTTCAAGTCTCCCACAAGAACAGGGCTAGCGAGGTACATCATTGAAAAATGAGAATATGCTTGTTGTGAATATGCTCAATGCACAGTTTGACTTACTGACACATAAATAAATTCTCCAAAACAGGGTCATTCTTACTGCTAAGATTTCCTCTTCGCTGCCACTCAGCCCTGTTTCACTGGTAAATATTAAAATGAATAAACTAAACATTAAAAGCAAAGATATTCAGGGCCAATAATGCTAAAGCAAGAATTGTATCTCACACACACACACAAAGTAATACACAAAACTCAGAAGTCATGAAATGAGATGCTTCAGCAGTTATCAGCACATTAAATTATAACATGAAAAGCTGCAATGAAAAAGAAAACAGACAAACAAAAAACACTAGAGCTTTATCATCTAACAAAACCAGGATAATAGAGAGATTGTATCTGCAGAGTATTGCACACAGCTTATGTCTCTGTTAACCAACTAAAGATACACGCTGCATACTGGACACACACCATGCAGCTCACTAACAATAAAATACATGTAGCTGCTTAGCTAAGCTTCACAATAGCAGAAACGGCCGCACAAAAATTGGCTGCATTCAGCATAGGATCAGCAAGAGTGAATGTGATCAAGTTCACTGGGGCTTAGAACCTCCAAAGGGAGAAGGAGGTGGGAAGCACCAATTTATCAAATAAATGGGCAAGAAGCAAACCTGAGACAGATACTGCATCATTGGCTAAACCAGCAGTTTAGCTATTTACTGGAGGATGTCATTAATGGCCAAACCAACACACCACTATGCAACTGTATATTTTCTTTTTTTGTCCTCTGTTTCAAAGGTGAGGGAGAGGCAGGCCAGTTGTTCCTGCAAGTCTCACTGCATTTCGTATTTCCTATTAGAGGAACTGTCTTCTGTCCCGTAAGAGATTTTCTTCCCAGCAGCTCAACAAAAGACAAACCCAGTAATACAGCCATCAAGAGACTAAGAACCTGTGGATTTTAATCACTGACCCAAGCCACGCTCTCAGCTGGACTTGGATCAAAGTCCATTCTCATCTTCCACCTCCACTTTTTAAATGGAAATGCACATTCAAGAGTGGGTGTAAGCTGATCTCTGGAGTTCTTTGGTGAGGAAGAGACTGAGAAGAGCCTGGGATCCCCAGCGTACAGAGATGGTACCCAGTACTCACAGGAAACCTGAGCTGTGTGTTCCCAAGATGCATCCTTTCTCTATGGTCTACAGCCATGGTAGGAAAAAATACAGACAGAAGGAAAGTGAGCCGCAGTGCTTAGCGTGCTTAAGACAATTTTAAAGTGTGTTTTGCCCTCAAGGTACAGACATAGATCAAGTCATTCACCCAGTGCCATGCAGAAAGTTGAATACATATCTAAAAACTGCAACAGGCATGAGACAAAAGTAAAATTATCACTTTTTCCCAAAGGACAGCAATACCAGTAACTGTACACTGAGGCTGAGTTTGTTCCATTTATCTGTGTAGATCAACCCACACTGGTAGGTATAGCATTAACAAGGTTGTCAGTGCCTGGCCCAAGAGTATTACACAGCTGTTCTTCAAAACAATATTGAGAGTTTAAGCATCACTTGGGCAGAATTTTCAATACATCCCAGTGTTTGTCTTTCTTCCAATCGTTATCTCTTTTCCATTATCCTATTTTCTTTGTTCCCTCATTTATGCTCAGCTGGTCTTTCATTCTCTGTTTCTGTTTTGGCATCATTATTGTTATTACTCTTTCAGTATTTGTCTTGCCCTACCAGCTCTCATCTGGGCCATTTGCTTTGCCCTTTGTTTTATTCTTGTCTTCTGGACTGGTCTTGCAATAAGAGATGACTGCACAGCAGGGAAATCTTTCATCTCAGTGTTTCAGTAAACAGAAACGTTGAGCTGACTCTCTGGAGTCTGAGTTTTTTTCTCCCCATCAAACAGAACAAAGTAAAACACAACAGCTTTCCTCAGGTAAGCCTCAGAGCTCTGTCCTCTGCCAGGACACTCCTCATAGATTCTTCTGGATGGGTCTTCTACATGCTTTGCAATCATAACTCCCAGTTTACCAGTACAGACATCATTGTTGTGCTGTCCACGCATCATATAATTTTATTTCTTGTCATTTCATATTCTCCAAAATACATTTAATGATGTTTCCTTCCTTTATAAAACACATGAATATGTATTCAGATAGAAACCTCTGGAGTTTCATTTTTTAACAAGTTCCAGAAAACTTTAAGCAATACATATAATCAGACTGAAACTATTCAGGATTTATTTAAGTTTTTCAAAAGGAAATTCCAATCAGTTGATACAGATAAAACTGGGCATTTCAGCTGAGTCCTGTTTGTCATGCTTGTTCTTTCAGTTGTATCCAAAAATTGCTACCTACAGAAATCCAGTATTTCCCTCCATTTCTTGCTAGTGGATTTAGGAGACAAAAGAGAGATTGCCTGAATGTCAACTCTTCTTTTTTTCCCCTGACAGCTTGCCTACTAAGTAGATAAAATTTCAAGAAATGTGTGAAATAACGCTCCTAGTCAAATGACAGGGTTCTAGCCCTCTAGATCTGACATCTTACAGCTTGTGCTGAGAGGTCACAATAGCAGACACTTTCCTTTCTTGATTAAGTTTTTCTGCTTATTATGCTTTATTGTTTTATGCTTTCCATGTGAAAGAAAAGTATACTCTTTTTTTTTGCCTGCATATGAAAGAAATGTACCATTACCTAACCAGAAAAAAAGAGTTTGTATTTGGTGAGAAATTAGGGCTGATTGGCAGTTAATTTTGTGTTGTAAATGTGCTCTCCTGCAAAACAGAACAATTCCTTTCGAGATAGCCGGTTCCTTAGGAAACCATCCAAGGAGCTTATACTGGTCCCACCTGCAAGACAGCTGCTTGGCTCACCCACTGGTTGGCTTCCCACCAATGATTCTAGGCAGACAGCCAAAAAGAAAGGTCACCTGAGAGCAGCCTGCCAGGTGGAGGTGAGAAAAGCCACTCATACACCAAGGGAGCTGCATGTCATGTTGGGCAAAGAACACGGCAGCCTCCAGGTAGTCTGGGGAGTCAACTGGCTAAATATTTGAAGTTTTCAAGTAACTTAAATCTGAAGCAACTCACAGCCAGGAGTCCTAAAAGAAATTTCCAAGAACTCCAGAATTCTGATGTCGCTAGAAATATATCTTAAGATGCATTAGTATGGAGTAAGGCTTACTTCTCAATGGTATTCAAAGAGGAAAAAGGGATTATCTAGGTAACTACAGGCCAGATAATCTGATTTCACTCTCCAGCAGAGATATCCTAAAGTTGATATGGGATTCAATTAATGAAAATTAAAGGTAGAAATATAATTAACACCAGTCAATACAGTTTTATAAGAACAGCTCATGAAACAAAATTGATTTTCTTATTTGACTTAATCATGGATGTGTGATTGATAATACACTTAGATTTATTAAGGTGTTTGTTTGACTTGGTACCATGTGATAGATGAAAAAATGAACTCTTCACAATATCACTGGTGCACATATTAAGTGGTTTAAAAACAGGCTGTCTGATCTACAAGAGAGATGTCAATGAAAAACCATCATTGTCAAGTGCAGGTGTTTCTGAAAGGATTCTGATGGATTTGTATTCTGTGAACTGTACCTACAAATGAATATATCTCCAAAGTAGGAAAACAGTGACTTGGAGAGGGTTGATGTGATGGGGTGCACCAGTAGGTCTCCATGAACATGTAGAATTCTGAGGAGAAAAAGGGAAACATATTTCCTTGTGTGTATAAACAAAGAAGAAATCAGGAGGAGAGAGAGCTGATGCTGCCATGATAAGTTGTAAGACAAAACATGTCAGTAGTTCTGTCCTGTGCCTGTTGTAACACATAACAGACAATTATACTGTTTACAGAAAAGGGACACAAAAAGCTTTGTAACTTAGGCAGTGATGCCTTAGCAATATTTGAAGAGACT
Organism: Theristicus caerulescens; assembly: GCA_020745775.1. Lineage (NCBI taxonomy): Eukaryota > Metazoa > Chordata > Aves > Pelecaniformes > Threskiornithidae > Theristicus > Theristicus caerulescens. The sequence goes on along the minus strand of CM036559.1, from coordinate 126,360,748 downwards.
GATCTAGGTACCAGTGACTAAAGAGCTTTTTGTCCCAGCTGGAAGATTAAATCAGATATAGTCATATTAAAGATTGTGCACAATTTTTTTAATGGCAAGGATGATTACCAGAAGTAGTGGTGGTTTCTCCATCCTCTAGTCTTTGCCAGCAAATATTAGGTGCCTTCCTCCAGGCTTTGTTCAGGCAAACAACTGTGCCTCTGCAGTTAAACTTCATGTACAAGTTGTAACATGAGGATAAGTTGGTGAAATATAAAGACCTGGGTACACAGGCGTTAAAATTGAAGAAGGTAATGTTCTCTTCAGTCTTTCAGATTCATGGAGATATCCATAACACCATTAGTGGCTGAATAGTTTTCATTAAGAACTCTGCAAAAATGGCTCTCCCACCTCAAGTGCTGGGGCAACTCACATAAACTAGTTGAGGCACATTTGCATGGCACAGGACAACACAGAGAATGAAGGTACTTAAAACTTGTTTAGCTTGGGAGAAAAACACAGCTTCAGGCAAACCCTTAGGTGATATAAGCCTTATATTTTCCCTACAAGCAGAGGTGTTTGGATGTCTGGTTCAATATTTTCAGAAAGTTTCTAAACAGTTTTGGATAAGCAAATCTCAGGTACTAAAGGGCTTTTTAAGTGTGGTGCAGAAAGACTGAACAGAAACCACCAACTGAGAGACTGAGGTTTGAATGAACATATCAACTCTTAATGTCATTTTACAAAAGATCCCTCTTAAACTGAACACCCTGGTAAAGAAACAGATCATAACTTTTTAGAAAGAAACTGCAGTTAGATTATTTGCAGCTGTAGGACACTTAGAAGACAAATCTTTCTCTTCAGCAAATAACCTTACAGCTGATTCTGGTTCTTTCTGCCGTATCAATGCTCTGTGTTTAAGAATTCTCCGCAGTTCTCAGACTAATACCACCCAGCTTATTGCTAATAAAACAATCTTTCTCCTTTGCCCTTTCTAAGCTGATGCTTATGCAAATTACATCCAAAGAGATAGTCTTTGGATTAAGATTCCCCACTTATGGACAGGTAATTCTCTTTCTCTGTGGCAGGTAATGCCACCCTCACACAAATGCTTGAATGCTGGTTCAATTTTCTTGATTGTCAGTAATGATGACATCTGTTAGCCTGATTTTATCCAAGAACTGTGCAAGGATTTTGTTATTTTACCAAGCTTACCCATCTGATCTTTGCTGATGCTCTTGCTGCTGGATAGTGCAACATCACTACAATGATGTTGAATACATCAGCTAGATTTTATAAAAGAACTCTTTCCTTCCATGGCAACTATGGGGCAGTGTGAGTTAATCAACAGATTGCCAAAAGCCACAGAGACAGAAGTGTGGCATGACAGCTCCTTGGAACAGGCAGGGAAGCATTTACCGTGAATTCACTGAGTGTCAGTCCAGGCTGCCATCTGCAGCCTGTAAAATATTGTTCCTACAGCCACAAAGGATCACTTGATGGCTTATTACCCTACAGCTATAACAAAAAAAGTGGTTTTAAAATTATGTTTGTCTTGTGATTTTTTTCATAGGTGAAAAGAATTCCTCCTCAAACACTCTTAGAGATGCCCAGACTTCTTCCAAAGTGAGGGAATACCAATACTTGAATGCTCAAAGCCACTGTGTGATTGGACTACAAGGTCCATCATTTTCAGAAGAGTAACAATGCATGTGGCCCTTTCCTTGGGATGTGCAAAGGTTGCCCTTGCATACAACAAACTGCTAGAACACTGGCACTGAAGTAACAAGGCTAAAGAGTTCACTTACTCTTTCTTCAGTCCTTCCTTTGTGCTGGGGCAATCTAGTAGCAATAATTGTCTCAAGTGATCTTGCCACAGCATGGATCTGAATTACCCAGATGTGGGCAAAGCCAGTGGAAAGACCCCCTTTGTGCCTCTGCCACCTTTAATCTATTCCATAGGAATGGAATAATTACTGGTTTGAAATTATTATTATTTAAATTAACATAGCTTCTAGAGGCCCCAGTCACAGTTAAGGGCCTGTTAGATCTGAGACTGTTCAAACTCACAGTAAGGGTCTATCCCTTTGCACAAAGATTTCACAGTGCCAATAAACATAAGGGGAGCAGAACAGAAGTGAATGACTTGTCTAGGTGATTCAGCAAGTCAAAATAAATTACAGATCTCTCTTGTCCTCCAAACTGTTGCATATCCGTCAGGCAGAGCTCTTCTAAAGTGCTTAATGTTCGGTTTTGTGATTTGCTGTGGAAACAACTGACTAAAATAAAAGTGGGAAAAGCCTTCTGAACACAAATGGTCTTTCTCCCCTTTAATAAAGAAATAACCCAGGTGGGTAGGATGGTTCCCAAAATATGCTGTTGATGCCTTTCAGAGATAATCTGGGAATTTAAATACTTTCAATAGCTTCAAATAATACTGTTGGCTGTTGTTCAGCCTGTGTGGCTCTGATAGCAAAGCAGTTGGTCCTAACAGCTGTCAGAGCTTTCAGAAAGTAAGACATGAGTTTTCAGCATTGTGTTTTGTACACAGAACACAGCTGCTTGCCATTGTTTTTCTCTTCTACATCTCCCATTCCTTCATTGGCTTGAGCTCATAAAATGCAAGAAAAAAGCCAGCAAAAAGGCATTAAGCCTCATATCTGGATTGAGGCAATCTTGTTATTAATCCTGGAAACAGTATTTTCATCATTATCTGATTCTATGCCATCCTTTGCTGTGGAAAGAATGAGCTTTTTTAAAATTAAACTTATTAGCTGACTTTTAAAATCAGGCAATAAAGCAATTACAAGGAGAGAGCCAGGAAACTTACAGCTGAGATGAAGAAGCACGTGCCGATGGAAAATCAGTAGCTTGGAGCTCTTTCTCAGATCTGCTACTGAATCATGACAGTCAAGAATAACATTTTTTTATTTTCAATGTCTGTAGACCAGTGTCCTGGTTTCAGCTGGGATAGAGTTAATTTTCTTCTTAGTAGCTGGTATAGTGCTGTGTTTTGGGTTTAGGATGAGAATAATTTTGATACACTGATGTCTTGTTTCTTGCTAAGTAGTGCTAAGTAGTGCTAAGCTGTTGCTAAATAGTTGCTAAGTAGTGCTTACACTGGTCAAGGACTTTTCAGCTTCCCATGCTCTGCCCAGTGCACAAGAAGCTGGGAGGGGGACACAGCTGGGACAGCTGACCCAGACTGGCCAAAGGGCTATTCCATACCATATGATGTCATGCTCAGTATATAAACTGGGGGAAGAAGAAGGAAGGGGGGGACATTCGAAGTGATGGCATTTGTCTTCGCAAGTCACCATTACACATGATGGAGCCCTGCTTTCCTGAGGATGGCTGAACACCTGCCTGCTGATGGGAAGTAGCGAATTAATTCCTGGTTTTGCTTTGTTTGTGTGTGCAGGTTTTGCTTTACCTATTTAACTGTTCTATTTTATTTTACTTTAATTATTAAACTCTTCTTATCTCAACCCACGAGTTTTCAGCCTTTTACCCTTCCGATTCTCTCCTCATCCCACCAAGGGGGGAGTGAGTGAGCGGCTGCATGGTGCTTAGTTGCTAGCAGGGGTTAAACCACGACAACCAGGCTCTAAATCCTTAGTTAGAAACCTTCAGTAAAAAATGTCCAGAGATCATAGAATCATAGAATAGTTTGGGTTGAAGGGACCTTTAAAGATCATCTAGTCCGACCACCCCCCGGCAATGAGCAGGGACATCTTCAACCAGATCAGGTTGCTCAGATCCCCGTCCAGCCTGACCTTGAATGTTTCCAGGGATGGGGCATCTACCACCATTCTGGGCAACCCATTCCAGTGTTTCACCATCCTCATCATAAAAAATTTCTTCTTTATATCTAGTCTAAATCTGCCCTTCTTTAGTTTAACACCATTACCCCTTGTCTTATCGCTACTGGCCCTGCTAAAAAGTCTGTCCCCATCTTTCTTATAAGCTCCCTTTAAGTACTGAAAAGCTGCAATAAGGTCTCCCTGCAACCTTCTCTTCTGCAGGCTGAACGCCAACTTTCTCAGGTCAATGACATTTGTCTTTGTACTACATGATGTTCTACCAGTGCTACAGAATACACAGCATTTCACATACTCACTTCAGCATCTGAAAAAGAAAGAATCCAAAAAAAACCTACAGGGAGAAACTGTTTCTAAGGCAGTCTTTATTGTGTGCTGCATATACTGAGGAGTATGTATTACCATAAATTGCGCAAAACCACGTGGATCTGTATAGATATGTAAGTAGACTTCTCAAAATGCATTTATAAAACAGTTGTAGAAAGTGAATCATTTTGCAAAATGAAAAGGAAAAAAAAAACAAGAGAACAAGAAGTTTTTACCAGTTTAGATGTTGTGAGGGTTTAAACCCTAAAATAACCATACCTAGGGAAATTTAACTTTGTATTCCAACACATTCCTGTGATTCAGGAATATAAGATCTCATGTATTGCACTTACTATGAATGTGATCACGCCTAGAGAACATGAGGAAATATAGGAGGACATCTCACCATTTATGAGAGATGTAGGAGGACATCTCCACCATCTCAAAGGTGGAGAGATTTGGAGGCACTGAATAATCATGTAACATGAGAGCCTATAGCTTTGCTATCACTTTGAGAAGAGAAATGAGACATCTGTCTCTTGGGAAGCAAGGCAGTAGTTCTTATCAAAGCCTTAATGTGCTATGCAATTCCAACAAAAGACCATCTTAACAGATATGAAGACTGGAGGCCACAAAGGAAAAAGGAAACAGTGGAATCTGAAAATGAAAAATTCAGTGATTATCCTAAAATGTGATGTATTTTTACTTTCATAGCTAGAGAATTTCCAGGCACAGAAGGGCGACAAACCTTGTGCTACTGGGCACTACAGATACCTATATACATAATCACGCTAGGAAATGCTCACATACCAAAAGCTTCAATTAAGAAAGAAGCTGTCAGACTAAATGTTCTTAACTTTTTCTTCAAATTTTCTTATCTTTGCTGCTCACTCTCAAGGACAGTAATTTGTGAACTCCGCTTTAAAGTGTGTAAAGGATTTTGCTGTATAGGGTGGCCCCAAAGCTTAATGTATTAATGTCTGTCTCAAAATAAGTTCCCCTCTCATTCATACAGAAATGGGCAAATTCACCTCTCCTTCAAAGTGGAATGGACAACACCTCTCATTAAGATGGCATTTGATTGCACACAGCAGGTGTCATCCTACTTACAAGGAAATGTCATATTGTGATAATGTGCTCATTAATATTAATTATAAAGAACTCTATTAATGAAAATTAATGGTAAGTTATTTATCTTCTTTTAAAATTATGTAACAGGTAGAAATGATGAAGACAGCTAGCAATATATATGATGACCCTGCATACCACGGACCATCAGATCCCACCCATCATCTGGGTCTCAGGGAGCCTAACAAACCTCTGCCTGTTTTGTTCTGCTCCCCTCTTCCAGATTGATTTCCTCACAGTAATGAAAGGAGAGAGCATTATGTCATCTCCATTTTCACTTCCAAGCTCAAGACATCATGTGGCATTATGAACTCAAACTTGAGGAACATTGGCCCAGAGCTAATCTGCACCCACGTTTTCTATAACCATTACAAAAGGAAATGCAGATATTTGCAGATTCACAGGAGATTTTTTGTTAAACCATAGATGCCAGTAATGAAAGAATAAACAACCAGCAACTGTATTTACGAGCCCATTAAAGGAACCATCTTAGGAAACTGCAGTTAAAGTCTGTTTATCATTGCTCCTGTATACTGCTTCCAGAAGCTTAACTTTAATGAGCTATAAAAAGGAAAACAAGCTATTTCCAAACAATTCTCACAATTTAAATAATAATTAACAAATAAATCTAGCAACTATAAGAGAAAACAGCAAGTAAGAGATGGAGCCTCAGTCAGGAGAGGATGATATGTGCCTAACTCTGTACAAGAGAGCACAAGTCTAAACTTGTCACAGACAAGAACTAATCCATTGGTTCCCATGGAGTTACACCACAGCCATGCCAACTCTTAGTGCAGCTAGAGCCAGTTAACAGCCTGCTCCTGTGGAGATCCATGGGCAGAATAATCCAACATGCTGTACTTGAGATTGAAAAGTGAAGGGAAGACTCTGGGCCTGGATTCAGAGAGGGCGCAGATGAGACTGGGGGTACCATCCTGCTCCCAACATGGATTCCTGCACCACGGACACTGCATGGTGACCCCCAGCTCTTTGTTCTACCTCAGAGCCACTTAATCTTCACAGTCTTTATTCCTGCTCTTGCCCAGATGTCTGAACTCTTCCCAAGCCATCCTGAGCATTTTTCCTAATTTTATACTTTGCAGGCAGAAATTTTGACACCGGACTGTAGAGCGCACACAAATTCCTTCTGTCTTGAACCAAGAATGAGCCATATATGATGAAATCCAGGTCTTTCAAGACAGACCAGGTGTTTTAGACATGCCTTTTTCTTTGTGTGAGCCACACAAACTCATTTAGGAACTAAATGTCTCTATAAACAATATTGAAATTAATGTTTAAATTGTTATTCTATCCTTTAGCTCAGTCTGCTGCAATGCTGTGCTCTCACCTCCCAACAGAAGAAGGTAAGAATGGCCATACTGGGACGTGCAAAAGTCCATCTAGCCCAATATTCTCTATCAAGGTAGTCAAAAGCAGACTGGTGGAGAAAACACAGTAATAGAAATAATTGGGGGCATATATAATGATATTTCCCTGACATACTCTTCCAGCCTCCATCACTCTGTGGCTCGGACACAGTTTGTGCTTAATAGCCCTTGAAAGAATTTTTCTCCCATAAATTTGTCTAATTGGTTTTTGAGTGTATGTAAACTTTTGACATCCACAATATCTTGTGACAGTAAATTCCACAGTTTAGCTATGTGTTATGTGTTCTTAACCTGATAATTTCACTTGATATCCTCTTGTACCTGTGAGGAACAATGAACAGTATTTCCGTAGTCACCTTCTGGAAGTTAGAAAGTTCAATAACATTTGAAGTCAGCATGGTCCGAGCGTTAATACTGCTTGGCTGCTACAGGCTTTTGTACAGTGCCTGGAAATAGATTTTGTCTTTTGCAAAAGGTGGCCCTATCAGTACCAAAGATATTCATTGACTTCAACTGATACGTCATAGAAGTAGAATTAGCAAAAAGGACATAAAACACAAGGGACCAAATTTATTTCTCAGACCTCAGGTGTAGCTTAGCCACTGTGCAGAGAAGAATGTAACGGATGAAACTCAGCCCACAGATTATATTTCAGATATTCTCCTCTCTTCAGCATGCCTATCTTAGGCATTCCCTGATACAGCATGCTGTTTTGAAATCGTCACACTTCTCCTCAGTTGTCAATGTCTTCATCTGTTTATGAATCTGGACTTTAATCTATTTTAACCTGTGTGTAAATTTTACTGCATGCTTGCTTGCTTCTTTCAGTATCTAAATATTTGCAAAAAAAGTGACCTCAAGTGTTGGCCCAATTCCATTCCTACACAAATCAGTGCCAGCCAACCTGGGGAATTGACAAATACTCCAAAAATACTCAGAGAAGAATCAAAATCTTTTTACCTCCCCTGAAGCAGCAGTAACAAAAGCACTGCTGAAGCATTAACAAGTACATCTCTGGCCTATATTAAGGGAAAGAGAACACATAATGTAACAGGCTTGGAAGGAACATAAAATAAATGATCATGTTAACATTAAAGCAGATTAAATAAGTCACAGTAGATTAAATTACTTTGTCTGGCTTTGTACACTCCTCAGGTGCTGCTGGGCTGAAACCAATATGGGACAATTCAGTTTTCCAGGGAAAACACCGTAGCATTGAAAGTTCAAATTTCACAGTCCTGTCAGAACTGAGACTCTGTAGCATTCAAAACACTGATTTTGTACCTGAATAATGTGGTTATTCAGCGAGTGAGGTGTCTTTCTCTTTACACTAATGAGTCCTTATATTTAAAATGCATGCAGCTTGAGAACAAGTCCATAAGTTGCTACTTATGCTGAATATTATGCCACCAGGGAACAGTATAATGCAAAGTTCAATTACAAATGAGGTTTCAAAGGCAAGGCATCATGTCATCAGATATACGGGTAACGAAAAAACATTTACTACCACCTAGATAACAGTGCTCCTTCTGAGCTCTTTCACCTCATTGCTGCTATGCACATTGTCTTGAGTTTGTTGGTTTGATTGTCAAGTTGTTGGTTCTTAGATGTTAAGAAACAGGTTTATGTCTGTAGCTGTTCTTTTGGTTCTTCATTCCCAGTAGGAATAAGTAGTAGCTAAGTGCCTAAATCCTAAAGGAGTTATATACCAACATGTCTTTGTAGATCTCAATTTTAATCTTTTAAAGTTAAAAAAAAAAGGCAATCCATGTATTTAGCCCAATTATTAAAATATCTTTTGAGTTTATCAACACTGAAAGCACTGAGATGCTTTAAGAAACTAGTAATTTTGCCGTGTAAATATGTAGTGTATCATCCCTGAGGAATGGATGGCACAGTTCCCAGCTTCAAATACTGACACAATGAACTCCAAGCAATCTTGAATTGAGGGTTATAAGGAATTACATGAGGCTCAGATTGCTTGGCTCATACTCTTTGGATGTCCCAACATTTAATTCAGAATGCACTGCATGATATTGCAAATTTTATAATATAATTATAATTTAAAATTTAATTTTATCTTATAAGATGGAGGAGGCCAAGACTGTTGTTCTGCTTTATTTCTAATGGGCTCTACATAAGTGAACAGAATTCAACGGATTGTTGCATGGACTTTGTTTAAGCAAAGAAACTAGATATCAGAGTTTGAATCAAAATGTGATTTTTTTTTTTAATTTTTTCCCCAAAATTCTTAGAAAGTTGGACTTTTTTTTTTGGCAGCTTCAGTTGTTTTCAGCTCTAGCCTGTTCAGTGCCATGCTTTCTAGCAAACCACAACTTCATGAGAAAAGAATCAACAATAAAACCCAGACTTCTTGCTCCAAAACACACAGGTTGCATTTATACCGATAAATTACATTTATGCCACATTTAGACTGATAAACAGCACCAGAAACTGTTGTCAAGGACTGGAACTCAATCAGCTCTACAGGTAAGCTGCTGTAGCAATCCCTGGCCATGCTTTTGGCCCCAGCCTGATTAGTGCCCACCTGAGCAATTTCTGGGAAGTGTTCAGGAATTAGCACACACCAGGGATCATTCTCAATAGTCAGCTTGGATGCAGGCACCCTATAATGGAGGCTAAGAGGTTTTAATATTATGTACTCGAGTTAGTTCATGCCAGTTGTCCTTATCACCAGAAAACAATCCTAAGCATATTTAATGTACTAGTAGATAGGTAGCCATAGAGTCCAACTATCTGAGATAAACACAAATTATCTTGTTGCAGTAAATTTTAGATATAAGAAATATTTGGATCCTATGACCAGAAGACAGTTTTTTACATAGTCAGTGCCCTGGCACTACATTTTAGTTAATTAATAGAGTATCCTTATCTGGTTTCTTTCTACTGTTAAAGAATCCCTGTTTAAGGAGAAAACAGCCTGTGTGGATACACAATTAAGCAGGACATATACTAACTGTAACATGCTACGTATGTGTAAGTTATTTAGAGGGTGCTATTCCCGCAATCAAGCATTACAAGACTTCTCCAGTTTTGCCTGGAGTATGTTGGCTTTATCGGACTTTTCTGTCATTCAGTTTCAATGAATACGTTTCAGTGTCAATAGTTCTTGGGGTATTTGGAATTTTTCTTTAAAGTCCCAACCTTTAGGAGCCCTTGATCATATGAAAATCTTCAATTTCAGTGTAGATAATGGATCTTTCTAACTCTTGTGATTTCAGGGGAAAAATAATGAAAATGCAAGGCTTGCAGCCTTCAAAGCCCTTAAGAAATAGCAAGGATCTGTACGTTACCTAATCATGATTCTTACTCAAACAAAAGACTGGAGGTGGGAGAGGAAATGTGGTGTTATTTATGAATGTCTAGGCTGCATAGCAATGCAACTTAGTCCTAAGTATATGATGTGGCTGAGTTTATACGCTGGTATTAATTTATGTGTTAGTTTATGTGCTGTCATTGTAGAATAGTTCAGAGTAGAGCTGCTAACCTCCCTGGAAAATGGCTTCCTCTGATCTCTGACAGTTTTTCTTGATTAAAGAATGTTTTTGATTTTTATAACCACATGAAAAGAAACTCAAAAACATTTTTGATAAAGAGTGATTTTTACAGCAGATCCTCAAAGAAGGCTGCTTCTTTGCTTTCATGCCACACTAGCCATTCCTTAATTCCCAGGGTTAACATATGAACAAAAATGTTGATAAACAGATAGCAAAACAAATAGACAAAACTGCTATTATGTAAGCAGTGTCTCTGCTGTAGCATCATTCATTAAACAAGTCCCTTTGCACATTCCAGATAGGTCTTGATAAAATGCTTCTTCCCTTTTCTACTACACTACCATTAACTGACTGACCATGTAATAAGTATGAAAGTTCAGTAATTATATGCTTGATTAGTGAATAATCTTTTCCTGAGCTGCACTACAAAGTCATTTAGTTCATATTATGGCTTATTACAACATTCTGTAGGTACTAATTCACTGTGTGAAGTATAGGTACATATATATGTAACCTGGGATCACTATCTAAAAAAATAGTAGCAGCCTGCTGTCCAGGATACATCAGTTGCCTCACACCATGAGATATTTATGTTATATAGCTTATTTTCTTATATGTGATTAGTGGCAGAAGGGACTGCACGCTATCGGCTGCTCTGCCCTCTCTGCCAGCTACTTGCAGCATGACTCTGAACTGCCTCCGATGCCCTCTTGACTACCATTGATGTAACCTGTAAAGGCCCCAGTGGCATAGCTGCTATTCAAATAAATACAGACTTGTCCTACCCTTGAAAAGCTTCCCATCTTCGACCAGAAGTCATCAGCTATCTCTGTGCTAATTGCTTCCTCCTTTATTACAGTATCTTGTATAGGAACATATATATTTGGTCCTGGCCTGGTTATTTATTTTTAAGTGCCCTGCTTAAATGAGTCATTATTGCTTGAAACTGCCCATCTTTGCTTCTTCTTTGCTTCATCTACTTCATCATTTTACGAACTTCTGTCTCAATTTTTATTGGAAGGTAAAGACTTTTTATTATATCATCTTTCTGATGTAGACTACATCAAACCTAAATATTTCCCTAGTTCCTAATAACAGGAAACCTCTCTTCTCTGTAACTTTATCACACATTGAGATACTGATTCTGTTATCCCACCCCTTTGACTGGTTCTGCATGTTACTCAATGAAGTTCAGAATGCAATGTAAGATTTTGGTTGGTATTTAGTCTCCTGTGTTTAACCATTTAAACTGGCTTCCAAGTCCTCTCTCACGCATTTCACGTTGCTCGTTATCTCCTCATCACCATCTCTTCCTAACACTCTCCAGCTTTGTGTTTTATGATGACATTTTCCTTCTCTTCAGCAACCAAAAGCCTTCTAGAGTTACTGTTCCCTGTCCCTGAAGGAATCACCCATGTGTCTGCTTCCCTAATTGCCTCCAGCTGGCTCCCCTAAGGCTCAAAAGAGAATATTCTGGCTTTGAGGGCAGCAGAATGCCCTCACTGCATGCTCAGATACTTTAAGGAAAGCATTAAAACTGTCCTGTGGTTTTTAAAGGTGTTTCCAATGTCATGCGCATAGTGAGAAATAGTTTCATTTGGAAGACTTCAATGTTTTGCACCTTACAGACCATGCAGCACATCAGGGCACGCACACAAAAAGTATTTTGTGAATTAAATTTGATCCTCTTTGACACAGCTTTTTTGTAGTGCAGGACGTTTCCACTATTACACAATTGCACATGTGGCATATGTGCAAGAAAATCCAGTTACTTTAGAAGACAATTATTTTGATTTTGATGCAGCCAAGGCTTGCCTGTGTTTGGCAAACTGGTGCTTGTCCTTAGCTGGCACAGAGAAGGGCAAATTCTCAGCAACTTTTGCAAAGTTATACCAATTTACACCAAGTAAAAATACTGTGAATGCCTTCTGGCAAACAAGAGACCAATACAGAGTTCTCATCTGACCTTTCCAGGAAGGGCATTATTAAAGATTTATTCCTTCCAGAATTCTAATTGGTTTCTTTTGGTGACCTTTCTGGATAATGGTGGTGATTTTCACAGACTTTACAATGCTCTCAGGTAGGGAATTCCTTCACTGCCCTGGCACAGCAACAGAATTCTAATCTGCATCCAAACTCCATCACCTCTTTTCTCAAGAATTTCATGCTGCAGTCTTTAACAAAAGGATTTTTGTTGCAAAACTTTTTTTTTTTTGAGATGCTTTATCTCTTATTCATAAATCCTAAAATAAATTACCAAACTATGGATCAGATGAGAACTATGGATCAGATGAGATTTAGGGAAGTGTCTAGAGACACAGAAAAAGCCTATCAAGATTTAAAAAAGCATATGAGCAGACGATGCACTGCTAGTGACCAGCTACTGAATTGTTTTTGGCTACACCTGTATCAACCTTGTTCTGTATGGCCAGGCATGAGGCTTGGCCCCTATCTTGCATCTGTAGTGTCTGCAGGGTGCAGCTCCCAATGGGAACTAAGTTCTGTCCTATACCACGATTTCTCCAACAGGAAACTATTAGTTTTGCTCCAGATTGGAGCTGGAAAGCTCCAGGGTTTACCTGTATCTGTAGTATGGATGACCTGGGTAGAAGCTCTGGAGTGGATCAGCTTTATTGTTCAGATACATACTCTTGTGAATCTTCCCACTATACATAATGAAGCTGCCTGCTTGTTTAGATACTTAGGGTAGACTCAGAAAGATTCATACTTAACAACTTTCTTGATCCAATCAGTAAATATTAAGCTTTTCAGTACTCTCTGGAGATAGCACCTACATTGCTTTGTGCAAGTCTGCCCCGTGTGTAAATGAAAGTTATAAGGTAGCCTCTTCCTTTTTGTTATCTTTTCACTGTCAACATTATTTGACTATATGTAAAACCTTCCTCATTGTGATTTATCAGTGCACACACGAAAGCAAAGATGGAAAAAAAAAACCAACATGGATTTCTGCAACTCAGTGTGTGAAAAATAAGTTCAGCACTTAATCTGCAAGCCAGAAGAATCTCATTCTTCTCCACACTGTTGCCACCTCTTAAAGCAAGATACTTTGCTCTCCCCTTATCTCCCCTTATCAGCTAAAAGTGTGAAAATTTGTTTCCCATTACTGCATGCAAATACGCCACAGAGAGGTAGACCTAAATTATTCCGTCAGAGAGGGAGGCCCGTAACAATCAATGACAGAGACTAGAGGGGTTTATTCTTGCTGTAATTCCCCACAAAGAAAAGAGAATCATATTCAACAGGTAGCTAAAAATGTGGTATTTTAAGGAAGATTTTAGGATATTTGACCACTGGTACAAATTAATTGCAAGACTATCCTCAGAGAATCACCCTTAGCTCCATAACTTTCTAGGAATGAGGCTACCATGACTGAGGAGAAACACATGCGATTGCAAAGTGAGGAGAAAAAGTTGCAGAATCACAAGATAACTCAAGTTGGATGGGACATCCGGAGGTCTCTAGTTCAACCTTCTGCTTGAAGCATGGTGACCCATGAAATCAGACCAGGTTTCTCAGGGCTTTAACCAGTTGGGTCTGGAAAACCTCCAAGGTCTGAGATCCCACAACCTCTCTGGACCCCTGTTCCACTGATCAACTGTCCTCATGGTGAAAAAGCTTCTGTTCATATCCGCTTTGAACCTCTCTTCTATCAATGTACACCCATTATTTGTTGTTTTCTCACCACAAACTTCAGCGAAGATCTTGGCTCAGGTAGTAGGTTAGCTTTGGCAAACAGCCAAATGCCCACCCAGCCACTCACTCACTCCCCCTCCTCTAGCAGGGCAGGGAGAGAGAACAGGATGAAAAGGTTCATTCCCTGGCACAAACAGAGGGAGATTGCTTACCAGTTACTATCACGGACAAAACGGACTCAGCTCAGGGTGTCTTTATGCTCTATCCTAATGGTAGGAGAAACTACACCTAATACAGAAAAAAACTGGGGGAAAAAGCTGGGCAATAAGACTGATGACAATGACAGTTAGATAGGCAGAAGAAGGAGTGATAGGATTTATCTAAACTGGGGAACTGCTTGCATTTGGACACAGTTATTCACACCGAATAGGGGTAGCAGAATTGTTCTAGAACAGTTATGGTGACTGGAACATAGCTGTTGAACAGTAAGTCCTGTTGCCAAAATGCGCCAATAAGACAAGCACAGTAAGATACAGTCATACACAAACAAGGCAGGAGCACAAACAGGAAATAGCACAAATGAATGGGCTGAAGTCAGAATTTCTTTCAGGAAAAATTGTCAGAAAGGTCCTATTGAGACTGTGTTTGGGATCTGATTCAGACAGTCATGCCATTTGACTGTGGCAAAAAGTCTTCTTAATAGTTGTGGTGAGTTGACCTTGGCTGGATGCCATGTGCCCACCAAAGCTGCTCTATCATTGCCCCTCCTCAGCTGGACAGGGAAGAGAAAATATAACGAAAAGCTCTTGGGTCGAGATAAGGATGGGGAGAGATCACTCACCAATTACCGTCACAGGCAAAACAGACTTGACTTGGGAAAATTAATTCAATTATTGTCAATCAAATCAGAGCAGGTAATGAGAAATAAAACCAAGTCTAAAGCCACCTTCCCCCCACCCCTCCCTTCTTCCCAGGCTTGACTCTGCTCCCAATTTTCTCTAACTCCTCCCCCCACCTCAGCAGCCCAGGGGGATGGGGAATGAGGGTTGCGGTCAGTTCATCACACATGGACTCTGCTACTCCTTTCTCCTCACACTCTTCCCCTGCTCCAGCGTGGGGTCCCTCCCACGGGAAACAATCCTCCATGAACTTCTCCAAAATGAGTCCTTCCCATGGGGTTCAGTTCTTCACGATCTGCTCCAATGTGGGTCCTTTCCACAGGGTGCAGTCCTTCAGGAATGGACTGCTCCAGCGTAGGTCCCCCACAGGGTCACAAGTCCTGCCAGCAAACCTGATCCAGTGTGGACTCCTCTCTCCACAGGGTCACAGGTCCTGCCAGGAGCCTGCTCCAGTGCAGGCTTCCCGCAGGGTCACAGCCTCCTTCAGGCACATCTACCTGTTCCGATGTGGGGTTC
This sequence comes from Theristicus caerulescens, assembly GCA_020745775.1. NCBI lineage: Eukaryota > Metazoa > Chordata > Aves > Pelecaniformes > Threskiornithidae > Theristicus > Theristicus caerulescens. The sequence goes on along the minus strand of CM036559.1, from coordinate 126,345,539 downwards.
TTCATGGGCTGCAGGTGGATATCTGCTCCACTGTTAACCTCCATGGGCTGCAGGGGGACAGCCTGCCTCACCATGGTCTTCCCCACGGGCTGCAGGGGAATCTCTGCTCCAGTGCCTGGAGCACCTCCTCCCCCTCCTCTGTCCCTCTTCTGTCCATTAAATTGACAAAACGCAATGGTCACAAACTGAAATACAGAAAATTCTGTTTTAACACAAGAAAAATAGTTTTTACTCTGAGGGTGGTCAAGCACTGGAATAAGTTGTCCATAGAAGTTATAGAGTGTCCACCTGTGGAGACTAGACATAGCCCTGAGAAACCTGCTCTATCTAATCCTGCTTTGAGGTCTTCAAGGCCACAGACCTGACTAGACATAGCCCTGAGAAATCTGCTCTATCTGGCACTGCTTTGAGGTCTTCAAGACCATGGACTTCAAGAAGTTCCTTCCAGCCCCCATGATTCCTTATTTTACTGCTATAAACAAAGAAAAAATCTTGATGCTTTTTTTTTTTTTCTTGGCAAGTAAATTGACCTCTTTCTCCAGCCAAAATGTAAATAAAATATTGGATATTATAGACTATGGGATTTTTATTTAAAACATTACATTTATCTTTTTTTTTCCTCCCTCACTGATTTATAGTCTGTTTGGAAAACATTTTTATTGAAATTTTATGAAGGTGAGTTTGTTCCATATCATTCTACCATGACCCCATCACACATTAGCCAGAACAAAACCTCTAAACAAAATTTAAAGTTCTGTTCCTTTGTATATTACTTCCCATTTTTACCATTCATTTCAGTTGTAAAATATGTGGCCTCCTGCCAGCATTATTGTGCCAGCTTCCCATATGAATGTTAAGCAGGCAACAATGATGCACTATAATTACAGTGCTTGAAATGATTGGAAATAAATTGGCACTCCAATTATAGATGCATGAAAGAGGCTCCAGTATATCACAGTCAGTCCATTAATTTCTAAAGTAGCTCAGGCGATCTCACTATTTTAGTGACATTCGTTATTCACTGCTGCAATGAATCACAGCGAACAGTGGGGCCTTGAAATTAACAAGTTGAAGGACATTTGAAAACAAAAGAACTTAAACCATTCCATGTTACTTTGTGCCCTGAAGAGAAAATAACCTCCAAAAGCAATATCGAAACCTATTTGCTGCATTTTGAGAAAGAAAATGTTAATGTATTTTTTGGTCTCACCTGATGTCTTCAGTCAATTTACACAGCATTCCAACTGAGCAGGGAAATAATTTTATGGAAATCTGCACAGTAAGCACATCCACGTTTCTACAGTGTACTCCAAATATTTTAATGGGAAAGCCAGGAATGCAAATGTAAATACTGTATGTTACGTTTGCTTATCTCAGCAGGCTACTGCTCTCAGGATAACGCATTATTAAGTTGGTATTGGTAAACCAGTCCAGGTGAGATGAGAATTGGGCCTGTGACAAACACCCATCGTGCATTCAGTCTGTACAGAAACTTAACTTCTTTAATATTTTCTGTGTGCATATTCATCTCATTTGCCCCATTAGGTTATCCTAAGCCTTTGTTTTCCCCTGATCCTGTGCTGTGAAAGGTTACTGTCAACCAGTCATTAACTCAGTTTCTCTGAGGCTGCATCTACAGTCACAAGAATAAAGGAAAAAGAAGGAAGGAATAACATCACTGAAGGAGAAAGGAGAAATGAAGACTGCCTCCATGCAGGCATCTACCAATGGCCCTGTAGCTGGTCTCTACCAGCTCTGTGTATAGTCAAGGTGAGGGGGTGGAGAGAGATATATGAGCTCCAGACCACCAGAGTCCTTCACGCATGGTACAATTCAGTCTCTTCAATTAATCAAAGATAGTCTGAAAACTGAAATACTTTCAGTCTCCTCCACTGTGCACTGGGTGGTGGAAAGGGTTGGTCACAGGACAGCAACAACCCCCATTCAGTAGGATGATGCCTCTAGGCACTGGAAATAAAGACCAACATCTGAACACCCCAAACTCTCCTGCAGATCTAAACCTTTCAATGGGAAATTTTAAACTACGATAAATATTTATAAAAAAATTAAAATTTACTTCAAAGAATGACTAAAAGACTAAAGCTAGTTATTACTGCCAACTCATCAGGGCCTGAAATTACAATTTAAATGTTAGTAATTCTCCACTGTTCTTTCAAGGATTTGCAATTATGTCACTCCAGATTAATAAGCAAGCAATGAAACAAAAATTTTAACAGCTATTCTATGTAGTCTCTTAAAACAACTGAAAATATAAAATGCAATCAGTCACTTTCACCCTCAGGTATTGTGGATGAGATTCTTGATGTGGAAAAAAATTGAGCACTAAACTTCTTTCTTATGCACATATGTCTTTTCCCAATTTTGTGAGAATCTTTAGTATTTGGAATTAAAAATGGCTCTTGAAAATATTATCCTCTGTTGCCTTGTTCCATTACTCATGCCAAGATGAAGGTAACTATGATGGCTGCTCAAGGAAGCTCTTTTAGGTGACAGAAATCTTGAAAATTCTAGCTTTTTGTAGAAAATACTGGCACTCAAGACAAGGACTTCCAATTTAGTCAGCTGTAGCTCATAGAAATTGAAGATGGGAAAAGGGAAAGTGAAAGGGAAGACAAAAAGGAGAGGAAAAGGGAGAGGAAAAGGGAGAGGAAAAGGAAAAGGAAAAGGAAAAGGAAAAGGAAAAGGAAAAGGAAAAGGAAAAGGAAAAGGAAAAGGAAAAGGAAAAGGAAAAGGAAAAAAAGGAAAAAGTTGAGACTGCCCCTTCTATACCTCTCCATTCAGGTTTGAGGAAAGAATGTACCTAGCTCATTGTATTAGTCACCAGTATCCATTTTGCTTCTGGTTTGCCTAACTCCTTTTTAAATCTCTCATCATTTTTGGCTGTTACAATGTCTGTTGCAATGAATCAAAAGCAGCATTTAATAAGGCACCATACAATAATGCGCTTCCTTATGTTTGCTTAAACCTGCTAACTTATTTCACCTGATACGTGCTCATTTTTATCCTGAAAGAGGAAATGAAAAAATTAAACATAAAATTTTGTCTTTTTTCAATTTCCTTATTGTAATTTATAATTTTGTCTTTCATTTATTTCATTCTGAAGTAACTGCAGTACCTGCAGATGAATCTAAGTAAAAATGACAATTTTATTTTTCACAAGCACCCAAACATGTTGAAATGACCATAAGACATAGCATGATTTCATAACACCTCCTATTTCTTTTCTGAATTGAAAAATAATGGAAAAATTACCATCTTTCGGTCACTTTCTCACTCTGATAAACATAGAAAATTGAAAATGAAGTCTCATTTGAGGATGTCTTGTTGGCAAGAAAGTTAAAGTGTAAGAGAAATAGCTTCACTTGAAATTTTCTCATTTAATATTTCAGGATGGCACCAAATGTCACTGTCTTCTTGTTGTGTCTCTCAGGTAGGGCACAAAACCAGCAGAAAACCTCCAGCCAATGCCTAGCCACATGCATCAGTTAAGGCCCTTGAGCTCTCTTCTGGTTCAAAAAGAAACAATCCCCAGATCTTCCCTTTAAGAAGGAGAAGACAAAAAGCTCCACTAGTAAGTGGCATGAGTAGTTAACTCCTTAATCCCTCAAAAGGTGCAAATCAAACAGACATTAAAGTGCTACACAGTAAATTATTTGGTACATGTTTTGAGCTATTCAGAGATGATGCCATCTGTCCTCAAATCAAATAGACTTGATTTAGAAGCAGCAGTGATTCCCAAGAGGCAAGTTAATGATGAGTTAAGGAGTCTGGAACACAGTATTTTCCACAGACCAGAGTACTGACGTGGGAAATACTAAAAAGTAATTCTGTGATCTATAATTGAGTGAATTTTTGATCAGCATCTTGATCTGAATCCTCTTCATCAGTAGTGTTCTCATGATATTGATTTTTTTTCTCCCCAAATTCAAATTTACCTATTTGTATTTTTGGAGCCAGAAGAATTAAGTTTAAGTTTTTCTCTATTACTATCTAGTGTTAAATGTACGGGGGGGATGGGGGTGGTTCCGATATCTTTTAAGAAATTTATATTTCTTTCTCATAATTATAGTATGCAAACCTGAAGTGCAGATCAAACACAAAATTTACATCACCATGCTCTATGTAGATATTTTTAGAAAACTATTGTAACATATTTCACAAAAAAAACCCTGAACACACCTTGGAATTGTGTGTACGGATCTTGCATAGCACTCAGATGGGGCAAGCAAGATGACTGGGATAAGACGGAAAGTCTGGTTTGTAAACTTTGTGTGAGAATTTGAAGGGAAACAAGGAAAAATGGAATTCAGATTAATAAAAAAAATTAATAACAAATATGAGTAATGTCTACAGACAAAGTTTTATGGGGAAAAAAAAGAACTTTTCAAATGAGCTTGCATGTTGTCCTTGATGAAATTCTAAGTGAGACTAGCAAATGGAACTGTATTGATCAGAGTATATTGAATGTTTATCTCAAACATAACAAATTTGTACAGTAGCGTGAAAACAAGCACCTAAGCTGACTGCAAATTGTCTGGCAGATCTCAAAAAGCAGCTTTCGTCAAGGAATCACCTTAATGGGATTCTGCAGAAATCAGGATAAAACAATTTTTTTCAATATTTTCATCACATTTTTAAATAAACTATAAAACTACTGCTTATAACCCTAGCAGGAGGCACAGTGTGTTAAATCACACTGAAAAAGGATGTGCGAATGAAGAGTGCTTCAGAGCTTTTTGCTAGGGATGTTTTAATGCAGCTGCATACAAAGATATACATCAAGAAATAAGAAAGGCCATATTGATAGGAATGGGAGACTTTAAACTGAAAAGCTCTGTTTCTGAGAGACTGGGGGTTCATCACGGACCAAATGAGAAATAAAGATCAGTGTGTTTGAAAATCTGCTTTACAGCTTTGAGCTCTTCAAAATCTCTTCTTTAGCAGTTCAGAAAGCTTGACTCCAGCAGTGCAGCTCATCTCTGGCAGAAGTCGATGTAAAGTCCACTGCCAAATTTGTTGAGAATCAGATCAAGTCCAAAAGAGCACTTTACATTTATCGAAGTGCTGTACAAACATTAACTAATTGGACCTCTATCATTAGAAACTTCTTTGAGAGAGGAAAAATGAAAACATCATCTTTTTAATAGTCGTTGCTTGCCCCAACCTTTCACACTAAACCTAAAATCCCTTGACTAAAATGAAAAAGCTTTTTATTTTTAACATTTCATTCTCTGTTCCATCAACTTGGATCAATGTGTTTGGAGGAGGTCACTGTCAAATTACTGACTTTTTAGATGTACAATTTAAGCCTAATTAAAGGTTTGATGGAACTCCCAGTAAAATGAACTCATTCAAATAGGAGATAATTTAAGATCGTTCACTAAGGACCTTTTCTTCTTCCATACAGAATATAAAATTTTTATTTCATCTTACAATATAAATTAAACTTGATAAAAGAGACGCGGGGTTTGTTCCAAACTTAGGGATTTATATGAAATGTACAAGTTAATACTATCCTTTCCCCTTGGTGGTACTATGAATTATGTTTCTAGCAAACTTACAGAACTTTAATATACTATAGCTTTCTTAAAATGCCTTTCAATCTCCTTGCAATCTGTTGATTTTGGTACTGTGTTAGTTTCCTTGTTAAAAGTCCAGAACTATTTGAAAAACTATATAAGAACTAAATAAGAACCATAGAGGTTCTTATTAAAAGTGGTATCCCAGAGAAAAGAGCAACTACCACACGATAGTTCGGTGGGGTTTTTTTTGCCTGGAAGGTCTTAAAACTTACACCAGGATAACATTTAAATCTGAATGCTGTGAAACTCCGCTAACCTCCCTGTTTGCTCACTTCCCTGCAAAACCAATTTGCAGGCTCTTATTTATTCAGCATTCATCACCAAACTGCCTGACCCAGCATATTGCTTCTTTGCCAAATTGCTTATTTTGACTTCTAAGAAGTATTCTGTGCCTATTTTGAGAACCTATGCCTGATTTTGTATTAACTATGGACTCCTATTCCCACACGCAAATGACATATGTTATCACAGCATGTTACAAGCCAGAATTTGAACCCTGTACTTCCCGCATACCAGTTACATTGTCATGAAACGCTAATCATTGAGACCAGAGGTTTTTGGGGACCTCTTCAGTACAAGGAGATAAGAAGTCCTTGATGTTTGGGAGAACATCTTGTGATATGCTGAAGAATGCTGAGGATATGAGCAGATTTGGGTTGGAGGTGGAGCTGGAAGAGTTTAAAGCATTTGACTCCTTAGTGCTGACTACTTTGTAGAAGGTGACCTTATGCCCTTCAGCTGCTGGTGGTCAAGCCTGTAGTACTCAAACTACTAATGGACAGAAGCAGGGAGCAAACAGCAAAAGGAGTATAATTTATGCATGTCTTCCATGGGCATGGCATTTTCGGCAAGTTATGTGAATACATGACTCTCTCCTAAACATGTCCCGGTAGCCAATTCAGTGACACAATATTGAGTCAGATGCAGCTTTGATCTGACCAATTTGTATATTCTTACATTACATTTACAACTGAAATATTGTAGCTGCCTGGGAGAACACTCAGTGCAGTCAGCCAGATTATAATGCATCTCTTTTCACATTTTTGTTTCTACTTATTGACATATGAAAGTGTTACATGTAAGAGCTGGGATATCAGTGAAATACACAGAATTATATATTGATATACATATTGTATATAGTATATTTTATGTATAGGCAAAATACATACGTGAACATGCATACAATTTTAAACACACCTTTTGATAATTAGCCAAATCTAGAAGCTTGCCCCTAAGCAGCTGGTCTTCTAATTGACTTACCGATTGTTCACCATTAAGAGTACGGGCTTCAGAGGCTTCTTCAGAGTCAACTAAAAATATACACATAACATCTGTGCAAGACTGAATTATACAAGAATTTAACTGGGTTCTCCTCTGTGCCCACGCAGTAGAGGGGAATCTCCATTTCAGACTTCATTTACAGCTATCTGCTTTGATTTCTGAGTGCTTAACCTGAGCCTTGCCTTGCAAAAGCAGCTCATGTTGCAGCATATTCTCTGACTCTGGACATAATTTTTTTTTTTTTTCAGTTAGAAAAAGTCTGGAATCCATGACTGAATTTTGTAGCTCTGACTAGTCTCAAATAAGGCAAATTTTGCTTTCTAACTTTGTACATACATGCTTAATGAGAAAAATAAAATTAATGGTTTATTTGTTTTCAGCATATTAAATGAGAAAGAGAAAATAATTGCTAAGGAATATGTTACCCAAATGCTTTTCCACAGATTGTACAGGGTCTTTTACTTTTCAGTTAAACTGAATTCCTCTGTTTTCCCTCTTTTCTTCCCTTTCAGAAGTTAGGGCCTGATTCAGAGTACAGTCAAGACAAGAAGGATCCCTCCATGGATTTCCATGCATATCAAGTCCATTACTGCAGTGTTTGAGTATCTCAAGTGAAAGTTACCATCACTTTCTAAGAGGCTGAGTTAGCTTCTATGGAGATCATCTTCCCTTTAGGTAAATCTCTGCATTTTGTAGACACTACGAGGACAGCAAGGACATATTCTGAAGTACTCAAGAAAATCTGTTTGCATTCCACCTCACAACTAAACACAACCAGGGAATTGGAATTTTGCAAATGTTAACACCTTACAGTTTTTTAATACAGCTTCCATCTTTCAATTACTTATCTGAATCAAAGCTGAACACTAAACATTTTGAAGCTACAAGAACACCACCAGAGTTTCCAAATCACTGAAGGATGACAGAATTTTAGACAAAGTATATTTATTCACTATTTCTGAGTATGCAGCTATCATTAGCACTATACAGTAATGAAGATATGGAGACATGGGACAATGACAGTCTGGTTCATGGGAAATCAGTGGCAGATGATTTGTAGTCCCCTATTCTAAATACTACCCCACATTACTTCTGATACATCCATTTCAAATGTTCAGCCGTGACTGCTTATTTGTTCCTTTCAAAAGTTTATGAAGTCCTTGATCTGGAGGTCAGTAAACAAATATGATAGCTGTAAGTGAGTTCAAATGCAGTGTAACGGGGAGTTAATTTTCACTGCCCTGTCTCTAGATTAATCAGCTGAGGACAAAGATGAATTAAACAATGTATTAATGGACTGATATAGCAATGCAGAAGCTATATTTATCTATCTCTGAAACCATCAACTCCAACAGCTTTATCTGAATTCATTTTCTCCAGTTGGAATAACACATGCAGTGAACTTGGTTCCTGAACGTCAGAAATATAGTCACCCACATTATGTCCAGCAGCACTGAATGAACCAATACCAACAGAACAGTTTCTTCTGATGCTGGTTTTGCCTCAGCAAGAGAAAAAGAGAATTAAGCAGATTTGCGATACCTTATTTACTAAAGTGCCAAATGCCATCGCAAACCAGAACTAATTTAATTTGATACACCTTCCAATCTCTACAAAACTCAGTCAAGTGGAAAATAGCCTCTTTGTCTCAGGGATCAGGGGCAGGCTGAGGACCTACTGTGCTCTGCAACTGCTGAAGCTATCACGCTTCTCCAGTGTAAGCCGTTCGGCAGCTTTGCAAATGCCTAGTAAAGTCAGAAAACCAAAGAAACCAGCAATAGAGGGAGAGGTATGGATTACGATTTTTCAGAGTTTCAAAGCTGTTGAGTTTCCACCAATCCCATAACTTTAATATTAGTTTGGACTACCTAGCACTTCTGCAAGCCAGGTCATTTATAGAGATGGGGAAAAAAAGCAGGAAAAAAAAATCAAAACCTAGAAATTCCCTTGAGAGATCCCACAATACACTTTATTTTCTCCTTATAGAAGGGGAAGCTGTGCCTCATGAGAGGCTGATGACCACAGTGGTGAGACACAGAAGATGGGGTTCAGTCAGAGACCTTCAGCCTAGCAGAGGAATGAGAATATGAGATGCTCATGCTTTGTTTTGAAACAAAATTGGCGTCACATCTTGGCACAGTGTATCTGCCTCCACATCTCTCCCTTATGGCTTTAGATCATGTAGGGTTGTGTTTTCTTCCTGTATTCATTGTTGCAAATTATCACAGAGGGGAACTGACAAAAGTGTTCGCTGTTATATGAATTCTGTTCTCACAGAAGTAAGTGGGGGTCCTGAAAACCCTCTAGAGAATAAGTTTTTCAGGGAATGAATGTGTCATTCCCAGAGTTTTTACAAGCTATGATTGGGATGTGAGTATGTGGGTATTGCCTAAAAGCATCTATAGAGTGGCAGCAACATGAAAACAACTGCCTAAAGAAATAGGCTCTGGCCTGCAGATATTTGTACTCTACCCTTCAAGCACAAAATAATATTACTAAAATCAATGGAAAAACGTTTGATTTCAATGAGACTTCTCATCACTTTTAAAGGGAACGCTTTTCATCATCTTAACTGCAGAGTTCCCACACTCTCATCAAGGTTACAGTAAGTGGGAAGTGTTAATGGAGACAGCGCTGAAGTGAGATGCATTCATACATTAGGACAATGCAATGTGGAGTGTATAAACATTTCACCCTGCCCTTAACCCCAGAAATGGTTGTATTTCAATAGTGTGAAATTATTTCACATACGTAATACTTTCTTTAGTGCTCCCTCTGTCACTTGTTAACCGGTTTTTAAAAAGGGAAAAATGTTCTTTTTCTGGTGATCTGTTTTTTATAAAGAAAGTAGAGAGAGAATCTCAACAAACAAACAAAAAGCCCTTGAGAGCTGATGTACTAGCTAATGGCTATGTTGAAAATCTCCAGTTAAAAAGTTTACTTTTTTCTTTCGTCTATTGCCACAGGTACAAGAAAAAAATATTTAAACCCAGTCCACTGGACAGAATGATTCTTTCTTTAAAGCTAGATTTTTCTACTTTGTGTAAATCTTTCTTCACTAGTATGAATCAATTATCTATAGAAAGGAATAAGAGGAGTGATGTTCCTATTCTACAGCGTGACATAATCACAATGGAACTAGAAATTGAAAGGATAAATCTTGTAATGAATGGTGACATGCTTTATACATATATAAGTACTACAGAAAAGATGATATTAACATTCCCCAGTTTTAATAAGTTCTTGATACTGATCCAACTGAGAATTCAGAAGCCCAATTGCAATCTAATGCCCTTCCAGAAATAGCACAAAACAAAACTCTGATGTCATTAACTTCCCCATGGGCACAGTAGCATGCCCAGATTTTTTTTTATTTCTGGGGAGCTAATTCAAAGACTTTGAATATTACAAGAACTAGGCCAAGCTGTGAGGCTAGGTTCTGCAACAAGTACATGCCCCATGCAGGTAATGGTATTGTATTTATGGAAGCCCTTAATTCACTCCCATGTGGTCCAAGCTGGTTTTTCACTACAGAGTCAGGCTAACAGCAAATTGCCATCCCCTCCTTTAATGGTACTTTGGAAATGAAAAGGAAAGAGAACCAAAGAAATGCTCATTATTCATTCACCTAGGAAAAAAGAAATGAGCACACAACACTTAATTCCCTGCATCAACATGAAACATCTAGAGAGGCTGCACTGCAGAGTCAGCTGAAGCAATTTCCTTCCCCTTCATGGCCTGGAGGGAGCACATAAACTAAAGCACAGCTAGAAGATACAATTCCCTGAGCAGAAACCGGTCAGGTCCCCCAAATCTCCAAAGACCACTGAGCCTCTGTTGAGACCAATACTGAAGTTGAGTTTCAGGCTCCTGCTATGAGTGGTGCTGCCTTTTACTGACAGCATCTCTCCAGCTACAAATTAGATCCAGCTGATTACATGTTTGACACCAGGCAATGGGTCAGCCTGGTGTGATGCTTCAGCTATCACACTTCCATCACACAGTCTAACCCAGAAGGTGCATCCCATATGGGTTGATAAGAAGTTAAATAACCAACTGATTGACTGTTGCTGTATTTATTAGAAACAATAGCTTGCAGGAATGTCTATCTCTGCCTCAATCATCAGCCATCATAAATAGGAAAAAAATTATTATGTCATTTCTGCCTTTCCCCTGCCTGTTATCCCATTGCCAGCTCAGCCTGTATGGAGGTGCAGGTTCACTGCAGCAGGGATCTCCTTTCTGTAGCTGTGTCCGTACTACCAAACAAAACAGGGCCTGGGATGACTGTCTGACTCTGAAGCCAAATGGCATCAATCAACATCCATCTACACTTCACAGCACTTAGCCCTGTATCTCTTCTGGACCCCCTGTGGTGTCCCTAAGACATGGTTATTATTTTGCTCTTTTCTGTCCAAAGCATCCAAAACAAAATGAAGCTGTATCACAGCCCCCTTCAGTAAAGGGTAAAAAGGTATGGATGTTACATGTGTCCTGAGACACGTCATGAAGGCATGTAGGGGTATTTGAGGGCATAAGGGCTGCTGACATAGTCCTGAAGGACTCTGTAGGCTGGAGGGATCATGGACTTGTCCATATTGTTGACTAAAAGAATGGTCCCTGGCAAGTGGTCATCGTCTCATGCTGCACTAAATGGCCAGAGCCAAAACCTCACTTTGGACAATTCACTCATCCCCTAACCCTATCTCATTTAGACTGTTATTTTATATAGCCTTGTATTATTTTTATAGTAATAAACTAAACAGTGCCTGAGCTCATTCTCTGGCCAACAGTGAGACTAGCTGGCACCATCTGGCAATAAATGCAATATTAAAAATCTCCTTCCCTTCAAAAAAGGATAGCCACAGCAAAAATGACTTCAGGGAATGTTTTCTGGACTGCACTAACTCCTGAACCTCTTGAACTAGTTGGGATGGCTAAAACTGCACCAGAGGCTTCCTCACAGTTTAGCAGAATAGACAACCAAGTTGTATAGCTCTGGCCCAGGACTTGGCTCTGTTTTAATTGAAGTTGAAGACTCCTGGCTCCTGTTACAATTTAATTTATAGCTACTGTGAGAGACAGTGGTGAAGGGACAGGGCAAAAAGGGAATTATTATGTATGTGGATATTGCCTTTAGCAAAATTGTAAAAAAAATACTGCAATTCTTCTAACATTTGGGGATAAATTTGTCAAATTATTAAACTCACTATCTATTCCTGCTCCTTAAGCACTGTGCCCCTATAAATTTTAATGTACTTCTTTTATATCAAAGGTATTATTTGGTATAAGTGATAAAGTGACACATTTGGTAGCTTTGTAAATCTACATTTGAAGAATCCTAGCTGTCATAAAATAACCGAGCTGTCAGATTGCAAAGTTAGAGTGAAGCAAGGTGGTTAACTGAAATGCGACTCCCATGAAGAATTTTCCTGTCACTCTGTATGTGGAGGCATCTGCTGCAAATACAGACTCTCAAGTTAACAGACACTTTGATCACAGGATGATTTATGTCAGCCATCAAATGTCTGAGTGGTAACCACACATCTGTCACCAGGACAATGTGGCATAAAAGAGAATTTAATTGCTTTTGGATTATAAATAAAATGAACATTGCGGGAATAAATTACAAGATCACTGTTAATTTGTTGATTGTGCTATCAAGGGCAAGAAAAACTGTTGAGCATAAAAAACAAAGTTATTTTTTCTCCTAGGAGGTGTAGTTAGGAACATTTTAATAACAAATCTCTTTTTGGTAGGTATGTACAATCTGAAAAAAATGTCAGTGTTGATGAATCTGGCATGTCTGTCTCACATTTAATCAACTCTTGTAGGTGCTAATGGAGGAAACAATCTGGGATAAAGGACTTGTGAAAGTTAGTTATTAAAGATATATTTAATATTTAGATCAGCTTCTCCTGTTTTCTTCCTCCCACCCATTATTTAACACTGATGGCTTGGACAAGAACCATTTTTGAGAGAAAACAAGCTGTGTACTCACCACTGCAGAAGCCTAATTTGTGTGCAATGTCCAACCAAATTATGGGTGTCTAGCATAACAGGATGATACAAAGAACCTAAGAAATGCACCTATATTCCCTGTCTAGCCAGTGGAGAGGGGCCTGGCCTTCAGCTGGACTATAAGGGTTGGATTTAAACAAATATCTGCATGTGCACAAGGTGTCCATGTTTCCGTTGCTGTCAATGGTTAATAAGGGTTTGATTCAGTTGCCATAACATAGTTTCCAGTGTCCTATGGGTTCCACTAGGGTACCTGAGATATCTACATAGGGTTGGCAGAGATGACTCATGACCTCTTTCCTTCTGGATTAGCAGCTGGAGACAAGGCAGGACCAGGTGCTGATATTAGGGAACTGAACCTAGCCCCTATTCAGTAAGGTCAAGCCCATTACTTTATCCCTTGGCATGGAAGGAGCCCACATTCATTCTTCAAGTTCTCCAAAGCATACTGCAAGGCCTAATGCTTGTTGCTTGAGTGTTGCAAAGCTCAAGTAAGGCCTCCACAATAGGCAGCTGGAACACAGCAGTGTCCCTGCAAAGCACAAGGACCATAATCTCCCAGACAGCAAAAAAAGAAAGGGGCAGGGAGAGCTGTATTTCTTGCTGCTGCGGCCCTGGTCAGGTCACAGCAATCCATCCTCCAGCCCTCCCAGTCTAGGGTGAATTATTCATTGTGAGGGATTTATCTTCCCAATTTAACCCATTTTTGCTGCTTAACAATGATTGACAACTAGGTTTGGGGCCTAATTCCACTTGTGAACTGACTTAAGTGACATCGAAGCAGCAGAGAGTTTCCCAAGTGCCTGCCTAAGATGTGTGACAAGGAACAGATGCTCAAGTTGGTTTATTTTAACTCACACGCAATAACTGAACAAGTTGCTTCAGTTTATGTACAGGACCTCAGCTATACCAAAATATGAGGGAAGCAAAAAACTGTCTTCAAACCTTCTACAGTTGACTCTCTATCTGAATATTAATTGATTATTTGCAGTGTACAGTTACAATTACATGGTATTATGCTTTCTTTCTTATTCGTCTTTAATAAGTGAATTCTCAGTACAAAGCATAGATACAAACTCTGTCTGGATCAGTCCCACCAAAGCCTATTTATTGAATTTAGACAAAAGCCTGGGTCACTTAAGCAGAACCACTTTATCATCTCTAGGGGAAGAGTTCATGGAAGGAGAAGACACTGCTACAAGAAGTGAGCAAGTGAGTGAGTGAAAAGACTTCCAGACACGAAGAGTCAGAGAGGGTCAGGTGAGGAGATATGGTTCTAGACACAGCTACTTTTAATAAGATATAGAAATCTTAGAGGAAGATGTCTAAAGAAAGGTGATGCAACAGGAGCTGCTATTGGAGACAAAATGCTGGGTCCAGTAAGGAGCTGAAAATACTGTGGGAACACAAGGAAACCACAGAAAGGTAAAATGAGGATTAAGAGGTCCAGAGGCCAGAGCAAAGATGAGATCATTACAGGCGCTTGCTAAGAGTAATCACAGTCTGTCAGTCTCCACCCCCCTAAAGTCTCTTCACATAAACACCTACAACCAAAAAATAAATATAGTTTTAAACTGCAAAAAGGGAGATTCAGATCAGCCATTTGGAAGTTCATTCTAACAGGAAATACTGCATAAGAATAAATTGCCTCTGAGCTAGTGGCGTCCCCGCCATTGAAAGTCTTTCAAAACAGAAGAAAGAAAATTTATCTAGAGTAACGTAACATAACCAGTCCTCTCTGAATCAAGGGAACCGACAAAATGGTTTCCTGAGGTCCCTTTCTGAGTCTTAGTTAAGCAAGTGGCAAATGGACTCTGAGAGACTGTTTTGCTGCGTGACTGTTTTCCTAACACTGGTTCAGTTTTCTCCTGCAGATCCGTCCAGCCTTCGCTGAATGCCAGAGGTGAGACAATCACCTCTGACACTTTCTTTCATTCTCCACTTTAACAGGAGCGCAGCACTCCTAATCTTTTCCACAGATATTCCTTACACTGCTCTCAGAGATAAGTAACTTAGCTCAATAATCAGACATTTTAAACCAAAGCATTTATCTTCTAGCACTGAGGTATCAGTAGGACCTCTGGCTTCACAAGATTTTAAATTTGTGGAGGGAATGCATTTATTCACTTTTTTTACTCAGTGGCCCTAATGAATGATAATGACAGCTGAATTGATAGCAAGTGCTTGGCAAGACTGATATCCCAAGCTATTTGAATGCAATAGGAAAAAACATTTCCAGTCCTCTATTTTGAAGGGCAAGTTGAAAGTAAAAATCCTAGTGATCTCCCTATCATCTTTATCTGCCCAATAACAGAACTGTGAAATACTGTAGTTAAGATCCCCCAAAAGGAACAGGCAGTCTTTTTGAAGAAGACCTTTCGCTCCTCTTCTTCCTCCCTTCATAATATTCCGACGTGATAGCCCTCCTTGCACCCATTTCTCATTCTTGCTGTAGGATATGCCAAAGCTATTCAATGTTCACCTGGTGATACAGACTGACAAATGTCACAAATGCATTTATTATAGGACTATCTGGAGTATATGCAAAATCATACAAAGTTGTTACACATAAGGGTTAACACAGCCTCAGCCTCACTGAGGAATGTGTAACCACTGTTGTGCCATGCTAGGGAGTATGGCTACTCCAACAGACAATACTGGAAAAGAGGTTAAAACTCCTTTTGCCTTGCCACCATTTCTGCATACAGAGTAGCAAGACATGGCAAAAAAAAAAGCAGTAGGCTGGGAGCCAGAAGACCTGAAGTCAGTGGGAAAATCTGACAAAGAAAGAACAGGCAAATGAACTCTACATGGAAAAATAGACTTGGTTTAAAAAATCATAATAATCCATGTGCCTCGTAGGCAGGACATAGTAGCTATCTCTCCTTTCTAAAAATGCAGTAATGCACTGTTTGCAGTCACTTCTTGAGTAAAATTATAGGCCTGAAATTAATCAGCTGCCTTGCACCCTGTGAGGGCTTATTTTTTTACATTGGTTATACAGGGAACATAGAGTAAGAAGCTCAGATGGGGATCTCAGTGAGAAGAGATAAACACTATCCCTTTACCTTGAGAAATTTACTGTACAAAATGTATCTGAGCTTTCAAGCACATAAAAGTTCAGGCAAGGCTTCTAAGAATTTATTTCTTAGACTTGGGTAACTAAATATACCTTAGTCCTGCACCGTAAGTCTCAAAACTTAGTCTAGATATGGGGCAAAATTTAGAAGACGTAATGGGTTCTAGTGTAATCTTTTTGCTTCATGTTCTTGGGATTTTGTTTAAACTCGATGTTGACATTCAGGCATAACTTCCTGATTAATATGACACATTTTTCCCCAATGAAAAAAAAAATCAAAAATTTTAGTTCCTTTGACCAGCTTGTTATATTTCTATTATGCTACCCATGTCTGAATGATGATTTGCAGTCTGTAAAGGGTTAAATGACTGAGTCCATTTTTATTTCCCTCTCTTTCTATAGCCAGTCATCAGCAGGAAGACCTATAGTAACAGTGATCTGTGATAAGTGGATAGGGGTCATTAATATGGCCATTTCCATGCTGAGTTCTTAAATAAGCAGCTCTCATCACTCAATCTAACAGCATGCCTAGGGAGGTCTTCAGACCACAGGCAAAGATCTTCCAGGGAGATTTGGGTTCAATACTGTGATATAAAAACCAGAATGTTCAGTTCCAAGGCTATCCATGGTCAGATGTGAATCAGTTCTGTGTCATCAGCAGCTAAACATCTCTGAAAAAAGGACACAAGGCACTGTAGAAATTATAATGATAGTTAGACCTGTTCCATGCAGCCAGTTTCTGGAAGTTTAATGTTATTTCTCAGCTGCCAGGATAAAAATGTGTATTGAATTTCACTGAAGTCAAACATCCTAAAAGGAATAATTAACCCCTGAAATCAGAATGCTTGCACTTGGACTTCCCTTCGGGTTCTCCACTGACTCCACCTATCTCATGACCCTTTTAATTACTGCATTTTAGCAACAGAGCCACAAGTGAATATTAAGGTTAAATATACAGACCAAAATCAAGAAGCTTTTAGACATGTGCTCAACTTGAAATATAAGGTACAATGACAAGAAACAGTTTTTGAGTTAAATCTATGCTTAATTTCTTCCCTAAATTACAGTAGAAACATATGCATATATGGTGATTAAAGACTGGGAAAATGGGGTTACATGATAAGAATGCATAAATATTTTACTGTTACTTCACATTCCTGTAGCACTTTATTTCTTCAAAGCACCACACAGCACTGACAAAATAATACTCATGCAGAGAAGATGACATCAATGACATTGCGTTAGGCAGACATTACAACTGTGACCCTCCAGGAATGCTGCATAAGTCACTGTATTTCCATCTTATGCTTTCCTAGGCAAGACACTTTAATGGGCATTATGCAGGAAAAGCATCCAGGGACAAATCTGCCTTGTGCTACACAGAACTCCAGGAATTCAATGAGGAAAATTTATGATGTAACATAGCTGTGCTTTAATTATGTGGCAGACTGAGCAGTTTATCATGTGTTTGTCTTGCTAACAGCTAGAGATTCTTGGAAGAAAACCCTACCAGTTTTCTTTTAGCTGTAAAGGTTATAGCAGTTATTCAGACGAAAGAGTGGCCACTTCCTCCTTTTTGTCTCCCATTACCTTGCAGAGGCCCTAACGGCAGTGTATTGAAGGAGATCTGAGGGTCTGCAAACACACTAGATGTGTTTTGACATGTGGAGCATAGTGTAGAGGACCTAACATGTCTGAGGTCTTGCTTGCAGGCATGAAAACAGCATCCAAAACGGGCAAGTCTTATTTTGATCATGAGCTCACACCCAATCTTCAGCTAAAAATGTAAACAAAGCCAGGATTATAAGGCTAGAAGAAACTAATACAGTCTTCTAATGTGCTCTCCGAAGCATACAAATCCCAGAATGTTAATAATCCTTTTTTCATATGCAAAAGCCTGCAATTCAATTAGCTCAAAGACTTTAGAAAGACATCTCTTCTTGAGTTAAAGGCAGACATTTGTGATTTACCATACCCCTTAGTAAGGATCTGAAGGCTATTCAATCTTATTGACAAAAACAGTTTTGCATCTTTCTTCCTATTTGAATATTTCTCATTTCAGTTTCCAGTTCATGTGCTGCCGTTCTACAAATGTAGAAAGTGTTAGAAAAATAGAGAACACCCATAAGTTACAGCCTCTGGTTTGCAGCTGTTTTGGCTCTACTCAACTTTTCAAGATCATTTTCAAAGTATGGACAACAGTACTCATCACAGTATTCCTGTATAGGGTTAGCAAAACTCTCGTGCAGATAACCGCCTTGCCACTTGTGTCATTTGTACATATAATAATGCTTCAGTTGCCTTTGCCATGGTACCAGGTGTGCAGGACTTCTTTCAAGATTGACTGAAGACCTCAATTCTGGTAAAAGAAGTTTCTTAGTCTTGCTTATACTTCAGAAAAGCTAAGTGAGTTTATTCACCCTTTCTTTCACTCATGATGAAGGCAGAGGAAGCGAGATTTCATAATAGAAAAGACTAGTAATCAATTCTTCACCCTAATCTCAGAAGTCAGGCTGCTGGAAAAGCAGTCTCATATCAAGAAGGTTGTTTCAGCCAAGTTTAAAAAAAGTCTTTCCCTTAAAAAAACATTGTGAGCAACTTTTCCATTTTCACTGGGAGGACAGAAGGCAGAAAGAAGTCACCAAGAACAATCATAAGTAGTTCACAACAGCGCAATGCTCCTGCCACCATCAAAGCAAAAATGATAGGTCATTAAACTCTCAAAGTAGAAAGATCCTGTTCTGGTGACAGCTGCTCTATTGTGTAATGCGCTGAGGAAGACGCCATTAAGTGTAATTAAACAAAAAGCCTAAAACATAAGGACAGAGACCTTTTTTCTTCTCAAGATGAAAACCCTCTGTGTACATGCAAAATTACCACCCGTCACAACCATCCTCTCTTTTTTCCCTCAGGAAAACAGACAGATGTCCAACTGGCAGGGAGTACGAAGTGTTACAGTCTCAATTTGCTTCATGCTACCTCTTTCTAATCCCATCCATGCACTTCTCCATCATTTTCTACTTTGCATGCATTCCCCTGTTTCCCAAGCTGCTGCCTCTCCTCCTCATGCTTCCTATGAGCTTGTTTCTCCCTCTCCTCAAAAGTGATTCCTCCCTGCCTGTCTGGCTGTTTTCTTCTGCTTAGTCTGGATAAAAGGATGTTCAGGGGAGACCTTATCACTCTCTACAATACCTGAAAGGAGGTTGTGGCAAGGTGGGGGTTGGTCTCTTCTCCCAAGTACAAGTGAGAGGACGAGAGGAAACGGCTTCAAGTTGCACCAGGGCAGGTTTAGATTGGACTGGAAATTAGGAAAAATTTCTTCACTGAAAGGGTAGTCAGGCACTGGAACAGGCTGCCCAGGGAAGTGGTTGAGTCCCCATCCCTGGAGGTATTTAAAAGCTGCGGAGATGTGGCACTTAGGGACATGGTTTAGTGGTGGACTTGGCAGCGATAGGTTAACAGTTGGACTCGATGATCTTAAAGGTCTTTTCCAACCTAAACACTTCTATGATTCTATGATCCTCCTTTATCTCCTATATATTCTTCCCATTCCCCATTTTTTACATCTGGCCTCTGGATACTTGTTCCCTAATATTAGTTCCAGTTCCTTGGTTAGTTTCTCTGCTCACTGAAGAGGTGGGATTCCTTAGTTCCCTAGTGCTGGCCAAATCAGGGGCAAGGCAATTTCTATCAGACATTCAGACTCTTTTCCCTGTTCCCTGAACTCCTTGTCTTGCTTGAGGCTCTAGTGTTACTGAGCTCCCTCTGGTACCTTTCCCACTGGCAGGGCTTTCTGGTACCTCTGGTTGGTAATAAACAGGAGCAACTTCAGGAGAGGGTCACCAAGATGGTGAGGGGTTGGGGCACTTTGTGAGGAGAGGCTGAGAGAGCAAGATTTGTTTATCCTGGAGAGGAGATGGCTTCAGGGTCACCTAAGAGCAGCCCCCCAGTACCTTCTACAGGGACGTCATCAAGGAGACAGAGTCAGGCTCTTCACTGTGGTACATGGTGGGTACAAGAGACTACAGGCATAAATTGACACAAGAGATGTTCAGACTTGAAAATAAAGAGAAAATTTTGCACCACAAGGATGGTTGTGCAGTGGAACAAGGGCCCAGAAGGGTTGTGGGATCTCAGACCTCAGTAATTTTCAAGATCCAGCTGCATAAAGCCCTCAGCAACCTGGTCTGACCTCATTTCAAACAGGAGGTTGGACTAGAGACTTCCTGAGTCCCCTTTGAACCTTAGTTATCCCATGATCCTATGATAACCTCCTTAGTGACTAGCTCATTAGTCAGAATAATAATACTCAACATTTTTTAACTCTGGCAGTTCTTCACTGATGACCAGTTTAACTATGGGATAACCATGGCAAAAATGGCAGCTAGGTGTGGACTGGCAGTATGGGGTGTCATTGATTTCTTCTGGCTAGTGAGTGGCTCTTGAAGCTGTCTCGGCATGCAGATGACAGTTTATCTGGACACCTAAATTTAGAAACTTTTCATGAGTTAAAATGCGATGACCTAAAACTCCAGATATTTCTGTCACTTCATAATACAAAAGCACTTCCAGTGAGACCAATTGAAACCACAGTGAAAAGTGTCTCCAATAAATAGCTTATTTACAAAACAACCAACAAAAAAAAAAAAAGCCTTTTGTGACACAGTTTTACAATGGAAAAAAGGTAGTCTTAGATTTACAAACCCTCCCATGAGGACAAGATATTCCCTATCATCTCCTGCATTTCTCCCAAAGACCTGTTCACTCAAGGTATTGGAAATGAGGGTTCAGTTTTTTCTTCTGCCACAGGGGAAGCCATGCCTCTGGAAAACGTCCTAATCAACATATATGGTGTAGTCTAATATTGAGCAATGTGTTTGAGGGAAAATTTTAACTGGTTTGCAGCACAAAACATTACCTGAAACTTTTCTAGTCACTGGAGAAGGGACCAAAATTGGATGTATTTCCACCTCATAATGAGCTTAATTACCAGTTTACAGATTCAGAGCTGTATTGACACCTTGCACAAAAGACAGGATGTCACTTGGCACCTTCTCACACTCCTGGCCTGCTGCATTGGAAAACTACAATAAAAAAAACAACTCTGCTGAGTCTGGGCTAGTTCCCAGATAGCTAGGTCAGGAGGAAAGACTGTCTCCAAGCCCCTCGACCCATTGCTGCCTTCTCTCCACCTCCTTCTGCTCTGCTCTTGCTACAAACACAGCTTCTCTGGCTCAGTGCCCAGTTGAACAAAATAGAACATTCTTCCAAAATACAAACACACCCAAATAATTTGCTGAAATCTGGAATTATGGTCATATAGAAAATGTTTAGCTTTCCTCAAAATTGGATATTTTTCAGGTTTTCCTTTTGGTAAGGGTTGACTCATAATTTTTCCATGGACCAAGCCAAACAGATAAACTCTTTGCATGGCCCTAACCCAAACCTTTTATTTGAAATTGTTTCCAAACATTTTCATTTTAACCTTTCCTGAAACAAAAATCTGTTTTGAATTTTAAAATAAGGACAGGAATATTCAGGCAATTGAGAATCTTTAAAAAAAAAAACAGAGTACGAGATAGATGAGAACAGAGCCCTTCTGTAAGCTGCCTTTCTTTTAGGGAACTGACATTTTTTCAATACATGTATTTTGATAAACCCAGCATAGGTAGTTCACCCAAATCTTTGGTAAATTTTCATACATTTTTTGTAGAATCACCCAAATAATTCAAATTGGAAAGGACCTCCAGAGGTCATCTAGTCCAACCCCTACACAAAATAGGGCCAGTCAGGGAAGGTTGCTCTGGGACTTGTCCAACTGACTTTCGAATATCTGCAAGGACAGAGACTGTGGAAACTCTCTGAGACTCTGTTCCACTATTTGACCATGCTATTGGTGAAAAAAAAAATCCTGATCTATAATCAGAATTTCTCATGTTTCAGCTTGTGTCCATTGCTTCTTGTAATTTCATTGTGCATCTCTGAGAAGAGTTTGCCTCTGTCTTCTCTACACCCTCTCTGAACACAGATTTGTGCATGTTAATGCTTGTTGCTCATCTACTCAACTGCTGTGCCTACTGTAGTTTATCTTTCCTCACAAGCACACAATAGACTGTTGAGTCTATTTTTTTCTTTTCTTTTTTGTTGGTTTTTTTAAAGGGCAATGGTCTGTAGTTTTTGTAATTATCTTAGTTCTAATCACTTTTACATGTGGATTCAGTTTAAAACACTCTTCACTACATTTCTTAAATTACAAAGCAATCACTTGCAGCTTCCTAACACAGTCCAGTTCTATCTCTGACCTTCACAGAGAGCAGCTCTGAACTTAGTTCTTCTCTTTATTTCAGAGGGGTCCTCATCAATTCTGACTTGTAATAGTCTGAAATCACAGGATGGGAATAAAACGCTTCTGTCTCTATCAGTCATTCCATTACAAATTCTTCACAGCTTAAAGATACCTTGCTTAGAAACAGAAGCATGTCATTTACTTTGCATGCCATCTTATTTAGACCTCTTTTTATTATGCTCTTGCATTTTCCTGATCATTGAAGTCCTA
Source organism: Theristicus caerulescens (assembly GCA_020745775.1). Classification (NCBI taxonomy): domain Eukaryota; kingdom Metazoa; phylum Chordata; class Aves; order Pelecaniformes; family Threskiornithidae; genus Theristicus; species Theristicus caerulescens. The sequence goes on along the minus strand of CM036559.1, from coordinate 126,322,999 downwards.
ATGCTTCCCTGGTGGTCTCTGCATGTATCCAAAGACAGCATTCTTTTCTTTTTGGACAAAGGAAATCAGACTTGTGGCAATATCAGTCTGAATAGTCAGCCTGAATAATAGAAATAATTACTTTAAGCCTAACTTGCATCTTAGTGGGTATGTAAATAAAAATCTATCTTGGGCAAAAAATTTTGTCATGTGCAGGAAAAATATTGTCTTCATGTGATTGAGGTCAATGGATTCCCACAGCACTACTATTTTACAAGCTAGATTTAATGAAGACCCAAAATTCCTCCTAGTTAGAATTATGGGTGGGCTATATTTTACTTATCTTCAATCTTTAACTGTTTAGCGTCCAGTCTACGCTGTTTCCATCTATAGTCAATGACAGTGGGTAGCTCATCCAAAGTAGATACTTCTCCTAGGATGGGACAAATCACCTTCAACACATTTGCAGTGACTATAGACAGAGCCAAAATGGCCTAATTTAGCCCAGATGCTGTTGTTGGCAAAAGTTATGGGAGATTCCACCTTCTCCCTATGTTATCCCTGTTAACCAGGGTGCATCTGGCTTTGCTTATTGCTTTGATACAGTTTTGAGTCCATGGGTGCTATCAGAATTTAGAAATAACAGCAAACCGTGACAGTCCAATTACAGAAACCCTTGGAAAAATATCTGGAGTTTTGAGGTACACCCTTCCCTCCTTTCTTCCTTTGGGATTCCAAAGTCTGTTGATGGGCAGCTTTAGAGTCCTGCATGCCCTCTCTCACTCCCCCAACCAGCTTATGCAAGGAAACAAAGGTCCTGTTTCAAAGCAGATATGATCTGCTTTCACCATGCAGAAATCATTCAGGCATTTTCCATACATAGCTACAAAACTTGCCAGTAGATAGATTGTTAGATTGATAATAAGCATGCATTTGAACTTGAGGCCCCCAGCCTGCAGGGTTGGTGGCTGCTCCCTGATAGCAAACACCTTCTCTTGCCTTATCTAGAAAGTAAGTGCATTATCTAGAAAGTAAGCCATTGGACTTTTTTTGGAAAGCATGGATAGAAATACAGAGATATAAGTTACTTCCAAGGAAGGATGGTCATGCAGGGGAACTCAATCACCTTGAATATGTTTACATCTTAAAAAATTAAGAACAGCTCTGCAAGTAAGGACTAAAAGGCCAAATGTGCCTGGCTCCTCTTCTTCCAGAAACCGTTGGAGACCAGCCTACAACTGTGTTTAAACTAATCTCCAAGCAAAGTGGATGCAAAGACTTGAGAAGAGTCTTGGCCTCATGCCAGATGGACCATGGAGCAGGCACTACTGGCATAGGAGTGCCAGAAGGTCCCCACAACAGCAGATTGACAGGGTCAGCAAAATCTGTCCTGCACTGGTCTCCCAAGGTCCATTCTGAACCAAATGACTTATGTCACTAGGAAGTAAGCAAGCTCCCAAGACACTTCAGTGGGAAGCCTGGGTCCATTCTCAGATTTTTTTACTCCTGCCTCAGCCACTGAGGCAGTGCAGGCAAGAGGGCACCCCAGCCACTGGAAGGAAGATGGACTCCAGAGAATTTGCTCCTCTTCCCTGAGTCACTAAGGGTGGAAACAGGCACAAATCCAAGCTGGTCATGCACGGGATCAAGGCCACAGACACCCGATATTGGCATACAGCACCTACTCAAAGTCTCTGGAGAAGGAGAGGCTGTCACTGCCACTGAAATTGTTTATTTTACTAAGAGGTTTTGAGCCAACCCTACACGCAGATACAGCTGTGAAGTTTTAAACTTCATCTGCACCACAGAAGAGCTGAAAATTGGGTGTGCATGATGAAAATTTTAAATTGAGAGGGTATTGTTCCCTAAAGAGGTTAAATGTTTCGAATAAGGAAAAACAACCAATCATCACATGAATTTCTCAGAGAACAGCACCTGAAGAGTAATACAAAAATTCAACAACACCTTCAACAGCAGGACTGATAATATTGAAACAGATTGACCCAAAGCTTAACAATAGACAACAGCATAGCATATTGCTATGGTAAATATTGCTTAAAAGCTTCATGGAGAGGTGGCATTTTTTCTGTCATTGTATTATGGGTGAATGAAACAACAGAAGTTTCTCTGGTATTAATGTACTGAATTAGAGCTTTCAGGGTTTCAGTTGTCTACTTGGGCTCACTCGAGAATTCCTGTGAGACTTTGAGCAACTCACCAGAGCTATCTGTATCTATGGGATCTGTTTTTAAAATGTAGGTGATACACCCTTTTCTCATACAGGACTGCAAGGACTAAGCCCAGATATCCTGTCCTGGGGATGGTATGCATAACTGACTTGGTAAAATTATTGCAAGTTGTTCACCTGAAAACTGAAGCAGATAATAGTATAATATTTGCAAATAATCAGGTTTCTTTTCCAAAGTGGAGGTAGACTTGAGTTAATTTTTGTTTCTTATACTGCTATATTTATACAGCTTGTACCTTTTTTCTCTTTATTTCCCCATAGGGCATGCACATAAAACATTTACATTAAACCAAAAAAATCCATGGTTGCTTTATTAACATCAAATTCACTTCCACAGAATCCATTTAATTAAAACTCTGCCCAGAAGACTTCTTCACAATTCATAGACATCTCAATCATCCTTTAAGCAGGGTAAAAAATAGTGAAACAGCAATATTTTTAAGTATATTGCAAATATGTAGGTATCGGTAGTAATTCAAGCTTTCTTGTTAATAATATAGTTCCAAAACTACTGCCTCTGTGGGAGCCATTACTATTCAAATAACATTGTGCAGTGTTATTCATTTTGAATAACATTCATTTTGAGTTGTGGTTGTACCAGAAATTATTTCAAATTCAATTCTGTTCGTGCTGCAAACCTGGCTCTTCAGTTAGGTATGTACATATGTACAAGAAATGAGAAGATTTTCAAAGGAATAGTGCATTAGCCTCACCAGCTGTAACAGGAAGAGAGTCAGCTCTCACATCAACATAGGCTGGAGCCAGAAAGCATAGAGTGCTCTCAAAGAAATCATTAAATGACGTTTCTGTCCAGACAGCTTCTCTGCATTGGCCAGGTGTCCCTGAAATTTTAGCAAGTGAACTGTTCCAAAATAAGTGCTTAAGTTAGTGACAAAAAATATCTCCTGTTTTCTATAATGAAGGAAAGGAAGGACTGAACACTACCAGTCTGCATCCCTTTAAATGCAAACATTTCAAGAAAATCATATAAAAATATACAAAAATAATTTTTCTGTCTCTGCCGGTTTTTGCAGACTTATGAAAAGCATGAATTCCCATTGAAGATGTTGTGAGCTGATGCCCCAGTCCTCCTGTAGTCGGTACCAATTCTCCCGGCAGCTGGATGAAAACCAAGGTCATTGCTAGCACATACAGACAACTGTAGCATAGCAGTTCTAGTTGGTCCTTAAAGCACTAAAGCATTACAGGGGAAGGAGGAGAGGAAGAGGTGAGCCAAGGGTGAAGAAAGTAGTTCATATTAAGATTAATTCTGTGTTAACTGAGATCTGTTTTGATGCCAGACATGAGGAAATGTACCTTCCCAGACTGGCTATAAGGCTTCAGAAAGTACTCAAGCAGTGGTTTGGATTGCAGAAAGCTTTTTTTTTTGCTTTTTTTTTTTAAGCAAAACACCCTTGGTTCCCTGTGAGTTTGCTATTCTATAATAAGCTTACTTGAATAATCTTCAAAAATTAAATATTCAATGAAATGAACTTTCCCTTTGGTTAAACTGCAGATGTTCCTGGTTAGAGTGAAGAAAGCAAACAGATTTGGATAAATATTGCCTCATGCACAGTAACAGTCATGCTGCATCCTCAGCAACAGTTAGTATCAGACAATGCTTCTGCAAGTGTTAAAAACACAAAACCAGGGCTGTGATGTTATTTTTCATCACATTCCAAGTGTCTTAGGAAGGACTGCTTCTATATTCGTACAAATTCCCATTGGAGAAAATCACTTCATGTATTTTCCCCACATAAAATGCCTGACCTTTCACTAAGTGAATTTTATGACTGTAGGAATAAGACACAACTTTAACCAGAGTCAGGATGAACATTGCCTTGTGCTAGCACTCAGTATATCCTCAGCCAATGCAGTGTGAAATCAGTACATATGAACTCAAGTGTAGTTCCATTTGTATTGTCCAGGGACTAATTTAGACTTTCTTCGTGGTGTTTTCTTTTTAACTAACAGTCCACAGCAAGTTGCAGGGAGCATTTCAAAGCAACAGCAGGATGGTCATCTTCAGGTGCATTTTAATGGCTCACACTGAATTTCTACTGTCATTATATTTTTACCTGCAGACTTTTATGTTCAAATAGTTTTTTTGCAGAGATACAAAAGTAATGCTCACTAATAAGCAGACCACCAGATGTCCTTTGTGGCTAGGTCTCTATTTCACATATATCCACAGGACAGTTCACCTGTTCCATTAGCCCACATGCCACACCCAGCTGACTGTTGAAACAGCTCCTTTTGGCGAGTAACAACACCAAGTAGGACACCAGAGAGCCAGGTTGTAACCCAGAACCCCCAAGAGACCATACCAGCAGTCACACTTACTACTGTGGCTTGTCACACACGACAGCCATTAATATATAGACCAAAAATGAACGTCCCCATGTTGATGCACCAGGTATGTTTTAATTTGCTCTTTTTATTCTTTCTTCTTGCCTTCTACTTTCCCCCAGTTAAAGATGAAAGATGCCTTTACTGGAAGGGAAACACAGTCAAATTTCCTGTGCTTAGAATGTAGGAGAGTTTAATGCAAGCTTTCACTCTCAGTCATTTGTATGGATAGCTACAAAATTGTTGTGCAAACTCTCCCAAGGCAGTAAGGCTGTATGGTAATGGTAGTATTAGTCTGCGCTTGTTTGAAAAAGATCGTCAGCACCACTTTAAATTTGATGCTGCATTGTCAAAAGTGGACTGACACTCCAAATGAAATGTTTTCAAGACCATGTCTGCTCATCGTTTTACTGATTCCTCTTTCCCCAGGGTCTTAGGAAGATTCTTTGTTCTTGCCCTTGCACCTTAACTGTGGAAACCCTCACAAAGCTCCACAGAAATATGGAGGTGTCAAGGTCTGCACAGAGCTAGGTGGAAGACCATGCATATTCCATGACAGGCTTCTGTTTTTCTTCACTAACACAGGTTTTGTCATTTGGTTCTAACACAGCGAGGTAATGACATTAAAAATAATATTTCTTTCCAAAGTTAACAAGTTGGAGATTGTCCTGGTTTCAGCTGGGATAGAGTTAATTTTCTTCTTGGTAGCCGGTATGGGGCTGTGTTTTGGGTTTAGGTTGAGAACAATGTCGATGATACACTGATGTATGTTCTTGCTAAGTAGTGCTAAGTACTTGCTAAGTGGTGCTCACACTGGTCAAGGACTTTTCAGCTTCCCGTGCTCTGCCAGGGGCACGGGAGGCTGGGAGGGGGCACAGCTGGGGCAGCTGACCCAAACTGGCCAAAGGGCTATTCCATACCTTATGACGTCATGCTCAGGATATAAGCAGGGGAGTTGGCCAGGGCGGGGGCTACGATCGCTGCTTGGGGGACGTGCTGGGCATCGGTCGGCGGGTGGTGAGCAATCATACAGTGTACCGCTTGCTTTGTATTACTATCGTACTATTATTATTTGTTATTATTGTTATTATTACTATTACTACTGTTCTATTTTTATTTTACTTTAGTTATTAAACTGTTCTTATCTCAACCCATGAGTTTTCCCCTTTTGCCCTTCCAATCCTTTTCCCCCATCCCACCGGTGGGGGGGTGAGCGAGAAGCTGCATGGTGCTTAGTTGCTGGCTGGGGTTAAACCACGACAAGATGTATCTACTATTCTTCTACTCTTTTACCATTCCTTTTGCCTTTTTTTTGCAGAACGTAATTTTGGAAAACAGACAACTTGACAGCACCCTATTCATGACATGTAAAGGTCAACATTTCTAGAAGTAATTATATTCCAAATAAACAATGTTCAAGTAAAAAAGCCCTATCTTTTCTTTAAGTAGGTGTCTTATCTACATGTTTAGCAGTGAATCATTGCACCCAGTTTAATTCAATACATTTGGCAAAACAGCGTGCGTGACTCTGGATATCTGACAAACAGTCTTCTGTCTTTAGCCCTAGAAATCCATGATTCAGCCCTCAGGTGAGAAAATTCACCTTCTCTGATATGAATGCTCAGTTCTAAATTTTAACTGCTCAGGGTCTCTATTTTTTTGAAAGAGCTTCATGAGCCAGCGTGAAATTTGTAATCCTTTGCTTAGTCAGGGCTCTGAGTCTGACCCTTGGCTAATCTGAGTCTTTTACAGCTAATAATTTAGGAATATGGATCAAGCCCAGGAGGCTTGTTGGTCAAGATGCAGTCACTACCAATAGTGATGCCAATGGTGGTCAAAACTGAAATTTGCACATTCAACACATATTCTAAATCTGCTATTATTTTAAACATGCCATGGTTACCTTTCTTCATGTCAGTTCTTAACTAGTCACCAAACCATTTACTTCTCACCAGGGATTAGTTCAGTAGGCAGTTAAAGTAAGCTTCAGATCTCAAACTTTATCCATTTTTTACTTATAAAGAGCAAAATAATATTGCAATAATTTTTCTGTAGGGAAAATCTCGTTTTGGGGATGTAAGTCACAAATGATTTCACAGTTTTTGTTCAAACTTTAAAAAGAAAATTCACCTTCAGGCACCACTTAATCACAGGGAAATTTCACTGAAAAAAAGTAGAGAATTTTTTGAAACATATCTGTTTGAATGTAATAGAGGCAGCACTGGTGCCGACTGATACACATTGTTAAAGAATTTCATTAAGTCAAGGTTTCAAGCATAATATTTCATAAGGAGGCTGAATTTGTTGCAAACTCAATAGTCATCTTTTGTGTAATACATTCAACTTTTCACAAAGAAACAGCCGTAGAATAGAATTACTAGAAAGTTCCTTTTAATCTTACCAGGAAGAGAAGCTGTTCTAATCTTGATGCTTAAAAATATTTTGTGTTAAGAATCATGCCCCAAAGACAGTGCACAGAGCATAAAAAATAGCAGAGTTAAATTGAAGGTGAAAAACCTCACTATTTTCCCAATTATTAGAATATATATATACAGTAATTTTGTACCTTGCCTGACTACGAATTATACCAAATATCAAGCCTTCTAATTTCCTTAGACTAAAGGAGGAATCAGCATTAAATAACTGTATCCAGGGAAACAAAACAAGCTAGACATGACATTAATTCCCTGATGTCTCTGGAGGTAATGTCCAAGCTCCCAGTGTAGTGGCCAGAGGCCTTAAGCCAGCTGACCCCTCTGAAAGAAAATCTTGGGTAATTGTACACTAGCCCACAAAGTTTTCATTCAGATAGAAAATAAAAGATTGAGTGTGATAAAACACCCAATCTAAGAGAACCTGTTGTTTAATAATACATGAAGATGAACCTCTTAAGGATAGTTTAATTTCCCCTAATTTTAGCTGTCTAAAATTCAGATGCAAGCCTAACAAAGGATTTCTCTATTGCCAGAGGAGAAACGTCAGTGCCTCGGTAGGCAATTTAACCCATCCCAATTTTGTTGTCATTAGAACTCTTCCAAAGTGGAATTCACTGCCAACACAGTGGGATTTGGATTATATGTCCAAGCAGGATGGTACAAAGGAATAAGGTTTTTCAAAACAACTCTGGAGACAGATTCAGGGATTGAACAGCATCTTCTCAAAACAAACATGAGCTTTTAAAAAATTTCCATGGAAAATTAAAAAAAAGTGATATTTAACAAAAAAGGAATTGGAAAGGAATTGGAAAGGAAATCAAATAGTCACAAGTTTTTGATCATTTGTATTCAGTTCAGTTCAAACCCTGGGTAAATGCAACCACGATGTCTCTCCAGTTAAGTCAGAAATGCAGGATTGGAATCCAAGCATCCCTAATCACATAATACAATATAAAAGCTATTTAGTCCCAAAGGATCTGAAGAGCATCCTCACCAACCTGCTTCCATCTGCATTTCCGCATACAAGAGACCACAAGAAACTTCAGATCTATCAAGATGAGTGCAATTATACTTGCTGTGTTGCAGTGAGTGCTGTTGGAGGGGTAAGGGCAGGTGTGGATAGTTTTGAGGAACATCTCTAATGGACAGGGCAGGGAAGCAAAAGTCATTTATCCTGGGCTTCATTCCTTACTCTGGCACCAATATACTAAGTCACTCTTCTTTCAATACCTTGTTTCCCCATTATAAAATGAATATAGATATGTCACTACAGATTGGCCATGCCTCACAGGGGTATTTCTTGTGAGCTGCAATTAAGCAACGTCTGTAAATATCACAATATTGTGATAATATCAAGGAAGCTGTTATATGAAAGCAAAACACCTCTATGAAGCACTAGGCAGCCAAAAAATTAAAAGGTTTATACATGTATTAAAAACAGGTCTTAAAAACCAAAATGTCTGTTTTCCAAAAGGGAATTCATGCTTCACAGTACATCTCCAGTCATTTTCACTTTATCCTGTGTAAAACAAAAAGATTTTGAATGTAAGAGAAATGTATTATACACACATCACTCTCAAGTAATCTGAAACCAGACATCAGGGTTCATCTAATTTGTTAAGAAAACTATTTGTTACCTATTGGTGTGAAAATCATGTTTACTGCTTATATTGCCTGAGGCAAAACACAAAGACTCCAAGTTAATTTTCTTTCATAAATAAAATATTGCAAAAATCTTCACTGCACTGTACTTTGAGCATAGGCTCGAGTGTTGGTGTATGGATGCCATCTACTGGGTAGGACTTAATTCTGGAAGCCTGTAGGGTTTCATTCTCTGCCAAATAACCCTGCAATCCAGCTAAGTGACTGTGTATATGTTTCAGAATTCTGAATACATTGTGTCTAATGTACCTGGGATGCAGCATACAAAGCTATTTTTCTCTGTCTTCAAAAAGTATCACTGCTATTAAATATGTGGTACTTAAGGAAACACAACCTCTCCCTCTCAGCAATGCACTAATGCAGGCAAAGAAACCTGAATAATAATTGTACCACAAAAAGAAACAAACACATGAATGCTTCAGAAGATTAATACATAAGGCCATTATATTAAAGAGCAGCTCAGTAAATTATATTTATAAGGCATAAAACTGAACCCTGATTTGAATTCCCTGTTAAGATGCACACTGTGTTTACATAGGCTGGGAATCACCAAGCTCTTGGGTAGCTTTAAAGACCCAATAATTCCATTCATTTGAACCACACAACTTACCAGCTGAAAGCAAACCGCATACTTTCATGCTTTGAGTAATTGGATCTTTATAAAATAAGGCAGAATAGTTCCCTTTAATGCCAAACTGCTCAGCGGTAGTCACTGAATGGGTTATTTTAGGAGATTATCCCCAAAAATAGTCTTTTATGACTTTTAAATGGGAAAGTGTATCTCTCATGACAGCACAAAAGGGAAAGCTGTTTGTAGCCAGGGTAGGGAAAGGACATTTACCGTGGTCCACTTTTTTGGAGTGGTCCAATCTACTGCATCACACCAGCTCCTAACATGAGCAGAGCCCTCGGACCCCAGGAACGTGCCTATGTCCTAAACTGGTGAGTGTAAATATTCAGACGTCAAACATAATAAAGACCCAAATGTGTGAAGTACCTTTGGTAAAATGTCTTCAGCCCCTCAGTGAGAGAACGGGACTTTAAAACTATCCACGTGGCACTCGATCACTGAATCCAACCAAGGTCCTAAGTTCAAAAAGTCTTTTCCTTTAGAGCTGAAAGGAAATACTGAGTAGCATTTCTGGTTGAGTGTAACCAAGTAATTCTCTAAAGGGAGACTAACATAGCCTTGTCAGTATTGAGCAAAGTTGAAGGAAAAAAGAAAGATAAGACACTGGACCTCAAAAAGAAGAGAAATCCTGAGATTACACAGCACCGAGAAAAATCTAAGATGGACAAAAACACTCAGGCTGGTTTTATAAAGAGTAAATCTTTGTCTGACAAGCCCACCTGTACTTTTTCAAGGATATAACAGACAGCAGACAAGGATAACATGCTGGAGGTAATCTAATTTGATTAGAGAGAGCCATTTGATGAAGAACTACACAGTAAGATGATAAGTACAGAAAATCCCACACACTGTCCTTGAATGTTTGGAGGACAGTAGGCCTATTTTAACACAGGGTTATGGTCCAAGGGGGATGGAAACAGCAAGTGAAACACCACTGTAGACTTAAACCTGTTTGCAGATAAATCACCAGAAAAAATGCAATGAGAGCAAAAATAAATTTCTTAAAGGAAATGTAATCTATGCAGTACAGAAGTCCACAACTGTGACTGGGAACCAGCTAATACTTAGACGACTGCATTAACATACGTATTCTAAAAGACACGCAAATATACTCTCAGTTTCAAATATGTTCTGAATCTCCACATGTTCAAAAGTGAATCTATGCAGTCCTAAAAGATCTGTACTTTGTCAGAAGGGATATGTGTTCTGGTTTGAACATGAGATAGTCATGAAAATGGATAATGCAATAAATGGAACTTCTACACCTTTAGATATTGGTACCATAAATGTGGAAAGAAAAATTATCCTAATTATTAAAAAAAGTGTTTCTCAAAGTGCTAAATTCATATATTGCAGTGTGAAAAAAATAGAAAAATAGGTATTTACTTACAAAATTGAGCTGTACAAAGGATATTTACAGAACTGCCCAAACATTAAAGGCTGAAGTGAAACACAATTAAATAGAAACTTCTGAAATAATAATAAGACTAGAGTCAAACTCAAGAATTAATATTAAATAAGAGGAAAGGTTACCAAATCTTGTTCACAATGAAGGAGACAGAACACTTTCCTCAATGTAAGTACCGCTGATAATAAACTAGTTGTTCTGGAATTTGGAACAAATGTGGGTTGTCAGGCCTTACGTGGGTCTGTCAGCCGAAATGACATTCACCTGTCATTACAGTATCACACTGCTTAATATAGGAGTGTCCTAAGCCTTAGTAGAGATTTCTTGGTCCTGCCATAATAGCAAAGGCATCTTTTTCACGCTACATGATAGAAGTACTCAAACTCTTTTCCATTTTGAATCCTTCAGAAAATGTGAGAAAGAGGGAGAAAATAATTCTTCCGATTTTATCAGCTGTGTTTCATTGGTAAACAGTAACTCAAAGTGAAAAGCATGTTCTACCATATTTCTGAAGGAAGATTTCCTTCTAGGGCTAATTGAACCAATTCTGACAAAATGCGTTTTCCTCAAAATGGGCTGTTGCATCCATCTAATATGTGGCAATTTTACTGATGCTTTCTGTAGTTCCATTTACTGGATTCCAAAGTGTAAAGAAATGAAACTTTGTGATTTTTAAACTCACAAAACAGAATAATTTTCCAACAGTCAATTCAGAACAAAAAAATCTTATAAGCCAGTCAACTCCATCATCACAAAAATCCACAAATAATTCTTTGTTTCAGTACAAACATTTGCACTGTCCCACACATAGCCAGTTGCCAGTATCAAATATTTCCTTTCTAATTATTATCAATACATTTTAAAATAAAAAATCGTACATTCGACTTCCATATCAGATATGTTTTTCACAGCCGCAGAGGCTCTTGGCAAATCCGTCAGTGTGAGATACCAGCTTACAGCTTTTTGTCTTTGTTTCTTTTGAGACTCAAACATTTGTTTGCCTTTCTGAAGGCTATTGGCAAAGACAGGCAGGTAGATCTGTATCCTTTCACACTAATGCTATGGTCAGCTGGCTAGGCTGAGCTTCCCCCAGCATTTTCTAGTTAGAAGCAGGTGTCTTCCAAATCTTACTTTATTCTCTGAGCAGTGCATCAGAAAAAGGTGAGGAAGATTGGCATGGTTTTAATTTTGGTTTAATGCATCTATTGCTTCACCTTAAAAAATAAGGCATGTTAGATGGCAGATAAGAGTAGCTGATTTAAAAGAGCTTGTAAACATTCTGTAATACATTCATTGCACAGCATTTGTCTTTGCCAAATATTTCATTAAACATTTTTTAACAGGCCTGTTTTGCTTGTACTGTATAAAGTGGTATTTTATGTGCTGCTTTAAGTAATGAAGCATATATATTCTGTAACTAGATAGAGTTCCCTTGGGGAAATACCAGGTAGCTTCATAGTAATCACATTTCCTTAGAGTACTTGGTAATTACTAATTATTCTTAATGAGATCAAAAGTAATTGCTATGTAACCTTCAACCATGGTTTAGACATTGAGAAATAACGTATGTCATCATAATTTACTCTTTAATTGCAACTATCTTGCTATTGCATTCATTTTACCATGTAGCTGGATGTTCGGTAGTTACCAAGCAAATAAAAAGTCATTTGGTCATATTTATAGCCCAGATCACTTCCTCCTATACAAGCAGCTGCAGGAGAGGCAAAGTTCACTGCCAAATTCCTTGGAGTGGAGCCTTTGGGTTCGTGATTCTGCTGTATCCCCTCGAACAGCTGAGATTTGCAGCCTACAAGGAGCAGGGCATGAGGCCACTAACTGCTTCTGCAGAGGGTCCTGCAAAGGACAGTGCATGTTATAGATCTGACCCCGGTCCCCCTGGTACAACGGGAAACTGCCAGTATCTCTAGTGGGAACTGTCTGAGAACCTACGTTGTCTTGTTTCAACCAGTCAGTTCGTTTGGCAAAGGGATGCATGCCGTTGTAGTGTCTCGTTTCATTTCTTATGGCCCAGATATATTTATGATCTGAGTTTACAGCTTCTCCATGTACACTATCTTGACAATATGGTCTTCTGCATGCTGCTTATTCTATTGAACGTTTTTTCAAAGCTTTGAAAACGGTCCTCCTTGATTGTTGTAGCATCCTTTCTTTTGGCTTCGATTCTTTATCTGGACCTTTAATCCCTCTTTCCTCTCAGTTATCTCTAATGTCCTCTATTCCTTACATTCCTTTACATCAGATGTAATTTTTTTTATTCCAGTCCTTCCATGATTTCTACTTAACACACCTACTAAATCTGTTGTATATCAGAAGGTCAGCTCTCTTACCTTTGGTGTCCAAAGGTCTCGGTCACATGTCTTCCTCTTATCTTTTATCCTTTTTCCCTGTATCACGAGTAATAAGTAGAAAAGAATCTCTCCATCAAAACCTGAAAAGCCATCATGGTGCTTTCATTCAAAGCAAACCAGTAGTTCATACAGTGGTACTAGAAATGGATGAAACTGCTGCTATGAATTTGCACAACCTGTTTCTATTTTATTTTCCTTTACCCAATGAAGCTGGGGTGCATTTTTACCTCATCTGCCCATTATGGTTTATAGTTTAGACTGGAAGCTCTCTGGAGAATGGGCAGTCATTTATGATATGCCTCTACAGGTCAATAAAACCTTGATGACAAAAAAAAATCTAACCCGATTATAGATTTTCCATAGCTCTGCATTGATGATTTGGTAATTCTTATTATTATCAGGCAATATCATTGTCATGCATATGAATACAACACAAGGTGCTCAACACAGATCACATAAAAAAATAATTTGAGATGTTTTCTTCTTATTTTTCTCTTTCATTTTCTCTTTTGAACTCAGTTATGTATTTTCTATAATCTGCTAAATTTCAAGGAGGTGCTTTGATCTATGTATATCTACATAAATTTTCCCACTGCTACTGTTTTATTATTAGCTTTGTACACTTTCATGTGTCTTTATCTATCAACTCTGTTACCGAAATGCTACTGTATAAACTCTCTAGACAAAATAAATATTAGTCATTAGATTTACAAGGAGACTTCAGGATAGGAGAACCCTGGGAAAGACAAAATTCTGATTCATCTTCTTCTAAATACGTGTTTAAAATAGGTCAGCTGAATCATCTGAAGGTGATTATCTTTCCCAGGGAACTTCAGAGGGAATCGGGAAAATTAATTTAGGTTGGATAGCTAACTTTCAGATGGCTATACGGGGCGGGGGGGGGGGCGGGTAGGGGGGAAAGGTATTTATTTTACCTGAGAGAAGGCAGGTATCCCTCAAAAGCCATATCAGTAAAGACATTATACTAATGATTAGCTCAAGAAGTATCTTTGTCTCAGAACCTTTAAAATGAAAAGAAAATGATGTTTTGGAAAATAGTAACTGCACATTACAGTTTTATGCAGTCTGAATGGGCTGAAGAAGTGAGCTTTTGGGCTGCCCACATGCTGGAGGAATTGCGGTTCACGTGGTGCAAATCCCAGAGGAGCCCCCAGTCCCATGATGTCCCACAGCAGTGTAGGGCCACAGCATTGCTTTCTACTAGAAAGAGCAGGCTTCATCAGAAATAAACAAAATTGCTTATTTTCAGCATAAACCACCTAACAGTAGGACTGGGTAAACAATCTTTGCATGCAAATCAATTGCAGCCAGATTTCATGCAGTAAGGAAATCCCAGTCCATCCAAAGCCTTCACTTTTGTAATCTCCTGGAGTGTTTTGAATCAGTTTATGGCAGCTTCACATAATTTTCATGACATTAACTGCTGTAAAGTGAACTAAAACTGTTACAGAAATGACCACACCAAACCAGCTGAGGGTAAGAATGTAATATTCAGAGGAGTGTTGCAGACATAAAGAGCTCTGACCTACAGCTGCCCAGCTGCTTCTTTGAGAAAATTACCATCCTCCATAATGTTACATGCCCCAGTGCCTTGTCCCCTATGCTGTTGAGGCATGCTGCTTGGATATTAAAGAAATGTCTTTCTTTGAGACCTGCAGAATGAATCAGTGAAAAATTTCCTTTTCCAGTTTACTTTTCAAAGAGGAAAAGTCTGTGTGTTTAAACAGTCTTCAGCAAAAGATGAAAATAGCAGTTTAAGATGTGGGAAATGGAGCTCTTACACTATTACCTCAAACCCTCAAAAAATCTAAACAGGAGGAATAGCTTACTAGGATTTTGTTTTATAAAACTTTGCTTTCTGTTTCCTTCCCTTTCCCTTAGGTTTCATTGTAGCTAAGGATTTCAAATCAGTGGTCTTCTGACAAGAAAAAAGTCTGACACCATCACCTACCTTTCCATTTTAGACTAACTTGAATGACCACTGGAATTGTAATTTTTTTCTCTATTGAGATAACTTATTTCTCTATTTTGAGACTCTTAAGTGATATTCATGAGGTTCAACAAGGACAAGTACAAGGTCCTGCACCTGGGTCGGGGTAAACCCCAGTATCAATACAGGCTGGGGGATGAAGGGATTGAGAGCAGCCCTGAGGAGAAGGACTTGGGGGTATTGGTGGACGAAAAGCTGGACATGAGCCAGCAATGTGCTCTTGCAGCCCCAAAAGCCAGCCTGGGCTGCATCAAAAGAAGCATGGCCAGCAGGGCGAGGGAGGGGATTCTGTCCCTCTACTCTGCTCTGGTGAGACCCCACCTGGAGCCCTGCGTCCAGCTCTGGGGTCCTCAGCACGGGAAGGACATGGACCTGTTGGAGCGGGTCCAGAGGAGGCCACAAAAATGATCAGAGGGCTGGAACAGCTCTGCTATGAGGGAAGGCTGAGGGATTTGGGGTTGTTCAGCCTGGAGAAGATAAGGCTCCAGGGAGACCTTGTTGTGGCCTTCCAGTACTTAAAGGGGGCTTATAAGAAAGATGGGGACAGACTTTCTAGTAGGGCCTGTTGCAACAGGACAAGGGGTAATGGTTTTAAACTGAAAGAGAATAGATTCTGACTAGATATAAGGAAGAATTTTTTTACAATGAGGGTGGTGAAACACTGCTACATGTTGCCCAGAGAGGTGGTAGATGCCCCATCCCTGGAAACATTCAAGGCCAGGCTGGATGGGGCTCTGAGCAACCTGATCTGGTTGTAGATGTCCCTGCCCATTGCAGGGGGGGTGGACTAGATGACCTTTAAAGGTCCCTTCCAACCCAAACCATTCTATGACTCTGATTTTACTCATTTCTGGCAAGTTCTGTGTACAGTAGAGTATAATGAAAGTGTGTGTATATATATATAATGAGAGTATAATTTCACAAGTTCTGTGTACAGTAGAGTATAATGAGCTGTTGTTACCCCTTCCTGAAGAAACAGATGTGTACAGAGTTTTGTATGATTTGAGGCCATTATTGCTGCCTTTTATCATTATATGTTGGTGCCCCTAGTGTCAATCTGTGCACATTTATAGATATACCACAATATAATACACCCCCTGTAGTCGGTATATTTTTTATAGGTATAAATCAAAATAGCTCCTTCAGCCCAACAGTATAAGAAATGTAGAAACAGAAATCAGAGAGCTTTGATTGGAAGGTTTCATCCAAAAAAAGGGAACAAAAGTATCATTCTGTAAGTGTGACTTTTTGTGAGACTTTACTGTTGAGAAAAAAGACGTGTTCTTCAAAAGGAAGCAGCACCATGTGGCATTCCCTTTTTCATGCTGCACGTGCACAGTGCTGGGACGTTGACCATTAGCAGAAACCTCCAGATGCTGGAATATATAAAAGCAGCAGTGCTGTGCAACTGGCTGAAACTTATTAGCAGAAACATTTGTTTCTGTTAATAAAAACTTATTATTACTGGACTGTTTAAGCTCCAGTGACAGCAGCATATACACAGACAACAAACAGCTATTTTTCTCTGCTAAAGGGCATGATGATATCTCGAACAGAGCAGAAAATCAAGGGACAACTTCTCTGCTTATGAGGATGTATTTTTTTGGCTGGTGGATAGTAAATGAACAGGGACCAGCAGATTTTGCTTACTGTTTTTCCCCACATTGCCTGGTTGCCCTATGTATTTTAGACAGACCAACTGGTTATTTCTTGTACTTGGCAGCAAATCCTTGAGGAAGAGGTCAGGGAACTTGTTCAGGGAGAAATCTTGGAAGGAATTGAACAGCGTCCCTCCAAAATTGCTGCTCAGACAAGAGCCTTTCCTTTCCACTCGCTAGTACTGGAGTCCTTACTGCTATCACAGCAATAAAATGGTAAACAAGTTACTTCTACAAAAGAGATGGATGGGAATTAAAATATTTAAATCACCCAGCTGTCCATGGGGACCTTATTAGTACCCAGTTTGCCTGTGAAAATACCACATTTCAGAAAGCCATCGTGTTATTACCCCATTTGCAATATAAACACTGCTGTGCCATGACACTACAGAAACCCCAGCAAACCTGTTGCAAACAGACTAGTCTAGATTTCCCGCACAGCATGAGAGAAGTCCAAAAACTGAGAGAATAGCTGAAGTGGCAGAAAGCAAAACAGAGCCTGATTCCACCATTTTCTACTTTTTCAAGGGGTCTTTTCTTACAGAGATGGATACAGTGACCCCAAAACCACTCTTTATTCACTTAGTAACTGACCACTCCTTTGAAGAATATCTTTCTTGATGTCATAAATTAAAATTATGTAAAATATAGCTAACATTATTTTTAATTCCTTTATTTCAGTATTTTGAAAAGTTGCCTTAAAAGTATTAAACTGAGATTTATTAAAGGTGACTTGCCTTGGCCTAAGTCCATTCCCATTGCTACACGAGTGCTAACTGACTTCTTGAGAAAGAAAATCCTGAGAGGGATAGAGCTAATCCTGATTCTTTTGCCTTTCCTTCTTTCTCATTCAGAAAATGAAATGAAATTTAAAGACAGATCCACATGCAGAAGGCGTAGAAACTAGCTGCTGTTCAGTGACCACTGAACACTTTCAAGATGCACATCCTAAATTCTCATTTGAAATAAATCTTATCTTCAAAACTTCTCATGTTATAATATTTTTAGTCTAATGAATAATTCCGGTTATGAAATGGGAGTCCAGAATAACTTACAGGTAACTTAAAGATTTAGGGAGCTGAGTATATATCATATGAAATGAACTCTCATCCGTCTCCCAACCATTCCTTTTTCCTAGGTAGCTTTAAAAGGATGGAGCAGAAGATTTAGATCTAGTTTCATCTCTTCTGTAGTGGAACATTCTGGTATTAGCAGCATTACAATTGCTAGCAGACCACTGCTGGTGGACTCCATCTAACCTGACTTCAGCCATCTAAAAATTATCTATTTCAAGTCAGTGATCTGTATTTAAAGGACAGAGAAGTGCATTTTCAAAGCGTGACTCCAGCCACCTCTCCTTGACATCCAGCTTAGGACAAGATGAACCATCCTCTTCAGCTACTCGTCTCCCACTGACAAGAGAAACTAAATAGCTTGCACAGACATCTAAATTCCTAGGCAGATGAGATGAATCTCAGCCTGCCTGTTCATTCACAGTAGATTTAACTTGTGCAATTTCCTGAGTGATATAATATCATGCCTGGATTTGCATCTCCAAGCCTAAGGATTGTACAGTAAAATGCAAAAGGGGCGCTTTGAAGAAATCACTTCAAAAGAGCTTTAAAGAGTTTGAATTACTTTTCCTGCCACTAACTTCCCTTGATTTCCCACCAAGACCCATGAAACTTGAAAAGGCTGCCTATCTCTTCTGCATGCTTAACATATTCCTCTCCCCTCCAAAGCATCTGTATCATACGCAGAGAGAAATGTGTTTTTATAAACAACTCAGGAGTCAGCAGGAGGTGAGATGATAGCTAGCTGGTGAGGCACCAGTTAAAGACAAGATATTCCAACATTACAAGAGATGGAGTCAGATGAGTCTAACTCCAGGAGAGTTTTCATTTTCATCTTAATAGCTCTCTGTCCCTGCATGGCTTTGAGTAAAACACCATAAGAAAAAGGAAAGAAAAAGAGGCAGTGTGGGACAAGAACTTTTTTTTTTAGTATTCTGATCCAGAAGCTATTATGGTTTAACCGGTCTGCTGGCCAACAGAAGAGACTGAGATTGGATAATGAACAATTGATACCTGGCACCTTTGTTAGATTTGTTTTCCAGTCTGTCATGCTAATAATACTACAAAAAAAATCAAACCAAAAAGCAAAGTTGACTTTTTTACTGCAATCAAATAAGCAGTCTTAAAAGCAAAAGCTGTCTGGCAGTTCGTATGTCTTTCATATTCACAGGATCTTCAGCCTGACAGAACAAGCCAGAAAACAAATGTTGAAAAGGACACCTTGGGGAGAGCTTCAAAGACTTTATTCTTTTACAATCCATGCCATGCAATTTACATATTTATTTAAACTCTGTGTGCCTGTGTGTGTGTGTATCCCATGAAACATTTGGAATACTTCATCCTATTGGTGAAACATTTATTCTTTCATATTTACATCATTCTCCATTAACAGTCAAACTATCTCAGAACTATCTCGAACTGCTGCCAAAAGAGGTTCACTTGACAGCTTTCTGACACCCTTGGCACTCAACGTCAGTACATCTTCTTCATGTCTTCTAAAAGCATTCTGGTCCCAGATTTTACTGCTATGTAAACCTAAACCTAAAAAAAACCCTAAAATATAATAAATGTGTCAGTAATTTTTATTCCATTTTTAATACATCCATTTACTCCACTTTTAATACATTTTTACTACATTTTTAATACAGCTCCCAACCAGCTAGATCTCTTCTATTGTACCTACACCATTACTGTTGACAAAAATCTTCATAATTTCAAGTCATAACTAAGAATAAAAACCTAAAAAATGGGAATGAGTAATATGTGCTTTTTTTTTTTTTTTTTAAATGGACATTTGAATTGAGCCTGGGGCATCCCTCATTAGGACTGAGGAAGAGGAGGTGTATTACAGTATTATAACCATTATTCCTTTCTGGTCTTGTATAGACATTTCTCAGTGGACTTCAGGGGACTTACTGATGTTAATGCCACTACAAACAAGAGAAAAGCAAATGTTATTTTTCTTCAAACAACCTTTTTCTTTAAAGCTGTAACTCTGACTTCAGCACTTTTTACCAAGATAAACAGCTTCATTACTGATAAAGGTGGTGGTGTTGGCTTGGGTGGGAAAGAAATGAGAATGGAGATATAACAAATATCAAGCCTGTTTAGCTACTTAGTTTTAATCCTGTTATCTCCTCCACTTATTCTCCTCTGCTGCAAGATAACATTTCCTAGTAAAAATAATCCAAGCTGTAATTTCTTCTGTCATAGTGGGGATAACACAAGGTTTCTGCGTTACTTAAATGGCACTCAACCCCTATTTCAAAAAAGCAGGTGGAACTTTGGTGGTGTAAAGTCTTGTGCTGCAAGCTTTGTTTTCACCCTACGAGAGACTAAGTGACCAGAACAGAATGATGTGCTAACAAGGAAACGGTTGTAAGGTGAAGGTGCCGAGTTAGGCCTGAGGAAGTTCTTGATTCAGCTCTCTGTCACCAGTGTGCCCTTGGGGAAATCACCTTATTTCATCCTACAAATATGTAAGTGGCACAGGCATGCAGGGTAATACTTTAAGAGGGCTCTATTCTTACTAAAATAAACAGGCTTTTTATTAAAACCACTATTTGAAGAGCTGTTTCAGGTCCAGACTTTGCAGCCATATAGACATAGAGTGATTATTATTTTTCTGGTGCTTTTCCAAGTAGTTGCCTTTTCGCATCTGTGCTTTTTCTTCAGAAATCTATGCTACTTGTAGATTGAACTTTAAATATACGAGGCATCTCCATGATTTCTCTGTTGAAAGTATCTGTTGATTTCTATCACATTACCCTTGCCCTTCGAAGTGGCCTGGTAAAAACTTCTCCTTGGGTCTCAGTACCCTCTGGTATGGTACCCACTGCTCCTTATCTTCCCCTCTGTAAAATGCATATTCTAATACACATTCTCCCAACTGTAGTTAATTGTATATATGTGGTCTGCAAATTCTTTAAGGCAAGATCTCTGCCTCTTACTCAATGATAGAACAGTGATGTGAAAGTTTCCCTAATTTTGGTTGACTTTGTGCCATTGGTACTTTAGTACAAATTATAAAATAAAAGCTATATTTATTAAATTTCTTTTGAACTCCCAAGGGCAGATAATAAATGAGAGGGGAGCAGAGTAATAAAGAATGTGAAGGTAAACTAACAAGGTGAGATTCATTGTGAGATTCAAAATAATACACATCCCAGAATGAATGGGGCAGTGAAACTTGGGAAGTCCCAATGAGGGAATACATTTACTGAGGCTTGGTACAATCTGATGATAAAGCATAGCAAGCATAGCTGCCACGTGTAACAGCACCTGAGGGCAAATACATAAAAGGTCTTTCTGGATGTCAGTGTAGCAACTGTAACTGGAATACCGAAGGCATCTGTAGGCAATTTATCGGAAAGATATTGGCAAAAATGGAGGGGATTCACAGAATAGCAGTTAAAATAATTAGAGGGCAGGAAGGATTGATTTGCTAGGAAAGGCTAAAAGAGCTAGCTATAACCTAGATAGCCATAGCTATAGTAAAAGGGAATAGGATAGAATAATAAGAAATTCAACTGCTTGTCATAGCTAATGTTGGTGTGTTCCGCAGAATTTCCAAATAGGACACATATATTTTAAAACATCCATGCAGCACAGACAATAATGTGCTTTCATTGCCTGGGGGCTGAAAATGTTTCGGGGCTTAAGCGGTCTTTCTTATTCTAAATCTGACAAGGGCTCCACACAGTGAAATCCTTTGGAGGTATGGATGTGGCCTCTTTCCTTTGTCAGCTACGCCCATTTGAAACCAGTCAACAGAGACCAGAAATAGGTTTGCAGAGATTTGTAACAGGAATAATAAGCTTGATGTGCATGTAGTATGAATGCAAATGTGTGTAGGCAATGAAGAAGCAGCAGAACAAGCATTAAAATAGTGTCTTGTATTGATAGCAAACACCATTCCCAAGGCACTGCTCCCAGGACACTGTTCCCAGATGCCCAGTTGAGGAACGTATTGTTGATGTGACTCTCACAAGGCTTTCCCTCTGATAAGAGCACAGCACAAATGATCTGTCAATGGAAAATATTGCATCCCAATACCAGGAAGATGGCAACACGGTGGCAGTACATCACATATGCCATTTCCTTTCCTTTTAATCCAACAGAAAAACAGATACATATTTCAAATGAACAAGGGAAAACAGACCATGAGCAGCAATCTTGACTAAGATTTATGGAGTCTAAACCAAGCAAGATTCTTAAGCAAAGGCCCACCAACTGGTAATGATTATAAAAGTCCCAGTCTCTTGTAAACTGGGACCTCAACTGAAGTTTTACTGAAAAGACCACTTCTTGGCGCTGCAGGCCATTAGAACAATGCACAACACGAGTGCCTCTAAATGTCTTTCTGCTGCTGAAATCCAGATGAGGAAATAGCAATGGCTGGTTGATGCTGCATATATTTCAATAAAACTAATGTGATGATTGGTTCATTATACAGCAAGATATAGTTGAATTATTAGGTTCAGTGGCATCTCTAGCTGTGTTTTGGAAAGTCCATGCCAGGCAGTATGAGATTGACGTTACTTTGATAAACACAAATAGAAAGAAACAAAAAACCCTCCCTGAAATTCTAAATTATTCATACAAATTATCTCTGAGGAAAAGTCCATCTGATACATCAAAAAGCAATATCCACAGCCTATACACTTCGCTCAGTGCACAGCAAATCATCCTCATTTTTCTGAAGTAAAAATGTAAATACACAATGTCAGGTCAGTTGTGTATATATTACTTCAGTTCATCTAGGTAAATACTATCCTCAATATCCAACATAACTACTGGTGACTTCTGGACAGAAGGTTAGGAGCAATATGCAATCATTAACTACCACGCCACTGCTATCTCTCCTGACTTTTGACCTGAAAGTCAAGTCAGGTTTGCCTGGCTCAGTGCTTGGAAGTTGGTGATTTGGTGAATGGCACTCTTCCTTCTGACTGTGAACTGGTGCCCTGCTCATGGTGGGAAGGAGTGCTTTTCTTCTGAAGGTGCCAGCTGTTGGACAAGATGTAATACTGAGGTCCTGACCATTTGCTCATTAACCATTCTGTAGTGCTTCTTGCAAGAACATCTTAGAATGAACTCCTCCTGCTTGAAAATTCACATCTTCCCTAACCATATTTGTTTATAAGTTCAGCTGGATACAACTTTCTTGCCCACTTTGTTCCCTAAAACTCCTGTGTAAAGCCTCTTAGCTGAATGAACTGACAACCGCAAGCTAAAGAGCAAAACCACAGCAGTACGGAGTTTCATGACCTATGTTCCCTGTGGATCACCACTATACCAATTACACAGTATTGCTGCATTCAGATTATTAACTCGTGCACAACAGCTGTGAGTGTGCTTCATTTCACCGGTAGCGATGTATACTGTCCGTTGGACTGTGCTCCAGAACCTGCAGTGTGAAAGTCGCTACGGGAGAGCAGTGACTTTAAAGAAGTGTTACAACTATACTTCATTATTGTCCAAGTAGAGAGACTAATGACACAAAGCTTCATTAAAAAACTTCACTGGGTCTTTAAGTATCTTGTAGCTCTCAGCAAATTCAAGGTAAGACTTAGAGGTTATGATTTTATTAATAAGTACAGGGTCCTTTCTCTGACTTCAAGGGCAAGTCGCATGGCACAATCATCTATGCAGTGAACCTCTCTTCCACTCCAAAACCACATGGTCTCATCCACTCCACCTGATGCAAATAGCCCAGGCAGTGTCTAGGAGAGCACTAGATTGCATGAGCCAAAACCACAGCAGGGACTCTGCAACACATGGAATGGTATAGACAGGGATGGAGCAGTATTTGAGCCCATGCCTTGGAAAACCTGACAAAAAGATGGCTGGATTCCTGATGGGCTGTGCTCTGGGACTGTGTGTATGCTATAGGTTAAAAAGAATCATAATTCCTGGGAGCTGCCAGAAGATCCTGGGAGCTTTGAGTTCACCAGCAATAGTCCTACAAGAAAAAAAATCAGTTGATTCAGACTGAAACCAAATAGCATTAAAAGTTTAATTAAACTCAAAATTTCAGGTAACTAGAAATCATGGTTGCTAGCCAAATCTAGCTTCATTCTCTTCCCTGCTAGGAAGAAGACAATATTAGCGCTAACAATACTCTAAAGCTTGCAAATGATTTTAAGTCATGCAAAGAAACAACTTCCAGCTGAGATGTTTGACCTAGGTCAATGCAGGGAAAACTCCCATTAGTCTGCCTTCTAGATGAGAAGCCTGCTTCAGGCTCAACTGCAGTAATAATTCATAGCCTGTACAGTCAGTCCAGCCACCATGTGGAGTGGAAATTGCACAGTGGCTAAAGCCACCTAGTATATACAGATGGTTTTGCATAACTCTTCTGCCAAGGCTTGATTGGCAGTCCCAGGGGCCAGGGTTAGTTTCTGGAGTCTCAAGTAAATGGTGACTTGAACCCTGCTAAGAAACCCAGGAACATTATGTGAAGATCTTTGATTACTCACTAAGTCATGTTCTTCACCTGTAACTGATGATTCAGGTGGCTAAAAACAGCAGTCTTTTATTTACAGGGAAAAAAGGGAAACAGGAGGACACAGGGGACAATAAAAATAACTGGCTATTCCTTTTCTAACCATTCCTTACAACTCTCCTCTCGGACTTTTGGTGACTCAATTGCTTCTCTTGATGAGACATGCAGCTGTGTCCCATCTCCTCTATGGTCCACATAGAGTTTGGTTTTGTCATATTTTTGTTCTCTCCAGTTTTGGTTCTTTTTTCTCCTTTTATCTGTGAAAAATTTATTTCATTCACTTTTTGTTCTAATACTACAGGTGGAATACTTCAGTATCAAAGATTTACCCAAAGGAGCTTTAAATGGCTGTCATAGCAACCTCACTTGTCAGAGCAGCATCACTCTGCACCTCTTGCACATAGACAAGATTCTGTGGGGGAAAAACAGGATGACTACAGTAATGCCTGCAGTAGTACTATTTGCTTTGGAATAAAACAATATTTTTACTTAGTATTGATCTAATTGATTTTCTTTTCTCTGCACAAGACTTAAATTCTCTTTTTTTTCTGACTGAAACACCCTGAATTTATTGGCTGCTCCTGGAGGCATCCAGCAGACTCTTTCCTTCCATTGCAGAGTTTCCAGACAAGCTTCTGTGCCACCATTGCTCACGACAATTGTGAGTGAGAATCCTGGCATCTCGCTTGCTCACAGAACTATGCAGCAGCCATATACTAGAAGGTCACTGCTAACTGTAAGACTGTGGAAGATCAAATCAAGTAATTGCTGGAAAGCTGATGAAACTTTTATGTGATGACAAAGACTGTTTTTAACACTAACACTTTCTCATAGCATGACTCAAAAGTAGGAAACCAGAAGCAAAGAAGCAAGTTTAAAGGGTAGGGTATTTTCTCAGGCAATGTAAGAGAGTTTTGAAGCATAGGGGAAAATAGATATTTAAGGGGGTTTTTATGTAATTCGAGATGTCTCCAATGTAGGCACCTGCATCTCAGCCAGACTATATACTTAGAATACTTTTTAGTTAATAGAACATCCTTTAATATTAATAGATGCTTATAGGAAAGAGTTTTTTCTGAAGGTAGACAAAGGAAAATAACCTTAAACAAGCCTAGTTCCTTCACTGCATCAGAGCCCAGAGTAGCTGGCTCAGATGGAAACATTTGAACTTTCTTGTGGTAGGAGAGAAAGATCCTGCTCTAAGACACTCTCTCTGGTATCCCACACAGATTCAGTTTCCACAGACATTTCCTGGACTAGTTCTATAATTTATGAGTGTTGACAATTAAAAGGGATGAAAAATGGAACAGATCATGAGTGTTTATTGTTTTGTCCAAAAGTTAGACTATTGAGTCAAAATAAATAAAAATTCATTTTTATTATTAAGGCTACAGATCCCTTTACCCTAAGAGCTTTGTCTCAACCCTTTCCAGTGTAGTAGCTGGCAATAACAGAAGACTTAGAAAGCAAAAAATTCTGGCAAATGAAAAAGTCAACTTGATATAGAAGAAAAGAAAGGGTTATCTTTGCTGAACACTCCCCAGCTAGCTTGGGATGTGTAATTAAACATGAGGATGCAGCCCAATATTTCCTCTCGTAGAGCAGGGTACATGGCAGCTGAACAAGATTGCATTGCTATGATTTGTACCTTACTGTCTTCATCCAGCAGGACCAGAAAACTAACCATCCTTCATGATTTAGCTACTCACCTGCTTCAAGGGTAATGTCGTGCATGATATATTTTTGCTACTTAGAGTCCAATTATCATTGACAAAGGGAAATCTTTGCAATGCTGCCAGGGCCACTCTTATTGTTGTATGCACAGCCAAAGAAAAGTAGCCACTCTAGGGCAGCTCCACTCATTCCCATGTTTGGGAAGCTGGTCCAGAGATAAAGGAGGCAGCACCAAGGAAATGGCACAGCTCTCTTTCTCCATGTCAGGAGTCCTTTTCTGCTTTTGACACCTATAACCATCAAAGACCATTATATAGAGTTCATGACAACACTACAATGTAGTCTAGGACCGCTGCACTGGCTTTCTGTGATAGCATGATGTGCTGAAAAAAAGTATTTGTGACTTTCATGTAGATGATGTTTCATGAAAGCAAGCTCTGAACATACTATTTGCATTGACCTCCCCAAGAGAGACACACAGGACACGGCCTTTATTGCAGATCTCAGTAAAGTTTCAGCATGTGATGGACTTCTAAGATATCCAGTCCTGTCACACCTGAACTGTAACACAGAAAACTATGGACTTCAGGCATGTTCAATAATAACCATCTGCAAGGAGGAGGTATATTTTGCTTTAATATGGTTTAAGTGCTTAAATTGGAACTTAGGATGTAATTCCTTTGGGAGATATGGTCCTTAGTCCTTCTGTGGCTCTGTTTTCAATCTTTTCTCAGACTTATGGGTCCCCTCAAACTTTAGACCAGACTGTAAATCCATCTATAATCCATGCACAGACTGCAGGTACTGTTTATCCAGCCTCCGCCTCCCACCTTGGGGCTCTCCAAATTCTGGTCTCCTCCTACTCACTGGCAAGTTCAGCTTGAAGTTCACTAGCAAATCACCCACATACACCGAGACAGAGAAGAGAGCAAGGTCACACAGAAAATAGTTAGAAATAAAGTTTAATAAGAAGATAGGACAGATTGCAATGATCAGGATAATTTTGTTTCCCTTCTTACCAGGTACAGAATTCTGGGTTTAATTTCTTCAAGGGTACACTTCAGTGGCTCCATCAGTTACCCAATGATCAGTGACTGGTCTTTGTTAGTGGCTTTATTATCTATGTTACAGTTTATGTATCTGTGTGTATAATTATAATTTTTCTGTACCTTGTCTTTGTCTTTTACACTGAACAGCTATTAACCAGATGGCCTTAAAAAACAGTTGCCATTACAAATAACACATATGAGGAGATACTGAAATATTATAGATGATTTGTCTGTAATCTAATGACATCTTTCCACTGTCCCTCATGTCATTTGTAAATGTTGCACAACTAGCACACTACAGCTGACAGCTGCTAGAGATCTCACAAGCTATCTCTCTAATCATGACCTAAATAGGGACATGTCAAATACCCCCTCAAAAGTGATTAAGACATTTCTAAATCATGATAGATAGTAGGGGGGAAAGAAGGAAATCTGAGTATACGAAGATGAAACCTGACAACAACAGTTGGTATCTGTATTGTAAAGGAACCATTGCAATGACTCTATTATGCTTTTTAATTTTGATATGCTACATGGAATACATGATGGATGTTATCTGTAGTTGCTTCTGATCTTTCTTATGCCTATTTTTCTGGAGTATGTTTGTGTGTGTGTGCATGCGTGTGTGTATGTAGAATAGTTTTTGAGCCAAGCATCCTAGAAAAATTACAATGATAAGCCCTGACAGAAATGTAACCGGCTCTGTTGAGTCAGCTCCTTTGCCCTAGGGTTGCTGTTTCAGCCTTGCAAGCAGAGGTTTACAGAGGCCACGCCAAAATAATCTCATTCTGCTTTTTTAAAAATTATCTAGGCAGAAGAAGCTTGAAGGGATGTCACGTCTGCATGGAAGCAAAACATTAGCAATCATATCAAGAGGAATATATGAGGAGAGGATTAATATTTATGCCTGAGTTTACTGTGTCTGGAAATGAGATACTGCATCCAAATAGAGTAATTTTAGCAGGTGAGATTCTGATCTCAGATATTCTGATACAAATTAAGATGAATGACTTCAATTAAGATAAATTTGCATAAATGAAATCAAAATAGAATCAAAATATTAACTCCAGTCTAATGACTTCCGAGACACAGTACAAGGATCAGACAGTTAAAGATTTGTCCATTGCTTCAGAGATTCCTCTTCTAACAAATGAAGATTCCTTTGGTTTTTTTAACAGGAAGAGTTAAGTCTGGAAATCAGAATTAAATGTGTGGGTCTTTTAGTCTAGCCTCACTTGAGGAGGCCTAAGATCCTTGTCACATAGTGAAAGATGTTGACACATCCTTTGAACCAGTAGTCATGGTTCAGTGCACTATGAGCTTCACACTGCTATGATCTGTGTCAACATCCTTTTCAGTTAAGTCCTAAAACCTCAGTCCTAGTTCAGTGATGAACCCATGTAGTGGAGCCTCAAGCAATAATGGTGTCATATATGATTCTGGGAATTTGACTTCTACAAAAGCCTAGAAGAACCCCAAATCTACCTATCTAGCAGTGTCTAAAGCACCATAGCTCTTCTATGAGTCTGGATATTTTGAACACATAGTCAAAGTCCCATGAAGAGATAACCACACCAGTCAGTAATTAATTCAACATTCAGGCCTACACTGACCAGTAAACCTGAGAAGAAATAATTATTTTCCAGCATGACAGAGTTAATGTGCAATTAGCTATTAGAATACTAGCAAAACATAATTTACTAACCTATTCCCATTATTATTTCTCCCATAAATATTTTTACTTCAGTTGACAATTTTCTTGGTGTTAACTTGATATTTTTTTACAAATCATTAGGAAAGATGCTGTATCTAAGAGGAGAGCAGATTCCTTGAGATCCCACTTTATGCAACAAATCATGATAATCCCCATTTACAATAACATTCTGAAATATCTCCACTGAAGCCCTCAGCATGCAGCGCAGCAGCAGAGATCTCCAAATTCAAAACTTAATGTGCCATGTTAGGAGATGCCTGATAGAGCTGTGATGATATTGCAGTAATAAATATGACAGGTCATGGATACCAAGAAGATTGTCTGGAAGGCAAAACATAACCAGCACATTATTTAGTTGTATTGGGTTTGCGTGGCAAAGTTTTGGTAGCGGGGGCTCTACAGGGGTGGCTTCTGTGAGAAGCTGCTAGAAGCTTCCTCTATGTCTGATAGAGCCAAGGCCAGCCGGCTCCAAGACAGACCCACTGCTGGCCAAGGCCGAGCCCATCAGTGACAGTGATAGAGCCTCTGGGATAACAGATTTAAGAAGGGGAAAAATCTGCTGTGCAACAGCAGCCAGGAGAGTGGAGAGAGAATACGTGAGAATACGTGAGAACTCTGCAGACACCAAGGTCAGTGAAGAAGGAGGGGCAGGAGGTGCTCCAGGCACTGGAGCAGAGATTCCCCTGCAGCCCATGGAGAAGACTATGGTGAGGCAGGCTGTCCCCTTGCAGCCCATGGAGGTTAACGGTGGAGCAGATATCCACCTGCAGCCCGTGGAGGACCCCATGCTGGAGCAGGGGGATGCACCTGAAGGAGGCTGTGACTCCGTGGGAAGCCCGCACTGGAGCAGGCTCCTGGCAGGACCTGTGACCCTGTGGAGAGAGGAGCCCAGGCTGGATCAGGTTTGCTGGCAGGACTTGTGACCCTGCAGGGGACCTACGCTGGAGCAGTCTGTTCCTGAAGGACTTCACCCCATGGAAGGGGCCCACACTGGATCAGTTCATGAAGAACTGCAGCCCGTGGGAAGGAACCACATTGGAGAAGTTCATGGAAGACTGTCTCCATGACAAGACCCCATGCCGGAGCAGGGGAAGAGTGTGAGGAGTCCTCCTCCTGAGGAAGAAGGAGCAGTAGAGACAATGTGTGATGAACTGACCGCAACCCCCATTCCCCATCCCCCTGCGCCGCTTGAGGAGAGGAGGTAGAGAAATCTTGTTATTTTTGTTATCTTTGTTATTTCTGTGTTGAGGTCATGGGGGTAACTTAGCTTTTATTGGCATCTCCTTGTAAAAATGTATTGCAGTCCCAAGTCTAAGCATTCCAAAGGGTTGTCTATGCAGGTTTATGAGCTGTGGGGTTTTTGGCAAAATAAATAACCCATAAGAATCTAAAACACACTGCCTGTCCGTCTTCTTGAGCCACAGCTGTTTGATCAGATCTTATCAGTCTTTTTTAAAGACCTCAGCATGAGAAAGATGTAAGACGTATTACTCCCAGGAGGCTTCACAGGAGCATATCTACAAACCAGACAGGAAACTCATTCTTTCCTCTCTACATCCTCCCCATCCCCCACCCTGAAACAGGACTTCTGTAGCAGTATAACATGGACAAATTAACAGTACTAACACAATTGTACAGATTATCAGTCATACTAAGACAAACCTTCATACCAGTTTCTGTCATCAGCCGTTAAGGTGCCTGCAGAAGCAAATGTCTTGTGATTAAAATTATACACACTACAGGTCACAGGGGAGACCTTTGTTCATCTGCACAGACATTATTTTGCATAGTAGTGTCTCAAATGGCAAAGGAGAAAACATGTCATATAGGTTTTTATTTAGCCCAAATGCTGTTAAATTATTCAGGTCATTATTAAAATATGAAACAAGATTCAAACAGAAAAAAAATTTAAATTTTTAAACAGGGAGCATTTTAAACTCTTTATTTGGATGGAACACATCATTCCAGCACAGCTTTTAGCAGTACAAAGGTCAGGTTTCCAACCCAGGTTGAATGCTAAACTAAAGTAC
Source organism: Theristicus caerulescens (assembly GCA_020745775.1). Taxonomy (NCBI): domain Eukaryota; kingdom Metazoa; phylum Chordata; class Aves; order Pelecaniformes; family Threskiornithidae; genus Theristicus; species Theristicus caerulescens. Next base: position 126,292,201 of record CM036559.1, on the reverse strand, counting down.
ATGCATTCAAATCCAAAACACCAAAAATAAAAGTGAAAACCTTTAAACAGTTGGTTTCAATCTTATTAACTAATTGACATATTCCACAAGACACTCAATATAAATTCTCCTGAGGCACTAGTGATGCTAAGGATGAATTCACATTGCCTGAAGTGACAATAGAAGTTAGCTATCTAGTCTAAGCTGATTTTTCTGTCTCTCCAGAGTCAGCAGGGAGAAACAGGTGCTTCCAGATGGTGATTCATTCTTCCTACCTTAAGGGATAATGTATCCTCTGCAGCCTGCTTTTCTCTTTTGACTACAGAAAGAGCCCAGTCACTTTTAGTAGCCTAACCTACTTTTTAGATTATTCATGTACATTTTAGATGGTCAAAATAAGTTGATGCAAATCCCACCATACTTACAAGAAATGTCACAACAACTGCAGTAACTTGATTTAGTGTCCATTGACCAGTTTAATGAGAACTTTAAGTTATCTAAAACTTCAGCTGTCACTGAGACTAGAAGTAAGTGACTAACTGATTTTACCAATTAAGTGGCAAAACAAAAAAAAAAGATATACAATCAAATAAATTCAAATTCCAGAGTTCAGGTTATTTGAGTTCAAGTTTAGGAAGTGGTTGAGTCCCCAGCCCTGGAGGTATTTAAAAGAAGTGTAAATGTGGTGCTTAGGGACATGGTTTAGTGGTGGACTTGGCAGTGCTGGCTTAATGGCTGGACTTGATGATCTTAAAGGTCTTTTCCAACCTAAACGTTTCTATGATTCCATGAATTTCTCAACAAAATTTTAAATTCGTAAAGCTGTCATTTCCTTTTTTGGCCTTTTTTTTTTTCCCTTTTCCCTTATGGTAGGGTGACCCACATGTGACCCATATGAGTGGAACTGGAATGGACTCAACAGGAGATAAAAAAGAATTATCTAACCCCAGTGCACTGTCAGCTGTGAACATAAAAAAAAAAAAAACCCCGAAAAAAAGAAAAAGCTGAAAAAGCAGCAGAATTGTTTTACCTCCAATCTCCTTACTTACAACTTTCACGCTAAAATAAATAGGCAAAAAAACTTAAAACAAAAGTGTGATTTTTATAGATGATTGGTGTTCTTTAATACAGACTCCTAAAAACATTGTTGTAAGTACAATCTTTTTCTGACAGGAGAGCAGATGAAAAATAAAAACATGTAATTCTTGCAATCCTGTATTGACTGTGAAAAGCCTAAACATTGCTAGTTTCTGAAGTGTCATCATTCGTGTCTCGTTCATGTGTACTACTCAAAGAACCTCACCACTTCTAAAAGTATTTAAACCCACTTTTAAAGCTCTTCTCCCTTTCATAATTGCATTAGAAGTGGTTCAAAGAGACATAGCTATTCTTAGCTGAAGGGTATGTTATCAGTTGCCTGATGAAAAAGCAATTAATGATGGTTATGCTCAGTCCTTGATGGTAGACGAGGGCCCTGCTCTCATTTACATCAATATTAGCCAGGAAAAACACCAGTGAAATAATAAAAATTAGTCTGGTATAAATCAGGTAACATTTCAGTAAATGGGAACAAAAGAGATTTTCACTTTCAAACTAAAGAAAAATGATACACTGTTTAGACTAATTTCCTATCAAATACAATGACTATTAGCAAGTTAATTATCATATTTCTTGTTGATGAAGACTTTAATTAAGTCAACATCTTCAGTAAGGAAAAAGGTTAAGACCACTTAAAAACTTATTGAAACAAACTAATATTTTGTCTGATACTTTAGCACAAAAAGTTCATAACCCAGCTATCTGCAAAACGTATCTATTCAGAATGATGAGATCTTCCAGAGACAGATCTTGCACCAAGGGCATTGATCTTTGAAAAAAGAGAGAACTTGTGAAGATCTGATGAGAGCTGGCGGGGTCGCATGAATGTTTATTTGATATACTTGCCTTTAAAAGTAGTATCCTTTAGATAGCATTCCAGCTTTAATTTGTTGTGGAGTAGGATCAATTTTCTATGAACAATACAGCTTAAATAAACCTACAAATGCCTGTAAACTCATTTTGTTATCCTCATTCAAATCACTCCTTCACCTTCTTCTCCTGAAAATTATTGTAGTGATTGGACCACTGGAGTACTGGCACCAATACCTATTAGGTTGACCAACTGTATCGTTCACATTGACTATAGATTTCAGTCATTGCTTGGTTTGTGTATGTCTTTTGTATTATGGGTCACTTTTCTGCTTTAGGTTCATGAAGGACCTAGCAGTGTAGAGCTTTGAACCATAATTAGGTTATAAATGTACAATATACAAATAAAGTAATTAAAATATGGCCACAAAGGGCCCATATGGTTAAATTTGTAAACAAATTCAGTTTTGTATTTTGACTTATGCTAGATCCTGTTTTAAAAGCCGTGGTAGGAACAAGGACATGCTACTAAGATGCTGGCTTTGATACCAAAATACATTTTGCAGTTTCAAAGGGGACTGCAGTCATACATCCAAATCAGTTAACTGGACTAAGAACATGCTAGGATTTCTAAGCGAGGCATATTCACGTAGAAGCTAGTTCTTCTTTCCACATTTTTGTATGTGGAAGTCATGCTCAGTAGTTGATAAAGCTAGTTTTTTCTCCCTTTCTGGTTGGATTTCAGATCATTACTTTGTGAATTCATAATAGTCACTCACAGATATTTAAACTCATTTAAATTGCTTTAGTTGTCATCACTTGTTCAGAATAACATAGCTGTCTAACAATATTTCCATTCTCTTCCATAACCTAGCTTAATATCTAGCTTATAATTATTATAAAGTATTCAGATGATTGCAATTTTAATCAAGAAACTTTAATGACTACTGCACCAGAACCCTTTTTAACTGCCATCTCAAAGCTGCAAACCTCATCACCCAAAATGATTCCCCAAGGAGCAGTGCTGACTCAAAAGAGAGTATCACTTCTTTAGTACTTGAAGTCCGTCTCCTAAACACTTGTCAGCCTCAACTGCTCTGACTTTTTAAGCTGACACTATCCCATCTGTCCTTCCTGTAGTTGAAAGCTGAGAGGATAAGTACTGAGGGGACTAGCAAGCAATCCCTTCAGCACTGATGATATGGATTCACTGATATCCATAGACAGTGTAAGGTAAGCACACAGGCCAATATACAGAAATTCCAGTCAGCCACCATGGTCTTAGAATTAGAAAAACAGTAATAAATGTTCTTTACCAGCAAGAACACTTTATGTTTTTCCAAATGAGCTCAGCTGGGGGTTGAGCTTTATACAGTTTAGTCATAGGTTTCAACATATAGGTAGGAGAAATACTGAGGGAGAAGAAGCAGCATGTCCATCACCAACTAACTCATAAGTCCTTTTAGTGACTGTTGTGACAGTATACCAGTCGCATCCTTCCTGTCTCTCTTTTCCATATAAATGGCCTCTATAGTTATACAGGCTTTATCTAAATCTTTGTATGTATCTCTATAAAGCGCATAAATGTCTCCTATTCCAAACACATGCAACAAAATCCTTCAGCAAGATCCAGGTAAAAAGGTATGTAGAAATGGCATGTAATATTTAATACGGAGAAACCATTGGAGTAATTTATTTAAGGAAGTGGTGGACTGTCTATCACATGGAGTCTTAAATTAGGTTGGGATCTACTTTCAAAAAGTATACATTTACTCAGGTGGTGTTCCTGGCATGGAAAAGGAGCAAACTTGTAATAATATTAATTCTTTAATCTCAATTATTATAAAATTATTATTAAAATAATCTTTTATTCTTATTTGTAATAATCTCTTATATAAACATGATATACCACACTAAAAATCATCAGCTTCTGTCTATAAAAATCTATTTTAAAAAAAAGATATTATTCCATATGGATATGAAATGATACAAGTGGCACAGTGTACTTCTGTTTCAGATTTTGCTGGAAAAGTCAATGTTTATATAATCTTGGTTTCCCAGAATGTTTTGTCACATCTTTCAATATAACAATATGGCTGCTGACGAGCTAAAATTTCCTCCTGAATCTGCTCCCCAAGCACGTTAGAGAGTTGTTGGTTAGGAAAAAGCCTATCCCTGATGAATAGACAAGAGGTTTAGCCCACACAACTCATAGATCCAACTTCTGGCCCTAGAAGCTCTATTGGCAACATGGGCTTGTCTCCAAACCTTCTATCCTTCCTTTTCCCCTGCTTTCCAGGCACACAAATTTGGGTTGTTTGGGGGTTTTTTGTTTGTTTGTTATTTCCATTGAGGTATCTACAGCTGTTTAAGGTTATTGGAAAACATTTTGTGGCTTCTAATGTAAGCAGATGGCATGCAGAACAGTTAATACTTTCTGAATTCTCCTGAAATAAATCTCATTTAAATCTTCACATACACCCAAAATCTCTGTCTCTTAATTTCTAAGATCTTCAGACACTGCCTTGACTCCAAAATCAGTCCCACTAGATGGGATACCAAGGACCCATTTTCAAACACACTTTCCCATTACTGGCAGTATTTTTCTTCCATGAGCAAACCCAAACCCATTCCTGGATAATGAAGTGCTTAGCTATCTTTAGGTGTCGGTCCCTCAAGACCTTCCAGTGGTCCTCAGACAGACATGGTTACTTACCCAGCACATTAAAGCTGCTCTGTCTTTGTTTTTAACAAATTTGTATTTTTGTACTCATTTTTTCCTTTCTCCAGTGATTAAAGAAAAGAAATGCTTTAATCATTTATGAACTTGAGACCCAGCCTGCAAGCAAATGCTTGGCCTCACATGACTTCTAAATATATCTCATTAATTTCTAATCATTTGTATAATCTAATCAAATGTCCAAAGTAAAAGTTGTTTCGGTATTGCTTGTCATAGAATCTTTGCTTAAACAATGTATTTTGCCTCAGTTGAGCTGCTGCACCATGTTTTATACACCAAAGTCAGCTAAGGTGACTCTAGGGTTTAAGCAGGCAGGTGCCATAAACCCCAATACTGCAGAGTTGGAACCTTACACAAGCCTTCTGCCAGGCATTTATGGCCACCTCACTACAGGCACATCCCTGAAAAATCTGAAAAGAATTCACAGATAAAGTTCAGTTGATTTCCACATTATGGAAAGAGCATAAATGCAAGGAAAATTATGTTAGATAAACCAAATGAATGTCTGGCCTTTCTCTTCTTTACAGAAGAGCTTGGACTAAAATTGCTTTCTTTTCTGGAAGATTTGTGTGCACATTCTCCCTCAGTAAACTATATTATATATCACAGTATGAGTGAATTGTACAAGTAGGTTACATTTAATGAGAAAAAGTACTATTTTTTTTTAATCTAAAGATAGCAGAAACTAGGATGTCACCAAAAATAGTCCTTCTGATCACAATGGCTGTCTTTACATTGGTTTTGGACAATGCATTCAAAAAGCAACACCCATTTTACCTCTGTCATTAGGAAAACTTCACTAAAATAATCTCAATAGCACATGCTTAAAAAATTCTGGCCTTCAATCAGAAAGTAAAACTGAGAGTTGCCAAAGTAAAGATGTGCTGATCTGCCCATTGTTAAGCTGAGTAGTAACCTCCGAAAATACCTCTTTAAGACATTGGGCCCTATTCAGTATGCACTCCTGGTGTACTTTCACAAATATTGAGAACTGCACAACTTACTTTCCCTGCATCTGAATGTGTCTTACAGTTTGTACCATTGTATCTCACTCCTTTTTGGTTTTTTGACTGCCAGATAAGGAAGATAATTGCACAGAGCTGGATCCCTGAGATACCTGACTGCCCAGACATGGCAGGTGTTGAGAATATAAAATACAGGAGTAAAGAGAATGAGAAATTATTTTTACCATAGTTTATTTATTTCCCTTTCTCAATGCATGTGAAAACTGTACCCATTTGTTCAATTTTTCCCTTTATAACCTCTCATTAGCCTCTTAATTATTCTGAAAATATAATTCAGATTATCTCTCATTACTAATCCTGTTTGTTCTACTTATGTAGCACAGAGTGAACAGATTCTGGCTGCCACTGACCACAGCTAATACCCGACACCCATTCCCCTCCTGCCAAGGGGCTGGCATTAGAATCCAGGTATCCAGCGCTAATGGCTTCCCTTATTGCTAGTACACAAGGTATCAAGGGGAGGAGTATGGCCAGTCAAGTGTTGTTCCCCACATTCATGTCCACAAATGCAAATCAGCAACTACAAATGTGAGAGCAGCTAGGCCATGCCTAAACTAGCTTTGAAGAGTAGATTCTGGGATGGAGGACAGTTTAATTTTGATTATGCCCCTTAAAAGCAGGGACTGGGCTGGAATGCAAGCAGCTAAAGGATTTTCTTGCAGCAGGAGGGAGTGTTACTTTTTTTTTTTTCCTTAGCTTTCTTGTTTAAGGAGGTTCCCATACTTACAGTTTCAAAAACACATAAAAACCATGATTCAATGTAATTATTTCAATCCTGTCTGCCATAGTCTGCAGGCAGCCTAGAAGACATGGCTAGTTGAGTTGAGAAGAGAATTCTTCTCCTAGAAGAGAAGGTTGGGTGGAGCACAACCTGTGGGATACAGAAACAGGGGCTTCTGTCCTTGGAGATATTCAAAACCAAGCTGGACATTGCTCTGGACAACCTGCTCTAGCAGACCCTATTTGAGGAGAGGTGTTGGACTAGGCAATGTCCAGAGATTCCTTCCAACCTCAGCTATTCTGTGATTCTGTGAAGAGGTAGCTCTCAGAAGTGTGAGCTGACTCATTTATCTCACTGTGGAAATGTCACAGGGCTCTGGAAATTTAAGATCAATTTGCACAGAGACACTGACGGTTGAGCAGATGACAATCCACACGGGGAATATTACAAAGAATATTGAATGACGCTATCCTTTATTACATAAAATAATATTACAACTATTATTGTTAATCTTCTTACTAATGTTTTAATAACAGAGAGAACTTTAATAATACTGCAGAACCACCACTGCAGTACAGCAACATCACAGAAGTCATGCTCCTATATGCTGAATGAGTGATGGCCAGCAGAAGGTACCCATGATGATGGCTGAGCATCACAGATTTGAGGGTACTGCCTCACTGATCCAGCCCAGAGTCCACATGCATAACTCCTCTGCCTCAGGCACACAGTGAAGGCAGGTTCCTCTTCTTCTTCTCTTCTCTCCAACTGGCAGTCAGATCTACAGAAGGGTCTCCTCTGGGGTCTTTGGAAGAACATTCCCAAAATTCATCTGCCACTGCTTGTGCTTTTATCAGTAAACTCTGGTCTAGGCATCACATAGGTCTCCCAACCAGATATTCTTCATCTGTCTTGTCACAGGATTTTCCATCGTCACCAGTCTCTGAGAGACCATACGTTTCTACTATTAGCTTCTACCAATCACCCGAAAGGTTGTTTCATTTTTTATACCAATCACCTCAGGTAGTTTCCATTTTATATATCAATCAACTTAAAGCTCAACAGTTTGTTTGTTTTTTATACCAATAAACTTAAAGTTACAATTTGCACCCTTGTCTCTGGCTGACTACAGGCATCAAGGGAAGACCATGTGGACTTAACTCAGATGCCCCACGATAAAAACTGGCATGGCACTATTTTATTTGACTGAGAGGAAGAGGCAGAACTACAGATGGCATAGCAGTCTCGAACCGTTGTCTCTTTTCATGCTGCAGACACTAAGCATCAGGGTGATGGACAAGGGAGACATTTTCCCTGAAATTTATCTCCTGCTTCAGAGTAGAGGTGCAGAGCTTTAGGAAAGCGCTAAGAAGTTTCTAAAACCTAAGCCATTTTCCTCATGAGAATCCAAAAATTAAAAAGCACCCAAATGCAACTCTTCTGGCTTGGAAATGCATTGAAAGTGAAAATATAAAAGCTCTTGTTCGGATTATTACCTGTCATGTTCTTGCCTTTGTGTCAGTGAAGAAACTTTCTACTACAGCAGAGGAGTGTAAAGTCCAACACTTAAAGGCAGTTCAAAAAGTTCATATGATTTATCTCATTCACAGTAAACCATCCAGCTGCATTCAGAACACCGTGAAGACCCAAATTAAGCTGCCATTGCTGGCATCTCTCACTGCTCTCTGCAGTTCTCTTCACACATTGATCTCTGCTGGAGTTTCAGTGACATGACATTTCCCTGCAGGATCAGTAACGGCACCGGCATAGGTGTCCGTGCACCACGTTGTACAAGCAACTTTCAGCTCCATTCAGCTCTCAGGTAGTACTCTACATAACTACATGGACTTAAATCAAAGGGAGCTGTTGGTGAGAAGCAAATAGGAAACAACACAATTACAGATAAACGTTCTCAAGGCAAGTGAGTGGAGGAGATGTTAACTGGAAGTGTTCATGGGTGGCAGAATTAACCCTTTCAAGACATGAACCTGGAAGAAAAGGGATCTTAATACCTTAAAAGATCCTGGAATGGTGGGCAGTATTTCAGTAAATGCAAAGGGCAAATAGAACAGACACATTCTAATAGAAAATGGGATAGAAACTTCAGCTGGAAGCCCTGTATGGACTGTACATTTGATGTTTTGACTTAGAAAAGCTGGGTTTAGTTCACTGTGACCACCCCATCAGATTCCAAGATAAATTACACTCATTTGGATCTGTCAGATTAATAGATGGGGAAGGAGGAGGGTGGGGGGTCACTGTATCCTCAAGAAATAGTTTAAAATTGGAAGGACCACAGAAATGGCATGCTCAGCTGTAACTCTGCTGGGAATGACAGGGCTTTGAACAACATTTATTGGGTAGCGCTACGCTGTCAGCTTAGCTCTGACTTTTCTGACTTTTCAGATCCAACTCACATGTCCTGATTTGTTCCTAGACCCTTTCAAAGGCAACCAGCTGGGTCCTTCCCAGACGGAGCCTGGCTATAACTCTGAGCACTGTTGACTCCAGCCAACTCACTTACAGGCAGTATAGAATAAAACTAAGCAATTTAGGTTGATCCACTCTGGAGTACTGCAGTGCTCTCTCAGAAAGCCTTGCTCCCTCAGGTATCTGCACAGCCTCTCAATACATGCTCTGGGCCATACTTGCCACTAAATGGCAAGCTTTGAGGCTATGACAGAAGCATCACTTCATTTCAGTGTCTTTGAGATGAAAAAGGGGATTAATTTCTGATAATTATTTCTTAGAACAACACAACTGCTATTTTGACTTGGAGCAGACTTGGGCCAAGTAGTATGCACTGCAGGTAGAACCAATTCTCTCTGCAAAACACCTGTGCTGCAGAGCGTGTTTGGGAGCTACTCTGCATCCCCTGACTTAGAAGCTAGGAAATACCCTTTGGAGTAGCTGTCAGTGTAGATGTAACCTTTAAAGACTTGGTGCAAAAATTCCTCTCAAGTCAGGAGTAGCAACAGACATTTGACCATAGAGTCCCTTCCAACCCTATTTGATGGATTCTGCGGATACATTTTGGTTCAGGTTCTCCTTGTACACACACTGCAACTGTAAGAAAAAAGTAGTTTATAATATAGAATACATGAAATACACAGTATGAAAAGAAACATGTCAGATTATTTTTATCCCATCACAAGTCAGTCTTCTATGGACTTTGGGAAGGAGGAATAAGAAAAGGAGAAAAGTTTATGCATGCAGAAGAGAAATAAAGTGAAAACTGATCATAAGAACCTTGCCAAGCCTTCTGTCTGACTTTTGGCACCTCTACAGAGAAGTGACCAAAGCCACATGTTCCTACCAAAACAAGGAAGAAGGGAAAGAAGTGGTGCCAAGGCAGTGACAGAGGACCTTGCTGAGCTACCTTCTAGGTAAGGGGAAGAGCTAAGGAGAGGAGGGCATGATAGCCCTCATTAGAAAGACTCTCTGTCTCTGCACCCAACAGTCCCTGCACTACACACTTTGACCTTTGCCAGACTCTTCGTGGTGCCCAGTAATACTCTGAGAAGCAATGGGCATGACCTGAAATACAGAAAATTCCATTCAAACATTAAGAAAAACCAATTTCACTGTGAGGGTATTCAAACACTGGAATGAATTACCCAGAGAGGTTGTGGAGTCTCCACCTTGCTCTAGCTGACCCTGCTTTGAGCAGGGGGGCTTGGACTAGATGATGTCCAGAGGTCCCTTTGAACTGCAGGGATTCTGTGATTCACTATCTCACAGGTCACAAGTGAAAGAAGTACTCAGTAGACTGTTAAGTAAGGAGGAGAAATTAAAATGAGGACTTTCAGCAGAAGGGTAAAATCCATTTTACTACCTCAAGTTTATAAATTTGAAGAGGATAGGAAGGCATTTTGGAAGGTACAGGCCTTACAAAACAATAAATGAATATATTTCTCACTGAACAAAATGAACAACACAATGATTTCAGGTTTTTCCAAAGCAGATGAAACAAATAAAGTTACATATTTCCAGTATACAATTTCACCATCTTTCTCAGCAACTAACCTACTAAATGTGTCTATTTGAATTACCTCTGTCATTCAATTTTCAGTAATGTTTAAGGCCAGGAACCCTCCTGTGTTACTTGAAACCAGTGTTGAAGAGCTCAAGCTGTGATATAAAGTGAACAGTCTGTCTCCTAAATATCCCATAAATTCTCCCAACCATTTAACCTGGGATGTGTGACAATCTGTTTATGATCGCCTGAAATCACCCCTCTTCTCTTCTGTCTTTTTGCTGGGCGTATCATATCATTCAATATCAACAGAAAATCCACCTTTTTTCCATTTACCATTGTAGAAAAAGCATAGTTAATTACTGCAGAGAATGGAAATTCCTACATTTTCATTTGCCATTTTCGTAGGCAATTCTTTTGGAATTACCAGTGGGTTAAGTTCTTTTGGAGGTTAGAGAAGAAACTTATGTTTCTTCTTTTACCCTTCAAAATTGCTGCTTTGAAGTATATAACTCTTTTTAAGCTCAAAAAGTCAGAAGTCAGATGGGACAGAAATGTTGGAACAACACTTATTGGGTAGTGCCACGCTGTCAGTTTAGCTCTGACTTTTCTGATTTTTCAGATCCAACTCGAATGTCCTGATTTGTTCCTAGACTCTTTTGAAGGTAACCAGCAAGGTTAGTCAGCAGTGGGACATCAGTTACAGTGTTACAGGTTTGTCTTCTGCAAACAATTATTTATTTCTAAAAATGCCCATAAGTTTATGATTAAAAGCAGCTGTCAATGAAGAAGTAATTTCCTGTTTTATCATATCATGATCATTTTCTTTGCAAACAAATCCAGAAATGGTGTCATTCGATGGCATACTCTGAAGGATAAGATGGATCTGTGGGAGCAGTGAAAGAAACAAATTCAGGTGAATTTCAGGAAAAGCATCCCTCCACCTACAGTGCAGATAGCTGGGGAGATATGCATCTTCCCACTGGGCAGCATATGAGATCCTTCTTACTGGCTATGTAGATCAACATCATCTCAGACTAGTCAGAAGCAGAAGAATAAAGTAATGTAACATAAAGCTCTGGGGAACTATAATAAGGTTCTTGCAGGGGTTTTGCATAAAGTCAGGGAAATTCTGAGCAGGCTTCAAAGTCAGTCTCAGGTGGAGTCAACCCACCTCACATCAAGGCAGGCAGCTTTAGGGATGAATAAAATCCATTGCCACTGCAGATTCTTTGCTCCCTTCCTTCTCTCTGTGCACTTATCCTCTCTCAGGCAAGGTCACAGAAATCAGGTATGAGATTGGATGAGCTCTTGAGCCTTTCCCTAAGGGAGATGCAGTTGAATCCTTTTCAGCAGTGAGTCAAGTCTCTGTCCCCATGCCATCATCCATGACTTGAGGTTTAGCTGCTCTCCCTCAACTAGGCCTCAGTCTGATCTGGTCACAGCTGCGTTGTCTGTTTGCCTGATAAAATTATAAATTTGAGCAATCACCCAGGCCAACTCTGTGCAGAGAGCTGCCTAAGGACCAAAACTGGAGAATGAAATAGGTGAGTGAGAGCCAGATTGCCATCAGTAAGAGCCAGACTGTCAGATCACTGAGCACACACGAAAAAGAGAATAGGGACATAATCTATTAGTCCACCTGTTTCCTCTTCCTGCACAGGAAAAAACATGTCTACATTAGTGAGTGGCCCAAGGGTAGATATCTGGAGAGAAACAACTGGTGGTAAGGACCAGCACTAATGAACACGTTGTCAGCGAGACTTACATTAGCCTAGCTCTAGCCTGCTCCTGTGAACTGAAGGTCCATTAACAGTTGGAGTGCCTTTGGGGCAATCCTGGAGCACATCTTGTGGTCACTTTCATGCCAAAGAAATCCAATTTATGCACTTCAAGACTACTCTGCTGCGTGAAAAAAAAAGCACAGTAAAGGGGATGAACAGATGGTTTTCTTCAAAAGCTCTCTCCTGACACAAACTAAACCACTAATATAGATGCACCTTGCAGACAACATGCACTCTGGAGTTATAACTGTATCTACTTGGTGGCTGACCTGTGATTTATGTGTGTTTTAACCTGAACCTCTGCCAGGGAGCTGCAAAACTTAAAAGCCTGTGCTGTGAATTCACGTCCACGTGGCTCTCTGGGAGTGGAGGTAAAAACTCCTATCTCACTTTATAAGCCTGCAAAGGGGAAGACTAGACACATTGCTCTTCAATGCAGGGAGACAGAGAGAGGGTGAGTGAAAATTATTTAGTGTTTGACACCTAAAATGCTGTCCCCCATTTTGCATTGCCCTCCGTGCCCATGCGTTATATTACTCTGCTAATTAGGGATGTTCTGCCTATTTTATGTGGTGTAATTTACAAACTGAGGAAAATATCACTACTTTCAGCATCTAGAACATAGCTTACCTTGAGCAGGAGCAGCATTATTCCCATTTCACTGAGACAGACATAGAGTTTACCTATGTCAGTGTTTTTCGAACAGTACTAAATTCATTTTTCAAAATTGAGTTTCCTATGTATCCAAAAAAAAAAAAAACCCCAACCAAAACAACTCCAAAACTTTAGTCCAGAGAACAAGAAAGTTATTTCTGTAACACTCTTTAAAACAATATGATTTCTTGGTTTGGAATGTTGTTTCCTATTTTATAAATGTAACCTTATGACATTTTGTTTCAAGCTAATTTTATTTCAAAAATTGATGTCAATTAAAAGAATGAAATTAGATATAGCAGTTCAACTACCAGCATATGCTATGTTTTATTTTGAGTCAAAGGCAGTCATTGGTGGGAAGGTTCCATCCACACCATGGAAGTGAGTGATGCTTCCACACCAAAATTCCCACACTGATTCCAGGTTTCCAGCCTGTCTTTTTGTCCCACCACTGCTCCTTGACAGCAGGCTGGACTTAACACCATAGCTACAAAGGGCATGCAACGGGGAAGTCTTCAGGAATGTGGTCTGCTTTGCTCTGCAGATGTCCAGGAAAGGAGGAACAGAGAGAAACCACCCAGACAGCAGTGCCAGCTGTAGCAGAGGAACCCATAGGGTTTACAAAGAATGGCAACGAGGGACATGACAGAAGCATGCCACTCTGCTTTGGTAAGTTCAGCTACCTCTGCCGAGTAACTTTACCATCTCAAACCCAAAGCAGACAGTCCCATACAGTTCAAGGGAGCCAGTGAAAGCAAGTTTAAGCTTCTACACAGCATGGCAAAAAGCACCTTTCAGGAGCCCTGGAACACTCTCCCTTTACAGATATGTATCTGTACCGCACTGGCTGAGAAACATGCCATGTGAGTGATTTCCAGCAGCATTTCTCCATGAGCATCAGCATGCTGGGAACATACTTGAAATGCTGTGAAGATGAAAAAAACATATATATATGTCTCCAGGTACAGAAAAGAAATCATTAATCTTTTAGGTTTCTTTCTAAAGTGAGTAGATATTTAGAATTAAAATCTGAACATGGACTTATTTGGAACCTAGACACCTTCAAACAGGTGAGGAAGTACTGCTGAAAACACCAACGCCTCAAGAATACCAGAGACAAATGACCTTACATTACTTTATTTACTATTACAGAGAGAAGAATACTCATTATTCCATACAAAATTTTCTGTATGACCTAAGACCCAAGATAGACATCATACCCTCTGACCCAAGAGTAATTCTATAGTGTTCAAGCTTTCCATAGAAAAACTGTTTTGTGGTTGAGATATATAACCACAAAGCATTTTACTTTTTTCTTTATTTTAAAAGAACTTGATTCTGTGAAGAAAAGAGAAAATAATTCGCTCTACATTGGGCAGTGTTTGCTCAATGCATGACCAGAAAGTGAAAATTCATACTCAGCATGAACCTACTTTAAAATTCTACACTTCTGCCTTCCCAGAAGGACAAAACCGTATCACACAGCCATCAATGTTCACCACAAGAAACTCTGCAACTCCACAGTTTTGTTGTACAAGTTACTGTCAGCCTTCTCCTCTCCTCATGTTTGTAGGAGTCGAATTGAACCTTTATTTAGGCAGAACACCACCTCCCTTACCCATGTTGACTTCAGTAGCCAAGTACCTGCTTGAAAAGTAATAAATTACTCAGCAGAAGATTGCAGAATATGGTTATTGTACCGTAAATTCTTTGGCAGAGGATTGTAATTTCTGAATTTACCTCTTTGAAGCACCATTCACTGTGAAATTCACATCCACCCACACTATGTTTCCACACATAGTTCATGTTTTCTGTACTGGAGCTGGTCTTTTATTTTTTTCAACAACAAATTCTCACTGAAAAATTCCAATTTATAAACACAGAGGCACTTCACCAAAAAAACAGGTACTCAGTGAAAATTTCTGAAAGGCCAGTCAGGGATAAGATTTAATTTACAGTAAATATCAGGGAGAAAGAACACAGAAAACATCTTCAAATAGGCTGAAAAGCCAGCAAGAGCTATAAACACAGAGGAAACCACTGCTGACTGAGGAAGTGTCTTCACTGCATATTACTGAAAGCTGGGACATACACTGAAGAGAGAGCTCTTCAAATATGTCCTGTTTCTACACTCCTCCACTGGCAACAGTTATTGACCACTTTTGGAGACCACACATTGGCCATGTTTATGTTCAGTAGTCCAGGGGACAAGGCATTCAGCCAAGAGGCAAAACAGCTAACTGTTCAAATGGCTGATTTAAATCAGGCAAAGCAGGGCTACAGATATCTTCTGTGCAATTTCTAGCCAAAGTATGAAGTCCTTTCTCCCAGTAGCCACCATTTCCATACATTTCAAAACAATTATTTTACCAGGATGAGTAAGTACTATAGCTTATCCTGGTGGGAGCAATGCAAGTCAATATTAACCTAGATTATACATGATGTATGATACTTTAACTCATAAAGGAAGAAGCCATGTAGCATAGATAAAGGTATCAGAAATTTATGGAGGGTTTAGATCTCTCTGTAACAGAAATGTAAGGCCGATAGGATGGGCCAAAATTGAAAATTTCTTTTTCTGAACTGGTCAATTAAAACATATATGCAAAAGAGCATCAATATATGGAAGAGAAAGGCTGTTCTTCTAAGCAAATTTCTTCTGCATGTCAGCAATACTTTGTGTTGTATCTAAATTCATGGCTTGAAATTATTCAGGGAATGGTTAAATAATGCAATGCATCAAATCCATTTTAAAATGAACTGCATTTTCGACTTCCTGGACACCGCAAATTATTCTCAGTTGTAATTTACAATAGGCAAGTGTTAATTTACCTAACCTATATTTTATGAATATGTATTGACTAATTGCAAGTCCATGGTTCAGGGTAAATAAATGCATGATTTATATTCAGGCAAGTCACACAATCAATTTTCAATCTACTGCCTCAAATACAGTATCAGACTGTGACAGGTTTATTTGCATTGACATAAGATGTCATAGTTTTGTGAACTGCAAAATGTAAATGTGAAACATTATTCAACAGCCACCAGTGGATCATGCCCAGCAGTAACATCCACAGCAAAACCTCAGAATGTCAGCAGCCCGTCTGCTGCTGCTTGACTACAAATTGAACAAAACTCTAATCTAAGCAGGCCAGTCTTCACCCAGGGATCACCTGTGCTGGTGATTTTGTTTCGTACAGTGACTCCTAATTTAACCTTTCCTCTTCGCACCTACCCAGAGAGGAGAGCAGCACTTCTGCCATTAGGTAATGGGAGAAAAGCATGTGACTGTGCCCTCTGCATACTTGGACTTGGCCTTTCAGGTCACAATCATTGTTAAGAGCAGTTAATCAAGCTTTCAAATTAGTGCAAAAGGTCTGTCCTGCCTCTTTTTTGAGTGTTAGGACCCATCTTAAACAAGACTCACTGGACACACTGCATCAGGGATTTTATTGGTAATTGACCTCCCAAATCACTGGCTGCTTTTTGCACTCTATTCACTGCCATTAATTTTTTTCAGTTAAATAGAACATGTTTAAATAACATTCCATGTTGAAGTACTCCTGATCTTTTCTTTAACCAGATAATTTTGAGATTCACTTTCTGTCTCCAAAACTAAATCTCCACACTGAAAAAACCAGTCCAAGCGAATCCTTTGGATGCTTTGTACAGTTGTGCTTCAGAGTCCTGTAGAGAACTAAATTTCCCAGTCTGTACAGATTTCCATGTTCCTTGGATGTGGCTTCATTTTCCCTCCTCTTTCTCCTTGATGGATGCCTGAAGGATGACTGAATTGTGACCTGGGTTTGCATTTTCACCACTTGATAACAGGCAGTTTTCCTTGTAGTAATAATAAATATCTGGAATATTTGACAGGAGTTACTTGTGTCTGGCTACTAGTTTTGGAGCATTGCTCCTTCCCTTTTTTTTTTTGCATCTCTGAAGGCATTTTTTTAGATTGTAGAAAAAGAAACAAATCACCTTTCAAGCCACAGTCATGTGTAAGTCAAGTGGGGGAACTCAGTTGCCTATACATAGCTCATAATGCTACCGTAGGTGTTCCAGGCTATTATGCGTGCCCTACATGTGTTTACCCAAGATGTGAGTTACCCAGAGACTCTGTCATATCTGCCCCCGTTGCGGGGTGGAGGGAGGGCAGCTCCAAATATTTCAGGTGGCCCTAAACCTCTTTATATAGGGAATGAAACTCTATCATGATCCATAAAAATCAACAGAAACCCAAAATCTATGAACTTGATGGATGAGATCAAGCAGAGGAGAAACAGTTAAATTTAGCAAACACTGTAAGTCATTCATTCAGCTATAGCAGTAAAGGTATCTCACATGATGATATCCTGATTCACTCAATAACTATTTTCTTACTAGCAGCTTTAGAGCTATTTAATGATGTCGTTATATCCACAAGACCACCTGTTAAAGAAGGGGAATACAATGAAAGTGATGAGGTGGCGGAGTGAGACGAGGAAGATATATTCATTAGAGACGCAAGAAGGCAGCTGGTGTTATTGGACATAAAAAGGAGGTTGGGGAGCCTTGTTAAAAGTTGTGTAGTCTCCTGAAAGAATTACTGAACAAAACAGCAAAAAAGTTTGGTGTTGTAGAAAAGGATTGGCAATTACAGACATCCTTTAATTGTACTTCAAATTAAGGAAGATACAGACAAAAGATTAAATCACAGTTTTAACCGGTACTAAGAAAAGACTCATTAAAAAAAAAGCCTCAGGTTTCATTTCTTGAGACAGTGTGGGGTTCAGCGAGCAATTTGAATGGAGTCTGCAGGCTGGAGTTAATTATCTGCATTAGCATTTCAGATGGGATTCCATGTAAATACCAGGTCTTTGGTGTGCTATGGACGTAGACAAAAAGTAAGCTAAATGCTTGATCTCCTTTATAGGATGTTAGATTATGTCATTTAATAGATAGCCAACAGCATGGGGATTGAATGACACAGGCTTTTGAAAACAGCTCTGAGATCTAATTAATTGGGACAAATTATCCAAAGCAGCTTTGCATGGAGGAAGGAGGACAAACTCAGAAATGACAGATGGATGTGCAGAAAAGAAAGACAGAAAGACCTTTGCTGTTCTAGAAGGGCTCAGCCTAAAGGCCACTCTCACTCCACCAAAAGAGTTTTGCATCATGGTTTCATGAGTCATTATTATTTACGTGATACCTAAATGTCCATATCTGAAACTCCATATGTCCAGACCTTAATGTCAGATGGGTGATCTGACCCAAAACCCAGTAAGTTTTAATGGTAGCTGGGCATACGGTCGGGACTGGTCAGCTTGGTTTACTCTCAAATTGCACCCCTGTTTGCAGCTGTGTGGGGAGAACCTTCCGGAAGGGTGGGACCTGAGTGCCAGTAGGCAACAGCCAATAGCCAGCCACTGTGGGAAGCTAGCCAATCAGAATTGAGAATATCCCTCCCCAAAATCCTGTACCTGACAGAAGGGGGCAGAGACCCCCTGAGAGGTGGCCTGAAGGCTCCTGGAGAGGGGGACCCAGTCCCCCCAACAGTCTGGTACTGGACCGCGGTGTGTCCCCGTGGGATGGGGAGGCTATGTCACACACTAACACTGAACATATGTATGACTAAAAGCGGTTTGGGTATCCAAGCCCCTTTAGTCTGCTCTCAGTTCAATCTCAAACCAGGACATCCACCCCCACAGTTCTGAGGGACATCCTGATCCCACAGGCTGCTTAGAGCCCCTTGTAAATAGCTGAATATATCGACATTAATGGAGACGGAGGATAATCAGCAGCATACTGATAAACTAAGACGCATAAACTATGTGGTTTATGCATGCCTGGCATGCACAAACATCTGGCATGCACAAATATCACTTTAAATTCAGACAATATAATCAGAAGTCAATAAGACCCCAGCATTTTGGGGCCCTGCAGAAGGCACTTACTGCTTCCCAGAAGTTGGCCATACACCACAGGGCATGTCCAAGCACTGACAATGAGTCTTACCTCAGCTTCAGCTCTTTTGTCTTTACTTCTACAAATACTCTAGCAAACAAGCACACTTGTGAAATACTAAACCATCTGCTGATCTAAATTAATTTGCTTTAGTGGAATTTCTTGCAGCAGACAATTTTGCTAGGCAATGTTTGGCACATCCAGTCATACGTCAGCGCTGCAGGACACTCACAGAAGTTTTCTGAAGTTGTGCCTTATGAATGCTCACCCCAGAGAGTCACAGTCACTGCCTCAGGAAGCAACCACAACGCAATTTAGCCACAGTTCAGTCCATAAAGATGCATAGACTGTCTCCTGCCTCCTAGTCCTCTGAGACCTGAGGACCTGATTTGACATTAGCATCTTTCACTGCCATCCCACCAACAGGCTATTCATTTCCATTCTGCATTGTTTTCTCCAGGTATGACCAGGCTGCTGTTAGGTCTCTCCGAAGCCATCTCTTCATTAGGCTGAACAAGACCTACTCCCTCAGCCTTTCCTCACAGGGTAAGTGCTCCAGCCCCTCACCATGTTGGTGGCCATCATGCAAGTTCATCAACATCCTTCTTGTACTGACAGACCTAAAACTGGACACAATATTCCATGTGTGCTCTAATGAATGCTGAGTGAAGATCACTTTCCTTGATCTATTGACTGTGTTCCTGCTGATACAGCCCAGGATGCTGTTGACTTTCACCCCAAAAGAAAAAATGGGAGAGGCAACAAAAATGAGAGTCCACCATTTGTCAAAGATGCATTCGCCTATCTCTCACAGACTCCATATACACAGCTAGAATTTTTAATCGCAACTATCAATAATTAATCAGTGCAGAATAAGTAGTTTGCAATCACTGTCCGCAAACTGAAATATCTGCAAATGTATGAAATGTACTGTACTCACAAAAAGCATAAAAGAGATGATAGAAATTCAACAAATAACTTCCTACAGAATAGTTCATCCAGATGTACTAGAAATCATAGCTTATAACAGCAATTTCCTGAATAACACATTGTTTTAATGGGTAAACACTTTATTTATATGATGACATTCTGACTTATATTGCTGCCCTCAGAAGTGTAGCTGTACTCACACAATTGTTTCAAGAATGCAACTATGCAAACATAGAATAGTGTTCATTGGAGACTCTCAAAACGCTTTTATTACCATTAAATAATTATTGCATGGCTTCCATGAGGTAGGTCAGTACAGTGAATGCCAAGATTCTGTGCATCTGCTGTCAGAAAGTCCAGCCTCTACAAAAAAAAAAATTACCTTGCCAACAGGAGAAGGAAAAAGGGAATCACTGTAGTTAGACAGTACAAAAGTAAAGACTGAGACCATTTCTGAATGAGGTCTACATATTTGACTTAGAGCAATGCCTCTCATTTTCACAGTATTTGTAAAACTGTACTTCTTTTATTTCAAAACATCATTGTGAGGCAGAGAACTCCCACTGTCCCATACTTACAAGAAGTACAAAAAAGCCAAAGGATAAAGCCACAAAGAAACTTGGGCACCTGACTGACCCTGGAATTAATCCCACTTTAGTTACTGCCTAACTTTGGAGACCCCCTAAGGTCTAAACAAGTGGGGTTTCTGCCAGACAACTTTCCATCGAGTTTCTGCTTTAAATGGCTCCATCTTGGCATGGGTTGGCAGCTCTCTATCTATCATCCCATCCTCAGACTTTTAGGTACAAACTTTTAAACAGTCTAACATCTTTATCAATCCAAGATTCACTCCAAAACATACTCTTATTGTCCTGCTTCTCTCGTATGCAAAAGGTCAACGAGAGCATTCGTCCAGACACTGACTTCTGGGTGCAGTTCTACCCTCCTCCAGAGGTAATGCAAAACTATTACTGAATCTATTTATTCCATCAGTGATCTATGCTGTGGCACATTGCTAAGACAGCCTTACTGCTTCCAGTGGCCACTCTGTACTGTGCCATTCACCAGTCAATTGCACAAGGACACCAGACATCTGCGACTGAGCAAGAAATTCAAGTCTCATAGGGCTTGCATTAATGAGCGAACCATTTTATTTCATTCTGTTGCAGTTCTAGCTGCAAAATGCCAGTGTTTCTATTTCTATGACACTTCTTCAGAAGCTAGGGGAGAGAGTCAAGTTTAAGTGAAAAGGGTGTTTGATTGGGTTTGGCATTTTTTCTACACCTTTATTACTTTTTGGGGAAAGAACTATTCTCCAAAAACAAAAAAGATTTAAATGGTGAGTTTCATTAACAAGCTTTATGAAGCTTATTGTTAGCAACTGAGTACTGGTGTGGTGATTTCCCTTGACTGCAATTACAGGAGCTAAGTTAGTTAATGCCAAGTAGTTGTCTGTGCTTTTGCCAAATAAGAACTATTTCAGAGCTATAATGGTTCCAGCATATTGTGTAAATGCATATTTTATTTAGATTTCTTATCCCAAGAGTTAAAAATATGCATTCATTATAACATAATTTCTTCAGTTTATGCCATGGGCTATTAAAAATAAGTTTTACATTATTTAGTTACTCTTTTGAGGTAATAGGTGCATAGAAAGCTTTAAAGCTTACTTTGCTTAAAAACCTTATATCTACATGATCAGTGTTGTGTGCACTGTCATCTCCCAAAGTACAAGCTTTTATCTTTTGAATGTGAAAAACACCCCCTTTGTTAATACAGTTGATATACGATATATGGCTCACTTCCCAAAATCTAGTGAGGATCTCTCCCTCTAAAAAATGATTTGTTTAGTAACCAGTAACTGATAGGACAACAAGAATTTGGCCATCCGCTTCAGAGCACAGTTCATATAATGTAACCATCCACACGTACTAGCCAAAGTCCTTCAATAAAAAAGAGAAATAATGGAACCTAATGTTCCTCTTCTTATAACGATCCTTTAGGCCTCATCTACACACAAAGTTAATTACTTTAAACTGGCAGAGGGAAAGCCTTGCCATCAGGCTTACAAAGGTAGGTAGCAATTTTTCATTCAAGTACATCTTTGTGGGAAAATTTACGGTATTTCCTATCATCAAAATCTACAGACAAATATTATGCTGAGGGTGTTTAACCGAAAGAGGTTATTGCATTTAATTAAACCGACCCTAATATTGGGATAACTCTCCCCTATCTGTAGTTATCTAAAATGTAGGTGTCTACTGTAAAGTACTTGACTAAAGCTCTAATGTCAATGCAGAAAGATGAGACTCTTCAAAAGGCAATTAATCCTCTGCTAAGACAGGAAGGATGAATCACCCTCTGGAAATACCTTTTTCCATCAACAGTACTTTTTCACATCATGCATAATAAAACTGTGAAACTCATTACCACAGGATGCTGTGGAGGCCCAGACGAAAGGCACTAATGCATTTAAAAGCCCTAGACTAATTCATGGAGAATGGGTGCAGTAAGCAGATGGTCTGAAAATAGTCACCAGCTCAGGAAGTCCATAAACAATATATCTGGAAGGTGGGAAGTATCCCTTAGTATACTGCTTATTTCTTATACTCTTCTCTAAACATCTGGTACCAGCCCCTGTTGGAAACAGAATACAAGATTAGATGGTCTGTTGGTCCAGCCCAGTGGGATAGCTCTTTTGTTCTAAAGTTAACTCACATCCTCACTCAAAAAACATATTCCCCTTAAGAAAAGAAACCATGTGTACACAAATACTAGATAGTTCTTCTTTATATAAAGGGATACTATTCTATTTAGTATTAAGACATCTTATTTTGCTCCAAGATACTTTTTGGTCTGAAATGTAGCCATTTTCTGCTAGCCAATAGATTCTCTTTATAAACAGTAATTTACAGAAAATTATTTCTGTATGTTCTAACAATAATATTTCCTCCAAAAAGATCAAATAACTTTGTTTGGATATAATGTATTGTTACCTGTTGTCTGTATCTCTGATATACCAAGTATTTGTAACTGGTCATCCAAAGCTGAGACTCAATTTCTCTAAAAGACATTCTATAACATATTCAATGAATGATCAAACACATAGTGAGAACACAAACAAGTTTTTAAGACATGATTGCAATAAAAACATGCCTGAGAGTAATAACATATTTGGAATAGGACATTACTAGACATGCCCTGCAGGGATACATCATCATACTCAGTAAACCTTCCACTTTTTCGTACAGTCATTTTCAGTATTAATCAATCCTTTTGTTTCTTATGCCTCATTAGCTTTGTTAACTTTCTGAGACTGTGATTACATTTCCAAATACGTGGGCATAGTTTTAAAAAACTGTTAACATTTTAAGAAACTTCTATATGTTCTATAAGACATTTTTTAGTCAGTAAAAAGTCTAAGACATTTTTTAGACAGTAATTAGACAGTAATTATTGAACTATGAGAGTCTGGGCTCATCAGGACCAAACTATTGGAAAAAGGACCTCAAGTCACAAGGTCAGAAGGAAAAAGCATCTTTTCAGTCTGAAAACAACAAGACTGATAGATGGTATAATGGAACTGAGGACCATTTGGTGAGAAACATGTTCCAAATCCCTGAGTCTCACTCTCCTTTTTTTTTTTTTTAATTCTTACCAAAGGACATGGTTCATGGCCATCCATGTGATGTGAACTTCTCATGCCTGAGCCAATCCTTTGGGAGGCTCTGAAGACAAAATGCTATAATCTGAGCTGACTACAGCAGTGTCCCTAGGAGAGACAAGTGGCTTTTAAAGTTATCTTCTGTCTTTAAAATATAATTGACATTCTGACATTTCTGTTCAATAATCAGCAGGTTATTTTTACACTCCAGGGGGACTTTCTTTTGACACACACCACTTTCTACTAAAGTCTCTTGGGTTTAGGTCCTAACATTACTTGTAACTTCAATTCGCTACTTGTAGCACTGCATTTCCAGAGCCTTGCAGACACTAAAACATTTATGGGGTAGGAATTAGATGTGAAGATATACTCCACATCTTGTTGCAGCTTTGCCAGATGATTATATTCCTTTTCATAACATTTGTCAAGGCACTGAAGCTACTGTAGGATCCATGAAAAAAACCTGCTTCTTTCGTCAAACTCTGCTGGTCAAATAGATAGTTGTTCAATTCTAGATGAGTTTCTATGGTAGCTGAAGCCATTTCATCAGTATGAGGTACATGCAATAACCAGAGGCATCCTATCCTCTAGGTAACTAATTACTTTCCCACAGAAAAGCAGTCAGTGTGACTTTGTAGCTCACAGAGAAAACTCTGTGTTCCAGTAGTAAACGTTTTAAATCACATATAGAAATTATACCATATAAATCTCATATTAATTGAGGCAGCACACTGCATTTTCCATACAGTGAGGCAGGATCAGTGAAAAGATGTCGAAACCTGGATGTGGTTTAGGTTTCAGGTAACATTTTCCAAAACATTTATGTGTCTTTGAAACCCACGCCCTGATTTCAAAAGTCGTCTAGGCCATCTTCAAACACAAAGCCATTGTGAAGTGAACCAGGGTACGAATATAAATCACAACTATTCTGCAGTCATCTGCCTTTCCTGTTGGCTGGTGGACAGTATATCTGTTGCTGGACTGAAATTAATAAGTTGCCCTGTGCCATTCCCCAATGCCAATGGCATTATTCCAGCCTACAGCTAAGATTCTTTCTATTTAACTATTGGCACGCAATTTAGGAACCCCACCTTAAATGTCTTCTCTAATCAATAGAGAAAGACTTCAGAGGAAGATTCAGCTTGGCAAAATTGCCTTCCGTCTACGTCTTACCATTGAATATGTAAGGAGCTCCACAAGCCAGCTCATAACTTCAGTAACTAGCTGGCCATGAGCGTGCTTTTCTGCAGCTTAGCTTAAGCCAAAACCAGACTGTCCACAAGAAGCAGTAGTACAGAACAGCTATTCTGGGCTACATTCAAAGCTTTAACCTTTATGTGCCTCTATGGTCCTAGCCTCCACAAAAATCCATAGAACTCAGATTTCTAAATCCTTGTTTATAAATAGGAATCCAATGCCTGAGTCACTATGATGGTATTTGCAGGATTAGAGAAACACATGCCTCCCTGAGGGGCATAAACAGAGTATCTAGATTAAGTAGAAAGACTAATCAGGAAAAACAAAAACAAGAGAGGCATTTTGAATTAAGTGCACCAAGACTCCCAAACTTCCCTTACACAGTTCCTGCCATCTAATGCTGAAATCTCTCCAAGCCAAAAAAAAAAAAAGCTTCTCTGGATCTGATGAAGAGTGACTTTCAGATCTGCTTGCTTCAATCCAGACATCCTTTGGAATAACGCAAATGTGAGGATTTGACATTTCCTCTTCTCTGATAATACCAGTGTTTTCCTTTAATCTCATTATTCTTAGTGTTTGTTAATGGTGAGTTCATAGCAGAACTCGCAAAAGGTGGAGCCAGTCATGAAAAAGCTAACACTAAAAATGAACCATAAAATGAAAACAAGAATAAAGGATACAATATGTAGGTAATTTGTGACTAACCCAATACTATGCATTCCTCTTACGTGAGAAATATCTGTGTTAAAAAACATTATTTTTCATAAACTTAGGAACTCGGAAACTAACAGCAGTCAAAATTAAGATGTCCTTTTTAACCTTCAGTCACTTGTGCATATGCTTATATAGGTACATACAAATATACACTATTCAGTTCCTTGGTCACATAATATTTCTTCTTCAATTAAATTGCTCCAGCCAGGATCACATCTTGTCTTTCATTACAGGTTCCCTGATTCTTCCAACCAAACCTGACTCCTCACCTCATCTTTCCAAACTGCTTCCTGATCCTACCTGATGTCTTGCTAGTTTTTATTTTCTCATCCCAGTCTAACTCCCACGCCAGTTTTCAAGTTTTCACCCCATTTTAAGACTTTCCCACTACAAGTCTCTCCTTAACTTACTAGGGTCAACCCCAAATCCTGAGTCCATTCCTTTCTTTCCACCACCACTCTGTTTTCACTGGGATGCCAACTCTCTGGCTCAGCTTGAACTTGCAGTTACAGGCAAAATTGAGCAGTACCACTGTCACCTCTCCCTCCAACCCACAAAACCCCTGTGGATTTGGGATTACACTAAGAGTGGTAGAGATCGGATGGAGACTATTAGCTAGTCTCAACACAGAAGGGAAAGAACAGGGATTTGTAGGTCTATATTGGGACTAAGAAGAGTCAACATAACTCTCAACTTCACTGAGCTTAAACAGATATCTATATAATTGGAAATGAATAGTAATTTGCAATGTATACAAGGAGTTAAATTAAGTTAGAACACTTCATTTAAAATGTAATTACTTTCTACTGTGGATCAGTTTGGGTGCTATGATTCTGAAAAGAAATGTTGACTTGCTCTCACCTTTCTTAGACCTTTTCACATTTTTTGGTTAATTTTGTTTGGCTTGTCAAACACATGAAGGCTGGATTATTAATAATACTCTAATGTGGCAGGTGCATATTTGTGTGTGGGAAGGTGTCATTTTAAAGTGACAGCTGAACCTTTTGCTGAAATATAAGGTTTCCTCCCAGGAGAAAGTGATCTTATCTCTTCTTGTTTCTCTGGATATGGTACACTATATGATAGAAGATGTTAATATTAGAAGTGAAACAGATGGCTCAGATTGAGATTGGGGGCACAGCTACAACTCAGAGATGGGGAAACAGATTCAAAAAGGAGCCGACAAGAGCAGAAAATTCAATTAAAAGGTTCATTTTGAGGAAGCAGGTGTGTGGGTTTTATTATTGAGACCTCCACATTCTCATTTAGAGTAACCCATTTATGAGGCTTGTTATGAACTTGTCTAACCCTCTTGCTGGCATTTTACTATCTATGCCTACTTGAAAGGAATTTTAAATGTCATTGGGTAGCTCTTGCTCTCTCTTCCTCTCTCTGGTTACATCTGAGAATCTGACGGCTCTATTTCACTGGAAGGGCTGACAAGCCTGTGATTCTCATTAGGCACAGCAGCATATAGATGCTTTGGGATCTTACTGAATGGACAGCTCTGCAAAACCGCAGTCTTATATTGCTGCCATAATGATTAAGCATAGAAACCGTCCAAACTGATGTTTGACAGATTTTCAGCAACATCACAATGTGGCGTAACTAACATATTATAGAATTAATATCCTCCTAAGAACAGATTGTGTATGGTTCTGTATAAGACTCAGCTGCTTTGTCCTGATCCCTAAGACTCTCCTAGGCACTATTCTTCTGAACATATTATTCAAAGCTTTTAAAAAGATAGGACTGAAGACTGACTGGCTTACCGAGTCCAAACTCCATATGCAAGAAACCAGATTATATGACCTGTTTCATAAAATAACCCAAAGTCTATCTTAAATTCAGCCAGGAGAGTTTTGCCTTAACTTAAATGGCATTTAAGAACCTCACAGCTCTTAAAGCCTTATTCTCATTCTCAACCTAGGTTTATGCAGTTTGCTAATTCCATTTTGCTTTCCACAGCTTCCAGACAAGCTCCTTCCACAGGTTTTTTGTGTTCACTGTTATATCTCCTTGCATGCTGTCCCTAAATATTGGGAGTTTCTTCTTAATTCGATGCAGCAGTGCGTAAAGTAAATCCTCTCTTCCTAATCCCTTTCCCTTCTCTCTTGGACTCTCACTCCCACAAGAAGAACTTACATGTTGCTTTTACAGCAGATCTTGAAAGTAACCAAATGCGGATTCTGCAGGGCTAAGGAAAGAAAAAAGTCCAAGGCTTAAACCTCCTTCCTAAGAATTACTTGCCAGCATCCTTGTTTGAATCCAAAATGGTTTGGGATAGCAGAAGCACAAGAGATAGCACCATGTACCTGATACATATGCATTGCACTTCCCGCACTGAATCAGAATTCAGATACGCACATGGGAAAAGCAGGAGGGCAGGAAAACAACTGTCTTTGTATCCCTTCACATAGAAGTAGCTGGAATCTCATCCTTCAATTCTTATTCAGGCAAAGCTCCCAAATCCAGATTCCTGGTTGCTGATCCAGATTCACTAGTGTCACCTAGCTGTCTTGTGTTGCTCTTGTGACATGAAGCAGCTGTGCAGCCAGCTTTATCATATCACTCTCCAGTACGCAGCAGGCCAGCCCATACCCAACCCATGTAATTGTGTCTGGAAGAAGACTCGGTTTGATGAAAAATCTGAAGATAAACCTCATCTAATTACATTTTTTGTCTGGATCATGACTCATGTTGAATCATGAAACACAAGTGGACTTGACTCAACTTCGTGCCTCTAGATAACTATTCTGTAACATGGGGAATAATTGCCTGTCTCACAGACATCAAATGATCCAGCAGAATTAAAATATGTTCAGGCTCTCCTCAAAATTCTAACACTTGTGACAGAAAAATAAATCAAAAGTTGTCTTAAAACTAGTGCATCAATATTTTTTAAGTTGTTCAAAACCACACAACCTGTGTCCTCTCAACCAAGCAAAGCAGTCCATGCCCTTTAATGATTTTTGAATGCTTGTTAAATCAAAGGTGCAAATATGAGTCCTTTGACACCAAGTGCGTTCATGTCATTCTGTAGAAATGTCACATGATGATGGTACAAGCTGTTAAGACAAGTGATTGACACATCATCTTAACTACCCTCTCAGGTACTCTTTCTGAGACAATCAATCTGGTGTTCTATCTCATTAAATTTCACTATTTTGGTACCTTATATTAGTTGAAAGAGACAGTCTACAGTGTCCTTGAACTGAAGGTATTTAAAGATCATTCTCACAGACAGGAATCCTGATCAGATAAGAGTCAGACCTGCTGCAAGCTGTCAAAAGGAAGGAGAAAAAGTGAAAGAAAATTATCCACCACCTAACTGACTGAGGGACACTGAGATTTTCACAAGGGTGCCAAGTCCTTTTCATATTATATTGGAATCCAGCAGCAGCCAGTAGTCAGTGTAAGGAACGACACAGTCATGCTATGAAAACCAAAATGTGCTGGCATATAAAGGCATTACAGCAGCAAGGCTAAGTTTATTGCTCTGCTGCTTCTCTACTTGCTAATAATAAATTACCGCATTAATAACCCTTTATACTTCTCCTATTGGAGATTATATGATTACTGATAAAACTTTTAACTACATTAGCAACACTACACTAATTGCATTAACTGGCATAATAAAGTTAACATATAAATATGGTGTCCTTGATACACACATGGTAAGATTGTACATCTCATTAAGATTAATATTGTTGGAATAATGTCACACTATTTTTATCCAAGGCAGTAGTACCAAACAACCATGACCCCCTGACTTGAAGTCTTAAAATTTAATATTAGGTAACAGGATTAAACCAGTCTTTTTCAGATGCAAAAAATAAAGGCAAATTTATAGGTGGTTTTATATAAATCAGAAGTTAATCAAGCAAGGCCAATTTAAGTCCTATGAGATCCTCACCCTGAAAGAGACTGTACCAACGTAAATGGCCCGGGAAGCCTGAAACAGCAGATCAGGATTTGTTAGTCTGAGCAGCTGGCAAACACCGGTTTCCTCCTATTT
Organism: Theristicus caerulescens; assembly: GCA_020745775.1. NCBI lineage: Eukaryota > Metazoa > Chordata > Aves > Pelecaniformes > Threskiornithidae > Theristicus > Theristicus caerulescens. The sequence continues at coordinate 126,262,939 of CM036559.1, read as the reverse complement.
ATTCCCAGTTCTACATGACCTTTGACAAACAACACTGTCTCATTCTGTACTCACATCTACTTTGACTTGCAGGAAACTTTAATCAAACGAGGCTGTGGACTAGAAGGAAATCAAGAAAGTAGCAAAACCAGTTTTTTCTACTGCCCTCCCACCGTAAAAAAAAATAAAAGAACACGGATTTGGGCATAAAATCTGACCCACAGGCCAACACTTAACAGGATGAGGCTAGGAATGGAGAGGGAAATGTATATCAAAGCAAAACAAGCAAAGATTGTCTGATAATTAAGCAATAGCTTGTGAATAAGCAGCAGGGATACAATGGTAGAGTTTGGTCAAGAGAAGAGGTGGCAAAGATTATGGGGTCTAGATTATGATGTCCTCTCATGATACTTGATTCCACACCCACAGTGGGGACACCTCTACCCCAGGCACTGGCTAGCTCTGGGCCAAGATTGTCCCATCCTCAGTGCGTGGGCCACTCACAACTTGCTCTGAGTCACATGGGTCTTCCCCTCTGAAGTCCATGCTTTGAACCTAGGAGCCAAACACAAGAGCCCAGGCATCTTCATTCTGGGCAGGAGCAGAGCAGCCTCCTGTTTCAGTTGGGTACATGAGGTTGTTAACTGTGAATACCTGTCCTTGCACTGCAATTCCTCCTTTGATAAAAGAAATCTAGCACCTATTTACCCTGTAACAGTGTTGTGAGTGGAATTCCAATACGGATTGCAGGTGCCCAGATGCAATACCTCAACAACAAATGTGCTGAATAACTAGGCAAGAGAAATACTGTTTCCTTTGAGGACAACCGTATTTTTAGCTGAATGTTCCCTTAAAATACATGACCTTTTTGGCCTGCCAAATAGCTGTACTAAAGCAGTGAAATTTCTTTCAGTAAAGGTCTGAATGGAACAACATTAAAATCCAATATTTATTCATGTTACAGCACAGTAATTTGATATATAATAAGCATTAAGGTAAATATAATTCTGTAGTTGACGAATCTAAACTTTGCTCTATAGCTCACATCTCTGGGGGAGACATGATACTTGACATTTAATTTGAAAAGCAAGGTAGCCTGATGGAGAAAAAAACTTTTCCATGTCGACAGTAAAAACGCATTAGTGCATTTTATTTGATATGGTGAATTTGCTTAGCTTTATTTTCACATTTTAATAAGCTCATCTCATAAAAGTATAATGAAAATAGAAAGATCACCTATCATAAGAATGGACGGGTACAGATTTTTTCTTTGGATTCTTGTGTAGAAGAAAAACAGTTTTCTTCCTACTGATACCAATAAATGTAAATTGAACAGTATGAAATTACCTAAAACATCACAAGTTGCTAAAGGGAGATCATGATGCCTAAATGCCAATACTAGATTAATCAAAGAAGCTGAATTTTCATGATGAATAATCCTAAGGCGATGATAACATAATTTTCACTTTGCAGTGTTAAATACTGCAATGTCAATACAATATGCAGTTCATTGGCAAAGAAAATGTTGTTCTTGAGGTACAAATCCTACCTTTTTTAATACAGGCAGGTGAAGTTGGCCCTTACGGTGGAACGATTTCACATCCATGTGAGTAAGGGACAGGAGACAGGACACATAACTCATGGAGAATCTTAGTGCAGTCTCACCAGTGATTGTGGGATGGCCCCATCAGGGATCCTCGCCAGGGTAAGCAAGTCAAATTGAAGAGAAACTACCCAGTCTGCACAGCTGTGTTTACCCCTCGCTTTATTCCTCTGAGATCCCTTCTCCCTTAGGACTGCTTATCCCATTTTCATTGCCAGCAAGCAGAAAAGACCTCCTTTCCTTTTTGCAGAGGGGAATCAGAGGCACAGAAAGAGTCTGGGGCATCTGCTCTAGGGCTTAGCTGGGATCAGGAGTGCACTTTTGAGGTGACTCTCCTGCCTGTCCCCAGTGAACCATGCTTTGCTTCTCAGTCTTCAAGAGCATGAATGGGATCTGTTTCTATTGAAAGCAAACCAAATGGACTGCTCCAGGAACACACCTTATGTGTTCAAACCACTAACTGGTATTCAGTCCTTGGGACACGACCAGAGCTAGCACCGAATACAAAACCCCAGAGCACGGTCATCCAGTCCTCAGCCTCAGCTGTGTCACTCCATGGACCCACTCCCCTGCAACAAACTGACCCTTGGATTTCCCAAGTTCAATTATACTGACACCATGGTTCAAATCCTGCTGAGAGGATCTAAAAATAGCTCCAGACATTACCACAGCCATAGGGACCCCAGACAGAAGTAGTAATTCTGGCTGGAAATATTACCCTCAAATTGTCATGTGTGCCAACATACAGCCTCTAGACCCTCCCCAGGTGAGAATTTCACTCCAAACATACTGCTTGGAGATCATATTCCAACAAACTATTTCTTTGCTTGTGTTCATATTTCCTTTATATTATATTGATTGACTACATTATTTCTCTCTTTTTTTCAGCATAGCAGTAATATAAATTCAACCATCTTATAGGAATCACTTGAGCTGATGAATAGAAAATTAGCTATCATCTGCAGGAAGATCCAATAGCTCCTATTGTTGTCTTTAAACAGAAAAAGAGGAGTTTTCTTGATGATCTGATTAGAGAATATCCTTCTTTTGGGAGATGAAAAAAAGTTTATGATCTCTTACCTGTTTGTTAGGTATAACTCACTATGGAAAATTGGGGGAAAATGGACTTAGCACATTCCATTTCTACATGTCAGTTTAATGGAATAAATATACAACGGTTGGATTTAATGTTGGTTGTACCACTCTTATTCACAGTAAGGACTGTTGACACATTTACTCCTTCTGGTTTATAAGATGAGATGGCCTATGATGGCCAGTGCTGTATTCTTACAATGTTCAATCAATAACTATGCACCATCTCAAGGACTGCAAGTACTGGTTGATGAAGTCTTCTCATTCACTCCTGTTTCTCAGCATGACCCCTATCTGGAGAGTAGTGCTAGGGCTGCATCCTTCTTCTGCCTGCAGTGTCACATCAGCTCAAGAGTACATGTGAGGGCATTCATAATGTCTTTTAGTAAGCAGCTCCCAAACAGCACAGAGGACAGCATGTAGAGTCAAACCTGAGAATCTTTATACCAAGCCAGCATTAATGGCCTGCTAACATCTAGGTCCAGCTGCCTCCTCATCTCTGGTCCCCATCTGGGAAGAACAGGTTCAACTACTACTGTAACGAGTAGGTTAACAATGCTTCAGCAGACAGAAGGTACTGGGGTTCAAGAGCAAGGAAGAGTGTATGAATTGAGGAGTGCTGACGAATATAAAAAGAGACTCTATATCTAAACTCTAACCTCTGATCACAAGTGTACCTCATTTAGGTGTCTATGAGCTGCAGTGCTCTTTTTCCCAGGTACGGTCTGAGTTGTCCTCATCAGTCGTTTCTCAGCAGCTCCTAATTATTCCTCACCTACTATGAACTTCTCCCTAATTACTCTTTCCCTGTCTCTCCAGGGCTTCTGCAAGAATGACAATGCCATTTGCAAATCTGAAGTGACTTTGAACTCTAAAGTTAACCTTTTGTGCACTTCTCCGTCCCTCCAAGGTTTTTACGTTGTTATGATGTCTCAATTTGAAAATGCCTCAGCAAAGTCAGCTAACTAAAGACCATTCTTCCCAAGTTGCCTTGAGGATGGAGAGATAGGATGTACAAGAAGCCTTGGAGAAGTTGATTGCATTTTTATTATATTTAGAGTGAAAGAGTGTTGATAAACGCTCATTTCTGTAAAGAGGTCACAGAAACCAAAATGCCAAGAGGTCATTGACCTTCCTTTAAACAGCTTCTCTAACCTCTTAACCCTGAAAAGGGAAAAGTCTCTCAGGATTAAGCACTCCCTTCTATTGCATCTGTCCATATATCTCATTCTCAGTTCCTTTTTAGACCTAAATTTCCTAATGTCACACTTCTCTTTCTCCCCAGAGTGACACTGACAGGGAAGATACCCAGCTACATCCATCCTTCTCCCCTCACCTAATGAAGAGAAGAGCTTTGGAGATCCCATTGCCCTTGCTGTTGCTCAAGAACAGCAGTAAGATTTACTTCAGTCCTTCCCACTTCACTGCTTCCACTTTAATTGGATCAGGTCCACTGAGTCCTTTTCCTAGGATGAGACTAAAATCATTTGTTTACTCTAAATGGATCAAGCTGTACTCCTGCATGCTATAAGCAGTGCCATCATAGTTGGCTGGGTTTCTTCCTCATGTTTTTCTGGACTAGAATATTGCTGACAATCATTTCAGCTACAGTCTTTCTGGCAGCCCATGATCCTTCTCCTCAGGCACCTTTTGTATGTGATGTGCGAAGGAATTCTCCTGAGCCACCATCTTCTGCATGGACCATGGAAAGCGATTTCATTGCCATTCTTTGTTTCTATTTCTATTCTTTCTCTACTTGTTCTCTTTTTGTTCTTCATTGACTTTCATCTGCCAATATCTGAATTTAGTAGGCAGATACTGCTGAATAAGTAACAGACAGCCAAGGAGCAAGCCTGAATACTGGATCCCATCTGCTTACTTGGAGCACACAATAAACTCCCTCTCCAAGACAAAGCCCAGGAGCAGTCTGGGAGATCTTTCCCTGCAAGCACAGCTTCCAAATGGCAGTATGGGTGAGATTGTACCAGCTTTGGTTGCCCCACCCTAGAGTCTTCCAAGGGTATTTCAGCAGACTGCCCTACCTTTAAACTTCCTCACAGGCTCTCATGACATAGAGCACGTAGCACACAGCCTCAGTATTATCCTATGAAAACACCATTCTGGCTGTAACACAGCTCTCATGTTGCTTCTGACATTTTAATGGAAAACAAAACAACAAAAAAAATATATTTTTGGGTCACTAGGACACCACAGGATACCAAGGAGGCCCACCATGCCAAGAACTATGGAGCAAGAACAGAGAAACTCTAGAGGAAAACGGCCTTAAGCATGTGGACATGAGGCATTTTATACTCACAGGCATCTGTGAGCAATCAGAAAATGATGATATAATGCAGAGAAGCAACTGGTCTGTAGCTTCTGTCCACAGACTGTAGAAATACGACTCTCCTTTTTCTCTTTCATTTGGATCTATGAGCTGCCCCAGTAGCTACTGCACTGAATATACTTGTTGTGGAGAGTTCAAGTATGGGTAACATCTAAGGTAGCAGATGACTGATACAATCCAAGAACTCATGAATGTTAATAACTGGGCCAAGCTTCACCTCTTTAGGAAAAGGAACACATCTTTCAAACATATGCATCTTCTAAGTACAGTGTAGTTAGCATTCAGACAGCCCAGAAATATTCTTACAGACATCACACAGCTATTTCTATATATCATCTTGCTGAAAGCTTGAAGGAAGCATCAAAAAGATGCCCAAAAAGAAATCTCGGAAATATCCAAGATTAAGATGAGTGGGTCTTTCAACAAATGATCCCATCCTTACACTAAGCATTTTAGCAGCAGACAGAACCAAATACAAGAGAGAGCCCTCTCCAGTTAATGCATGAGCTATTCTATACCCACAGAAGAAAACAGCAAACATAGGCTGAAACGTTGGTTTGACACAGGTCATTTCTTAAACCACTTTTGCTCCTCTCAGATTAGGTTGTCACAAATGAAGGACACGGCTGGACAGACAGGTAGGACTGATTAAACTGTCACATGCCAATAATACATTAAGCTACTTTGGCAGGGCAGGAGAAGCAGAGTGGCAAGGTTGCTGTCACTGGCAATGTTTCGCTATGTATGGTCACAAATGAAGCCCCTGAGGATGTCAAGGAATAAACACTAGGACATAAAGGAGGGGAGCATGTATTATGCATGCACAAGTAGGGGAAAACAATCATTAGTCAAGGACTTAACTGTAGGGACACAAAGGATGGTACCATAGCCCTCTCCTCCTATAGGACCTAGTTCTCTGCCTCTTTGGGTTTTGAACAAATCATTTGCTTTAAATCAAAATGGATACAAACCACATTAATACAAGTCTGACCATAGACTCTGTCTTTAAAATCTCATTCATATTAATTTTCCTGACTCTTGCAGAACAGAAGGACAAGACCAAGAACAGCCCTTGTGACTTCATTTCATATTTAAGGCAAAGATAAATAGAGCACAAAAGATCTGGAATTTGGGTTCAACTAAAATAAGCCTTTACAAATGAAAACGCTTATAAAAAATGCCTTCTGAAAACAAAACAAATAAAACACAATGTGCAGTAATTCTGCAAGATGACTTTGGAAAAAAACTTTGAAAGTTCATACATAGATTTCTCAGGGGATTTCTTCCTTCCACCCTGATCCTAACCAGAAACAAAACCTATACATGCCTAAATAAGGGTATGCCATGCACATCTGTTCAATCAATAATCATGGCTATAATGCACCACTCCTGTATTTCTCTTTTCACTTATACAGTAGAATGTGAGGAATAGAGATGCCAAAACTCATTCACCTCTTCCTTAAATTATTTTTGTGCCAGCAGAAATTCTCTGAGCCTGAGGATTAACTCTTAATCGTCATCAGCATAAGACCTCCAAACATTATCTGAGTTCTTGCTTACAACAACCAGTATGAAAGCAAGATCCTACTTCATTATTTCCCTTCTATCATCTCTAAAATGTTTGTCACATTTAGGAAGAATATTTTCAACACGGGCAAGTAAAAGTCAGCAAACACACAACTAGAGCAATTGGAGCTGAGCAACATTTATAGTCAGGCAGATTATTTCAGTGGCCAGCCATAGACATTTAGGGCACGCTTGTACTCATGTGTGCAGCCAGTCCCACCGCTGTGCTTACCCTGTAGTGAGCCACCCAGACATGTATCTATGTCAACATATTGTCAAAGCAAGTAGTGTTCACTTGCTATTTACTTTTCCAATTTAGAACTTATTGTCAAAAAAGGGCTGAATCCTGTTTTTGGCTTCATCTACAGCTAAAGACTTCTGCCAGCATCAGCATGGGCATGTGCTGCGCATGGACATTTCCCGGAGCTTGAGCATTCAGCTGCTTCTCGTGATGGATCTAACAGAACTTAAACTTTGGTCTGATTTCACTGTGGAATTAATTCCCTCTCTTTGTGTGTCTAAGCAGCGTCTGCCATGGATCTGAATATCCCTGTTTACATTACCCTTTCTCCAGCTCATGAGCAGTCCAAACCAAAACCCTCGGAAGACTCCGAAAGGATTCCCACTCACTGCAGCAGACTCTAGGAAAGCTGTCTGTAGTATTCAAACACTTACTGGACTATATTCTTTAACCAACATTCCCTTCAGTTTTTCATTACTGCAAACATTATCTTCTAGTCTCTGTTATTTTAAATTTGCTTGGAACCCCTGAAGAACAGAAAGCACACATGCTAATCTGGCTGGCCACCAGAATTCACACCCCTCAGATACAAGCATCAGAAGAAATAAGATGCTCTTATCCCATAGCAGTAGGGAAGATGAAAAATGTCTATTCACAGCACCACAACACAGCACAATTGAATTAGGCTTACAGTTCCAGACCCCATCTAACGGCCACTTGATTTTTGCATTACTTAAAATAGAGAAACGCAGAGCAATTTACTTCCCTCCATCCATCAGCTTTCTGTGATGTTAGAAGTAAGGCTGCACTTTCCTTTGAATTGGGAAACAAAGACAAGCAACAAGATGCTGTATGCACCAAAGAGTGCCTGTTTACACCAAACTACAAATGAATGCCATATTTCTGAGTTGTACTGAGCTTAAAAAATGGAGGGTTAGTAACTCATAGGGAAGAGAAACAGCTGACTCGTTGTTTCAGGTAAGTCTTCAGCAATCAATTAATTGCCTGATCAATGCAGCATGATCTAGGAAGCTTAATTGAAGAGAATTAGTACTTAAGAAGCACGTATCTCCAGGGGGAGACCACTGCCAGTAAAGTTAACAGCCTTTGGAAATGCAGCTGCCTTATTTGATTTAGAAGGAAAAACGGTGTGAAACGAGATAGAAGGACATCATGGATAATTGACATCCAGACTGATACCCTTCAACAGGGAGGCTTCAATCTGAGAATTCATTGACACCCACAGACTCTGGTGGCAAGAGTGCTAACACATACACGTTCACATTTGGAACCCAACAGCAGGAAGTCATGAATTTTTTATCATGCCATCACAAAGCTGAAGCTGATTTTTCCTGAAAGGAACAATGATCTTTTAAAGAATAAAGAAGATTTTTCCTGAAAGGAACAATGCTCTTTTAAAGAATAAAGAGCAACCTCCCTAAAGGTTGTGGGGCTTTTTTTTTAGTTATACTCTTGTTACAACTACCTGTTAGTAACCATGTGAAACTAGTTACATCAAATACTTTTTGTATTAGGCAGAAGGGGACAGAGAACTGGAGAGATTTTAATGTCACCAGGGCTACTGGAAATCTGATTTTCTCTTGTGTATATATGTCATACACTTCAGAAGGAATAAAGTAACTGTCTTTGAACCATAAAAACCATCCAGCAAAATATCTCACATAGCACTGCTAGCAGAATACTCTGCAATCCTGTATTTCTTATTGTCTTTTCTCAGAGGTGCGCACCACGAGTTGCTCCATGTGGACTCCATGTAAGACTTTGTACATGGAATGTACATTGTACATGTACAATGCAGCTGAGAGTCCGGTTTGAACAGCTGGACCTGAAACCTGAGTTAGATTCCTAAAGGATGCTACAGACCCCACAGTGGCTTTATGCACTCCAGAAAATAGCATTGAGTGTAGAGAATTTATATGCTTCACATAATCATTGCTACTGTTCAGACAAAGAGTTGATCCTTGCTGATGAGTAGCCAATCCTGCGGGGAAGAAGGGGTCTGGTCCAAGCCCTCTGTCTTTCTTGGCACCTACAATCATTGCTTCCAAAAACTGGACAGGCGATTCTTTCTTTTGGGAGGTGACTGTTGTCTGACTGTCCTGCAGCTCAAGGGTTAGAGTATCCATGAAGAAGAGAGAGGGTGATAAAGGTGGACAGCAAATGACTGCAACAGAGTAGCTGGGATGCTAACCAAGATATTTTTCATCCTCCATGTGGATATGCACCTGAAGAGAGCACTGACCATTAATTCCTTGATACAGCCTCTAATCCTTTGGCTACCTAATAAAATGTGTGTGGTGTGCTATCGTTAGCAGTTGCACTTTAACAGAAAGCAAATAGAAAAGCATTTTGCATGTATTTTGGAGTTCATTTGACTCACCTGCCCCAGTAGAATTCCAGAAGACTTTTTCTGGGTGATATTTAGTTCCCTAAGAGGTTATTGTGGAGTTAAAGATTCAGCTGCACAGGCAGAAATGGGTCTGACCTGAGGAAGAGGCAATATTCTCTTAATTTAAAATACCTTGAATTCAAATATTGCTGTGATTAGTGAGTTAATATACCACAGGATATTTAGCAAGATGCTTTTATCAGAATTTTGAACCTGGGTATTTTAATTTTGCACACATCCTGCTCGCAGTCCTCAGTCCTGTATCTGATCTAGCCTCTACTTCCTAGAGGCAAGAGCACGCTTAGAAAATCCAAGGCATCCCATGTTCTCATCCTGAATCCACCCACAACTTGCTGTATAACCTGAACCAGTCAGTTTTTCCCTTTCCATTGCGCACTGTGTAGACTGGCTGATTAATTGATGAACATGTGAAATGAAATGAATGTGAACGAAGTGAAAGATGCTGTATGAACCAACAGTACTAACTTCACTACTCTTCCTCCCTGGGAGAGATGGGAGCATTTTCACACAAGAATCCAGCAGGGTACAGGGAAAGAAATCTATTGCTTCTCCTTGCAAAATGAAAAATACATTTTGAGGCAAACCAAGCACATTAGACCTCTGATAGGACTCTAGGAGCTGTTAATAAATTGTTCTGACTTCACAACTGAAGGCCTGAAATTGTCATTATTTCTACAGCACTGCCTGGATTTGCATCTAGACTTGAGCCAGATAAATAAGTAGGTTAGAATTCAGACTGTTGACTTTGGTATAGGAATCCATGTACCTCATGCAGTTGCATAGCATTTCTGGTTACTCGACTACAAGGATGTGGGTAGGAAAATATGAATCTCACACTCAGCATGTGAGCTGCTTCCTTATCAGGTGAGCCTGGGTAGTTGCGTGCATGCCCTTAACAAATGGTGAACGCAAGGTAGATAATTTCACTTCCCACAGTGAAAACAAGTCCGGCAAAATTGCATGACTTTATATTAATCACAGACTACGCAGGAGAGCAGGGACGGTGACCGCAGCTCAGCTAATATACGTTGTTAGAGGCAAAAGCACGCTTAGAAAATCCAAGGCATCCCATGTTGTCATCCTGAATCCACCCACAACTTGCCGTACAACCTGCGCCAGTCAGTTTTTCCCTTTCCATGGCCCACTGTGTAGACTGACTGATTAACTGATGAACGTGTGAAATGAAATTAATGTGAACAAAGTGAAAGATGTGTTAAACTATCACAATACCAATCATGTATCAGCATGTTGAGATAGATACATGGGGACATAGGAAGTTCCACCCCCTCAAAAAAAATAAAAGGGACTCTCAAATGTGTAATTCTTCTCCCTCTTTTTTCCAGCCTGACTTTTAATAGCATTGTGTGTCCTTTGTGTTTCAGCTACACTTGGTAAAAACCCAGTTGTTTTATCTTTCTAATGGTCCTAAGACTTATTGTGTTTTGTTATGCTCAGAATTTTTTATGAGCACCTGATACGTATAAAGCCAGGAATCTATTGTTAGCATAACTGAAATATCAACAATCTAATCATTATTAGTGCAGATCTAATTATTACAGAAAAAGAATATTCCATGCAAAAAAGGTTTCCATAATAATCATAATAATGCAATTAAAATTTTTATACATGCACCTCTTAATTTGTCCCCCTTTTCCTGATGTTATGCTCACCTTTACTCTGTCCTTCTGGGTCACAGTGTTGGTACTTTCATTCCAGAGGTGGGAACAGGGCGTGTTATGGTGAGCCATCAGCATCTGGATTCCTTGACTGGGAGCAACATGATCTTCATATTGATGGTTTCTTCTTCCTCCCTTTAGGATCCATTTGATTTATGGATCCAATTGGGGATCCATTTTATATGTTTATTAACATGCTTTTACACATTTCTCTTTCTTAATCTGTCTACAGCTCCATGTCACATCTAAATTCACTATATATAGTATCTCGGATACTTGTTCATTGTTTTCTTTGTTACCCCTAAAACCAGGTTTGACTAGCTCCAGGTCTGCATGCCATTTAACTGACCATGGGTGAGCTGTTTAGAGCCGTTGGGTCTCCAGTGCCAGCCTGTGCCCCAGCTCTTACCATCCCCTGCGTGTGCTCCTCTACACTGTGTCCTCTTCCTCCACTTCTCTGCTCTCCTACCAGGCTTGTGTTTCTCTATACTATATCACTACGTTAAAGTCATAAAACCATGGAGATACAATAGAAAGACAAACAAAAGTAAAACAAATTAGGCATAGACACCTGGTCAATTAGAAAAATTGCTGTTACAGCTATAGCAAGTAAAACAAAGCTCTGGTGGGTCACAAAGAGTTCAGACAAAGCAAACCTGACATGCCTCAGTCCTGTAGCCTTGCAAATTCAGCACAAAGCTTGTGGTCTGTTACTAGCAAAGGCAATACCATGTTGCAGGTCTACACAGGTACAGTTTTCAAGGGAATTTTATTCTCAGTCAATGAAGTATCTGTTGGAGCTCCATGTAGAAAAGCAGTAGGCTTTAAACTGAGCGTGTCAATTCAAGGCAGTCTTCAGAAGCATACAACACTGGTGAGACTCATCTAGATGGATCACTTAGAAAAACCCACTGTTCTTCTAGTGGATTCAGTCCCTCTTCAATTGCTCATAGTCACACTTTATTGCCTCTAGCTGGAGATACAAAGTGAGTCAAGTGAGAAAAAAATTACAGGAAATGCTCAGCTTACTTTGATTACATTGCACATTTTCACCGTGCAGGATTTGTTATGGAAGAAGGAAATCTGATGTGCAAGAATTAATGGCTCCAGGATATTAATACCGTCTAGTTTTCTTTCTGTGCCATTTCCAGTCAATGGCTTCAATCATGCAAGCACTTACCAAAGTACTTAGCATCATACATTCAAGGGGTCCCAAGTGTAGTTATGGTTTCTTCAAGCAAAGCTAATGAAAATAGTATGATTAAGGACTTCATTCTGAAAGGCTGGCTGATCCTCCGTTCCTATTGCAAGATGATGCCAGTGAGGAGCGTGATCCCTCCAGCCAGGTGCTGTGCCACAATTCCCTGCTCCGATAACAACTATCACGATTGTAAGGCATGACGGATCTTGTCACCCTGTTTCAGAAAAAGCATCTAGACTCAAGAGATTGTGCCTGGACTGCAAGCCCTGGTGACAGACCTGTGTGCTGCCTTGCTCGGGGCTACCACAAGCCAAGGCAGTCGCTAATGTGAACACATTTCCTCAATATTCCTCTGCTCAGGCTGACTCCTCGCTCAGCATTTAAGACATTTCCCGTGGTAAATAAAGGGCTATTACACTGAGTGTGAGGTATTGACTGTCGGAGTAAATTAAAATTAAACAGGGCCCAATTAACACGTGTTGCTTTTGCTAGTTTCATTTCTGAACAAACGCGTTAAAATGATGACAAACCTGTGCACGCTGCTTAAACAGAAATCAATACAGAGACAGAAAATGCTATTTCTGACTGAAATCACAGTGACAGCTTTCTTTTAGAAAAGAAAGTGGCATACGTACTTAAAAGCATTGCTCCAAAGACCATAACCTTCAAACACAGCTTGCAAGCTCTTGTACCTACCTGTGTATTCTTTTCCTAGGGACTTCTTATCCTCCTTGGTTAATACGTTAAAACATCATAGTTAGTGCCTACGCAGATCACTTTCATCAAGTTGACATCGATCACGTCATCATGTCACCATGATTATTGTACATCTGAACCTTGCACTTCATTACTAACCAACATCAACTCCAGCAAAAAAAACAGACATTAAAACTGAATGAAAATATCCTATCTTCACTTTGCTTTTTAACCAATAACCGCGGTCACTTTAATCTTGCTGGAATGGGATGACTTCTTTTTCTCAGCACCTCAACACTTTAATTCAAGCAAATTTCTTTGGCTTAATGTTTTCCTGCCTGCATTTCCGCATAATTAAAGCACTTCAATGTGGTCAAGGAAGTTTATAATATCCATTTATCTTAGGTAAACTGGCAAATGTCCAGTAATCGCCCACTTGTTTCTACAAGCAGTCCCTGTCTCCCCCTCTGTTTTTCACCAAATCCGCTGGAAGTTGAGCCTGGATACTACAGCAGGTAGTAAAATAGTAATAAATATATTCTCAGGAAGCTGTGGCTGTAAGGACTCCATTGCCTACAAAGTCTATTGTAAATTATGCATTGCTGTTTAGTATCCTTGACATTTTTAGTAAGTGCAATAAAACACCTTTATAGAGTTGGAAAGAACTGTACGTCAGCTCAAGGGAAAAAAAGAACAAATGAAAGACATAATTGTTTTATCTACAATAGATTTCTTTAGTAGATTACTACTGAAATGCACAGACTTTTTCCCTGTCTGCTAGGCAGGATTAAAACCTGGAAGGCTCCATATGTCATTCATCCAGCCATTAGATTAGAAAATAAGGTGCAGAAAGGAAAACCAAAGAAAATTGCAACTGTTAAGAAGTTCAGAGCTACAGCAAGGAGTTACATTTGCCACCATTTTAAAAGAAAACAGAGGGATAGAAGGGTGAACAGGTATCTATCAGCAGCTCTCCATGGGTCAATCAGCATCACCTAAATCCCCAGAAACTTTTCTCTGCCAAAACCTAGGACTTAAAGTTAGGCTTTGAGCAAGGTAAAATATTACTTAGAACCAGAAGTAAGAAACTAGCCAACAGACAGACCTTAGGTTTTGACCAGCTCTAAAGCATAAGCAAGTTGTGCTCTGCCTTCCTCAGTGATCACAGTCCAAAGGACCTTCTACTGTTATGGTCTGGGCTGCAGTGAAGTCCTGTAAATCAGCTTTTCATTTTTGCAGGCATGATGTGAGGTTGCATTTTCACACCTACTATTAAATACAGGCATCAATCTGCTGCATCATTTCCAGCTACCTGATAACAAGAGTAAAGTAAGCAGCTAGAAATCCAAATCATTGCTTTTTCTTTGTACTTAGGGTCTTTTCAGTTGTGCTGACACTAGAGTAAAAGAAATTATTAGATTATTACATGTTAAATCAGTTCTCTGTATCCTTCCTGAGGTAACAGTATGTTTACCATATCTTTGATGTCAGCCAGAAATTCACTCTTTTGGGCCCCAAAATAAATGTATAATTTATATAGAAAGGTTCGAATTGTGAAACTGAACTTTTGCTGTACTAATAAAAGTTCTAGCTCAAAGATATTTTCTTCTGTTTCCTGTAGAGAAAAAATTACCCTGACTTCTCATACAAACATCCCTGCAGTAATTTCTTCTACTCCTGAGGAATACTTCTGGCCTGAACTCCTGTTCTGGCTTGGAGAACACAGTCTTTGAGACAGGAGACTGTCCCATCAAAAACAAAACCCATTTTTCTATATAGCTTGCCCCGCTGCTCCCCAACATTATTTCTCTTCTGCTTAATAACAAATAAAACCTCTGGATCTGAATGACACAGTGCCACCCCCCTGAATCTGCAGACAAAGCAAAATGAAACATTTCTATTGCAGAATTCTTTTTGGTACCTGGGTAACAGGAATCCTGATTCCTTCAAGAACAAGAGCATCTTTTTAAGGTGGTGCCCATGAAAACATCAACATCCCTACATTCTACTCAAAAGAAGACGCTCATTGAAAGGACATTATTTACCTGCAATATGATGTTGAGTGGGAAGGACGTTGCGAAATGTCTTGTTGATCATCTGCCCCAAGAGCACTACCTCAGCACTGGAAAGAATTCAGAAGTGACCTGCAAATATCTGCAAACACCTGCCACTTGCTCGTACCACATTTACATCAGTAAGAGGTACATTTATACAACAGACACACCTATTTCATCCTACCTCCTGCCCCATACATTCATCAGGATTTAAAAATGCCCCAGGCAAAATCCCCACTTGAATTTATTTCAAAAGTCAAGGTCTGAAGGAGAATACTGGCTTTTCTTGAGCTTCGGCTTTACACTGGTGACAATCTGTCTGTATGGCTTTTGCACAGACATGAACTCACTGCCTCGGCTCCAGGCCAGCAGGACCCAAGCAAGCTGCCACCGAGCTAACCCAAGAGCCCCACAGCAAGCAGGGAGCCTTCAAACAAGGGATGGCTGTGTCCAGCTGAAGTAAAGGTGAAGTAAACACAGGGCTCCAGGAGGACAATGTCAGCTCCTGACCTGAGTAACGGTCATAGCATGAAGTCAGTCTGCACTGAATTTTCCAGCTATTTCCCTGCTTGCTGTTGGACTCCAAACTAAGCTGGACACACCAGCTCTCATTCAAAAACATTATATTCATCGTAGTGCTTGTCATATCAAACCAATCACCCAGAGAGTGAATCAGTGCTTGTTCACATCCTCCTGGCTTGGCAATCGTGTTGGGCAGATGCAGGCAGGGCAGAGACCAGACATGCAGACGGAGCCTTGGCGGAGGCAGGGGCTGCAGGCAGGGCTCAGTGCCCCCTTCCTGGACCCCTCCGCTCCCCCGGTTGGAGATAACTATCCATAAGGAAGTGGAAGCTGCCTTCACACTAACAAAACCAGACCATAATCCCCCCCTCAGCTGTAGCAAGATTAAAGAAAAATGACTCATCTATCATAGTTATTTTCAGAATCAAATAAATGTCAGGTGGTCCTAACAAATGGCCTGCATTAAGCAGTCAAACCTGGAACATTTGATGTCTAGTGTCACTCAGCAGTGGTTTTGTCTCATTCATGTATTTTTCCCCTTGAAAAGGTGTTTTGGATGACCTGTGGATCTGCTTTCCTTGGATGAAATGAATGCCCTTCATTTTAATTATCATTTTCAATTTCTTTAAGTCTGTGTGTTAACAAAGATGATGAAAACTGATTATTATTTAAATCAGTTTTTACTTCAGAGAAATGTGTTTTGCCTTAAAATAAGGCATTTTAAACTATTACTATCTGTACTGAAGAATAAACTAATATAATTAAATTCTTTTAAATTAAAATAAATTATTACTGCTTAAATTTTTAAAGAAAAGCAAATTGCTGAATTTGTTGTTACCAACTTGTTACCTGAAACCAGAATTTGCTCAAGTTATAAAACTATTCTGAACATTTGGACTCTCTTTTCCAAGTGGTAATATTAATTTTCCAAAGTGAAAATATTAATTTTCATTTAATCAATTATCAGTTTGGTAACTCTTTCTTTCAAAATATGGATAGAAAAAGTAGAACAGTTTCTCTTCTTCCACTGGTTTAGGACCAAAGATACAATCAGAGCAGATGAGGTCCAGTAGTTTTAAAATCTTAAAGGGTATGATGACAAGAAATAACAAGATTTGCTAACTAATTAATGGTAATATTTCATTTGTTTATTAAATGATGTTTTGAATATGAAACATTTTTCATTAACTTTTTTTCCCTGATATATCTACCTCACTGAAGGTAGTTTTATTAAATTAATCATTAAAATGTTTCTGTGCATTTAATTGAATTTTATTCCCATTTAAATGTAATTTGACACAAATTGCACATAAAACATTAATCATCTAGTAGAAAGGAATTGTATCATTCATCATCTTATATAGTGAAAATGTGAGACATAATGATCAGAATAAGTATATGTTAAGTTGTGTTACAGACGCATACAAATTCCCACATATATATCTATATGGGTATAGATGTATGTCTCCGCATCCACTGACATATGGTGTATGTATACAAATATTGTCTTGCTTAGCAGAAAAATACCAAATTTATTCTAAAGATCTATTAATTCCCAAATCAAGTTGTTTTAATGGTTATTCATCAGTAAGGAGTAACCTGTCTTTGGTAAAATAATTATAATTATAAATTCAAAACAAGATTATAATAGATTATTTAAATCAAGGCTCCCCACTTACTGATTTAAATTATTATTAGAATTAGCAATTTACATCATTTTGAATTAAACTAATTCAGTCAAGCAAGGACATTTTTTTGTCATGAAAGTGTTCTAAAAGATTTCCCGAAAATTGAATTAGAATGCTATCTACTCAAAAATTCAGAACAAAAGAACACAAGTTATTTAGAATTAAATATCTTTGTATTAAACACGCTGTGTAAAGAAAAATCATATTTTGGTTCAAGTCAGCATATTCCTGAGCCAGGGTGTGGGATGTTCCTGAGGACCCTGTTTTCTGAGTCCTCCTTTGCCCTGTGCATGATGTAATATTTTCTACTTGAAACATTATTTAATGCATATTTTCTGTTAAAAGATGGATCTAAGGCAAAATAGGAGAATTTAGAAACAAGTTATAACCTGGCTTTTCCTAGGCTGCAGTGGAATAGAATTATTCAAAATGAGAATAATCCGTTGTGCCTGTATCCAAGCTCAGATCTGAAACAAGCAGTCGGGGCTATAGCATCTGTCTGACCTTCATTTTCATATCTTGTTTCAGGAACTTTTCTGCTTAAAATTAAACCCCACGACCAGCCTCTGACTAGACTTGGTACCAGGGTGGTACAGGAAGAACCATCTGTTGGGCTTGGCTCAGGTGCAGCAGCAGCTCCCTGGGATGGCCAAACTGACTTTGGATGTCTGCCTCCCCACTGCCCCCACAGCTGCCATCCCCATCACATCTGGATTTTTCAGCCTCCGAACAATGAAGGTTCTGACTATAGGCAAAAAATGGCTCACAAACAAAAAGGAGGACATCCGCCATGCTGTTCAGCAAAGGTTTGCCTTAGGTCTTGTATTACTCACCACTGCAAAAGACCTGGATGAAGGACAACGGAGTGTTTAATAAGCATATGACACTATGCTGGACGGAACTGCCAGTCCGCTGGAGGACAGGATCATTATTGAAAATCATCTTGAAAAATTGGAGAAATGTGCTGGGGGGGTGTGGAAATATCTGCTGGTCAGGAGGGTGAGGCATGCCCCTTGGGCAGGAGTCATCAACAGCGCCCACACAAAAGGGGAGCAACCACTCACACTGCGGTTCTGCAGAAACAGGCTATACATTGTAGTGGATCATGATCTGAAAATAAGCCAGCAATGGCATGAACAAGACAAACAATAGTAGGAGACATAAGCAGGAATATACTCTCTTTCAGGAAAAATGTGGACTTTTGAAGAAAGTGCAGAGGGTAGCAATAGAAAGAACCCAAGTTCAAGAAAAGAGAAAAAGAGTTGGGGGATATTTAGCCTGAAGCCAAAGTAGGGTGGTAACCAGTTCACCCATCCATTTCTAAACCCATTCTGGACTCATCGTCCTAGGAGTTCCAGATATGCTGTCCCATCAGTGAAACCATTCATTCTGTAACATTTTGTAATTCTAAGCAAGCTACCAAGAAATTAAGGTAAGATTTACCTGATCAAACACAGACATCACAGTGCAAGCACATTTCAGACTCCTTTGATAATCAAAGGAGGGAAATTCACTCCAGCTGTAGCCGAGGTCCATGTTTGCTCCTGAGAAGCTTGACCTACAAATTCCCTAAGGGGAACCCAGGGTGATTAGCTTGGGTGGAGGTCCTTAAGTTGTAGATACCTAGCGAGTAGAGATGAATCCCACCCTAAATTATTCAAGAGAACAGTACAAGAAGAGAACTTCTTTAAAACTACATTTTTTGCAGAATCAGAGATTATAGCTGTCAAAGGAATTATATTTTTCTGCTCCTATCTGAAAAGTATATATTCAGGTGTGGTATTACATAAAACACTTTCCATTTTCAATACAGCTAATACCACTGTCAATTAGCCTAAATAAAATTAATACACAGAAGGAAACCATGACTTAATTGAGATTAAAAAAAGCAATAGGATGGAATATGTGGTTCATTTTCTATTTAGGAAGTACCAGTCAAGTAGTATGAGATGTGCTAAAATGAATGTTAGCTTAAATATCTTCCAAGTTAATAAGCTCCAGTGTTTAAGAGCAGAAAAGTCTGGTCTGCTGGGAGTTAAATGGCAGTGCTTCTTATCTGGGAGACATATCGCTAACTGGAACAAATAAGAAGGAACGCGCAAGAAAAGTCAAAAAGGATCTGAAGACATTACAGAAATATTGGGCTTGCTGCTAAAGAAAACAAAGCATACTGTCCTTCAAACATATGAAATATAGCAGAAAGTTTAATCTTTTGGACCAAAATGTAACTTCCAGAAATCAGTTCATCTGGAATATATAAATTAATATCCCTTTCAGCCTCTGCTCTCTGAGAGTGACCAGTGCAGCCAGATGCTTACTGAGACCAAAAATCTAACGTTTACTTACCAAAGCGTTTCAGAATCAAGAGTCACTTTTCATTTCTTAACTATTGAAGTGAATACATCCTGAAGAAAAAAAACATGATTTAATAATCTCATGTGATGAATACGAATGCCCTACAGCATGTCCTTCCCTGTTCTCATTGAGGGCTAGAAAGAATGAGTCTGAAAAAGTGGATCAAATCCACTGACTGTAATAAGGGACAAGGGAGGATCTGTTTTGAATGTATAGTGCTATTAAGTACCTCAGATGAGCAATAGAGGGTCATACCCATGACCTTCATTGAAAGTAGTGCAGATGCTTAGAAAAAGACTTTAAAAAACGGAAAATCTGTAGTGATCCTTCCCTAGTATATCTTCTCCACTTCTGGCTTCCTTACACTTTCAGTGAGATAGGGAATTCTTACAGCAGTATTCCCATTTGCAACGTGCTGTTTAACAGCCATCAAAGGGTCCATTTTCCATTAATTCCTTATATCTCTCTTTTAAAATTCTTTACTTTTTTGGCATCTAAAATAACCTGGGGCAATGACCTCCACATTTTAGTTATGCACTTTGTGGAAAAGCATGCCTGGTGTTGTTTTTAAATCCACTATCCGGAAATTTTATTGGGTATTCCTTTAATTCCCAAGCTGCAGAAGGTAGAGACTCATCATTCTCTAGTCTTGTTCTCCTTTTCCTTCATTGCAGTATCCTCACTCCTTGAATATTCTCTTTTGTTCAAGAAACTGCTTCTATTCAATAGTTTTGCCGTTCTTCCTGCTCCTCTAGATAGCTTTTTTGACCCACTGCGTCAGTGAAAAGAATGACCAGAACTGCAAGCATCGTGGGTTTGTCGGGGGGCCTTTCTTCTTGTTTTCTTGTTTTCTTTGACCTCATGCTCCTTATCTTCTATTTGCCTTTGTACTAACACTAACATTTGAACTGACATGCATTTTTTCAAACTTTCTCTCTTCTCTATTCATCTGCCTCAAGATGTCTATCTGCACTGAAAATTAAATTCAACTAATGAAAGTGACCTCAGCTAGGGATTCTGTTGTTCACTCTAAGGCTTTCAACATTTTTTCTTTGTGGTCCAAATGGAAATGCAGATGCCTGAACAGCAAGTCCAAACCTATTCACAAGGGACTTCAATGCATGGACCTTTTGGATTTAGTGTGTTGGCACCAGGGTGATCCTAGATGAAAATTGCTGGTGCAGAAGATTAGTAGTTGTTGACCTGTGTAATGGATTTACACAATATGATTCTAAAGATATATATGAAGAATATGGACCAAAGTCCATGTGCTGCATCATCCTGTGTGCATCGGGATGCCTCCCCTGTCTGCAATACTGTACACCTTATCATAACATCTGAGAATTTGATCACATATATCCATCTGTAAAGGTGCCCTTTAGCAAGGGCTGGTTGACTGGTGGGCCAGAGAATCAGACACTTTAGCTGGTTTTACACGTTCTTCACTAAGTATCAGAAAGGTGTCCGATTCAGGCAGTCTTTTTTATTTGCAGTGTGTATCCTGCTTACTTAGAGCAATGTGACAGCAATGCGTACACCAGACCTAGAGACAATGATAGAAATAACTCCCCTGGGCATCTCAAAGCCATACCAGTATCACCATTTTCTTTCTTTTAATCAAACGTGGCTTTAACTATACTTTAACTTACTTTACTATACCCAGATACCTGGGTATCTTCTTTGTATTTGTCCAGAGCCACAGCAGTGGCAGAATCCAGGTATTTTACTCAGAAGGGAACAGAATGGTTTGCTACAATATAAAAATTCTCTTTTTCCTCTACCTTGCCTGTGGTGGTTAAATATATTAACAACACGCACTATTTTTTGAAAATGTGGCGCAAGAGCATCCTAGTGCACCACCATCTGCCTCTGGAGACGTCTTCTGAGCATCCCCATTCACTGAATACAACACAGCCTTACCACATCACCTCCCAAAAGCCACCATTCAGCTCATACTGCTGAACAACCATCACGACAGCTCTCCTAATAGATAGCTTTGCAAGTGTACCCAGTGCTACACAATAGGTGAGCTGTGCAACACAAATTACACTGAGTTATGTTCTTTCTGCAGATGACTATAAAATTATATAGGGCTCTCTACATAAGGGACTTAACTTGCCTTCTACATTGAACATAAATGTGTGGCATGAATCATGAGGACGAAGATGAAACTGATTCTTAATAGTTAATTGCTTCACAGGGGAGAGATCACCTTTGTGGGGAAAAAAGGGCCTGTAAATTTAATATAAAGCGGATGCCTCTTAAAGCCTTCATACAGAACTGAGGAGAGGATTGCTTTCCTCACACAGTATTCTGTGCCCTTTCTTCCTAATTTCTTGCATGTAAGCCAGCCAGCTGTTTTCCAAGCTCAGGACATATCCCAGGTGTGTCCGAGTTTTTTCCAGGACAGTTTCATTCTGTGATGCAACATAAAGTCAAACAGCTCCAAAATGTCATTTTTCTTCAGTACCTGTTCTTTTCTTGATGTTCTTTTAGCCATTTTAGGGAAAACCTGGCCACTGCTCTCTCAAGCTTGAGTGTTATTCATGGTTACCACTGGTGTGTCTGGCCATGTGAAAGGAGGGACAGCAGCAGAGCATGACCCCCAGGGACTGTGACTATCATTTGAGACTTCTGTTGCCCCTCCTCACTCTGCAATCCTGTGTGCCGAAGGTGGCCTTAGTCACAGACCAGGAGAGAGGTCACAGCACTTGAGAAGAGTCAACCATAATGTCACTTGTACAGGTCTATCCAGACCCAGGCCTCCCTCTGAAGGTGGCAGGTTCCTGCCTTATCAGGACAAACTACAGAGTTTTTCCACAACTGCCTTAGAGTGGTTACTGATAAAAGCCACAGAATTCTCCCAGAAGGTCAGCGTGGGCTGATGTACTGGAACCACTTCTTTACATGTCCTCTACCAGCATTGCAACACAAAAGGGGGTTAGCTTGGGCTTTGCTTTTTCTCTCCACTGAAGGAAATGGTGAGGACTCCCTTCCAACCCTTTCTTTTGCACACATACATGCACAAATGCAAAATCTTGACCAGCTCACCTAGGTCACACCCAAACACCCCATCCACCCAAGCTGGTGCAGAGGGAGAACATAGGTAGGAGGCAGAAGAGCCTTGATCCTGCCTTATCTTCATCGGCCACTGCTGATACATGCAGAAGAGCTGATACTTTAGGAAAAGCTACAGCAACTTTCTTCTTCTGGAAACAAAAAGGACCCAGACACTGAGTCACACCACTTTTCCCATGTCCCTCTTGGTCTCATGCTATTATGAGCCATACCATTAAAAAGTAATGCATTTATCATCATTCTTCTAGCTCTGGATGTCTGGTTGAGTACAGCATGAAGATTCCCATGTCCTCAGAAAAATCAGCTGCTTCCTTACAAAAATCAATTTCCTTTAATGACCCAAACAAAGGCCTGACCTGAATTGAATTGGTAAATCTGTCAGACTTCTGAGAAATAAAAATAAATAACCTCAGATGTCAAGGAGTAGAGCAATTCCAAAATTCAGTACTCAAATTTGAATTGACTTACCATCTGCTGTTGCCAAAGATCTTTATATTTAATATCTCTGAGTCAAGGGATAGGGACTATGAGATCACGGGAAGGAGCAAAAATTATGCATTGGTGGAAGTGTTTCAGCAACACCTATACTTTTCAATACCTTTTGGAGGAAACTGACAGTGAACACAAACTTTCCCTTCATTCTTCCCTTTAATAACAGCAATTGCTGCATTTCCAGCTTTCCAAATGGCACAAGGGTGTGTATGCTGGCATGAATTTGTCTAATCATGGAAAATTTCCATGTAATCAAGACACATGAGGGACCTTGCACTGTTTCAGATGGTAGAGCACATTACTGAGAGTGGACTTTTATGAGAGTTATCTGCTTAAAATTAAACTTCACAACTCCCTTTAATTGTAAGTGAAGAGGGACTATTCCCATTTTGGAGGTGAAGGAACTGGAGAAGGATTTTAGTATAATCTACAGAATCAGGAATCAATGTTTCTTGCTTCTAGTACAACTATTCCTTTCACTGAAGAAAGCTCCTCAAAGACTTTTACTACTTCCCACCACCACCACCTCTTTGCTCAGTTTCCCAGTTGATTATTTTCTTTGAAGATTCCTGATGATTTAAAGTCATGTTATTCCTTTTTATCTTCACATAGCCATTCCAGGAAGAAGGACATAAGCCTGTTTGCAGCATGAACCTGCCATGTGTAGAAGCTTCTCTTTTGCATATTGTGAATGGACTTTATTTTTTGTTCAATTCATTTTCTTAAGGTGAAAAATGTTTCTGCCTAGTCTTGGATTCACCATGAGAAATTATTTGATCTGCAACTCGCCTTCCATTCAGCTGCATGAAAAGGATGCGCTTCCTTAAAAGTATAAGTGGTCTTTGTATATCCACCAGCTCAGGAAGCTCAGAATCAATCCATCATCTATTTAATCATATTTAAAGACTCTTTTCTCTCTGTCCTGCCATAGCTCTTTTCTGCTGCTCTAATTTCTCCTTTATTATATACTTGTGGCAAGTCTTGTCAACATTATTGACGTCACAGGAGCTATTTCATGAGTACTTCCATTTTGATACGAATAAAGGGTGGCGAAGCTGGACATAAGGGAATTGCACCAGAACTTGATAATGGTCTCAAGAAATATTCCAGTGAAACAGTAGCCCTGCTTAATTTGTGCTCTGAAAAAGGGGAAAAAAACACTACTTCAGTTCATTTGTATGTGTGTCCACCATTATACTTTAGCAGTATTTATAATTAAATGTGGAAACCCATAGAAATCTGCATTATCCTTAGTACATCTGGATACAGTGTCTGTGTACAAATGTGACCTCTTCCTAAAGTTATTTCTCTATTTGCTGTCTACAGTGATATTCTTCATAATTTTGTTCTATTTCACTGCCTGTAATTCGCAGAGAAGACCTCAAGAAAAACACCGAATTGACTGGAGAATAATCAGATCTACACTCTGTAAAAGAAATGAACATTTAACCATTGCTATTTCCTCAAGAAGATCAAATTCTTTGTAGATAGAAAGTGTTGCAATACACAGAGCTATAGAGCTTGTTACTCATGAAAAGAATTATCTTACAAAGGAATCACTAAAGCAGCATTCACTAAGGCGAAGCTTCATTTTTAGGAAGGTCAGTTTGCTCAGGGCAAAGTCCCAAGACATTCTTTTGCAGCTTTTGTAGGATGATATGTCACCACATCAGTCATGCATAGAAAACATACAGTTAGAGTTTCTGTGCTGAGGGGAGATAATCTAGCCAAATCTCCATCGGCAAAACAAAACAAGCTAGATAATAGCTCCGATATCTGCCCAAAGCCTACAAACCTGACTGCTTTTCAGAGCTCCATAAAACAGATAGAACAAGATCCTGTGACCAAAGAAAGAAGAAAAACAGGGTATGCATGTTTTCCTCTGCCAGAGAAGATCAAGAAAAGTGTCTGCTGATGTAGCATTTCAGTAAGTAATTTCTATGTGCAGAGGCAGGGGACCAATCACAGGGATTTAATGACAAAGGAGTACCTGTCGTCTTTTGTGTATCAGCCAGAGCTGTGGATCTTGGGGTAGGACTTGAGATGAGGACACAGGTCCACAATGAATGGTTTGTGTTTTCTTTCTAGCACTCTCACTGTTTAGAAGCCATACATCTTTCATTTAATCCCATTCTCTCCATCCATAAACTGCCTGCAAACAAATACATTATTCATGTAGAAAGTGATCTTCATCCCTTGAATGGGGGACAATCCTCCAATAGCTGTAGGATCCCCCGCTTCTTGAGATCCACATGAACATGGAGCTCAAAATAGGAGGCTGCACACAGCATGTTGTTGGCTCAGTGTTGTTGCCTTTTGGACAGCAAAGTTGGGAACCATTGGAATGAATATTCAGAAAATGAAAAAAAAAATCTACTTTGGGAGGCATCTGAAATTTGACATTCTAGATGAAAGTCCATATTTAATATTCTCTAAATATTAGTCCTGCACATTCTGACCAGCTGCCTAATTTTGTGTGGACTCCATCACTTTCCATGGCAAGCTCCATTAAGCCTATCTGCAAGTACGGTGATTAGATCATATGTGCCTATTTGGGGATAAGCTTCATGTTTGTTTTGGGTTTTTTAGGAGGCAATGCTTAGCCCTCACAGCTTTCAAACCTGTCCATGAAGATGCAGGTACCAGTCTCGACATCCATGACAAAGCACTGAATACAGTAGGGATGAAACTCAACGATATTAGTGCCCCTATAGCAATAAGTTAGTTTTAATGCTCTTTTTAGAGATGGACATGAGCATAACATGAGGTAAGTCCAACACATTGTTTTTATGTATGAAAATTGCATGAAAAGGCTTTCCAAAGTTGGAAACACACAGCCCAAACAGAAGCCCAAACCTCTCCTGAGGCTGTCACTTTTTGTGACAGACTTTGGGGGCTGATAAGAGTCTGAGGCACAGACAGTGGGCTGTGGTTTTTCTAAAGCGTATTTGTCTTGTCCATACCCCTGTGCGGGCTGATAGTTTTCCAAGATGATCTTCCAAGCAGAAGCTGAGATATTTGCTCTCCAAGCCAAGAACATCAAAACCTGTGATAATGTTCAATTATAGTAGCTTTATTCCCATTATGTCTAATGTAGATATAATTGATTTGTCTTCCGGATATTTATGCATGCAATGGCATAGTTATTCAATAGCTCCACTCTGCTTGGCTCAGAGAATAAGCTTTCAATACATGCCTTGGACATTAAAGAGCATCTTTATTTGAAGAAATATTTTTAAGAAGACAGGGATTATTTCTACATGTGTTTTTCAGAACCAGGTACTCCTGGTGCCCTTCTAGCACCAGCTCAGAGCATGTTACACCCTACACAGAAAATACCCCCAGAAGAATATGCATTTGTCCAGGTATTTCAGAGATCCATTACAGCTTGTCAGAAATGTCTCAACAGAGGGGTTCTGTCAGAAAAGTTGAAGCATCAAAATGAAATCTTTTCACAACCACCTACCTGTTTTCATGAAACATTTGGTCAGGAGAGGTTCCTCAGCTGCATGACTGAGGTTTTAGATGAAGAAAAGGCAAAATAACAGGTGTTCTGCCTGATAAGGTTTTGGGGTTTTTTTAATATGGTCAAGACCTAGTATTTGACCTTGACTCACTTAAATGCCAAACACGTTTAACAGATATTGGAATGTAGCACCAAACGGGACCAATGCATATTTAGTTATTCACATATAGTCAAGTAACTCCTGCTGAAGATACTGTTGAGCAGTTCAGAAACCCACAAATTAAAACAGTAATCTTTTCTTGCCTGTTGCTCAAATCGCAGCCCAAACATTCGGAGAAGGAATCATTACCATCTTTGCCTGCAGTCAAGGAGTCGAGGTAACAAGAATGCCCAGATCTCCTTTGTCACCCTTGAGCACATTATGGAGTTCTTTGCCCCAAAAGTGGTTCCCTGTTTGCATCCACAATACAATGTGGACTGGAACCTCTCATGGGCTGCAGGTTAAATTAATCACCCATGCACACTGCTTCACTTGAAATTTTTTTTTCAAGCGACCAAGCAGGTGTTCCTGGTAGAGGACCTCAGGAGACCACAGCGTCCAGAGCATACTTGCAACACAGTATGGGCAGCCCCAGGTCTGCTCCTGTCCCATGCACCCTTGGTAAGATAACATCAGGCAGAAATGACATCTTTGCTTTCAGAGATGCTGGAATTTTTCCTAGGAGGGCCTTAGGCTGCCTATTACAAGGGCAGAAAATATTGACAGCCACTCAAATCGGGTTGAGGCAAGCTGCCAGTACAGAAACCAATGCTGTAGCTTATAAGTGGTTTAGGAGTCAGGGAGCACAACAGCTATCGCATGCAAAAAGAAGAGCACAATAAAAACACAGATGCTTTATATGGCCTGGAGGGTTGGCTGCAGTAACTCAACAAAAGCCTGCAAGGAAGTCACCCAGCCCAACGCATGTCTTCCACAGCTCTGGGCTTCACCACTACTCTTGCTTACAGACCGATTTTTCAAGGCTCACTTGCCCCCCATGCTTTCCAAGTGGCATTCACACATTAGAGAACATTTCTGCTTTGGAGAGGACAAACACAAGGATAGCACTAGAATTGCACTTTCCTGACCAGAAAAAGCTGGTTTTCCTAGACTGGGCAAAATTTGTAAATGGGGTATTCACCACTGCCCCTACATATAGCTGGTGTTCAAAAGAGGCAGGTAGAAAATGAATAGCCAGCAGATCCTTCTGACTAAGCTGGCCATGCTTTCTGAAGTGTCGTCTGCTATTTCTTAGCCATGCTCCAACTGCAGCACAGGCAGAATGTTCTGTACAGATAAAGTGTCAAAAATTGCTCAGAACCAATCTTCATATTCAAAGACATGTTTTCCTTTAATTTAGCCATTCTGAATGGCCTCCAGTCACTTGAAGATGTTGAAAAGCACCACAAATGTAAAGAATTACAGCATTTGCTTTAACCATAGAAGCAATTAACTCTCCAGCAGTGTGGAAAACAGCTTTTGAGCTGTATTTATTGATGCATAGATTTCACTGTAGTGTGATATTTGAAGACAAATTGCTGTGCCCATAATTAAGACCGTTGAGGAATTGGCAAGTGAAATATAATGATGAAAGACCAGCTCAAAGGGCAAGTGAGTTAGATTGGTCAGGATGATACAATCTATATGACCTCAGTGCCCTATTCCTGCTCATTGATTTCCCAATT
This sequence comes from Theristicus caerulescens, assembly GCA_020745775.1. NCBI lineage: Eukaryota > Metazoa > Chordata > Aves > Pelecaniformes > Threskiornithidae > Theristicus > Theristicus caerulescens. Next base: position 126,234,727 of record CM036559.1, on the reverse strand, counting down.
AAATATAACTTTTTATTCAATCAGTTAGAATATACTGCAGGTTATTGATGCACTGCTAGTGGGAAAAAGCAATGAAGTAAAGATAAAACAGTGGGTGAGCACTGTCTCATTTTAACATTTTATTAACCTTAATGGGGTCATGATGAAGATGATGCTATTCAGTTGGATCTTTTTGTCCTTTTTTTATCTCTACTTTTTTCTTTTAATTTAAAGTGAACTTATTTTGACCAACCTAGGGCAGACAAAGCCCAGTCCTGGGAGGTGTAAGGCTCTTTTGCTCTCCTTTACTAGAACAGTGCTAAAATTCCATTGTCAGTACTGCGCCCTCACCCCATCTCAGCTAGATGAGAGACAAATGAGGAAATACACAGAGACAATGAGAGATGTAGAATAGTTTCTGTACAAGGAGAAATTGAATAGACGAGGACTTCAGCTTGGAAAAAAGCCAGAAGAATGAGACAATGATAATGGTCTGTGAAATGAAAAATTACATGGAGAAGGTGAATAGTACTGTTTAGCCCTGCTGAACTTAAGGCATCATCTGCAGAAAGGAGCTGGAAGGGCTGGAGAAAAAGATTTCCCGAAAGAGTACACCTGCATTTGGGACAATTTGACTGGACCAGAATGTTGCCAGTGGTTTGCGAGGAAAATGCCTTAGACTAGCTTTCATTTAAACTATTATCAGGTTTGCATGATAACTTGTTTCTGGTTTATGCTGTTATTTTGAATCAGACCCTCATGCAACTGACCCATCATTATTTTTTCCAGGAGTAAGGCAGCAGCTTTAATTTATCCTTGCATCGTAATATATCTTTACCTGTTGTAATACAAATTCAGCATTCTGCCTATTAAGAAAACCTAGAATATGCTAAAACTTTCACAGATTTGGGGATCAGATAATAGTAGACATAATAGAGTAGCAGTTACTCACTTTCACACTTTTCTCCAAACACAGTATTTCAGCCACAAGGTGGGAAGACACTTAATTGAATACTACCATCTTGTTTTTATTCTGGTGCACTCCAGCTTGAAGGTGAGGAAACACCTTCTTTGTAGCCAAAATCAATTCCCTTCCAGATAGCAACATTTTCAGAAGACCATGAATATTGACAGAATATGAACAAATCCCAGTGTAACATACAAATTAATCACTTTGTGCAGCTTGCTATGTCCTAAGGACCCAGTCTGTCATGAGCTTACATTTGTGCACCAGGAATAACAGTCTTGGGGTCAATGGGACTGCATATAACAGATGAGAGAGAGAGTGGAGACAAGGCAGGCCTCAGAGCAGTGAATTATTACGTGTCTAGGCAACATGTAAAACCAGCCCTTCTGTTTAGGAAATGTGGATTGTGAGATCCATTGAGTTTGCTCTCTATTGAAAAGCTGTAAAAGTGGACAAGGAGGAACCCTCTTCCCCACTGTTCCCATCCCCTTTCTCATGACAACACACATCTCATATATCTGTGGAAATCAAAGAAAGCTCTATATGCCTTGAAGAACAGACACACACACACAAAAAAAAAATCAGTACAAAACATCTTGCTTTCAAGCTTCACTGAGAAATAGCGGATCAACAGTTTGGAGCGTGGGCAGATGCCCCTTCACCCGATAATGCAAACACCCTTTCCAAGCACTTCCATTATGGACAGTGCCTTCCACCAAAGCTGATTCACTGTCTAGCAATGATATTTCCATAAGACTCCATTTTCACAATAACTGAGAAATTTACCATGCATTTATCCTCACAGCTCCTTGCTGAGGTACAGAAATAGTATTACTCCCAACTTCACAGAGGGAGAAAGGTAGAAGGAGGCTAAATAATCTCATCTAAGTCCTAAAGGAAATGAATGAGAAATGGGATTTTGACCAAACTGGATTTGTTCAGTCTTAGGAAGGAAGGCAAATGGGAGATGTTATTGCTGTCTACAGCTACCTAATGGAGAAGTGTAGAGATGCTGGAGCCAGACATTTCTCGTAGGTGCACAGTGATAAGACAAGAGTCAATGGACCTAAGTAGAAACATGAAAAATTCCTATTAGATACAAGGAAAAATATTTCACCAGGCCATGGTCAAGCACTGGAATAGGGGGCTAGAGAAGCTGCTGAATCTCCATCCTCTATTTTGAGATTCAAGTCTCAAAATGGATAAAGCCCCGAGCAACCTAACATGGCTGAGAAGGAGTTTGGACCAGGTCACCTCCAGAGGTCCCCTCCAACCTACTTGATTTTGTGAGCATCAGAGCAAGGATGGGGCCCTAGCAATCCTGTCTTACAGACCCATGGTGTCTGTAACCCATCAGGCATCACTTCCCTGTGCAGAGGGACCAGGAGGCTTCCTGAAAGAACATTAGTAGTCATTATTTCTAAGGGTATTATACTAAGCCAGTTATTAATGGATTAGTGCAATATTTGAGATCTTTCTAGAGTTAAATTCAACTGTAAATGTACCACCAAAACCCCCAAAATCATGTAGGTCTAGATTTGAACTGCATAATGCAAGAAAGAAGAGATATACTGAACTAATAGGAAATTACTATTTAGCACTTTAAAGAAATGAGAACAGAAATACTGTCTCACATGGTTTTAGGAAATTCTTGCAATTCATCATAATTTGGATGTCAAATTTCTTAAGATAAATGGTTGTCTTATGTGTGAAGCATATTTACCTACACAGTCAACCTGTGGAAGCTACCGTACTCTTCACCTTGCATTGCTGAACTTCCACACACAGCTCTGTATTTCCCTTACCTACTATCATGGTTCAGAATTCTCATTCATCCTCATGACCTGTGTTACTTTCTGTACACTCAATGAGATTTAGATTTTCTGGATTCTTTCCCCAAATGTGCCACCAATTTTGTGACATCTTCACTGAAACACTTGCAGCCTGATACAAAACTCACTGCAGCCAATGGAAATCCTTTTGTGTCTCACTTTTCCATTTGTAAAATGAAGACAACAGCTCAGATTTATCTCATCAATAGTCTTACCTGTGTAAACTTGTCAAAGATGATGAGGAGATAAGAACCATGGAGCTAGAAATGTACAAATGAAATTAGTTAGAGAGACCTGCATATTCATACTATCCTATAGAACTGATGAATCAAAAGCTGGCTAGAAGGAGACCAGCTTTCCTAAGAAAAAAAAAAATTAAAAAAAAAAACATTTCTGCTCAGGGAACAAATCAAAGTAACTTTTCACATGCGAAAAAACCCCACAGGACACCATTCCACCAACGCCCTTATCAAAATAATGGGGAACTATCTATCCAAGTTTTCTATTGCAAAAAAAGCACCCAGTATAGCAGATCCACAAGGACACTGGAATGAAGCACTGAAGTTAAAATGAATAGCTTAATTACCTGCCATAATTTATTGGACATAGACAACTGATTCCATGGATCTCCAAAATTAATTCATTGTGACCTTGAAATGAAGAAACTGTGTGAAGGACTGTCAGACTTTCTTTTTTTTTTCCCATAGATAAATTTCCAAAAGTTTTCAGGATTTGTTAAACATCTTTTCACAATAGAAGAGGAGATAATCCTTCTCAGAGCCTTCAGATGTCCCGATCTGAAGCCCAGCTGTTTAGGAGAGCACATGATCCATGTTCACACCCTTTTATCCCCCTTTGAGGATCACAATTAAAAGACATAAGTTCACTATATAAAAGGTATTAAAAGACACTAGGATTGCAGGCTAATTCACTTAACAGTAGATGTCTACTGTTTAGAACTTCATACCTGAGCTAGTCATCCTGGGTTAGCTTTGTAATAGGTGGAAAGAAACAGGCACTTCATCTTTGTGGGGTAGTAGCATCCTATAGCAAATATCTAGAATAGCTCAGATGAAAGCACGTATTTCCTCCTATTAGCTTTCCTTCAAAGCTGTCCAGTGACTCAGTAGATGTCTACATTTGGCAGTTGTGATGGATCCTATGCAGTTGCCCCAGGATTCACAGCTGTCTCTGACAGACCTGGTAACACACTCACACCTCCCAAGACCCGCTTGTGCAGTGTCATCTCATTCCTAACTTCAGAAGAGAAAACGTTGCTGACTCCTGTGACATTTCAAGATACCGTGCTTTCCTACTGAAGCAAAGTCACTGCCCTTTTGAAATAGCTGGGGAATCCAACGGGCAGAAAAATCCACAGAAGAAACACCATGACAGAGAGAAATCTTTTGGGAAGACATTAAAGAGATATCCACCTGCAAAATGGGTTCTGGAGGAGACCTTGTCCTTCTGAATACTTTTTTCTTTTTTCTCTACTCTGTTGTCTGAGAGGAATTTTAACTAGGGTCTCCTTATTTCAGAGCTTGGCAGTATGAGAAAATTGTCCAGGAAAGCTATTCTGGAGCACAGGGCTAGGGCAGCCACCTCACTAAGGAGGTGGAAAGAAGCAGTGCCACTACTGCATTTTGCTGCAGAGTTTTTTGACCCTGCATAAATACAGGCCAGTCAAAATACACAGGTGGATGATTGCTCTTCTACAGTATCTTCCCTTGTGGACTCCTTATTCCAAAATAAACATTTCTATTCCTGAAAATTGATTCTGTTCTGGGAGCAAACTAAGTATCTGCAATGAAATAATTTTCGCTCTGAAATAGGAGTATCCCCATAGTGACCTACTCCAGGATTACTCCAGTGGGAGAACTGTTCTGCTCACGTTCCCCACTCAGCCATTTTACACCGCATCTGTCCTGAAAAACCTCCACCCCTTCAAATGAAAGCGGAGCCTGGGATTCTCTGATTGCTGTCTAAATCTTGCTCTTTCCACAGTGATTCTGTGGTTACGAAAAAACAGATACATGGTCTGTGATTACATTGATCACACTTTTTATATGTTTTGTACCTGTCCTCATTATTTGTGGAGAAAAATGGTTCATATGCAGCCTTCTCGGAGATGCAGCATCCTTCTCATCTGTTAAAGATTTTCCCTTGATGCCAATGGAGCTTTAATGATTTGCATCACTTAAGAATCTGCCTATTTGTATTTTGCACGCGTCAAAATAGTGAGAGAATAAGTGCGAAATGAGTCTGTATTTTTCCTGTGCTCAAGTGAGATAGTTTGGCAACTCCCCTGGCTGTGGACTCGGTGAGATCTGAGCCGTTCCTTTTGTAATGGATAAAGACTCTTTCAAGGGAATCGTCTCTCTGAGGGGGATCCCTCCTTAAATTATTTCTGTCTATTCTTAATAGCTCAGCCACTTCACAGCATTTGCATAATAAGCCTTCTCTGATTTGAGTGTGTCGCGTCCATGCAGGGATCAGTGTGATCGCCCAGTCTGGGCTCCTGCATAACGATGATCTGCCGAAGAAGTTTCTTTAGTAAGACAAGTATTCATGGCTGAGCTGCAGCATTGCCTGCAGAGAAGTATAAAATCTTGCTTTAAAGACTTCCATACAAATGATCTAACACAGCTCCTAGCAAGGTATTCCAGCAGCTAAACGTTAAAAACATGAGCCTTATTTCTCCAAAATGCTTCCTATGTAATGTTTGGCTGCATCGGGTAGAGACCATGATCAAGGCACAAACAAATGAGCTTTACACTACTACATGGTGTTCTGACTTTCCCTACAGAAGTTTCCTCATATGAATATCAATTTTTCACTGAATCTCCTGTATCAGCATTCCTAGAATTGGCTTAGCTTTACATTTCTCTCCCAACCCCTTGCTATAAATAGCTGAGTCTCATATATCATTTAAGGAGAATAAAACATTACTCCTTGCATTCATTTATTTGATTTTACAGCCTTGCTTGTATGTTAATCAAACGCATAAAGTGCTGAGGTGCATAGGTGCCAAGTAAAAGTCAATATTTTACCGTGAACATCATTTATCTACATTAGCCTGAAACAAGGTAGACCTGTAAATTTGGACATTATTGAATTTAATGACAAAGATCAATTACAACATCTTTGACACGACAGGGATTTGTCAGATGAGGGGGAAAAAGCATTACTTCTTCCTAAGGGAGCTTATAAATGCTGGTTGGTTGGGACTGTCCATCTCTTCCAGCAGACTGATGCATGTGAATGCTTAAATAATATTAGTTGTATTTGAAATACAGACCCACAGTTTAAAAGGAGTTTAAAAGAGAGCTAAGTTATGGTGAGCTCTCTGAGGGATTGCTCAGCAGGATTGGCTGGCGTATAAGAAAAAAAGAATTAGAAAGTGTCTTCATGGGAGAGATCCACAATTTGGCTGCAAAACTGAAAGCAATTCTGAACTCAGGCTGCTTCTTTCTGTGTCCAGTACACAAATACCAACCAAACTGTTTACGAGCACTGTGGTAGTGCAGACTGTTAATTAAAAAGCTCCCTGGAAGCACAAGCACTGCTTTTCTGAAGGAAGCTTGGGAAAACATGGACAATAAACTCCCCTGATGGAAACTGCCACATTTCATTGAAGTCAACGTCAAGAGACACTCCTACCCATCCTTCAGCCCTGTGCCCTTTCTCCAGCACTGGGTAGGAAGCATTAGTCTGTCCAAGTTGCTAATACACCATTCACCTGGTAGGATGGTGTTTGCCAGCAGCCACTTACAGCTTGGCCTAACTAGAATGCAGGTATGGTTTCCCAAAGGAAAAAGGATTTTTTTTGTCGTCCATTGATTTTCCAGACTTCCATCCAAGGGTTGCTGGGTACCATCACAGCTTTTGAACTTACCAGGAATTGAAGAAGTTCAACATGTCTCAGGACTGACCCTGTATCTCAAAATGTTTTTCTAAATCCTGGAAGCCAAGGCATACTGCGTTCTTAATGTATATTTTTAGTTAGCAGATAGGCAGAGACTAGTTATCATGGATCAAGTCTTCAAACATGCAAATCCTGTAACCCTCACGGAACTTCATTAGACTGCTTACACAAGGAAGGGCTACAAGGTTGTATTCTGTATTCTCACTGGAAAGTCCTAAGTAACTACCTCCCAAAAAAGCAAGGTCTCTTGTTAAGAAAAGTTCTTTCAGGTTGAATAAAATGGGTTTTTTAAAGTTTGAGAGGTTCTAAAATGAACCCCTGCAACACAAATCACTTTGCCTTCCTTTACATTTATCTTATTAAACAGCCCAAACCACCCAACAACCAACCCAGCTTGAGATGGCCTAGAGTATGCACTTCAGATGTTGATTCTTCTACATGGAGGAATCCCACTCAAAGTTTTTAAAAGTACTACTGTTTCTCACCAACTGCTCAGACATGAAAGCCTTGGATTCATCCCCTCATCCCACATTTCTGCTTGCAAAGATAGCAGTACGTGTATTGCGTAACATTGATTTATTATCACAATAATGGGAGTAAGTAAGTGCTTCTTTTAGTTACACCTGCCCTTCACGGAGGTATTCCAGCACACATGAACAGCAAGCTCAGGTCCTGAATGTGGGTGCACCTTGGCTCAAACTGACACTGATCTCACTCCTATTGTATCTAGTGAGATGAAAGTGAACAAAAAGCACTTGCCCAGTTTTGAAATGCAATGGGAGCTTCTGGACATCCAGGTTAGCTCCATCAAGAGAGCAGCTATTTGCAGTCATGAGTGAAGACAGAAAAAACAGTAAGCATGAGGGATGTCATCAAAGCTGGGGATTCAAAGGACAGTCAAATGACCATGCAGAGAGATTCTCCATTCTGTCTGAGGAAGCAAAACATAGTCAGGTATGATGAAGAGTTACTACAGTTTCTATGAAAGAGCAGGAATTAACAACCCATGCAGTTAACTACTAACTGCACATCGAAAAGGTTTAGTCCATTCCACATGCAGTGAGCCAGCAACCTGGCATGTGTCAGTTGAGACCTGTAGTCTACCAGGCGACATGCTGTAAAGTGAAACACAGGGAGGTTACCTTCTCACCTGGGACAGAATGAGTTCAGAAATGGTCAGCTATGATGTCTCAATGTCAATATGTAACGGACCAAGACAGGAGAAGTCAACCACCTGCAATTCTGTGAACAAACCCTCAAGATCAGTTCATGCCTCACCTTCAAGGAGTTGCACATTCCTCCCACCTTCTCCCAGCTCCAACAGTGAACACAGTCATCCTGGTGTAGAATTTCTTATTCATTCTTTTCAGAACAGCAAAAAAAACAGGGCAATTCTGCCCACTGAATAGCAACCCCAACAGCACACAAGATAGAAAAACCCTGCTCCTAAAGAAGCAGTTTTCTTCACTGAGAAAGAGCCATGCCATGCCCATCTTTGATGCATCTGAGGATCTCAGGGATCTAAGATCTGCTGGCTCTCGTGAATACTCCTTCTGGGGGAGCATCATGGCCTTGCCTTGACCAGAAGTTGAATAACTGCATTTAATGAGCTGTAGATGACAGGACAGTGCGAACAAGAACTAAGGGTGAGGAGCCCTGGTATGCATCATGGATCAACAGGTGACAGAAGAACAACACCTGAAGCTGCAGTGTCACATGGTCCGGTGTTCATTTTACCCACTGACATGTTTCATTCACAATGTGCCCAGTTAGCAGAGATCTAATACTTAATCTATTTAAACTAATACATCTTATTTTGCCCAAAACATCTTGGAGGACACTTAGCAGGCAACCTGAAGAACCTCTTCACTGGGTAAAAAACTGGCTGGATGGCTGGGCCCAAAGAGTTGTGGTAAATGAAGTTAAATACGGTTGGTGGCCAGTCATGAGTGGTGTTCCCCAGGGCTCAGTATTCGGGCCAGTCCATTTTAATATCTTTATCGATGATCTGGACAAGGGGATCGAGTGCACCCTCAGTAAGTTTGCGTATGACACCAAGTTGGGTGGGAGCGTTGACCTGCTGGAGGGTAAGAAGGCCCTATAGAGGGATCTGGACAGGCTGGATTGATGGGAGCAGCAAACACCTGTGGAGCCAGCACAACTGGACCTAGAAAAGTATGTTTGGACAATACCTTTGGTTGTCACTCATCAAAATAGTCCAGAGAATGAGTGTCTTCTTATGCTATAAATCAATCCAAACTTTTTCCTTAAGCAGATGTGTGCTAGTTTTTATTTATCTATACAGGAAGGAGACAGAGCAACTTTAGATGAAATAGAATTAAACCAATGTTAATAACTTTGGGGAAGCCGGACTTGGCCGTTTGAAGTGTTTAAGAAAAGCTGTGCTTGTAGAGACACTCAGACAGAGCAAGTCTCAAATGAGGATGTGTAACTTAGAGGATTTTACATAACCAAATACAGATGTTTTAAAAAAAAATCCTTACACAGTGATCTACAAAAAAGAATTTTGCTGTGAAGTTGATTGTAAATTCTAAATGCAGATGGAAAGTTAAGCACTGGGATGGCACATCCAGAAAACGTTGGTTTGCTTGTAACCCAAACCTTGGGGGGTGAGGGGTACATGTATCTGTGTGTGTGTGTGCAAGAGGAGGACTCCAACTTCTTGGGATAAGTTGCAGAAAGGTGTCTGGAGGTTTTGTAACATTCTGTAAAGGTTCTAGCACTACGGTTTATCTGTTGTATCACCAGTTTTTACCCTGAATGTATAGTTCACTGGCTGCCAGTTAATTACATGTCATTAATACATTTATAAACTGTTTCATCCCGATTATGGTTTAAACGGCATTGAGCAGGTTTTCCCCTGAGATACACTAAGAGCCAGTCTCAACTTCTGACACGAATAGTCGGCTTTTAATAGGCCAAACCCTGGTATTTTATCACCATCTGCTGGAGAAAAAGTGTCATTCACTTAAAAAATGTAAATTCAGCCTCAGCCCTAGAACTTCTGACTTCATGGACAAAATAATCCTCTCCATAAAGATTCAAAGATCTTAAAGGCAGCAAGAACTAGCAAGATCTCCATGGAACTTGGGTCCCAAAAATTCATCTGAGAAACAAACAGAAATTACACGATCTCCTATACTCTCCTACAATTAATCTGTTCTGTCATTACTAAATCTTTCACTGAACCACAGCCAGGTGCTGTCAGATATCACTGTCATGACAAAAGCTTCAAGGTTGTTGGTAAGTGAAATAAAATTCACAGTACAGACACCAATTTCCTTTCTACCACTGGAAAATAAAAGATCTTGCAAGGTCAGTAAGCCAGGCACTTTTTCACCAGCAGACCAGTGATCATTGCTTTCAGTTGCCCAGAGGGTCTTAAAACTGTTTCTCAAAACTCAGAAAAGCAGCACTACGAAAAAGTAAACTATATTCTCCCTCCATCCTGCCCCTTGCTGCAACCTAATGTCTTTATGGCTTCCCCCAATCTCGTTATTCCTTCCTTTCCCTCTTGTACCTCCTATCACACCTAAACACCAGCACTGAGAGCTTGAGAAATTACTGGATTCATCCCACTTAAATTCCAACGTAACTGGGGCTCCTCAGTTAGAAGACTGTACCGCCAAGATGTCTTCTGTAGTTACTGGCAACAAAGAGGACAATTTCTGTCCTAGCGCAGCCACTATCTAGAAGGAACAGAAGGAAACCATGTTTTTAATTTAGGTCCTTCCTTCAGGTTGTTCAGTTAGGTGAGGCAGCCTCAGTACTCTCTTCTTGGCTCGGTGCTCAACCTAGAGGCAGCTACAGAGGAACTTCTGCAGCCCCCAGTGAGACCTGTTCAGCATGGATGGAACCTGTGGTGCTATCTAAATTTCTCCTGAGCACATACAAACTGGGATTCTTCAAATATTTCATACCTAAATACAGGTGAGCTTCTTTTCATGGCATCATTTTTGACTCAAGGCTACTTGCCAGCAAATTGCAAGTCCCTCCTTTACAACATGAGGGAATTAGGGCTTCTGAAAGAACAGGTCACCCAATTTTATTTTTCTAGCTTCAGCAAAACAATGCATTTTTTTGACCTATGTCTTGGAAACGACTGAAATATTCTGGCTGAAACTTTCACATATTAAAAAGAAAAAAAATAACCTAAGGCAGGAACTTAGTGAAAAGAACTTTAGTCATAACAGTTAAAGTTTGGAAAAGTTGAGAAGCAGCCAAGGAAAGGTTATGATAATGGAAAATTATAATGCAAATTAAAATCTTTTAATATAAAACAGTGCCACCAATTGCACCTGTGTTCACTGTCTCTGGATTTTGATTGCTTTACACAGTTATTTGAACAGACCCAAAAGAACATAGCTAGTCTGCAGTTAAGTTGGGCACTTTGGCTCTTTTTTCCAGTCTCCAAGTAAATATTCAACCTCTGCAGATTTATCTGGTAATTTTTCTTGATCTCTGTTTCTGTAAACAAAATGTCCACTGGCTCCTAAAGGGTGAAGATTAATACCACTTGGTCAACAGCACTGAGGAAAGCAGCAACACAACAAATACAGGCCACTGCCCAGCAGAAAGATGATTAAAATCTCTTTCTGAAATGACCTTAAAGTCACCGACCCTGAACCACTCAACATCGTGCCCCTGTGTGCTCCATCTAGCCTTGTTCCTCCTCTATCCCATAAGGCAGTTCCTTCTTCACCACTACATAACCGTATCCTTCCTACCACATATTTCCATTACCCCAAGTGCCCTCAGCCCTGTTACCTTCTGGCACCCGTGTGTTTCTATGCAGCCTTACCCAAGCTCTCAAGAAGCAGAGCTCTGAGATACTTCAGCTACACAGAGGAATCAATTTTTGAAACATCCCAGGCCTGTTAAGTCAGGGGAACAGGTCAAGAGTCCATTCTTCAATATCATCTGATCGCACATGGCCGACAAAGAGAGCTTACCACCTTCCCAAAACGGGAGAGACACCCACCTGTGGGCAGATCTGGCTAGTGCTTATCTGACTGCTGACAGCTAGAACTGGCTACAGGGCTGGCTGCTCCCCTGCAGTGAATCTGGGAAAAATGGACCACGGGCAGCTTGCTCAGCCCAGATCTGGTAGATACACAGTCGGGCAGCTGCGGCTGCCTGAAACACAGTGAACATCACAAAGAAATTCTCTCCAGTTCCTTCCTCACTTGTACAGCAGCAGAGGGGAAAAAAAATCTCTGTCCCTGGAAAAGCAGATGCAAAACCCCAACTTCCTTGTGACCAAGAAATCATAGAGTCATAGAATCATGGAACAATCAAAAATATGGAACAACTTCTGCACAATAAATGACTACCTAGGCTAGGACTCCTCAGGCTGGAAAAGATGCAAGTGAAGAGGGATGTGACATAGGCTCATGAACTCATTAATGTCCTGGAGACTAGACAGATGGCAGAAAAATACACCAGCAAACCAAGAGAAAAAGGCATTTAGAGAATGAGGAAAGGAGAACAACAAAAAAACCTACACCACCAGTCTTTTACAAAGTATTGTTGCTTTTGCACCTGTGACTAATTTGAACAGATCAAGCTCATAGTACATGAAAATTACTCCTTATTCAGGAAAAAAAAGTTACTGTTCACAGTTTTTGCTCATCCAGCACCCACACCTCACCGCACCCATGTTCAGATACCTCTAGATGCTGCTGGTCTGTGTGTTCAGGTAGGATCCCAGTATGTATTCTGGCACACCACCCACCATTGTATGGGTGAAGTTTTGTATCAGTCTGGACTCAACTTGCCTGGGGTTTCTTTCTCTTATTCATGCCTTTGCCTCACCCAGGAACAGCTACCATCTTAGAGGTTCTCTACATATAACTCTTTCCTGTGTTGTGCCGCTATCTGTTAATATTGCATGCGAAATACTTCCACTTACTGCACACAGGGCCCATGCCTGCTCCGTATGACCTTCTTTTACCTAAATGGCACTAATCCACAGATCTTGGTAGGGGCTCAAGTGCAGATCAAGAAGTGTCACAAGTACGTGCCAGGGCAATGCCATAGCCAGGCTGAGATTAGCTTTTGGCAGGGGGAGCAGCAACAGCTCTGCTGCTGTCCTTGCACAGAAAGCTCAACAAGTTTTAGGCAAATACTAAATAATTAAGTTTAAATTAAAATAAAACCAAAACAACTCATGCCTCAGCAAGAGTGCATGAGAGCCCTGCTGAGCTCAGACCTGCAAGATGGGGTTGCCCTGTGCCTTTTAGACATGGTGTAATCGCAGAGGTCCGTAGCAAATTGGTAATGTGAGATGAGCTCTTGCCTAATGAGCAGATTTCTCGTTGTGCCTCAGTGACTGCACTGCAGAGCTTGGCCACCCTCCGGTAATTTGCAACATCTCCAGCTTTAAAACACTTTCTTTCATTCCAGCTCATCAGGGCCAGCTGGAAAAGCACCTGCCAAGTGGAGAACTCACTTGCAAAGGTTCACATCCAAAATGAGGCCTGGGACTTGGGCAGTTCTGCGCTAGTGCCTCAACACTTCTCACACCTGGGCTTCTTGCTAAATCCAAGAGGTGAATCAGACGGAAATACTGATTCCATTATGCCCATACAAATAACAGTGGGATAGCACCAGGATTTTTAATAGATCTTGCTCTCATAATTCCCACACATAAACACATTGCAAGGCACAGGTGGGTTACTCCATGTGGTAGCAGGCACCAGGGTCTTTCTTTTGTCTTTTTTAAGTTTTTAGCATTTGGAAAGGCAGTGTCACCCTTTGATAACAACTCTACTACTGCAAAGTGGGCAACAAAAGCAACCCTGGGAACTTCCCCAGTGGTAGGCCTCCACCATGAGCCACAGGTGCAGTGGGCCTGGCAAGGCTGTGGTGGGATGGCTGAGGACCCTGCCCAACAGCAGAAGCTGTCCACCAGAGCTGAGCCTGGCTGCAGGAAAGACCCCAACATTTCCTACAGGGATGGGTCTAAACATAGATTTCTGAGCCCGGAGCAGCATGCTGGCACAGTAAAAAAGTGGGAAGTTTTATAGAGATTTGTAACAGAAATACCAAAACAGGTATGATTGAGTTCAAAGCATGAATGAAAATACCTGTGTAAACCGCAGAAGAAACAGCAGAACAAGATTTAAAAGAATGGCTTCTATAGAAAGTGCAAAACACTGTTCCCAATCAAGTCGAGGAATGATTTGTTTCCATCTAGCCCAGGCAGCCTGTGCCCTGATACCTAGGAGAGGATAAGCAATGAAGCATAGGAGCTTCTCTGGACCAAAAGAACATGGTTGCAGTTCAACAATTATTGCACTAATTTGGGAGAGAAGTGCCTGGTAAACAGAGATTGAAACTCAGTCCCTATGTCCCGAGCTGTTCTTTCTCACCCCTCCAAAGCTTCCACTCTGCTCACTCAGTATTTTATTTCCTGTCAAGAAAAAGTGAATATCAATCCAAAACTTGAAATTTGTTTTATTTAAATATAATTATCATACAAATCATCTCCACCAGCCCTGTTCTTTTCTCATTTGTTCCTATGGAACAACAGAAAGTATTCTTTTTCTTCTGTTTCATGGCACTTCTCACTTTCCCAGGCATTTCACTGACTTCTTTTTCTCAATCACATACCTGTGAAACAGGAGTGCTGACTTAGCTTAATCACTTGCAATTTTCTGTACAGCAGTTCAATCTATGGAGGAATTTGATGAAGATACTAGCCTGGCTCTAACCTCTCTCAAACACTTTCAAAACACAGCAGTCAAGAAACTAGTGATGAAAAGAGCTAGCCAGCCATCCAACCCACATGGTCTAGTTTGGCTTCATAAAGCCCAAACTAACTATTCCACCAGGCATGGACACTTCCATAACCCTAATCATCTCCATGCAGTCTTTACAGCAATGTCACTGTTTGATTACGCTTTCACTCCAGTTTCCACTTTGTTACCCCTTTATCCTTCTGATATCACTCAGGACATCATAAACTACATGAGGCAATTGCCATTTGCATAGCAAATATTAGAAACTGAATGCTACAGTGGGCTTCGGCAGGTCACACAAAATGAACCTAACAGCTCTTTCTGGCCATGGACTTTATCTTGGTCTCACTGCTAACTGGCCAATTGTTGCTTCTCCAGAAACAGCCTAGAAATTTGTCCTGTGGACAAATATGCTTTACTTGAGCAGAAGGGCCACTTTCCAAGGTTTCTTTGCTTGTTATGTGGATTCTGAGAAATAACTCTAGAGTTGTGAAAAAGAAATTACCAGGAATTTTTTTTTCTTTTCAAAAATAATTCTTACTGAAGGATCTCAGTTCAATACATACTGTTCTTGCTCTTCAGCTAGGCAAGCTTCTCATCATACAACCATACTCTCTTCTTTTTTTCTTTTTCTGCCAGCATTTCCATCTATTTTGCAAGGAAAAAAATAATAATGCATTTTAGGTGGAGGTGTAAACACAGAAAATATCACTGAACAGCCTGAAAGGCATTTAAGTAGAGTATATCCATTTTCTGGACAGCCCACCTGGAGCTTTCTGCCAAGGGACGTCTGCCTGCCCAAAGGAAACATCTCACTCACACAAGCACAAAGGCACCGTGTTACCCTCTGTTTCCTCAGGAGGCTCACCTGACTGAGGACTCTCTTTTGATTTTCTCCCTTGGTCCTTCCTTCAAATCAACCTTAAGAGCTGGAAGAAACCCTGTGAAAATTAAGCAATACCTCTCTTAAAACAGCATCTTGGTGAGGATTCACATGAGAATGACATGGAGACATGTTCAGTCAGGCCATAAAAACAACTAAGACCATTAATTCCCCATCTGTCCTTCTCTTAGGCCCTTTTTGTACTGGAACTTGTCCAACACTTCATTTCAGTCATTATTACTCCTGGCAGTAATTTTTGTCCCCTGCTTTATCTTGTCCCTATTGTGAAAAGTTGGTTGGGAGATGCCAGAGACCTAGTGGAGTCTCTTGTGAAGAAGCAATTTTATTTCACAGAGTCTAAGATCTCTGTATTGGTCCTGTCTGCACAAATTCATGTTTCTGACACATTCCAACCATAGATATTCTTCTGGGGAAATTCGCAGCCAATTAAGAATGAAGGCTGGGATTCCCATCTTGAAAAGTGAAGTTCCATTTTGGTACAGGTAAGAAGCCTTTTCTACAGTCATCTCCAGATGATGTTTCTCCTCAGAAGAAAACAAATGGGCTCCATGAGAGAGAGAAACACCACCACTATCAGCAATTCGAGGCAGAACTTGGTATTCAGCAGCCTGAAAGATCTCCCTAGATGTTTACTCCCTGGTGTACACACCAACTTAGAAAAGGAAAGAACAGTTTGCAGTAGATGCTAGTCCCTAGAACATCTCCTTTGGTAGAAAGATCACTACAGCTGTATAATCCTGTGGCACGCAGGGGCCTTTAAACTAAGCACCTAGCAAGAAACTCAGCTGTGAGCCCACAAGACTCCCAGCCCAGGGGCACTGCACAAGTCCCCTGCAGAGCAGCATCTGTTGTATGAACCCTGATGGGAATCCAGACAATACACAGAAAGTGCACACACACGAAATCTGTTCTGCCAAATTATAGCTCTCCCATGGCTATCAACCATGCCTGAGCATTTCAAAAGCACAGGTCCTTTACCCACCTGTGTATGAAATGGTACTGCCGAAAGTGTGGTCCTTTTCACCACATACACACATCTGCAAAGGAGAATCTAGGGGCCTTAAGGAAGAAATAAGCTCTCCTACTTGCCTTCTCTCTCACCGCTTCCTTCCTATGCCACTTGCTCCAAAGTTACACAGAGGAAAAGAGAGTACAGGGGGTGGAACTCCTACTTCAAACATCCAGCCACACTATTTTCCTTTCAATAGTCCCCCCAGGATGCTCAGCTTAAGCAAGGCTGCTCCATCTGTTACCCTTAAGGCAAAGACGATATGTAGAAAAACCACAAAAATACATTTACTACACACTTGCCCAAGAAGGAAGATGGCAACCTGTCAGGCTCAGCTTAATTTTCATTTGCTTGGAAATGCAAGCCCTATGATTTATGAATGGGAATCATCTCTTTCTTAAGCCTCTAACTCACCTTGACTTTTTCTAGGCGGGAATTAGATTGAGACTCTATCATCATGCAGTACCACAGGGTAGTGACATTCGTACTCCTGTGATCTGAACAGAGCAATTTGTACCCACAACTTTAAGCTTTCAATGAGTTTCAGCTACAATCATCATTTGCACAAAAGCACTTTAAGAGTTAGAGTCTCATCCGAGTTATTCCCATGTGTTAAATAACAGAAAAAGGGGCATCAAGCCCCAGAGCTCAGTGATTTATGCTCTTGGCACCTTTGGTGGATTAATGCCACTGTCCTTTTTCAGGCCTTTCGAGGAGCTAGCAACCTTGGTTTTGAGACCGTTGCAACGTGCCTACCTGTCTCTCCTTTACTACACATAGGAAGACAACTCCTGCCTCTCTTTATCCACTGATTCCTTCAGGCTGTGGAAGAGCTGCTTATGTTTTTTTTTTTCTCCTGCCCCTTTCTCATCAGCCTTTTCCTCCTTCTCAAACAGCTGTGAGGAGTCAGGCTCAACCACTGGCACTGCCCTAGGCCTCACCTTCACCTCTCTGGTGAACTGCTCCATGGATATGACAGCAGTGATAAACAGACAGAAAGATCTCGGTGTGGTCCAAAATTGAGTGGAGGCCCTGCTTAGCACCAAATTAAAAGAGATACTAAAAGGCCCCCAAATCCTGAGGGGTGCCTCTATCTGCTTGAGCCTCGGCTGCCAACCTGGAGTTGGCCAATTAATCTTTCTTGAGCAAAACCTCAATCTTTCTTGAGCAAAATGTCCCGTGGTGGTATTAGTTAGTAGGAGTGGTGGTAGTGCTTGTGAGTGCCCTTTTCCCAAGGTCTCTAGTGAAGACAGCAATCATCTCTCTGACTCTGATGAAGATCTCTTTTCTCCCAGGTTTGAAGTAGGGATCAGAAGACCTCGCTCCCCTCCCAAAAGAGCCAGCAGCTTTGCTGAAGCATGGGAGTTCCACCTCTACACTTTGTGTGAAACACCTAGATGTTCACCTTTCCACAAAGTGTAGGTGATGGCGAGTGTTGGTTTCCAGCTTCTGCTACAAGCACTGGATATTCTTCAAAGCTTAAATAGCTGATGGGCTGCTTTCAGCACTAACAAGGCTTGAAAGTACAAAGCATATATACGTAGGAAATAAGCAATGGCCATCTTTTACATATGGAAAAAATGCATTAGAGCAGTAGCATGCTTTTGAAAAGCTTGTCATTAACTTAATATCTGCAGTAATGCTACTCTTTTGGGCTTTTAAACTTCAAAGAATCAGTCTTTTTTTTAAATGAAGGAGAAGGCAGTATGGCACCTCCTTTTTATGGAGATTAGTATCTGTGAATAGTGCCTTTGAGCTAGTCTGTGCACGTTTGATTAACTTGTTGATTAATGACAAAGTTTTAAAGAATTACACTGTATGAATGGATCGTTACTTTCAATTTTATTTCTTTTCTGATCTTCCTGAGCGACTGGATCATTGCCAACCATATTTGTGTGGGAGCTCTGGGCTTCTGTATCTGCTTAATGAATCCTGTTCTGAAAAGACATTGCATAAACCTGAGCTACAGACTGTATTTTCCCTTGGAGGAAGTGCTCGTCAACGTCTCCCTGTTAATTCTCTCCTGGTTCATTAATCTTGTTCTCTGTTGTACGTTGTGACCCAGCTACCACAGGAGGGATGTCAAGAATCATACAGAATTGCTTTGTGGTAGGGTGCTGCCTTGGGGAAAGGGAGTAATGGGTTCAAACACCTCAAACTGAGGAGACCCTAGAAACCACATCTCCTATTTCTGAACAAGTGTGCTACCCTGCAGGCTGCTGGACTGGCTGTCTTGCCTTCCGTCCTTCCTTCCCTTGCTCAGTCACACCACCCCTCCGTAGGATGTTCAACCCTCAGCAGGTTGAGCCCAGATAAATGTAGGAATTACTACTATGTAGGGCCATTCAGACTCATCCTTGCACACAGTGTTTCCTGTTCATGGGCTCAAGGCAAAGCATCAATCCACCTGGAAAGGCTGACCTTGTGCAATCGTTAAGGAGATGTGGGAATGCCAGCAGATTCATTTACCTCTCTGCGTAGCCTAAGGAGCTTGGAGATCAGCTTAGGCCTCTGGATACCTGATCTCTGCTCCTTCTGTTTATTTATTAGTGTTCTTCTGCTGCACTCCTTCTGGAGTATATGAACCTATCTCATATCCTTCATCCAGGAGGAGGTAATATTTCAACTTCCATTTTCATGGTGACTTTCCCACTGGCATCAAAATGAGGTCAGGAGACTTTACTTACATATAGTTGCCACTGTTTCCACCAACTTCATTTGATTCCCTACTTCAATTTAATGATATGCTGCTTAGTTTTCAGTGCTTAGCTAATGCATTTATTAATTGGAAGATGCACCAAGGATGTCTTATTGCTGTCTGGATTTTCTTACTGTAAGGGTAATGAATGACTGCTTGATGTTGAAGAAATTTCAACTAGTATTCTTTCAAGTAGAACATGTTAAAAATACTTTCTGTTGAAGGAGAGATGCATTTGCCATTTCTGGAATTTCCTCATTAACTCTGATAATGCTGCATATTGTAAAGTGTAAAATCAAACTGAACCTAATGCTTATATGAAGGTTTGCCTTTATTTTTCAAAGCTAAGTGAAGGATATGGGATAGAGGTGGGATACCTTTACCTCTTAAATGGAAGTTCATGTGAAAGTTGACGAAAAATTACTTTCAAAGTATTTAAAGCTGCTTTAGCCTCCTTCTGTTAACTCAAATTTGATTAGGTCTAGCTTTAAAATTTGTGTGGTAAGTGGAATCAGCAGCACTGTGTGCTGAAACTGCCCTGTGGAAATCCCCTGTTTTCAGTTGTGCATTTCTTTAACCAGAAATCAGCACTTTGGAGGAAAAAGATGCATTCTGGTAATCTGTCGTATTGTAGTTGTTTGTGGCATGTCTTTAAAACATACCTGAAATTGGGGGAATGGGGAATAAAAATTGGGATTTGGGATTTAGGGAATTGTGTCAGAAATGCTGCCAGGAAAATATACAGGTAGCAGGTAGTCAGTGGAAAAAATGAGATTCCCAGGATGGAGATTGAAAGGGATGGCAGAAAGACAGAGGCTACAAGGGGCAGAGAAAGGGATAGCCGTGAATAACTGAGACAGATGAGGAGCCTGGGAAGGGTCCTGGAAGCAGACTCTGGATGGACAAAGGAATTGGAAACGATTGCAGACAGACGATAACAAGACACTGCGGGGTGATAGTCTTAGGCAAATAGGGAAGGACTGGACAGACAAACTGAAAGTGCACCGAGACTTCTCAGGACTGCAGGTGGGTCTGGAAAGGAAACCTGGGGCAGAGACAGAAGAGGGGACTGAGCCCAAGGGGAGTGTGCAGATGTTTCTACCCTCTATAAGATTCTTCCTTTTAATCTGGCAGAGAGCACAAGCTCTGACGCTTATCACCTCTTAGCTGCACAAAGGTCTGCAAAACGCAAATGTAGGATTCCAGTCCCCTTCCACTGCCACATAGCACTGAAGTTTAAAGTCTCCCATTGCTGTCATGACCTTCCTCTAGTATCGCAAAAGGTGGAAGACATTGAGAGGCATTGGCAGGAAGAAAGGGGCGATGGCATAGCAAAGACTCTTTGGGTTTGCCCTTGGAAAACTAGACATGTTTCTGTTTGTGCCTCTGCATTCATATGTGATGTTGTCCTGGTTTTGGCTGGGATAAAGTTAATTTTCTTCCTAGTAGCTGGTATAGTGCTGCGGTTTGGATTTAGAATGAGAATAATGTTGATAACACACTGATGTTTTAGTTGTTGCTAAGTAGTGCTTACACCAGTCAAGGACTTTTCAGCTTCCCATGCTCTGCCAGGTGCACAAGAAGCTGGGAGGGGGCACAGCCAGGACAGCTGACCCAGACTGGCCAAAGGGCTGTTCCATACCGTATGGCGTCATGCCCAGTATATAAACTGGGAGAGTTGGCCGGGGGGCAGTGATCGCTGCTCGGGGACAGGCTGGGCGTCAGTCGGCGGGTGGTGAGCAATTGCATTGTGCATCACTTGATTTGTATATTCTTTTATCATCACCATTATTATTGTTACTATTACTATTATTATTGTTATTACTATTATTTCCCCTTCCTCTGCTGTCCTATTAAACTGTCTTTACCTCAACCCACGGGTTTTCCTTTTTTTTCCCCGATTCTCTCCCCCATCCCACTGGGAGCGGGGAAGGTGAGCGAGCGGCTGTGCGGTGCGCGGTTGCCGCCTGGGGTTGAACCAGACGAGATGTTAACCAGGCCATTCGCATGTGTTGCAGGCGTCTGCGGAAGGGTTGATGCGGGCTTGGAAATCTCAGCGATGGAAGCTGCTGCTGAAGTCAAGGAGGGCTGTGCTCTGAGCACCACGTGCAGTCTAATGGTAGGTAGGCTGGAATGGTGCTGAAGATGAGTTTACGCAGTAAATGTACATGATGTGTGCGCTTCTTCGGTGTAAACTTGCAGAATCTGAACTGTGTCTGTGAGGACAAATACGGTGTCTCGGTAATGCGGCGTTGTATGCTGTTACAGCAGCTGTCTCTCAGTGTACTTGGTGTATGTCAGCATGTTTAATCGGGTAGTTTTTCTGATTAACTTGTCCATTTTTTCTCTTTTTTTATTTTTGAATGCAGGTTTTTATTTGTTCCTAATTGCTTTGGCCAGTTTAATCTGGATTTAAACACTTTGGATCTAGCCTTTTACTTCCATAGCAAGATTGACTTGGATTTCTAGGTACAGAAGATACAAAATTCCCTCTGCTCTTCAGCACTCGGAGCAAATCAGTCACGTTTTAATCCAGAAAAGAGAGCAAGGGATGGCCCCGCCGGTGGACCCAGGGCTGTGTAAGAGAGGGCGCCCCTCCCTTCCCGCGCGAACTACATCTCCCGTCAGGCCCCGCTCCGCCCCGCGCAGCGCCGCTTGCTGCGCGGGCGCGCGTTGCACCACGGGAGCTGTAGTCCTCTTGCGCCGCTCCGCCGCGCTCCGGAAGTGACTCGGCGGCTGGGAGGTGAATGGGGGCGTGTTGATTTCCGGGGAGACGGCGCTCATGGAGGCTCCGGAGCCGCGAAGCGTCTGAGGGGGTTTCGGCGGCCGCCGCCATGTTCGGCTGCCTGGTGGCGGGCAGGCTGGTGAGCGCTGCCCGGGCGGCGGGCGGGGCCCTCACCGCGCCGGGGGCCGGGGTGGAGCTGCCGCAGGGCCGCCCCGCGGGGCTCGCCGTGCCCCTCGCCGGGTCGCGGCCGGGGCTGGCGCCAGGCAGAGGGGACCCTGCCGTCCCCGTCACGCCTGCCCCTGGCTCCTGCCCCTCGTCCCCCCCGGGCAGCTGCGTGGTGGAGGCAGTCCCCGTCCCCGGGGGCACTGCCGGGAGGCAGTTCCCATCCCCTCTCTTCATGGGGAGGCTCGGGCTCCTCAGAGACGAGCTGGGAGTGTAAAAGAAGCTTTTTAAGGCTAGAGTGTGCCTTGGCCGCAAGGATGTGGCGTCTCGGGTGAAGAGGAGGGTATCTTTTGCTCTGGCATTTAGCCGTCCTTCTACTGCCTGTCTCAAGGTCTATTGTATTTCCTATGTGAACAGGTTTCCATGATCCTGGGGTTGTGCCAGCCAGGTGGTCAACAGCCACTGCTTATAGACTTGGCAACCTCTTCTGCACTCTATTTTCCTCCTACGCACAAGGGGAGCGAAGGTATTCTGATCCTGTAGTCCCGGGTGGGATGTGCGTTCAGTGCAGGTAGAACAAGACTGTTGTGCCTTTTTAGTAATATTTTTTTGCAGTTGTTCTTCTGCTGTGTTTGACTTTTATCTGGCTATTTGCTATTTAGGTTAGTACGTTCCTCACGTTTTGTTATGTTCCACTTTAGGTGTATTTCTGTAAAAGGAAATTCACAGTTACAGTCAAAGGTGAAAAACATAGCAATACTAATAAAGGTTTTGTTCTCTTTAGGTACAAGCAGCTCCCCAACAAGTGGCTGAAGATAAATTTGTATTTGATTTACCGGACTATGAAAACATCAACCATGTAGTGGTCTTCATGCTGGGAACGATACCATTTCCAGAAGGAATGGGAGGATCTGTCTATTTTTGTTATCCGGACCAGAGTGGGATGGCAGTGTGGCAGCTGCTGGGGTTTGTCACTAATGAGAAGCCAAGTGCCATCTTCAAAATTTCTGGTCTGAAATCTGGTAAGACTGGTAAAACATAGCAGTCAGTCAGATGTGTTCCTGCGTGCGTAAGATAAATGTTTGAAGGTGGTTTTGAAGAAGAAGCTGCTTGAAAAGGCAGACCTCTGTGTGTTTTCAGATAGTCCCTAGCAGAAGTGGTACTAGAAGCAATCTGTCAGCTTTATGGAAGTCTGTCTGTACATTAATGTTCCTAGTGAAATTTCTCTCGTCTTCTCTTGTATGTGGTGTTGATCTGGCAATTCCTTTCAGCAGGCTTGGCGTGTGTTCCAGTGCTTCTGCATGGAGAACCTGAGGAAGAATGATCCAGTAACTTCCATAGCATCGGTTTTAGGCATTTGTCTAGACATGCCTGCAGCGTCTTCTTTCAGCTTCCACTGTTAAGCGGTTGTGTTCTTTGTAGTGCAGAGGCAGGTTTTGTAATGAGTAAAGTCTGACGCAGTGATTTCAGACAGCTAGCTGCTTCCAGTTCCGTTGCAGTTGCACTATATAGTTGTCCAGTAGAGGGTATCGTCATTGGAAAGCAGCTTTCCGAATGTTTTGGTATTTTTGATATAGACCTGAGTCAGAGAAGTCTGACTCATATGGGAGCCAGAGAATGCTGGTGCTACCTGAAGTCAGTGTGGGTCTGTTTTCCTAAATATATGGGGATTTTGCTATGCATGTTATAAAAATGATGAAGCGCCCCAATGGCACACCTTTGTCTCATTAAAGGGACAGATATGTCAGTCAAGCAGCTTAAAGTGTTACAATGATAAAGTAATACACATCTTTTATCAGCTTCAGTGTAGTCTACAGCCTTAACTTTAATCTCTAGGGAAGCATTGAGGTTGTTGTGGTAAAATGTATTAATTCATAACGTGGCACGCTTGCTTTTGAATCAGTCCTGGATGGCAGTGTGACATGAAATAAGGGCTCTCAAGGTGCAGAGCAAAATGAATTCTGATCATATATGTTCCTCAGAAATTTGGGCTTTCTTCAGAAGAGAGAACAGCCACAGGAAAGGTTTGGCGGGCGGTGTTTTTGTCTGTTGCACAGCTGTGTTGTTAGCGAAACAGTAAGGTGTGTTGCCAGTTCTTTTGCCAGCTTTTGCAGTATGTTTCTTATGCTTGAAAGACTTACTGTATTATATTGTATATATATTATATTATATATGCTTTCAGACAGCTTTGTAGGAAAACACATTTTCAGATGCCTTTTGCGTGATTAGCCATAACCAAGGGCTGCTCTCGAGGAAGAACTGTGACATGGTTGAATGCATTTGCAGTGACGTGAGGCAAGGGAGCCCCGCTGTTCCCATTGTTGTCTACAGCTTATCTCTGACTGTAGAGTCAGTATAAGCCACACAGCCTCAGTTTGCACAACCATAAACAATTGTATGATGGAGAAGACTATGAGGCTGTGGAAAGGGGAAACCGGGGAGGGATTACAGAGAGCTGGAATTCCAGCTGGAATCACTGAGAGACATTACTGACTGTTGAAATCTGCGTTTTGGGTTTAATCCTTTCTCAAGAGGAACAAATTTGTGTCCCTGTTTGTCAGCTCCCTGTGAAGCAGTGGTTGTAGCAGTTTCTTGCTGTGTGATGAAGAGGGCCAGCATGTTTCTTATGTGGACATGAGTGGCCAGCTGAAGTGGCATGGTGTTTTATTACACAGACTTTGAGAAAGGTTAAATGTATCATTTGTAACTCTGGTGTTACGTTGGTGTTTAGTGTCTGAAATGTCCTGGAACTGTACAGGTTTTGCAATGTGTGTAACTTGCCCACGTTGCACGTTGTTGGAAGGACTGGTTTGGCTGTTAAATACAGTATCTAGGGATGTGGTATTAGACTTCTGGACTATGAGGGTCAAGTAAAATGGCATTGCCCCAGGTTTTTTTGTTTGCCTTTCTCCTTCCTCCTGTCCCGTGCTCACTTAGGAAAGCCAATGCAGGTGAATGTTGCAGTGCTTCCAAGTGGGATACCAAAAGGTTGTCTCAATACGTGAACTGAAGGGGAAATTGCTTTTGTGGAATACAGTCTGCAACGTGACAGTGATTTGTGGAGTAGCGACTAAATTATGAACCTGGACACTTTTTCCTTGACTACAGGTGCTATTTAAACTCGGGTGACCTTCTTGGAATAAGACATTTTCAGATTGGGTCTTGAAGGTGTCTCACAGGAATGTCACAGCACCCTCTAAAAGATTCCTTTAGAGCTCCTCTATAATCAGGAAAAGTTGTTGAATTGTATTTCTTAGCAGTCTTGGTACAAACTTAATATCTCTAAAAGCAGGCTTTGCTTTTGTTCTTCTTGCTAACTTTTAACCATTCTTAAAAGCTATGCTGTGAGGCTAGAAATGTAAGTGCTTGTGTGGTTTGTGGGTTTTGTGGTGTTTGTTTTGTTGTTGTTTTGACCCCTTGATTTAGCAAGTGAAGTCTTGCATCTGCTGATACTGATTATAAGTCTAGGAGTCAAAGGCCCGAAGTGTCCAGCATTATTCCATGGGGTTTTTTAAGGATTAACTATCATGTAAGATGGTGACTGGCTTTGCAATAAGCATTAAATCTGAATTATTTTTTCTCTTCAGGTGCAGTTTTCATGTTTGCTGGAAATAAGCTTATTAAATCAACTCCCTCCCCCCCAAAAATTGGTGGTTGGATTTCATGCTAAAAGCTGCATAATGTGTGTTTGTGAGGTTTGGGGGTTTTCTGGTCATTTCCCCACCCCGCAGTGGGATGACAAGTCAATGTGTATTCTTTCAGTCTCTTATTCTTCCCACTTCTGGATTTTTTCATTACAGGTGAAATGTTTAACAGCCTGTAGTCAAGGCAGAATAGAGTATTTCTGGCTTTAATAAAGCTGAGTGGCTTCTTTAGTGCCAAGAGGAATAAAGTAGCAATATACTTTTGTGAAAGACGCTGAGTTGGATCTCTTGAAATTGTGCAATTTCTGCACTTGTGTAATGAGCTGCAGCTGTAATGAAATGTTGCAGTAAGAGCCCTTGGTGCCTGTTGGAGCCGCACTGGTCGCGCTCACTGTATTTATTCATTAAGGTCACTGTCATTCCTAATGGAATCGCTGTGAGCTTTATCACTCAACACAAGGAATTGTCAGTTCTCGTGGTGTGACTGAAGAGTTCAAGTTTTTTGCTTGGGCTCCTGGTGCCCTCGCAGAGCACAACTGCTCTTGGAAGGCAGGACACAGGTTCTGCTGTTTTTTGCCATGGGTGTTGTGTTTAGCTTGCTTTGGAAAATGTTGTGGATAAAATGTTTTGCTGGCCTTCCTTTTCAAAGCAGGAAGGTGTGCGGCAGGGAAGCAGTTGGGGCCTAGAGAATCGAGCTTTAGAAGAATGCCATTGCTGGCAGTTGTCACTGTTACTGCCTTGTCTGTACCTTCAGATCTGGAGAAGAATAATCATAGAATCGTTTAGGTTGGAAAAGACCTTTAAGATCATCAATGGCTGGTAACATTTCACTGCATGCAATTCTATATTCTTCTCTGACTCCGTGTTGTTTTACTGATTGAGAGTAGATGAATTTAATGTGATTCTGCATAAAGAAGGGGCTTAGAAATACTCCTTGCCTTGGAATTTTAAGGTTTTTATTTTTCAGTTGTGCCTGAAGGTGTGGTAGAAATAGAATACAACCCTTGAGCTGGGATTTTGCACCCTTACTGGAAGGATGTTGACAAGTGGGATAAAAGTTACAGGATAGCCCTTCCCATTACAGACTTTTTCTGCTGTGCAGCATGAAATGATGGGTGTGATGCTGTTTTCCACTTAAAAATAATGTCTCTGATATAATGTCTGCATTCGAGGCCTGCACATGGGTAAGGTTTTTGACATGGTTGGGCTGAAAGGTAATGAGGGCTCACTGTCTTGAATCAAGGGTTCAATGAAGGGAAAGAAAGGGGTGGAAAAAATATTTTTCTGATTGCAGTTGCTCTGCCATGACATAGTACATTGGAGAGTGTAGGGTCTGAATGCGAAAACCTGAGCTTGTGTTTCAGTACCGATTAACACACTGTGTTCTCTGTATTTGTAAGGTTTGGAAAGTTAATTGCAAGAGCCAAGCACTGAAAGCGTGGAGTGTATTTCGGTTGGTGTAAGGATGGCAGGGGATGCTTTTCTCGCACCCTTTTAGGCAGGTATCTTTCCAAGAGGGTGGTTCCATGGGAGTGTGTGCAAAGTAACAGAATGGATGTATTTTATTATTTAGGTCATGAGTGTCTTTCTAAAGTAGTGATATATTCTGATGGAGCCTGTTGCTTGAGGATGTTATATTTTTATTGTAAATGTCAGCTGCTCAGGTGAAGGTGTTACAAGATGTAAAACTTCTGCCAGCTCTATTGCTATTGGGATTTTTAATAGTGAACTTGTGTGATACTTGGTTTCTAGTAGCCTTTCTCTTTCTTTCTTAATACTTTAATGAATTTTACCTTTATCAAGCAAGCATCTATCTACAGTAAAGGTCGAGATCATACAGCAATGGCATTTCTCAAAAATGCTTCTAAACACCACTTCAGGAGATGAACTTTCTTCTTATTGGCCTTGTGTTAAAGTAACATTTTAATAGTGAGTGCTTTACTTGTAAATGTAGCACTATATTGCCGTTGTAGGATCTGGAGTGAGGAGTGACACTTGGCTTCAGTTGAAAAGGGCACCGAGTTTCTGAATGTGCTTTCCATATGGGTTGGATGTTGGCTTCTTTGTGGTAAAGCCTTGTGTCTCTGCAGAAGAATGGGCAAGTTTCTGACATCTTCAGTCTTTGAGCCTCAGTTTGACTTCTCAAACTTGTGCTGGTTTTGCTGGCTGAGTTTATGACCATGGAACTAAGTCAGACGGTGCTTTAGATTTCAGTTAGCCTTTCTTGCAGCTCAGATTAGTGGTGACTGGTCTGTAGGACAGCTCTTAATTAGCTTTGCTTTCTCCTGCTAGTAAGAGGCCAGAGAGTGCTCCTGAAACATCACTTCTGTGTTAAGAGGTTGCTTGTCTGTTGTGTTCACTCAAACTTAGGTGGAGTATTAGTATTTGTTTACTAATAGCGTTGTGGTCCCGCAGACCTTTTCCCTGTATTTTCCGTTACAGATGCTGACAAAGAGGAGCGTGCAATTTAAGTGACCCTAGGTGCCTGTCATTGTTTGCAGAGACCCTAGCTGAAGCTGGGACTGAAAGTACTGGTTAATACTCAGTTGAGAAAGGTCGGCAGTGATGGCAGGGGGCTGGGATGATGCCTGTATGAGTGGTATGCAATTGGGGGGTGTTTTTCTGCCCGATTCATTGTTTCCTTTGTGGCTCTTGCAAAGTCAGAGGCCTTTCTGTTCCATGGCTGTTCCTTTGACCTTTGCTGCTGTTGGTGGTTTTGAGCAGTTCAGATGAGATCTGGGGCTGCCCAGCCGCCCCAGGGAGAGCTTCTTGAAGTAATGTTCTCTATTTTTCAGTGCACAAACAGGTTCGCAAGCACCTGGTTTGAATGAGTGAATCAAACAACCGTGCAGCAGTGCTGCATGTTTCCTATCTATCTGCAGTGGTTACAATGTGAATTAAACGGTTGCTTCCCGTAGAGAAAGGTTCTGCTGTCTTTCACGCACAGATCATACTTCCTGGTGAATCCACTTACTTCATGGGGAACTTTAAAATTATGTTTTTCCTTTTTTCAAAATTTCCTTAAGATCTGCTGTGTTTTTTAAATGTACCTATCGCACTGTTTCATCTGTTGTGCTTGTGCGTACTTGTGCCTGTGCTTGGACTGCGTGATTTTTCTGTATTCCTGAGGTAGGGAGATCTCTCTGGTGGGAGCTGAGGAATACCTCCTACGGAAGAAACACGGTGATTTAAGTAACACAGTCTTTACGTGAGCGCCAAATCTAACGTGCTGTTTGTGGTGCTTTCAGGGAAGGGAAGTCAACATCCCTTTGGTGCCATGAACCTCCCTCAGACACCAACGGTGGCCCAGATTGGCATCTCGGTGGAACTGCTGGAGAACCTGGCCCAGCAGACTCCTGTTGCAAGTGCTGCTGTGTCGTCAGTAGATTCATTCACGGAGGTAGCTTGGACATTCTGTTTTCAGAAATTGTTTGTACTACAAAAGTCTTGAAAATTGAGCCTCTGAAGAACTAATTTTAAAAAAAAAAAAGCTACTATGGGTGGCTCTAGGATTGTAACCAACCTAATCGTTGTCAAATCATTTGACTGGATGAAGGCTTTGATATTTTGAAATGACTTTTTCTTACACTGGAAAACTTTGTCTCCTGTAAAGGACCGGATTTTGCGTGCTCAGTGGAATCAGGCCAATAGACTCACTTGTGTCAATGTCACTCTACTGTAAAAATATTTATGATAGCTCCTTATAGGAGCAGCTATGACTAAATGCATGTAAGAGACAGTGGATATTTGGTGACCTGTAGGTGCTGGAACTCCAGGGCATAGATTTGCAGGGATGGTCTAAAATTACTCAAAAGTCAAGGCAGACATGGGCATGGATGCAGATAGATATCCAAGTGTACCACTGACCCTTGAGAAATCCTTCTGATGTAGTTCTGCAGAACTACAGAATCATGCCCTCTCCCACAGAAAGATGTGGGGTTTTAATTTTTTTCCAGTTCTTTCCCTGTGGACCAGGCCTTGGGCTGCAACATTTGCCATTTTTTACCCAGCCTGTCTGTTAATTTGAAGCTCTGGCAATCCTCAGCCAGCACTGGCAGTTGGTTGGCCATCTAACAATAATTTAAGGCAAGGTAGATCTGCATGGCAGGTCTTGATTTCCCTAAGACTGATGGCCCTGGCATTATCTTCTACCGTTTCAGAAGTTGGTGAAGCTTTTCTTGAGGCTTTTTTTCTCTTGCTCGCTTCCCTTACGAACACTTGCTGAGGTAGACTGGTAATTGAACAGTAATCCTGATAATGAAGCTGATGTCCTCTGACAGCTTATATACATAATAGCTCCAAATAGGTACGGTCTCTTGGAGAAAGGTATCATGACTAGGAGTTGACAGCTATTTTTGTATAGTACGGTTAATTGAGCTTTTCTGGAGTTGTTAGGGGCAAATGACATCTAAACAATACTTCTGATGCCACCAATTTTTATAATAGCAGTAGCTAAGTCATGAGGCAATAATGTGCCACCTGAGGCCATTTGCAAGGTGGCCGGTAGATTTTTCTGGCAATAGTATTTAAAGGAAAAAAACACCTCATGATGGCATAACTTTTTTACAAATGTTATTTCTGGTTAGGTGGGTTTTTATATTAAAAAAGAGTAGCATCTTAACTGAAATTGTATATTGCTTTCCAGGAATGCAGTTGAGCCAAAGGTTGAAGTAATAGTTACTCCTATAGAGAAAATGTATAAAATCATAGTTGAAGGAAACCTTTGAGGCCGTAGATAGCAGAGGAAGGGGATGTGACTGGGAGCATGTTTGTGAATGACTAAGAGCTTTTACTTAATACTTGACATCATCTCTTTGGAACTGCTACTTTATAGCAATAGAAGTATTTTTTTTAAAGGCAAAATCATCTGTTGCTACTCTAGGTTAAGGGGTTGCTCTCCCACTACATTTTTAGTAAATTTTATGAAGCTTTATGATTGTATAAATTTTTATATATATATATAGTTATATTGTTAAAAAGCTATATGGAAAAAAGTGGGACAAAACCAGAGAGTTCTGCATGTGAATGGGGTAGACTGAGGGTAGGCTCCTGGGTTCTAGGACATCAGGTCTTCCACTCCTTTTGTCAGAGCAGGTGGAGGGAAGCACAAGAGTGTGCATTTATTGCCCCAGGCTCTGTTTTCCTCCATCATTTCACTGTCTATGAAAATAGTTTGTTCTCCCACCAAAACAATGCATACTTTTTTTTTTTAACAATAAAAAGAATAGGGGAGAGACTGGCTGGGAATGTCCTACAGCCTCATCCTCTGCATGCAGGGCTTACTACTTCTTGGCCTCTCCTTCACCCTTTTACTTATTCCTCCAGTTTAGGAGTTTCCTATGCATCTTTTTCATGTTTTCCCCAGCAAGATCTTGTGGCAGAGGATGCCAGGACAGCAGCCCTTCTGTGGTGAAAGCTGAAGGAAATTTCCCAGTCCCTGGAGTCTGACAATGAGTTGTAACGTAACGAGGCAGACTGCAGACTCTTCAGCTGGTTTAACAACTAGGGTTTTGCTGTGAGCTGGAATGGCAGCTTTGACCTGGTCTACAGTTCTTCCGATGGTTTAATTTGGGGGAGAGGGACAGCTCTCCTCACTGCGTCACTTCTTTGTCACAAGAAGAAAATGTTCTTCCCAAAGCTGTTTATCCAGTTGGATGAAATTGGGCAGGGAAAGGGCAAGTGAAGATTCTGAAAATTATTTCTGGATGCTGGATGGATCCGAGGGCAAAACTGAGAGTTAGGATGTTTTGATCAATTTAAAACAGACATCCCTGGACCTACTATAGCCACTTTCACATTGTGTTTTAATGCTAATTTTACTTCACATAGGACTTGTACATCTGTTAAACTTTTGCACAAAAATTCAAATTGAAAAAAGAACTTACTTAAAATGTCTCTTTTTTGTTGCAGTTCACTCAGAAGATGTTGGATAACTTCTATAACTTTGCTTCCTCGTTTGCTGTTACTCAGGCGCAGATGACCCCAAATCCTTCTGAAGCTTTCATTCCTGCAAATGTCGTTCTGAAATGGTAATGGCAAAGATCTCTAGTAACAAGGGTTCTTTTTTATAGGCATTAAACCAGTGGATTTCTAAGTACTGAACCACTGTCATGCTACTCAGTGAGATGATGCAAAAATGTTTAAGTGGTTGTTATTTATCTCAAGTATAGAGAGGTTCTATCCACTGTTTTTATATTTATTTGTCAGCATCTTCATAGCACTTTTCTAACAAAAAACTGATATACAGCCTACAAAATTTTTTTGCTTCTAGAAATGTTGCCCTTGACATATGTGGATTTGCACTGTGTTGCAGATCATGCAAGTGCTCTGGAGTCATGGGAAGAGAGAACACGCCGATACTGTCCATTTGTGCTTATTTCTTATGCTTGGTCTCTTCCTAGACATAGTTGCAGCATAGTTACATTGCTTAAGAATAAGGGAGAGGGGGAGAAATCGTGTTCCTAGTTGACCCGGTTCAGTCACCGAGACCCTTGAGCACAAATGCAGAAGTCTCTCCGAGAGTTGTTTTCCAGGGACTGGTTTAAGAAATAACTGTCTTTGGGGATAGCCCATGTAGTCTGGAGATAAACTGTGAACTGCAGGCAGTCAGTCAGGATGTCTGAATAACTCTATCCTACAGTTGACCCGTTTAGCCCTCTTTAGCCTCTACAGTATTAACCTAAACCCTTTTTAAAACAGTATTTTGGGCTCTCTGAATACAGTTTTATCAGTACAGATCTCATGAATATGCAAGCAGTTAATGTAAGCAATATATTTTCTTTGGGAGTGTAACTTGATGCAGATCCCTTCTATTTAGAAGGTAACTGTGTGCACTCCATGAACATGTGTGGGTAAGGTCTCCATGAGAGAAATCGAAGGGAAGACAGGCCAAGGAAGCAGGGTGACGGCTGCTCATTGCCTGGATGATGCTGAATTTGCCTTTTTGGCTGTTGTTTAAAACAGTATAGCGAAGTGAGGCCTGACTCTAAGAAACTGAACACATTTCTGTATAGAAATCTGTTAATGTGATTGCAGCCACAGGAAACCCAACATTTTTTGGCTCTGTTCCTGTTTGTGAATGACTATAATGTGTTTAATTATAGCTTGTAATGTGTAGAGTATCTGAGGTCTCTGCAGTGGGCTGGCCGCAATGGAAATTCAATAGTTTGGCTTAGAAATTCATTCATAAATGAGCCTTTCTCTAGTTCGAGTGCATTTAAAACCCTTTAGTGTCTTTTCTCATTTGAGTTGGGTTAGGAGCTATGAGAGGTAGGAGAACCTTTTTTTTGTTTTCTTTGTTTCATTGGCAGCACCTTTTGATACCTTTACAGCTTGCGTTTGTGAGGATTGAAAGGGGTTTTAGGCTTTTGTAGCTCAAAGCCTGTATTTTTTATTTTGTTTTTTTAGAAAGTCATAGAAGTTGTATACATTCCCTATTTCTTCACTGTGGGTCAATAATGGATTCTGATGTTTGGTTTGTTTGTGGTTTGCTTGTTTCTGTGAGTATGGAAAGTGAAATTAGGACAGCGTGTGTGCATACTTGATTCCGTTATGTGTTAGAGAATTACTTTTCCTCATTAAATTTTTACTAAGACATTACTGTATGTAATACATGGGGAAGCTAGAATTATGTGGGGAGGGTGGAAAAATAATGGGGCCTACTTTGTCTCAGGGTTTCCATTGAACTGGATTCAGAAGCAGTGGTGTTACCTTGTTTTTCCCAGTATTACGATGTATCCCTAAATGGCACCAGGTTTTCTTGGTTTGGTTTTGCTGGGGTTTCTCCCGTGAGATACGTGACCTGATTACGAGGATGATGGGCAGCCTCAGACTCACACTTCTACCTGCCCCAACTTTGATTTCCTAGCCCAAAAAATGTTCTGCACAAAATAGCTACTTGTAATTCCCTTACAATTTTACCAAGCTTGAATGAGCAGTCACTGGGATACCACTTGAATGAAACATATTGTTGTTGAAATACACATCTCGCTGTGAATGTTCTTCATATGGAATCAGAAATGAGGATTTTGGATTTACTCACTTCCTGGTGTGGAGCAGATGTAATCGATCATGTTCTCCGTGTAGACTAAATTATTTGCATCATTTTTTTAAGCCATTTTATTTACAGTAGCTTTTGGTTTCTGATTGTTCGTTTGTTTTTTTTTTTTTTTCCTAGGTATGAGAACTTCCAGAGACGTCTGACACAGAACCCTCTCTTCTGGAAAACATAAGCTTAAATTGTGTCATTCGAAGTGCTTTCTAAACAGTGTTACCTGAAAGGTGCAGCAGGTAACTCCACTGAAGGATTTGGGGGAGGAAAAACAAAACGATTAGTCTGAATAGACAAACTTGTAACTTTTGTATTACTCTTGAAAATTATTTAAAATTAAAATCTGTGAAAACTACTTGCCTATGTGGTTTTTTTTAATTGAAGTACTTGGCTGCAACAAGAAATCAGCATTGCATGTGTAGAAATAGTCTTTTGAAACTGCATTTAAAGTGGAAGAAATTACCAGATGAAAAATGGCAGCACTGTTTCATACTTGTGTGATGTTTTCGGGTGTTTAGTTGTAAACAAAATACGTAGTTTTTCCTTCTTTTCCTCGTTCTAAAGGGTGAACAGGCAACTGAGAACATGCTGGTGGTTTTCCTGCTGGTACTTACACTGTCAGTTCTTTCCCTTTGTGGACAACTGATGTTCCCGTGCAGAATTTCACACAGAATCCTACATTCTACAGGACGATACATGATAGAAGATGGGATCCGTACAGGTCACGTGTGTGTGAAATTCCCATGCCTTTTGGGAGAATTAAGTGAAGAAATTGTATCCAAAATGCCCTCTTGGGGAGTATGGGAGAAGTAATTTCTTGGCAAACAGGACGCCTGTTTGTAGGGGGATGTGTCCGGAGTCTAACGCTGCCCAGGAGCCCTGTTCCTGACCCCGGTGATGGAGCTCCCTCTTCCCAGATGCCGTGATGTTAGGCAGAGAGGCTGCGTACCCCACTGAAGGGGAGCACAAGATGAAAATTCAAAACGCTCTTGGCATATCGGAGAGCAAAAGGTCTCCAGGTACGCTTGGGGTGATGGATGGTCTCCACCTGGAGCAAGGAGGATTTGCATTGGACTCAACTCCCTAACGGTGAGGATGAGCGAGACCTTAGAAGATGTGGACAGAGCTCCTCCAGGCACTGGAGTTCCCTTCCCGTGTAACCTGGTTTCCTACTAAAGCTTTCAAGGCTGTTGAAGGCCGTGGGCTGCAGGTGACTTGCAAGGTCTCTCTGTGGCAGGATGGGGTCATTCATGAAAGCCGCAGAGGGGATGTGGCATCCTTCATGCAAACTGGTGGTGTCTCTTCTGCAGCCTGCAGCGCAACACTGAGCGTGGAGAATTTTTTCTTAAATCCCTCTGTGAAAGACCCACCAAACCCCCTGAGGAGAGAAGCAAAGAGATTATTTTAAGGAGATTAACAGGAAAGTTAACATGAGAGCAGGCTCCTGAGAACATTGTGTGTGTGCTCTTTTTGTCTTTCTTGCTGGGTGCCCAGGGCAAATGGGAAAAGGCTCCTGGGTGGCACAGGGTACAGATCCATCTGCCGTGGATCTGCTCTCCCTTTCTGGTGAATTGCAGGTGCAAACTCTTCTTTCCTTTTCCAAGTTGGTTTGTTCACCAGGGAGTAAACATTTAGGAAGATCCTTCAGGATGCTGAGTACCAAATTCTGCCGATGGTGGTGGTGTTTCTCTCTCTCATGGAGCCCATTTGTTTTCTTCTGAGGAGAATCATCATCTGGAGGTGGCTGTAGAAAAGGTTCATCGCCTGTGCCAAAAAGGAACTTCACTTTTCAGTCTGGCAATTCCAGCCCTTTTTCTTCTTCATTGGTCATGAACTTCCCCAGAAGAATGTCTGTGGGTTGAATATATCGGAAACTTGGCTTTGTGCAGGCAGGGTCAGTACAGAGATCCTACACTGTGAAATAAAACTGCTCCTCCAAAAGAGACTCCGCTAGGTCTCTGGCATCTCCCAACTGGCTTTTCACACCAGGGACTAGATAAAGCAGGGATAAAAATAGTATCACCAGGAGGAATACGGACTTGCAGGAACAAGTTGGATGAGTTCCAGTGTTCAAAAGGGCCTAAGAACAGGACAGATGGGGATTAATGGCCTTTTAGTCATTTTTATGACCTGACTGAACGTGTCTGTGTGTCATTTTCATGTCAATCCTCACCAAGGTGCTCTTTTAAGAGAGGTGGTGTTTCATGCTCACAGGGGCTCTTCCAGCTCTTCCTTGCAGTGGTGCTGTGAAAGTAAGGGCAGTTGATAGGAAGGAAGAACCACGGGAGAAAATCAAGGGAAGAGAGTCCTTGGGTGAGCCTCTTGGGGGAACGGTGGGGGGTTACACCGTGCCTTTGTACTCGTGTGAGCGAGGTGTTTCTTCTGGACACGATGTGTGTGAACTCCAGGAAGTTAGGAGTTTGCATCACAAGGACATGTGTGTAGCAGGCTTCTATAAGACCCTTTTTTTTTTTTAAACTCCAGAATTATCTTCCAGTGCACAGATCTGTTTAGTAACTGAACGGAAAGAATTGTTCCAGAAGTAGAGGATTACTTTCTTACTTTCTTGATTTGAATGAACCTGCTCTTTTTGTCTTGGGGAGCAATGTTCAGGGTCTAGCAGTATTTTGTGAGAGGGAGGAGAGGTCCAAATGCTCTCTGAACCACTTCTCGACAGTGTCCGTGTGTCTGAGCTTTGTTCGACACGTTGAACTGTTCCCAGAGGCCAGTGAAGCTCAGAGGTGAGTGACCACAAGGGAACTCTTGCTTTGAGGTGAAAGGATGCTGCTGGACAGGGCAAAGCATAATCCAGCCACCTTGTGCTCCCCAGAACCACAGCTGGCTTCACTTTCATGGGTAACTTCGGTACTGAAGGGTCCTAGATCTGGGCCTCCTGACCTTGACTTGCATTGTACAACTCAGGGCTTCTGCTCTCTCCTTTTGCTGAAGCAAAGGAGCAGAAGACATGCAGTTCTCCTGGAGATCTGCCTTGTGCAGCAGAAGCGGGTCCCCTGCCGTGAGCCATCAGCTGTAGAACAAACTTGTCCTGGCCTCGCTCAGACTCCTCCTGGTATCTATTTTTAGGAGTTTGCCTGAAGTTTGGAGAAGCTCCTGGGAGGAACTGGACAGCAAAAAGACACCTGAAGCAAAACCTAAAACCAAACCCTCTCTTCTTGACTGTTATATCAAAGCAATAGAGGTACACTCTATAAATGATTGTATTTATAGTGCCACCTTTAATTGTAAAAAAAAAAAAAAATATTAAGGAGGATGTTGGTCCTTAAAAGAAGCCTTACAGGTGTGTTCACTGTTACACTCAATTGCTTCTATTGGATCTTTCTGTAATGGGTACAAGTTACTCTCTTTTTACATTGTGTTCTTCAAGTCCATGTGCTTGTGAAACACTTAAGACTGCTGTACCTGGACAACTGTTAAGCCATTACGGGACAGAAATGCCCAGGTTTTTGAGATCATTTGGATCATTGACTGTAGTAGGAGGGCTTTTCCTTTCTGCCGGTGGAGCTAAGCAGTGCTGATAGAAAGGCTGAAGACAAAGGTGGGATCAGAAGACGACAGAGGGACCAAATGGAAGCCAGAGTAAAAGCATTGTTAAGTTGTGGCACGGCACTGAAGGCTGCCGGTGGTCATTGCTCAGGTTCTCACGCTTCTAAGGAAGCATCTGCCTGGTGTGGAAGTAAAATAATTAACACTTCACAGGCCTTTGCAAGGCCTCACTAGTTAAGAAATACATGTCAGCATGACCTAACAGCCTCCCTGGGTCAGCATGATTTAATTAACAAAGGAGTGAATTATTTGTAAAAAAAGAGGGGCTGTCTAGAGCTTCCTTATCTGACTGTCTGGAGCATCCCTATATGAAGTAATCCACGTGTTACTGCTCCTTGTTGCAATTTTCTGCAGTCCTGCTTCTCTGACATGGTTGGTGAAGAATGAGCTGTATAACCTGAAGGTATATCAACGCTGTAAGGAGCCCCGTTGGGCAGAGTTCGTATCAGCAGAGGCTGTCACTGCTGCTCTGTCTTCTCTCCTGTAGCTGTAGTAACACACTGCTTCTGTTCTGACCTGGTCAGAACTGCGTTCTGGTTATTCCATGATGCTGGTGGGATTGTTGTTGTTTGGGCTTCAGGAAGCCAGACCAGACCGTGTGGGTGGGATGGCCAAGTCTCTCCAGCACAAGCTTTGTGACTGCGCTTGCCCTGGCTCCAGTCTTCAAGGCTGTAAATGAATATATGTCATCATATGCATTTTGAATAATTCAGCAGTGCGTACTAAGAACTCCTCCCAGCGCCATAGCCGCTGTGGGTTCAGCAGGTGTTGTCTCTGAGCTTAGTGAATGTGGTAGATGCTTGAGACCATCATTGTAAATTACTCTCCTCCTCTTTCCAACCTGCTGTAACTGAGCTCACAGAACAGAAACTTGCAGAAGGAAGGCTCCACCCCCCTTCAAATTGTATTGTCAGAGAGGTGTCTTTCAAAACCACGATGACAGTAAGAACTCATTTATTTCTATGGGTTATTTGAACTGCCAAGCTGTGCTTCTCAAGCGTAAGTGTTTTTTCTTTTTTCCCTTCTGCCTCACCCAACTTTTGTTCCACATGGTTTTGTGCTGAGAGATACCAAAACAGTCATAGATTCATAGAATGCTTTGGGATGGAAGGGACCTTTAAAGGTCATCTAGTCCATCCCCCCTGCAATTGGCAGGGACATCTCCAACTAGTTCAGGTTGCTCAGAGCCCTGTCCAGCCTGGCCTTGAATGTTTCCAAGGATGGGGCATCTCCCACCTCTCTGGGCAACCTGTGCCAGTGTTTCACCACCCTCATCGTGAAAAATTTCTTCCTTCTATCCAGTCTGAATCTACCCTCTTTTAGTTTAAAACCATTACCCCTTGTCCTATCGCAACAGGCCCTGCTCAAAAGTCTGTCCCCATCTTTCTTGTAAGCCCTCTTTAAGCACTGAAAGGCCGCAATGTCTCCCAATACAGTCTTTACTATTTCTTTGTGATGAGAAGGAAAACAAAAGCCTGATCACTGTTGTTCAAAGTAGAAGCCTAAAACTGAGCTATTCAATCCACCTTTTACACCATCTGGACTTCAGAAGTGGGGTTTGCAAGTTTTTGGTTAGCTCTTATATTTGTCTGTTTTGTTCCAAGAGTCAGGAACTCTTGAGTGGCTCTGAAACAAAGTGGGATTCCAGTCCCTGCAGGAGAAAAGCCGTCAGCACAGTAACAGGCCCCAACTTTCAGCACTGACACTGCCCTTTGAGCTCCCATCAACCGGGTTACGGGGCTACGGGTGACCCACATGCCCAGTCTAAACTGGGTTTCAGAGAAGTTCTTTGTTCACTCATCTGCAGAGTTCACGCCAAACTTAGGACATCCACATGTACGTGCTTTCAGAAGTAATGAGAATGAACAGGAGAACAGAAACTATTCCAGAAGATTGATTTTTTTTTTTTTTTTTTGTGAAGGATAACAAAGATGTATTGGTCTGCTTGCTAGAACAGAGAAGTATTTCCTTGTTGAGGAATGGAATAAACCACTTAATAAATAACTATAAATAATAAATGTTCCTGTTTCAGGATGAAGAGTGGTTTAGTGTCTTCTCTCTGTATGTTTCAGATGAAAGGCAGTTCCCAGGGAAGGGATCAGACTTTGTACTATGTCTTCATCATCAAACAGCCAAGCGCTTGTTCAGCATATCTGTCTGTATACATCTATATCTCCTAACACTACTTTTTCCCTCAACACAGTGGTTTAAAATGAGAACAGGATTATATAGAAGTAGTTCAGGAATAAGCCTGAGGAGAAACAGTAAGACACCATGCACACATCAATCTATCCTGCCTTTTACATATAGATTGTTTGGGGTTTTTTTTCCCCCATACAATAAAAAAAATCCTTCCCCCAGGTACTTTCAGAGATGCAATGCCTGCAATAACAACAACCTATATGTAATATAAATTATTTTGTAAAGGTCCTTCTACATTTAGAGTATTTTTCCTTTGTGCTGTTGCCAGTTTCTTGCTACTAAGAGGTTAGGTCCTTTGAATGGAAAACCTCTTAAAACAAACAAAAAAAAAAGGCTGTCTATTGATTGTTAGGCTTTGAGGCTGAACATGCCCTGCCATGGCAGACTCGTAACCATGACAGCAATAGACTTATTTCCCTCCATTTTGGGACGTTTTCCCAATCATTTTTTCCTCCCAAGTCAACATGAACTTGTAGCCAGAGTTAGGAAAGTTGCTTTTCAGGAGGGCCTTATCTGTTTCTGGGTCTGCCCTAACCTCAGCACCACACCAGAAGCAAATTAAAAAAATAAAAGGAGCAGCAAGTGCATATACTGCTGCTGGTTTGTGCTGAAACAGATGCAGAATCCATGAAAAGTAGTCAAAATTCTAATTTTTTTGTAGTTTTGTTTGTTTGTTTTTGAAAAGAGTTCAGATAATGAAATGAAACAAGTATTTTTCTGGCACAGAGATCCTCTCCTGTGCTGACAGCTAAGCATTCTCAGCTGAGCCTGAAGCCTTCCCTGCAGCACTTGCAGAGAAAGTGCATTTCTTGACTTTCAGCCAAGGAACCAGAGCTCCCCGACATAATCAGCAGTGAAGAAAACCCAGGAGAGCGTGAAACACACCAAAGAAAAGAGGCACTCCTACATGTACTAGGAAGGGTAGATTCAACCCACATTTGCATGAAATTCTTTGGCTTAAAATTAGAAGCCTCAAGAACCTGATTTTAAAGTACATTGTGGTAACTTTTTTTTTTTAATCAGTCACCACCAGATGGAGTAAAAGCTCAGGAAACAAGACCTTAATCTCTGAGGAGGAGAGCCCCTTCTAACTGAACCCGTGATTTAACAATCGGGAACCTGTTTTCCACTTCCAGCTGTGCTACAGACTTTCTTGCTGACTCTGGGGAAAGCCTCTGCCTAAAAATTAGGATTGTAGTCCAAGCCAATCATTTAGCTAATTTCTACATCTCTGAAAGTTGGTGGAGAAAGACAAGGACTTCCAAGTACCTCTGCTCTCCAGCTTATTTTTTTATGAAGGGATGAAAGATGAATTTCTTCAGGGAGATACTCTGTGCAATAGCTGAAACAAACGGCGACTTCCAAACTTTATTGTAGTCTTCATGCAGAGTTCATACAGAGCAGAGAGCTGCAACGCTTGCCGCCTTCTGGAACAGTTTCCTGACTGTCCTACAACAATCAATCAGGAGAACTGGAGCCAGGCAGAGCCTGACTTTGCCTCTCCCTCATCTGCCTTTTGCTGAGATGGGAAACAGAAGGAGCCGATCACAGAATTTGTCAAAGAACAGAACTACAGGTGGCTTGCAGACAATGGGGAAGAACACGTTAATGTCTTTCAGGATATTTTTGGTAGGTTTCTCTGATACTAGGGTCAAACCACACTTCTTCTGCTGAAGAACTTAGGCACTGGAGCTCTCAAGATAAGTTACACAAAAGTGTACATTAAAAGGTTAAAGGGTTTGAAGAACATTAAACTCTTCTTCAAATCCTTTTCCAATTATTATACTAGCTCTGTATCTTCTAGAAGGCACACAAAAATTGATTTTTTTTCCCCCTTTTTTAGTCTAGAACTAGGCAACTCTAGGAAAAAAACACCCCAATCAAATAAATACACAACTTCTAGGTTCACTTAAGCTTTATGGGTCTGAATGTGGAAAAGGAGTTTGTTCCCCTGTGGTCTATATTCAAGATATTATTTACTCCAAGACTCACTTAATTTTATATCCTAAAAGCAGATGGAGTTGACTGCATAAAGGAGAATTTCTTCTTTTACATGGCTTGCTCCAGCTCTACTTTTGCAAGTTCACATTCTCTAGTTCTTCCCTTCATTAACACGTTCAATCTGATTTCAGCTCCACCCAGGTTTCTCAGGGCAAACCTGCTGGAACATTTATCTGTATTTTAAGAGAACAGTCTTCAGCATATTCATAAGTTAATACAGAGGTTAAAACTGACCCTAATTGTGTTAGGCCTTTCTCTAGTCAAGCACCACCCTTCCTTTCCTTCCTCTCAGAAACAGAGCAGCTCATTTGTCAGAACATACCACTTACAGACCAAAAAAACCCAACCATGGCTGAAAAATCCCTGCTGTTTTTGCATCCCGTTTCACCCTCAACCCTGGACATGGGAAAACACAGAAGACCTAGCCCAATGGCACGCTACCGTAAAGCACTTGCACAGCCCAAATGGTACCAGCCTCCAACCCAAGTGTTCCCAATAGTTTAGCTCATCTGATCAAAGCAGTTTCCTTGAAGGGTGGAGGAAGCCTGAGCACTCCCACTGCCTGCCTGGAGTTCTCTCCCAACCACATCCCCGCCCCCACCATTTTTCAGACTCTGCCAGCCCCACATACCTTCCACGGAATGAACTATGAGGGATACAGGCCGTTGCTGGTTCATACCGTGCCAGCAGTTCTGTAGATGCAGTAGAACTAGAGGTTAAAAACTGCCTCCGAGCTCCAGTCTCATCTTCCTCTCCCTCTTCAGCTAATTTGCATTCAACTCTGCAGGTATTTCAGTCTCCTCCCTCCAGCACTCAGGCTCGTAGTACCTGGTTCTGCCTGACTCTGTGGTTTTACACTTGGCTCCCTGATCATGTCCCCGTGACCAGTCAGCAAAGGGCACCCCATCAGAGAATGAGCATGCTGGCCACTTGGCTTGAGCAAGAAAGAGAAGGTCCAGAATCCAGCTCAATGTAACACTGGTTTTAGACAGACCTGTGCTACAATGGTACTACTGCACCTCCCCAGTAGTAAGGACAAGGATTTAAAAAAGAAAAAAAAAAGGGGGGGGGGGCACACACAACACAAACCCATACATTATAGAGTAACACTTGTAAACTACTTGCCAGCTCTGGATTTCATTTTTTGCAGGCTCCCAAGGACATAAATCAAAACTGGCTTAGTCACATTACTTCAAACTGAACAGGTAGTTTATCTAAACAGAGCATTTACAAGCTTCCCAAACTGCAACAAACAGGAAAAAGCAATATCCTGAAAGATAAAAGTCAGATATGCACTTAAGAAGTCAGTAGCAGACAGGACTACTTAACTTAATCTACTTATCAAAAAAGCATTATTATGTTGCCAATAATAGCGTACTTGTATTTATATAATATCCTGATACGTTCCTTTCAAGTAACATGTTATGGTGAAGGATCGGAAGAGCACAGTAGGAGAAAAAGTACGTAAATGGTTCAGCTTCAGCAAGTGTCATTACCCTTCTGCCTCGTTCAGGTACACACAGCTATTGTGCAATGTCTTGGACCACTTCCAGAATACAAACCCTAACATTTCAACCATAGACTGACGAGATAAACACAAGTGTTTTGAACACAGATTATTGCTGTTAATGATGGCTGCCATCTTATCCATTTCCCCCCCCTTTCATTTTTATTAATTGTACATATTTTAAACCTATATGAAATAGTATTGATTTTAGAATTCATTATTCCTAGGGCAAGTAAAACATTCATGAGGCTATTTGGGGATACTGACAATAGGGAAAATTAAAATACATTTCCAATAACTAACTTTGAGTTAAGATAATCGCAGTAACTAAACAGCCAGAATCCAAACAGTAGAGCAATGTGATCCACAAAAATAAAAGCCAGTAAAGTTTTCCCCCAGTCAGTAACAGAAATGGTGACATTTAAGATTATTAAATCCCAATTTAAGATTACTTAAATCCCAATTGGAGATTATTAAAACTTAATTTCAATATGCAACTAACTTAAGGAATGAGTTCAAAATATTTCTAGCAGTGATTTAACATTTATTTATACTATATTCCTAAGTGTAGTATTTCCTTTGTGGGGTCCCTGGATAATATCCAATAGCTTCGTTAGGTTTCCAGTCAAAAAGGCACAAATACAGCTGCAAGCATACACGTATCAAATTTCTAGCAAGTTACCATATATTTATGTGATAGCTGTAACGTAAAGCAATTTCATAGGCTATAAGCGAAAACTCATCGTGGGAAATAATTAAAATGGACAATTCAGAAAACTTTACAAAAATACTTCTTTTTATTAAAAGCAGCAATTTCAAGCAGAACAATACACAGAATGTAAACATCACTAAGTTCAGCTCCAGCCTGCTGAACCTTCGAGAAAGTCTACACTAAATGCATCTACTGTACTAGCGAGTTAACAGACTATATTATAATTTGAAAATATATTTTCTACTTTGAATTAAGAAAAATTACATTTATCGTAGTCTGTCCCAGCGCCAGATACTGGCATCATCACACACAGCTATAAGGATACTACTATCCCTGCTAAAACTGGTTTGTCGAATGGCAGCAACACATTTAGGATGAGTAAGAGTCGTACACCTATAAATAAAAGAAAATTATTCAGCTGCAACGTTAAATCTGAACTTGCTACTACATTATGGAGTGCTGTTTCACCAACCTCTTACTTATGTGACCTAGGAGGAATTGAAGGGCACCAGGACTGGGCCTTTCGTGGTATATTTTGTATTCCAAATGTGGACTTGGGAAAGCAGTAATTTCCTGTTCACCCACTGCCATTTCCACCCAATTTTCGTTGAAGCACTGACTGAAAGCTTATTGAATGACATTACTTAGGACTTCACCATCAATGTTCTTTCCCAGTGGTTAGGAATAAAATATCGTAATTGGGTGATTAGAGACTGCAGCATTTTCAGGAACTTCGTATGTTTATGTATATATTTATATACACACATGTATTTATATAGATTATATTTTATATATAAAACATATATAATTTATTATATAGTGTATATACAAATATAATGCACGTTATTTATATATCTAGTGTATATACAATTTAGACACAAAATGTATACATTATGTATATATTTTTATTTATTTATATGCATTTATATGTATTTGCATGGTTATATATATATGAAAAGATATGATGTAAAATTTCCTGGCCACACAGGTGAGGAACTGGGAAGCCATACTGCTTTCTCCACATTATACTCATAGCTAGCCTTTATACTCTCATTACTCTAGTCCTTTCACCTATTTCTCGTTCATCATGTGCTACACCCACCTAGCACATCTTCTCTTAATTGCTTTGCAAATTTTCCACCTAATTAGTTTGTAAGCTCTTTGAGGAACAAATTGTCTTTTACTGTATCTATGTATGGTGCCCAGCACAATCTGACTGGGGCCTCTTGGCAGTACTGTAATATAAATAATAAATCAGTATGAAATAATAAATGTTA
The DNA here is from genome assembly GCA_020745775.1 of Theristicus caerulescens. Taxonomy (NCBI): domain Eukaryota; kingdom Metazoa; phylum Chordata; class Aves; order Pelecaniformes; family Threskiornithidae; genus Theristicus; species Theristicus caerulescens. Next base: position 126,189,806 of record CM036559.1, on the reverse strand, counting down.
ACCTTCAGGGGCTCAGAATATTTCTTTACCTAGTAGTTAAAATGGAAAGTGACTACTACTGTTAAAGAATTTCTATAGCTATCAGTGAAGGAAAATGGAAAGTACCCCAACTCCCTGTCTTAACAAAAATAAAATTTAAAAAAGTAAGTACTCACTTGGCTTTATGAGGATCCTCTATTTCTAAATCCCAAACATAAAGTTTGCCAACCTGATTGCCCAGAGCAAGCATCTTTAAAGGAAAGCAGAGGATACAGAAGTTTTAAAATACTACCTCAAAGAAGGGAAGTCGGATTTTATAAAGGCTCTATAGCTGATAAATTGTGTGAGAATGTTTGCACATGAATGACTTAATGAGTTTGTTGGAGATGCTAGAAATGCTATAAAATTTGCCTCCTTTCTCCAACTTTATTATCCACCTCTGCAGATGGGGGAGGAAGATATCAGTAAAGATATCTCTAGTGGAAAATAAATACATCTTCGGTGGAACTTTTTCCATCAGGCAGAACCCAGAATAAAAAAATCTGGAGCTCCTCCAGTTTCATGTAAAGCCCCTTGCCGTAAATCATTCTGCTTCTCAAACATCACGTCACATGAACCAAGACTTCCCACGTCCATAAATATGGAATCAATGAAAAGCCATGCACCTTCAAACACAGCGAAGTCAAAGCTCACACATACCTTTTGCCAGAAATCCATTGAAAACCTCATGTACCATATATCACACTGGCTGTAATCAAATCTCCCAAGTATGGTCACGTTTGACTCACTGGGCTTGATTTTATCTATATCATCTTCCATTTTGCCAGGTTTCCAGCACACAATGGCATTTTCACAAGACTGGGGGAAAACAGTGAAAAAAGAATCACTTATATTTACAATTTATACTGCACATTCAGTCTAACTAGAATTATGACCAAACATTTCATCTCACAGCTTCCCCAACTACATTAAACATAACCATAAAACTGAAAATCTCACCTCTGTCCTTAGATCACAGCCACATCACCAACAATATGCCAGTGCCCATCGCTGGGAGCCTGCTGCCCTCACAGCTTTGCCAGGTAACAGGACTGCAGGAGCCCTCCCTCACCCACTTCAGAGGGAGTCAACCAGATGCGCTCAAACACATTTTCATGAGCAGTTTAAATTAACCTAGACTTGAGGATTGTTCACCCAACCCCTTCAACCACAGGACCATGCATGCAACAACTTCTGGCAGAGGCAGTAAGACCGCCTAGTTTAATATCTGCAAGTAAATGTTACTGGTGGACACAACAAACACAAATCAAAGTTAGTCCGTGACGGGAACCCTGGCTTCTCCCTTTAGCAGCAAGACCCCTCAATCAGTATCTACATATTCTCTTTCTGTATTCTCTACCGATCTGGTTAGTTGGTATCCCTATACTTTTAGCAGAGGTACAGCTGTAATAATAATTTTACTTTTTAAGTACAAGCTGCTTATCCACACATCCTGACAGCTGACAAAATTCCCAACACACTGCATGAAATCATTTGACCTAGCATATTAAGTTAACCTACAACTATTCTAGTAAATTCTAGTAAAACTTCTACTGTTTAAGATCCTCAAAAGAAGCAAATATGAGTAATACAGCTGAAAAAGCTGCCACTTTACCTTGGAAAGAATTAGATCTCCCAACCATCGTACACAGTCAACATAGTTTCTATGTATGTCTCTTGTAGAAAAGTCAGGAAAGTGAATTTTCTGGGAAATAAAAGGCCTATGGAGAAAATTGCCAAGTGAGGTTCAGAGAAACACAGAAGCACAAGTCTAACTTTTAATGGCCGGTTTTAAGATATCTCAACATTAAAAGGACAAGCCTGCCTTTTTTGTTGTTTTTACAGTTGTATAACAAAGTCGATTTTGTGTGTTGTTCTGATGTTTGGTTGGTTGGTTTTTATTTTTTAAATAATGGGAACAGTCCCTGTTTTCATCCTCATTCCTAATGAAATAATGTTTCCCACTGTACAAGCCTGTACAGACAGTGCTAAACAAAACCACTCCTTCAGATGCTGAATACAGCTTCCATTGCCAAATACTTCAAGAACTAATTAAAGCTCAGTTTTCCTGATGCTGCTTCTGCAACGTCTGCATTGTTCAACAGAAACGCACACTAGGAAAAAACCCCATAATTTAAAAAAAAAAAAAAAAAAAGGCACGCTAAAAAAGCATCATTTAATAGTTGGTAACATTACCAAAAAAAGTGAGAGTATTTTCACAGCTAGTCTCATTGCTGAACATGTTCAGTGTGTTTTAGACTCTTCAATTCTCTCAATGGTTTAACTGGAAGTTAAGATTAAAAAGTTGATGAACTTCATAAAGGAGGATTTATCTCTCATGTATCTAATTGCTATGTTTACTTGACAATTTACTCATATCTGAGGTCAGATCAGAGAATGATTAAAGTTCAGGTTATTACTACATAAACAGTTTTGTCCCCGCCCCAAAGTCAGATAACAGATACAATAATGAGTAATAACTACCCAATCTAAAACTATTTGCTATATTTAATTACACAGATTTGAGTCCTTCCTAGAAATTTTGAGGTGAAAGAAAGCCACTGACATCTTGAAACACAGTGAAATACAAGCTTTAATTAAGAATGATAAAGATAATAATTCCAGACATTTTCTAGTCAAGCAGATAAGAAATAATTAAGATATTTAAAAATAAAAGTGTCAGGCCTTTAAATCTCAATTCAATAAAATTCTACTGAAGCAAACATCAATAAGACACATCTTCTAGAGAGATTCAGTATCCAGCACAATCCCCAGGTCACTCATTATCCCCAACAACTCCCAATTTGGATAGGAATTAACCTGGACCATATTCATGGTTTGCAAAGACAGCCAAGAAGATGAAGACTACGTACCTGTTGGTTTTGTTTGGGTTGTACTCATAAGACTCTTTGATGGCATTTATCATTCTCTTGGAATTAATTCTCCAGAGTTTTAGAGAGTGATCCATCCCACAGGACATGATTTTTTCACCAAGAAGATCATAATCCTATGTATATGAAATAATTTTGAGGACCCCCAGCCTAAGCTGCATTATATCAGCTCAGATTTTATTCCATCATTTCCATCAAAACAGCATTTTTGGCTTAGTGAATGCAATAAAACTGTGTATTTCAAATTGAAAAATACTAATAACTTAATCCTGCTCACTGCAAAGAAGCACAGTATCTTAATAATTACATTTACTCTCTCTCAAGAAAGAGAGGCATATTTAACAGCACTGACAGACAATGAATCTACTGCTAGTGCTCCCCCCTCAGTAAATTCCCTAGGTTTCATCTTATGGACCAACTTTGGCAGAAGTCCAGGGCTACAACATGGGTGATGACTATTTAGAACCACAAGAGAATACAGTGTCAGGTTTCATATAGACCCTCACCTTTCAGGTCACACAACAGGAATGAAAACAGTTCTTAAGAGCAGCGTATTAAAAGTCAACTATTCTAGTTGATTTTTGCTGACTACCAGTGTCTGTTCACAGCCACTGAAAAGCAGCATAACTCACCTGAAAGAACTTCTTTCCTTCACTACCATGTCTCTCAAGGCTTATTTGTTCCTGCTGCTTCGGCTTGATAAGACCTCAAGAACTTCAAAAGTGGGACCATCATGAAAACTTGTTACTCTTTCTAGCCCCACTGAGCTCTATTTTGTTATTCTAGGCTGCACTGTGAGAAAACTAGCTACTGAAAGACACGGGAAGTGAACACCTGTCCTGTATATTGAGAGGTGGCCAGATCAGTCAAACCACCTTAGATTTAAACTTGTCTATCCCCTTAAAACAGTATTTATGCACTTCAGGTTTTTTTTAAGTAGGTATAATATCAAAACAGTGCACAAGAGGATAACGAGTTGCATATTGTAAGCTTACTACCCTTTGTAAATCTAAATCACTGCCCCACAGTCTTCCACTTACTGCACTTAACACCTCATCCCTGTGCCCTTCTACTCCTCCAAATATTGCAACCAGCGTGTCTGTCTGGATGTTCCACAGTCTCAATGCATGATCTATAAAGAACAAATAAAATTACATGCTGCTTTTTATATGTACATATGAATAATATATTTCAGCTTAACTACTTTCAATAACAGGTGTTCATGTAAACATCAAAAAGGCACTTAATTCTTCACTTGTAAGAAACAACGGAACTGCATTAACTACAATTGCCATTGCAACTAAACTATCGTTAGAGTAATTCTGTAATTGAGAAAGTGTGCCCACCCCCCTCCCCTAGGGACAGCTTCTAACAAAAATACACTTGGATCTTTAGATCATCTGAGAAGCAAAGAAGGGTCTGATCTTGGACAAGTATGCTTTTATTCAATCTTATCTCAAAAATAATTGTACGTATCAAAAACCGCTAGAATTCCTTTCAGCCATTCTTACATCAGCATTCAGAGGTCTGATTTTCCATTTTTTTAATCTTCAAAATATTATTATTTATGAACCACAGACTGTAGTGATGGGAGAAACTGCTTCTATAAACAATATGTACTCCAAAGTCAATCGGACTGATCCACTTGTTCAAAGAAAGTTTTAACAATTTCTTATTAAGAACCTCTACTGTATCTCCCATTTGGAAATGGGAACCTCTACTGTATTTCCCTTTTGGACTCCACAAGTACACTGCACTGAATTACAGCAACATCAACTGGAAGGCTACACAGTCCCGAATATTTTCTTCTTTTTCTACTCATCTCTCAGCCAAGCAGTTCTGAGACTCCAATATTCTCCTGCCTCATGCCCTCTCGGAGATAGTACCCAGTCCACAGATCGCACATTAGAACCTGTAGTACTATGGCTGGTGTCAAAGTGTTATTAAAAAGAGAACCTAAAAAATATACAGAACTCTAAGAAATTCAACGTTACAGACCCACAGCACAAACTTGACAGTTGCAAGAATCGAGAGAGGTTCCCAAGTCCTATTCTTGTGTAGAGTCATCAGTAATCCCAAATACGCTGAAGTCAAAAGTCCCCTTATGTGAACATTTCCAACTCTAGCATTCCTGAAGCCTTGCTCTTGCGGCAGATCAAGTATTCCCTTACTTAACAAAACAGTCAAGATTAGGAAGTTGTGACTGTTTAGACGTTCTGGACAAGCCCGTTAAGACACCATACCAAAAAATTGCTTCTCCCTTCACTAATATGCTTTTTACACAAAGTCCAATTAAAGTCAGAGCTGCTCCTGAGCGACAGAAAATCGAAGTTTTCCCCATGAACACGGTGGTGGATGCTGTCTGCGACTTTAAGACATCCCCACTAGATGGCAACATGATTCAACAACTGAAAATAAATTAACTCAACTGGTAGAAAAGAAAGAACAACCCCAAAGCTCATGTTTCTTCTTTCCTAAAAGCAGTACTGTTCACAATCCCTTTGCGCCACAGGTGGAGTTATGTTTATTGTAGGCCATGGATTTAATATGTCCAAGATTTATAGCCATAAAAGAGCAAGATTTGCTCTCAACTTTCACGGTAAACTTGTTCAGTGCCATTCATAAAAAAGTCATGGAGGTTTTGGCCATTTTCAAGACCAAAATCCAATCCAAAGTATCCTGATTTATACAAAAACAAAAGAGTTTTTTTTCCTCACCTTTGCTTACAGATAAAAGGAGATTTGGATCTCTTGGATGGAATTTCAGTTCATTGATTGCATTTCCATGGCCCACGTAGTGCTGGGATAGAATTCAGAGACCAAGTTATCATTTCCCTCACGTTTACATGTATTTAGCAGACATAAGTTTCATGCCTTACTGAAATGCAAGCTGTATCTCGATGTTCTGAGCACTCACCTTTATGCACTGCATTGTAATAGGATTAATTATCCTAATAATACCCCTGGACCCTGCCACAGCCAGAAGAGGATGGCTTGTATTGCTATCGTATGTCCACGCACAGGTATAGAAATTTTCATCTGCCTATAACATCTTATGTTAAGGAACACAGAAGAAACAGGAGATTTTTTTTTTTAAAGCAACAGAAGCACTTTTTTTTTTTTTAAACTGTGATTTTTTTAAGCAAACTTGTTGCTATTTTATACAAGTGCTCAGGAGCTTCTGCTGGACCCAATAAGAAAAAGATATATATTTGATTATACATCTACAAATACAATCAACATTGCCTTTTACATAGATGCCAGTTTCCTCACTTCTGTTCCGTAACATACAAGGAACACCTTCTCTCTCTTGGCATCATTTTTCAACATCTTTCTCCAAAACATCCGAAGACTGGGAATAAAATGAGGATGAATCAAGACTGAGTTCACAAATTATTTACTTGTATAGTGCAAGTGATCAACACAAGGTATTACCACTGCAGAGCATGAAACATAATTCTTAGGCTTTAAATCCAGTGCCAATTCACAGAGACGTGAGACCACTGTAAAGCAGCAAAGGTGAAACATTACACAAATATTAGTGTTGGGAAGATTAAACTGATGGAGAACCAGTTTTCAAATATTGTATACAGCATGTTCCATGAGTTTGCATTTTTAACATTTTTTCAATAGGAGGGACTCTAGGATGTGGGAAAGAGGTAAGACTTGGACCTAACATAAGGAATGTGCCACATGAGCAAAGTATTAGAACACAGACAAAACCTTCATATGCTTTTCATACAAAGCCTCTTCATTTTTTATAAAGAGGAAGCAAACAGGTGGCTTTTTAACTTAAAAGGATACATCAGCATCCACATACGACTGCAACAGACGGATTTCTCCTTGGGAATGACATTCATATAAAGTAACCTGGAGGAAAAAAAAAGCGGGAGAGATTGCTGCTTACTTGTGATATTTCAAAAGGAAATCACATGCACCTGTGTACTGACTTCCTGATGGGGAGAGACAGTGTGCCTTTATGGTTTAGATCTCATTCATCTTCTGTTTGTTTCCAACAGGTGGAAATGGTTTGATAAAAGAATCCTCACAGCAGTCTCAGTAAAGCACCACTCCAGGACTTGTCAGCAGTCCCTCCCAGATATTAAAATCTATTATTTGAACTGTCTTAATAAGATTAAATTCTATTTAGAATTAGTTACTGCAGCCATCTCTAACATGACTTGGTCTTTTAGTGAGCCATTGATACCTTGTTTAATCTTAGTTTAGCACTTTTAGTAATTGCCAGGTGGAACAAACCTGGAAATAAAAGGCTTCTTGTTTATTCACAACACTCGCATAGAATGCACTTCAGGAGTTATTTTCAAGACTGAAATGACATAGTTCCTTGTTCAGAAGAAGCCTATAAATTCACTCCACACAGGCTATTAATTTAGCTACTGAGCTGCCTGGCATCATTGCAGACACTTCTTATCCCATTTTAGAGCACATGACCTTTTGGAAACAATAACATCTACGAAGAGTAATTTTAGTGCAAAGATACATTTATGCACCTCTCTTCCTTATCGCATGTTTATATTACTGAAGGATTTTTTTTCTTTACTATATAGGCTAATTCCCAAATAGCTAATACACGACTTCATAAAACAATCCAGAGGATGCAAGCCTCCCAGATAGCAGATGCTACATACCTCAGAAATAAAGCTTTCTGTATGAAGTATCCTGTGTCCATATTAAACACAGGTAAAGGGATTGGTTGAAAAAAAGAATGCAAGCAGAACCACACGGAAGGGCTTAGGGTTAAAAACAAATTACTCACTCTGTTGCTGCCTACAGTGGCAAAAACGAGAGGATCACCTTCTTTACTGTGCCAGTTAAACTGGACTCCAAACAAAGGCTGACCATGGTCCTCCTGTAGATGTAAAATAAAATTAGAGACAAAAAAAGTAAAACCCATAGGCATATTATTTCTGTGAAATTCAGCTGTGGTGGTAAACAGTTTAATTGATATGTTTTCCTCCTCAAACTACTGGGTTCACATCCAGTATAATTTCAGAGAGTGAACAGTTAAAAAAATCCAGTTTTGTAACATCACATTTTAACTTGGCTGTCTTAAGGGAAGTTAAAAGAATATTCCACCCCCTCCCCTCTTTCTCCTCCCGCCCCAAGCTTTTAAAAAGCAAAGGGGAAGAAATGTTGTCTCACTGTTATGGCCAGAAGCTGGCAAAACTCCTGAGTTATATTTGCAGCTCTACTACTTTGTTTCGCAGTTTTCAACATGGCAACCTCTGCATCTAAGGCCACATTGATATGCATTTTATACTGTTATAATTACTACCACACAAGGATTTGCAACCACAGAGAAGAATCATTAGGACAGAGAAGAATTATACCAGTATAAGGGTGGAGAAGGGCCACATTTCACTATTACAGCACAGTTAGGTCTTGCAACGCTATCATAGACATGACAAACACAACAAACTCACTCCAGCATGTCACAATGCTGCTGCAAAGTTCATGTCTACAAAGTGTTTTCAGATCGCCTTCACAGAGTTACCAAAGAAATGCCAAGTATTATTTTTAGCTTACATCAGTTTAATAGAGAAAAAAAAAGCAGATATGTTTATGAATTGTGATGAATATGGTGGTGCTTGTTAATAATTGATAACAGTATTTTGGCCTGTCCTGACAGGATGTTTTCAGTAAGAATAATGTTCATTAAAGTGCCTCCCCACGGGGGACTGTCTGGGACAGTGCAGGCAGGAAGGAAGTGTCTCACGACGGCTGTTAAGCAGCCTTCAAATGGCAGTGCTTCAGAGACAACAAGAGAAATATTAGCCCTGGCAGCTCTGGCCTATCCAAGAACCAAAGAATAAATTTGAGGAGGGGGTGTAGGTGGGGAGTCCAACACCACTCACAAAAAGAAAAGCAAGGAAGTCTGGAAGAATTTAAAATAGCATTATTTACTGAGAAAGGCAGTATCTGTTCTTAACAGACATAGCTAGAAGAGCTAGAAAGAGAAGGGACAAAATCTTTCAGAGATTCAATCCATGATATCCATGATATTCAAAAAGTCATGGCAGTCAGGTGAAGTCCCTGGGGACTGGAAGAAGGGAAACATCGCACTCATTTTTAAAAAGGGTGGAAAGGAGGACCCTGGGAACTACCGACCTGTCAGCCTCACCTCTGTGCCTGGGAAGATCATGGAACAGATCCTCCTAGAAGCTATGCTAAGGCACATGGAGGACAGGGACAGCCAGCATGGCTTCACCAAGGGCAAGTCCTGCCTGACCAACCTAGTGGCCTTCTATGATGGAGTGACTACATCAGTGGACAAGGGAAGAGCTACAGATGTCACCTACATGGACTTCTGTAAGGCCTTTGACACGGTCCCCCACAACATCCTTCTCTTTACATTGGAAGGATATGGATTTGATAGGTGGACTGTTCGGTGGATAGCTAACCAGCTGGATGGTCATATCCAGAGGGTAGTGGTCAAAGGCTCAATGTCCAGATGGAGATCGGTGACAAGTGGTGTCCCTCAGGGGTCCATACTGAGGCCAGTACTGTTCAATATCTTCATCAATGACATAGACAGTGTGATCGAGTGCACCCTCAGCAAGTTTGCAGATGAGACCAAGCTGAGCGGTGCAGTTAACACACCTGTGGGATGCCATCCAGAGGGACCTGGACAGGCTGGAGAAATGGGCCTGTGTGAACATCATGAGGTTCAACAAGGGCAAGGTCCTGCGCCTGGGTCAGGGCAACCCCTGGTATCAGTACAGGCTGGGGGATGAAGGTATTGAGAGCAGCCCTGAGGAGAAGGCCTTGGGGGTACTGGTAGACAAAAAGCTGGACATGAGCCAGCAATGTGCTCTTGCAGCCCAGAAAGCCAGCCGTATCCTGGGCTGCATCAAAAGAAGCGTGGCCAGCAGGGCGACGGAGGGGATTCTGCCCCTCTGCCCTGCCCTGGTGAGACCCCACCTGGAGCACTGTGTCCAGCTCTGGGGTCCTCAGCACGGGAAGGACATGGACCTGTTGGAGCAGGTCCAGAGGAGGGCCACAAAAATGATCAGGGGGATGGAACAGCTCTGCTATGAGGAAAGGCTGAAAGAGCTGGGGTTTTTCAGCCTGGAGAAGAGAAGGCTCCAGGGAGACCTTATTGTGGCCTTTCAGTACTCAAAGGGGGCCTACAGGAAAGATGGGGACAGGCTTTTTAGCAAGGCCTGCTGCAACAGGACAAGGGGTAATGGTTTTAAACTAAAGGAGGGTAGATTCAGACTGAACACAAGAAAAAAATTTTTTATGATGAGGGTGGTGAAACACTGGAATGTGTTGCCCAGAGAGGTGGTAGATGCCTCATCCTTGGAAACATTCAAGGCCAGGCTGGATGGGGCTCTGAGCAACCTGATGAGGTTGAAGATGTCCCTGCCAATTGCAGGGAGGATGGACTAGATGGCCTTTAAAGGTCCCTTACAACCCAAAGCATTCTATTATTCTGTGAAGGCCCTCCTGCAATTCTTAGAGAGGTAACAACTTTCAAAGCTGAATACAGAGAAAAAAGAATTGTTCGAAGTTTAACTCAAAGTATTACCCATCATAACATGAAAGAACAGATTAGTGGCTTTATGTGATGAGGGATATGGGATATTAGCAAAGGGAAAAGTAGCGAGGTTATTAGTGACCCCACGACAGAAGGAAAAAGCAGGTATTCAGCATCTGTAAAGCATTACCGTTTAATTAGAGAGGAAGAATAAGGAAAACTGTATGCCATAAAACCGCATACACAAGGCCATGATTTTTAGTGTCCAATAAAGTTATGAATTTTACTTTCTAGGCTTATTTTTTGAGTGTATTTAAGTCTTCCTTGAAGAGAATGGCTGAGAGGTCAAATACAGAATATTAAAAAAAAAAAATCCACTAATAATTAGTTGGTTTTGAATTTCTGCGTGAAAGAGTCCATGCTGGTGAATACTGAGGGCTTTTGACATGCTGCATGAAGATAACACAAGTAAAATGCATGGATTCTTACTGCTTTATTACAGAGATATATTAGCAGGTTTTGCGCTTGTTTTTCTGGAATTACCTTGTTCTCTGTCACGTGCACTGTTTCTGATAAATTTAGTGAAATGGGAAAAGTGAAGAGGAAGATGTTTTTCCCCTTCAAGATAGGAATTTTTTTTTTTTTTTTCCAGTATAAGTGATGATAAGTTCATGATTTGCTAGGTAGGACCCAGACCAGGGTGATACAGAGTAAGTAAAGAGATATAACAGAGGGCTATACTGTTTCTATATTTCTATATTTGAGTGCATACCTAAAGTATTTAGTAAGCTTTTTCAAAGACAATCTATTTCCCTGGAAAAATTACTCTGTGAGACAAATGTCTTTAGGCTACTTCTATCATCCACACTACATTCCTCACATTGAGAGCTACAACCTTCAAGAGCCTGACTGTACATATTGCAGTTTTTCTGGTGATTAATGGATGCAGGAGTCAGGCAGAGGCTCTTGCGGGAAGTTACTAGGGTATCTGAAGAAGTTATGCTCATCTCATTTAAACTACCATCATCCTCACTAGTCAGGGACAGCACAGAGCTATTTTGATAATACCTGTCCGCTCTAATTTTTGTCCCAAGTGCTAAACAATGAAGCAGGTTTTTAAAAACATTACACTTTCAGGTGCTTCACATTATGGTTATCCTGAGATGCCAAGTATGTCACGGAAATCTGACTACTGGTTATGCAGACACAACAGTGACCCAGATGCTGGTCCAAAAGTAGAATTGTGAAATGCTGTCTTGACCCTGGTACGAAAAAAGTGCACAAAAACCAAAGTACTCAGGTTCTTCATGCACCAGAGGAGAAAATAGACCTACAATTGCTACAAAAGCAAATAAATAAATAATCAATGGCTAGTTCTGCCCTTACTCACTCAACACCAACTCAGGTTCAGTCAGACAATAAGACTAGACCTGTTTTTAGACTGAAGGCAGTGAAGTAAATACTATGCCACCACAAAAAATAACCACCCGGAACTACATGAACACATTTTAATACACTGTCACCCACACTGCCAGCAAGGAACCAACTGACCACAGGTGCATTTCCAGTTCCCTGAAGTGGAAGCAAGCCATTACTGGCAGTGGTTTTAGTTACCTCTCCTTTACACATCAACAAGCTAGAATCTTGCATGGGGCTGGTTACTGATTCCCAGCTCAGGGGACAGTGAGTAGAAGCTGAGGGACGACACTAGACTGCTGACAACCACTGAGCCACACCCTGAGCAAGAGCAAAGGGTAGGGCAAATAATAGCATTGTTTCAAAGGGAACACATCAAAGCAGAATACACACAGTTCTTTGCTGAAAGATCTATAAGCAAAACACATATGGATGTATGTGAGGATGTGCATCTGTTAGCTGTACATGCTCATTTATAAACTACATTTCCATTCAGCCCACAGAGAGCAAAGACTTTTCAGCACACCTTACAGTAACCTAGTACAGCAAAAAGAAAAAAAAAAAAAGGGCAGTTTTTTATTTCCTGTCATTTTCTAAGTTATATTTTTGTTTTCCTGATGCTTAAATTTCACCCAAAATAACTTCCACAGTAGTGTTTAAAAAGCATATTTAGCAAGCACTGAGTTTTTCAGGCTGAATCATAACCATTTAACATTCAAAGCAGACGGTAATGGCCACATTTCTTTGTTTCCCCAAGGAAAAAAAGTAAAAAGCAAAATAAGAGGGAAAAACAAGAGTAGGAAAGTGGAAAAACACGTAATTTATACATCCCTAAATAATATTAAAATTACTTTCCATGTCTTTAAATCATGTTGACTCTTCATCAATATCAGTACATGCACCTTACAGCACAGTTCAAAGACATATAAACTATGGGATATATGATGTGATATCCAAGGAGTCACAAGTGTCTTCCGAACTCATATACAACATTCAATCGTTAGAGTTTATCTCCACAGTGCCTGCAAAATTAGTACGGAAGAACAGGAAAAAGAAGAGAAGAGAGGCTTCCTCAAACATGAAGTAAAAAGGAGTTACCAAATTTGGCTGCTACCCAGTCTTTGTATTAACACGCACGTTTATTATTGTTAGCATTAATTTCAGTTCAAAGAGAAATGGGAAAAAAAGAGATAATAAAAATACCCCACTTAGCTGAAACGCTACATTTACTCCCTCACAGCTTGATTCCACTTGCACAGGAATCTGTTCCCAGGCCCTGATCCAAATCCACAGAAGTCAGGGATTGCTTAACTTCATAGGATCACCCTATAGTGGGGCCTTGGTTGAAGCTGGGGTGAGGGATTGTTCTGTTTTCCCAGAAGACACTTGAAAAGCACTACCTACTTTGGAATATTTGGTCTGCAGATAGAAAACAAATATGCTTAGCAAAACTCAGAACTTGTTAAATGTTTGGGTGCCAAAAGGCCTGCGCTTGTGTTTGAAGCATAACTTGAAGCCACAAAAAGCACTACTTGCGGGGGTGATTCATGCGAATCACAGGAACAGCTGCCTACCTAGGTGAAAATGAAAGAGCTTCCCTTCCTCCTACACACTGAAAGGACCGGAGATAATTTTTATACTTCAAAAAACACATTAAGATCAACTTGTTTCCCAGATACTTTTGTCAGTATAACTTCACATCACAATTTCTCCAGTGGCAAAGCTCCTTTATGAGGTTCCCATGCTCCAAACCTCTCATCCCCTCCTGCTCAGCTACGCCAGCATTTCAGTGAGGCAGTCTGAAGCCCAAGTTCAGAAACATCTACAGCTCAACAGTTAAGTGTGGGAGAATGACAAAAACCTCTTAAAGCAATTCTGTAGAAAATATCCACTATGGAGCTGCACACATCCTCTTGTTAGCTACATATAAAGTTTAACAAAACTCCCATCTTGTTCCAGGCGCAATCTTTTCTTTATTTAGAGCTCTTATAAAAATCAAATCAGATGGCTTATTTACAGCTTTTGCCACATAAATATCCCACACAAGGCTGGGGAATGAAAGAACAACATCCTGACAGTGTAAAAGAATCAAAGAGAAAATTCATTCAGTTCACCATAGTCTGTCACCAGTGCAGAAGAAAACAATAATACCCTAAAACACAAGAAGAGGGAGTAAAGACCATGAATCCACATCCCTTAATACCATCAGGTTTTATGTGGGAAGATAAATATGAGCTAGATCAGGTGTGAACACATAATCACAACGCTCACGATAAATTAACCAAATTGCACTATATAGCATTTATGACAATTGCCAGAGGACAGAAAATATCTGATCTGATAAGTGTGAGGAAAAAGCTACTCCAAGATTGTTGAGTTGTTTTGGTTTTTTTCTTTTAAATACATTTCAACAGGTAGAAAAATCTGTACAGGTTCTGTACTTTGCATCAAGTTGCCACATTTTGTTTTATTTGCATTGGTTTATTCAGTTTCTTTATCTCAAGCAACTATGGCTTCAATGAAATACATAATTATATCACGCATAACTTTGCAAACCTGTACAACAATTGGGTTAATTGCAGCACTACTGTTTCCTATTTCTCAGTATCCTTTTTCTTCAAAACTTCAGCTATTCCAGATAAGAAAGGAACTTTCTTCAAATGAGCACAGAACATAATTGTATATGGATATTTAAAAATATCTATCTTGACAGTGTCTCACAGTCAACATTAACACTACTGCCAGCAACCAGTACCCAGCATTCCCATGTTGAAGCTTACACATACCTACCTTTAGGCTATTTACACATTTGAAGGAATATTTGCACTTCTTTGACTTCCATTTTCCTTTCCCCCAGCTTTTCCTTCCTGGCGCGTTAGGAGTGTTTGTTGGTGTATCAGGGCGTTCGGTGTTAGTACCGCTTTCAATACTAACAGCATCATCCTGAAAACATTCAAATTATATAGAATGTAATAAAGATACCATTAACTGCTGTATAAATTCAACTAATTTTGCAGCACTTGGCCTTTTCACTTCTCCTCCTCCTCCGTAAGAACAGAAGATCTCCTAGGACTTGGCGTTATTTAGATTCACGTATTTAAATCTATTACTAACATAATAGTGTTCCTCCCTAGAAACAGAACATGAGTCACATGAGGACTAATCCAAAAGGGAGAGACGTGAACTGTGATCTAGTGAAGT
The DNA here is from genome assembly GCA_020745775.1 of Theristicus caerulescens. Classification (NCBI taxonomy): domain Eukaryota; kingdom Metazoa; phylum Chordata; class Aves; order Pelecaniformes; family Threskiornithidae; genus Theristicus; species Theristicus caerulescens. Next base: position 126,174,780 of record CM036559.1, on the reverse strand, counting down.
TTCTTCAGAATCCTGGTAGCCGCTTTTAAGAAAATGTCTAAAGATAAAGTGGTCGCTTTCCCTGGAAAATATCTTTGATGTAGATGAAATAAGTACTTGTGAAGTACTGAAGGAAGAGGTTGTTTGTGTAAAAACATTATGCTTAGCCATACCAAGAATCTAACCATTCTGGGAGACTTCTGTACGCCCTCAGCAGCGTCAGGCACCGCACAGTTCTGCAATAAGTCAGCGCTGCCACTAGAAGAGGAAGTCCCACCTCTCTCTCCTGCTTTTGCCTGCAGATACTTGCTTCAAATAAAAGCTAAGTTAAAAAAAAACAAAACCAAAAATAAAACTAGCTTGCTGTCTGATCAGCTAACTAATCCAACTGGCCCTCCAACCGTCAACAGCCAGAGCTAAAGTAAGGATGGGGAGAACTGAAAAAAAGGGTGCGCAAAACAACCCACCCAGTTCCTGAGCAGATTTACATCAGCGTTGGACAATTAACAGAAACTACAATCTCATACACAGTCTGACTGCAGGGCACTACTCAAAAGGACATTTCTGTTCTCTGCATCACCCATCACAGCGCACTTCACCTTCACCTCCATCATAACTGGCAACCCTTTGCTTCCATATGAGTAAGTTCAGCTTGTTAAAAATCAACAATTTTTTTTTTTCTGGCAAGGTCTGTTCACTTTCCATCAGAGTAGTGGGGGAAAACAATTCATCTCAAGGCCATGTGATTTCTAGATCTGAACTAAGGGAGATAGAGGCAGACAACAGCCTGTCACTGGAGGAGATTAAGTGTAACATGAGGCTGCATCAGGAACTCCACCAGGAATACGGAATAAGGTCAACTATAAACATTAATGCACCAATTTCCACCAAACATTTATTCTTTGTCCCAGTTTCATATCTGTATCATCAGTGGCTGGTAGAGATGTACTGGTTTTGGTTGCCCAACAACTCTGAGAATCAGGACATCAAGAGGAAAAAAAGGAGGAAAGACAACACACAAGCCTGTAAGGGAACTGCCCAAACCTGGAGTCATTCCCTTCACACTGTACCCCTAAAAGAGCCAACCCTCCCCAAATAAGCATAAGCGAGTTGAGTAATTTTTATGTTTTCCAGTTTCTTCTCCTTCACCCTAAGAAATTTCAGAGAGCTTGCGAAATTCTCATCTCTCAAGCACACTTGCTAGCCAGCGTTGTAATGTTTCACAAGACTGAAGTTTTCTCTTGGGCTAGTCAGGTATCGTCAATATAAGAACACCAGGTACCTGGTATGATGCAACAACGAGTACCTGCAACTACAACGAGTACCTGCAACTACAACGAGTACCTGCAACTACAACGAGTACCTGCAACTACAACATAACCAACAAACTTGCACCCAGGATACCGGTGCAACAAAATACACCCTTTCTCCAAATCAACACTATTACGCCAACTTTTAAACAGAATCCCCGTCTTTCGGGAGCAGTGGAGTCCAGTAACAAACTCTTGAAAAGAAAGTCCATTCACCATTGAGACAGGTCACATTTTCAATAACCAGACAGCCCACATCCGTGGGCACTGACAGCCTACAATGGACACCAAAGGAAACCTGAATGCCTTTGTCACCGAATTACACTTGGATTCACAAATGCAATAAAAAAATTCAGTAGCTGCGGTGTGGAGCACCTCAAACCTGCCTGCCGCCCCGCAGCAGCACTTCACAGGTTGTGGGGGACGTGGTCCAGACCCCTCGCTTTCTGGGTAAGTGCTCTAACCAGAAAAAAACCCACGCTGCATAAAGCTAACACCCACATAACACCCTCCACTCACTACATAAAATGACTGCTAGATACCTGAGATTAAGTTTGTCTTTCAAATATAAAGCTATTCTATATCAAGCACATTACCTTTGTTCTGAACACCACATTTTAGCCTAATTTAGAGATTACAGCCCTCATCCCCTGCTGCCTTCTTCTGCTGACAGGAGCTTATGAGCACTGTCCCCTATTCCTCATTCCCCAAAGGGCTGCACACATAAATTTACGTTGCATGTTACTCTGCAACGTGACGGTGAAAACACACGACACAAAACTGCAAGAAAGATGGAAAATTTTGCCGTTTTGCAGAAAAAAAAAAAAAAAAGGAAGTCTGACATTTTGAAGCAGACTTCGAGTCAGAGACCGCTCAGAGTTTGGGCCTCAAATTCTCCCTCACCCACGTGGAGGAAAAGCGAGCGTCTCCCCCCCAGACCCACGCCGGCCTCTCCCCCCGGGGCCTCCCGCTAACGGCCCGTCCGCCTCGAGGGGCGGCCAGCGGACCGAGGGGAGCGGGCTGACACCCCCCCCCCCCTCCCCCGTCCCCTCTCCTGCCCGGGATGCGCCCGCGTCCCGGCGGGGTCCGAGGGGGACCTCGGGACACCGGAGGGGGCCGGCCCGGGAGCTCCCCTCACGGCGGGGCCCGGCGGGCGGCGGCGCCCCCCCCCCCCGCCTCAGCGCTCCCGCCCGCCCCCGGCGCGAGGCCCCGCGGCCGCCGCGCGCGCTCCCGCCTCACCGCCCCTCCCCTCCCCCCTTCCCCCCCCCCCCCCCCCCCGCTCCAGCCGCCTCTTCCCCCGCCCGGCCTCACGTTCTCGTCGCCGGACAGGTCCCCGGGGTTACTGTTCTCGTCGCTGCTCAGCTTCTGCTTCTTCGCCGGCATCTCACCCCCCGCTCCCGCCGCTGCCGCCGCTGCCGGGGCTTCTCCCCGCTCAGACATCTTCCCCGCCCCCCACCCCGCCACGCAGCCGCAAAGCGCGGACGGGGAGGTCGAAACGGCTGCCGTAAAGCAGCCCCACGTCCCGTTGCCCGGCCGGGGAGCGGCGAGCTGCCACACTGCTGAAAAAGCGCTCTTCCCGCGCCCGGCGGCGCGCGGCGCCTCAGGGGGCGGCTGTCTGAGGGGACGGCCGGGTCCCCGCTCGCCTCGGCGGGGCTAGGCGTTAAATTAACCCCGCTTTTAACAGCACGGAAGCGTAGTGGCACTTTATATCGCTGCCTGCAGCGCGGCCGTGCCAGGCAGGGCCGGCCGGGGACGTGTGTGAAGTAGAAACAAGCAGTGTCTGTCGCCACGGGTGCTTAACGGTGCCTCTGTCCATCTTCGCGCGGTTCCTGAGTGCCGTGGCTTGTGCCTAAAGGGTTTTTTTAATTCTCTCTTGCTCTACAGAAGTCCTTTAATTTGAAAATGGTGTTGCCTGAGAAGGAAGATAGGCTCTGCTCTGCTGCCTGCTCCTATACTCCCTGGCAAGCTCCTACTTACAGCTATAAATGAAATAACTGCAGTTGCCAGATTTTTATTTATTTATTTGAAAAACCGCAAGTCCCAGAGTCATAGTAATTATGAACAGTAAAAAAACCCTACCAAAGGGGAAAACTAACCTGCCCACAAGCACAGCGTCTTATCTGCTTTTCTTGTAGGGGCAGAAACAAGTCTTTCCTCCCCGAGGGAGACATTCCAGCCTCGAATAGTGATTGTTTTGAGGGCAGTGACAGAGGTGAGCCGTGCCCTGTATGTAAAATTTAATCTCGCATAACCTTCAGAGATAAAGAGGAAGAGATATGCTTAAAATGGTGCATAGACTATAGTGGTTTTAGCAATAGACGGCCTCTTTTTTTTTCTTCTGCAGAACTGTAGGCTCCAATGAAGCATTGCATAATATATAGCAAAAGGTTGTAGTTTACAATTAATAAAAGCTCTGCCCGGGTCTGCGCTGTAAGATCAAGGTTGTGATAAAAGTGTTTGTGGGAAAACATACAAAGAAAGAACAGGCTTGTTTTTAAAATATGACAGGATGTTTTTAGATTGGCATCCTAATTAAGTCTAAATCACGACTGTGCTGCAGATCTGTTGAAAGAAGGGCAGCACAAAGTTTTCAGTGGTGAGGGTTTTTAACTTCTCCCCATGGGTGCCCTTGAGCTACTGGAGAGAGAACAGCTCCCCTTCGTTTTGCAGCTGTCAACTGACGTCCTCCAGATGGCCAGCTATGCATTCAGCTCCCACTGGCTCATCCAAAATGTAAGGAAAGTGGAAGCCTCAGCTAGCCTGTGCTTCTGGGCCCGCATGCAGGAAGGTTCCGCACCCACACCCAGAATTAACCAGTTCAGTCTCCATCACCAACTTCTTGGGCCCAGACTGATCTCTGCTTTCTGCTATCTTCTGGATGCTAGAGGGCTTCCTTCACCAGGTCACAATCCTGCTGGCCTCTCTAGAAGGTTCTTAGTCTAAACCACTTGCCTTTTTTTGCTTTCTCAGAAGACATGAAAGGCCGGTACACCAGGGGAGCTGAGTTTCCAAAAGTCATCGTACACTTCATCAAACTTCTATTTAAAGAATTAATTGTGTGGTTAAACACAAGCTTCAAAGTTCAGAGAATTTCCTTCAGCTTGTGCTCTGCCAAGATTCTCTTTGGAAAGCCCCTGTGCTTTGCTGTACCTCAGTTTCTCCACTGTATTATGGGATAAGAATTTCTTACATCCCCGGGGGGTGTTATGAAAGAATATATATATTATAGTTCATGATTTGTTTAATTAGTATGATACTATATATGCTATATAAATACCATACATATATTAACTAAGAAGTAACAGGGCCTTTGACATAGTGTATAGAGGAAAACGGGAGAACAATAAAATATTTTTTAAGAAATCTGCAGTCAATTTCAAGTAATGATGATTTAATGGTATTTTAAAAGCACACGGTGGGTACTTGGGAGGGCTGGATTTGATATATATGGGAGGATTTTGCCAAATGTGAGTTCTCATAAGATTGCAACACTAAATGTAAAAAAAAAGAATTTCTGGAATGCCTTGAAGTCACGGGGTCTTAAGAGATGAGCTGGGTTTTGGGGTTTTTTTTACATACTAGAATATTTCTGGATCATTTGGGGACATTGAAATACTTTTTATATAACTGGGTCGTGAAAGTAAATCAGTCTCACTGCTTCCATTCATTCTCTTTAAGACACGCTTCTTCACCGAATCATGGGATCGTGTAGGTTGGAAGGGACCTCCAAAGCTCATCATCTCCAACTCCTGCTCAAAGTAGGACCAGTTAAAGCCGGTTCCTCAAGGCCTCATTGAGTCCAGTTTTGAATACCTTCAACACAAGAGATTTTGCAGCCAGTGTGGTCCTGTTTTCAGTGTTTGACTACCCTCCTGGTAATCTTTTTTTTTCCTTGTAATGAGTCAGAAATTCCCATGCTTCAATTTGTGTCCCTTGCCCCTCATCCTTGCCTGGGTATCTGTTTTCTCTACATCCTCCCATTAGGCAGCTGTAGACAGCAATAAGCTCCCTCCTTTGCTTTCTCTTAAGGCTGAACAGACCCAGTTCTTTCAAGTTCTCTTCATACATCATGAGCTCCAGTCCCCTGACCAGCCTGGTGGCCCTCCACTGGGCTCAATCCAGTGGATCAATGTATTTCTCGTACTGGGGAGCTCAAAACTGGACACTTGCAAGATGTGGTCTCACAAGTGCTAAATGGAGGGGAAGAACGACTTCGCTTAACTTGCTGGCCACACTCTTGCTAATAACAGCCTCGTGTGTGGTTAACCTTCTTTGCCGCAAGGGCACTTTACTGACTCATGTTCCGCTCGCTGTGCACCAGGACCTCCAAGTCTTTTTCCGCTAGGCTTCTTTGTTGACCCCTAACCTTTACTGTTGCATAAAGCTATTTCTCCCCCAGTGCAAGATTTTGCCTTTGCCTTTGTTGAACTGCATGAAGTTCCTGTGAATCCGTTCCTCCACCCATCTAGGACACTGCATAGAAGCCCTGACCTCCAGCTTATCAATCATTCACCCCCAGTTTAGTATTTTCTGCAAATTTGCTATGATTGCCCCCATCACATCATCCAGGTCATCAATAAAAGACATTAAACGGTCCTGGCCCCAGTATCCATCCCTGAGGGATGGCACTAGTAACCTGCAGCCAGTTGGACTTTGGACCACTGACCGTTCTTTGAGCCAATGGCCAAGCCAACTTTCCACCCACCTTGTGGTCCACTTACCCAGCCATGTTTCACCAATTTGACTATAAGGATACTACAGGAAAACATGTTAAAAGCTTTGCAAAATGTTTACAACATCCACATCTTCTCTTTTGTCCACGCAGCCAGTCATCTCATTGTAGAAAGCAATCGATTTGCCCTGGTAAATACATGCTGGCTGTTCTCAATTGCCTTCTTGTCCTTCATGTGCTTGGATGTGGCTTCCAGGAGGATTTGCTCCATCACCTTCCCAGGGACTAAGGCTAGGCAGACTGACCTTTCATTCCCTGGATCTTTCTTCTTGTCCTCCTTGAAGGTAGGTGTGATATCTACCCATCTCCAGTCATCAAGAACCTCCCCAGATCACTGTAACCTTTCAAAGATGATAGAGAGTGGCCTCACAATGACATTGGCCAGCTCCTCCAGCAGCCTTCGTTGCATCCCATCTGGTCTTGTGGACTGGAGTACATCCAGTTGGCTTCAGTGCTCCCTGACTTCTGTGCTGGATGCTGCTTCGCTCCCATAGACTCTGCTACTAGGCTTGGGGAACTGGGAAGCCTACAGGCCGACCATATTGGTGAAAACCATGGGAAAAAAAGCAATGAGTACCTCAGCCTTTTCCATGTCCTTTGTCACCGTGTCCCCTGCTCCATGGAGCAGTGGACCCATATTTTCCTCAGCCTTCCTTTTGCTGCCAGCATACCTACAGAAGCCTTTCCTGCTAACCTTCACCTCCCTGTCTGATTTCATCTCCAGCTGAGCTTTGGCTTTCCTAACACCAGCCCTGCGTGCTCAAGCAATGTCTCTGTATTCCTCCTGGGCAGCCCATCTGTGCTTCCACTTTCTGTACACTTCCTTTTTGTGTTGGAGCTCAGCTGGGAGTCCCTTGTACATCCATGCTGGCCTCCTGCCACACTTGCTTGATTTTCAGGTTGTTCTTGAAGATCAAGCAGCTGCCCTGGACCCCATGCCCTCTAGGGCAGTCTCCCATTGGATCCTGCGAAGAAGATTCCAGAGTAAACTGAAATCTGCTTTCCTGAAGCCCAGAGTTGTGATTCTACTACTTGCCTTGCTCATTTCTCTCCAGATTTTCAACTCTACAGTCTTGTGTTTGCTGCAGCCAAGACTGCGCCTTCACATCTTTGACCAGTTCTTCCAGCAAGACATCTCCCCTGGCATCTTTCTTCCTTGATATGCTTCAGTAGTCTGTATAAAACACAAGGACCTCCACCCTCCTGCATTCTTCTGGAGGTGATTCTGGTAATCAGCTGGTCCAGGTAGCCCAGTACTTTTTTCTCCCAGAGTAGGCAGTAGAGGATACTTAAGAAAGAATGTAAGAAATAGTGGTGGTTTAAGACTAAGAGTAAGCTCAGGGTTTCTCAGCTGTGTAGGTAGCACTGAATTTTGCCATCCTAAAGAGGAAGGGGCTGTGCTGTGCTGGGAAAGGAGGATACTTGAAATAGAGAGCTAGTGGGCAGACAGATCAAGGAGCAGAGCCCTGGAAAACTAAGCTGCTTGTTCCCACTGCCACAGGGAGCATGGAAAAGGCTGGAGGGGTATTCTCCCCAGGCAGTACCTGCTGCCCTCAAACCTCTCCCATTACTCGGTGGAGCAGCTACGGGTCTGACTTTTTAGAGCTCCGGCATTTACAGTGGGGCCCTGGCCTTTGTGCTGCCCCTGATACTATGCTGCCTTAGGTAACGGTTATTTTACTTGTGTACAGAGATAGCCCTGCACCTCGATCACCTGATACCAGCGTCTGCTGTGTAAAAAGTCTTCCTTCTTATTGATATTAACTGGTTTCTATGTGTGTATAGGTCAGAATTGCTGAATTAACTGGAAAAAGTAATTTTTTTTTAATTCTATTAGCTCGATGGGAAAACAAAGCCATGGCAACTGAGGAGGATTCTGTTCTGCTCCATGTATTGTCAAGAGCCCTGTCAGTTAATCTCCAATTACAGAGGCTGTTTTACTGGTATTTTTATCAAGAATCGGAAAACACAGCTGGATTTTCAGAACACCAGTTGAGTTTGTAAGTCTGACAGCTACCGTTGTAGATTTTGCCTTATGAAAACGGCAAATTTAGAAGCCAATGAAAAAGCATTAACACAGAAACCCGTAGCGTCCCTTTTGCGTAATGGGAATGCAACAGCCAGAAAAGGCTGCAGTCTTTTTTCCCCTCTCACTTTTGAAAGATTAATGGGTCAAGCCTTTAGCTGACTCATGCTCTGAAAGCAAGGAACAGCTCACACATTTAAATCTTGCTGCAGAAGTTCAGGATGATGTGGATAGAAGTCATATATTTTCTCCATCTGCTAGAGCTAACGACCTGCATAAAAATGGAAGGTGTATCTGAATCAGAAGATGAGACAGCTGAGTTGATCTAACAACTCAACGCTACTGAAGGAAGGGTATCTCACCCACCCCCCTTTCCAAACCTTCTCCATGTTCCTAGTTCTGGTTTTCCACCGCTTACCTTCCGTGGGCTCTGCTTTTCAAAAGGCCATCAATGAGCCAGGTCAGCTCACTAACCCAACAGAAAACCGATCAAGCACAAAGTAACTTGATCTTTCCTCTTTAGCTAATGAAGAAGACCAGACTTCTGCAAACTCTCTGATGACCACCAGAACTGGTGCAAAGGAAGGCTGGCAGCTGCAGCCACGGGCGAAAGATGGCTGAGAAACAAGATCTCATCCTGATGGTAGTGGTGAGCTACGGCTCAGCCATCTCCTGAAATCTCCGTGTGCCACTTTAGTTCGTGGTTTGTCTTCAGGGGTGAAAGAGTTTGACCCGAGGTGTAGGACTGTCCATGCTACTGTAACAACTCCGCTGTGATGATGACAGAGGGTCAACAACGTGCAGTTAGCATCAGTAAAGCCTAAACTCAGTCTGTGGTTTCATGGTCAGCAACAGCGCTGCTCAGGCAGTCCCATCCCACCCCATCCATCTGATTTCTTCTGCTTCCACCTGCCCTCCTGTTCTCTGCCAGGGAGTGATTTATATCGCTCTGTAATGAATCACCCAGGTCAAAGGATCCAGCAGGAGAAAACAAACAACATTTCTCCATTTTGCCTAGTTGTATTAGATCAGTTCCCTTGTTTGTTCACGATGTAGCTACACAAACAGTTCTGCTGGCGCAGTGCAGGGAGTGGCACAGGAACAATTGGTGGGAAGAGAGGGAGGTGGGAGGAAAAAAGCCAGAATTACTTAAGCCAGTATCGTCACCAAATAAATCCTCATGGACCCACAGCTCATATGAACAGAGCCTTTAGTCTAGTTTAAAGTGACCTTTCTTCCAGAATAGTTTGTTCTGTGTGTGAAGGAGCTCTCACTGAACCAGCAAGGCACATTTACAGTCTGTGAAGCGTATTTACAAAGGGACTTTAGACCCCAGTTTGTGGAAGAAGTGTGGGGGATCTGCAGCCCCACACTGGCTCTGTGACAAAGTCCAAGAACACTGCAACCTCCATCATCAACAGGAATTCAGCTGCTGGTGTGGCAGCTACGCCTGTATCAGCAGCAATTGAAAATGTCCTAAATGCTAGGGGCTAACGTCCCTCCTTTTGGCCATCCCAGAACTTGTTCCTAGAAGCGTGAATGGTAAAGTACTGAATCTATCACCATAGCATCAACGAATCTGAAAGAAACTAATGTTCAGCTAAACTGAATTTCACTTGCCCTGTCTGTATAGGGAACAGAAGTATGTGCAGCTACCTCCTTAGAATTTTCTCCACATCTTCCCAAAAAACACTACGAGGGTGATCCCCACCGAGATTTGCATTCACCTTGGGAAAGACACAACAGGTCAGGGCCATCCAGGGAAGCCCCGTGCTTCCGTTACCTCTCGGCGCCTCTGGGGCAGGCTGCTCTCGGCCTGGCTCTCTCCTTAACGCCGGGGAATCCTCTGAGGTGAACAGCCCTGTTACACAGCCAGTCCCTGGGGAAGTCAGTACAGACTCAGGCCTTGTGCCGCGTGGTCTGGTCTGTGTAAGCATTGCTTGCCAAAGGAGCAGCTAAGGCAAAAATATATGGATAATTGAATAAAATTTTGCAAAATGTGCCTTTTGCCTTTTCCTATTTGTACGTAACTTTTGCCTTTTTTCCCATGCCCCGCCCTAGTTTTTCTATGTATTTTACCATGACAATACACTTTCCCTTAAATATTTTCTATTGAAATAGCCACGCACAATGCTTAGCCCAAAATATTTTCCACTGAAACACACACAGCCACGATGACTGTGTTGGCATCATCTTCTGAAGCAACTCACAGTGCTAAAATATCGGTGCAATGATTAGCTGCAACAAAGTCTGATGATTTAGAAATGCCTTAGAGACATACTTATTCTTTCTAATTCAGGCTTTGCTTAGCTGTGTGGTGTGGGAATTATTTGCTGGGAAAAATGGTCTGACACCTAAGGTTAATCTATATTTAAATAAATGGGTTATTCTCTCAGCTCATATTTCAGTTTAATTTTTCAGTAGTTGTACTGGAAAAACTCCAAAGTAACTGTGAAACCTCGTGTCAGGGTGCAGGCACAGATTTGCCGCCAGTGCTAAGGGGGCACCAGTCCACACTGGCAGCTGCGGGAGCAGCTCCCGTGTCCCATCACCTCATGGCTTTGCTGCTGCTCGCTCTTCTCCCAAGGGCCCTGCTCCCCACGATCTACCTGTCTCTGTGGTGACTGGCAGCTTTCCGTTCCTGAACCATTCCCCTGCTCACACCAGTTCATGTAAATTTGTTACCTCTCTACAGAGAGGAAGCTCTTGGGTATTAATGGCTTTTCTTCCCACTTAGGGTACGGTTTCGCCCTATTCCAGTCCAGTGCAGCTGCAGGCTGCCACCAAAAAGCACGTTCTCATTCCACTGTCACTCTCCCTCCTGCCTCAGCCATGCCTTCCCTCCATTACACATGATGGCAAACCCAATTTAGTTTAATTTAAGCTGCATGTAAGTCATAGAATCATAGAATCATAGAATTGTTAAGGTTGGAAAAGACCCTTAAGATCATCAGGTCCAACCGTTAACCTACCACCTCCAAGTCCGCCACTAAACCATGTCCTCAAGCACCACATCTACCCGTCTTTTAAATACCTCCAGGGATGGGGACTCAACCACTTCCCTGGGCAGCCTGTGCCAGTGCCTGACTACTCTTTCAGTGAAGAAATTTTTCCTAATATCCAACCTAAACTTACCCTGGCGCAGCTTGAGGCCATTTCCTCCCGTTCTATCACTTGTTACTGGGGTGAAGAGACCGACCCCCACCTCACTACAGCCTCCTTTCAGGTAGTTGTAGAGGGCAATAAGGTCTCCCCTCAGCCTCCTCTTCTCCAAACTAAACAACCCCAGCTCCCTCAGCCGCTCCTCATAAGACTTGTTCTCTAAACCCTTCACCAACCTCGTTGCCCTTCTCTGGACACGTGTGCACTCTTACCTGTAAGATGCTGCAAAGCCCGTCTGCGACTGTGTTGTTGCTAAAGCAAGGGGGCTGCCGGGGGATTCCTGCCTTGGATGCCTTTCCCCTGTCACATACGGTGTGGGGACAAGTACATAGTGGGGTTCATAGCTGAGGGCACACAGTGAATCTAGTTGTGAAAATAGAGAGATTGAGAAAGCGAAGGGCAAGGGAGAACTCTCCTAAGTAGGCAGCTGAGAAAAAAGTGAGGGGAGAGACCCCAGAAAGCATCCTCTCCTGGACTCCTCTCCAGGGCCCCCCCGTAGCGCTTTTCCCATAGTAAGGATATAAAATTTATTGGGACCCCCCCAAATGCTATTGGTTGTAACCGCTACTGTTGCAGGTCCTGCATGCTGGATGGTTGTTAAGCTTTGTGCTCCCTGTGATGCAAACCAAAAGCTCCAACCAAAGGGTAGGGAAAGGGGGGAAGAAGGGGTGATTCTCACGCTGGTGGCCATCGCTTCCCATGAGAACCTGCCGAGAACACTATCAGGGGTTTGCAGGTGCAAGGTCATGACAATAACAGCATGAGAGCAACAGCATGAGAAAAACAAGGGCAAGATACTGCTCCAGGGGCTCTGGGAAACATCGCCGAGGCAGCTGGGGCGGGAGGGCACAGAGCTGGGGGTGGAAAGCGGGTATGGAGTTCTGGTGGAAGGCGAAGGCACCTAAGGAACGAGAGCCCCAGGGCGCGCTGCTGGGACGTGCTGTGTCCTTTCTGTCAGCCACATGGCCACACGCTGAGCTGGTGGAAGGCACAATAAAGAGGAATTTTTTCTGGGCCAAAACATCATTTTAGCTAGGTGAAAGCCAGGCATGAAACCACTTTTTAGGGACCCCTCTCCTATGTCCAACACCTGTCTTGAGCCAACATTGCTGACTGTTTAGATATGCGGTCAGCCAGATCAGGGATCCGATCAGACTGAAAACTAACCAAGCCAAAAACAGTAGAGTAGTTTTAAGTACTACACCCAGCATCAGAGAGAAGCCAAGTGCAGAGAGGTGCACGGGGCCATTTCTCTGAGCAGCAGCAAGGGCTGAGTTTTTCTTACACCTGTTGTGAGCATACACTTCCAGCCACGCTTGCCTGTCCTCTTCCTTGCATGGGCACAAGCTCCGTGGTGAACTGTTTCCGAGCTTGCACGTAGCCTTGACCTATACTTCTCTTTGCACTCTTTTAGTTTTCCCCCAACTTGCTTTACCACTGGGCTGCACAAATAGTTGCGTTGGCCCGACAGAAGAGGCCGTGCGGGGGTACGAGCAAGTGCCAAAGGGAAGGTAGGGAACAGAATCCATAAGCTGATGCTGCTTTTAAAAATAACAGGTTAAACCGTGGCCCAACATGGCTTTGTGCCACTTTTCCACTTGAAGACCTTAAAAGGTCTGGAGATTACAAACTTGGTCTCTCTCTGTGTTGGGTACTACCAGGCTAGCACAGACAACTAGAACAGTTGTGCTGTTCCTTGCTGCCATCCTTTATTCGGGTAGCAGCTTTACCAAGTGGGACTCTCCCTCGTTAAGTCTTTTTCAATTTATTCGATCATAATTTAGCTGCTGGAATGGAAAATGGGCACATTCCACATGGAAATGACAAAGAGGTGGGAGGGGACTGAAAATACACTGGGGTATAGGATTGGAATTCCAAAAGCTCTTCACATATTTCTAAAAGGGCCTGAAAATAGCTTTTTAATGGCGATAAATTCGAGATACTACACTTAGGCAGCAATGTTCAACTGCAAAAGCATGGGACAGAGAACAAAAAAATGGAACAAACTGGAACTTCTTACCCTAAACAACAGAAATCTGAGATGAGAGATGATAATCGACATAAAAGAAAGGAAAGGCCATTGGAAAGAAGAAATAATTTATTTTCTGTAGGACAAGAAGCAATGGGCTTTAATTACAGTAAAGAAGATTCAGTTTACGTATAGGAAACTATAGGAATAGATAATGAATAGGAATAGATTGCTGTGGAGGATGGTATGTGGAGACTTTAAGGTTAGAGAAATGTCAGTCAGGAATATTTTAGGCATAACAGATCCTATGTAAGGCCAATGAGGCCAACGGCCTCTTGCATTCCCTTCTAGGCAGGCATGTTCCAGGTGCAGGGCAGACAAGAAGGAAGCACAGAATTAACAGGGATTAGTAGAGAATAAAATGGTCTAACAGATTACCTAGCAGCATAATCAGGAGAAAGTCTCATGGGCCTGTTTCCGTTACCTTTAGTGCCAAGGTAATATTTGAGCTCAGGGTAGCTACATGTTTCTGATAATCCTTGAGAAACTTAAGAGTTAATGTTTCCGCAGTGAGTACGCTGGCTCATTGCTGGGAAGTGGTTTATAGAGTTGACTGGTAGAAGAAAATTGACTGTGAAAGCTGTGGAGCCTTCAGATCCTTTCTGTGTACCATGGCCTGTGCTTGGCTGTTTGCTCTGGCTCTTTTGTGGATGAAAACTGTGTTGTGATATTGTAGAACAATGATAGGAATAGGAATTCTTATTTTTTTCAGTTCAGCCTCAAACTGAAGGCCTGCTTTTAAATCGTGTAGCCAACCGCACCGACAGTCTGAGCGCATACATGCCCACCGTTCCTAATCACGGTTTCGTGTAAATACTCGGATGGCAGGCGGGCGTCCAGCTTTGTGCGTGCAAAGCAGCTGCACAGCCGCAGGCTGAATGTCAGGCTGAGCATCGGGTACTTCGTGATGCTCTTCTCCCACCTGATATCACTCATTTGCCATTGGGCTGCACAGTACCCACACTGCTGGCTTAACTTAACATCTTGACTACATCTAAAGGGGCTGTTAAGTGGATGGAAATGACACTACATCGGGTGCCAGAAATGTTTGCAGCTTTTAACTGTATATTGTCTGTTGTTCGACTGTATTCGGCGGTAATCATCAGGGCCAGACCCAACCATGAGCAAGAGGATTCCTTAGTCCCCTTCCTTCAGGATTATTATCAAAAGACAGCCACAGAATACCCTTTTAAGAAAATAAATTGGTTTCTTGTAATAAAATAAAGATATTTGTATACGTGTAATCTTGTCAGATACTTATCTGAGATGCAGCCAGCAGGATCACTGTCACCAGTTTCTGACAGCTATGGACAGCTCGCTTTTTTCACTTCCATGTATAAAACTGAAGGAAATAATAATGCTGATTTCCTTGCTAATAGACTTTGGACCCTATTGAGGGAAAGTGCTCTTTTAAGACCTGCTTTGTTATTTTCAGGAGAAAAAAGCCAGATTTTTAAGGACTCTGAGAGCTTTTGAGATGACTTGCTGAGAAAATTGCAGATTTAAGACTGCATGAAAAGCTTGTTACTCAGCCTTCATTCACATGTAGCCTCTGTTGTATCTAACTAAATTTACTTCTTTCTACTTATGGTTTACTTGGTACTAAAGTGTACTTCTTTTTCCCATAATTTCTAGTTCTCCTTTTATGTATCACAATCCGAATTAGACACAAAGAATGTTGAGCTGGAGGGAATCATAGCTAAGGGGCTTCAGACAGAGACAGACTGAGCTCAGAGGAGGGTTCAGCAGGAGTAGGATGCTGTCCTGGACGCCGGGTCATCAGGAGCTGCAATTTTCCAGCCGAAACATTGCCACTGGCAAGGAAAGCGTATGAATGTATACCCTAACCGGTTCTATAGTGGAGCTCAATAGCTGTTTCATTTACACTTCATGGATTTTTAAGAGTAGAAGGAGTATTATATCATCCAGCTTGACCTCCTGTTTAATAACCACAGCATTTCACTCAGTTAGTGTTGAGCTCAAAATCTCATGTTTATTAAAAGTATTTTCCACAAAGGCATCCAGTCCTGAGCTGAAGACTTGAAGAAATGGAAAATCTACTGCTTCCAGTGGTAGTCTGTTCCGCTGGTTAATCACTCTCAGAGTTGAACAATTGTGCCTTATTTCTCATGTGAAATTTGCCTGGCTCCAGCTCTTTCTTACCATCTCTTCTTGCTATGTCTCTCTCCGCTAAAATAGAGAGACCTTGTATTTCTTCCTTGTAAGAATAAATTTTGTTATCAAGCCACCTAGTAGTCTCTCTCTGTTTTTTTTTTTTTTATTTTTTATTTTTTGAAGATACAACATACAGGCTCTTTAAGGGTAGAAACCAGCATGCATATTGTAAACAGCTATGACCACAGGAGTACTTGCTGTGAGCACCCTGTGTACCCAGCCCATCAAACCTCTTGCCAGGTTCCTCCCCTGGAGGTTACTGTCCCCTGTCTGCTGGCAGACCTGTTTCCCAGCCCGCTCCAGTCCCAAATAGTTTGGTTTGCTTAATTCCTTTAACGGCTCACTGTGGCTGAACGGGGCAGCTCTCCTGGCAAACCTTGGGCAAGAGCACCGTTTGGTGGGAGGAGGAGGCTGGGGACCAGCCGCTGGCACCCTGAGTGCAAGAAAAGATCTCCATCCACAGCCACGGGGCTCTGACCCACCGTGGTTGTCCAACTCTGATCACAATTCTGTGACAATTTAAGCCAGTCTAATTGCCATAGCCCTGATCAGTCCCTGGCTATATGATCCCACCTTGTTCCTAGTGCCAACTCTCATGCTCACATGACCCTCGATGACCCACTCCAAGGCAATAAATCAGCAGAAAGCTTTCACTTTTTTTCCCCCTGAAGTCGTTTCCTACCACTTTGGTGCCCAGAACGAGCTCATCAAGGGATTGGACCAGTTCCAGTGTCAACACAATGGAGGACATCATTGAAATCTGTGTTCATATTATAAAGTGTCAGCCCTTACGGCCTTTTTTAATCTGCCTGTGACCATGAGTCACAACCCTAAGTTTCTCTGACGAAAAGCCACAGTTCAACACCATTCTCACTATTCATCCATATAGCGAACACCGCTTCAAAGCTGACCATTTTATTTATAAAGTCAAGTTTCAGTACAATACAGATGCATGGAAGAGGTAATATTAGGACTGCATTTTCAAATTGTTGTTGGAGGAGCCCTGCCTACATCTTGGACTACACGCTACAAAGAAAACTGGAGATCAGCATATTTTCGAGGTCCCTGAAGATACGTGCTGGAATGCAGCCACTTTGTTAAAGACCTGAACTGGAGGCCAGAGGTTTAGGGAGAAGGTCCCAGTTAGCAACCTTGACTAAATCCTCAGCTGCTGCACATCAGGATAATGTACAGGCTTCTGCAGAACAGCATTATTTTACTCTTGGCTCAACAATGAGATGTTTAAATACTGGAAAAGAAAAGAAAGACTGCATCGTTTTGATTTAAGATTTGTAACAATGGTGATCACCTAATGTAGCCTTTGTTTTGTTTCACCCAGGGAATGGCACTTCGCAGTTAAAGAAGGTGTAATATCTTAATGACACTCACGCTCATACACAGATTCCCACAGCAGCTAAGCGGGCACTGGCCGTCAGGCTGCTGGTTACGATCGTCTGTCTTCCCCTTGTGCATGATCATTTCATATGCACTATAGTTCTGCTTCATAGCAATTTCTAAAGTAATAAATTCCTTACCAAAAGCTGGTGACACATCCTCCAGGAGGAGAAGTCTCAAAAGCTTATGAATAAAGAAAATAATTCACATATCCGTGTTTTCTAATATAATCCCAGGAAATATTATGGCTCATATTGGCATGGCTTTATTTTTTAAATAGATGTTGGAATATAGCCAGCTGCCACAAACAATCAAAACAGAGTTATCTACCTTGTTTCTAGGCTGAAGAAGTGTGTCCAGTACTAAAACCAGATTGTACTTGGCTTTACAAGTTCACAGCAATTAAAGATATGCCTAACTTTAAATGCATATACGCACGCCGTTATTATATACACAGCATTTCCACACCTTCTCAGCTGTAATTACATGTCGTAGTTCTATCACAGAGTTTAATATTGTGCTGAATTGGGACTTCAGTGTATTCAAGTTTGCAAAGACAAAAAGGCTAGAAGGAGGAGATCGAAAAACCCCAGCAAATTCTGCCTTCAGTGGGACTCTTTTTTCATATCGAGAGTGTACCATTTCGGAGACATCTGGGGACAAAGGTTTTATTACGCCCATTTTCCCATGTAATTCCTACGGCCTGAGACACTTCAAGTGTCATTGTAGTGAGAGGGAGGATCTGAAGATCTTTTACAAAAAAATTACAAACTCCGTATCAAGATTAAGCAGATCCCACTATCTCATGCTCTTGGCACTCAAAGCCAAACAAGGTAATTCGATACAGACATCTACATTTTTATGGCAGTCATGCATCATCTTTAATCAGGATGCCCACCAAAGTGTCAGTGCTGGCACAAGAATTATACTGGATCTGTGCTGTGATCTATTTAGTTAAGTAGCCTATCTTTGGTAACGGCCAGATCATATAAAACCAGGTGCATGAATACTTGCGGTTAGTGATTTCTCCCTAACAGTATCACTTACCGTTTGGCTACATTCATGCCGTGGAATTTTAGGGTTTATATCTCTTCCATACCACAGTTTGATCTCTATTCCTTTAAGTGTGGATGTTCACATTTTTCATTAAAATACTCAGAAAATACTCATGAAAAATTCAGAAAATACTTTCTTCAGCCCAGCTAATCTCTCACCCTAATACCTTGTAAGTCAATGGAGATTGTATAGTGTTTGAAATAATATTTCCCTCCTTCCTTTCATGCTGTTCTGTTCCAGTGAATGGCTTCTTGTGAAAAGCACATGAATGCAAGGATCCCAATGTGCCTCTTTTAAGCGTTCATTTCATGCACTTCATCATAGTCTCCCCTCGTTGTCCCATTTCTAAAATTAAGTTTCAGCATTTTTCCTTTAATACCCATGGTTTTCCATTCTTACATGATTTTTACTGCCCATCTCTCAACCTTTTTCTTTCAGCTATATTCTTTATTAGACACAGTGGCCAAGCTGAGCACATTATTCCAGAATATCCCTTCAGAAACTCTTTGCTCTGTCTCCAGGTCTCTCCTTCCTGAAATAATACTGACTAGTCTGCAGGTTTTGCCTCCCTACTTCTCACCTCTTTTCCAGCTCAGTAATGAACATTCATAAATAAATCCATGGACACGATTCCAAATGAGGAATATAATATGAGTAGCCCCTAGATGGCAATTTTACAGATAATAATACAAGTTGTTTTTCTTATTACGTAAGCAAGAGCTTAATTTGGGTAGAAAATGCTTTACTGATGTCTGGTTTATGGTGCTCTTCCTTTGGCAGAGTCATGGCAAGTAGAGAGAGCATTTGTTCTCTCCTTTAATCCTTCTCACCAGAACCAATCTGGGGACAGCATCGCTTCTGACAGTTATGACAGAGTAGGTGACATTGTCACCACCGTCACTCCCAGGTCTGCATAACATGTTATTACAGCAAAAGTGCAAGTCCTGCAGTAAGACACCAACCTGCGAGGCCCAGGATGTCTCCTGCCGTTCGGCAGCATGGCAAGGCCGCCCTGAGTACTGCGCCTTCTACTCCGAACTTTTGGCTGCTCAGTGTTAACTCTTGGCCGTGATGAACATGGGTGGAGTAAGTACTGTTTTCTCCCATCTCTGGCCTGTGATGGTATTTTACTTCTCTTGGACAGCTTAGTTATTCCTTGTAAAGAACTTATGCAAAGGCTTATTCAAGTCCAACTCTGTGTCACCTGATTCATCTCTTCCTATTTTATTGATGGATTCAGAGTACTGTAATGTAAGGGTGAGACAGAAGTTTCCTTTTCAGATGTGTGAGGATCTGTCTTATTTCTAGTTTATCATTCCATTTTGAATTGTAGCTCAACCGGCATCCCAGGCACCGAAGCATGGCTTCGCTACTGGCTGTGTACAGCAGCTGCCCACGTTCTTTCTGAATAGTAGGCAGTTTTAGGCTGTGACCTGATACCTTCCTCTAGATTCACTGTGACACTGGAAGAAGTTATCAGCACTCCCAAATGTTCTTTGCTGCCTCTCTTCCATGGATTCCTGGCCCCTCATATGTCAGGTGAGTTGTTCATGTAAACACTTCTAAACCCATCTCTGGCAAAGTGACCTAGATTGTGAAAATGAGTTATTTACCCTCTCTAAGCTAAGTTGGCTGGTTTTCTCTCAAATGGGTTAGGAAGCATTCCCACTGCTTCACCAGAAGAGACCTATGGAGTTGGTATTTTAAAAGGGTAGAAAGAATAGCGGCCTTGGTGGGGAGACACAATGGCACATGCAGAAGTGGTCACTTCTTCCACCAACAGCTGGCTCTGGAAGAGAACATCTGTCTGTAGACTGTCTGGCGGAGGGGCTGTTGGCCTATGGAGCCTAAGACAGTAAGGTATGTGGCTGGCACTGAGAGAAGAAACCCCAGGAGACCCAGGGTAGAGAGTTAAAAGTAGATTTACAGGACTCGAGGGCAGTGGCCCACATGTACCTGCCAGATACTTATCCTGGAACATATACAAGGAGAGGGAAGGTAGCTGCTAGGTAAAGGAGGCAATGTGATACAGTTAGCATTTGGAGGGCTCTGCAGCGGAAAAGTTTCAGAGACTTTTAGCCCTTTAAAGAGCTTTTCCTTTCGTTCTTACACAGGAATGATCTAGAAGTGGCACTGAATTTGTGTTACCTTACTGATCAGCACAGGGACTCTCAGTTCTCAGCTGGGAGGATGCAGCCCTGGGGAACATTCACAACTAGGCAAAATAAGTGCCTTCTAACTTTGCACATTGCTGGGTAGAACATTTATAGCCACAATATATCACTTTGACCAATACTTAAAGATGCTTCTATGAAAATTAGACATGTACATGCACTCCAAGGCTATCCAGACTTACCATTGGCAAGGCCAAAATAGGTTTTTGGAAAGAACATAAAACGTCACACTTTGGATTTAAACCTAGTAGCTGGTCTACCGATATAAGTTTCATATGGGATGCATTTTTCTACTCCTGCTTTCTGCAGGGCATCTTCTCCAGAAAAATGAGAGAGGATAAGATCAGGAACATCTCTACTATATGGATTTGCAGGTATGTATCAGCACTTACTAGAGGATGCTCTACACCATGGTTGTCTGCATGATATAGACACACATTCAGGAGGACAGCGTGAGCTAGAGGAGCTTGATCTAAGTCCAGCCAGGACGTGCTACTAGAGCAACCATGGGGCTGACAGGGCCTCTGTTTTACACCTAAGAAAGCAGTGAGAGGTTAAATGAAGCACATATTGCTGATGCTCCTTTTCAGAGACCAGTATTGGAGTTTCCAGACACAAAATAAACACGAGTTCTCCTGTCCTCTCAACACTAAAACACTGGATGAGCATTCACAAGCATGCTGTATAGTTTTATTGGCATCTCATTGAATCTTAAACTCCTTCAAAGCTCTACAATGAGTATCCACAGTTTTTGAGTCATGCTACCATTTATTCTACACTCCCATAACTTCTTTCCTTAGTCTTTGCTAATAACCTCATTTTTTCTCCCATTCTCTGCCATTTCCCAGCATGCTTTGTGGAGAAAACCGATGCTAAAACGTAGCCTCATTTCTCTGCACTGTCTTCTCATCCTTTACCATTCCCCTCACTCCCTGACTGCACCATGAGCAGGATTCACAGGCAACTTACCATTACATTTCCTATAAATCCTATGCAAAACATCATGCATATAGGTTGGAAAGCTAAGCAGATGCCAGATGGAAGGTTGTCCTAATTCCTTCCTCCTGTGAAATCATTCTGTACCCTGTTCTGTGGGACAAAATAGCATGTGATGATGTAAATAAAGATGTAATCCTAACATATATGCTCTAGTTGAACAACTAGGACCCTTATTCCTTACGTTTTCAGGGATGAAGGAAGAAACAAATATTGCACATGTAGAACCGTTGTGAATCTTGACCCATCTGCTTGACTGCTGAGGTTGCTTGAGCTATAGGGACACACTATATTCGTTGGCTGTACAAAGAGGTAATTGTCCCATAGCAACGGTCAGCATACATATTCTATGCTGGAATGCAGTTACTCAAGAGTTTTCAGGTGTTTTCAGGCAATTTAGATGGGATTCATTGCGCCCAGTGCCCCGTGTCCATGGCAGAGGTGACTGTATCACCTTGGGGTCCATGTGCAATCAGTGGAGGAGGCAGCACCATTCATCTACTCTGGTTTAGACATTTACTTTAGGATGGGGCGATTCCTGTCCTCTGTGCCTTGCTAAAGGTGTCGTAAAGAGATGCAATACAATCCAAGACTATTAATCTTAAAATTGAAAAAGAAAAAAAGAATAGGTTAACTCACGGCTTAATATTACAGTCTTTAGTTCCTCTCAGACCACATTAATACCTGATGTTGAACAGGCCCCTGTTGAGTGGATCCTATTAATTAAATAAGATCTGAAATTTTCAAGTATAAATTGAAAAAGATTTGCTTTTTGGAACAGTGCTGTGTTACATAAAGGTGACTAATTTCACAGTGCTGCATAGACACTGCATCAGATCGAGACATTGGTGAAGAGAAGGAAAATGACTGTGCCTGGAACTATAATAGAGAAAGCTGTGTGCAGATGTTACCCGAATGTCAGGATCAACAGATCTGAAGCAGCAGCAGTCACTGCAGTCAAATGACTAACATCGGATAAGCTCACTGCCTCTCCTACAAGTTACTTGTGTGGATGATAAAACACCAAGCTGAAGATCAGGTCCTCCTCCACAGACAAAATAATGTGTAGAGCACAAGTTGCTGCTGCCAAGCACAAAAGACAGTTAGAAAAACTATTAAGCACATCGCTTGTCCTTGAGAAAAGGAGGGTTATTTCCATTCCACCAGGTATTCTCCTCCCTTTTTCTTGAGAATTGATATTCTTGCATCTGGAGCCCTTTCTTTATCAGAATAAAACATTCCTACCCATCTGCAAAAGCTTTCGGGCATCGTGCCAGATCACCAGCATTTCCCAACGCATGAGGCATGTTTAGCAGAGAGCAGAAAACAGTTATCCAGAGGAACAGGGCACACAGGACAAGGCAAAGCTGTTGAGGTGCCTACAGAAGGCTTGGCAGAGTTCAGAGGGAATGCTGACTGATGGCACTGAGATGGAGTTTGCAAGGATTTCTATTCCTGATGAAACCCCTATAGCCATCTATATCCATTTCTGAGCAGCTCCATTCAGCCACGGTCTGCATTAACAGATGCTTTAACCCTAGAGCAGGCACAGGTAGGTCTTTAATGGTGATGGGCACCTGAGCTAGTTCCCTCATCAACTGGTTTTGCCTCCCGACAGCGCTCAGTTTTCATACATTTGGGAAAAACTCTTCAGTGAATACATAGTTCTCGCCTCTCAAAGATATTTGCATTATTAATTACTGCCATGCAGTAGTTTAATTCTTCCACCTATTATCTCCTCACCTAGATCGCACTGGAGATAAAACAGAAATGAGACACTGCACAAAACAAAAAGACCTGAAGAAACTGCAGCTCTGTAAATGACACCCTAGTTTCAAACACGAGGGTTGTTTGAGGGTAGGATAGGAGGTCTAGAAGGACTTTTTTGAAGTAGGATATTTATCTCCTAAGACTGTAATCACAGCCGTAACTGCTCTGCGTGGGTTCCAGGCTAGGATGGCACTTGTTAGCCACTCCATAAAATCAGCAGAGGTTTTCTTTCTGTTCTGAAGTAATTCCTTATGAGGTGTTTAAATACCTACTTCAAAAACTCCATCTACTTAAGTAGAATAGCATCCTTTGGTAAAAATTATCCTTAGATTATTGATGTAGCATTGACTGTGTTCTTTCTAGACCAAATGTAGTGGTATCTCAGGGCTTGGCTGCATATTACACCTTTCCTGGTGTGTTTTATCTGTTTCTTGTTTCTATGGCATGAGATATGTTAGACCATTTTATATATGTTACATTTTGGACATATTTGGGACATAGGAAGGGCTTATATTTTGGAAAGCTGTCTAATTTTTCAAGCTATACCAGCTGGTCTAATAAAAAAGACCAATAAACCTTGTCTCACCAATACCCAATTGAAGTGTAACCCTTTCTGTCCAAGCAACAGATGGCAGAAACCTGCTACAGGCTGGACGTTTTCTGCCTCCTTTGGGCATATTCAAAAAGGTAGTGACCTTTTTTCCCTAAAATGTGGTAATTTATAGACACAAACAAAATAAAAGAATTTTACCAAAAAAGCGCATGCTTGCAACAGTGTGTTGGCTTCAGGACTTAGCTGAAGTTTTTCAACTAGAAGCATGAAAGAATCAAAACCAGAAGAATGAAGAATTTATAACAAAAGGAGCACAGTGCTAGTGTTTATGAAAGAGGACAGTGGAAATCTCCACAGCAAAGTTTTTGTGAAAAGTTATTTACCCCTGATTTTTCAAAATGTGTTGATCTGATTGTTATTATTTACTCGTTGTACTATGGTGGCTCAGGAGCAGTTGAGCTCAGCACTGTATGTAGATGGGCAAATACAGCTTTCCAAACTAAATCCAAGACAAAAGACAACAGACCTATATGGAGAGTGAGGAAACGATGCAACTGCGTTAGTCAGCAAGACAGCATGTATTGCCAAGTATTTTCTAGGCGTCAGGGCCAAGGAGAGCTATGAGGAGGAATCTGAAGGAGAACAATGAACGGGGCTGATGATAGATATTTAATGGGAAGAGTTTTTTTCTGAAAACATGGCAAGTATGAGACAGAAGCAGGAGCCGCTCTCTCGATATGGATGATAGGAAGAGATAGGAAGGAAAAGCTGTGGACCTCAGTGAAGGTGAAGAGTCACAGCTGAGGTTTGACGAACATAGAAGGGGAAGCCAGTAAAATAGTATAGATATGGCTATGCATATAATATATGGATTCTACATAATACCTGCATAGTTCGAGTTATATCCATATTCTGAGTAAAGTTATCAATGAATTTGATACTCTTAAGTACTTTGATTGTAGACAATTTCTACCTCTTGCTCATGAAAGAAACCTAAAGCTTGCACAGGATTTTTGCCTGTGGGATGCATAGGAAAGGCTTTATCCTAGATGAACCTAAACAATTGAGACAGTCTGTATTTAAATGAATTCAAAAGAGGTCAAAGAAGCCAAAACTGATACCCAGCATGTGGGTCTGACTGACAAGCAAGATCATGGTACAGTACATGGTGACTGAGAAAGTGATAAACAGGTTTTGGTAGCGAAGGCTGAAGTGTCTCCCTTAGTTAGATGAAGAATAAACCCACTATGCATCCACAGAAGACGTCAGTCCAGGATGAGATTTTACTTTGAACAGAAGGGATAGGGCTCAGACGTCACTATAACATATATGTATACATCCGCGCCAATCACCCAAGCTCCCTTTATAGGCAGGGAAGATCTGTTAAGTGGATTTTAGGGCGAAATCCATTTCATGCAAGCTAAATATCTAACACAGACCAGTTCTGAATAAAAAGCTCCCTAACCTTGGTCCCTGAAAATGCCCATTTCTCTCCACTGACTAAAAAAAGGCAATTCAGATGCCCAGTGTAGCTGTAGACGTCTATGCTACTGATGCCTAATGTGAGGTGAGATGACTCTCAACCCTTGAGGCAGATCTGGAGCAGAACTGGAAGTCTCCAGAATAGACCTGGTAGATTAATATACATGTGAGTGTGAGGCTTCCCAGAGATAAAGTGCAAAGAGAACAGAAGTCTGTATGTTTTTTGTGTATATGAGCTGCTCGTCAATCTCATGTATGAAATTGTTGCTTTCAGAAAGAATGGAAAAGTTCCTTCTCTGGATGGAGGCTCGCACTGCATTGCACGTTGGCCATACTAGCATAAGAAAAGCAAGAAAGTGATTTCCCTGATGATTACAGTTAAGCCCAGTTCCAAGAATACTGTCTGCGTATCCTGCGAACTCTCTTGGACATGTACATTTCCTTTGGCTCTCAAGTACTAGGGCTACAAAATACCATATAAGTGCATGAAATGTCCAGAGTTTTTTCCTTGAAAAGAAAGCTTTCGTCGTTGCAAAGCTGAGTGCGGACATTAATAGACATCTCTCTTACTGCTGGCAAGGACAGGTGGCTGTTCTGTGAGCATGGCACATCTGTAAATAAAGCAGATCTGGCATGCAATTTTAAGTTGCCTCTCATTTCCCACCCAGATATCTCGCAGCTGTGGATGTAGGGTATTTGGAGATAAGCATGTTTTTAAAATAGTAACTGTGATAAAGAAAGCCAAAGCTCAACATTTGAATTAGAATCTCACCACTGCAATAAACTGAATTGTGCCAGGATGAATCCTTTGAATGGATAAATAAGAATTGTGTGAGTAGATAAAACAGTAAATGCTGTGAGGTAATAAATCCGAAGTCTTTGGTTGCATGGTAAATCACTGTATCGTGCCTATATGCAGGGAAGGGATGAAAACACTGTGTGACTTTTGGCCTCTACAAATAAATAGAGATTTTTAAGTTACAGAGGAAGGGGAGAAATAAAAAAAAAAAAAAAAGAAAAAAAAGAGCATTTGTAGCTGCACTAATTCCTGTGGTTAGAAGGCATTTGGATAATGATGGGATATCAATAATAACCAGGAAGCAGAACAACAAACAACATAAAATAGCAAAGTCAAAGGCAGTCAGCCCAGAGTTTTCCATCAAAGTCAGCTCAGGGGAAAAAAAAAAAATAGGCAGATTTAAAATAACTATTGTGGACGAACTCACCACTGTGTTTCTACAGGCTGATGACATGATGAGTGCTTTGATTTCGGTGTGATGTAAAGCCAGAGCAGCACGCTGTTGACATAGACCCATTGTTTCATACCAGCGGAAAGGCTGTTGAGTTAATGGGACAGGTCCTGACTGATTCAGACCAGAATCTGGGATTGGAATAAGGCAACTGAAGCAGATTATTTGATCCTAGTGGAGACCTTTTAGTCCTCAAACTTCCCCAGGCTGTAGATAAGTGTCAGGTAGCTGATACGGTGAAGGACCAGAGCAATGAGTGGCATGCGGGGGCTGTAATGAAATTCCTGAAGTCCATCGAATTTCTCCTTATGCAGAGACGATACAGGACCGATATATACGTGTAAGTCCTGTGGGATCTATCCTGTAATGTCATAAGCCTAAATTTGCCCGAACGACAGTACAGGGCGAGGGTGAAGCAGTGTGCTCTAGCAATCAAATGTGCAGGTCAGGTAGCTGCACCAGGGATGGCAACATATGACGATGCAGAAGGAGCCAATGGATGGTATCTGGACAAGAGATCCTCTGTGCCAAGACTCATGTCGATGATGTCACACCCTTGGCAGAGCTATGTAAGTACTCTCAAATGTCTGTTTGGAGATGCAGACCACAGCTTTGGCCCGAGTTCCGCAGGGTCATGAAAATGCCCTCATAGGAAGGAGGTGCCCCTGGCAGAATCTCCTGTCGCAGCACCTTGGCTGCCCATCTCCACCCAAGAGGGTGCTGTACAGCAGTAGCCCTGCCTACATCACATCCTTTTGTGAGCTTCGTGAAACAGAAAAATTCCACATACTTACAAATTATTTTATTTATTCTGTTAGAATAGCAGATTCCCTTGTTGCTTACGTTTTAAGACCCATCTATGAATTTGGAAAAGTCGTAGCAATTTGCCCATACATGAAAAACTACCGAGCAGAGTTTTCTTTCCACATTATTACCAGTCATCTCTGCCCCTTGCCTGAAGCTTGAAGACATCGGGTTCAATACAGCATTATTATTTAATGATGTATTCTCCTGTATCAAGGCAATTAGCAGACTATAGAAGTACCTAAATGAAGCTCATGAGCAGTTTTAACATCTTATTGAATTAACATTTGGTTAAATTTATGCTATATTGTGTTAAACTGCAGAACCCTGGCATCAGAAGTAGGAACCCCTGATTCCCCTGTGCATACTAGGAAAGCGCTAGCTCCCTTTCAGAAAGGAAATCTAAATTCATCCTGAGCATCATTTGGACGTCTGAGTCAAAGGTTTAGTAACATGTCTAGCCAAGCCGCAGAACGTTTTCACATCTGGATGTGTCCCATTTGCTAAACTGCTTCAGTCTGTGAACAATTCCAAAATACACTCGGCTTTATTATTGTAAAAGAATGTTATGTTATATAACCAAACGTGAAAGCACATATTGTGGAATATTTCAGAAAGAACAACATGTTAAAACTGCGCTTTTAAAACAAGGTTTGAATTTAACGGAGAAAATGGCCTCAACTGGTCTGCATATGTCAATAGTTTGCTTTACGTAATCGGCTGAGGGCAGAGCAGCCTGCCAGGAGAACTGCTTTTAAAATTAAAATCACACCGGTGGAATGGGAATAGCTTTCTAACCTTCAGAGCAGAGATGGGCCTAAGCCATGAATGTCAGACCTGGGTTGTTCAAAAGTTTGAAGCATTTAGATCCTGGGGTATTGCCCACGTACATCTTTGAAGCAGATTTAGAAGTTATCCTCAAGGAATTATAGCTGTCTCTCTAGTATACAAAGAAATCCTGAAAGGTTATAAAAATAAGATCTTGGGATAAGGTGGATTTTCTATGAAATATTAGCAATATCAAGACTAACTTTGCCCTGGTTTTACTGAATGGCTTCTTAGGCTCTGAAAAGTATCTTGAGTGCTTCTTCGTCCTTTGCTTCTAAGTCGAGGGCTGCCAAAATAACAACCAAGCTCATTCCAGGCCCAGATATGTAGCTGTGTTAGGAGGGAGGTTGTAATGTGGTGGAAAAATGCCAGCCCAGACCTTTCAGAGACCTTTTGGAAAGGCCTTTAACTTGCCCATGTCTCAGATCCCTGCCTATAAAAAGAGAAGCAGTCTTCCACCTTAGAACAGTACTGTGGGAATATGTGAGAAATATGTCTTTGCTTGCAAAAGCCACCACTGACTGACACGACATCGTGGTAGGGAAAAGGTGTTAAAGATTTTCATACTCAGGCATAAGCAGAAGGTTTAATGTAAAGGAGAGGAGCAGATACCAGAGTGGACTCTCTTTTAATTCTTTGAGGTTTCTTTTATGTATCGTAAAGATGGATTATCTGTATTATTGTCTGTTCCTCTGGAGTTTTCATCCTTTATTATGCTGCAGATTGCCTTTTTTTTTTTAATTTGGAGTTTAGTAGCTCATCAGCTAATCGTGGTCCTCTCTGTCGTTTTCTAGGCTGGACAAAAAGAACCCTTGTTTTCTGGATGAAGAACGGACAACTACCAATCCTCAGGATAACACCGCTCCCCCTTTCTGCACTGCTGTTATCTAAGGAGGATACCAGTGTGCTTAATAAACTGTGGGCAAAGTCTGCCTCTGAGGTATGCACCTTCTCTTAAAGGCATTGAAGAGTACGAATGTGGCTCGCTCTGTGCAGGTATCCCTCTCTAGCTGCATTTCAGTAGCAGGCAATCTCTGTGGTGGGAAACACAGTAGCCTTTCGCATTCTGTGCCACCAGGATTACACAAAGGAAGGGCAGTGAGGAATACGTCATCCAGCTGAAACTACAGGGAAAATTCAGGAAGAAAGAAAAACATCTGAGTTGGAACGTCGCCACGTCTCAGAGGTTAACACCCTACTTCTGTGAAAATGCCGTAGTCGTAATGATAAAAAAAGTGGTTAAGGCCTCATGTTTCATTCAAAGGAAGGTTTTTCAATTCAATTTCCATTTTAAAAAAAATCAAAATTCAGAGCAATGCAGTTCTTTCTAGGCACACTAAAGTTCTGGGGAAAATGTGCAACAAATAGGATACCTTTTTTGGTTAGGAAATCTTTAAAAATGTGGTATGTGTCAGAATCCAGTGAGTAAATCAATTAATAATTCTCAGCCTATGGCTTATTTGTGAGTCATTTGTTTGCATACTTGACTATCCATTACTCATGTCGTGTGGCCGATTACTTAAGGTTTTGTCTTCACTGCAAAAGGGATCTATTCTTCACTTGGAGGTACCTGGGCCAGATCAGCTTTGCTCCCCCCGGCTGCATTTTTCCTTGAGTTTACAGAGACAGAAACCGCTGCGCCTTGCTTCCATTAGGATTTATACTGGGATAGCCAGCTGGAGAAAGACAGCTATTTTAATGGAAAAAACCACTGGGCTTGTGTTTGTTTTTTGTTTGCTTTGCAGCGAACATGTCATTTTTGTCCAAGACATTGTTTCAGCTCCCTAATTGAATGACGGAAATTTTTAAAGCAGAACAATGAAATGGCATTCTTCTGAAAAAAAAAATCTGGTTGTCATCCAACTATTTGCAAATAATTCTGATTGCAGAAGCCAGAGTAAAACAAACTCATTAAAGTATTTGTGAATACATTTGGTATTTTGTATTTTTCAATAGATTTTGCTTACTACCACACTTGGGCATTGCTCTGAGCAGAGAAGGGAATCCTGTTTCCCGTCCAGCATCACCAGTTTCAAACCCATTTGATCCTACTCAGTAAATAAAGTCATGCACCATAGCAGCTCAGCTTTCCTCCATCTTATGCTCCATGAAGCTTTAACTCATTCTGATAAGAAACAAGATATCTAGGGGTAAGCAGGAGGCCCAGCTAAAAATATAACTGAATTAAAAGCTCACTTTTTGAATGCCTTTCTTGTTATTTAAGGTCCGCTTGTCAAGTGAGGTGACATTCAGCATTGAACTGGATCTCAGAATCTCAGCCCTAGTCGTTTCTGCTTAATGCAATAACCTCTTGAATGAAATAGTTTAATTCCTGGCAAAGGGCTTAACAGAGAAATTAGACTGTGCTCTGGCATGGCACTTAAATTGGCTTCCAGAAAGCTTGTGATTATCTTCTGAAGCCGGCTGAGCCAAGAGTCTGTTCTTTATCAGTGCTTCTTGGTCTGTTCTCTTCTTTTCATACCAGTTCCGCACAGGACCACAAGCTAATGATTGGGGCTGCTTGGGAAACTGCTCTAATTTTGTTCAGGGTATCACTTGTAATTTTTTTGTAGCTTCATTTTGTTGCTGCAGCCTGTGTCATGTGCACATGTAGGAACCTTGATCATCATCTGCTGAAAAAATGACTCGAGCTCTTAACTGACTGCTAATAATCTCAGTTATTGTTGGTTATTCTTCCGCCCATCTTTCCTTTCACCCATCTACTGCTCCACCTGGTTATTCTTCCAAGGTCAAAGTGCTGAACCTCGCAATTCTGTTCTAGTCTAACACCCAGTGAAGCCAATGGAAAGATTCATATTGACTTCAGTGTCTCTGGGGTATGGCCTAGGTCTAGAAAGACATTTCCAAGTTATGATACCCATCATAGCTTAAGAGATAAGTGCTTACCTCTGGGAATGTAATTCACCGTGCTAAGTAGGCACTTACTTAAAAAATATAATTATCTTTTTCAGCTTCTACAAAGAGAATTGTGTCTTATTCCTAGCAGGTAGGTGCCATTATCATTGTTGGAGGACAGACCAGCATCTCAACAGAGAAGCCAATATTCAACCAGTGTATTAATGAAATTACCTTCTCTCTCTGAAAGGTTGTCCCTCCAGAAAAAGACTGGAACATGTGGGATGGAAGAGACGTTAAAGCTTCCATTGCTGCTGTTTATTCAGTTCTTGGTTTTAACAATGATGTCCAAAAAGACATATTATTCTGTAAATAAGAGTTTATCAGACAGACAGCCTGACTGTGTAAAAGAGAAAACCACTTTCATTATCAATATAATAAATCAATCACAAAGGACTATAGAATGACTTTCTTCTGTCCTTGAGACATACGCTCTAAGTGGTAGCTCATCTTCCCGTCATCCATTTTTCAGTCTATTACCCTGGAAATGCCCACAAACGCCCAGAAAATGCCAGGCAGCGTGAGGTTTGTGAGACATTCCCATGCAGGGAAATGGGACTGCGAGTGTGAAACATTTTTCAGTGTGCTTCTGGCCAGTCTTGAAATCATTGCAACTTGCAGTCTAGAAGTGAGTCACTAGGAGGTGAAAAACTTCAAATCCCTTTTTACTAATCCCTTGATGTTGATCAGGCCCTTTCCTCTCTTGGGCATGAATGAAGAAAATAATTTTCCAGAATGCTTAAAACAACATCTCCATCTAAGTATTTTTGCATATGCAGGCAAAACATGCAAAACCATTAAAGCAACAACAGAAAAGTCCAGAGGAATGTGAGCTATTTTAAAGTGACCGAATGTCACAGAGGCTCCTGCTTGACATTTAAGCAGTTTGTTACAGAAAAAGACCCTTTCCATGGCTTGCTGGAGCCTTTCCATTGCCATCCTGGAGAACTCTACAACAGGAATACAAACCTGTTTAATTCTGGAGAGCGATCAAAAGTTGCGAGAAGTTCATAGAAACAACTTTTGCTCTATTGCCTAACAACAGGACATTGAGTTAAGGGAAGAAAACAGCAGGAACCACTGCTTGCATGGTGCCATAAGAAAGGTGCTTCAACCCTGATCTGAACTGCTGACAACTCCCAAGAAGTTTAGGTGGAGCTGGTCAGCACCAGGTTTCAAAGCTGAATTCTATGGAGATGCTACTGGCAGCGCGCAGGGAACTTGCTCTCCTCTCCCATGCTTTCCAGCCACTAAATTGCTTTAAAGGAGAACCTAAAAATACATCAAATGCTTCCTGATAAATATTTTTCCACGTACACCATTTCTGTACTTGTCATAGGGCTGTTATGGGAGTGAAATGTTCTACCAGCCACTCTCTCTGCTAAGATGCCCGGCACATAATGACTGTGTCTGAGAGCCTGGGATTTCAATGTCGGTAGATCCAAAGCAGAGGAAACCCAAAGAACTTCATAGCTGTAACAGGGATGTGGAAAAGCTTCCTGGTTTAAAAAAGTAATAATAATAATAATAAAGCCTGTGAAAGCTGGTAACTCCACATTTACGCCTGGTGTTATGTGATCCTTCCTCCCTTTGAGTTACAGTGGATACCTTGTTCCACCTTCAGAAAACATCCGGCCCAGTGGAAGGAGGATGTTTGTTCTCTTCTTCTGAAGAAGTTTGAAGCAGAGCCCAGCCTGGGGCCCCTGATGAAAAGCTTCGTGGTGCCACACTCCCTTGAGGAGATCTTGAAGGAATCTAATTTGCTGTGAGATACAAATGAAACCGTTTACTTGAACAGGTTTTTCCCTTTCGTGCGTAATGCAATCCTCCCTCTAAGCTGGTGGATTCCTGTCATCCAGTTTTGCTGAGGCACACACTGACTTGTTGTGCATATCCAGTTATAACGTTAAAAAGTATTGAGTGCTCTGACTAGCGGGGCTGGGTTATTTGCAGTTACAACTTACCAGAATTTTCAAATTTGCTGGCCAAATTTTTGGTCCCAGCAACATGTTTCTCAGCTGATTATCTAGGTCACCTGGATATTTTTAAGGCTGATGTCATTCTTTGTTTCTTCATGATGACTGCAGAGGGTATAAAAAGAGTTTGTGTCTGTCTGGTTTAGATTTATCCTGGAAAAGAGACTGGGGAACTTGCAAAAGTCTTATATAAAGTAACCAAAAAATGAGTCTTAACAGGACAAAGTATTTTGTCCACTGTTTAAAGTGTAGAGTTTTCATTTGTTTCTGTTGTTGCTACCCATTAACTCCAATTTCTGGCACATACCCTGAAGAAAACCGTGTCTGTTCAAGATCCCATGCCTTATATGTACTTAGCTGAAAAATTCTCTGCTAAAACAAAGGAGAAAGCTTATTTCCAGATTTTTAAAAGATAAATAACAATCAAACAAATCCCCAAACAAATAGATTGTGATGCCTTTAAAAATACACAAGAGAAACCATCTCTGTCTCAGATGCCTGGTTCTTATATTGTTAAAACCAGGGCAGTTTATCTTTCTACACTGCACCACTGTGAGCAGATCAGTGGTGCTGTGTGTGTCAGATTCCCCTGAAACTGCAATCCTGTCTTCTTTACCTAATAACTGGCCAACGGGGGCCATGCTTGGCTGCTGTTGACATCAATGATTCTACTGAAGGGACTAAATAAACAGTTAAATGCCTAAAAGTGCTCATCCATGGAAAAGCATCCCTACAGTCAGAATTACTTCAGCTTTACAGTAGCAGAAATGGGGTCAGAGGCTTGCCCTGTGTCATTTCCATCTGTGCTAATGACAAGTTCACTGAAGACAGTAGCTTCTGCCTCTAAATGCAGGATGGAAATAAAACACATCTAGTCTACCAAGGTTTTTTCGGACTACGTGTTTGGCTTGTAGTGCTGGTCCTCATGTCTGTGCTCTGCTCTGGTGAGACCCCCCATGGAGCCCTGCATCCAGCTCTGGGGTCCTCAGCACAGGAAGGACATGGACCTGTTGGAGAGGGTCCAGAGGAGGCCACAAAAATGATCAGAGGGATGGAACAGCTCTGCTATGAGGAAAGGCTGAGAGAGCTGGGGTTGTTCAGCCTGGAGAAGAAAAGGCTGTGGGAAGACCTTATTGCGCCCTTTCAGTACTTAAAGGGGGCTTATAAGAGAGATGAGGACAGACTTTTTAATAGGGCCTGTAGCAACAGGACAAGGGGTAATGGTTTTAAACTAAAAGAGGGCAGATTCAGACTGCATATAAGGAAGACATTTATTACGCTGAGGGTGGTGAAACACTGGCACAGGTTGCCCAGAGAGGTGGTAGATGCCCCATCCCTGGGAACATTCAAGGCCAGGCTGGATGGGGCTCTGAGCAACCTGATCTGGTTGTAGATGTCCCTGCTGATTGAAGGGGTGGACTAGATGACCTTTAAAGGTCCCTTCCGTCCCAAACTATTCTATGGTTCTATGATCTGTTCAGCAGATGCCAAACTCACTGCTTAAAGTCAAATGGTCACCATGCTCCTCCAGTACAGCCTGCTCCTGTAAAGCCACTTCGGAGTGATCTTGTATCTACCACAGAGCTAGAAAGGCTGAAGAGCATTTTTATCAATCAGGCTTCTTGTTTGTTACATAGCAAACGAAGTGGATCAGATTGTTTCAGTTCCAGCTCCAGTGGGTACAGCTGCTGTTTGATCTTGGCATGTTCCTTTCAAGCCTCGCTGTGTGAAAGTGGTGACATTTTTATTTGTTTATTTGCAAAAAGTCCTTGTGCACATGTCCACTGCTCCATTTGGGGGTAATTTCATAGTGTTCAAATAAGTTAGCTTTTAATCCTTGTCTCATTGCAACATGGGAAGCTACAGAAAGCTGGTTTCACTTCTGACACCTCAAGCAGGAACAGCCCACATCTGGGTTTGACTTCTTTTGACGACATTCGAGAAATTCCATTGCTTGAGGAGTTCTGCAAAGAAATACATGGAAACAAAATCACCATTACATAGTGCCTTGGTCTGGATTTCTTGGACCAGGGAAGCTAGCTAGAAATACTGTCTTTACTATATGTGACAGACTCAGACCCATTGAGCTCCACTGATTTTTGGACTGACAGAGGTGTCCCTCCTCTAAAAATCTGAGTCCTAAGAGCAACTAGAGCCAGTCTGGCCTCTAGCATAAATTAAAGCAAACTCAGAGAGACATCAACTCTACTGCTCATTACTCCAGCAATACAACTTTACAAGCAAATTTCAAATTTGCCTTTAAAAGAGTATTTATAAAGAGCATAATCTTATCCAAGTGGTGTAAGAACATCTCAATAATAGCCTCTATGCATTAATAGGATGAAAACAACTGATTAGATACCCTATAAAAACATGCTCTTGGCTTTGTGGTTTATCCATTACAATACTAAAAAAATGCTATGTGAAAATTCACTTTAAACATTTCATTAACCTTCTTAACTCTGACCCAGCATGATGATACATGCTGAGAAACTAACAATATATTTTACATAGAAAATATATGTCTCTGTCCCAGTAGTTTCTGAGCACAGAATAAATAAATGTGGATTTTCCAGCTGTACCAGCTGAGGAAATTAAAGATCCTCCTCAGTAAAGCACTTAGCATCTTGTTAATTTGAATAGCTCCCAGGGAAAGCTTTAAGCAAAATAAATGACCCTTCCCTTAAGAAGAAGTTAGGGGCAGCAAATAAGCAAATTTGCATATGGGAAATGCTTATTATTCACCAGCACTAAATGTTTCCTGTTCAAATTGGCAACAGAGAAGAACCTAAGTCTCTATGGTGTTTTACTGAGGAGCTAGGAAGTTAATGGGAGAGGGAAGATACTACTCATGTCTACCTCAGGAAATAGGCTAAGGCCAGCACTGATCATTCTGCTGAAGTACTCCCATATTTGATATTAAAAGGGCTCTTATTTGCTTGTTTAAATTCATATCTAAATACGACAGGTCTGAGGAGGGTGCAGGATTAATGCAAGTGGATTCTAATAATACAACAAGTTTGCAGGGTCTTTTAAAAATATATATATATAGTGACTATAAGGGCAAAGCTTACCTTTGCCAAGATTTTCAGAAGTGTCTGCGATTTTTGGTACTACCCATTTACATTGTGACAACTGAAAAGGGCTCAATTTCACAGTTGAGGAGCACAGTTTTTCCAAAAACAGGCTTTCTGAGATATTTCAAGGAGGCCACTTGGATATTAAAGATGTTAGTGCATCCAGATCATCAGTATCTTTGGAAAATCTTAGCCACAAGGGAACCAGCTTCTTAATAATGTTGCAAGCTGTGTGAGATAACCAGCTTGGCTTTACTTTTCTGGCTAGCTCATAATGCAGCCCCTTCGGAGAAAAGCAATGAAAACAGAGTTTGCTTGAAGTATTGCAAGAGGCTGTACCGTTAGGGAAGCAGAAAAATCTTATATTCCTCTCACCGTGCGACAAAATCCACCCAATAATGCTCAGATGTCCTCTTTAAGCCACCTAAGAGAAGCTACCTCACCATTTTGGCAGCCATCCAGAGTGTGCATTTTGTGTCCAAAGTTGGGGAAAAAAAGGCCATAGAGGCAAATGATTTTGCAGGAAGATTAACACACACAAAAAAACCAGTTGGAGTATTTTTAACAGAAGCAAATATTTCACACAGTTTTACTTTCAAAGGCCTGGCTGTGGCTTTTGTTTAGTTTCTTTTGTACTTGGCTAGATCCCAGCATACGATTTGCAGAACATGATCTGCCTTTCCTGTACCTATGGGTTTTCTGGTAGCTCAGGATTAGCATCTGTTAAAAAACGCGTCTTGGAGATCTCAAGGCAGCATATTCAACTGCCCTCGCCAATATCTTGTGTTAACAAGATGAGTAGCAGTGTGTGGGTTATATGACCTGGGGAACAGCTCATCTTGGGCACCTCATCAGTTATTAGCAGTCCCTGTAAAAGCGATAGGTTTCCAACAGTCACTGAAGGTGGATATCAAATGTAATAGCAGCCAGAATTAAGTGTTTTTATGTTGGGGGGGCTTTTGTTTAAACAGCTGTTTAAATGGCATAAGACTGGCCCATTACAAATATGTAGCGATTTCATAGGAAGCACCACATGTACAAATACCTTAAAGTAAACCTAGAAAAGTAAGTTCTCTTTCTTTCAGCTGCACTGGTTCTCCAGTGCATGTTGGCTGCCCTATTCCAGTGATGCACAGCAGCCACAAATCTGCTGGGATGCCCAGTGTGGTATAAACAGCACGAGGCAGCAAGAACGTGCTGGTAAACCTGACTTGGAAAAAGAGGGTACACACGCATGTATAAGGGATGCGAAGGCAGTCTGTAGCTTGGTTTAAGAGCTGTGCATTTAAATCTGCAGAGAAAGCATCTGGCACAGAGTTGTGTAAGGAGTTTGAAACTCGGCTATCACTATATCCTCTGTGTCAGCATGAGCGTCCCACTGCACTGGACAGACAGTCTGGTCTTGGTGGGGAGAGAGGTGGAGGAGAGAAGGCGGCCAATACTGAGAATGGAGTACAGAGACGAAGAAAGTGTCTTCGTGTCACCCCCACCTCTGGCTTTTATTTGAGCATTGTCTTTATCCCCCTTCCTGCATCCCACAAAACCTTCATATTGTGCTCTCAGCAAGAGAACTGTTCTACGCTGAATATCCAGCCTAAATCACACAAGGGCTGAGAGCTGCTCAAAGCCTTCCTACAGTTCCTATGTGAACAGCCAAGCTCTTTAGGCCACTCTCCACTGTCTCTTCCAGTGCAAGAGCATGGGGCCATCAGGTGAAGGTAGGAGAGGCCAGGTGTGGAACAAACAAAAGGAGATGGCTCTTCATTCAATGGTTTGGCCACTGTCCCGTTTGTCTCTGTGTTTTAGGGACAGGGCCCAACTCTGAAACAACAACTCTGAGCCCAACTCTGAAACAACGACTCTGAGCCCAACTCTGAAACAACTTCAAAGCCCTCCCTCAGAAAGTAAGGAGTGCTGAAGAAACAGAGAAGGCAGACAAAAGGAGAAGCCAAATGACTACAGGGAACAGTGGCTGAAAAGAAGGAAAGAGATGGCAACAAAGGTTTGCAAATTTAAAAGTAAGGAACTGGAGGTGGACAAAGAGCAAAGGACTCCCAACAGCAGTGCCACTCTGGTAAGCTGCTGAAACAGCAGTGCTGTTCTGGCCAGGAAGGACGAATGAAAACAAGCCTCACAGCCTTGGGGATCAGTCAAGCTTAATCCTCCTGTAACACAACTGGCTGGCTTGGCCAAGGCCAGAAGGACGTAGGTGAGGAGGTCCCACAATGTGGTGGGGGTCTTAGTTGGGACAAGTGTAAATAAAAAGGTGAGGAAAAAAGTGCAGCCTCAGGAAGAGATCCTGGGGGAGCAGAAAGAGGGAATGCAGCCTGGCAAACTTGATCTAAATGTGTGCTAGGCCTCACCTTGCAAATAGAATACCAGGATGGAAGGGACCTCAAGGATCATCTGGTCCAACCTTTCTAGGCAAGAGCACAATCTAGATGAGATGGCCCAGCACCCTGTCCAGCTGAGTCTTAAACTGTCCAGCGTAGCAGAGACAACCACTTCCCTGGGGAGATTATTCCAATGATTGACTGTTCTCATTGTGAAAAATTTTCCTCTCGTGTCCCATCGGAATCTCCCTGGGAGCAACTTGCACCTGTTACCCCTTGTCCTCACCATGTGACTCCTTGTAAAAAGGGAGTCTCCATCTTCTTTGGTCCAGTAACATCTTGAGCTGCTCTGGGAACATATTTGTGTCATAGAACCATAGAATCATAGAATGGTTTGAGTTGGAAGGGGCCTTTAAAGAACCTCTAGTCAACCCCTTGCCATGGGCAGGGACATCTTCCACTAGATCAGGTTGCTCAAAGCCCCATCCAACCTGACCTTGAACACTTCCAGGAATGGGGCAGACACGAGTTCTCTGGGCAACTTGTTCCAATGTCTCACCACCCTTATGGTAAAAAATTTCACTGCTTGAGTGAGAATTTTCCATTTTATTTCCATAGTGATCAGAGGGAATAGATCAGGATATAAACTGGGAGACTGGGTACCAGGCTAACTAAGATCAGTGAACAAGAAAACACAAAGAGAAGAAGAAATCTCACTCTCAGGACAGACCCTCTTGGCTAATGATTCCCCTGGATATAGGAAGTGAAGGCACAGAGATACACGAATGATGATGGGACTCCCTTTGCATGTGTTTCCAAGAGCTTGGCGCTGTTACCAGTACAGTTTTAGTAGTGCTGAGAAGTCAGGGATCCTGGCCACAGGGCTGTCAGTGCTATATATGCCAGCAGGCCTTAGCTCTCAACTCCACAATGAATACAAGAAACAAGAAGAGACAATAAACAGACGGGGAGACTTTAAAAGAAAATGGTAGGTTAAGGAGGGAACACCTATCTGTCTTATCCGTGACATTTAGAAGACATCTATCACTTTGTTTTCTAAACCCCAAACAAAATTACAGAATTACAGAGTTCAGAGGAACCATGTATTTCTCTCTGTTCCTCTGGAATGACAGTGGTAGGTGAACTGAGTCTTAAACAGATGATGGATAGAGGCCCCTCCTTCCTTTTCCGGAAACTGGAGTCATTACTGAGACAGACAGCTGGATGGAGGAAGAGCAGTTTGTGGCATAAATTTAAGTGCAAGAACACAGATTTTTTTCCAGGTACCAGCTGTTTTGGAGACTCATTCGGATGATTTTTAAGTATAGGATTTGTTTCATCTAACATAGAATTCGTAATTCTCTTGGGGAATAGTATCCAGCTCCCACAGGGAATGCCTTGTCCGAAGGGTGAGGGGAAGATACCTGTCTATCACTATGACATTCACCCACTAGGATACAGTCTTCCTATTAAGTTAGAGGCCCTGTTTTGGCCCCCTGTACTTAGATTATGTATCTTGTTCACTGGGAGTTATGGTCTTTGCAAATGCATTCCAAATTCTGCTTGATTTAATCAGCGCAATTTTCTCTTTCCTAGTGGATTGGCCTTTCCATCTGTGAGCCAGGAACACTTCAGCTGCAGTGAGCGCAGGGAGGCCTCACTGGTGTCACAGCAAACCTTCCACCATCCTGCTGACCACGGTGTTTGTTCCCCGCTCCTTTACCAGCAGCTCCTTCTCTCAAGGTCCACTTCAATACAGTGAACTTTGCCAGAAGCCCTGTCACTTCTTACGGCCACCTCGCTGCCCCTGTGAAAACACTCCTTATAAACTGTGTCACTTACTGCCTGCCTCCTGTCTCTGCAGTGACAAATTGCAACCTTCAACTCAGAATGATGGAAAATTTATACCATCACAAAACTCCCTCTTACCTCCTTTTGTCATCCCCGAGACCTCACAGAGACCTGACCTCCAAAGGTTGGGGCAGAGCTGCTTTTAGCAGGCTCCAAGGAATGGTAGGAGTTTGCCCCAGACCTGCCCCCACATCAGACTTTCCTCCCCCTGCTTCAGCCGGAATTTAATAAATTTCACTCTTTTCCAAGAATGGAAACAAAGGAGAGAATTTCGCCTTTAATCTCCATGTCTCGCTTTCCCCATCAGTAAAAGAAGGATAATAAAACACATTTGCACACCTCTGAGGGGTGTCGTGAAGGATAAATTAGTTAACGCCTGTAAAGTGTTCTGTAATTGCTTAAAATGTTGTAATGAAAAGTGTGAGCAGCATGCGAAAAAGGGATCACCTCCAGAGCTGAAGTGATGCTGAGCTGAATCCTTACAGAAAGAGCCAGTTTAAGAACAGCCATGCTGTATACTGAGCTCACTCTTAATGCTGATGAAAACGTTGTATTGAGGGAAGTGGGGAAAAGCCACCACCTCTGGGAAGTGCCATCCACGGTGGCCTAAAGCTCTTCCTTTGCTCAGAAGGAAAGTAGCTGGATGTGGAGGTGCAAGCAGTGCCTACCTGGCGTGATTTTGGAGGTGTAAGCAGGTATCAGGAAACCTGTTGTACTGCTATTACCCAGCAGAAACTGCACGCTTGGTCTATGACCAGATGTGAATGAGTCTGTGGGACTATGCAAAGGACATTAAAAGAGGCACTATCAGCAGCCCAGATCTTAAAACGTCATGACTCAGATTTCATTACCATGAAATTTGCTTAAAAATCTCTACATTTCCTATAGGTAGCAATTGTGGAGTGGGGTTCCCCTTCATTCTAACTTCTGAGCCCTGAATTCATAAGGCCTTTCTTTGCAAACCTGAACACTAGAAGCCTTCCAAAGAAAAAAAAAAAAGCTGGATTTCTCGTGTAACCACTCAATTCCAGCAGCTGGGCTTTAATGTAAAATGCAAAGAATTATAAATGTCAACAGCAGAGCTAACAGCTTGGTGAAGTATCCTCTGTTCTTGGCAAAGGCTTCCTACAGGTGGCAAGTTTGGGCTCTGGTCTGTCCGCTTCTCATAAGGCACAGAAAGGGGCAGGCTGAGGGGAGGACGCTTGTCACGACATGATCCCTCACCTGTGAAATCACCTCTATGCAGCGAGGACTA
The DNA here is from genome assembly GCA_020745775.1 of Theristicus caerulescens. Classification (NCBI taxonomy): domain Eukaryota; kingdom Metazoa; phylum Chordata; class Aves; order Pelecaniformes; family Threskiornithidae; genus Theristicus; species Theristicus caerulescens. Next base: position 126,133,651 of record CM036559.1, on the reverse strand, counting down.
TTGCTAAGGTATAAAGGCTGCGTAGATTTGTACTGATTTGCTGAGCAAGTGACTTCAGAAGTAGGTATGGCTTCTATCTGTCCTCACATTTTTGAGTCATTAGCCAGCAAGGCTGTGGCTCGGTTGCTTTCCTGCTACATGAACAGCAATATTTACAGCACCCAGAAATAGACTGAGGAGGCGAGACACCCAATCAGTCTGAAAGCCAAAGAGCTTAGCCAGTTCCATAATTATGTTTTAAAATACCTGCAGTCACATCTGGAGAGCAAAGCAGGATACGTATTCTCCTCCCCCTTCCTCCTCCTTTCCATGTGAAAGGTATGATGCACTGTCCGAGGGCTAAGGTCATGTTTGCTTTGATCTGATAACAAATGGTATAATAATAGCTGGTTGGCATTCAAGAAAAAAACTACTTGTTTTAACTTGTGGTTTATCATCAGAAGTGGAAACAAGGATTACTTCTTTTCAGGGACACGCCAAATGAAGGACAATTTGCAGGAGCCAAATTCCAGACAACGGGTGCACTCTGCAGCAACAACACAATAAACCCTAGTTTCTAATAAAACTTCCAGCTACCTCTCGTCCAGGAAATTTTGGTGGTTGTGAGGTGGCGTGGGCTTGAAACCCAGCAAGTCCCAGGATCTATTCTTACTTCTGCTACAGGCTTGCTTTGCAACTGCGTATTAGTTTCTAGAGAGGAACTGAAGAGTTCAATCTTACTTAAAATAAATTCCAGGGCATATCACCTTTGGCAAGGTTCTGCATGGAGATAATAGTGTTTACTCCTTAGCTTTACAAGGGTATTGGGGCTGTTATTACAACTGTAGTACTTTGACCATGAAAATGCAACGTTGTCATAATTTTCTCTCCTTCGCTCTGGTATGTCTAAAACAGGACTTGGAGATTTATAGACCTTTCGGTCATCCTTCTTTCCTGGGTGCCAAAGACATCAGGAAATCATGCTCGCCTGTGACAAAAGCTTGTGAGTCAATATTAAATACAGCTGTGGCTTTGACTCCCTTTTGGAGCTTGTTGTTACATCACTAGAAGAAAAGGTAACGTGGCCAGAAGCCGTAGATGAAGGATGCATAATTTATCACCTGCTCTGTGGGTACTGATGGCACTCACAGAATCGTCTTCTTGGAAAAGCTGGCCCTCTGACACGGCTGAGTTTCTTTACTTCAGGATCAATATTATCAACAAACCATTATTTCCTCCTTCAGGGAAAGATTTTTACTGGAAATAAATATGCTTCAAATTCTGTCATCTTCAGAACTGTAACTCACATTTTATTGTTGGGGATAAAATGCTATTTTTAACATTAATATCTTAACTAAGTCAAAGCGTACATTTACCTTGTGACTAAAAACCCTCTCCAAAGCCAATACAGAACTCCTATACAGCCCCTTGGATACAGGCAGAAATTCCGATGTATAAAACACTCCTTCAATTAAAGGTCGCTGAAGAATTCTGTTTTTTAAATGCTTCAACTTTTTCTCGCTATTTGAAAACCTCTAAAGCCTCAAATGAAGATCTGTGTCTCTGGGCAGAAGTCCTGTTGCCTTGCTTAGTCATTTTGAAAGGCTGAATTCTCACCATTTTTTTTAAGAAGGGGGAGAAAAGCAGTGGACTATTCAGTTTCGCATTTGTTAAATACATAAATGAGATGATCAGCCGCAGGGGACTGGGAAGGGAGGAGGGCTGGAAGAGAAATCACAGTGGAAATTCGGTACCTGTATTTCTGTTTTAAAATAGCCTCACAATAGTTTCAAAAGACATTATTTATAGAGCACCACATGCAATAAGAGTTTAACAGGCAAGGTAGACAGAAGGTTTCAGTCCCAAAGCATGGTTCAATATTCACTGACCTGACTGCCGAAGACCACCTGCACAATTTTCATGTCCCCAAACTCCTACTTTTGCCTGCACGTTCCCACCTCTCATCGCCTTTACTCTGTGCTGACACGCTTTGGAGCCACATCACAGCTTGGATCAGGGAACTCTGATCCAACTGAAAAAGTAACCCTGCAAAAAAGGGCCAGCGTTATTTTTTGGTCAGATTCAGTTCCCTGGTCAGATTCAGCACCCAGCAGCAGAAATGCTGCATGCACAAGGGCAGCGCACAAGCAAGGGGTGGCCATAGTGGGAGGAGGAGAGGAGTGGCCCAGTGTCTGCTTAAGCCACCAGCAATGCCGACAGGCTGATTGTGGAACTAATCCTCTGGTGCCTTCACCCCGATGGTCTGAGGGCAGGCTTCACTTTGGACATGGTGAGTCATTCCCTTCACTAAATGCCACTATTCACAGCAAAGAAAGCCTAAGGTTGTCCCCGGTTCTTGTGATTTTTGTGGGAGCCTGGAGTCATGTTACCCATGTGAGAATCTCTGCATCCCTTTGGAAAGGTCAGTGTAGCTTGAATCCCTCCTGGCTGTGGAGGAAAAAAGCATGAAAGTCATATCCTAACAGCTCAAAGAGCTGAAAGCAAAGAGAATAATCTCACACCCATAACAGCAAAAACGTAATGACTCCATAGCCCATGCTATGCCAAATGTATGGCTTTTATTGAATTCTTTTTTATTAGCTATTTTGTTTGCTGTTCATTAAGGCAAAAACAGCTTTCAATGTATCCTGCTTAAGGTAGTGTGTCCCAAGAGGAGAGCAGCAGAGTGTAGATCAGGATTAGGGGCACAAGAAGACCAAGGGGCAAACAGTTTTGGGAGGAGGGTAAGGGGGGAGAGGGAAGGAGGAGAAGGGCATAGGAAGCAAGGACAAGATGGAAGAAATGTCAGGAAGGAGACAGAGAAGACCTAAGGGTACACTTACTCCATACCATACAATGAGTCAACTAGCTGGGTTGCAGTACATGCTGTAGGTATTCTAGCTCAGCAATCCATCTCATTACTACACCTACCTGCTCAGTAGGCTGCTATAGTGTGCTCTGTAGGTGTAGCCAGAGTTGTATTGGCCTTGGAAAGAAAAAGAAAGACCTCTGGGGAGAAGCAGGAGGTGAGGGGGGACCAAAGGCAGGCATTTAAACCTGGAGAGAAGATAATAGCTGGCTGAGCAGATGAGATACATGGGTTTTATGGCTGGTTTCAGCTAGATTATGGGGAACAGGAGAGAGTTTGGGAGGCTCGTTAGAAATATTTTTTCCTGTATTTTGTCACGCATGGGCCACCCAGCTGTCATAGCTAGATATTCGCATGTTCTGACCAATGGAACTTTTTAATTAAACAGAGGGTTGCTTCAGCACGATGCTGTGCAAGCTTCAGTTTCAATCATCAAAGCTTCTTCTGTTCCTGTGCTCCAGCAAATGCCCTTGCAGCTTCTTAGGGCTCGGAGAAGTGTCAGCACAGATCTGAGGCAGAGCATATGACTCCTGAGACTTGTGTCTCGCAGGGGATCAAAGTTGTGTCAAAAGCCCTGTACTCATGGGAAATCCTCTTCATAATTAACATTTATATAACGACTCCTTTGCTGGCCAAACACATGTTTACATTCCTCCAGTCTGTTTTTTTAAGAGACAGTGCTGGCCAGAAGTTTTTGCAAGAGCACTGGAATTAGGTCTTTGTTTTCAGCTATACTCCATTTACCCATGAGATGTTTAGTGAGTCTCTAAGGGGACAAATGCTCCCACACATCCCTTTGTTTACCAAAGAACCTGGATGCATTCTGCTTTTGTCGAGAGTAGGTATCAGGGAGAGGTGACAGAGAGCCTGTGGGGTGACTGAGCCATCCTACCTCCCCCCACCAATGCGATATGGGGTTGGGGTAGAAAAGAGATCTGAGGATCTTCGAGGAAGGATGCCCAACAAATGGCTCTTACCTAAAGAGGTCACAGCTCTGTGGAGTGTGCTGCAAAGTGAATCAGTGGCCCTGACTTCAGGAAAGGCAGGATTTTTGCCTCACCCTCAAGTCTTTGGGGCTTTTCTTGTCTTTGTGCCTCCTCTCTTGGTGTTTATCATCCGTAAAATGGATGGGCTATACTAATCTTCACCCACTGTGACTATCAGGTACATCTTATAGACAGTCTGCTGTGTTTAATCATGAAAGTCTCAAAATACGGAAGCTGGTACACGAGTAAGATGTGGTCCAGTTGGCTTTTAAGTAACTCCTCTTCTGATTGCAAGTTCCCCTTCAACCTGGCTCACAGCCCCAGAACTATCTAAATGATTTCATTTTGGCTATAATCACAACCTCACTCAGGACTGCTACAACCTCATGAAGGGTCAGAAACCCAGATTTGGGAGCTATTGCCTAAGAGTGCTCATGTTCTACTGTGGTTTCTGAAGGATAGTTTTTTAACAGGCAAACCATCTGTGCAGGGGAAAGTCAGCCCTATGAAACAATGAGCTGTCCTTTCTAGGAAACCAAATGATCTGGATTAGAGAAACACCAAAAGATATGTTCTGCGATGCAATTTTGAAAAGTTCTTCAGGTGACTGTTTCTTCTAAAGCTATGAAATGTCACATCTGGGAATGAGGCAATCTTCATAATTAAGGTCTTAAAAAAAATAGTAAGCATTTCTAAAGGGAGAAAAGGCCCATAAATGTAAATTTGGTAGCTGTCTGCACATAGCCCTCTAGTATAGGGGACAGCGTTGCTCCCAAACTCAGCTGGGCTGTCTATGGAGAAGTGAGTGGTGGCAGCAGCTGCCACACGCACTAATTTATTGAATATCCTTCATAACCTTACTGGCAGGAATTCAATTGCAATTTAAAGCAGTAGAACTTTGCAGGGAGGGTAGCAATGCCCCTCCTCAAGGAATTTCTCTGAGTTCAGTCCTCACTGCCTCAGGAAGAATCAGTTTTACCTTTTCATAACAGGAGTGGTTTGAAGCCCGCATTTGATTTCATCAGAGGCTTTCTTCTTGGACTTTTCATAAGTTTTTCATGACTCTTGAGAGTATCTTTGCTTTAGGATGTGCATTTGAGAATGACAGAATTCTGCCCTGAAATTCGCACAAGAAACTATCTGCTTAGTAAGACCCTGCAGTTCCATCGTGCACAGGCAGGGACTACATCTAGGCTAGATGTTGTAAGCACTAATAAGATGTTTACTCAGTTGATGTTTGTTCCGGTTTAATAAACAATTTATCCCATGTTAATATTATACCTCTAACCTCATTGAAACCCATCTTATGCAACTGGGCACATAAAAATTAAAAAGTGGGGGCTTTTAACATCTTACCATTTGAAAATGTTCACTCAAGTTGGAACACCTTGCAATTTCATTTCCGATAAAAGACTGGATTCCCAAAACAATGAAACTATTCGTTGGGGATAATGTTGCTCTATGTCAGTAAGAATGCCACAGTTTGGCAAAAGGAGCTTACTGATTTCTATATGTAAGTAGTTTTCCTCAAAATATTCATGTCACTGATAATCACTTTCTCCAGATTTTGTTTCTTTCAGTAGGCCACAACTTTAAAACTGTGCTCTTCTGTTCTGTTAAAATATGTGGACTAATCTCTGGTAAACCACCACATTTGATTTAGTTGAATATGTTTTAATAACATTTTCGGTTAGCATAGTTAGTTCATGTGCCAACTATTACATTTTTTCATTCCCCACAAAATCAGGACAAACTGTACGTCTCCTGCTGTGTCCAAAGCCGATTTGGCTAACTTTCAGCTATGCTAATTAAAGAATACAGCAATCCTATTTTTATCTGATTTTAAAATACTACAGATACACTGCTGGCAACTTTACTTGTTTTGATGCAAAATTAGTTAATTGCACAAAAAGTTCAGTAGTTTGTTTTCTGCTATTCATTTTCACATCCATGCACAGACCCACGCTCAGATACATGCCATAGTGCTAAGAGCTGCCAAACAATTACAGAGATTTATCAAATTCACTTTCAGGATAAGGCTTAAGAATATAGATTTGGATAAACTTCAGTAAACAGAATGTCATGGAACAGAAGAGAAAGTAAGAATAGCAATACCAAAGTTTAAAGACCTTTACTGAACAAAACTTGCTACAATACCAAAAAGTTCTATTTTGAAAAGAATGATTCTAATGTTTCTGAACACTTTGTTTAACCATGTTAAAAATATTTACTAAATAATGTTTATTAGCATTAAGCACTCCAGCCAACAGACTTTAAAATATTGTGGACCTAAAAAAAAAAGATTGATATAATGTCCCAAGAGTAAAAGGGTTTTGTTAATTTGAAAATAAAAGCGTTAAGATCAAGCAGGCACTAAATTTGCAGTAGCAACTCCCTCCTCCTCACCTACACAATTTATTTCTATACTGCATTGGTATTGCTGGCCATACTCTTAGCTTGCAGGGACAAAACCTATTCTGTTTGAAGTCGGTGGGCATTTTGCCATAGATTCAATAGGAACGGAATTTGGCATCCGAAAGCACACTGCGTGTGATGAAATATGGACCCGCGAAGTATTTGATCTGTGGTTTTACCTGCCTACACTCCTGTTTTCTTTACAGCTGTTCTTAGTTAAATGTTCTTTTAGGCATCTGATCTTTCAGGTCAACAAGGTGTTACACAAACTACTTATCTTCTCCTGTGTCCTCCAACTGGGTTATGTAATCTGAATCAGTTCAATGCATCTGATATTCATTTTTCCTCTTTATCTTTCGCTGTTTTTTGGGTTGTGAGGGCTAAAAACCACAGGTGCACAGAACGTTCATCAGCATCTGGCTTCTGTAGTTCTTCCTAGGTTTCAGCTGCTGTTGCAATGCACAAAGTCTTTGGCAATGAACAGGCTCTTGGAGAATGTTAAAAGTGAATACCAACACATGCAGGGTTGGTGTTTGACTTGAGAATATCCCAGTGCAATTTGAGAGACTATAATCCTTTCTTTTGGATCATTATTCCTTCTTTATTCCTCCGGTAGCAAGCACTGCCAACATGTCTGGCTTTCCAGTGAAAAGGGACACTGTATGAAAAGGCAAGGGAGGGCTTAATTGATCAGTGAAAGCACAGAGAAGTGGTCCAAAGAGAAGAATTGGATAGGTGGACGCATTAGAAATGAGACACAGATCCTCTACCACTCTTTGCTCCTGCCTTCAGATAAAAATGACCAGTAAAAATTCTGATGATTTTGTGATCCATGGAAAGTGAATTTGTTGGCCTGCAGACAGTTCCCAGTGGAAAGGTCCACATCACACAACTTCCAACACAGTAGGCGTCTTCTGATCTGAAGTCACAGAAAGTTTGTTGCCAGATTCACTTGTAGCTTTAAACCAATATGGATTTACCAGGAGGCTACCAAGGGAATTTTAGCCTTATGGTAGCCCCTCTCCCACTCCCCTGCTGTAGTGCTGGCAATTCACTTGTTCCCAGCGTATCACCTCATCCTCTCTCTGGCACCTCAACCCCATCTGCAAGCGGTGGGGAGCCAGAGAGGGGGCACAACCCGAGGCAGAACTGTGAGTTCGTATTCTCCCGCATTTGGCCCTCCACTGCGGGATCTCCCCGAGGCCGATGAGCTGGCAGAAAGGTGGGTGCCTGAGATGTGGTTGTGAAGGGAGCGCTGTGTCCCTGCCATTCACAGCTGGCCTGCATCTGTCCCTGGCCTCAGTGGAGGAAACAAGCAGAACATATAATCTGATCACTTCTAGACAGGGGTCGTGGCTGAAGCACATTATCAAGACAAGCCTGCACCATTGCTACTCAGAAGTATTACTTTTTGAGCTCTAAGAAATAAAACTGGGAAACACAGGATGACAGAGAAGGTGAGAACAGTCACTCTGATATTACTTGTAATCCTTTGCTTCTCAGATCGTGAAAAACAAAGCAATTTAAAATATCCAGTTAATTTCTTTTTTTCTGCATTTCCTCCACTTCACTGAATGGAAAGCACTTTCACCTATGTACTTGTGTGTACTGGAATGAATTAGGACAAACCCTCTATTGATTTTAAGGTTCAGAATAGCCTATACCCCATCAGAACGATGGGAGGCATTTACTTAATGTCCTTTTCCGTGCAGCAGTTTGGTTTAATCAGCGTGAAGTCTGCCCACGTGTAAATGCAGTCACTGACCCCTGAAGCACAGAGCCAAATGCTGATAGCCTGACTCACTGCAGTGGGCAAGATTCAGATCTCACATAGAGACCAGGGACTGGAACCTACCTATACAAGGCTTGAAACCAGCTCATTGGCATAAACGGATTTATTCACTTGGGGAAGGGAACCCGGATTTACTTTTGCTGCACAGGCCCGGTTGTGAGAATACTTTTCACACATAGGTTTTCTTCTGGGTGAGAAGCCCCATTCAAGTCAGCATTGGCAGGACTGGACCCAGCTATTTACTCTCTATAGTTGGCATTGCCAGCATCAACATTTTTGTTTCAGCTCCACATCAAAATTCATGTGGGTGTAAAGCTTTCCCAGACATAGAGCATGAGCACATGCGCCTCAACATTAATGAGGGAATCTATTAAGCTCTGCTGCACGTATGTGTGTGCAAGAGTGTGAGCATAAGTACCAATTATAGCTTGGCAGCAGGCTGAAGTGCCTGTTCCATTCATACCCTGCATTTTCATTTGCTTATAACTTTCCTTAAAAATATTCCTCTGGGGCTGCAGTGTGTTATGCTTGCTTTTGGCTCAGAGGTGACTGAAGAAAATGATAGGAGCTGCTTCTGAGTTACAGGAGGCCGAGAGGAATGCAGTTCCTCCTGCACTCGCCCTGCTGGCTCGGTGCTCGTGAACTGGCAGGGGAGTGACATGAAATGAATGACAGTGCCCTCTCACAAGCACCCAGAGAAGGATTCTTATCAAATGCTATCTCCTGCCGAGTCTCACGAACACTGCCAGCCTGGAATGATGGGGAGAAGTATTTGGCAGCAAGGCCCTAAGTTTTTGAGATGAAACTAGGGGGAGGGGATGGAGACAGTGTCACTAGCTGGGACCGGGCCACTTGTTTTTCCTGTGTGAAAGATGGTCTCCAGAAATTTTGGGGAACAGCACTTATCATGCTGGTAAGGCTGTGTCGCAAGGTTTGTTTTTCCCCTTGGAGCATCTGAGCGAGTTACTGTGAGAGTGCCCGCTGCCAAGAAAGGATGTGTAAAAAAAAGTCCTTAGGAAAGAGGAGCGGGAGTGCAGTAGGAATGCTTGCTGATGGGCAATGCAGGGCAGGCACAGGGGACAGCGTACCTCTCGCTCTTCAGAGGTGTCAGCGTTTGACACATCCACTGGAAAGTGTGAACAAAATGCTGGGGAGCTTGTTTCCTTTCTATCTCACACTCGAAAAAGCATTTGTTACATGCATTTGTTGGTCAGGTAGCAATCCTGGTTTTGAAGGCATTTGCTTATAGCATTAATGACACGATCAGTTTTGCAACGTGCAATTTTCATGTCAGGGCAAGGAGAGAAAGGTGTTATAACACACAACAGAATTCAGAAGCATCGTGTTTGTTTTCCACCTCTACTTAGATCTTCTTGTATGGCATGGGAGCTCCTACCCAGATATCCTACTCCTAAGTGAACACAGTAAAATTAGTTCTGATTAATTAAGGGAGCTATATGAGAAGGTGCCACCGGCTGCAGGGCCCAGAATACTACCTATGAGGAGGGATGGTGGATATCGGTCTTGCATAGAGAGGCACAAAAGAGGAAATGCGAGAGAAACAAAAGAAACATCAAAGCTGGCACCGTTTCCAGAAAGAGGGAAGAGCAGTAAAAAAGAGATGTCTGATTCAACATGGATTTGAGGAAGTTGGCTTTGTCTGCAAGGACAAGAGGTGGGGACTAGGTGTGTGGACAGCGAGGAGCCAGAAGAAAAGCAAGTGCTGTAAGAGGAATGCAGAGCCATAGGTGATTTCAGCAGGAACATTCTGGATAGGCTCAAGGTGGGTATTTAGATAGAAGAGGGTGATGTATTTGAAGCAGGAATGAACTGAGCATGGAATAATGATCATTAGGAAAGGAGAGGGCTGAGTACTTAAAGTCTGAAGGATGAGAAACACAATTTCATACAAATGGGATACAAGAGAAGCAAAAGTAAAATCCAGTGGGTCATTACGTGTGGGCAAGAGGAATGTTGGAGGTGTAAACAAGCACATCTGGAGTAGTGGAAAGGGGTATCCATTAAAAAAGTAGCCCAACTCTGTTGTGTCTTGTGGCTATTTTGCGATATTCCAGCAGTGCTCAATGGTCGTGCCTCCTCCTCACATGTAATGTGGCCACTTTGCGTACCTCTGCCTGGTCGTGTTGGCAGCGTGAGTAACGAGAACCACACGCCTGGGCCACTTCATTTCACTGTGCCACTAACAAGTGTCACTTTGACCATAACTTTTCTATGTCCCAGTTTCTTTATGTTTATCTTCTTAGAGGTGCTACAAGACAAATTAATTATTGCCCATAAAATTATTTGATGAAGTTGCTATGGTGACGCAAATTAGATTGAATTCTTATTATAGTCAAGCTGGAGTATGACTCTAAATGTCTTTCATAGAAAAGCAGCATTGGGTAAATCTTTGCCAAACTCTTTGAAAATGGTTTTGAAATTATTATACTGCAGTTAAACAGGCAGAGTTCTACTGGGCTGGGCAAAATTAGGCTACTCAATAGCACTGATAACCTGAGATTGCTGTATACAACCAGTGAGTGGCCTGGTTCCAGCTGTGCAGCTGCTCGGGAGCTCTGCGTTGCCAGAGGTGCATGAGAAATGAACCATTTAGTCCTGAGAAGCCATGGCCACGGGCATATGCCATAGGTAGCTACATTCAGGAAGCCAAAGAGCTGGTGTTTTCTGTTTCCTGCAGTCTATTCTATATGTTATGTCTCTTACTCAAACAGATGCTAAATTCCTGGGGCTGACGGCAAATTCACCTTTCCTTAAAAGTTGGGGAAAATACTATAACTCTTAACAGCAAAGGAAACTATGGTGATCCTTGAAATGGGTCATGGGAAACATCTGGATTGTAGCATGTTTCTAAATCCTTTATACAACACTGAAAGAGTGTTTCCCAGCCTTATTCAGGTGGCTTCACTGCCTCTGGTTTTCCTCCCCATTGCCTCCTGGCCCCATCGCTGTCCCTCTTACCATCCCCTTCAGCAGTCCCATCCCTGTTCCATCGGCCCAGCCCTATTTCAAGCTTTTTGCCTCTCTGCAACTTGTCTTTGTCAGCCTCCTTCACTTCCCAGATGATGGTTGCTGGGGTTTTGTTGCTGTTTCCAGAGATGCCCTCAAATCCTTGGTAACGAGCCTGCTATGGTTTATTAGCCTGTGCTCAGCTTTGTGCCTCACCAGTTTTGTGCCCCAGAAGGGCTGATTTCTAATAGACCTGAAATTCAGCCAAAACACCTGCTTTAAATCTGAAGCTACATCTGATTAACAGTGCCCCCCAATCCATAGCTTTCCAAATCGTCTGCAATTGTATGCAGCATGGAGGAAGGGCACGGATGCCAGCAGCACTGTGAGCACCAAAGCACCCAGTCAGATTGCAGGCATTACAGCGTGGCAGGCACCACACAGAGTAGAAATGACACTGTTGCAAGAAAGTGATATACATAATAAATTACAGAGGTCATGCTGAGGCAAGGTTTTCAGCACTATACAATACACATGGGGAGAAACAGCCCTGTCAGCTTGTCTGTCCTTCCAGGATAGCTGGATGCCAGTGAAACATTGACACTTTGGGGAGCTTGTGAATGCAAGATACAGCATTTTCGCAGGAGCTGGATCCAGACTCTGGAAGAACTTTTCACTAGAGAAAAGAATGTTGTTTAGGTTTGCCACTTCGCTAAATATAGGACTCCTATCTTTGCATTAGTTTCTCTTCCGATATGTACTGCTTTCTCCTTTCATTCTCAAGCACACCCAGGCACACAAACAAAACCAAAGGAGTTATAAACTAATCAAACTTGTTTTCTTCAGGTTGGAAAAGAAGAGAGATAACATTTTGATTTCAATTTCCAAATCTTTGGGAGGTGCTCAGATATTATCTATCACGGTGCTTCAAGCTCCTCACTGTCATGGTATCAAGGGCTTCCCAAGCAATTAAAAAGCAACACACAATTATGAAAATATGTTTTCCCATCACTTCTCTCTCCTATTTCTGCTTATGAACAAAAATAACAAGCAGAATTTTTAACTGAGTGGAGTAAAACTGGGAGGTTTCTGTGCATATGAAGAGCTGTAAAAAGGCTAAATTTTTTTTTTGGACCTCTAAGACCGAGGTCACTTTTTGTGCCCTTAGGAATGAGATATTTTGTCCAAATCTGGTCTCAGTAACTCCTAGAGTCGCAAGCTTCCTCTTATTTGGGTAGTTTCACTGTTCCTGGAGAAAGCGACAGGCATAATCAGAGAAGAACTGACGGAGCCTAAATTACTTAGGCCAATTGCATGGAACTTCTCCAAATAGCAAGCAAGAATTCTTGAAGTGGGGTCTTGAAATCCTGGTCCTAGCTGAAGTTAGCATAAAAAATACCAGCAGTGTCAAAATTATTTATACCTCCGATTTACAGTATAATTTGGAAACAATACAAAAAGATGATGTATTCACAGCGATATGCGTTGCTCTATCAATAGCCTATAGCAGTCTCAGTGTTTTCATGGTGCGAAGCTTTATGCTAAAGCTGTCTTATCTCAGAGTCCGCTGCTGTATACGTCAGTGATTTATTTCTCCAGCACAGATATTTGGGACTCCAGAAGCAGTTCTGCCAAGAAATACAAACACAACAGTATCTTCAAAAAGCCTGGCATGATGAAGGAAGCAAGTTCTACATGTGCAAGCGCTCCTTCCACACACAGAGCAATGGCATTATTTGGGTTCAGCTTTCACCAGATGTCCTTCCTCTGACACCAATTTTCCTTACGCATTATAAACAGATAATCCTACTGATATATCCTGTCAGGCAGACAGAGCCGAATATCATTTGTATACTGCTTCTGTTTAAGTTGCCTAATAAATATTTCAGTGGCTTCATGGATGAGGGAGAGTTCCAAGACGACTCATCAGGAGGCACTTCTGGGAGAGGAAGAACATTTGTCTGCTGGAATCCTGTGGTTTCGCTGTATTATTTGCTGCTGTGCGTTCGGGAAGGAGGAGAAAAGCCCTGTTGTAACAAGTAATGAAAGTTGCAGAGAGCTGGGAGGCTGCGACTGCACTTTGGCAATGTACAGTGGGAGGTAACAACTCCAGTAGCTGTTCCTCATTGTCCGCCACTGCGTCTGGGTCATATAGGTACCAGGCTTACACAAGGCACGTTAGGGAACAGTCAGCTAACTTTTATGAGCAGAAGCATTAAGTAACTTTGTACAAAATCCCAACAAGCCAAGGACAGAGCCACTAAGTCCCAGAGCCCTGAGAAGCATTAGCTGAGTAGCAAAACAGTGGGAGGCTGATCTTGAAAGACCTGGAAACCACCAATTTTTTATGCTTGCCGTGATGTACATTTGAGAAATTTTTGGCAAGCTTTCAAAGAAAAATAACTCTGAGGAGAAGCATGATTGCAGCAACCACACAGCTCCAAACTCCTCGTTGCCTGTGAACAGATTTTCCCTTTGCACTTTCAGTGTCTGAGGTGACACTGAAGAAGTTTCCACAAAACTTTCCAAGCTGAGAAATGCAAAAACTTCCTTCAGGGCGGAGACACCCCGCCTGCTCCACGAGATTTTACACAGCCCTTCAAGCCGTCCTGCTGAACCCAAACGGGGGCCCACCGACGCTCCCAACCCACCCACCGCTGCCTGCCCGAGGGGAAGGGATACCAGCTTTGGGGGGGCTGTGCCTGCCGTCCTGCCCTTCGCCCCCTCCCGCGGACCTCGGCGCTGAGGGGACCGGCGCTGAGGGACGGCGCTGCCGCCAGCCCCAACGGTCGCCCCGCAACGGCCGCCGCCCGCCACGCCCTCGCCACGTGACACCCCCCCCCGCCTGGTCGCACCGAGGAGGGGCGGTGCGTGTCACGTGGGCGGGGCGCCGGAGGGGGATCACGTGATGCGGGCGGCCCCGGAAAGATCCGAGGAGGAGCTCCGCCGCCGCCATTTTCCTGCGGCGCCCAGTGTGTGTCCCCTGTCCCCGGCCGAGCGGAAGGCGCGCAGGGGGAGGGGACGGCGGCTGGGGGAGGGGGGTGGGCGGAGGAGGGGTCCCTGCTCGGGTGACAGGTCCGTCCCTGAGGGCGGAGCGGGGGCCGCCTGCGGCACGGCGGGGTGAGGAGTCCGTGCAGCTCCATCCCCCGGCTAGTCCTCCCGTCCCGGCCCCTGAGGAGGGAACGGAGCCGCTCTCGGTTCCAGCGCCGCCAGCAACCCGCCATGTCCGGCCAAAGCCTCACCGACCGCATCACGGCGGCGCAGCACAGCGTGACCGGCTCGGCGGTCTCGAAAACCGTCTGCAAGGCCACGACCCACGAGGTCATGGGGCCCAAGAAGAAGCACCTGGACTGTGAGTACTGGGGAGGGATGGCGGCCGAAGGGCTTTCCCCGCGCGTCCCGCCGGGCTCCCCCCTCTCTCGGGGTCCTGTGGACTGGAGTACCCGCCGTGGGGCTGCCTCCCGTCCCACCGGCCTGGCGGGGACGTGAAGCCTCCTCAGGCGGAGGAGCTCTGTGTGTTTCAGCATAGGACGTTCTCATGGCCGGGGGGGGGTAGGATCGGGGACGTGGCGATGGAGAGCTTGGGAGAGGCTGTTCAGTGTATCTGCTCTCCAGAAGGGGCCTTATTAGCCCTTCCCTGTGCACGGAGCCCTGGACAATGTGAGCCTCTGAAGGACAGGACTTGCCCCATACCCCTGCCTTGGAGAGAGAGAACCACAGAGGCCAAGCAGAGGAATGGGTTGTAATTTCTGTATTAATTGATCTCATTTGTGTTTTGCTAGGGCAGCACTCCCCCATTCTGTAGAGGAGGTGCAGGAGTTTCAAGAAGGAATAGCTGATCTTAAATCTTAATTTTTTCCCAGATAGTCTACTAGAAAAAAAAAAATGCTTCTCTGTCATTCTTGTAACTCTTCCACGTAGAAGAGTGTGAAATGAGTGCTTGAGGGGCTAATCTCTCTCAGTAAGGCTGTTGTTCTTAGTCTTATCCTTTCTAGTCTGTCTCCTTCACTTGGGAAGATGGGCCTAAGAGGACTTCTTTAGACTTTCGGTACCTGAGCTTAACATCCCGTATGGGGACTGGCCATTTTTCAGCTTCTATTAAAAGTAGATCCAAGGTGGGAAGACTTAAAAGCTTTTCTATCAACTCTGTTGATGGAAAACTCGCATTAGTGTGTCTCCCACTATGCTGTAAGGTCACAGGGCTGAGGATGTTCTTGGCTTGAATACCTGATTATCTTGCATTTATTCCAGGCCTTTTAAAGACCCTTCTCTCCTCTCCCCCTGCTTCACTTCCCCCAATATGTAATGAAAGATACTGGAGAGAGATATGTGGTTATGGCTTCTGTATGCGTGCTTTCTCCTTTCCTCCCACCCACGTCTGTGAGGAGAAGGTTGGGTCTTCATGTGTATTGAATTTGTGCCTTCTGAGTTGCTCTATATCCAAATGAGAAGACCAGATGATAGTACTAGGATTAATTGTACTGCAGTTATTTCTTCTTTCCACCAAAACATGTCTGTCTTAAAGGTTTAAGAAATTCTTGTTCTGCGAGTACCCGAGAGGGATGTGATCAATTTTTTAGGGTAGCCCCAGAACAGCTGACTCAGTTTCTTTGTGGTATTACCTCTTCCATTTCATCTCTTGCCTGGAGACTGCGTAGTAACTGCATGGCTTTGTTATTTTTGGTCAGCCCAGGGTGTCAGAAGGCTGAGGAAATCTTTGGGCTTTAAGTAACTTAGTCTCAGGTAGAGCAAACACCTTGTCATATGGCTTATGTATGAAGTTGTGGCGTTACTGGATTTCACACAACAGAAGGAAGGCTTTCTGGAAAAAAACTTTGTCAGGTTTAGCATGGAATAGTGCTAAAAGTACAGTTTCAGTAATAAGGCATTTAGCAGCTGAATTATTTCACAGTATAAGCTTTATAAAAAAGAACATCAAACTGAACGGACAACCGCTCTTCAGGCTGGCGTGTGTATACAAGGGTGATGTTCTGAACATGGTTGCTAGGGGACGTCCTAATTGAGACCTATAGGATGCTGCTGTAGAAGGGTGCTTGAACTTCTGAAGAAAGCTATCTGGTAGTTGCTGGGTGAGAAGCCCGTTTCTGTATTTCCCTTGTCTACTCTAGACTGTTAAAGGTCTCAGTTCCTGCCTCTTTATCAGAGAATTCTTCTATCAGAGCAAAGCAAACTTGTTGTTTTTTATGAGTTTTACTACTAGTCACTTTTTTTTTTTGGTACTTAAAATAGATCATGCGTAGATAAGTTTTGTATGCTGCCCCTAATAAGTTTGTTGGGAGTTTCTGTTCCTGGCATCAGGAAATGACACATGGGTTTGTATTTTGAACATTTTCTTTGTTCATACCCTTTATGGTTCTGTGTTCAAAATGAATGCTTTTTGCGCAAGCTGTGACTCAAGCCCCACCTCTAAATTATTTATACATATCTTCTTCTTACAACAAACAGTTTAACTACTAGATAAGTCCTATGAACTGACATCTCACTGTGAATGACAATTAATATACCAGTCTTCATAGGTGGCATGCTTAAATATTTTTCTAATTAGTGTTTATTGTGATAATGACCGTTAAAACTTACTTTGTTAAAGGTTGTGTCCTGGATGAGTTGATAAGGTGAGTTTTCTAATACTGTCCTGGAACGAAGCCTTAGTTTTGTAGCGTTTTCTGTGACCGTGACATACATTCTTGTTAATGTGGTATTTGTATTGCTTGTACAGATCTCCAAATCTCTGACTGTCCTGTTTCTGAAATCTGTCTTCATTAAGCTTGAGCCATCATGAACACGTTTAAGTAGCTCAGCCTCACATTAACTCGTACAAATGGGGGGAAATTCAACATAGGTACCCGTGCACATGATTATTCCTGTCCTTATTTATCTTGCTCTTGACTGTTCCAAAACTGAAGTGCTCCCTATCCTAGGTTTGTATGTTCCCTCTGTATTTCCCTCAGTGACCGTTACCTTAATAATCAAAGAATGTAAAAAGGCATTCTTAGCCCATAATGATAAAAATGTAATCTACTCCAGAGAATATTCCTTCTCTCCCATTACAAAGCTTAGTTGTTTGTTTGGTTTGAGAGAGAAAGAATTACAATTCTAATTTACAAGTGGACACGGCTTATGATAGGTAGCAACAATCATCTTATGGTCATATACTTGCACTGAGGGTATGCTTTTTCTCCTGTTTTGGAGGCCCAGTGTTATAGCTGGAATAAGGATTCTCTGTTTTGTAATCTAGGTGCTGCTTTTGTAATGATGGATTACTTGTTTTACAGTAATCAGACAGGTTTAATAGTCTTGAAACCCTCAAAGCGTAGTTCATGAAATTTCTTGTACAGAAAACCCAGTTTCACTAGGACTTTGTCCTAGTTTTCACACCTCTCTGAGCAGTGATAGCTCAAAACTGGTTTGTGGGTTTAACTTGTATGCTGTGATTTATGCAGCCCTTTCTTTCGCTTTTAGCTTTTGGTTGCTGTGTTTGGTGCCGTATAGTGATGCTAAGAACAAGTGCTGTAGGTTGTTTGAATGTAAATGGTGCTGGAAAACTTGTTGCCAGATTTCACTTTTTTTCACATGTTCCTATTGGGGGGGGGTATGTGTGCTTCCATAGGTATATGTGGTGGAGTTTTCATATTAGGAAAACCAGAAGACACATAGTTAATGCCAAGTAGGAGGTTTCGCTAGGTCAGTTCAGTGAAACCGCTGTAGCAGTGTTATCTCAGTAGCATAAAAATGTTTGTGTATGTCTACATTTTGTGGAGTGTAGTTAAAACAGCTTTGATGTAAAACACATTTAGGGTTGGATTCTTGAATGAGCGTGGCGTAGTAACCCTACCTGCTTGTAGCTAATGGAGTAGCGCTCTTTAAAGGAGAATGTGGATGGATGGCTTGGAAGGAAGTTGGTTGCAATGCTGTAATTATCCATTCTCAACAGGAAATCTCTCTATAGTTATGCCAGAGTGTAACTTCCTTGACTTCTTATTGTGAAGAAAAATCTGTATCTTTAGGGAAGATGGTAAACCAGCACCCTGCCCTGTGTCGTATAGGTGTTTGTGAGAAGCTATGTAAGTGAAAGTAAACTTAATTGAGCTTGTTGGGAACCTATTTCCCAAGTCCATGGTGTCAGCTGTTTTGGTTTTGTCTAGAGACTACTACTAGTACAAATAAAGCAAATCTTTAGCTGGACTTTTATGTCTGTGCTGGGGACAGCTTCTATTTTCAAATGAGATGGTATGCAGAGGGTATCTCGCAGAACTGAGGGACAAGGATCATTGCTTTTCCCTGTATCTCACAAGAGATTTGTGGTAAAGCTGGGCAAAAGCAGCGTTTTAAGTGCTTACCTGCCTTTACATACTGAAGCGTAACTAGGTTATTTCAGTGATGTGGTGACTTTACTCCTGGTGTCTGTGGATGCTACTGTGTTTTCCAGTAGAAACAGATTATCCGCATTCCTTTTATAGTATTGTAGTACTTCACCAGATTCATATTTTCTTTCTGGTTTTGGCAGGATTACCTGAAGTTTCTCGTGGCTTTGCTTCCCATTTTATAGTTGACTTAAATTTCTGGAGGCAGTCCATTGTTATTTTTGCTTAGAATTGTTCTGTGTAAATGTAATTATTTCAAATACAGATAATTGCATTATTACAACTTTCTTTTGAAGTATTCATTTTTCTCTCTCAGTTCTTCCATGATTCCTTTATCATTTCTTCCTTAGTCAACTTTTCCTAACTTTTTACTAGAATTCCTTTGGAATATTTGTTTCTGCCTTTTAGTAGAGTACGAGAACTATCACACTCCTCTAGACTGCCAGAGGGCCAATTTTCTACCACAGCTGCTCATTTGCAGAAAGAATAGCCATTTAGTTCTGCAGCTGTTGTTTTATTTTACTTAGCCTGAAGCGGTATTCTACTTCGGATGAAGTAAGAGGCAGGAACTAAGGAGGAGAAGCTGTAGGACACCTGCAATCAGCTTACTGTGAATCTTCATACTGCCATTGTTTCCCATCAGCTGCGGTTATTCAGGTGTCAGGTAACTTTGGGCTGTAGCTCTAGTTGTGATTTTTTTATTATTATTTTAATTTTTTTAATTTTTTTTTTAATGGTGCAGTCATCTCTTTATCTTCTAAAAGTGATGCTTGGAAGAGGCATTCTTCTGCAGTTCAGCCTGTGACCTAATAATCTATTTCAGTCTTTAGTTCCTAATCTTAAAATCAGTTTATGATCTGTAGATGTGAAAGTTTTAAGTTGTTGCTAGTGACTGGGTTCACAAAGTAACACTAGTTTGCATAATAATACAAAAGATGATTTATCCAACATGGAATTTAAAGCTTCTCTTTTTCACATTGTGTATTTTGCCTTGTGTAAAGTATGTGATCAGTACACTACAGTAGCAAGTGATGCTGGTAGAATGCTGGGAAAGTTCACTTGTAAAATGTTAGTGACTTCTTGCTCTCCCTGGAAAACGGAACACGTTTTCTGAAGCAGAGACACCTTTTGTATTTGAAAGCTTAATTTTTTTAACAGCCTTCTTAAATCTAAGTTTCTCAGTATCTTTAAAATCCTTTTACTCATTAATTCTCAAACATCAATTACTTCTTTAAAAATAGCCCAGTTACTACTGGTCAGATATGCACAATCTTATTTTCTGTAAACTGTGCAGAAGCTGTTCCTCAAGCATGTTAGAAGAATCAGGTAAGTATTGTAAATAACTTGTTTATAAAATTTTGAAGTCCTGTAGTGGGACAGTTATTAAACATTTCCAAATAGTTTGTAGTACAAGTTTAAAGCAATAATCTCAAGTATGTGTTCTTACTTCTGTGTATCTTAGCAAACTCTTCTGCTGCAGCAATGAAAACTTTGCTTTGTGTCAAAGAACCGGGTTTTGTGTCCATCAGCATGTGAGTTTAACCATTTAGATTTCCTGCTGATTGAAGTCTTAACGCTAGAAGTAGTTGTAATTTGGAGCTGAATGTTATCTTGCAAAGGCTTAGGTAGGAGAGAGATTTTATTACTGATTACGTCTGCACTGGATTAGAAGTAAACAAGAAATAACTGGCCAAAAAACTGCAGCCAAGTGGAAAGGAAAGAAACTGATGTTGATAGAAAATTGTTGGGTTTGATGTTTTTCTTGCTCTTCTAGGAGTTTTCTCCATTGTGAAATGTGATTGTGAGCAGGCAGGGTATGAACTTGTATTAACTCTGTATCCCTGTAGACGCAAAGGAAGTAGAAATACTGTTGCACTTCGAATTTCACCCCAGCTTTACATTAGAGCTTTATCAATTAGCTGGTAGTTCCTAAACCTCAAAATATCGTTAGTAAATTCAGTGCTAACTTGTGGTACTCAAATCTGCTGATGGCAAATCCAAGTTATGAGTAATATGTGACAAATCGGGTATTGAGACTTGAGAAATTAGGGAACTAAGCTGTATTAACTGTGAAAATAACTTAATGAAGTTAAGCGTTTCATAAAGACTTAAGAAATACTCTGGATTTTCTGATTGTGACTAAACATCTCCTGTGCTATTTTGCTAAAGGAGCTTTATTAAAGTAACGCTTATCTGTTTCATTTGCAATATTAAACATGAGTAAATTAGGCTTTTATAAGTTTTACCTCAAAACAGAGAGTGTAAAATAACACTACCTATACCAAAAGTTACCTTGGGAGCGTGAATTCCTAGCATGAAGCATAAGAAAATTTACTGGAGTGAACAGTGGTGGCATAAAGGGAAGTCCTGTGGTTTTATTTTAATTCATGTCATCACATACACATGATCTATAAAATTAAAAATGCAAATGGTGGGTTTTATACTCATTCTGAGCTCTTCTATATAATTTCTTCCAGGCCTATGTCAACTTACTGAGGAAGAGCTCTCCACATCAACCCCTTCTTTTTCCCTTTCTCCTGAAAAGACACTTTTGAAATCTTCACTTAATGTTCTTTATTGCTTCCTCCCAAGCAAGCAGTCCTTCAGTCACAACATCCGTACGATCTAGCAATGGTGCCGTTCTAGCAGCAGTGATAATTTTGCACGGGTTGAGACTGCACTCTGGTATTTCACATATTTACTCTAAATATGGTACTTGCAGTAGCATGTAGCTCAGCTATTCCAGTTGCCAACTGCGTGCTATGACATCAACAAAGTATCTCTATTGTTTGTAACCTTTGCCAATATTTAATAGTTCATTTAATACAATTTAAAGCACAAATTATGATTCCTTAATAACACTGGTTTTTAGTCAAATATTTAGTGTATAAAAAAAGGTTTCCACATTAATAACTTGTAAAAACTTTTTTTTTATCCCGTTGAAAAAGGTGGTAATGAAATACATATCATTCCTCAGTTAGTTTTGTTGAGGAAATTTCCTCAATTTGTTCTTTGTTTTTTTTTTTTAACCAAAACACTCCTCTCCCCCCTACACCCTAACAAAACCAACCCACTAGTATTGTACTGCACAGCATAAGTTCCTAAAGTTACAGTAGTAAACCGGATTTCAACACCCAGAATGGATAATATATCAAGTTTTAAACTAAATTCAGGTTACAAACAGAAGTAAACATGTTTAATTTTTTTTTTTTATGCCTTTAAACTGTCAGTAAATCCACTCAGAGCAGCTCTGGTTGTCTGTGATTTGTTGCTCTGTCTGCCAAATCAGAAGGTTGAGTGTCTTGGCTATCAAACAGTAGAAGTAGGTGTCTTCATGTTCTCTGGCATTCTTAAGGGCTGCTTGTAACTTGCTTTGCTGTTGGCAATGGTTGGATTCTTCTGGGGTGGATAATGAGCTGTAATGCGATATGGCAATGTTTCTGTACCTGTCTCTTGCTTTTCAGGTGTGTGCTTTTTGTTTTGGGTTTAGTTTTGTTGCGTAGTGTTCTGTCCCTCTTTTCCCCCCTGCTCCCCATACATTCAGAAATCACATCAGCATTTTACCTACATTTGTTTGCGGTCGCACTTGGCTTATTTGGCTGATATCTCTGCTCTTGCTGTCAAATGGGTCGATATTTAATTGGAAATTGGGTCACACTTGAATTTGAATTTGATTAATCCCCTTCCCTCTCCCTGCCCAGTATTGCCATAATAGTTGCAGCCATCATTGCAACCTCTTTCAAACTTTATGTATTTTTCTGATCCACAACTCTCTATTCTTGACCTGACCTTGTTTTTTATGTGAAATGTTAAAAGTTGTTTAAACTATTGTGATGGTTAAGCCACCATACTGAGAATGGTGGTGTAATTTGATTGGATTTAACTGTCTGTCCCTTTTTCTATTTGCCGGAAACCATTGGTGTTTGTAATTCAGCGAATATACTGTTATGAAGAGATTAAAAATAACTTTCATTTAAAAATCAGTCTGTTAGGAATATTTACTTGATTATGTATAGCAGTTACATTCAGCTGTAGTTCACAAAGCAGTTCTTCATTTCTGTATTGATGTAAAGCTAGCTTCATTGAGTCTAGCTTACGAAATGCCTTCATTCTTTTCTTCTGTCTTTATGATTATGTCTGATTATGTCAGTTTAAGTTTTAGGGGTGAAATTCAGATGTTTTACTTGCAATTACGTTTTATCCATCATGAGCTACAACTAGTACTGCTCAAATCATAGTTGCAGTTAAACAGGAAAAAAATGCCTTTCTGAACAATATCCATATGTTCTTTTTTCCTCTTGACAAGCCAAGTTTGTTTACTATTTAGAAATATACTGGAATCCTTGGGTAGATTTTAATTTTGAATTGATTCTTAGGGTGGCAATCCATGTCACTTTGCTTTCATTGATACAGACATGCTCTAATTAGCTGTTTTTATTCAAATTACTGAAGTTGGATTTATTATCCTTTTAATAAAATTTTCTGTAATATATCAATAACCTGTCGTAAATTCAATAGGAGTTCTTTCTCCCTGGAGTGCTTACATTTCAGTCATGAGTGTCACAGTACAACATTGCAGAATAAAATTTAGAGTATCAAAAATATACGTGAAGTGGATTTTAATCATAGAAATGAAAAAAAAGTCAATGGAAACCAAGTATGAACACTTTTGCGTTCCTGGGCTGTAGTTATTTATAATAAGGATATGAAATGCGTAGTAAGTTGCTGCATTTGATTAGCTGTCTGATGGAAAAGCTCGGGATGCACAACTCCTAGCTGTAAACTGTTTAAAACACAGGGACTAGCACACTATGTGGTGCTTTGGGGGAAAATGATGGTCTGAATACAGACTTTTATTTTTAAGTTCTTGATAGTTGATAGGGAGCTAGCTCAAGCTTTCTTCCAGATCTGTTCAGTTGGAACGCTTTGCCACAACAGTAGCATCATTAAGCCTATCAAATGTAATTAAAGCTACAACATAAGTTAAGTAAATTTCCTAGCAGATTACTTTGCATTAAAAATATGCAATATGTGAAATTTGTTTCAGTGCTGAATTTGGTGTGTAAGTGGATGGAAATCCAGAGAAGCTTTTCTGTTAGTTCTCAAATACCAGGGAACAGCACAGTTGGTTCAACCTCTGATGTTTGGAATTACATTGTTATGAATTTGAAGCTCTTGCATTTCCAGGGGCTGATTTTTCTGTTTTGTTGTTTTTTGCTTTTGGTTTACACACAGTTATTTTATGAGGTGACTTTCTTCAGATTTAATTATCTGCAAGTAAAATAGAATGCATTGGAGGAGTTGCTTTTGTCCTTATTTTAAACTGTTAATGAGGAGCCTTTGTAGACAAGAATGCGGTCAGCCTCTTGGTATGTACTAGGGCTGACATGAGATGTTCTAACACCTAGTTTTACTATAGCTCCATATTCTTTTTAGCTCTCTGAGGTTTTAACCAGTGAAGAAATCTTACTTTGAAGCAAATGGAATAACTATTTTTTACATTGTTAGAACTTTTCTTTATGAAACTGTTTCAGTTTAAAGATAGAATCTCGCTGAAGTCATCTTTCTTCTACTGAGGACCAAGAGACAGATGATATTTACTTCTGCTCTTGGCTTTAGTTTATCTTAGAGGCTGTTGTGATAGGGACATGTCTTTGTGCATGGTAAATAGAGAAATTCCTGTCCGAAAGCTGTGGCATACGGAGGAGTTCTTTCTGTGTACAACTTCCCTTACTGGTCCAGTTTCAAACTTAAGGGTTTGAAGCTCCGTGTTTGCTCTAAAACTTTGTGAAACTTGATAACCACATGGGCACTAATAAAGTGCTCACGAATGATCTCTAAAACTGGGGGATGAGGGCAAGAGCTGACCTGGATTTATGAAACTCGGACATAAAGGCATTGTTGTAAGAGCGTGGGTTCCCTTTTGGAAGGTTATTTGCTTTATCTACTGAAAATCAGTAAAGCTTAATGTATCGTGCTGGAAATATACAGCTTCATTTTCACTCTCCATCTTCAATGAAGACCATTCCTGCTCCACCCTAACCTGTATCACAGTATATTTTAAAACTTTTACTCTAAGCAGCTTTGACATGGGCTGTAAAGGATGGTTTTGATCCTTTAGCTCTTGTGCCCTTGTAAAAGGGTGCTATTCAGATGTGCATTGAAGTTGTACTTGGGATGAGCCAGGATGAGATTTGTTTGCTCAGGGAGTTCCAAATATCTCATGGGAGATGTTAGTCCAAATTGAAGAAGGAAGTGAAAGCTAAATTAGGCAGGCATTTCCAACATTTCTATTAATAGCATGGAAGATTTTAGCTGTTCCTTTACTTGACTGCCTCCCTTCATGGGAGAGCTGCACACTTACAGTACCTGAGTGTCAGCTGAAATAGTTTTGTGAAGTTTGTGTTTTGATGGGGGGGAGAGGTGATTTTTTAATATTTTTTTTTCTTTAAGCTCCAGTGCTCTGTTTTATCCAGTTTGCGAACAGTTCATGTCAAAATCTCATCCTGTATTGGCCAAAAGAAAAGGTATGAAAGTGGTTCTCAGTGACAAATCTCCTTAAATGAGTTCACCTACTTTAAGTTCAAAATGTGAAATAGATGGTATGGAATTGATGGAGCTTGCATTAACATGGCTGCAAGAAGTACTCTAGATCAGGTATCTTGAATTTTAGCTGCTTAAAAAAAATGGTAATTTAGAAAGTAGTGACACTTTTTTAACCAAAATGACTAGAATTTTGCACATCACCAAATATGTTAGCGTGGAAGGAGCACCTTCATGTTTTTTGTTATGCTTCTTTCTCCTATTCCTGCTGGGAAAAATGATGATTAATCCCACTTAGTAGACAGTAGTCACATAGAGATGGCTGGGATGTAGATGGCCTTTCACGTGAAGAAATCACTTGAGATTTAGGGGAAAGAGCAAGGGGTAGAAGGAAAGCAACACAATTTCATGTCTAGAATTCACTTCAGACTTTATACTGAAAAGTCCCTATGCTTTGTTATGAAGCCGACTATTTTTCTTTCAGTTTTTCAGCATAGAGAAAGAAAAATCTCAGACACATTCTGCAAAACTGTGTATTCAAACTGTTTTGTATAACATCAGGGAGTACAAAACTTAGCATATTTTACCTCTGAGATACTAGCCCAAGTACTCACCTGTGTAAACCCGTGCTTTGTAGTGACTTTGTAGGAGAAAGCTGGTGTTTGATTTTCATTGAATGATAAATATTTGAAGTTTGAGGATTTGATGCTTTGCACATTGAAATCATTTGTCAGGATTTTTTTTTTCTTTAAGAAAATGTATTGTATGATATAATAAGCAAATAATTTAAATTGCTTTCCTCCTTGGTCTGTTAACTGAGATTTGGTAAGGAAAGCTTTGCAGCAACCTTTGAGCAAGTGTTTTTATTGCCCCTGCATTGTCAGTGGAGAGAGAACTCTTACGGTAAAATCTTGAGGGTTACTAGTTTGGGGTTGACCAGCTTCTTTTATAGAAACTACAGAAAAAAAAAATTGATTCCTCAGCAAAACTCCCTCATGAATTGTGTGTTTTGTTTCGTGTTGTTGCTTATTAGCAGTGTGATTTTCTTGACTTTGCCTTATTTTCCCCACTTTTCCCCTTTTTCCATTTTGTTAGGCTACTTCTTATGGTTTATAAGCTCTTAAGTCAGAGCTAGTTTTCATTAAGACCTGTTAAGCTCTGTTTAGTCAGCTAAACCAGCAAGTGATCATCTGACAGGGCACTGTGGAGGCGTGCTGCAGGTATTTCCTGAGAGATCAACAGAAAATTAAGATATACAGATTTTCCGCACAAGATAGGAAACATTGCATGTCTGGATTGTAGTATGATGTGTATAAAGTTTCTTCATAGCAAGAATCTGGGATGAAGCCTACTGAGGAGTTTTGCTCCAACAGGTGGGCATCGTGCTATTTATAAGGAAAAGCGTGTAGCACTGTTGTGTAATAAATAGTACTAATTAAAAAAAAATTTGAAATAGTTTGGACTTGATTCTGTTTCTTATATGCCAGAAAATGTACCACTTGCAGTAAGTTTATGTACTGGGCTTTTAATACTTCCTATATTAAAATGAACCCAAATTACTTAAAGGCATTTTTGCATCTTCGATGTTGGAAGAGCATGATTTAATGATCGTACCATTTTAGGATATGGCTTAAACTTATTTGGTGTTAGGTGCAAAAGTTTCCCAGATTTTTCCCTTTATCAGGCTAAACTCCCAATTTTGCTACTCTCTAAGTATATGAAAAGCAGTTAAATGTGGAGTGTTGGTTTTTAGCCAATATACTGCAGGGGCAAAAGGACCTATAACAGATACTGTTGCACTGTTAGAATCTCTTGACAGTGCAGCTTATTTTGTACAACAAACTAGCATGAACTCTTAACAAAAGAAGGCATATTTCCACAAAATTACATGTCTGGGGTTTTTTTTGCCAGTAATTAACTGGGCAGCCCTTTACTGTAGGTGAAGCTGTAGAGGATCGTATCTGCCAAGAAATACGTCCTACCATGCATTTAAATATTTTTACTGTTACATTGCATTTATTGTCCTATATAATTTCCGGTTTGCTGAGGACACCAGTACCCTTAGTGTGCTGTAGGCATTACACAGTCTGGGAGGGTGCATAGTAGAAGATGGGTTTTGGCATGAGTGCTTCCCAGAAACTCGAAAGAGAAGGTCATAGTCTAACCAAAAAACTTCGCTGTACGGAGGTGGATATACACATCTTCATCTGCAGTTTCAGCACTGATGGAGGTGGGCAAATACAGAGGCATAACTCCTTTAACTCAAATACATGTTTCCTGACAACTCCCAAAGGCGTTCAGGAAAAATGTGCTATTCTTGCTCCAAACTAGATTCTGTTTAGAAGGAAATCTAATTTCCAAAGTCTTATTTTAAAATGGGAGAGAATAACAGATATTCCAGACAACTTTGCTAGAGTAAGTAAGACTCTTGAGCTAGCAAAACAAGGCGAGTATTGAAGTAGGAAAACGTCAGATCAGATGGCTTTGGTTATTTCTTATCTTTGGTTTTGTCCGTTAAACTGTCTAATTAAAGATGCAGCACTGCTGTTCAAAGGGAAAAAAATGTGAATTAGTTCTAAAATAACAAAGATCGGGAGAATTTTTTTGGCTTGACAATCTGTTCAGTGAGATGTGGTGGCAGGAGGACAGGCTGGCGTTAACGCTCGATGGTGGTTTTGGTTTCACTATGCTGTAGAGTGATGGTACACCGCTACTACAAAATTACTTTCTGATGCATCTTTTAGAATAAAGTGATGAGGAAATTAAACATCGGAGAAACACCTAAATTACACTTGTGTGAATACTTTGTATATTTAGAAGATACATATATTTAGATTTAGAAACTGTGCTAGAGGTGTTTACTGACAAAATGTGCCGTGCGTGAAGCCAGGCGTGTTTTCTCTGTTTTTCTGTAATGCAGGATTAAGGAAGTCACAGATGTTAGAAGGTGGCGTAGGTACTTTGGCTGCCTTTGGGTATACTTTCTAACAGGTTTGATCTGAATCCCGTATGGACCAGGTGAGCTCTGGGACTGGAAGCTTTGAAGAGAGCCCATTTAGCTTAATCTCAAATGGTGGCATCAACAACTATGGGACTTACTCCCACAGGTTGAGGAGTTCTTTGCAGGATTGAGGAGGGTTAGATACTGAAGTGAACCCTAGTTAAAAGCCCACCTTCTTGAAAAAATAAGTTGCCTCACTGCAAAACAATTAGAGTTGTGCTTATTGAGGATTTTTTTGTTCTGCGGTGTCTGCTGTTGACAAAATGGTTTCTCTGTTCCAGTAGGCTGGGCTGCAATAATGTTACTGTACCACTAGCAAGCTGCCAGGTAAGGGCATATTGTTAGTACTTTGCGTGAGTCTAGGAGGTATTTGAGAGCAGTCTGCAAGTCCTGGTTGCTTACTATTGGCAGTATGACAGCGGCTTGTCTCTGTATTTTACAAGTCTTGTTTTTAACACGTGTCCATTAGCACAACTTCTTTTTATTGTATGAAGGTGTAATAGCTATGGAGTATTTACAGAATAAGTTCCTTTAGAGCAGAAGGAAAGGGCTATAAGTGCATACCATATCCAAAAATTTACAGTATGAAAAGGCAGATGGCTTGGGCACTATTCTTGTCGGAGAGAAAGATAGAGAACAGCATGATAACATATTCAATGTGTACGTGGTGATGAAGAGACCTGAGGGTTAATAGCTTTGGCATCACATACTGATCTCTCTCAGCTATCTGTAAACCATGTTATGTGCCTTCTCTATGCACCTTAAGGTAAAATCAGAGGGTAAACTTGCATGTATGCAGACTGTTTGCTTGAAATAGCTTCATGTTTGTAGTAGTGTTATAAAGTGCAGATAAAAGTACTGTTAAAGCTGTACAATTTTCAAAGTAATTAGTCTTCTTCAAAGTAGAAATGTTCCACCTAATGCAATTCATCGTGCTTCCATCCATCCACTGTGTATGATTATCCACACTATAAATACTATATTGAGTACTTAAATGCTTATTATAATATTTAATATAGTAATTTAATATTATACTCTAATATATTAAACTTAAATATTTATTTCAATATTGAATCAGATGGCTGTCATTCAAAATCAAAGCCTGCCCGGCCCACTGTCCTAATGTATTCTCAAACAGCGCTGCTCATACAGAACACTTAAGGTATGTACCTGCTTTCTAGCTTGTCAGAACCTAAAGTGGATGCATCCTCAAGCGTTTGCAGTTATGTGCTCTGAAAATACTGACTTAATGTTGAACAAACAACTATTCATAATTTAATTCATAAATGCATTGCAACTAGCATATGATCAGTGAAAAAGAATATTTGTTTCTCCCTGGTTTAAACAGGGCAATGAGTTAAATACTCAAGTTGAATGTACTGCTTATGCAAGAATTGTCATGTTAGTTGGCCATACGGGCATTTTTCATCCAGTAATCAAGAATCACCTTTAGAATATGATTCATAGGCTCACTATGAAGCATGTTTGTAAAGACAGGATCAAGGCTCGAAGTTTACAGATACTTTTCAGTGGCAATAATGTGCTGGTGTGTGTGTGTGAGCTAATACTTATCTTGGATGAGATTTCATGATCAAATGGTTTTAAATGGTAGCATAGGAATTAAATGTGGAGCAGAAGTGTTCAGTAGTTTTAGCATGTCTTGCATATTTCTCAACCTTACGGCGCTGAAGCAGTAGATGATTTATTGTCTTGTTTAGAGGAAGAACTTAAGGTCTTTTCTTAAGAGTACTGTAATACTGATAAAACTTGGAACTTTGCAAGGATAATGCTTTAGCAGAAGAAAAATACTTGGATATCTGAAAAGCTGTCATAAGAAGTGTTACTTAAATTAGAGGGGGAGAAAAATCTTACCTGTATAAGTAATCTTATGCACCCATCTCTTCTTTATATGAAATACAGGCAATTAGAAGTTCACAAACTTTTTGAAAATTACAAACAATGTATACATGCTGTGCAGGAAGAAAAGTTTGACAACAGTGTTTGGCAGAAAATTTTTTGTCTTTGTGACCTGGATCATTCATGCTGATAGATTTCCCCCCCCCCCCCCCCCAGTTTAAATTTGTTAAACCTTGTGTACATGTTTCAGTTAAATAATAGTGTTGCACTTGGGAGATTGTAATTTTTGAGAGGTCTTTCAAACTGCTGCCGTGGTATGTAGGAGAGCAATGTTATCACTTCGAAGTATGAAAGGATTCAAAGTCAGGCTTTCAAATCCTCAGCCAAGACAGTTCTAGTGAGCCACGGATTATCTGGTGTAGGCTGAGGTGACAGAAACTTCCACTGGTATGAACATTAGTTGGGAATTGCTGTCCACATTTTGTGCCAGTATAGCTGTAGACTGCTTTTCTTTGGACTTCTTAGTTCATAGTCATTGAGCATGACTTCACCATATATCAACAACTTCACTATATATATGTATGCTTAAAAACTCTCTCTACATGTTGGATTTGTAATAAAAATGTGTATTTTTGTACTGAAAAGAGCTTATAACTCACTCTTTAAAATGGCATACTAAGAAAGCTGTGATGAAAAAACAATACCAGCAAAAATCCCTAGTGGAGACGTAGCTTATTGTGCCAAAACGGTTCTTTTGCAGAAAGATGTGGAATCACTGATGGTTATTCATCTAAAGAAATTTTTGTCAGTAAGCCACATCTACTCCAGAGTTCCATAACCTTTAATTTCATTACTGCATCCAAAAATAATTAACTTAAAAACATGCCTGTGTAGAAGGGGAGAAAATGATACTGAGATGGCTCAAACATTAACAGGCCTTTTTTCTTTAAGCTTCACAAGAGAGAGAATTGTGACCAGATATTTAGTACAGTTATTCTTTAGAAGAGGAAAGGAATGCTTTTCTTTTCTTTCCCCTCTCTCCAGAAGACTATGCTAAGGAATATTTACTTATGTTAGTTGAATTCAAATTGGCAGGACCTGGTAAACGTCTTCTGAAATGAAATTTCTGATTCTAGCTTAAATAATCTCTTAAATTTTTGGCGACTGTCTCTAAAAAAAAAATGCGAATACTGAAGAACAGCTGAGAAAAAGGAATTGTAGGGAGAGGAGAGGACCTGGAAAATTGACCTTTAGAATGATAACTAGTATCTTTTAGATAGCTTTGTATTGATTAATATTTTAAGATTTTAACAAAGTGTTCTCTCCTGTTAGAACAAATGATCTTGATGGGTGCGGGTAACAAGAATGTTTTTGGTGTATTTTCTCTGCATGATTCTCAATCTAAGTAGTGTATGGGAGAACTGCTTCAATACAGGCTGGTTACATCACTTTGCCATCAAACTGGAGGATATTTAAAGTGGAGAATATGTCTGTATCTGGTTCTAATGATGCTTTTATTAATAACCGGTATGTTGAGATACATCACATGATAACAGAGAATAGCATTGTGCTGGGAATGTTTGCAGCTGCTCTTCAGACCAAGATTAGAAGACAAAGTTACGCTGATAAATTGGAGTAGTGCTCCATGAATGCTTGCAAGTGCAAAGTTCTAAATGGGTAAGGAGGGTGTCAAAGTTGAGTATAAAAGGATTATATCAAAGTGCGGGAGCACTTACAAGAGGCTTTGGCTCATTTCATTTTCATTATAAACCACCAATGTGAGGCTGCAGGAAAGATGGGCATCCTTCCGTATGTCTATAGAAGAATGTATTATGAGATGGAAAGTCATTTCCATTATATTTGGTGCTGGGGAGCTTCAGTATCTAGCTTGGGGCACTACATTAAAAAAATTAGTGAAACTGTAGAGAATCCAGAGATCAGCTGAATTAAGACTGGAAAGTTAGGAAACTTTGAAAGAAAAATATTTATTTTATTAAGAAAGCAGATAACAGAGAACAGTGTTTTTTCCATCGTGTTGATGGCTTTTATGCAGAGGGCAGATATTCTGTGTCCACTGAGAAGGACAAGAGGAAGTTCTTTTTATAATCTGTGGCAGAACAGTGGGCTCTTGGGATATAAGATAGGTGTAAGGAAACTTGGAATTATGGAGATGTGGAGTAACCACTGAAGGCCGAGGCAGACATCTTTGGAGAACAGCAGATGACTGCAGTTGGATGGTTGAGTAATATAATACCTTATTGTTGCTGAAAGTGGGAGAACTTGTCCACTTCCCTTTTTCCTCTTTTTCTTCTTACTTTTGCATGTCGTCTCCTCCTCTTTTGTAGTGTCTATTGCCAGTTTTGGTCTTCTGTGAGCCATTTTTTATCTTGTGGGACAATGGAAAAACTATACGGGGTTGTGTTCCCCTGTGGGTTGTCCCCCGTCATCCCACCCACCACCACCAAAGTTAATTGTTTTTCTTTTTTGAGCAATTAATATGGTTTGAGAAGCATGCCACTGCTGGCATAACATAAGCAATGGAAGTGTGTGGCTGTTAGCAGGTAGAGACAGGAATGGGACCACCCTGTTCTATGTCGCTGAGCTGTCACGGAAGCATATCCTGTGGGTAATTATGTATAAGATGAAGCAGGGGAATTACATGTTAACTGAGGTCTTTTCCAAACTTGATTGATTTCTGTGATTTGATAGCAACTGAGATGTGATAGGCTGAACCTAAGTTATGAGGGGCTTTGAAAATAAAGTAGCTGGTGTTTGAAATAATATAAAGGGTAGTTGAGGGAGTCGGAAGGAAAGTATAATTTAAGGCGCTCTCTTGCTTCCCTGTTGATGGTTCTCCTTGGCTAACTGTTCATGTAACCGTCCTGACCTGTTCTTAAGAATTTGTGTTGGTCTAAACTAACTCACATGATGTGTTTAAACTTGCATCAAGACCTAGGTGAATTAAGCTATGGTTTGTATTCAACTCAAAGAGTAGAAATGTTGGGGGAATGAAGGAATGAGTTAGCTTGTAGCAGTAGCCACATAAGCCAGATCCATTAGCTCCAAGTCGGTCCAGTTGTGAGCCTGATAGCCTTTTCCTTATATAAAAAGGGAGAGGAAGAGTCATAAAACTGAACAAAAGTAGTTGTCGCTGATACCGGTTCCACAACTGGATGTCTTTGAGAACTCGTTCCTCAGAGGGATCCAGGCTCCAACAACCTATAAGTTTAGTCAAGGCTCTGCAGTAGCTGAGTGGAGCTTAGTAAACCTAGTTGGTCTAAATAGACCCATTTCAGATGTGGGACCAGAGTACATGACCTCCAGAGGTTCTGTCCAACATAAATTATTTTATAACTCAGTGATCCTAAGTATGTATAACTTATTTATTCTGCTATGATGATTTGGCAGTTCAGGTTATTTTCTTAAATTGAGCTTAACAGAATACCAGCAGCTTTTCTTGCCTGAAAGCGTAATGTGGTGATGCTTGCAGGATGAATGGAACAGCTTAAAATTGTCATTTTTTCCAAGGAGAACTATATCAGATTAGATGAGCATATAAGAGGAAGGATTGCGGTGTTGGTATATTCAGTTTCTAAACTGCTCTAACTTGTTTATGTGCTGTCATGGTACACTTACGCTTGTGTAATTGTCCCTGTAACTGTTTCTGGATTAATGAGACAAATGTAGTTGAAATTAGAGTATTGTATTTACAATATGTGGCTGGAGCTGTTAAGACAAAATTTAGCAGTATTTTTATGTTAGCCTTTAAAGTTTGATGGGGGTACTTGGCAAGTTTAAAGGTAAGAAATGATTTGGGAACCAATGTTCTGTTATGTCTTGAGAAATTGACTCTGTAAAGGTAGCTTAGCCAGACTTGACATTTCTGCAGTATTTGTAACTGTGGAGAATTTTGAATAATCCTTATGAATGGTGGATCAAAATGGTAATTTGGCACCTATCTGTATGTGAAAATTAAGATGAAAAATTTTTAACTTCTTAATTTTAACTTCTTCTACTGTTTCATGTATTGATGCTTTGTTTGCTGATGAGTTTTGGTAGACAATCCTAATGTTACTCGGAGAAGTCTTCATTGAAGCAGTTGTCCAGCTGAACCCGTTTTTAGTCTATTTTTCACAGCAAGTATCTTAATCATTTTTTACAGTTCTCAAACATAAGAAGTAAAGGTTAGTCAAAGAGTTGCTGTAAGAGTAAATCTAGACAGTTAGAGATACCCCAGGCAATAATGCTGAGTTCACAGGGTTACTGATAGCGAGAAGTAGCTTCTAAGAATTGCAATTAGAAATTGCATTTTTAGGTAGGAGAGAGAACATGATAGTCCTATTTGAATTGGAAGAAAAAGACAAGATGCAACTTGATGAAATGAAAATATAAATTGTTGGCTGTAGAACAAGTTATTCTACATTATATTAAAACTGCCTTCTGCCTTTTTTATCCTGCTTATCTAATATAAATAAGATTAAGTCACATTCCTTTTTAAACATGGAAAGCCCTGAACAGAGTGGGTCTTCTCAGATTTCTTTAACTCTTCCATAAATTATTTCCTGGGTCAGTGTATCTAGCTCTTAGACTAACATTATATGCAGAGGAAGAATTTTCAACTGGGATTTTTATTGTTAATTATAAGAAATGAGTGGTCCAGATTTCCTTGTCCCCCTCTCGAGGTGACTTGGGTGAGGCCACCGGGAAGTCTTCTGTAGAAAACTACTTCTAGTAAAGCAGTTTGGTACAAATGGGTTTATTCAGAAGAGAAACAAAACTTAATTTAGAATAAACATTGTTTATGGCATATTTTGTTTTAAACTGCAAATGTAGGTATTTTCTGGTAATTGTGAAAACATTTAAGTATCACTCAGTTTTCAAATACATGCTGGTTATATAATATTCTTCTGTCAGATTAAATGTCATTTACTGGCTCAGACTGAAATTTAACATCACTCTGTTTTTCTAGCTTGATCACTTAAGTATGCCATTTGTGGTTTCTTTGTTTTGGCACAGGCTTCATTTGCAGTTACCAAATGTATCTCTGAGGAAGAAATTAATTTTAAAAAATTGTCAATTTTCCGTGCTTGAATTCATGTTCAAAACTACTTTGATTATTGTTTTTAGACAGATTGTTTGGATCTCTGATGAAAATTACTTGTTTACATCCAGGAACTTTCTAATCCTATTTTCTGTATTTAAATAAGAATATCACCTATGGAAGAGGTGGGAAATTAGAAATTTACAAAAAGCATCCATTAAGTTATCTGGGTTTAAAATGTCAGTTGGAATGTGTAGAGTCAGATTTGAATGTGTCAGGGTTCATAGTCATCAGAACTGTTAATTTGTAGAAGTAGATTTTAATAATAGATTTTTACAACCAACCTCTGTATTTTGTTCTTATTTTAGTATTTCTGATTTCTTGTCTTTTTTATAAGTGTCCAAAATCCTTTCATGGCACAGCTAAATCCTCTAGTCTTTAAATATTGAAGAAGAGAACATGTTAAATGTTCTAGAAATGTTTTCAAGGGGTTTTGCTAGAGTTCATAAACTTTTCAAATAAAACTGGTATGTATTTGTGAAGTAATTTCAAGTTTTGGGTTTTTTTTTTTTGAAAAATATTTTTTTGAAACTGGATGCAATTAGAATAAGCAATATCTTAAGTGCTTGTTACCTTCATAATCAGCTTGTCAAGGTGAGTGGAAAAAGTATCCACGGTAATCCAAAATACTTATTGTCATCAGCAGCCAGCTGAAACTCTTTTCCTTGGTACTTTATGTTGGACATTTGAAAACAAGGGCCTATCTTGACTTGCCTTCTATTCAAGGTGGGAAGATGATCCGTTATGGAAATTTGAAAAAAAAATGCAACTAGAAAAAATATCTAATATAGAGAGATTAGGTACTTCTAATCTTTCATGTTAAAATTCACACAAACCACTCAGGCTAAAAAGAAATTCTTAGTTCAGCAAATGACAGAATAAAAACTGACCATGGAAAACTGCAGCTGCTGCAATGTGTGCCTAAATTCAGTTTCTGCTTCCTTCGAGATTTACTGTCAAATGTTCCATTAACTTAACTGTTAACTGGAGTGTCTGTTTGTTTGTTTGTTTTTTCCTCAATAACACCTATTTTCCCTATTGTATAACATTTTTCCATGTCCTCCTGGAAAGGAAAGATGTGGCAGGCATGTGTGCCTTGCCAGAACCTGTGATGGGACTATTTAAAGTCAACATGGGTATGCAGATCATGTTAGTAGTTTTGAGGGGTGGGGGGAAGTTGATCCCGCACCTATAAAATTTCTTTAGAAATAGTAAATTAAACTTTACACCACCACTAGTGCTTGCTGTAACTGTATTGCTAACACAAAATCAAAGGAGGGAATTTTTTGTCTAGTGGCAAACTTCCTATCAGCATAAACCCCATCGCTTCAGATCGTTACCAGTTTGGCGCAAATTTGCTGACTTCTGATCTTTGAAATTTTTCACCAAATTCTTAAAGACAGTTGACAGCGTTAGCTGCTGCTACGCTGTCTGTCGTTATGTGGGAAACAGTCGTGTCTCTGCTGACATTCTCATCCAGCCCTTGGCAGTGCCATACCTGTGGAACTGTAACCGATGTTTATATTCAGCATTTGCATTTCAGTTAAGATTGCTTACCAAATGAGGGAACACTTCACATTTGTTACTCTGTTCCAGTGATGAAATATTTGGCTAGAGCGACAAGTATTACCATAAGAAAATGAGACCCTAATATAGTGGAAAGTGGTATAACATGGGAGTTAAGATGTGAATTGAAATCTAGACAGCCAGAGAAGGAGATTGAACTTGAGTCTTAGCAGAGCAGACACCTATATGGGATTTTAAATTTTTGTTTGTTTGTTTCAGCTGTTGGGTTGAGACACCAAAAATTTCCCCACTGTACATGATTTTCAAAAGTATAATAAAATGAAAGTGTTTCAGCTTTGAATGTTGTGTCTTGTGGAGAAATTGCTCCCCTAGAGGAAAAAAAAAATCCTGTATCCATAGCTTTTTAAATCTCAAGCACTTCACTAAAATCCTTTGGTATGTCTGTAGGTGAACGGGGAAAAGATTGATCATATGCAAATGCACACTCCTGAGTAGAATTATTTTAAGTATAGACACTGTCCCATATTCCACCATTAATGATAAGCCACAAGTGTTCCCTTGTGCAAGTGGGATGTCAGTCACTAGCATGTTATCTCTGCAGTTTGAAAGCTAATCCATGTGCTAAATGGATTGTGTTCTATTGAACTCCTCTATGTGGATGTAATTTCATAAGAATAATTTCTCAACTCATTCAAGAAATGTTTTATATTTCCTTTTATATTTAAAAAAGCAGCAGCTTGGCTGTGTATTTTGGCTTCAGTTATAAATTTACCAATTAGGTAAACTTGGTCTGATGCATACTTGGCTTATACTTTGGATCCATCAATATGTATTTAAATTCTAATAATAATTTTTGGCTTTCATCCTGTTAAGAAAAGATGAAGTGTTGAGGCAAATGAGAGCTTCCTGACAACTTCCTAGAGTTTGTTGGGTAAATTCACTTCTCCTGGCATGCTGAACTTCTGGTATTTTGTATTTTAGAGTATTTAGAGTCTGACTATTCTGGAAGAGTAGGGTATTAAAAATTTTTTTGTGAAAGGTTTAATTTATGTATGATTATATATGTATCCTTTTTATAATAGTATTTTTCTTGTCTGGGCATTGTGTTTATCTGAAATAAAGCAGCATATGCTATCTGAAAAGTGCATAGTCTATTCAGAACGACCTTTAATCTTTGACAGTACCTTGTGGTAGGACAGAGATATGTAACATGCACTTCTGCCCAAAGGTAATGATACAAAGGCATTAGCTATTTGCTTAATTTAATAGGGTGGTACTTTAATAATCTTAAAAAAAAAAAAAAAAACCAAACCCAAATCTGTGCAGGTAGAACTGATCATACATGTAGCTTTTGTCTTTTATTTTTTTCTCCTGAGGTGGTTTCTTACTTTCCACATTGCTTTTTATATAGCTGGTTCTAATTTTTGCCACAGGTGTACTAAAACAGGCACACAGAGTGGTGCTGTTAGCTCAGGCTGTTAAGATGTGGTTTACTTGATTAATCATCTGTAGTGTCTTTTGTATGCTGATTTTACGTTGGTTTGGGAGAAATCAAATATTTGTTTAATATTGTGATGGTATACATGCTGGTCTTTAATCATGCTTTGTATTTCTAGTGTTTGTTAGTTTCTGAAGTTAAAATAAACATTAAGGCAAATTTTGCCCCTTTTGTTGTTCAGATGGCCGTTTCCATATTGGATCTTGCATTAAGATGCAATGTTGCATTTACGACACCAGTTTCTGTGGCCATGGGTGGATGTCAAGCACAGGCGACTCCTATAAGAAGCTGGTTTGGGGGACACCGAGTTCTTATAACACTAGTACCTCTAGCAGGGATCAAAAGAAAACATGCCGTCCGAGCAAAGCAGCTCACACGTTGGATAGCTTCAGTGTGAAAACTGGATGCTTTAAACGGGAGCAGTAGTGAACTGATCTGCTTGTCTTGTGGAGCTCTTCTTTTTGAGCTCTGTTTTTTAATATCTTTTTAAAAATAAATACACTGGGCTAATTCTTACAATGCAAACATCTTGAGTTTCTGGCAGGACCTGTGACTTATTTTATTTTCTAGTCGTAGCTAGGCTCAATGTTGTATATGAGCTGCTTCCCAGGATTGCAGTACTTGTTTCCTAGTCATTTTCCAGTCAATTTCATAAAATTGCAATATCCACAAACATGTGTGAATGAAGAGCAAAGTGCTCTTATTCTGAAGATTTTTTGGTTCTCTTTTAGACTAAATTTAGCCAGTCTGGAAGAACTATATATTATCGTATTTTCACTTCATTTTTTTCATCAACACTGGGCTAATGAACTGCTTCATTGCAACTGCTACTTGGAGATGCTGTTCCATTCTGCTGTAGCTTCCCAACTTACGAAGGCAGTATGTAGTCTAGAATAATTTCTGTACCCCCGTAATTTCCACATAAGTGTTTTTTGCAGCAGTTTCTCCTGGGCAAGTTCAGCTGCTGAATCTTGCACCAGAATTGTCTAATATTTTTAGTTGTTTTAGCAAACATGAATTCAGATTCAGTGAGATATAGAAAATGGGCAGGTAACTTACTGGTCGAAGCAGTTCAGCATTTTCAAGCTTTTTGGTGTTTGGCCAAAACTTATTATATGAGGAGCTGATTTAATCTGAATTTCATCTGTATCTGAAGCATTATGTAAATAAAGAATTAACTAACTGGGATGTCATTTACCTTACTCTCCCTTTATGTTTTTGGTGGTTTTTTTTGTATTGAAGAATGTAATGTGTTTAACTCTGGGCACTGTGTGTGCCTACTAATGTTGAATGATCAATGTTTCAACCTCCTGCTTACTGGATGGTTACGGTCTCTCTCACCGTACACCGTAAAAGAACCCTGTCAGCATGTTGGAGTATATAACCAATTATGTGCTCACTCTAGATAGCATCTTTGGTGTAGTAGATGAAAAAGCAATAGTTAGCAAGATGGGAATCTGTCACAGTTGCTTGGCCTATTTTGGAGTAACTAGAGGTGTGGGGCACACTTTCTGGCCTGGAAGATGAGGTTCTTGTAAATATTTTCAGGTTGATACTTATGAATAGAAATGCTGCTCAAAATGAGAGGTATAGCTAGACCATTGGAAATAATCAGTACATGAAGTACTACGTAATTCTGGCTTATGTTCAGTTTACTATTCAAGTTACTGCAAATGATACAGTGAGTTAGCGAAGCCTATTTTCAAGCTACATTTTTATAACCATACTGCAAATTGACATGGGTAAGATTGTGGAAAGAAATTAATGAAAACATGTTCACCTTACCTGATGGTTCTTTTTGTGGGGAAGTAAACTAGTTTTTCATAGCTTTGCCTTAGGAGGCTGCTTAGTGCAGAATGGGGTTGTGCACAAGGAGTTAGGCCACAGGCACGTGTTGAAGGCACGCACGTTCTCTAGGATAATTTGTGGCAGATGCCTTTGTGTTACCTGACCTGACTGCCTCGTGTTTGCCATGGGTCAAGAATCGTATGATCACTTACCATGGGTTGGCTAATCCACATCTGCATGCCTAGTGTGGAGTAGATGCTGTACTTCAAATCAACGTCTTAGCCTTGTAGTAGCTGCTTTGTGTAGAGGATCGCTTCTTGTTTCTTGGGTATGAATCTTCAGTCTTGCTGTACTTCTACTGTACTCTTCACCTTTATACTTCTCTCACCTAGTAACTATCAATTGTAAAGCAATGAATCATTTGACTCTTTCCTATAATGAAGGCTGAACAGTTGTAAAGACTGTAGATATTTCGGTTGGGAGTGCAAATATATTCTTTTTCTTACCCAGAGTATTATACAGTATTTTACTGCACATTTTTTACTGTTAACTTCAGCAGGATTAGGCAATGCAGTGCCTTTGATACAGGTGCAATTGCGAATCTTCAGCATTACTGAAATGTCTCTAGGCCAGACCTTTGTTACGATTAATTGCAAAAATCTTTGTTGGAAAAAGGCCATAAACCCAAACAGAACTGAATTATGTGAAAATCATTTAGTGATAAAATTTCCAACTGTTATAACAAAAATATGGTTTAGTTTCTTCTATTTAAAAACAAACTAGAACTGTTTTCTAAGAAAATCTAGTTTTGATATCTCTGCTGAAATTTGGTGTGTGATTTAGTGTAGGTAGGTAAATGGAGTTCTTCAAAACATAAGTCTTATCAATCACTTAAATAGGTCTAAGGTTTTCAAGTCTTTAGAAGTATACTCCTGTTGGACTACTCTTTTGGACTTTAACTTACTTTGGAAGTCACTTCTCTGTTTTTGCCTGTCTCCATTTTCTCATTCTCTTTCCATAGACAGTACATAAAATTGTAGATTACTTTAGGTTGGAAGGGACCTCAGAAGGTCCTGTAATCAACCCCCTGCTTAAACCGTGTCAAACTTTGAAAGACTTGGTTGCTTACGGGCTCTAATGCCTGATCACTTTCATTGTGAAGATTTTTAATTTCTTCATCTGATAAGGATTTCCCTTGTTGCAGCATGTCTGCTGCCTCTTGTCCTTTTGCTGTGAACTTCTGAGATACATCTGACTGTGAAGATAGCGTTTATATCCCCCCCTCCCTGCCTTCAGCCTTCTGTTCTGCAGATGGAATAAACCCACGTGCTTCAACCACTGCTTGTGCATCATGTGCTCTAAGCCCTGGCCATCCTGATGGCCTTTCTCTGGGCTGTCTCCAGCTACCTACATCTGTGGATATGACTGCGCATTCATTGCTATCTAAGCTTCCCTCATGCAACTCTCCCAGCCAGCTGCAAGCTTAACTTAAAATTCTTGTTGCTAACTGCTGCCTTCTTTGAAACAGTGATCAGTGTTTATTATTTAATATCTGTATGCTGTGTCTTACACTATGGAAGTTGTAGCAGCTTTTAGAGTTGGGAAGGTGGTTTGTACTTCCCAGGAGAGTTTCTTTTTCAGCTGTGAGATGTTGTGGCCATTAATGTAGAAGGTCAGTAGAGACTGGCTTTCCTTTCTGTAGTATTGATTGGGGTAAGTATTCAATCCTCCTCCTTCTTTCCCATGACAAGAAGTTCAAAGATGAAACAGCAATCACACTTTCACCAAAGGTTATTCTTTTTTTGTTTACTTGCTTGGTTTTTGTTTCTTTTTTTTTTTTTTTGTTCTTTTCTAAGGTTAAAGCTATTCCCCTTAGTGCCTTGCCCTTTGGTTATATACCTGCCTGTCGTATTGCTCATACCATACCCAGTAACTAGCAGTCTTGAGATGTGTTGCTTTGGGCACTTAGGTTTCAAAATACGTAGCTAGTATTTTCATAGGTGGGTGTGAGATGAGTTGTGTAAAGTGTAGGACGTGAAAGTAATTATGTATTTGTTCCTCTCCCTTAATGAAGGATGTCTGTGGGATTAGGATAAATAAGCAAGAATACTGTATGTGACAGCCTCCTGAACAGGCAGCACAGCAGTGTGGGATGCAGGGTACTGTCTTCTCTTCTGCTGTGTCTGTACTATGCTGCTTATGCTATGGTTAGCACAAAAATTGCTGATCTAATTTGGATTTAACTGTACAAATATTTCTTCACCTAATTACCATTGCTCATGCGACTACTTTCAAAGAAGCTTTTAGATAGATATAACTTTTCTGAAATGTACATAATGTAGGCACTTTGGGGTATCAGGACATACCAGATTATTAAGCATCTGTGTTGTACAAAATGCAGGTCGAAGAGAAGGAAACTTCATGTTTTGCTAAACTTCGTTTGTAGTAACTGGTATCACAGTGACTCTTTTCCTTGTTTGCATTTGCAAATTTACTTCCTTCCATTCAAGGCTAGACTTGCTTGTGTACTTCTGTTCTTGCCTGTGTTTTCTCCCAGTTGGCTACTAGTTCTCCTTCCTAATGTGCCTGCCCCCTCTTCTGCCGCCCACCAAGTTCATTCATATGCTTTTCACATAAACACTCATCAGTTCTGTGAGGGATGATTTTCTGCTGGGTTACAGAGCCTGTTTTCTTTTACACACTGCAGCAGATACCAAAACATGATTTGAAAGTCCAATGGCGTTTTAGAAAACATTTCTTCTGGCACAAAATATCATCTAGAATGGATATAGGGGGTTTTTTTAGTAATTTTGTATAGTGGATTTTCAAGTGGCCTCTCTTTCTTTGTTACTGTTGACTAGTTGGCAAATGTTACATTTAAGAATATAAGTTCTCACTTTCTAATATGCATTTGCACCTCTTATGCCAAAACGTACGACTTGACATCCTGTGACGCATATACCTTTGTATTTAATGTGCGTTCCTGCCAGATAGCCTAAGACTGCTTGTGTTAGTACTTAGGTGGGAAGACCTGCAGATCAAGAAGCTGCAGGGCTTGGTTTTAATGATCCAGTTAAGAGCATGTCTCTTGCTGAGTAATCTCCTAGCATTGTCTTAACAGCCCCAAATCATCATCCAATAATAGATAACCGTGACTTAAAAATGAGGTCATGAATGCCTGAAGTCATCATAGTTTTACTTGTAGATAAAGGGATGTCTAATCTCTCCATCTCATTACATTTTGAATGTGGAAATCATTTCCTGCTTGCTTCCTTTAATACTTCAACTTGTAAATAGCAGCTTTTTCAGATCTGACCGTACTAGTTTGGAGTTTGTGGTAGCCATGCTTACGTGCTTCTGTGGCTGAAGGAGGGTCCTGTCTTTCAGGAGTCCTTCTTGACAAATGATTGATCATGGCAGGATATAAAACTGTCTTCAAAGGCTAAACGTTTCCCTTCAGATTAAACGGATGTTTCCAGTTAGTCTTAGTAGCCCGTAGACAGCCAGGCATAGGTCTTACTCAGGGCTTGATCCTTATTGATCTATGGCCTTTGGCAGGGCTCGCAGTTCGAGTGAGAATTACTGTTTTCTTTTTGGGGTGGTAATAGTAGTAAAATGTCATCAGTACTATGTTACGTTAAGTTTTAAGCTTCGTATTAAATGCTAGCAAGCTGTGTTGTATCACATTTGGATGTTAATATAGTTGCTTCTGTTGTATTTGTCACATCATGATCTTAAAGTCATTGCTTCCTTCATCGGCATTTGGAACTAAGTTACTGGATTATTACATATTAAAGTATGGCTCC
The DNA here is from genome assembly GCA_020745775.1 of Theristicus caerulescens. NCBI lineage: Eukaryota > Metazoa > Chordata > Aves > Pelecaniformes > Threskiornithidae > Theristicus > Theristicus caerulescens. The sequence continues at coordinate 126,090,140 of CM036559.1, read as the reverse complement.
TCGTGGTTTTATAGTTGTGACAGTAGCAAATCCAGAAGAAAGATAGGGTCACTTTTTTAACAACTATTTGAAGAGTCATTAGATCTTGTCTACTGGAAGTCCAGGTTGAACAAAAATTGGATAACTTTGTTTTAGCTAGCCAACCTCAGGTTTTGCTGTACTCCTAATCATCTTTTGAGTTAACAACCCATTTTGTTGTAACTAAATTCATTTGTCAGCTTCTGGTATTGTAGCTAGAGGCTCATTTTTTCACTTAACATTCCCTCTGCCCTTTGGAAGGTGTTGATTGCATTGTATCAAGACTAAAAAGTATTTGAATCTTGTATTACTTATATTGCACCAAAGTCTAGAAGGGTTTACTGGTCCATTAAGAGGCTAGAAACCTGAGGTTTGCAATTAATTCTAGTAATAATCTTCCAGTAAACTTGATTAAATGGTAGCATGTAAGAATTATTTTGTTATTAATGCTTTAGATATTTGAAAGCTGGAAGTTGTTAGTCAGAGATAGTGTAAGTCATGATGGTGTTTCTGTTCCAGGACCTTCTAAGGCAAAAGCCATTGAGGACTAGGAATCTTGGCAGTGAGCAGAATGGAGTTTGTATTACAAGGTGCTGGTAGAGCAGTGCTAGGGTGCTTTTCAAGAAATTATTCATTTTACTGGAAAGCCCCTCAGTTTTCATAGAAAATATTACTATATAAAATGAATGTACTGATTTTTTGTATGTTATTCATCTTCCTTCACAAAACTCATAATAATAAAAAATTCTGTATTGCAGATTTAATCCAGTGCACAAATGAGATGAATGTGAACATCCCACAACTGGCAGACAGTTTGTTTGAAAGAACTACCAACAGTAGCTGGGTAGTGGTCTTCAAATCTCTCATCACAACCCATCATCTAATGGTGTACGGAAATGAGGTAATACAAAAAAATGATCTGTCTGAGAACAGTTACAGCACCTCATTCCTGTAAATGTCAGCTAAATGCTTCCACTAATTATCTTTGTAAGAAAATATTTAGTTTTACCTTTTGGTGTCTTAGCTCTGCATGAACACAGGTCTTATTATATGTTTGTCTACTTAGTTTGTTTCTACTTTAAATTTTGTAATTCTAGAATCAAAAGTAAGTGTCCTGAATACTGGAGGTACTTTTTCCTCTGTGGTGTTATTCTAATAATAAAAAACCACTCAAACAAAATGAACAGAATTTATCTTGAATTTGAAATCTGAAAAAGGAAGCATTTTTGGGTTCATGCTCTAGTTAATCCGGATGGTCTTTTCTCCCAGATAACTCAATTCTGAAGGGATTTCCACCCTTACCCCCTAATCTTCTGCAGTGAAGGCAAATGCGTGCCTATGAGCTGGCTTTGAGTATGAGCATCTAAGTAACACTAAATACTGTAGAACAATTAAACAAACCCCCAATTTAAACAAAAAGGAATAAAGTTTTGTTCCACAACCTGAATTCCTATGGGGCCTTATTTTTCAAGATGCCAAGCCAAGCATAGCAGCAGCTTGAATTTTTGGCATTTAAAACAAAAGACCAAAAAAACAACCAAACAAAAAAAAAAACCACCAAAAAAACCCCAACTATACTTTGAAGACTTTCTAAGAAAGTGTTTGTAAACATTCCTTTTTACTGCAAAGGGCCAGTGTAATGTAAGCTATATGAATTTTGGAATTAAGAGGAATAGCTTTAGAAAATTACAAGTAGGAGTTTGTGGAGAGGACCAAAACTTTGCATTTCAGGTTGCATTCAGAGTTCTTACAGGTCATGGAACTGCTTTCTCTGGCTGACTGGCTGTGTTGTGAAGGGTTTTAAGTTTTTTAAAAAAAATATATACTGGTTTCTCTTGCAGATCAGCTGCAGAGTATTTCTGGTCTTGGTGAAAATCTATACTTTGAAGCTAAGTAAGCCACAAGAGGGCAAACTTCTCATGTTGACTTTAAGCATTATCACTGGGATAACTGACACTTTCCAAAATAGAGTCTATACACTTTTGCTGTGCTTGCAGTTTGAGTCATAAATTTTAAACTGATACCAATTCACTTCATAGTAATTAAAGAAATATCATTGGACCACTGTCTGAAATATTTTCCATTTTAAGAATAAAACTGCTAAACAAATTTTGCTCTCCAAATGTGTTGCAGAAGTAATGAGGGTAAGATTGCTGCTCAAGATGAAACTTTTCACAACTAGAAATAGTACTTGAACAATGAACGTGGAAATTGAGTGCTTATGAAAATGTCTAGAAGTTTATAGAGAATCTGTAAATCCTTTTGTAAAAAACTGAAAAGCGTTTGGTCCTCCAGCTTTTGCTGAATTCATTTATAGCTAAGTACTGAGTGCTGTTACCCTTCTCCAGTCTTTTTTCTGTGTAAGCTATGTATTTATGCTAATGAAAATAATTCAGTAGTACCTGTTACACTAATCAGAACTATTCTTTCCTCTGTCAAAATGTTATTACAAGTGAATGATTGGTTTATTTTTGTAGCAGCTCTCTGTTCATAAGACAAAATTATTTTTCCTACTAAATAAGATGTAGTGCCAGTGATCTGAAATGTGTCTTTACAAGATGAAAATAGCATCATTCATTTTTGTGAAATGCAATTCAGAATTATATGTAACTAATATACTAAGTGTCATACTGTGTTAATACTTTATATGGATTCTTAGGTTTATTTAACGTTTGATGTATAAGCAAACTAATCTTTATATCACCTTATTTTCATATTCAAGCCAAGTACTATTAAAATTGTATGCTGAGCAAAGATGCCATGGCTAATTGGTAAAATGAAATCAACTCTTATAAAATTGAAGTTAGTGAAACAATTGTGAGCATGTAAAATGAGAATGCATTTGGGGGGGGGAGGGGGATTTTTTCAGAAGTTTCCAGTTCCATATTCTGGCTTGCAATAAATGGTCTTTCAGTCAGAGGCCTTTATGCAATATCTATGTGACTTTGATTTGTTTACAGATTTTTACATAAAAAACAACAACTAGCTTCATTTGAATAAATTTTTATTTGAAAATAAATTTGAAAATTTATTCAAATGAAGCTAGTTGTTGTTTTTTATGTAAAAATGAGTTCTTGTAATAGTTTCTGGATTTGAAATCAGTCTTAAAGCATAAAAGTTGAATTTCATAAGCTGGATAAAGAGTTTCTAGTACTGTTACCTCTGTTACAGCTCATTGGTAATACAGTAAAAGCATTCAAATTTTTCCTTTCATCTAGCGTTTTATCCAGTATCTGGCGTCCAGAAACACATTGTTTAATTTGAGCAATTTCCTAGACAAAAGTGGATTGCAAGGTAAGGTGTCTTTTTCATTAAAAGTTAGTAGTGTGCTGGGGGACAGTAAATACAAGTTGATAACTCTAATGGACCGGGTCATTTAAGAAGTATTTTTTTGTGTGTTTTACCCCAGACTGCATTTCTTAATTTAAAACGCTATTGTGGCATGGCAGAAGCTGTCTGCTGGAGGAATTTGTTGCATCTTTTAGGAAAGACTTACTTATAAATGCTTCTAACTTTCTTAGCTAAACAGATCTGACTTGGTATTCCTCCTGTTTCTGAAGAGAATTCTCCATTTAGAGAGGTATATTTTGATTAGTAGGTTTTCAAAAAATGTATCATATGTACATCATGACAGTGAGACAAGAACTGTGCCTTAAAAAAAAAAAAAGAAATAAACTTTTTGGGAGATGGTTCGAAGACCATTTCATCCATCATTGAGACTAATTCTACGGGCAAATAAGTTCCTCTCTGGTTCAGATTTTTCAACTGGAATACCCTTCTAAACTGTTACACTGCAGTTCCATGCAGTTTTGATCATATATGTAGCTGTCACGTTTTGTTTTTGTTTTTTTTTTCTCCTGAGGTGGTTTCTTACTTTCCGCATTGCTTTTTATATAGCTGGTCCTGATTTTTGCCACAGGTGTACTAAAACAGGCGCACAGAGTGGTTGCCTAGGGTCAGAAACCTGCTTAGTGATAACCGAGGGTCTACCAAATTGCCTCATTTTTATTGAGTCTTAACTTTCATGGTCTCAGTATAGATTGTGAACAGGTCTTTTTCTCGGTCTCAGTCTCCCTTAGACTGACAGTTATTGGAATGTTTCCTATCGCCACTGTCTTAACATAGAAGAATTTCTGTCATGTCTTAATGTTTCCTTCAATGCCTTTCCCCCTCCCCCCCCCTCAGTTGTAAATGAGAGAATGTGTTGTGGAGTTGATGCAAACATCTTCACAAATGCATCGTATAATTTTTTTATGTAATAATTTCTATCATAGTATGAGAGAACTTGCATAAAAATACTTTGTTTTGCTTTTGGAAGTAATCTCCTTAGGAAGTGAAGTATGAACTTCTACATAGTTCACGTCTTCTAGATACTTGCAGTGTTGTCTGATTTACATGGTGACTATGATGACGTACGTAGTTCTTCATAACACAGATTGACTATACAAAAACAGGCAAAAATATAATGAAGCTGTCTTGCGTTAATATCTGGCACTTTATTTAGAGTAAGGTTCTTGATCTTTATTTGCTTAGGTAAGTAATAAGCTTCTGAAACTTGTTTTTTAGGTTATGACATGTCAACGTTTATCAGACGGTATAGTAGGTATCTGAATGAAAAGGCAGTTTCCTATAGACAAGTGGCTTTTGACTTCACAAAAGTAAAAAGAGGGTAAGGACTGTGTATTGTTTTGCTTATCTTGAGGTTTTGTCTTATGTCCTGTAATTCAAGTGGAAAATACCAATGTTGGCTCCAACTTAGTACAGACGGTAATGTCTGCTTTCTTCCCATGACACGCAAAGGCTCAACTGCCCAGTTATTTATATTGCAAAAATATTTTACTTCAATTATTGTAATTTTTACTTCTTTAAACACTAACAGTTTAATATAAAGAAATGAAAAATGGTATGCATCAAAGTATATATCAAAAAAATAGAAGTTTGGACAAATCTTCCACGATAGATCACAAAGTTACTTTGTCTTGCATGCAGTATGGGGGACTAAGCAATTTACTTGGGTTTCTAGCTCTGGAATGTTTAATTGGCAGGCGTTTCATGAAACTCCTTGCAGTCCTTCCTGGTGTTTCTCTGTTCTTGTCCCAAAATGTCTGTATGGAGTTTACTTCCTTTGCAAAGGCAGTGCAATTCATATTTTTAACAGAATATTGTGGTAGATGCTACTCGGAAGAGATTGTCTACAGGAATTAAAATTTTCCCTGGAAAGCAAGCTCCTTTAAGAGAAATCAGTTGTTTGAGACTACGTACCTGCTTACATGTAAAATAACACAGTGCAGAGCACCAGTAGTTGAGTAAATTGCATGTTATAGTGAATGATGGAATTAATCTGGAGGTCTCCATTGGGAAGGCTGGAGAGGATGTATTGGTCACAGCTGAAAGTCTTTCCATCTTTGTCCGTTATCTCTGTAGGCAGTGCTTTTTAAAGTTTAAAAACATAATTTCAGTTTTAGATTTGGGCATTCTTTATCATCCATACGCAGGATAATTTATCTTGATGCTTAGCCTTTTCCGCATAGAGGATACGTGTGTGGTCAGGTGGCTGCAGGTACACTAGGGAGTTACACAGTTACTTTATTATCAGGTGTTTTAGGCCTAACGAGGTGAATTATTTAGCCCACAGCATGTGCCTGGAGGTCCTTCTGTGAGCCAGCAGGAATAAATGTTCCGGTGGCAGCAATCTACCTTTTCCACACCTCATTTTTTCCCAGGGGCTCTGCTCCAATGACCTGCTACGTTAGGTTTATTGCGGTTGCTCTTTGTTGTTAGGAGGGAGTACATGGCACAACTAGAGAGCTGGAAGCAGTGTGCTCCCCATTGCTTTCCTGCCTGGAGAACAGCCACAGCCTTTTCTATGCAGACGCACTGTGAGACTTGCACTTGCAGGAAACATTTGGTTTGCTGTGTGCATGCTGATGCAACTGCAAGGCTGTCTGATTTGTCTTAAAGAAAGCAGTTGTTTCTTGTTGCTGAGGTGATGTAAACTCTTCCTCGGTTGTTGCTTTTCTTGGATTTTTTTGGTCTTAGTCTGTTTAATCTGGACAACTAATAAACAACCAAGTATTGGTAGTCAGCCATTAAAAGGAAGCATCATGTAGTCTCTAGAATCTTTCTGAAGAAGCTTGAAAAACATAGTCACATTTGTTTATTCTTTCTTACTGCTTTTAGTTGCAAAGAAAATAATCCAAAGTGACACAAAATAATAATCAGGTGATTGGAAAAAGCGTAGGTAAAAATTTTGCTTCAGAAATAACCTTCAGAGCATTTTTTTTTGGTTACCTGATGCATCATAGCTCTGCTATATTTCTGACCGCTATCAGTTTAATTTCCTCTGAATAAAAATTCATCTTGGATTCATATTTTGGCCAAATAAGTTGTTGCTTTTGTACACTGTAGTTATTACAGTTGTATTGGCTAGACAGCATTCCTAAACATCAGAATGCCTGCTCTGAATGGAAGTGATTTAAATGTTTTCTCTGATGACCTAGTTGATATTCTACGTTATGTTTCTCACTAACAATTGCCTTCAAAATTCAGGTGAAGAATTTTGTTTTGTTTTGCACAATAGGGCTGATGGAGTGATGAGAACAATGAGCACAGAAAAACTCCTAAAAACTGTACCAATTATACAAAATCAAATGGATGCACTTCTTGACTTCAATGTAAGTTTAGTAACATGTACATGTCTAGCATACTATTGACTGTTGTACAAAACTGCGCAAGCTTGTAAAATAGGTCAAGATTAAAGGTCTTGAACTTGGTACCGTGTTATCTGCACAGCTTAAAGAGTACAAATCATTTTGTTCATTGATATACCCCCAAGAAACCAGAAAAAAAATACGAAGCTCGCTGGAGAGAATGCTTTGTGCTAAATTAATGTTGTTTATTGTGTACATTGTGTAAGAATTGTTTGTTCATTGAGAAGTTGATTGTTTCTGCCCTCTGTCTTTTTGTTGTGTTAGTTAACATTAACGTTAATTAACAGAAATGTCTGCTGAAATTATTTGATTTGATTCTGTGCTGAGTGATCCTGTGTTGCTAGTTTCCATTAATAGCCAGTGAGATGACTGGAAAGCACACCTTGGAATAGAGTACTGGAGTTCAACTAGAAGTTTTCAAATAAGGGATCAATTCAGTTAAATTAACTTTTTTCTGATCTTCCTAGGTCAATAGCAATGAACTTACAAATGGTGTAATTAATGCTGCCTTCATGCTCCTCTTCAAAGATGCCATTAGACTGTTCGCGGCATATAACGAAGGGATTATTAACCTCTTGGGTAAATATAACTGCTTTCTACAATGTTAAACTTTGGGGAGGGAGCTCCATAAACAATCACGAAGAGCTGCTCTTTTTTGAGAAGTTGAAATAGTCTTACTGTAAAACATCAAAATATTGCTGTTATTTCCAAGCCAGATTTATTTCCAAGGTTTTTCTGTCCAATTGCATTTTCCATTGCATGGTATACAGGGATGGGTGAATTTCTGAAAGCAAAGCCAATTCAAGGTTTTCTTCACTTCATTTTTTTTCTTGCACTGCTTTGTTTTTTGGGTGTGTGTGGGGTTTTTTTTTTTTGTCTCATTGAACTGCGTTGCAAACCCAAATCATTATATTGATGTTTTTTTCTTTAAGAAACAAGATCAGGTTTTGTTTCTTTAAGTGGAATAAGTTATAGTTAGTTACAAATTTGCAGTCACAGCATCTGTGATTGCTTGGCTATCAAGACTTTAGTGTTGGTTGGTTTTAATGATTGGCTTATGTTTCTAGAGCACATCTTATATTTTAAGGGGAATTACAAATTCAGGCTTCAGGCCCCTTCACTTGCACACACTGGAGATGCAGAGGAGCCTAAAGTTGGAAGTAATCTGTTGATGTGCTTGGTTTGGTTGTATGCTGTGATTGGATCAAGCTGCCTGATTGCTGTTATTACCCAATACTTGCAAAATGGAAAGCAAAATCCAGATTTAGTCAGTAAAGGACAGTCATGCTTCCAGTCTGAAGCCCCTGTCTACTTCTTTTCCCTCAGTAAGAACAACTAGCACGCAGTTGCTTTCACTCATGTTTTGCGAAGCTTAATATAGAAACAGGCCTTGAAAGTGCTATTTCAAGAAGGAAGCTGGGACCCTATCGCTTTCAGCACTGGTGTTTTGTAATCAGTTGCACCTCATTGCAGACCACACCATAACAAGAGGCATCAGTCTGGCAGAGAATAGCAAAATCTTGCCTGATATGTGGCCACTGGAATAAAGTAGATGTTTGACTGCCAGATTGTAAAATTGCCTTCCCCCTCCCCCCGCAAGAGGATGAATTTATATTTCTTTGGGTGTCCTATTCTTAAACTTGGTTGTCCTCTTCAGGGTCGTTATGCTTTTGTGAGAACTAGTACCTGCAAGGTAAGGTGTAATTGCATGCATGTGATCATTAGCTCATGTTCAATGGAGCTTTTGTCATTTGGTGCAAGTTAGGCCTAGTGACTTCTGCAGTTAAGATCATAAAACAGATCTGCAGGCATTTTCTGTTTGTCTTGTTTTATATGCTTTATATGCATATCCTTTGTAGAATGCTTGATCTCTTATTTAATGCAAGTATTCTTACTGTTTCTAGAAAAATACTTTGATATGAAAAAGAACCAGTGCAAAGAAGGCCTTGATATATATAAGAAGTTCCTCACTAGAATGACACGGATCTCAGAGTTCCTTAAAGTTGCAGAGGTAAACTTTAGTCAGCCAAATTTTGCCCTTTATTTGAAACAGCTTACAAAGTGCTTATTTTCTCATAAAGCAGCTACTTCTTCCTTCCAGCCTAATTGCAGTTCCATCAAGGGTCATCTTGTCAGTCTCTACCCTGGTGATTAGTTCATTTGAAGACTGTATTGAGAAACCTGGCTACAAAATACTTACAGGTTTATCTTTTCCGTAAGGAGGGTGTATAAATATGCATTTTAAAATTTCCTCATTTACATAATAATTGTGAGCATTCTTTGAAGAAGAGCCTTGCTTTAAACAAAGTAACTTCATGGTGATCTTCTGCTTTCTATGATTCTAGTTGTATTCTAGTTTGAAACTCACAATTCTGCTGTAAGTTTTAGATGAAATTACAGCTTCACAAATAAGAAATTGAGACAAGTAGATGAACATATTTTTTTAAGGATGTCTTGGCTATAGATGTGTTTACAGAAGAAAAAGCAGTTACCTTGCAAAATGTTTTGTTTGGGTTTTTTAAAATGTATTCAGTCTGTTGCATTCTTGTTTCTGAAGCATTGCTGAATTGATGTCCTAGTATTATGGGATCCCTCAGTTGAGATGTGCTTCTGTTCTTGTTTTGCTTTCCTTCATTATTCATATCTCTCTTAACAAAAAATTAAGCCGTAAAGCTTGGCTTGCTGTCTGTCCTGACAGAATGCCTCTATCGGAGATACTACCTTCAGCTATCTTCAGTTGATAACAGTATCAAGTGAAGCTGAGAGTGTTAATCTTTCTATTCTAACAATATATATCCTGCTGCAGAACATCTTAAGTTTGATCTGCGTTTTGGAAAACAGCTTCTTTACAAAACTTTGAAGGTGCTTTGTTTTAGAAAATACATGCTCTTTATCAGTAGGTCTGAGAATTTACCACATAAATTGTGGGATAGGCAAACTTCTCTAGCCTTAAGATGCTGAAACACTTGATTCTTACTCTGTTTTATTTCTAAGGTTGTGTCTGTTAAAATATCTCTAACACACCTACTTCAAATGCGTATGCATTTAACAGAAGAATTTATTATAACCAACCATTATAGAGTTCAGGTTGTGGAGATGTAAAATGTGTATGGACAGGTTTGTGCTCCTTACATGACTTCATCTTAATGTTGTTTGCTTTTTGAGCATCTCTGCCTTTAACAAAAGCAAACAGGGTCTAAAGCTCATTTGTTTTATTACAGCAAGTTGGAATTGACAGAGGAGACATACCAGATCTCTCACAGGTAGATAAACCTATTATGTGTTTGCTGATACATGTCTGTTTTGGGGTTGCATAATCAGGAAGACTGAGCATTATGGCATTCACTTACGCTTTCTTGCATACCTTGTCACCAAGTTATTTCCAAGTTTGATTAAATTCAACCTCTGCCAGAGCTTGGCTTTTATATGGAGTGATCCTATTGTAAAATATTATAGATAATTTCTGTCATACTCTAATTGAGTTTTAAGACAGCCTTATTTCTATCATGCTTGAAGATGCAATTTATGTCTGTGAGTTCACATAATGAAACTTTTAAATGATATTATGAAGCTGTGGTTTTTAGCAAGTTTGCTTTTGGCTATATGCCCATTTAAATCATTGTGAAGGCTTGCAGAGCGTGCACATAGAAATGACACTAGGTACAATTTCCTTCTTAGTGTCTCTTGAAATACTGACTGCTTCCGATTATCTGCTTGCTGTTTCCTAGCTGTTAATTTTAATATCTCTTGAAATATTTCAGTACTTACTGGTGAGTCATTATGACAGAGTAATGTAGTGAGGAGAGTACATCACCTGATATTTTAAGTAATTAAATATGTACAGGATGCCAAGATGCGGTATAAGTATTCTGAGCTGTTGTACCAGTTGCCCTACAGTTGCATTCTCTGAAAGTCTTTTTAACTACTGATTTGCTTCACCTTAGATTCTTCAAATCTGTTCCTGAATGTCTCTTTTTGCAGGCACCGAGTAGCCTTCTTGATGCTTTGGAACAACATTTAGCTTCTCTAGAAGGGAAGAAAATCAAAGATTCCACAGCTGCAAGCAGGTGCCTATGCCCTTGTCCTTTTAAACAGTTGTTGAATCAAATGTTAAATCCATTATTTTTTATTTCATTATAAACTAAGGTTTGTGTAGGCTATGGTGAAGACATTATATTAGCAACGACAGAATAGCAAGTTATGATACCTTTTGGTGAGTACTTAAGACAGCTTCTTCCAGGTCAACAGAGCTAGAATCTAAGGCACTGCAAGCACTTGCTGTAGAATCCCTTGTGTAGTAGTTATACTTTTAACATCTAATCTTGAACTTCTGAAGAGGTACTAAGGTTATTTCATTTACTGCCTGCAAATGTTCATTTTATGTTAATAATTAGACTTCTGTAAGGTATGCAACATTTATTAATGTCCTTAGACTCTTACATCTCAACTTTAATCCTTTTTTTGTCAAAAGCAAGGAAATGTTTCCAGAAGTCCTTACATTAAGAATGGATTTTAATGGGGGATTAAAGCCATAGTGTATATGATAAAAGGCATTCACTGATTTTGAGTGCTTGCTAAAACACAAAGTGCAATCTAGAGAAGTCCTCTAGGCAACTAACTTCATTGTTGAAATTTAAAGCTTAGTAGTGGGGGAAGACTTGCAAAATTAAATAGTGTTCCTTCATTGCATGTTCAAAAAATAAGGCAGTAATATTTTGTGTTCTTTTTTATGGTAGTGACAATATTAGGGCTTAGTGCCATTTTGTTAGCTGCTTTTCAGAATATTTGCTTTCTTTTGTAAGATTAGTTTGTTTTAAAAGTTAAGTATTTGTTTTAGATCTTGTTGCACACTCTTAAACATGATGATAAATTGCAAACTTTTCCTCTGGGATATACTAGTTGCATTGATAGTTTCTTAACTAAACCTGTCAAATTAGCAGCAGTTTGAACTGGAGACCAGATTATCGGAGATTCCCATGTATCTACAAATAACGCCATCTTAGGCAAACAGGAAGAGAGCAAAGGCTTCAAACCTGAATTCTGTGATGCAGTTTGGAGAGGAAACATTTAAGGGGGAAAACCGAAAATCCGGTGTATAAGAGCAGATAGCACCATTTCTAGGTGTTTTCATTTCGCAGTTCGTATGGTCTATCTTACTTAAACTTATCACTTTGTATTGTACGGTGTAAGATACAACCAATGTTATAAAGGGTTCAGAAGGAGACTGGGTGGATACAAGCAAAGTGTTCTTTAGATGTTCCTATCACGTGTCACCTATTAACAACCAGCTTTTCTCCTGTCCAATTACTTTAGGGCTACCACCCTTTCCAATGCAGTCTCTTCCCTTGCAAGCACTGGCCTGTCCCTCACGAAAGTTGATGAAAGGGAAAAACAAGCTGCGTTAGAGGAAGAACAGGCTCGCTTAAAAGCTTTAAAGGTAGGCATGCAGAATTTTTCATTAGAAACACTTTTCCGATGTCCTTGTTGATAGCTTATTAGGATTCTTAAAGGAGTAAAGGGAAAACCAGCATTATTAATACTGAACGTGTACTGTTGGCAAAGCGCTGGAGGTAGAATCTTACGTACATATACCATACAGCTTGTGGAGGGTTTGCTAAAGTAGTTTCTGAAGGATTTGTGGCACCACTGACTCTTCTAATTATAAGTAGCTGATGCTAGTGTGTGGAATAAATAAAAAGAATTCTTTAGTTCTCCTTTACTTCCCTCCAAAGTCATATACACAATTGTTGTTTCTGGATTTCTTATGTCAGCTCACTTTCCCAACAGGAGCAACGTCTAAAAGAACTTGCAAAGAAACCTCATACCTCTTTAACAACTGCAGCTTCTCCTGTGTCGACTGCAGCAGGAAGCATAATGACTACACCAGCCATTGATATTTTTTCTACCCCTAGCTCTTCAAACAGGTATGCTTCAAACGTGGTGCTGCTTCACTGTGAGATGCACTGCAGCTAGGGTTTCCTCTAAATTTCTGCTGCAGAGTGTACATTGAAGAAGGCTGGTTGGGTGTAGAGTACCCTAGTGATGTGATAAGAAATGATGTTTTGGGTAAAGTTGATGGGAAAATAACCTATTGCCATAAATAATATAATAAGTGTGTTTTCATCGTCCATTTGCAGAATAGTTTCTGATAAGAATCAACTGCTGACACCCTTGTAGCTGTTCTTAGTGGTCGAGCGAGACAGTTGGAATTGCACAGCACACATGCTTTGTCCCCAAAGAACCTTACAAGTTAATTTGGGAAAAGTTGAATAAAAATTTAGTTTGGGAGGTCATAAAGATAATACTGAGTTTGATGTTGCATTTCTAGATCTTTAAAAGTAGACTGGTAACAAATGTTCTTTGTAGATTTTCAGAAAAAGGAAAGTCTGAAACAGGGTTTGAAAGAAGAGAGGCAGGTTTTGCAGTCTTGAGTTGTGTCTGGAACATCTCTGTCTGCAAAGACTTGTAAAGATAGTGCAAGAGTACTCACTGCATGCTAATCCTGATCTTTGACTAGCAGGAACTGTTGGTATGAGTAAGTGTGTGATCTTTGTTCTGTAAAATACCTGTCAAATCAAGCAGTAGCAGAAGGTACAATGCTTTTATCAGTATAGAAGGAAATAGCTCTTTGAAGGCATATTTTTGCTTTGGGTGTGATCCTAAACCTAAAAAATTGCTTAGTTGTTCTGTTAGAGCTCACATAAGGATCTACTTGTCTCTTTTAGCTTTTTGCTGTTCTTTAAAAGTAGTCAGCCCTTTGACAGCCTTCTTTGCCCATTAGAAAGCTGTTGTAGGAAATTACTTGGCACCAAATACATGGAAAATGGCTGAATATAAGAAGCTATAGAGAACCTGTCGGTGTTAGTAACTGAAAGACTTCTTTCAAAAAAGATTTTCTTTTAAATTGCGTTTTAGGGACCAAAATATTTGAAATGGGCATATGCTTTGAACTAGTAACTTCAAATATCTGATCTTGCCTCTTAAGAGGTCTGAAACATAAAAACATCTGATAAAGCTTCTTCAAACAGCCAGAAATGCTACATTGTGAAGACAAGAGCATTTTCTTCTGAAAAAAACCCAAATGCTGGTTTGTCGTCTTGTTTAAATTCAGTTGCTGGCAGTATGACTGCTGTGAGCAAAGAACAGATTTTACAGCAGGAGCTGCCATGAAGGGGATGTGTTGGGTCATAAGTTCAGTTAAATGCAATGTATCTGACTAATCCCTGTTGTTAATTTGAACAAGCTTTACCTCGAAAATTATCTTGGTTCTGCTGCTCACGTTACAGGGCTGTGCCAGACCATGCTGCTTTTTAACAGGAGCAGTAGTGGCAAAATGTGATTTCAGTCACTGTTAAAATGAAATAATGAAAACTGAATGATACAAGTGATTGGGTCAGCAAGAGAATATACAGAGATTGAGGCTGTGGCTAATAGCCTTTAAACTCTTGTGCCAATCTCATTGACAAAGACGCTTGGATTCCACGGTGACTTAGCTTCTGTCCCGAGTAGTAGCTGTATGTGCAAATTTTGGTTCATTTTGTGTGCTAAAAAGTTCTGGGTGAACACCAGTGCTCCATTTTTTTTCAGGACTAATTTAAAGTATGAAATTAACTCTCTACAAGAGGATGAATTTTACTGGTCATATTTGACTCTTGAAATTATTGCTGCAGTTGTATTTAAGACTTCGCTCTTCGTTTCCATGTGATGTTCTTAGGTCTCAATTTGGTTTTGAATAGTCTAAAATGTGCATTTAAATGAGTTTTCATTCACATGACTGATGTGTGACAGTGCTTCAGGGGTTCTTATATTTTGCTTTCCTCAAAGTTCTTTAATAGCTCATCGATGTAAGCCAGTTTCTCAGCAGTGGCTGATAGTGGAAAGATACGAGTTGTGGAATTTAGATGTATCATTTTGGTGGTGCAGCCCATTAGAGTACATTGTGTCGGTCTGCTTTTGTCACACTGTAGGGCTTTCATGAGGTTATTGTAAAAGATGCTGAAGATGGCTGAACATAACATGCTCTAGCCCTGGTGTTGGACTGTGAGGAAGATGAGAAGACTGGTTGTCTTTCTGTCTTAGACAGCTTTGACAAAAGTCACTTGGCATAGTATAGAACTTAGCTTGCTAAACTAACACTCTTCTACAGAACTGAAGATGTAAAGTTCGCCAGACTTTCTGATTTTGGCTTAGTTCTATCCACTTCGTAGCAACCAGTTTGTAACAAAGCTTTATTTACTGTTGACAGTCGCTAGCATTTGCCTTGTATTGAAAACTGATGTAGTTCAAACACTTGTATTCATTTGTCTTTGTAGCACTTCAAAGCTGCCAAATGATCTGCTTGATTTGCAGCCAACTTTTCATCCGGCTGTACATCCTATATCTGCTGCTCCACAAGTAGGAAGTACCTGGGGAGGTAAGGATGCTGAATCGGATTAAGGTTCTAATTGCTATGGCCATGTTCCCATAAGTGTTTCCCCTAGTCCGTGGGTTGTTTCTTCCTTAAAAACAGATCTTGCAAAGACAAGCTACAAGAGGGTGAAGGGAGCGGAAAAAGTCAAATCTGGGTATGGATTAAAATAATATAGCAGCATGTGGTGATGACAAAGAACTTTGATATGAGAGTTCTCAATAGCAAAGTTACTTTAATTGTTGACCACCTCTGTCAGTCTCATAACTGCTGTCTTCAAGAGTCACATAGCAACCTACAGAAGCTTAGCTGTGAGAAGTCAGTTCTGTGAAGATGTCTGCCAGATAGCCCATGTTGCATACGCAGGAACTTAAATACAGAATTTCTTTAATACACATTTTAAATTTTGTCTGATGTTAAATCAAATTTGCGGGTGATAATAGAGCAGAACTTGGATGAGGCCTGAAAGGAGTGACAACTATGCATAGAAGGCAAGAAAAGCCAGAGTTAGTTATTGAAAACAAAATAAGGCACCTCTTTACAAATTCTCTGCTGTATTTAATTTAACTACAAAGGCAAATCAGTAGCAAAAAGCCGTGGTTGGATCTCTTTAAGTGAAGAGACAAAATTTATAAAGAACTCTTCCCTCTGAAATTTATTTCAGAGCACCCAAATTATCGTTCTGCTCAGTTGCTAGGATGGACTGAATGAGATGTTAGATTGTCTTATTGATACAGGCAAGTCCTTAAGCCAAGAGCATTCTAGAAAGTCATGGATGTTACTTCAGGATTGGTTTGAGTGTTAGAGCGTTTAGTCATTTACTCAAAGTTGTTTTTCTTTTTGCTGCTTTGCAGTGTTCCAGAGTACTTCTGATATAGGTAACATATTGCCTGCCTGCTTGCACTGTTAATTATACTGCTGGAGGATTAAAAACCTCTTAAAGATGTTTCTTTTTACTTTTCTACATAAATGACACTTAATAAAATAATAAACTCCTGAACTACATGGCTATTTCCAGGTTATTTTTCTTTTATCAATCAGATGCTTGCAAAAATGCTTTCTTTTATGGTATGAAAAATTGGGAGTTGCAGCTTCAGAAAGTTTTGTAGACATCAGAATAATCCTGTTCTGAAATTTTACTTCACTATTTCTTTTTATGAGCTATAGCTTTCCCTAAACATCTTTCCAGTTATCTAATATATCTTCATAATAAGCAGCGTATGTATTCTACTTCCCTATTTACTTTTTGCTGTGTACTTTGCGTTTTGTGTACCTTCTCCCATTTGTTTGTAGGGAAATAACACACAATTTTGAGTGAGGGAGGCAATGCTAATATATGTGGTAGCTTGAAAAATAAATAAAAGTGGTTTACTTGTCCTTCAGTTTTGCTGAGCAGAGCATCTTTTGAGGAAGATGCAGTGAGGAGTGTATCAAGTTATGCATACAAATTTCAATGTTTAATAGGCTTAGAGTTTAGAAATGGAGAAAAATGTTTTGGCTCATCTTGTTTGCTTTCTGGAAAATATCATCTTTTTCAGCTTGTCCTATTTGTTTCATGGGTGAGAGATAAAAGGGGAAATTATCTTCCTCTCAAAAGTCACATCACAATCTAGCATTTCTTTATTAACCTGAAAATTGAGCCTGAAAGTCTGTGTTTGTTCAATGTTGTGTTATTCCTGGTAAGAGTCTTCAGTAATAGTCATTGATATATTTGCTTACTATTGACACATTTCTAAATACTTCTAAGATTTAACCAACTGTGAAGATTCTGGATTGTCTGCTAAAATTTTAGGCTAAAATTCTGGGATCACCATTTTTTGTGTTACCTTTCATCAAAAAAAAAGAAAAATCTCTTCAGCTTTACAGCCATGAACACTCACTTCACATAGGTGAGGTAGATAAGAAGTGCTTTCCACATTTTACAGATGGGGAAATCTGAGCAATTAACTGACTTGTCTGAAGTCATACGGCAAGTCAGTGGCAGAGTGGAACCTGAACTATTTCCAGTCCTGTGCTCTAACCACTGCACAGCATCCCTCCCTTAGGTAATTTTCTGACATGATGATATTTGTATTTGGTGTATATGGTGACTTTGAGAAGAGTGTCAAACCCGCTACAAGTTGCAATGGACTAAAATCAGTTACTGTTAAAAAACTTTATGCAGCAGCTCTTAGGCATGTGATAAAAGGATAAATTGTTACAAAGGCATTATATTTAGGTTGCTGCCTTTTGTCTTGCGCTTCCAAAAATGTTAAAGCTAACAAGGTTAAAAACTCCCAGAGAATGGGTTCTGTAATTGTATGTTTTCAGTTTACTTTTTTCAAACCGTAAGAGATGCCACTGAAAAACCTTTGTTCTCTCAGGTAAAATACTTGTAGTTGGATAACTTAAAGGTAGAAGTTCGCGAAATTCAAATTGCTCTTTTAAATGCACCTGAATCATTAATGTGCCTAATGACAGCCTGAAGGCGCAGAGTGATTCCATTGATACAAACAGATGCCATGTGTATTCAAGGATGAAATTGGGCTTTAGAAACGTTGAGGTGTTGCTGTCAGGAGAGACAGCAATTTTTAAAATCTGAATATGCGAGGATATAAATTGCCCACACCCAATTAATTTTCAGTTACCTTTGTCACTAGCATTGGCAAGTTTTGAGACTCGGACAAGATTGAACACGCTGGCTAGAATTAGAATGAGGCGGATGAGTGAAGATTCTGAGAACAGGTTACATTTCTGAGCGAATCTTTATAATCTGAAGTTGTATTGCATTGTCTTACGAGTCAAAACCCATGAAACTCCATATACACCCTTGGGATTTGGGAACAGAAAGTATGTAGTAATTTTCCTGTTGAGTGCATGTGTAAAATTCCAGTGGACAGTAGTTTGAAACAAATATGGTTAAAAACTTTGTCCTTTTTAGCTTCTTTCATACTATTTTGTCTGAGGTGTTTATTGGGATCATTTGGAGACCATTCCAGCTGTGTCTGGTGTATTTGCCAGCTATCAATTTGTACCTAAACTTCAGAAGCAAACCAAATGTATCAGTGTGGAAATAATCAGTTTGACCTATCTGTTTGGATTCTTTTCCAATTACAAGGAGAGCCAATAGAATCAGAAGAATGTGAAGCAGCAACAGAAAAAGCAAGCAGGAGCTAGTTAAAGGATAATCCCACCTGTTTTATTGTCAGATCTGTTTGTTCTACAGCTTCTAGAATAGCATTCAAAGCAGACAACAGTTTTAAGCAGTACCTGAAAGCAAGGACTCGGTTTCAGGTGGCTGGCTGATTGGCATGTCCACAACTGCATTAGGTGGTAATATTAGTATCTAAAACATACATAAGACAATACAGAGTTCTGTATTGCTGTTATATGTTACAAATGCTATATTAGCATATTCTGTTTATCCTTTATTCAGTGTTTTGACACTGTCATTTTGCTGACTGAATGATTTAGAAAAAGGCCTTTTAAGGTACTTCGCTCATTCTTGCAATGTAGCCAAGCAATTTGAAAGAGAAGTCGGGTCTTACTAAATAAGATATCTTGAGCTTGCAGAAAATCAAAGCCTGTATAAGCCTGCAAAGAAAATGCAGTTATGGTTTTAAAATTTCATTTTCTTCAGGACTTGCATATGACTGAAATCTACATGTTATCAAGCTGTGTGGGATTTATGGCTAAGAATCATGAGGTCAGATTCAGGGAGAGAAAATAACTTACACTTCGAAGCTGCTGCACACATCATAGTAGTATTTACAGGGGTTGTGGATAAATCGATAACGTAACCAGGCTTTAAAAAAAAAAAAAAAAAAAAAGGCGAGGAACTGAAGTACTTAAGAAATCTCTTGTATAATTATTATTATTCAGACATTTCTCTGTAGTGGTTTTGCCTAGAAGAGGTAAGGTGTAGTTTTAGGCACTGTGATAAAACAAATAGGGCTAGATACAACTCTTGCTGATCTCACTAGTGAATTCTTGAGTTTTCCATCAAGGATTCATGTGCTTTGAAGCCAGACAGCTAAACCACAGCTCCTTCTGTCAACAAGCACTATAGCTGTCTTTCCTATCCTGTTTATCTGTTGGATCCTGCAGCACAGGAGTATTTTAGCTTGACAGTTGTATCCATCCTCAGGAAACCTCGAAACTCTCCTATATGCCTCGGGAAGTGACTCACATAGATCTATGTTTCCTTCATTCCCCTGTATCATCCAACAGTTTTTTAATAAGGAACATTTTCCTCATCACTACTCACTGGCTGTTGTCCCTCAAAGCAGAGCAGGTTTTTACTTTCTTGAAGTTAATGGCATATCCACAACAAGCTTGTTGCTCCTGATGCCCCAGGTAGCAAGGCAAGTGCTTTTGTCCTGTATGCTACCGTGGTGTATTCATAGCTCTTGAAAATTTCATTATGCCCAATAACAAAAAAAATCCGTAAACACAGTTTGAAGAAGGAAAAGTACAGCTCCCGTTGTTTTTGTTTGTTCGGGTTTTCAAAGCTGTCCTCAGGATGGTGTTGCATCGAATCCTCACTTAGCACCTGGGGTTCTGTTATGCTAGGAGGCAGTCTTCGCTCTAGAGAATTTGTTGCAAGTGTCAGGACATGACTGAGTGAAGCAAAAAGTGATTGTGTTTAGAGGGGAATAACATACTAATTTTCAGTATAAAACATACTGTGGAAGAAGCACACTTTATAAGACCAAAATGGTATTAATTAAAAAAAAAAAAGTAAATGTGTAGCTAATACCTGTAGTATTTTTCTTGAGCAGAGAATGGATAATTCTGGACAACTTAAAAATGAAACGATGAGCTAGGTCCTGCCAAGTTTAGAGATGTCAGGAGAAAACTATACTTCCTGGACTCTTCTTAACTCTTACTCTCCTATACCTAGGAAGCAGCATGTAACTAAATCCATCTCCCTTTTCTTCTTTCTCTTGCTCTCTGGAATTGAACAGATCCTTTTTCTGCTACTGTTGATAGTGTTGATGATGCCATTCCAAACCTAAATCCTTTCCTTACAAAAACTAACGATGCTGCTCATCTGTCTGTGTCTTCTGATGTATCTACTTTCACCAGTAGGACACCCACACATGAAATGTTTGTTGGTAAAGTACCATTTTAAACTAATTTCCTATTTCCTAAAAATTTTAACATTATTTCAGTTTCTAAAGTGTATTTGTGGGGCCTTTCAGAAACTAAAAGCTGGTCACTTTGGGCTGATTTTGTGCTATGTTAGAACTTGATTTAGTAATTGTGCCATGCAAATGGTGTTAAAATCCTTGCTTGGCCACCTAGATGGTATTCTACCTGCTGTAAAGGAACTTAGTTATAGTTAAAGCAGTTGTTTGAGTGTGGTTTTACAGAGTCTCTTATGCTTAGGAATTTTAAGATAAAATACTACGTATGCCTGAGAATGGAAGGAAAATGCTGCTACTTTGTTCCTCAGGTTGAAATGTTCTTTCTAAACATAGGAGCTTAATCTAGCTTTTTTGGTAGTGGATGTTTTTCCCCCAGTCACAGGCAAGGGGGGCAAAACTGATAAAGCCATGCACATTCTGGTGCATGGTCTACTCAAACTGTTTACCTACTAGGCAATCAACTAATGACTCACCTTTTTAAAACTGTTGAAATCTTACTTTGGAGGTGATTCAGCATGGCTGTCGTTAGAAAATCCTTTTAACATTTCTGTTGGTGCAGCTACGTAGTAATTTGATTACTTTTCAATATGAAGAATTAAGTTAGCTTTCATAGACTAAAAATCAATTAATTACATGTCGGTTCTGTTCTTAAGCAAAGCTAGATTTAAAGGCAATTGTGCTGCACTGTGGGCTTTGTTTTTGCAGGTTGAACCCCACTAGAATTGATCACAGAAGAATCCAGACTCTTACAACAAAGAGATCTTTATCTCTGATACTTGTCAGAGATAAAACAAAAGGATCTCTTTAGAGATATTCATACCACCTACACTTTGTCACCTTAGCTAACTAGCTTCCTAGCTTGTCTTTGGTTAGTGGAAAGTGAGCAAGATCAAGCACAAGAACTCGTGCTGTGAACTTCTCTACCATTTCCAGGGAGGATTAGTTGGCTGAGGCAGTAGTATACCAATACTTTAAGCTGGTACTACTGCGTAATAATCTGGCCTGTGCTTCTAATTGGTCTTTCCCATGCTTCCAATAAAATTTGTATGGTTCATGTGAATGTAGAATGGTCATTTGAAATACAGCTTTCTTTAGTAGGGGGGTTATTCAATCAGATTGGTTTCCTCTCTATGACTTGTTCTGCAGTCATACAAAAAGTTGCAGCAGTGCAGGGCTGTGAACAAGGAGCCTGGTGGCTTTTTGTGACACTCGCTGGTTTGTGTAGTAGTCAACACATGACAACCCTGAAGTGGCTGGAGATGGATGGCATCGATACGTTGCATTCCCTTCCAGCGTCTCATTCTCTGAAGATATATCTAGAACGAAAGCATGACCGCCTGACAGATTGATATGTGAAATGTAAACACAGTTTTAGCTGTAGCACAAACAAGGTCCTACGATAATGTGAATGTGGATTTAAAATAATTCTTTCTGATTCTTTAGATCATTACAATCCATTTACTGAACTAAATCCCTTTGTGGCAACCAAATATGAATCCACTATTGGGCTGTATCCTTATACTTCAGGTATAAGAAAAATGCCGTGAAGCTTTTACACTCATTTCTTCCAAGGGTGTAAAACATGGCATTTGCTTGGGGGAGAAAAAAAAAAGTATTAATATAGCAGTAACTTTGAAACCGTGCTTTCCCCTTTTGTGTTATAGATAATGTAAACTTGTTTCTTACTGTATGTCTGATGTGTATTGATTTCATTCCATTGGTTCTATGTTGTTAGAGTATATGTGGATTTATAGACTGACCTGAAATTAAATTTTTGAATAGCAGATAAACGGTATATCTTGGTTCTCTTTCTGTAACTCTTCTTCTCCTTTCCTGGCTTTCTCTCTTGTGTGATACGCCTTATCAGATTCTTTTTGTGGTCCTCAAGCTTACCCTAATGCTTCTCATTTCCGCAATGAGCCTTCTTCTGTAGCTGGTCTATTTGGAGGTAGGTAATGGGACACAGCCTTACCACAAACACGGAACCCTGAATGTGTTGTGTGCCTAGAGCTAGTAGGTATTTATTGGCTACAGAAGTGCATTATTATGGTGGCTCCAACGTGCATTCCTGTGCTTGTGCGCTAGGAGTGTTGTCACAAATGGTATATGTTTTTCCAGTTTATGCTAAACTGAGGCTTATTTAGTCTAAACATGAAATGAGTATCTCCCCATTTCAGGATCTCTTGTAGTTTTCATGTTGCTACATACCACTCAAAAGGCTTGCGTGTTGTAAGTATCTCCTCATCTTGCTCTACCTCATTGCTTTTAAGATAAAGGGATTGGGATGTTCTTGCTGCTTATGGCATTTTTGTTGATGTATTACTCTTAAACAGTGCACTAAACTAGTACAAAGCGTTTCAACAGAACATGAGAAGGAGGTATCCGCTGCATTAAATTACTGGCTAATCACGTGTGCAGCTGTGTAACGTCTGTATAGTGACCCAGTACCGATGCTGGTTCTGGAATACCACCCTGACAGTTGCTGGATGGGCTGTGCGCTGTGACGGACGATAATCTGTCTAAACCAGATTGAACAGGGGGTGTTAACATTGTCGATATGCAAGGTTTTGGAATACCTTCAATAAATGGTTTGTGGAAAAATTAGTTCTTAAAAGCACCATAAAGTTGCATTTTGGTTTAGTGGCTTTGAATAGAAATTATCTAGAGTCATTTAACGAAAGGTTAAATACTATGTATGACTCTGTTCCCTTTGTTCCATATCCAAAAAGCAGGATGATTAGTTTCTGTCAAGTCTTGTTGGTTTATTCCCTCAAAGGAACTCCATTAAAAATACTGACCTTTGCACCTTTCAAAACATCCATCTGGGACAAAATGCCCTGGGCTGGCGGTTGATGCCAGGAGTAGGATTTGATCTTTTTCAGAGGCTGATTCAAAGAAGCCCTATGTATTGTTTTATCTTGTGGCTCATCTCATCTCGTTAGCTTCATAAAGCTTGAAACTTCCTAAAATGTGAGAGCAGGATACTCAGCTTGTTTCAGTTAAGGCCATTTTCTAAAGAAAAATGTGAGCTATTGTAAGTCAAGTTTTCTATTGGTACAGGCACGGTTTTAAGAGTTGCAGGACATCCCATCAAAGGAATTCCTATCTGCAGCTCAGAGTCTCTGAAATGGCTTGTAACAACGTGACGGTATACTTGTCATAAAGATACTCATTTTGTTTCATTGATTTACTCCCTATCTTTTCCCACATTGCTGCTTCCCATGTTTTGCTGTATGCTATTTTCTTTGATTTGTTTTTCATGAAAAGTATATTGTTTAAATTCTTAGTGATGGATGCTTTTGAGTTATGAGTTGTATGTTCCTTTAAACAAATAGGAAGGAACAGGTAATCCAAATTTGTTTTTTAATGTGAAGTTTATGTTCAAGGATAGCATCCTATAGTTATTAATTTTTCAGGTAAAATGTGACTTATTTCAGGAAAACAGTAAGATTGAAACGAGTTGCTGTCACAGCAAGCTAAATGAAATCTGAGAAGTATTCTTCATCCGTTATTTCAGCTCACTGCGATGTTTTACTGCTGAAGTATTTGTGATCCTTTCTTTTTATTTCTCCGTATGATCAAAATTTCTGTTAGAAACCAGAAGAGCTAGTTTTCAAGATGGCATTGCATTTTTTTGGTGCTTTTTCATATAAAGTAATAATTACTTCTGTAACTGCCTGAATGTCAAGATGATGTACATTCACGCTTATGTGTGTGGTCATATATAACATTAAAAAATGTAATTTTAGAAACAAAACAGTATTCACTTCCATATTACTGAACTATCAATACTGCTGAACATCATACGCAATGCTTTGTACTGCAATAAATTTTCACAGTATTGAAAAAAAATGTGTATTTGGAGAACACTGCTTTAGAGGTACATAGAAGGAGACAAATGGAGTAAGTTCAGACAGAAACGGGAGTTGAAACTTGGCTTTAACTTTCTGTATCTTGCCATAATTACTAGAAACTTACCTGCAAAACATGGTCGCCTGCAAAATGTGGGTCCAAAAATAACTAAATAAGCGCTATAAAAATTATTAGTATGAAGAGTATTTAATCGAAGGCATTACTAGTCAGGCACCTTGGGATGGCTTGGATCTTACTCCAGTTGTATCTAAGAGAACTGCTCAACTAGTAGAAAACAGGGAGGGCATAATCTTCAGGCAGCTAATCTTGAAACAGATTCTGTACCCAGCCAGCTTCTTTTCCTAGAGAAGCATGGTGATTATTTCCTCAATAATTTTATTGTAAGTATTTGGTAAAAGAATGAGGAAAACATGAATATTTAGTCCAGAGATTTAGCAGCTGGGGGGAGGAGTGTTTTTTACGGCCTGTCTGTCCAGTTTTTGAGACAAAACCTTTCTTTGGAGGAGTAACTCCAAATAAACTTCAAATAAACTGCTTCCAGCTCTTTCTCTTACATGCTTCTCGGTGTCAGGGTGTAATCTGGACCTTTGAGGTATTCCTAGTCTTTCTGTGGTACTTAAATAATCTCCATATTTATTTGGCTTGTCTTGCATAAAGAAGGTGGATTCATGGGAAATGCTGTATAAAAACATTCAACTTCTTTCTTTTTCCCCACAGGGTTCACTCCATCTCCTGTTGCTCAACCACAGCCATCAGCTGGCCTTAATGTTGACTTTGAGTCTGTGTTTGGAAACAAATCTTCTAATGTTGTCCTAGATTCTGGTGGTAAGACACTTATTAAACAGATGACGTATGTCCTTTAACTTTTTTTATTCTTGAGGTATAAATCTCTTAGTCTGTATTTACTCATACTGCTGTGACAGCGTTCCAGCTGAAGAAAAGAAAGCTGACTTCAAAAGGTCAATAGCAGCATTCGTCATCCAGTTTTTCTTTATTAATCACATAATTTTTACTTACACATTATTTCTATGTGCACCGTGCTGAAATGTTTTTACATTGATTTCCTTCACTTAAATATTAAAACTTCACACAGTGAACAGGCTTCACTTTCACATGCTGTCAACTGAAATTAAGACTGTATTTGTAGAGTGTGGTCGGAAGAGGTAAAGTTGCGTCTTAATTTTACATATCTGTGCAACACATTTTTGGCACTTCTTTGGCTACACGTTACTCTTTCAATGTTAAGACTATTCAGAAAATGATAAATTATCAAAACATACTCAGTTAATTTGGATTGTAGTCACAGTACTCTTTTTTTGGTTCTTTTGAGCATCTGGAAAGTAAATACTTTCTGGTCTTTTGACATCGGACTCTTTTTGGGCAAACCAGTGATCTGCTAAAAGCAAATACAGATGCATTTTTATAAGATTGAAATACTTTAGATATTTATTCTTTATTTTACATTTTGATTGTTTTGCAGTCATTGTGAATTCATTCCATGTAAAATTGATGTCACATAGGTTAAACTAATAAAGCGAAATCTCCTTTCTGTAGTAAATAACGCCTTAATCAAGAGGCATAATAAGTTTTATCCTTCTTGTGTAGTGTAGCATCATTAGGTTAAATTTTGTATTTTAGCCATTGTGTTGAACTTGCTGTCTATTTAATTGAATGTCACGATATTCACGGGAAGCCTGTGATTCACATCACTTATTTTATGTTTATCGTTCCAAGGCTTTGATGAACTAGGTGGTCTCCTAAAACCAACAGTGGCCTCTCAAAACCAGAGTCTTCCAGTTGCCAAAGTACCACCTAACAAATTAGTGTCAGATGATCTGGATTCATCTTTAGCCAATCTTGTAGGCAGTAAGTATTGAACCCCTAACATATAAATACTTATTTAATTCTTTCAAATGAATAGAATTTCAATAATATCTTTTTCTGCTTTGTGATAGATCTGGGCATTGGAAATGGAACTACTAAAAAGTGAGTATGCTTAATCAGAAGTTGAGCATTTTGATTTTTCTCGATAGTAAATTTTTATGAAAGTACTGGTTCAAACCTGTGTGTAACAACATAACGTTAACCTTCAGAGCACGTTTGGGATTGTACTTTTTCTCGTACAAGGTATAATGAATTGTTGAGAGCTGTTGCAAGGTGACTGTAGACTGAGTGGTAGTGACAGTGATAACAGCAGGCAAGGTGTCCTCCTGTCTCCGAGTCCTTTCAGACTTTGTATATATTTAGGAAATGAGTTTGTCAAAATGTTTCTTTGTAGTTGTGGGTAATCTTAGTGCACCTTATAAATACTTTGTGTGATCTGAGTGTGTGCAGAGCTGTATTAAAGACTGTGAAACTACAGCCTGTGACTTGTGGTTGGCCTTTAGACAAGTTAATTTTGAAGCAAGGCATATTCTAGAATAGTGAACATCTGCTAAGTAGAGAATGTGATTAGCAAATTTCAGGCTTATCAGGACCATCTGTGCCAACTCTGAAATCATTCAGAAATCTAGGATGCAGTTGCTCCTATCAACTATCTTGACCCAAGAAAAGTCAGCTAGATTAACTTACCTGTACTGGGGAACTTGACTGAGATTAGCTAAAGCTGAGGTGGCTCATGTTGAACATCTCACCCTACGTTTCCTAGCCAAAACAAGCTGTTAGGACACCTGTATCAGCTCCTTTGTTAAATGAGTTTCTTGACTAACAAAAGAAGCCACATTTCCAAGAGGAAACGGTGTTTACCTGAGGGAGTTTTGTAAGAAAAGCCAATGTTTTCTAACAATTCTTTAAAAAATTTATTTGAAGTGATGTAAACTGGACTCAGCCAGGTGAAAAGAAACTAACAGGTGGTTCCAACTGGCAACCCAAGATTGCACCTACAACTGCGTGGAATGCTCCGACGTTGGTAAGCACATACTCGTTTTAAAATAGTGAGTTCCCTGCAACTTAGCTATGCAGGCTGATATATAAAAGAGAAATTTGAAAGTGATCTATAGTTGCAGTAAAAGGGTAATAGAAAATTGAAGAAGTGGCCAGTTTGAGACGTGTACTGCTTGGATTTGTTTATCTTAGCTGTGCGGTTCTAGTAAACAGTTCGTGATGTGACCTGCAGGTTTAGCATAAACGTCAGTAGTGTTTGACCAGCCTCTCTCATGGCAAGATAGCAGCCTTCGTGTTTCACTCAAGTGACGTAAAACTGTGAATTCCAGTGGGGAGGAGGGGGGCACTTTGCAGTCTGGAAAAGAAGTGTGAAAGTATGTTCTTCAGGTGCAGTGATAGGTCGAGTATGTATACGTTACAGCTCAGCCTGCTCTGCGGGCGAGAACGGGCAGAGAGATTAATCCTCTTGATACTTGTAGAGGTGTCTGTGCAGTGACGTGGGCTATAGCTTTCCTAATGTACCTAACTACTGCTTTCCTGCCCCGATGTGTGCAATTGTTGTTAATGCATGTCAGTTTTGGTGATCAACTTCGTGGTGTCTATTGTAGCAGGTAGCATTGGCAGGGATTTTGGGGTAATGTGTAGAGCGGGGGCTCTTAATTACATGTAAAAAAAAAAAAAAGAAAGAGGTTAAGCGTTTATGTGAGTAGTTTTCACAATGCTAAGAGAACATTTTTGCATGTGAATCCTACTCACGCTGTCACCAGTGACCTGGGGAACTGTACATGGACAGAACAGGTAACAAACTGCCCCTGAGGATTCATGGCATCTGACTCTGTAACTGCCTGGGGGAGGCTGAATCCGCAGTGTAATAACGCAATGTTGTGGATTTGGAAAGAGAGAGCTCGTCTCCCTGGATCCACCACCTCTTCCCTGCTGGGTGTCCCTTAGCAGCTCACTGCATTTATGTAGGGAGAAATGTTTGTGGACCTTACCGGAGGGTGTGTAGGTATTGAAGAAACTGTAACTACTCACCTGCTTTAATGACTGGTGGTTTGAGTTTACTTGTGTGCTTGAATCTGTTTAATAACTCATGTCTTGTATATACATCTTCTTGTGATAAGTCATTACATTTAACAGCTTTTGTTATTGAGAGACACTGTTGAGACACTTCTCTTCCTGTGAAACTGTTCTATTGACATAAAAATCTTGAAACAGAAATAATCTAGGGGTGGGGGGAAAGAGTTTGTTTTCCTCTGCTGGTCTATTTATTGTGGAGTTGCTGCTGCTTGCTAAATAAATATGCTTCTGAAAATAAGGCTTCCTCATCTTTGGAAAAAAGGCATATACCAAATAAATGGACTATGCAAAACAATTACAAACCTGATAACGATGACAGTATCACAGGTGTATGTTGTCTCAGTAAATGACTTGAATTACAAGAATGTGTTGGGGTAAACATTTAATGTATTTGTGAACTAAAATGCTATCTGTGTATATTCCGTTGTGTAAGTATTTGCTTCTAATCCAGTGTTATTGCATTATGTAATTGTTCTCCCTGGGAAATACAGAATGGCATGCATTTTCCACAATACGTAAGTGAAACAACCCACAGCCTTTTTGCAATCGACTGGCATGCTGATATTAACCACTGCTGTTGCAGAATCTCATAACCTTCTTGCTATTTACACATTTCTCATTTTAAAATCTTTGGTGTGCCAAAAATTGAGCTTTTCCTAGCATACACGAACTTCATAGGTGGTCTGCAGGCTCTTGACTCGAATGATGGCATGGGAAATACCAAGATTATTTTTCCTTGCTTTAAACTGTACCATTTGCTGCCAGAGAGCTGGGGTGTGTGTCTGTGCTGCCTTCAATGCACTTGGTGAATTTTGAATGAAGATAAAATTGTTTGTGTTTGAATAACTGCATGAAACCTCATGGGCTTCTGTTATACTTGGCACTTTATCCACGTTTATGGTAGATCTTGATTTTTTTTTTTTTTTTTTAAATTTTAGTCGGGAGAGACCAATATGTCATTAATGCTCATATAAAAAAAAGAAAATCCATGCTGACAGTTTACAAAGGGCAAGCAATAACCTGTGCTTGCTGTCTGAGCAATGCAGTCTTTCATTTCAAAGGTTTTTTTTCTTTATGTCAACAGTGATATTGGTCTTTCCCTGTATTCTGTTTTTATTGCAGGGTAACTCTGTAACGAAAGGATGGTAGGTCCATACTTGAGCACTCAAAAATAAATTTAGTCAGCATGTTTGTGTGTGTGTAGGTGTGGATACACAAGCAAAACAAACAAAAGTAATTTTCAGGATAGCTTTGCCAGCTGTGTGAAATATATGGGTAGTACACAGTCTAGATAATTCTTGATTGGGGAAATCCATTCTAATGGCAATTGCAATGCCAGTGACACTGGCTACTATCTATGAAAAGGCAGCTGATACCTCAGAATTGAATTCAGAAGCAGCTTTGCTGATGTCCTATTTGTGATGTTACAATTTATCTGCTTTAATTAATCCAGTATTATTAATATTTTGTCATTCCCTCTTTTCTGTATCAATAATTCTGTGTACCAAGAAATGCATGTGGTCTTTGTCTTGTCATGAATAGTAATCCCCACAGCAACAGCAGGAAAATTAGACTGTTTTTTCTTAAAGGAGAGACTAACAGGAGGTGCAGTGGATAGACAGCAAGTTATCTGAATATTTATAAGCACCAATTTATAGTCTGAAAAAAAAAAAACAACAACAGTTTTTGTCCTTGTAAGAGTTGATACTAATTTAGAAAGTGGATAATGAAATTGTAGAATAAAGACTATGGTTAGGATATGAAGAACTGTCTTTTATATTGTCAGCCCAGTGGGATGGGGGAGAGAATCAGAATGGTAAAAGTGAGAAAACTCGTGGGTTGAGATAAAGACAGTTTCATAGGCAAAGCAAAAGCCGTACACAAGCAAAGCAAACCAAGGAATTCATTCACTGCTTCCCATCAGCAGGCAGGTGTTTGGCCATGTCCAGGAAAGCAGAGCTCCATCGTGCGTAATGGTGACTTGGGAAGACAAACACCATCACTCCAAACATTCTTCTTCCCCCAGCTTTATATGCTGAGCATGACATCATATGGTATGGAACAGCCCTTTGGCCAGTTGAGGTCAGCTGTCCCAGCTGTGTCCCCTCCCAACTCCTTGGGCACCCCCAGCCTGCTCGCTGGTGGGGTGGGGTGAGAAGCAGAAAAGGCCTTGGCTCTGTGTAAGCACTGCTCAGCAATAATGACAACATCCCTGTATTATCAACACTGTTTCCAGCACAAATCCAAAACATAGCCCCATACCAGCTACTGTGAAGAAAATTAACTCTACCCCAGCCAAGACCAGCACAAGCGTATTTTTCTAAGAGTTATCAGCTGTTTTTTTACATATATGTTGCCAAGTTGTTTACAAAACATAGCTTCACCCCAGGTTTTGTCTGTTGACAGCAATCTTACTGTAATGTCATAAAAGTTAACTTAGTTTAAGGGTAATGTAAACGTATCTGCATAGTATGAAGAGGACTTTTAACCTGTTCGAATTCACTATGTGGGTGAGTGAGAGGGAATGCAAGTTGGATATTCATGTTAGAGTAGAGTTTATATTGAAGCACGGTAGGAGAATCCCCATAGCGTGTACATCCTGGCTGAAGAGAAGAGAATTCCTGTAATGTCAGCAGAAGTGATGGTAATTTGGTGTTTCAGTCTTTAAAATTCTCTCTTAAGACTCCTTATGTACCTTTACTTCTGATTTTTGAAATATAAGTATATACCTCATGGGATTAAAAAAACTGCTTCTGCTTCCTGAATTTTCTCTCTCAAACTTCTCTGCGTCTCATACTGTGTTCTTTAAACGGGATGCTGGGAAATGCTAGCTTGCAGTTTAGTTTAGTCAGCCAGAATCCTAACAGGTTAAAAGCAAATATGTAATTATAGATTTGCCGAGATCGCCTAGAAACTTTAGCCTAAGTATTGTATTCCATCTGAAATAATTTGGATGCCCTCTCAACACAAGACTGCAAATCCTATTTATTCTTTGCTCTATTCGTGATAAGCCAAGTGCTGCAGTTGACCCTTAGAAAGCAATGTCTTACCAGTACGCAGCTGATCTCTTCTCCTCTCAGTTCACCCCTGTTTCTCGCACCAGGCACCACCTGTAATGGCATATCCCGCCACAACGCCAACGGGAATGATGGGCTACGGGATGGTAAGTGGAACTCCTGCAACTCGGAGAAGCCAGATGCTGTGTGTTGTTTGCTTGTAGTTTGGTAGCAGTCGTTTCTCTGAACTATTTCACTGAAGACTGAATTTCAGCTCCTGTTGGTTTATTCTTCATCAAATCATTAAGTCTGGGTTTTCTGAACTAATTCTGTGGCTTTTGTCTGAAATTAAGCCTGTCCATTCTTACCGCACTTAGTTTTTTATAAACTTCTTAAAATTAATACAGTGTCTATTCTTGGTGGGCTTTGTTGGTGTAGAAATAAGTGTGTCATAGAAATAAGTGTATCCTGTGAGTATAGCTACATTCACAATAATGTTTTATCAGTGAAGTGAAACCTGCCTTAAATACTTGCTCCCAGCCTCAGCAAAAGGGATCTGTAATGATTGATGCTGCAGAACTGCAAGTTTGTGACACTGCCGTGTGTTGTGGTGTCGGCTGAGAATTGAACCTTAGTCACACACCAACACCAGAAGGCTTTTGACATAAACCTGACCTTGCTGCTTTTTGCTGTGAAAAGTTGTTCAAATTTTTGTTCTTACCTCAAATTTTAAAATATTTCTGAATGATATGCCTTAACTCTTCTTTATTAGTATGGTTTTGATGTAGCACAGCTTTGCTGGGTGAATGAAAGGGGAGAGAACTTCCTTAGAACAATTATTCTGTTAAATGGCTCACAGATTAGTATAATAAAAATAAGCTAAATGTCTCATCATATAATCAAATTAGATTAATGGTTTATAATTTGTATATGCTAAGTAAGTAAACTGCAAAAGTGTGTTCTTGAGGGTCTTTTGGGAGAGTATCATGTTCCCCATTACCCATCCATGAACTCCTGTAGTATGTTCTGTGCAAAGTCATTGTAGTTAAACTACCTTTAGTGCTGATTCAAACTTTATCTACACAACTTTGCACTGACGGTACTAGAAGCATTTTCTTAGGTTTTTTTGATTCAGCAGCTGGAGAAGGTAACATATTTAATGTATCGAAAGTAATCTTGCATGTTTCATAAAGCAGCTTTCATTGTGGGGTTTAAATGCCAATGTGAAATGGAAACTGGAATTGATAGGACTCTGTTATCTTGAGTTGCTGTTACTTGTTCAAAAGCGTGCAACCTCTGAGCAGATGGGTGGGATGGGCCATTGCAGGATGACCAGTAGGCTTTGTAACACGTCCTGAAAACTGGCCTGGCTCATTCAGACTTTACTCAGGACATTTACTGCTGGGAATCTCTGAAATGTCTACCCATTTTACAACCCTGGTGTTTAATTTTTCCTAAAAGTAGTAGCAGGTACCGTAGTTCCGAGCATGGCTATTTCTAAGTGGCTTTTCCTTGGTGAGGGCATACCGGGACAGGCAATTTCGTTAGTACCTTAGCATTTCCCAGCTGCTTCATTGTGCCAGCAATTACTTTTAACTTTTTTGTAGGGTGTTTTCATCAGGGTCAGTTTCTTGAATGGGTTCACCATGTGATTGCCCAAGCAGCTGGTTGGCATGATAGGAGGAATACCAGGATTAGTCAAGGAAAAGCTGCTTGGAATGGGGATTGCTTCAGCAGGACTGCTGCTGGGTATCAGCCCCAGCCTGAGGGGAGTGCCAAGAGCAGCGCCAGAGATGGGCACCTACATAAAATAAAACCTGGCTTCTAAGACCATTAGTATATGTTAAACTCTGAATTTGGCTCAGCCAGAGTGTCAGTAACACTTTAGACTTTGATTGCATAGTGACTTAATGTTAATTTTACGTATAGTTCTCAGTTTTCAATTTGTCTTGAACTCTGTCAGCTCTGCATTGATAGCTGTAAAGCTGTGCCTGTGCTTTCGAAGGCAGACAGGGAAGTGCTGTCAGACCTCAGTTTTGGGAGCAAGAGGACCAGCACTTGTGCTTGTGCCTAAACAAGTATTTCAGTGGTTCAGATCTTTACGGCAGGAGATTAAACGGGCTCAGTCGTTACTGAGAGTATTCCTTGGAAAGGCTCTAATGTTTCCTTTCTAATAACCTTTATTTGCAGAATAATTGTAGAAAGATCTTACATGATTGCGTATATCAAATATGACCAAAGTGCACCATTTTCCTTTCTCTTCTTAAATACTTGCAATGTATTAATGCTGTGTGTGATTTGATGTTGTCTGGATTTTTTTAGCCATCGCAGATGGGAGGCATACCAGTAATGACACAGCCAACTTTAATATACAGTCAGCCAGTCATGAGACCACCAAACCCTTTTGGCCCTGTACCGGGAGCACAGGTGTGTATATTCAAAATCATTGGTGCTCGGAACAAATTATAGCTGGGTCCGTTTCTTTAAAAGTATTTTAATATTTTCTTGTGTTGGACAGAGGTAGTGCGCAAGCCCAGTAGTTCGTGTAAGGATTGCTTCCTAGCTTCTTATATCCAGGTTGGCAGCGCCAAGTTTGTTTTACAGAAGCAGAGAGGACAGCATTTTAAGGTGGTGTTTTTCTGGGAATGTGACTGAGGTTATCCTCAACACTTAGTGAAAGGATAAGAATAGTTAATGTCTGTGCTGTTTGCTGAAGATGGGCTTCTTCCCCAAAGTTTGCGTTCTCTGCTGCTTCACCTCTAAGTGTGGCTTTGTGAGATTGTGCCATTACAGCTTTTTCCTAAGTATATGTGGCGCTCTTCTTTGACCTGTTACACTTAAAAGTATTTGATTATAAAGTAACCAAGTCTGGCAGTAGCTGTAAACTTTTTTTTTAAGTGTAAACTGCATGCTTTTGTGACAGCATTTTGCAGGGGACAGGCGGGGTGTATGTAGCCTTTTAAGTCTATGACTTAGAGATGGGTTTGAAAAGAACACGGTACCAAACTTGGTGAAATTTCAACCCAACGCCTGGTAGTTAGCACTGACCACGCTCAGTTCATCTGCTTTTAACCATTGTATTCTCTAAAGGTCTTTGTTTTCCTCCAAGTTTTTGCAGAAGACAGTATTTACAGCAATGTGAAGGTATGCAGTAGCTATACAAATCTATCTGGCCCTTCCCTCTTACGGAAGGTGTTATGTTAAATGGAGCGTTCCTGAAATTGCCTGCTTTTCTGCTTCTCGTGGTGTGTTGTGTATAGGTTCATTACCTAACGTACTGGAATAAAAGAGTGCGCTGAAGGGTTACTCTGAACAGTGAGAAGAACTGACTTGATCAATACTGCAGTTAAATATGTACCTTTTATTGTTTGTTTTGCAAACTTCCGTCACTGGGAAGTTTCTGTCTGAACTCGCTTTTCTAACCCAATAGCCATCTGAAGATTAATGTTTTTCCTACTGCAAAAAACTAAAAAAATAGGGGGGAGAGGGGATGGACAACCTTGAACACCTTCATACTATTTTCAGAAAATATTGAGATCATTAAGACTTTGTGTTTGTGAACTGTAGTTAGAGGTAGAGCCAAGTTTAGCTGGCAGATTGGAACTCCAGTATTAACAATGTGTTTTTACTTACTAGTCAAATGTTTCTTTGTCAGAGTTCACACTGTACATCATGACTCTATTAGAAAAATGTAATATATTGGGACTGTATTTTGAAATTACTCTGAAGAGCTCTGTCTTTATAGGTGACTGTTTAAAATCATGCACGTATAAATTCACTTAAGTATATGTTGGTGTAAGTCTGGTGGCCGGTCACAAGTGGTGTTCCCCAGGGCTCAGTATTGGGGCCAGTTCTGTTTAATGTCTTTATCAATGATCTGGACGAGGGGATCGAGTGCACCCTCAATAAGTTTGCAGATGACACCAAGTTGGGTGGGAGTGTCGATCTGCTGGAGGGTAGGAAGGCCCTGCAGAGGGATCTGGCCAGGCTGGGTCGATGGGCTGAGGCCAACTGTATGAGGTTCAACAAGGCTCAGTGCCGGGTCCTGCACTTGGGTCACAACAACCCCAGGCACCGCTATGGGCTTGAGAAGGAGCGGCTGGAGAGCTGCCTGGCTGAAAAGGACCTGGGGGTGATGGTTGACAGCCGGCTGAACATGAGCCAGCAGTGTGCCCAGGTGGCCAAGAGGGCCAATGGCATCCTGGCTTGCATCAGGAACGGTGTGGCCAGCAGGAGCAGGGCAGGGATCGTCCCCCCGTGCTGGGCACTGGTGAGGCCGCCCCTCGAATCCTGTGCTCAGCGCTGGGCCCCTCACCCCAAGAAGGAGATGGAGGGGCTGGAGCGTGGCCAGAGCAGGGCAGCGAGACTGGGGAAGGGGCTGGAGCACAAGGCTGGGGAGGGGCGGCTGGGGGAGCTGGGGGTGCTCAGCCTGGAGAAGAGGAGGCTGAGGGGAGCCCTCATCGCTCTCTGCAACTGCCTGAAAGGAGGCTGGAGCCGGGGGGGGTCGGTCTCTTCTCCCCAGGAACAAGCGATGGGACGAGAGGGAACGGCCTCAAGCTGCGCCAGGGCAGGGTTAGGTTGGGTATTAGGAAAAACTCCTTCCCCAAAGGGCTGTCAGGGCCTGGCACAGGCTGCCCAGGGCAGGGGCTGAGTCCCCATTCCTGGAGGGATTTAAAAGCCGGGGAGATGTGGTGCTTAGGGACATGGTTTAGTGGTGGCCTTGGCCGTGCTGGGTTAGCAGTTGGACTTGATGATCTTAAAGGTCTTTTCCAACCTAGATGATTCTATGTTTCTAAGTGTGTTTTTGGGACTAGAGTGTGAAGAGAAAAGAATTCTGCAGTAGGCTGGAAAGCAAAAGAGCCTCAAACCTTTCCCCAATGCTTGAATCTGATCCTTTAACAGGAGAGGCCATGTTGTGTGCTGCCAGTGGGCAGTATGTCCGTTGTCTTTGCTAAAATAGATTTTTTAAAAATTATTATTTTAAAAGGCTTTATCTGAAAGGGACGCTGTTAGTTTTCTTTAGCTAGAAATACAGTTTTCAATTGACTTTCTCTTGCACTTCTGAGCTGCTTTGCACGTTCACTGTCACTTAAGACAAGTGATTTTGTATCTTTCATATGGGTTTTATACTATTTCAAGAAGAAAAAAAATGTGTTTATGACACTTCTTAAATAGAGAACAAGTTAAAGGTTCCTTAAGGATAAGAGGTTTTTTCTGCAATTCCCAAAACATCAATTTTGAAATGTCCCTTTAAAAAAAAAATAAATCTGCCTACCTGCCTAATTCAGTTATGAACAGGTCGGTAGCTCTGAATCGCAAGGTGAGCCCTTCTGCTTCGTTTGCCATGGCAGGGCTTGGTCTAGGTTGATTCCCAGCTGGCTGTCATAACAGGAGAAAGAGGAATTAGTCACAAGTGAGGTGTGTGGAGCTGTATTTATTGTGCTGATCTGACAACGTGTTTGGCTCCCGTGAGAATTAATTTGATAGAAAACACACCCTTTGCACCGGCATTTGCTGTGTGACCGGGAGGGTTTTCCCTGAGACACACAGCCTCTGTTGCCTGCAGGTGCTCAGTTTCCAGAAGTCTGACATCAATAAAGCAGCTTAAATGAAACAAAGGCTGCATGCGAGAGCTTCTTCCCTGTACACAGCAGAGATGGCGATTGCTAAGGTATAGCCACCGAGGGGAAGGACAATATTATTTCACTACATTTACCATATGCTTAGTCCTGAGGTTCTTCTGAGAGCATATTTGTCTGTTTGGGTTTAGTTCATGCTTAGTTGTGCCAGAACTAGAAATAGGAAAATAAAGAAATAAAGACATGTATTCTTGGGGTAAGTAAACAAATATTAAAGAATGAATAATGGTTGCCTGAAAGGCTCACGATTGAAACTGCCTACGTCCCACGTGGATCACTCCACCATCATTCTAATACAGGTTTTGTCCATGCTGGCATCACTGCCAAAAAGTAAATTGGTTTTAATATTTACATTTCAAGCACCAGATCATATCGCTTACGTCTGCTGATAGATCTTGGTTGCTGCCTACGGTGAAGAAACTTGAAGGTACTTAAAAGCATAATGACAGATACAAAGTTGTTGCTGAGAAATTATATTGCAGCTTGCAGTGTGTTGGGAACTCCTCCTGCTTTGTCTACAGAGTGGTAAAATAGGCATCCCAATGTTCTCCAGTTCCTTTATAATTTAAACAAGTGTTCCTAACTTGATGCTCTTCAGGATTTGTTTTAATACATATACTTTTCTTACTTCCAGACATACCTATTTTGTCTCTCTTTCAAGTGTTCTGGTTACATGCATGCAACTTTATTTCTGATTGTTGCTATCAAAAGCAAGGGTAGTTTGGTTTAAGGGCAAAATAATTTGAAACAATTGAGAATGAGACTAGAACAGTTGCTTCTTTGAAAATCTAGGTGCAGAAGATATTCATAGTTTTAGAAGAAACCGGTGTGTACCTTTTTTCTTTGAAATCACTTACCTTGCATTAGTGTCAGTATTTCCCACTTGAGAAAGAAAATAATAGTTTTCATCATGATAAAATCGTAGGCTTTCCTCACTGCAAAATATTATATTGTGCTCCCCAGAACAGTGAGAATGGTCGGGGCTGTGTGATTAAATTTTAGCTGGGGTGTGTGTGTATGAGGAAGGGACGGGCTGAATCACTGGTCCAGGGAAGGTTAAAGAGCAGCCAGAGCGAATGCAGATGTGACACAGAGCAGCAAACGCGGGGTATTTCAGACAAGGAGGGTCTGGATGATGCACGGTCACCCGGAATATAAACGACCTGTTGTAAGACCCGAGTGTCGTAATGCACGACAGCCGTGCTTGAATGTTCACCACCACCAAAAACGTTATCGCATTGGCTAGGGTAAGGTGGTCCAACACTGACAAATCGCTGGTACGCCTTTAAGTGTTATATATCCTGGTCTGATTACCCCCAAAAGGACACAGCCTTAGGAGGGGAAGCAGCTGGGTAGTGAAAATGTTAAGATTTAAAATAGAATAAAGAAATTACTTTGCCTACTGCCAGCATCTGTGTGAATTGTAACGGTGCAGTTGTTAACGTCACTGAATTGTACAGAAAAAGTGGGAGTGATTGCCTGGTGATGAAGAATAGGTAGATGTGCAAATGAGTAAGTTGGTGGGGGGGGGCAGCGTGTTTTTATTTTGGGTTTTTTTTAATGTGTTTGTGTTGGGGGGGGTTGGTGGGTTTTTTTGGTTGTGTGTTTTGTTTTTTTTTTTTTTTTTAACTGGAAGAACAGGCTGTATAGTTCAGGACAGACTTATGCCAGAAAGACGACTTTGCAGGTGCTCCTTTTGGCACATTAATCCTAAAATACATGCTAAAACAGCTTGACAGACTTGTTTAATGAGAAACCAGTATCTAGCGCATGATGGGAATCAGCACAAGACTCGCTCACGGATGGGTTCTTCTGTGCTGCTGAGACTCCGGGGAGTTTGTGTCTGTTGGAAGCAGCGAGAAGTGACGACTGCCGTCGGAGGTGAGACGGAGCTTTGGGTCTGATCCAGCACAGTGCGTTGCATTTCAGATCGCACAAGCGCTGGGGCAGTAAAGAAACTAAATCCATAGTTCTAGACGTAGTAGTGCTGGAGAAACCGATGGCCGGTGCTGCTGTTGTAAATGCTGCTCCTTAGAAACTGCTGAGGTAGGTTCTGGTTTCCAGATATATTTATAAGTGATATTCTGGATAAATGCAATGTAGGAAACTGTCTAACTAGCCACATCTTCTTTAGGCCTCCTTTTTAATAATTAGAGGAATCTCATTAAAATATGTCTTTACTGTAAGATACTGTGTCTTGCCTGAATTTGGCTGTGGCATCTGGGAAAAATAGCATTGTCAAGTTCTTTCCCAGTATTTCACCTGAACGGGCTTCCTGAAATGTCACCTCCGTTTCTGGTTATGTGCTGATGTTGCAGAAATGGCAGAGCTCTAAACCTACCAGTCTTCCACACTGCTTTCAAACTGGGACATTATTTTGGACTTGATATCAATTGGAGATTTGCCAACTCAGTTTAACAGGACTTGTAACATGTGACTTCAAGCCACTTGACCACGAAGAGGAAGAATGTCTCACGAAATCAAGTCGCAGCAGGCGTGCCTTGCTGAAGTCAGGACTCTGTCGGAGTTTATCGTTAGTCTGGCTCAAATCCTGGAGAGTGGTGGGGTGTGAGAGCTATGGCTTTCCAAAGGGAAGAACCAAGTTTGAAAGGGGAACTTCTGACATCCTGAAACTGCTTCTCAAGCACTTCCCATTCTGTCTCATGGCTCTTCCATAATCTGTTTATGGGGACTGGATCCGAATGCCCCAGTGGGAGCGGGGTTTCGGGAGGGAGATAAAGATTCCAGCCCAGATAGAGAGCGCTGATCCTGAAAGAACTCCTCCGCCCCACGGGGTTTCTGAGATAGACATTAAGGTGAAAAATTTAAATTTGCAGTGGCAATATTTATACTCTGGGCACTTCTACAAGCAGTTCCCATAAGCATGAACCCTGTCATGCGTCGCCTGGCAGGCATTCCGTATTTCCAAAGGAAATGCGTCTTCATACGATGTTTTTTGCAATGGGTATGAAGTGCAAGCATGCGCTAGTGATTAGTGACTCAGTTATGAGTAAACTGTTAAAGTGATGGAATCTGAAATGGAGAAAGCTGTTTTATTTGTAACTGCAAAAACATGCAGGCTCTAGGAGGGAGGAGGGCAAATAGAATTGAGTACAGCACCATTTAGAACTGGGAAAGCACTAACAAAGGAGGAAAAGGAATTTAAAAAAAAATAAATCAACAAATAGCAGATACATCTTCAATTACAGCCTGCAGCTTACTGGTCCCTTCCAGCAGCAGCAGCTGGAACGCCAGTATTACCTACTTGTAAATTCTGTGCTTTATATGGCTGAATGTGTAGTGTGGTGCTTCAAGTAGATGGCTATAGGATGTGATTTTGGTTAGTATAGATAGTACAGACTATTGGTCTCAGTCTTCAGTTCTCACCTAAAATGGCAGCAGTTGACAAACTCTCCATCTATTTTTTCCCTACCCCCAGAATATATCCCCTCTTCTCCTTCTAGGCCCCACACTGACAACTATCCGTTGTCCTCCCCAGCTTTTTTTTATACGTGTCCTGTGGTGAGAGGAAAAGACACCAAGAGCTGGTTCTGCTGGAGCTGCTGTGCTCCAGCCAGACCCCAGCCTCCCCCTCCCTGCCAGTACGTAGCTTTGCCAGGGAAGCGGGCAGAGCGCTGACCTGTTTCGCAGGAGAGTCAGGCTTAACGTTTTGTGTCTTCTTTTGAAGAAAACTGCTGTGGAAGTGCGAGGTTATCTGCTTATTGGGCAAGCGCCAGGTGAAGTTTCCCTTCTGGAGGGTCATGTCCAGCTTGTTTCTGCATTACACCAACCATTGAAGAGGCTTTCTGTTTTCCATATGACCAAACGCCTTGTTTTAATAGTTGATTTCTGCCAAGTTTGCCTCTTAACCTCCCCTTGTCCTTTCATTACACGTTCAGCTTTCATATTCTGTCATTCTGAGACCTTTTTTTCTTTTTCTTTCCCTTTCTCTGTCGTTTTTCCTACTAGCTGTCTGCAGCATCCAGCCCTTCCAGTCAGAGTCCTCACAGAGCCTCAGGAAAGGATCCCTTTGCAGAGCTCTCTCTCCAGGATTTCTTGTAGAACAACTTAGGTATTGTCCGTTATTCTGGGGAGATGCTGGTTTTTGTGATATAAAACAAAAGTCTAATTCAAGTTTTATTACCGTGACTAGAACTGTTTCTGAAAATAAAACAAGTCATGTTGAGTTGGAAGCATTGTGGAAGTGACTTGGAAACTCAGTGTACCTAACTGCAGCGGTTAAAGGCCCGATCGAGGCATTTTGCTTGCATTTTACTCAGAAATAAAGTTCGATAGCTCCTTTCCGAACTGCAAGAGCCAGCACCCAGGGTACTTTGCTGCAGCCGGGAAGAAGGAGCTGGCACTGCCTGGCATTCACCCTTCCATCAGGAAACCGTTTCGGGTCCACGGTTAGCAGCAAACGCTGCCTGCCGCGGGCGGCCCGCTCGCGCGCTTCGCCGGCTTGCTTGGCCACAGGGCTCACTTCATGCGGGAGGAGATACGCGGTTTCATGCGTGCGAGGGTTAAGTTTTGGTACAGCCGTGCACTGGAGGAGTTCTGTTCTCTTTTTATTGGTCAGGGGCAGGTGGGTATTAAATACTAAAATGAGTGAAAACACGAACACGTTGAAGAATAGATGGTGTAACGAAAGAGCAGGCTTTCCTGCGCACAGCATCTGCTTTTCTGTGCGCACTCCCTCTGGTTCAGCGTGAAAAGTGACCCTGAGTTCTCCTCGTAACGGTGTTGATCTGTGTTACGCTGCCGCTGGTGACAATATTGCATGGATAAGGAGGGGTTTTATTGTTGGACAAACCAGCTTAATGCAGAGAGACGTTCCAAAGGCTGGCGTAGTTGGAAAAACATCCTGACCTTTTGGTTGTTCTCTGGCCCTGATTTTGTAGAACTTTTGTTTCTGTTCAAAACTTCAGATCTCGGGGTAGCTTGGGCATTTGAAGAATGGAATTGTTTGAAGAAAACACGGGTTTATAGTGAAGTCCTGCTTCTGTTGGATGTTAACATGAGGGTTTTTCCTCTTTCCAGATTCAGTTTATGTAACGGTGTTAGATGGAAGAGAAAGGAACGTTTCCAAGATGTGCTCACCAGTAAACCCCCACTTCCAGGAAAAAATGAACTTCAGTCACTCAAACTCTCCTCTTCCATTAAATGATGCAGTGAAATGATGAAGAACGATGAAGGAACCTGGGACAACTCCATAAGAAAACATCAATATACAATACAAAGCCAAGAATTGCCATGAATTAAGACTAAGATTGATTATTTTTTTTTTTCGTCCTGGTGACTAACACGTCAATATTTTCAGCTTCTAATAATATCCGTAAGCAGAAACAGGCGAAGAGAAGCCTTTATTCTGGAAGTTGAGATCGGTGTTTGGAGACACGGTCTGGCATGGAGATGTGTCCTTTACAGTAACTCGAAACAAGACTCTGGGCAGGGGAGGGTCAAATCCTAACTCTTAATTCTGCAGTTACCTTTTCTTCAGTCCTCACCGATGTAGGCACAGCAGTAATGGAAATTAACTTTTTTTAAAAATTATATATTCAGTTTGCAGTAGACATTCCTTATGTATTATTGTTTGTATTTATTTATGATTATCAATTTAACATTAATATTGTATCAAAAAACCTCCTTATGAAAATGAGTATGGATGTATACAGTATGTCTGATTTTTATCCACAAAGAATGAATCTGATTCAGAACGCTTTTCAGCTGACGTACGGAGCACTAAATATTTTAAAGGTCTGAATCTAATGAATTCTCAGTATATATGGGAATTAGGGAAGAGCTGTAAAACGCATTAATCCTTATAGTCAATTCTGTGCCTAGGATTTTGCAAGGGAACAGTTAACTGACTAGAAGAAGCACTACATTTTTAATTCAGCATTAGTGCGTTGGGAAGGAACTTTATTGCTTTGTGCTTGGCATGTCATTATTTTTACATTTGACATTATAAGGCCTTTCCAAAATGAATGTGAGGAATTGCTTTCACTTTCAGACTTTCCTTCTTTTCTGTTAAAAAAAAAAAAAAAATAAATAAATATTGGTGTTGTGTGTTGGGGGGGAAAGGCTTTTCATTTGGCTAGTGCCGTGTGTATGATCACGTCCCTTTTAAAAGTCAAAAAGGGGAAGCAGCTTCCTTACGTACGCCGAGTGGGTGTTTAGTTCACGAAGAATTCAAGTAGCACTGTTGATCGGTGCTTTGTGTAAATACACCATAACTTCTGGGTGGAGTGGGGCCTTCGGAAGGATAGTCAGCGATATGAAAGCAATTCTGTACATGAATTAAGCATACTTGCTGCATTGTCTCTGCAGATTCTATTTTTGTTTAAAATATTAAAATGTATGTTAGCAAAAATGGGTGGATTTTCAAATAAAATGCAGCTTCCACAGAACTTTTGTTACGGTATGGAAGTCTGAGGTGCTTCTTTTCTTTTTGCTGCTTAAAATGTGCACTGAGAATTGCTTTGTTTACTTAATAAAATACCAAATGTATTTCATACGTGCATCTTGTATTGCAGGAACCGCAGGGCTCTGAATCTGTGCATGGCGGGATCGGTACAGCATCGTCCCGGTGGTGCTGCAGTAGTGGCCCTGGTTCCACTATAACGAGTTGCCTCACTAAGAGCTGGGTTCCTTACTTAATACGGTATTTCACGATCTAGTTTTTCAAAACATCCATGGCAATAAACTTGTACTGTTTATAACCGAGCAAGAGGTATAAATATGCCAAAATAATTATTTAGGTATCTTCCCTAATCTGCCAGGGGCAGGTGATGCGGGCGGAGCTTTGAGCAGCCTTCGCAGGCCATCGTCTGCAGTAGACGCTCGTTTTCATCACAGGGAGCTGTGATACAAATGGAAGTTCCCTCTTCTCAACTGCCTGAGGCTTGG
Source organism: Theristicus caerulescens (assembly GCA_020745775.1). Lineage (NCBI taxonomy): Eukaryota > Metazoa > Chordata > Aves > Pelecaniformes > Threskiornithidae > Theristicus > Theristicus caerulescens. Next base: position 126,046,496 of record CM036559.1, on the reverse strand, counting down.
CCTGAAGGATGCGCATCGTAAAACGATCGGTACAGAGCAGCAGATTTAAAATTTGTTTCTAAAGGCATGAATCGAGGTGCAGGAGCGTGTCCAAAGGGCAATGAGGCTGGGGAAGGGGCTGGAGCACAAGGCTTATGAGGAGCGGCTGAGGGAGCTGGGGTTGTTTAGCCTGGAGAAGAGGAGGCTGAGGGGAGACCTTATCGCTCTCTGCAACTGCCTGAAAGGAGGCTGTAGCGAGGTGGGGGTTGGTCTCTTCTCCCCAGTAACAAGCAATAAGACAAGAGGAAATGGCCTCAAGCTGCGCCAGGGCAGGTTTAGGTTGGATATTAGGAAAAATTTCTTCACCAAAAGGGTAGTCAGGCACTGGCACAGGCTGCCCAGGGAAGTGGTTGAGTCCCCGCCCCTGGAGGGATTTAAAAGCTGGGGAGATGTGGTGCTTAGGGACATGGTTTAGTGGTGGCCTTGGCAGCGCTGGGTTACCGGTTGGACCTGATGATCTTAAGGGTCTTTTCCAACCTTAACAATTCTATGAATTAAAAAAGCCTGAAGCTGTTACTGTCAGAGTATAGAATGCAGGTGCCCAGAGTTGGGGAGTTTCATATGCTTAAATACTTAAATACGCTTTCATACTTAAATCTTTACCTTCCTACAGACGAGGCTTTCAGCGTGGGCCGTACCACCAGAGAACAACTGCTTTTTACTTTTTGCTTGCTCTCAGAATGTCAAAAATGTGAATTGTCTGAATCGGGGGTCAGCTGGGGAAAAGGTGCATGTTTGTGTCCTCTCAGCTAAACTGGTAACTGCCAGGGTACAGGGTGCTCTGAAACACGGTCCAGAGCTTGTGTGAAAGATGAAGGTAGACCTTCCTCCTCCTCCTCCTCCCTAGCCCGGTGTGCTGGGTTATGATAAAAACAGACACCGACCTTGTCATCTTTTTAGGTCTGTGACGCTCTCTGCGCAGTGGCTTCAACCTCTGGCTTGAGGCTGTTGAAGGTAAATCTGCTTTCTTCGCTCTTTAATCCCTTGCACCCCCTCTGCGGACCTGAGGCCGCAAACCGTGGAGGTGCCAGAAATCCCCAAACAAACCCCCCTCTCCTGCAGGGATGAGGAATTCTTCATCTGCTGCCCTTCGCTGCTCACTCGTGGCTGCTCTGTGTTGGTTAACACGGCTGCTGTGCAGGTTAAGCTTTCTTGTTGGAGCCCGTGCTAATAAACCGTGCTTTTGGTTTACTCTGCAGAGACAAACTGGCTTGAGAATTTTCCTGAGGATTATTTTCCCGCTTGCTTTGTTCCCAATAAGTAGGTTTGCTTTCGTATTGCTAGAATAACGCTCAGTCGTAGCTTAATTTAAAAAGCGTAGCTCACACGTGTTTCTTTCGAATTAGTGGCCGTTTTCAGTAATGGGGGGTTGTGAAAACTGGATTCTCCTCAAACTTGAGTTCAAAGGGTGCTTAATCTAGAAGAGCAAACTCTGTCTAGGAAAGCCGCCTGCCCCTAGCGAGCGGTGGAGGATGCAGTGCTCTGCTAGAGGGCTGCGGTTCCTTTTAGGGCTTTGTGAAGGAAACGAGCGTGTTGGAATCGTCACCATATTTTAAATTTTTTTTTAATCAGAGATTTATGTAATGAAAACAACTGGATTTACCTCTTGAGACAATTACTCCTGCCAGAACAAGGACCTGAAGAGCCAGCAACTCCATGTGTTTCCTAAAAGCCCAAATGTAGAATCCTCATCTGAAGACAAACCTAAATTCTGTGTTTCAGAGTCGCAAGCTGAGCTGTTACCTGCAGTAAACCGACACCGGCAGCACCTCAGGACGTGTTTAAGAGCTGGTTTTACGTGACATCGGATGGTCCGTTCAGGAGTAAGCCTCAGACTCCCCCAGCTGCCCAAGAGCCCTTCAGCAAGAAGGGGGGACAGAGTGAAACCGCGCATCTTGTATCAGACACAAAGTGCCTGTTTTCAGAGCCTGGTATAAATTTTGTAGTGCCATAAATGAATTGCAACTTGAAGGCCATGACATAATTGAGATAAAGATTGTCGCAGAAAACTGAGAATTAGGTACCAAAACCACGGGGGAAGGTAGGAAATGCTGATGGGAGCGGAAGATTGACGGGATAATGCGAGGGGTTGTGAAGGAATGTGCTGAATACAGAAGAAAAATCAAGGTTAATGGGAGCATATGTAAAATAAATAAGAGCTTTCTCCTTGGCCTATTGGCAATCTTTTGACCTGAGCTTTGCAGCTCGCCCACGCTGCAGCGGAGAGAGCAGAAACAGCCTTGACATCGTTTGCTGAATTTGCCCAACAAGAAAAATCGCTGAGTTACTGATGTTTTCCATGTTCAAACCGGAGAATGAAGGGACCTGGCTGATTGGTCTGCGGCGTCCTGGCTAGAGCAGGAGAATGAGCGAGGAGATCCCTGAGCAGGTTCCCCTGACGGTGTAAGGTTGCTGCCGCCCACTTGCACCCTTCTGTAGCTGAAGGCTGAGTAAATACCACATCCCTCTCGCCTGTGGGAGATGGCTTGCCCAAGGTGACAAAGCAGCCTAGGAGTTGAGTAATAACGGATTTCTTACTTTTTTTGCTTCTCTGCTGATGAAATTTCCTGAAGCAAAGATCAAAAAGCCTTGGAACAAACAGCCGACTCCCTTACAAGTTCTGTTGTGTGAGCCGATAATGGTACTGAAAAGGTGTCGGGTGCCGGTGTGTTGCTCTGGCTGCCCGGCAGCTGCGGTACGCGCGGAGAGCTGAGGTCCCAGGTTTATTTTCTGTGCTTTGTTCACAGTGGTAACTGCTGAACCTCCCCGTGCCAGCTGCAGCAATTGCTCAAGTATTGTTTCTCTAGAAAAGCATTATTTGATACAATTTTAGCCTCTTTGCTGCACTTAATCACTAAAAGTGAGGAAAAGATCCAGCACCATGTCAAATCCCCCTTTCCATGGCCCAGTGGAGATGTTCTGTGGGTCACATACGGGAACAGTTGTTGGCGTGTTGTTACCACGTCAGGTCCTACAACACCACGGCGCTCGTGGTAGTCTGCAGAACATGAGCTCTGAAGAGCAGCGTTACAGAGAAACATCCTTCCTTCTGCAGTGGACTCAAAATCCAGGGGAAAGTCTGTTTCAGAGGAACATCCAGCTGCAAAACATCAGTGGCTTAAGACGCTAATACCATTAGCTTCCCTCTTCCTTGCTTGTCACTACAGTGTAACGTTTCAGTCCATTACCTTCTGCCTTGACCTTATTCTGGCAAACTCCTTTCAGCCCACAGAAGCAGAGCGTTTAATAACTTCTCTCTCCGAAAGCAGCCCAACGAGAACACATGCTGCAGAACAACTCTCCTGCCCTCATTTCCCAAAGCCCACAGGTCTGAACCTGTGGAAAGATTGCCTCGTTATATAACCCAGCTGCACGGGAGGCTGCAAACCTCTCCCAAACCAGACCACAAGTTAAGTAACCTGCGTTCCCCGCAGCTCGGGCTGGGGAGAGAGCGTACGTGCGCAGCCAGGCTGTAAAGCAACGTAATCCCGTTGCTGGACTCGACGGGGAAATGGCTCAAACCAGCAGCGTGCTGAGGTAAGCAGCTGCTTTCATCACTTGCGTGGATCCAGGCTAGCAGCGCAGCCCACCCCGCTCCGTTGTGCTTTTTAGGCATTTGATGGATCGATGTTTCTCAGTTCCAGCACACAGACTTCTGTTGAAATGGCCTGTGTTACCACACACACACTGATGCTCGTATTTCTTTAACGTTGAACTTCCAGTGAACACTTGTGAGGTTTTTTTCCCTGTTGAAACAGCAAGTTTGAGAGGTGTGTGCCAGTGAAATGCGTAACTCCAGCTCAACCGAGGCTTTGCTTGGGTTATAGCTGTGGGGACACGTGGACGCTTCTCTGCATCTTGTAGCCTAGCTGGTGTCCTAGAGTTGTTGTGCAGAACAGAAACACAGTAAAGGAAAGGTATTTTATACTGCTGGGAATTTAAGGGTGACTCCTGTAAGTTTTGTCCTCGCTGGAGCAGCGAACCCTGACTCCTGTTGTTTAAGCAGGAGCTGGAAGCATTGGCCGTGCTGCCAGAAAGTGGGCTGCTCAGCCCTCTGTTTTACAACATGTTGCTCATTTCTGGGAGATTTTGCCAGTAACAAAATTATCAAATCCAGATGCCCCATTTGCTGAAGACCTAGCTTTCTCCATCTAAAAGCCTCACGCTGACCTTAATACTAATCCTATAGAACCCAAGGGGATTTGGGACACTTCACTAAATATGTTTTGCTACAGGCTGTTGCTTCTGGCTTGTGCAGGCTGCCTGCGGCTTGTGCCCTAATTAGCATCTTCCAGATTTCTTTTTAACTCCCTCTCACCCACACAGGCATTCATGGTAAAAGGCTAAACTGACTTCAAGAGGCGAAGTTGCTTTTTTCCAAGGTACAAGTTTATGTTGTCCTGCCATATGGCCTGCACGTGGTGGTGTGCGTCATGGGCATAAGCAAAGAGAAGCCTAGAGATGGGCCCTGCATTTACATCGCTAGGAAACGTAAATGCCCTTTGGGGAGCAGTGAGAAGGAGGAGAGGCCTTTCTTTAACTGAAAAGCTGTTCAGCATAAGCCATATTCTAATTCTGGCCTTTGACACGGTCCCCCACACTATCCTTCTCTCTAAAGTGGAAGGATATGGATTTGATGGGCAGACTGTTTGGTGGATAAGGAATTGGCTGGATGGTCACATCCAGAGGGTAGTGGTCAACAGCTCAACATCCAGATGAGATCGGTGACAAGTGGTGTCTGTCAGGGGTCTGTACTGGGGCCAGTGCTGTTCAATATCTTCATCAATGACATAGACAGAGGGATCGAGTGCACCCTCAGCAAGTTTGCAGATGACACCAAGCTGAGTAGTGCAGTCAACACGGCTGAGGGACGGGATGGCATCCAGAGGGACCGGGACAGGCTGGAGAGGTGGGACCGTGTGAACCTCATGAGGTTCAACAAGGACAAGGGCAAGGTCCTGCACCTGGGTCGGGGCAACCCCTGGTATCAGCACAGGCTGGGGGATGAAGGTATTGAGAGCAGCCCTGAGGAGAAGGGCTTGGGGGTACTGGTAGACAAAAAGCTGGACATGAGCTGGCAACGTGCGCTCTCAGCCCGGAAAGCCAACCGTATCCTGGGCTGCATCCCCCGCAGCGTGGCCAGCAGGGCGAGGGAGGGGATTCTGCCCCTCTGCTCTGCTCTGGTGAGACCCCCCTGGAGCCCTGCGTCCAGCTCTGGAGTCCTCAGCACAGGAAGGACATGGACCTGTTGGAGCGGGTTCAGAGGAGGCCACAAAAATGGTCAGAGGGATGGAACAGCTCTCCTGTGAGGAAAGGCTGAGAGAGCTGGGGTTGTTCAGCCTGGAGAAGAGAAGGCTGCGGGGAGACCTTATTGCGGCCTTTCAGTACTTAAAGGGAGCTTATAAGAAAGATGGGGACAGACTTTTAGCAGGGCCAGTAGCGATAGGACAAGGGGCAATGGTTTTAAACTAAAAGAGGGCAGATTCAGACTGCATATAAGGAAGAAATTTTTTACAATGAGGGTGTTCAAACACTGGCACAGGTTGCCCAGAGAGCTGGTAGATGCCCCATCCTTGGAAACATTCAAGGCCAGGCTGGATGGGGCTCTCAGCAACCTGATCTGGTTGTAGATGTCCCTGCCCATTGCAGGGGGGATGGACTAGATGGCCTTTAAAGGTCCCCTCCATCCCAAAGCATTCTATGATTCTAATCTCTCTTTCAAGTAAGCCATGTCATGGGGCTTGCACTTCACTCAAAGAAAGCCAGTGTAGCCAAGGGGAAGCTTCTGTTGTGCTGAAAGCATGACCACCTTGCCAGTACGGATCCCCGCTCTCTCAACACTCGAGTGCTAGGAGTCACCTCAGTCTTTGTGGTAACTCAGTTGGGTTACGGCAGGGATGCGTCCAGACTCATTTAACTGTTTACTATGTGGCAACATGAGTGAGATTAAGTCTGAGATAAAGGCTCCTACCTTGGCATATCTGCTTGTGAGCCCGGTTCCTGAGGAGCTGTAGTCAGCGGAGCCCAGAGAACAGCTCACCTCACCTGCAACTCAAGGAGACGCCTGCTGGACAGGAGTATCTGAGCTCGCTTGAAAAATATTTGCACTGAAATACAGGATAAGATGAGACACTGCGTAGATAGGGGTTGTTTTAAATGTTTAAGTTTTTTAAAAAGCTTTATTCCAAACAGCTGATTAAGCTGTCAAGGGTTTAAATCAGATTATTCAATGCTTTCACAAGTTTCTAAATAGGAAACGCATAGGTCAGAAGCCTGCTTGTGCCTGTGGGGAAGTAACTGCCTTGTGTACTCCCGACAGGGTGGCCAGGATGTGCAACGAGAGTGGAAAAACCCCACTGAATCAATGCGCTAAGATAAGTGTACACAGAGACTAGCCACAAACCAAAGAGACAGGGTTACACAATGTATTTGGCCAACTCCAAAAAAAAAAAAAGAAAATATTTAAGACTTTGATGATTTTTATGCTGTTTTTTTATTTTTCAATTAACTTTTAGTTATTTCAATAACTAAAAATAAAATGCATTCAAACATTCGGTTTCTAGCAATAGTTGAATTATACTGGGATAAATTATGCTTTAGCAGGGCATTAAGTATTTTGTAACAGGTCTACATTTTACGGCAGCCTGCATTTACCCATTCTGTGTCTGACCAAGAGGGAATTCCCCATCTGACAGACTGCAAGTGAGGACCACAAAAACTGAATTTAACTCAGATCCTTTATTAGATGTAAGTGCAGCTACTTGGATTGAGAAGCCCAAGAAGCGCACGAGAGTTGTCACAGTGGTAAGGAAAGCCACCTTTCAATCAGCCATCTGCACGCAGACATACCTCTCCTTAAACTTACACGTGTACATCATGGTTCGGGCACACAAAGCCCAGTGCCACACACTCCTTGAAGAAGAGAGCAAATATTTAATGAACTGAGAATGTTACTTTTTTTTTTTTATGTTAACAGCACAGCTTGTCTATTTTTAACCAACCTTTTCTTTAGATAAGGCCTTGATCATCTGAGCTGTGATGTGCCTGTCTGATTTACCACTAATGCCATCTTCTGTGTGGCTTCCGCCTGGCATTTCCTCTGGCTGTTTATGAATAGGCATGGCTCTCCCAACCACACACATCAGCTTTGTCTCCAGAGGACCCAGTTTTAAGTATTCCTTAAGAAGAAAGAATATTATTCATCTGCAATTACATAGAAAGGCAGCCGTTCTTCAAAAAACCAGCAACTTTCCTTTTAAAAGCAACTGTAAAGATGCCGCCCCAGGGCTGCCGTGTTTGGCAATGTCAGTGTTAATGGGCTTGGTTTTCAAGCCAGCTCATCGTAGGAGGCTGCAGCCCCGCTGCCCCTTCTTTTCCTGTGTGTTTTCACCAATACCGCTTTCTCTGCAAACCAAATTCTGCTCCCAAGTTCAGTTCTGTGAGAAGAATTAAACTAATCCAACAGCTCACTGCTGCCAAAAGAGAGAGATCCGAGTCCAGCCATGTGCTTCCATCACGTCTGTGCTGGCTCTGGTCTTCTCCAAACCTCTGAGTCAATTTGGTTGACTAACCCAACAGAAAGCAAATTCAGGAGGATTAAACAGGCAAGCTTTTCTGCTGGGTTAGCGAGTGAATCAGCTACAGAAAAGGCCGATGTGCACTACAGGTTCCCTAAGGGCAGAAGCAGGACCATACAGGCAAGGCCAGGGAGAGGGAAGAAGGAACCCTACAGTGCAAGCTCTTGAATCACCTCTGTTTAATAAATGCTTTCACAATAATTGCTAGTGCAACTCCACTGTTTGCAATTACACCTTCGTTGTTATAAAGTACAAGCATGTCAGCACCACCTACGTCCCTCAGCGGGGTGGGCTCTGCAGTGCTAGCAGCAGGAAGAAAGAAGTAAAGCTAGTGTTCCTCTCCCAAGGCAGCAACTGCAAGGAAACAATCACCTGGGTGGATTTTGTTTTTTGTTAGATGTTTTGTTAGTTTTTCTATGTAATGACTCTTCAGGACATACATAACCGCTCCTTAAGTTAGTCTCTGATCAAGGCAACAGGATGACTCCTCTGAACACAAGTTGCAGGGTATTAATCAAACTAATGCCAAATTTCTAGAAAAAGAGTTGTTGTTGGTGGGTTTTTTTTAAATCATTATTAAGTGTGTTTGAATAGAATATTCAATAGTAAAGCAATATTATGGAGAAGTATCTTTACACAGCAAGCCCTGCAGTCTGCACCATGTCTGCCTCATCTTCTTTAATTTGCAGTAGAAATCGATGATGTAATGTATTTTCCGAGAGCAATTAGTTTATTTACAAATGTATTCAAGTCCTCCTAACTCAAGAGTGTAGTATTAAATGGCACCCAGGAAACATCTTTTTGCAACCGAGGGTCAAAGACCTCCTGGAGCAGGTGCCATCACCTCTTTTGAGAACCACACAAACTCTGTCTATTTACATATAACCTGTACTTTTTTATTTTCTCAACTCCTGTATTTTTCTGCCAGGAACACCTTCATCCTGGCCTTCCTTTGAAGGATTAAATGACTTGTTGATCCTTGAATGCTACTATGCAACATAAGTTCTAAAAGGACCAGCACCCAAGCAAACAAGAATCTGTGCAATACCATAGCAAACTGCCACTTGGTGACATTCAGAACTCTTTCCGGGGGGAATTTCATCCTGCCACTCACATATGCTGGTCCCTAGGACACCATTCAATTGCCAAAACAATGCGTCTTGTGCTATCAGAAATGCCCTAAGGCATCCAAACCATCCACGTGAGGCTGGCCTGTGACACAGAACCTGTGCTTTTTTGGCCCAGCATCTGAAGGACAGGGAGTGTCCTAACCATCTCAGATAGCACCAGATGCCTACGATTAAGCATCTGAATTGTACACTAGGTAAAAGACATTGGAGTGTTTTCTGCCGTAGTACCAGCGGGAATAGCACGCCCCTGGCAGTAGCTCATGCTCCATACTGAAATATGTCTGTGTCAGTGAAAGACCCGATTAATTTAACTCATACCTGGAAATCTTTTTCATCTTCATGCAACAAGCCATCAAGAGTTGGAGTGAATGACTTTTCCCACAGCTCCTCATCACTGTCTTGAGGCTTCTCATTCTCTGCTTTAGACTGAATCTTTGGAAAGGCCTTTTTTTTCTGACGGGGAACTGTGGCACATCTGAGGCTTTCATCTCCATCTGTCTTTGCTTTTTAAAGAGAAGAACAATGATGTGTATGTAATTGTTAAGCTTTATGAAGATCAGAATTAGTACTTGGTATGTGCATTGCTTGCAATCTTTAATGTGGCTTGGCCAGTGTGATGTAAAGAACAGCTTGGTAGGATTTTTAATTGGCAATCAAGCCAAATGTTGATTTTGCTCACTGATTTTTCTACGTTTATTTCTGTTCTCAATTTCTAATCAAGATCAGGGACTGAAATTGATTGGAAGTTAGAAGTAATGGGTCTGTGGGATGGGGCAGGGGAACAAATGAGCTTTTATCAGTTCAACTTCAATCATATATAGCCCTGAATAGTTAAAAAAATAGGAAAGACAGCAAAAACAAGTATAAACTTTTTGTGTATCCATATAGGTATCTCTATATGTACATATATACAAGTTCCTGAAACACAGCTAGGCTACTTATAACTCCACTGAAGAGCTCACATTTGCAGTTGACCAATTCTCAGGACGATAGAGAATTCTGGACACGGACTACCAAGCTGTATGTTTGCCTGGGACAGTGACTTGACCCCCAGCTTATTGGAACAAAACCTACTCCTCCCAGGAACTATTGTAAAGGTCTAGCAGTGGTAATAAAGCTGAACTGTTCAAAATAAACATATATCTAATTCAGAAGCCTTAGTCAACATGTTTGCTGGTGCCTGATGGTTCCAGAAAGGCCCATCTGTGGCTGGAAGTGATCAAAACTTGTTCACATCAATAGACTTGTGTGGCTTCAATTTTTGCAACTTACCTCTTTGATTTAATTTTGTCCTCCCCCCCTGCCCCTTCTTCTACTCACACAAAGATGTAAAATAAAATGTGTGATACTAAGAAATCCATAGAAACCACCCTAAACAGATAAGCACACTCACATGGTCCTTCCTGCCTAACGGTATATCCTTTTCCTGGGCACGCCTACCAGAATAAATGGAGATTCAGTACCGCTTACCAAGATTTTCAATTCAGGCTGAGCTCCACGCAGCTTCATCTGCTCTCGCTAGGGATTCATTTAGAATTAACTCTGGTGTAGCTCTGTCAGCTGAATGACTGTAAGTGCATGTACACTTCAAGTGAAAGCCAGTGTAGAGTTCAAGAGTGTCCTCTCAGGGACAAGATAATAATGAAGTTATGTTGATATGGATCAGTAAATAACTGATTAAGATATGAATCATATCCTCCCAGAAAGCCAACTGCATCCTGGGCTGCATCAAAAGCAGCATGGCCAGCAGGGTGAGGGAGGGGATTCTGCCCCTCTGCTCTGCTCTGGTGAGACCCCACCTGGAGCCCTGCGTCCAGCTCTGGGGTCCTCAGCACAGGAAGGACATGGACCTGTTGGAGAGGGTCCAGAGAAGGGCCACAAAAATGGTGAGAGGGATGGAACAGCTCTGCTGTGAGGAAAGGCTGAGAGAGCTGGGGTTGTTCAGCCTGGAGAAGAGAAGGCTGCAGGGACACCTTATTGCACCCTTTCAATATTTAAAGGGGGCCTACAAGAAAGATGGGGACAGACTTTTTAGCAAGGCCAGTAGCGATAGGACAAGGGGCAATGGTTTTAAACTAAAAGAGGGTAGATTCAGACTGGATATAAGGAAGAAATTCCTTACGCTGAGGGTGGTGAAACACTGGCACAGGTTGCCCAGAGAGCTGGTATATGCCCCATCCTTGGAAACATTCAAGGCCAGGCTGGACGGGGCTCTGAGCAACCTGATCTGGTTGAAGATGTCCCTGCCAATTGCAGGGGGGATGGACTGGATGACTTTTAAAGGTCCCTTCCATCCCAAAGAATTCCATGATTCTATGATTCATAAAAGATGGCCGATCCTATTAACCATATTCCAGGCTAGCTCTATATGAGTAATCACATCCAAGATTTTAAACACTCATTTCAATTTTAAAACTGTATTACAGGTAGATTGTGGGTTTGTCTTCTTAACACAAACTACAGTCTATCATTGCTGTGGTGGCTGCAATTAAGTGGGAAATTAAGTGTTCACCATGTAAAACAGGCAGTTTGATAAAAAACTTAAGAAGTATTTAAACATTCCGTGACTCATCAGTTCTTATGAGCTGCTGGCACGTGCATTACCTGCATACTCTCTATACTCTACTTTCATTTCATCCTTAGGAAATTCATCTTGCAAGCCAGCTGCCTGAGTAAGAAACAAATGCCTATGAAATAAAAAAAAAATAAAGTGAAAATAAAGTGAAACTCATATTAGAGGTCTGAATTCTCTCTCTAAATTGTCCTGTGCAATCTTTTGGGGTGGGGGGAGGGCACCCTTTCTGAAAGCCTTTTGCTGCTTAACCACAAATGCAGAATAGCGCAATGTTTTAAAAATGCAATGGAGGCAGCCAGGTAGCTTAGGGCTAATACACTGCTCTTTTTTATTCTTAGTGCCTAAGTTCAACTATGTCCATGAGACTAAAAGAAAACAAATGTTATAGTCTCCAGTCAGTCCAAGATTCAAACCACAGCTGGCAGCTCTCACTTAAAAGCAGTCCAAAGTTTGGAAAGGAGAGGAGAGAAAAATGGTCACTTCTTAAGACTTGGAACTTTTTTATGCAATATGGCTAAAATCACTGAGCTGGAACTGGAAAATGAAGGCAGATCATTCCCATTGTTAGACTGTGCTTTTGATACCATTTGTGTTGTCATTTTGCAGCTAAATTAATCTTCCTCTAGGGAACAAGTTAAATAATTTCAATACAAAAGAAACTAATAGTACAGACACCTCTGCAGACAGACCGATCCCAAGGCCTCGTCCTTACTCAGTACCAGGTCATCTGTTTCACTTGAGATTGCACAACCCCATATATTTGCATATTAATCTTCACATCCTTAAACATTTTGCCAACAGCAAAGGAAAAATCTATTACTCAGCACTTGGTCTGAGAAGCTGGGTCTGGGACAGTTACAACAGAAAGAAACTATTTCCAAGCCCCAGTGGTATCCCCACTAAAAGAAAGTGAGTGTTGCTAGGTCTTAACAGATTATTAAAGAACCCAGTTTCTTCCCTGAATTTTGGTATTTAGGAGGTTACAATGTCACTGTCATCCTTCAGAGATATAAGTCCCACACATAGTTAAATCCTGCCTCCCCTCAACTAGGAAACGACCTTGGCTTTGTTGTGGGAGACCCCAAATAGCTCTAGAGGCAGAAGGCATCTTTTAAAAAAAAAAAAGTCACTTCTGAGTACGCAAAGGCATCATTTTACCTGGGCACTCCCAGATTCTGAAGTCTGCTATCAATCAGTTTTGTCACTAAACAGATATTTTCTTCTTCCAGGAGCTGAATAGAGGCTTTCAAATCACTTACTTCCTTTTGGTACATCTTAACCTTTTCACAATTAAAAAGAAAAAAAAAAAAAAAAAAAAAGGATCATCATCTTAGAAAGACCATACCCATTTTGGAAAGCTTTCAGAGTAACTATCTTAATAGCACATACCTAGAAAGAATGCAGCTGTACCAGCAAGGCTGCGCATTTGGTGGAGAAACAGTGACACATTTTCAGGCAAAGGGAAGGCCTCTCTGGTTCTTTCGCACCTTTATTAGAACCCTTTACTGGCACAACTCTGTTGCTCACAGCCACACATTTGGCCTATGCAACCCTGATGGCAGAACCTTCTCACGTACCCAAACAGGTCTGGTAGACAGAAGCTCTGGATTTTTCTTTTTTGCTTTCACATCAGAGCTTTGAGAGAGAAAAATCTTCTTTGCAGAGTTAAATTCAGGCTCTTGCTCAGCAAGTGTTGCTTTTCTAATTCCTGCCTAAACACAAAACCTTCTTACCCAGAAGTAGTGAGGCTTTCAGTCCAAGTTAGCCATGACATTGGCTGAACCCCAGGTTCTACTTTCTTTTGGACTGGTAATCGCCCCATATCGCCATGAAGTTATGTTAACCAAAGGATACCAGTTCTTCAGTTCCCACAATTCCTCTCACTTTTCCCAAAGTACAAGCAAGTTCTTACCCCTTCACTGGGAAGTGGAATGTACTATGGGATAGATACCTTCCCAGAAATCTTAGCCATATGCACATGTTTAAAAAGAGCACCTAGTGATCTGAATGCATCTGTTCTCACCAAAGCCAGATTAACCCAGCTATAATTATCCAAATTTGCAGTTAAAAACTAGTTCCCGTTTCTCCCAGGGATTAAAAAAGGTGAAAATGACAGGATGTTAACCAGTAACAGGATGTGGCTTGGCACGATGAGGTGATGCCGCTTTGCACCATCTTGGTGTGACACAGTAACCATGGAAAAATGTGACTGAAGTCTCCAAATCTGTTCAAATTTGGAGGTAACTAGTTTAGGGCTGTTTTGGTAAGTCATTTTTCAGTTCAGTGGCCAAACTGAAAAAATGATAAATTTCGAACTGGGACAAAACTGAAATTTTTGGTTTAACTCGCCAAAAGAAAATACTGGAAGAGTCTTTTAGCTGACAGATATATAAACATTAGCCTGAAAGAAAATATTTCATCTGTATAAGAAAAGCAGAGAAAATGAATGAGTGAATTCAGAGGACTGGAGAAGTTAGTGATAATAGTTCTGTTTTCCACAATAATTCAAAGCACTAATTCATAACATGGGAAACTAGTAACATAGGAAACTAATTCATAACACAGGAAACTTCTAGTTGAGAGGAAAAAAACCCAAATCCCTCAACTCTGAGGTGAGGGCCTGTCAGGCCCTCCAAAATGGATCTCCCTTGTTGACACTGCCCAATGCGTGTAAAATTCGTAAGTGTTCAGTGAGACAGGGAGATGGGAATGGAATTCCTACTCATTCAGTGACAGGATGTATAGATTAGAGCTCCTGTTTGTTTATACAGATTAAAACATTAATTCTTTCCTATTGACCCCCACCTCATTGCCTCAGAAGCTGTGGTTTGGACACCCTCCCTGGAAAGTTAAAGATGTAGGCTCAGAGCTCATGAAGGGGAAGAAGGAAAGCCGTATCCCTGCATACAGCAAGTATCTTGAACTAATAAGTAAAAGGGAGAAACCTCTGCCACGTTTGTTGATGTGGCACTGAAAAATAGTAAGTTCATTTATTACTTTCCCAAAAAGTTTTGCTCAGTTCTAAACTGTGACGTTGTACAGGTGGGGAAGGATATTTCCTCCCTCCAATCTCTTGCTTAGATTTGACTGCAACAAAGAACCTGTATTGATTGGAACAAACACAATCAAGCTTTCACCATGGAAAAATCAGTTTCCTAAATTTGGCTCACAAAAAAAGTTTTTTCTTGACAAGAAAAGTTACAACTATCTAATATATAGCTCTAAAATGCCATTAAAGGACAGTATAAAAGCTATCAAGTAATCAATTACAACTATATATGATTTTGATTTTCCTCTTCAGTGTACTGATATCCAGGGTTTCTTTATTATCTCCCATTTAAAGCTTTCTCCAAAAATGTTTCCAGCATTCATACCCATTTTCTTTCAATACGGCAGCACTAGAACTTCGATGCAATTCAAAACTACACTCTTCAGATAATTACATGGTTGAGCCTTTACACTATATAGTATCCCAGTCTCCATAGATACAAATACTTAATTGTATGGAACGTTGTAGTCCTTCATATAACTGCTTGGGCAGGAAAAGGGGTCCTTCATTTGTCAAAGCAGATGTTCACCTTTTACCTTTTTTCACCACATACACTGTTTGCTACTCAGGATTACAGATTACTTACAGGAAAATTGCTCTCCTTTTCCTATGAAAGTCTTCAGAGGCCCCTCACTGGAAACAGTTAAGACTGTAAGCCATGGTATTTCAAACCTGAACTACCATGATAAACTGTACGCAAGTGATCCTCTTACCTCTTCTTTTAGCCATTCATTCTCTTCAATTTCTCTGCGGCTGTTTTTGTCTAAGTATCTTACAGCTTTCTGGGAAAACACAATTTAAGATCGTCTCATCTGAAAGCAGATCTTTGACAGTGCTGCACACTATAAAGAAGAACCTTCTGCTGTTTAGCAGGAAATAATTAAGAAACGTCCACACAACAGACTGTAGCATCCCCTAAGGGATTACAAAGGGATTTAGTCCACATGGACAGCTGTTTCTTCGCCATTATCCTGCCTAGTGCAGTTTATATGTCAAGCAATTTACCAATATTTTATAATTTCCCATATTAAAATAAGACAATTTCTTTTTGCCTAACAGGTTCTGCTATGTTCCCACTACTGCTCAAATCTTCCTGTTTTCAGGAAATCAAACCTTTAGCTACTAAAAAACCCAAACAAAATCACAAATGAGGCAGGACTGATCTATGACAAGTGACTTAAACATGTAGAGGTCTATGCTAACGAGCCGAGGCTACAATTTAGTTATTGATGTCAGTAAGAGGAAAGGAACAACTGGGAGTTCCACAGTCCTTTGGATTATGTTCTCATATGACTGAAAGTCCCAGCACTGAAGTCAAGAAATTTAAACACCCAATGGGCCCAGCCAGTGCTTTGTACTGAAGTATGCTTTGCATTTTCTGAGTGTAAGAAGTCGTCACCATAAATACTTTGTAAATCATGTTTGCAAATCACAGCTGGCAGAGATAACAAAAAAACCTGTATATCAATAAGCCTAGATTTTACTGTAGACTGCACTATTTTGGCATTCTAAAAATGCTGTACTTTACAGGCGCAAAACAACATTTTTTTTTTTCAATTTGATGTATATTTCCATGCAGACAATCTCTTAGTGTGTTATTGTTTTTGAAGTCTATGCAAATGTCAAAATCAAGGTCACAGCAAAAGTGGCATGTTCTTGAACAAGTCATATCAGTGCATGATGGCCCAGTTTCCCATACCTCGTTTGTAAAATGCCCTCACATCTACTCATTGTTAGTCTGATGCAAGAAAAAACCCAAACCTACATGTGTGTATAACAATAACCAATGCCATGTTTAGTAAGAATATATATAGTTTATTTTACTCTCAATTTATTAGAAAAGTTCCAAGTCTTAATTCAAGTTAAAATAATTCTTAATGCAGAGTACATGAATCTTAACTATGATGCAGTTAGCACTTTTAAAAAAGGCAGAAGGAATACCTCAGGGGCCTGTTCCTTACTTAACTTCATGTGCTTCTCAACCAGTCTATCATTTTCTTCTTTCACAGCTTTCAAAGCATTTCTGTAATGTTCTTCAAAACAAAAAAGAAAATCAGAAATCATTATCTGACATCAATCTCTCCTTACAACAAACAGATAATTGGCATGTTGTTCCTAAACTGGAACTTATCAGCCAGCATCACATGCATAGATGCTCCACAGAAAAGGATTCAAACATCCTTCTCCATAGAAATTGTCCTCCTAAACCCAAAGGACAGTAGTGTTAACTACAAAACTAGAAATCTAAAGTGGCTTACACATTTCTGTTGGCAACTACAACAGCTAGTAAACTGAGCAATTCTCTGCTAAAATATTGCTATCTTAACACTAAATTTTATCTCTATCGATAGCAGAGCTCCTGGAGTCGTGCGAGAGAGATTTGCTTAGAAAACTTATTTTTTAGGTATAGCAGCATATTGAATGATCTTATGCACAGGACATTTTTTTCAGGCAGTTATTATACAGAGCCTAAT
The DNA here is from genome assembly GCA_020745775.1 of Theristicus caerulescens. Classification (NCBI taxonomy): domain Eukaryota; kingdom Metazoa; phylum Chordata; class Aves; order Pelecaniformes; family Threskiornithidae; genus Theristicus; species Theristicus caerulescens. The sequence goes on along the minus strand of CM036559.1, from coordinate 126,029,652 downwards.
AAATTTTCTGACTTATCTAAGCCTTCCAGGGGGTTCTAATTTGACAACAGGACAAAATGGAGAATGTGGTAATTGCCTCAATGACTTGCTTTCATCGTCACTTGTTGTCATTATTTAGAACGTGTGTCTTATGCCTAACTGAATTTGTTTGGCTTCAAGCTCTAGTCACTTGCTATTTAATTATTTCATCCTTCCCCTTCAGCTGTTTTTGTGCTATTTTAAATAGTCCACTGCTGCCTGGTATTTTCTCCTTTTGAAGGAATGAATGAGATTGTAATAATTTTCTTTGAAGGAAGGCACTTCATACTTGTTCCAGAGGCTTGAAATTCATCCTAGCTCTGCACTTGTGTTGCAGACAGCCTGTTGCTGATCTGGCTGTAAATGAGTACCTGGTCACGGACCCACTGCGGAGTCGAAGGCAGCCAAATATGAAAGGTGCATTAGTTGCGCATTAGTTCTTAATTTAACACTGTGGAAGCTGGCCTGCCTTAATCAATGCACCATCTAGACTTGGCAGAACGAAATGGAAGTACTTACATCTATAATTAATTCATCTTTTCATTCTTTCAGACAGCTAAATAACCTGAGTTGTACTGGGAGAATGAAGAAAAGGAGGAACTGTTCAGACATACTTCCTGTTCCTAAGGAGGCTATTTTCCCTAACTCTCACTGCAACACTGTTTTCCCCAGGCCTCATGTAAGTGCATGGCTTTCTTTTGCTTCCTCTCCCCTCCAGCAATTTTGTATAAAATGTCATCTCCAGATTACACTAACTGTGCCAGCGTCAAGCCCTTCAGTGGTACCTTCAGAAACAGAAACCTCTTCACCTATGCTTACTCCCTAAGCCCATTAGACATTCGAGGAGTGAACAAGCCCAATTTGCTGCAGCATCACTCCGGAAGCGTGTTAGATTTTTTTTGTTGTTGTTGTAGGCTGGAAGACTGTACTGCCTAGCCACTTTATAAGTTCGATTTTAGGAAGTTGAGTAAAATAGTATGCTAATATCCAGCACTGGCAGCATCATTTTGCAGTCCGTTAATTAGGCAACTGCTATATGTACCTCTCTAGCAGTCTTTCTATAAATACACTTCCGTTCGACTGCAAATTTTTGGCTCTGTACCCTGTGACATGCAGGAGGTCAGACTGAATGTTCCTACTGGCTCATTCTGGCATTCTGTATAAAAGCCCATTCTCTTTTTCATTTCATATTTCAGCAGCTGTATAGCAATATTTTAAATTGATTAAGAACACAGAAAATGCATCATGAAAAATATCAACCTCTCCTGAATACAGAGATGGATATCTGACAAGCTATCGGGCAATGTAGAAAATACAGTGCAGATCTTAATTGTGATAAAATATGTTTCAAGAGACAAAAAGATAGCTAGCTGGATCTTATCCACAGTAGTTGATGCCTGGTAATGGTTGGCACAGAATATACAGAGACCCTTAGAGCAGTGTCACTGCCTGTTACTACCAGCTGCTTGGCTATGGCCATGCATACTGAGAGGGACATAAAGGAAGAAAACCAGGACATCCTTCTCCTGTTAGAAGCATGGGTTATGTAACAGCAAAATATTTAAATGATTTTAAAATAATGCAGTCGTAAAGAAATCTTTGTAAAGCACTCAGCATCAGAATACATAAGCTCTCAAATTAATTCCACTGCTGTGTCAGTATCAAAACAGTTCCCAGTATTTGTATATGTCTGTGCTGGCAATTTTGCAGGGCCTCATACACGAGACTATGCAACTAGGAGGCAAAGTTCAGACCACTGGCTAAACAGCTCCCTCTAGTCCTGCATTTAAACCAGCATGCTCAATTCAAAAGACTGTTCCAAGAATGAGCTCATACTACTTTCCTGTCAAAGGAGTTTTCAACATGTGAAGTGCTTGCAGCACGATGAGAAGCAACAAGAGCGGACTCAACATTTTCAAGTACGACTGCTAAGGGAGACCTGTGTGTAGGCGACCTAAATACATGTAGACTTATTTTTAGAAAACCGCTCTCCTTCACGGTAACATTTTTAAAATATGGGTTGCCAATATTTTACAAGAAAATCATCAGAAGACAAGGTTATCAGTTCCTTCAAGTGTTCATAATTTCTGCAACTTCACAAGACTCTCTAATAAAGGGACTTTCATGGAGGTAGAGAGAGAGTTCTTCCATTTTATAGGATTATGCAGCCTAGTTTAGGTGCACTCTCTTGGAAAAGTTGATACACGTTACTATAACTTGACGTCAAACTAAATTTATAATTTAATTCCCAGAAGTAATACAGAAAGAACTTGTAAGACTTGCATTACACTAGCTGTAAACTGACCTGTAGCCCTGTGAAGGTCATCTTTGACTTCCTTGATGTCTTTTTCCAGATTCATAATCTTGTTGGCCTGTATTTTACTGCCTACATTTTTGTACTCCAACCAATAATCCCTCTCACTCTGCTTTACTGAAAGTCTTTGGCCAGTTTCTTCAATTTGGGAGCGCAGATCTATTAAAATAAGAACATCAGAAAACAAGTACATGACCAATTTCTCAAACTGATAGTTCATAATTCTTATGACTTCATCATATTCTTTAATAAAGGCGCTTTCACTGGGATTGGAGAAAGAAGGGTGATTCTTCTGCACTACAATACATTACAACATGATGGCCTCACATAGTGTCAAGGGCCACCATCATTGCTGAAAACAGCTTGATCTTATTCTGCCAAGGGGAGAGAACAGTTCTCACTGAAATGTTGTAACCAAAGACACATGTGTTTCCCACTGAGAATCTCAGGGATGGCAGCCAGAACTTTCAACAATCAAAACTGGTCATTTGCTGCCATCAATAATTTTTTTTTAATCTTCCAGTGGAGCCAGTGCATAGGGCTTTCATGAGTTTCAACGTTATAGAAAAAATGAAGCCTCTGTACTTGCACAGTAATATACATCACTTGGAATGAACAGATTTACTTATAAGCCCTCCACAATCTCATACCACGTTGAGAGAGCTTAATTTTGTGGAGGAAAAGCTTTATGCTTTTCATGCAGCAAGGAAGTTGAATCTCTATTTAAAATGCAAAAAAAAAGTACTCAATCCTAACTGTGTAAACTGCAAACCACACCTCCACAACTCACAACATACCTTTCAGAAGTTGTTCTTTGTCCTTAACATACTGCCATTTTGCTTTCAGTGCCTCTTCCACATCTTCCCTAGTTACAACCTCCTTTTCATCTTGTTCTTTCTCCACTTCTTCTATTTGTGTTAGTATGCGCCTGATGTGTGCCTGCTGTTCTTCCTTCAGAAGATCATTCTATGAAAGAACAGAAGAAAAGGCATGTTTGAAAACATCTTCAAATTAGTTTTCAAAGTGACAAGCTTAAGTAATGAAGAAAAGTAAAATCTGACCTAGTGCCAGGATGCACTGCAAAACCACTCAGCTAAACACCTGTTCTTCATATTCAAAAAGGATGGAGCGGAAGGGAGAATTTGCAAGTCTCAGAAGTTTCTCAGTTACTTCAAGACCATTACAAGGAAATGAGAGACAAATGACTGCTGTACGTGGTGCAGCACATCAATAGTCCTCCATTGCCTGGAAAGAAAGTTCCTTGTGGGTCAATTTAATAACAATATTTATTTGTAGGAGTTATTTACTTCACATCAACATTCTTCATGACAACGTACCACTTTCATGTAGAAATGTCATCAGACAATCAGGTCACTTGCATATAACCACGGCAGAGAGTGTTGTCAGAGCTGGAATTACTTATACCTACTGATTCCACAATTGATTATTACACCTTGCCATGACCCTCTCAAGTGACACTCAAATTATTTGAAATGACTGATCGTGTATGTTTGCTCCCAAAGGATACTGTAACGGAGCAAATAGCCATACCAGCCAAACTGTAACAGTAACTATGCAGTAGAGAGAGTCTCAAGCATTCCTCGCTTCTAGAAGGATTAACTCTAAACCACTTGGAAAGATAAAGCAGGACACAAAGAATGGAGCTCAAAGAACTGTCAAAACATGGGTAAATTAAACAAATAGCACTTCAAGCATGCCCTGAAGTATTGCACGGTCTAAAACATGAAGGAGTCCTTGAGAGACCATGAACTAGCAGCAAATCGGGGGAATAACCGTAAGAGACTTCAGATGTCTGCAGAGAGAAGAGCCAAATGACATTTCCACTGATAGTTAAGGCCACAAATGAAACACCATCCAGGCTTCAAGACTGAAAGGAACACCAAGGAAAGCTAAACAGATGGATACTTATAAGAGCAGGGCATGTATCAGGCATGGGCAGGACAAAGAGACATCGTTTGTCTCAATGTTTAACTGCTATAGCAAGTGCAGGCTGCAGCATTGTTTAATCATGATCCAGTTTAAGGATTTTTGAGCGATTTGAATTCATTAGGTGACTGTATATATATCCACTTTCCAAGTTCACTGCTCTCAGTCATCAGATGCCATATTATGATTCCTTATATATAGTTCTTTATATACAGTTCATATATATGGTTCTTTAAAGTGTCACTCAGGTGCAATCAGTAGTTACACAACCTTGTTTTAAAAATGATCCAACACAACTCTTAATATACAAGAAAGCGAGTCTTCATCAAGCAGGGCTAAAAATTGCACCTAGGCAATTGTGTGATGCTCTTTCTTCTTTGTTCAGTTTTCATTGTAAATAAGTTTGCAAGAACAACTAAACTCTCATAGAAACCTGTGCAATTCCATTACCTCGGAAGTGAATCAAAGGTCAGCAAATCTCGATACTTGGTTAGACCTGCTAATACTACTGACAAAAATGAAGGTAAGACCGTTTATCCTTTGTGCACTGAAATATTGAGGAATATTTGCAGGATTGTTTAAAAAGGCACATCTGAATGTACTGCAGTAAAGTTACCTACTGAAAGGGGGCTTGCTGTCCTATGTTTGCTGCAGAGTAAGATTAAATACTTAAGATGGTTACAGAGGATGTCATGTGCATTGGAAAACACTTTCACTGAACTCACTTTACCTTACTGCTGTGTCCTACTCTGCAATGTTCTACTCCTGCAGCTCCTTTTTTCCATGGTTATATTTAGGACATTTATGCTTTATGTCACATTTAATTCAGATAACACTTTAGCTTTTAGCACATGAAGTGACTCACTAACTCTAGTTTCACTGTCTGCAATGACTAGTTTTAGTGAATGTAGTATTAGGATTAAAAGACTAAAATTGAATCTGTAAGCTAAAATACCACATATAAAATGTGTTAGGAGAAGGATGCATGGTCACTTACTCTTTCATGATATTCTTTGTTCTTTTTTTCTACTTGCTTCAGATCAAACAAAAATCGATCAATTGCTGCTTCTTTTGTCTCAATTCTGTGGAGAAAGAGTAAAGAAAGAGACGTTCTTACAAAAACAGGAGAGGAATGTTATTTAAGTTCGATTAGATGTAAATACTACTGAAATGTTTATTTTCGTATCATATTGCTTGACTCGTTCAGGTAGATACCACTGTCCGCTTACTACACATAAAGAAATGATGTCCCGTATACATCTGGACCTTCATGTTCGTTTGGATCTCATGCTCCTACTGAGAAACAGACTCCCTGATTACACTGTTCCTTTGTAACCACTAGAGAGGATTAAGCTGTTTTATTCTTTCTGGATGTGGTTTAGCTGACCTATTGCACAGGTCTCTTTTAGGACAAGATTATTTGTGCTCCAGAAATATTTATTACTCACCACTCGCTATAGAGGAAGCCTAGGCAACTCACTCAGATGTAGGTGAATCCCAAACTGGAGAATTAAATGGGATTCGATTCTTCTGAAAATGTGGTTTGCTGAGCTTCATAAACTGCATTTGTACACCCAGAACTTGTTAGCCTTTAAGAAGCTCTACAGGAATAGGGACTACAGCCCGAGTAGTATCCTCTAAGTATGTTTATACATTTTTGTCAAAGAACTAGCTCACTGCTTTCACAATTTTCATAGACTACTTGTCATCCTCTTTGCCACAGCTGTAAAATAAGTATTTTTCTCTGGTGTTCTCTCTTCTAGAATGAGAAACACTGGATTGCAAATGGTGTCTATTTGCAAAATTCTCTGTAATCTTTCCCTCTGTTCCCGGAATTCATTCACCATACGGCACAATAGAGGCAAGTATTACAATTATCACAGTATCTTTTACTGTTTCAACAGCTATTGTTCCCTGAGTTTTTGGTTTGGGTTTTTTTTGCCCCTCCCTATTGTATTAAGTTGTTTTAAAAGAAGATCATTTTTTCCTGGCTAAGTTTGGATCACTCAGTCACGCAAATTGCAGGTTACTAGATTTGCATCCTCTGGTGTCAGTGTGCTCCAAGGTATTCTTCAGGTTTTCCATTAAGTACAAGGATATTAGTTAGAGAGACCAGAACAGAGATATGGGGGTATGGTGGTGATGGCTACAGCAAAAATATGTCACTTATTAGACAGAGGTGACAGCTTGGCCACACAGCATGGCCTCCTAAATTACCTGCCATTTAAAACCATTTCTATATTTTGAATACTGATGCTGATCTTAATTTCTGCTACTTTAAGATTTTCCGTGAAGTGGCAGTCTATATCCGTCACTTTGTTAATGTCAAAAATTTATATGAGTAGAATTTGCTATTTTGTCTGCTACATATTGGAACTTTCCTCTTTAGATTATTTTTCTATGGTATTTGTCAGATTAAGGCTACAAAACAGCTAGATTGATGATTCCTTTGATACTATTTTTCTCAACTCTGTATATTAGGTTTCATCTAGATCATTTAATCGTCTAGAAACAACACTCCTCTCCAGTACCATGACAATTTTGTCAGTGATCTATAGGATGTTACTAGAGCAAGTAATTCACAGGATTGTTGTTCCTAACCAATTCTGAAACAGAAAACTGTACTGAAAATTCAAAATAACAAACTTGCTATGAACAGCAACCATTCTTCAATATACAGAATAAAAAGCAGGAATGGAAGTTAAATAAATACTACACACTTGATAAATCCTAAAGCGGAACGTGACAGATATTCACTTGTATGATTATGCTGCTTTGTTCAGTCAAGTGGTGCAGAGAAGTTATAGATTACAGAGGTTAAGAGAGAGAGGGAAAGAGAAAGCAAGAGGGAAAGTGGAGAGAGGGAGAAAGATAAAGACAGAAAGAAAAATACTTTTCTTCCCTTTTTCCCTTACTGTTGCTGTAGAAACTAAATATCCTGTGTCAGTACAGCACCCATTTCAGTGGAAGACTCTTCAGACAAATGAGTCATTTGCTTGGATATTTCAATGTGCATAACAGTAATTTTATCAGAAAGTGGTGCATTTTTTTCTCAGCCTAGTAATACAGTTTGCTTATTTCTTAGCAAAATACAGGGGTTGGCTTGTTGACTTTTTGGATGGTGTTTATTTGTGATATGATTCAGCTAAATCTGGTCTGTTTCACTACAGAAACTTGTACTCTGTTCTTTGTAAAATGAAATAGAAAACTCCACACAAACCCTGTAAACTGCTGTAGATGTCACTAGAACTATACGTGGTTGCTCTTCGGTTTGCTTACCCCACTTTTCATTTCTACACCAAGGCACTGCTCCTTGCTCCCCAAACGCTGATAATTGCTGAATACTGGATGCTGTTGAGGTCTTTCCCTTTCAATTTCTCTCTCTTTGATAAAAGTCACAGAGCTTATTTTTTCTCCTTTTAATCATCTACTCAAGAGATTGGAGATCAAAAAAATTGGACTATTTTGTAACTACTTCAGATATTCCCCTCTTGGCTCTTATTTTTCTCTGCTTGATTTTAAGAGCCCTTTAAGTTACCCCTCCATTATTTTAAAAATAAAACACTTTCCTTTGTGATCTGCTCTCAGCTGCAACAAGGAAGCAAACTGTAGGTCTTGAGGTTCTGGCTAGTGACTACATGCCTCTCTGAACACCAAGGAATCCTAAAAAATACAATCAAATGCGATCTTGCAACTTCAGAGTATGCTGATCAAAAGCTTGCTACCAACAGACAAAAATGTGGGGTTTTTTTGTTTTTAATAAAACTCTTTTCCCCAGGTTATAACCTAACAGAATAAAACTATTTCTGACCCACTTAAATGCTTTCTTATAGGTATAGTTTAAAAAGTGTATATTTCCAAAATAGCTTTGAAAACCCAAAACAAGAACACAAAAGAACAGTACACAACTGTTACAGTCAATTGGCTCAGGCTCTGAATTGTATATGTTGTCTTTGTTATCTGCTTTATCCACTCACATATTCTATATGAGTGCAAAGTTAAATATATTAAACCTACTGAAATTCTAGTAAGGCTTCTGGGAAAGCTGACTCAGGTTCTGTAAGTTGCTCTTCTGGTTTCTCCTCTTTCTTCTTCTCTGCCATGCTTTTTGTTGTACTTGTGCTAGAAGTTAGATCTAAAGGGAGGAAAGGGCAAAAGGAAAACAAGAAGAAAAAAAAAAAAAAGAGAAAGGAATGATTTGCAAAACATCAAATGTTCACCAGCCTTTGTCACTTGTGACAAGTTCTTACCAGTTCTGAAATACACAAAACAAGATGTTTTGTTGACAACAATAATCCTGCCCAGGGCAGCACTGGGGCCCATGGTTTTGGGACATCCTGAAGTGTTGTCCTGTGTAAGATATGTTTGTGAACAGTGGCCTCTATCACTAGTTACTTACTGCATCCCTTGCTGTGGGCTGTGTTTTACGTTCTTGCAAATCAAACAAGCAGTTGTTTCTTTTCCAGTCCTTTGTCTCTGTTTCTTTATCAGGCCTGTTTTATCCAGTCCACTTGTTAATATGCATCTCTTTCCCTCTCCTTCTGTTCTCCTAGCACTATGAATATTTGCCTTTCACTGCAACTCTGATATCAGTTTTCATTGTCAGAGCTAGAACAAAACCACTCTCTGAAGGGATATGCATGTCAGCAGTATTCCCTGGGCGTGTTGTCACAACTACCAACCTCAGAATTCAACTGACAATGAATAGTTCTGTAATGGAACTGGTAGCATATATTACACGAAATAAAAAAGTCGCAAGAAAAGGGCACTTATGAAGATTCCTCACTTTTAACGGTCACATAATCAAATGCCAAAACCAAATTAGCTCATATAACATAGGAGGTTTTATTACTGAATTAGTAGAAACATTGTATATAATCTGTTTTTATATTAAACTGCTTTTCTGAATTCTAACAATTATCACTCTAATAGCTAAAATTGATACCAACTTGTTCTGTGACTAAATACAGCAGGCTGGATACTTTGCCTATTAAAATGAGCACAAAGAAACAGAAAAAAAAAAAACAGTGGAAACCACATAGCAAGCCTGTCAAATCGATGTAAAATCAAGGGAATGAAGTAACACCAACTATTGACAGATGCACTCTAATCCATACGCTGGCGCATGCCTTCTCGCTGCACTCACCATACCCTGAAGCAAGGCAACCTCAGCTTTCTGTATACAAAATAACTTTCTACCCTAAATGAGTAGTTGACGCCTGCTGATGAAACAAGCGAGGGTGCTGAGGGCAGGCAGTGTGCTGTATATTGCAGAAAGGCATGTAAAAGGAATGCTCACTCTGTGGCAGCTCTACAAGGTAAGTGAAAGAAAGGGTAAACATACCTTGGAGTCTGTCCCCACGCAGCTCTTTAGACCTTGGAATATTTTTTTCATAATGTTTTATCCAGAAGAATTTTACTCCCACTCTGTTGGAAACCTGCTTGTGCAGATTTTGTCTGTTCTGCTGCTGAAGAAAAGTTCACACTCATAAGGAGAATTGTCTAGAGCTGTCAATCACCATCTTTGCACCACTTGATGATTTATGTTGCAGACACAGCTAATTCCATTCACAGAAACCGGGAAATTTCTGACTCCCACCAGCAATGTCCTGAACTTCTGAAGCGTCCCAGATCAAAGTTTTAACGGTTGCTACACATCATTACTAAAATATTTCCACTGTGGAACTTCAATACAATCACGCCTGTGTCACAGTATCACCCCATGACTGCAGTAAACCTCACTCACATTTACCACCAAGAAAAAATCCTTTTGTACCTGAGCATCTACTTGAGTCTGAAGCCATATTAAGTCCTTAATATTCACACACAACCTTTGCAGATACCAATTCAAGTTAAGCTTCAGTTTATTGAATACAATATTTTTCATGAAACTTTAAAAAAATCCTAAACACATGACTATTATAAGATTGAGATTTTAAAAAAGGACCAAGTGAATTATGAAAAAATCTCACTGAGACAAGAAGTTAGGTACTTATCTCCTTTCCACCCCTTTAAAATTTCCAGCCCAAATGCACAAGTGCAGGATACATTTTTTAAGTATAAAAAAGAATCTGTCATCCTTCTTCAGTGCAGAATTAACTGGGGTGGTATCGATTCCACTGTCGCTTGGGCATTTATTTTACTGATTTTCCTCAGAAACGGAAGATCACTGCAGCAATCCCTAACTATTATTTAAAATTATTTCTGTCCCTTCCACTAAACGGATAATCAAATCCCCTGCTTAAAATGGGATACAAACTGAAACATTTTGAGCAGCAGTACTTTGAAAAGGTTTTGGGTTTTTTTTGGAACTCCAGCCCCAGGTGAGCTCCAGTGATAGATTTATGAAATTCTTCCTGTGCAGGAAGCAAGAAGAAAGCCTCCAAGCTTTACAACAAGGTAAAAAAACATACTATAATAACAGATTTGCTCGATTTTGCAACCATAGAAAATACACACACATGAGAGAGACAGGAACATATTTAGGGGGACTGAGAATCGACTGCAGATTTTAAACCAACAGGAAAACATTTGCAGAGTGCAAGATTTATTTCTTCTCCCAAACAAATCAATCACGAGGCATAACTCTTGTCAGACCTCCACTATTGCTACCAGCACTTTCTCAATCAATAACTACACTGCCATTACATCCTTAGAAGAAGCGAGCAGATCCCAGACACTGCGACCCAACTGCTGTGACTTTCCAGCTGCTCCTCGCCGGGACCACCTGCATGGCGGCTCACCACTCACGAGCTCAACCACGATCATCAGTGCCACCCACACCAGCACTTGCACTCACACCATTACCCCTGTACCTCAAGCAGCTGCATTACCAGTAGCCTCCGCTCCCTCAGTCCCCATCAATAATTACCTCAGCACTCTGCAGCCACACCGTAACCCCTTCCCAATCCCCAAGGCAGGCTAACAATTCCCCCTGCCCTCAGTCCCTTCCCTTGTGCGTATTCCCCACTACCCCCTTCATCACCAGACATCTCAGTGGACAGAGCTGGGCCACCCCTCACAGTGCCCAGGGCCACCCTGTCCGCAGCCGTCTGTAGCCACTGCTACCGTCGCTCTGTGCCTAGGCCCCTCCATACTGTCCCCCGCCACCTCTGAGCACCCACCACCACACATACGGCCAAGCTCTGAGGAATCTCCCCTCACGCCGCCACCACCCACACCCAAGTCCCCCTTATGGCCCTGGGCACCTGCGCTCCCCACCTCGCCCCACGCCCTCAAGGCCTAAACGGTCACCACCGCATCCCCCCGGCACCCAGCCACCACCCGTATCCCCGTCGCACCCACACACTGTTTCCACACCGCGGCAGCCCCCCCGGCCCCGCCGCAGGCCCCGCCGCTCAGTCAGGGCCCGCCGCGGCGCCACCGCCACGCCAACGGCCGCCGGTCGCCAGGGCAACGGGAGGCCCCGCCCCTCCCCGGCGCCTTCCGAGGGGCAGCGGCGCCCCCTGGCGGCGGGGAAAAGCCCGCCAAAAGCGCCCGGCGCGGAGAGCGGCCGCCGCCGCGGCGTGAGGAAGCCATGGCTGCGGGGGTGAGGCAGAGCACGCCCGAGCCTCCCCTCTCCAACAGGCAGGTGCAGCCACGCTGCGTTTGCTTTGTGATTCCTGTACCGGCGCCCCACCTTAGGAAACGAGAAAAGCAAACGTTAACGACAGCACAGGGGTCATTTAACTCCTGAGAGGGATTGCCGTCTGGCAAAGGTCATGGGATGGCCTGAGTTTCACCCAGATGGATAGCTATGGTGGCAGGCTTGAAATCATGAGGTAAAATTGCAGCCATCTTCAAGAAAACGAGCATTTCCAAGCCCCGCAGTGGTAGCTGCAGTTCCACACCGAATGTGAGCTAGGTCAACCGTGACTGCAGAGCTGCTCTCTCAGGAACAAGCTCCCTAAGCCGCCCAAGGCGCTGAGGCAGGGCAGGCTCCTCCAGCCTAGTGACGGGCTGGGGACATGGTTTAGTGGCGGACTTGGCGGTGGTAGGTTAACGGTTGGACCTGGTGATCTTAAGGGTCTTTTCCAACCTTAACAATTCTATGATTCTATGGCAGGCAGCCATACACCACTGCCTGTAACCCCCTTTGCCCCGTACACCAGTGCTGTGCAAAAAGCCATGCCCCAGCAGTAGCAACAGGGGATAAGAAGGTGGAAAGGAGAGCTGGAGGCTGATCCCGAACTACTTCTGCTTCTCGTGCTGGCCAGCGGGTGGCCATTAGTTTTGGATGGGCTCTATGTCGTCCTCCTTCATAGGACATCAGTGCCTGAGCCACGTAACCCTGGGAGCCATAGTCTACCGCAGAAATAAATGGTGAATCACTATAATAAATGCCTTTGTCCTCATTCCTGGGCAAAATTCACATTTACCTACTTTGTTCAGAGTTTTTGGCCCGTCCTGTGGGAGCTTATGTTATCCTATGTCAAATCCTGTTTCACATAGAGCAGTCTCTGTAATTAAGCCATATTCATTAAAGCAAGGACAAAACACTTTCAGGCCGATAGGCAGAGATCGTAATTTGCAATGCATCTATATCGAAGACAGTAGGAAGATGCTGTTTATGTTCAGTGGCCCCACATAACTGTTCAGATGAGAAAGCAAAAAAAGAAACAAACAAAAAAACCCCCAAATGAAAAAAAACTCATGACTTTTAATTACCTTACTCTATATTATGGATTGAATGGTGCTATTAGGACACAGCAGCCAGCTGACACATAAGCCAGGCACTGAATAGAAGGCAGGGAAAAAGATAGAACAGTGTCTTAAGTCAGCTGGCAAAGATAAACACAGCCTCGACCTTCGTACTTTGTAGCACAAGATCTTTAACTTGGACATGTTTCAATCCCACTATGCCAAAAAGTAACAGTGCTTAAACTTGACTGTGGGCAACCTTTGCTTTTTTCTGTTTGCATGGGCAGACAACACTTGCATCTTTTAGAAAGTCTTGTCTTACATCCAGAAAAAGAAAATACTATGATAAGTTTGAATCCCTATTTTGCAGGTTAACAGTGTTGCCAGGATCAGGCAGTGCTTTCAGCTCTTCTTCGACCCTCTGTTAATAAGTTTGAACACCGAAGCCAGGAAGATCTGCTCCATAATCTTCCTGGAGCCTGAGATCAGGCTGACGGCTCTGTAGTTCCCTGGATCCTTCTTCTTGCCCTTGAAAATGAGTGTTACATTTGCCTTTTAACGGTCATCAGGAGCTAATATATATGATATATGCAATATATATAACATATACATATATAGAAATATATATGTATAAAGGAGTTACCTAAAAGGAACTAGGAAGAGAAGGTGGAGGAGAGAATAGCTTAACATTTCCAGGAAGGAATTTTAAAACACCTCACACGTGCCCCTGAATCCAAATCTGGTTCAGAATTGAACGCTGACGAGCATGGGACTGCCATTTGAGACAGACCTCGGTGACAATGCCAGATACTCCCACTGGTACGTACTTTACATAGGGACCTTTTCCCCCCGCCTTCTTTTGATGGACTTCTGGAAAGGTGATCAAAAGGTGTAAATCTCGACTTCCAAGACTGGGAAAAATGTTCCTTCCCTCAAATGGGGGAAGAAGAGTTTTGTGACAAGATTGACCCTTTGCTCTGCTATGTGGTCAGAAATGTGGTCAGAAGCTGGCCGGACTGTGAGGAAGTGGTGGGAGCTGCTGCTCCTGTTGGCGCTTCAGCAGTAGCTGCGTTGCTGGAGTTCACCTGCCTTTCTGTGTAAGGATGGCATGTCAGAAGCGCTGTGGGAGGAAGCAGCCTGTCTGTGATGATGGCTGGAGCTGGAAGGTGCTGCTAAAGAGCACAGAAATGCTGTGTGTGTGGATTCCACCTTCCCACCTCTCCCACGAGCTGGACCTGGAGAACTCCTGCTGAGAACCAGCTGAATCCCAGTGGCTTTTCAGTCAGAAGGATTGCGGGTACAAAAGAAGGGAAATACTCCCTGCCCTCTTGAGCAAGCCCTTTTCCTCCAGAGGAATAAGGGAAATAATTCTTTTTGGGAAGAGGCAGCTTGTGTCTGGGGGATGCTGTGAGGTTCAGTTGGAGCAAACTTCTCCCTTCCCTGTCTGCAGCTCAACCAGGCCATCATCAGGGCTGCGGTGGCTATGACGGGCCTCCTTCTTCACAAAGAAGAGTTTCAAGGGCATGTACATTGCCAGATGTCCCAGCTGGCAGAGCAGGGTATGAGTCTTCTGAGGATACATAGGTTAAAATTGCCCCTCCTCTTTTACATTGTCTCCTTGCCTGGGGAAAGATGTCACCACCTTCTGCTGTCCTGTACTGCCTCTTCTCTCTGATGCCCTGTCCCAAACCTCAGCCTGGGTGTGAGACTGAACCCAGGGAAGGCTTTCAAGCTTTCTCAAGTGTTGCTCTGCTGAGGAAGCCAGGGAAGGCATGATTGTTCTGACCTGGGATTTGACAGTCATCGATGCATCTTCCTGTGTCGTTTCAGCCCTCCACTGGCTGCAGGAAGACAAATATCCTACTGTGCAGCAGGCAGCAGCTCAGGTCCTGAGGGACAACTGGGCAGACCTGTGAAACCTTCGGAGCAAGGAAGAAGACATCAAAGAGCACCTCCCACAGCAAAGTGAGGAAGAGGAAGTAAGGCAGGCAAGGAAACAGAATCCAGGCCACAAGGAGCTGGCTGGCTGTGTTAGCCCGGAGCCAGTGCAATCAGCAGAGAAGAATGAAGCATTGCGCATTGAACAGAACGCAGGGGTGCTTCTTTGGGACCCAGGGTCTCTTGGCAAGCCCTTGTCTGGAGGTGCAGCCTTGGGCCACTTCTGGGAGTTGCAGCTCTGGTTTTTATGTTGCCTAACCCTCTGTGCGGGCTTGCCCAAGAAAAGCCTGGAGAAGATCTGAGGAGGGAAGGAGAATCCCTGTTCCTTCTATTGCAAAATACCCAAGAGGTGTTTGAATACTCCAGTAAGCACTGGAAGTCCTATTCTGCTCTTTTTAAAACCTTCTCCTCTGCGAAGCCTGAGATGGGGTGAAGGCGATGGGCTGTTCCTGGTGGAGAAACAAACAGCTCTGGCTGTACCGAAGGAAGGATGGACCAGGAAGACCTTCTTCTCCTGAGCCATACAGAAAGTCCAATGAGAGTCTGAGGCAGATGTAGGACCGGGGAAGGGCTCTGAAAGGTGTTGCGACCTGGGAGCAAGGCAGAAACAAAGGATACAACTCTACAAGTCCTGTATTCCACCGACAAAATGCCCATCACAAGAAAGACAGACAGACAGCAGAGTATTGCTCAGGCTAGTTTTGAACTGGCAAGTCCTGCTGTATTCAATAAATATCAATATTGATAAAAGGGCAGGGGCATTATGGGCCTATTTAAGTGGTTGCCTATTTAAGTAACTAGAGAAATTAAATTAAACCTTTCGCAAACACCCTCTAGGGCTGGAGGAGAAGCCTTCGTTCTTTTGGGGCATTTTCCAGAATTCTCAGCCTTGCACCCTGAGCGAAAGAAACCCAGAAAACACAGATTGTGCCAAGAAGAGGCAACACAGAGAATGTGTTTTCCTTCTCAGTGACCTTCTAAGATGGGCTGCGGAAGGTGCTGCTGAAAGAAAAGTCTTATAGCAAAGTTCACTCCAGAGAGCTGCTGCTTCTTCTGACCCCGTCCCTAATGCTGAGTTTCCCACTGAGCTTTCCCACTGCCTGACAACTGGAAAAGAAATTCTCATGTTTCCCTACACTTTTTTTCTCTCTTTTTTTTTTTTTTTTAACTTTAGAAATCTGATGAGAGGGCAAAGCCATAGCGAAATTGGCAATTTCCATGTGAAGTGCCAGAACCATTTTTTATATATCACTATTACATGGAGCTTGTTTTGGCTCCATGTTCTGATCAAGTTTAAAATGGCAAATTCACCTTTTTACGGATACCTGCACATACAGGACAATTGTCACAGACTAAAGCTACATATGGGAAGGACCAGAAAGCACCTAGTGTAAAGAGTTTAGTGACAAAGGACTATCTAATTAAACATGAGGCAGCATTCCTGATCAATTGCAAAGCAGAAACTATCTATCTTGATCAGTCCTTGAGGAAAACTGCAGCTATTCATAGACTCCTCCTCACCTCCTAGAAATCACCAAGCAGCAAATTAGGGCTTCATGTCTTTTCCTCAGCTGGGCATTTCAGAGCAATCTCTAGCAATGCTGCATAACAGCTCAAATTTAAAGATGCCCTGGTCAGTGGCAGCAGGAATTACCTTTGTTTTGTCTTGGAGCAAAAGAGCAGGAAAATGATCAGGCCCTATGTGTGCACATTTGCTCTTTAAAGCCATCTCTCTCATGATCATTATCAGGTCAATCTCTCTTACCACAGAGAGCACCATATACAGCTAAATTACCCACACTGTTTCCTTTCACAGTTTACACCTTCGGTATGCATTTTCTTGTTGTGTTCTCAAAGACTTTTTAAATTCTTTTAAAACTGTTTTTGAAGACTTACTTTTCAAAGATGTAAAGAAATGCCTTCTATTGGTACGATGGCAGAGGATTTGCCCCTCCCGTGTGACATGACCCAGCAGAGGTGAGTAGTACTCCCGTACACAGACATGTGCGCAGAACAGAGAGCCGCTCATGCCCCATAAAAAAAAAAGGCAGAAATGGAGTTCAACAGACAACAGGACAGAGGATGCTCAGCAGGCGCAGGGCATGGGCAGACAAGCACACTGACCAGCCCTGCTGACGTATGACTGGCCGCCTTTATCCCCTTATCCCCCTGTTTTCCCATGCTTGTTCCTCTCCAAACCACCTTTATCCCTCCTTTTTCCCCACCTTTGGCTCGTCCCCTGAATATCCTATAGCAGGTCTTGCGCAATCTGAAAATCCTCTTCCCTCGCACCCCACAACGTGTCCCCGCCCCTGGCAGTGATCCCTCCGCTCTGTAAGGTGACGATGCTCCCCTGGGACAGCCCTAGGGGAGGGCTGTGTCTCTGAAGGGGTTATTGGGGCTCCCTCACCTGCCCTTGTGCCTCTGTGCTCCTTCACGCGTGTGGAGATGGGCCTGAGATGGGCTGGTAGCTCCTGTGATGGGCTTGGGGACAGCCAGGCAGGGTGTTCTCAGGCTCCTCCACCCGCCATTGTTCCTCTGCCTTCCTTGGTGTGTGCAGAGAAGAGGCTTTTATCGGATAACCTGAGTGCAGAAGGTTTTAAAGGAAAAAAAAAGACCTTGGGGCCCAAAATCCAACAGAAGGATGCAAAGCAAGGGGTGATGCGGGCAAAGTCACTGGCCAGGGAAATATCACTACAGCTATGAAATCAGCAGCATCTGTGATTCGTGTTAGCTCACATCAGGGAGCGGCTGAGTGTTCAAAGGAGGCTGAGGTTCTGTCTGGATGCAGCTGGAGGAAGGGAAGCAGTACCAGGTGGATTTGCTTCACGGGAAGTTACTACCTCTTCAATTCATACCTGCCGTTCTGTAACCACACCGAAGCACTCATTTATTTTTCCTTTAATGGGAGAAGATGGGATGACTTCCTTTCTGCTTTGGCTCATGGCTAGAGAGAAAGACATGTTGAATGAGGGGTGAAGGAAGAAAGGTGATCCCCTTTCTGAATCTGATAGGAATATCACTACACAAAGATAACTGCGGGTTTTTTGTTACAGGTGTCATAACACTTTGTGTTGTAAAGCAATCAAAAACATGCTTTTTATTGTTCTGAGAGCTTAACAGCTCTGTGACTATGTATGGGGAAGACCAAGAGGAGGGTTGGTAGGGCCCTTCCTTCCGTCTCTAGCTTTGGTCCTCTTGGTGCCACCTTGAGAGTGCTCAGGCTCAATTCACACACAAAACAGCCGCTCCATGCTTACACAAAACCCCAGATTCTTCAGATCTACGACACCAGTGCAGAGCAGCTGTGGGGACAGGCTGTATCCTGGTTGCAGACTCTTTCCATCCAAAGTTACTGAGGAATCAGTCTGAGGGTCCTTACCATGGATGTCATTCAGGTATTTTCAGTATTGTAAACACTCAAGCTATGAACTGGCAACCAGTCTGAGCTGGGACAGCCCTTGCATACATAATCCCACAGATTTCACCTGAATCCATTTCAGGAATAAATCACTAAACTAAACGTGAGTAGGAGAGAACCTATATATATTCTATCAGACACAGCACGCCCCCCATACACAGTGTCGCAGCTGTCACTTGTCACCATGCTGGCCGTCTCTGCCACCTGCAGCTTCCCAGCAGCAAGGAGCTGCTTTTCCCTAAGCTTGGGTCCAAAGCCCTCGATTAAAGGGGGAAGGGGTTTGGGCAATGGGTGCACCGGACCCATCAGTTCCGGCTCCATCCGGCAGGGGCCAGGCGAACCCACAGCTGCCAGCCCACACAGCCTCTCTGGTCTGAAAAGGGTCAGCTTTACCCCTGCCTGCCTTCGTCTTCTTCGGGACTGCTGTGAGAGGGGAGAAAAAGAGACCTTTAACACAATAAAAAAGTACATTCCACGTACCAAGAGTGCCAGAAGGGCCCCCACTTCTAATTAATGTACCAAACCATGCTTCTTGATCTGCACTGAACAGGAGTTCAGCGTGGGTTTGAATAGATACAGCTTAGTGTGCTGCATTAGGATGAATAATCAGGATATGTGGATAAAAGATGCTTGAATGAAAAGTATTGCGGGGAGAAATCGGGTTTTAAGCTTTCACAAGGTTTTCAATTTGCTTTGATCCTTGTGAACTGAATGGAAGCCTTATTAAAGGCTTATTAAGCCAGAATTTTACTGGGTAGTGCATAAAGCATGCTCTAGTCCCTAATTTTGTCATCAGGAAGGAAAAGCCACATATAAAACACATGAATTTGAAAAGACACGTAATTTACCAAACCTTTATACCAACGCCATGTATACTAAATTTTCTCTAAAAAGCATTAAATTGTTTCACCATATCCACGTTTGAGTAGGAGGTGAAACATAAGAATTTATGGTTAGCAGGACGCCAGTGCTGATGATCTAGGATTTGGGGAGGGAATGGATTCAGGCTGGGAACACAATGGGGAAATCATTTAAAACTGGGCTTGGGCAAGCGAGACCGGAGCAAGCGACTCGTGGGCTGCCCGCAAGGCACAGCAGGCCCCGCGCCCAGGCACTCCAGAGACTGAAATGCTCCAGCTGCCCCAAAACAGAATTAAAATATAAAGCAAGCACTGTGGGAAGAACATAAACAACGTGAAAATACCGCCACAGCAGCTCTCCACACGACAGGGGGTCGGTGCTGTCACCCTGCTCCCTGAGGGACTCCAGCTTCAGAAGTCACCTTGGTGCCTTGCCTGCTGAGTGAGACGCGCTGCAAGGGGAAGGTCCTGCTGAAACATCCTACGAAATGGTGGCAGGTGTCTTTTGTGCCACTAATTAAACAGAAAAGCACTTACAGCGGCTCCCTGGGCAAACAGATGACTGAAACCTTAGTTATTGCTGCCTGTATCTTTACTGCAAACAGGTGTGTATGTTCACACCCCTGAGGCTGCCTGTCACCAGGTAAAGTGAAATACCAACCATTTTACCTCAAGGCGGCTGCCTATCACCAGTAAAGTGAAATACCATTTTACCTCAAGACAGTTGCCTATCACCAGGTAAAGTGAAATATCATTTTACCTCAGGACGGTTGCCTATCACCAGGTAAAGTGAAATACTGACGATTTTACCTCAAGGCAGCTAGTCTAGTCAAGCTGATACTCCCTGCGTGGACTTTATGTGAAACAGCCGCTTTCCGCTGTGGAGAGAGCCCGCCTCCACGACCTGCTGCCTCAGAAGTGCCCTCTCAAACCCGCCGCGAAGGCACCCGCCGCCCCGGGGACAGAGCCTCGCCTCACCGCTGCGCCCCGCCGCTCCGCCCCGGTCCCGGTCCCGGGAGGCCCTCCCGCTGCCGCAGGTGCCACGAACACCAGCGGAGGGCGGGCCCCAGCCGCGGGGAGCCGCCCCGCTCTGCGGGACGCGGCGCCGCCATTGGCCCGGCGGCGGCGGGACGGGGCTGCCTCTCCCCGCGCCACCGCCTCCCTTCCCCTCAGACGAGCGGGGAGGTGGCGTGGGGCAGCGGCTGCCGGCCGGGAGGAGGTAACTGGCGCTGTCTCTGACCGGAGGGCAGGGGAGGGGTGGGCTGGGGCAGCCGCGGAGGGGGCGGCGGGGTCCGGCGGGGCTGGGGCGGCGGGGTGCCGCGCTGCTCCCGGCTCGCTGAGGCGGCGGGAGGGGTGAGGCTGCCCTGAGGGGTGTCGGGGGGTGCGGGTGTCTTGCTAATGGAGTGACTCAGAGACAAAAAAAAAAAGAAAAAATGGTATATAAACCCCCCGTGCCCACAGTGCTGGAACAGCGTGAGGGGTCCTGACTGCAGGCTGTCGGCAGCCGGGCTGCTCCGCGCTGGAGCGTTTTTGCTGCGGTCGGCTTGCAGGGCCGGTTCCCCCGAGGATGGGGGAGATGTCGCAGGTGCCTCCCCTGCCCAGCCCCTGGTATTAGCCAGAGGACAGCGCCCTTTGTCAGCGACTTTCCTCAGCACCGACCTCGGGAGCCGGTGCGAAGAGCGGCAGCCTCCCCCCTGCAAGGGGGGGCCGTGCACTGGGACCCCCCTGTGCTGCTGAAGGGAGCTCCCGTCTGGCGGTGAGAGCTGAGTAACTAAAAACTCACCCGCACCTAGCCTCTGTGCAGGCCTGCTTTAATAAAAGGACCCTCTTTATTTAAAGAGGGCGCTTAGATCTCAGTTGAGAGATGTTAATGACCTGTATGTAAACACTTCCATTTTGAAACACTAAAATAATTGCATCTTCCACGCTGTCTCTGGAGCAACTCGCAGAATTGGACCTGGCCCTAAAATCTAATGCACTTGGTTGTGTCTTTCCTATGTGAACAGAAGGATCTGTTTATATGATTGCCATTGCAGGATAAAGATCACTTAAACCTGGGGACAGACTGCCAAGTGGCAAGACAAGTATTTCTGAACTTTCTCAAAAGTGTAAGGGGCGGGGGACTGAAAACATGCTTGGCAAGGCACTCTGAAAATAAACTTGAGTTCTTGGATAAAAGAAGCAATCAAAGTGTTGCAACAAAATATTTGTGTGTTTACGTATATCAGAGAATTGGAGATCTCTGTGATGGAGTGTTTAAAAGACTGATGAATCAAACTACTTTACTAAACTGATACACATAACAATACAGATTTCCATTTGTTAGTTCTTAATTACCAGCAGTCATTATCACTATGTTTTTCCAAGCAGTTCTTAACAATCACATCTGTAAGTGGTAGTAAGCCTAGGCATATACAATGCCATGGAGTTGATGCCCTATATTTAGTGCTCATGACTACAGTTCTTGATGGTCTCAGTTGCTGAGGTAAAGTGCTTGAGAGCTCTTTGGCAAGAGAAGCTGGAATCAAAGTGAGCATTTTGTGATTTTCATAAATTACCATCTTTGCTTATTCTTAGTGTTTTATGCACCTTGCTGTCTCCCTGGAAGAAAAGGGGATGATCTCATCTGCCTTTGACATAGTTCACATTGGTTTTAGGAGTAAGACTCTACCCTAGTTTTGCTGGGCGTCTTTCTTATGCTTGATGGAACCATAATAATCCTTCAAAATAAATATCTCCTCTTTGTTCCGCAGGTTTATTTTGGTTTCACCTGACATCTCTCCTGCCTACTCTATATCCTTTGCTCTTATCCTGCAGATTTTACTATTTGCACGTGTTTTCCTGAGGAAGTATTCTGCAAGTCTCTGTCCATTTGCACTTGTGTGCTATTTATATACTTATGCATAGCTATGTTATAAAATACTACTAGTAATGTTAGAAAGTGCTTATGCACTGTTACCAATTACCATATTTTAGTGTGCTTGCATCTGGGTTTAAGGCAAGGAAATAATAAGCATCTTGCTTACTCTACATCTGCCTTATGGGTGCAGCAGGCTTCTGCTTTGGCTGCAAAGCACGTTCTTGAATTTTCTGAAGCTGTCATTGGACCTGGCTGTTGTTAAAGAAATTCCCTTCTAGCATTTCTTGCAGCCCAGAATAATGTATTATCAGTTTCACTGTCAGGCTTTTAAAATTCAGTGAAATAGGTATTCATGTTCTTGTTTACCAATGCTGACAAAGGCCAGAGTAAACAACACTCCATTGCCCCCAAAAATTAATGCCAGAAAGGTGAATTTGTCCTTTCTCTAAAGCACTGGGTAGAGACCATGGACAGATATATTCTCTGAAGTAAACTCCTGGTATTCTGCAGGAGACACTTACCAGATTCCCAGGTGGAAGTACTATTCCAAGTTAGTGCTTGGAGAAAACCTTTGATGCTTGCACAGAAGGTGAGATTTTTTTAACTGTTGCATCTAGGAAAAAAAGCTTAACTGGGAAGCTAAACAGTGGGATGAAGTCGAAGGAATTACTTTTTTTCTACTCTGTATCGTGTTTCCTGTGCTCATGAGAGAAATGAATCATCTTTCCCAGTGGTGAATAGAACAGGCTTCAAACATAAACCTACTAAGAAAACATTATTTGCATGGAAACTTAAGTAATTTATAGTCTCTCAGTAGGAAAAAATGTTTGTTTTTTTTTTTCTTTAATTAAAAGTGATGGTTCTGTCCTATGGAAGTCAGTCTTCATTCAATAGCAACTTGTTTTGCACCATAGTGAACAATTTGTTTCTCTGCACAGCAAGTGCTCTTCATCTGGGATGGCTGACTAACAGATAACTGCTAAAAGCAGTAGGTAACCTGCTGGTGCTCAAAGTCCATCACCTGTTGCATTTAAAGTCAGCTTATTTAGGTTGCTCAGAAGTCAATTTAAGCAGGCTCCTTAGTTTTATCTTCCAGTGCCAGAACACTTGTGCTTTATGGCATGTCAAGCCAGTGATGTTGCATTTGCTGTATTAGCAGTCTCCAGCTCCTTAGCTTATTTGGGCATAAAGTGAGTGACAGCTGGTTTTAGCAGACTTATTCATGCTTCATTCTTGTGGTAGGGAGACATTCCAATTCACCTGCGTACAGCAACTGGCTGTGCTAGATTCTTACTTCATGGTATAAGGTTTCCTTATTATATGTCACTGGACTCTGTTTATTGCACTGAGAGCGGCAATGGGAAGAGATATAATGCATGTGTGAGGAGGAAGAATGGAATACTTCTTCCCTTTTCCTATTTTATAGCTCTTTATGTGGATGACAATGCCAGACTATTTTTGTCCTGAATCCAGCTCAGTATCCTGTGCGTATACACCAAATTAATGAACAACTTGACAAATCAAGTTTTTCCTCCATCTTGCTATACTCCTTTTCCTCTGTAGTATAAATCTTCTAGAAGTACATTTTTCTTTTTTCTCTCTCTCCCAGTCAAGGAAATTCTGCATTTCTGTCTCTCTCTATGTGTGTGTGTATAAATAAAAATAAAGGTAAGAACAAAGGGGATGCTTATTTGCAGAGTAGCTAGTAGAACAATATCCCAGACTCATTACCAGATCCTTTTGTTGTATGAAAGGATCAAACCGAATATTGTTAAACTCCCTATGAAATTGCCTGCCCAGTGTTACTAAGTCTGATTCTGACTGATTGATAAATTGGCAGTGATTTACTTCTGTACTGGGTGGACTACCATTAGACAGTCTCATCTCAGACTAACTAGAGATCCAGAAGCAGATCTGCGTATTCAAGAACTCCTGGGTTAGAAATGGTTTTAGACCATCAGTTTTTTAGATGTTAAAATCTACCCCCATACTTTTCTTCTCTACTGAATTTAAATGGCTTGTGTGATTAAAAAATAGTATTAAAAATAGAACATCAGTTATGAAAAATTAAGGGTGAGGTCCAAAAACCCTGTGTAATTGCACTTTAGGCACCGTAAGCAAGAGGTATGTGTCTAAGTCCTAGGCAGAAACCTAACAACCAACCAGAAGTAGTGAGCCCTTGACCTTCTGTTCTGGTCCTGCTGACACAAAACTGTTATGGTCTTTTTTTTTTTTTTTTTTTGACTGTGCTGAATTCACAGGTTGCCTATATTCCACCTGAGTATTGCATGAGTATGTAGCTCTTTTTGTGGGTTGTTTTTGTTTGTTTGTTTTTCAAGCCTGGGATAATTTATGTTAGTGGAAATGGTCATTAGATTTGTCTTGTTTCATAGTGATTAGAGTACTTGTCTGGAGATTAAGAGACCTGGATTAAAAATTAACACCCTGGGGTTACTCTTCTCTTCCCTCTGACCTGCTAGAACTGGACTGCTGTGTAGCCGGGAATGCAGAGCTGAATGAGGAGGGAAGTCGGGAGAGGGAGCTTGATTTGTAATGTGGTGGCCTGACTGAGGGAAAGTGGACCTGGGTTCTTGTTCCTGCTTGCGAGGTTGTGACATCACTTTAATAGTCATTCAGTGTGATGGGTGGTTTAATCCTCAGTAGTGCAGCCCTAGGAACGGTTAAAAGCGAACCGAGTGAAACCTTCAGAGACTGTCATATATTTTTGGTAAACAAGGGGATGTGACTTTGAATCCTCTTGGGTTAAGTGGTTTGGGGAGCTCTGGTTTTGGCTGCTTCCTGGGTATGTGCTGTAGCCATTGGGCAAGGGAGAGCTAACACCTTGCATAGCTACGGTCTTAAAGAATGAGCCACTCCTGCAAAACTAAATACCTGTTCAGGGACAGGCATTATACCCCAAACCCCAGCCTCACAAACTCTTATATCCTGATTTTGCTACTGGTGTCTGAGAAACTATTTCAATCACAACCTCCTTCTCCCTCTTTCTTATCCTCATCCAGTGCAACTGTAGGCTGCAACAGAAACTGGTCCTTGCTCCTCACTTCTCATGTGTAGCAACTGGGTTTACCGCTCACCATGCCCTTTTAGGCTCCTTGCATCATAGCACACCTTGCTTTTCGGTGCCTGCAGGCTCTGGATCTGGCCATAAGTATTCAGCGAAACTGGTACCAGTCAGGGAAAAGACTGGGTTTTGCGTGATACAGCCCAGGCCAGCAGTGCAATCAATCTCCTGAGTGAAGTTTTCACGGCTGATAGACTTCCTGCTATTCTTCCAATTTAATGTCACTATTAAGGAGGACTGACGTTGCTGCTTGCTGGTTTCAACTCGGCCAGAATCAACCTGCTGTCAGATGGAATATTCATATTATGGTGCTATCCATTTAAACATGGTTATGCATGGGAAGATGAATGGTTTTCCTCTTAATAGGGAGCTATAGTAAGCTTTTTTTTTAAAATGTATTCATTAAAAAAACAACAATAACTCTGAAATAAAAACTTCATTGCAAAGGTTAAGTTAATTTTGGTGACTGAGACGAGACCTGATTCTGACTGTTCTATCTGCAGACTGTAGGCTAGCTTTTCCTTAACCATTTTGATTTTTAACATACCTGGAAACTTTGCCAAAGTGCTGCTTCTCCTACCTCCCTCCTTAGCTTACGTATTGTTTCTATGGCTGCAGGACTCCTAAAGAGCATTCTTTTTCCTCTGGCACCTGATTTCTGCTGGTAATTGGATTCTGTGTAAGGCCCTGTTTTCAGGTAGGTGTGTGCCTCTGTTACTGTAACAAGGACCAGATTAATTGACGCAAGCTTTCTTAGTAGCCTTCAGATTACATCAGTTCTTAGGTGGGTAATTTTAACCTTAAAAACGTGCATGAGTGAGTGTCTAAGGTCAGTGGTTAGTCAGTCATCTGGTGAGAAAGGGCAGCAAAAGGGCTTGTTTTGTTCGCTGGCTCTTTGAGCGTATTAGTAATCAGTTAAACAGAGCTGTAGTTACAGTAACAAGGTTGGTAGCTGAAAAGTAGGGGGGCTGCAGTGACAAATTCGAGTGATTTAGGTGAGTAAGGGATGATTTTGTTTCCCACACTACTTGTTTATACAGTTAATTGTGTCTGAGAATGATGGAGTGGCTTTTGCAATGTTCTGCGTGATCTCAGTTTTGTGTTGGGCTACAGGCAAAGCTGCCCTGGGGAAGCTGAGATCAGTGGCCTCCCTCAGGGGAGGCAAAGATGACGTAAAATGTTGCCCTCTTCGTTTGGCAGTTTTGTGCTCAACCTGTACCACAAAGCTGTATTGTGCACCCTCCTGCAGAGGAAATGTGCTACCACCAGTGACCCGAGCAGTTGGCTGTGACAGTGCTTTAGAGCAGATCAAAGTGATGCATAAACATGGGCAACCTGTTAACCCACGGGTTCCTAGTTTTACAAACATAGTGGAGGAAAATCAGTCTGTCAGTGATGGTGGCTGTCCTTGCTCAACTTGCTCATCACTTTGGCTCAAATGAGGAGTGAGACTGGGGACTCTCAAACTCAGGGATGCAACAGATACTGACTAATGGATTCCCGTAACAATGGGATAAAAATAATCAGAGAAGTCATGTGGACAGGCTTTGAAATGAACCTTTTTCAAAGTTTCTTCACAAACCGTATGCTTAAGAGTCTTCCAATTAGTGTCCAATACTGAAACTGCTCTACAAAATGTCTTACTGTCAGCTCAACAGAGCGAGCATTAGTCTAAGTAAGTATTTGAATGCAAATCCAGGTTTGCTATTTGTAACACGAATTTCTTTACATCAGTGCTGCTAGCCCCTTAGTGAAGTCCTCTTGTTAGAAAGCCTGCATTAGCAAAGAGAACTACACAGCGCGTGTAAACTGCAGCAAAGTGTTCTTTGCTCTCATACAGAAAAGATTATCTAACCAAGATGCAGGAAGTGTGTCACTTCCCAGTAGCCACTGATAGGAAATACTTGTTAATTAGTCGCACTGTTTTGCACACTTCCATTCTTGAGTGGTGCAATTTCCAGAATGGAGTCCTAGCTAAAAAGCACCCAAGTACTTGCTAAACAGTAGGAAAGCAAGGAAGCAGGGTAGAGGTACCATAGTTCCCCTGAAGTCTCTAATATCTTAACTTGTCAACACCTCTACATTGGGAACATTGTAACTTTGATTTGCTTAAGGCTAAAATTTGCTAAAACCAAGAAAAATGTTTATCAACAGGGATTTTTATCAATTTGACAGCGCTACTCTTTGACCATCCATATCAAGGGAATTAATGTAGAAGTCATCCTACAAGTACAATGAAGACTTTGTGAACACCTGCCTAGGAAGAAAACAAAGTAAATCACTAATTATGATTTACTGAGGGCTGCAACTGCTCACAGAATCTGGGAATTTTTTTAAGCAAAGAGGAGGGGAATATAGGGTTAGCTGCCTTTTTGAAATTCCAGTAGCACATGAAAAATGAGAAACCAGGCAGAGACTCCTTGTTGTTCCAATATTTTTGGGAAAGTTCCTTTCAGATTTCTCATATGTACAAGCATGTAAGTGAAGGAAAGCCTAAGCTGAACGAGGGAGAAGTATACTCACAGTGCAGTCTGCCTAGGGGAATTCTGCCACTAGCCTTTTGATCATTTTTTTGGTTTGCGTTCTTTTTTTTTTTTGAAGGACTTCCTAGTACATAAGAGATGTTTTTGTTTGACTTCCATCAAGAATCAATGCTTATAGGCCTAGCACAGGGAATGCCAAACCTCAGACTAGATTATGTATATTTTTTGGAAGAATGGGGCAAGGGAAGAAATGGAGAGGGATTCAGCAGCTCTTGGTTATATGCAAATATTCTCTAGGGGACACTGGAGGTGAGAGGAAGAGCAGGTGTGTTTTCCAGTCTGCAATAAAAGTTTGTGAGAAGGGAAGGGAGGTGCTGTTGGCCCCTTCTCACTTCTTATCTTCCGTTCTGAATCTGTACATTTAAGATGGCAAGTCTCCAGAGGAAGAGGGTGAGCACTTCTTTCCTGTAAAATGAAAGGAAGCCATTGGCATCTTAATAAAACTTTTTTAAGGAGTTAATTACTTGCATTATGAGTTTCAGGTTTTGGGGGGCGAGGGCAATCTTTTAGCTGTTTCTTGTGGAGCTTCCTTGCTAGGATTTGAATCTGTCTACTAACTATGTTGGGAAAGCATTCAGAAAGAGCTAGCCATTAAATGCAGAAGTGTGTCAGGTAAGCATATGTATGGTCAGGAGATACCTTCCCACCAAGTAATTGGTTTTATTCCAATCTGTCTTAAATGTTTTAGTGTTTTACTTAAATCTGTTTTCAAACAAGACAAAAACACTCTCTTAAGCTGGACCCTGTGTGGGTCTAATGCCAATGCTGACATGAAGAATGAGAAAGTGGCAATGGGAGTTTGAGTCTTGTGAGACCCCCCCACTTCTGCTTTTGGAGGGACTCTAGTCCCTCTGTAAAGGGAGCTGAGAATAATTGTTACACAATAGACAGTGCTCTGCCTTCAGAGATCTAGAGGATTGAGCCACCTTCACTATTATATTTCAAGTCCCTTACCCTGAGAAAATATTCTTTGTATTGTAACTCTTGAGGAAAAGAATTAGCAACTAAAAGAATGAAGTTCTTGCAAATGAACTGTTATTAATTTAAACAATGTGCCTACTGGGGTTAAACCACAACAAAGTGCCAATGGTATGATGTGCAAGGAAATACAAGTAGATTTGAAGAACCTCGGAATTTGAGATATGCTGATGTTGTTGATGTTAACTTGCTGGAATCTGTAATTTTGAAGCTGCTTCAAGATTTGAGTTTTTTGAGTAGTTTTATACTGATGGCAATGTAAAATAAATGGCATGGCATCTATAGTTAGTCGGACAAGCAGCGGTCACAGGGAAAAGAAAAATTTAGGTGTGTTTCTCTGAGGCTTCTCTTTAATTTATGAACCTCTTATTCCAGAGACCACATCCTCTTGAAACCACTGGCCTAATGACTATATACCATAATAGGTAGAGAGACTAACGTTCTTAGGCACTGCTGCCAATATCCAAGCCCTATGAAAGAAATGGCAAGCTGCCACATGGGATTAGAGGGATTAGGCCACAACAAAAGCAAATTATTCTTCTCTCTTCCAATTTTCAGTTGTTAACTTTTATCTTCTTCCTTCTGTTATTAACATTTTGCTTTCTTGTTCAGAGTAAGTTTTGTGTAAAACAAAACAATTGCCTGTATAGTCTTCCAAGTGATGAAGGTCTTGACTTCATACCAACCAACAGTAAAATGAAATCACAGGCAGAGCCGTGTGGACCAGCAAAGCAGATGTTACTGGAGAAAAGTGGAATTTTTCTCAAGTGCTTGCATTACTCTAGCTGCGTTTCTTCCTCTTCCAGCCAGCTGAAGATCATTATATAAGGCTGTCAGTGAGAATATTTTAAGATTGCATCTATTTTGCAGGTTAAAAACAACAGGGATCATTTTGGTACTGTTGCGAAAGGGTAAGGTGTGAGCAAGGCTTGTTGTGTATCATATTTTTAATTTTTTTCCCCATTTGAGCAGTTATCTGGTCCTGTAATTGCAATAAGCAAATTCTTTCCCTTAACTGTATTGTAACGAATATTGCACAGGAGAACATGTAGGTTTATTACTGGAATGAAATAAAGCATTGCTGTGTTTGTAAGAGCAACTTCAGTGTTGCCTTATTATAGATATCCCCCACTTCTGCAAAGATCCTTGTTCCACCAACACACCACACTTCACAACTAGCTAGATAAGAACTTCTGTACCTCCCACTGACTAAACATACATGTTGGCAAATACTGTTCTCTAAGTTAATCTCTGGGACTGTTGGAAATATGATATGCTGTGTACATTTAGCTGTTATCATTTTGAAAATGCTCTGATAACGCCTCTTGAAAGGGCAGCTGGATTGGCTACAGATATTCCTATCTTACTGGATGATCTCTTCCCTTCTGCCCCTTCAAGAATTAAAATGAGAAGAAGCCTTCTTGTGTTTGTTTTAAGTTCAGGTCCTTATGATTGTAGGCAACCATGTTTAAAACTCTCTTGAATGATAACTTAAGTCCCTCTTGAAAGTTAATAGCTTCTCTTTCTCCACTACTCAAACTGAAATCCGTAATTCTCTGATCTTCTGCACAAATATGTTCATGACCATCTTAAAATATTTGTGCTTGTGTCAATGCTAGTATTTAGCTTAATCAGCTATTCTCCCTTCATGGGATTTGCCTCATGTATTTACAGAAAAATTATATTCTCTAAGCCTAGGATGGTGCTGAATTACCTGTGACTGTACTGCTTAAATGTCAGCAGAGAATCAAATTTGTTCAGGAGAGTGCGATGAGTTGTTTGTTTTTGTTGCAAAGCTGTAGCTTGTAGGCCTTACAGTCAGAGGTACTGGTACTGCCTACTGGGACCTCCCAGGGTGACAGGGGCCAATTCTGCAAAGCTCTTACTGCTCCTAATGTTGTTCTTGGCTTCCTTGCTCCAAAATAAAGGATTATTATTTCCTGAGCATGGGTGTAGGACAAACTGAGTTACACTTTTTCTGAGAATAATGAGTGTCTCTGCAGATGCAAATTGCTAAATTACACAATTCCATTTATCTGTCTTCCTCAGCTTCCTGTTGCCTTATGCCTGGACTTCCAACTCATCCTTGTTGCTAGTGCTGATATGTTGTGGCAGTGAACATATAAAAATATAAAGTGAGCATAGCTTTCAAATGCATAAAACCAAACCCTCTCATTTTTAAGAGCCAATAGGTTCTTGTAACTGAATGCTTTATGGGATGAAGATGTATACAGATGAGAGTCGCTGATCAGCCAGGCCTGCAGGGTAATTGTTCAACTGAAGGAGTTGGCACAGACAGGGGTGCGAAAGCAGCCAGAAGTGTAGGATTGGCTGTCACCTTCTTCCTCTTTGTTAGAAGGCATTGGCTGTAAGACAGATTATCTGGAGCAAAGCCCTAGCAGCTTAGGTCTACTGTACAAGAAGCACCTGAAAAGTAATTTTGCAATGTGAATTTAGGACATTAGGAGGTTTCTACATGCAAAAGGAAATCTTGTTGATTTGGATGGAAGAGCTGACTCTGGGGTTTTGCTGTTTGTTTTCTGATCCTGTTGATGAACTTCATGTCAGTTATGGCAAACTACTCCAACCTCTTCCTTGCCTCTCCCTCATTACATCCCATATGTATACCCTGAGTAAAAACTTTAAAATCAAAGCTGTGATTGTGGTACCTCTTAATGTGATACCTCCTAATGTTTAGAATGCAGTATTTGAATTAACATTCCCCTTTTGTGCTTGGGCGAAAGCAGCAGCAGGGGCAGACTTGTGTTCTAGAAAAATGTAAAGCCTTACTTAAAGGAATTGAGGTGTATAACTGCCTGAGAAGTTTTGAGAAATTTTATAAGATAAAATTTGTGGATGAGCGCCTGGCCTAAAGCACTTGGAAGTTGTGAGCGGCTTAAGAATGTGTGGGAGAGAAACTACATCTTGGGTCTTCTTTCTTTTACTGCCAAAACATGGAAGCTTTCATACATGAGTTGCATAAAACATAATTTCAGATTTCTGTTTATTACAGGGATTAGAAATCTTTTATGAAAGGGAAGATTTTTATGTGGTTTCACTTCAATTTAAGGCTTAAGAAAAAAATCATGCCAAATATCCCAAGACTCCCAAATGTTAGTCTACAGCACATGGCAGCCTTTCTCCAGAAATCAGTCAACATGGTATTTCTATCAATTTCTGTTATTTAATCAGTCTGATATGGATCTTTCAGTCTTATTTGAAACTTAGGTCTGAAAACTTTCCTGGCAAAGGAAAACTTCCCATTGAACTTACAGTGGCACCAAACAAACTGCTGATACCTTTTTGGCATATATAGGTGCTTTTAAGAGAAAAAATTGTCAAAAAAAGAAATCAAAAGAATTGAGCTTGGGGTGGTGGTAGTGGGTGACTTGAAGTGGAGGAAGGCATTGATTATTTTTTACGTGTTAATTTTTTTTTTTTAATTAGCCTTAGGTCTTATAACAGGTGCTATACTCTAAGCCAGTAGTTTTTACCATCTGTGCTTGGAATCAGTGCTAACAATCTTTTGCAGAAAGCCAGGCTTGCAGTAACGTGTATCAGTGAGTCTCGTGAGGTTGGCCAAGTACACCACACGCAGAAAGAGGTTTTCTTGTTTATGCAGAGACTAAAAACTGCTCTGGTTTCAGTTTGTGACTGGCATGGTTCCAGTGACTAAAGACTTGTTATCATAGTGAAATGTGACATAATTTGCACTATATGGATGATACACATTAAAGGAGGGGAAAAAAAAAAAAACAATTCGTTATTGCTAGTTTTTTTCAACTCCTTATCCAGTGAGATCAGGGGCCAGTTTTTCAGGTACTCAGACATGCCTTAACTGAAGCATTATGTTAGGTTTGCAAAGGAACCTAGAGGGTCTCAGCTGCACTACTTGGGACTGGGGAAGCTTTTTATCATAACCTAGGGTGGGAGCAAAGCCAACTAATATGATGCCATATAAATCTGAATACAGGATGAGTGCAAGTGGATCAGAACTCATGCAGGATCCTCCTCTGAGGAGCTGGGAGGAGAATGTGCTCCAGTTAAGCCAGACATAGTAAGTACGTTAAGCTTAGCAAAACACAGCTTTGTGAACTGTGGAACCATGTTGTATGGTATCTACCAGGAAAAAAAATGGTTAAGAGCCTGCCAGGGTAGGTGGTATCTTGCACCTGATTGAAAACAAGGTGGGAGTGCAACCGTAGTTGCAGAAACTGCTCTACAGAATGATGCTCTCCGAGAAGTTTAGTAGCAGTGCAGCTTGCTGTGAGCTCCCACAGCCTGTGTGGATGCTCAGCCCTTGCAAACTGTTGTTCAGCTGGGGAGGACTGAAGTTCTGCTTCCACTAGTTATACTTAATTTGAATACTGTGAGACATCGATGAAGACTGCAGCTTGTTTTGTAAATGCTGTCCAACTATTTCTTTTAGATTTTTAAATGAATCTAATAGACAATATAACACTTCTTCCCTCAGCCTTCTTTCAACACAAAGACATGGTAAGATATCTTTCCTACAACAGCTGTCTTACCGACTTGATTGACCTGAGGCAAGAAACTTGCCTGATTTACAAGAAAAATCCTTGGTGATTCCAGTTCTGAGCTGTCTAGGTTTTGTGGTTGCAGCATAAGCTTTTGTGCCCGTTGGCAGCTGTGCACGTGCCGTTCAGTCAGGATCCAGGGCTTTGGATTAATGCTGCGGATGCAGACTGGTGTATCAGATGTTGTGAAAAGTTTCCACATGATAGTCAAAACAGATATCCATACTTGTTCATAAGCAGAAGGAGTACTGTTGTAGATCCTCAATAAATTTAGGATTGTTATGTTTGTTGGTAGTCCTATAGTAAGCACTTTTTACTTCTGCCGAATTATAAAACTGTCATTGTCTAAATATAAATCAAGTTACAGATGGCAGGTTGTTTGAGATACTGTTATATCAGCCTCATGGAACAAAATCACAATGAGAATTTTGGAGAAGATAAATATGGCAGCCAAACATAACCACATGCAGAAGGTTGTTGGGCTTTTATTTTTTTTTTAGCAGGGGGGATAATCATTAACCTGACTGCAGCTGCCTTCCACATCTGTAAGAAATGCTGTTATCTTTAGAGACAAAGTTTCCCTTTGAGTAGTGCCAGTGCCAATATCTTGGTTTAATCTCCTGGCTGAACCCTGTGGCCAGGGGAGCAAGCACAACAACTTGTTGCATGATTTTAGGTCTCATTAGATCAATACGATGTCAGCATCCTGTATGCCAGATGGCAGAGTCAGACTGCAAGGGCCTAAGGCAGACCCACGCGTACCTAAAGGGTTGTGATGGTAGCTGCCTCATAAAGACACCCCTCCAAATAACTACAGCTGCTTCTCTTCTGTCTCTCACCAGGTTTGTCACTAGGGATGCTTCTGAGGCTTACATTAAATTCAAGCTATTTATTTCTTTTTCTCTGGCTTCAATACATCCATGGTGCTGCAACCCTGAGGCACTAAGAGACTCGACTCTAGATACAGCTGAGTCCTCCCTCCCCCCCCCCCCCCCCCTTTATTCCTCTGAGGTTTTTTTGAAGAAGAGGTTTTTGTCTTTGACAGTTGGGATTGCCTTGTAAGTGCATAGTCATCTGGAACCATGGCCTATAAAACAGAGGCAAAACAGTATTTTAAATTACTGCTTGTAAATGCTGTTTGGTTTGGATAAAGCAGTGAGGTTCATGTTACCGCATGACTTCTAATTCCACGTACTCAAGATGGTTATGTAGAAATTATTTCACATTTATTCCATATGTTCTGTAGGACAGTGATTGGGCCTACATGGGATCATGTTCCTGACGTAATTATACACTATTAGCGGTAAAATGTTGTGAGTAAAAGTTATTTCTATCTTGTGAATTAAGTTGTATTGCAGCCTATGGCGACCATGGATACCTTGACTTGCCTTCCCAAAGCAGGGGCTGGTACAAAGGAAAGGGAAATGACTCAGATGGTTCCCTTCCTCTTGACCTCAAGGTAACTACTCAGAACAACATAGCACTTCTGACTCCATCCAGCAGCTTCTAGAAAGTTTAAGAAGTTTACTGTAAAAAAACTTGACTTTGCAAACCTGGTACCTGACCTTTCAGTGAGGAGTGTTGCGTGTTTTGGGTGAAAGAGTATTTTGGTCAAAAGTCTGTTACAGAATTCCCATTTGAGGGGATTCTGAGGAAATAATCTCTTAAACCTATTGCTTTCAGTTCTGAGTAGCATGTGAGAAGCTTTTATGAGCTATACATGTTTTTATTACAAATAGAAGACAAAATCCTGCGGAAAGAGGCATTGCACCAATTTGAGAACACGCTCCCTAAGTCTTGAACTGGAGCATACAAATTCCTCTAACACATTCCCAGGCTCCTCCTATCTCACTGCTGCAACATGTTACATTTGGCAGGGTTCTGACAGCTTCCCTGGGGATTTTCCTCTAGGGCTTGTGATGATTGCTGCCTTTCTGATCTCCTGAAAGGGGAAAGGAGTCTTTGAAGACTTGGAGTGGGAAGACAGGTGTGGAAGGCAAGGGACACAGTTTGGTAGAAGTGGAGTAGGGTCCAAAAGTTCAATGGCTTCTCCTAAGGGGATGGTTCTCTTGTTCTGTTTGGTTGGTGACTTGCCAAAAATGGTGTCCTAGAAATGTGCCAATAGTAAGTAAACCGGCATGGCAAGCTTGTCAGTTTTAGCCCAAGTGTGGTGTGGGTTTGGTTTTTTCTTTGTTTTTTTTTGTTTGTCTTCTGTTCCTGGAGTTCTATTCCTGGAGTTCAGGCAATCTTTCTTTAAATAAACAAAATCCAACTTCTAGCCTTTGTGATGAGAGTTCATGGACATGATCCAAGTCTACGCTGGCAGAAGGTGAACACCACGGATGCATGTTGGGCTGCCTCACTCTGTCTGCTACTTTGCTGTGAATCAGGGCTGCAAGCAGCAGTGGATTTTTCTACTGAGATATCTAGCTCTTGTCTATCTGTGTATGATAGCCATAGACACAGCTTTCTTGTGTGCTCTTCAATATAATGTCAATACTTGTGACTACATGTTTTTCTTTTTTACTTTAAGTGAATGTGATACGTGGTCTTAATTTCCCCTGCCCCCCCCCCCTTTCCCTCTCCTCCAAATTGTTCTGCTGTCTTAAAGGACAACTTAAAATGCACTTATTTTCAAATGTATCATTTGAATGACACTTGATTCTGTGTTTTAGGGTGTGAGTTGTCCTATTGAAAAGGAATATATTTTCATGGCCACCTTGTTCAAGAGGCCTGTAAAACAGGTTTGACTTGAAGTGACCATTTGAACTTCACAAAGTGGTTTAATCACACTGAAAAACTTGTTTCTTTTAATTAAAAATGCATATATGATCTACTTCCCTGATCCCTGATATTACAGCTTGTTCTTCCTTGTCTCTTTTTTAGGGGATGTTTTGTTTGTTCTTAAACACTGGATATGCTGGGTCAATGAACTGTTACTCCAGGAAGCAGAGCTGAGAGAACAAGCTGAGAAGACATCATTACAATGGCAAGGAGGAATGCGACGCTTTCCCAAAAATCTCTCATCTAGGGAAGCATGCACATATTCTACTGCAAAAAAAGCAACATTTGGGGCTCTTTTAACCACTGACTGTAACCTGGTCCAGTTTTCTCAGTGCCTGCTGAAAAAGACTTCCTTTCATCTATACCTTTAAAGCGGACTACGGGACTATCCTCCTCAGCAGGGTTTAAGATCTTCCTGGACACTTTACCAGCCCCTACACACACAACAAGATGATTGACCTAAGCTTCCTAACAGAGGAGGAACAAGAGGCGATAATGAAGGTGCTGCAACGGGATGCAGAGCTCAAAAGAGCTGAAGAAGAGAGAGTCAGGTAAGGGATCTAGCGCCCTGGGTTGTCCTGGGCAGACCTACACAGTTCGTGCACTGAGTTACTCAGAGCACAGGAGTAGATAAAACCAGTTGTTGCTGAGGGCCTCATATTCCATGTGTGGTTTGGAGATTTTTACTCTGGACTAGATTTAGCATAGTCTCTGGATGAAATGCCTCTACCACACAAATGATTCGTTACTGGCCAAAAGACTAACTGTTGATTTGGACCCTTGCAATTCCCTAAGGGGCCAACCACACCTGGTACGCATCTGGCTTGATACGCATCTGGCCTGGTTTCCTCAGAAAAGGATTCAGTTTGCAAGTATCAAAAACTCTGCAAATGGAGCCAGTGCGTAATAAGTGGGGGGATTTGATTCAAAAGGAGCACTAGTGCCCCAAACAAAAAATTCAGTATGGATGCAGTCAGCAATATGTCTGAGTGATGAAGTTATAGTTCAGATATGTGGAGCTGCAGTCCAGAGGAGGCACCAACACTACGCTCCATTGCCAAGAGAAGTCCTTGCAATCTGTGGCTGAAGCAGAAAATTGCTCCCTGTTTTCTTTGTGGTGTCACAGACAGAGCAATGTGGTGTTATTCTGGAGTGTTTTGTGTGCTGGGAGATTTTCCTAGAGCTACTGTTATGGTAACTGCCATGAATACAGATGTATGCATGGAAAGCAGCATTACCCAAATGAATTGACTTTTAGAAAGCCATCCACACTGGTACAAATTGCAGTCCAACAGTGGTTTCAGCTAATACAGATAGCTATCTGCTCAAGAATGAGGATTTTAGTAGTCAGGCTTTTTTTTTTTCAGTGTGAAGGAAAGTATCCATTACAGGGTACACAAAATGACAAGTGACTGAATAATGAAAAAAGGAGCCTCAGATGCTGAAAGGTCAAAGTGCTGTAACACAAATAGATGTGTACAGGTCTCTGCTGAGGCAGGATTTTCTCTCAGTGACTCAGTAATCTTCTCCAGGATTCTTTCTCATTGTGATGTTCCTAACAAAGACATGTATTTCCTATTTAAATATTTTGAAATTATTCCAACCATGATGCATTTGAGATGCTTTTCTTCTGCTGAGGAATATTGTTTTTGACAAATGCCCTCTGTGTAGGCATACTCTGCCCTGCAAAAGAAACAGCAGCCTGCCACTTGCCCCAAGAACAGTGTTCATTTTGCTGAGCGTGCTTGTGCAGCCTTGAGGTCGTTTGGTCAGCATGTGGTTAGCATGTTGTTGAGTTATTCCTCTTGCTTCTTTCAGTGTAAGAGCAATAAAGGGCAAATGAGTAGCTTCTCCTGCTTAAAAAGGCTTCTCCTCTCAAGGCATTTGCTTCACTGAAGACTGAAGGTAAAATCATTACAGGCAATGTTCCCAATTTCCTCCCCCCATATCTTACTGCAACCTGAGGAGGAGAACTTTTCACCACATAGTTTTGTCTCCTGCTTCAAAAAGCAGAAAACTGACTTTGCTGTATCAGAATGGGCATTTGCTTTTCTTTACTGTAGGTAGAAAAATACTGGCTTTAGTTTTGAAATGGTACAACAGTGCCAGGTCTGAAAGTGCTCAGGGAAAGTAATTGTAGATGTGAGTTTGAAAACAGTATCTGGGGAAAAGAACGCTTCCTGGAACAGAAAATCAAAAAAGCCACTCTCAGTAGTGGTCTGAAATGGCTGTTGACAAGTATTTTTGTCTGTATAACTTCACTTTTGCCATTTGTAATGCTAGTTCAAGAGGGTGTGGTGGAAAATGCAAGGGACTGAAGGTTGTAGCAGCCTGTAATCAGCATGTTTGTTTCTACAATAAAATGTCTCTTCTGGTTTCTGAATATTATAACTTCTGAGAAGCTGGAAGCTTACATCTGAAACTGATTTTTCTGAATAGATGTGGCATATGGAGCTTGCTTTTTATATAATATATATTAAAACACTACCTGAATTATATCTCCAGCCAAGGAGATGCAATATTTTAGTTTGAATTCTACAGCCTTGCACACCTGGAAGATTCCAAGAGCTGGGATCGAATGTCATCACACAAACATCACACCCTGACAAAGTGTTGTTTGTATGCATATATAATGGAAGCCTTTTAATGTCATTTTTTTTCCCTCTAGAAGAAATTCTGAGGTTTGAAGGGTGTTCTAATAATCTGTGCCATGTTCCTGGAGCGTAGACAAACCGGTAACATGACAAAATCGTCTTTGAGCAACTTCCTAGTGGAATTTTACAAATCACCTGAAGAAGTCCCTTCTCTGCTAACAGCTCCTAATATTGCTTATCTGTAGTAAAACGGTGCTGATTACTGGCCCACGCAGCCTCCTTAGGCAGTCTGCTTTAATTGTTGGTTTGTTGAGTGCTGTAATAGGTGTTTGCCCCGTATTGCGGCTCCTCTTGTGTTGGTCTGAGTCGGGCTGATAGTTTAGGAACAGCATCGTTTTGGGAACAGCGTGCCTGCTTCCTCTTTGACCTCTGCTGAGGTCTGTCCCAAAGGAAAGGGGGTATTGACATTTTCTTCTCATGGGCAAAAGGGTGATGAAGAAATCTCAGATGACAAGAGGATGTGATGCAAGGAAATCAAAAGGAATTGCATCCTTTCTTATTCCTAGGGCAGGAAGATGCCTCTCTTTGCTTATTACCCCAGGAGCTGCTGCCAGCCCCTGAATGGCAGTGTTGCTGAGGAGGGGAAAAAATGGCATAACATGGAAGAGCTTGTCAAGGCTAGAAGCTGTTTTTCATCGTATTGCTGACTTATTTATTTTTTTTTGTTGTTGCCCTTATTCCTGTCCAGGAATCTCTGATATACCCTGCTCCAGCTGGGTTTCGGCTATTGAACAAATGAGTGGGCTAAGCACAGAACTGAATTTCCTGGCAGTAGCTTCAGCATAGCCCCTAACTCTTTTTACAGTTGCGTAGTCCAGAATTAACACAGTTTTGGGCCCCTTTTGGAGGCAGTAACGTGGAACAGAAATATATCCAAAGTTCTGGATTGTGGTTGGGTGACTCTTTTGTGCTGGAGCGGCTGGCCCCCGGCACCAGTGTGTCTGAGGCAGAAAGCTGTTGTGGTCGCCTCTGTGACAGGGTTCCCTGCTGTGGCTATCGGCCCTTCCCAGCAGAACCTCCTGGCAATGCTCTTGTGGGCTGTGCTCGGGATTGTTTGCTCCTTGTGTAAACTGAAGGAGGCTAGTGATAGGGAAATTGTGATGTGGAGTTGTTTGTGTGGTGGGTGGTGACCACCATGAGCCAAACCCCTGTAATACATACATTGGTGTGGCGTTGCAAAAAAAAGAGAAAGCTTCAGGGGTCTGATTCTGCTGGGTGCTCCATACACTTAACATTTCTCATAATGTTCAGTGGGCGTGTGTGGCTGTTGAAACCCTAGTGTAAATTGTTTTTTTGATTCTGGTCAGCTTTAACAGATACCCTCTTCAGTCACTTCTCACGGCAGTTTTCCTTACATTGCAGACTGTCAGAAGGAAGGCATTTTTGTGTTGTTTTTTGTTTCGTAGGATGGGATATATTTAAGGTATTGGGGTGAGCCGAGTATTGGCATTGGGGGAACCAGACTTACCACTGTAGTGTGAAAATGACATTCAATGACTGTCACAAGAATGCATTCTTAAAATCTTCATAAAATAGTTTTCTGTTAGATGTAACAGTTTTGAGGGTGCACTTAACAGAGGCAAGGTTCTTGGTGGAGATGGTTTTGAACATGGGTGCCAGGTCAAGTTTAAAGGGCTGATTTAAGATAGAAGAGTTTACAGATGCTGTTAAAGCTAATATTCTTGTTTCTGAAAATAATTACCTGTTTTTCCTAATCTGCCTCTAGGGTAGTTCTTCCAGGCATTCTAGAGATTTTCAAAATGTGTCTTCAGTATCCACTCAAATGATTGTGGCAGCTTGGTAGTGTCTGCATAGTTAGGTAACTAGGTACAAATTGTAACTTCATAATTTTGAAGTATCACTTTTTCTCATTGCCATACAATACCTAGGGACTCTTTCTAAAGCTAAATCTCTGCAAAAATGTTCACTTTTCCAGTTGTCCACCCCTTTTTCTTATGAACTCCTTAATATATGTATCATTTGCACTATGTCATGATAAAAGTTTGCGCATCTGTAAATGAATGGAAAAATCACATGTGGGAGAGGTGTGGCTTACAGGCAAGGCAGAACCAGAGTGTGTTTCTATGTGCTCTACATTCTGTCCTGACCAGTGAACAGAATGGCACTTTGTGTGTCTAACTGAGGTCTCTTAGGCTGGCCATCGTCCCTTCTGATCCACACTGAATTTTTTTGAAAGCTTGTTTGGGCTCTGGATCAGGGATGCCACAAATAACAATAACTTTCTTGAAATTTAGAGCTAAGGATATGTTAAGATCCTGTCAGTGTCCCCTCTAGCAACATGATTCTAAGGTTCTTCTCAGGGTACTGATGTTATCCTTAAGCCTCGGTGGATTCAAATTAGTCTAGTAATAAGCAAGTGTGACTAATAAGAAAATAAAGCCTACAATTCTTGTGGAGCTGATTTTAAAAACACATTAAAAAAACTTAAACTTGCTTTGCAGCATATTTAATTCTTGTATTTTTAGGTCATGCATTTGTGTCAACAAGGAGCTTGCTTACAATGTGAGCAAAGCTTTTTAATCTGAAATTAACTCTGCCCTTAGAGATAAAAAAAATCTCTAAGTTGATTTATTGTAAGAGACTAAGAATTAGGTGGCTTGAACTCTTTGCTGATTCGAATTGTCTTGTACTGCTGTCCGGGCTGACTCTAATACCAAAGCTATATTGTCACAGGTTAGCTGTTCCTTCTGTGTGAAGGATTTGTTGTTTGGTTGGTTTGTTTTTTCCATGGCAGGTTTACTTAGGTTGTGTATGAAAAGGGAGGGGAGGCCATTGGGGAGCCTCTATGCAAATCCTTTAAAACAAGCAGACAAACTAAACAGTGGAAGGCTGTTAGAGAAATCAAACAAGTGGAAGCTAATAGAAATTGTGAAGGCTGACAGACCTTGAAAGACTCCGGCCTACTGGTCTCTGTAACCTCAGCGGTCTTGCCACAGATTTCCTGAATGGAATAAAGTTAAGCTTCCATATAGTAAGAAATGCCTAAACAAATCTAAGCATTCTACGTGTCTGCCTAGGGACTGTCCAATTACATGATTCATAACATATTACTCGTAAAATGAAGCTTACTTCAAACTTGACAGTGCAACTACTAATAGGAGAATAAGTCTGAGTGCTAACTGTAGGTGACATAATAGAAAAGCATATAAAAATGAAAGACTCACTCTTCAGTGCAGAATGTATATATGGTTTAAATGAAATACGGGGACAACATGCCAGTCTGATGCCCCACATGTGGCCGCCATCTTTGAGAGAAATTATGTATAGCAGGGTTAATCTAGTCTGTGTGTTTCACAGACACTTGCTCAGCACCGAAGTTGGGATCATAGTTTTGGTTCTAGATTCTGGTGGAGACTGTATTTCAATGGGCAACAGAGCTGCCTGCTTTGACTTCTTCCTCTCCAAAATCAATCAACTTGTCTCACGCCTACGAGCATGTAACTCATTCATGTTAATGCTCCAGGCCTGGATGTGTCTGTCTTCCCTTCTAACTTCAGAGTAAATGTCAGTTTGTCTTGTTAGTCATCAAGACTTGTGCTGACTACAGCCTAGTTAGTTCTCCAAGGATCCAAAAGCAAGATGCTAGCTGAGATTAATTCATCAGGGTATTGTTGGTAACACACCCAGACTTCTGAATAGGCATAAAATGGAAGAACATGCATGACTACAAACAGAACTACATTGCCTTTTTCTCATGTCTCCACCTACTTCTGCCTACCCAAAACCTCGCTATCCAAAGAGACCCTAAAGGCAAGAATTAAAGAGGTGTTGCCGATGAGGTATCATGATGACAATGATGGGGGAAAAATTGCATAACCCCATTGGTTTGCTTTATTCTTCCTAGTATAGCTGTCAACTAGTTTAAAATTATATTGCTTTATTGCTTAAACCAATCAAAAGGTAATTGATTTTTTTTTTTTTAAGTTATATGTGCACAGCTACCATGCAAAAGGAATAATCTGTATTCCCAACTCGGGACTGCCCATTAGAAATGTTTTGGGTGTAGCTCTCTAACACATGCCAGAACAGACTTTTTTCCTACACCTTATCTAGGTACGTGCAGACTAAAGGGGCATGCTCATGCAAAGTGGAAGGTTTAAACATTCCT
This sequence comes from Theristicus caerulescens, assembly GCA_020745775.1. Taxonomy (NCBI): domain Eukaryota; kingdom Metazoa; phylum Chordata; class Aves; order Pelecaniformes; family Threskiornithidae; genus Theristicus; species Theristicus caerulescens. Next base: position 125,986,946 of record CM036559.1, on the reverse strand, counting down.
TACAAGGCAAACTCCTTTTGCCTTGTAAATCTTTTATGGCTACAGCTGTTTTCTACTCTCAAAGAAGAAGAAGAAAAAAATCTAATGAGCAAGTCTGACACTTACAATGCCTGCTGTAATATCCTTTTACTCCTGTTCTTGCATGAGTGATGCTACAAAAAGTTATCTTGTCTGTGTTTGGAAGGTGACCAGAACCTAAATCCTTTGTCGTCTTTTTGTTGGTTTGGGGTTTGTTGTTATGCTTGTCGCAAATAAAATTAAGGATAAATTCCTCAAAAGTCTCTCTCCTTCCACCTTTTCCGCTCATTTAGTATTTCATTTGCAGGAGGAAAGTTTTGGAAGTGAATTTGTAGATAAGGTGGTGGTATCAGGCTTTAAAAAGTCTTTATTTTGCCACCAGTCACTGCGGTCTTTTTTTTCTTCTGTGCAGAATAGGGGGTGTGAGATGCTAATGAATCTGTCTTTTAGCCAAACATAGATCTGGATTTAAAAGCTTCTTGGTTTGTCACAAGAAGTCGCAGAATGTGCTGGCACCACACAGGCTCTCCTGTCCAAAAAGCTCAGTTTGAGCTGTCGATTGAGGAATAAGGCAATAAAAGAAGTTATTAAGATGTCAGTTGTCACATCTTGCAGTTCTGTGGTGGTTTGTGATATGGACTATGAATAAGGGGAGTATAGGGGAAGGAATTAAGAGACACTGAGGAGGTGTAGCTGAACAGTTTTAGATATAGGTATGTATGGCTAGATACTGTTGTTTCAAAAAAAGAAAGAGAAGTCATCACTTTGCCCTAACATGCAATGAGCTATTACTCTAGCCTACAAAGCATAAGACAAACCATTCTGGATTTGCTGATAGGAAGGTTGCCAGGGACTGATTATATCAGAGCAGATTTCCTGCCTTACAGTGGTACCATGTGATTTAGCCCACTGTCAGATGTTCCGGAGGTGGGGAGAAACAACCCAATTAATACACGTGTAGATTTTCTGTTTGCCTGCAGAGTGCCTGACAGTTGCTTTGTGTGCCCATTCAGTGTAATTCTGCGTGTACTTGATACCCTAGTGGGATGAAAAATTTCTCATCCTGCCATCAAAAATGTTTCACCTAGGCCTAGTGGAAAAATCGTATTAAGTAATAGGAGAACTCAGGCTTATTTTAAAAGCGGATTTTAGAGTGAATTCCTTTGAACTAGGTACCTTTGTTTTGTTGAGTTTAATGTTCCTGTAGAAGAAACAGGCGCTAGCTTTATTATAACTTGAGGCTGTTTCACTCTGAAAACTGCAACGTAGGCGTTTTAACAGACCACTGAGGGACTCCAGAATACATGCTTACATCATATGTAAAGCCATTATTGCATTTTCTCCTAATTGCAAACTTGGCAACTGAGCCTGCAATCTGAATCTTAATCTGGATGCCTACTAGCTCTTTGGTCAACAAGAGGAAAATCATGTAATGACAACTTGGTTAGCCTTTCTGTTGACTCAGGAGTTGGCGCAAAATCAACTGTTGGCTTCTAATTGTGTTGTGGTGTGCTGGAAGGTGTACGTAGCAGTGGAAAACCATGGCTGCAGTCTGATTTCTCCACAATTCTTTCAAGGTAAACCACAATCTAAATCTAATACCTAGCAGTGAACCAGGCCCACACGGTGCAAGCAGTTTGATATTATTGCTAAGGCCTGCTCATAGCAGAGCTTAGAATTCAAGTAACCTTGTAAAAATTCCCATTTGTAACCTCAGCAGCTGTTTTTGCAACAAGTCTGTGATGTGTTGGTGAACGCAGGCTCCTTAAAGCTTTTTTTTTTTCCCTGCCAAGACGTAGAACTAATTGTCTTTCTGATAATGGAAATCTGCTTCTTTATTTGTGGCTGGGGAATGCCTGGGAATAGCCCTAATATTTATGTTGCTCTTAGTTCCTCAAAAGATGGGACTGAAAGGCTAAATATTTCTCTTGAAGAGATGAGTAAGCCAAGCTAACAAAGGTCCAGTGCTATCAAGGTGAGAAGAGAAGGCAAAAGTAGTAGTTTGTAAGTCAGCTGCTGTGAGCTTCCGTCACTACTTACCATACAAGCCCTGTCAGCCACACGGGTCATTTGTAAAGGAAGCACTGGGTAAATTGAGAGCACGTTTATACCTTTGTTAGCAAGCGTAATTATCTCCCCAAGCCTAGAAGGCCTGTTGAGCTGATGGAGTTAAGGTACGCTAACTTCCATAGACAGCAAGCCAGGGTGGGAGCAAGGTGCCTGACATTCACTTCCAGCCAAAATGACAGCTGCATCAGCCATGGGTGATGTTTAATGAGAGTCTAGAGCCTTGACAAATCCACGCCTCTGTCCTGCTTATGTTACGTTAATCGGTTGCAGATCTGAGTGTCCAACAAGCAGGTAAGTAGGCTGACACAGCTGAGAGGCCTGGGATCCTGTCTGCTTCTACAGCGATTTATCGGTCTGAGCTGACTGGTAAAGGTCTCCTACCACACCCTAGTTTCAGTGGTTGAATACAAAGGGGAAAGGAGCGAGCAGTATCTGGGGTAAAAGGGTTGAATCAAACAGGGTGAGGGCATTGAATATTTGTGCTGTGACTCAGTACCTTCCCACTAGAGAACCTCCCTTGGCATGTGTTGTCATACTGCCCTGAAGCATTAGCTGGGGTCAGAGCTCTGCTGCCCTGCAGGCTGTACAAATAGCTGAAAAGCCAGTCCCTAGCCCTAAGGAGCATCTGTTCTGAGAAGACAAATAACACATAGGAAAGAAGGTGAAAGGGAGAAGCAATCATCTGGGTGAAAAGTTCTTGCGTGCCATATTTCCACTGTTCCTGCTGGCTGTGTTCATAAACTGGCTGAGCAATGAGGAGTTGGCTCATACCTGAGTAATATATTTGCTTGAGGATGGAGGGAAGCTACTGCTGTGTTCCTGCTCCAACTTGGAAGACCTGCAGCACATGAGAAGTGTGTATTTTGGCTCTTAGAGAAGCACAGAGTTATAAGCAAGAGGGAGGGCAAATTTTAAATGGCCCAGTAATGCTATGGACTGTTGAATCTTGGCATTAAAAATGCCAGTGGTGGCCTCAACTCCTGGCAGCCTCAACTGTGCGCAACTGATTCAAGACAGAGAAGTTGTTTACACACCTAGGAGGGACTGACTGTTGACAGTACTTTCAAAAAGAAGTTTAGGTATTCAAATTCTAATATAGCTGATGCATTCAAATAAGCCTTTTCATTTCTGGCCATACAAGGATGGAGGAGAGGCTGAGTGATAGCTGAGAATGGCCTATGTTAGTGTGAGGGCTGGGACTGGCTCGGTGTCCTTTCTCTGCTGTGAATGGTTGTCTGTACTTGACAGTCAAATCTGCAACCTAGAATACAAGGACTGTCATCATAGCTGCTTGATTGCACTAGAAGTTCCTTCTCCTAAACTCATGAGCAATATAAAACTGGCATGAACCTCCTTGGGGTTGGAGTAGATGCCCTTTAAAGGTCCCTCCCAACCCAAACCATTCTATGATTGACCGTCAGGCCTGTGGAAGATAGCATCATCCCCCAGCAGTGTGGACTGTGTTTAGCCTTAAGATCTCCCAGTAACTTGATTTGTTTTGATTTCTCCCTTGGGCTCTGTTATCAGCTTGTTTGCTGAAGGAAAGGACATAAATGGAGAAGGCAGGTGAAGCCTGACTTAACTTCTTTATTATTAAGTACTCTCTAAATCTGCGTAGTAACTTTCCTGATCTGCAGGTTAGTCCCCAGGCCATGCATAAGCATATGCCTAATGTGTTATATGCCTAACAAGGAAAGAAAACAACCTCTCAAGTTGCACACAGCAACTTTTTATTCTTTTAAAGTATGCTTTGTAAAAACAGGGTGACCCTGAAGCCTGAAATCAAATTACTAAAAATTTGCTTCACTGTATTTAAAATGGCTGCACTTCATGTGATGGATACTTACAGATTAATAAACTGCACAAACTTATTTTGTTGTTTCTTCCATGTGATGCTGTCTTCCTTTATAACTCATTGTATTCACATAAGGATTTTCGTGTAACCTGTGGAAAAAATGACACCATCTTTCCAGTGCACTTTTGGAATGTGTGTGTAAAAGTAGTGCCGTATGAACAGCCCAAAAAGGCATCTTCTGAGTCCCAGAACAGCCATGAACTTAATTTTGGCACAGATTTCTTACACTGCCCTGCTAGCTTATCTCAGTTTTAACCTTGGAAAACTGGCCTCTGGAGGCAAGAAGTCAAGATCTGCAGTTACTGGAGACTTCTCCAGGGCTGTCTCTGCTTGAGGGTTTATCATAGCAGAGCATATGGTTTTTTTTAAGAGTTACATCAGCTGATGCTCTGAGGGTAACAGGGCTGAGGCTCTTCCCTCTCCAGCTCATTGTCATCCTTCATAATTAAATAAGGAGAGGAACAGGTCAGAAGATGGAAATAGCATGCTGAGACAGTCGTGGAAAAAAAACCAACAAAGCTATAAACCACAACACTTCCACCCCCCCAAACAAACAAAAAAATCTGACTTTTATTCTATTTCCACAGGTAAGTAGATTGTGTGTATCTCATTTATTCAAATTTTTTTTTCCCCCCTTCCCAGGCATTTACCAGAAAAAGTCAAAGATGATGTGCAGCTAAAGAATATGAGCGGGCAGTGGTTTTATGAAGCAAAGTCAAAGAGGCACAGAGATAAGATTCATGGAGCAGATATTATTAGAGCTTCCATGCGACGGAAGCCTGCCACTCTTGGTAAGCATTTTGTTTACATTTTATTTTGGAAAACCTGGCTTTTACTTAGCTAACTTCAGACACTTGTCTGTGAAATACAAGAATAATATTGGTATCTCTACAAGCAGAAAATGATGCAAAGAGAGGTTTCCCATGTAGTTTATGGTGTAAGCTTTCCTCAGTCCCAGTGCTATGTATTAAAGACAGAATTCTGTGTGATGACTGCTAACAGGAGGGATAGGGTTGTGTTTACATGTAGGACTAAAAGCCCTCTGCACTCCTGGACTGCATTGCCATTTCCATTTTTGAGGCCCTGTGAGCTACCCTGGAATGTGCCAAGAATCAGAGATTGAGGAAATTGCTCTTTAGTATGGATTTCCAAGCTTTTGGGTACTCAGTTTGCGACCTCTGAGGCTTAATTTATTTTTTTTATTTTTAAGGAGACCAAAGGTACTTCAAGTTGACTTGAAATGGTAGGCACTATGAGCTAGAGCTAGTGGTTGTAACTACTGAAATATATGTGCCAGGAGCTCTGGCAGCTAGAACTGGCATCCTTTGTCCACGTTACCTTTAAATGCACCCACCATTCCCCACATCATGGTGGGTGCCCTCAAATAATCTATTAGAAATGTTTGTTAAAGCCAGCTGTGTTCATGTGCCAGATACCGGTTGCAAACATTAATTTAGTAGTACAGATAAGTAGTAGTATATTGTGTGTAAACAGAGTAATGTTGACAAGCTTGGTGCTTGTTTGATAGTATATTCTGAAACTCTTATTTAAAAAAAAATAAAATGTGGGAAGATAATGCATTGTGTTTAACATCAGAAGTAAATAGAGTGTTTTGTTTGGAGAGAAACAAAATGAAAGAGTAGAATGTAAGAGCTGCTCTACTAGACCAGACCAAAAGCTTGTCTTCCCAGCACCCTGCCCCTGAGAGCGCCTGGCAACATGTGTAGGCTCCAAGGCCAGGACCAGCCTGCAGCCAATTGCACCTCAGACTTTTTTTTTGAAATAGAGGCAGTATTTCTGGATTATTTTTTCCCCATTAATTTGTTGAAGAAGTTGTTTAAAGCCATGCCTCTGTAACATTCACCATGTCCTGTCACGAGGCATTTTAAAATGAAGGTTTTCCACATAAGAAGTGATGATTTCCTTTTCCAGTTTTGAACTGATCACCATTAACATTATCCCTGGGAGAGAAAGTGAATAGCCGATCTATATTAACAAAAATATATATAATATAGTATACAGGATTTTATAGACTTCTATTATAAATCTCTCAACATCTGGCTTTGTAATCTGAAGAGTCCTGGTCTATTTTGTCATTTTCTGTACAGAAAGTGATTTTTTTTTCTTAGAGAAATTGACCCTCATCCCCTCTTAACATCCTCTAGTTCTACTAAATCCTTTTGACTTAGAAGGGCAAGACTCTTATTATTCTCAGCAGATTGTACTGAAATTTGCAATCTTTATTTTAAGTTCTATTAAGGGATTTTGCTTTGTGCTAGTGAAACAAGTAAGGTACTTCTGTCAATACTGTGGATGGACTACGGCGTGCTACTTTCTATAGGTTTTGTAACTACAACTTAGCCTTGTTTTCCTGTGTCTAATCCTGCAATGTTACACCTTCTCAATTCCTGTATTCCCAGAGATGAGTTTGGATAATGGTGGTTTAGTCAGTTTGAGGTTACTGTGTGATGGTTTTGGGTTTTTAAGTTAACAAGAAAAGGCCTGAAGTGGAAAAGAATGCAAAAAATCACAGGTGGTTAGTGCGGTGTGTTTGTGGTTTTGGCTGGTTTTGGACTTGAAGGTTATGAAAATCAGCTGTAAAATTCTAGCTAAATTTACCAGTAACTTATAGCTTAAAGCAAAGTACTTAAAGCCATATTGTCTTAAAGGAAGGTTAATTATTCCCAGTCTGATTACTTGAACAAAGGGGCATGCTGGTATATTTAGAACTATGTGCAATTGCTTGGTTTCAATCACTCATTAGATGTCAAATTTTTTTGCTTGCAGTTATGGATAGCAAAAGCGAGAATAAAAACCTTGCTTATTTTTGCACGATAAGAAATTCTTCATTTCTGAACTGTTGGAGAAGTGCAAAAAGCAGTAGAGGAAATAATGTAAACTAATGTTTTGACTCTGAAAGGGGTTACCACAATAGGAATCTGTCCCACCCCAGAAAGAAATGCAAATGTGTTTGCATTTGCTGAATGAGGTGGGGCATTTTGTTGGTTGGGTTTTTTTTTTATACTTACCTTCTTAACTTGTTGTGGTAATTCTATCCATAAAGGATTAGCCACCTGCTTAAATGAGAGTTATGACCAATTTCCAGTTTACTGCTGTAGGAAGGGAATAATTGACTTAACTGAACTTCAACATATTTTCAGTTTCCTATGGTTTAATTAGTTTGTTTCCTCAGGACAGCAAGGCTGAATTTTTGATGTTTATCTAGCTGCAAGAACTACAGGATCAGTCCTTACCAGGGTTGCTGTAGAAAACTTCTCCATTTAGGATCATTGTAAGGTCTAAAGCAGATGTACCTGGAGTAGTAGAGTGAAGTATTCAGAGCAGTAGGTGACATTTCTAGTAGTCTTAAAAAAAAAAAAAAAATATTCTTTAGAAGGCACCAGATCTGCTTCTGTACACAATTAAAGTATAGTGGACTTTTGAAATAGCTGTAGGACTGAATGCAAATACTTGTATTTGCTTCTTAAGAAATCCTGCATGAACATATGGGAGACAATGATATTCTTGTTTCATGTTTTAGCTGAAGTGAGTCAGAACAAATCAAACAAAGCAAAGCACAGTTGGGTGAACAATGTTAATAAAGAAGTCTTTGTGCCACCAGAACTACATGGCATTGTGGAACATCAAGAAGAAGAACAACAACTGAAATCTAGTTCAAGGTAAGTCGCCTGTTTAATCACACTTCGTATGCATGTATCGGGACTGGTAAAACTTGTGAGCTGTAAGTTCCATCCAGAATATTGTACTTGCCTCTTATTTCAAAGATCATCAAATGTTTCCTCAGAATCACCCAAGGAATCTGTGCGCATGAAAGGCTGACAAATAATAGTCATGCATTGTTAATTCGGCTTACCTCTTCAAGGAAAAAGTTGTCAATGGTGTATAGAATGGTTCTACACATGTTCTCATATCACAGTTTAGTTTGGCTCCCAGAAATGAGGCCAGGATTTTCTGGTTAGAATAGCTGACCACGATCAGTCCTCTGCAGTTAGTAACAGGGGGACAATAACCTCTGCATCTCGTCATTGAGTCACTTAATGAGATGAGAGTGTTGATTCAGCCTGAATTTTAAGCTTGGATCATATGAAGAATCAGAAACTGAGAAATTGCTCTTTAGAATTTTCCAGATTTTTGGGTGTACAGTTTCAGACCTCTGAGACTTTTTAAGGAAACCAAACATATTTCAGGTGGAGAGAACCAGAATCTTTGGATACTTGTGGAAAATAAGTCAGATTCTACCAAGAAAAATAAATGTCTTTCTGGAAGGGAGAGGCTTCCATTCAGAGTAAGGCAAGACAGTCAGCTTGGATATGCCTGAATGGCTATAGTTGTTGCAGGAAAACTAGATGATAAGTAGTTTCTGAACTACAGAGGATTTTGTGTTAAATCACTCTATCCCAAGTCTGTAAACATCCCAAACAGCTCCATTTTGCTTTGAAATATCTTGAGTTGATTTCCTAGAGAAAGACACGTCTTCTCTTTAAAATACTTACATGTAGTAATTCATTGACTTTGTGAAAAGCTTTCAAAAAGTCTGCATTTGAAAAGGAAAGTGCACATCTCTTAGGGTGACATTAGGTGGAAATGAGATGTCTTTAAATGGCCAAATTCCTCAACACCACTGAGGAAGCAGGAACCAGGGTGTAACACAGGTAGCTATTGTTTGTGCTTTCAGTGAACAGGATGAGGTAAGAGCCAGAGTTACCTCTTAGGATGACGGTTTTACTTCTGGTTGTGCCACTGATCAGCTCTGTAACCTTTCACTTTCTTGTCTGTCTTCTAAGTCTTTCTCTGTACGTCATCTGTTTTTTCTTTGCAGCAAGGCTTGTCTCCTGCTATGCCTTTATACAGTATCTAGTAGCAGTTGAATCTTTCACTTTCGTGGTCTGCAAACTGGCCGTCATGTTCACGATGAATGGCACCAAAGGTTGGTGTAAGTCTTAACAGCTCTGGCTTGCATGACTGGTCTTTCTTATCCTTTACGTATCATTATCAGTGAACCCAAAGGGGTATTTTTCTTACCCACATCTGAAATTGTGCTGAAAAAGGTCAAATAAGCTGCTTTGTTATAGACATCCCAAAAAATGAAGTTGTACAGTAAGGATGATAAAGGTTGCTTATCACAAGAAAGAGCTCAGCTCCCCCCGTGCCCCCCCCGCCCCCCCAAGTTGGCTGATAATGCTGACAGAGTTAGTTGTTACTGAATGTAGTTCTTCTTACAGGTGGCTTTTACCTTCAGGAGATTGTTACAGAGTTATTTCTTTATGGACAGGACAAGACATGCTGCTGTTTAATATATCTTTTAGAATATTTTTGCATGTCATCTTGCACATCAGGAAAGGATGATGATACTTTAAAAATAGTACAGCCTTATAATGTTATTCTTACCGTTACAACTCCACAAATTGTGTGTGATTGATAGAGAGTAATATATTTCATAAACTGCCAGGGCAGCCTCTTAAAAATATATAACATAACGAGGTTTAAGAACATCTAGACAGTTGTTTGCAATATGACCAACTTGATAGTGGTCTTTTAACTTAAGGTGATTTGATGACTTCTTTCAGGTCACAGCCATGCGAAGCTTGATGATATTGTCCAGGACCCTTTCCTGCCCTTGGCTCCAAATTGTGCCAGAAATTAATCAGCCTGTATGCCTTGTTCATGTGTGCTCATACTCTCACCAATAGCTCAAGATCTTCCCTCTAAAGCAAGCTCACACAGTCCAGGATTTATGAGGCAGTTGGAAGTGGACCTTAGGAATTGATCTATAATATGTGGGCTGGAAGTTTACTTGCATTTGCTTTGCATAAATACTTGGTTAGATGTCTCAGATTATTTGCTTCTAAAATATCAAAAGCTGAAGCAAGCAAACATGGCAGGACTATGTGCAATTCATTGCTTATCATTTCAGTATGGGCTTATTTTGCTATGGCTGAGATTAGTCTCCACAACATTGCATGTGGGAAATGGCAGGAGGTGCCATAGGTTCTTAAAATCCTCCTCCTTTCTGGTCTCTTGATACTGGACTTCAAAAGAAACTGGTCTGACATGGCTGTGGGCCTGTCTCTAATGGCAGCAGCTGATCAGGAACTGAGGGGACACACAATGCTGGGGTGGGAGGGGAAAGCCTAGACACCACAAACACTTAATGTGGCTGTTAGGATAGCAGAGCCACAAGGAATTCATTGACTCTTCCTCTTGCAATGCCCTAGTCTCAACATGGCTAGGACTAAGAGGATGAAACGGAGTGTCATTCTGGAGGCTGACGTTGTGCAAGTTGAGTTCACAGCTTCTAGTGTCCAAATGCTATACTTGGTTCAAGCACTTGGACTTTTAAAACATTTTAAAGTGCTGCTTTAAGGGTAGATTTGTGGGAGTTGTGGGTTTTAGGGTTTGGGTTTTTTTTTTTTCCCCCCCTCTTCCTCCAAGAGTGGGCTTCAGGCCAGCACTGAAGGCCTGCACTTTATGCAGGCTTCGCATAAACTGAACAACTGCTAACCTGAGGATTGGGACCAGAAGATATATGATAACAAATAACACTTTTTTTCTGGATCCTATTCTTAAACCAAAACAATTCTTACTGAATGTGAAGAAAGTTCAGTTCTGGTAGATCTGTTTGTAAACTGCTGAGGGTCAAATCCAGCCCTGGGGCCAGTTCAGCTGCTGTTGAGTCAGGGTGCTGCTATATTAGGTGGAACAGAAATCAGCCCACAACTATGTTCTTAAAATTAGCATAGTGATCTTCATCCCCACACTCCAAATATCCAAATTTAGTAATGAAGCTATGAATGATTTTTTTCTTGGGCGTTATATCACTGTGGTACTTCTCTTGCATGACGGAGCCTTTACAGACCAGGTGTGTGAGGTGTCTTTGAAGGTGTAACCTTGCACAGAATGAGTTTTCATAGCGTGACTCAGACTGTCAATATTACCTCTGTTCAGTGATACTATCTGTCTATATGCTGATTCTCAAAAAAGGGCAATGTTAAAGGGGTTTTATCTTTCAAATTGTGATCTGTAGGTTATTTTCTTCCCTAGGCTAGAAAATATTCTTAGCCTACATTGAACAGGTGACAAGTGTGGGTCCTAGAGTTCTGTAAAGTGAAAATTTGCTCAAAAGCCCTAATTCTTAAAATCCATGTAACTTTTCTGAAATAATAGGGGTGCTGGGATACCTAGGTAAGGACATTTTTATGGAGTACCATTAAATTGCACTAGCTTTCCTCACATGAGATTCTCTAGCCTTCAGGACAAGCCCAGGAAAGCTTATTTGTTTGAATGGGAGGCCATTTCTGAGTAGACTGTATTGACAACGCCTGCAAATCTATAACCTCTTTCTCCAGCTTTGCTCCAGCCTTGGCCTTGTTGCCTCTTGGGTCCTGTCCAGTCTGTGTGGAGTTTGGGCCTTCATTGTGGTTCTCAGCACTTAGTTTTGCTGAATTGCAGTGCAGGAATTTTTTAATCTGGATGTATTTATCAGCTTGGCTTCATACACTCTCTTAGATTAGCCTTGTGAATGCAGCATATCTGGGAACTCTTTGTTCAGCTTTCCCACCTGAATGGGTTGAAGGTAGACTCGTATTTTCAGACCTTTTGTTGTGAAACTTAGTTATAGGATCCTGGGTGTGGTTTTTTCTCTACCTTATGTTTTCTTTAGAGCAGGGTTTTCAGGATGTAATGCCAAATTAACAACTCTAATTATTCTATGGTAAGCCTTAAGTAGCATTGCATTGAAATATTGTGGGACTGTGTATGTTCAATGAGACTTAAAGCTACCTTCTCACCTGTAAAAACTGCAGACCGAAGAATGTCTTATTGGTTTCTTGCAGCCCAGGGTACATAACAGTATTTTCCTTGTTTAACATGAGGGAAGGGTTGAAGCATTCATGACCTAGACCTTTTAAAAGAAAAAAAATTTTGAAAAATCATGTTTGTCCTGTTGCGTAGTAGATGTTGTAGATGAGACAGTCTGCAGGGCAGACTATTGCCAGTTAGCTGATTTGAGAGATCTTTGTCTATGTGAGGAGGCAGCTCCTGGCTGAACCTGGAACTTGATGAGAGCTGGGAGCTGTTTTCTTGTCCTGAGATACCACATCTGCCCTCAAAAGCATTGTCTTGTGGCTCTGCTACTTACCAGTCAATGTCTGAAAGGCTTTTCACCCATGCCAAAAATCGTTGAACAAAAAAATACTCAGTATCGGAATCTCCTTGTTCATCGATATTGGAAAAAACTGTGGGAGTTGCTTTCCTTCCTACCCTGAGGTCATATTTCCTACCTGGGGAATATTCATTTTTCCTGCCTTTTACTGTTTCCCCCATCCCTGAAATCATAAATATCTCAGTTGGTTAATGCAAGCATTTTCTATATGAAGTTAAGATACTGAATGTGGTTGTTATATGAAGAACATATTTAAATCCCCATCTAACTTCCATCTTCAAAAAACAAATGCTTTTTCTTATCGGAGATGTTTAGATAAACTCAAATTATAAAAATCTGATTGTTTTGGAAAAAAACCCCTTGCATCACTCTGCAAATAGAGGAAATATTTCTTGATATAATATAGGAGTTGTCTCTTCTAGCTGTTTTAATTTTGCCCTATTTGGGCTATACTTAGTCAGGATCACAAGTAATAAGTTAATTCACTTATGCTATCAAACCATAGATTTTACAGATCTTAATTCAAAGAATAGCTTAGAAGCGGTACCTCTGAGGGGATCTGTCGTCATCTGTGGCATGTCACATCTTTGCTGTAGTGGTGATGGAGTTCCTCTGATTTTTCTGACTTGGACACTTTGCAAAACTATTTTTATCAGATTTTGGCACTTTTTCTCCACTTTGATTTCAGTCCTAGAAGTATAAATGTAGGACAAGGATGGAGACAGCAACACTGCTATTGTTTGGAGAGTGGCTATCTTTACATAAAGCCTGCTCAAAAATCTAAAAGATATCAAAAATACGGTTTCTGTCATGCCAAGTATAAGTTGTATTGAATTCTTTAACAAGCAAAGAAATTTTTGGAAGGAAACAAAGCAGCAAGAATATCCTCTTGCTATGGAAAGGACAAGGTTTGCTTCTAAATCTAATGAGAACAGCCTAAATAGAAAACTTTAGGTGCCAAGTGGTTATATTTGAGTGTGTATAAGTGAATCTCTGTTTTGCTTTTTGAAAAAGGCTTAAAGTAATGTCCTGTTTGCTGAAGTTGTTATATGCTTTTTCTTTGCAGTTCTAAGACAACCTCTGTGTTAGACAAACCTGAGGAAAGACCTATGAAGGCAGCAGTCTCACCAGTAAAGGTATGATTGGTATTGAATATAGCAGAAGTTATCTTTTACATTTTGTTTGTTTCTTTGTTTCAGTGGTAAAGATAATTAAAGGTTTGAGGAAGAAAGATAATAAGTTGGAAAAAATGAGTATTTTTTTTTTGTTTCGGAGGGAGGTGATGGAAACTACTAAAAGTTCAGCGCTAAAGCGCTGTTACAGCTATAATCAGTGGCTGTCTGCACTTGACGTTGTTTCCAATCTCTTCAGCCACGGAAGAGAATTGTCTTGCTGTGTTCCCATATCTCTAAAGTCACAGAAGCAGAGATAAAATTATTTAACTTGCAACAACTTGGGATTTTCAAGTGTCTAAGTGGTGCCTTATCTCTGCTGTTGGTGATTGCAAAAAGAACAGCATGAGGTTATCACTAGCACTTCTGATAGTTCCCTGGTTCATATAGTTTAGATTTTTTTTTTTTTCATGTATCCAATTTCAGAGGCATGCTTTCAGATTCTTTGCTGACAGGGTAGTGAGGCAGAGGAAATCACTGCACTTTCATTTATTTTGTCAAGTCTGTACTGATAGAACAGGTTGACTGCAATTATAATGTTCATTCCTCTTTTAGCAAAGGAGAAATCCATTTAATTCCACTGCGTCAGGTGACAACTTGAATGGTGGGGAATCGGAAAACAGACCAGACACTCTACCTCAGCTATCAAAGAAGGGTAAATATACTTATTTAGCATATGACTGTGAGTTTCTTGGTGGTTTATATGGAAATTATTTTTACTTTCATTGCTTCTTTTTGTAAGATATCAAAACCTATTTTATCTTAACTACTTGGAGTTATTAACTAGTTCATTTCAAACCCCATGTAAAACGTGAATATACTCAGGAAATGGCTGTTTACATGAGTAAATGAGTTTTGCTTCTTTTCTTTTACTCATGGTTCTAGTCAGTATTAAGCACTCCATCTGAGAGGGCTGTTTGTCCTGAATTGCTGTTAAGAGAACAGAGAAATTTCCTTGAATTTGGCATAGCTCTCTTTATGACCTTCCAGTCACTGCTGCTATTGGCTCAACAGAAGAAGCCTCACTCTTTGATCTTTATTTTTTCCCTTTGTTTTCTCAGTCCTGTTTATTTTCAAATACTCCCTTTCCTGCAGTATTCTCTGCAAGCAAGGAGATGAGTGATGATATCAAATGTAACACATGCATTTGAAGTTGTAATTCAGAGGCTCATGCGTGGAAATTACTCTCCTGTCTCTGTTATGAAGCTTGCCAACAGGAAAAAGGAAGACTTGCACGTTAGGAATAAAAAAAATGTCATCTACCTACTGGGAGATCACTTCTGCATTTTACCTTAGTCCATATGAATGTGGAAATAGCCTGTTTCCATTTCTGTAGGTTGCTGTTCATGTTCTGAACCTGAAGAGGTGTATGCATATTCAAAAGCTGCCCTTCCCTCCAAAGTTTGTCCCTTGCAGGAATAATGCTGATCAAAAACTTGGTGTGCTCTCTATCTTTGGAATCATCAAATAGTTAATATTTCTAGAATAAGAAATAACTGCAGGATTTTCATGTGTTAAAACTTCCTGTTACATACAAATGAAATCAACACCTGTGCTGAATTTCCTCCTGTGTTTTACTGCAGGTGTTTTTAATAAACCAATATAATCATTGCATTTTTAGATCTGCACTGTGTCATAGCCCTCTGTTTATGCAGATGAATGTCATGTAAACTCATGATGTCCTCTCTATCTATGTCTTACAGAAAATTTATCACTCTCAGAAGAGAGCCAACCTAAACCAAACTTACAAAATGATGAAACAGAGAAACATAAGAAGCCTTCTGTAGAACCTACTGATGAATCACAGAAAGGACTAGTTAAGCGTCCTGTCCCAAAAGCTAGAAAATTAATTCACAAAGCGACAGATCCTGTGTCACAAAGAGAAGACTTTGTTCCAAAACCAGCCAAACAGACTGAGAGGATTAATGGCATTGGTACACCGCCCAAGGGCATTCTGAAGCGCAGTTCAAGTTCAAGTTCCACTGACTCAGAAGTTCGTGTAAGTCAGATGTTAGATGTTCAGAAAAAGAATGCTCTTCCTACTGCAACTATTTTTGAAGGAGAAGCTGAGAAGAACTCTCTTACGGAAGAAGTGGAAGACTCCACACAAATTTCCCTGGAAAAACTAAAACAAGTGAGGTTCTCATCTAGCACAGGTAAAGGAGAACATCTGCAAAGCCCACAGCTACACCATGGTAGAGAAAAAGGAGAGTTTGATTTGTTAGAATCTGACGAAATAGAGAGTGGTGGAAATGATGCTATTAGATCAGATTCATTTGGGAATAAGCAAATTTCTGCTGTAAAGCCTTTGGGAACCTGTTCATCAGCTTTACAAGTAAAAACAATAGATGGCTTACAAGATGATACCTCGGCATCTGGTCCTTGTGACACTAATAAGTCAGTCTTCCTGGTTAATGAAGCCTTGCAGACAAAGACAGTTACTCCTAAGAAACTTGAAACTCCACAGAAGACCTCCAGCAATATCCTGCCAAATAGCAATAATGAACTGAGTGTTGACGAGACACATCAAAATAAAGCCAACCGGTTCTTGAGCCATGAATCAAAGTCACAGAAAAACTTCACTGGTAAGAGACTAATAGGAGTAAAGAACAGAATGCAATAGCATATAGCACATATTAATGTTTAAATCACTTGTATCTAAGAATTAACAACTAGGAAACAGAAATAGTAGGAATGTGCTATGTACTGTAGAATTGAATTCTAAATCGCTTTTTTGTATTTTAATGCTCTAATGTCATCAATATTTTTTAGATTGTATTCTTTTTGTATTGTTAAGAATTAACAATCAGATCAGAGCCTGGATAGGCACCTTTATTGTGGATGATGAAGGTGAAGTGATAGCATTTGGATAAAATTCCTGTCACAAGGCCTGGTAGATCTGTCTGCATGGGAACTGAAGAATTTTTGGTGTACTGCTGTCGACTGTCCTTGGTAGTAATACAATTTTGACTTGGGGATTTGGTCATGGGACTAAACACAAATATGCTGGGTTGTTCCCCTCCCCTGCCCAGCCCCCTCTTCAATGTAGCCATTCCCTTTATAATGGGGATAACCAATCTTATCTGCTCACACCCTCAGAAGTAATATGATTAATCTTCCTGTAGGATATATCAGTGCAGGAATTTATTTTTCACTCTATTGCCTGCAGTATGGTTCTTTCAAAAACCACAAGGACAGAGAACTCTTTTCTCTGTTAACAGTTTAAAAAAAAAAAAAAAATCTGAGAGATTTTTCAAGCTAGATCAAACATTTGTAGAGTTATGTGTCTGATTCCTAACTCTGATAAGTTTGTTTACGTTCTAGATGAACATCAGCTTTCTGCTAAGACAGGCGCACATGAGGTGCCAAACACCAACTCTACAAGTCTTCAACAAGGTAAGCCTGATCTTGTTGAGGAACAAGATGCTAAAACCGCTTTCAAGCCTGACAGACATGCTGATGAACTCATGAAAGTGGCTGATGAATCTGTATCAAAAGTTTTAGATTGGTTTAAAAGAAGTTCTAGTAATGAAGATAGGCAACATGTATCGGCTAGATCCCAAGGCAGGGAACCCAAAGAGGAAGTGGCCTTCTCAACCAGAACAGCAATTCTTCCTACAGAACACAGTGGGCCTAGCATGGATGGAAAAACAGAAGTTAGAGAAGAGTTACCGTTTAGAAAGATTAAACAACAGAACAGTATTTCACCTACATCATTTATTTCAGAAGATATACAGCTGATAAAAGAGAGGATGAAACCTAAGAAAGGGGAAGAGAATGAGGAGCAAAATGGCAAATCACTAACTGAATTTGACTGTACAAGAGGTGAAGAAAAAGAATGTGGTCAAGAAATCAAGCAACAAAATCAAAAATCAAATCTCTTGGAACATCAAGAACACAGGCTACCAGCTCAGAAATATGAATTGGAGAAGGCAATACAAGAAAAAAGAAGAATAAGGAAGATCAGAGCATTCTGGGAAAGCTATAAAACTACGCCCAGTCATGGAGAGCAAGACGTTAGTATCAATACTAATGCATCAGGTGGTGGTGCACTGAAAGGTCTCAGAGAAAGTGACAAAATAAAACCAACTGCAGTATACCTACCAGATGGATTGGGTGATCAAAGCAAGAATACTTTAAGAAGTGCTGAACTAAGTTGTGCAAGCCAGGCTTCAAGAAATGAACATCAAAACTCCTTTGAGTTTGGGCCAGGCCATGCAGTTGAAAAGCCAGAAAGAACACTTCCATCTGATGGTGAAATTCATGAATATATAGAATTGCCAAAAGCCAGTAATTTGCAGCCAAGTGTTGGTGCCACTTCAGCTTCCCCAGAAAGCAAAGACAAAGATGAGAAAGAAACACTTAAAGGAAAAGTCGCTGCTTGTTCCCAACAGAAGCCCAAATTCCAGGTTTTGTCTTTAAAAGAAAAAATTAATGAAAAGTCGAAGAATCAAATTTCAGATCCTTCACAGTTCCACAGTTTGAGAAACTTCTGGGATACCAGAGTTAAATTACAGAGCAGCATTGATAGGGGAAATGTTTCTTTGCCAAATAATACTAGTTCAATAACCTATGAAAGAAAATCAGAGGAAGATAAAAGCAGAGATAATGTGAGCAAGCAAGAGTTAATTCAACAAACCCAAACATCTGAGAGAGAAAAAACACAGAAACTAGATTCTGTGGTATGTGAGCTGCCTCTAGGATCTCCTACCCCGGAAGGTCTGAATGTGACACACGCAAAAAATACAGGCTCTGTCCAGCTGGACAGAAAACCAGTTATCTCAAAACCCCAGGAAAAGATGGGTCTTCCAGAGCAAGAAGTTAAAGAATGTGTAGAAAAAGGTGTTGTTTCATCAAAAGAACATCATGTTTCCTTGCAGTTGCTCCAGTCACCTGGTGATAAAGATGCTTTAAAGGAGACAGCAGGAGATGACTGGCTATGTTTACCTATAGCAAAAGTGGAGAACAAGACTACTCCATTAGATATCAATCTTCCTAAACAGGAAGCTGAGCCTGATGTATTTAAATTAGGCCTAAAGAAGTTAGAAAAGGAAGCCTCTGAGATGTCATCTAGCTCGAACCTAAAAGAAAGCATTTTGAAAGGGGAAATTTTTCACTCAAATCAGTGCAAGATCTTTGAAAGAACAGTAGAACAGAGCCATGACACTTCTCCTGCTGATCAAAAAGAAGAAATAGGCAAAAGCACAGGAAAAGTGAATGTGCCATCAGCAGATGGGCATGAAAACAAAAAAAGCCTCAGGAAACTGTTTAGGGAATTTGAACATCTACGACATCAAGCAGCAGACAAGGATGATACTCTTGAGGGCTCTCAGAGGCCTCAAGCTGGTTTGCAGAACCTGCTCAGAGAAAACTTTGCATTTCAACCTTCTGAATATACAAGGGTGGGAATGAAAACATCCAATGACATGAATAGTACATCACAAACTAATTGTAGTGTAGAATCAATATGCCAAAAAGATGCTGGTCAGCCTGAAGAGGTCAATGAGACGACAGAAAAGTCTGTTGCCCCATCCAAGACCAGTCGCTTGCGCTCCGCTTTAGAGAAGCTGCTGAAGGAGGCCTCTGAAACGCCACCTCCTAAACCAAAACGTGCCGACAGGACTACTGAGATGGAAGTTAAAAGCACCACCTATGACCACGGTGGAGAGTTGCCACAGGAAATCAGTGAGACCATAGAGAAGTCTGTTGCCCCATCCAACGCCAGTGGCTTGAGCTCTGCTTTAGAGAAGCTGCTGCAGGAGGCCTCTGAAACGCCTCCACCTAAACTAAAACATGCCGACAGCACAGTATGGAGGACTGCTGAGGTGGAGGTTAAAAGCACGACCTATGACCACGATGGAGAGTTGCCACAGGGAATCAGTGAGACTATAGAGAAGTCTGTTGCTCCATCCAAGGTTAGTGGCTTGGGCTCTGCTTTAGATAAACTGCTGCAGGAGGCCTCTGAAACGCCTCCACCTAAACCAAAACATGCCGACAGCACGGTATGGAGGACTGCTGAGGTGGAGGTTAAAAGCACGACCTGTGACCATGATGGAGAGTTGCCGCAGGAAATCAGTGAGACCATAGTGAAGTCTGTTGCCCCATCCAATGCCAGTGGCTTCAGTTCTGCTTTAGAGAAGCTGCTGAAGGAGGCGTCTGAAACGCCACCACCTAAACCAAAACGTGCTGACAGGACTGCTGAGATGGAAGTTAAAAGCACAACCTATGGGCATGATGGAGAGTTGCCACAGGAAATCAGCGAAACCATAGAGAAGTCTGTTGCCCCATCCAAGGTTGGTGGCTTGAGCTCTGCTTTAGAGAAACTGCTGCAGGAGGCCTCTGAAATGCCACCTCCTAAACCAAAACGTGCCAATAGCACGGTACGGAGAACTGCTGAGGTGGAGGTTAAAGGCACGACCTATGACCACGGTGGAGAGTTGCCACAGGAAATCAGTGAGACCATAGAGAAGTCTGTTGCTCCATCCAAGGTTAGTGGCTTGGGCTCTGCTTTAGATAAACTGCTGCAGGAGGCCTCTGAAACGCCTCCACCTAAACCAAAACATGCCGACAGCACGGTATGGAGGACTGCTGAGGTGGAGGTTAAAAGCACGACCTGTGACCATGATGGAGAGTTGCCGCAGGAAATCAGTGAGACCATAGTGAAGTCTGTTGCCCCATCCAATGCCAGTGGCTTCAGTTCTGCTTTAGAGAAGCTGCTGAAGGAGGCGTCTGAAACGCCACCACCTAAACCAAAACGTGCTGACAGGACTGCTGAGATGGAAGTTAAAAGCACAACCTATGGGCATGATGGAGAGTTGCCACAGGAAGTCAGCGAAACCATAGAGAAGTCTGTTGCCCCATCCAAGGTTGGTGGCTTGAGCTCTGCTTTAGAGAAACTGCTGCAGGAGGCCTCTGAAATGCCACCTCCTAAACCAAAACGTGCCAATAGCACGGTACGGAGAACTGCTGAGGTGGAGGTTAAAGGCACGACCTATGACCACGGTGGAGAGTTGCCACAGGAAATCAGTGAGACCATAG
Source organism: Theristicus caerulescens (assembly GCA_020745775.1). Lineage (NCBI taxonomy): Eukaryota > Metazoa > Chordata > Aves > Pelecaniformes > Threskiornithidae > Theristicus > Theristicus caerulescens. The sequence continues at coordinate 125,966,611 of CM036559.1, read as the reverse complement.
AGAAGTCTGTTGCTCCATCCAAGGTCAGTGGCTTGGGCTCTGCTTTAGATAAACTGCTGCAGGAGGCCTCTGAAACGCCTCCACCTAAACCAAAACATGCCGACAGCACGGTATGGAGGACTGCTGAGGTGGAGGTTAAAAGCACGACCTGTGACCATGATGGAGAGTTGCCGCAGGAAATCAGTGAGACCATAGTGAAGTCTGTTGCCCCATCCAATGCCAGTGGCTTCAGTTCTGCTTTAGAGAAGCTGCTGCAGGAGGCTTCTGAAATGCCACCACCTAAACCAAAATGTGCCGACAGGACTACTGAGATGGAAGTTAAAAGCATGACCTATGACCATGATGGAGAGTTGCCGCAGGAAATCAGTGAGACCATAGCGAAGTCTGTTGCTCCATCCAAGGTTAGTGGCTTCAGTTCTGCTTTAGAGAAGCTGCTGCAGGAGGCCTCTGAAATGCCACCTCCTAAACCAAAACATGCCGACAGCGTGGTCCAGAGAACTACTGAGATGGAAGTTAAAAGCACGACCTATGGGTATGATGGAGAGTTGCCACAGGAAATCAGTGAGACCATAGAAAAATGTGTTGCCCCATCCAACACCAGTGGCTTGAGTTCCACTTTAGGGAAACTACTGCAGGAGGTGTCTGAAATGTCACCTATTAAACCAAAACATGCCGACAGGACTGCTGAGATGGAAGTTAAAAGCATGACCTATGACCATGATGGAGAGTTGCTGCAGGAAATCAGTGAGACCATAGAGAAGTCTGTTGCCCCATCCAAGGTTGGTGGCTTGGGCTCTGCTTTAGAGAAGCTGCTGCAGGAGGCCTCTGAAACGCCACCACCTAAACCAAAATGTGCCGACAGCACAGTATGGAGGACTGCTGAGGTGGAGGTTAAAAGCCTGACCTATGACCATGATGGAGAGTTGCTGCAGGAAATCAGTGAGACAATAGAGAAGTCTGTTGCCCCATCCAAGGTTGGTGGCTTGAGCTCTGCGTTAGAGAAGCTGCTGCAGGAGGCCTCTGAAATGCCACCTCCTAAACCAAAACATGCCGATAGCACGGTACAGAGAACTGCTGAGATAGAAGTTAAAAGCACAACCCATGACCATGATGGAGAGTTGCCACAGGGAATCGGTGAGATCATAGAAAGATCTGCACTGTCCAAGGCTGAATATGGAGTGTTTGATGTTAATTTGCAGAAGCTACTAAAAGAGGCCTCTGAAACACCAGCTTCTGTGCTGGAAAATATGGATAAGAAAACGCAAGGTAAAATACAGACTAGTCTAAGTATGCATGCTCCACATCAACAAGAGAGAGAGCATCCTCAAGAAATACAAGAAACAATAGAAAAAACTTCTGTTTCCAATATTGCAAAATTCAGTCACTCTTTAGAAAAACTTCTTCAAGAGGCATCTGAAGTTTCATGTCCAATATCCAGAGAGTTACATAAACAAGAGAATTTTGGGGATCGTATGTTTCCATCACAAAAAGAGACTCTATTCATGACAATGTCACAGCCACATAATGCTTTAAGTAGCTGTCATACAGAGGTGAAGATAGCTATCAAAGGGGGAGCTCCAGATCAAAATATCAAAGCTTCAGTAAATGATCTTGCAGTAACTGAAACTGAAGCATCTGATCTTCCTAAAAGAAATGGAGTTAATAATAAAATGGAAAAGACAAACATGGCTCCTGTTAATCTTTCTCCCTTAGAAGGAGAGACCAATATGATTTCAATCAAGCCATTCAAGGTAAACGAAGAAGAACGGAGAGATGAAAGTACATCTTTGGATGCCTCTGAAAAGAACTCAGAATTTAAAGCGCTGTTGAAATTCAGAAGAGCAAGCACACCACTTAAAGATGAGAGCAGCTCTCCCCAGCCAGAAGGAGCTCAACTCTGCCTAATGTCTCAGCATGAGGATAATGATGAAGAGGAAGGGGACAGCTCAAATTTGGGATCCAGGTTTTCAGATGAAAACTCTGATTCCTACCCCGTAACCAGAAGTTCAACTCGTGAGCCGTTTAATTTCTAAAATTCGTGGTGCTGGGTTGTTAAACATGGCTACAGTTTTTTTTTGGTAGTCAGCTTGGAATATGTTAACCAAAAGTCTGTGTGATACTTATTTCTTAATTGAACACTTTGGATATTTGGGAAGGATGGGAAGAACTAATTAAATCCTTTCATTGGAAAGTGTTTTACAAACACATGCTACATTTGGGTAAGCCTTTTTGGTAAGGAGAGTTTAGCAGCATGAATCAATCACATCAGTCTTCATGATTTACCCTTTTCATCCTCCCCTGTGACATTGCCTTCAAATTAATAACATTGTAACACTCAAAATCTGGTATTGCTTTTAAATATACTGGATTAAAAGAGGAAAAAAAAAATCAGTGGCTGACTGAGTTCATTCTTTAGTTTGACCAGTTAGTCTTTAAAGGTAAATACTTATCAGTGGAATGGCTGGATATAAAGACAATATCAATACTCTGTGCTATTTCATTTAGCTTTGCTGCCTGTGGCACTAGAAAGTGGCCGTATAAATGAAGTGTCTGTTTACTAGGATTCTCATTATTTGGTTGAATGGCAGCTCTAGTCAATGCATAGTGTGTGATAGTCATTGAAGAGCTTAAGGTAAAGGAGATAATTTAACCTTTTTAATCTGCTGCTGAGAGACTGGGAATGTTTGGGGGTTTTTTTTCACTTGGAGAATCTGAGAAATATGTGAAGTTTTCAGGGCCTGCCAACTTGCTCTTGTTTTTAGTTTGAAAGTGAGATTCCAATGGAAGTCAGTGAAAACTCAAGACAAATGAGGAAAAATGAAACATAATTTGTTTTTACCCATAATTACAGACAGCAACGCTTGTAAGGCCTGGTTGGTTGGCTGATGGGGAGGAAAGTGAGGTAGGGAGGAGGGAGGGTCTTAAAGGTTTCTGAAGGAGCTAGGACTGTCTTGGTTCTGCCCTTGGAGACAATTGCGTAATTTCAGGGATGCAAGTATCTCCACAGCTGGGTTTTTTTGTGGTTGCTACTCAAGTATTGAAACAAAATTACTTTCACTGTGGAGAAAATATAATGGACAAATTTACACAGAGGGAAAAACTGAAGCTATTAACTTTTTTGTGCTGATTCATAACAAGATGGTTACAAAATGGCTAAAGTCCGAGTTTATCCTACATTGTTCTTAGACAATTAAGTGTCCTAATTGCCTGAAATGCTGTTATTAGTCAGTACAGAGATACTTAGACAGGGCAAATCAACCAACCTGCCTGATGGCTGAGAATTTAGAGAGAGCAAATGGACACTTAAAATTAGACATTTATTTTGTTTATTTTGGATTTATTTTGTATTTTCATTGAATGTTCACTGTCTTTGATAACAGTCAAAATAGATTCTCATGAGAAATCTGTAGTTGTTTTCTTAGTGACTTGCTTAAAATGGCATGTCTGTGTGTGCAGTGTTCATGTGTTTTGTCTTGTAACAGGTTCAGAAGAAGAATTAAACCCTGTTTTGATGGCTTTGAAAAGGAGTGCAGATAGGAAAATGCCTTCCAAAAGTCTAGAGGACATTCCATCAGCCACCTCAAGTGAGCACAAAGCTTGTGTGTGTCTCCCATGACCCCCAGTTTGGCTTAAACGTGTTCATGCTGGTCTTCCATACAGCTTTGCCAAGTAGTGTTTTTTGTCTTTGTTCCTCAATAAGCCATATGGAGCTTATACTGTAGAACTGAATTCTTTTCTCATATAGCTTAGTTTTCAGTTCTTTGTGTTAATTTTGAAACAACACTGGTCTGTCAAGCAGACATCTATCAAAAATGCACTGTGTTAATCAGTGATGAACTGTTTCTTGGATAGTTTTTCAGTAGTGAAAGTATTGGCAACTACCCAAATCGGTAATGAGTAATAACTGCCATTGTCTCCTGGCTGCTTGCTTGGGTCAAATTAGTAGACAGTGAAAGTATGAAAAAAAAATAATCTTTGTTTAGTAGCGTTTCACCTGTGTATTCTAGCAGTTAATATACCAAAATCACTTTAAGAGAATACAGTGAGACAAGGTTGTACTTAAAATTCATTCCTGACTTCCCTCTGTAGCCTCCTAGGATTTTTTTTTTTAAATTATTATTCCTGTCTCCCTTCACCCTGCCCCTGAGTGGTTTTTTTTATGCTTATCCCATGTCTAATGGGGAAGACATTAACTGAACTTACACTTGTAAACTGAAATGCGGAGGTGTAGATTTTGAAAGATGTTGGTGATTGTTGGCAAATTACTCTTCTAATACTACTTGTGCCATTGCTTGCTTCTAACTAGTTTCTAGGTTTTCGGTATGCACTAACATTGTTGCAACAGCACACTGATAGAAACTGAGTCAACATGAGGCTGCTGCTTGGATGTAGGCTTGGAGTAGCGTGTGAAGTAGAAAGCATCTCTTGAATTTAACCATTCCCATGGCTCTGCTGGTTTGTTTGGGTTTTTTGTCCTCATTACTCTTAATTCTGTCATTACCACTGCCGTCCATTTTATCGTACTGAACAGCAAAATTTCTAACTATGTGTTACTTTTTTCCTGCACAGATAAAGGAAAAATAAATAACCCAAAGGAAGAATTAGCTCTTAGTGCTGAAGATGGTAAATATCTTTTGTGTCTGCATGGAAGTTTATTGTTTTTTCAATGGCCTCTGTTTGCTAGTGAAGGAGTTTTGAAACCAAGAATTGTATTGTGCTTTTAGATTTGATTAACTTCAGCATGACTTAAATGCTTTTGCAGAATTTTGTTGTGTTTTTGGGTTTGTTTGTTTTTTTTTTTTTTTTTTTTTTATTCTTAAGGAATATACTTATGTCCTGCTATATCTGTAGAAACTCTGTACCACCTACCAGTGTGTTATTTGGCCTTTGGTCATTCAGCCTACGAAACACTGAAATCACTGAGAGCTTTGAAGATTAGCTCAGTTGAAAGACTTGGCCTAAGTAGACATTGAATTTGTTTGTTCATCTGTTGCATTATAAGATGGAAGATGACTTTTGCTCATGCAAACCACCCTTCAGAATATATCAGTTGAAAAGGAACCTCTCTTATAATCCCTGTCTCAGTCCAGCAAAGTAGAATTTATCTAAGCAACAGATGAACTGCTAGATCAGCTGCTGTTGATATCATCAATCCATTGGGGCATTGCAGATGCCTTACTGTTAAATTTTTCTGTATGCCTTTAGAAATTCCAAGTCTAAGCAAAATAAAAGCAAACCTGCTCCAAGAACATGTGAAGAACACCACAATAGGAAGCTATCAAATAACACTGAATATGGCGGAATATAACACACTATTCTTTATTTACTGCATTGTGGCACTACAGTTTTAAAAAACAGTTATGCACAGTTGCATTTATTGTCATGTTTTAGATGCTTTAAAGAATTTTGCATGTTAGAGGCCTATAGTGTGTATATATAACAGGGTGATCATAGCGTAATAGGGTGCATGCAATGTCCAGTAAATTAACAAGACTTAAGTACCGTACTACAGTTTGCTTTCAAATGGAGATCCCCTCCTGAAAGCATGTTATATATTCAATATGGAATGTGTAGACAGTTATCTGAAAAGGGTGGGGGTTTTTTTGAGTTAAATTTGTTAAGAGTGAAATTCTGAAAAAATGACAAACTCAGCTAAATTGATAGCTGTACGGACAGAATAAGGCAAGTTCTCTTGAAAATACTGTTCATATTTTTGCTCTGCTTAACTTGGGCACTCATGTTACCTTTGTTATGATGCAGCTCCTCAAAGGAGAACAGCAATGCAAAACATAGGAACATATGGGGTCTGGGGAAGTAAAAAATTCCCACATATATATTGATGCTATTTATAACATTGCAACGCTGTTTGTGCTACTGAATGACTGTTGTCAATGCTGCACTGAGCAGGTCCGAAACCTGATCAGCATCAAGAGAGGAATGAAAATGCAGCAGGAAGTGAGTAATAGGATTCTTCCAGCAGACAATGGAGAGACTTCTCCGCTGATATTTATACTAATACATTAAAAATCCTTTTTTATTTAACAACTAACAAGTTATACATCTAAACTAGATACTTGCTCAATGGGGAAACGGCATCTAACTGCATGCTGACAATAACTGATATGTTGAGCACTATTTGAGCTTCAACAGCAAAAGCTTAACTCACGCCTTGCAAACAATCCCATCATGTGTGTGGGCTTTCATTTTATGCAATAGATATGTGCCCCTGTAGCTGGCAGTTTGTTGCCAAATAATGCTGTGGTACGACATTCAGTATTGGTGCATTTCACAATGTGCATCCAGTCCAAAGACACAGAGCTTTAGTGCATTATTAAATGTAAGTGGGGTTAGAGCATGGAAAATTCTGAGAATCGTGGGCTTGCTGCAAACTGGATTTTTGCAAGGCCAGTTCGTGCAATTAAGCTTTGTACAGTGAAAGAACATGGAAGTGAAGTTCAGTAGAGGTATACAAAAGTTGAAGAGATGAGCTGCAAAAAAACTCCTTCATCATTAACAAGATATGCATCTTATAATTAACTAGAAGTACTTGAAACTTCTGAGTTTAGGTCTAAAAATTGCTTGATATAAATAAATGTTACTATTGCCATTAATCCGAGTAAATAAAAGAACAGAGTTTGGCTTGTACACTACCTTCTTACCAAGAACCTTAAGACCTCTAGGACGAGAGGAAATGGCCTCAAGCTGCGCCAGGGTAAGTTTAGGTTAGATATTAGGAAAAACTTCTTCACTGAAAGAGTAGTCAGGCACTGGAACAGGCTGCCCAGGGAAGTGGTTGAGTCCCCATCCCTGGAGGTATTTAAAAGACGGGTAGATGCAGTGCTTGAGGACATGGTTTAGTGGCAGACTTGGCAGTGGTAGGTTAATGGATGGACCTGATGATCCTAAGGGTCTTTTCCAACCTTAACAATTCTATGATTCTATGACTCTAATGTCAATGATGGTATGGTTAGTGCGTGAGTGCACTTATCCTTGTTCTAGGAAGAAAATCTAGAAGGTAAACTGAAAATGTTTTCTTCATCACGTTTGATGAGAATTTGCTTGCAGCACTCAGGCTTGTACATCATGTCAAGAAATGTGAACATTTCTGCTCCTGCCAGGTGAAGTTGGTCAGTGTTATAGGAGATGCCAAACGATGACAGCTAATGATAGCTTCTGAGTTCTTGGTGGGGCAGGGGGAATTTTGCATCCAAGCTGCAAACTGGTTCTGCATGTGCATGTATTTCATCTGAAGTTGTCTGTTTCTAACCATGTCCTGTTATGGAATCACACTGTTTTGATGTGCAAACTTATTTTTGAAACGTTTTGAATTGCTGCTCCTCAGTTTCCACAGTGCCTTCACAGCCTGATAAGCTGTTTTCCAATCCTGAAAAACTCAAAGGACTGAGCAAGTCAGTACCATCGTTCCTACAGGAAGAGGTAAGTTCTATCTCTGAAATATTGTAAGTAAAACTTTTGATTACTGTGGCATTATGCATTTGTCATAGTGCTTTCCAGGGTGTGCCAAATCCATTTACTGTTGGACCATGGCATGGAGTTAAGCTTGTAGTGTAACAATCAGGAGATGATCCCAAACAACCTGTGGCTGATTAACCTTTCAAAAGCTTTAGTCCAGTAACTAGAGGTTTATTCTTACTGTACAGCTCAACATACAGAGCATGTTTTATCTAGGAGATTGAAGCATAGTGAAGTCTTGCTGTTATTCCCAAAGGCAATCTCTACCCTTAGGCTAACAGTTGTTTTTTTTTTTTTTTTTTCATTCAGAACATACATATGTGCATACATTTGTTTTCTTCAGAGCCTAATATCTAAAATGAGCATGTAAGACCATAAGAAAGTCACCATCTGCTAACCTTCCTCAGAGGGGTATTAGCTTGGTGTTCTGCTTAGGGATGTAGGTTCAGGTACCAGACTGTTAACTCCATGCAAGTGAAATTTCAGAATTTACAACAGCATACTGTGCCTCTGTAAGTCTATTATAATAATAATCATAGTCATCATGGTGTGGACCTTTAAATAAGCTCTGAGGCCATATTCAAATCTCCTAAAATGACACTGAAGTTTGAAAGTGGTTTGAACTGCTTGGTCTATGACTTCCCAAACAGTCAGTAGAGAGAGGAGTGGAGACCAAGCACAAATGTCCTACCAAAACTCCCTAAAAGAGGTAATTCCATTGGTCACAGCAACCAGGAAGCTCTGGAGAACAGGAAATACCTCGTCATTGTTGAACCTGTATAACACCACAGATTCTTTTTTTTTTTGTTTTTTTTTTTCTTTTTTTTTTTAAGTGCCATAGTATGAATGTGAATTTGTATGGTAAATGTGCATGCAAACATGCCCTCCCTCCAAGCTGTTAGCAAATCAAAGTTATTGATGCCATCTTCCAGGTCTCCCAAATGGTGCTACAAACACCTGAGTCCTGTCAATGAGGGATGTGCATTAGTGGACACGGGAATTTGGGGCATAGATATTGCAAAAATACCTGTGTCTGTGCTATAAAATGAGGATTTGCTGCTTACCCCAGCCATTATCACTGTGACTGCAGCATAAGCATCAATATTTTGAATTATTTTTCTAAAAACATGTGTCTAAAAGGATTGAAGGCTCAGAATCAGGAACGTGCTGTGTCTTGTCTTACCCTACTCCCTCCTAAAGTCTGAAATAATCAAAATGTGGTGATAGAGGTTTGAGTAATCTTACCTTAAGTGCAGAACTTAAAGCCATTCATTGTCTATGAATGATACCTCTTTAGTTAAAGATTCTCTAAAATTACACCATCCTAATGCCCCTTCTGCTGAGAAGAATGCACAGGAAACTTTTTGAAGGCTATTAACATTGTACCATGAATGGATCAGAAGATTAGCATTTCGAAGTATTAGAGGTGGGATACCAGACAAGTCTGAAATGAGTATCTGGGCATCTAAAAACAACCAGTTGCAGCCTCTGTAAGAAGCCAATTAAAAAGCTTACTCGTGGGTTTTGACTGAAACAATCTGACAAATAACTTGAAAGCCAAAGGACTATTTGTAATCAGTCTGGTCACAGTAGAAGCGGTTTGGGGATGGTTCACATTGATAGTCTAAGAAACTGTCAGCACCCAAATCTGTTTATTCTGCCCCCCAATCTATCTTTAAAATTGTGATTAGTCCCAATACTGTCTTGAGTTGTCAAGCTCACAACCCAGGATGTATTACAAGACATAGGCGTACACACACATGTGTGTGTGTGTGTATATATATATATAAAATAGAGTGTATAGCTATAAAAATAGCATGTATGTATACTGTGTGCTGGTTCTGCCTTGGAGTTTATCGTCACTGAAGTACCATCTGGCCAATATGAAGCAGAAAACTAATTAATGGAAAACATAAATCTGGTAGAAATAACAGCTTAGAAATAAGCATTGTAGGCACCGTGTAGTCACAGTAGCATTAACACTATTTCTATATGCTAGTTCGGTTCTGGAATTATTTTAAAGATAATGAATTCTGGTAATAGCATACTTTCTAATTAAAGAAGAAATACAAAGAAATCTATCTCTTAGAGTACCAGTGTCTTTTCGTTCTGCTTAAAAGTGATAACAGCCTAAAAAATTAAGGGTTCTCTACTTGTGAATAGCAACAATATCGTTATTTAACATTTGGAAATAACTTTTTTTAAAAAAAAAAAAAATCATGTAATGTGTTCTGGAGGCATGCAGTCACCCCAGTGCTTAATAATTCCTTGTCTCTGAAGTTCTAGACGTTCCACAAACCACCGTGAGAAGAGCTTTGACTGCTCTTATCCAGAGAGCAGGCTTTGAGTAAATTAAGGACAGGGTTGAAAGTAACCAGAATTGGGCTCGGTCCTGTATCTCTTCTGCTGACCCACTGTGTGGAGAGCAGCTAAAATGGTCTTAGGCAAACCATGTATCCTTCCTCTACAAGAGGGCTTAGGATTTTCCTGTCTTTCAAAGAGTCCATGTAATGGGCCTGATTATTCACACTGCTGAACTGTAACTTCACTCCCTGGGTTTATTTTGGACAGTCCCAAATAGCTCTCTCCAAAACAATTTTTCTCTCAGGGAGTCTTGCCCTAGGGAGGATGGACATTAGCCAGTTCTTACCTTTGGCCTCTGAACTGGGGAACAATCCTGGCCTGCTTTTCTTAGCAGTATAGATATAGCCAGAGAAGCTACAATCAAGGGATCTTTATAAAGACTTATTCAAAATGCTTATATGCTAGGTATTTATTTCTATAAATATTCATTTTCTTAATGTGTGTAGAAATTGTTTACTAATCTTGCATCTGTTAGTAAATCTATGACAGAATTTCAAAAAAAAAAAAAAAAGGAGGGGGGAAGCCTTGTAAATTATTCATGGATGGAAAATACAACAGGGAGATGATGGTTTCTGCAGCAGCTTACGTAGAACGATGCCAAAGCACACGTGGGAAGTAAAGCATCGATACTTCAGTACAGTGCCAGCATGGAGACAGAATGGGGTTTTGTAAGCACGTAACCTGATAATGACCAAGTAAACCAAAACTGCAGTTCCCTACTGCAAAAGCAGGGCCCTGCTTGCCCTCTTGCAAGAAAGGTTTTTTGCAAAAGCTAGCTGTGTCCAGTGCTGTCCTACTGTGCATGGTACCTTCCAGCTAACTGCCTGAAAGACAGAGGCTACAGCATCGACGGTATTCGCTATATAACAGGAAGGGACTGGTAAAAGACCTGAGCATTATCACTTGCATAAGTTTATGCATGAGATAGCGAAGCAGAGAAGTTGAGTTTAATTGTTACAATAAAATTAACTTCGTACTTTTTCATTGCTATTTGAGATTTAAAAGAAAAACCAGTAATACAACCAGGTTTTAAAAAAATCTTCAGTGTAGGCTTTCCATCAGAAAAATTCCCTTTCAACTTTTTTTTAAATGCATGACCTAATTTAAGAAACATTAATTACTTATGTTGGCACTACAAGGGGATTTAAATTCAGGTTTTCACTGAGTCCCAATCTGCATTAAAATTCTGTTTGTGTTTTTTTTAATGTTCCTTGTGACTATAAAGAACCTACACAGACTTTCTTTCTGTGATGTTTTTGTAGAGTGGTGACAGAGAGACAGATACAGCATCAGAAAGCAGTTATTCCCTTGGCAGAATCAAGAAGAGTCCCAGCTCTCTAACCAATCTTAGTGGCTCTTCTGGCATGGCCTCCTTATCCTCTGTATGTAAACCAAAGCCTTGTTTTAATGGCACTTTGCTTTTGCTAATCTCTTCAGTATTGTTTTGGCTCCCTCCTTATTCCTCTTATCTTTCTTCCCTTGGCATCTCTGTCTCCTTCCTTTCCTCTTGGTTATGTGAACCCTTGCATGGAATTGCCTTAAAAGACAATAGAATTGGTTTTACTTTTCTTGTTTTCTAGTAACATATTGGAGCCTGTTGAGGACTCTATTGTGCAGCATACTCTATAAACACTGAACAAAGAGATGGCTTTTACCCCAAAAGCTTACATTTGTAGCTGAAAGTAGGCATCAATTTATATAGAACAAACATTTAGAAAAGGAGAAGAAGGGGTGGGGGAGAAATAAGTGAAAGAAGGAGACAGTATTGGTATGTAGGGTGTGTAATTAAGTCAGTGAACTAGCTAACAAAAAGCCATTAATTTATGGGGACTTTATTGGGAAAATGAGAATTTTGGGGAAGGATATTGAGATAAAAAAAAATGTGTACATCCTTCTCTTTCTACCTGTGTAGGGTTTAATTTTCAAGTATGTTTTGTTTAAGCATCTAATTCAGCCACAGACTTTATCACTAATCTTTTTGTCAGTATTTTCAGAAGGCCTGTTGTCCTAAACTCTTAGGCTCTGCTTTCTGCAAGGAAGATCAGCTGAAGAGATGTATAAGTAATATTTGATCTGATCACAGGCAATCTCCAGATCTACAGCATCCTATCATTTTATTTCTTCTGTCTCAATGCAATAAAGACATCCAAATTTTCTGTGGAACACTTGGCCTAATACCTTTGATTTACAAATAACCTTCTTTTGGTAATCTGCTTGCTGAGAAGTTTGTGTAATAGTGTCCATTATATTTCGTTATTACATCTAAAGGGACACAGTTGATTACTGTCTGAATTCTGAGCATAACTTCTACCCTAATCTTGAAGTACCTGGTGAAATGCAATGCCTGGAAAATTTTTCTCTTCTTGTATGGTACAGGTGAGCGGGAGTCTAATGAGCATCTATAGTGCAGACTTTGGCAATGTTGATGTGAAGGGGAACATTCAGTTTGCTATTGATTATGTAGAACAGCTGAATGAGCTCCACATTTTTATTTGCCAATGTAGAGACTTGGCAGTGGCAGATGTTAAGCGACAGCGTTCAGACCCGTAAGTATAAACAGTAATTTTTTTCCTAATGGAAATTTTTCTTTTAACATGTAAATGAAAACTGATTTTTTCCAATCACTATAACCTGTTGGAGTAAACTACCAAATAAATAAATGAAGAAGCTATAACGTGCTTTACGTGGTTTTCCACTCTGAACTGAATATAGAATTGCCACTATAAAATGGTACATATATTGAAATGGGAAGATCAAACTTTTAAGAATATGAAACTTTTTTTAGAATTCAACTTTCCAGATGGTAAATCCTGCTTTGATAGGTTTTCAATAGGACTAGAGCCTATAAATATGATATTTAGGTATGCTATAGTTAAATTTTCTGTATTTGTATGTGTTGAGGAGACATTTCAACAGATTCCCCCCTGGCAGAAGGAGGTTAATGTCCCACCTTGGAAACTATTGCTATAATTCACAACTGCTGTTCCATTTCTTAAATGTAACAAGCTTAACAACATAATGGCTAGTTAAGTGGATTTTTTTTTACTTTATAAGCAAATACTTGTGTATTTTGGAAGGGTAAGTTGGAAAGGGTGTGGTGGTTTGTTTTTTTTTTCCTCTTCTAACCAGCCTGTCTAAATTTTAGGTATGTAAAGACCTACCTGCTTCCAGAGAAATACAAGCTCGGCAAACGGAAGACCTCTGTCAAAAAGAAAACTTTTAATCCAGTCTATAATGAAATACTGCGGGTATTTATCAAACTATTACTAGATGTGAAATACTGCATGCATGAAGTATGAGGAACCTTAACTTCAAGGCACAGGTCTAGGTGCTCTCAAAGAGATGTCTGTGTTAGGATGAGAAGGATTGCTCTGTAGAAGCACCTATGTCCTTCCATTGATAGGTTAACTCTGCAGTGTACTCTGGATACAGCATTGAGAACACTGATTGTTGTATACTTCTTGCAAACAAACACAAACTAAGTATGAGCTTAAGATGCTTGAAATAAAAAGTAAAACACGGAGAGTTTTGTTCTGAAATGAAGTGAGCAGTTATGGATGTATAAACTCAGACATGTTTTTTTTTTTTCTAACCTTGTCACTTTCAGACACAGCATTGATAAAAATCCATCTTGTTTTTAATTTTTTTTCTCATTTCTTCCTCTGGGCAGTATAAAATTGAGAAGGATCTCCTAAAGAACCAAAGCCTTAATATCTCTGTCTGGCACAATGATACCTTTGGGAGGAATAGCTTCCTTGGTGAAGTGGAGCTGGATTTAGGAACTTGGGACTGGAGTGATAAATCCAACAAGCAGATCAACTGGTTTCCACTCAAGCCAAGGGTAGGTTACTAAGGGTGGGTTAGCTCTTTTGTATTTTCTGCTGTGTCAGTGCAAAACCAAGTCGTTATTTATTTAGGCCTGGTCTTGCGTGTTCTGTGGTTTTTGTGTTGGTTATAATCCTAAATTCCTCTTTACTGGTAAATGGAACATACAGTTCTGAGGTTTCTATTAGTCCAGTAAGTAGCTAGCTATTATAGTAGGAAAAATTTTCTCATAGTCTAAGGAGCAGGAATTTCAAGGTATTTTTCACTTACGTCATGTTGCTGCAACAGATACCTGCAGGCACTTGTTCCCTGAATATGAAGTAAACCTCCTGAGAATATGGAACAAGTGCAGCAACATTTTAGTATCAGATGTAACGATGACTTCCATGTCTGTATGCCTCTTGTTTGTCAATGGGTTTCAGCCAAAATCTCAACTTTTAGCTAAGCCACTGCCAGAGGTTCTGGTTTCTTTTGTTTTCTTTTTTTTCCTTTTTTTCCTTGAATTTACTTCATTAGTTCATTCCAAAATTAGCTCAATCCAAATTCTAACAATTTGTAGCATGAAACAGGAATGTCATGGTAGTCTTCAGCACTAGTTTAATTTGACTGATTTTAAAACTGCTCTGGGTAGATCAACGTAACCAAATATTAACGGGTGCCGTGTTCCATCTACAGATGGTCCGGGACTCCCTATGAAGAAGTGACATATTCTTGTGCCTTTTTGCAAGATAACTCTTGTTGAGGCTGATTTTTAGATTGTATTAAATGAGACAAAAGATTCCTAGAGAAATGACTTTATAAAAGTGCACTTTCTGTTGCATAAAGAGTAAGTTTCCTGATTGAAAGAGCATATGTTCTAGTTATAAGTAAGTGCACAACAGTGGAAAAGATGCGCCCTCAGAGCCTTTTGGCCTCTTCTGGTTCTTGTTTTCTGCTTTAGTGGAAGAGCTATATATCTGAGGCCCTGTCAAGTGGTTAAACATGCCCTAAAATCTGTCATGTCCTGTAAACTGAGGGAAGACTAATGGATAAGGAAACAAGAAAAAAAAAAAAATTACTCATGTAGAAGTCAAGCTTGTTTGAGTGGCAAACTTTGCATGGTAAACTCTGTGCATGAACTGCAAGGTTTGAGATTTGTGGGTTTTTTTTTCTTGAATTTCAGACTTCAACAATGGCTTTTAAACTAGAAAACAGAGGGGAGATGAAACTTGCCCTCCAGTATGTCCCGCACCCTGTTGGAGGTATGCACTGCTGCTTTGTTCGAGTTTGTCAGGCCTTTGGGGGTTTTGTTTTCTTTTTTTTCTTTTTTTTTTTTTTAAAAAAAAAGCTGTTTAATGTTTTTCACCCAATTCAGACATCTTGTTTTAAGATAAATGTATATATATATATTTTTTTTTTCTCTAGAGGATTAAGTCACCCTGGTCATGAATTCAGTTTAGAATCCAAAGGTCACTTTAGGATCTTTGTTGGTTTTAATGTTACTTCAGAAGACATTACCTCATTGTTATAATCTTAGATTTGCAATGCAGTCTATGTGTAACAAAATTCTGTTTTCTCACTAATAATTTTAGAGATTATAAATCATCAGGCAGGTGCTGTGATTTGCTAAATAAGCAATGACAACACACTAAATTCAAGCAATATTAGAAGTAGAAAATAGCAATAAGTATTTAAAATGCAGCAATTTATAGCGGTATAATCTGTTTGGTTTAATCTTGCCTGGCACCTGATAACTGGCTGATCTGACAGTGAAGCCAGGTCAGGCCCTTAATCCAGCCGGTCAGCCAATAAGAATCAAATATATTAGGAGCACAAAGGAGCTTATTTGAAAGTACAAGCGGCAATAAATGCTAACGTCACATAGACTGAAGACAAGCTGATCTCTTTATCTAGGAGGCTTGGAAAGAGAAGACCCGTAGCCTGTATTTGTTTAGTTGTAACGGAAGAAAAGCCATTGTAGGAATACAGACATGAGGTGATCTTGCAGTACTTTGATGGGATGAAGATTGCAGCTTCAAGAGTAGAGAGGGATATTGAATTAAGATGTGAGATAATGAGAGTCTAGGCTGAGTATCGCCTCTGCAAATGGGCAGGAACTGCTGCATCATGGAAATTATCTTTAAAAGGCTTAATCGATGTTTTGTTTTATTTTTACAGGAAAGAAGACTCTATCTACTGGTGAGGTCCATATCTGGGTGAAGGAATGCCATGACCTTCCTCTTCTGAGAGGCAACAGGCTCAACTCTTTTATTAAGTGGTAAGAACTGTGGTTGAAGTCATCAAACACAGTGGCCTAATAATGCTACTCTTGTGCTTTCTAATCTTATCTTCATTTTTCTACATTCAAATTAAAAAACATTTAATTACTTTCTGATTCTCCTGTATTGTAATGCAAATTGTCCTGCAGGGCTTACAGCTTCAAGGTGCTGAGTATATACCACCAAGTAAAACATACTGGGAGAACTTCCTGCGTAATCGCTACATTTCATTTTGTCTGCTCAGTTACTTGGTGGAAGGGCCAGTCAAAATTGTGCCTGCTTTTATCTGCATTAAAACAAAGCGTGTTTCTGCAAGCGTATGGTTTAGCTTAGCAAATCGTGGGAGGAGACAGAAGTGGGAAGCATAGCTGTATTTCTTCCTCCTTCCTTTCCACATACAGACTGAAAATGTAAAGAGACAAGAATAACAAGATGGTCGGGAAATCTCTGGCAGCAACAAAAAGGTTTCAGCGTCATTAGTGACAATACAGCAAATAAACTCCCTTATGCCTCTTCCCCCCCGACTTCCCCTTCCCTTCCACCCTCTGGAGCACGAGGGTGGGTATTGCTGCCAGTACTTCTTGGAAGGGACTGCGATCGTGACCTTTGACTTCACCTCCACGATGCTAAAGCATCGTATCTTCAATCATGTTCTGACATGCAAAGGACAATTTTAATCAGCAGGGTTTTGTCTGTTCAGTGTGTTTCATGCAGGCTATGCTGTGCAAGTGCAAACTGACAATGCTTTTTCCTTCTGAAGTACCGTTCTTCCAGATACTAGCCGAAAAAGTCGCCAGAAAACAAGAACGGTGGCAAAAACTACAAACCCAGTATTCAACCACACCATGGTCTACGATGGCTTTAGACCAGAAGACTTGAAGGAAGCCTGCATAGAACTCACAGTCTGGGATCACAACAAACTAGCCAACCACTTTCTGGGAGGTCTCAGGATCGGCCTTGGAACAGGTACTGGACAATTAACGCATTAATCCCTAATTTACAAAATACAGTTTTTCCTTTTTTCCTCTTCCTTTCCATTTCTTCTCTTTTTGCAAAGATCACTGAACAGCCTTTCAGTTATTTATTTACTGAAGAGTTTCATTCAGTAACTTACCTATTCTTCAGCACAGATCCTGACCTGTAAATAACAGTAGTGTTGTGAGGGTTAGGATGACTGACAAGTAAGGAGAAATATTAGAAATAAACCTTTGGCCATACATTGTATCTGGTAGTGTTTGAAGTACAAGAATATGCTATTCCTGCACCCAAAATCTTGATAACGCCTTACAAACTTACACATGGAAAAACTAGGTATGTGGTGTAAAGGCAGCATTGGGTGGAGATAAAGGGATAGATCAGGAGTGCGTGATAAGATTTGAAGACATCGGATAGGAAAACTTATAAATGCAAACGAGTTTTTAGCATAAGGGCAATATAAGATGTGCAGATAGAAGAACTGTATGTTTTTCCTATCATTACATTTGTCCCTTTCGTTGTTCTCTCTGGTCCGAGGGGAGGGTGTGTTTGCAGTCTTTTCAAGCAAATACAAGAAAAAATTACTTTTCCCAAATTAACTCCTTGCATGGCTCACCAGAATAACCTAAAATACAAATCAGGATAGTAAATCTCAATTTGAATTTTAGAGTACCCAAGGTTGTATTTCAGTACAAAATCAGTGTCCTGTTTTATTCTTAAACCCTCTCAGATGTTAATTGCCCGTGCATCTTTCTCCTTGGGGTTGTGACAAAAAGACAGGGTTAACAAGGAAAAAAAAGCCTGCAGAAAGATGATGAAGTTTCCATGTGAAACTGTCGTTAGTTGTATTTGACAGAATTGTTCAAGTGTAAAAAGGTAGAACTGGATCTTCAAAGCACTAGGTCAGCTACCTGAGGAGGTGAAACTGTTTTAGACAGGCAAATGTAATTGTCTGCTCTCAACTCTGCAGTGTATTAAGTAATGTTTCACTTAAAACGGACTTTTTCTAGGCAAAAGCTATGGAACTGCAGTAGACTGGATGGATTCTACTTCAGATGAAACTGCCCTTTGGGAGAAGATGATGAACTCACCGAACACATGGATAGAAGATACACTACCTCTCAGGATGCTGCTGGTTGCCAAATTGACCAAATAAGGTGGCTTTTTAATTGCTAGTGTCAAAAAGAAACCTTGGGAATGAAACTAAAGGGGTGGGGGTGAGACTTGGAAGAGGAACAGAGTAGCGCTTTTGACAGTCTCTGCTCCGTTGCTGTTCAGGTTTTGTGCTGTCAAATGTCACTTTGTATTTCAAATTAAACTTCTGCCTGCAGATTATTATGTAAATTTAAGGAATTCTTTTATTTATTATTCACTGAAAAGGACTTCAAGAAAGAAGGCACTTAGAGAATTCAGTGGTAGAGGTAGCTGTAGTACCTGGACGCTTGTGTTGCCTAACTGAAGCGTTGCAGATCCCTCAAATAATCTAAATTACCAGAAAAAAAATAAGAGCAAGTCAACTCTGAACAGCACTTCTAGGATTGCTCACGAAGTGTTATTAATAAGATAGCAACAGGTTGCATTTTGTTCATGCTCGTTAGTATGTGTTGTGTCCTCATTATGCCCTGTCAGATCTCTCCAGGGAGGAATATGAGCATAAAGAATTTTTTTTTTGAAGGTTCCTTTATTTGCAGTTGTACATTTCTAGGATATGAAAGTCACTTCTATAATGAAAGAAGCATTACATGAAGTGGTACTGTCGACGTCCTGTTCTGCAAGGTGCAGAGGACTGTTAATTCCAATGTACTATCAAAAATCAGGGTGTTAAAAAGTTTGCTTATATATGCATTAATTGTCTTGCTTGTGTACAAACCTTACGCTTAAATGCTGAAGGCACAGAGGTCAAACTCTTTTTATTCAATGCTACTCTAAAGGATCTAAACCTGCCAATTTTAGTGATGACAAATATGTTGGGTATTTATTCTGTAAAGTGTACTCAGCTGTACCGATGTCTATTAGCTTGGGTTTTTGCAAAAAGTAATTGATCTGTGCTTCAGCGCCACCGTTAGGAGACTGCTGGGATTACGGTGGTCTTGGTTTGGGTAGCTTTGCCGCGTAGGAAACAGGACTGGAATTTGTAACTTGTAGAAATGCATGCTACTAAAGAATGACAAATGCATAAAATACAAAATGTATTACTTTTTATAATAAAAGCAGCCTATTAAAGCTAAATAGGAGTTCAGTGTTTATTAAAACCTAGTGTTTTATGTTAGCAATTCAGTGTGCAATATAACAAAATGCAGACAGAAAACATTTCTGAAAATAAACGCACATTTATTTGCTCCAACTGGTCTAAAAGCTGGTGAAATCTTGCACCTCAGAGTAGAGAGGAGACGGGGGCTCTTCACAGCTCCACCTCAATTGCTTAATTTAATCATAGAAATTTAAATGCTACTTGGTATTTATTACACGCTATGAATGGAAAAAAGGAAAGGTGCTATTCAGCCTGCCGGGGAACTCGCTTTCTCTCTCATCAACCAGGCAGTCTGTGGAGTTTACAATTGCCAAAAGTAGCTGTTGGTCTTGATAATCTTGTTGCTTCAGGTGTTTTGGATGAGATTGGTAGCTGCTACAGATTCCTCTTTGCCAGATACATACAGAACATCATTCTTGTGTGACTAGGGAACAATGTGCATACGCCGCTTCAGAACAACGTACTTGTACTTAAACGGGACAGCAGCTACTCTGCTCCTGTATTCTTACAGCCGCTCCTGAAAGGGTGGCGATTCTGGAAGAGCAAAGAGGCACCTCGCTTATTTGTATTCACTGCCTATGTGAATTCATTTCCACCTGACCAAGCAGGTTGGTGTGAACACGACCTACGGTTTCACAGGATTAAAGCTTTTGTTGTGTTTCCTGTGAAGCTGAAATGCATTGCTGTGTCAAAATAGCTTCGGGACTTCAGCTGTAGGGATGGGGTCTTGAGGCTCTAGATTTGCAGGCAAGTGCAATCTGCTGTGTTCCATACTGTACAAAATTTTGATGGTTAAACTTGACTGCCATCAAAATAAAATGTTTGGTTTGTGACAGCATCAATCTCCTTGTCTTTTGGTCAAGTAGAACATCTTCTGTCTCGCTATTCTTGAACCATCCTAGAGCCAGACACAGCATTTTGTCTTTATCTCAAGAGACACTGCTTACCACGACACTAAATAGATCAGAACTCAGTTTAAATTTTGAAAAGCTACCTGAACATGAACACAAGATTTACTTGTGCACTGCACTTGTAATTAGTGTGATTAATGACACAGCAGTATTATGTACTCATCTAGATTAATCAAGAAACTGAGCCAAGTAACGAAACCAGGCCCTTTAGTACAAAAATTCACTGCTCCTCCCTAGTTTTTAATGCCTTTTTTCAGCATGTGCAGAAAATGGAGACTATTAGAGGGAAACCTATAAGGATAGTTGCCACCGCACACAGAAGGGAGTCTTCCTCGTGCTTCCAAATGTACAGGTCAGCGGAGGCAGTCACAGCAGGGTCTTTGAAAAGCATAGCAGCGCTTAACAGTGCCAGATATTTTGAAGTTATTGTTAGCATTGTTAGTCTGCCGTGGAGTCTGCATCAAGCTATAGATCTTTAACTTAAAGATTTTCAGCAGAGCTTTAGCAGCTGTGCTTATCATCTTTTTACTAGTGTCATACACAGGAAAAGTCAAAGCTGTCCTGGTGAGACGAACTTCAGTCGAAGGGAAGATTGCAAACCAAGCTGCTTTATCAGTGGTAAAAGTACTTTGATTACCCTGTGCATGCTGTAGGATTTAATTATACAGTGGGAACATTACAATTTTACCTCCTGTTAAAGGATATTATGTTGATTTATTAAAAGAGGCTTGAAGGTAATGGCTACATCTAATCAGGTAAACCAACAGGAATTCTGTATTGAAAATATCTAACTGAAGTCATGCAAAATTTACTTTTTTAAAAAATATTATTGGTATTTTTTGGTATTCCTCTGAATGTGGTTCACACAACAAATACAGCTTTCCACCAAATTCAGTCATTCCTAACTACAGTTGTATGTTCCAGATCAATAATACGCTGATAGAGAAATGCAAGCTTATGAAGTTGATTAGGACAAAAAGTTTCAAGAAACTAGTTGCTTTGCTCTGCAGTCAAAAGGAAAGGTTTTAGTCATCCCTAACCAAAACTTTAAAGGTGTGTAAGGGCAGTTTGATAAATTAATAGCTATGCTTTGATTCTTAATTCCAGATCACCTTTATGACAAAGCAGCCACACTCCTAGAATGCCTTTGCATATATCCATCCTTGCCCAGAGAAACGAGTGGGAGAAACACAACACTTCTTTTCCTTCCCCCCGCCCCCTTCACTTCACAAGCTCATCTTTGCTTTAGCCCAGAATATGTTGGGTTTTTTTTTTTTACACACTTCTTTTCCTTCCCCCCGCCCCCTTCACTTCACAAGCTCATCTTTGCTTTAGCCCAGAATATGTTGGGTTTTTTTTTTTTTACACATACGTATATGCATATATATGTCTGTGTGTGTGTGCTCTAAATTACACCATCTTTACTTCCTATAAACCAGGCTTCAAAGTCCCGGCTCTCCTTTCACGCTCTGTGCTCAGAAACCTCCCATTTCTGCACGTAAGCCCGCACGCCCGAGCTGGTGCGGCAACCTGCATCGCTTTGATTTTACCCATTTTGAAAGATCTGGTACTGCACCCTCCTTGTCCTGCTCACTTCATATCCTTTACCCACATCACTCGCTCCGCTTCCTATCCTTTTCCAGTGGAGTCAGCAAAACCTGCACTTGACTTTTTCCTTCCAGCTGCATTTTTTTTTTCCTTTCCCTAGCCTATCTGCCAGATTTTTCATTAACTGCTGAATAAAGTCGCAAGTTGTTTAGGGCGAGGGCTGTCTCTTTACTCTCCATGGCCCTTCAGCGTGTTCTGAGGTCAGAGCCTGCTGTTCGGATCTCCTCTGGCACACGCCCAGAGAGAGGAGTTCTTCAGACTCGTGGAAATCCTCTTCCCTTCACCAAATCTGAGTGCTTTCGAGAGTGTCAGCAGCATTTGTTTGCTAAGAAACACTCCCAGCTCTTTCAGCGGCTCTCGTGGTGCTGGCCCAGTTCCAGCCAGCTGGGATGAAGGCAGGAGCTCTGGGGTGACTGGATTCTGCCTCTTATCTCCACGGAGACAGAAACCCCACAGCAGGAGCGGCAACAAGCAGTCAGGGGAAAGAAAACACCTGGTAAGAAAACATTTTTCTCCTCTTAAACCCTGTTCTTCATTGTGTTTCCACTGGATGGCCTAAACCTTTTAGTCCTTCCCCCTCTCCTCCGTTATTTCCAAATGTTTTGGCAGGATCCAAGGCTGCAACAGCGGCAGGAGAGCGCAGGACGGAGGCAGCATCCCTACCGACGGTCACCGCTGCGCAGCTCTGAAGCTGTCCGTGCTTCACAGGTGTTAATTCATTTTTGCTGTACGTTATTTTTTTGTCCTTCCTTTAAGCTGGCTCCTTCCCGCGTCCTACCCTTACCTCCAGTCGAAGGCCAGGAATTCACAAAACCTGATGATCAGCACGCTGTTTCATGTGCTGTGCAGTTTCAGGTCTGCGTCGGAATGAAGAACTCATAGATCAGTTTTAGGCTGACTTTTCATAGGTCTGGGTAGCATACCATACGATTAGGCACCAATAATGATTCTGGTGCCAATGTAATATAAATATTTCCCTTATTTTTACACAAGGAACCTGACTTTTAAAATTACAGGCCTAAAATAATCCAGCAAACCAGTGTCAAAACTCAAATGATGAACCGTTTCTCCAGGCACCAAGTCTTGGTATCACAGGGCATTCAGTAATTATTCGCATTGTATAGATCTTTTTATTTTATTCATAAATCTCTAAGCATGGGATAAGGCTATTCAGTTATTTTTAATGAGCAATATACTATTAAAACCTTATAAATCAATTAGAAGTTGGATGTAACCCTCCATGTTTTACTTGCATTTATAATACCAGATCTGTAGGAGAAAATAAAGGCAGAGGAAAAGGATTGCTTAGGGAATTATTTACAGCTTTATCACTTACAAGCTTTTCACCTAAATATAATAGTACTTCTTGTAGCCACAACAACAGCGCTTTGAGAAGGAATAATTAGCAAAGCTAGTAATCAGCAGATGAATAGGCTTGCATAAATACTAAGCCTACATTCTTTGCTTTTGCATTCTCTGGACTTCCAGAGGAACTCCACCACTTACCGCAGCGGTGGTGGCCACATAACCATTGGGTACTGTTTAATGATGCTGAAGGTCACCAAGAGAAGCGGTCACTGTAAAAATTTTGTGTGAGACAGGGGCTCCGTGGCGCAGGATGAGAGAGAGGCAGGGATGGCCAACCCCGCAAGTGATCCAGAGAAGGGCAAAGATGTGGAAGATCTGAGAAAAGGCCTGGAGGAGCTCTGTGAGAGCCCTGAAGAGGAGAAGAGTGAGAAGGCTCTGCTGCATTCACCCCCAGAACAGCATCACCTTATCTGTATAGAAAGAAAAAAGCAGACGATGCACACAAATGCTGCAAAGGCCTGGAGCAGCTCACCGCGGAGCTGGAGAAACTGAGGAGAGAGGATGCTGTGACAATGAAAACCCAGACCCAACGGATTCAGCATTTGGAGGGGCGCTTCACAGATCTGGCCAACAACCACGAGAAAATGATCCAGTTGAAGGATGAACACAGGAAGCGGTGTACGCAGCTGCGGGAGGAGAACACGCGCCTGCGGCAGGAGAAGGAAGCGCTCTTCAGCCAGACCGTCAGGGAGAAGGAAGCTGAAGCACTCCAGCTCGCTGCCCAGGCCAGAAAGCTCTCGCAGCAGTTGGACTCCTTACAGGAGAAATGTGAGAGTCGCAGAGCCCAGGAGCGAGAAAAGGAACTGCTAGAAGCTCAGAGCCAGCAAGCAAGTGCCTACGCCCAGGAAGTTAATTCACTAAAAAACCAGCTGCAACGCCTACAGAAGCTCCAACAAAGTGTTGCACGGGTGGAGCAGGCAGAAAGTCAGCAGAGGGCTCAGGGCAGCGAGCGGCAGGCCAACCTGGAGAGGGCAAAGGAGGAGAAAGAGCGACTACTGAACGTGGCCATGGAGAGGGACAAAGCTCTGCAAGATAAGGAACGGGAAATCCAGCAGCTGGGGAAGGAGCTGGAGAGCGCAGAAAAAGCCAGGCAGAGAGCAGGAAAGCGCCTGGTGAAAGAGGCAGCAGCAGTGGACAACGACCTGAAGGCCCGAGAGCTCCAAGGACAGCTGAAAAGCAGCAGGCAGGCATACAACGAACTCCTGCTGCAGTCTGATGCTCACAGAAAGCACAGTACGGATTTACTGACTAAAGAGAGAGCACTGAATGCCAAACTCCGTCATTTTACTGCAGCTTTCTCCTCTGTTCTCGTCTCGGCAGGTGCCTCCACTGTAACACACCACTGCATTTTGTTCCTTTCCATGAGACCGTCCTCTGGTTTCTCTGTAAGATACTCACCAGCTTAAATCCTCCGGAAAGGACTGTTCTGTAGCCTTTTTTCTGTTACACTTTTACATAAGTAAGAGCTCTACACTGTTAAATCTGAACGGGGATTCTTGAACTAGTCAAACCTGTGACATGAAAGATTGTGGTGGAAAACGTAAAATATGAATTTGATTGATTTATTCGGTCCTAACCTCTGCTCTATCATAATTTTCATTTCTTACAGTTAAAAGCACATTATTTTCCAAGATGGACCACAGCTCAAACCCATAGCCTTTTGCATTTGATTCTCTCTTGAAGTTCAACAGAGGTTGGGCATGTAAGAGGTAACACTGAAGCTCCAAGAAAGAAATCCCACCTTGCAATGTCTATGGCATAAACAGTCATGATTCAGCAACTTAACGGGTTAAAACAGTAATATCACACAATACCTGATGCTCAAGCAAATTATTGTGTATAGTCATCTAGTGGTCTTACAGGTTTCTGTGGTTGTCTTAGTCTTATTTAATGTCATAGCATTATTTTTATCCCTGTTCAGGTCAAAATAAATTGACAGGTCTTTGGGTGATTTCAATAGTCTTTGAAACAGGTTGAGGTTCTAGATGTTCTGCCAGTTTAAGTGTTGTCTGGTTTTTAGGTGTTTTCTTGTAGAGAAAATAGTGATGCACAAAATGGAAGGGTGTGTGTCTGGCAATTTTTGACAAAAAAATCCCTTTCCTGTCAGGACTGTGGGATACAGAGGCATCCCGCTCTCTCTTGCCTCCCTCCCAGCCAAGGAGAAAGGTTTTGGCTGCTACAGGTGTCATTCCACACCTGTTTTATGGACCACAACCTCCTACTTTTCAGCCATCTTTTTCCCCCTGATGTGCCCACCCCGGATGAATGTTTAATTAATCTAAATGCAGGCATCTACAGTGTAAAGGCCAGCTGACCCAGGCTACAAACTAGGCCCATGGTCTGAGAGGAAGGAAAACAGTAGGACTTGAGTCAGCTGCTCTGTTTTAATTAGTCGATATGCAGTAAGGAGTGCCCATTTCCCTCCGGTGACTGCAAGTGAGCCTTAAAAACAGGTACCTAAATAGTCTAAATCTGGGCAGGGGACGCCCGCTCGCTGTGTGACAGAACAGCCCCACACGCCTCTGGCCCAGTCCCTGCCGTGGTCCAGCAGGAAAGCCCCCAAAACAGGGAAAGCACCCGAGGAACATCCCCCTTCCCTCCCCTCCATGGCATCTGTGGGTGACACCCCCCCAACACACGCTTGTAGAATCATAGAATCATTTGGGTTGGAAAGGACCTTTAAGTTCATCAGGTCCAACCGTTAGCCTGGCACTGCCAAGGCCACCACTAAACCATGTCCCTAAGCACCGCATCTACCTGGCTTTTAAATACCTCCAGGGATGGGGACTCAGCCCCTGCCCTGGGCAGCCTGTGCCAGGGCCTGACAGCCCTTTCGGGGAAGAAACTTTTCCTAATACCCAACCTAACCCTGCCCTGGCTCAGCTTGAGGCTGTTCCCTCTTGTCCCATCGCTTGTTCCTGGGGAGAAGAGACCGACCCCCTCCGGCGATGAGGGCTCCCCTCAGCCTCCTCTTCTCCAGGCTGAGCACCCCCAGCTCCCCCAGCCGCCCCTCCCCACCCTTGTGCTCCAGCCCCTTCCCCAGCCTCGCTGCCCTGCTCTGCCCACGCTCCAGTCCCTCCATCTCCTTCTTGGGGTGAGGGGCCCAATGCTGAGCACAGGATTCGAGGGGCGGCCTCACCAGTGCCCAGCACGGGGGGACGATCCCTGCCCTGCTCCTGCTGGCCACACCGTTCCTGATACAGGCCAGGATGCTGTTGGTCACCTGGGCACACAACCCCCCACACACCCCCCCTCACACACTCACTCCCTCGCTCCCCTCACAGCCGCCGCCGCCGCTTTCCCGCGCGCGGGCGCAGTGTCGAGGCGCCCCCTCCCCTCCCGCCTCCCGGCAGGCACCGCGGCGGCAGCGCCGGGCCGCAGCCTCCCGCCGCTCTCCTCAGGCTCCCTCCCGCCCCGCCGGGCCCCTCGCCCGCCGCCGCCGCCATGCGCCACAGCCTCACCCAGCTGCTGGCGGCCTCCTCCGGCGGAGCGAGCCCCTCCGGGGCCGTCTGGCCGCTCGCCGGCGCGGGGCAGGCCCCCAGAGGGCGGGATGGCGGCGGGGAAGGGGATCCGGGCCCCGCGCGGCCCAAACAACAGCAGCCGCCGCGGCGGGAGGCGGGCGCCTTGGAGCCGCGGCGGCAGGAGAAGGAAGCGGAGGCGCCCGGTGGCCCGCTGGAGGTGTGGGAGCAAGAGGACTGGTTCCCGGGGCTGGAGCTGGGAGACCTGCTGGAGGCGGCCCGGCCGGACTGGGACCTGGACGCGGAGCTGAGCGGCTGCTTCTGTGGGGAACCGGAGCCGCTGCCCCCGCCGGGCCAGGGCCCGAGGCCGGCGGCGCCCGGGCGGAGGAACGGCGGGACTGGGAGCCGGCTGAAGGCGGCGGCGGCGGCGCGGCTGAACCGGCTGAAGAAGAAGCAGTACGTGCTGGGGCTGGAGAGCCGCCTCCAGGGCCTGGCTGCTGAGAACCGGCAGCTGCGGGACCGCAACCGCGGCCTGAGCCGCCGCCTGCGAGAGCTGGAGCGGGAGAGCAGCTACCTGCGGGCCGTGCTGGCTAACCAGAGCGCCCTGGGGCAGCTCCTGAGCCGCTTGGCCGGGATCCGAGCCGGCGGGCTGCAGCTCGGCACCAGCCTCTTCAGGGACACGGGCAGCCCCCGCCGCCATCACCAGCACCTCCAGCCTGCCGGCGAGAGCAGCGACCACGACTACGCCCTGCCCAGCTCCCGGCCTCCCGGCCTGGAGGAGGAGCGGGCGGCCCCCGGCGGGATCTGCCTCCACGTGGACCGGGATCAGGTGTCGGTGGAGTTCTGCTCCATCTGTGCTCGGCGAGCGGCGGCCTCCTTCAAAATGTAGGGTCAAGTACCTGCTGCAAGTACTCGTGGGGTTCTCGCCCCTAGGGGCCTCGCGTCGTGGCGGAGGAAGCAGGCGATGGTGCGGAGGAAAAGAATAAATACAGTGGTGATGGGGTGGTATTGGGGGAGATGCGGAGGAGGGGAACCTGGCGCTTAAGTGGCCAGGCTAACAAAAAAAAAAAAAAAAATCTCTCTCGAACGGCACGTTGGGAGCCAGATGGTGGCCGTGGCCAAAGGTCGCGTAAATCTGGCGTGTGGACGGTAGTGGTCTGAGCCTGTTTGGCGTGAGAGTCGTGCAAAGCTGTGTACAGCAGTGCGATAATTATCGTGCAAACTGACACGCGCGTATACACACAGAGGTGCCGCCAGAGCCCGTTTGCAGCACTTGGGTGAAAAGATCATGCCGACCTGACGCATGAAGGTGTGCTCGGTTCCACTTCGCAGTTGCCAGTAAAGATAACGCTGACTACCCGGTCTTGAGTCAGATAATGTCTAGCCTGCTTATCCTGAGGAGCCGAAAATGCTTGCTTAGAAAACCAAACCAAAAACTTCATTAAGACATCGTCACTGGACAGACTTAAGAAAATAGTAATGATCGGCAAAAGAAAGCATGCATATAAAATTGTACTGCATCTCAGTTATACATTACTATTAAAACCTCTCTGACAGTTTCTCTTTTAGGTGCTTGCCCTGCCAGGCTCCGTTGTGTAGGGGTTAAAGAACAGTCGTTTTCCACCTCGCAACCTGGTAAGGATCAATATATTCCCATAATGCGGTATCAGACAGCTTGCTTTGCTTATGCCAGTCTCTCGTAGCGACTGGTTCAGGAAATGATTGCTCTGGTCCTTGGCCTACTCTGCCAAAATGTTTCTAGCTCTGGATGATAACTAATAGTGAAAATTACAATCACGTCATTCTAATTAGCAGTTTTCCTCTTTTCCTTTTTTAAATGAATGTGCACATAGTAGCCAATACCTGAGCTACATTTTGAATTAAAAAATAAATGCTTATGCCATTTGCAATAGGAATTTTCTATTAAACTAATTATCTGATGAGCTGAAAAGGGAAAATGTGCTAGTAAGGGGGATGTGACATTTACAGCCTTTTATCATAGGGACTGTCCCAAAAGTGTAAGTAAATTGCTTTTTAAATGGAAAAAAAAAAAAAGAATTTGTGACCTGTTGGTTTAAAATACTGTCTAGTGTTAGGGATGCACGGTATCTTTAAAAAGTCCTTCTCTAGCTTGCTCTAATTCATGATGCGGAGTTCTGCCCGATTAAACAGAACCTGAACGCTGGTTATATCTGTACAGTGGAATCCTAATGTAAAGGAGTCACTTTTTTGCATGGACCTCTAACGAGAATTGTGGTTTGAAGAATGCAGTGCATCGAAGTAACTCGTTACTTTAGCTTCCCATAAGTAAATCTCTGTGCCCATGCACACTGAAATTCCTGTGTTACTTCAAAGTCGCTTTAAATTTTAAAGATATTGCATGTATATGCATGTGCTTAATTTTACTGTAGAGTTTTTAATTTAGCCTCTTACAGTATCTGGAAATCTATAACTTTATATGATTAAGCACAGTTTGGAAATGAGCAAATATGTATCTTGAGGCTAACGATTTGAAAAGTGCTCCATAATTAACTGAGATAGGAGGAAAAATAGTTTGACAAACAATAGCGTGTGTTTTCTTGTACTAGTCAGTGTTTCTCCCTATCACAAAAGATGAGTGGGTTGTTTTTTCAGTTGTATTATAACATTTAGGTTGTTTATGTGTATGTCAGTTGGGGGAAGAAGGATTGTGAAAATGATAATATGTAAAGTGAGGTTTCACAAAGAATGGACTTTGCTAAAACAGTTTCATTTATTAACTTCTTTAAAAAAAAATCTATTTAGTGTTTCTGAAGTCTTGTTTCTTAAAGCCTTAAATTTTGTGTTTAAGGCTACGTAGAAGGTGAAAGCATTTTCTCCCAGTCATTTGCTTTATTGGTGCTAGACCCTATCAAGTGTTCAAGGAGTTTGATTTTTCTTTGTGAAACATCACTGTGTGATAAAGTATATGTGTATTTAGCATCCTTGTTTTTCTTTATGCTAAAGTGGATTCAGCTGTGTTGGGGCAGAAGAGACGGGACCAGCTGCTGGCCACATTTCCTGCTTTATTTTAAAAGGTAGTATAAGAAATGAGAATAAAGAGGTAACAGGGCTTTTGCTGTCTTTGGTTAAAAAAAAAAAAAAGGTGGAATGCTGGGATCATTTACGGTCATCCAAGATGGTTTTTTAAAAGACAATATCCTATCAAACAGGTTTTACTCCAGTGTATGCAGAATTCCATCTGTTCAGGGTATACTGCCAGCACAAAAGAGACTTAGTGGGATACGTGTTACCTTACACCTCTGTGGTGGCATCGACAGGACTGTTCGAAGTTTCAGTCTTAAACTGTGTAACCCTGCCGTAATTGGTGGGTTATACCAGTGCCACAGGAATCAGAGTTAACCATCAAGACCCGTACTGACTGATACGCAAAATGGAAATAATTGAGTTAGGTTCAACCTAGGCTCAAGCCGCCTAGCTCAGACTTCATGAACATGTTTTATTTCGAAGTTTAACATGCTTGATGAAAAGAGAAGCACTAATGTAGCAAGTATGGGATGTTACAATGGCATTTTTACAGTTACTTCAGTGCAGAAGTGTTTTTTAAGTTAACTTAAATATGCATTCTTTCTTTTTGCATCACTGCTAAACGGTAGAGGTCAGGGACTTAGTTCTGGTCTCTGTTGTGAACCTGCACATCACTCTAGTCATGAAACTACCTGTGAGCTGTGTCTGAGAGTAGCTGATTTTCTGACATGCAAAATGCTCTATACCGGTACAAGAACAAGCTCAAGTCCCGAGAAAGTAAGTGGCTGCAGGCATTTCTAGTGCCTACTGAATCATATTTAAACCAAATAGAGGGGAGGAAGTCATTTGAAATTCTAACCGACTGTACTATCTGTATGGTGTATTATTAATGTAGCTTTTTGAAGTGGAAGCCTTGAAATGACATAACTTAATACTTGAAAATATACTGTAAATGTTTCTTTGTAATTATGTGCCATCCAGATAAGAATACAATATCATAATAAAATCAGACTTGTTGATCTTTCAGTTTATGGGCTCAAATGTTTCTTCATCTTTTTCTTCTCATTAATGCCTTGCTTTGAGTGGTTCATTACACAAAATGGGAGAACAGAAAGGGGAAAATGCTGTTGCCGTTATCTGTGTGGGTCATCTGTTGGAAAACAAGATAAAATGGAGCAGGTTATCCAGGAGAAATGTTGTTACTCATCTGTCTTTCCAGTTGAGTCTGTGGTGAGGACGAAACGAAGGCTTTATTCCCTGAACTAAAGATAGAGTTGTATTTCTGAGAATCACCACTCCTTGTATTCTACAGTTGTTTTTCTTTCTCAATATTTTATTCATGTGGCTGTGTTTGATCAATGAACCACAGAGGAGTAGAATACTTACATAAATGCTTCCGTGGTCTGTTGGCATCTTCCTCCTTTCTGTCCCATTTTTAGGTTCTTAAGTTTGACCACTAGTTAATAATATGCTGTTAAACCCCAATCTTTCATCAGATTGTTATTTCCACGCTAGACACTGGAATGAGTGTAACAAAAGGTTTGAGGGTGCTGAAAGGACAGAACATTTTTAACACTCCAGAGTGAGCCATGCACTGTAGTCTTGGATTTCTTTCAATCTTAAATGCCGTTATTTGTAGAGAGCAGTTTAGAATAGCGTGCTGCCTTTCCAGCTTCCAGGCATCCTAGTGAAAGTAGTCTGCAGCTTGATAAAAAGGAACATTGCCCAAAAAATTACTTAAAAATTCAGTCACATACGGGCACACTCTGCCTGTTTGGCCTCCAGTTGTAGAAGATACCCTGTTCAGCGTTGAAATTTGTGTTTGTTGAACTACGTACCACCAAACCAAGTGCCATCAGTGTTAAACTCCATGGCTACGCTACCTTCATTTTCCAGTATTTCTCCACCACACAGTCGCTTGAAGACTATTTAGCATTTAAATAAGAAACATTTTCATCCCCAGTTCTCTGTTTGTCCTTTACAGTTTGATTCCAGTGCTGTGACTCTTAGTAGCATTATCAATTAAGTTCTCTCTCTTTCCTCTGAAGAGCTTAGCAGCGTCCGGCAGGAAAAAAATAAATGGGTGTTTCTGCAATCTCTAGCTGCCTGGAGAGACGATATTAAAGTAAACGTAGGGAGCCGTATTCCAACACTTGGCATCTTGTGGTACTTTGAGATTATCAGATTTCTCATGCCACTTGTCAAAACCGTAATCAGTTTTCCCTGTGAAACACAGAAATCTTTTGCAAAACACAAAGGCCTTTTGTAAATTTACTGATTTTTAAGAACTTATGTTCTCCAGAGCTTGTAGTTGAAGAGGTTTTCTGCTAGAATCAACACTACTCAGTTTATAGGGTGGTATTTGCTATTAGGCTGTAAATGTCTCGGGGAGACAGTAGCTATGGGCGTTTTTCAAATGGGCTCTGTGTTTAAGGAACACCCTGTGTAAAACTGTACATCATTGACAGCAGCCAATTCTACAGTTTTTCCCCCAGTTGAAGTGGGATATGCAGATTTGGAGAAATAATTCTGCCTTTGCTCATTAGCAGGAGGATGCCGGGAGCTGGACTTGGGCGGTACAGGGGAGAGGAGGGCGTGGAATAAATTGTAATGTTGAGATTCACCCTCAAAAAACGGTACGTGTAGAAGATAAAAATAAGTGCTTTTTTAGTATTTCTCTTGATTCTTATCTATAGCCAGTCCCTCAGCATTCTTTCGGCAGTAGCTCAGACTTGCAGTAGTCAAAAGTCCGTCAATATAGGTTATATATTAGGCACGTGAATTCTAAGAACGCAGTAAAAGCTCTTGCTGTGATTCCTAGTCTGCGACTGGCTGGTTTCTACTAAAGCGGTAGAAGAAAGGATCCAACCAAAACCTGTTCTAACTCAGGCTTCCAAACAGGGAGGCAGTGTTTGCAAGGAGCTCGTTACAGTTGGTAGGAGGCAGAGAACTGGGAAGAGCTCGGCCTTTGACTTCTTGAGTTGTACGAGGCGGCGTACCCCGCGCGTGAAACGGAGGTTGGAAGGAGCGCTTCCAGATGGCCCTGAGGCGGCTAAGACTTCCTGACAGCAGCTTGGTGTCCCACTGAATTTTAAAACAGTTTCAGTCCTTATTCTTCAACTTACTTTTGAGAACTTTTTTTTTCCCTCCCCAGTTGTTTAAGGAGAAGTACACAGGGTACAACCGAAAAGTCTCCTTTTTTATAACCACACCGCCTGTCTTGCCTAAGGAGCATATAGCTGACCCAAAGGTCAGCTGAGGACCAGTGCTGAGCACTTAAAATAGGTATTTACAATCTGTGTATTCATTGGTTATGCTGGAAACAAATATTGGTCTTTGCAACTTACTAAAAACATTGAGGAATGTGGGGTTTTTTTCTTGTTACATACAATCTTCGCCTTTCACCCTAATAAATTAATACCTAAAAATGTGGGGTTTGTCCAAGTCAGATCGTTAAATATCAGAGCATGCATTTTGATTACTCCAAGAAAAATTATCACTTGAATTGATACCAAAATGAAAATAGTACATGGAACGGGAGGTGGGTTTGAATCTCACACTTTAAAAAGCACGAGGACCTGCTTACAGTGTCTTAACTATATCTTGTTAAATACTCAATAACAATCACCAAGCCATTCATTTTTGTTCTTAAAGATACTATTGCACAGTATCTTTGGAATACGTTTTTCTTATCACGCGTAAGTGGTTCTGTCGGTTAAAGTCTGATGACTTCTGGAGATACCATAACTCACTGTCTTGTAAAACACTCGCTCCGTGAGAATCTCTGAAGTGGGGGTGAGGAAGGGAAGGCCAAGACGGCTGTTTAGACGCAGGCCAGCATCGGAACACCACGCGATACTTTGAATTAAGGAAAACTAAGCTAACTTTACCTAAGAACTGTTGCAGAGGTAGTCAGTCTTTGCTGCTTCCCTGCACAAATCAGGCCGCTACTGCTGGTTATAGAGAAATAGAGCG
The DNA here is from genome assembly GCA_020745775.1 of Theristicus caerulescens. Classification (NCBI taxonomy): domain Eukaryota; kingdom Metazoa; phylum Chordata; class Aves; order Pelecaniformes; family Threskiornithidae; genus Theristicus; species Theristicus caerulescens. The sequence goes on along the minus strand of CM036559.1, from coordinate 125,933,139 downwards.
TGTGATTTTCCTGCTGTAACAACAAATCTGTTAGGAAAAAGTAGATAAACATGATGAAACTCCTTTAATACGTTTCTCAGCAGTGCTAGAGCATAAATTTTAAACCAATTCAATTAAAGGTCTCAATGCTGAATTCTTAATTCTCATTAATAAATATATTTCCATGCGCATCTCTGGGGATACTGGAATTTTATTGACGTGTACGTGACTGCTGACCAGTAATCGTACAGGTTTGACAGTTAGGACCACGCATCCGAGTGAGATGATTGCTTCTAAATCCTGATTTCATTCTCAAACTGCAGAATACACTGAGGATACCTCATGCAGTAGGCAAATTAGCAATTTATGTTGCTCTAGAACATACAGTCGCCAATGCGAAGACAAGCCTGACGCCTAAATGAATGACTCTGGACCACTGATCTTAAAACCAGAGGTAGCTGAGGTCCCACAGTAAGAGCACCAGCCATTTGAGGCCTCTCAACACCTTTCCTTGCTTCAGGAAAAGACTTAATTTCAAGGCAAACTGGTTGCAAGGACCAGGTTTGTTCTGCCTAGGCTTTTTTTGGTCACTTGATATATAGATATATATATGCTGGGAAGTCTGACACGAGTATCACTCCTGACTGTTCTGTGATAAATATTCTCTACAGGGTACAGAGGGACCCTTGTAACAGCCTAAACGGGGCAATCTTGTGACAGAAATTCTGTGCTAGCAGAATGGAGGAAAGTTCAGGGAGAAAAATACTCAGATTTCAAGGAATCTCTAGGAAAACCTCGCCTTGATTCCCCCCCCTGCTTTTTATAAATCACTGTGGTTTGCATTATGAAGAAAAAAACCCCTTTTTTAATAATACTCATTTATACAGCTTCTAAAAGGTGTAGCATCACCTTAGAGCCAAACACTAAGCAGGCAACAGAAATGCTTTTCCCCCCCCCATTTCCAAAGAAAAACCACCTGTCCTTATAAAGCTGTTATTCAGGTGCATACACTAAGCTGGACACAATGAAAAGCTTAACTTGCATTTAAGTTCAGAACTGAAAAAAACAGCAGTGCAGAGCCTAAACTTCGTTTTTCTATTAAAAAAGACAGCAAGCAACAACTTCTTTCGTCATTTATTATGGTTACTTATCCAAGGCAATTGAACAGTTGCTTAACTTCAGGCTTGTAACTCTTCAGGGTCCCTGCGAGCGTTCATCTGCTGCAGTATTTTGACATATATTCCGTGATGTTTAGTGGCAAGATATAATCCAGTTAGAAGCTGTATAAGTATACCCAAACTCATCTTTCTAAAGACAGGCTGAGCGGTTGTGAGCCAGAAGCGCACTAGATTTTCTTTCCCTGGCAAGGGCGATGAAGCGTACCTAAACAACATAAACAGTGGGAGAAACTTACTTTTTTTCCCATGCAATTTAAGCATCAAGATTTAATGTTAAAGTCATTAAAAATACTTGGCAGGAGGGCAGCCGCAATTTCCCATACCCAGGCACATCGTGGGCAGCTTGTAAGGTTCCAGCTAAAGAGGAGCGCTTACAGCCTGTCAGTTCGCAGATCTTGTTTCACTTTGGAGGCTTGGCGTAGCTCTTACTAACTTCGCCTTGTAATTAGATCACCTTACAGTAAATCCCCTTCCACGTACTAAAAGCCTACAAGTAGGTAGGTGTGCATAGACTAAAAATCCACAGAATTTAAACTGAGAACTGAAGATTTGACCAACAAATACACGTCACTCATTGCAGGTTAATAAACGTACCTGGCCGCGAGGCTTGCGTTCATGGGGAGAGCCAGGAGAATGGGATAGAAACCACCCACAACAGCCCCTATCAACCCTCCTCTGACCACGGCGCAGACCTCGCAGTTTAGCTGACCTGCACGACAAACAATATTTCACCGTCAATATCCACATCGCTCCACCACATCCATGTATAGGCTGCGTGCAACAACGCGGAAACGGGCGCTTGACAGAAACGGCCAAGCCCTACAGGTATGCAAGAAAGTGTGAAAGAAGGACTCTTCCTTTCGCAAAAAAATCACTCTCATTCCAACCCATGAAGAATTTATCGCTCTAAAGTTGACCTTCAAACGAAATCATACAGATAGGGGAAACTGAACTGCTTTGCTGCAGTCACTTTTAGACAACTTGGAGTGAAAAATACTAAAAATCAGCAATGCGTAACAGAAATTTTTTTATAAACATATATAAATAAACATATGCATCTCCTTTCCCACTCAACCTCAGGAACTCACTGCTGCCCAGTGCATTAGATAATCTGTTTTTCAAACCCTGCTTTACAAACTCAGGTATTTCAAGACCGCAGCAGTTCAAGACCACTGTTCTGCAGAGAGGAAAAGCTTCTCTAGCGTTACATTGTGTACAGAAAGCAAAGCCCTTTTGAAAACGAGGAATAATGAGGTTTTTACCTGAAAATAAAGGCTCACGCACAAAAACTTCATAAACAGCTGCTGTTGAAAGAAACGGAATAACAGCCATGGGCAAAGCAGTCACGAAGGAAGCCCTTCGGACGTGTAGGATGTTCCTGAAGAAATTATTTGCCGCTAAGCCGCATAAGCTTGCATTTGCTGCAAGGAAGTATGATCCATGATTAGAAAGGTTCCTGTGAAAGAAGGAAAGTCATGTCAGCAACTGAGAACTGTAAAAAAGTTTGGTTTACTCAGTGCTATGCTTCTGAATATCCTACAATAAGAGGTAAGAGATGCAAATCTCTCGCTGGTGTAAAATGGAGAGTAACCACTTTCAAAAGCAACCAGTACAGCATCCTTTGCTACAAGCCTGAGGTACCCACACCTCAAGAATGAAGTGACAGGAAGGCCGAGAAGCTTTTTCTGCCATTTTTTTTTTTATTATGGCTAATGGAAAGTTCATGAAATTTGCTCTCCTAATCAGCATGTTTCTAAGGAGAATGTTTTCTCAAAAGAAATTAAAAAAAAAAAATATAATCACAGCTAGCTCCTGGAATCAGCCTTGTTTCCAGCCTGCTTACCCAAAAGCATAGATTTAGTTTCAACACAGGAGCTTACAGAACAGATCAGGGGGGACAACTCTGGCAACTGAGATCTTGCAATAACCATCTCAGCAGCTGCTGGCAGATCATTTGCAGCGATTCTGTAGGCTGAAGGGCTGTAAGCCTTCCTTGCTGCATGGGACACATGAATTTAAGGTCCTACCTTGCCGGGAGGTTACGCTAGTTAAAGGTTACCTACTGGCTTACGGAACTGGAGCTTCTATTTTTCCTGTGATAACAGAGGGACTGGCTTCTCCTATCGGCCATGTTTTTAACATATGGTTTAGAGCAGCTGCTCCTGTTGCCATCTGTAATATGGTGAAGGCAGAGCAGAACAAAGTCTGGGCAGAGACAGTCAGCATTTAATATCTTGACAAACAGTTCCCATTTGAGTCCGTTCCATCTCAGCAGGTAACGCAAGAGAGGGAATGGGAAAGCGTGCCAGTTTTACAAGCCTGACGAGCAGTTTGTGATTTATTTCATTTGACTCACAGAAGGAAGCTGTGCATTATCTTAGTGTTGTACCTGGCACAGTCAGTTGATCAGCGGAAACAACTCTTTGCTTTAGGTTTCCACAAATCTAAAATTCCCAGAATGACAGCTATTGCCAGGTGAAACAATTAACTGGGAGGCACTCCGATTCTGAGGCTGCGCCAATATTATTATATTAAAAATGTATTTTTAAAATGCGTCATAATTGGATTTATTGCTGTAGCCCCAAAGAAAATAAAATGCTTAACCGGTCACAAAATTTATGCTAGGCCAAATGTTGTATTTATTTGCAAAATTATCAAGTCTGACAATCTCTAAACCATTTAGCAATTAAAACACATGATTTTTAAAACTCCACCTACTTAAAATTCTTCTACATTTAAATGCTTAAAGTAACATTAAGCACTGACAAATCATACAAAAAAAAAGACTTCAGAGATGTAGGTGCTACTCTTGCAAAACCTAGAACATTAAAAACTTCTGACATCAATGACACCAACTATTTCTCATTTTGAATAGGAAAATACTTTCATTCTTGGTACATGCCAGATTTTCAAACATGAAAATAAGCTACTAACAATTCAATTCCGACACTATGTAGCAAAAGAACTTTACTGGTCAGATACCTCTCTTGCCCTTATTTAGGAGCTATGTTTCTTTTTTTGTGGGTTTTTTTTTGTTTGTTTGTTTTAAAAAGAAATTTGCTTTTCAAGTCACCATTCTCCCAATACCGGATGTCATTCACGGAACGTCCCCAGAGCACACTTTCTGCAAACCAGCCATTTCATTCTGTTGGTACCTTTACAAGCATAGGCAGTGAAATGCGTGCGTGCATATACATACACGTGGAGGACAGAGATTAAAATTTAGCAGCATATTTAAGAATCCAAAATAGAGCAAATTAATGTACCCAGGACCAGCAGAATCTGCTCGGGTTTACCCATGTACAGAATTGCTACACTGCACAAAAGGAAAGAAAGGGAAGATGGAAGGGTTGGGTTTTTTTCTTTTTTTGTTTGTTTGTTTGGGTTTTTTGTTTGTTTTAAATACTAGCTTCCTAGTGTTAAGAGCTTTGGTGAACAGGAACTCTCTCAGTCTGCCTGCAGCATCTTTCCTCTTCCCTTCCAGCCATCAGTGACCTCCCCTCTGGATGTACAAACTTTACGTCCTGCCAGGGCAGTTTCAAATGAAGGCGTACACTCCTGGCAGCTATTTCTTTCCAAGGCCCAGCAGTCCCCAAGCACCACAGTTTCTATCAAGACGTTACCACATCAGCACTGAGGTATCTGCCTCCCTCTTAGCTCCCCAGCTCTTCGGGGGAAGGAGAAGTGTTATAAGTTGAATGTGAGTTGAATCTGCTACCCTGCACAAAGCTGCCCCACTGACTGTAATGGGAGGAAAAAAGCCTTGGTGGTGGTCTTCCTCAGCCGTGTAGGGAGGCCGTGTGTTACTGCCAGCAGTTTGTTTAGGCAGCAATTTAGTTCTATTAAAAAAAAAAAAAAAAAAAAAAGAGAAGCTTCCCATTCCTCTTATTTATACAGAATTTATCCAAGCTGATACACATGTGTAAATGGCTCCTTTCAGAACCAGCTCAGGTTTAGTAAGGTTTTGCAGTGAAATGCAGTACCACAAAATACAAAAAGGTTGGTTGTGAGGCCCAGAAGGCATTTAGCTGTTTTTGTGCTGCACAGAACCCTGCTGGCGAGCCTGCACGACGCCGGCTGACTCGTCCACCACCACCACCTGGATACCTCAGTCTCGCCTTCCTGAAACGGAGAGCAGTGCAGAATGAAATGCAGGAACCAGCAGGTCGATGCTCACTCAGTTCTGGCCCCAGGCCAGCCCTGCGGGACACAAGATGACTCCTGCAGAACCACAAGGCTGCCTGCCTTATGCTCTCCAACATTTCAGTTTCCTAGAAAATTTATTAGCTCTAGCACAGGACTGTATGAACGCTCAGAGCCAGTCAGGGCTGATCAGCCATCCCAGGGCCTTAAGCACTGGGGAACACGTGCCAGAAACCAGCTGAGCAGGACCAGAGATAACGGCGAACTAACCATATTTAAAAAATGCAAAACAAGTTTTCTGTTCTGGACAATAATAAGCATCTTCACAATTAAATATTTTTGTAACTGCAAGGAAGTTTTGCAATACAAGAGTAAGGGAAAAGAAAAGCGTCCAAAAGACTTGAAATGTTTGATGCACTTATCTTCATTTATTTTACCAGCACTTACTGATCTGCTTTAGGAAGCTCATTGAGCGTCTTTTGTATGACTTCCATCCGCTTAAACCTTTCCAAATATAGTCTTTGCTGCGGAGAATCTAGCTCAAGAAACTCTCTTCCTGTCATCTTGAAGTCCTGGATCATAAGGAACAAAAAACAAGTGTAATCAAAGTTACACAGCCCCAGTATGTATCAAATAAACTTTTAAACTCTTTTGGCATGATGCAATCACAAATGCATTTCCTATTTTTTATGGCAGAGTTTTCAGATGCAAAGGGCACAATCCAGCTACAGAAGTCTAGGATATTTATGACTACACGAAGCCTACCAAACTGCTTTCTTTAGTGACGCTACAGCTGTGGTTTGACAGTTGCTCTAAGCCAACTTAAGTACTCGCTGCGATGAAAAGGGACTGTCTCACCCTCCAGACACTCCTGCCCGAGCACCTCCAACCCTGGGGCCATACAGCAGCTTGGATCAGGAAACACACAGATGGCAACTGCTCAGAGGAACAACGGGCAGCGTACTTGTTGTTGACAACCGCATCACCTTCTAACACAATGATCCCTAATGCCAGCAGCACAAAGGGAGACACTAACGGGACAATGGATTTTGGCAATACTCCAGGTTTAAATTGACTTAACTGTCAAATAGAACCATAGGGGGAAAACCCAAATAAATCCATTCTTTGAAAAGATTTAAAGAAATCATGAAGATATCTACTCTGCTTTTATATTCCACAACTAAAGCACTTTTTTGTAATTGGTACTCTTAGTCAGAGACATATATCAACTCAGAAGGCATAAACTGTATTGGGTTTGTGTGGCAAGGTTTTGGTAGCAGGGGAGGGGGGCTGCAGGGGTGGCTTCTGTGAGAAGCTGCCAGAGGCTTCCCCCATGTCCAATAGAGACAATGCCAGCTGGCTCCAAGACAGACCTGCCACTGGCCAAGGCCAAGCCCATCAGTGATGGTGGCAGCACCTCTGGGATAACGTATTTAAGAAGGGGGAAAAACCCTGCGCAACTGCAGCCGGAGAGAGGAGTGAGAATACATGAGAGGGACAACTCTGGAGACACCAAGGTCAGTGAAGAAGGAGGGGGAGGAGGTGCTCCAGGCTCTGGAGCAGAGATTCCCCTGCAGCCCATGGGGAAGACCATGGTGAGGCAGTCTGTCCGCCTGCAGCCCATGGAGGTTAACGGTGGAGCAGAGATCCACCTGCAGCCTGTGGAGGACCCCACGCTGGAGCAGGTGGATGCCTGAAGGAGGCTGTGACCCTGTGGGAAGCCCATGCTGGAGCAGGCTCTGGGCAGGACCTGTGGCCCCATGGGGGACCCACGGTGGAGCAGGGGAAGAGTGTGAGGAGTCCTGCCCCTGAGGAGGAAGGAGCGGCAGAGACAGCGTGTGACGAACTGACCGCAGCCCCCGTTCCCCTGCACCGCTCGGGGGGCAGAGGTAGAGAAGTCAGGAGTGAAGTTGAGCCTGGGAAAAGGGAGGGGTGGGGGAAGGTGTTTTTAGATTTGTTCTTATTTCTCATTATCCTATTCTGTTTAATTGGCAACAAATTAATTTCCCCAAAGCCTAGTCTGTTTTGTCCATAATGGTAACTGGTGAGTGATCTCCCTGTCCTTATCTCGACCCATGAGCTTTTCATCGTATCTTCTCCCCCTGTCCTGTTGATGGAAGGGGAGTGAGAGAGCTGCTTGGTGGGCACCTGGCAGCCAGCCGAGGTCAACCCACTACAACAGCTTTTAATTAAACCTGGTATTTAGTGATTCAAATGCTTTTTTCTAGACGTTTTGCCCCAGAGGAAAGTTTCCCAGGCTTACTTTGCGAGTCATACTTACCTTAAGTCTCTTTTATAACTTGAAGCCTGTGTCCTACAGCCAACTAGAGGACTGCGCTTGCTTTGATTCGGGCTTGGCGGGATGCAGGAGCGGCGTAAGCAGGGACCAGCAGCAGGACCTCACCCGGGACCAGCGGGGCCGGTGCCAGCCTTGCGGCCCCGTTCTAGGAGGAGGGTCTCCAAACCTGATCTTTAGGTAAACCACAGACATTACGTCACGGTAAGTACCCATGACGTGCATGCGACCCTCCCTGTCCCCTTGAACGCCGCTGTAAGGCAGCTGGAGGTCCCCGAGCCCCCCGGGGCCCGGTTCGGGGCAGAAGCCCTCATACCGGGAGGCTGCGGCTCACCCCTCCGCGCGCTTTAAACCCCACCGAAAGCCGTTCGCAGCCGTTAGCGACCGTTACCAACCGCCGTTAACCCCCTCGGCGCCGCCCCGGCACCGCATTCACCCTCACGGCCTTCCCGCCAGGGCCGGGCTCCGACCTGCACGACCTTGAGCGCTGCCCGCCGGACACCGCCCCGCCGGCGGCCCTCCCGCTCCCGCCCTCACCGAGCCGCTCCTGCCGCTCCCGCCGAGCAGGCCCCACCGCCTACAACATGGCTCCTCCCACCTCACGCCCCCTCCTCGTGGGCGCCGCCATCTTACCCGCTCACATGACCCAGGGCTTCAGAGGACACCTGTGATTGGGCGTTCCCCGCCGGCCCAGCATGGCGGCTTCCGATTGGCTGGGAGCCGGCCAGCGGGCGGCGGGGGCGGGGTGAGCGCCGGGCCCGGTGCTCGTTGCTAGGGGCGGCGGATGGCGGCGGCGGCGGCGGCTCCTCCATGGAGACGGGGCTGAGCGGGGATCCTGCAGCCGGCGGCCGGGACGCGGGGACTCCCCCTAGCGGAGCGAGGAGCCTTCGATGGGGGGAGGCCCAGTCCTCGGGGTAACCCGCTGACCCCCTCCCCTCAGCCGGGCCTCGGCTCCCCGCGCCGGGCGCTGCCTGCCGCCCCCTCCCCTCAGCCCCGCGCCCCTTCCCCGCTTGCTCCCCCCTCAGCCCCTGCATCGCCCGCTCCCCTCCTGCCTCGCCGCTCCCTTCCCTCTCCGCCAGCTCCTTTGTGCTCCCCGTCCCGTCCCCATCCAGCCCCCATTGCGTCCCGCTTCGCCCCACCTCCATCCCCTCCCTCATCCTCTCAGCAACCCGGGGGAAATCGTCCTCTTCCTTAAACCTAGCCCGGCTCCCCCAGTTCACCCGCACCCCAGCCCAGCCCTCCACCGGCCAAGCCAGCCTTTCTCTGCCTCGTCCCGCTTCAGAAAGCAACAGACGGTCCCCGTTTGGACCGGGAGAGGCGGGCGGGGAGGGGGGAGTCCCTGCCTGGAGGGAAGCGGGGACGAACAGATCCCCACTGTGAACACTACAGAGCAAACCAGAGCCGCCCCCTCCACAAATACAGTTTCCATCTCCTCAAGAAGACGATGCAAAGCAAAGCCCTGTCATGTGCATCGCAGCTCCTCATGCGGGGAAGGGAAGCGTTTGGAGCGTGTCCACCTTTTTCATACTTTTTCTTAACGAGCTAGATGAGAAAAATCTATCCCGTTTCTGTTTCTCTCTTTTTGTTTTTCCAGAAAAAGGGAGAGAGAGGGAGAGGCTCATATTGAAGCCAAGCAGCTGCGCTTCTGAGTGGGAAACTCTGGACTGATCTCATGCCTTGCGTTTTATTTCATTAATACTTCATTATCTCTGAAAATGAACCTTTTGTGAAGCTCTTCTCCTAACTCTCCTTATTCCTCTTTCACGAGGTGGCTGCTGTGCAAGGGAAGAAATGGCATGAAGTACCTGACTCCGGTATAAAGCAATCTGCTTTGCCAAAGTGCCCAGTGAGCAGCACTGTCACTTTAATAATTCCAGGTCAAGGGATTGCTTTCCTCGTTTTCAATCCTCTCTTTTAATACATGGGAGGATCAGAGGGACATTAAAGACCGTAAGGCTGGGTGGCTTGCAGATAATAAAAATGAAAGTGACTGGCCAGTGACTTCTGTTGGGTAAGAGGGTGATATTTGGAGGCTGTGGTCTGGTGAGGAAAAAGGGACCTTTTCAGTCTGCTGTGTAGTCACCTAATACATAGCTAGGAAAATTCATTCAAGAAGTGAAAGAAGTTAAAGAGTCACTTTGGATTGTTTTTGTCTTCCTCCTTATTTGGATTATTTGGGCGTTTTTGTCCTGCAAATAATATGTTTTTGAGCATGTACAGGTGGAGTATTAAGACAGCTGCCTAGAGATGGACTGTGCCTTAATTGTATTACATAAAATCTTTTAATTTTCAAACTTTGCTGCCAGAAGAGGAGTTATAATAAGGTTTTATATTGCCAAGGAACATTTTCTCTTGTATTTTTATAGATTCAAATATATTTTAAAGAAATTGAAAACATCTCTTAAAAAAATCAAAAAGCTGCTTTTTTTCCCTTTTTTTTCTTATTTGTGGGAAGCATCGGAAGTCCAATACAAGAAAACAGCAAGTACTGATAGAAATGAAGACCGAAGCTGCATTTCCTAACTGAACTGTAGAAGTGTTTTGCAATAGATAGCCAATTCCTGGCCTCGCAGAGTGTTCCAGTAGTACGTCGTTAATACCTGTAAATAAGTGCTTGCAACCAGATTCAGAAGTAGGAAGAAGAATGCCAGTCAAGAAGAAAGGTGGGCTATGAAGCTTCATATCTCATATTGCGTCCTCATTTTGTTAGATTGTTGATTTCTAGTACTTAAAATTTCAAATTAAAAGTGTTTTAATGGGGGATCGAAATTGTTTTTCTTTTGCACTGAAAATGGGAGAAAAACCTGTGCGCCTACAATAATAATTTTTAAAAGTATTTTTATGCCATGTTTTAAGACTTGTCATGTCAAATTTGGCCTCAAATAGTTATTTTGTAAAGATCAGCCATCAGAGATCTTGAACAGACACCATTGGCATTTAATTTTGTGAGAAGCCTCTCTAACAAACGCTAATGAATTTTAAAATCATAGGTTTAGTCTATTATCTATTCTTTACATGTTTGGCGGAGAAACATCAGCCATCAGTAGCAGCATAAATAACAAAGTTTCAAGGCTAATTTTAAATAAAAGTTATGAGAGTTGTGTTTTGAAGGCAATTTGAATGTGTTTTTTTTTTAAAATGTGATTTTAACTAACTTTGTTTTCCATGCTTTAATGCAATATAAAAGTACTATCTTTATGACTGTGGTATGGCAGCATTTAAGAAAATATGACCCGCCTTACGTTTTGCCCCTTCTCTCCTAAAGTTTGTGATTACAGCAAGTATAGAAGCAGCTTTGGAAAATGTGGTTTCCAGTGTTCAAACAAGAACTGGGGAATATATGAGGTCAGATTCTTACTCTGAAAACACTTGTAGACCTTAGGTTATTTATGGTTCCTTGCAAATGTGACACCGATTTAAAATTTCAGAATATGCTAATAGAATAAATGGCATGTGAACCTTTTCTGTTTGGCTCATCTATCCAGATGTCCCTGGATCTGATATATCCCTGGTTCTGATGATACCAATATGTGGGGGACGGAGCAAAAAGTGACTGTTACACAACAGAAATGGGGATATAGATGATGTGACTATGGATTCTTTTTCTTGTAGGAATAACCCCTCAGTATTAGTTACGAGTTAACATTTACTATATAAATAATGACAAAAACATGCAGATTGCTAGAGTTATTTTTGTACAAAAAACAATAAATGGGGTTTTGTGATTGTATTTTAACAGGTGACAGTGTAGAAACAAATTTGCAAAACTGAAATATTTTAATGAATCATATTGTCATTCATGTAATTACTTACAATGATTTGTAGTAAAGATGGGAACGTCTATGGAGGAGTACCGTCCCTTAATAATTCCTCCTGCTGTGCTGTAACCGTGTCACGCTGATGTACTGGTGAGGCTTGCGTACTCTACCTGTTTACAGAAGGAAAATTAAGACTGTCTTTTCATATTTTAAGTCTTAGTCCTGAATTAGGTGATTTACACCAAGGATGTTTCTGTGCTGGATGTTTAGCTGTAATTCAGTTTCAAAATACTTGCTGCAGGATTTTTTGGGTGAACTGTTATGGGCTCCTTTGTGCAGAAGTTAGATTGGCAATCGCAGCGGTCCCTCCTGGCCTTAAAAATCTGTGGATTTCCTGTTTGTTTCAAGACAGTCTGGGTCAGTCTTAATGTACATCAAGGCTTTAATTTCTTCTTCTGCCTTATGAGGATATGTATTTTGACAATTTTAAAATATAAACTCAAGAGACCCTAATATCCTCCTAGAAATACTTTAAACTGTCACATCAGTCAGTGTACTGAAGTTGCCAGTGTGGATGTATTTGAGTATTAAAAAGGGAATTGTTAAAAATGTATTTAAGCATGGATTAAAAATGTTAGTGAATCAGCAACTTTATTATAATTTTGAATGACTTAACTTGTCTAGTCCGTGCAATAGACTTTAACTTCCTAAATGTAATTAAAAGCATGCTGGCAACTTGAAACACGCTAGCATTTTAAATAAAGTCTGCTATTGTTACAAGTAATCCCTAATACTCCTATGAATATTAGGGAGATTGAGGGGATTTTGCCCTGTTTTTTTTTTTCCCCCATTTATTTGCTTTGTGCTTTTGACAGCACTTTGTGTCTAACTAGTTTCATATTTCTGTTGATGATTATCTTCCCTTTCTGGTCTTATGTATTTGGGAGTTCATGACTACTGTCTTTCCTACCCATGCCATCTGTAGAAATCTCAGTGGGATACCCTCTCCTAGGCTGTGCAAAAGTTTGTATTTCAATAGCAGCATTAAGGACAGGATTATCCCTCTCCCTTTCAGCACTTCTCTATGTGTTGCTATTTTGGATTTGATCAAAATATCCTCCTAAAATCAGTCTCGAGACAGAGAAACCCATAAAAACAAGTTTTAAAATATCCTGAGATTTATCACTGGAAGTTGTTGCCAAACACTGCTTTCTGTGGCATTGACCGGTTCTCGGTCTTTCTGAAGAACAGTGAATGCATTTTGAGAATTTGCCTTAGAAAGAGCGCTCACATTCAGTACTGGTCTAAAATTTCACATAGCTTTGGTCCTAATTTACACTTCACCTTACTGCTTGATACGATGTCTGCCATCTTGCTTTTAAAAGTCTAGGCCTGTTCAGTCAGGAAAAAAATAGTTTAAATATAAAATAAATAGTTTAAATATTTAAATAGTTAAAAAACATATACCTCAGAGGAAGCATTGGTTTCTTATGGATGTGGAAAAAAAGGCTTGCTACTGGTTCTGATCCTGTTTGTGTCAGCATGTGATTGCCCTTGCCTAATGTGCTGGAGTGAAAGGATTTTGTTTTCTCACTTCATTCGGGAGGGAAATAAGACTCCACGTTCCCAAGAATATTCACAGAGTTGGCATGCTTGCTGTCAGTCTCAGCAAAAAAAAAAAAAATCAGCAAGGCTGGAAAGGGAGAACGGAGTACCCTGCAGGCGTTGAATGTGTTCCCTTTAGATAAGGGGCGAGACATTGTATGGATTATTGCGTTAGTGCTGCGTGATTAAACAAATGGCTATTCTCTTTGGCTTTTGGTTGCTCATCTTTCACTTAAGTACACTTACAATTTTAAATCAGATGAGACATTTGATTTTAGTTACAAAATTATTTGTTGGACAGTGCCATTTGGAGACGATATGGGATGAACAGATTTGAGAAATGAATTAATTATTTTCGCTTAATTTTTACTTTACTTTCACAAACAAACTACGATATGTTTGAATACAACTATTCATAACAAATTGATGGAACTTCTTGAGGAAAGCTTCGCTTCAAAGTAAAATAGTACTACCACACAGAAGTGAAGTCAGGTCACGAAGCGAAGTCATGTTTTTGTGTGGTTTTAGATGTCTTCTCTCCCTCCCTCCCTGAGTGACTTAGCCGAGTTGATTTCTGTTAACTGTAAGGGACTATATTTAGATCCGTAATTGCATATATTTTGGATTCATCTATGGAATAGTTAAGAGCATGAAATGTTACCGTAATTCATTCATGTCTTTCACAGTGACGGAAAGAACTAATTAGATCCATGCTTCTCTGTGATGGAGACCAGATTCCAGATTTGGAACCCTGCTAGTAATTCCCACGGAGATGGCAGGAACCCCTACATCTAGATGCCTGGCTGCACATGTGCTTCTAGACTAACCCCGTCATTGTCTTTGCACATCTAGCTATGTCTAGGCACCAAGAGATACTTGAACGTTGGGATTTATACTGCCCTCATCCCACTTTCTGTCTCTGAGAGTGAGAGGAATTGTATCTTTAGCCAGATGAAACCTGGGGGCTGCTATTAATATCATCTTGACTCACTCCACCTTGTAGCCAGTGTATAAAGGCACACTGATTCTGTTTGTCATGGAATAACTTTTTTCATCATACCTCTTATATAAAGAAATGCCTTCAAGAACATGTTTTATTAAGCACATCAGTGTCAAGAATTAAAAAGTCTCAATCCAATCCCATGTGGACTACTTCTGTGCCATTTAGAAGAATCTGACAGATAACGCTTTATGAAGTGCTAGATTTTGTAATGGTAATGCTAACTTTATGTGGCCGGTCTGTTGAAAGAAAGGGGTCTAAAAACAACTCAGCAAGAACTTTTAAAGCAAAGTTCATAAAGGACCAGACAAAGCTAGCTCCCATTAATGCACTGGAGTTCTGCGTGCCCTGAATCTCTTTAAACTGGCAACTTCTTTTTAGGTAATAAAATTTAAATTTAGGATCATAACTCTTTTGTGCTCAAAAATCTTAGTGAATGTAGTTGTAGACTCCTTACAGTTTACAGCAGGAAATCCAGCACATATTGGAGATTATAGTTTCCATTTTACTTCTGAGAAGTCATTGGTATTACCGGCTTTTTGTCCTTTTAGTTGCTGAATAAGTATTCTCAAATAAGTACATGGCTAAAAAGCCACATTTTTCACTCCAAGTTCTGTTCGACTACCTCTCAGTTTTTACAGTGAATTGACTGGGAGCAGTGCAAAGTTGTAGGTCATGTTTACAGACTGTGGAAAGAACAATTTTAGTTTTCCAAGAGTTAAACAAACAAGTGACTGAAAATTGCTAGCTAAACTTTGCCAGCTTTCACCATAAAGCTTTGATTTAAAGATGTAGCTGCTTTTATGGCAGTAATCTTTTCCCAGCCAGACATTGTTTCTTCTGTGAGAAACAGTGAGATATTTTGCACACAAAAGGACTACAGGAGCAGGCATAATACAGAACAAGCCTTTGTTATATAAATGAAGGCTGCAAAGCTAAGTGGACTTTGGACTGGGAATAGTGAAATTTATATTCTTTTTCCTGCTCTACCATTGTTCTGGTATTTGTCAGATGTTTAATGCAGATCCATCCCATTGTAGTTGCCTCACCTACGTAGGGTGTCCAGCTTGTTTTCCTGGAGAGCTGCTTTGGTCAGCAGAGAGAGATCCACCTTCAAAGGGCATTTTAACCCACCTAAGATCTGAATTGTCTTCTTGACAATTGTCATCTTCTCTCTCTCCATAGACTGTAGATGGAACATAGGGTAACCACACTAAATCACTTGCCTCAGTTAGATGATTTCTCAGTCTCCCATATAAATTTTAGTGGAAAAGCTACCTCCTTAGCTGAGATATTTATGAGAGCTGACGTTGTGTGTTCTGAGTGCTATAAATTAACACTATTCATTATTTTTGTGGGGAAAAAAGTGTTATGAATTATTGTACTGTTAGTCAGTAGAACTGGAGGCAGTCATAGTGTTGACACAGACACAAGAGGCAGCTGTGCATCCTCTCCTTCATTCCTGTTAAATGCATATTGCACTCAGTAGAAGTAATGGTGTCTTGCATTATAAGCATATTTTTTTCCTTCTCATCCTCTCTTCTTTCCTTCTGAATTTGTTCCAGATGGCCAAGTTAGATGTCAGAGGGTGACCACAGAGAAAAAGCTGAATTTGTAACTAGTGGCCAAATGTGATAAAAGATGATTTTGCAGTCCTTGCTTCAGCAAAATGAGAAAAATCTGCCTTACTCAGATTTACTTATTTTGGTCAGGTCACACCAGGTTCTTGCTTCTTACAAGTATTGAAGGTCTGTTTCACTATGGTATCTTCTTGTCATTACTGTAGATTAAAACAGTGCCAAACAACATCTTTATAAAAATAAAGATCATGTTTTCTCTTGTCATATTCATCCTAGAAATAGCCAGTGAAGCTGCCTTGACCTGATGGGTGATGACAGTAGTAACCAACATACAAAATATGTGAAGGAACCATTTGCTTTTTAATGGCTGTGGTCCAGAGGAGCTTTTGGTGGCATTAAACTCTCGTCGTCAGGACAAGTTAGTGCAAATGTTCTTAGGTCTGGCTTCACTTTTGGGATGAAGAGGTCAATGCTTCGTGCAAATGTCCTTAAATCTGTCTTCACTTTGGGGATGAAGAGGTCAATGCTTCCTTCAAAATACATTTATCAGGGAATTGAATCATGTCTAGTTTCCTGGAAAGAGGGAATCTGGACAATTTATGGTTTTACAAACAGAAACCAATACTTGATGTTTTACAATGCTCCTCTCTCCCCTGGCTGTATGGCATATATCGCATTATGCTGTAGTGGAATAATTCAAGTCACCTTCCAATTCCAACACCAACTTCTAGGTGTTGTGTGCTACAGTAATACTGCCTTGCAGATGGGTGCCTGCTGAGCTGTGCTTTTAGCAAGAAAAACCCCCAAACACCACAAACAAGTCCCAAACCAAACTTTGCAGATCTACAGATTCAATTGTTTAATGTCCAAACCATAGAATTCCTTTTCTGTTGTTGCCTGGAGGCATGTGTTTTCTTATCAACTCAGAGACTCGAGTCTAATACAGAGGTTCTTCAATGAAAAGTTCCAAAGTGAATGTGAGAAAATGTAAGACCGTAATGTGCATTTTGGTAATAAATAAAGGCGGTTTAATCTCATTCCATTTTTTGCATCTCTAGAAAGATGTCAGTGTTACTGAATTAGATCTGATTTTTCTTAATTCCACATTTTTTTTCTTTCATGTGAAATAATACTTCTTTTGTATGAGTTTGGAAGTTATTTATTCAGAACAGACATCTTTTTGTTAGCTTTCTGTCTCATTCCAATTTTCACATTTAGGATAATTTTGATGTTGAATGTTCTTTTAAAGCAAAAAAAAAAATGCACAGCAGCTGTAATAAGTGTATAACTTCTGGCTTTTACTCTTGTAACTATACATCAAGTTCCACTAGTTTTGTGTATTACATACAATTAGATTGTAAGCTCTTCAAAGCAGGGCTCTTTAATAATTTTACACTGTTAAGATGTCAATTTACATTTATTCTGCTGCATAAATAAGAGGTTTTCATTTGGTGCTGCATCATTTTGGGGGTTTGTGGCTTCATTTTCCCTTCTGTCTTCATATTTGCATTGTTGATTTAATATTCGCATTTGTACACCTAGATTTTAACATTGTGACACTTGAAAGGCAGAAACGAGAAGTTCAGGTGAAGCTGCTTATATTTGCAGGGTTTCTGTAGTTTTAGAAGGAGTCTCAGGGCCTGAGAATCTGCTCACGCTGGTGTCTGAGACGCAAACAGTCTGTGTAGCCAAGGCAAGAGATGTGAGAAAGGATCACTAACGAGCAGGCCCCACATTACCTTCAACGTGGCTGGGAAAAAAGCGCTTAATGAAAAAAAGGAATGGCCCTGCTGGGGTTAGCGGCTGATCTCAGCAGTTGCTAAAGCCCTTCTGGGGTCCCTGAAGAGAAGTGGTGCAGTAGGAAGAATCCAGGTCCCAGAGTGAGCCACTGATAATTAAGAAATAATGGACTCTCCTTTATTATGGTAAAGCGTGACAGATAAGAGGAACAGATTATACGCTAAATACTAAGTATTTTTTCAAGATTGAATTGTAGTTTACAGGCAGGGGCGAGTAGAGGAGGGCTATCTGTGGGGTTGCAGGGGTCAGATATTCCCATCTGGGGGCACTAAAGCAGGACTGCAGCTTGGTTTTCAAGATGCTTTCTGATAAGCAGAAATGCGGGAGAAAAGTTTATGATTTTATGCTGAGCCACTGATCTTTATATAGTTGTCCTATTCCTTGAGTAAGTACAGTTAGTCACGTTTAAAGGAATATATTTAAAACTAAAAAATATGTAAAAGTAGCAGTTTAACAGAATAGATGTATGGTTACATGTTGTAAAATCAAGCGTGAAGATATTTAGACAACAAACTTGCATTGCAGCTAATCATCATTGATAATTGAAATTTTTCTTAAGGAGCCAGTTTTCCTTATAGTAAATTACACAAAAAGTTTGATTCTTAAGAAACAAGCAAAAAAAAGAACCCAAGCACTCTTTTATTATCATTGCTTCCCTGGTCATTTCTGTGCGTGTGTCATGTTTCCTAAAGCTGACGCTCTTTCTGTCCAGCTTCATCCACCAGTCTCTGTTCTGCAGCATTACCGGGTCTTCAGCCGGAGTTTAGAGATTGTGCTTTAAGATAAATTTAATTCCAGAAAAGAAAATAAGAGGCTTTGGAAATGTAAACCATGTACAAAAGTTGCAGGGGCTGAAACTGTTTAGCCTGGGAAACAGGAGACTGAGCAGGGGAGGGATATGACAAGTCACACAATATAGAAGAGGCTATAAACGGAATAAGGGTGGTTTGCTTTCCACATCAACATCTGGAGGACAAGAAGTAGTTGTCCTGATTTATAACAAGAAAGATGGAAATTATAGAGTAGAAAAAAAACACTAGAACCTTCAAGCACTGAAATCAGATGGTGAGGGATCTTGTGGACTTTGTAGGAGGTTACCAGCGCAGTGAGACAGGCATCGATGGGATGGATGTGAGTCTGGGTCCTTCTGCGCAGCAGGGAGGCAAACCGAGAACCTAATTGGGCTCCTCCAGGCTCTGTGTGTCTGTAATTTCTGTTTCTCAGAGAATTCAGCTGACAGGTCATAGCATAACTCGCGCACTTCAAAGCAATCTGACTTGCAGAGCATTTAGGCCTGTTCGTTGCATCGTCTGCACAAATCAGTGTTCTCTAAGAAGAGGCTGC
This sequence comes from Theristicus caerulescens, assembly GCA_020745775.1. NCBI lineage: Eukaryota > Metazoa > Chordata > Aves > Pelecaniformes > Threskiornithidae > Theristicus > Theristicus caerulescens. Next base: position 125,914,456 of record CM036559.1, on the reverse strand, counting down.
TGGGCAACTTCTGCCATTTGCTTGCTGCCTTTTGCACCGGCTATTTGTGCGACTGCATGTTAACACCATTCCGTGCAGAGCTGCCTGTCCTCCTTACTCGAGTCCAGTTTCCCTTGGCGTTTGGATGCCTGGTTTCCCCTTAATATACCTGAGCACATACTATTGCCTCGTTCTGTGAAATTTGCTGTGGTACTTGCACAGCGGTTCTTCTCACAGAATATCTGGCCCATTTCTTGTCTGCTCACAGCATCAAGGTCTAGAATAACAGCACTTCACAACTAAACTGTTCCTAAATTTGTGTTTTGCAGGAAAGCAGTCTGTGCAGAGAATTCACCAAGGCTACGGTTAATTTGGGGAGGTTGCACTTCTTTTTACAGTTAACGCAGAGCGAGCGCACCTCAGAATGCAACCTTAACTTTAAATACCATTCCTTGAAAGAGTTTCTCCAGTGGCCCAAGATTAATCTTCACAGACCATATGTCAGTCTCCTCTGTATGCTGACCTGGTTCCTAAAAGCTGAAACCCCAGAAATAAGCCTGCCTGATAATCCCTTAAATGATGAACCCCCCTTTTTTCTGTCCTCGTGTTTTCCCTAGCAGGACAGAAGATGGGTTTACGTGTCATGCGTACTCTCAGGAGCTGTTATTTTTAACCCTTTTGCTTGTTTGTTGTGAGTGCTCATCACACTGGGTGATAGTATTTGTCACATACGTAATGCCTTATGTTTCCTCAAGGTCGCATAACCCATATGTTGCCTTTTCTTGGTAGTTCATTAAAGTCCTATTGCAGATATGAAGGACGTGAGATGCTGAGAGCTTTCTGGTTTGTACAGGGCTACATATTCCCTGTCTGCTTTCCTTCTGTCCAATCTGCTAGATTAATTTGCGTCTCATATTTATGTTTATATGTATATATTTTATCATTGTTATTTGTCTAATAGTTCTCAAGCCTTTTGAAGCATTGGAGCCTACAGCTTGTGTTTTTCTCAGTCGTCTTAGTATACTGTTTCTCGTGTTTCTTTCTAAAATTTAACGGGCTTACACCTCTAGTTTAGAAACTTCAGATTTTAAGATACAGTCTCATATAGGAGTTTTAAAGCCCAGGTGTGTGTACAGAGCATTGCATACTAACAGGATTTGTTTCTTTGTGTTCGCTGTTGTGTGTGAAGATTAAGAAAGGTAAATGAGTTACTGATGGCTTTGGCTTGGATCAGTCCCAATGCAGGTTGCTTGGAAATTTCTTATAAAATTTTGCATCCCCTCCTGTTGAACTATAACAACTCATTTTAATTTTTTGAGCTCTCCAGAGCAGAGGATCAAATCAAGAGATCTTAAAATAATTGAGGCAGGGAACAGGAACAACCTCTGGCTCTTTTGTCAATGGTTGTCTAAATGAAGGTGTGAACTCTCCAAAAGTAAAAGCAGTTTTTGAGATCATTTTCTTCTAAAGTTATGAAAGTTCACTGGGAAAATGTCTGTGCTCTCTTTCCCAGTGCTCTGGTTGCATTTCTCACTTCTATTTTGGCTGCTGTATTTTTCCTCCCCCATTCTTCCTGCCTTTTCCAGCTTCAGTGCCCTACATTTTCCGAGTTCTGCTTCTTCAAAAGCTGGAAAGGGTCTCCTGAAATATGTTGGTGTGTTTTTCTTTAAAAAATCACCTATGCCACAGACTTTGCAAGTCAGAAAATAATCAAAATCCTTCTTAGGAAAGGGAGCAGATAAAATTAGAAAAAAGAAAGAGAAATTGAAATTAAAAACCCCTTAGCCTTATCAACTCAGTTAGGGTTAGAGCTCAACTAATGTTAAACACTTGTCACTGATGAAACAATATTTTTTGTTTCTTTTAAGTCAACATTTTTCCATACTGTTGCACCCCAAAAGTCTTTTCATTCGCAAACTCTGATGCCAATGGGAGGACAGAAATGCAAATATGATCCTAAACTTACCACTAGGCTGTTGTAGGCTTCTGAGCAAATCTGGGCTTCCCTGAGAGGCCGAGGTTGCCTGATACTCCCTGTGCTGCTGCAGGGCACTCTTAACCAGCCGACTGTGATTTCTTGCATGTGCAAGGCAGAAGTTTCCAGCTCCTGAGTTTGCAATCACATTTGCTTTTTTCCTCTCCATCTTCTGAACTACCTTGCTTTGTAGCAGGAGTTGGGTGACAGGATCATAGCCCTGTGGAAGACAGCAGCAGCTCTCAGCAGACTTGCGGTTGTTCAAAGCATAGCAATTTGTCCGCAAAACCAGGGTTTGGTCCTGGTCAGTATTGTATACGGGTCCCTATAGGGTTCTGCCTATATGGCTGTATGCCCTGAAGGAGCTATAAGGGCTTGAAAATAGGTACGTAACAGCATCTGCCTGAATTAGGTGGTGCTTCCATCATCTGTTTCTTTGTTTTGAGTTATCCTCATTCAACATAACCTGGTCTGAGGAGTTTCAAAAATGGAGCTTCTTGGAGACTGGTTTTGAATCAGTTTTATCTTTCTCATATAGTTTCAGTTAATCCTGTTCGAAAAATCTTTTCCAATTATTGAAATTCATAGATATTCCTAAATTATCTTCAGATCTAATATATTTAGTTCACTTAAATGATAAATGGTTTGAATAACATCTGGGAGATATTTAGGAAAACTGTCTCCTGTATCCTATAGCTGTTCCCATAGACATCACATTGTGTGAACTGCCATGTGCGGGCATGGCTGTGTCATCCTCTGTCCCATATGAAGGCACAGTACGTATCAAAGACTTGTTAACCAACACAACTGTCTCCATACCAGCAGAGCTGCAATGCTTCAACTCTCCTGGTACTGTACTTTAGGTACCGCACCAGGTATAGTTAGATGAACTCAAACGGTGTGTAAGTGAAGTCCAATCCTGCTGCCTTCAAGCAAGCGCAACTCCCTGGGATGTTTATATTTTGCTTAAGTAAATAGTTGAGCATTGGTCTACAGGATCAAACTAATGTATGGGTATTTCAAAGGACACCACGGAGCTTGTTCCTCTGTAGTGCTGCAGCTGCGTAGTTGTTTAGACCAGTGTCAAGTGTACTTAAAACAATGTCGTTCTGATTTCACAGCATTTACGTGCTTTTCTTTACTCATTTGGCAGTTGTATGGGTGTCCTCACAAGCACCATGCACCTGCACCGTGTAAGCACGTAACTCAGTTTTTGTGTGCAGGACTCCCATAAGATTTCCAGTCACCTAAACACATTCATGTAATCAAAAGCAGAGTGTCCACCTGTTACCCTCTTACTGAAAAAACTGAAGCTCAATTTTTTGTGTCTCCTTGCCTATATGGAGTTTCAGTGATTCTAAAATGTGCTTGCAAAAAATGAGAGTGTGGCAAAGACCCAGAAATAAACCAGGAGAGGAAGGGAATCCTTCTGCTTTAAGGCACCTGTGAGTATTGCAAGTGGCATCCAGATCGTGGGTATGGACGCTGAGAAGTAGCTAAGGTGGAATTGCTTTTGACATCATTTTATCAAAGTAGGTGGTAAAACAAATTAATTGCAGAATTTCCTTTCTTGCTTTTGAATATGTGTAATTATGACATTTAGTCTTTCATATGTTTAGCTTACATTTTAAGGACAGTGCTTTAGGAAACAATTGTTTATTGGTGAGAAGTTAGAATCATAGAATCGTTAAGGTTGGAAAAGACCCTTAAGATCGTCGAGTCCAACCGTTAACCTACCACTGCCAAGTCCACCACTAAGCCATGTCCTTAAAGTTCATGTCTCCTGATATATAATACACATTACTCTGTACCTGCTTGTATGTATGGCTTCAGTTCTTGTTGACAGTATCCCTGGAAAACTTTTTCTCTGTAAGTTATACTGAAGCTATGTTTTGTTAAAAAATAACTTGGATTGTATTAACAGTGAATTTGCTATGTAATTTTGTTATTTGTTTTATCAGATATATAAGCACTGCCCCAACAAATTTTCTGGCTCTATAGTATAGCTGTCTATTTATGGAGCTTTAAAAACCTACGTAAAAGTGTGTCTATAAAGTGTGGGGACTATAAAGTGTGGGGACTATAAAGTGTGGATTATTCTCTAGTGGTCCCATCTAGAATAATAACTCCAAGGGAAGGATTTGCCTTTTTTTGATTCTTATATAGATCAATACATTACATTAAGCAGAGACTCATTCTGTAGAAGAAAAATTAAATAATTTCTTGTGTGATAGAACTTTAGATTGTTTGAGGGAGGGAAAAGTTTTCCAAAGAAATTCAATAAGCAAAGTTACTGATCTACAGTTTTCTGTCAGTATCACATATTTCTGATTTGCTGTATTATAGCAATTGCCCAGTCCTTGGTCAGTAACATAAACATTTATGAACTGGTTAAAAAATTACGGAGCGATAAAGCGATAACATCTACAGAATTGTTAGTTAGCTTGGGTTAATTGATCATCTCTTGGACAAGATACTGTAGGATCATAAACTCTGTTTTATCCTTAAAAGAATTTTTTCTTATTATTGTATATTTAATGGTTGGACTTGATGATCTTAGAAGTCTTTTCCAACCGAAATGATTCTATGTTTTGAGTATGATTTATTTAAACAAAACAGTAATGCACATACTTTCTAGAATATACGTGACTTTTTGTAGGACTGTATCTTCTGAGTGGTTCTTGTCAAAGTCATCTTTCAAAGCCAATAGGATCGGTTTAAAAATAGTGCCATAATATGCAAAGAAATGGTAAGAAAAGCTAGAACTACGCCCAGCAGACCTCATGGGGCACAGGTGATATTGACTTTTCAGTGGTCTTTTGTTAGCAGATGGCTGTGGTTTAACCCGGCAGGCAGCTAAGCACCACCCAGCCGTTCGCTCATTGCTCCCCAGTGGGATGGGGGAGAGAATTGAAAAAAGAAAGGTAAAACTCATGGGTTGAGATAAAGACAATTTCAGAGGACAGAAAATAAAGGGAAAATAATGATATGATGAAAGAATATACAAAAGAAGTGATGCACAATGCAATTGCTCACCATCTGCTGACCAATGCCCAGCCAGTTCCTGAACAGTGGACACCTGGCCAGCTTTTCCCTAATTTATATGCTGAGCATGGCGTCATATGGTGTGGGATATCCCTTTGGTCAGTCGGGGTCAGCTGTCCCAGCTGTGTCCCCTCCCAACTCCTTGTGCACCCCCAGCCTGCTCTCTGGTGGGGTGGGGTGAGAAGCAGAAAAGGCCTTGGCTCTGTGTAAGCACTGCTCAGCAATAACGAAAACATCAGTGTCTTATCATCAACATTATTCTCATCCTAAATCCAAACCACAGCACTATACCAGCTACTAGAAAGAAAAGTAACTCTATCCCAGCTGAAACCAGGACAGCAGACAAAGGACCTACTCAGGATCAACACGGAGGCCCACAACTTGGAATATTAAATTGTCTTTTTATTAGATTTGTGGTCTTGTTGAATTTGGTTTTGGTGTAGGCACTGCAGAATAGTGGTACCGTAGAACAAAGATTTCTTTTGCATTTATGATACACTCTGACTGTAAGGTACAGGACCTATTTTGGCTGCTAAAATGAATTATGTGCTCCAGTGGATATTGTCCTCCCGTACATACAGTGATCCAGTCCTTCATGAAAACCACCAGTCTGAAATTCTTCTTGATGAGAGGAATGTGTGGGAATTCAGCTTCAGAAACTTCGGGTTTATTTGGGTGGCAGGGAATATGGTTCTTATTTGCCTATTGTGCTGCAGTCCAGGCAGTCAGTTCTTGCAGCTGAATATTATTTAAACTTTGTAGCTGTCAAACAGCCCCAAAAGGCAAAGTACTGGATGTCCTCATCTCCTTTGGGTATAACTGGGAGTTGAAGATGATTATCATCTTGGAGAGAGTACTTAGTATTCTTCAGACGTGCTATATTATTGTATTATTTCATGTATCTGATTGTTGTATGAATGTTGCGTGGCAGTGCTGAGCAGGATTATGCCCCATCATGCTGAATGCTGTACAAATCCAGATGAGGATCTGGTCCCAAGTAATTTATAATCAGTAAAGTTTGACAACAAGGCTGAAAGTTGCTTTTTGAAAGCCTAATCTAGTGCCAAAATGACTGGATATTTGAATAGTCTCCATAAGCCCCTTGGTTTTTCAGGAGTGCTCCAGTAGCAGTGGTGACACAGCCCCCTCCCTGACATGCTAAAATACTCTTGGTCAAGATGTGTTCCAGTTGATACCAGAACATCAATGGTGGCTTTCAGCAAAAGCAGGGCAGCCTGGGGGTGACTGGATCTCCCAGCACATGCAACACATCACAGGTTATTTGGAAAACTAGATATACCGCTACCGAGCGCGATTGTGCAGGGAAAAGCTGCAACTCCATGCAGAAGCTTAGGGAAGAAGTAAAAATTAATGTATCCTATTAAAGCTAGCGAGGAAAATTAGGCAGGAAGATAATTACTTGATCTGGGATTTAGCCAGGATTTAGCGTTAACACTAGAACTGTGCCCTGTTGCTGATTGTTCAGTTTGTAGAGTTTAAGACTTGGTTTGGGGTCAACCAAAGGTAGGCTTTTTTCATCTTGATGAACTGATAAACAATAATTTAAGTGAAAATAAGAACTCTGCTCATACCCCCAAAGGATGCTACATTTTTGTAGCTGTTTTTTTAAAATAAGAACTATACACTTTAGGGAAGGAATGATTAATGAAGGAGGGGATGTCAGCATGCTTCACCAAGAGACAAAGAAAGAAGGAGTCGTAGGGTGTCTGTCGTGTGGAGCCCAAAGGGAGGCAGGCATTCAAATCCTGTTTTCCTGATTTCTCAGATAGAGAAAAGTGGGGTGGTGTGAGAAAAAAGGACACTTCTGAAAAGTGTCCTCAGTACTGGATACTTTGCAGTGGTTGTCCACCACTCTCTTCTGCTTCACTTTAATATAAATAATCATATATTTCTTGCATATGCCTGTCTGTATTGGGGGGAAGGTGAATGCCTGATTCCATCCCATGCTTTAAGCTATTAGCTAATTATTTTGTAGAGGGGAGCTGGAACTCTCAGGATATTGATGAAAGCACAGGCATCACAGGTGGGTCAGACACAGTCATGAGGTCAGTGAAAGATATGACGTGATTGGCGTTTTCAAGGCAAAAGAAGCTGAGCCGACATGTAGAATTAGTTCTTTATTCCCAGCCATTTATTGGGAATACCCCAACCACATCCCACTTGGACACAGAACTTTGTTTCGAGGCTGTGCTTTTGGTTTGGGTGATCTGTGGTGGGACCCCAGCTTGGGTGTTGTGGCCTGGCCTTTAATAAAGCCGATCTTTCTCTCTGGAGGTTCTAAGCGGGTCCTAGGTGCACTACTGGCTTTAGGTGGAAACAAGGCAGTTGCCTCACCCTTACCTGCCCCAGGGTAAGGGTTCCTCTTGGAAACCCCCTCAAGGTGGGATTGCAGCAGAGAACTGCGAGCTCCTTCATTGTGTAAATGTCTACACTGCTATAAAATACTCCCTAATCTTCATATATATGTGATATATACATGTATTTGTATATGTGTGTGCATATATATATACATTTAAATACCATTCCTTTTTATTCATTATGTTTTTCATTTCTCTGATGAAGTGCTTGTGACCAGCCAGAATTTCTGTGAGGAGAAAGAAAAGAAATTGCATCTTCTTAAACATTAATCACTGATTAAATATTTCCCCCTTTTAATTTGAGAATGTTATCAACTTACAGAATACAAGTCGTGTCTCTACCCCTACCACGAACTCATCTAGTTGTCACACCACCACGCTACAGGGATCACGTTCAAAATCCTTGGATGAACAAAGACGATCAATTTTTACATAGTGAAAAAGAAGTTTTCTTTCAGTTATTTAAAAAAAAGAATGATAAAAGCAGTCTGTTTTGCCTTTCCAAGCCTTTTTATTGAGTTTAATCTAGCTGAAGAGTCTGAACCTCTCCTGGTAATGAAGCTTGCATTGAACTCTACTGTAAGAGATTTAGATTGAGGCACTTATTTCACTATAATCATTAATTCGTATTTTTTTTACTGTTTGGTACTCTTATTGCAAACTTGGTGGCAATATAATTACAAAAGTGTGTGCAGATATCTCAGTGTCATATACGTATGTGCGTGGACATTTCTGTGAGCTAGTTAGGATGGGGAGAAGGAAAGGTGAAGTCTGATTCTCCATTTTCCTCTATTTTCTTATATGTAAGATAGTGATATTTGGATTTCATACAATTTTGTATGTCACTCATACTCTTGGCAAATGACTACACAAAGATAATAGCAGTCGGAGAAACAGAGAGCTCTCTTTCTCTGGACTCTTACAGAAAGGCTGGATTGCTGCATTTGAGCCAACACATGAATGGAAGTCTGCTCTCAAAGTCTCATTTTTACCAAAGAGGTAGATAGCAATTTTGTGTAGTGAGGGAGCAGAAAAAAACACCAACCACCCTCTTGGACACCTGCCTTTCAGATACACATTTGCTATTCAGAGAACAGAGAATTGAGTGCTGCAGATGCCAAGCAAACACTTTCATGTCTTCTCTGAATATGTTTTAAGGCCAGTTTTCCTGCATGGGTATCCATAACGGTTATTGTCTGTAATTTTGTAGCTTCTGCAAATTGTAATTTGGTCCAAACCCCATAGCTTCCAGCTGGTTTTGGATAAATGAAAGTTGAACACTTGTTGTAGATGCTATTCAAAAGATCATTTTCCCTTGCAGGGAGATCTCAGACACGCAGTAATCTTCCTGGTTTGGTGTTGGGTTGATCTCTCTCCGTTTTGCCTATGTTGCTCATGGCATACAGCTAATGACAGAATGCAACAAAATTTGTTTTAAATATTCCTTACATGTGTGAACAATGTCTTTAGAAATGTGGAGTTAATATTTCAGCATTTAAATACTTTCCAGAGCCAATAAAAGACTTTTTTTTTTTTTTTACTTGTTCATTTTTAGATACTGACCGAGCTTTAGTGCTGCTGGAGGAATATTGTAAAAAACTAAGGAAACCAGAAGAGCAACAACTGAAAAAAGCCATCAGAAAGGTGATGGGCATCTTTAAGAGCAGCTTGTTTCAGGCACTTCTAGGTAGGTACCAATATTTAATGCTAGATGTATGCTCCTGAAGGCCAGAACTAGGTCAGACCTAGTAACTTTCTTATTGGTCACTATTTAATTTGTGTTTACAATGGAACAGTTGAGATGATCCTTCCAGGTTCTCTGTGGGGAGACTTGTCCTGGTATTTCAACGGTACTTTCTTATTTATAGCGAAAGAAAGAGTAACAAAAAACTCATGCAATATAAGGCATCGAATGGTTATTCCTAAACCTTGCTGCTTTCCTTTGTTTAATGGAAGTTACTGTACCAGAGTAGGACATAACTGTTTATGCAAAGTTGAAGATGAAGCCGTCTCCACACAGGTAAATGGCCAAAGTTTCATTGATTTCACTGGCACCAAGTAGCATCTAAAATCTGTGTCCTTTGCATTATGTTTTTGTGAAAAGTGTCAGCCAGAGAAACTTAGAAATGAGTCAAGAAAAATGCTCAGTGAAACTTTGGCAGAATGTCCCATCCATGCGATGTCGCAGGGTTCAAATAGACATGCTGGCTGATGTCTCAGTTTTTCTTCCATTTACTTGAAGGTCCCCATTTCACCTTGTAAATGATGGTACTTGTCGAAATCGAGCACTTGGTGTTTTGGAGCTTTATATAAAATAACCTCCAGAAGTTATTATATATAATGTTTTCAAGGTCATGAACGTACCCGTGTGCTGTAGCATCTCTGTTGTCCCTTGTGCCGTGCCTGTGCTGCCAGTCATGGGAAGCGGTGACAGTAGCTGTGCATCACCCTTGCTCTGCCTCCCTCTGCCCTCTTGCTCACGTTGCATTGGCCCCTCGGTGTTTTATTCCTTCGCAACCATCTGTAAATTTTGTGCAGAACTAGTCTGAAGGGCGCATTTCTTAACACAAATGATGTTTGTGGAAGCACATGTACCTTCAAGTTATGGTTATTTGAAGCCAGAGTACCAGTTGTGCTCATTGCAGAGCTACAATCAGTAGCAGTTAGAAAAAAACCTTGATTATACATCATAAAAGTAGAAGCACATCCATACTGCACTATTACTGTGAAGACAATGGAGGTTCAGGAAGAGTTTCAGTAATTTCTGTAGTGTTTATGAAAAATGTATGTTACCAATCTCTAACATTTCCTGCAAATGGAAGTAATTCATGTCAATGCTATTTTACTTGTAATTTCTCTCAGCTTTTTTAAAGTGATTAGCTTTATTTTATAAGCGCTACATACTTTTTAATTGCTTTTTTAATCCTTAAAAAAGGAAATAGATTCATCATTGAATGGTATTTACCAAATAGTTATAAACAGATTTGAAGTAAAGAATGAAAAAAAGATGGGACGTTTCTATATTATTTTTGTGAAGATAGCTATGGATATAAAAGTTTGTGCTGAAGAAATACACAAGTCACAGAGGCGACATTAGCTGTACATTTACTTCTGCAATGCTTTGAAGTAATCCTTCAAAGTGTTCTAACAACATGTGTGCTTTGTGTGTGGCTGCAATATTTGTTGATGTATTACATATGCCAGAAATGAAAAAGTGATTATAGCTACATTAAGGTTGAATCCAAAGAATAAATGAAATCTTTTGATTGCCACAATAACAGGTTGAGGAGTGTGGCGTTACAGAAGTTAGATAGCATTTTAATTTGTAAGCCTGTGGATGTCTTTTTCTTGTTCTTAAATGCTTCTTTTTATAAAAGAGATCTGGGAATTACAAGATGTGTTCAAAGTCTCTCATTATTACATTTGGTTTGCTATTTGGTTGGTCTAGATTGTGGAATAATACAAGAGTGACCTCTCATCAGTATTTTAAGTGTGGTAGATGATGTCATTACACAATCAGTAATGAGGTTCTTGCATAATCGGTATTTCAAAAAAACTCACTTCCGTGACATCTGTTTTAGCTTCCCATCATAGTTTTTTCCATTCACCTATAAATCAGACCACCATGCAAAGAAATACCTAAGGCAGAGCTTCTGGTGTCTTTTTAAGTTCTGTATTGCTAATGTTCCTTTGTCTTTTATATTTCCAGAATGTCTAATGGTCTTGAAAGCGTCCATTTTTGAGTGCCAAATCTTAATTAAATGTAGTTTTCAGAGTCCGAGTGTTCATCAGTTTCCAAAACTTGATCTCATTTACAATTGTCAAGCATTGGTTTTACCCAGAACTGATAGACCTTTTGAATATTTAGGCTGTAACTACTAATGAAAAATGTGATTTTTGTACAGAATCATTAACCTGGATGCAGAAGTGCACATTCCTACCAGGTGTAAAGTTAATGTAATTTTTTGTGCCAAATTTGGTTTTTGTATGTCCTACAGCTATAGTAGAATTTGATTCCTTTATGAATAAATGCAGCTGTTGTAACCATCTCTGTCCTTTAAGTGAGCATTCAATTCTCATTAACTTCCAAAATGCTTTAAAAATCTGTAGGATTTCTTTAAATTGAGTATAACTTGAACCAATGAAGAAGAATAAATATAGTTAGAGGCACCTAAGCTTAAGTGTTGTCTAGTTCCTTTTGTTCTCAAATTTATGTTTGTGTGATTGTGTTTGAACTTGGACTCTCAACGCGCATGTGACTTTATCTTCAATGTGTTTCATAAATATTAACCGTTGACTGCTGCACAAGGGAGTAACATGAGAAAAGTGAGGATTCAATAGTTTTCATACGTATATTCTACACATGCAAGAAGTGACTACAAATATTGAAGTAAAAGATCTGTAAGTGATTTACAGAAGGATTATTGAAGGATTGTCCTTTTACATTTTAATTCGGGTTCAAAAGCATCTTCTTCTCCCTTTGGGCTGTTCTTGTTGCTGGACTTCTTGCTCGAGTCGCTGTGTTCAGTTACAGCTGAGTTAGTTGCTAAGAGGCACATTTTCAAAGTGACATGTGGAGCTGCTGTCTCTGGTGTCCCGTTTACACTCCAGTGGCCCAAACACAATGCTTTGAAAATCCAGCCCTAAGAGGAAGGAGGAGGAGAAACTCTTCAGAAGGAGCGAGAACTCGTATTTAGATATTGACATTACTCTTAAGTTAATTCCAAATTATTTTCACCAAAAGGATTGTACCAATCCTTCTATGTGCGGTGAGGAGTTATGGTAATGTTGTTACTATGAGCTCGTGAGGATTTTTGCTTTTTGTAGGGTCTTCTGTAGCTAGATGATAATAAAATCACAGGGTCCTCTCAAATTGTAGCACATGTTGTTCTGATGTGAACATTTATTTTTTTAAAACCCTGCATGGAAGAGGAAATGAAACCTGCAGAAATCCAAAGGCCTCGTTTGTTGGGATTGTCTCATAACGGGGCATCTTGGAGGCACTGTGCAGAGATAAAGAAGGAAAACCATGAAAGAGAGTAATAATAGTCATCTGGACATGTCAAAACAGCCAAACATTTTTTTTTTGCAGTTTTGTTCTTTATGGAACTTAATCAGTTTTTATTATGCAATACATAGTTTAGTACAATTTATTTCTAAAAACCTCTGCTATATATTCATCTAGCCTTCATTTCATTAAGAAAAGTGCATGATTTTACAGCTTAGAAGGCCGTTCTGTGGAATGAGAATGGATGAAAGAGGTTTATGTTAGGGTTGGGGTTTTTTTTCGTAGATACATCTCTATAAAACATCATTTTGTTTCTAGCAGGAATTAAAGTGCCACAAATAGCTGTAATCATCTTATGCGGTATTAAGTAAAAACTAATCTCAATAGGTTTTTCTAAAATTCGGATAAACCCAATCTGCAGTGGATGACGTATTTCCTGAGGACTTTGAAACCATGTCTTATGTTTTTTTCTCATGCTTGCGTAACTTTGCCTGAATTTTAAAATGACATATTTTCAACTAAAATCTGCACCACCTTTTTTTTTTAATGGTATTGTACCATTTCTGCAAAATAATGTGGATGTTATAAAACTGCCTGTCTTAAAAATTACTGTAGTAAACTTTACTGTAAGAATTACAGAATTTACTGGTCATCTGTGTGACAGCCTGTATTTACCGACTATAGTTTTATCTTTTTAGTAAGAGGGGTTTTTTAGACTCTTTACCTCATTCAGCTCACTTTCAAATAAGCCCTGTTATAACAATCCATTTTAAAAGAGCGATAATGTCTTTTAAACCAAGTCAAAAAGAAAGTCAGATTATTCTTCTGCAATCACATATTACTTTTCTATTAAAAGTTTGTATAAATTAAGTTTATTAACTCAATAGTGTTATATTAGTATCCAAACTTCCAGGAATCTAGTTATATCTTGCGATCCTCCATGTTACTGGAGAGTGCTGTAGGACAGATGGGGTATATAAGAAGGACATAAAATACAGCCATTTAAGAGAGCCAAAGCAAGTCCCCCTTTGCTTTAATTATTTTAGGATGTACATATCTATTAAAAAATAGAATAGCCATTGACAAATGCCAATGTTTAGTATAATAAGCATGAAGCAGGTCAAGAGCTTCGTTTCCTATGGATTTGTCTTAGTTTGATTGACTTTGGTGTCTACAAAGGTGAGCTGTGACTGAAACTCCCCTTGCACTTAGGGCAATGGTTAAATTTCAGGCTAGTTTAGATATGAAAGAAACTGGAGAGGAACCTATCATAGGAGTAATGATGGGATGATGAAACATGCCCCTGTCACAAAAGGAAAATGCCAAGAATGAAAAATGGGAAAGAATTTGATAGACGTAGCCATGCATGTCAACCAAGAATACTGATAAAGAAGTGCCCCCATTTGTAGGCTTTAATGCTGAGAAGAATAATTATGCTGTTGACCATATAGAGAGAAGAATTTAGAGGCAATTAATGGAAAGACAAGGAATTTGTTTGGCATGTTGTGTTTAAGGAGAAACCCTTTAAACAGTGACAGAAGGAAATTTGAGACTAGAAGAGGTGGGTCAGGACTGGGGAACAGATGTGTGAACAGCAGGATAAACAGTGAGAACAGCAGACCTGCAACACGGTCCTGGGCTGGTGATGGAGCCTGCACCAAAGCAGGTGTTGAAGAACGATTATAAATGTCAGAGGAAAAGTCAGGATCATGCAACACCTCAAAAATCCAGTGCTAGCCATACACGGTAATGCTGGCCTTCGGTGTTAAAAAGCTTATGAGCTTTGCACAAAAGGCATTGAAATAATCTATGATATACCTCAGGTGTTATTGTCTGCTTCTATGATCTGTCTTTAAGAAACACTGCAGTGATATTTTCAGGCTTTTCTCCACAACGACCAAGACCTCTTTTCTACTTCTTCCTTTGAGCGAACGTGAGATTTGACATTCATGGGACCACAGAAAAGAAGACGATGCCAAATTTCACAAGGCTCCTGATAAAGCTGCTAGAGTTCAGGATATCAAAATGGGGAACATGATTGACAATCACCTTTCTGAGGCGATGGTGGCCCTTCCTAGTACCAATCTTTATCTATCCACAGGAGGAAGCATGTTTCAGCACTTAGTGCTGTGTCAGTGTTTCAGGGACCAAAAGGATATGAAATGGATTGCTATACTGGGAAACTTTTCAATAGGAAAGCACAACCGGGTGTTATCTGTTCAAACTTGCCAAGCTTGCTCTGGTAGATGTTTTTAGCCTGCTTATGTGTTCGGCATGCTTAGCTACTTACAGTGCTCCTGAATGTAAGGTCACTGATCTCGTATGTCATTGTTCTCTGGACTTAATCTCAGTGAGCTGGTTTCTGGTCATGTCAGGCTATTTCACCTCCTGTAACGATACTGAATTCCTCGGGAGTTAATCCTGTGCAGCCAAGCCTGCGTCTGGTCCAGCATTCACAAAGTCAATAGAGAAAAACTCCCATTGACTTCGCTTGCCTTGGATCATGTGTTGGAGTGATTCTTCCAGAGATTTATATTCAGACCTTCCCTGACTGAGAAATAAAGATTCTTCTATAAGATTCTTCAAAAATATTGAAACCCTCTCTGACTATTACAAATGTCAAGGAGCAGAAGAAATGTGCAAAAACCCTTCAGTGCTCTGTCACATTTGAGAAGCACTCAAATGACATCTCTGACAATGGGGAAGCCTGTTATTACTCCGCACAGAGTCCTACTTTCCCAAACTGGCATCTGTCTTTGTTGCGGCATAAATTACAGCAGAACTGAAATTTAAATTCAAGGGCAGCTTTTGTTTTGCCTGAAGACAGCTGCAGCTGCTTTTATTCTTGAAGTCCAATTCTCTTAGTAAGCAAATTTGCGCTTTCTTTCCGAAGAGCTAAAGGTAGCAGTGCTAGATCTTCGGGATGGTTTGAAGGCGTGTGATTTTATTTTTTTATGAGCTGGGGGCTGGATTGCAGCCAGCTCGAGGAACTAACCCTCACGGTTCTCCAGTGAAAGTCTGGTCACACAGAGTGAACCATTTGTTCCAAAAAAAAAAAAAAAATGGCAGCTCTAATGTAACTGGTTTCCTGTGGATTTTGGCCCACTGCTGGTTTTGCTTCCATGGCAGTCCGATTTTCCCTGCAGTACCGTCATTTCTCTCCAGCTCTTCCAACTCTCCCCACCCCACAGTACCTGCAGATCCTTTGGAGGAGCTGAGGCTTCTTCACTTCTATCAAGTTGCATTGACATTGGGCAGAGGGTTCAAAATTAGTTGGTGAGAGCTGGCAGACGGATGCACATGCAGGAAAAGGACAGACAGACATCTCATTACTATAGGGAAATCAGGCTGAAGATATCCAGAGAGGGGAGTTTCACTGAGGTCTGAAATGTTACCCAGTCTGTCTTAGTTGTGTCTGTGACGGAGGAGCTGAAATATTTCTCTATCTCTGAAAATCTCAGAATTGCTTTTGCCTTTGGGACTTAATTGGTGTTGCAGTGATGCCTTACTGGTTAGAGAGGAGCAAATAGAGCTAGGGCATGGCGCTCCCTGTTCTTGCTGGCCAACCTGGAGATGTGAGTAGCCCACCCATAACAGCTTCTTAATATTAAAGTAATTTGGTTATCTTCCACCTTGAGAGAAGGTGTGTGTGCAAAGATGTGGGAATCTTGTGTGGGTACCCCAAATCATTTTTTGTTTGAAAGAATTTAAATATTAAAAGCTTGTGAATTGCCGGAAAAGACCTCAACCCAAAAGCAAAGCTCTGATACCTCTTACATTTCTGGGAATTTTGATTGGGATCTCATCCTTGCTGTTGACCTTTTCCTTAAAGAATTGCACAAAAATGCTGGATATGAATGCAGATGGACTCTGAAAAATTCAGAATCCCAGCCCAGGTCTGTATTTAGATTCTCAGCCTATCTATGTACAAGAAGAAACAGATTACAGCACTGATACATCCCAGGTAATACATAATCACTTGTAATCCTAATGCAACCCTCTGCTCCTGTTTTGCTGCCTTTTAACCAATGCATGACAGCATTTCCATCTCAGACAAGGAATTCAGAAGCTTTGTGGACTTTTGTGGAAATGCAAAAGCCGTGCATGGGAAATAAACCATTTTTGAGATAAGTTTTTAATATAAGCAATGTGATAATTGTTGAGCTTGTTAGCTTTTAATATCCAGCAAGGAATAAAAGCCGTTTTTTGTTCCTGTAGTGTTTTTTTTTTAAAGTGTGTCTTGGCCATATGGATTCCATGTATAATTAGAATTAATAAAATGCAGTTGCAGCAGCTGTTGCTATGTGGCTGCTGTCCCAGTGTGAAGCTTTTCTTTCTCTTTGCATTAAGTAGGGGTAGCCCTTTATTATTGGTTTGTGATGAGAACTAGAGACAAATTATTAAGAGATGCTTTTAGATAATCTGGTTTCATTTTGAATAATGCATTCTCCTTTTTCAAGCTGAGGGAATATAAAAGAACAGTGAGATAGATGATTTTTTGGGGCATTAGATAAAGAAAGACTGGATTTATATCTTGCTAATGTAGTTTGTACATCTACTAATAAAATGGAAGAGAATAATCTGGAGCAAGCTGTTCCACCAGTAATCCCAATGTTTATTTTTGTCTCTAAAATAGCAGCGCTGTTCTCCCTCTCTAGTGTTTTGGTCTGCGGAGTCATTTTAGGCTAGACCGTGATGTGATTTTTGTTTAGTGAATGTAGCTTTTTAAGAAACCTGCGTGGTAATTTTGCAGTCACAGAAACATTTTAGCCTTGAAGAGTGTTACACCTTACGGTTTTAAAAGCTGTTATAAATGAGCCAAATCTGTTGCCTGGTGCCACCTCTGTGGCTCTTCTGGAATCTCAGGACTCTATTTCTTAACCCTGTGCTTCCAGTGTCGTGGGAGTCAGTGAAAAACACTGATTTAAGTGATTTAAGTGCCACTGGGATTGACCACTGAGTAGTAAGATGCTTGAAAGTAAACTAGTTAATCCTACATATACATATATGTATATATTTGTGTATATATATACACATATATATAATACTTATATAAATGCTTTTTTATCTATCTATCTATCTATCTATCTATCTATCTATCTAGATATAGTAACAGGTAACCATGGATATCGTATTTATCTCAGACGTCTACTGTAGTGTGCTCAGGTGTGATTCTGTACTTTGGAGTTCTGTTGGGTATTAAAATACATCTTGACAAGAAATACTGCAGACTGTGTTGTTCCTTCCCATTGTGCGTTTATTCTGTCATGTGGTCTATTTTCTGCGACTGCGTTTGGGCTGTGTCACCCTGGTCTGCCACTGAGATAATTAGGAGCTCTTTTCAAAGAAGACTGAATTTATGTCTTTCATTTGTTCTTTCCTGTCTCCATTTTGTCATCATAGTTGTGTGGTTTTGAATTTCTGCTGATGTAGTTGATTAAGGCACTATTGCGTAAAATCCCAGGCATTAGAAATAGAAAATAGCTTTTATAATAATTATCATTATGTTATGTTACAGAGAAATTATGTGGTATTTCAAAACAATGTGAAAAGAAGAGAATTATGGTCAGAGGTAGGGCAGTGCTATAACTAAGGTAGCTCTGCGAACTGAATTCAATTCCTGTATGTACATACAGTGAGATACTTCGTATTTATTTGACCTCAAACTGTTTTCCTTCAAAAATCCTGCTTCATTCAGTGTGCAGAAGGGGCAGGACTCAGCTCATGAGCAAGTATTTAATCCATTGCTTTCCCATCGTTATTTACTGTGTGATGAGGTGATTGTAGTTCTGTGCTATGGAGGTGGTGCTGAAGCCCTGAGAAATAGAGATAAAAATATCTTATATTTTAAATATTTTACTTTAAATATTTTAAAGGCCTGGTTGGAGACACTTCTGACCTGACACGTCACCACATACACCACTGTTAATGTCTGACCACAGGTTCAGCTGCAACAGGGAGTATCACTATTCCAGCAAGACTGTCCCAATGTCTCATTTTGGGCACTTAAAACATGAGGATCATCTGATGGGTGATCATTTTGGAAAAATACAGCGTACGTGACTTCCCAACCGTCACTGAGACTCTCTGTAGGAGTCAGAGGTAGGATCTAATTCCCGGGGTGGCATTTAATGCTCTTAAGCTAAAGAACCTACAAGAAATCTTCTTATCATGTTCAGCCTTTCAGCTTCTGAGATATATGGTGCAAAGGTTGCTCAGACAGCTTCCCCAGAGCAGGCCCATACTGAATAAAGTGTCAGAGCAGAGAGAAAAACGGTACGTGACCATATACTTAAATTGTGACACTTTCTAACTTTGGGAGTTACCTGTACAACCTTATCAGTGTTTTGATGTTAATTTTACATGGTGATTTCCTAGACTTTAAAGATAGTAAAAAGAGTTTCTCATTGCAAATTCCATTGTGTGATGATATTGATAACACAGACGTTTTAAAGCGACATCAAAACTGTCAGACACTTCACACCAGCCATCACTGCTTGAGCTAATAGTGATGCTGACACTACCAAAGGTACCATTTCCTTTCTCTTAGATCTGATTTTTGTCCCAATGTCCCAATAATTAGATGGTTTAGATGAATGAGATGATTTTCTTCTGCAAAATAAGTGTTTTGAAGGCATATTTCTTGGGGGTATTGGGACTGAGATCACCATCATTTTTGATGTGCTACTGATAAAGGAGATGTCAGAGCAGATGGTGTCAGAGCAGCTTTACTCAGAGGACTTGATTTCCGATTCTGACTCTACCATTGCCTTGCTGCAGGCCCTGGGCCGGTCCTCTGCCTCCACTGCAGATGGGTGGGGATGTGGCTCAAGAGTGCCCTTGTTGCCTTCTCCCACCACAAGTCTGGTTTTATTTGTTTATTTATTTATTTATTTACATACAAATTGGATATATTCACAATATTTTATATATATATATACCTACACATATATATACACATACATGATATAATTGCCTATTTTTACATATATATGTATATTCATATATATGAATGCTCATTTTCATCAGGGAATTTGTTAGGAGATTCACTGTCTTCCGAGAATCCAAGTACCTGCAGGTAGTAGGAGGAATTGTTGTGGGGGAGTATCTTTCAAAACAGGTAGTAATTAGATAGCAGGAGAAATCTGACCTAATTACAGTGAGACAGGGGGATAGATACAGAGTTGCATTGTGTACTGGATATTTTCTCCCAAGCCTTGCTTTTTCTTGATTTATTTTTAATCTCTGGTGTTGAACTGCAATATAGAACTGTAACTTCCTTCTTTTTCTTCTTTAACCTCTAAAACCAAAAGACTGCTCGGTTTTTATTCTTGTCATCGTTTCATACCCAGCCTGCCTTCTGAAGATTTACCAGTGAGTTTTGGTGTGGTAGACTGAATTTCTCATGTTTGTTTAGTTGTTTTTTCCTTATAAGCAATTAATTTATATGTTTTAAGTTTTGTAAATACGATTTGGAAGAAAATAAATATACTTGGAAAAAAGTAACTTTGATCCCTTTAAAGTTGAAGTAGTCAAACCCTTTCTCTAAATAAAGTTTAGAGTGACATCTTGTGGTAACATTGATTTCAAATACACATATCTGTTGGTATTATTTTATTTTGCCCACAGTAAGCGTAGTGTTTTCTGTTTCCAAATGTTACGGATTGCTTAGCAGAAGCCTATAATGACTTCTGAGTATCACTAGGGCTTTTGTGAGATCAGAGAAAACATTGCTATGTGGTGTAAGGGTCCTACAGGTATGCTTTATCTTTTACTGCATGTTTATCCCGTGAATACCTGTGAGTTCCCAGTGTTTTGAACTCCAATTCAGGATGTTTTAATGCTCTTCCAGCCATTGATTATCTTTTGGAATTGCTCAAAAAGTTTCAAATAGCCATGATGCCAGAGCAAGCAGGAGCACATCTCTCAGCAACATCTGTTTGTGCTAATTCCTTAGCTGTCCAAAGATTTCTTAGTTTTAGGTAAAGATAAATATGTCCAGGAAGCTAGCATGGAGGATTTGTCAACGTAGAAATGAGTAAGCCCATTTAAGATCCGTGTTGCAGTCGTGTGGACTCTCTCTACCTATGGATCAGCCTCCGAGGTACTAGGTGGTGTAAAGGCACCAACCAGAAACCTCATCCAAATGCCCAGCACGTGCTCAGACTATGGTTTTGTGCAGTATATCTAAATGAAATACAAATCTATTCAATGCAAGGTGGGGACGTAGAATGGTTTTGTGCTCCGAAGCTTAAAGGATTTGGGAAAACATGTAAGATTAGCTTTCTCTTTTGGGAAGCCCTCTGCAGAAATACAGGAGTAGTGGCCCTACAGAGAGTTATTGTCAGGTCAAGCCAAGTACTGCCTGGTATGGTCTCTCTTAAATCAGCCATACAAAGGTCTGTTCCCTTTCCTCAACACTGAAGAGGAGAAAGGTGCTAATATTGCACTAGGTCAAGTTTTAACTGTATAAAATGGTGATTAATGTTACCATAGCGCCCATCTGGCAGGTTGAATACCTGGCTGCAAAATTAGCTATTCAGTAAAAGACATTTGGCCTTTCTAAGAAATAAATTCATTTTAGGGGAACGGATTCATGCATGTAAAATGGAAAGTCCCTCTACCACTGCTCCATGGCGCACCACTCGTAACGTGGGGTCCCAGGTCTGCTGTCATGTGTTGTGAATAAGGGAGACCTGATTCAGGAAAGGATTCGGTGTTTGTGTAGTTCAGGTTTTTGTTGGAGGCATTTTGGTCATGTGAGAGTGCCAGCACTGGACAAATGATTCATGTGACGTGCTGGCAATGTTAAGGATTTGTAGCTTTGTGGTAAAGCACACAAGGAACGTAAGACCCAAGAAGCCCAACTCAATGATCCTAAAAGGGCCATCTGGTGACCTCATTTATTAATTTGATGGAAAAATAAAGACGTGATGTTTTCAATTAAGATGAATATTTGGCTCGCCTGCCAGAATTGTTTCTGGTTAATAACTAAGTACAAGTTAAGCTCTTAATATAATCCTAATACTGAAACTGGAAGCGCTGATGTAGATTTGGTGTAAAACTAAGCGAATAATTTGGATAGCTTATCAGAATGGGCTAGCTGGTTAAATTTCTCAAATATAATTTAGGAAAAGCCTGTGAAAATTGTTTTTGAAGCACACAAAGTGTGTTTAAATGACGTATTTACAGGGATTACTCTGGAGATTTCCTTGGCAAAATGCTTCCACCCATTCCAACAGAGACTATTGAAATAGTAAAGAAATTTGTAGGTACAGGTAGGTACCAAACTAATGCCGATCTTGTTTAAATGCCCTCTCTTTTTGTCACAACAAGAAATGACTGGTGATGGTGTTTCACGATAAAGGAAAGCTGTCTGCTCTTTCTGTTTGGTTTCTGCTTCACAGACAGTGCCGTCCCTGTTGCAGTTTTTGAATGGCTGCTTGGCAAATTTTGTCCTGTTATGAATCTGAATCTTCTCTAATAGTTTTCATCTGCCCAGGCAAGATCTTAGTCTTCATGCTGAGACAGCTAGATATTAAGTCGATGATGCACTGAGACTGCAAAGAGGTTTCCCCATAGCACAGGGCTTGAGGCTGAGGTGACATTGTGCAAACCACAGTTTTCCCCAAGACTGTGACTTCCAGGTGGTGAATTCTCCACACTGGCAGGAGACGTACCCTGCCATGTACAACCCAGTGACGCAACCACCAAGAGAAATGGGGCAGAAACCCTGAGCCAGCCGATGACCATTACTCCGTACTGGGTGGGATGTGTTGAAAATAAGGTCTCATCAGTTTGGGTGGGAGGAATACCTGTTTGAGGGCTTAATTATTGAATCCTCTGAACTCCAACCAGCTATTCACATCCTCTTTCAGCAGTATAAAGCCAAAATCTTACTGTGCTGCGATCACTTAAGTCCCCTGGCTCATTTTGTCAGAATAAAAGCAAGATTCTACCAGTTCTGGCCCAGATTTTCTGCCAGTGTTCCCCTCTCTGCAGCTCAGAGGTGACAGGCTGCCTGCAAGATCCTCCAATATTATTAATAGCCACAGAAAATTTAAATTTAAAACGAAGGTGGCTGAAGGAGAACAAAATCACCCACGGAGTTTGGGGGCCGTTGCTTTAAATGATTGCTTTCTACCCATGTAAATCCCTCTGGGGTTTCTTTTGGATTAAGTATTCCTTACTTTGTCTCTAAAACTCTTGTTTAATATTCATGTGTGGTGTTAAACAGCTGCTGCATCCTGCTCAAGAGCAGAGAGGGGGAATGCATTTCAGTAGCAAACGAAGTGATTCTTAAATATATCCCTTGCCTACTTCAAAGCAGCAGTATGGGAGTTAATTAATATTTATCCAATGCACTCAAGTCCTTGGATGAGAGGCACTATGGTTGTGCAAAGAATTGGTTGTTTATTTAGAGCTCTTTTACCTGGCCGGCCATTTTGACCATTTGCTAAATGCACTCAAAAGCAATCACACAAAACTTGCTGTAATGCTGACTTGGTTTCTCTTCTCATCTTTGAATGGGAACAGAATCAGGTCAGACTTTCCAAAGATATAATAATTGCAGAAACGTAGGTGCTCTACTTAACCTGAGAAAAACGCTCTTCACTTAATTAGTTGCATGCATGGCATTTTGCAATAGATGGTAATGTAAAAAGGTTGTATTAGCACAATACAATATAGAGAGACCTTGTTAGATTTTATTACATTTTCTGCTTGGTAATTTATTATGATTAGAAAGCCTAATTCTTTTGCTTATCTTGTAATTATAGCAAGGTGTTTATGAGCAGGAGCTCCAGCTGCTTTTCTGTATAGAGTCTCATTAGATGAGGAATTAGAAAGCCCTTTTAGACTGTTAATTTTTCCTCATAACACAGAGTGTATAAAGCATTCTAAAATGGATGTGTTATGTGAGGTCAACATTGTATTTCATGAGTTGATACCTGAGTTTGCAACAAGGACAACCAGTCTGAGAGATTTCGATGGTCTGCAGAGGAGTGCCTCTTTATTTTGAAGACCACACCTCCACAGCCCTCCTCTGGAACAGGGAGATAACTAATACCCCCATTTCATCAAAAAGAAGTTTTAGGTGTCTGTGTGTACAGTGCTCCCTAAGCCCGCACCTGGCTCCAGTTCAGTGTCTCCATTTGACACCGAAGCAGCATCCCAGTACGTGTGTCTGGTGAGAATGAGAACATCTAATGTGCTTGTCTAAATAACACAGAAGCTGCCCGAGGAGCCCCATCCTTGTGGCGTGGTGCCCAGCTGACCACGGCTCTGCTGGGCCTTTGTTTGCAGATTGCAAAACCCAGCCGATCTGAACAAAGGCTTTAGTGACTGACCCAAGACCTCGTAGGACACTTGTGACTGAACACAGAGCTTAACTGAGGAATCCAAAGCTTACATCATACCATGAGGTCATCCGGATTTACACTGTCAGGCTCAAGTTATAACGGAAAGCATTGTCTGACTTCATTCTCTTGGAGAGAATTTAAAGCCAGTCAAGGCCGTATTCTTGTTCAGTTTTGTTATCTTCGCTGTGGAAGATGGGATAGGATATCCACCTAGAGCAAGAGTGGGTCAGAAAATGCTAGGCAGTAATTCGAAATTGGAACACATGAAAATAGGGGACAGTGAGCTATTATTGGTGTACAAATTATTAATAAATACATGGCTCTGTATTTTTGGATTGTTCATGATAAATTGTAATTTTTTACAAAACTGTTAATTACTGGAAATTATTTGTCTTACAGTTTGGACAAATGTTTGTCTATCTGTGGATGGAGCTGCCATCTATGAGACTTTTTACTGCCAGTCTTGCTTTGGGTGGTACTTGCTCATAACATGAAATCTAAGTGATTATGATTGAATAAACTGGCTTCATGGACTCTAATGCAATAAGGATCAATATTTTAATGGGAATACAAAATTAAAACCAGATATTTTATTAATATTCTACTAAACTTGCTATTATCCCAACCACCTGTGAGTGAGGGTCCACTGATTTGGGTTAGTTCCCAGCCTTCTGTGAGCTGGGCTAGGAGCAGAGGTGAGCCTCGATGACTGTAACCTACAGTTGTGCATTATCCACAGGCCAAAAGAAACTGCAGGGTGAGATTCAGTCCATGTAATTTGCACCTTAATTAGGTTGGACTTTGGAATGAAGGTTATACCCCTAAATATAAGGGTATAACTCTCTGTAGGCAGTGGAAAGAGGTGGTGCCTTTGAAAGCAGGAGATCCTGTTTGCCTGAGCTGAGATGACCTAGTTAGATTGACTGAATTGTGTTCTAAGAATTCAGGCAAAGCAGAACAATAACAACAGCAAACATACAAGAACAGTGAAAACAACTACTGCTTTAAAACATGCTTTAAAAAATCTCTTTCTGGGTGGAATTGGCATTGTTTCTGAACTATCCTTATTTTTCTGAGCAGGCACTCCTGAAGGAGAAGGAACCATCTTTAGTTGGGAGGTTATATCTAGTTGTGCAATGGATTTTTTGCACCAGTTTCGATATTCTTTACTTAAAAGAGTCTGAGCTGGAGACATACGAAGCACCAAGCCGAGAAAATCTGTCCTGTGCATGGTGCAAAGGTTGCATGTCAGAGAGAAGGACAAGATCTCTCAAAAGCTTTGTTGGTGATTCCTGGGGATTAAGTTGTCTTGGTGACAACATAAGAATCTCAGTTGATACTCCACACAAATTAAAATGTATGCGTCTTTCATTGACTACTTGTCTGGGACTATAACAATTGTTAGAGTAACTTAAAAACAGGACTGTAAATATTGGATAAGAACATCCAGTACTTTAATGAGATAAAGTCACTGCCAAGGCTCTGGGGAAGGTAAGGGACAGCACTATTTGTTTAGCTTTGCTAAGTGTTTTGTTTATCATGTAAGACTTTTTGGCTTGGAGTTACTGCCAAGCACCAGCTTCCTGTTGGAGTGCCTTTCTATTATCTCTTATAGCACTCATGACCTTTTCTTTCAAGATCATTTCTTCCTTTTAAAATTTCAGTTGAAGGAGAAAATCAATAGAACCAGTTAGTAAATTTAAAAAAGAGGTTGTGCATTAAGTATCTTCTTCACTTCGCTACATTTTCACCTTTGGCCTCTGCAGTTGAGATGGAAGGTTGGGATTTGTGCCTTTTGGGGGGAAGCGCCTCTTTTTTGACATATTGCTCCTCAGCCCCAGGATGTCAACTGTCTCCTGAAGTACCAGAGTGCTGTGGAATTTCCTTCAGCATTTGCCTGCAGAATTTTGTGGCCTACAGGGCCACAAAAATCATCAGAGGGCCACAAAAATCATCAGAGGGATGGAACAGCTCTGCTATGTGGAAAGGTGAGAGAACTGGGGTTGTTCAGCCTGGAGAAGAGAAGGCTGCGGGGAGACCTTGTTGCAGCCTTTCAATACTTAAAGGAGGCTTATAAGAAAGATGGGGACAGACTTTTTAGTAGGGCTGATAGCGATAGGACAAGGGGTAATGGTTTTAAACTAAAAGAGGGTAGATTTAGACTAGATATAAGGAAGAAATTTTTTACAATGAGGGTAGTGAAACACTGGCACAGGTTGCCCAGAGAGGTGGTAGATGCCCCATCCTTGGAAACATTCAAGGCCAGGCTGGATGGGGCTCTGAGCATCCTGGTCTAGTTGAAATGTCCCTGCTTATTGCAAGGGGGATGGACTGGATGACCTTTAAAGGCCCCTTCCATCCCAAAGCATTCCATGATTCTATGCTTCTATGAATTTGGGCTTTCCTGATGTAGCATTAGGACATATTGTGAAGGTCCCTGTAATAAGGCCATGCAGGCAGAGAACTGCTAGGTTTCTCTCTTTGTACCCACTTTTCTTGCAGGTTGGCTTTACTTTCACTAAAGAGAGGTCTAAGAAATGAACTCCAATGGCCTTTTGTCAAACACTAGATTTGTATTTGCGCTTGTAGCTTTGTATATTGATTTTCAGGTGGTGAGGAGATGGATCTCTGGAGAAACAGGGATGGGGTTGTGAGGCACGATACAGTAATAGTGCTGCAATGATGTTATGCCAGGTATATTTTGCATTTTAAATGAGGAGTTGACATTAAATCAAGACAACCCTAAGGTAGTGGAGGACATCTGGGTAAACCAAAGGGCCACTCCTGAACTTTTGCTAAGCAGTGTGGGTAGTAAGTAAAGGATTAGAGCTGAAGACACAGGAATGCTAGGACATGTATACTCAGTCCTCAATGGGCTGAACACATTTGCAAAGTGGACTACAAATTTGAATAGACTTATAAATAACTTGTAATAAGAATTGTGTCATATGGTTGCATGAGGTTTGTTAGATAACCTGTACTGGCAAAGTGCTCTCATCCAGCACCGCTTTTAAGGATAAATACAAGAACTGCAAGATTTTTCAGTCAGAATTCATATTCTGAAAGCTTTGCACTCAAATAAATTTGATGTGAAAGTTTCTGGAAGAACCTTCCTTTGAAACAGGACTTGTGTCATTGTGGAAGGCAAACACATGCTAAGCCGTGCCAAAGGATGAGAGATATGGATGTTCCTGCATAAAAATCTTCTCGTCACAATTCTCAAATGCATTTGTTAGGATTGTCATTCATTCATATTGTCAACTTCCTCCAGCTTCTTCAGTGCCAGTCCTCATCATCTGTTTGAAAAACAGTAGTACAAAAATAATCATGATGAAAAGGAAAATGCTATAGCTTTAGGTAGTTGCTCTGCCAGACCTCTTCTTTTTGCTGCAGAAGAGCCTCAGAGAATGTTACAATTCCTCTTCTTTGTCTTCCCTGAAAATCACTGGACATGAGAGACATGGTAGTCATCTATCTCGGGCCCATTGCTCATCACGTATTGCTGTATACTAGAACTGTGTCACTGTCCTGGTTTAACCCCAGCCAGCAACTAAGCACCACACAGCCGCTCGCTCACTCCCCCCACCCCAGTGGGATGGGGGAGAGAACTGGAAGGGTGAAAGTCAGAAAAACTTGTGGGTTGAGATAAGAACAGTTTAATAATTGAAGTAAAATGAAATAGAATAGTAGTAGTAGTAATAATAATAATATAATACAATAATAATATAGAAAGTAAGTGATACACGATACAATTGCTCACCACCCGCTGACCGATGCCCAGCCCGTCCCCGAGCAGCGATTGCTGCCCCCCGGCCAAGTCCCCCAGTTTATATACTGGGCATGACATCATACGATATGGAACAGCCCTTTGACCAGTCTGGGTCAGCTGTCCTGGCTGTGCCCCCTCCCAGCTTCCTGTGCACCTGGCAGAGCATGGGAAGCTGGAAAGTCCTTGACCGGTGTAAGCACTACTTAGCAACAACTAGAACATCAGTGTGTTATCAACATTGTTCTCATCCTAAATCCAAAACACAGCACTATACCAGCTATTACAAAGAAAAAATCAACTCTATCCCAGCTGAAACCAGGACAGTCACAAACTGCAATGCCTTTTCCCAAACCAGAAGCTATTTGACAAGTGTTGGGCAAAGAACAAGGTTTTGGGGAGGCCTTCACTATACAATAGATGTACAATAGTCCTCAGCTAAAACACAGCATTTTGCTTTGAAGTACAATTTCCATAGTCCAGCAAAAAAAACTTCAAGAATTTGCTGTACATAGGTTATAACCTTAAAGGTTCTCGACGGCACTGTGAGTGAATTTGAAACCTTTGGTGGGTGACTGCACAGCTGAGGGTGACGGGGAATCTCTGCTCCTTCTGAACCGGATAATGTTCTCATAAAACAGCATCCAGTAAAGTGGTGCAGATCTCATGTGCAAGCAATATACACAAGTGCTAGGACGGAACAGATGGCTCACGAATGCAGAAGAAGCTGCAGTCAACAAATTCTTAGTAGTTTGCTTCAAGTATGGTTACATGACAGAGTCACTGCAAGGCAAGCAAGAGTACGGATTTCCAGCAAGTTAACTAACTGCCCATGTGCATGCTCCCACTGTCCAATAAACCACTCTCTGAGAACATACTGACAGCTGAAATGTATTTGGGAATGTCTTTATTAGTGAATTAACCTGGGAACAGGCATGTCTCCACACAGGGGGACTCAATCATCTATACTGTAAAACTGCTTGAATGGTTTCTTACAAGGTTTTGGTCCGTCTGACCAGCATTCTCCCAAACAATTCACAGCCCAGGGATCATCCCCATAAATTGGTGCAGGTAGCTGCTTAGTTCTGGAGATTAAAAGCATTTTAAAGTGTGAATCCAACCTTAGTGCTAGAAGATGGTCCTAAGCATGTGTCATTTATATGGCACAGCTAGTGAATTGAGGGTATTGGGAGAGATCTCACAATCATTGTCAGAATATACCTTCAGACACTTCTTCAGATGTTGCAGCTTGTCCCCATTGATTTAATTCAAGTGTATCATCTTTTGTCTACCCTAAATAATATGCCTGATAGCAGTCACCCAAAACCTTGTTCTTGTGGCTAAATTTGATTTTAGTGGATCCAAGTAGATCCGCTGCCTTGTTAGCCTCTATGGACAAATATCATGTTGTCTGTGAAGAACCCTGGTTAATGCATACAAAATAAGGCTCATATATTCTTAACAACTACATGAAAACCAAAGTCTTTGGAAAGATGTTATTCATCTTTGAAAAGGAATGATGGCTCATAGTCTAAGTAGAGTGAAGCCTTGATGCAGCCCAGAAAGCCAACCGTATCCTGGGCTGCATCAAAAGAAGCGGGGCCAGCAGGTCAAGGGAGGGGATTCTGCCCCTCTACTCTGCTCTGGTGAGACCCCACCTGGAGCGCTGCGTCCAGCTCTGGGGTCTTCAGCACAGGAAGGACATGTTGCTCTTGGAGCAGGTTCAGAGGAGGGCCACAAAGATGATCAGAGGGATGGAACAGCTCTGCTATGAGGAAAGGCTGAGAGAGCTGGGGTTGTTCAGCCTGGAGAAGAGAAGGCTGCGGGGAGACCTTACTGCAGCCTTTCAATACTTAAAGGGGGCTTATAAGAAAGATGGGGACAGACTTTTTAGTAGGGCCGATAGCAACAGGACAAGGGGTAATGGTTTTAAACTAAAAGAGGGTAGATTCAGACTGGATATAAGGAAGAAATTTTCTATGATGGGGATGGTGAAACCCTGGCACAGGTTGCCCAGAGAGGTGGTAGATGCCCCATCCCTGGAAACATTCAAGGCCAGGCTGGACGGGGCTCTGAGCAATCTGATCTAGTTGGAGATGTCCCTGCTCATTGCAGGGGGGGGATGGACTAGATGACCTTTAAAGGTCCCTTCCAACCCAAACCATTCTATGATTCTGTGATGTGAAAATTGGCCATATTCACTGCGAGAAAGCTCTCTGGATTGCTCTGGTTTCATTCCCTGAGCTTGTACAAACCTCTCCTTCACTGCCAATCCAGTGGGTGAATAATTTTGACAACCACTGCTCTTTTCTGATCAAAGGATGTAGTGAATGGCATATCTTTAGAAATGGAACCTCATCTTGAGTAAAGCTCCTTCTACGCTACCTTTTCAATATTGTAAAAAATCTTCATTTGACCTAACAATCCAATCTTTCCTGACTGCGTTATCTCCAGTTCATTGATCCAAGAAATAGCAATTATTTCTATACACACAAATACTTTCAATAGGGATTTTCTACATACCATGGAAAAGTTCAGCACTTAAATATGCAGCATTTTACAGACAATTTTAGTGTTCTATAACATTTTAATGATCTTTCCTCTGCTTATTTGCTGTGTTGAGATCAAACATGAAAACTGGCTTTTTCACAGCATCTGCAGCACTAGAGAACTTGAATTATTTTAAGGAAGTAAAATCTTCCTGTCCCAAACGGCAGTAAAAGTCCACTTTGTCACAGCAGTCTCACAATGATGAATGTTCAAGGGCAAAGCTTTGATTAATGACAGCTGCAGTTTGGATTTGACTGATGGTGATTTTGTACCTCCTTCCAGACAGCTGCACACTTACTGCAAGTATCTAACTAGACATATTTATTATGCCGGTTTGATTAAATAGTCGTATAAATTAAGCATATGGATACTTGTGTAATTTGCATATGCAGCATGTGACTATTATGTGAAGTACGCTTCTAAGAGAAGAATGTCCAGAATTCAGCTGAGATATTCCTACTTTGTTAAATTAAGGAGGTCCCTGATTAGGTTCCATAGAAGGGAAATCCCAGTTTGTAAAGAGTCCTGGGGGTAAAGGGATGCAGTTTTTCTTTATTCAAGAGCACAGAATATCATTAATACAGTTAAAGTTGTACAGTGTTTTCATGTGCCCTTCTAAAATGATGAGTTTAGCAAAAAATTAGCAACTTTGGGTGAGCATGGTGAACCATAAAGCAAGTATACTGCCTTTAAATAAGCTTTTTGCTATTGGATGTCCTCTTTTTTATAAATGTGAAGGACTAGTCCGCATTTGTGCTGCTGAAGTTGTTGGGAAGGTTTGCAACTCTAAGTGTTAAATAGGATACTGTGGCAGCTGGATAGGAGTAAAGCTGCAATGAGACTTCTTAAATGACTGGTTTCACCTGTAACCGTTGCTGTAATGTAATTAAGCTTGGTTGTGCAGTGATTGTTGGGAACTTGCATATGAGCAAAGCTGTAGAGAAATTATCAATATGATCCATAACCCAAATCCTGGCTATTTTATTGTACAACTATTATAACAACTGTAAGTTGGGCATTATGGTGTTATTTGTCTTTCTCCACTTCATGCCCAGGCATCTCCTGCAAAACACAAGCTCCCATCTCCATCTCTATTACTCTCCTCTACCCATCTCTTTAAATATTAGCATTTTAAAGCTATCCATATGTAAAATCTTTGCTCTTTTATACATGACAGAAAGTAATATAATAAGGTTGGTTATACATCTCGGCAGATACCAAACAGGCTTCAGGTCTTTGCTGTGCTCCATCCCCTGACCTTGTCTCTGTCCGAGCGAGATTTCCAGGCCCTGCTTGGCATGACCATGCTTGCCCCCTTCGTGCCCCAGGTGCTTTCCCCACCACATACCTGCAGTGTAAATCCCGATTTACCTTGAGGAAACAGGGCGAGAGTCTGACCCCACCAAAGGAACCTCCCCTTAAATTTTTTGTGATCATATTCAGCAGTGTTGCAACACACGGAGAGATGCACAGAGCAATTTATGGCTTCAGAATTAATTTCTCATGTGAGTTATTACTGACAGGTAAGGTGCAAAGAGCACGTGGCTCGAACGCTCCTTCTTTGTTTGGGGACTGCAGTCATGGGAGTAGTAAAATCCTACCAGGTGGTTCTAGAGTCTCACACAGTGCCGCAGCGAGCAAGAAGTTTTTGAGCTAGACAAAATGCCCGGCTGCCCCATCGTCAGCAGATTCAGATAAATCAGTGTCATTTCTCCCTTTTTCCTTCGTGCACTATTGAGTGCATTCTCTTCATAAACTGATAACCGCAAGTGTGTGGCAGTGCCTAAAATGAAAGTCTGTTAAGAAATATTTTCTTTCCTATTGTTTATTGTTCTTTCTATGTGTACAATACAGTGTGCTCCTTAGGACAACTTATTGTTGCAGCTGATGCATTTTTTTGGGGGGGTACTCTCAAAAAGAAGATTTATAGCATATGAATTTCTTTTTCCTTGCTTGACGAGGTATGGGAACAGCGAGTAAGACTTGTCACCAGGTGGCACCATTAACCTAAGTTATGTTTCAGCTAGGTGAATGCAATGAAGTTTATGTTCAAAAGGAATTTAGTAGAAAGATTGCTCTTTTCACCTTTCTTCAGAGCCTAAGTAAATACACGGCACAGAGAATAAGCCAAATTCTTCTGTTCACTGGCAGATTTCAAATTATATCATGCATTTGCAGTGTTATAATCTGGTGAAGAATTTTCCACACTTTGTGTATGGTAAGTAAAATGCATGCCTATATTTCTCCGTAAAACACCTTCTTGCTTATGTATTTTGCAATATATTGCACATCTGGTGCATCAAAAAGCTCCATTTTCCCTAGTGAAATCCCAGAACAGGACCAGGGAATTCTCATATGGAAATGTTTGTGTCCAAATATGGTTTTAACATTTTTAGATGATATTCTATGAACCCAAACAATAAGAAATCGCTTTTCCTTTGCTTACTAGTGAGTAGCACCATACACATTACACATACAGAGCAAATGACGAGTCCCATTGCTGCTTGCGATTCAGAAGCGGTGGTGGTGGCCCCCGTCCATGCCAGGACTGCTGCAGCCTGTATCTGCTTCTGCTGCTTCTCGGCACTCGCAGGACGGTGTAGCTGTCCTCTGAAGCAAAGAACAGAACTTTCCCGTAGCAGACATTTAAACAGCTTGGGTCAAAAAGTTAAAGTGTCTTTCGATAGGGTTGGATTCTTTTCTAAATGGCTTTTGGTGAATTTTATCGGCTTGATCCTAAGACGGTAAACATTATTGCGATTTTTTTCCTAAATAATGATAGTAACCAAATGATAGGAGACTAGGGTGACTCTTGGGAAACAGCAAATTCTTGTTCTGCTTTTGATCAGGTATTAAAGAAACACAAACCATCAGCTAGTTCTTTCTGAATATGCTGGAATATTTAACATGAGCAGTGTTTTAGCTAGCAGCCTTTGGGGTTCTTTAAAGCATGGTTGTAGGATGCAGCTTGTAGTTCCTACTTAGCTCATAACAGTAAGCAGGAAAACAGAGATTTATACTTAAAAAGCTTATTTCATTAAATTTTTATTAGAGTGAAACCATGAAATGGATATTGTTCGTGTGAACTGTGAATCCTAAGGTCCCATTAAAACAATAGGTTGATTATACTAAAACATATGCTCTGGTTTCAGTGATTTCTGGGGCCTTACTAGGTAGGATTGTATGGTTCTAAATTGCAAGTCATGCTGCAATTTAAGTCATACATATTTTATGTGTTTCCTTGCCTTTGCTTGCTTCTCTGGTCAGCTGTGAAAGTCAATGATTCTGCAGTCTTTGTGTCAGCGTCCAGTCCTTGTGTGCGTGGTTGAACAGAGACAGTGGAGTCTCCATCCTTGGAGATATTAAAAACCTGAGTGGACGCTGCTCTGAGGAACTTGATCCAGTTAACCCTGCTTGAGCAGGGAGGTTGGAGTAGGTGGTCTCCAGAGGTGCCTTCCAACCTCAACCACTCCCTGATTCTGTGTCTGTCAGAAGAAAGGTCTTGGCAAACAAAACTTCTGAATTTCTCTAATTAAGCCTGTGAAATGCCCCGTGTGGAAACTGCAGAATTGTTCTCAGATAGACTCCTTGCTCATAAAGATAAGGGCGATATTCAGAGCATTTGGAAAGAACAGTTCTCTTGAGATTTGCATTACTATGCAGTTTTTTACTGATGTTTGCCCATTACAACACAATAGATAATGTTAACGCCTGTTTACCTTCATCCCGTAACAAAGCAGAAAATGTGCATGGTTGCACAGTGAATAGAAAGTAGAAAGATTCAGCAATACAATATCTTAAAGAAAGAGTGCCATTAAGCATCTTGCAAAAATATTGTCAGTTCTAAAAAATCCTGTACGTACATACATACCTTTCCAAGTTTCAGTGTGCTGACTCACCGGACATTTTAAATAGCAGCAATAATAGTGTTACTACAGTGATGGTCTAAGGAAGAAAGTGAGGCAGGGTTTGTAGAGGGAACAAGATCAGGCAAGTAGGGGTTTTTTGACTGAAGAGGGAATTACCTGGAAGAGTGCCTCTTTAATTCTGATTATATTGGTTTATGTAATAAAGGCAATATGAAACAGTGACATTATCAAATGCATCTGTGGGCCAAAAAAAATGTTATATTTTTGCACTGTTTGAAGGATCCAAATGGTGTATCAGGTAACAGGAGTAACACTCCTGAGTCACGATACTGGACTTGTCTATGTTTTTCCAGTTTCTGTCACTTATAAATGGAGACATGGACACGATGGCAAAAGGGAAATGAATCTGATGTGGAGATAAAACTCTTTATCTGGGGTACTGCCTTCAGTAGAATCCTCAGCACCATAAAACCTAAACTCCATAATAACATAAATCCTAAATATAAATCCTAAATTCCTTGGTATCATAAAACACTCATAATACTTTAATTTCTTTTCACTATTTTCCTGGGTTTGGTGGGTGTTTTTTTTATTTTTAGATTTCCTCTTTATTTATTTCTCTGTATTTTTTCACATATCTCTCTGTGGTTTTTTGGTTTAATTTGGTTTGCTTTTTATTTATTTATTTATTTTAATTTCCTGTGGTCAGTAACAAGTCATTGATTTTGTACAGGGGCATTGTCTGGATTTCCAGCAAGTACTGCAAGGACGTGAATGTTTTCTTGGGCGTGATACTGCAGGCAGCTGCCCGCACTTATAACTGATTCTGATCCTGACAGCTTTAAATTATTGCTGTTTGCTTGCCAGCAAGTCTTCCCTGAAACTGAAATTCTTGCACAGGCCCTGATATGTCAGGAAAACTGTGGGCAGAGCATATGAAGAAAGCAATTTATCCATCACTGACAGTCTAGCAGTGGAGGGCAATCTTTCAATGGCTGCTCAGTGGTGAACTGTAGCAGTGGCAGTTTCATTAGGCATGAGTTCAGGTCAAAGTGTCTATATGAGCTGTAGACCTCCTATATGCTTTCCACAAGTCTACCTGCACGTGTATGGACAACCCATGAAAGGTTTATATCTCTTCTTCTGTTAGGAGTTTGCATATAGGTTATTATTCGTATGTTGCTCACCTAAAATGTAGCAGAACTGACAGGTGATAGCTTTAACTGAAATGGAGTAGATCTGATTTAAACTAACCATAAATTTAAATAGGGGGTGTTCAGAAATCCTGATCTCAATGAAATTTTTCATGAGTGATTTTTTTTTCATGGTTTTTTTTTTGAAAATAAATCTGAAATAACCAAAATTATTTATAAATGCCATTCATATTTGGCAAAGACTGCTGGCTGAAAAAGAATCATACAATCATAGAATATCTCAAATTGGAAGAGACCCATAAGGACCATCTAGTCCAACTCCCCGCTCCTCACAGGGCTACCTAAAACTAAACCATATGACTAAGAGCGTTGTTCAGATGCTCCTTGAACTCTGACAGGCTTGATGCCATGACCACTAGAAGAAGGATACATTACAAAGATCTTTAAAGTCAATGTTTTCTAAATCTGGCATTTTGCTTCCCAATAGAATGTAGCTAAATACGTTTTAAAAAATCGACACTTCACCAGCCCCAAAATAATACAAACATCAATTCTGAAAGCAGAAGTGTTTTTCCACTTTAAGGTCAGATGAAGCAGTGAATGAAACACAAAATAAATTTTAGCCTACTTTCCTAAGAAACCAGAGCTTATGAATCTATACGGGTAGGGTATATGCTGATGTATTTCGCCTCCTCTCCTTTCCATGCCATTCTTAACATTTGATCAATTTTAACCAATTTAGACTAAAAAATAGCACCCTGAGAGGGAGACCTCATTGGCCAGGTTTTATAGATGAAGAACTGAAATTCAGGAGAAGCAGATGCCTAATTTGTTCAGGCATTCAGACATCTGCACACATACCTATGTCATCCCACAGGTTATTTAAAGGCTTCCACCACTTCTGTGTATATTTTGAAGTCTGGCCTGAGAGGACTAGACCCAGTATTATTAATGGAGTCTAAAGAAAGAAAACCATAGCCATTGGATTATCCTTCCTTTTAAATTTTCTAACCAGCTCTTCTTTGGTCATACCTCCGTGCTGGACCTGCTCCCTGCCATGCTGGTGGGAAACGGGAGAACCGCTGGGCCATTCTGGTTCACGTTGTCAGGTTTTTCCCCTTTCCCTGATGCATCTTCCCAGATATCAACACCAGTGTGTCCATCCAACTTTGGACATTAACCCCCCCAGCAGTACTGCTCGGTGGGTATTTCAGTCCTGCTTCTGGCAAATCCCTTGGGAGTTTATGTCTCCTCCTACCCAAGAAGTGTCCCTGTGCTAACCAGGGGAGCTTTTCATGTGCACTTTTATTTCATATTGTACAGCAGAGAGCAGCATGTTAGAGGATTGTTTGAATGCTGAAGGAAAGTGGGTCCTGAAAAGATTTCATTTTTTTTTTCCAAATTCCTGTGGGAAAACATAAAGGCATTTTATATGTCACTGAACTAGACAGTAGCTGACAAATAGTTTCCTGTTTGGAGGAGTGGAGATATAAGTACCCGCTTGCTTTATGTGTTACTGACCGAGCTACCAAGTGAATAGCACAGGTTTTCCATTCTGCCTGCATTCTGAAATTTGATTTTTCAGTTCATCTCCTTCACTTTAGCTTAATTAATCCAAGTTAACTGAATTCAATCAACTGCTGTACACTTTCTCTAAGCAAGATAAAATGCAACAATGTCTGACTTATGCTTGTTTACAAAATTTTTTATATAGGTGAAAATTATAAATTTGCATGTTTCTCTGCTTTATTTTACCAGTTACACATCAGAGATATCCAAGAACTTTCTGGAAGAGCAAACTCCATAAATTATCACTCTCTGACTCTAGAGCCCTTGTATCATTGGCTTGCTCTGATTTTTAATCGATTAAGAGCCTAAATCAAATTTGAAAAGGATACTGATCACCCAAATGACTGTGAAAGTGTTTTTCCATGGCTATAGCTAAAGGACCTTACAGTATAATGTAAGGAAGACAGTCCAGCAGAGGCAGGGTCTAAAGAAGATGCACAGAAAGGTGGGCGTAGTGGTGTTTGGCCACATTTTCACAAGATCCAAATAAATCTAGACTTATAAATATGCCAAAGAGCTGTATCTTCCTCATGGAAGTTAATGATTGGTTTTGAGTGTTGAGAAATGAAATCCCAACTCAGATACAGTTGTACACAACTATTTTCAGTGTGGTTACAGGGCACTGACTGTGCATTGAGATAGAAGGGACACCACTAGGTCAGTCTCTGTTCTGCTGGTGACCTTCCTTGTACCCCTGAAAACTGTGTCCTGGCCTCCTGCACATGTTGGGCAACCCCTGGAGCTTGTTCTTCAGAAAACTCCTCTGAATTTGATTCCTTCCTGTGCCAGCAGATATCCTTTCGACCAAGAAAAATGTTCTGCCGTCCTTAAACTATTAACTTGTGAGATGGAATAGCCAAATCACTGTGTTTGCATAAGTCCGTTTCTTTACAGCCAGAGGCTGTTTGCTTACCTCCCAGTCAGGATGACTGCTTCTCATCTGGTCGCTACCCTATTTGTTTTGTTTTACTTGTAGCTCTGCTACAAATTAAAATTTCCATGAGTTTAGCTCTGAATCACTTGAATACACAAACCTTTCCAGATGTAGTTCACAGGGAAGGTCACCACTATAACTGAAAAGAAATTAGTTGGGCAGAGGTGCCCGTGTCTCTGTCTCTGCAGGGTGCAGGCATCGTGCTGGTGAGGGTGGCTGACGTGCTGCCTGGGTAGGAGCCAGGGCAGGTAAGCATGTCCAATGCAACAAGTTCCTCTCCTTATTGGATTTGTTAGTGTAACCCTAACTATGATGCTGTGGTTGCCATATAGGTAGCAAGGGGTTAATTCTATAGCAACTTGGTAACAACGATCAGATCTGTACAGATATGGATGTTTTCTGTGCATAGTGTTTATTTGACTGCTTTTTTTTTTCTCAGACTTCTCTTCCCCCAATACATCTGTACTCAAGGCATTTTATTTGGTCTACACAGACCTATGAAATGAGAGGGGAAAAATTTTTCTGTGTGATTAGTTGGTTCTAATATTCAAACATGTCATATTCAAAGGAAATATGTCACTTAAGCATCTCCATTTTTAAACAACCTGTCTTTAGCTGAAACACTGGTGATTCTTCATGAAGAAACCTAAGGGGATGAACACAAATAAGCAGAATAGAAAAATCCTGGGAAATAAGAGGCACTATTGCTCTTCTTTTCATTCCTGTTGTCTACTTCTGGAAATTGGTTAGATTAGGATTTAAGTAAGCCTAAAAGACAGGGGATCAGAAAGAAAATAAAATACATCCAAAATTCACTCTTACATTAACTGAACAATACCCTGAAAGGGAAATCCTGCCAATAGTTGCATCTGTGCTTTTGCAAGATGGTGATAAAAAAGCAAAAGAAATCTCTTCATTTTCAAGATAGCTTCACAAAGAAAGCAACCAGACATGGAACCATCTCCCACCCTTCACTGCCAGCGGCTGTTGCGTATGATGTCCTTGGATGTCCAAAAGAATAGGCAGTCTGATCCATCTGGCCCATGTAACAGGGATCAAAGACATTTCTCCATCTACAAACTTAAGCTCATGGTAAGTGCATCTTTTTACTAAGTAAGTTGCACAATATTTTCATAAAAAACAGTGTTAGAGCCTTTTTTTTTTGTAATTATGCTAAAGCACAAAGTTGTTTGTGTCTGCCAGTTGTTATGAATTTGGCAAAACAAAGGAAAGGCTGTAACACAGCGTAAGAAAGATACATTTGTGAAGACTACGTATTGTGAAGGGCAAGAATTGATATTCCTTTCTTTTCTTTTTCAGCTCTGCAAATGAAGATGATAAATAGGAAGTTATAGTCTGAGAAAATTAATAGGGACATCTGGCTCTTGAGCGGGCAAAATTGTGGACCAGTCCTCTCATGTGGCAATGCATTATGAGCAACAAAAAAGGTATAATTTAAAATTACTTCATGTTCTCAGTATGAACAGACAGTACATGTGCCAGTGAGAACTTTACATCCAGTTTGTATTTTCATAGATTAGAACTCAGTTAAAAAAAACGAAAGCAAAAAAACAGATTTAATTTATGTCTTGATGGTCTCAATATATTCACCACTCTGGAATTTTCTTCTGCGGTATTTTTATTCATTTATCAAATGATAGTCTTTGTATGGCAAGCACATTTTCCTTCTCTCTTGAGGTAAAACACCTCTACTCCCAATTACTAAATCTCAGTCACAGTTCATTTACAGCAGAAAGTCAGAAATTAGATGAAGTTTCAGCTTCTCAGTGGTCATACGGTCAGGGCCAGATTGGGCAGAGAATAAGGTCACATTTTGACAGCTGGAAAGGCATCTGATTGTCATCTGCAGCATGCGAAAGATGAACTCAAAGACCTGAAACCAAACAAGTATTTTACACTTCATTGGTGTGAAATTTGTGTTCGTATTTTGGTCTGGTTCCACAGACATTAAATGAGAGTCTACATTTGTGGTGGCACATAGTCAAAATCGCTCTTGGCCAGCTGGATACCACATGCCTTTCTTGAATTCAGAGGATTATTACACTGGATCATTAAACTTCTAATTTAACACTCATTATACCTGAAGAAAGTATTTTCCTCTCTTCGTGCTGTATCTTTTGTATTTTTCTTAATGCAAGCTTAATAACTACCAAGCCTTATCTTCCTCTTAAGAAGAAACAACTGCTTTTAATCTAATGGAAAACGTGTATTTTTGAGAAATCAATAATTCTATCATCCTAAACACATTGTTATTAACACTGAAGGTTAAGTTTGATCACATTTGGATTCTGAATTACTGAAGGTATTCAACACCAAAATGTTTTCTCTAGAGACCAAAGAAGGTGGAACAGTCTTCACTGGGCTTTTCTGGCTGACCTCTCACAAGACGAATAGTCTTTATGGCCAGGAAACAGTGGTCCATGAGACGCCTGTGCCGGCACTTATCCACAGGCTGTTAGCAGGGTACAGCAGCTGTTTCTGAAGTTCTTCTGTATCCTTTCTGAAGTGCAAGGCTGGCATTTTCTGGATTGGTCTCCCTGTAGGCACATTTATATCTTTGCTAGTTTCCCAGCTGAATTTCTGCTCAAACTGGGTTGATGTAGGTGGGCATGAAAC
This sequence comes from Theristicus caerulescens, assembly GCA_020745775.1. Taxonomy (NCBI): domain Eukaryota; kingdom Metazoa; phylum Chordata; class Aves; order Pelecaniformes; family Threskiornithidae; genus Theristicus; species Theristicus caerulescens. The sequence goes on along the minus strand of CM036559.1, from coordinate 125,874,232 downwards.
ATGCACACTTTAGAGCACTCCTCATACTCTTCTTTACCTCTAGGTGTAGCAGTCTGTCATTGTGAAGGGAATTCATTACTCCTGGCAGAGGAATTAGCTTGTGCAAGAAAAGGGTCAAATTCTCAGCAATGAAAAAATGCATGTGTGCAGTGGGAAGAGTGACATGAAGATTTCAGGAGCGCATGCGGGTGTTGCTAGAAAGTCATGGGAGCTTGGGAAGAGTCTGAAAATAGGATTGGGATGCATGGAAATGGAGAAGGTTTGTGGTGCAAAGAGCCTATAGGGACACTCTCACAAAACTCGTATAAGACTCTCCTGGTTTAGCTGTGCGCTGTATTGTCTTTTTACAGGTCAAAGAACCTTCCTACTTACTGAGTCATTTTAAGATCCTTATTTCTTTCCTACAGCACTTAAGATGTCCCAGTGCCTCAGGTTACATCCCTGGGAGAAGAATGCCTTCGGATAAAGTGAAAATAAAACTAGTTACATAAGACCAAATGGACTATATAGAAGTGAATATTTCTACAAACATAAGTGAAGAAATAAAAACCAGATTTACTCTTCTTACACCTAGATTAAATCAGAAAGGTCTCTGTCTCCCTTTGTCTTGCAGACTTGCTCTAAATGCTTTCCTGATGCGCACCTTCTAAGGAATTCTTTTATCTGTGCATGTCTTACATTTCAGGTTTACATGCATCAAAGGGAACGTATTCCTAGCAGAAAGCATTAGCTTATCAGAGCTGATCTTTAGCAAGTCCCTCAAAGGATCTGAATGGGTTTAATCTTTACCCTCAACATATGTACTTCTTTCCCCCTCAGACATATTCAATATATTTTCAGTCATTTAGCTAAAATGAGGGGTCTTAAAGTCTTAGATCAAGTATCATCTCCTGCAGTATACTGGCTATTCAATAGCTCTTTCACTTAAGGAAGATCACTGTCTCTCTGATTCTTTGTTTCCATCCATGCAAGTTTATATTTTATATTTGATTATGCTGTATTTTATATCTGTGCATCATGATATAAAATACGCTTAGTATAAACATCTAAATGGTGCAGAGGTATGAAGGTCACTGACACCAATTAGGACAGTAATTAAATAGTTTAGATAGAATCATAGATTTGAGATAACTAAGCCTTACTAACTTTCTTCTTCTATGTAACAGTAACAGGCAGGAATAAGATTGGGAGAGATTCCTGGGGAAATGCTGTCAGAGTCTTCATGAAGGGTACCAGGAACTCAGAGAAGGAAGGGCAGAGGAAGAACTCAAAGGCGGCAGCAGGGCCAAAAGATAAAGGAGATGGCCTGAGGAAACTGAATTCAAAATCAACCCACTGAGGAGGAGAAGAAAACATGGCCAAAAAAAAAAAAAAAAGGTGAAAAGGAGAATAGCATAGAAAGTGAAGGAGAGAAAAGTCATAAGATTAAAACTTTGAAGAGGAATGTCCAAGAGAAGAAAAGGAAATGCATAAGTGAAAGGAGGGCACAAGTATGATTGTACATAGCATCGTGATTTAGATGATTTATCTTTTTTAGGTTTTTCTCATTTTTATCTGAAAGGAAGCAGAACTTTGCAAAGTAAAGATTGAGAGTGACGAGAGACTCTGTGTATATGTCTGTGTAAATGGTCTAACTGCCTTTGGATGGAGTGGAATAATGATGGATAGTGAAGGAGAAGAGCATCATCCTACCACAGTATGAGTTTTACTGGTGACTGATGGAGTTTGAAGTCATAATGGCAGGGTGAGCTTCATTGTTCCAGATTTTGGAGGTCTGCAGTGGCCTTCTCTGAGATGGTTGTCTAAAGGTCCTTTTATTACTGGTGAAAAGAAATAACCTCTTTTAAGGTGTGAATCATCCAATCTCCTCCATCCTCTCAGGATGAGGTGAATCCTGTCACAGAAGAGTCTATTTCTCTCCATTGTGTAAAAATCTTTTCTAGACCACTAACTCAAATATAGACCACTACACTACAAAAGTCTTTCCTCGCAGTGAGATGAGTCCTGTTTGAAAAATGTACAATTAATACATATTTTATTTTACCATGTATACAAGAATGTTCATATTTTTCATTATAATTGTTCCACGTTGACAGTGTAAAAAGGAAATGCTGTATTCTCCTCCCCTGAGACACTCTTCTTGACTTCCCTCCTGCCTTTCTTTTAGTGTGGGAGACACATTAGGGATTCCATTCTTGCAGCTCAGCTCAATGTAAAGGAGAACTAGTACAGGAAAACTACTGAAGACACCAAGGATAGTACCAATATGATTCCCTTGGCACTTAGTATCATTCCAGGAGATTTTAGATATGCCCGTTTGTCTGACTGCAGCTGCTGCCAAAACCAGTGATGCAAGACCCCTAAGCTCCTGGGTTCAAGAGGTCTGTTTCTTTCTCAGTGGAAACATTTATTAAAAAATATACAAATACTATGATGGCTAAAGTTATCTTGGGGGTCTCTATAGCTTGGTATGTTTGACTGATCACCTGCTTCGGATACTGCCAGAAACTGGCTGAGCTTCAGAAATGCCACTTTCCTTCCCCAAAGAGTCTGAATGGGAACTGTCTCCTGGGAACACCAGCTGACCTCCTGAGAAGGTCTTTGGGGCCTCCATTGCAGCTCCTACTTGACTGGGCTGCTGGATGTCTAGGAGCTTTGAACAAATAATGAAGGTCAGTGACAAAATAAAAAAGGAGCAGGGGTAAAGGTTGCCCCCCTCAAACAACAGGATAGACAAGGATGTGAACCAGACTATATATTATACCTTATTATTTCTGCTACAAATCCTTACATCCAGCCCTTCAGAGAAAAATAGATCTTAGTTAGGAACAAGACAAGTGAAAGCCAAAGATCTGCATTTGCTTGTGACAGAGTTCTGCATGTAAATCATTCTGGCTTACGCTTCTGCTTGCTTTTAATGCATCGCTTTGGAGTTGTTATTTCTTGTGGTAGGTAAAATGCATTTGGAAGATACACTGGATTTTCCCCAGCATAACACAGGTTATTTGCAACTGCAGAAAGAAATTGAACGTTGCTTCCTCACAAGACTTCTTGAAGTCAGTGTTATCATTTGTCATAATCCATATTGAGTAGCTGGAACATTCACAGTCATGAGAATGAACCAAGCTGTCCCCCTCTGCTACATTAATATTAGTTCATATCATACAGAATTGGATGGCTGCAGCAAGTTTGTAGATTCTTGCTTATACCTGTCCCTGTGGACTCTGCCACAAACCTTCAGACTGGCAAATCACTGAAATGCATGCCTCAGTTTCCCTAATTGCAAAATAGAGACCACGACACCTGCCTGCCACAGGCAGTGTTGTGGTGGTTGACTGTAAGGAAGGAACTTTTTATCCCTAGAGACATTTTTTGAGATATTCTTGCAGCTGCAAAGGTTACTTTTTGGAGAAACCCCTGTCTGAGGAGAGTCAGTGATAGCCTAAGCTGCAGGAACTGTGAGGAGGGGCTGTGGGGAAAGATATTAATAATAAGTGGTGCTCTGAACTAGGTATTCAGAATTGTATCTCAGCCTTAGGTGATATAAAAAACTATGAACGGTCAAAACCATCTAATTTCAGAAGTGCTAACATGATATTTTTTCCTATTCATAAGGTCAAAATAAAATGCTTTATGTAAAAATTGTGAAAGCATTCTCTTTTATTTGAGATGGTTTATGTAAAAGCATGGAAAGCATCAAACTGTTTCATTTGTAGCGTTCAGTACATCATTCAGGGCAGGTAAGGGAAGAGAAAGCAGTCAGGAGTCTTGACAAGTTTGTGTAGTGTAATATAACTGGAAATGAAACTAAGCAATTTGAAGAATCAGAAAGAAAAACTGAAATATCTAATTCTGGTTTGAATCATATAGCAACATTTCAATGATTTTTCAGTAAAATAGGCACACTTTCACAATTGTTTTCTTTTTTTGTTTGAATTTTGCCATTTTGATTGATCCCAGTACAAAATGCACTTCCTCACAGTTTTGAAACTAGTTGTTAGCACTGATAGCCAGGTTTTGGGGTTTTTAGTCTGATTGTGATTTCTCTCAGAGATAGGTCACAGTTAAATGTGATGTTTGGGCTTACAGAGAGGGTGCCATGTGTGGGAGAAGAATTGCAGAGGAATTCCTCAGCTAGCGAACCAAGCAGTACTTCTTGGGCTGACTGCCCCCATCCCAGATCCTTCCCTTCCTCCCATGTTTTTCTGACTATACTGATAACTCGGTTTGTCCATGAGCTCCTACTACACTTACACCTTGGATCTCTGCTGAATTCTCATGGACAAGACCATGTTCACCTATTCACCTCTTTGTCCTTAAGTCCTTGAGATATGTGATATACTTACAATTGGGAAAAATGAGGCAGCTGCAGTCCGCCAGCTACCCGGCCATGCTTTCTGTAAGGGGCCACCCTGAACTTTGGTGAAGTGTAACCTCGGTGGTTTTGGAATCATCACTTAATACGGGTGGGATGGCTCTTCTGTCTTGGGATTGGTGAGAGTAATCTCAAAGTCAATCCTACATGGCGATGTAAATATAGCTGACAGTTTTTGCCTCTGTACATATGCTTTTCTGTGCATATGTAGGCTATGGATTTTTTTTTTCAGTGCAAGTGTCTTTGAGCTGATATTTTCACTCTCTGGTTGTAGCTGGAAATAGTGGAACAAATTCTTTTCTCCTCTTATGGCGATATAAATGTGGAGCAGCTTCCCTGACTGCAGAATTACTCGTCATAGATAACACTGCAGCCTGCGCTGGTATCGGTTCGTACCGATGTGACCCGCTCCTGTGGTATGCACTGTGCTCTTCTCACCAAATATTCCACACCTCACAGCATCAGGCCTTTGCCGACTTCTTTTTATTTTGCATGTATATGTTGCTGAATGCTCCACGTGGATGAGACCTTGACATTTTTGGTCATTTAGAGGACACTGAGAATCTGAAAATGCTTTAATTATCTTAAAACACTTTCTGATTTGAGATATTCCACTCACATATGCATGCCCCACAGAGTTGCAAAGCTCTTTTAAAATCAGTTACTATACTTTTGCTCTGTTATTGAATTTTGCTTTCTGTGATTGCTTTTTCTTCCCTTCAGCCATCCCTTATCTTCAGTGAGCCTATTAGCCTTATACTTACAATTCTGAATGGATCCCCCTGTACATTGTAAGTCAAAGCTGTACAAGTAGTAAAGTGGCTGCGCTCTCACTCTTCAAATGTCCTTCAGTAATACATTGTGCTTGCGTTCTCGCTGTGCTGCTCAGTGCATTCACAACAGACTGAAACAAAATACAATGAAGCCTGTGCCAGCATCTTCCTCACGAGAGCTTGAAACTCAGTGATAAAATTTCTATGTGGGAAGATTTAATTTATCTGTTTAGTTTCTCCTAAAAGCAATTAAGAACACTGTGAGCCACTATTTAAAATGTCAGCATTTCCCATAACTACCATGCAATAGTGCCTTGCATTGCCACAGTTTTCCTTTGTATTCAATAATTAAAGCATGTTAGTTGAAGAAAGATGGTACTATTTGGCATACGTTGACTTTTGAACACTTCCTACCTTTTCTGTCCTGAGACGTAGCTGTTTGCCAGCTGATCATCACTGCCTACCAGCGCCTGTCTTCAGATTGCATTAGACAGATTCGTGCTTCACGGGGAGTGTTTTTCATATCGCGCCCTTGTCAGAACATATGGCTTTGACCCTGAACCTGTTAAACTGGAGACGCTATGTTGAGTCAACAGTTTTCAAAGTTGTAATCAGGTTAACCAAACACAAGTTCAGTGACAAAGATTTCTAGCAGTGTCATTTACATCTGGGATGATGCTTGATTCTTTCTGATTCAGTCTTTCATGAATGCTAACGATTCTCTAGCTAGTAGTAGACACATTGCTAGTAGTAGGCACATCCCATTCCATCTCGAAGCTTTCTGTAATCATATGTTATTTTTATGTCCACTGAAAGGCCCTGCTTTTACATCAGATTTATATTAGAAGTAATCTGTCCTTTTATAGCCCCAGCATGTTGAATGCCCCTAGAAAGGTTCAGCAAACATGGTTGCACTACAGGGAAGGCTGTCTGCTTATGAAACTCTGCTTTGGAATGAGCTAACAGCAACGATGAGGCTTAATCAAGTTCAGAACTTGGCATAAGACCACTAGTTTGCCCTTCTGGAAGACCTTAGAAAGCAGGGGATAAAAATCTCAGATTAAATATTCTGGAAGAGCTTCAGTTACTTGTTTGAGGCACAGAGCTGAATCCTTTATGAAGTTCGCTCTGGGCCAAACAAAGGGATCAACGTTTCCAGTCTACATCTCATCTGAAAAGTGTCATCTCTGATTGCAGTGTGCTCCCTCAGGCAGCTGTTTGCTACTTAATTGTGTAGAAATCATCTCACCACTCCAAGAGCATCTGGAAGCAATGATGGTGCGACTTTGCTCAACCTAGTTCAGACTGGATTCCAGAAAGGATCCTTAAACAAGACAGAGCACCTACAAACTTGGTCAGTTATTAGCTAACCTACCTGATACTTTACACACATCTGAGAAATAAACCAGAGACATTCTGTGTATTTGCTGATACTTTGTTCTTCCATTTTTTGTTGTGATGAAGAACTTTGGCATGAAATAGGAGTTTCAGGCCAGATGTACAGAAATACATAGGTCCCTAGGTGCCACTAATTCCAACTTAACTCAAATGGATTTGTGGACCGAAGACTTGACATCTTACATATTTACAGCTTCCAGATGTTTTTGCCTTATAAAAAATCATGGTATCGTATATGTTGTCTCATAGCAACCTCATGGGGCCTCAGTGCAGAATGACAAAGGTGTTTAGGCACTTGTATCTGCAGGAGCGCACCTACTAGGATCTATAAAATGTCTTTGCACACACCGACTTTTGGTGGAAGTTGAATTCTTAAGGTTTACATATGCTTTGGTAAATCCCACTAGCCATATCGCTTGCTTATTTATGTGCCTTCAAAAATCTGGCCAAAGGATTCCTGGTGTAGCAAGGGTCATAAATCTCTACATCCAGATATTTCCACACGTGTATATAATAGTAAGTACTACTGAGCCCTCCACTTTGTTCCAAGCAGATATCAGACCCAGCCTTGTGGCTTGGGTCATCATTTACATCAGTACAAAGCAGGCCAGCTTTTATTCATTCATAGCTATGATTTGGCTACTTAAAGACACTAACAAAGAAAAATCAGCTCTAAACTCAATTTAATCAGCCAGACAAGACACCTTTATGGCTGCTTTAAGTTTTTGGAAGTGGAAAAGAGCTGGAGCGTTATCTGCTCTAATCATGTGATTACAAAGTACGTGAAAAATGCTACCTCTGGGACAAGTAGATGAGAATTTCGATATGATAGTGTCTGTCACTCACTGCACAGGTACTGTAGCACTGGACAACCAGTCGGCAGTCCAGGTGGGGAGCAGATAGTGAGGGCATAATAATTCTCTTTGACTGGAAGTGATGCCACTGGTCAAAAGAGTTTCCTAAGCAAAGTAAGGGCTCCTTTAGAGCCTTCTAGTGGAGCTGTTGGAACAATGGTCCTGGGCAACCTTATCCCATTGTTTCATCCACTGTACCCTTTTTCTAAATTCCCTGGCTGTGGAAGGTCAGTTTTGTGAAGGAAACATTCAGCCAGGCTCTGTTTAATCTTTTCCTCTGTAACTGCAATGCTGTTAGCAGCTATGGCAAACATTTCTTCTCCTGGATTTTCACTGTTGTCAAATACTTGCAGAATTACAATTTTGTATGTATTAAATTAGTTTCATTAGTGTTTATGCTGCATTACATATTCTTGTGTAAAGACTCATTCCCATATTCTTAATCACTGTGTTGTACTTTATTCTGTGAGTGTTATTATTACATGAGTATTGTTGCCTATTTTTTGCTTTTTGCCACTCAACTAAGTTTTATCCTAAGTTTCAAAGTCGTGTTGAGCCTGTCCTGTCCACAACTCAGTAAACCAATATAACTGTTCCCATTGCTGTGAGACCTGCACTGCACTGAAATAATAACTCTAACTTTTAGAGTTATTATTTCAGCAGTATGGAGGACTCTTGTGCATGCATGCATGTGTGTGTGTGCTCTGTGTTTCTGTGTCACCCAATAGTCTCATCCTGTTGCTAGGTAGTGTCAGGCTTAAAATGAAATGAATAATGTTAGGCTTTATTTTTTTCCAGATCGTTTTGGGTTTTGTTTTTTTTTTTTTTAAATGAAAATTAGCTTAATTAAATGTTATCTCATTTAACATTCAGCTTCTGCCATCAGATGCTCAAGCAGAATCCCCAGTAAGACTAAGCAGAGTTGTGTGCGTGTACTTCAGGAGCAGAAGCCCCATTTTCTCCTTTTGTTCTCTCTCGCTGTCTGGCAGCCGCTCTTCATTTGGTAACTTCTAAAAATTTAATTAAGGTACAGGTGACTTATCTTTCAGATCATCCATGAAAAAATAGTATGCCCTAGGAACATCCAGGTTCATTCATCTAGCTATACTATTTTTATATACTTTTGTAGAGAGCTTCTGAATCTAGCGTTAGATCAACCAGTAATTCTTTGGTCAAAATATATGGGTAAATTTTATATGCTTGTTACAAGTCTTTCCAATTATTTTATACATTTTCTCTGCTGAAATGTCAAGTTTAAAATAAGTCCACTGCTTTCCTTCCCTTCCCTCTGCTTAGAAATTTGGCTCAGAAAAGCAGCATCCATCAATAGATTGAGCTGGAGGTGAAGTGCCAAGAACTTACAAAGTCTGCTCTTGGCACAGCCAAATGCTCATGGTGTGCAGTCATGAGCAGGGCCCTTCTTCTCCATACTGAACTTTGAAGGAGCCTCAGGCTGGACTGGAAATTTGCAGATATGGTTTTGTCCTTTTACTTAATTGCATGCACGTTTTGAAGCCTGTAGTGAATATTGGCTTGACTGGCAGCAATAATCAAAGAGCTGAAAACCTCTCGTTTGTGTCTGCATCCACAAAGCTGCACCTGCAAAGGCATCTATACAGTATATTTTGCAGTTTCCAGCACCACATGAAAGAAATAAAACCACTTTTAAAAATAAGCTTTAAAAGATGTTTCTCTTATGTAAATTGAGGGTACAAAGAAACATCTATTTAATGGAGATATTGTGAAGATTAAGTAGTTAAATATTTAAAGATCTTTGAAAGCATCTGTAATTATGTTCAGCGAGTGCAGCTTAAATATTTTTCTTAATACAAACAGGATGCAGAAACTCAAAGTGCTTGTGTGTTACATTCTTACAAAGCCACCTTCACTGCTCCCACTGTATTTTAGAGATAACATGTTACTAGTTTTTCCCAGGAAGAATCCCTGTTTTCCTTCTACTATTTATGACCTATGAAGAATAATTGAGGTTAAATATCTCTGTTAGCTCCTGTTTATTACAGTTACCAATTCGGCAGTGATTAGTAAAAGGTATTTTACTTTAGTGAATAATATATTGCTATAAATTCATTTTTTCACACCCTTCAGCTCTGCATTATGCTTCGCTATTGCTCCTTGGTTCAGATAAATTGTTTACCTGGACTCTGTACAGCAATGATTATCAATACACGCGTGGGTCAGATGGTGTTGGCATGCTGTCCAGAGGTATATTTGCAATTGCAGTCTTTTCACAAGCCAGAAATCTCAAGCCTGACATTTTTTACTTTTCTATCTCAGTCTTGAAACTTTTAATCTTTTCTTTCTTCCTGTCTCAAAGCAGACTGCAAACATGCATTTTTTGCCTTGGTCCCTCGGACCAACTTATTAATGTGTGCCTTGCAGTGTCCCTTTTTCTCATCCCTTCTAAACAAGTTGCATTACCAGTTCAGTATGAACAGTTCAGCTGTGAGATTATCTGGTGATTGTTTGTACCATGTATCTAAGCATAAACTCTTTCAATGTTTCTCATCATCCAGGCAATTCAAACATAAAGCCTTGTGGTTATTTCCTTCCTATAGTGTCATTTACTTTTTCTTTCTTTTTATGTTTTCTGATAGAAATTGCACACGATACTCTTCCCTTAGGTCTTTGTTTTAAAATCCACCTTCTAGGTGTTTTTCTTCTGTATTTGTTCAATAAAAGCTGTTAACTCTGGGTCTTCTTTCCCCCTCCCTCCATAGAAAATCAGAAAATTAATTTTTTCAGGAATTCAAAAGCAACTTTATAGAGGCAGTGGTACAGCCCACTTACATGACATCCTATTCACTTCCTAGAAAAGACTATATGTGAAATTTTAATCTTCATAGAATTGGAAGAATCTGCTCCAGGAAACATTGTTCTTTCAGTTTGTCACTTATTATTTGCTTACTGGTCTGACATCTTGCTACAGTTCTCAAAGCCTTACTGGAACTGTAATAGGGTTTACAAGTCTTTCACAGACACCTTTAAAAAAGTCATGATCTCATGACCACTAATCAAAGACAATGCCATATGATGACTTTCCAGTGACTGATTTGTAATTTTTAATGGTTTGATGTCAACACCATTGAATCAAAACTGGCAATAATCAGGCAAACACAGGCAGAGAAACCAAAGATGAAATTGTCTTATAAATTGATCTACTGGTCCCAATCTTTTTCTCTTAATCAATGCTAGCAGACATCAATAAGGCAGGATATGGAAACTTAATCCACTTACTGTCTAATATATTCTGTGGAAAAAAACACGATTAATGGTACAATTTGTCCTGGATTCTTAAAGTACTGAGAAAGTACATTTGTATCACGGGACAAGAACAGTGGGGTAATGAGAAACACAGAGATGGGAGCAAATGAGGTGGAGTGTTTAAGGTACCCTACTACCATGGGAAAGAGCAGCAGAAAAGGACTCTTGAAAAAAACCCCACCCTTCTGTTACTTGCCAGTGCCTGATTTTAGGTGGAGCTGTTGTTCGGGGAAGACTTGGTATTCAGTATAATGTGATAGGAAAACATCTTGCTTTGTCTCATTGGTTTGATTAGCTTTTAAACCTTGAATTCGGTTCTTAGCATTCTTAGTAGAATGATAAACTCTTAGGGGAACAAAGCTTCCTTTTAACATGCAGTCTTATAATTGTTAAACTTCCCTTTGTAATGCACTGTGGCATTAATTTGGCACTTTAGACATTTTGCTTCTGGTGCTATCTTAGGTTATTTGACTGGAGTATGTCAATATAGTATCTGAGCATGCTCAATGCTAATTAATTTGTCAGCAATAGAGTGGTGATGTTATTGTAAAACTCCTTTTGATGTTAATTTGGCCAAGGCTTCTTCACAAATCCCACAGGAACAGCAGAGGTCTCTTGGCTGTTCTTATGGTATTGTAGGAAGCTCTGCTCAGAAGAGTTGTTCTGGAGGAAAATGGTTTTGTGTGTTGTGTATGTGACTGTAGTCCTAGAAAGAAAGTGTTATCAGACGGGTTGATTTGACAGTTTGTCCAAAAGGCAGCCATGCTGGTGTCACCCAATTTTCTCCTCCTTTCTAAGATTTATCAGATTCTCAAAGCGGGGGTTGCGTTTGAAAGATGGGATGGCTACAAGCGTGTGAAACAACATTGCACAGAGCTTTCGTTCGCCTTGGGTCAAATACACTCACTCTCAGAGCAGGCTGCTTAAACTCTTACAAGCTCAGAGAGACAGAACATGTTCCCTCCTCTTTCAATGGACTTGCCTTCCTTAGAGAAGAAGCACCCCTTTCCATGGCACACATGGGTGCCATGCAGATACCTCTATCCCATGATTCGTAAAGCCAAACTCCACTTTAGGAGGCAGAAAAAGATGAGGTTGTAAATCCCTCTCCATCATTAAAGGGGGTGCAGTTAGAATGGGAAAAAGCAGCAGCCCGGCTGCAGTTCTCCTCTGAGAGCCTTAGAATCATAAAATCATAGAATCATAGAATCATTAAGGTTGGAAAAGACCTCTGAGATCATCGAGTCCAACCGTTAACCTAACTGCCAGGTCTACCTCTAAACCATGTCCCTAAGCACCACATCCACATGTTTTTTGAACATTTCCAGGGACTGTGATTGTACCACTTCCCTGGGCAGCCTGTTCCAGTGCCTGACCACTCTCTCTGTGAAGAAATTTTTCCTAATATCTAATCTAAATCTCCCCTGGCGCAACTTGAGGCCATTTCCTCTCGTCCTGTTGCTTGTCGCTTGGGAGAAGAGACTGACCCCCACCTCGCTACAGCCTCCTTTCAGGTAGTTGTAGAGAGCAATAAGGTCTCCCCTCAGCCTCCTCTTCTCCAAACTAAACAACCCCAGCTCCCTCAGCCGCTCCTCATAAGACTTGTGCTCCAGACCCTTCCCCAGCTTCGTTGCCCTTTGGACACTCAGCACTTTGGAGTGCTGGGAAGCCTTGCAGGAGCTTCCCAGCACTCAACCCCATTCCTGAGGTTGCATGCTTGCGAAGGATCTGGAGCTTTAGCATGGCAGTGGGCTTAGCAGTATGAACTTTGATCTTTACTTGAGGGTAAGAAATGAGAAATCTAAATGGGAAGAACTTTCACTATCAACAACAAAAAATAAGGGTACTGTCTCTGTTCTGCTGGTGCCATTACTTTGAAGGCCTACTGGTTAGAGGAGAATATGCAGAAAAATGTATATTGATTTCCAAACAATTGCTGGGGGTCTAAGAAGGAGAGAGAAGGATCTGCTTCTCATTAGAGCTCTTTTAAAACGGCAAAAGTCTTCCTTTACTAACTTATGAGCATTAGTCATCTAGGTATGAAAGTGTTTCCCTCAGACTATTTTGAGTAGTTTTGGATGTGGCCAGTATGGAGGGATGAACAGCTGGTTCAATAGTCTCTAAAGTCATCTTTGAAGCAAACTCAGACTTTTATCCAGTCAGTTTTCAGAAAGAACTATTATGTTACCATTTCTCTTTCTTATTCTCATGTGCTGCACTGCCATAGTTTTGTTCCAAATAGGGAGTTGTCACAGTATCACATGATTTTTTTTATTTTTATTTTTTCCAGATATTGTCTTCCCAAGTTCATGTAGAGGAAAACTTTACCTAGTGTGACTTCTTGGGAAGGTGGGATGATTGAATCTGGCTGTGGTGTTTCCAACCCAGCTCAAAGAAAGTAGCAGAGGAAGTTTAATTAGGAAGCAAAGATTCTTTGGCTGCGTAAGTCAAGGCAACTGTTTAAAAAGGAATGATTGCTCTTGGGACTCTTAAGTGCTCTTAAATCCTGTTGGAGCTAGTAGGATACAGAGGGTCACAATAGCACTGGGCAAGATCATCTCAGTACCTTGTGAGGTTTAGTTGCCACTAGTAAGTACAGAGTGTGCGTGGGTTTGACAAGGTCTCCTATTTGGCATTTTTTTATATGTTGAATGCCTAATGAATGCTTTTTATTTACATAAAAGAATGAAATATTATGTTTAATTTTGAATGTACTTATTCATTTTTTGACATGTTCTTCTACTCTGGTGTTTTTCACAGTTCAGCTTCAGTCATCAGCCTGCACTGTAGGATCGTTACGGACCACTCCAGTTTGCTGCATCACTTGAACCATGGTACTTTTCAACATCCAGGAGAACTCGATACTTCTGCTTTAAAGAATGTGGACATAAAGACCAGCCTGCATATTTCTGTCCCTGAATTACTTCCACTTGAGGAAAAAGCTGTGTACTATTGGACAAGGTCCTGAAGCATAATTTAAAAGCATCAGCAGCAGAAAAGAACATCCTGAAGTGGGGGAAAGACATGCTTCTTGAACATTACTCATTTGAATCACAGAGCTATATAGAAGCAGATATTGATATCATGCAGTTGACGTGTGACAGAGTACCAAATGGACATTCTTCAAGAAGGCAGCTCCATCTTCCCTAAGTCATCACTGTTCTCTTAGTAGGCCATATTTTTTAGGGAATCACTCAGCTTGTGTATGAGCTTTCCCAGTCCTAAATTCTTTTAAGCTGCATATTTCTTCTGGAGTGAAAATTGGAGACAGTGTAGCCCATGAGTTGCTGTGAATGCATCGAAGCAACATTCCTCACTTTTAGGGGACTGGTGTGGTGGCATGCAGGAATTTAATGTTTCATGCAATTTATGGTTTTCCACTTTATTGAAGAAATAATTCTGTTTGTTTGTAGGTTTATGAACTTGCAGTCTTGAATGTACAGTACTGCAAGTCACAAATCATTTTATCTATTGGCTGTTCTGTCCTAAATGGAAAAAATATTATATATTGTTAATAACCTGGTCTCCAAGAGTTTGTGAAAGAATTAATGATTTTTGAGTTAAAATGTAATTTTAAAATGTTGAACATTTATTATTAAAATGTATTTATTTAAAAAAGAAGAGTGTCAGTTTTTGTGAATTATTTTCTGACAGACACCAGAGAGGGAACTGCTATGGTGTTTCTTTTGAAAGAGGAATACCTATAATCACAAGCCTGAGGAAGTGACTTGCACTGTAGGTGCATGGATGCTCTGAGCTTGTTTGCGCATATCTGACTTCTTCCAAGCGAAAAGTCATGTCTGAAATGTAGGGGATTCTGTATATAACTATTACACTCATGCCTACGTGCTCACACTAGCAGGAAAACGGGCCTGCTGTTATCTTTGTGTCCACAGGATAACTCTGAAACTTTCATCCTTCATTGTTCCCAGCGTTGTGGTGGCTGGAGCAGGAGCCTGTAAGCCCTAGGTTCAGTTCTCAGAGCTCCTGCTGACTTATTTTGAGACCTCAGCAGGGCATGGAACTGCTGTGCACTATTTTCCAGTCTGCCATAAGAGGTGGGTAGCATCTATCTTACTGGCACACTATGGGATTTCATCCAGGCATGTTTGTGCACTGCTTTGAGGTTTTTCTGCTGAAGGTGGTAGTACTATTTATTCCAATTCCCAATTCACCTGTGCTGCAAAGGAGCTTGAGATCACAATTACTTCCCTAAAACAGCTATTTATCTCCTGATTGAGATTTAGTGATTCATTTACTGATAGCCAGAAGTTTTTGCTAGGGGGATGTCTTAATAAACTACAGGCCTAGAAGAATCATTTTTGCATCTTTGCAAACCAGTGGTAGAGTATATGTATTCCATGTATTTCTATTCAGGTTTTCATAGGGGAATTCAAAGCTTAGAAATGAAACTTGCTTTATTTTCACTCAGATCTGAGAGAAAGACCTGTCACAAGCTGGTACATCGGGTGAGGTAGGCTATTCTCCTTTCCCTAGAGAAGGGGAGCTGTTTGGTTTCACCTTGTGCCATAGCAACTGTTTTCTGTGTCGCAATGAAGGAGGGACAGAATTTAGAAACTACTCAATGTAAAAAGCAGTGGGAAAATAGGAGTGCTGTTATTTCTGTCCATTTTAGCAACAGGAGGGTCAGTGCTGTAGCATCTGTATAAGAGCTAGGCTTTGGGACTGGTTCATTAGAGGAAGAAACTATTTTTTAAAAAATATATATCTTTAACCTTCCTCTCTGCCCCCCCAGAATGAAGGTGTACATAATGACAGTGTACAGAAGTTAATTACCTATATTTTAACTTCTGTAATAACTTTCATATAGACCCTAAAATGGACTCTTTTGAATTTGTAGGAAGTCAATTAGTTGAAGACAGTCAGTATCCCTAATCATAAAGATGGTTTCTGTCTTTATTAGTTTCTAGCCCCATGCTCAATATATGGAAATCCTGATAGCTTTAGAGTAGAAGCAATGAAGTGAGACTTCTCTCTCCCTGTAGTTATGGTACTTGGGGCTGGTGAGCAGGTTTGAATCCTTGTGGACTCTTGGCAAAACAGCAAGTATCAGAGATGGGAAATGAGCTGATAAATTGCTTTGCTTCTTACAGGGATGTTCTGTTAGTCCTTCCCGGTCAAGATCCTATGTGTGAAGGGACCTTGCTTTTAGGTACAAAATCCCTAAGATGATAAATCATAATCTGTAGCCAAAAGCCATTTGTTACTGAGTATTAATGTTGAAATAATGAATGTGACTAATCTAGCCAGTCTTAAATCTACTCCTTAGAACAGTAGGATACCTCAGACAACCCTGTCCACCTAGTAGGTAGGCTCAGTCCTTTAGCCTCAATGGGCCTGTGCAATAGAGGATGCAGATTCCTAATATCTGTTTTCTCCCAAAGGAGGGGCTGGAGGGGAGCAATCACTGTTGTTTGGGTTATTACACTCAAAATCTTGTTTATGGACAAGGAGAATGCATATGTTATATGTTACTAAAGCCAAGAATTTATTGTTAGTATAACTGAAATCTTAAAAGTCTAATCATTATTATGCTAGATTTAACTGTTTCAGAAAAAAAAACAAACCCAAACATCAGTTACAATAGTTATTCTAACATTTTTTAGTTTCTACCCCTTTTCCTGGTGTTATGCTCACTCTTCCACTGCTTCTCTGGGTCCTAGGGTTGGTGGTTTCAGTCTGGTAGTGGTGTTGAGGGCTGTGGGATCTTATGACAAATCATCAGCATCTGGATTTGTTTGTTGGGAGGAATATGATGTTCGTGTTGATGGTTTCTTCTTCCTTCCTCCAGGGTCCACTTGGGGCTGTTTTTATGTTTCCTAACATACTTTTACGCCTTTGCTCTTTCTTCATTGGTCTGCAGCTCCAGGTTACATCCAAATATTCTATGTTTGGTGCCATTTTTGTATGTTAGATATTATTTCTTTGTTCTTTTTGCTACCTCTAAAACCAGGTTTGTCCAGCTTCAGGTCTGCATTTCCTTTAATTGACCGTGGATGAGTTATTTATAGTGATGAGGTCTCCAGTGCCAGCTTGTGCCCCATCTCTTATCATCCCCTGCCTGTGCTCCTCTATGCTGTGTCCTGTGTCTCCCTTTCTCAAAGCCTCTGCTATTGTGCCAGGCTTGTATTTCTCTATACCACATCATTGTGTTAGAGTCATAAATATCTCATGCTACATGGACTATATGCTTGTTATTTCTGTCTATAAACTACTATAAAACTATAGTTGTACCATATGAAGATAAAGTAAAACAAATTAGCAATAGACACCTGGGCAATTAAAGAAATTGCCGTGACAGCTAAACTAAACTAAAATAAAACTGCAGGCAAGTCAAGAAAAGTTCAGAGAGAACAAGCAACAAGGCTCAGCCCTGAGGCCTTGAAAACTCAATACGAAGCTAAAGGCCTGTTGCTAACAATAGTAATACCATATTATTACAGGGCTAGCTAGTTATGGGTGAATTAAAACTCCGAGAGCTTGGGATAAATGTTGAATGTTTCCAGGGATGGGGCATCTACCACCTCTCTGGGCAACCTGTGCCAGGGTTTCACCACCCTCATCGTAAAAAATTTTTTTCTTGTGTTCAGTCTAAATCTACCCTCCTTTAGTTTAAAACCATTACCCCTTGTCCTGTTGCAGCAGGCCTTGCTAAAAAGACTATCCCCATCTTTCTTGTAGGCCCCCTTTAAGTACTGAAAGGCCACAATAAGGTCTCCCTGTAGCCTTCTCTTCTCCAGGCTGAACAACCCCAGCTCTCTCAGCCTTTCCTCACAGGAGAGGTGCTCCATCCCCCTGATCATTTTTGTGGCCTCCTCTGGACCTGCTCCAACAGGTCCATGTCCTTCCTGTGCTGAGGACCCCAGAGCTGGACGCGGCGCTCCAGGTGGGGTCTCACCAGAGCAGGGCAGAGGGGCAGAATCCCCTCCCTCGCCCTGCTGGCCACGCTTCTTTTGATGCAGCCCAGGATATGGTTGGCTTTCTGGGCTGTGAGTGCACTTCGCCGGCTCATGTCCAGTTTTTCATCCGTCAGTACCCCCAAGTCCTTCTCCTCAGGGCTGCTCTCAATCCCTTCATCCCCCAGCCTGTATTGATACCAGGGGTTGCCCTGACCCAGGTGCAGGACCTTGCCCTTGGCCTTGTTGAACCTCATGAGGTTCACATGGGCTGACTTCTTGAGCTTGTCCAGGTCCCTCTGGATGACATCCCATCCCTCAGATATGTCAACCACACCACTCAACTTGGTGTCCTCTGCAAACTTGCTGAGGGTGCACTCGATCCCACTGTCTATGTCATTGATGAAGATATTAAACAGCACTGACCCCAGTACAGACCCCTGAGGGACACCACTTGTCACCGATCTCATCTGGACATTGAGCTGTTGACCATTACCCTCTGGATGCCACCATCCAACCAGTTCCTTATCCACCAAACACCCATCAAATACATCTCTCGCCAATTTAGAGAGAAAGATATTGTGGGGGACTGTGTCAATGGCCTTACAGAAGTCCAGATAGATGATATCCGTAGCTCTTCCCTCATCCACTGATGCAGTCACTCCATCATAGAAGGCCACTAGGTTGGTCAGGCAGGACTTGCCCTTGGTGAAGCCGTGCTGGCTGTCTTGAATCACCTCCCTGTCCTCCATGTAGCTTAGCTTCTAGGAAGATCTGTCCCATGTCCCTCCCAGGCACAGAGGTGAGGCTGACAGGTCGATAGTTCCCAGGGTCCTCCTTTCTATCCTTTTTAAAAATGGGTGCAATGTTTCCCTTTTTTTTTCCCTCCAGGGACTCCACCTGACTGCCATGACTTTTCAAATATCATGGTGAGTGGCTTTGCAGCTACATCAGCCAATTCCCTCAGGACTCTGGGATGCATCTCGTCAGGTCCCATAGACTTGTGTATGTTCAGGTTCCTCAGGTGGTTGCGAACCTGATCTTCTCTTACAGTGGGAGGGACTTTGCTCCCCCAGTCCCTGCCTTGCAGTCCATCCGCTCGAGAGGTGTAAGAAGAGAGGTTGCCAATGAAGACTGAGGCAAAAAGTTGTTGAGTACCTCAGCCTTCTCCTTGTCCATTGTTACCAGTTTGCCAGTCTTGCTCATCCGGGGCAGGGGGTATGCTTTCTTTGACCTTTCTTTTCTGGCTGACATACCTGTAGAAGTCCTTCTTATTATTCTTTGCATCCCTTGCCAAGTTCAGCTCCAGCTGCACCTTGGCCTTCCTGATCCCATCCCTACACAACCAGGCAGTGTTCCTATACTCTCCCAGGATACCTGTCCCTGCTTCTACTGCCTGTGCATTTCTTTCTTGCCCTTTAGTTTGACCAGCAGGTTTCGACTCATCCATGCCGGTCTCTTACCTTCCTTTCCTGATTTCTTACACCTGGGTATCAAGAGCTCTTGAGCTCTATAGAAAGCTTCCTTAAAGATCTGCCAGCTTTGTTCTTCTCCCTTGTCCCTGAGGGCAGTTTCCCAGGAGGTCCTATTGACTAACTCCTTGAACAGCTGCAAGTTTGCTTTCTTAAAATTCAGGGTCCTGACTTTACTCTTCACCTGACCCATATCCTTCAGGACTGCGAACTCCACCAGAGCGTGATCACTGCAGCCCAGGCTGCCTCCAGTCTTGACATCACCGATTCGCTCACCTGTGTTTGTGACCAGCAGGTCCAGTATGGCATCCCCTCTGGTAGGGCTGTCTATTACCTGGCTTAAACAGTTGTCCTCAGTGCATTCCAGGAGTCTCCTGGATTGTCTATAGCTCACCGTGCTACTATTCCAGCAGATGTTGGGGTGGTTGAAGTCCCCCAGCAGGATGAGATCCTGTGACCGCGATGCCTCCTGTAGCTGGAGTAAGAAGGCTTCGTCAATAGGCTCCCCTTGATCGGGCGGCCTGTAGTAGACACCAACCACAGGGTTCCCTTTGTTACCCATAAGCTTTCAACCTGCTCGTGGCTATTCCTCAGAGACAGTTTTTCACACTTTATCCATTTCTTGATGGATATCTGTCCTGTTCTTTCTTTAGAGAACAGGAGCCAGGAGTTTTGTAGCAAAGGCCATGCCACAAAGAGGTATTTTCAGGAAGAATGGGTTGTCTTGTTGGGCTGAAGGACATTTATCTATCATCTGTCAGTCACTTGTCAGTCACTCCCTCCCCTCTATCCCCCACCCACATTTCCCTCCCATTGACCATTTTTTCCCAGATCTGCCATAAGTGTTGAACTGTCAAAGATGCCTACAAACTCTGTGAAATTTGGTGGCTGGGTAGAGGCAAGAGACTGAGATTAATTCCTTTCCACCCCACCACCTCCCCTTCCCAGAAAAGTGGGAGCTCCATACCTCTCCATACTGTTCATCCTACTGCTATCCAGTTACCACGGCCAGCCAGCACATTCATAGCTACAGCTTCTTTCCCTGCCAGCAGTTCGGGGTATGACAGAGAGCAAGCATTGCTGGAGGGGAAAAAGCGGTAAAGATATGGGATGGCAGCTAGAACTGTTGGTTGCTGGACACCTCTGTAGAAAACCAGGTCTTGATGGCTCTGTGCCCACAGCACTGGCAGCTCATGGGTTGTAATGCTGGGAAGCCCTGTGGGAGCAGCTCCGTTCAACTGTTGCAATGAGAAGTATTAACACCCATCTTTGAACCAAGCTGAGGATGCTTTTCATTCATCCCTAGACGTTCTCCCACCTCTACATGCTGGTTTTCTTGCCCGTGTTCCCCATCTGTATTTACTCCTTTTATTTCCAGGCTGGACCTATTGTCCACCCTGCTGAAACCTGTCATCTAGTTTTCTTGGCCTTCTAGAAGAGAGATATACACCTATTTTCAAAGTGTCCAGGGCACAACGCAGACTTTGGAAATGTAACAGGAGATCAGTGGTAGGGCTGCCATTATTCTTGGTACTGTTAGATATAGGTGAGCATGGAGAACACACAGTCAGCATTTTGAAGCCTGTTAAACAGTAATGTTACAAGATACACATATGATGATATTCACATGACAGCTCTAAACTTCTAGGACCTGTACTTGCTTTCAGTTTACTAATGCCTCTGTCTATATTAAAGCCCATTTTTGGTCAGGGTTTTTCACAGGCGCCCAGGCCTGTGGGCTGTTTCTTTATGTCTGCTGCATTTTAACACTACAGGAAAATTGAAGTTTATAGGTAAATTCATTCTGAGAGTTGGCATTAAAGGAAATGTTAGGACATTTAAAAAATATATATTTTACAGCAAGGGTAATTGATGGGTTAGTGATGCAGTTCCTCTACCTGAGAGTGATTTCCCTTTGATTAGGTTAAGCTTTCCAAATAAAATGTTCTGTAAGATAACATGAGACATGTCAAATTTCATGTTGTTTAGTTTTGGTAGAAATGGAACAGAAAATGGAAAATGGGTTTAAATTTGTCGAAGTTCAAGCTTATGCAGTGATTAGCATATTTCTTGTTCTTTCTCAGCAGGTCGTTGCAAAGATCTCTTTCTCCATCAGGGCAACTGCCGTTGAGTCTAAACTCTCTAAATGCTAACAAAGAAACAAGTTCCTAAATATTTATGGATTTAACAACTAACAAATGCAGTTTCTCCCCTCTCAGCCTCCTCACTCCCATTTATAAAAGCCTTTTCCTGTCGTGATTTGTGGCAAGTACTGCCCGTACAATGGGATTTTTGCCAGCAATTCCAAAAGGAACATGATAGAGTCCATGGGAACTGATTGTACAGCCTCAATCACAGTTGCTCCTTCTGGCTCACTACTCTATAAATCCCAAATTCTAGTTAATTGATTTATAAAGCAGAGGGCCACAAGGGACCATTAACTCATCTGGCCTGATGGCCCCATATATCACAAGCAATTGCACTTTATGCAGTACCCTTTACCAAGCCCAGCAGTGTTTATGTTTGGATAAAGCATGTTTGCCAAAAAGGCATTCAGTCTTGGCTTCAATACATCAAGGTAGGAGGAATCAGCAACTTCCACAGTTGTCTGTATCATTAATTTCTTGGTTAATTACTTTTCTGGTTAAAAGGTATGGCTTATTTCTGATTTGACGTTGCCCAGTTACACCTTCCAGACATTGCTTCTTGTTATGCCTTTGGTAAATTAGAATTTGTTAGTACTTAGCTTATTGTCACCATATACCTTGCCAAAGAAAAGCCAGGGGTTAGAGGAATTTAAACAGAACAAACTCTTCAAGTGCCTCTCAGTGAGGCATTTCGTTAACTGAATTTTTTTCTGTTGTCAGTGGTTGCTCTAGCAAACCTGGGTAATGTACCCTACCTGTGCGAGTTAGATTAATCCACCCATGGTTGCTCCTTTGCCAGTGGAATACCCAACACGGTGCAAGACTTTCAGGTACTTTCAGTTGCACAGCTAGAAGTTCACTTCCAGAAGAAAAAGTCCAAATCTTCTACTATCATCTGTCTTGCTTATGGGACTGGAATTATCTCAGAGAAGATCATCTCAGTTTTTCTCTTCTGAGATCCCTGAACTCTGCACAGTTTAGTTTTAGACAGGTTCCTGTTTTATTTCTCTGAAGACAAGGCAATGGACTTGCTGAGAATTGGATAATGATTTAGCATGTCCATGAGTTGCCTTCTGCTTCTCTTTTTGCCATCCTGCTTAAATGTCACCATTCCAGTTCTTCGATTTCTGCTCTCCTTAGTTCTCTTGAGTCTGTGACACCGGCCTCTGGATATGCTTGTTCAGGCAGTCTTTGTTAACACATATGGGATAGACCACAAAATTATCAGATCATTTTCTTCCCAGGTGGAGATACATTAAAATCAGTGCAACTCAATGTGAGATTGGGCAATTCAGGTATTTTGAGTAGGATCTTTTTAACCTTTTTAGTCCTTGGTCCTGCTGTTCATAAAATAAATGGCTTTCACATATAAAGTAACTTAGACTTTCCTCAGAAGAACTGAATTACTAATCATAAGCTATTACAAATAAAGAAAAATTATCTGTCTCCCAAAAAAGAGAAATCACAGATGGGAGGAAATGTAATGGTTAACATAGCAACAACTCTTGAAATAAGTGAAATGAGCAAAAATAAATGTGGAAAAGAAAACCATTTGCACAGATTTAAAAGAGTAATAAGACAAAATTGTGGAGAAAAGCAAAGCAAATAGGAAATCAGGAATGATGGGAAGCATTACTTACTATCCATGAGAGATGAACTGAACTATTTAGACATATTTCTTTCAGCATCAAATGAATGAATAAGGACTTTTTTAAAAATTTGCCTAATTTGTAATTTCCTATGTAATTTAAAATAAATTTTGTATTATTTTGCTTTATTCTATATTAATGACTTGGATGCAAGAGTGATGTCATTTATGAGATAGCAGGATGATTATGTATTCTTCAATAAGAATACAGATTGCTTAGTAAACTTGTTCTTGGAAACCAAAATTTATCCTGTTGATATAATGATGATGTACTTCTGCCCAAGAATTGTATTTGTCTTATTGGGAATGTTATCTCATACACGAATGCAGGAGCTGCCATGCTGAATCACTGCAATGTCCTATGCAGTTCAGTCCTGTACATAAAAATCAAACAAATAACATCCCAGAAGGATTTGTTTTAAACAAAAATCTTCTGCTTTGTTTTACTGACCCAAGATGTAGATCTCAGCAGTGTCTTGTAGCAATGAGTTTCCCAGTCCAATTCTGCTCTATTTAGAATTTTTCCCCTCCATCATGGAAGTACTCCTAGTTGCATTGACTGCACCTGTGATAGGTTCATGTGGGTCATGAGTATCTGCCAATGGCTTTGTCCACAACGAAGATGATATAGTTTTAATTTCTATTAAGTTTCCAGAGGAACTTGGAAACCTGCAAAGACATGAGCCAACACCACTGGTATGACTGCTGGAGTTTTCTGCCCTCAGTGCTTACAGCTTTGCCTTGCAGAACTGCATTAGTGGTAGAAGGTTCTTAAACTGTGAAGTTGGACTATTGGCTCCTCTCTGGGATATTCCCTTTTTGGAGTCAAACAGAGGGTTCTGGTTATTCACAGTCTGCTAGCAGAAAGATGTAGAAAGATGTAGATGTTCTCCAGTCTGATTCTTTTTTTGAGAACCAACCAGTTTAGGGATTTTACATTGGCTAAAAATATTGGCTCTGTTCTGGAGAAGCTGAGATGGGACGTCATGAGTGACCCAGCCAACCTCAACATATGCTGTTGCTGGGCTGGGGGGCTGCACAAACCCAACCCACATTCCTGTCCCCTCTCTTCTGTTGGCAGTTGAGCTTGGGTAGCTGTGCAGGCAGGTGGTCTGGTCCCCAGTCCCATGGAAAGCTAACCAAGGAAGGGAGGAAGGAAGGGGCAGGGAAAGGGGAAGGGGAAGAAGGAAAGGATATCCATGAGATCCACTTCTGTAGCCCTCCCTTCCACATGCTGGCTTACCAACAATCATCTTGAACTTATTATATGAACTAAAGTGGATAGAGTGACCCAATCTCTCTTCTCCATCTCAGTTATTACCTTATGTGATTTCTTCATGTCTCTTATTTCTTTCCTCCCAGGGATGCACAATCCAAATATTTTCATCCTTACCAGCCTTGCTGCCCTCCTCTGAATCTTCCCTTCTCTAGTTCTGCTATCTTCCTCTTGACAACGAGTGATCAGGATTGCACACAGCATTCCAGAGGAGAGGGTAACAGTGATTTATATCAGGGCACTGTAATACCTTTGGTAGTATTCAGGGTGTGTATTATCTGCATAAAAAGGACTGTCCCTTCTATCTTAAGAGTACCTGAGAAGTTGTCAGGATTTAATGATGAGGTTGATACATTGCCTGCTTAAATGTTCTGTAGCCCACAGCTGAAAGACAGCATTTGTATGAGTATTCCCTCTTCCCTTCCTTCCACTTTCTTGTAGCTATCATAGCTATGGGGTTGGAAAAACTCTCCTGCTTGATTCTTAGTTCCCACCACTGCCAGCTCCCAGCCTCATGCCTGTGCTCCTTTAGCCCTGCCCCATAACTGGCTGCTAATCACAAGATGGTACAACTCTGACCAGCCCTGAATAGTCCAGGGGAAAATCCCCTGCTCTGCTGATGGCTCCATGTGCCATCATTGAATTATATGGGGTCTATAATAATTGTGAGTAACTTTAGACATCTGAAGTATAGACAAACATATTCAATGGGAACCCTTTTCATTTTCAGTATGGAGAAAGAGGCTTTTTCAAGGTAAGAGCTACCCACTGTTTCAGGTGCAGACTTCAGAATGAGAGGAGTTGTGCCTTTGAAGTGCCTGTCTTGGACACATCCACACTTTAGATGTCTACAGCTGGTAAGATGAATCCTGCCCTGACTCACAGCCTCCATCTGAATTACTACCGTTCTCTCTCTCCTCCTTTTAGAGTGCAAATCTTTTTTTTCTGCCCAGCTTCGGTGTTAAGGTGCATTGATTTTCATTGGGCATATCAGACATAACACAGCAACAAATAAGCAATCAAAGCTGACTTCATAGATTTGGCTTCTACCTTCTGTTAATCTTTTCCTTCATGACATCAGGAAAAAGAGATAAATGGCCACTGTTCTCTCTCTTTGCATCCACTTTCCAAGTGGTGCCTGCAGATTTCATTAACCTTCCCTTTTTGAATATTACATCTCACTTTTTGTTATTATAAAAGCAAACAATTAAAGTAGTGTTTGATATTTTGTGTAGATAAATATGTATCCACAACATATATATGTATATTTTGCTTCACATTACTGTCATGGAAAAGGGGATATTTTAAGTTATGTTGCTTTCTTAGGGCAATAATATCATACTGATTGCCCTCATATGCCTGACACTTGAGGGTTTCACTGGCAATTTACATTCCCTTTTTCCCCAGGGGTAGGAAAGGCAGTTCCAAAGACCTGATGCTAGATGCATTCATCCATCACATTTGGCTGCAGAAGTAGCTGGCTATTTCTCTGTACGCCTTTGATGAAAAGGATCCAGGAATACCTGAAATTCAGAGGAAAAAACACGTGGAGGTACATGGTCTGAGCCTGCAGTGCCATAGTGAGGTATTTTGCTACCCAAACACATTTCTTGATTTCTGCCTTTTCCCTTCCTTCCCCCAACTTCTCCGAGCTTTGTCCTGACTCCTCCTCACCCCTTCACTTACAAGGGTTGTTCCCAGTATTGCAATGGACCTGCACTCTCTTCTTACTCATCAAGAATAGTGGCAGCAGCACCCACAGAGATACATTTGCCTTCAGTGGCATCCCCTCTCATACGACCTGATTAAAGGCCTTGGGGCTAATTTTGGAAGCTGAGATCTGCTGCTGCTCCTACAGGAACCATAGCTTAGAAGATCCCTGTAGCCTTTCACATCAGGTTTGAAGAACTTTCACATTTGGTACCAACAATAAATAACAGTGTCTAGAAAATTTTGTTGTTAGTCTTTCTGGGCAGAATTCAGAAATAACCCTGACAGCTTCTGGGGCAGCAGAACTCAAAGGGGAGCTTTGACGTGCCTTGTGCTTCTGTGGGTTGCTCTCCTCAGCTGCAGCATGGGGATAGTTGTCTGCTTCCACTCTAGGATGATGTGAGATTTCAAAAAAATAGGTAAAAGTTTAATATCTGTTGCATGAAATCAATGTTGTACTTTGAGGATTTAAACTTTATAATTTCTCTTGTTTGCATCTTTCTTTATATGGCTCTGAATACAATGCTGTCTGATCCACCCAGAGACCATGTGCTGGGTTTGGCTGACACAGAGTTATTCCTTCACAGTAGCTAGTATGGGGCTACGTTTTGGATTTGTGACCAAAACAGTGTTGATAACACAGGGATGTTTTCGTTATTGCTGAGCAGTGCTTACACAGAGTCAAGGCCTTTTCTGCTTCTCACCCCACCCCACCAGCGAGCAGGCTGGGGGTGCACAAGGAGTTGGGAGGGGACACAGCTGGGACAGCTGACCCCAACTGACCAAAGGGATATTCCATACTATGTGACATCATGCTCAGCATATAAAGCTGGGGGAAGAAGAAGGAATGGGAGGACATTCAGGGTGATGGCGTTTGTCTTCCCAAGTAACCGTTACGCATGATGGAGCCCTGCTTTCCTGGAGATGGCTGAACACCTGCCTGCTGATGGGAAGTAGTGAACGAATTCCTTGTTTTGCTTTGCTTGTGTGCATTGCTTTTGCTTTTTTTTTTTCTTTTTGCTTTACCTATTAAACTGTCTTTATCTCAACCCACGAGTTTTCTCACTTTTACTCTTCCAATTTTCTCCCCCATCCTGCTGGGGGGGAGTGAGCGAGCGGCTGTGTGGTGCTTAGTTGCCGACTGGGGTTAAACCCCGCCAGAGCATCTGTTAAGAAAAATCTCTGTTCCCTGGCTAGGGAACATACAGAGCAAGAGAATGAAAACATACAAATAGCACTTGAAATCAGTACATCCAGCCCGTCTACCTAAGCACTGACCATCAGCACTGATGGGAGTTAGATGGCAAGAGGAAGATTAGAAAACACCTGCGCCCTCATTGACTCCAGTGGGAGGTTGTATAGAAATAGTGAGCATTTCTAGAAAAAATTGTCTCACAAAGGAGAGCTTTTGATGCATTGAATCACAAAGACAAGTTTAGGAATTCTTCTTGTCTGTGAGTACTTTTGCACTGCCTGAGGCTGGCAAGGAAGGTGATAAACAGAGGGAGAAATGATAAATGGGAAGAAGTCCTGGAGAGAGCCTGCTGGGATTTGTGTGGAGTTGCTTCCCTGGTGAGCTGTAAGGAACCATAAGTAGCACAAAGGGGACAATATCATCTCTTCCCCCATGACACAAATGAGCATCTGAAGTTGGGAGGAGGAGGATTAGCTTCCATGAGGCAGCTCTGTTCCCCATTCGCACAGACAGGTTAGCAGCCATGGTGAGTGAGGGGTGGGAGAGGGATGTTCAGCTTTAGCCCTCTCTTTCTCTCCAGCATGCCAAGCAGAAGCAAGTAGCAAGCATGGAGGGAAAAATATTTTGCCATTTATCTACAGATGCTAACAGATGCCTCTCAGGAGGGAACAAATTGTCAACTTCAAGCACAGTGTGTCCTAGGTTGCTTTCTGCTCAGGATATACCGTATCCCTAAATGAGCAGAGGATGCTGCCTTGCAAGGAGCTGGGAAGATTAACAAGCATGGAAGTAGTAGAAGGGAAGGTAAACGTTAGAAATAGGGAATAATAATAACAGAAAAGATCCAGCTTGGAAAATGCAGACTCATACATCTGGGGAAAAATAATCAGAGACTCAGCTGTTCTGCAGGAGAGAGATACTTAAGAGAGCACTAGAAATGAAAAAAAACCCTAGAGATAGCAGTGGGAAACCAATTAGATGTGGGCTTGTATTGGCACTAAAGAGTATGATTTTGGGGCTACACACAGAGGCAAAAACATTATCTTCCAGGGAGGTGATGATCCAGCTGTATATGGCACAGGTGGGACAGTATCTCTGGCTCTGGCATATCAATGCCAGACTGACATGGATGAATTGGAGGGAATTCAGAGAAAAGTGTCATTAGAAAGGAAAAGGTTGGAGAGAATTTTTTGACACAAGAAAGATTAAAAATGTATTTTATATAGCTTGGCAGTGATTCGAGTTGGAAAGAATAACATTCTACAAAAACCTGAAGGCAGTAAATAGCAAGGAGGAAAAAATACATTTAAAGTATCGGAGGAGCATAGGTAAAAAGTATATAGGGTAAAAAGGATCAAGGAGAACATAGACAAGAAAAAATTCTTTGAGGACAAGACTGATATATATGATTGTGCAATGGCCCTAAGAAGGAATTGGTAGATGCTCGTGATGGGGACGTTTGAGTATCATCAGGAGCATGCAGAGATGCCCAGGGTAACCTGGGTGTCAGGGCAAGTCTGACCCAGTGGCACAGAGCTCCAAGCAAGATGTATCTCTTGGTGGGAAACAGATGTATCCTTTGGCCCTTAACACAGACGTATTCTTTGGCCCCTTAAGGGCTCTGCCCTTAATCATCTTCCAGGTCTGACTTGCTTACCCATTTATGCTTCCTTACACAAATACAGTTCTACCTCTCTTCTTCAGTGTCTTCCAGAGGAAGCCTGGTTTGTGAGAGGACATAGAAGACAAGAGTGTCCTTCTGCCAAAGCTGCCTGTCAGCTCTCCTCTTTGCTCCAGGGTCAGATTCAGATCCCTTTCTGAGTTGTGCCTGACATGACCCCTCTTTGCTGCTACAGAGAGCAATTCTCCCCTCCTTCCCTTGTGCTGTCTCTCCTGGTCATACTAAAGCCCATAGAGGTCCCATGGTTTTCCTACCACGTGGGTGGTTTTCTCTTTCCAGACGAAACAAGCAGAAAAGCAGACCTGGCCGCTGCTGCAGTCTTTGCCCTGATGAGAGATGTGCCTCTTCTTCTCCCGCCTCCTCAAAAACAAGTGTGAGCGTGAGGACCTGATTACGCCATTCAGGGCTCTTTTTTCCCTGCACTGATGCTGTTCATCTGTGATATTTCTGTTTTCCTCAGAAGCGCTGCAGGGCTCGGCATGTGTTTAGCACCACTGCACAAATTCGCATCTCCTTGGCACCGGCTTTACCGCCAGGGTGGATCTGGAGACCGGCATCCTACAGCATCGTTGGGGCAGGGACTGATGGACTCAGGCAGGGCTGAAAGGGGGTCCTGGGCCATGGGGAGGGTGGGAGGAGGCCCTGGGCTGCACCTGCAGTTGAAGATTTCCAACCAGAGCCCTTTCAGTTATTTGTGATATCTATGGAGATTTTTTCAGTTGTTTCTATGGAGACTATGATGCCTTCTTTAACTGCAACTTTTATAGGGGGATTAATAAGAGCGTGTGGCCTTTCACTGCAGCTCAGTGGTTCAGCTCCAGCGCAGTGTAGTAAGCGGCGGTCATTAACGTCTGATAGCTGTGTAGGGACCTTTGTGTTATTCAGGAATTAGTATTCTTCACTGATACCAAAAAAACAAAGAACAGTAGAATATCACTAAAGGATGAGCAAATTATTGTCACATATACTTTAATGTATTGTTTATCAATGAATGGTGTTGTGGTTTAACCCCAGCTGGCAACTAAGCCCCACACGGCTGCTCTCTCACTCCCCCCCAGCGCAATGAGGGAGAGAATTGGAAGAGTAAAAGTGAGAAAACTCGTGGGCTGAGATAAAGTTTAGTTTAATAGGGAAAGCAAAAGCCATGCACACAAGCAAAGCAAAACAAGGAATTCATTGACTACTTCCCATCGGCAGGCAGGTGTTCAGCCATCTCCAGGAAAGCAGGGCTCCATCACGCATAACGGTTACTTGGGAAGACAAATGCCATTACTCTGAATGTCTCCCCCTTCCTTCTTCTTCCCCCAGCTTTATCTGCTGTGAGATATCCCTTTGGCTGGTTGGGGTCAGCTGTCCCAGCTGTGTCCCCTCCCAACTCCATGTGCACCCCCAACCTACTCATTGGTGGGGTGGGGTGAGAGGCAGAAAAGGCCTTGGCTCTGTGTCAGCACTGCTCAGCAATAACGAAAACATCCCTATGTTATCAACACTGTTTTGGTCACAAATCCAAAACCTAGCCCCACACTAGCTACTGTGAAGAAAATTAACCCTATCCCAGCTAAAACCAGCACAAATGACAATCCACCCATGTTTATGAGGACACATGTATTTGGCTCTGTTCATCCCCCACTCCTTTCAGTTTTATTTTATAAACAAGAAAACCCCAACACCCCACCCAAACAAGGATTTGACTTTGGCTATGAACTTGTGGGGGCTCTGAGCTAAAGCTGTTCATGGTGATGTGTCTGATTTCTCAGAAGCATGGGCTGGGGTGGGGGACTCAGTGCCAGTAAACAGATCTAGCCCCATTTTGAAAGAAACTGCACCCCAAACCTGAATGCAGCACCGCAAAGCCCCATATGTTCACTAACGGCAGTGACGAAGCTGCTCTTGATTATGGAAAAGTATGAAATAGTCAGAAGTTACTTCTCAACAGAAAAAAAATATACCTCTGGGGTACATGTAATGTTTGTTTCAGAAAGCGTTGCCTAGCCACTACCAAACAGACCATTTCACTCACAAAATCCGCAGGGTGGAATTTGTCTGTGAAATTTTAGCCATGTGACACATCCTGTAAGGCACAAATGAGCAACACAATTATTTCGAAGCATTAAATGCTGAAGACCAGAGAGTCCAAGAAATCAGACCTATCTTCCCCTTCTTCTGTTTTTGTACATTTAAACTCTAGTTCTTTCTGCTTTCTCAGCAACGCAAGGACCTGTAGCACTGCAGCACACTGTGGATGTGCTGTACAGAGAGGAAAAGATGAGATGGGAGGGTGACACATGTCACCAGGATGTCCCTGTGAGCCAGCCCCACAGGAGCCTATGGCATAGCTTGAGGAGGGACAGGGGAAAATGGGAAAGTTATATCCACCTCGTCCTATCACAGAAAGAGCACTTGCTGCCGGTGGGCTACAGCATCCGTACCACAAGGATGGGGTCAGAGCATCGCTGCTGTCAGCGATCTCCACCAG
The DNA here is from genome assembly GCA_020745775.1 of Theristicus caerulescens. Classification (NCBI taxonomy): domain Eukaryota; kingdom Metazoa; phylum Chordata; class Aves; order Pelecaniformes; family Threskiornithidae; genus Theristicus; species Theristicus caerulescens. The sequence goes on along the minus strand of CM036559.1, from coordinate 125,843,028 downwards.
CCCCCTGAGGCAGTGCACGGCTTTGCTCCGCGTGCCACGAGCAGTGCATGCAGGAGACCTCGGTCTGTGCTGCAGCATCTTCAGCAGCCCCTCAGCTGCCAGAAGCCGTGTATACCACTGGCTCCGTGAAACCTCGAGTAGGTCATGCCTGTTGTTACTGCTGTCTTTAATTTGCAGTTCAGGGTTTGACAAGAAATGCACCATTTTTCTGCTGCGTATGGGGAGCAGGCTGTGAAGAGCAAATGTGTTTTGGGAGGTATGATCTTAAGTGTTCTTGGCAAGCCAGCAGCAGGGCAGGTCCTAAATCATGTGTTGAGATGGTACACCTTCTTTGGTCAATCTTGTGGGATTCATTGCAGAATGTTTTGGCTTTGGTTATGTTTTTTTTTTTTTTTAAATATTAGTGCATATCAGAGACTTGCTGAAATGTGAGGTGTGTGTTACAATGGCTGGAAATCATAAAACTAGAGATAAGAAGTAATTCTCTAAGACAAGTAAAATCCCATACTTGCAATTGTAGGCATTACTTTGCAAAAAACCAACCAGTTGTGATTAAATATCAGCTTGTATAACATTTCAGAAAGATGGAAAAACCTCTTTCATCTAAATAGTGGAACTAGCTGTTGGTTAGGTCTGTGGTATCAGAATATGCAACCCCACAGTATCATTAGTGATCCTGCAATGGGAGAGCAGGGGGGTTTGGGAAGTCGTGGAAGAGGAGGACCTGCTGTAGACCAAATGCTCCCCTGAATATAAGCAGAGACCCTCAAGAGCCGTCTGTAGGCCAAGGAGATGCTGATGTGGGCTCCCTGTGTGCAGGCTGCCAATTGCACCCGTCTCCTCCAGGGAAAATGCATGCAGCCTGCTTCGTGCTTGTTAGCGTGGTATGTAACATTTGATTAATGAAGAGCAGGGTAAGGAAGAGTGGTTGGAGTTGGATATGCTCTGGAAAACACTAGCCAGACTTCTTGGTCTTAAAAAGCATGATGTTGTCCAGTATTTTAAAGAAAAAAAGGTTTAACAGCTTGGATCTGTAATGACAGAAGATAAAATTTGGTTATGTCAATAGTGGCCTTTGCTTTGGAACAGCAAATATTTTCTTAGTAACATGAATTTTTGTAACATGAAATGTATTTGCGGTATTCCTAGATTAGGATGATTTCAGTGACAGGCAGCTTAGCAGTCCTTTTGTTTGGTTTGCAATGTAGCCTGGGGCAGCTGAACCATGACCTATTTTTTGCTTTGATAAATCCTATCCCTGTGTTCCTCTGTTTTGAAAACAGATATAAAAAAGGATAGGCAGTAATTTAATAAATAGGAACTGTAAAGCAGAGCTAACAGAAGGAATTACTTAAAAGGTAGCATTAGTAGCATCCCTGTGTCCAAAGCAGCAGAAGGGTTCAGTAAGGATTACAGCTGTCAAAGCAACAAGCAGGATGCACTTGACTTCCTACAGGCTTTATATTCAGGGGCTGTTAGTTCTCAGCTGTTTCTTACCTTCTCTTGACCATCTTTTGGGCTCCATGAGAGCTGCGTATTATTTCAGAGATATTTTGTTTTGTCTATTGCTGGAAGAGGAGTTCTGGATATAAACAGCATATTACCTTGGGTCCAGGGTACACAGATTAGCATGAGAAGAGTGACATTGGTAGAGGTCCTTCAGCAGCTGCATCTATGTAAGGACAAATGCATTGACGCTGCTCGTGCAATGCTGACACATCTACATTTATGTTAGGATTGGCTTTACGGGGTAACACTAAAGGTTGGCATAAAATAAAATAGGGTATAAATGATTTCAATTTAAATTTCACCCACAGCTTCATGCCATAAGGTCTTTTCCCTGGACCTCCAAATGACCCTAAATTCTATAGCTTTTGGGGAAGCTGGGAACTGTATTGGAATGAAACTTTGCAGCTGAAGATCATCCTGCTTAATTTCTAATATCTGATTGCACAAATAGTTCTACATCCAGCACTGGATCTCTTCTGCGGTTTTGATCAAATGTTGGAGAAGCCATTTAAATGTTTAATGGCTGCTTATATAAAAGTCAATAGCAACTGTATCAAATTGGGCCAAATGTGCTTAAAAACCCTGAAGATGGATTTGGATCTTACTCCAGGCTCTGGTTTGGATGTTGATCAGTAATAAAAGTGACTAATAATACCTTTTATTGTGGATTCCAATAATGCCTGGGTACACAATCATCAAGTAAATGGAATTTTTCTTCCCATTATCTTCATCTGAAGAGGGCTGAGCCATTAAACCAACCTAAATAATAAAGAAACACATAACACTCCCCATGAAAACGTTTGCAGCTGTGTTCTTCCACCACGCGTACCGTGAGGATTCCATTATAGTAAATTGGAGCTGTTAGTGTCACAATATTGCCATCATTATGTGTTCAAAATATGAGTCAGATCCCCAGCACTCTTTGATGCTCTAATATCGTAAATGTGTGTAGTATTTTACTTTCAGTTCTGGTTTCTAAGCCTTTAGAGGGGAAACTGCCTGTCCCAATAGAGTGTGAAATTTTAAGGGTCACATCCAGCCTGGAGTAGTGATTCAGCCACATTCCTCCTTCCTCTTGGACACTCGTGGGGACTCCATTTACCTTCTTCCAGGGTTAACAGTTTTTTTCTGAGCTCTTCTGTCTCCCAGCCTCATCACCATGCCTGCTGCCTTTCACCACTTTCTCATCTTAGTCTTTTCTCCCCATCTCCTAACCGTGGCTTGCTTAATTTCCTGCATGCATCTCTTCTGCCTGTGGCCTTGATTCGATGTGAGAGGCGATGGTTACACCCTGTACACCTTCCTGGTGGACTGTAGAGAATGGCAGCTCCCTTTCTGGCTTTAGCTGTTTTAATGATAAAAAGAAATAGTGATCATTTTGAGTGAGGAGTAACTAATGTCTGTGGTGAGACATGTAAGAAAATCAGAGAAATATGCAACATCTGGGGCAATAAACAAACTTAATTCTTCCTTTTGTATTAAAAGACTCGACAAATGGGATTTTGAGCAAAACAAGCATATTACATTTTAGCAGATGCTTTTACATGTCCTCCTGACTCTCTCTAACTTCCCATTGCAACTGTTTTCTGTTGCTGCTTCCCCTGGTTGGTAAATAAATTAGTTCTTGTTGTCTCTCTGAAGAAAGGGCAGGTCTTTTTGTTTTCCTGTTGAAGGAACTTCTGTGCCATTTCCTAATCTATATAAATTAGATACATTGCACCTATATATGGATACTAGATATAGATTAGATTAGATATATAAACTAGATATTAAAGTCTACTTCTTCTGAATGTTTCCTGCAATATTGTACCAGTGTATATAGATCTTACATAAATCAATCAATCAATGAATCAATCAATTAGTATCAGCTCTGGAACCATAAATCATAACCATATCTGTATCCCAAATTTGCTCTGAACAAAGTGGGAAGATTTTCACCAACAGCACTGCAATGTGGAAGTGATTTCGTGTCAGATCTGCTATGCAGGGAATATCTGAGGGTGACATGGCAATCACAGATAGCTCTATGCAGAGGGCTAGAGAAGAAGAAATTGGAGCAATGAGCTCATGTGAGTGCTTCCAGGAAGCCTATGCTGATGATTTCATACACAACATTTCATCCAAGCCATTGAACTTCCAGGCCTGTCATCCTACTTGGGAAAGGAAAGGACAGAAAGCAGTGGAAGGGGATGCAGGAGATACTGGGACGGCTACTGAGATTAAATCAGAGCATTTGCAAACATTGTTTTGTTTCTCATGAAAATTTTCCATTTCCCTATTGCTAGCATCTGATTACCCCTGTGACCACTCCCCTAATTGGAGATACACATGGGATTTGTCTCCCTTGACTTTGGTAATAAAATTTAGCTTTTTATAAAGTACATTAAACTTTCAAATACTTTACAAATGTTATGGAACTAAGCTTCATTCATCTGTTGGCTCTTGTTCTCTTGTCAATGAAATCTCATACCTCTCTGATAGAAGTTCCCATAGCCACTTTATGAGTCTTTTATGGTTTTATTATGGCAGGGCTGTCTAAGTGAAAAGCTTGTTAGATTTAAGAAATAACTTTTAATTGCCTATTTTTTCTTGCAATATTTTTTCCTTTAATATTTAATTTTTTCTACCTCAGAAATAGATTTGTTCCCATCTGCTGTGAGCACCCACGCTGCTTTAAGAGTGTGGTGAAGTGAACACTTATTTCTATGAACCATTAAACTGTCATGATGAGAACATGATTGTAGGATTGCATGGTGTTCCCTGCTGGATCAAAGCAATCCCAGGGGCTCTGATTCATGATCCCCTCAGGTGCAGGTAGGATGTTGATGTGATTCCTACCTCCAGGTTGCAGCTGCTGGAGGAATGGCTGAATGGGACATACATATGAACGGAGTATATAAACTGCAGACTCTAGCCCTGCATGGGGTTTGCATCAATGCTCAACTGTAAAGTGAGGGGCCTGAGCAGAAGATATCTGTACTGTTTCTGGCCATCTCTGCTAGAGGGACTTCAGCTCTCTACAACTACCTGAAAGGAGGTTGAAGTGAGGTGAGCATGTCTTGTCTCTCAGGTAAAGAGTGATAGGACAAGAGGAAATGGCCTCAAGTTGTACCAGGGCAGGTTTAGGTTGAATATTAGGAAAAATTTCTTCACTGAAAGGGTGTCAGGCATTGGAACAGGCTGCCCAGGGAAGTGATTGAGTCCCTATCCCTGGAGATATTTAAAAGAAGTGTAGATGTGGTGCTTAGGGACATGGTTTAGTGGTGAGCTTGGCAGTGCTGGGTTAATGGTTGGACTCAATGATCTTAAGGGTCTTTTCCAACCTAAATGATTCTATGATTCTAACCGATGGGAGAAGGATGGGGCTTGTCATCCCTCTTGCCATCCCATCTCTATCTACCTGTGATCATGAGCAAGAGCCCTTATAGTTTTCATCTTGAGCTTTTTTTTTTAATCATCACAGTGCTCTATTCAGTGTATCTGCATGCCAAACACTTGCTACCTTTGCATCTCCTTAAAATCTAAGGCTCCTGATTCATTATCCCTAATAAAGTCTTGTAAAGTAAGCTGCTGATTCTTGTATTAAATATGCATAAATGATAGTAATAGGTGGCCCTGTGTATGTATGAGCATGGTAGATGTGTTACACTGGGACTCTTTCTTCTCTCTTTTGACCTTTTTACATATACATTTCTCCAGTGACTTCGTTGGATCTTCTCTAGGTTTACATCATTGCCAATAGCATGTGTACCATTGCAACCTGTGTGGATTATTAAGGGAAAACCAGCTAAGAACTAAAATAAAGCTCTATTTATGTTGGACTGGGAGATAATTCTTAGCATTTCAGTAAAGTAACACACAACTAAATCTCCAAGTTGTGAAGAGCTTAAAGGAGTGGTGTTTAAAAGGGGTACTGAATATAGCAAGAGATCCAAGCTCTGTGTTAAATTACACCCATGCAAGTCTGTAGTAACTTTAAATGAGGTCACCTGTGCCAGATTTACACTGCCAGAGCTAGAGCAGAATCTGACCTAATCTGAGTAAGGGGTGATGCACATCAAAGGTGTTGGTATAAAGGCAATTTAAAAAATTATTTGAAAATAGCATGAAGTATTTTAAAAAGAAGTTTCTGAGCTGCAAAGGTCAAAGGAAAACTCAAATGTCAGAAATATTATGTCTACAATCTGGGACTGTTTCATACGATAATATGAAGCTACGAATACTTTCCTCTTAAGATTTACAAAAGTTGTGTTACTTTCTATTACTTTTTTCCCCCCTAACTTACAAATATATTAGTTTTGGGAAATATTGGACACCACACTAATATATGAAAAATGAGGTGTAAATTAAAGCTGTTTGGAAAACCTTGGCAAAACTTTGGCTCATAATTTTCCTTTTCCTTTAATGACTAGAGCTTCGATTTTCAACATTGACTTAAATACAAACATACTTTAAGTAGGTATCAGTACTTTAGATAACTGTGTAGCTGCTGTTGAAGTAAATTTTCTCATCACTTTTTTGATGTGAGTTTTACATAAGAAAGGATGCAAGTTCAGACTCAGCACACATTCATACAGACAGCTTAGGACAGGGTTTGGATCAAGATTTAATTGTCATCATCCTTGCTTTTACTTTTTTGAATCCAGTGTAAGAGAATGTGTTAATCCAAAGGAACTACAAGGATAGCGAGAGTACAAAGCCAGTTTCAGCATGTGTTTTTTTTTCTGTAGACTGATATAGTTACATTAAGGAATTTGCTTTTTTAACATAGTTACTGAACATCCTTTTGTGTCTTAATCTACTTCTGAAGCATATAAAGCAGCTGTGCTTCATTAGCTTCAAGTTATTATGAACATAGAATATAGTCTTGTTTTGTGAGTGGGAATACTGAATGTTCAACAAAATGTGATGCCTGTAATTTTGCTTTTTGTTTTTTTTTCTTTCCATGTAAAATGATATTTCCATTCTCATTCTACCTCTAGACCTTGCTGTGAAAAATTAATACACAAGACCTATAAAGGTCATTGTGCTCTCAAATGGGCATCTTCTAAGATCTGCTAACTGACTGCACTTCCTTTGCACCTCTGCATTGTAAATGCTGAGCTTTTCTATCAATAGAGCCTCCGTGTCCTAAAAGAGGGGATTATATTTTAAATAAACTCAAGTTTTTAGGCACACTTCCAATGTACCATACGCCAGCTGTTAAACCACTGGCAGTAAGAGAAGGCAGTTCTCTTCAGAGTGGGAGTCAGTTAATGGATGTCACTGGGAGGAACCCATGAAGTTAGTGCACTTTATATCTTATCCACAGAAAAAATCCCATGTGGTGAGTATACCTGTGTGGTGGCTTGCAAACTAGTATGGAAATACGTTGCTTAGGTGTGGTGGTACAGATCTTGTCACGCACTAATGCACTCTGTCAAAAAGAGCTAAAATATGGCCAGGACCAGAGTGGCTTCTCTCTGAGGTAGCTCAGCACTGTTACTACTGCACTGCATAATCTGCAATACCAAGTGTTAACTGCAATCCCCAGTGTTGCCAACTCTTGTAACCATATTTGTGGAGTATACTTTGGATTCTTAAGGACCATATCCTGGAGCTGTGGGATTCCATGGGTGTCTTAGTGTTCAGTCAAAAAATTCTCATGAATGGAGAAAAGATTGAAACAGTGAGTTGTAGTAATCACCATAAGCAGGTGAATAAACAGGCTCTATTTATTCTTTTTAAACTATCATGCCTTTGAGACCCGATGTAAAATCAGGTTGGAAAATCTCTAGTTGTCTTCACAAATGACAGAATAATTTTGGTTGGAGGAGACATCTGAAGATGATCTAGTCCAACCTCCAGCTCAAAGCAGAATCAGCTAGATCAGGTTGCCTGGGAACTTGTCCAGTTGAGTTTTGAGTATCTCCAAGACAGGTGATTTCACGACCACTCTGGTCCCTTGTTGCAGTATTTTGACAACCCTCATGGTGGAGTTTCATGGCTGAAATTTCCCTTGCTGCAACTGGTACCTGTTGCCTCTCACCCTGTCCCTTTACACATCTGAGAAGAACCTGACTCCATCTTTTTTACACCCTCAACTGCATTAAGTAGCTGTAGATAGTAGTGAGATTTCCTCTTTACCTTTTCTTCTTAAGACCAAATGAACCCAGTTCCCTCATCCTCTTCTCATATCCCATGTCCTTCAGCCCCCTGACTATCTTGATGGCCTTCCCTGGATTCCTTCCAGTATATCAATGTCTTCTGTGCTGGGGAGCCTGAACTGGACAGACAAATCCAAGTGAAAGTCTAGAGTTAAGCAAGACTCAATTCCCAATCATACTGGCTGGGATTCTTCTCTTTGAACTTCAAGATTCTCATCTACATCTGAATGGGTCACCCTGTTCTTTTTATAGCCAGTGGGGAGAAATCTGTCCTTCGAGACTGCTATTTGCCTTTCTCTTTCAGCTGTCTACCTTAGGATGAGATGCTTTGTGTCCCATAGGGACCATTTCTCTATACTGATTATGAAAGCAACACATTCAACTGTCTATATCTACACTGTATTTCCCTAAAGTTAGCTGAGATAATTCCCAGCCTGAGTCTTCGTGGGCAAGAGATGGTAACTGGTCTAAGTTATAATATTACAGCCAATGATCACAGTCTTGCACCTGAGCAAAATGCATGAACAATAGGTCATTCTTGACTGCACAAATGTTGTCTTTAGGGTTTACTGATTTCTGTCACTTTGCAGGCACAGTGAGATAAATAACGAAGGATTAAGAAGGGCTTTCAATGAACAGTTGCAAGGTTCATATCCTAAAAAAGCTTGTGTCTTTTGTTTAAATGAAGGCAGTCTCATTTAGTCAGGAATTCCGCAAATTTTATATTAGCTATGCTTTGAACACTCAAGAACTGTCCTTCATGCCAGTGTTAGAGAGCTAAGCCATGGGATGGCAGAGGGCAGGTAACTGGATCTTGACTGAAGATGAGACGTGTGGGTGAGTTGGGGGGGTGGCTGGAAAAGGAGCATGGTAATCCTGACATCTCTGCTGTAAGGCATCTTGAAGTCCACCATACGTCACCACTGCTTGCATTAAACTGCAATACTAATCAAGCATTTGGAATTAAATTGTAATTAATCTAAGCAGGCACCATGCACTGAATCATGAGCCATATCCTGGATTCTCGAAAATACTTCTCTCAGCATTCCTACAGGCAACTGAATATTTCCTTGCAATAAGATGCTGACTTAATCAAATATATTGGTCCTGTAAACAGCAGCTTTTACCAGCCTTCACCGGTCAGATTTCCCCTCCCTTTCACGGGTTATTCAAAGCAGTCTTCCACCGCAGGCTGCAGGATACTGGAAATGACTTGGTACCTTTTCAGAGAAAAATATATCACTCACTCAGGCTGGCAAATATTACAAGGAATAACAGTTTATTGTACCTGATACATATTTGTTGGACTGAGTGCAAGGATGAGATGGTGAAATATAATGGCCTGTGATATACAGCAGGTCAGGCTAAATGATCTAATGGTCTCTTCTGAATACATGAATTGCTGGGCTGTGTGCCAGAAGCCAGACAGACTTCTGGTGTTCCCACAAGTCACTATATTCATCTGTCCCTGCCCTCCTGAACTCTGTGGTGAAACTCCCATTTGCACCATTTAGAGCAGGATATTGATGTGGGTGGTTAATGGTAAGATGAAAAGTGCAACAGTTTGTTCGGAACCTCTCAAGTGCTGGATAATGGAGACACAGCAATGGCTAAATAGGTCCCAAATCCTGCTAAACTAGAAAGTTCACTCTAAAGGACTTAAGCTGCGTGGGATCAGTGCCCTTGGTTTTTACTTCTCGACCGCCAGTTCCTGGCAGCTCTCTGGCATGGGATTGCCAGCTACCTCTTGTACTCTGCAGTGCATCGGGCTCACTGTTGAGCAGGGCCCCTCTGCACTGCTTAGAGACTCTCTTGAAACTGCTGTTTGGCACTGAAGAGTATTTGTGGCACAAGCTGCAGTTTCAAATTGTAACTCAGCTGATCCTTGCATCCCTGGCAGTGTGGCTGTTGTCTTCTGACCCGCTGCTCTTCCACCAGTGCTGCTGCTCATCTGGATCCACAGTGAGACAAGTTAATTATAATCAGAAAAATATTCACTTTTGCTCCAACAATATAGGTCCTGTGTCAGCTGACCTTAGGATTAGACCCGTGCCAAGGCTGGCACAAGGAAAACAGCAGAAATATATGACTGCGACTGAGAAATAGGAACAGGATTGCCCCTTTTGCAAAAGGGCAGTTGATGAGGTTAATTGTGACATGAAACTGCATTTTCAGGGGGGCAAGCTAGTGGGGAAATTCTGTGCAGCAAGACTCATGGTAAAAGTAGTGCCTGAGGCTGCATTCAACTTACTTCTGTCATCCAGTTTCCTAACTTCTAATGAGCTTTTCAGAGCTGGACTTGACTTTATTCATTAATGTATAGGGAAAGAGGTAGGCTCTTTATTGACTTGAGTATTTTTCTCCACTGGAAGCCCTGGTGCTAATGGTGCCAGTCCAGACATCTCTCAGATGTATTCCAAATACAAAATTTCAGCTTTGTATGATTAGCTTCAGACTACTGTGGTGCAATCTCCCTTCTCTTCTGGAGAAGGTGCTGTGACAAACTAGGAACTTTTTATCAGGCATATCTTCTTAGAAAGCTGTTGTGATACACAAGTGGTTTCCAAATGTGCATGCTATCCTGGAAACTGGTGGGAAGAAGAGAACACGGTTTTCTTGCCCACTTTGATGAGACAGAACCACACAATAGTTTAGGTTGGAAGAGACCTTTGAAGGGCTCTCATCAAACACTTTTCTCAAAGCAGGGCCAACTTAGATCAGGTTGCTCAGGACCTTATTAGCCGGAGATTTTGCAGCCTCCCTGGTCCCCTTTTTGAATATTTGACCATCATCATGGTGATTTCCCCCCCCACCCCTTACACTGAGTAGGCATTTCCCACATTGCCTGTTGTGCTTTCACTGCACACGTCTGAGAAGATCCATCTTCTTTATAGCCTCCAATTAAGTTGTTGAAGGCAGCAATGAGAGCCTCATTTAGCCTTTTCTTTTTGAGGCTGAACAAACCTGATTCTTTCAGTCTGTCATTGCAGGGAAACTTGCTTTAGAGATCTTCAGGAAATAGTCAGCCAGACTTCAGACTGTCCAATGTGCTTCAAGGAAAACCTTCAGTTTTACTGAAGGTTTCTGATTCACTCACTACCTCTGTTTTCCTGGAACTAACATCAGCGACACTGATTTATATATTTTTTTTTTAAAATTATTAAAGTTTATAATTTAAATTTTAAAATCAAATGCCCTTCCCTATCTTTTAGGGTTGTGGGGGTTTTTTTGTTTGTTTTGTTGTTTTTTTTGTTTTTTTCTGACAAGTATTTTAAAAGAAACGCTGTTTTATTCTGCATAGAGTAGCAGATACAGTATGGTAGGAGGATGAGCATTTCTCCTGTTTATGCTGTTCAGAAAACTTCGATCAGGAAAGAAATTACTTTTGGTTTCTGTTTTGTTGTTTTTTTTTTTTTTTTTCCAACAGAAGACTTGAGACACTGATAATCTGAGGAGATGAGACTGCTCAGGCATGTTAGGTCTTTGCCAGCTGTTTCTTGTGCAGCTGCTGTCAGGGCTGGGCTCTGCTCTGACTCAAGTCACAGTAAAAGACAGTTCAAGTTTTGCTGTTGTTTTCTAGCTTGACAAATGTTAAAAGGCTTGACCTCACGTGACACAGCAGAAATATCTGAATCACTACTATGATTCACTTTCAGATATTGCATTTTTTCCTCCTGAAAACATTTGATAAGCCAGTCTCTCCAGATATGTTCACACTGGCTTGAATCCCTCCGGCTAAGAGATTAAGATTTTTACCTGCTTCCAGGGCTTGTAGACACAAACATTTATTCTCTTGGTTCTGGTTTTTTCCCTCCAGTTGTCTGTTGTTTACTGGATCTTATTTTTCTTGGAAACCATATATACTACTGCAGCAGGGTGATGGATTGACACCACAACCACAGCTTAACTGAGATTTTTTTGCCACTACTTTTCCCTATTTTTCGGTGAAATAAATATTGTGGATGCTAGTTCTGTTTGAGCTAAGCGCAACGTAACTCCAAAAATAGTCACTGTCCATGACACTTTGGGTTTTTCAGCCTTTTATATGGAAGGATATATTTATCTATATGTACAGAAAGATAGAATTTTACTTAAATAAATGAATAATCACATATTCTATACTACTCACGATGGTCTTCTAAGACAGAGAAAAAGATCTGCTATACTGAATAAAAAATGATACACCTAGCAATGCATTGGTAGAAATAACACATATCAATCTTGTAGTTTCCTAAACTGAAACATGTTTCCCGCAGCACCTCAGGGACTTAGGAGCACAAGACACATTGAATGTCTCACACGGTTACTTTAATCAAGTTAATTCCAGACCAAACTCAATGACTAAAGGCAGTTGCAACAGAGAGGTTTCCCACATGGTAAAAGTACTTGAAAAAAAATGGAGTGGATCCAGCGCTGGGTAGAGCTGCGACTTTTGCTTTTCAATCTCTTTGCTTGCTGCAGAAGTTAGCTTTGCAGGTATTTTTAGGCACAAACTGAGGCTAAACGTGGACCTGTGTGACAGAGTGCTTTAATGAGTTAAGTACATTTCAGATATACAGATGAGGCTCTCTGCTGTTGAGGCGGTCGCTCATTTCTGGCCACGCGTGTTGGCTTTAGCATTTGTTGGTCCCTTGCTGGGGTAATTTCAGTTGCTGAGCTACAAGAAAAATAACTTCCCCCCCCTCAACGTGTATGATTTTCTGCCAAATTCATGAGTTGAATTACCTCAGAAAGATGCCTGACAAGCATGAAAGCTGGTGCAAGGAATGAAGCTGGAAGAGGTGTCTGGTGTGGGGGTCAGGAAGAGTAAGGAAAGGCGGGATGGAGGAGTGGGTCCACTCCTTCGGGTAGCAGCAAGCTGTCAGGTTGGCTTGCAGTCAAACTTTGGCCAAGCAGGACTTGCCTCTCATTTTCTGTTTTGTCAGGTTTCTGCCTTGAATGGGCCAAAAATTTGATATGTACGTGAAGTTTGCAGTTTCATACAGGCAAAAATGACTGACTTTTATTAGTTGTTTTGTAGCAATATTCATATAACTTTCTCATCCTTACAAAATCTTTGAAGACACCTTCATCCTTCCCCTGCAACCAGCCTATAGGCAAGACTCTTGCTGTGCATTACTGATTTATTACATATGGTCTTTCTGTAGCAAATGTTAGTATTAATATTTGAATAGCGATCCATCATATCTCTCCAACAAATAAAGCACAAATGATTTCATTCTGATCTTGCTTACCCTGGGATAAAACCGTAGTAGTGTCACTGGATGAAAGCATTACACCAGTGTAAAATTGCTGGAGTTAGGTGAAAACTGGGAATGGCAGACAGTAATTGTGTAATAAAAAGACGCCAGGTCATCCTTTGAACTGTAGAATATTAAAAGGGGCTACTGCTGACTTGAAATTTTTAGATAATGAGTGCACGGGCTTAGTGGCTCCCCCTGCCCCCGTCAGTGTGACACATATTTGAGAGGATCGTGCTCAGTCTGTGCACTGGATTAGAAATCAGCTGTCATTAAGGAGCGTTTTGCAGTGTAAAAGGTTCCTGGGTGTGATGGTGCGCACGAGAGGCAGCCGTGGGGATTAAGCTGGCTGGTAACAAGCATTTTGTATTTACCAGTCTGGTTAACTTCAGATCAGCCTTCTAAACATTTCCATGGAAACAAAGGAAGTTTTGGTTCACTGTAAGTGGCTTAATTTACTTTTTAACTGTATTAAAAATAGAATATTAAACCGAGACAAAACTAACTCTGAAACATATTTTTGCTGATATGATTTTAATCAGTCATGGCATTCAGTGATTGCTTTTCCATACCTCCTGCCTGCAGTTACGGGTGAAGCTTTCATTGAACAGTTGCTCCTTGAATCTGCAACGGCAGGAATAAAATAAGTCAGGAAAAGAACTGTGGCATAGCTGAGGGTCTTAAATCTTTATTTTTGGTAAAAACAATTCAATGCCTTTGTGAGCTTTCCTGGTTTTTTATAAGGCATGAAACTTGAGAGATTGGAGTCTGCGTACATCCTGGAAACTTCTTATATATCAACTATTTTACTGAAATATCACATGTAAATTTTGATATGACAGAATAGTCACTTGTCCAGTCAAAGACATAAATGTACTAAATGTACTAAAAATGCATTTTCATTTTGCATTGGCATCTGTCAAGTCACATTATAGAAAACTATTTGTAAGTAGATTTTTCCCTGGATTTCTAGGAAGAAGTTCAGATTTCCATACAAATAGGGGTGCTTTGGAAATCACCTGAGTGGAAACATCCTAAACATGTTGTAAAGCAGCAAAGTGAGGTGGATTGTACGCTGACTCACGCGGGTGAGGTTCTTGCTCAAAGTGCCTGTCTGTGTCTCAGGATGCATGCACCCAAAGATGAATTGTTTGTATGACTCAGGAGGTGTTTTCCAGTAGAAGTCATTCTTACTCCTGTAATGCTGATAATTGGTAAATGTATGAACTGAACAAAGCCGGTTTTAATTATGCATGAATGTCAATCAGTCTGGAAATCAATTTGGCTGACTCACACTCAAAATTTAGTGTTATTCTCTGAATTTCAATAACTCTGAGGTTTTATCTGAAGTTATATTCTAAGAGCAATCAGAGGCAGCAGGGAAATTGGTCTTGATGTTTATCTGAGCATTGGACATGAGCATAGCTTCACATCTATAACATCAGGGAGGAACTTTTCCTTTCCTCGGTGGTACAGAACGGTGCTGTCCGTATGAACGCTTGAGTCTGCACAGTGCACTTGTGCAGCTGCAAAAGTGTTAGAGTCACCATTTTACCTATGGGAAACTGAGACAACGAAATACTCCATGGTTTGTCCAATGTCACAGAGACTTTTTGCAGCTGAGGGAATTAAGTTCTTGTTACCTGAAAACTTGATCTCAAACTTAACTTTTCACACTTTTCCCATTGCTCATCACTTTCATCTACGACGGATGGGCTCCTTCTATCCGGTCTACCTAGAGAAACAACAAAATGTCATCTACTAAACTCCGGAGCATTCTGATAACAAACCATAACTAAGAATCTCTGTTTCTATAGAAAATACAGTCACCCTTAGTTATTAAAACATGTTGTAACAGGTGGCTGGGCATCCAGCTCCATTCCATACCTCCCTGGACAGGAATGCGTGCAGCTGACTGCCAGCAGCTGTGTGTGCACTTGGAGAACTCTGTCTGACACGACTGCAGCTCTGCAAGTGGCTCTAATCAACAGCAGAAGCAGAGAGAGAAATGCAAAGACGTTGTGACCGAAATACTCTCTTAGTAACTATCGTATTTGGAAGAAAACCATGTGAATACATTGGCAGTGCAGTGGTATTATTTCAAGGCAGAAAACCTGAACAAACTGGATTCTGATCCTGCTGATGCATGCTTAAAAGTGAGCATGGAGTATAACACTTTAAAATGTTTTGAGTTTTTGTGAAAAAGCTCCTCCAGCGGCTGGAGTCAGACAAAATAGCAAAAGGATGTTAAGTTTCATATGAAACAAAAGGTAGGATGCTTGTCCTTGTGAATGCAAACAGGAATGCAATGTAGAAAAAAGCTCACAAACCAGAGATCTGTAGTATGCAGTGACACTGTGAGTATTCCCAGATGGGACCATTCATGTGTTTAAAATACACAAACTTACATGCTGAGACCCCTTTTTCTTGAATAATACCCCCTTGCTTCCCTCCTCACCACAAAATATAAATTCTCATTTTTAACATGTGTTGCTATAGTGACTTTTTTCTTTGTTAAAGCTCCTTTATGTCCTTACAAACTGAGGTCCTAAGCCCCCCACTGAAAAGTGTGTGGGTTTGGGCTGGGGACAGAATGAAAACCATTTTCTGTGTACTGCAGTCATTTGAGTAGTGCCGCAGAGGTAAAGGAGAGAGATCGTAAGCTTTCATTATTAAATTGTATCAGGAGCAAAGCAAGCTAAGGAAATACTCTGAGTGGAACAACAAAGCACTGAAAAATTGCAATGGTCCTCAAATGGTTTGGAAATAGAGAGAACAACTGGGAAAGCTTTAAAATGTGTGGTTCTTTCTGTGTCAACAACAGGTGCCAGCAAAATGCAAGTCAGTCAGAAGGTAGCTTTGTTCTTGACAATGGATTTTGGAGGCTCTTGCGGTTTTAATAATATCCAGATATCTCAGGCAGAGGCTGGCTGTGAAACTGTTATATAGAAATCTGAAGTATATTAAGCTCCAAGGAAAATGATACTGTCACAGAAGTAGCTGCAAAGAGGTTGTTTTTTGCTCTTAGCGCGGGCCATAAGGTGACAACAGCAGCATTAGACCTGGGAGCTTTCCCCTATGGGCAATGGGCAAGTTCGCAGTCCAGTCAGTGAAGAGATGGGGCTTATGTTAGTTTTAAGTTGAACACAGGCGAAAATGCACATGTGGCAGAATGACAAAACAAGAGCCAAGACTGCAATGGAGGTGCACAAAGAGCATTTGGGTACTGGTTTGTGACCTCCTTCCAGCATGACCCTCTAAGCATCTGTAGTCTTCAGAGGGCTTTGTGGGGTCCAATGCCACCAGGCGAAGCTGGACGGGGAGACCTGAGTGACCATGAGGTCTGCTTCTTCGCCTTGTCCTCTCATGGCTCTGGGCAGGCCATCATGGGGCACCATTCACCAGCTCCTTGGAGACCTTCAAGGAACAGGAGGTGCGTTATCCAGTGTCTGCACTCCGGTCTCCCACCAGTCCATTTTTGAGACTGTAATCTGACCTCTTCCTTTTCCCCCCCAGTTGTTTCCACTAGTATTAATAATTCTTTCTCCTCATGGTTTCTCTTCTATTTAGCCTTCCTAGAAGGGCTTGGAGGTTTTTCTCTGTTAGAAAAATGCCGCCAGATTTGCTACGCATTTGTAACCAAGCAAACTGCTGGTTAGTCCTCATGGTTGATCAAATCACTAGATTATCCACAAATAAGTAGAAGACTGAAACATCACTTTTTTTTTTTAAATCGGTGTCTGGGATTTGGTCTACTACTGGAATTAATTTCTGATGGCAATTATTGTTCCACTTAAAAATAATTAGCTTTATCTTCTACTTAGAAAATATAAATTAGGCAGTTCTCTTTGACAAGATATTCTCAGGAGCACAGGGAAGCTGAACTCACTGATACTGAGAAGATTTCCTATTTATTACCTTGAAAACTGCTTCTGTAATCTGTCTAGGAATGTCTGGCGAAAAATAACAATTTATGCTTATAGAAAACCCTATATTTCATTTTCTAACAAAATGCATCACTTAATTCTAACTGATCTTAAGCATGAATTTCACAAGCAGGGATCCCAGTGCTTTATTTCCTTTTTTTATTCATTTAAAAAGGCTTTTTGTTGTAGGCCCTTATTTGCTGTCATCAAGTGGAAACACAGCTCTTCCAATTCCCTGCTCCCAGTATCAAACATACTCAGTTGTACAGGTCCCTGAATAGGTACAAAGTAAACTGTTACAAAAGCTGAAAGTCACGTTCAGGTACTTCAAAGACTTCTTTCAAATTTGTTTAAATGTTTTGAAAGCTCCTTTAATACAAGAGTAACCTCTGGCAAAATTTATTAACCTTTGATTTACATTCCTCATTTGATTTGCATTCCTCTTCTAAGTTATCAGTTTCTAATTTAGTTTTTCAATTTGAACCTCTGAAATAGAGATACAGGGCCAGAGTCTCAGCTGATGCAAACTGACTTGTGTTCCTTCCCAGCATCTGAGAATCTGGCTTCTTACATCTTCTATAGATTTTCCCAAATTAGATGTTATTGTTTTCATTCTAAACTTTATTTTCAGTTGTATTAGTAACATCTGGTATTAACTTCATCTTGCAGTGACAGGCAATTGCTAGTTCTGAATGCAGCTGTGAACAAGTACAATATTGTTCACTTCAGTTGATCTACGTTTGCTTTTAGCATGGCAAACTGTCAGCAGGGAGCCCAAAAATGATTTAGATTTAACGTTAATGAGGTGATGCTCTGTATAGCATCACAGCTGTGGTCTTTTCAGACAGTATTAGGAAGCTCCTACCTTCCCCACTTGTGTTTGCAAATCCTATAAAGCAAAACAGCCCATCCTTCCTTCCTCTGAAAAAATGGACTAATGCCAAGAAACGATGAACTAATAAGAATCTGGCTAATATGGAAAATCTTCTCACTGGAAGTCTGTCTGTATTAACCATTAATCCTAATGGTCTCTGCTGGCAGGAATGGATCAATGTCCCTTTAACAGGCATGACTATACTCAGAAAAATTGTCTGGGGGAAAAAATCAGCCAGCATCCCTTCTTCTTCACAATTCTAATTTTTGTATGTTGAGTCATATCTGCCAATTGTAATGCCAGTATCTTTTTCTCTTAGTTGTCCTACTGAGCTGGAAACACTTTGAGAGAGGGAACTGAACTGAGTTCTAGTCTTTTCCATGTGCCGTTAGTGGAATATTTTACTAAGTGTCAGGTGCGAGGCCAAGCATCGTGTCTGGAAATAGACCTTGATGGCATCACTAACCTTGTTTCTCCAAGAGCTTTTACACCTGGTCAGAGGAGTTATTATGGAAGGGATGCAGCCTCATTTAGACTGTGTACTGAGCTTCAGGGCTGACTTTAAAGCCAGTGGTACAGAGTTGTGAAAAACAAAACAAAGGAGGACAAAGATAAAGGAGCTGAAGAAGCGTGTGAAGTGATCCCACAAAAGGCACTGACTGCTGCCCGTGAAGTTTTGCAGAAGCTTGCTGGGTGATGCTGAGATGGAGTGAAAAATGGAATAAAATGAGCAAGGAGAAAGCCCAAAGGGTTAGAGAAGATGATCGTGTTTTAGGAGAGAAATGAAAACTCAGATAGGGAACATACTTTGTAATATTATGGTGAATATAGTACTTGAGGTTTCTTAAACTGAGACTTTGGAGGAAAGTGATGTTGCAGCATAGCTGAAAGCTGCAGAAAAAGAGCAGATGCTCTGGGCAAAACACCGCCATGGCAGCTGCAGTGTTTACCAAGGATTCAGGTTTCTGTGACGTGGAGTCTGCATCCACTGTTCTGTGGTGGGCTTATCCTTAGCAATGTGGGCTAACCCTGGAGCAACTGAGCAGGGGTGACTTTTGCCATTGATTTCTGGGAGAGAAGAATGAGGCCCATATGGGCACTCTGTGATGAGTTCAGAACTGGGGGTTTTCACCCTAAAACTTATTTTCCCTTTCACCATTAGGATAAGGAAGATGAGTGTCTCCTTCAAGCTGGAGGCCTGGTTTTGTTCAAGAGTGGATTTAAATTAACCTCATTATTTGGGAGCCTGATGGCTTTTTTAGTGCAGAGATTTGTCTGTTTAGTTAAGATGGCTTCTTCTGTTCAACTGCTGCTAATTAGCATCCGTCATTAACTGGTCCAGAGCTTGCAGCTCTATTCATTTAAATGATTGTTAATGGGAACTACAGCCATTGAGACATTGGGTTAAATGCCAGTTTAATGAGGGTGTGTTGGTTATTTCACTGTAACTGAAGCCCTGTTCATCTGTTGAGAGAGGTAAAGGTTTCTCTCCTTTCTCACTAAATAATTTGCTGAAACTGTGATCCTGAGTATATTCAATTAAAAGAACGCCCATCAACACTAGAGGAATCCATTAAGAAAGTGGGACTAATAGCGAAATAGAAGAATAATCTTACAAATTAAGTTAGGTAAGAGCACAAATATTTAGCTATTAAAGCCAATCTTTGCTTTTATTACGAATTTTCAAAAGCTGGTTTCTTCTAAAAGGTGCCATTTCCACAGCTCTAGAAAATGAAGTCTTTATCCACTGAGGCAATGCAGCACAGAAAAGCAGCACCGCAACTGTGACAGCCTCTGTTTTTGAAGACACCTTGCAGGCTGAACCAGGGAGAACCCTCCAGAATTGAAAGCAAAAGTTGCTATTGCATGAGCAGAAGACATTGCCAGCTTGCTTTGCCTGACTTCATAGTGCGGAACCAGTGACTTACACAAGCTCTCAACCCCTCACCCTATGAAGATAAGCCTTACCCTGGTGGTTTGCTCCCCTGGAGAGGAAGGGCAGTCGCACTGGCTGGCTGCTTTGGCTTCAGTGTTTCTATAAGGAATCCCAACAAGTGGCATTTGGTACGACACAACTCTCCGGTAGCATTTATCCAGCCATAGGACCACAATCTCAATAATTCTCCTCCATCTGTACGCTTCCTAGGAGTTATATAAGTAGGAAATTGTAAGTGCATGAAGCCAAAAATATGAAAGAATACAGAACAGATGAAGTGAGAGATTTTGTCTTAAAATAAAACTTTCTTTTCTGATTCTGATTTAGATTTTCTTCAGTTCAACTGGCATTCCTTACCTGCCTTCAACAAAGTCTGTAGTGGCTCTTACCAAGCCAAGTCTCTTTATGTGCCTCTGCCCTCACTGACCTTCAGCTGCTCTTGATGCCATTGACCTTACCCTTTTCCCAGGATGTTCTTCCCCTTTAGTGGCTCTAATGTCTTTTGAATGACATTTTGTGATCTTGTCACATTTTGTCATATTTTGAATCACATTTGTCACATTTTGTCACTTTTTGTCACATTTTGAATCACATTTTGTCATCTTCTGACCCTCCTCCAGCTTTCTGTGAGGATGCCACAAAGACCTGCCCTTGATCGTCTTTGACTCCTTTTCTCCTTGTTTCTTGGTATTGTTCTCCACAAACACAAATTTGTCTTACACTGTATATGTTGATGGGTCACAGACTTGCCTGCCTACTCCAGGCATTCTGTCCAAACAGTGGTCTGGGGTTGCTTTTCTGACAGGTCTGACTGACATCTAGATATCATTTTAAGCCACCACCAACACATGACTATTGTTAGTATTTTCCGTTGCTGTATCTTTTAGTCTCTTTTTGAGTGCAAAGCCATGAAAGTGAGCTTTCCTCTATCCAGTTTGGTTGGATCTTGCAAATACTTCTGCATACCTTTTTTAAAGGATGTGGTCTTTTTGTAACTGTACCATAGCTAAAAGTCTTATCCTGGCTCTTATCACCTGGCATTTCACTTACCGCAAGATTCTTTTCTCCAGCTTTCCCCCATTTAAATTAATTCAAAATTCACATGCAGAGGCATTTTCCTACCCCAGTACATTGACAATTATCACCACCTTCCTGCATTCTTCTATTAGTTCCTCTCTCTCTGTTTATACAACATAATCTTGTTTTCATTTTGAACAACCTGCTTGTCTCATCCCCACATGGCTTGTCATCTCTTGTTCGTTTTTAAATGTCAGCTTCCATCTTTGATGGGCTGATGATGCCAGCTCCCTTCCTCTTGTTTTTTACATCTTCAAATCATCACCTTTCCCTTGCTTACCCTCACGTTTGGAAGGAGCTCTCTGAAACAGCAATAAAGCAACTTTCAAGTCATTTTAGAAGTCTTTTTTCCTGTGATGCCTTACAGAAACCTTGACAAGTTGATAGTGTGCCAAGGCAGATCCTTTTCATGCTGACTGATATTTCTTGTATTCCCTGGCTGTCTGGGAGCCTCAGATGTTTTCTGTTTCAAACAGAAATCTTCTTTTTGTGTCACCTATTTCAACAGGGCTCTGGTCCATGATCTGGACACTGTAATAAAATTTGCTTCACAGATGAGGAACTGTCTCAAGCCTGTGCCACTTTGACTTTTTCCTTTCTTCCTCCATCCCAACCCACACTGCAACTCTCTTCATCTCAGCTTCATAATATTCATAACCAAGACGAGGCTACATCTCCTAGAAACTAGCAAGTTGGGCATCACCTAATGGTAAATATAATCATTTGTTTGGTTACTGTTTGCCATGGCTTCTATTGGTCCTGAGCCAGGTAGAAGTAAAAAATGGGGTTTGCACAGCAGTGAAGCCTTTGTGGCTTATCTGGTTACAGCAAATGAGCTCTGAGGGACTGGTTCCTGCAGAGGTGGTTTTCACAGGTGCCTTCATCTCCTTGCCCTCCAGATGTGGGAGAACAGGACCTGAGCACTGGGGACATTCTGTGAAAAATAAGATTCTTTTCAGAAAGTCTATAGTTGTCCTAAGCAAGCAGAAGAGCACAAGTGTGAGATGGATAGATGACATTACCTTGAAAGGTTATTGCAGGACCAGAATCCCTTTATATTCTTCATGGAATGATATAATCTTCATATTCTTCATAATCCTTATATTCTTTGTAGAAGAATATAATCCCCGTTATATTCTTTGTAGAAAAAACCTTGTAAAAACCTTGTATTTTGTCTTAGGTACAATTCAAATAATTCAAATAATTTTTCCCTTAGATCATAGAATCATAGAATCATTTAGGTTGGAAAAGACCTTTAAGATCAAGTCCAACCATGAACCTGGCACTGCCAAGCCCACCACTAAACCATGTCCCTAAGCACCACATCTCCCCGTCTTTTAAATACCTCCAGGGATGGGGACTAAACCACTTCCCTGGGCAGCCTGTGCCAGTGCCTGACTACCCTTTCGGTGAAAAATTTTTCCTAATATCCAACCTAAACCTCCCCTGGCACAACTTGAGGCCATTTCCTCTTGTTCTATCGCTTGTTACTTGGGAGAAGAGACCGACCCCCACCTGACTACAGCCTCCTTTCAGGTAGTTGTAGAGAGCAATAAGCTCTCCCCTCAGCCTTCTTTTCTCCAGACTAAACAACCCCAGCTCCCTCAGCCGCTCCTCAGAAGGCTTGTGCTCTAGACCCTTCCCCAGCTTCGTTGCCCTTCTTTGGATGATTATAGCCAGTGATAAATCTGTCTATCATAATCTTGCAGCAGACCCCCATTTCATGGCAGATGCCCTCAGCTTCATGCTATAGTCAGAGCATTCATCCAACCACATGCTGGTGAGTGCCGTAGCTGAGGGTGTCTCATAAAGGTGCTGATCTTAGAAAGTCTGGGGTTGAATGTTCATATGTCATATTTTTAAATAAAACAGACTTTCAGAGGGAGTTGGTTTTATAGGGGATGTGAAAGAAGGAGGGAGGCCTTGATGATTTGTGCAAAGGAATTAGAAGGAAAAATCTCTGAAATTGATGCAGGAATACAGCACATGAATTCTGACTGAAGTCAGTGGGGAAGAGTCTAAATTTTGAAACTAAAGGAAAATGCTATTAAAATTGAACTATCAATCCTCTTGCTTTTTTAAAGTTAAGTCATCTCTTTTTTTTTTATCTCCAGAGTGACAAAGCCATTTGGGTTTTATTGACCAGTGTGTCTTGATCTGCCTGATGACATTTTCCAAGATTAATGTGTCTGTTTCTTGACAATGCATATGCTTCATGATGCATCACAATTAACCACTGCTACTTGGTATGATAAGGAGGGACTCTTTTTATCTGCAACTGTGTGACTTCTATCTGCATTTCAAATGGCAAGTAAACAGACAGGTCCCCTATCCACTTCTCTCATCTACCTTTTTGAAGTGAAAAAAAATTGAATTTCATGCTTAGGTTTCCAGTAAGATGCAGCATATTTTGGAGAGCAAATTGGACTGGAAATATAAACAATGGAAAAACACTAACAAAACCCCACAATATATAAGACACAGAACACACAAGCATCTCTCATTATTATAAATACTTGACTTCATAGCTTTTATTTATTTGTGTTGGTAGAAATGTCAAATTAATATTTATAACTCTCTTTAGTGCATTTGCTAGGGGTTTTTGTTTGTTTGCAGTATAAATTGTCAGGTTAACGCTGTTATTCAGGATTGTCAAAAAGTATGTTATTTAAACTCAATGGGAGTTTCATGTTTTGACCCAGTTCTGCAGGGATGTACCATTGTGCTTAACTTAAATTTGTGAGTGATCCACTTGTCTTTAACACGACTCTTCACATGCATAAAGTTAAACTTGTGTGCATTTGCCTGAAGCTGCAGAGTTTATGTCATAATTTTACAAACATCTCAGGAACAGGCTGTTAGAAATTTGTTACTGTTTTAATTAAACTCAGCAGCTGAACATAAAACTTTAATACAGATTCAAATTTACCTAATCATTGTTTAAATAAGTTTGGCACAATTTCTTTATTTTTGTATATCACACGCCATAAGATGAATTTTGATTTTATCAATGCTTGGTTCCTCCAATGGTATTGCCAGCAGAAGCAGCGACCAGAAATAGAAGTGTCCTTGGCATATATATCTATTTTCTCATGGTGTTTTGGATGCAGATTTCTCCACCCATGTTATGGGGACCTCTAATAGCTAAGAGGTGATGATGACTAGATATCCCCGTTATTAAATTGGAATAGATGTGAAACAGTGATCTAAAAATGAAATATACTTGCACATATGTTGAGAGAGAATCCAAATTTGCAATCCATTTAATTCTTTATTGGAAAAGTAAAGACAGAGTTTAAGAAATGCTTCGAGCTTCATTTTGTCAATTCATTTGCTTGCTTTCTTCTTTGTTTCCTCCCATATATTCCCTACTCCCCTTGGTAATTTTATTTGCTTCTGGTCTTTATAAGGTCCCTTGCCGACAGCTGATTTTCCCTTCTCTGGGGAGTATTTCAGCTGAATGTGTGTAATGTATCTGAATAATATAATTTATGTCACAATAAAAACAAAATAAATGTCACAACTGGTATATCTTTAATAGGCAGGAACACGGCATCATTGTAGAAGATACAATGAAGACTTCTGGTCCATGCACATTTGTAATAAGAAAGGTTGACAGGATATGAGAATTCCTAAAGAATGGGATGGTAAACAACACAAAGGTTTTTATAAAACATTTTACATAAATCAGTTTTATTAATGCTGTTCAGGACTGGCCATTTTATTGCAAAAAAGAGATATCAGAGCTCAAGGAGTATGATAGAGCTGAATGAGGTGAAACACTGATATGAAGAGGGATTGAATGAATTGAGATTTTTAATTTAGGAAAGTGACAAATAAGAGAGAAACGGATAAAAGGATCCACAACCACAAGGAAGAAGTTGGATTCTTTTTTCCTTTTTGGCATGAAAAAGGCTATTTTACATAATTAAGAATGGAAAACTGTGAAACTATGGAAGCAATATTTTCATAATGGAAAGTGTCCACAGGAAGAAATCCAAGCCAAATAAAGTAAACAAAAAAAAAGAGATTGCATATTTTATGTGCGCATCAAAAATATCCAGAGTTATTATTGAGGGAAAGGATCTGAAATTTTGTGCCTCGTGGCTTGAGCCTTCCACCAGCAGGGACAAGGATGGGTACAGACTATGCCCCATCTGCCCATCAAGAAGTTCTTATGCTTCTCCCTAATGAGTTTCTGACTGGTCACAGTCGGATCCTGCAGAGTTGGGACTGGGCTTGCAGGCTGGTGGTCTGATAGTGTGTTGTAGTCCCTGCGAATGATTAAACAAGAAACCCTTAATGTGATGTGAAGCTGCTTTAACTGAGTGCTGAAATTTGTTTTCATGTGGTATAAATTAATAAAGCAGACTTGAAGTGTATGTAAATTATTTATTATTTTTGGCTGGGTGTCAGGATAGCCCTCTTCTGAAGATAAACAGAAACAAACAATGATCTTAAACTTCCAGTGCGATAAATTCACTTACTACTCTATTTAACGAAGTATTAAACTCAGAAAAAATACTCTAAAATAAATAACGAACTTATTTGATCTATATTTTCTGTCTCTGAGAAGTGGGATATGAAGACAAGAACTTAACTGAGAACTCCTGAACTTCATTTCCACCTCTGCCGTTTTTTTGAATCTTTTTCTGAGCAAAGCGCTTAGTCTTTGGGCCTGGCTCCACATGGCTTGTGCTTCTGAGGCCCAGAATCGAAGACACTGCTTTTTAATTTAGGCATGACAGGTAGAAATCTAAATTTAAATTCACACGTGCTTTTTTTTAAGCATCCTTTAAACAATTTTGATAGCTTTTTCTACAAAACCATTAGAGTGTGGGTGATCTGGATTCAAGGTAATGTCCTCAAATTTCTGCAAAGCATTTAAACTCAGAACAATCAAATTGTGTCCTGTTATTTATCATTAGCATATCTGGTATGCAAGGTCCAGAATTTTATATGTAAAGTCTTTTACATGCTTATGTGCATATGTAACGCTAGAGATTTCATTTTTGTATTTTCTAGTAGTGCTATTTCTATATAGTGGGAATAGTCATTCCAAATCACAACATGAATATTTCTGGCATGGACAAACAGCTTAATATCTACATAGATCTGTAATTTCTTGAATTATCATCATGCGGTGTATTGTCAGATTGTTTTCCTTTTTTTTCAAGTTTTACATCAATCTAATATTACTGAATAAAATACTACCTACAGCATGAAGTTCATTCAATATTATTAAAGAGATTGTGGTTATAATTTATCAAATAAGGTGTCAATATCTGGCATTATTTTTGGAAAGTCTCAGCTTGTACTGTAGCACTGGCAGGCAAAAGCACCTGTGATAGGAAAGTTTTCTTGACCATGCATACATTGGACTCAGATGTTTGTTCCACTTGTTGACACTTGTGTCTGAGCACTGCAGCGACTAGGAACACTTATGACAGGACAATTGAGTTTTGTCATCCTTATCTTATATTCTCTTGACAGCTTTCCAATGCTATTAAAGACATCATAGAATTGATTTTCTACCCATAGGCTTCAGTCCTACAGCATAAGCTCCCATAATGAGCCTGAGCATTTGCCGTGTTTTCAGACCTTGAATCGATACGCTCTTTCCCTGAAACAATTACAAACCTTACCTTTCCAAGATTTTTCCTTTATCCTTATGTCAAACTCATATAAACCTACAACTAGAATAATTTCTCCACAGCATTATCTGTGGTTACTTATCTGTATTCAGCGCAAGTATATTTTCTCTTCAGATGGTTTCCTGTAACTTCGGCTATCACATCAAGCTGTCCAGCCATAGTCAACTAATCAGTAAAAACTCACTGCGGGCATTGGATGCAAATGCCTTTTCAACAATGCCATGAGAGAATTTGCTTCTTTTTAGTACATTCTGGCTTCTGTTTCTTGCAAATATGGACGGTCTTTCCAAAGGTGACAGAGCTTAGAACTGTTTCGGTTTGTTCTGGTTCAGCCCTCCACACTGGTTTTGCAAATTCCCTCTATTTGCAGCCTGCAGATTCCTCCGGAGAGATTTTTCTAATCTTGTTCGCTTTGTCTTCTTTTCCTTCCAAAACCTGCCCTTGGGTTTATTTGTGGTCTGAAATCTTGGAAATGTTCTCTCTTTTTTCTGGAGTTTGGGTAAGGAATTCCTCACATTCTTTTTCTTTCTTCCCCTCAGATTTGGGGCTCTTATTCCCAATACAATCTGATCTCCAGAATTAGGAATTTCACAAGCCCTCCAAAATTGCACATTTGCCTCAACAGTATCAAATCTGTTATAAATTATTCAACTATTTCCTCTTTCCTCTGAGTTCTCTTATGAAATGTATCTCTCAATAGTTTCATTTGTGTCTAGGAGCTCAATATTCATGTTTGTGCTGCACATTCTGATAAATGATTTTCTCCGCCTCAGTCACAGGCTAATGTACAAATCTAGTACATCTGTGATTGAAATAATCCAAAGAAAATCTGCCTGTTCTTATCTGTGCTTGCCAAAATCTTGCTTTAACTTTTTTGTTTCCTCCTGCGTTTCTGGAGAGTTCCAGTTGCTCAGGAGTTTTTACTGCTCCTTTTCTTATTCACCACTTGTCTTAGATGTAATCTTCAATTTCTGTAGCTGTACCCCCACTGTCAGCCTGTCAGGGGTGTATATGTTTGTGTGTCATAAATTTTAAAATCGGAGTTAGGCTCTTAAGTACTGAAACTTAAATAAATGAAGCAAGAAAGTTAATAGATGCTAGAGAAAATAGCTTCTGGAGAAGAAAAAAGGATTATGTATGGGTTTATACCATACACTTGTCAGTCTGGATCAGAGTGTTTCAGGGATGTAATTTCTAACACTGAGAAACTAAAAGGTCCAATTAACACTACAAAACTATAGAACAACAAAAAGACTGTTTACTCATATTTTTAATTTCAATTTTTATGAATGGTTTTATGCAAATGTGTTCATAGAACCAAGACTGAAGCTCTTCTTACAGAGAGAACAATTTCCAGGAGAGGTCACTAGTAGAGAGCAGACTTACTGGGAATTTTCAGGAAGGAGAATTTTTTCTGGTGGAGAATGCTTATTAGACAGGATCCGGATGAGCCAGGTGCTTGTGTGGAATCTGGCCGTAACTCTTTGCAGCTTGAGCAGCACCTACCTATGAACTTATCCTCTTCTTTGTCTTCCATTTATTGTGCTGGGCAACAGTTGGTACATGGCAGGTTTCTGGTTTCCCTGTGTCACTGGCCTGGTTAATTGACACGCAGCTCATCCACTATATGGTTCCTACTGTCTTGCCAAAGAGCCATCAGGGGACGTCAGGGAATTGTGCATCCCACCTGCAAGACAGCAGAGAAGCCAAAAATTCCATTGTGATCCTTTACATTTTGTTTTTCTCCTACTCCCAGCATTATTCTGGCAGTCAGATTTTTGGTGCCATTTGTGGTGAGAACACATTACATGTGATGATGGATTTCCATTTTCCAGACGGCTAAGTTTGCGATTGGCTCTTGGAGGTTATATTTGTGGTCTGTCTTTGGGAAAATATTTTGGAAACATCTGTAAAACCCTATTTCAAATGTCTGGTTTTTGGCTCATTAAAGAGGAATACATTTGCCAAACTAAACTGAAAAAAAAACCTCAAACAGCTTAGGATTCATCATTAGGAGATGTGTGTGCAAAAAAGCAAAAAAGATTTGACTCTATTAGTTCCCAAAAGGTTAATGTGATTTTGGGGAGAATGAGAGCTTTTTACAGGTATTTCTTAACAAAACAATATCATGTGAAGTTGAATCATCTTGTTGAATACTTCCATTACATGGTAGAGTGCTATTTGAGTTATGGACAGTCACAGACAAGGCATTGAGAAAAAGCTGCTAAAGAAAAATCTTTTTTTAAACAGGAACTGATGGCAACTTTCAGGCCATAGGTTCTAATAAATGAACAGTGTATGTGAAAGATCATGAACTGTTAATAATATCTTGTACATAAACTTTGCTATTTTTCAGCTGAGCATGTTTCCAATGCTGTCAGTTTATATTTAACAAAGATTTTTGACAGCTTGTCTTTTAGATCACATTATTCTAGAAGAAGCTTATTTATAATGAACATGATCTGAAATATTAAAGGCGTGATAACACCAGGAGTTTTGGAGATTTTGAATCGAGTCTTAAATAATGACTAAGGAAGGAAATGAAGTGTTATGGCACACTCCTTTTGTTTTAATAAATGCTTTTTCCTGGTCCCAGACAGGTCATTAAAGGGCCACGTTCTTTGCCTGTTCTATGCAGGATCAAGGCACCCATGAAATAAATGCAGATCTGCAGTATGAACACCAAGGGGAAAGAAGTGACCACTCATCCCCTTGGATGACTTTACGTGTTTTTTGCCAGTGCTTGATTTAATTCTGTTTTAGCTCCGTTCCAAAGATTCTTCGTTTTACGTGGCTGCTGCTGTAGCAGTGACACTTCAAGTTCAGTTTGGAAAAGCAGACTCCAGTGTTAATTAAATAATTGCCATTCCCATACTCAGTTACAACCCCTTCCTGTCCAATTTCCTTCAATCCATTGTGAACACTTAATCTTTTCACTCTGGCTCCTCTGTAGATGAGTTCTTCTACGCTGAATGTCTATACTACTAAGAAGACTATTTACTTTTATTTTTAATCTAAGTAGAACAGCTTTGCAGCCCTTTCACAAGTGGCAGGGTTAGCTGCATCCCTTATGCATACAAATGCAGTTCTGTGTGCATTAGCCTAAGGGCATAATATAAAGATTCTCCGTGGTCTTACCCGGACGCTGCTGTCTTATCAATGTAGTTCCCCAACATGATGGGTTTCCTCAGAGCGAAACAAGATTCTGACCAAAGAACAAATCAAGATTTACTTCTCTATTTTCATAAATTTAAGCATCATGAGCCCTTTGCATGAATACTGAATATAGTTCGAAGGAGCTCCCATAATCTTAAAATTTATGTCTAAAGCCATAGATTAGTTTGCTTCAGCTAGTAGAAAACTTCTTAAGGATTTCATCTCATAAAAATGAGTTCAGGCTGATAATATTACTCACGTGCACAAGTATCTGTTATAACTGGGCCCTAAGATAATATCATGTTAATCAAATGCAAAAGTTTCTGTTATTCATGTTTATTACGTCTGTCTCCTGTGGTGTAGTTCACAAATACACTGTGGGGGCCCAGGTTGTGTTACGATTTGCTTAAAATAAAACCCACCCCCCTCCTTTTATCAGTTTTAAATTTCTCGCCATTAAGAACCGCAAGCTTTTCCCTTCTCTTAGCAGGATAAATCCATCACTTGATAAATCATTCAGTAACCTGAGCGTGGTGATGGCTGCGGGCAGGCTGCTCTGTGTCAGACCGTTCTCCCGCTGCCCTTGACTGTTTCACCAGCAATATAACCCCGCTCGCATTTGTGGAGGGCTGAAATGGTTCCTTATAAGCATCAAAAGTCCCATTCTTGGTCGTAATAGAGCAATTTCTCCAGTTTGGCCTCTCTGTCAAAATATCTCAGGGCTCTGACCTGTGCAGGCAGGGGTAGCTGGTGTAGATGAAATGGTCACAGCCTGCAGGCATGTCCTCCTAGATCTTGCTCAGAGGTTTGTACCTTCTGATGAACATCCACGGGGCAGCAGAACAGGATCTGTTCCTCATGAGAATTGGCAGCCCCTTCAACATCTCTGTGTAGATCTTCCCTGGTTCATACCAGGAAGTTTTGGGGTTTTCTGCTGGACTTTGTACATGTGGTCTTCAGGCTCGGAAACTTGCTTAGCAGCTCCTTTGCTTTTCTGTCACGTCAGTCAAGGCTCCTGAGCAGCCATGTGGGTTTCGCTGATTGATCAGTAGAGCTTGTTCCTATGACTTAATGACTGGGATTATGTCACTTGGCATTTGGCTCACCAGCATCAGCTTTCAGCTGCGGCTTTTTTTGGGAAACAAACCGCTGAGAATAGTAGTCCAACATAACGCACTGCTTTCCGTAATGTCCGTTAGGTGTCCCCACATGCTGGCAGCTCGTGGGTACTTTAATTACATCTTCTCAATTAACAGCAGCGCGCTCTGCATGCGTTCATTGAATGGAGTCCCGGATTTCCATATTGAACACAACATTGTAGCACTTTTACTTTGTGCAAGAAATTCTCATTACTTGGAAGAACTTGTACACTTGCAGACCACTATTTGTCAGTTGCTGCGTCTGAACCTTAATTAACGTTGCGTTTGTAAGTAGATAATATATACAAAATGGTAATTCTGAGCCCATAACCACCTGGCATGTTCTTTCCTACCACTGTGCAGCAACTCTGTTTGCAATGCAGAACAGTAAGAGAAATTATAAGTAAATTAAATATACAGGCATAATGCCATCTTTCAGCTTTGTTGTTTGCAGCCAAAGCCGCTGCTGGATCCCTTGTTAGAGCACGAAGTTTTCTTCAGTTGTTTAACTTACTCTGTCCCGGTTTTGTAAATATGGCTATGGATTATTTGCTGCCTGAATCATTATCCTGCAATTTGACAGAGCCTCACAGGGAGAAGTCAGCTTCTCACAACACCAAGGACAGGTGTTTCTGTGCATGGGTGGGTGGTAATAGGAATAATCTCAATCTCCTTTCCTCCCCTCCTCATTTTTGTGATTACTTGGCCTTTACCATTGCAGTGTTGACTAGCACCTGCAGACCTCCTGGCAGCACCACATCTGCACTCTTCTAGCCTAACTCACCTTTAAAGGCTGGTTTCTTGTGGCAAGCCCCATTTTTATTAGTTATGATAGACCTTCAAGTTAAAACGACAAGCCATCATATCATAAACAGGTGAATTAAATCCAAACTAGGTCCCATTACTAGCTCTTGCCCTCATAATCTTCCATGCATTTATCTGCACAGTATACCTTTGAGACATCCCCTCTTTGAGACACTGCAGCACAAAAAGGATTTAAGTGTCTACCCTGGGTTTTTTGCAGTGTTCATTGTGCATAAAACCTGCCTCCACCTTGGCAGGGCTCACATATTAGCCCATTAAGATCTTGTAAAGTGCCTGCACACGCAAGGAGGTTTGAGCATGCCTAACACAACCTGCAAGAGTAACAGCCCGTGGGGCAATAGCCTTTTTCCTTGCCAGTCGATGGTGCTACATTTAGCCTTTCTTCTCTCAAGACAGTAGGTGAGAGCACTCACCCAGGCAAGAGGAGGTGAAATATAAGTTAAAGCTTAAGCAGTTTCAGACATGAATTCCTGTCACTGGGGAGAAGCTCTTGACTCCCAGGCTACAGACAGTTTCAGAAGGAGACAACCTTGTGGGGAACTGCTGGAAAGGCTGCACCAATGCATCTAGTAACAGTGTGTGTCAAGGTCTCCTGTCTTGCAGGAACATCTACACCCTGCTTCAGCTCCCAAAGGATATACTTAGTGTTAGTACAGCAGTCAAGGACAGTAACTCTGTCCTCCACCCCTCTGAATGGTCTCTCAAGGCATGAAGGGCACTCAACACCGCAGAGCTGGCCACTGAACATTGAACTTGACTGCATGGAGCTAGGACTCTTAGCAGCAGGGATAATCTGCATGTTTCTCCATAGGCTTTTGTGTGTATTTTAAACCCCTTTCCCAACCCTTTCTCTATACTTCTGGGAAATGTTTGGTGCTGTAGGTATAGAAGACCTACCTCTGCCAGTGTCAACAAAGGAGACAAAAATCTGGTGTTACTTTTAAAATTTGTAACCTAGACATAGTGAATTTGAAGCTGCTGTCTGGAGACAGGTTTGCAAGTCCTCATTATGTTTGTATGCCTTCAGAGAACTTTTCACTAATTTATTTCAGATAATTAGTATTTATTAATTCTCTTACATCCAAGATATAATTTGAAATCTTTCCTCTTAATTTTAAAAAATGAAGTTCACTTCCTGACATGATTTTAAATAATGAATTGAATTGTACTTTCTGACATGATTTATCATTCCAAGAACTGATGGAATATCATTATCTTGTTAGAACAATGCCTGGCTTTTTCTTACAGCAAGCATAGCAAAAGGAATATAATAAGACAGCTTAGCCTATCATGTTTGATTTCATCAAAGCATGATAGAAATACTAACAAACTGATATTCACAACCTTCACGTGCACTAAATAACACACTGAGTGAATTACCAAGGGCAATATAGTGAGTTAGTAGCAGAATCATTGTTAAGGCTCCGTTTCCCTGATATCTGTCTGCTTTGGTTTTTTAGGGACAAAAAGTATTTTTTGTATCAATATTTGTGTTGTGCTAGAAACAATACTCAAGGAAGGTGCATTGTCTTCCAGGTTTTATGAGTGGTTTTCATGTTCCAGTCTGGAATTTAAGATTGTTTTAACAGCAAAAAGAATTAGCAGTGGACTTCTGTAGATGTGCAGGCACTGTCTTTCTGTATTGTCCTCAGACTCCAATTGTGACTTCAGATCATTCATTCAGAAGTTGTCTGCAAAAACTGTTTTGAAATAAAACTTGCAAAATTAATTTTGTTCAACCATCTTTACCGAGAAGTTGATGTTTTCAGAAGGCTGATTAACAATGTATGTTCTTTAAGAGCTAATCTTGTATTACTGCAGAACTATGGAAAGAGAAGACCTACAACACCAAAATTGGTCCTAGATCTTTATCCACTAACACAGAAAACAAACCAATAAAAATGCAGATGAAACCAAATTGAGTGGAGAAGTAGACATTCTGGAAGGGAGAGCCACCCTGCAGGAAGATCTGGATAGGCCGGAAGAGTGGGCTAACAAGAACCTTATGAAGTTTAACAAAGACAAGTGTAAGGTCTTGCACCTAGGAAAACATAATCCAGGAGTGCAGCTCAGACTGAGATCCACCTGGCTGGAGAGCAGCTCCGTGGAAAGGGACCTGGGGGTCCTGGTGGACAGGAAGCTCAACGTGAGTGAGCAGTGTGCTGCTGCGGCCAAGAAGGCCGATAGAATGCTGGGTTGCATCAAAAAGGGCATCACCAGCAGAGATAAAGAAGTCATTATCCCACTCTACTTGGTGCTTGTCAGGCCACACCTGGAATACTGTGTACAGTTCTGGTCCCCGCTATACAAAAAAGCTGTGGCCAGGCTGGAGGGGGTCCAGAGAAGGGCCACCAAGATGATCAAGGGTCTGGGAAGCCTGCCGTATGAGGATAGGCTGAGAGAGCTGGGTTTATTCAGCCTTGAGAAAAGGAGGCTTAGAGGTGATCTCATCACCATGTACCAGTACTTAAAGGGGAGCTACAAGGAAGATGGAGACTCCCTTTTTACAAGGAGTCCCATGGTGAGGACAAGGGGTAACGGGTGCAAGTTACTCCCAGGGAGATTCTGATTGGATATGAGAGGAAAATTTTTCACAATGAGAACAGTCAATCATTGGAATAATCTCCCCAGGGAAGTAGTTGACTCTGCTACGCTGAACACGTTTAAGATTCAGCTGGACATGGTGCTGGGCCATCTCGTCTAGATTGTGTTAGAAAGGTTGGACCAGATGGTCCCTGAGGTCCCTTCCAACCTGGTATTCTATGATTATATGATTCTATGAAATATGAAAAATAATGCAAATACAACCACCAGAACTTTGTCCAAGAATAAGTTCTGACTGCAAGGAAAGAAGTGCCATCGAAATCCCTGAAGTCCATTCAGATTTTCTGTATTGCCTTCCTACATGAAGGATGCTCGGACTGGGATGTAGTTCCAGGTTAGGACACCTGCCCTTGGCTGTTAACACATGCACTGTCTCAGCTCCTGTTGTCATGAACAGAGGTTGAGTCAACACAGTTGGTGGAGCAACTGAAGTGGCTGTGTTCCCAGAGACAGCTCATTCACCCTCTAGCCTCCATGTAATTCAAGAGTCTCATGTCATCTTAGATGCCTCCCCAACCTTCATTCGCATCTCCAGAAAGGCTCAGTTCTCTGTAAGTCCTGTGCCATATCTGCCAACCTTCTGGCTTTAGCACATAGAAGTGCAAACCAATCTCTGCTGCTCCAGCTGTCAGCATCCATGATATCTAGCCCAGCCTTTTCAGCAGATATGAGAAACTTACTTTATCTCTGGAATACATCTCAATTCATACATAGAAAGGCTTGATAGGAATCCCTAAAGTTTTGACCTATGTTTAATTCTCCAGCTGTTTTAATATGAGGAGGTTGACAATGTTAGCCTTGTCTGTCCCCTCCAAAGCCAGCTTGATTTAGCATTTCTCTGTCTAAGATGGTTGCTCTGAGCTCATGCTATGCCTTAAGTTGAAGTGGGATCTTCCTCTGTCAGCAGCCCATCATTATATGGAGCTGTACTAATTTTTTTCTTTGTTTTCTGTGATAAGACACTGG
Source organism: Theristicus caerulescens (assembly GCA_020745775.1). Classification (NCBI taxonomy): domain Eukaryota; kingdom Metazoa; phylum Chordata; class Aves; order Pelecaniformes; family Threskiornithidae; genus Theristicus; species Theristicus caerulescens. The sequence goes on along the minus strand of CM036559.1, from coordinate 125,807,976 downwards.
GGCATATGACACACTAATTCGCAGGCTGTGGGTCACTTCCTTCATTAGCATTTATATAATGCCTTTTAATTAGCATATCCCTTTCTGCTTCCTTGGCTTTTGCTGGCAGACATTTTTAAAGATGCTGCAGTAAAACTTTATGAATGATTGCTCTTGAAAAATTATATTTTGTTAATAAGCACAGTACTATGCTCATAACATTAATCTCCCCATGATAAAGATCAAACTTGGTATAAAGAATGGTGAATTTGGGAACATCGTAATTTTTTGTAAAGCATTTCCTCCTGCTATCCTGATGCCTACTGTAAACTTTAGGGGGGTGAGAGGCCCTCTTCAGGACACAGCACAGAATTACTTCCCTGGAAGAGACCGAAAAAAAAATTCGCAGAATTATTTTGTCCTTGCCCATGGCAGGGCAGCGGAACTAGAGGTCCCTTCTAACCCAAACCATTCCATGATTCTATGATTCATGAATAAATACATAGGTTCATACTGAGTGAAAACCTAAATTACTGAAGTTAAAAAGAACTTGTACCGAGTCCATAAACCAATCAATTACAGGAGAATGAAGATAATGAGAACAGTAAAGAGATTCTAGGCCTGCAAGGACTTGTGTAAGAGATATAAGATTTTCTTCGTCTGATGAAGACCAGCAAATGTCAATGAATTTACATGAAGTCTCTTAGCTGTTACTAAACCCATGAGAACATAAAGTGAAACAAATTCAAGCATGACCAATGAAGTCTTTTGATGTTCATGGAAACCTGCAATACAAGGTTAGACCAATTAGTGCAATGACTGTAAATGTTAAGTGCAGCCAACTAAAGTCACAGTCACTCCAGTGAAAGGGTTCATTTAAAGTATAATTTATTACATCAGAGTGGCAATGTTAAGGATTGCACTAGACATCGTGGCAAACATGTTCAAGGGTCATAAGCCAGAGTTTATAAAAGTACAACCCATAATAATTTAAACTTGTATAGAAACATTCATTCAAAGTGTTTAACAAACATTAATTAATTAAGCTGTGTAACACCCCACTGTGAGCCTATGGGTAAGTCAAAGCATTCGTATCTCAATTTTACAGAAGGTTAAGCTGAAGTGCAGAGAGATTGATTTGCCTGAGGTCACACAGCAAGTCAGTGGAAAAACTGCAAATAGAATCCGCAGTCTGAAGTTCTCATTTCCCTGTTTTTACCACTTACATTACACTTCCCACTAGTAAAATGAAGGGGAAGAAAGAGGAGGCTGAAGTGGTGAGACTTGGAATATAGTTAACCCAGTTTTCTACACGTGTTCTTGCTTTTTTCTGCAGCTTAGGCACATATCAAAGGGGTAAGTTGGTTTTAAATTATTTGGAACTTTATTCCTTCTCCATCTATCCTTTGCATGCTTTCTTTTAAGTGCAAACATTGAAATACTTGATCTCTTCAGAATTAATTATAGCTGGGCAGTAAAAGGCAACGCTCTTGAGTTTCAGGCATGTAACTTTACACAGTCAACTTCTCTCCCCTGCAGCCTGCGTGATGCTCTCTGTTTGCCTGCTGCATGGACATGGTCCTTCGGTGTGCTCATTGCCCTTGCCTAGCCTGGCTTAGGGGCAGGCAGCCAGCTACACCAGGAGTGCGGGTGGGAGATGAAGATGGAGACTGCAGCCCCGTAGTCACGTATGTTTGACTTTACAAAGCACCTCACCAAAAACAAGGACTGAGTTGTGGCTTAGGGCCTCTCAGGTTACCTGACGGGCATATGATACCACGCACTAGAGAAACTGGGGTTGTGTGCTTTGGTATCAGAATAAAGTTGGTTATTGAGTATGGAAGGTGATGCCCTGCTAAAAAGCAGAGCCTTGGGCTGAGCAGATATGTACTATTCCACTAAAAGGAGACTGTGTTTGCAGTGAAAGGGTAAGAGAGATGCAGAGGGGAAGATGTTCCTAGCTGAGACCTTGAAGTGAAGAGATTAAAGGAGGTAAAGAGTCGCTCTGGCAGGTGAAAGAACTGGGAAGAAAGGTTGTGTTTTAATGCTTTGTCTTAGCTTTATATTTAAAGTGATGTTCAAAAGGGGTTGGGTATGAAGATGCTCTTTTGTAGGGCGAAGAAAAAGGCCAGGAAGCAGTTTTTACTAATTCCTTATAGATTGCCCTGGGGTTTTCCTAAAAATGCTCTTACGTTGCCTTGGGAAAGTGTGTCTGCTTTGGATTTTTTGCTTTTGGGGCTCCTAATGGCCAACTCCCTGAAGCCTTACACAAGAATAAAAAAATTTACCATTACTGCATTTTTCAGGTATAGCTCATCAGCATTTCCGTAAGGTAAGGGCTGGGTGTCTGAGATTCCCAAACCACTCAGTGACAGACTCAGTGGGCTGTAAGAGGGAAAATGTTGGGAAAGGCACAAGACTAATGTGAGACATTTCTTGTGCTTGGAGGTCACATTGGTTCATCATGAATACTACGTGTCCAGCCTATTCTCAGCACGGACAGCATCAATTATACAAGTGTCTTTCCTTTGGAAGCAGTTGGAAAAAATGTAATATACCCTGAATTACAAGCCCTGTGAAGGTATCTGCTTTGTGATGACAAGTTCTGCATGGTGTGCAGTTTCAAATTAGTTTGGGGAATGGAGGAATGATCTTGTTAACAATCCATGGTAAATGGGAAGGCAGATATTCACAGTGTAAAGAGGCTGATGCAGACGTTCCTGCGCTGAGTTTGTTGTCAGGTGTGCTATAACAGCAAAGTTGTAATTTGCCATGTGACTGCAAGTGTTGGAAAGTAAAATATGCAAGTACCTTTTGAAAGATCGGATCCTTGGGATATAAATGGTGAATAATGTGCATTAGACAAGCTGCTCCCTTCCTGGTTGCCTTCTCTCCTTGGAGGGCAGCTAGGGCACTGTGTCGGGTAGGCTGGAAGGATGTCCTCACCATGCAGTTTTGAGGGCCTTTGCAACATCAGCTATTTTTTAAATTGTTTGATGTGAAAGAGCCTCTCAGGTTCCTGCCAAGTTATTGGTGCCTCATTCCTGCATTAGAGCTATGGTGGTCTTCATGCTGGCACGGCATTGCTGTGTGTCGGAATGCTCCTCTGCAAGGACATACTCATTTCTTTTTCTGGCAATGGCCATGTCTGATTAGAAGAGATACACATATATATATATACACACACACACACACAATCCATGCTCCCCTTCTCTTTTCCTGTTCAGAAGGTGATGCCTTATTTCTTTTTAAAATCAAATCACTTTCACCAGAAAATATTAAGAATTTAGGGAATGCATAGGAGGAATTACAGTCAGCGAGTTGAACCTCTGAACAGCTATGATTAATCCTGAGGTGATTTAATTGCTCTATTCCTAACTCCCCTCAGGATTTCTGTGCTTGCCCTAAGGCTGCTTCAGCTCTCCCGGGAGGAATTGTGGGCACATGTGGTGTGTGAAGCCACTGGACAGTGTTGTCAACTTGGGCTGGCACCTGGGGACCGCAGATCTGGTCAAATGCCATAACTTGACCTGTTTGCCTTCCGCACAGCCCCAGCTGCTTGTGCTGCCTCATGTCTTGGAGCAAAACACCTGAGGGGACAAGATGGGGAGCCAAATCTTTCTGGTTTTTAGAGTTACAGCAAACTGGGTGCTGCTGGGAGGTATCTGATAGGGGTGGCCCCTGGCTGGGCTGCTGAGTATCTGCTGTTACCCCAGACATGCAGTTCCCAAGACGTGCTCTAAGCACTAGATCTTCCATTTACCCTGCCTACTCCCAACCTATTTATGCACAGCTGCAGTGGGAAGGCCTGTATAACACTAATCTGACTTAGAAAGGATTATAGAATGATGCATCCTTTTCTGGTTCTGGTCTGGTATACGGTATTTCCCTGCGTATTCTGTGGGAAACTGTCTTTGCAGCTGGTTGTTTTCCAAGATTAAAAAAAAAAGGTGAGGAAATATATAATCTGATTTTTTTCCTATTACTCTTGCCTCAGAGATGAAAATATACCTGCAGTTTTGATATCGTATCTTACAATCAAATTTTGACAAATTTTCCTAATTATCCCTATTTAAAGAAATCATACTTCAATCACTTGAGCAACAAACAAAATCACTCAATAAACAAATGATATAACTGAACAGGTTTCTGGTATTGGACTCTCCATTACAGTTGTTTAAGTGCATGTTGGAACCATTCAGATGAAAATCTGTTCATAACTTCTGTGACCCACAGTGGGCCTGCATGATCCTCTGACGGGATCAGAAATGCACAGTAATAACTGTTAACTGCTGCACAGAAACAAGGGAAAATCTCTCTACTAATGGCTTTGCATCCAACTCTCCACACAATGAATAAAGCGTCTTCCCGAAGGTATATGTTATTGTTGTCTGTAAATAACTTCCAGAGTCTCCGACTGCCACATGCAGAACAATACACAGTGCTGAAAAAAGCTGAAGGTTTCTACTCAAGCTTATAGGAAAAGAACTTGAAACAAACCATCATTTTCCAAAGAAAACTGTCATTTTATGAAAGGTCTGTTCTGAAGCACAGGAAACATTTCCTTGGCCTCTTAGTGCTGCCGTAGCCGTCACTTTTGAACACTTAGTAAAATTAACAGCACTTTCTGTTTACATAGTTTTCTATCAGAAAAAATCCTGGGACAGGTTCAATTATATGCCTGGTTGTTCCGAGGTGCAAAGCAGCCAGCGTGTGCTCGTGATCCTGCTCTGACTCTCACAGATTATGCATTGATCTGCAGGCCCTGGCTAGCACGTTTAAAATGAAACCTCATGGCAGGATTTGGGGCTTGCTGCTCTGCTTTTCTGCACCTTAAGCTTCAGAAACAGAATGAGCAGAACTGAGTGCGGCATTTACTAATTTAATCGACTGTGCCCACTTTCAACTGTATTTCTGTGCATTATTGAACCTTTCTCACAGGTTCCTTTAACACCAGTTAAACTCACAGGTTTCTTTAACACAATTAGCAACCATAGATGTTAACCATAACATACTGTCAATGGCGAATGCTCAAATCCAGACTGTGATGCTTATTTATTAACAAGAGGTTAGAATATATAGGCAAAATGGTAGCAATACACTCAATATCATCACCAAACAGGCTTAAATACTGACTTTACTGTCTGACTTATCACTTTCTAGTTTTCCCTTGTTAACATAAACATAGAATAATAGAATCATAGAATTGCTAAGGTTGGAAAAGATCTTTAAGGTCATCAAGTCCAACCGTTAACCTAGCACTGCCAAGCCCACCACAAAACCATGTCCCTACGCAACACGTCTCCCCAGCTTTTAAATACCTCCAGGGATGGGGACTCAACCACTTCCCTGGGCAGCCTGTGCCAGGGCCTGAGTACCCTTTCGGTGAAGAATTTTTCCTAATATCCAACCTAAACCTCCCCTGGCACAACTTGAGGCCATTTCCTCTTGTCCTATCGCTTGTTACTTGGGAGAAGAGACCGACCCCCACCTGGCTATGACCTCCCTTCAGGTAGTTGTAGAGAGCGATAAGGTCGCCCCTCCGCCTCCCTTTCTCCAGCATCACATTGCTGACATAGAGAGGACTGTAGCAATTATTTTGTCTTCCCTGTGCACAGCAATCTGTGTTGGATATTTTATTCTCCCTGGATTTTGGACAGCTGCCTTTGAGGCAGATATTCCTAGCTGAGAAGTTTGAGAGAGCTCTGATTGTATTTTGAGTATATCACAAAAAACAATCATGATACTATTGTACAGCACATCCAGAAGCACTCAAAACCATTTTTTTTCATACATCTAAATAACTATTGCAAAGGTCATTAATTACTAACGATTTAGTTATTTATTACAGCATGTAGAGTGTTTCAGAGCTTTTTTGATAAAAGGATATAATTTTGCTCAGGTACGTACCTGCTTCGTCATGGTTCCTGTGCCAAAGAGTTTACAATCTAGATGCAGAAAGGATCATAAGATGTTGGATAGTTCAGGTCAGAAGGGACCTCAAAAGATTATCTGGGCCAAATAGAAGGGATTTGCCTGAGCTCAATAATCAAGACAGGTTAATAACAGATATCGTATTTCTTGCTGCCTGCTTTAGTACATGTTCTACCGGAGTATGCTGCTTTTAATAGATTTAGGAACATTTATCAACTGTAGGCATTTGGCAGAAGGCTGTTTCCCTGGCTTGCACTGCACCGTTTCACTGCCTGCATGGAACAGAGAACCTGTTCTCTCCTTCTGCGGTAACTCTTGCTGTTGGGTTGGCATCTATGTTTCTCATGCACCAAAAGCTTATGTTTGAAAACCTTGCCACAGGGCTCCTAAATTTCCTTTTGACTCGACATATCTTGGTGTTGCCCCTGCCAATTGCAAAAAATAAGCCTTGAGCTTTTCCTTTATTGTTGAATCTCACACCACCTTTATTAGTGCAGACCCAAGGCAAATGTGTGTGCAGCCCTGGGGATGAGATACAGCTGAAATGGGAAAGGCATTTTTGACTGCTGCTGCACTGAGGGATGCTAATGGGGGCAGGTTTGAGCTCACCATGACCGTAAAGCTATGTACCAGCTTGATAACTGGAGATCTGCCATCTCTACATGGGGTCTGTGCCATAGTCCTGCTTTAGTTGAAAACTCATCCAATTTCAAGTCAAGTTTTTTTTTTCTCTTACTTTTTATTTTCTCTCTCTTACAATGGCTATTTTACTCAATATGGAAACATTTTGCTTGAAAAAAAAACACAAACCATAGTTGCGTTTGGTGAAGTATGTTATTTAACCTCTCTTTGGACTGCTTCCATGGGCAGGGCCTTTAAAGCCCTTTACTGGCAGGCTGGTACGATCTCTGATCACTTCCCTGCTACTTCTACTGCATGAATCAGTTTTCCTTCTTGAACAACATCCTGCACAATCCTCCTTACTCCTACCTAATAATTCAGACCAGATGGCTGAAGCTGACCCAGCATAATCTGCTCCCCAGGATATAAATGATGCCATTTAGACGTACACTGTAATGTTCCCTTAGTTAAAAAAAGGACTTGCAGCAAGAGCCTGTAACAATTGACTTTATTTTGATTCTCAGTGTTCTGCCAGACAGTAGCCATTTGTGCTGGGTTACACAACATTAAAAGGTACATATCATATACTACCCTACACATAGACAAAAAGACTGCCCCAAATTTCCCGGAAAGGAAACAGCTTGTGTTTGCATGTTGCCTTAGACCCCCATTCCACCTTGTCCCTGAATGCCCTGGAAAAACAGATGGGAGTTATACCGCAAAGCAAGTCAGGGCGCTGGCACAGCATAGGAAAAATGAATTCCATGGCTAAGGACCTCTAGAAGGAGGAGAAAGAAACCCCAAACTTTTCTTTTTATCCTACAGAATATTACTTCCAATTCCCAGTTTGGGTCTATAGAAATATGATGCACAGAGAACTCGTTTCTTGGGTAATGGGATTCTATGCTGTTAATGATGTTACAGTTAATTGTAAAAATGTACAGCTATCTGCAGAAGCAACAGACAATTACTGTGGATACCAGAATATTGGTGTCATTTCTAAATGGTCTCAAGACATCACTTACATAGAGTGAAGAGGGGTGGTAGCAAGATGTATGCCTCAAGGAAATCCTCTCTCATTGCTAAGGGCAGATGAAGGTAACAGCTTTTGGAACAGCCGTTAGCACAGCATAGTCTCTTCCTGGAGGTCAAAGCATGCTGTGGTGGGTAGGTGTCTGCAAGCTCAGTGGACTTTGGATAAGGTTTGGTGCGTAGAATAGTTCGCACTGCTCCGTTACAAGTGGCCATGTGTACTGTCAAGTCACTGGAGAGGCAGCATTTGCTGACGCATGCAGTACAACTTCAGGCTAAGCGATGTACAAGATTATCCTTTTAAGCTTAATTGTTTGTGTTCTATAAAATATAGATGGTATCAGAAAGCCTGGCATCAGCTTGTTTGGCACTGGAATACAGACTTTCCTCTGCCTCCCCTCATTTTTGTAAATGCAGAAGAGATACAAGAGATTTTTTTTCTCCAAGCCTGCTCTGGTTTTCTTTATGCCCTGTCTTCTGAATCCTAACTGAGTTTGGCACCCTGCAAACCTGTCCTCACCATATAGCTGTGTTGTAAACCTGCGCCAGCTCAAGTTGAGCCTCTCTGCATTTTGCACCTTATTACCTTGGAAAACCTGTCTTGATATTCTCACTTGCTAACTCTTTGCATCAATTAGGTACATGCAAAGTGCAGCTACAGGTCAGCTGGTGTTAAAGAGATATATTAGGGTAATCCCAGCTGCTCAGTGTACTGGGATGCATGTGCCTTGATGGCTAAATTTCTGAATGTGCATAAAAGTACTGAGATACATTTGGTACCTGCCAGTGCTTCTCTGTATAGGTGAAAATCATACAGGTGCTAAAGCTATCTCATATACTTCATCCAGCCTTGGGGCTACCAGCTGGATTATGCTGATTTACACAGCTGATGATGGTCAGTAGTAAAGAGGGCACCAAGATGCATAAATAGGAGCAAATCCTGACCTCTTTTCCTTTCTGACTTTAAATCACACCACTTGAATAGAGGCAGCAGCTTGTAGGAGTGAGTGCCTCCTGCCTTGTTCCTCATACAGCAGGGAATTGCTCCAGATTTGCTCATGCAACTGCATCCACCCTTCCTGGCAAAGAGGACTTTTTAAAATGGAATAATGTTGTCCTGAATCCACTGGTGAAGAGGACTTTTTAAAATGGAATAATGTTGTCCTGAATTCACTGGTGATTCTGAAGCCACTGTAAGTGGGTTATTGATTACAAAGGGATGGACACACCTGGTGTGCTCGTTTATGGGCTTCCACAGTTCAGCCCTGCTGGTTTGCTTCTCTTTGAGGCCTTGTGCAATTTTCTCAGCCAACACTATATGGTTCTTACTGTTTGTTTTGCTTTGAAATGAAAGGAAGTATGAAAGTGTATGTTATTATTATTCTCTTCCTTTAATCTTTGCTCAAAAGTTAGTCCTCTCAGACCTTTAATCATCTGTCTTTGTCTGAATTCCCTTCAATTTACTTCTATCTTTCTGGTGCTGAAGTGCTTACAGATGAATGAGGAATTGTATAGCTTTATCTTATTTTTCCTCATTAGAATGCTGGTGAAAGCCCATGGTCACAGAAGACAGAAAGTGGTTTAGGCTATTCAACATTTTTTTTCCTTTTCATATTATTTAACCCCTTTGCTATAAGAGTTGTAAAGTGTTCCTATAATGAATGGATATTGTGATGCATATGAATTGGAACAGAAATTGCGCTGGAATAATGGTCGCAGGGCTGCAGCACCAATCACTCAAAAGTTGGGAAATGGCAGAGTTTAGGCAGCCTGTTCAGCTTTGCCTGATCACACATTTTTCTTTCTATGTAGCTGCTGTCTGAAAGACAGGTTGCTCTTCTATGTGAATATGATATTGTGTCTTCCTCAGTTCTTACTCTTTGTCCAAATTATTTTTATTTAAACTTCCTTTAAAGAAAAAAATAGGTAAGAGTGAGCAGAACTCTAATTTGAGCCTAAATAATTAATGTATTTTTTTAAACAGTAGTAAATAAAACAAGACTTCACACTGAGAAGTGGATCCAGTTTTAGTAAGAGAAAGTGCTCCCTGGCATATCTATAAAGGTTAGACCCTGCTCACTCTTGCACAGATCTGTAAGAAAGGATAAGGGAGGGCCTTGGAGTCTGCCTGCAGAGCACAGACGCAGTGATTTATGGTATACTTGTCCATGGGCATTTGTAAAGCGATACTGATGTGTTCTCTACCACGCTGATGTGGAGAAAATTTGTTTTCCCACTTCCCCAGTGATGGAATTATCCAAAATAAAATATATCATCGTATCTTTAGGTTTACTTCATATTAGCATATATATAATTTCTTGTATGCAATTTATCTTTATACAGCATAACTGACAAAATGTTTGGGCTAGGCTAAAGGAAGAGCAAGCAGAGTTTATTAAATAAAGTAAATCACCTCTTAAGAAGTAAATGAACAAATTCAGTTGGACTGAAAATCCAGTGAGATTCATAGACACTTTAAACAAACATGAATTCATTGCTTAACAAAATGTTTGGAGTGGTACAGAGATTCAAACAGTTTACCTGGAGAGGTGTTTTGTGCTCACAGAGTTTCAGTAGTAATATTGCCATTTTTAAATGAAATCTGAACTTGTTTTCATGGAAGGGAGGGAATATAGTGCCAAGAAATACTTGGTACAGATTGCATTTGTGCAAGATTTTAGTCTCTTTGAATTATCTTCCTGTAAACCCCCACTAGGAGGCAGACTGTATTTTGGTCATTTTAAATAACAAGTGCCATGCTCTCTCAACTACTTTTTATGACCTTGGCTCCGAGCTTGATTCTACAACTGGTTGATCTCATCACCTCCTTTATACCTCTTTTCCCCATCCTCAGTAGTATTCAGTGGCTTTCCCCTCCTGGTATGATTGTACCTCTCACATAATGGAGATAACTCGATAGAGCAGTTTTTACTCAGAGCAAATTACAGATCCTATTTTATGCTAACCGTGATTGACTGCAAGTTGCTGGCTGCCCTTGTTCCATAGAAATGGCAATTTTAGCTTACGGAATAACAGAGCAACCAGCTAAGTGAATCCTCTGTGCTTTCTTCTGTAACCGCATAAGTACCCTGGAATGCTCTTCTCTGCACACCAGTGATCATTATTCTAGTGAAAGCAACCCACGGCCTCCTCAGAATAGATAAGGACCTTTACAAAGAGTTTTTAATATTTATTTGGCACACGTGCATACATATGCAAATGTGGCTCCCATTATTTTTAATGAAAACACTAGGGCAAGGCAGTCTTTAAAGTTAGAGCAAAAGCACTGTTCTGCTGTTCCTTGACTGACTACTGTCAACCCAATTAATACTCTGATAATGACAGCTATGCCAGCTGAATGCCACTGCCAGAGGGCAATTTCTAGTTTATTTCTGCAAAGTATTTATCTAGAGATAATTACATATTAGCCTGATATGTTTTACTTGCCGTTGCATTACAAATTGACCTGGCATCGAACCATACATTACAACTGTTTGCAATTGTCCTATGAGCATTCAAAATGACCGTAAAAAATCCCCCCCAAGAGAATGGAGAAACTTCCATTCTCATTGCAACTATCCTATAGCTTTTAATTTTAAAAGTAGGTCCTAGTTTTAATGGTGGAATTAAATGTTCTTAGCAATATGAAACATAAATTCTTACAAATATATCTGTAAAATAGAAGTTAGCATCTACTTCTTATGGATCACAGTTATTAATGTTAAAACTTCTAATAAATATTTCCCATTGTACATGAGAAATAGAGTACATGATAAGTCGGAATGTTGTAAAAGAAGTTAGAAGAAAAGTTCAATTTCAGTTGTTACTAAAGAGGGAAGACAGGCTCCTAGAAATCTGGCCAGAGACTTTATGTGAGGATGAGCACAGACCCAGCTGAGTACTTTTGACTGGCCCTTGAAAGACGCAGGATGTCAGGGTGCCTCTGCTGTGTGCCTCTCTGTGCCTCCTCCTGCTCTTTCAGTTCTGCTTGTCAGATACAATCCAGCTCAGTCTCCTATCGTGTGTGACAGCATACGACCAAAAATGCAAATGTACCTCCATGGCAGGTTATTTATTATAGTTAGAAATGTCTTCCTGGCCCAGATGTGGGGTCTGACCACAGATATGACAATATCCCCAGCTGCCTCTGAAGTTCAGACATGACCCCAATATTTTCCTCTTCGCCAAGCAGGCTCTATGGCTAATGCTGCAAGAATTTTCTCTTCTGGTTGAAGAAGCTTTCCTGGGGAACATACTCTACTTTTAGACATGCTGGAGCATCCTGGGGTGTGTGGGCTTCTGATATTGTCAGGTATAGATTTATCACAGCTTCCATTAAGAAATGTTTTCTGATTGTCTGGTTACCTTTGGGCTACTATTAATTCAATTCAGTTTAAGGTAACATGTAAACAGAACATTTCTTCACAAAATATAAAATAAAAAAAAGTCACAAATGTTTGAAAGACATTGTGTAAGTCAGTCCAGCAAGCTTGATTTTTTCTTATAATTTCTTCACCTAATACCAGAAAGGTTTTTCTGTCCCCTTCTCTTCCTTTCCTGACACCTACCTGTCGAGGGTCATGTCTTCCCACGTTCTTTACGCCTTAGGTAGCACTCATTAGAGAGAGTGAGTTATTGAAAGCATGGCCATTTTTATAAGCAGTCCCTCCTTTGAAGTCCCAGGGGGTATCAAGGTAGAGTCAATCTTTTTCTCTGGAATGGTTTTCTTTCTTTCTTATCCAGGAGAAAGTCTGTCCATTGCTCTTAATTAAAATAATGTGATGGTTTTTTCTCCTTTGGTGAGTCAAATATCTCTGTTAGACAATGCGTCACCTCCTGTATGTGACTATCTGACTAAAAACTTCTTGCTCCAAGGAAGGAAAATGCTTTTTTTTTTTTCCCCTCTCCTTAGGTCATTGCGTCCACAGGTTTCAGTGAAAGTGTTTTCACTGCCAGATCTTGTATATCTGGTCCTACCCCATGGAAATAAGTGTGATAGAAACATCTGAACAGGATGTAAAGACCTGGTTCACTCCTTACTCTTGGTTGAAATCAAACATTGACTAGCCACTTCTGAATGACAACAGGTTGAAGTGATGAATCCACAAAGGCTTCCTTCAAGTTGTGCATCCCACTTAAAAAAATTCCCAAATGTGCCTGCAGATAGGGTTGGCAGTGGCTCAGGTACCTGGGATGGGTGTCTGACAACAAACTTCTCTTAGGGTGTTTTACATCTGCAAATTTCTAGTTTACCAGTCAAAATGATCTGTGACTGACTTCTCCCTGTGTAAGGGTCTGTTCTACCTATATTGCTCAGGTGTGCATGTAACATGTTCTTTGAATCTTTTCTTATAAATATTATTCCTTTACTTCTTGAAATGATTTGCAAGAACCTCTTTAAAATGAGAATATACTTCAAGAATCTCATTGACATTTTAGAAAACAAATTTGCATACCGGTGCTTTCTGCTAGAAATGTAATGTGTGTTTATCATGATAATGTGTAAGTATATATCAGCCAAAGAAAACCACCAGGGATTCAAAAGCCAACATGTCAAATAATATCTTTTACTTGTTCTTCTTTACAAACAGATATTCAAGAGTTTTATGAAGTGACACTGCTAAATTCCCAGAAAAGTTATGAGCAAAAAATAGAAGAAGCAAATCAAGTTGCAGAGAAATGGGAGAAGACAACATCTGCTACAGACCATGAAAATCTGCAGAAAAACCAAGAGGTAATATAATAGATTAAGAATTAAAATATATATAATGAGTGAGATATCTCAAGCCTGAGAAAGGCCAAGCAATGATTTATAAGATTTAAAGAATGGCCTTAATTAAGGAATTAGATTAGGATATGGAAGATGTATAGTGTTATCTCTCTGACCTTGAATACGTCACTAACTTCTTCATCCTTTCAGTTGTCATCTCTCAAAGGGGAAGTAAAAAACTTTCCTTTTCTCATCCTTGGTGTACTTTACCTGATACTTGGTGTCTGTGATTACTCCCAAAAGAGACTATAACTCCTCTACTTGCTAATAACCACTGAGGTTATTAATACTCCAGTGATTGTAACCTGTGTAAAATCTTTAATAGGACTTTCCATATTTCTGGGACTGACATTGGGCTGAAGTTTTCCATAGCCCAAGTAGACAGAGATATCAACCAAAATAGTCTCTATGAGGAACAGATGTATAGATGAAGGTTATACACCTTTGCTTTTCTTCTGCTGCCAGTGGAAGGATTCAAAACCTTTCTTTGCCACCACTGGCTCTAATCTGTCTCTGCCTGCCTGCAGATTATTATTAACTAAATTAGCAATCTAAACTAATTGCCTCCCACCAAGTTTGTACTTCAAAGAAAAAAACAAAACCTGCAGAACCAAGCAATGAATTGCTCTGTTCTTAAACAGTGAGACAGAAATAGAGTGGGCATGGACTGCAAACTGCAAATCTTCAGACCAAAATAAAAGACGAGGGAAATATATAAAAATTTCCATTGTTGTTATGGTTCGAAAGGAATTTCAAGTTTTAAAAGTTGTTCCAAAACACTTTCCATAGGCATGACTATTTTTAAGAGCTTTCCTCTTTTCAAATGTAAAACCCAGAAACAAATTGTAATTCTACATGACATTTCATATGTGATTCTTTAAAAAGATAAATCAGAATTGCAGGCAGCTAGAACAAAACTCTCTGAAGAAATGAAGAAATTTATTGTAAAAATTAATTAGCAAAAGAAGCTTGCAGAATTAATGAGAACAAGCATTCCGATTTTGAGTGAAATCAGAACAAATGAGTCTTAACATTAATGTAGGATATATCCCATGAATGATTTAACATTTGAGTCCCAGTTTGAAGACAGCTAGCTAATCTTTGTCTTTTTTTTTTTTTTGCATAAAGCTATATGCTTTAAAATGGTGAAAGTGTATTCCAGCATGTTATCTCTTCAAGCACCTGAGAAAGACAGTGGATCACAGACTTTCTTTTCATTCTGGCCTCATCAAAGTATTTGACCCTCAACCCTATCTTCCTTAAACTCATTGCTAAGAGGTATGCTGCAGGTCTTGTCCAGGGAAATTTAACCTCCAAATTCTAGCTGAGAATAATAGAATATATACGGCTAACTCCAAACTTTGCTCATCTTCTGATTTAAAGCAAAACAATAGAAAACTATTGCTTAGAAACTGGAATAACCATTTCAAGCCAGGATGCTGGCAGTCAGAGTCCAGGGTACCCTCATTTTCAAATTTGCTGTCTATCCATAAATTCATCAGTCTAATGGGTGCACAAAGTGTTCAGGCCCTTTAAAAATCATAGCTATATATGTTTTAAGGGTCCAACTGCAGGCAAAACAGACTAGAAGTGTAGGCTTTTGGGTTTTTTCCTTTCAACAGCACAACATACTATCAGCAGTTCCGAGTCAGAACTGATTAGCACATGCTGAATGTACCAGCTGCTGTACAAATCCAATACAGTACTTTGCTTTCTATCAGAAATTGCCCTATGAAAAATGTAACTGGATAATCTAATACATCACATAAATTCTTATTCATGGTCTGTTCCTTATGGGAACTGATGTTTTTGTACTTTCCTTTTCCAGCCTCAATTACATGTCCCAAATGGGGAAAGAAAAAACCTCCCCTCTTTCATGCAATGTTCCTCTGCAATAAAAGCCCAAGTATGATCATTCAGTCCAGAGGCCGTCCCCCTTTCACGCCTTCCACTTGAAACCTTCCTTGGCTGTCTATATGTTAATTTTCTATATAAATTTGTTCTTTTTCTGTATTTTTGTTCCAGTTGTAATTGTTGATAAAAAAGGAAAGCACCTTTCATTGTCTGGGTCAGGTATCCTATGAGCCCTCCTTTGTATTGATGCATTTGCTTTTCCAAAAGTGTAAACTTTTAGATAACAGAAAAGTTTCTAGATTGTTGTTTGCAATACTGTACAAATTTGCTATACAGACATGGATGGCCTCTAAACTCTCTCACCTGGCATTCAAGATCACTGTAGTGGTTTGTAACAAACTGATGCTAGATCTTACAGTGTACTGGGACTGGATCTTCATTAATTGAGAGATGAAAGGGTCACAACCCCTCCTATCATCTCCCATCCTTCTCAGGGAGTGTCTCAGAAGAAAGATGTTTCCCAGACTCAGAGACTGTAATTTTGAATGGCTTTTGCAAAAGTAAGAGAAATCAGGGGGATATATTAGCTCACCATATGTGCCAGAATGAGTTGCATCCAAATTATTAGTGTGAATGACCCCATCTAGCACCCCATGGCTACAAACAATGGAATTAACAAAATGTGTTAGGGTTCAGTGATAATTACTGCTGCTTTTTTTCCTCCCTGGTTTCTTTACTTGCATGCTTCTAGTTAAACTCTGCTGTTCAGGTATTGACCCTGAAATGAAATCGATAAATGTTATGGTCTATGCATGTTCTAATGGCCTAATGCATTTAAACACCACATCCTTGGTGGCGCTTATTCCACCATTAACAGCTTTGTTGGTCATTAGAATGATAAGTGATATTAATGTTTCCAGATGCAAAAGGCATCATTACCTATCATCGTAGTATTATTGCATTTCACCCTGTACAGAAACTAAGTATATGTGGCAATGTATCTAGCAGAGCTGTAAATACCATAGACCAAAATAATTTCAGTGGGTGGATGTTAGTGAAAAAGGAAGAAAGAAGAACATATATGAATGTGGGGTTTTTTTGTGTGTGTGAATCTATCCCTGTTGTTTTCCTTCCTGTAAATTCAACTTGACAAAATCAACTTAAATTGGTGAATAGTTTCAGAATCAATGAAACTATTTGGGGCAAGTTCATTATTCACTAAAAATGTTTACTGGGCTCTGCTTGTGAAGGCTTTTATTTGTTTCATATATTCATACAGTAAGCAGGGAATGTGACATATCAGGTAATAAATGAAAAAGTCCAACATATTAGTCATGGTGTAGGAACTCTAGAATATAGTTCTGAAGAAGACCTGAAAAAATTCATGTTGTCCATTCTCTTGCCCTAGGGCAGATCAACTGTATTTGAAATGTTCCTGACATATGTTTGTCTAATCTGTTCTTTAAAACCTCCCACGGTGGAGAGTCAACAACTTCTCCAGGTAACTTATTCCCTCACTGATAGAAAGTCTTTCCTGATCACAAACTGGAGTTTCTCTAACTGCAATTAGAACCCATTAGTTTTTGTTCAAGTCACAGTAGACATGGAGAACAGTTTATTCACCCCGTTCCAAAAAGCACTTAAACGTGTTTAATCATATATAATGACAGGAGCTTCCAGCTTCTCTGCCTTTCTTTCCCTCACTCTTTTAAAATAACCTTTGTGACCTGTTCTTCCTCAGCAGTGTTGTCATTGTAGGTAATATGCCCATGTAACAATAAAAGCTGGGTCCTAATGAAAAATCTGGTCTCTTGCGAAAGAAAATATTTAGTGGCTTAGACTCTTCTCAAATGAGCTGTACTTAGAGGTATGAAATATTTTAGTTTCCAAAACAAAAAGCCTTGCGGCACTGTGGAAGGCAATTAGTCTTGACAGCACAGGCACTATATATCTCTCTCTAGATCTCTATATCTCCATGTATATATATAAAAAAAAAAATCCTGGAAACTACTCTGCAAGATTTGTTTATTAATGAAAATACTAACTCAGGATTTGGGAACTGCAGGTTTTAATTCCTTGCTGTTCTGGGTACTTCCTGAAGGACTGTATGTGAGGTTTGAGAGGAGGACTGAAGAACTGAATCACAGAAGGGAACTGGGAATTGTAGTGTCTGAGGTATCTCATCATGTCCAGGTTCAGTTAAGGACCATATCTTGTGGTGCACTGCATAGGAGGAAATTGATGTCCAGGGTTAAGGTCCACAAAACCCAGAACACAGCTATAATAAATTCCAAAAATGGGGCAAGACATCATTCCCTTAAAATCTGCCTCATTAAGACATTGGTACCTTATCCCAATTAAGGTTCAGAATCATGATCTCTTGTCTGGAAATAAGACCATAGCTAGACTTCTCTTGCAATGTGTGTAAAGGCACTGCTGATTTTTCTTATGAAGAAGCTATTTGGTTAGGGCGTTTTTCAAGGATGTGGAAATCCATATTCAGCTCCCTTCTTGACCAGGGCGGAGCTGATAGTGCTTCTCTTCTCACTCATGAGAGTGCATTATGCATTTTGCCAGCAGGTATTATATTGCTTTTTCTTGTTGGGGTGTTGCCAATTTATATGGAATAATTAAATATTTATTGGGACAGAGTGCTGACACATGAGTCTATAGCCTAGTTTAATACTCATCAGAGAAGTAATAATTATAAAGTATAGCATATTTTGTCCTCTTTGGCATACCCAAGAGTGGAATCCTCCATCCCCAGCAAGTGCCCAAACATCAGTGTTGAAGAGTCATAGATGCAAAACCCTTCTCCCTCTTTTCTCTCAACTCTTCTCCACCTCCCTGTTGTCACCACCATGTATATTCAAATCTGGAAGAGGGAGAATTTAACAGGAAAGATTGAGCCCCACTCCAAATGCCTAGTATGTAAGGCACTGTCATGGGAGCCATGCATTCATTCCTCTCAAACTGCATTTAGGGGATGCAGGATGCTGTGTTCAGTGGGAGGGTTGGTGGCACATAGGGGAGGAAGTGTGTTTGGAGATCACCTAACTGAGCAGGTTGTGCAGGTACGCCAGAAACATGTGGTTTGTGGAAGCTGTCAGGGCTTAGACATTGAGCTGACTGATATGGTCCAGACCAGCTAATTTTGGGAACAAACAAATGCCAGGTAGCTACCTTGGGAACATGGCTGTGGAGAGCTGACACTACAAAGGTAACGTGCCTCCGGAGTTTCTAAGGATCTCAACTACTTTTAAGCTGAGCCATTTCAAGTCACAGTAATAAAGCACCTGCATTGGCTTAAACCAAGCAACAATTATCTTGCCCGTGTAACCTGGTACCTGACTTCCAACAGGGGCCACAAACAGATGTTCAGGGAAGAGTAAGAAAAGGGCAAGCCTATATAACGGGCACTTTAGCTGTTTTGCGAGTCTAATCTTAATTTATTTGGACTAGAAGCACAGAAAATGTCCAGTGATGGGAAACTCAGCATTACCTTATTTTATAAACATTCAGCATGGTATTCACCGTAGCTAGCATGCTGACTGGGGATGTGCCCAATCTGCTGCTGAAAATCATGAAGACAGGGTTTGTCTGCAATTTCACCTCTACCAAAGAGCTTTGTTACTTCTTTGGACCAAGCTTTATAAGACCAGCATTCACAGCTTGAAAACGTTTTCTTGAAATCAGGGCTCTTAAATTGTCCCTGTTGGAGAGAATAGACTGATTTATTTTCACTTCTAGGAAATATGAGATAGGGTTTCATCTGGAAGTGGTTTAAATTCAGGTTTTCCACTGCTCAGAAGAGTGCTCTCACCCTACCCAGTTCCCGCTAAGGCTGGGGAAAGGTAGTCTCCATCTCTGCTGTCAAAGCTTTGCAACTGTGCAGCTGAGGTAGTGGGTTACTGGAGTCTGAGAGCGGGTGTGAGGGTCTGAGCCCAGCTCCTCGGCTTCGCAGATGGTCACTTGCCTGGGAAAAAGTATTCTTCCCTCCCTGGACTCTCTGCACTGTGTTAAACAGTCACTGGATAAAGGATGCCTCTCGCTTAAATGTTGTGTAGATAGATACAATTAAAACCATGAGATGCTCAGAAAATACAATAATGGAGAACATAAAAGTACCTAGATGGAGGTATCCATCTGGTAAAACAAAAATTGAATTGCTCTTTAGCTATGACAATAATAACACTGCTTGAAGCTACAGGCTTGTGCTCATCTCCAGACACTCATTAAAAGACATAAATTTACCCTTGTTTTAACCTCTGTTTCCATTAGTTTGGTCTCCTGTGCTACTTATTTCTGGTCAGCAGTGTTTTGACCTTTATTCAGATGGAAAATTGAGGTGAAGAAAAAGAACACTCTGCTGTTGCGCTTACATACAAATCTGGTAGCTGAAGGTCTGCTTGTCCCTGTATTGTAGCATGGAAAGACTATTTACTTATAGGGCATATGGTGCAGATACTTTTAGCATATTGAACGAGAATCATTTGCAATTACTGTGCAAGTTTGGTCATCACACACTGATCTCACATGTACAATCTACATTCAGCGCAGTGTGAGATGGTCCCCAAAGATTCCAGTTCTTCATTTAATTCCTGTTGTTCCATGCATTTCTTATGTTTAGAGGCTCATTTTGCAAAGGCAACCAATTGCAGCGTGCAAAATGAATCCTCTTATTTCTGCTTGCTTCAGGAATGTCTGCTATCCTTGTACCCAGCTATTATAAACATTGTAATTACTTCTCTGTCCTTTAAGTGCTAGCTTGTTAAAAGTTCCAACAGTAAAACCCTTATTTAAAAATCTTCTGCCTGGAGCAATTATCAAACCATTAATCTGTTTCACACTAACAGCTTGTCTAAAAAAACGTGGACCTGCAAGACACATCTACAAGCGCATATAAAAATTCAGTCTCTTCTCTGGATTTTTGTTTGTTTTCTTTCTTTGTAACTGGGTAGAGCTTAATTTGTATGGCTTTCTTTACTCCCCGGAGCCAAATCGGATTCTGTTTAAGTGATTATACTTAATATGCAAGAGTCATTAGGTATGATCAACCATAATGTTTCATTAGAAGGGTTCAAAACATTCAGTTTTATGTGTCTGTTTCTTCACTAGAATTAGCTCCTACAGTATACATTTATCTGATCAAATGCAGTTTGTGTCTGTGGGTTGATTTTGTACCAGAGCCAAGTCCTATGTAATTCTACTTGGCACTAAGTTCTCCTTCAAGAAGGCAGCAGTCTTTTTAAGGGGCATGGAATGGGTGACATCTTGGTTCGTGTTTTGCTACAGTCACATCCCTTTTGCACCCAAGGATGTGTAACAGCCATAAGTAGATAATTGTTTAACAACAATGCTGAAGCTTGGCTTCATGGTTGGTTTTTTTATGCAATAATTTTGCAATTTTATTTTCTCTGCATTAATAAGGTATGCTTTACTTGCAGAGATTATTTTATATGCTTGCCTTCTCAAATGTTTTGACTAATGTTTAGAAATGGGTAACTGCAAAGTCACTGTGTTTATAAAAAACCTTATTTATGACTAGCTTCAGCTAAATGTCTTACCCATACTGGGTATCCATGCTGGGTCTCTATTTATAAATTTGTTATTTGTTCTGTAGCTTGTCAATAACTTGAGTGCCAGCGCGTCTGTTAAATGTCACTTTAGAGTTGCTTCTGAGTGTGTTTTTAATGTGGTCAGGCCAATGTTTCCATTTTAAACCAAGAAGTTGTATGTATGCAGAACAGTGTTATCCTGTGGACGGAAATGCTCCAGAGTGCAGTATTCTGGCCTCCATATCCCAGATCCCTACAGGAGAATTTTCTGATGAAGTTGTGATGCTGAGAGTAGGGCAACATGCATATCATGCCACTCTCTAAACAGACAATTTCTGTCCCACTGGTCAAGTTTTGGAGATAGACATCGTTCTGCTTTTGCCATCTCCTTGTGTTTGCATAGACTTAGACATGCTCACATAAAATGCCTTTTCCTTTGTTGCCTCTCACTTTTATTTTAACATCACCATCACATTGGTGTGCTTTGCATGAGAGTTTAGAGGAGTCACTGGTCTGATAGGTCCTTTCGGACAGGGAGATTTGGTTTAGTTTAATAATTGTTTACTTAGTTTAATAATTGTTTTCTACTGACATTGGTGGGAGGGAGAACAGAGCTGGGATCTCAGCACTAAACAAACTAAACCAGATCAGCAATGATGGAGTCACACCCATCACAGCAGGTTTATTTGTTTTTATTTTTTTCACATTTATATAATACTGCTATCAAACAACCTCTAGGCAGTTTTCTGATCTGGGATTTGTTATTACATCTGCAAAGGACTGGGAGCAGGCCAGAACAGCTGCTAGGGACCAGAAACAATAATTGTCCCCAATGAAAATGTGCCTGAATATTAACCGGCATACAGAATTAGCCAAACTTTTAATTAAGCAATGAGTCTCTATTATGATAAGCATTGAGGCCAGACTGTTGTGTAAATTCCTCTTCTGTGTATCAAGGTCAAAAAATGGTAGATCTAGTAGTTAAAGATACTATGAAAATATCACTTAACAAAAATCTCTTGCAATGTTAACATTTTTTCTAAAATAATTTTTCTAAAACACGATATGTTTTAACAAGGGCTGTTGTCATACCAGAGTAATCTGAAAAAATTACCTACATAAAAATATCAGAATGTCCCAACAGGCTTCTACCATGAGCTAGCAGTTCCTCTGAAGAGTATGTGATATAATTCATTGTTTCTAATAAGATTCTGAGAAGTTATATTTTAACCACCTGCAAAAACAAATACATCAACTCTTAAAAATATAGTTCTTTGCCCTGTAAAACTGTAAGGGTTCTGTAAAATTGATATTCAGGGACAAACGTACTCTAAGTTTCACTCTAAAAATATTTCAGAGCAATTTGTCTCACTTACACGTTTATTAACTCTGATCATTCACCAATCTGAACAACTAAGCAAGAGAATTCACTGCCCTCCATGTGCAAAGGACACAGGTCTCCATAGAGAGGTTTAAGAACCCATTATATATTTCTGCAGTCTACCAATACTTCTTTATTAAAATGCTTCTTAAATAGTTCCCAAGAATAAAGATGGATATCACCCCAAGACTTCTGGATTGTATAAAGATCACCCTGGGAGTGATTTCTTGGATAGGTGCATATATCTTTGCTCGGTAAGATAAATATATATGTAAGAGAAAATATTCTTCCTGCTTTGTTTAGTTTTTTTATAAACAGGTACTTGCAGGTTTTAACAAATAGTAAACACAATCGCAGATGCAACAACCTGGGAAATTAAAGGGAAGCTGTCAACTTGAAAATATAATTTCTCTCCACATTTTATATATATAATATAGTTACAGATGACATGACTAGAATCACAGGACTTTATGTATTTTCAGCTTGTACATTTTACACATTTGTGCTTAACTATCACCTGTCCCACTTTAATCTGTAACAGGTTATAGTGAAAACTGCCCCTGGTTTAGAGACAATTTACTGCTTATTTGCCATTATAATATTTAGGTGGATCATGAATAAAGCATTTGTCTAGAACTTCGTGTTCTGTGAAGGGCTGAATTTCACTCTTAGCTGTTCTCCTCCTTTCCGAAAGGAGCCTTCAGGAACATGTTTCTTTTTCCTGTGTAATCTTGATCCATTTACCCATCCAAATGGCCTTGCATAGCGATCACTTTCTGGGCTTATTTCTCTAACCATGTTTTCCTTGCTGTTGGAAGCCTCTGACTTTCACCTTTCCACCATATGAACACCACTCTATTTGTCTTATTTTTAAGGCCTGTCACGGCCTGTCTCCTCTCTGCCATTTTCTTGTACTTCTCCATGTCTTCTTCATCAGCTCTTTGTGACATATTCAGTGAGGAACTTTCCTGATATTGCCACCTCCCGTGTACGGGAGCTCTTCAGAAAGAGCCGTGAGACTTTCACTTCATTTTTAAAATTGTGTTTTGTCCCAAAAGAGAGGCGGCTGCAGCCATAGCAATCATTCCTGATATGATGATGTTCGGCTGATCAATATTGTTTGATCCCACTGTTTGCTCATGTTTCTCCACCTTCTGTCATCTTGAACTGAAACAGAGTTTTTTAGAGCAGAACCCCCACGTAGTAGCACAAAGGAGATGTAATCTGTGGCTGGATATCTGCAGCCTCATGTCTGTGTGAGGTGCCTCTTCCCCCCAAACCCCAGAGAAAGTTTTACAGCTGAGTTCTGAAATTGAACTTTTAATACACCTTCAAATATCTCATGTTTAAAAAATGTCAGGTTAACTGAATCTCAAATTCATCAGCCTGCAGAGACCTACACAATGCCGATGGGGAAAAATGCTTGAACCCACTGATGATTCTGTGTGCCTGTGCATGATCTCAGCACTCCAGCCACTGCTTGGCTGATAGTATGGCTGCTTCTGCTTTTCTGTCAAGAGGTCAGCCTTGTTACTACATAATTATAACCCCAATAGTGGTGTTCAGTTCATTATTGCAGCTGCATAAAGTTTCTTTGCTGTGAAAGGACAAACCAAAGTGATGAAAGTTTCCCAGGCCCTCCAATTCTTTGCATGAAGGTAGGGGAGCCTACCTGGTTTTCTGAAATGCTGTGCCCTGTCAATGTGTGTGTGTGTATATATATATATATATATAAAATTTATTTCTTTGCTCAGTACTTTCAGGTAGTCAAGGTGTCTCTTTCTGAGAAGAGACAAGGCAAACACCTGCTGTGTAAGCTGGAAAAAAAATTAAATTAGGAGTAACAGACATAGTGGATCTGAAGTCCACATTCTCAGAAGGCTTTTGAAACTGGTGGAAACAGCAGTAGTAACTATTAAATTGTTATTGTTTTAATGAACCACTAAACCAAGCTTGATCTGTGTGATTTGGAATTTGTTAATCACAATGAGAAGAGATCTGCTGAGAGATTTCAGGTCATTCATTACGTCAGACTGGTGTCTTCTCTCACACATTTTTTTGGTGTTGTGGTAGTTTGTAGAAAACCAGAGGTAACAAAACAGACAACTTTGTCTTTTCCTAAGGAGTAGGAAGATTCATGACAGACATATGCTTCCACTTATGTAATCAGTATTCTTTTTATGAGATATCTTGTACTTTTTTGACAGTAAATGCTCCCAGGGTACCCAACGGTATCTATGCTAGGTCAGCAGCAAGCCTGTAACTAGAGCTTTCAGTATTCAGGATGCTGACTACATTGTTGCCTGAAACAGTCCATCTTCTGCAGTTCTGGGTGTATTTCTTAATGCTATTTCTTAATTCAGTATCACTTTACTACTTAGTTGGCTTCCTTGCTTTTGTTCCCACCTAGGGAACATGCCTGACAGACAACCTTTGCGTTCACAGTGGACACTTGTGTTACTTTTGAGGATTAAAATTGTCATATATTTCTCTTTGCTTGCAATTTGTGCTGATCTCCTTAGCCTTGGACAAGGACCAAAAAACTCCTTGTATTGATGCTCTGTTCTATGTAGAGCCATCTCAGAGAGGGGAGGACTGTCCTGACATCCTTGCTCAATGCTGAGCAGAGGGAAGTGCTGCAGTTTTCTGTTCAAAGCGTAGTGAACTTGGGAAAACAAGAGACTTTGCACCCAGCTTCACCGTGTTTTGTTGTAGCCCAGCCAAAATATGGCAAAGGCTTGGATTGTCTTTGTGAATTGTGACCAGGTTGTTCATCACAAATATATGGAAGAAGGTTCCTAGTTAACCATAGCTGAGAAAACAGGCAGTGTGATGTTTCCAAACTGTAAAATGACATCACTGATTGCAGTCTTAATGGTAGAAACTGCATTTTTGCCAGTAGCCTTTAAAAGTGCAATATTAGAATTGTCCATCTCTTTTAGGGGCACCTCTTGTGAACCTTGTTTTACTAAGTACTGCACAAAAAAAGTGTCAAGCAGATGATCTTGCTTAACTTCAGCTTTGTTTATAAGCTAGTGAAATGCAAAGTTGATTGACCTGGTAGTAATAATGCAATATGTTGGAAAGAAAGGGCTACATATAAAGAATAGCACACAGAGCTGTGTGCTGTTGACATTAACAAACATCGGTGTTTTTAGGAGGCTTCTGAATACAAACAAAACTGGAATTTGAGCCCCTGTTAATAAGAAGAGAGGTTGTAGAGTAACTAGTACATAGAGGTGATTGGGGATGTTTCAAGCAATTATTCATCAACAGTGAAAATATTTTCAAGTATTTTCAAATAAGTTTTTCATCTGGAATTCCTCCAAGCCTCTATGTATATTTCAACCCGGTCCAGCCACCTCAAAGGTAGATACAAAAAGGAGAAAGACTTATCTAAGCTGCCTAGACACATTTCAAGTGCATAAAGTAGCAGACAGCTTTAGTGTGAGGTGTTGCAGAGTCAGAGACAGTTTTCATGAGACTGAATTTATTGCCTCATCCAGGCTCCCCTTCTGACAGTGTCATCTGGACCTCAGTGTCAGTGAGCTGTGACAAGGGCACTGTTTCTCAAGTAAAGAAATATCAGCTTCAGCTGGCAGCTCTGGAGGATTCCTGGTCCCTGTAGGAACCCAAGGGGGACATGCATGAAGCATATGGGCTACATAGGGCAGTATGCACGGCAGGAGCATTTCATGGACTAGGAGAGTTCCTCCCTACCACCCTTGGCATTGCCTGGTACATGAGGCGTTTGCTCCTTTTCTCACGATGCAGTTGACAATGTTGTTTGTTTAATGCAGCTATAGCTGCCCTTACACTTCTGTGCTTCTACAACCTCAAGCTCACAGAAGCTGAAATCCCTGTACGGTCCATCATTTTTTAATAACCTTGGTCAGTGGCTAGTGTTAATAGTTCTTAGAGTCTTCATATGAAAGAACAGGTTTCTGCCATCTCTCCATTAGGCAGTGGCAGATTCTTATCCAGCATTTAGCTCGTGACAGTTGTTACAAAGGAAGTTGTCTGGGAGATCTGTGGAGCCCCAACTGCCTGCAAAATATTTAGGGAATGTTTGTTTTCCCTTTCGCTTCACATCGTTGTCTCTTTATCAACATTTAAGGAGCATGATGATGTATTCTACAGTTTAATGACCTGAGTCATTCCAATTAACTTACCTTTTGAGTCCTTTTCCTTTTGTATATATCAATGCAAAGCATTTTGTAATGCTCTGTAGGAGGGAAGCTGAATGAAGAGATGGCACTGTGTTTTGCCGAAGGTTTTGTTTAGCTGCAGTATTTTTGCATGTCAGCATGAGTATATATGATTGTGTAGCTCAGCAGCCATGACGTAGCAAGGCAGCCTGCCACTGTAATGACAGCCACTGCTTACTTCCCCTCCCTATGGCTCTGGTTGAAACAAATATTCCTCTATATCAAGGTTTAGGATACTTCAGGCAAAACTATCTCAAGAAGTAGAAGTCATTACAATATTCTTCAGGGTTTTGATTTTTGCATGTTTTTTTTTTTCTTGTCTTTAATACTGGCTTTATATTCTTGCATTAGTGTAAAAGACCTTTGGTCTTCCTAAGTATCACTTTATGACATATCAGTCCTGTTCTCAAAATGGGACTGGTTTTATTACTGCTGTTGAGTAGACGGACTTAAATTCACCATTTCTGGCAAGAACAGGCATGACATTTCATCTCAAGTGAAATGTGGGTAGTTTCTGCCTCTGTAATTTCTCTGGAGGTGTGTGTAAATAGGAAGACACTGTGTGGGCCAGTGGTGGAGACAGGAGACTGGATTCTATTCTTGGATTTGCTATGGACCTGCAGTGCATCATGAGATAAATCAGAATTCAATCACATTGTCTGAGTGACTTATTATTGAAATGTGTTTCCTACAAGGTTATCATGCAGTACTTAGCACTGTTGGGTGTTTCTCCTATTTGTAGTTGTTATAATTGTATTATATATCTTTTTCTTACTCTAACATGTTACATATAATTTTTATAATGAGGAATAGCATGATCATAAACAAAGAGATATGAAGCTTTTCACAGTAAAAACAGTGCTAGAGCTTATCCTAAACTGTGTGTGATAACACATGTGCACACTCTTGTTCTCCTGAGAACTAAAAGGGATACAGTCTTCTGCAAGCAATCGTCATGGCTCTCTTGACCAAAGTAGTGGCTATTATAGTTAGCAGTAAATGAAGAGCTGCCCCCAAAGGCCAAGGCAGTCCACAGGAGCCATTGTACTAGTTCTTTTCCATCAAAAACTCTAATATTACATTCATAAATGCCCTATTATCTCTAATCTGAGGTCACTCCGCGCCAGCTGTATGGAACAATGGTTACCAAGCAGTTCCTCATCTTGCACCTTAATATAATTGTTATTAATTAATACAGTCACTCTCATTATGGTTGTTACAGGGAACGAGACAGAAATGCAACATCAGCAGTTAGGTAATTGCAATTTAATTGAAATGGGTCCATTTGCGGGGGTGCAGAGCTGGGAAAGGTGAATGGGCAGCAGCAGGCTCCGCTATGCTGCACGGCTAGCTGGAGGTGGGGAGGAGAAAGGCCACCCTCATCCTCTCTGTTCCTCCCATCATGATACCATTTGTTTGTCTTGATTTGTGAAAAGATTTGAGCCAATTCCTTGGAGGCCCCAAGAGTTTAGGAATCAGTTCTGCTCCTGGATAAAAGTGAAGTTTAGCTCATCACATGCTACGCCGTTGTGCATGGAAGGTGGACACTGCTCTGTGATATCCTCCTGGCCTGGAGAGCACTGCAGTGGTTTACTTAAACATTTTGCATCTCTGCAGCTATGTTTGCTGCCGCTACTGCCTCAAATCTACTATAGCTATGCACCTTTCTGAAAAGTCTAGTGCTCATTTAATTTATTTCTGGTTTTCAGGGGAAAATGCACCAACTGGGGGCTGTTACTGTGTAGGTCTCCTGTTAAGATCTTGACCTTAAGCTGTATGACTAGTGTCCTAAGGGGGACCACTGAAGTAGCAGT
Source organism: Theristicus caerulescens (assembly GCA_020745775.1). Classification (NCBI taxonomy): domain Eukaryota; kingdom Metazoa; phylum Chordata; class Aves; order Pelecaniformes; family Threskiornithidae; genus Theristicus; species Theristicus caerulescens. The sequence goes on along the minus strand of CM036559.1, from coordinate 125,779,825 downwards.
TTGAGCTAAAGGGCTGTACATATCCTTGGGATTTCTGGCAAACCCAGCACTGAGCCCTGGAATTAGTAGTGAAATTCCCACGCTGTGCTGTGAACATCTTTGGAGGGAAAGTATATTGGTTTCAAGAATTAAATGTGAAAAGAACAATTAAAAAATATTGTGTTATTGTAGCAACCAAAGCAGTTGGGGTTTTTTTTGATTATTTAAAAAAAGCTGCACCGATGCAATAAAAAAATGACACAAGAGAATAAATGTATCAAGTTGTTATGGCAACTGAAATATGTAGGTTGGAATTTATGTATCTATTATGTAGAACTTCTATGTAAGTAAAATAAACATTGTTCTTGCTAATTAAAATATCACGCAAATATTATTTAATTTAAAATCCTTAGTCAAGTTTTCTCTTATAATTAATGACTTACTTTCTGTTTTCTGTTTCCAAGTATTTGCATTTGCTTCCAGCTGTGGTCCGCTTGTATTTTCAGGGCAAGATTGTGATTTCACTAGTACAGGCTTAAATGTGGAGGGACTCCTCTGAAGCTAATGAATAAAATGTATGCAGATGGGCACAAGAGGAATCAAACCATGTGCTTTAACATGTTATTCTTGCTGCAGCTGACCTTTCTGCTCAGAGAGGCTTTTGGCAGGTGTCATTGCTCCATGCTTGAAGGGACCTCCCTGCAACCACAGCTCCCTATCTTTCCCCCCAGCTTGACACAGTGCACATGGAGCTCCTTCCAGAGCCTGTTTCTGCATACAGCCTGCCCTCTTCAGCTGTAAATTTAGCTTCCAAGATGTTGTATGATAGCCAATTCTAAATGAGCATTCATTAATTATGTTCAGCCTTTTAATTTTTCTAGTCCTTTTCCTCCAGCCTTCAGGAGAATTCAGTAATAGCTTCTGCTTTATTTGAAAGAAATAGATCTTTAATATCCCAAATTACTCTTCATTTTTCATCTTCTTTATGCCCAGCAAAGTGCAGACTGATGGCTGAAAGGTACAGGAATGGGGAGAATGAAGGTCAGGATCTGACTGAACCCCAGTGAGCTGAGGGAAATGCATTTATTTGTTTAAAGTTTTCATCTTATTCATTGTCATGTTCAGAGGCATCTGAACTTGCCCTATGGTGTTTGGTAACACTTGCGGAGAACTAGTCTGTCAGGGTAAGAACTCAGCCATACATAAGGTAATTGACTCCATTTCTTATGTAGATGGCTGTCTGGCATGGAGCTACAGCAAGGGTGAGTCTTTGTCTGAAAACTGTAACCCATCTGCCCAGTCTCATGCTTAGAGTTTCATTCTCATGCAGCTGCACTGTGCCTCATTTATCTCCTCATCCTTGCAGCAGGGTTCATCTTTGCAATGCTCTTTTTGCTTAGTTTTCCTCTTTGCCATGTGCAGCAGGTTGGCAGATCCTTCCAAGCACCAGTATTTGATGTGCTAGGTCTCAGCAGGGGAGAGACTGTACCTGAGCAACAGCCCTTGCAAGGCTTGTGTTTGCAAGGCCTCTGGTCGCTGTGCAGCACCATGGTTTCTCCTCGCTGTATGAACCATTGCGCTTGGCATAGTCCACCACCGTGTGACCTTAGTGACACTCTGCTCCCTAGAAAAGGAGACACACAAATGCTTTGGTTTGTACCCCAGCTTGAAAATAAAGCTCTGCATGAGTGACGCTGGAAACGGAGCCTGGATCAGCAGGATGAAACTGCTGGGTGTGTCTTCTGGTTGGTCACAAGGCTTGAGTTTGTGAAGCCAACTGATTCCAGCCAGCTTCATCTGAACTCTCCATCCGGGAGGAGAAAAGCTGAAGCATGAGCTAGTGTCTCCTCCCTGCCTGAATTTCCTGCCTGGAAAGTCAATTGTCTTGCCCCAGACCAGAGTCACAGTGCAACTGGATAATTGAGATGGATAATCAGGCAGATCGGGTTTGAGTACAGCCTTTGTGTTAGCCTAGCCAAAGCGACTACTCCGTAACTGGTAGCTTGGGTGATAGCTTTTAGATGGGTGGTCAGATCTGTATTGGGGATGAGCAAATGTAAAGTTCGCTAGTGACATTCTAACATCCAGAAACACACTGAGAGCAAGACTTGCTTTCAGGAGGGTGGAACAGCCTTAAATCAGATTCTGACCTTTCTGAAACACAAGCCCGCAGCCACACAGTTGTTCCTGACCTCTAACACTCTCTAAGTCTGTCATAAAATCTTCTGAAAGGTTGAATTCATATTAGCTAAAGTGGAATCGTAAAAACCCCAGGGTAAAATTAATATTATTGTGATATTTATGCTCACTTCCAAATACAATAACTTTAAAAAAAAATTCAAACACTCGTGGTGCAATTTGTACAGTAAAAGCCATGCCCAAATGTATATTTTTCTTTTCTTCATTCACATTTACTGGTCATAGTGGGAAGACTGGTGCAGAAGGGACTGCGGTGACATTCTTATGGGGTTTGGCCACAAGACCTTGTAGAAATCTGCAACATCACCCTGACTTGAGACAGCTGCAAAGACTGAGCTGATGTGATGTGGAGCAAACCTTGATGTCTTCAAACAGTGAATCAGAAACCCTAATGTGGAAATGCAAACAAAATCCTTTCTGAAGACTAAATAATTTGACTGGGGATACTGAACCATGCTTTTCTAAAGGGCTTCAGAAACACTTGATTAGGCACCTTGTTTTTTAAAGCATTTTGTGGATAAGAGAGTTCTGCTATATTGTTTCTGGACTGAAATTTAGGCCCATCATAAGCAAATGAATCTCTGCCTGGCTTCTGTGGAATTACATGTCTGATTTTAGTTTCTAGCATGGCCTGCTCTGGGATTGTCTGAGTTTTCAGTCATCTGTGATATTGGTGAAAGTTAATTCCTGCCAAAAAAAATGCTGAATGACATTTCTTCCTGTAATAAGGACTATAAGAAGCATAGAAATAGGACTAGCTGGGTACAGAAAAAGGAAAGCACATTTTATGGTCTCTAGGATTATTTCTCTGCATGGCATTGCAGGAAAAAAATCTTCAAGTCCCCAATGACACTTTGTCTCCCACAAACTGTCCAAGATGTACAACTTTTTGTAGTCCAGGATTGTCAGCAGCAGGAGCCAAAACTGAGATGCTCACAATACATTTAGGAGAGCTGTCAACTCTGCCTAGGTACAGCAAAAAGGTGCAGCCCTTGGTGGATGGATTACAGCCACAGAAGGCGTTCTTGCTGTTGCTGGCACGTTACAAAGGATGAACTTGACTTGCGTCCAGTTTTAGTTCACACATGGCTTGAGCAGAGCACAAGCGGGGTTGGCTGTACCCTGTCGTAGAGGTGTGCTGCGATCTTTGCTAGTATCAGTATCCTCCTGTGCATCTCAGTTCAGCTCAGGTTGCTTCCTACTCCAACATAGCTGCTAAATGAATTAATTTACATCAGTGTCCTGTAAAATGCATAATTCCAGCATATGTCATGTTGCATTTTACTTTCCCCTGGTAGCTTTTTAAATATTCTAATGATTTTTTAAAATGCTTACTTTTGAAAAAGTTAATTAAATAAAAGCAGTATCTCTCAGCACTATATATCCCTGGGAGCATTTGATTACCAAGATGATAGATTTCCTGACAGATATTGGCATCCAAAAGTTAAAGATCACTATTTTTTTTTTTATACCTTTCCTCTCTTAATGTAAATCATTTGGGGCAAGCTGGCGTTATCTACAGGGTCTCGTGGGACTGGAGCAAAGCTACCAATTCTTGATACAAAACGCCAAAAGAGGTCTCAGATCAGCTTCTGTTTTGAATTTCTTTCTCTAAAAGCACACAGGAGAGCATTCCCTAAGCTGCCAGCTGTAGGAGAAGGTGCATTAGCTCTCTGAACCCTAAGGCAGTTGCAGATCTATTTAGGCTCGTGGGCTGTAGCTCCCCCACGCTCCCACCGGCGCTCCTGGTCCCTTTGCAAAGCTGATCAGCATTTTCTAGCCACAAAGTGGTATATGTGCCTTAGCAAATATCCCATGCAGGTGTGTGTGTAAATAAATCCAAAATCCTGGCAGCAACATCCAAGAGCATGGAAGAGCAGAATAATGTTTGCATGTATGTTTTTTGGTAAATTTTTTTTTTTATTATTTTTTATATTCCCAACGTTGGGCCTCATTCCGAGAGGTAAACATGTAGTAAATATTGTGGATGGTTACAAGTGACTCCTATTTATAGATTAGGTATAAATTCTGGAGCTAAACAATAGACTGGAGAATTCATCCGCTGTTACAGGGTTTGGCTGCTATAGGAAGACCTCCTGTAGGAAATCTTGGAAACCCCATATGCCATAATTGTCTGTGAGGGTAGATGCTCCTTCTGGCTGGAACATGCTGCCTGCTGAAAGTGGAACCAGTGACAAGTCTTTCATAATGCATAACTGTACTTTGGAAAAAAAAAAAAATCAGCAAGAATTTTGTTGATGGTTGAGTGTGACAATTGTGCGTGTCCTAATAAGCTACAGGAAAGATGTGTTATAAGCACAGAAGAGCTTTGCTGAGCACTGTTAAAATTAGATAAAATTAACAAGGTAGCTAATGTGATTACTATTTTATTAATAAACATTTAAATAATGCTGTAAGTTTGCACAATGAGAGAGACATTGCCCTGAAGAGATTACAGTCTAAATAGTCTGTGTTAATTATAATCTAAATAGATTAGCATTAATTATACACAAAATTGGAAGATTGCTTTTGGTGTGATCTACGATTCTCATGGTTACTACCCATGTGAGCAAAATTACCAAGTGAAGTTTTAGTCTACTTTTGCAATGTTTGCTTGTAAAATCTCTTTTGCTGACAACTTGAAGAGAATAAGATAATGTTTTCTTTTGTGAAGAGGAAGATAGAGTGGTTCCAACTACCAGCCTTCTAGATACAGGTGTCTGATAAAAAGTGTAGACTTTGGTCACTGGTTTTAACTCAAGCTTGAAGCCATTATTTCCAGAACCTCCTACAAGGAGGTACGAGCATGGTGAATGTGCTCCACTGCATTCATACTGTGTCACCCTGGGGCTGCCAGTTCTGCTTCTCATGGTGACCTGCACACTTCAGGAATAATGAGGTTTTGCTAAAATACTTATTTTGCATGAGCAGGCAGCTTTTGGATACAAAGTTGTCCTGGTTTTGACTGGGATAGAGTTAATTTTTTTCCTAGTAGCTGATATAGTGCTGTGTTTTGGATTTAGGATGAGAATAATGTTGATAACACACTGATGTTTTAGTTGTTGCTAAGTAGTGCTTACACTGGTCAAGGACTTTTCAGCTTCCCATGCTCTGCCAGGTGCACAAGAAGCTGGGAGGGGGCACAGCCAGGACAGCTGATCCAAACTGGTCAAAGGGCTATTCCATACCACATGGTGTCATGCTCAGTATATAAACTGGGGGAGTTGGCCAGGGGACAGCAATTGCTGCTTGGGGACGGGCTGGGCATTGGTTGGTGGGTGGTGAGCAGTTGCATCACTTGTTTTCCCTGGGTTTTGTTCCCCTCTCTCTCATTGTTTTCCTTCTCATTACAGTTGTTGTTGTTGTTATTATTATTATTTTTAAATTTTATTTCAATTATTAAACTATTCTTTGCTCTTCAGATTCTCTCTCCCATCCCACCAGGGGTGGGGAGGGTGAGTGAGCGGCTGTGTGGTGCTTGATTGCCAACTGGGGTTAAACCATGACAAAAGTGTACAAATAATTTTAGACAGCGTAGGCTTTTGGCTAGCCTAGGGAGGGTTGTATATAATCAAGAATAAGAAAAGACTCAGATCCAAGATTGCTAGTTTTTAATAAATCTATCACAACACACAGCAAGTATCCTTTTTGCCTCTTGCATTATACAGTCCCATTTATTTCATAACACAAAAGTAAATGACTATTGGTTTTCAGATGGATTGCTAAAGTATACTTTGTTCAAGTTTGGGAACCATATATTATTCTGCTAATGCTTATTGAGCCTTAATACACTGAGACAGAGATGTTCCAGATTTATTACAATTACTTTTACTTGAGCTGTTTGTACCGTCCTCATGTCCTTGGTTTGCTGCTCTCCACAATTAATCTGTGACCCATTTCCCTAAGGAAAACAATTGAAACATTTCATAGCATCTTATGACATTGCTTTATGTTCTTTCAAAATATTGGAGTCAGCTAATGGTGAAAAATTTGAGGAAAAAAATATGTAAAATATAAACAAACTAAAGTTCCTTATCCAATCTTGCAGCTGCACTCATTTGATAAATGCTACCATACAGTCTGTAGTTTCTGCTGAAAATTGCCAAACCCCTTTTGAGAAGTTGCAGAAGCTTAGCTCCCTTAGGATCAGGCAGGGCTTGGTCTTGATGATTAAAGCACATAAATAATATATTGATTTGCATAGTTTATATTGTTGCCTGTAAATAATAACAATAGAAAACACTTATGTCACGTATTCAAAGAAAGCAAAGATGACATGAAAATTTTTATGCATGCTTTTTTGCTCCTTGTAAAACCAATTTTCCCTTCCTGAAAGAAACACTTAGGGAGTTGCTTGGATTTTCTGCAGGCTCTGCGGCAAGATGCAAGACCTGGGTTCAGTTCCTTGCTCTCCTGTGTAATTTTGGCCTGGTTGCCTTGCTATTCCTTCCTCCCTTCCAGATTGCAAACAAGGGATATGCAACACCCTCCGGTGATAAGAAACAAGATGAAGGAATGCATGGTTCTCTGTGGCTGTGAGGGTGTTAGAGAAGCTAAAACTTTAGAGAGGACATGCATGGAGTCCTGTGTGTTCTGCCCCGTGTAGTGCTGAGCTGCTGGGCCTGATCCAACATTTAAACACATTCTTAACTGGAGCACAAGACTGATGCCATTGGTTCCAGTGAAGTTAAAAGCACATGCCTAAATAGTTGGCTGGGTTGGGGCCAGCATTCAGTTTTTTGCTGGATGGAGCCCTAAATAAACAATCTAGTATCAGAGGAGAAAACATTTACACATGTGGATGTGATTTGGCTGTTTCTGTGGCATTGGCTTGTTGTTTTCTAAGTTGTGCTGGCAATGGTTTGTCTACTTAAAATGCTAACAATTTCTTGCCTGTTGTGTTAAAATTGACTGCACTCCTGGTGCACAGGCTAAAAAAGGATGGGTTTAAATCACTCAGAGTCTGTGATGCTCAGCGCCGACAGATACAAGACACTGTACTCTGTTTGAATTCACTCTGTTTTCCTGTTCGTGCTCTTGCAAAGTGCCCAGAAATTTTCTGAGAGCGGAGTTAGTGGCAGTCATCATGTTTCATTCAAAAGCTAACTCTTCGAGCACATTTTTGCAGGGCAGAGCATTGTAAACAGAGATGTAATTTGTAATATTTATTGTCTTAATACAAAATCTACAATAATGTATTAGATTTCCAGCAGGAAAATTGACAAACCAAATATAGTCTTTTACTATATCTTCTATTAAAGATATTATTACTATATCTTCTATTAAAGATATTATTTGAAAAAATGCTGTGTGTTTTATGAGGGTTTTCTGTAAGGAATATAAGACTGAAATCTGTAAAGGAAGGAAAGGTAACTAAAAAAAGCATTTGAATTTAAAAGATTTACAAGTATGGCTACTACACAAATACGAAACCTTTTCAAAAATATGTCACTTAGGAGAATGTCACGAATTAGAAATGAGAAAACAAACCAGGTAGTTCAGGTGGTGCTGTAAGGAGATCTGTTCCTGCAGCTACTCCAGATGAGAACCCCATTACCGTCCATGGGACTTTCTGGCAGGGCACTGATTTCCTTCCTTATCTCCATGTTCTGATGCTGAGAGCTGCAGAGCACCTTGAATGCCTTCTGAAGTCAACCACAGATTATGATAAGCATCATCTTGTAGATTTAGCCTATTAAGACTTTCACAGACTTCCATGAGAGTGGCTATAAGATTAAATCCAGAAAATTTTTGCATAACAAATCATTGAGGTGAAAATCTTGTGTATGAGCCACCTGATATTTATCTGAATTCAGGCTACCCTTTTGTATATGCGTGCTAATCTTTACATTTAAGTGTAATAGAATTATATGCACATCTCAGCTACTGTATTTGATTTTTTCCCCCCTCTTTAGTCTGCAGCTTCCAATGGATCAGAAGGATCTGGACAATGTGGTGAACACGATAAGGAGAACAAGACTTTTGAAAATTTTGTGGTAGACATGAAGACAAAGGTATGGTCCACTCTTTCGTGACGAAGAATGAAATCCTTATTTAGTTGAGTTTTGCTGGAGGTGAAGTGTGTAGAATATATTGAATTTGAGCTCCTGCAGTCAATTTTTTGCTGCTTAATGACTGCATGTAGATTGCCACATTCAAATGAGGTTTACGGCTGCAATTTATTGGTGTATGTTACTAGCCCTGTGCATTTTATGCTGTCCTAGGCAGGATTTACTTTTTATTTTTATGTAAAAATGTTGTTAATATCGGTGATGATTCTACAGGATTGCTGATCTCAAGATGTTTTCATTTCAGTGTATTTTTGGAGTCCAAGGTGTTGCACAGTTAGTAGATTTTAGTCGAGGTGTTTTCAGTGTCTCGGTGTGCGTTGTAGTTCATTTTTGGTCTGGAGTCAGTATGGAAGAATATGAATATCAGTGAAGTGATGATTTTTGTATGGGCAGTCTAATGATACCTACCATAAAACTATGCTGAATAATACACAAAGCAATGTGACTTCATGGCTGTGGTAAGGGGGTATGTTACGCTTCTCTTTGTAACAGTCTTGCTGCTTGAATGGTGAAGTTATAAGTGTTTCATTATAATATCTCCATTATTTTCATAGGTTCACAACTTGGCTGGAACAATTCTCTTGGGCTTAGAGATTATTATGTAGAGTTTCAGCCTTGAAGTCATTGTGTATTTTTTCGTTTCCAAGTGAAAGAAAATTATTACGTTTTCTTTTAAAGTTAGCAAGCTGGAAACATGATGAAAAGAAAACAGACATTAACTGAGTTGGCATGCTTATGTGATACCTTGTAGACTTCAGTAAAAGTTGTTTCTGACAGTGGAAACTTGCAGATTATTCCTCTTGTCTAAGGCTTTTCCATGGGCTTTGTTTACATTTCTAGATCAATTTCTCTGTTTGTTAATTTTTCAAGACCTAAAGAGCTAATTGTCTACCATGACTTTCTGAGTTTCTTGTGTTACTGTCTTCCCAGTTGATGAGAAAAACTTTTGTAACGTATAGGACCACAGTGTTACTTGAGAGTTGAAATACAAGAGCATGTATACTCATTGAAATTTGCCCCTATATTTATGGAAGAAATTATTTCCCCAAAGCAAGGAATTACCAAAAACTTGATATATGCACTAAGTACACTGTGTCCATGAGGATGTAGAAATCATAGGATGTAGTGGATCTCAGCCCAATTTCACAACGTCATTTCCAGTATGAATGCCCAATTGAACAATGCACCATCTTCCCTACGTAGAGACATGATACTGCAAACTCCTGGACTCAGTGTTTCTCCATCAGCAATTCTACATACTCCATTTTCATGCTGTTTGTGCTCTCCAGCACAAAACATACATGAGAGTAAACTCCAAAAATTGGCAATTCCATTACCAAACTCTAAGACATTCAGATCTGCGAGTGGTATTTTCTTCAGTTCCCAGTACCGTGGGATAGCAGATAGCAGATGTTTTGTTTTCATTTCCTGGAACTTGTGGTTTAGTGTGTCAGTTCATTTGAAAGAGTCATTTTGTCTGATTTCTTTTTCAAGTGACTGTGCTTGAGTGTCAGTTGCACGCTGCTATGACAATGACACACAGCTATTTAGGACTGGCTCCATGTTTAAACATATGCACCAGAGCTTTTCAGTTGCTGATGATCAATTGGTTGTTAGATTTACTTCCTCAGGCAGAATGTTCAAGAACGAAAATGAACTCTTCATTCACCATGGATCTTGAGAGCTGAGAGCCACTTCAGGACATATTGCCCTTGAGTACCTTGTGTTTCTATTGCAGAGCGTTGCAGCCCACATGAAGCCAGTGGAGCACTTGTAACTGAAGCAATTCTGTTTCATTCTGAATAAGGGATTTGTGGGAAGCAAGAGAAAACAATTATGGCTTTGTATGGGAAATAATAGTTGCATAAAACATTAAGCATAAGTTTTAAATTAATGAAGGTTGCAGAGCTTTCAAAAGGCTAGCATATCCAAGACCCTTCAGAGCTGTAGGATGGCTCAAAGACCTTTCCCCATCCTCTGTTCCACACCCTGTGATTATGAATGCGAGCTTTCTACAACCCTACGAGTCATACTCTGTTTCCAGCTTGCCTCGCCCTCTTCTCACAGGCCCATAAGCTGGTGAGTTTGTGGGAATGAGACTACTAGAGAGGTTGCACAGTCTCCATCTTTGGAGATTTTCAAGACCAGACTAGATAACGGCCTGAATAACCTGATCAGACCTCACTGCTGAACCTACTTTGAGTGGGAGCTTGGAATGAAGACCTCCTCAGGTCCTTTCCATTGTCACTTATCCTGTGATCCTTTGATTACATTGGATCCTGGAGAGGAAGGGAGGTAACCACCCTGCTGTCCCACTGAGCACCCTTGGAGGCAAATGACTTTACACACCACTAGGTGCAGCAGCCAATGGCCAGGTATTGCAAACAGGGCCTCAGAAGTGCATGTTCTCTATTAAAAAAAACAAAAATAGCTTTTTTCTTGCTTTTGAGTGTTGGGGCAGTGCTTGACTAAAGTGGTGTAAGCTCCCACGTACTGAATAAAAGGATGGTAAGCTGGGCATGTGCTTGGGGCAGGAAGAGAGGGGATCCCCTCAACATCTGTGAAGCAGAAAACAAACTTTTCAGTGGCTGTTGAGCCTGGGGCCACCGTGGCCACTTGGGTGCGGAGTCCTTGTGATGAAGGAGTGGAGCTGCCTGTTCAGCCTTCACTTCTCCCCGCGCCCATTTTACATCTACCTGCAGGGCTCAGAGCAATGAGGTCTGTGCTACCCTATGGATCAGAAAATTGTCTTTTTCTTTTTTTTGAGAAAGCTACCAGCCAGAGAAATTGGTCAGGACTCCAACATTGATTGTGCTAAATAGCAGTGAAATTTGCCATGTGTGGGAAAAGGGAATGATTCTTGTTATAGCTTCTGCCTGAGACTCTCATGGGCCTGAGACCAGTTGCAGAGCTGCTGCTGTTAGGGCTGCTGCAGTCAGGAGGGGCAGAATTGCTAATTTGTTGATCTTTAAATTAACACCAGCACTCATGGGCTTCTGGTTCAGTCTGGGAACTGCATTAAAATTCTTAGCGACTAAGGTATGCAGAACTTCACACCTTCTGAAATTTGTATTAACTTCTCTTCCTGGCTGAAGCAGGATTTATTCTGACATTTCATCTGTAATATAGCTTCTAACTACATATCCAGGATCTGCAAGATTAGTAGCTTCTCATTTTTTGTTTTTTGTGTAGCACAAAACGGCCCTAATAAAGAGGCTGTCTCATGAGACTTCCCCTTGTAGCATATAATTACTCAGATAACTTGTATCCTGGTGTTAACCTGCTAACTAACCAATTGTGATGCACAGCAACTTAGCTGGAATGGGGCTCAAGTGGTATAAATGAGCTCTGACCATAAACACATAAGTTCACGACTACATCAATTGCCCTCTTGGAAGAGATGTAATCAGTATTGTATTTATTTGTAGCTTGTTTGAGTGCGATATAGGACCTGAAAAGAATCAGAGAATCATACGTGGCTTTGGGATGGAAGGGACCTTTAAAGGTCATCTAGTCCATCCCTCCCTGCAATTGGCAGGGACATCTTCAACTAGATCAGGTTGCTCAGAGACCCATCTAGGCTGTCCTTGAACGTTTCCAAGGATGGGGCATCTATCACCTCTCTGGGCAACCCATTCCAGTGTTTCACCACTGTCATTGTGAAAATTTTTTTCTCGTGTTTAGTCTAAATCTACCCTCCATTAGTTTAAAACCATTACCCCTTGTCCTGTTGCTATTGGCCCTGCTAAAAAAAACTATTTCCATCTTTCTTGTAGGCCCTCTTTAAGTATTGAAAGGCCGCAATAAGGTCTCCCCGCAGCCTTCTCTCCAGCCTGAACAACGCCAGCTCTTTCAGCCTTTCCTCATAGCAGAGCTGTTCCATCCCTCAGATCATTTTTGTGGCCCTCCTGTGGACCCACTCCAACAGGTCCATGTCTCTTCTGTGCTGAGGATCCCAGAGCTGGACGCAGGGCTCCAGGTGGGGTCTCACCAGAGTGGAGTAGAGGGGCAGAATCCCCTCCCTCGCCCTGCTGGCCACGCTGCTTTTGATGCAGCCCAGGATATGGTTGGCTTTCTGGGCTGAGAGAGCACATTGCTGGCTCATGTCCAGCTTTTCATCTATCGGTACCCCCAAGTCCTTCTCTTCAGGGCTGCTCTCAATCCTTTCAAGAAATGGGATTGAGAGCAGCAACCCCATGTGAAAGACTGGCAATTTAATACCATCCACAAGTACTCCATAGTACACAATTTAAGATACATGAGGAGTAAATAAACCGTTCTCCACACTTGTAAGAGGATGTGTGTGTTTATGTGCTCTCTGTGTAGGTGCATAGAGCTCTAAATAGTCACTGGCTAAATTTTACAAGATGCTGACACTACTAATGCTGTGTTAGCAGTCCAGTAGATGTCTCCTTTCTTAGTGTCTACTCCACAACTTGGAGTCCTAGTACTCTTTTTTTCCTAATTTCTACTGTTTGAATTAGAGATAATAATGAAGCCAGTTTTGCTTTTTTTTTTAAAAGAATCAGTTTCTCTTTGCTGTTTTTGCTCTATAATATTTGGGTTTCAAAAGAATTTAAGAAATGTTTAAAAAGGTGTGTCATGAGAGATTTAAAAAAAACCATAGAATCCTTCCTATTGGTTTTAGTTTTTACAGAAGCTTGCTTTTACAAATATTCAGTTCAGCTGGATATTACAAGCTCTGGTTCTAAATATAACTGCCTAATTAAACCCTATGCTTTGGTTATCCAAGTGGAAGTACCTGGATACAGTGAAGATTTTAATGCCAGAAAGAAGCATTAAATTGTCCAGTCTAAACTACTGCATTATACAGACCATCACATTTCACCCACTCACCTCATATTTTTTGGTTTTGTATGACTTAAAAATAGATATCTTGGTAAAATCAGAGAAGGAAGCAGTCACCTGGGTAAGTGGTTTTCACATGGTGGTCTGCAGAGCCACTATCACAGTGGGAAATAGTTGTTATTCTTCCTGTATTAAGGCTGCCTGAGAGCTCATTGCAGAAGATATTTTTGACCATCTAAATCAACTACAAGCAACTATAAACCATCTCTTTTCACCCCAGATGGCTGCTTCTCAATTTGTTTGGTTTTTGGGTCAAGTCTTTCTATAGTAGCTTTCAATCATGATCATATGTACAGGTAACACGAAGGCTGGAAGAGCAGATGAAAAAATAGAACTAAGCAGCAATATGACCTGCAGAAATTAGAGCAGAAGGAGATGTTGCTAATGAAGGGTAAAGCAGTGCCAAGGATTTGAAAATCTTATGCTTGGGGAGAAAAAATGAATGGAAAAAGTATCTAGTTGGAGGAATTAAATGGAGCAGCTCAGCCTCTTTTTTGGGTTTGGGATGGGTAGTTAATGAAAATGAGGAACTGTATACTTGGGAGAAACACTGAAAACCCATTGGCAGTTATCTGTTCCCATACTGCAGCCGTGACTTTGTCATTGATAGATGTCTGTTAGAAGTTATGACCAGGAGTCCTCACACCCAAAATGAGCCAGTGGAAGGATAGAGCTCGGGTCTGTGTCCCCAAAAGCATGGCTCTTCTGTCTGGGGCTACGGGAGATTCTGAGGGTAAAAAGTAGGTGGCTGTATTTCTGAGACTGTGCTGCTCAATGATGCACTCAGCTTGGGTGGCACACGGGCAAATACTGTGCTGTTAAATGCTCATCGGTGCATTTTATGGAAGGAGGTGACACACAAAAATTGGAGGAGAGCAGGAGGAAACTTTGACACTGATGGAGCCTGATTTTCCAGACACACACGAGTCATGTTGTTCACATAAACAGCCTCAAAGGGTTCAAACCCTCTGTTTTTCATAGAAACTGTAAATAGGATCACGAATTCACTGGGACCAGCTCACAGCAGTAGAGTTACTTGCGAATAGAAGCATTTACAGATCATGCACTTGGAGACCAATTTCAAAATATATCCCCATATGCCAGTTTCAAGTATGATATGAAATTTTACAGCCAAGTCATTAGGTAATTATATGTATGGAAATGTTTCACACCTTACTAGATCAGCTTGAATCTACCAATTGGAAGGGAACAAACTGTTGGATGTTTTACATCTAAGTGTTAAAATATCTCCTGATTTTAGAGTTGACTGAATTCCCTTTTACCCTATCATGCTTAGAGCAGGAGCATGGTTTAGTTTAGACCATCTTAATGGGTTAATTTGTACTTAAGTAGATGGTTAATTGGTTCTTACTTCAAGGATGTTTGAAAAGTTCCCTGTTTCATATAATCTATAGTTTAATAAACTTGTCTGAATGTTTGGCTACTGGACTAAACCTCAGTAGGGAGAAAACACGCAGGTTCCAGTGCAGCCAGTAAACAGAAATCAAGTTTGTTTTGTGCACATGTGGTTGCTCAGAGTGAGTTAAAGTTTTAGACATAGTCGTAAATGCTCTGGAGACTTTCTCTTTAAGATGTTACATCCACCAAGACTTTAATAGTTGGGGGAGGGTTGGTTGCTCTCTGACCACATATCTGATTCACTATGGATTTTGTAACTTTGGTAGCAGTGACCTCATTTTGGCAAAATAATGTGTGTCATTTACTGAGCCTCTTGCTGCTTTAGCAATCACAAGAATATTAGGGTTATAACCTAAGTAATTTATGGAAGAGAGATGACTCTTAAATATCCTTTTATTTTCTTGGAAAGGCTTATTTTATTGAAAACATATTTTAGCTCTGAGTGCGAATGAGAGATCCTCAGCAAAGCACCCAAGGGGAATTGTGCTGTCCAGTGCGTTGAAAAGGTGAATTGTAATGTATGGGTGTCTAGACGTTTCCTCTTGTTGCTGTCAACAGTCCAGTTGGCTGTATTTTTTTTTTCCAGTGAATAGGAGCATTGATTTTCCTCTCTCTTTGGCCAGAGCTTTCATTTTACATATCTTTCCCCTTCTGTGTCTCTTTCTCTCTCCCTCCCTCTTTCTTCTCTCTCTCTCTCTTCCTATCTGTAAGAGAGAGAAGACTTTAAGAGCTGACAGCAAGCTTTCTAACTCAGAATGATTCATGTAAGACACCTGAAAGGCAAGCTCTGCACCAGCATCACTGCAAGAAAGGTAGGGCTTTGGGGGGCTAAACAGTCTGTAAAACTCTGAGCAAAGCATAGAGAACAAGAGATAAATAGATTAAGTCTGCGGATCTGTCAAAGATGCAGGAAAAAGTTTGGGAGAGAACTTAAGGAGTTTTTAAGCTCTGTTTTTCGGCGTGCTTTCTTTTAATTAAAACTTTGATGTATTTTTCATAATTGGAAAAAAAAAATGTGCCCCTCTGTTGCTTTGAATAATGTATATAATGTGGAGTTTTTTTCTGTGGATGGTAAACTTTAATTATATCGCTGTTGCGCTTCACAGACCTGCGTGCATGTGTAAATATGCAATTCCCTTTTTTTCCCCCGACTGATTATTTTCTGTTATACTTTCTGAAAGTTCGCCTTATCCAGCTGTTATTTATATTCACTTCCTGAATCCGAATCTGACCTAGTAATTCTGAGTGATTGTAGATGTGACGCATGAGCTCTCACACACACCTTAATGTTTCAATCATGCACTTCAAGCAGTATGCGTTTGTAGGAATCATGCTCTTAATAAAAACCCTTACAACCCAAAGCAGTTGTTTTGGCAGAGAAATGACAGCGCTGTGATAGATGGGCCCGATAGTTGTGTGTGTTGTGCTTGCTCAGAGTTAGTAGAAAAGAGGAGGGAGAGAGCGAGCAAGAGGGGGGAGGAAAAAAAAGACAGGGAAGGAGAGAGCGAGAGGGAGAGAGATAGAGAGAGAGAGAGAGAGAGAGAGACTTGGCAAAGGAAATCTTATGGGTATACTGAAACAGCAGATCAGAATTGTGAAACCAGAGCCAGGGCTGAAATGTGATGCTTTTGCTCTTTTGTGCTTGTTGTGGTTCTCATCTTCCCATTTAGAAGGCTGCATACCATTCAACAGAATATTTTGATCACAGATTGAACAATGCAGCAATCAAGCCTGATAAGCCACCTGGAAGTTTTGCTTGAGATGATTTCTAGTGGGTTTTCTGATCCCTGTGAGCATCATGACTGCCTTTAGCATTGTGGAGGAGGACTCGAGTTTCTTATGAGGGCCCCACTTGGAAAAGCAGGCTGTGCAGATTCAAGCCTCCGGTTCTGTTCATGCTGTTCAAAAGCCTTTCCTCACCCTTGCTGATTTGTTTTTATGATTTACATACACTCCTGTGGAGATTTACAGAATGGATTGTCTGTGCATTGTCACGACCAAGGTAGGACTGGAAACATTGCTGTTATGTGTACCTATTTCTCTGCTATTTTTCTGTTCCTGTAATTAAATAGATTGAGCATGTACTGTGTCAGGTTGCAAGATAAAGTGATAAATAAGCTTTGCTTCAATGAGCATTTTGTTCTCTTTTTCTGTAGATTATGTAGTTTGTTTCTATATCACTTCCTAAATGATATGTAATTTACTTATTTTTACTAGCAAAAGGAAAATGATTTCATATTTTATCTTAGCCTATGCTCGTGTCTATTAATATCTCTAGCTACTAGAGCACTTTCAGAATACATGCTATATTGCACATATTTTCTCAGTTTATCAGTTTATTCTGTAAACTAAAGAATAAAAAAAAAAATTGGGGGCATTAGATGGGTCCTAGGATTTTAAAGAGGCCAATCAGATGTAGTGTAGATAGTCATGATGTTTCTGATTGGAGAGATGCAAGTTTCTTGTGGCTTATTGTGGCTCTTTTGGGGAAAAACATAGCTTACTTTGCATCTCTAGGCCTGAAAAATAAAAATACCTTGGTCCTAATTCAACACTCTTATACTGATGTGAGATCTAACCTGACTGTTTGGGAATGGTCCTTCTAAATAATTCTCTCCAAACGTGCATGTAAACCATTTTTTATCCACATCAATGGTGGCAGGCTAAGGACTTTGGGGTTAAGGACACTCCCGAGTTAAGGACAATTCCCAACTTAAAGCTCTAGTGCAGGGATAAGCTGAACGATTCTTTGAGATGTCCTCAAACTTAGGAAACTAACTTAATATTAAATGACAGGGAGATAATCAGGGAACTCCCTTTCTGTTGCTACAGGACAGGTAGCTCACCACATGTTTGTAACTGCATTTGCACATGGTGACAATATTTATAAGGAGCAGTTACCTGGGGAAATCTGGACGTTGGGGTTCAGCACAGCCACTCCCCATTCTGGTTTATTTTTAATGAATTTCATCATTTCTGTAGGATTTGCAAAATGCCTGGGGTAACCAGAACACCTGAGGGCTGTGTAAAATGATAAGGCAAACCAACGGTTGGCACTGCTGTCATCATTGCTGTCATTTTTTGTATGGTGGCCATGCAAAATGGGGACCCCCATCTGTGACATGGAGAAGGGCAGGAGAAGACACCCCAGGCACCCATGGGCAGCAGTGAGGGGTGGCGGGTGGCTGCTGCAGAGAGTAGGGAGCATGGCAGAGCCGCGGAAACATATGTGAGCTGTCATTCCCATCTTGCCTGTGGAGAAACCCATATGGGGAAAGAACAGGAGGTGAATGAGGCCACAGCAATCCTCCTTCTGTGGCCTCATTCACCTCCTGTGCTTTCCAGGTCCTTCTGGCTCCCACAAGCTGTGCTAGATCTGAGACTACATTGTCAACCTGTCCTGGAGTAGAGCGGAGGCACCCACAGGTGCCTGTTGACGCAATACTGGTAAAAAGCTCTCAGCAGCGGTGGTGCAGCACCGCTGAACAAAGCCTGGATGCAGGATCATGCTAAACATCCAATTTCTACTCCCTGACATTGCTTTCCAATAGAAAATAAGCAGGAAGGTTGAAAAGACAGCTGTGATTAGCTCCACTTCTGGGTGGCCGGTGGTGTGGTGGGTACCAGGAATTGCAACCATCCTTGGCCTTGAGAGTTTGGCAAGGAGGTGTGTAGTAACTGGATTTGGGTCAGGGGGATGAGTCTGCTTCTCAGATAGTATAACTGGGAGAACGTGGCCCAGTGCCTTTTTTTATACATCAGGAGACACTGCTTTATTTATTTTATGAATTGGTGATGAATGTTTCCACTAACATTTTCCCAGGGCCTTCTGGGCAATAACAAATGTAGACTCACCATCATCTTGCTACTGCCGTTGCTCTGAGCAGGGCTCCCAACTCCATCTACACACAATATTTTTCCTCCCATCTCTTCTGTTTTTTGGATCTGCTGCTAAATGGCTGAAATGATCTGAAAGTCAAGCATATGAGCCTCAAATATTCAACTCCAGATATTCAGTCTTCGCTGCCAGCTTTGATGCTGGAATGAGATAGGATTGTGAATTGTAGGTGACCTGCTGTTTGGATGCATGTGGGAACACCGTATTAACATATGTAATTGAGCTGAATAATGGCAAAAATCTAGTTTCAGAACACTTTCATATTGCAAAGGCTTGAAGCCAAATAAATTACAGTTGATTTCCTCATCTTGTTTTGGTGCCATATTTAAATAGCTGCACCAGTGATGTTATATTGTATTGATCCATAATCTGCTATTACTTGCTTTATTGTGCATTGGAGTAACTCCACTTCCTTTAAACCTACAAAATTTTTATGGCATCTGTTTATGCCAATTTTCACCAATATAATAAGAACGGAGCTTTTTCAGAACATTTAAGGTTTTTTAAAAATTCACTTCAGTAAGTATGAATTCTACAGAGCAACAGTATGGTCATTTTGGCCTCAGATCTGGTAATTATCCTTATTTGAATATCCATTTGTCTAATTTGTTCAAATAATTGCTATTCTCATTTTTGGAAAAGTGGATCTTAATGTCAAGAGGGAGTAAATACATCAGTTTTATTCTTCAGATCTTATAAATAATAAAAAGGGAGTAAAAGATGGATGCTATTTAAACTGCAAAAGATGAACACTTTAAAAAGTTGACATTTTTAACACACGGTCATTAAATTTAGTCCAGAATTTGCAGTATTTGCAGTCTATAGAAAAAGACATAAATGTTGTGGTGGAGTGAATATGCCCTTGCAGATTATGTACAACGGATCTAAAGACCCTGCTTTGAACCCTGTATGGTGAAAGATGCCATCTAATAAAATTAATTTCTGATTTACCTTGCCAAATCTTAAATCTTACTGACATTATTTTTTCAGCCAAAATGTAGGATAGGTTTAAGATAGATTTAATATATTAATTTGTACAGATTCTTCCTCTCCTTTTTTATTTCCTTCATGTTTCCATGCATTTCTGAACCCAGGACTGAGGGAATACTGCATCAGTCAAGGAGGACTTCTTATGGTCTCTTAGTTTATTTTAATTGATCATGTTCCCAGCATAGCTTCTTTCTTTTACTGTCACATAAAGCACATTAATTTGTGGCATTATTTTATCACTAGGAAGAATTAATTATAAATAAAAGCTTAGGTGAAGACTCCATGCCAGTGGGAGCACCAGTGGTTTTTGAAAAGGAAGAACATCCCCACTGTGTCTCCCAACAGGCAGAGGCAACATGCTGTCCTCTCCCCCTAGCTATCAGCTCTCCTTCCATCCTTCTGCCTCTTACAGAATTATGAATACCTCAGTAGCTGCTGCTGGTGAAAAAGAAAATAGATAGCTCTGTGTTGCCCAACAAGATTCACCATAACAGGGGATGCTTCACTGAACCCCCCAGTACTTGGTGTCAGGTGGCTTAGATAAGATGATCAGCTTTCACTGGAAAAAAAACCACAAAAGTTTTTGGCCCTTGTTGCTACAAAGGAGAGCTTAGAGGTGGAAACCCTAAAGGTTTAAAACCCAGAAGGCCAATGAAGAGGAAATCAAAATGCATTTTTCTTTTTTAAATCTCATGATTTCAAGGTGTCAGATTCAGGCTTTTTGATACTTGCAGCTGACAATCACAGCACCAAAAAAAAAAAAAAAAAGAGAATTGAATAATACCACAAGTGGCCATCCAGTCCTCTGTCACAAGCAGGGCTAGCTAAAGACCTCCTAGGACAGAGATTTTAAAACTTCCTGGGAAATCTCATCTGTTGTTTTATTATCCTTAACATTAGTAATGACACTAAGAACTGTCAATGTTTGTTGCCACTGATGTCACCTCTTGTTTTGTTTTGGAGCTGTATTTTGTGGTTTGCTTAAAATCCCAGATTTTATCACCTGAAAGCTTCTATGTTTTGAGAAGAGCTTGCAAAGATGTACACTAATGACTCAAGACCAGACATCCAATAAAATAATCCCAATTTATAAAACCTAAACCACTTACTGTTTGTTGCCCGACCCCTGTGTTCGCAGCACTGAGCACTGGCAGCAATAGCATTCCTGTGACCCCGAGTTGTGTCCTCCAGCTTGTAAACCAGAGAACTGGCCACCTTCAGACCAAGGAAGAATGCCCAGCTTGAACTTGTTGGTTTTTTTAGTTGCAAAAATAAATTTCCATCATCAAAACATTGAAAATTCTGCAACAATTGCTCCTTCTTAAAAGTTCTTGGTGCCAGCTTCCACTTAACCCTGTAGGGGTTTAAGCCGGATCACTCACTACACAGGTTCCACGTTTAATTCAAGTGTCACTGACCTCTGTGGGACCAGACAATTAAATAAAAAAGTGATTATTCATGTGAACGGAAAAAAGATCTTGTATATTTGTTTTTGTTTTTTTTTTTTTTTTGAGTTAATGAAAGACAGTTCATTTCACTACTGAAGAAGTCTGGGGTTTTGTTTTTAGTTTTTTAGGTTTTTTTTTTTTAAATTCTGTGTTTGTCTGTTTTGGTAAATTAACAATATCTCTCTTTTCATGGCTCTCTGTCCAGCACCTTTTCTAAGGATTTAGTTCAATTGTTTAAAAGAATGAAATAAAGATGGAAGGAAAAAACTGTTTTGTAATGGTGCTGGGAAGCAGGGTGATATGCTTGTTTATGTTGTTAACCCATACCAAGGTTGAACATGTACAATTCTGACTGGCGAGGTTGCCAGGAGCCAGCAACATCTGTCTGTCCTATTTTCTTCTGCTCATCCAGCAATATATTTGGAACAGGGGACACCAATGTATGCACTTAAGGCAAAACTCTGACAGATGTGTAGACAGAAGTCTCAATATGTGCAACGGTCGTGGAAAATAAGAAGCCACTGTGGCCAAGTACAGGACCAACATCTGGCTTAGACCCTGGGTACGGTATGACTCTTCTGTAGGTCTCTCCCACTACACACACTCATCACCCCACTTCGCAGCATGAAGTTAAGAGTAAAGCAGAGAAGAGCTATAAAATATACACCTTGTCTCTTTGTCAACATTAGCTTTCCTTTTCCCATAGTCCCAACATGGAAGACAAGGCAAAATTCAGAGCTTGTCCTCCTCAATAGCATCACTGTAAATCTGAGTGAGGAGATGCTGTGGCTGGGGTAGCTGATTTTGAAACTACCAGTCTACACTGAGTATATCATTATAAATTCCTGTTGATGGTGTGCCATGCTTGGGAAAGGCAGGGGCAGGTCTTGTGTCCCAGTAGGATACTGTGCACTTCCCAAGTGAGGGGGTAACTCTCATTTAGCGTTTGGCTGACACAATTGACTCCCAGTGCCAACCCAGTTGATTTAAAGGGTGTTTCCAGAATTTGGCTGAAGAATGGAAAAATGTGGGGGTGACATCACTGGGGTGACGTCACTGTTCCAGCCTCTCTAATTTAGAGCAGCAGCAAAACCAGTCCCAAGATCCTCTCAGAAGGGCAGAATGGAAAATCAGATCAGGTCATCTGCTAGAGGTGTGGAGAAGGTCCACACACTATGTACCAGCTGTCAGACTCACTTTGCAGAGGTGAATCCACTATGAGGTTAAGTTGGATTATTGATTATGGTGACGTAATGCAAATAACTAATGCTTAAAATATTTATTTACAATGAAGTGCTTTTATAATAGCTCTCACTGAAGAAAATAGGCCTGTTTCCCCCCCTCCCCCCCAATTATATTGTGCTAATCTGAAAAAACTCAATATAGCATTTTAAAACATATATACTTAGAGAATGAGGTTCAATTTATTTTGTGGGACTTCCTACAAGATTAGCTGTATGAGTCTGAGAGGCTGTAAGGTCAGTCCCAAAATTAGGAAATGATAAAGCTAGCTATAAATACTGAGGTTCAACCAGTGCCTCAGGTGTTCTAGACTAGTTTAATCTTACCAAAACCAGCAGAGCTGTAGAGAGCTACACTACATGAGGATATGATTTACATTTAGCTGAATATGAAACAAAAAAATAACCACATTTCTATGTGCCCGCATATTGTTAATAGTGCTAAATAGATCTGGGCAACATTTGTTGTTTTTTCTTTGCAACACTTCAGGCTTTGAATCATTGCAGTTTGAAATCATAAACTGGGTAGCTAAGTTTTTTGTGCTGAATTTCCTGGCTATAACAAACCCGAAACAAAGGAAACATAATGATTTTCCCCCCAGAGATTCACATTTAGCTAAAATCAAAATCTTTTTCTATAGTCATTATTAGGTGCTGATGAGCACTTCAAACTGTGGTGTTTTCCTGACAGACCCTAAAAATGTAATAGTGCTGAATCCATGCAATTTACATGTAATTTAGTAAACTCTGTTCTGAAGTGGTACTTGAGGACAGCTTTGATGACTATGGGTTGGCTGCTGGCTAAACTGCACAGTCTTAAAAGAGCAGGAAGATCCTTTTCATTGATTACCATTTATCTTAGCTGGAGAACATACTCGTAGATGTCTGACAGATGGGGAGTGTATCTGAGTATTTATTTCAAATCTTTATTTACCAATGTTAAATTTTGGAACAATTATTGTAAGCCTCTAGCTTTTCGATTTCAAACATTATAAATGTAAACTGATGAGACACGTGTTGTCTTTTCTAGAAAAAAAATCATTTTTGGGGGGAGTCTCAAGAAAATTACACAGAACAAACCACTGTGCATTGCATATGTAATGTCTTGTAATTATATCTTGTCAAAAGCTCAACTTTTTTCTCCTTTATTCTTTAGAAATATGGTAATTGTCCCTTTTTCCCTTGTAGTTAATTATAAATTTCAGGAAGAATTAAGTCTGTTAAATCTCTTCTTCCCCCTCTTCCCCCTCCCTTGGTCTCTATGGCAGCAGCAGGAATAGAAGGGAATTACTTTGATCTTCATTTCTGAGTGACATTTCGTTTCTTCCGAGCATTGACCTTGTTTAGTGCAACTGAAATTTTCAATAGATTTCATTAGATTATAATTTGCTGATCTTAGGGAGATGTCTTTATTGAGATTGGTTTTAACTATGAAAGGAGAAGGGTGATTTGTTTCATAAATCTATGAACAGCTCTATAAACTGTGAAAAGAAAATGTTCAATTAACCGCACAGGCAGATATGGTTAGGGCTTAATACTACTGCACAGCAGTGGAGAGCTGCAGATGTAAGGAAAGGTGGAAGATACTGAGGAAGAAAAAGAAAACGAGAGAGCCTGATCCTGGCTCAATTAATGATACTGCTGCTTAACGATAGCAGAGCTATACATCCTTAGCAGGTCCCTTCTCTAATATTCAGAGAGCCTGGGTGGAGGTGGGAAGACAATTTCCTACTGCCAAGGTGAGATGCATTTTTATGCATTTGACATAGCTGGAGCTGATGGAATGGATTCTTTGCAATGTCCAATAGGCCATTAAAAGCAGGAAAGATGTGTCTCATGGCATGCATCCTCAACATAAACATGCATTTCTTTTGTGTTTTAATCTGTTTGCTACTACTATGGAAATTTCCTTCTGTCTCCCTTCACCTGATGCAAGACTTCTGAAAAATGAGAGGATGTGTGCAGTCAAGGAGAAGGGATTGATTATTTATGAGTGAATCATTAGGTCAGGGGTATGGCCTAGTATATGATTATATTTTACCCAGTCTGAGACCTCTAGTTGAGATCTACAATTTTCATTTCTCCAGGGAATCATCTGCATCAGAGAAGGTAATTTGCAAGGATGTGTAGGAGTAGCTAAGTATGTTCCACTGGGTTTGACTTCAGCCAACTCTTTTGCTACTGGAGACCTCGATCAAGGACTTGTATGTAATTTGCAAGTCATATTCTTGGCCATTCTAGTGGATACAAACAGAATCTCACCTGTGACTGTTTTTGACTCTGATCACCAATATCTTCTCTGAGAAAGAATATTAAGTCAGATCTTAAAGGATGCTGCAGTTCAGTGAGCCCTGAACCTTTAGCAAGTAAAATATTCCTAAATATCCTCTCTGGATTTTGTTACATCTTCCTGGAGAGCTAAGATCTGCCTCCAAATGTATCTCCAGCCATAGTCGTATTAGGCAACATTTGGCCATCCAGATTTGGTATTGACGAGATATATATAATCTCTCCCTGCCTATGAGAAAGTGGCAATAAGCTATACGTACTTGCTCTTAAAGTCCTCCAAACACCCTTAGCAGTCACTATGGTTGATCACACAACACAAAAGAAGAATTCTTTCTTGAAATCTTACCCAGAGCTTGCTGATGTGCAACTGCGTCTCTGTCACCTGGAGTCTCTCTTGTGCAGTGCCACAAAGGTCTCACCTTCTGATGCAATATTCAACATGCAATATTTCCCACCGCAATATTGCAGTGGGCACCGATGCTACCGCTCTGCATTATATTAATGTATCCGCAAGATACATTATACTGTTTCTAATCAGTGCTAATAGCAGTCAGTTATTTCAACACCTGACTGAGAAAAGCACGTAGGAAAGCAGCTTGCTTAAAGGTTGCACGCTAGGAAGGTAGACGTTGTGCTCATACTCTGAAGGGCTTGCAGCCTTGGTTTTGTCTTCTGAAGTTGGTGATTTTCTGTCTCCTGGTTACCTATGGGGTCTGCATTTCTGAATGTTTGATAAACCTATTGGTTTGGGAATTACATGTAACAGTGCCTCCAGAGAAGGAATTGCACTGTCTCTGACTAGGAGGTTAGCATCTCTATCTGACTTTGGTCATTGCTTCCTTGCTTCCTGACTGTATTATTGCTATGCAATTTATCAAGGATTTAAAGCATCAACCCAGAAAAAAAAGCTGTGACTGATGCTGCATTCAGCAATGAAAATGGATTTATTCTTTTTTGTCCCAAGGTCTCCTTATACAAAAATTACACAAGCTGAAGATCTTATTGCATATTTTGAAGGCTCTGATTGCATGAAGCTGTGATAAAGCCTATGCCTGGATAGCTGTGTCTGTGACCACATTGGAGCTGTCTCAAGGGGGAAGCTTAGTGCAGGAGGCCGGGTATCCTCAAAGAAAGGGAGTAAAACAAGACTGTGGAAATCACTCATTCATAAGCTATGGAGAAACAGCCTCTCTGTTTCCATTTCAGATGGAGAACTCTTTCATTGGAACATATTGTCCCAAACAGCAAGGCAAGACATATTCTTTTTGCATACAAATATTAGTAAACATGAAAAGCAAACTACAGGTGATTCTGTCCTCCCTTGAAGGCTATATGAAGAAAGATGATTTCAAATGATGGATTTTCATCACTTTTCAGATTTTTAACTTTCAAGTGTAGTGGTGGACCAGAGTCTATAGTTTCTATGCTCACCAAACTCCTAAGCTGGGGAAAATGTTAGCACTAATAATCAAATGGAATTAATTCCTTCTACAGCCTGCAAATAATTCCCAACATATTTATTCCTATGCTTACTTGTATTGCCTATGCTTGCAGAATAGTTTATGTAGTGTTGACCTTTTGGGTAATTTTTTTTAGTTGGTGTCTCTAGGTGTGACATGTTGGAGCTTTTGGCTGATTTAAAAAAAAAATAATTGAGCACTTTTATGAAGAAAAGCATTACCAGCAGCTGATACACAACCTTATTTCTCAGAACTATTTCAACTAGGTGAGGGTGTAAGATCTGAAAGGTATGAATAGCATTGTTTTTTACACAACAATACAAAAAGTAGTGATTATTCAAATAAGAAATCAGCTGTAATTTAAAAAAAAATCCAACCATAAATCCTCAAAAAGCTGTAGGAGAAAAGTGTTCGGTCCTAGCCCTTGTACTACATACATTTCTCAGACAATACCAGTGCAATGTCATGTTATCAACACACTCATTCAAATATCCAGCTGTGAAAGGCCATATTCTGTAGGTCACTCTACAGCCCAGATGCAGGATCAGCCCAACCCTTGTGCTGAAAAATTGAAATCTCTGGAGAACTGCTGCCTACAACGAATTCCCAGTTGCCTCTGTCTTTCTGGCCTTTGAATATGCAGCATGTGTCATGTGATTCCGGGCCTTGAGACAATTTTGGTATGAATCTCAAAGTCAAGAATACTTGCAGAGCATTAGCCCCTCCTGCTATGAGATCTGGAGCTTTTATTTTGCAGAGGTATACTCTTTAAGAATGTGAGGAGTCTTTATGAGGAGTCTCCTGACAAACATGTTATACATGGTTACCTGAGTTTGTGAGATCCGGCTTTTCAATCAGAGAAATGTTTCCTGTCCAAAGCAAATTATTAATTTTCTTGCCTTGGATTGAAGACTGAAGACATACAATTGTTAAAGAAAGGAAAAAATAATTACCAATATTTCATGCAGTCTTTTGATCAAAATTCATTTATAGTTTTATTATTTTGATAGGATTACATCGCTTGCTGTTGCATTCAACCCTTCCTTGCAGGATATAACACACACCCGCAGGATATTGCTGCCATGATAGCAGTGACTTTTTCAAATCCTTTTAAGCAAGACTTTCTAAACTTTCATCTAAAGGTACAATGCTTCTTGCTTGCTAGCTGTTTTTCTGAATATTCCTTAAAGTTGTCCTAGTGAAAATATAAAAGATAACCATTTTTTAAGGTTTGGGGAATATAAAGCTGAAACTGATATGCAGTTTTTCCTTTTTACTTATAAAAGTATTTAGTATTGCAATGCTTTACAAATGTTTGCTTTTTGGAGATAAAGAACAAAGCACTAATAGTGTTTTTTTAGTGAATGTTCTTAAATCAAACTCAAAATTGAAAATCGTGTGAAGCCTAATCAGTCTTTGCAGAGGTGGCTCTCCTTTGCTCTCAGCATGGGGAAAAGAAAGGTGTAATGTAGTTGCTTGAGATATATCTGGCTTAAATGAAAATAAAAGGAATGAAGCTTTTTTTTCACATTATTTCCTGCTTCAGGAACACACATGATTACAAGAGTCCTCCAATTCAAGGAGCTAAATAATAGTTTGACTTTTATGTGAAATGCTGAGAGTAATGGTGGCAGACACCAGAATGTATTCTGAACTTTTCTTCAGGGACTCTGACCCAATCTGCAGTGCAATTTGTTCTGATGGGCTCCAAACCTTTGCTAAAATGTAATTGAATCACTGCAAATGCAAGGGGAATTACAGGAAGATCAGCCCGAAGGCCTGATGGTTGCATCTTGCACTGCCATGTGGAACATTAGAGTTTAAATTAACCCTTCACTCTTTTCATTCTGCAAAGTTTCAGGGAACTGCAGGAGTCTTGGTTACTTGCTCCGTGTCCTCCAGGGGCCAATCTGGGGAGCAAACAGAGCGTTCTGCTCAGCAAAAAAACACACCCTAAAAATTTGGGACAGACTTATTCCTCCTGGAAAATAGCCCTGGGGTGGTTCAGGCTGCAGCTATCACTGGTTCAAAGAGGACATAATGGAAAAATGCAGCCTGTCATGAAATGGGGGGAAAAAGGCCAATCTCTACCTACTGCCTAAAGCTCTGCTGTTGTTCTCTGAATGCTGCACTGTGGAGCAAAGCCAGATGGCACATGCTTGGGGTTCAGAGTGGATGAAGGATATGTTCACTCACATAACTGAGAACTTCAAAGCAAAATTAATGGGTAACTGCTGAGGCCTTTTTGGTCCTGTGAACTGCAGATTATTTTCCCTACATGACAGTGGAAAATGTGAGGTGTAATGCATACTAGAAAACTCCTAGATGCTCCATCTGGAATGGAGTCCATCGTGCCTAGCGATTGCAGCACATACTGTGTTGTGTATAATGCCATTTTCACTTATTTGCAGCAGAGCCATGGCAGATGCCCATCCCACAAATGCTCAGTCGAAACACCTGCCTGGATACCCATTCAGCACTCTACCGTAAGTTTGAGCCTTTTAATACAAAGATTTGAGAGACTGAATGGTAAGTCTCTGCGTTTGGAGCAGCCCTGTTGGGTAAAATTTCCATACTCAGTGCATTTGAGAAAGAACAGAAACGAGTTCTAAGGCCAGACCAAACTCCTTGGGAAGCCTGAGCTGTTGAAATGTTGGGTAGTGGCTTAGCAGGGATCCTCCAGAAGTTCAGCCTGTTTGGGAATTTAATTGATTCCACATGGAGCAATGGGGATCGGTGGCAAGAATGGTATGGTTGACGGTGGTGTCCAGCTCAGAGGAGTGTGAAGTTACTGTTGATTGCTGTAGCTCTGGGCTCCAGCTGAGCTTGATGACTGGGAGCCTGCTAGTTTTGTGTGGTCGTGGACACAGTTTGTGGGAATTCATTCATAAGCTCCTGCAGGGTCTGCCAGAAACAGCTGATGTTTAAAGCACCAGGCTGTCCCCAGACCCAGGTGGTGACACAAGGAAGCAGAGGTGCATCTTTTCTTTTGCACATTCTCATGGAAGAAAGAAAGAATGATGATTCTAAGTGCTTTACAGACTAATAAGTGGGAAAATTTGCCCAGTGTAGGTAACTAACTTTTGGGATGCTAGGCAGTGAGTGAACTTTAGTCTGCTGAGTTTATAGGAAATGACCTATGTAAATGCTTTCCTCCTCCTGCCAATTAGATGACTTCAGTGAGATTTGCTTTTAACTGTCAAAGACACAGTAATATTTGAAGAGAAAAAAAGAAACGGTGGTCAAGTTGACACTGCATTGATTTATATCTTGTCTGAACATACATTGTAGATAGAGCCAAATTCTTGGGTGCTGGAAGTTAGAGGGCTGACTAATAGAGCTATGATGATTTATCTCAACTGAGGCGTTGGCAGGATTTAGCTGACATTTTCTTTGGCTTTGGACCACAGCATGATGTTGGTCCACAGCTATCAACTTGTTACCTTTTATGAGCAGATGAATGAGAAACAAATTCAAGTTTTCGCTCTCCCTTGGTCTCTTGCTACTCTTGCAAGTGATTGTAAACCCTGTGGTTTTGGTTTTCCTTGTAATATGTTAAAATTAATTATATCATTGTTGATCTTTATTAAAATAGACCCACTTAAAAGTATTGATTGAACAGTAGAACTCAACAGTTTTTTACCAGATGAGGATGTAGCCCAGTATCTAATTAATAACTCTTCTTAATTATTAGTTTCCATTCTCAGAGGCTTTGGATTGACTTTATAATGCGGTCTTGTTATTTTTTGTTTGTATTAAGAGGGTTGCAGCATAAGCACAAGTATGGTAGTGTGGTGCTTTGAGAAATAGAAGCGTACTGGGAATTTGTAGTAAGTCAGGAGCAGTTGCACTCAATGGTTTCCACTAACACCAAGACCTGACTTTTCACATAGTGGCTTTAAATGCTTTGGATATTTTTTAGGATATTTGTTTCTTAAACCATCAAAAATAAAAGCATTTAGCTTGAGTATTCTTTGTTTGTCTCTTGCTACACCAGATATGTGTGCACGCATAGGTAATATCTATAGACCTGCTATCTTGCACATTTCTATATTGTCACAAAAATGGTAAACTGAGGATCAAGCTTTGCTGTCTTTGTTAGCACTAGAAGTGGTCTAAGATCAGAACAACTCCAAGAACTGTTATTTTTAAACTGTTAGAGTGGAAAGTGGTACTGGAACCAATACTATTTATTATCTTAATCAACAACATAGTGGGATTGAGTGCACCCTCAGCAAATGTGCAGATGACACCAAGCTGAGTGGTGCAGTTGATATGCTAGAGGGAAGGGATGCCATCCAGAGGGACCTTGACAGGCTTGAGGAGCATGCCTGTGCAAACCTCATGAAGTTCAACAAAGCCAAGTGCAAGACTCTGCACCTGGGTCAAGAGAATCACCAGTACCAGTACAGACTGTGGGATGAAGGTATTGAGAGTGGCCCTTCAGAGAAGAACTTGGGGATACTGGTGGATAAAAAATTGAAAATGAGCTGACAATGTGTGCTGGCAGTCCAGAAAGCCAACCGTATCCTGGGCTGCATCAAAAGAAGCGTGGCCAGCAGATCGAGGGAGGTGATTCTGCCCCTCTGCACTCTGGTGAGACCCCACCTGGAGCACTGCGTCCAACTCTGGGGTCCTCAGTACAGAAGAGACATGGACCTGTTGGAGCACGTCCAGAGGAGGCCACAAAAATGATCAGAGGGATGGAACACCTCTGCTATGAGGAAAGGCTGAGAGAGTTGGGATTATTCAGCCTGGAGAAGAGAAGGTTCTGGGGAGACTTATTGCAGCCTTTCAATATATAAAGGGGGCTTATAAGAAAGAGAGACTTTTTACCAAGACCTGTAGGGACAGGACAAGGGGTAAAGGTTTCATGGAATCATAGAATTGCTAAGGTTGGAAAAGACCCTTAGGATCATCAGGTCCAACCGTTAACCTACCACCGCCAAGTCCGCCACTAAATCATGTCCTCAAGCACTGCATCTACCCGTCTTTTAAATACCTCCAGGGATGGGGACTCAACCACTTCCCTGGGCAGCCTGTTCCAGTGCCTGACAACTCTTTCAGTAAAGAAGTTTTTCCTAATATCTAACCTAAACTTACCCTGGCGCAGTTTGAGGCCATTTCCTCTCGTCCTATCGCTTGTTACTGGGGTGAAGAGACCGACCCCCACCTCTCTACAGCCTCCTTTCAGGTAGTTGTAGAGAGCAATAAGGTCTCCCCTCAGCCTCCTCTTCTCCAAACTAAACAACCCCAGCTCCCTCAGCCGCTCCTCATAAGTCTTGTTCTCTAGACCCTTCACCAACCTTGTTGCCCTTCTCTGGACACGTTCCAGCACCTCAATGTCCTTCTTGAAGTGAGGGGCCCAAAACTGGACACAGTACTCGAGGTGCGGCCTCACCAGTGCCGAATACAGGGGCACTATCACCTCCCTGGTCCTGCTGGCCACACTATTCCTGATACAAGCCAGGATGCCATTGGCCCTCTTGGCCACCTGGGCACACTGCTGGCTCATGTTAAGGCGGCTGTCGACCAACACCCCCAGGTCCTTTTCAGCCAGGCAAACTGAAAGAGGTAGGTTTAGCTTGCACATAAGGAAAAAAAATTATGATGAGGCTGGTGAAATACTGGAACAGGTTGCCCAGAGAAGTTGTGGATGCCCCATCCCTGGAAGTGTTCAAGGTCAGGTTGGATGGGGCTTTGAGCAACCTGATCTAGTGAAAGATGTCCCTGCCCGGCAGGACTAGATAATCTTTAAAGGTCTTTTCCAACACAATGCATTCTATGAATCTATGAAAAAACCCAACTTACTATTAGAATACAGGTGAACCATTCACTTACTTGCTTTTTTTTTTTTGAACGTAGAGTACAACATGTGGTCCTTGAGGTAATTGCCTACTTGAAGCTTGCTTCCATCTATATTTTGCTTGATTATAAGAGTTGAATGGAGCGAAGGAGCTCAGCACTACCCCACAAATAAGTTGTAATTCCCAAGTACCTCCTGCTTCTTTTTTATCAAACCATTTTCTATACAGCCAAATGGATTTTTCTGTTTACCTTATCTGTATCAGATATTTATAAGCATTTTTTACCATACTTCAGTAGATGTCTTTTCTTGGGAGACTAATGCAGACAGTTGGGGAAAATTAAATCAAACAGAAATGAACTTCTAGGTGGTCAGTGTTTTTCACCATCTGATTTCAAAAGTGTTTTTTAACTGCCTTGCTTTTATCTGAGAAGAATATTTGTGAAACGTCAGCATTTTGATAGAAAGCTGATTAATGAAATGAAAATTTCCAGTGACACATCAAAGCATATTACTTGCTGTGGAAGGATTGAAAGATCAAAAAAAAAAAAACCCAGAGATTTGGCCAATTATTAGATGACTGTTTTGTGTGTTCAGATGCCTGTCAAGAGGAGTACAGGGAACAGTGTGAAATAATGAAGGAAATAGTAGCAAGAGTATCCTCTTTCATCAATTTTGCTGGCTGCATTACTCAGGATGGCATGAGTCCGGGCTAGTTTTTCCCTCCTTTTTCAGCAGTTTTTGTAAAAAGCACTGTGTCCTCTCTTGGGAGAGCCTTTCCCATCTAATGCAAGAACCAGGAGGTCTGGCAGCATTGCTGTTATGTAACAGTCTGACTTTTGCTGTCCCTAATTTACCGTCCTTTTTGAATTTGCTGATGATTCTTGCAATTAAGATTCTCAATTCTGTTTGGCAACTCACCATCTGCAAAAGAGGGCATAAGTGAACACTGCCTTTCTGTGCCTTCACAATGTCCTTAATTAGATTCATTTCAAGTCTGAGAGTTTTAATCAAGGGAATTACCTAAGGGTGGCTTTGTCTGCACTTGCACTTTTAGTCATGTCTTCCAAAGGATTTGTAGTGTTTGATTATAAAATACTCCAAAAGGAGTTCACTGCACTGCTCTTTAGCATACTAAACCTTCCTATTGCTGCGGTTGCCCGCTAGCTAGATCCGTTACGCAAAGATAATGAAGTATCACAAGATGCACTTTTGTTGCAAAAACATTTGGGGTTGTCTTTTCCTCTGGCCCTGTTGACAGCTTTTCTTGACTTCAGCATTCAGCACAAACATTCACCTTATCTCGCCCTGCAGCATTAATAGGATCCCTCTACTTTTCCCTGCTGCAGTCTCAGCAGAGCTCCTTGGCCCACTGTCCTAGTCCCCGTCCACCAAAAGATTCTCCTTTGGGAAGTCATCTGCCATGAGAAGCAGCAGGAGAGAGAGAGTGGTAAAGGGTGTGTGGGCACAAAAGGCAAAGGATCTGGTGCATGCCCTAAGCAGAGCCTCGTTCAGCATCAACTGTCCCCTCGATGTGAAGAAGGGGACAGTGGCTTTAAGGGTAGGGGAACCTGAGCGAGGGTCCTCATAGGGGAAATGCAGCAGCCGTGCATGCTGTGATAGCTCACAGGCTGCGGCTTTACATAGGTGCTGCATTCTGTGGAAATTTAGTGCAAGTTTTGGCTGCCAGCCTGCTTTGCAGCTGAGCCCTCTGTCTTTCTGCCCCTCGATTTACCTATATCCATAACACAAGGAGAGCAAAAGTCACTCCTCTTTGAACCTGCGTACATGTGCAGGATATTATTGCTCTATTTACGTGGGATAGATCAGTGCACAGAGGATAAAGTTACTCTGGCTTTCTCTTTTCCCAGTTTATTGGGAACACTGGAGGGACAGGAATGCACTAATGCCCTGCACAATACCTGAATTTAGCCTAATCTGGGAGTTAACCCGTAAACATTCCTGGTTCAAACTAATCGAGGTTTTTGTATTCAGACTCCACAGTAGTTGTTTTGAAGAAAGTCATACTTTTGGAAGATGACTGCATGTTAGTTCTGGTGGTTGTGCTCTATGTAAAGAATGTTCTGACACGATATTGTACAATGGAGCCAAGCAGAAACATATTGAAACATGCATATTCTGCTTTGCTTTAAGGCTATGAGTCTGGAAGAATAGTTTCTGAAATCAGTCTTGCTTTCTTTAAACACAAACAAATAAATGGCTCTGTTTGGCTAGGCTCAGTTCTCTCCCGGGACTTTGCGTTGTGCCTCGTAATGATGTTCCTTCCTCTCCTGTGTGGATGTGCTCTATAAAATAAATAAATAGCTCTGCACTCCAGAAGGTGCCTTTTGCAGGGTCACTCTCTCTCTCTCTCAGCTTTAAGTCTTTTTCTATTAAAACCCCGTTGGCTAATAAATTCCACAGACAATCCGGGTGGTGGGGAATGTTTTTTGTGGCTAACTTGAAATATTTGAAAACTGAGCTATTAATACAATGCACTGTTCTTCTATCTTTCACCTCGGTGCTGATGGTAATGGAAAACTTTGAGTACTAAAACTCAGTTTTATTTTTAAAGGAGATATTAAAGTAATGCTATGCATGTTTCTGCTGGGTCACTGTATTCCTGCAGATCTTCATTCCAAGGTCTCCTGTACCCCTCCTTGCCCAGTGCTAAAGGCAGTTTACCATCCACCTCTTTACCATTTAAAAAGGCTGTCTGTACCCTGCGCTGCTGAGTCTGTCACCAATTGCCAGCTACAAAGCTGCTTTTTAAAATAGCAACTTAAATCCCCCTTCCCCTTGGATAGCTCTCTGATGCTTCTTTCGCATATGCACCGCCCCTCCCCAGCCTTCCCTGGGGAAAAACATGCTGTTCCTATTGTTGTTGGCTGTAGCTCGAGGTGGTGAAGAGTTGTGACATCTCTCCTGTAATCTGATTTACGGATTCAGTGGGGAAGGTTCCAGCTAGACTAAGGTAGTGTTGGATTAGCAGCAAACCACAGCACATCCCAGCAGGGCAGCAAACGCTTCATGCTTGGGTAGATAGAGGCAGATGCTAGCAGAGTATGTGTTAACAGAAGGGCTCAGGAGCAAATTTTGAGAGAAAGAGGGCAAAAGAAGTCATTTAGTCCTCTATTTCATCAAAGAGTAGGGAAGAAAGGGGAAAGAAGATTTTTAAAAATGGTAATAGCCCCTTGACAATGAAGTATATATACTTAATTTATGACATATGTGGTCCTTCCTTCTGTTTCAGCTCATGTGATCCCAGTGAAACAAGGGAGGGGTTTCATAATTGCAAAACAAGCTCAGAAACCCTTAAGATAGGGTGATAATTTGTTTAAAAAAATAGTATGATAAACATTAAGCTGTACAAAATCATTATCTGCAGATTGACCCACATAGCTGCTTGACATCATCATCATGAAACATTTTGCATGAGTTATTTACGATGAGTAATCTCATTAAGCACACATTATGTATAGGATATTTGCTGTCTTTATTGCTTTATTTGTTTTATGGAAAGCACCAGGATGTTTCTGCAGAAGTGTACCAGTGCGTAACTTAGAACAAAATATTTCTAACTTGGTTAATAGAAATTGTCTTTAAGCTGAAACTTGGTATTGATCTTTATGACAGCAATTACTTAAAGGTAAACTTTTATAGGAAAGCAAATACAGATTTAACTACTTAAAATCATTGCAACTCATGAGGTTTATGAGAAAAAAATTTAAACAAAACTTAATACTCTTCTGGACACTATTTTAAAATTCTGTTTTAAGTGCTGATTTAGCCACACAACATTTTGACAGTGTCACTGAAGTTTAAAAACAGTGTGCACATCCAAATTCTACAGTATTTATTATTTATTATTCCCAGAACAAAAGCACTATTGGTGTATAGTCTTTCTGATAACATATATGTAGCTTGTGGGTTATATCCTGGGGATGTTGCTACCCAAAAGCCACCCTTTCCTGAAATGGGAAATTCCATGCTAAGGTCAAACACAAGCAATTCAAACATTTTGAGTTTATGGTAATATACACAAGGACAAAGTTAGCCCCACTCTTTATTTACACCCTGCAATAACCAGCAAATATGATTATTATGACTGCTTAGAAGCATTTCTAGTCCCCAGTAAGGTGAGCTAAATTGTTTTAATTATTTTTCTCTTATATGTGCTGCAGCATAAAATGAGGCAGTGATTTATTTTTTTAGGAAATCGAACATGTTCATTGTATAAATTAAAAAAGTGTATGTGTACGTAACCACCACGTGAAGCGGGGCTCAAGTGGAAGGACTGTGACTCATGGTTCAGTAACTCCTGCCACGACGATATCTGGAAACCGCATGTTAGCAAGGAGCCTCGTTGTGCCTGGCACTGTTAAAATCTATAGAAGAAACTTGTGGCTGAAGCAGTTGTGGAGAAAAAGGGTAGGAACTGTGCCTTGTTTGGCAGGATTTGATAGAGATGCTGAAAGTTAAATTAATCTGTCAAGGTTTATGTCATTGGAGAACTATAAACACTTTTGAGGTGCAGTTCACCTTTAGACTGGTCTTTAAAGTATGAATTGAGGTATTGAAAGGTGTGTTTCTCTTGATTAATGATAAAGGAGACCTAGACAACCAGCTCTGATACAGGTGTCTGACCCAAAGATGTATCCCACGCCAGGGGATTTTCTCAGTGTTGCACAAGTCTGTGGCAAAGTGGTGACCTACAACAGAGACTCAGCTATGAGACTTTCCTTCTAGGCTACCCCAAACAAGCAGTTTATTATAGCTATCCTTCTACAGATAGGTGGAGCTGCCACTAACTTCCAGGCAAAATGCAAATGAATACAGGATTGGATCTGGGCACAGCCCAAGCCATAGAGGTATTACAGCATCTCGTGTAACCTTGTATTATGCCAACCACCTTTTTCCTTAATACCTTGGAAAAAAAAAAATCTATTCAACCATAATAGACCATATGTTTTAGCAGCATTTTCATTTGTACTTTTAGATTGCAAGTCCTGTTATTCATTCAGTACATACATACTTTATAATGTCATTTACACTTAGAGGGCTATAGAAACCTAAAGATCTCTCTCTATCACATAAATGGCTGTGAATAGCGATCTTGGTGAATGTGTTCTCCAAAGATTTATTCCTGAAAAGTTCTGAATGTCTCCCGTGAAGTGCTTGTCTCCCTTTGACCCTGTTGGTATCACTCATATGCCCCTATAAATGAGCATGGGAATCCTGCCCTGGGACTGGGGCAGCCTATATGTCAGGGAGGTGTTGCACAGGCATTTCTGAAGAAATGAATATAAAAAGCTTCTTCAAAGGCTTATAGAAATTGCTTTTCCTTGCGGAATACTCATTTCTCTGCTGTTTGGGACATTTTCTTTACAGTTGGGAACAGTCATGCAAATTAAGATTTGTTTGCTTTGTTTGTTTGTTTTGGGTGCTCTAAAGAAGCAAGAAATATAAGTGGGAAAATGCCTGTAAATCATATAATTAATAAACTGTTATGTGTCACAGGAAGACTATGAATTATAGGTCTAAATATCCTGTGTTTTCAGGGGTTTGAAAACTAGAGCTTCAGTTGTCCATGCAAGCAGACCTGAGTTGCATCATCCATACCTGGGATTTAAGCCTTGCAAAAAGGAACGGTGCTAGCTCAACCCTGTTTGTTGATGACTCGTGCAGTCTGAATGAAGCTTATGTATACATCTCTACAAATCAGTGTCCCTGCGTGAATTTTTCTGGGTGGGCATCTGCCTTTTTTGCATCAAGTATATCACCATCTTATGTGAAGTCACAGGGATAAATATTTGTTTGAAATGTTTAGCATGGATTATGGATTCAGATGCATCCTATCAGTCATTCCAAGAGTACCTATTCATCTAACCCACAGTAGGCCCGTCTCTATCTCCTTGGATACTTTACTGTGTTTCCTTAATGTCTGCGCATCTCGGAGTATTAATTTGTTGTCACAAGACCCTTGTGAAGAAGGTGGGAAAAGCTGCTATCCCCATTTTACAAATAAAGGGGAAAAGCAGAGAGGTGGAGAACACAACTACGTTGTGTAGAAATACACTGAGCATGTCAGTTCTGGAATGGGTGCTGCACCCAAAGTAATTAACCCATGACAGAGCTAATTAGTCCAAGCATTATGCCACAACTTTGTAAACTATTTTACTGTGCCATGCAACTGGTCAGCTCTTGGAACAACCTTGGGGCTTTGTAACAAAGCAGTGGATGACAGAACAGGACATTATTCTCTTGTGGAAGGGGACAAGACATTTTTACAAATATTTACCATCATAGGTAATGGAGTAACTGCAGGAAAGGGTTTTGATATGTTACTTTGGCAGCCTGGGTCACCCCTTTGCTTGGTTATTTACCTTCAGTTTGTGAGCTGTGTTCTAGCTGTAGAGCAACGGGACAACCAAAGTGTAGCAGCCGTCAGATCCGCAATCTGCTCTGCCATCACTGTCTTTGCTGAGAGCTGAGTTTCAGGGGCAGCTACATTTAGAGGCTATGCATTCTGTATTCATCTGAATTGTTTATAATGTATGGTGGAAACATCTAAAATAGGATACTGTATAATTAAAGAAAAGGCAAAACCACAGAAAAGCTGAAGCTTTTCCTCCCACAGATACATACTATGTATATGTATTTTTATACAGACACCTCAGTACCTCCTTCTTCGTGCCTCTGGCACCAGCTCCTGAGCTCACCCCAGTTGTACTGATCTCTGCTGCATAAATAACACTCTGGTCCCGTCTCCAGTTAATCTAAACCTGTTGGTGTTCAACTCCTATCCTTTTTTGCTCTGCCACCTGCCTCTCAATCTGACTGCTGTGGTACTCCCTTTGCTGTCACCAGTCTGGGATTTCCTGAGTGAAGGCTGCATCTTGAATTATTTTGGGGATGGAAGGAGGGGTAAGGGAGTGCTCTTCCTTATTTTGGTGCTCTCTCTTCACCTACAGAATAGATCTCACATTTTCTTCTTCCCTGCTGTGTCCTTACTTCTGAGGTACTTAGAGAGGCATATTCCTGTTTGGAGAAACATGTACTATTTTTAAACCGTTTATCATTGCAGAATAGGTAATCAGAAAAAAAAAAAAGTCATGAGTGAAGAGCAGTGATTTCTAACACTGGATAGCCACCTGGAAATATTTAAATGTCATGACAGTAGCAGAATGGCAATACTGGGTTGAAGGACAGGGAATAAACCTCAAGAGATTGAACCGAGTCATCTGTTGTCACAGGAAAAACTATCGTGTAAAACCTCACTTAAGAATTTGGAAATGATTCACTGTCACACACTTCTCCCCTGTGATCCCATGTTGGTCTCTGCTACTGCATAAATATGATAAAATAAAGCCACAGATAAGAAACACAAAAACCCACTATGTAAAGATTAGTCTCAGTAAAAAAGGCAGGTGAATCACTTACCTGAGAATTTGTAGTCTACCTGGATTTGCCCCCTTACTGCAAAACAGAATTGTGTGTCCTGATATGTTGCATCTCTGCATGGTGGAGCCTTTGATTCTAAGCTCAGTCCAGGCCTGCCTGCTAACAAGCCAATTTATGTCACATTTGGCAATAGCAGACTGAGTCTCTTTAGATGGTTCATAAAACTTTAGACGGGCCATAGCAGGTAGAACAAAATTCGCGAGGACCTCTATAGCTCTGCAGCTGGTAGAAGTCCGTGGTTGATGCTTAGAGATAAAGTGTGGTAAGGCATCAAATACAGAGTGATATTTCCCTTGGAATATCTTTCCTGCTTCCAGCAATCAGGAGTTTAGAGGCTTCTTAAGTTTGAGGTTACGGATGGGCAGTTACTTTTGATGGACTGGAACTCATTAAAATAAGAATTAGATAAGTGGAACAAAATTCTGCTGTCAGATATAGTAAAGTAAATCTAGATTTGCACCAGAGTAACAGGGCAGGGTTTGGTTGCTCATTCTGTCTCTGGCTAGTAAAAGTGATTGAACCTTGAAAGTTTGAATCCTCTCCTGGATTTTTTTTTTTTAATAAAGAACTGGTTTGATAGTAAAATCTTGGCATTTACTTTATCAATTCTTAACTGTAGTAAAGAAGTTTTTACTTATCAGGTATATGCCTATCAGTTTTCTAGTGTAGTATATAGGCTTATTCTACTTGAATATAATCTGATCAGCTATGCATTTTCTCCCCCTTTAGCTACGTGCATGAAGAGTGCTTTTTAGAGATTTAAGGGGTGTTTTAAACAATGATATTTTCGGCTATCTTTCATGAAATTCAAATTGCCACTAACTTTCTGCAACATCAGTTCTATGGAAACTCACCATCCTCTACAATAAAAAATGTCTTTGAGCAGATCTTTCAATTTTTCTCATTTATTTTCTGTTGCTTTTTGCATATTATTTCTTGCATTGTGGCTCATAGGAAGTTGTGGAGCTCTTCGTGTAAAGTTATTTGCAGTCTTTCTTTTCCAATTAACAGTAGGGCCTCGTATAAGACCTTCGTTTGTTTCAGTAAAATCAATGACAAAATTGATTTTGAAATGAAAGTAGAAGGGTCTCCTCAGTTTATCACCTCTGAAAATGAAAACATTTGAATTAGGTTTGTGGATTCATAGCATTCACAGTAGTAGTTTAGAATATTGCATGTTTATTGGGTTCTTAGATGTGCTTAACTGCTGTTAAGCAGTAAACTCCCAGAAAAGGGAGTTTATTAAATGATCTATTTACTAAACCAAGCTCGACATCTTTATTCATTCACATCTGATTATTTTACTACCTCCAAATGGTATTTTGGACATGGAGGTTGGATACTATTTTTTATTTTGACTCTGTTTAGTAGTGATAATCTACAGAATCACTACAGCTTTGTGGGAGAGTGAGTTGTTTTGTGTTGTGCTTCACAGATAATTAACAGAATTGCCAGCTAATTTCTGAGTCCTTATTACTGGTGAATTCTGACCTGAGGCAGAATAGGGCTGGGAATAAAGGATCTAGGAGCTCTTCTGAAAGAACTTCCAAGTTCTGGCTTGCTCCCAACACACCCTAAGAAAAATCACCCTGTCTGTCCCTTGGTTTCACCAAGCTAGATATACAAATACTTGCTGCTTTCCTGAATGTCTTTGAGATCTATTAATGTGTACAGTACTGCATAACAGTGTGATATGATTTCAGATTCCACATTTAATTTTCCTTGGTCAGCATTAGAACCTTTTTGTCTTGAAACTGAGGATGAAAGGAAAACTTATTGAAAAACATATATTTTATTGTATTACAGAGCACCTGACATTTAAATTATTTTTCCTTTTTTTTTTTTTATTTTTTTTTATTTTGGATAAGACAGGGTGTGGGATAACAGCTTGTTATTTTGGGGATTCAGTTTTTGGGTGCAAAACCAATACATTGGTACAATAACAGATTTTATAATCTAATTTTAAAAAAGAGAATGGTTCAGGAATCTACGCATCATAGATACAGGCTGAAGCTCTCAATATTCAAGGTGGTTTAAACTTCTTTGTTTTAAAATAAGGTGGCTCAGAAGCATAGAAAATAAACGTTAGTTGTTTTTTTAACAGGTGTTCCATAGCCTTTTATTCAGTTGCTTACTACTGCAATCTTTATAACTTTGTTCTTAATTTATTTTTTCTGTTTATTCATCACTGACTAAAGATACTGTCACACCTGCAGAAGCCTCAAATTTATCTTCCTTTCTGAACAGGAGCCAGAAGACCCCAACTCTCATGAAATTGAAAAGGCTGGCTAATAACAAATAGCTACTTGTTCTTGCTGCTAGCCTCTAAGCGGGACGAGCTACCATGAAACACCCTCTCTAACTGCCAGTCTAGCAGACAGGGATGCATCACAGGACTGCAAAGCCCTGGGTCCATATAAGCAATTTAGTGGCTGAAGTGCAGCTTAGACAAAATTTAAGTTTCTGAGTCCAAGTAGGCAATTCCTAAAGCCCATGCCCATTCCTATCCCTCCCTTCCTCCCTGCTTAGATGTCTCCAAGATTTCAGGCACCAGAGTTTTCAGAAGTAAATTTCCCATCCTTCTTTCATTTCTCCACGTACAACTGGCCACCTTTTGCAGATAGGATGGAGACTTCCTCTGTCTGAGCCTTATTTGTTGCTGCTGGTCATAGCACTCTCCTGGGAGGTAGAAATGTGGATTTGACCTCCAGAGTGAAGCTTGTGCTGAACTCTGAGCTTCCGTTCACAAAAATGCAATTACGCTAAGAGCATCTCATCTTCCATCCATCTTTTGAGGGGAAAGAATGAAGCAATCATCTCTACCTAAAGGGACAATGTAGGCCTGTGAGTAGGGTTGAGGGCTTTAGGTGATGTATCGTAATCTCTTTTAGGTGCACAGGTCAGGCAGGCACCTGCAGTAGGAGATGGAATTTCAGAAATATCCTTTTATCTGCCTTCCTACTGGCATCCCCCTCTGCTTCTAGCCAACATGCTGGTTTTTCTGAATTTTATTATTAGTCATTTTCATGAACTGCATGAAATTAGTGTCACCATGCTTTATGGATCTGCAACTAGTTCCATTGTGCTCTTCTCAAAGTGTGGCAGAAATGTTGGTGACAATATGCAGTGTCACCTTACAGGCACCAGAAACCCCCTAATGTAGTGACTTTATTCAGAAAGGAGCACAGGGAGATGCTGGAAAGTAGATCAGTGATTCCACTGAAAATTACTTAGATTTTTAACTAAGTCCAGAGTAGTGTATCACATCAACATGGCAGAGCATCTGTAAGAAAAAAGTGTATCTTGATAGCTGAAGAAATGTTGTGGGAACTTTTTGGGTTTGTTTTTGGAAGAATGAAATAAAATGGTAGGTAAAGGTAATGCTTATGGACTTAAGCTGCTATTTTTTTTT
Organism: Theristicus caerulescens; assembly: GCA_020745775.1. Lineage (NCBI taxonomy): Eukaryota > Metazoa > Chordata > Aves > Pelecaniformes > Threskiornithidae > Theristicus > Theristicus caerulescens. The sequence continues at coordinate 125,737,280 of CM036559.1, read as the reverse complement.
CTGAATGTTTTTGCTAGGTTTTCTTTTGAGATACAGCATTACCTACAAAAATAAGGAACAAACTCTCCCTGCAACTACAAACTGAGTGAGCAGCAAGAAACTGAATTTTAGCAGAGCCTAATGCCTATCAGTCCTGTGCAGAGCTGCAGGACCTTTGCCTACGTCTTTGCGGATGGACATTTCTATGCTGATTTGTGAAAGGAAAGAGTTGGGAACTGCATTAGTTAAATTGCATTGCTTAGTCAAATTAATGCAGAATAGTTAGAAAAGCTAGGTAATTTAAAATAATTTGGGAGTCTCAGCAAACTCTTCACATGAAATTTAACTGAACTCCCTCTCGGTTACTTTCTGCTTTCTAAGTATAGTAATACACATTGGCAAAAATAGTCTGTCTTATACTGACTGATCATCTCTTCATTTGACAGATTGGCTGTGAGAAAAGATTTAGGTGTCACTGTGAGTAGCTCATGAATTAGATTTCAATTCCGTATAAAATAATTGAATAAATACCCGGAGATGAAATCAGTAAAATCTTGAGGGTAATAGAAGTTTGAGTAAACAAGCAGCATGATTTTTATAGAGAACAAATCATGCAAGACACACTTAATTGCTTGTTTTGATAGAATTACTAAATTATTAGCTGCTGCTTATATTTTTTAGAGATAGACTTTCAAAAACATCAAGAGCAGTTAGGCGCCCAGCTCCTGCTGATTTTAAGAGCTTGCTACATTATCTCCTGAAGTTTTAAAGAAAAGTTCATGTTAATTGGCTTGGAGTTTAGTCTTGCTACATGACTTTTTAGACCCCCAGGAGTGACTGTGCCCAGACAGATATATACTGAGTTGCAGAGGGATGCTGGCAGTGCTTCCCGAACCAATATTATATGCAGGCTTGCTTTATATTTTCATTAATGATTGTGAAGTTAGGCTCAAAGCAGCATGCCAATGAAATGTAGAGGCCAAAAATTCAGTAAGCCGTGAGCATTATTATGATAATATGGTACTGAAGAACAAAGACTCCCTCCAAAATACCTTGTCAGTCCCCCTGCAAAACAAAAAAAACCCCACCAAAGTAGAACTTTTAATGAGAACAACAAATCTTAAAGACTTTTGGTGGGAAATTCCAGATACCACCTGGAGAAGAAAGAGAGCTTTGACAACTCTTTCAACAAACAGTGGTGCTCTGAAAATGTTACATTATGCTTACTATTTTTCTGAATTCTTTCAAATAACTTAGTCTGTGGACTGAAGCAAATTTAGGGGTCACTAATGCAGATAGATCAAAGAAAGAACATAGTAGCACTCACATCTGATAACGCACCCTTCTAAAACAGATCTTTTCTACTGGTTGATTGAAGAGAAGCTAGTAATTTGGACAAATAAATGCAAATCAGTTAGCTCATTTCACCTGTCAGAACTCCTTGGAACTAAATATGGACACTTTTTCTGCCACTGTATAATTGGAAGCTCTCCAAAGGTGGCATACATTGAATCGGTTCCACTGGAGAAAAGCTGAATCATGGTGGGTATTTTTAAGAGGAATCTAAAAGGAAAGGAGATAGTGCAGCTAAAGGAAATGGCAGGAAGCGAATTTGGCTGAAGCTAACAATATCTGATTCAAAACAGATGTCCTCAGACAGCCAGTGGTCAAGACTGAGGAAGAGATGAAAAGAAAGGAGACAGAAGGTGTTTCTGGGATGTTCTATGGGGGAGCAGGAAGCGTATGGAAGAGGGCCATGGGATTGAACTGGGACCAATCTGTCAGACATACTTACAGTGGCAACATAGGGAATGGGGTGGAGAAAATAGGAAGCCCTTGAATAATGAGGGTAAGACGCAAATGGCTACTGAATGGGTGACTGGCAATGAAACTTGTATGTAAGTGCATCAAGAGTTGGGTTTTACTGCTTGACAACCATCCAGGAGTTAAAGGAAAGAAGGGAGGTGTTTGTAAGAACCATGGCAAAATCAGCAGCTCTCTAGGAGCTAATTAGGGGGGGGGGAAAAAAAAAAGAAAAATTTAGGCTGTGGTTCATCTAGGGTCCTACATTTGGTAGAATTAAAATGGATGAAATCATGAACTTCACGAAGTCAGTGTGAGTTGAGATCAGTGTGGACAGGAATGATGCCACAACTTAAAATGGTTTAATGGCAAAGAAAAGCGTATGAAACACCTTTAAGGCTGAACTTCAGTAAATTCAGACATTGAGTTCGATATCTTATTCTCCATGCTTCTAGTCAAGGGAAAGTTAAATAGAGCCTATGGAAGGGGAGAGCAACATAAAGTTTTGTTTTAAAGGATCGTTTGAGTCAAAAGAAATTAATCTTCTCTATCAGTATCATCTTCTCATAGAGCTGAAGCTTGAAGATGATGTTTATCAGTTGCCAGTCATTGAGATAATAGATGTGAATCTAAGTCATCCAGCAAAATCTGTATTAGCTTGAAAAGTGGCCTGAAAGGATAAATGGCAAGTAAATATTTTCACCCTGTATGTGTGTAACAAAAACAAAAACAAAAAAGGAAGAAAAGTACAGGACATAAAACAGGGTTTCTTATAAATGACAAAATAAACTTATGTGGAACTATTTCTTCAATAGTCATTGCTCATTTTAAGCCCATTGTTGTATACCTATGATTAGGATTGTATTACTATGCTTCTGTTACCTTGTATCAACATTTAATTTCACTGTGGATAGAATTGAATGCCTTTTTAGTTGCCCTAGTGTGTCTGAGACATCCGTGCAGGAGGGCTCAGGGGAGAGAGATAATATGTAGCTCTCTTCTAGAGAGGCAGCTTGGGGTGAGGAAGGGTACCTGAAAGCATGGAAAATGACACAAGATACACATGATTAAAGGGTGAATCCCACCCTTTATTGGCAGTATTTAGTACAGAATTACTCAGCATCACAAGATCCTTGGGTAGCTTTACACAGTTGACTTTCATTTTTGCTACTGTGGATAACTCAAGATCCCCATCAAACACTGCCAGCTCTGTTATCCTCTTTTTCAGATGATTTATGACTATTTTGAATTGCATAGGCGCCAGTAGAGATTCTTAACAGACTTCACTGAAAGCTTCCTTCTACGGTGAAAAAGTATCTTTTATTCCTAGCCTTCATTTTCAGTTCTTGTCAAGCTGTTAATTCATTGGAAGAGCTGTACTCTTACCTCCTGAGAACATAATTTCTTTAAGAGACTTTGGTAAAGGATCATATTAAATATTTTGGAAATCCAAGCAGAATAACCAACCTCATCTGTATGATTTTTGTGTCCTCTGAAAGAAGAGGCTTCAAAAGTCTGTGAACAATGTCTTCCATACGTTAAACCCAGCTTGATTTGTCTCTGTTTTGCCACATCTTTGTATTCCATCTGCTATTTTGCTCTTTTGTATAGTTTCTACTATTTTTTCGAGAACAGAACACAGATTGTCTGCTCTGTATTTCCTTAGATCCCTCCATAGCCCTTTTTAAAATTGATGTCACAGCATCAACCTGCCAGTTTGCAATCCCCTAACACAAAGGAGGAGTTAAGTGATGGGTTGATCCTTCATGGTTGATACTTTACAGTGTCATATTTGAGTTTCTTCAAAACTCTGGGGTGAATATGATGGCTTGCATGACTTGCTACTACCCATTTTATGGATCTGTCCTAAAACCTTTACTACCAGCACTTCAATTTAGGGTAGTTGTTCTTAACTGTGACATGTAAAGAAATACGCAACAGGGACTGAAGAGTTTTGGAAAAAGCATTAAACCTTATCACAGACAATCATTGTTAGACAGTTATTAAATAAGAGATTACAAAAAATGTTTATTTTTTGTAATGATAAAAGATTGAATAGTTTTTTAATTGTCTTATCGAAATTAATAAAGGCCAACGTGAAAAAAAAATAATCAGGCACATAACTGAAGTCAGAATAATCCTTGAAGCATATATAGGAGGATAAATAAAAAGAAGTAATGAACAGCCAACACATGGAAGTAAAGGCTGTAGAAGATCAAAGATGAGAGTGCAAAGTTATGACAGAAAATAACATTTGTAGTATACATGCTAATGTCAAGATTCTGGTATTTGGTGTGAATGTGCACTTTCAAGTCCACCAGGATTAATTGCTGTTGTGGTTTAACCCCAGCTGGCAACTGACCCCCCCACAGCCTCTCGCTCACTCCCCCACTGGTGGGGTGGGGGAGAGAATCAGAAGGGTAAGCATCAGAAAACTCATGGGTTGAGATAAAGACAGTTTAATAAGTAAAGCAAAAGCCATGCACACAAGCAAAGTAAAACAACAAATTCATTCACTCCTTCCCGTCAGCAGGCAGGTGTTCAGCCATCTTCAGGAAAGCAGGGCTCCATCACACTCCATCATGGTTACTTGGGAACACAAAACGCCATAACTCCAAACATCCCCCACTTCCTTCTTCTTCCCCCAGCTTTTATTGCTGATCACAGCGTCATATGGTATGAAATATCCCTTTGGTCATCTGGGATCAGCTGTCCCAGCTGTGTCCCCTCCCAACTCCATGTGCACCCCCAGCCTCCTCGCTGGTGAGGTGGGGTGAGAAGCGGAAAAGGCCTTGACTCAGTGTAAGCGCTGTTCAGCAATAACGAAAATATCCCTGTGTTATCAAGACTGTTTTCAGCACAAATCCAAAACCTAGCCCTGTATTAGCTACTGTGAAGAACATTAGCTCTACCCCAGCCAAAATCAGCACAATTGCATATATCTATATCCCAATTAATTGCAGTGTTGTTTGTTTAGTGAGTGCTAGAAAAACTTTGATTTTCCATTCCTTTCCATGATTGTACCTTTTATTGAAAAATAACTTCTTGAAGCATGAGAGCCACACGTACAATTTGCACACCCAGACATTCACTGAGTTACTCTTACACTCTTGGGGTCCTGAAACCCCCTTGAACCTTTCCACTCTGATGTTTACAAATTATATCTGCCTTGTAAGAGCGCATAATTCTTTTGTCTATTCACGTGCTGAGCGCTTGATGCAAAATGCACAAGTGTGTTATGGCAATATGTTGCATTTATCATTCTTGAAATCAGCCTCTTTGAAACTGTTATTTCTACACAGAGGGTTAAGTAAATGCATAAAGCTCAGTTCTGCCTGTAGGTATAGAGGAAGGATATCGGTAGAGAAGGTTTTATGATAACACGTGGTTTTCGGGCCGTTAGCCCAGTGCTCTTACATTGATTGGTGTTTTGGTGGGAGGAGAGGCTCCTTTTCCTCTGATGTTTTGTCAGTCATTAATTTTAAACTCTGCCTGTTTGTCTTGAAATGGTACAGCAGTGTTCAATGAGGCCTGAGCACATGCGAAGCTGTGATACCGGTTATTGCTCCCATTGCTCCTAATGCATGCAGATTTGGTCCAGGCCCTGTGCAAAGGCATCCCTCCAGCTTCAGCTGTTATGTTCCTGCCTCTATGTTAGTGCAGGTTATATTCCAACTTTTAACTGAAAAAGGATTTTGTTTCTGTTTTCCTGGGTGGTCCCATGCCTTAAGTTTAGTAGGTGTGAATTCCACTGTTATCCTGTACTCTGGTTGACCTAATGAAAAGGGAGATGAGGATACTTTGAAGGCCTCTGGTAATTGTTTCAAAGATGCTTTCCTTCAGTGAAGGGGGGATTCACCAGATTCCTAAGGTGAAAAAGATGCAGAAGCAGGAAAGAAGGAAAGACAGCAAGATAATAAAGAAGGAGAAATGATAATAGGAAGGAAGAAAACAGAAAGATCATGAGGGTATTAAATATAACCCTGCTCCTGTTACTTGATGCTGACCACATCTGCAGTTTAATGAATATTAGACAATTTGATGGCTATGCAAAGACATTTTACCTTGGGTTTTATTGTGCTAGCCTCCCACTGACATTTCCATTTGAGGATGTATTGCTTCATAACTTGACCTGGGAAAGGTCATTAAAAGCAGTTGTGGTCCTATTTCAGGGAGTTTTTCATCCTTTAATGAAAAGGATGTGCCCATTAACAGGCCCAGTAATGTTAAATGTGCCCATTGCAGGGCATTCTGCTGGGTCTCTTGTGTATGGCATACTGAGCTGCTGAATGTCAAAAGGAAATGTTGCTATTTACAGTTGTGAAGTATTGATGGAAGGTTTGGAGCTCTTTTACACCTGAAAACTCATTATATAGAAATAAATCTCTCTGCATGGATTTATTCCTGATCAAAATTCATAGAAATATTGCGCAAATTTGGCTCAAGTGAAGCACAGATCAAATACTAGATCTGTCCTAGAATGAGACTGGGGGAAAGTGTTCTTTTATTATCAAGGAAACTCTGTTTCTGGCCCATTTATTTGCAGAGAACACCTTCTTGATGCCAAATAAAAGAGCAAGAAATGGAAGCATCATTGCTGAAGTCATTGAGAATAGTCCCACAATCAATTCTATTACCACTCAAAAGTTTGTTAGATAAAATTGCAAAAACAAGACGTGACCAAAACCTATTAACTTCCAGCATTCATATGAGTGAATAGTTCTTAGCTATTTCTGTTTTCTGAAATTTGTGCAATTGCGTGCTTTATCAATATTGTTACTAATATTGAAAACTTAGGTAAGACTGATTTTTCAGGTTTATCTAATGGTGGGTCTTTTGGAATCCATTCTTGATTCTAATATTCATCACTAGCCTGACAGTTCTCCCCAGTTACTCAGCCAACATTTCTCCTTGCCTGGTTCCTGAACTCCCACTTATATCCTTTTCCTTGCCATGCATTCCATACCAGGTAGATGATACTTATATCTGTTAATCCTTATTTAAATGTTATATAGAGAGAAATTTGCATGTATATGTGAATGTGGGATTCTCTTTTTTTTTTTTTTTGTTCCTCATGGCAATGGACTTAAATAGGGGGTGTTTTTATTAATGACAGAATGGGTTATATCTGTTGGTTACCTCATGTTTTGCATGAAGGAGAGTGCTTTAGAAATAAATATATTTGTATTTATCTACTTATTTATTTCCTGTGGTATTTCTTCAGAAATTAATTACATTGACAATTTAGTTTATTTGTGCTTCATTTGTTAGGATTCTCGTAAAATTGGTAATGTCTTTTTGGAATGCTGGATGCTTGGATCTAACCTACCGGCTGTGTGAAGAAGGCTGTCACTTTTTGGTGACAGTCCAAAAAGCGTGTACTATGAGTACTGTGAGTACTCAGTCCAAATTGTGTTATCCATTTTATATCGATGCTTCACACTTACATCTATATGTAAACAGTGTTGTGAAAGAATCTGAAGGTTTTCTCAGAAAGATGAAATCATTACTATACAATGTTGAGAAAGAAACCTATTGCAGCACATTTGAGTCTTAATGGTCAGATTCCAACCATTTTATAGAGAAGGACATGGCACTCTCGTGGTGGTCAGCACAGATAAACCACTGAACAGGTAATCTTCTGTGTAGGTTACATATGGAAATGTACCAGAAATTCTCTTTAACTGGTTTACTCAATGTCCTAAGAAATGCCAAGCCCTGGAATACAGGAGAGTATGCTGGAGGGGACACATAGCCAGCACTAGTCTATAGATCTTGAAGAGGTTGCAAGGAGAAGTCTAGGACATATGTAAACGTAGCAAAACTTATTTGACAGACAAAAAGGGTGTTTTCATTTTATTAATAGAACCTTTTAATCAACATTTCCTGGAATGGCAATAATACCCTTTACTTCTTCCATGCAGAGCACTCAGGAGACATTGTAAATACTTCTAAAAAACTTGATACCTGCATATGAGACAAGGCTAATTTAGGTGAAACCCATACACATTGGTAGAGGCAGGATTAGACCTATTGGCTCCTGGGTCTCATTTCCATGCTTAAATACTGGAAACCACTGTTCCTTAAGGATATCAGGCTGTTGAACCCTTATGGAGTCCTTTCCAAGCTTGCCTAACCTCTCTGTGGGTGAAGTAGTTTCAGGAGTTCTGCTCATTCTCGTGAAAGTAAACTAATTGAAGTTTTCCAAACTTTAGATTAGCCATTTAATGTACCATGACCCTTGAAGAGCAAGCCAAGTACACAGTCTTTCCCGCTTTTCCATAACTTATTAGAGAGCCACTCTGGGTTTCAGAGCCTCTCCAGGGACTGCAGAACGCTACCTTCTGCCAGGGAAAACAAAGCAGGGAGTTCAAAGGGATCGAAAGGTGAGAGGTCGCTTATCACTAGCCAGGAAATAGGAAATGAAAAGCCAAAAGCGTGTTTGGGACTGGAAGTAAAACAAAACTTTTCTCACCCTCTTTACCTTTTATCCCAAAGACTATCAAAACAGTCTTTTAAAATAGTAAACCAGATGTGGCTAACCATATTAATTTGAATTTCCTGAATAGTCATTACTACTCTCTGTAAAAGTTTTGCCTCTCTTATTGGTCTGGGAAGTGCTCTCTGGTCTGGTCTAGCCTACCAGAGAAGAGGACAGAATGTTCTCCTAGGTATATGAAGAGGAAGAAGTGTTTGACAAAAAGACACAATGCTGTTCCTATCAGTAGGAGGCAGGAAACGAATGTGCCCTGTTTTTTTCCATCGGAGGTTACTGTTAGGATCATTGAATAAGTTGTTCAGGATCATAGGCTCTCACTCAGAGATGAGGCTGGAAACTTGGGATCTTCATGTCTCAACTCTTTGCTCATACCACATGCATTTCTCTGCATTTGTGATCATAGTTCTTATAAAAGGAGTTTGAAAAAGTTCTTATATACAAACTTTTACTCCTGTTCCCTTCTGATTAGCCCAGAAGTGCTCATATCAGCCTGCAGCTATGTAGAGAATGGGTTGCCATCCAGAGCCCCAAACACATTATCTTGAGTTTCCTCCACTACAGCGTTCCCCGCCAGCTCCCAGAGATGTCTTCAGTGAGGAGTTTCTGGAGAAAATTATGTAGGCGAGGTTGGGAGAAGGAAAGTGTAGCCAGGATTTCCCTGATACAAAGAAGGATCCTTATCATGCAGTACAGCATAATCAGGCATATTCTGTAGCTGTTAGCAGAGCAGGAGGGGGATGCTAGAGGGAGCATTATTGCTGCTGGCCCATACCCTGGAGGCAGAGGATTCTCCTGCAGGTTTGGAGATGTGGGGTTAAACTTCCATGCTAAGCACATTAAACACTTTCATTCTAATGTTTAGGTGCTACATTAGAAGAAACCCTGCTGGTTTTGCTTCTAGACATCTTAAAAAGTGAAAATGAAGGGTCAGTCAAGGTGGGTGCACAGAAAGGAATTATTTAGGCACTAGTTTCAAGAGAGGAGATGCCAGCTGTAAATCTAGTCTAAGTTGGACTTCTAGGAGAAGCTTAAATCTCAGGGAGTGTGAGAGTTTGAACACAGCCTTTATGGGGCATATTGCCCTTTCTGGTTTCCTCTTGCTCAGCATACTGGTTGCTGTGATTCCTAGCCTCAGGTGCTTCACTTGTCCTGATCACAGCTTGTGGATCAGGAATCCAGTTCTGGTTTTGAGGAATCTGTGGTCCAAGGCCATGGTTGTGGCAATGCTGAGTGTCACCAGGCACTTTCTTTTTCACAGGTATCTGTATGGTGCCTCTCCCACTATATAAACAGACATAACAGAACAGCAAAAGTAAAACCCAAAGCAATTCAAAATAGTTCTGTATATCAGTAGATCTATACATTATTTATCCGTGCTTGAATTTTAATGAAGAGGAATACCATTTACTTATTAGTATAGAAGCCAAAAATATCCACCACTTACGCGTTGACTCTGGGCTGTCTTCTGTTCCAGATACTACATTTTCCTTCCAATTCCCAGACACAAGATATTAAATGTCAGTGTTTGACAGGCATTATTTTGTTACTGTACCAGTAAGTAATGCAGATCAGCAGTTACTGTAAGGGTTGACTGTGATCCAGACAGAAGGTTCTTATTCATAGTCCCACTCTGTGATATATCGAAATAAGTTGCAACACGGTGCGATGTGATGTTAAAAGTTTCTACAGTCTAACTGGCCAGCCAGGGTGCTACAGGAGGGCTCAAGTTTGAAGACAATATTGTAGGCTGACAGGACCTTACCCTGCTATGTTGTTTGGTGAGTAGGAAAGACTCAAGCAGCTTCTTTTTCAGTAGCCTGAGAACAGGACAATGAGCATTTGTATAAAGTGCATTGTAGATGGCCATGGATAACCTTGTCCTGGCTGAAATAAATGGCAATATTTTCTTTGTCTTCATTTAGATCAGAATGTTACCTTCCAGTTTCGTTTCTTGTTAAGGTCATTTGGAGTATAGTTCCCTTAGGGCATCTAAGCCAGTTTGCTCTGCACCAGCAAAATGGCTGTGATTTTCCATGGGACCATCCGTCCTGACTTATTTAGCATGAGTAAAAGTTGTACAGGTAGAAAAGTGTTCTAAAGTGAGGCTGAAAAACTTTTACGCAATAAGCTGTCTTTTATTAAGCAGACTTGCATGACTTTTGACAACTTGAATGTTTCTTTGTTAAAAATGGAAAAATCCGTTGTGAGTAAAATAGGCTTGCCAGAAAAAACTTCTTCCTAACTTCAGACTCACTGTGTTACAAGAAGAAAAAAATACGCCTGGGATTTCTTTCATCTTCTCAGTAGAACATCAGAGGAACAGAGCCAGAGTGGCAATCATTATCTTGTATACACATATTTAAGCAGAAAAGTATATATTAGACAAAGCAATGGGGAAGCAACCTTGCAAGCTTGTAAACCCACTCCAATCGCTGCAACCTACAAAGTTTAATTTACCTTTGAAATTGAAAATTAAGGTAGGTTTGTGTCTAGTATGTTCAGCTGATCAAGGAAATATACTTGGTTCTTGGAATCCTTTTATTAGACCTGAGCAGCTTTAAAGCCACTTGTTACTGTATGTCATTGAGGTACCCCCTTAAAACACAATTAAAAAAGGTAATTATTGCAAATGATGTAACATAAAAGTGTAACAGGTTGGTCTAGAGCTAAGAGTGAAGGGATGAGTCATCCCTACTGTAGGCTATGTTGGAGTTATGAAAAAATTAAAATAGAGATTGGTAGAAAAGGGCAAGACATTGAAAAAAGCATCATGAAATTGGTGAAGAAAGGGAATGGAAAGGGCAGAAAAGGTGGCAATAGGCAGCAGAGGGCTGGAAATTAGAAAAGAAATGGTAGAAAGAGGCTGGAGGGGCAGGGAACAAGAAGTTACTATAAATAGCCGATATCTCTTTGGAGGAAATATCTGTCATCTTGTTATATCCCTGCAAATTGACACTTCTATCACAGTTACTGTCACTGATGTTCTGCAAATGCTCTACTGCAAAAAAATGTTAAAGACATACTGGTGAAAATGTCAGTTTTTAAGTGCAAGTGAGGATAGGCAAGGTTCAACCCCTAACTGCTTACAAATCCTAAGTCTTAGTAGTTCTCTGTAAGTTACAGCCCTAATATTTATTACTTTGGATTGAATTTTGAAGCCCTAAAGTATCAAAGTATCTGCATGAATGAATCCTAACCTTAAGCACTCCCAAGGTCTTCCCATTATAAGACGGTGTTTCCAGCTGTTTTTAACTCCAATACTTCCCATGCTCAATGCCTCAAATAAAATTTCAGTGTTGGTGAATGTGCCGGTGAGGACAGTATTGTCCTTCCTGAGAGGAGAATTGCAAGTGAGTACACGTTCTGCATGGGAACGGTTGCTTGCATTGAAACATGGATTTGGTCATCATCTGAGTATGTGACTGCACAGCTTTGTTGTATTCTTAACTCATTTTTTCAGTGTAATATTTATACCTTTATTAACTAAAAACTATGGCTGTTTGAAAAGCAGTTTGCTATCCAATGCAGCCTTACCTTACGAAGTTAATCTTAAATCTTAAAATCTTACGAAGTTAAGATCTGCTGCCAGAATTGGGGAGAAATTGTATGTGCAGTGAGGTCAGGAAACTTATCGAAGAATTTCCATTTACTATATGATTACACATTAAAATGGTCTAAAAATCATCTCCATATTAGGTATATTAAAATACACTGAATACTGAATAGTTTTGTATCTGGCTGTCTGATCATTTGGGTTCATATTTCCATTAAGGAAAGCAAATGAGACAATGTATTTCAGCGGGGCTATTTCATGAATCAGATCATCAGCTCATTTCCTCACTTGACTGTTCTCAAGTCACATAGTCTTAAATTCCATTGCTCAGATTTTCAAGCAAGAGTTTTTCTGGAGCTGTATCACTTTCATCTGTACACTTTAAAATATGTCAACCATCCCTTCCTCAATTATTTGCATGATTGCCTGTAGTTCTGTTTCAAGATGAAATAGATATATAAGCAATTGTTTTTTAATGCCGCTGCTTTCTGACAGGCTTTCAGAGACATAGGATTTTTATTAATTGTTACAAAAAGGACAACATGCTTAAGGCAATTAAGTTTGACGAAGTAAATATGCATAGATAGAGCATAGACATAGGCTGTGTCAGCTGCCATTATGTGTTCTCAACCAGATATCTTTTATTTTGCAAAGATGCAAAACAAGAATTGACAGCATATGAAGTATGAAAAGTGTTTTGTTTCAGATGGGACAAAATGGAAGAAAAAAAACCCTGTCAGTTTTTATCAGTGGGTTTTAAAGTTCTGCTAAAACATAGAAAAAAAGCACTGTTACAGGGTTATGCTGATCTTTCTTTTTGTTTACTTGAAGTGAGCTTAAATTCTATTGATAAATTATCCTTTTGAATATCCTGAAGTCTGTCTACAGTGAATTTCCGTAGTGCAGCATACTAGAGTGAGAACAGTTTGGAGCATTTACATTGAGAAAGGATTGCCAGAAGGAATGAATCCAAATGGCACTAAAATAGTAAAGCTCTTAGGAAACTTAATGGTATAAAAGACAAGTTATTTTGCATTCCAGGCTATGTACTGATCCTAAGTGCTATCAAGAAGCTGGAAAAGAAAGAATACAAAAATGCAGCAAAAATATAGATTTGATACTTAAATTAATTGGAAAAACATGGACATTGTGCTGTGACTTAATCCTTCCTTAACCTACTGCATGACTTCTAACTCAAGAAGTAGACTGAATGCTGAAGCAGATTGAAAATATGTTAAAAGCTTTAATTTGAGCTGCTAGGGGAATAGATTGGGTCGTGTGTGCTGCCCAGATATTTGCAACAATTCCCATTGCTGTCAAACAGCATGCCAGCAGTGCCTGGCCACGCTGAGGAGGAAATTGATGGCCAGTCTGAGACTCTAAAGCCGCTTTTTTGAGCATATCAACTGCTTCCAACACACCACTGGACAGTTCTCGGACATGAACTTTCCAGTGTTTCCTCCGCAGTGGTAAACATCATACTGGAGTTAGGAACTGGAGAAGCAGCGCTATAAAAAGAGAGGATTGGATTTAGGAACTAATCTTGACCTACAGCAGCCCTTCCTTTCTCTAGGACCTGTTGTTTTTGCTCAAGCTGCACAGGCTAATGTATTCATGAAGTACTTAGTCTGATCCCTATTGTAAGCCCCAGCCCCAAAAATTAAGCAAATCACAAAGCTGTAGAGGAGACATGTATAAAAATTGTTTATTTGTTATTTTATTGGGAGCTATATGACAGGGAAGCACCTTGCTCCAGTAGTACTATTCTTTGTAATATTTGTCCAACTCCTGCCTCCACATCAAAGTGCTCCAGTGGTTTCTTTGGCTATCTCTTATCTTGCTATGGACAGTTTTAGTTTTAATCTTAAGTCTTAATGTGGATGAAGATAAGGGTATAGGAGCACAAAAGCTTTAAGCATTTTTCTTATAGCAATATCTAAGGTCACTGTGAGTCTTTCAAAACGTGTCTGAACCGGGTGCCTCTGGGAAAGGTGCCAGGAGCTGTGGGTTCAGCCATGGGGAGAGCATCACAACTGAAATGGTCTAAAATCACCCAGCACAGTTGCAAGAAAACACTTCAACAGTTCAGGACATAGTTCAAGTCACCTCATGTGCCCCTGCTAAGTTGTTTGTACTTAATTTAGTTCTGTTCTACTGGCACAATTAGGAATGGCTCAGCTTGCTAATGTAGCAACTGGAGGAGCTGTGCAAAAGCAGTATCAGGTACCTAGCAGCAATTTTTACTTTCAAAAGCTTTCAGTACCAACTTTAAATACATTTTATTGAATAAAGTCACTGCAACAACAATCCGAGGCACTTTAAGTCAAACATATTCAGGCAAATTCTGTTTCATAACAGTATAATAGTCTGTTGTGCGTCACTGAGGATTTTCACCCAAACATTTCTTCTAAATGAACTATAGGCATAACAGGATGATACTGTGATACTGACCATTAATTCTAAAGATGTTTGATTGTTACCTGAGCTTGTTATGCATCCCTGGCCTTTATCGTGGTCTTTTCTGAGTCCAGAGCCTTTTTACCATTTTCAGGCATATTGATCTTCAATCATGCAGTAAACATGCCCAATTTGTTCTTCTTGAGCTAACACAATGTGTCAGTTGTGCAGCCCACTCTCCGTCATTCTTCTCTGTAGATCAGCTTGTCCTCTGAGATGAGATTTGATGTCCTACTGTTATTTTAAATGTTCTCACCTCTGTCCTTAAGCCTTTACCTGCAGTCACCCTTTCTGACTTTCAAACTAGACAGCAATCCCTCAGTTTGACATTTTGACATCTCATCAGCCAAATCATCTCATCTAGAGAAAAGGAGGCTAAGTACTTAGAAGGATATACTGACATGACTATTCTGTGACAGTTAAACCAGCCAAGCTCCATGCAATTTACAGGGAATCAAAATATGTTCCAGGAAGGCAATAGTTAACCATGTATGAAAAGCATGAAAAAAATGTGTAGGTGGAGTTGTAGTCAATGTATTCTTTTTGCATGCAATTTAGTTGTTATTGGCAGGATGGAAGTGGTACTGTTTGCCTGCAAAAATTAAGAAAGGATGATAAAAATTTGATATATTTTCAACTTGTGTGAAGTATGGTATATCTTTAGTCTTTATGACATTGAAAACTCCCACTATTCTGCATGGTGCAGCGGTGCTTGGCCGGTATTGCTTAATCATTCTAATGTTAATGAGGCTGTTGAGACTAAAGGTTTTATACTGGAGTTTTGGCTTCACTATGCTAGTCTGTCAATGCGTAATGATATTTTAAAGCCTTATACAAACCTAGAACAGACGCATTAAAAATATCATGTTATTAAATTACCAAATCAGGTTGCAACTAAGATTTCATAATTCTGGTTTTTATAGAACAGCAACACACCACTTTAGTGCTCTGTAGCAAATCAAAAGAAGCAAAGTCACTCAGGTCTGTATTCAGGCGGCAATGGGTAGCAGTCTGGAATGTAACTATTATAATATTTAACTTTAATAGAGTGCTTGAGGACACTGGCTATGCAGGGTCACTGGAGTCAGTGGAGGCAAGCAATTGCCTCTGAGAATTTCTCCAATAGAAACTTATCTTGAATGTCATCCCTGCCTCCCGGCTTCTGCTTCCCAAGCATGTAAGGAGCCAAGTTTTGTGGCCTTGAAAGCAGGTCTCTTGGTCTTGGATGCCGGAACAACACCTAAGTAAGCAATCTGAATACAGCCATCAAAGACCATATTCCAGTCTAGTCCAGCCCGTATTCCTCTTGCACAAAAGCAGAAGAGGGTTACAGTCCTTCATGTGGAAAAATTTACCTCTCCCTTGCCAAGTGAGACGTGTTCTGCAGTGGCATGCTGGGAGGAGAGCTGAGCCATCCCTCTGGCTGCTCCCCCTCCAGCCGGGGCTGAGAGATCTGCCGCTCGAAAGTCACCCAGAGCTGCCGAGACCCTATACAGGAATCTGATTTGTTTAGAATCTGATTTCTAGGTTCCCATTGTGTGAGATAATACTACAGCAAAATAACAAGGGCCTTTTAAGTGGATGTTTATCAAAAGGGCAAATAATGCTGCAAGGAAGAGTTAAGAGAGTAAATGCTGCATTTCCATCCAGTGCCAGGAATGTGAGAACAGTTTTATGGCCCTTGCCCTTGAGCATGTAAGGATAGTGTACCCATTCTGCCATTTCCTTGTAATTTTGGAGCTGCTTTACCTGTGCAAGTTAAATCTAAAAGTTACAGATGATATTTAGAATTAAGTGTCTGCCCAAGTATTCTGAAGGACCCCAGATTATTTGGATTCTTTCTAAAATAATTAAACTCAGAATATTTTATAAATATTGAAGTGTAGTCAAGGCAAGTTAGACTGCTAGACAATAGATACCGTAAATAGCCCCTGCTTTGGTTGCCAACCCAGTAGTTACTCTTGGGCTTACCTGGGCTTAAGCTAGATCCCTTTCAGTGTGTCTGCAGCTCCTCAGGACTGAACCTTCCCCCAAAAGCATTAAATATTGGTAATTCCATGGCAATAAGGGGAAAGAGCTGAAAAGAGAGGACATAAACAGGAATTCTTCAATAACTATCTTGGTGGCTTCAGCCATCTGGTCTGGAAGAGCATTTGCACTTGCCTCCTGTCTTGAACGCCAGCCTCTTTACACGTGGGCCTCTGCTGAGATATTCAGCATTAGAGAAAATAATAGACGTGTTGAAATATTTCAGGTGCTGCTTTGTGAGGTCAGGTAGGGGGACATGCCTGGCTCTAGGTAACCTGGTGCTGTATTTTGATGAATAAAAATAGCATTCACTGGCTTAGCCTTGCTGTTGTTCATAGAGGAGGGAACACAGAACAAAACAAAGTCACTGTGGATTCTCTGCGTTATAGCTGAGAACCCACAGGGTCAAAGCAAAGTGTTGTGTGTGTCCTCAAGGACTGCCCCAACACCCTGTTGGTAACACATCTTGCTGGATAGGAGAGGGAGTGAAAGATGTAACCGTTGTCTCACTGGGGGAGAGGAAGAGAGGGAGAAAGAGGGGCTGAAGAATGGGAGAATCAAGTGGCTGATTCCCTATGTGCAAACTGGATGCTGTGAAAGGAAGTCAAAGAAGAATGCATGGCTTTAAAAGTTTGTTGTTCTCTGGTTGGCTCTTAAAAGGGGTACTGTTTTTTTTTATAAATAAATAGTGAACATTGTTGTGCGAAATATAATTTAAAATATTCTGTGCATTCTGCTTGTTTACTACATTATTCTGTGTTCTACAGGAGGATATGAAATTTTGCTTCATGCTTCATTGAACTGCATGATGCAGGAAAGAAAATAGATTAAAAACAGGGCCAAAACTATCAGAGTCTAAATTTCAATGATTTTTAGATTGTCTATAAAGGATAATTGAGATTAGTGAACATGATCTGATCCTGCTAAATATCTATTTTTGTGAAGTGACTTATAGCACAGTACACAGCCTGAGATATGCAGTGCAGTTCACAGATCCTTTACTGACTGATTGTTCTCTGTTCATTTGCATGGCTTGATTTTGCACTAGCCTTTTTTTTCCCCAAGCAAATACACTTTACTTGCTAACAGGATACCAGCTGCTGTTCTAATTTCACATTGAGCCCATGTCCCAGTTTCACATTTGTGATATGCTAATATAAACTTAGCTGTGCTTCTCCAATGCACTTAAAGTGGAAAGAAATCTTGTTCCTTTTTACTGGGCTACATGATATTATAGTCCTGCAGCTTCGTACTGCCATGAACATATATCAGAATTTTGTAGATTATTTTCTACTGGATTTAAAAGCTAATTGTCAGTGCTAAATCTCTTGTTGCCTGTATTTCTCTTTCAAATAGCTATTTTGTTTTATTCTGAAGTGTTTACTAGAGATGGGGAAAACAACCTGTCATACTGATCTCTAATGTATATGATTATGTGAATATACTTTACTTTTCTTAATTAGTACTTTGTAGATCTGTTAGATTTCATGTGTAGCTACAAAATGAATAATCACAGCTTAAAGGCATATCAAAATCATTAAAGTCAGTGGAAAGAATCATCAGTATCAATGATTTGGCTTTAGCCTTTCCTGTCAAATCTTCATTTTGTGGTGCAAGTATATGTAGGAAGGTGGGAGAATACGTAACACACTTTCACTTAATGTCCTTTTGATATGCCTCCTACATCTATTCCCAACTTACAAGCTATGACAGAGGAATGGAAAGAGCTCTGAAGTCTGGCTTTAAGTCTGGCTTTAGATTCAGGTTCCCTCCCTTTTGAAAATAAAATAAACATTATTTATTACCCTTGAAAATAAATTTTATTTATTTTTCTGACCATGAGACACTGATTGACAATGGTGGGGGTCAGGAAAGAATTCATAGGGTAAGTAGGAAATAGAAGAGGTAGGGACAAGGTGGATGCCCAGAGATACGTGGTCTGCAGTAGGGAGTGCTGCAAAATATCATATCTAGTGGCTGCATGATGCAAGTATAAGTAAGATTGGGGAAAAAGGAGGACTGTAAAGTTCTACAGTGTGTACACTAGCATGACATTTGAGAATGGTCATCACCTTGGGAACAACTGAACAGAGGCATGATAGGTTTGGCCATGTGTCCTCCTCCTCTGTCTTTCTTACCGTGCATCCAAAAAACGGTGCCAAGTGATGCTTGTTTGTCTCTGGCTGCCATGTGTATGTAACAGGCTGGTGTTGTTTGCCTGCAACATCCCAACCTGCTTTAGCAGGTGACTTAATACCAAACTCAGACATAAGGGAGGTGGGAGAGGCTTTTGAAGAGCAGTTGTGAACTGTGAGCAGTCATCAAATAGGGGAGAACACCAGGCTTAGCTTTTGCTTTATTTTTTAAATTTGGTTAGTAAAACCATTGTGAGGAAGGAGGCTGTGATGGCAAAACTGATAAAAAGTGGGAGCTGAGGAGAGTAATACATTAAAAGCTTTCTAAAGGCCAAATCTGTCAATTATATTATTAATATGTTATATGTAGCCTTTATGGAAATTTGACAGTGTCTTGGAACTAACAAATGTAGTAAGAGAGATGTATAATTGATACTTCAATGATCTATCATTTTCAAGTGTTGCAAAAGTCATGAAAATGTTGTAACTTCTAAGGAAGCCACTGAGACCAGAAGGAATGTGTTAACTATGGGCTAGAAATAGGATTGAAAATTCAAAGAAATCTCTGGCTACAGTGTACAGGGAGTGTGCTACGTGCATTTCATATCTCAAAGCCCAGTCACAGGGTGCAAATAAGGGGATGACCCTAAGATATCACGTGCATGCCTAGATTAAATCTTGATCCTGAAGTCATATGGGATACACGAATCAAGACAGAGGAAGATTACAAAGGTCTCAAGTGTATGCACAAAGAAATCCCCAGGACAAGCTGAGGTGGGGGTAAAGCTAAATAGACAGTAGAGCATCTGAGGAGGAACAAAAGTTTAAGACATCCATACTTAACACACGTTTAAGCATGCTCCAGGATTGTGTCTCACTTTGGTTTGCTTTTTTTAGTAGTGTGAACATTTGTCTTTGAATTACTGATCTAGAATCCACATAGGGAAACAGACGCTTTTTGTGCCTAGACAGACCTGTAAAACAGATCAAATGAAATACGTTCTAGAAATGCTCGTTTCTTTTACTGGCCATGAATGGAGCTGACAATGATCATCTCTCCCACTTAGGTGAAACAAATCCAGCCCTTGTTTATAGTAGGAAGTTAATTATTTGTTTTATAAAATAAATGCTGCTTTATTTTCTGCTCATCTAATGTTTAAAGCAGTCTGAATTAAATCTGACAGGCAGAGGGCACTCTATCTTCTTGAAGGCAACACTCGAATAAATGAAGGCTGCATACCAAACCGTGGGGTTCCTAAACCCAAAAACTCATATTATTTCTTCTAAAGTTAGAATTCTCATAATTATATTAGACCTTGTGACTGAGAAATGAATTGTCTCATTAAACTGCATTTGAAGCAATAAGCCTTGAAAAATAGAGCAGGACTTCCGATACCTGCCTCCCACTGACCTGTGAAAAGCAATTCAAGAACTGGTACTGTCAACAGAAGGAGAAAGAAGAGAGGCCCCTGTGCCAAACACTGTTAAATGTAAAGGGTAAATTTATAATATGTGGGCTTTTTATTAAGAATATTTCGTGTCACAGAACTCCTTAGAGCACAATATGCTCATGCTGCATCTCAATTTGAGGTGGCTGGTATGAGTTAGTAAAACTTATGCCATACTTTTTTGGAGGTGCATTTCACATTCACTTTTGTTTAAATGCTATAGACGCTTTTGGTCTGGCACCTACTGATTCCCAGTATGGTTTTAGATTGGTGCCCATTTTACCTTTGCTGAAAATTTCTCAATGAATTTAAGAGTGAATCCTGCTTTACTGTATATACAAAGACATCACTTGGCAGTTCAACCACAGCCCTAAGTGGTCATACTGATTAGTCTGAGTTTTCATAAACTTTTGTAATGCTTATTTCAGCAGTCATCTTCTCTCACAAGTTTGCTTTGTCAGATTATTGTTACTGAACAAATTGAAGAAAACACAACTACAACAAAATTCTCCAGAGTCCCTGTATCTGATAGCTGCACAGTACACACAGGACTCCACTTAGCTTCTGTTTAGCAAAGGGAATTGCAAAATTGTTTTACAATACCTTAAATAGACAGGGGATTAGAATACAATACATACAAAAAGAAGAAAAAAAAATCAGCTGGTGAAAAGCCATTGAGGAAAAAATGACAAGAAAACAACTGCAAGAAAATAGGAGCTTCTGACATGGAATAATTGAGTCTTTCACACGGTGAAACATAATCACAGTCTTAACATGTAACAAGAAGCTTAGAGCTTGAAGAGAAAGTATCTTATTTTCTAAGATAAAACAGGTATTGACTTTTACTGAGTGGCTTGAATAAAAAAGTATTTTCACAAAATTTTTCTTTTTAATGAATACTTCTGCAGATCCTTCAGTGAGAAGCATGGGAGCTTCTTATAAGGTATAATTCAGCCATGCCCATTCACTCTGGAGTCACATGGTGGAATTTATACACTTCAGACACATGAGAAATAAATGGGTTTGGGAAAGGCAAACTAGAGATAATATAGTGCTTTATCTGTAGCTGTTGAAAACTTGCAGGAAAGTGAAGAGGGACTGGCTGAGGTCTAACTGCAGACACAGAAGTCTTGGTAAGCCAGAATGAAGTAGATCAAGCCTGAAACAGAAAGCAGGGATTTCAGTTGTTCCTCCTGCCAAGGGAGAGAGATTCTGGATCAGTGATTTGACACTTGCTGATGTGCTTGGTTGAATCAAACTGCTTTGGGATTTGCTTAAAATTTCAAACTTGGGCTGGAACAAGTTCTTGGTGGCTTTGTGCGTGCACACGTGTGTTTGTTTTTAAGCTTCCTTTGGGTAGTGGCTGCATTGGGAAAACAAAAATGTATCGCTCTCCATACTCTCTTTCAAAGTCTCGACCAGGCTAGACTCTCCAACCAGGCCTCCCACAAGCATATTGGAGGATATCTACATTTCACATATATGAAAATGAAGGACAAGACATTTCAATAGAAGGCTAAAAATGTGGTTTTGCTTGTGCCGTCCCACTTCTCAAGACAAGTAACCTGCTCTAGTATTTGACCCAACTCTCTGTAATTCAAATCTGATTTTGACACCATCCACTTGATTTTACCTTTGACACACCATCTTGTCACTGTAGCAGAAAATGTGACTTGTTATAACTTTTTACTGGTCATGAAGAGAACCAGAACAGAGGGCTAGACCTGATATTGCAGCAGACCTCCACCTGTAGGTAAACACGTGGTGAAAGTTTCCATAGCCAGTGTGAAGGTACTCAGTTTTTCCAGGTGTCATAGTTTAACCCCAGCCAGCCACTAAGCACCACACAGCCGCTCGCTCACTCCCCCCACCCTGAAGGGATGGGGGAGAGAATTGGAAGGATGAAAATAAAAAAACTCATGGGTTGAGATAAGAACAGTTTAATAATTGAAGTAAAATGAAATAGAATAGTAGTAACAGTAGTAATAATAATAATAATACAATAATAATATACAAAGCAAGTGATACACTATACAATTGCTCACCACCCGACGACTGATGCCCAGCCCGTCCCCGAGCAGCAATCACTGCCCCCCAGCCAACTCCCCCAGTTTATATAATGAGCATGATGTCATAGGATATGGAATAGCCCTTTGGCCAGTCTGGGTCAGCTGTCCTGGCTGTGCCCCCTCCCAGCTTCTTGTGCACCTGGCAGAGCTTGGGAAGCTGAAAAGTCCTTGACTGGTGTAAGCCCTACTCAGCAACAACTAAAACATCAGTGTGTTATCAACATTATTCCCATACTAAATCCAAACCACAGCACTATACCGCCTACTAGGAAGAAAATTAATTCTGTCCCAGCTGAAACCAGGACACCAGGTTTTCAGCTGACATCAGGATCGGAGTGGAACTGTGCCAGACTTTCTTTGGAGGAACCTATGTATTGAGCTAGTTTGCAGTTGAGCATGGAAGACACATACAACTCCTTTTTAAGGACCATGTATTCATTTAGAGCCTAAATAGTTTGCATCTGGAAAACATTGGTGAGATGAGTCAAGAGCAGTGGTTTTAGAACTTCAAATTTGAGCTTGTTTTTCCCTGGGAATCTGCTGATGTTTGAGACATTTATACCACTTGCTTTCTCAGGAGCTTTGCGCTGCCACCCACAATCATAGTATCTAATCAGAGATTTATCTTGAAGTTACAGCATGTCTTTATTTTAATGGGGGCAAAATAAATCCTGTACTTTATCAAATTCATCTGGCAAGTTTGACAGAAATACCCAGCCAATGCATATTTACAGTTCCTCAGATTATTGATTATCGCAATGAATGGAAAAAAAAATAAATATGGGAGCATATTCTCCACCAAGCCAACAAAAGAGACTTGTGGTTGTCTGGCATACTTTTTTTGCAGAAAACTGAGAACAAGATGGCTTGATGATTCTACTGTGACCAAATCCCTTGTACTGACCACTTTTGAATCTATATTTACGCATGTTCCTGTAAAGGGAAGGGCTGTCTGACCCAATTACACTGAAAGGAAAACACAAGGGCAGGAAATTTATTTTTGTTTTGAAACATTTTCCATCATCTATCATGCCTTCTTGCTCTCATTGGTACCAGTGTCAATCCACTTTTTTTTTCAGGAGTGTTTCTTTATACCTTAGAAATCAGTTTTTATCTGTAAAAAATGGAAGACAGGACAGAAAAGTTTGAGTTATAGAAATTTTTTGTTCACGTTAACAAAAGTACTTCAGTTGTTTAGCCTTGACATCCTCTAATCTCTGGTTTTACTTTAGTGGTTGAGTGCTTTCTAGTGTCATGGATTTTGTCTTGCACTGTTGCATTCACCCCATTCATGGCCAGGATTGAATGGATCCAGCATGCTGCTGAGATCAAGAAGATGCAAATGTAACCAGGAGCAGGGCTGCCACAGGATGCTGGTAGGGAAGGATATCTCCTAACATGCTTTTTCTCCCCCACCCAGTAATCCCTGATGACTGATTAAGGTGGAACTTTCAGGGCTTGGCCACTTCATTCACTGTACATAGTCCAAAACACTTATTGCAGCTGGAAACAACTACCTTTCTAATGGTATAGGTTTCTAGGTTTGGCAATGAAAGATGAAATTACAAATGAGTCGTGAAAACATTTTGTTGGATGAGTCCTTTGCTTTTTCAGTAATTTTACTTAGCCTTTTATTTTAAATAGCTTTTATTCAAAGTACTAGAGATGCTTGCTTAGTTATTCAGCGTGTTTGTGCTCTGAGTGCCTCTGATGATTTCTTGGCTTCAAACTGTCCTCAGGAAGCTATTCATAGCAATTCACACATGGAGGGCAGTCCTCATCTTCAGTTAATTTGAATGTGAAACCAGATTCCAGATATTTTACCTGGCATTTTTTATTTTAGTAGACTTTTCACACTTTTCGTATCTATTTTATTGTTAGGCTTCTCTTTGTCAGCTCACCCACTTTCTCATCAAGTTCACACCTCTCCATGTTACACACACATGAACACACCAACACACGCTCACAGATGCATGCAATGTATTGCTAATACAAAATTACTTTCTAAAGCATAGACTCAGAATCAGACTCTCCTGCTCACATTCAGACCTTCCCACTGCGGAAAATCAGGTTCAATGAAATAGTATTTCTTCTTTTAAACAGACATTATTAGAAAGCTTCTTGGCATAACAAGATTGAGACCTCAAGACTCTGTGTCCTTATCAGAATAATTAGCTAAAGTTAATCTTGAATTTCCATTGCTGCCTTGTTACTCGTATGTGTGTCTTATATTCAGTCAACACAGATAGCAATTTATTATTCCTTTCTTCCCTCTGGCAGCCGTTGACATTCTAACATTAGATACAGGAGCTGGCGACGACTGCTCTGTCACTACTTTTGATCCCCAGTTAGGTAAATGGAGTTACCAGCCTACTGACCATGTGTCAGACAACAGTCAATTAATAAGTAGGTGGGGGAAGAGTCGCAAATTAAATGTAACGAGATCAGTCTGGAAGTTGGCATTAAAAATATCATTTTAAACTGAGTAATTCGGTATTTGCCAAAATGTTTTCCATTGTTCAGAAGCTTTCTGCAGCCCCCCACATAACCACGCAAGTTTCTACTTTTACAAAACATTGGAGCAGTCACATATTTTGGAAACGTGGTGCCAATTATCTTTCCTCTCTCTGTGGGACACAGAAAAAAGACAACTGCGATTCCTGAGACTTCTCAAAGGATAGTATTCTTGAATCGCTGCTTTAAATGAGTATTTTGTCATAGGTTACAGAATCAGGAGGCAAAAAAACCCCTTATGTAAAAAAGTAGGAATGGTAAAAGTTTGCTAGAATAATGACAAAATATTTTCTCTTTTTTTTTGACTAGAAGATTAATTGTATTGTTCTCACTCCCTGGGAAATGTCTTACCTTGCTAAGTGAGACATCTGAAATGCAGTTTGCTACCCAGTCCTTCCACAGCATCTTGACGCTACAAAGTCAAGGTAGAGAGAAGCCCTTCCACTTTGCCATTGATCTCTCCATAGTTCATGGCTTCCTGTGACATCTCAGTCTAACTTTGAGCCACAGATAAACATTTTCTTTGATTTCAAGGTGATTTAAAGACAATGGATATTAGGCTTCTCAGTTGCGTAGGCACTGTGAAAAAATATATGGAAGTATTTTCATTAAGAAAGAAATGTCTCTGCAAGACACTGGATTTCTTGAAATACTCAATGAGATCTAATAGATAAATCTGGGTACTGCAGTTGTCAGTGAGGCTCTTTAATTTTATGTAGAGGATGAATTGAACAGGAAATTATCATTATATATATTAAGTAAAATTCTGGGTGTTTAGTTTGTTTCAGTCCACATTTTTTTGCCTCTAGATATGCCTTTTGGCTTCATGCCTCGTACTGCACCCAAGGTGTATTATTATGGCATAATACTGCACATCCTGTCATGCCGTATGTTCCAGCAGATGTTCTTCAGAATTATTTTTCCACCATTTGAAATTCACTTCAGTAGATTCTTTAATTACGTAAGTTTCCGATTCTTCTGCAATTCAAAATGCAAGACTCCTATGATTTGAATATATGTATATTTTATACATACATACATACACACAACTGAGTATTAATATTTATACCCAGTGTCTGCATAGCACATACACAGATATGTCTGTTTAATATTAATCCATAGTCATGTGATAAACAACAAGAGTGAAATTAGAGTTTAAGCCAAGATCTGGAAAGAAGTAGATAGAAAATATCCAGTATTGCACATTTAGAGCTTCAGGGGAAATTTGTTATAAGTGATCTCATTTCATCTGAACCCTTGTCATCCTTATTCATGGGTGATACTAAAGTGAAAAACTTGGATGAATAGAGATCAATAACTATTCTTAAAGGAATTTATCTTCTCCAAAAAAAATTTCTCAAAAAACTGCTACCGAAAATTCTTTATCCCAATATAGTGATTCACATGTTGTTTTGTTACTGATTTGATTGCTTTATTGACAGAAGTTTTAGGTGTATATTAAATTTATTACTGCTTGTTCTTTTTTTTTTTTGATTTTGTTTTTTTTTTCAAAAGAATGTAACTATTTCTTTATATCTCTTTGGAGAGATTCAAATGTTATGGGTTTATTGGCAAAAAATAAGAATTAATTAGAAAAATCTGTTTGGTAAATATTCCAGATTTTCTATTTTAATAGACACATGTTTATGAATGTGATTCTTTAAAGGGTCTGATTCAAAACTCATGGAAGGAGATCAGAAGTCGTCCCCCCCGAATTTGATGGGCTTGGAGAAGAGTTTAGAAAATAATGAACAAATCTGGTTCTGCTTAGTACTGGTCTTGCCCGTGTAAATGTTTTACTGGTTTATTAGAAAGGAAATCTTAGTGAAATAAAATGAATCAAGATCTTTGCTGAGTCTTCATCTGCAATCACAGTCTTTTGTGGAATGACAGATGTTTCCATGATAATAAACCTGATTGTTACAAATGGAGAATTCAGTTGGGCCAGCAAACTCCTGAGACCCAAAACTGCAAAGAGGGTTGGGGAGGGCAGGGAGCAGGGTTAATCTGTTTGGGATTTTGGT
The DNA here is from genome assembly GCA_020745775.1 of Theristicus caerulescens. Taxonomy (NCBI): domain Eukaryota; kingdom Metazoa; phylum Chordata; class Aves; order Pelecaniformes; family Threskiornithidae; genus Theristicus; species Theristicus caerulescens. Next base: position 125,710,771 of record CM036559.1, on the reverse strand, counting down.
TTTACACAGACAGTTTTGCTAGCATCAGGACCTCAGAAACTAAGCATTAGGCCCCAGGAATCATGCAATGACTTAACATTCATTATGCCTTTTATGAGATGATACATTCCTTGTGTTTGTCTTCTGGTTTTGAAGCCTTTTGGGCTGCCATGCTCATGTTTTCCAAATATTTCTGTATAACCAGGACAGCTGGAAAATTGCTTTTATTTATTCATTAAGAGGGAAGTTGAAATTCTCATATAACCCATGACTCAAAGGTCTGGGGCTCTAAGAAAAACACCTAATACCATGAGGAAATTGCAAGACTTGGCAACTTTGCTCAGATGAATCATAAACCTTGAGACTCAACTACTTTTGCTCTAAGTAAAATATATGCCACTTCCACTTGGATGTAGACAGCTGGTAGAAGTCTTCACATTATTTATTTAAGAAAAAACAGCTAAAGAGCCTACTCTTTTTCACCTCAAATATGTCTTTACACTGGACCAAAACCCTTCACAATTCCTCATCCTTGCAAACCTGAGAGGCCTAAGGCTGAAAAATAAACTCCCAGAGTAATGTTCTTCTCTGGAAAGCTTCACTTGTCTCTGTCAAGTCATGCTTTGTGTACCAATGAAGCTCAGAGGTGAGTTGTGAAGGTTATTCCAATGATTGCTTGCAAACACTATAAACCAATCACCCTGTCTGGTGTGCTGCATATTTCACATATATTTTCCAGGGGAGAGAATAAAATTCCCCAGAACTCTTTTTTTTAATTAGCCATGGACATTGAAAATCTTACAAATTACCAAAAATGCTTAAAATAACTTTCATACCGGCTGGTGATATTTTCTGGTTTGTTTTTCAGTGTGTCAGGCCCTTTACTGGTAATGAGTGTCTGTATGTCCCACTGGGAAGCCGAGATTCTCCCTCTGCCAGTTGTATTCCTGGTCTCCTTTCTGTAGGTGTTTGGTTTGTGAGAATCAAACCATTGCAGATTGCAGACTACCAAATTAAGTTCTCAAAATGCTGACAACTTGAATGCTGTCACATGTTAATGTTATTACATCACTGAAAGTCAGAGTTGTCTGTACCCAGAAGACACATTAGATTGTTGTTTGTGCTTTGCTGCCCATCTGGTGAGGAGCTAATTATTTGGACCGCTTCCAACAGGACCCAACAAGCACCTAGCAGAGGGTGTGCATCTGTTTCATTTTGCCATTGCAAAGGAGTGTTACAGACCTTTCTTGGTTATCATTGTTTGATTGTAAAATTACATCCGAATGGCAAGAGTGAACTTGGGCCAATATCTTGAATGGGACTGTGGAGGCTGGGTGTCTATTAAATCTAATGTCCCCAGGCTCCCTGTATCATCAGCAGGAAAATGCATGTTTCTGTAGTCAGCCCTTCAATGACTTGTGTCCCTGGGCTCAAGTTAACATTTGCAAATATCTCCTCCTCTCCCCATTATGTAATCTATCATTAGCAGAGTTTTCTGAAGCACTAGCTATAAGCATGTAGAAGCCAAAGCCTTACTGAATTTCAAGGAGATTTTGGTTCCTGGGTTTCATGTTAAAAGATGACCAGGGTATTTAAATTTTCAAGTCAATTATGGTAAGGCACTTGTACCTTCTTCCAAATTTTCTACTGGAAGAATAATTTTGCAGTTGTTAATCCCCAAGAATTATTTGGAGGATAAGTTACCCAAAATGACAGATATTCCCCTGGCAGCCAAAACCAGCCCATGTGATGATTCTCTGATTCTTTAGAAATATTTTTCTGCTGTGTAGGAAGGTGCAGACATATGTCGAATGCCTTCTAATGCACCCATGCATCTCCACGTGCTTAGGTCCATCATCTGCAACCAGACTGACATAGAAGTGGATTGTTGGGGTTGTTGTTGGAGGGTCCAGTTTGCTTTGCAACTGACTGCCTATGGCCTGACTAATTTAGCATCCAGGAACAGAGAACTGAGAAGGGCACACTATCCTGTCTAAGAGAGAATGGCTTGAATAATGCATGTGTGAAACATTGTTCATTGAGACTATGAGCAGCTTCTTGATGTAATCTTATTCATTGCATTTATGTTTGTAAAGCAAGAAGGGTTTTGTTCACACTGTGTTTTGGGATTCATATGAATACCCATATTTGCATGTGGACAAGGCCTTCTGTCAGCTATGGAATATTTGTGGCCTGTGGTATGCATAAGGTCATGCTAAATAAAACCCCCCTTCTAGCCTGAAAAAATCTACAAAATCTGTCCGAAATGCTTCAGAAATCCTGTGAGGCAACGGGAAGAACACCATGTGCCTCGTGCGAGCAGCTACATGCTGTGAATAGCAAGTGCCCAACAAGCAGTTAAATTGAACAGTATGTAAACAACCTGCAAGGTGAAATTTCTCTATGTAAACTATATGCAAACAATTAACAAATTATTTAGTAAATAGGTTGTTCCATCAGCATCAGATCTAATAAAGCCTGGGGTTTTTTTTGAGGGATGGCAGTGGAGAAAGAGTTGTTTTGATTTTATGGCCAGGCATTAAAGCATTTCTGCTGCAATTAATCCAGGAGGTATTCATGGGCTGATGATTAGCTTGTGTGCATGTGCTGGTGGAGAGGTCAGCTGCTGCCACAAGAGAAGATGGACAGTTTTGGCTCTCTCTATTTTTCCATTGACCAGGGCAATAATAGCATCTGTCTCCTCTACCCAGCCATCTATCTCACTGGAATCTCAGCTGAGTGACAATGAATACAATATCTTACAGAGTGTGGGGAAATGTATGCCATCAGAATGGCATACAGCACATCTGTACTGCAGTTGTGCCAGGCTGGCTGGTGACACATCACAGCTGAAAAGCAAATGCATGGCAAATCCCATGTGTGCCTGCCATATGCCACTAATATTGCAACAGTTTTTCACATTTGGATTCACCGTTTCTGTTTGTATTAGGGCCACTTGCAAAGTGTACAAGAAGCTCTGGTCTCTCAGAAGAGACCATTTTGCTGAACCTTCATAACTGAGAACAGAATTACGCCACATGGCTTCACAAAGTGAATGTGTGAGTTGAATGTGCCCCTCTATACATCAATTTTTTTCTTAACTTACATAAAGATTTTCTTGCCTTTCTTATGTAGGCTCTACATTGTGTATATATCTGCATTGTGTATGCATAGATTAACCAGTACCACTGGTCCACTAAAGTCCTGATACCGTTTACCCAAAACATTTGCTGGCATAGAGTATTTCAGACCTCCAAAAACATGTTTTCATCACAGACTTTGCATGCACTTCTTTGCTATTGTGTCAGTCATACACCTTAGTATAACCTTGGCTGACCAACCTCCTGCTCTATGATCTGTTCTGTCTTCATCCGAAAATCAATTGGTGTCTTTCACTTGTAAACTTGAAGCCAAGTTTATGTGAGTTCAGCTATCAGGTCTTGAAATAATTTGGAACTGAAGCCTAAAAAATACCTAATCTTCTTGGATCAACTAGAGTTTCTTCCCATCTGCTGTAGAGGGGGTGGAACGATAGTGAGTCATAAAGAAACTCAGGCTGATGGGAGCCAAGGAGCAATTCCTTAAACCATCTCTCAGTTTCTCCTGACTATTCCTACATGTTCTTCCTCCTTCCCAGTGCAAAGCCAAACAGGCAGCTTACCCTACGAGTGGAAAAAGGCTCATACATTGATGCACAGTCTGAGCCCTGATGCTGGTAGTACCCCTACGTGGGGTTGTTGCCGACTCCTACACTCCATTCCCATGCGAAGTCAAACAGGTTTATTTTAATCCATTATTAAATTAATTTAATTTACATTCAGGTTGTTCAGAGATGATGAAGAGCTCAAAACCACTGGGCAATCTGAATTTTTAAGATAAGGTCACAGCTCAATTTAAACATATTCATGACTATCCTAACAAAGTTGCAGTCAATACCTAAACATGATCTGTCTCCAAGTGCTTCTTGGAGAAGCACTGTGTGATTTGTTTTTTTCCCTCTAGGCAAAAAAAGTATAAATCTGGTTATTGTTTCCCTAATCTCCTATTCGAGGAGATATTCTTTCTCTCCTTTCTCCTCTTATCCTCTTTTTCAGCTTCTTTGGGATCAAGAGTGATTGTTCTGAGATATGGTTTAGAACATTATCTAGTCCAATCTTGCCTTGGCATCAGCTGAGTATGAAAAGACAGCAACACTTCAGTCCTCTGAACTGGTATCATTAGGACTATCAGCAGGAGGAATCCTTTCAGATGCATGTACTCCCTGTTTCACCCTGAACCCAATTTCATTCTTTCTCCCACATCTCTTTCTGTCTCTTTCTGAGGGAGTGCAGCCCATGTTATCTTTGTACAAAATCATGATTTCTTTTTAAGCACAGCAGCACACTGTCAGCAGCACTGGAAGAAAATGACCATAAAAATAAAATTTTATTTCTGGTTTATATTGCTGGTTTAGCTAGTAAAAGAGTGAAAAGTTGCTTCCTTACAGTACAATAGCCTACTTCTCAAGACGAGACAAGCCTTCTGAGATGAACCCACTGCCTTTCATTGCTACAGAAGATGTTGGAGTAACAACATTATTTAAAAATTAAAAATAAGTAAATGACAAGGCTCCTCGTAGTCATGATACACACACACTTTTGCGAACCTCATGCAGCTACTTATTTTGCTGTCAGTAGTGTCGTGGTTTAACCCCAGCCGGTAACTAAGCAGCACACAGCCGCTCGCTCACTCTCCCCCCGTGGTGGGATGGGGGAGAAAACCAGAAGAGTAAAAGTGAGAAAACTCATTGGTTGAGAGAAAGACAGTTTAATAGGTAAAGCAAAAGCTATGCACACAAGCAAAGCAAAACAAGGAATTCATTCACTACTTCCCATCGGCAGGCAGGTGTTCGGCCATCTCCAGGAAAGCAGCGCTCCATCACAAATAACGGTTACTTGGGAAGACGAAACACCATGCCTCTGAATGTCCCCCCCTTCCTTCTTCTTCCCCCAGCTTTATATGCTGAGCATGGCGTCATATGGTGTGGGATATCCCTTTGGTCAGCTGGGGTCAGCTGTCCCAGCTGTGTCCCCTCCCAACTCCATGTGCACCCCCAGCCTGCTCGCTGGTGGGGTGGGGTGAGATGCAGAAAAGGCCTTGACTATGTGTAAGCATTACTTATAAATTTCTATTAAAATCACTATTTGAAAATATCTTTGACAGTGATTTTTAAGCGGCCTAACCACTCATCCGTGATGACATTGCAGTGAAGTCCTCCCCTTGGCCCTGCTCTGGCTTGGACTTATCCACAGACTGCAGCCCCTCAGGGGTGTACCTGCTCCAAGTGGAGCCTTACCTATGAGCCACAGTCTCTCCAGGGATACCCTGCTGCGGTGTAGACTTATCCACAGCCACAGTCACTTTGAGGTGCACCTGTTCCAGCGTGGCCTTCTCCATGGGCCACAATGCCTTCAGTGTTATACCTGCTCCAGCATGGCCTTACCCACAGCCATGGTCCCTTCAGAAGTAAACCTGCTCCAATGTGGCCTTACCTATAGCTGCAGTCCCTCCAGGGATGTATCTGCTCTGTTGTGGGCTTATCCATGGCCACATGCTTTGAGGTGCTCTAGCATGACCTCATGCACAGCCACTGATGCTTCAAGGTGTATCTGCTGCAGCATGGACTTATCCACAGGCGCAGATGCTTCGACGTGTACCTTCTCAAGCACGGACTTGTCCTTGGGCCACAATCCCTTCAGAGGTATACCTGCTGCAGCACAGACATAACCACAGCCACAGATTCTTTGAGATGTACCTGCTCTGGCATGGGCTTATCCATGGCCACAGACATTTTGGGGTGTCCTGCACCCGCATGGGCTCATCCACAGGTCACAGTCCCTTCAACTTGAGCTCACACTGGAGTTCCAGCCTGTCCAGTACAGCAGCACAGAAACAGCAGCGATGCCCTGGCTGTGTGCCAGCCCAGGCGCATGGCCATTGCTGTTATCAAAATATTTCCAGGCACAGCAGAGTAAGATGATAAGCAGTACAGCAGTACAGCAAGCAGTGAAAGCAAAAAGCAGCCACAAACGAGCACTAGACTCTAATATACAATAAGGCAAGCAAGCCCTGTGGCAAGCACAGGAGCCTGCCGATTAATAGCTAAACAGCAATAACAGCTATAAATTTGATCTAGCACATTTCGAACAAGTCTGTCATTATCTCGAACCCTTTGAGCCCCACATTGGGCATCATTTTTGAAGCCCAAACCCCTCATTCTCTATGCAGAATGTTTTTTAAACCAATTCTTTGTTAAAAACATGAAAACAGTAAATTAAGTGATGTGCCATCAGCTTGATAACACATGTTTTTAGCTTCTTTTTTCTTGTGTGACTCATTGTTATATCTAAAACTGGACTATATAAGAAAGTAGAATAGGGTATGGGTATATGGTAGAAAAATTCTCCCTGTCTGGGTGAATGCAAGAATCTCTGTGGCACTTGGCCAGAGTTGTGCAGACAGGTATATGCCTGAGGCATTTCTACTATAAAATGCTAAAACTGAATATTAAAACACATCTGATAACAAACTGAGACTGACTTGATTTTCATTATGATTAAAAGGCCTTCCTGAAGCAATAAATATTTATCCAAATATAGCTTGTTCCCAGAAGATGTAGAACTGGATTTCTCCTGATTGACTTTGATCACTCAACTGAGGTAGTCAAGTTAAGAGCACAGACGCCTCAGATATGAAAAAGGGAGGGACCTGTAGAAGTTCCTCTCTCTTTCCATCAGTTACCAGAACAGCACAGCAGTCTCCCAGTTAAGGTGCCCCAGTTAAGTGTCTAAAGAAAGGTGAGTTGAGCCCCAGTGCTTATACTAGGAGATGTTACAGTATGGCTCGTTTAGGGATAAATCCTCTTTTAACTAGGAGAAGTATGCTGGAAGAACAATTTTCCAACTAGGACATATAAATGGAGTACTCAGAGCTGTAATAATAACTTAGATCCTTATTAAGTGCCTGTTTTGCATGCTTCATGGCTGCTTCGAGCAGCTGCATGAAAAAATTAGATGTTCTACTAGGGAACATGCTATCTAGACTTAGCCTTGAGACTCCCAATACAATTTACCATGTATGTTTATGATTAATAAACTATGTGCATAGATAACAACATTCTAATTTACATATTAATAAAAATGAGTTATCTTCAGATTATGTACAATCTACTGTGTTAGCTGTGCCCTTTCTTGTTTGGGACTTACAAAGAATGTACGTGAATGTATGTGTGTAGAATGAGCTTCAAGGGCTTCAGAATTACAGCAGCAGCAGAATTTGCACATCCTCATAGGTTGCTGCACAGGGCAGAGTTCTGCTTTTATGTATGCAACTTCTCAATTCTGATTCATTGAAGTTCGTTCAAACCCTTTGTCTTTTTCCCTCTGCTGGAGTATCTCCTAAATCTGGAGGTTCCCAGATGCTTTGTGGGTGGGTTAAAGGCTTCTTGCATGGAGGATTCTTCCCAGGACAGCATTCTTATGTTTCATGGCCTTTTTCTTGCCCCATAGCTTCATGTTGGTGAGACCCTTTTCTTCTGCCTGGATACAGGAAGATACCAAGGCTAAGAGTCAATGGCCTAGCTATTCATAATTCTTCATAATTCTACTTTAGGTTTACCTGGGAGCCTGAATCTTTCCTGAGTTGAAGCCAAAGGGCTCTACTTCCTACCTGAAACATACCCACAAAGCCTCTCTTCTTCTGGCCAAGGCAACACTGTCTCCATGCCTATTGTTGGCTTTCCATCCTCAAGACATATGCTTAAATCAAAAGTTGGTCTAACATACCATATACATTTGTGTATGCCAATCTCCATGGTGTCTTTTTTTCTTTTTTAGCATGGCTCTAAACATAATTACAGCTTGCCTTTCCATCCTGTTCAACAGAGGCATTTGGCTGTGCTGATCTGGCATTTGTGTTCTAAAGTAGAGTTTCCAGGGCTAGCAACATAATGTCCTGGGTTAAGAGACCCTGCCAAAAAAATGTTAGCGTGCTGATAAACAAATAGTTTTCTTTGGGTACAGCAAAGTGTTAAGTTTATCCTGTTCATTCACTCCTTACCTCATTAGTATTGAGTTAGACTATATTTTTAGGGCTTAGATAAGTTTTTTGATTAATTAAAATAGTCACAATATTTCCATTGTTCAATATTTGTATTTGTACAATATTTGAATTGTAAATATTTGTAAATTTTTCTAATGTATCGTAAGAACTCCAAATTCTCCTACCTCCAAAAGACATTTAGGTCCATTATTATTTTACTTTGCTGATATATAAGAAATGCCTTTCAGTAGTTTCATTCCAGAGTAAATCTGAACTTTTTTGTACAGACTGTATTTTAAAATAAGGAGAAGTTCAAACTAAAACCTTCAGGTCTATTTTCTCAGAGGTAGGCACAAGAATTTTCTAGCTACAACAGCACTGCTGAAGCAGTCTGGAAACATGTGTGTGTGCAAATTTGTGCATATTCCTCTGTTACTGATTCCAGAGATCACAAATCAATGTCTGAGAGCCTCTTATTAGATGGTAAGTTGACTTGGATAGATGGTTGGTGTCAGATACAATTGACCAGCTCTGTGTTATGAAAAAGTTATCATGCTTGGACATAGAAATCCAGTCTGGGAAATGTTATAATCTATTCTACACGTGCATCTATGCTGTTGAGACTTGTTCTTGGCCTGCAGCAATTAAAATGCATCATTACATTATGGGTTTCAGTCCCAAATGAATGCCTGGATTCATGTATGGGGTCCACAGGCCTGTGGACAATTAGGAGTCCTCATGCGCTGTAGGTGTCTAAACTCCTGTTGTTGATGGAGAACTTGTCAGTACTGCCAATGCTGTCCACCTCTGAAGAAAACACCTAAGGCTTGATTCAATTGCACATACATGACTGCTCAGTATAATCTGAGGTGCTCTAGCATGTTCATGACCTGCACGAAGCTGGTAGATCTCTTGTAGGTCTTATGAGAGGCCTGTGTGACACCTACAAGTCAGCCAGATTACCCTAAGGCATCTCAAATGACACTAGACATCTACTCGTGGGGAGCAGAGTGAGAACCCCTGTGACTGGTCATCTGAACTGCTCTTTGGTCTGTGACCATGGCAGGGGTCTTAAACATTGAACTCACAGCTCCATCGGAAGGCACATCATGATACTGATCCATGGAAAAAAGATATTTGTTTAGTCTGGTAGGTTTGTTTTCAGTCAGCTCAATGAATTAAAATGACTTACTGTGAAGCTGCATAACCACTGTATTCAAAACAAGGCCTGGATGGGCAGGGGCAGGGATCTGGAGAAGTAAGGAAAAGTGCAATTATTCCTTTCAGCAGCAACTAGGTTGGAGATGCTCCTGTCATGGTGGGGAAGAGGAACAACTAGGATGGAAATCCAGAGGCATCTTTGAAAGCCTGGTTGCCTGTTTCTGCCGCTGCCAGGGAAGACGGCAGGGCATGGAGAGAAACAGATTGAAAGAATAGCCTTATGAGAGAGGTCAAGGCTTTGAAGCTTTGTTACATGTTTCTACCTTCTCTTTATTCTCCTGCTTCTCTCTCTCTTTGATTGTTTGCATTTCTTCTGTTCATTATCCATACATTTGATAGACCACAGCCCACATGGCTCAGGACTTGACTTTACCTGGCTACAGCCCCAGGAGTCATCTCCTTTTGTCTTCTTAAAGGTGGCAATTTTCCTCCAGCTCTGCTAGCCCCATTGCCAACTGCAACTCTCTTACCATTTATTATCAATCAGGGAAGTAGCTGGGGGATTGTTCTTGTTAAGAGGGATCCCCAGGGGGACAGAAAAAGGGCTCAAGTCTGGTCAGGTTAGCAAATGTAGATGGGTTCCCAGATACTCTGAAAGATAAAAATAGAGATTTTTCAATCCATATCTTGCTTCAGGCATTACAAGTACAGAGAAATGGCAAGACCACGTCAAACCAGGTTTTCAGTATAGCCAGTGGTTTCAGGAAGAAAAGACCACGCCTTGCTGTCATTCAGATGGAGACATTTTTTTCCCACACTGGTTACTTATCTCATACACTCTGTCACCAGAATGCAGGGAAGGGATGTTAATATGGGTGTTAGGACATGTCTGTATGCTTATGTATATGCTGCTGTACACTTGTTCAAGCTGCTGGTGAGTGAATCAGTGTTTGGCTGTATTAGAACAGCATCATGCCCAGAAGCTTTACATGTGGTATCTGAAAAAGATTTGAAATGCTATTTAGCCCTCAGCCAGGAGTAAATTCCATATCATTTGTCTGATACCACAGTGTGGGCTGCCTGCACCAGGAGCTACTTCTCTACTGTCTTCCTTTCTTTCTGATGGGCTCCAGGTGCCACCACTGTAGGAATATTACTCAGTGAGCAGCACATGATGAGTTTCACAGGGAAAATGTATGCCACTTACCACCTAATTTAAGATTAATGGAAGAAAGTAGTACCTCCTGCCCAACTGGGAGGACAGAATAATCAAAAAAAAAAAAAAAGAAAAATCATAGCTCATGCAAAACATTGACAAAATAGGCTATCAGAACCAGCCAGGAGGAGGTAATGGAGAAAAGAAAGGTCTGTGACCTTGCTGACTGTTGGGCGCAGAGAGCTCTGAGCTAGCGCTGACCTGAGCAGGCAGTCCAGATGGTGCGAAGGTGCAGGTCAGTGCTGCATCAATATAACCAGGCTGGCTCTGGAAGCTATTTCACTTTTTTTATGTGGCACCGTACCTGAGCCACCTGTGTATGTCCAGGACTGAGATAACCTCCTTGGAAACAGCTTAGGTATTTTCACATTGCACTTCACAGGTCATAAAGGCAAAGGATTGAAACTGCACTGGGTGCATCTCCACTCCTAGTACAGATAATATACCTAGGCGTAATCAAGAGCTGATTGCATTAAGTATTTCAAAGAGGACAGACAAGATTGTTAGGGTCTTTTTTTTTGCAAAAGTACAAAAATAGTTCAGAATTTGGGATTTCACTGTAATGCTGAGCTCCATTTCATGTAGATTTTGCTGAGTTTTGCTCTTGAGTATCACTCTGACATTAAAGAAAATCATTAGACATTGCCCATTCTTCCTTAAGGGGCATATGGTAGTCTATAGGAAAAGGGAAATAAATGTTACGGTAAGTTAATTGCATAGTGGAGTTGTAATCACAGGAATCCTGTCACCTCCAGTGTTATGACCCTTGATTAATCTATATAACAGAAAGAAAATAAGTACTAATGAGTTTTTTTATTACCATTTATATAATTTTATAGTTGCATTTAATTCTTAGAATGTTAATTACTATCTGTGATTAGTCCCTCTCATGCTGAAAAGTTTTTACTGGCGGCTACGTCTTTAAGACTTTGTGTTGATTCACATGTAATTTAAGTTGACAAGGACTCTAGCAGAATAAAAGGAAACAAAGAGCCTGGTTTCAAGGTCTAATTTAGTTGTGGCTTCTGTGTGGCTGATGCAGGACTGACTGGATGTACTTTGATGGTAATATAAAGTCTCACCACTCCCTGAGTGAGGATTGAAGTAATTAGCAGGGCTTAGTGCCAGAAGGCAATGCAATTCACCATGGTTGAACCTAATTCGAGATTTATGGGGTGAGAATTTCAGTTTTTCGTGGGTTTTTAGACTACTGATTTTTCTGCTTTGAAGGCATTCTGACATCCTGTTTATTTTCTTATATATGTTCTGTTTAATATATACAGTTCCTACCTGGGTTCTTAACTGAGACCTCTGCAGGCTTTTATATTGCAATGTGGGGAGGAACTCAGAAGTTCTAGTTACATGTTCTTTGAAATGGATGCTGTGATTTTCAGTTCTCTTTTGTGATGGCAAGGGAAAGCGGAGGCAGCAACACCAGTTCATAGAAAGCCTTAATTTTTTCCTAATTATTCCATAACATAGTGTATGCTGTGTAATTGTTAGCAGCAATTTAAAAGTACTTCCCATGGTTCCCAGAGCTAGTAGGAATGAGGTATTAAATCTGGAGTTGGCAGAGCCCCCAGGTTAGACTGCAGGTCAAAAAGGTTTAGTTTATATACTCTATGTATATAGTGTATATACTCTATACATACAGTATATACACTGAAGTCTATAATAGAGTTTATAGAGCGCTGACTCTTTGCCCCAGTGGAGGGGTGGCACTGCTCAGTTCAATTTAGCAGCATCCAGAATTCTTCCTCCTGGGGAACTCTGACACTCATATGTGAACCAAATGAAGATGTGAAATTTTGCAGTTTGCCACTAAAATACTTTTCAAAGTATGCAATTCTAGGAATAACAAGAAAACTTCATCCAGGCACCTTGTTTTGTCATTTGTAATATAATTATCTAGATTAATATAATAAGGAAGGCTTTGATATTTCTCCAAAGATCAAAAGAAATTGAAATGATGCCTTTACACTTTTTTAAATCATACTGTTTGTTCATTTTTTGTTGAAAGCATGGAAGTCAAGACATTTGCATAAAACATTTTTATTTTGTTGAATCACCAAAAGCTTAAGGACTACATCCTGAAAAGGTTGAAGCTGAAAAGCTTTGTTTAAATGGCTCTTTGGTGTAGATACTGGTTAACAGAAGGAAAATAAAGGCAGCATTTTACCTGTTTATTTTTGAGGTTACTTTCCTAGCAGCTGCTAATGATTTTCCTCCCATGTACTTATATAGGTAACTGCTCAAACATACAACTAAAAGTGACTGAAAATCAATGTGCGTATCTTTCAGGGATATTAAAGGCATTTCCATCATCCACGGATTTGGGATTGTTTGTGTGATAATCTTCCCACCCGTCAGATGTGCACGTGCATTGCTGGGCAATTTTCAGACGTGGGGCAGCAGCAGATTTAGGCTTTGCGCTAGTCCATGTGAAATATTCCTTTGGCTCATCTGTGAGACCATGTCTTGGTGTATGGTTATTTCCTTAGAATCTAATACCTAAATTGTGAAAGATGCTTCAGGCCAGGTCCTCCTCTTGTGTAAAGTACCAAAGCTTTTACTTATTTAGCATGAGATAGTGTAATAGCATTTAGCTCAGAACAAGCAGGGAGCAGGAAAGCCTGTAGGGAATCTGTATGATTGTGTATTGCTCTGCAGAAGAACTTCCCTATCTTCCCACTTTAAAGAGGTGAAGTGCACATCCCACCATTTGGTTGGCCAGCTAAGATTTTCAGTGTGAAACAGCTCAGCAGGAGCTCAGTGCGAGACTGTGGTTTGGATTAACTCTCATATGGACGGTATAGGAGTATCCTCACGTGAATTTGTCAGGGCTGTAGCAATTTTGAAAAGTTTTCTTTGAAATGCAATATACCTATTAGAAAAAAAATTTTGCAAGTCCAAGATGAAATTTCCAGTCCAAGATGAAGAGAAAAGCATATGCCATTAAGGTAAAAATTTCTCTGTAGTTGATCCAAGTCAAGTAGAGCAGGCTGTAAACACTGGTCTACAGCACTCAGACCGAGTATCGTATTCACCGGTTATTTTGGGGATCTTCCTTCTTTCTGTTTCTCTTTCTTTTGATAAAAGTTTCAGTTTTGCAAAATGCATACAGCTAGAGAACAGGCCCTGCCTTCTCTCCCACCACCACCTGAAGGCATTATCTTCTCTCCCACCCAGCTGCAAAGCTGCCTGCTGACTAACTATCACTATAAATCTTGGTCCTAATGGTTCTCTTTCTAAAGGCTGTTAAGTAATTACAGTGAGTTTACACCCGATTATGGAGCCAATGACCCAGATTCAGTTGACCTGACTTTTGCCTTCAGTATTAGGAACACGTAGTCCACAATTATGATTCCTTCAAAAGCCTGTGCAGAGGGAAAACTGCTTCCAAAGGATGATTAAGCCTATCCCAAACCAGTTACCACCAAGGCAGTCTGTTTTTCTACTGATTATAGAGAAAGCCTAGGACTCTAGCTTAAATTAGAGTCCTAGCTTTTAGACATCGAAATCTAGATGAGGTCTCTCCCAAACCAGGATTTCCCAAGAGAGGGAAAACCCTTTCAACTGGCAGAGAAGGGCATTGTGGGACAAGTAAGTAGCAGATTAATCTAAATTCAGACTGGAGATCAAGCTAGCTGATTTAATACTCCTTCTAGTAGTTGGTATGTATACTAAGCATAGTAATCTATTAAATAGCCTTATTACATGAGCACAGGAAGGAGTTTGGGAATTGATTTATAGATGCTTAACAGGCAAAATGTTGAAATTAACAGAAGGAGTTAATAAGGGCTTGTCGAGGATCTGCCAACTAACATTTCCAACATAGCTAACATACAGAGCGCTGCAGCGTTTAAATCTTAGCACTATGATTTGAGAGCTTTCTGACTGAGATGCAGCCCTCCTTCTCAGCTGTTCCCTTCCCTGAGGCTAGGGGAGAAGTAAGGTTGAAGAAAACCATGGATGTATATAGGGTCCAATCCTGCTTTTTGCACAGACAATTATTTTTAAAATCTTTTAAACTTATTTTGCCCTCATTCTGTAATTTCCAGCCTATGGCTTGCACAGAATTGAAATTGATTTAAATAATAATAAAAAAACCTTATATTGAATTGTAGCAAGTTAAATTGTGACGAAATCTTGGATAATTTATCTTATCTAATGAACAAATGATGTATCTGAAAAACAGTTTTCCATTTTAAAAAAATTTGTGCTGAACTAATCTTTTTTTTTTAAAGTGCAAACTTTAAATATTGTCTTGATTCTTTTTGTTGTTAATCATAAAATAGATGACTCGAATATATCTCAGATAATTCTAGCTGTGTTGGCCCACTGCTAGCTTTTAAGGACATTCTTGGCTAACAGTATGAAGCAGCTATGTATTTCTTTTGTACTCTAACATTAAAAGAACAAAAGATCCTTAGTTATGTGTATCTCTTTCCTGAAGGTTTATATCCTTATCTAGCGTTTCAGCATTTAGCCTGAATGTGCTTTTGTAGCTCTGTGTGTAAAAGAAGATGAACAAATTATACGCTGTGTCTTAACTCCGCTTTCTGTGTTTCCCTGGCTCTAGCATCCCTACAACCCCGTGTATGAGAAGCGTCATCTTGCGTTTGTGTTGTGTGGAAGTAATTAGTGCACTGAACTATGAAAGGCTGGGAGCTTATTTAAAATTAATTCTATCAAAATAGCATCTTGCTGCAGTGAGGAAACAGATTATTATATCTTGAAAAATCTTTAGCTGAAGCAAAAGGAAAAAAAAACGTTTCTAGCTGCGTTCTTTTACCTACAAACAAAATGCTGCATTCTTCATTGACACAGACTTATTTTAAACAGCAAAACAGGCTTTAAGATTTTATTCATCTTGTCTTAGAGACACTGAGTTGCATCCTGAACACATTGAAATCAATGCTAGAAGTCCCATTGTGAAGTATGCTTTAAAGCAGTAATAAATAGTCAGGCTCACAGAGGATAAAAACACGTCTATGCAATGAGCCATCCCAAGAACTAATGGGATTTTAATAGGATTGACCTGATATACAAACTTTATACTGGCCTCTTCATGGGATGTATAGCTTATTTTACAATTGGAAATACATGTAAGCGAGGCCTGATGTTCAAGTGACCTCAAGACCTGCAACTGGAGCCTGTAAAAGCAGCTTCAGCTTCTCTAATGTGACTTTCTACCCAGCTATATATTGTATAGTGAGACCTGCTGGGTGCTGCACAATTTTGAAAACCTGGTCTTAATTGTGGGAGCATTTGGAAGAAGATCTCTTTGTAGAAGAGAAATACAAGAGGATGAATAATCTCCATTGAAGTCCATGAGAATTGCTCCTCTGCAGAGCAAGAGATCTAGACCGGGAGTGGAGGAGCTTCAATTGCACGCTCATTATGTCAGTGTGAACGTTACAGCTGCAGCCCATCTCTGTCTCTCCCAGCACAGCAGCTGGGAGAAGCACCTGAAAAGTTTTACAAGTGAAAGAAAATATGCCTGATCTCGCATCACTTTTACAGACAAGGGGGAAATAGTCCTTATTTTTCTGCTTTATCTGCAGGCAAAGCTAGCAGGTGTATTTCAAAGGTGATCTATCTTTTTATTATGTTTTTCCCTGTGCCTGTTTCTTCGACAACTCACATCTCCTAAATGGATATGTGCTATCCATCACAGTCTTACAGAGCTGGGTGAGCAGTTCCATTATTCATTGGCCTTATTTTTATATAGTACTATGGAAATGAGTAAGGTTTTTTTGAACCTGCCTAGTCCCTTAAACAAAATGGGAGCTGGGAATAAAAAGAGAGCTAATGAAGGTTTACTTCTTGCTCTAGAAATGTATGCTCCCTGGAGGCAGTACCAACACTCTGATCTTGCTAGATATTCACTCCTCAGAGAGTGTGAGAGCCTCAGTTCCTCAAGACTTCAGTAGGCTCTGAAGGTGCAAAACATCTTGCAATATCAAACCTAGAGCATCTAGTAACATGTATTTATTTACTTGTCCATTTGTTCCATTTCTCAACATGAATTTATAAGCCTGAGAACTTCTTGCATAAGGGAAAAAATCACAAATAAAATAAATATAGGGCTAGATGTTGATTCTTTCCCTCTTTTAGTCATTTGACTCTGCAAACCTCTTTCTCTTTCTTCTGTCACATTTTTGGGAAAGCTAAGCATTTTTGCAAAGCTCTATGCTCTTTCTCCACCTGCTGCTGGCATTTTCTTACCTGCAGTTCATACTCTGTCTTAGTGCAATAAGCAGTTCTCAGCAATATAATTTTGAAGATACCAAATGGGTTCCTCTGAAAGAGAGCCAGTGGCATGGGCATAGTGTGGGTCTGTGGCCAGGGACCAAGAGCTAAATACGTAACAGGGAGCAAACCAAGCTGTTGGGCAGCTGTATTTGGTACAGACCACACTTTAGGATCATCTTTGCTATGAAGTTACTCTTTGCTTGGAGCTTTTGAAATTTTGGCTTATAAGAACAAGTAAAAGCTCAAATAACATAGTAAGAAGAGTCTGATGTGGTCCTGCCCTTTCTCCTGCACCAACTTCCTGACTGAAATTTCTGCTGTAGTGTAGATTTTCTCTTCTTACTGAAGTGTCTTAAGCTATACTAGGACTTAGCACTGTTTTACACGAGTTCTTCCTCCTACGTTAACTTAGAATAATTCATTTACTGCAAATAGCTTAAGTCTATATTATAATAGCATTAAAGTAATAAAAGGGGCATTTTGCCCAGAGGCTTTTGTTCACACTGAGTTTTCCATCTGCAGATGCAACAAGACCTCATTTGAACTACGTCTCTGAAAAGTCGGTCAGACCCATCCTTAATAGTGATTTTGTGATTCTCCATAACTTCAGTTACTGACAAGAAGGATTAGGACCTCTTGTTACATTCATGGCCACTAGCTTCATAAATATTGTATTGCATATCTATACATTTTTCATATACATTATTTTAGTTGCTTTATAGTTTAGTAATTTACTGTATTATGTGTTTAAGAGATTCATTTACATTCTTTGAAGTCTCTGGTTTTTCAGGCGTGTCATCTTTGCACTTCTTTTGATTTGCCTTTGTGGTAGCAAAACAACAAGATGCTCTTCTCCATTTGACCTCCAGTCTTCAAAACAATCACCATCACTTTATAGGATTGGCTTCCTTTTCTCAACGATTTTGAAAAATCTGTTAGTGACATACAATAACATTGGTGGCTTTCGTGCTTCCATTTCTAAAAAGATGAAATCTTTTTGAGAAACAAATTATGGCTATTCATTTTGTCCAAATCTATGAGATTGTAGGGTTCCTGGAGAGTGAGTATAACACTAACTGCTTTAACTTTGCCAATAAACCTAATTTTGACTAAATTACCTATGGCATTCCATATCTCTCTGGCATGCTTACAGTTTCATGTTCTGTACCAAGATGAAACTTAGGTCTCTTAGAAGTCAGGCCCTTGACAGAGCATGCAGAACCTGCTTCTTGTTTGCAGTAGCTAATATTAGCAACCTTAAAAATTAGGTTCATGTTTTGTGAATAGTAACTGTTTGACCCAAAAGCAAAGTGGGTCCTACAGTAAGCTACAGTACTACTCTCCCAGTGCCAGATAACAGATGGCATCTCCTGCATTTTTTAAACATGGTCCTTTGCATGAATAAAAACTCGCAAAACCAGATTCAGACACATCCCCTCCCAGTTTGCATTGCAGCTCAACAACTAGATTCAGGGCATCATTATTCAAAACATTACATGTTAGATGTATTCTTGTCTAAGAGTTTTCCAGCATAACTTTACCAACACCAAGAGATAGTTAACCTTCTAATCTTTATGCAGTGTTACAATAATTTTTATGAGTAGCTACATTGTTGAATTTTCCAGATACTCATGCAGTAAACCCCTAGAAATTAAAGTTTTTCAATGTTAAGATCAAAGACACTTCATCTGGGGTGAAAAGACCAATTGCATTAGAAAATCTAGCTATTATCCAAGAGAAACAATATACTTCTAATTTTAAATTCATTTTGATCTGCCTTCTATTGAGACCAACCCTATGCTCAAATCACTGACAACTGGTCTAAATCAGAGTGGCTGCCAAATTTTCACAGGACCAAGAGTAACAGGACACACACTGCGTGGTCTAGGGGGAAGAAGGGAGGGAGGAAAGGAAGAAGGAAGGCGGGAAGGAAGGCAGATGATAGGACCCGTTGCCTAAAGGCGCTGGGTTAGGTGTGCAGTTATTTCCAGGGGGATGCCAGTGCCAGCAGCAGACACTGCCTTGCTTCCTCCTGCTGCTGGGGGCTGCACTGCCTCCGGGGCCCTTCCCCATCACAGGCAGCATGGTGGGACTGGTGACCAGTCAGCTGCTCGTAAGCTGCCACAGTGTGGCTACTCAGTGTTTGTAGGGTGAACCTTGCTGTTGGCACCATGCAGAGAGGCGTATTTTACCCAGATTTCACAAAGCAGTTAACCTTGATCTGTTCACAGCCTCAGAGGGAATTCCCATTACATCTTGGGTCATGAACTGGCAGCCGTACTGATAATAGTCATTATGGGCAGGATTAAAGGCCAATGTGTGCCCTTCTGTTCTTTCTTCTTGTCTATCTTCACCCAAACCATAGGTGAAATTCTCGATTACAGAGGGCGTCACTTTGTCTCCACTCAGAAACAGTAGATACAGAGAATCACACTTTTTCAGGCAAAAATAAACCATCTTACAGTCAGCCCAGCCCTCCTGTGAAGAAGCAGGGAAGATACGGCGGGGGAAACACACAGCAGCAATTGAGAGTGTCGTCCGTGTCTGTAAAGTAGATTGGCTGTAAGCAGGGGGAGGCAGTACCCTCCGCTCGATCTGCTGCCAGAAACTACTGAAAATGTTCAAGTGGCTCAGAAGCAGCAGTAGTACTGGCCGATGCACTCAGATCAGCAAATCCTACAAGGTGTCATTCCCAGTCCCCTAAATCAGCTTGAGCCGTCGTGGAAATGATCTGCTGCTGGGTAGCTGTGCACGCTGGAGGACTCCCCCTTCATCCCCCGTTGCATCAGCCCTTGACCTGGCCCTGTTGTTTGTGCAGCTGCACAGGGAGTCAGCCTTGCAAATTGATCTGGGCGGATAATTTTCCTTTTGTTTTTATTTTTTTTTCTTTCCAGCCAGTTCAGTGCCCAGCCCAGCTCGCTGCTGAGGCTCACAGACACTTGCGAGAGCACGGCAGGGTGAGTGGGTGGACCAGGCTGTTTAATCTGGTATAAGCTGCGCTGTTGCTGAATGTGAACCATGTTCTGAGTGAACCTGGCCTATTAGCTGAAAATAAATGATAGCATGGCAGATCCTCTTGGGATCAGAGAGAACACTTAGGTTTTTTAAAGCCAAAGTCTCCTCTGAATATGCCAAGCTGTCCCACCCTTATGCATTATTAAAAAAAGCTTTATGCTGCTTTTTAACATTTGTTTCTGCTTTATCCTTTCTCTGAGCTTCACACACATTTTTGAAATATCAGGCGATCTGGTTTCCATTCACAGTTTGATCTTTAGTGTTGAGAAGTGATTTTCAATAATCACCCGACATCAATAGATAACAGTATGCTACAGCTAGAGCAGATCAAATCTTTGGCCTTCTCCTTCTGTGATTTTTTTCAATAATTGGCATTTCTACAGCAGTATCATAATCTGCCAAATGTATCATTTCTTAAATAAAAAGCCTCCTAGAGATAATGTACAGCTTCACGAATAACCTCACATATAAATACAGTACAGCTTGAGAAAAGTTACTTCAAAAAATAGTCAACTGAAGGTTAAAGCTGTTCGTTTTATCATGGAAAACACTTCTCGTAACTCTGGGGTATTCACAGTAGTCAAAGTGTATCTGTGGTGTCTGTATTCAGGGTACAAGGTAGCATGTATTGGCTATGTTCTGCAGCTGTATAAGCTAAGGCAGATGAAAAGTAACTCAGCTGAAATGAAACCAGCACAGAAATTCATAGCAACCAGCCATGATATTTGTTTGCTTGAGTCTTCATTAAGTACAGAGTCAAGTCTGGCTCTGGGGATCAATACAGCAAGCTCTGTGGAGAGGGAGCACCTAACATTTAAACTGGTGAGTGCAGGATTGTGGGTGAAGGTCGCTTGACTCACTGAAGTCTTTCCCATACCGTCCCACAGGGTTGGTTCAGCTGTCACTCTCCCAGATGAATTTGACTTTAAATATTGCTTTTCTTCAACTGATTTTTAATGTTTTTTACCAGTGTTGTGGTGGTGATTTTTCTGAACAGGAGCCTTCATTAATAAATTACATTTATTAGCATAATTACATCTCAGCATCAGATATAGAATATGGCACATATACCATATAGGTGCATACACGTGTAACACTTAATAACATATTAATATAATAAACACTGCAGAATGGCATAAGGTACAGAGATTTCTGAGCTTACTCGTGCAAACCAGCCATGCAGAGAAAGGAGGTTTGGTTCCCGGACCTAAGTGGCTAAGTGAGGTATAGCCTGGCAGAAGAGTTCATTAGAGGGTGCAGCACAGCAGCAGCACAGCTATATTCTTGTGATCTCTGCACTGACATAATTATATTACTTCTCGTTCCAAATTAGCTCAATGCCTGCTAACTCAGCATCTCTGTACTACTATCCATTACAGACCTGCCCTCCCCACAAAGTCTTGGAATTGTATTTTTGCAGTTTCACTTGGGGAAAATAATAATAATAAAAAAATTAGCTATGACTGTTGCTGATAGTCCAGCACTTAGCATAATGTCTTCCTTGGTTGGGAATCTCAAGTGAGCAGAATCCCAGAGCAGAGGGAGGCAGGGGGATGCAGAAAGCCTTCAGCTCTTTTCCAAAGGTGAGAAACAAAGGACAAAAAGATAAGCAAAACTTATTAAGTGAAAGGGAAACCAACAAAGTGAAGCACTGAGTTACCGCTCTGTAAAAGCAATAGCAAAATATTCTCCCTTCCCTCCGCTCAAAAAGTCTGGAAATAAAACATGATGCAGAGAGGAATCCAGCAGGACTGAGGGAAGAGGTGGAAAATCCTGTTTAGTGCATGGGGAGTCATGTGCATGATTATCTTGTGGGCTGCTGGCACCTATGGCTCTCCCGGGTGAGCTTCTTATCCCCTGCAGCTTCCCCAGCTCCCTGCAGCAACCCAGGCAAGCAGAAAAGTTCATCCATAAGACGTTTATAGGTCATCTGGTGAGTGAACTGCTGTATCCGAATGGCCTTAGTGCTGATGAAGAGAAATAAATGTAGGAAGGTTCTGCATGAAAGAATAAAAGGAAATGGCCCAAGTGTGGGCCTCTTCATACATTTGCAGGAAGGATGGCTCTTTGGGAGCAGGCATACCCGAAAAAGATAGGACATTGACCACAAGTAGGAAGCAGAGAGAAATTTAGACAAGATCCAAGGATGCAGAAAAGTAAACAACTAGACCAAAAGTATATATGTTTCTAAGGGAAATCTAAAAATAGAAAGCAGAGCTGGACTGTGGAACAGAGCCCTAAGAGGTGTATTACAGCCCTGCTACTGTAATACCAAAGTACAAATTACATAAAACTATCAGAGAAGGGCATGCCTGTGGCAAATGGTGCTAAAAGCATAAAAAAGACATAAAATCATGTTAGCTAAATAAGGTGTATTAACAAGTAACATAACAATCCTCTGCTTAGGACTGAAAAGGATAGAGGTCCCTGCCTAAACAGAAAAGTATAATATTGTTATTGTACGACCACTCACCTGCTTCTCATGTTCTTCTACCTTAGGCATCTGCTGTAGGCCTGGTGCCCATGAGTCTGCAGGATTGGAGCTGGATGGACATTCAGTTTAGGGCAGCACAGCCCTCTTCTGATTATGGCTTTGTGGGACTCCAGAAATGACTAAGGAGAAAAAATACAGATCACGGACTCTATTCCAAAAGGAGCTATGTATCACTGGTTCTTCATAAAATGTCTCAGGCTGCAGGAGTACAGAACCTATCAGTTATGAATGAATAGATTGCAGTTCCATTATTTACAATAAAAAATGTGCTCTGTAAGTATGTATAAAACACCAATGAATAAAGGAAGCTTGGGGAAAGGCAATCCCCAGGCTAAAAAAAATATAAAGGAGCTAGCAATAGGTAAGGTCCTTCCCTGGTTATTTTTAACGAGACACTGGACATCCTATTTTGTTGTACCCTGAGGAGAATGACCTAGTCACTTCCAAGGGACCGGATAAGTCGTCCAGTGGGCATTTTCCACTTCAGATCCTCACAATTCTATTAAACCAGGGTAGGAAAGGTTACCTTTAGGGGTATGATGATGGATGAAATGCCTCCTGTGATGTGTGCTCCTCCCCGATAAGACTCCTGGCATGCCAATTCCCAGGCAGTTCACAATAGACACATTTAAATAGATTAGGTATGGAGACCATACAAACGGCATGGACAATTGCTTTTTGGAATAAGGTTACAGTTAAACATTTATGTCAGTATTAGCTAGAGATTACCTACAGGCAGCACAGCAGAAATGAGCCTTCAGGGAGATCTTAATCAAAGAGACGGCACAAATCTTGTGACTGAATTTGTGGCCAAAATAGTAAGTGAGGAAACCAAAAGGTCTTTACATGCTTTGCTGGCAAACTGGCTGGTCAAGACTGGCATAAAAAGAAAAGCAGAGACAGCTGGGGGAAGATAAATAAGAACAGAACTCCACAGGGATTTGAAAGAGGCTTGAATGTAATGAGTTAAGGGAGAAACTTGAGGGGATGAGGGGCATAATTAAGGCGATAAGCAAAAAAGAATGATACTAACAGATATATTTTTCAAACCTGGAGGATAAAATGGGACATCAGAGAAAAGGATGCTACAGAAGTCAGGAGCTCACATAGAAATTTAACTCTCAAAATAGGTAAAGACAGTGAATTTCAGTAAGTCTAGGAAGTCAGGCAAAGTAACTCCGAAAGAAAGATCAGTTACAAGTTCTCTTTAAATTGATGGAACAATATGGCCTCAAATTTTTACTTGAAAAATATTTTTTTGTTGATCCATATACTGCAGCATTATTCTGAAAATTATTGAGGGTCTAGAATTCTGATTACCATAATCACACCCATCTTCTGAGATCAAGTAGTTTTAGGTGGACTTGGAAGAAGAAATGCACTTAATGATGTTTACAGAGACTAAGGAAGATCTAGGGGT
This sequence comes from Theristicus caerulescens, assembly GCA_020745775.1. Lineage (NCBI taxonomy): Eukaryota > Metazoa > Chordata > Aves > Pelecaniformes > Threskiornithidae > Theristicus > Theristicus caerulescens. Next base: position 125,687,149 of record CM036559.1, on the reverse strand, counting down.
ATTCAGGGATAATTTTAGTAAATATGGGGATTTGAATGGGGCTTTGGTTAAATTATCTGAAATGAAACCCGGTATTGCTGTTGTATGCCTAAGATGTGGAAGGATAGGACTATTTGTTTTCCCATAAGAACTGTGAATCTCTTTTTCTAATATCCAGCTTTAGAATTATAATAACACAAAAATGTGACTTCTAATGTGCCAGCATAGCTTTTCCTTAGGATTCTCTAAATTCTATTAGTTCTGCTCCATGGCAAGAGTAAGAGAAAAGTTGATGAGTTGATGGCATAATACGCCATCTCTGTCGGATTGTCATAGTTGTACTGCAGTAAAAGAAAATCGCAGTCAGTGATTTATGAGCTTACCAGTCTTTTTAATTTACACTGATTACAAAAAAAAAGGGGAATAAAAAAATCAAAACAGTAAAAAACCCCAGAGTGGCTTTAAAATTGCACAGTGAATTCCACATACAGATGAAAACATAGGTTAACTCAGCAAATGGCATCACTGTAAGGGTTTAGTTACCAACTTTTTTCTTATCATGTTTTCCTTAGCCTCTTTTCATCTGATACCATTATACTTTAGGCATTTCTATAACTATGGACCTAGGTTTATGTGTAGTTGCAGCTCCTGCTTTCTTTGCCAAAAAGAAAAGTCTGCATATCACTTAGATCAAGAAGGCTGAAGAAAAAAATGCATCTATTATGAATTTTATAAAAAGAAGAACAGTCTCACTTGCAAAGGCCCATCTTGTTTTCTTTCCAACAGTACAAGTTACTTTATTATTTACATTATAAACGAATAGTGTTTGGTAACTTCTATCCAGTAGCTACTCCATTTTGTTACATATTGTACCTAAGGAGGAAAGGTTAATATCTGGACAGAGCAGGCAGATCAGAGGTTCAAAGAGTTTTAGCTGTGATGTAGAACAATTATTAGCAGTGGAATAAGAGAGTTAAGTTAAACTCTGAGAACATTCTTTTTTTTAATAGGTTTTGTAAATGAATTCTAGAAGGGACACTGTAGGTGGGAAGGGAACTGCAGGAGCAGTGAATTAATGGGAGCAGAGAAAGGAGCAAATGAATGACATATGTGTTGCTAGTCACCTGGAGGACTTTTCCAAATTATATACTGCAGGAATTATAACGAATTATAACTAAGCTAATAATCCATACCTAATCACCAAGAGACACAAGTAGAGATCCTCTGAGTCTTCCTATCACATTGAACTTTTCCTGCTTACTTCATACTCTAGGAAGAACTTGCTCTGTTTTTATGGGTATGAAATAGTAGAAGGTGGTTGCTGCTGTTGGATCAAGAGAAAGAGGAACAGTTCACTTGTACAAAACATTCCTATTGCTTCTCCATTATCTTTCTGCAGACTGTTATTTAGACCCTGAATTTTATTTAGAATAAATAGAATGAAAAATATTATTTAATGTGTTAGCCGCTTCCTCTGTTTCTATGAATTCATCCCTTCTTGCAGTTCCCACCTATGTTTTCCCTGCATTTACAAAATATATTAAATATAGTTATTCAGTCCCTAAACATTATATAGGAAGTAAAGATATAAGGAAATTTGCCCCATTTGGAAGGGCTATGCTCTTGGAAAGAAAGAAAATAAAATTCTATTTAAAAACACCTTTTAAGGTGTTTAAGGAGAGCATTAACTAATGTTTGTCCAGCACTTTTATCCAGCATGATTTTAAAGTTGTGTTCATATTTGTATATGATTTGACTTACAAAATGCTAAGTAAGCATCATTACAATCAGATAACTCTTCATTTATTGCCTCCTTTCTTCTTTTCCTTTTCCACAAAGAAAAGAGTAGAATTAGGGTAGATATTGTTGCTTCACTTATATTTGCTTATCTTTTCCTCAGGTAACAAGAAGAGGGGATTGAAGGGTTTCTTTCCCTCTTTATGGAAGAAGCTTAGACAAACATTATAATAGTAAGGAAAAATAGAAAGACTTTATTTCAATCTTTTTGTATTTACATAGTTTAATAGGTGCTTAGATATCACAGACATTATAATTACGCAGATAGGTAGATCTTTATTATGAACAGATAGGTGTTTTTACAGTACATTTTCTGTTAGGGGTTGACCTTTCAAATTAAATGTTCAGAAAGCCTATACCACTGATTAGCCTTTTTTGTAGCTTCTACAGCCCAGAAGGTTTTGTGGGGGGTGGAAATACAGGTAAGCAATGGACTTTTTCTCCATTATTATTAGGAAACTATTTTTTTTAAAGCATGAAACAACATTTTCGGTGGCTAGGATCTTCTGGTTAACTCCTTACAATCAAGCTGTCATTTTTATCTTGCTTTAATGAATTATCAGGAAAGATTTCAAGTAGTTTTTTGGAAGTCTAGAAGTTCAGTCTGTGCTTTACAAGAATAATGCATTTTTTTTATTTCATCCGCTTTTCTTTTTCATCATCCATCCCCTGGGAAACTACAAAAGATGCACTGAAAACCACTCATGGTGCATGGAACCACCATAACGCCTCGCATGCTGACTTTTGGTTATCTTGCTTCCATTGTCTAACATCAGTTCTCTTTTTTGTGCTCTTGGTATCATACCAAGAGCTGAAGGTAGATAAATACCCAAAGCAATATTTCTGCAAAATGTTCTCTATTTTGAGCTCTGTTTTAGATTGTTAGTAGCTCCCTCCAGTGTCATTCATAAATGTGGAGGTCATCGTAACAGGTCTGAGCTAAAAGCAAACCTTTTCATTCCTTTCTTAGGCGTATCATCTGTACTTGGATACAGTAAAAGTGCTTCCAGTTTTCATCTTCAGCCAGGAGTATAATTAGCCATCATGTGCTATGGACTAGAAAGCTAGTACATTGCATTCAAGAGCTTTGATTGTTTACTAGTATCTTCTGTACTTTATTACTACTGGGAAAAGTAATTCTTCCAGATGCTTGTGGGAGAATGTGCACATACAGTAAACAATAAATTTAAGTATTGCCTTGTCCTGGTCAATATTTTTAAATTTTATGGTCCTCACTCAATAGTCTAAGAAGATTGTAATGCCTTGGGAAAATGACTGATCTAATCTATAATGTAATTAGAAAAATGTCTTTTCTATTACTTGCCAAAAGAGCCAGAAAGTTGAATTCCCTTGTTGCTTACAATAAAATTACTGACCTCTTTAAACTTTTAAACAACCCTTGCTGTGTGACCAACTATCTTCTTAAGACAGGTTAGTCAACACAGAGTAAGAGAATAATAAATCAGAATCAGAATAACACAGATAACCAGAAGAACTACTTTCGTGAACCTGGGAGTCAGATAGTCCAGCTGTCCTGGCAGGAGGTGCATGTGCAACATAAAAGTGTGTTAAGGTCGACGAATAACTTAGAAGAGACAGCGAATGCATACCTTGATAAATAAAGAAACAATCTGAGCCATCAGGGATAAAAAACTTCTAATCTGGGAGGAATGTCTTCTAATAAGGGAAATAAACTTGATAGTAAGGAGTAAAACAGAAGTAAAGGAGATCATTATGATAGTAAAGGACAATTGAGAGAGAGATTAAAGAACTTCTATAATTGGAGAAGAGAAAGGAAAACATACCTCCCTTTTAGTCCAAGTCTAGTATATTGTGCTCATAATTGCTTTTTCTTACTCTCGTAAAGCTGTGTTAATGTTAGGGAGCATAGTAATTTAGTGGGACAAGTCCTTTTGAAATCAGAATGCCACAAAAGCATGTAACAACTTTTTCCTGAATGTCATGGAAACATTCAGAGTTTGTATTCTGGGCTCCCAGAGCATAGGCTAAAGTAACAGCATTATTGTGACTGTCAGTAGAAGGCTGGTCAGAGAAGACTCTGATTTAAGTTTGATTCAGAATGAGTATGGAAAGTAGTATTTTAGGTTACCTTAGAAACAACAGATGGACTCATAGCATCCATGTTAGTGCTGAATTTATTGGAGGAGGACTAGTGTCCTGGTGGCTCTGTATTGTGGGGCTGTTGGACAAGTCATCTTTCAGGTCTGTCTGGGGTGTTCAGAGCTCAGGACTCAGTCAGCTCTATGCATATGCAAACCCGACTGGGCATGGAGCTGTCTCCAATTTTCTGAGCCTAGCCTGCACTCCAGACAGTATTAAAACCATCAAACTGCTTCAGCTTGTCTTCACCCCTCCAGGTAGAACTGCCAGCACAACTGCACCCGTATGACCTTGTCTATACTTCCAGTGCTGAGTTTGAGGACGCCATTTTGCCAATTGCTTCAGCTACCAGAATCTGTGCTGAGCACATTTGCCATAGTAGTCTTTTGAAGACATGCTCTCTGAGACCTTTACTGTCTCCTCAATTTTACCTTTTACCCATCGGTGTGATTTTCTATATCAAGGAACCTAGAGGCAAATAATTGCTGTGATGATGGGGTTAGTGGAAGTATATAGCTAACTAGTTGACTATTTATACTCTGTCATTTTTTATTCATGAGACAGTACTTCTCAGAATAGCTTCAAGTTTGGTTCCAAAGGATGAAAGAATTTCAAGTGAATGTCTAGTTAGTATCCAAACCCTCACAATAAATCAGAATATTTTTTACAGTCTCTGAATGTTCATAGCGTCCACATGATTTATTTATCTGGAACTGCAAGGTTGCAGCTTTCTGAAAGAGTTTCTATTTTATTTTTTTTTTTTGTGCTCCATAAAATGAACGAGATTGCTTCCACAGGTTCAGTTACCACTAAGTAAAAGCATGTCCTTCACAGGTTGACTAGACTTCAAAGACAAGAGCTTTTTGTTAATTGATAGCTCTGTCCCATCATTAAGTCATGCTTCAATGTGTATGTCAAAAATTTGCCTATGACAAGGAGGGTCAAAGGCATGGAACTAGGAAAAAAGAGACTGTGGAAGCTCTATGATGTATATTAAGTAATGAGTTCAGTGGAACCAAAGACAAACAGTAGGGAGTGTTAGCTAAATCAGTGCAGATGAACTCTTTTGTTGCCCCTTCGGTTAAAATGAACTAGTAGTGGTTGGTCTTTTCCCTCTGGCAAAAGTCAGGATGGAGTGAATTAGCTTACATTGTTCTGTAGATCAAGTAGCTCCTTCCCAAATCCTAGTGGGAGCTCTTTTCTGCCCTTTTCAGGAGGCCATCTCCGTATGTGAGAAGTTGCCTGCTGCCTTTGTTGTCCAAAGATCACATGTCCAAACAGCTTTTCCTGACTCTGTGGGTCAGAAACCTCTCAGATTGCTATTACAGCTGATATTCTACCTCTGTCATAAATCTTTGGGAATTCAGGACCTGAGTTAAACTGGATTTTACCTGTGCTCCCATGCAGCAAAAATAAAAACTACAGGTAGAGTCTATTGGAATGTGGCCCTGCAGTCACTGAAACTCCATCAGTTTTGAGTGGGCCCAGTACCTTCATGATGGCTTAATAGAAACATCAGGTGTCTGTAAAGGAATGCATTGTAGTGCCTACCCAAGGCTGATCAGGACTTTCACAAGAAAAAAAGCACTGTCCATAATCTGCTTTTAGTGTCGATGCTGTTCCTCTGTACTTGGGCTAGGCATCCCTAGGGACTGGAAAAAAGAGGATGATGTTGGAGGAGAATAAATGAATGGGGTTTAGTGACAGCAAGGAAACAACAGGAGAAAGATCCAAGCCTTCAGGAACCTGAGAAAGAGAAGAACCTGAGAAGAGCACAAGGAGATGAATTGGCCAGGGACGGTAGATTCAGCTGTGACAGAGAAAGACAAGAACCTAAAGGATGAAAGCCTCCAGGAAAAACTCCTCTGCAGAGTCCTCATCCTATTATTTATTGATATAGCAAGTAGCCATGAACACTAGTAGAAAAGCATTTGTATTCATCACTCTCACAGCTGATCCACATTGAAAATGGCCTTCTCTTCCCACCCTTACTCTTTTTTCACAAGGGGAAGGGGACGGTGGTTTGGCTCTAATGACTCTACCCATTATGATGAACTGGGGAGGGGAGGAAGCTCACTACCTTACCATGTGATGTTGGTTTTCCTTTTTAAAATTTCCAAGTTTTTGAAAAGGTGATACTGTGAAAAGATAGAGAGGAACCATGCCAGCGAGATCAGTATTATGCATTTAGATAAAAGTGCCAAAATAGTGCTGAGCAAACAAACTTCATTTTGACAATTTATCATCTGAATACTTGAACTTTGGAACTTGCAGCAACTGGAACAGGAACATTTGCCTCTGCAGAATTTCTCTGTACAACTTGGCATTGGTGCAATGACTTGGCACTGAGGCAGTTCAGGTCTGGTCTCACTGGTAGATTGAGGCCGAGGAGAATCTTAGACCTTTCTATCTGTTTACTGTCAAAGTCTTATACCTGTGAGTGGTTCTGTTTTTTGTACATTTACTCCTGGGGATTTTTGTTTTTTAATGATTAATATGGCTGTGGATCAGGATCAGAATCTTAATCCTGAATTTTCCACCTGGTTATGTCCTGTGTCTCTCCGCCTTGTTACAGGAGAGGCAGAGAATGCCATAGTCGGTCCAATGTCTGGAGTTTGTTGGGCCTGCATCCCTGTGAGACCCAGCATTTGCTCTGAATTTTCTCTGTTGCTTTTGCCATACAGCTTTCTCTCTTTCTTTTCAGTTGTGTCTGTCTGCAGCGCAGGTTTGTGATATACAGTGCAATTTCTTCATGGGTCTAGCAGTCTCTTCTGCCTTTCTGTTTCTGGCAGAGTGGCACTTTCCTTGATCCTGATGGGTCACTCATTACACCCCAAACCCTCTTGAAGCCAGCCACATAGGTAGGGATTGCTTGCAGAGATTTTTCCAGAGAGGTGAGGATAAGTGGTTCTCAAGGGCCCATAACGGGATGGAGAGTAAGGAGTGTTTCAGGACTTTGTTGTCACAGGGATGTGATTTAAAGCTTAGTATTCTTCTTTACAAGCGTAAATATGAATTTCCATACTCTTTCAAGGAAAGAGAGAACGCTGATTCATCACTGGTGTGAGGCTTTGTGATCCCAGCTGGGATCTTTGTGTGCTTTGCCATCCAACTAGGCACCAAGAGGAATTTCTGAGGGTGTGTGGTTTCATGTATGCTGGAATATACATCAGGGCATATTTTCTTTCTTACTATACTCATGATCTGAGCGGTCACTACGAGGTTAGTATACTAATAAAGAAATAAAAAAGTCAGCAACTATTTTCTGGCCCTGATCCAATCTACCACAACATGGCTTGCATCCATACAGCAAAGGTCTCTTACCTTCCTGAGACAGGACGGCCGTGTCCAGACAGCCTGTGTTGGAAGTGGTCTGTGACCCCTACTGACTCCCAGATCACACCCAGACTATGCTTGGGAGAGTTCTGGTTTGCCAGACCCAAATTGCTCATTTAATAACTGAACAGTACACATGTGCCTGTGTGGGCGTGAGCCCCATTTAAATTCCTGATACAAGCATCGCCTGAATAAAGTAGCTTAGATCTGGCAATTGTGGAGTCATCCCCATATACACGTTCCCTTCATGTATGTTCTTACCTATTTCACAAGTTTTAGACAATCATATGTAGCCTCCAAACAGGAGATGTTACCCTGCACCCATGCTACAGAAACTACTTACAGGTCTCATATTAGTGATACTATTTGTGATCTGCTGATAGTGATACAGATGGTCTGATTCTTTCAGCGTGAGTCAACCACTAAAGCTTTCAAATTTGCCAGAGGAATATCATTCACTAATGCTCTGGAGTCCACTTTCTGGTGTTTTGTATATGTTTTGCCTTTCTGTATTGCCATTTCCACCAGACTGATGGAGAATAGAGGACAGGAACAAGGTTGAAATGGGAAAGAGAGTCTCAAAGAGATGTCCCCATTTCCATATAGATTAATTCTCAGGTCCAGGCAAGGTTATATTTCTCTGGATCATATTTAATATTGTTGTGGCTTAACCCCAGTGGGCAGCTCAGCCCCACACAGCTGCTTGCTTGCTCTCCCCGCAGTGAGAAGTGGGAGAGAATGGGTAGGGTACAAGTGTGAAAATTTGTGGGTTGAGATAAAAACAGTTTAATAGGTAAAGCAAAAGCCACGAACAAGCAAAGCAAAGCAAGGAATTCATTCGCTACTTCCCATCAGCAGGCAGGTGTTCAGCCATCTCCAGGAAAGCAGGGCTCCATCATGCATAGCAGTTACTTGGGAAGACAAACACCATAACTCCAAACGTCCCCGCCTTCCTTCTTCCTCTCCCAGCTTTATATGCTGAGCATGACATCATATGGTATGGAATATCCCTTTGGTCAGTTGGGGTCAGCTGTCCCAGCTGTGTCCCCTCCCAACTTTTTGTGTACCCCCAGCCTACTCGCTGGTGGGGTGAGAAGCAAATGCCTTGACACTGTGTAAGCACTGCTTAGCAATAAATAAAATATCCTTGTGTGATCAACAATGTTTTGGTCACAAATCCAACACCACATAAGCTACTATGAAGAAATTTAACTCTGTCCCAGTGAAAACCAGTACAAATATGCAGATGTTGAAATTTTTGCCAGAGTAGCCAAAACCCTAGCTTATGCTGTATAAATGATAGAGTTCCAGATGCAAAAAAAACCCCAAAGCTCAGATCTATCAAAAAAAAAAAAGGCAAAGCAGAATAAGCTATAATTATTAGTCTCCTTAGAAAGAAAAGACCTTTTGACAACTGTGTCTATTTGACTTTGATTTGAATTTTTATTTTTGCTTTAATAAATAAAATTAAGATTGCATTTAATTTTTAAATGGAGAACCTAAAATGCTGAAAGAACCTTTTGTGCATTACAATAGGAAACATCTCAGTATAATTTCCTAAACATGAAATCTAAATGTCTTTCCAGCTGAAATCCATAAAGGTTTAAGAAGAAAATCCTTTCTATCTCAGTAGAAGGGCTGGAAATTTTACCTGAAGAGCTCTTTCAGTCAGATGCCCTCAAACGGAAAGTCAGTGTTTGCCCTGTTACCATCTTTGGTGGTTGTGTGGATTTTACCTTAGCTTACTCGGAGCTGCCTTGGGAGTCAAGAGGAGCATCAGTGTTCAGAGCGACAGGTTTTCAATTTCTGGTAAGGAAATCAATATTGGAGACTTTGTCAACCAACCACTTAATGTGCATGGAGAAGGTAGTTTGCCTCTGATGTTTTGAATGTTAAGAGTGGCAAAAAGCTTGTTTGACTCAGTAATCAGTGGCAGACATGAAGGAGAGTCTTCTTCCTCCCAGAGGACAACTGTGAGTTGTGCAGCTGCTTTCAGATGGCTGAAGGCTCACTTGGCCAAATTCCCTGCTTCTGTAAAAGGCAGAATTGTCACTGAAATCGATGGAATAGCTTCATTTCACATCAGTAAGCAGGTTCTTTCCTGCACAGTATCTTCCTTCTTCTGGTTGCTGAGAATCTTCATTCTCCCTGTTCGTGTCACAAAGGTAAAGGGACATAGCCCATCTGACTGAGCTAATTTAGAGATATATTGTGTTGGCAAAGGAAAATGGGAAAGTTCTTAAAGTGGATACAACCATGGAAGGTACACTTTTCCAGGACTCATCAGCCACCAAAAGTAATGTGATGGCCATTACATACTTGATTTTGCAAATCTTTTTGGGACCTGGGTCCCTGTTTGAGTCAGTGGGTTGTAACCGGCAAAAATTATATTTATTACGTGCAGGCTTTCCTATCTGAAATCCTTTGGCATGTACTGAAGCTATCGCATAATAAATGTTATACAATACTATCCACAACAAACACACTAACAAATAACATCAATAACGTTTATGTTTGGAAGACAATAATGGATAACTGAATCCTTAAATACAGAAATTAAGGGATCTGCTGGTGGGTGGGACAGATATTTGGGTATGAGGTTGCTTTTCTTTCCGTGTTGGAAGTAGGCAGTCAGATTCAGTATATGTTGAAATCTGGAGGCTGAACAGTCAAGGATGGTGAATGAGAATGTTTCTGGGGGTGGCAGTGATGCAGTGGCATTCAGAGGAAACGTTACCATGGCATTCACAGTCTGATGTGAACATATAGGAGATATAGAAGAAGGAAAGCTCTGAAACCAGTGCCAGCATATGGACAGAAAAAGCAAGAGGATGCTGAAATCTCTCATTATTCAAAAGTGGCATTCTGCCTTTGTGTGTTAGCAGTTTCCTTTTCCTTCACTGCAGCTTTTGTGTAACCCACTCTTTGACAGTGACACTCAAGTGTGTTGCTCCCTCCCATTCGCAATTACATTTTAGTTATATCTTCAATAAAAATTATTGCTCAAAATGATGCCTTTTCAGTATGAACCGCAGTAGCCAATTTTTGGTCATTACTATGGTAATACATGTTCCTTTCTCTAGGTCAGGACACCCAGCGATATCAGGTACTGTATTGCATCAAGGTTTGATTTTATGTGCATCCCTAATGCAGTTCTGGATGACGATGATGCAGTGGGACACTGCATCTTCTGGGATGATAATGATGTTGTAGGATACCAGTTTTCCAGGGAGATACTCAGCTGAAACCTCTTGCTCAGTCTGCTTCTGTAGCAGTTGAAGAAGTCGATGTGCCTACTTGCTTTTGTTGAAGTTGTCCGCTATGTATTACTGGAAACTTCCCACAACAAATGCTGTATCTTTATTGGTACTTCTTTGTACAGCACCTGACACAAAGGGTTGTGTTCTGTCGTTGGGAACTGTAGTTGCTGCAAGAATACAAATAACCAGCACTATTGGTTACCATAATAATGGTAATGCTTCTGGAGTTCTTGGAGAAAAACAGGTAATATATTTGTCATTCTGGATAATATTCCCATCTTGATTAAAAACATCTGTTAATGTCTAGGCTTGGGTGTTAGCTATTGATGAGTACATTGTAACTAAGAGTCCCTCATAAATATGTAAAGCAAGTTGGGTTACTCCAAGTATGTCTAGCACTATAAAAATCATATTTTCTTAATGGCAGTACTAAAACATAGTGTGTTCGTAAATCTGTTTATATGAAAAATATGCAGAAACTAATAAACCATCAAGAGCCTTATGATTTACAAAATTTAGGCCTGTCACTTGCTAAAGCCCCAATTCTATGAAACCGTGATACGATGTCTATATTTTCACAAACTACAGGTGTATCACTGATTCTAATAAAATTATTGAAAGTGCATTAAAATAAATAATAAATGATCCTGAACAATATGCCAAAGCATGTCATTCCCATACATCAAACTTCTATATTTCAGTGCTAAGGTATATCTCACCATAGCCATAAATAGCTCACAAAAGTTTTTGCAGAATTCATAGAATTTGCATCTCAGGTAACGTCAGTAAGACAATCATTCCTACCTGGAGGTTGTTATCAAGAGAAATCAGTCCTGAGGGTGAAAAAACACTTGAGATTTCATAGTCATTAGACAGACGCATCTTAGTATCTCTAGTTTTGATTAGCAACTTTACACAAGGATGGAGCATTTTTGTGGTATTTTTAGTGACTGTAATGATCTTTGATAAAACCTGTCCAACAGTGTCATCCCTGTTATATATAATTCAGCTGAAAATCCTTTATCTGCTAGTGAAAAAAGATCCTTTAAGAGGTTGTATAACTGTTTCAACAACTTTCTAGCCTAAATGTATATAAAACTGCTCAATTATATAAAGTATTTAACTGATATAAAAATTATAAGCTCTTTTCTCAAGACTGGGAAAAACAAAATTTTAGCTGATAAATGCTGTATCCCCTCTGGGATTCATGCACTCTGTTTACAGGAGCTTCCCATTATCCCCATGAGAGTTGCATTGCAAGGTTAGACTCTATATATGAAAAAGAGGCAAGAGTGATTGCATGTTGAGTTAAAATACTTTAGTGTGGACCACTAGAAAAGGGAGTTTATTTTGGATAGTTACAGCCATACAGGATATTTGTCCAGCTGCTAAGATGTCTCACGAAATAGGAGATCTTCCTCATTAGACAAACAAAAAACCAACCAACCAAACAAACCCCAACAACAAAAAAAAAAACCAGAGAGGGCACAGGGCAAAGACGACTACTGTTTCTTAAATGATGTAAAAATAGATCCAGCTAGTTAATTTTGGTGTTATGTGCTGGAACAACCTTGGAAAGATTTTGATGTAATTGTAATGGGAATGTCCTCTGCTGATCAGCTGGCCTGGGTGGGAGCTTCTCTGAAGAAGAAAAACATTCATGAGGAAGAAGCAGCAGCTTGTGCATAAATTAAAAACAATTTTCTGCTCTTGCCTTTGTGGTACTGAAGTCTCTAGGCATCTAATGGCCTTTCCCTCCCTGGCCCCCAATTTTTATGTGTGTGTGTGTATATATTTATATATATAAAATTACAATGAAAAAGATCAGGCAATTTAATTAATTAATGTTTATAAAACTCTTTCAAGATGAAAAGAGCTCTGTAAGTGGCCTGAATTATTAATTGATATCAATATTTGTTCAGAAATTGAAAGTTGAAATCGATGACATTATTAGCGTGCATAAATGAGCTTTTTTCTTAGTTTAATGTATTTGTTAATTGGCTTTGCAAAATTTTTTACTGTTTTAGTTTACAAGTTCTTTAGAAGTTTCAGCTTTGTCAGCTGGCAGTGAGTAAATGAATATGTTGTTATTAATTAACACAGGCAGTCAAAAGATACTAGGTATGAACACCATCACAGTATCTAGGCTAACTTAGGTTGATCTCAGAAATATTTCCAATAGGGCAATGGGGAAAGAAAATGGTAGAAATTCAGGTGAAACAGCAACATGCCCCTGGCCATACCTAATTCAGGAACTTGGAGCAGGGGGGGAGAATAGAAAGGCTGTTCCTCAAAGTGGTTAAAAGTAGATGTCTTTGTTTTTTCCAGAGCTAAATTAAGGAACTTGGATGAAGTTTGTCACAATCTTTATGAAAGAGTTCAGAATCAGGAATGGTTCCTAAGAAGGACTTATATCTGGCATAAACATGTGTTGCCTTGAGTAATGAGCTTTCTGATTGCATCTTCCTTTCTCATTCATCATACCATTGAGTTTACGCATTGTAGTTTCTCCTGTGTAGCATATTAGGGATTGCAAATTGAAAAACTTCATTTCTGGGAGCTGAGTCCCAAATTCATTTGGTGACTTCCATTTCATACCCACCTGATCCACCTCCTTGGTATTGATTTAAAAAATTTCCAGGACTTCACAAATACCCAGTGGTATGTAACACATTGGCCAGCTACATCTGGAGGATGGCTTGCATTTATACGTTTAAACTTGATATGTATGGATGTCTTCTATGGGTTCACTGCCATTTCTGGACTTGGAATAGCTGAGTGCTGCGCACACTTTATGGCCCTCGGACATTTGCAGGACATCAAACGTTAATGGGCAACCTGGGGATTTGGCAGCAGCATGTTAACACAGGAATTTCTCATACCATTTAAAAGCATGTGGTCATTGCTAACAGGAAACTTAACTGCCCCTGACAACCACTGCTCACTAGTAAAGCTAGCTAATACAAGTATGTAGGCCGGTTGGATGAAATTGGGAGTGCTATTAATTTCTTACTGTGCCTGCATGTTAACTCTTTTGTTAACCTTTTGAAGACTAAATGACCCATATATGGACTTACTGCTAGAGAATAACCATTTAACACAGAGGACCAGTGACAGGACAATCGAGTGTATGAATGAGAGGCAAAGAGGTGAGTGTCCACCTCTTTTGAAGAAAGTAGATGCCATTGAGCAGTGTCTGCTTTGAACTGTAAGGATATGACATATAACAGCTAAGAGAGCCTCACGGCAGCCTGAGATGCAGGGGTGCAAGGATTTTAGCATTCTGTCAGCAACCAGTGAGACATCATGTCCCAAGTGATAGTTATGAGGGACATGATCAAAGAGGTCTCGTATTCCCTCTCGGAGGACTCAAGGCTCTTTTCTTGTTTTTAAAAGGTTTTTTTCTAATATATATATATAACTCAAATGCCAGTGGACCTGCTTTTTCTCCTATGTGTATTGGCATAGATTAATTTATGAATATTTTAGGTGGGAGAATTGTGCTCCTGCCCATGGGTATATTTTACTTATGTTTTGAATGACCTGATGATTCATTTTAAGGATGAAGATTTTTCTTTTACTGTATGAGGTTTGGTTGTGTTCTTACTGCTCTTTTGTTTTATGATTTAAACATAGATGACTGAGAGGACTTTATTGTTGAACTTGGGACTAAGTGTAAGCTTAAGCTGTGAGTTTAATGGAGTTACTTGCTATGAATTCTGTTTAAAAATCCCTTACAGCTGAAGAAAGTTACTTTCTAAAGTGAAGATGCAAATGCAAATGCCTAGTCTAGAAGCTTAAAAAAATGATACAAACGTAAATAAAAATGAGTGGAATGTACAGAACGGTGAACCTCAGAACAGCAGGGCAAAAGGAGGCACCTAAGGAGGCATGCTGTTTGGTTTTGACAGGATATAATGCAAAGAGAACAGCCAAGCCAGTGCTCTTTAGGGATGCACAAACTTTATCCAAAGTTCATACATACTGCTCTCTCCAGCTGCAATTCCTACCTCACCAGTACAAACTGAGAATTGCATCATGCATGCACCGAAACGTAGCATGAGCTATTTTGAAAAGCCCTTCAATTTTAAGCAGAGGTTTCAATGGAAGCTATGAGCTGTGGAGTCTCTATGGCTACGTGGCAAAACTTAAGAATCCAAATCAGGTCTTTGCTCAGGGATTTTACGTGGAGTTTCTTGGATTCTGTGCATTCCCCTGGCAGCAGTGTGCACAGGGCAAGAAGAATATTTGAGCTGGGTTGTGCTGTGCCAATTGAAAGGGGTGAGTAATAAAGAATGGCTTTCTGCTCTCCCACACAAATAACAGTTCCTGAAGGGCTGGAAAAAGAAAAGCCTCCCCAAACAGGGATCTACATTCAGGATGAAGACAAGAGGCACAACTGCCATTCCCACCCTCCCATTTTGCCCTCTTCCAATGCAAACTGTAATAGACACCTAGTTCACTACCACAGGCAGTTTTATCCGCCTTTAATTGCTTCATGTCCCATCTTCTCTGCTCTTAATTTCAGTGACTAAAGTTTGGTATTTTTACTCTTCTTTACAGACTTACTCCTACTTTCTCTCCTGTGGTGTCTCACCCACCTTTCTTTAGGGAGATAAAAGGCTTTTTGAATTAATATAGTTTAATAAGCAGGAAAAGAAATTCAAATGTGTAGATTATAATGCTAGATTTCTATTCAGTATTTTATTGTACATTGGTAAGAGCTAGAATATTATGAACCCTGTGCATTGCCTATGAATATCCACTGGGCAAATAACCACATGGACTCTGGCTGTTTACTTTTCACTTTCATATTTGTTTTCCAGTTATTCTAGCAAGCACGTTTACTAGCAGGAATCCCTAAGAAATCCATCAGTTTTTCGAAGATTGCTGGGTTCCACATTAAGGGAGCTGATCATTGGGGTCAAACTTACCCTGCCTATAAACAGAAATGGATATTCAGCCAGAATTAATGACCACAACTGGAAGTTGGAATATAAAAGTTTCACAATAAACTGCTGATAACTCTTCACAGGTTAAACAAATATCAGCACAAAATATTTGTTGTGTAATTGATGTAGAACAAATAATTTGGAGAAGCATGTAA
This sequence comes from Theristicus caerulescens, assembly GCA_020745775.1. Taxonomy (NCBI): domain Eukaryota; kingdom Metazoa; phylum Chordata; class Aves; order Pelecaniformes; family Threskiornithidae; genus Theristicus; species Theristicus caerulescens. The sequence continues at coordinate 125,671,549 of CM036559.1, read as the reverse complement.
GCAACGTGTGGGCAGTTTCAATAAAAGAGACTAATTAATCAAATAGGTTATTAGCTACCAAATTGCTGCCTATCAGATTCAAATTCACTGCTACTCTTCTCATAAGAAACTCTCATGAACATGTGCCGCTGCTTGGAAGAGGCTGTATGCAATTGTAGGCTTTGTTAAAGTTTTAACAGGAGTTAGGTCAGAGTTTCAAATATAGTGTTCTTATTATTGATCTCTAATTCCATCTACTATGTAATACCAAGGAGACGAGACTAAGAAGTGAATTATTTAAATGATGTCACATCATTTGTCATATCTAGCCTGTTCTGTGTTTCACTTCTGCCCCATTACAAAAATGATGGGTAAAACCTAGTTCTTATAATGGTATTCTTTTGATGGCTAAACTTTGCCTAATACCTTTTTTCAGGTATATTAATATTTGTAGGATTATGCACATGTGCACCATAGCCTAGTTACAATGTCTATTTAAACACTTGATTACACAGCAGAACGGTTTCTTCAGTCTAATGGCTTTCTGTGCTGCAAGTTGCCTTGGCTGGTTGGAGACCCCCAGGGAGACTGTCATTGCAGGGTAGGGGGAAACTCAACCAATACTGAATTTTCTTAGTACCACTTTCTGCCACTGGTATGGGACATGTTAGGGCTGAAATGAGCTGCAGAGATCAGAACTATTTCATTTCAGTTTCTGAGTGAATATTTTCTGACAGCGTGCTGGACAGCAGGGAGGCACAGTCCTGCATGTAGATTGCAGTCAAGGATATGTTTGCTCTAGGCTAATTTATCCACTTGGGGAAAAGAAGTTAACCTATGGACAACACCATGCTGTTCTAACTAATTCCAGTATCGCAGCTAGCTTATTTAGAGCTAGAACAGATACCAATGCACTACCCTGCAGGCTGCAATATTGATGTATGCTGGAGGGTGAAGCCTGAGGATCATCTTGGCTGAAGAGTACTTCACTTCTTAATATTTCTGTGAAATCAGGCTGCTGGGTCACAGCAAATGTACAGGGGAATGTGAGACTGGGAGTGAGACTGGCTCCTTCAGAGACAATAGGGTTTCCCCTGCCTGTCTGCACTCGGTCCTGCACGGGACTGGGGGCCAGTGGGGTGGGTGGGAACCCGCTCCCCAGCCCTGTGAGCTTCTGCGACATGAAGGGCTGGGAAACAGGGCAGCTGGGTCCCATGGAGTGAGATGGGTGCAGAAATGCTGCATTCCTGGGGACTGGTTGTTGTGGACCGCATCCCCTCATCTCGCACTGGCAAGTGGGGAAGGGGGCGCAAGGAGGCATGCTGGAGGGTGGGTGTCTCGCTATGTCCTTTCTGGGAACATGGGAAGAAAATGTCAGTCCTATCAAACTGAAATGTGAGCAAGCCATTAGTTTCCCTTGCCTCTGGGAACACATAGCCAAAGAGAGAAGGATAAATAGAAGAAGGTATGTTAAGGGTCGGAGAAAAAACAAGCCACTGCAATATTTATATCTTGCTGCAGAGATTCGACGTTGAGCCACAGAAATGGATTTCTTTATTTCTTCCCTCTCTGAGGCAAGATTTGCCTTGTACTTTCATTATGGATAAGTTCACCATGTGGATTTCCTTTCCCAGGCAGTTGAAGAACCACCACGGTTATCTTACAGCACACTGGTGGATATTGCTTCCAAAAAGTGTGTAACATTGGTCACCTGGGTCAAACCTATTCTTCTTAGGGCTCATGACACCAAAACATACATTAGTACATATCTAGCTTAACACTTGAGAAAGGTCAGTTGATTCTGTAAGCTGATCTGGTACTTCTGTGTGTGCTTAAATCAAAGCTACAATCATTGCAGTTACCGTCGTATTAGCTTTTGAAATTAAAGTGATCTATTTATAATCTTCACATTACCATTTGCTGTCTCTTTCTAGCTTGATAACTTGATTTTTATATTTTATTTATTTTTATTATTTTGTATTTCTTAGTTATTCATTAATTTATACAACATCTATTGCAACTATAGCTGGGAGCTACTGTTAGGTATATGGCTTTTTCTGGGAATGATCAAGCCTGGTGTCTGGAACGGGAGACAGTTTATGACAAGAGCAGTCCAGGATGAAGTTTCTCTTGCATTACAGGGTGGTAGGCATTGAAGCTACATGTTCCCTTGCCTCATAGAGAACTGGCAGAGCAGTTACACCGAATGGCATCCCAAGGCTACTTGGCACAGGAGTTACAGTGCCTGGAGTGACACTGTACCCTGGCTTGGCTGCTTTGTTGTTTGTTGAGCCCAACCTTGTAAATCCTAACATATCAAGACCATTGGCTACCATATCACAGTAGCCAATATGTTCTTGTAATATCCAGACCAATTCTGCCTAGAGACATTGATAAATTCAGCAAGTCACAAAGGTGATGTAAAGGCACCTTTTCACTTTCCTTCCCTATTATGCAACCTCAGAAAACCTGAGAAACAAGGTGCTTGAAAGCAGGGAGCCTATCTGAGGAGCTCACTGAAACAATGCATTTACAGACAACTGGAGTCCTCAGCTACTACCAAGTGTATATGATTTCACTAGTAACTAGCTCCCAGGCAATACCATTGAGTACTTTGAAGTCAGAACTAAAAATTTAGAGCTTAGGGCTAGTTGTGTGACCCAAGAAAATTATTTTATTCCTTGCATTTATTCCTGCTGTGTTGGTTAAGCATTGGAAGACATTGGGCCGTCACATTGCACATCTACTGAAGTTTCCAGATACTTGCTGTGAGCAATACTAAGTAAATTACATTGCAGAAATCTGGTCTGAAATCTACTGAAACATATTTAGCTGGCACAAGCCAGAGTAATACTGTTAAACAGTGTTGAAAAACTGCTGTGCATACATTAATTTCAGACAATATGCACATTATCTTAAAAAACTCCCAGTTCCAGAAAAGAAGATTACATGAAAGATTATTCAGCACTAAGATGAACGATGATGCTTTTTCTGCTTTTGACATGCAATAAAAAGTAGATAGGACAAAGTACAAAGTCAACTAGCATTGGAAAGATATGTATGTATCCTAAATTAGTATAGGTCCCAGGTGAGTAACATCTACATAATGACCAGTCCCCAGACGTTCAGTTGGATACTTGGGATGTTGTTTTGCTAAAAGGATTTGAACATATCTGACTTCCAGGAGATAAGAGATGCCTGCAGCTGTTGGAGAGGACAAGTCTGAATTTCCTTTTTGAAAATTACTTTTTTCACCGAGCAGTCGTTGGGTTCCTGAATTGACATGGTGACTATTCCAGCCTTTTCTGATTCATGGAGAGTCTTTTTTGTCTTGGCTTTTGAAGAGAGAATGACAGGCTGAAAATGCTCCCAAAATGACTATCCTTGCATAAGGTCTCTGGTCAATGTTTAGGTTTTAATTTAGTATTTAACATCCCTCTAGTCAAGGCTGCCGCAGGAGAGCCCATTAACATTCCTGCCTTTCAAGACTGCATTCCTCATGGCTGTCCGCTCTTTGTTAGCCAGCTGCTGAGTTCTGTGCGCTGGCAGTTCATCACAGGGTTGATGACCGGGTTTCAGGCTTTCCCATACACAGATTCATTTCTTTTCTGGTCTTTTCTTTTCACCTTCTTTACCTATAAATCTTGGCTCTTTCCTCTCAAGGTTAGGCTATTTCAGGCTATGAACTGAATATCAAGAGGTGACTCAGCTTTTGCATTACTGATGGAAAAGAGTTCCTTAAATCCTCCATCCATTTTTGTAGCTATCTGGGAGGAAAACAAGGGGATCAATCACATTTCCAGGGAGCGTGTGTAGAGATGGGATGCAGTTTTGATTAACCTTCCCTGCACGCTTAAGGAGCCTTTTTCCTTTGGAGTCATACACAAAAATGGTGGCTTTATGAAGTAGATTGGTCTGGTTTCTATGTGGAGGGTTTAGTTATTGAACTTTTATTTTATTAACTAAAAACATTATTTGGATTCCAGTCTGCGGATTTAGTAATACAGTTGCGTGTGCCGTGTGCCATATCAATAAATACAGCAATACAGCAGTGCTTCCTAGCATGGTTCCATCAGTTGCATTAAGCCTAATTCCTAAGTTTACCTTGGGCACACTCTCAGTAAAATTTTGGGCACCTGCCTGAAAGCAGAGGGGGTGATAAGTCTGCCTACCATAGCTAAATATCTGACAAGAACAAGGAGTGAGGTAGGCCTCTCAGGACATGCAGAGGACAACCTATCTGGCTCAGGCACTTGTCGCTCTCCATAGGCAGAGGGAACTCAGGAGACTCCAAAGACCTATACGGTCTGCTTAATTTAGGTCTCTATCTTTTCCATTGCTAGTAATGGGGAACCAAGAGGAAAAGTCTATCCACTCAGCCCTCCTCTGAAAATGATGGGAAGTGATCTAAGTGGTCCCAAGTGAGTGATCCAAACACAAAGATCTCAGGTGAAAAGATGGCATCATTCTTGCTGCTGCACCACTACTGTGATACTAATGGTAGCCTTGACTTCACCTGGATTTTATGCTTCTTAGACAGAGGTCGAGGAAGGATTTAGTCAGGGTTTAGGTGTTTATCTCCCCAAACGTGAGTTGCAATAGGGTTTTAGGTTGGACATAGTTACCAATTTATCAGAATATATACTTTGAGTATGTGTTTAAAGATGAAGACAACTTCCAGGCCAAATCAGGAGATACAAATTACTTTAGTTATCAAAAGGCTTTAGCAGCTCTGGAGAACCTGTAGAACTCCCGGACTGGGTGGCTATTTGAGGCTTTACATGGGTTTTAGGTGTCAGGCTATGTCCCAGATTAGCTGGGATTAGGTAGATTTAACACTGCTTTTATTGTGGTTGTTTTGGTAGCATTTGATAATCCTACAATGTTTAAAAGACTTAATTGTGCTCCTGAGCTAATCTTCATATATAAGAACCTGAGATCTTGTAGGTTAAACATCTTGCTCTTTATCACACTGGTGTGTGCCTATGGCAGAGCAGGGAGTTAAACTAAATCTTAAGAGCCACGAGCTGTTGCCCAAACCAGTGAACTCCTGACCTGCAAAGGGAAGTGAGCAACTACTGCTCCACTAAGATTTTTTATATGCAGTTTCTCTTTTTCTTGGAATTAGAGAGTATTCCATTACTAGTTTCTGTCTATGTCCTATTTCTGCAGCTGGACCTTTTGACATGTTACCTACATAGCTCTGAATTGTATTTTAGGCATAAAACTGTCAGAGGCTTCTTCAGAAAATTTGGCTAGAGGGCATAAATTCCCTTCCCCTCGCATGCCCTCACCTTGAACTTGTTTTCTGTGGTGCTGGTAGAGTAACCGGAAATAATATACTAAAATAAGAAGGAGTAGGGCAGTGAAAGATCCTTCTTACAGGCAAGATGAAGACATTGTAGGCTGCTCTGGATGCTGCATAGCTGCCTTTGGCGACTATGGCTCGGTGGAATGTAAAATCACGTACTAGGAAAACATTAACCCAATAATTTAGAGGATATTTGAACGGAAATAATATGAGTATGTTGATGGTGTATTCTAGTGGAAAGTCCAGAGAAATATTAATAAATGACATCTCATTGATTTTGGTATTTTACTAAGAATATAGCAATGCTAAATGCTTGATAAATCTTTTTTTTTCTAGAAATATAGGGTGCCAACCCAAAGATGCCTTCAATATGTGCTGGGAGGGTTGTGAGAAAGATCAAGTTCCATTCTTGAAATCAAGCATGCTGCTTGTGATAGAGGAAGGTACAAATAAATGCATTCACATAGGGAAAAATACTTTGGGAAATGATGTAGGTGGTAAAGCACAAAGCTGCACACTTTAGGTGGTAGAGCACAAAGATTCAATGAGCATGGAGATGCGTTTGCTCAGATTAAGGAAACCAAATATTTCAAATCAGTCTCTAAAATGACTTGAAAATATTAACCGCTATTATATTTTTCATCTAAAGCTTTGCAGACTGAAGCGTGTCCTTACTGAAAGGTAAGATGCAGTTGCAGTACAGTTGCAGAGCAGCAAGGACTGGGAGTTGTAATAAAAAGATTGACATTTTGAGACTGATTACTGGGAATGATACCATAAATACCAGTTTGCAGATGAGTAAACTGAGGGGTAGACCTGTTTACCACACCTGGTAAGCTGAAAGAGAGGACCTGAGAGCCTTGGCTCTCAGTCCAGGCTCTATCTGCCACCAGTTTGTCTTCTAGTATAGAGAAATAACGTTCTATTTTACACTATTTGCTATGTAATAGTGAAATAATGAATAAACAGATCTTCCTTGTAGTAGCAGAAGCCAGGAAATGAAAAGTAAATTGTGATCTGTTTTGGTCTCAAATATTTCCCAGTTCTATTAATGCAAAAAAGGTTTTACCTATTCAAGCTGTGTAGGGCAATATGTAGGCAGAAAATGCTTTATGCATGAACTTCAATTTTCATTCTGATTTTAACAATTAGCATTGAATTCTGTGTTAATTATCTAAAAAAAAAACATTCAGAGATTATGGTAGATATATGAGATCCATGATAATAGGAACATGTTGCCATAGACACAACTGTTCAATATGACACTGTGACACTGCTGCTTAAAGAAACCCACTGAAGTTGGATTTCACAATGCCCTGAAATTATGCAGTTGTGAAAAATTAATTATAAGTCTTTCACTGAAGTGGTGGTACTGTAATGTTGATTCTAAAATATTCAACAAGCTATTTCAGTGCAGAGGGCTGTCAAATGACAGAGAAAACTAATGTATCAAAAGTACTGAGAAATGTTTAAAAGTTTTAATTATAGCAGGTGGCCAACATTTCTGAGCATTGCATAGCTTAATTTTGAGTTTTAACAGCTTCAGTTATAGCTTCGGAATTTCTGCATCTCTTACAAAAATCCATCTCATAAATTGGCATGAAATTCCACTATTTATAGAAAACATAGGGCAAGAAGCAGAGAACAATGCAAAGCCGAAGTATGAAATGACAACTTTCTGTTACAGACAGTAACAACTGCGCAGTTGCAAGGTTTTCGAGATTGTTCCAGTCTTGTGCTTTTTTTGTGTGTGGATGAGCAGAAAGATACATCTGGATTTGGGCCAGAAGGCCTGGGCTATCATCTAGCCTGACTTTCTGGCCAGAACTCCACTGAAATCAGCAGGCAGCAATCATCTGCCCATTTAGTGTGTTTTGTGGTTTCGCTTGTCTTTCAAGAGCGTTGTATACAGCAGCAGCAGCCATTAATAAGCAGATTTCTGAACGAGTATTTCAAGACATACATTCTTATCATTGCAAAGGGTAAACTTATGCAAGCACATAAACACACTTTCTGTCAACCATTAAATTTAATTCTCATTACCTTATTACACCACAGGTTTTGTGAAGGACCAAGAGTCATCAAAGGTGGGGAGATGAGCTACATTCCTGTGTTGGTTTGGTGGAGGATGGAAAAAAGCCCTTCCTATGGTGTATGTTTATTTATTTATTTCACTTTTTTCTTTCTCTTCAGACTCAGATTAAAAAAAATCAACAGCTATATTGCATCTCTCCAGCTCACAAAAGACTAACCCAAATGCATTCTTTTATTTTCTAGACATGAGTCACCTCTCACAACAGATCCTCCTATCCTCCTCCCTTGTGATAAGAGAAAAAACTTTTTATAGTCCAGTTTGACTTGTCTTGCTGAGTCACTAACAAACAACTCTTAGTGGGCTTTCCTCGACTCTGATTGATAAATACAAATGTACTTCCACTAGAGACGCACACAATATTTCTATCATCTAGATCAGGACCAAACTCCCTGACTTTCTGAGGAATCACTACTAGTTTATATACTTTCTATCATTTTTGCAGTGTTTATGGGAGTAAATTCCAGGTAGGAACCAAATCAGGAAACCACACTTGGATTACAGGTACCCAAGAACTGTGAACTTATATGAAATTGTTCAGATGACAATATTCGTTTGTTCAGAATACTATCTGATAATTGCATGATGCCTTTACTCTGTATCAAATGTCCCAGTCATTGCTGCTGGACAAACATTCACAAACACCTCTTAAAGCATAATTCAATATATGGATTCCACTTTAAATGTAGTGATGAGCACGGGATAGAGAAAGATACTCTCAGACTGTATTATTCTGCTTTTTTAGAACAGCTAAAGTAGAGCTGATATCTGCCAAAAGAATACCAGGGAGCACCAACTCTTTATAACTGAGGTCTACATACAAACTCACCATAATGGTGGGTGCATTAACATTTATTTTATACGTTAAAGAACATCAATAAAATACTTTGAAATTAATAAGATGGGGTTTTAGTACTGGCTTTAGTAGAGGTAGATTTTCACCCAGTATATATCATATTTTACTCTGATTTTATTTATTCTTTGGGCCAGATTCTCATATTTTATAGGACTTTTTACTCTGATTTTATTTATTCTTTGGGCCAGATTCTCATATTTTATAGGACTGTAGATCTTTATGACACTTTTGGAATTAAAAGGTTACTTCTATTATGATTGACAATAGACTCTGGCTTTGTTTTCCTAAGAGATTTGATGTTATTTTTGGTTAATGTGTGAAATGGGGCATGCTATAACTTCTTTGGGTCAAGGGGAGTGCTGTTTCTAAAACTATTTAAATAAAGTATTAGGGAACTGAAAATTTTCATCTTGGATAAATACGGCTTTAGTCAATTGGTATTCCACTGTCACCATGCATGTCTCATTCAGTCTTGTCCTCCATGCAAAAGAGATATTGACCCTGTGTACTACACTGAGAATAATTTTGCATATAGATGCGATAACAAAATGTTTATAGACAGCCCCATAGCCAGAAAGATTGCCAGAGATTTTTAGCTTTTATAAACAGTTACAGAGAAAGCAGTGCTAAAGTCAGTTAGCTTGTGAAATATCATCAGATTATAGCAGTAATTTGCATTTTATAAGATATTTCAACTGAAGACATTCTCTGAATTTATCTGATCTTCACTGCATGTGACTCAGGGGAATACTGAAGTGAGAAGAGGACATCCATGGAAGAAATGTGCAAGGCATGGTATTTTAAAAGGAAACCTCTAACTGCTTGGAAATAATAGAACTGGTTAAATAATATCAGTGCAAAAATGTTCTTTAACTGCTGGAAAATAATAGAATTGCTTAGATACTATCAGTGTAAAAAGTTTCTATTCAGATGTAATTTGTTGAAAATATTTTGTGGGTTGAGACAAAATTTTCAGTGATAAAAAGCTGAAGTGAATCATTTTGACTTTCTAGACTAATTTTGATAATATTGAAATCCTCTATTTTGGTGCTGCCATTTACATTTGCTTTATAATATTAAACTAGTATTACAAGTTAATATTCTATATTTTATTTTTCATATAGTCAGCATTTTTCTTTGCGGAAACAAAACATCCCAATGGATTAAATTGAAAAAGCTCTCAAGGTCATATTCAAATTTTGGCTTTGTGTGCCAAATTCTCCACATCTCAAGTCATTGAAAAGCGTGTCCAGAAAGAAATAATCATGCTTTGTCCACAACATTTGAGGTATTTCCTTGAACCTAGAACAGCAAAACGGTGATAATAGTGGTTCAGTCAGTACGTGCTGGGCGTCACTACACAGTGTAAAATTAAAAAATTCTCTTTTTTTCATGATCCCATTAATTGCAGACCCTAAAGAGATGAGGTCTAACTGCTGAGAGAGAGGCCTTCTCAACAGTTTTCAGAAACAGTGGGTGAAATTCTCAAAAGCAACAGTGAATTCAAAACTGTGTTATCTGATTAGCTGAGCATGATTTAGAGGATGTAGTTTTTTCCACTTGCTGCTAGGGAATACTTTTGTTTTAGGAATCCTGTTTGAAAGAAGATATAATTCACTCTATTTTGGCAATTTAGAAATAATTTTTCAATTGGTGTGTAGGAGGCATAGAGAGATGTAGCAGAAAGGGGGAGGGAACAAGCACGAGCAGTGCTCTTCTCATTATGGTAATATGTATATGGAAATTAACCTCTTAATGGTTCCAAAAAGTTAATTGCTATATACATATTTACACGTATGTATATATGTATGCATATATGTATGTACATACATTTCCCCATTTTTAGTGATGTCTAAGTTTTAAAACGCATTCTGAGCACCTAGTGAAATGAGAAAATTACATCACATCTGTTGTAAGACATCAGCAACAGTAGAGTGACACCAATCAGTAAGTGACAGAAGGTCATGAAGGATGAAACATTTTTCTAAAGTCACTTGTGTTCCTGGATGCCTCACTTCAACAGGGCAATGCAATTAACAGCCATCGATGAGGTTGCAGGGTAACATACAGGAAGGATAAGCGACAGACATGTGAAAGTGCTGCTTCTGAGAAAGACATACACCCTGAGAATTTTCTGTAATTAATTTGTATTTAAAAAACAGAAAACAGCTCTAGAGGTACTAGTGGAAGGGCAATCATAGAATCATAGAATGGTTTGTGCTGGAAAAGACCTTTAAAGATCATCTAGTCCAATGCCCTTGCCTTGGACAGGGACATCTTTCACTAGATGAGGTTGCTCAAAGCTCTGTCCAACCTGGCCTGGAACACGTCCAATGATGGGGCATCCACAACTTCTCTGGGCAGCCTGTTTCAGTGTCTCACCACTGTCATCATAAAAAATTTCTTCCTTATGTCCAATCTAAACCTACCCTCTTTCAGTTTAAAACTGTTATGCCTTGTCCTGTACCTACAGGTCTTGGTTCTTATAAGCCTCCTTTAAGTACTGAAAGGCCGCAATAAGGTCTCCCTGCAGCCTTCTCTTCTCTGGGCTGAACAACCCCAACTCTCTCAGCCTTTCTTCATAGTAGAGCTGTTCCATCCCTCTGATCGTTTCCATGGCCCTCCTCTGGACCTGCTCCAACAGGTCCATGTCTTTTCTGTGCTGAGGACTCCAGAGCTGGATGCAGTGCTCCAGGTGGGGCCTCACTAGAGCAGAGTAGAGGGGCAGAATCCCCTCCCTTGTCTTGCTGGCCACACTGCTTTTGATGCAGCCCAGGATACAGTTGGGTCTCTGGGCTGCAAGTGCACATTGCTGGGTCATGTCCAAATTTTATCCACCAGTATTCCCAAGTCCTTCTCTGAAGGGCTTCTCTCAATCCCTTCATCCCCAAGCCTGTATTGATACTGGTGATTGCCCCAACCCAGATGCAGGATCTTGCACTTGGCTTTGTTGAACTTCATGAGATTCACATTGGCCCACTCCTCAAGCCTGTCAAGGTCCCCCTGTATGGCATCCCTTCTCTCTAGCATATCAGCTGCACCACTCAGCTTGGTGTCATCTGGAAACTGGGAACAGTGCTGGTCCCAGTATGGGCCCCTGAGGGACACCACTTGATACTGATCTCCATTTGGACATTGAGCCATTCACTGCAACTCTTTGTATGCGGCCATCCAGCCAATTCCTTATCCATCAAATAGCCCATCTGTCAAATCCGTATCTCTCCAATTTAGAGACAAAGATACTGTCTGGGACTGTGTCAAAGGCCTTACAGAAGTCAAGGTAGGTGACATCAGTTGCTCTTCCCTTATCCAGCAATGCAGTCACTCCATCACTTCATCGTAGAAGGCTAACAGATTGTTTAGGGATGGTTTGCCCATTGTGAAGCCATCTTGGCTGTCTCTAATCATATGCCATCCATATGCCTTGACATAGCTTCCAGGAGGATCTGCTCCATGATCTTACCACACACAGAGGTGAGGCTGACTGGTTGGTAGTTCCCAGGGTCCTTATTTTTACGCTTTTTAAAAATGGGTGTGATATTTCCCTTTTTCCAGTCACTGGGTACTTTGCCTGACTGCTATGACTTTTCAAATATGATGGAGAGAGGCTTATCAACTACATCTGCCAGTTCCCTCAGGACCATGGGATGCATCTCATCGATTCCCATGGGCTTGTATATGTACAGCTGAAAATAATACAGCTGAAATACAGCTGAAAATATTTTGACTTGATGGCTAAAAGAGGAGCTGAAGTAAGGAATGAAGTCATTGGTAAAACTCTACAGGAAAAGTCTCAATCAGTCATGGGAGTTTTTTTTGCTGACCTTATTGTTCTTACTAGGATAAGTTTTTAAAGTCTTAGTCTGGGGATTATTTTTATGATTTGGATAGTGCTAGAGGAAAAAGTATCTAGGTTGGCTAGGTGTCTTCAAATGTTGGGAGTCACAGGTCCCAGAGGAGATATAGATACAGCATGCATCACCAACTTTCACAGAGGTAGGTTGCTGACAAGGATTTTTGTAACATTAGGTGTATAAAAAATATACTTATTTTGAATATTCTTTTTTTAAAAGAAAGAAAATAGATTATTAGATTTATTACATTATTAGAATAATTAGATTACCTATTTATTCTTTACTGAGCCCAATAATTTCCTTTTGACCCATAAGGCTCCTAGAAATACCTTGACTCTTGATTTGGAATCATTAAAATGTAGAAAATACACTAATTACCTTGTAAATGGTTTCACTCGTTAATTATCCTTTGTTTTCACACGCTATGCAGGTTTGAAATAACTTTTCAAGAACAGGCTAAATTTAAACATATTTTTAAAACAAGGCATTTATCTCATTGATCAGATTTCTAGCTGAAGTTTGTTAACATATTAAGCTAATAACTGTTATCAACTAAATGAAGAGGAATAGTTACAGCATGGCTAATGAATATCCATCATTGTACTCTCTATTGTAAAACGTAACACTTTGCTTGTTTAATGAAAATGTTTGCTACATCAAAAAAAAGCCTAAACCTGTGTTTTCATGAAAACATAGGTTATGTCCACTGTTACACAATTTTATATCATATTTCTCAATCTAACAATAGGTTCCCTTTAAATAGTTTCCTTGACTAAAATCACAGTACAAAAAATAAAATCCTAGATGTTTTGACACATGCAGGTCTTTATCAAGTACAATACAAAATGAAGTTTTTCTCATACAAGTTTACAATAAGAGCTTTAATTTTAAATTTTTTTTTCATATAAAAAGACTACGGTAATTTGCTGGATGAAAATTGCTAGAGGTTTATTTTTAAGTACTGTAATAAATGCAGTTGAACTTTGGAAGTTCATTCCTTCTTCATTCATGCTGTTACCATGGAAATGTGGATTTTATGCTTAAATGAATTAGCTTAGTTCATAAATTATAGTTCATAAATTATAAAAGTGAAATGTTAATTCATAATTGGGGAGTGATGGCAAATCATGAAAAGATAGACATCATTTTCCCCAAGTTTCATTTTCCCCAAGTTTTTCAAACAATCATGGTAAATGAGTTTTTTTGGGCGGAAACAAGCATAGGCTTCTAATTGTCTAGGCTTTTTACCTTGTCTTGAGCTCTACATCTATTGGGGCTGAATCACAGGCAGTGTATATGAGAAAGGCCCAACCACCATGTATAATAGCTTCTATAGGGAACAACAGTGAAGACAGATACTCCCTTTCTTACTTTGCTCTTGGTATTCTGTCTCACAAACATGCACTTTGCATACAAGCGTATCCCTGTATATGTGTGAATGTATGTGTACATATAAACAATGCAGAATAAATGGGATTCTGTCTGTCTACACACACTGCTATCGAGGTAATAATCTTACCCTACAAAGGTGAAAGTATAAAAAGCACCACGCACAGGTGGCAAGCTTCAGTGCACCTTTGCTCTTCCAGGACTTCAGAACTACGGAGTTTAGTCTTTGCCGCTAATCTATCCATCATTATGACCTCCCAGAAGTGGAAAATTAAAAAAACACTCCAAAAAGAGTAGTTTTGCTAAATTAATCTCATTTGGGAAAAAGATGTTATCTTCCTGTTGATCATCTTTATCTTCACAGAAACATTCCCATAATAAGAACAAAGGACCATCTAAAGCAAAAATTGTATTCCCTTCATGGGAGATTTTAAAGGACATGTTAGACAAACATTTGCCAAGAACAGTCTATGTATGGTTAATCTTCCCTCAGCAAGAAAGACAGACTAGATAATCTGCTAGGATTCCAGGTTGCCATGGCCTTTAACTTGACTGTGGATGGAAATAACTTTTCAAAGGTATTATCATGAGAATGCAGGTCAAGAAGAAAGGTAGCTCTCCTCTCATAGTCACAAAATGAAACACACATTGTGGAGACATGCTAATCATCAACTTGAGTGAAATTCAGGAAATTCAACTGGGGATCTTCAGAGCTGAAAAAGTCTTCACAGCCTGGGTCTCTTGATGAAGGCTGTAACGGAGTCATGTCTTCTCCATCAGTTGGATAGGATGAGGTATAAAATAAACTTCATCCACAGGTTACATGTACAGCAGAGGAAAAAATGGGGCTTTGAGTAACTCAAGATGCTTTGTGAAGCTTAATCCAATTCCTTCTTTCTAGGCCTCTGTTCCTTGTTTTGCAGTATTCTGTTTTAGGGTCATTGGGAGCAATGAGGAAGCCTTTCCTGAGAAGTTCGCAGTCATAGAGAAGACTCACAGGATCAGGCTATTGTTCATTTATTTTTTGTTTATTATTTGACCATATAGTTTCTTTAAATTTGCTTATTATAAATGGTTTTATGGCTGTTTCAAAATATTAGCAACAATGACTTAGTTCATAAAATATGTATCCATTTAATATTGAGAAGGAATGATTTTTAAGTAAATTACATGTTTTTCTCATATATCTGATGAAAACCTTCCTCGATGCAACCACAGAGGACAGAAAGCAGAGAGCTGGGTCTTTAGGAAGAAAAGTATTAAATGCTCAAAGATCAGACAATTATATTAACAAGTCTGTGCAGGAAAAAAGAAAGTTTTCAGGAAAAACTCTTGCTTAAGTTAAATCAGCCCAGGGGAAGGTCTTTGCTGTTTACTGGCCTGGAAGTGAGGAAGAATATTTGACACAGCAACTTTTGCATCAGAAAGCCAGGGTGCCAGAGAGATGTTTACAATACTGGAGATAAGAGTTTGTAAATAATCTATTCAGCCTTTTTCTTTCTCTTTCTGGACATTTTAAGATTTGCTGAGCTCAAGCTGCTGATTTAGGTCCTCTGTCTGTTATGTTTTACCAGACTTTGCTATAATGAAAAGCCTAAGCAAGCCTTCTTGCCAATTGTGGCTTTTGTTCCACCTTCTTTCTGCAGTTGTTTCAAGATGCCCCATAGACTCAATTCACTCTTCAAGAGTCAACATTTTCCATCTAGAAACTGTAGACCCTACAGCACCTAAGACCTGCAGTCTGCGTTACTATTTTTGTCCAATATCCCACTCCCCAACACAGATATTTTCAGTCTAATGATCTTCTTGTAGCTGTGCAAAATAACATTTTCATGACAATTTAAAGTCTCAGAAATGGGGAAAGGAGTAAAATCATTCCAGTTTAAAGCTCACGTGCTGAAATCGGAGGCATTTAAGCAATGTAGGATTAGGGTGCTCTATAGATTGTATCACAGCAGTGTGCAAAGACAGGGTGTGATGGAGCATGACTGTAGCCATAGTGCCATGACTGCACAAGCCAGTACCTCCAGCATCACTGCAAAAAGAGGGAGAATTACACCCCTGGCTGCTGAAAGTCAGTGGCGTAGATGATCAATGTTGATACTAATAAAAGTTGCATGACCTGACCCTACAGATGGCTTTGCAAACCTCCACCATTATGTCCAACTCCCTGCAGACATCCGCTCTCCGCACTTTTGCAGGAGTGTCATTTTTCCCTCTGTCTGCTCAGAGAGCAATGCACCCTCTTCTTCAGTCCTTTCCCTCTCTATTTTCTGTTTTTTCTAGATAATCTCTGCTTTCCTTGTGATCACAAAATCTATCCCATTGCAGCAAGCCTTTTAAAAGCAATTTGTAATTCTTACCCACAAATGTGATGCTTAAGTGAAGTGGAGCACATTGCACTGTTGTAGAGCAAACACTAGAGAGTGTTACTTTCTTTGCTGCATTTTTAGTCTATTGCTTTTATTGTTACTCTCCTTTAAAATACCCCCATTTCCATGATGCCGGGGGAGGCAGGGGGAAGCAAACTTGAAAATAGTTTGGCTGCTGAGGATGAAAATATTGTTCTCTGGTATGGTTTCATTGTTCCCCTATAAGGTTTTCCAAGTGCTGTCTGCATTGTGCTTGTATAGTGCCATAGCACGGTGGGGGTCCTTGACCACAGCTTCAGGACACAATGGTAATAGGGCATTTCTACTACTACTACTGCTACTACTACTACTACTACTAGCTCTTATTGCTCTTCTTCTGGGCAGTGACAGTGCTGTTTGACTCTGCTCCAGTTGTCAGAGGAGCTGGTGGGGCACATGCTGCAGAAGGGCTGTCCCCCCCTCATCCTCCAAAGCAGACTTCCCTCGGAGCCTCCTGAGATCAAGGTCTTCCAGGGCAGCACACTCCCTCTGCTCTCTTTGAACCTCTGCAGACAACCAAGGTTTCCTTCCAAGTACTCCGTTTTGCCCTTCCGAAGACACAGGAGGATAAAGTAACGATGACATTTCACAGCTCAAGATAGTGGCTCCAGTGGTTACTGTCATCTAAGAATATTCAGGTCACAAGTTGTGTGTCTTTTTAAAAAGGGTCTGTAATGCAGCTTTTTTGGACTACTGTCTTGCTACTGGTTTTCTACTCAACCTATTTTTTTCTTCATGGAGTAACTTCTTTTATCTGTGGGGTTCTTCCCTGTGGTCTCCTGTTTAAAGAGGCTCTGAGCACTTGAAATGTTCTGCTATTTTTGGCATGTCTGATAGACTCGGGAAAGGCTTTTTCCTCACTCATTGTTATCAACTCTGTGTCAAAGACCGTAAATATCACCAATATGTGATGCTTTTGAGTAGCTGTTAGTCATAATAAAATATTGTATGTCCTTGATGAGATGCCGCCTTTAAAAATTAGACTGCTGCAATACAAAATGTTTTGGCAGAGGTGAACAAGCCCTGCAGGGATCTGCTTGTGTAGATTACCTGAAGTAGCCCCTGCTAAATGCGTTAGGTTGGTCTGCTATCAAAGTAACACCTTGTTGGCTGGTACAGAGGTTTCAATTTTCCAGCAAATTCTCAAATGCCCCACAGTTATTATAGGAAGCATCTGCCACATGGATGGGAATCTTCCCTTTTCACTCTTACGGTGTTATGAGGGTCAGGGTCTGTAATTTCCCAGATAACTTTTCCTCCTAGACTCTTAGGAGTCATGGGAGGTTTTTTCTGAGTGAAGACTTTGGGACTCCTTTACTTGTTTTCCTAAATGAGTCTGAAACCTTTTATACAGGTGATTGCTTGGGAATTATATAGTTGCAACAGCCCTGCTTTCTTTTTGTGAGATTCCTATTTTCCCAGTGTTGGGTTTGTTTGCCTAAAACCAAAAACATTAACTTTTTAGGATCGTGAAGAAGAAAGTTGTTTCAAAGACTTTGCTGACTGAAACCTTGTGTAATTCCTTTGGCAGAAAGGAGACTTGAATTTGATTTTCACATGCAGCTACATGCTTGCCTGAGCCTTGCCTCGCTGTTCAGGACTGTGCATCTATTCATCTTTGCTTTTTGAATTGCATTTCTCCAGTGGATCAGAATTCCCCAAGATCTGTGATATTTTTTCAATGACTAAGATGCTTAATTTTAATTGTTAATGTACTGTACTGCAAAATAAACCATGATTCCTTTCCCTTTCTATTCACTTGAAGAGTGTCAGAAAAATACATCAATTAATTCTCCCATGCTTTTGCTGAGCAACACGTTACTATGTTTTAGCTTATTTGATGGATATTGCTGCAGCCAAAGTCTGAGCTATCATAACTTTGGGATATCCCAGCTTTATGAACTATGGTATCTAGACCCCAGTTTCATTACTAATAAAAATTGCAGAATTAGATTTAAGAATAGGGTTCATCTCTTTTGTTCTGGATGTCATTGCTTGTGCCAAAGAAGGTTGTGATTACTAATTACTTAATTTGTATGACAGATGGAGCTGGGGATCAAATTAAGTAGCTGTCTTAGGATACATTGTAGAGCAATATCTAGCTTTAAACACGACTGCCTTTTTCGTTCCTAAAAAAAGGCACAAACAATGACAGGCTAAAAATAGCTGTTCACTTGGAGTTGACGACAGTTTCTGAGAGCTTGTCTTTAGGAAGATGTTGGAAAAAACCCTGCCGTCTTTCCCCTCCCCCTTTTTTTCTTCTTTAAATGCACGTCCTTCTGTTTAAGCTTCTTCACCTCATTGCCCACAGAAAGATACCCACTGACTTTGATAGGACTTCAGTATTTCTGCAGATTTCCAAGGGGGTTTACGTAAAGCATTATTTAAAGAAATCCTAAAAGTCACTGCAGATATTTCTATTAAGTTATGCTTATCCTACACAAATTGCTCTGTGCTGATAGAGAAGGAGGTAGTAAAGCCTTTTCCACTCTTTGCCTCCCACAGTATCTGCTGCAGTGAAAAAAAAAAAAGGAGACTCTTTTCTGGTTTTGTTCCTGAAGACTGCTTCATAATTCAGTATGAATATCGGTGGTTCCCGGTGCTGTAAACAAAGAGTTGAGTCTTTGACTTTGTGTCCCTGAAGTCTAGTAAACAATCAGTTAATTTGTAGCATCCCAGTGGTTGACAGGAGTGAAAGAAGTGGTTTGATCTTATTTTTGTGCTTGTGAATTAAAGCTTTGCCTTCTGGCTTGGTTCTGAGTTCCCTCCTTCTGGAAGATATTTGAGCATTTTGAATTCAGATTATGTAGTTACAAATGTGAGGGCACAGCCTTCTCCAGGATTTTTCTGCTTTCATTTTAATTTTTCTCTGTGTTTCTAATTCCAGCAAGCAAGAAAACAGTTTGAAAATGATGTCCAGTGTCTGAGCTAGGAGCACAATGCAATTCAGGATCTTTAGAACTAGTCCGCTGCATTTTTATTAAATGAGAGTGAAGGAGTAGGTGGGACTTTTTATTTAAAAATAGATTAGCACAGGGGACTGAACTTGCATTTGAGGAAACGTTAATAAGCCAGCCAGCCATTGTCCTTAATCAGAGACTGTATTTGTAAGTAGAACATGTTGAATCTGTCATGATTGATGACGTTGCCTTTGTTAAAAGGGATGCTGCATCTTTAACAAGAGCAGACAGAAACAGTGCAGAATCTACAGTAAATTTGAGAATTGGAAGAGAAAGCTTTCTTCATTTTTCCCTGTATAACGTTTGTCAAATATTGGAAAGAAAAACATCAAAGCCAGGGGGAAATATAAGTAACTCGCTGCTTACATTTTAATTCCTCACCTTTCCCCTCTGGGTGAGTTCCCCCTCCTTTTTCCCCTCTGAATTTAAAATGCTGGAAGCAAAAGCAACTGAGGTCCAAGTTTCAGATGCTGAATTCTCTGCTAATTGAAATTACTGGGCATATTTCTATATATAGTCAATGAAGAGATATGTAGCTTTCACTCAGTGCCTTCAAGACATGTCTTTTTGTAGTCAGAAAAACAGAGATCAATGCATTTTCAAACTGACAGAGGGAACGGATGCTCCTTAGTAGCACATGCTCGGGATCGTGTGTGTACCGTTTGTGCAGAGCAGAGACGCTGAATACTGGTCCATATGCTCCTTGTTTACTGCAATGTTTTTTGCATGTTACTGTGCACTCCGGACTAATGTGAAGGTAAGAGGAGACGAGACAACAATTTGGCAGGAATGTACATGTAAAACCAGCTGCAGAAAATGTCTACCTTGTGTTGCTGAGTACTTTGGAATTGCTAGCTGAACAGGCATATTATTACAGGTGGTTGTGGAGGCTTTGTTTTATCGTTGTCTGTGTAGCTAAAGCATAGAAGCATGTTTTAATTTTGCAGCTTAGCGACCTTCAGTTTTTAACTGCTTGCAGTTCAGGTTCTGGGCTTGTATGATCTGATAAACATGTTTTGCTACTGTCCAGGTAGGCCAGAAACAAGATGCCAAAGGCTGTTTGTGCAAGGCTACATAGCTTTATATAGGATAAAAATTCCTATACTCTAGTCCCCCATGCATCCTCCAAGTGAAGCTGCTTGCATGCTTTCTTGTTGATTACTTGTCTGAAAATCAGGGGTCTTGCTGCTGTTATCTGGGTTGGTTTTTGTGCTGATTTGTTTCTAACTTGACACAAAATGCATACAAACAAATTATAAGCAATGTCCTAAGAAATAAACAAGGGATTATTACTGCAAAATGCTAGAGAAAAATGCCAGCTGGCACTGGTCTCACAGTAACTATTAACCAGCGTTTGTCACTCATGTCAACATTTGTTTGCTCTGTTAATTAGTGTCAGAACTTCAATCTAAGTTGCTGGATATATTACCTTCTCTGCAAGTAGGACAATATTAGCAGACAGGATCATTGGCATTGAATTGAGCTCTAAGTCAAGCTGTGGGCCAGCTGTGGGAATCCAGTTGCATAATTTAAATGAATTACAGTCCTTAGTCAACATATTGGGGAGGTACTTTTGGCATTCTGGCTTTTTCAAGTTCAAATGAGTGTGTCTGTCTAGGAAGGAAAGCACTGGCAAATGCCGGATAATCACAGTTAGAACTGTTTTACCTGGAGAAATAATTGTAAAGGATATTTTGCTTTCAACCTGCTTTAAGCATGCCTCTGAATTAAAGTGAGTTTTCTGTATTTGCACTTGGTTTGCTAATAATGAACTTCATATTTGTTTATTTGTCAAAATAATTTTTGTCATTTAATTAAAAAAGTATTTTGTATCAAAAGCTCACATTCTAAGAGTCTGCTCCTATGTATGTGGTCAAAGTCTGTACTGCTGATTGCTGTACTGAATTGCTAAGCTTTCACATTTTATTAGTTTCTAATTAACTTTTGCAATTCACTTGCTGTGCCACTTCTGAGGAGGAAGGTGAAAAATATATTTGCTTTGAATGTGTAGATAACAACCCAAAAATACAGGTTAAAACTTTTAATTCTGTTCTGTCTCCCTAAAATACATACATTGTCCTTTCCTTATGCTTCCCCTATAATATTTTTGGCAGGTTAGTAAATTATATCCACATTATATGCCCTGTGTTCTATGCAGTAAATTGTCAATAAAGAGATGTTTTGAGACCAACCGTTCTTTATTGCTCCTTTTGTCCCCCAGCTTGCAGCACTGTGCTGAAGGTGCTCTGTTGAAGTGAGCCTGTTGTTGAGAAATGATTTTTCAGTCTCAATAAGAAGAGGTACAGGGGAAATTTCAATATAACTATTTTTACTGTAATTTCCATGAGATACCTTATCAGTAAGTACCACAGCAACTGTTAGGAGTCTCATGGGTTTAACTTTTGAAATGTCTTTGTTTCCATTCATAAACACAGAAAAAAAGTGAAAGGTCTGTACTAGCCCAAGTCTGACAATTGTTTGGATAAGACAGTTTTAATTTCTTGGAACTTCTGCAGCCATTAAGTGTCTCTGGAATAATTGTTTTATATACAGTATCTGTTATTTACATGATAGTGTTCTAAGGATGTTCGGTTGTTCTAATTTCATCAAACTCACCCACTTTCAATGTATACATTGATCATCTGCTTTCCAAGCTATACCTTGGGGTACAATAACATAAAAAAAACTGCATAAACTTTGCAAATCCCCCCAGGAACGGCCCAAGTGCGGCAGTGTCACTTGTATCTTCAGTAATTCCTATTTTCTTTTTCTGACATTGCAAATTAGTTAATAATTAGGAGTTTATTGAAAGGTGCTCCCAATGCCTGGCCATTCTAAAATGTATTACATAGTGTTTCTGTAGAACTCTGTTGCTTTTAACTTGGTTGGCACTAACATAAGCCACAGCTTTATGGGTGGCCAAAATAAATGAAATACATTATAAAACATCTGTTTCGAGTTTTGTATTTTCCCCCTTTTAAAGGGGTGGAAAAATCTTAGTGGTTCTCAAATATTTTAGTCCTTAAGTCATAAGATAGAATTAAGCTATAAGTACAGGCTGTAACAGGAAATAGATTTGCTTGCCCTGGAAAGTGAAAAAGAAAAGCAATTGGGTCTGTTTCTGATGGCAGCTGCAGTTTATGGCTTTAAAGAAAGCAGATTTTTCAAGTTCAAGGTAGGACTCTTGCTTCTTGATTGCCAGTCTATCTGAAACTGCCCATTTGAACTTAGTTGGCATATGCAGCCTTATAAAAAGAAAAAGAGGTCTACCCCATGCATTCTTAATCAAAGCCTATTTTTACAGCTGACTAAAGAATAGTATTGACCATGAACACGTACCTGCCTATGTGAACAATTATTTCTTCCTGCCTGATCAGAAACAAAGTCAGTGGTTAAAAAAGGAAGAAAGCTGTCTGAGAAGTTATGAGCAACATATCTTTCTCCATCAGAGTTTCTCTGGACCTACATTTTTAAAATGAAAATCAGCTTGAATTAAAAAAAAATAAAAAGAAAATATAGCTATTGCTTACTATTGCCTGTTTACTAGACACAACTTTATTAAAATTCTACATTTTTGACTGATCTCTTTCTTGCTCTCTCATCTATGCACAATTTTGTACCTCAGTGGAAGATATTATAAATGAGCACAGAAGTCAGGGAATTAAAATCTAAAAGCAGTGCCTCCAAGATCAGAAGTGCTCTTGTGGAAATGTGCAGTGTGCCTGAAAAAGTGAACTCCTACTGTATGCAGTAGTTAAATATGTTGTTGTATTTTCAGCACGAGGAAGTCTCAGGAGCACAGGCTAACTATGGCAGGGGGCTGCCCAGTGTCAAATGTTTGTGTTTTTAATTGTGCCCACTGTGTAATGAAAATACTTTCTGTATTTATATGCAAGAGATTTTTAGAGATTGCCATTAAAAACTTTCTGTTCTTGGCTTAG
Organism: Theristicus caerulescens; assembly: GCA_020745775.1. Classification (NCBI taxonomy): domain Eukaryota; kingdom Metazoa; phylum Chordata; class Aves; order Pelecaniformes; family Threskiornithidae; genus Theristicus; species Theristicus caerulescens. Next base: position 125,648,756 of record CM036559.1, on the reverse strand, counting down.
GCAAGTATTTTAAATTCCCTCTGTATTAGCAGTATTTCTTGTAAAACTATGGGAAAATTTGTAAATATTTAGGTTCCATAGTCTGAGCTAAGCTTGAAAAACTTTTATGGACTGGGGTCTTACTTTTCTTAAAAGTTTGTAGGAGTTTTGCCTTCCCCTTCCCTTGATGAACTCTATGTGTAGTTCTAACAGATTTTACTGTGAATCTGGGCTGCTATTTCTGGCTGACAGTTTGAGGGTCTTACTGGAGGCACAGCTGGTGCTTCTGGGAATTTGGGTAGCAGAGCCGATGTCTTTCATTTGTACTTTAGCATGGGACTTGATGTGAGAGCTGGGCTTTCTCACCTTGAAGCACCTCATTCTCAGCAGCAGTCAGCACTGGCTTTGGGGTCGTCAGAGCTTCATGTAAAGATCAGGGTTTTTTTTTTGTTATGAATTCAGATCTATACCCTTTGAAGTGCCAAAGGCTTCCCAGGAAGTTCAGAGTTACTTCAGCAGGAGTTTAAGGCTGTCTTCATGTTAATGGGTACACTTGGCACCTCACAGGATGGAGCTCCTACTTGAACACTGGGTTAACTAAGTGCCTTTTCTTCTTCTGGCTGCTAACTTTGGGTCACTGTGGTGGTGATAGAATTTTTCTACATACAATCCCTTGTATCTCCAGTTCCACAACTAAACGTTTATGCTAGCCTGTGTCAAATGATAACCATGAAGTGATTTATGGCTGAAATTTTGACCTATGTATTGTCACTTTTTGAGGATCTCAGATGGTGCAGAGGACCTGTTAGGGTAGGAACGGAGTATGGTAAGGCCCCATGGAGGATCCTAGAAGCTAGCTTCATTTAATCACTTTAGCTTTCTCTGTTCGTCCCACCCACATTTCAAAAATATAAGTAATTATTTTACTTACTAGCAGTTTACAATTGCAACGTAAATTGCGGATTAAGCAATAAAGGCAGAAGAATCATGGTAACAAATAAAAAAATGTTTCATTGCCAAAAGCTGCCAAACATCACAAATGCCAACCAAGTGGCTGACTTCTGTCTACATTTTTACACACAGCTGTAACTCTTCCCCTTTCCCAGTATATATTAATGATATAGGCACATAATTAAGTTGTGTATGTGACATATTTCACCACCTGTACCAAGAATTGTTCTGGGCTTCCAAAGGAAAAGAGTTCATGGATCTTTCATACTTGGGTCTGCATTGCTAAAATATGTTCTGCTGTGGTCTTATGGTATTCTTTGCAAATGGGGATGAAGTCAAAAGGATTTGGACTCCCAGCTCTTGCAGACTTCCAGACATGGTCCGTGGTTTCTTATGCATATTTTCCGCCTTTAAATGTTCTATCATGCACCATCCTCTAGCACCTCTCTATTAAGTGAGGAACAGTTCAGAAGCCACATGAATGGCTTTGATGTAGCATTTTAAAAGGAGTAAGCAGGAAAGATTTGTTTCTCACTTTTTCTAATGTAATTAAAAATAGACTTGGGGTAGTTTTTATTTGAGTTTACTCCTTTTTGTAGTTCTGATTATGTCTGACAGTCTGACTTACTTTACTCATAACTGCATAGTCATAACAATACAAGCGGCAGGTCAAAGTATGGTTCCTCTAGGACACTGAGGCAAAATGTAGGTTAGTACTAGAAAGCAAACAAAGATGGTGTGGAATTTCCATGCTGAGAGGTTTGGGGACAAGGCAAAGGACAATATTATGTAGGTTGTGAATATCTAGTTGCATTTCTGTAATATATCTTGTCATCTGTTTATAAAATGTTTGCCTAGGCTATAAAATAAGCAAGACCTTGAACTTTGTAAGGGATTTGTTTAACAGCTGTGGGATCTAGCCTTGAGAGCTAAAAACAGCTGAGCTGTTTGTATTGCTGTCATCCTTTTGTTAAATAAAGATGGAATTTTAGGGAAACGATAACTCATTACAAAAAGGGGTTAGTGATCTCTTGGACCAGCTTCTACAAAGAAAGCTTTCTCAAAATTACAACAGTAGTAATACCACAGCATTTCTTTCTTTTGGTAGCTTGCTGTGCCTGTTACTAAAATATATTGCTACTGCCCACTCTTATGCTTCACAGGAAGTTAAAGTTCTCATTTATGGCCCAGTTTCTGCAGTCACACCAGTGATGTTAATAGCAATTCTGGTAAACAGGAGATCCGAATCCAGTCTCATACAGTTCAAATAGAAGTTCTATCTGAATAAGAAGTACATTATTTGAATCCTGAAGATTGATTTTTCCATTTCTGAAATCAAACTTGGCCAGATTTGCAAGCGTTTAAAATACCTAAGTATGTACTTTACCACTCCGCCCAGCTGCAAGTGTTGATTTACAATACATGACCATAACAAGTTATGAATGAAAGCGCTAATTAGAATAGATTAATAACACAGGAGCAGCTCTGGTTTTCTAGATATAATAAGAATGGGACTATATTTAACCCATAGACCAGAATAATATTCCCTTAAAGGCCATTATAAATGTGTGAATACGTACAGAGATGCTAAAATGACAAGCACAGTATAAGAAATTAAATCCACTACTAAGAATTCTTTATGAACACTAAGCACATATGAATATTATGCTATGGGGATAAGGGGTACTTATCTAAAGTTAGAAGAGTTAGTCCCAAAAATAGTAGTTGGAAGATACAGAAGCTAGGCACTATTTTCTTCATTCAGAAATTTCTGGATAGATACCAGTACCAAGAAAAATATTTCAGTTCTATTTTGTGTCTCCCATTTTAATATGGGCTCATTAGACCTTATCTGATGAGCTATTCTTATCAGAGATGTATAATTGGCCTTTTTGTTAGAGAAGAATTGAAAAGATCTAGGACTGTAAAAGTATTTAAATTTGTTGGGTTTTTAATATGTGCAAGTAACTAGAATATAATATCATGTCTATATGTGACAATTTTATGTTTACATAAAAATGATGAAAAGTTAAATCCTCTACTGTTAAATCACCGCTGACAGGCTTGCCCTATGCACTTAAGATGCCAGTGTTTGTGTGATTTTTATGAGATTGCAGAGAAATTAGATCAACAATCTTGACAGCAATGCTGTCTACAAAATACTGAGGAATGTGCAGTGGATGCAGGCAAAAGTAAGGGTTTTTTTTCTTGGGAAACTCTGTGACTCCTATGACCCAAATGGGAGAAGTGCAGAAGACCATTAATCAGTGATGGATGGAGTTGATAATAGCTTGCCACAATTAAAGGCTGCCCAACAATCTCTCATGGTTAGCTTCTATCTACATTCACTTCTAACTTCATCTGTTTCTCCTGTCCCATTTGTTCACGCTAAGTTGGATAAAGATATTCTGTGCCTGTGGTTGAGTGGAGTGTTGTTTTCCAGGGCTAGGCTTCACAGGTGTGTCCTCTCTTAACGCTACTGCTACTGGTTGTATATATATTTTGGACATGCTGAGATGTTTTGTTGCTATCTAGGCTTCCATGCTTTTGGCATGGGATGAATGTATAAAATGCTTGTACTTGATTTTGGATGGGGAAGCCCCCACCCCTTTCCTTCCATGATATCCTTACAGACAGTGGGAGACAAGGAAAGTGTCTTTTGGAAGTAAAGATGCAAAAGAAGATTCCAAAAGAAGAATTGATATTTTTTCAGTTGTGGACACACACCGAAGGAATGAACTCTGGAACACATTCAGGCAGTCTGCATTCCACCTGTGTCCCCATGCCAAAATAATGAATGATAACTACAGAGTAATGACTAATACAGAAGTTACAGAATGAAAAAAGTATTATTAAAAGCATAGCCATCACTGTTTTCTCAGAGGAGGAGGTGGCTGATTTTTCCCTTTGTATCTCCAGACAGATCTGAGTGTTTGAAGTAGTATAAATTCTCCTGATAACTGAGTAGCTTCCAGACTTCCGGAAAGACAAGTAAAACAAAATCCGAATCCCATAAAAACAAATCAAAGAAATGTGGGCACAAGCATTTTTTGTTTCAGTCTCACTTTCACCAAAGAGGTAAACCTCTCAAATTTCAAATAGGAATCTCTGCAAAGAAGTAATTGGAAAGGCTTGCCTGCCTTTGATAGCACAGAGGATCATTAAAACCTTAGAAAAGGAGGATTGACTGGAGAAGTAAAACTTGGAAAAGCATTTTCTTCCAAGTTGCAGGACACATGAAGAAAAATATCATAGATACTTCACACATATTTGCAGATATTTTGGACATGATTTTCAGCCTGCTCCAGATTTATTTTCAAAACTTCACTTTTCATTTGCAAACAAAAATAAGTGGCCAAGTTTTCAAGTTAGACAGAACAATCATAATTAATCTAGTCTATGAGCGTAGACTGTAAACTACCATGAATTGTTGGAGGAAGGATACATCTCTTGACACCTGCCATACCTTTTCGAAAAACATTCTGTTTCTGTTGAATAATTTCTGATGAGGGAGAACCTCTCACAATATTTACAAATGTATTATTCCAGGGGTTAATTAGTCTGTTGGAAGTGTGTGCCATATTTCTAGTCTGAATTAATCTAGTCTCAGCTTCCAATTTTTGGGTCACTTTCAGTTTTTTGCTACATCTTAATCCACTGGACTGAGGAGTCCATTGCAAAGGGTTGTTCCCTCCATGAGTAGCTCTAGGCTGCAGCGAAGGCATCACCTAATCATCTCTTTGATTAAGCAAATAAACTGAGCTCCTGGCATCTTTTACGGCAAAGCATGATTGCCAGAGCTCTCATCCCTCTCATGACTTGTCTTTGAGCTCTCTCCAGTTTCACAGCAGGCCTCCTGATCTGTGCATGCCACAGCTGCATGCAGCCTCCGAGCAGTTGCAGACCCATGCAGAAGTAATAAATATCCTGGCTCCCACTAAAGATACTGTGTGTATGTCCAGGGTTACGCTGGCTCCTTTAGCCACATTGCTGCACTGGAAGTTTACGTTCTTCCCTGTATCTAGCAGGATTGCCATCTGCTTAACAGCAGACCTCTCTGGAAAGTGCCCACAAGGAAGGGTTGCTTACTTTATTCCCAGAGTTAGGACTTTATTGCTGTCTGTGTTAAAAAATACATTGATCTGTATCAGTGACCTGTCCTCTGCACCATTTACTACACTACCTTTTTTCTGTCATTGCTAAATCTGGTCAGTAGTAAGTGACTGAGTTTTCTCCCAGATTGATCAACATTTGAAAAGCATAAGGCCAGGACCAGCCCCTGAGGATCCCACTGAACACAGCTGAACAACTCTCCCATTTGTAATTACATTCTGAATCCTGTCAGTTAGACATTTTTAATCCATTTAATGTGTGCCATTTTGATTTTGTTTTTAATAAAATGTCAGGCAGCACTGTGTCAAATGTTTTACAGAAGTCTAAGTATATTATATCAATATTGTTACCATTGTCTGCCAAATTTGTAATCCCATCTGAAAAAAGATAGCATGTTAGTTAGCTTGACAGGATCTGTTTTCCATTAACCTGGCATTATACACATTTCTTTCTTTCAGAAATTAATATATATTTTATCAGCAACTCCATGCTAAGTGCTTTTGAAAAACTTGCCATAACTACCACAATAGATATTGCTAGGAATGAATCTCTTTAAACCCAGTCCTTGTTTAAGTCCCTATTTAGAAATCTATCTCTAGCTGAGCACTAAGTGAAAGTCAGGAACTCTGGAAGTGTTGGTCTTCTTGCAAAATAGGGATCTCCCAGTTAAAATGGAAAAGTGAATAAATTGTGAGGGAAACAAAGCTCGTGTGAAAGAGATGGTTTCTTTTATTGGACCACCTCCAGTGGCTGCAAAACAGTGGATGTGCTTCTGGGTACACAATGCCCTTTGGTCTCACTTATACCCTTAGATTATCATGGCTATGATAACGGCTAGGAACTCAGCGACTAAACATTATATGAAACATCATTTTATTAGAAATTAAATCATACTACATAATTCTTTTAGAAAAGGGAAATGTTAAGACTTTAAAAGATGATTTCATTTCTACTAGATGACCAATGAAGTCAAGAACCTGAATTCTTGCTGAGAAGGTATCGGAGTGCTGATCTGTACTTTCATACACTCTCATTCCTGTTTGCTTTTGAGATGTTATTAATTTCTTATGAAAACCTGCTTTTGTAGTGAATCACATGATACATTCATACAGCTCTTGTAGTGCTTGAGTTCTTAAAAATGGGGACATGAAGGCCACATGCTAGTTTCTAGCCACATGTATAAGTGGAAAGTGAATATAAGGCATTTTGCCTCTAAAGCAAGAAAGCAATCTAGAGAACTCAGGTGGCATTCAGCTCACTTAACTTCAGACATAACCGATGTAAACATCTATATCTAGTGATTTCAGGCTCCCTTTAGTGTCAGTGGAGAGGAATTGTCTCTTCTAAGGCATGATTCATATGACCTAGTTTAAATATCTACATGGGGATGAGATTAATTGTGTCCTGAAAGTGCCAGTTTCTCTCCATTTACCAGAGAGAGCTTAGGTGACTAGCTGAGATGTAGGTCTCTCTCTTATAGACATTTCCATCTGGTCAAATTAATCCCATCCTTCAAAGCAGCAAAGATGGGATTTTTAATGCTGGTCAGGCAGCTTTTTCTCTCCTTTCCTTTTGCATATAACAGAAGGAAGACATAAAAATGTGGGGAGGAGGAGCAAGCTGTTGTGAAGGGTCAGCCAAGATGCCCTGGAGATGAGGCAAGAGCAAGAGCTTGCGGGACTATGAGATCATCTGATTTGTTTTCCTTTGTTTTTGTCTTGGTTCTTGCTTCTAAATTACTTAATTAATATACAAAAAATAAGCAGTGAGTAATTGAACTGAGCTGTTTGCAGCATGTTTCCCTCTTGCCCAGCTGGTAGATCAACCCATTATTTCAATGATGTTCAATTGTTGTATTTTTTTTAGGTGCTTTAAAATTATGAGAGAACAAATTAAGGACAGCACACTTAGGTCTGGTTCTTTTCTGAGAGCTGTGCAGTTTTCACAGTGTAGGCAGGTGCTGCAAAGGCATAGAAAAAAGAGATAGAACACATACATTGAGTATTTTAGCTGTCTTTGAGGCAGGAGGTCTTCATCTGAGCTTGGTCCCTATCAGCCAGTAAATCTAGATAACTGAGAAACCAGTTCAGCTCACCCTAAATTAGACACCCACAGTTGTTCAGCTGAACAGCTAACTGTATCATCACCCTCAAAAGGGACCCAAAACTATGGCATCAACTCAGGGGTAAACTTGGCTACAAATGCAAGAAGAAAGACTGAACATGGACCTAAAAGTCTAGGTGTGACTCTGGAAGACCTGAACTGCTGCCACAGATTCACCAGAAAAAGTCAATAGAAGTAATAGAGTCACTAATGCATATTAGGGGGATATTTTGTGAGGATTAATTAACAAATATTTGTACAGTACATCTACTGTAAATTTGCCATATGTCTATAATAGGTCATAAAATTAGCAAGCAATTTAAGTGTCAGGGATTGTTTAAGATAATTACCAACTTTTCAAAAGTTGTTAGGAGCTGGTTACCAGGCGATTTGTGAAGATCTAATTACCATTAGCCATCTGACCGAAACAGGTGACTTGATCCTAAGATTTTCCTCCAGCTAGATTTAAATGTTGACATGATCTTTTAAACAGATCAAATTTCACAAAAGTTTTCACAGTTAAGTGAATATTTATTTCACTCTTTTTCACACAGATAATGCAATACTCTAACCTAAATACGAGCTCAAATTTAATTGTAACCTGTAGCTTGTTGCTATGTAATTGTTTTTACCTGTATTAAGCTAAGGGAGAATGCTTGCTGTCTTCTCTTTTTAGAGGAATTCATACATTTAATACAGACAAATGTTTTAAAGATTTCTTGACAGGCTAATAAATCATGAATGGATGGATTGTCCCCTATCAGGATATAGTTTCACACAGGATGATGAAACAAAGATGCAAAAAGATTTTTTTTTTTTTTTTGTGGTCCATAGTTGGGGGCATACATCAGCTCTAATGGAAAATTAAAAAAAGAAATGAGAGAAAAGAGAAAATGAAAACTTTTCCCCTATGGTCAGCCAGGAAGAGAAGTGGTGGGAGTGTCCCTAGATGAGCATTTCCTTCTGGGTGTCTTCTCCAGTGCATCAAGTGTTCCCCGAATACCTTTTCCAAAGTAATTTTATAGTTTCCTTGGGACCTTCTCAGTCTCCCCCACTGTTTTTTCTTACCTGTTGTGCCAACAGAGCTGACTGGAGCACTCACTGATCAGTCAGAGACATTGCGGAACTAATAAGCTTTGTGCATATATCTTATGGGAAAATACTTAATGGCTGTCTAAAAGTCTACTTTTTACTGGTATTACCTACTAAGCTCTGTTTCATCCCTAGCACAAGGTTATAAACCAAAATTTAGGGTCTAAGGAGTGGCAAAGGGTGAGTGGAAGGAAAAGCAATTCAAATGCTGGAAACCAAGGGCTAGAGGTACTGCTGCAGCAGCTGGGAGTACATAGGTGGGATGTGTCAACGGGAGAAGCTGACTACTACATTGCACATGAAGGGCTGCAAAGGGAAAGCCCTGAGAATTACACAGATTAAGGCAATGTGCAACCAATAAAAAAAATTGTGTTGGGACGAGAAAAAAAGAGACAGCAACTGTAATAATTTTTCCAAATGAATGACTATACAGACTTCTTAACCCTTAGTGGACAAAGCCCCTTGGCACCAATCTTGCAACTGACTGCACAGAATCCTCAACCTCCCCACACACTCCCAAACCCCGCAGCAGAAGTATCTTTTGTCTCTCCTTGCTAATTGTAAACAGTAATGAGTCACTTCTGGGTTTCCCTGTTTTATTCTGGTCTTACTCATTTCAGTTTTATTATGCCTAAATTGCATCTGCCATGACTATGTCTCTTCTTCACACATGTACAATCTCTCCACTCCTGACATTTGATGCTTGTCCCTGGCTTTGCGTCAAACTTCTCTATGGAGCGCTACTTTTCAACACAGTTCCTGCATCTCTGATCCCTCCAGTGATATTTTCTCATTGAAATACTCTCTGTTTCTCTTGCAGTGCACATCTTTCAGTGGGTACCTTGGGACACAGCTCAAAAAAAATGCTAGCCTTACTGTTTCACATCTTCCAGATCTTCTTCCAAGGTTTTTTTTTTTCCTTCTTTTCCTTTCTGTGGCTCTCAGAAGCTGACTGCTGTACCCTCTGAGAGTTTGCCTTTGCACAGTGAGTTTAAGGCAATGCAATATCAAAACAATGCTATATCAATGCTACATCAACACATTTTACACTGAAGAAAATGATAGCAGAAAGGTGAAGATAATCATAGGGCCTGATTTTGGACCTACACACATTGTATGGTGATTTTCCACCGCTATAGTGATGTCCTCACTGCCTCTCGTCCCCATCCTTCCCTTCCAGTCTGGCTCCAGGACCACTGTTGCTCCTTCCTCATCATTTCAGGGAGTTGTGTCACTGTCTTTTCTTTCCCTTTGCCTTTCCCAACTCAGTCCCTGCCTGAGCCTCTTTTAATAAAATATCTCACCACCTGGAAAACACTGTCCTGTGTTTTTCATTGAATTTTTCCGATGTTCAGCAATTTTCCCCCTCAAATAACTAAGCTGTTTTGCTGATCCATTCTTCTTATTCCTCAGGGAAGACTTTATTTTACTCTGCTTAATTTCTTCTTCCAGAGAAAAAAAGTTACTTTGTTCTCCTCAGTTTCTTTACCATGTAATACCAATTCCTGGTTAAATTAAAAATAAATAAAGAGAAGAAGTTTTTTTTCCCCCCTTTCTGTAATTACTTGTTGGGTCTGAAATGTTATCAGCCTAGAGCAAGAACAAACCTACAGTACCTATCTGAAAATTCATCAGCTTTTGTTTATGTGAAGGTCACTAGTGAGTAGAGGCAAGAAGGCTTTCAGGATGAGAGATTTTAAAGATTGTGGCTGTTTACTTTAGAAAATACATTAATTAAGAGGCCATAGTGCTAAACATTGTAAAGAAGATAAATCTTCCTGTCTCAAAGTTTTCCTACACATTCCACCAAAGGGGCGTTCAGTGAAGCTGAGAGGCAACACTCCTAAGTCTGATGAAAGGAGATGTTGATGAAAGCAATAGTGCATCACTGGAACCCAGTGACAAAATACCATGGGTGCCAAGAGTTTGGAAAGACTTAATAAAGAGAAAAAAAAATTGGAAAAATGACATATGATTTCAAAGTATGGGCTCAAAAGTACAAACTAGATAAGTTATTCTGTTGTTGTTCAGATTTCTTGCCCCTTCTTCTGAAGCAGCTGGTACTCTTCTCTGCCAGAAACAAGTCAATGAATAACATGATTCATGACAGTTTTGTGTTTCATGTTATAATAGTAATTAAAAAAAAGAATTATCAATGCAGTGCTGAAATTTAATCCCTCAAGAAAGGCCTTATGAAATTAAGGTTTGTACTCAAGGAACAGAGTCTCTCTGGCCTCCATTTCTTTGAGGGAATTTATAACCTCTGGTACATTTGGCCTAAGTTTATCTTTCTATTCCTCCTGTTTAAGTTTCTGGCAACGGGCTTCTGAGATTTACTTATCTGCCATAACCACAACTGGTTGAAAAAACATTCCCAACCATGTAAGGAAAATACGGTATCAGTAGGAATACAAAAGAACATGAATTAAATGTAAGCGGTAGTGTATATGACTTCAGAATGAGACAGGCTGAAGTTGCATTGAATATTGACTGGCTGCCTCTGAAGAACTAAATGTAAGTGGATTAAAATAATAAGCCCAAGAAAGGTATGTTTCTAACTGGAAAAGAAGTGGAATTTCCCTTAGGAAAAGCAGTCTTTCATGTGACGATCATCTGAATGGTTACAATCTGAGTGATGTTGTTTAGAAATTGCTTTATGTTTCCTTGCTGTTGCTGACAGATTTTGCTCAGGTTGTTGTGCAATACTTGTTTTCTTAGACGTTTTCAAGTGGGGTATATTGTGAGATAGCAGCAGATATGGTCTGAAGTACTTTGCACATGATTTTAGTATACATTTTCACACCTGGTTTTCTATTGTGAGTTATTCTGGAAACTTAAATGTAAGGAGGACAGGGAGATCTGCATTACTAACTTTCTTTCCATGTGGAACTTCTTTCTGAGGTTTCAGGGAGCTGTGCTTCTCTCATACTGTCTATGAGAACAATAGTAAAAGAGGTTCTGACTTAGTAGTTGAATTTCAATTACTTGAGTAAACTTGGTTTTTCCTGCTTTCCCCAAGGCTTGGTTTGTCCTTCCCTTCTGTCTGGAGCACCCGTCTGGAGCAGGCAGAGGAGAAGATATCTCTCAAAGTACTTTTATGACTGCCTAGAGGTCATTACAAGAACCCCTTCATCATGCATCCTTGGTAATTTTGTCCATCCTTGTTCACCAGCTTTCTTATTCACGTCATTTTTTCCCTTTGATCCTTATTTGTTGCAGCGGTTGATTTTTCTGAGTTACTCTCTCCAGTACTGGTTTAACCACTGGTTTAAATTTCACACCGCATTTTAGAATATGATAAAATAAATAAGCAAATTATGTGCAAGACATTAAAAGTCAACATCAAAAAACTTAGGAATGTGGAGGAGAAAAAAAAGCAAACTCACTTTCTTTCATCATACAGTTCCATGTAAGGACTTACAGTAAAAACACCCTCCTCAAAACATTTATTTAAAAGTGGCTAGAAAACATTCATGGTTGAAACAGAAATTGAAAAGATTTAAAACACAAAAGTACAAAAACCTGCTCCACAAAAATAGCAACAGGTTTGGGGATTAAATGATTTTACATTCCATGTAAGAAAATAATACTTGTAAAAATTATCTTTTCTCACCCAAATCTTCCAAAGGTCTTCCAAAATGTTGCATGTCAGTGGAAGGTTTTAAAATTCTTGTGTGTGGCATTGTCACGTCCCACCTGGGGAGGAGGGGGGAGGAGTGACTAAGATTCGCAAACCCTCTCAGTGTGGATTAAGGTGGGCCAACACTCAAGGTCCGTACACAAACACCAGCTTTAATAGAAAGCTTCTAGAGAGACAAATATTAAGTACAAATATTCGATACCTGCCAGCCGTCTCATCCGGTTATATCCACCCCAGCTATGTGGCTTTATGGAAAGTCAAGGTAGGCCGTGCAGTACTTGACTACAATTTAACAAAAGTGAAAGAGAGAGAGAGAAAAGAGAATCACCAGTCCTGGATCCAGCGTTGGTCCTGCCAACAGAGGTATTCAGTGAGGAAAAAGAAGAAGAGCGAGGAGGAGAAGCAAGGGTTCTTATTTATAGAGATGTTGATTCTGCACAGGGTGCTTGGTGATAATTCCACAAATCCAGCACACCGTCATACAAACTACAGCACATTTATCAGGCTACATGATTAGTATAAACCCACCTAAATTTACACTTATTGGTTAGTGATTAACATTTCATACACTATTGGTTTACTGTATTTAAATTAGCCTCGCTTGCTATGTAAATTAGCACGCATGCTCCTTTCAGGTGTGGGGGGGCAAGTCTTTTCGGTCCTGAATTGAGTCGGTGGTCGCGATCTCCCCTTGCCGCATTTACCTTTCACCCAGTTTCTGCAGTTTTATCAAACTTCGTGCTTCTCCGGCCACCGTCCAGTTTTTGGTGCCAAGATGTTCCCTTTTACCAACTTGTTAGCTCTTCAAGCTTAGAGACGTTAGCTTTCCACCGTTCGTTACTTATAGGAACACTTTCATATCTTTTAGCTCCCTCCCAAATTCCTTTCCCAAGGCACGAGTGGTTAGTAGTTTTGCTAATTGGAAAATTACATCAGAGATACCAGTTGAATTAAGAGGGGCGACCAGTCAAACCAAGAGGAGTGATACCAGGACTGTCCCCCAGGCAGTAGGTGTGTGGGGGGAATAAGACGCTTCACAGACTGCGGGGGTGGGGCCGAGGCAAGGCTGCCCTGTCTGCACAAGGCTCCCTCCCTCACCCTCCCTCCACGTACTGTTCGGTCCTGGGTTCTAGCGACCATTGCTCTGCATTGTGGTTTTAGCAACCAGGCCGTTTGAGACATCTCGTTGTTTTGCCCTAGCAGTTCTCTACAGACATTGGTTGTGCACACTCATCCACCATACATCAGAAGAGGCCAAAATGTTGAACTGGGAGCCATAATACCTTTTCTCGTGGTTCAACTCATTTGCTGCTTTCTGATGAAATCACTAGGGTTACTTTGACTTAATCTTGTACATTCAGAAAATGTCTTTCCAAAGAAGAGAACGAGGCTTGTACTGATTCTTGTAGTCTTCAAATGAATTGCCTCTGTTCTTGATATAGATGGTGGTAGCTGTAATTTACATCATATTTCTATCAACAGAAAAGAATGTTAGGATCAGTCAAACAGTGTTGAGAATTAGAGTAAGCAGAAATCTTTCATGGAGGAATTACATGTTTTTGTAGGCCTTACATTACCTTTCCTGGACCTCGTTCTGTCAGCAAGGTCTGTATCCTTACATCGCCCAGCAGTAATTATTTCTTTTTTTCTGTAGTGACCTAGTCCCAGGACACCTTCTATCACCTTTTATCAGCAAAAACACCTTTCAAATGGTAGCTAACCAGAAAAAATATGCCATGTAAAAATGAAACCCAAGTGGTGAATACAGACAACAGCTGTGAGCCTTTTCAGTTGGAGAGTTTTATTTGGAGGCAGTATTCATCCACGCAGATGGTTGAGATGGGCTGTGAAAATGCATTAATGTACTAACTGCAAGAAACTGTGATATTAGAAAATGCTTATTAGTTGTCTGGAAGAAGAAGAAACAACCTGGATGGAAAGCAAAGCCTCAAACTGTTATGTTAAATAATGAAGTATACAGATCAACTCTAGAAAATGTTGATAGTAATTGCCTGTGGAGAGAGATAAAGATCTTTCTCTGCTAACCCATTTGGTAGATAAGCTCCAGTAGAAATAAGGTTGGGAACCTCTAGCAATAAGGGCTTAGTTTTTACTCAATGGGAAAAATGCCAGTTGTTTCCCAAGTCTGAATCCTAGGTCATTATAATTTTATGAAGAAATGTTCATGAAATTAAAATAAGTTCTTCACAGAGAATTCAAGATGCACTGTTTCTATAGGTAAGGAAAGAAATGCTCTACAAACATTAACAGTAATTTAATGTGGATTAAAACATATTTTAGTGACTACTTAGGTGAAATCCTCATTCTCTCTGTATCTACTTTACAGCACATAAAAATGCCACAGATGTTACAGAGCTCTCAAGGCTTTTTTTCCAGCTTTAAGAAGATTCCCTTGCAGAAGCCTTTGTAGAAGACAACTGTAAACTCTGTGGGAAAACAACCCACAGCCCTGCAAAGATTTCCAATAGCACTGGGTGGCTGTTGTATGCTACAAAGCCCAAGGTTATTAGTTACACCAGGCTCCTTCCAGCTCTTTGAGTAGCCTAGGACTAAGAAGACAGAAATATAAATGAAATCTGCTTTATTGCCCTGCTGCTCCTGGCTTTCAGTTCCTGGCCTACACCTGTTAGAAAATTGCCAGAAGTCCCTGTAATATGTAATTTGCAGTACTTTTCATTAATTCTGTTTTATACTATTTTGCCTGCTCTATTGGATAGAACAAATTGCTGATTTAAGCCATGAATATTAGTGTAACATGCTTTCTATTTTTTTGTTATTTGGATTGTAATTATTACATCACGAGTTATAGATATATACTGCTTCACATAATTAATTTCACATGTGACCGTAACATAAACAGAAGAGAAATGAACGTAGCTACATGCTGTATTCAGAACTGACTGTGTCTCCTCAGCAGAGGGGATTTGTTCAAGTTCTTTCTGTTTCAAATGTGTGTGATTTCAGGGTTTATTCACAATGGTTATTCATGCAAACATGCCTAATTGTTATGGAGCGTGTGTGTAATTCCACGTTCCTAATCCAGAAAACAAGAGCAGAGAGGATTTATGAGCAAAGTTGACTCAGTGGGAATGATCCCTTCTAATTCAAGAAAGCTGTTGCTTTGATATGTTGTCAGTCACAGCTGTCCACTTTCACTGCTTTTTGCTCCTGTTAGACCTGCTGAGCCAACACCGCTAAATGAGAGCAAGGAGACACCTCTGTCCCATTTTGCACATTGTCAACAGAATTGTTTCCTCTGGTAAGTTCCCACTGAAAACAACGGGGGACCTGGAGGTATCACAGAGGCACAAATTGAAGGCTGTAGGATTGCTCTGGTGTTGTACTGAAGACCTGAGGCAGCCAGCAGAACATTTATTGATGTCGTTGTGTCTCAGGGGCTTGAGTTAGGGACAGAGGCACATAGAAAGTGATTTTCCTCTTTGCAAATGAAACACATCTGCTCTGGAGTCACTGAATAGTATGGTGATACCCCATGCCACCATTCTGTGCAGGCACTTTTCATAATACTTTTTTTCTACCTTTGAAAGATCAGTTTCTTCATTTTTACAAATAAAAATATCTCAGTGATTTGCCCCACGTTTTAGTTTGTATTATGTTGTGAAGCTTACTTTTAAAGGTTTTCATTGTAATTCATACAAGATGTTTTAGCTAGATAAGTAAATCGTTGGTGATAACCATCAATAGCACATAACAGAATTAGGAATGATGAATATTAGAAGCAAGATTCATACATGATTTTGCTTATGTACCTAGTATTTATGCCAGATTGAATCTTCCTTAGAATAAGTAATTACACTACATTTATAAGGTAAGCAACATTTTAAATAGTCTATTGTTTAAAGTGGTAGCTGTAGGCTAGGCTGAAAGGCAATTCCTGCTGCTATGACTCAGACCTTGTAACAGATATGCAATTAAGTTTGGTTTTGTTTCAAACCCCTTTCCAGCTCTGATTTTCCTTACAAGAGAGTGTAAAGAAGGGGAAAAAATGCTTTTTGTGTGAACAGTACTATCCAGAGTATAGAGAGCCTAAGAGAAGGAAAACTTTTACATGTAATACTGCTGTTTTAAGTGAGAAGTTTACACATGCATTGAAATGCCGGCATTAAAGAATTTAGGACTACTCAGCAGTAAGACATACAGGTATCTGTATTTCTTAAAGCTGATCCAATCTGTAGCTTATTCTTAACTCTCTGCTGTTCTTTTTCACTATGTTTCTCCCAAAATTGTTTTAAACTTTTTATTTAAGAAACCCAACAAAACCAAACTCAATCAAGATTTTGCTTCCCCTGCCCCAGACCTGTAAAAAATCTTATTATTCAGCCTGATAGTCTGAGCACCTCCATCAGCTTTAGTCTTTTTCTCTTTTTTTTCCCCTCTGGTTTACGATTTAAGCCATACTAATTTTTGATTCTGCAAATTCAACTTCAATTCTGAAATTCAGTTTGAACTGTCAATCCCTTCTGCATTACCAGGGAAAGAGATTTGATGAGTTGGAACTTAACTTTCAGTCCTTTGAGGACAAAAGGCAATTCACTGTCCCAGCCTGGGTGGGTTCAGCAATGATAGCAATGGCAACATTTTTTACGCAGCAGCTAAGTCTGACTGCTAGGAGGAAATATATTGAAGAAAAATATTATTTCCATCACATTATGAGCTCATTTTACCCTTGCTGCACTTTCTGTACAAGCACAGAACTGCAAATTGAGTTTGTGATTCTGTTTGAAAACTTTTTACTATGTTTCCAGTACATAATTCAGGATGGGTTTAGACTTTCCTGGATTCTTCTGACCATTTTCAAGTAAATCAAGAAGCCTAAGTTAGGATGATAGCTGCCATAAGGTCCCTTTGGAAGGAGAGACTCAGCTCTAGAGGACAGTTTACACTAGAGCAGAGAC
Organism: Theristicus caerulescens; assembly: GCA_020745775.1. Classification (NCBI taxonomy): domain Eukaryota; kingdom Metazoa; phylum Chordata; class Aves; order Pelecaniformes; family Threskiornithidae; genus Theristicus; species Theristicus caerulescens. Next base: position 125,631,941 of record CM036559.1, on the reverse strand, counting down.
TAGATAACAGCAGGGGTTTTTTTAACTTGGACTTCTCAATTAAGTCTCTAAAGGTAGGCTGAATTAATTAGGTTTCCTATCAAATCTCAGGGTAAACAAAATGTTTCCCTCTCTGAACCAAGATCTATCATGGGAAGGTTCTCACTCTCTGCCTATCAGTACGAGAAGTTTGTGAACTCCCACAGTTAAGGCGTTTAAACTGGATTCAGGCATCACACTTCAGTGAAATGGTGTATTGGTGCCTGCAGCTGCTGTTTACTTCTTTTTTATTTGTTTGTTTATGTTCTTGTGGAAGGATGGAGCATCAGTCTACAGTATGTACCATGTGGCAAAAAGGAAGCTCATAAATAGTGGCTGAATAAGAATCTTGTAAAACGATATCTCTGGGGAAGAGGAGTTACAGGATATATAACTTTTTTTCTTCTGCCTGTGATGTTTTGCTGATACTATGGATGAAATCTGAAATGTACTTTGCTTATTAGGACAAGCTGATGAAAAAAGTCCAGGTTCATTTTGTACAAATGATTCTCTGTGTCTTTTGCAAGAAACAGATGGTTATCCCTGTGTCTTTTCATTTTGCAAGTGATTTAACGTATTACATCCTTTAAAAAGGAACAGGAGATGGTACCTTTCTACAAAGTAAGTTCTGTAAAGATAACTAATGCTTTTTCAGGCACTTTGTCCTCCTAAATGAGATTGTGAAATGGAATAACTGGCAATTGAATTCCCGACTAAGGGTTAGTCTTTTTTCCCCATTTGTGCTGTGGCTGGACGTGAGATTTTAACACTCTAAATAGACTTGGTTCCTGTTCTACTACAATTGTTACTATTATTGTCAATATTCCAATCATGGTTTTATTAATATTGCTGTAATGTTATGCTTTAGTACTTTTAAATACTCAACTTTCTGGAAAGAAAAACCAAACACACTCTCTAATCACCTTGATCTTTCAGCTAAGGTCATTCTAGCTTTAATGAGAATCAACACTTTAGGTATCTTACGTAATGTAGCTCCTAATTGCTTGTCATTAATATGGCCATTATAAGATTTTAGGATTCTTCCTGGAATCTGCATGTATTAGGATACATGTGAATACAAATAATGTACTTCAGCAACTTTAATTTGGCTTCAGAACCAATTTCACAGTAATTCACTAAAATACAAACCTAAGAACAGATGCACATGAATGATAATCAACAGAGTAAGACTTATTGAACAAGCTCTTGTGGTGGGTTGACCTTGTCTGCATGCCAGGTGCCCACCAAGCTGCTCTATCACTCCCCTCCTCAGCAGGACAAGGTGAAGGACAATATATGATGAAAGGTTTGTGGGTCAAGGTAAGGACAGGGAGATCACTCAGCAATTACTATCATGGGCAAAACAGACTCAATTTGGGAAATAAAATCAAATCTTAAAACAACTTCGCCCCATTCCTCCCTTCTTCCAGGGCTCAACTTTACTCCTGAATTCTCTACTGCCTTGACACCAGCAGCGCAGGGAGATGGGGAACGGAGGTTGAGGTCAGTTAATCACACGTCTCTGCCAATCCTTCCTCCTCATGGGGAGGACTCCTCACACTCTTCCCCTGCTCTTGCGTGGGGTCCCTCCCATGGGAGACAGTCCTCCAAGAACTGCTCCAACGTGAGTCCTTCCCACGGGCTGCAGTTCTTCATGAACTGCTCCAGTGTGGGTCCCTTCCATGGGGTGCAGTCCTTCAGGAACAGACTGCTCCAGGACAGGCTTCCCACCGGGTCACAGCCTCCTTCGGGCATCCACCTGCTCCAGCATGGGGTTCTTCACGGGCTGCAGGTGGATATCTGCTCCACTGTGGACCTCCATGGGCTGCAGTGGGACAGCCTGCCTCACCATGGTCTTCACCACAGGCTGCAAGAGAATCTCTGCTCCGGTGCCTGGAGCACCTCCTCCCCCTCCTTCTTCACTGACCTTGGTGTCTGCAGTCGTTCCTCTCACATATTCTCACTCCACTCTCTGGCTGCTGTTGCGCAGCAGTTTCCCCCCTTAAATCTGTTATCCCAGAGGCGCTACCACTGTTGCTGATGTGCTCAACCTTGGCCAGCGGCGGGTCCATCCTGGAGCCGGCTGGCATTGGCTCTATTGGATATGGGGGGAGCTTCTAGCAGCTTCTCACAGAAGCCACCTCTGTAGCCCCCTGCTACCAAAACCTTGCCACGCAAATCCAATACAGGTCTTCAGTAGGAAAAGGTGGAAGACATTTGGACTCCATAGTGGCTGTGGTTTCTATTGGAGTCAGTGTATAGGAACTGCGTATGTACTGAGCCACCAGGGTAATTTCCTCTTGACTAGAAGTACAACTACTTACATTCAGGACCTGTCACGGCTTTGGAGGTGAGTCCTCTAGTGTACTGAGGAAACAAAGAAATATGAAAAGACAGAGCAACAAGCTACTAAAGGAAAAGTGAAGGTGGAATCATCTACCTGCTGGACTGACCACTCCACAGCTCTGCCTCTGAGGGTGATGTACATGGAGGGACAGACCAGCTAACATCACTACCTGAATACCCTGCCTCTGGCTGCGCATACAGTTGGGCTGTTCTTGAAGCAGTTCCTAAATGGCAGTTTTCATCCAAATGTATAAGGAAAATTAGTTCTGGTTTGCATTTTTGGGGTCTGAGCTGCCACAGGCTTGGAGTTACTGGAGAAGAAACCCCACAACCTGTGTAGTGGAGTTGGGAGAGACAGCATCCTGCTCATAAATCAAAGCTAGTGACTTTGTTTGCTTTTGTTTTTGTCGTGTCATCCCCCTCCCGAGAAAAAAATCCTAGAAATAAAATATAATTTTTCTATGTGATTTTAGCGTAGTAGTTGTGGGTCACAAGACTATGTTTGTTTTAAAGAAAGGTAGAGACTATATTCCAGAGATTGGACTTTTGTCATCACCTCTGAAACCCCACCCTCAAACAAATAATTGAAAAAGTCATCATTGTTAGATATCATCTCCATGGTAAAAATAGCTTGCTTGTTTTCCTTCCACAGAGACAACATCTGTTGAATGAAATAAAACAAAGCAAGTGAAGTGATATCAGCCTTATAAATGACATCACCCAGTTATGCTGGTCCTGTAAACAATATTTTTTTATAGAAGTAATTTGGTTTAAAAATTTTTTAGGCATTATGAAAGTCAGATTTTGCTGCTGGGTTCACAGCATGGATTTCAGAAAGTAGATGAACTGAAAAGATATTTTTCTCTCCTTGAAGTCATCAAGTGGGGATCTGCAGCGTGGTCCCACCCTTTAAACTGCATATGTGCCAAAGTTCTCCTTGCTTCCACCTACACTGAGGCTGGTGCCACAGGATTAAACCTTTTCAGCGATTTGCCTCCAGTAATTCAAATAACTGCAGCCAAAACCTGGGGACAGCTTTTCTGCCTTTTTTGTTTCCTTTTGTATCTACCCCTGCAAACAACAGTTGGGAAAAGAGGGATGGTATTCAGCAGTCATGCAGAGAAAGCTACTTTCCTCCCCCAGTAATGATGGGTTAATTCAAACCATTAATTTTTTTTAAGTTACAGAAGTATGGTTGCAGGCATTTTATTATTAACACTGCTCTCCCCGAAGGTCACAGATTAGACAATCTAACTATGTTTGTTCTGTCTTTGCTCATCTTGTCCAAGCTTGGGCTCATGTGCTGCACAGAGCTCAGAGCGATGGCATCCACAGTGACTCTGGATGTGGGATTTAACTTCAGAGGAGTCACTGATTTCTCTGCCTTGCAAGCAAGCTTTCTACAGCCTTGGGACACTATCACCCAATCAACAGCCAAGTAGTCATGTTCAGGAGCAAACGTGAGCCCTGAGGTAAAAAGATATATGAACAGACCAGAGGAGGCTAAAAAATTGTGGAAGATCCTGGTGGTTTATCTGGAAAACAAAGGATGAAGGCAGACATTACCATTCAATGAAAAAGAAGTGAGAGAATTACTCTGAACTTTAGGTAGAGCAGCTAGTATGCATTGGCCTCTCTAAATGTGAAGCCATGAGCAAGGTGTCAGGAATATGTGCCTTTTCACACGAATATCTCTACTCCAGGTCTTTATGGGAAGCTGAAACACTTTCTAGAGACTTATTTTCCTTTTAAAAATGGGGATTTGGGGGGGTGGGAGGGTGTGCAACACACAGTTATCTCAAATTTTTCTGTCCTAGAATAATTTTTCAAAAAAAAATCTGCTGTGGATCCTTCCCTGCCAGCACATGAACAATTATCTGTCAGCTGAAGAAGTTTTCTCTGCTTGACAGCCAGAACAAAGCATCTTGAACCAAGTGCCTACTTACCTCTGGGGCAGGATTTGGGGCTTGCTGTTGTGTGAACTGTGAATGTGTTACTGAGCAGTGCGTATCTGGAAAGCCTTCGTCTGACTGGTAGGGCATGTCTGAGCCTTGGAGAAGACAGAGAAGGATTTGGATTGCTTTTCACAGTAGGATTACCAGATGGTCAAGCCTGTGTACCCACAGCTATCAAATAGGAAAACTGAATTCCTTTAATAGACTTTTTTTTTTTTTTTAAAAAATTTAGAAAAAGTTAAGCAATCCCTTTTGGTTGGATAAAATGTAAAGAAGGTTTTGAAGTTTGTTGAATTAAGATAGAAAAGTCTGAATAGCTAACTAGTACTGTGAATTGTCCAATGTGATCATATGTTGATAACAATGAGAGTCCCAAGGCCTTACATACTGAGTTAAAAGAGGAATCAGCCTGACTGCAGCACTTTGGATCATCAGTTCATAGGACAATTCTCTATTTGCAAATACATATTGTTTCCTTTCTCTCCTGCTCTTTTGTGATGTCTCTTTTTCTCTTGGGCTCTAACCAGATTTCCCTTTTGCAGGGATTGTACTGCTTTTTATAAAATAAGGGAAGGTGAATGGCTGGAATTAATGGCTTTCATAAACACAGGCAGAGACAGGTTGAAGGAATATGAATTTACTTCGAGAGATGGGTTGCTTGGCAGCCTGGAGATGACATTAGAGATGGAGGAATGCAATCTCTATAACATAATATTGCTTAAGGGTACTACTTGGTATATTGGGAACTTGGATGTGCAGCACAGAAGATACAGCGTTACTGTAGCAGAAGCTGGGGAAGGGCATCAGTGTTTACGCTAGATCCCCAGCTTGTGTCAGTGTTAGCAGTGACAGTTTGCTCAGAGGATTTGTTGTCCGTCTGCCTCATTACTTAATGAGGAGATGCAGAAAATGAAACTCGGACACAGAGATGGATTTTTAAAATGGAATTTTGCAAATGTGTTATCTTTTACCTTTAACATGGTGGTGAGAAAAGCTCAGCTATCTCGCAATTTGTTTGAACCTGTTCCTCAGTTTCCTACCCCACCCACCCCATGACCAGGATGAACATGACCATGCAGTTTTTTCTGCCTGTGCAGGTTTCGTATTTCTCTTTTTCCCCTCCCCAAGGCTCTCCTAGTTGTGTCCTGACTGCACAAGCACTTGTAGGAGTTGGCTCCTTCCAGTCTTAAATGCTGGATGTTGACTGCAGACTGGACAACTTTTCAGTCCTGTTCCTGCTTCTTCTTAATTTAACGTCAGGTCACCAAGGGGCTGCTAGTGAGTGAGAACATTAAACAGAAACCCTGCTCATGAGACACTGTGTCAGCGTTGACTAGAGAGATAAATTGCTTATCCCAAAGCCAATGAAACAGTCAGAACTACTGCATTTGGGAAATGCATTTCAGACTTTCTACTCACAGTAGGGCAGGGGCTGTGGTTAAATGGCCATGTTACTATGTCAGGACTTCACAAGGAAGATCAGGCCGTGGATGTATGTATGTGTATTAAGTGTTGAGAAGTGGAAGGATGAAATTAAATGAAACATCTGTCAGTATTGCATCTGTGCTCTCAGCTAGTCAGACTCTTAATCTCAGCTATTAAAATAAGCAAACAGAAAGACATTAATCTCTCTATTTGGGCTTAAGTTTATAGGTGTATGTCATTCCGTCTCTTGCCGCAGGGAACAGCCAGCCAGTGCACAAAACACACATGAAGGTCTGGCTGCCTCCTCAACATCCCTCTGCTTCCAGGGCCTCCCAGCTTTCTGCTTTGAGAAGGCACGAGCCAGGGGGTGACTTCTCAAACCTTTTGGCTTTCCAATCCCTACCAAACTTTCAGAGTAACATAGCATGCAAGCGGCCAGCATCAGCTTATTGAGTGTTGGCATGGCAGGGAAGCGCTAACGGGCAGGAGGAGGTGGGAGACCCTCCAGCAGAGTGCTGAGCCCTGCACTGTCCAGGGAACAAGAGTGGGGCTACAGAGAATTAGGTACCGGTGCAGTCTGCTGTTGGGTGAAATACCTACTTTTTCTGGCAAGAGTCAAATCATTGACTTTGGCAGCTATGAAGTCATTGGAGCTAATTTTCTGTTGCACTGAACCTTTCACAGATGTTTACCTAGCAGTGAATAGATGTTAAACCTTAATGCTGGATGTAAAGCCACTTGGCCCTCGCTCTACTCTGGTATAAATAATTACTCCTGATGTAAGGCAACAAAGAATTAAGACTGCTGATTCTTTTTTTAATACAAGAATAATAACCTGTTCAAGGCATGCTATGACTCATGCTCAATGAAATCACTGGTGCTGGCTACCTAGTAATTTGGAGCTAAATTTGATTTTACACCTGCACTTAAGGAAATGTGGCAAAATTGCCAGTGATTAAGTGGAATCAAAAGGCACAATGAAAACCTTATTGTAAGCCTTCGTCATCTTCTGTTTCCCTTGGTTTTGTCTTGCTCCTTTGGAAAGAATAAAATGACAGACTGGGCTTGGTTTAGCGTTAAAGAACAGCGTGCATGGTTTCCCAGACCAGAGCATTGATGTCAGCCTTTCATTTGTTTCTCTAGCAGGACATAGACAACTTCTTTACAACTAATATGGAAGTCATCTCTATAGGTTCTAGTTTACTTTCCAATATATTACTATGTTTTTGCACCACCAATCTTTGAAGGAGGCAAACTTCCATTTTAGCATGTCTTTTTGTTTTGCCTGTCTGAAGGACTGTGTTTTCCATTTTATAAATATATGTTGCAATTGCTGAGTGTGCCACATTTAATAAAATTTAACCATCTTCAGTCTTTTATTCTACCAAAATTGCCTTTGTTAAAGGCAATTCAGCCTGAGGTTCAGGGACAACGTAGGTTTTGGGTTTGAGTGTTTTTATTAAAGATGGCTTGATCATATCAGGTTTTATCAGTCTTAGTGAGTAGAGCTTTCTGAGTGAGTGCTAATGGCATTTTTCATCATGTGTCAATCAATGTCATCAAATGCAGCTCTGAAAGTTATCATGAGAGAGAAGTCAGTTATTATTGTAGAGCTTGATTTTAACCCTTAGGACTTAAATTCAGACTGGAGTAATATTGCTCTTTCCCACATTGTTACATACTGTGTAACAGCTATGTATCTCTTACTGCCAGTTTCTGTTGTATTATCGTCATGTACATCTACACCTGTATCATCACGGTATTTTTTCCACTCCCATTTTAGCAGAACTGTTGAAAGAAAACCTATTGCAAGAGAGAGCAATCCTTCTTGATTCTGTTTCCAGCCTAAACAACTGTATCATTTAATTTGTAGCTCAGATTGCTGCATTTTGACTGATGTTCAGGTTCTGAAAGAATTTATTTAGATGATCTGGAATTTTGGTGCCTTCATGTCTCATCAATATTTTGCAATCTACTGCATTGGTGATATCACAGTTTGGCGTGTTGATGTTTTTTTGGGTGAGTTCTTGTAAATACTGAGAGTGAAAAAAAATCTCTTTGCATTCTCTCTTGCAGTGATCCTCTAATTCTGCCCTCTATTGACATATTCCTGCTTATTGTCTCCCATTATATCTCTTGATCAGGATACTGGTGTTCCTCTTGTGCAGTCTCATTGTGATGTCTTCTTAATGTAAGTATTTGTACTCCAATTAGTTGCTTCTTCATGCATCCTCATCTGCCACTGTCTATAGGTCATCACTTTGTTCTAAACCGTTCATATCTGCAATGTTTCAGTGGGGAGGAGAGGGGCATGACAGTGTATGTTTTCATCTTGTTTTTTACTTCTGTGGTCATAGGTTTTGGGACTGGTTGGTTTATGCACTGTGTTCATCATGGATTTTTGAGATTGCACCACTTTGAAAAAAAAAAATAGTTTATACCTGGTATTTTCTTCACTAGGATGCGAGCTGCAAGTATTCCATCTTGGCAGAATTTGGGGATCTTTGACTCCAGAAGAGTGATAGCTGGGGAAGTCAAAGGCCCAGTCTGTCTGTTCAGTTAGATCTTTGTTCTTTCGGTGTTGGTCTGATAATAACAGTTTTGCCGCTTTCCTTAGTTAATGCCCTTAGATTGCTTGTTTGTAACTGAATCTCTCTGAGAGGGTTTGCAGGGGTAGCTTTTAAGTCAGTGGACTGAAAATCTGGTTGCTATGAGCTGCTGCTGAATTTTTGGTTCAGGGCAGACCTTCTTTTAAAGCATACTTGGCTTGAAAGTCATATTACAATTACCTCTTTCTTATGCTTTTTACCTTTCACTACCTCTTTGTAGCAATGGGAGCTATCGGGAGTTCAGATTGCAACACCTTGTTCTGAAACTATTTTCAGTAGTGCTTTTTGGTCTAAATAACACTCATCATGAGACAAATATTCGTAATGCTATTCCAGCAATGAATTCAACTTCTTAGACCTCCTAATTTTATACTTAAGGTGTAGGATGTGGTAAAGATTAAAGGTCCATATTCATTCTGTATGCACTTACTGACACTGCAAACCATTCCTGATTGTTGCTGTTATTCACATACAAATAACAGTGCACTGCTCACACAAAAATGCAGAAAATAAGGGTGTAAGGAGACCATTAGAAGAGATGTACTGGATGAAGTTTTGCTCTTAGTTAAGTCCTTGGAAGATCAACAAAATTACAGAGGTATCATGGGTTTCTGTCACTATTTTAAAATTATTAGTCTCTCATAAGTGAGTTCAGCTCTGATATAGGGGAAGAAGAGAGGGGAATGGCTGCTCAACTGCATGGCCACTCCAGACCGAACAGTGTGTGGGGCAGCTACTGGCTTCTGGTTCTCTTCCTCATAATAAATCTGCCTTGAACTTTGTCTAGGGTGATTTCACTGTGCTCAAAAGGACATGCCCAAGGTTGGGAAGGCATTTGTATTTGTGCATAGAAGTCCTATAGAATTTAGTAGGACCTTGGGGTTATGTGTTACTATCATCTCATGTAGAAGGGTTTCACCCTCTTATCTATAGCTTTCTCAGCCTACCTGGATCTGCTTGCATCTCCCTTTGTATCTGAATTCAGGAAGAGAGAACACAGGCATAGCATCACACCCCCTGTGGTGCTTGCAAATTTATGCCTCTGTGATAAATTGCAATTGTTAGGGGGAATGATTAGGGACTAGAGCAGATCTTCTGAAGAAATTCCCTCCTGCAGTCAGAAGAGGGACAAAGAAATGCTATTCCTCTTTTCTGTTATCTGGTAAGAAGAAATAGAGGCACTACCGAAGGAAATTAAATTAGTGAAATGATGAGGCAGTAATAATGATGGCCTGGCATTGCTTTGCAGTTTTACCTGTCACAGTGCAACATCTCTGTGTGATAACTCTGAGCAGCAGTGACACAGAATCGTCAACAAATGTTGTGATGTAATAAAAGGACGTTTTGATGTAATTACGTAGTAATAGCATCTCTACCCATCGAAATGGTCACTCTCCCAGCAGTTATGGCGAGCTTAAAAAATCATGCAGTACATTTGCATTTGGAGAGATAAACAAAATCAATCAATGTATGTATTATAGCTGTACATTTACTATAAACGTGAGCTAGTTTTATTTCTAAGCAGAAAACTACACATGTAACAGTCTCAATATACTCAAAACCTATCAACATCAGCTACTGTGAGTTTATTGCAGTGATTTGCCAATGGAGCTCAGTGGAGCAATGTAGATGAGTAATGTTGCTGTTACGATATTCATTCCTATATAGATTTTAATTTCTACATGAGTTCTCTTTGTCTCTGAGAGGAACTGTATCTACACAGTATTTTGTCAATGTAAAATCCACAGTATCCACAATAACAACAGCTTAGTGGATTGCACTTCAAATATGATTGGAGACAATTCATTTCTTCTGACCATTAGAACATAAAAATTTACAAGTCAGAACTGTTGTGCCCTTTTCCCTTGGATCTGTCTGTGCACTTTGAAGCCATTTCTTAAAATGTATCAGGAAATGTAAAGCTGTTTCTATGACACCAAATGAGTTTTATAGTGAAAATCTATATGAAGAATAAAATTCAAGCACTGAACAGCAAAATATAAAAAGTAACCAAGTTGATGAATGTTCTTTGCAGTCTATACAGCCTATTCAATAAATGCTTAGGATGAACTCAATGACTCTGCCTCCACTCTCTTGTCCTGCCTCAAAGTCTACACTAAGAGTCTACTTACACCAATTCACAACTGTGCATGATAAATGTATGGGTCAACAATCACACCCATACTTCTGCTGTAGCTCCAAGCTCCTGTCCAGTATACTTTCAAATTCTGGATCTAAACCAGATGGACTGTCGTGGTTTAACCCAGCAGGCAGCTAAACACCACGCAGCCGCTCACTCACTCCCCTCTGGTGGGATGGGGGAAAAAATCAGAAGAGCAAAAGCAAGAAGACTCATGGGTTGAGACAAAGACAGTATAATAAGTAAAGCAAAAGCCAAGCATGCAAGCAAAGCAAAACAAGGAATCCATTCACTGCTTCCCATCAGCAGACAGGTGTTTGGCCATGTCCAGGAAAACAGGGCTCCATCACGCATAACGGTTACTTGGGAAGACAAAACACTGTAACTCCGAATGTCCCCCCCTTCCTTCTTCTTCCCCCAGCTTTATATGCTGAGCATGACGTCATATGGTGTGGGATAGCCCTTTGGTCAGTTGGGGTCAGCTGTCCCAGCTGTGTCCCCTCCCAGCTTCTTGTGCACCCCCAGCCTGCTCGCTGGTGGGGTGGGGTGAGAAGCAGAAAAGGCCTTGACTCTGTGTAAGCACTGCTCAGCAATAACGAAAACATCCCTGTGTTATCAACACTGTTTCCAGCACAAATCCAAAACATAGCCCCATAGTAGCTATTATGAATAAAATTAACTCTATCCCAGCCAAAACCAACACATGTACTCATTGCTAGTTTGTTGACTGCTTTGGGAGTCAAAGTAGAGCATGAGTAATTGGAGCAAAGTTTGATGCTGAATGGTGAGTCCTTTCAAACCTCCAGGGATAAAATAAAGGAATAAAGGAAATATCTGTTTCAAAGGTAGAGAAAGCAAAACGGTAGCTTTCACTTCCCTGAAGTCACATAGAAAGCAACTGCTTGAACCAAGAATAGAAGCCTGGGGTTCATGACTCCAATGCTGAGTTTAAATTATGCCTAAGTAACATGAGCTCATGGGAGTCATTAATCACTTGCTTCCCCCCCCACACACACTTTAGAACCCTAGAATATTTTGAAAATAAAATAAAAATTATATTTAGCAGGATAATGAATTATGTTGGGATTGCATGGCAATTAAAGAACCTCAAATAAGATTTTGCATTGCAACAATATTTAATGAACTGTGAAAGACTGGGGAAATACTGACAGATATCTGAAACCAAATACAGTCTTTTTTGGGGTATAGTAGTAAAGAAAGCACATAGGAAAGTGAACTCTGTAAACCACCTTGGTAAAAACTATTGCTGAAGTAGTTATTTTTGTGAATAATGACCTTGTTGTGTTGGTCATCATGGTTGTCATAGTTTGGTTCAACTTTGAAAATGTAGTGTGGCCACTGGTCATGCCCAGTAGATCTGCAGTGGTTGCCACGCGCATCCCACTTTTAACTCACAAGGGTTTCCTGCATTTTATCCTGACTTTTCTTTACCCTCTTGCTCATCTTTGAGTTTATTTTTTGTAAGGATGGTTGATTTTCTGTCTCAAGAAAAAGTAGACAGTCACTGGCTAGGCTCCTTTTCATTATAATTTATGTGAATCTGAGTTTACACTGGGCGTAATCACTGATGAATATTCATGTAATCTAGTATCTTTGAGGAATTGTTATCCTGTTTAATCATGCTTTAAAGCTTGTGATCCTCTTTCCTGTCGATAATGCTTCTTAGCATATTTCCTGTTGTGGAGAGACTGAGCCACTCAAAGATGCTGAGTTTATTTGGTGATAGGGGACATCGTGCAGAAGGGGGATATGTTTTCATCTTTTTTGAGAGCTGAGGCCAATAAGATGCCTGGCGTTGCCTCTGGGAAGCTGATAATATCAAACACTCCCTGATGTTGGGAAAGCAAAATAAGCAGCATACCATGTTTTTTCTCTGCTATTAGAGGGCAAGACTCATTCACTTTTCAAGGGAATGTCACCTTCAGCAGCCACTCTCCTTGTCACTCAAGTCACTCCCCAAAAGCAGGAGTCCGGCCCTTCTCCAATTTCAAGAATTACTCTTTTGTCTAGGGGGAATTAAGCAAGCAGTACTGAAAGAGCTTGCACCAAATTGTGTCTCGCTCAGCCTAGTTGTGCTGAATACACAAAAGAGCCTCTGTGCCCCTTACCTCCAATTGCTCTCCAAGTGGTAATGAAACTAATTGCAGTCTCTGGTTGCAGCCTCTGGAAGTTTCTCTGTCTCTGTGTACACACAGTGGCGTTAAGACATGCAAACCAGAGACGGGGCTTAGATTCTCATTTCACAGACCTGAACATGATGACTAAATATCTGTACTTCGGTACAACACTGTCACCCATTGCACTTAGTGGGGCAAAATGTATTCTACAGTAATGTTTTTGGAGTTAAAACAGAAATAAACACATCACCCTAAGGATTTTCAGTGTTTATTTATGTCCTCCGAACTAATATTTTTTCTTCTTCTTTTAGGTGTTCTCTCTGATTTTTTCTGTCATTTTCTTCTTAGAAGACTCAGGACTGTAAAATGATTCTTATATGGGCAAATATAGATTGCTTGAAGGCACTTGTTTTTTATCTCCCTGGGAATATTGCAAGTGTAGGTACAGAAACACAGTTCCAACTTTACTTAACTGATCTCTACAACTCAATGTCTTGAGGAAAATATTTCTGATGCTACCTTGGTTGTGTTCTCGTCATACCCTTGTGCAGTTTCTGTTCTTGCAGGCTCATTGTTTACATGTCAGCACCTTTTCTACAGCTGTATCGCAGCACATGTTTTGTTTGTTATGTGATATACCACGGGTGGGTACAGGAAAGTTTTGGGGCAAAACAACTCTCCTTCAATTTGTCTTTCCCATAGCAGCTGTGCACAAAAATGAGTACAGGAGTATTTCTTAAAACCGATGAAACAAGACAATGGAAAGTTTCTATGTGTGACTGTCGATCACCTTTAAATCAGTCAGTGTTTTGTGTAGATGCTTAATCAATGACCATTTGGAGATGAATTAGTCCAGCGTATTTATTCCCCAGGCTTTGTACAATGTCCAGACACGGGGTATTCTTTTAGGTCACAGGAACATTGTGGGGGCGATGTATGAGAGCGTGCCCGCGCTGCAGGGAGTGTAATAGGAGGGGGCACGTACGTCCAGCTCCAGCCCTCCTTTGGGTACATTCAATTTCTCTGGTAAACAAAAGAGAAGTTTCGTCTACTTGTGCTTCTGTGATTTTGAGCTGTGGTTAAAACTGGAGTTTTTTCTGTGCCATAAATGCACAATGGTAAGGATTTCTCTTTTAGACCCCTTAAAGGAGCTACAATAATTTTTTCTCAAAAACCCCCTATGCTTTACTAAATTTGTAAAAATGAGAACTTTTTAACATTATTTTTAAGCATCAATATTTTTGAGGGTTAAGAAAAAGTTATTGCCTTCACAATTAACACTTACATGTATTCATCTGTCATAATTTTTTTAGGATTATTTGTGCTTTATAGCTCTCTCTTTAAAGAGTCTGGAAAGGTTGATGATTGTGATGTATACTGGATGTTTACAACACTGACTTAATTTTTTTCCCTCTCCTTTACAAACTGACCTATCTTAGTCTTCTGAACGTTTTAAGGCTAGATTTTGCCATCTGTTCTTGGAATCCACATGGATTTTGTTAGTTTGCTTTTGTTGTATTAGTAATCAGATTTTGTAAGAATAACATTATTTGATTTGGCTTTAAATGTAAATATGGCTTTATGGTATGGGAATGGGGAGAGAAGACCAATCAGCAGCACGAACTTCTGTTTACGGAGTAAGGCTGTGCTGAACATTCCTGCTCTCCAGTTCCACTGGGACATAATCAAATAAATCATAACGACAACAACTCCCCACTTTGCAGTGCAATATGTAGGAACAGAGAAGAAATAATGACTTCATCTCTAATAGTTTTATCCTGGTATAGAATAAATGAGATTCCCCACTGTAATGGTATAAAACTATAGAAGACCAAGGAGTATTTTCCATTCCTAGCTCTTTGCTCAACTTTTTCTATTCAGCCATTAAGCTCTGAACAAGATGTCTGAGTAAGTCAGTAATTTAGTAGCCACAAAGGCACTTCAGTTTCCAAATGAACTAGAAGAGTAGTAGTTTTAAATGTAAGAACATGCTTCTCTGGAGTAAAAGATTGGCATTCAGGTCTATTGAAAGATGCTCTGGCTGTCTTTATGTGGTATGCGATGCTCATCACTTTATTACTCAAGTGTACAAAGAATTGAGACTTGGGTGCTGACCAGACAAGAAAAAATGTTGCTCTCCATTCCATTTCAAAATCATTTTGCTTGATGTAAAATCTATAGAATTGGTGATGCCAAATATTGATCTATTTTCCTCCTGTATTTCCAAGAGATTCGTGCTTTCTTCTGTTGCACTTAATCTTTTTTTAAGCAGATGTAGTATTAGAAACAAAATTTAACAGAATGCTAAGACGTTTTTTCTTTTTCTCCTCTGCAGTAGTTGCATGAGAAAGTGAATAATTAGTCAGACTGATCACAGGACACAGAGCCAGGAGTTTCCTGAATCCCTGCTCTGTTGTCAGACACTTGCCTTGGGAAGTCATTTAATTTCTCTGCTTACAGTGGAAAGCTGTACTTGCTAATTTATCAGTATAACACAGCTAATGTTAGCAGAGGACTGGGAAGATACATCCTGTTCTGCTTAAGCATGTATCCTATGGCCAGATTCATTAGGTCCTTTTCTAGATTCTGGGTTTCATAGCCATCTCTGAGCCTTCATTTCTTGCCATGACCTCCCTTGACCAGGTGTTTTTTTTTCTCTCAAGCTTGGGGCTTCATATTTCTTCTTGATGTTGTGTCCTGACTGAGTCCTTCCTTCTCAATAGCTAGGGAGACTACACTTATGATCTCTTTCTGACGTAGGATTTGCTTTTGCTTGCCCCTTGCCTTGCTTGCCCCAGGAGAATCCTGCTCTCATTCTCCCAAACACCTGGAGTTCCTGGTCTCCACAGCTAGTCATTATCTGTTCATCATTCTGTGGTGGGTTGACATGGATTGGCCCCCAGGTGCCCACCAAGCCACTCTATTACTCACCCTTCTCGACACGACAGGGTGCAGAGAAATGAAAGGCTCGTGGATCAAGATAAGGACAGGGAGGTCACTCAGTAATTACTGTCATGGGCAAAACACACTCAACTTGGGGAAATTAATTTAATTTATTGCCAATTAATCATAAAGTAGGATAATGAGAAATAAGAACAAATCTAAATGCACCTTCCCCCTACCCCTCCCTTCTTCCATGGCTCAACTTCACTCCCAACTTCTCTACCTCCTCCGCCTGAGCAGTGCAGGGGGACAGGGAATGGGGGTTGTGGTCAGTTCATCACACGTCTGTCCCGCTCCTTCCTCCTCGGGGGAGGACTCCTCACACTCTTCCCCTGCTCCAGCGTGGGGCCCTCCCACAGGAGACAGTCCTCCATGAACTTCTCCAACATGGGTCCTTCCCATGGGCTGCAGTTCTTCATGAACTGCTCCAGTGTGGGTCCCCTCCATGGGGTGCAGTCCTTCAGGAACAGACTGCTCCAGCGTGGGTCCTCTGTGGAGAATAGCTGACAGACAATGTGACCAATGTTCTTCAATGCACTTATGAAGCAATATATACATCACAACATCACCATGCTAAGCATTATATGATAGTTCCTTAACTAGGGCATCACAATTCACAGCATGTAGTGCTTTTTTAGAGGACTTAGACTAGACCCAGCTTCTTTTATTATTAAAAACATCTATAACGACATCCTTTTTTTGTTTCCTCTGACAAAATATGTGTATAACTGTCCCTCATTTTTGCAAAATCAAAGCACATCCCCCTTCTCTTTTACCTAGTAAAGTATCTACAGTCCTTTATTAGTGAGTTTCCTTTATCTTGCTACACAGTATCTTTATGAACCTGGTCCATCTTAGCTTTCATAGCGTCCCAAGAGACAAGGCAAACTCTGCAGTCGTAGTTCACAAAGTACCAATTCATCTGACTCCCCCCTTTGCCTACAGTTCTCACTGGTGGCTTTCTAAGTCTCCTTGCTGGATGCATCCAATGTGTTATCATGGATTTCCAGCCAGTCCAGACACCGGAGTTGTTCTCTTCACTCGCTGTGCCACATCTACAAGCCAACTAAGGGGTGGTGGGTGCCTTCTTACTTGTGTTATCCTTTTTCTTCTTTCCCCCATGGTGGGAGAGGTCTCCAGATCCTGTAGCTGTGAGTGATGTAGGTGCCTATACATATGGAGGGGATCTTCAGGGAAAGGGATGGCTCAGCAGTGAAGATGTCCAGCCTTCTCAGTTGCACATCTTTCCTCACTTCTCAAAGCTGCATCTTTGCTGAGTGATTTCTCTCCACGCAGGCTGAGTCTTCCAGCTACTTATTCAGTCATTCAGTCTCAAGCAAGTGTAAAGCCTCAACATGTCTGAGCCAGCTATAATGTAGGAATGCTTTGCCCCATTAGAACAAAGCTCTTGAGATACTTACTTGCTACCATATCATCAATTCAGGTGGCAGAACTACATGGAAAGGGAAAGGCGTGCACTGTTAAAAGCTTTCATTGAACACCTTTGGAAACATAGTTCTTATTGTTCACTTAATACTTGTTTTGTTTCGCACAAGCTGCTCAGCAAGGACAGGCTATCTCATGCTTGGCTGCCTGCTGCCGCTGCCGATGTAGAGCCCCTTTTCCCGCACGGATCCTGGTGGCCTCGGAGCAGTGCAGGGTGGCAGCCTGATAACATGGTGGCATTTCCCTCAATGTGTGAGGCTTGGAAGTCATCGCTTTCACAGGAATGACCCTTTGCAAAGAAATGAGATCTGGAGCACTGTGGGGTTTCTGGAACATCCCTGCATCTGCTGCCTGATTACCCTGGGTGGGAAGGAGAGAAATAGAAAACAGATTAGCCAATGTTATCAGACTCAATCCTTTTATTGATTTTCTTTAAGGGATGTTTTTCTCTGCACAATTAGCCTGAACTTTAGATGTAAATCCTTTTTTAGACATTTTTAAGCCTGAATTAACTGGAAAGCCCACATTTGCTGTGAGCACGCAGGCCAGAGTACGGAAGCAGTCTCCAGTCCATGCTCATCTGTTGATGCTGCTGATGCCCTGACAAGTCCTCCTGTGACTGATGTGCTTCTGTAGAAATGTCTTCCCTCCTGGCACAAAAAGTGATCTTGAACATATATGGGCCAGTAAAACAGTGTGGTTTTGCTGTGGAAATGCTACTTTGGACTAATTGAGTGGTCAAGATACATATTGTATGTAACCCACAGAATGCTTTGAACATGAGACTAGACTGTTGACCCTTAAAAATCCTCAGCAAGTGCCAAGACACATCTCTCTCATTCTGCTGTGTAAGGAGAAGTAAAACCTCTGCATGAAGGGGAATAAGTAGGCCTGGAGCCTCTCTCTGTAAGTTATGTGTCAAGAGCAGGACAAGCTCCCAGGCACCCAGGCAGCTGGCACACAGGGTCTGTACTGCAGCCCCTGTTGCCGTCTTCTAAGCTGGAATGGGAATTAATCAGAAAGGCTACCCTGGGCTGGGCTGGGCACAGGGAAATTATTAACCACCACCACCAGGCTACACTGCCAGCACTGCTCACATTGCCCTAAGTGGTTCAACAAACTGAGTCAGAGCTGTCGTGGCGGGGTAGGAAGCAGATAAAGAAGGAGCTTGTACCTTTTTTTTCCTCCTTCTCCCTGTGGCCTTTGCTGGACCTGACATCCGACTAGAAGTACAAGAGGTTGCACCAGTGCTTAGCTGGACACAGCATTTTACCTTGCACCGTGTTTGTGGACAAAGCATTTAGATAGTTGCTATACAGTCACTCCTGGTTAAACCTCACAAAACATTAACCTTATTAATATTTAATAGTTATATGCAAATTATAGTCAGCCAATTAGTTTTCTCTGCAGCTTCAGCAGTTTCCCAAGAGGCTGATGCTTAAGTACCTTAATTTGTCTCTCTGACGAAGGTGAAAGTGTTAAAAGGAGCTTTAATTTCTTGTTTAGTTGTCCTTTCAGGTTTTTTAGGAATCACTTGAAAGATGATCAGATGAAATGTGTTTACTTGCCTTTTATTTCCCACAAAAGTCAATTGAAATGTTGATACTGAAAGAAAGATAAAGCTTGCTAGTATAAGTAGGTGGTCTCACTTTATTGGCATACTTACACCCACATACACAAAACATTTTGCTCTTTCTGTAACTTTGAATTAGCTACAGTCTGTATTAATACATTAGCTTATTGCATGTAATTGCCTCCTACCTATATAGATCCAGAAGTCAGCTACTAACTAATAACTAATGTAATTTTTTACTTTAGCTCAAAAGTCAGGTTTTGTTCATTTGATGTTCAAGGTTATGATGGTCATTTTCTCCTTCATCAGCTTTGGAGCAGAGACAAAACATAATAGCATAGGACACAGTGTGTAGCAAAATGATACTGTAATAAAACAAAGCTAAAGTTTACAGATTTGATCCTGAAATTGGATAGACGATGTAAAAAAGCCACGACCCTGTGTCTGTTTTAAAGTACTTCTTCCCTCTAGTGTAAAGAGGTATTTGACACACACCACGCTTAGATGTCTCAGTTTGCTGATGGTTTCTCAAATATCTGACACAGTGGGAAAATTGGCAACTCTTTTTTTTTTTCAATACTTCATTGCCGTTAACACCACAGAGCTGGCCATAGTCACTATGTATTGTGGTTAAAACACTGTTGAGTACTGCTGAGAGCAGGGAAAGACTCCACTTATCTCTTCCAGCCAAATGTGTTAAGCTTACAGCTCATATAGTCATTACTAAGCTCAAGCAGTGCTTTGAGGACGTGGTGTTAAAACTCTGCACCAGCACTTTTTGCCTTTCTAATGAGCCTCACCCTCATTAAGGTACCTCTGTTCTTACCTTCATTTTCTTGCCACCTGAACTTCACTTTGCCTCTGCTGAGCACCTATCAACTGATTACGGAACTGACACATTTCAGAGCTACCATACCCTCCTCCATTTGTTTTTAAGGTCAGTAAATGTATTGGTTAAGCAGGTGGTGCTTTTGTTTGTTTTGGTGCTTTTTTTTAACCATTTCAAAAACCCAACACAAGTAAAGCGCTGCCAGTTAAGGTACAGAGATTTCTCTACAGACTCAATGCATTGTCCTCATGTATTACTTATAAATACTCAAAAAGTTGCAGTAAAAGACCTCACTGTGGACAGGTTACATGACCTCTCTTCTGAATAAAGGCAGAATAACTCCTACTTACTGACAATCTATAGAGTACAGGGGAAAGAACCATCGCCGATGTAACTTGTTTCATGGGAGTAAGTAAATTAATGTCAGGACTGGGATAAAAAGAATTCATTTTTTAAATGCTAAGCCATTTCATAGCATTTTTTAATATTTCAAGTCATTATCAAGATGGTAGTTTATGCCCTGTTATCACCTATAATTTCTCCCTTGCCCTTAAGGCACGATGTTACTTTTTAGGGTTACACTTGGACTTGCTTGATATATTGTCAGTCCCGGTTCAAATGCAACCTGACATCCCAAATGCAATGAGGTTAGTGGTTTCATCATAGCCTCAAGTGCACAGTAGTATGCTGAATAAACCCGCACATATAATTCTGCTAAATTTGGACTGTAAGGGGGCCCTAGCACTGAGTTACTATGGAAACAGAATTCTTCTTTTCTTTGGAAAGAAATTCCCCCTAGGTTTAGTAGTGTGAAAAAATTCCCAATATTAGAGCTCTGCAATGTTTCCCTCCATTATCCTTTTGTGCCCACACTTTCTTAATAAGAGTTTAAAGATGAATTTTGACTTGTCCACTTAATATTCAATTTGATCACTAAGTTTTCATGATATTTTATCTGAGGGAAAGAGCAATGCTGTTCCCCCAAAGCTGTTTGGATAGCTGTATGTATGAGTGTTGATGATTTATAGAGGACTGTGCACAGTCACAGTGCTGAACAGAACACAGACAGTGTCTGCTCTTCAGTAGATTATGTAGACATAGGAGGAATCTCTTCCTAGCAGGCTATCACATAAAGATAAAAGCTGAAATCCTGGCTCTGCTCATGACATTTGCCGTTTCACCCAGGTCTCAGGCTGAAAGATTTTATGACACAACTCAGATAAAAGATTTACAAGATGGAACACCGGAGTGCTTGGACAGGATGACAGTGAATAGAGAATCATGTCTTACACAAATTGGACAGAGACTTGGACAGGACAGTACTTTTTCCTGAGACTGTATTTACAAGAAACACTTTTTGAGAAGCAAGTTTAGGAGGGACTATGGGAAAGTCGCATAGCAAGAGAGCTAAGTTAAGCATGAATGAAAGGTGCAATGGTACAGAGAGGTAGAAGGAAGCAAAGTGGGCTGTGTGTAGAGGAAGAAACTGTGAAAGAGCACATAGCATGAGGGAGCAGTTGAGAAGACTTGAGAAGAGAGGGGAATTAGCAGTCTCTTGAAGGAGAAGCTTTGAAGCTTGATTTAATGTGAGGAATAGCAGTACAAGGAAGTGTAATTATGTTTGTAAGTGCACAGCTCGGCAATGGATAGACTGAGCAGGTGAGGAACGCTCTTTGCTCATGTGCTTGATAATAACAATCATATCTAAGCGAGGGGAAAAAAAGTGAGGCTTTCCAATTTAATCACAGGTTGAAATGGCCAGTCCTTTTAAAACCATTACTAGGTTATGCCTAACTTTAACTCTATATTCAAATATAAATCCATTAATTTTTTTCATGGTCTTTCAAGATTATCTCCTCTCCTGTAAAGATCACTGAAAAGGCATATATTTTTAAAAAGCTGTTTTGTTTAAGTAGTGAAAAAATGCTGATGACAAGTACTGAAACTCTCCTCAACTAATCTTCAACAACAATTTGTTACCCTTATCTTGAAAAGCCAGGTTTGTAAGGTCATACAAAGAAAAAGGAAATGATATAATTACAGACTTACACTCAGTGAACAATTTCCATTCATTCCAGTAAATACAAATAAAGTTATATAAGTGATATGTGGCACAGAGCAACAGTACACCCTTGGAAGAACATTAGCACACATGCTTTTTAATGTGGAGAGTATAGACAATCTTCCATTTCCATATAATATGGGACTGTAGAGCCTATGGCCAGGTTCTGTGTGCTGCTGAGGGTATCTGCAATGCCCAGAGGTGTCTGGTGGAGACGTCCTTGCAGAGTGCATGGGGGACAGAAAGCCAGCAGAAGTAGCTCTACCATGGAAGTTGCCTGGTGAGACACCTGGTTGCAACAGGTCTGTTATGAGGCATGAGAGAAGCACCGCATGTTAGAGCAAGGTCCTCTTCTCTTCTTCCTCCTCTAGTATATTGTAAAATACTGGTAGTGAGGACCACAATAAGCGCTCCTAACTCCATAATGCCTGTCCAAGGCTGATTTCCTAGGCATGAATGCACACCCCAGTGTCCTCTGTGTCATGGGAAAACATCAGGATGGGAATTGAAGCCTCATACAGAGGATTTAAATTACTTAACCAAATACTGTGTCCAGCTGAGGCATCAATCCTTACCCTTTCTGAGGGCTCTGCTTGTTACTAGTTTCTACAACTAGAGGTTGACTATTGCAGCCTCTTCCAGCTTTGGCAAAGAAATGTATTGTGAAACTCGCCTCTTCTACCCTGCCCCAGAACTTGTTGCACAGTCGAATCAATCAAGTGGAGGCATTTGGAGAGATTTTCAAAGGTGCAACTGGTACGTAGGTGTTGATTTCTCATTTACTAATGCTAGTGAAAGACACCTTCTTGTTATTTGTGCTGTTGGTTTTATAACAGCAACAAGGTCTAGGAATTTACAGTCTTTCTGACTCCACTTTGAAAATAGTTTCAAACAATATTTGGAGAGAATAAATCTACAAAGTGACATGTAGACAGTTACTGTTCCCTGGCAGTATCTCTATCACTCCTCTTTTACTGATCAAACGCAGAGAACTCTCTATTAGGAAGGCTGTACAGTAACCCTGGAGAAAATGATAGATTTAAGAAATTTAATTATTGTAAAAAAAGAAGGTGGTTATGCTTAAATGATACACTACAGATAATAGACAGTCTCTCGTCTATGGCAGCTCTCAGTGTTATTTTGGAAAAAGAGCAGAAATATGTTACAAGTGTCCGTGTTGACAATTTATCAGACAATTGCAAGGGAATACAAGCTCTAATAAGCTGATTATGAGTCTTTTGAATTTACCATTCTGGATGTACTGGCTGAATCCTCCTGATCAAAGTTTTATTAACCAGAAGCTGAAAAAACATTGCAGTCATAGATTTGTGGGTGGGTTTTTTTTAGCACTGACACTACTATGGCTGTTTGAAATACCATGTATACTAAATTGACTTTTGAAATTAATTTCAGGCATATTAACTTCCAATAAGTGCATAACTTAATTTTAATTCAAAAGAGTATTGATGTCACCAAGAAGTACCTAACAGAAGGTTTATAGCAGAGTTCTTTTGGGCTGCATGAAGCTTATCAAAGCAGTTAGAGGGAAGTAGTTACATGCTCACACATTTCAACAGTTAATAATTTGCGGAGCTTTCAGTGACACTGTTGCATTAGTAGTAATCCAAGTACTTTGTCCCCTATGACTCCTTTCTTATACATTTTTAGAAAATCTTTGGTGTGTTGAAAAATCAGGTCTTAGTCCTACAACCTTTTGTGGGACAGAAAACCTTATCAAAGGGTATAGATACACTGTCAAGCAAAAGCAGTACATGAATAAGGAATACTGCCAGGCAGAAGTTACTCAGAAGTGGGCTAAAATCTTCATCCAGAATCCATTCCTATGTTTTCCACTGAATATTTTCCACTAGGTGCTAGAACAACATTGTTATTTCAGCAATATACACTCCTGTGTATGGTCAGTTGTTGAGCCGGGCAAAAGTGACTGTCCCTGTCAAAACCATGTAAGTCACAGCACGTACGGCAGACAGTGACCACTAGAACAACTAGTCAGGCTCCCTGAAGATCTATAGGAACATTTCTGACTTTCTTGCAACCAGATAGTGAGTAATTTGCTCGCGGTTGCAGAAGGTCTGCGGCAAAGGAGAAAAAGAACCCAACGCCTGTGGATTATTTGGATTAATTCCTGAACCCGGTCCAGTGCCTTCACCACATAATCATTCTTCTTGTTTCCACTAAGTATGTTTTACACATGTTTTTTGTTTATTTGGCAGCATTCTTGGTACTTTGTAAATGTCAAGCTTTGGACTAGACATCCTGAAGTCAAGTGTAATGTGCTTGAAAATCTTCAGCATAGTGAAGTGATTGGTAATATGTAACAGTATGAGCCTAATTCCCCACCGCATTGTGCCACCTGTGCAAGCACATCTGGAAGCACTGGAAAAGGTTGGACTTCCCCAGAAACTGGCAATGAGGAGGTGTCAGAGTCCAGAGAAATGTTCAAGCTCTTACTCTAAACTCTCGTGACCTGCTGTTGCTTTCTTCTTTAGTTAATTCAGTTCCATACTGAATGGGCTTAAAAAAAGGAAAACACACCCGGAGACTATTTCTCAGCTCTCATTCTCCCTTTGTTTTTCTCCTGTGATGCTTAAACCAAGTTGTCATTCAGTGCTTTACTGCTCATATTGCCATAGCACCCAGGGAGCCTGACACATGAATCAGAAGAGCACAGTACAAGCACAGATCAGAAGGCTGTCTCAGTTCCAAAGACCTTACAATTGAGGTGAAAAGCTTGGGAAAACAAAGGGAGACAAACAGGTAGATGGGGAGCAAAAGGAAACAAGGAGCTGATGTTGGCTAGGTGGTAAAACCAGCATAGAAGCAGGCAAACCTGGGAATTTTTTTTTTTTTTTAATACATAGTAGGAAAAGCAAATTATTTAACAGAGAAAAGTGAGTTAGTTTGCAGGTGTCAGGGAAACTTTCTCCCAGCATTAGATGCAGCGTGAGAAAAGGCACGAAAGGGTTATCTGAATGTTTAGCATTGGCCACTCAGAAGGAGAATCTCCCTGTCATTGAATTGGAGATAATGACCAAGGACAGCATGCGGAGAGCGTTGACAGTGAAGACAAGCCTCTATTAGATGCAGCAGGGAAGTGAAAGCCCATGCTGGGAGCATGGAGAGAAGGATGATATGGTCAAATTGATGAGCTGGAAAAATGATCTTATGACAGCATCTAGAACGGATCTGAACTGGCCAAGTTAGGATCTGTCATGGCCAAAGAGAAGATAGCATATAAAGAGATGATGAGTTTGGAAAAATGATTATATCGGCATTGATGGCTAGCACAGACTTCACCTTTGAGACACTGAGCACAGAGAGTTTAACAAGACAAGGGCAGGGAAGGAAAAGAGATTTAAGAGAGAATACAGTTCTACTAAGTCACTCAAAAAATCAGTAGCATATTCAAGAGCGGGATTCAGGACTGCTGAATTCCAGCACAGAGCTCTGCTTGCTGGATCATCCATTGCTCAGGAAACAGCTTATTTTTGTAGCTCTGTGAACTTAGTGTGAACTTTGCATGTTTTTACAATACCATAATTTGCAGAGCTCCAGACTGAGAGCAGATGAGTCACGTTGTTTAGGCAGAGAAGGATGTGCTACAGAGCCACTTCTGTAGCACAGAAAATCTCCTGTCCCCGAGGACGAAATCCTCTCTCTTCTCACAAAGCAACTAGCACGTTTCAGAACTCCACGTCAACTGGCAAATACATCGCTTATTTTGGCATTTAATTTCAGCATGACTGCTTAAAGATAATACAAAACATTAAAGCTGTCAATATCTTTGAGTGGCAAAGACAGAACTGAAACTGTTACTCTCTTTTTCCCTTTCAGGTGACAAACATAATTTGTTTTATGTGTTGAGTATAACTTACTGCACTGCAACGAGAAACCTTTCCAGTTTGCTTTAGCCATATGCCCATACAGACACAGGCTGTGTCTCTAAACATGTTTGTGCAGCACCAGGCACCAGGAAGCCCTAATCCTCAAACAAGATTCTTCTATACTCATTCTTCTGAGTGATATTTTGAAAAGTAATAGGAGAGGATGACATATTTAAGAGCCCCTTTAACCTACAGTACAGCACAGTGATTCAAGCTGCTGCATTCCTTTCATCTGTTCCCATTGCTTCCCTACAGCATTCTCCTCTTAAAGAGAAGCAGGAATTTTCCAAGGAATTCAGCTTTGAAAAGTAAGTTTGTCTTTGCGTGAGCAGGCAGAGGGCAGGCTTAAGAGCAGAGCTGGTGGTTCTGTGTGCAATTTCACTCCATCCTTTGTGTCTGGTCAGCTTTTACCCTCCACATCACGCACTGCCCACATCTTCCCACTGACACGCACGGTTTGAAGTATCCACCAGAACAGATCTGTCATCATCAGAAACCCAGTCACTATGCTCAGCATCTTTACAAAGGATCTGGTGCTGCTGTAAAGCATATGAAACAGCTTCAGTGCTGCAAATTCAAGTTTGGAAGAGTAAAAAGAGAAAAAAGAAGTAGCATTTCCCTTTTGGGGTAGGGGAAATTGTGGTTAGAGAGGTATATTTTAAGCGAGGACAGAGGCCAAGGAGGAACACCAAATGATGGACTCTAGTAAAATACGTCTACATCTCTAAAAGGCAACTGTTAGCTTTCTCCCTGCCTCTGTTTGGACCATTTCAACTAGTTTTTTCTAACATGAAGCTGATCAGGAAGGGACTAAGCCTAAGCATGAACAGTAGCCAGTTTGTGCCACTTGGCTTTCAGGATCAGTGCCTGCCTTGATTTAATTTATCAGTATGGACATAAACACAATATCCATATCATTATTTAGATAACTCCATCCTGTTATCTGTTTGATTTCTTGCTCCCAGTCCTCCAGGTGAAAGGTTCATTCTGCTTTTACAGTTAGAAATCTAATTTCCAGACCGAATGATTCATAGTCAGATTATATTCTGTGTCTTTTTTTCAACTTTTACTTTCTCTGCAACGTTCCAGTTTGAAACTCTTTTGTTTGAAAAGACATGAAAACCATTGTATTCGATTTTTTTATGAGGTCTTGCCAGTGGCATTAGTATTGCTGTCTTCTCTAGAACTGTCTTGCTCAGTGTTTGTAGGACTATGATTACCTTCTCACAAGACTTCACGTTGGAGGCTCACAGTCAGTCTATAATTGACTAATACTCCATTTCCCCTCCTCCTCCATTTTAATCAATCATCCAGTGACTTACGGAAGGCATTCTTTTCATTACTCCCTAAAGTCTTGTTTTCCTTTCAAAGAGACTTTTTTTTAATTTGTGTTTTTATAGTGAAAATTCAATCAGAAGTCTGATTCACATTTTAAAGTATAATGTTAATGTTGAAAGCAGTATATAGATCAAATAGCATTGCTGAAACAGCAATCTGATTTGTGGAGGGCAAGAAAAACCCTGGGAGGTTCACTGATTTGTAAAAAATAAAGTAAGGGAAAAAATCAGATGAATGAATAAGTGTAGAAAAAACAGCAAAACCCAGTTGATTTCCTTGCTAGTTTATACTTTACTGAGCTATTATTAAGAAAGGAGGAACATGTTGCCAAAACACTGGAATAAAATAATTTAAACATCCTTTAGAAATCTGCTGCGCATGCCCAACAGCACTTTGCCTTTTCAGGAGCAGCACATACATTGACTGTCAGCGTGGTCCTCAGATGGCTGAAGTCACTTCTCAGAACATGTTACTTGTGTTGCAATGACCCCTCACTGTGTCCTATTGCTCTATCAGGTTATCTAGTCCATCCTTCTGCCAGCAAAGGATTGCTGAGGGTTTATGGAGCTTTGCATCTTTTGTGTCACGTATCCCAGGGGCATAAGGAGCATCAGGATAACTTTGGGGCAGGTTGAATGTTATTAATTCCCATGGGCAGGTCTTGGAGGATTAAGTGCTGAACAGACCTGGAAGGGCAGAAGATCAGTGGAGTAACGAAGCAGGAAAAGTAGTCCTCCCAGTGGAGGGGAGCGTTTGTGGACACAAATACCTTAGGAAGAACGTGAAGTTGACAAAAAGGCTATTTGCAATGACAGCCATCTCTGTGCATCCAAGTTTCTCAAGGCTGATTTTATTTTCAGAGATTTGTGAATAGCAAGGGAATGCACTCTAAATACCTGCTTAGCAGCAAACAGTAAGAAGCAACATATAGGACCAAGAAAAAGCAGGGAGCTATATGGGTGAACAAGTGGCTGATGGGTCGGGCTCAAAGAGTTATAGTAAATGCGATTACATCAGGCTGGCGGCCAGTCACCAGTGGGGTTCCCCAGGGCTCAATTTTAGGGCCAGTGCTCTGTTTTAATGTACATTAAATAAGTTTGCTGATGACACTAAATTAGGAGGAGCTTTGGACTCCCTCGAAAGTAGAGAGGCTTTACAGAGAGATCTGGATAGACTAGAGAGCTGGGCAATCCCCAACCATATGAAATTTAACAAGAGCAAGTGCCAGATTCTCCACCTGGGATGGGGTAATCCTGGTTATACATATAAATTGGGGGACGAGAGGCTCGAGAGCAGCCCTGCAGAAACAGATCTAGGGGTTTGGGTTGATGGCAAGTTGAATATGAGTCAACAGTGTGCCCTGGCAGCCAAAAGGGCCAACCGTGTCCTGGGATGCATCAAGCACAGCATAGCTAGCTGGTCGAGGGAGGTGATTGTCTCACTCTACACTGCACTGGTGTGGCCCCACCTCAAGTACTGTGTGCAGTTTTGGGCGCCACAGTATAAGGACATCAAATTATTAAAGTGTATCCAGAGGAGGGCGACCAAGATGGTGAAAGGCCTCAAGGGCAAGACTTACAAGGAGCAGCTGAGGTCACTTGGTTTGTTCAGCCTGGAGAAGAGAAGGCTGAAGGGTGCCCTCCTGGCAGTCTACACCTTCCTCAAGGTGGGCAGCAGAGGGTGAGGTGCTGATCTCCTCTCTCTGGTGACCAGCAATAGGACAGGAGGAAATGGAATGAAGCTGCGTCATGGGAAGTTCAGATTGGACATTAGGAAAAGGTTCATCACTGAGAGGGTGGTCGGTCACTGGAACAGGCTCTCCAGGGAAGTGATCACAGCACGAAGCCTGTCAGAGTTCAAGGACCATCCGGGTAATGCTCTTAGTCATATGATTTAGTTTTGGATAGTCCTGCAAGGGGCATGGACTTGGACTCAATGATCTTTATGGGTCCCTTCCAACTTGAGATATTCTGTGATTCTACATAGGGCAGGAGAGTGAATAAGCAAAATTACAGGTACTAAACAGTTTGGTTTTCATCACAAATATTGTAAGAATAGCTCAAGATCTCTTGACAGTTGTGTTTGATGTTAACCATGCTGTTTACAAAAAAATACATACTATGGTTCCTTTTCAATACCATTATGTTGTCACAAAAAACACACATCAAGAGAGATGCAGGCATGACCTTAGCTTATAACAGTAATCGCCATCACCTTGTTCATGTTCCTGTAGTAACTCATTATTTTGTCCAGTTCTTGGTACATAGATACATTATAGTACACAGAAGACAACCAGCAGTCCAGTGTCTAGGGGATGGGTTTAGGACAAGAGTGCTGGGTTTAGCAGGTACTACCTGCTTGTGGTTTGGCCTTGGCCAAATTACTTGGCTTCTCGGTACTTGTCTTCCCCACCTGTAAACCAGAAACATCAGTAGCTCCCAACCTCCCACAGCATCATGAGGATCAATGTATTCACACACTATAGTACTGAGATCAAAATAGTTAGTGGCAGCTTGGATTTGCTGTTACTGCTGCACAAACAATAAGAGTCTGCCAGATTCTTTGTTGTATTCCTCATCATTAACCATTTGGTAGTTATCGGATCCAGTCGTAGACCTTTGATTGTTGAGTTAAAGCAATTCTCCAGCTTTAAGCTTGAGCAATTCACCGTGAATTTCTATTTCCTGGTTTAGTCTTCAAAACTGACAGTTGGGGGAAAAGAGTACTTCTTGCTTTGGCTTTACACTGTGAAAGTCTAGGATGAAAATTACTAAGAGATGGGAAAATTAGGATCCTCCGAAGACAGACTCTGTTTCAGACTACAGCTGCATTTTAATATTACATTGCAACACTGGTATAAAATGCAGTACAAGATATTACCGTATACTAATTTACCAGTGGAAGTAAAATGTAAAAAAAGTTATTTGCTGTTAATAATTTTACCACTTTGAGACAAAAGATGGTAGGCGTAAGAGAAGTCAGAGAATAAATGCCAGATTGACTGTAAAGTAATATTTATTACAATTGACTGACTATTTCAAATTACTTTGAGTTTTCAGTATTTCTCACATCCAGTTGTTTCTTTAAATGAGAGAAAGTATTTAACCAAGGATATTCAATGAGTTCTCTGCATGATAAGATCAGGACACGTCAATATTTGAATTTTGAACATGCTAGTGTGTGTTATAATTTGGTTTCATAAGCTGGATCTTATCTATTAAAATAAACACATTAATAAAATGTGGCAAGAGGGATATGAATATATGAATATAAAGCCATGATAGACATTTTTCTATTGCAAGCTGTTTATTTCTGGAGATCAAGTCTTCAAGAAGATTAAACAATGCTGAAGAGGTGATTAAGCCAAAAAACTAATAGGCACAGGCTTAAGACGATGCTGATACGATACAGGAATATTAGCAACGCTGCAAACCAGCACACAGAGCCTGGTTGTCCTTGTTCCTGGTGTAGGTGTGCAATATACATGGCAGCAACATTGCAGGGAGCCTCCTCTTCTTTTGGTGCTCATGTCCAGGATCTGAAGCATGCACTCCATGGGGGTAGCACAGGGTGACCCTGTTGCATCTCGATATGGGAAGGGCAAGAAGGGAGCTTGTGGCTCACCAGGCGATTGCCCTTCTCGGGGCTCTGTCTTGGCTGCTGTGAGTCCATATAACCAATAGTGTAGGCTTGTGATGAAATCCCTCAATCTGGTCCCTGGGAAATAGCAGCTATGGGGAGTGGAGACCATGCCAAGGGGTTCTGCAGAGCCTGCTGTGCTGTATGTAAGCCTAGTCTTTGTACAAAAGGAGTCATATTCACCAGGCGTGACACTGATAATATTTTGCCTTTTATATTCTGCTCTCCCTCAGAAGCACAATGTTTTGATTTGTTATTTGTGAAGATTAACCACAGTGTGTCTTCGTGCCTATCAGCTGCTGCACCAGGAGCACTGAGCAGTGTGTTTGTTCCTTAGGACATCCAAGGATTTCTTTCCTTATACAGCCAGTGCCAGGACAAGAGCTAGCACTCATGTTTTTTTTTTTTTTTTCTTTTTTTTCAGAAGTTCATTATAAAATGAAGAAAATAGCCTGAAAAATTCGATATAGATACAAAGATGTACCTACTCCTTTTTTCACTTGTGGTTATTAAAAGCCTGAGGAAAACACAGCAAAAAATGTTTTCTACAATTAAATGTTGGGAGTTCTTTATGTATTGTCATTTTCAGTGTATTTAGTTCACAGTCCTGATCACAGGAAATCAAAATCATACATTCACCTTCAGAATCAAAACAAGAGATTTTTGAAACATTAGACTTTTAGATTATTACATTTGCATGCTATTTAAGAGTTGGTAGTATGCTTTCATGTCACATGTTCAAGCTTTTCCCTTTAATCAGAAGCTCGAGAAAAGTTGCCCTTTGTAGGGTGAAAGCCTAAATGCCTCCAAGAATCAGGCATTTCCAGGAGCTAGAGTTTTAACAAAAGCATCGTATGTTACTAAAGCCATGTAATATTACAAGTGTCAGAAACTACTATGCAGCGTTAGATTGTTAGAGAGCTTGGGGGCATCGCTGCAAAACTCAGAGTCAGTCCTGGGTCTATGTTAGCAATTCAGAGCACTACAATCAGGTCAGAAGATCAAAGCAGCTAGTACAGGAGTCCCTAAATCCACACGATAAGTGTCCCAAGGATTTTACTTAGGACTAGGCTTTGGACCTAACATCTCCACCATATACACGGTTGAAAGACTGTCAAGTCTGAGAGGATATGGATGGATAAGGAAAAGAAAAGAAGCGAAATGGGTAGTGACACATGCTAAAAAGGTCTGGGAGGTATGTGATTAGTTCTTTTGCTTTTGCATTTTGAAAGAAAATATTTCAACCTGTGTGCTTAATAAATAAGTCAAAACACCTTCTCTGTGAGAATCCAGTAACTCAGGGAACAGTTGCCTTTCCCTGGAACTTGCTCACTGACAGCATGACAGTTGTAGGACTTCCCTGTAATAATTTATGAGTACCATATGTTGGCCTGGTTATCGTGTTTACAGTATAAATATGTTGGGTTACTCAAGAAGGCGTTGTCTAGATACAAATGAGAAAAGAATGGGTCAAGATGGCTCTCACCTCCCCCTCCAGAACAATCTAGTGTCATTAGAGGGCTGCTGGTTGGGTTTGTTTGGCCTCTGGGGAGCCTCTAAAACTAAGATGTTCAGAAATAGTCAAGAATCAGTAGACAAAGAAGGAGAAAGAAGTGATGTGGTATTCTAAAAGATTGTTTTCTAGTGAAGGAAACACCAAACAAACACAGGGGATAGGCTTGGTAAGTGCCTGAAGATAGTCTTGTCTAGGTCACCACTATCACAAGGAAAAACTGCACAATTCACATAAATCAAATCAGGACTGAAGTGATGTATTGATCTATTAATGGTTTTTAATTAAGCAGCAAGCAGTAAATTATATGTTCAGGATCTCTTTCAGCAGTGTATGGATAAGCCACAATATTCAAGACTTAGGAAATGTTAATATACACCTAGAAATTTCTATACACCTTTCTAAACTATTTCTATAAAGTCCTAAACATATATATACACACACTCACTCACTCACTCCATCCCATCCCACCCCCCCCCCCAGGCAACCACCTCCCTCTTCCTGCAGAGCAGGCCCTCCTCCTTGCTTACTGTTAAGCCATGGGTGTTCCAGCTTCACAGCCAACCATGCTGCCCTGACAATCTGCTAATCTACCTACCAATGAGAAAACCACACCCACCCTGACACCCACACACTCCAGGTGCGGGTCCTTGTTGCCCCTGCACTCTGAGCCCATTAGTGGGGTGCAGGCTCTTTGTGGTATATGACAAGGAGGATGCTCTGTTGGGCCTCAGATGGAGGTTGTGATGTTGATGGGATAACTTCTGGCAGTGTCAAACCCAGGTTGTCTACTGCCCTGTCTCCATGACAAAGTGTCTCCCCACTGTTATAGATTTTCGTGCTTCTTTTAAACTTCTTTTCAAGATGACTCCTTTGTTTCAAAAGGCTTTGTAATTCCCTGGTTACTCTTTAATCCAGCTGGTGGTTGTCTTCCTCCTTCGCGTGATCACTGTCAGGCAAACACCCGCTGAGGTTTTGGGTGCTCCTTTTACATAGACTGTTTATGAGCACCCACACACACCACTGTGGGTGACACATAGTGATCTTACAGAAAGGCAAGAAAATCAGTAAGAGATGTTTGTGTCAACTCACTGAGAAATCTTTTTTTTTTTCTTTTAAAGCTTATTCATCCAGCTAAAAATGTAAGTATGTACACTTATAAACTACTATTATAAAATAAGTAAGTATTTTATTGTCATTAGACATTATAAATATTTATGTATATATACATACACACACACACACAAAGGCGTCTGGCAACTATAAATTCCATTGGCTTCAAACTTCTGAAGGGGAAAAGGTCTAGTGAGATGAACCAGTTGGATCAGGAGAGTGAAATAAGCTGATACAGAAGTTATTAACCTCAAGTTAGAGTTTAAAAGGCCAAGACCTGAGATGAGCATAGTCAGAGATACTAGAAAAGAGATAGAGATATAGATAATGCGAGAACCACAGCATAACGAATCTTTCTAATATATAGCAGGATATAAAGGCCTGCTAGCATGAGACTTGGTGTACACACAT
Organism: Theristicus caerulescens; assembly: GCA_020745775.1. Lineage (NCBI taxonomy): Eukaryota > Metazoa > Chordata > Aves > Pelecaniformes > Threskiornithidae > Theristicus > Theristicus caerulescens. The sequence continues at coordinate 125,598,538 of CM036559.1, read as the reverse complement.
ATGTGGAAGCAATGATCCGTTTAGGCCACAAAAGTTAAGGGAAGAGCAAAGGCACAAACCTAGTAACTAAATAAGTTGCTGAAGGCCACTTTGTGGAGGCAACGGTAGAGCCACTCATCTCCTGAGCTTTGGGCTCACATCCTGCCTGCAGCTCCATACATCTTTAGACAGGATGATCTGTGAGGATTAGTAAAGTCAAGAACTGCAGGCAAGGAGGACAACATGACCAACAGTGATGTCGCTTGGCTACCGCAAAACTTACAGTAAGGGAGAATATTGTCTCCCAATGGAAAATTCTGCAGCGCAACTGTGTGAGTGTTCATTACAGCTGTACTTCATTATAAAGTTTGCCTGATTATTGCAATCACTCTGAAGATCTCTTGAATGGCCGAGGTGACTCTATCATTTCTGATTTGTGGCTAAGAGGCAATTTTGAAGTTTCTAGAACAAACAGGAAGGAAATTATTTTTATTTTAGGACTGTGACTCAGCAATGGATCAGCAAAACCAAAAATGCATTGATTTTTCTAGTCATCAGTGAAGCAAGAGGTGGGGTTTCACTGAAAATTTTATGTCCTGGTCTTTTTTCTCTTTCACAGATACCTTTCTTATATTGATATCTTCACATTGGCCAAAATAACTTCTAATACTACCAATGTAAATAATACAGCAGGGAAGGTAGCTTCCAAATTTCAAGATTTGCAATAATTTGATTGAAAAACACTCTTTTCTTTGCTTGTAAAAAGCTCTCTTCTTCCTCTAAATTTTATTTTATGCCGCCTTTAAGAATAGAATAAAAAAACCCAGGGAGCTTATTAGCTTCTTTTAAACTCTTAAAGTCTTTAATCTGCATTCTGGATTATATATCCTGCCCAAGATAAACAAAGAAGCAAAACATATCCAAACTGCACTATAGGATTTACATAATTAGAAAATGCTTTCCTAGTTATCCAGTAATAAGATCATAAAAGTGGTATAAAAATAGAAATACCATTTAGCTGGGAATGTTGTTGTTCTATTTTGTAAGTCCATATTTTGCAACAGAGGCCAAGGTGCATGAAGTGTAAAGTTTTTGGCTTGTCCAATTTGATGACCTCGCTGTGTCCAGCATCCCATGCTTTGTGTCATTACACAATAATGTAAGGATGATACAATGTCCAATTCTTTAGAATCAGCTTTCTTTTAAGTTCTGTCTTGTGCCATCATCATATAGCAAGTCTTCTTTTTGAAAGGCTGCTTTCTCCGAACAATAGCTATGTGCCTTTTTTTCCTCAAATTCAAATAATAGACATCAGGAGATTGGAAAGGGATGCAAACCTGCACACCACAGAGTATCAGCTGACCTCTGTATTTTACATAGAGAAGATGAGAAAAAACTTTCTTATGGGCATCATTACCCTTAAGCTGACTCCAGCACATTTTTTTTTTTTACTTTCTTTGGTCCTGTTCATTGCTGAAGATACATGACAGAACAATTAGTAACAATAAAAATATTTTAGTAGAAACTTTTCAAAGATTAATTATTTCTATAAGATGAAATTCTTTACTCATAAGTTGCTCACCACTAAGTCTAGGGACACTGTATATTAGGTGAAATACGATTTCCAGTTATGGAACATATACAGTATGACTGAACACATTTTCATTAATTGTATTGAACTAGGATTTTATTGAAGCCATGCTACACTTTTAGGACATGGTGATAAAACAGTAGGTTATTAAGTTGATAATAACTCACAGGGAAAGCTTCTATAGCTTCAGGTTAATTCCCAATTATTTTTAAAAGTTTTTAATTTTTCCGTGGATGATAGATCCTTTACTACTTGCCAGGATCTTGTGAAAGCCATCCTTGCAGTACTGTTGTGTCTCAAATCTTTTCTTTCCTGAAGCTAACATTAGGTGTTTTCCATTTATACATTGGATATTTGGGAAATGTGAGTACTGAGCTTACCTGTAAAGTTTTTTAATCATCCAGACTCTTCTTTTAGTGATCAGTCTGAGAACTATTCCATTATGTCATCCTGCAGCAATTGTTTAAAGCGCTCTGTTGAAAACATGGACCTCGTTAGAGAGACCACAACTAGTAATTGTTCATTGCTTCTAAAGGAATCACTTGTGAGTCTATTTTACAGATGCTCTTGATATGATTAAGAATTGCATGAATGTTCCTTGAAATCTTAACTTTGGTCTTCCCTATCAAATTATCACTCTGCTGTTTTAATACTTACCACACTGTGTTGTAGTAGTAGATAGATGTATTGCTCACAGCTGGGCTGGAAGCACGTTCTACAGTAACAAGACTATCCCCAATTCTTCATTAGAGAAATAATCAGGAAGGCAAGATTAGCAAAGCTAGATTTAGTGCTTTGTTTGGCCATTGCAAATATGTGAAATCTGTATATTCCACCAGTCCTACCATTATCTGCAGAACTTACGTTTTTTCTCTCCAGGAAATGAAAATAAATGAAGGTGAAGGCAATCACCTTGCATCAGCCCTCCAAACCTATTTCAGATGGCACTATTCAGGTTTTCATCTAGTGAGCAGCCCCATTTCCCTTTTCCTAAGACTCACCCTCTTTGATTGCTTTTGAATCTGCATTCAGCAGTCACAGCCTGACTGTTTTAGCACTCAGAATGAGTCTTGGCAACTTTTGCACATTACCTCTCTGTCTAACATCCTTGCTAAGCTCACGATTAAGCATCTATGGAATTTTAAGTGCTAGTTGGCAGCAGGATGACCAAAATTTGGCTCTTGGTTCTTATCTTTGAGACACAGAATAACGAAGTGATTACAGAAAAACAGTGTCATATTTAGAGAAGGAAGGAGGGCTTATTTCTATGTCTGAAGCCTCAAAATCGTAACAGCAGGTCTTATCGCAGTAGAAGAGCAGTCTCAGAACAGATGGACTACAGCAGTGCTCTGATCTGTGTTGGACAGTAAGTGGAACAGATTTCAAAGATGCAAAGACAAGACTGACTAAAAAGGTGTTTGAGCCGTAAAGATAAAATGATAGTGTCATTCATAAGGAAGAAATATCTATTACTTAGATATTTAGACTTTGCATTTACATAGAACCTCTGCTGGTTCTATTCTATCTACCTTCTATTCTTCCTAAATAGATGTTCCTAAAGAGAAAAAAAAATATCATTAAGCAGCAGCATTTACAGGTCTACAAAAAAAAAAGCTATTTTTCCTATTATGGGAATGTGAGAGAATCTAAGTTGCAGAGTAACCTAAAAATGCTTGAGTGCTATATCATCCTCATCAGCATCAAAGCAATTCCTGTCCAGGGGATCATTGTGAATGACGAGAAAATTATGTCTATGATAAAATCCACCAAAAAAAAATCAATGTTATGCAATGAACTTGTATCAAGCCTGTCCCTGTCAGACAGAGCCTTTCTAAGAGATTTATTTCTTCCTAGACTTGGTCTTATATTTAAAAAAATATATATTTCATAGTTAGTGCAGTATTAATGCACTTCAATGTTTTATATCTTGCTGGAAGATGTATGAAAGGGTGTGGGATGGGTATTATAGATGTCCTTGTGCATTCTTTACAGTATACACAAAAGAAAAGATTCAAATGGAAAAACCTGCTCTTCATTAATGACACCTAGGGTATGACTGCTATTTGAGGACAAATCCAAATAAAAGCATGCAAATCCCTCTCAGCCCTAACATATATAGGGTGCTTTATTGATAAAGAATTTCAGTAGGGTTCACACTGAATCCTTTTAGTTCCTGGGTCATTTATTCCGCATGCAAAGGTTATTTGGCACTTCCAGAGGAACCTCACACTCTGGAGTCAATATCATAACAAATCTGAGGGAATGCTCTTAGTTTTCCAGCTGCTGGAGTGGCTTGCCCACGTGTGTGTCTGACAGATTAATGTGAATTTGCACAAAAGTGAACATGTTTATGAGAAATTCTTATTGACTTGAAGACCGAGCATTAGGGAGTGGTCTTAAAAACATGAATACCTCCACTTTACTGATTGTGAGTGGTGTGGGTCTCCTTTTAGCTACATTCCAGTGTTAAATTTTGTCTATGTCTGAATTAGCAAATGTTACACCATTTTCTAAAACTATGAATAAGTTTCTAATGTGCATGATCTAAAGCTTGATCTCAGTCATTCATTTTTCCATTTGATTAACACTCACTCACTCATTTCTATACCACTTGTCCAATTTAAGAAGAATTAGAGGAATCTGTTTATTCATACAGTAGATAAAATAATGCAACTGATTCACAAATATTTTAGTGAATGCTAGGTCTGAGTGTGGCATGCTAAATTTTGCCAGGTCCTATGCTTTGGTTTTCATGAATATACAACTACTGGGTACTTCAGGCATGGCTTGGATCTCCAAAAACTGTCTGCATGACTCTGCATGAATATTTTGTACTTGAAGCATATTGTTAGTTATGGATTTCACGTGTCATCAGTGATGAGAAACAATATGACAGGACATGTAATATTAGGTGATGTAACACAGAGCATGATCAAATCTCTTAGTTTCTCAAACATTTGGCTCTTCTGTCTTTCTGCAAGCCTTCTTGGTTCATATGTCTTCCTGTCACCTCCAAAATTGTAGGACAGCAAATATTTGCCTTCACTTCTCTGGTTTGGAAGATAGCAAGTGGCTGCTAGCAGCTGAAGGTCGTGCATCCCTGGCTAACATAAATATTTGCCGAAAGACATTTCTTCCTGAACTGACTACCCCACCCTGGGAGAACTGGGCTTCTGTTGACTCTTCACTCCATTGGGCCCTGGGATGTCTTCCCTGGCACCTCTAAGCTCATAACTCATAGTCCAAGGGACCCCTCCTCTCACCCCATTCTGGTCCAGTTCACTCCAAAGAATGTCTGCCATACAAAACCCAAGTGAAGGATAATAAGAGCCTCACTTACATAAAACAAAATCCTTTGAAACAGTAGCTCAGAGGAGTGATCTGTCGAGTTCATCTCTGCTGTGGGCTGAGTCACTCAGCAAAGTAAATAGATAGAAATATCCCCTGGCCAAAAGTCATAGGAAAAATGCCATTCTATCAGGAGTTATGATCTGCCTCCTGCGTTCCATCTCTGCCTGCTCACCAGGTGATGGCTTTGAAGGGCCAAATGCCAGAGGGTTTGAACTGCAGCTTCTCCTTGTATAAGTCTCCATACCAGTCTTTTTTACTGTCACCTGACCTCTGTACTCCGTCCTGTCGGTCTCTCGCATGGCTGTTTGTTCCACCATTAATCATATTACTGCCCAGCTAATGGAATTACCTGAAACTCAAGCTTATGTATCCCATGAATTTCTAAGTGCTGAAATCCCAGTTTCCTGCCTAATTGCTGGTGCCTCTGGCATCCCCCAGACAAGTTCTATAATTAGCTTATGTATTTTTAATTGAAAAAAAAAATCTGTACCCTCTAGAAATATAAAATTTTTAAAGACTAGTAGCATAAAACAAACTTAAACTAAATAAGACAGAGGTAATTTACTGTCTGTATTGTTTATATTTAATGAAAGAGAACACATTTCCTTAATTTATCTGAAGCCAACACAATCTCCTGTCTCTTGCACTGGAGTGTTGCAGAATTCAGGTCAAGTATATCAAGCAATAAACAGGGCTTTGCAAATAATCACATGGAATAGCTCACGAGAAATAGCCCATAGTAGTTGCATAAATCAACTAAGCTATTCTTTGGCTCCCACTGTAATGCAGTGGATCCCAAGGTTCCCAATACACTACCTGCTGTGCAGAGGTGCAAGAAAAAGGAGGCACTTGTTCCAAAAGTTTTCATGTTAGCAATATTGCCAAAAACTGTGGATAAATTGAGCAACGTAACCGTGAGGTGCAAGACAGAAAGTCTTCCAAGGAAAATAAGGTTTCTTCACTGCTAACTGGGACTTGCTAGAATTTGACTAGCTCAAGTTATGTATTCCACTGTGTTAAAACTCATATCCATGCAGTGGGTTTTGAGGTCCCGGTTCCATGAGCGATGGGGCCAGACACGAGCAGCACTGCATGCTGCTGGGTAGGTGGTCGCGGAGCAGCTCCCCTCTCACTGCTGGGTGGCTGTGTTTGCCAAGAAGCAAGATGCTGCAGCCGCTTGCAGCTGCAGAGCTCCTGGATCAGAGCTGGCTTGGATCAGGCATATCAGAGGGAGGTCGGATCTGCCTGCCCTTGTCTGTGTAAACATATCCTCTGATAGAATAAAAATGCAAACTAGCCATCTCTCACGTCTGATTGCTGTAAGTGCCACTAAAAGGATCTCAGCATCGTAGGCAAAATTGAACTTTATCTCTTCCTGGCTTAAGGCTGAGAAGCTGAAATCTTGTCCTCCTGCCCCAGAGGGGCCAGCAGGACTGAGACAGGGAGGGAAAAAAGCTACAAGATCTGGAGTTTCTACTCCTGCTCCGTTAGCCAGGTTAAGCAGCTGCCACGGATGGCCCAAATACTCTATATCTTTCATTTTACAGCAGCAGTATTTGCCAGCCTGGCTTTCTAGAGCTTTGGCATGGTCAAAATAAATACTGGAGTCATGGTTATTTTGCTGTTTCTTGGCACTCTGTTGTCCTTTGCAGCTGCTTAGATGGTCTGTGTCAGGAGCTGGCTCCAGTCAGCCTGTTATGAACAAGCCCAGTTGTGTGGGGTACTTTTTCAAGAAAAAAAACCAGAATAACTGACATCTTTCAACAGTTGTATTTACAACCTTGGAACTATTTCCAACAAACCCCATCACATCCCTTGTGTTTAAAGAAAAGGTTGATTGTCATTTGTTGCACAGTTTGTTAAACCCTCCAGTAACTGAAAAAAAAAGTGTCCACCTAAGGGGTAAACTAGATGTCATGCTAAAAGACTCTTTCAGGTCAAATAGTGTAGTATTAGGAGATTTATTCCAGTAGAAAACATTACTCGTTTGTTCTGCTAGAACTAACAGGAAGGTCTCCTACATCTCCCAGCTCCCCCAAAAGAGAGGTGTTATGGTACAATCAGATTTTATAATCACTTTCTTTAACCCCTAGATTGGTAAGAAATGCAAAATACTCCTCTCAGTTAGTTTCTGATGCCAGTTTAAAACTTCTGTCCTGATTTTCAAAATAATTAATGAAGTAGTCTTCAGGTGTATCAAAGAGGAGGTGCTGATAGCTGAACTACCATGGCTGCTACACATGTAGCTACACAGCTACACAGGTTGCAAGCAGTGGACCATGGTGCATGTGAGCTGCACGCAGAGGGTACTTGGTTATGTGATCCAGTTATGGACAGCATAACAGGGGCATGCAGGAAAACCCAGAGTCTGATCAACATTAGGAAATCCTCCAGAGCCTTTCTCTTTGCAAGAAACTCTCCACTAGAAGAGCAGTGTGACACTGATTCTCTGTTTTAGCCAACAGCAGAAAGTAGGAAAATAAAAAAAAGTGCAAAATACTCAAATGTGAAAGCATGCCCTGAGCACATTTCTTATCACTGAAATGGAGATGTGCCAGCCATTCCGTAAAATCCATCACAAATATTAAAACCGTTATCAGTGTTATGTGACAGGAGCTCTGATAGGACTTGATGGGTAGCAATATAAAACATAAGATAGGTCATTATGGTTAAGGCAAGCGGTGGTAATCTTTAATGGCAATGCAGAAATTACTGCTAGGGTTATAATGCCAAACTAAAGTCTCAGAAAGGACAACTCACATCCATTGCTCCCCCTGCTACTTTTGACCCTGTTTACCTCTCCTCTAGTTCTGCTCTGTGCTTGGATTCACTAAAGGTCTTTTTTCCAAACTCCAGCTCTTTGAAAAAGGCATGTCTAAGTCTGAAAAGACCTTCCTTCATCATCTGCGTTAACACATGGTGGCCTGCTGAAGTGTCTGCCAGGTCTTCCCCATGGTCACATTTTGTTATCTCCATGTACCTTCTAGGACAACAGAGATTGTTTCAAAGCCAGCCGAGTCCTGCTCCATTTCCTAAGCAGTGGAGCGTGGACTCCCTCTAGCCTCTCTCTTGTTTTCTGCAGCAGAAATGCATTGCTTCAGCTTCTCTGAATTTTCAGATCTCTCTTGGTTCATTTTCCAGCCTGCACCATGCTGACCCTTTTCTTAGCTTTAGGCAGCCTCCTGTGAGAAGTGGGTTTCCAGGTTAAAACACAGTTCTTGCTGACAATCAAAAGTGGAAGCCTTTCTAGAGAAATGCCATCTTTTACAGCATTATGCTTTTTTGGAGTTACTCCCTCAAGGCCTGGATCTGGCCAACTTGAGAGCACTCACTGTGGCACATTAACAGGGTGGGCAGCCCAGTGTTTCATCCTTTGTGAATGCTGAAGGCATTACTCACAGCTGAGTATCTCTAAACAGCTGAGCCTTTTGGTTAGGAGACATGTGCCACACTAGTTTGATTCTAAGCTCAATTAGCTTATAAAAATACCAGAATGGCTCCCATGGCTGCCTGGGGGGCAGAGGCTTTTGGCTCGGACAAAGTGCTGAGCAGAGGAAGAGAGGAATTTGACTCTCTCGTCTCCCTCGCCCTGGGTAGGAATAGGTTAGCGGATGCAAGAAAAGGCACGCAGAGGTGTACAGCCCTTTTGAGGAAGAATTGTGCCCTAGGGCAAGCGATGACACAGTTTACCTCCCCAGCACCCCAAGACAACCCTGGTGCACTGATGTGCATTGCGATAAATTGTCATCTCTGCTTACACAAGGATGGTGCCTGAGACAAGCGAAGCAGCAAGCTGCGAGCTGGGCACCAGGGACATCTCACGCTACAGCAAAATGCAGGCGTTTCCTGGTGCCAGAGTCAATCCAAAGTGCTGCTGCGTCCACACAACTGAGCAACCACAAGAGGTGCCCTGGGACAATGAGGAGTACTCCTGGCTTTGCCTAGGAGAGCATCGTTTATGGACACCGCCTATTTGCATTCAGTTTTGGCATCACAGATACACGCAGAGAAAAAACATAATGCAGTTTTGAGCGGGGAGATCCAGCGCTCTGTGCCTGGGTGCTTCAGGGTGAGCTATGGGGGTGTCCAATTTACATCCTTATGGGTTTGCAGGGCATCTTGGAGTAAACAGGAGAGATGTTTTCAGTGCTCAACACTTACAACTAGGCCACTGATTTAGGTACTTAAATTTGAATTGAAGCATTTAATTTTAGGAACTCAGTCTCAAACATTTTGTCCAAAATGTCCAAACCCAGCTGCTAACTGTGGTTTTAAAGCACTTATTTCATTTTTTTTCAGGATCTCCAAATGTGCAGGCATTTGGCTTTGAAACTGTTGTGCGTGCAAATTTAAAAATACGGCCCTTGTCAGGTTGCTTATGCAACATCTGATGCCCATGTTGCTATGGTTAGTATACGCTTTGGGTGAAGGCTGTGGTAACTAGGCACATATGGTATTCTTGCAGAGCTGTGCACAAGAATTGCATATTAAATTACAAATTCAAGTGAATCTAGCCTGGCTGTACCAGGAACTGAATACGCAAGTGCTTGGACTGCATTGCCTTTATCCCAGGGTAAATTCCCAATTAGTTCATTAAAAATTTACCTGTGTAGCACTGGCTCCTGCTGCTAGCGTTGGTAATGGAGAGCAAAGCTAAATGACAAATGCTCTGTGCAAAAGCAAATGGAGGTCTCATGGTGGTGTGGAGATATCGTAACACAGCATATATATTTTACAAGGTGATCCAAAAGAAAATCACTGTAGGCATCTTTATTTTTGGAGTTGTGTAAAAATTAACAGTGTGGCAAAGAAACTACCTGGTCCAGAAGGAACAGCAAGGTATTCACAGAACATATGTATGCTATTTGTATGGACGTCACTTATTTGTGTTTCTTCTGTTTTCTTTGTTCTGTACAAAAGTCTCATGGGTGTAAACTGAATTAAGGTATGCCAGTTCTGATTTTTCCTAAAGAATAGGTGCTTAAACATTGCTCCTCTTGAATACCCTTTCCCACAAGCAGTGAATGTGCATCAATTTTTTTAAAAGTGTATTTTTTTCCCAGATATAAACAACAGTGAAATAAATAAACAAATTTTAAAAAATAGAATTACGGTTCAGTTGTGAAAAATACCTTCCAAGAGGAAGCTAATAAATCATTGTCCTTCTGAATTAGCGTACCACAACTGAGAAAAAAACTGTATTAATGCACTTTTTCTGAAAAAGCTGCAGAAGGGCAAGTTTTGAACGACGATACTATATATAATTAAAACTATGGCTTTAGTTACAAAGGACCCCATGGCAGAAATGGTTGGGAAACTCTGCTCTGTGTGAAACTCTTAGTACAATTAAAATCACATTAGTTTTTTAAAATGTCACTACTAGTAATTCTGCATAGTAATTTCAGAAACAGTGTAGAACGTGGCATAGAAGTTCACTGTGGAAATTTTATCCATGCTGTGGTAATGAAACATGCGACTCGTTCCCATGTTAGAAACATGTCAGAAACACGATCCTCTCTTAGAAACCTTCCTTTTTTCAACAAAAGTATCATTAGCTCTGCAAGAACCAAACAAACTAGAAAACATACAGGGCTTTAAAGTACGGAAAGTCATTTCCATACATCCTGTAGCTCTGACCACGATATTGCAACACACAATTGGAAGACACTAAGGTACGGTGATTTTGGTTACCTTTGAAATGGGGGTGTCTAAACAGGGCTGCTCCTGTGTAACCCTGTGTTTGCACAGAATTAACTGCACAGTAACAGGCTAAGTAGGAGGAGAGAGTCCAACTCAAACTACAACAGAGTAAAAAATGGAAATTCTTGCCCTGCTGAAAATAGAGAGGGGTTTCAAGAAAGCAGCTCAGGGTGTGTGGCTAGATGGTTGTAGCCCTGACTTAGGATGAGCTGCCACAAGTTGTGTAGGTTCTTCCAGGGTAGCTGAGGTTTCCTCACTGCCCAGGTCAGGAGCTGTAGCTGAAGGGTAGATCAAGTATTGTAGTAGCCTAAGGCAGCTGCTACTGCAGCACACGTTTTCCGAGTACCAATGAAGACAACAGTTTTGATAAAAGAGGCATAGCTGGAAAGGTCTTCAATCTATTGCCAAAGGTTTTATGTAAACCAGCCTTCTCTAGTATTCATTGTGCATGCTAATAAATTGCATGTGCTGTAATAGCAGTCATAAAAAAAATTACGGTAGGAGCAAATTAGGAAACAAATGAATGGTCAGAGTTCACAGAGAATCAGCAGGAAAATTTTGACCAACATTAAATTTGAGTTCTCTTGTTTTAATGTATTGAGGTTTGCTCCCTGCGTGATTGCTAAAAACAGTAAATGGAAATGTTACTATGAATTTGCAAAATTTTATATCGCTATGTCATATTTTTTAAACTGTGTCAAATGCATTAACCTGTATTTTAAATCTATAACAGGCCTGAAATTGAAACAGAAACTAGAAATACTCTCTCAAAACGTGGAATTGTAATGTAGAAGTGGAATTCCAACTTGCAAAAAAATGCAGTACAGAGTTTTGCCAAACTTTGTTGGCAGATTTTGGCTGGGAAGTCCCTTTGCAGGGTCTGTGCACCAAGAAGTGAGGCGTTCACATGGCATCGTACTCCTAGTCCTATCAGTGCTGCTTGATGTGTGAAAAGAGTGGCTTTGATATATATGAGATCAATTCTTAGACATTTATTTGAGCACTGTAGAATATGAGGTTAATTTAGTGATGAACGTGTAATTTATGCAGCAAGGCTCACATGCAGACTATTTACTTTGATAGCAGTAATATAAAAATTATAGCAAGTGGACCTAAATCTGTTAGAGGAGACATTCTTGTGTTCCTATTAGAGTACTGGGAGATATTTTGTCTTAGATATATATAAATTAATAGCTTATACGTTCCTCCACTGGCTTGTGAGCTAGATTCTGTATTTCCAAGTACAAATGAGGAATCTACATACAAAAGAAAATTTTCTTATGCAAATTTTAACTACTGTGACAGGTATTTTTCCTTTTCTATGAGTGAGGAAATCCAGATGTCAATGGGGTTACCTCTACTTTGGTCCAGTGTCTCTGCTTCTGCTTCATTTTACAGCATCAGCTTATGGACAGATGCCGTGGTCTGCGGTGAAAGCAGAGTGCTTTATATATGCAGCAAAGAGAAATGCTGAGAAACAATATTTATTAGCCTAGGTGGAGCGCAGCATTAATCTGTGTATAGTGCCGCATTGTGCTTTGTAAAGACATCGTGTATGTGTGTAACAGCAAGAATTGAAAGTGGGGGTGTGCAGCAAAGGGGGGGATCAGTCTGCCACTGAAGTGATGCTGGTGCCAAAAGGTGCGGAACGAGCTATTCTGCAGGAGCAAGTAGGAGGAGGAGGTACGGTACAGCAGGATGGGAACAATCAGACTACAGCTGAAACACTTGGTAATTAACAAACAGGCTGGAGAAAACTTAACAAAATCTGTTTTTCCTTTCATCTGCTTTTTGATTTTTTTAATCAGATTAAACTGAAAGTGTGCTTTAGCAAAGGCTTCTTAAGGGATTGTCTGCAAATAGCTGGAAGAACATCTAGTTGCCCTTTAGTGCTTCTGATGGTTACATAGGCTAAAACATGCAAAATGAGTGAGTTTGAACTGTCATTGCTGCACATAAAATACTCTGATCTAGTTTATTTCATTATCACAAGCTTATTAAATTGCTTATTAAAAATTAAGCCGAGGTTTCAGTTTTCCCTCTGTTAGGTGTATTTTTTCCTTTTTCCAAGCTGACTATAATTTTATTTCTAATCTCTTCAGGCCTCTTTTTATTATATCTTTGACTATGAATATTTATAGCAGCTCACAAATATTAATTTTATTTATGTGCCTTAAATGCCGCTTCCAGGTATAGCTAACAAAGGGACGTCGTAAGACTGAACTCAATACTAATCCAGGTTACTTCACTAACCTTCTCCCACGAGCTGGCACATTGCTGCTTATCTTTGCATTAGGTATGAACTGAAATGGCTTATTTAGGCTATACACTGTAGTGCTCACATTGCGAGATAAGTTGACATGAAACTCCATATGAGTTTATTAAACCCAAGTGTTAGAGCTACCCTCAGCTTAACTCTGAGATGACAGGGCTACATGAAAACATGGGTTTAGTCCATCAAAAAAAAAAAATAATTCTGATTCATTGTGGAAATACTAAAACTAGGCAATAGGAATGTGCTGGAGAGAACCCAACTATTGGAGATTCTGTTGATATGCCAGTGCAGTTAAAGTACTGGAAGTACGAAGTGGATGAGGGAGGTTTGGAAGATGGAAAGTGAGAGCAGAAGAGAGGAGTAAATGGGAAGGACACTGAAAAAGCATGTAGTAGAAGTAATAAATGTAGCAAGGAGCAAAACGATGTTTCCTCATGAAAACCCCTATAGCAGCATCCTGAATCTACAATAAACTGAAATTTGCCACTCCTTTAAAAATGCCACATGCTCCCACCAGAGGCTGCACAGAAAAGTCCCAGACAGTTTATTTCAGTAGCATTAACCAGCTGTATCAATGGACAGCAGTGGGAGAGCCCATGCCATGAGCCAGAGTGATGGTCCTTTGTATACACTATCACACCGTAGATTTGTTGCCGTGTCTCTCCCTCTAAGGGATGAGACCCATGTCACAGAGCTAGGTGTCTAAGCCTGGTTTCCCACTTTCCCTGAGGCAGCCCAGGGTATTATTTAATATTTCTGTTTACATTTTTTTCTTCTTGTATCATGTCCTTCATGTCTTCCCTTGTTCTTCCTTGGACTTTTATGGGAGCAGTGGAAAAGCCACTGAAGCGAGGGGGACCTCTCACCACTTTATGTCTCTTCTGCGAGGCCATAAATTCCTGTCCCGGTGCTCAGTGTCCTCTTTGAAGCTGCCAGTGTCAGAGCTCTGCTCTAAGGAGGTTCTCGCTCTTCTTAAGGCAGCCCTAAGGAGGACATTGAAAATTAACCTCCAGAGCTTGAATTTGGTATTCTGCAGGAGGCCAGAGTCTGGAGCACAGTATTAGGGGGATAAGCTCATTGCCACTGAAGATGTTTAAACCAAAGCTCTTTCATATGACACATAGTGTTTTGTCTAGGTGAAAAAGAGGAAAAAAGCATTGGGAGTGTGGAATGAAGGTGAAAGACAGGACTAACTGGGTCCCTAGCTGAAGGGTCGGACTAGATGATCTTTAAAGGTCCCTTCCAACCCAAACCATTCAATGTTTCTATAAGTAAGAATTCAATTCTTTGGATACCATTTTTGCAAAATGGCCCCGGGTTCCCGCTAGTGCAGGATAAATACTTACTAAATCCGCAGTGCATTTGTCTTTTCATACCGAAATCACCTGTATATTGTTAAGAGCTTGATGATTGATCCAAATGCAGAAGTGACTGGCCTCAGCAACTGCAAGTGATCTTGGAGAAATTGGAGTCTCTTGCTGCTGATCTGTTTCCAGGGAACAAATGACTGATTTTGATGCCTTGGCAATAGCAGACCACTATGGCATAATTCCTTCTTTATAAACCACTGCCATTTATTTCTCCTAGGCCTTTATTCCTTAGATGTTAACAGACTTCCTTTTAATATTTATTTAATTTTCATAGAAGTAAACTTGCTGGATACTTATTGCAGAAGCACAGAATATTCTTTTTTTCCCCTTTAATCTTCATTCATTTTGGAAATGTCACCAAAGGAAAGAGAAATATTTCAGAATGTATTCAAATAAAACATTATGTAACATAAGATTGATGTATTAGAAAGAAAACAAACACAATGAATATTGCAGTGATTGAAATGAAAACTCAAGTTGTGGCTTATTTAGTACATTTGTCAGGGCTTTTAAAAGGTCTTATTTCAATGTATTGACAGCTTATTACCCACCTTTCTTTTGTTCCATTTGAGATCCGAGGTTTTCATGTAGAATAGTGTGAATAACTGACTTTTCAATTTTGCTGGCCAATGAAAACAAAGTATATGGTGATTTAAAAAGAATAAATCGTTCACGTGAACTGAAATATATCAAACATCTTTAGTGTTGTTTTACATTTATTTTGGCAACTAAAATACATAATGTTCAAAACAAAAGTCAACAACCTTCATTTTGCAGTCTTTTAAAACAAAATCTTTTAGCTTTTCTGGATTTCTTTAGATTTTCTTGGGACAAAGCTTGACCCAAAATTTGATCTTAAACTCTCATCTATCTCTGCGTACAAATGCGAGGTATAGCAACACAACTGCAGAGTATCTGGAAGTGGCAGTCAAATTATCCACTAAGGTGTGCAACTGAGGTACAGTATTCCTTGGTAGTAATTCACTGGTAGTATGTAGGTTGTTATGTAGATTCAATTTTTACTATTCATTTCCCACTTGGCAGAGTTACTGATGCTCTCCATGAATTCTCTACTTTTTGTTGTTTATTTGACCCTCACAGCTAGGGGAGGTGGAGGTGAAAGGAAAAAAAAAAAAAAAACCAACTATCCTAAAAATAACCAAGTCAGGGGGATTCAGCCCCTGCCTACCTCTCTCCTGGCAACGCAAACTAACCCACATAGAGCTTCACACTGTCAGCTTGCTTTTGGTTTCCAGGCTATCATGTCTGAAATCCAATGTGCCATTTAGACATGACCTTAATTTTTGAAAATCAGTGATGAGTTCCTAAGCTATTTTAGTGTTTTTTAAAGTTTTGCTAAAAGTCTAAACACAACCTGGAAAAAAAAGCAGATTGTAGTAGTACTAGTTGGGTTATACTAAACTGGATAATCAGAGATGAAGCCAGTGTAAACAAATGGATATCATTCTTTTTTATTACTGAACATGACTTGTACACAACACACCATCTCATATCCATTTGGTGAAAGCGGCTTATGCTTCCAAAGTTTTCTGATTTGGCTGTTTATCTTCCCTTTTCAACTATGTTCACTTTGTGACTCACAAGCAGAAAACTTGTTGCTTTGGCCAAGTTATTAGTCATGTAAATGCTATTGGAGGTGCAAGAAATGTCAGTCCAAATTAGGAAACTTTTGAAAATCCAGCCAAGAGTGTATCAACTCATAGTCCAAAAATATTTAAATGAAGTTGCACTGGCAGTTAATGCAGCCATCAGTGCCTTTTTATTCATGAAACCTCAGGAATTCCTATTTTGATGACGCTGTAGGACTTCATTGCTCTTTTCACGTTCTCCAGGCACTATTGCTGGAGGCAGGTTGCTTGTCACAGCTATGAGCTGTTTGTTGTGTTAATATGACTTTGGGAAATTTTGGTTGCTTTTGAAGGCACTCTGAGGTTTGGTGCACTTTCCTCCAGTCCTGTGATTTATAGTTTGTCCCAGTTTTTGCTTGTTTTGCTTAGGTGGGGTTTTTTGGTTGCGCAGGTGTTTTGGCTTTTATTTCTTTCCAGCCAAGTGGTCTATGCCACTTTTAAGTATAAAGAATGAATACAACATCCATGTGTGATCATTACAAAATCACCATGCATATCCCTTCCTAAAGCAGTCAAAAAGTGTCCACCAATCACTTGTACTTCGTGGATGAGTTCATCCAGCATGGAGACTCAGGACATGAGTCTCTGACTGCATGCCACCACTTCTAACTGATGTTCTTCTCGAGGGTGGCAATTTCCCTGGCCTTTGCTGATGAAAGTCCAGTGAGTTCAATGCCCTGCTGTCACAGGCAACCATTTTGTGTAACTCTAGGAATAAATTTACCTAAGCTTCTTGACCTCACAGGGGAGACCCTTTTACCTGGGAGCTGAGACACCATCATTGCCAGCAGCTGTTTCTTTGATAGGTGCTTTTAATTCCATTATAAGAAAAATAGTTCTTAAGAAACCAGTTTAACTACAGTTCAAGAGGGAACAATACAGCTAGCAAAAATTTAGGCTCCTAATACCAGTGTTGCAAAAATGAACTTCTTTTTGCAAACAGAAAGTACTACAGGGCATAGGGGGAAGAGTTCCACAGCAGAACTGAGACTTTAAAACCTGAAAAATTTAGTTGCACCATTGCCGTCAGTTGCAAGTAGCATTGAATGGCTAAGTCACCACATGACGCAAGAAAACTGCAACTCATCTCTCAGAGAGATCACTAATTAACAAGTATACAGTCAAAAATATCTTCTTACATATGGCAGGGTGGGCTCCCCACCACTGTAGCTTTCTCATTGCTCTTGAAGAGGCTCCTGAAAGTCACCTACCCACACCCTCTAAGGAGACACGGATGAAAGACTGCAGCGAGGCAGAGGTTGAGGAAGGATATGGAGAGGGATGGAGAGCAGTCATGGGTGGCCCAGTTGGCTGACAAAGAGACAGAGAGACAGGAACGGTCCAGTAGTTAAAACCGCCATGTGGGAAGAGATGAGGCTTCACTTTTTTGCCTGTCCCATGAAAAAAGGGTATGTAAAGAAGAAATATTTTTTCCTTGTTCAATGGGAGGATGAGAGTCTTCCTTAGCATCAGGAAAGAAATCTCAAAGACTAGCTAAAGGAATTTGCTGCTTCTTGCCCTAGTGGACCTTTTGAGGACGGATTGCCAGTAAATAATTGAGGCCATTATCAGAAGTAAATTATCTAGTATGGGCTTTACATCTTTTACAAATATGTTCCCAACTTTGGTACAAAATCTAATTCTTGGAAAGCTTTTCAGCATACAATCCATATTAGTAAGGCAAGTGGTAGATATTATATTTTTTTACAAGAAAAGAAAAAAACACCTGCTAAACCCTGTCGATTCATCAGTAAAAAAACCCAGATATCTCTTCCAGTTCTTGCTTGTGAGATAAAACTCCACAGAAAGAAAGATTATAGATCATTTTGAGTGTTATATTTGTCTGAAAATACTGTACTTGATTCTAATACAATTTATATCTGTTTGAGTCAAATAATACTAGCAGAGTTATTCCAGATAATATTAGTGTGACAAAAAGTAGAAGCAGGTTCCGTTATCTAGCAATCATTTTTTAGCAAGTGAGAGAGAGAGCATGTGGGAGGAGGTCTCAGTCAGGATGTGCCTTTCCAACTAAGCAATGCTTTTCTTTTTTATGAGTATTGCATGAGCTGTATGGATGTATTTATTTTTATGAAGAACTTTTTTTTACTGAAATAAATTTCAGAAAGGCTCCAAATGTGACCTGCACACAAATCCCACTTAAGTTCAGTGAATAATTTCAGACAAAAAGGGAAATCGTTGAGAATTGAAACATTTCATTTTGAGGCTGTCAGTTTTACTGTGAGATGCTGGTCTTTGTATCATGAGAAACTGAATAACTGCTCCATATATATTACCTCTACAAAACAAAGTAAAGGAAATAAAATAAGAGACTGGTGGTGGTTATTGATTACAGCCCCTAGCCCAGTGCTAGGATCTAAGGCTGAAAAGTTTAGAAGCATAGCCCTACTTACCTAATGAACGATTTCCTACTTTCTACCTTTAAAATGCATATTCCGTTTTAACATGTGTGTCTTGTGCAAATATTGTCATGAGTTGAACTAAATAGCAGCTAATCTTTAGGTAGCTGCAAAGAAAGAATATCATGAAACCGTATCCAAGCAGTCTGTCTGGAGAAGACATTCTGTTGATGCTTTACAGGTTTTCTGCAGTGCTTTGGGAAAGTTAAGCAGTTGCCATCTAGTGGCAAATGAAATCAAGACGCTGAACTTTTCAGGAGCTGCTGCTCCACCTCTAGCATGGGAAAGCTGATGTGGAACAGCAAAAACCAAAATAGTGCTACTTGCAGCGAGCAACTGGATCAGAACATGAAACATGAATGGATCAGACTTCATCCATACATAGGACATGGGCTGCATGGAGACCTAAGCTATATTCCATTTTCATCTGTATCCAGTATTTCTCACTTTGACTTACTTCTCTATTACTTTCATACACTCCAAGAGTTCAACATCAAAAAATATGCTTTGTTTTAGATTTCTTTCAGAATCAGTAGAGGAAGTTTAATCCTTTTAAAAGCTACGCAGTTGTTGTACATTGCATTTTTCAACTGGCTCCTTTTTCCGGTTGCCCTGTCCCTGTTCATCTCTGCAGGACAGCACCTGATCTGGCACATTGCTAGCAGTGCCAATGCTCACTCTAAGAATACAATTTCCATTTAGCAAGTGCGTAGTTCTCCCCTTTCGAGGGCTTTGGCTTCATTAGCAAAGAAAACAAACCCTGTGCTAATAGAGAAGCAGGATCCCCTCTGGGCTTGGCCATTCCTCGATTTCCTCCCTGCGGACCGCTGCCAGCCGACTCTGTAAACTCCCTTATGTCCAGTGAGGCAACAGATCTTGGTGAATTAGTAAACCCACATTACTCTGTTCTAGCATGATCAACACCTGGTACAGAAATAGAGTGACACAAGCCAGTTTCACAGAGACATCCTATTGTCTCTTATCCTGCTTTCTGCCATGGTGAACCCCAATCCACTTCTCCTCCTGGTGTCCAGTCCTGTTCTTACTGGAGGGAGGAGGAGGAGGAGAAAAGGAAGTTCTGATGGAAGAAAAATATAAAGGAAAAGGCAAAAAGAGCTGTATTTTACCCTGTCTACAAGGACCACTTTAATTAAACTCAGTGCAAAACCTTTTCTGGGGTGGCAGAAGGTAAGCACCCGTTTGCAGTGAATGTTTCAGTGAGTATCAAACATCTTCAAGTTTGAAAGAGGCTTCTTCTCCTGGCTGTTCCTTGTGTTTGAGCATCTAGCTCTCAGCCTACACTGGCTAATGTGTAGCCTGAGACTGAGGCTTCACTTTTCTATCTATCTGTAGTTCTGTTTAGACTTTAAGTCCCTATCCTGTGATTTCACACACTGCATGGCACAATGGAGCCTCAACTTCATCTGGAGGCAGGAGATGGTGTGGAAGAAATAAGAAATAATAGTTACATAACAGATATAATATGACCAACAATAACATCAAGACCGTTTCTCTTCGGAGCCTGCCCCAATTGCTTCCGTTAGACCACAGATCTACAGAGAAGAGTGCCAAGATGGCATTCCCTGTGTGCTTTGTTATCAATGTGTTTTAAGGTGGGATTTGTCTTCATGTTAGTTGTCTAAATGATATCTAAATCTCTCTGTAGTCAGTGGAGATACAGAGAGAGAAGAAAAGGCATCTCAGAAGGACACTTATTCTTCAGACAGGTACCCAAGCTAGGTGGAGAAATTGCCCTCTGGAAGTGCCTCTCTCTCTTCATTGATTTCAGAGGAGCTGAGGATAGACATAAATAAAGCAGCAGCCCATGATTGTTCTTTGGCCCAGAGCCCTACAGGTGTGGAAGAGCTTACAGCCACACTGTTAAGCTCTACTGTTCTCCAAAGTGGTGAGGATGCATCTAAACTGCCTATTGGGAATGGGGCTTGGACTATGCTATCTACTGAACCATGCCCAGAGATTATCTGGGCCAATGTTCATTGAAAAGAGTCAAAACCTTGCTAGAAATTTTCATAATGTAGCAGTAAAGTCAACTGACTTCTAGCACCCAGCAAAATTTGGTAGTGCTATTAAATTTGCATGTGTAGGTGTATCCAACATGACTTAGAGTAAACACTGACAAGCTGAGTGGTGCAGTCGACATGCCTGAGGGATGCCATCCAGAGGGATCCAGAGGGATCTGGACAGGCTGGAGAGGTGGGCCTGTGTGAACATCATGAGGTTCAACAAGGACAAGTGCAGGGTCCTGCACTTGGGTCAGGGTGATCCCAGGTATCAGTACAGGCTGGGGGATTAAGGGATTGTATGCAGCCCTGCCAAGAAGGACTTGGGGGTACTGATAAACGAAAAGCTGGACATGAGCCGGCAATGTGCTCTCGCAGCCCAGAAGGCCAACCGCATCCTGGGCTTCATCAAAAGAAGCGGGGCCAGCAGGTCGAGGGAGGGGATTCTGCCCCTCTACTCTGCTCTGGTGAGACCCCACCTGGAGCCCTGCGTCCAGCTCTGGGGTCCTCAGTACAAGAAGGACATGGACCTGTTGGAGAGGGTCCAGAGAAGGGCCACAAAAATGATCAGGGGGATGGAACAGCTCTCCTGTGAGGAAAGGCTGAAAGAGCTGGGGCTGTTCAGCCTGGAGAAGAGAAGGCTGCGGGGAGACCTTATTGCGGCCTTTCAATACTTAAAGGGGGCTTATAAGAAATATGGAGACAGATTTTTAGTAGGGCCAGTAGTGATAGGACAAGGGGTAATGGTTTTAAACTAATGGAGGGTAGATTCAGACTAGATATAAGGAAGACATTTTTTACAATGAGGGTGGTTAAACACTGGCACGGGTTGCCCAGAGAGGTGATAGATGCCCCATCCTTGGAAACATTCAAGGCCAGGCTGGATGGGGCTGTGAGCAACCTGATCTGGTTGTAGATGTCCCTGCCAACTGCAGGGGGGGATGGACTTGATGACCTTTAAAGGTCCCTTCCATCCCAATGCATTCTATGATTCTATTTTGAAGAACTCAATTTAAATAAGGCTAATTTTACTATTAGCAATTGTCATATACAGTATTCTCAGTCTGTACGTAGGAATGCAACTCTGTGAATATAAATGTAAAATTATTCAGCATATATCTTCAAAGTCAAACTGGGCTCTTTTTCTCAAATAATCAGCAGTCATAGAAGCTGCCCAGTGCAAAGATTTCTTTCAAGGATATACCTGTTTTGTCATTGCTTCCAGCAAGGTTTTACAAAAGAATTTGTTGGGATTTTGCTGATGTTGTACAAGGAGGACTACGATATAGTACGGATGATAGGGATTATGCCAATAATTCCACTAAATAATGAATAATCCACTATCTCTGGTGGAAATAAACCTATCTCCAGTTGGCTCTCCGTATTTCTGGAAATGGATTCATTTATTTCACTCTTTTTCTAGAGGTGAATGTTACCTCATTATCATGCAAGGAAGGAGTCACTAACATTCATTATTTTACTTTGTATAACTGAAAAGTCCAGACAAATGTTCCCATGTCATGCCTAGCAGCATAGTGTAGCTTGGAAGATGGAGTTGCCCAGGACTTCAGTACGCCCAGTCCTGTATCTCATCTCTATTGATCTTTAAAACCTCTTCATTCCTGTTTAGGGGTAATATCTTATAAAACTGAATTGTACGATTTGATCTCAGCTTGATTCTCCCTCATTAAAGCGTGATAGTGCAAGTAACGTCTTCGGTAGTTAGGATGAAATATGGATATGATTTTCCAGGACTTGGATGTCCTTGGGGGCCTGAGAAATGTGTTAGCAGAAAGGCTGTGGATGGACCAGCAAGGAAGGAAATAAATTACCTGAGATTCATGAAGATCTAAGAGTTATACCTCCTCTTGCAACAACTCTTTTAGCCAAACACCTATCTTGCTAAAGAAAGTTCAGTTAAAAAAGTTTATATTGTTTAGAAAGAGTAGACCAAGTCTGTGTTTATATATTTGCCAATGGGTGGGTTAGTTTGTTGTTATTACGAAATACAGTGGCACAGTTCTTTTTCTGTGTCATTCGGG
Organism: Theristicus caerulescens; assembly: GCA_020745775.1. Lineage (NCBI taxonomy): Eukaryota > Metazoa > Chordata > Aves > Pelecaniformes > Threskiornithidae > Theristicus > Theristicus caerulescens. Next base: position 125,576,140 of record CM036559.1, on the reverse strand, counting down.
TTACCAGCATCTAGGGGTGGTTCCTGGCGCTGGAGCATATGGACTCTAGGTTTCCTTGTTGTGAGAAAAAGTAGGTTAGGAATGTTTACAGATAATCTTCATTTGGCCTAACAGAAACTGGTCAAGTTGATAAATACCTAGATTATAGCTTAGAGACTGAAAATTTGGTAATGTTACTTTGTGCTGGTTTTACCGTTCATACTTTCAAGTTGAGAGATACATTTTCCCATTTTCATTCTTTCAGGGAACACATTTTTATTACTGAAAAAACAGATTTCAGTGAAGGAAACTGAAACAAGATAAGCTTTGGGGTTTTTAGTGCACCTTCTGAGTTCAGGACTATAAAAGTTCAGCCAAAAATAGCAACTGCTATTTACTTCAGACAAACCGTGAGGTTAATCTGTGGTTAGTCTTGAACAAAAACAAGCACACTTACACATATAGGTGCATTTATGTTTCTCCCAATGGGCCAATTAGCATCTGCTTCTGCCAAGCACTGATCACTTCCTACGAAAAGAGAAGGATCCTTGCCTGTTTCTGACTCTAATGGAAGTTGAGGGCACTAAAACCCACTATCAGCACCTGGCCCGTAGAGATTAATGGCACTATGCAAAGAGTATTACTAAACAATATACAGCACAGAAGGCATTTTTGGAACACTGCAAAAATAGAGTCCCATTTTAAGACTCTCATTACTGTCATATAAAACAGATGGGAAAGATATGAAAGTTTAAGATTATAGTAAAAAAAAAAATTCCTGTGCCAAATGCAACTTCTGAGAAAGTTTGTAAGAGATTGACAGGAACTAGATTTAAAAAAAGAAGAGAAAAAATTGGCAAGCATTGCAAAAGAGAAGACTGTATGGAAAGAGATAGCCAGAATAATGATCTAAGAAACAGCACACTCTGGAAATGTCAGAAAAATGGAAAAATATGTTTTACTGCTGCTTTCATAGAAAGTCGAAGGGAAGGACTATAACTTAAATGTAAAATAAGGATCAGAAACAGGAAGACAAACATTTGCTATTCGTAAACTTTGTCCACTGACAAAACAGTGTCACCAAGGTCCTAAATGAAAAATTCCTGCCATTGCATATATTGACTTTTTTACAATATTGGGGTCCAAGAAGTGGAAAAATATAAAAAAGATAGTCCTTATGTAAATTGTATCATATGGAAATTTGGTTGTATGATATTAAGCTTTCTGTCTCCATTCATTGTCTGCATGAGTGCACAGGGATAATGATAAAATAGGGACTAATTTTCAAATGTCTGTGCATAAGATTATGTGACTAAGTCTTTTAACATGAATACATTTAGTACACATCTTTTGTCACTCACCTCAGCAGATAAACTAAGGTTAATTACCTACGTTCAGACAACCAGGTTTAAAATGTGTGCCTTTATTTGCCATTTTAATTAATGGACTCAGGTTCTGAATTGCAAGAATTTTCCTTTCTTGACAGATCTTGTAAAAGTGACAAGTCTATTTCTGTGTTTAAGTACCAGTGCCTGATACATCAGTGTCTGCTTATGCATCTTTCATTCTCCTGAGGACAGGTGATTTGGGTTTCAAAACTCATTCGTAATTAAAGCTTCAGAGAACTTTTACCTGTGTGTCGGTACATGAAAACTGATAATGCAGAAAAATTCACTCAAACTGTGTGAAAGGCTGAGTCCAGTTTTGCAACTTGAGTGGCAGAGGAAACAAAAGCCTTTGAACATTTTAACGCTATTATAACAAACTCGGCTGCTGCAGATGGTGGAAGATGCCAACCTGCTTCCCCAGAACCACTGCCTCTCAGGAGCTAAGCTTACTCTTTTCTTTGACCTTTAATGTTGACAGCAATGGAGGCAAATGACAGCAGATGATACCAGAGTCAGCAGCAGTCAAGTCAGTTTGTCAAACATTCTTCTTTTCACAGCTCTTAATGCAGATTTAACGGGTTTACCAGAGCAGATGGAAAGAGGAGTGGAAGAGGAATAGATGGGAGAGCAGGGTAAGGGTCACCACTCTCCGAGAAGAAAGGTTTGCGAGGGAGGAATGTAATGGTTATAAGCAGTAGATTACACAAGGAAGGAGAAAGCATAACTCAAAAATATTTGTCCTCTTAGTAATACTGTTTATGATGCTTATTTTTTTTTCACCTACTCTCACTTATTACACATTGGGAATGTCTGGAAAAGCTCCAAAACTGACCCTTTCCTATATGGAATTTAGCAAGCAAAAATGTGTCTAAAAAGGTAAGAAGTGCTAAGACATATGAATGGAAGGGATATTGCACATTTTGGACAAAGCTTGGTAGAAATGTTGGAGAATCTTCGGAAAGAAATTAAAGCTGCACGAGCAAATGGCTCTCTGTAAATTCAGCCTTGGAAAATATACAGATAGTTTTTGTTTGGGAAAAAACCTCTTGCAAGAACCAGGGTGAGTGTTGGGTTTTCAATGTGTGTGCTCAGATGGAGGGAAATTCAGAGAAAGTACTTCGTGAATTTACAGGTTATAAGCTATATAAGTTTTTTGTTTTGGAGCTTGGCAGCTAGTATCCAAATTATTTTATAATTCTGTCCAAGTTATTGATGTTTTTGGCATTATAATTATAGCAATCAGTGTTAGTAAGTGCTTTATAAGCTCTAAATTAGTCATGTTAAGAATTTTCGATTTTCACTTAGCTCATAGGCTATATTGAGACATTGCTGTATCTCAAGAAGGCCTTAGCAATCCCAAAAATCAGCTGTAGTGGTTTGTCATTCCAGCGATGAGATCGGTACTCTCTGTTGACAGACATCTCATGCATTTCAGCAGTGATTTAGTTAAAGTACCATTTAACATGGTAGCCCAGATGAGTGTGAGTGAGTTGCTACTGTCATCGTATTAAATAAAATTAGTGAATTCCCATTGTCACTTTGAAAGTCAATTTGCCCTATACATCTTCCTTTTGGGGTCAAATCCAGCTGAGTCTATAGCTCAGTCGGCACATTTGCAAGGATTTAGTTTGTGACTAAACAAAACATAGGTCCCTCTTTATGCAGTTATTTAATGTCAGAGCATAGGATACAGTGGAATATATAGCAGTCATCATGTTTGCAGCCCTACAAAGGTATACGTTCTGTGAAAACTGGTAAAAAGTGAACACACGGAGGGGCTGTGTGTCCTTTGGTTGGGAATACCTACTGAGCTGAGTGGCATTTTCAGCTGTGACACAGTCTCACCACAGCAAGTGCTACGGAAATTGTGAAGGAGTGCAAACTCCAATATTTAGAATTATTCTGAGACTGAAGAATTGGCTTCTGAATTTGACTTCAAAACCTTGTGTTCTCCAGTTTTGTTCATAAATCCTTGTTTGAAGCAAGGTGCCTTTTGCCCCTTTCATCAAGTATTGTCAAAATTTTAGTGAAGGAGCTGACCCATTGGAGTATTGCCACTGCCTTCCCTGGAAGCACGACTTGCAGCTGGAAGCAAGATTTATAGGCTTCAAATTATCCATCTTTGCTGCTGCTATGTCAAACCGAAAGAAAGTAGAACAAACATCCACTTCCGAGCCACAAACCTCTGCCTTTGTGACTTTGGTGTCAAAGGTGTCCTTGCCTCCTTTTGCTTGTTTAGATTTTATTTATTGAGGGGTTTCTAGTAACTTCTGCCTGCAAGACTGCTTTTGTAACTCCTTTTGTCTCATTTCTCTATTTTAATTTAAATGTTAACCTTTCTGATTCTTAAGGATCTTCATTTTCCTGATGGCAATCTGTTTCTTTTCTTTTCTTGGGGTATGCTAGCTTTTCCCATTATCTATTGCCTGTCCTTAAACCAATGAATAGGTTGAAAAAATGGTGTCAGTGACATCTCCTCCTGCAGAAGTGAGCAAACAAAGGGACCCTCTGTGCTTCTGACACCTTGATTCTGAAGGGACAATGGCAGCTCTCTGCCAGCACTGCACGCCAGGTGTTGCTCCTCTGCGGCTCCAGCATAGCAAGTCCAAAAACGCTAACAGAATAGATACTGACGGTATTGCTTTTCCACAATCACAAACATTGCGTGGGAAAATATATTGGATTCCCGACCATGGCTAGTGTTTTTAGTATCTTTAGATATTTTTTTTCCTTCTTGATTTTCCTTTGTTTTGGAATGACATTGCAATCAGCTAGTACTTCCCCAGAAATTAGAATAAACTGCAGAATTTGGCATTAGTGTTTTGTGGAAATTAGGAGACATTGTTACATGGCATTTTAGTCCAGCACGATGCCTCGATGCCTGTGTATAAATTCTAGCTGCATCATTTCTGGCTATACTGCAGAAAGTGATGGCCCCCACAGCTTCCAAATATGTTCAATTAGCTTCCCAGTAACTCAACAAGGGATGTTTTTGTGACAGACAAATGGTTAACTGCTGAACCAAAAATTAGTAGTTGCCTTGGTAGCAATAATCATGGTCTGGCTATTTTTATACAAACAGAATGTAACAGCAACCAATAATTATTTTTAATGCATTATTTTTCAAAGATTAAAATAACTTCTGGCATGTCTGTGAAAAGGTAAGATTCTTGAAATAGGAAGTTTTAGCATAACTTAGAAGTGTTGAGTGTCCTGAAAGTCATGTCTCGGAAAACATGGTGGAAAAGCTTTCCTTAATGAAAAAAAAAAAAAACAAACCAAAACAACAAAACAACCAACCAACCAGACAAAACAGACTAAAGGGGATGCAAAGCAGCAGTAAAACAGAATTGATATAGAAAGTGTGGAATAAAAGACAAGAAATGTGTAGAAGATACAAAACTAATGTTGTTAAAGGAAGCTAAAGACAGCAATGCAATGTCTATGACTGCTGAAATTAGGAGCAATGAGAGGCAAAATGTGTATAGATGGATGCCCTTTTTACATGCTGGGAACTGCAACAAGGGAAAATCCCAGTTTGGATATTCAGATATGAGTCTCAGAGAAGGACTCAAATAACGCTGTAAGCAATTTTTCCAAAATGCTGTTCTGAGTGCAGTACTGTGACTAGTAAATGTGGTGTGACCCTTGGGTGAATAAAAAAAATAGCAAGAAATAGAATGTGGTCTAACATTTTATGTCTACGTTTTATAACGGCTTAACATTTTATAATGGTTGGACTCAATGATTTTAAGGGTCTTTTCGAACCTTAATGATTATATGATTCTATGTAGCTCTAATAAGATACTTGCTAGAATTTTGTCTAAGTCCCTATTTTAGGACAGATGTGAAAGCAGTGGAGAGCACGAAAAAGAAGATGAAAAAATAATCCTTCCCAAAACAGGATAAAAGACCTCAATCTGTTCCACTCGCTGAAAGGGTGGAGGTCATTTGATTACTGGGCTTGGATTCCCGCATCAAGAGAAAATACGAAGGGGTTTTCTAGCTTACTGGGAAAGATTTAAAATTACCCAATGGCTGAAAGCAGAAATCAGATAAGACAGCACCACTTAGCAGTGAGGGTAAACATTAGAGCACCTTACCAGTTCTTAAAATTAGATTAGATAACCTTCTTTAAAGATCTGCCTTAAATCTGGCTTCTGGGAGACATCCTGTGCCCTGTGCTTGCAGGGGTCTGGCTGCCTTGTTCCTTCTGACCTTGCTGTCAATCAAAATACATGTCCCATTTACCCATTTTATGGGTTGCAGCCAGAACACAGTAAGATCAGCATTGCTTTCAACATGGTCCTAATGCTTCCCAGTCAATGTTTAGGTAATGATTGTCATCATTGTCTTAATGACTTGTAGTCAACAGCTATAATTAAGTCTTCATATATATATATACACCTATATGTATATGGATATATATCATACTGAATGGTCTAGAAAAGATGGAAAGGGATCAGGTCTCTGGGTTTTTTTCATATTACAAATTTAGCACGTACCTTATGAAAACATTAAGTACCAGATTTAAAACTAAGAATCTGTGCTTTCTGACAGAGTGCATAATTATACTGCATAAATGTATAATTATAAATATTATGCATTTATGGAGGATAAATCTGTCAATGGATATTAAACACAATGGTATGAATACTGTATCTAATTCAAGAAAATATTAATTGTTGAGAACTGGGTCAGTTTTCCAAAAAGAAAGATCCTATGTATATTATTTGTGAAATCTTTGCCAAATATTCATTAATAGCTATTGTCAGAACCAGAAGAGTAGATTAGGTGGTCCTGTGATCCAGGACAGTACCCGTTCTGTCTTTAAACCTCATATTTCAAGAATATCCAGTTGTTCACAAGGTTCAGGGAGGATTATTTTCCTCCATGATCCAAGTTGAATATGTATGCTCAGAAATGAATATTTTTTTCCCTTCCCTTAAAACATCAGCGTTGGATACAACTGGAGAAAACATGCCAGACTGAGTAGGCCAGCGCTTTCAGGGGGTATTGAGAATCCTCTGCTTTAAATGCTTGGCTGGTACATCTTAGCCAGCTGGTGAGGATTAAATTTATCATGAGACCTGGGGACAGGGATGAATTTTCCACAAGTCAGATTAGAAGGAACCTTGGGATTTTTTTCAGTTTTTGTTATAGCTTGGAGCATGGATCATTTCTCACCTAATCAATTCTCTGTTATTGTTAAAGTCCAAAGTAACACCTTGTTCTTTTCTATTCCCTGCCTATGGCACTTAATAATTTAGTTTTTCATGGGCTGAAATGATGTAGTTTAGCTCAAATTACCAGGCTCAGTACAAGGTAAATGGAGGAAAATTAATGTCTTGTGTTACAGAGCTCAGACTGAGTCGTCTAATCATTCCTTCTGGTATTAAACATAAAACTTTGCCTTGGCAAATTAATTTGGCCTAAAAAGTCAAAAGTAGAAGGAATTTCAGAAAGGTTGCGGGGAGTTTTCCTGCAAACTTTGAAAACAGAATGTCAATTTTTTTTGTTTCTATTGTGTGACTAACTCAGTTTGAAATCAAAATTTTTGTCTAATGTTTCCTGTATGTTTTTCTTTCAAATTTTCCATGTAGTTAAATGTACTGTAGATTCAGAATATATAATGCAATAATAACAGCAATGTAGTTAGAATTTGGAGTTCATTTTAGGGATAATTTGGGGCCAGCCCTACTAACAATGATTGAAGGAGCATTACCTATGTACTCCTGGGACAGTTAGTGCCAATTTGACCTCTGTGCATAGTGGGACCAGGATAAGTGTTCTCATTGCTGTCTTTCTCTGCCATGGCAGTATAAGTTATTATTTTGTCAGGAAATTCCTTGGATAGCATGATATTAACCATGCTGACTATGCCTATACCATAAAGAAAACCTTCCCAGAGGGAATCCTTGGTTCCCAGGCTTGGTGATACATAGTGCCTGACTCCTCAAGAGCAGGTATGTCATACCCACACTGCACACCCAGATATCTTCTGGACCTGATATATCTTTGTTGGGGACCTAGAACAACTTCACCTTTTTTATAGGTTTTTCGTACAAAATGCCAGAGCATATAGTGTTGTAGTCCAGTAGTTTGGTGCTTCAGCAGAAAGTGTGTTCTGGTGCATGGGATGACCTTAAGGACACATCCTGCTGGCATAATGTTGGGGGCCTCGTCTAAGCTGTCCCCAGCTAGAACTGAAGTTTCAGCTCAAGGAGAACAAATATTTTTTCTAAAAAAATGCCATGTGAGAACATACTTAGAATGTTATAAAATCACAGCCTGGAACCAGCAAATGAGCAGAGGAATTAAGTTATTTGACAGTAGAGGAGCAGCCAGCGTTGACTTTTTCCCCACTCAGATGCAGGGGACAAGTAGCTGGGGAAGGAGCATCATTCAGCGGTTTCTCAGGTCATGTGCTGGTTTTTATTTTTCTTTCCCAGATGAGAAGCTGAATGTCAGATGAGAAACATGGTGGTGGGCAGGAGATCTTGGCCCTCACAAAGAGCAGTGGCCATCTTAACTGTTTGTGAATATTGTCTTGATCCTGTGTCACAGTGGATTACAGTCAAAAGCCTTCCGCCACCTTTGCTCACATTCTTCATCAAGAAGGCAAGCCCAGCTTGGGAAGTCAGCCCATTCTCTATCTGTTGCTTGGTTGTGAATTTGAATGAAATAATTAGCTCCAAAATAAAGGATAACATGTTTTGGAAAGGGAAGGCTGGAGGTCAAGCACTGGTGTTTTGTTTTATTAGAAAATTACAATGGTTTTGCATAACAAAACCAGTTCCATTTTGGGATTGACTGAAGCAAGTTGTACAGCACAATTGTAGTATGATAAACAGAAGTCACAGTATTTGTTCCTGACAGACATCATTTAAGCTAAAGGAGAATAAGATTCATTTTTTTCAGTATTACCAAGATTTTAAGTTGCATCACCAGAGCACACACGTAAGAAATATTCAAAACGTATAGTGAAAGTTAATGAAATTTAAGCTTCTTATGATAGCTTGGTCTGTCCCAATAAGGATACATGGGCTGAAATGTAGCTGAAGAGGGAACTTATATCTTCTTCAAGGGACTGAGAAAGCAATATGGGAGGCACAGGAGCGCATGGGCTCCTATGGCAGTTGTATAAAGAAAAAAGTTATACAGAGTAAAAGGTTGGGGAAAGAACTGTTTGTTCTATGTCACTTTGGAAACATTTGTTTGAATTAATAAATCACCTCCTGAGGAAATGTCTTAAAAGATATTTGGGTGAGGTTAAACCTACAGTAGATTTTGAGCAACCGAGTGTAAAACAGAGTTGTCAAAACCACCTCTGTGGCTCCCTGACCCTGGACACACTGAGAAGATGCAGAGACCCCTTGTTTTGCCCATAACATGGGTGGTTTTGGTGACAGGACCTTGGTGTTGCTTTGCCATCCCTTCCATCCCAGTTTCATCGTCCCTCCTGGGCTGGCTGGGTTTTTTTGAATAGGAAGAATTAGGTGGTAGAGAGTCACAGTTAGGTGGCAGAAAGTCACACCAGGCTGTCTTTTGCTGTTTGAGCTGGGCAATAGAAAATTCTGAGGAGAGAAATATATCTAAAGTTTCCCATTCCTGCAAAGCATAGGCTCTTCTCTCTGGTAGTGAGCCACAGCCTCAGTTGCTCTGCTGGAGCTGGGCTTCACCTCAGGAGCAGACAACAAAGTCTGCAGCTCCTCTTTATTTCACATCCATATGATGTGAAATATGAATTTACTGTATTTCTAGAGCATGCTCCAGAAGCCAGGAGATGTGCATTCCCTCTATCAAGAGGGAAAAAAAAATTGAGAAAGAGACATTAAGCCTCATTCAGTATGACAAAGTGAATATTTCTGACTATATGCCTGGAGAACTACAGGCCAGTTAGTCTCACCTCAGTGCCTGGCAAGATCATGGAGCAGATCCTCCTGGAAACAATGCTAAGGCACATGGGAAATAAGGAGGTGATTGGTGACAGCCAACAGGGCTGCACTAAGGACAAATCATGCCTGACAAATTTGGTGGCCTTCTACAATGGGGTTACAGCATTGGTGGATAAGGGAAGAGCAGCTGATATCATCTACCTGGACTGGTGCAAAGCATTTGACACTGTCCTGCACGACATCCTTGTCTGTAAATTGGAGAGACATGGATTTGACGGATTGACCACTCAGTGGATAAGGAATTGGCTGGATGGTCACACTCAAAGTGTTGCAGTCAACGGCTAGATGTCCAAGTGGAGACTAATGACGAGTGGCATTCCTCAGGTGTCGGTATTGGGACCGGCACTGTTTAACATCTTTGACAGTGACATGGACAGTGGGATTAAGTGCACCCTCACCAAGTTTGCTGACAACACCAAGCTGTGTGGTGTGGTTGACATGCTGGAGGGAAGGGATGCCATCCAGAGGGACCTTGACAGGCTTGAGAGGTGAGCCTATGCAAACCCATGAAGTTCAACAAGGCTGTCATGGTTTAACCCCAGCCAGCAACGAAGCACCACACAGCCACTCGCTCACTCCCCCACAATGGGATGAGGGAGAGAATCAGAAGAGTAAAAGTGAGAAAATTCATGGGTTGAGATAAAGACAGTTTAATAGGTAAAGCAAAAGCCGCACACAAGCAAAGCAAAGCAAGGAATTCATTCACTACTTCCCATCAGCAGGCAGATGTTCAGCCATCCCCAGGAAAGCAGGGTTCCATCACGCGTAACGGTTACTTGGGAAGCCAAATGCCATCACGCCGAATGTCCCCCCCTTCCTTCTTTGTCCCTCAGCTTATACACTGAGCATGACGTCATATGGTATGGAATAGCCCTTTGGCCAGTCTGGGTCAGCTGTCCTGGCTGTGCCCCCTCCCAGCTTCTTGTGCACCTGGCAGATCATGGGAAGCTGAAAAGTCCTTGACCAGTGTAAGCCCTACTCAGCAAGAACCAAAATGTCAGTGTGTTATCAACATTTTCTCATCCTAAATCCAAAACACAGCACTATACCAGCTACTAAGAAGAAAATTAACTCTATCCCAGCTGAAACTGGGACAAAGGCCAAGTGCAAGGTCCTGCACATGGGTTGGGGCAATCCCAAGCACAAATGCAGGCTGGACAGAGAATGGATTGAGAGCAGCCCTGTGGAGAAGGACTTGGGAGTGTTGGTTGATAAGAAGATCAACATGATGCGGCAATGTGTGCTTGCAGCCCAGAAAGCCACCTGTATCCTGGGCTGCAGCAAAAGAAGCGTGACCAGCAGGTCAAGGGAGGTGATTCTCCTCCTCTACTCCACTGTCATGAGACCCCACCTGGAGCACTGCATCCAGCTCTGGGGCCCCCAACATAAGAAGGACATGGACATGTTGGAATGAGTCCAGAGGAGGGCCACAAAGATGATCAGAGGGCTGGAACACCTCTCCTATGAGGAAAGGCTGAAAGAGCTGGGATTGTTCAGCCTGGAGAAGAGAAGGCTCCAGGGAGACCTTATAGCAGCCTTCCAGTACCTGAAGAGGGCCTACAAGAAAGCTGGAGTGGGACCTTTTACAAAGACGTGTAGTGATAGGACAGGGGTTAATGACTTTAAACTGAAAGAGGGTAGATTTAGATTAGCTGTAAGGAAAAAATTCTTCACCGTGAAGGTGGTGAGGCACTGGAACAGGCTGCCCAGAGAAGTTGTGGGTGCCCCATCCCTGGAAGTGTTCATGGCCAGGTTGGATGGGGCTTTGATCAACCTGGTCTAGGGGAAGGTGTCCCTGCCCATGGCAGGGATATTGGAACTAGGTGATCTTTAAGATCCCTTCCAACCCAAACCATTCTATGATTCTGTGATATAGGCGTATATGGGAGTTTAACTCATAATCACTAACCTGTGTATTACTTTGGCAAGTCACAGCAAAGGTTTATGACCATCACCCAGTCCAAGACCAAAGATGAAACCAAGCTGGGACATTAAATGGAGGCACCTTGTCTCCATAGGCTCATGCACTCCACGCTTTGCCAAGGTAGCTTGGATACCTGAAGGAATTACTCAGAGAAGTACAGGTCTCTGTCTAAGGCAGGGTGGCAGTATGAAATAAGTAGGTGGGCTTAGTGCAGCATCTAGTGGACAAATGTCCACATCACAAAAAAACGTGTTTCTGGCTGACTATTGCAGGAAGAATCAGCAAAGGACCAAGGGACCGTGAAGAAGAGCAAAATCCACTTTAGCTGTAAGAGGCATCACTCTTCCTAATGAGGCACACTGGCAAATGGAAGAAACTCATCCTAATATTATCCATTTTATAAATGTGAAATAGATATATAGGGAACCTGAGGCAACATAGATTGATTTAAATCAAAGTGAATTAAATCACTGGTTATAATCATGAATTAAATCAGAGGCAGGAAATCTTCAGTTAAACTGTGATTTTTTTTTATTTCATTTGCATTTTATGTCCTAAGGAATCTTTCTCATTGACTGATCTGATGACTTAAATGTGGTGATGTGCAGACAGATATAGTTTTTACACAACACTTGATTCTCTTTATTTCCTAGTGGGAAGGATGCATTGAGAAGGCTGCACAATACCTACACTTTCATTGAATAAATTATATTGTTTATAATATATTTTCTCTGTCCTTTTTTTTTTATTTTTACATTGCATTTGAGTTTAACTGGTTGCTAAGTTAATTAGAGAGATGGTGGATTGAAAATCTGGTGTGTTGGTGTCTAACAGAGCAAATAGGTAATTAGTGGGATTTTCAAAACCGATAAGCAGCCAGGCACTTCATTCTCAATAACATAAATATATCTGAACTAAATCAGAATTAGGTGGCTAGTCTTCATAGGTACTTTTCAAAGTCTCACATTTTTAGGTATTTTAAAAAACTGGCCCTGTGTTCTTTAAATTTTAGTTATTGTAGCTCTCATATTGTCATATTTATTTATAAATTGGAAGAGGAGAACAGCATGTCTGCTAATTCATTTCTGAATCATTTTCTCAGATTTCAATGGATTAATTCACAGGAGGAAAATATTCCCGCTGCATCTGATAATAAATAGAAACTAAAAGAAATGAAGGCAAATTCTTATTTACACAACAAAAGCAGAAAGTACTGGCCTTTGGAAAATATGTAAATATTTACATTCAGTCTTTTGTAAAAGCTACAGTACATGGTAATGTGACATATTTGTGAAGTTTAAGCTGTCATAAAAAATAACAATTTCTCAATTTTGGCTGTGTCACTATGGAAAAAGGTACCACTCCTTAACTCTCTAAAATCTGGAGATGAATCACTGGTGCAATACACTTTGTTATTTCTTTAACTGTTTGTAGTAATTTTAGTAAGTCTAGACTTAGCATATGTTGTCATAAGTCTGAATTTTAATGCTTTTATTTTTAAAAAGAAAAATATATTCAATTTAAAATCTCAACAAATATGATTTTTAAAAGTGGGTTTTAATTTTTAGTTTTAAAAAGTTTAATGGCCGTACTGACCACTGGGACATTATGGACCAATGCCGCCTTTGCCCCATATCTTGTCTCTGGATGTGAAATCTCTCCTCATCAGGGCCCCAGGCACCCATGGGATGTCCTCACCAACTTCCCTCAGCCTTGGGCATACACATTGGCTGGAAGAGGGAACTTGATGGTGGAGACTCTATGGAGGGTGAGGCCTTTTTTCTTTCCCTCATCCTCTCACCTGTGGGCAGAGCACCAGGGAGTGATGTCCACCGGCTCATTGGGTACCTCCAGGAAGCTGTTGCAGCTGCTCTGCTCAGGTTGCCCCTCTGGTTCCCTGCCAACATATTTTTGATTCTGTGGTGCCTGTACCATTTTTTCTTTCTCACTTGTGCCTTCACCATACCCAATAAGCTGGTTTTCTCATTTTCCTCTTCTCCTTTCATCCTTTCTTACCCTGGGAGGGCTTTATGGTGCAGTAACAGTAGGACAGTTTGTTTAAGGAGAGCATGTGACCATGGCCATCTTTCTGATCTCTACAAATTCATAGAATCATAGAATCATAGAATGGTTTGGGTTGGAAGGGACCTTAAAGATCACCTAGCTCCAACCCCCCTGCTATGGGCAGGGACACCTTCCCCTAGACCAGGTTGATCAAAGCCCCATCCAACCTGGCCTTGAACACTTCCAGGAATGGGGCATCCACAGCTTCTCTGGGCAGCCTGTTCCAGTGCCTCACCACCCTCACAGTGAAGAATTTCTTCCTTATAGCTAGTCTAAATCTACCTTCTTTCAGTTTAAAGCCATTACCCCTTGTCTTATCACTACATGCCCTTGTAAAATGTCCCTCTCTAGCTTTCTTGTAGGCCCTCTTCAGGTACTGGAAGGCTGCTATAAGGTCTCCCTGGAGCCTTCTCTTCTCCAGGCTGAACAGCCCCAACTGCCTCAGCCTTTTCTCATAGGAGAGGTGTTCCAGCCCTCTGATCATCTTTGTGGCCCTCCTCTGGACTCATTCCAACATGTCCGTGTCCTTCTTATGTTGGGGGCCCCAGAGCTGGATGCAGTGCTCCAGGTGGGGTTTCACGATAGCGGAGTAGAGGGGCAGAATCACCTCCCTTGACCTACTGTCCACGCTTCTTTTGCTGCAGCCCAGGATACAGTTGGCTTCATCCTGGATTCCTTTATCTTCTTAATCCAGCTTCTTCTAGGTCATTAAAACTATTGTTAAAATGCAGTGGTGTCCATAGGATTGTTTTTATTACATCAGACATGGCCATGATTGCCATAAATCTATGATAAAATGAATAGACATGTGAGTGAAGGATACCCATGGACATCATTTATTTCAACTCTAGCAAGACTTTTGACATGCCTCCTCTTGTATCCAGGTTGGGATGTTATTGTTTGGATGGCTGGACAACTAGATGAGTAACAAACTGGTTGAATGATCAGACTTAGAGGGTAGTGGTTAGTGGGTCACTCTCTACCTCAACACTGGTGACAAGTGGAGTCTATGCTGGGACCTGTTCTCTTTATCAAATGATCTTTATCAATGACCTGGAGATGAGGAGCACATGCTTGTCAAGCCAGCAGACACCACAGTGTGGGGAGAAGTTGACATGCTCACAGGCAGGGCTGCCATCCACAGGGACCTGGATGATCTGGGGGATGAGGGCAACAGAAACCTCATGAAATTCAACACATATGAACAGGAGTACGATATCCAGGGAAGTGCTTATCTCCCTCTTCTCAAAGCATGTTAGACCCCATGTATCTTTCAGCACAAGGAAGATGTTGATAAATTCAAGCAAGTTTAGCAGACGTTCACCAAGATGGTCAGAGCTGGAGCACATTCCCTTTGAGGAGAGACTGAAAGACCCAGGCTTGTTCAGCTTTTGAAGGCATGGCTTCAAGGGTGACCTAACCACAGACCCCAGTAGATACAAGTTGGTCCTCAAGGAGACAGAGCCAGACTTTTCACAGTGGCACATGGTGGAAGGACGAGAGGTAATTGGCATATATTGAAATTAAAGAGGTTCAGAATGGGTATAAGGAGAACCTTTCACCACTGGAACAGCCAAGCAGTGGTCCAGGTTGCCCAGAAAGGCTGTGCAGTCTCCATCCTTGGGAGTTCTCAAGACTTAGCCTGATAAACCCCTGAGTAACCTTGTCTGACTTCGTAGTTGATCCTGCTTTGAGCATGAGCTTGGACCAAAGACTGCCTGAGGTCCCTTGCAGCATAAAGTATCCTGTGATTTTGAGATCTAAATTTCTTCACATTAAATAATGCATGGCATAGAACATTCCTTGCTTCTAGTAAAAACACCCTGGTCTTCCGTCTTCCTTCCTGTAAAAAAAAGAAACATTTTTTAGAACTGTCAGATTTTCTCATGGCATGAGAAATGTGTCTGCACTGAAAACTGGCAATATATTCCATTGTGCAAGATAGCTGTAAGAAACATCTACAGAAATATCTAATATCAGGAACGGTCAGTTCATAAGAACTATGTTTCTTCGTCTTGAGATATTTTTCAGTTTATCTTTCTTTAGAACAGAGTAGTGGAAATTAAAATTAACCCTCCTTTGGTTTTAGGATGTTTCTAACCCACATAATTTCAGCAAAATACTTGAAAATATGACCCACGTGCACCCTGATGTCTCAAATAAGAGGAACAGATTATGGGTAGAGTTTCCACTTCTGCTTAAACTCCTCTATAGGGTCAAGTTTCAACTGGTTGATATCATTGCATCCAAGTCTGCCCAAAAGCAGCTGGTAGGAGAATCCAGATGGGCGTTCCTGGCTGTGATATTCATAATGGATCAGCAACCATAGTAGTAGATATAATTCTTCAACAGCTACCGAATCCTGTTCAACTTCTTCTGTTTGTGTTCTGGTGCCAAGATGTGACACAGGCGTCATGATATTCTGGCAGAGATGGGATGTGCCAGCAGGGAGGAAGAGCAGACTGCCTGGGATGTGGAGGGAAGGGTACAGGTGGCAGGAGAGAACCGTTGACGGAGCCTCAGGATGTCAGCCTACATTCACGTGGCTGCAATGTCACCTGCAGCTACAGCAGCCCTGCAAATAGTTCTCTTAATTTAAAGGCAGCTCAAGTTTACAGGTACAAAGACCTCCCACATTATTACCCAAATATGGGACATGTAGTAGTGGAGAATCTTAAGGGAAATCAGCTCATCCTAGGAAAGTCACTTTTACCAGTAGCCAGAAATCCCCTGTGGATCTTAGAGGGAGCTCAGCTGTGGCTTTGTGATTCTGCCCTTGGTTGTAAGGCAGTTTCCCACCTTCTGACTCTTGTCTGCTTCCAGCACGTGCGTGGCTCAGCCTGACTACTCCATTTGACAGAATAGCACCCTTTAAAGCTAGAGAGTACTTAATTTCAATCTGACATTGACACATGGTCATACGAGGAGCGGCTGAGGGAGCTGGGGTTGTTTAGTCTGGAGAGGAGGAGGCTGAGGGGAGACCTTATCACTCTCTACAACTACCTGAAAGGAGGCTGGAGCCAGGGGGGGTCGGTCTCTTCTCCCAAGTAACAAGTGATAGGACAAGAGGAAATGGCCTCAAGCTGTGCCAGGGGAGGTTTAGTTTGAATATTAGGAAAAACTTCTTCACCAAAAGGGTAGTCAGGCACTGGCACAGGCTGCCCAGGGAAGTGGTTGAGTCCCCATCCCTGGATATATTTAAAAGACGGGTAGATGTGGTGCTTGAGGACATGGTTTAGTGGTGGACTTGGCAGTGCTAGGTTAATGGTTGGACTTGATGACCTTAAAGGTCTTTTCCAACCTAAACGATTCTATGATTCTATGGAACATTAACACAGGTAATTCCCCTTAAAGCTAAGAGTAGCTATGTTTGTCCCTGGTACACTGATGGAGGATTTGACCTTGTGAACAT
Source organism: Theristicus caerulescens (assembly GCA_020745775.1). Taxonomy (NCBI): domain Eukaryota; kingdom Metazoa; phylum Chordata; class Aves; order Pelecaniformes; family Threskiornithidae; genus Theristicus; species Theristicus caerulescens. The sequence continues at coordinate 125,559,415 of CM036559.1, read as the reverse complement.
TCGTAAACTCTGAGGGGCTGCATACACGCTTTTTTGTTGACATTTATTCTCATGTGCTAAATTGTTTAAATCTGTTGTTACACATAAAGATACAGTGAGGGGAGTAAAACTGAAGCCATATATTGTTTTTCTCACTAGCAATATTCTTCAAAGAATATAAATGCATCTTCTTGTGAGGTACATATGCAAGCATATAAATTCTGTACTAATAGTTTGACAATTTCTTTATTAATTCTCTGCCACAACTATAAAATAACTTGTATGTCACATTGACACCAGAAACAAGCATAATTTCCAGGTAAACAGCTGTCTAAGTACTCCTCCAGGAAATTTATGTAACTTTAGCTCCTTCCTATGGCTGAAAATGCAATAGTCTAAAACAGACACCACCATTACATATCCTTAGTAAAAGAGGTATAATTATTGGTTGTGGCTGGCAGTTTATCTTATTCAGAAAAGTGGTTTTATATTAAAAGAACAGAATTCCAGCATTTCTGTTAACCATCCAGAGTAAAACAAGCTCGTATGTATATTCACAGCTGAAGGAATCTGTTTCTTTAAACACTGTAATTTTCAATAATACCTGCAGATGCATTACTTAATTTTTAAGTTTTATAGATAGATATAGATTGGATATAGATATAGATGATATAGATATAGATATAGATTAGATATAGATATTTTTCACCTCTGCAGAACAATTTCCATAATGATTTTCATTGGTCTAACTTTGATTACTAGGCATTTGGGGAGGTATTGTCATCTCTTATACTGTATAGTACAAAACACATTCATAGCAATCACTAAATAACAGACAGAAATAATGTGATTGAGAGCACAAACATAGGCTGGATGTGCACTGACATTCACCTTTGAGAAATGTAGCAAAATTCATATGTTAGGGAGTAGCAGAAATAGCCTAAAAGAGGTATTTATTAGAGGACAAAGATCTTTAAAACGATAATGTTGAAATAGAAGTAGAGGTAATAATAACAAAAGCTAAAGACCACAGTCCTGCACATTCATCTACATATATATAAGGATTTGAACTCATGGTCAAGTCACCACAGATTAACATGATGTCACATATCTCTTGAGCATGTGATTGACTGTGCCTGTGCTCTTTTCCTGCAGTAAATATGAGGTAATGCAATTTAACTTCATTTCCAGTAACAGAGGAGTTTGCCATAGATTAAAAGGAAACATATGGACTGTTACCACAATTCATCTGAGGCAAAATCAATTGTTAAGGTAATTTGGCAATCAATCTGAACATTGAGTGTTTGCAAACTTAAAATGTTAAAGCAGTAACAACAGAGTACTCTTTGTCAAACTACAGGCAAGTGGTCAGCAAAGGTGCTGAAGATGGTGTTTGGTGTTTCAATGTCCCAGAGTGAGGCTAGAGCCATGTCCTTTTGAGCAAAGGATTAGTGAGAAGCACCATTCTCCAAACGTGGTGATCCTGGGTGCCACCTCTCAGCTGGCTCCCTAGGACCTGAATACGATTCCTGCTCAGTATGAGGACCCATTCTGATAAAAATCCACTGTTAGTCTCACCATGCACATCTTTCCCAGCTCATGTCCCGGTTCCTGGTCCTCTGGCTGTACGTATTGAATAAATATTAATTCACTCTTTGACTGGCTTTTGAAGCCAACCAAGCATGCTGGGGCAGATCCCTGATGGGACACCACCCTGGCAGTGCTAGAGAAGAAAGTGCACAGCATGGAAACCACAGTCCTCCAGCACAATCCCAGAATGTTTTGTATCCTCAGACACAGATGTCACAGGAATGCAACACACATCTCCAGTGTCCTGAAAAACTCAAGATCAAGTGCTGTGTAGTGTGGATGTGGCCTGAGTTGTAGGGAAAGAGCCTTGAACAGTTTCAGCATGAGGTATGCTGCATTTCTTAGCCTGAGGTGGATGCAGCTGGACATATATTTTTTCGGAAGGGTCTAGAGTATGTCTAGGAATCATAAACTTAACCATGATCTTCTTCTGTTGTCCAGACACTAAGTCTCACCTTGATTTAATTATTTAAAATTTAATCTGGATTTTTTAATTTCTTCTTAGAACCAGTGTCTAGGTCAATACCTGGTAGCAGCAATGTTGCGACCATCACGCCTACAATTCACAAGTATCTTAAGAACCTTCTGGGTGACCACAAGTCCATCAGTTCTTTTGGTGAATCCTTTCTGAATTGTAGAGTCTTTCATTCATTAAATGACTTTGATAGTCACTTATTCCATAAGAATACATTAGAAAGAAAAAAAGAGGACATAAAATTCTCTCAATATTCCCATAAAGGAATAATTTACTTAACTGAAAAAAAATGTAGTCAAGACTTTAAGTAATGCTGTTCTTTGGAATCGACCCTAATCTCCACCATGAAGTGATAAATGGGTGCTAAAGGCTAAGTAGATTATCCTAGGAAAGTCTCCCTGAAAGTCATTTAACAGCTAATTATATGTTAAGGTCAAACATTACCGGTTTCTCATGGGAGAGAAGTAGACATCCCGTCTGATTTTCCTATTGTGAAACAATTTTAGGAATATGTCCAGATTCAAGGATTCTGCAAATGTCCCCTGAGAAACACCCCTTTTCTGACACTTTTCTTGATTTTGAATTTATCTGAGTTTGGTTTGGCCAATATCTATCCCAAGGGCAACAGAGTCATCACGTATTTGGGAGAAATAGGCTACATATTGTTTTCTTTTTGTTTCACTCATAAAAACCTGGCTATGGCACCTCCACTGCCCCAAAACAATTTTGCAATATGGTTAAGGGGGAAAGGGTATGGAGCTCTGGGACACCAGGGCACGCAAGTGGAATCTGTTCAGTCTCTAATTCAGTCCATCTTCATTTCTTCAGTGTCCTTAAGCTCTGTACTAAAGAGCATCTGACAATACTTATCTATTACATTCAAGCATGAAGACAATCTGGAATAACTGTCCTGCAAATTTTAAGCAGCTCTGTGAGTAAAGTCTACAGTTAGGTGAAATGATCTGGGCATTCACGGAGGCATAGCTGGCACAACCTATTCTCCATCTTAACTCACTGTTCCACACTCTAAGCTATAGTCATTCCTCAGAGGAATCAAATTTCATAACAAGGAGCTGAACAGTATAAAAGGATGTGATTTGTATCATGATATTGCTTGAAACCTATTTTTTCTTCCCGTGAATGAAAGCACTTTTCTTCCAGAGTGGAAAGGAACATATGAATGTAGGCAAGATGATGACTCACAGCTGTGAAATTGCTCACATGAATAACATTCATGAGCATGAAGGTCTGACTGCAGTCAGTATGTGGCTGCAGTTCTTGTAGACGCGTACAAGCCAGTCAGCCAGGGCACTGACAGTGTTTTTGCTGAGGCAGCCCAGAGATGAGCATAGGCTGCAAAACCCACTCAAGCAGCAGTGCAAAGATTTGGGTGGCCAGCCCTCACTGAGTGATGGTGCCCATGTCTACATTGCTTTCTGTACTTGGGCTTAGCTAGGCTATCTCCCCAGCTGGCACAGGTTTGTTTGCACTGTAGTCCTGACTCTGACTGGTACAGCTATGTTTACTAAGGTTTTGTTAAAAGACACATTTGAGAAGTATTTTTGTCCAGACAATATGCAAGTAAGAAGCAAATGAGAGATCATGGCTTTGCAGAGCTGTGAAGTGGGGTAGATGGACAAGGGAGGAAAGGGAAAGAATGGGAGAAGAAGAAGGATACAACCTCATCCCTTTTAACAGAAAATGACAAAAGTCTTCACCTATTTTCCAGATGAAGGAAGGAAATAGGCAGTTTTCAGTTTATAGGAAGCTTTTAAAATGACATATTTAATAAACAAAGTGACCTTAGAAATCCGGAAAGGAAGAGTGGCATTCTCTGTCTTTGCTGAGGTGGACGAAGGAGCTGGAAGAGCCTGCCAGGGTTAATGAAGATCAAACACACCATTCCAGCCAGCAAGATTGTTGTGTAGAAACCACGTTAAACCACACAGACTTTTCTGTCACACAGTGAGCTGGTCGAAGTGACGATGCTTGCTTATTTATTTGTTTATTTATTCAATTTACAAGAGGCTCTGGTCAGCACACTCCCGTAGGGCACATATAATAAAAACAGTACATCAATTAAATAGCGATGTTTACAGCATTGACAGAATGCCTAACAAAGGACTTTGAATTACTTCAGGCCTGTCCCTTTGGAGATTACTCAAATTGTAGCTCTCACACATCTGGAAGGTCTGGAGGAGAAAAAGGCTGCATGAATACATGGATGTACCTTGAAGCACAGTTTGAAGGGCAACAGGAGCTTCAGCTGTTGTCTTATAGCTGTAAGGGAAGTGAATTCTCCAGTTTGGAGCCCTACATGAGATAAACCTGAGATTTTTAAAGCTATTTATGTACCTACAATCACAAGTAGGCACTAGTGGGTGTTCTTACTTGTCCTGTTTTTTAATGTTAATTCCAAACTTGTTCAGCCTACAAGTGAAAATCCCACGAGGTACCAGACTGCATCTATCTAACTTTAAAAATCTGGGCCTTGGTAGACTACTGCTACAGCATTAGCAAGTCGGGAGACAGGCAGCCTCTGAGGTCTCTTATAGCTATTTGGTCAAGCACATTTAGAGGTAAAAGTGTTATGTTTTTTAAGGGTCTGCCATATAACAAAAATATCCCTTGAGGGTAATAAAGAGTAAACTAAACAAACCTCACATACCACTCTGTCAACATCAGCTCCAGCCATGCAGCATGTCCCACAAGTGTCCCATGTCCCTGTTTCCTACCTGTGTTGCCTATTCTCTTCACTTCGTAAGGCCAATGCAGAGTTAGAGTGGCCAGTGGCCATGAAAGGATAAATGCCACTCTCAGGACAACTGTCCTATTTCCCCAAAGGCAGTTTTTGTAGTGTGGTGGTGGATCCAGCCAGGGTGTCCCATCTTGTAGTCCTTCAGTTCATGCAGACTAAGTGGTCCCTGGCCAAAAAAAGTTTTATTTTTCTTCTCAAACCCCAACTCTCTGCCAGCAGGTCCACAGGAATCCCTGGGGAGGCCACAGGGAAGGGGCCTGTCTAGATGCATAAAGAGGAAGCAGAGATACAAAATCTAGTTAAACCTGACTCTAGACTTTTCTCCTTATGTATCTTTAGACACGAAAGCCAGCATTATCCGAAAGGCTTAGTGATTTGGGGTGCCTCCTTTTGGGGATTTCCAACTTGAAATACCCCTGGGGTTGGCTTTTAAAAACAGCTGTGTACTCTTAGTTACAAGCGGAGTTAGAGATGCTCTGCACTGTCAAAGTCAGTCAGACCCGCAGATGTTCTGCACCTACAAAATCAGACCAAAAGCCTTGTGGCTCAGGCACCCTAAAATTGTGGGCTACTTCTGCGCAAGTTTACATTAGCCCAGCTCGGTTTCTGCACCTGTAAAACTGGACAGATGATGTTTAATTGCCTAGCTCAAAAGGGTTTTGCAAAGATCAATTAGCTAATGCCTATAAAGTGCTCTGCATGTATCCAGCGCAACCACTGTCGTGGCGTAGCACTACCCTTCCTCGCCATGCTCAGTAGGAGCACTGTTGCTTTAAAAAGGGAGCTTGTCCAAGCTCTCCTCCTCCACTGGATCTAAGATGGATGCTCCTGCTGCAGCACAGCCTGTAAGCAGACTTTGCCCAGCCTGCTTTTTTTGTTTTTCCTGGAAGCTTGCTCCAGACAAGTCAGCTGCACTGCAGACTGAGGAAAAGCAGGAGGGCAGCTCTCCCCAGGTAAGCTACCACCACCACAAAGCTGCTCATTCCCACACCTGGACGGGGCAGCACCAAGGATGCTGCCATCCTGAGAATTATGGTCCTCTCCGTCTGTGTCTCTAGCTGACTCACAACAGCTCTCAGCCAGGCAAGAGTCAAACAGCCCTGGCCTCTGCTCTCTTACATTTCTTTCCTGGCTGACTGGCACTAATTTAGTTACCAGGAGAACAGGGAGACTCCTGTTCCCACACCCAAAGCTGATCTTGTGCACGTTCCTTTGCATTAGCATCGCCTCCATGGAGGCACTCTTGAATGACATGGGAGCTGCCTGCAGCACGATGGTCCTGAGGCCATGCTGGGGCCCGGCAGCAGACTTTTTACCCCGTGGTGAGGAGGTGGTCTTTGGTCACCGGAGAGAGCCGAGGGATTAGCTCAGAAGGGTTCTGCAGGCTCTCGTAGGCCTGCCACCACCGGGAGCAGTTTAAGCTGCATTGGCTCCTTTCCCTCAGAAATGCATTGATTTTCCACTAAGCTCCTCTTCTTTGAGGCATTAAAGATGTCATCTTTAGAGGACTGCAAACGGGGCACTCCAATAACTCTCCAAAGTTTAGCTTTATTTCATCTTATTATTCCCATGGACGCTTTGGAGGAGACGTGCCCTCTGTATAACGTCCATTTTACTAAGGTCTTTCCTTTCCCTGCCCCGGGTGGTGAAGTGTTGGAGGTAGGAGATGTTCCTGACTGACACAGAGCTGGAGGCAACGTGCTTTTTCTTAATGACTTCGATTTACAGAACTGTTTCACCTCAGCCAAGAGTAACAGACCCTGCTAGTACTCCCACAACCCCAGGGACAGAGAGCGCTTGTTCAGTGGCAGAGGGGTGGAAAATCCCTGCCCTGACTTTTAAAGGCATTTTAGAAAGAGAAAAGTGCTGTAAAGGGCCAGTGGTCAGCGCTTACCGGGACAGAGCCGAATAGGACCGTTGTAATCAGCCCTGTGCTTCTCCCTGAGCACGCCGCAGCGGAGGGTTGAGCAAGGACTGCGAGCATCGAGGAAGCGCTTGTGCCATGAGAGTGCCCAGTCCAGAAGCTGCCATGAATGAGAGGACTGATAGGATTCCCAGGCAATCCAGGATTAAACTTTCTCCTCCTCCATCTGTTTTTTGTGACCCGCAAGGATTTGCAGTCTTGCTTTTAAAGCCATGACAATGGGCATCAGCCGATGGAGGCAGAGAGAAGCTGTTGTCTGTGCCACAACATTAAAAACACAAAAGCAACACACTCCCAGCTTTCACTGGGTAACCTTTTCTTTTCCCACTGTGAAAAACTGATCAGGCTACACAGCAAGACACACAGAAACAGTTGAGAGGAGAGGAGAAAAGGTGTTTGAGAGGCATTTTTCTTCAATGGCCCCTTGCCATTATTAGCGGCTCAGCTGGTTGGCATCTCTGTGTGGTTTGGAGTCAAGGGCAGCCCCCTCTCCAAAAAGAAAAAGATGGACATTGATGGTTTTCCCTTGGTTGTTTCCCAGATGTGGGATGAATGCATTTAACAGAGGGATCTGCAATCTCTGTTCCCCAAATTACACTGTCAGGGTCACATAAGAGCAGCCTGTGTGCCTACTGTGTCTAGGGCCAATGTCCATGGCCCACCCTGAGCATACTGGGGTTAGAAAAGCCAGCAAACAGAGAGCCTAAGCAGATGTTGTCATACAGCTGTTTCTGCTATAGTTTTGTTGGAATTTTCTTGGAAAACTTGCTGTAGAATTTAGCTGTGACCACAATTCCATCTCTTATTTGCTTTCTGCTAATATTGGAGTGAATGAAGTTTAGGGTTTGGGTTTTTCCTGGTTTTTTTTTTTTTTTTTGAATGAGAATTTCATAGCTGAAAAGCCATTAAATGCTAAAAGCTGTGAGAATAGTGGCATTTGCCAGAATTTCCTGTTAAGAAAATCTGAGGAAAATCAGTGACAATCTTCCTGACTGCTGAGAACTGCTGGAAAACACTCACTTTTAATGGGAACTGGGAAAAATGGATACATTTATATACAGAAAAATTGTAAAAAAAAAAAAAATCAAACATCTGGTTAATCAGGAATTTCTTCTCTATATATCAGGGAGAATTTCTGAGCAAAAGAAAATCCTCATAGAGGAAGCCAAAGGTGTCCTTCTGCTTCTAGCACACGTGGAGATAGCCTGGGTTCATCTCTGACATGAAATGTGTGTCTGATTAGCACCCAGCCTGCACCCTTACCCATAGTAAGCCTTAACCATAATAATATGGAGCAAGTAATGTAAGACTTTACAAAATGGGATGTAGTTTTAGGCTCGGGTCATTTATTTATTTATTTATTTTTGTCTGCCTGAAATTATAGCTTTGTTTAATGACATTTTGCAATCAAGATATCAGACTTTCTTGCAAAAGCTAGTAATGTTGTGAAAAATTCATTTCTCCAAAGTGCCAAAAAGCCCGACCTTCTCGTGAATTGTGATGTATCATCGGTTTTATTTTTACTTCTGCTTTCATCAAGCACTTTTCCTTTAGGCTTATAATTCCTCTCTAAATAGTAGTACCATATGACACAAGAAATGAAGGCTGGTTTCCGGTGGTTCCTCCCTCGAGCTGCCAGCAGCAGTCTGAACTTCTCAGTACTAGAGATATATAGTATAGGCACTGGCTTTCCAGTAAAAGCAAATTATGGGAACTGCATTTGAAAATTAATGCCAGGCCCTTATGAAACACTTTCAGGAAATGGTCAAGGTAATAAGAACAATTTTTACTTGCTTTTTTATTTGGTTTTGATTTTGTGATTTCTGCTGTCTCCTAACTTTTATCTAGATCATAGCAGCATTTCACACAGGACTGAAAAGAACAGACTCCTTATTTTACTTCAGCCAGGTATAGTCCCTATGGACTTCCCACCTATATGGGCCATTAATGATCACCAAAATTTGAATTCCATATGATCCAAGCAATGAGGTCCAAGCAGTGTATGTATCTTCTCAGTAACTAGAGACGCATTTCTTGACAGTGGACTTCCCCTTTGAAACTCTTTTGGGGATGTAACACTCTATGCTCCAGCTAGCCTAAATCCCAGGGAGAATTGCTTCCAAGTACTTTTTATTGAAGTCCGTATCCTGAGCACCCTGGAATTTGTCAGAGGAATGGCACATGTAAAGTTTCAACATAAAGAAATGGCCTGAAAGCAATAGCATGAAATACAAATGTGAAGTGTTGCATGTAGGAAGGGATATCCAATTGCACAAAACCCAAATGTGTATTGATTAGACAGGCAGCAGAGAAGGACGGGGTTGGGTAAAAATGAATCCCAGAGTGAGTCTCAGTGAAAAATATGAGGCTATTGCAAAGCTAATGTAAAAAACTTGGGCTATATTTAGAGAATTACTGTAAGCGAGAGATGGAAGGAATTATTCTGCTGGGCAATGTCATGGTTTGGATGCACACTTTGAGAGGGATGAAGAGATTTTAGAGGAAAAGACCAAGGTCATTAAGGATTTTATAATGTATGAGGTATGGTGAAGTTTGAAAGAATTAAGTAGAACAAGTTGGGATAAACAATGACTATCAAATATATAAAACGTATTGTTATAACAATGACTGAGATCTATTAGGCTACAACTTTTCATTATGGAAAAGAAACCAGTTAGAGAGGATACAGCACCGGTTTATAAAATCATGACTGACATGGAGAGGATGAATAGGAGTTGACTGTTCTTTGTTTCTTCCATTGCAACATTTTGAGACAGCTGATAAAGATATCAGGAGCAAGATTCAAAATAAAAAAAAACAGAGAGTTTTTCATAGAAGTGGAAGGCTTGGGGAACTTCTCACCAAAGGATGTTATGGAAGTAGAAGTTTACATGGATTCAAAGGGAGACTGGAAAATTACTGGAAAATTGCTACCAATTATTGTGCTTCCTGCTGGGGGAGTCGCACTTGCACACAGCAGGAAGGACGTGCATGCAGAGCTGGTGACCATGTGTAGGACTGTGGCCAGGCTTACGCCTCTATTTAATGCATATAGTAAATATGTGTATGGTGCAATAACTTCAGTGTATATTGAGATAACTGAGCTAGCTAGTTTAGTGCTAGCAACAGTGTAGTAACACAAAATTCAGTGTAGGCTAACCCCTCTTCTGCCCCGGCAGTCTGGGTAAGCATTGAAGCTCTTAGTCCTTGGTGAGCTCTAGTGTGTGGTGGCTAAACTGATCGCTTCAAGCTCATTTAGGTGCACGTGTATTACACTATAATCACTTGAAGAAATCAGTAGGTCTACATAATGACATTAAAGTGGGGCATATATATTCTGAAAGTGCTGTGAGCATGTTTTCACCCTGTGTTGGCAGGACCAGGCCTTTATTTCTCTTTAATTTCTCACAGAAAATTTTAAAAATTCTAATGCAAGATATAAATAGGAATCTTCACAAAAGCAGAGCTGTTCTGTAGCTATTGAGGGCTTGCAGTAATATGCTTGATTTTTTCCTTCAAGCTGATATTTAATTTGAGTAATTTTTCTCCCCTCTCTCATTTTTCTTTTAAATTTATACCTGGTTAACAAAGTTACTTTAAAAAATTATATGCAATTGGTGACTTTGTAAATGATTTAACAGATCAAAATTATTTTCAGAAATAATTCAGACAGCTTTCCACTGGTTAAAAATATAAAACTATGCTGGTAATGTGGCACTTTAAAATGTGTAAACACTTATGAACATGAGTACTTTTTGTAAGAGTATTCCCATTAACTTAAAAATGACTGTTTATATGACTGTGTACTTAGAGATATGGACATTTAATTGGAAGGCATTATCTCCATCTTCAGGTGGAGAGATTGAGTCATATAATGCTTTCCAAGCTGCCTACTGCATCTGAATTTTGATGCATAGGTGTTTTTCAGAGCATCCGACTGTCCTCTGCCTATCTATCTGCCTCCATGCTGTGATCTCAAGGTGCTTGAGGAGAACTTTCTATCTCCATGAGTTGTCCATTCCCTTGTCAGCTCTAGGAGAAGCAAAGCAGCTCTCCACCATCAGGGTCTGTTGGTGGCAGAAGCCAACTGACAACATATCCCTGCCTATATGCAGAGACTTGGGAAAGCCAAGCCAGCTGCCACAAGCCACCGTGTGAGATGTAGCAGCTGCTGCTCATGACAGTGGAAGAGGTGGGTCCCAGCAGTCGCAGTGACATCTCACAGAAGTAGTAAACATGTCTCTACATGGATGTCCCCGGGGTTCTCTGTCCCACCTCCACCCCAGTGGCCCTATTCATGTCTTTCTTATGGTAGGACTGGCCCAGATCTAGTCTAGTCCTTGAGCCTTTGGACATTAAAAAAGTCACCTAATCCCCATTTCTAAGAGCAGAGGTGAAAATTCAATCTCGTATTACCCCTTAGTTCAGGTTCAGACATAGCTTTGCATGAGGTGCAGACAGATCACAAAATAGCAGCTCCTCCATGGATTTTAGCTGCTCTTGAGCTGATATCCAGTGACTGTAGGGTCTTTCCTGGGTGGGCTTCAATGATGTGCGCTCACAGCCCAGAAGGCCGACTGTATCTTGGGCTGCATCAAAAGCAGCATGGCCAGAAGGTCAAGGGAGGTGATTCTGCCCCTCTACTCTACTCTGGTCAGACCCCACCTGGAGCCCTGCGTCCAACTCTGGGGCACCCAACATAAGAAGGACATGGACCTGTTGGAGCGGGTCCAGAGGAGGCCACAAAGATGATCAGAGGGATGGAGCACCTCTGCTATGAGGAAAGGCTGAAAGAGCTGGGGTTGTTCAGCCTGCAGAAGAGAAGGCTGCGGGGAGACCTTATTGCGCCCTTTCAATACTTAAAGGGGGCCTACAAGAAAGATGAGGACAGACTTTTTATTAGGACCGGTTGCGACAGGACAAGGGGTAATGGTTGTAAACTAAAGAGGGTAGATTTAGACTATATATAAGGGAGAAATTTTTTACTATGAGGGTGGTGAAACACTGGAATGGGTTGCCCAGAGAAGTACTAGATGCCCCATCCTTGGGAACATTCAAGGCCAGGTTGGATGGGGCTCTGAGCAACCTGATCTGGTTGAAGATGTCCCTGCTCATTGCAGTGGCTTTGGACTAGATGACTGTTACAGGTCCCTTCCATCCCAAAGCATTCCATGATTGTATGATTCTATGATTCTATGATAATTGTTCCAAAAGCAGGTGGATTTTCAGGCAAACTAAGCCCAGGCTTCTGATAGTCACCAACAGAAAAATATCAGCAAATTAAAGGCTTGTCATCTCCATTCTGTTCCCCAAAATGACCAGCTCACATAAAGTATAGACAGATGAGATCCTTGAAATGCCCTAATTAGAGTCCCTCCAAATGACAGGACAGCTGGGAAAACTTTGGTTTAGACTAGAGGTTTGAGACTGTTTTGTTCTTAAGGAACATGTGACACAGTTGTGTGCAGTCATTTCTGTGTTGATGGGGGATCTTTCAAGTATGTTTTATATTTATATTCTCTGGTTCCTTTTGTACGTGCTGCCTGTGGTGTAACAAGCCTTCTCCCTTTTTCTTTCATCTAATATAATTCTTTGAGAAGACAACTTCTCTTTAATCACTGTCAGAGACAGGTTTAGTTTTTAGGAGACTTGATTAGCGTACAGGGAATTCAGAGAAGAGCAACAGAGAAGGTGATTTTGAATTCTAACAAAAGATTAGAAGAAAGTTAACAATGCATATAGCTTGGCCAAGGTTCTATAGATCATCTTGATCTTCTCGTATCTAATGGATGTGGTAGAGGGTTAGAGGAACTCAAGAAAAAGTTGAGTAGTGAAAATAGGGAAGGGGAAATACACAAATCTATACTATAGTACCAAAACTTAAGCAACTTCCTCAACAGAAACAGCAGAGAATTAAATAAAAGAGAAACCAATTACATATCCTAATATAGTGAAGGGTTCATATCTAAAAATTCTTTGTGACTCTTCAGGTCTTTACTTTTATTTTTACATATATTGGTCTTCTTGATTCTCACATGATATGTCAGGTACAGGGCTAAATATTGCTATTTGAACTAGCTCCAATGCAGGAGGAGGTATATACACATCAGGTGAGGAAGTACCATGCAAACATGACTATAATACTTCCAGAAATGCAACTCAGTTATTCCAAGTTAATTCATCTAATTCCACATAACGGTGCACTGTGAAAGGCAGACATCGTCAGAGAACCTGGAAAGGTTGGGTGAAGGCAACTGCCAGAGAGACTGGTAGAGTAGGAGAAATTTTACTGGATTTTTTTTTTTTTCCATTTTACCAAATGGAAATGATAAGTGGAGCAATAGTTCTTGTTTCTCCCAAATCTAGCAGGTGAGGGAGAGAGTAACTTTTGCAAAGACTAAGCTCAGACAGTAGCAGGTGACTTTTATTCACTGGCAGGGTCATTTTACTCGAAGTTTCTGACAATAACTCAATAACTACGCTGCAATTTGCTGGCAGTCTCCCTTTTTGCTAACAGCAAAAGAGATGCACTTCGTTGTGGCAGCACGGTGGTTGCGAGCAAGTAGGCTGGATTGGTGTGCTCAAATCCAAACAAAGGTGGAGGGCTCACAAAACTCAGCAGATCTGTGGGCACTCTTTTTCATACAGTGACACCCACAATGTTTGTTCTTCTGTATATCCCATCAGCCAGAGTGAAAACATGGACATAGATTTTCCAAGAACCCTTGCTCCTGCAGTATGACTGTGATTTAAATGCCTTTCCTGGCAATTAGCAATTTACTTCTGTGTCTGTAATGAGTCCTATTGGGAAAAAAAAAAAAAAGATAGAGGAGGATCTCTGAGCAAATGTTTTCTTATGGCAGTTTTCTATATGTGGTTGTCACTTAATTGAAATAAATGTCTTGGCCAACTGCGATATGAGTTATTATTCCAATCTGTCATTGGAATGAATCTTCCTTTTCTGATCTTTTCCCAAATGACTGTGCGTCAGGTAACTGTTTTTCACTTGAAAGCAACAATTAGTTTAAGTGTGAAGGGATGTTGTTTCTTGCCTTGCGCAATGCTCAGGTGATTGGTGTTTGATCCATCTTAACACTGAAATGAAATCACAGGTGAAACTTGTTCTGGCTGAAAATCTGCAATAGTGTTAGGGACTGGAGAAGAAATGGGAATTTTAATGAACAGATATGTCCTCCCTTTTGAGAGCATGAGCCAGCTGAATGCAGTCAGATCCAAAAGATCCAAGAGGTTAACTGGCTGATTTTCCTTCCCTTCTTTGAAATTGGAATTTGGAATTAAATGCAGGTGATTTTAATTAGACCCTGTGAATATTAATTGGAAATCATATTTGTGTGATTATGAGTCCAGTTTTAAATCAGGACATCGTGTTTAAAACATTGAAAAGTGCAGATGCGATGTATTCTTATATTAGAAATGCTAATGATTAGGACAGATTGAGAGTGTTGCTGATCACTTAAATGTCTAAGATGGGTGGATATTAGAACTGCTAAAATAGTTAAATAGCACAGTTTTCTGGCATTTTGTAGTAGTGTCTCCTAAAAATATTGTCATGCCACCCCCATTCCAAATTAACGCTTCTAAGGCCAGTGATGTAGTGTGCTCACACCTTAAGGTAGCACCGTGATTCATGTTTTAATGATAGTGGCTGCTGGCTGTAACTATGGAATGTATTGTCATGGAAACTACACTTTTCTATATTTACACCAGTGCTGGTTATGCGAGAGACAGTACTTGAAAGAAAATCTGTATAATATATAGCTTAATAACGAGACAGGCAAGCTAGGAATAAACAGATCAAAGATTCAGCAATGTTACGGCTGCTGTTTGTCACCATAGTACGTTTCTAAACAGGCTCAGTCACTGTTTCAGGTGACAACTAGCACAGCAAGTCAGAAAGAAGTGCTGCTGCAATGTCACTTTGGACTAACAGGTCAGAAAAACTTAGATTATTGATAGCTGATTGATTGGCATCCACATAGTGAACTCCCATGACATGTAACGCTCATGTCCAGGCTGTTAGGAAAAAAAGTATGAGCTGAGTGAATTGAGGACACTGGGTTGTAAGGACCTGTTATTTGCAAGAAATAAATCTTCAGAAATGGAACTGGGTTGTAATTCTAACTGTGGAGCAGTTCTATCTGTCATTTCAATCTAGAAACTACTGTCATTTTACTGAGCTTGGGCTCTTGCAAGCTCTAAGTTCAAAAATATAGAGTGAGAAACAATAATGAGAAAATATTCTACCAAGTTGAAATTTTGGATTGCAAATTGGATAAAAATAAAGTTATTGTATGGTGCAAAAGAAAGAGGAGGATCAAAGCTGTTTAAGAAAATGGTTCTTCTATGGTTTTAAACTTTGCAAAGTGAGGGTAAGTTATACTGAAGAAATTCTACTTAAAATTCGTATATATATATACGTGCAATATACAGACACGTATATATATTTACATAAATATAAAGTCTTAATAGAAGAGGTCTCCTACATTAGGGTCTGCAGTCTCAGGCAGATCTTTTTAAAAATTCTGTACCATTCACTCTCTGTACTGCTTGACCTGGCTACATACAGAGACCTCAATTTGCTATTTTCTCCATTCTGTTGTATAACAAATTTCTAGTTCGGGTTTATTACAGAAAATTGTTTCAGTTGTGCCTTAAGAACTCACTCGCGATTGCCAGGGAGACAAGCTGCTCTCATTTCTTTAGAAAGAGTTTCTAATTTGATGGGCAGAGCTTAGCGAGTCGCAAAAAAAGCAGGGTCAAGTCACTGGAAACAATTGCTGGGTTTACCTTGCTTTCAGCTGTGAAATCGTTGAAGACATCGCTTTACTTTCTATATCGTAGCCTTTTCATTTTATATTTGTGTGTCTGCCATGACCGAACCTAAAACTGGAGGATATATTCATCCAATTTTTGATATAAATAATCCTCTTAAAAAGCACAGCTAGCGGTTTGCTCATCCAAATGCTTTATTATGCATTTTCAGCTGGTGTTGCTTTAACCGAAGGAACAGCGACAGCTGTAACTGAATTCAAACCAGCATTATGCTCCCAAACTTCTTTAATTATTGCATTTCTGGAATACAGCAAGCCGTTTGCAGGTTATAGGATAACAGTACTAGCTGGAGTCATTAGTTACATTGCCTCTAAAGCAGAGTTTAGAGAGGGTTGCGTTTTAAGCTTCGTGCTGGTGCATTTTCCGTGCAACTTCATATCTTTATTCAGTGTCTCCTGCAATCCTTCAACCTGTCTATTTGTAAATTTGTGCCTGGAGAAAGCTCCCATGTGGCAAGCCAGGATTGGATAAATGTTACTTGTATTTCTCTGATTGCAAACTCCCAGCATCTGGGATTTTCAGCTTTGAGTACAGTTTGTTTCATGCTGAGATTCATCTTTTTGGGGAAAGCAAAGGTCATCGCTTCTCCGGAGTTGCGACTGATTTGATTCTTTTTCTCGGGGAGGCGCTGGGAAGGGAATCCTTACTGGAATGCATATTGATAAAGGCTGAGGATTCTGGCTTCTTAGATAAGTAATTTTTTTTTCTCTTCTCTCCCCACAATGACTATGTATTGCAGCAACTCACTGGCTTTTTACCAAATCAGGAGCTGCAGTATTTTTCTTCCGATGGAATAATTTCAGCCCACTTCAGCTAGCATGACAATCTTATGTGATTGTTATGAGTAGGCGTTTACATCCTTTTACATGCTAATACTGCCACACCTGCTAGTCCCCCTCATTTCCATTTATCTCTTTTTTTTTCTTTTTTTTTTTTTTCCAATGTAAAATCTAATTTCCCAGAGGAAGGGAAATCCTGAGATTCGTGACCAATGCTGCATCGTTGATTCATCAACAAAGAAGGGGATGGCTGAATGGGACACAGGTAGAGATTCAAGCAGGCTGCTTCTGACCAGCAAGAGAAAAGCTAGCTGTTGAGCAGCATATGTTGCCACTCCATGTGCTGTATTAGCTACTTGTTTTTAGCCTTCAGTAGGCTGCTACTACTGCAGCACTAAAGGAATGTGCCCTATTGTTAAAAATCCTGACTGCTTTACACCAATGATTTGCCACTGCAAAGTTGCATGCACCAACAACACTTTATCGTTGATGTTTGGATGCAAGGTAGGATGTGGTTAATGTATTTAAATGCATGCTGTAACTCCTTTGAATATCTGTGTTATTTAATTTCATGTCTGACTAGAGATTTCAGTGCAAATTGCGATACGTTGGCTATAAATTAGGGCTTACAGCCGATATGTTTTAAATGTTAGGAAAAAAATCAGAAGTAAAGCTTTCTTATTTCCCAGGTTTGTACGAGTATAGATTTACATAGGAGAATCTAACGGATTGTGAAGCATTTGTTTTAGAGTTGACTGTATACTTAGCTAACAGTGCTAAGATTACTAAACCACTACTCTGCCATTTGCCCAGCTTTATTGATTTTGATGTGTATACTGTTATTACAAAAACACAAACCAGCAAGAATGAATATATTTTTTCCATTTGTATTGCTGACATGGCTTTTAACCATAAGAGCAATATTAAAGTATACAGCCCTGCACTTCTCTGTAAGAAATAAATAAAGTAAGCTCCTGAACCCATTTTTAAGTCTACAGGAATATCTTTAAATAAGTGTTTTCTTCTAGGGACTGGACAATCATTTAATTTCTCTTTTAAATTTAAATCAAAAGGTGGCGCAGTTAGCCAGAGAAGTTTCTTTTCTGGCTGTGTAATGCAATCCCACCCCAATTTTTTTAACAAAGGTGTTGGATTGGACTATATTTTCCCCATATACATCCTGACTTGACATTAGAGTATAACCAATGTTGTTTGTTATTTTACTGAAATAATTCAAAAGTGATGACATGAGTTTTAAAACTTATTATCTTTGGGTAAACAAGTTTGGTTCTTGGATCACTGGATCAATCATGATGATTTTACAGGGGGATTGCAGATTTTGTCCCATTCCTTTTCCTTGCTATCCTTAAATATTGGATGATATTAAAACTGTTCCTCTATGTTTAAATAGAGTAGGAAATGAACAGTTATATAAAAAAAATGGTAGTGATAGTAATTATTTTTAAATCATCTGTGTAACTTTTTTAATCCTCAAAAATACCTAGGCTACAAAGATCAAATTTTAGTTGTACAGCCCACAAACTAGGGAACACAGTATAATTTTTTGAGTTCCTGTGTGACAGCCTAGCCTAAATAAAATGAAGTAACTTTATGAAGTAGGTTGTAGATGACCCAATGATCCCTAAACGTAATTCGGCTGGAAGTTAATAACAGGTCATCTAATGCTTCGTATAATATACTTAAACTTAAATTAGGTTACAGTCAAACATTTACAATTTATTTGTCTACCTTCTCCTTTTCCTCAAACTAAGGCCTGCCTACATCTCTGGTTACTTGAGACTTTCCTGAGCTAAAGTTTCTTGTTTCTTCACTTCCTTTTTAAATAGGCAAGAACATGTCCTATTAGCGAAAGGGTTATAATTTAATTGCTGTGTCATGATGCCACTAGTGATATAAATAGCATTAAGAGTTTAACAGTTTAAAAGCTTTTTTAATTTGCATCTTTTTCATAACAATTTGTATTTCTTTTTTATTTTAACTTTAAAAACTTAAACCCTCTTGTTTTCAAGTGTTAAATTCTAATTAATGAAGGTGAATTGTTAGTCAGGGGAAATTAAATGCAAGCCACCCTTCTACAAAGGTAGGCCAGTGGCCTAGGGACTGGTATCCAATTTGTATTCCTGCCTGTGAGCATGATTTTCAAAGGATATTCTTTGATGCACTTAAGTTCTTTCATTATTTTCAGATCTTGTTAGGAAGAAGCAAGAGAATAAAAATCATAAATTTCAAACTTTTTTCCCTCCTCTTCCTTTAGTGCTTCAGGCTCATTAAGTTAGTCACAGTCAATGTTTTATCTTCCTGTGGTGGTGTATAAACTACTTCTCAAATGAAAAGGGGATGTGGGGGCTAGTGATCATTTTCAGAAAGATGAGAAGGAGCACAAGCGAACTGAGTTAGCTTCCATTGGTTCAACACATGTCAGATTAGTACCCTTTGATACAAACATGAGATATTCTCTATATATACCTCACCTCAGTGTATCACTTCACTTCAAATACCTTTTTCTCATTTCCTTTTGTTATGCAGCCCACATCTAAATCCATAACATTTTGCATTGGATGCACAGGGTTATATTTCTAGATTTATGCGTGTAGATCCATTGTTAGCAAGCAAAGAAGACTGAACGAGAAGTAAGGATGTTTCTTTTTAGGAAATCTTTTAGTTACATGGCATGAAATCATGGATCTAAGCATGCTCATAATATTATGACTTCTACTATCACGTGGTTCTTAAAACTCGGGAAGGAGAGCAATATACTGGAATGACACTTTATATTCTGGGTGGCAGAGGAGGAAACAGGTCTTCAGAACAGGAGAGTTTTAAAATATAGATAGTGGAATATACAACAAAGGAATTCAAAGCTCAGGCAAATATCTCCAAGTGATAAAATAACCAGGTCAGGTTATTAACTAGCTCCTCTCGAAAGGACAGAGCAAGTTACAGGAATGAAATATTGCTCACACTCTTGATTTACAGTTTTTACTTTTAATTTTGTGCCAAATACAGTTGTCTTTTCCTATGGGCACAGAAGTGAGTGAGAGAAATGCACCACATCAGAACCATCACACCCATTTTTATCTGTTCCCAATGCAATAATTTTACAGTCTGCTCACTCCTAACAGGTGGTGCCAGGGAGTTAATTTGGGGGGGCAGGAAGAGGGTGTGCATGTCTTACTACACCATATGTTGCAAAGAAGGCAGTGGAGGAGTCAACTGCGCCTGCGGGAAGCTTTCCTTTTCAGCTTGTTTTCCCCGACTTTGATAGTTGACCTTGTCTTGGACCTTTACTTTCAATGATGCCCAGTTTTATAATCCTTGACCTTGAAATTGCAAAGAATTCAGAGCAATTTAATCTGAAAGGCAGGGTAGTGTTTACCTGAAGTGCCACTATTGCAACCTACTTTAATATATTTAAACACTTCTCCCATTTCTGGTAGGAAGTACCAGTGTTTCCATCACAGCAGTACAGAGTGAAAGCAGAGAGGGGATAAGCAGGTTTTAAAACATGGCCCTCATGTGCCAGGAGGTGTTTTGCAGAACTTTCTTGTTTATAATCTTGCAGGGCTGGGATATGAATGTGTATCCTCTGAGTCCTAGAGTTGTTCCACAGCTACTGGATAGATTTGTGTCTGTGGATTAAAGGACAGCTTGTGTGTAAGATAGACCTGCATTCGCAGATCTCCATCGAGAGGAGTGCCAAGGCATATATCAGATTCTCACTGAAGGTGATGAGACTTAAATGCATACTTAAATGTCAGTATGTGCTTACTCACTTTGCTGAATTGGGCCCTGTAATAGTTCATTCAGTATTGCAGAAGAGTTATCTTCTGATTCTTAATATCCTGCTCATTTTGCTCTTATTAAGAGTGCCAGGAAGGGATTTCAGATTGTCTGAGATGTTTCTCAAATTTCAGCCACAATTCTCACACTCACATGGAAGTGTTTTTCTGTCTTATCTCCTTTACCTCTATATATTGAACATAGATATTAAGGAGATTCTATTGAAAGATGAGTGACTTCCCTGTTTGTTGACCTTTATCAAGTATTTTGATAAATCTTACTTTCCTTTTGAAAGTACTTACTTTCCTTTTCCTTTTATTTTTATATCTGTCCTAGTATAATTTAAAAGTTTGTTGTTGTTGTTGGTTTTTTTATAGGGGTAAGATACACCTTCCTCTCTTCCCTGTCTCCTTTCTTTCCTCCTAGCACATTTATCACAACCAGTCTTCCAGCACAATAGCTGATTTTGGTAATTTTTTTCCTACTATTTCTCTATTTTAGCTGAAATAGCCAAAGAGTGACCTATTCCACTATCCAAGGTGAGCACGAAAGTAAAACCACTTGTTTCTTCAGCTGCCAAAACTTCTTTGTTTTGCACAACTGTTGTAATACAGAAGGTTTTATTATTAAAACAAATAGTAGGGGGTATTACTGAATGTCTTGATATTCATATTTATTACTTTTATCATGATCAAACTACTATTTTTCTGTACCAGCATTATTATTCTTTTGAACAAACTCTGCTATGTCACTTAGTTCTTAATTGAGAATAGTCTCTATATTGTCATAGTCTAGACCTGGTTGTTGTAAGAAACAGTAATCTGAGATGACAGGAGAATGCTTTTCCAACTAGGTATGATACACAGTAGACCATGCTCAAAGCCTTGAATGCTTTAGCTTCTTGATGCATTTCCGTGAACTCAACTGGGATATTACATTTCATGGGACAGTCTGAGGTGATTTCTGGATGCAGCTAGATTAATATTTTCATTTGAATTATAAATGAGCTTTTGAAATGAATCTCCCAGCCCTGCCCATGTGTCCTGCTTTGTTTTGCATTGCAGAGTAGGCTTGAAGTGTGCAACTGGGATGCCTTTTAGATGAAACTACGCAGAAAGATGCACTCCAGGAGCACACCAAGTACTCTGCAAAATCTTATGGGTATTCAGTTTGTAAAAACAGATTAGCACTATTTCAAAGTAAAACACAAAACGTGTAATGTGGTTGAGTCCTTACCAGCTCTTCGTTCTGTGGATCCATTTCTGCTGCTTACTGGTGTGGACATAACCTCTGATTCCACTGACATATTTCAGTTGTGATTTTTTTGGGGACCAGAACTGGACAGATGTAGAAATACAATATATTCATGGTCATTCTTACTTCTGTGATCCATATATGACTGATATATTGTATAGGGTTCCAGAACTCTCTGAAAGAGTTTACTGCCTATTCATAGACAATCAGCAGAGTAAGTCAGCTGGAACATTACTGCCACTTGCTATGCGTAACGTTTGATAGCAGCACCGAGAAACCTACTTCCACGTATTATTCTTGTTAGGCCACTGTGGTGTTAAAATAAAAATGCTCAGCAATAGAAGGAGCTGCAGAAGAGATGCAGGATTGCCACTGGCAAGAGGCTCTGAGTATGATCAGTTGTGTCACAGAGGATTTGGGCATTAGTGTACAGCACTCAAGGGAGGGAGAGTTTTCTTCTCTGGCATAGCATCTATGCAAGCTAGACATGGGGTGTAAACCCAAGCAATTTCAGCTGGCTGTATCTTTTTTTTTCTGTTAGGCATTGCCTAACACCCTGCACTTTAACACTCTTGGCTTAAGAACAAGTACAAGCACTCCCCAGCAGTTCCCACCCGTCATCAATGTGTGTGGGAAAAGATGAACTATACATTGTAATCAAAGGCCATCAGACTGAACTTTTCTGAGGGTGAAGTAGCAAGTTATAAGGCTGTGGGACCCTGCCAGGAACTCCTGCCAGTATTGAAAAGTTTATAAAGTGGAACCTGCTCTTGAGAACTTCTTATTCCCAACCGTTGAGGAGCATTGCACTGGTGAAGTACTCTGGTATCAGATGTCAGCAGATTGCAACTTCATAAGTGCTCCTGAATTTGTTATCCTGAACTCAGTGTGAGTGCTGCAGAAATCAATATTACAGGTGGAACAAGGATGGCAGAGGCCTAAGGAGAGGTAGGAGGCAGCAGCAGGAAGATCCAGGTGGGGCAAGCGGAGGGAAGGCATAAGGAAGGACGATGCAGAGACAGCAGCTCAGGGGTAGGATGAGAAGGCAGTGGCCTGGGCAAGGGTCCCGAGGGGGCAAGCAGAAGAGAAAACACCACCAGTGAGGTCTGGCTAGATTGAAAATGGAAAAAAAATTGTTAGATCATGAATCCTCTGAAATGATGGGCCCATCCCCTCAGTCACGTAGGAGTTAAGTCACTGGTTAGGGAATGCAAACAAGCGTTACCATTTCAGTCTGATTTAGAGTGAGCTCACTAGCTAGCTGTCACTCACTGGCACTGGCCAACGTCTGGGCGGGTGATGCCCAGGCGTTTTTCTAAAAGCATCAAGATCAGATGTTAAAAATATTTCTGCTTTTGTGAGAATATCGTGTCTCATTTTTTGCCGCTGTCCTGCCCACGAGCTCCCTGTACGCTGTGAAGGAGATGGGTGGCTGGTGGGAGATTCCCTGAGAAACCACTCCATAACAAATGTGCAGATAGTTTAAATTAAGAAAACAATGCTAAAGTGGCTTTTTTAATAAAGTTTTGGTTTTTGAAAAGTGTATACACTGAAAGAAACTTCTGTTGTAAGTGAGATCTTCAGTCCCCACATCCTTTTTAATCACTGGCCTTTTTTCCACATTTTGCCAGAATATCTGCTTCTAGCTGCCATCAGGGGCTGGACACTGGACTGGATGGCCCACAGTGCTTGTTGTGCATGCTTCTGTCATCACAACAAGAATATTTACTGGTAGCACAGCAATGGAGTCTGATTTTCATCACTCTAGATTACTTAAAATTCACCTGAAGTTAAAGGATACTGTGAATACCCTCTGTATTGTACCTATGAACGTATAGCCATGGTGGGAAATGGGTTTCTTTTTAAGCTAGTAACATAGCAGAGTTGATTGTTGTGGTTCACAGGCACTGTGAATATGAAAAAATATATGAATATATGACAATAAAGTGTACCTATGGAAAAAGTAGGGCAGGAGGCACATAGCTAAGGGTTACTGAATATTTTGAAGGGGAAGTTCAGAGTTTGCTCAAACACTCAATTTTTTAAATACATTTTTGCTTTAAATTATATGTAATAATTACATAAAACGAGGTACATTCAAATAGAAATATATAAATACTGGAATGAGTTGATGCACAGTTACATGAGCTGCTTGATTTTACAAACTAATTATTGACTAAGAGAAGGCTATAGATAGACATTCATCTTAACTGTAAAAGATGTCATAGAAGAGAATGGTGATAAAGAAGTGTTATATAAATATATTTAAGTGATAATAGCAATAAAACTGAAAACTGTCACTGAACAGTTCTCCTCATCTTTGAAAAGTAGCTTTTATGTTTCCAGTGTAGCTGTCAGAAATATTCTCATTATTAAAATATATGTATTTATTACTTTCACTTTTCTGATTATATTTCCTTCAGCTTTAAGCATTTGATATAATACTAATAATCATTAGGGACAGGATTTTTCAAGAGAGCCTATTTGGGGGTTGTGCTAAATGCAATGGAAACCTGAATGGGAAGAAAGATTACTGATGGGGATTCCTGTGGCTCCCTGCAGAAGTTAATGATCTATAATCCCAGGAGAGATGGCACAGAATGATCTGATGAAGTACTAAGGCAGTTTGGGCTATTCTTTTGAGTCACTTGGCTATTGAGTGTATAGAGAGTATCATTACGAATCTGTAAGGTAAAAATGTCCCTCTTTGCACAGCTTCAACGAGGAATTGCACTCATTAGCTATTCAAACGATCCCCACCAAGTTGTATGTGGCCAGCAAGGAGGCTTTCTGGGAAAATGTCTCAGTGAAACCGAAAGTTTTTTGTTTTCAATTTTCCCTCAAACTGACATTTCAGAAACCTTGATTCTGAGAATCCTGACACATCACTTTGGGGAGCTTTCCTTTAGGAGATGCTCACAGCTGTTCAGTGTAATTAAGATAGAATATGCCAAATATGAATTTTCAGAAAGAAGTAAGCCGGTGTCAGCACTGAAGTCCTCACAATGAATCACCTGGAGGCTCTGTAGCTATGGCAAGTGTGGTACAGAGCCTACATCAACACATAGCTGCCTGCAGAAGACAACGTAGACACGTATAAAGTCACTTTCTTTGCAAGATGTGAGCTCATCCCCTCTGGAAACAGACCTGTAACTACAGACCTTGGGCCAGCTGCAACGTTTTTAGGATATACCTATATTGCTGAAAGAGGACTAATGAGTATACTCAAGTACTTGACTCCCGATATTCCATATTGCAAAATTGTTAGTTTCGTTCCTTGGTTGTGTTTTGGGGCGCTCCCAAGACAATTCGTAGGCATGGCTTGAAGGATTGTTCACTTCAGGGAATCTTTCCAAGAGGGAGCGTGCATGAGACTGCATCAGGGAAGATTACTTGCAGCCTACAGGCTATCCTCTGGGCTATATCTTCAAACACCCCCCACCCCTGCATGATACGGGATATTCATTTACATGATATTTGAAAGCCTGCAACACATCTCCTCAGTTTCATTTAATAAAAATGCCACTTTAGTAGCAACATGGACATGAGCCTCTCTCAACCACTTGGCCTGGGAATGAAGGATCGTGCTAAGAAACAGATTTATTTAGCACAGTAGGTATAGTATAAGGGTCTCAGGCATGATTCCACAACTGGGAGCTTGGAAAAATCTAAAAAATAGGGCAGAGACCTGTGTCAGGCTTGGTTCTTCCGGATGTACCACCACCACACCTGTGACAGTCCACCTGGAATATACCCAGGTATATTGTGCTAGATAGAGCTCAGGCCCAAATCTGTAAGAAACCTGCCTTGGACTGAGCACATGGCAAGACATCCTGTGTCCAGCACATAGGGGTACTCCACCCTTGAATACTTCCCACCAGCTTAGCTATATCCACTTATACTTTATTAACTACACATCCTGCAAGTAAGAAAGAAGTTTAAATTCAGTGAATTAAAAGGTTGCATACCTATAAAGGCATTTAAATTAGTAATGCACGCTTGTCTACCACCTTGTAAGACTGGTGTATAGCTTATAATGACCACCTGTTAAAGTATATTGCTAAAGTATGTTAGTCCTGGCACTTACACTGTTTCTGAGAAGTATTGTCAGCTGGCAGTGAGATGCCTTGTAATTCTTATATATCCCAGGGATATCCCAGTCTGTGTTAAACACAGTTCCATAACAGGATAATTACCTCCATAAAACATTTAGAAAACAGTCGCTGCCAGAGAGGGGTCTGTGGCCTTGATTTAGGACAGGGAACAGGAACTCCTTATTGCTATTTCTGGCTCTCACACAGAGTTCCTGTTGGGGCCTGGGGCAAATTGTGCCTTGCGTCTCTTTCTAGAAAATCAAGTTGGTAATACCTGCTTCAGAGGAGTATTGAGAATTAATAATTATTGCATGCACACAGCACTGAAATGAAATGAACAGTGTAAGTACAATGCGCCATAGGTTTTAAGGACCAACATATAGCCATGGCAAGGCTAAGATAGGGGAGGCTGTGACAATGGAATGATATTAGTGCAAATCAAAGCATTTCCTCCTCCTTTTTTGCTGTCCAGCCCTCTCCCTACAGTATTTATTTCAGGTATACCTTGAAATACTATTGTTCATCTTTTTTTTTAAAGTTCTCCCTCCAGGTCTGAGCTTTCACATCCCAATAATTTTTGCCTGTAGCAAATTGTTATGGTTGAACTGCAAGTCCCTGGAAAAGAGGGTTTGAAATGAGAGTGCTGACAGGCTCTTATCTCCACCTGTCCAAGTAGTGCTCCTATCATCTAATTTATTATATAAAGTTGCTGTAGGGGAGAAGCACTTTCCAGAGCTCTGGTTATTTGAGCTTTTATTTTGCAAAGATTGCTTAAAAATAGTCATAGGATGATATATGAGGCAGGAAGCAGACAAGCAGATGAACATAAACCTGTTGCAAGGAGGCAAATCAGTAACTGCATCACACAAATTTTGTGACTGTTCAGGAATTCTGGTTAGGCTGATCGCTAGGAGGAACATTCAGCCCAGTTCAGAGGGCCATATGGCTCTCTTAAACTACACATTAAATCCCAGATTCTGCAGTCTACAATAAATTAAGCAAAGTGCTACAGAGTCCCATCAAATCCAGGACATAACAATCTGCAGAGCTGTGACTGAAGGTCTTTTCAGTACTGTTAGTAACAGTGTTTTGCACTGTACCTATAAAATAAATAAAATTTATACCTTTCCTACTCATTACATTCCCTTGCTTGTGTTAGTGTTTGCACTTGGATTTCTGGTCTTTGGCTTAAGTAAGACAGTAAATTAGCTGGGTAGGAACTAAACACTTGACAGCATAAGAGAGCATAGTACATTTTTGCACTGGCAAAGTTAACTGAGGACTAATATTTCGTACACAGTAGTTTGGGATATAAAATAACCAGGACAAAATGTTTTCACAAGACAAAGTTTGCTGATACATTTTGAAACATATATTCCTTCCCAGAACAATTAAGAAAACTCAGGGGAGGAGGGGGAGAGCAGAGGAGGGAGAAGAAGATGACCTAGAAAATGCGCTTGAGGATCTAATTTTGTGTGTATGTACGTATTACAGACGAGCCTGTTGCACCTCCTCCCGTAAAGCCCTGGTGTTTTGCACTCTTTACTATATGTATCAACCCCCACGTGAGTTCCAGGCATGCAGCTCTTTAATTTTACAGCATTAAGGGCATGTCTCTCCAGTGTCTTGAAGTTCATAGCCTTTAAAGATGTTGGAAGCTAGCACAGAGGGAAGCATGACTTTGTGAGGCAAATCTTCAGAAGATTGCAAGATCTGGTTGTGAAGAAGAAGCTTTGTATTAAAAGTGTTATTGTTGCAGGGCCCCTGAGCTTCACACTTGCTTCCTCAGGCCAGGTACATCTGGAGGGACAGAGGAGCATCGACTCCCTCACAGAGCTGGGAGTTGAACCTCAGGCTGTTGCATCTTGTGCTGGAGCTGGCTTCCTAAAACAAAGGTTTAATTTGCTATCTACAATTGCTTAATCTGTAGAGATCTGATGTATAAATCTCTTACTGGTGCTGGATTGCAGCACCTTTTCACAGAGCATTAGCAACTACTACTTTTCAGTGTAATTGGAATAAAAATGTTCAGCATGCTGAGCCAGAGAAAAAGAGCTGCTCTTAAACTAATCCACATTCTGCATGCAAACACCAGCTATTTCTTGACTATTTGTATTCACCAGGAGGGACAGCGTCAGGCTCCATGAGTTAATAAAGTTTCTGTTATCAAAGAAGAATTAGTTGTTCTGTAGTCTGATGCTTTTTCTTCTACTGTCTTCAGTTTATTCATAAAAGAAAGGAGCCTAGATAAGAAAGGGTCAGTTCACATTATCAGAATGTATACAAAGTAATCACAGAATCATGGAAATGTTGATTGGAAAGGACCTCTATAAATCACCTCATCCAAATTTCACTGAAAACAGGAGAAATGAGAGATGATTTAGCATGCAGCCATACACCTCATTTTGCAGAAGAAACGGTTCGGTTTTTAAGCAGTGCCAGGTGAAATATCTCTTCAGCTAAAACAGGAGAAAATTTGGGAAGCATAATCCAGTGTTTAAAACAAGGGAAAGGAGATTAAATGTTCTGAGCATTACTCCCTGTTCTTCTATTGATTCCATAGGAGATGTGGAGAGAGTCGGTTTAACCCCCTTTTGATAAAATTAGAAGTCTTGCCAGGGGCTCGAGTTGTAGAGGCTGCTGTTACAGGGACTAGGATTTCACCTTTTAGTGCTTCCGTTTCTCTATTAGTAAAAAAGTTCAGATAG
Source organism: Theristicus caerulescens (assembly GCA_020745775.1). Taxonomy (NCBI): domain Eukaryota; kingdom Metazoa; phylum Chordata; class Aves; order Pelecaniformes; family Threskiornithidae; genus Theristicus; species Theristicus caerulescens. Next base: position 125,531,200 of record CM036559.1, on the reverse strand, counting down.
AGTTTGTGAGACTCTCAGGTCGAGATCCTCGAGACACTTAAGTACCAACCCCCTTGGCTTTTCATGGTAATTAAGCACCTTCTAAGGATCTGACCATGTGGTACGTCTCGTCCTCCAGTGCTTCTTTTGTTCACCCTGTGTCTTATCTCCTACTTTGCTTTGCTTTACTTCTCAAATACGCATATGTGCTTTCTTTGCTGTTGCTGGCTCTCACTTAAAATTCACTGTTAGACCCCAGGTCAGTGGATGTGCTTGAGAAGGAGAATGAAGTTAACAGGTCATTTCTTGAGTAATAGCAGTCAGGAGTAGGGAAACGTGTCCATACCCTCTCACATATATGTACATATGCACAAAGAGGTCACTAAACTCTGCACTTACCTGGTACGTTAGCAATACTCCCACTCTTAAATTCTGAAAATTTGGTGACTGTAGGCCTTGGATGAGATGGTGGGTGGGAGAAGTGGAATGTCTGTTTAAGGCTGTAAAGCTGCACTTGAAAGTGTCAAAAATGTTTGTGATAGAGAGGTCTATTTGCATTATATAGAAAAGTTGACAACATTGACAAGTCCCTAAAATTTTTTATGCAAGTGTGAGAAGTCAAACAGGACTTTGAAGGGTGCAGTAAATAATAAAACCATTTGTTGTCAAAAACAAGTTAAATCCTGACAATGTTTTAAAAACATTTCTTTCTTAAAGAAGGTTTTAACTCCTTGAATTAAGAACAACTAAAATTAAAATAAGCCAAAAAAGGGAAAGGGAGCAGATTCCACTTTGAATTTCCTACATAATTTATTCCCCTAGTTAGATGGTCAGAAGCTGATGCAGAGACAAAAGTAAGACTGATAAAGCATATCGTAGTAAAATACCTCCATATTAGTAATTCCAGGTTTCACTAAACCACGTAAACGACTGATGTAAAGACCAAGGCACAGCACGTAATGAGACATCTATCCTTTGGTATAGTTTAGCTTCAGAAAGTAGGATTAGGGCTTTTTATTGAGATGCTTACGTGCAAAATTTCCTCAGACCTCTGTCAGAGTTGGTACCTAAAGAAATTTCGTTATTTGATCTGAAAATATTGCTGCCATTTTAAAGGGTGCGAGGCCAGAGAAGATTGTCTTCTCTTGCTTTTCCCATTATGCTTAGATTAGCTTGAAAAAAGCTCCACAAAGCATCAAATGAGTATAAAGTACAACGCTACATGTGGTCCATTGGTATCTGTTGGATTTTAGTTGGACTTAGGGCCAACAACTTTTGACACAAAATTTACCAAAGAGGCCTAATATAGGCCATCGTGCATCAGACGGCTTTTTTGAGTACAAGACACGGCATGCAAAGTGATAAACACAGAATTTCTTTGTTGTTCCTTAACTATTATATTGTTATTTTCTGCATGTGAATAAAAGTTCTGATAATCTTAATTCACCAACTGCAAGCCAAAATTCATTTTCCTGGTGTGACTAATATGGAATGGTTTCTTTTCATCCAGAAAGACCAGTGTGTACTGCAAAGAATAAGAAAATAATGAAGCTGTAGCAGGACAAAAAAGAAGGTGCTGAAAACCAGAGAGAGCTGAATAGTTTTTGAACTTGTTACTCTGCAAATTACATTTTCTGTGTGTGAAGCTTTGAAAATTAAGTTAATTTCTCCCCTTTATAATAATGTCCTTGAGCCTACAGTGTGCGAACAAAACAATTCTACGTCCAACACATGCTGATATAATGATGTTTAAAGTTACAGTGCCATTCCCAAAAGAGAAAGACCTTGTAGGGATCTATCATATGTACTGGTCAGCAGGTGAGATCCCAAAAGAAGAGTAAAGCACTTTATTTTTATTTTTTTAAGGTGTTATTACTAAACATAAAATGAAATAAATATGAGCAGAGACACCTGAGGATTTGACAGTTTTGTGGTTGGAAACAACCAGTCTTCAGGTGGTAGTGGCCTTCTGGCTGTGTTTGCTATGAACTACAGCTGTTTACATCACTTCTTTGGCTGTAGATAACCTATTGGCCTTGCCTGCAGAGTTGATGCAAACAACCATTTAGCAGCTTGCTGCTGAGCTCCCACTTGACCCCTAAGAACAGTGCAGACTGCTTAGAAACATGTCGACTTGCTGCTATTCCCCGCTCCCTAATGCACTGTTGTGCTTGGCTGCTGTCTACAAAGATCACTTTCAGGTGCAATCCCACAACAGAAAACACATTTTAGAACAAATGCACCTTGGAAAACTGGCAAGTGAAAAAGGTTCTGAATTTTTTAATGAGCTCTGGAATTGTTATCTGTCTTTTAAAAAATCCTTTATTAAGTTTATTGAGAACTTCCAGTCACTAACCTTAGGGCAAAATTCAATTGAGCTGCTTGATATTTGTGCTGGGAATGCCTCTGGGAAAGGGCTGTGCATCTCTTTGTCACATACATGGTGTGGGTTGACGTAAGGGAAGACAGGAAAGCTTGTTCTGTGGGTCTTGGTGACCATTCCTTGCTTCTTCTCACCTCTCATGTCAGGTAAGCATTGAAGAGAGAGCTCTGTTTAGGCCACCCAGATCTTTCAATCCACAAATCCTGATATTTTGAGACTTTAGGAACAAAGCCAAAAAGTAGGTTTTTTCCCTTCACTTACCAAGAGGGGCTTTGACTTATCTAGAAACAAGTTATCTGTACTCTTCTCAAACTCCTCAGCAAGCCTCGTATGAGTAGAGATAGGGATGTCTTCAGTGCCATTGCATGGAGGGAGAAATATGAAACTGGGGAAATATTTCTAGTTTGGATTAACCTTCTCTTGATTTCAGTTGAGATTTTTGTTGGATTCCAAAGTTTGGTACAAACTTCTCAATGAGGAGCTTAAGGTCTGGCATTTCCTCCTGGAATTTCTTCCGTGGGATGTTTTTCTTGTATATGAAAAGAGAAGCATGGATAACAGTAATGAAATTAGAAAATACCTGATGTAGATCTTGTATGTGGGTGGTTTTTTGGCCTTGTTTTGTTTTCCTGGCTTGAGGAACTGTACATCTCTTCTTTTATCTTAAAAAAAAAGCAAAAAAATTAAAAATTGCCAGCAGCTTTAATTTGTGCTCTGCTCTTCCACTTTCTAGAGGTGCAGTGTGCCATTTTCAAAATAAACGGGTCCTCTTCTCTAGAAAGTTTTGCAATGTATTTGAAAATACAAGAAGTCAGTGACATTCTCCCACCTTTATCCTGTGATGGAGTAGTAACCTATCCTCCCGTACATCCACTTGATTTTTCAAGGGCTTCAATTGGACACTCAAAAGCTGTAGAGCCATTGATTGTCATTCGACTTACTATGAGTAAAATCTTATTTGTTTTTATTGTATCTTTTAAACTGACTGAGCTAAGCAGTGATGTGTGGCTGTTTACTCTTTCCTGTATAAAATGTTAACACTTGCCTCAAGAAGAGATTAAAGCTCTGATTTCTTCCTTTTGTGGCCTTGCCACACACTTTTTTTGTGGCTTCAATATATGACCTGTTACTATATATACATGCCAAGTATTGTATTCTTTAATGCTACTATCTAGTCCTATTTTCAGCACCATGATTGATGCTTGCAGGCGATTCAGTTTTATGCTGATTTCACCAAAAGCAGTAGCAGTGTTGCCATTGTGTGGGCACCCAGCTGGGGTTGCATTAAGCAGGCAATCTACTGCAAAAATATTCTTACAGTCCAGTCAGTGACAGAGGTAGGAACAAAGGAAACACAGAGCTAAATGAGGAGGTCCAAACAGCATCTTTTTTTTTCCCCCAAGTTCCTAGGCTTAAGCATCCCCACTACTAAAAATATTGCTGATTATCCCTTTAAGGGAAAAATGTTAATATACAAGATCTAATTACCTCTGTCTAAGCTGATACGCCTACAGTACCTTTTACATAACCCAAACACTTGAGTTCCAATTATACAATTATATTTTAACATGTATTAAGTGCTATTCCTTTAGGGAGGAGACATACTCAATATTTTAACTAAACTTCTTCCTCCATACAGATCTATATGGTAGGGTCTTATTTCATTAGAGTGCCTAAGACTTGTTTTTTCTCAGTTCCTTTCCCCTTAAATATACCAGCTGGCTCTTCAGAAAGCACATTTTCCATGTCTGCAGCACTAACAGCAGTATCTGTACATGTATATCAACTGCAGGCTATGAAGTTCTTGGGGTCAGTAGCAGCACTGTTACTGCAATTAGATCAATAAACCTTGCACAGTGTGAGTATCCTCTGTTTTGCGTACAACCTATGGCAAGGTCCAAGTCTCTAGAGGAAACAGCATGCTTAAACATTGAGGAAAGGGTGATGCTTTTTTAATACTATGCCTTGCTCCAGAGACTGATAGCACAAAAGATTGAGTTTCCCTTTACTGGAAAGACAGATGACTCCAGTATTCTTTTCTGGTATCTTCATGCAACTTCTGTAAGACACAAAAGCCCTCATCTGTAGGCAAGACTTGTTGAGGAAGGCTATTTGCTGCATATTTTCAATCTTTAACATCAATGAGGTTTGTAGGTCACCTCTTCTGAAAACCCAGAGCCTAAGTTTAGAGTGAGGAGCCTGAGTGTAGGAATACACTCAGAGCTAACTCAAGTTTTCTGAACATCCAGGCAAAGTTAGGACTTGGTGTGAAAGAGCATAGGAGAAGAAAAAGGATGAACCAAGAAAGAGTGAGTGGAGAGCAACCCTGGCAATCAAGACTCAGGACTGCTGGTGCTCCTCATGGTGGATTAAATGCATATGGGGCAAGGGCTGCTGGTGGAAGGGAGGTATCAGATCCCAGAACTGTTCTGCTTCTTCCCATCCCTCAACGTCAGCCTATGCCAAAAGCTGGCACAGCCTACAGTGCAGTTGCACAGCTTGTGCTAAGTTCATTGTTGCTGTGGAGGTTACCTTAGCAGCAGCTGAACCACCTGGTTTAACACTGACACAGCTATTTCTTTGTTATACTGTAGTCATTCCTGCACATTGACTTCAGTTTAAAATATCCTCTGCTTAGAAAACCAAGTTTGCGAAATGTTGAATAAAGTTATTGCATTGGGCTTTACCTATCGGATAAACAGAGTTCCTGCCTAATGAAAATGTGAACGCAGTTAATTACAAGGTAAAACTAAATTATTGAAACATTAGACTTGTGTTATTTTAATTATACAAACCCAAAAAATCTGGAGGTAAAGTTCCCATGGCAACCTTAGCTCTGTCTCCTGCGTGCAGTGGATGTGTGTGTATGTTTGTGTAAAATAGGATCATTCATTATCATGGTTAGAGTGATTTAGGACTTGCTGATCAGGAAGACATTAATCAGACCAGAAATCTCATCTTTAAAAGTGATTTACTTTTGCTATTTCTCTAGCCAAGTGTTGCAATGTAGAGGAGATTTTGAATTCCTGTCCCATCTGATAAGTATTCATGCTAAAACATAATGCCTGAACAATCCATATCTTGTCATTAATCTGATCTATCATTTTTCAAATTTAGCTACGATTGTGACAGACACCTTGCAGTCATGAATCTCAAGAGCTAGTAAGATGAAATTGGCACCCATTTTTTTCCAGTGAGCTCACTAGTATCAAACATTTGGTTACACATTGCACTTAATACCGCAGAGCTAATTTCACCCATAAAGTTTTTTTAAAAAGGCTAAGCATCATTTGCCTATCCATCAAGGATTATGGAAGATGCAGTGGTCTGGTGATGTAGCAGATTTGTCTCCAGTTCTCCTGTATCACCTGAACAGTGTTTCCAGCAGACGTTCCCATGAGACATTCCCTTAATCTCTTCATCTCCATCCCCCACCTCGCTCATGTTCAGTTTTTCCAAAATGTACACGTAGCCATGAGAAAGTGTCTCTCATAAATGAAGGTCTTAACAGAGCAAGGGGACTGATAATCAGGGTGAGGGAGATGTTTAGTGCTGATATGGGGAGAGACTGACAGCTGTAAGAAATTTGAGCTATTTTGTGCAGGCAGAGTGAATAAGGGAAAGTTTCGTGAAAAAAAAACCCACATATTATACTCTTGTGAAATGTGTCTAGATGGTGAAGGCATTGAAGGGTACTATTCATTTTTATTACTGTCATGAGATTCAGTGAATGACATGTTCGTGGTAGTGAGCTTTACAAGTATTATGTAAAGTACTTTTCCAAACTACAGCTTCTTTTTTTTCTGTGGTTGCCCTGTAAGTCTATTTTCAGTGACATAATTCTTCAGGGTAGTGGCTCAGAAAGAGGATTAATACTTTAGAGGAAGAACAGAGAGGGTATAATTTTTCTTATACAAATAAATACACATCCCTGCATCTACTGAATATGACCATATTCTAGCTGAGCTGTTGTATAAAGTCAAAAGAGATCACATTATATACACATAACATAAGCATAATGTATGTATAAAAATACTCTGAGCAGACTCACAGAATAATATGAAGATTTGCAGGCTTCTGGAATCCCAGAGATATAAACCTAAAGACAGAAGAAGTAAAAGTTCACTGTATTTAAGATCTGTGAGTATATAAAGCAGATATAAGTATTAACTCACTAAGAATTCATCTAAAGAGAAGTGAGAAATATTAAGGAAGAAACTTCATAAAAATTCTATTCTGTTGCCATTGCGGGGATTAAATGTTAGAACAATTAAATGTGAGACGGTCTTTAAACAGTGATTCTCTTTTAAATATAGGAAAACTGGACCTATGGAGGTAGAACAATTATTTCTGTTCTTTAAATACACATTTTTTTTCCTGTGAGTCATGAGGTCAATGTCTAATACTTACCATCCTGCTAAAATTAAACAGCATAAAGATTTCCTGCCGTCGTATTTCTGATTTGGTATATTTTATTTATTTGGATATAGCACAAAAGCTAAAATATATATTTATGTCCCTGAAGGCACTCAAAAACACAGCATAGTTATACTCCCCAAAGGTCTTTCATCGTAATTACTTTCCTTTTATTTGTAGTAACATTTGCTGTATTTTGTTAGAAAGACAGGTTTGAAATTAAACTTTAGAATCAGGTAGGATATATTTGAAACAAGTCTCATGACAGACCTCTTTTAGATTAGTCCTCTCTGAGATAACCAGTAAATGCGTCTGTGTTCATGTCAGTAAGACAGAGTCTCTGGGTCATGGGAGGTGACATCAGATTTCTTTGGTTATTCCCGGCTAGCTGGAACCAGACATAATCTAAAGGAGACCTCTTGCAAGCGCTGTCAGAACTAAGGGATTGCTGAGCACGATTGGTAGAAGGAGTTAAAAGGAACAGAACAAATACACAGAGGAGGAGAGTGAAACACTTCAAAGCCAACATCATCAGGGCTGAAATTCTCCAGGAAGGTGGAGGACAATGAAAGCAACACCACTCCAGTTTTGCAAGCAGTGAATGCCAGCAAAGGGCAGCTTCTTTTCTTACAATAGCTGGTTTGAAATCCTTGATATGTTTGATAGTTTTTGTTGCCTCAGGCAAAAAGCCTATAAAACTGAAGTAAAGAAGGATGAGGAATGCTCTATACCCCATAAGCATGAAATATCAATAGTGGTTTTAATCAGAGATAGAAAAGGTTGAAGTAATTCTGTGAGTGAAGAGCCATTTGGCATTGCTGGGGGGTTGAGTGCCTGATGAGAGATCATATTGGTTACGTGTGCATTGAGACATAAGCATAGTCACTTGTGCACCCCACACTGCCGATCCTCAGTGTGCACCATGAACATGTCCTGACTCTATATTCTATATTACACCCTGTGTTTGTTTTCTCCCAGTCATTCAGCTGGAGCTCTTCCGAGAGCACCTCAAGCCTGCTTAGCTGTCCTATAGCAGAAAACAGTGGAGGAGGGATGGAGCATGCCCAAGTCACCTCCCAACACAGCTCTTGTGATTGGGAGGGTAAACAAAACTCAGGAATGTCGCTAAGAGTCCCAAAGGTAAAGCCGTAAGGATTTGACAAACAAAAGAAGGGACCAACTCCAGACTCAGGGTAATGGGTAGACAATTATATCCTGAGAACTTCAACACTGTAAGAGAAAAGAGCTAAGTGTATGGCACCACAACTCCAACTGCAGCAAAAAGCATGTGGAGTTCCAGAAGCAGAGTTAGTTAACAGAAGCCAGCCCACTGGGTGTCACAAAAGGAAAGATGTGAGAAGGAGGATGGATTATATTGCTTTGCAAAAGTTGGCAAGAGCCACCAGCGTGTTTTGCTCAGATGAATCCTCATAGGAGCAATGAGCAGCAGTTCATTAGGAGATAAATACACTCTTGAACTGGAAGTAAATGGGACATTTATGAAGTTGGACATGGCATGCTCACCATTATGTTGGCAGAAACAGTTGTTTTCTTTGTTAGAAAAGTACAGGCTTGGATACTGGATAGTAAATTTACTATTGATAGTAAAAGAGTTAGGTGCTGCACCTATTGCCATTAAAGAAGCATAGCCACATCAGTGTGCAAAAGCTAAACAGGGAGAGAGGTCTCTGAAGAGCAGACCCCACATTAAAGAAGTATTGAACTAACTGGATGGACGATCAGCACATTGGAAGACACTCGTAATGGTACTAAGGAAAACATACTTCTTTTACTAGTGGAAAATATGGGAGTTCCTTTTCCTCGTCAGGAAGCTGCATTCCTAAAGACTAAGGAAGCAAAGTGGATACTGGAAAAATATTCTCCAGGAGTAATAAACCTGCCAAAACACAGGCATTTAGCAGCATTTTAAATGTCTTCAGGCATCTGAGACATCCCCCAATGTGTCTGTGGTAGATATGGCACCACACTCGTAGGAAAGCTGTGCCTTTCTCCAGTGGCACCCGAAGGCCTGACAAGTCTTTCTGGTACTAAAATGGCATAAACACCTTCATCTCAGCAGATGAGCACGATTATAGTCTCCAGAGGCATCAGAAAAGATGACGAAGACCAACCAATCTGCAATTCATGCATTTAAGTAAATGTCCTGTACCCTGAATATTGCCAGAGCAAGCACAGTTCTTAGCTTTGGCAAGAAAAAAAAAGAAAGGAATGATGATTTGGAGAAAATTTATGCCAGGTGTTATGAGCCTGATGATGTATCAGCAGATACCTTAGAAAAACAATACATTTATGCTTTTTCCATCCCTGGAAGATACTCTTTCCTTATATTGTCCTTTGAGTTGTGCTGGACAACCAAAATGTTTCACCAGGAAGCACATCCGTGATATCCTCACAAGCAGTAAGACCTAGAAAAGTTAGAAAGCCATGACCAGAAGTTTTCTGGAAAAAGGTGGGCTGCTGGGTCAAAGCTGAACTAAGTCCTGTTATATATTATGTTATTTGCTTTTTGGGGTACTGGTAGATCATAGCATTGATCCATGTTGACACCTGCATCCTGAACACACATGGTTTCTTTGAGGGCAGAGCAACACAGGGAAATCAATGTTTTAGTCTTACTATAGAATTTGGGAAGCTGAAAGAATTAGAGGATCTTATTTCATTTATGATCTTCATAATTGAAATACTAAGTTTCTTTCAATCCTCTTATTCAACTCTGTGAAGCCTGGAAATAGATTTGGCATTACAGGTGATAAAAACTGAACAGTTTGCTGTAATACAGAAGAAGACTTTAGATTGTGGGTGCAAATATCTCATGCTCCTATTCATAGGAAAACAATCTAAGTTAATATTGACCACAAAGCAAGTGCCAAAAAGGCTTGGGAAATCACCGTTTTTTCCACAGATAAAGAACTTATTTTTTTGTTAAAATGTGTGATTCATGAGATGAATATAAACTTGTAAGAGAGCTACCGGTTGTAGACAAAGTCTCTCATGCATTTGACAAAGGTTTAGTAGAAAAAATTGTCCCGAGCCTAAATTTGTTTCCTAATAATCGGATTTTAATAACCAGTCTGGTCTCAGAGGAGATGTGCACAGAGGCTGCCAGAGCAGATTCAAGGTAAGACACTAGAAAATGACTACATTTGGCAGTGGCATGTATTTAACCAATTTTGGGAAGAAGTCCTGGAGCAGATAGGAGTTGGTCATTAGAAAGACGATCTCCAGAATGTTACAGAAAAAACATATTAAAATGAAGGTAATTTAGAGTGAACAATCCATGAGAGAAGATGAAAAATATATTGAATTGGATTCAGCTGAAGAGCAGTATTGCTGATCTGAAGTCTTGCAGGATATGCAAGCCTACATTATGCAAAAGAGGCTCATGTTGGTTGTTACAAAAAAACAGCTCCCCGGAAAAAAAACCCAGATCTTTATTTGATAACATTTTCAGGGGGAAAAAAAATCCTACAAACCTATGTATCTGTGCTTGATGATTAGCCTTACTTTATCAGAAGATGCTCCTGTGAAAGAGGAGCTCATGCATATCAAATCCATTTTTGCTGTAGATAGTACAACTGGCTGAGTAATATCTGATAACAGACCACAGTTTACTGAACATGTGTTTAAGTACTTTTCAGTAAAGGTTAGGTTTAATGATGTAATCTCTTATCCCCATAATTCCCTAAGTGGCTGATGAAAATAATGTAAAAAAAACCCTCAAAACCACCATTGCAAAATCAGTCAGACTGTGATCCATATTCAGCACTTTCAAATTCCAGGATGGCTCCAGTGAAGTGAAGTTGTCATCACTGATAACTCTGATTAATAGAAACCTGAAAACAAGTATATTTGCATTGCTAGAAACCACCCCTAAAGTCATTGGAAACTTGCAAATGGGAAAAGAAAAAGACATGGCAAAATACTTGATACAGTTTGAAGTCTTGGGTACTCTTACTTCAGGTAATGGTATTTTGGGAGGGGAATGAAAGGCATGCTTTGGGGACTGTTGCTTTAATGGCTGAGTTTCCCAGACAATACAGTAATCTTTTGTTTCTAAGCCTCACAGTAAGTACCAGACAAGCGATGAGAAAGATCTATCGGAAGACCCCTGGGCACCAAGTGATCACTGAATGCCACACGAGCATCAGTAGACTGAATTAATTTTATCCATTTCATGACTGGAATATAATAATAGGATTAAAGGGATGTGTTTTTGCAGTAGGTATATCAATATTTGTTTTACTGGAGATAATTAATGGGAAATAGAAGTGTTTTATGGGATGACAGTTTAGAAAATATGATTTTCTAGAGTAGCAGTAAAAGGTAATAGGCTAGCAACAGACCAAGCATATACTTGGTAACCAGCATGAAGATCTGACATCTCTGGTTCTTGTCTGATACAGTTCTTTCAGTTGGTTCTTCACCTTTCTTTCCTTCTGCTTGTTCCTTTACTTCTTCTATTCTCTCCAGCTCATCCAAGATAGTATTAAGCAGATACTGATACTATATACCAACTAACCAGAATCATCCTTGATGCATCTATGCAGACAGATACATATATTAACGCATAGGTCTGGACTGAACTCCAGAGACTTCTCTGGACCCGGCGATACCCTTTTCCAGAGTTCCTCAAACACCCTTTGTTTTTACAGAAGCAATGACTTAACAGAGGATAAAAGCGATGATTTTTTTTCTGGGCTTCAGTCCCAATGTAGATTTCTTTCTCTGTCAGTTGCCCTCATTCTTTTGAACCCTGCTTTGTCTGTGCCTCGGTGCATTACTGTATGGCTTCATAAGTTCCATTTTTACTCCATGTCACAAATATTTGTGTCAGTCAAATATAATGACACACGGTAACAAGTGCAGAAGCTTTAACTTAGTCATAGCTGCCACTTGACAAAGCCATTTTTTGGTGGATTAGGAGATGAAGCCAGAACAATTTTAACTACAAACAGAAAAGTTGCTGCCTGTTTTCCCAGGCCTTCAGGACTTTACTTTTCTTCAAAGCAACAGGGCATTCTACATGGAGGCAGTCAGATCCTAACTGCAGAAATCCTAGATGCAGCAGGCCATCTCAATTCCCATATCCAGATCAAGAATTAGAAAGGGAGGCAATTCATAACATGGTTATTATGTAAAACATACGCACAAACCAAGGCATTGTGTGCACTAGCATAATTATCCACTGCTGACAATGAATATGCTGACACACATTGTCAATAACAAGCATTTTTGCTGCTGTAGACAAGGGTAAAATGTAAGGATGTTGCAGTGAGCCAAAGCTTGAAAGCCCTCACTTAGCTTGTATGCTCGGGATTTAAACTACTGGGGAAACTTTATGTCTCTGGCAGTTTATTATTACATACAACATGTTCTTGGAAACCACTCCACATTTAACAGCAGTTAAACCCATCTGCTGCTCCTGAATTTTCATTTCATTCACAAGCCTGTTTTAAAAGTATTTTTGGACTTATCACCAGTGTGCTATCAACTGTTTATTATTCTGTTGTAAGTTGGTAAGGAGAATGACTCAAATTTTAAAAGGAAATTGTAGCCTCCTATACATTTTTGAGCTTTTCATTGAAACTTGCCTTCCCCTCAGTCTCTGACACAATTGAAATTTTTAATTTAAAAGCAATTATTTGCCACAAAAGTTCATCATCTCATGCTAAATGCCAATTTTAATGACTTGTAACTGCAAATGTGTAAATTCTGCGGAATTCATCTAGTAATTGCATCATTGGCATAAGGAACATGCTTGAATTTAGCAATGTGATCAAAGATACTGTTCAGTATATTGAAGTTCCTGTAAGTGCAAAAATTTTTCATTACTTTATTTAAAAACACTGTCACAATTTTCTTTACACGTCTCTTCTCCCTATGTTCATGTTTTATTACTGTTACTTGGCATAGCAGTACTTCAGTGCCCTCTACATAAGATTAAGAGGAACTTTGTAGTTCCTTGAGATTTTTGTGAGATCTTCTTCACCATATGAAGACTTTTTGTAAACAAAAAACTTCATTTTCCTCAGTTTTCTTTGTGTAGCTGACTCGTATGATACTGTATGACGTTCTCGTATGAAGGTAATTTTTGTTGGACCAAGGGACTTCCCTGTATTTAATATGTACTAATTTTTTTTCCATGGCACTAAATTGATCCTTCCTTAGTCCACAGATTAACAAGGCTTTCCAGACTATAGGTGTATTTAAAACATTCTAAAAGTCAAATACTTAGATACTGAAACTTGTTTGTCTCTAGGTCTTGTGTAAAACTTTGACTGGATTTTTAAAAGTGAGTTCTCCCAAGGGATCACAACTGTCATGGTCGTTCATAACATTTAAGGTAGCTTGAAACTTATCTTTTTTTTTTTTTTTTTTTAATTAAAGAGCAGGAGATTTAGATTTTCTATGCAATAAACCCCCAAACTTTATATTTAAATGGTATATTTATACTCAATAATAAATAGTATCAATGACAACGTCTGTTAGCAAATAGAAGACCCCCTTAAAAAAAAAAAAAAGACAACTTTTTGGGGTGAGATTCAATTGTCTAAGACAGGCATCTAGTGCTATTTTAGATGTCCTGCAATATCTGAGATGTGCATGTGGCTGTCAGAAATGACAGAAGGAAACCCACACCCTTCTGAAGCGGCAGCTGGAGACAAAGTGATACCTTAGTGCATCTAATGACACAAGACAACTCTATTTGGGAAACTCAGTCTTACATTTAGGGTTGTCACATTTGTAACATAAAATATGATGCCTGTGAAGAATGCTGCTTATAAATGCTACCTCACTTGCATTTGAGTGTAGTTTATTCAAGAGCCTATTTTTACAAAAAAAGAGGATTACATTTCTACATTTTATATCCACTTAGTGCCATTCATGCAATCTTTATTTGAAAGCAAGTATATATATATATATATATATATTTTTTTTTTTAATTAGCAGAAAGGAACATGCCTTTTGCTGTTAGCTGGCTATTAATCATCTAGTTCCCAGTTAAAATTGCTGAAGTTAATAGGGAATATACTTCCTATGGATGAAAGCTATGGAGTCATAACATGTAGGACTGGAAAGGATTTATTTCAATGATTCAGCACCCTAGCAGTTAGCGGCTTTTATCACAGCAGCAAATTTAGGATGATTTCTCTGGATTCTGTCCTCAGTAGAGACAACTGATCACGAATCCCATGTAACATCCTGGTTTCAGTCTTCCCTAGGTTGTGATTTCTGAATTCCTCATCACTCTTTTTCCTCTCCTGTAGATTTTCTTTGGCTTTTTCAGTACCTACCTTAAAACAGAGTGCCCCCAAATGGTACAGTTGTGCTGGTGTCTCATAATCAATGATTACAGCAAACCAGTTATTACCCATGTCCTTATACACAGCAATCATTCATATTTTGAAGCAAGGCCATTTTGCAACAGATCTTCACTCTTGCGTCCTCCTTAGTTAATGATCACCACATAACTGTTCCTTACTCTGTTTTTGCATTTGATGTTTCCTCTATCAGAGCAGTGCTTACTGCTCTGTGAGCATTTCTTCTATCTGTGTTTATGAAACTACACATTTCTTTTCAAAAGTCTCCAGAACCGAATCCACAAACTAAACTACATATATGCAGAACCTTCCTGTGGTCAAAATGCATTGGCCCTGGTGGACTTGTCCATTTAATGCCTCACAGTCACTCCTGGTAGGCTTGGTCCTGATGTGTGGGAATCCATGGCCACTCATTATACTGTAAAAGTTACTCTAGATTTTGTCATGTTAAAAGTCCTGTCTGTATGAGCTCGATTGAATACTCAGACCTCAATTCATCCCACTTCACTGAGGTGGGAATGCATCCCTTTAAGAGTGACTCAGTGGATTTAAGCCCTGACCCATTCTCAGGAGTTTCCTGTGTCTCAAAGGACTCTGCTCCTAGCTGACACATCTAAATGCCTGAAGTTTGACAGCATCAGTATAAGCCCCAGTTCTTAAGAATACTGTTGTATGACAGTAATAATCCTTTTAAGAGGAGCTAGAAGTCCCTTTTCCTTAGACTATACTTAACTTTAAAAAATGTTATACCCTGAGTTTTTTGACAATTAGCCATTATTTATACCAACAGTGTTTCAAGACTTCCCTGAATGACTTGTTAGCCTAATGGTTTTATGCTTGCTGTTAAAAAAGGCTTAATCTTGCAGGTGTGAGTGAAAAATTGTTATTTTTTGTCCTTTTTGTTTTTAAGTTGTATTCTTCAGTAATATAGAAACAAAACATCTCTAAAGTAATATACTACAAGGTGAGGGTCAGCATTACATAAACATCATCATGATTATGGACTTTGTAAAAATGCTTTCCAGTACCTTAGGTATTAAACTTTCTCTAAAAAAAGCTATTGGAAGCACAGCTACAGACGTGATAGTTTTGCTGTTAACAAAAACTGTGATCCTTGCAACATAAGTCTGTTTTTCACTGACAGGGCTCTTCCATATTGTTGTTTGTTAAGAACTCGTGTTTTCTCCAACGGCATTGACTCATGCCTAGGTGGGAGCCTGAATTCATTGCAGATTTTCTGTTTCACAAAAAATGAAGCCTAGTGTTCATTAAAAGCAAATGTATAGTCTCCTACTGTTAAAACTTCACAAATTCATAGTGATAATTGGAGTGGGTTTTAAAATTTAGAAGCAACAGGGTTATTTCTAATTTTAGCTAGAAGGAGGTGAAGAGAATGTTTATTTATTCCTTATAGCCTTTTTGCTTGATTTGTTAATAATTAGTTGAGATTAGTAGGTGTTGCATACTAAAAATAAACTGAAATATAGTAGTACAGTGTTAATTCTTGTAAAATATATATCCCTTACTTGTTGTCCCTTGAAGGATAAATAGCTATTCCATAATTATTTATAATCAATAATATTCACTAACATTTTAAATATTATATAACATAATGCCATTTAATTTTTGTTAAAAAGCCTCTGGGCAATTCAGAATGTATTAACACCAGTTTACAGCTTGAAGGGCATAGGTGGCATGCCAGATTATTTCCCAAAGCAGTTGTAGCAAAAATGAGCCCCCAGCCCCAAAAAAACAATCTGGGAAGCAAAACCACACAACTAAGCACTATGCAAACACGATGAAAAATCTGAGTTTGGAACGTGTCCTGAGTAGATGTCTCTATGTACTTCCAGAAAGGCCAAGAGGAAGAAAATCCCACAGGTAGAGGCCTTCAGCTGGGACCTTTTCCTGAAATGGAATGGACTAATGCACAGGTGAGAGTAGTGAATTTAGCTGTGAGAAATAAGTGAGGAAAGGAAATAGTTTCTGGATTGCTGCTTCATAGCTTTGCCAATTTTTCTGCATTTGCTAATGCTCCCCTAGACTCAAAAGCACCTGTTTTGAGTAAAAAAAAAAAAAAAAAAAAATTGTGTGAATGCTTCAATAATTGCTAAGAGGCTGTGGGATATAAGAAGCCTCAGCTACATACTGATCAAACTGAAAATAATTTGGGCTATTAGGAAAACAATTTGGCCTCACCTGACTTTTGACATCTGAACAAGTCAATGATATCGCCATGGTAGTCAATGGAGAGACTCTTCCTGAATGCAGTTCTTCTAACCTGTTTTGGATGTCTCCTCTAGATGGAGGTGGATTGTGCCCTGAAAATTATTCTCTCTCTCTATTGTCTAGACACTCTTTATGATCAAGTAACTTAGACATAAATGTCTAGACTTTAGATAACTCATGTTATCAGGAAAATTTCACCTTTTTCTTTTTGAAGTTTCTTTTTATTGTCTGTTGGCCTTGCAGAGATACAGTCAATCTCGCAGGTGTAACAGGCAGAACCAACCTGGGATACAGGAGAGGAAGACTAAATATATTTATGCTGAATAGTGCTGCTGTAACAGACCTGAAGAGCCTGACAGACAAGAGCACTGTTGAAGTTGTTTGGTTTTTGGTTTTTTTTTTATCAAAGAGCTTTTTCGATAGGTGAGTGGTCACTGAAACTAATAGTACAAAAACCCCCACCAAATCAAACAAAAATGCCAGTGACTCTATTGCACCAGGATACTAACCTCCATAAATGCCTGTTACCAGAATATTCAGTTTAGTTTATGTTGCATTTGTGTTCTCAGTTTTCAGTGTACGACCTCCTGCCATTATGATAATAGATGTGTGAGAAACTTGATATTTTGGTTGTTTGCCAGCTGGGTCCTTTGCAATCTCAGGAGGAAAGGAAGGCAGCTTAAGATATCAGGATAATGCACACTAATGGGATATTTCTGGTAAAAGTAGTCTAAGGTGATGTATTGTTGATGTCCAAATTGCTATCCTTTGATTTCAGAGTTAACAAGACACTGGGATAAATAGGGCAGATGACAATTCTGAATGACCCTTGCACAGCTCTCTGCCAGCTGGGCATCAATTTATAATGGCTTAGGATGTCTAAGTAATTTTCCTAAATATAAGGGCCAAAAATACGTGGTGCTTAAGGTGGCAACCCAGGATGAATTCAGTGGCAAGTATAATGGATAAGAACTCTTACAGTGTATATCTGGACACTCAATTTCTGCCTCTTAAGATTTTGAGAAAGGTTTAATGAAGGTTATTTCTTGGTTTATTTTGGATGTACATAACGAATTTTTGCTGCTTTTTTGTAACATCAAAAAGAAGATGAAGCTAGTCAATCACTGTTTAATTAATCGTGTCATTTATTCATGCAAAGATGAACAAAAACTCTGATACCTCTTCAATACTGAGTGGCACACAGTAGGAGGGAAGTGCTGTTTGCTCCTTAACAAGCCCATATGGTGGTAGGAGATCCAGTGTCCCTACTATGCAAACAGCACTGAATCTTTAAAAACATGTTAAACAACATCTGCCAGTGATAAAATAAGCAAATCAGAAGGCTCATTGCTTGATAACTTTCACCTAAGAGCCTTAAAAAAGGTGGCTGAAGAGATCTGTTGGAATATTTTTTAAATTGTAGCGATGGAGTGTGAGTATCATGCTATTATTTTAAACTTTTTTTTCAAATAATGCTGCAGGGCAGGTTAGCTATTTGGCAGCCCTGGAAAAAAATATTGGAAAGATTAATGAAGATTTAGCTAAGAAAGCAAACATAAGAATAAATTCATGGTAGGAATAAATTAATGATAGTCAGCATAGTTTTAAAGCAAAGCAATTATGTTAGATAAACTTCATTTCAGTACATGAATTTGCTTGATGAATGGTCCTAGGTGCTGTTTACTCTTTTGTAAGGCATTTGATTTAATTTTACAATGTATCTGGTATAAATAAATAACAGTATACTTTATCAAAATAATGTTCCTTAAGGCCTGATTAGCTGACATCTCAAAGTACTAGTCAATGAGAAATAACCCTTACACAGAAATTTTGAAGGATGGTCTTCCATGATTTAGAATTGGATGTGGACAACATATTTCAATATTTTCATAAATCATTTGGAAGGCGGCATGCATTCTTGGATGGTAAAATTTGCAGATGATGCAAAGATTGAAAAAGTAGGGGAAAAAAAAGAGGACACAACAGTCAGAGCAACTCAGTTCCAGTCTAGCCTGGTAAACAGAGGCCACTCAAATAAAATTGTTATTCCCTAGAAGACACAGCTGGAAGGAAGCAATGCCAGCCAGACCCCTGCAGTGGAAATAAGTGACATTAAGAAGGTTTCAGAGGAAAGAATAGACAACTCGGCAGACAACTCAGGGCTTGTACTATGAACTTTGAATGTAAAAAAAAAGACTAAAAGTTAAGAATAAGGAAGTGGTTTTATTTGTATGTGCAACAACAGTGAGGTTATGGAAATATCATGCCAAGTTTTGGAGTCTATACTTTTAAAAGATATTAAGTATATATAAAGAGAGGGGACAGAGACTAGAGTGGAGAAAAATTCTTCCAGAGAGAGACATGACTTAATGACAGTGTATTCCTGTGGGGAGACTGAGAATAAGAGGATTCTTCAGAGTAGCAGAGAATAGCAAAATAGGTACCAGCGTGAAAGCAAACAAATGCTGGGCAGGCATTTTTAGCAGTGAGAATATAGGACAAACTATCAAGGGAAGTGGTAGATCTCAATCTCGTTATGTTTTCCAGATTAGCTGCTTTTCTGAAATAGATATTCACACTTTACTTTAGGACAAGTTATTGTTGTCAGTGTTATGAGCTGCAGTACATGAGGCTAACCTCAGTGACTTAATGATACTTTCTGCCTTAAACCCTGAATCTTTTAGGTGTCTGTTCTCTGCTCCAGCAGAGTCAGCAAAAATTTCTTCAACACATGTGGGGTTAGATGATATAGTTGAGGGAGATTCAACTGGTACAACTAATGCAGTTTATCACCTTCTTCCCCAGCCACTAGTTCAAATGAAGAAATGTGGAGCTGTATTACTTGGTCTAATGAGAGCATTTACTTTCTTTTTATTTCCTTCCCATGGATGAATGGAGGCTAGCACTGCTTTTCTCATTTTACATTTTCCTTGGCCTGAGATAGGCAGCTTGCATTTTAATTCAACCATGGATCAATCACACTCTATGAAGAAGCTAGGAGGCATGCTACATACAGCTAACTTTTGAAATTTTGCTGTTGGCCACTTACCTTAAGAGGCTTCTCACAAAAAAAAAGTGACACCTTTATTCTTCGTCATCCACACTTCTGTTATAAATGTCCCAGGGGAAAAAAGTCACAATATGTTATGAGGTCCTTAGGTTCAGTTTATTGTGCTTTTGTTGGAGATATATCTTTTTTTTCTTTTTTTTTTTTTAACTCCATAATACACCTCATCATATAAAGAGCTCAGTACAGCCATCTCCTGGCCTACACATGTGGAGAAGGAAGTTTGAATCCCCCCAGGATCACTAATTTCTGAATTAATTTTCCTTCATTGATTTGTAACCTGGAGTAGCTAAATTTTGATTAAAACAGCAAGGTTTGGTTGAGAGGGTTTGATGTTTCAGTGCTGTGTGACTGTCTGCCATCTACATCTCGGTGATATTTTGTATAACTGGTTGAAAATCGGGTGGTATTTAAAATGAGATTTTAGACTTAAGATATGTTGTTTTAATTTCTGGCTTTGCAACTAGTCTTTTGAATCATCTTGGGCAGCTTGCTTCATTCTCTTTGCCTTTGTTTTCCTATCTGTAAAACAGAGATAACATTTTCCTTTCTTTTGAAAAGTGCTTTGAGAAGCATCATACTGCCTGGGGTCTTTAGACTTTTTCTGTCTGTTTTACATATAGCTAAATCATTATTGTGCAATCATTACACATATTCTCAGAGTGGTGAATAATATGTTCTCATACAATAACATTGTAGCACATTTAGAGGTAAGAAGAAACTGAGCCCCCCTAGTCTGCAAGTCTATAGGTGCACTGATCAACCCCTAGAGAAAGTATAATTAAAATTAGCTTTGTTTTGTCCCCAAGCTACACCCCATTATAGCATTTCTTTTCTAGCTCCCTGCTTTGACTTGCACCTAAAGTAAACTACCTTCGCTTATTCCCATCCTACTTAGGCTATATCATTCACTGGGAGAAAGTGACTCTCATCTCCAGTTAGGCAAGGATGGAAGGGTCCATTGTTCAACTGGGAAGTTTTCCAAAAAAATATTTTCATGCTTTTTGTTCCATTCACCAGCAAAATCTGTCTTAATGTCTAAAACAAAATTAAATGGTTAGGTAGTGAGGGGTCTAAGACTTTGGTCAAATCCTGTGCAGAACTGTTGACCAATGGTTTATATCTGTTGTCTCTTGTTCTACACTCAGATTGCCCACTCCATTTTTAACTTCTGGATTTGCCGAAAGTCTTCAACAGTGGAATTCCAGTCCTTAACACTGACACCGAGATGTCTAGCAACAGACATAGGGCTAATCAGAAGTTAACATTCTTTGCGTAATCTTAACTTTTCAACTGGGAGAAGGGAACTGATCTCCTGTACTCCTTATTGTAATGTGAAAAATGCAGTTGAGAACACAGGCAGAGTTTGAGTCTCAAAACCTGATTGTATTAAGGTGGAATTTCTCTGATGTACACGTCCACTGCCTTTGTGTACTCAGGGACATATTTATTAACTAACATAGCTATTTAGCTTTTTCCCTTGCTAAGTTTTCAGAAATGAGTCTTTGTTCTTGCCTACATACCCCTATAGAATTATCAACTCACTCATTTCTCTGTGAAGAATTTTTGTGCTGAAAATATTGCATGGGTACCAGGAGGTCTAATTTTGCCTGCAGTGCCTTTTCATTATTTATCATTACTCATGAGTAGTAGAAGAGTTGGAGGTGCACTTTATAAATTTATTTCCCCTTTCCTATGGTGTCAGTTGATGTTCCCTTGTGGTCTTTGTCATGGACTTTGTCAGATATTGCTCAGGCAGTCCAGCTTACTACCGCTATGTAGTTGACTTTCCAACCTCACAAGCTGAACAGAAGATTCAAGCAAATGATAAAACTTCAAAAGACTTAAGTGAATCCAAGATATTGCCCACTATTTCTAGATGAACAAACACTTACAAAGGTATACAATGCTTGAGAGGCTTTATTACCAAAGATCTTTCTTCTGGCTTGAATGCTACTGAAAATTGTCTTTGTTGTTAAGAAACAGGAATTTATTGATATTAAAAATATTTGAGGGCAATTCTTTCAAAGTGACAGTCTAAACTGTGGAGTCGCTTCTATTAACAGTCATCACTGATATTTCTTGTAATATTAGAAAAGTAATTAGGTAAACTGTCTGTAGTAGCCCCTGCAGGCACATTTTATCTGAAGTGATTTATTTCTATATTCCACTTTCCTGCATAGAAGAGTGTTCACTAGAGCTTTCAGTTACCAAAACTGAACCTAGAGTCTTAAACAATCTTACATCTCCTTTGTAATCAGCAGCAAAGGTAACTGCTGGTTTTAATCCTCAATTAAGTAATTCTCACATACATTCCTGCAGAGGTCTAATATTAATATCCAGATAACGTAAAAGAAAACTGAATATACAGATAGTAGTTTTGCTCAACAAAGCTGAGGAAAATAGTGGTAACATCAATATTCTGTATTGCATGCCCATGTTATATGGGGTAAAGTGAGTGCTGGAGCCTGAAATAAGTTTTTAAACTAGTTATTCTCGTTTTTTTCACTCCTGTGATGTAATGCAGCATGGATTTTTTAATTTACAGCAACAAAATGATTTGAGGTTAAATGTTACAGAGGCAATGAAGAGGTTGTTCTGCTTTTAATTGATGCTGTGACCTATATTGTTCCCCAAGGCATCACAGACATTTTTCAGAAAAGTCTCCTGTTAATTAGAATTGTACTCTGTGGTGCTGGGTCAGTTGTCATTTCCATTATATAAACTTTTAAAAGTAGGGGGGTTTAGTTCAGTTATTTTAAATCACATTAGGTAAAGATTTGCCATTGAGGCTGGTAGCTCAGGATAGAACTGTTTTCTGAGATGATGGTGGCTTCAGTCTCGCAGTCACTTCTGTACAAAACCCTGTAAATTTTGAGGGCTTCAAGAGGTACCTGTGTAGCTGTGCAGTTGCTGAAGACACTTCCTGCATTCTTGAGAAATTAAACTAAAAGTGCTGAATATTTGCATCAGCTTAAATTTCCATAGCCTCCTGTAGAACAAATGTGTGGTTCTGACCATCCCCTAACCCTGGTTTCTGGAGTAAACCTTAACCTCACTGCACGGCTGAGTATACTCCATCTTTCCTCCCAGAGGAGACCATGTCTGTTCGTGTCCTGTGGTCCCTATACC
Source organism: Theristicus caerulescens (assembly GCA_020745775.1). NCBI lineage: Eukaryota > Metazoa > Chordata > Aves > Pelecaniformes > Threskiornithidae > Theristicus > Theristicus caerulescens. The sequence continues at coordinate 125,508,651 of CM036559.1, read as the reverse complement.
ATCTGCCTCATGGAAATGGTGAGATGTATATTGGTAACTTGGATGAAAGATGGCTTACATTAGTGTAAAGAAGTCAGCCCTTTTTAAGGAAGAGGAAATTTCTTTCTCATTCCTAGTCAATAAAACTTAAGAGTTGCTAGACTTTAATTATAGACCCTCTGCATTCCCTTTCTTTCATAGAGAACCTTATGTGGTCAACTTGTAATATCAGACTGTTCTTAACTTCCTTGAGAGTTGGGGTTTTTTTTCCCTCATGACAGACATAATATATATATTTTTTAATTAATTTATTTTTTTATTTAATATCAGTTTACTCTGGATGGGGCTAAAGCACACTTACTTCCATTATAACTTGCTTACTTAAAACATCTGGGATTTCTTGATTACTCAGTTACAAAGTCAACTTAGGTTGGAGAAGCAGCTGGCTATCATGAGAGCTACAAATGTTTTCCCACGTGGAAAGACTGACCCAGAGCTTCCAAGGCTAAAGAATCAAAAAAGCAGCAGTCTTTGTAATCTTGCAAGTTATTAGACAATCTTTAAATTGTTGCATGAAGTCATCATTACACAGCAGTAAGGAGCTGAGCAACTCAGCTTCTGAAAACTTCAGGAGCCTGAAGTCATAATCTGAATTCACTACCTTTTCAGATCTTTTCAAAATTTTGCAGCTAAGGGTAATTTTCCTTAAGAAACATAAGTAAGTGCTTTTATTGCTTCTGGAGACAACATCCTGATTAAATATTTTAAAATGTTGATATTTATTAAAATTAGAAAGTTGGGATATCCCTGACCATTGGGAATGATTGATGTAATTCTTTTAGCTCTGAGCATAAATTCAGAAATTAGTCATAATTCAACTTTTAGCTTAAGGTAAAATAGTTATTGCAATAGTAAAATCTTTCTGAAAAAGAACCATGTTATATCTTAAAGTGTACTCCTACATGCCTTTACTTTACATTGATGCCTGCTGCCTCAGTAAACTGTCCTACTTAATTTTCTAATTTATTTGGTCTCCAGCTAAGGGATTGAAATGATTTTTCTCTTTGCTTTATACTTGCAAATCTTCACCAGTTCAGAAAAGCACAAAGAAATTGTGAAATATGAGCTATATAAACAGTGTCTTTAATTTTATTAGTAATACATGCTCTTTCTGTAGATAGCACAGTCTTTTGGTTGTTTATATAAACTTTGTAAGAGGTTTACAGGTACAAGTGGAATTCTTTTCGTATGTTATTTGAAAAAGTATTTCCCAGGGTAAAAGTGATCATGATAAAATTATGTCTTTACAGTACAGAGTTGTGTTTCAAGGAAACTCATGTCAAATTGTACTTTTTTCTTTCTTGGTGCAATAGAGAAATGTAGAACTTTCCATAACATCAAGTGACTATATCTCTGAAAAGAAAATGTTTGGTTTAATTTTTTTTCTTGATGTTGGAATCTAGTTAAAAACATATTTTTATTCAGACCCTTTATTCAGTGAAGTACTGAAAAGAGATATAGGAATTAGTAGATAATTTGGAGAATTTTTGAGAACAAAAAGAAACAGATTAAAATAAAGAGCAAACTGATTAACTCACCTGGCCTCAGCTTCTACTATGTGAGACTTTCTTCTACAATGCCTTTTGCACCCAATCCTCAATAACAAAAAAGCAGCACTTTTTTTTTGGGGGGGGGAAAAAATGATTGTTCTTCCTTACAAAAAGCTTTATAATTTATTGCATTACAAATGAGGAATGACTGAATTTTATTTAATCTGTAGCTAAAGCCTGTAGAAATTTTAGACATCAAGAAGTTGAATCCCATAATGCACAGACAACTAAGATACTTTTCCATGTTCAGCATCCTAACGTGAGCCAAACACGCTCTTTATTCCAACTCTAATAAAAATTAAAAAGCTGACCAGTTGTCTAATTCAAACAGAGAAAACCCAGAGAATTAAGAAAATTGTACTTTTCCTATAGTTTGGTTTTCTACAAGGCAGAGTATATTGTTGAGACATAGAATATGTAGAGCTTCTTTACTATGTAAGCCTTCAGTACTGCTGCAGGTTTTAATTATCATTGAATGAGTTGGCTTAGATCTTCCCACACACATGCACATAATTATAATGTATTCTACATATATAAGAACAGTTATATCTCACTTTGGCCATAGGTATTTGAAAATTGCAGGTTTTGTTTTGACAGATAGAACTTCTCACACTTACATATTTATAACCTTGCAGATGCAAAAAAATACCACTCATTCTTCATTTCTGTCCTCTATTCAAAGGGTTTCTGCCCCTTCTAGTGACCTCTGAAGGCCTCTATCCCTTTAGAAATATGCAATTCAGCTCATTGAACTAAATTTCCAATGACCAGATTCTTCCATTTTGCTTAGAAGTTCTGTCAAAAGAATTGTCCTTTTCTTAGCTTAAATTGTCCTTCAGCTTAAATGCCACAGAACTTCTGGATCCAAAATTTTCAAAGCTCTCTTTGAAGTTTTCTAAAATAATAAGGACCTGAGCCACCTGCTTTAACTTTGAAGTTAGTTCTACTTTGAGAAGGAGTTGGACTACATGACAGGTCACTTCCAGCTCAAATTGTAATTCTATAACTCTATGACTCTGTGACTTTCACTGATATTAATTAGGGATTGATTTTGAAGAGTGAAATTATAGACTAAGAACTAAATCTTGTTGGCATCCAAATTTAAAAATCCCAGCCCCTCTTTCCTAGCCACACCTCTGTCACTCTTAACGTTTAGTTCAGCTTTTCTTTTCCTCTGTTTCATTTTCACTACTACAGTGCTAAGCTACATTTTTCTGGTAACTTTGAAAGAGATGGCCATTTCACTTTGGTTTTGCCTTCTCTTCCCCTGACCTTGCCAAGTCCCTGTTGGCAGAACTACACTAGAAACTTTTTATATCATAGTGATGTCACTGATGGTGCAACTTTCAGATATTATTTATGTAATGAAACACAAGAATTGGAGTAAAATTTAGTGAAGTATCTTTTCTGATACAATCTGCATTTAAAATTCAAGTAAATGCATCCTTTTGTGAAATCTTAAAATCTAAGCCAGAAGCTGTAAAAAAAAAAAAAATCTATTTTTCAAGCAGTTAAGGAGCTTTTCATTAATCAGTGCTAACAAACTATGCAAAACCAACTCCTTCTTTCAGAGATTTTTTCCCCTGCTATCTTTATAGCTGTTGTGAAAACTAGAAACTACAGTGTAAGGCAATAGTGCTGTAGGAACACAGAATGAAAAGACAGTCCCTTTCCCAAATAGTTTCCAAATTAAGTAGAGGAAAAAATAAAAACAGGTGAAGTAGGACAGAAGAGGTAACTAAACATATTAAGAAAACACCAAGTACTGACAATTTTTAATTAATTATTACTCCAAAGAAAGATGATAGAGGAGTAGCTTTGTGGGATGTTTTGCTGTCAGATTTCAAGTGCCAATCCTGGGAACCTGGTGTGAAACTGAACTTGCACAAGATCAAATTTTACTCTCCTTTTTTGGGAAATCTCTGAGCCCTTGTAACACATGCAAAAAGAGTAGGTGTTCACTTGCAGAAGGGGTCCAAAAGTGCATACTGGAAGTGGCCACAAGGACGTTATCACGTGATCTTAGTGTACCAGATGTCTTGGGACAAAAGGGATAAAACTTCTTCCCTGTCCATTCTGAAGAATTTGTTAACTCCATTTTTACCTCTGCCACACAACCTTATGGGGAAAAAAAAAAGTCCTTTCCACTGTGATGGATGTAGGTTGTGCTCCCCAGGCCAAGAGGTGGTGCACCAGCCTAAAAGTGTGCTAGCCACACATGTTCTAGGTTCTCATACTTCTGGAAATAACTATTCTTCATTTCTTCTGCAGATGAATTAACAGAGCTTTCACAAGGCCATTTCAAGCAGTAATGGGGGAAAAAGCTAGATCTATAATAAATGGCTAAATCTTACTCACTCTTCCCCAGTGTAACAGAAGGAAAGGAGAACTGTAATTTGGAGATGGTTAGAGTCTGGTATCAGCAGGTAGAAATTTTACCTACGTTTACAGAGTATAAAACCCTTCCTATGGCTTTTGAAACAACCAGATGACTTCTTGAGTTCTGAGTCAAGATATTTTTTAAAATCTTTTAAGGATTTACTATTTGCTGCCCTTCTTCCTAGTAATTCAGCAGTTTAAATTAGATAAATGCTGAGCAAATTCCAAAGTTGTTCTATGAATGTCAGCATTTGCCTTCTTTAGCTGCTGAGAGAGGTACTTTTTGAATGAGTAGTGATCTTAAAGAGTGAAACCTCTCTTCTTCATTTAGCTTTCTAGTAACACTGCTAACTTTTTTTTCCCTGATCTGTATGGCTGTTGGTAAAGAGGATGACTTGGGATGAAGAGAGACAGTGACAGTGGGTAAATTGGGGCAGAAGACAATGAGGAAACATCGATGAAAAATTCCAGACACATAAGTTAAAAGGCCCTATAGAAAGGCACTGAATCTGAACAACTGGAAAAAGAAAAACATGGGAATGGAGGGAAAGAAACAAGAAAAAAAAAAGCCAATAAATTGCCTGTGGAATGGGTGTCTGCTCTTTGCTGAGTAGAGGATATATAATGTTAACTGGTTAAAGTTCCTTTCCTCTTTCTTTCTTAGTTTTGTGTTGACTGTATTTCATAGAAATGCAACAATAATCTGCCACAAGGCTAAGGTTGAACCAGATATAAATCCATAGAGTAGCTTTTATTCTTTAAGATGGGAAAACCTGTAGAGAAAGAGGTGGACTGAGTTTTGTTACTGTCTTAGAGCAGATGACACCAGCAAACTCACATAAGATGCAGGTTTGAAAAGTCAAGTATTATATTACCTAGTCAAGCGATAATCTATATTATTATATTATCTATCTATATTATCTATCAGGTTATCTGAAGAAACAGGACCTTACATAGCAACTGTGTATAAAATCTTACAGTATTTGTGCAGTTGTGGTAGTATTTGAGAACCATGACTTCAGAATTAGTTAATATTAAAAAGACTGTGAAAATAAAACTGAAGTTATATTGAGCTATTGTACATAAACACACTGCTATTTTAGTCCCAGAAATTAGTTGGGTGATATGGCACAAAGAGGCCCCATAAACTGCAGCAAAACACATATTTTTTATCCTGGCTTAATGTTTAGGTTAATAGGCAGGCTGACCCTGGCTGGATGCCAGGTGCCCACCAAAGCCACTCTATCACTCCCCCTCCTCAGCTGGTCAGGGAAGATAAAATATAATGAAAGGCTCGTGGGTCAAGACAAGGACGGGGAGAGATCACTCACCAATTACCATTACAGGCAAAACCAGACTCACCTCAGGAAAATTAATTTAATTTATTGCCAATCAAACTCAGAGTAGGGTAATGAGAAATAAAACCAAATCTTAAAGGAACTTCCCCCCACACCTCCCTTCGTCCCAGGCTCAACTTCACTCCCAACTTCTCTACCTCCTTCCCCAAGCAGTGCAGGCAGACAGGGAATGGGGCTTGCGGTCAGTTCATCACACGTTGTCTCTGCAGCTCCTTCATGCTCAGGGGAGGACTCCTCACACTGTTCCCCTGCTCCAGCGTGGGGTCCCTCCCACGGGAGACAGTCCTCCAAGAACTGCTCCAACATGGGTCCTTCCCATGGGCTGCGGTTCTTCACGAAATGCTCTAGTGTGGGTCCCTTCCATGGGGTGCAGTCCTTCAGGAACAGACTGCTCCAGTGTGGGTCCCCCGCAGAATCACAAGCCCTACCAGCAAACCTGCTCCAGCGTGGGCTCCTCTCTTCACAGGGCCACAGGTCCTGCGAGGAACCTGCTCCAGCGTGGGCTTCCCACAGGGTCACAACCTCCTTCGGGCATCCACCTGTTCCAGCATGGGGTTCTTCACGGGCTGCAGGTGGATATCTGCTCCACTGTGGACCTCCATGGGCTGCAGGGGGACAGCCTGCCTCACCATGGTCTTCCCCATGGGCTGCAGGGGAATCTGTGCTCTGGCACCTGGAGCACCTCCTCCCCCTCCTTCTTCATTGACCTTGGTGTCTGCAGAGTTGTTCCTCTCACATATTCTCAGTCCTCTCTCCAGCTGCTGTTGCGCAGGGGATTTTTTTCCCCACCTTCTTAAATCTGTTATCCCAGAGGTGCTACCACTGTCGCTGATGAGCTCGGCCTTGGCCAGCAGTGGGTCCATCCTGGAGCCAGCTGGCATTGGCTCTATCGGACATGGGGGAAGCTTCCAGCAGCTTCTCACAGAAGCCACCCCTGTAGTGCCCCACTACCAAAACCTTGCCATGCAAACCCAATACAATAGGCAAGCAGATATGCCCTGGAGTTTTGTGTGTAGTGTAACTTGTCCTTCATATAGATCTGTCCTCATATGATGTAACTAATTTTGTTGGTCTTTTTTAATATTTTTTGTTTGATGTATTTTCAAATAATGAATTACTCAGGATAAAAAGTAGGCTTTATAAGTGGAGGCTCAACAGGTTCATGCAAAGTGATTGTTTCTGAAAAATCAATATACAAGACATTTTTACTGTTTCAGCTGTTCTATGAATTTTCAGATCTCATAAACCTTCTAACTATAAACATGACCAGGCATCTCATGTTCTGGTTAATTAACCCAAAGAATTCATTATCCAAGCAACTGTCTATGGTTCTTCAGTAACAGTGGATTGAAGGACTCAAAACTGATCTAATTCCTATTTTTGAGAGTACATGAGAACTCATGCCCTTGACACAAATTTTTTTTCTTTTCAGTGGGACTGGTTTTAGTGCACAGGATATGTCAATGTAAGGAAACAGGCTTTTGCAATATATTCTTAGATTGTTACAAATAAATATGTTTTAATTTTTTAAAGCTAATTCTAGGACAGAATAGCATGAAGCCCTATCATTTAGCATTTGGTTTGTGAAGAAAATATTTAAAATACAATACAGGTTTGGAATAGTTCTCCACATTACACTGTCCTGCAGGCATTTGTAGGAAGTTAAGAGGTGTCGCGTAAAGAACGTGAGAATTTGTGTTTGTTGTGATTGTGTGGGCTGGAATATTACTTATTAAAAACAATGGGCTTATAGCTGTATAATATATTCACAAACCATCTAAATTATTTTTTCAGAATAATTTGATCAACGGCGCTTTTTTTTTTCCTTTTTTTTTTAATTTTAAATACCGGTGCTTGTGAATTTCCAAGTGCAAGTCAGTCCAAAGTTCTTACGAGTGGAGAGTAATATGTATCTTCACAGGTTTGCAGAGCATGGTTCAGAGACACTCCTAAGTTAGGCTGTCTCTTTCTGTTGAGTATGTGGAGACTGGCTGTTTCTATAAGACAAATCAGTATATAACCTTATACTGGTAGAGGAGTTGCTTAATTCAGACTATTTACTCTGCTGGGAGAGGGCAAATTTGGGGTTCAGTCCTCTACTGTCTTTACTTGAGACAGTCACCTGATGAAAGGAGAAATAATGCAGAATAATCCAGAGCCTTTTACTGGTGAACTTTCTATTAAAAAAAAAAAAAAAGCAAAAGTATATGTTTTGAAAACTGCGGCACTGTGACCTGAACTTTATCCAATAACCAGTTTTGCACATTTGAAACTGGCAGTCTAAGTGATTAAAGGCTAGATCTTATTAGAACCTAACTAATGTAAAACACCTAATCTGATGCCTGAAACATTTGTCTTGAGCTTGTCATGCATCCTTATTACAAGCTTATATTACAGAAATTTTCTACCACTGTAAGCACTTCATTTACAGATCTGAGAATCTGAAATCAAATGAAGAGTTAAATGTAAATGAAGATGATGGGTAAAGATGTGACAGTCTAGATTACTTGAGCTGCCGGTCTTAGGCTAAGCAAAGCTCACATTCTACTTCCAGGTGGAAGAGAAAATGATCGTTCGCTTTCTTTAAAGATGCTTAGCTAAATGTACGTGTTGACCAACAGTCCTAATCATAGTGAAATCTCTTCTTTCTAGGCTTTCTGTGAATTGCTGAGCACAAAATGACTTTGTGTGTACACAAACCAGTTGTTTATTGTGACTGAGTGCCATAAGTATGCATGGTGCTATATATACTTAACATGTCTAGGCTGTCTGTAGATCTAATGGCATAACACAGTTCAGAGGAGGAAGATTAAGAAGTAACTTGGCCAAAAAAATGGGTCAGCTTCATAAGGAAGACATGTATTTTCTATTTGTTCATTTTTGTGCTTTTGTATTTCTTAGGTGTTTGGGGGTTGTTTTTTTTTTGAGCAAGGGAATATGGATTCTTTTCTTACCATAATGAGAAATGTGAAGAGAGAAAATTAAGAGGGAGTTTCCTATTATGCTGTAATTTAAGCTTTTAAGTGCCTACAGTCTCTCTGGATGCTGGGGTACCAGGAATCTCAAATCAACTGTCTCCAGGGAATAAAGGGTAACAATGACTGATTAAATATGAAAACCTGTTTGTAGGAGACACATTGTGAAGTCTGTGTCTCAGTTCTCTTACAGTTCATCATGTTGAAAAGTAGAGAGTCTAAGGCTTTGGGCAAGTGGTGTCTCATTTTCTTAAAAGGGAATTTAGTTTTAATCCAATTTAAATTTATGAACCTTTGGCTTCAAATCCAGACTTACCAGGTGACAAACGTATTTTTAGATGTAGGAGGGTCCTACAGATTAAAAGCAATAATTTTATGGGTCCTTGGGTATTTGATGTGAAGGAAGTATAAATAGCTTTATGGGGTAAGCACAAATTTTACAAGGTGCACTAAACTAGGTTCAGTGGAGTGTTGCTGAATACTGCAGCTTTGCTAGTTTAGCTGTAAACTGTTCACTTAAAATTAGTCACTGCTGTCACAAAGTTTAAGATTTTCATACTGTACTATGTAGAAAGAGATTAAGGCCTTCCAATTGATGGCTAATTCTATTCTGGTCATTTGTTTTCATCTTGTATTAATATGTTGACATTGGTTGTTCCAAAAACTGAGTACAGCATTGCACTGACTTCAGTATTTACTTAGTGAATGCTGCACCTCTATTTCTGTACACGTTGCCTTATTAGACATTAGAAAGAATATTTTATTTGTATTTAAAAAGAATATTAAGAAAATAGTACAGTGTTAAACATCCCATTCCCAGCAGTCTCCTGTAGGAACCTGTATGACTGTGCCAGAGGGTAATGCCACGTACAGCACAGCTTTGCAATAGGTTTGCACTGTCACTGAGCTAAGGGAGCCTATTCCCCTCTCCCACCACTAACCGGGACAAATTGACTCCACAGCTTTCCTTGCCCGCTCCTGTATCTCATTCCGTTAGCTGGAGCACAACAGGATTCTTGAGTTATTTTAGCATTGCCACTATTTAGCTCAGTAAACAAAATATATACTTCACTCTGGTGAGGTGATCAAGCAAACCTGAGTGAAAGCATATTGTGAAAGGGAAGAGGTTAAAAAAAATCAATGCTAATTCTGACATCAAATTATATATTGACGCAGAAAATGAATCAGAGTAAACCATTTCTAGCACTCAAAAGCATGCCGATATAGGGACTGCTAATGAAAATTGGTCTAATAATTTGAAATGCATGCATATCAAATACACATATCACAGGCACTAAAATATTTTGAGTAAATGGAACTTCTGTTGGAAATTCTAATCAATGCCTTATTAAATATGTCACATTTTCAGTCAGATGCACACTATTTAATCTGTTCCATTGCTCCAATGGTGGACAACGTTTGAGGTTTTCATCTTCCTCATAAATTACACTTTAGATTTTGATGAAAATATCTTCCCAAATTAAGTATGTTCATTGCCCATCTCATTATTTCTCTTGAGAGCAAACTGTTTCTTATTTAATTGCATTTGTATATTGCTGCATTTGCTTGGTTTCAAATACCATGATTAAAATAACAACAGACATTGATTATGACAGACTTATGACTAAAACTTGTGACAAAATCTTACTAATCCCTTATCTGCTTACTCAGGCAATTGATATCATTCTGCCTAAATCCTGATATTTACAAGTTTGTTGTCAGCTAAATAACACTTAATTTTTACGTTGGTCATACCTGTACAGATTCCCAGCAGACTGAGTGTTCTTTTACCAGTATATTCTCATATTCATATATTCTTTGACACCTCTGCATATACTATAAAATACGGGGGTTGGGGGGAGGGTGATGGTGTCCAAATTTGTCACAAAATATACGTGTTAATATCCATTAAAATGTTCAAAGAGCAATATTCATCTTAGCCTCTACATTGAGAAGATATCAAAGAAGCTGAGCAGTGTGTTATTAACAGCTAATTGGAAATTTCTGCTTGCTGTTTGTGTCATTCTGTCCTTTGAGTGAGATTTTGATCAACTACAAAATCTCACCCAGACCTACTACTTCTTTTTCATCCTGGGAACGAACTCAGAATGCATCACACTATTTTGTGAATGCTGTCTGCTCCTAGTGAGGAAGTTCATAAAAACCACACACCAGCAATTCCCCAAAGGATAAGTCAATTAAAATATATCTAATTTACTGCTGTTGTACATATTGGGTGAACTGATGAAGAGAAATCATTTAATATTCATCTGAGTGAGGATTCAAGATTAAATTAATGATACAACTTCTCAGTCTAGTGGCTAGACCAATTTATATAATATATTCAAAACTCTATATGGCTCCCTATTCCAAGATATGGGAATAAAGTGTTTACACTTTTCCAATCATTTTCATAAAAATGGAATTTTCTAACAGGAGCCTCCATCCAGCCTTCAGCCTGTCTAGGCCATTGGTCACCTCAGGATGCAATGCTGGATCTTCCTTTCAGTGCCACTGCCAGAAAAACTGGGACTGCTATTTTAACATGGATATCTCAGGCACATAATACAGAGAAACAACTGTGATAATTAATAAAACCAAACTTTCTGATATTTTAACATAGTTTATGTATAATTATTTTGTGGGCCAAAAGAAATCAAAATATTGAGTCTGATACCCTGACAATTTTTATGGAATTGGACAAAATTTCTTCACATTTGGTATGACCTCTTTATTCCAGTGATATTTCTGAAATGATCTTTCATCTGTGTTAAATACTTTCAGAAGATATTAGTGAGAGGAACTTTCTTAATGTACTAATCAGAGAGAAAGGACATGATGCTGCCAAAAGGAAATAAAATGTTAGAAGTAACTGAAAAAGTGGGGAATAGCATGGAAATTAGAAACCAACCTTAACTACAGAAGTCTTCATTATACTAGCTATGATATATTATGTATAATTATAACTGGAAACATGTATTCCTTCAGATTCTTGTTTGCTTTTGCTGATGTCAAACATAATCCAGATGGTACAGTGCATTTTCTGTAATCTCCTTTTTATCTCATGCTTTTCCTGATCTGTATTCCACACGGTGCTTTTTTTTCTTTCTTTCTTTTTTTTTTTTAGAAAAGATATTATAATGTTCTTCGTTCTTAGCCCTATTGCGATACTTTTCTCTCCATTGGAGCCATTTCTTAGTTCATAAACTTAATTTGTCCTTTTTTCTTAAACATGCTTTTTATCTCTGTTTGCTGATTTCAGATTTAATGGCCTGAGTGTTTTAGAAGTAAATATTACTTGTAAAGAATATTGCCTGTTATTGGTATCATTTTTAGATCCTGCAACAGTAAGGATTGTATGCATAAGCTATATATATTTCACACATATGAATTCTGAGGTTTGATGCTATGAACCAACACATTTTTTATACCAGCCTAAGAAGCACAAAATCATCTGCATGCAGTTTGAAGGAGTGATTTTTTTGAGAATCAGTGGAAAGAAAAACTCTTCTTAATGAGACCTGATAAGCTACAAAGGAAGAAACTCGTTCCTCTCCTCTTAGTGAGTGTCTTAGAGAGTCAGTGCAGAGGAATATGTGACTCGGGTAACAGAGCGGGATGTGGCATCAGCCAGGGGAAGGGGTGTTGAGTTTTTCTGCTGAAATGGCTTATCTTTGCAAGCACAGACTGGAGAACCATGAACTCAGCGTTTATTCTCAGTCTCCTGTCTTTGTAGAATTTCCTTTTCAGTATCCACGAAATAAAGAAACTCTTTGTATGAAAGTTTCAGGATTCCCATTAGCCAATCTCTGTAATGAATGAACAATAGGAAAGAATTAACTTAGAAAGATGGGCAAGCACAAGATTAATCTTATGCATTAACTTTTGTTGTTGTTTCCATTAAAATGAGCAATTTTAATATCCATGTGGAATTTAAATCACACCTTTTTTTGCCTGGCTATTTCCTAGTACACAACAATATAGTCTAAATCTCCGTCTAACTCTGTGAGTTAATGCATAGTAACAGGTAATGTCATCAGCTTAAGAACTTAGAAAGACATAAGTATATATAGAAAACTTTTCCAGGCACTGAAATGAATCTGACAGCTATCTGAGAAAGAATCAATCAGCTATTTGAACAGTGAATGTAACTCATAACAAGAAGTAAAAATAAGTAAAACTGCCAGGAAAATCAACTGATGAAATTTAAATTTTAAATCAGCATTACCCAGGACACTGGGATTAAAACTCCTAACCCTTCAGAAAATGCTATATGCTATTAATTTTTTTTCAGCAATACTAGTGTCCAGAATTGTGATGCTGTCCTTAATATCACATCTAGTACCAGTGTAGTACTGATGGGGTGGTGGTGGTGGGGGAAGATTTCTACCTACTGAATTGTGATCACCACCTTGTGTATCTCCATGGCAGTTCTTGCAAATCTTCCTGGTCTGACGATCTAGCAAGTCTTCTCAAATGCAAACTCAGCGGTTTCCCCACTTGTCACTGTTCCAGGTGCTCCTTTGTGTTTGTGTAGGCGACCACGTAACCTAACACTTCTTGTACACCCATCTATATTCTTCATTGCAGGTTTTCACTGTGCTTTTGTTCTCCTCACGTGTTGGCACATGCTGCTAAAGCACCAGTTCATCAGAGAGCCTCTTTAAATGATTTTGGAAAGAAACGTGTTCACGTGTAAATTCAGGGATTTGTTGTCAGTAGATCTTGTGGCAGAAGTGAAACACAGGCAGTACACATGTACTTGCCTGTCCTTTATTCTCCACTCATCAATCCACAGGAAGCAAGACTTGGGAAGCTTAAGGCCAGGAGGGGCTATAGGAGCAGGCTGCTTGAAGAGCCATTAGATTTAGTCACATTTCCTTAAGCCAGCAACTTGCACTGGACTAAAGAACATCTGTATTTCAAAGACTTATATCTCCTTGCAAGGTCTTCAGTCTTGGAAGGTATCAAGTAACAGAGAAGCCATCACTTCCTTGGGCAGTTTGTTCTGATGGCTGCTTTCCTCGCTATTAGCAGGTGCCACGTTTCCAGTGTAAAGCTGTCTGGCAACAGTTTACAGTCACTGCTTCTTGTTATGGCTTTTTCTACTATATTAAACACTACATTCAAATCACTTCTCAGTCATCAGATGGAAAGTTAAACAGCTTGAGCTTTTTAGCCTTTTACTGAAAGAAACATTTTCCCCATCCTTTGAATCATTTCTTTCTTCTCTTTCTTTAGGTCTTTTGTTTTTCAACGACCTTATTAAAATGTAGACACTTTAATTTTATGCACTATCCCTGCATTGGAGTTATGGTGCACTATACTGAAGTAAAATTGCTTCTATACTGCCCTTTGCTACTAATTGGATCTATTGCTCTTTAAATGTGTATCTGAGGATTAAGTTAAATTTTTCCAAAATAAGCATATAATCATAGAATGGTTCGGTTGGGAAGGGACCTTTAAAGATCATCTGGTCTAACCCCTCTTCCATGGGCAGGGACATCTTTCACTAGATCAGGTTCCTCAAACCCCCATTCAACCTGACCTTGAATGTTCCCAAGGATGGGGCATCTACCACCTCTCTGGGCAACCCGTTCCAGTGTTTCACCACTCTCAGTGTAAGGAATTTCTTCCTTATATCTAGTCTGAATCTACCCTCTTTTAGTTTAAAACCATTACTCTGTGTCCTACCACAACAGGCCCTGCTAAAAAGTCTGTCCCCATCTTTCCTATAAGTCCCCTTTAAGTACTGAAAGGCTGCAATAAGGTCTCCCCACAGCCTTCTCTTCTGCAGGCTGAACAACCACAACTCTCTTATCCTTTCCTCATAGCAGAGGTGTTCTAGCCCTCTGATCATTTTCGTGGCCTCCTATGGACCTGCTCCAACAGGTCCATGTCCTTCCTGTCTTGGGGACCATAGAGCTGGATGCAGGGCTCCAGATGGGGTCTCATGAGAGCAGAGTAGAGGGGTAGAATCACCTCCCTCAACCTGCTGGCCACGCTTCTTTTGATGCAGCCCAGGATACGGTTGGCTTTCTGGGCTGCTAGCACACATTGCTGGCTCATGTCCAATTTTTCATGGTTTTCATGTTTCATAAACCTGATAGGAGTTTCTTTGCATGTCCACCACAAGCTCTCAATTCTTTCCAGAGTCCCTGTTTTCCAATATTCATCCCCTCTTTTTGTAGACTTTATCTGTTTTCTTTATTCCTAAATATATAACTTATTTGTACTAAAAAAAAAAAAATATTGAATAGGAGTAATTTCAACTAATTTCAAATACTTACAGTGTCATGAGTCAGCCTATATTTCCTTTAGCATCAGTGGAGAGAAATAGGCACTTTTAGGGTGTTACTAATCTGAACTATCATAGGCATCTAAAAGTGCCTCTTTCTCTCCTTTGATTATAAAAAGTAGGTGGCTCTTACAGTGAGGTGACTAGCTCAGATATCCACAAAGTAGGCAGTTTTATTTGGTCGAGTGAATCCCATCCCTTCCGGGGGAATGGACCACTACAGCTCTGCCTTTAGTATTCTCAACCATGCCAATCCTTATGTCATCCAAAATTTTCATCAGAAGCACTTTTATGCATTTCAAACCATTTAATGAAATGGTTCAGTAGTGCAGGACTTGCTGCCTTAGCTACAAATATACATTAGAGACATTTTCATTCAAATCATGTTATCCACTGTTGACTATTTTTTATATGTATCATCTAGCCAGTTCTTTGTCTGTTAAATCTATGCTTTAATGCTATTTAATAGTGCTAATTTTCTATGTGGTTCTCATGTAAAGGCCTTTCAAAAGTCTGAATATTTTACATTTGACAATTATCTTTGTCAGGCAAAGTGGTACGCTCAACAGAGGACGAAATCAGGTTTAGGAAGACCTGTTTTCCATAAATCTAGGGCAAGCACTTAGCAACATTTTTCTTTAATTTCTGTTGAACTGAAAATCCCAGGTTTCTGTCAATGTGCCTTTTCTAAATTTCCAAAGAAAGACCACATGTAACAGTACACTTCTTAGGGTTCTTCACATGGTTGCTCTGTAGTTTTTTATATTCCACTATGAAATTCCTAATATATTAACCTGAACATCAAATGCAGCCATAATACCATAGAATTTAAAATCAATAGAAGAATATTTTAGTAGTTGCTTAATATTAGAATAGATAAGAAACTTTCAGTTTAGCTGTAAAGTGCATATATATGGATTTTTTAATGGCTATAACTATCCATATCAGTTTAACAGCATTAAAGTAGGTTTAGAGGTCAATGTGCTGCTTTTTTTTTTTCCCATTTGAAAGACTGATACACAATAATCATCAATCATACTTCTCTGTTAAAATCATGGACCAGTTCATCTGTTCAGATCATCTTTTTGACCAGAAGGTGTACAAAGTTTCTTTTGCTTACTTGAAAAAGTGATATTTGGAAAGAAAATATAAATCTTAGTCATGACTATCAAGTCTTCCAGTAGAATGGATTATAGTGCTCAAAACATTGGGTGTGAACTATATTAAGATGTACAACTGCTGTTGTAACTAATAGTGTTCTTACTCTCAGAGTTCTCTATAAAAGGTTTTGAATGTCTGGTATATAAAAATATACTTTGTCCTTCTCAGAACTGTCAGGGATAATGAGGCATCTTCACTTTTTCTGTTCAAATAGTCCAGGTGACATTCGAGTCAAGCAGTGACTGCTAATAACTGAATGAAGTCATCCAGAATAGCCATCTCTCCACTTGATTCATCCTGACTTCCGACTTACTCCATTATGTTTTGTGCTCTGAAAACACCAAACTGTAGTGATTCATTGGTTTCCATGGCTTGTGAGCAATACCTTTTATTTTTCGTGACATCAGTCTTTGTGCTTCTGACATCCTCATGATAATTTCATGCTTAGACAAAACTGGTGTTCCTTATTTGCCAGTACAGGTACATCCTGTTGCCCAAAATAGCTGGGCCATATGCCAGAGAGAGATCACTTACTATGTGAAAGATGTTTAAATATTCTTCCAAAGTTGCAGAAACAAGATTTTATGGATAATTTCATTTTGAATTTGTGAATAGGCTTTGAGTGGGAAAGCTATCCAGATCTAAATTCAGCTTTACTTTGTTTCTTTAAAAAATAAAATGCATATTTAATCACTTACTATTCATTAGTTTTGTGTTTTCTCTCACTCTATAAGATTTTAGCGGCTATTATGGATTTTTAAAAGTCAATAAAAATGATACTGTTATATTACAAATATATGGGAATTAATTTGCCTAAACGCCCACTCCTCGATCAGCCTCTCAGATCTAGGCCTTTGGTTTTTATTCCTTCTTTCAGGCACAGAGCTTATTTACCATTTTTGAGAAGTGCTTTAGAGGTTGTGACTATAAATACTGCTAGTGCTTCCATTTTCAAGACAGGCATGGAGTATATATCTGCTTTCTTTCAATACTGAAATTTCAGAGTGGTTTTTATTTTTCACCATCACCGCATATGTCACAGAACTGCTGAACTGGAGGGAACCTTGTGAGGTCTTTGTCCCAACCTTCAAAGCAGGGTCACCACTGAAATGAGAGCAGGTTGCTTAGGGTTATCCAGTTACATCCTGAAAACCTCCAAGGACTGAGATCCCACAACCTCTGGACCCCTGTTCCAGTTCTTCATTAGCTTCATAGTATTTTTTTTTTTCCTTATGTCCAGATGGAACCTCCCTCGATTCAATTTATAACTGTTGTCTGTTCTCCCACCAAGTATGTGAGTAAAGAGCTTGGCTCTGTCTTCTTGGTTACCTCCTTGCAGGTATTGAAAAGCTGCCCTGAAAAGTCCCCCCACTCTCTCCTGCTGTTCAGAGGCAGACGTGCATCAGTTTCTCTGCTTTGTGGAACATTTTCTTCAAGCTTCTTTCATGCTAATTTGCATGAGCTTCACACACTTTTTTCCCCAGTTATGCTACAGAATGCAGTCATTTCTATTACTCTCGATTTTATTAAGTCAAATTGTTTTTTCTTGGAACTGACAATATTCTAAAGGAGCCAAGTTTTTCAGATCCTAAATTTTATTACTCATCTTTTAATATAGAATCTAGTTATCCTGCTTTGTTATTCAAGTCTTCATTTTGCCTAAATAGCTTAGCAACTTTTGGCAGTAAGATGTTAATTATGCTTGAAATAATTGACCTTCTCACCTATAAAGTGCAAGTAGGTGCATATATGTAAATTAAGACTTATAAACATGAAAGAATGCCAGCAGCATTTGACACCAACTATACACCTTCTGTCTCTCTCCTGTGTGTTTTGAGCTCATAAAGCATCTGTTTGAATTGGGCTCACTTGAGTTACAACATTCAAAATACAAGTCCCTTTTTTTGTTTAATTACGATGAATATATTAAAACACAAAACCCAGAGAGGTCCCTTTTGCTACGTTCCTTAATATTTCACTTTGTATCTGGACTCTTCCCCTCTTATCCCGTAGCAACAACAACTTTTGTACCTTTTGCGCAGATCCCAAATTATTTTCTGGAGTTTTCTGATTGTCCCAGCCAATGGAAATGTATGATGATTTAAGAACCTTTGTTTTCCTTTTAAAAGAGAATTTCTACTCATCATGACTGCAAGAAAAGACAATGAAAGCATGAAACAAAACATCAGTAAATGCTGTTTCCTTTTCCTTGCTGTTTTTTGACATTTCTGACTTGTTACACTATTTTTAGATGAGGGTTTTTTCCTAATGTTAGCATATTTTAAGTAAAAATATCTATTTTATGCATTATTTTTTAAATTTTTGTGACTGCAGCATTTAGCCCTTAACCTAGCTAAAATGGCTTATATTGGATAATTAAAATGGCAGTAGTTATAAAAAAGGGATTCTGGGTATTAAGCTTCTTTCATTTTTACGTTTTTTGAAGTAATGAATGGAACGGATACAGCTAACGTTCTTCCCTGTGGCATGGGAAATGCTGGCTTCTGGAGATATGAAAACGATTTTCACAGTGTAATGGACTCCTCCTTCCCATGTGGCAGCTCTCCAGGCTTTGCACTGGCAGCAGGCTGAGTGCATGAGAACTCAAGCTACAAGCTTTGTGGCAGATGGAACTAAATGTCATCACCTCAGGCATGGATTTGCCTGGTGTTGGGTAAGCATGGAGGAAGCCCTGGGATGTCTTCCTCCCCCACAGCCTGAGCTTTTCCAGAGGTCGTTCTTGAATCACATGGTGCAGTCATCTGCCTGGCTCTTCTGGAGCTGCTCCATAAAACTGTCCAGTATTTATGTCATGCCAAACTCAGTGTCCAGGGGTTCAGATAGCTTTTGGTTGCCTTCCACCATCAAGCGGACTGGGATAGTGAAGAGACAAATCTAAAAATTCATTAAACTATCTCTGCCAATAGCTGAGGCTGTATCCTGCGTAGGTCTGGTAGTGATTGGCAATTAAATGCTGTCTGCATCAAGGAGACTGGCCTTTGTAATCTGGAAAAGAGAGGATTTGGCTGTGGTGAAGGAAATGTTGATTTTTTGTACCACTGGTCACTAATGAGATTTCTGTAGCTTAGCTAGGCTCTCTAGCTCCAGGACAAAAGATACCACAGGGCTGACTTACATTAGATTGCAACTCTGTGGATATATAGTAAGGCGTCTCTATTCTTCATTTCTTTTCGTACTTTTAATTTCACTGTTGATGATGTCTGTTTGCAGCTTAGTTTTTTCCATAAGTTAGTGAGTGCTGACTGTCACACTGGGCTCTGCACTGTTCATCAGAATCGGTGCAGCATGAGCCTCCTTCTTAACATGTACAGCCTGCACTGAACAGCCTTGAACATACAAAGGAACATATAATGTGCACTGGCCAATAGGTGACATAAGCTTCTGTAGGTCATGGTAATGCTTTTCCTTCTACTCCAATTCATGTATGGAAATCTGGATTCCAGCCACCTGGGAATTAGGGGAAGTGCTACATCTGCTTTACAAATATTTGACTTGCCACTGTTTCTCAGTGGAGATTTTGGCTTGCTTGAAAAGCAGTGGTGCAAAACCTGCATGCTCATTAATTTCCGCTTGTGTTCAGAAATGGAACTCACTCACTGCTAGAACAATCTGCAAAACTCTATTCATAAAAACAACTCTTTCTGCAGGAGCCTGTTTCTTGGGTTTACATTTTATGTTATACCTAGCAGGATATAATTTATGCAAATAATCTTTCATTGTTTCCTGATTTTGGCAGGACTGTTGGAAAATTTGAATGCCACTATTTCCAGCGACTCAGAACAATGCCCGAAGAGACAAGATTTCATTTTTTTTTCCTCTGTAATTTTCTTTTATCACAAAATTTTTCAGTCTTTATGAATATTTTGCTATGCTATGAAGATATTACTACCAGTGATAGTACTGTAGAAATGTATTTTTAAAGGACATAGAGTCAATGAATGAAAGTTGGAGATATTTTCAGATTTTAAATTCCACTGACAAAGATTTTTTTCTAGGCTGATGAGGTGATTCTATAACATTTCCATCTAAAAAAAATTACGAAGTCTAATCTTTCTGGCTAAAAAGACAAATTAAAATCCTTCTTTTCTGAAAATCATAGCATCATGTAATAATTTAGGTTGAAAGGAACTCTGAAGGTTGTCTGGTCCAACGCCTCAGACAAAGTAGAAACAACTTTGAATTTTGAAGTTACATCCAGCTTCAAAGTTAG
Source organism: Theristicus caerulescens (assembly GCA_020745775.1). Classification (NCBI taxonomy): domain Eukaryota; kingdom Metazoa; phylum Chordata; class Aves; order Pelecaniformes; family Threskiornithidae; genus Theristicus; species Theristicus caerulescens. Next base: position 125,488,660 of record CM036559.1, on the reverse strand, counting down.
ATCAGGTTGTCCAGAGCCTTGTGTAGTCAGGTGTTGAATATCTTCAAGGATGGAGACTTCACAACCTCTCTGGGTGACCTGTTCCAGTGTTTGACCACCCTTGTTGTACTTTTTGTCTGTTGAATTTTGTATTTTTGCTCTGTATTTCTCAGAGGAGTCTTACTCTTTCCTCTCCATCACTTCCCATCAGGTAGCTGAAGGCTAAGTTTCCTTCCTTACCCTTCTTTCCTCTAGGCTGTACAAACCCCTCTCTCAACTTCTCTGTATCATGTGCTCCAACCCCTAATCATCTTTTTAGCCTTCCACTGGATTTGTTCCAATATCTTTCTTGCTGTGCGGTACACGAAACTGGGACACAGTAGCCAGATGAGTCTTATAGTTACTGCATGGGGGAAATGGTCAAAAGATTGGTATAAAATCTGCAGAAATGAACATGAATACCTCTAGGTACTGCTTAAGTTGAGAGATGCTTAATTTCATTATTATTAAAAATAAAATCACCTTTGTATATTGTAAATCTCCATTAGTTAAATAGATATAGGAAATCCTACAGATGTGGGAAACTTTTGTTTATTTATCTGATGATAACAGATAATGTTGATGTCAGTTGTTATACCTGAATCTCACATAGTTACTTTTCTTTAATTATCGTATAGGACTATATAGGTACTTCACCGTTGTTTACGGACAAATAAAATATTTATGTGGCATACAGGATTTCCTTATCACAGAGTTTGCAGAGTGGGTACAAATTAGTTTATAGGGTTTTGCCAAAAAACAAGTTTCCCAAAAAATCAATGCTGTTCTAACTGTGGTGTATAGTCTAGTTTCTCTTGCTAAGTCTTAGGAAAAAATCATAAATGTCCTTGAACAACTATTTATGTAACATTCCTACCACTATTTGATATCATATTATCATCAGTTAATTAGTGCAATTAACTGAAAACAAAAAAGATCTACAAATTCTACTCTGAATTTACCCTTAGACTTATCACAGCAAGAACAGATTTGAAGAAGTAATATAATATGTTGACAAGTTTATAACATATTGACAGTTGGGCGCTAGTTTACAGAAACTGTAGCTGAGTGTTAATTTGCATCCTAAGGACACTGGGCAAAGAACTAAATTATTCCTACTAGACATCTTATAGCTTTTGCTTTCTACCCCTTGTAACTCTTTTAATGTAAGTTATCCCAAATAAGCTCTGACTGCTGAATTAGAGGAGCTGAATCAGCATTGCAACAAAGAAGCACTTGTAGAAAAGCAGGATCTATGTTGAACTTTGTACGTTAGGCTGAAATTACACAGAATATAGATGTCAGCTCTATATGAAAGCGATAAGCATTATTTCTAACTACTGAGCTACCCAGATTGGCTTTGTGCAAATGGTGATTGTAATGAGAGTTTTCATTCTTTCACACTTTGCAAAAAGCTGCCTCACACAAAGATATGATCATACCTTCCTAGTTAAGTATTCTTTTCCTCTAGAAACATTTCAGTGAATTTGTCATCTCATTAATACTGGATGTAGAGTTCCTGTGAATGGTAAAGAAGACTTGAAAAGACTTCAACCTGAGAAGCGAGGCTTTGGGGCAAAGCTCAGAAGTAATCATACCATACAGCATTCCTGTAATCGCAAGACAGCCTAAAATTAAAAAAAAAATAACACCTCCTGCACTGACTAAAAGTTGAAGTGTCAGAAGTTGCACCCTGGTATTTGCACTCCAGATACACTCTCCTGAAGTGCAGCTGATGATTCATTGTACCTCTGTTAAAAGCTGCTAAATGTAAATAAAAGCTAATTCCTTTATTTCTGTAGTTGAAAGACCCAAGAACCAGGTCCTTTACTTTTGTCCACATTATTATTAGAACTTTCTGTAAGAGACTAGGAGATTTCTTGTGGATGAGGTGAAGAGGGGCCAAGGAAACTGCAGTTCATTTTGCTACATAGCTGCCACCTCCTTAAATCGAATCATGCTCTCTAGCTTTCAGGGATGTTTTGCAGCATGTTTTCTTGCTGCTGAAGACTATCAAACTCTTCCCAGGTATACCCTAAAGTGGTCTATACAAGATGTTTTTGCTACTTTCACAAGTATGAGTACCAGATATATTTAGAATCATAGAATTGTTTACGTTGGAAAAGACCTTTAAGATCATCAAGTCCAACCGTTAACCTAGCACGGCCAAGTCCACCACTAAACCATGCCCCTAAGCACCACATCTACTCATCTTTTAAATAACTCCAGGGATGGAGACTCAACCACTTCCCTGGGCAGCCTGTTCCAATGCCTGACTACTTGGGAGAAGAGCCCAACCCTCACCTCGCTACAGCCTCCTTTCAGGTAGTTGTAGAGAGCAATAAGGTCTTCCCTCAGTCTCCTCTTCTCCAGACTAAACAACCCTAGCTCCCTCAGCAGCTCCTCATAAGACTTGTGCTCTAGGCCAAGCTTCATTGCCCTTCTTTCTTTGGACACACTCCAGCACCTCGATGTCCTTCTTGTAGTGAGGAACCCAAAACTGAAGACAATATTTGAGGTGCAGCCTCACAGGTGCTGAGTACAGGGGGACAATCACTTCCCTAGTCCTGCTGGCCATACCATTTCTGATACAAGCCAGGATGCTATTGGCCTTCTTGGCCACCTGGGCACACTGCTGGCTCATATTCAGCCAGCTGTTGACCAACACCCCCCTGGGTCCTTTTCCATCAGGCAGCTTTCCAGCCACTCTTCCCCAAGCCTGTAGCGTTGCCTGGGGTTGTTGTAAGCGAAGTGCAGGACCTGGCACTGAGCCTTGTTGAACCTCATACAGTTGGCCTCAGCCCATCGATCCAGCCTGTCCAGATCCCTCTGTAGGGCCTTCCTACCCTCCAGCAGATCAATGCTCCCGCCCAGCTTGGTGTCATCTGCAAACTTACTGAGGGTGCACTCGATCCCTTCATCCAGATCATCATTGATAAAGATATTAAAGAGGACTGGTCCCAATACTGAGCCCTGGGGAACACCACTTGTGACTGGATGCCAACTGGATTTAACTCCATTCACCACAATGCTTTGGGCCCAGCCATCCGGCCAGTTTTTCACCCAGCGAAGAGTATACCTGTCCAAGCCATGAGCAGCCAGTTTCTCCAGGAGAATGCTGTGGGAGACAGTGTCAAAGGCTTTACTAAAGTCCAGGTAGACAACATCCACAGCCTTTCCCTCATCCGCTAAGCGGGTCACCTTGTCATAGAAGGAGATCAGGTTAGTGAAGAAGAACCTGCCTTTCATAAACCCATGCTGACTGGGCCTGATCCCCTGGTTGTCTTGTACATGGCATGTGATGGCACTCAAGATGATCTGCTCCATAACCTTCCCCAGCACTGCATTTACATGCAGTCTCCCCTAAGTCTCTATCACACTGTGGTTTTTTTAAGTCTTTGGGTGATTCTGTGATAAGTTGAGTGTAGCTGACTTTCCCTTAAATATCCCAAGAGCACAGTGACAGCTTCATCTCAAGCATAGGACTAGACACCATGAAAGGCAAAACATAAGTCAGGAACCCAGTGAATTGTGTCTTTTGACTTGGCTGCTGAGTCATGTCTCAATGCTGAGACTGAGACTGCTAGAGGTCCTGGAGCAATATATCTGTAAGGTCATTATGGTCACAGACCCATTAAACTATGAGAGTTGGAGCAATCAGTAGTCAATCTGCAAGTAAGTCAATTGCTAGAAGGCTTCCTAAATTGGCTAATTTGTTAAAGCAGCAATAACAATGAAATTTTCTTGACTATAATTTCCAGGAGTGACAACATCTATTGGAAAGCACTGGAGAAAACTTGCATTAAGAAAAATTTGAGTATCACATTATCCATTAAGAAGATAAGCTCAGAAGTCACTTTTCTCATAACTAAAAAATTCAGCTGCCCCAGCTGCATCAACCTTTCTCATTTACACAGCTCTGGACATCTTCCTTCTTCCATAACACAGGAATGCTTTAATTTCTGAACATTTTATTGTTAGAAGCCTTCTATTTTTCATTATTGTGTCTTGAAGATAAAGATTAATATTTACAGAAAGAAAGGATCACCTTTCCCAAACTAAGAAATCAAGGCAATATTTCCACCCACTGGAAAAACATCACCACTTGCTGATGCAGTTTATTTGCTGCATGTAGAGAAGTTGGACCTGAACTATTTCATAACTTCAACTTAATTTTTCTGATATCTAGCCTAGTTGCCAGCAATGAGTAGTGTTCTTACTCAACTCAAAAAAAACCCCTAACTGATCATATCATTCAAACATGCACCATTAATTACTAATAAAATTAATAATAAAAAGGATGTGAGTTGTTTTGTTAAGATTGTGTAAATGTAATCAGCAAAGTGACCAGTAACCATCACCATGGTATTTTATATCTAAACTGGCAATGAGGCTTGAGCTTCTGATTTTATAGAATATATATACATTGAAACCCAATAAGAATAGCTAAAGAAAACAAAATATTTTACTTTTTTTCTGTTTTTCTCACTTAGTCACTGACAGTCATTGAATTTTGGGTTAATTTCTAGATTCATATTTTTTTAAATACTTGGGTTCCACCTATTTCTATCAGAACAATTGTAAGGAAAGTGCTTGTCTACAAACTTTCATACAAATTTCAGAAACAAAAGTCTGTTGTTCGTTTTTTTTTCCTGGAAGTTAGAAATATTTTATTCAACCTATTCCAACTTAAAATGGAGATCAAAATCAAGAGGGATATGAATGAAAAATAACATTCTGAACCAGACAGACCTGTGATCTAAGCAGACTTTTTGGGGATTTTTTAAGAAATTCAAATCATTAAATATTTTAGTTTCCTCAGAAGTCGCCTAGCCAGTTTGTGGGGCTATATGCCTTGGCACACCAAATATCATGTGCAGATTTCTTTTTCATGTGACATAGTTTGCCTCCCCTCAATGCTGCTGAGTAAAGAGGACAGTGAGTGGGCTGTGAACTGTGTCTTTTTCTAAAGCCTTGATGTGGTCCATGGGTCATAGCTTGGCCATTCTTCAATTGGTCGGTCATCTTTGTCTGACTGTACTCTTTGTGTAATTGTCAAGTTCTGCTTGACTTGTGCTTAACAGGCTTGTAGGATGTGTGAAGGTTTTTATATATGAACTAAGATGATGTAGGTGACTACCTTATGGGGGAAAAAAAACACCTAAGAACTTCTTTGAGCAAAGATTTTGGCCTAGATAATGCAAGGCATAGCTCAGGGGTATAAGGTGAAGGTCATTTCAATTTTAGTGTTATTTAACAGTAGGCATGGTGAAGATGAGATCCACAAGTACCATTTCATCTAAAATACCAGTACACTCACTTAAAAAATGTTTTTGAAGGAACTGAATTATGCAACCTGAGTCCACTGCTGTTCTAGGTCTCTGCTGCAAGAGTTTGATTCCTAGGCAGGTAATTTAGTTAAAACATGAAGGAAAGGAAAGAACTCCTGGTCACCTGCACACTGGTAATTGCACAGAGGAATTAGGCTCCACATCCAGGCTTTTAAAAGAACAAGGCACAATGCTACAGTTTGTCTCAGGTATATAAATTCAGTTCCGTAGGAGAAATTATCCTTCGTTCTTCTTTTCTCTCTCTTGCTCTTTCTCTTTCACACAATCCTACCATAAAAAGGCCTTAATTTGCTTAGGCAGTCTGGGTAGTAGCTCAAAGATGAGAAAGAAAAGATTGTGGCTGTTCACCTGTAATTGTGGAAGAGGTTTTTTAAAATGTTTCAGAATAAAAACTTATTCAGACTACCTTATTTTAGACCATGTTTAGTATTTTAAAATTACTTTAGAATGCCCAACAGCAATGAAACCTGATAGTGAGCCAGCAGAAAAACTAGTAAGAAAAGAAAAAAGAACCTAGAGGACAAGTGGCAGGTTAGACATTATTTCAATGAAATCTTTCAGGAAGCAGAAGTGCATATGTAGGTGCCAAAAGGACCACACTCTGGGACAGTGTCTTCTTTCCTATTTTTCATTCAGTTTTAAAGCTGTTACCTATAAATATCAAAATGACCAAAGAATAGCAAGAGTCAATAAATTTTAACATTTGAAAGGCAACCCAACATACCTGAACCTTACCACACTTTTTGACTCATTAAATGTGTCTAAGCTTAATGACAGTGTCTCATGCCACAGTAGTGCTAATTCATGTAAAGAATAACAATCTGCTATTTCTATCAGCTCTTCTATTAATTCAAGAAGCGAAGGTCTAAAAGTTTTCATTGCTCAAAAAAAAGAGACTTTAAAATGTGGGGGTTTTAAATAAAGTGATAGCTCATTTTTCTTTTCTATATATTTATATTGTCAAATATAATCACAGAAAGGCTTCCTAAGCAAAATCCTCACTTTTATAATTCTAGAAAGATTTTTTTTATACCTTGTACCTCTTTTGATTATGGTCAGTTGAAAAATGATGATTCTTTAGCGTATTCTATTTTCCTGTCTGTCTCACTCTTTTTCCTGGAAAAACCCACCTGTATTTCGTACATAAGGCTAATAAGATGTATTCAAAGACATTTCATAGAGTGCTCCAGTGAATTCGGAGAAACTGAATGAGGATGATGCAGTAAGAGTCATTATTGACTATTAGTGACATCTCCCTATGGAATTAGAGAGAGAATACATACAAAAGTGATAATGTCTTGCTTGCCTTTACATTTGTTTTGCTTCCTCTCTCTCTCTTTGGAGATTGTGATTAAAAGTGCACATAAACTCCACTGAGTTATCATTCCATACACTTGCTCTTGTACATTTTGGGTTTTGGAACTACCAAAGCTCAAAAGCCTTGAAGAGCTAGAGGGAGGAAAAAACCCTCAGTGCACAGTTAACAGCTCCAAGCAGTTACACACTGCGTGTCAGTATGAGGAAAGAAAATTTAATCAGATTTACAGATGTTTAAGTACAGTAGGTCAGATGTGGAGTCAGTGACATTTGCTAGAATTTTAGCAAAGACAAGCAAATTTCAGAGTTTTTGTTCAAGCTATAATGCATCCTCTCCAGCAGAACCAGCACCTCCTTGGGCACCCAGCTATGATGTCAAGTAAATTGGTAGGAATATCAGGAATAGGAGCAATATGGACTTGCCTTGATATTTCTCAGACAAAGTGAGATGCAAGACGAGAAGCAACTGCACCAGTGAGGCTCCAGAAAAAGTGTCTGTGAGCAGTGGGAAGATGGGGAAGCAAATTTCAGCCTGTGGAGAGGGGAGAGAAACAGTGACCATTGCAATGGAGCTATCACAGCAGAATATCAGTTAGCATTAGCAAAAATGAGCATGCATTAATAATGATCAGGTATTACTGGCTAATTCTGTGCTCATGTGTGGACATAGCCTTGGTCATTGCCTGCCTGACCCATTGCCTATTAATTTTGTATGCTATAGCTGAAATTCAGTCCTTGTTGCATTCAGTAAGGGGGCTCCTGTGCACTCTAAATCACCCCCAGTGAGGAGCCCAGCATTAGTCTGAATGAAATAGGCAGAGTTGCTCTGGATTTCCACAATGAAGCTGACAGAATAATTGGTCTTCTTTTTTAAAGGATCTTTGAAATATGAGATACACTGTAGTTTTGTCTGTAACAGCCTCCTTAAAATGTCATACTTGTTCAGACATTTAATAACTTATGGGCAAAGCATGATCTTTTGAATTAATAGTTGATGTAATATAGAACATTTTAAGAAGGTGGATGGCATTACAACATTATTGGAGGTACTTCCATTCTCCTACTACATTGTGAAAAGGTAGTTAGACTACATACACTTTAAATATATTTTAAAAAAAAGAAAATCTCCTGTATAAGACATTTAAGAGACAGACTGTGTTTGACCAAATGTGAATAGAAAGAAATTAGGAATGTAATATCAAAATGGATGTTTAAACATGGCCAAGTCAATGCACCATTCTCTGGAACAGTAGTGAACCTGCAATATCTGTAGAGTTATGATTTGTGTAACAGTCAACAGAGCTAAGTTTTTACCAGGACCTTTTTCCATCACTGGTATTTTGGAAGTTATCATATTTGTGACCAGTCTGCATGACCATGCACTGCATGTCAAAATGTTACATTCTTGAGAGTCATGTGACATCTACCCTGTCCATGGGCAGCCAGTGCGCCCAAGGGCTCTGGGAGAGGTTACAAGGCAGGAGGTGGCAACTGTAGGGTAAGTCTGAGTTGGGTGGACAGAGGATGCCAGGAAAAACCCCTGGTGTCACCTCCTACAGCAAAAAAGGGTTAAGGTTGGCAATCAGTCCTGTGTCAGCACAGTTTCTTGGCTGATTGTGACACAGCCTCACCACATTTGCAAAGCAGGTGACCCAAAAACCATTGTACCTTAAATAACAGCTTGTCCTCAGATTTAAACTGTGCCCACAACAGTCCATAACTGTAGAATTAGAAGAGTCCTAATGTCCATACTCCCATGCCCACAATAATTTAATTTCATAAAAATTTCTTTTCACTCACGCAATGACCAAGGGATGGACCTAGAACACTAGTCTTTCCATACGCATCTCTGATGTTGTGTGTATGTAGATATACACACATATACATGTCAGAACGTTCACATTCCTCAGAAAATTAATCATCTCCTCCAATTTTTCTCACCTACAATTTCTAGTAATGCTGTAGCTTCTTCAAGTCTTTCTTCATCCCACGTAATGCTATTTTCATAGAATGCTGTGATGACTAGACAGATAAAAAAGAATTCTAGACAAGTCATCTTCATCTTTTCAGACTTCATATATACTTATTAAAACAATTCATGGCAGTCCATTCTTTCTAGGAAGTCTGATTAGGACATAACTAATTCCAGTGTTAGCAATCATATTAGTTAGCAGTCTTACAGCATCTTAAAGCATGTTTTAGATAGGAAATTAGTTGTTGTTTTTTTTTTTTATCTATGGATTAGGATAAACAGTTGATCTCTTAACTGAAATTTTCTTATTTTTCTTCTTGACTTACTGTTACTTTCTTTTTCCCTGTGTGACCTTCTTTCTTAGTTCTTTACAACAGTGCAATCAAATACTAGTTTTCATTCTGTTAGATGAAGTCTAAATAATGTACCATAGTTTTCCCTGTTAAAAAAGAAAAATGGCAAAATTTGTGTAACAATTGAAAGAAAAATTGCAACGACTCCTTGCCATATGCTGTGGAATAATTTTGATAAAATATCACACGTCTCTATAGATTGAACATCAATGTGATGGAAGGTGCAGTTGTTCTTTCCTATCTCAGAATGTTTACAATGGAGTTCTTTTTATAGTTAAGTCACTATGTTCTATACAAATTCTTTTTTCAAGGCCAAGCTGTACACGGTAAATGATGGCCTTTGCCTCACGGTATTGGTTAAATGCCTCTGACTGTATTTTTCTTTTTTTTCCACACTCTTTCATCTTTTGAACACTCAACAGTTTCATTTTTTAAAATCTACGATTATGCCACTCATACAAATTTCATAAAAGCACTTTAGGTTGACTTTTCAATACTCAGTGGATAAGATATAGAGGCAGAATCATGTATTTCATGACAATCGGACCTGTCCGTTCACTCTTTTAGACTGGCAGTAGTGAAAGAACTGAACAAACTAATGGTACTGTCACTTCATGTCCAATTCAGAGCATAGATTGCAATAAGCCTTTGCAATACTTAACTACAGTCACTGGAAAGCTGAGATGTTGCAATAGTAAATCAACAACAGTGTTTGCCCTCGTTAAATTAATACTCATGACTCTTAAAAGTGACTACCCTCAACAGAACTGACTCATACAGGATAAAGTTAGTACAACTGAAATCAGAATTTGCTTCAGAGATTCCAGGAATCCCATGGTGCCAGTGCCATTAGGAACTCACAGCCTGTCACCGCCCCTGTTAACAGTTTTGCTCTGTTAAGATAAGCCACTACCATACTCCTATAAAATTCATAACTGATACAAATAGAGTGCACAGGAATACCCTGAATTTTAAAGAGTAACTTACTGCAAAGGATATTTGAAGATCCATTCATGTAAGGATTATATATTGCATACTTCAAAGAGCACACATAAAGGGAAATCCAGTGTACTTGATTTAAATATTTCTGACTCAACAAAGTTCCATATTTTTGCCCTAAATGTGTGTCTTTGTATATTCCATTAACAATGGAAAAACCTTGTGCTAATTTTATCTGTCCAGTAACTGCATTTTTAACACATACATTATCTGGCAAAGCTTCATCTTAATTTGTTTTCTGATATTCTTTGGGAGATAGAATAGAAATGTTTTTACCAGGGGATGCCTGGTTTTGCTTGGTCCATAAAGCCATTTGGATTTTTCTAACCCAACTCTGTTGTGATTTTAGAAGTAATCTGATGCTAACATATCAGATTTTGAACTCTTCTCTGGGATCTGCGACACCTTGCTCTTAAGTCTGTCTGTGTATATGTTCCTTTTAGGATTAATTTAAACATGATTCTGGGAGGTCACATTTTCATTGTCCTCCAACTTTGACTAATTTTGCATTTTATCTTTTTCCTTAGCTTGTTACTATAATTGGAGAAGGGATAACAGATACACAATTTCCACTTACACAGTGGTGACATACCCTCCCGAAAGGAAGACTACAAAAAGCCTGTTAAATAGTTAAATCCTGACTGTATTTAAGTAATATATAAGTAGTATGTAAGTTACAGTGGAACTTCTCCATTGAAATAAAATTATCCTTAGGCTAGCAAACTGGTTGCCTAAATTTTTCTTTGTAGGGATTAAATTGCTCACAATGCTACAAGTGAATCTTTTACTGTGTTAAGCAACTACACTCAGCTTTAAAGTTCAAATCAATATTCAAAACCAGACACAAGCAATAAGAGAAACTAAAGAACCACTCATGAAATCATGTATTGTAACAATTTTGGGAGAATATTTGAATCTAGTAGCTAGTTTGGACTTCCAATCTTTTTTTTTTTATTGTGCTGAGTCTCTGAATCCATACATCAGAATGCAGTTTAGACTTCAGTCCCAGTGATTCCTATTCTCATTATGTTTTATGCATTAGTTTTATCAGTGGCTGTTTATGCACTTGATTTAGAATTTAATCTACTATGACATAACCATTCAGTCTTCTCACTGAGCTTTATAGATTGGCAAGTAAAGAGTGATTAGAAACAAATTTTATGTTTTGCATTCTATCCCTTAAAATTCCTATTGTATAAACATTATGCTCACATCAAATTTCCATTGTAGCTGACTTGCCTCGTATAACCTTGAAAGAAACAGAATACTGGTTGTCTAGTTTAGTATATTAAAATGTGGTCTTTTCTGGATCAGGCTTTATAAGAAAATAACACAACAAGATTTTATTTGCTTAGATACCTAAAACTTTTGCCCTGTGGCAATGTTGTAGCCTGTATGAATAAAATGTTTTAGAATATTTTATTCACTTTGTAGACTTTGCATCCTGCCTTCTTAACAGACAGGAGTGTAGATACCTTCCACTGTAATTTATGTATTTTAATGTCTGCAATTTATGATGTGCTTGATTCGTTTTGTTGGTTTTTAAAATCAGTCACTATGTTTTCTATTTTAGGCCTTTAATTGGGACGGTTTTAAAAATAGCATTCAGTGCATGTGTTGTTGCTTGTTTCAAAGGCAGAATTTCTTTGCAGTTTCCTGCCATGGTAGAGACAGAGGATTCAGGGATCCCAGGGCAGGATGCTGCCTGTGGGAGATGTGTACATACCTCAAACCTGTGTCTCTGTGAAGCACCCAGGACAGACCTGAGCTCGTGAAGGAGCGGAAAAGCATTTTGAAAGCTGGTTCCATCAGGCATGGCCGCTTTCATAGTTTCAGATTCAAATATAGCATGATGATGTGATTAGAATATGTTTTTTGTGCCGTGCCACTTTCTCTTCACTCTTTGTCTTTCATTTCTCTTGAACAATGTGCCCATTATGTTCATGATGTCAGGTGAATGTGCTGTAACCATCAGTTATAATCTCAGGAAAACAATTTTTTTTAATTCAAAGATTTATCATTGACAATCTTTGTTTTTCGCTTCAAGTGTAACACGTTTATTATTTCTCTTACATGTCTGTACATACACTGACAGCTTCAATTACCATTAGTATGACTTGGGAAGAATCAGAGGGTGATTGGCAGAGCTCAAAAGAATGTGTGCATCTGTTGAGAAGCAACTGTAGGCAAATGAAAATTGTTTATCAACTCTCTGCTGAGAGGAGTTTTATTAGCAAGAAATAAGAGCCCAAGCTAAGGCAGATGGATACTTAATTTCATTGTACTGCCAAAGAATTGTGGCTCATAGGCACATAATTTCACACAGACCTGAACAGAACCCAAACACAACAGCCTGAATCAAGCTTAAAGAAATAGTTTAACTTTGGGTAACTGGATCCTCTAACTTTTTTGTTACTTCTTTAGCTTTCACGGAAAAAGTTGGTAGCTAGTTTATTCTTATACAACTTTGCTGAGGTCTTTTTGTCACTCTCCCTGCTTATACTATATGAGGATCTGTCCTTATTGGCTTCAGTTTACTAGAGGAGTGAACCCAAGTAGTCTTCCAGAGACAGAGATGAGTAAGCCTGTAACTATTCAGCCGGTGAGTATAGTCATGTCACATTTCCAGGAAAAGTGAGATATATGAGAGCAGACAGTCCCAAATAACCTTGAAAAGCTTCACATTTAGTAGATGAATAGCCTAGTTAAGCTAATCAACTTACTAATCATTTCAGCAATCACAAATTGTTTTGCTATAAACCTGTGCATTTTCAAATTCTTGTTGGCAATTTATCCTCATAAATTATCATTTATTATTTGTACTGGTCATAGTGGCTCTAAACCCTGAATTATGCCAGACTCCAAGCTACATGCAAACATAGAGATAGGCATTCAGTCTGTGATGCTACTATTGTCTAGGGAGCAAACCTGGCCCATCCATCGTATCTCTGTGTTACAGCTTTTCCACCTGAATATCTCTTATATTCCCACTCTAATATTAACTGTGCTCTATGGATAGCACATATGCTATTATTCTATCTCCAGGTCCAGAGCAGCCACATTTCAAAGCACATGGATTGTCCTTGAATGCATCTCAAAAAGCTTCACAGCACTCTATAACAAGGACAAGAGGAAATGGCCTCAAGTTGCACCAGAGCAGGTTTAGGTTGGATATCAGGAAAAATTTCTTCACTGAAAAGGTAGTCAGGCACTGGAACAGGCTGCCCAGGGAAGTGGTTGAGTCCCCATCCCTGGAGGTATTTAAAAGACATGTCGATGTGGAGCTCAGGGACATGGTTTAGTAGTGGACTTGTCAGTGCTTGGTTAACAGTTGGACTTGGTGATCTTAAAGGTCTTTTCCAACCTAAATGATTCTATGATTCTATGAACACTTGTGTAACACCTTCGCTCTAAAGAGGGACAGCATGTGTGAGTCTACAGGGCCAGGGCAGCATGATATGGAGCTCCTCCACTCTGCTTCTGGGAAATGGGTGGGAAAACAGGAGGGCATTGAGATGGGGGTACCACCAAGGTGCTAGTGGGTCATCTAGAGGGCCTGAAGTTTTCCCCTGTCATTTCAAGCAGGCCATAAATTTCACACTTCATTGTACTGCAGAGTCAAGAGGAATGGATAGAGCCTGGCCTTCAGACCACATCCACAGTGCTCTTCCATGGAGGTGGAGAGATTTGATAGATTTAGGTGTGTAAGTCTTATATATTATGCTGTCTTGTTTTCCTCTATTAAAGAAACTCTAGCATTTCAAATGTCTGAAAAAATTTTTACACTGATAATTCTTTTCTAGCTCATGTTATGGCCCCACAGTGCTATTATCACAATATAGTAATAACCCTGTGGTAATGCAGTTATTACTCAGAAGTGTAAAAGCACATTGTTGTAATAACACATTGAGTTGTGCCCCTGCAGTTGCCTTGAAGACAGAAATAGCCATGTTATGCACTACCATGATGACTCTTTAGTACTAAATGTGCAAGCATTTGTTACAATAATTATGTTATGAAACTCGTGTGACTAATTCCCTGAAGTTCCTTTGAGCAGTCTAGCCTCAGTTCTGCACAAATTGAAGACCTCATCACCATACAATCTGTCATGATAAAACTATGTAAATAAAAACACCATTTTGAATCATTCTTCAGAGATATCTTTATATAAAATATGTATGATTCAGCATTGAAAACATATTTAAATATAGACTTCTAGTATTAAAAATGTATATGTATATATGTATAAAAATAATTGGCAAACAGAATATTCTAAGCTACAGAATCAATTGGTCTTTTGGATATTGTCACTTATGCAGCTTAAATAATAGCTTTTTATGTGAGTTCTCAAAACACAGAGGTGTAGCATCATTGGTACAGAGGTGTAAAAACAGTAGAAGTGTAAAAGCAATAAACTTCATTTTAAAAAAACAGCTTCTCCATTTTTTTTATGTTAGGGTACACAGAAATACTCCATTGTTTAACACATACTCTCTTGAAAAATCCCAATATTTAATATGCAAAAAGTGTTGTAGTAAAAAGTTGTGATTAAGTTGAAAAAACAAATGGAACTGAGTCTGGAATACACTGCTAAAATAAAAAAGCTGGTTCATGTTATTTACAATGGTAAGACTTCAATGCAGATTAATAACATGAAATCATTATATTTTTCATGAATTTGTAGACATCAGAACATTGAAACAATGTTATAGTCACACTTGGCCATTTTCAAATTGGCATTAAAATGGATACTGTCATTACTTAATAAAAGCTATCTCGTGTTTGAGCTGATGGTCTTGTCTTAGGAAAGAAATGCATGAAGAACAATTAAAGCAAAAATTCACTCACTTGATTACCATGGCATATGATATGAAGGGAGGTGAAAGCACTGAGTAAAACACAGTTTACTTGTAGACCTTTTTTTTTCCAAAGACATCTTTTTGCTGAAATGAAAATCAAATTATCGTCTGGCTTTTTTATCACTACCATTTTTTTTTAATATACTCTTCTTGTCTTGATACAATGGTAATGATGTGGGAATGATTCCAGTCCTGGTCCAATTATGTCACCCATAAATTATTGTCCTTTATAACCTCTTTAGTCTTCCTAAGTCCATAGTAAATGGTTTTTATATACTTGTCACACTTGAATTTCATGAGCCAGTGCTTTGATAGATCAAGTGTGTGTGGTGAACCAGAACAAATGTGGTGGCTTCAAATTATGACTTTCAAGGTCACAAATATATAACGTGAAAAACATTCTTGAATTTTCTGTCACTGAATCAGTAAGAAATCTATACTCATCATCGTTTAAGTGACCTAACCACTCATGTGTGACATTATTACCCTTCCATTTCCTTCTTAAATCATAAATGTTAATTTTAGGTTCCCAAACCCTTGAAAATAAATGAAATAAAACCAAGTTACTATTAGAATAAGGTCAATTTCTGCACCTAATCCTGCACCTCAAAGCTAGTGGAAAGTTTAGGGTGTTTAATGAAAGCAACAGTGTATAGATAAATCTGTAACCAGCAGAAAATGCCTACATAGTGTTGTGTCACGAAAAAAATTTGAATCAACTTACACTGAAAGTATTGAATACATAAAATACAAGGTTTTTTTCTTTTTTTGTGGACTCATCTTTGTGATCATATAATGCAAAATAAACTGTGACCCAATGCTGGTTGGAGTCTCTGTACATTAAAGTCATGACTGTTTCAGAAATGGTTAATAAATGCTGACAAATAGAACTTTGCTTTTGCTACAATGAAGACGAAGGATAAAATGCCAATGCTGAAAGCCTTCCATTATATGAAAATGTTTATGGTCTTAACCAGAGTCTTATGGTCTTAACCAGAGGTTAAATAATAGCATATATCCATATTTACTTTTTTTGAAGCATGTCAGCATTATTTTGAACTAGGAGAATCTTATTTAATAAAGCAACTGGGACCTGGAGACCTGGTTGTGCAGATGTCTGGAGGAGGAGGAGGGTGGAAGATATTTTTTTACCCTACTTAAAGTGGTGAGCACACCAGAATTGTGACTAACAAGAAGTATTATCCTGTTCCTGCACGCAATAAGGCTGACACTGCCTTCCTCAATGCTTCCAAGCTCACTAGAGCCAATAGCTATTTGTTAACCTGTGATGACAGATGGGTGTAGGGGTGGTAAACAATAGAGAACCCAATTTCAGCACCAAGAAATAAATGGAAGTCTTGGGAGAGACAGAGTAAGCAATTCTCCACAATACTGCTTATGCTGTCTGCTAAGTACTGGAAAAACTAAGACTACTTCAATATGTGACAATAGCTTCAGGAGGCTGGGATATCCATGGGAGTTACTAAAATAGGTTATAGTAGGTTTTGAGGTCATTGCCTGTTCTGGGGACTCCACTGTGCTAGTGTAAACATTCATAGTGTAAAGTGATCAGATTCTGAAAGTTATAGTCACAGGACACAAAGCTCATAGCTCTAAAGAGGGTTGAAAAAAAGTATCTAAAACATGAGAAGGTCCCACTGCAAGGTGTGACAGTTGTCACACCCTGTGCTAGCCTGACCCAGCTGCAATCTGCTGGACGTTCCCATGTGACTGATGGACATTTTTCATCTTAAAATATGAATACAGCCATTTTTTGCAGGGGAAGTTCCTAAAACTCATGCAGATATGAGATCCCTACCTATTTTGTAAATTGCTGCCTAGGGATTTAAATTTTTCAGCTCAAGAAACCTTCTAATAGACTTCTGAGGCAAACCCAATCCCCAAAGACACTATATTTCTAAGAGGTCCTGCTCATCATAAGTGGAAACAGATAATTAGAAAAGTGGTAGAAAAAATACATTTAATATAATATTGTGTTCTTAAGCACTGTGCACTTTATTATTTACCCATTTAATAGATTCTAAGCCATTGCCTGGTAAACTGAAAGTATTTAATGTATGCATATTAATACACATGGATGTCAGGAAAATAATAATCTTGGATACATTTAAGTACTAGATGTATTAAAAACAGCTTGCACTGGTAAGAGGATAGAATACAAGACATGCAAGGTCTTCCTCATTGGGAATTTCCAGTTAATATTCAATATAACTTTAAAATAATGCAATATATCACAATAGATTAGGGGTGATATTCATCCTTTAATTGCTGGCTGTTGTTAACTGGTGTCAAACTCACATACCTTGTTTAATTTCCTATTACTTGCTTATCTGTGAAAACAGTCACTACCTAACAGAAACAAGTTGGCATTGCAGAAAAACTGAGTGAAGAAACGCTGTATAAATTAGGATTGATGCAGTACCTGTTAGCATGATGTCAGCATGTATTGCAACATTTCTGATAGATTTCTGCCTTTAACTTTTCAAATGAAGGGAAAACTTGAAGCTAGTAGAACTTTTTCCATCCTCAGGCAGATAAATATTTGTTATAAATCTTTGTCTCTAGGAAGGGAAAAAAATACCAAATCATCTACATACAAGTCTAATGATGGCTGCATATGATATGAAAATTTGTGTTACTGAGGTTAAAATTCAGGAACCCAAATTTGCCCTGTCTTTCTATTGGTTCATGACAACTGTGCACACATATATAGACCGATAAAGGGACTTTCATATGAATTACTCATTAAAATAATAACATAGTGGCTCCAAAATATTTGCAGTGTTCCTTAAGTCCCCAAACTAAGGAAACATTTGCCTAAATACAATAGACTTCTGTGACATGACTTGGCCACTAGAAAAGAAAGAATTGTCGCTAATCTGGGATATCTTGTGTGTAACTAATGAAGTTGTAGAAAAATACAGAGCCTTGGGAAATTCTTGACAATTTCCCCCCCATCCATATGAAATGCAGGGTGTTACAGAAACACACTGCTGAGGCGCCCAGCATCACACGACAACAGAAAACACCATCATAATTATCTTTGCAACATAATGCATTCTGATTACCTATGTGCAGCAATTATATAAAATAACAGAGCTGTTAACATGCTATCACAGAGTCACGGAACTCACGTGAATAATTTATGTAAAATGAAGTAGAAAAGGACCCTCTTTTAATTAAAGGTAAACTCTAGAACATTCTCAGAGAGTAACTCCAAAGATTAAAAAATACATCAGTGATTCCTTCTTTCACCTAACTTTTGAGTATATACATAACTATGGATGTTCCCTTTTTCTTAGGGGCTACTGAACATGTAGTTCTTGCCTTTCTCTCTTTAAAAAAAATCATACATGTAGCTTTTTATACAATGCAAAAATGTTTCTTTCGGTTTGCTGGATTATGTGTTTTTATTAAGAAAGAACTACACATAGGCTAGTATGAAATAGATCCTAGATTTTACAGGAGTTAGTTGAATGTCTTACCAGCCTCAAGAAAGTGACCAGACAAATTGATTTTCCTCTTGTGAGGGACAAATCTATTGTGCTAGAAGTGCACTGTTTTTTTGTCCATCGCCTCTGTCTTAGAGTTTAAGCTGTTTTCTCGTTGTATCAGATCCAGATCAATAAAGAATTTGAAGATAAGGACTGAGTTGTTGAGACACTTGTCTGTAGGGCATAGTATTGAATTATTGTGATGTGTTCCCAACTCTTTCATTATCTGAATCCAGGTGTATCCAGGTACAGATTTTACAGGACATTCCTGAAGACTAATGTTTTTAGGCCCCTGTCAACAGTATTTCTAAAGTATCATTACTGAAAACCAAAAAAAAGGTACTTTATGTACCTCTACCCTCCATTTTAACACTTCAGTACAGCCAATCCAGTAGTCCTATTTGTTCTTTGCTTAAAATTCAAGGGCCCAGTCTTTCAAACTAGACGTGAAGTCTGGATGAAAACCCTTCCACTGACTTGAATAGATTTTATGTTATTCGGAAATGCTTGATATTCTTTTGAGTTGAAAGAGGAATAGTACTTCCAGCAGTACATAATTTTAAAAATTAGGTCCCAGGTTTACTAACGATCATAGGCTAAATTAAAATTATCAGATTAACCAGAGTTTAGAAAACTAGCATATTAAGAACAAGTAGCTTTTTCTTGCAAATGACAATGCAAATGTAAGCATGTGTTTCTAAATATTGTATCAATGTTGAACAGCAAAGGCTTTGTTATTCAAATAGAGTTTGTCTTAGATCTGGCTGACTATTCCCTTTTCTTTTTAAATGTAATTTCATTGAGACTAGAGCATTTCATAAGAACATACCCATTTTAATTACCTTTTCCCTTAGGACATGATTACATTATTTTTTTACTTCAGTTTCTTATTGTGTTTTACTTAATTCTACTAACATTTTTAATGTATCATTATATTTTCTATTTAACAGTTTGTATTCTAATATTTCAATATTGTAAAACATGCTTCTGGGTAACTTTTTTCAAACTTTATTCAGTGAAAAGCTTTTAATTTCCTTCTTTCTTTCCATTCTGAAATGCAGAGTAATGTGTAGAGAATTTTTAACTCTAAGCGTTGAGAATTGTTTGTAAAATCCAAAGAAAAAATAGAGTAACTTTAAAAAAAATTAGATTTAGGGAAAAAAAGTAACTTCATCCTCTGAGCATTTTAAATTCACATTTTGAAGCTGCCCTCACAATAATAAATGGGATAACTTTTTTTTTCTATTAGTGAAGACTGATATTTATGAAGTGGCACTGTAGGCACATGAGTAAAGCTTTGATTGCCACTTTGAGAAAACAGTCCTTTTTTTTAACTTTCTTCTGCCTTGTAGGTGAACATGGACCACTTAGTTTACCATATGTTTAATTTCCCTCACAAAATAGGCTTATACAACTGACCTCTAAAATGAAGTCCTTTTAGCTACATTAGTGCAAAGACTATGTAAGAGGTTTAAAAATATTTGAATCTCTGTCTATTTTATTATTTAATTCATTAATTCAGATTTTATTACTGGTAACCTGAATCTCTTAACCATGTTTTCAGTTAACACCACCAAAGTTCATAGGAGCTGACAGAACTGGGTTCACCCTTCAGTAACTACTAGTCTGAGGCTGAATCATTAGAGCTACAATAGTTCATAGGCATTTCATCAAAATCACAACCAAAGGCTGTCATCCACTATTGACTCAGCATTGCATTTCTAAACATTGCGGGTGCTCCAGTGGTTAAAACCCACATTACTACCGACAATTTGGGAAAGAAAATATCAGGTTTTGTTGAGATTCTTCAAATAGCAGTGAGAAGAGGCAAGGCTGCTACTGTACAGATTATAAAATTCAGTTATTTGTAGAAGTTTTCGAGAATGGCTTTTACATCCAGTAAAATATAAGAAAGCTCATTAGCAGTGTAATGCTTCCTGTACCTTGCAGAATTGTCTGTGAGAAACAAAAAAAAAATTGAAGTGTGCTCTTTACTTTGCAGGAAACGTGTTAAGAACCCTTCACAGACAACACGGCTTCCATCCTTATTTATTTTATACTTGACCTCATTCTTATTTGCATTAAGACTGTTAAACCCACCTTTGTCACCATAAAGGGTTGCTAAGTTGGGTGAAAACTATGCAGTTGCCCCCAGTTAAAAATCTCCTTGCACAGCTACTGTGATGTATGCCAGCCTTTGTGTAAATGAGAATCTGGTTCAAGTTAATGAAAATTTTACTATGACTGTCTTTCTTTTTTTCTCCTTTTTTTTTAACATACCTTTAATAAATTAAGACTATTAAGTTTCACTTGCCGAGAATTGATTTCAAGCCAATAACATCCAGAAAATAAATTAGTTTTTTGAAAACTCAAGAGTGAATCCTAGTTCAAACAATCCTTTCTTCCACATAACACATTTATATGCAGTCGAAATACCTTGTTTTCAGAGTTGTTGATACTGGTTTTTGAAATTATAAGCTGATTTCAATCCTACAGGAGCCAGTAAATAGTTGGTTATTTGCATACTGTTTTTAAAGAGCAATCTTGGGAATGTCCATCAAGACAATTTTCCATCATTAGCCCTGTGGCTGTCTTGTGGAAAACCTCTGCTTCCCACCTACACATATCTAAGATTTCTACTAACATCCCAGTAGCATGCTCAAGTGCCAAATTCATACTGTTAGGTTTTCAGATCTTGAAACAACTGGTAGATATTTTCTAGTCACTTTGTTCTTACAGGGGAGTGCAGCAAGATGGCTAAACTGGTGGCCTGTAGGAGCAAGAATATCACACCAAGGACAAAAGTAGCTGTTTGTAATGCTCAGTGAGGTGTCTGCCTGCAGGCACCACCTCCAAGGGAAACTTCCTCCTCCCCATAGTTATTGTGTCTTAGGAATCCCATTTGACTGTGAAAAATCCTCTGTCACTCTCCCCATTTCTCTGTTTTTACCAATTCCATGGGTCTTTGTGGTCCTAAAATGTTACAGCCCATGACTACAAGTGAATTTTTACGGCCCCTCTGCACACAGATTTCCTTTGAAATAAGGAAAGTGATGCGCAAAAGGTTGTGCTGCTTATTCCTTTAAGTCCTCTTTTACCTGGTGATTTTTAATAATGAAGTTATGTTTTCTATTGCCTATAGCAAAATATTTGGTATTACCATGAAAAATATTTCATTGCCAAGTTGAATTATTTCTTTAGGCTTTAAATACAGTTTCTTAGAGACTTTTTTTACAATTTTATTTTAAGTAAACTGCAACGCACCTGTGTTCCTTTTACTAATAATGTCCTTGTTCTCATTCTAAATTGCAGCATAGTGCCAGTGATTATATCCCCAGTAAGAGTCCTGTCAAACTCAAGTGTAAATACACCTTCAAGAAAAGGAAATGCATTGACCAGAACTTAAAATGTCAGCTTCACTTTGTGTGTAAATGGTGATGGATTTTTTTTTAATATCATCTTGCCAGTTCCTTGTTGGATAAACTACAAAGTTGTGCAGTGGATGGCCTCTGTTATGCATGCAAAGATGCTATTCTGTTGTATCCACTGGTGTACACAGGCCTGCCAGTAAAAAACCTAAATTTCAAGAACTTTTCATCATAGTACTTTCAATTTATTTTATTGCTTTCTTTTACCTCCTTAAAAAAGTGTTACTACGTTCGTATTTTCAACACCTTGCATCTGAATTACATGTACAGCATTAGGGTTTTGACTACTAAAGGCCTTATTTCTCTCCTTTGATGAGCCTGAGTGAGGAATTTTCTGTGATTTGGCATAGTGTGTAATTTGGAGACTTGGTTTCAAAACCTTGCATTGCCATAGATTTTTTTGGATAATAACAATTGCAGTAACATGAGGTGTTAAAGCTAGCCTAGGACTGCCTGGCACATGGCTGTAGGCACTTAGCAGAGCTTTCTAAGGGCTGCAGGTTTGGACCTTTCCTTTTAATTTCCTGAGCAGAAGCAAGATTTTTCAACCTTCAGAAGATACTGGAAAACAACTTGTTATCCAGAGAGAAGAAGGAGAACTGAAGTATGTTAGAGAACAGTGGAGTCTCAGGAATCTTGTTCTGGGACTTGTTTCCTCCAAAGCTTTATTTTTGGATTGAAGGGTTCTGTTTCTATTCTCTTTAATGTTTTGGAACATCATTAGCTTGGGAGATAAATAAATTTAATATATAGAAAACAAAATCGTAAGTGAAACTTGGTTATGGAAAGCAAGTGTCCATACATGTGCAATGCTTGTTCCCAGGTTTGCAACCATCAGTGATCTTGTAAGTATGAGGATGTGAGAGAGAAAATGTGTAAATACTGTTGATTAATCCAGACCAACCCCTAAATAATATCTGTTCTTCCCATACTGGAAAATATAAACAGATGAGCCAAGATTATGGACAGAAGTAAGATGCCAGTTTACAGAAATAATTTCAGTTAAGAAAAGAATTTAATTTGGTGAAGCTGGTTTTCCTGCCAGACAGTTTACTTACAGTAAGAAGGTTTCTTAACCTACTGCTGCTTCTGATATCTACAAACCTGTCAGACCCATTCGTATATCAGTGTCCCAGAGAAAATTTTGAATAAATACCACTGATAATAACAAAAATGTGCAATGGGAAATGCAGGTATGGATTTAGACCTGTCATGGATATAAAGTAAAATAGAGATAAATTATGTTTACAGTATCTTATTTCATGTAAAGAACTCTGTTTACAAAATCATTGGAGTTTATATTGTTAGTGATTCTTAACCTCATCACCAAAGTGATAAGGGAGCTTTTCATCGTGAAGTGAAATATATTTCTATATGAATAAAGTTAGTGCAGTTGGTCATTATGGTCCCACTCAGCTAGTAGGAATCTTTCAAATAAACCAGGTACTCTGTGCTTTAAGTTTTGCCTTAGCGGCATTCTTCTTCCCTATGGAGAACACTTTAAATGTCTTGGTGAAACTATTTTTGCTTTGACAGTATAGTCTTCTCTCTGCCTAAGAAATTATAAAGCACCAAGAAAGACAGAAAAATTACAGCTGACATTCCCAATGACTTTTCATTTCAAATTCAGTAAGATAAATTTACTAATACTCCTTCAAAACCTTTTAAAATGCTGTTTATTACTGGTGTCTATACGGGGTTTCCAGTGCAAGCTGAGACTGACAACTTTGCTTACATTATATCATATTGTGCATATATATTTGTGCGCATGTACTCTTTGACAACATTTCTGTTGTAAACTTTGTATTGTAGTTCTATAAGTCAGAGCCATAACATTTCCTTAAAAAGAGAGACTCTCACTCTTGCTATTTTGGCAATATTATGTACACTGATCATGGACCTCTCTGACCTTGACTGTTTCCATCAATGGTCATTTTTTATATGTATCTCCCCACTTCTTACAGTTGACAAAGTTGTTTTCAGTATTGCTAGTTTCATTTCTTTCTGTTCCTATGTCTCCATACAATGCTGACATATTTCAATTCTTCAAGCCCTTGCTTTTCTTCTGCACCTCCCCAGTCTCCTCAGAGTTTGTTACTGCAATCATATCTATCAGCATTCCCATCAGCATTCCCAAGAGTTGCAAATTCCTCCATCTAACCACCAAGTCTGGACTTATTTATGAAAAATTCTATTGAATAAAAGGGACTTGAATGTTATTTGTGTTTTTCATTTCCGAACTCTCTTTGGCCATTCATGTGTGTGTGAAATTTCTGGCCTTTTTTTGCTTGCTATCATGATTTTCTTCCCTAACTGTTGAGGTAGTCTGTGCTGCTGCTGAAGAACTGAAAAATGTTCAAACCTCCCCTCTCCCTTTTATTTGGTGGGGAGAAGTCTTCCATTCCCCCTCCCTTTCTAGGACTGGTTCCTCCCAGTGATTTTTGCAGCTCTTGGAGGCATCTCAGGCAGTGCTGCAGGGCTGGAGCAGGGCAGAAAGCAGCATAACTCATCCACGAATGTAAGAGGGTTGACAGCACAGGAAACCTCCCTACATTAGCAGCAATCATTCATTCAAATGATGTTGATCACAAATGGGTATACTTGCTGGACACAGCACTATCTGGGGATTTTCTAATGAACCTCAGGAAATTAAGAACATATTTTCTGCAGAGGAAGAAAGTTCTGCATTCAGTGGTTTCTGCATATCCGGAGGAAAAGATCTGCCATCAACATTCAGCTCACCACTTGTGTTATTAGTCCTCAGCTAAAATGGCCATTTTTACAGGGAGAGGGAATTGGGTTCACTGAATATTTCATGTTATTTAAATTAATTGTCACTATGATGGCTTTTGCAAAGCATCTCGCACAAAGGGATGAATGCAAACCCTTAAGTATGAAGTCTGTGCATCTCACCTTAGACGTGTCAAATTTTGTGAAGCGAATTTCACTGAAAGTGATAAGGTAAAGAAATAGAGTGATTCTTAAGACCAGATGTGTGTGCTGAATTTCTCCACTTAATGAGCTGTAGGTGGCTTAACTAGCTTAGAAATAATTTAGCCCCTCTTTAAAATTCTTTTGAAATTTGTAAATATAAGGGATTGCATGAGAGATCAGAGAGAGGTTCAAGAAACTCCACAATAACTAGTTGCACTTCTAGGATACCTATGAATTCCCCCATCCTTGAGGGAAATGCGAGTTTTAACATCCTCCCTGAACTCCTTTTCGTTTTGGTTTGGTTTTTTTTGTTTTATTTATAATTCTGTCTTTGGGACTTAATTGGCAGACAGATTAGGAATGTCTTAAGATAGAAGCAAATTTAATTTAAAAGTAGAGACTGTGTGCCCAAATGTTTGCCCATTTTTTTTAGCTATATTAAAGCTCTAATAAATTATATTGTTATCCCTTCTCGACCTTCAGATCTAATAAATAATATTATTCTCTCTTCTAAGTCTTCTTTCTCTATAATTTTAATATACAGAAATCTAAACTAGGTACATTAAAGGGATTTTAGGTGAAAATATTTAGAAAACAAGCTCTTGTTTGGGGGCTGGGAGTAAACAGAAAATGAAATTTGTGTGAATATGTATATATGTTGGCTGCTTATGTTCTTTGATGTAACTAAGTTAGCTGAACTTGTGATAAAACATTTTTCATTTTGGAAATGTTTCATGGGAATGTATCCATCTTCATTAACTGTCTTAAAAATAATTAAAATCATATTTTCAAACAAACAAAATATTGCATTTCAAATCTTCCTTTTAGTTTTGTTTTGCTTTATATGGTAGCTTGTAGTATTATTTTAAAAACTGGCACTCCAGTTGCAGTAAAGCAGTTGACTGATATGTTGATTTTCTTTACCCTGTTTTTTCAAGGAAATTCCTCATTTGATTCACTATGAAAGCAACTCAAGCAGTTTTTGAAATACTAGAATTTTATGTGAAACCCCTCTGGGTAGTGGATATTAGCATTAATTCCACTTGGGATATCTTTTGGTTTTTATTCTTTTCATGGTCTTTTGGGAGTTTTCTGACTACACTTTCTTACTGATTACAAGTAATCTAAATGTCACATCCTACTAATGAGGACCAAATACTGATTTCTGATAAATCCTACATACATACAAAACATACAAAAATAAACAAGTAGATGACAGGATAGAAATGTCAGATATAAATTCACTTTAAGTATTCATGTTTTGAAAGAAATGGCTACTCTTTTTCTTTGATTTATTTTAAAATAAATTTAAAGAAGAAACCTGGCAATGGTACCTTTTGCAACTTCAGATTTGTAGTATACAACAAAGGGGCTCCATGTTTTTTGTATAGAACTGTAAAAATGTGCCATATATAGTTTGTTCCAAGTCAGTGTTTTTTACGTAAAAGCACTTCTGAGAAATATGAAGCATTCTGAAGCCGGAACAAGGAATAGAATGGGTCCAGAATATCTGATTAGCCACTTATGTGTATGATGCTAGCTAGTATAGCTTGGATAGACATATCTAAAGTGCAGGTGTTCAAACTATTTCACAGGCAGGTCAACTCTGATAGCATGCAGAGAGATGTCAGAAGGTATGCAAGGGTGTTGGAAAATGCAGGCATCTGACCTATTTACAGGTGAGGGCTGAACACTTGCAAATGAGCTGCACTGATGTGTAAGAGTTAGTGAGGTGAGAGGAAATCAAGAACTGCAAATTTTCACACAATAAGCAAAATAACTAAAACACTTCAGAAATTTTGGTACAATAATTGAATGTACTTCACTTGGAAAACATTGGCTCCAACAAAGTACTTCAGAAGCTTTGAGGATAGACTTTGTCCTGCTAATATTATGTATTTTGGGGGTCTGATTCATCAAGCTTTTTAAAAAATAAATTTGTACTGAATTTTGTTGTAAATACAGTGAAATAAGAAATGAAGGAAACCTTTTTACAGTGGTTCCATGACACTTTTATTTGTTGGAAAGTTCAAGAAGAGAAAGTGTTAAGATCCTATGTTTCTAGCTACTTCACTATTGTAGTGATATTTAAAAAAAAATTGAGGACAGTCAGTACAAAAGTGAGATATCATCCTACATTTGTTCAGACAACTAGAGCGCATCTCATAACACCAGTTAATCATCTGTAAAAGAAAGTCTTCAAAACATTTCCCGCTGTACCATTTAATCATCATTTTGGTGGTTAAAAAAGTTAATAAGGCCACACTCTTAATAAGCTAATAAAGCTGAAAAGTATCTATGAGAACATGGACGTATAGGGCCAAAATATTATTGGCAACTGGGATTTGACTAATGCTATGTTCAATGTTGAGTCTAATAGTTTGTATGGTAGCAAGGGAAATTAGATGGCGCAGCCCTTCCCAAGGGAGCTGCAGAAGAACCAAGCTAATTTAACACCACCTGGAGATTATCAGCTTTCAAAAATACAGATGTATGTTCACAACAAGTTGTGGCAATTCCCACATAGGCAGTTTTCACTTTGGTTTAGTCACGTAGCAATTAGGACAAAATGCCAAGCCACTACGCTGAAAAAATAAACACACCTCCCAAGGGGGAGCATGTGTCCACTCAAGGTCTGAGAGCCAGAGGAGCTTCTGGGTGAAGTTCACCAGTGCCAACATCTCAGCTTTTGGGCAGTTAGTGTCAAGCACGTGGCATCATTAAAGGGCAGTCCACCCATTCCTGAGCAGCAGAGATGAGATGAATCACTCAAAAAGGTGCATTTTCCTTGCTGTGAATAGTCATTCACACAGTTTGCAGAACTTTGCTCATGCAGGGAAGTTTTATAAATAGTAAAATGTGTTTTTCCCACTCTATACATGATAGTTTGATGTGAATAATGTTATATATATAGCCACTGACTTTTAGATCCGAGATCCAACTGCAACAAAGGTCAACAGCAAGTTAAAGTCATGCTTGCTTTCTGATTGTCAAGACAAAAATGTAGCTCTCAGTTTGGTTCCCAGGGAGCATTTCTTTTCCTCAGCAGAAAATCACAGCTCCAGACTCAATAAATGGTTTTCCTTGTTGGTATTATCAGCTGAGTAACAGAGGATTGACAGAAAATGGAGAATGACTCGCCTGCTCTTGTAAAGGTGGTTTATGCAGAGAAAAAGATGTGGTATTTACAAAAGAACTTTTATTTCAGGGAGTTTACATTGCTACTTCATCAGAAAACACACATAGATACAGGGCTTTGGTTATCCATCTAGCACTTAGTCAAGTATTAAAAAAGATGGAAAATGAATAGTCAAATAGCTCTAAATAGGCCATATTCCCAGATGGATGTTGCAGATCTGAGGATTTGGCCCACTGCACATATAAAGCTCTGGAAAATATTTATTTATATAATCAATCAATCCATTTGTTGGGTCAGGACTTAAAAAATCCTCTCTGCCTAATAATAAAACTGCTGTGTCTAGACCAAGCTATTTGCTTGGGATTGTCTGTGAGTTTTGGTTTGGGTATCCTTTTAGCATAATGTCTTTCATTTCAAAGTTAACAGTGCCTCATGATTGCCTTATGATCTGGGCTGAATCTAATTTTAACCAGGATGGCTTTTGCTTTGTCCTCATTTTCTAATAATTAAGAACAACAGAAAATGTACCATGACATTGTTATTCAGCTGACAGTCATTTATGCAGCCTTCCTGAAAGCTAGCCATTAAAACCAAAGGAGTTTAGATTTTATTTTCTTCATGATATTTTATACAAGACACTTACTTCCTTCAGCTGAAAACATAAAGAAATTGAAAAAAAGTTGTTGCAATATCTAGACTTTTTCAAATAAGGATTCTTAATGAATGCAGTAGGGATTTAACCTTTTAATTAAGCTAGTGTTATTGCAAAGAAGGATGGCTTTGAATATTGGTAAGGTCAGCCTGCAAGAAAGAAATTTGTTATTGCTTCAGAGATAACTTTACTAACTTCTAAAGCATTCAACCGTCCCCTTTGTCCTCCCCTGCTTTCTGTACCTATAAAAACTACCAAAAAAAACTCATCACAAAGAAAGGAGCAAAATACTGTAGAATTCAGCACAAAGATAGGCAGACACAATGGTGAGACACAACAGTTGTATCCAACAGAAGTGTCAAGTGATAACTTTCAAAAGCAATAAAGTTTGAGGTATCCAGGTTAAGACATGTAGAATCTTGATTTTCAAGAAAATCCAATGGACCAGTAGTAAATTTCCATCTAAATCATTGTCTGGTGCCCAAAGAGTCTTCTATGCCGTATGATATAAATTTGAATTTTTATAGCATTTTTCATCTCTAAAGAACTTTTCAGACATTACTAACCCTGACAGATATACACTATAACATGATACAAATCAAGTGCCTGATCATTTAGGCGTGGACTCTAGCTTATGTTTGCAGAGACTGAGAGCCCAGTCGGCTTATTTAAAACGTGAGTGCTCAGATCACTTAAAAATAAAACATATGCCTATTCTTCCAACATGACTATGGAAGCAGATCCCAAAATAACAATAGCCCCAACAGAGAATCATTGTCTCCATCCAGCAGAGTTATTACTGACTGATTTTCACATTTAAGTTCACATGTGAAAAATTTTTACCTGTCTAATAAGACAAAGGCAAATTTTAGGTGCCTAGGTCTAAAAGCCATTCTACAGATAGTAGAAATCTGTGCATATATCCCTTTGTTTCCTGCAATTTTGCTAGGCGCCTGCAGTTCTATTCACTGCGACCCACTCATTGCCTTGATTCAGGCTAAGCCCTATGGGGCTTGAAAAACTAAGGAAGGCTGTGCTGGCAGGCTTGCTTGGCCCTTCAGAAAATGCAGATGTAATACCTCGGTTAGTTTATTTTTAAATAGAATAAACAGAGATGATGATAAGCTGTTCCCTCTTTATTTCAGGTAAGGTATGACCCAAGGACTGGTGGACTCATTCGCTCTGTGGGCTCAAGGGATGTAAGCCCAAGAGATTTTCCCCTTACATTAAACTCAGCGTACCTGCAGGTAGTGCGGTTTAATGGGATACTCTCTAACTGCCCAGCTCCTGACCCAGGAGTAGTTTTACCTTGATGTGTTTCCATCAGATCAGTGAGCTGAAGGAGCTTCCCCTGGAACCATAAACTCCTTAGATCAGGAACTAGGCTGATTGTGGAGAGGTGGAAAGGAGAAATACTGATTTTGGCAACAGCTTCAGTAAAGCAAATATTCCCTTGTTCGTACAACAGCTTCATGTTTCTCCATATTCTGTTTATAATGACAGCTACTTTGCCTGCTTGCGCCGTAACCAGGGCTTTATTAAAGTACCTGAAAGTGCGGATTATTTTTCCACAATTATGCTGTACAGAAAGGCTGTAGAAGGATTAAGACCCAAAGGTCCAAAGCTGCTTTTTCAGTAAGTGTCCTGGTTTAGAAATGTTGATCTTGACTCTTATGGGTGTCAAGCACATGCAAATTCACCTGACACAAATGTGTTTTGCTGGCCTATTGAACACCTAGTTAACACATGCTAAATCCATCTTTTTGTTAGTGAAAATTCATAGCTTTTGAAAAAGGGGACTGATAAAAATAGTAGATATTTGAGACTTGTAATAACTTTTCCAGCACCAACAAAAATTGGTTTGGCACAAAAAGAACGTTATCTTCAGAGCTAATGGTCTGAGTTCATCAGAGTGACAACAGCGAGATTATTTTTCAAGTTTATGCACACAAAACATTTGTATTTTTATTTAAGAAGAGCCAGTTTTCCGCAAACAGTGAAAAATTCAGTACTTATCTCTATACCTTCTTCACAGCAGAAGAAGCAGGAATGCTATTAAAGTTTATGAGGTTTTTTTATGTGTGTATACATTGTGCTCAAAGAACAGTTAAGGGATGGCAGGGTTATAAAGTTAACCACTCAGATTTAGGAAATGCAAGAATTAAGATGGTCTAAGCAATTTTATTGCAGGCCCTCTGTGGCCATATTATAATATAACTCAAATACATTTTTAATTACACAGTTATTTTTGTTTTCACGGGCCCTCTGCTTCTTTCAGTCATGTGGAGTGATATTTCATATGGCATTTTACATTCAACATATGTCTCCATGCATTATTTAAAGCATGCAGTTCAAACTGTGCTCCATTTACAGAATTATTAATTTTTTCATTGATTTTCCTGTTATACCAAGCCTGACCACTGTATCCAAGTATCTCATAAACATTAATGAATTTATTTTCACTATATCCCTGTGTGATTGATTAGTACTTTTATGCATTTAACAAAACAATTAAGATCAAATGAGTCCATTAGTTTCTATGTCCAGTTTGCAATATCACCTCATTCAAAATGCTTAGATCCTAAGCTGTCTTCAGTCCAAGTTAGAAAAAAAGGAGAGAAAAAGTGCCTTCAGTGAGCAGTTCTGACAAATGTAGATACAATATCGTGATGTTCCAGTTGTTAGCAAGAGAACCTGGTTGACCTGCTTATACCAGAAGTTTAAGTTTTAGGTGGCCACTGTCAGCTGGTACCAATTCCACCTTAGATTGACTTCTTGGAGTGCATAGGATTCCATTGCATTTTTTCTGTACAAAGCCCAGTTCCCCCTGATTTCAGCTGAAGCTGCTGATGCTCATCACTTCTGCAAAAACTGGCCATCTGTGCCTACTAAGACCTTTCAAAGTGAGGAATATCTCAGTTCTACACCTGTGGAAAGTTTGGTTTTATGAAATGCCTAGCATTGCATGAGATTTCTGTGCAAAAGCAAGAATAGAAACAGTTATCTACAACAGCATTCACCTGTCAGCCTGAGAGCATCCTTTTGCTTCATATAGCCTTTGTCCAGAATTCTCCAAATTCCGTAAGAAATGATACTGGAATCCCATAGACACACAGTTCCTGTGTCCTTCAATACACAATTAATTCCCAAAGGACTGTCCTGTCTGCACGGTGAACGCGATAGGGTTCATGAGGATATCATGCTTCCTTGACTCTTGAGCACTTTACTCTGTGGATTTATCTTTCTTTTAACCTATGAATTGAGTCTTAATTTAAGAAAAGCAGAGTCTAGTTTTCCTCCTAGATTTAATTTAGACCAGGGACTGCAGAAAAAGCAAGGGTATCAATGGGAACACTTATATTCAAGAAGTCTGGGAAATAGGAATATGTGAGCAGTGAAAGGTTCAAATTTTAAAATTACTATCCACAGCCCTAGTGGAAAGTCTACACAACCTAGCCTGGGGCAAGGCCACCATCTTCAGAGCCACAGGCCTCAGCCACATGAGTAATTGCTGGAAGCAGCTATTGCTATGCAAACTAGTCCCAGAGGGAGATAAGATAAATGCTTTCCATAGGGGTTTCACAAGTATTTTTCAGCACCAGAGCAGCACAGATGCTGGAGTTATATGTCTTGTCTTTTTTTACTGCCTTGGCTTTGGTCTTCATCCCCATTTGCTCCAGTCCTGTTTTGATGATTTTTCTATTCCTTGTCTTTCCTAGAGAAATCTCAAGTCAGCCTTCCTTGTGTTTGCCATTGCACATTATAGATCCCTTAGCTTATTTTAGCATTGACATGTAAAGCTCCCCGTATTGGATTATGTGTGTATCCAAGAGAGGAAAGGACTCAGGGTAATATTTTCATGTATCTTTTTCTTATTGGTAATGCTGTCTCAAGGAATTACTCTGCTCCTCCTTGATTTTTCATTCCTGCTCCTGCGTTGCCTCCTCCACTAGAGCTGATGCACCTATTTGTGAGGCTGGGAAATCCATTAGTGAATAATTTAGGTTCAGACAAACCTGTAAAAAAACCTAATCTTGATCAGTGACTGATCAGTACAAGTAAAGGAGCAGGATGGAGGACCAGGCTGCACAGGGGAGACAGATGCAGGAGATGGAGAACCACCCACGCCTGGCACTGCTATCAGGAAAAACTATACCCAGCGGCTGCCTGAGATACGTGGGCATAAGATGAACTCATGGGCATCGTGGGAAAGGCTACAGCACTATGCCCAGAGGCCATCCCTCCCTAGAAGCCCCCTTCAGTGGGACCTTTTGGGAAGCACTGGAATTAGCACAGTCTCACTGCATCCCTTCAATCTGCGGGCTCTCCACAGTGACCACCAGCAGGTGCTAACATAGCCAGGCAGTGTCCCAAATTAGAACTATGAAACTGGGCAGGCTCGAGGGGCCAAAAAGCCCACCACAACTACATCTACTCAAGACCCATGAGGGCTAAGAAACAGAGTTAGGGGACAACCTTGGTTACCCTCTGAAGGAACTCAGTAGGTGCTATCCTATTGACTGATGCTCAGAAAGGCATTGGGAAATAATATAATGAAAATACATAGTTAAAGCTTTAAATCAATACATAGATACATGCAAAACTAAGCAATAGAAATCACTTACTTTTTTTTATTTTTTATAATTAGATAACTATGAAGAAGTCACTAACAGTGTGTACTAGGAAGAGGAGTCCTATTTTTTGTATAAATTCAACTAAGTAGGGCACCCAAGTGTGAGGACTGGGGAGAGGGTTTCAGCTGCAAAACACAAATGGCTTGCTGTGTCATGTGCTGAGCAAAGCTGGACTAAATTAAAATCTGTATTTTTGGTACAGAAAACATATGAGGGGCAAGCCGTTCTGTGATTTTTGTTTGTTTCTCTGTATCATTTGTTTCAGGCAATAATAATATATTATTTATTTCTGACATTACATGATTACTTCATAATCTTCTGATATAAACCCAGGGTGTTTGTTTTGCTGTGCTGCATCCCCACCGCAGGCTTATTGGCAGGGAAACTGAGACACGGCGACTGGCGGCATTTGGCAGCTCTGTCTCTCCAAATGCTCAGTAGTAATCTCAGCACAGCCGCCCCGTTCCAGAAGCTGTTCTTCAGATCAGGCAAGGTGTGGAAAAGGAGAATTTGTGAGGCTCAGTGCTTCCACACTGGGGGACTGCAGCGGCAGAACTGGAGGGATCAGGGAATGGGAGTGGGGACACATATCTAGGGATGTGCAGGGAGCTGCAGGGAAAAAGGAGGCACGAAGGAGGGAGCTAATGAGGCATGAAGACTTCTATAGTGGCTGTGGGAACATGGATATATCAGAAAAAAAATATTTTGAGCGGAAGAGTTGAAAACTATAAAAAGGATTATGTAAATGAAGTTATTGCAGGACAAAGGGGTGGAGAGGTGGCTACAGCCTGATGTTGATAAATTGTGTGGTTTCACCCACGTCTTTCCTTTGCTCCACTGAGATAAACAATCAGTATTAGCTGGACTTTTTTATTTTTTTGAAATTACCAATTTTTATAGTCTGCAGCCACATTCACCCTTTAATACTAGCAAAGCCGCCCTCTTAGAGTGTCTTTTTTTACACTGGTACTTCAAGTTAAAAATCTATTTTAAATTATTGGATAGCAAGTAGCAACCTCCAGAGGGCTAAACTGATGCTGTTAACAGGTCCAAAATGCGATGCAGCATATGGAGCCGAATACCTCATGGTACAGATTTGCATGCAGGCGGTTTTAATTAGGATTTAGAATTCCTTGAGGAATGCAGCATTCTGGGCTAGTCTCAATCTTGTCAATACATAGTGTTTTTGCTCATGCTAAAGCATGTAAAAACCAATAGGTTCCTACTTGCTTGTAACTTTTGATGCTTATATGAACGGTTAGACTTTTCTCCAGCTGCCAGCTTTGTGTATGGTCATAACCTGTTTATATGTACTTACTATAAAAGATTGCCATCTTTTTGTAATAATGTTGTACCAGGTCAGTTCGAAGTAAAAATCGTTCGAAGTTTTATGACATTGCATAGCTACTTATTTTTTCCTGCAACACTTCAAAGTGAGAATATGCTTTAACTCGATGGTTATTGTGCCATCTTGTGAGCAAAAGGTGCAACTATGTCCAGCTAATATATGGAAGAGGTACTTTGGCTAATGTCCATTTCACTTCTTCATCATGAAAAATAAAATTATTTAGAGTTTCAAAAAACAGATTAGGAGAATACTGTAAAACATATTTGGTCCAGTGTATTGTACCTGCATTTTTTTAAAAACTGAACATAGATTCCCTACTATGGGCAAAATCCTGCTGATTTCAGTAAACTGAGAGAAGAAATCATATATTTGCTTTTTTTTTTCCCTCTTGAAAAAAAAAGGAACTTCTTGTTGTACTGAATGGAAAAGCTATGCAAATTCTCAGTATTCAGTGCTGATGGTGTTACTTCTGTGAAACAATTTGGTTCTTACAGGAAACCTCTTGTCTTCTAAAAATCACTATGTGTTTCTCAGAGATAGCACAATACAAATTACACAAAGCACTGCTAGCTATTACATTGATGCAGAGAAAAACCTAATTTCTGACCTTAGAAAGTCTGCTCTCTCCTGGAATGTTTGTGGGGGAAAAAAAAAGACCAAAAAACTAAAAATAAATTACAATGGCAGCAGCTAACCTACAACCTTACTTTTAAATTATTATTGTTATTATCACTATTAAAGTCAGTGTAGTTGCACTAGAAGAGTTGCTTAGAAGAGCAGACTGGAAAAATCTCCTAAGTTCTACCACTGCTTAATTAATTGATTCTCTTTGTGACCTTGAGCAATTTGTTGTATTTCTGTGCCTAATTTTACCCACCTTTAGATGATGCACATATGTTTTTTCAACAGGATGTTATCAGACTTGACTGCCACTTGTAAAGCTCTTTGGGCTTGTTGGATGAAAGGTATTGCTGTGATACAGTGACAAGCTTGTTAGAAATCTACTTGATAAGCAAAAGAGCAAGTCATTCACAATAAGTATAATTATTCAATGATTTAAGCTTCTTAATCTACTTCCACAGTCTTGGCAAGCAGATTGTGATTTCTTCCATTTTATATAATGAGAAGAGTATTTTTTTCTCTTTTTACTCTATAGATTGATTGCAAATATTCAGAATTCAAGCTGTGTTGCTCATTTGCAATCAGTTGGATGAGTAACATTATTTCTACTCATGATTGGATGAATGCCCGAGGACTTGTGTGTGCAAATTGTAAAGTTTGTTTTCTCAAGATACTCATCTGTATGACATTGAAATTTGCTGCCTTTGGAGAGCAGTGCCAGTAAAATACAACACATTGAAGACCACTGAAAAAACTGAGCACAAAAGTGAGACAAGGTGTCACTAACATTTTTTTTAATGGGACTCTGCAGGTTAAATTTTTATCTAAATGGACCAAGTCCATTACGGTTTTAGTTTTTGCCTGTTGCTAAAACTGTGAACAAATCCTGTGTATTGAATCTGTAATATCATGTAGAAGGGGGGTGATGCTCGACCTGTTCAAAGGTCCTCCCATGTCAGGGTTGCAGCAGATGACTAGCAGTGGGGTTAATCTGCGTGGGAGTTGCAAAGCAGCTCAAATCCTGCGTTGAGGGAAAAGGCAAGTGAGCGAGGGATAAGAAGCAGGTAGCTTTGGGACCCAACTACATACCTTGTCTATCCCCAGATTGCAACGGGACAACTGGATCTGTAAGAAGTCATCGTGTCATGTGGGAAATTTTCTGCAGAAATTCCTTTCCCTGTGGTCCCTAACTTATATGGGTTATATGAAGACCCGCAGCTTCTGAGGTGCAGAAATCTGGCGCCTCCTGAGGAAGACCATAAATGAGAAATAGTATTCGAGACTTGAAATCCTGATGTGTAAGAGCTAAAATGATCCTGATCTAGTTGAAGATGTCCCTGCCCATTGCAGGGGGGTTGGACTAGACGACCTTTAAAGGTCCCTTCCATCCCAAAGCAGTCTATGATTTAAAACAAGTAGCATTGATATTGTTTCCTTTGACAAAACATATTATGCTAGCCAGAGTATTTTTAACAAACTGGCTTTGAAGAGACATTGGGAGCAGGATCCACTCATAAATGCATTACCGTCTCATAGTATGTTGTGGCACCTTTTTTCCACCATTAATATCTATCAGCTCTATTTAGTATAAAGCTTCAGCTGACTGAAAAGCAACATCACCTTTTTGCGTCTCTGTCTCTTGCAAATGTCAGGGTGTCTTCTTGTAAGTCAAGGTCCTTTTTAGACCAGGATTCACTGGCTGCTCTTATTTCACAGGGTGTCATAGAACCTCATGACTCCTGTAACACACTTTGCTCCCTCCTGTGGCCCTCCTGTTGCAAGTAGAAGTAATGTGTGATGTATTGGAGTGAAGTCCAGCCAAAGAGCCATGTAGAGAACAGGGACATGTGCTTTTGAATGGCAACTCCAGTAGGACCACATTCAGCAGCTTAGGACACAGGTC
Organism: Theristicus caerulescens; assembly: GCA_020745775.1. Taxonomy (NCBI): domain Eukaryota; kingdom Metazoa; phylum Chordata; class Aves; order Pelecaniformes; family Threskiornithidae; genus Theristicus; species Theristicus caerulescens. The sequence continues at coordinate 125,451,617 of CM036559.1, read as the reverse complement.
AATTTGAATTGACCTAAAATGAAATGTTCTGTTTGCAGAACGTTGTTTCTTTCTGCAAAACAAACCAATGGTAACTGAAAAAAATACTGAGGACTTTTGGAAAAAACAGTTGTCTTTTTGACCCAAAACCAAATGACAAATTCCCAACTATCTTAATTCAGTGACAATCTCTCAAAGGTAGGTTGTAAGAACATCTGTATTTCCATGCCAGTGCAGTAGTCTGGCTATTTTTACTTTTTGAATTTTTTTTTGTTTTAATTGCTTGAGAGCTGGCTTTGTTAAAATTTAAGGCTTTTGACCATTACCTTCTGCTGGATTCATATCTTCAGTCCCGTTTAGCTGACAAATCTTTGGCAAACACAGCCTTAGAAATGCTCCTTTAGACAGTACGATGTGAGGTGCAGTGATGCTGTAATAATCTCACATTGTAGAGAGAATGATCTCTTATAAAAAGGCACGTTCATATTAAAAATTCACAGCAGCGCACTCCACTCCCCCATTATAGGTAATTACAGAGGATTTTAAATATCTGATGCTAGTTGGCAGCGTACAATACCCTGTCAGCAGCAGGCACTGATTTGTAATTTAATTATCATAAGACATCCACCTGTTCTTTTGTCAAATGAAGAGTAGCATTTCCGTGCAATCATGCTTTTCCCTCCAGAAATTTGAATTAACCCTTAGAGAAAGCTCTGGTTTCTAGGGAATGGGGTAATTTCAAGGACATTCGTAGGACCCCATCAGGACAGAGCAATGGAGATGAATGAGGCATTTCTGCAGGAGAGTCTTAATTCTGGTTTGGTATTTTCAGCCTTACCACTGGCTTTTTGCTGTGTCAAGCTGTTTTGGTTCACAGCTGAAAGCATTTCAGTGAAGAGATGCTGTGGGAGGAAAGATGTATGAAAATCAATGAGTTTGGTGCTAAGAACATGAGGCAAACACGTAACAGGATTGACCGAGAAATGCGCTGGGCTCGTACTTTGTGAAGAACGAGAAGGCTGGGCTTGGGGTGGGAGGGAGATAAAGGCAAATGGAAAAGAAATCTGTTCTGTAAGCTTTCCAGTTTATGGCATATGAACATGGATATTACTGAATTTGTTATGGGAATGTACAGATATCAGATAAAATGATCAATTTTAATTATAAAGCATAGGTTTTCATGGGAAAGTCTACCAGTGGAGATCCCTGCAAGTATTCTGCTTTTCGGGAGCACAGGGCTGAAGGTGAAGCAATTTCCTCTGGGCCTTGTCTCTCATTTATGCAACAGCTACACTGCAGTGTCGTGATGAGAAAAGGACTTACTGATGGTCAGAGAGATGTTCTCTCTTTAATGCGACTTTACACTGCTTCTTGCACTGTAAAGCTGCACGAATGATCTGGACAGAATAGTAAACGTATATATAGTATAATATGTGTATCAGGAATAATGTGGCCAGCAGGACTAGGGAAGTGATCGTCCCCCTGTACTTGGCACTGGTGAGGCTGCACCTTGAATACTGCATTCAGTTTTGGGCCCCTTGCTGCAAGAAAGATATTGAGGTGGTGGAGCGTGGCCAGAGAAGGGCAACGAAGCTGGTGAAGGGTCTGGAGCACAAGTCTTATGAGGAGTGGCTGAGGGATTTGGGGTTGTTTAGCCTGGAGAAAAGGAGGCTGAGAGGAGACCTTATCGCTCTCTACAACTACCTGAAGCGAAGTGGGGGTCGGTCTCTTCTCCCAAGTAACAAGCGATAGGACAAGAGGAAATGGCCTGAAGTTGTGCCAGGGGAGGTTTAGGTTGGATATTAGGAAAAACTTCTTCCTTGAAAGGGTTGTCAAGCATTGGAACAGGCTTCCCAGGGAAGTGGTTGAGTCTCCATCCCTGCAGGTATTTAAAAGATGGGGAGATGTGGTGCTTAGGGACATGGTTTAGTGGTGGACTTGGCCATGCTAGGTTAACGGTTGGACTTGATGATCTTAAGGGTCCTTTCCAACCTAAACGATTCTATGATTGTCTGTTTCTATGACAAATCTTCTAATGGCTTCTGCCACTGCTGTCTTGTCTCTTTGGAAAGCTATCATTGGACATTTTCATTTTTCCACTTCCCAGGGAGATGAGATGACTCTGGTATTCTGTGGTTATTTCTCCTAATCACATTTTAGCAAATGACTCACTTTAAAAGGGTGTCTCTGAGCAGTCGTCTTTTTTGAAAGAGTACTCACTGGATTCAAAAAATAATTGATTGCTTGGGGCTTAAATTATCTGTGTGCCAAGCCTTAAATGTGACATTGGTTGGAGTACCATCTATTAGACTGATGGCTTCTTGCCCAAATAATACTTGTCTGGTGCCAGTCATTTTATATATTCATTAATTATGTTATCTGAAAAGTGAATATGTGAAGGGTTGCAGGCATGTCCCAGAAAAGAAGGCAAGAATAAATCATGTCATGTGTGTATTCTGAAAATAATTGGTAACTGCTGACACATTTCCATACATGAGAGTGAAGGCAGGAATAAACTGGGATGATTTCCTTTGGAGGGCTGAGTGAATAAAGCAACACCCCAGAGCTGAGCGCGCAAAGTGAAATGCAGGAACCCAGAGAGGTCTGCTTCACAATGTCCTTGTGAGCATACCTGAACTTAAGACTTCTTATTTTTCTTATATGGCCATCTAAGTAAGTCTTAGTCTTTGATTTTGTCTTTTCTTTAGTCTTTGATTTTGCTCATTCCAATATTTTAGCATATAGCTGTCAGCTGAAAATGGCATTTACAATGAAACTACCTGCCCTCTCTTATTGCCAAAGACCTATAGACTCCCCTTCTGATTTACACTCTGCTCTCCTCCTCCTATTCTCTGCTGTAATATCTCAACATCCCCCACCACTGCATTACACTATGTGAATTCATATCCCCCGTGGGACCTGTTCAGTAGCCTTCTCCCTCAAAACAGTGGTGTGTATGTGTGTCATGTATAAAAGGCAAGGCTTTGGCAGTGGGGGGCTGCAGGAGCCTCTGTGAGGAGAATTTGGAGCTGCCCTATGCCGAACACAGACAGCTCCAGCTGGCTCCAATGGCTCCACAACAAGACACAGCTGGGCCCATCAGCCAGGTCGATGTTGCCTTTTTAAAAAGGATTCTACCTAAAGGACAGGTCTGGTCATTTAATTTATTTTTTAGGGTTATACTCCTTGTTGTTACAAGCTTTGTTCTGGATCTTGGACAAGCTGCTTACATCCTGTTTCTTATGTTGCCTCTCTGTGGAGCAGGGAGTTATAACTCCTCATGCCCTAATTAGAGTTTAGGGTAAGGAGAAAACATTACTGGAGAGTAACTTTCTGCCTGACTGTGGCTCTGTGGAAGTGCATGTGTGCTCTCCAGCATCAAAGTTCATGGTGCTAAATGGAAAATGACTCAAATATTTTGTGGAGAAATGGCCTCAAGCTGCGCCAGGGTAAGTTTAGGTTAGATATTAGGAAAAACTTCTTTACTGAAAGAGTAGTCAGGCACTGGCACAGGCTGCCCAGGGAAGTGGTTGAGTCCCCATCCCTGGAGGTATTTAAAAGACGGGGAGATGCAGTGCTTGAGGACATGGTTTAGTGGTGGACTTGGCAGTGGTAGGTTACTGGTTGGACCTGATGATCTTAAGGGTCTTTTCCAACCTTAACAATTCTGATTCTATGATTCTAAGTGCAGTTATTAATGTGGGGATGTGAAATGTGAGTTGATGCTACAGCTCAGTCAATCAACATGTTTGTTTTTTTTTTTTTTTTTTTTTTAATTATCAACCCTTACCAGTATGTTGACTCAGATGGAAGTTTTGTGTGTCAGTGCGATATACCACATTTTCTCTCTTTGATAAAAAGTTTAAAAAATGAATGAGGTATTCTCTCCACAACAGATTAGAAAATCTGAGGGTTATATTGTCTAATGTCTGATGCTTTATCTGTTATCCTATATTTATATTAATACATGTGTGTTGCTTCCTCAAAGCTTATCTGTTCTTCCTTATCTTTTTTTCTCTAGAAATATCGTTATCAAGATGAGGATGCTCCACATGATCATACTTTGCCTCGATTAACCCACGAAGTGAGAGGCCCAGAGCTTGTTCATGTGTCAGAGAAGAACTTGTCTCAAATAGAGAATGTCCATGGATATGTCTTACAGTCACACATTTCTCCTTTGAAGGTAGGATCGATATTCACTGTGGCTTTGTTCCTCAAATACAAGAAAACATATACCATGAAGCGCTTGGGAAACTTATTTTGTCATACACACAGACAAGCTGTTTTTTGAAAGGTATCACTACAGATTGATTGTTGTGTGTTGAGTTTTTAAGGCTCGGTGTAGTGTAACAGGTGATGGTTTGGTTGGCAAAGCTTTGTGTTGAGATGTGAGCTTTTTGCTTTGAGTGAGATTTTTGCTTGAGCAAAAATTGTTCCTGGCAAATGAGCCTTTTTTTTCTGTACATTGAGAAAGGAATAGTACAGGTTCTCGACCTCAATATCACTGTGATTTTGGAATGGCAGACTTCCGTTCCTGATTGTCCTTGTTCAGAAATTGAAAAAAATACTGTAAATGTAACCATCTGATGGAGTCCTGTTTTTTGCATCTCTTAAAAAGCTATATCAAAGTCATAACTTATGCCTGAAAAGGGAGCTCATTTGCTAGCATTCAGTTCCTTACTACTCAAGCACTTGATGTTTTTGTGGGTTTTGTTGCAATTCAGAGTGATGTAGAGACATCTCTCTGTTATCTAAGGCAACTATTTATGAAATATAGAAGGTTTTTCTGTATGTGTGTCTCGTGTCCTCTGATGTACCTGACTGGGCAAAAAGGGTTTATCTTCATACTGAACCTGTATATTAAAAAAAAAAAAAATCCATTTCTGAAAATTACATTTTGTCTGTAATAAGACTGCAATAGTTTGAAATGTTCCTAAAACTTCTGTAATGAAAGGAGTGATGGATGGAGTGATGAGCATGATGGTTTTCCTATTTTTTTCTGCTAGGCCTGGGAAGGGGAAAAAAAGAAAAATATTTTTTACTAGAGGTGGTGATGTTCTGGGTAATGGTTTTATTCAGGCAATTAACTAAGCAGCAAACGAGGCAGATGGGCTTTGCTCCTTCTGGTGCTCAAAGCCTGTGAAATGGGCATTGCTTGCCTAGCAGAGTGATTACAGTGTGGTTACAAGTGAAAGGAAATGTTTATTATTAAAGATTGATGTGAATGCAGCTGGTGTTCATTGAGCCTTCATGGAATAGCCACACGAATTAATCTTTGTCCTCTGCTCTTGTTGTTCCAGTGTGTAGTTTGTATGTCATTTGTCTTTTCATGTTTTAGCAGCTTTCCAGGTTACTTACCTCACTTCTTCTGCAGAAGCCAACAGTATCAAGCAGTGATATATCTTCTTATGCTGAAGCAGATCAGCTTAGTTATTTGGAAGGGATTACCTCCATGTGGCCTCTGTGGAACTTCAGGGGACAATCACAGAGAAATAAATTTCTTGCCTGGAAGGGAAACATCCCTGCTCCTCTAAGACTCCTTGAATATTAAGATTATAGTGGTGCTTCTTATTCATGAAAGTCAAAAATAGATATTTTACTTCACAGATGGAGATTTTCAAGTAAGGCTGCATGATCCAAGCTGATAATGTAGCAATGATGATAAAAAGCTTATTGTGAAGTGAGGTGAAGGGTATCCCCAGACATCTACAGTTGCCTTAAAACAGCTCCCAGTCAAATTTGCTCTTGTGACAGGAGAAAGTTGTTTTCTGCTGCTGTTTTCTGAAGTGATGGGAGGAGAGGAGCTATATAATATTTTCTCTTGGAAATCAGTGTCTTCTGCAAGTTCTCTCTGCAGCCTGAAGATTTCTGTCTTTGCCTCTGTCCCTTTCTCTCCTTTTCTTCAGATTCAGTGTCCCATGCCTGCCAATTAATCTAAATTTAGTAATCTGTCTCTTCAGATGGTTTTGATGTTCCTGCTTTCTTTCTCCTGTAGTCTATGTCCTGTCTTTTAACCTTCAGTAGAGAATTAGCTCCGGAGGCTGGAGTAAACCTTCTGCTAGAGCTCATGGTGCTGTGGTAGCCTTCCTATCTGAATTACCTGCTTTGGATTCACTTTTGCTTCTGAATTGACTGAAATCCCTGTTCAGAAGCATTTTGTCATGGTGATTTCCACATAGAAATAGAAATAGCATTCCAAACTCTCTGAAATCCAATCAGAGTTGGTTGTTGTCTTGAATTATAGACTTTCCATCCTATAGTCTGATATCATTAAGTATTCCGCGCTCTTCTCAGTAGTATTGTGTAAACATGGCTGCACTGAATAATGGCTAAATCTGAGGCATGCTGCCTTTCAACCCATAGCGTGCCTTCCTAGGGAAATGTAAAATACTGTTTTTTAAAGACTTGCTGGATAAGTGTGCCTGCAATTTAAATATTTCATTGCCTTGTATGAGAGGTGGATCTGCTGGAATCCTGCTCTGAGGATATATAACAAATCCTGGGGTCCAAATACAGCCTGTCAACTCCAGTCTTAGGAGTGAGAAGACACTGGCAATTGCAGTGGGATAAAGCTGTCAGGAAACTCCACTGAGAGCTGTTTGCACTGGAAAGGTTGACTCGTTCTGCCCCAGTTTTCTGAATACAGGTCAGAGCATTTGGTGCAAAGGGAAAACTCGTGTAAATGAAAGTCACAAGTTTGCTTGTACCGAGAGAGGGATCACGTCACCTCCCGTGTGTCACTAGGACTGTCTGTCTGACCAGCCCCCCAGCCGGTGAGTACGTTGCGTGAGCAGGGGGTGGCTGTTTGGCTGAGTGAGGTTAAGTCACTGCCTGACTGCATTCTGCTGCCTGAATCTCACTGTGGGGTCTGCAGCTCTCAAAGAATTTTTGAGGCAGTCTTTTGTGTTTAGTGGCTGCAAAATGCCCTGATGACAGGATGATTTGCCCATTATTTTTATCCTTGAAATAGTATCATAAAAGAAAAACGCTTGAGCATAAAAATAATCCAGTTAAGATGCTTTGGAACCAAAGTGTTGTCCCAAGGCCAAGCCACATATCCATCTTAATCACATCATTTTTCCTAATTGACTTGACTTTGGCAGAGGAAAGAATTGCTTGTTTCCATACGTTTGTGTTCATTTGGAAAGAAATCTGCAAAGACCATGCAATCGGAAAACTACCCTTCAGGGTGGCTGGTTCCAGCCCCCCAACTGATCAGTACCCACAGTCATCTCTGGAAGCTGTAGGTGTTATACCTTGTCTGTACAGGTAGGCTGCTTGCTACCATCACCCTGCCTGCACTCCCAAGTTTCCAGTGAACATCTCAGTGTGCATCCATAAGCTTGACAGCTTGAGCACTGACATATCATTACAGTTACAAGTTTTGTGGATGGTTGGAGTTCAGGCAGAGAAACCATGGGCCTGTGGACATCTCTAAGTAAAACATTCCAGGGATTCTTGAAAGACTTTCTGACCCTCAGGATGGAAGGATTCAGCCCATCTTTTTGAAGATGTGTGATTCACAATGCCTGACATGGAACTGTGTTGCATAGAACAGATGCATCTTAAAATTGATATCAAGTTGCTGTGTACGAATTGTTAAAGAACTTGGCTTTAATTTCATATTCCAGGTTATGTGCTTTGATGTAGGCCAGAAATATCCTAGTGGAGCTTGTCATTATTGGTTACTTCAGAAGGTTTTTTTATAAAGACAATTTTCTTTAATGACCTTTATAGTAGTTTTGTGTGCTGAATAATCAGAAATCTGGTCCTCAGCCATTCTGAAAATCTCTTTGAGACCCTCAGATACTGATTATGATAAATACTGTTTAGGAATGTGAATAGTTTTTCTGATGTTGACATGTCTTGTTATTTTTCAAATACCTAAAATCTAGTGTGCACTGGCCAGATTACTTCTTTTCAGAAGATAATAATGAGCAAGAACCCTCTTTTCACTGTGATTTTTACTTCAGTAACTTCAGATTTCTTTCATGGACTTTGCTTTTCCACTTTTCTACTACTTTTCTTCCTGTACACTCAACTCAGTTCTGGAAAATGCTTAATTTTAGAAAGCTGCAAACTTCTGTTAAAGGTTGATGTACTTACTAGTGTGGAGAAGATAAAATTTCCAACAGCTTCAGCAACTTTGAATGTCAAACACTGAAGTTATAAAAGAAGCTTTCAGTTATGTGGCTGTATTAACATTTGGGAAAATGCTAACATTCGGGAAGTTTTGTGAAAGAGAGAGTTGCCATATTAAGATGATAAATGTTCTTTGAAACTTATGGAGGTGATGTAATTGTGTTTTATTAATCTGCTAAAGGAAAAAGTATGTAATGCAAGGAAAATATAATTTAAAATAATTTTCTCGCACTTTCGTTTGTTTGACACTAGATGGTGCAGTAAGCTCAGAATCCTTTGATCTGCATCTATAAAGCTTCAGTGACATGCTATGGAGGTTTTTCTTATATAGCTTAGAAAGTGCTAATTCAGTAAAAGTGCCTTGTTAGAAATTGAGTGTCTTCTGAATCCCTGGTGTGTTGGGAAATCTGAATACAACACAACTGTACCTGAAATTTGGACGTGCAAGTTCTGTCCCTAAACTAAATGTGCCTTTCTTTCCCTTCCTCCTAGGAATAGAGCTAATCAGTGTTCATTAAATGAACAATAACTCTGGCTTCTACATGAACCTTAGTAGTATTATTGTGATGCTAGATTTCTTTTTGTTTTAAGTATATTCCACTTCCTTTAGATAACCTTAAAAGTAAAAATCCATATAAGGATCTTACATCTCCTTTGTTGCCTGAACATTTTAAATGTCAGTCTATTCCAACTACTATCTCTATTTCCTAATTTAATGCCAGGTTTGAGTGGCAGTTGTGCAAAAACAAGTAGCCAGGTAAATTACTGTTAGTATCTTAGCCTGGGATATTTTTAAACAAGGAAGTTCAGAAACCTCTTCAGTTGCCTCCTCTTTGATGGCCTCACTTTGTGGAAGAGAAGGAACCACTCACTCTGGATTGATTCCCCCCCCCCCCCCTTCTGTCCCAGGGTGTTGTCCCACAGCTCAGCAGGGTTGCTGACAGCTTATAGAAAGTCAGGAATGATGGAATGACTTTCTGGTGGAGAGACAGAAAAACCATCTCCACATGAAGCAAATGGGCAATTCATTTTCCAAAGTTAAGGTTATATATGAATTGACATTTGTGCAAAATGCTTTTTGGAAGAAGGAGATTTGCTTTTCCCATCACCACAGCAGATTGATTCCATTTGTTCTTTTTCCTTGATGATGGCAAAAGCCCCTATCTTACCCGTTACTTGAGATTCTCTGTATCTAGTGGGGAAAAGATGTTTTGTTTCTGCTCCAAGCCAGATCTCTCTCTTTCCCAGCTTCCATCTTCTGGTGAGTGTGTAAGGTGTCCTTTGCACTCCTATCATTCTTCTTTTTATCCACCTGGATACAGGAAGGTCATTCCTGGGAAGGCTCCTGGAATGTGGCATCCCCCCTTTGCTGTCTTTAATGAAACAGCTTTTCTGTCATCTCCGAAGCCTTCCTTGTCCAAATGTGAGTCAGACCTCACTACAGTGTTGCCGTCTTCTCTGACAAATTAACAAAGATGGGGAAAGAGGCTCTGAGGATGAGCCTGGATGATTAATTGATCTGTGAAAAATGTCTTAGCCTGAGCTTCCTAGAAACTGTCATAAGGAGTAATTTTTTTGTGACTAAAAATGTATATTAGGTAAAAGCTATTTATTTCATGAATTAACATTGACTTCAATAAAAATTGAGTTCTAAAGACAATTTGGATAAATAAGGTAAAAAGTCTATATCAACACACACACCCCCCCATGCAACAGTTCCATTTCTAAGTTGTAAAAGTTTGGGGACTATTTTTTTTACTATTGAATTCTGTATAAAATACTAAGTCATGCACTGGTCACAGGTACTGTGAAAGTAACAAACTCCAAGACTCTCATGATGTTGTGGTGGATCATGTGAGCTGTAGATGAACTTAAGATGTTGCTGCAAAACAACATTAGAAAATACACTCAACAGGCCTGTGTAGCTGTTTAAAATGAGCAATTGCAGGGAAGTCCTCTGCTCCTGCAACTGTAAATACCTCTAGCTACCAGGAAACCAGATTTACACAGGAAAAGCTGGTTGCTGCAGCTTTCAGCATTACCACGCCTGATACTCCTGTGTAAATACAGTTCCTAATGCTTTTAGGGGGATCATCTAACTGTGATAAGAAACCCCATTTATTTTTCCAGAGCTGCTGAACATCCTTAATTCCTGTTACTGGGGAAGAACCCTATGTTAGAGGTGAAATTCAGATAGGGAAGAGAACAAGATAAGGCTGAATTTGTTTTAATTTCTGTTGTGCAGGTGTGACAAGCAGTTGAGGCTGTGCCATAGCACAGGCTGTTCTTCCAGAGCAGAGATGCTGCATTTCAGAGGCTCTTAAATGCCGTGAAGGACTGTGAGAGGCTGAGGCTTTGGTATGTGTCAGGAACAGAAGTCTGAAGTTTTCTCTTGCAGTTACAACATTAATTGGGGTTATATAGAGGACATATTAATGTATGCACAGATATATTAGCAAGCCATCTAAAATTTAATCTTGCATCCTTTTCTTTGCTTACACTGCCTACATTTCATAAGTATAGCTAATCTACATGAAGCATTTTTTTAGCCCCAGGGTGGCTCAGCCCAGTAGCAATGATCTTATAATAATACTTTTGATCTCTGCCCTGGTAGCTTCCTAGCTTTTGTGGTTTGAGCTTGTTGTTTTGGGGTTTTTCTTGTCTTTTTTTCCCCCCCCTCTCTCCTTTTTAATATGCAGTTATTGGCAAAGCCCCATGCTGCAGTCTGTATCAGTTAGTGAATTCCACTGAATATTCAGTAGGTTGCTTCATTAAGATACAACACTTGTTACATGTTTAATCATGCGCTGCTTTTTCTCTTATCTCTTACTGTAACAGCAGATAAGCATATATCATAGATCTGTATCTGTGATCTAGGTTTTTTAATATAAAAATGCAATCGGAGTAAAAAGAGACAAAGGAAACACACAAATGTGCCTATGCTTGTTCTTGCTATTAGAGAAGTGGCAAAAGCAGCTCTGAATTTTTATTTTATTTCATTATGTTTCAAGGCAAAATAAGCAGCTTAGAAATTAACATTCTGAAGAATATTTTGTATCTTAGTTTCATGTGGGCAGGAATGTCTTCCATTTTTGCAATCCTTGTTTTACTCTGAAGAAAGTCCTAAAATGGTGCAAAATTTGAAAGTTACAGTGAAGAATAGTTACTAATGAAGAATAGGTTATGGTTTTTGTCATCATAGCAAAGTCCATTGTTTTGTGTGCTTGATTTTTTTTTTTTTGCCTTGGATTTCTGATTGATGGCTTTCCACATGATTTATGTTGTTGCAGACAGTATCTTGTTACCTTTCTAGCTTCTGACAGAATTAAAAAGAAACCAACTAAAATTGCTTCTGTCAATGGGTGATTTAAGTAGAGAAATCTCAGCAACTTAAGGTAAACCTCAGGCACTGCAATCCTTTATTTTTTGGCAAAATAAATGATGGCCTCTGGACACAAGCAAAGCAAATTCTGACTATCTACCGTTATATGTTGTTAGATTTGCCTGAAGAATAAAGAAAGGAATTTTCAAAGGAATTTGAAAATATTTTCAGGCTATGGACACTGTTTACTTTATAAGGGCCTCCTAGGTAGTGAAGGTCTTTTCAAATGTTAATCTGAATTGCAGTTTCAGGAGACTTTCTCTGTTCCTGATCTACTGGGTGTTTTATCCATTACTATTAATTAACTGTTTTATCTTTTTTTTTCTTTTCAGATAGTAGATTTCTCCTTAAGGATAGTCTTGTTCCTGAGTCCTATTGTTTGAAAAAAGTCTGATATATTGCAAATATTTCTGGCCATGTCTCTCACTTACAATCAAGAAAATGAAAGATTTCAGGCATCCCTTTTTCTCCTTGTCTTTCTGTAATGTTTTGGGTAGTACTAGTTACGCCTTGCTTCCCTGTAATTCATTGAGCTCTTTTTTCCATCATACATCGGCCATATGAAATACTCATAGAATATAAAATAAACAGAGAGAGATGTACTATTATAAAGGTGAGGGTCTTTCCAGCTGAAATAAATATATCCAGTAAATCCATAGATTCACTACTAGATGCTACAGACGTAAGACTTGTATGTTCTCTCTGTTCCTTTCTTCGAGTCTAGGAGTACAAGAATATCGGTGTATTTGTAAAGTATCTGTAATGATGTTTGCCACCTTTCCAAAGTGTTTTGTGACCTACTGATGAAAAGTGCAACAAAGCATCTTGGCGTTATTAGTCAGACTGTAACAGGAGGGATTTTTCTCAGAGATGTCAGACAGGTTTAACACCAGTTGTTTCCCTAAGCTCAGCAGCTGAAAAGCCCTTCTGTCAGACTTCAGCTACTACTGACACTTGGGAATGTACTCTACATTTTAAATGAAGCATTAAACTGCAGTAATACCTTTTCACTGAGGAATATCCTGATAATTCACTCACTCAATAGAAGATACATGCGTTTATACATCCAATGACGTGACACATCAAGAATGTTCTGGCTTTTGTCAGTATCAGACGTAAAGCAAAGTACAAAGCAAAAGTTTGCAGCTGCAGAGGCTCTGGATGGGTGCAGCCTCCAGTGTAGAATCGTAGAATCATTTGGGTTGGAAAAGACCTTAAGGATCATAGAGTCCAACCATTAACGTAACACTAACAAGTCCACCACTAAACCATGTCCCTAAGCACCACATCTACCTGTCTTTTAAATACCTGCAGAGATGAGGACTCAACCACTTCCCTGGGCAGCCTGTTCCAATGCTTGACAACCCTTTTGGTGAAGAAATTTTTCCTAATATCCAACCTAAACCTCCCCTGGCACAACTTCAGGCCATTTCCTCTCATCCTGTCACTTGTTACTTGGGAGAAGAGACGAACACCATGAAGAGGACAGAATCTGTTTACTCAGAGCTTATGGAAGAATATCTTGGCAGCCTGACTAAGAAGTGGTTAAGCTAATACACATTTTGTTTCCAAGTGCTTCCTTTTTAAACTCCTATTTCTCATGGGTCTTATTTCATCTTGTTGTAATGTAGTTTTGTGGACTGTGGAGCTGTGAAAAAATCAACACAATTTTGGCATTTAAAAGAAAAAAGATCTTTCTGAACTAGAGTGTTATTTTCCAACTCTTTTGAAGAATCTAGTCTAAATAAGAGTGTTAGAGATTATTATTGTGTAACATCATGGTACCAATAGCTAATTGAGACTTCTCAGAAAGATTTTTAAATGGAAAACGCTTTTTGCCATTTGGTTCCCTTCAACATATTTATTTCAGCAGATCATGTTAGCTGCTTTCTAATAATGTTTTAAAGGCAATATTGCTACTGAAGCTGATGCAATTGGGGGGAAATGTCAAAAAATAGTCAGCAGGCTTGATGACTCAGGTGACTTTTTTTAAGATTTGCACTGTTTGCTAACTTGATTTCCCCAGTACTTTTTGCTGTCTTCTCCCTTTCTATGCTATTGTTTTTCTTTTCCATAGTTAATCAGTGTACCTTTTTCTTGTTACTTTTTCTGAATTGCCTTCAGGATCCATTCCTGTACTTCCTTTAGGTATTTCTTCCTAACTTTTCTGTTATATCCATTCCTACACCTGGATCTTGTTAATACTGTGAACCACCCACGAAGTTTGTACCAGGTAGCTGTTAACACGTAATGATTGATGCCCTTCTTGTTCAAAACAATTGCACTCTTATTGATCATTTTGCTTTTTGGCTGCTTTGAAAGAATAGGAGATATGGTTGTTGTACGTAATCTTTATGAATAGTTTGTGTTGATTTCTCTTACTGCTGGAAGGTGGGTTTTCTTCCCCTCAAGCAAAAGCAATATTAAATACAATTGAATGTTATCAAGTCCAGTGGATCACAGTTGCCCACTGAAATGGCAGCACTCTGGGCAGCTTTTATTCTACTAAGACTTACAGAAACTCTGAGCCACAGCAGATGCAATTGATCTTTTCAACCAACAGACTCAAGCACACCAAATTGCATGTGTTATCTTCCAAATGTGAACAGAAGGTGGCTTTTACATGTGTAAGAGCTAGAAGTTAGCTTTTTAGGTTAAAGTGTGATATGCAGAAAATGACCACGTTCTCAAAGAAAATGTACATAGTTGATTTTTTTCAAAGCCTCCTTTCCACTACAGTTATAATAAACACCTGCCTGGATTGGTGCATTGAATTTAATCAGCTCTTAGTGGCTGAAGTTTGTGTTTCCAAATAAAAAAATTCATTAAACCTGATAATCAACTTAATAAAAATATTATAATTGATAACATGACATTGGAAATGTTGAAAAGAGTAATGGTGTGTTCCACAAATAAAGAAATTTCTACTTTGAAGTCAGTGTCACAAATTGTGTCTTTGATCAAGTAGATGAGCAAACACCAAGCAGGGAAATAGAATTTTCGGTGATAGTACATAGCATGTGAGCATAAAGGCTTACATTAATTACTGGGAATTGGCCAAAATAGCTCAAAGTTAACAACTTAACACTCTAGGAGTGTTAATGTCATCAACCAACTTCTGAAGATCACACTTGCATTCATTTCACATTCAAATTGCTGCTGTTTCCTCTTTAGCAGTCGTTAGACAGTTGGTTTCCTTTACTATTTTGCAACAAATCCGCAAACTGAGCAAATCTGAACTGAATTAGAGGTTTCAGCTGAAACTGGGTTATTTTCCTAATCATTATGTTCATAACTTTACTTCTGTTTTGAAAAGCCATTTTTTTTTCAGTATCTTGGAGATTAGATATTTACTTAAGGCAAATGGGAATGAGTACAGTAAAGTGCAGACAAGAGTGTTTCTGCATTGCTTGTACTTTACTAATAGCTATAATGTCAGAGAATGGCTGAAAAACTGGCTCAAGCAATCTCAGTTAAAATACCCAAGACATGTTTCCATTTCTAAAAGTGCTATTTACCTACACTCTCCTAAAGATACTGGGATTAGTGAATTTTAATCCTGTCTCTATTTCGGAGTGTAAACTAGGCCACAAGGACTACTAAACGCTTGTACCTCAAAGACTAATAAAAAAAAAATAGAGCTGCATATATAGAGAAAGGCAACAATCAACCAGGCAGAGCGTCATGTCAGTATTTATGTTTCTAAACAGTAGAAAAAAAAGTGTTGAGCAAAGCAATAGAGTATCAGTATGTCAACCTATTATTGCTATCAAAAAACCTGAAATGTTTGGATTCCTTTGAAAAACTTAATCTGCTTCCCATATTCTCTCTCAGCACTTCATGTACTGGGAATTTCCACATTTATGGCTTTGGAGGACTGTGTGTGTCTGTGCTCAGGGGCCATATCTTCCTCGTTTGGAAAGCTGCATAGTCAAACTCTTTTTACGGTGTAGCTGCAGAGAAGCGGGATAGATGTTTCCCACTACAGGTTTATCTTTCAGACCAGAATGACTTAGAAACTCTACATACTCAATTGGACTAACGTACTCAACTGGACTATAGAGCCATCAGGAACATATATCTATGGCTTTCCATAACTTTTTATATACTGACTTTATCACCACACCTTTTCTTCTCATACTTTCTTGCTGAAATGGAATGACTCAGCAACTGAGTTCCTATGCCAGATCATTATCTCAGACCAGGGGGGATCTGAGCCAGTTTGGACCTACATGAAATGCGGTGGGGTAGAGAAACAGCCTGAGGAAAATGCAATCCAGGCTTTGTCCCATTGCTCTTTTCCTGTCTCACCCTCACTGTCTCTGAAAGTTTTTTTCATTTCTTGTTTCCGGTACAAGGTTTTTGTAGGAAAGTATATTTTACATATAGTTGTGTGTGAGGAACCATGAGAACGGAGGTTGGCAGTCAGTGGCTGAAGTACACACAAGCATACGCAGCCGGGGGAAAGAGGCACAAACTGTTAAAATTATAAGGGGGATATTTGAAAATATTTTAAAGCCTACATTTTGCTACCTGACAGCCTGATTTGACTTTGTAATTCTTTAACTGCTTACAACCAGACCGTTGATTTGTCTGCAATGTTATTTAAACATATTTATTTTGACAGTATGGTAATATTAGGGGTGAATAAACTAGAGTATTTGCCATAAACCTAGTATCACAGCATGCACAGAGATCATCTCACCTTTTCTGTTTTTTGACTCAGTTATAGCTATCTTAATACAGGTAATTCTGGCAATTGGAACCCAGATTTTACTCAAGTTATTCAATTAAGCTGAAATTGCTTGTGATGTAGTGCCATAATTGTAGCAGAGGCATTATTGGAAGATGGTAAGTAGGTGAGATACTAATTAAATTCTTCTGAACTTCAGTAATTTAATATTCAAAGGAGGCTGAGCCCATATAGTAGCTGCTCATTGCATTGCCACTAGGGATTACAGAGGAAGAAACCTTAACAAAAATAGCATCCTTCAAATGATTTTTGCTGGACTTGTCTGATTGAAATTTGGGGTTTGTTAGTATTGCTCCACCATTCTAGACACAAACACAGTGGGTCTCATCCGTCTGTGGGTGAACTCTCTGCAGACTTCAGTAAGATCATGTGTGGGTGGATAAGTACAAAATTTTCCCAAACACTGCTAAACCCAGGGATGACGGTTGTGTTTATATATAATCTTAAAAAAACAGATTCTTTTATATTCATGCTTTTGGGAAAAGTAGGTTTCAGCCTAATTTAAGCAGGAATACAGCTCCCTTTGATTTTTAAAGAACTGTAAGCCACACACTCTTTTAAATTCTTTTTGAGAATCTCATCTGATAATAAAATGAGAGGTGTGGGAGAGAATGAAATTCATCCGTTCTTAGAGTCAACCTCTTGTAGCACAGCTCAGGTTGTCTTATCTTTGCTACATCAAGATTATTGACCAGGCTATTAGTGCAGTCCTTCCAGGCCCCTGAATACATCAAAGCAAATATTCCACTGCCCGTCTCATTATAGCTATCAGTAATGATCTAAGCAAGACTGGTCCAGAGATTCCTCCCTAGGTGCATATTCTTTCCAAGCCTCTTAATTCAATCTGAATGATGATGATGATAATTTAGGTTATAGTATTACCCAGGGGCTATCATTGTAGTGCAGGCTTCCATTGTCCTAAGTACAGACAAGGAAAAGCTTAAATGTTGTGATACGATGGAGTTGCCCAGACTAAAACCAATACAAGTGAGCAGAAATTAATAGGAATCCCGGTGCATATTCAAATTTTATTACTAATCTATCTACTATAATCAAATTATATCTACTTTTTAACTATTGTATAATTCCTTTGTAATTTCTTTAGCTAGAGATGGTCATATCTCGAGGCTGAATTATAGACCAGTGCTATCTTATTACATTTATTGGCTTTTTTCCCATTAGCACTGTGCTGATGCTTTGCATCTTGCTGAGTGAGAAATGCATGGACAAATATACACATTTTGGAAAAAAAAAATCCTTGATGTTAATTGAAAATGGTTCTGGGAATAGAGTCCCTTTTTAACTAAAGAGATCTAAATAATAAGGATCTTCTGTGATTGCCCAATATAGAAATTAACCCCCTAATATACCAACACTTAATGTGTTAATTAATTAATGTCCTTGATTTAATTCTGCACATGTTGAACAGAGTTGATGAGTGTTACTCTACTTTCAATTAGATGGGGTTTTCAGCATAATTTTCATCATAATGGTTAGTATAAATAAGTTTTCTTAATTATGGTAGGGTGAATGCTTCATTAAGAAGCTTGAGATATAGTATAACAGTGTTTGGCACATCCTTGTGGGGACCCTTTGTTTGCAGGGAGACCCATCTCCACCTCTCCTCACAAACCCTTTCTGCTGATGTTTCTTGGCTTACTAGGTATGATATTGAAGACCTACAATAGGTTGATGGTCTAATCCAAATTCTCCATAATATTATTTATTAGAGCATCGTAGTTATTACTTAGTAATGGGTTTAGTGTTCTGACACTGCCTTCCAGGAGCACTGGTGGAGGGCACTACAGTGTACTTTAATTCTGTTCTCTAGCAATGTCTTGGGGGCTGCAGTGGGTTTTGAACCTGTGAGAAGATCTTATTAAGAAGAAATAAGTTAAGAATTTGCTATATGAAACAAAAAATCATTAGGCCAACACTTTACATAAACTCAAAATGCAGAATTTTCAAGAAGTCCTTATACCCTGGAAATGCTTTGTCTTACCCTAGAATTGCCTGGTTGCTTGGGCAGGCAGTGTCTTTCCTGGCTTCCCTTTCCCTGTAAGATGTGTGGTCTTCTGAATGACTGCTTTGACATCTGTTTGACTGTGAGGAAGAAGGGAAGATTCACTTGCTGAGGGACATGGTGGTAGAGGCTACCCAGGCAGCTGCATCTTGTGGCTAAGTCTGGGGCAAGAATAAGCATTTGAGGAAAAATTAAAAAAAGATGGAGAAGAAAGGAAATAATATTCTTCATATTTTTAATCCCACCCCCCATCCCCAACTTAACCTTTCTATGACCTGCATCTACCCTGCAGCTCACACTTCACACTCTTTTTGCAAATATTACACCACAAATAAAGATGGAGAAAGTGCTGGAGGCATGGGACAGTGGTGGTTTGCATTGCTAATGTTGCTAAAGGACTAATTAGTGTAGGTGCAGTGCCAGACCATGTTGACCCTGTGTATTGATTCTGTATTTCACCTAGTCTCCTGTATTTTTCTGAAGTGTTAAGGTTAAAGAGTAGGAATCTACCACCCACTTGTCCTCGTTGTCTTTGCTTAGCCTTGACCTATCAGTGTCAGCAGCTCTTGTGCAGCTTTGGGAGGGTTGCAAGGGTCCAAACTACTCTCCTCAGAGCTCCCAGGTCTGTGGATGTGCATCGGGGCAAAACCTAGTCCTAGAAGCGAAGAACGGCGTCCGCTTGGTACAGTCTGTTTTCCAGACATATAAGTAAATTTGCAGTTGGAGTAATTTAGCTCTAGATTTTTAAGAGTTGGTGGTATTGTATATTTGCAAAAAAAAAAAATTTTCTCTTTTACAGGTAGTATTAATTATATAGAATAAGATGGCTGATGGGTAGTTAATAAAAATGTGCAGTATCACAGCTGTTCCAATCAGACAACTGGATGGCAGCAAATGTTTATCTATCTTTTAAGAAACCCTAGGGATGATCTTGGGAATTACACATCAGAAAATCTGTGCCAGATACTTTTAGTGAGATAAATGAGATAAATGTAATGAGATAAATGTAATGGGATTGGAAGAAACAGGAATAGCTTCTGTAAAGGAAAACCAGGTTTCTTTTAACTTAGTGGAACCTCTGATAGTGTCAGTAAATTAGTAATAAGCGAAAAAAGGCTGAAGTCATTTTTTTTTGTACTTGCTAAATAACTTTGACAAAGTCCCATCACTCTAAGCCGCTAAGGGAAGAAAATATTTCTGAAAATAAAATACTAAGGAAGATTAGAATCTAAGTAATCAAAACAATTGAGAGAAATGAATGGACTATTTGCAATATGGCAAAAGGGAAGCTAAGGTTATTCTAAGACAACCTGGACCAGGGAAAGTCTATGCACATTTTGAAATCTGTCTGAGACTGGGCTATAGAAATACAAATATTGTAATTATTTATGAGGGAAATAACCAGACAGGCACAGGGCACTTTGCAGATGGCACACAATTATTCTGGAGAGTGAAAACAAGACAAAGCTGTAAGGCATTTCAGATGAATTAAACAGATCTGGAAGAATAGGCAGATGATAAAATGTAATTTTGAAAAATATGCATATCTACAATGGAAAGGGAAATATAAATTACTCATACATACTTAACTAACTGAATGTTTTAGATACGGCTTATAGCTCTGTGGACAAATCAGTAGTGACTGAATTCACTAAGCAAAATGTTTACAAATGAATGGCAAAAATCAAGAACTGAAATATTGAAAACATTCTCATGCCATAAGAAGTTCTATAACATAAAGCTTTTAGAAATGGAAAAAGAAGAAAAGAAAAGGAAATACACAGATTGCAATGGGAAAAGAAAAGAGGGTTTTTTTTTTATGTTTTCTGAACAAAATACTGTATTAGGCCATGATGCTGATTTTTGTCCCCTTCTCTGATTTTTTTCCCCTTTGGTCATTTTCAATCAAATCTCAAAGAGGTCAGTGGTTGAAAAGTAATTCCTATGACTTCCATAAAATGAGGTAACCAAACAGAGGATAGATATAACGTGAACTCATCTGGGTTTAGATACCACTGAATCAATCCAGGTAAGTATGAGAGGTGGCAGAGCGAGAGAGAAAGAGAGAAAATGTGAAATTTCCACCACAGCAGAAGCTGCTATTGGAACTAACACCTTATTAGACATCAGAATTTACCAACACAACTCAAAGCCATAGGAAGGGAGGCTTTGTTTATTCTGCTGCTCATGGGTTGATTTGTTTGAAATCTGGAAATATTTCATGAGAGAACATGAAAAATCAGGACCTTTCAGATAGGAGGTAAAAAAGTCAGAACATATGAATCATATGCAACTGTGCAAATGGATAGGAAATTACATTTTAGTAAGGTTTTCAGTTAAGCTATAGAGTACAATGCATGTTGCTGTCCCATAGGTCTCTCTCTGACAAAACAGCTCTGTTTACTGGGACATAACAACCTGTCGTATATAACCTTTTCAAGGTTGTGCAGGTTGGAAACTCCAGAAATCTGCTAGCTCAGTGGTAATTTCTGGAATCTGCAGAAGGAAAAGAAACAGCTGCAGTGTTTGAAATTCCTTCTTAAGAGGTGAATTAGGCATACTAAACTGTGAGATGGGCTTAAAAGTTGCAAGCTGTTTAAAAATAATAAAGATTTTTTGTTTGTTTTATTTTTCAGTCCTGGACTCAAAGGTCTTATGGTGACTGAAACTATGAGAATATATTACTCTGTAAAAAGACAGATTTTCCCATAATTACATGCCTCCAGTTTACCAGACTCTCAAAAAAAATGAATATTGGCATCAGTGATGGTACGGTCTTAAATGCTTCATAGAAGGGAAACATGATGTATTGTTTTCAGTTCTTTACAATTCACTCATACATAAGAACCTCCACTGCTATTTTACGGTATGTTTTCATACCAGAAATACATGCTTATTGTACATATAATCAAAATAGTGTTATGCATGTGTATCACTTGAAACTCTACTTGTGAATTTTATGATGCATTGCATTTGGAACATTCCCGTTACCTTTCTGCATCATTGACCGATGAGATCATACAGGGATTGAGAGAAACAAAACATTTTATTGAAAGTAGTCCAGTTGCCTACTAATTTCATTTAGTAAAAGCTGGTGATAATCATCTTGTTAAGTTCAATGCAGACTTCAAAGCCCTAAATAAGTGGAAGGAGTAATTTTCTGATGTCACCTTAGGGGTCGCACAAGTTAATAAACAACTTGACTCGCTCTGGAGTTGCTGCTATAGAGCAAATAAAATTCTAAAGTTTTTCCTATTAGTTTACTAGTCTCAAGAAAGCCAACCAAACAAAAAAAGCTAACCCTACAAGATGGTGATATCTTCTTGTGGATTTTGCTGTACAATTTGACACTTTGTCTTGTTCTAGAAGCAGCCTGCTAAAATTAATTAACATTTTGTGATCCTTCTGAAATATTTAAGGAGTTGTATCATGTTTAAATATGAGGAAAAACTGATTCCTTTTTCTTCATTTTAAGTGACATAGCTGCAACAAAACTGTACTTTTCAGTACAAAAAAATTCCACATGTTCTGTTCATATTTATTGTCAGAAATGATAGCTTAAAGTTAAGAATCTAACTACATGGAATGTTTACAATGAGTACAGTTGGTGACATTTTTTATAGTAATTTTGCCACAAAAACCTGTTTCAGTCTTACCTTAAAACTGTGTTGTTTCAAGTCAAAGTCAACAAATAATTTCATCTGAACAAAGGAGAAGAAAAGAATCAGAAATAACAGTGTTTTGTATTGACATTTTTAATGTAAGGTTTGTTTTGGAAAAGTCAAAACATTTTATTTCAAAGCTGCAAAATAATTTTGGACTTGTCTTTTTAAAGTGGCATTCCAAAATGGAACAAAATATTCAAAAGTAAACATACAAAAGAAATAATGTTCCCTCTTCCAGATAAAAACTTTTCTACTGGACTGAATGAAATATTTCAGGTCTACCTGACCTGATTTCTATCTATCTTTGGTTATTGAATCCATTATTTGAACAGGTTTGCAGGGAATATGTGATAAAATATAGATGGACTTTCTGAGAACACATGCAGCAAAACTTTTAGTTTTGAACCTTTATTTTAATTTATGAAGATATAAAATAAAAGTTACTTTCACATCTTGACTACAGACAATTTCCACCCTGAGTACTGTGAACTCTAGAATAGTAAACTTTCAGCACATACAATGAACCATCTATGCAATGAACCATCTATGGATGACTTTGGCAAAATATGCAGTTTTGCCACATAAATACTGTATTCTCATTCTGCTCTTGGCAGGATGTGTTGGGTTATTTGCCAAATGTTCATGAGACATGCCCCTCCCCCTCAAAAAACAAACAAACAAACAAAACCCAAAAAACCAAAACCAAGAGAGACTCGCTTATCTTATTTAAACCTGGTTTTGGAAATGTTCATCTGTTTAATGTTGCACATCTATGAGGTTAAGGATAAGTCATCGTGTGCCCTTCCAGCACCACGGTCCAAAGGATAAGGAGAACAGGGCTTGGAAGGAAGAGATGAGAGGTGCTATTTCTGACTTTCTATACAGTTTCAAATTGTTATGGTTCAATTTTTCAGTCTTTAAGTTTTCCAGCTGAGGTACCTGGTGTGCTGATGGCCAGCTCCGAGGTCAGGGTGATAGGCATTCAGGCAGTGGAAAGGCTATAGTAAAGAGTCCCTAATGGATATCACATTAGGTGTACTCCACTGTAGCTTGAATCCAAATCTTGGAATTACCAATTCATAGTTCTGTGCTCCTCTGCTATGCCGCAGTCTTGGGTTACAGTCCTTTCGTCTCTTCCCCCAGCCACCCCTCAGCAAAGGAAAAAAGACAGGATTTAAATTAGCTCAGAAAGGCTTTCTAAGATCCAGTCTTCTGTGAATAATACTTGGTTCTACTTACAGTAGTATATGAATTAAAACTTCTTATATTTAGAGTCAAAGGAAATGACAGAATTTTCTTTTTACATTTATAACATACCTAGTAATTAATTACAGAGGATGTAGAGATTATACTCTGACAAGTACTTTATAAAATGTCATTCATAAACTATTTGCCTGGGTCACCTTTTATAGACTTTACCTTTCTAAATAATTTGTTGTTTAAAAAAAAATGCCCTGTAAATGATAATAATTATACATGCCTGATCTGTCATGACATTTTGAACCAACCACAGTAAGGAAAAAATTGAGAATCAGCCAGGAAAAATATACCTCTTGTCAAGTATGAGCAAGTCTTTTTGGAATGGGGAAAAAAAGATGGTCAAATAACAAGGGGTGGAAGCATCAAACTCAAAGTGTTAAGTATTATACTTTGTTGTAACTGTGTGCATGCATAACTGTTACTGGGCATATCTATATTTTGGCAGAAGTCCTGATTAAAGTCAATGGGGAGTTCAGCCTAAATGCCATGTTGTTGTCCATTAAGTGGAATATTGTCAAAATTGCATAACCAGTGTGCCTTTTTAATTAGGCACCTGGTGTAAAACACAGTTTCAAAGGGCATTTTACTGATGTGTTTTAGATTAAAAAAGCATTTATGGCACAAGAGATTGAACTGTGTGTGTAGTGTGTTTTGTTTAGCTACCTTTTGTTTTGTATAGATAAGAGGGGGAAAGGTTTAAAACTGGGCTGTCCTGTTGGAAAAGCTTTGGAGGATTCCAGTTAAGGGTCTTTTTTAAGATTTGTTTGATATGAATCATTTGGAAAAGGGATGAAGCCTTCTACTGTTTCAGCTGTGATTTTTTTAAACATTCTGCTCAAGTAGCATCCTGCGTTATGTATATGACATTGCATGTAACTTATTAAGAATTTCTAATGTATCATACTTTTCAACTAAATGCACAATTATGTTTCCATCTTTCAGACAGAGATCACTTCATTTGTTCAAAGCTTTCTATCTTATTTAACTTCCTTAGGAAGACTGAAAAGCAGTTGACAGTCATATTTATATATGTGTGAATGTATATGTATTATATAATATGTTTGCAAAGAAGCCTAAAAATCTTATTTTTTTTTAAATGAGGGGCTATATATGTTTCTCAGCTTCAGTCTTTTAAAATAGTCTAGATTTTTCTCCTCATTACAGTGCAGTGTGTGCTTTCTTTAGGTAAAACAGCTAGGCAAGTTTATTCAGAGAGATATTTAGAAAATATATTTTAACACAGTGACTACTGTAAGGTAGAAAACAAGGTAATAGGTAACACCTACAAGGTG
This sequence comes from Theristicus caerulescens, assembly GCA_020745775.1. Lineage (NCBI taxonomy): Eukaryota > Metazoa > Chordata > Aves > Pelecaniformes > Threskiornithidae > Theristicus > Theristicus caerulescens. The sequence continues at coordinate 125,427,121 of CM036559.1, read as the reverse complement.
CAGAGGTGGGTAGAAGTCTTTTAAAAAACTGAACAAGCAGTAGATAAAATGAAAAGAGACTAGGACTGGAACAAATGAGGAATTTGTAATAAACACTGGGGAAAGGGTGAATAAATTATTGTGAAGATAAAGTAAGGCATGAGGAAGACAAATGAGAAAACCAGAAGGAATGAAGAAGTTGTGTTGTAACGATTCAGTGCTACCAGTTCTATTTCCGTCCTTCTTTAGTCTTTCCTTCAAAAACCTTTTTCTAATATAGTTTTGATTTTGAGACCTAAATGGGAAAAAGTATATCTTTTGGATCAACCTCTTAAATAGTGTGAAGCAAAAAGAAAGTTAGTTGTATAATTCCAACTGAAACCCATCTTCATAATGCTCTTTTCCTTTCTTTTGGGGCATTATCTCATTTAGCATTTCATGCCGTACAATCATGAGGGCTACTCACAGTTCGTCAGTAAGTTACACTCACATATGCCTTTGCAGTAGTAGGGCTTCTGGTTTCAGCTGGTATGGGGGGGACCACATCCTTATTTCCACAAACAATATCAATTGATTATTAAGTATCAAAAAGGTTAATGATCTGTCATATCTCTGAATGTTGTGACAGGTTAGCTTACCATCAAAAAGTTTCATAAATTCCAGGACGTGGTGAAAGACCATATAACTTGTTTTCTGTATCAGCTGCCAAAGAAAATTCTTCCTCAGTTGTATACCTGCAACCTTCTTGTTCAACTAGTGGAGTCCAAATGGTCTTGCACAGGCATTTATTTGAAACTTATACTGGTCCTTTGACTCCTTCACCTAGGACGTTATTTTGTGGTAACTTATTCATAGGTATGAGTCTCTTGGGTATTCTAGGTTAAATTTGTTGAGGAAAGCGAACAGGACAAGAGATACTGTCGATTACAACAGTAAAAGAATGGAACAGTCACCAAATGAGAAATATAAGTTCAAGAAATAATGTCTAATTACACCCTTCTACTGGTGAAATGGGAAACTGGAACAGGCATAGAGATCTTAAGTGATTGGTTAATGCTCATGGTGAAAACAGGATAAAGAACAGAGTTGCATAACTTCTTGACCACACTTTGGCTGGCCGTTACACTTTATATAGTGGGCCATGCAAATAGTACACAAATTTGAAAATAGCACCATACAAAGGTCAGCTTCTAACAGAATCATATTAGAATAATGACTACAAGCTTTGATTAGGGTAAATCCATTCTTCCCCTTTCAGAGCAGAGGGAGAGTCAAGCACATTAAAGAGCTCATTGATTAGATGTCTCCGAGACACACGCTGCTGGGGGATATACAATCCTCAGTGAAGGATTCCTCTCTATTGGAACAACGGTTTTAAATTATGGTATATCTAATACAGCTGTTCATTATGAAAAGCATATTTGCAATTCTAGTGTCATTGTATGCTGTAATTTAAGGATTAAACCCAAAATTTTTTCTTAGTGTTGTCTGTTTCCCCTGCAAAAGAACTACTGATGCAGAGTATCCAGATTAAGATCGATTAACAATTCTGTGAATTTTGCCCAGCAGCTATAATCATTGGTTGCCTTAGCAACTTGGTAGATTAAATCATAAGCTAAAATCCAGAGGGTTCAATTAAAAATTCTTGTTGAAATTCAAATTCTTTTTGGGGTGAAATGACCACTGATTCAATAGGCACTTGAGAATTGTCAGAGTTGGCTCCTTTTTCCTCAGTGTCATTTGTTACAAATGAAATATAAATCACATAATATTCAGGAAATATTTACCTATTGCAACTTACCATTGGTGCTGATGCATTAGGAATATCGAACTTTTGTGGTTTTGTTACGTAGCAAGGCACAGGCTTAACTTTATCTTGCTGAAAGAAGAATCTAATTTATTGTATTCACTGGACTATTTTTCCTGTATTTGATACTGACCCGAATTTATGCTAGCATTGATCCTACACATAATTTAAGAAGCCGTATTTGTTAATGCACTTTTGATTTATTATGCTACGGCTTTAATTCTGAAATGTGCTCCTAAACGACTTTGGTTTGTTGAATGTTGAAACTCTCCAATGTCCAGTTTGTGGCTGCAGAGCAGAGGCAAGGTTCTCTGTTCTGTTCCTCCAGGTCCAGTTTGGACGTTTTCAGTAATTCCTGGCTAAATACCAGGGCCTGTTCACCTCCTTTTGACCATACTGATCTTTCTGATTAAGATTTTCTCGTGACTGTATTGTCTTTCAGCTCTTCTAGCTCTTTTGCTACTGTCTTGATGACCATTTCTTTGGGTAGATGCACTTTTCCCACAATGCTGTTGAGGGAAGTCTTGTTTATTGTCCATCAGCCTTTCTCAGAAATGTCGTTGCCTCACAAAATGATCTCCAGGTATTCTGATATGGTCCCAAAAAGTGTCAGTGCCAAATCATTAGCATGTTGACGTTAACCTTGCACAACTCTTGCCTCTTGTTCTCCCCCTTGCCCAAAAGGAGAGAGAGATAAGTAGACTAGTACTTTCTGTCTTCACTTGCCCTAATGAAAGGTTTTCTTCTCTACTTATCTTCCATTGCTCTGTCCCAGGTCTCACCAAAGACACACAATCTATTCAGACGCTAAACATATTCCACCCCAGACAAGGGAATTCAGAACCCATTTTAAGCAACATTATGTGTTTTCTTACTTTAATCCTCCTTAAAGAGGTAGCATCTCTTTTTCCTCAATATATAGCACTGACTTTCTTTACAGACAAAGATGAAACAATGAAGTTGAGAGGAAAAGAGGTGCTTCTTTTGAAAGAATTAAATAAAAAAAAATCAAATAAACAGAAATAAGTAGAGTGAGAGAAAGATAAATGTTGCTGTAATGTTCCAGACACCGAGAGAAAAACAGCATCTACCACTTACAGTAGTAACAGAGGAAGCCACCCCTTTCATCCTCTGTTTAAGTTTCTCCATTACAGTTTGGGTTTTGGTGCATTTCCTACGTGTTAGCAAATCTACAGACAAGATACCGAACAGCTATTCCGAAATTATATCTCAATTATGTTGAATACTAGTGGATTTCACAGATAAAAATTATAGTAATCAGAGAAAGGAAAGTTGATATAAAATTTAATATATTGTATGGATAAACTACCATCACTTGGCAGCTCAATATAAGGACAAATCCGAACTCCTTTGGGCCCTCTGTCAGCAAGAAATCTTTGCAGCTATATTTTATTCTAAAAATCATCCCTTGAAACCTTTTTAATAATTCTAGCAGTTATAACAAATTATGTTAAATTACAGAGTAGGCCTAAAGCATGATCCTAGAAGCCTCAAAATTCTGAATCTAGTTTAGGACATAAAAGTGTAGCTCTGGGAGAAAAAAGTATAGAATAATGTATAGGAATTAAAGTGTAGTAAGATAAAAAAGAAGCCTGTGACTCGAAGATAGTTCTTTCACATGCTTTAAGTAGTCCTCTTTTTTTTTTTTTTTCAGCATGCTAAAATCTTTGTATATGTTTTGGCTGGGTGAGAGGAACTTTCTGATCATTAAAAGCTAATTAATGAAGTTTAGTGAAAATGAAAGTTCTGCTACCCCTTTTTCCGGAAAGTACTTCCTGGCTTTTCAGTGTCACTTTTTTAATCAACATGTAATTTGAGAAACTTGTTATTTTTGGTTTATTTAATGTTTATGACAGATTTTGCAGTTCTAGTACAGAACTCTTGTGCAGCAGTGTCCCCAATAACTGCACTGCAATGTAGCTTTGCTAAACTTTGCTGCTGGTGTCGGTGAGAAATCTGTACAGTTGCTGTGTTATTTACAGAGCTGTTCTGCAGTTCTACACCACTCTCAAATGACTCTCTCTCATTTTAAACTCTTCATTCTGGAATCACATGTGCAGAACATACTAGCTTCACCTGTGCTTTACATTCCTTTCTTAATTTCGATTGCTAATTTAAAATGAATCAACTGGGAGCAGGCCAAAGGAAAACTGATGTGATGAATGAATGGGTCTCTTTCTTGGTTTCCTTATCCTAAAATAAAAAATGCTAAAGGGAAAAGATGGGGGAGGTTTACAAATAACTTTGTATATGTTCTTGGAAATTTAAACAAATTACTATGCATTTAGGCATTATGTCTTTTAGATGTAATGAATAGTATAGAATCTTACCTTTCTTTAATTATATTGACCCATAAAGCAGTTTTAATCTGCATACTTTGAAAGGCACCCTAGAGATCAGTATTACCATTGTCTTCTGATTTGGTGAAACAAAGGCATGGAGTGGGGAAGGGAACGTCCCAGAGTTGCCCAACAATTTCATGGCTGAGTCAGCAGCTCGGCCCAGTTTCCTGAGTCCCTTTCAGTGCCCCAGCAATTCTGTCCCATCACTAATATTCAATGTTGTGCATAACAAAAGAATCTTTTTGTTCCAAAGTAAATTGTTTGCAACAAGTCAAAGATGCTTTAATAGGACAGCAGGACTTCAGACATGATGGATGAGTGCTGAAGCAGTCACGTTACCAGATGTTGATGGAAACTCGTCTATCCTAGCAATAGGGATTACATATTGTCAGAGTGTCTGGTTTAGAAGTTTGTGTAATTTGCAAGGCAGACATTTTTGAAATCATGTCTACAAAGTGCATGCATTCTTCTAATGCAACTTTAAATGTAGATCTCAAAAAGAAAAAAATCAAAAGACTCCTTGTGTACTGACATCAGCAAGGGAGATATGTGATGGATTGTAATATTAAATACTTTCCGCTACGCATGAGGATTTAAATGAGGGTTATGTTAGCAGACTGATGAATTGCCCAGCTCTTCAGCTTGCCTAGAGAAGTAGCTGGGTAATGGTCATCCAAATTATAACAGAATATATGACTAGCTGAGGTAGAACCAAGTAGATTTTCATCTGTGTGCTATTCTGAGAACTCATAAAAAAACCTTCTAAGCCATGAAAGCATCATTTAAAAACTTGCGTATGGACTGTAAGATCTATTGGCCAGGCCCTAGTAAGATGTGCTGATGGAGAGAGATTGCTCTTTAAGACAGTTCTCAATGAGAAAGGTGTTAAGAGGAGAGGAGAATGGTTTTGCGTCATGCTGTGGACTTTAACAGATTGCTTTCCAACTGCCTAGCACAAGCAGAGCAATTGCTGGCATGTAGCATGTAGTAAAGATGGATATGCACCACACTGCCTGGCAAGCATACAAGCAAATAATTTTATCAGCAAGCCAGAAACACAATTTTGATATATAAAGCAAGGAGGTAAATGAGGAAATAATTTTAGTTTTTATCTAGGCTGACCTAACAGATTAGTTCAGTAAATTTTCTCCATTTTCTATACCCTGTCTAGCTACAGGTTTTTTAGATATAAATTAAAGACTCAGAAACTCTTTTATTGAAATTACTGTATCGGAGAAAAGTGATTTGGTTTGGATGCTTGTTTTCAATTCTGTTCACAGAATTGGCGTCAGACTGACACTTTTTTTTTTCCTGTCAAATCTTTCGCTGATTTCTGGAATTAATACATAACTTCTAGCATTAATGCATAATAGATTCCTGCCTTTTGCATCTTTCAGATCAAGTTTGCATTTTAATACTAAAATCAGGGTGAGTTAATAAAGTGCAGTGGCATTTAACTTAACTATTTCATTGCCTTCTGTAGATACTTCTATTGAAAAATGTCAGGCATTAAAATAACATAAATCAATGTTAATAACCTTCACTAAGATATCCTTAATATACCCTTTAGGGTAATGTATAACATCATGAAGTCTAACATGGCAAAAAAATGTAGTCTGAAGTCTTGATGCTGCACTAACTCTACTTATTCAGAGTGCATGTGTGAAATGAATGTTAATATTGGAAATACGTTTGGTATTGGCATATTTTACAATTCCTTCCTTGCAGCATACAAGAGAGAGCTCTATGGGCATTATTCAGCTCAGTGGGGAAAAAAAAGTCTTATGAAATTTTAAAGTGATACATTTGGGGATGGTAGAGTAGTCTGGCAGCACATTAATCTTTACAAGGGTTATCTGTCCCTGGTGGAAAACGCATGATAAGGTGCCATCCTTTTAAATCTCCTGGAACTGTATGGACAGGAAGGATGGTGAATGTTTAAACCACCAAGTTTTTGTAGAACTTTAATTCCTAAGTATTGTGACCAAGGACTAACTTTAAATGGGTCTGTCTCTAGGTATTGTCAAGTAGTATCTTCAAACATGTGATTACACTTGCAGCCAGAGACTCTGGCTAAGAAATCAAATATACTATCTGAAACTGTAGGCATGACTTGCTTTAGCAATAAGGAAGGGTTTTGTTGATGATCCTGTGTAAGAAAAGCTCTTTTTCTTAAATAGTTACTGGAAAGTCCAGCAGAATTCCAAATAAAGTTGTCGGAAAAGGACATGCATGTGTACTTGGACTTTTAAAAAGATATTTGCATATATTTAAAGTACACTGGGATGATCTGATGCCTCTCTTGACTTAACTGAGCATCTGTGTCTGTAGAACACAAACCCAAATATTTTCATTTCATCCTTTTAGAAAGCCAGTGGAAATAAGAGTTGAAAAAGCATACTGAGACTAAGATGTCTTTGAATGCCACCAATCTTATTAAATCAAATGTTCTTCTGAATGTTACTCTTAACTACCATAATTAATTATACAGAAGGGATATAATTACATATTCCTGTCTGTCAACTAATGAAAAAACACAAATGAACATTTTCTGTTTGGTAGTATAGGTTGTTTACCAATGCTATGTCAAGACGTGATTTACCTAATTTTTAGACATCTAAAAGTTAGGTATCTCAGTCCAAGATTGACATCATGGGTCCCATGACAGTGGCAAAAAGCAGGCATGTTGTGCTGTGTTTTGTGTGATGATTAGTACAAGATTATGTGAGAAGTGATGAATCACTCTCAGAAATCTCAAGAGCTCTGCACTGGCAAGAGACAGGGCTTGGAGTGAAGCTCGTAGGTGCTGATGGATTTTTAGGGATGATGCAGCCCACATCAGGTCCCAAACTGGCAATTAGGAAGGATGTACTGCAGGGCGTAGCATTTGGAAGGAGTTGACTGCTTTGAAGCAAAACAGGGTTTGATTATTCAGGGAGCAACAACACCTGAAAGAATCTTGGTCTAGGAGTAAATTGTGCAATTTATGATAGCTAATGGCTTTGAAAACGTTTCTGAAAATTATTTTGCAGCTACAGCTTAAGATCTCCATCTATACTATGTAATACTGAGATCATTTGAATAACTGTAAAGATACCCAGGCACAGATTAATTTGAGCCAAATAAGAACTGTTCTGGCTTCTCCTTTTGAAAACAAAACAGACAACAACAGAAAACAAGTAGCAGCTCTCTGGTCATGGCAATTTTCCCAGTATCATCTGTGAGTGGCAGCTCTACCATAGTGCTTGAATAGCACTGCGGAGCGGGAGGTACTGACCTTCCCAAATAATTACGAGTTTTTACGGAAGGGAGAGATCAGGGAATGTGCCTATAGCAAGGCCAGTATAACATACAAAACTGATGTTGCTTTGTTTGGATGTGGTGCCAAACTATCAAACTGTTGGTAAAACTCATTTCTTTTTCTACACAGTGCTGTATCTATGTCTCTGTGTGTGTGTGTGTGTGATTCAGCAGTTGACCAGACATATTACTGGAAGAATCTCTATAATCAAAACATTTTAAAACATTAATATTCATTTAGCAGGTATAAGCTTATTTCAGTTTTTAACATTTCTGGCTGTTTTGGGGTGGTGTTTTTTGGATTTTTTTTTTTTGTTAGCTTTTTTGCTTTAGCACAGGTGAAATATGGGTCAGTTGTGTTTGATTTTCTAGATTTTCACATATTCTGCTTTATTCATAGCATTTCCTTTTGAGAGGAGAAGTACAGAAATATACTCCATACAGTCAATAATAAAAATGTACTATCAAAGCAAAGGAATGTCCCCTCACCTGTTCTTCTCGGATTAATCCTTTATGTCATGGTGAAGAAATTTTGAAGCAAGATTCTCTCTGGTTCCTGTGTCATAGGAATAAACGGTTCTCTCATAAACTGAAAAGCTCTGAGGTAGAATGAGATGCTTAAAAATACTTGAAGAGCAACAGATTTTTAATGAATTATGGATGTGGTATTGATCTTTTTTTTTTTCTTAAACAACTTAGTTGGTAGATGTTTTGTTGATTTTCAGAAAGCTGTCTAATTTCTACTTCACAAAATAAATTATTGGTTAAGTCTTATAGGTTGGAAGTACAGGCAAATGAGTTTGAGGAAAAAAATGCCAGATAACCTTCTTCCAGCTGTTGTGAGGGATCTATCCTTGAGTGAGTTGGAGAATAACAGTAATGAGAGCAGGCTGAAAGAAATGACACTGTGTCCAGTTTGTACCAAGCAGAAACACATTATAAATGAAAAATAAATAAATAAGAAAGAAAGAAAGAGAAAGTGAGGAGGGACACTGACAATTTCAGATAAGTGATCGACAACAAGAGAGCCCAGTCTGTACATTCATAGCAAGTTTGTTTTGCATGGATGGGTTTGACAGAGAATTAATACACCTCAACCAATCTGTGTAGAAAGCTACATATTGTGTTTCATACAGCTAATATGCTATTTGTGACCCTAATGAGAGAGGATTAAAGAAGAGAGAAATACAGCAAATGAACATGGGTGCCCTGCTAGAGGTGCTCTGAATTAATAGAGTTCAATGACTGGGGACAATTGTTCGTATTACAGCAGTGCCAGGAGCTGTCAGCTAGGACTGGTTAGCAGAATAATGTTCTGGCATGAAACGTAGTAGAAAATAGTAACAAGCTATAATATTAATTGAAAGGTTAAGAAAATAACAGTGAGATGGAGAAGGAAATAAAGTCACAGTAGCTTGAGACTGTACCTACAGTCTGAATTTTTGCACAAAGTGGGTATACAGAGAATGTTTTGGGTTTCAGTATTAAGCATTTTTTGAGTGACTGTCAGATATAGATTTCCTTTACAAAAAAAAATTTAAAATCCAGTTTATGCATCATTCTCTGACTACAAAGCAGTACCATTGTGTCCAGAGTAGAGCACCAGCGGCCTCCAGAAAGGAGTGCCTCTTGAAAAACTTCAAATATTTTTGAGCTTTTATAAAATGGTTGAAGTTATTGTCCAGACTGACACCTTGTATTGCTAACACTTTATTCAGCAATGCTGTGTGAAAGGTCATGACATCTATCTTGTGCAGTAACTTAGAAAATAAAGTGACTCACAACTGCACATCTGACACACCCCAGTCTTTGGCCTTCTCTCTTTCCACTCCTATTGCCCTAGTTATCTTGCCAGACTGTCTGTAAATGTGTCTTGGAGACAGATTGCTGTTACATGTTGGCTCAGCTATTTCATCCTCATTTTCTTCAAATCTTTTTGTCTGAGGGTGGGTGTATTCACTCCTGACTGTTGCCAAATATAAGCATTTGAGAAGTTGATAAAAGATCTGGGCTAGTTCTGCATGAGGCTATTTATTTAATGTGACATTTTTAGTCACTAAATCACACACACGTAAATAAGCATAAATTCATAAATTGCCTAAGCATCTTGGGCAGGCAAGCCACTTACATTTCTGATTCCCAAAGCAAAATTGATATTTATTAATCAACCTTTCTGCCTCTATAATAAACTCCTGTAGCTCTCAGTGTGTGGCCTCATAAAAAGTTTTGTAAAAATACGCTCCTCCCTAAGAGATTTAGACCAGCTGTTAAGCAAGCCAGCTGAACAGTTCTGCTCAGTTGCAGTCTAATTAGAGTTATGCACACTACTGAATTTTTGCTTTTCAAATCTTGTAGATATAAAGCTTCAGTTGACATTAAAAATGTGATATAGAATCTGTGTTGTCTCTCCAGAAACGTTCTATCATAGGTGTGGATTAAAATTTGGATTTTTAAAAATAAGACTAATGTATATCATAACACAGATGTGGAAAATTATTTAATCACAAAAAATATGTAAGTGCTCATAGGAAAAACGGTGTCATTAAGATTATTTAATACCATGGGTTCTGTTCACAGCTGAGCAAAGGATAAATTGTTAGTTCTCGCATAGCTTCTCCTCTTCATGTAGGATAAATTACATCAGAGTTAAGTGCCAGAATCAGTATTTATTTATAAATGAATTCAGGGCTTTTATGGTTGTCGATTTTTATTTTCATTGACCTGAGGTACACTTCTAAAGTACTTTCACATGTATTGAGAAGCTTAATTAAGTGAAAGACATTGCTTTTTGTAGCTTTCTGATGTATTTTAGGTTTTCTGCTATTTAAAGAAATGCTGTTGGATCAATCAAATGTGTGCGACTTTTGCAGCCTATAGTTTGACCTTTCTTCCCAACTGAACAATCATTGGTAGATTATTTAGCTGGTGATGACAATAGCTAGATATGGTTTAAATGCCTAAACTATTTAGGCAACCTTTAATTTTTTACCATCTTATCCAATACTGTCTGGACATGGAAATAGTCAGGCTGCTTGTTCCAAGTGAATACGCAATCTTTTATAAATTCTTGTATAGTGTCTAAAACTCTGAAATAAATCCACTTAAGCAGAAGAACAGAGGCTCTGCCAGAGTCAAATGAGAGAGAAAAAATGTAATTCATTAGGCAAAACTCCCATTTAAATCAGTGGAAGAAGAGAATTTAAGTCTTAGGACTTATAAAGGGGTTTTTTTGCTTGTTTGGTGTTTGTTTGTTTGAAGTGAAACATTCTACAGACCATTCTAGGTATAACTGTATCTATCCCATGTATAACTCTGTCTATTTCTTGAAATTATTATCAGGAAAATTGTGGTGCATAATATCAATCAACAACTTTTACAGTAGCAGAAGCTGCATTAAGAACATACTGAATTTAAAACAATGTTATAAATTATAAGGGTGTTTGAGAGTCATATTTCACTTACAGTCCTGATTTTAAAGCCTGTCCAAGAAGGACACACAAGTAAAACAGTTATTAAAAATTATATAAAATAACATTTTAAGACTCTATTGGTTGCTCTGACTAGAGCTTATCAATGCACATAAACAAACGGACCAGATGTTTAAATGTAACTCAGATGACAGTACATCAGCTTTAACAACCTCCCTCACACTATGCATAGGAAAGCATTGGGGGAAATTACCTCACTTTCTGCAGGCCAGAACTTTGCAAGTAGTTTGTAATCCATTTTGTTATCTTGGGCTTTCAAAAGGTATACACCTTCTTGTAATTTTGGACCAGTTTCAGCTTAAGTGACTTTTTTTACATATATTTCAAGCATTGATTGAAATTGCTTTTTTTTTTTTTTCCAGTCTCTTGAATTTGCATTTGCAATGCAGTTTGCCTTGCCACTACACCATGTTCAGTGCTTGTGTAACTAAAAATGCAGGTCTTTCTCAGCAAGGCACATTGCACATTCCTAAATGTACAGCTGTGGAGGCTGAAACTTAGGCTACGTGCCCTGTCCTAGAAACAGCTGAAATCGTGACTTATGAAGTACTGTCTGGTATTCTCTATCTCTTTGCATGGGTACAGAAACGTGATATTTAACATGTAACATTTATCCATCATATATTGCTTGGGATGTGCATTGAGTATGCAAAGCCAAAGGATTCATAGGCTTTTTCATACACTTGTTCTGATGGAAATCCCATAGGTAGGAACAGCCACGTTTTGCTACTGAGTTGTTGCCTTGAAGTATACTGAGGTAATGCATTCATATAACACATTTGTGTTGTCATGTTATGTCCTGAGCTTTAATGGTGATTTATTGTTCATAATAAATGAGATCATCAAAAGGTATATTGCTTTAGTCCTCTTCAGACTGAGACCATCTGAGACTGGAAGATTATGCTGTCTGATTATCTCATCTTTAAATCACAACAAATTACCAATATATTTGTGTAATGCTGCTGCAATCTACCATCTTTTTGTTATCTTCCTACAGCATTACTGTAGGCAGAGTATGGCTTCTCAGGGAAGGCAGTATTACTTAATAGATTGTTTTTAAGGAACTACAAAAGCATAAATGCCTATTATTTATTTTAAGGGGGAGACCTGAAAGCAAGAAATAGACATGTCAGGGGGCATTTTAACAATAGTTTTGGCAGTGGGATGTGTTTAACTGATTAAAATAATGACTGCAGGAGTGTTAGGCAGGTTAGTGCGAGGTAGGCAGGTAACTGAAGCGCTCCCCTTATTATGAATTACATGTGGGGCTTGCTGTAATAAGGATCTGATCTGCATCGAGCTGGGGCTTACCATAACCCAGACCAACTGCTATCATTAATTGCAAGACTGGCAGGTTGTGCCAACCAGCAGTATTGAGGAGCCTGAGCCTGCTAAGATAAGGCACTCCTTAGAAGTCTGGGCCCTTTTCTCACTTTTACCTTCACTGAACCTTTCAAGACTTTGAATGTTGAAGAGGAGGAAAGTGGAGAGAACAGATTGTTTCTCTTAAGACCAGAGTTCCCCTCCAATGCCGGGAAAGGGATTTTGGCACATTGCTCATTATTTAATTCTCTTGGCTGAAAGCAGGAAGCATTTTAGAGCTTTTGGTTCAGTTCACTATCTAGCTGGCTCCCCTAGAGCCATATAACAAATAACTAGAGTCCTTGGAGATGCTTGTTCTGGTGCATCATTATGTGGAGGGCAAAGATGAGTTGTGAAAATCTGGGTATATTAAAGCTTTTATGTGTTTAGCTGCGGGGAGTGGTGGAGAAACAGTCCTTCGTTCAACTTTCGTTCTGCTTCTGGGAGGTCTAGGCATGAAATATGGTGCTCACCAGTATACATGAAAAATGAGAAGCAGTTAATTGTTTGCTTTTGTTGTACTTTCTCTCCTTATGATGCTTTTCTAAAAGTTCACATAAGTTCATTCCAGCATCTTCATGGCGTCTGGGTGACATGTGAGAAGACAACCGATGTGCCTGGCTTGGCAAAAATCAATTTGCAGAAAGGTGTGGGAGAATCTTTTAGGCTGCTAGATGTATGAATCAAAAGAAAGTATTTCCAGTGAGATGTGCAGAACAGAAATTTTAAAAATATCTGTTGACTGGGATCCCAAGGGAAAGTTAAATGTAAATGTAATTTAGACAGCAGTATTGACAGCCCTGGAGAAGGCTGAAATGTTCTGATTTTTGATGAAAAAGAAAGATAAATATTTTGACAATTTCAAGGAACACTTTCTCAATTTTCTACTGGTTAGAGAGCTCAAAAAGTTTCTGTTTTCTTGAAACACCCAGATTAAATTTAAAAACTTCCAAGTGTTTGAAAAGATGCTATTTTTTTATTGTTGTCCTAAAAAGCTATAACAATTTTTCTGGATTTTTTTTGATCAGCTCTAGTCCGTCTGTTATCAAAGTATATCCCACTAGCCATATGCTGCCTCAATTCTTCTTGTGGTTTTTGAAGTGCCTAAATCCTCTGCAACATCCTAAGGAATGGGAGTAAAATGGACTGGGGTTGCACTCAAACAGTATTGATTAAGAAAACATGGTGTTACAAATTTTCTCTTATCCTTTGTTAGCATATAATTAATTAATTAGCTGAAATATGGTTTAGACAGGTAAACCTACATTTTATATTTTCATATTTTAATTTTAATATTTGTTATATATTTTTATACTTCTGAAGATCTTCTTATAGGTGTAAGAAGAATAACTTCTTGTCCTTGACCTCATATTCCTTTACAGTTCTTTTCTCTTTCTGGTCAAAATGGGTATAACACCACCGTTTGTTACTGTTATTGCTAAAATGGGCCTTTTCATGTGTCACATTACAATGAAGCATTTGTGTAATCAGTTTTGTTATGGACTCGCACAGACCTTTCAGCAGAGTTCTGTAAGGTACTGTATCAGCTGTTCTGGGGGTAGATGCTCTCTTTTTCTATAATGCTTTCTATCACATTACTTTGCGTTTGTTAATACTTTTTATCTTTAGACTGTCCCAGTGCGGTAGAGCATTATTCCTTTCATTTTAAGAGTGAGCAGCTGGCTTGCAAAGAATAATTAAGCTCATGCAGTAGCAGAATTAAGGGAGGAAACCTGATGCCTGGTCTGCTGTGGTTTGGGCTGTCCTCTCTCTGCTTTGCTTGAGCAACAGAAATGTGGTGAGTCAGGTCCAGAAGCATGGAGACCTCTTCCTTGTCTCTGCCCACAGGAAGCAAGAGTTGCAGCCAGTCCTGGATAAAGACTTGTTGTTGTTTACACATCATACTTAGTAGTAGACCATCTTATATTTGGAGGGATTAAGTGGAACCTTTTCCTCCATATTTCTTCTCTTTTGCATTTTAGCAAGAATACATTGCTTTTTTTAAACCTGTGTCAGCACCTAAACTGTTCAGCAATGTTGTTCTTAATGATTTGCCTCTGAGATGACTTAACTAAAACATCAGTGTGTTATCGACATTATTCTCATACTAAATCCAAAACACAGCACTATACCAGCTACTAGGAAGAAAATTAACTCTATCCCAGCTGAAACCAGGACACTTCCCAACTGATATTGAACTGTAGGGCCTCTTCCCATGAGCTGTGAGGATCACAGCCTAGGAAAGCTAAGGACAGAGGTAAAGAGCAAGAACGGAAATGAAAAGTGGCAGAAGTCATTACCTGTTGTATTTGTTCTCTACATGTGGGTTATGTTCTCTAACAAGCATTAAAAAGCCAGGTAGGAGCCCCTGGAGGTGAAGGGGTGCCAGGGGCTGCTCAGTTGGGGTACGGCTCAGCCAACAGCAGAATATGGCTGGAGAGAGTCATGGCTGGGAGTGGGGAACTGCTGCTTTGGCAGAAGCTTGGGAGAGTGACCAAAGGCCGCCCAGCCTCTGAGATGACAGAGAGAGGTGTGCATGGGCTGTGTGGGCTCTGCGGCTGCTCAGAAACGTGCTGAAGGGGCTCAACCCGTGCAGATGTACATGTGCCTTGCCTGCAAGGAGGTGATGGCATGAGGTTAGTGTATAGCTATCCTGTTTGATCTCAGCCCTTGTAATTCTTTAATGTTTCATATTTCTGTGAAACCTGGCTTCTTGTGCACAAGGGTTTTCTGGAGAGCTTGGATAAGGACAAGGGCTAGGCACGTTCACCTCAAGCTGTTAGACGATGCTGGGTCAAAGGAGTCCCTGTGTTTCACTGATACAGTGGCTATAACTTGTGGTGATTCTGCTTAAGCTGACTTTTTAATTTTGCTCTTGGGGCTGATAAAGCAAAAGTGAGATTTAAGGAGGGCTTTGAAAGAGAAGGCAGCTTGTAATCAGCCAGGAGTAAAATAATGTTTATGATAGGATGATATATATTCCCATGCTTGTGTCTGCAACTGTTTTTTGGGGTTCATTTGTGATTACCAATGAGATGAACAGCTCATTAAAGGCTGCCTCACTTGCTGTTGCTAAAAAAAGATCATATGGAAAGGATATATCTCAGTGGTCTTTGTGGGTAGGTAAATGGACGTTGCCAGCCCTCCGGCTCCTCGCCTGCTCTGGACAGACAGAAAGCTGTGACTGGCACAGGACTGAGTTATGGAGAGTTCATGCCACCTCTGTTTGGCTTTGTCCATGGCAAACCCTGTGGCCACATGCTGGGAGAAAGGAGATTTTGGGCTGCCAGACAGCGTGTAGGTTCTCTGATTTCCTATATAGCTGTTGCCAATTTACATCTTTGTGCCTTACTTCATCCCTTTCTGAAACAGAGATAATGTTCCACCATCACACAGAGTTATTTGTAAGCATAAAGAAAACAGAGGTACTTAAATACTACTAGGTGGGAGGCATATACACAGGGCTGTAATATAAGTGTTTCCACACTTGATTCAGTTTTGTTCAGGATTATATTTGGCAAGTCCCTTGCAAAATGCACTGGTGACACACACAAGCACTGCTCGCAGTGTGTGGCTCCTTGTTTCTTTTTCCCTCCCCAAGGATAAATTTTGTAGTTTATATTATTTCCTGTGGGAGCACTTGCCATGCAAATACGTAACTGTACTACATACACTGTGCTTTGATTTGATACAAGAATCTGAGCAGTATAATGGCACATCTGAGGATTTTATACACCATTTTGGTTGTGATTTCTTAACATAGGAGGAAGAAACTTAAAAATTTCTATCAGAAAGGCGAAGCAGGAAGCAATTTGTGCTGAACTAGGGACAAAGACAAGAATAAAGTGGCATTTCTCAAATTTTTATTTATTTTTAAGGCTGCTAATGGTTGTTACATTGCTTGTGTGACTCACTAGAGTTTCCTATGCACCAGCAGAAACTAGAGTGGAAAATCAATTTCTAAAATCAAAATTAAGTACCATAATTAAGTTTGTCTCCATTCCAAGGCTTAACAAACAAAAGAGGAAAAAGAACTGCCTAAATTTAAAACATTGTCTCTTATGCCATTATATTGTAAAGTGCTAGAATACATCCCTGTGTGCAGGGAGGTGCTGAGTCTCTGTGTTTAGCACAGGACTTATTTCATTTCCATTTCTTGTGCTTCCACAGTTAAAGCTCTATTTCATGCAGTTATGTAGCACACCACCTCATCCTCTCTTCTCTTGACCTGTTGCGCCACACGTAGCAGGTTGAGTGCCATCTACCACATCAAATAATAGAGGACTAGAAAAATAGAAGTGATACTTGCATGGCAGAGGACAGGTACACAATTTTGGGAGCCTCACACTTAAAGGAGATCCATAGGAGGAACTGCTTGCGTTTTATTTCTTTACTGCTCTGAAGTCCTGTGACATCGTGTACGAAATCATGCCCTTTGCCAGAAGACAGTTCTGCCATACATCAGAAAATGTGACGGAGGAGATGTCTGCGTGCAGTAGCTTGTGTTTTAAGGGGAAATTAGACGTGGGGCACACTCATAATGTCACAGCCGTGTTTCTGAAAGGATAATTTCTAAAGAGAAAAGACTTGGCACAAGAAATATTAAGGGAGTAGAAAAATTTAAATTGGAAGACAAGAGCATGAACCTCTGTCATCCTTAATATACAGCATTTCGTTTTCACTTCTATTTTCCATTTTTATCCTACCTTCCTTCATTTTCTGCTGGTTTTTCTTTTCCCCTTCTCTGCAACATTTCTTGGTCAGGATACGTGACTGTTCTCAGAATTGCTACTCTCTCATTGACTTAAGGTGTTGCAAGAAAGCATTTAGCTTTTAAGCAACCCAGTTTTCCCCATCTTTAAAATTCAGGCCCAAGTGATAGAATTTTAAAATTTTTATTAGTAAAAAAAATTCTGTTATGAAACATCATAACTGATAGAAAATATCATAAGTAGAAACTAATCTTTCATCTATATTGTAACTGAAACAGAGTGGGTTCTGCCCTGGCCAAAAGAGAAGTCAGAATGGGTTTTGATGGTGTCAGCTGGTGTAACTGCCCCTTTTCTAAGAGTGGCCATGGGTTTCCTATAAGAATATTGCCTGTTGCAATAGGAGGAGGAACATTTGCCCATTTGCCTCTGTTTATAGCAAAGAGCGGAAAAATCAGGTCCTTATAAAACCTTGGGACTTCCGTCTACTTTAACTACCGTAAGATCCGAATGCCTAAAATTTATATCTTCTGGATGGAATAGCAGAACTTAAGGTTCCTGTCTTTCCTAGTATCCTGGTCATTAAATAACATGTCTTGGCATCATGTAACTGTGTAAGATAATTAATTGTATTGGGGATGGGAAATGATCGCTTGTACAGTCAGCCAAATCAATATCTGTTGTTGCCTACCACTAAAAAATAAAAAAGCTAGCTACCTTAGTTTCACATCATCAGCTCTGTTCCTGTATCCACAGCTGTGCTGAGTGTTAACATATAAACCTTGAAGCAAAGTGACTGTTTTAAATCTTTGGTATTTCATTTTTAACTTGTTCCATCTCCTGTCCATTTCACTGGAAACGGAGTTCTGCAAACCCTGAATGACTAATCTTTTCATCTGTCTTCCTATTCTTACAAGAAAGACATTATTTATGACTGAACTGTATTTGTATTTTAAATGGCCCTGTCATCACATTTTATGACTACTGTGGGTATATATTCAGATAGAGGTAGGAGAGAAACCGAATCTACAGCTAACATCTATCTTCACCACAGGTGTGTGAGGGGGAGGTTGACACCCTACGTGTGTGCTGTGAGAAGTTATCCCTTAACAAGAGAAGATTAATGCCCTGCCTAAAGCTAAGCTGCACTTCTTCCCATGTGCTGCTTAAGTAAAACAGCAATGTTAAAATTGTAAGAGGAAGCTGACCGTCAGAAATACTGGTGATACTCAGTGCATACAAACGGTTGGCAAGGTGTTTGAAACGACCATCTGTTTCAGTACTGAGCATCAATTGCCGTTGCCTGCAATGTTGGGGAGCCATGTCACAAAAATAATAGGATTCAACACCATAGTTGCTTTATGCTTATACTTATGTGTCCACTTGTGGTAAGACCAATTCTTCTCGTAGTGGCACAAGAATGCAATTTAATGTAGAGTATAGATGTGGTTTGGTTTACTGAAATCCACCCACTCATTCGCAGGAAGAAGCCCCTTGTAAAATTTGCTCTTAACTGATTATGTCCTGTCTGTGATAATATTGCTGCTCAATTGCATGCATCTCTCTGCCCTTGTAATGTAGCACTTCAGTGAGCAAGCTAAAGTACATATTACTCCTGTGAGCAGACAGCAGCTGGGAGCTCCAATTCTTCTTCTAAAGCAGCTCGGCTTGTAGCACTTCTGTAAAATGCAGGCTTCGTTATGGTTACAGTAAAATATTAATAATCATAAAATCCCTGGGTACCAGTACAGACCTAATAAACCTGCTATTGACAATGTATGGCAGACTACTGCATGACAGAGCTGGAAGAAAAGGGCTTGTAGTCTGGCCATTGCTATATTGTAGTGTTTGGATAGATCTGCAAAAGCATGCAAGTAGTTAAAATGCATTTCTGATTAGAATCAGAATTAGGTATTTGGTGAGATTTATTCTTCCTGATCTAACATTTTCAGTGGGCGGAGAAAATTACCTCCCTATTGCTTTGTCATTATTCCTTAAATGAACAATGTATTCTATTTTTTTTTTTCCTTTGTGGGATGAATTGTGGCTTTTTATTGCTCCCTATTTTTCCTGAATAAGTAGTTCAGTAAAGCTGCTAATGTTGATGATAGAAGTCATAAAAAGGAGGTTTTATTGTTTAATGAGTGTTTCCTTCGATTTTCTCAGTAGCTGAATATACATAAGACTATATAAATAGTTGCTTGAGAGAATGTACCCTTTTTTGGTTGTAGTGCAATGATTTCAAATTATACTTATTCTCTTCATAAAAGCATGGGAGCAGAGTGGGAGAGGTGTTCTACTGTTTATGCGTATAATACGTAAGATTACTTTTTCCTGTTCTTTTTACTTTAACATTTATAACATTGGTTAAGCTGTGTAATGATGTTGCTTCTCCTTTTGTGCACTTTTGTTTTCCCATCCATGCTTCCCTACAATGAAATCCCAGCTAGAAACAAAATCTCTGATTTCTTTCTAAATTTTTCAGGCCATCTTTCTTTCTTCTCCTCCCTCCCCTCCATTATAGAGCACTCTGTCATCCCACAAATGTGGAGAGTGATGTGAGTCTGCTACGTGGTGTAATAAAGGGGTTTGCACCTTGGAGAATCCATCTTACCATCAGCCCAGAGTTCAGAGAGTTGGAGTGGTGTTATGGACAGAGAGCTCTTCTATATCGATCATACTCCAGAGGAGACATGGTTTTACTCTGTCTTGTGGTCTTATAACTTTTTGACTGCCAGGATTAACTAAATGTCTGGATTGGAAGTAATTAGAAATTTCTCTGTTCCCAGAAACATTACCAGTTACCAAGTATTTTGTCAGAATGTTTTAGATGTCAAGCAAAAAGCAAACATACGCCTTGGAGTTTCCTTGACAAAAAGTCACTATCTAAGAATTTCAATTTAGCTAACCAACTTACCATTTTAAAATGTGTTGAAGGAATTCTTTGAACTCTTTATAATCTTAATGGAATTGAGCAGTATATGCCTTCAGGCTCAAAGCTTGGGCAATGCCATCCGGCTCCAGTAACTTGGATGTTTTGTGTAAGTTGTAAGTGGGAGTGGAATATTTTCCCTTTTGAATTCATGCACCCTAGAGAAAATTGTTTCAGCCATTCTCTGAAAATCCTGGGGCAGAAAAAGTATTTCCTTGGCCCCAAGAGCCCTATACTAGATTGCTATGACTGCATTTCCTTTGCCGTGCATCTATTAATTTTGATTTGCTCTTTACCACAGAATAGCAGAGCAGAAATTACTCTTGCGTCCCAAATGTGATCCTGCACCCAGGACAGCAGTGGATCTCCCACATGTTGGTATCTTCACAATTGTAGGTGGAAGGGCAAGGGGCAGGATTTGTCCTATAACGCAAAGTACTATCAAATACAATACACAGCTATAAACCCTGTAAGTTTATAGCTTTGATACTGCCTCTGGCTGGGAGGAACATCTGGTTAGTCGTATGCCCAGAGCCAGAAGGCTATGTTTCTGCTTATTGTTTAGAGATTATAAGTGAAGAGAGGTGCAGGGGTTAAAGCTGAAGTCTGTGACAAAAGGAAAATAGTACATTTCTGTTTCACTGCAAAAACAGACGTTCATAAGCACGTCTCAACTTCTAATGTAAAATAACTTGCAATTAAAGGAAGAGAAAAAAGCAAGCTTAGGTAGGGCAGAAGTTAAAGATTAATTTGGAAAAAAAAAAAAAAGTCAGTTCTCTATTTCATGAAGCCATTATCAAAGAAAAACAGAAGCCCTTGAGTGAGTCTTAAATCCTTTAGCAAAGCATGTATGACATCAGCAAGTGAACTGAACAGCTATGATGTCTTTCTGTTGCGAACTGAAACTAGGTAACAAAAATATCTCTGAATAGATCCCAAACCACTAGAACAAAGTAAAATACGTTTTCCTTTCATATCTTAATTGCACTGAAAGACGTAAAACACCTGTTCCTTCACCTTAACAGTTAATATACGTTTCTATTTTTGGCACTTCTGTACCCCTATCCTTTCCTGCAGTGCCGTGTATCTCATACTCGAACTGCTGCTGCTTCTGTTGCATGCTGGCAAATTGAAGAGAACCAAGGAGTTAAATTTCAGAACAGGAGAAGAGGAGGTGAGCTGTCTGCTACAGTAGTTTACTGCAGCTTCCTTTCATACTGACACATATGTAGTTTGTGGTGACAGTGCTAAAGAACTGCAGACAGGCACTTAGCAGACTGGATGTGAGCTGGATGCAAAGATGCCTCACCCTGGACTTCCTGCTGGCAGTATGTAAATACACCTGCAGACTGGCCACACTGGGTGGTTTTTTTCTTTTCAGAAGGCAGCATGAGAAGACCTGACAAAGCAACAGCATAGTTGAGAGACCTTAACCAGCATTAGATTTGTATCTCAGTTGTGGGGGAAGTTTTTTGGTATTTTTTTGTGTGTGCTGCATATTCAGACTGAAATCTTCATCACTACAATGTTTGCCTCTATCTGGTATGCCAAGAAGCTGGGACGCAGGTTTGTGCATAACGCCAGGAAAGCAAAAACAGAGAAGGTATGTTCCTAGTGGGAATATAAAGCCTTATGTCTCATGCAAGCTGCCTGCTGGCATCCTGTTGTGTGTCTGGTTAGCTTTTTTTAATACCCTGAAAAACGACCTATTGCTATTCATGATTTCATGCAAGAATCCTTGAATACTTTGCATATTAGTTATTAAATACCGGGGAGAAGATCCTTTCAAAAGTCTTTGTGCTCTCTTTTATTTATTTTTTGTAAGATAAACAGCTGTACATCTGGTATATTTTGTGTTAAGGGAGCACTCCAGTGAACTTGTTGCTGTGCTGCATTATTTTTGCTTGTACAGTATTAGGTTCTTAAACAACCGTTGATTGTCTGCTGCTTGTATATGTTTTTCTAGTGTGGGACCAATGAGAATGTTATAAGATATTAAGCATTTATAATGTTTGAGAATTTTGTTTCATGTTACTTGTTGAAACTGTGCTGCAGCATGAATCCCTTTCATTTAAAAAGATATAGGTATGTAAAAATGGTCAATACTATTTTTCAGTATTTTTCTTCTCATAAAATTTAGCTATGTTTAACCAGCTGTTTTCTGGAAGTCCTTGTAGGTAAGATTCTTCTGCCTTCTTTCTCCATGAGCAAAACTTAAATTGTTTTAGAATTTGCAGTAATGATAACTGGGGGATATCAAGGCAATTACCTTTTGTTCTAAATATAGAAAGCATTTAGTTAGTAGACCTGCATTCCAGTTTTGTTTAAATTAACATACAAACCATTTTCAAAGTGGGACTAATTCCTCTTTCATAAACTCAGCATTAGATTGGGGGAAAAACTTCAATGTAATGTTATAAAGTTACCTCATTAGTCTGGTAATGATGGCTTCCTCTTTTCCTTGCTGTCTTTGATGTAGTCAAAGAATTTATAAATGGGTTGCTTTTTTATTTCCTTGATATAACTTGTGCTATGTAATACAGCCACCAATCCACTAAGTAATTATCCATTGCCTGAATTCCTCTGTAACTGGAAAAGCTCTTCACCTAGAGAAAATTATTAGCAAAAATATATTATATTTATGGTTGGGGAGGGGAGAATGGGCAGAGATTTGCTTTTTCTGCAAAATATTCCCAGTGGTTAAAAAGGTGCTGTGTGGTAATTTTGAAATTTAAACATCCAAGCCATTGGGAAGTTACCCAAATAATAGTGATTTATATATTCCACACCATATGCATAAGGGAAAATAGAAATGCAGATAGCTATACATGGGACTGTCAAACTTTCTTTGTCGTTAATCATATTTCAACAAAGAGGGTATCATATAAACTCTCCTGCTGTTTGTGTGTTGCTATGGGAGGAAAAAAAGTTGCAGACTGGATCTTCGTTAGTCCTGAGGGGCTCCCTCCAGAGGAACATTTGCTTTCAGGCTTCCTCCAAGATGACAGAGGCAGGATGAGTGGACACATTCCACTCCTGACACTGGGGCTCGCTCAGCAGCTTTAACAACAGATTTAGTATAGGTTGTTTAAAGCGCGGATGTGTATAGATTATTCTAATAACCTTGCAAAATTTCATAAAACAGTGCCAGAGTATTCACTAAGAAAATATAGTCTTCTCTATAAAGTCTTGTAACATAGACTAAAAGAATGCTTTAAAAATTTTAGCTCTTTTTCTTTTCCTCTTAAGGTATTTGCAAATATTTCTGTATAAATCTGTTACAATACTGCTTATTCAGCTCTACAGGACTTCCAAAATAATTGAGACAACTCAGGTCAGTGCTATTCAAGCTTTGAAGCCATATCTCATAATTTTTAGAGAAAAGCTTTTTTTTTGAACATTTTTTGAGTATGCTATTAGCATATTTGCAATAGAATTTTATTTTTGCCAGAAGACAGTAAGTATAGAAAACATCTTGTAAGATGTTTACTTATTGTCTTATATCAAAAATAAAATTTATTTCTTGGAGCTTTATTCCACAGTCAAGGTTAACTTTTAATTATTTAGTTTTCTTCTTTTTTTTCCCCCCATAAATCAATGGTGTACTCCAGCAAAGGCACAAAATCCCATTCCTAGCAGGATGCTATTTCAATAAGTGCTATTGATGATTGGAAGCTGATCAACACTGACATCTTCAGTACAATACCTTGGTAACAGGAGAACACAGATATGAAAATAGGTCTATCAAAAAGTTAATTAAAAATAACATTTAACTGCATGGCTTGTTTTGGTTTTGTCTTTTTTTTTTGTATATCTGTTGAATAATCAAATTATTATGCAGTTTTACCTTACATATTTTTTTCTGGAAGAATAATTAGCTTTTTCTCTGTTTGCATGATTTGAATTAAACATTGTTTTCTTAATGTGCCTTTGGAGGTAATAACATACAGCAATAATTTCTAACAGCCTATGTGTGCAAAAAGAGTATCTTGCAGTTAAAATCTGAATAGCAGGGATCAGAAGATTATGGCTCCATAACAGATTTTTCTATTATGCTTAGCTTCTTTGGACCAGTACAAGTCAAGAATTTTTTTAAGGAGTATTTCTAAGAAAGAGAAATTTTCTATGAGCTTATTTGTTTTCTTAGGACCAGGAAGAAAATTGAGGGGAGGACATGACAGAAGAGGGTTATAGCATGGACTCATGTGCGCACACACACA
Organism: Theristicus caerulescens; assembly: GCA_020745775.1. Classification (NCBI taxonomy): domain Eukaryota; kingdom Metazoa; phylum Chordata; class Aves; order Pelecaniformes; family Threskiornithidae; genus Theristicus; species Theristicus caerulescens. Next base: position 125,402,961 of record CM036559.1, on the reverse strand, counting down.
TATGCACAACCTGATAGTGCAGTTCCTTAAAATGTCAGAACTTTGGGCCTGAATTGTGCAGAGAGAGGACTTGAATTTGAATCTCCCAGGTGACTATTTAGGGAAACAGAGTTTCCAAGGTGCAAAACGGACCGTGCAGTGTGAGGTGGTGCACTCAAAGGCAAGGGAAAGGACGATGACTGGGGCAGTCCTTTGTGGAAAGAGCTAAGACGGCATTAATGTGACAGCGTGGTGCTCCTGTGTGTGCTCTGTACCTGCATGAGGGTGTCTGGCTGTAGCGATGTGGGTGGGCTTGGCCCCCAGTGTCTCCAGAGCTCCCCATCTTTTCCTAAGATGGAATTCCTATCCCCGTACCTCCCATCTCCCCGTATCTCCCAGCTCCTCATCTCCCCATACCTGAAGATGGCAGTCCCTGCTCTGGGAGAGCTGGCATACAGAGATCACCCCAAAATGAGTGGGACATGCTTGTTCTTGATACTGTGAGCCCTGTGGAATTGCAGCATGAGGACTAGGGGCTCTCAGGAGCCAGAACTTGGCCCGTGCTGGAGAAGCTATTTTGGGGCTTGGGGAAAGGGAAAGGGTAAAGGGTGCTAGTAAGTGGCAAAGAGCTGGGAGACCAAAAGGTGGAGGTGGACCTGTTCTCACTAAGACCTGTTGTAGCTCCTGGGCTGGTTTTCTTACCTCCCTAACCAGTACCTGCTGTTGAGTGCCAGCACTGCTGCTCCTGGCCTGTATTTCCAGTCCTTGCTTCCCCTCTAGCCTCGCATTTCCTTGGAGGCTGTGGTCAGATGAGTTGGACCCTGTGGTAGGGCACTGTCTCATTGAATCCCACACACAATTTAAGGACTTCCTGGCAATTATTAGGCTTCTAAAACCCAGACATGAACTCTGACTGTTAAAATTTCATCTGGAAAGTAGAGAAGACGTCTGGGAAGAACTGGATGAACGGCAGCCTTAGGTGTCATAACCATGATGGTAACGGTTCTTTCAAGTTAAGTAGTATTTTTAGTTGAGTCATATTTTTATGGTATATTAAAAGCCTTATTTTAATTCAGAAATGGAACAAAATATTTTGAAAAACCTTAAAACTTTGGAAAATTGAACTCTTTTTTTCCAACCAGTCCTGGCTAAAACTTCTTATCTCTATAAGTAAAATGGGATAATGCCTATTAATTGCTCTTAATGTTCTCATTTTGCCATGGAAAACTCAAGCATGTCAAAGTTCCTTATACTTTATTGTTTTTATTAGGATGGATCATAAACTCTTTCTGGCGTGTATTGCAGTTGTTGTCTACAAATTCTATCTCAATCTGATTGGCTTGGCTTGATTGCTAGTGTTACTCTTGCCCTCAAGTAGTGAGATATTTAGTGTACAGGGAATGCTGCCACTAATATAGCCTGAAAGCAACTGAACTCCTTTCAAGACAGCTCTGCTCTTACCTGTTTTATTAAAGTTATTAAAATGCTTTGAGTTTGTCACATGAAAGGATTATTGTTATGAGAGTAAACGTGATCATTTGAACAACGGAACTAGAATAACTTAAGGCAAAGATTGATGTCTTGAATTTTTCTCATTAAACCACAGTCAGGCAAAAATCAAGAGATGTTAACTGCATGTGGTTATGCTATAAAAATAAGTACTCTAAATGATTGGAAGAGGTACAGAAAAGTAACTGAGCAATTAATCATGTTGATCTGAGAGGGTAAGCTAAAGCAGTGTGGAAAAGCTTCGATAATGCTTCACTATATTGATAGAATTTGGATTTCAAGGTTCAATATCAAAAGTGGGGAAAAATTGGCCTAAGCCACCCTATCATTTAATTTCAATGGGGAAGTTGGATACTGTTTTTTCTGCTTGTTCAGAAGTGGAACATGTTTCAACCATGAGACCAAAATTATAAACAGTTAGAATTAATCATGTTGTTGAGTTTTCATGTCTGAAGATGACAATCAGTTTAAAAGGAGATTTCTCCTTGTGAGTTATTTTTGGAAGCAAAACAACAGGACCCATGTAAAGTGTTTAAACAAGTTGACTTTCACCATCATTTTACAGAATAACATTGTTAGAACTCTCTTTCTAGCTTTTAGATACCAAAGTGCTCTTATGGTGTTATCAGTCCTAAAAGCTGATGTCCTGTATTTGAAAATATGTAAGTTTTACCCAAGAAGGTTTAGTTTATCATTCCAGTTTAACTCATTTATTAATTTTCTAATTCAAGACAGAAGCAATTTAACATTTAAAAATAGGTGTATATATAATGATACAAATAGCATGCGGTTTCTGGACTCTAAACTGTAAATAAAAATAAAGATTACCCATAAGCAATGTTCACAAACTGAACAGTACCAATTCAAGTGATTAGTTTTAAATGTAATGTAGAGCAGACTAGATAAGTAGAACATAGTCCAGCAGATGGTTTTTCATTCTGTGTGCTTGGGTTTATAGTTGTTTCGGGTAAATCAGGTATCCTTGGTAGACTGGCAGCCTACAATGAAATATTTGCAAAAAGACAGGAAAATTTGCCTTAAGAGGTTAACAAAACTGGGATGTGTAACAAAAAAACTGTCTGTAAATGCAGGCATATTTAATCATTTTTCTGACAGTCTCCTGGCAATAGCGACAATTAACTCTTCATGTCAAGCTGACATTTGATATCTAGATCATTCTCATATCTGTATTTTAATGTAGCTAATTGCTGAGTAGGCTGTTCTAGGCTATGTATTCTTGTTTCATTTTTATTTTGTTTACAAATAGCTGCCCAGCAATCTAATTTGAAAGAGATAAGAAGTTCACCTGAAACAGTAATTACTCACAGCACAGAATAGAAACTATGTGATTAAGAAATCATAAAACATAATACCAGATAAACACATTTTTCCTTACCTTATTTTTAGATATATGTATTTAATTCCAAACAAGATAAACTCTCTCTTTACCTCAGTACTTGCATGTATACCTCAGATTTCTTAACAAGTGCTCTCTCTCAAAGCAGAGCTTACCAAATTATTTCCAGTCCACTGGGGTTGTGATGAAGTGATAAAACTTGCAGGTCTAGTTATTGCCTTGGCTAAAGGTGAAATGACTGCTTTTCTAAGGGACATCTCATGTAGCTGCCACACGCTGTAAGGGCAGGTGGATAGTTTTACTTGTATTTGGGCAAAGGAGGGCCCATGTTGACCAGATTCAAGGGGATGACAGAAGTGCCTCGCTTATTTGTAGAAGTACCTGTTTGAACAGATACTGGAGCTATCTCAGACCCCTGGAGGAATCTTTTCAAATGGACTTTGTAAGTGTTCTATTTTACAGTTTTATGGAGAGATCTTATCTTTTCACACATAACTGTGTGGAGAAAAATATGCGTGTTCCTGTATCCAGAGCTCGTTGTGCTTTTTGCTTTAGCACAGTTGGAATTCTAAGACATTTTCTTATATTGTGATTTAATGCAGAACCATATAGCTACTCAACTCCTTTATTTTTTTTTTTTCTTCCCTTTTTTTATTTGGAGTTGGTTATAATCCCATATGTGCCATGATTAATATATAACAGTAGGGATAAACTGCTTAAGTAGAGATTTATTATGCTTATAACTCACTTCCCCCTCACAATCACCATAATAATAACAAATAAATTCAACTAATCTTGAAAAAATGCAAGAGTGATGTTTTAAAATAAGATACTGATCAGCAGTAAACTACTGAAGTTAATCCTTTGCAGTCCTTTATTTCAAAGTAATCTTTTTCTTTTTTTCATCTGTGAGGGATTTTGCTCTTGTTTTCCTCGCCCATTACATCTGCAGAGGCCCAGAACCTACCTGTAGCAATTAATGAGCAATAAGGGGGAGCCCTATTTAAATTAGCTTTTGTTCACAGAAGAAGTATATGTTAATCAGCTATAGGTAAACTCTTTGTAAAGAACAGAATATCTTCTCTCTTTCACTCCAATTTAATCTAAGAGGACTCTAAATTAATCTTAGCTGGCTGCCATACATTGGTGACGCTTCTTCTCTTTCCCCCACGCGTTGTCATCCTGGCATACACACCGCTGTATGTATTTGCCTGTCAGGTACAACAAAGTCTTTAATTCATGATCCATAGGTGTCTACAGCACATCACTTAAAACAGTTTTTCCTTTGCTGATTTAGCCAGTGTTGTGATCATCTTAGAGACGGGTTAAGTAACTTTTCCAGTTAAATTTCATCTTGTTTGCTTAAAAACAAAACCAAGATGGACAGGAAGACATTCAGAAAACAACTGCCATGCCGATGGTTGCATTAATTGCTACTCCGAGTGCTCATGCTGTGACTCAAATGGAATCAGTTTGGACCTGCTTCTAATGAATAAGTGGATTTATTATCATTGGCTACAAGCTACCCTGCTTTTTCAAAGAAAAAATTTTTCTCAATTTCTTTTTCCTGTTTTCATTCAATAAATAATATATCATTTCCCCCTTGGTTTCTTTTCTTTTTTTTTAAAGAGAAAAAGAAGTATATCTACTGTATTTGTAAATTTAGCTGGATTTTCCACACTTGGTCTACATTGTATATCATGTTCTGTTAAATCCCAGTGTGTAGCATTGTGAATATAATATTTAATTCATAAGGTGCTCATTATTTTATTGGAATTGTTTTATTTCTTTGCATTTTTATGCAGTGTTCAAGTATATTATGAAAATGGCTTGTGTGCTGTGCAAGTATGATTATTTTTTTTTTTTCCTTGGCATTACTTGCCTTTCTGTCCTGCATATGCAATTCAAAACAGCACATAATAAAACAGTTGTTCGATTTGCGTTCTGAACTGCATTTGGCATCACTCGCTATGTTTGCAAATAGAGATCAGTTTGAAACACTGACAAGAAACAATCTGTCCTTTGGCATTAGAGTCCCTGGAGAAAACTGAGATGAGAATTCTCTCACTAGTTCCTAAGGTAGATTATCAAATTATACTTTACATGTTTTTAATATGCTATATGGGCCGTTACAGCTGGTATGTATGCAACTTGCTCCCACTGGAAGGCTCCCTGACAAAGATGTGTGTGTGCAAACAGCTTTAGTAAAACTTAGAGTTATTGTCATGTAATATGATTCTCAAGACAGTTTATTTTAAAGGAGGCACAGTTTTTTTATGGTGCAAAAAGATTTCCCTGCCATACGCTACTTAAAATGTTGATGCATGTCAGGGAAAGATTGGTTATAGCTTTAATATATGTTAACAGTTTCAGATGAGCAATTTGAAAGAATCAAGGGATTAGCTGGTGCAGTGTGTGAGTTTTTACCACCAGGAAGGAGGCCCAAATGTCACGAGAAGCATTCACAAACTGTTCTGAAGACTGAAGCTCTCTTTTTCACAACAGCTCACATATACCTCAGAAAACAGCAAAATGAGGTTCCCCACATTTCCCACCCCCTACATTGCAAGTCTGTTCAGAAATGACAGCCTTTAGATACAGAAAAATATGTGAGGCTACATAGCTTGCACAACTCTTAGCTCTTCTGAGACGACTGGTGATGATACCAGCACTATGCGGAATGACCCATTACATTCAGCTATCCTGTTAGTTAACCAATTAATTACTCTTAGCCAGTATTAACTAGTCTGAGGCTATCATGTGCTCATGAAGCTCAGCAGTGCAATGACTTTGTCATTATTAAACTGGAATTGGATTTGAACTGCAAACTTGTATTTCAGTCCTAGACTAAGATTTTTTTCAATTTACTTCAGTCTGTCTTCCATTAAGTTGTTCTTTCATATTCCATGCAGCGATGTTTAAACTGAGCATGGATTGATTAATATCAGTGATATCACTCATCTTCTAAAAAGTTTACCTTACAAGTTACCTTGAGAAGCAAGGTCATATCATTAGGATAACGTATTAGATGCTGAAGTGAAATGAGAGGCCCACTACCAAGTGTATAGTTTATTCTGTTTAGAGTCTTGAACAGCTATAGCATGCAATTTTAGAAACCTATGAAATATTCTTTAGCCCTGAGACATAAGGAAGATGTAGAAAAATGTGGTTTACTCATTTTCTAAATATGATACTGTTTTCAAGTTAGCTGATGAGTTATGTATACATAGCTGTGCTTATCTTAGCCAATAACTTTTCCAAAGATTTTAGGTGAATTATTTTTGACAAGACTGTCCTGTACTTTTATAAGGTAGGAAAATGTCAGGGTATTCTATATTATTAATAAAAATAGCTTGACAGTTAAGTATCAATTTGCTGTTTTGAAATAGATGTTCAAGATTAAGTGAAAGCGATCCTGTTGCAACTTTTTATTTTCAGGACTGCACTTATAGCCTGATCATTGTTTTGTTTGGTGTAATATTCTATTGAATGAGCCTTCCTCTTGAAATGGGACACAGTGTTATTGTTCTTAACTTCCTCCAGCCTGTCTTTGCTCTCTCCATTCTTCACATTCATCTTTGCTCATAAGAGTAAAAAACATCCCTACCTTCCTCTTCTGAGATACATGTTATTTGAGGAAGGAATAGTTTAAAAACAAAAAAAAAAAAGAGAAGTCCTCATTGTCCATCTTGATATACATTTAAAAACTTTGGAAAGATTCAGCTACATTCATTGACCTAAGAATATGTGTTTTGAAAGCTCACCTTAAATAGATATGCTGCATATCATCACTTGCTGTTCAGGTTCGACACTGGGAAGAATATATGCATGTTGAGATGGCTTTACAAAAGGTCTGTGTGCAATTTTCTAAACTGTTTATGGGCCAAAATTTTTAATATAAATCTGGATGTATAAATGCAAATGCATTTAAAAATTGTACCTCAGAGGTTTTGAAATCTGAATCTGAAACAAAGAATTACATAGATGTGCACAAGAAAGTTAAAATACCATTACTCTAATTAGAGATGATGGTACTGTTAGCAAGGAAGGCATTGAATCAAGACTATTGCATTGCAAATGCAAAAAATAACCTGCTGTAAAGAATATAATGCTCTTTTCCTCCAAATTCTATTTATTTTAACTGGCACATGAAGTGCATTGTGTTTTCAATTAATTTAAAATGCCATTTTAAAATTATTTCTGTTGAAAGTACTGCAGAGAACAGACCTATCAGTAAATAGCAAACTGGATAGCCAAGTACATGATTCTTCACTTAACTGGTAAAGGCAAACCCCACAAAAGGGAACATGTTTCCTACCACTTGTTTTAGAAATTCACCATTGCTGCCCACAATACAGTTAAGACTTTTATCGTTTAAAAGATGTTTAATTTCAACAGAGCACCTTCAGCTTTGCTACCATTTGTAATTAAATATTTAGTTGTGTAGTAAATTAAGCATGTCATGATCTCTGAAAAGTGGTTCTCCGTTTACTGCTGCATAAATGTTTTACAAGCTCCTGTATTGTTTCTAGTAAATTAATAATGAAGATTTAGATTTTAACTGATTAATAATCTAATTTAGTATTTAGGAGGAATCTAATTTAGGCCTGGAAACAAAATTGAGGTAAACATCTTTGGCAGTGATCCCAATTCTCTGACAAAGTCACCAAATGATAAGGGAAAAACAAACCAGGGTAAAAGAAATTAAGAGGCTGGAACTTCTAGGAGAAGAAATATTTCCCCGTGAAAACTGAAAATGCTTTCTAAACTGCCGTGTACTTGCACTTGACTTCTCGTGTCATATCGCAAATTGTCAGTACAAATTTTATACAACGAATTGCCATGGATTTGTAAGATAAAGAAATATGAATTTGGCATAAGCAAAGAACTACCTAAACTACCTGGCTTAAAGCAAGTTTATGGTGACATTGTAGAAATATTGTAATACTCCATAAAATATTACTTCTATATCTGGTGCCCATAGAACAACAACAATATATATGTTGGGAAATGTTCAAAAGTACAATGATCTAAATAAGTTGTTGTGGTGGGATGGAAAAAGCTCAACACAGCAAAATTAGGGTTGTGAATAGCTGTTCTGTCGCAGTCAGATATTGTGAGAATATGGCAATGAACAGGCTATTGAAAACTTTGCACATTCTAAAAAGTGGTGAAGTGACTGCGGCTGATCAAGTTTAATGTCAAAGTACAGTACAGTGTGCAGAGGAAGGAAAATTAACTATCAGAAACAGCTAATAAGGAGAGATACCTCACATCTTGCTCTTCCTTCTACAACCCGAAGGCCTGAGGGTTGGGCTTGTGCAGTTGTAGGATCTGTGAGCCTCTTGTTTGATGCTTTTTCTAATGCTGTGTGGGGTGAACAGCTCTGGTTTTGCTATATGCAGCAGTATCTTCAACACTTAAAGCTCTGACTCGAGGTAGTAACTGCAATTAAAGCCAACACTTCATAGCTTCATCTGGTTGCCTCCTGATGCTGAGATGAAATTCTTCACCGAGAACAAGTGGCAGTAACTGTGCAGATTTTACTTCTTGTATCTACCATTTTTAATTTCATATTTTTCCAGGATAGTTTCTGTCAGTAGTCCTCTTGTGTCAGTAGCCCTTTTCTTCTTTTAGGAAGTAGAAGTTTAATCCAAGAACTGAAATACTCAGGTTTAATTCTGAGTGTGCATGTGAAAAGTTATGGTTTGTGTTTTAGAGGATTCCCCTGGGTTCATCCAATAGTCCTTTTTGGCCATTCTTCTATTATGATCTAATTTAAAGTCAAAATTTGGCTCTATCACAAATTTTCTGGTAAGAATAACTTGAGTAGAAATACCATGGTTTATCAATGATCAGAACCTGTCCTGCTGTGTTTCTCTGTACAAATAGGTCATATTTGTTGAGTGGAGAGATTATTCTAATTGACATAATTAACTTTTCTTGTGATTATCTTAGGCTTGAAAATGCATTTTGCTCTTTCCCAATTACAGTTTTTTCTCTGATAGGGCTAAACATGCTGTGTGTAATAATGAAGGTGGTTTTGGAAGGACTTAATGTATATAATTGGAAACTAAGATGAGGTAGTCTTCTGTCAGCAGGAGGGTAGGAAAGCTGGGCTGTATAATTGAAGTACAGTGTAATGGGATTACCTACAATTTTTAAACATTGCTTTCATTAAGGAAAATAATAAGCATATTTATTAAATATAGTCTCTGCTTGGGACAATATTTGTTATTATGAAAAAGCTTTTGTAATTAAGCTTGGGCATAAAAATGTATTGAACATACTACATCAGTTTCTGGAAAATGCTTTTGTGCATAAAATTTTACAAAAATAGAAAGAGCTTTCACAGCAGAGGCAGTTAGCCAGATATTAGTATAGCTTATATCTAGCATTCACTGTAAATTTTTCTGTGTGCTTTCAATTTAGTCAAGGTCAAATCAAAAGAAAAGTCATAGTCACATACACTTAAACATTTATCTTTATGAAAGCTTTTAATGATTCTACTGTTTTTCATGGTTATACTTAGTGAAAATAAAGGCTAGATTTTTTTTTCTAATGAGTATTTTCTTGCTGAAGCTACAGAAGTATGATGTTTTAGGAATTATGGGATGGGTGTCTATGACCCAAATTTTGCAGGCGGCCACATCAAATTCCCTAGGAGTCTTTCTTGTCCTTAAATATGCATCTGTGAAAATCTCCATAATAGTAGAAAGCATTTTCAAACTGCTTAAAGCATTTTAAATGTGATTGCTATGTTGGTGCTTGGGATATAATATGGTGGTCCCTCTGGATACTCTTTTATTTCTTTTCATTATCACTTTCGAGGATTTCTTTTCGGAAAAGCACTAAATTAAAATGTGTAGCTACTTTCCTTAATCAAATTTTGTACTGAAAAGAACTGCTTTCAACAAGTGTTGCAAACCCTCCTAGATTACTTTCAGAAGTTCTGCTATGGTGGTGCCTAGGACATATTATTCATTGGGTCATAAGGTATATCTTTATCTAAAGGATATATATGGATCAGGATTTGCCTATATAGTGAGTGTACATCTTAGATTTAAAATTTCTTCTACCGTACTGTACATATATAAAAATGCTCTTTCTCTTAATTTAAAGAGAGAAGCCTGACAAGGGTATGTTAGTGTACCTTAAGGCTAAATGGATAATGAAATGCTAAAACTGAGAGAGAAAGAGAAAAAAGTTAGTTCAGAAAGTTCTGAGATGCTGCTGTTGTAATTTCCTTCTTTTTACTTTGAACAAGGTAAATGTATTCAGGAAAGGACAAAAAAAGAAATTGCAGAATAACAGTATGGATGAGGTTGGAACGGAACCCTGGAGATCATCTAGTCCAACCCTGTGCTCAAAGAAGTTTGCTGAGGACTTTGTCTAGTCAGGTTTTAAATATCTCCAAGGATGGAGACTCCACAACCTCTCTGAGCAACCTGTTCCAATGTTTGACCACTCTCACAGTAAAAAAGCTTTCTTATATTTCAGGGGAATTTCCTGTGTTTCAGTTTGTGCCCATTGCCTCTTGTCCTGTCAGTGAGAACTGCTGAGAAGACTCTGGCTTTCCTCCTCGACTGAGGGTGTCTTCCTTGCTCCAGACCTCCCATTGTTCTCAGGGACCTGGGATTCCTGAAGGCCAGTCTTAACAGTAAAGAGCGAGGTGAAGAAGGCATTGAGTACCTCAGCCATTACCGTGTCCTGTATCGCCAGGTTCCCCCGCCCCATTCAGCCATGGGCCCACATTTTCCCTTATTGACCTTTTGCTGCTGAAGTACCCGTAGAAACCTTTCTTGTTGCCTTTCATGTCCCTTGCCAGATTTAGCTCTGAATGGCCTTTGGCTTTCCTAACCCCATCCCTGCATACTCAGACAGTGTCTCCATATTCCTTCCAAGTCCCCTGTCCCTGCTTTCACCTCTCATATGCTTCTTTTTTATATCTGTTTTCTTGGGAGCTCCTTTTTCATCCATGTAGACCCTCTGCTACTCTTGCTTAACCCCCTCTCATTGGGATAGATCATTCCTGAGCTTGGGGAAGATGATCTTTGAAAAATAACCAGCCCTCCTGGACCCTTGTTCTATCCAGGACTGTATCCCATGGGATTCTTCCATGCAGATCCCAAGAAAAAAATGGTCATGCTTTTGGCTTAAGCATGGTGCTCATTTTCAAGTATTTTATTGCTGGAGGAAATTCAGGTCCAGACTCCAGAATCATTTGCCACACAGAGAACTGACAGAATGATGCCAACTCATATAAATCTGTACAAGTTGTTCTTGAGGGAATGTATAAAAATGGAAAATCTAATCTTGCATACTAGGTAAAAATGTCAACCTTTAATCACAGCTCTACCTGGCTTCTTCTCAGATGCAGATTTATTCTTTTTTTTTTTTCCCCTGTTACTGCTAAGGGTTATTATATCGTATGCAAGGAAAAATCTTCTGGAAGCAGGAGGTGAAGAATTAAAAAAAAAAAAAGCTCATGTCATTTGTATGTATAAGAGAAGTTATAGGGCATCAAGAAAGAGGAAAATATAAGATCTGGAATACATGGTTAAACACTAACTCAGTTTTAACTGTCCTAGCTGCGTTTGCCTCAGGATTGTCTCCTTGCCAAGACCTCTCACAGAGAGCCTTGCCTTTATGTCAGTATACTTGTAACTTAAGAGCAATTTGCAAAAACTGGCAACATTGTATTCCCCTCCCTTTTCCCAGGTGGAGGGTTGTTTAATATTTTCCATCCCAGCTTTCAGCAAGTTCTCCATTATCTTGTGCTTGCTAGTGACATTCCCACGCATCTCTTAAAAGTTTCTTTTACTCCCCTGACACCTTCCTTCCTTTCATTATCCTCACATAAATTTGGCCAGTTAGACCACATAGTAAAAGTTTCCTATTTTTTCTTTTAACTATGGCATGCTGAAGTAACTTCAGACTGATACTGACAATAGAGCGAAGGAGCTTTTTCCTCTGTTGAAGAGTGTGGGGATGTTCAAGCCCATATTTTGGGGGGTTTTTTTTGGAGACAGGTTGAAGGCAAGAAAATACAGTGTTGTTGAACAGAAAATATAGTGTTGATGATTCTGGGTTGCAACAGAGTTAATGAGCACAATAGTTTCATAGTTATTTTTCTTCTCTGCTTTAGTCATGGTGTCGAAGGCCCAACAATTTTTCATTAGATTCAGTGTCTCAGAAGACAGACCATGCAGATGCCTTGCAGATGCCTGGCTGTAGTTTGTTCACCCAGTTCATCCCTCCTTCCTTCCATTCCTGCTAATGAAACTCTCCATTCTGACAGTTCACTGACCCTGATTAAAATACCTACCCCCCTCAAAAACACAGATTTGATAATCTTTTTCAATCAATTAATCAATTAGAACAAATTCTGGGGTCAGATTCTGACTTTACTAGGAATTTTAGAGACCACTTATTACAGTTGTTTCACTTGTCTCCAACGTGAAGACGCTATTTCATGTAACAGACTGAATTGGATGACTTTTGGCTTTGTAGCATAGGCACCAGTTTCCAACAGGCTGCTGAGTCTGAAGAGTTTGAATGGGTTGCGAAGAAAGATGAGATGTTATCAGTAATCAGGGTGAGAAAATCCACTCACTGACAAAATTGTTTTTTTCTAAAAATCTTGTGTATTAAAGATGGTGAAGAGCTGGAATTGAATGAGAAGCTGACAAGAGAAAGGAGAGGAGAATGCAGAATCAAACTCACTTGATTGCTTATTTGGATGTGGAGTTTGGTTTTTAAATTTCCCTTCTTCAGTAGGAGAGGGCATTATGTTTAGGGTTGCAAAGTATGACTGCCAGTTGGCCAGATAGTCTCCCCTGTTTTGGGAGAAGTGTGTTTACACAGTGCAAAGTGGGTCGCATGGTGAAATGCTTTATTTACAGATAATATTTCTGGCTCTTGTGAGAGCTGAATTAAAATGAATAAAGTAAAAGACAGGAGTTAGGAACAGGAATACTGAGTTCAGCTTTGGGATCATGCCAGCTAAATGCAATTAAATAGATTAGGACCTAAGAAGAAGACACAGAAAGTTCACTATAGATGCCAACTGAAAGAACAGGAAAGGGCAAAATATAGCCAGGGGAGATTACACAGAAAAGAGGGAGAAAGAGCAAGAACATTGGAGCATGAACAAACCTCAGAAGTGGCAAAGGCAGACAGTCACTAAGGGAAACTGAAAATCTGTAAGGTAGGATAGAAATGCATGAAAACATTTCTGAGAACAAAGATACTGTGTAAATGCATTTATATTTATAATGTAGGAGGTTTTTAGTAACCTGAGCAAAAGTAAGATCAGCAAAATAAGGGGGTCAGAACTCCTAACCTGGGAAGAGCCATGTTGGACAGGTCAGAGAGGAAAGTGAGATGCTGAGAATGCACAGGAGGAGTCTCGTTTTTGGAGCTGCCGTATGTAATTTCGAATAAAGAACCTGTCAGTTCTTGTCTTAAAATGGTTTCTTCATTTTTTCAGATTATGACATTAGTTATATCTTTTTCATTACTCATGAATATTTGTTTTCCCAAATATTTAAAATATGTCTAAAGTAAAACTTGTAGTCCTAAGGAGAAAAATATAGACTTTAGTAAAATTATAAGTAATGATAAGTAATTTTCATGAGTTACAGATTACAAAATTACATGATTAAATAGTACTTCATCATATATGACAGAATCAGAATCCCCAGTGAGTGAAAGATAATTTTCAATAGTTATATTACTTTCTTCATTGTTCCTCTTTCCCCTTGATTTTCTGAGTAGATTTAAGTGCATTGGACTAGTTTTGCTCATAATTTAATGGAACAAGTGTGATAGAAAGGCTAAGTGATCTTGTAACGAATCCAGAATATGAGCCTTGATCTGAGCCCGTGCCAAAAGTTGCACCGGTTTGCTGAAGTGCTGGTGGGTAACTATTCGTTTAGGCTGGGCTATTAAAGGACAAAACAGACCATTGCAAAGATATACCCATGAGTACTTCTGGCAATAGATGCTGACCTTCCTTAGTCACACGAGGTTGCCAGCTTGGGGAAAGATCTTTGATGGTTAGTTATTTTACAGCTTATTTGTCACTAGAGACTGTGATTAAAAAAGCAGCTGTACTTTCAACATGACCACTTACCAGATTAGCAAAGTGCTTGGTAAGCAAAGTTATAATGACTGTATACTGCCATGTGTTTCAACTAGTTCCATATTCTGATTTGCAAGTATCTTCAGCAAACCACTCTTCCATTAGAAAATATCTCCTGGTAATATATTTGATTAATTTTTTTATTGATTTTTTCTATAATATTTCAAAAATAATTTATTTAGGCTACTGCTCTGTTGTTGGAAGCATCATCAAGTAACATCATGCTGTAGTTGCTGTGAGAATCTCTGCAATTCACAAAACTTGTGTTTCATTTTGTCTTGGAACAAAAACACATTTGTGAAAAAATGTATTTTGGCAGATGGGATTGCTCTGGAGCCAGCTGTAGCAGGATGCCATGCAAGTAAGTAGCTGAACATTGCACACTTACGCAGTTCTGCAAGTGGTGTCAGTTGATGAGGACAAATCAGTCTGACCAAATCTGGTATGCTGCTAGCTTGAGACTCCCAGGCTCCAACAATACCTGTTTGGTGACAAGACTTCCTCTTCTGCGCACAACATAAGGAGTAAGTTATTTCTAAAAGAAAACTTTGACAGTTAGATAATATTTAGGCCTGTTCATATCCTAAAAAATGAAGTCTGGGGAATTTCATTCCACTTCAGTTGTGTTCCAGCACTGATAAACCACATTTCTGAAATGTTATCCAAAATATGTAGGACGTTGACCACATATTGATATTTTCTTACAGAATAATTTAGCACCATTCAATAATAGAATAGAATAGAATATTTCAGTTGGAAGGGACCTACAAGGATCACCTAATCCAACTGCCTGACCAATTCAGGGCTGATTAAAAGTTAAAGCGTGTTGTTAAGGGCATTGTCCAAATGCCTCTTAAACACTGACAGGCTTGGGGCATCGACCACCTCTCTAGGAAGCCTGTTCCAGGGTTTGAACACCCTCTTGGTAAAGAAATGCTTCCTAATGTCTAGTCTGAACCTCCCCTGGTGCAGCTTTGAACCATTCCCATGCATCGTGTCACTGGATCCCAGGGAGAAGAGATCAGCAATAATAGTTTGATCATCCCACCCAGTCACCCAGTTCTGATTTTATGGGACTGGGGCAATAACATTGTAAAATTTTTTTAATAACCATAGCTGGTAGCTTCAAAACTAAGTAAAAATCTTGAGTGTCTGCTTTTTAGGATATTATCCTGAAACGCTGAAGTATTGACTTTTCAGAAAGACAGATCCTTTGATATCTTTTACAAGATATTTTGCATTACAAAAAATAAAAGCCAAAAGATTTAATCCCTGTTGGAGCAGGTCAGGCTAAGTCAGATTTAGAGCTGTACTCTGATGTGAAAAGGAAGTGGAAAGAGTGGTTGCAACTTTTTTTGTTTGAATTCTTGTATGATGACAATCTGCATTATAAACACTGTTTGAAGAATCTTTTTCTAGTAGTGCTTTGTGAACCTATGAACCTTTATGCATCTTTCTCTCTTTCTGATAGTTATGTGTCTTCCACCATGGTGCACAGTAATTTTTCACTGAATTACCATAGAGATTTACTGAGGCGGTCCCAAGCTTCCTGTGCTTTTTGTCTTGCCAGTCTGCCTAGATTCTTTTTGTTGTTGTTGTTGCAGTTCTTAAAACCATGTTTCATAATATACATAGCAGGGATTTTGGTTTTGCAAATAATAGAAGGATCTTCACGCAGTCTTGAAATGCACTAAAAATGTGGTTAGATGAATGCTGCTGTTTTAATGTGATTAATCAAGATTCAATAAGGAAGACTTGGCATCAGGCTGTTTTCTGTAATTGCTAGTGAGAGGAGCATTATCAGCAGTACCAAATCATAAGTATATAGATTAATATTCTTATACAGTTAAGTCATGAGCAAAACCTGTTTGTTTAATTGATACTACAATACTTCCAATACATTAAAGATAATTACAATTGGATGGCTCTTTTTAATGTGCAGCCATATTTTTCATAAATTATTGTACAGAAGTAAAAATAAATCCATGACATGGATCATTCATCACTCATTATTTTATTCATACTGTCACCATTTAAATTTTCTTTCTGCAGAGCAGATAATAGACAATCAGTCCATAATTTAGGATGGCTTCTGTCCTGAATGATCAAAATTTCACATAAATGTTTAAGACTTTTTTTCTTAAAAAAAAAATAAAAAGAAACCTTGTGAAATATAAATTTTGCCATTTCTCAGATAACAAGAACAGAAATACATGGGACTCAGAATAAATCTTAATAAAAAAAATCAAAATCTAAAGCCATTTGATATGGTATTGCTATTTACTAGGCAAATATTATAATGTGTATTGCTAACAAGCAAACTCACACTTAAAAAGAATATATATAGAAAAATATTTAAATCTCATTCAGGTTCTTTTTTCATTCAAGTTTGTTGTTAAATTCAATTTCCCTGTGAAGATTTCATAAAAAAAAAAAAAAATAAAGAAATCCACTTAATATGAGCCTTACCATACTTACTGAGTTTAACAAACAGACTTCAGTGAATTTAATCTGGGAAATAGTTGTCAGCATGCAATGCATATGTGCTCATAGATATGAAATGACAAATCCCAGTGTGTGCTAAAAGACTTAACCTGTTGTTTGCACAGAGTGAGAGAAAAGCATTAAGGATATTTGACATTATTAGTCACACTAAATTATTCTGTACATAGGCATCCCTATATAATCTGTATAACAGTAAAATCTGTAAAATAAAAAATTTGCAAGATACACATTTCTGTGTGTGTAATTTTGGCACAGAACGCAAGAAGCTCAAAATTTGTATTTGTAAACTTGACACACACTGGAGAGTCAATTGGTGAATGAGGACATCTTTGTTTTGTTCCAACCTCCTCTCCAGGTTCTCCTCTTCCATTTCCTCTTTCACTTCTGAGTTGCCATCTAGGCTGCCAGCTCTTCGCAGCTGGAAGTTGTCTTTTTACGTGCACTTTTTGTACTGTAGGTCCTCATGATCTGTCGCACGACTCTACACCTGCAGCTCTGAGTGATTACAGATGGAATATGTATTAGGGTAAAAACACCTTCATGTCATAAATAGCAATACTTTATTTAATTAGTTGGGTTTAATTATTCTATGGTCACAGGAGAAAAACATTGCATGCACGCACACTGGTTTGGTAAGATCTGCATAGTTTAATTTTTAGCCATGGACAGCAGCGTATTCTTAGGTCTGGGTTCACCTCACTCAGCCTTAAGGTAGGAGCAGAGTCACATTGCCCCAGTCAGTGGAGAAGGTTACATTCAGGTGTGATTCATATTTACATATGCTGAATTGCTCCCTGGAAACGCTTTATTCAACATATGGGGACACCAAGTTGACTAGGCTTCTAACATAGGCAATTAAAATTAGCTGAAATCTGTCCAGCTCCTACTGTACACATCTGCTCCTCTTTCACCTCTTTTCCTCCCTCACAAAGATGAGAGTGCTACAGGGAACACTGTGCTCCTCTGTAGCGTTTGGCATAGTACCTGCTGAGCAAATTTCCACCTTTCATGAAGGTTTCCTTTCTGAAGCGTTCTGTAAAATCACACAGTACTTTTAAGTGCCTATATGACTAGTCCTAGCATACGTGTGGTAGTAGATCTTTGTGGTGAATAACGAGAACAATCTTACAAACTCTGGATTTCCTGGGGAACAAACCTTATGTCAGTAGTTTTCTCACTGCCTTTTCTGAAAATTAGGCAAGAAAAACCCAGCAACTGGTTGGCAAAAAGTCAAAATACCAATAGAAAGTGTGTTAACACTAGTAAAAAGTGCATATGTACATCTTGAATATGATGTTGCGTTTCCTATAGTATCCACAGTAGATTAATTCAGAAAAAAATTACATTTTGAATTTCAGATTGAGTAAGGTCATAAACCTCAGCTACTGCATTCAGTGCTTCTTCAGCCGCTCAGAAATCAGAATCATAATTAGTAGTGAGCTAGGTGTCTGCTTTTAATGGAAAATTTATTCCACATCTTAGACAGTTATATATGACTGAACTATTGATTTTAATTGTATCTGTCAGAATTTAGCTGCTCATTCACACGTGTGATATACCTTAATCATTTGTAGGCAGGCACATGCCTCTTTAAGACTCGTTTCCTGTGTAGATAATATACTGCAGTTCCCTGGAGACCTTATATGCATATCACAAAAGCCAGCACAAACAGCAGGCTTGCGAATACCAAAACAAGTGATTAATATTAATTCCTATACTCCACTTTTGTCAAAGGTTTTGGAATCAGCATTTTTTATTTGTCCTGGGAGAGCATAAAATAGGAATACAAATTTGAGGATGCCTATGTAGCAGTCTAGTTTTATGTCAGAGGTTGCTATTTTTTAACTTACTTGCATAATAAAAATGGTACATCAACAGGGTTTCTTTCCCCCTCTTGTTTTACTCTAAACAGTTTTTCCCCATGTGTTTTCTTTAATTTAAGAACAACAAAAAAAGTATATGGCATTACATAGTCACTACAGGTAAGTTATAATAGCTATTACAGTACTTTTTAAACAATTTATATTACAGGTATTCAACAAAAATATGTTCCTGACCATACTTTTATATAAAAACTAATCATGTGCCAAGACTCTCATTCCCTATCTGCTTTATTGTATCTCGTTTCCTTTTTCCTTATTTAGAAATGTCATCAGCATGTGACTGAGGTGAAAAAAGATGATGTACACTTGGTACTTGATAATAAAGGGTTTGTACTTCTGTAGAAGCTTTTCAAGAGCTAATTAGAACAAAGAAGCTGATCTTTACTAAAAATAACATCTTCAGATGTTCCAGTGAAAAGTTAGGTTATACTTACTAAATTATCATCTGGAAGACTTCCTGAGCAGCACAAATACAGCATTAAAATAAGGATTTATTGTCATTATGGTTTTAAAAATAAATAAATAAATAAGTTGTGCTCTCCCGTCTCAAAAAGGCCAATATATAGTTTTCAGCTTGTCAATGGCTTATCTTGTCAGCTCAGTATAAATGGCAGAATCAACAACAGTGGAAACTCTAGAATTTGCTCTAGTGAGAATTTGTTTTTTTCTAAATATTTATGACTGTTATTATCTAGTGATTTATATTTTTTTAAGTAATTTAGTCATTTGGAATTCCCTTTTGTTTTTATAAACTCCTGAAATGTCTACTGAAACAGTTTTATATACATTATGATTGTGTTTAGCCTTTGAGGTCTGGAAAAAACAGTGCTATACCCTTCAGTCTTACCCTAGTTCTTCTGTATTTAAATATGATTTTCCAGGAGATTTTCACTAATGGAATTTTCAGACACATTTCTGTTTCTATAAAATGGTATCTTTTAGCAGTTAATTTGAAGGAAAAAAAAGGTTAAGCATGTGAGGAATTGCATTTATCTTATGTGAATAAAGCCACTTCTGACTTTTGAGTTGAAAAATTTGGTCCTCGGTCCACATCATTCTACCAAGCTGTTCATTGGTAAGCTGAAACCTACTTCTTTTTAGGTGCTATTCTAACAATGGCTGACTTGCCAGATATGTCTAGTGATAGTGCTTTTCTCATGAATCTTTATTAAAATGATGAAGTAGTATGTGTTCAATGATCACAGAGTACTTTTCATATAGATGACTTCTACAAGGTATCTGATACAATGTACTTCAAAACACTACGTAAATTTGAATTAATTAATTTAAAACATGTATAAATTTTAAGAAATATCATGTGATCATTAATAAAAAGTAATGCTTTAATGCATACAGAGTTTAAGCCAATATTGGATCCTGAGTTCTTAAATGCTCGGTTGTACAGACAGCTGTACTATTATAAGGGAAAATCATTAATTCTGCTCTCAGTTGTGAATTAGTCCCACTGCAAGCCAGTTTCTTATTTCAAGATCTCTGTATTGGTAATAGCTGACAAGACAGCTCAAAGTACACACTGTTGACTTTAAGATCACAAAGGTTTTCCTGAGAATTATGTGGGCATAGAGAATGGAGATTAAACTTTTAGCATAAGTCTGGACTTGTTAGCAGTTAAAGCAAACTTTTTATGCATGGTAATGGAATAAATATGGAAATTGAAAAGGGAGGATGAATGCTGAATAAGAAGAAATGTAATTTTTACTGTTTTTTTTCCCTAAAGTATAAACATACTAAATTATTCAGACTATAATAAGGGGAGGTAGCATATGAAATTATATCTCTAAATCCATCCATACTGTAGTTGTGCAGAAGATATAAAAGCTGAGAGCAAAACCCATTAAAACAGTATACAGAATACATTGGAATATTTGTTAATCTATGGATTTTTTTAGTTTACATTCTTCTGTTCTTTTTCTTCCTATTGTTAGCTAGGAAGAACAAACAAAAAAGCATTGCAAAGGTATTTATAAAGTGCTTGCATTACGGCATCTAGACAAACAGCTTAATTTTGCATGGTTCAAAATAGATTCAGTCAACTGACATCCTGTAGTTTCCAGATTATTCTTATAATTAGGGTAATGAATATGTGGTAAACTCTTCAGGTATGTCAACTTGTTGACTGGGATATTCTGTAGTCTCTACTGGCCTGTTGCCAGACTTTTTTGTCCCAACCATGGAGCCTGAAGGGAAACTTTGACTACTACTGGAAATTTTGTGTCCTAATGACATAGCACAGGAGTGCATATGGTATATAAGTCTCCTTCCTGGCCTGGCACAGAGGAAGGTCACTGCCACGTTTGCGTACCCCAGTCATGAAATCTGTTTTGAGCACTGCATAGTTTCAAATCACCTCGGAAGTTTCAGTGTAATATAACTGCGTTTTAGCCTTCTTTATTTTCACAGTCCTTTCAGAGTGTCATTCAGAAGAAAAGTTGCAGTTCTGAAATTTGTTGGTACAGTCCTTGGTTTCTAACTTAACTTGTCTTTTAAGTGTGATCCTGCTTACAGATGGTAAATTGGTGGTCAGAGAATTTAATGATGGAATTGATGTCATACAACTAGGCAACACAACTGGAAATAGTTGGTGAGATTTTTTTATTTTGTTTTTGCTATCAAAACAGAACTTAAGGAAGAAAAAATATGCCTGACAGTTTATTACCATTGTTAAAGGAATATGACTTTCTGATAGTTGGTGCAGCCCCTAAATGAGTACAACTTTGCCTTATGTCTGCTTAGCATATTTTCCTGATGATTCTTGATGGTACCTGATCTCATAAGAACTCCCCAAATCATTACAATATCATTCTCTGAGCATGGCTACCTATGTTGGGATTGGAAATACATTTACCATGGTGTCCAGCCCATGCTGCAAACCAGGAAGAGTGATTCTTAAGTTCGTACAACATAACATTTCAGTGGTGCTGAAGGTTGCCTTCCTGACCAAACTTATCACTTGTTTGTCAGAATCCAGTGATGTCTCCCTTTTTCCCCTCTGAGAGACCCAGAATATTTTTAAATGTTACATTTTGGGGCTGTGTACTTTTGGGGCTGTGTACTTCTGTTACTCTCATGGTTAAGATTTCTGAAAGTATTGTTTTTCAGAACTTCTTGTCAATATCTAAAATTTCACTAGTTTGCAAACCAGGCTTCTAGATTGTGACTCTTGTCCAAATCACTTGGTGAAATATCAGAAAGAGGAGTCAGATGTCTAATCTTAAATTACAAAGTAATTTTTTAAATTATTTTTTCCACAAATGGATAACACAAACTGTCAAGGCTCCTTGTTTTACCTGAGGAATGGTGTGCTTCTTTTACAAGTATATTGAATGGAGAGCATAGGAGACAGTTGAAAAGTATTCAACTTTAAAATACTCTCAGATAAAGTTTAAAATATAAATGAATCACAGGAGTGTTTTTCAGGTGTTCTTATTCACCTTTCATTCATTCAGAAGTTTTTGTATGCTAAGGTTTAATTAAAAAAGGGATACTTAAAGTAACTTAGGATTCTTTTTTAACAAATAGGTTACACTTCTCTGGTATGCGATAGAACATTATCTAATCTAGAACAGATTATCTAATCCAGAACAGATCAACTTGGGTTTGATATTTATAAGAGCTCAGGTAGTTTTTGCTATTGAGAAAAAGTGAGGAGGTAAAAAATTTATGGGACTGGACCAGATGCCTCAAATAGAGCAGATGAGATATAGTTTGAACCCAGTTTGAACATATTTCCACCGGGAATGTGTGTGCCTAAGAGAATTTTCCCTTTTTACTCATGTTCTGATCTCTCCCTAACATCCTGTAATACATAGCTGGAAAGGAAAAAGTGGACGGAATTTGTTACCGTTTGGTGCTTGTGTGTGTTAGACTTGAAATGTGGCAATGGTAAGCAGAAAATACTTTTTTCCCTCCCACTCTATTGCCCCCCCCCAAATCCTTTATGCTCAGAAATGTTACTTTCTATAATGCCTTACATACTTGCCTTTGCATTAAATAACCTGCGTCCAAAGAGAGAAATGTCATAATTTGAGATTTACATTGTAATTCTAAAAGTATTCACTGTTTGTAGATAACTGGGAGGAGGCATGGGATATTTCCTAATACCCTTGTGAAGAAAGCTCACCTCCACCTGAAGACTGCCTTGCTACAGTTGTCTTTTTGAACTAAGAGCCTATTTCCCCACCTTGCCTTTTCACTCTATTCTTGTTTGTATCAAAGGACTTGTATTAAGTGCTACTAAAATAAATGTATTAAAGAGATATTCTACTACACTAATGGTGAAAGTTAACTTTCACTGCTCCCTGAAGGGGAAAGCATATCAGTAATTGAGGCGTTACCCTTGCTGTTCTGTGAACCTCTCTGTGATGTATGAAAGATGTCTTGAATTATTCAGTGTTCCTTGTTAGTTATGTTTCTCCTTGGTTTCTCTGTGTAGCTGATGTCATTTGTGGAGGTGAGTTTTTTATCATGTGGACAAAGCCCAGATTTGTGAAAATATCTCCCTTTTTTACTTTTGTTATGTCTAAGAGGTAGCATTTAGTTGCTGACATTTTCTATTTGTCCACATTTTAGGATATGAAATGTTTGGAAACCTTTAGAAAAGTAATATTACTTTGTTTCTTAAACTTCCTACACTGACAGAAAAACTTACCGAACATTGCAATAATGCTGATGCTTGCAGTCCTTAGGGTAATTTAGTGCTGAAATCACAGAGAATGCTTACAGGATAAGCATTCCCATTCGGTTTTATTTAAAATGACCTCTATGTATAGGTATACCTATTTCTGAAATTCTGCTCGTTTATATTTCACACTTGAGTGCACATCCATAAAGACAACCTTTCATAAAAGCAAAATGCACGTACATACAAACCTAGAATTTTTATTTAAAACTCTTTCCTAGAGTTACCAGGTTTCTCTTAGTTTGGTTAATCTTAAATTAGAACAAAAAAAAACCAAAAAGAAAAAAAAAGAGATTTTATATTAGTTATTTAATCCCTCAGCTATCTACTAGCAGGAGCACCAATTGCACCAGCACAGATGTGCTGTCTGTAAGTGCTGTAGGACAAGGTGTAAGAACAGCCCATTCTGGCATAAGAGCATTTTGTCACATAAATGTCACAAAAAAGCCTGTCATTTCTGTGACTATGACCTAGCTAGATATTTATTAGTCCTTCAGCTTTGAATTCCCCATCCCACAGGTTAATGAATTCTCTTTTTAACTTTAAATAATTATGTAGTGTTTATATCAGAGATGAATTTTAAAATGTTATTTTCTAATATTGTCAGTCAGTACCAATCCCACTAAGGTGAACAGCAATATGGCCTCAAATCAATACTGAGCAATAGGGAATGTACAATTACTTCTGAAATTATTTGTCGCCTTGCTTGTTGCTGATCTCATCACAGGTGGAGTGAATGTAATCTGCTTTTTCAAGGAAGGAAGATGTGATCATATGGTTACAGACCTTAAAGTAAAGAACCATGAAGGAACACTTTGTTCGTCTTTCAAACATGCAGAAAACATTCCTCCGTATACTGATATTTTTCACTTCTGTGTAGTTTTCTGAGCACAGAGAGGACAAGGGCGGCTGCACTAGGCTGGCTGATTCACTGGAATACATAGCACAGAAGGCTAAGTTTTACCCTTAGACCTACCCTGGTATCTCCTTAGAAAACCAGAAATCATGCTGATCTGAAAGCTGAATGTTTCCCAGATGAGGAAAAACCACACTTTTCCCTCTTGGTATATTTCCTGCAGTATAATTGAACGTATTCATCAGTTCATACAAGACTCTTATAATTGAAAGTCTTAATTCTAGCTTTGCAAGGTCACCTTGGTCCCTAATGGAGAATTGCAATGAAAGCCAAGAGACTGAAACACTGTTCCCAGATTCTGCCACTGACCTGCTTTCCAAATTATCTCACATTTTTTCTTTATTTCTCTTTTTCGTATCTGTGTGGATATTTTTACTGTACACTCTCTCGAAGGTAGGAATTGCTTGTTTTAATGCACTATCTCCAGGCTTGATTTGGACTTCTATACTCTTTGAAGCATCAAATGAGAATAAAAGGGAGAAGATTCAGATGTGTGAAAATCTGTTTGCATTTTAAATTGATGGTTAATAGAAAAACTTTTGTGAAACAGCAAAATGCATAAAATCCATCAATTTGGGTAAAAATCTCAGCTGTGGTTCAAAGATAAATTCTCCTCAAGTAAATAGTGTAAAGTAACTCATCTGACTTCAGTATTAACATTTTGTAATAGTTGACATTGGCAGTCTGATTTTATTATTATTTTTTAGCCTTAAATTGCACTTTATTTTAACACTGTACATCTTGCCATTACAGGTTTTATTGCTTTCCTAGTGAACTTTCTGCCCAGCTCATGCCTCCATCTAGAGTGATGATTTAGCTTTATTGACATGATCATAATATGAAGTTGATGTGGAGAGCTGTAGATGTGCCACACCTGCTGATACTAGTGTTAACTGCTTAACTAATGCCCTACATGCAAGGTTGAGAGCATCTCTCCAGACTTTGGGAGCTTACCAGAACTAATTCTGAATCAAATCCCTTCCATTCTTGCATGGTAAAACAATTCATGATACAAGAGACGTGCAGTAGTTCAAAGCTTGAAGAAATTCTTTGATACTTTTGTATAATCAAGCAGAAAAGGAACAGAGCTGCTGGGGCAAAAGCTAATAGGAAACCAAACACATATGCACATATTTTTCAATCTAAGAAAATAAAAATTGAAGCTACCCTTTATCCAGAGAGATGTAAATGAAGTTCTGAATAAAAATGCAGCTGTTTCTTTGTATAAAAGTCTCAACAACTCTGACTGTCATACTAATAAGATTTTAATCTGCAGTCCTCATAAAAAAGTAAAGGACAAGCTGTTATTAAGGCTCATTCCATGTCAGGTGGCTGCATAGACCTCATTCAGTAATTCCGAACCTCTCTCATACATGCTGCTTTTTATTTACCAGGGAACTATCATGACTGCTTTTCCCTTCGGCAGTAGCGTTACAGCTTCTGGTACCTGCCTGACACTGGCATTTTAAATGTTTATCCTAGAGGAAAGATGTGTCCCAAAATGTTCCAGTATAGCAATTGCAACTAAATTCTGCCAGGCAGCTTTACAGGAGCCAGGTGCTACTGCAAAAGAAAAAAAAAAGGACTCTGTAAATTACAGGCTATTTTTATGAAAGTAGAAAGTAGGTTTCAAATATTTCTGTGCCTCAAAGTCCTGAGGCTACAGAGAGCATTCTACAATATAGTATTTCCATTCTATAATGGAAATACAGGAAAATAAATTTTAAAAGAAATTATTACTTTCTTCCCTAGACTTTCCCATTTATTCTCTTCTGAGAGACCCTGTTTCAAGCTAAAATTTTTGAATGAAATATCATTATGTAATCTACTAACACAAGTTTATAGGCATTTTAGAGCAAGCATGTTTGATTATGGATTTTTTTTTTTTTAACTCATTCTGCATGTCTAAGGATAACTTGTGGTTATAATCTGTACTTTTTTGTGAAACACCTTGGTTTGAAGATACCCATTGTGATAATTAGCATCATCTCAGTTTTGTAAAGCAACTGTGTTATCTGCAGACCTCCTGCACTTTCTGGTTTACCCTTACTCTTGCAGCTGTGGGAAATAGAGGAACACTGGCATTCCTTTCCAGTTCTTACTTTTCTGATCTAGATTTATACACGTGAACATACTCAAAAACATATGTATATGACTATCTGCACATAGGTAGCTCACTACAGAAAATTAGCAAAAAGCTTGTAATTTTAATAATGTTACCATTTTAACTACAATCTCTTGTAAACAGATGAAGTAAAGCAGAAGACGTAGGATTTGAATACTTAGAGTTGGCATTTCAGTTCAAATTAGAATTTCTGGGTAAGATTGCTTTGTTAGGAGACTGATGTACTTAGTAAATCAAAGGAACTTTTGAAGCGTGATTTGACATGAAGAGCAATGTGTTAATATTCTGATTTCACAAAGCACAAAAATGTCAGTTATCAGAATGGTGTTGATTATATTTCACAGCTGCTTATGCTGATTCCAGTGAAGAGAGTTGCGGGAAATTATTCCAAAGGATAAAACTGGCTGCTTTAGTACCTTTTTAAACATTTTAAACCATTACAAACAAAAGAGTTGTCAAGAATAAAAACACTTAGATTGTGAATAATTTGTGAACTGAATATAGATTAATTATTTAAGTTATATTGTAATACAGATGATTAATTATGACAGTGATGAGCACTATAAAAATTTCTAAAAACTAATATAATGCTCTTGAAATAATAATGTAATTAAAATCTTGTGGGGATGAGGCCATCAATCATGTTCTAGAGACAAAATTTGTGCATTTGAAATCCTACATTCTCTACTGAGGTCTTCATTTAGATTGTAGTGAAATATTCAGGGGGTCATGAAACCCCCATTTGGCTACTGATAATACGAGAATTATTTCTGTCTGCTTTCCAGAGAATTATAAGGATGACTCAAGGTTTGAGTAGCCTTCACAGTACCATGTCTGCTAAGCATTTTCATTTCATTACCATGGTGATACATAAATTCTAACGTGAAACAAAAATTGGTAAGTGCATCAGCCAGCCAGCGGTTTACTGTGCATATACTTTTGGGAAGGAGGAAAAAAAAGAGCAAAAATGTTTTATGTCACTGAAGTATGAAAAATGTAGCTATTATAAAAAGCACAGTCTTAATTTTAGGTTGCTCAGATAGAGTTCTTTAAAATAATAGTTGAGAAAGACCACTCATTTTATGTGGTTCTTTATACTCTTTGAATACTTAATATCAGGTTGTTTAAAAAGCATCTGCAGGATAAAGTCTGGTTTATAGCATCCATGGCACAACTTGTGACTTGGTAGATCCAATTCTTCAATGAATTTATTAACAGATATAAAGAATTATTCATCCTGTACTCTTTAAATGTTGGAGGAACTTGCTAATGTGTAGCAGCATATTTGCTTCTGCCAGGTGTAACTGTATGCATGTAACGTGGCCTAAAATTAAAAAGTCATTTAATCAGCAGTTTAGTTGATCTGTTGGCTTATTTTCCTTCCATTAACCAGAAATCTCTACTGACACAGAATAATGGAAACTCTGTAATTATGAATTGAAACTGATAACAGATTCAGGTAATGATCTTGCCTAGAGGTTATCAATAATTTATGTGTTAAGGGAAAGGTAGTTAGTAGATATGAATATATTTTAGGAATAATTAAGATATTATCATATCTTCTGTTAAAGGTAAGATAAAGTCTGAAAAAAGGATGTTCATGCTGGCAGGGTCAGGAAGGAAACATCACATTCAAATTGTAACAACATTAAATGAAGATAGGTTTTGAGGCGGGGGAAAGGAAGGGAAAAAACTCTATTTTCCTCTTGGCTGTGATCACTGACAAGATGAAATGGTGGGCAACATTGTGATGAAAGTCTACATGTGGGATACGCAGAAACTCCAAAGCAACTCTGAAAAATAAGCTCAATGTTCTAAAAATGTTATTGACTTCAAAAAATGTTCTCTTTAATCCTCTGGAAACAGAAGAGTAGAGTCTGAAAAATGAAGACAGAAATTCCTGTCTGTGCTCTGAGGAAAGGAGAGCAGACAGACAAATTCAAAGAGCAGTCATGTCCACCCTGTTACATGAGACTCTTCTGCCTTATTCTTTTGTCTCTCTTTTGTCTTGGCACAGTAGGGAAAGAAGAGGTTGGTTACACCAGAACTTATTATTTATATTTTAATTAATTAGAAGAATAATTATGCTGGGTCTGCCCAAAGGGTCCATCTTGTTCAGTGTCCCACCAAGCAGGTGGGAGTTGTACCAGAATTGAGAACACATATGTGATAGCATTGTCCCAGTCTCCAGCTTTTCAACTAAGAGAATTACTCTGGTTAAAAACAATTACTTTATTTATTCTTTATTTAATTTAATCCACTTTTACCTCTTTTTTAATGATTTACATACTACCATCACTATATTAAGATTTCCCAGAATGGTGCAGAGAAGATCCCTTTTTATTCAGCTCTCCAATGGCACTTTACATTTTATGCCTCTCTCTACTTTTCCTGTCCCTGATTTCTTTTTATTGATTATTTTTCTTCTAAATTAGGCAGGCATTAGCATACTTACCCTAGCTGGATTTTATTTACATTTCTTTGATCTTCAGGCTTTCTTGAAAAACTGGTAGGAACTGGTTTCCAGTTAGTGTTGGAAGGTGAATTTATTACTTTGCTCATTAGACTCAAGAAGAGGTTCTCTTTTATCTGTCCTTTTTTTCCCCTCTCTCTTTTCTTTTCTTTCCCTTGCTTATTTTCATTTCACTAGGCTTTTGAAATTTGTGGTGACGTTAACCTGCATAAAAATGATTTCTGTTACTAATATTTTAGCACATTCTGCTTTAACAGGGACTTGGAAGCTCACTAAGGAATATGTCAGTTCTTTTTGCTCATTGCAAAGGCTTCTGGGCAAATGAATGAGTTTAACACAATTACGCAGCTGTAACACACAAGCAGACATAAACTGCTTAAGGGGTCTCAGAACATAATTGGCACGATTTAGGTGTCTAGGCATCAGTCTCTCATGCATTTTAGGTACCTTAGAGAATCTGAGACAACTGCATGAAGTGGCAGATATGACACAAGACCTTTAAAAATCTGACCTTTTCTGGAGTGGCAGCTCTAGGCTTGGCAGGATACCCTGGGGCATGTAAAATGTAGATGCCCCAACTCATATACATAGCCAGCTGAATTCCACCCCAGATCTTTTATTTCATGTTCTTAACATGCTGTAACACTTTGATGTACAGTCTCACTTATCTGCAGCGTTTGTAATGTTGTGCACCAAAACCTAGATTTTGGGAAATACTCCTGTGTTTTGCCACACCTAAGGTTGTGTTGAAAGGTCCTGTTTCTTTAAGTATGATTTTTGCGGCCTCTGTGGTATAAATATATTGTCTCAACCATTGCCAGGGAAGAGACATGATACTGCAAGCTTTCTAAAAAAAAAATCATTAATAGTAATTTGACTGTTTTCAAATTCCTATTGTGTATACAGAGTTAGGCATATTGAACATCAGTGTCTTTCTGGCTTTCCAGCTAATTAGGAATTTAAATAGTGACACCTATTTTGGAAAATGAGTGAGATTTTAGTGTCTGCATTGCTTTTATAAACTGTCTTAAGTCTGTGTTCTTAAATCTCTCATTGGAGGAGTGGAGAAACAAGATTTTAGTTGTTTCTTTTTAAGAAAATACATATTTGAATTTTTTTCTTTTTTTAAAGAAGAAATTTCCTGATCTTGGTGGGGTGGGCGGTGTATTTTCTTATTTGTGTTACTTTTTTAGACGTCAGTGAATTTATATGCTGAATTTGAAAGATTCATTCCAAATAACTAATAGGGTTTTTTTTTTATCATTTCCATATTGAGAAGTTCTTGAAACTTTCTCTGAGCTCTTTAGCATTAAAGCTAGAGGCTAAAAATCCTTGATTTCCTATATTCCCTGAAGAAAATAAGTCACTAGTAAGTAGAAATTAAAGGAAATAAGGTAGGAATAACAAAAATGGTCACTTTAACCATCCCCTGGATTCAAGACAAGATCAGCTATTTCTGATATATGTCTTTCTAATACACTCTGAAAATTCAACATTTTTCTACTGTCATCTCAGGCAACCTACTCCAGCACACCTTGTATTTATGAAAGTTTCCTTTCCAAATGTTTATTGAAATTTAAGCACTTTGCCTTATTTTATTAATAAATATATAGTACCTTCTTATTGCAGCAATCTTTTTCTTTAAAGACTAGTATGCCACTTTATGACTCCTTCCCTCACTAGACTAAATAAATATTTTTTTTCCCCATATATTAAATTTTCAAGACCTCTTGTCTTCCTCTTGTCTCTCTTCTGGACTCTAAGTAGTCACTTCATGGGTTTCTTGCAGTTTTCAACTGAAAACTCAGTTTACAGCTGTAGTATTTCCAGCTGAGATTTCCTGTTGGCAAATAGCCCCCCCCCCCGTTTATATTTTCTTGTATTGTCCCCAACCACCAGCCCTACAAAAGTATCACATTGAATGTTGTGTAAATGCCTAGAGAAAGTTTCTAAGATGACTTTATTTTTTTTCATCGCATTTGCTGATATTGTTGGGAAAGGAAAACAGAAATGGGAGGCAATCCCTTCCAGTCTGATTCTGACTGACATGATCCTCTGATGATGTCATCCACGACGTTCTTTTGTGCTTTAGCATGAAAATATGATTCTTATCCTAAAGCTGGAAAAATCATAGAATTTTCTCAATTATACAATATATTACAACTAGCATGTGAATTTACTGCTGAAACTCAGCAGAAAATTATTTTAGAGATTTTAACAAAAAAATCAATTATACAAGTGTTAAAAATAATGATGACAATAAAACATTTTAATCAAGCCCAGTGCTGTGCAAGTTATGACAAAAATTAGCTGAGCAACAAAATTAGTTTTCCCTTGGACTGTTTTATTTCCCTTCTGATAATAATGATAAAGTCAGTTTGTGCTACTTGACAGTCATGATTTCTTTTTATCTGTCTAGATGCAACAGAGGTCTTCCAGCTGAAAATGATGCTTTGCTTTGAGGGATAAATAGAGTCTTGCTGGCTTGCTTACAGTTTCATTTCTAATAGTTTGGTGGGAGGACGTTACTGGTGTTGCTCTAGAGCAAATGGTGCTCAGACTTGAGTCCCATATGTGGTGTGTATCCTCCCCACCCCTCCACCCTGCCCCCAAACCAATCCAAACCAGAAAACAAACCCATCTTGCATTACAAAATCCAGAAACATCTCTCTCTCTGTGCTTCATTCATGTACCTTAAATAGTTCCTAGTGGTACTGCTGAATTTGTTTCCTTTGTGGTCCTCTACTTCTAACAACAGAAAATAAGTATAAGGAATGGCAGAGTTTAATTTCTGATAGACTTCTATCTCCTCATTTGATTCTTAAATGTTTTGAGTGCATGGTGTCATTATAATTTTACCCCCTGTTTTCTTACTTTCGAGTGGGTTATCTGGTGCTTAAAAATGTAACAATGCTGCAGCCTTTCCTTCACTGGAAGCAGTAACATGTTCGTTCTTTCAAGTTTCCTACTGTTCCCATGAAAATTGCCAGCAACTTTGAGAGTTGTCCAGATTTTCTCAGAAATGTCCCAGTAATTATTGAATTCATTGCTCAATAATAGCAGCAGATAGATGTTTGGACACTGAGTCTTTTAAGTCACGCCTCCAAAAAAAGAAAGGTGGGGGCAGCGAAAAAGTTTTTCTGTACATTGATTTTCTATTTAGTGTTAATACTTATAGAAAACTTGTTTCTCAAATGTTACCCGAAATGAAGACAACTGCGTGATAGTAGCAAGAGCATCTTCTGATTAATGACAAATATGTCAGCTTGGCTTCTAGAAAATTAAGTCAGAGGCTGCAAAATGTGCAGACAATTCCTTCTGTTTCTAGTGTGTTTGGGGAGGGTGCAGGCGGGGGGAAAGGTCAGACAGCTTTTTCACAATTGCAACTCTGCTAGCTATAGCTTCTGCTTTAGGCATTATTTTCCTATTATTGTTTTTGGTGGGGAGATATGTGTGTCCTTGCATGGGCTCAGGCTTGCATGATTGATTTAAAAAAAAAAAAAAAAAAAAAAAAAAAAACCAACAACAACCAGTTCAGCTCATCCAGCAGAATTCATAGCCCTCTGGCATTTAATTATATTCAGGAAGCTTTTTATTTTTTCTGTTTTTCACAGGCTTTTCATAAGGCTACTACATCTTTATTGGCTACATTGAATATGTGTCAATGGAGTTGTTTTTCATGCTGCATGAGTGCACTGATGCTGTGATCTGCTTTTGGCAACTATAAAATAGAGAACAGTAACATTAGTACAATAGAAGAGGAACAGCGCAGGACACAAGTGAGAGAGGGCAGCTACCACATAGCCTGTCTCGTATAAGAGTTGTTAATAATGGATTAGGATCCTCTCTGAGGCTCTGCGATAGGTCAGATAAAAATGATAACCAATTTTGTGGCACGTGCATGACATAAACTCAGTTTAGGATTGTGCAATTAATAGCATCAAACACCATAAATTACAGCAAAATTATGGGTTTATAATTTAGGGTACAGAAAACTAAAACTGTTTTATGAGGCTTTGAAAACAGATGTGTAAGGGAATTTTTTTTAATATATTATACTTTTTTTTTTAAGTGAGAAAAGTTATCGGAAGACTGGGGTTAAAAATGAACTATCTAGTGGTAAATAACTCAACCCTGATAAATCACAGAGGAAGTGTACCTAGTGTAAAAGCAGCATCTCATGAGGTTTTGCACCCACATTACCAAAAAAGATGTTCTCTGGATGGGCAGAAAGGAAAAACCCAAGAGTCAAGCCAGCTGAAGTGGCCATCTCTTCTTACTATTTTTAAATGGAGACAAAGTTTGGAAGAGTGCCTACTGAAGAAGCACAAAACTAGATTGAATTGTTTTCAGGTAATGTGTCAGTCACAGAATATCTTAGCTGTTGTAAGTAATATGATTAAACATAATCGGCAACTGCATGTGGTTGTGTCTAAAAGATTAATGTCAGATATGTATGTCATATATCATTCCTAATTTGCACTAATGGTTTGGAAGCTTGTTATGAATATGTTTTCAGAATTTTTATTAGTGCACAGCCAAGTATATGATGTTTTAAAAGGCTAAGTCAGTTCTTACTGATGCTTTCTGAAGTGTCAGCAAATATAATTTAGTAGGTTTTGCTGAAAATCACAGAGTCTTCTTTGCAACATCTGAAGAATTCTGAAGTAAGAGATAATTCATTTTGAATATAAATATGGATATATTAATTTTGCAGTGCATATAATGAATGTTATGTACTATTATATTTCAGAGATTACAAATGAAGTCTTATTTGCTCTGCAATATACTTTTCCATATTTGATTAAAAGCAAATTGAAAATAAAAATGTTTATTGTAAACATAGCAATTATGAAAGAAGAATGTTGACAGTCACTGTAATGTTTGCAAGAGCGTGCAAGTTCTCACCACATTTCAACTTCACGATTTGGAGTCCCACATTAAACTACATGAAATAAATATATATTTGGAAAAGGTAAAAATACAATTAAAAAGGTATCTCAATATGACGCAGAGTCTGGTTAAGTTTGAACTTTGCTGACTTCAGTGCAAGCAGAATTTCAATAATAATCTCTAAATACAGCACTGATATATCTATTACTAGCAGTGTTAGAGATTAATATAATAGACTGTATATAATGCTATGTATATCTGTTTTAAGGATATTTGTGTGGTGAATTTAGTTTCTTCTATTATGTTACTACCCTAATTTAACAAATTTATTCTCATCAATGCTGTTATTCATAGATGGACAGTTATAATTCATGGATATAATGATATCTTGTTCTAAGTTAACCTTCAAGCAGAAATCCTTTTAAACTTCAGAAGACAAAACTTAACTGTGCAAAAGACTATAAAGCATTTTTTAATGAGGAGTGGATTATATTATAGTTCTGGTAGCAGTGTTTGAGTGATAGTACTGAGTGGGTCATAACAATCATTCACAATTCCATTCTTTTCAGAAGCTTCCCTTTTTAAAACTAAATGCAATGCAGGCTCTAATAGAGGATTATTTTAAAGAATTCTTGTACTGTTCATATTCAGAATAATCATTTACAAAATGAACTTCTTTGTACTCATTTGACAATGTTAAGCAGCAAAATCAAAAGCCTCTGGAAAATGCTTTTTTCTCACCTATTCTTGCACCTCTCTTTCTCTTTTTAAAAAAAAAAACAAAACAAAATCAACAAATTCTAGATATGATCTATTTTAAAATTTACTTGTCACATTCTCATGAAATAAAACAGAATAATTCTGTTTAAATGTTCCATAACACACATGACTTTGATTAAAACAAATATGTAATTTTTTTATCTTTCCATCATTAGTGTGTGCTAGTGGAGGCAAAAATGGTTGAAGGAGGAAACTTTGTGTAAATCTAAAATAGAGAGATCTAAAATATTTTCATTCTTAACATAGAGAAATGCATATATACTAGAATATAGGTAGATTTGCCAATACAATATAAACAAGACAAAGTTTATGATGCTATGTGAATTTTCATATTATGATATGTAGGAAATGATTTACAGAATCTCTGTAGCAGCTTGGTATTGACTTTGAGTGTAGGTGATTGAATCTTAGGAGGAGGGAAAAAGAACAAAATGGGTTCGTACATTGCCAAATTGAGTTTGGGATGAGTAGTCAGGAATTATATTTATTAGGTGATGATAAATTGCAAGTTTAGATAGCAAAGATAGTCTGGATGATGAATTGCAAAAGGATCTTAAAAGACTGTGAGATAAAATGGCTGATGAAATTTAGTATGAATGATTGTAAAGCAGTGCACATAGTGGTGGAGACTGGGTGAACACTTTTAACATGGTGGGCTCTGGATACCTAGGACAGAGGTCTTAGAGTCATAGTTCCCAGATAAGATCACCTCAGTAGTGCTAAAAAACCCCAAACCCCCAAATCCAAACCCAACCCCAAAACCTTTCACTTATATTAGAAATTATTAAGAAAAGAATAGAGCACAAAAAAAGGCCAACAGGACCAGAAATGAAGAGAGCAGAAATGAAGGGATGAGCAGGAATTACCCTTTCACTGGGGTAACCTTGAGGCAAGAGGAAATAAGATTGTGGGGAAGTTTCACATCTTAAAGCAAATGGTGGGGAGATGAAGTATATGGACCATCTTGAGGATAGTGCATGCAGCATGGGGGCCACATATCCCAGCAGGCCATAGTCCAGAAGGTCACTGAGCTTGGTAAAGTCAACCAAGAACATCCTCAGGTGCAACAGCCAGAGCAGAGAGAGTTCTGCCCAGTCTACAACTACTCAGACACTCCATCCTCCAGCTCATCTGAGTTAGCTGATGGAGAGGGATAGATGACAGAGGTGCACACCTAGATAGAGCAGCTATGTCGTGTGGGTAAGCTTAGGGTGCCAGGTGGTAGCATTGGGGGGTTACACAGCAACAAAGTGGAGAGGGAGGTGCTGAGCTCTTCTCCCTGGGATCCAGTGACAGGACACATGGGAATGGTTCAAAGCTGCGCCGGGGAGGTTGAGACTGGACATTAGGAAGCATTTCTTTACCAAGAAGGTGTTCAAACACTGGAACAGGCTTCCTAGAGAGGTTGTTGATGCCCCAAGCCTGTCAGTGTTCAAGAGGCATTTGGACAGTGCCCTTAATAATTTGCTTTAACTTTTGGTCAGCTCTGAAGTGGTCAGGCAGTTGGACTAGGTGATCCTTGTAGGTCCCTTCCAACTGAAAATTATTCTATTCTGTTCTATTCCATTCCATTCTATTCTGAGTATTCCCTTACTACTTGGGGTGGAGGAAGGTTTGGTGTCTGAGGTGGTGCAGATTTTGGTCAAGGAATTGCAGTAGTGACCTTCCTCCACTTTCCTTTCTGCTCATGCAGGAGAGTGGGAGATGAACTCCTAGAGCAGGAGTCAGCACACCCAGCTATAGAAATTGGGTGGGAATTGTCCTTTTTTATCTTTTGGCTACTGTGGGACACAGGATATTGCAGAGATGGCCACTTGGTCCAACCAGTATTGCTGTTCTTATGTTCTTACATTTGATTGGAGGTAGTATCTTTGACAGATTGTTGAGGTTTTTTTGTTTTGTCCTGGTTTTGGCTGGGATAGAGTTAATTTTCTTCACAGTAGCTAGTATGGGGCTAGGTTTGCATTTGTGCTGGAAACAGTGTTGATAACACAGGGATGTTTTCGTTATTGCTGAGCAGGGCTGACACACGGTCAAGGCCTTTTCTGCACCTCACCTCACCCCACCCCACCAGCAAGTAGGCTGGGGGTGCACATGGAGTTGGGAGGGGACACAGCTGGGACAGCTGATCCCAGCAGACCAAAGGGCTATTCCATACCATATGACGCCACGCTCAGCATATAAAGCTGGGGGAAGAAGGAAGGAAGGGGAACATTTGAAGTTACAGTTACAGTATTTGTCTTCCTAAATAACTATTATGCGTGATGGAGCCCTGCTTTCCTGGAGATGGCTGAACACCTGCCTGCTGATGGGAAGTAGTCAATGAATTCCTTGTTTTGCTTTGCTTGTGCGTGGCTTTTGCTTTACCTATTAAGCTGTCTTTCTCTCAACCCACGAGTTTTCTCACTTTTACCCTTGCGATTCTCTCCCTCATCCCACTGAGGGGGAGTGAGCGAGTGGCTGCATGGTGTTTAGCTGCCTACTGGGGTTAAACCACAAGAGTTTTTTAGCAGACCTTGGATTTTATCATGACTTATAATACCTGAGAATGGAAAATTAAGCTTATTCCAGCTTAAGTAAATTTTTATGAAAAACCATAATATTATTCAGTTTGCAGTATGCTTTGAAGAGCCTGTGAAAAGCAAAAAGAAGGAGAAAAAGATGGTGAAAATGTCACGTGAAAAAAGAAACTGGCAGACATAAGCAGGCTCATCATGCCTTAGAGGAGATATGCATACAGTCAGACCAGCCCTTTTTAAAGATTTCTACTTAAGATTTGTTTGAGGATGAACATATAGTGGTAGGTGATTGGATTTATTGCTTTGGGAACCTTGGTTAAAGAGCGATGAATCAAATTGTCTTCTCACAGTGAAGTGTTCTTTACTAAGGTTGGTACGTACAGCTTTCTGCTGCTTGTCGTGCCTTGCGGACTTGGATTATTAGCACCAGGGACTCATGAAATAGTGGTTTCTGTAATCTCTCACCAATCTCAGCGGGTATGTGTTTCACCTGCAATGCCATGTGCTTTAATGGACAGAAGTTCAGCCTGGAAACAGCCTTTTAGATGCCCTCTTCCTATGACTTTTTGATCAAGACAAATTACTATCTTATTGGCAGATAATCAGTAAAATGAGACTGCTTTTAATTGTGCTTCATAATGACTTTGGAGCTCTTCTCACCTTATCTCCATAGGTCTTTGTCACTGCACATGTTCAAAATCTGATGTTTAAAGTACCTTGAAGTCTGATAACTCAGGGAAGTGCTTCATTGACTAGATAATGTCTCTCCTGAACCCTTTTACCAGTGAACCCAGGTTTTTCTTTCACAGATGCTATCATGATAGCAGCAATTTTGACTTAAAGATCACATATGCTGTGTACATGTCATATTTTATGTTCACTTTTCCAATCTTTACCTCCCCTGAGGGATCAGTATTCACCATGGAGAGTGCCATGTATTTAGCCTCGACTTAAGCTAACTGCCTGCCATAAAAATGTGTAATTTTAACAGGAGGAAAAAAATTAAGCATTTTCCTTTTTATGTAACTTGCAATTGGTTGCATGCAGCATGTTATACCACCAGTTGTGTGCAAAAAATCTGTGTTGTTTTGAGGCTACTCCATATGAGTTATGTTTGAAAGCAGCCTGATGTAGTAGGTCTTTCCTTCTAGCTATTGCAGTTTGTTGAACACTACTGTCCCTTATTACGGAATTGAATGGAATAAAAAATGTATTCAATTTCTTAATGTAATTTTACTCTAATTAGATAGGGAAAGGAAACTACTACCTATAATTGTTTTACTGCATAAATCTTTCATGGCCACAACAAACCCTTGTGGGAAGAAATACAGTCTTCCTTCCCCTTCTCCCTGAGTCTTCCCCTGCTGTCGTCATCTTCATCTTGCCTTCTGGTTTTGTTTTTTGAAGTGCCAAAGTAGGGAGTTTCAAAAGCAAAGAACCAGAGACAATAAAAACATGTTTCTTTTGTTTCACACATACAAAGCAGTTGTCTTCTGGAGGCAGAAACTGCAATTCCCTTAATAACTGGTCTTAATCTACTATATTGAGGTGATTAGTCATGTAGATGTTTCTGGACTACTTCTACACTAAATACACATAGGTCAATATTACAAAAGACCTGGGTTAGCACCATTAAGGATGATATGAAACATTTCATAATGATAAATAGTGTGCACCAAATGATTTTCTGAATACTTATGTTCCTGTACCACTTCATCACATATAAGTTGCTGGTGAACTTTAAGAATTGATTCTAGAAAAAAATTTAGTAAAGGTAAGAACTTGTAGCTGTGTCCTGTCCTTTTAGGGTGCAAGAGATCAGAAGGGGCAGGTCTGGAGAACAGCATTTCATCTCGTGATGGTCTTCTCTGGTATTTGACTGCAGTCTTACTTGTATAAGGCAAATTTAGCTTTTTAGATTACTAGGTTTAATAAAATCCAAAACAAAGAAATATTCCCAGAGTGGAAAGAAATCACAATATAATTTTACACAAGCTTAGGAACATCAATAAGCAGTAGATGGGACTGCTGTGGATTGAATTGGAAACCGTCTTTTAGAATCCTGTCATTGTGGCAGATAAGCACCACACAAAATGTAGCTTTAATATTTGAAACCTAGAAACATTGCAGCTCAAAGAGTTTTTATTAAGGGAGCTGGAGTATTGCTTTGCTAGCTCACTTGAAAGAGGTTTATAGATACATTTCATAATTATATTCTTTGTGTTAAAAGT
The DNA here is from genome assembly GCA_020745775.1 of Theristicus caerulescens. Taxonomy (NCBI): domain Eukaryota; kingdom Metazoa; phylum Chordata; class Aves; order Pelecaniformes; family Threskiornithidae; genus Theristicus; species Theristicus caerulescens. The sequence continues at coordinate 125,363,946 of CM036559.1, read as the reverse complement.
AAAATTAGCCTGCAAAACACTCGGAAGAGACATTTTGAGTTTTATAGTCAATGTTTATTTGTCCAAAAGAGTGTTTTTCTGGACATTCTGGTCTAGCGTGAACTATGACAGAACCAAAGCTGGTATTTACTTTCAAGTTTCTCGTATCTGTCTTCTTCAGGGGACAGTTTTCAGTGTGTGAAACTGGGACAAGTGTGATACCAAACCACTGTATGGTGCAGGAAAATGTGTCTGCAAAAACTGAAGGAGGAGTTCATACTAAGGATGGCAAAAAGGATCACAGAGATCTACTAAAGTAGAAAGCAGTCACTGTCCTGCTTCCCCTCCCTCTGCCCCGCCCCTGGTTCAGAGATGTCCATTTCATTCCAATACAGAATAAAACTCCAGATCAAACCCTGAAAACTTTCATGAAATATAATTATTTGTGGTCATCTCAAATTCTGAGTAGGATTTGGGAAAAAGGTCATGGGAATGAACATGACTGTATTCCCTCATAGAGGGCTTCCACGGAGTTGTTCATGTCACTTGTCGTATTTCAGGTAATTTCCATGGAGAAGAAAACGTGTTCACAAAACAGGGTGGACATAAACAGTGCTGTAGTAATGATGCAGGTGTGTAGGATTCCTAAATACTGCCTGAGTGGTGAATGCATTGGAATGCAAAGGAATTTGAGGGATTGGAAGCAAGTTATATACTATATTCACTGGGATTTGCATGTTGTACTAGTGTTTTGATAATTCAGATAGTTTTACAAATCTGTTTTGTTTACTGTAGTCAGATTATACTAACCAAAACACGCCTGTGAACACACTGCAGCGGGCTTTTAGGTAAAAGCAGTAATATTTCACTACCATGGTGGGTGTATACTTTCTGGAGGTGGGAATGATGCCCTTGGATGCAAACATGGTAACTCTGAATTATTTTTTTCCTGAAACTTCAATAGTTGCTGCAATTAAAATCTTAGATGTTGCACTCGGAGGAAAGTGTTTGTTGTTGAAAAGATATGGGGCTAATAAAGCTGCAGTAGTTCGTAATTCTGATTCCTAACACAGCCTTTTGTTTAGACTGTGAGAAACAGGGAACAAACAATGTGCCATCTTGTGGCTTCTGTAGCCACTGCAGTTAGATTAATAGAGAATGGTCAAGTGTTAGCTGAAATATTTGTCATGTCCTTTCTTTTTAACTGATGAGTCGCATACAAGAGAGAAGAAGTGGGATATGGGACTCTTTTTGGAGAGAAAGAATGTTGTAGGCCACTGGATATGTATTGAGGTGAAGCATAGGAATTAGGGTATTTTGACTTTTTTTTTCCTCCCTAGTTTTCCACCAGATAATGTCATCCTTGAAGCAATTTGCTATAATTGTTCTTCATTCATCTAAACGTAATGCTCTTTGCAATGGTAAAGTTGGCTTCTGTTTGTGTATTCTACTTGCACTCCATAATTAAAACAATTAACATGCTGGCTGCTGTGTCTTTTAGATGGAAGCTTTCAGCAGTGTATAAACAAAAGGTCACAGCTTAACTGGGTGCATTGTTTTACTTGACTAGCTTCGATATAGACAATCAAATATGTTATTTTTCTATTGCAAACAATGTAGCAACGATCAGGTTTTACCTGGATTATGGAGAAAGGCAGTGTAGTAAAACACAAAAAAAACCAAAACAAATTATTTTGCAGCCCTAGATCATATTTTTAAGAAAACCTTTGTCCTCCTTGTGATTCATTTTGTGGCATGTATTGACAGTTTACCTATGTAAAACTGTGAAACAGAATCTTTCATGAAGAATTGTCTTTAAACAGAAACATCGAGCTATAGCCGGTAAGGCTATACTGCAGTGTCAGGAAGGATACCTCTGAGCCACAGCAGCAGAAAACGTGGCAAATAATGGGGCATTTGTGTGGGCAGGAGTCAACTGACAGATCAGTTTATGTATTAAAAAACATGCCAGACCACTTTCATACAAGCTCCCTGCAGGGTGACCTGCTGTTTCCAGGAGAAGGAATGAGAGGAGAGGGCTCCCTTTGCTGTGATACCATCTGCAGTGGGAGTGAGTATTGTAGAGAGAAGTAACAGTTTAAAAAAGCAAAAGGGGATGGTAGATCTATGGAAGGAAGCAAAGGATGTGCCTTTCCAGGGTTTTGATCCATATGGCTGCCTCAGAAGCTCCGGTGACAGAGAGCGTGACCAGAAAGCCAGCTATGACCAGAATGATGATACTGCAGTTCTGGGAGATCATAATCTCTTTGAATTTGAAGCATTTCCCCTACTTTTAGAAGAAATGGTGTACCTGATAGTGGTGTTTTTTTCATTTTGAGATGAGTAAAACCAGTATGCATCAGGTATCTGAGGGATAATAGTACCAAAGTCACAGACCACACTGATAACTGGAAGGACTTAGTAATAATTTTTTGTCATTTATAGAGCATCTGCAAATTTCCCTGTCTACATAATCTTACTTTAGGTTTCACCTGTACAGATTAGCTTGATTCACAGATGAACAATATAAACCAGCTTTGACCAGGTCATTCAGTACCTGCATCTGTTCTTCAGTGTAAAAATTAACAGATAACGTAGGGGGAAGTAAAACAACTGCACTGTGAACAGACACTGAGACTTCAGAATTCCAGCATAAACTATAGATCTATTAACCCTTGAAATGTCTGCAACTGGCAATGATTTATTTTCATATCAAGGTTTATTTGCATCTTACTTTCTTCATCTACAGGACACCTTAATGGCAATTTTTTCTTTGTATTAAAATATTAAATAAACAAACCCTGCTTGTTCAGATTTAACTGTATGATAAAACCTTGTGAAAAAGGGTAGGTTTTGATCTCTAAATTTTATCCAGATGAAGTCATTAACCTCCCTGTTTACTAAATCTACATCCTCTCTTCTTTGAGTGTTTGGGAAAGTTTGAAATTCATAGTTTAACCACCCTTCTTGAGGAAACCCTATTGGAACATAGACTTTCACTATGTTGCTAAATATTTACCTACTTCTGAATTTCTTTTTATGGAGAGGTTGTCTGACAGGTTTATGATGGAACAACTGTGGCAGGATATGGAGAATTCATACTTCCTTGACTCCCTGCAGCAAGCTTAGAGTCTCATTGCTTAAAAAATATACAAAATGTTGAATGAGAACTGCAGATTTAAATACATTCATATTTTTGAGAATGATCCTGTTATGTCAGATCAGAAGTATGAAAGAGCAGGATAAAGAAAAGCTTTCTCTTTATCTGTACAAATACTTTTCACAATTCAGAACTCTGTCTCATATTCTAAGAGAAAGTGTGTTGTACTTTTGCAGTCATTCAAACTATTGTGCAAGCACTGGTCAAGTCAGAGCACAGTTGGATCTATCTTGGTTTCAGCCAGAATTTGGCACTGAGATTATTTGACTCTGTCTGATGGTTTGACACCTTTGTGTGACTCATTCCTTCAGCTAGATTATTTTTGCACGTGTTTCTAATCAGATATCACTTCATTATTGCTGAACAAGAAGGTTGTGAGCTTTTAGATATTAATCTTGGAAAACCAGCAGCATGATTTGGCCTTTGTGAGCAAATGCAATTTCTCTTTAATCTCTGTACTGAAATGAAACACAGAGATTATTTGCAACACGTGCTTCAGTGTGAAACTTAATACTTGGAAAAATGTTCTGTCCCAGTGGTCATAAATTCACCTTTGAAATTTAAAAGGGAGTCACACAACTAACTGGGCAACAGAAAGGCAAACTTTCTTATACAAAAAGCTCAAAAGTACAAAACGCAAAAAAATATGGAATGAATTTGTGAAGAGTTAGAAAGTATTTGAGATCCAGCTCAGGAATTTGTAGTCCAGATCACAGAATCACAGAATCATAGAATCATAGAACGGCTTGGGCTGGAAGGGACCTTAAAGATCATCTGACTCCAGCCGCCCTGCCATGGGCAGAGACGCCACCCACTAGACCAGGCTGCTCAGGGACCCGTCCAACCTGGCCTTGAACACTGCCAGGGATGGGGCATCCACAACCTCTCTGGGCAACCTGTTCCAGTGCCTCACCACCCTCTGAGTAAAGAATTTTTTCCTAACATCTAATCTAAATCTCCCCTCTTTCAATTTGAAACTGTTCCCCCTTGTCCTATCGCTATCTACCCTTATAAAGAGTCTCTCCCCCTCTTTTATATAAGCCCCCTTTAAGTATTGGAAGGCCACTATAAGGTCTCCCCGGAGCCTTCTCCAGGCTGAACAGCCCCAACTCTCTCAGCCTGTCTTCATAGCAGAGGTGCTCCAGCCCTCTGATCATCTTAGTGGCCCTCCTCTGGATCTGTTCTAAAAGGTCCACACATTTCTTGTGCTGAGGGCTCCAGAGCTGGATGCAGTACTGTAGGTGGGGTCTCACAAGGGCAGAGCAGAGGGGAAGAATCACCTCCCTTGACCTGCTGGCCACGCCTCTTCTGATGCAGCCCAGGATAGAGTTGGCTTTCTGGGCTGCTAGTGCACATTGCTGGCTCATATTCAGCTTTTCGTCCACCAGGACCCCCAAGTCCTTCTCTGCATGGCTGCTCTCAATGAGTTCTTCTCCCAGTCTGTACTCATGTCTGGGATTGCCTTGACCCAGGTGCAGGACCTTACACTTGGACTTGTTGAACTTCATTCAGTTCATATGGGCCCACTTCTCAAGCTTGTCCAGGTCTCCCTGGATGGCATCACGTCCTTCAGGTGTGTCAACTGCACCACTCAGCTTCGTGTCATCCGCAAACTTGCTGAGGGTGCACTCTATCCCACTATGTCATTGATGAAGATATTGAAAAGCACCCGTCCCAAGACAGAGCCCTGAGGGACACCACTTGTCACCAGTCTCCACCTGGACATAGAGCCATTGACCGCAACTCTCTCGATGCATCCATCCAGCCAATTTCTTATCTATCGAATAGTCCACCCTTCAAATCCATAACTCTCTAATTTAGAAATAAGGATGTCATGTGGGACTGTGTCAAAGACTTTACAGAAGTCTAGGTAGATGACACCAATCGGTCTTCCCTTGTTGGCTGTTGCAGTGACTCCATCATAGAAGGCCACCAGACTGGTCAGACACGATTTGCCCTTAGTGAATCCATGCTGCTTACTCAGATTATCTCCTTGTCTTGCATGTGCCTCATAAAATGGAAAGAAACTAGGACAAATGTCTCTGTGAGTGTGAAATATTGTGGAAAAAAACGGGTAAGGGAAAAAAAAAAAAAAAAAGAAAAGCAGCAAGCTGGGTGGAGAGTATTTTAATAGTAATATACTATGTAAGTATGTATACTACAGAAAACATCTCTGATAGCTTCAATATTATTCTCTATATAGATAAATGTATAAAGGTTTCAAACTCATATATTGGTATTTAAGATTCATAGCATATATACCCTGTCATTTAGATTTTAGAGCCCTCCTTAGAAGGACTCCAGTCCACGCTCCTGCTCAGAGCTGGGTCAATAATGATTTTAGAGACTGCCGTTGAGGGCTTTGTCCAACCTGGTCTTGGAAACCGTCAAGGATGGAGCCTACACCACCTCTCTGGACAACCTGTTCCAATGTTTAAATTCTTGTAGTCGTTGTCAGGATGTCAGCTGTATGCTTTTCCTTCTGATTTTTTTGCTTACAAATTTGAGTCTCTAGTTTGGTTCCGTTGACCCTAGTTGAGCCCAGAAAAGGAGAAACCTGTTGTGACACTGATGTTGAAAAAATGTCTCCAAGAAGACATCATTGCTCTGCCTTTTAATGTATCTAACTTATTTTATTTAGTTTATCTAGCAATTTTTAGGCCGCTTATTGTCATTATTATCTCTTCTAATTTATTTGGCACTAGTTTTTTCTCTGTTGTTAATAGCCGGGAACTGATGTAATCCTTCCTTGCCCCAATCCACAGTGCTTTGCTTAATGTATATTAGATTACTCTGTGCCAGGATTTTTCCTTTTTTCTGAAGATACTAAATAACTGCAAGTTATATTTACCTCTTTTGCACACTTTCCCTTTTTTGAACCACATGCCTGATCTCAACCGTGAACTTCAAAAAACTTCCCTTCTTGGTTTAATTCTTGCAGTCTGTGGAGGAATAGGAAGTGAATATCCTTAAGTATAGAAAATATTGAAGCCAAGTGAGGAAATATAGGAAACAAATCAACAACTGCTCAATTTATTTTGGAAGAAATGTTCATGAATGTGATATGGGCTTCTAAATTTCTTAAATGTTTTTGAAAATTTTTCTCTTACTATAGCAAGTGTAGCAGTTTTACAGGCAATCGTATTCCTAGGCCAAGTGTAAAATATTGAAAAATACAAGTTGTTTTTGCTTAATTTTTAATCCTATTTTTGTGATTCTTTTAGTGCTTTGTAGTCTGTACAGTGACCTTTTCAAGTATGCAATCACTTGAAAACATATTTTTAATAATGTATCTGTTTTGGTCTGGGTTGAGTGTCTGTACAATCAGTGAGCATTAACTAAGGGGACACAAGCTAGCATATACATGTAGTTATATGCAAAATTCAACAGATAAAATTATTGTATTTTCAATGCTATTTTTGAAACCCAGAAAGTTTCTATCACAACGATATTCCATGTATTCATTAAAACTGCTTCGGAAGACTGATAGACTAGTATGAACCTTAAATATTCATCTATTGTCTTGGCACTTGAGAGCAACACTTTAAGGGAACTCTACAGGAGAGGGGGGAAAAAAGATGACTCATTAAAGTCACTTTTAAAATAAATCGATTTTAAAGATAATATTATTTACTATGACCATGTTGGAAAGTGTCAGGTTTTATATTTTTAATCATTTGAAACTGCTTTTAATGAATCATTACGTTTGATTAGTACTTTTGCAAAATGTATTCAGATTTGTTTTATCCATTATTTTGAAAACTACTTCAAGGCTGCCTTTTTTAAATGCATTCGGTCAGAAAACAAATTAATAAGGAATTTTAAAATTGGTATATTAGCACTAAAAATAATTAAAGTTGCATTTAAATAAGGTTAATTTAAATGTAAATGCACTTTGTGTAAATAGAACTGTTCTTAATAATCTGCCATAATTCATTGACTGGGATCAAAAGAATTTAAAAATGGCTTTCACATCAGGTTTTAACTATTACTAAGGAAAAAAACTTAATTTGAAATGTCTGGACTTCAAAGTATTCTTAAATTTCTTTTTGGTAAAAATTTTGCTTGATATCATGGGGAAACTAAATTTGTGTACTACAAGTGCAGTAGATGAGATTTTCCATTTGGATTTTATAGCCCCTGACTCTGGGTTAACCCTCAGAACTTTAAAAAAACCATAGAACTGATAAAAAATATAGAACTGATAACACCTACTACTGTTAGAATTGCTTCATTCTACCTATACAAAACTCCACATCACTTGTGGGGGGGGCAGGATTCCATTGAGCTGGGAAGTCTGTAAGATCCTAGTGTTGGGGATGTTTGCAAATGCTGGAATCTTGCTGAAAGCAGGGCTGCTGGGGAGACCGGTGTATTAAAGTATGTTATCACACACACAGCATAGCTGTGGGCTTTCAGGTATTACATGCAGAGTCACTGTCCATAGGCAGGCAGGGATATTACTGCAAGTTGCACAGATTTTTCCTGTAGCAAGGGCTCTGGTATGAGAGAGACTAAATTTGACTGAAGCTACACCTCAGGCTTATGGATTGCATCTCAAAAAACTGGGAAACAGCCCAAATTAGCTCCTGTGGACTGCTTGGCTCCTTACATGAACAATGCCATGCCACCTTCCCAGGGTCTTTCTGCAGTTTCCCCTTGGCAGTGAGGTTTAACCTGGATGCACAAAGGCACTCAGGGCAGAATAACACAGGGAGCTAGTGCCAGGCAATTATTGTGCTTCAGATTTGAGCGTTAGCTCCATTTAATGATGCCTCTGCTATGCAGACAATCTCTCAGAGGCACAGCACAGACTTTCATCTCTTGTTTTGTTCTGTATTTGCTGAAGTTCAGCTCTTAACACCTACTACTGCAGAGACTTTGCCAGTACAGACTCACTAAATGAAAGGGCTTTTTGTTTGGAAACTCATATTCCCTTGTTTATTGGTTTTATTAGTTACTAACAGCACAATAAAATGAAATCTGATGTTGTCATTGAGAATATTCAGTAGGGGAAAAAATTATCATCAGTCAAGTGTACGAGTTACAGTAAAATAGACTCATCTGTTTATTTTAGAATGAGTTATATCGTCACTATTCTGCTCAAAACAAACACCAAGGGTGATCGACAATGCGTATTTAATGGTAACCATCCTTTGTCCATATTCAAAGATATGCTTCAAAAAAAGTTATAAAATATTTTAAAGGCTCTAAAAGAAGTAATGTATTTTACATCTAACCCATGTTTATTTATTTGCTGTTTTTATTATTATGCACTTTATCTCATTACTTTTAATATCAACATGAGTATAATAAATGAAATTCTGTGCTAATTGGCTGCATACTGTCATTAAGGTACTTAGACTCTGGACTGCCACAGGACAGGCTTGGGAAGTAAAATCCAAGGCCTATTAAATTGCAAATCCTAGTTTCTTTAGTGAAGTACAAAAATTAATTAACATGAATTTGGTAGATCCAGTCATAGATACACTGGTGACTGGTGGCTGGTTTCCCCTTTACAGCACCATCCAAGCTGTGTTTAAAAGTGTCTTGGCTAGCGTATCTTCCTTTTAATATGTTTATCAACCCTCAGTTGGAAGCTGAAGCATCTTGTAACAGAAGTGCTACTTAGTTTTCATTAGAGAATCTCTTGTTGAAGATATGATAACGTATTTCTCAGTATCTGTAATATTATCTAAGTGCGCGCAAGAAGGAGGCTTGGGAAATGCCTTTCTCTTATGACAGAAATAGCTATAATAGCAGAAACATAAGATGTGAGTGTCAAGATGTCTGAGCCAGGGGAATGAGAGTGTAATCAGAAACTTGAGGAACAGAGGCTGAAATGAGCTGACGTGGAGAGTGAAGGAGGGAAAGGTGGAGGTGGAGGAGAGCAGAACCAGTAGGAGCAGCTGCAAGGAGGACAAAGGAACCCGTACCCGATGCAGCACGCTTTCTGGGAATCCGAATGGAGAGGATTTAGAAAAAAGGCAACATTTCTTTTTATATTACTGATGCTATAACAAACAAATTATATATTTTATATAGGAAACATTTATTATAAGTGTATGTCAAGGAAAAAGCTTGATTAGGGTAAGTTAGAGATCTAGCACAAAACAAAGTTCCTTAACTGGAGAAAGTCATTATAATTATTCTGTCATAGCTATTACAACTGAGTGTGGTATGAAGAACCCATAGCACCTGCTACTATTAGAACTGCTTGATTCTACCTATACAATCACTTTTCAATCTGTAACTTTGACAAAGTTTACATGTTAAACTAACATCTTCCGTGCTCTGTTTCTGTGTCTCAGGCTAAGTGGTCTGATCTTTGTGTCTGTGTTTTCACAGTTTTAGCCAGAATGATTTAGTCATTTATGGACTGATATTAGGGGGTGAAAAGACATTATTTTCAAAAATAACTAACTAAGCCTGGAATCCTTTTCTGTATTCCTGATATTCCAGCACTTCTAGAAGAGCCAGATGACTTTTGTTAAAGGTAGTCCTTCTGAAAATGCAAACAAATTTGACTGTGTTACAATCCAGAGTTCACACAGGCTCCCTGTGTATTTGCTAGAGATAATAATTAAGTCTTCAAAGAGCTAATTTTTCTTGCACATGCTGAAGGTTCTTATTGCTCTTCCTGCTAACCAAAGTACATGGGTACTGTTTTCCCAGGGATTAAGCATGATTAGTTCCAAGATGAAATCAGCCTTTTAACTGTAACAACTGCTCCATCCTTGGACACATTTGTTCACTGGAACCGAAAGTATGGTCTTTCTTTTTTATGCCCCAGAATAATAAGCCAAACTGAGAAACAGACTGTATTAACTTGGGAACAGCACTGTGTTAACACAGCTACATTTTGAGTGAGTAGCTTAGAAACTGGGCATTAGTGGTTATATGAATTCATCTGTCTAGATGTATTCTGGGAAAGAAAGGGTAAGGAGAGTGCAGCTGGGAACCAGTAAGGGAGAGTGCAAACATGATCACTCTGATAACAAACTCTAGGGCAAATCAGAGCACAGCGAAATAAAAAAAAAAAAAACAAACAAAAACCAAACCTAAAACTAAACCTACCTTCACACTAACCTTGGATGCTTGATTTATCCACGCTTGATAATTCAGGATTTGCTCAGCCTTACAAAGCGCATGAAGTATATAAGAAAATTCATGTTGACATCAGCTGTGTTTTTTGGTTTTTTGATCTTGCTGCAAATTAGATCCAATGCTTTCAAATTGAATAGTGAGAAAATTAGGCATATGCAATGACCACATGTGATAATGTTTTTCTAAATGGGTTCCCCAGCAGAACATAGAAACCCTTTGGCAGAAGAGAGGGTCAAAGCCAGCAGTCAGGGGAATGATTTAGTTATTTTAACTGTAAGATCTTCTTGATTATCTGCACACACTCTCTGTTCTGGTGCAGATAGAGGTCTTGAAAACAGTTTCATTTAGATAACCCTAATTTATTTTCAGAGGAGAATGGAGAAAATAAAGTTCAGATTCCTAGTCTTTCCTTAGGTATCACGGAACGTATATTTTCTTCAGACCAAGGAATTTGCTTTGCCCGGTTAAACAGTAGGTACATATGATGTTCCATATGGGTAAGTGACTTTAATGATCATTCTGAAAAGCTTAATCAGATGGCAAATATAACATCTGTTTACATATCTCCATTAGAGATAAATAACATTCTTTTCAAAGTCACCCTCAGGGTCTAGGGAGATAATATCATGGAATAACTCAGTGGTTCATTACTGGAGAAATTGAGGATTATTCTTTTTGTAGTTAACATCAATAACTACAGAATTGCAAAAGGTTTTGTAAAATATGGAAATTACCATAATCAGAATGATTTGGAATCTGATGAGATCTGGTTCTAGAAGCAGAAATGTGACTGTAATGAAGATGGAAATACTAAGGACCAGATTCTGAACTGGTTTTGACTGTTTAAATATGGTGTTCATTTGGACATGGGGAGGGAGACAGACCTTTAATTCCCTGTATCTTCTCATTAGTTGGCCCCAGTGCAGTGCATATGTGCTAAGGTATAGTTCAGTGCATTGTTCAGTGCCCAGCCCAGCTTCGTTCTGGTCATGGTGTCATTCAGCCATTTGTAAGATAGGGTTAGAGTTACAAGCCCAAGCAAATAGGGGCCTTTCCTGATTGAATGAGTTTTGCTTATTATAAATTAGCTAAGTGGGTTTTAATGTCCCACCAAGATTGTAGATTTAAAAATGAGATGAAATTAGTTACTTTTCAGGATTGAAACTAAATTGGGTCTGAGCTGTTGCCTTATGAATGCTACGATATGTTTACATTTTACAGGTGAATTGGCAACTTTTATGAGAAAAAATGTAATTGAAAATAATTGCCACATTGGCAGAGTTGGCTACATTGTAGTGAGCGCTTTTCTTGCAGATTAGTTCTATTAAAATATCGCAATCGCAGACAAAACCTATGTGCTATTTACTCATCTTTTTGCTGTGTTTGAGCCCACTGGTTTATGATCAGCCCTCTAGGCCACTTGTGAAGTGAGGTTCTCTTCCTAACCTCTTCTTCTGATGACCAAAACCTGCTGTTAAAGTCCTACTATCAAAATTCTTCCACGTATCCTGATATATGCCATTCCCCAGTGCTCCAGACTTATAGGTTCATTGTTTCACAATTTTCCAGATATATGACAAAGCAAAGAAATTTGAACACTGCAAATGAGATTTATAAAATAATACTTTTTTTAATCTACACTGGCACCCAGTTCCTTCCCTCAACAGATGAATACCCTAATCACTCAGCAGAGTCCTCTACTGCCATTTCTTGTTTTCTTTCTAGACCCACACTGACAGCAGAGGTCTGCCATGAAGTTATTAAAGTAATTACATGGGAGGAGAATATGTTTCATGAATTGGCTGGAAAGCAGCTTTGCAGAGAAGGAACTGGTGGTCCTAGTGAGCACCAAGTTGACCATGAACCAGCCTTTGCAGCAAAGGAGGCCAACAGCCTCCCGGGCTGCACTAGGCAGAGCATTCCCAGCACGTTGAGGGAGGTGTTTCTGTTTAGCACTGGTTCCTTCCTACCTCAACAATTCAGTGATTCTGTGAACTGGGTCTACATGAAAGTGTATGCACTGTCCTTGGGTTGCTGACATGAGAAAACCAGAAAAGTATGGCAGCTCAACTGGAGCTGAGAATGTTTTATTTGTTTGGTAACTAGTGAGGCTACCACAAAACATATTTTTGACTGCCCTTGAACTATTTACTAATTTTGGTAGATTTTGCTGAATGATTTTTAATCTGGAAAAGATTCTGGAGGTGGCTCAGTTCATCACACAGGGAGAGGTTTAAGAAAACAAGACAGTATCACATCCTGTATATCTATTGCCAGTCACCTGTCCACATACATGCATGGAAAACAAAGATATGTGGCCAATCATTTCTTGTACTAGAGTAAGGAAGAGTGAGGCTGGTCACTTCAGTTTGGTGGTGAAGTACAAAGTAAATGTCATGGAATTTATTGAATTGATGTTATATGTTGTACCTAAAGTAGCATAGCAGATTCCAGATGTTCTGTGGTGGCATTAAAAAAAAAAAAGAAGCCTGTAATGATGAATCAACATAACGATTACTGAGGTTTTGTTTTGTTCTTCTGTTTCTGTCAAAACTGAAATGTATCCTGCAGTATTTATTTGTCTGTGTTTTGATGCTCAGAGAAAGGAATAACATGAAACAACTTTCAGTCTACCTTTTAGCAAAGTGATGAGCGTAGGAATCAAATCTGGAAGGTGTGTGTTTGAGAATGGGGGCAATCAATGTGAAGTGTGTTCAAGTTTAGTTTAGAAGTGACAAGGACCATTAAGTCTTGGTTTGAGGATTTGGGTTTTTTGAGGATTAGCATTTATAGTCTGAGAGCTCCAATATCATCGTTTATCTGCTCTTTTCCATGCCACGGTTTATTTTAGAGTCATAGACAATTCAATCCATACTGAGTAACCACTTTTTATTAGCCAAAATGAAGCTAGATAAAGTTCAGGGCATAAGTACCTGATTGCTAGGCAATTGCTATCACTGCTAAACAAGCTAAAATCAGCTTAGGCTGAGATGAGCTCAGGCAAGACACTTTGCACTGTCAGGCTTTTCCTACTAATGGTGAGATCATATTTTTTTGGCTGTGCTCTACCCATTACTCTTTGGGAACAGGCATCCCAGCACAGAGGGTCTCATCACTGTTGGCTGGGATCATCTGTTTTTGCTGGGCAACTTGAGCAGGATCCTGAACTGAGACACTCTGAAGAGTGCAAAGACTTGGGTTTAGGTCAAGATAAATCTGTTGAGTCACATCTAGAATAAGTTCAAGACTCTCTGTTAGACTCCATGGCAGCCTTGTCTTGGGTGAGTGTCTCGATACATGAGCTGTTGTGGAAAATGAGGTCATACTTCCAGCAGTTTTGTAAATATAGCTTTTATTTTGCTTTTCTTCTTTGAACAGGTAAATCAAATACAATCTGAGTCATGGTGTGTGTTTTGTGTTAGTTGAAGCAGAAGGCTGCTTATTTCAGTAAGAGCAAAATATTAACTTCTAATATTGATTTAGTATGAACCTCTGTTTTAATTGGGCGGGTAGATTGCTTTTGGATGGCAAATGCAGAAATATTGGCAAAACCCTGCTTACAGATCTTTACAAAAGCCTTCTATCCAGAGAAAAGTGAATCTCAAATGTCTTACAAGAGAAAAAGAATGAAGATGAGTGAAGGGCATAGAAGACATTCAACAGAGAAGTTATTTGCATTGCTTTATGCAGATAATTGTTTTTTTAATTTTGCTGCCAAAATTCCAGCTATACATAAATGATTTTATGCCTGTAAAAGTTTTGTAAATTATTTGGCTGTGAGGAGACAAAAATCTCTGAATATTTTCTAAATCTGCACTGTCTACTTTCAACTTGTAACACAAACAAAATTTGTAACACAGAAGGATGCATGTACATCCTCAAATACCACAGAACACATGGGAGCACGTTTTCCAGGGACTGTATTTGTGCATTTAATTCCATGATTCCTTAAATTTGTGGGTCATGATCATGGACACACACAAAAAAATCCATATTAATGCAGCTGCTTCTCAGGGCATTGAGTGGACCAGGGGCTTGCTGGAGGACGTGAGCTGCGGGGGCTCCCCCAGGGCCAGCAGGTCAGGGCATCACAGCCAGGCCAGGTCCCATCACCCGAGCCAGGGAGCAGGGCAGCTGGGGACAGCCCCAACCCAGGCATCAGGCACCTCTGTGGGGATGGGACTGGGCCAAGGCCAGGCTGGGGTGTCAGCCCACGGGTGGGCCCAGCTCAGCAGGGCCCGTGGCTGGGCAGAGCAGAGCTCTGGCAGAGCTGGAGACTGCATCCTACAGGGCAGTCCCTGGGACCGGGACTGATGGCCCCAGGATGGGCTGAAATGGGGTCCTGGTCTGTGGCCAGGGTGGGGGGATGCCCTGGGGGAGGTGGGCAGGGACAGTAAGGCCTCATAGTGCCTTCAGGGCCCTGACACGGCTCTCTTCAGATTGTTGTTACATTGTCCTGCAACCCACTCCACAAAGAGTAAAGGATTTAGAAGAAAGAAGATATGCAATTAAACTTTCATACACCTTTCACTCTGTTAAACAAATACTTTGTCAACAAACTTCGAAAATCTAATCCCCTGGCAATCTACTAACAGCTGCTAAAAGCTGTTGACGAAAAATGTATTATTTCTTTTCTAAAATAGAATGGACTATTAATATTTAATGTAAACTAGTGTCCTCTTTTGCCATGTTGAATGACCTTGGATAATTAATATGAGGCTGATTTATTTGGGATTTTTTAAATCGTTTCTTCAGTTTTCTCACATTCTTTCAGCTTGTTGGCAGTTCCACAGTATGAACTTTCCAGACTGAAATAGTTTTTCACCTGCCAAGATCTACAATCAGTATTTTAAAAAAATAGTTGGGAGTAAAGAATGAGGTAAACAAGGTTGAGTTAACTCTTGCCAACTAGTTGTCTTTGGAAATATGAAAAAATTGTCATGTCTATCAAACAGTTAGCTTAATTTACATTGAAGTAACTATCTAATGTGGTTTATACTAGCTAGGTGTCTCAAGCAGAGACACCAAAGACTGACTGACCAGTCAAACATCAAAAGACGTGCTCTACACTAAAGGACATTTGTTGAGTAAAGGAAGCATTTGCAACGCTTGTATAAGCATTGATGTTTTTTATATTTTGGGCAACTTGTTCCTATGCTTGATCACATTCATGGTAATTTTTTTTTTCCTGACATCTAATCCCACTTCCACGGTGCAGCTTGTGCTAATTGGCCTTTGCCTTTTGCTGTGCAGCTCTGAAAAGAGTCTGGCTCAGGCTTCTCCTTAACCATCTACTTAAGAAGAGGGTCAGCTAGATTTGCCCCTTAACCCCTTTCCTGGCTGGAAAATAGCTTTCTCATCCTGTCCATATACATAGAATCATAGAATGTCCTGAGTTGGAAGGGACCTACGAGGATCATCGAGTCCAACTCCTGTCCCTGCACAGGACAACCCCAAAAATCACACCATATGTCCGAGGACGTTGCCCAAATGCTTCTTGAATATTGACAGGCTTGGCGCCATGGCTGCCTCCTGGGGGAGCTTGTTCCAGTGCTCCACCGCCCTTTGGGTGAAGAACCTTTTCCCAATGTCCAACCTAAACCTCCCACGGCATATCTTCCTGCCATTCCCTCGGGTCCTGTTGTTGGTCATCAGGAAGAAAAGATCAGTGCCTGCCCTTCCTCCTTCCCTTGTAAGGAAGCTGCAGACCACAATGAGGTCTCCCCTCAGTCTCCTCTTCTTTAGGCTGAACAGACCAAGTGACTTCAGCCGCTCCTCGTACGGCTTCCCCTCTAAACCCTTCATCATCTTTGTGGCTCTCCTCTGGACACTCTCTAGTAGCTTCATGTCCTTTTTGTACTGTGGTGCCCCAAACTGCACACAGTACTCAAGATGAGGCCACACCAGTGCAGAGCAGAGCAGGACAATCACCTCCCTCGACCGGCTAGCAATACAGTACATCATGTGCTCCAGTCCACTGACCATCTCGATGACTCTCCACTGGACTCACTTCAGTTTGTTCATCTCTGTCTTTTAGTGGGTAGCCCAAAATAGACACAGTACTTCAGATATGCTTTCATAATACTCAGTGGAAGTGAAGAATCACTTTCCTTGACAACCTTTCTACACACCTACTAATGCACACCAGTATATGGTTTACTTTCATTGCTGTAAGGGCACACTGCTGACTCCTGTTCAACTTGTCCATCAGGACCCACAGCTCCTTCTCTGCAAGCCTGCTTCCAGCCCCAACCAGTTCTATTGCACAGGATTATTCCTCCCAAGGTGCCAGACTTTGCATTGCCTTCCTTTAACTTCATGAAGTTTTTGTCAGTGTATTTCTCCATTTTGTCAAGATTCTTATGAATGACAGCCATGCCTATCAGTGGATCAACAACTCCCTCCAATTTGCGAACTGTGAACCTTCCCATGGACTGACATTAGGAAGACCAGCCTGTAGTTCCCCAGCACCTTCTCTTGCCTTTCTTGAAGATGGATGTGATGTTTGTCTTTTTCAGTTATCAGGACTTCTCCTGACACCACAGCCTTTCAAAGATGTGAGAGCTCTCCCTACAACGTTGGTAAGCTTCCTAAGTGCTTTTGGATGCATCCCATCTAGTTCCATGGACTTGTGTGCATCCAATTTACTTAAGTGGTCTCTAGTTTCATATTCCTGTATTGTAGGTAGTACTTCCACCCCTGGACTCTGCTACTCATTGTAGGGACTAGGGAGGCCAGAGAGTAGACCTTGCCTATAAACACTGAGGAAGCAAAGTCACTTCACAACACTTTTCCATGTCCCCACATTTTCCTTGGTCTTCCTTGTGTTGCTGGTGTACCTATAACCTTTCTTGTTACCCTTCATGTCCATCTCCAATTTAACTTCAGCTGAACTCCAGTAGCTCTCTCTCTAGAGAATTTCAATAACAAAGAAAACAGCTGGGGAAGTATCTTTGCAAATAACACTATCTGCTCAGATTCACTATTCCAAAATATTTTCTGAGAAGCACTAAATATTAGACATCTCAAGTAATTATATCCTTTTTCTCCCCAATGACAAATTTTCATTGAACTCTTCCTGTAAAACTTTCCTTATTGCCTTCACAAGTCAATATATACATGGGCTGAAAGAAATCTGGAACACTGTTGTTGATATATGCTCCCTTTTTCCTGTTGTAATTTTTTGCAATCATTATATCTATTTAAGAACATATTTAGAAACAGTTATTTTAGCATAAAAGCAATTCACTAATCAGTCATTAGTCATGAGGGAACAAAATTATGTTTGATTGAAATGGTAGATGAACGTGTCATCATGTTTTGCTCTGAACTAGTTAAAAATATACTTTCACATTTGTGTGAAGTTTTCTTCATATAATTTCAGATTTGCTGTTTAATAAAGACTAATGCCCTGTACTTGGTGGTAGAGAGATAGAAATTCAGGAAAAACATAGTCCACTCTTCCAGAGTTATCTGCCAACAGCACTGTTTATTTTTCTTGGGAGTATCCAGTTAATATTTATTTATGCCTTTATTTTCATGTTCTGGACTATGATTATATATACATTATAAAAGAAGTATAACTATAGCTTCTACCAAGACTGCAAATGTAGCTTTTATTATCTACGGACAATGAGTTACATGAGTTAACAATACATTTTAAAGGAACATTTCACTATATTCAATTGTTTACTATATTTATTTCCACATCTTTGGTTTTTTTCTTTGAGACAAGTAATTTATTCTGTTTATGGAATTCAAGTAACATGTACATATAAATTATTTATATGGATAAACTGGAATCCTTCGTATAAATGAAGATATTAGTTCATCATACTTCTAAGAAACTTAGAAATAAGAAAATCCATGGGATATTGCTGCCATCTTCGTAGGATTGATATAATATAATGTTAGTGAAGGCAAACTGAATAGAAAGTAGTTAACCTGTACCAAAATGGAGCATGAAATTCTATAGCATAGTATGGTATTAAAGCCATACTGTTAATTGAATGATAAAGGGATTGTGGGTTTAGGTGCAACAAGTGATGTAAAATAATCAGAAAATTGCACAGTCTCTCTTGAATTAGTCCCGACCAATGCATAGAACCTAGAGGTGATGTAGAGATCATAATGTGTTAAATTTCATATCCTTGTAAGAGTGGGAAAAAAATCACAGAAATATTAAAGTTCAAAAAATAAAATTCATACAAATCAAGAAGCTAGTTTCATAGGAATTTTTTAAGAAATTGCTAAAAGAGCAAAATATTTTATAACAATAAGTTAGTATTGTTTCTAAGCAAGAAATATGTAGATGTCCATAAACTCTGACAATTTAAATATATGACTATGGTAATACCTGCTAAAGGTTTTAATGGAGAAAAAATTAGCATTTTTTTAAGCACATCAGAAGCAGATAGCTTCTCAGACAGTCACTTCAAGGAGTTAATAGATGAGAAAAATACAAAAAAAAAAAAGGCCACTGAAAAAGATAAAATTATTTTAAAAATCTAATTAGTTGTTTGCTTCACTTTCCACTGTGCAGAAATGTTGGAAGTTTTGGTTTTTTTCTCTACAAGGAAGAAGTCAGGGAAACTGCCTAAAATCAAAGTGCCATAAAAGAGCAATTTAATTAAATTAATAGTTGCATACTGCTGGGTCCATGTGGTTTTAGCCCAGGAAGGAACTGAAAATTAAAATTATCAAAATGCTAAAACAATGGGTAACGTATCACTTAGGATGCTTCTGGAAATACAAGAATGGAAGATGAAAAATGCAACTTTCTTAAAATAGATTTTAAAGATAATTCAGAGAATTATAGACCAGGAAGTCTGCCTTTACACTACCTAAAATGGTTGAAAATATAATGTATTCTCACAAAGGAAGAGTCAACATAGCTATTCTAAAGGGAAGACTTTGTCAAAAGACTGTTCTAATTCCTTGGAAGAGTAACTGAGTGTGTGCAGAAAGAAAATGTATACATACAATGTAATTGTATTTTTAAAAACTTTTGACAAAGTTCAGAAAAATATGTCTGAAGAAAATTACAGTAAACTGTAGAAGATGAACAGAGGGTCTATTCTGGATTTATGATTGCTTAACATGTAAGAAATCTGGAAAGGCAACAGAATTGGATGAGAGTGCAAAATTAGATGAATTAACCTTGACTACAGCTAACTGTAAAGTTGCAGAAGAAGCTACTGACTCAGCTGACCAGCCCATAGGTGTGAAATGATTGACTCTTAGTCTTCACAAAAAATGAAAAATATAATTTAAATTTAAGTATTGGCATATATTAAGATCAGTAATACATAGATTGTTTTACTGGCACATTTGAAGTATAGGGTAAATACTTTATTTATCTACCTATCTATCAGCCTGTCTATCCAGAAACATAGCTTTTTGAAGGATACGTTATCTTTGAAAGAGTCCAAATAGTCACCACTGAGCATATGAGGAACTCTTTCTTTGGAAAATGAGCTTTGGACTCTGAGGTTACTTACGTTCTTCAATTAATTATTGGGTTTTATATACTGCAGTCAATTAATGTATATACTTGATATTTCATTTACCTGAAGACAACGTTCCATTGATAGATAAAAATGGTTCATAGACATTAAGGAACTAAACTTGGATGCCAGCAACATAAACATCATCCTGTGAGTTGGTCATGCAAATTTTCTTGTACTCAATGGAGAGGCAAATGCAGCATTATGAAATGATTCTTAATGTAGTCTTGTGACATAAATGAGTGGAACATTGTTCAAAAAGTGTCCTTTCTCATCTATGCTCTAGATATTTGAGTGACACTGACACTAGCTTGAGTTTTTCATCGCTTCAAAATTTGTTTGAAAAATTTTAAAGTGCCATTTAATAAATGGAAGTTAGAGCCAAAAAGGTATTTTGGGGTCCTCAAAGAGAATTTAAAAATATTGAATTTTGAAACATTAGGGACCAGATTTCTGAAGGAAACAAAAATTGTCCAGCAAGTTTTTTGGGGTTTGGGGTTTTTTTTGTTTTCTGTGAACACTTTTCTATAAGATCTTTCAGAATAGAAATTATCTGTTTTTGGAGAACAAAGAGTCTTGGTTTACATGTTGGCTTAATAATTCAGTTTGTTTTGAAATTAGGCACCTTATAGTAATAGCATGTCATGTATTGGTTTGAGACTGTTTTTTCTATGCATTATTCTTTCAGTATCTGTATTTGTATACTCCAAGATATTAAGGTAATGAATACAGTTTTTGTTCAGCATGACGTCATACGGTATGGAATATCCCTTTGGCCAGTTGGGGTCAGCTGTCCTGGCTGTGTCCCCTCCCAGCTTCTTGTGCACCCCCAGCCTCCTCACTGGCAGGGCAGTATGAGAAGGTGAAAAGTCCTTGACTTAGTGTAAGCACTGCTCAGCAACAACTAAAACAACAGTGTGTTATCGACATTATTCTCAACCTAAATCCAAAACAGTACTACAGTAGGTACTAGGAAGAAAATTAACTCTATCCCAGTTGAAACCAGGACAACCTAAAAAAGACTGCCTGAGTTGGCTAATTGGCATTCTTTATTTGCTACGAGGATTGCTAATTTTGGAGTAAAAATATACTCCTGCAAAAATTCTAGCTTGGTTATATTGTCCTCTTTTGTCATGCAATGCATGCAGTGCGTATATCTTTATGCAATGTGACTCTGTATTAAAGCTCCTGATTAGTTTATTCTATGGATATCTCCTGCGTATTTATAGTATATTTTTATTGCTTAGGTTACTATCTGAACGGACACCCAATGTAGTTGAATTTCTCTTTCAAAATCAAAAATCACCCATGGTAAATAACATGTTGTTTTATTCCTAATTTAACAGAGAGGCAAATATGAATAATTTAAGGTACTGAATATCTTCATGCAACTGAACCTGGAGATATGTATTTTAAGTAACTATTAACCGTGAACATTTCTTTATATCCTTTTTAATTATGTGCAAAACAGTGTTGGAGTATTAGGCTGATACTGAAGTTCTGAAATGCAGTTCCTAAAAAAACTGGAAATGAAGAATCAGGCCTTAAAAAACCTGTCTTAAATTTGTCAAAGGGCTAGTATTAGACACTGTAAACTGAAGGGTTATTAAAGGGGTTAAAGTTCTTGGACTCAGCAGTGCTTCTCACAACCAACCTGGCCAAAGGTACTCAAGCAAAGGACTTTTGTTTCTCATGATAGTGGGTGGAGGCTCAAGGTTATACTTAAGTATTTTGGGAAAGTCTTGAACCTAGCCCTCTTTGTCCTCAACAGCATGTGAAAAAGAGGTGTCAGTAAGTATTTCCCACATAGTGAAAATGACGGTTGCAACAACCCTTGCTGTTCTTTCTACCCAATGCACTTAATCTATATTTTCTAAACAGATCTTTTTGCAGTTCCATCTCAGTTATTTTGCTTAATGGCTTTATATGAATCTAGTTTAAGGTGAACCAAAGCGCTAAAATAAAGTGCACAGAATTCTCCAGAGGAGAGAACTTCACAAACTATTACACACCTCTACCAGAAAATCGCAGGTCTTGTAAAGGATGTTTCTGTATTGGCATGGAAATGCTCTTGTATTTCAGTCTTTCCACTGCAATTTTATGATTCTTTGATTCACTTGGATGTGAAATTGGTAAACCTGCTGCTCTGTTCTCCACCAGCTTTGACATGATTGACTTTGACTTAATATTCCCAGCTGAGGGTTGTTTTCTTCTGTTGATATAGTTCCCTTCCAAACCCTTGTCATTTTTCTTTTTCATTGTATCTTGATTTCTGAATTATTGTCCTTATGTTAACCCTAGGACATGCAGCTAACACTGGGAATGGATATGTTTGCATTTGTAACTCCTTAAGCTTTTCTACCCTCTCATAAAAATCAAAAGAACATGTCCTTGATCATACAGGCAGATAAGTTGTGCAGGGAGCTGTGTCTCAGATAGGGCTGTGCTGATATTTTTGTATAAAACTTCAAAGGTTGAGATTCATCTTTTTCTTTAAACGATATGGGGATCATACAACTTTTTTTCAGTATACAAAATATTAAACACAATTGACAAATTTCCAATGAAATTTCCTTAATGGTGATTTTTTTAAATAACGGCCTTTTATTATGTTTTTCCTCTTTTAATGTTTTATTTTTGTGTTGTAGTCCTGCATGCCTCTCTTGTCTTGCGCACCTGGAGGAAGGGAGGAGTAGGCAGGCCTGAAATACAAGCTGAGCTGTTTTATTCCAGATGTGTCCTTCCCCACCCCTTATGTTCTGCTTTCATTAAATGAAGCGGTTTTTTCATTTTACATATGGGATAGTTGCAGAAATCAAGCAATTTGCCCAAGATTTCCTAGGTACCCTGTGATAGCAATGCATTGTGCCAGATCACTTGGCTCCTAGCCTGATCATGGACTAATCACAACCATTCCTTCTACTCTATGTCACCACTAAGGCTATTATTTCTATACAAACATAACTGCTTTTCACCAAACAAAAAAAAATAGTTGCAAAGAAATCGCATTTGACTTATTTCTGTAGACTTGCTATCATATTAATAATTGTTCTCATTATTTTTCTTTCTAGAAAAATATTTGTAGAAATTTTAGGACCACTAAATAAGCTGATCCACTCCGTGTTTATTACTCTTCTTTCATCCTGTATTTTTTATGGTTGCATAATATTGCATACTTGGTTGGAGGGAAAAATCTGTTACTACATCTAAATCATCTTCGCCCATGCTTCTAGCTTCCCTTTCAGAACTCTATTAATAATTTTTGTTTCCCATATGCACTTTTTGTTTCCCATATGCACATTTTTGCCCGAAGCAAACTCTTCTCAGCGTTTATTTTTGGTGTATGTCCAACATTACTGTAATCCAGTTAGAGTTATTTGTGCTGGTAGAATATCAGCTAAATCTATTTGCTCCATTTTGTCATGCTTACTTAATATTTTAAAAAGAAAATTAGTGGGATTTTTCCACAACAGTATCAGGTCAAACACAGTTCACACAGTGTACTGTACAGTATTCAGTTTTGCTTTGTGCACCAGTTATTATCAAATTAGGGTGATAGCTGGGCATGTGGATTTGAGCCATGTGTTAATTCAAGTTCATCCAGAAGTGCGTGCCATCCTGTCTAATACAATGGTTCAATTACAGCTGATGAAATTGCATTATCTTTTGAATCCATCTTACCATGTTGTCTAGCGATTAGTTGCACATATACATCCCATATTCAAGTGTTTTTGTCTCACATAGACAGTGACAAGCTTTAAAAAATAATATGGACAGTTAAATAATTTATTAATAGATTTTTTTTTTATTTACAGATTTTCTAAATATGAAATATCCTAGAAGTGTCAGGTTCAGGGAAAGTTCAGTGGTGTCAAATTCTTTTGGGGAAAAAAAGAAAAAAAAAAAACAACCAAACCAAAACTTTTTCCACATTCTGATAAGAGGCTGTTTCAAATATAGTGTTTTAACAGCATATGAATAAACATTACAGTCAAGAGGATGCCTTTGCAGTTCTGCCTTGTTCTGGTTGGCATGTAGTAAGGTTGCTAAAAGGTCACTTACTGCTTTAAAATATAGGACTGTGGGGGTTTATGATAGACATTTTAGTGCTCTGGTACAGGTGGTTTGGTCCAATATTATTAGTGTAGATGTGTGTCTGGTCACAGAATGCATAGATTCTTTCCACTCCCCAACCATGTTGTAACTGTTGCTTGCCCTGATTCTTTTTTTTATATCTTTTTTTTTGAGTGACCTTTTTAAAATTTATATGTGAACTTTTTTTGACTTCTGCAGTTAGCAAGATTTGGCCAAATAGCTTTGAAAGACATATTTAAACTGTTTTTTTTTTTAGATTCTGACTGCCATTTGAGAAAGCTGCAGTAGCATCCATATATTCTGGAGTGAGCAGGGTAGCTTGCTATGTGACAAAAAAGCTGATGGTCTTAAGCTGATGGACAGTGCTAATACAGGTCTATGATGATGAAAATGAAATCTGAATTTGGCCTTGCTAGTGTTTTGTCTTTAAATATATATATGGTATATAAATAAATATGTTATTATTTTATACATTATTTATAGCATCGGTTAATGGTAATATATAAATTTCTTACATAGAGGTAGTCCTGCTGGAAATGATGCAGTAATGATTTGGATTATCTTCTTGTAGATAAGTTTTTAGGTGCTCAGGGCTGAGTTACCCTTGAGCACTAGAGGAAAGCAGCTTTCTGGACAGCTTGCATACCTTCACTTCTTATGCTTGAGTAAAATTGCAAAAACATTGATTTAGTCTTGTGTATCTTTATATTTACTTTACAGGTAGCAATGATTACCTTGTAGACTCCCTTAGCTCAGATTTTTAAGTGCTGGCTTCCTTATCTACACCTGCAATTCAGAAGTGCATTAATATTTGTTTTTCAAACATGGAGTGACCTTAACTGAATGCAAAGCTATGAGAGTTCTTACAGTTGGGCATTTGTTATGTGAGAGGACACAGTCAGGTGTATGATTTTGGCTTTTCAGCAAAGTTCTGAATAAACCTGGCATTATAACATGATTGTAGTATAGTTTGGGACAAGCACCTTGAATGAAAATGCCGTTAAAACTGATGTTACTTTCATGTGTGACAATTTGGATTACAATGTTGTCAAAATAGTTTCTCCACTGTTAGAGCATTGCCATAATTTTTCATTACGAATTACTGCTAGGTTGTATCGTTATGTATTTCAGTGATGTCTAAGCTTTGAGGAATTTTAGGTTAGTAATTTAGGAGGAATTAAATAATTGAATTAAGACTTATTACACCAAAGCATTGGTAAAAATTCATTTATCTCATTTGAAAGTATATTTGCAGATAGCCATTGATGTCTCTTTGTCTTTGAAATCTTTAAAAGTAAATTTGCTTTAGTCTTTGGAATCATAAAACTATGCATATCACTTATGAATTCCATTTAATGTTTTGTGTACTTAAATCCTAGTCGAACACCAATAGACATAAAAGGATTTTGTCACACAGTCCTGTATTTGTTTTTAAAAATCAATTGGTTATTTTCTATCGTTAAAAGCACCTGAGACATGCTTAGGTTAAAAGAAAAATCTCCAAAAAAGGTAGATGTAGATATATATAGGGGTCCAAGATCCACTGAGTCTTAAGGGGCTAAAGACTTGGTCACCTGAGACTGGAGTGTATCCCTGAACCTCTCCAGATGCTTGAAACAATCAGCCCAGATTTTATATACTTTACACCCCTGTCATTTCTATGAGAAGAAAGAAAAGAAAATACTTCCAAATAAAGATTGCAGGAAAATTTAAGGAAAAGAGATCGTTAATACGTAACGTAATATAAACCCAAGAGAGGATTTACAGAAAACTCTCTACAGAAGGTTATTGGCAAGCAACAGAGAAGTTGTAAAGGGTGAAAAAAAGAGGGGGAAAAGATACATCACTCATAATCTTGAAGACTTTATGCAGAAATAAATATATGCACATTTATATATATAAGCTGCTGGAGATTTGTTAATTTGTTGCATAGATCTTTTCTAGGTGGCTTTATTTTTAAATTCAGCCTCTTGCTCTCTTTCTGTTATGTTTATGTACACTAGTACATACCCAAGTTTATGCTACGGTTTAGCATTTAGGGCAGATAACATTCGTCCTGAACTTGTCATTTGCATCTCCTGATGCAATTTTTTTGACGAGGTCTTTTCAGGCATGCAGGGAAAAAAAACACTCCCGCGTCTGTTTTGATCATTGGCAAAGGGCTATCTTTTTCAGTAGTTTGTCTAGATGCTATTTCCACAAGAAAGCACTTTGCCTGTAAAGCTTGTACATATAAATCTGCTTCAGCAGGGTGCCTGCAAGTTGTGTCAGGGTCAGCTAGAAAAAGACTAAATCTTCCTGAAAATTGCAAGCGTGGTTTTTGTTTTGTTTTGGTTTGTTTTCTCCCGTGGTTTGTTATCCAGAAAGGGATGCAGGCGCGCGTCCCAGCCACGCAGAGCATTGATTGCTTCTGCCTGCAGCGGGGATGCTGTCAAGTCGCTGCGCGAGTGGAGTCCGGTATTGACACAGAGCTGCTGGCCAGCAGCTCATGCTGCGCCCCGCTCCCACCATGCCCTGCCGCTAGCTGCTGCCAAGGGGGCTGGAGAGGCCCCTGCAAAGGACCTCACGTCTGGGAGGAGAAGCACTTTCATGCAAACTGGCCAAAGGAAGCCCTGGGTGTGCCATGCACGCACACCTTCCCAAGCAGCACAGCTGCAGCAGGGGGTCCGAGGGGTCGGACGCCGGCAGGAGCGTGCCTCCCGTAGCAAGGGATGCCCACTGCGCCTGTCGATGGCACCAGCATCCTCCGGGGCTCCAGTACAGCTCTCAGGCACTTCCCTCTTGGGGACCTGGGGGTGCCAGCCAGAGCAGGAGCAAGATTGTCCCTCTGTGGGACACTGTGCGGAAGAGTCCCCATAAATCCCCAGCCAAGCCACAGGGCAGCCCAGGGGAGTGGTGGTCAGAGTGCGCCTGTGCCCACGGCTGGTCCCCCCCGGTGCAGGTGAGCCAATTCTTCACTCTCCAGGCGACCTAGAGGATGCTCCAGGGAAAGAAAGTGAGGTTTGGTGGTGTTGGCAACTTTTCGTGCTGTGTCTTGATTTGTGTTTAGTGGTGCCTTCTGGAAAAATTATATGCAAGGGCGAGCTGTCGGTTGGTAATGTCTGTTGTTTGAATATTGATTCTCTGTGGCCTGTGGATCTTGGAAGGATTTTCATGTTAAAATGTTTTGGTTTCTACCTCCAGGTTCCACAGACTTTGTATTCCATCGTGTTGTGTAAAGAAAGGATGTGTTTATCCCCTGCCATGTAATGGGGTTTGCCTGCTTCTGTAAACAGTTTGTTTTCAAATATTGCATGAAGTTAACAAGGATATTTTAAATAGAGAACATGGGGGGGGAGTGTTTTGGATTTATTAATAAGAGAAAGTGTGACCTGTTTTTCCTCTTTTGAAAGTGAAATCTTTAATAAATATGAAATATCTCTTTAGCTTTCACAAATCTATAGATTTGTATTTCATGACAAGGCAGTGTATTTTAAAATATAAACCAACCAGGGTCTAGGATGTGTACAGATACCTGTAAGCAATTAGACTGAGAATGATTACACACCAGATAACCCAGCACTGTGAAACAGAAATCACAGTGGCACTCATATGGGGGTTAATACTAAAAAGCATTAACACTTCCTCCACAGATGCATGTTTTCATTTCTCCCTTAGAAAACTTTAAGTTCATTTAAAAGCTTTGTATTATGTCAACATCAAATCCTTTTGTTATAATTTCACACTAAAAAAGCAGAATTTAATGTTGAAATAGGTTTTTGAGATATATGTTTACTTACTGAAATAGTATACCCGAGAGTTTAACTAGCCTTAGCCCACATGGAACATGTGCACCCTCTCTAGAGATTAAATCAATTCTTTGATGGAAATGGGTTTAATATATTTTCACTGAACAGAAAAGCAATAAGGCAAAGGATTGTCAGATAGCGTAGCTGTACTTTTATCTTGTCTTACAGTCTAAAAAAGTGATGCTCTGTTGACTGAAAGTGATTGCTATATATAAAAAGCTTCATTTTTTGCCTCAAATCTATTATCAAGTGGAAAAACTAAGCTTTCTGATATATTTTGGAGCGACAAAAATGTCACATGTGACTACAGTATATATTATACATTTTCTGTCATATACAAAGCACATATGACTGTTTATGCCACAACAAAGCCAATGTTAAAATAATGTATAAAACATAGAACTAAACTGTGTTCTGATTTTAATTATGAGAAGTTCAAAATGTTTTTTTAGGCTCTGAAGATTTTTGTTTTGGAAAAAGCTTGAAGGAAAAAAAAAATACTGTAAAGGAAAGAGTTCCTTGGTTTTCAAAGATATAGAATTCATAAAGAGAAAATGAAGGGGCGATTTAAAAAACAAAATTAAAGTCCACTTCAAAGACTACTTCAATATCTAAGTTATAGACACATTGTAAAGTTACTTCAGTATTTTCAATGCCTTTGTAATCACATCCGCTTGTGTTTAGATAATGTGAAATTGTTCAGGTATATGTACTTTCTTATATTTAATTTTGAACTCTGCTCTGTAAACTTCCTTTACTCTATGTTCTTAATGCCAACTACCTTATTCTGTTTAGGAAAGTCCCTTTCTTGGGTTCTGCCTGTAATGAATCAATCTACCATCAATCAAACTGATCTTTTGTGCCTAGGGATGGACTGATGTACTTACTTTGGCAAATACTTGGTGGTTTTTATGTCATAGAGTTGTGAGATAGTTTATTTCAAAAAATAATCTATCTTTTTCCTCTGTGTAAAGTAAGCATTGTACAAGCTATGGGAAGAAAGGAAAGAGTGTGTGTGTACATACGTGTGTGTGTGTGTATATATGTTGTTGTACATACATGCACTTAGACAATCATTTTATCAATTAAATTGTGTAGGTGCAATATGGGAAAACCTAATAGAGCTGCCCTTAACAATTGCCCTTACTTTGGGGATACAAGTTGAAGGCAGTGATGTTTTTTGAGGGCTATGTTGACTGGGAAAACTGTTGTCTTTTTTGCCAAAATAAGGAGTAGTACAGTAGTGAAACAGTTATATTTGCTGGCCTAAAAAAAGGAAAAATTATTTGAAATTTCCATCTTATGTGTAACTGTGATAATAAATAAGCTAGTGACAGCTTCAAAGGTGGAGGTTTTTTCTGTAAAGTTCTGAGCAGAGTTTTCTTCTGCTTGACATTTTTGGGAGAGACTACCTTCTTCAAGCATAGGAAAGACACATAACACCTTGGGAAAACTGTTTCTTGATTAGTACTGTAGTACCAAATTTAATGCACAGGTCCTTAATTCCTGAAATGTGTACTAGGCAGCTGTTACTAATGTACACTTTGTGATCCTGATAAAAATGTTGATTTTTATTGCTGAGGACATGGCTCCATTTTCTTTACCAGATCCTTCTTCTTTAGTATGTCAGAGCAAAGAATGACACTCTGGTATTATTAATATTTTAACTGTCTTAGAAATTCTGCTTTGTTAGCTTGCATGTTTGTGTTTGCTCATGGTTTCATGTTGAGTTGTGGCTAGAAAAATGCTCTCTACATATCCAAGCAGAAATTCATTTGGAATTAAAAAAAAAAAACAAAAAAAACCCCTCTTCATTTTGAAAGTGTGTTGAAATCAAGTTTAGATGGAAATTTGATTCCAAGACCTAAGTTTTTTTACTTCCAGTCTTTTTTGACAAACACATTTACAGTGCTGTTGCCTTTGTTTAAATAAAAAAGAAGAAGAAAAGTAAGTTAATAGGCAAGTTTTATGTGTCCCTGTTGCCTGGAAATATTTCTTGTTTCTCTGCAGTGCACTGGCTGTCTCTATCACTGTTAGCATCATGGAGTCATATAATCTGGGTGATTCATTCAGAGATTTCATATCTAAGGCCCCAGTGTTACGCTAACTGTGAGAGCTCTCAGCAAAAATTGGGGGGGGGGGGGGCATGTGAAACAGAGTCAAGGAGGTGACCTGCAGTTTTCCATGGGTCATTCTAGCATTGGATATAGTCTGTAACATTGGATGTACTTTCCCCTTGGCACATATAGACTGCTGTCACTTATAATCTACAGATTAGTCAGATTAGAAATGTATGATAACACCTGTAGCTGAAGGTGTGCAATGAACAGCTATTCTTTGTGCAGAAGGGATGGAGGGAGAGCAGGCTGCATTACCCTGTTTATAGGTTGAAGAGGAAATTGCAGAGATTGAGCCGTTCTGCTTAAGAAGTCCAAAGTATACATTTCACTTTATGGAGTCTATATGAAAGAGGACCTCCTCTAAACAGCTTTCCAATATCATAGAATCATAGAATTGTTAAAGTTGGAAAAGACCCTTAAGATCATCAAGTCCAACCGTTAACCTACCACCACCAAGTCTGCCACTAAACCATGTCCTCAAGCACCACATCTACCTGTCTTTTAAATACCTCCAGGGATGGGGACTCAACCACTTTCCTGGGCAGCCTGTTCCAGTGCCTGACTACTCTTTCAGTGAAGAAGTTTTTCCTAATATCCAACCTAAACTTACCCTGGTGCAGCTTGAGGCCATTTCCTCTCGTCCTATCACTTGTTACTTGGGAGAAGAGACCGACCCCCACCTCGCTACAACCTCCTTTCAGGTAGTTGCAGAGAGTGATAAGGTCTCCCCTCAGCCTCCTCTTCTCCAAACTAAACAACCCCAGCTCCCTCAGCCGCTCCTCGTAAGACTTGTTCTCTAGACCCTTCACCAACCTTGTTGCCCTTCTTTGGACACACTCCAGCACCTCGATGTCCTTCTTGAATTGAGGGGCCCAAAACTGAACACAGTATTCGAGGTGTGGCCTCACCAGTGCCGAATACAGGGGCACTATTGCCTCCCTGGTCCTGCTGGCCACACTGTTCCTGATACAAGCCAGGATGCCATTGGCCCTCTTGGCCACCTGAGCACACTGCTGGCTCATGTTTAGGCAGCTGTCAACCATCACCCCCAGGTCCTTTTCAGCCAGGCTGCTTTCCAGCCACTCCTCCCCAAGCCTGTAGCATTGCCTGGGGTTGTTGTAAGCGAAGTGCAGGACCTGACACTTGGCCTTGTTGAACCTCATACAGTTGGTCCCAGCCCAACAATCCAGCCTGTCCAGGTCCCTCTGCAGGGCCTTCCTACCCTCCAGCAGATCAACACTCCCGCCCAACTTGGTGTCGTCTGCAAACTTACTGAGGGTGCACTCGATCCCCTCATCCAGATCATCGATAAAGATATTGAACAGGACTGGTCCCAACACTGAGCCTTGGGGAACACCACTCGTGACCGGTCGCCAACTGGATTTGGCT
This sequence comes from Theristicus caerulescens, assembly GCA_020745775.1. Taxonomy (NCBI): domain Eukaryota; kingdom Metazoa; phylum Chordata; class Aves; order Pelecaniformes; family Threskiornithidae; genus Theristicus; species Theristicus caerulescens. The sequence continues at coordinate 125,332,802 of CM036559.1, read as the reverse complement.
CCATTCACCACAACTCTCTGGGCTCGGCCATCCAGCCAGTTTTTAACCCAGCGCAGAGTGCACTTGTCCGAGCCGTGAGCAGCCAGCTTCTGCAGGAGAATGCTGTGGGAGGCAGTGTCAAAGGCCTTACTGAAGTCCAAGTAGACAACATCCACAGCTTTTCCCTCATCCACTAAGCGGGTCACCTTGTCACAGAAGGAGACCAGGTTAGTGAAGCAGGACCTGCCTTTCATAAACCCATGCTGGCTGAGCCTGATCCCCCAGTTGTCCCGCACATGCCGCATAATGGCACTCAGGATGATCTGTTCCATGACCTTCCCCGGCACCGAGGTCAGGCTGACAGGCCTGTAGTTCCCCGGATCCTCCTTCCGACCCTTCTTGTAGATGGGTGTCAGATTAGCTAACTTCCAGTCATCTGGGACCTCCCCAGTTGACCAGGACTGCTGATAAATGATGGGGAGTGGCTTGGCAGGCTCCTCCACCAGCTCCCTCAGTATTCTCGGGTGGATCCCGTCTGGCCCCATAGACTTGTGGGCATCCAGGTGGAGCAGGTCGGTGACTGCCACCTCTTCGACAACTGGGACTACATTCTGTGTCCTATCTCCATCTCCCAGCTCAGGGGCATGAAAACCTTGAGGATGATCAGTCTGACTATTAAAGACTGAGGCAAAGAAGGCATTAAATACCTCAGCCTTCTCATCCTTCGTGGCCAAGTTTCCCTCTGCATCCAACAAAGGAGGGAGATTCTCCTTAGCCCTCCTTTTGTCACTGATATATTTGTAGAAGCATTTTTTGTTGTCCTTGACAGCAGTGGCCAGTTTAAGTTCTAGCTGGGCCTTTGCCTTTCTAATCTTTTCCCTGCATAACCTCACCACATCCTTGTAATCCCCCTGAGTCACCTGCCCCTTCTTCCAAAGGTGGTAGGTTCTCCTTTTCTTCCTGAGCTCCAGACAGAGCTCTCTGTTCAGCTAGGCCAGTCTTCTCCCCGACCTGCTCGACTTGCGGCACATGGGGACAGCCTGCTCCTGTGCCTTTAAGACTTCCCTCTTGAATAACATCCAGCCTTCCTGGACTCCTTTGCCCTTCAGGACTGCCTCCCAAGGGACTCTGTTAACCAAACTGCTAAACAGGCCAAAGTCTGCCCTTCTGAAGTTTAGGGTTGCGGTTTTGCTGGCTCCCCTCTTTACTTCTCCAAGAATCGAAAACTCTACCATTTCATGGTCGCTGTGCCCAAGACATATACGTGTGTAACTGCATGTTTTCAGATTCCTAGAACTCAATATTGTTCTGTTAAATGGGAAGTAAGAAGGTAGAAATGGATTCCCATCTTTGGCTGTTTAAGACAATATTGGACTCTAATTCAGCTAGTTCTATTTGCTATTAAGTTTTTGTCCCTTCTGTTTTGAAATGTTCTCAAGGGAAAACATCTCATATCAGGTAGCATCCTGGATGCGTCATCTGCAAAAATGCATACATGTGTTTTGCTTTGAAAACTTCCATAGAAGTGTAAATTTTCACATGTTTTGAAATAGTTTACTGTCAATGTCACCTTTGATGACTTTTTTGGTTGGTTGTTTTTTTTCCAGCAACATGAGAAAAAATTTTTTTTTGCAGTCAGTGTCATTTAAAAGAAATAGCATCACTGAGCTGTTTTGTTACCTGGTAGAGAGGCTTGTGAGCTAAACCCCAGTTTATAGATGTGGCATGACTTAAAAAAGGCCGTGAGCAGCCAAATTCTGAAGTATGAGCTGAGAATGGTCTTTTATCTTTGAAGGCCTTTGGCACTAGTTCAGAAATTTCAGTATATCATTTGAGAGCTCTTTGCATGGTGAGAAGAGATGAGAGCTAGCTTCGAGGCATTTTGCTACAGTACTAAAGCAGAAGGTCTATTCCAAGAGATACTGGCTCTCCTAACAGTATGAAGAAATGATTTGTCATCGGTTGTGTTTTTGAAAGCTTAGATTGCTCCTTTCAGGTTCTCAGATTCCGTCATGCAACTGACCATTCTTCTGTCGAGTCACTCCTAGCAATGGAGGTACATTGAGTTACTTTAGTTAGCTAAGGGAGATCGTTTCACTCTAATTTAACATATTCAAGTGCCAGGAAAACAGCAGTTAAAGGAGAGCCAAATAATGCTGTTTATTTGGCTTTTAAACTTTTTTTTTTTTATCTTCAAGGCTACTGAGAGCTAGATGTCATGAGTCAAGAGTTAAAGATTTGATGTAACTCTGACACTGCTAAGAAGGATAAACCAGAGAGGAGTAACTGAACACTTTTTAATGGGGAAAGAAGTTCATGTCCCGCTCTCAGGCTGGTATGTTTGTATCAGTGGACTTAGGCGATAGATCCTAAGTTTTAGGAAGATGTATCTTAATTCAGCATCTTGCCTTGGATGGATCGTTGTGCTGCATTTATAGCAGTAAGCTCATTTGTACATCTTTTAAGTGACAGCTGCACAGATTGCTGACAATGTTTCAAAGCGGAAATACAAAAGCTATTAGCGTGTTCTTTTGCAAGATGAGTAGTATTGTTCTAACAATTCCTGCATCCAGTCCCACAGACTGACAGAGGACTTTGAGAAGTCTACAGCATTCTGGGTGACATTCGTATCTGATGCTCTCCCAAGACGGCTGCTTTAGAAAACCTTATGCTTTTACATTCATGTTTAACCTATTTCTTCTATGAAAACCAGGAAAGCATGGTTAATACTGAATTCAGAGCATTTAGGTTATGTTTGGCATAAAAAGGAGGTCAAAGATTAGCTTTTGAGTACCCTGCGTTGAGGTCAATAATCTCATTAGCAATGTAGAGAACGCTCCTCGTCAGAAGTAACATGAAATGTTGCATAATATTTGTTTGGAAATACGGTTTCCTTAGTGTAATGGCTGTTCATGTAATTCCGATTTAAAAGATGGACATGGTATGTCATGAAAAGACCAGAAACTAAACATGCTGAGACACATTTGGACTTTCTCTATAACATACAGGTTTAAAATAAAAAAAGAAATGGGGTGGGGGGGGAGAATGAAAAAGAAAACCCCAGTACTAGTCATGAGGCTTTGTGCTCTGCAGACTCGGGAACCTGGGAATGTGTCATTCATTCTAGATTTTCCACCGTGTTTCAAGGGGTCATTCAGCCACCTCTGCCTGGACTGATAATGTAGCATTGCTTTGCAAATTTGCTTGCAGTGGGAGTAAAAGAAAAGTGGATATTCTTTTCTTTTGTTGTATAATATTCTGTCTCCTTCTATTAATGTATCAGGTCTTTCATCAGTGTTAATATTTTTGATAATACATAATTTTAAGTGGCAGCAAAGACAGTTAAGAAATAGGCATGGTTACACAGATCGTGAAAGTATTTGTGTGCAAGATGTTCTATATATTTTCATTTAAATACTGAAAAGGATAAATATATGCTATGTACTGTACTAACCAACAATTGTAATGATTTATAGTTTATCTACACACATTCTGGCTCCTGCTGATTGTTCAGTCATAAATATGTTAATGCTTAATTTGCATGATTTGTTGCACCATATTTAGATTTGCATTTAATTAATCCCATGTTTCAAAGTTTCTCCTCCTAGATGCCTCAAGAAGACAAGAACATTTTCTCCCCTTGACATACAATTTTGTTTCTGGGATTTTCAGGGGGGATGAAAGGGGGCCTGGGAAGGGAGTTGTAGAATTTGGAAGGGGATTGTTTGTAGCATTGGTAATTGGCCAAAACTGCACAAGTGCTCTGATAGTCCTCCTGCTATTGATAAATTTCTCTAATACTTGGCATGTGTATTCACCCATGGATAAACCGTTCATCATATTTGAGAACAGAAGGGCGTTTCCCTAGAACCAGACTGGCAGAACTCAAAGGGATTCAAAATCTTTTTTTTTTTTTTTCCCCCCACTTTTTCTATAGTCTGCCATGTAATCCACTCCTAGAAATATCCAGGCATTTTCACCTAACAAGCTCCTTACCATCACAGGAACTGCAACACAGGAAAGTCTTTGATCTGTCCTGTATTACTCTGATGGCACACGGCACACAATAGGATTTTAGTCTTCCCATCTCGTACACTGACTCGTGAGGTTATAGGTTGCTGGAACCATTTTGTTGCATGTCAACAGGATTGATAGACTGGATGCTCTCTGGACTAAAGGAAAAAAAAAAAGGGGGTTGCCTTATGGGTTGTTTAAGATGATAGGAATAAGACTTGATAACCCTGGTTGTGCTTTCTGTCTAATGTTCCACTACATTTAAATTAGGCATTCAAAGATGCAAAACCTTTACAGCAACTCAACAAGATGGTTTAGTCTAATCAAAACAAAACAAGTGAAGAATGATGCATGACAATTTATAGCTGGATGCTGGGCAATGGCTAAGATTGAGACAGAATCTGTCTCGGCTATTTTGGCATGACTTGAAGACACAACCTGAAAATTGATTTCTGATTTGGAAATGGTGCTCTCTACTGTTTTGGGGTATTTGAATCAGCTGTGAAAATGTCAGAGTTCCCTACAAAAAAACCCTAAAGGTTTCTGGTTGTAGTAATGACAGGATTTACGGAGTTTGCCAATTTAGCTCTGTTTCCTCATGTCTGCATGTGGCTTTTGGATGAAAGATAATAAAAATAAAGCCAAAAAAGCCAAAAAAGTATTATGGATTAAATTACTTTGCTTTTAAGAACGGTGTTTTCTTTGAAATAAGCCATAGATTGTTACAATAGAGTTTGTAAATTAAATAACATACATTCATTTATCTTTTTGTATAAGTATTTTTTTATAAATTGCTGCAGTTAATCAGATGAATTGGCTCAGTGGTCACCTAATTTCAAAAACTCCCATTGTTTTGAGAGTTAGAAATACAGGGATCAAAAAGAACTTCTTTATGTATTCAAAATACAGGTTCTGTAATATTTAAAATGAACATCAGAAAAACAAACAAAATAATCCTTTTTGTAAATTCCAGTTCTTGTATAAGCTTTCTTTTAAGTCACAGGAGCCAGCTATGAATGCAATACAAAATCCAATTTAGCAAAATAACATCTGGTTTTGTTTTAGATATATTGTACTTTTAATACGGACTTTTGCCTTTCTGATTAAGTATTTGTACAAGGAGAAGCAGGTTACTTCAGCAGCTGAAATTGCTTATATAATTGGTCAAACAGAACATCAGACAAATGATTTTCATTATGCATTTCAAATAAGAGCAGAATGGAGTAGTGCCATAGGCTGCCCGTTACTGACATTGTAAAGCAGCTATGCTGCACTCAGATAGGAAAACAGTTAAACAGAGACTTTTAAGACTCCTTGTTTACATTTGTTTTTCTTTTAAATTCTGATAAACACTTCCTCCATACGGAACTGGTATTTGTTGCATTCACAATCACAGAAACTTTGCTATTTATCCATGTGCTGGTTTGTCCAAGTTTTTGTGTTGCAGTCATCACTCACCTGATAGCTGAGCACATTAAATATTTATTGAAAATGTGAGTAAGGTCTAAGCTCTGTTTTTACTTTCTTCATTCTGTAGGGTCTATTTTGCGAAATATGTGATTTTGACAGCTTTGTGAAGGAGAAATGCAGCTGTGCTCCACTTAAGAGTGGCTGCCAGAGGAGTGGGGTCCTGGCCCTACACTTTGCTTCCTTCATTGTGCTGCTTTGTATGATTGTGTACAGAGCTCAGAGACCTGATATGCCAGAAAGTTAAACCAGGAAAAAAAAAAAAAAGTGTTTGAGAGACCTATTTCATGGCCCAGCTTGATGTTCACTAGCGCCAGCACAAGGCTGAGAGCAGAAGCATGTGACAAGGGACGTGTCCCAGAAGATAGCGCGCAGCTGCCTCTTTCAAGGGTAGTCACACTTAATGCGTGACCTGTGCGCGCATTTTGGGCTTGACAACACAATAGCGCTCAGGGGTCTCCCTGTGCTAAGTGCAGAAACTTGTATCAAGCTCTTTGCTGCCTCCAAGAACTCAGAAAAAATAACGTTTCACTTAGGATATGGAGGGTTCCAGGGACACCTTGTTCCGTTTCCCTTTCTATTCTCACTTTCTGTTCAGCAGACACATCTGGGTTCTCTCAAAACCTGTCCATCTTGCAGTCATGAGTATAGAAGTCACTTGTCACAGGTCAGTTGTTGCAATTGACTTTAGTTCTGTGAGACTGCAGTCAGGCAGACAGACTCAAACAGGTAAATGACATTTTGCAAGAAGAACCCAAAATTCTTATCTAGGTATTCAATAAGAAGGCAGTAAAAAAAAAATCAGAGCCCTGGTCTCTCATTCTCTCTGAGGGTGATGCTGTCACATTTGCTACTGTGCTCTGAATGGTCTTTGGCCTTTGCACACCACTGGCCTGCTCAACCATAAATTTAGAGGAAAGTGCTTTAAGCCTGTGGAAAAGACACACCTCTATGTTTTGTTTTCCAACAGTTTACTTCTCAAATACAATTTTTTATGCAATGTTAGTAAGACACAGTTTAAAAAACAAACAAACAAAAACCCAACCAACCACAGTTATTAAAACTTACACTATGTAGTACTGAAACATACATCTTTCATGAATATGGCTGTGGCTCTGTACAGCAGTTTTCTTAGCTAGCCAGTATTTCTGCTCCATTAGTGAAATATCTCACTCCTATGACATGAATTCTTTTCCAATTTTTAATTGTGTGTGTAAAAATGGAAAAAGGGTAACACTGAGTATGCACATTTATAGTATACAAGACCTTTATACATTCATGTTTTAATACATGTAATATTTTAATACATTTATAAGTAAATTATGTTTTATGCAGCTATGCACAAATCAAAGCAGGACAGATTCAAGTCATGTTTTCTAAGGATAGGTAAAGCAAGGATATATATATATTTTTTTTAAAATTCCTAGGATATGGAGTTATTTAAAAATAAAAGATCTAAGCAGTTTGATCATCATTCATTTTCCTTATTAGACATGTACATCTCTGACTTATCAGAACTTAGCACACAGCTCCTGGTTTCAGACTTGGAGAGATTATGGTACATTCCTCTACATGTCTTCCTAACATGCAGAAAAAACACATCTATGGAAGTAAAACCAAATTGTTTAACATGAGAATCCATAAAACATATGAATGAAATCCAGGTTCCACTGCAGCTTATTAATATTTTTCTGGCTATTCATCCTGCTAATGTGTATGCATTTGTATATGAAATACATGAAAACTTTTTCAGTAATGATATCCATTCAGTTATTGACAACTGTATATCCTCAGTGCCCATTGATTTAATTTTTCAGGAACTGCTTTTTAGCATTGCATGTTCAGAACAGAATAACAGTATCAGGGGATTGATTATGGGTAGAACTTGTCTGCAGGTGAATAACCAGTAACAACTAGCTAGAGACGTAGTCATGCAAAATTTGGGGAGGAGGTTAGAAAGTGATGGGAAAAGAGGGTGCCACACCTTCATACTTTGAAGGAGTCTAATTTTTGGAAACACTCACTTAGCTAGGCATCCACTGAACACATTAATCATTGGGCATTCCTGAAAAACCTGGCCTACAGGATTTTCAACAGCTTTGAAAACATTTATAGGTTGCTATGATTATTATTATAATTTTTAATCATTATTATTTAAATCTTTAATGATTTTAAAGAAGTGAAACCCTACAGAAATATGAGGAGGGGCAATACCTGTTTTTTGCAGTTTGATTTGACTATAACATACTTTTTCTGTAATGTACCACACCTAGATGTACTATATGTAATAAGCAGAGTCATAAGATACTGCAGATGCCGCTGGGGCAGTTATTAGCTTGCTCAGCCATTGCAAGTATAAAAGTGGTAGCAACCTGATCACTTCTGTGGGCATAAATCTGCAAAAATGCTGCCTTTTTTAGTTCTTTTTTTCTTGGAGTTGTCATGGCAGTATTCTCAGTGGATCTTCTGTTTTTACTGAGATGCATTTAAGTCTATGTAGTCAGCACAAACTTGGAACTCATACATTACTCTTTAAATAATTTGTGCTGAAAATTGAGGTTATCACTCCTAGTTGTTTTGGTTTTAAGCATTGGTTGCTGTCCATCAGCTAAACTAGTCCATATACCAAGGAATAAAACATTACGTTAATCATATAGAGAATACAGAAAGGAATGAATCAGCTCTTTGTAGTGGATGAAAATGCAGAATTGCAGAAATATTTTGCTGAATGGCCAAAAACTAAGAAGCTCTTCAGATTCATAATTCTTGGGTCTTTGTATCTTCTGATGGTAGCCCTTGTCATATCTAACCAAAAGGTTGCCTTTTGCTCATTTTATGTAATGCCCTTTCAAAACACGTTTTGGTACTGGGGAAATTTAGTACCTGTTTTCCTTCTCACCTTTGCACTTTTCTGTCTTCTTTTTGAAGGACCCCATTACTTCTACATAATTTTTTTTTTTCATACCTCATCTGTATTTTCACATTTTTGAATGGCTGCCAAAATAGTAGTAGAATTGCTGGGTTTACCTGCATGCTCTTTGTCTTATTTCCAGATGGAAATCTTTTTTCTTGTGGTTCACTTGCCAGGATTTGTCCTCAGGTGATAATAACTTTAATGTACTTTCTGCCAGTTTCTATTTCATCATGTTACCTCTTGCACTTGAGGGTTCAGCAAATCTGACAAAACAGCAAAATGCAAAAGGGAACAGAATTGCCACATCAGAAACATTTGGTGGCAGCGGGATGAGGGGTAAAGGAGTTTGGTTTTGTTTTTATTAATAATAATAGCAACAATAAAACCACAAAGATGAAGGAAATTCTTTTTGCAATCTGAAGTATTAGTTGATGTTCAACAAATAACCAGGGGCAGGAAAGGTGATCAAAGCAAAATTGATCCTGTTTGTGTTTTCTCCAGATGTCATTACTGCCTGATGTCTTGACATTTCTTAAAGCGCCTCAGAAGGAACAGCTATATGATTCTTTTGTTCTCTGATACATTTGTGAGTTAGGTCAATGGTCATTCGATTTCAGACTGGGAAGGCTGAGGCAGGGAGGTTAATAAACATTTTGTAGATTTTACATAAAGCAGAGGGGGAGCTTTGCATTTTCAACCGCTTTATCATAGCTTAGTCCTATAGGCAACAGCTAGGCTGGACCAACCTGCACTGTTTGTTGAAGTACTCTAATTTTTAGCTGGCTTATGCTGGGTTTTGGCTAACCCATCTATGTGGAAGGGTATCTGGAATCTATTGTCCATTGGACCTTCAAGAGCCTTTACTGCTTGTGGGCACCATGGAGGGGTGTCATCAAGCCCAGTCCCCTTGCTGGGAATCTCAGTGACTTCCTGGATCCATGAGCCTGGGTTTGTTGATAGGATTTCCATCTTTTCGAGGTTAGCGGTTCTTTATGTCACTGAAGAAAGCTTTGCAGTGTACAGTGAGGTCTTCGTTGAAGTGGGGTCAGTTTGCATCAGCTCATTCGTGAGAAACTTCGGCTAAAGGAAAGGTTGTACTCGGGGTGAGGGACATATTGGCTTGGAGGTACAAAGCAATTACTCAACCAGCACTACTTCTTCAAGCCTTTCCATCAATTCAGGATGGCCGCTTCAGCAGTTTGAGCTGACCTCATTGCTGGGATGTTGTGCAGAGCTGGACAGCATAGTTTAACCAGTTCTTGTACTACTAAATTGGTAAAGTTGTAATAAGAGGAGAAAATACTCAAAACGTAAGAACAAAACAATGACAAAAAGTCATTAAAGATAGCTGAAACTTCCTACACAATATTTTTCTTCAGGGACATCTGAAAAACAGAAGTTCAATAAGAAGCCATGCCAGTAGAGAGGAAAGTGAAAACTTTGTGGACCACAGTTCAGCACAGTGCTTAACACTGTTCCCTAAGCACACTGGAACAGTCTGTGTTAGCGGGACTTGGCGTTACTGGCAATACTTGGAATGTTGAAGCCAACCCAAAAGTTAAGTACCGTGCTGAACTGGGACTAAAGTAGTAGTCTAACCTGCAATTAGATTGACTGATTAGATGGGGGTTTTAGTTCATGCTATTGTCTTTTCCATTTCTATGTAAAAGTAAAGAAAAAGAAGAAAAATCCTTTAAAAAACCATCAGCTATGTAAATTCCCAGATTTAAAAAAAAAAAAAAATTCAAAGTTGAATATATGAAACACACAGAAAATGCTACTCCTGTATTTATGTATAATTTTTAATTTATCTTGAAGCTACAGTAACAAAATTAGCAGACGAGACGAGGAAAGAAAATTATATTTTTGTAGATATCTTGCACTCAGATTCAACCCACCAAAGGAGTTCGAAGGCCACAGAAGTCAATTTTAATTGCTGCAATGACTGATCTTTAACTACTGCAGCACTAGTGGGAAAAGTTAATGAAGTAGGATTTCAGCTGATGTGAAAGTATTATAAAGCAGTATTACTGCCTCTGATTATTGGATGCAAAATTCAGCCATCATGATGCAAGAGTTTTGGGCTGGATTTAGCAATTATTTTACCATTCCTACTTCCCTTTGATTGAAAATTCAATAAGAACAACCACCAAAGCCCTTCAGACTTAAACATCACGGGCATTTCTACAACCATAAATAAATACACCTGTATGTAAAAATGCATGGCTATATTGTTCTTATTCTTCTAATGTAAAATACTTATAAAGTGAACTCCTCAGTTATCTCAGTCATTTGTTCTTAATGTATCAGAGGTTTGTAAACAACCCATTGGCAAAACTCCAACGAAGCTTTATAGAAACTATTCTCTACTAAAATTTATTTTAAAAATTAAACATTTTAATGTTTCATAGGAAGGCAATAATCCAGTTGGAGAGATGTAAAAGGGTGGGGTACAGTCAAGTAATTTCTAAAATTCTCTGCTGGAGACATTGTGGGATATTCCCAGCTGATCTGTCATATCAAATTATAAAAAGTAATCTTACTGGTTGAATTATTTAACATTTACTTGATTGATAGCAGTACTTGTTTTCATAGAAATAAGTATGTATTATAAAAGGCATTACACGTATATGGCATTAAGGAACCTGGGATGCTATTTCTCCTATAAAACATAAGGGGGTACCTGGGACAGTTGTGCATTTGTGTATAAACTGTATGAGCTTTTATTTGATGTAATTGCATCAGCTTTTGTAATACTTTGATCTTTATTCATTATCAGTTCTTTATTCATATTTTGTCATCACTGTCTTGACCTGAGGTATTACATGTCTGTAGTGGTTTTTCAGAGATACTGGAAAAACTTTAGGTACTTTATAAAATCATTTTTTAAATATGATGGAAAACTCCTGAAATGTGCTTTACTTGGAGGTATGGTAGATCAAGCTGTGGTGAGTTGGCCCCAGCTGGCAGCCAAGCACCCACACAACCACTTGCTCGCTGCCCCTGCAGCAGGGTGGGGCAGAAAATAGGAAGAACAGGAGCGAGAAAGCTCATGAACTGAAAGAAAAATAGGGAAGTTGCTCACCAATTACTGTCACAGGCAAAACAGACTCAACTTGGGGAATGTAATTTAATTTATTGCCAATTAACATAAACAATTACTGAGTTGGGTATCGAGAAACAAAAAAAGAGTTAGGGAAAAAAAACCTCTTCTCCCGCTTTCCCAGGCTCAGCTTTACTTCAGACACCTCCCTTCCCTCCTTGTTATCACGGCAGGTTACACTCAATCCTTTTTGGTGAGGTGACAGGTCGTGCAGGAGCTTGGGCTCAGGACGTAGCGGTTTCCCTCTGCTGCTCCTTCCTTCTCACGCTTTTGTTCCACTGCTCCTTCCTTCTTACTTGTTTCCTCCTCACCAGTGCTGGTCCTCCTTGGCCGCGGTCCCTCTGGGGCATGGGCTTATCCATCGGCTGCGGTCTCTTTGGGGGTGTGCCTTCTCTGCCATGCAGTACCTCCTACTGCTCTGGTCCTGTTGCTCTTTCATTCTCTCCTCCTCGGCATTTTCTGTCCTTTATTAAATATGTTTTCAGAGGTGCCACCAGCTTGGCTGATGGGCTCAGCTGTGTCTGTCACGGTCTGTTTAGATCTCTCGAATTTACAGGACAAGGTACTCTGTAAATTAAACTTATTTTATGAGCTCATTAAGAAATATAACAAACAAACTAGCTGTAACCATTTTCACAATAAGGGTTCCATTTTATGTCCTAAAAGATGACAGTTTAATCATTAGCTATTCGAATTGATGAAGAATTGGCTAATTATTTATGCTCCCACTTTTAAGTCTTCCACTTTTCTGAGAAGTGAATGGTATTGATCATGTTGTGAGATGCTATAAACAACTGTACTGGGTGAAACCAAAGGTCTGTTCAAGCTATTATACTAAATAATATACTTAATGCTTATGGAGGGAGTTATAAAGGAAAGGAAAAGTTACCTGCTCCTTGGTATATGCAGTTCACATATTTCAGAATTTCCACTAAATGAACATGTTCATTTGGTCAAATAAGATATTTTCTGAAATACGCTTTGCAGGGATATTACATTTTAGTTAATACTGAAGTATATTTGCAACATTTAAATTAGTGTAGAATTTTCTCATTAACCAAAGCAATAGTAGGTGCAGGGGTGGAGGGGAGAAGCAGCTCTCAATCTCCCTTTCCTCATCTCCACTCTGCAAAACTACACAGGTTTTGCTGCAAAGTCTTTTTTGGGTCTTCTCAGAAATTGCTTTGCTCAGAAAAAAAAAAAAAAAAACCACAACAGTTTTTACCTTAGGCTGTTTAACTTTTTTTTAATTTGAAAAATTTTATATCATTTTTTTTAAGAAACTGCTCATCAAAAATGTACTTATGCTACATTGTGAAAGGCCTTCATGTTTTTTGAAATAAAATATCTTGTTCTAAACCAGGCAAAGCTTTAGGATTTTTTTTAATGTTTCTTCTTTATTTTCTTTTTTTTTTATCAGTATTAGTTGCTAAACTTTACTGGGTTTGTCAAATATTTTTGGTCCTTCTGACATTGTTTTTCAGTTAACTTTGACGATGAGTATTTGGAATCCTAAATTGAATTGTTACTAGTAGACAAAAAGAAAAAGTTTAATGCACAGGGAAGGACATACTGTTTAAGAACACTTGTTTCCTACCCTTGTCCTTCGTACTATGTAGCTTTCAATCTCTCTCCTCTCACCCCTTCTCCCTCTCCACAAATAATTACTTCCTACTTCCTTTTGGAAATCTGTTTTTATGAGAAGGTGAGGAATTGGGGAATATAAAAGTTGTTATTTCCAGTATTTTATCTTAAATATCTGACATCTAATTCCAGAAAATCTGTGTAATGTCAGTCTTTGTGTGAATTGTCTGAGCAGACAGCCAACATATACACTATACCCTCCTCCCAAAAAGACATCGTCACTGAAATCCTGACCTTATTGGAATCTTCAAGATTTCTGTGGGCTCTGGATTTTACCATGGGCAAAACAAACATGTCTGGCCACTGACAGATGGAAGTTCTGTCATTTCTGCAGTATGATAATGCCACCCATAAGCGCAGGAAAAATAAACCAGAACAGGCAAAGAGAAATCTCAGTTGTACAACAACCCTTTGGCAATGGAGGCTGGAATAGCATCCTTTGGGAGAGACAAGAAATCATCCATCACTATCCTGTGGTTGTTAGGGTAGTTTTCTTGGATTTAGTCACGTTAAACAAATCTTTGTAGGTTGATTCTTATGGTTTGCCACCAAAAGTCCTTGCAACAATTCTGTATTCAGTAACTTTCAAATTTTCCCTCTTTTCATGAACATATTTTGGCTGTGATTTTAAGGGGATCTGAGAGTTAGGTGCTTGCTGCATTGGCATATAAATATAGGGAGACCTCCTGAGTTCCACTGAGGAAAACCAGCTGCGGACATTTCAGTCCTAAGTAACACAAAGGGAACATTTTAATTTTCACACATGTATTTTCACTTCTGAATAGTGAAACACTATCTAGTTAGGGAGTTGCACGATTATCCCAAAGTGAAACATCTGTCTCGGCTCTAATCTTGCCCTCCTATCCTTCCAATGAGGCTTTTTGATTAACTTTTTATTCTTAGGATAGCAATTTGTACCAAGGATCTAATTAAGAACTTTATGTAACACAGCCAAAGTCCTCCTTTTGCAAGTCTGTCTCACCTCAGTCCTACTAATCTTGCAGCTTTCGGTATGGAGCATTCTGAAATGTCTGATATTTCAAGCTATCTCTTCTGGTTGAAAACAATTTCAGCTATTGAGAATCGGGAACAAGATTCATTTGATTCTTTTCTCCCGGTAAGGAAAATGGTAACATATCTCTAATATAAGGCATGTTTTTACAATTTAAATTCTGAGTGTTAGTTTGGTTTTTTTTTTTTTTTGAGGGGGGTAGTGGTGGTAGCTTAAACTGAACTTCTCTGTTGAGCTGAATGAACTCAGACCTGTGACCATAGGTCTTCTCTGTTTCTTCCTGACGAACGGGTGAGTGGGAAAGAACAGCCTTTAATAAAAGCTGGTAATTTCTGGGAAGAAAATGCACAGTTCTATATATCTGGAGCTAAAAGATAGTGCCAACATTTCTACTTTAACATTACTTTAATGATAAAGAAAAGAGATAGCTACACTACATATGATTCTTATTTCCAGAAAATTATATGATTGAGACATAGCTTTTGAATGAAGGAGTATTTATCAACTGTATTTAATAAATATAAATTGAACATATGGGTATTACTGCTTATCACCAAATGACATACAGTAATATGATATTGCATGCTGTGTATAAAATAAAACAATTAGGTTGACTGATCTGTGTTTACATCAATATGCATTACTAATTGTAATCATATTTTACTTTCAAATATTTTGAAAAACATTTTACTTAGATTAGTGTCATGTGCACTGGATTTATTTTCCCATATGCAGTAGCAGATGCAGGGTGATGCTTTTGGTGACCAGGTTAGGTAAGCCAGACAGAGCGTGCTGGCAGAGAGGAAAGAAAAGAGTATCTTGCTTTCTTCTGTATATCTTCATTTCGTGTGAAATATAAATTTGAAAGGGTATCTTTAAATGAAAATAGAGTAATATTGTACAGAAGAGACATATATCTGAGCTGTTGAGTATGTTATCAACAATCTGAAGATTTATTTAGGTACTAACTATATCAGCTCAGTATTGAGCTAATAAGTGAGCAAAACTAAGTGCCTTCAATATCAGATGGGCTGATAGCAAAAGATGCTTGAACCCCCGTTTGTCTATGAGTAGAGAGCTTATACTATAATCAAAGAAGACATTTCAAAATGTGTCACAAAGCATATAGTAGCATGTGAAGGATGGGCTGACTTTAACTTTGGAGTCGCTTGATTTCTCCTTGTTACAGCTGCCCTAAAAAAAATGGTGCCTCCTGCAGATTCTGTGTTCTTCTTGCTGTAATATTTTCTATGTCATTTTTCTCCCGTTCCTCTGAAGCACACGATGTTCCCATTTCTTGTCCTCCCAACCAAACATTTATTTAGTATCAGGGTCAGGTCTGCAGTGGGGTTTTTATATGATAGTGCTCAGAATTGGTGCACCTGCGTGTGAAGTTGGTTAGCTTTTGGAAAGGACCACCAGATTAGGTGTTAATTTTTCCCAGACGTCCTATGGCGAAAGTCAGGATTTACAACAGGCTGAGAATGGTAATGGTGATATTTCTGCCAGGCATCATGATTTACTGGATGAGGGGGATATGTTGAAAATTTTCCATTTCATTTGGAGGGTGGAATTGGTGCCTATCAAGACAGGGTAGGAGGAGGCTGGATCTGTCCAAAGGGTTCTTTGGTAAAGGCTGCCTTGTGTCTGAATGTCAGTTGCGTGAGATAGATGCTGAGCTGTTTTTTGAGGTTGAAGCACTGTTGTACAGGCACAAAGGAAATCTAAGTTCCTAAAGCTGAATATTTTGAGGACTGCATTCTTGGATTCCGATGCCTATATTCTACCTACATCCTGCCTTAAGCAGCCAGCTCCTTTTGTGTTTCTAGATGCTATGCTTAGTCCTTTCCCAGGTGTTCTCTCCTATCGCCTGATGTAGAGCACATAACTTCCACTGCTAATTCTTTGTCAGGAAATGTTTTCTTTTTCCTTCCTAGCAGTAATCAAAGCTTGCTTCTGAAAGTCCTCTCCTGGAGCTTTTCCATTAAAAACAGAAACAAAACAGCATCATATCAGAGACAGACATCCAGGAGCTGCTTATTATTATTGCTATTATTATTATTATTGTAGGAAGAGGCTGCCTTGATGTTATGAACCATTTAATGTTCCAGTGTTTTGGGGGGATCATGTAAATGCATAAAAGGTTGTTGTGACATTTGAAGTTCCTCTAATTGATTTGCAACCCATCTTCTCAATCTTGGTAGATCAGTTCTGACAGTTTTGAGGTTTTATGTCTCTGTGATTGTTACATTTGTTGTTCCATACAGTAGGAGGTCAATGAGGTCAATGTTGTGTCTGTGTACAAGGACAGTTGTTTCATTTTGTGGGATAAGTGGCTTTTAGTTATACACATTCACACAGTAAATCCAGAGAGCGCAGAACTCTCCTACTCCTGTCCAGGTCACTGTTATAAATGTATATGAATAGTAACATCCTAGATTTTTGTGTCTTACACAGCAGAAAATATGTCTTGAAATCAGTAGCTAAAAGATATCCTGTAATTTAAGAACGATCATATTTCAAAGCGGTGCCTTGTGTTACTTTTTGTGACTGCCTCATCAGTAAAAATGCTATCTTACTTGCTGCCAGATAAGTCACTGTTAAAATTGCCCCCATCTATTTTAATTCAGTTTAAGATAATAAATTTTTACTCAGTGTTTCTGCATCCAATTCTAGCCAAAACAACACTGTTTAGAAATGACAGAATGTTAAAATGTAAAGATGAGGAAAGACCTCACAGGTCACGTTGTCCATCTGCCAGATTGTGAGTACTGCCTACAGTATGTATTTTGGTGCTTAGTGTAAGTTAATACAAAGGGTTTTAGGTAACAGGGCTTCTCTCTCTCCTCTAGGGAGATTATACTATACCTTGATGAAATTGCCACACAGTTGTATCAGTGTATAAAATCTGCTTGCCTGCCCTTGGCATGAAATTGAAAAATATTCCCACGTTAAAAATAGCAAAATATTTGTTGAAAAACAGGCAAGTATAAATTTTCCTGATTTAAAGTGTTTCTCAGCATCATTCATAACAGCAAAGAATTTTTCTTACATTTCTTCCTTTTGTTTTTAGTCTAACTTCTTAAGTCTGTCTTTTTAGAATTGACACACCTATTTGCACCCCTAATCTAATTTTGTCAGGTTCACAAGGGTGCTCTTCCCTTGCTTATTTCTTGACAGGAATTGCCTTTATTTATTTTCTGGGCCTATAATTTTGATTTAAATAAGGTGTATTTTTAAGGTCCTGTATGATTTCTTTGAAAGACTGTCATTTTTGCCGTACCCTCCAGTCACGTTGTTTGTGTTTCTCAGACTTATAGTGGTCCCAGGTGTTTTGTTTACTTAAGCAATGACATATAGTAGAGCTGCTTTTATGGCACTATTACTACTCATCTTGAGTTCAGTCACTTTACATGGTTTCATTATTCTACAAACCTGTGGTGCGATGTTGCGTTGATTTTGTGTTTTGAAATTTTTTGGTAAATGCTATTTCTAAGAATTAAGAGGTTGACAGCAACAGCATCTTAATAGACTATATGTTAGCAGAAGAAGATGTAGCTTTCCTTCTCTGTGGAAAGCTCCTGTATGAACAATGATCAGTTGCTACTTTATGTGCTTCTGTTTTTATGCGATACCTTAACTTTCCTTGTGGCTGCAGTACCACTTCCACTTTCTCTTTGTTGCCTCTGTTACTCAAGTCAACATTTTCTTTTATGACCAAAGACCTTGTTCTTTTACTTTCTTCTGCTGTTACAGCCTCACTTTCAATACATGATTTGTAGATTTATCAGAAAATAGGATGGATATATGGAAGATACTGAACAAATACATGTTCTACAGTGAAATTTCAGAAGAAGAAAGTATGTTGCAGGCAAAGCAGACTCGACTTGGGGAATTTAACTTTATTGCCAATTAATATAAATATTTTATTATTGAGTTAAGTATTGAGAAATAAAGAAGATAAACAGTTAAACTAACACTTAGGGAAAACACCTCTTTCCCAGACTTATCTTCCCTCCAGACACCTCTCCTGCCCCTAGTTACCATTGCTGCTCACACTCAGTCCTGCTGGTGAGGCGAGGGTGGCGCAGGGCGTCAAAGTCGGGGTCAGGGCATGGCAGTTTCTCTATATCATTCCTTGTTCCTCACTCTTTTCTTCCACTGCTTCTTCCTGCTTGTTTCTTCTGCTCCAGTATGGGCCCTCCACAGGCCGCAGTCCCATCCAGCTGTTACCTGCTCCACCATGAAGTACCAAAGGTGCAACCAACTTCTTCTGACTGGTTCAGAGGTGCCACCAGCTTTGCTGATTGCCTCGGCCGTGCCCTGTGGTGGTCTGGTCTGGAAACGCCTGGAACTGCCTGTGTCCAGTGTGGGGCAGCCCCGACCTCTCCTCCCAGAGGCCGCCCCTGCAGCCCCCCCGCTACCAAAACCTCATTATTTCTGCTCAGTACAAGGTGGAAGGCAGGTGTAATACAAGCTTCATGTTTCAGCAGGCTGTATTCCTTAAAAGGGGCACTTGTTATACCTTAATTGGCTATATTCAAGACACAAAGACTAGAAATAGGACTTGTTTTTTTCCTCTGTGCAAATTTTTAAACTATGAGGGAAATTGGTCCTAAAAACTAAAAGAAAAT
The DNA here is from genome assembly GCA_020745775.1 of Theristicus caerulescens. Lineage (NCBI taxonomy): Eukaryota > Metazoa > Chordata > Aves > Pelecaniformes > Threskiornithidae > Theristicus > Theristicus caerulescens. The sequence continues at coordinate 125,314,035 of CM036559.1, read as the reverse complement.
GGCATGTGTGTATTTCCACCATCTATCGATCTAAATAAAATTGCATCATCCTAAAGGGAACATTCTCTTTTTTCAGTCAAATCTGATGGTATTACATGGATTCATGAGGAGAGTCCTTGCTAAGCTTGGCAGCCGGTGACATTCCTGCTGGGAGCTACAATCTGTAAAAATATGGAAAACTGGCATTTTTAGCATGCACTGTCCTGCAAGTCACCCACAGAGCACCCAGTCTTGCAGGCAGAAGGACCTCAGTGAGAAACCTGAGATTAAAAATGGTTGGCAAGCCCTATAGTAAAATACTAAATAGTTGTAATTTATGTAAAAGTTCGTCTCCATTGAGAAATGCATTTTATGCCATATGAGGCAAAACCTTGTAAAACGCCTGACTTGCCCTGAGCCCTGGATAAATTCACTTTATATGCCAAGGTTTCTTATCTTTTGAAATAAGGTACTGTGAGTGCAGTCATCCTGCAATGATTTAGGGTTTGAAACAAGCTGTTGGCAAGTGATATATTTGGAATTATTTTGTTAATTTTATTCATCACATAGTGATTCTGGGACATGAAGGGACACTCTGGGACATCAATTAAAACTTTTCCAGAGGACGTTAGGTTAGAAGTTTACTTCTACTGACATAAAAATCAAAACCCTCTTTGCTGCAGCACAGCCCAATTTAATTTTGTTGCAGTATTCAAAATCAAGTTAAATTCTTTAAGTTCTTCCTAAATACTGTTAAATATACATTCACTAAGTGAAAACATCTGGCAAAATAGCTTTGCTCCTATACATACTTAGCCAGAATCAGTGAGTTAAGTTGATGCATTTTATGGACCACAGTAACCCCCGGCTATTCTCCTGGCAACTTCAGTGATGAAACAGGATCAATGGTGATTTTGCTACTTCTGTTATACTTGAGAACCTTCCTAAAACTCTAAAGATGCTTCCTTCTGTATGTCTTATTCTTTCCTCTCTATGGAGAGTTTGAGCTGTAGCACCAGTAAGTCTTGGTCTCCTCTGCCCTTGCCAAGCAGAGGTAAGTGCTCTTTGACACTGATTCCGTTATTTCTGGACTGCTGTATACAGTGCTCAATGTAACTGATTAGTTCCTGAAAGTAGATGTTTGATTCTTTGGAATTTATGTCTGATAAACCTCTTGAATAGATATCAAATTCTGTTAAAGTAATTGCCCTATTTCACATTTAGTTTTACATTCACTTTTTTTTTTTTGCTTTCTTCATCTGCGTTGTAATTTTTAGTCCGTTTGTTTCTGTGTTTTTGAGGCTGGTTATAGAAGTCTCCATGCAGGAATAAATGTTACACTCAACCTGCAGGTACTTGAGGCTGTAAAAAGGTAACAGAATAAGATCCTGGATAAGTGTTTTGTGAATTTGGTGTATAATGATTTTAAAAGTAAAAAGTCACGCTGTGGGCGATGCAGCCTTCACGTTTGAGGAGAAGGGAGGGACAGAATGGCTGTGGTTTTGCTTTGGTTTTGTTTTCCTCTCTCTGGAAGGAGTTTTATCTTTGGGCACATCAAGGCTGCATCATGCACCTGCAGCATGCAGCTGGGCCAAACACGAAGCCTAAAAACTGGGTGCAAGTTTTTGTCCTAGCTTTTGAGTGTATGTGTATACATGTGTATGGGCATGTTTGTATGCATATAGGGTTTTGTATACATACATACGAACACACACTTGTCTTGTTTTTGTAGAATGTTAAAACCCAGTGAAAAAGTATTTTTATATAAAAGGATGAAATAGTCTACACTTCTGAGTAATGCAATAAATTAATATATTTTCAGGTTAAAAGGACCTGATAGGTATTTGAGATTACTTTCCTGTTCTTTTTGTTGTGCAGCTCTTCTTCAGGTTTATACTGTTTTATAAAAAAGCTGCACCAATCCATAGTTAATAAAGCTAATGCTTAGGCAAACTGTAGAAAAGTTAAATCGTTAATGTTTAAGAAAAAATGGGAATGCTCAAGTCAATGAGACCATTTACCATTGTTAACAAGTCTGTGGATAACATAAGCATTTTGTGTTACAATTTGTTTTTTTCTGGATTTTTAATTTCTGGATATTTAGCTAGTGTGCTTTAAGAAAAAGATACAAAACAATCTGAAAGCATAATATTAATTTGTTTAATTGGTTCTAAATGATTTTTTCTTATTATTGCTTTCATGAACCTGCTGGCTAAATACATGCATGCTCTATACATCCTTCCAGGAGAAAAACAAAACTAATATTGAGTAGAAACATATTAGCTTAAATTTTGACTCTGTTGAAGCAGATCAATGTTTTACCATTAGCTTCAGTCATGCAGGGACTTTCACCCAGAAGTTTTTAGATCTGATAGATGTAGCAGAATGTCATTAAGTTGTTTAAAATGGAAGATGTAACCTGTTTTGGTAATTTCATAGTATAAAATAAGTTAGCTTAGCTCTTAGGTTTTCAGTAGCATCACTCCATAACACTTTATTTTTGCAGTGTATCTTTCCACCGATATTGATTGTAGTGGCAAGATTTTTCAAATATTTCATCTTTTTATAAAATTGTTATGAATGATATAAAATCTGAAAAAAAATGTATACATATTAGATGTCAGAGTTTTGAAGATAACACTCTTATAAAAAGACCATATGGAATGTATTTCTATTTTTGTTCTTGATTCTAAAGTTTCCATATCCAGATTTAAGAACATACCAGAAACTGGCATTGACTGGATTGGTTAAAGCTGTTATTTTCTTAAGAGATGTGCTGTGACACAGACTTTGGGGAAAGTTCTGAAGCACAGTGCAGATCAGATCAGAGATCAGAGCAGAGATCTATGTAATAAATGAATGTTATGGCCCATTCACTTTCAAAAGGCCATGAACACGTGCTGAAGCGGTATATCTAAAAACAGGATTTACGCCTAAATTTCTGTTCAAAGTTAGACCACTGGTGTAAGACACTTTGCATCAATTTATTTTGTGAGTCAGTAGAGACGTGATAATAGGACCTCTGTGTGAGTCTTAGTATGGCATTTGGCATCATAGAATGAGACAGATGGATCCACCCTGTCTAGTGATAGGAAGGTTATCACCTCAAAATTTAGTGGATAATAACATTTAGTTGAATAATATCTTCACTGGAAATTCAAATGTACCATAATTATCCCTCATTCTCTATAGAGCTTTTCCCATTGACATTTCTGTGTCCTTCACTGGATCTGATATTGGGTAAAAAGTTACCATTATGTTAATCACTGTTAATTAAACTGCTAACAGGCAGTATCAGTACAGGTGAAACTTTAACAACTGTAAAGTAGGTGCTTTCTTGCCATTCCCTCTGGCAGCCATTTCTAACACAGAAATGTTAGGTTTTCCTTAGGTCTAAATTCTTTTTTGTTTAAATAATGCCATGGCTAATACAATTTTAAATAGGAAATCACTCCTACAGATTAAGTAAAAACCAACGCAAAACCCCAAGCCCCAAAATAAGGCCACCTTCTTTGAAAGGCACTATTTACCTTTAAATTAAATGACTTTATATGAGGTTGCATTATATCCGTAGGGAAAGGTCTTGAGGACTTCTTGAGGCATTTTTCTTCTATTCTTGACAGCTGCAGCCTGCAAGCAAAGCTGCTTTTGGCTTCTGTTTTGTGTCTCTAAGTAGAGGTAGGATTGTTTGCTGAAAAGTCATTCTTTAGATGTTCAGAGAGGCTCCCTATATTTTACATTTTCTGTTTAATAACAAGCAAATGACTTTTTCTCCTTCTTAGTCTTACAGTTTGTAATTCAGTGGTAAATATGACGAAAGGTTTTGTGTGTTCTGTGATCTTGAGGCCTCATAGCATACCAGAGAATTACTGTTTTGACATCCAAATTATCATTTAATCTTTCCTGCCATTGTGCGTCAATGTAAATCTATTTCTTGCAATTGTGAAAAGAAACTTCTGAAAATATGAAATGAATTTAAACTAATTCAGTGTTACCTTCTTAAGATCTCAACAGTCTGACACATTATGTCTGAGAGATGCAGCGTGCCCTATTCGTGTACAAATACAGGGGCTGCTCTGCTTCATATTATTAAGACACAAAATGCTAAAATTTTGAAGTAAAATAAAACTGCAACTGAATATGCCAGAGTGTGTTTTAGAATTTAGGGCTGGCTACTGGGAAAGACGAGCCCTTAACTCCGACATACAGTCCACAGAGTCAGGTGTCAGCAAAAGATGGTAATAAGCTACTGACAGCTCACTTTTTAAATGGTAATGCATACATTGTTGTATTACTCTAAATTTCACCACCTTTTTATTTTGAGTTTACTTAAATGTAATAATGTAGACAATGATGATGATTCCATAACAGGAAAACAAGCAATTGAGAGTTCTGAGTCAAATTAAAATCGCAGCTAGGAATAAGTATAGGTGGATAGCTTCAAAATGATCACATACTTGTTTTAGTCTTTTCTGGTTAAGAAGTAACGTGCTGTGCTCATTATTTATAAAGTAGTTATCCTATACCTATGCAAGTAGTTTCATGGTCTGGTGTTGAATACAGCACTGCATAGTAGGAACAGTTAAAACAAATAGTTATGAATGCTCCAAAAAGAATGAAATTCAATTTAATATGGATAGTCTATAAAACTGTGAAAGCTGTAAGTAAAACCGGTCAACCAGGATAATGCTAGAACTCATGGTAGAGGGAAAGTTCATCTTGTCTGAGGCGTATGAGTCATGTCATACACTTGTAGAGAATTTGGTAGCAGAGTAAATGTTCATGAACTAGACTGTGTGCCTTTTTGTTCTCTTTCTACTGGCTTCAAGTGCTTTCACTGTATCTTGCTTTTAAGTTGTGCTTTTCATGAAAAAGCAACTAGACTGACTGACTCGCTGCAAGCAGAAAATCTCATATATATTTGTGGAAGCAAAGTCCGTTTTGCTCAAGTCCTTTAAAAAGAAGAAAAAAAAATCTTCCTCCTTTTTTTTCCCCCAAAGCTATTCAAGTTTTGTCCCAGCTATGCCAATCTGTCACTGCAGCTGTCAGTGTGATGCCTTTTCTTCAAAGCACAGAGATGGCTCAGCTGAAAGCACTGCTTCCAGTCAAGGGCAGGAAAAAGGTCTGTGCAGGGAGCAGTAGTTATAAGGCTGACAGCCTGCATGGTACACTGTCAGCATAATGTAATGCTTAATGTATAGGTAAGGATTAGGGCAGAAAAGAAAGTGCATGAGGAATGGGGAAAACAGGATCACTCAATTCACTACACTCAGTAAAATTCCCTCTTTTGGTGATTGGTTTGGATTTATTTTGCAGCTGCAGAATTGTGAATATGTTCACAAAGGCCTCTTCCCATCTTTAAAATGTGATTGCAAAGTCTGGGAGCCCTCTGTATGGTACCTGGTTTAAGACACGGCTGTCTCTTTCATTAACTAATTACTACTGATTGGAATTCATCCTGCAAGTTAGACAATTAGACATGTAAAATTTTAAAACTCCCTACATATGTATAGATTATTTAGTTCTTGCCAACCATCATCTTTCTTAAAACTTTGACCAAATTAAGCCAGTTTTGCTAGAGTTGCTTTATAGCTAGGAAAAGCTAGGTAAAGAGTAACTAAATGTCGTGTTTAAAGACTGCAGAGCAGGTCAAAGGGCAGAGCTAGGAATAAAGTTATTATCTTTGTCTTCCAGAAAGTCATTTCTTCTTCTCAGCCAGTCTCAAACTTTATCATTATTTCTTTAAACATCTATATATGTGTAGGTATATAGAGTGTGACAAATAAGAAGCAGTGCTGTCTCAAAGACACAATAGGCAGAGATTCTCGATAGAATCTAGAAATTTTTTTGCATGCATTTGTTATTTTTTGCACAATTGGAAGTATTCTTGATGAGCTGATGAACTGCTATGATAGATTTGTCAGTGTTCTCTGTAAGAAGTGCACAGATAACTGGGTATCTTTTTTGAGAATTTGGTGAATCAGTGTATGTGACGTGGTTTTAAGTCAGAATAGATATAGAGACATCATCCTGGAAGGTAAAATCCTTCTGACTCCCTGTTGCTACTGATCTTCTCTTGACCTATCCCTTGAGTAACTTCACTGTGATTACAGGACTATTTTGATGCTATTGTGTACTCCATGGCTAGCACTATATTTAGAGTTCTCTCCAGTGCTTGGAAACTGTCTTCTCAACTCTGCATGATTAAAACCTCCTACTTTTCTTTAAAGCATGAGCTACAAACAGGACACAACTAATAAAATCAGCACCATTTCCTGCACTTAAATGCAGTGTTGTAGCTCAGGATGTCAGTGTTCTTCAAATTACCATATGTTAGAGAGACTGAAGCAAAATGTTTATATTAAATCCGTTTTCCCAGTGGGAAAAAAAAAAAAGAAGAAAAAAAGAAAACAACAAATTGCCACACAGACTCACTGTCCCACACATGCATGCACACATACGCATGCACAGATAAGAACAGGAGGAACAGAAAAGGAAAATGCACTGAGGATATTAGTTGTGAGTGAATGGTTATAGTCACTATATCCATCTGAAGCTATTGCTCTGTGAATTTTCTCATGTCCATCTGTCTGATCAGGATGAATAACTCTGCAGCAGAAAACCATCAGTTTGATAGTTGAAGTTCAACTCTTCCAATCAGTAAAGAATGCAGTAAGCACTGTGTTAAAATGAACCCTGAAAGATATTCTTGCTTGAAAGCCAATTCTTTACAGGCTCTGTAGGAAGGGTAGGCAGGGAAGGATCACACGATTCAAAGGAGCAGCTTAAATGCTCAGACGTTTGCTGTGGAAGGGGTGACGGGCCAAGTGAGACCCTGGGGGTCAGGATTAGGTAGGAAGCTAACAAATGGAAACATCCTGGTGGGTGCCTCCGGGAAGCCTTGTCAAGGCTCATGAAGGACCGAGGGAGGTGATTACAAAGAGGCGGATCAATTTACAAAGGGTAAATTGTGCCTTGCCAAGCTGACAGCTTTCTGTGATGAGATGACTAGCTCTGTGGCTGAGGGGAAATCAAGAGGTGTCATTTGCCATTTTAGCAAGGCTTTCAGCACAAATTCTCAGTCTTGTAGCCAGATGAGAGAGAGAGTGAATGGATGGATGTACTAGAAGGTGAGGGGGACACTGACTAGACCACCAGACCCAAAGGGTAGTGGTCAGCAATTCAAAGTCCAGTAACTGATGGCAAGTTACTTGTGGTGTTTCTACCGAATTGATACTGGTGCTAATGTTGTTTTAACATCTTCATTAATAACCAGAATGATTAGATAGAGTGCGAGGTTTTAGAGGACACCAGACTGGGCAGAGCAGATGATACATTGGACAGCTGCTGTTCAGAGGGATCTCAATAGGCAGGAGAAATGGGCTGAGAGGAACCTCACAAAGTTCAATGACAACAGGCAGTTCTTGCACCCGGAGAGAATAAAAGATGCAGCAGTCCCAGCCAGGCACAGTCTTGCTAGGCAGCAGCTTTGCAAAGCTGAGAACAAGTTGCACGAGTCAGCCATGTGTCCTTGCAATGGTGAAGGCTAATAGCAAACTGGGCTGCACTAATAACAGCCTAGGCAGAGGTCCGAGGGACATCTGCTCATCACCTGTGAGACTGCATCGGCAGTACTGTGTCCAGTTCTAGGTTCCCCAAAATGCCAAAGTGTGTTGGGTGGAGGATAACCAAGATGGTGGCGCACACAACAGAGATGGGGTCTGGTGCACAGAACATACAAAAAAAGGCTGGGAGAGCTCAGTTGGTTCAACCTGGAGAAGAAGGGGCTGTGGGAAGAATCTAATTGCTGTCTTCAACCATCTAAAGAGTGGTTAGAGAGGAGGCAAAGCCAAACTCCTCTGAGAGATGCACAGAAGTACAAGGCAAGACACAAGTTGCATTAAGGGAAATTCTGATTAGATATAAGAGAAAACTTTTCTCTGTGATGGTGGTTTAGCACTGAAACAGAGATGCAGCAAGGCTGTGAAAGTCCTTCTGAAAGCAGCTACAACTGATAATGTGATGGACGTGCAGGTTCTGCTTGTGCTTGTAAGAGGAAGTAAAAGAGTAACTGAGTTTTCAAAAGAAATTCCAAGTCCCCTAAATATTATGTGTTATAGTGTTCCCACAATTACTAGTTTCTGATTGAGAAATCTCTTTAGCTTTACTTCAGGGTAATCTGATACGGATATAAGGCTTTGTTCCTCAATGGGTTAGAATGGATTGGTGATAGTATGAGAATGCTGTGGAAAATGATGTTTGCTATTTTAATAGATATTGTGTTTTAAAGCAGTGGAAAGATGCTTTCATTCTGAAGATTTCAAACTTTGTTTATATTTGGTACTAGACCTTCTCACAGTATGTAAAAATAAAAGAAGATTAAATCAATGAAAGGCAAAATTTGGTAGAGACAAGAGAATACTGTAAAAAAAAAAATCTTTTCCTTCCTGTAGCAAAGGTAGCAGTCTTTAAGTGTATGGAGCTAAATAGTCACGTAAGTAAAACTAAGATTCTAAAAAGGAAATCCTTTGTTTAACCTTCAGTGATAATACAGTTATAAATAATTACGTATGCCTAAGCTAAAAATATTATAATCAAATGGCCTTCAGCTTTTATCCATCACTCCAAAGTGTCCAGTGTTGTTGGACAAAATGGGAATAAATGGGTATGGGTGTATAATATCTTTTCAGATACTAAGCATTTTAATATTAAACTGTACCTTACTACGATAACTGATACATGCCATGAAATGTATACACACCAAATTGTATGCGTTTTGGTTTTTTAATCACATGTTACACAGTTGTATAGAAATAAGGGCATTAATCATCAGTAGCTGTTGTGCAGTAACATACTATTTCTCTGAACACAGAATTATCTTACAATAACTACACCAAAATTGGAAAGAAACTGTGATATTATCAAAGCATTTGAATTGCTGCACTAGTGTTACATTCTTAATTCAGGTTATGTTACTTAGGTTTTGAAATCCTGCAGTGAATATTTGACAATAGAAGTCTGATCAGTGTTTTCAGTAGTGCTGTAATCATCCCTGCCATGCACAAAGAAACTCTGCAGTCTATACAACTTTAAAGTACAGACAGTCGTTCATTGGCTAATACACAATGTAGATAAATGGAACAAATGAGCTGCTATGCTAAGCAGTAGCATGTTCATCAGCCCAATACAATGCCTGGAGAGTCTTTGCTGACCAAGCAGGCATCATTCAGGCAGAGAAGGGGTGCCCTCCATCACTTTTTGTACTACACTGACTACATGTTGATCCTTCTCCTCCTGAGTCCTTGAGCTATTAACAACCCCATCTCAGCAGTCCTGCCTCTGTCTGACATTTTACTTCTGGTGCGTGGCTCTACTCTACACTTTCTCACAGCTCTGTAGTTTTCTCCAGAGTCTGAGCCAAAATTATGCATCTGGGCTGAATAAGAGCTTGGCCTGGGGTCACCACCGCTGAACCCCAGTGTGGGAAGAGGGAGGTTAAGGCATTTCAGGTGGCTGGAAACTAGCCTGGATATGGGCTTCATCAGTAAGTTAAATATCAGGTTGGGCAGCTTTAGAGATTCACAAATCTTTTTAAACTGGGTCTATATTTCAAACTGAACATCAGCTGAGTGCATATGAACCATGCAGAATATATAGCTTTGACATAAATATCATAGTATACATGCATATACATATACTACATATCGATAAGCAGCGTCAACAAAAAATGTTGGGGTTTATCCTCTGTAAAGATCAGTTGATCATCTTGGTTTTGCTCAAACACAAAAAGTGGACTTGTAAGGTAAGGGAAGCTGAAACCCTCACCCCCAAGATCCCCTAATAATTGTAAGTTGAATACATCATGTTTCTTATAGTTCTACTAAAAAATGAATTACTAGTTATTATATATTCAGGATGTGATCCAAAGCCTAATGAAATTGAAAAGAAAGACCATGGTGAGCTCTGATTTGGAGGCTGAGAATCTATTTCTTTCATCCTTAATTGACTGAACAGTACCCAAAGTAATGTACTGTTGTACGATGTGAATTCAATGGGAAGACAGGTTTTTAGACTTTCCATTTAATGTATCATTATGAGCATTTCAATCTTAATGAATTTCATATTTTTAAATGTCTTTTCTCTTTTTCTTTTCCCCTTTCAGGCAAGCCCCGCCCCTATAATTGTCAACACAGACACCTTGGACACAATCCCTTATGTAAGTATTAATTTTTTTAATAATATATAGAATTTGTTTATTTTCCCACAGAGATTCTATTCAGTATTGCATAGAAGTTATAAACAAATCATACAATTAATCATGTCTTTTACAGTTACACAGTTAATTATTTTCTAGAAGAAATCAGGAATGATAATTGCACTCAAGTGAATTATAGCATATTTTATATACACATAATTTGTAGTTTAGACTTCAAGACATAAACTTTAACTTACTAAAACTAGCCTTTCTTTGAAAAAACCTGTGATTTCATTAAGCCTTTCCTCCTTACCAGTAACACAAAGTGCAAATATTTCCTTTTAGAGCAGCACGCACCCTCCTAGCTTATTGCGAAGATATCTAGATGCATACTGTGATATTAAAATGGTGCAAAAAGCTCTTCATTTCTCTGTCTATATTCCTTTTGTAGATGAAAGCTGTTTATGATAAATAACAGCACAAACTAGATGACTTCATGTTTTCTTATTAATGTCTTCATTTTTATGACTTCTAGAAAAAACAATTTTACCCTAAAATAAATGCATGTTTTTATTAGAGTTTAAAAGATCTTCCTTTCTACAAGCATTTGATATCATTGTCATTTTAGACTGTAAAAGCAACTATAGTTGAAGATAAAGGACACAGAGAAAGATAAAGTGAATACATAATAAAGAGGGTAACAGGCTTAAATGATTGGAGGCAAGAAAAGCAAGTAGTATGAAGCTAGTCAGCCAGTATCTAATCTTTCTCCTTGCACACTCTTAGTTATCTTTTTAAAGCTCCTAATTAATGTCTCTCATCTGTCGTGTTTTGTCCACATCTGTTTCTTATGATACCAATGCATAAGCCTAATTATTTATCCACCTACACCAAGCATATTTCTGGGTTCTGTCTTTTAGAAGACTATTGATGAGGAAGTTTAATAGGGGTTGTCCTGGCCAGCTTGTTTGTTTCTGGCAATTCATTAAACTTAGAAATTAGTGTGCAGAACACACATAAAGATCACAGCCAAGAGCAATTTAGAAGAATGACACTGCTGTAAAGCAGAAGAGAATTAAATCCCTTGCTGGGAATTTCAACCACTGGGAAGGATGGAAAAGTTAAATAAAATTTCTCTGTTCATTTGCATTCAGCTTTCTTAAAAGGTATCCTATAATTTCTAAGTCTCAGTTTTCCTTCCTAACATCGGAACCATCTGCTCTGTTCTCACTTTCAATAGGTCTAGCTTTTCTTCTATTTTAATGAGACATCTTACACTTAGTGTTCTCTAGGTCTACCAAGAAGGCCGTTGTGAGCCCCAGTACTCATTTCCAGCACTGGACTTGTGCCCAGGGTACTCTGTAGCTATGGTGTTAGAATTCCTAAATACAGAGCAATTACACTAGTGACAAGATGTTCAATCAATATGATTTATTCCCATAACACAGTCTATCAATACTCATACACTTTTATACCACTTTTATACTAGTGTTCCTTTCACGTAAAAAAAAAAGGACAAATGACCAAACACATTCAAGAGAAATATTGACAGTAGACTGAAAAGTGCCTGTGGGCTGTTTCAGTCTCCAACACATGATGTGAACTAGATAAATAAACAGAAGGTGCTTGTTGTAAAAATAGACAATTCTGAATTACTCACCTTGCTCTTACCCCAGGCATGGGAAGAGTTATGTCCCTTTGATATGGGACTGTCATGGTTTAACCCCAGCCAGCAACTAAGCACCACGCAGCCACTTGCTCACTCCCTCCCAGTGGGATGGAGGAGAGAATTGGAAGGGTAAAAGTGAGAAAACTCATGGGTTGAGATAAAGACAGTTTAATAGGTAAAGCAAAAGCCAAGAACACAAGCAAAGCAAAACAAGGAATTCTTTCACTACTTCCCATTGGCAGGCAGGTGTTCGGCCATCTCCAGGAAAGCAGGGCTCCATCACATGTAACGGTTACTTGGGAAGACAAACGCCATCACTCTGAACATCCTCCCCTTCCTTCTTCTTCCCCCAGCTTTATATGCTGATCACAACATCATATGGTATGGAATATCCCTTTGGTCAGTTGGGGTCAACTGTCCCAGCCTTGTTCCCTCCCAACTCCTTGTGCACCCCCAGCCTCCTCACTGGTGGGGTGAGGTGCAGAAAAGTCCTTGACTCTGTGTAAGCCCTGCTCAGCAATAACGAAAACATCCCTGTTTATCAACACTGTTTCCAGCACAAATCCAAAACATAGCCCCATACTAGCTACTATGGAGAAAGTTAACTCTATCCCAGCCAAAACCAACATATGGACACAGCAGAGCTACCAAAGAGGGACTTATTTAGACTAGCCAGTCAGAAATGTCAAGGTGAAGCATATCTGCTGAGCCCAGGCCAACATAAGGCCCCACAGGACATGGGGTCTTTGCTTTACAAACAGGCATTTCTTTCTGATCAGGATTTGTGCGCTTGAACATTCTCCAAAATGAGAAAGACAGACAAACGTATGGAGAAATAACTTCTTCCTCCAACATAATATGTGGGAGAGTGGGCTGGGAGACCTGTGTTTTCCTTTCTGCTCCCAGGACTAGTTCAGTTTAGTTTGGATTGGTTTCTTTTTATGGTATTTCCTCTGCTAGAAAGGTTCTGTAGTCACTGGGCCAGATAGATGTTTGCTTGTGTGTGCATCCCCTCCTGGCTCAATGAACCTTTCAAAAGCAGGCTGATGGACAGCATGTGGTGGGTTGACTCTGGCCAATAGCCAAACACTCTTCTCACTCCCCTCTCCTGTGGGGCAGGGAGAAAATAGAAGGAATGTAAGAAGAGTTGTATATTGAGATAATGACAGTTTAATATGGAAAGCAAAAGCTGCACGTGCAGGCAAAGCAAAATAAGGAATTCATTTACTGCTTCCCATCAGCAGGCAGATGTTTAGCCATTTCCTGGAAAGCAGGGCTTCATCATGTGTAGCAGTTACTTGGGAAGACAAATGCCATAACCATGAAAGCTCCTTTTCCTGGGCTTTTATTGCTGAGCATGGCATCATATGGTATGGAACACCTCTTTGGTCAGTTGGGGTCAGCTGCCCTGGCTGTGTCCCCTCCCAACCCTTTACCCACCCCCAGCCAACTTACTGTTGGGGGAGGCAGGGCAAAATGGGAAAGAGAGAAAGCTTTGATACTGTGCAAGCTCTGTTCAGCAATAGCCAAAACACTGGTGTGTTTTCAACATTGTTTCAGCCATAAATCAAAGCATAGCATCATATGGGCTACTATGAAGAAAAGAGTAGACCAGACCTGGTACAGCCTATAATACCATGTGGGGCCTATAACACAGCCTATAGCACCATGGGGTGTTAGCGGGGCTTTGTCTCTCAAATATTTGGAAAGGTAAAGGAAAATCTTCCAAAACTGGATGAGCTAAGTGCATGATAATGCAGCCATCGTCATACCATTTTCTTACAGGAAACATAATTTAGCAGATATGCCCTAAAATATTTTTTTCAGACAGGTCAGTTCATAGAGATAACAGAAAGCTAGATTTAATTATTATTTTGAAACTCGAACATGAGTCAAGCACCTGCCTTTTCAGCACTGTCAGGACTTCCAGACATGCCTGCAGGAAGACTGTAAATGCCTAGGGACATCTCTGGTGAATGTTTCAGGATCCTTAGAGTTAGCTAGCTGGTTATTAAAGCTTCTGAAATGTATCATTCTTTTTTAGTTACCATGAAAACCCATCTAACACTATAGGGACAAATCATTTTATGGATCAGAGAAGTCAAGTTCAATTACGGTATTTTCTGTCCGAAGCTGAAAGCAGCCATGATGTAAGTGGGCATAGAGTACTCAATCCTCTCCCATAACTGTAGCGTGTCTAAAACACCCAGAAGTGTTGATCTTCGGGGCTAGATCCATCTTAAATCCCTGCTATTCAGCTCCTGTTGTCAAGCCTCAAAGCATTTTCAGAGTCCAGGAAGACTCCTATGGGAGGAACAAGCAGAAATTTTTAGATCTTACCAATTGTACCATGTTTCCTATGATCACATTCTTTTTCTCATATCCTTTTTTTCTCTAGTCTTAGGTCCTTGTCCTTTAATTCTTTCATTTGAATGCACATTCCACAAATCTGAGTACCATTTCTAAATTAACTTAAATAAAATTAAAAGGCAAGTGGATAGATATGCAAGTGATAGAACTCATGAAAATTTTTGACATATTAGTTTTTGATTTCTGACTGTTGAGTTTTTTTAGATGCTTTTCATGGCAACTGGTTAATGCTGTCCACTCATGTTTTTGCAAAAACATGCTACTTTAAAAAAAAAAAAAGTAATTTTTTCTTTTATTAAAATCTAATTTTTCTTAAATAGCTATAATTCTAATTGTGTTTACTATAAAAAAGTTAAGTAATCCATTTTATGCCATGTAGAAATTATTTTCAAATTTTAAACACTGGAATAAGCATAAATTTGCAAATTTTGGTGAATCATGATGGTCTTACTTTTCTTTGACATTACTAACCACAGCTGATAGCCTGATAGATCCCTAAATAAGGTCAGGCTATTTTTAGTGTTGTTACATACCAGATGGAGAGTTCTCCTGATTTCATTTAGCTGTTGGCTCAGCAGCGTGAGAAACCTGTCTCATTGTTTTGTTTAAAGAAATATACCTTCAATACATTTCCATTTCAATAACAGCTCTGCCCATCCTCTCTGCCATCTTCTTTCCAAAATTCCTGAGTGTTTTCAGGGGGAGGGGACCTCACAGCAATGATCAGCATTCATAAAGCATTTTCAAATGTAATGTTTCCACTGGTCCACCAGAGAGAAATTTCCTTTTTAGTTAGTATACAACTGGTAAACTGCGTGATTTGTCTCATTAACATTCTAATGATTTAAATTCATGTAATTAAACCTTTTGATACTGTTGACATTCTTCAAACCTTTCAACTCAATAGTTTGGGAAAAAAAAGTCATCCTGTGAGGGACTGTTTTTCATCAGTATGCTTTTTTCAAGTGAGATAAAAGGCCTTATTCTATTATACTGTATGTTATTCCTTATAATTTGGGCCTGCAGCAAATAACAGAAGAAACAGTTAATTAGCTTTGTTTCTAGGTTCAGTGGCTTGAAAACTTTGGCTTGCCAAGGTTTGGACGTGGGAATAAATTTGATAGGAAGCTTCGATGGTACAAAACGAATTATTCTGTGGCATTTTAAGCACAATTAAACATTTGTGGGAGTTTGTTCTGTATTCTTTGGCTGTAAATTTTAGATCTTTTTGTATAATGAGAAGCATTAATTTAATAACATGTGAATCATCTCAGTTTCTCTGTTGCACAGAATAAGCCTTATTTATTTCTTTTTTAGTTTCCAAAATGCTGTATAGTTAAGTTAAAAGTAACTATAACGCTGACTTTGCTGCATCACTTTCAGAAATTGATGGGAACCTTCCTATTTTTTTTATGATGGAATTTCATAATTTCAGGCACTGGAACAGGTTGCCCAGGGAAGTGGTTGAGTCCCCATCCCTGGAGGTATTTAAAAGACGGGTAGATGCAGTACTTGAGGACATGGTTTAGTGGTGGACTTGGCAGTGGTAGGTTAATGGTTGGACCTGATGATCCTAAGGGTCTTTTCCAACCTTAACAATTCTATGATTCTATGATTCTATGATTCATTTTCCTTTCATCTTAACTAAATATTAATATAAGTTCTTTCAGGTACCATGGTTGCTCCCTTCCTCCCCCTGCCGTGTCACAGTGATAAGATCTAAGGAATATGTACTTTATTCTCCTTTTTGTCCCAATGAATTCTTTGTATTTCTTCAGTCTCCTATTGTTCTTCCAAATTATCATTATTATTATTGTTGTTGTTATTATTATTATTACGATTTATTGTTATTTTGTTACTGGCTTGCTTTGCTAATTGTGCCGCCTAGGCTGAGTTCTGTGGAGGTACACTCAAGTTGTTTCCTAAAGAAGTGATTTTCAGACTACTTAGGTTATGGTTTCGTGAGCTGTAATCAAATCTTTGGATTGCTTTACGCATGCCTGAGCACAGCCATGCAGATGGGTGTGCGGCTGTTTTGGTGTGTCCCTGCTTAGGGACACGGGGAGCTCAGACCCTTTCTGGAGTGTGGCAGTTGCTCTGTGACAGCTCCTGTGCAGGGAAATGTGGGGGCCAAGACGATGCCAAAATGGGGAGGTTAGGAAAATTTTCAGCTTTCTTCTCTGTCATCCCAGTCAGCCAGTACAACCTGGATTTAGCACATTAGGAGGAGATACATAAAGGTTTAAACAAAGGCTGCAAAGAAAAAGAAATTCTTCCTGTTCTGACTGTAAAAAGAATGGAGAAAATTTGCAAATTTCTGAGAGACAGTAGGTACTCTAAATATCTATTGGATAATATGAATGTAGGTGCAGCCTAGACCTAAATAAGTAAATTGGAGGAGTGAGGTGGCCTTATATATCTCTACGATAAAACATAAGTCATGTGCCATTACATAATGAATATTAAATGTCATATATAACCATGACTGATGAGCAAATTTTTGAAGACAATAGTAATAGAGGAGTAAAAAGAAATTCTTGTCTGAAACGGTAGGATCTGACTTTTCACAGAAATATGGAGCTCTTGGATTTGGGATTTTTTTATTAACGAGTGCATTAAAATATATAAACATATCGACATATCAGCATATATATCTATTTTCCCATTGACTTCTCTTCAGAATAAATTTGTTGCTTTTTTTCTTAATTAGTTTGATCATACTCTTGAAAGTCAGATTGCACATCTTATTATCTCGAATGACTTATGTTTTCCAGCCTGTTAAACACCAGTTTTGTTTGTTTGTTGTTTATACTCATCTTTCAGTCTGCCAGTTAATGTGGATAACGATGCAAAAACTAAATCTGGTAGAGCTCTGTGCTAGTTTTTAAAAGCTGCATTGGCTTGGCTTCTCTGTTTTGGCCCTTGAATTGTATCACAGCAATGTTGTTTGCCCTGGCAAATGCTGCTGTGTTCTGCATATCATCGTTTCTGCAGTGGGATAAGAGATTTTTCTTTTATAATAGCAGTATTGACAAGACTGATTTAAATCCTGTTTATAAAATATTTTGAGATCATTAGTGAAAAAAGTGCCACAAAACACAAGACTAATGAACTAGCATAAAACAATTCCCCTTAAACGTGCAAAAATAAAAAAATCTTCATCCTGCCATCTGATGACTTAAATGGATTTTAGTATGATGGATAGCAGAAAAATATATTGCTGCTGTCCAAAACCCAAAGCAAAAGTACAGAATGGATCTTATGAATCTAGTTTATTTTGCCTCTATTTTATATCCATTGCTTTTCTACCTGAAAATCAATATATTTCAGAACTTTTCTTTTAAAATTTACTGTTTTAGAAAAGAACATCCTTACAAAAGGGGCCAAAGTGATTTTGGAGTAAAAATGTCATTGTTTTTACTGGGCTTTCCTTTTAAATTCTGGATGTAATTTTGAATATTTAAGCCTCATCAAAGACATAATTTTTAACTACGGGGATAAACCAACTTTTTAAAGTAAAATAATTGAAAGATTTGGGGGGATTTCTTTTATTTTCCTCAGGAATGAGCACTGCTTTGCATATCTGAGTGCTATATAACACATTACATAAAAAATCAGAAGAAAACCTTCACTATGTCTGGATGTAGGTAGAAATATCAACATCTTGCCAATCCATCAAGTAAAAGCATCCCTTGGTCACATATCTAATTACTCCTTCACACTTTCATTCTGCAAAATTATAATACTTCCCATTTTCAATTACCTGTGAATAACCCTGGTCTTTAGATTCACTGAAGAAGTTCTTTCTGTAGATGTTTGATTGAAACATTGCCATTAGCAGACTGGGAGAGAGGAGCTTATTGAACTGTAAAGAGAGCACATCATACACTTGTCTGTGTCCCTTTGCTTCAGGTGGACACAGCATAGAAAATGTATAATGTATCATAGTTTTTGGATTTGGACTACTTAGAGTGCATGTACTTTAGCATTTTAGTCCAGATCATTCAGGCACTGGCACAGGCTGCCCAGGGAAGTGGTTGAGTCCTCATCCCTGGAGGTATTTAAAAGGACAGGTAGAGGTGGTGCTTAGGGACATGGTTTAGTGGTGGACTTGGCAGTGCTAGGTTAACAATTGGACTCGATGATCTTAAGGGTCTTTTCCAACCTTGACTATTCTATGATTCTATGATTCTATGATTCTGTGATCATGAGTGTGCTTAAGAAGCAAATTCCCTGCATTTACCAGTCTTTAGTTCACACACTGGAGCTTATGAAGCAGACCTTCTGACAAAAAACTAAACTCAACAACAGGCTTCTGGATACCCTCTACCCACTATCAGGCAGTCGATCCTTTGGGTGACACTGAAATAAGCCCCCTGAAAGAGGTACTGTGCTTTGCTTTTGCAAAGTCTGTTCCTGTTGGGCCTCTCTTTTTATCCTTGTAGTCTCTGCTGTGGGGAAGCCAGCAAGGCACTGCTCTATCAGTTATTCTCATCACTCTGAAAAAATCATATATACTTTTGTGGGTGTGGGGGTGTGTGTACATACCCCTCCTCAATGCCCAGCTATACTCCATTTTTAATTCGTCCAAGGTAATTTGTCCAGGAGGTTGGTATGTGCTGCAGAACGCAGAGTATGTCTGTTAGAGTTGTTTGAAGCACTTGGAGATTTGAGTCAGCCCAGAACTGCATGGCCCAAACTGACCTAAATTAAATGTAGTTTGAATTTGTTTTTGTCTTACTCTCCCTGGCCTTGAATTAGCTTTTGCTTTTGTGTCATTTTTGATATATTACATTACGCGCACAGTTAACATTACTGGATTTTGTAGCAGTAAGCTAAAATCAGTAGGATCTGTGGGATTGCAAGGATCCACTGGTTAACAACACCACCCATGGTCTTAAGCCATCAAACCCATTGTCTTCCATAAATGTTTCTGTTCATTTTAGTTTTTATTCTTTTGCATAAAAAGCTTAATTGGGATATACATTTAAGAAGTTAATAAAGCTCTTCAAGTACACAAGACTATTTTTCCATGGCAATAGGTTTATTCTGAATTACTTTGTCATGAAGTCGCAGTTCTGAACTGAATTGGGAAACATAGCATAAAGAGTACAAGCGAATAATTGCTTATCTATAGACTTAATTTCTTTGTGGTTTGAGACAATGGCACTTGCACATAGATTTCGCTGTATTAGAAAGCTGTGGAACTTAACTGAAAGCTGTTTTCAAAAGTGAAAGAAAAGTTAGCACGGATGTCATTATTTTAATAGTTTTAATTCTACAAAGGGAAGAAAGAGCTTTCCCGTTCCATGACTTTATTTGGAGGACTTGAGACATTAGTCAGGCAAAAATTAGAGTGCTGTTGTCAGAGACAGACGTATTCCTTTGACCTTGGATAACCTAAGAAGTAAAGAGAAAGTAACTGCTCCGTATTGAAGAGAAAACTAATTCTGATGAAAAGTGGAAAAGAAAAATATAGGTTTCATGTCTTATTGGAAATGGAAGGGCTTAATTTCTGTGACACTTCAGTCCTTTAAGATGAGATATATCTGAAATTTATTTTACCAGAACCCTTCTTTGTAATTTTAAGGATATTTATTTTTTATGTCTATAATTGATTGATGTTTTGCTTTGCAAACTATCTCTTAAAGTTCAGTCAAGACAAGGTTGTTGTTATCCTGGCAGTACATAATGCAACATTAGTAATAACATTGGATAGAAAAGATTTCCTTCCCTTATAATCTTTTATGTATTGCTCTTAACATTATTCACTGCTGTTTTTATAGGAGCAGTTTTTCATAGTATTTATGTTAACTTTTTTAAAATTTTAGAATAACTGCGGTGTGTTCTTACTCTTTTCCTACAGCAATATAAATAAAGCTGAATGAACACCATTTTGCTTTAATAAAAATGCAAAATTAATCATTTAAATTATCTCTCATTTTCCCCCATTGTTAGCCAGGGATTAGCTGATCCATGCTGTAAAACTAACACACCTTCAGCACAGTTTCAGGAAATGTTCTGAAGCAAAGTCCCTACTGTTGCAAGTTGTGAGTGTTGACTGGTTTGGAACGTGACTCATTTCTAATCCACATTTTACATAATAAAAACCCATGCTACTTTTAATGCAGTGATCTGGTGAATCAGCCTCAATAGTAAATTATATTTTTAATCAGTGTTTAGATGACCTAGCTTTCTGCATATAGTAGCAAACCCAAATATACCACAGATAATATCTGTTTTCCTGATCTCAAGAATCCCTGCTCTCATAATTTTCTGTAGAAGATTGACTTAGTTTGAAGGTAATAGAAAACAAAGATGCTTACATGAGATAAATTTCCACTTTGTGGAGATTATTAATAAAAAGAAATGACAAATGAAGTGCATTTTTTTTGTATCTTACATTAACATATTCAATCAGCTGTTGAGTGATTTGTGCCTGTAAATTGTTCTGCATAAAGATGGCAATAGATTAAAACTTTGGATTCTTTTTGGTCATAAATTATTTCTGCTGAATATGTGATGTTTTATGTTAGCTAGGCAGAAAACTTCTACTTTATTGGATTTTGGCAAGTGTGATTGTTTAATTTCTTACACAGCTTAATTGGGCAGTAGTGTGGTCATAACAAAATTAACCTTGTATAATGTCCAAATTCAGGACTTAGACTTTGCAAAGGTGATAGAAAGGTGAGCATAGCACACTAGTTTTATCTAGAAACTATTGAGCTATAATAATTTTTCAAATAATGTACAGTGTACAAGGTTGATTAACCACTCTGATTTCACCATCATCTTTCTCTTTAGTAGAAGCAGATTGCTGTTATCTTAATAGTGCTCTTTCTTACTCTATAAATTGTAAAAGTCTCCAACTGTCCATATGACCTCTTGTTATTCCCCCAGAGGAGGACAAATGTAATTTGCAGCTGGTGCTTTCAATACTGTTTCATTTCTTTTTAGAGGAATTGTCTATTACTTTGAAGTTTGTTTGTAAAATAAGTCAGAGAAGTGCTCCTCTTTCCTTCTCCAGGCATTTGAATTTCACGTGGAAGGACACAAATATATTCTAGTTTATGGAACATTTTTTTCATATATCTTGACATTGTTGGACGATGTCCATCTTTCTTTCAAAATAGGGGCCAATCTCCAGGAGCCATTCTCATGACTTAAGGAGACTGATCTCATCTATAAGACAGGTTGATCTTGAGTCAGGACTGGGCACCCCCATTTCAATTACATGTCTCAGTGAACCTTATCTCTATATGCAAACCTATTGGAGGAAAATAAATGATACTTGACTTTCTACCCAGTTCTTGAATTCCACATCTTTTTGACATTTGGCTGTACTGAAAACCTAGTTAATTTATATTTTGTAGGCATTTCCCTGCTTTACTAAAGTTAAAGCTTTAACATTGTATATAGTTTGCCACCATATACACTCTGAGCGCAGTTTCTTATTTCCAGGTCTCTTTCTAGCCATTGTTCTTTCCCTGCCAATTCTTAGTGAAGAATGATTCAAAAAGATTATGAGAATAGCTTTCCCTGTCACATTTTTAATCTTTCTGCTTTAGTGAAAATAGGAGGTACATAGCAATGAACACGAGCCTGCAAAGTTAAGCAATTTTTTTCTCAGTTTAGCTTTGCATCGTGTTGTAGTCTGTGATAGCAAAAATTACTATATTTCCAATACGTGTGCATGAATTATTACATGATGTTAGGGGGTTGCTGGAATTGGTAGCCTGATCGGGGCGAGGCTGCTGCAACTCCATGCCACAATGTCCAACCAGAAGCGAGGCTGAGCGTGTATTCCCAGTAAGCACACACACGAACAGGACATGTATACACATGGCTGAACAGAACAACACAGACACAATCAGCACTCACACAAACAAAAGCACCACCAATGGCCTCATCATGTGTGTCATTGCCCCCGCCACGTATGTATATATACATATGTACAGTGTGAAGTCTACCAGTAGCTGGATTTAGACACTCGGTCAACTCAGTAGAGCTGGCCCCAAATCCTTGCTGTCCCAGATGCTGGCATCTGGGTGCAAGCCCTTGAGGCTGCAACGCCTCTCCAGCTGCTGGTACAGACCCCTTTGCATGCACCAACACACACGTGCCCCCTCACACACACACACACCGTGGATCCCTCCAGTAACTGAGCTTAGACACACAGTCCATCCAGTAGCCCCTGGATCCTTGTTCTTTCCCCTGCACAGTAACACACACACACACACACACACACAAATGGGTGTCCCAGTCAACCCTGGGACCCCTAAAGTCTCTTGGGCAGTTGTCATGGATCCCTTGTCCCTCCAGTAGCCAACTCCTCCAGTTGTCTCACTCCCAGTTACATACACCCCCCTGGCTTCTGATGGCTTCATCTACTCACCAGCTAGCCCAGCTTGATGTTTGTTGGCAATCATCCACTGCCATATGCACCCTCAGGTGCTCCAGCTGCTGGCACCACAGACCTCCACACCCATATACACACACACATGCACACAGAATAGAGCACCCCTCACCCAAGAAAATAGGTAGAAATGGAGTTTAATAGAAGACATGACAGACAATGCTCAGCAGGCACAGGGCGTGGGCAGACAAGCGCATTGGCCAGCCTTGTTTCCATGTGACTGGCCCCTTTTATCCCCTTATCTCTCTGTTTCCCCAGCTTGTTCCTCTCCAAACCACCTTTATCTCTCCTTTTTCCAGACCTTCAGTTACTCCCCTAAAAATCTCATAAGTCTTGTTACAATGCCAAAATGCTTATTCCCTGCATCCCACAGTGTGCCTCACCCCCATAGGCAGCGATACCTTCCCCAGTCTGTAGGTGCTTTCCAGTTGACCCATGGTGCTGGGTTCACCCCGAGCCCATCAGGCTGAGGCTTCCCTGTCAGGGTAGAGGTCTCTGATGGGGTTATAGGGGTCCCACCACCTGCCCTTGTGCCTCTGCTCGTGTGTGTGCGCACCTTTGATGGGCTGATGGCTCCTGTGATGAGCCTGGGAGCAGCCAGGCAGGGTGTTATTTGGGGTCCCTCACCCACTGACTCTCTGTGTTCCCTTTTTGGGGTGCAGATAAGCTTTTATCACATATCCTAACACAACATATTCCAAGTATGGGATGAGGCTGAAAAAAATGTAATCCTGAAAAATAACACATCTGTGGAGCAGACGTGTTAGAGCATGTACAGGGTAGTAAAGCCCAGGAACGCCTGTTTAGTGGCCTGGTGGATATTACAGCATTTGATGTGCAGGAGATATACACAAATCTACCTATGATGATCACTGACCACTAACTTTGTTCCATATTGGTGAGATAAGGACCAGAATATTTTCTAAATCTCTGCTGCCATACAGTTTACAGTTTAGATGTGGAAATCATAGGTTTCATTAAGTCAGGAAACCTGTGGGGAACATACTAAAGATACTTCATATAATTGGTAAATTATGCTCTACTTCTGAAAAGGGATGATGCAATACTTGATATTTTAAAGTGGTATTGCATAACATTAAACATTTTCAAAGTATTTCTGTGTTGCTGTTGTGCATTTTAGTGTATTAAAAATATTCTTAGAATATTTTTCCTGCCATAATTTTTTTTTCCAACACTGCTTTCTTAATCTGAGGGAGGTTATTGTGCAGTGCAAGCTTTTTGTGCTTGTTTTAAAGATGTGCCAGCATTTTTCTCAAGCTTTCATTTGGCTTTTCCCTTAGTGCTTCAGTAAAGCAGCTCTGCTGTTTTATGCAGTAGTTAATAGATAACCTTAAAAGCATAATCTTTTTTGTTGTTGTTGTTGTATTTAGAATACTGAGGCAATGCATAGAAATTATTTCAAAAGTCACATTCAGGTTCACCTTTCAAGATTTCATCTTTGTATTGGAAATGAAACTGAAGGTGGATGAAAGTAATTTTTCCCTCTCTCTTTAGATTTAAGTTGAAGACATTTTTATGAAAAACTGAAATTTCTCCCAAACTGATGCAAAACTGTTTTTCCTACCAAAATAGCTGAGAAGCATTTGGAACAATTTGCTGAGTTTTGGCTAGGCTTAGATTGTGACTGGTGATGATCAGTCGTGCTCTATTAGCTGCTTCTCAACGTGTGCACTGCTAATCCCTGTGAACAACAGTTACATCAATTTTATTTCCCTGAGCTTGTGAGGAGGAGCAGAAAATCACTTTGATTTCATCTCAGCCATTCAGATTGTCTTTTTTTTTTTTTCCTGCAGCAAAATTAATTGGGCATGAGGGAGCTGTTCTGCTATGCTTTTAGTTGTAGAGTGCAGAGGACTGTGGCTCCCTGCCCATACATACACTAAAGAGTCTTCCAAGATTTTAAGAGAAATAGTGAACCTTTCTGCTGCTATAAAAATACTTGTAAAGCAAGTGATTCATGCATAAAAAGCTTGTCCTGTGGAACACATTAATGTTTCTTTATAAATGTACATATACTTTATTTATGTGAATATCCATTATTACTCATTTTTATTATTTGTGCAAGTATTTTCTTTATTTTTTCAGGTCTGCTCCCTCCTGCAGGTGTAAGTACACCCACAGGTGAATAAATGTAACATCAGTTACACTAGTACAAGCCCAGTGACACCAATGGGATTGCACCAGTGTTACTGAGAGTACAGTTTAGGCTTCAGTACTTGTGCTGGAGTTAACACACGAGAAGAAAAGAACCCAGGAGAATTCATTGATTGTGGTTTGTTCATAGGCAATGGGGTGAGAGAGCAGGGAAGGGAGTATTAACTCTCAAAGGTAAATAAAAGTACTGGGAGACAATTTTACGTACAAAAATATGAGCCAGAGTACGTTGTCATTTACCAAATTGCAAGAGATTAGATTATGTTGGTTGTATATCTATTTGCGGAAATGGGACATGCCCATTATATATATTATATATATTTTATTATATGATTGCTACATAAACATGTCATGGATATCAAAGAATGCAGTAAATTATTGCTGTTCTTTCCTTGCCTTAAATTTTGCCAGTCAGTATGCTATAGATTTCTCTCTAAAATGGAGAGAAAATTTTATCTTAAAGTGTTTAAATGAATCAAACTTAACCCATAGTTTATGTATTTATTTCTGCCTTTTAAACAGTTACCAACCTTTGAAATAAAATTATGCAAATTACAGTATTAAACATTATTAAAATAACCTTGTAAGTCCCAAGTTACAAGTACTTCATAATCTTTGTTGATGAAATAAGGTCAATCAAGCAACAGCAATTTTCCATTTTTATGTATCTTGTGCATAGAATGAAATATTACACAGGAAAATAATTTCTAGAAATGTATGAACCATTCAGTCTGTTGAAAAGTGTGATGGATTTTTTTCTAAAACTGAAATGGACCAGAGATATAGGAACCTGACAAACTGAGAGTTTATGATAACTCGTATATTAGGGTGTCAGCAATGGCAGAAGCACAGAAGAAAATGAAAGGCAGAGTGACTGCGAACTGCTGAAGCTGTATAGTAAATGACCTGAATTGCACAAGAAAGAATGTAATTTTGTGGAAAGAATTGACTGCATCCAGTTCTCTGGAATGCACTGTTTCAAATTCCTGCATTGATGTATGTTATAAATTTAAGATACAGAAATATAAGAAATTTTATAAAATTATTTTTTTAGGATGCAAGTCATAAAAGTCTAAAGTGTCTCTATATAGTCAGTGGGCAGACATAGGTTCCTCAAATGCCAATTCCACCTGAAGACTGAGGCACATGACATAAATGATCCCCTCTTGATTCTTCTCTCCAGTGTCTGTAAAAAAAAGCCTAGACAACTGCTTAACTTAGATTTCTACCTGTTAGTTAATATGATGGCATATTAATTTCTTTTAGTGTAAGAGAGAAGGTTTTAAGTACTAAAGCTGAAATTTGCATTCTTCTTTTGTTCATACTAATTTTGTACAACTTGGAAGTGCTAACGTAAACAGAATTCATGCATGGATGTAATTTCATTTCCATTTACTTTGAACTCCATTTGAAATCATGATCTCTGCTTTGATCTGCTCCATGGATTATGCTTATGAAACTGGGAGTTCTGCAATGGGTCTGCATTAGGTATATCAAGTGCTTACACTTACAAGCATGCAGGCGCTTTTCTCCTGTGGTGTATATGGCCAACCTCAGAATATGGACAAAACGAAGAGAAGATGAAGGAAAATTTGATGGCTTATGTTGTAAAGGACAGAGTGTTATCACGTACCATGTAAGCTAAATAAAATAATAAGAGTATCTAGGAGGAGGGTATCAAGATATATGTTTTTCAGACTGTAGAAAGTGTCAGATCTATGGAGACAAAGTGGCTAAAAAAAAATCTAGATTGTTGCTGAATAGGGGAAAGGATTGTGAGGAGTGAGGGCAGCAAGTAGGGAAAACCAGAAGAGAATCCCTTATTTGGATGAAATTTTGAAACTGTGGTTAAGCAGGTGAAGCATATTAATGAAAGGAATCAAGGTACATGGAGTGTATGAGTGACTTAATAGGAGTTGTGGGAGGAGATTATGCTAAAAGTTTAGTCGGAAAAGATGAGAAGGTGGAAAGCTAATCATGAATAATCCTTTGGATGAAGTGGGATTAGATAAAGTATGTTTAATTCGGTATGCATGTGCGTGCATCTGTATGTGAGAGAAAAAGAACAGATTTGGAGGTAGTATGAAGGAAGGAACAAATGAAAAACATGAAAAGAATGAAAATCAGAGGAAGCACTGAAGGCTGAGGTGGAGACATGAGAAGTTGTGATTAGTGCCAAGGGATGGTGATACAAGAGAGATACAGAAAACATGATTTTGTTCTGAACAAGATTTGAGAAATGAGGTAGGGTAAAATAAAATTAGGGATTTGGGAATCAACCAGAGAAGAGTGATAATGGTTACTTGCTAAATGGGTACTTTCTCCAAGAGAATGAAAACAAGAAAACCAAGGGTAACAGTGAGGGAGGAAGAAAGAGAGGAAAGGATGAGTATGGTGTACAAACAGTGAAGAAGAAGGATGACTAAAAATTAAGACCCAGAGAAGGATATAGGAGACATTTAAGAAGAGAAGAATGAGCAAAAAAAGCACCCTTTGAGCAGGGTACAAGTTGATTGTGACTGTGCTGCAGATCTTTACAGGTGTTGACTAAGAGCTGGATTTGGCTTCTTGGATCTCTACTGATTGTGTTTTGGGGTGATATCTTCCCCAAAGGATGTACAATGCCTGGTGGTCAAGTGCTCTGTAGGAAGGCATCTGTGGAAGGATCCACAAATCAGTTGCACATATACCGTAAGACCTGTTCCTGATAAAGTATAAATTTCTTTCAAAACCATATGGTTTTTAATTCTTCATTCTTCACAGCACAACAGTTGTATTATGACATGAAATTTTTAGGTTATGGTAAACTTTCATTCAAAGAGCTTAACATATTGTCCTTGTTTCCTAAAGGAAATATGTGTGAAAAGAAGGAGTGGGCTTAGTTATGCACTGTAATTAAAAATAGATGTGGGGTATCTTGTATAAAAAGTCCATAAAATGCCCTCACTCACTTAGATAAAGAATAGCAGCATGAAAAACTTTCTGGCAGGCTCTTTAGGACAATTTGAAAACACAAAATCACCATATTTGAAATCAGAGAACACAGGAGACTGCTTTCTATATGTTTATATGCACTGAGAAAGCAAACTTTTAATGCTCTTGGAAAACAATATCAAAAGGACACCATTAGGTTTCTTGAAGACAATAAGGAAGCTTTGACAATTAATGAAGAAATAAATAAATCTGGAGACGGCAAAAGGCTAAATAGAGATTGCTCTTTGGTCTTGCTGATAAAACAGAAATCATGAAAGACTATTTAAATCCTATACTTGTTAAATTACCCAAGTGGCCTTGATGTTTCTGAAATGGAAAATGGACTGTCTTAATTATGCAGCAAATTGGAAATTTTTAAAGGACAAATATGTCCTAGGGTTACTTGTACAGGAAGAATTTGGCAATCC
This sequence comes from Theristicus caerulescens, assembly GCA_020745775.1. Lineage (NCBI taxonomy): Eukaryota > Metazoa > Chordata > Aves > Pelecaniformes > Threskiornithidae > Theristicus > Theristicus caerulescens. The sequence continues at coordinate 125,285,830 of CM036559.1, read as the reverse complement.
TGTATTCCAGTGAGGTTTGGGTGGTTAGGCAACTGGTGAAACCACACAGCCAAAAGAATCAAATTTGCATATTGAGTGAAAATCAGTGGCAGGGTAGTTATCTTCCTATGTGTATGACAATAAAAGTAGAAGAAGCAGTCTTCTTTCTTGAAGACAGCTGAAAAACAACATCCAATTAAATATAATTAAAAGCAGTTTTGTCTGTAATAAAAGTCTACAGATGTTGTAATTTTTAGGCAAAACAATCTTCTTGAAAATAAGACTAAACATAACAAACAGCTCTAATGACATCAATTTTATTAGAAAAAATAGGTGCAGTGGTCTCAAAATATTACAATGGTATAAATTGTCAGTGTTTTGATGCTTTTGCCACTATTGTAATACGGTTCCTATCATTAAATTCATATGATGACATCTTTATCTTATTGAGTGGGTGGATGCAGTGGTAGATGTGTAGAAGTATAGCAAGAAAGAATTAGGCAATGTTTATTTGTTTGAGTGTAAACAGGTCTATCACATCAAATAATTGCAAAAGTATAAAAAGAGTATCAAATTATTATTATTCTGAGGAAAAACTTATGTATAAAAATCTTAACAAAGTGACAGAGTATGTGAAAATTAAAAACCCAACAGAATGTTATTCTCAAAGATTTTGGGAATCTATCATAATCTGCAGAACCAATTTTCATTAAGGGACTACTGCAGCTGCTTATGTCATCCTTAAACTGCACTAAACAAGAGAAATTTCCTGGAAAGTCAGAGTAAAATTCTTCATGTGAGGGAACAAACAAATCTGAGTCTGTCAGGTCCTTATTTGGGTGTTCTGTGCGGTGACTTTATTTCAGGTTTTTCACAAAATAGTATATAAAAACCTCTTTTTGCCTGTCCTTTATTTCTCATTCTCCTGAAAGAAGTGTCATCTGAAGATGACTAGTGCTTTCTTCTTAGAAAGATAAGTGAACTCTAGTAGTGATTACAGCTTCACCAGGAAATCTCTCTTGAATGCTGGAATCTAGATAGTTACCATATATTAAATCTCTTTCTTAAAGATGTTTTCTTGTCAAAAGTTTGGGAGAGTCCTCCAGTATAACAGGTGCAGCCATAAATGAAAGGCAACTGTTACCTTGCTTTTGCAAGCAGTTGCTTTAAACATTGGGAATTGAGTTATGGTAACTTATTCTACAGGGGCTGTAAGTTCATCACACTCTGGATCATGAACATATGTAAGGTCAGGAGACTGAGAAGCCTTCTTGCATCAGAAGTGTATGTTGGTGGTGCAGTTCCTGAACAACAGGGCATCAAAGGCCCTCAAAGGTTATCTAAAGGTTTCTAAAGGTTATCTAAAGGTTTCATGGGGACCTGTTCTTCATGTAGCAGTTATGTATTTGGTCCTGATCAACACTATCTTTTTTTATTCTGCTGGAAATAAAGTATGTTCCTGAACGAGACACGTTTTGATTCCAGACTCTGTGCCTTGAAGAAGGGACGTAGTTGATTGCGTCCTCCCATGGACCTCACCTTGTGCACTTCTTACCCACTTCTGCCAGAATCCTCTGTGCCTGTTGCTGTCACAGGTGGTGTTGAGAACTCTTTCTCTGAAGAGGGGACATCAGTGTCCCGAATCAGAGAGGGAAGCCAACAGCAATGTATCTTGGCTTTGCACTTTTGGAGAAGGGGAGAGACTGAATTGTTCCTAGTGGACATCCTAGCTGGTTGGGCTTGTGGGAGCAGGTGCTGGATATCATGCTGGGCATGTGCTGACAGTTACAGGTGCAGACAAGCCCAAAAAAAGCAATCAGAAAAGCTGCTAAACCAGAGATCTGGCCTTTCACTGGTGTATAATTATGAAAGACATACGGCATCCCTTAAGCAGAACTTTGTTACCAGTCTAGAGTTAGGAGTAATGCAAAGAAAACAGATTTAAGGCAAGTGCTCACCAAACTTTACACATCTTTTTTAGACTCTGTTTGTACTCAGTGAAAGGAAACCTCAGGGGCACAATTCATCTAACCTATCTGAGATTTCTAATGTAGGATGAAATGAATTAAGACCTAGAAGTGCCTGTTTCTTTTCACTGAGTATAAAGAGAGCTAGATGACTACCTCAAATTTCAGCATTATAAATATAAAAATTTAGTTGAGATTAAAGATATTCATTGTCAACCTGCACACCTGAATGATGTGAAAGAATACTCCCAAGTGAATTGGAAATGCTGCTGATTTCTTTGACTACGGAGGAGAAGAGAAAACCACATGAAAAGGCTTGGACTTTTTCATAGCTATTTAAAATCATACAGGCCATAGTACATTTTGCCTGTGTTCTTGCTGCAATCTGATATAAAAGCAGAATTCAGATAACTCATGTAAAGAGAGATATAGGAACAGGTTCCCACTACTTGCAAGAAATGGAAGTTGCAGGTTCAGACAGCTTGTTTAGGTGCTTTGTCAGGCCAGAGACTGTCAAGTTAAAATGGACACAAACAGAGGGTATGTCCGTATGCTGCTAAATGAGAGGACCAACAAGCCAGTTCCAGTGCTGGAGCCATGATTCTCCTCCTGCTTAACTGTTGGCTCACTCCTTGGCTATTTGTTTCCAGTAAGCTCCAGACAGAAACAGCCTTAAGCACTGAGACTTGGCTGAAAATTTACTCTAATTTAGCAGTGTAGGTGCAGCCAGAGAGTCTAAATATTAAGTAAAATGGTGCTAGCAATGAATGGTACTGCATACATCATCATTACACCTGCCTCAGGTAGGTGCAATAGCTTATTAGATCCTTTACGAAATAACTGCATTGGTCTTCTGAGCAACCAGCAAGAAAAACAGGGCAGTGAACTGCATATGTAGATATATACGCTTAAATAACAAAAGGAGTTGGATCAAGATCAGCTTTCTAATTCATATCATCCCTGCTGCTGTGGAACCTGATAATGGATCTCTGCTGCGATTAATGGCGATTTGAACCGAAGACCTTTTTGGAATCGTGACGGTGGATAATAAAAGGAACCCTTCAGATGATCATAATCAAGATATTGTTTGTGTGCAAATACAAATTGAGTATTCAGCTTGTGTTTTCTCCTTTCATCTTCATACAGAGGTTGCTCACTTCTCATGTCCCTCTTTTTCCCATTTTGCTGCACTAACGAGTTTTTAATGCAAAGGAAAAGTGATTATAAGCAGTGAAGCAAAGACAGCTTTATAGAGCAAGACTGAGGAATTGAAGACATAGATCAGAGCTATCCACCAACCTAAGATAAAAGAGAAGTTCATGAAAACAGAGACATATAAATAGCTTTGATTTCATTATCATTAGACAAGAAAGGACAAAAAATGGAATAGCTATAAAGCTGTTCATACCTAGTAAGTTGCCTATATTAATAAAAGAAACTATGCAGAAAGCATTAAAGTGATAACATAGAACAGGAAAATATCCTATAGTAAAATTTTTGTTCATATCTGGTTTTAGTGTAGTGTAATGTGATTACCAGATTGTAATAATGTAAAAAATACAAATATTAAGTATGTATTAAATATCTTACTCATTGATGCTGTGTTTTCATTTCATTGTTAAGCATGGCTTATTTGTTTGGACTTTTCTCCCTCTCCCTCTTTCCTTTTGAACACAGATTCTGGGGGTTGTATTTCTATGACTGATTTCATGGTTTACCAGATCTAGAATTGCAGGCAAATTAAATAGTTGGTGGCTTTTATAGGAAGCTTTTGTTTGGTAGATACATGTACCTAGTTATAATATTCACAAGAGAAGCACCTAATTACATTTGAAAGGTGCTTGACTAGATAAAGAATGATTTGTGTACAGTGTTTTCTGATTGCAGTTAGGAAGCTAATATAGAAAATTAGCAGCTGGGAGTGGGGAGGAGTAATAAATGTTCTTGTTCTGAGAAATAAATTTGTTCCTCCAAGATTAGGTCAATCCTAGTGCTTCACTTCAGTTTTGCTCTTACAAAATATTTTTTTTTCATTAAGTATAAATTAAGTAAAACACTAAAGTAAAACTATTTTCCAGGAAATATCCTATCATCACAAAAACTAAACTGGCATGATTCATGGGGACTATCTATTATTTTTGATTAATCAATATTTTCTGGCCAAATCAAAAAATTGCTGACTAGCTGTAGCTAAGGGACACTGAAATTCTTCTGAGATTTTAGTAATAGAAGTATTTTCATTACTCTGCAGTTTACTTACAATATAGCCAGCTTTTGTAGCTTTCTCAGATGCAGTACTTCACCCATTTAAGAAATGAGAACTAAGAAAGGGCTGTTAAGTGAGTTGCCTAGAGGGAAAGAAAAAATCCATGTCAGACTGGAACAAGGTTTCAGAATACTGCTTAAATCAGTGTCATGTCCTCAGCTGATAGATTTCTTGTCCAGTGCAATCCATTTTGGTGCTCTACATTTTGTAGCTTAATTTATTTTGACACTGAAACTCAGCGTAAGAATTGCATTAACATTCTGTGCCTTTTTGCCATTCAGCTGTCTATTGCAAAGGTCCTCTGTCATGTTCTTGCCCTAGGTTAATATAGTAAACAAGATGTATTTCAGTATATGTATCAGTGAGTGATTTTTACATAAGTACTATGAATTTCCTGTCTGCTTTTGTATTGCAAAGTAAATTGGAGCTCGTAAGGCAATGAATAATTAATCTTTCTTCCATTTGTGAGAATAATTTTTAGAAGCAGGTGTTTTATTTTTGACATGAAACTATTACCTTGGAAACTATTTAAACATTTGCACAAAGTCCACGAACATACTATATCAAATATCAGCCATATTACGTGACTTAGTTATCCATTATTTCAGTGTTTTACATACTGAACTCTTACTGTTTTCAAGTTTATAGGCTTGATTATGTGCCATTCAAGACAAAGGGGAGCTAAGTAGGCTATAATTTAGACAGCCTCACCTATATGTTGAAAAATGTGCTTCAGTAAACTGATCATACTGGAATATCTGTATTGTATCCCTACCAAATTACCTTCCATTTGCATTTAAGTAATTTTCTGATTTTATTCTCTTTAGGTCAATGGAACAGAAATTGAATATGAATTTGAAGAAATTACTTTGGAGAGGGTAAGTGTAATTTATTCTTCTCTTATAGGAAAAAATATAATCTGTAATAAAAATAATGCAATTACTTATGAAATTAAAATTGGTTAAGAATAAAATTAGTTATATTTTGAATAAAGATGCCCACTCTTTATTCTAAAATGTGAAATGAAAACGTGAGTGATACAACAGGATAAGTCCTTCATGTTTTTAAGAAGTTTTGGGTGTAGCTACTTGCAGACCAGTATCTAGAATGCTTTTCTTCCCCATAATTATGTCAGTGCTTGACTAGGCGTTTGACTGGTGGGAAGAGCCTGCATGACTAGGTAACTCCCTTTTAGCTTGTGAACTGGAATTGTGGAATCTTTTTTTAACCTCCTTGATTTCTTTGCATGTGTGCATGGTAATAGAAGACATTTAGTCTTACACTATAAAAGAAAAATTGCAAAAGTATTTTTAATGTTCAAGTGACTATATAAAAGCTGTAGACCATACCTAAGTGTAAAGGATATGTTTATGCAAGTCTGAATTGCATGAGCTATAATCAGGGCTGGCAGCGAAGGCTTTGTTGGTAGTGTGGTTTAAAAGTAGCACAAAAAAAAGAGAGATATTTAAAAATTTGTGCTGCATCATATCTTCCTGGGTTTGGTGGGTTTTCCTTGCCTTTTGGTTATGTAACAGTTTTCTTTAGACTGCGGACTTTCTTTGCCACAAGATCAAGACCAGATGGGCCACATATTTTGTGAGAAAGTCTAAGCTTTGAAATGTATCATAGGCCTTACAAAGATTGCTAATGGAGGCAAGATTATCATTGCTGAATTCCTTCAATATTCTACCAACATTCTGGTAATATGAAGTTTTATCATCTTGGAGCAAACACAGTTAGACTTCTTTCTACATAAAATGTTTGAATGCAACGCCAGATTTACCAAGATGTGACTGATGCCATATGAACAAATTCCTGTAAGGTAGCAAACTACCATTAAATTAGATACTTAGATTATACAATTCATTGCACTTTTTCTGCATGTTCTATTTTTAATTGTCCAGGATAATGAATTTCATAACCATTCAACTTAAAGGGATACAAGTATTTGTTCTCATTGATTTGCTCTGTCAGGCAAATTATGAAAGAGCAATATATCTTTTACCGTAGCCATCCTCATAACAGATAACATATAAGGTTATAGGCACTTTTTATCTACTGTCTCTCAACTTATTTGCGCATCACTAGTTATTCATTGGACTAGAGTTTCCAAAGGTCACTGAACAGAACACATGCCTCCTGGGTGATATTTTGAAAACCACTTTATTTTTAATAGATGTGTAAGTTATCAGTGTACATAGTGCAGAGTGAACGTGATTTGCATCTCCTGTACCTGCCTGATGCAGATAACTAGTTATTCATAATATAATACCACATAATATTAGTTAAAGACTGATCAACAATAGCAAAAAAAGCTACAGATTTTAATGGAGGATATTTCAGTTGTTTTCTGGATGCTGCTGAATCTGTGGCTTCTGATTATTACTGCTTGAAACGTTCTGTCACATGTATCAGTGTTTTGTCTCAAAGGCAGGGTACTGTGTCTGCTGGTTTTTGTGTGAGATATAAAACACAAGTGATTGCCTTTAAATAGCTGTCATTTATGTTAGACTAAAAGCATTTTCAGAAGAAAGACATTCTCCATGTTGATTACCCATTTTCTTCCACAAAACTGCTTTTAGAAATTAGATGGAAAATCATCTCTCTGTATTTAATGGCAGCGCTGCAAAATGTATTAACATTGCTGCTGTTGAGAGATAAAAATGTAGTTTGCCCATATCAAACAGTCGGTAATAAACTTTCCATTTTAAGTCCAGTTATCCAGGTTACAGAATTCGGCATCCCAAAAACATCAAATATTTTCTTCATGACATTTATCCACATTTTGAAATAGTCAATATAATTTAAAGGATTTTACAATGTAAAAGATAAATTGGTTGAAAGTGTATTAGGGTATTAGGACTTTTGTACTCTTCTCTTTTTTCTTTTTTTTTTCTAGCAGAATGAAAGGGAAGGTGGTAAAAGACTGATTACTTCAGAGCATCTCCCGGTCTCTATAGACTTGGCAAGGACACCATTAAGTTAATTGTAGGAGGTCACCTTCATTCATAGGTGACATGAATTTGTGGGATGTATTCCTGAAAAGAGTTACTGGCTTAGGTATGACCCTTGCCCCAGGATGAAGAGATGGCTCCATCCCTTAGGGTAACTTAGGACTGCTGTGTGCATGTTGGCAGAATACATCCCATGTGGAGCTGGGGAGCAGATCAGCAGGGTCTCAAAAATGCCAAAAGGAAACCCTGCTAAGGGCCTGGGGACATGGACAGTGCAGAGCTTGCTAAGCATCACCAAGCTGCCTGAGACCCAGCTGGCATACCAAGAAATGACTGCAAGCATACAGTAGGCTTGTGTAGAAAGCTTTTTTGTTTTTGCTCTTTTGACATAATGTTGTTCAGTTGTTTCTATTTAAAATGTTGGGTCCTAGTTTACAGTTTAACAAGACTTGGGGTTTTGAGCTGAAAAGGCTTCAGTGAGAGCTCACAAAGACAATGAGTTTGAGGCAGATCCACCTTAAAGCTGTGATCAACACTGTTCCAGGAGTTAAGGAAGTTGTAAGAACGCCTCTGCCAGCCCCTTCCTTAGTGGCATGCTCTTATCCTTTTACTCTTCTTCAGTTGTGCCAGCCATTTATCACCAATCCCTGAGCCCAAGAGGATCACTGTTAAATAAGTGATCCTCATTTAGAGCTCTTATAAGAGCCTACTTGAGTAACACAATTATGTAGTTAAGAGAAATCAAACAAATTTTCTTTTTTTTAAAAAAAGACAGTTTTAATTCTTTCAGCTGCTTCAAAGGATATGTGAGTTTCTCTGCTAACTTACAGGCATAAAATGCAGATCCAGGTGTAGGCTAAGACTTGGCGATTTGTAATAAACTACAATGCCCAAATGCACACAGAAAAAAATCCTTAAAATAAGCCATAACCTTGCTCTAGCTTGAATATTAAAGACACCATAAAAAGGAAGCTCTACGTAAAAGGGCTAATATTAGTGCAGTGATGTTAGTCTTCCAGGACTTGAAAAATGTATCCAGCACTATCAAGAGACCAATTTGCACTTGTAGATCAGTGGTCAGTGTAAGAGATAACTGAATAGACTCCGTGACAAAGCCTAGCCTAACTTCTCTAAGCCAGAGGAAAGTTGTAATTGATTGACTCCTTGGTACAGCGCTGTGTTTGGAGACATAAGCTGAAGAGAGGTTTTTGACAGGAGTTGATGGAATATCAGCCAATATCAGTAGTTACCTTGAAAAAGTATAAAGACAGACAGTGGGTCACTTAATGATTCGTGTTGGATTCATGCCGAGTTCAACATCTGAGTTCAGATCTCAGTACCTTTTTGCTCATCTAACCTTGCCTATTCTTTAGATGTTAGAGAAAAGGAGGGCAATTATGATTAGTAAAGATGTTTTCACAGAATCTTTTGATGCTTCAGCATGTATTTTCATTCTGTATCTGTATAAAAGTAAAATTATATTACTTTTTGTGGAATAGACTGTTCAGAAAAATTAAATTCTATCAACACTGGGACTAGAGACATCTAGTTCCCCATGCATTTGCATCATGAGATTGACTGACCTTGGTATCTGAATAGGTCAAACTCTGACTGAGAATTTTCCCAAGGCTGAGACATGCATGAAGTGTCTCTATTTCTTTTTTTTTTTTACTCCTGTGGGTTCTCTGGCCTATGATAACAATTCAGGTTACACTGCAGAATGTCCCTGTTTTTAATGAACCACATTATTTTACAAAGTTTTTAGGAACTTACTGTTTTGTTTCCTCTTCGCTTTTTCAGATTTGGTTGCAGTTGGCTATTGGGCTTACTTCTGTTGAGGGAGAGACAGGCATGGATGCTCACATAGCATAATTATATCCTTAGAAAATCAGATTAAAGATATTCCAAAAGAGTACATTCTCAATAATGATTTGTCATCTTGGAGTGTGCTGTGATAATTCTGATAAATTTTATTCTGTATCCACCACATGCTCTGTTCAGTGGAGAGACTGAAAACCTGCTCTCTCTTCTTTCATTTGACTTGATATTTCAGTGACATCAAGTGCCATGAGAAGATTTCATTTTTCTAGTTCAAGATTACTGTTCTCTAAAAGGTTGGATTTCCACATTTCCACCAGATTCAAGAGTGTATTCAAATCTCAACTAGAAAGACTAAAACTGTAATCATAAGTAAACTTAAAGGGTAAAATTTAAAAAACCTGAGGAAACAATGGAAAAAGCAATCCTTATACATTTTGGTAGAGTAAGGAATTTATTTCAGGGCTTTTATTTACTTTGGTACATTGTAAACCTAAGAGATAATTACTACTGTACTATTAATTATGCTGTTTCCATCACTAATTTCCTTTGTGAAATGCAGAAGTTTGCAAAAATATAACGAGGTGCATTCCACTGAACACTGAAGAGCAGTGGGAACTGGTTTGTATTCAACGACAAAAGGATTTTAATTTTACTCAATGTCTTGTTTTTTATATCTATCTTTCTTTCTATCTTGTTCTGGCAGAGATCATAGAATCATAAAATCATAGAATGGTTTGGGTTAGAAGGGGCCCTTAAAGGTCATCTAGTCCACCCCCCCTGCAACTGGCAGGGACATCTTCAACCAGATCAGGTTGCTCAGAGCCCCATCCAGCCTGGCCTTGAATGTTTCCAAGGATGAGGCATCTACCACCTCTCTGGACAACCTGTGCCAGTGTTTCACCACCCTCAGCATAATAAATGTCTTCCTTATATCTAGCCTGAATCTACCCTCCTTTAGTTTAAAACCATTATCCCTTGTCCTGTTGCTACAGGGCCTACTAAAAAGTCTGTCCCCATCTTTTTTATAAGACCCCTTTAAGTATTGAAAGGCCACAATAAGGTCTCCCTGGACACTTCTCCAGGCTAAACAGCCCCAGCTCTCTCAGCCTTTCCTCATGAGAGAGGTGTTCTATCCCTCTGATCATTTTTGTGGCCTCCTCTGGACCTGCTCCAACAGGTCCATGTCCTTCCTGTGCTGAGGACCCCAGAGCTGGACGCAGGGCTCCAGGGGGGGTCTCACCAGAGCAGAGTAGAGGGGCAGAATCCCCTCCCTCACCCTTCTGGCCATGCTTCTTTTGATGCAGCCCAGGATACAGTTGGCTTTCTGGGCTGTGAGCACACGTTGCTGGCTCATGTCCAGCTTTTCATCCACCAAGATCACTGTTTGCTTGTATGTCTGGGAAATAAGGTTTTCACTATTAGTCAGTAGCATATCTGCTTTCTGCCTTTTTTAAGGTCTTAGGCACCAATTGCACCATCAGCACACTTTGACCTCTCAGGAATGAGATTGTAGGACAATGCAGTGCCAGGAAAGTCCTCCTTTATGCAGTTCAGAAATAACAGAGTGGATGGGAGTGGTCAAGAAATGGCCACTAGGGAAAGGTATTTTCAAGGTTTAGAAACTTATGCAGTAGATCCATGCCGTTTGAGAACCCAGAGCACACAAATCAATATCCAACCATCAACGGCACCAGGAGAGTGGTCTGACATCTTCCAACAGAAGAAAGTAGATCTTTTAAAGTGAGTGTTCCTCAGGCACCTGCTGAGCTCCTCCAAACACAGGTTTATAGTAGAATAGTGACCTATGGGTGTTTATTGCAATAAAGCTCACCCACAGGAATTTTCTCCTGGAAGGGGCCAGCAGAGTCTGCCTACAAGAAGAGGCAGACATATCTATGTATGGAGCCAAGTTATCATCAAACAGAAAATGTGAATCCCATCTTTTTTATTGTTGTGCAGACAATTTGAAAAACTGATCTCTTGGGTATCCATATAGAGTCTTTGCAGTGTATTTCTCTGTGTACATGTAACACAAAGTTCTGTAAAATGAAAAAGAAATTCAGAAAAATCCTTAAAAATACAGGTGTAGTGCACGCAACCACTGTGCAGGAAATTCTCTTATGCTTTCTGGTTCCAATCATGTCTTAGTTTAGAGTTAACAAAAGATTTTGCTACTGATAGGCGGTTGTGTCAGTGGTTGTAGTTTACCTTCAGAAAGGTTTGTAAGCATTGGAAAGGGCAGACTCTCTGGCCTCCGGATGCAATGGCTTAAGCAAGGTCTGCATTCTCCTTTCGTCTCTTGTGCCTTACCAGATTTTGCTTTGACCTCAGGTTGTGCAAGAGAGAGCTGATGAAAGGAGCTGAAGGAGCCTGGTGTGCAGTCCTGCTAATGTGACACTGAAATACCAGGTCAACATTTTCCAAAGCAACTGCACTATTTGGTTGCTTTAGTTCAATGACCTAAATTAAGATTCCTTGGAACAGCCTGATTTTTTTTGTAATATTATTCACCCAAAGCATGTGACTTTCTGTCACCTCAGAGCAGCCCTAATTTGGCACCCAAAATATAACTAATCACTGGAAAACTTTGTTCTTTGTTCTTATTCTGTCAGAGAGTCATTATGCTGAAACTATTCCTGGTTGTAGAGCTGTGCAGGTCTTGTGGGGGCCTGTTCCACCTGTTCTTGGTAGAGGTACAAAACGTGCCAGTCTGCAGGATGCGTGGAAAGGCAGAAGAGCTGGGAGAAGGAGGGCTGTACCTTTTGAGGGACAGAAGCTCCTGCCCAGTGGTGTTAACTGTCATTCTCCACATTCAGTGTCTGGGACTAGAAACTCAACAAACCCACTTAACTGTCTTACCAAAGACTATTGGCTAGAGAAGTGAAGGAACAGCTGTTAATATTATATCCCTCTTAGAGATATAAACAAAATATTTTTATTTCTTGTTATTGCTGTTAGCAATTGCATTGCTACAGGTTGGGAGTGCAGTGAGGTAGAAATGGTGAGTTGCCCACAGTTTTCCTGAAAGCAGTGATAGGACTAGGAGGATTAGTCTGTTTAGTGTTGTCCTCTCCAGATAGGGGTGATCTGGACTGCTTCAGAATATGCACTGCCAGAAGCATTTGAGTTATCCAGGTGTCCCAGCTTCAGCTGGGATAGAGTTAATTTTTTTGTTAGTGCTGTGTTTTGGATTTAGGATGAGAATAATGTTGATAACACACTGATGTTTTGGTTCTTGCTGAGTAGAGTTTACACTGGTCAAGGACTTTTCAGCTTCCCATGCTCTGCCAGGGGCACAAGAAGCTGGGAGGGGGCACAGCCAGGACAGCTGACCCAGACTGGCCAAAGGGCTGTTCCATACCATATGACATCATGCTCAGTATATAAGCTGGGGGAAGAAGGAGGAAGGTGGGGACGTTCAGCATGATGGTGTTTGTCTTCCCAAGTAACCATTACGCGTGATGGAGCCCTGCTTTCCTGAGCAAGCCTGAACACCTGCCTGCCGATGGGAAGTAGTGAAAGAATTCCTTGCTTTGCTTTGCTTTGCTTGTGTGCATGGCTTTTGCTTTACCTATTAAGCTGTCTTTATCTCAACCCATGAGTTTTCTCCCTTTTACTCTTCCAATTCTCTCCCCCATCCCACCGGGGCGGGGCGTGAGCGAGCGGCTGTGTGGGGCTTAGTTGCTGGCTGGGGTTAAACCACGACACCAGGGCAAGTGCTAAAAAAGCACATGGCTTTCCATTGAGCCTCTGTTTATAAGGAAGACTTGCCCTATATTTTCTTATTGCTACAGCTGTGCAGAGGGTGCATCCTTTCCCAGGTGTGGAGTGGCAGCAGTTCTCATCCCAACAGTGACAACAGAAAAGCTGCAAAGCCACGAAAGGGGAGACGAAGGAGGGGGAAAGGCTATAAGTGACTAGGGAAAATATTTTAACTGCTACAGTTTATAGCTACACTGTGATTAGGAAAAGAAGCTGAAATAATACTATATATTTAACTTCCTCTGGGTGCCTATCAAAGAAATTCATATTTTCATATTGTAATCTTAGAATCTTGCTTTTAAATCTAAGTGTCTGAAAAACATTGCATGGATGCTAACTCAGTTAAATCAGAATAGTGTATTTCCTTGGATTTATCGCTGCGATGCCATTTACACTCCTCTGAAGGCATTACCCTCAGGAGGTTCCCTTCCACGCATGTGTGCTAGCTTTATATTTCAGATAGAAAAAAATAAATAGTTTGGATTTACACTTGATGATTCAAGCTTTCCAGGGCAAAGAATATTTTTATTACTATGAATTAGGCTTTTATTCATTTGTATATTTATTTTTGAAGGTCTATGTATTCACTGGTTTTAGTAATTCATATATTCGTTTCTGGGTATTTCTTTAGATGAGGGGTTCACAGTTTGTTTCAATGAGTCCCCAGGTCCAGGGAAGATTATGAGAGTTTTCCTGTTGTGTGAGAAATTTTAAATAACAGAATATTCTGTTATGAAAGCTCACTGTGGTATTTTAGAATTTCCAAAATAATGTGAAGCTTTGAAGAATGTGCAAGCAGAAGAAGAAAATTGAAGATTGTTTGATATATTTTTTTTAATTTAATAAGAGTCACTCGACACACTGAACCATTTTATTCCCAAAGGAGTAAAAGAAATTTCATTCCTCAATATATTGAATCACAAGCCTGAAGTTACTTAAACTCTGCATTAAAAACTCACAGGGAATTTGTTCATGGAGAGCATGTCAGTAGAAAATACACATACTAGAAAGAAGGCATTAACACAATACTAGAAAGTATTCTGAAAATGATAGAAACCAATTAAAAATCAACTGCAGGAAAAAAGTCCCCAATAGTGGTAATGATGTATGTTCCATATCAAAAGTGAAGAAAAGTTGAAAAGTTAAGCAACATTTATTTCAGATTTCACAAGCTATCTATGCAAGTACAGGAAAAAGAATTATTCATGTTCTTCTCTACTTGAAAGTTATCCCTTTAACTTTGCCAAGATCATTGAGACCTTGAGTTACCTATTATGTGAAATTTCATGCAAGTCATAGCTGCCTAGAGGCAGCGTTCTGCTGCTGTTTCTTTTAAATTATTATTATATTGACATTTTATTTTTCAGGTAATATCACTAATTTATTGCCTTTCTCTCATTTCCTAACTCACTTGCTCTCACCAGATAGTTAGCAGTGAGAAATTCTGCCGCTTTTTTATATTATTTATGGCTTTACATGAAAATTGCATTTACTTTAGATGTAGCTCTTTAGGATGTGGCCTTTCAGCTTATTTACTCTATTATCTTTAGCTGATGAAGTCCAAGCTTTATCTCACTCCTGTTTGGTGTTTGGAAAGTGAGCATCTAAGGCAGGCTGGTTGTGAAGCTGCCTTGGTAGGGAAAGGAGAGCAGAAAGCACCACAGGGCGTCTTGTGCTGTCCCAGGCCAGCAGCGTAATCTAGGCAGAGGGAAACTCCCTCTGCAGGTGCAAATTGCAGTGGCTAGCAGAGAATTTTATGGAGTTGAAGTCGCAGATTATTGCGGTTTCTGAAAGGAATATTTAGGTGCGCAGTAGATAATGTTGGCCTAATGAAAAAAATCTTTGCACAGTGAAACAGGGCAGCCCTTTGTATCCTAGTCCTCTAGGCTGATGCAGGAAAGAGGATGTTTTCCCTCCAGCTTAACATTTCTGCTGTTGTTAGACAATAATTTTGCCTAGAAATAATTTTGCAGGAATAAATCCTTTATTGATTTGAGAGTTTAGCACAGATTTAGGGGTGTTCTGAGTGCTTGGATAGTGTCCTAGCGTTCAGGAAGTGCAGAGAAATGGGTATTCTGCTCCGTGCTGCTCCGCTTTTCCAAACTGGCATAAAAAGCCTACTAGTAGAAATCAATCTAAGCGTATCACCCAAGCAAACCTGAGGTGTCCCACCCTGCAATACTTCAAATCAATCAGCACTAGTCACTAATGAGCAGAGCTGCAAGTGTGACCTCCAGATAAACATACCAGTTCTAAATAAAAGCTTCTGGAGCACTAATAGGAGGGTATGTATACACTAAAAAGGGGTAATATGTGTATCTGAGATGCTGATTTTTCCATGAAAGTATGTAGAAATCTTCTTGCAGAAAGATTGAGAAAGTAGAGCAGAAAAAAAAAAATATGACAAACTAAGGAGCTACAAAGCAGTGGTTCAGCTCAGTTTTCACTTCGTTTTGCAATTGGCATTGGGAAATAATATGTAGATTTAAAATGATATGTACATTTAAATAAATGAGAACGATGAACCTCAATTTACTGGTAGAAAATGAATCATTCTGGAGATGATAGTAATCATCTTGCAGCAAAGATGGTCATTTTCGAGGCAGAACTTTTTAAAAGGCATCTTTGATGTACTGGATTTGTCTTTTCAGAAAAAGCAATGTTTTGCGTTGCAGAAAATTGCCTCTCATTTTTGTTATTAATTTAGAATCAATTGTAATGCATAAATTAAGGCCACCCAACCTTGGGGAATCAGTATGCCACTTCGGCAGGGAATAGCACTGCAAAGACGGAGAGAAATAAAGGGGAAAAAAAGGAGGAAATAATCTGCTGGCTTACCCAGACTGAATTCCACAACTGTCATTGCTGTGCATCGTAACATAGTAATACGGTATCACACTAAAAATGTCTAATTTGCTCTTTGGATGCAGCATTGCAGTTATTTTCTGTTCTTATGCAGTTATATATGAAGCAGCCAGAAGATCATTTGTCTTCTAGTTATAACTACCATCCAGCTTCTCTCTGACTCTATGAAGGGAAGAAAAGTTCTTTCTCGTCAAAAGAGGGTCGACAGTTGATCTGGTGTACTTTCTTGCAAAGTAGTTTTGCAGGAACAGCAGCTCACTTTGTAGCATGTAGAAGTTGTCTGGAATGATATGATATTTCATTTCCTCTCAAATTTTGTTGCTATATCTAACGCTGCAACTAAACATCAAATGGGTAAGGTAACTGCAGGTATGTTGAAGCTGTAAGTAGCGGAAAAGCAACTGTATGCTGCTCATGCATGTTTTATATTGCAAGATACTACTTTACCTAAGAGTTTGACCTAGCTGGTGAGTCTCAACATGGCTTGAAAGTCACCTTATGCAGCTTAATGTGATATATGAATTCTGACTGAATTCTATGAATAATTTATTTTTTTGAGTGGTTTTTAATTTTGCAGAGTTTAACTGTTTGCACTTGGAGCACAATACAATTTCCTATACCTCACTCACAAAGCAGAAGTGAGGTCCAGTTAGCATAATTTCACTGCAAAAGTTTAATACACAGATTGCCATTAACAGGAATTAAACTACATAGGAAAAAAAAAACAATAAAAGACATTATGAGCTTGTAACTTTAATCTTTACTGATGTTAAATAATGCTTTAAAGTGCAAATATTTTACTCAACTGTGATGATTATGATAAGGTAGCTAGTGTTTTTATCATATTTCATGATGGGGAAACTTGAAGCACAGAAAAGCAGGCCAGCTCTAAAGATAGCATGAAAATACACATATCCTAATCTGTAGTCTAGTAACCTACTTATTGAAGTACGCTTTGAAGAGTACACAGGGAAAAGTACCTACTCCATTGATATCAAGGATCTTAATAGTAGTGTAAAATTTACAGAAGTTTAGGAAAAATGGGAAAGGAGATAGTAATTTTATATGCCTAAAATGTCCCTTCAATTTTTAAAAAGGCTAAAATATGTGCACTAACTACTTGTCCATCCAGTATTTATTTAGGAATGAGAAATGTAATATGAATAATTAGTTTATACAAAACATTGGCAAATGTAGTTACAAAACAAATACTTGACAAATAGATATTTTAATTATATTTCCAAAGCAGAAATAGGGCTGTGCTACACAGTGAGGAACTTGTACCTGGTTTTGCCAATAAACATATAAGATAATTAAAACACTGAATATTGAAATTATAATTGGATTTTTGAGCAAGGAGAAATGCTATACCTATGCAACTAACATTATAATGAACATGCTTAGAGATTTCATATTAAGATTTCTCATAGGAAATCTAGAGATCTATTGTTATAATTCAAATGAGGGGAATGTCTTTCTGAGAGGAAGCTTAGAAAAGGAATATGACATTTCTAGGTGTATTCATTATAACGTGGCTGAGGGAGAAATGAGTGAGTCAATTGTGTGTCTACGCATGCGTGTGTAGACCTACAGTAAAAAGGAATTGTAACTGCTTAGAGTTATAAAGTCTGAGCTAAAGTAACAAAAGCCATTAAAAATCAGTCTACCCTGGTTTTCCACCTCCAAACAATGCCATTACTCATCTCTTCCAACAGCAGAGAAATATCTGTTGAAATGGGCTGAGGAAAACCATGATCTTCCTGAAACTTCAGTGCTAATTTAACTGGGTGGAAGGAAATCAGATAAATCAAAATATAGTGAGGACTTAGAGTCTAATGCAACTCTATATGTATAAAGCCCCAAACTATCTTTAATTATGAGAATGGGCTAGGGCCTTGATTTTCCAATCTGATTTCTAAAGGAGTTCACTGAACAGCATCTGCATCTGTCATGTCGAGTTTTCAAAAGATCTTTGAGTACCGAAGAAATTTCAATGTATTGAAAGAGAGCTAATGCTGTGTCTGGCGGTGCTTAAAAAGGGTAAATGGGACGGTGTGAGTCATCATGGTATCTGTGTAGGTCAGAGTAAAAGGAGTGCCAGACTGTGCTGGGTAAAACACGTTAGATATTACAAACTGGCCAAATCTGAAGTCATATATCAAGAAAGAGAATACAGCCTGTGTATGAAATCCAGGACTCCTGCCTGGAAAGCAATGAATCTGCAAAAAGTCCTGGGCCTCCTTGGCTGGTCATCAGTTGAACACAAATTTTCAGTCTGGTGTTGTAGCCAAAGATCTAGTGAAGACCTTAGGTGCATAACTGAGGACTGCAGAGTAGAACAGGTTTTGGGATGTGGAATACAACAGGATTTGGGACCTGATGTGTAAAACTTTTGGAATATCTTGCTTAATTCTACTTGAAAAAGATACTGATAACTGAAGTGTCTTTAGGGGAGGCCTTGAGGGTTATTCCGACTTTGGAAAACCCACCCTCTTAGTGAGAGACACAGGAAGCTTCATGAATTTAGCTTCTCAGGGAGGGAATTAAGGGGTGACTTCGTCAGAGAAAATATGCATTTACATGAGAAACAACCTTTATGACAGTGTTCTTCATCCTACCTGGAAGGAAATAACAGGAGCTGATGGTTTGATGTTGAATTTAGACAAGTTGAGACTGGACATAAATATGTTAATAGGGTAGCAATGACAAATGAGAAGGACTGGATGAAAGTTTTAGGAAAGGCAAAAGGGTGTTAGGCAGCAAGAAAGACAGTAGCTGATAGAAAATAAAAAAGGAGCATAATGTAAGTACTAAGAAGGAGAGAATATTAATGAATGCAAAATAGATTGTCAAACACTAACCAAGCTGACAAAGGGCAAAAATGGACATTTTGGGAAGGACAAGGGACACAGCAGGATGTTGGTGGTTAAGATCAGGTTCAGCCACGTTAGTGTATACATGTGACACATAGCTGTGTATGTAGCATATTTTTGAGAGATCAGCAAGGCAAACCGAATGCTCAGAAACAACACAGCAACCTTTACTGCTATCCTTCATTTACTTTATGAAAAGTAGAAGACATTAAGTTAAGAAGGCATTAAAGCTACAGTTTTGGTTTGGAAAAAAATGTTCTCAGGGAATGCAAGGAGACAGATATGCACTCAGTTTCTATAAGAAGGGGGAAAACTTGCAAGGCCTATCCTGGCTTTTTTCTCCTTTCTGCAGTCATTGCTCTGCATAAGGAAGAGACATTGTGGAATTAAGTGATATTTTTCTCCAGAGATGATTTAAGTAGGTCCTACAGCCTATATTAGGCAGGAGTTCAAGGTAAATGATCCAGTTGTGTCCTCTGTCTTAGATTAACTTTGAGACATTGATTACCTACTTGGACATAATTAAAAAGGTGACATTTTTCCAAAACTGTTTCTGTAAATTAAATATTTTTATCTCCTTGTTCTGAGGAACAGGGTATTTCAGGTGCTATAGCACAATGACTGTTGCTAAATGCTATCATTTCAATGATGACCAGTCAGCAGAGATCAAGCCCACAAGTTCTTAATGTTTACCAGATGATATATCAGAGTGTCTTTACTGCAAACCAGTCTTCCATAAATGCAGACTGACCTCTGTATGGGCAAAGTGATTTTTTTGTAGGATTTTTGAAACATTCAGGTAAAATAGTCTTCAGCTTGTTCAAATTTGTTTATAACATAGTAGAGGAGGGATAGAGAAAAACCTCAATAAGAGTAAAGAAAAAGTAATGTATTTGTGAAAAATACATGCTCATTGAAAACAATGGCCAAGAAAGAGTGGCTGAAATAACACACACTTGAAATAAAATTTTATAATAGGTATAAATGTTAGACAAAAGCAGCCTACCTGAAGTGGAAATAAAAACAACCACAGCTGTTATGGGACACAAATGTATGCTTTGGAAATCATCAGATTTTCATTTCTGTTGTATTATTCTGCTATGCTTAACAAGCATTTTGCTTGTTTTGTATTTTCTCAGGTAAATCTACTCTCTAGATACCATGGCTAACTAGCAAAAGTGATTTCTAAATACAAAAGCTCTTGGTTCACTGGAAAACAGTGTACGTATGAAAAACGCACAAGTCAAAGTGAATAATGAAGCACAGTGCAGCAACCATGCTGGATCCTGAAGGCCAGCTGCACTAAAGGGAGCACAACCACATTAACTATTTCTCAACAGGAACACGTGCAACAATACACTGACAGGACTGTGATGCTAAATAGAGTCAATATACTCCACCGCACACGCCAGGGTCAACGTTAGTTTGAGGTTCTTTGCATAGCAATACATTCAAAGTATAACTATGTCCAAAAAAAACACAAAAAAGCCCTATTGGTCAGGTGTACAGCAAAAAACTAAGTCATGAAGAGGTTGATAGGAGCTTGAAAATGGTGGAGCAAAAAAAAGCTCCAAACCAGGTGGGTTTAGTTGTAGGTGAATTTTAGACTGCATAGAGACCTGCAGCCTCCAAGAGAGAAGGGTTTTGTTGAGAAACTGAATGGCAAACCAACGTTTTAAAGCTTAAGTTCAAAATGGAAATAGAATTGTAAACATTATTATAACTTTCATCAAAATCTCAACGGCCCCAAATCCTCTCTCCTTCTTGAAAATTTAGAATAACAAAAATGTAGGGATAATGTGCAGACAAGGATACCCTGGAAAATGCCATCAAAAAGCAAATGCAATATTTTCCTACATTTCTTTCATTTCCAATGAGTGTGTTTATTTTGTTTTGCTTTTACCGTTATCTTACTGATGCCCTAGCTTTCAGGGATCTTTAAAATCTGATGATAATTACTTTCTTTCCTTCTTATTTTTGGAAAAAAATAAAATTTTTGAAGATGTTACGGTCTAAGAATTGACTATATGAATAATTTTAATTATTTTTAAAATATTTTTAAAAAAGCAAAGTTATGCATCCATGCAGATACCTGGTAAACTCATTCTCAGGATTAGTGTGTGTTGTTTTCCCAATTAGGTTTTCCAAAAAATGAAGCACTCCAGAGCATCTGTCTATCCTGCACATGCTTGCCTTGTAAATAGCTATCAGAGCCGCATTAGCAGAAAAGCTGTTACTTCTTTGAACAAAAAGTAGTGGTAAAAGTCATAGTTGGATAGAAAGCATCTCGAAGTTTTGCCCTTGAGGATGCTACTTATGCGGATAGGATATTTAACAAGTCCTCCAATAAATGCAGTGATTCACCTGGATAATATAATAAATGCATTTATCTTCTCCACATTTAGGAGAAAGGTGGTATTTGTGGCTCAGATTCATAAAGGGACTTAGGTGGCCAAACCAGCTACACAGATGAAATGCAGGCTTCCAACTTCAAAGTGCATGGCAATTTAGGTACCACAGGGTCTGTGTGCATTTCAGAATGTGCTGTCACAGATGCTGGTGACCCTAATTCCACTCTTGTGTTTTCCTGGAAGTGCTGCTGCTCATAGATCACCACTTGTCTTTCAACTGGCACCATAGGAGATTCATGAATGTGATGTTTCTGGGTTTGAGTCACTTAAGAAGTTTGATTTCCCAGAGGAACTGTGAACCTGCTCATTCAATAAGGAGGGAAGAAAACACATGTGGTAGCTGCCTAGCTCTCATATCCCACCATTCAGGTGTAGACATGGGTGATTAAGATCTCCTTGATTTCCTAAGAAAGCACTTTAGTCCCCAGGCAATTTGCATCCATATGATATGAGGATGTTTGAGCCTTCCTTTCAAAGGAGCAAAAGGAAAGGAAAGCTACTATGGAGTCAAGAATTCATGGTTATCAGGGCCAGGAAGGCAATAGATTAGAGGCAATTTGTTTCTGTAGCCTAAGGATGTTAATCTTTCCCAGGGAGGCTGGCAATTGTTTTAAGGACTACTAGGACATTTTGCATTTTAAAAAGTTCCAATTTAAAATCCAGAGACAACATTAGGTGTGAGCTCAGTGAGTGGGTAGAAAACTGGATCTCAGGTCTCATTCTATTTCCAGCTGCAACGGATTATTTCTTCTTGAAGTGCTGGGTTTTTTAGTACTCCAAAGATTTCCTAAAATTGTTATTCAGGATGCTATTTATGATACTTGATTTACCGACTCCTGGTCTGATGTAGAGTAAGGAATATGGCTTTGTTTTCATTTCTAAATAAGAGAATCCTCATTTTCATCATTGCTAGGATACAGTAGTACCAGCTGGACAAATCTTGCTAGAAATTTTAACAGATGGATTTAAATCTTTCTTTTTGACATTTCTAACCTGAACACATCTGGGAGACTCTGTTCAGATTAATTTTCAGAGTTTCTGAAAGTATCCAAAGGACTTTTGGGAAATTACATGAGTTGTTGCATTGATCAGAACAACTGATCCAAACCTCTCTTGCAACAGCAAGGCCTTTTAAAAGTGCACTGCAAAGCGTTTCAGGGATTTAAAGGTCACAGTGTTTGCATCATAGACAATGGTGTATTCTTCAAAACAAAAGTGCTGCAAGGAAAGTATGTATAAGAGCTCTCTTTGGATGTAAGAAAGGGCAGCACATCCCCATCACGCAACATTTGGGACCTCTAACATTTACACTGTGGAAAACCCAGTCATTAGACATTTGTCATTTAATTGATTGGTGGCAAGAATGATGTCAACATCAATTTGAAGAGACTACTGCAGAAAACAGGAGCTGATTTTATAAGTTTTTTTCTTGTGGTGTTTGAGTGAACATCTCTGTGCTGCAAAGTAGAGTCTGAATTCTTGTACTGTTGCTGGGAAGCAAGTTCGAAGGCATTAGACACAGGCAAGGCTGAGTGAAAAAGTAAGTCACTCCTAAATCATTTTGTTGTTGTAGCAGTAAATTGTTTGAGAAAACAGTTCATTGTTCTGGAGAGATTGAGAAAGTAGACATTAACCCAGTGAATAATTTAAAGCAGTATGCAAACTTGAATGTACGGAGAAACCATTCTTTCTAATTATTTTGTTCTACTGTCATAAGGCATAGACAAGCATCTGTAAATTTCCTTCCCTTTCTTCTTTTTTCATTTATTTTCTCTCTAGTTCCTTTTATCTTTGTAATGTATCAGTTAAATAGTAAAGCACTTAGCAATAAAGTTTCCTTGAAAAAAGCCTACTGAAGCAGCAGTATGGTTTAGAATAGAATTAAATAGCACCTCTGTTAAATGTGCAAATTGACCAAAAATCAGCCAATTGTTTTTTGTTGTTGTTTTTATGTTAACCAAAACCAGTGTCCTCTCATATTTGTAGGAGAGAGGAGTGTACGGCTGTTTGCTTGATCTCATACGGTAGTATATGGCTATTTAACAAACAAGAAGAAAGCAAGCTATAACCTGAAAATATTATGAAAAGAAGCTAGAGAAAGGGCAACATCCTGTACTTTTTTTAACTTAGGGAGATAGTGAAGAAGACACTGCTATTGTAGCTGGTAAAAAAGAAAATGCAAAAAATGAAAAAAAGAAAAGGCACCCATCAGAAATTCTAAAGGAATGGGTAGAGAATAGAAATCAGACCATCAGAGAAAACAACAGATGGCATGTTCATCTTGCTTTAGGCACGCACTCATAAACTGACCCAAAGCCTCACGAAGTCAATAGAAGGCTCTTCACAGTCACTAATGGATTTTGGATCTGGCCCTAATGAAGAGGGTGATATAGGCAAATTGCCTTACTTAGTCTGCTGATAGAGCTGATAGATCTAGTTTCATAAATGCAAACTAGTAAAAAAGATTTTTAAAATCCTTCAGCCTAATATCTACACAGCAAAGAGCTCACAGAAACCACAGCAGGCAGAGGCTGTGTTCTGTGTTGATTTTGTGTTCCAATCAACAATATCATTATGTGTGTATTTTTCATGTTTCTATGCAAATATTTTATAAATATTAAATTTCATAATTTTGTACATGTGCAATGGGGAAAATGGCCCATAGGGTTATTTAGCCTTTATGCACTCATCTTAGCCTGTTTCTAGTGTGTTATTGATCTTTAAAAATATACAGACTAATGTTAGTATAGTAATTATTTTCTCATCTGTATCATCATGACTTTGCTTATTGATCTAGCTGAATTTGGTGATGGTTTTTTTTTATTTTAGTATTTCTGATTACTGAGAGAAGAAATGCTGGAGATTGTACAATTACAAGAGACATAGCTTCTCTATCTGGAGGACATGTGGTGCTAGTAACAGATATTAGGTATCCCTGGATTTCATAGCCAATATATTTTTTTATGAGATAGTGACTGAAACTGAAAGAAATGGTAATATTATAGATCTCACTAATAAAGATCTCATACAAGATCTGAATTTAGCAAAGAACTTAGGACCAAGTCCTATCAAACCAATTGTTTAAATTAAAAGAAAATGTTTTAATTGAGTTTCTCAGTGTATAAAGGGAGAACCAGTTATTGAGCTAAGTTGCGGAGGTAAACACTGGAAATGGAGAAGACTTTGACAGACTTTGAGTGACTTTTTCAACTTAGTGGGGAAAAATGCTGTAAGGAAGGATCCTAGGCCTTAAGTGGACGAAAAGATACTTCTGAAAGAATATTAAGAGCAGAAAAAAGGATTGTTCTGTGGCAAAAAGTACATCTGAGAGGTCAGTATTTTAGAGAGAAGTGAGAATTGGCAAAAGTTAAGGTGAAATAGGCCTTGCTAAAAAAAAATCAAAGGAAATTATTACAAGTTTCTTTTTTTAAATAGAAGAAGAACAGGGAATAACTTTTCAAGCACTATCTAGTGAGGTAAAATAGTGATTGGTTTTACACCATCTTCAAACTAGTATTTTGACTCCATATTTCTTAAGAACCATCAATCTGAATATGGATGAAAGGCAAAATAGCAAATTGTTTAGAAATAGAACATATGAGCAAGGAAAACTTCAAGAGATCAAAATGCATTTAAGTTGTGGGATGGCAGGTGATCTCCTTACTAGAATTTTAAATAAACTAAATTAAGTTTTTAACACATCCATCAAGTCAGTGGTCACACATTTGAAGCGGAATATAGCAAGTTCATGTAATGGGGAAGGAGAAATTATGCTGTAACCCGTAGTTTCAGCTAAATAGCATGCTAAACTTAGAACAGCTTGAATGTTCTTTCATATTTAGGTCATGGAAATAAATGGAAAATTTGACAAAATTCAACACAATTTAGCAAAGCTAGATTGTACCAAACTAATTTGATAGCTTCTTTGTAACTTCCTAGGAAAAGAAAAACTATGTTCCCTTTCTTGACTTAAACATAGTAAGCATTATGTTGGAGAATGTGGGGATTAGTAAAAAAACTGTGAAATGGATAGTACCTGTGTTTATGGGAGATGGCAGTGATTGCTCTGAAGAGGTAACTGGCAGGTTGGAAGATTATTAGATGAGTCCTCTAGGGTGGTTCTTCAGATCCATTCTGTTTAGTAATGACCTTAGCACAAAATGTTTCTACTTGACATACTCTGTATGATAGTGAAATTACCTGATGCCACAGCATTGGGAAGAGTTTTCGGTATGGGGAGGATGTAAGTGTCCTAAAGTGATCAGTGAGTAATCTCAAGAACTGATGTAAAAGAAAGGTAATTAAATTTAATCAAACCAAGTGGTATGTTAAGTACCTGTAACTAAGAATAAGAACTTATGCTATATAACTAAAGCTCATTAGCTGACAGAGGTGAAAAAGATTTTCATGAAATAGTGTTGTATAAGGAAACTAATGTTAAGTAGTTGTAAAAAAAAGACAACTGAAAAAGATGTGCAGGCCTAGCAGTATCAAAGGAGATACTTCCTCTACATATGAAAAGATATTAAAGCTATGTGCCCAAGTATCATGAGGTATGTTGGACTCTATTGCATTTGTGTCTGGTTTCCTGTGTTAAACAAAATTAATTTAAATGAAGATAGGTTCGGGAAATGGCTACTAGAATAGTGTAGGTAATAGGCTGGTTTCTGAGAAGAGTCTAAAAACTTGTCCCATTAAGTCCAGGAAAGCAAAGGCTGAGAGGAGAAATGATTGCCATCTGTAAATACATTTGAGGGTAAAAACCAGAGAGGGAAGATAATTAGGTAGATCAAAGGAAATTGTTGATAGAATAACAAATGACTCTGAATTGGCCATGTATAAATTTAGGCTGAAAATTGAATAAAGTTACTAACCTTTAAAGCCACTAAGCATCCCTCCTAACACTGACTTCCAGTAACAATAATTTTTGAAGTAGAGCTTGACCAGTTTGTGAAAGGGATTACTTTATACAGTTGTCTGCAGTAGCCACAGAGCTCAACTCAGAAATGCAGGACCTCTTTTCCTGTGATTCTGAGGAATATGCTCATAGACAACACTGTAAGATTCCTGATTTTAAAACCTATCTAGACAGATAAACAGGACAGATTAAATCCTCATTTGCATGCAGAATGCATCATATAGTAAATTGGTGCTCCAGGGCTAGATTGTGATTTTGAATCTACACCTGCTCTAGATGCATTAAAGCATCCTCTACATTCCTCCTCAGGCTATGTGGAACCCCAGTCGTGCTCTCTGTCACCTGAGCGGGTGGTTGGCTTGTGCATTTATACTTCAGCTGCCCTTGCCCATACAGCACAGCCAAATGATGAGACAATATAATTTGCCACTAGTGTGGAAGTTAGGAAAGGAGCGAGCTTGTGGTGCATGAGGGCTATTTCTGACTGTTGTGGTTAACACACCCCCACCAGCTCAGGACCGCGCTGCAAGGCAGCGTAGGTGTATCAAACTGTAGCCGTACTTGTTTCCCAAAGTTATATTACGCTACTCTCAGCACCTTGAAAGTGTCATCTTGTTCTGTGTTTGTAAAGTGCTAGGATAATCAAATTCTGCTTTGCGACTAGTGTTCCTGGAGTTAGCACAATACAACTGATAAATAGAATAGAACAGAACAGAACAGAACAGGAATATTTCAGTTGGCAGGGTCCTACAATGATCATCTACTCCAACTACCTGAGCAATTCAAGGCAGACCAAGTTAAAGCATGTTATTAAGGGCATTGTCCAAATGCCTCTTGAACACTGACAGGCTTGGGGCATCTGAAATAAGAAGTCCAGGAACCCTCTTAACACTGGACTCATTTAAATATAGTTGATTAGATTTCACAGAACTACAGGTGACTGTAGTTTGCAGCATTTCACTACTGTTTCACTATTGTTCTGATTCTGCTATTGTTTCTTAAGTTGAAAAAGATATGACAGCTCTGATTTAACTAGTTTTCTTCATGGCATGCAGGTACTAGATCCGGGCTTTTCAGTTCATGTTATTTTTCTAAATAGTTATTAATGGACTTGAGAAGAGGGAAATTTATCCCTGAAGTAGCTTTATCAAATAATGAAAACAAATGTCCCTTGCCAAGTATAGAGGAGGAGATCATCAAAAGGGCATGCTTCTTCATTCAAACGCTTTCACTGGATGGACAGAAACATGATTTATTTTTCTTTCTACTTTTCATTTTTCATTTGTGTAAGTTTAGCTACAATCGAAGAATCCACTTACTTTCTCTCCAGTCCTTACCTGGAATGAGAGCAAGGGATCTAATTCATCTTTGCCATTGATCATTCTCTCCTGAAAAGACAAATAGGAAACTAATAGTTTGAATCGTGCTTCTGCAACTACATACTTTTTATTTTTGAGGCATATTTCATACCTCTCACTGTGCACTCTGTGTCAGTGATTTGTCCTTGACCTGGCTTATTTTTGCCAGAGATGAAGTTTTTATCCCATTGCTGTTTTCTTTCTTGTCCATAAGGGCAAAACAAAATTCTTCTTCCATACATTGTATCACCCATCACCACCATCTCCAGTGCTAAAAATAATGGAAATCTTCTGTATGCCCAGAATTTTATTCAAGTAGTTGGAAGCACACCAAATTCCAGTAGGAGTAGGGTAGTTTTCCTTAGTTCTTATTCTCTTCAGTTCATTTAAAAATTCTACTTCATGTGAGTAGCATTTAATTTAATTTAATTTATAATTCACTGTTTAGTGCATAGAGCTTTTTGGTCAATCTTATTTGATTTTTTTTCTCTTTTTTTTTTTTTTCCTAATTCCAAGCAGATGGGTAATCACACGTCAGAATTCAGATATTGCAAAATGTCACATTTGGAGCTCCCTATAGATATATAGATCCTTATAGCTCTGGTAACAATATGAAGTTATGCAGTTTTAGCACACAGCTCAGTGCAGCGCACTACTGTGGGCCCCAGCAGTGTCAGAGCCCAGGGTGCTCACTGTGCACCAGGCAAGGCTGGAAAAAGATAGTGGGGAGGACAGGGAGAAGAGGTAAATCTCACATCTCTGATTTATGCAGGCTGAGTATTTCATTCTGCATGTTTTCATGCAAGATATGACTTCCATGTTTGTGAAGAAATTACCTAAAACCTGGTGTTAAGTATTAATAAGAACAAGTTGATTATCCTGGAAATTAATGACAGCTCTTTTCACCACTTCTACCAAAACAGAGCCGCGTCATTGTGCTCTTCCAGCTTCCTCTTTGGCATCACTTGCTGAACGGCACGTCTCACTGATTCCTTGTGTTCGCCCATCTGTTTGTTTGTACCACCAGTATTCTGTGCATCTTCTTACACTTAGATTGTAAACTTTTAGGTTGTTTGGGATCTGTGTTTGCACAGCACTTAACAGAATAAGCTACATTTAAATTAGGGTAGGCGGGAAAGCTCCCAAGTATGTCTGGTTGCATCTCAGCTCCATAAACTTCTCTCTTTCCTTCCCCAAAAAGCCCTTCCATGCTGTGATGTTACAAAATAAAGGAAAATAGGACATACAGATGGACATCGTGGAAGGCTGCAAAAACCTGAATTTAGGCAATAAGGGTGCAGGGACCCTGAGTCTTTCTATGCTTAGGGGGCAGTTTGAGCATATCCCTATTGTTCATGATTCATGACTTCTAGTACTTGTTGCAATGTATGATAAAAACTATAATTAAAACAGTAAGAAATGTATGTGCAGCAACAAAACTGGGACCACTACGAAACAGAAAAGACAGTAACAAAATTACCCATACAGAACAGTTTTACCTGTGGGCTACAGTACAATTCATGGAAGTACAATGCTAAGGCCTCCCTTAATTAGAATCAGTTCAGGAGAAGAATGTAGTCAATAAGTGATGAAAGAAAAGCCTTTCACTTGCCAATTAGCAACTTCAGATCGTGCATATTTTATGAAATTCTGAAAACATTGGTAAACATGCAGCAGCAAGTGTATTAAATTATATGAAATTAATGATGGCTTCAGGGGCAAATGAGTTTGGCTGGCATTTAATTATATGTTTATTTTGTTATATAAATATATTGCAAGTCATTTTTATACAGACAAGTATTTACAGGTTTGATTGTGTGCGTTCTCTCATTTGCCAACTGAGTTCCTAAGTTTCACCCATTTCTGTTGAGTAGTGGTTCAAACAAAAAGGAGCTCCTGATGTAACAGGTTGAGAAAGACAAGACCATATCTTTCTGTCCACTTATACGAGAGATCTCCAAGATGCTTTTGTAAAAAAAGAGTTTTCCAAGGGGAATTTTTTCATAAAACTATCTATGATATCTCCTGCAAAAATATTTTAAATTAATTATGTTTGCCATTTTGTTAGATCAGAAACATTTTTTCTGCTGATTTGACCTGAGAGCAATTTGCTTAGATAGTAGCATCTCTCCTTGGCCATATGTTTCAAATTTCATCAATTGTAATTTTTGTTGAATATTGCCAGGAGGCTTTTCTAATACTGATAGCCTAATGCCATCCTAGTAAAGTTAAAAAAAAAAAAAAGGTATTCTTTATAGTCATCTCTGTTTATTATCTCATTATCATCAGCTATTCTGTACCTATAATAGGTCAAAAGATGGTTTTGACTCCAACCAGTGGTAAGAATACTACACAGTTCTTTCTTCAAATTTCAACTGTTTCCTAAGAATTGCTGAACTCCTGTAGACAGAATTTTTCTGTCTCTTCCCAGGCATCAAACAGAAAGTAAATATTTCCTTCCCCCCCCCCTTATACTGTCCCTCTCTCCCCAATTTGTTTTATTTCATGCGATTTAAATGATGATGATGATGTCAAGTTACTAAGTTCCTCCTTTGGTGAAAGGCATGGAAGCAAAGGCAAATATCAGCACATGTTTTCAGGATTGCTTCAGTTTTTCTTTGTCAGTATGTCCCTGCTGTTTAACGATCAGCTTGGATAAGTAAAGGTATTGTGGTTTCCAGAGGAGGATATTTCTTGGCTTGTCTGTTGTTACACCAGGTTACCACTTATTAATGACTATCATGTTATAAATGTTAATGCTCATAGCATCACCCAGAAGCCTCAAATAGAAGTGGGGTTTTGTGGTCTGGCTACTCTGAGGCTTGCTTTTTCCTCCAAAGAAAAACCACTACAAACCCTTCTAGCAGTGAGAATTGCATTCTTCATCCTTTTCTCTCAGCTGCCTGCCCTCTCATCAAGAGGCATGATCTCCTCCCTACCTCCAGTCCACTCTCACCTTCTTATTTGCTTTATTCAGCTCCCCAAAGACTTCCTCAAGCTTCCTACAAGTTCACTTCCCTTCTGCTAGTGTGCCTGTGTGTTCACAAATGTCCTCTTTGTCCCTCTTTACCTCGTCTAATCAGTTCAGCCTTGTGCAGCATCTGATATTCAGCATGTGACCTACTTTGGGGAAAAAATTCCCTTGGCAGGAAAGAATAAGAATTCTCTCTTGCGGAATTTTATGGATATGGTTTTAAGTGCATGTTTGTATAAGGCAGTGTAACCAGTAGATGTCCAAAGTAAAAAGACATATAGATATTTTCATTGAATATTTATTAAACCTAAGACTCTAAAACTTAGCTTTTTTCTTAGATTCTAGTTTACTTAGCAGCATTTCAAGTGCTGATTAACTAGACGTGGTGTTAGGTTCCCTTGACTTCTGTTAGATTTAATTACACAGGGAATGCAGTTTCTTACATTATTTTGACATTAGAAGAAAGCTTGAATACATTAAAGTCAATATCAGACAAAATAAGAGACCCAAAAAAGAGTAATCACAGGACATACTAGAGAGTAAGAGAAAAGGAAAATATGGTAATGAAATGCTGAAAAATACTCAAGAAAGCAGAAAAATATGTTTGTTTTGGTTTTTTAAAGGAAATATGAAGAAAGAAAGAATCATAAGGTCATAGAATTGAAATAGTGATACTACAGAGGTTAAGCAAAGAGCAAGACTAAACAGGGAGTAGAGAAGTGTTGCAAGGAGATGTGGAACAAATTAATTTACTTTGCAGAAATGGTTAATACCTAGGTTTACTTTAGCAATGGGCAAGATTGCATTAGGACTGAGTGGCTGCACTGCTGCTGGTGGCACACCAATGGGATATGAACAACATTTGGACCTTGTTAAGAGCTATTAATCATCTTGGTTTCACTTTAGCACTGTGATGTGAGCCTGGGGCACTGTTCCCACACCAGTGTCCTTTTAGTGAAGGCAATCGTCTTGTACCTCAGGTACCTCCTGCTATTCCTCACTGCTGCTCCAGCATTCCTGTTGGTTTCTCCATCCTCTGCTGGAAAAACTCATAAAAGATAGCAATAGATCTCACAACCTGCTTTTGAGCTGCAAAAGCAGAATTTCACCCAGTATTTTGGATAAGGGAAACATCCTATAATGGGAAAAATAGCAGTCCTGGGAGAAGAGAGCCAGAGAACGTGGTGATATATCACATCCCATCAGCAATCTTCCATCAGGGAGAGTCCATTGGATAGCCTTTAAAAGCTGCTCTCCCTTCTGTTGAAAAGAACCTGAGCAAAGGGGAAAGTTTTCTGAAAAGGTAAGCTCACATTGAAGAGTCATAGCTGCATGTGATGCATTCTGGTGCCAGCTGTACCATCTGGAAGAAAGACTGCCTTACACTTTTATTATAGTCACTATGAGTTTTCTAAATCTTAAGAGGAAAATCATCATTCTGTTTTCTTGGGTTACTTGGTCAGAAGACTGATTCACTCTTTCACAAGAATATGTGTTTTAACTGTAGGGTAACTGCACCATTGCTAACGCAAAAAGAATCCTATGAAAACAGCATGTCTTTCTAAGTATTACTTGAAGGACAAAGGACAAAACTAAAATCTAAAGTGCTAAATTACTTCTATAAGTTGTCAGACAAGATTTCTGTAAGAATTCAGATATTGAAAAAGAGCTGAAGGAAGTCAAAGCAAAATGAAACTTTAGCTTCTAAATAAAATGAAAAAAGACATCCTCTATAGGAAAAAAGACTAGAAAATAATCTGTGAAAATGTTCTGAGAATAGATGTAATAGGAGCAAGCTCAGATGAACTAATCTTCTGATTTTGAGTGTTAGAACTATTACGCAGGAGTCAATTACTCTACTATAAAGAAAAAAATAAAATAGTTGCGGGCATGATGAGGAAGAATGGCCTGATTAAGTCAACGCAATAGTCTTTCTAATCACTGGGGAGATGGTAAAAATTTTGTGAAGACCTTATTAAGGAAAGGGAAACAGAGCTGAAGACTAACTGTACACTATTGATCAATACTAACTGATCTTGAATTTGTCCTACTGAGAGAGTAGAGTAGGATACCGTGTATGTGAAAGATGATATTCAATGTAGGAGCCTGATCCAGAATCCTTTTACCTGTGGAAAATCAATATGATTATTCTTGACAGAAGAAGTGTATGTGGAGTAAATAAGTACAGGATTCATTCCTGAAGTTGGAATACCTTTAAGCAGTTTCACTGAGGATTCGGCCACAGCTGTGGAAGGTGCTATATCTCTGAAAATACTTGTCTGTTGCTTTTTGTAGTACAGTATTCCTTGGCCACATTTCCACGTGGAAACACTGTTTGTTAATGATTTAAGCATTCTCATGAGCTTATACATTTCAGACTGGCTCCTTTGAAAAGCTGGCTTACTGGATCTTCAGCGGGTGGGCAAGGGAGAGGGTTTCTGGAAACATACCATTAATGCTGAACCAGTACAACTAGTTTAAATTAATTTCTTATTTTTCAATAGGGAGTCTATTTTGTGACAACTTTAAATAGTGATTAATTTAATTTTTTATCCTGGGCAAAGCTGAGAAAGAGGGCCATTCTTTTTATCTGTTTTTAGTGACGGAGCTTGACATGAAACCTGGAGGAAATCTTGTACGTTCACTGGGGTGTTTTTCTTTGAGATAATTAGGGGTCTAATCATGTTTCCATGTGCTCATATTCTTCCCTTTCAATTTTATTTGCCCCCCAAAAAATAATCCCCCTTTCAATTCAATGCCCTGTTTGGAGAAGTTTGCAGTGAAATTAAATGAAAACAAGTGTCCCCTTTTATATTATTTCATAAGTTGATACAGTAAGTTTAAATTTGAAAAGTTTTATGAAATATAGTTATGGAAATCGTGAACAACAGATGGTGGATACACACTGTACACTTTGAAATTTGGTATTCGTAGCACTTGTTCTGTCTGTGCTGTGGGTTCACTCTCTGTGCATGACTCACACACAAATATGCAATCACTGATAATGCAGAACAAACTTAAGTTTAGATTTGAAATTTTCTTGATTTCCTGGCTGTGTTGTCTAAATGCTTCTAATGAAGCAAGTCTGACTTGCTACTCTGTGTATGCCATGCTACTTTGTCGAATGGAAAATGTTTTTGTTAACTGTCATAATGATTTTCATCTTTGTGCTTCAGTTTAAAAAAAAAATTCCTAATAATTAGGCATCATTGTGGGTAGCAGGATGAGAGTAGGAAAAGATTAATTACTTCTTGTAAGTCAGTAAGTTTTACAAAGGCATTTCTTAGTGAAGTGAGTAAGTGGGTTAGTTACATGTGTTTGCTCAGTTTTACCAAAGTGCTCTTTGTTCATTATTGTTAAATTTGACTGGAAAATAACTTTTAAAAAATAATTTAAAATGTTTTTTTCAGAAACATTTGGATCTAAATGACACAAAGCTCTGTAAGCATCTTGTCTCAAAATTAATATCGAGCACTTTGGGAGAATAGAGGGCGGGCAGTGATGCCAAACATGTCCCATTCTGTCTTTGGTGTTGGCACATGTGGTGGTGATGTAGGCTCAAAGACAGGGCATTTGTAAAATCAGGCTTGTTAGAAAGGGTCAAGTCAAATATTTTTACCTGCATATTCAAGCATTCAATTTGTCTACTGTAATGTTGATTTACGTGTAAAATTATATCTCTAAAATCTCAGTATCGTGTTGCAGCTTTTGGCACAGATCTAGCAATTGCTTGAGGCTCAAGTT
The DNA here is from genome assembly GCA_020745775.1 of Theristicus caerulescens. Lineage (NCBI taxonomy): Eukaryota > Metazoa > Chordata > Aves > Pelecaniformes > Threskiornithidae > Theristicus > Theristicus caerulescens. The sequence continues at coordinate 125,251,938 of CM036559.1, read as the reverse complement.
CAAACCTTGTGTAGTAGAGTTGCACACAAAACTTTTAATTCACTTTCAAAAGCTTCAGAAGTTTGTCTTATTCCAAATCCTCTTATTGTTTTTACATTTGTTGTTTTGATAGCATATTTTGAACGCTACAGAGAACTTCCTTGTAGCCACTTGTTAAATTAATTGTAATGCACATTGTGGAATATTAGTATTTTTGTAAATGAATTCACCATTGAGTAACTACAATGTTTCTGTGTCACTGAACTGAATTAGTAATCAGAATTAAAATTTACTCTCTTCGTATAACTACATAATTATAAAATAATTTCTTTTTCTAGTTTTATATTTCTGTGGCTTGAAAGAGTTAAATCATTAAATGCATTGACATCTATTATTGGCTCAGTACTGATGCATATAGTTGTAATAATTCAGAATAGGCAAAGCCCATGACATGTTTCTAAATCCTGAATAGGTGGAGGGGACAGGCTAATACTTGCCCATCGTTGTATGCGTTTGTCCTCTTGTGCTATCTCCACGTTGTAGGAGAGAATGCTTTTAAACCTTATAAATCCTTACTCATGCAAGTGACTGCAGGAGGGAAAGATCTGGGGGAGATTCATATGCGTCAGGATTCTGTAAGTTGTTACTAGCTGTATTGCCAAACATCCCACCTAAATTTATATTTAAAAAGAATCAAGAAAAAAGGGTCAGGCTATGTCCCACTCCCCACCCTTTCCAAATTTCTTATCATAGGAAAAAACTTTGCCAGAAAGGAAGGATTTTATTTTACTTTAATGAAATCTTGTGTATGCTTGATGTACACCAAAACTACGTATCATTTCAGATGTTGTTAAAGCAGTGACATTGCTCTATAGAGAAAGCTGAGGCAGGCATTGAAATGGATTGATACACGCAAAACGGGCATCCCCTCTTTCCCTGTTCATGCATCCCACCACATCTGATCACTGAGAAAACAAATATCTTTAAGTTCTTTTCCCTTAAGACCAGCCTTTAATAGCCATTTCATTTGTCTTTTTAAAAGCTGTTTAACTCACTGATTGTTGCTTTTATTCGGAATCTAAATCCTTCCTAGGGTGTCAGCTTTGGCATAAAACAAAAGTATGCACGCCCTGGATATTTTGGCCAGTTCTTGTATTACAATCTGTGATAGTAGCTCCCAAGTGCTGTTCAGTGGAGAGATTCTTTTGATTATGCTTATCTGTATCCCTCTAGTTTATCAATAACAAATGTCTGTAACTTTTGCATGGATCTTTTTTTTATTTTTCCTGGATAACTTTGGAGACGATGACAAACCTCAATAGATGTTAGAAATTAATTCCATGTGATACTTACAGTTTTTCTTTGGTTTCTTTGGTTTTTACCTTTCACATTTGCTAATGAGTAGACTATATTGCAATGACAATGTGTAATTTATTTTCTAGCTATAGAATTTTAATGAGAAATCTTATTTCAGCTGGAAAATGCAGTCACCCCCTTGCTTTTTTAAGGACATTACCATTATTAGCAGTAGATTTATAAAAGTATACTTAGGCATGCAAAATAAAATTCTGATGCAGAATGGAGTCTGTGGATTTTACAGAGTATAAGGACAATGTATGGTAGGTATATGCATTAATATGTGTTTGACTCTAGATTAAGTTGATGCATATCATGGGAATGGGGAGATGTTTAATGCTTAAAATGACTATGCTTGTGCTTTGAATAGGATTTTAAACAAACCTGAAAAGAGAAAAATAAATATTTAATATGTATTAATACAAATAATACCAGTTCCTTGTGTTAAATATTTTGGGGTAATACCTACTATCTCTGTAGTGAATTTCCAGAAGGAGTCTTGAGAAAAGGCAGCCAAGGTAGCAGCCATGGTCTCTCCTAATTGTTTCTACCTTTGGCTATATATCACTGATGGCAGGGTGAGAGCTGGACGTGAAATGTTATGCTACAAACTTTTTCTGAGGTATCATTTTTTTTCTTTTACCTCCACAGCACTCTGGCAGAAATTTATTATCTTTCACAAGTTTTCTTGGGGGAAATATGTAAAGTGAAAGGAAAAGGATTCACAATCATCATAAAAATACTTATGCAGGGTGTGGGAAAATGGGATTGACATGCCTCCTCTGCCTGATATGTAACAGGGATTTGTCCATGATGAATGCCTAGCTTTGCTGAGGTGTGTCTTTCTCCTGTTGGACCTGTTCCACTTTGAATATACAATTATATATTCATTAGATCAGAGATAGTGTGCCTGGTGATTAAGGCACTCCTTTGAAATGTAAACCCCAGTGGTGCCTGTTCCAGAACAGTAGTTTGGTTCAGGTTTTGCAGCACAGATGAGTTCCTCATCAACGACCTGCTGGTTATTCTGATCTCATTCTCTCTCTGTCTTGCTTTTTAACACCCTTTCTTACCTCAATTTTCTCTCTCATTTTAGAGCTTAAATTGCATGCCAGGACTAAGAAACTATTAAATGAAGGTTGATTGCAACTGATAAATGTGTGTGAAACATTTTGACTTGCACCAATTTGCATGTTGATGAATTGCAATGCAGAAGTGTCTCTTTCTATGCAGTATATAGGGAGGGTATGTAGCATGCCTAGCCTAATTGAAGATGTTCTACTGAACATGTTTTAAAAAACAGGTAAAATGGGTGTACAAATTTTGTACAAAAATATATAATCATCCAAAAAAGATATGTTTATCTTTTCTCATTCTTACAGCTCAATATATTCTGCTAATGTTATACATCAGGATTTTAGGGGTGTTATTCATGAGGATTTTAGGATGTCAGTAGAGTAATGTCCTGCTTCAAAACCCACTACAATTCCTTAGCTCTGAAGGGGATGTGAGAATTCTCTCTCCTTTAGGAGGAGGGTATGGGAATTAAAAAGTCTTGAAATGGCAATAGTTAATATGCATGTTCATGAGAAAAACAGAGAGGGAAAGTTTCACTGCTAGGTATACTTACAAATATTGAGTTAGTAATAATTTTCCTTTCTACTGAAATTGCTTCCTTCTCTGAATTTATCCAGTACTGTTGAAAAGTAAGGTTAGTGTAGGAGGCCGTAGTATCAGGACCATACTGCTTATTTTTCTATGACTATTTTATGAGTAAAATTTCAAATCCATTTGTATTGCTGAAGTGTAGACACAGAGTCCTTTTCCCTTTCTGAAGGACTATTTCTTCCAGGTCTTATTTTGCATTGTTAGCTTACTGTCTGGTGCGGTGAATGTGGAATACATTTCAGAAACAGTAGAAGTAGACTCATGTTTTTTCATGCTACCAATAACAGGAATTTCAGCTTTATTTCTGAGAGTGGCTACTTCAAAAAGGAATCAACCAAAAAAGGTCTTTAGTGATCGAAAAGCTACTGCTAATACTAAGAAAACTAGATCTCAAATGTTAGGAATTCAGATAGAATTGGATTCAGATAAGATGGGATTTTCAAAAGCGTTTACTTGTAGCCTGACTGTTTCTTTGGAACTAGGTGGTAATTCTGTCAGACATCAATAGGAATAGCTTGATTCTTCTGAAAATTCTGCTCATCAAACTTATTACTATACTTCAATAGGCTTATCTGTCTGAGCAGCATTTGTGTGTGACCCAGAGGCATCTCAGGCTGTGATCTTTACATAGAGAGTCTGAGATCAAGTGAAAATGTCTTTGTGGGCTTTTGCTTTTCTTCTTAAAAAGTGTACATTGGTCAACTTCTAGTCTAACTACCATTTCTCTGGTGGGAATCTTGCCTTAGACTCTTTCTGTTCCCCAGCCTGTCTTCCTACCGCCTCCAAAAAGGCAAAAGTGACATCTGTACAGCTGGGGAGGAGAGGACTTTCTTTTTCCATGAATCACAAGACCATTATTCTCTGCCAATGAATCACTGACAGCCACCTTTAAAATAATGTTACTAAACTTGAAAATTGTTATTAACTTATCCTAGAAATTTTTAGTATGATTCAATATGATTCATTACCATGACACATATCTGAAGTAGGACATGGGAATTTAGAATTCCTTTGAATTTTGAACAAAAAGTAGTATCTGGTATTATATGTCATTATATGAATATTGTTGGGAATGGTAGTCTAGTTCTGTTGCACAGTGTTCTGTGTTTCTATTTATACACATGCATGCTGTATTCAGCACAATACCAAACGTTTTACAAGTGTTGATGTAAGTAAAGGAACAGTGAATCTTATCTCAACTACTTTCTAGAAGGGCAGGAAAATATTGCCTAGGGAATGTTTTTAGCCAAGTTTGGCAAACAGATACCTGGTTAAAGATTCCTCTTCCCTTCTTCCTCCCAAAGGTCACCTATAAAATTGATTTTTCTAATGTAAAGGAACTGTGCATTTCTCATGTGACAAAATTAATTTGTTTAGTTTCAAAGAACTGTGTGAAAGTTATTCAAGGTACAGTTTTAGCCATGAGTCTCATCTGACTTTCATAGAGACCACGTCAAGAAAGCCTCTGCACTTAAGAATGTACAGGTACAAATCTTGGAAGAGGAATTTTTGTAGGGACATATCCATGCAAAATGTTTAAATATCATGTAATTAAGATAAAACTTATAAGAGAAGTTTTTAGTGACTGAACTATTCCTAGGATGGCAGCAGATTTTGAAAACTTGTTTTCTATTTGTTGACACTGGTATTTCATTGAAGCAGAGAACAATTCAGTTTGGAAGGAATTTGTGGAGATCATCTAGGCCAAGCTCCTGCTCAGAGACAGACAGCTTTGAAGCTATGTCAGATTTTTCAGGGTCATAGCCAGTCGAGTTTGCTAAGAATAAGAAACAAAATGGACACTGAAATGAAATGTTACAATAAAATAAGGTCAGCACAAAGTTGGAAAAAATGATGAGATTTAGATGTGTGTCTGTGAAAAACAAAGAAGAATGAGTTGCATTTTATGTTATTTATCCTTCTTTGCATTTCTTCTCAGTGAAATCTATAGTTGAGCATCATGGGGCCTGAAAGAAAAGTCTGAAGTGTTTTCAAAATAAGAAAGCATTTCAAAAGCTTGCTTTAATGTGTATTAAAAGAGAAGGTAATGCTAAGCTCTGTGTGCTTAGCCACTAGAGTAGTGCAATGATGGCAAGGTAAGTGATGCAATAGCAAGAATATTCAGTCATTTGCCTTTAGGATTTGTGCTTGAACTTGAAAGCCTTAAGGGCCTTTCAGTTCATTAATAGTTTAGCTTTTTCTTCCAGATTACATGCCCCGAAGATCATGATTTTGAATAAGGAGGCAAATTAAGAGTTTTACTCATGCATTTCCTTTGATGCAGGCTTAAACAAGAGTTGGAAAGAAAAGATTATCAGAATCTTATAATGGACATAAACATTCCAGAATTTTAATCTAAATGACTAACCATGTATGTATTTCAGTAAAGAAATATAACCCAAGAAATTGTTGGGCTATAATATGTTAAAAATATGCTAAAAAAATAAATCAGAAGACGAGAACAACTAAATATACTCATTTCATATCTGTGAATATGACAGTCAAATGGAAAAGAACAATAGCTTAGACAATAGCTTAGAACTTGGGTTTATTCCAGCACCTTTAAAAGTCAAGGAGTCTCAAATTCCCCTAAGTGCTTTACAAAGCAATGCTATAGTGATCGTGCGATCTGTCCAGATAAACCCATTTAGGCATGCAGCAGTTTTTCAACACAAAGACTTAGAGCTACAAACTGGTTTAACCAAGGAGTTTCCACATAATCTCAAGATACTCATTGGGGTTTTCATAGCCCTGAATTATCAGCAGAAAGGGATGAGAGGTGTCATCCTTTAGAAAGGAACTGAAGTCATCAGTAGGAGTTTTCTTCTTTCCTTTTAATCGCTAGCGGTGTGTGGTGAAACCCTGTTTCCATAGCTTCAGTAAAATCAGGTTTCTGTTCCCTAAGTCCTTGTACAGAACGTGACTGTCTACTTCTGTCACAGAGTTACATTTAAACATGTTTTAATTTCCTCAGTTTTTGCAGATAATTGCATTGTGAAAGCTTCAGTGATGATCATGTCAAAGTTTTAAAAGTAGCCTGTCTCTTGAACAAACTTTGCTATACCTTTGATTCCTGTCGGTGTTTCACTCTTACTCCTATTCTTCCCCACCCCTCTAATGTCTAGTTACTATTATCACTTAGTGGGTGCTTTCCTTTCCTTGATCTGATTTTTTCACTTTTGATTGTGTAGTCCTGGAAGTTCAGAAAGCTCTCAGGGTCTCATTGATGAGAAGTCTATTGCTAGCCCGGAGCGACGCAATATGACAAGAAAGACTTTTTTCAAGTGAAGTGAAACCTTTCATTCCCCAGAAACAGCATTTCCCTCCTCCAAAGAACATACATCTGTGTTTTGATGAGACATTTTGGATATTTAGTTTTCTCCCATACTGCTTTTCAGCTACTCATCAGACTGTGTTTTCTGTGCATTTGTTTGGTTTCATTGTATCTAGCTAACTAAAAGAGGATGTATTTTGCCTAACTTTTCTGTATGAGACAGACCAGGCAAGGTCGTGATGCTCCCAGGATGCTGGGAAAGACTATTCCTACAGATAATACTGAAGTAGAATGGGAAACACGTTGAAGAAAAAAGTAGGCATACATGTTTGTCACAGCTCAGAAGCTGTTAATGTGAGCTTATTAGAGATGCAATAGTGAAAACCAAACCTGAAGAGAGTTCACATCTATCCTTTTGCATCAATCTGTATACAGGCAGAAGACACACTAGCATTTTTCCAAGAGATTGCTTCACTTTGGTAGTGGCTTCATTCCTTGTCTAGATTTGCTGGTTTACGGTGTTGTAGATTTCACATGTATTATGAAAAGCCAAATCCATTGGATCTTTTTTAAAAATCTCCTTCTTGAATGCTGTACTTCATCTGGGCAGAGCTGAGGGAACAATATCCCTCTACAGATAACAAGTAAGAGTAAGCATACGAAAAGTTGTAGTCAAAGCAGTTGTAGTCGTGTGTATTGTGGTTTTGTAATAAATGTGCTGAACCTGATAAGGGGCTTGAAAACAACAAATGGCACCGTGAGAGATGAAAATCTGTGCCATATGGAGCATAAAATAACTATGGAGTCTCAAAACTCTGACTCTGGGGAGTGTGCCAACGTACGTGGGAGAAGTGAGAATTTCATGAATTATGTTACTCTTGAGTAGATTTGAAAGTACAAAAGAGTTCAACAGCACTCTGGTAAATATGTAAATGTCCTTGTTCTCTGAATGAGACAGAAATGTGGCTTTGATGTTTAGGCTTTGGAAACTTGAGCTTTGGATAAAACACAGTAGAAGTACATTATAGTATAGCACGTGCAAATACCCGAAAACATTGCTGGAATGATTTAAGTCTAAAGACAGGATTAGATATGGCAGGATTATAAAGGTCTAGTATTAGAGTGGGAGATGGCCAAAGAACCACATACTGTATGACAGGAAACGGTTTCGTTATTTAGCATATATCACTCTTTCTTCAGAATATAAAACCAATGCTAATATAAATGCCAGATTGTGAAAGAATTGCAAAGCAGAATACTGTCTTGTCTTAAAGATCTTAGAGTCTTGAGTAGGTGGGTTTAACAAACATTTTCTATCAAAATCCTGAATTAGATGGAAGTGTTTTGCATATTATAAAATCACCTGTTCATTTCAGCGGGATGAAGTATTAACTTGTTAAGCTGTTGTTTGCAATGTGGCTGTGCGCTGCTGAACTGGGCATTACTGAGTAATGGGTAAAACACTCCCACTATATATATGTGCCGTTAAACTAAGCATGGCTGAGTGAAAGGTAGAAAAAATTCTGTATTGCTTCATTGTCAGGTGAATAAAGGAGAGTTGTATTTTTTAGGTAAGTACTTTGTGGAGAAAAATGTAATTGAACAAAGTCTGCAGAAGAACTTAACACTCACTGATCTTTCCAGCAATCTCAGATGATCGCCCTTTTCTTGGGCTTGGTATATCTAGAAGTATTCCCTCCATATAACCATCCTAGGTGCCAAACTAAGTAATCTTACCTGCTTTAGCACAGAGAAAAAGAGAAAGCCTGTTAAGAACTATTTCAGAGCAGCAGCAAATCCTGGTCTGTATCTAATCCTCCCATGACTGTCAATTACAGTCAGAGTTTTCAATCATTTGTCTCATTTGTAGACTATGTTACTTGATTCACTCTTCTTGCCCCACAGCTCTTAGTGGTTTTTTTTTTTTTCCCCTGTCTCTTGCCAAAAAAATTAATTCCCCACAGTTTTCTAAGCTTGACTCATTCTCAGCTTTCACTTTCTCATGCTGTTGAGTAGTTCTTGGAGAAACCTAATATCATAGAACAAGGATGTATGTGGTTTGTGGAAGGAGGTGTTATTTTTTTTTGTCTCATGGGAGAAGGTGTTGGGTTTTTTCATCTGAAACGGAAGTATCCTGAGGGAAGAACCCTAAAGGGAGCCAAAGCTGGTAGCAGCCGTAGCCAGGACTCAGGGACTGCTGTTTTGTAAAACCATTTTTGTTATTAAAAAGGCATCCTGTGAGAGATTAATTTTGTACATAACAAAAATTTGCTGATTATTCCAGTCAAACTGTTTTGAATATCTGTAGAAAACAAGTATTGCTTTCATATTTTACTTTTTATAAGGTTTCAGAAGTATGACTTCACTTAAGCAAAATGTAAAAATTAAAAATGAGTACACAGTGATTAAAAAAACTTACTAAAACGTATAAAAAAGTCAAGTTCCAAATTATGTGTCTCAGAGTATGTTTCATAGTTCAAGTAAGGGTCGTGTTTTTCCATGGTCTGAAATAAACTCAACAGTAGTTTATGAATTAGCATTTCCTCACAGCAACATTTACTTACAGGACGGTGCTGCATTAGAAAACTTGAAAAGCAAACCCAAGTAAATCTCCTTTTTTTAACAAAAACAGCATAATTCCTAAGGCAACACCACCATCAGAAAAGTGTGCATTACTTACACAGAGTGAGAAATTGCACTGCCTATAGCAGCCAAAGCTGAAAAGCTTTAGGATTTTGATGCATATATGTCAAATTCTGAAATTCTGTCAAATGCATACCAAGTCTACATTGACTTCAGAGGACATAACTTACCTTTGTATTAAAGTATTTTGAAAATTTGCATAAACAAGAGAAAACCAGCATTGCTTAGATTAAAGAAAGGTTAGGATTTACTGAACCCACAGATCATTAGTGCTCTTAAAAAACTGAAGGATAACTCCCATTGTAAAATTCCACAGACAACTTTTTAAAGAGTGTCAAGTAACAAAGTTGATAGGGTGTCTGAAAGTTGTAATAAAGGAAGACAAAAAAATATATAGCATGTATTTAGAAATGAGTCAGCTATCATTCTGTGAGCTTTCTCTTGAATAAACTTGCTCTGACAAAAACTGCAAATTTAGGCAGCAATTCATACTTTAAAGCCATCTGTAAAACATGTGAGAGAGAAAAGCATTCCACAAATTTGGCTGTGAACACCAGAGTAGAGGTAAGAAGCCTACAGGGAAATAAAAAAACAAAAAAAAAAACCCATCACCTTGAGATAAAATTATAAGTATTTCAAGTAAACTATTAAGAATAAAAAAACATAGGCAGTGATTTCTGTTTGTGTTTTCTTTAATACATAAAATTCTGCTCCTTACAAACGTGGTTTGGCAAGCGAAGATTTTTTTTTAAAGTCTCAAAATTTTATAGGGGAACAGAATTATTGCAAGATTACAAATCACAGTTTAAGTTATTTATTATCCAATTAACCATTTTTTCCCTATCACTTTTGTTCAAAAGTTTGCAGCACTTTGCAGATGTATATTATTACTGCCCTCTCCCTCTCTCCTCTCTTCCCCAAGCAATAAAACTTTCCACAAAGAAATAGCAACAAGTTTGAGCTCACAAAGGCAGTGAGGGTCAGGAATCTTGAGTCTCTTTTACATGATCTCATGAATGGACTTGAATGCTTCATCCACAAACATGTATGCTGTGACCACTCCGAACTTCCCTTGTATTTACTGATAAGCAGCATTTCTTAGGGCCTAATGGAAGAGTTATCATACATTTCTGTGATACTGCATTTGAATTTAAATTTACTGTGAAGCAGGAAAACAATCTTATATGATGGAAACTTGATGTTCTTACTTGGACAAAACCCTTGAAACCAGTGGAAAGCATTGTAGGCTTGACTTATGTCAATTCTTTTATTTACATACTACTATTTATTTATTATTTGCATAGTTCAGCTCATTACAGCTTTACTAACACTAACTTATATTCCTTAACAGCTAAGCAAAATGGCTCCCTTAAGCCTTTAAGTAAAAAAAATATAAACACAAAGATCGTTTCAGTAATAGAGACTGTGGGCGTATGTGTTGTCACCTGAAACAGCTTTCAACCTCTGGAAACCATTCTTATTCTGTCTTGGACTTTTTGCTGACTGATGGATTCTGTGAAACAGGCTTCCTGGTACGCTGCCATGAGAGGGTGAGGTTACAGCAATAGTTAAGTGAATTCTGTGCAGTTCATGTCTATTTTTTTTCTAACTTAAATGCCAGAGAGCTTCAAAATCATGTCACTTTAGAAGATTATCAGAAATTCTTTTAGGAGCACTGAAGTAATTAAGTCATTCAAAAAGACTCTGTGTGAAGCTGGTGTCAAACCCTGGGTTCTGCTGTCATCTTATTGATTAGAATGGAAAAAAAAAAAAAAGAAATTAAAATGGAAAACAACCTCTATGTGATTGTGGTATGCTTATTTAGTGTGGTCAAATACAGATCACTTGGCCCTTATATAGGGAAAAGCTCAGTCTGCCCTTCATGTGCATTTCTGATCTCATTTTTGCTTCTTTGGCTTATATTTTTCTGTGATTTTGTTAAAGACTGAATAAGTTTACATCATTTGTAATCAAAGTCTACTCTAAAGCAAAATGCAGCTCTTGAGCAGAAAAAAGAAAAAATGAGATACAATAAGGAGGAAATCATTTGTAGAAATGTATGGAAGGCTATCATCCATGGAGAGCTGTAACGTCATGGGAAAATAACTGCAGCAGTTCTTAGCGTCGACTTAACTCTGTTTCCATGGAAGTCAGCGTGGAGCACTTCTGAGGGTCACTTTCTGACAGAAAAACTAAAAATGCTGCAACCTATGAAGATGCAGCCTGTTATATGGCTGCTCATAGTGGTGTGTAAAAGGAGAACGCAAGACGGAAGGCTAAGAAGAAGGATGGCCTTTTGGCTTCCCAAAACCATTACCTGGTGGGGATTCTTACTTTATTTTTGTGATATTTATGTTGGCAGTATAACAAGTCTTGAGGGAAGAGGTTCAAACTGTCCAGAACTTGCAACTTTTATTTTCTTTCCCCGACATGTGAATCATCCATCATCTTATTCTGACCCTAAGTGTTGTGTTTCAGTGTTGGCAGAAGGTATAACACCAGTCATCTGAAGTGATACTGCCTCTGCGTTGGAGGTTGCCTGCCCCTCCAGGGCCAGAAGAATTATGGCCAGGCCTGTTCCCTGCTCAGGCTGAGCTATAAAGAACTTAGGTGATCCTTGTGGAGGTGCAAAGCCCCATCTGAGAAAGGCATAAAGGAGGCAGGCTTGTGCAGTAAACCTTAAGAAGAAGTACCGACCTTCCCTTCAGAGGAGAACAGGAAGGAGGCCTCCAGGGCTGGGCTGGGAGAAATGATTTTGATTTGGTAGTTTGACCTAAGTTTCTCTCTTTGAAAAATAAAGCTGAGTCAAGAGAGAAATTTGAGCTTGATGGTAAAACCCTGAGAAGCATGAGATATCCAGCATGAAGAGGAGGAAACTGAGGCAACATTTTTTTAAGCTAACTGTACTATGCTAAGCTTTTTGTCAGGCTGTGTGCATGACTGAGGCCTTGCAATAAAAGGTGGGGAAGCTAGTAAGAAACTAAACTAACAATTAAAAAAATACATTCATGCATCTGTTGCTGAGTAATTTTATGCAAATCTTCCCTGTATAGTCAGTAACTAATTATATGAGGGCTTTATAGTAGCAGCAATTGAGTACTTGGACAAAGAGATGGCAAGATTTAGGTCAAAAGATAATTTAGCTAATATGAATTCAACATAAAATATTTGGACATGCGAATAATGATGTTTGAGCAATGTCATTAAAGTTAGTAGGTCTGAGACTTGTTCAGAGGTTTTTGTCTCCTACAAATGTTTTGGGATTTTTGGCTAAATCTCTTCTACTGAAGAATCCTGAAACAAAGCAGGCAAGCATATTTAGGCCTAAATAGTTAAAAACTATCAATGGACTATTCCAAAGGAAGACGACTTCTGTTGCTTTACACCTCTTCTCTGTATCAGCTGCTATTAGTTCTTATTAAACATTTATCTGCATTGTCACAGGCCTCTGAGCTCATTGTTAACTTGCTTTGTAAGCATCCAAGAGAAGTAAGGCTTGGAATAGAAAGCGGGCAGTGAATTAACTTGACAGATATTTATGGGGAACCACTCCCAAACATGAGAGTCAGCATGAGAGAAAGTGTGAATGTTCCACCTTGGAAAAAGCAGTGGCTAACTGATGGTTCAGCTGTTGTTTTAGGCTGAGGGAAGGCAGACATTTCCATTGGTTAACATGAAATGACAGGGAGACAGAGATATGCCAAGAAAAGCTGTGAAGATAATTAACACACTCTTTTTTTCTGGGATGAGGACAAAGGAGATGCAAAAAGTAAAGGGAGGGGAGCGAACCCTTGCAGAAAGGTTCAGGAAGTGTTGTGCTAGTAGACTACTTAATTGGAACTTGGAGTTACAGCTTGTCAACTACAATGAGTTTTTAATCTAACAACCATATGCTGATGAACCTGCACATGGGAGCATAAGGGGAGAGGAGAGATCTGTACATCAGTATTGCTACTCAGGACTGAAATACAGTAGCTTTTAACCAGAATGTTCTTATTGCATTATTTTTCAACCGAAGGCTCTTAAAAGGCCAGTTACCTGTGAATGATGGTAGCCATGTTTTTAGCCTTGTTGGCCATGCGCCGAAGTACAGACAGAAGATTTTTCCATGTAGCCAATGCAGACCCTTCAAGAACCACAGTGAAAAAAATTGTGTAATTGTTCTTAGCTTTTGCAGTGCAGTTTCTGGTGCAGGAAAGCCTTGCAGGGATATACCTAGCTGCTGAGGCAGCTAGTGTCTGACAGCTTGTAGATCCTGTTGATCAAGTCAAGGACTGCAGCCAGAATAATTGCTTGAAATTTTCTGGATACAAAAGTGCCAGTGAGGAGTGCTGCCCTGTTCTTTTAAAAGGTTATTCCTAAGGGGCAGAATCAGAATAGTCTTGCAGTATAACAGATGCACATTCATGGATAAATGTCAAGGGCTAGCACTGATTCTCCTGAGAAGTCTGTGGCAGTTTTACCACATCACTGCTTACAGTCGGCCTTGCAATATTTTTTAGCTCTAAAAAGTTAATGGAAAAAAGTATGATAGGAGGAAAAGAGTACAGGGAAAGTGTAAAACCTTTTCAGAAATTATTTCCTGCTAAGAAATCTAATGAACTTTATGTGAAGAACTGTAACAGCTAAGCACACCCCGCATAACAGGCAAGCTTTGATGGTTTTTAAAGCTCTTCAGGCACGCTTTTTTATTATGATATATCTGTTTGTGTTCCCTAACCAACTAAAAATTATGTCCAGATTTCTCCTTGCTACCCTGCTCTTCCTCTTTCCCTATTAAAAGTAGGTTTTGGGAATCTGGAAATCCAGCCCTATTCAGAAACACAGGTTATTGCATATTTTTTTAAATCTCTTTGGAGTTAAGAATAAACCCAACAATTTTATTTTAATTTTTTTAGGTTTTTTTTTTTCTTGAAAATCAAGTATTACTTACTCAAGCTTTCTAGAAATTTGTCCTTGGTTTTAGTAGTGCTTTAAGGCTTTTGTTTCAGGCTTCCTGCAGTGTGTATAAGTATACATTTTTTCATTTTTATGTGTTGGAAGATTAGCTTCATTAATAATATGACATATAGAAAAACTTACAGGAAAATATTCTTAAAGTATTTTTAGAATGCATGTTGGTGTAGAGTGCGCCGTATAAGTAGGCAAGTGTTAAAATATTGGGAAAATAACCTGAATCTGAGATGATCCTAATGGTGAAAGGGAGATTAAATCAAAGATTTATAATGTTGGCCTGGTGATGTTTATTAACTCTACAGAAAATATATACAGAGTGTTTCAGTATTATAATGTTTTTCATATTACAGCTAGCTGAGAAGCATTAAGATATGTGTAGTCCTAAATCCTTCTCCTTGGATTATAAATTAGTTCAGTACTGAAAATTTATTCACAATTATATGCTGATAGCAGAGCTGCAGATTGCATGTACATCTCTTGAGTAATGAGAACTCGATCGCTTGTGAATGTAGAATACTGATAACAGAATTGAGAATTTGACATGCTGCAGGCAGGCAACATGCAGGCTTTCGCACACAAAATGCATTGCATGCCTGACCTACTAATTGCAGTACAGTTCAAAAACACAGAAATGAGACTTAAATTAAAAAAAAAGATAGAGATGCCATTTTTATTAGTAAATCTTCTCATTGGGACTGAACTGGATACCTGTCCACATGAAGCAGTGAAGGAAACAAACTCCCAATAATCTGAAAAGTTGATGAAATAAGAGAAAAGTATTTTTAGTGCCCTGAACATATTTTATTCACAGTAGTGTACATATTCTGCAATAGTGTTGCATCACTGTGATAAACCTAAATACCTAATTATAAAAATACTTTGGGATGAGAGACACTTAAAGGATCAGGTATTGCACTGAATTTTAAGACCCCCCTATGGATAAGGGGGTCTTAAACCTGCATCTACCTTCCTACAAATAAGAAAGAATCCCTTGCAAAAAAAAATTCTTAGTTTACACAGAAAAGTGTAATAACTAATATATACTTCCAAAAAAGGGTTAGAATTATGGGTTTGAATTGTATGTAAAAAAGAGTGACTTAATTTGCAAGTGTTTGTAGGCGTGTACATGCCTACTTATCTTTCATTTTATTCTCACAAGTAGTAAAAGCAATAGTAGGGTTACTGAGTAGACCCTCATAATGTGTCTTTCAAATATTTCATTCTAGCAAATCAGTAAGATGAAAGAAAGAGGCTTTTGTGGATTTGTTTTTTTTAAAGCATGTGAATCTGAGCAATGATCGCTTTTCAACAGAAAATGGTGTACTAAAATACTTCAGAGCTAAATGTTATTCACTGTTTCTGTTTATAAATGGCTGTGGTTTTTAAAGTCTTTTTTCAAAGCTCTGAAGTGCTTTTAGCCTCTAGCTCTTGCTGACTTGGATAAATTCATATTGGAGTTCAGATGCTAATTTATGTGACTGCTTTTGAAAACAATTAAATTTAGGTCAAATCCTGTTTCTGTAGGAGCATCCATTAACTCTGCCATTAACTCTGGGAAATCTTTGTGTTCACAGCCTCTGTTCTTTAACTGACAATTAATTTTTTCTGACTGAGTCACCCACCTTCAAGTATGGTGTTGCCAAATAAAATGCTTTCTTTAAGAAGCAACGATATTTTGCTCATGCAATGCAAATAAATTCTGTAGAAATCTAGCATCTGCATTTATTTTTTTTTATTTTTTATCTAGCATTTACTTTTTTTTTATTTTTTCAGGGGAATTCTGGCCTGGGGTTCAGTATTGCTGGAGGAACAGATAACCCACACATTGGAGATGATCCTGGGATATTCATTACTAAGATTATACCGGGAGGAGCTGCAGCAGAGGATGGAAGACTCAGGTAAAAACTCACTCATTATGTATGTTTGGAAACAAAATGTGTCATTATTATAAATTATTCTCTAGGAGTCAAATGCTAACTGGGTCTTTCATGGCATCAGGGGAAGTAAATGACATGACTAGAGTCTCCTTTCTGCTGAAGTAAGAGAGCTGATTGAAGTAGCTTAAAGTAACTGAATAAGGTTAGTTAAGTCCTGTATAAAGGGGCATTTGCTGGTGCCACCTCCATCTTTGTACCAGTCATTTCATTTAGTACAAAAGGCAAGATGGAGACAGGAGGAAGAAACAGGCATATCAGCATGAAAGTCTTCTCTGCTTGGTCTTTGTATGTTCATAGCTGAAGAACTATGCATTGGTGTTATACATTAAGCCTATCAAAACTTTCCAAACTACAGAGCCATTGCTAAATAGTCACAGCTATTTGCAGATGCTCCCTGTTATTTGACTGCAGTAGTGAGGTGTGCTTACCTCTGTTTCCAAATATTTTTTTGCTCTGTGAGGATGTAATGGCTACACACTATTTTCTGAGTCACCTCCAGAGCAGTCTGTTGCTGTAGCTCCCAAGATGGACACACAGGTCACTTGTTGTGGTTCTCAAATACATGGTAGCACATCTCTTAAACAAGAGGAACCACAGAATTGCTTGTGCTTCTTTTTCCTTACGGACTGAATGCAGAAAGGCTTCCGTCTATCACAGAGACTGCCACCCATCTGTCAGTCGCGAAGCCTGCTGATGCTTCAAAAAGGTAATTTAGCTGGAAAGATTTGGGATAAAATTCTGAAGCTTCCATGATCTCAGCACTGGAATCTAAGATCTGGGAGCTTTTGCCAAAAACAGATGGTTTAAAATTCATGAAATGTGACCAGATGGTAACAATAACTTTTTTGCCAAAACCTTTTCCTTTAATTCAAAGTTAAAAGTAGGGGCAGTTGGCCAGTTTTTAGAGCAAGTTTTGGATATTTCTTATACTAGGTTAGTTATTTGATTTTGGAAACGGTTCTTATTTTTACTGTGATGGTGATGAGGAACCATCGTGGTTGGCAGCGCCTGAAGAATTTACAGTCTAAATAAGATTGTAGACAAAAGGAGTGGGAATAATCTTATGTAACTTTATGACTAAAATGCAGCTATCTACCCCTAAGCTAGTCGTCTCAGAGTCTCCTAATAGTCAGTGAAGAAAAACCTAAGCATTTCGAGGTTGTGATTCATCTCATCCTAAAGTCAATGTCTAAACTGGAACAGAAGAATCACATCTTAAAAGGCCTGTATTTTCACTGGTGACTCAAATGAAAAGGAGTTTCTTCAACTAGTTCAGCTGAAGTGATCCATATTGTAAATGTCTGCATTGGGCCAGATGAGCTTCATGGAAAAGAGAGCATGAAGAAATAGCAGTATTTGGAAGTCATGCTATCAAATTTGACACGATGAACAGCATAAGGGGGTCTTAAGCCTGCATCTGCTTTTCTACAAATAAGAAAGAATCCTTTGCAAAAAAAAAATAAATATATCTTTTAGAAAAGTTTTTAATTACTTTTGAAAGCTTTTCTAGTTTAAGCCATTAAGACAGAAGCCATTGCAGTATTTTGTTGTGCTATCTTTGTATAGAATCAAGTATTTCATAACTCATTGCTATACTAATTAACTAGTGTAAATTTAGCTCATGATTATTTAGTAATTACTGTGTTTTAAAGGTCTTAGAGAAACCTTTTAAATCCACAAAAGATATCATACTAATGCAATTCATTAATCCATATTAAGATTAGACCTGGCAAACTTTGTGGTTTGTATTAAAAGTTTAGTAGTACAAGTATATTTATCTTAATACTAAGACAGATAATATTCTTATAGTATTTGTTAGCACATTTTGAAGTAAAACGCTGTAATTGTTAAGCATGTATTTGACACGGTGGTTTTTCCTATTCTCATTTGTAAACGTAGTTTACACCAAACTCCTCTCTTATTAATACTGAATATCTGAATGCAATTAGTTCAAATTGGATCTGCAGAACTTTTTTTACCTCAAAGAAAACTGCAAGCATCTTGAAATATGTCTCTGAAACTGCCATTAGGGAAATGGGTTGACTTAATCCTATGGGTTTTAAATAATAGGAAAATCTCAATTTTATTAGCTGAATATCACATGGTATGAATTATTATACAGAGTACTTGGAGTTCTGTATGCTCCTCAGTGCTCAAAGGGTTTTTTTTCCCTGCCTCAGTTTCCCACAAGCTCTTCTAAAACGTTGTAGTACATGAGAATTTGCATTGACCCATCTTTCCCACTCTTACAGTCAAACACAAGCTGCATACTTACATGATGTTTTAATGTTATAGGACATTGCTTTTTTGGTATTTTATAGCAAAATGGCAGAAAGAGTTCAAAAAATCTCACCACGATTTCCAAGAAAAAATTCTATCTGGAATTCCATATAAACAAGTTTGTACATTTTGAAGGTGAGACTTTATTTTATTTCACAACATTTTTCCTAGGGAAAGATTCCTCCTTTCCTTGTTTTATCCAGTAAGTGGGTTTCACTTTGCTACAATGCTAGCAAAGACAATCCTGTCATGTTTTAGGAACACCTGAAAGTGTATGTATCAGTGATCGTTACTGATACGCCACTGAATAGAAGAGCTATCCTGGGGCAGTCTCCACTGACTTACATGATAATTAATTTTACATAACAGAGAGTTTATCAGCTAAGGCCACTCTTTAGGAACAAAAGCTCAACAATGCGCAGTAACATCTGCCAAGAACAGCAATAACCTGAGAATGGGAGATTGGTGTTTATGGACAGAAAAAAAAATATACTATATATAGCAGTGTGGACTGTTTGAACTGGCTTCTAAATCTACTGCCTGTTTTTAAATCATAAAAGCCTGTAAAATCACTTTTACTGCATTTTACATTAAGTCCCTTTGATCTAACTTAGCTGAGTGAAGTTCTTCAAATAATGAGATTGTGAAAGCAACCTGCAAGAATTGGACTTAATGCTACAGACCCTTGCAAATCTTTTACGTGTATATATGGGTTGACAAGCGGAGGAGTAGGTCAACTGGAGCTTCACGAAAGTCCCACAAAAGCATATGCAACCTCCTGCACCTGGGAAGGAGTAACTCTCTATTGTAGCAGAGGGTGGGGTTTGGCAGGCTAGAAAACAGCTTTGTAGGGAAGGACCTGGGAGTTCCAGTGGGCAATTTATAGTTATAAGTACATAAATATCAGGTGTAAATACCTGATGGGAGGGAATGAAGACAAAAGAGCCAGACTCTTATGAGTAGTGCCCAGTGACAGGGCAAGAAACAATGGACACAAATTAAAACACTTGAAATGCCATCTGAATATCAGGAAACACTTTTTTACTTTGAGGGTGACTGACTATGGGCACAGGTTGCCCAGAGAGGTTGTGGAGTCTCCATCCTTGGAGATATTCAAAACCTGACCAGACACATTCCTGGACAACCTGCTCTAGCTAAACTTGCTTAAGCAGGGAAGGTTTGATGAGGTGATCTCAAGAGGTGCTTTCCAATCTGAATGATACTGTGATTCTGTAATTTGCACCTGAGTCAGCAGTGTGCCCTGGCAGCGATGAAGGTCAGCATGGAGGTCAGCAGAGATGCACAGAGGAAGGCCTAGAGGCAACAGTCACATGTTGCAATAAGGGAAATTCCAATTGGGTCTGAGAAAAAAAAAGAAGCTTTTTAATGAGGGTAGTAAGGCACTGTAACTGGCAGTTCTCTGAGGTCATGGGATCTCTGTCTTCAGAGGGATTCAAAGTTCATCTTGACAAAGTCCTGAGTCATGTGATTGAACTTTCAAGTTGGCCCTGCTTTGAGCAGGAGGCTGGACTAGATGGCCTCCAGAGGTCCCTTACAAACTGAATTGTTCTCTGATTCTGTAGATTATTCTTATATATAAAACCGGTGTGTGGGACTGGAACAAAGGTGATTAAGTTCCTGGTTTTTTTTCCGTTAGTGGATTTCCCTCCCTGAAATGCACTGACTTCTAGAACTAGTATAAGAACCAATACACTGCACAATTCAGATTTTAGAAGACACTTTAGGTGAGTACAATTGCACAAACACCTAATCTTGCAAAATACAGAAAGCTGTGGAATCTTTTATAATGTCCATATACTATATAGAAAATAATTTTATATTTAGTAAATAATATATTGTAAATAATTTCATGGAATACAAAAGAATTCATTTTGGATTTGATTACTTCAGTTAAATGTGACTATAATAAACTTGGGACTAACTGAATTTTTTTTTTTTTTTCTGAATGCTGCATATCATGTTTCTTTGAAGCTTTGAGTTTCAAGTCAGTGACAGACAGAGAATATAAAACTTCCAGAAGTAGTAACCATTCCCACTGAGTTGAAGGAGAATTTCCCTCAACAGTTTGATCTTTTAAGACTTTTGATGCATAAAAACTGCCTGCTTCTATCTCACAAATGTCAGTTGTCCATGGGCAAACATCTACTTTTTAATAAAGGAGCTCTGAATTTAGACTTCTTTTACTCTCTAGAAGAAAGAGAATTCCAGTAATTTGTGGCTTAGTGCCTTTTTTTGTTTTATTTGAGCTTATGTCAGAGAAAAAAATACAGTGGTTGGCTCAATTGCCTAGATAAAGCAAAGAACTTCAATATACTATCTCAGTAGTTCAGTCTATTCACACTTATTGATCATAAGTGAAATTCTGGCTTCTAAAAGGCAACACACATCTAAAAAATTCATTATACTTTGTGAAAACAAGAGTGATCAGCTTATGGAACTAGAAGCACAGTGCAGTGGTATAACTTGATCCCCAAAAAAAAAATTAGTAAAAGAATAATGAAAAGCTTTCAATTATGACCTAGTTTAAAAGAGTAGACACTCCCAAAATATGAATTTATTTTCAGCAATTGTAAACCAAAACTCTTTTGAGTGAAAAATCATTCTTTCTGTTTATAGTTTCTCACAGTCTAATTTTGATGTTATGGTGGAGGTATTTTCCTCAAAACTCTGTCTACAGGAATGAATCGGTCATATGAGTTCCTTATCTATTGCTTTCAGAAAATACGCTTTTCCTTTTTGTCAAGGCAAGTTTGAAAATGTGAATTTTAAAAGGTCTTGGGATCTAAAAAACAAATAAAAGAGTCTTGGATACAACAAGGATTAAAATCTTATGTTTTATACTAATCTCATGGTCGTAGGAATCTTACTGAACCTGTGATTCAAAAATGAGTTACTGCATATGTGACTGAATATGAATGAGTTTATTTACAGGACTGAGAGAGAGATTTGGATGGCCTTGAGCTTGAATTTCAAGGGTTAATGTTGTACCAAGGGTTATCTTGGTATTTGAGCCTGAGCTGTACTCAAGAGGAAGGAGGGTTTATGTGAGGGGTGAGTCAAAGGGAAGAAAGTGGTTGTGCCTGGAGGCACACTGCCCTGGTAAGCTGCCCGACCTGTAGCTGTTTCATTCATTCTTTCTTCTAGGAAACTGGTTTCCAGTCTCTTTCCATTTGTGAACCTATAAAGTTTTTTCCTAAGGAGTGTGGATATTTGTAAGGGCAACTTAAACACGTTGAGAAAAGTAGATCGATTGTGAGCTACCTTTGGCAGACTAATCAAAAACAGCACAGTACCTCCAGCTATCTGAATACCATAGGTTAAAAACTACTAAGGCTGTGCGGTGTTTATCTTTCCTTTGTAAATGTGTCTTTCCTGATATTACTCTAATTACTGATTGTCAGGAGGTTTAGGATTGTGAAACTGCAGCATTTTTAAGGCATGCTGTGTTGTTCTACCTTCACCATAATAGTTAGCCCCATTAGATTTTTTTCCCCCAGCTCTCCGAGTGATTTGGTGTGGGGAAAGGAACATAATACACATGCTGATGGGGGGAGACAAGAACCGAAATAACTTGCCCTCAGTCATCTAGTAAATCAGGGAGAAAGCTTGGAACAGAATAGTGATTCCTTCTCTCATATTTCTGTGCCTTACAGGCTTCAGTTAAATGCCTACCAGCAAAGGTTTTAAACAAATTAGATTTGTGTTCCCTTCAGTTATCAACTAACCCACTGATGTGTCAAAGGATTATAAATTTAGCTAGGTATATGTGGCAAGAGAGGAAGTCTTCAGTTAAGACTCTTTCTCATGCATATTTTATTAATACAAATAAAACTAAGAAAAAATAATTTAGAGGTAAAGATTGCATTCTGATCAGATTTTAAAAAATATTTCTATGTTTCACTAAAGATGAACCAGAGAGGAAATATTACGATTTCATGTTATTCGCTCAAAGCTTGAAAACTGGAATTAAGAAACACACTGGTATAACTATTGTGTGCAGTTTACTTGAGAAACATAAAGGCAAGAAGAAACGGAGGAGAGGAAACAGAAGTAAGTCCCCACTTGGTGCTGGCTAGACAAAGGACTCCCTTCAATCTTTGCCTGGTGGGCCATCCTGACAGTGCTTCTCCTTGGATGAAAAGTCTGAAACTTAAATCCCTCCAGCAGCAGCAGGGGCACAGTAGTTGCCTGGTAGTATCCGTTTGTAGCTCTAGATTGCTAACTAAGAAGAGGTGAATTGAGAGTGATAATAGGAAAAGGCTAGGGGCTTTTTCAGATTAATGTGAAGAGCTATTCCCAGGGGAGATCATGTTCTTTACAAGTGTGTCATGTATCTCTAATCCAGCTTGGGCAACTAGCTTTATTTCACCAGCATTATATATCAAAACAGAAGTGTGTCTGCATTGTGATTCACTGCCTAAGTCCCTATTTGTTGACTTCTGATCTTGTATGAAGCCTATCAGTACCAGGTCTATGTGCGTTGCAATGGCAGAAAGCTTGTTCAGGATGTTATTATAATTACGGTGCTGCCACAAAACACTGATTCATATCTGCACTGTTTACAGGCCTCTGACAATGCTATTAGTTCAGTAGATAATTTAGTAGTAAGTTAATAAGAGATATTCACCCCATTAAGCAAAACATGCTTGCTTTGCAGACAGTCATAAATTAGATCATGAATTATTGACTGTTCACTCTGTCCTGGTTTGTGTTAGGAAGTTTGATCTTATTAACTCTGTTTGTCTGTGTATCTGTGCGTATCATTTTTGAGCTACTGTGGAATACAAAAAAGATAGAATTACCACAGGGGATCTACATGAAAAAAGGCAGGTCACAAAAATCAAAATCCGATTTTCATACATTATTTTTGAAGTTGAAGATGGCTTACTATGACTCAAGTTTGAAAATATCAACTTATTTTCATCAATGGACTATGTGACCATGTAATTATCTTTTCTGTTGCTTCATTTTTCTTTAGCTGAATCCTTCTTATTGTCTTTTTTCCTATGTAAAGTTTACATTCCTTATTTGGTGTTGCAGAGGCCCAGCATGCCTCGGAATTTGATTGTATTTCTGCTTTTCCTACTTTGAAAATCATTTGGTAGGCTGTAAAAATTCTCTTATGCGGTGCAAGAAAGGAAAGGGAAATCATGTTTTAACTGCTGAATTGTCAGGTAAAAGGAACAGAATTTAATGGGAAGAAAATGGTACTTCTCTGGCTTGTGGCATTTGAAACTGGTGAATTTTAGGGGCTTCTTTATAGACAGTAGTGATGGATATTTTTGTAGAAGTTTTCTTTTGTAACAGAAAGGATCAGTTTTTTGCCCCTGTAAGTTTCCGAGCTATCGTCCACTAATTGAAAGCACTGCTTGCGAGTAACACTTAAGCAAAGTAGTGTGTTATTAGGACTTCAGATACACTGACTGCAGTGCTATAATGCCCACTGCACTAGGTATTTCATGCGCTGGTACTGAACTGGTTAACAGGGCGCTCTCCCAAGAGTTCCTTTAGTACCCATTCTGCCTGAAATTACAATCGCCCCAGAGTGCTGCAGCAGCAGAACAGCACCATGCAGCCAAGTGATTATTTCATCAATGTGTTTGCACTGCTACTGCAGTTACGAATTTAAACAACTCAGTGATAATTTATCTGGAGTAAGAAGCCTTCTGTGGTTACATACCTTAGAAATCATCAGCTCTCTGTGGAGTCTAGTGTTAGTCAAGGAAAAAATATTTCGCATCTGTTCCTGTACTCGACAGGTGTAACCCTCTGGGGTACTGCTGAATACTTCATTTCTTTCAATTCCCACCGAACCTGAAAATAAGATTTTGGATGAAAAAGAAACTGACATAAACTATCACAAAAAAATTAAGTTCCTTATGACCAGCAAAGATCTGATTCTAAAACTTTTAAGAAAAAGCTTGGTCAACTTTTTTGCTTCTGAGAGCCAAAACCACTAATAGACGGTGAGACAGTCTGTTCATACGCTGTCAAAACTCTTGACTGTGGTTTGAATAAACACTTTGGACTTCCAGACTTCAGCCAAACCATATTTCCTGACGATACCTCATCATCGTTGTCACATTCCTTACTCCACTTTTACTGCAGCTGCTAGAGCAGGGCTTTTAAATTTATTTCCCCATGGCATGTGAGTTTCAATATCAAACTTGCAAGCTGTGAGAGTACTTTGTTTGGATGTGTTGCTTACATCATGCCATTCTGCATGTTACTCTGAATCACGCCATTACAAAAAGCAAGCTTTTTTTTTTTTTTCCTCCTTACCTGTTTGCATTCTGCTCAAAGTTGCAGCTAACTCTATGATGTTAAGCGTGTAGCCTAATGGTACTGATGCTCGGAAGCTCCTGAAGTTTCTTACCGAACTTGCACTACATGTTTTCTCCTCCTTCATTTTTTTTTTTTAATGCTACACCTTTGTTTGGAATAGCTATTCTCAATCAAACCAGAGCAGAAGGGAGGGTTTTCTACTTGTTAGTGCAAGCGCCTGGGAGGCAGGACTGCTTAGTTTTGTTCTCAACTTGCTATGCCTGATCTGTGGCAACACTTTTCTTCTTTTGTGCTAAACTTTCCCCATTTGTAAAATGGGTATAGTGATCATTATCTTTGCCTCACGGGGGTTGTTGTGAAGCTTAAACGAGTTCATATTTGCAAAGCACTTTGAGAGCCCCAGATGAAAAGTGCTTGTAAAAATACTGAATCTGGAATTGCCTTCTGGGTTATCTGTTGTAACTGGTTTTCCTGCACAAACCTGAATATGCTTCAGACAGTGCTAGTGTCAGTTGGGAGGATTTTAACCACGGGTGAGGAACGACTGGGTAGTTTGGTGTACTTAGGAGGCCAAGTGTATCCCAGTCCCAAGGAAGCGCCTCGTCCTTCCTGCGCTGGACTCGCCGAGGCCCGGCCAAGGCCGCTGCCTCTCCTCCGGGCTCTGGGCCTCGAAGCCTCCGCATGGTGCCGGAGCCAGCTAAAGCGGAGGGCTCGGAGGGTAAGTCAGGGAGGGCTCGGAGGGTAAGTCAGGGCTGCGAAGCCGTCCTTGCCCTCCACCACACCTACAGAGCCTGGCCTGGGGCACCTTCCACTACCTGCAGAGCAGCCCTGCAGCTGGGAGGAGCTTTGCAGCTTCCTGGTGCCTTCATTCATCTCTGACTTTACAGGGTTTTGTTTTTCTTTCCCCTTTCTTTATCCCGACACCTTCCTCTCACAACACCCCACAGCTACCTACACCTCGTTTTTCTCATTCTTTGCCTCTCCGCTGTCCCACTTTGGCCTCTGGCTTTGAAGGGCAGACACGAATACTTGTTGTGTGAGCAGAAGTTTTCCTTCTGGCCACCTTTAGAGGCAGCCGGCTGCCAGAGCCGCCCAGCTCGACAGAGGCTGGATGCGCTGGGAGGTTCAGCGCTCGGTTGCTAGTGGGAGTAGTTTCAGAAGGAAAGCATCGTACATGGCAGTGGCAGGAGACGAGACGCAGAGAGACTGAGGATAACTGGGGAGTTAGAGAACGGACGGAGGAATGGAAAAATGTGGTAAGAGCAAAGGATACCAAAGCTGAGGATCGAGCCGGATGAGAAATGCAGAGGGAGAAGAAATGCAGGGTGGGAGAAGCAACTTTATTTTGGGAGGGGGGGAATAGAAAAAGGAGATAGTCGTTCCTATAGATCTCGCAAAAGAGCTTAATAAACAGAACGTGACACAAGTCTGAGAGCCCATTTGAGGGAAGCCTTCTGGAGCCCCGGCCTCCTGCCCACCCTGCTGCCCACCCTCTGCCTTCCCCCTCCCCTCCCTGCCCGCTCCTGCCTGCACTGACCTGTCTGCTTCCTCTGCCCTCCCCTCGCTGTCAAACGCAAACATTTAAACCAAACCCTGGGCTTGTGGGGCCTGCCGGCTGATCGAGCGCTAACCAGTGACTGCTGGCTTTACTGGTATTGCTACTGGCCTGAACGACCTTATGCTTGTGTCTGTTCTTCACTAGTTCCAATCTATTGCTTTTAGTAAAGTCGTACTTGATTTCCAGTAAGTTAAGGTGGGAATCTCGGGTCTGATAAGTACAAAATGGTCTTTTATGGGTGGAGAAGTGTTTTGATTTGTGTTTTATACTGGTGTGTCTGGCAAAGGGAAGGGCTCATCCCCAGCCCAGCAGCTTTACCTTGACATACGTTTGTGTATCACAGTCCCTAACTCTGCTTGAAGACAGTGTGACTTAGGCTGGGGGAAGAGGAGTCTATCTTATGCAGGGGGCATTTTAAAAGGAATAATGTGTGAAGTGAAAGATCATAAACTCTGTACAAGATTACAATAGGTGTGGCTTACCTAGCAAAAGAGAGTTAATTTGCCTTGAGTTATGCTAGCCAAGCAATAACTGAAGGCTTGATGTCGCAGAAAATCATTTCATTATAAATTATTTGGAACAGCTGTACCTCCAAAAACATTATACAGTGACAGGACATCATTCTGCTTTCAGGATGTTTGCGATGAAGAAAAAAAAAAAAAAAGAAAAAAAAAGGAGCGGTCCTCCTGTTATAGATGTACTTAGACTTGACTTTTCTAAAGTTTATGCCTGAATCTGTGTGCAAATTGAATGGGTGTTAGCTGCTCCTCCCTCCACCCCACATAGCTACACCCTGTGAGATGAGCCACCATCAGCTAATAACTACTTCCCATTCTCAAAGTGTGTGTAAGGAGGTGAGGCTCTTCTGGGAGGCATTAAACCAAGTGGGGTTTTGCTTCTCTCCTCACTCGGCATTGGGTTTGTCTGTGAAGCATCCCTAACCTCTCTGAATTTTATCGGACACAAAAAGAATGGCACTTTTTTGTAGTGGTGTTGTTGGCTCAACCTACAAGTAGATATGTGAGAAATTTTAACTGTGTGTTTGTTTGTTTTTTTCCTAAGGTGAAGATGTAGAGAATGATATTTGGAGTTGATGTGGAATTTACCACTGGTTTTAGCTCCTGGATATTATTGACCATGTTGCATGAAGTCATCATGAGTAAATTTTAAGTAATACCAAGTCAATACCATGCAGTGAGCATTCATATAGTTTATGAAATTTCAGCTTTTATATAGCTTCAAATAATAATAATAATAAGGTCAAGTTATTGATTTTGAAATTAGTATTAGTATTGAAATTTTAGTAACAAATTCACTCCTACAGCTAAGAATTTCCTCAGATTAACTGCTTACCAAGTTTTTTTTTGGAAATCAATAATTTACATTATAAATGCTTAGTGCATTTGGCAGTAATAAATTTTTGAAAGTTTTCAATATATGTAGCAATTTATTTAAGTTATACAGTTTCTTTATTTGACTTGTAATTGTTTAAATGAGCTATTTTTTTAAGTCTTCCTTGCCCTGTGAGCATTTCCCAAAGGAGTGCTGGCTGCATCACTGCATAAAAATTTTCTATCTACAAATTTCATGTCTAAAAAGACTTCAGAATACTATGCTAAAGCTGAGCAAACATTTTTTGATACAAGATGAGGCCCAAATTGCTTTTCAGTGGCAAAGGGAAAAGAGTAAATCAGGGCTTCCTTCATTCACAAAAGTACCTGCAAAATCACCTTTCAGCTCACCTCTGAAGGAGAACCTGCATTCACCATCCTTCTCTCTGTGGGGAACATGAGCCCACATCTTCCAGAGGAGTAATCAGACCATTAAACTGAAGGGGCTATGACATCAGTGTATTTTATTCTTTCCTTCCAAAGCTGTTTCGCTTCCTCAAAGACAAGTAAATGTTAATTGGGTCAGAGCAACCTTGCAGTGAGCGTGCTGGTCTGAGAGTCAGGTAGAGGTTGTGGACCAGGGTCTCCTCCCTATGGGTGTCCTGAGCACTGCTCAGCGGCAATCTTACATGCACCTGCATTAGTTTCTATTGTTGTTACGATTTCTGTAATACATTTCAAGAAATCATCAAGTCAAAGCAAGAGGCAGAATTTCTTTCTAGTCTTGTGATTGAGGATGCTTTCCTGAATAATGGGAGATTTTGACTGCAATTTAAGAAGAGCATTATATTATACAAAGTGCAACAGCTTCAGTGATGGAAGCAGAGGTAGTTAAAGTGTTTTTCTAGGAGATGATATTGGATAATAAGACAGCAGATTGTTGTCTTGATTTTTGTTTCCCTGACTGTCTAATCTTTTATTTTACTCAATTTTATTTTAATTCAAAACATATTAGAATGAAATTTATTTTTGGCTTGACTGGAAAATTTATTCAGCATAAAACAATGCCATTTTTGTCAAGAAAAAACATAACAAAAACAACTTTGACCTGAACTGCATTTTTTTTCAGAGTTCAGTTATAAATCTGTAGGTGTTAAAGCCAAGAGGCATTCAGATAGATAGAAAGATGGGTGGTGGTGTTTCCATCTCTGAAATTAAATTAGTGTTACCAGTAGTTCAGTTATATGCCTTTGGCTTGAAGAATTTGTTCAGTGTGGCCTTTTTTCTTATGATGAAAAATCAGTTGCGAGATGTAAGAGATTATGTCCTGTTTCCTAACTACAGGAGAGAAACAGAATGACCAGGGAGCAATGTTTGCTATCTCTTCTAACAAAAGGATTTGGGGACATCAAATGAAACTAATAAGCAGCAGGTTGAAATATCCATAAGGAGATATTTATTTAACTGGTAGTGAAGGCGTGGAATTAATTGACAGCGAACACTGTGGATGTTAAAAGTTTGTGTGGGTTTTGAAAGCAGTTAAACAAATTTGTGGAAGAAGAATCTATTTAGGGTTATTAAATGGAAAAAAAAAAAAATCTCTGACTCAGGGACGTCCAGAGTTGTCAGCAGCTGAAAATGTATTCTGGGTAAATATTGTGTTAGCACTTCTCCTTTACCATCTGGTAAAGGCCACTGTTGGAAGGAAAGAGCAGGCTAGATGGATCCCTGGTCTGGATTATGGCTTCATATAACTTCTGTCTTTTCTGCGAGTGAACACCTTACTCCACATATTGTATCTCCGATCTTCCCTACAGCGTGATCATTCAGGCAAAAGGGGCAGCAGAGTTTCCTTTAGACAAAGGGCTTGATTTCTGGGTGAGCCGCCTGGCCCTGGGTAGGGATGCGGTCGGTGAGGTTCAGTGGGGTGGCTCCTGGGCGAGCCTCGTTGATGGCCGTCTTGCCTCGCTGCCTAGTTGTGCGTCTCTGCAGTAATCCTGCTGCCAGGGGCCAAGGTCTCTGATTTTAATCTATGGGAGAGGTTTTTGCACTACAGGGTTGTGACTGTTCTTTTCTTTTTTTCTATTTTTATTCCTGTTGGTAGCCATTAATGGGCCCCCTCTTGAAATCAGTCACTGCATGGCAGGTTGTGCAGGGACTCAAGCAAGTGCTAAATGAGCTCAACATTGCAGAGCTGCATTAATATGGCCTTTTACCTGTGGTAATCGGCTGTAGACGTATGGAAAACATCGATCCAGGTGGATTTCCATGCTAGATCTACTCTGTCAGTGTCTTAGCTGGCCTGGATATCTCTGCATGGGATTTCACTGTGCCAGTTTGATGTAATATGAGCCATCTTTGTGGTCAGACTCTCTTGGATTCTAGATATTAGCTTGGTGGGTATTTATTTTCAACTAAGAGGTGTGTATAAACACTCCCAAACAAACAGACACCCTGTGATAAAGGCACACTGCCTAAAAGGATAAAAGGATCTGTTCAGTGTGGCAGAAAGTGTTAAATGAAGGAGAACCCCAGCCTTGCCCCAGGAAGTTCTCAGAACTAGGCTAGAATGCAGAAATGATCCAAAGTATTTTAAACAACAGATAAACTGCTTTTTAGCCAAGTTTGTGCCTGGAGTGAAGTCTTACAGCTGAGTTTAAGACCTTTTAAAAAAAAAAAAGAAAGCAAATGCTGATGTGTCCTCTATTGAAACTGTGAATAGGAACATATTCAAGCTTCCAAATATATTTTCTTCTAACAGTTTAAAGGCTGCAGGGACTTTTCCATTCCTAATTATACAGTGCAGTATGCTGTCTGTTTCTGACTTGCAACTTCAAACATAGAAACTGGAGTTATAAACGTAACATAGGGAGAAGGGTAAAGAGACGCTGTGTATGATAAGGAGCTGCTCCGCTAATATTTTTACTGATATCGTTACTAGTTGCTTGTGTTTTGGATTCAATTGCTATCATACAGACCTTTTAATACATTGACATTTCATTAAGATGGCTGTTGTTTTAAAAAAAAAATCCATGAGTAACTGAAGCAGTAGCGAAGGATAAAAAATCTAAATGTCTTACGACAATTTGGTGGCTGTGCTGGTTGTGTCTTGGGTCTCAGCAAGGTCATGTCATTGACAGGATATGGAAGCACACAGTCATTTCAGGCAATAACACATTCTGAAATTCAGAAGTATTTTCTGAAATTTGAATTATTCCCTGACAATTTGGGCTCCAGTCTCTGTTCTGGAAGTAAAATAAAGCTCAAAGTCCTCTGGTAGCACACCTGCAAGTCACGCTGGTGTGACCTGAAGCCCTCCTGGATGTGATCTGAAATTTTTGACTGCATTACAGTAGGCATTTCTATGTCCTAAACCATCTCTGTTCTCCTGGTATGCAAAGGAGGAATTTCCTTTGTCCTTTTTGCTTTCTCATGCAACCTTCTAGAGGACAAGGACTAAGACTTTGTG
Organism: Theristicus caerulescens; assembly: GCA_020745775.1. NCBI lineage: Eukaryota > Metazoa > Chordata > Aves > Pelecaniformes > Threskiornithidae > Theristicus > Theristicus caerulescens. Next base: position 125,221,181 of record CM036559.1, on the reverse strand, counting down.
CTAGTGGGTCCTGGACGTGGGAATCAGAAAAGTGACTGAGACACTGCGCCAATCCGGAGGGAGCGAGCTGGATCTGCGTGCGCAGGGTTTTTCTGCTGCTCCTCTGCTGCTTCTGCATTCTGCCATTTAGACAGGAAGACATTAGAAATCAGCTTTCGCTTGGAAAGAGGTGGCTCTTTTCTATGCCAAAATCACTGCAAAAATTCAAAGGAGTGAACAGTGAACTGTGGGGGTAACTAACACAATTTCAGGTCACCCTCCATAACCTCATACTGACAGCTGTGGGCTGAAGGCTGGTGGTATGCTGAAGGACAGACCGGGTTTCCATTATGTTGTAGTAAAACCTACACATTACTTAAATCAAAAACATTTGTAGGATTTTTGATATCAGTCTCTATCAGGGCTGACAATCGAGCCAGGTGCTGCTATGAATTATAAGGCTGCAGGAGCACGGCACCAGGCTTAAACAAGCACACCCTGCTTTTCGGCAAGACTTGTTAGCTCAGCCATGCTCCAGCCTTCAGGCTCCGGATGGCCAACACACCGAAACTGGTTTGCCAGCACAGGTGGAGAAAGCATCCGTCTGGGTGTATTTACTTACAGGAATGCTGTGCAAGAGTTTAGTTGCCATCTTTGCACACACACAAACACTCACACAGCACAACCTTTGTGTGTGGTGGAAGTATTTGCCCTTCATCTCTCACTTCTGAAGACGTTACAAGGGTGAATGCAGCCACGAAGAGCTGCTTCTCTTGGTTATCTATTATTTATGCTGAGTATGCCTGGAGGCTGCACTGAGGGTTAGTCCCTGTTTGAGATGAGCCAAGAAGGTGTAGGCTCTCCTCTGGAAAGTTTATTTAGATTGTAAACAGGAGATAAAGGAAGTGGGATGTAGGTGGGGTTTTAACCCCCTATTTGAAGATTATGAAAAAAAAGAAGTTGTGACGTGCTCAAGGTTGCACAGGAAGAGTTGGGGTGGCACCAGGCCAGCACAGGAAGAGTTGGGGTGGCACCAGGCCAGCATTTTGGGGGAAAAGATTATACTTTTTTCAATGTATTTAATTATAATAGTTTAACACCACTTGCTAAAGAAATCAGAATATTGAAGGATTATTTTTTTTCTCTCAGAAATGCAACATTCTGGTTCTAGTCCTTATTTACTTTCCTCAGAACCAAAGACAATTCTGCTCTTGCTGGAAGCATAGGTTAGATTCAATACTTCAAATAGTGCTTTCATGTTAAATACAGCTGGGTTACCATTTTATGGTACTAATATTTGCACATATGTTTAAATCAAAATCACTCCTAGGATTTCAGGTTTTTATTAAGTTCAGCTCAAATACTGCTGTGTCATTCATAAATTCTGCCTCCCCCCCAAATCATAACTTTTATCAAGTAGTATTTTCAGCCAGTAACCATTTTATGAGATATTTGGAATTTCATTATGAAGCACCTCAGTGTCAAATTTTGAGTTAGGATTGGCTGATACCTTCATCAGACATTTTCATAAGCACTAGATCCTCTCTAGGTTCCAGAAATAGCCAGAAATTTTCTTCTACTGCTAATTTTTTCCCCTTTATTTTTAAATTGGACATAGCAGTAGTTTTGTACTACTTTACAACGTCAGAAAGGGGCCTGAGGGTATATGTGAATTTGCTACAGAAATTGGATCACTAAGGATAGTTATACCTAAGGAAACAGTATGCCCTAAGGTACATACGTATCATTGGCATTTAGTTTTAGCTCTATAGTCTGTAATTGGAAAGACAGATCTGAAGACTGCTGTAGTAAATCTGAGATCTCTTATTCTGAATTCTTAGTTGAAATTAAAAAAAAAATAATAATTTATTCCTCTTGGAAAGAAATTATTTGGACCAGTGCCAGTAATTACATTTTTTATTCTTATATGCTGTAAATTTTACTTGCTATGGGATAGGAAGGGTGTGTATAGAATTAAAAAAAAAACTAGGGGAGAGAGAGTCAGTCTTCCCTAACTAATGGACTAGACTGATTCTCCTAGGCTCAGATAATGTATTTATATTACTATTCACTGATTTCTTGAAGAAAGGATAATAACCAGTCCTTTCAGCTTGTCACCTATAATCTTGTGTTCCTGCTTAAAGTACTGTGTTCTTGTAACTTCTGGACGAAAGCAAGCATCAACCCTTTTATAGAGAAACTTTGGCTAAAAAGTTTAGACAAAGCAGGAAAAAAGAAACAAAGTGAAAGTTTAGTGCTTCTTTCTCTTATTTATGTTGTCTACCTGATACCTCCATACTGATATATGGACATATATATCCGACTGACATATTCCATAGTTCTGCACTGATTCTTCCTTAATAACAGTATTTTCACTTTGATTTCTAAGCTTCAACTAAAGAATAAATAAAGTCCATATCAATTTAAGATTTTCTGAGAAAGCACCTAAAAAGATTTGCTTAGAAGTAATCTATTAATGTTGGCCATTCTACAACAGAAAGCATGGTAACTGTATTTGTGAGAAGCAGGGCTGTCCCATTAATAGATTGCCAGTTAGTCTGGAGGCGTCTGGATGATAACTAAGACCTGTGGATTACTGCAGCTTTTAGCGTCATGATGTTGTCCCACGGAACACAGATCATTCCCTTGCTCGATAGTTGGTTCCAGCTAGCTCCTTTATGAAGCTGCAAGTGGGCTAATGCATCTTGGCAGGACGATTTGGTCTTCTGGGGCTCTTTGCTGCCATACTAGGCTGCTTTGGATTTCTCCTCAGGGTACCATATTGCACAGAACAAGTGAACAAAATGATCATTACCAGTTGTCGCCTACTATATTTCCAATAAGTGCCTAAGGATCGTACCCGTCTTATTTACTTATGACTTGACTGAAGCAGTTATCAGCTTTTCAAGGATGTCTGCACAGTTTCTTGAAAACAGTAAACAGGAAACTCAGAGGAAGGTAGTCAGGTTTAGAACAAACTTGGAATAAGCCCTTGAAGAACAGTATTTTTCTTTAAGTAATCCAATCCTTTATTTGCTTTGAAGATAGCAACAACTGTTGTAAACCTCTTTGTCCCTGACCTTCCCCCTTAATGGCAAAATCTCTCTCATACTTCCTGTATCAGTTGTAACTGTCGTGGCATGATTATAGTATGTGTTCTATATTTTATGATCCAGGGTCCTTCATATCTGAATTATTCTACAGAAGTCTTGTAGAATATATCCATTTTATTAAAGTATTTAGATGAGCCAGCGAGCCATGGAAAGAGCTGCCTACCTCATTTTAACTTGACTGTTACCTGCATGGGTGATTCTGTGGACAAGAATAAATTCAAGTATATGCATAATGCTAGGCCCCCATTTGAGTATTTTGGCTAAAATGGAAATAGGATTACTTACACCTCAAAAATTAATCAGAGATTTATATGCTGTGCTGAACTGAGATATGAAGTCCCTTTTTTTCTAAGGAAACAATAGCATAAACATTGCTTTTAGGGTTATGTTCTTTTACAATATGGTTAGAACATATTTTCTTTTTTTTTTTTTTCAGCATGGCACATGCAGTTTCCAAAACACTTCTAATCACATGTTGCTTTTCATTGAAACATGAGTAAATTTAGTCAAGAACTCTGTGAACCTGTATCATCAGCAGATGCTGAGATTGTATTGTTAAATCTTAGCAATTAAAGTTCTGCATCTTAAGAATATTTTTTAAGAGTTCTTTTTGTATAGAATTAGAGAAAACAGAATTTCCTCTAGTTTCTTAATTTTTGCATGTCATTAGCCGTAGTTTAGAATACAACTTCCTTTTCTGCTAGAACTAGAACTTTTTACAATTCATTTGAAATTTTTACAATTTTTTACAGTCTTAAAAAGTAACTGTATGAATAGACCTTACTCAAAGAAGTATATGGTGTTAAGGTTTACAAGTAGAATGGTAATAATTTAAAAGTGCTGAGACTGTTAAATAAATGTTTTAATATTAAAAACATATATTTATGATATCTTGTTGTGGAAACAAAGAAAGTCTTCTTGGAACAATTTTCCTCCTGCCTGGATTTTTTTTGTGTTGAATTACTGTAGGTATTGGTGAAACTATAGGGATCTCTTCTGTTGAATTTTTGTATTACTGTCTTAGATTATGAGGCAGATCTTCTCCTTGGCACAGGTCTGAAACTGCCTGAAACTCACTTCTACATATAGTGTATACCCACCTACAGGCCTTAGGAAAATTTTGAGATAAATGGAGAAAGGAATCCATGTATCAACTGGAATACACTTTTGCCATATAGTTGTCACATGAATATCTCAATGAAGCTGGGAAAATACATTGGAGAGCTGTTTGCAAGGGTAAAATAATTTTGCCCCTAAGTGGTAAGACCATACACTTGATCATCTGGAAGAATTTTCTTAAACTGGATTTACTGACTTTTTTTGCTATTATTATGTTAGGTTTATATCGTTGTGGCATTTATAGGTCACTAAAAGAGCAGACTTTTTACAGAATAGGAACTGTACTGTAAAAGTTTAAATAGAAGGAAAAAGTATCCCAAGCCCACAGTCACAGACTTCTGTCTTTAGATAATAACAGCTATGCCAAGTATGGGCCCTGAAAACTTTCTGCATAGATTTTAAGGAGCAAAATATGACATCACAGTCTGTGTGTTGAAATATTGCTTCAGCCTTCTTGTTTTATTCTCTTCTCTGAAATTCTCTTATTTTGTAATGAATAATGATTTGTTTTTATCTTCCAAGTGCTCTATATTTCTAAATTTAAAAAAGATTCTGGAGTTTCTGGGTTAATAATAATCATAGAATCATTTAGCCATTATGGTTAAGGTTAGAGTCATCTCACCAGCTTATGTCATTTATTTCATTGCACCATGGACCTGTTGCTTTAGGAGTCTGAATATTCTCCAAGAATATTTGTAGACCTCTGAGATCATTGTGTTCAGTTGATCTAGTACTGGGTCAGCATGCCCTCCAAAAAATTGTGTTAAAGCCCGAAGAACTCTATAGGCACATATATATGTGCACACTTTTATGCATGTGCATGTATGTTCTTGAATATTGTGTTTCTTTTATTTATGAAAACTAAAAACCTCAGCTCTCTGTTTGTGAGGGAGAAAAAAAGCCTACAGGTTCGGAAAGGTATAGCTAGGTATCTAGCACTGGATGTGTTCGTCATAGCAGACTGGATAGTATAATTGTTGTCCTGTTACTTCTGCACTGACAAAGTTTGTATTTGTATACGAACAAAATACTTTGTGTGAAAGTATTTCTATCGCTGGATCAGCTTTGTATTCTCTCACTCTTATATTCATCCTACACTAGCAGTATTAACCTGTGTATGTTTTATTAAAGATAGTCTTACTGTTTTAAAGCAGGTAACTCTAAAAGACCAAATTTTAGACACTCAGGTGAGATTTCCGTTGGAGTGTAAATGTCCTTTTCCAAAGGGTCTTGCTTTTTCAGTGAATGGAGGTGTGTGGCTTACTGATTTTGGCAAGTTAATTCCATGTTGTTTATTGACTTTTTCCAAAATATATTCTTTTTTCCTTAACAGAAGGCATCACTGGAGCTTTTATGAGAGATTTTAGGTAGATAGGATTATCTAGTAATATCAATACTTAGCAATGCAGGGCACAGAGTATATGAAAACAAAACAAATGTAATCGTCCTTTTTAGTGTTTTTATAATCTTTCCCCAACTTTTCATCTTCATAACTATCCCATGGTTAGGATCTCATAGTTTGTTCATTAAGCAATTGTATTTCAGATATGACAACAATAAAAGTCATAAATTTGACAAGAATCATATATATAGTGATGTTAATAGAAAGACTAGCAACTTAGACATAATTACTGTTTTTCTGAGTGGGAAGCACTAGCAAGATGTATTCATTATTTATTTAAAAGAATAAAACAATTTAAATTAGAGCACTTATTAATTTTACAGCCAAACCACACAATTAAACATTTGGAAAATTAATACTTCTGGCATTGAAGGAAAGCAGCAAACCAAACTATTGAATGAAAACTGGAAACTTTGCAATACAGTATTTTTTATCAGAAGGGAACTATCAATTTTGTGACCTTTCCAAGTTCGACCAGTGGTCAGATAAAGGCTGCTATCAACATTTTCTCCTGTAAATGTTCTTCCAAAAGGCTGATAACACGGAAAGTCTTTGGTTTCAAATAGTTGTGGTCTTTTTGTTGTTTTGTTTTGTGTTTAATCAAAAACAGCAGCAGAAGAACATAACAAAAATCCATCCTAATTTCTCAGAGTTCAGATAAACTTTTGGTAAAGCTTCATTCTCCCGTCATGCGCTAAGAATCCTGAGCAATACCCAGCTCAAGTGTTCTTTTGCTGTAAAGAGTAACGTTCAACAATTGATCTTTATGTATAGAAACATAGCGGAAATGGGAATATTTTTAGCAACCCATATTTTCTTCGCTGATTGGCCTTTCAGACATGCAGAAGAACACATTCATTTACATATGCCTTTTTCTTCTGTACCCAAAATACTTAGAGGCATCTCATAATAAATGTACTTCACATAAGAACAATAGTCTCAGTTCATCTAGTTCTTTGGAATTTGGTCTTCTCACTTACCCTCATTTGCAAAGAAAGGATGGCCCAGTAGTTAAGTCATTAGCCTGGTCCTTTGGAGATGGGTTTTAGTGCCCTCAAGGTGTAGATTTCTTTCCAACTTGGACAAATCTGTCAGATAAGGAGAATACTACTCCATCTAACAAGGACATTTTGAGGGTGAATATATTAGTTCATCCTCAGATAATGTAGTAAACACCCAAAGTAAGAATATGAGGGAATTTTATTAATATTCTATGAAAAATAGATGCTATTACCACACAGTAGATCTTGGAGTCTACAGTCAGTGGTGAAAACATAAACAAGGACATTTACTCAAATTATGCGGCATGAAACATTCTCTCTTAAATTGTCTATGTTTTGTAGGACAGCATTTTTACTTTGACAACTTACAATTCTTTGGCTCTGATGAAGAAATATGAGAGATTTAAGGAGGTATTTGAATGATTACCGGTCTCTCTGTATTAAATTAAATCAACTGATTTCCTTAAGAGCAACTGTAGTGGTAAGAGCATGCAGCATGAATGTTGTAACTCGATTATATTGTTTAGTAAAAAGTGTTTAATGAAGACTGTAAACACAAATTGTTTATTACTCATTTCTGTCACCCTGTGGATCCAACCCCAATTTATGAAGGAGGATGGTAGGTGTAGGTGATTAGGTAGACTTTAGTTTGAATCAGGTATGTCTTTTGGAGGGACTAAGTGTTCTGTTTCTGTCTCATTGCTCATGAAGCATATTGCATTAAGTCTGTCATCTGGCAGACTTCCCAATGAAATGTTCTTCATTTTACAGCACTACTGATAAAACTCTGTTTGGTCCAAAGTAACAGCTGAAGCATTTAGTATCTATGGTTCTTTGCTTTTCTTGTAGGGTCAACGATTGCATCTTGCGAGTGAATGAGGTCGACGTGTCAGAAGTCTCACACAGCAAAGCCGTGGAGGCCCTAAAAGAGGCTGGCTCCATAGTACGATTGTACGTTCGTCGAAGGAGACCTATTCTGGAGACCGTGGTAGAGATCAAATTGTTCAAAGGACCTAAAGGTAAATAAGAAAAAGAAAAGACATCCATTTTAAATTTGATGCTTGACCTCTCTTATAGCTCAAATGGCATCTGACTTTGATGACTTGTTAACTGGTTGACCTGTCAAATACTGAAATGCAGTTAATTTAGGCTGGTAGAACTTGAATTCATGGTTGCATGTCTCTTCCTGAAATATAAAGGAATTCAGGAAGTTGTGGTTTGTTTCATTTGATGTTTACTGTTGAGATGGCTTGTTATCTCCCAAAGAAATGCACGATGCAGGCATATTATGCTTTATATTGGCAGCACATATACTGGTGCTGTTGAATACAGAGTTTCTGAATTCTCCCTTTTTTCAGAAGGCTTTACGGTTATCCAACTCATCCTTTTTGCTTTCGTGTTGGTGGTTTCTTCTACAGTTATCTTTGGAACAAGAAGACAAGAATACTAACTTACCCAGATAGATAGAAGAATTTTATTTTATCCTTCAGCAAAATTACATGGAAGTGTAACCTGAAACCTTCACAAGTCTAAATCAGCTTTATCACTTCCAGCAGAACCTTCTGGTTACAGAAAAAAAAGAAAAACAAATTCCTTTCTAGAAGCATTAGTACAAATTGTGAATATTATATTTTCACCTTTCCTTTTGCAAAAAGTTTTTACTTGAGGAAGTGTTATTTTTAACAAATTTTGTTTTATTGTTTTTCCCTCTGGCTACTGTATTTTTCTGCATAGCTAATTTCTGGGCAAAGAAAATAGACATTTTCACAGTACATGAGAATAGAATGAACAGCAGTAGATTTTTGGATCCATAATAATTATTTCATAAGCAAGTCTTTAATTAATGGTATATGCATGAAATGAAGAAATTTGTGTGTCTTTTAATATATGCCATGCACATGAGATTATTCTACCAGTTTCATCCACAGTGAATAACCAGTAGCTTTTTCATTGGTATCCCTTACATCTCATCTCATGTGAATATTACAGTATGCTTCTACATAGTTTTTATACCAATAATGGAGTATATTTGTTTCTAATACACTTGGAATTCTTGAGATTATCCATTCATAGTAAGCAAAGATAGTGCACTGCTTTTAATATTGCACTATACCTCATCTGTGTATATCATGGTTATTTGACATAGCAGTATATTCATAATCCTCTACTCTTGGCAAACGGTAAGATACATTTAAACACGCATCTAAGGGTAACCCCCCAAAAGTCTGGATTCTTGCGGTCAATTACAATGCTAAATTGACTTTCTAATAGAAAAGCATCTCTAATGAGATTTTGTACGTGTATGAACTCAGAATAGTAGTGCAGGCAGCAGTGTTTTTAAAGCTTTGGAATTAAACTAAGTGTGTGATATGATAGCCATTTTGAGTAACCTAAGGCTAAAGAAACTAAAATTAACATATCCTTTCAGGTTGTGATGAAACAGTAAAAATTATTCTCCATGACCAAATTTTTGCTGCATTGTGGAAATGGACAAGAGAAGCAATCATTATCTAATAACATTTTTGCATCGTGTTTGTTTTGATTGTATGCCTGAAACTATATATTTTTACACTTATTTTCATAAATGAGAGCGGATACCAAAAAGGAGCTTTTTATGACAAGGTAGAGAAGCTTTGCTCCTTAGTGCTACAAACATCAATTTTGTAGCTATATTCTCAGATGAAGTTTACTACAGATATATGCTATAGTGATTTTTATTGTTAACCTGAATATCTTTTTTAAATTTTCACTTCTATATTATAGAAATAAGTTAACTGGAAACTTGGATGAAAAAAAAGTTGATGGCCTAGTTCTTTCAAAAGCCAGGGGTTTTATGTTTGTAATTTAGGCTTGCCTTGTATGCTTTCTATATTCCGCAGATGAAAAAAGCAGAATGAAGAAAATAGGTTGTAGATTGGTTGGAAATCTTATCAATAGTGATTATAATATCTGTAGCAGTTTTCTTTTGAGTTTTTAAAAATCTTCCATGAAAAATAAACTGTTGAGAGGCATCAAATTGATGGCAGAAGTTGAGAATAAAAGCTGTGAATCTTGGCTGTAGGTTTCAGTGGTAGTCACTCGTGTGATGCTTATCTACTGATATTTCAGGTGATTTATCTGTGAACTGCTCTTTCACACCATTACTATAAAGTGCAAGAACAACTTAGTATTTATATACACAGTGTTTCTTACTTCTCAGAGTGAAACTGGGATGTTTTGGTGTCCAGAGCAGGACCTGAAAACTGGTGTGGTAGTTCCCACGCCATTCCTTCCTTCCTACTCACAAAGTGAATCTGATTTTAGACAAGAAGGCTGTTGCACACTAAACTTGGAGTAGCAAATATCTTTTCAGTTGCTTCTTTTCCTGTCTGTCTCTGCCAGTATATAACTCAGTATATGCCGAGTTCATTCCTCACTGTGTTGAGAATTTACCACGTGAAAGCAAGTCTTAGCTTCCATAACACCATGTAAACTCAGAGATCACTGGCTTGCCTGTGTCTGTGTAGTAGATCATAGCTTTCAGCACTTTAAGGTGATAAAGAAGAAAATTTGCAAGGCGTTTTATATAAATAGTCTTTTAATTTCATCTGAGGTACTCAGGACGAGGGCTTTTACAAGCTGAGTCCATGAAGGTTAGATTTTTTTTTTAAAATGTATGTTAATTTTTCTAGCTATCGACCACCATATAAAAGACATAGACTAGTTTTGCAAATCTATTTTGAACTTAAAAAGTTGAATATGCATTGTGTAGCAATGGCTTTGGGCATATGGCAGGGGACAGGTCATGGTAGTGTGCTGCCAAGTGGTGCCTTTTGAATGCAGATCCAATGCAACTGTTCCAAAAGCTGTCCTCGCACCCTATGTGCTAAGAGGCCATGTAACTCTTTAACTTGACTTTTTGGAAAAAGAGGTAAACAAAGTCATAAATGAGTTGTATAAATGAAAAATCAAGGTTTCAAACAGAACTGCAACTGTGTAGGTATTTAAAGTTGTGCATTCATCATTTTGCCACAGCTGATTGCTAACATTGGCTGATGTCTATAGACTGTGTCTTGAAGGCAATCGCTAACTGTGATCATTGCAGGATCTGCCTCTGTCCCGTGCTCGGGAGATTGTCTTTTGTATGCCTCTTGTATGTCTCTTCGGTCAGACATACAATTCTAGTGATTCACTGTTTGGCTTTGCATAGCATTTAGTAGTAAAGAGTGTTTTATTTCAGTCACTCTCAGGACACTACAGGTTTTAGCAGCCAGTGTCTTTGCAGTAGCTGAGGGCTGTAACAGAGGAAGGATACACAGTGGAGCTTTCTTATTGAAAATCAATAGGATTTAGACACTACTGAAAATCCTGTCCTTAAGTAATATGCTTTTCTTGCTCTGTATTGAAACATAACAAGACTGACAGTAATGAGAATGGATTGAGTACGCTGCGGTATTTGTTCCTGGGGAACAAACATGCAGACATTCAAAACAAAGCAATTTAATGGTAGTATTTGGCTTCATAACATAGCTTGTGTATTAGCTTCCTATAAGACCTTGCAAAGAACTGTGAGCAGTGAATTACGAACTTTGGTCACTACTCAGAGATTACAGTGCTCAAACCCATTCGATTGCATTTGACCAGAGGATTTTAAACCAAAGGAATTCCACTGGCCTCTGGGATTTTCATGCTCTCCTATCACACTGTAAATCTACTTTTTACTAAAACCAGAAGTATTGAGTAGTATGCTTGATGTAAGAATAGTTATAGAAATTAAACTCGATTTTTTAAAATTTCATTTTTTAAAGAAACAGGCAGAAAAATGGATTTCTACCATTGTAGAAAATTTCTGGCAGTCAGAAACTTAGTTAAACACAGAGGTTGAGTAATATTTTATCTACCAATACCTAACTGATAATTTAAGCTCTGATATTATATACCGGAAGAAAAAAAAAGTAATGCAGAAAATAATGATTCCAGTAACTACAGCAGTGTCGAATCACATAATAAACTTCTGACCTCAATTCTATAGGAAATGTGATATCTTAAAAGACAACACAGCTGCAGAAATTAAGTTTAGGGTATGTGAAGCAGAATAGCTGAGTACCAGGAAACTTGAGAGGAGAAATGGCAGACTTAAAAACACCCAAAAAAGAAACAATATAAAGGATAGCTGATTCTGCCATCTGGATATTCTGGTGGCTTGAGTATAAAATCACAGAGAAACGATTAATTTCCCACACTTGTCATGATCATTCAATAGTAACTATCATTACAACGTTTGAACCACATCAGAATCTTGCAGTGATGGCTAGAGCTGCCCTTTTGTTCACTGTATTTTAGATGGAAAGGCTCTGGACAGATCAGCAGCTATGTCTCTTTTCTGTTGTCTGTAAGCCTGCTTTTTTCTCATTCCTGGTGTATTCAGCCAGTGATACGTTCTGATCAGGTTCACCCCACCCAGCTTTGGGCTCTTAACAAAAGATATTTGGGGGCACTTATTCCTCTACTCTTTCCTGCTCTCAGAATTAGGGCCATATCAGGACTTTTCATTTAATCCATTTGGAGTGGTATGTTTTGGGGCTCTAAATCAGAAATTAATGCATCTGTTATGCACTGTTCAGCCCAATTCTATATCTCTCTTTGGATGGCTATCCTCCTTATCTTAATTTTCTTCTTTATCAGCAAAGACTAAGCTCCTAAACTGGGCATCTCAGTAAAATACTCAAAAATAAGATGGGATGAATACAAAGGGCGTAATACACATTTATTTTTTGAATTATGTATATCCATCTAAATGTTAGATGAAGTCATTGGGCATAACCAGTTCCAGAGTTTCCATTTCATTGTTTTCTGTGCTGGCCTGAAGCGACTATGCAGCACGTGGTAGATTTCCTTTTCACATAACTATTTGTTTTATTCTCGATGACACTGAATAAAGTCACTGGGTAGTAATGAAGCTTTCTTACTATACTAAGAAAAGAATCAATATGTTTTAAGTAGTATATTTTTTAACCCATTCATTAGTTATGGAAGTTTCTTGAGAAGACGCAGAGATTTTCACCATCAATATAAGGTATGATTTCACTAGATTTAGATTTACTAGTAGATCACTAGATTTACACTGTAGATTGAATTGTAACTGAAATGTTCTCTACTCCATTACTGTCTATAGTTTCATAGAAATTCATACTTCTGTTTCATAGAAGTTGACGTATTTTAGTTTGGATTGATGTCTTTATTGGAAAAATCTTGTGTTCTGTTGCATAGATGGCATCCCTGCTTGGAGTGACAACTGAAATAGGCAAAAAAGTACAGTAGAATTATGTATAATTCAAAATGTCTGCTAAAAAAAAGTGTTCAATTCAGAACAGCAGAATAGAAGGGGGTTTAATTTTTACAAGTGCTGCTCCCAGTAAGGAAAGCAGAAATCTTAACATTTTTATCTACTAAAGCAAAGCCAAAGGTTACCTTTTTATCTCACGCAATAGCTACAGCACTTAAAATGAAAGGGGGAGCTTTTGCAAACAAAGAACCCCAATTATTTCTTTCCCAATTTCAGAGAACACTGAGAGCTTTCAGATCTTGCTGCTTGATAACTGATTGCAAGTGTTTGCTTCAGACTGATGACGATACTTATTTTGTTATTAATATAGCTATCATTTCTACTACTACACTGGCCTATTTTCTCTATTTTAAGGGGCACTTAATACTGCTAGCAAACTTTAGCATTTGGGGAGGGGGGCGTTTATGGCAAGTTAGGCAGATGTTTTGTTAATTTATGATCACTTGAAACCTTCAAAACATTTTTTATTTCATGCTAAGAAATGTTTTATAGTTCCAAAGTGTTTTCAACAAAATTGTTTTTTCACAGTTTGATCAGAACCTTAAACGTTTTCTTATGGTCTTTTAAGAATTTCAGTCTTATGATCTCATCAGCTGTGAATTTACTTCTGTTTTACAGTGTTCTCCTCCTTCTGTACTGTGAGCTTTTTTGTGAATCTTGATCTAAACCAGAGCAAAATGGGGCAACTTAAAAAAGAGAGCTGTAGAAAAATAAGGAAGCAGGCAAACTTTCCCAAACCTAGATTTAACAAACTATTTAGGTTCTCAACTCTAATTTAAGTGCTTCACTTCATATTACTGTAACACACTATCACTTACTACAGGCATAAATAGAAAACCACCACGACTGAAACTAAAATACCATTTTTTGTGAAATGTCTTTGCTTGAAGGGACTTGCATTTCATCCAATTAGCAGAAAGTGCTCTGTCAAGCACTAATACATAATTTTCCTATTTTAAGATAATGATTCAAAACCATCATTTATAAGTTAACATCACAAAAAGGCATAACTTCCCTGCAGGCTAGGATTGTCTAATGTAAGATTATGTGAGTATCTGCATAGTTTATCGCATGAAAATTGTACTCTCTTGAAACTCATAAAATTAGAAAGCTCTGTGATAGTGCTATAAAAGCCTTTGCTGTTTTTCAAAAATATTTTGACATATTAGTGTTGCCAGTGCCTGATGGAGAAAAACTGGTAGGTTATATCTGCACCTTCATATTTCACAGACTGAGGATCTCGTTCTTTAATTTAAGTTATGATATCTGCATACAGCTGCTATTATCATATTCTGCTTTATGACACAAATGAAATATTAAATGTATTATCTGCCTTTGGTCACTATAGACTTGTCATCTCATTTGTATAAATTAACACATATGAAATGTTTCTTTAAAACCATTCATTCCATAGAGTGGTTCTTTCCATTCCTGAAGAAAAGTAGTGCTTATTTATTGAAATCTCACATAATAATAGTTATTGTTATTAGAGTGGCACTTCAGTTCTAGTATTTCATGCTTTGGCTACCGTCTTTTTGCTTTCAGTGGAGAAAGCAAGTAAATCTGTCATGGTTTTTTGTTACAATTGCAGTTAAATGGCAGGAGATTGTGGTATCAAATTGTTGTCACATCAGACCAAATTCAACCATCTTTGGAGCTAAGTAGTCAGTCGATAAAGTAATGATTTTCCAGATCAACAAGGATAATTTCAAATGGAATTCAAAAGCCATCCATCTGGTTGGTTGTCTCACTGAAAACCAGAGCTATCCTGTGAGCTGCGGGATATCACTTGTTTGAAGTCTTATATTTTTATGATAATTCTGACTTCCCTCTTTTGTGTTTCACTGTCATTTTCCATTAGCAGTAAAGGAGTAAACCAAATGACTTGGAAGACTGTGCAGCAATTTTATATACATATATTTTGTTTGTTTTGTTTTTCCCTCAAAACCATTCAGTTCTTAAGAACTCTCCAAGCAGTTCTAAGAATCCTGGGTTAATATGCAAAACGAACATCTAATCTCATAGTAGATTTTAAGTATCAGATTCCAGAAATCATTCACAAAGAGTGAAGTTTCTACTGAAATGAACAGTACTTTCTGCAACTCTATCACGCTAACTATTTCTGAAGTGGTGCAGTAGCAATTTTAAAGTGAAGTGCTGTATTTTAATAGCCAATTGAGATGGCTATAAAAATCCAGCACTGCGCATTAAGATCATTACTAAATTGCTTCAGCAATACTTACTGATGAGGCAGCTTCAGCAGAACACGATTCATCTTAATGAACTGTGGCTGCTATAGAGCAAAAGCAGCAGCACAGGAAAAGAAAGATGTGCGGGTAGGCTTGGATGCCAAAAAGCTTAAGATTTTGTTTCAAGAAAAATAAGCTTTGGCTAGCTTCTTTTTGTCTTCAGTGGAGAAAGAAAGTAAATCTGTCATCTTGTTTGTTACAATTGCAGTTAAACGGCAGAAGATGGTGGTATTAAATTGTTCTCACGTCAAACCAAATTCAACCATCTTTGGAGCTAAGTAGACCATTGACATTTAAATTGACAAAATCTGTGCTTGTCCTTTCTGAATTAGACAGGAATTTTCTATTATTATCCAGTTGCCTAGATAGTTTCATCAGCTCTTATTAGGGGCAGCAGGTGGTATGGTGTACCAGTGTGACCTTGGTTTTTATCATTCTCTGTCATAAGATGTCAGTTCTTTTGCTGTGGTCAAAGGTACTTCTGTGGCTTTTGCTGAAAATCAAGAGCAGTTAGCATGACTTACTAGATTCCCCCTGATACTGTTCTTGTCACCTTGGCCGGTTTAACTCTGTAACCTCTCCCTGGAAATTTGAGGGGAGGAAGATGCTGCATTTTCTTTTCTTTGTCCACTTCCTCTATCCATACAGAGAGAAAGGGCTTTTAATTTCTGTGCTCAGCTGTTGGATAAGTAATGATGCATCTCCGGGTTTGGCTCATATGATTTGCTTCTGGGTGAAAATAAAGCAGACCATTTTAAAAATTCTGTGTTTGATTTATCCTGTCCTTGTGGAAATGCTTCAAAGGAAGTTGCTTAGTAAATGGATTTCCCAGCTACATAATGATCTCCAGCGCAGTGCTGAAAAGTTTCTTGGAACATCTTTTGTCTCAGGCTTGTATGGAAAACTGTGATGTCTGTGCTTTGGGATGCTATTTGACACTGCTGCCTTGTTCTCTGTGTCATTTTTAAAAATCTCAAGGACTTGTCTCCACCACTAAGGCTTTGGGGGGGGGGGGGGGCGGGGCTATGACAAGTGTTACACAAATTCCTGATGAATCTTGGCCGACTTCTTTTCCAATTCTAAATTTTTCTCCTGACCAAATGTAATGTAATTACAATAAGTCTCATAATTTCGTCATTATAGCATGCCTTTGTACTCCTGTTTTCCTTTAGATTATAAATTTCTGGGTCAGGGAATAGTTTAATCATTTCCCTCCCCATTCTAGAGTGCTGTGTAAGAGTTAAAAGGGGAGTTACAGAAGATCCCTTTCATTATGTTTGCTATTGCTGTTTTCATCAGGCCAACATGAGAGGGAGGAGATGCAGCAGACAGTGTAGCAGAGTGTTAATTGTCTCATCAGTATTTCCAGATACACAATAAATCAAAAGATGAGGAAGGAGAATGGAGTCATTTGCTAAACTACTGGGCTGAGTGTGGAAAGAACTCCTTGTGTAGACAGGAGGCCAATACCTTTTTTCTGTTTTCTTAGTGGAGGAGTGAGAATTTTCTAGGGAGTGGCAGTTTTCTTGGACTTGCGTTCCTTGTTTTAAATTCCTCAGGTAAGTTTTAGAGAATGATTATGCTTGATCTTTCACCACTTTAATAAATAAACAATTATATGACAGCAATTGCTCTGAGCCTGATGTGACATCCTGATGCAACAGAAGATATATTAAGGCTTTAGCGTCCTATGTGGAATATGTTCATTGACATGGCATCTGTCACTTGCAACTAAGTGGTCTGAAAATCTTTATATTTGCTTCTTTGAAGAGCTTCATCCTTTTTTTGAATATAAAGCCAAATGTTCAAATTAACCAGGTGAAATTACAGAGCAGTGATTTCATCCTTTATTGTTCAGTTAATTATCTATGTAGCAAGTTCTGTCTTCTTGATAGTTTTTTAGATGTCCAGATCTTTCTCAAGAAATCTGCTGTCTGAAAGACAACACACATCAGCAAAATATTGCAGTGCCATGAAAAGCACCTTTAAAAGAATAAATTGTATTTAATTAAATTTTTATAGCTTGGGGAGCTGTAGCTATTCATTTCTCTTGTGTTCTTGTCTCATTTTTTTTTCTGTAATCCTAAGCACAGGCAGACAGTCAGTATTTTAAGTCTTCTGAGAAAGGCATTAAAGATTCTGATCGTGGTGAAGTGACAAAGCTGGGTGAAGCTTTAAAGATTCAAGTGATATGGTAAATAAAATATCAGTCTGCAGCCTATTTTAAAAATATTCTAGATTGTCAATATTATTCTTTTGTTTCCACTAGTTGAAAAAAAGGAAGGAGTTACATTAAAGCATCTCTGAACATCCACAGGGAATAGCTGGCTTAGTCAGAAGCCAGATACTAAAGCAATTAATTGCAAACAGTCATTCATCTGACTATTTCCAATACTCTATCCCAGTCCTTTCTGCAGGTCTGTCATCCTCATTTTGCTTTCAGTATTCTAAATTCTAGCCAAACTTGTAGTTATCCTTAATGAAAACAAAACAAAGAGTGCAACTTGCGTTCTTTTCAGATGACAACTAAAAGTGGTAACCAGATCTCAATACTTGGCAAAAAGAAATTTCCCTATAGTATTTTAGCTTTAACTTACCATTTGTTATTTTAGACCATTTGTCCAACAGCTTTGAAAAACTGCTTTTCCTTCATCAGTTAGGGCTTTTTTGTTTTGTTTCTTTAAATATTATATTAGTATTCCTAGAAATGGCAGCCTTTCTTTTGGAGTTTAGACAGAAGAGGATCCTTTGCCATTTGCCATGAAACAAATGGCCTGTGCAGATGACCATACTTTCCAATTGTGCCATCTTAAGATACGAGACCAAAAAGTCCAGGCTCTGGGATTTGAGTGCGCAAACATTCTGGTACTGCATGTGTTGCATCCGTGACATGTACAAAAGGCGGCAGATTTGGACATGTAGCAGAGGTTCCTGTATTGCGGACACAGTGAGATCAAGCTTCATGCAGAAGCTGTGCCAAAGACTTGTGCTCCCTGACACATGGACAGCTGCTCTTCAACTCTTCTTTCAAGTGACCAGTAAAGATGTGATTTGTGAGAGAGTACCACTTCTTTTTCTTTGCTTGCACAGACTCATTTAAGAATTTTTCATTCAGAAATTCTGCCATCTGGGACAATGGCAAGGTGATATATTTTTCTCAACATGAAGCATTTGGTGTGCTTGGTAGATGAAAAAAATTCCTGTGGCCTCTTCCAGGGTGCATTTTTGCTGACTTTATAGGAGAAAGACAAGGAGACAGCTTAATGCTTATGCCTTTAGTGTCTCATTTCTGAGACAAATGCAACTCTGAAAACTTAAAAAAGCAAATTATATCTGTGGAAGGAATCTCCTGTGAAACCAGAAACACTAGCTAGTATATCCAAAGTATTCCAAGAGCACAAAGCTCTGTGTTTATTACCCGGGATGTTGGCTTCTGAATTTTGAGTAGTGATTTATACGAACAAATAAGAAGCCTGCTCTTGGATTCTTTAGAAAGAATTTTGACCAATCATTAGCTTTGATAGGAAGAAACAGTTGCAAAGGAAGACCTTAGAGCTGAATGAAATGTAAAAAAAGAATATAATGACACAAAAAGTCTTTAGGATATGACAAAAGATATGTTGCATAAGCTAAAAGAATAATATCCTGCAGGCATGCTCGATGTTTTTTATTTTGGAAAGCGATATTTGCAAATAAGGACATAATAGACTTTTTTCCCCTAAACTGTGTTCTGTTTTTTTGTTTGTTTCGTTTCTTATGCAAAACGATGTGTAGGACGTCTTATGAAATTAATAGAAAGACATACTAACCGCTCCAACAAACAGAGAGACCTGAAATGAGGAAACATAAAATTACAGCAAATAATTTAATAAAGTTGTTTAGTGTAGGCACATTTACATTTTATATACTGTAATTGAAAAATGAACTGAGTGTAAATGGTAGGCCAGGAGTAAATCTTGTCCATAGTCTGCAGGTTGGATGTGTATAATTTCTAAATTCTAATGATTATCAAATGCCATAGCCAAAATTTCTGAAAGTTATTTTTAAATAGTACTTTTAAATTTTGTTATATCAAATCACATCCCCTCTGTAATGCAGTGAAAATAATTGTAGTTTAGAGATGTACTTTGTAGTTACAGAGATATGTTGAGATGACAGGTGCTTTCAAGGCAAGATATAAAAAGTGCATACCTTTTTGCTGCCATCAGTTTTCACAAAAAGGTCATCTGTGATAAGGTTGCTATCATGATTAAAACCAGGAACAGAGGGACAAGACCTCAGCCTCAAATGAAGAAGGAACAGGCCTGGCAGCACTTAAAGAAGTTAGGTATTTTTACACTTGCATGCCCTGATGGTCTTGATCCCAGACTACTGAAACTTAGCTGATGAAATCT
This sequence comes from Theristicus caerulescens, assembly GCA_020745775.1. Classification (NCBI taxonomy): domain Eukaryota; kingdom Metazoa; phylum Chordata; class Aves; order Pelecaniformes; family Threskiornithidae; genus Theristicus; species Theristicus caerulescens. Next base: position 125,201,599 of record CM036559.1, on the reverse strand, counting down.
CAGTGCTGACAATGGTTGGTTTTGAACACCTGTGTGGGAGAAGGTAAAGTGAAAAACTGGAAAGTGTAAGCAGAAGACTCATCTTCATTGAAGTGAACGAGAGGAGCCAAGGGACTATAGAGCCATCAGTTTGCTTTCAGAACCCCAGGAGAATACTGGAACAAGTAGAAAATCTCTTTATAAGCACTTAGAAGTTTGAAGAGTAATGATTACCAGAGGACGCCATACTCCTCTTTCGCAACTCCTTTTCACATTTTTCTCAGATGACACCATGTACTGGCAGGGTTTAACACTGAAAGTGGTCTGAAAAAAACAAAGGTGTAATTCATAAGGGACAACTGCAAGGCACTTTCAGCAGAAATAATCAAATAATCTACTAAATAATGCTTAACAGAAAACTGTTGGAAAAAGAATCCCATAGAAGAGTATCTAGAACTTTGTTAGCTGTGGCATTTCAATTTATAAATTGAGACATATGAGCAATCCTTTCATCCTTCACAGGTAAAACTTTGCGCTTTCCACTTCAAGAAGGGTGTAGGCCAGCTGGAGGGACTCCAGGGGAAAGCAGTAAGAATGATCAGAGATTTAGAAAGCCTGTCCTACAAGGAAAGAATGAGTGATCTGAAGTCATTTATCTGAAATACCAAAGACTTAGAGGGGGTTATGGGCCCCTGATAACAATCTTCTTGCCTTGCAGCACATCTTTGAAGAGTGAGTTTGCTCTATGTGCCCCCTAGGGAGGGTGTGGAACAAAATTTAATAGACAAATTATGATAAACAAGTTTTGGACTGGATTTAGGACAAGTGAGGATTGTGATGTGATAGATTACCAGGCAGGTCACCAGGTCTGTAGCATGGGAAATATCCGAGTGCACCAGACAGCCATTTGTTAGCCATGATGCAACTGTAGTTGGTTCTGCCTCAGGTCAAGAAGATAGAGTAAAGGATCCATTGAGTTTCTTCCAGCCCCAAGATTCAGTGATCATAATAAAATTTTCTCATTTCACTGCAGTATGAAGACAAACAATAGGCACAGGGCTATTTAAATCCTGCACTTGCAGAAATAGAGGGTGTCTTCCAGACAAAAAACACAAACATTTCCTTTGCTTGTCCTCAACAGTAATTTAGTATTTTTTGTTTCCCTCTTTTTTGCTTTAGTTGTGGCTAGGAGGGATAAAACATTTTTAGAAATGAAACTTCTCCACATGTGAAAATATTGATGAATACTAGAACAGATAAACTGCAGTCTCAGTCTGCATTTGTTTATTCACATCCAGCTAGGATTTCGCTAGCTTTTCAACTTTTCTGTTGCTCAAGACAGGATCGTGCACCTTAGGAACAATTTCGTCAGATGGGTGGCTGGTTCTTCACCAAAGGTTGTCATCACAGCAGGTTTCAGTATTTGGAAGCTAGTTGAGACTCCTTTGCTTTGGACTGCGCTAAGGCTTTTAATGTTAAGTTGTGACTTCATATAAAACATTTTTGTCCAGCTCTGGGTGGAGCTGGGTTTCTTTACACCTAAAATCAGTCTTGTAGGCTTTCAGTTCTACATTTGTGGGTCTCACTGGGATGAATCTTTTCATCCAAATAGCTGCCTAAAATTTCCAAGGGGTGGCCCAGAAGTGGTCTGGGAATAAATCAACATGTTAACACATTCATACTTTCCCCCAGGGTTTGACTTTTCATTAGGAATGCTGTGTATATCGTTCCCAGAGACTGAGACCTACAATCTACCTCTGGCGTTGCAGGGAAGTTCAGGATTTGTTATTAATTTAAATAGCTGATGGAAAGGCCATGTTAATACCTCTCCTAGATAGAATCCCTCAAGGGACTAATAGCAGGGTCCTGTGTTATACTATATCTCATGAAGACCCTTGATGAAAAATATCAGGGAAACTCTTACTCGGAGAAAATCTGTAGTGTAACTCAGCCTGAAACAATCACATTTAAGCGTTATACTCTGAGCCTCAACACTGCTAAGCACAAGCTCTTAGAAAATCTTTCATGGTCTGGGACCAGTCTGAAAAAGTCTGTATTTCTGAATACAGATTTCAAATATGGGTTTGCTTTATATTTCTAGTTATGTACACTAGAGTACAATTCCCTTAGCAAATATTTAGCATAATTTCTGAGAAGTCATAGGATCATAGAATGCTTTGGGTTGGAAGGGGCCTTTAAAGGCCATCTAGTCCATCCCCCCTGCAATGAGCAGGGACATCTATGACTAGATCAGGTTGCTCAGAGCCCCGTCCAGCCTGGCCTTGAATGTTTCCAGGGATGGAACATCTACCACCTCTCTGGGCAACCTGTGCCAGTGTTTCACCATGCTTATCATAAAAAATTTCTCCCTTATACCTAGTCTGAATCTACCCTCCTTTAGTTTAAAACCATTACCCCTTGTCCTATTGCTACAGGTCCTACTAAAAAGTCTGTCCTCATCTTTCTTATAAAGTCACAAGTGTCTGATTTTACTCATTTTACTCTGTGAGATTATAGGGTGCTTCTCACTGGCAAATAAAACATTTTGGTTTCGCTTTGTTTCTTAGAGTATTGCAAGAAAGCATCACCAGTAAAGTGAACTAAGGGACCAAAGTACAGTTTCAGGGAGACAAAAAGAGTCAAAGCAAAGTGCAGTGACTCATGAATCCATTTTCAGAGTGTCTTCACCTTATTACTACAGTTCAGTAAGCACCATCTCTTTTCTTTCTCTGTATCGTTTATATACTTGTAAACTTCTAACATCAGGGCTCTGTAAATCGACTTACATAAAAAAACAAAATTACTTGTAAATTTGTGTCTTGATTTCTCTCTGTATTTTTTAAAAAGGAAGTAACTGAATGGATGAGAGATTATTTATGGGTTGATTGCAAATAGATAAGAGGCTACGAGATGAACTTTGATTTCATTTTGTATTTTCAAGCTTCAACATAATTGGCAGAGAGCTTTTCAAGAAAGTATTTCTGTTCAGCTTTGCAACAGGGATAAGAAGATAATGCTAAATTCCCCTCATCAGATGGAGGACGAACAAAAGAAACTGATGAGTCTCTCCTTGACATTTATGGTTGTTAAACAGATCCCAAACTGACAGACTGCTTCTTCTGTCTCCATTTTATTGGTGACAAATTATTAAATATTTGTCTAGAAGAGCCATCCAACTTAGAAAGTAGTGACCCAGCTGTACTCAGTTAAAGATATATCACCTAATGTTATACAAAGCAAATAGCATTTTTTCATGAGTTAGAATAATTATGTTCTGTGTCAAGTCTGTAGGTTTCAAGAAGGAATCTTGATTGGAAAAAATGGCAGGAAAAGCACAGCTTTACGTAGCACCATGACTTAAAAAAATTAATATCTCATCAAAAAGTAATAACGACTTTAAAACAGACCTTGGTGTGCATATCTACAGGAACAAATGCTTTTCATTTATGTTATTATGAGGTGAAATAACTTGTGCTGCTGTCAGTAATTACAGTAATTTCTGCAGAAAATTACGTAGGTACTACTTGTTAATGACAGACAAACTATGATGGTCTGTCAGCATAAATTTGGTTCCTATGCCTGAAACAACTGGTGTACTCTGTGCATGGAAAGTGAACGTATTTCAGCATTTGAACCCAAGTTAATATATAATGTAAAAACAATAGCAGATTCTTTGGAACTTCTCAATGTGGTCATTCCAGGTTTCTGTCACTGCCTGGTTGTCTCTCGACACTGCAGAGGAGCCATGGCATGTTATTTTTATTTCCTTGTCCAAAAGTTACATGTCTGAATTTATGTGGCATCAGGAATTAAATAGGGTCAAGTGAAATTTAAGAGCATGAGCAGCAGGTGAAAGGGAAAAAAAACCTTCAAGATTTTGTCTGAATGACTGCTGAAGAGAGGAGACAGTCAGGGAAAGGGGACTTCTCTTGGTTTTACACCAGTGAGATCAAGCTCTGCCGTGTTAATCCCCTTTCCAGATGCTTCTCAGCAAAATGAAAACCTTAGAGAGCTGATTGATTATCGGTTACATATTAAGGGAAAATGTCGTTTTTGTCAGGAGATGCAGTTAAAATAAAAACAGCTATAAGAGCATATTTATGGTAATGAGGTTAATTGCCTTAAAAACTTGTGTTAGGAAAAAAAATGGGACAGTAGAGATAGTTTGGTTTCCCACTGCTTTCAACCCATGTGCATAACTACTCTCTGAATTAAACGTTCTCACAAGACAGCCAAAGGTGGTTAAATCCAACGTTCTCAAGCCCAGTACTTCTCTTGAAAGAGTGAGTTAAAGGTTTGATATTTGATTCTCTAACCAGGAAAGGTTCATAGTACCAGTGTATCTGCCAGAGCAAAAATTGTATAAATACTGAATAAGGATTATTATTAAACTGTTTTCTTCTCCTATAGCAATATCAGATTTGTCTTAGCTCTCAGGAGCATTACAAACCTATGATTAGTAACTTCACTTTCTCTCTCTTAAGTTTAGGAGAGCAGTTTTGTTGTTCCCCTTCCTACCAGTAGGACTCATGCTCTAAAGGCATATTTTTACTGACTTTTTTTCAGGTGCATTGCTAGCCTCAATAGCCATTTGTGTCCTGCTCACTTCAGCTACTTGCTCCCGTCCCTGCATCTTTCCTTCTTGCCACATCCCCCAAGTTGAGTTTGCTGAGCAGCAGTGATAACATTGCACTGCTCTCCATAGGATTCATGACTTTATAATAAAATGCCTTGTACAAAACCGTCCTGCCAGCAAAGGGGACATGTGAACCCAACACCATCCTCAGCTGCCCGCTCTTACTGCTGCCATCTCCGTAGATGCTGGTGAATATGCACCTGGTCTGTGATTCAGACTAATTTGTTTTGGTTTTCATGCCATTTTCAGCTTGCCAGTCCATTTGGCTAGAAAATCTTCAGGGCTAATACAAGGCAGGCAGTGGGAAAGTGAGGCTAAAGGCAGGGCAGAGAGCAGAGTTATCTCTTTTGGCAGTAGCAAGGCTTTAGATCAGCATATGACAAACTTAAAATGCACCCTGCAACCCCTCACCTGGCCTTTTGCGGCTAATTAGGACAACTGGCTGCTTAGAATCGTGGAATCATGGAATGTTTTAGATTGGAAGGGACCTTTAAACATCATCTATTCCAACCCCCCTGCCATGGGCAGGGACATGTTTCACTAGATTAGGTTGCTCAAAGCCCCATCCAACCTGACCTTGAGCACTTCCAGTGATGTCTTCTTCATCTGTAGTCATGCATAGTCCAGTTGATTTTTGCCCAAGTGAATGAAATGGCAGGGGTGAAGATGGGATAAAAAAAAAAGCAAACCCCTCTTGCTAAGAAAAATGCTGCTAATGCAGAAAAAAATAGAATGAGAAAAAAGGTAGTCTTTAACAGTCCCTTCATATCACATTCAGCCATACAGTCACTTACGCTGTGTTTAACGTTATTCCCTGCAAGATGTAAATGATCCTATCACACAGGCAGCCAGCCAGATGATGCCTACCATAATCAAAAATCGTGATTTTTAGTGACTCTGGATCTGGGGACTGTTTGTCCTTGTGGGTGCACCAAAAATATGCAAAAACTTCCTGCATGAACAGGAAGTCAATGCGCATGCACAGCTTCAGTTGTAGGCATATGCAAACCTGGCATGGAAATGTGACAATCATAGAATCATAGAATCGTTTAGGTTGGAAAAGACCTTTAAGATCATTGAGTCCAACCGGTAACCTAACACTGCCAAGTCCACCACTAAACCATGTCCTCAATCACTGCATCTACACGGCTTTTAAATACCTCCAGGGATGGAGACTCAACCACTTCCCTGGGCAGCCTGTGCCAGTGCCTGACTACCCTTTTGGTGAAGAAAGTTTTCCTAATATCCAGTCTAAGCCTCCCCTGGCACAACTTGAGGCCATTTCCTCTTGTCCTATCGCTTGTTACTGGGGAGAAGAGACCGACCCCCACCTCTCTACAGCCTTCTTTCAGGTAATTGCAGAGAGCAATAAGGTCTCCCCTCAGCCTCCTCTTCTCCAAACTAAACAACCCCAGCTCCCTCAGCCACTCCTCATAAGACTTGTGCTCCAGACCCTTCATCAGCTTCGTTGTCCTTCTTTGGACACACTCCAGCACCTCAATGTCCTTCTTGTAGTGAGGGACCCAAAACTGGACACAGGATTCGAGGTGCGGCCTCACCAGTGCCGAATACAGGGGCACGATCACCTTCCTAGTCCTGCTGGCCACAGTGTTCCTGATACAAGCCAGGATGCCATTGGCCTTCTTGGCCACCTGGATACACTGCTGGCTCATGTTTAGGCAGCTGTCAACCATCACCCCCAGGTCCTTTTCTGCCAGGCAGCTTTCCAGCCACTCTTCCCCAAGCGTAGCGTTGCCTGGGGTTGTTGTGACCAAAGTGCAGGACCCGGCACTGAGCCTTGTTGAACCTCATACAGTTGGCCCCAGCCCATCGATCCAGCCTGTCCAGGTCCCTCTGCAGGGCCTTCCTATCCTCCAGCAGATCAACACTCCCACCCAACTTGGTGTCGTCTGCAAACTTACTGAGGGTGCACTCGATCTCCTCATACAGATCACTGATAAAGATATTAAACAGAACTGGCCCCAATACTGAGCCCTGGGGAACACCACTTGTGACCGGATGCCAACTGGATTTAACTCCATTCACTACAACTCTTTGGGCCCAGCCATCCAGCCAGTTTTTCACCCAGTGAAGAGTACACCCATCCAAGCTGTGAGCAGCCAGTTTCTCCACGGTGAGAAACCGTGTCAAAGGCTTTACTAAAGTTCAGGTAGACAACATCCACAGCCTTCCCCTCATCCACTAAGCCGGTCACCTTGTCATAGAAGGAGACCAGGTTAGTGAAGCAGGACCTGCCTTTCATAAACCCATGCTGACTGGACCTGATCCCCTGGTTGTCTTGTACATGGCATGTGATGGCACTCAGGATGATCTCTCTATAACCTTCCCTGGCACTGAGGTCAGGCTGACAGGCCTGTAGTTTCCTGGATCTTCCTTCCGACCCTTCTTGTAGATGGGCGTCACATTTGCTAACCTCCAGTCAACGGGGACCTCCCTGGTTAGCCAGGACTGCTGATAGATGATGGAGAGTGGTTTGGTGAGAACTTCCACCTCAGTATCTTTGGGTGGATCCCATCCAGCCCCATAGACTTGCGTGTGTGTCTACATGGTGTAGCAGTTCACTGACCATTTCCCCTTGGATTATGGGGGTTGCATTCTGCTCCCCATCCCTGTCTTCCAGCTCAGGGGGCTGGGTATCCCAAGAACAACTGGTCTGACTATTAAAGACTGAGGCAAGGAAGGCATTAAGTACCTCAGCCTTTTCCTCATCCTTTGTCACTATGTTTCCCCCCCACATCGAATAAAGGAAGGAGATTCTCCTTAGCCCTCCTTTTGTTGCTAATGTATTTGTAGAAACATTTTTATTGTCTTTTACAGCAGTAGCCAGATTAAGTTCTAGTCGGGCTTTGGCCCTTCTAATTTTCTCCCTGCATAACGTCATGACATCCTGGTAGCCCTCCTGAGTTGCCTGCTCCTTCTTTCAAAGGATCATAAACTCTCCTTTTTTTTCCTGAGTTCCAGCCAAAGCTCTCCGTTCAGCCAGGCCAGTCTTCTTCCCCTCCGGCTCATCTTTCAGCACATGGGAACAGCCTGCTCCTGCACCTTTAAGATTTCCTTCTTGAAGGATGTCCAGCCTTCCTGGACTCCTTTGCCCTTCAGGACTGCCTCCCAAGGGACTATGTCAACCAGGCTCCTAAACAGGCCAAAATTTGCCCTCTGGAAGTCCAAGGTAGCAGTTCTGCTGACCCCCCCTCCTTACTTCTCCAAGAATCTAAAACTTACCATTTTGTGATTGCTATGCCCAAGATGGCCTCCAGCCATCACATCACCCACCAGGCCTTCTCTGTTCGCAAACAACAGGTCCAGCGGGGCGCCTTCCCTAGCTGGCTCACTGACCAGCTATGTCAGGAAGGTCTCTTCCACACGCTCCAGGAACCTCCTAGACTGTTTCCTCTCTGCTGTGTTGTATTTCCAGCAGGCATCTGGTAAGTTGAAGCGCCCCACAAGAACAAGGGCTAGCGATCGTGAGCCTTCTCCCAGTTGATTATAGAATATTTCATCTGCTTCTTCATCCTGGTTGGGTGGTCTATAACAGACTCTATAACAGACTCCCACCATGATATCTCTGAGAAAAGACATTCCAAAAAATCAAATTGTAAGCAGTTAATCCTGTTGCTAAGTGGTAGATCTTGGATTTATCTGCTTTACATCATTAATCTTCACTTTTTTAAAAACATAATTTGACTGCTTTTAACATGAAATGTTTAGACTCGGTGTATCATGTGGCTTTTCCTAAAAGACCTGAACTGCTTGCTGTAATTCTTGGAATGTCAGTATATGTCAAAAATTAAATAATTTTCTCTTTCTTGTACTTACACTAGTAAAATTGTGACAGTATGATTTAATATGATTTTCAGTGAACCTGAATCCTCATTAAAGCTTTAAAAATCAGCTTATTGTGAATAATTAGGAATACCGCCTTCTCTTTTCAAGACAAATTTTAAAGTATTCTTGAGAATTCCTGTTGCACAATTAGGCCACTTATCATTGTCTGTGCTTTCTGGGAAATTTATTCCTAATTAATTTGAATAAATGTAAAAATATAGAATAAACACAACTTCTAATGAGGCTCTAAGTGTATTTTCCTAGCTTGCTGTTTCCTTTCTTTTCAACTACATCTGAAGGGAATGTATCTTTAGATCTTTAGGGATAAATATATGCAGGCAAAAAATTCATAATGGGAAAAACGTTTAACTGTAAAACTGAATAGAAAAGAAGGGATCATTTTCATTTGCATGTTAGAGAGTTTTTTTACAAATTTCTACAAATAGCAGTGTAATTTAACAAGATGTGTTTTCAAGTCTTTATTAAAGATTACAGAAAGATTACCTTAACTGTTATGATAATGTAAAACCAATGCTTTATCTACTGTACCTACAGCATGATTGTTTTTAAACATGCATTTACCGCCTTGCAGATATTTATGTCATAATCTCTCTTTCCCGTCGTCTCCTTTCTGGCTGGAAATGTAAACAATGTTTTTAAGCCGAGGAGTGTAACCCTGTGTCCTGAGAACAGATTCCTTTCTTTCTTGTCGTAACCCAATAGATTCATCTGCAATGTTTGATTTCAATGCCCAAAAGAATGAAAAAGCAGTTGGAAAAGAGCTGTAGTTGCTTAAATTTGCTTCTGAGGCCAGAGCAGAGTAACTCAGCAAAAAAAAATCCCTGAAATATCCAGAAGACTTTTTTCCATATTCTGGACTCTTCTGCATTTCTGACTTTTGTGGGTCTCAGATGATGTTGATGAATCCCTTGTGTCCAAAGAAAAGATGTAACACATTGCATTCCCCTATCACCAGCAGAAGAGGAAGCTCAGAGAAAGCAATGTTAGGCAGGGAGCTTTCTGGGACATCTCAGCACATAGCTGTTTTGGAACAGGTATAAAGAGCTGTAGGTAGCACGGTGGTAGCAAAATTTTAAAATTACATATGCTTCCTAATGGTATGGATAGCAGTTTGTAAAATTTGAAATGGAGACTGCAAACCTGAGGTATTCTCAATCAAAGGTACAGAAATCAGCCTGCCATCACTGCCTACTGGATCACCAGCCAGCAGCTACTACCACAGTCTTTCCTCCATTGAGTTTTAGCTGGCTGCCATTATTCCAAGCCTTTAGTCCTTCAGAGAGCTGTTTGGGGTAGTATGAGTGCAGATATGCACCAGTGTATTGAAGACATTTTAATCTCTGTGAGATCATTAGCTCTGTTCTCTTTCTCTCATCAAGCAAGCAGCATGAACAGACCTCTGCAGATTCCTGCGCTGGGCTGAGCAGCAAGATTGTGTTACTACAGTGTTTTAAATTTCAATTAAATTTTTCTTTTTATTAAACTAAGAATAGTTAAAATTAGAACTATTTTGTTGAAATTTATTTTTTAAATTTCAATTTGCAGTGTTTAAAATTTATGCAGATAAAAGCAGATGAAAGATGAAAAATTTTACTCTTTACTTTCTACTAAAAATTCTGACCAAAATCTGCCTCCATACAGAAAAGTTCTAAGTCCTCTCTTGCTGAGGTTATGGAAGGGTCCAGTCCCTCAGAGTGATGTGTCAGTGTTGCTGTGCAATCAATGCTCATTTGCAAGGAAAGGATTTTCTTTGCCTGCTGTATAATCACAACTGCCAAACTGTATCCAGTCATAGCATCTCGCATGAGCATGCTGGCCATACTCTGGGGAAGTATTGTGTGTGCTCTCTGGTTTGATCCTCAGTAAAGGCTGTACTGAAATCTGGCATCTCTGTTGGTTCGGTAGTGTGGAACGGTGATGAACTGGCAGCCAGAATGTAGGGATTAATGAAAATAATAACTATAAAAATGGCTGTGGGCAAGAACAAAGGAACTGTGTAACAACTGCTGGATAAATAGCTGAAGGCATGACACAGTGTAAAGGGGACAATAATTTTCTCCTTGTGTAAGGTGGTTTCAGAGAATATTCTTCTTACCTGGTGGCACTGTACATCATTTTTATTGTATCTGACATCAACTGGGAAATAACCGAAAACACTAGATATTTCTGAAAAAAAATGTCAACACAATAAGGAAGATGCTTGAAGTTTTTGACCCAAGGCTGTTAGAAAGAAACACTAGATAACGACAGGCTCAGTTAGATTTGTAGGGGCTTGGGCCTTTTTCGTGGTTGAGGCTATTATCAAATTTGTGGTTACAAAAAGCGCCCTCTGAAGTGATCTGGGAGCAGGGTCTGAAACAGGAATTAAAAATGGCAATGAAAGTAGGCAGCTTTTAAGTATGTTATGAATATTACTTAAAGTTTTATGAATCATACTGTACTTTAGACTGACTTTTTCAGCCACAGAACAAAATATAGTCAAATTTTATTCATGTAAGTCCTTCTGTTATAAACTGTCACATGAGCTGGGAATAGGAATTGTTATAAGAACTCACTGAAATAAATTGATATTCAAATCTATCCCTACAACACAAAGGAGATGAGACATTTCCTATGCTTAGGATTAATAGTTTCTCAGGAATTGATTCATGGGATGAAAAATAAAGACAGAAAGAGAGAGCTCTGTAGAGGAAGATCAGTCCCTCCTTGTAACACTGGATAATTATTGTGAAACATATTTTAATTTTTGTTTTGTAATGTATTTAATTTTTGTGTGTACCAAATAATAAAGGAATCTGTTGTCAATAATGAACACTAATCCTAAGTCACAGCTGTAACAAGTATATGAAAATTACACAATTGTGAAGTGCTACTTTAAAATATGTGCTATATCTCTCCTCCAGAGAAACTAAAATTGGCAACTAGAGGCTTGAGAAAAGGGGCAGGGGGAGATATTCCCTGATGCGCCTCTGTTTGTAATTAACCTTGTTTCAGTTTGTTTATTCATATAGCACTAGATATAAGTGTGATACCTGTCAAAACAAGTCAATCAAAAGGTATCAGTCAAAACATTTTTTATTACCCATGTTCCTTTCCTCCATACATGTGGAATTTGATTAATTAGAAATCAGGACTGGACTTCATTGCTCCAGGTTTGACAATTTCATTGGTAGGTTCGTCAGTATGATACTGTTCTCCCTTTCAGAGGAAAAAAGAGATTATACAAATATTGGCTCTGTAAGCTTAAGTAAATTTCAACAATAAAACAATACTGAGCTGTATTTTTTGTAATTGAGTGTTGTAGAAGTGGCTGTTCTGTGGAAAGTCAGGAGCTACCTCAGTTTGGCTTCCTCATTGCCTTGTCCAGTTGCTCCCAGGAGCACAGCCAATGTGTCATAACTCACAGCACAGCCAGGGAAGGTCCTCAGTGGGACAAGTTGTTGCATGGGTACTTTCTGGTTGTATTATCTTGTTTTGCTGCCTGAAACAGTCATAAAATCTGAGTTCATACAGTGTTCTGGAGTAAATCAGTTTGTTTCACACCTGTAGAAAATTATTGTGGCAAAAAGCAATGAGAGATCATACAGGAAGGGAGAGTGATATTTATTTGTGAAATCTCCAAATAAGTTGCCCAGTTATGCTCAATCTTTCTTATATTTCATTCACTCTTCATTTCCCCCACATCCTCACAAGCCCCAGGATGCATGTGCCAAGGTGGTCTGGCTCACTCGTGTGTGACACAAAGGACACAGGACATCGAACCCTTACCACATCTCTTGGCATTTTCTTGATTGGCAACTATGGACTAATTTTTGGACAGATAATTTATACCCTCTAGGAGTCCACTGTTGTTATGGGGTGGTCCTTTACATTGAATATTTCTTTCTTTCTAAGTCTTAGACAAGGCGGCTGCTCATTGCCTGTTTTTCTTCATTTAGTAAACACACGTCTTTATCGCTATGATCTGCTTTCCTGTTGGGCTTACAGGCAAGAGAATGGCATATGTCACATGCTGTAATCTTGCTGCCAACATCCCACTGTTACAGTGCAGGGTCTTCTGCTGACAAGACACCTGTGCTGTGGCCTTAACTGGGTCCAGACATTCTGTCCAGGCTTGACAGAAACACCTAATTTTTAGTTTTATTGCTAGGAATGTTCTGTATTGTTAATACACATAATTTTTCTAACCTTTGTTCTTTCTTCTAGTTCTTACATGCACATTTTCATTCATATTTCATTTGTTTCTAGCCTAATATTTCTATTATGAGTCCTATGCATTTTGTGGCTTCACCAAGTTACTCTATGCTCAACAGGTCACTTTGTCAGTGGTGTGGTAAAGCCAGGAATCCAGCAATTAGGAATTATGCATTTTATGTCTCTAGAGCACACTGTTTTGGTTAACTACCTGCAAATCACACACTTAATTACATTTTAAGGTTATGACTTAAATGCTGCTTTCTTTGGCTTCCCCATTATTTGGAGCTTCCCAGCTAGGACTGTGAAATTCATGTTGGATTTATCCAATAAAATCCTCGTTCTGTTTGCTGGCTTAAAATAAACTTGGCTCTCTGTGTAGGACAGTAGCAAAATGCAACATCCGATTTGGGTTATGAGTGAGAGTTTCATTTAACTTCAGTTCTTATTAGAAAGCTGACATTATCTAGCTGCAGTTGATCTTTTAGGCTCCCTCTTTGGTTACTGGAAAGTGATATGCCCACAGTGTGATTCATCCCCTATGTCTTAAATGGTGGTTTTATTATTATCACAGAGGCATCTGTTGCTGGACTAATCATAGGGGGAGCCTCCATGCCTACTTTTTACCAGAAAAGTAGTTAGAACATATGTTTTTACTAATATAGTGATGCATTTAAAATGTGTATCTGGTGCAGCAAATAATGCAAAATAGATGTAAATAGTCACTGGTACCTTTTTCTGAAATAGCTATAACTGAGACTTGGAAGGCTTTTGAATTGTTGTGGCTGCAACTTTTTTCTTTATGGCTTCATTACCCTTTCAAATATTTCAATATTTTGTTTACTGATAATCCAGGGAAAAGATATGAATAAATAACCTTGACTATTGTTAATATCAACACTTTTTCTGCAGTTTCCCATTTTGATGGAATAGCTTTTTCCCCTGTCCCTTTTCTTCTTTGTGATAACAGTAATGTCTCCTGTCTCATTCCACTATTACACGTTATTATCCACAGGGTCAGTGATCAGCATTTGTGGAACCCAAAGGCAGATGAATTTTACAAACACCTATCCAGTGGAAATGGAAGGAAATAGATTTGATTAGTCTTCCCTAGTTTACACATTGACCCAATCTTATATGTGCCTGTTCTCTTCAGTGGGTTTGAACGAAGCTGAGTTTGACTTGGATGTACACCAGTATTAAATCCAGTTCTCTTTCCTTTTTCCTCTTGGAGTAGCCTTCCCTTCTTCATAGAACCATACAATCATAGAATGGTTTGGGTTGAAAGGACCTTTAAAGATCAGCTAGTCCAGCCCTGTCTTTCACTAGATCAGGTTGCTCAAAGCCCCATCCAACCTGACTTGAACGCTTCCAATGATGGGGCATCCACACCTTCTCTGGGCTACCCGTTCCAGTGCCTCACCACCCTCATTGTAAAAAATTTCTTCCTTATCTCCATTCTATATCTATCCTCCATCTAATTCCTGTTGTGAGGAAATTGGATGCCCTGTCCAAGCTGAGGTGTTGCTGTGAAGCAGATTGCGCATTAGCAAAATAGGAAGTGAGAGAGAGGGCATTCCTCGAAGTGACTCCTGATCTTCTATGTTCTGATGGCAATGTTTTCCGAACCACAGGAGTCAATAAGAAAAATGCTCTGCAATTAAATATGCTATTTTATTTTCCTTTTTTTTAATTCAATGGAGCAATGAAAAAGACCAAGTTTAGAAAACATGTCTTGCTCCCTGTGTTCCCAAATGTTTGAATGACTCTGTTTTTAAAATAGAGTAAGAATCTGATATGAGACTAACCTGATGTAGCTAGTGACAAGAAGGATCCACACCAGGCATGCACAAACCTTTCTGAGGTCTTAAAACAAAACAAAAACCTTCAATCTAAATAGAGGTGAGACTCTAACTCAAGTTGTGAACTTTTATAGCACCGATCTTCCCACCCACCTCTTCCCACATCCAGCCCCCAGCCTTTCAGAAACTGAGTGTGATTCATCTCATCTCTTTCAGATGTCTCTTTGAGATGAGATGAATCATGCTTTAAAAGCCCTTAATGAATTTTCATTGATTATAAAGGTAGCATAAATGATTAGCATAGTTGTCTGATGTCATTTGGCCATATGAATCCTACCCAAAAGTTTTATTGTAGTATACTTTCCTAGTGCCCTAACAACTAGAAAAGTCATTTAAGTAAAATTAAATGGGCCATTGTTCCATTCCCCATTCTTCCCAAGAAGAAATCTTTTAGAGAAGGCAAATATGATTAGGCAATGAAACTAAATCATTATTGATAGGAAAGACATGGAAAATCTCTCTCTTCCTCAGTTGTCTCTCCTACCCACTCTCCCTTTTCTCGCCACAGTATTGCCCCCTGTCTTGTTCTGCTCTTTTAAACCTTTTTATACTCAGCACTGGTTTTTTGGATCCCAAAGGCAGACCCTGCTTACAAACACAATGTAGCCCCACACTTTGTAACGCAGCTACATTATATGTAGACTAGAGAAGTAGAAAAAGTTACTCCTTTTACCATTGTAAACTTCACTTTTGTAATGGGAGTAGCATGTGTTAATGTTTTTTTTTTTTTACGGTTTCGTATGGCAGTTGTGATACAACCATGCAAACAAACAGCAAACACTAGCATGCCACTCAGCAATGCAGAAAATGGAAGGGATTATCTTTGCTGCTATTTGCCTATATTGCAGCAGGACAAGGCTGAATTAGGAACCCTTTTGCACAAAATACAGAACAGCTATGTGGCCAGAAATGACCTTGCCCTTTACAAGCGTACAGTGTTAATAAAGGGGAGAGAAGAAGATTGAAGCATACCATAACCTAATCTTCCCGAGGTCATGCCCTAGGTGAGCAGTGGAGCTGAAGAGAGCTCTCTGGCTGCAGTCTAGCCAACTCATTTGCTCTCATCATCATTTTGGAATACTCTCAGATCTTCACTTCACTCGTAGAAGTGTATGCAGATGTTTTTTGGGTCAAAAGGATGATAATTATGTCACCAAGGAACATTATTCAATCATTGTTTCTTGTCCACAACTAATGTTTTAAAGAAAATTTCCATTCTTGATGTTTTTTTAGAATATCTTTTTGCTTCTTTGTTAGTAGTCCCAGGGTAATGAACAAATTCTTCCATGCTGAAGAAATCATAATCTTTTTATCCTTGTAGTTGTCCTGGCAGTAGCGCATAAATAGTAACAGTGATCACCAGCTTTAGCTGGAAATTAAATAAAGCTTTATTTTAATTATCCCACACTTCTGAATTAGCTTCATGTATATTGTTAATAGTCATCTTAATTAATTAAGTAGTATTTCAATTTGAGATATAAATTCAGAGGTTTCTTTCATACTTTACTATTTTGGCACTATCCATTAAGTAGTCCATTATGTTATCTGACCTCACATCTTTTTTAAGCTAAATTAATAATCAAATTAAAATAGTGTGAGAAAAAAAATCAAAAAATATTTAATTCACTAAAAAAAATAATTATCTCTGTACTCATACAGCTACTAAAAAAAGCCTATGTGTAAATATACGTTCCCTTAAGTTTTATTGCCCAAGCAGTCAGGCTGGCGAGTTTGTGATAAAATGCCAAATTCCAGGCAACTCACTTTTTACTATTGCATTTTACAGCTCAGGCTGCAGCTATTACTAACATGTTTGTTTTAAGAATGAATGAGCAGCATAGATTTCATAGATAAAACTAGTGAGTATTCTCTAAATAGATATAACTATTTTTTCTGTACAGCTAAAAGAGAAATGCCTGGTTGAAGCAATAATCTAAGCAGGTTATTGTCAGTAACAGCTTATTTGTTCAGCTGGAAGTTCCCATTAGGTATATGCTCTATGAAAAATTAGCTGTATGAAATAGATTTTTATGGAAATAAAGCACAGTAGTTTCTGTCTTTTCTCTGATTGAGAGATAAAAGTGTTATTATAAATGAAAGCAATGATTTTTCTGTTTATGCAATGTGTCAGAGATAGGAAAAGTAGGGAAAGGGTAAAACTGCCTTTTTTTCTTCCCTCAACATCTATTTATTTTGCCTTCCTTTTCCTGGATCATATCGGCATGTAATATTGACATTGTTCCAACGTTTGGCTCTTTGGGGGTTTATCTAGGAATTTTGCAGATCACGGAACAGTTATATATGTCCAAAGGACTATTGCTGTCTTATTTGATGTATCCATAGCCAAAGATATCTGTGTCCTAGAAAAATATGCGAAGCAGATTTAAATCCAAATATCGACACCGTTTATCTTTCACAGACTCTTCACTGTGGTACTACAGAAACTTGCAAAATCTGCAATACACCTCTCCAAGTATTTTTCAAATTGTGTGGACAATCAGAATACCTTTAATTTTGTTCTGATAGATGGTGATGTATTTTATACCAATATTTAACAAAATAAACTTCAAGCTTCAGAGTTTTATTACTAGTCATGGTAAGTTGTGCTATAACTTCTTGACATAGGCTGCACTGGCCCCTGGCGAGGACAAGCCACGGGTATAGAATCATCACTGGTTCGCTTCTTTTTGTCTCTACCTTCCTATAACTGTACATGACAAAAATTTCCTTGATTTATTTCTAGCCCCGACCTTCCAGGGAAAGTGAAAGAGTATTGACCCCACAAATATCTCTTATGTTCTTTGTATTTCTGTAAAAAATACCGTAATTGTACAGTAGATTAAATGTATGCTATTCTTGCACTCCTCTTTAATGTTATATACTGCATTGCTAACGTTTTGTTTTCCATATCTTCTTCAGGTCTGGGATTCAGTATTGCAGGAGGGGTTGGAAACCAACACATCCCTGGGGACAACAGCATTTATGTCACCAAGATTATTGATGGAGGAGCTGCGCAAAAAGATGGGAGGTTGCAGGTTGGAGATAGACTTCTTATGGTAAGTATGACAAATTTAAATCACATTTTATTTGGCTGAGAATTCTTTCATATAAGTACTTTCATTCACCATACATCTTACTGGAGGTAACCATTACAACTTCTATCATAATTATGAGTTATACTTCCATCATCTTCATTTTGTCCCATTCTTTATATATATATTTCTGAGACCACAGTTAAAAACACATTACTCTGGAAAACCCACATTTTATGAAGAGAAGGCAATGGGTTATATTGCTTTGACAAACCTTTAACTGAGAAGAGAATAAACATCTTACGCATATCAGCAACAAATCAAAATGCACTAGAAAACTTTAAAAGAAGATTTTAGACAAACCGTTCATTGCGGCGGTACTGATTCTACCAATCGTTTTAAGAAAATTGAAAGATGTGAAAACATGCCACTTAATTCTCATGTGTAGCCGCTGTCAGTGGACTGTTACCTGCATTTCAGTACATGTAGGAATGCTTTATGTATATGTTCCATATAGATGTTCAAAAAAATTATGTTTTCCATCTTTTTTCTTGAGGAAGTGTACTTATTCTTCTGATGGATCTCACTTCAGGAAATTCTTCCTGATATTTGCAGTGCTAGTACATTGTTCCTTGTAAATAATTCTTTCCCACTCACAGAGTTTCTTTAATTCTTTGTTGAGGGGGAAATCCTGACCCTGGTGAATCAGCAGAGGTTAATCTATGTCAAGTTGTATTCATGTCAATGCATTTGCATAGATTTCAGCAGGTAGGGAAATATTTTTTGAATGAGTGCCATGAAAAAAACGTACTGCAGTAGCTCTGTTTTGTGGCGTGATATCTAAGCAGTAAAAAATTGCCATGACCTTTTTTTGCTGACTGCAAAACTGTGCCTAATTGAGGTTTTCTTTATTTAGCTAGGGACACTGTGTTCCAGGCACATGTGAAGATGACCATTTATTTTACACAGGGCATTAAACAGAACTGGAAAGGCACTTGGTCGCTAGGTTGATGACTCTGACTTTTTTTAATTAACCCAAGTGGATAGATAAAACAGCTTAAGGATCAAATGGAGTTATCTAAATCAAAGGAAAATGAAACTAGAACTTACAATTTCTTTGGCATTTCTTCTTTGCAGGTTCTCATCACAGTAGAATTCAAATCACTGTTGTATAATGAAGTTTTGGCTCATTCTTCTATAGAAATGTATATTTGTGTTTGCCAGACTTGCACTTTATTTTGTTATTTTGCACCTTGTAGCAAATCTGCTTGTATTCAGCCATTGTTTTCTTTCATGATGAGAATTCCTCACAGTTTTTTTGTCATCCATACATTTTTGTTACCTTACTCTTAATTTCTTCCAACTCACTTGAGGTAATAGATAATATACAAAAAAAAGAACAGATGCAAAACCTCCGCATTCACCATCTCCAGTGTAATTTAATCAGGATATATTTGAATAGGAAAATAAGTATTTTATACACCGCTATGTATAAATTCATTCTTTCCAGATTTTTCTAGGATTTGTCTTTGAAGCATCTCTTCTCAGTCTTGAACCTGTGATTCACTGCAGTCAGATATAGATGTTTCTTTATTGTGACAAGTTTATACTCCTAGATCTGAGTTCTGAAAATGAGCAGAGTTCATTCTCAGTGTCTTTGATGTCTTCATACTGCTTTCCTTTCAGTCTGGACCAGTTCTTTAATTACCATCATCTCCTTTTATCACTGCATGTAAAATGAGCAAAAAAAATCACTCATAACATTGCTCTCCACTAGTTATGTACTTCCAGACCAAGCTTTTCACTGGTGCATAAGCAAATCCTAGTCAACTTACTCTTTGTATACCTTAACCATAATATTTTTGGAGATAAATTTACAAGATCAAAATCTATTTCTAAAATTCGTGCAGATTACAGCCATCTTTTCTGGTTCTCTCCAACACAACACCCTGATTTCTTTATAACTGGTGTACCTTCGGTCTTTTTTCTCTCTTACTTTGTGAAGTATCTGTCAGTTCATGGCATTAACTTCATGTTCCTTTGTGAAAAGTGAGTGAAAGAATTCATTACCTTCTTTTGGCAGTGTATCAACACAATACTACCCTTGTCATCTATATGGTCCTACTTCTGTTTCACTGATTCCTTATTGATTATATATTTGAACATTTCATTTTTTTTTTCTTCTCAGTAGTGCATCCTTTCTTGATCTTTGTTTTTTCCATCATTTCTCTACAAAATTTACCAGAATTTGCCATCCTTCTGGAATTCTCAGCAGCTGCTGGGGGGCTTATTTCATTTTTGTATATGTGTTCTGATAAGTTGGTGTGAAGTGCTTTCAGATCCCAAAGAACATGCAAATCAAATGCACAAAAATTTAAGATGTAATAAAAGAGATGCTGCAAAATCAAAACTAATATTGAAATGTAAAACAATTAGGTGCCATCTGAGCATTTTGCAGCTTGATGACCCTACTGTTATTAAATGCAGATTGCTAATAGTGTGTTAAGCATTCAGAAGATGTATTATGTAAATACATTGTGATTATTGTGAAATCTATACAAGAACATGTTATGCAGTTATGTTTCTGTAGCACTGAACCTGCACTTAAGGCTTATTATCCTGAGCACTTCCACAGGAAAATGCTCCATTGTAAGATAATCTTGAGATGCCCATTAGGAAAATTACTGGAGTAATAAGAGTGCTTAAGCTGAAAACTGAACTCCGTGGTTTTTCTAGGTATATGTAAAAGGAACAGACCAGAGCTCTGCTCTGAAGACTTACAGCTAGGAGAAAAATACTCCCTTACTGTATTCTGGTGGTCATGCCTATGGTAATGTCTACTGCTGCTGGTGGTGATGCCTGTGGTGAGAACATGACCGCACTGGGTGTCTCAGCTCGGTTGCTTCTCTTTGCACTGGAAAGGAGCAAAGGGGAATCACATGTAGAGCATCATAAGCTAACACGATAAATCAGGGTCAGCTATAGGGCCAGACCAGGTTATTCAGGAATTTATCCAATTGAATCTTGAAAATCTTCGAGGATGGAGCTTACACAGCCTCTCTGGGAAACCTGTTCTACTGCTCAACTGTCCTCATGAGGAAAATACTTTTCCTTATTACCTGTTTGACCCTCTCTTATGCCTGCTGTCTCTCATCCTGTTACCACATGCCACTCCGAAAAGCTTAGCTCTGTCGTGATGACCTTCCTGTAAGCACCAGGGGTCTGCTGTTAGTTGTCCCCAGAGGCGCCCCTTCTCCAGGCTGAAAAAGCCCAGATCCTCCAGCTTCTCCTTACCAGGCCAGTGCTCCAACCCCAACCATCCCAGTAGCACTCCCTTCAACTTGCTCCATTTTGTTATCTTTCCTGCAGTGTTGGGACCATAACTGAATGCACTATGTAGCTATGAGTGGCAACTATTGGGGAATAATCCTTCCCTGGATCTCCTGGTTCTGCTTCTTCTCATACAGCCTAGGATGCTGTTGACCTCCTTGCTGCCAGGACACACAACTGGCTCTTGCCCAGCTTGCTGCCCACTGGGACCCCCAAGCACTTTTCCATAGAGCTGCTGCCAGGCTGGCAGTGCCCAGCCTGTGCTATTGAAGGGGGTTAGCCTGTGCCAGGGGCAGGATTTACTGTTTCTCCCTGTTGAACATCATAAAGTTCTTGTCAGCCCCTTCCTCCAGCCTATCCAGGACGGCAGCCCTGCCCTCGAGCATCAGGACTCACCCTCACAGTGAAGTGTCAGCTGCAAACATGATGAGAGCGCACTCCTCACCTCTTCCTGGTCATTGTTAATGGTGACCAGGAAGAGCTGAAAAAAGGTTTAAGTTATTACCTCTCAGTAATTACTTTCTTTTATCTAATACCATCATCTCACTTTGGAAGAGTTTATTTACAGAATGGATAAACGAGAAATCAGTATAAAACTGTGTGGTTTTACTGGTACAAAACAACACTAATACCTAGAAGCAAGGTATTCTTCAGGGCAAGCTCTAAAAACATTAGGCTTTAAAAGAAAATTTAAGCTAATATTTATCTCTTATAACTATTAGCTTTTCAAAAATTTATCTCCTATGCCAAAATACCCTTGCATGTTTGGGCCGTATCCTGTTGCTTCTTCACCTGTGTAGTCAGAGAGATCAGACTTTTGTGGGGTTATTGATGCTTGTAGGAGAAGTGATGTTACTCATGTACCGAGAGATTTAATTTGATTCTGTTTTCTTGCTGAAAACAGAAGGAAGAAACAGGAGTCACTTTCCTTTTCAGAAGTTTAGGCTTGCTTTCTACCCAATTCTGTGCTGAAAAAAGCACATTATTGTTTGGTGGTTTCATAGGGCTGCAGTGGGGTTGTGATTGCACAATTGTTCCTTACAGGATCCCCTGTGAATATCTGTTTCAGATTGCATATGGATGCAGGACCATGTTTGTGTTAAAGTAATCAGAGCATATCATTTAAGATGCATCTGGATTAGCATTTGGTTCTGATCAGAAGTTCTTTTTTAAAGTGATTTTGGCTGTCTTGTAGGATGATCTTTTAGAAAACAAATTGGATTTTTTTTAATGAAACTGGAACAGAAAATGTGGTCCAGGAGCATTCCTAATTAGCATTGCATTGCAGCTGCGAACAGGCATTTTAGTCCGCAGACTAGATGTAAGGCAAACTAATCCCCTTAAAAGATGTATAGCATGGGTGTCACATCATCCAGACCCTCCGTTGTTGTGGATCGCTCCTAGCGCGCACATTCTTCACTCAGGTAGGTGCACCCACAGATCCAGAGTTACACTGCTATGCCAGTTGATGTAGTACAGGCATTACCCAGTTAGACTTAAAGGGAGAAAACAGCGTGAACAGATAGTACCTTATCTGTAGGTTGTACTGGCCAACTAGCACAAAGGAAACACCAGGAAAAATATACTCTGAGGTGGAGAGTGAACTAGTACTGAACCAACTAAAGGGTTTGGTGGCTGCATCCTTTCTGATGCAGTGCTGGGCTCTGAGCCAGATTTACACTGTCATTAACTCTGGCCTTGCAATGTTTTATCTAGCATTCAAATGTAGATTTGCTAGGATTGGGCTTTGGATGGTACCCTAGCAATAAGCTTCCCAATTTATTTCTTCTAATGATACTGTCATCTAGTTGTTCGTTCACAGTTGTATCATCCTCATGGCACTTCATTAGCCTTGAAAACATTTTTTTTGCCAAAATCAGCGTAAACTGGGATTGAAAAATGATGGTCCAGTACAGAACAGTGCCACTTGCACTGTATATGCACTATACTGCTTGAAGCCTGAAGCCCACTGCTCAGTCTCATATTTGTCTGTGAAGCACAAATTCTTGTATTTCTCTGCAAAGAGCAAATCTAGTTTAGACACTTAGCCCATAACTATTAATAAACTAAGCAAGCTAATTTCAGAGGGATTAACAGACTGTGTCATCTGAAGATAGCCAGTTTATTTCTATTCAGAGTCCAGCACTTGTACAACTAACTCAGGAGTCCACGGGATTATAAATAGCTAGTTAATCCAAACAGATTTACCTCCCTAGGAAAAAGGATTGCCCTTCATCACTGAAAAATATTTCACTTTTTGCAGCCTTTTAAATCACAGTGAGTTTTTAAAAAGACCATCAGCTTTCAAGATTTACAGGTGTTTACCAGCAAATGTTCACTCAGGATTCACTCAGGAAAATCCACTTTCTGAATGAAAGGTAGAATATTACACAAAAGCAAACATTACCACAGGCAAGGTAAAGATCACCTCTTTGTCTCATTCCCTGAATGAATCAAATCTCTCTTACCCTAAACCAACAGAGGAAAGGAATGAATTCCCTTTAAAAAAAAGAAAATTAAATGACAGACTTATTCCTCCAGAGCTCTTATTCTGTTATCAGTTTATGTGAGTTTATGTGAATGAAGTTATTTTTTAGAGCACTTGTGGAGTCATTTGGGGGATTCTAAGCTTTTCACTCTAGCTACTTCTCCGTGCCTTTGTTTTCCAATATGAATCTAAGAAAACTTCCAAATAAGATAATTCTTGCTTAGGTTTACACTTCATTGCCTTGATTATGCTATTTGGGAAAAATATCACCCCAGTCTTTTTATATCTCTTTGGCAACATTTCTTACTGATTTCCCCCATCACTTACATAGCTTCCTTGATTGGAATTGTATCTTTAATTTCCTTCTCTATTGCTGTATTATTTCTTCCTCTTATTCTTTTCCTGCAATATCAGTATGTAATATCACATAATTTCTATTTAAAGAAACAACTTTCCTAATTTCTTTTCTACTTCGGGTGCTGTTTGCATTTCTGAATTTTCTGTATATGGACCTTTTCCCATTAGAAAAGCCCCACTTTCTCCATGCCTGTTTTCCTTCTCACTCCTCTCCTTTGGCTCCTGTCATGGCATTTTGTGGCTCAAGCATCCGACTCTTGTAACTAAACTGACCACTCAGATAAATTTCCTTTTTACCATTTGCCTTAGGGTTTTTTCCCCCTTAATTTATTGCTACTTAAGTTGGCTTCTTAGAGCCAGGGAGCTGGCATGCAGTACCCGTTCTACCCACTCAGCTCTGATGTCAGCCCTTCTGCACAAAAGTTTCAGCATCTCAGAGGGTTGTATGCCATACACACTTTGATTTTTTATTTTGTGTGCATCTCCCACTCTTTATCTTCTTTATCTCTAACTCAACTCTTTTTTTTCAAACTATATACTCCACTAAGGTCATCTTGACAGCAGGAAGTGAAGCTTTGGTGTGATGCATTGGCTCTGCCACAAACACTGAAAAAGCCAGATTTAGTGCTTGAAATTCTGTTAAGATAGGTATCTTTTATGGAGACAAGAAAAAGATCAAGAAATAGTCTCTCTTGGAGATTCTGAGAGATTCTTCTCTCTATATAAGTCTTACAATAAAAAACAACTATAACATCATCTTTCCTAATAATCACCATCTCTGGCACAATGTTTTGAAGAATGATATCCAGAGAATTCCTTATGAAAAAAATTACATACTACAGTCATCTTGCAATCATATCTAGGGAGCCGAACAATATAATTCTTCAATGTATTCAGGTTTTCACTTTTGTATATCAGAATACATGCAGATGTTTTTATTTGTAATCATTCTTTTAAGATCAAAAAGTAGAAAAGATATTGATACATGCACATGTTAGTATTAATGGGAATTGTAGGTCCAAAGCAAGGACTACCTTCTGAAGGAAATTGGGAAACACATAATATATTTTGTATACTGTAATTCTAAACTGATGTTGGCAATGACTAAGGAAAGTGGTTTTATCTCCTTCTCAAAGAGCTCTCATTTAAAAGAGACCTTATGGCACCACTGAGAATCTTTGTCTTAATGAATAAATCAGCATGTTTGTTTATTTATTTATCTGCTCTTGATGTACATTAAGTCTTTGTTTACTGACAACTGAGCAGTCCAGGACAAAATTAATTAGTAGCAAACTTCCTTTCTAGGAGTGTTCTTTCTAGAGACAAGAAACCTCTAGTTTTCTATATATTTGGGATGAGTTTGATCAGCAATTTTAGTATATGTTGCTGGAATACCTTTTATAGCAGAACTCTGTTTATTCTGAAGGGTCCTTTCTTCTCAAATTTTCTTCCAGAGTCTTTTCTCTGAAGTTCTCCTTTGTATCTTGATTTCACTCATGAGTTACCTTCTTTCAAGTTCTACCAAGTTCCAGCTCAACATATTTTAGTTTTCCACAATATTCTGCACACTTAAGCTTATATATACTAGAAATGCAGAAAAAAAAAATCATTGTACATAAACGTTTCAATGATCTCTAGGATCTTAAAGTGTATAAAGATAAACATAATGCATAACTGCTCACACATTAATTCTTAGTTTAGAATCACTTGGTCTTTAATCCTTATCTTAACTTCAGGATTTGTACAACTTGTACACAGCATTGGTAAAATACCTGTCCTGTAAAGTTATTGTCAGAGAGATAAGAAGTAGGACCTGTCATAGCAAATATGTTTTATATGTATCATACTACATTTTCTGTTTCTAAAATGGCTGTTTATTCACCAGCTGCACAACTGTGACATCCAAGTGCATTGTGGTGGAAGTACAACAGTCCTAACCATGATTTTTATCAGATAGATTTCCAGGAAAAAGAATCTTTGGAAAAAAATTGCAACAAGTCAATTTCTGTCTTAATTGTTTTTATATACTCCTAAAAAGACCAAAAGTCAAAATCCAGACAGTCCTATGATATTTCATTTTGTGTTTTTTTTTTCAACTAAGAACATTTATTTACAGCAGCAGTATAGTGGGAGGTTATTATGTGAGATTTTCTTTACTTCAAAAAGCTTGCAGTTAGAATGAAACACAAGAAGATAGATATAATGTTGTCGTGGTTTAACCCCAGCCAGCAACTAAGCACCACGCAGCCACTCGCTCACCCCCCCACCGGTGGGATGGGGAAGAGGATCGGAAGGGCAAAAGGGGAAAACTCGTGGGTTAAGATAAAAACAGTTTAATAACTAAAGTAAAATAAAAATAGAACAGTAGTAATACAAAGCAAGCGGTACACTGTACAATTGCTCACCACCCGCCAACCAATGCCCAGCACGTCCCCCAAGCAGCAATCCAACCCCTCCCCGGCCAACTCCCCTGCTTATATACTGAGCATGACGTCACGTGGTATGGAATAGCCCCCGCCCAGTCTGAGTCAGCTGCCCCGGCTGTGCCCCCTCCCAGCCTCCCGTGCCCCTGGCAGAGCATGGGAAGCTGAAAAGTCCTTGACCAGTGTGAGCACCACTTAGCAAGTACTTAGCACTACTTAACAAGAACCAAAACATCAGTGTATCATCGACATTGTTCTCAACCTAAACCCAAAACACAGCCCCATACCGGCTACCAGGAAGAAAACCAAGTCCATCCCAGCCAAAACCAGGACAAATGTACAGACAGCATGGGAAGGAGAAAAGGTAAAGGATAACTGTGCAGTCATATTTCCAAAAGTGTGAATCTTCGGTATTTGGCAGTTTTGAAATACATAAACAAGAAAAGTTTCATTTCAGTCACTTCTTGCTATCAGCCTAGTAATTTAGAAGACATTTATTTATGAAAAGTGCATATGTATGTTACTGCTGTTCATAACAAAGAAATATAGAGAAATTTATAGAAGATAGGTATCAGATTTTTATTTAAATAGAAGACCTGTCAAAATACAGCATACAGTGTCAGCAGCTCTCTTCAGAGTGTTAGGTTGTATCATTGCTCTTCATGTCAAATTGTCATAACATGCCTGTCATTGCCTCTTTCAATTAACCTTAAAACCAAGTCTGGGAATTATACAGGGAACAAAGTTTAAACAGAATCCTTACGGTTAGCAATACTGTCCAATAGCAACCGTTCTCTCTTGGTGTTGATGAAATCGTCTGGGTATGAAGAGTCCTCTAGTGATTCATAATAGCTGGATTTCTTTTCAGTTACCAAACCCTTTGGCAGTAGCTTATTGTCACAGCCAGGTCTCTGATAATTTACTGATACTAAATTCCCTAGAAAGTATGTATTTTTTGCTGTGATTTACAGCTCTACTATGTTATACTGTAGTTGAGGAGCTACTTTTTCTTCCATCTTGCATAATCTTTACAAGGAATCCTTGCAGTAACTGTAGAAGTTGGTGGATGGCACTTTAAATCACAATAAAATGTTTCATATACAACATTCACCATGAAATATAGGTCACTGGAACAGGCTCCCCAGGGAAGTGGTCAGAGCATCAAGCCTGTCAGAGTTCAAGGAGCATCCGAACAACGCTTTTAGTCATATGGTTTAGTTTTAGGTAGTCCTGCGAGGAGCAGGGAGTTGGGCTTGATGATCCTTATGGGTCCCTTCCAACTCAAGATATTCTATGATTCTATGATTTCTGTTGGCTTACACCACATGTCTGAAACCTGTATCTATACACTTCTTTACTTCTGTCCTCTATCCTATAATTTCTTCATTCAGTGTGTATGGTTTTGGGGGCAGGGTCCATTCACTATTCTGTTTATAGGAGGACAACCTATTGTTGACATTCTGTGGATATAGTGGATTTATATGTGAATAAATTTTATACACCTTTACAATAAACCACTTCTGACACTTTTCTTTTGATTTTCTTTCTCTGGGAGCAAAGCATAAATAGGCAAGTTTTATTGCCATCATTTCCTTCCCTATTTAATCTGTAGTCCTGTTCTCTTATCCTGGCTCTTGTTAAGTATTTTCTTGTCCAATAAAGGACAGAACTAGTACTACATTCTCTTACTTTTTTGATGTCTCTTTCCTGTCCTTCCAGAAAACTGACAAACTTTCACACTGAAAATCCCTTTTCCCCCATCCAGAACTGCCCTTTTGCATTTCTTGCACCTCATAGACAGCCCTTTATTCTGTATACCACTTTGTACCCCTTATTATTTCAATGGGCAATGTCATATCAGGGATGGAAAGATTTGGGGGTGTTAACTCTTTCTAAGGTCCCAGCTGTGCATGCTAAGAGGTGAATTTGGACAGTTCGTCTTGACAGGTCAAATAACGTAGGCAGTTTCTGTAAATGATGTGGTGTTAAGTTATTAAATTATTATTACATATAGTTTTATGTTAATGATGATACTGGTAGCAGAATATCAAAAAGGACTTTTCTACTGACAAGGTCAACTGCCATCTTGACTTATTATGATTCTGTGATACTATCAATACTGCTATGTCAGTCTTTGAAAATGCATGTGCTAAGAAAACTGTATTTTCTACCTTGCTGCAATACTGCTTCTGTAATCTTCAGTGCTCTTTGTCTACAGCATTTTTCCCAACATGGTTATAACTGCAAGGCTGTCTCATTTTTTTGTGTCTATTCTGCATTCCAACTCACCTGTCTGATTTCTCCTTTAAGGTAAATAATTACAGTTTAGAAGAAGTTACCCATGAAGAGGCAGTAGCGATACTGAAGAACACATCAGATGTAGTATATCTGAAAGTTGGAAAGCCCACCACCATTTACATGACCGATCCATATGGCCCACCAGATATTACTCACTGTAAGTGACTTCTGCAACTCATTCTGTAGGAGATACTGGTTTGTCAAATGATTGTATTTTTTTCATAGCTTTTCCAAAGTACCCCATTAAAGTTCATGAAACAGTTTGGAAGGCTACAAAAATGAAGTGTTTATTGCCACTTAAGTATGCTACACTCATGAAATATTACAGACAATATAACTCTGCTAAAGTATTTTTGCAGCAAAAGTAACGATGTAGCTGATGTACTGCTGTGCTGATTCCAATTAGCCGTTGTCCAGGTGATCAGACTGAATTGTAACTCTTGTGACAATTACAGTTCTAAGTATATATAATATATTTTGATATATGATTAGATTTGTAGACTGGAGTCCTCTGTCCACTGAAAAATTGGAACAAGCAGCAAACCGTCTTGTACAAACTTACTGAAAAGCCTGAGGCAAATATATATCGTATTTTAATAAAATATTTACTTGGAATATAAAAATCACTGTTCTACTTACAAAAATGTACCTATTTTCTGTGTATATCCAATTCCTACATTATTGTTCCACTTTGCTTTATTCTCAGTCTGTCCATTAACTTTATACATGTTCATCTGCTGTTTTTTCACTGAGGACCAAGGCGTTAGTTGTCCTTGCATTCAGTGTACACTCTGTTGTAGGAAAAGTTGTTGAAACAATATAGTAAAGCTCAGTGAAGGATCCTCATGGGAAGGGAAGATGATTTTATTTTAAAACAAACTGATTTCAATCACACTGTCATATCCATGCACTCAAAATCATCTAGGCTCATGTCCAGCATTCAGGTAGAAAGATGTGCATCCAGGTGCATCACTGGGACTCCCTGAGATGACCAAGTACAAGGGTGGATGGCTGTGGAGTCCTTATCATACACATATACCTTCTTCTTATGTTGACAGCCTCCTTGCTGATGTGCTTTTTGTACCCGTAAGGAGATGACAATTAGGATCTCCTGTCTCTCCCATCTGTCCCACCTACGCATGTCTTTAGGATTTACTCACTTCTCTTTTCTCTCCTTATCTGAGTGTTCTAGGCTCCAATCTGGTCTTTATATCCTGCCATCATGTCTTAATGGCTTGAGTCTTTGTTTTAGTTTGGGTGTAGGCTGTCCTGACAAGTTACATGTAGTTATGTTGAGTATTGATGACCTATTGATGAATCTAGGTGCTATCAATACCTGCCATTCTTATACCCCTCCTGCCAGTCCTCCTGGTGTCCATACCCAGGCATTCCCATTCCCTTTTCATTCACTGTAATCTTAACATTTCAGTTGCAGCTCTCTATACCACTGGTGCCTGTTAGTCTAAACAGTTCCTTACTGAAACTCCCTTTCTTCATTTAGTTGTTCATCAAAAACTGTCTGCCTTGGGTTCAACTACCAAAGGGATCAGCTGCACCATCTAACAACTGGATGGCAGTTTAATTTTTGACAAGAGCTTCAGCAACTAATCCATACCCACCTTGATCTCCTGCCAATAATCCTAGGGGCACTTAAGGCCAACCAAGAGCTGGGAAAGGCAGATTTTCACACTAAATGCTAGAGATTTAAATTTTTCTGCACTTTTGCATAGTGTTGCTACTGTGGACTGACAAAGTTGAGGGGAAAGCTAAATATCCATAATCTTCCTTATTCAGACCGCTCCATAAAAATAGAAGGGAAGGTTTTGTAAGAAGCATGTCAGGTGGTATACTCAGCTGTGCTGAGGATACCTATTTAGTTAGCAAATGTTACAACAGATGGCAATCACATTGTTCAGTAGCAGTCTGGTCTGGATCTTAGCAAAGCTCAAGAAGTAAAAGTGCTAAATGTCCCTATCCAATCTCCTGCTTTATAGTACTTTCCAAAATAATAGTTTGGGAGTTCTAAAACAGTGTGGTTTATTATGTCAGATTATAGATCAGCAGCATAGGAGAAGACAGAAGTAATTCTAGAGGGAGAGTAAAGGTTGAAAAGATTTGCAGTAGCCCATCCCAGGCTGTTGGTGCATACAGATTCATTTATCCTTAGGGAACCTTTCATTATACCTACACGTTCAGAGTATTTCAGAACGGGTAATGGCCTTTCCCTGTAGAGATATTTTGCTTTGAAACATTCTGTAACTCAGCATCTGAAAGAAAGACCTAAACTAATACTAGAAACTTTAGCTGTCTTCTTCCCATGAGAAAATTAATCATAGCTCATTGCAGAAGCACGTATCATTGTTTTTCCTATTTATCATTTCCTTTTCTAACTACATTAACTAGAGATTGAATACAACTCTTGTTACATCTCTCCAGTCATAAATATCCCCAGTAGCTTCAAAATAGCAAACAGCAAACAAACAACAAAACTCACAGGCCCAATATAGAATCAGACAGCATAGTCCTGTAATTTTCCTTATTAATCATTAATATGTAAGAGATTTGTATCCACTTTCTATTTTAAATATACAGATTTACTGTGATCTAAATATCACTTATGTTGGTACTGAAATTTCAATTATATTGGGAATTTTGGCAGCTTTAGTAGATCACAACTTTAAATCTTCACCATACATAATTCTTGTCATACATAAAATTCCTGCTCTTATCCAGCATTGAGCTTTTACTATATTATTCCCATTGCTGTATATTGGACCCAAAAAGAGGTGTGTGCTTTTAATCTCATTCTCTCCTATTTACATTTCCTTCTTCAAGTCAGTCCTAATTGAAGAAAATGTTTCCTGTCTCCCAAACTATCCTTTCTTATTCGGACCCCCTCTAAAGAGTCAATCTCTGCAAATGAGCCAGCATCATTATTATTGTTATTATTATTATTATTATTATTATTATTAACCTTTCAGGAAAACTCCAGCTATTCATTCTTTCTTGTTACATTTTAAGCTCCCTCAGGCAAGGATTGTCTGTTTTCATGTTATTTACAGCAATGAGCACATTCTTGGTACTTAACTAAAAAATGGTGCTTTGTGACATCTAATCAAACATGAAAGTGGCTAACTAGAAATGCATATTCTTACCATCAGCTTATTCTCCACCAATGGAAAATCATATACTCTCTTCTGGAAACAATGGCACTTTAGAGTACAAGGCATCCCTGGCCCCTATCTCACCGGGAAGATACTCACCCATTCCAAAGCACATGCTTGTGGAGGACGACTACACCAGGTCAGATGCTTCTCTTTATTTATTACCTCTCATGATAATTGCAAAGGACATGGGTAAAGCATTCAGTGCACCTCAAATAGAACATATAGTTCTTTTTACCCATGTTCAAGGGAAGATGAATAGAAACTTTCACAGGTATGAAGATAACTAAAAGAAAGATCACACGAATGAATGCTGACCTGAGGTCCATGTTGTCTGGGTGCAGTCCTGCACTAATTCCTAAACGACATGGCTGCACTAGAACAATGCTGGCATTGAGCAAAATTTTCTGCTTCTTAACACAACTAGGAGATCTCAGGATTGGTGACTCATCTGGCTCACTGCATGTATGGGTGGAGGGACTGTATGTGCATTTGTACCTGTCCATGACGGTACGCTCGGAAAGGTCCAGCTTGTTTTGTTTAGAGAAAGCGAGGTTGAAATAGCCTGTAATTGCTCTGTGTACACACATTGAAAGATAGATGTTATGGAGAGAAAACATTATGGGAAAAGAAAAAAATGTATAAACTGGCTGCGAATAAGTATAGGAGGGAAACTGGAAAAGGTTTCTTAACCAATAGAGCAATCATAATATGAAACAGTTTTCTGTGAGAGCACAGAGGTTAAAAGGAAACTGTTTATGCAGTGGCACTTGATACCTTTATAAAAGGGGTTCTTTCATGTGATTATCAGAAAAATGACCCCGGGAATTGCTTCTGATCCTTTTGTTTTAATAATCCCAAAAGAATTGTGAATACTATATGGAAATATGGCAGCAGAATTGTATCTATGAAGTTGATTTCCAGGTAGAAAAAACACATAGGAAAATATTGGGAGGGTTCTTTTATGCCCAGTGTTAGATCAACACTGAATGTCACTGATGAGGCAGTGTGTATTTATCTTTTTGTTTGAAGAGCACTACCATTCACTTAGAAGACAACAGCTGTTAAGTTTGTAAAATGAGCCTTCATTATAATGCCTAGTGCCACAGAAAATGAGAATTTTTTTTTTTGTGCTTCAATATTTATAAATTCGTCATGTTTAAAGCGAGGAGGGGGTTGTTCCGATCATCTAACCTGACCTACTGTGTATCTCAAGCCAAAGAATCTCATCCACTTATGTATTCATCAGCTTCATAACTTGCTAATTTGCATTTCATTTTTCTTGTTGCATATGATTACAATCTCAAGCTGCTTAACTTGTTGGATCAGACGGATTCAGAGTAACTAAGTCATAATACAGTGTTTAATTAGGACATAAATGTATGGAAACCACACCTTGCTTCCCTGTCTTGGCTAAAAGAATTTCTCTTTTGTTTTGATTGAGGATGCAAAGCTGACATTGCTTTCCTTCAACTTATGAGACATTCAATTAGGATGAATTTTCTCCAAAGGGTTCCAAGAAGTTACATTTTTTAATTAATAGTTAAAACATTGATTTGATTAAATTGTGCATCAAGGCTTTACCTGGGCTAGTACTGACTTCATAATTTCTAAAATGCCTATGTATAGGAAGAATACCGATATAGTATCTGGGTTACAATGATAAAGGGTTTGTCAATAAGCTTGTAGTGCTGAATTCTCTCCTTCTGTAATGAGATGTCATGAATTCTCTCCTTCTGTAATGAGATGTCAGCATCATTATTATTGAGAAAGAGTTGGCAAAGTTTAAAAACAGCAAACAAATGCAACCTTAAAAGTAAGGAGACCAAAAAGTCACAGAAAGTGAAGGAAGTAATCTTAAAAAAGCAGAAAAGCTGTCCTGAGAATTAAAAGACCATTTAAACAGTTAGAAGGCCTGTAAGACTAGGAAGAAGTATCTTTAGACAGTCCTGTGTTTCTTTGTGTTCCATGTAGCTGATTTTAACTTTCTAATTACTTCAACAAAAAAAAAAACAGAAGAAAAAAAATAGTCATAGAAGAGAAGGAAATGACAGTCCTGGCCCATTACTTCAGTAGATATCCAGTAGAAAGTATATTTGCTAAAAGAACCATGGAGGATATATATTGAAATTAATTAGTGTGTCTTTTTGGATCTTTTTAGCAAGAAAGATGTATTCCTATTCTGATATTTTTAGTTTGTTTTTAAACAAGTTAATTTTGCTGGTTTAGCTCCTGACTAAAACCAAATACTGACACAGTCTGGTTCTTGACCGAGGTATTCACTCCCATGTCCATTTTGTATTATTTGGGGAAAAAAATGAATGCCAAGAGAAGGCGTGTATATTCTGGGAAATACTTCTCTCCTGTGTTCTTCTTCCTATCTGGATTTCCAAATCAGTGTGTTGTCTAATGAAGGGCTGATATCCAAAGTCTTCTGTGGCATTGGCACTATTGACAGGAGAGGCTGATTCTACAAGCATGACCTTCTGTGGAGGGCGTGTGGCACGGGCAGAAATAAAGGTGTCGAGTAATAGGAGCAGCCTCTGAATGCAACAGACCAAATCAGATTAAAATCTCGTAGTTCTAAACAAGTATTTACTTTGACCTATTGAAAAGGAGGAGGCTATTAGGGACTTAATTATATTAGTGAGAATAGCTTATGTGCTACACTGATACCCAGGAAACAAAAGCACAAAGATAAAATGAATGTAGTCATAAGAAAAATGGCACTTCTTACCATTGCATTTCCTCACTGGACATACATCATACAGCACTGCCTGACAAACACCCAAACAAGAGCCAGAGACCAGGTTTCTCCTATGACTACAACGGATAAGAAGCTCTGACCTTCAAAACCAAACCATTTAACCCTCGAATGATGTTGAACTTTTTTTTTTTTTTAAATGTCCACGTAGCTAATTATTGCCTGTTGATTCAAGTGGAACTGTTGAAAATGCCACAGTTAATTCTCACAGTGATTTTCACAGCTATAAACTGAGAATAGTGAATGCACTCTTTCTATGCAATGCCATAGGATTTGCTGATGAGAATCCCATTAAAATAAGAAGATATTTGGAGTCTTTGTTGCTGACCAGTTTAGAAAGACTTAAAATCTTTTGGGAATTTAATTATCATATTGATAATTTTAGTGAAACCTATAGATCCCTTGATTGCAGCATTTATAATTAGGTTTCCTTACGTAATTTTTTATAATTAAGATGATTGCCAACTACTGCAGTGCTATCCATTAAAACTACCTGGTTCTTGCTATAATAGGTTTTCAGGGCTAATTTACATGGTGATCACATAAGGAAATTTATTACCCATGCAGTCATAATATGGCAACACTGGCAGATTTTCATTTGTGCCAGCTAAAAATATTCGGACCTGTAACTTCTCCACTATAAGAGGCTTTTGCAATTTCGTAATTCTTTGTACACATGATTTGAGTGAGGCTGATGACAAGCTTTCTTTTAACTTACTTGCTGTAATGAATCTATCGATAAATCTTAAATGGTTGAACATTCAAATCAATTTGTTCACTTTCTCTTGCTTTTCTTTTTTGTTTTTCTTTTTTTTTTTTTGTTCCAGTTCTAAGGTTTTTTTACCTAAATACTTGTATTTTGCCTAACAAAAATAAGTGTTTCTGTTGATATAAACTTGTATTTTTTGGTCTGATATTGAATCTGTGTCTGAATGAGTACAACTTTTACTTAATAAAACTATGGGGAAAAAATAACTTAATCCAAGCACAAGGGATAGAAAAGTAACAAGTCACCTTAGCAAAAGTTTTAATGAAGCTGGATGTTGTCTTTTAACTACTGGGCTTTTGTAATTTGCATATATTATTGGTCCAAAATGCTGTCAGTGATGGGCATAATTTACTTTTTGTTTTGATGGATTCATTTTAAATTCTCTCGGGATGGAAGCTTTGTATTTTTTATAAAGATTGTCACCTTTTAAAAATTAAATAAAATAACACAACTTCAGGTTAGTAGAATGTGGGATCAAAAGTGGATAAAAGCTATACGCCAAGTAACTATCAATACAGTCATCATAATTCTGCAAGTCCTTATTTGTTTTAGTTTCTAGTAAGATTAAAGTGTTGTGCAGGCAATGCAGGAGATTCCTTGATTGCGTTGCTGACAATTTCCTAATGTTGCTAGAGGGGAGAAATGGAAACAATTCTCTGCTTGACCTGCTGCTTATGAAAAGGGAAGAACTCATGGCAAAGGTGGTGATAAATAACGGCTGGGATCAGAGTGACCATGAGTTTGTTCAGTTCATGATTCAAAGGAAGTCTGGAAAGACAGTCAGCAAGTTATGACTGTAGACTTCAGAAGAGCAGACTTCAGCCTTTTTGGAGAATTGCTAAGCAAAATCTCTTGGGATGCTGCCACAGAAACATAGGGTCCATGAAAGATGGATGATTTCTCAATAAAACTTATTGAGAACTCAGGAATGAACCATCCTGTTGAGCAAGAAGGAAGGGGATTCAGCAGAAGACCTTGGCTGAGCAAAGAGCTTTCTGATGACCTAAAATGCAAGATGTAGACAAGCATTGCTTGACTGCTTAATGAGAAAATCAGAAACATGATTGATTTGAGCTAAGACTTACGAGGGTCATAAAGGAAAACAAAAAATGATTCTGCAGGTGTGCTACTTTCAAAAATGAAGGTAAAATTTGATGAAGGGAAAAACTGATGAATGGGGGACAAGACAATGAAATGACAGAAAATATAGAAAAAGCTAAAGTACTCGACATCATCTTTGCCAGGCATTTAAGGGACCAGAAGGTAATTGGAATAGTCAGCATAAATTTACCAAAAGCAAATCAAAAGCTTGTCCAGCCTGGTTGCCTTTCCTGATGAAAAGACTAGCTGCATGGATGAGGGGAGAGCAGTGGCTGCCCTATACCAACCAGTGCCACAGCACAGGTGCTGCCTTGAGCAGGAAAGCCTCTTTGCTGGGTGAAAACACAGCTGACTCCAAAGGCATACCTGACCCATGCCAGAACTCCCACAGCTGTGCATCTGGGATCTGCTGTGGGGCACATGGTGATTCCTATTCTCCCCTAGTTGCCCTGGGGAGTGGCTGCAAAGGTATTTCTCACACCTCTTCTGTGGGCAGGAGAAGCTGTAACACGGGGAGCACCCTTTAAAACTCCTCCAGCAGCCTCTCCTCCAAACATGAGGAAGTGTTAGATAAACACGTACAACTAATCCATAGCTAGAAAGAAGATATGTCTTGTAAAGGCTCGGAAACCTTCTGGATAGCCTTTTGGGTATTTCCTGGATTATATGCTGTCACCTTGCTCATTAGCCCTCTCCCAGCATGGCTCTGCTCATTTGCATGCAACAGCAGAATTTGGTAAGGCTTTTGACACAGTCTCCCACAGCACTCTTGTTTGAAAGCTGAGGAAGAGTGGACTAAAAGAAGAGACTGGGTTGGGAATTGACTGAACCAGTAGGCTCAAAGGGCAATGATCATCACTTGACTTCTGTCAGGTGGTCAGTGATGAGCAGAGTAGCTCAGGATACCTTGGGTGTCAGTGAATATCTTCATCAATGACCTAGATCATGACACAGAGTGCACCCTCAGCAAATTTGCAGAGAATAATAAATTAAGGGGGAGTGGTTAACATGACAAATGGCAGAGCTGTATTCCAGAGGGATCTTGATATACTCGAGCACTTGGCCAGGAGAAACCTCATAAAGTTCAGTAAGAAGTCTGCACCTCAGGTGGAACAGCTGCACACACTTCTACAGGCCGTGAAACAAACATCTGGATTGCCGTTTCATTGAAAATGACCTGGAGGTTACAGCGGATGCCAGGCTGAACATGGAACTGGGGGTGCACTCTCGTTGCCAGACAGGTAATCAGCATACTAGGCTATATGAGGAGAAGCATAGCCAGCAGAAAAAGATAAGTTATTTTCTAGAAGACTGTGACCAATTCCCACTCTTCAACTTCAAGAGGGTTGTAGAAAAACAGGAGAGGGTCCAACAGATTCTGAGAGTCCTAAATCACATGGAGGTTAGAGGGATGCTGAGGAAACTGGGGCTCATTTAATGTTGTGAAGAAGAGATTAAGGGGCAATCTAAGAGCACTCTATATGTACTCAGTAGCAAAGATGATGAAACCAAACTCTTCTCAGTAGAGAAGGACCAATGGCCACAAGCGTTGGCTTTGGATGTTCTGATTTCAATTTGAGAAGAAAAAAAAAAAGGCCTCAGGTGGGTGGAGTAGTGCTGGAGCAAGTTGCTTAGAAGGGTTGTGAAATATCCAGCCTTTGAGATTTTTAAGATTTGGCTAGATAAAATCATGGCTGATCTGATCTAGTGCTGGCCATAATCCTGCTTCAAGCACTAGCTTGGATGAGATGACCTACAGAGGTGCATTCCAACCAAATTTTCTATGACAGTAGGAAAAAAAGAAGTGATTTTTTTGTTTTAGTCTTTTTGTGGAACATTCATTACTAATACAGCTGAGAGAGAAGTTACAATTTACTCTTTAGCAGATGTCTGCCTTCCTATTTCCAGTAATACTGAAATTACAGCCTAAAAATCCTGTAGTTTTTAGATGTTCATTCCTTCTGTCTTTAATGGACAACATCGGCAAAAGAGCCATAAAAATATAGAACTACCATCTTGAGTTTTTACTTCCTTTTTAACTTCAGAAAATGGTAACATCAAACTTCTGTGCTTCAGCTGATAAAAAATTCACTTTAACATTTAACTCCAGCTAGATATTAAAGATTCATGGATGAAAAAGCTGACTGAGTTATCTGTTTTACTGTGAAAAGCATGCTTGGTTTTTTTTACATGCATCTTTGCAAAATAACATTTTCTGGATGAGGAGGAGGTGCTGGGGTTTGGAAAGGAAAAAAAAGGAAAACCATTAAGTTGAACTCTCAGGGGATTTTTTTCCCTGTATTGAAAGTAGCGTTCCTCAACTGTTCCGTGTTTACTTATATAAACTTGTTAGTTGAATGGAGGATATTTTATGGAAACACCTTCAAATTTGTATTGATACACAGATTTGCCTTTTCAGTATTAAATCACTACAACTAATATTTTGGTTTGTGTGTTATAAAACTACCAATAACAGTTTTCTGACAA
The DNA here is from genome assembly GCA_020745775.1 of Theristicus caerulescens. Taxonomy (NCBI): domain Eukaryota; kingdom Metazoa; phylum Chordata; class Aves; order Pelecaniformes; family Threskiornithidae; genus Theristicus; species Theristicus caerulescens. The sequence continues at coordinate 125,162,848 of CM036559.1, read as the reverse complement.
TGGTTTTATGAAGCATAGCAATAGGAAAAAAGAGCTGCAGTTTTTAGTAATGGGTCCTGAAAACTGTTCTTTTGGGGTCTCCAATGAGTTGACTTAGATCATCCATCGACAAAATATTATACACTTTTAAAACGTGCAGATTTGCTGAAAGGACCTAGCTGCATTTCCTGTTAGGTTTTTTGTGGGAACAGAATTGAAACTCATGTTCCCAGACGAAGATGATCTTCAAGTACTGTAGGTAGAACTTTAAAATGGTGAATTTTACACCACGTTTTTGACCTGATGTTGCTATACAACAGTATAATGTACAATGAGTAAAAGATATGTAGAAGTACACTGATGCAGTTACATGAATGACAGGTGATTGTGAGCTCTCAACGATCATATCACCATGTCTAACCCAAACTCAGCATGTCACCTATGACCTAAAGAGAATAAAGTATATGTAGTAATATGGGGAGACTGATAATGCCTTTTATTTATTCTTCCTATTAAATCACTTGTAACTTTGTCAGATTAATTGTTCAAGTTAATATTTACATTCTCAGTTTTTGCCTGGGGCTGGATTTGTTTATCTAGGGATAGCACAGGTTGCATATTTGTTTTACTTTAAAATTTAGTGTAAATTATATCTATTATTTTTAAAGTAATTTTAATTAACCACTATTATTATCAAATTAAATTGCATTTAGTTTTAACCATAGCAACTTGGTCATTTAAGGGATGGAGGGAGAATTACATGGCTTGGTTCATGTTCTATGTTAAAAATTGTGGTGATATTGTATTTTAAATACTGTAATATTCCATACATAGCTTTAGGGTGTTGAAGTACGGGAGCTGATGAAACTGAATGCACATAGTATTTCTACTGCATTTGTGAAAATCTATCTAAATGCCAACAAATATAAGTCTTTGGAAAAACTTTTGGAAAAACTGCAGTTCATTTATCCTCCAGAATGTGTCTAATATTTTTTTGCAGTAGAACTCTTTAAGATTCCATACTCACATTGCGGTATATCAAAGCTTCTCACAATTTTGTAATACTGACTAGATTATTTAAAAAAGACAGCATGATTGAGCACAGCATTATATGGCCAAAGTTAGTTTTTCTCTCTACTTATTTCTTCCAGCTCTTTCTGACACAGAAACATAATCAAGAGTGATTTTGTTCTGTGCTCTGAATGCCCAGTCCTGTCAGATTTTAACACTGAAGAGACTGGAGGAATAGGGGGAGTGTGTTTGGCAGGCATTATGGTGAGACTGGGTGTGAAAATGAGGGAGAACTTGTTACTGGTTGTGTGAGAACGGAAGTCACAAGAAGGGAAGACTGGTATTCATTGGGTAAGAAAACTTGGATTTGGAAGGGGAATTTAGGACAAGGAAGAGCATAGTGAGAAATGGGTGAAGAGGCATGAAGAAGCAGTGGAGAAAAATAGCCTGGAGAAGAGCAGCAATGAATTTCAGGGCTGCTGAACCAGCAGCTGCCTCAGACACTGAGACAAGAGGTTTGGGATAATCAATAGAAGACAATCGGGGCAAGGAAAAGAGATAGAGAGCAGGTAGGAAAATTTGCTGGAAAGATGCAGGTAGGAAAATTTGCTGGAAAGATGCTGGCAGGATCAGGCTAGGGCCATCTGTGTAGAAAAAAGGAGAGGAATCGTGGTTTCTGGGGTTATGATATGGGGTTCTGATATGCACGTGATCCCACCAGGCAGTCTGTCAGCATAGTTCATCTGCATTGCCTGTTCATCTGGAGGATGACAGCCTGCTGCTGCTACTGGTTACTCCCTGTCTCCCACGAGGTAGAGATCTGATGCTCTAGCTCTTAAGTTGGCAATCCTGCTGATGATTATGTTGAATTCACTATGGTATCCCATAATAGGATTTCTTTCTTGGTTTAGTCTTTGATCAATCTCAGGAATTATTTAAAAAAAAAGTTAAAAGAACAATATTGAAGTTACACATTAAATGTTCAGTTAAGAAAAGACAAAATTAAGTTTGTATGGTTAAATTGGACCCTTGGTGAAATACAATGATACAGTATTTATTCCTACTATCATCTAAAAATGTCTACTTGTAGAACACCTGTCAACAGCTTTTTAGAAAACAAAGTCACAGTTGTATTTCTTAGCTCTATGTTATTATCCGTTCCCTTCAATGAAGCACGAAATTGCTAAATTACAAAGCAACTATTTTATATTTCATGTATTTAATACACAAATTTTATCAAACTAATTGTTAAACTTTACAAATGCATAATAATTGTTTGCCTAGCATAAGATTTCATTTTGCTAGCCCAAATTTATTTTAAATAATAAGTCTTAACTTGGGAGAATAATTTATGTTAAAGTAAAAATTCAGTTGTTGTCAAGTCACCAGACAATCTGTTATGTCCTGAGTGATCCACATATATTTAATCAGGCCTGTCAGAGATCCCCAAGTAATAGGATTTTACTATTTCTAATACAGTCAGTGGAAGCTACTTATTACTTAACACTTTAAAAAAAAAGAATCAAATTTTGCAATCTGCTTTAGTGCTTGTATGGAGATTTTTGAAATGAGATAGTAGGATTGGCAGTGATAGTACACACAGAAATGGTAAGTAACATCTAATAGTGCACAAAGGAAAAAGATAACCCTAAATACACACTACATGTATCATGGACACAGACTCTTAAAGCAGCTATTACCACTTAAGAAAGACACCTTGGGGTGACTGTGGTTAGTTCTGCGATATTGTCAGCTCAGTACTCAAAAGCAGTCAAAAAGGTAATTAAGAATGGAAATAGGATCTGATAGGAAAAGAACAAAGTGCAAAACACAGTGTTTCTGTATGAATCTATGATGCATCCAAGTCTTTAATGCTACATGGAGGCAACTGGAAAAAGCCCCAGAAGAGAGTGACAGAGGTGAGCAGGGGTGTGGCATGGTTTCCAAGCGGAGCTAAATAACCAGTAATTCCCGTACAAAAAAAAAGATGTCAGAGAGAGATAGAACAGAGATCTGGAAAATTACCTGTGACATAGAGAAGGCATCGGGCAACGACTATTAGCATTTTCTTACAACTCAGATACAGGGAGTTTACAATACATTGCCAAGTGAGTTTGAAATACAGAAAAATAAAAGCTTTTGAAACGTTACCATATGTTATCAATATGCAACCAAGTAACAGGCTTAAAATACAAAAAAAGTAGAGGTTTTTGGGTATGTCACATGATTAGTTTGTGGGACTCATTGCCACAGGGTGTTGTGAAGCCTAAGAATATAAAAATGTTCAAATATGAGGATAAGTGCTCGAATTCATGGTGGATAGGCCCACTAACCACAATTTACTAGGATTTAGTTTCTGATCTACATGGTCCCTAACCTGCTGATTTTCAGCAGCTGAGCAGGGAAGGCCATTCTTTACTGGCCCTGTTTCCTAAAAAGTCACTGCAAGAGACTAGGGTCGTTGGTCTGATAGTCTTACCATTCCTGTGTGAAACAGCCTTCTTTTCCATTCCTGCAAGAGAAAATCATTCCTGATTTTTTTCAAATTAAGCAGTCATTTAGTTTCCTAATGGCTAAGAATAACGAGCGTAGAATTGTGTGTAGAATATTAAAAGTTCTAAATTATACTTATGCCCTCTTGCAGGCCATTTCATTTGAAAACCTGATTAAAATGTTTAAATAGTATTGTTAAGAGGAGCAAGGCAATCCTTACTCTTCATTACTGTGCTAAAAAAAATTGCCGTGATCTTAAGCACTTATTTTGCAGTTACGGAAAACTTTAAGGCTCATGAAAATAGCAGTTAATAATGGAAAAGCTGAGAAATCATTGAATATAGGATTTCCAGAAAGAACTGAGGTAATGTACTTCTGGTATTTTCTTCCAGGTCTTCACACCCCTTCTCTGTCTTTCATTTAGTTGAAATAAACATGTCATAGGAGTGATTGAGTCTTATTTGAATTGCCAGGACACAACCTATGAAATAAAATCAACTTTCAATTCTAAATAAAGCTGTTGAACAATAAGGTATGTGGTTCTCCTAGAAGGTTATATGAGTAAGAAACTAAAAGAAGTCAAAAGACATATATATAAAAATCACTGGTTATTAGAATTGGAAGAGTTCGTTTGTATTAAATTGCCATTGATTTTTGTTTTAATAGCGATATACTCTTAAAGACAGTTCTTTGCACACTTCCCAGCAACATTATATTAGCAATACTAATGTATTAGTTGTCTTGACTGAACTTGGGTATAATTAAAAATCAATACTCAAAAAAAAAATGTTGGAAACTTGTAGAATCGTGAGATTCATTTTCTCTCAGATTGAATTTAATGTTTCCTGGCTGTAGCCCTGCATACTCAATACGCTGTGAGAGCTTAGCTGGTTTCTTTCCATATCATAAAAGGTTTTAAAATCCAAAAAATGAAACTGTTAACATTTAATGTGCTATGTGTTGGCAACTGAACCCTACCAAACAGGATTCTGCAATAAAAAAAACTTAAAATTAAATTGAGGACCCTGCATGATGCTGAGGAGAGAATGGTTTTAATAATGCCGTTTTCTTATAACTTCTGTTGTGCAATAAAACCAGCCTGAAACACTAACACAATGATGATCCAAACAAGGAATAATGAGGACTACAAACAACTAGGAAGATTTGCTTTCTTTACACAATCTGTTATGAAATAAATAAATAAAACCAGTGTCAGATCAATCTTCTACCTCCCACTGTTACTGTTAGCTTTTCCACCAATTAGTTATACCTTTCTGTGGAAATTGTGCCTCACTGCAGTTAGCTCTATGCTGATTAACAATTCCAGCTTTCAATTTTTTTTTTTTTTTTCCTAGAAAAGTAGTTTACGACTATCTGCTGTTCATACTACCATTTAAAAGCTTACCTTGTGGCACTAAGTGACTTGATTCTCTCTCTTGTGATTGAATTATCTACTGAGGCATGCTCACGCCACGCTATGCTACTACTTACATTTTCTGTTGCCTTTCCTCTACTATCGTATGCCTGATTCTCATGCTAACTTAATTATTGCTGTCCATCTAGACCTAGCAGTTGCTGCTCTCATTTATCACAGAGCTTGGTTTTTAGCTCACTGATAAAGACAGAGAACTGTAATGTATGTTTGTCACTAAATAAACAGTTTAAAGACAGAAAGGAGCAGATCTGTTAAATAACAAATTACAGCAGCAGTTAGATATTTTTCAGAGTAGACCCATATTAGATAATTACTCATTAAAATAGATAATTACAATTAACCAAGAAGTACATTTGGCATTTTAAGGGGATTTTTTGCATAAGTATTAAAAAATGAAGATAATGGACAAAATAAATTCCATAACGTAGTTCTTTGTTCTTTCTCATGTTAAAAATTACAAAAATTGCTTAGTATTTATTTTAAATAAGACAGAACCTCTGAAGCTGAACCTGCTGTATCTGAAAGTGATGCAATTGCAAATAAACTACAGTGAATCAGTCCTTAAATAATAGATATCTAGCTTTTACACTTTTGTTACAGCATGCTAAATGACCTGCTACATGTTTTTAAATTCATTTGAAGAATTAATGCATTATAAAATAAGGCCACAATGTTTATGTTCAGTCTGGCTCTTAATTATTCTGCAAGAAAAGTTGAGGTGACCTTGACTGCGTTTTTTTAGAATGGCACATTAGAAACTATTTTGAACTAGCATTCTCCTTATCTCATGCTTTGAGAGAAGACAACCTGTCTCTGTCATAGCACTGGAGAAGAAGATACGTGAGACAGGATTTACCAGGTGGGCTGATCCCATTGGATAGAAGTTGTTCTTCCAGTGAGGAGAAATATAAATGACATGAGAAAATGCTGCATTAGAAGAATCATTTAATAAAGCTGGGTGGTCTTTGTAATTATCTGTTTTTTTAATTTAGGATTGTTGTCTTCCAAAGTAGGTAGGTACTAGTGTAGCTAAGTACTAGTTTGCCATAGAGAAGGGGAAGAGTCAGGAGGATATTTGAAGACAGTCTGTTGTGGCAAGTATCTCATATTACTTTTAAGGATTACTGGCCTACATGAAGCCCAGTTTGTACGACCAGGACAGTGATCTGCCCAGTATGTTTTAATCATTCTCTTCCTTTCCATTTTTTTTATCCCAACTTTCAATTACTTTTACACTATTTAATTCATATTTACTAAATCAAATTGAGAGAGAAAATAAGTTTATACTGATCTGAGCTGGACCTTTGATGTTACGTACTGCTTATTTTTCAAGTTCTTGCTTCTCTGTGCCCATAAAATGTGCAGCCAGGGCCCAGCTATACAATTGGCAGTATTAGCATATGCATCTGAGCAGTATGAAGATATCTAAAGAACCAATTTGATCTTAATGACCTTGAAGAATAGCACCTGATGGTAAACAGGTGGTTATGATGATCTCTGACCAGTTCACAGGCCTTACAAGAAGCGCACTCATAACTGGCATTAGCTGAATCCTATTCTAAGCAAAAAGTCCAAGCTTTAAAAGGATAAGAAGTTTGAATTCCTTTTCTTAACCTTAAGAACTCTCTTGTCAGCTCAGTTACAGAGGGTATGTTGTTAGCTAGGTCACAGTATCACTTACATGATACCAATGAATAGAGGACTTTATACATCCATGCAGTGACTTGTTCCAATTTGCTGTTATCTTACCATCCAGCAAGGAGTGAAAAATATTAAAGGTTTTAAAATTTCCTGGGCTTTGCAAGATATTTTGGTAGGGCTCTGTATTTGTATTTGAAGCACTAATTCTCAATATCTAGGTAGATGTTGAATGTTTACCTTCATTTTGCTTTTGGAAGCAGTTTGTAACCATCAATTACCAGAGCAATCCCTCGTATCTATCCATCTCTGCAGCATGATTTGTGTCTCAGCACAAGGCTGGATGGTCACTCACTGATGACTCAGTGTAGTTTGAGCATTCACAATATATCCAAGGGGTAGCAACACTGTCATGTCATCTAGCACTCAGAGAAAACAAGTAACTTGAATATAGGAAGCTAGCAAGTTGTTTATGGACCGGTTAGTGCTCTAAGCCCTGGAGAAATCTACAGGTTTTATTCAACTTCCTGCACTGGGGCAATATTTCTTCAATTTTCATAGTAGGTATCATTTATATTTGATATTTGTACTTGTTCTTTAATATACTGCCTAAAATCAAAAGTGATTTCTGAGGGAATAAAAGGCAGTATGGGTCTAAAGTAAAATAATAGAAGTGGTTTTTTCTCTGGATTTTTTTATTGAAAGCAGCAATTGATTTAGTAAATAATTTGTTAAATCTAACCCTCGGAAACAAGTGTGAAATATGCAGATAAAAAAGAATTGCTACCTTAAACATTTTTAAAGGGTTTTTACTAAATGCTTGACAGAAAGCTTTATAACCAAATGAGTGACAGCTTTGCTATTTTGATATTTGGTAATCTTAAATTGCCATTTTTTTAACTGTAAAGTTTTCCCTGGGAAAGTCAGGCACAGAGAGTTCTCAAATCATATGTCAGATTGCTATGAATAATGTTATTAGCATCGAGCGAGACCAATTTTTAAGTAAAGCAGCTACTCCTTTTCCCCCAAAGGACAAAACCAGAAGCTAACAACAAAGGAAAATATGTTCTCCGCATCTGCCAGTGCATCCATGACCGTAATAAATTCTGGTACCTGTGAAAGTCACAGCAAAAACCACACCCATGAGAGGCACAGTGCAGCCAGAAGAACAAAAAGAGTTCATTAACTGCTTGGCCTCTTGATATTTTCAGGCTTCTGAAATAAGATTTTCATCTAGCTAATACTGTATTGCTGTGATTAAAGACAGTGGCATACCCTGGATCTTCTGGCAGAAACAAAGATATGACAGCAATTGCATCTTGGCACTCTTCAGAACAGAAACTTCAGGAAATTATGAGTCAAGTTTCACTCTGCCAGTAGGCCCAGAGGTATCTGCTGGGGCCAACGCAGTAGTTGGAGAAGTTGCATGACAGGAAATGTACTATATGTGGTGCATTTTTTTGAAAACTGTTTGCTGGTTGTCACCTGTGGATCCCTGGCTGGTTGGTACTAAAGGCTGCATCCCCTTCTCCCCTCTCCCCAGGTGGCTCCCTGGGAGGTTTTTGGTAAGTATTGCCTCTCCCAAGCGGTTGGCCTCTAGGCAGCAGGAGAGAAATGCTAGGTGACCTGTCAGTTCAGTTTTAGGATCTTATTCTTTGTACCTAGCTTCGCGGGCTGTTGTCTGTAATTTGGAGCAGCAGTGCAAGCGCGTATGCAATAGGTTTGTCAACGAGGTTAACTGTTTGAGATGTGATCTGTATAATCAGATTTTGAAGGCTGAGTCTGAATAGAGAGCAAAGAACTCTGGAAATTGAATGAATTGTCGTTCAATGAAATGAATTGCTTACACAGTTTTTTACCATCAATGTTATTATAGGATATGACTCACTTTGACCACAGCTCTACTTGCAAAGCCCCAGCTCATCAGGGCAGGAGTATGTTGTATTAATAAGTAATATGTACTTCATCTTTATCTTAAATTAATGGGTAAAAAATACCTCTTTTCAGGTAATAACATGTAATAACATCATATTTTCTTCTATGCAATGCTCAAAATTAAGATCACAGGAACTATGCAGAAGTAATATCGTTAGATTAAAACAAAAAAAAAGAAAGCAGAGTATGTGGGAAAATTCATCACTGAACTTCAGAAATAAGATATTCCCTTTCAGTGCCACACTTCCCATAAGCCAGTTTTATGGCCCACTTATATCATGTGCATCTTTATATGCAGTTTCTGGTATGCCGTAATACTGTGTTATCAAAAAGTCTAATGTTTCCTTTAACAGCACACTTTACTTGTCAGAAGAGCCCTACTGAAAAGGTCTTGACAGATTTGCTATGCATGCTTTTAAAATGATTGCTGTGTTTTCTCTGTATTCTCAGCCACTAATACACACCTGATCTTTTACTCTTGTCTCTGTATCACCAGGCCTCCTGAACCTGTTTACAGCACTGTGAACAAACTGTGTGATAAACCACCTTCTCCTAGGCACTATTCCCCTGTCGAGTGTGACAAAAGCTTCCTTCTTACAGCTCCCTATCCCCACTACCACGTAGGCCTGCTCCCTGACTCTGAGATCACCAGGTACTGCATGCGCTTCTTCCTCACCTCCTTCATTAGAGTGCATGAACATCACTGGATTTATCTCATAGTTTTGCATCTTCACCATAGATCTTCTTTTTCTACAGCTTGTGCTTGTGTTTAACATGCTTTCACATCTGCACCACTGGAAGATATATGCTACCTCGATATATAATTTTGGTCATCCAAAATCCAGTGATGAACACAGGCAATGTTTTGATCCATTGGAATGGTGCTCTAAAATAGGTTACATGATATGTATCACATTTTACAACTCAATGCAGTATTTGTTTCTCTGTGAGTACAGAAAGTGACTAAGACTTCACTGAAAGCTGTTGTAATTTGGTTTGGTTCAGTCATTTTATTTCTGTGTTGTGTATACTTTGTTCACTGAGCATCTTTGGGTTTATAGGGTGGCTGCCTAAGCCATTCAGAAGAAATCAAGCAAAAAAAAATCACCTCCCTCACCAAGTCGTGGTTGAGAATACATCTAAAATTTAGCATTCCCTAGGCTAGCTGTGCTCTGAGAGGACAGTTAGTAAAACCTAAAATGATGACCACTTCCATAACTGAAGTAATGGAAGACATTTCTATAAAATTTTGTCAGTGATTGCCTCCTGAGAAATATTTAATAAAGAAAAACATACTATCCAAAACTGTATGCTAGTATAACCCAGCTATTCCTCTATAGTCTACTAGGAATAGTAGTAAACTATTTGCAAACAAGACTTGGGAGATAGAAGAAGAGTTAGGCACAAGTTTTCAAGAAGATGTGAGTGCTTCCTTTGTCAGGAAAAAAACTATCATCTTTTATATTCTAGAGTAGAATAAAAATAATTGTATTTGGAGCTTTGATCATAGGCATTTTCTATAGAAAACACTTTTCAAAGAAAAGAGTAATGTGGGAAGAGAAGAGAAGTGTGTAACTGGAAAGTAAAATGGTAAATTAATGTAAGATACAATAACAGGAAAGAAACCCCAGGGATTAGAAAAACAGCTGTGAAAGGCATTGCAGTGCTATGAAATAGAAAGCTAAATTAAACAAACAATAAGACAAATACTAGTGAAGAATGCAACAGATGTGCTAAGACCATGCAGAAGCTGTCAGTTTATTAGAATGAAAACTGTGTAGCTTCTAGAACTTGTAAAAAGATGCTTAATCACTGGACAAAGTGATTAATCAAGCTGTTGAGGGCAGAGAAAGTTTGGTTGAAAAGCATTGATGAGGGCAATGTTTTATAAAGGTATAAACAGCTACAGAAGGGTGCCAGGGACTAACAGACCTATGCACAATATTTTAATTTCTCTGCAAATGTTATCTTAAAGGAAACAACTAGCCAAAAAGTAGTAAAATGACTTCAGGTCTTTAGGTACAGCGTATATATGAGTCATTTATCTGTACGCATCACAGTGCTTCTCTGTGTTTAGAGCCAGACAACAGAAGAGATCATTATAAAAATACTCTTACTTTTAATGGTCGCTTTAGAAAGCAAAGGACCAACATGAACCAGAAAGTTGAACGAGCAGGTTCTAGGGGATTTTGAGGCCATGGAGTTGTGCATTGGGACCATGGAGGATTAGACCATGGCTTGCTAACCATAGAGAGATGCAATTCGTTGTTAAATGGTCGATCTCTATAGACACAACTGTCAGGACTATGGAGATAGGTTGGGGAGAAGGATGAATCTTTTAAGGCTGCTTTCTGCAGACCAGATACTCAGATGCCAGTAATCAGTGGAGCCCTGGAGAGCTCATAGAACTAGGCCATTTTGCCACCTGAAGGTATAATTCTCTACATCCTTTTGCTTTATTGTGTGATCAATTGAACTCTTGGTCATCAGATATTTGATGACCTGACATCGGGAATTAAAAAGCTGGTTTTTGTTCTACTGAGTGTCAGTTAACAATTCTCTTTAAGAACAAGGTTTCATTTCTCTTCATTCTACTTTGATGTAAAATTAAGCTCTAGTCCCTGTATATTTAATCAGTTTGCTAATTTCAACAGTCCAAAAAAAACTGCAAAAAGAACACAAAAGATGAGAAAAGACACAACTCATGCTTAAATGCTCTGCACTATGCTCTGCTACATGCTGCGGTAGAGGCAACTGATTGCTATAATTTATACTTCCTTCCCACTGTGAAATAACATTCAAATGGAAAATATGACAGTTTTCGGTGTTCTCAAATACTGTCATCTTTTCCATGGGACTCTTTGAATAGTTGACTGTGGAGGAAGACATTTGAAATAATATTTCACCAAATGCCTTTGGTGAGGAAAGTGACAGCTTTACAACATGTACCATGATCCAATTTCCAAATGGACTCAGTATTCACAGTTGGAGGTCAGATTTTAAAAAAGTATTAATCCCATTTTAACCCTAATCCAAGCGGCTATTTTTTCAGAAGTGGTCATTGTACAGAGCCCTAAATTTCACAAAGTTGGTGCATATCAGGGCTGTATTATGGTGAATATTTAGAAGAATTAATCCATAAAAAGACATTGTTTTAAACCCACAGCCGTGATACCACCATCTCTATTGGAAGTCGTACTACAAAAAAATCTTCTAAATATTGACCAGGTGTTTTGAAAACTCTCCCTTTACTCACCTGAATTCCTCAAAGCCCTGTTCCTCCGTATTATACACTCCCATGGTCTCCATTCACATATAAAAAGATATCTCCCTGTCTTCCTGCAGGCTTCCTAGAAAGAGTTTTTCATCAGAATTTGTCAGCCTCAGGTTTAGGGAGGAAAGGACAGGGATTATTTGCTTGTTTGGGTAACTGCAGTCATTGTCATGTCTCAGTGCTCCAATATTGAGAAACTGCTGCTGAACTGCAAGAAATTTGGTTTGACAAATAACTCTTCCAGAGGAAGAGGAACATGATGCCATGTTCTGCCAATTGATACGCTTGTAAGCCAGCCAATGCCTTTCAAATTGCTGCTCCAGATAATTTGTCAGCGACTCCTCAGATGATTGTTTTGTCAAGGCTCATTAACTTAATTGGCAAAGAGAATTCATAGGCCAAAGCCTTATTTGTCTATAATAAATTCAAGTTTATAACCCTTGCTTTTATGGTGGCCTGTCTTAGCTCCTGGGAGATTTGGAGGTCTAGAACAATATACTCCCGTTTTAAGATAAAAGTAATTTGGTTTTTGATTGAGTTACCAGTTCATGTGAATTGATATTAACAGGGCATGTCAATGTGCAACAGCTGAAAATCTGTCCCATTGAAGGCAGGAGTAGAGAGAGAATTTTGGAGTAGTAAGTTTTCCTTTGAGAGTACCACATGGGAACATATGCAGAGTATTCATGTTCTGGCCTCTGTCATTATTGACAACTATGTGTACAATTAGAAGAGTATTGGCAGCAAAAGGAAGTCACAACTTGTAGATGTTACACTCTTTCTACAAACATGAGACTTTGCTTCTGCATTATGTAACACAAAATATTGTGTTCTCAGTCTTTGCACTGAGAACTTCATTACATTCACCACTACATAGACACACTTGAAAAATGCTTCAGTTTTGCCCAGAAATACCTTCCCTGCCTTCACTGAAATCTTTTTGGCACTCTTGTTGCCAGCATAGCTTTTGCTAAAGGGCGGCCCTGATATTGTTGGGTTTTGTGATTTCCCCCCCGCCCCCCATAGGTATTTGCTTTTCTCTTAAGCCTTTGATCATGTGATTGCATCAATATTTTTGAATACATGTAGGGGAAGGAACTAAGGGTAGGGTTTCAGACTTTGTAGTCATGGGAGAAAAGCTTGGGAACATGACTCCTCCCAAGAAAATAACAATAAGTGAAGAATTTTTTCATGTTTAGTCTAGCTTTTGTAAAGTTACAGATCCTCCTCATGGCACTTGGGTGCCTGGATTGAAAGTATTTGGCTTGGTTTTTAAATCAAGATTATTTTCTTGAAGCCAGCCCCAGTTCTGGCTCACACTGTGATCTTCAGTCTTAGGCAAGGTAGTTAATGATTTTGTGCTTTGTTTCCCAGTCTCTAAAAGAGGTTTAACAATGATCTCATAGAGCTTCTTTGAAAACTAATTCTGTCCGAGACAATAGCATCCTATTACTAATGGCAATTTGTGTTATTATTTAATAACGTAAAAATTATTTTACGGTATTTGATGAATTAGATTAATGACATCAGTTCTTGGGACCACCACTCTCACCGATGGGGACTAGGGAGAGAAGATAATATTGGTACAGGGCTCTAGAGCAGAGTCTTTTGCAGAAAACAGCATGTCATTTGCATAGGTATTCAAGGGTAACTGAGCATTGTGTAAATTTAAAGAGCTACACAAATAAATATGTGCTGAAATGTATGCAGGACGTATGGGTGAGGAGACTATAATATCCAGAATCTTAATGATGTGTGATGCTACTTCCAACATGTGGCTGAATTCCCACAGCCTCCATGTAAGCACACAAGGGTCACCACACTCCAGCCATCTCTGCAGTCAGACCAGAGTATGTCTGCAATGCTAAATGCTACTGCTTGTGGTCACCTCACTTAATTTTAGGGATCCCTGGGATCCCTCCATACGCCACCAAGGGACAGCTGAGAAGGTGCTGATCACTTTTCACTGATCCTAGCAGGAGGTTAAGGTAACTGCACTTGAAAAAGCTGTGAATGGTGGGCCTCTCTGGTACTCACTGCTCTAGTGTCCTTTCTCATTTGTTAATGTCTGTGCAGCCTTTTTCTTCACAATAACCCACTGGGAGCAAGCTTATTGTCAAAATGATGCATATAACTGTACTTGCGTGTGGCTGCCTTTCAGGGAGGCTCTTGTCATCTTTATTGAAATTCGCATTGTTCTCATCGTTCCCTTTTCAATCCCATGTGTTTCCTACAGGAATTATATCTCCCAAAACACATCTAGCCATATTTTGAGTTTTTGAAATGCCTGGCAACCTGAAAATGGGAGCTATCAAACAAGCAGTAAAAAGCATGGATTTTATGAAGTTGAGTCTTCAACTTGCCCCACATAAACGCAACCACCTTTCTTGAACCTAAAATGAACTTTTACTGTTTAGTTGCATTTTACTTATTTTATGTGAAAATTTCAAATAATAATTACAAAATTGGAAATTAATCTGTTTGGGGCAAATGGGTTTAAATGCTTAAATATTTAAAATCAGAATTGGAGCAGATTTGAACTTTTTCCTATTGTAACATAATGGAATCAGCTTCTGGACTGATCTGCATTTTACACAATCCAACCACCGACAGCAAGCTGTGAACTAGCCCTACTAAATAGCACTGCTTAAAGACAGCGGAAGGGGATAACTGCACAATTCTTTCTGTGGATTTGTGAATAGCAATACTGAGGTTCAACTTATTCAGTGTCAATGGAAAGAAATTAATTCTGTAGTCACAAAGCAAAAACATCTTTAGAAAATAAAAGATACCTTGTTAAAATAACTCTTGATAAAGTAGCTCCCTTAAACCATAAGGTGGCATTTTAAAAAATGAACACTGTAACTCTTTGTTTTGAGAAGTGACTTTAAAGCATATCTATACACAAATTTAGGCATTCAGAGGCACAGAGCATGTAGCAACCTGTAAGCAATTTAAGAGATTAAACTGGTCATCACAGAGGCTGGCTTGGGTACTGAAGTTCGTACTGATGGGAACTGAAGCATCTTGTTATTGCTGATTTCAGTGAGAATTAGGCATGTAAGTGCTATGGCCTTCACTCCCTAAATAACATCTTTAGAAATTTAAGTACATCTTTAACTCTGGCACCTAGACATTTCTAAAAATAAGCTTGGAGACCTTGGCTCACATGCAGGAACGCTCATTGCAGTGGTTGACAAGATGCAGCCCAGATGCATAAAACCACATACACGTTACACTTGATTGGGTTGTGCTGCTTCTGAAAGCAGCTCCAGAACTGCAATATTTTATAGTTATATATTATAAAGCAAAACAAAATCAGCATAAACTGTGTTGATTAACTGTCTACAACTCAAATGCAACATCTCAATGTAGATTGTCCCTGCTTGTGAATCAGATGCCTGAGACCTTTAAATTATTTGGGATCTTTTGGCAATTATACAAATTAATTGTGGATTTTCCTTATCACTTTCAATTAACAAATTAAAAAGTCTTAACTGGGACGGTTTCCTATAATTTATTTTTAATCCTGACTCAGGTGTTCTCTTTAAGTAAACGATCCAGTCACATAACTGTTGTATTTAATGAAAGAAAAATGATGCTGCCTTTCAGCCTCAGCTCTCATGTTATTTTGCATGATTGAATCTCTGACCCTAATAAGCACAAACATTCCCATAGACTCTTCTTATGCACTTTCCTTTTTTTTAAAGAGGAGTTTTCTATTTTGGACACTATTAATTAAATTGATTAGGAAGATGCACCTTTTGAAAACTCAGAGAGATGATTGCTGGAGAATCTTAATCTGTAAAGGCATAAAATCTCTACAGTTCAAGTGTTTAATTATGTAAAGTTACAGAAGCCTTTCAGGTTAAGATAGGATGCTTCAGGTTAGAGCTGCTGGGCTTTATTTCCAGCTGTGCTGCTGACTAATTCTCTTTAGTTGAACAAATCACTTAATTCTATTTGCTTTGCTTTACCTATCAGTAAAATAATCTTCTCACTCAGTTATATTGAGAAGGTTAACTAATATTATTAAACAGAAAAGAAGAAAATTTTTAAAAGGAAAAATTAAGGTGTTTGTTTCTGTTCCATCATTTGGGAAATGTTTCATATTTTTTTTACTGTGCTCTGTTGTACTACAGATCCTCTTTTGTTCATATTCTGCACCCATGGAAATTAAACTGTATATTCTTAGCTCATAAAATGGACAGAAATATTAACTCAGTTTAGTTAAGTAGCAGTATTTTCTTTACTATGGCTTTAGAGAAGAAAAAAATATCAATTCTCAGTTAGAAAACATCTGTAAATCACCACTATTAAAATTTTCCTGCTGTTATGATTACAAACTGAGCTACAGAGAGACATCTGGGAGCAAAGGAAAGATGTTTCTTTCCTTCCCACACCTACAAGCAAGCTCTGAAATTCAATCTCTAAGTAAGACACAGGAAATGCTCCTCAAGTATTGAATGTCAGTTCCTATCTATGTCTTTTTTGGATTAATGGTGAAGACTGGAACCAGGAGAGTAGAAAGGTATCAGCCACTCTTAACTGGTTCCTGCCTGAGGAGTGATGCTTCAGATTATCTCATGAAAATCCAAATAGCCAGTTCATATCTAAGTCCACACCATAACTGTGGTGTTTGAAACGGTCATTTCTGTAAGAGACATTACTGTTAATTTTCAATATATGTAGGCACCCTCTCAAACATCTTGTTCTGGTCTCTGAAAATCCCCTTGAAGCAGTTCTTCCAAACTGATAGAGCACTAAAACTCCAGACACAATGTTCAAATGCTTCTGAGTGTTGGGAAATATTTAAACCCACATTTTTAATAATGGTTCCATAGCTGGTTCAAGTGTATTCAGAATAAATGACAAAAAATTTGACAGAAAGTGTCACTCTGCATAGGAGTGCTACAGTAACAAGCTAATGGAGCCATTCACTAATTCAAATCTTGTCCACAGTGATGAAAGTTAATGACAATTATTACCTGACAACTGTCTAAAGGCCGATATGAGAAATGGGTTTGGAGATTTCAGTTTCATTCCCGTGGACAAGTTTCCACATCATAAAAATCATCACTCCATCTGTCACAGTAATTGCTAGACTCTCGTCTCATCAGAAAAACCAAGAATAGATTTAACCTAGAGAAAAAATTACTCTTTTTACCCCAAGAGAGAGTTCTCTGAGCTTAGAAATGAAATATTACCGTGGAGACAGGGTAAATAAAGCTACCTTGTGGCTACCTATGGGGGAAGGTAACCTACCTGTTGGGGGAAGAATAATTTCCAGGGTTGCAGCTGCACACAAAAGAGCAGAAAGCTTACGGGATAGAGCAAAGAGCTGGGAACTGAAAAATTTGCCTGTACCACTGACAGCTCGTATGACCTTGGCAAATTAAGACTTTCCTTCTATTTTGTCCAATTGTGAAATACATGACACACATCGACAGACACCACCAGCGGCCCTCGGAGTTAAAAGATATTTCCAACAGATGCACATATGCATGATTTTCTGCACTGCATAAAAAAGAGTGATCATTAGTACCAAGTGGAGTGATAGGAGGCATCATGGAGAGCAGGTGGGACCTCTAATAATAGCAGTGTAATTTGTCATGGAAATGCGACAGAATTATA
This sequence comes from Theristicus caerulescens, assembly GCA_020745775.1. Classification (NCBI taxonomy): domain Eukaryota; kingdom Metazoa; phylum Chordata; class Aves; order Pelecaniformes; family Threskiornithidae; genus Theristicus; species Theristicus caerulescens. Next base: position 125,145,449 of record CM036559.1, on the reverse strand, counting down.
ACAACAGTAATAATGAACCTTCCCTCAGCCTTATGCTGGTCTTGTTTTACACTACAGTTATCCCACTGCAGTAATGTAGTGCTGACTCAGGCCCCCGGGTTATTTTGTATCTAATTATCACCATTTATTATTGTTGACACAAGTCCTATATGTAGATACTTGCAAATCTGTCCATTTCTGTCAGTTTTGCCAAGTCAAGTAAGATCTGACTTTGAACAGGATACATCTAAAAGCGAGAGCAGCCGCGCAGAGAAGGACTTGGGGGTACTGGTGGATGAAAAGCTGGACATGAGCCAGCAACATGCACTCGCAGCCCAGAAGGCCAACCGTATCCTGGGCTTCATCAAAAGCAGCGTGGCCAGCAGGGCGAGGGAGGGGATTCTGCCCCTCTGCTCTGCTCTGGTGAGACCCCCCCCTGGAGCCCTGCGTCCAGCTCTGGGGTCCTCAGCACAGGAAGGACATGGACCTGTTGGAGCAGGTCCAGAGGAGGCCACAAAAATGATCAGAGGGATGGAACACCTCTGCTATGAGGAAAGGCTGAGAGAGTTGGGATTATTCAGCCTGGAGAAGAGAAGGGTCCAGGGAGACCCTATTGCTCCCTTTCAGTACTTAAAGAGGGCTTACAAGAAAGGTGGGGACAGAGTTTTTAGTAGGACCTGTAGTGATAGGACAAGGAGTAATGGTTTTAAACTAAAAGAGGGTAGATTCAGACTAGAAATAAGGAAGAAATTTTTTATGATAAGCATGGTGAAACACTGGCACAGGTTGCCCAGAGAGGTGGTAGATGACCCATCCCTGGGAACATTCAAGGCCAGGTTGGATGGGGCTCTGAGCAACCTGATCTAGTGGAAGATGTCCCTGTTCATTGCAGGGTGGATGGACTAGATGACCTTTAAGAGTCCCTTCCAACCCAAACAATTCTATGATTCTAAAAATATGCTTGTGATATAGAAATCAGGAGGTAGCACTCTTTGCGGAATCTGTGCTAGGCCAAAGATACTGCAAGCCCATTCGAGGACATTGTTGTGGAAGGTGTTGCAAGACTGAATGAGCTGTTTAAACTCGATCCTCATCTTTTGTAGTCGCTGATTTCACAGCCTTTACTTTTCCTGTCCAAAAAGTATAAAATACCTATTAATGGAATAGTCAGGAACACAGAAATACTAAGATTAAAAAAAAAACCTCCTGACAGGATGGGCTCCACCCCCTGGGTCTACTCTAAAATTTCTACATATTTTTGTTTTCCATTTCAGATTTTTTTTTCCCCACTATCAGAACGTACCTGTACCTTTATGGGTCTATGAGGATAATAATTATTCCCCATGGTAAGGGGAAAATTGATTTCAGTAGCCAAAGGCTAAAACAGTGGGAAAAGATTCTTCTGCCATTTGTTTGTTTTTAAAAGGACATATATGGTTATATATTTCTCATGTTACTGCAGAAATATTTATTGATCAGTACTCATCATATTTCCTATTTCAAAAAAGCATTTGTTGCTCTTTGAAAATATTGACTATATAATTGGAACCATCTGTTTCCAGAGACTTCAGTGTGATATAAGTAATGATAGCCATAACCTTCAAAACTTTAAGATGTTTATCTAAATTTGAGTTGGACTCGAAAGAACTTTGGGGGTGTTGCTTTACGTTGTTCCCTGATTCAGTCTGGCATCACAAATACTACAACGGGGTTTATGAAAATGGGGAAAATTGTGGGAAACTAAACTCCCCTCTACCTACATAGTACATTTTAGTACATGTGTTACAGCCAGTGAGACGTTTTTAAATACCATCTGGGCTTTCAATAAATACCATCCTTATTTTACATTAAGCTTTCATTTTGGTGTGGAGAGAACTGCATAATTTTTTTTATTATTGATTTAAATTAATTTTCATGTAAATATAGCTATAAATGTTTGTAGTAAGACAAATTGACATAGTTCATCATAAGCCATAGTCATTATAGTCTGCTGTATCAATATGAAGTCACTGGGAAAACTTTTTTTGGTTTTGATAAGAAAGAAAAGAAAAAAACCACACGTTAGATGTGCAGAAAGGGTTACAAGCTCTAAACATCCCTGAATTTTGTGAAAGTCTAGTTATGCAACTGACCTTTTTGGGTTGAACCTAAATTTAGCTAAGTTGTCATTGTAAATTTGCATGTAGAATTTGTTAATGTTTTGGGATCTTAAAGAATTTATTCTTTAAAAGGTTTTTATTTCATTTTTAAAGTACAGCAGTAGAAGCAGCTAGCTTATCTGATTTTTTAAAATAACGCTTATAGTGCATAAACCCGCTACTGTTACTGCATAAAAAGCAAGGTCAATGGAAGTGACAAGGTATTAAAATACATTTTTTTAGCTGACAAAGGGAAGGAGAGGAAGATTTAATTTGACTTTCAAAATAAAATTTTCAATATTGTTAAGGAAATACTGGAACAGAAACATTACAATCCCCAGGGAGATGCACTGACAATTCCTTTTTCCAGAGTATTTCCATGCTCCATGCTGAAAATGAATTATTCCACAGATAATTGGAGTTGCTTGCTGTATCTTTTGAGGATCATTATAGTTCTTGCTTTTGTGCTGTTGAAATCACTACACTGATGAAGTGGGGAGCAGGGAAAAGAATATACAATGTGAGAGTACACTTGCGTATATGGTCTTGCACATCACAAATTGCTTTTAATTTGATTACACTGATTTCTAACAAATCTGAATTCTGAATAGCAATGACTGTATCCTTAAGACAAGCTTTCCTAAAAAGCAGCCTGAAACCATCATAATGTATTATACAGTGTAAAGAGAAAACGTATCAGCATGCACACCTGAAATACACTGAAGCCCACATGGGGGGAGTACACAGTATGGAAACCAAGTGTCACTTGCTACTGCTCACTGGTGGTAGGGTGCATCTGTGCAGCCTGATGCAAGACCATTCAGATACTCCTGAGCTGGTTCGAGACAAGTTAGGTTAGCTGATGAAGCAGTGTAACCCGCTTCCAATAAATGCCCACATTGACTAATAGTTGACTTGGGTATAATCAGCAATATGTGTAGACAGTTCAGTTGCTGATCTGATGAAGATTGCATAAGCTGTAATCAGAACTCTTAGCCTATTCAACATACAGTGACTAAGAGTTGCAGGTAGGAGGACTCATGTAGTACTTGTGGCAAGAGTGTGGCTATACAGGCTTGGTTGGAAGCAGAAGTCATACAGGTTTGGTTAGGATAAAAACTCATGTAGTACTGTCATTGCACCATGCAGAAGAGAATTTGCTTTTAACATTTCAGATGCAGCAGTGTGAGTGAAGGTTGTTAATTTTTCATATCAAGCCTTTACAACCATTTTATATATTATACTACTTCAGTGAAAGTGTATAAAAAGTCTTGTTTTATGAAGACATCTAAAGTAGGCAGTGAATTCATGAGTGTCATTGAAATCACAGGTGCTGTCTAGAATCTTGAGGCTCAAATGATTGAAATTTCTCCTGGTTGGTATGTGCACCAGAATTAGAAAGCAAAGTATGTGAAGTGGGAAATTTACTCCTGATGGAAATTTTAGTATATTTTTCCTAATGGATTTTGCCTGGTTTCCCAGGTACCTCTTGTAGTCATCCCTCAACAATTAGCATTTGCATTGGTTTGCCATGGACTACAGAACTGGGTCTTTCAGCTAGGGTACTGGAAGGTTGTACTTTGGAATCAAAAATTCAAGATCCAAACCATACTGGCAATGATCAGACCACTGGGATCATGTTCAGCCTATTTCATTTCCTTGCCTTCCCTATTTTTTCTGATAAAATCTTGTACAATACCATAGTGCTTTGAATTAATGACAAGAAGGTTAGAGTTTTCTGGTTTGACAAAAGTGGGATTAGGCAGTAGGTGTCCACAAAGGAAGATCAGTACAATACCAAAACCAAAATCATATCTCAGTGAAGTCAGAAGGACAATACACTGACTTTGTTGTAGCTTGGATAATCCAAGAATAAACATGGCAACATAATACTGTAGCAGGTTCATACTTTCATGTCAAGGCTAACTCCCAAATCACATGACATCATCCTTTGTAGCATCTCAAAGATTGTTTCTCAAAAAGTCACAATCTATTTGAATGTACTACTGGGTATCTTTCATAAAGAATAGCATCACATGGAAAATAAATTCTTAAGGGTAAATCTATTTGCTGTTTACTTAAATAAATCAATCAGCATGGACCATTGCTGAGGAATAAACCTTAAAACACAGTGCTGCCATATGAAATTCTCATTCTTAGTAATCACCACTATGATAAGAGAGAGGATTTTTATAAAAGTTAATGTAAATTAGCTCTTCAGTAGGATAGAATATGCTGTATTTTTTTCACATCAGATTTATATAATTTTGTCCAAGTCAACGTTTCATGTTTTCACGTTTAAATTTTGCAATTCTGCTATTCTTGCCTTACCACTTTACAATGGAAAAGATCAGCTTAATTAGTGTCAACTAACAGAAATGCAATGTTGATGCAACTTAGGAAATGACAGGTTTTCTTTGGCTTGCCCACAGAAATGGTGAATAGCACAAATTAATTTTAGTCTTGTCTACCTAAATGTATCAATATTGCTCCTATCACTGTAACAGTATGGACAACTCATTTATCTTTGTTTTTTTAGAGACAGGAATCCAGCAAACAGAGAGTAAATAGCTTTACTAAGGTCTTAAAGGAAATCCACAGTGAGGCTGGGAAGTTTCAAACTCACTTGCCAAAGGGAGCAACAAACACAACACGCAAATCAAGAATATGTTGTGCAAATTCAAATTTTAGTAGCATACATATGAATTTAAATCAATGTAATTATCTTTTTGAAGATTTGAGATAGCTTCAATTGACTTGTAAAATAAATTGCTGGAAAAAAGTAGAAGCAGCCATTTGATTTGGGAATTTTGATTCACGGGCTGATTAACCAATACGCAGGAATTTGGTATTGTAAAGGGACTTTATATTTCTAACAAGAAAAAGCAAAGTGAATTAAAAGAGGTCCTAATAAATTTTTTTAAAGGGTATTAGCATTTCATCTCTCAAGGCTGAAACCAGTCACTAAGTAGAGAACAAGATGTGCTGTGATGTGAGAAGAAATTATATATTCTTCTGTAAAATGCTGGCTGCTTTACCTCTGGTCTCAGTCAGAGGTGTGCATAGTGTAACACTTATTGTAAGACTATTTAATGGTCTGGATTGCCATCTGTGGAATACATAAATTGAAATCATTAATCTTTTCCAACACTAATTTATACGTTCTGCATTCGCATTGAAAGGGAAGAGTTGGTGTTTGAGACTGATGTATAGCAATGTCTGATTGGTATATAAAAGGATTCTGCAGCTACAGTAGCTATCATAGGTTTAATAATAAGATAAAAAATTAAATTAATTTAGATGCCTCAAAGGTGTAGAATGTCTCCAGGCCTATATTTGGGCCAGGAGAAAAAACAGCAATCAAACTGTTCCATTTAACTTGGGTACAAAAATGAGCATTTTATACCAGAAGTAACTGATGAATGAAAGAATCTTCTCTGGGTTTCTTGATGTATGTTTACCCAATTGTATTTGGAGAATTCCACTGGTTAAAAATATGATTATTTAAACAGATATTTTCTATAATAGTATCAAAGGAATTCTAAACACAAGAGCCTATTGCCATGGAATTTCCTGCCAATCTTGCAAATGCAAGATTTGAAAATGTGGATGACCATCCAATGCATGGGCTTATCCTCCGTCAGTTTTTTTATATCATCTGAGTAATCCATATTTCATATGTGAAGTGTTTCATTGATTGCAGGATATTCATAGGTTTTCAGCAGAACTGCTTTGTCCTCAAAAATAACACATGAAGAACTGAAGCAAAAAGCTGCAATGCTAGCTCAGTTCATGTTCACAGGATAAATATGGACACAAGATGCCCATATCCAAAAATAGCTTCCTTGCATGGCTATTTCTCTTTACAGTACTACATGACAATGGAATTCGGGTATTAGTCCTAGTTAAGACTGGATGAGTTGCTGGTATAAACCCAACTGTGACCATTTTTATTGATTGCTTCATGCTTCCTTGTGCTTCTCTGTCTGCCTGTTATTCATATGCTTTCTCTTAGATAGTGGGGGCAGGGAGGGTCTCTCAAGGTACCCAGTGCAATTGGTTCCAGCCAAAAATATTTGGGAACCAAAGTAGGAAGATACTTGCAGAGAGAAATGATTAGTTGGAACCAGCAAAGAGAGATTTAGTTCTAGATAAATCTCTTTATCTAATAAATGGAAGCTGAAAGTAGAAGAAACATGGCAGCATCTTCACTCTTCGCACTAAAGTAACCTTGAAATAACCCAAGAACCTTGGGTTTGCTGGCTGATCAATGAGAAGATTGTAATTATAAGAAATGATCTCTAACCTACAAGAAATATTTGAAAAGTTTAGTGAAGGAAACTCAGGCTGTTGTCCAGAACTTATACTATTAAGTATCTTAATGACATTAAATCAGTTCCCAGAAGGATCACAAATTGACTGTTTATCAGCTCAGTCATGTATGCGTGCTTGCTAATTTTGCAAATCTTTTAAAACCAGTTTCCAATGTTTTACTCAAATGATTTATCTGTTAAGTTTGTAACTAAACAATTCACCTTAATGACTATCACAGGCTTAGAGTGAAATTCTTCATAAATTGCTTTCACAGTTCTTTCCTAAATAGTTAAATTTCTCTTCAAAGATTGAATTTAACAAGCATCTTTAAATAAATGGTGGTTTATACGTCGATTTAAGGATATAAGGATTGACATAATGGAACATATAAATAATCTGTCTACCCCATCATACATCTAATCCAATCTATAGCCTATAATCAAAGACAGGCAAAATTAATTACTAATGTGCTTGGACAATATTACAGTGATCTACTATGGGAGATGCTTATGCTTGACACTCCCACTGTGAGTAACCCCCGAATGAGAGAAATTATTAGATTTTTAATTTTTTTTTATCTAGTTCTAGTGTATACTTCTTTCTTAGACCTCATAGTGTAAAATGCTGAAGGTTTCCCATGAAATGCTGAGTAACTCCAACTACTATCAAATTAAAAAAATCCAAGAATCATGGTTCGCATAGATTAGATTAGAAACAGAAGAGCTTAAGTTGTTGAATTTCTTCACTATTCATCTTTCATTTTGACAATACATTCTTTATACTTCTGCATTTTCAAATTACCATTCACTGCTGTTTGTATGTATTCTGTTGGGATGTCATTTGTTTATGTGCATTACGTTATTTCTCCTTTTGCTTTTCTCTGTGTGTATTTCTCTAGGATTTTTGGTTTTGTGTTTGGTATAGCTGCACATGCACACATGCATGCTGGGCTGATTTGAACGACAAAGTGAGGACAAATTGCAGCTTATGTAAGACTACATTCTCACCTCTGGGCTGTTAAAAACGGTAGATATCCAACCCATATTCCCAGCTTGCACAGAGATAATGTATATCCAAATAGAAGGGATAACATTATCAGAAGGTATCACACAGGTGCAGTAAACATTGTATCAGGAGTAATTGCGATATAAAGTGTGCTGTTCTGATAGATTTTAGATTGTAATCATAATTTAATGTTCTTTCTTTTGTGATCATTCTTTTTGTTTTGAATGAACCACTTCTACGGAAGCTGAATACACTCCTTTTCTGGTTCTTGCACCTTGACAGTTAGCGTCATTCATTGCAGTGAACACATGAGAGTTAGTAAGTACAGAGGAAATGAACTTGGTCTTATGCAGAAACAATATTAAAACTTAAATTTCTGTAGGGATGTTTTTATTGTGCAAATATAATGATACAGAATCTCATGGGATATAGAAATGTTGGTTAATGGCATGGTATGGTTTGGCATCAGGCAGTTTTTCATTGCAGTTTTAAATCACTTTAATTAATTGTTATTATCCATATGCTTTATCTTGAATGAGTAAAATTCATTGCAATGACTCTACCATGAAAAGAATTTTATGTGCTTGTTTTTCTTTCATGGAGATGGATAGAAACTTTGCAAATTAGTTTAATGGCTTGCAGTTATTTGAGCTCTGTCATTAGGCTTATTTGTCTATGATTTCCCTACTCTTTAAAAAAGGAGCAGATGCAGTATAAAAGTCCTGTGAATTATTTTTCAAGTGTCATCTTCAGTGCAAAGACAGTTAACCCTCCCTTGAGAAGACACAGCAAAGCTAAGCTGTCCTAGGCACTAAATGCACTACTGCACGATCAATGTAACCATTAAGACATAACCTCTGTCCATTTTGTTAATGCCAAGATTGCTCTGACAGAGTTCTGTGTTAAAATCACTTTATACTTCCTTTTTTTGGAGCCTGAATTGGAATTAGGTCTCTGATTCCTGAAGGGAACTCTCAACAGTCTTAATAAGTGGTATTCATAACTTTAAATGAACTTCTACGGACTGTGGTGGAAAAGTACATGAAAATGTGAGGTCCTTCCAGATTTTTCTAGTGTCTGTTTAACCATTTGTTTTCTTATCCTCCTATTGACTACATGCCTTCTATGAAATTGAATTTCAACAGAAATAATCCAGTTCATCAAGTTCTATCGACAATAATAAATGAGTTCATCTAAAAATTATGGTCTTAACACTTTCTGAAATTCAAGGTCTCTTACTGGCTGTTAGCATCGTTATGAACAATTTACTAGTTTACAGTATTTCAGAATTTATGCTATCTTCACAGACTATAAATTGGAGGAGCTTTTTATTTAGACAATATGAGCAATTTCCTTACTAGAAACCTTCCCTACTCATTTAGGTTGGGTTTGTTTTTTTTTTTCCTTCCAACAGTGCATCTGGTAAATACGTGTATGATGTGCAATTTGGTATTTTTGGACTGCAAATCTTATATGATTCTTCCTACTGTGCCTATATGAGTTTTCCTAAAACTTCTGAGATATTCCTTGATTTCTATCAAAGTTTTGCCATTCAAAGTTTCTTAAAAGTGGACTCATTTTTCAAGTCCTTGCCAATCTCTTTCAACATTTGCTTAAACTGAAAAGGGATTTTGCTGCAAGTACTTGTGTTGTTACTTGCACAGAAACCTAATAAGCTTTTTGTACAATAAATATGTTTCATTACAGAAGCAACGCATAGCTCTAGAAATACATCAAAAGTGGTGTTCTGAGACAGTGGTGAGTGCTGTGTATTGCAGTTGCCACTGAACAGCTACAGATGGAAATTATGCTATGTACTCCCTGCGTACCCAACTCAATGAGTGCCCTGCAGCAGAGGTTCAGCTGTGGTGGCCCTAGGCCACCATCTGCAACTCTTGGTGTTGGGGGTAAATGCAGTTACAGCAGCTGTTTGCAATGGGAAGGAGAGTGGGCCAGAGGAGTGGCTGAAAATCAAGGAATCTAAGTTTCTACTTGAAAATTTATGTTTCCTACTCTTATCACTTGCATCAATACCCAAAGAAAGACTATACATATATGGATGCACATATTATTGATTTCCATTTTTAATAGGAAAAATACTGACATTTAAAATCAAGGATGACAAATAAGGACTGTGGTGGGTTGACCCTGGCTGGATGCCAGGTGCCCACCAAAGCCGCTCTATCACTCCCCTCCTCAGCAGGACAGGGGAGAGGAAATATAAGGCTCGTGGGTCGAGATAAGGACAGAGAGAGATCACTCACCAATTACCGTCACTGGCAAAACAGACTCAACTCAGGGAAATTAATTTAATTTATTACCAATCAAATCAGAGTAGGGTAATAAGAAATAAAAGCAAATCTTAAAACACCTTCCCCCCTTCCCCCCTACTTCTTCCCAGGCTCAACTTCACTCCTGATTTCTCTACCTCCTCCCCACCAGTGGCGCAGGGGGACAGGGAATGGGGGTTGCGGTCAGTTCATCACACGCTGTCTCTGCCGCTCATTCCTCCTCAGGGGAGGACTCCTCACACTCTTCCTCTTCTCCAGCATGGGGCCCTCCCACATCAGATAGTCCTCTGTTAACTTCTCCAACATGAGTTCTTCCCATGGGCTGCAGTTCTTCAAGAACTGCTCCAGTGTGGGTCCCCACAGGGTCACAAGTCCTGCCAGCAAACCTGCTCCAGTGCAGGCTTCCCATGGGGTCACAGCCTCCTTCAGGCATCCACCTGCTCCAGCATGGGGTTCTCCACGGGCTGCAGGTGGATATCTGCCCCACCATGGACCTCCATGAGGTGCAGGCGGACAGCCTGCCTCACCATGGTCTTCCCCATGAGCTCTAGGGGAATCTCTGCTCCAACACCTGGAGCACCTCCTCCCCCTCCTTCTTCACTGACCTTAGTGTCTGCAGAGTTGTTTCTCTCACATAGTCTCACTCCTCTCTCCGGCTGCTGTTGCACAGCAGGTTTTTTTTTCTTTCCCCTTATTAAATATGTTATCCCAGAGGCGCTACCACTGTCATTGATTGTCCATCTTGGAGCCAGCTGGCATTGGCTCTGTCAGACACTGGGGAAGCTTCCAGCAGTTTCTCACAAAAGCCACCCCGTAGCCTCCCTGCTACCAAAACCTTGCCGCGCAAACCCAATACATATACATAAAATGAGTGAGAAGCTGAATGACTCCTTCCAGCCATATAACGCCACAAGCTTTGGCACTCTGCCTTTGAATTGTTTCAACATGTTCTGATTATTTAGGGTTTCCAGACATCCTTAATAGAAGTTTTTTTCTAAAGTATGTCTTTCTTTCTATTACATTACAGAAGACCTGACTGATTAAGACATTTTTCTGTACTATAGCACGTGTTTTCCTTTGGTGAAGCTGATATTTTTTTACCCAGCAAGAATGCTTGTTGTTCTGTCACATAGAAATCAAACAATCTGCAATTCTCTTACACCCTATGTGATTCATTGGAATGGTGATGCTTGGAAAGCACTAATGCTGGAAGAGAATTAGGAGTGATAGCAAACAGTAAATGAGGTATGGCCTTCAAGTGTAGCAGCATGGCAAAAAAACCTTAGTGATGTTGAATGACATAAGCATCATGTCAAAAAGCAGGGAGGAGGGTGACAGCTGCTTTCTCCATGAGGAATTGAAAACTCAGCATTGTATTAGGCACTGGTACCAGGGTACCATGAGATGTAGGTAATTGCGAGGCCATGCAGAGTGCGTCAGGAAGTTTTCTGTCATTCCTAAACAAACACTCCCTATTTAAATTCATGAAAGTAGCACTACATCCTCTTCCACAACTGTAATTAGAGCCAAACTCAGTTGGTATGATCATGGACATTTCCATCTGATATTGCTTAAGCAACTGAGAAGGTGAGATTTTCTTTCTTCTACCATTCTCCCTTTTTTTTTTTTCCTACATACCTACACATGTTTTTCACTTGTTGCAAATATTTTGACATGTAAACCTCAGTCCTCAGCTGGTCTAATTGTCAAACTAACTTCATCAGGGAGTATTTCAACTCCCAGGTGGAGCTTTCATTCCTCGTATTTATTACAGTAATATAAATAATAATAATAACAACAACAATAATAATAATACAACTGAGAGGCTAGTAGGAAGACTTGAGATTTACTTTTTTAAACAGTAACTGAATGTCTTGGAATGCCATGGAGATTTACACATCCCACTTCTAAAAACCCAAGTCTGTCCAAAGTATGAGAAGATATGAACAAGGAACATAATGAATTAGAAGAAGGATGGGATGAAAGGGAGGAATTTAAGCAAAATTTAAAAATTTATATGATACCAGAAATCAGTACCTAACAGTGACATTTAGAACAGAATAACCTCCCAAAAGTGCAAGGTATCATGTCTGAGTGATTAAAACAGGTCTCTCATTTCTTAAAACTTGTTCCACTTAATTTTGTATCAATTTGTCACAGTATTTTTTTCTTATGGTTTTCACTCGGTATGCCTAGTTTGCTCAATGCTGTGTTCTTCATAGTACTGTGTAAGTCTGTATTTACCCTACATGGGAACATTAGACTACATGTGAAACTTCATCAACTGTATATCTTCTCCACTTTACTCTTTAAGTAGCATTCCTAATTATTCTCAGTTCCCCCCATATCATTCCAACCTTCTTCAGCTGTTTTAAATATTACATTTCAAACTAAAATAGCAATTCCTTCTCAGATAAGCATACTTTTTATATTTTAAAGCTTACCATTATCTCCTACAGTACCTCAGCTGTAAGGAAGCAGATTTGAAGTCAGTGGATGTTTTACCACTTTGAAGATAGGTGCTGACTTAGGCACACTGCTAACAAAGGTGGATAATTAGGTTTATTCCAGGAGCTGAAGCATTCCTCTGAGTCACAGTTTCACCTTCCATTCTTCCTTATTGCTATATGATGCTAATTTAGGGCTGCAGTAACTCAAATATTTTAAGTTGCAGAATGTGGCTAACCACTTGTCTTTGGCTACTGTTTGGGGAAGGAAGGAAGGAAGAAAGGAAGGAAGGAAGGAGGAGAGGGAGGGAGGGAAGGAAGGAAAGAGGGAAGGAAGGAGGGAAGGGAGAAAGGGAGGGAGGAAGAGGTCAGCAACCTTTTTGACTTTACTTATGCAAGTGAAATTACTACAGAGAACCTGAAGAGAGATGTAGTGTGGTCCTTATTCTACATATTTGTAGGCAGTGACAACCTAATCCTTCATTTTGCTTCTTTTCTGTTTTGCACTGGGTAGGTATTTAGTCTAACAATGATGTTATTTGTAGAATATATGTACAGATGCCATTTTAAAAAATTAATTATGGTTGCTAAGTCAGTCCAAAAATCCTCGCTGCATGTGCCTGTGCATGAAAACAGTGCTCCATCTCATGTGTGGCTTTGTTGCCTGAGGGTGATCTGAAAGTAGCAGGGTTGAATGTCCTGTTCTCTGAAGTTTCCTGTTTATCCCTGATAGGAGACTGCCTGGTTAGTTTGACACTTCTAATATGGGTCAGTAACTGTCAGTATTGGATATTATCAAGGTGTTTGTAGCTGAGATAAAATTAATACCAAAAAAGCACTCTCTGGTCTTCTAATTAATCCCACAGGAGAGCAAAAACTCATTTAAGTTAGAAGTTTAGCTGTCGGCAGCGTCAGGAAAAGCTGGTTTCACTTCACTGAGCTGAATTAAAACTCCACATTAATGGAATTAAAGCACGTTGCCTTCTTAAACTCTTACATCCATCAAAGCAAAGGCTTGGAAGCTTTATAAACAACTGCACTGCTACCTCCAGTCCTTGACATAAGAAACAACATGCTGAGAATACATCATAAAACCAAACAGTTTTAGCATTCCTTTCACTGTTCTCCAGTGGAACCTTTTCAATATTATATTTATCAATCATTTTTCTTTTAGTATTTTGAATAACAAAGAAGAACTCAAAGCTCTAGTTTTGTCTTTATGTTAGGGTTTGTTTTTTTTTTTTTCTGCGCAGAATGACAAATGCAGTTTGTATACTTTTCTTCTGTGTGGCAGTTTCAGAATTGGGACCTCAATAATGCTGCTCTGAAGCCAGTGTTCAGAGAGATCTCTATCCAGCCTGTGCCACTAGCTGCATCACTACTTCTTTATGAGAAATGCAGGTCAATTGATTTAGGAAGCAAATAGTGACTTCTATGCTGTCAGTTTTGACTTGTCAAAACAAAGATCTATGAAAACAAAAGGTTTCCTAAATCAAGGTTACAGCAAATAGAGGACAACTTTCTTTGTTGGTAGGAGGTGAGCTGGGAGAGGAAAGCTGATGACTTTTCTAGTACTCTGTGTGTAAAGACAATGGGTATTGTTTTTCTATGAGCAAAAGAGACCAGGAAAAATTTTAGATTGCAACAACCTTCTTTTTTCCACCCTCAATGCAACAGGCAGGCTTTGGGATGAACTCTGAATGGAGTGTCATGCAGTCTGATCCTTTAAAGGTGGTTTGTCCTTATTTTTAGTTGCCAAATTGCATTATAGAAGTTTAAAACACAATAAACGTTTCCCTAATGAGATTGATTCATCCCAGGTACGGGTTTCGCTGGGATACTGTGTATTGGTGAAAGTGTCATTCGTGAAGGGAAGGAGGTAGTTCATTTGGTCCCTACAGGGAAAGAAGGGTTTATAAAGCTGCATCCAGTTTCAGCATCACCCACACAGCAGAAGTGCCTTCAAAACACCCTTTGAAGGGCTAGTACAGAATTAAAACTAAGGAGACTGGCTACTTTTCTTCTTGTTACTATGATACTTACTGATGTTGTTATTTTCATAATAGTCATTAAAAAATATGTTGACACCACACTGCTTTATTTTTAGTATTTTGCAAAGATTTGAAATGGCAGGCCTTGCCTAAGAAACAGGTTTAAAACAAAAAAACAATTTAAAACCATTAACAAAGAGAGGTTGGATCTTTTGTTCCCTATTTTGCCTCATATTCACTTAGAATCTCATTCTTTGTTCCTTCACTCATATGAATTGTCTTGCAAGAATAGTATATTCCCCTTGTCTTGAATGAAAATTAAATAGAATTAAATTAAAACTGCCATTTTATGGGATGTGAGATTAATTTCTTTAGGGAAAATCCATCTTGTGTGGATGGAGTACTGAGTAGCATATTGAAATATTATTACTTTATATTATTAAAGCTATTGAGACATTGATTCTGTATGATTTCAGAGAAAGGGTAGCATTTTTATAAGCCTAAATGTCGAACTTTGAATACTTAGACCTGCGAGTATAAAAATATGCCACTTACCTACATATCTCAATAGGGATGTAAGTGTCTATGTTTAGGCATTCTTCATAGAAAATGTTGGTGGCAGTAACCCAGAAGTTTTATATTTTTTTTGTGCTACGAAAGACGTGACACATGCATAAGTTTACTAAGCATGTGAATGAAATGGCTTCTTTCTGCTGGTTCCACCACTTTGACAGAAGCCACCAGGAGCTTTATCTTTTAAATAAGTCAGTTAGGAATGATATCAGACTGTTATTTCTGTCTCCAATTGGATAGCCACTTATGTCAAGCAGTGATTAAACTGTGTTTTTGATTTTTAGCTGTCACCGTATTCATGATGATACCTTAGAAAGCATAAGCTTGTACTGAGCATCGAACTTGATTTTTATAATTATGTACAAAAAATGAGTTTTCATATCACCAGTTATGAATTATTTTCATTAAAAAAGCTGAGGATTCACTTGAACTCTATGTCACAAATACCTAGGATTGGAAAAGGGTTTCTAATGAGTGGAATATTGCCAATAGCTGAGCCCCTGGCTTGGAAGGAGTGAAGTATACGGTTCCTTGCACAGCTTTGCATAATGAGGTAGTCATTCCAGTGAGGGGTACTGATGACATCTAGTGCTTGAGTGGTTTGGTAATTTCAGGAGAATACTGAATTGAAATCACTGCTTCAATTCATACTTGTTATAGGATTACAATACTTAATAGAGCATCTGATACAATAGAAAATAATACTGCCATTCTAGTCTTTTTTTTTCACTCCATGATTGAAATGTGTTTTGTTTTCCCAAGAATCTGCTCTTCCCTCTGAATATTCTTCATTTTCCAGCCTGTCTGGATAATCCTGTGGTTGATTTGCTGCTTCTTGCCACAGCCATAACAATACTGTGTGAGGGTAACTACCAAGCAGATGTGGTGGCACGGCACAAACTCTCAAGTGGCTGAGGAGAGTGATTAGTGAGTTCTGGGTACCTTGCCCTTCTGCTGAGATGTTACACATCTGACTTTCTGAAAGGGATGAATATCCTTTTTTGGCAAAGCAGGGTTTTGGAAGTGTTTTAGACTGGACACCCAATATCAAGAAACCTGGTGCTCCTAATCACTTCTGGAAATGTTGTTAGCTCTCATTTCAATTTTGTATTTCAACAATGATTTTCCTTAAAAAGTTCATAAATGGCATTTTCACCAACCTTTCTAAATAGGAATCATATGTTTTAAACAATAATAATTTACATTCATAAAAAGATGTCCAATTTTTTTTAACATACGTGAATAGTGAACTCCAGTAATAAATTTATAAGAGTGTAGCCAATACCAGCTTTAGATCTAGGTAGGTCTATATTCAGAAAGTTAACTTTTTCCATGTTAAAGAAACGTGTGTAATGTCAAACAGAAATCTTTCATAAAGACTAAGAGTTTTTGCTAATTCTGTAAAGGCCATTATGAATAGTATGGTGGCAAAATTCTTAGTCTTTATCTGTCCATTATATAAAATATTTAGAAACAGAGAGGTTATAACCTTCAGGTTTTGCATAAAGTAGCCTGGGTTAAGTATCAGTCCTCAAAGGCAGTTGAATTCATCAGTAAAATGCAGCATCACTGTGGGGACTGAGGGTCTATTACAGTGATCAGGCTGGTCCCTTTCCTCATTTTGAATCTTCCAGTGCAGAAGCAGTAATTCACCGTTCTGTAAATTACTTTGGTGAATGTAGCCTATTTTTTTATTTGCAACATCCAAACATAGTCACATTCCAAGTGCTTACTATTCAATATGTTTTTGTGACTGTCTTCAGTTACTAATTCTGTAGATAAATGAGAAATTATTTGGTTTTAGTACTTAGCAGCTGAAAGTCCTACCTTTAATGCTCTTGTAATTTTGCTCATTTTGAAGCTGGTCAGAGTTATATAAATAAATTTGTTGTAGTAAAAATAGGGCAATGCTGAAATCATTTTTGGAAAAAGAAATAAAGCTTTCAGAATTCAAGCCAGTTTGGCTAGTTGTGGTTGGGTGTAGATATTGTGGCTCTGGTCGTGACAGTATGCCATGGCTCTAGTAAGGCTTGAAACAGGGCGAGGTGACTTAAATGTTTTAAGGCAAGGTGCCATATCTGCTGTCATTCCTCAGCTACCCTTTCCTATGACATTCCTTCGAAAAACAGAACACTACACAACAGTTGTGAAATAAACCCAATTCCTGCATGAAACCTTCAGTTGCTAACTTACCATGCCTTGTTAATAGATTTTTTCCCCCACAAAATATGTAGCATCTGTTGCAAGAATATGAGCTGCTTGTTTAAAGTCTCCATTGTGGGTTTGGTGTCAGCAGTATAGCTCAGGCATGGCTTTGCCATCCTTCTCTTAGAAACAGACCTTGACATACAGTGTGACTTAGAGGGCTGTGACATACATCATTGTCCCTCCTCTCTGCTGGGTTCTTGTTCCTTGTACCAGCAGTATTTTTGCATCTCTTGATGTAACTTCAGGGAATAAGGTTTCTGAGAGTTAAGCTGCACAGGGAAAAGGTGGAGAAGTTATGGCTCTGCTGTGCCACTTCTGTCTCATGTATACAAGGGGAAAATTCAGGGGAGAGGCTGTTCCCTTCCTTATTAATTTGGTGTAGGACGCCAGTACAGGAACATAAGGATGTATGTTCCCTTCCAGCTCTGTAGAGGGAGAAGGCCAGAAGACAAGCCACAACCTGAACTTTAAATTTTTAAAAATGCATAAACACTAAAAAAGGGTAGTTTAAAAATATGCATCCTAAGTCATTTGCAAGATGCACACTTAATGTGAAATTTTAACCAATATTCATTAAATATTATTCTGCAATGTTTGTCCAACTCAACTGTTCTCTTCACACCATGGTGCCAGAGACTCATGATACTCCTGTATACCCTGTGTCTTGCTATAAAACAGATAAAAAACTCTGTAGTTCTTCTTATAAGGGGAATATACTTTCCCACAAGCTTTCTGAAATACTCAGAACAAGGATGAGTACAGCAGTTTACTAACGTGACACAAGAGCACAATGGTCACACCAGGGAATACCAGCAGGACGCAGGTCTTTTATTTGTCCTGTGGCATGATACCGTGCATCACAACTCTATGTGCTACACAGAAAAATCATATCCCTTCTCTCAGACAGACAGTATTGGCTATGCTACAAGATAAAATGCATGTCAAATAGATGTCTTGCTCACTAATGTTGAATGTCTCAGCTTTTAATGAAAATAAGGTGTGCTTCTTCTGAACAAACAGCTTGAGTTGTATACAAAGCTTGAAAGCAAGACAAAATCTGCAGTTAGAATCAGTGATATAAAAGTGACTTAAAGATTTATTTTTAATGCGTACTTTGCATTATTAATACTGGGCCTCACTATGTGATGTAGCCATTTAAACTAATCAGAGAATACACCCAGATGCTTCTGCTTTTTATTTATTTTTTTTTAAACAGATTGTCTTGGATAAGGAATGCAATTTATTATCACAGAACTGCCTTTGACTGATGCTGTGTTGTTATCCATTTATATTTACATGAATAGTAATGGTACAATACTATTCTACAACAGTACAACACTGAAGTTATCATATACTGTGTAATTTATTGGGTTTATGTAATATAGTAACTACGTTCCCCAACCATGACAACACACATGAGAGAAGCCATTAGACCTCAGGATTTTCAATCAAAAAGATTTTTCTTTCACAGAGTCTGTGTTTTACTTAGAAAATATCATGTTTTTTCCTAAATGTTGTGTCTTAGATTGATATAATTTCATGTGGAAAAAAACTCAAGCTACTTAAATCTGATAGAAATAATGAATGTTGGTTCAAATTTGTAAAATTCAAAGTTACATTATGGTGCAATTATAAGCAGTGCATGTCCTCTTTTACTGAGCATTCTGCCTGAGAAACTCTGAGAATTAGATTGAAAACATTACCATTTACTGTTTTACCTTCTGCTCTGAAATTAACTTTGTGGTTTATGGTTAGTATATTTAGCAGAACAATTAGCATCTAAATTATGTTAAGCCACTGAACTGTTTGTATATACATGTTTTTTAAAAAGAATAAGAAAGATAAGGGGGAATTATTCTTTTCATTGTCTGCTCTTAAGAAGGAATGAAACCTGATTTTAAACAAGAGAGATTGTAGGGTTGAGCCCTTTTTTGAAGAGATGAGCATCACTGAAGTCAAAATGCTTTAGACACGTGTAAAACAATCTGATTGTTATTTCTATTTTGACATTAGCTAAACTGCTAGAAACAATAAGAATAAGAGAAACTTGTATTTCTTTAACAAATGCTTTTCTTTATTCTTCCTTGGTCATACAGTCATTCCCAGCACAGCACTGCAACGCGTCCCCCCACAGTGAGCTTGCAGCGGACCATTTCTGTGGAAGGGTAAGATGATTCTCTGTTGAAGCTGCCCGTAGAGCTCTCAAATACCACTAAGCCAGACACTGAACTACCCACATACACATAGCTGTTAATTACTCTGTTTTCTTAATGTGTGAATGAGTTCTTTTTGGCAAAGCAGTGTCCCAAACTAAGGATGAAAACGTACTGGTAGAGAATAATAATCCCGTGCTGGTGTATATCTGTGTATATTAATGTGTTAATTGTAGTGGTATAGCTCTGAGTACTTAGCTAACTCCATTTTAATATAAATAATTGGGTAAAATATGAATACTTCACAACCACAGTTAATATTTTTGCATCTTTATGATATTAGAAAAGCTGATATTTAACAAGCACAGATTTTGGTTGCACTGACTGGCATAGTTTACAAAAAATGTTAGGTTTGTTTCTCCCCTCCCATAGAAATGTGGAACTGTTTGAAATATATTGTAGGCATGGGTAATAAGTTGTCATTGGTTGCTCTCAGGTCCTATTTCAAAGCTTTTCTTTCTTGTCATAAAAGTGAGAATCCAAATTTTCCACAGAGGAAAGATGTTATCTTGTTGTATTTTGTTTTATGTTACAACCTTACTGTCGTGCAGTCAGAAAATAAAATGGTAGATACGTGAAATAATCTACTCCTAAGTGAAGCCTGAAATGTTATTCTCACAAGTCTCATTTTTTTCTTTCTTATCTAGATCTAAGATTTTAAGTTTTTATTTAAAATGTGTAGGACAGCTATAGTAAATATTCATTGAAAACAAGACTGAATAATGAAATTGCTACAGGAAAGGTGCATGTGGCTTAAGGGCTGTCATCCGGAAGGTAATTCTATAAAAGAAACCCTCATCATCCAAGCTTCTTGCTCAAAACAGGGCTACTTTCAAGTTAGATCAGGTTGCTCAGGGTCTTGTCCAGTGAAGCTGTGACTATCACCAAGTGTGGAGATTGCACAAGTTCTGGGCAACCTGTCTCAGTGCTTAAACACCCTCATTTTGGGTTTCTTTTCTTTATCTCTCTCTTTCTCTTTAATGAACAGAGTCATAATAAGTTCCCCTGTTTTTTCCTCAAATCAAGTCATGAATAAATTGATGTTTGGAATAAAACTGAGCTTCAAGAACAGGTTTATCAATTAAAATGGTGATTGGATTAAAAAAAAGGGAAAAAAAAAAAAAAAAGAATTTGCTAAATTGAGATTTAAGGAAAGAAATTCTATTATAATGTCTCTGACTTGGTCTAATGGACTCCATAATTCAGGAGGTATCCTACAGGTTTAAACTCCTATTGAAATTTGGAAATCAATCTGTCTACGTGAATTTTTAGATAAATTGCAGAATATGTACTGGCCATGCAGTCAACTTGCATATATTGTCTATGAATCATTAGAGCGCAGGAAATCTGCAATTGATATTACAGGTCTCCTGCTGTTCAGGAGGTAGAAGAATATCTGGCTTGTAATTATTACTAATCAACTTACACTGAGTCATATTTCATTTCACATAGGAAAGTGGGACTGTTAGCCTATTACACCGCTGAGCAAAAATAAGTAATCAGCTCAGCCCTAAATATTTCATTATGTTAAAGCTCAATTTATTCTAATGTTTTTGTGAAGTCCATGCTGCTAAGTATGTTTATAACTAATACAGTTTAAGGTCAAAACAAAGTTATTTTTCTCTTTTAGGAACTGGATTTCCATCAGTAGAGTCCTGTATTTAGGTGATTCATTATATTGCTTTTGAGATGCACTTTGTAAATAGCTGCTTTACCTGCAAGGCATCCCTAGCACACACTTAAATTTGTGGCCTGCGTGCTGGCTCTGTGTGACTGACTGTGTAGTCACTGAAGTAATATAATTATTGGGTCCTGTGAAGGAGAAATGAAATATGGGAGGGTTAAAGAAATACAGGGGGAATTGCATTCACTGGCATTTATTCCTTTCTACCCTGTTGAATATGTGATAATTGAGCTGGCTAGAATAGATTTTTAAAAAATTCTAATAGTTTTTTCATCTAGGTAATGGATTCATATAGAAAAACTATATATATTTTTTTTTTTTTTAGGGAGGGCTTTTGTGGACTTCATGTACATCAAAAAAAAATGAGTAGCAAGGTGAAAAAAATAAAGATGTCTTTAAAGATTAAATTTTCTTTATATTCAAGCCATATATTCTTCACAGTGTAATAACTGTACATGAGGTGAACAGATTTATTATGTGTATAAAAGCATGAACTTCACAGGTGTTTGATGTCATCATTAGTGCGATCTAATTAGTAACTTCCCTAATGGTTTATTTGCATGGTTTAAAAACAAGAAAACTATAACACTTGAATTTGAAAATATTGTTGGTTTGAGTTTTTTGAGACAGTGTTAATGAACAATTTTAACTGTGAGTATTCAAAATAGGAAAAATATTGGATGAAAACTAGAACCTGTTATTTGGAAATCCTACTGTACTATCGCATGAAGCTGTAACGTTAGTGGTGTATAGCTATCCTCTCTGCAGTTAACATTCAGACTAAATTGTATTTTATATGCTACCAGTCATCTCTTCTGCTGAGCTGCTTAGAAACTAGGATTTCAACTTCTTTGATCAAGAGTGTTTTGATGGAAATTTTAAATGAATTTATCAACGTGACTGAGTATCTCAAATATATATAAATATTTATAAATAAATAAACAGCATTTGAACCATGACTAAGGGTAAGAATTTTTATTCTGAACAGGACAGATGTTACAGATTGCTTTGTGTTTCAAAAGTGTCTTATATAAAGTAATTCTGGATGCTTGCTACTAACGGACTGTGTATTGATATTTCGAAACATGGCTTAGAGGCACTGCTATTTTTAGGTATTCTCTTAGCCTTTGAATGTTTCCTGCCTCCTGACAGTGCAATGCAGTTGCCTATCACCATTTCCATCTCATCTAGCTTTGCTTATAAACTGAAAAGCTGGAGCATTCATGGTAAATAGAGCCATCGAATGCTGTAAGTAACAGTTTATAGAAAAGTGGTTCCAATATGGAAACAATAGTTTTTAAAAGCAGGATGCAAAGCAACCTTTCTAGTATGGAGTTGTTTGTGTTGGGTATAGCAGGTGGAACAGAGATGCAGTTTGCGGGATTTATTTTGATTATTAGCATGTAAATAATGCACCTCTTTGATCAGAGAAGAGAGCCAAGTGCTTATGTGAGACAGTATAAATGAATAAGCATACTAGAATAATCATCTCCCTTTCAAAGTTAAAGAGGATATTAGCTGTCCTACATTGTCGCTCTAGAAATCAATGATATTTTTCAAATCTAGGAGAAGTACTCCTGTGCATTTAAAGTAAATGTCAGGCATCATGGTAAAAATATAGACCAGTTTCATTTTTCAAATAAAAGATTATCCCTGTATGCCAATTCCATCTTGCTAGCTGTAAGCAGAAAACATCGCCTGGTGTGCAGGCTTTAATTTCCCTACAAAAGACAAAATGAAAGACTGTTAAAGTCCAGAGGGGTTCCCACAAAACAAATAAAGTTGCACATGTATAAGCCAGTGCACTCATGCATGCATCAGTCAGGTTGAAGCCTGGCTCCCAGTAGGTTGCCTCATATTAAATATACTTCAAAGTTTGTGACAAGTTAGACATGATGTTCACAGAATAAATGCCTTAAAAATGTAGTCAGGATTAAAGTTAGGATAGAGTATTGCTTCTACATTCAATCAACAAGCAATGCCAAGGAAACCATAGTCAAATAAACAGATAAAATACTTGTTTCAAGCAGAATGGGTAACTGTAGTAAGCAAAATTATATTTTGCTATGAGATATGATAAATGAACATCTCATTAAAGGCTGAATGCTTAGTTGTTAGTATATCAACATTTAGTAAAATGAAATAATAAGTCACTAATCAATTACACGGAATGAAAATGAATGCACATGACCAACACATTGTCTCAGTTTAAGAAGGCAAAGTTATCCCTCTGGGCTGTGATGCTCAATGTGACAGCAATAGATAAGAGGAAGGTTTCCTTATTTTTGTTATTTTCAATCATAAGTGAAATCAGGATAATAATAATTAAAGTCACAAATCAGGGATCAGACCCCACTGGCTCAGGTGCAACACTGATAGGTAACACTGATGTGCTCAGCCTCTCCTAGGCTTTGAGATGGTAAAGGACTGGGGACTGGAGAAAGGAAGGAGGAGGGAAGGTCTGCCAGCTCCCTGCCACTGCCAGGTCGTGGTGTTTTGGAAACCTCACAAGAAAGGTAGATCAGAGGGAGGGCTGGGGAGGAAGGCAAGGGATAGTGCTGTTTCACATCATGATGGAAAGATTTTGCCAAGCCTAAGAGGGGAATAACAAGGGGAAAAGTAATAGCCAGGATGCCACAGAGGAGATATTGCAATAAAACAATAGATGAGAGCACGACAGATAGATTTTTCTCTAAATTGTTGTGAAGCAGAGTTGTAGAAGCTATAAAAGAACATTTAAATAAGCAGAGTAAGTTTGGTTTTGCCTGAACTTCAAAGTCTTTTAAAAAGGTGTGTGTGCATATTCCAGGCCTTCATCCACTTAAGGTTTCAAATTCTCTCTTGTGTGATTAATCAGATTGTAAACCATCATACACACTGGCACGTTCTCTGTCCATCCTAGCTTTCTGTCTTAAATGCTGTGAAGAAGAATGCTCAATCTATTTGAATTACCTTTTTTAGGCCCTTCCAGTATGAATGTCCTTTGACTGTCTGAAATAAACATGCAGTTATTTATCAGGACTTTTTGAAGCATGAGAGGAAAACTAGAAGTATTGTACTGAAAAAGCAATGGCTTGATTAGCCAGCTGACTCTAAGCAGGCTCACACAGTGAATTGTCAGAAGCCATACACCATACTGCTCAAGAGAAGGGTGCTTTAATCCCTTAGCTTTGGGGTGTTTTTTTCCCCCTGATGTGCTACTAATGTGTGACTTCAACCAACTAATACAATTTCTCTCTACTTCAATTTTTCCTCCTGCTATTTGCTACTTTAAGTAGCTTGAATGGTTTTTGTTGCGTTATATGGGTGTAGTGCTTTGCACAGAGGGTGCGGGGTCTTCGTTGGAGACTGGCTGCTACCCTAATGCAAGCAGTAAGATACATAAATATTCTTCTGGGCTTTCTATGATGTGTGTTACTGTAACACCAAATCAGCATTTGCATGAAGGGACGTATGATTTCAGTATCCGTTGTGAGGCAAACAGTGTTTGTGAAAAAAAAACAAACCACCAAAACAACAAAAAACCTGCAGCCAAAGCAAGATCAAAGCCATATTTCTGAGTCCCTGCAGGTTTGGGATACCTCATTGACTGGATATAACTGAAGAACTCTCTAGGGTCTGATATTTGAAAGCACCCAGTGCGCTTAATATTTCTGTAGATGTTCCAAAGAGCACAAAATCATTTCAACACCCCAATTTTATGCATGGTGCAGAAGAAACAGGCAGAGCTGTGTCAGTGTGAAATGAATACTAAAACTGACTGTATTCTTTAATGTAGCCAGCAGCACAAAATAAGCAAATTAAAAATGGATTTTCTTTCAGTTAGTTACTATAAAAATTACTTGTTTTCAGAAAGCTCTTCCCCTTCATTTATCAGTCCAGTTTTTAATCTGTTAAATTAAATCTATAATTACTATGGATTCACAATCTACAGAAGGATGATAGGGATACTCAATGGTTTTTGTCTTACCATCTTCTTGTCGTAAAAGAGTAAACTGATCAAAACAAATATTCAGTACAAATGTAGCAAATAGAAAACACTTAGCTGTTTTCAAGATAATGAACAAATAAAACAAACATGAATTAAAAAAAAGTTCAGGAGGAAAAATGCCTCACTTTTTGGATTTATTTTTGTTAATCGCATTTTTATGACAGCAGAAATTTTCTGAAGTGTCGAAGCTTTACCCAGTCTGATTTGTTACTATTTATTGGTTTCAAATATTAATTTAATAATACATTTACATCAGGCCTGCATTTTATAATGTGCTTTACAGAATCTGATCTGATGCATTCCCTGAAGCAAGTAACCAAGTCCATCCAAATTGATTCTCCCATTGATTTCTGAGCCTGTAAATTTGTGTGGATTGCAGCACTTTATCTGCTCCTTTGCTCCAGGCTCTATTATAGTGAATCTTCCTTTCTTCTTTCTCTACCTTTTTAATTTCTTCCCTGTTCTCCTTTACAGATGCACTGTCTCCCTTTATCCTGTTCTCTCTTTTCTTTCCTCTTTTCTTTTTTTTTTTTCTCTTTTTTTTTCCCCCCTTCTGCTGCCTTCTGTCAGTCCAGGAATGTTTTCATCTCACACTCCTTTCTAATTTCTGCTTGATTTCCCCTGCTGCTCTTCTCTGTTTGTATTTGGTACAAAGCTGCAGGAGGGCATAAAACATGCACACACAGAATTAAAGTGCTAGTACGCTTTGTTAGCACCTAGGAACTTACCTTCAGCCGCATTTATCACAGAAGCAATTGTAAATGGGATAAGTAGTTAAAGCTGGAGGCAGAAACATGCATTTCAGAAACACTGGTTGTTACACTGTTCTTTTTTCCTAGGTAGCTACAGAGTGCCACCTATTGTCTCCAAAGCAAGCAGTGAGCTTTTAAAATAAGTTACCCTGAAATTACCTTTGTTGCTGTTTTCTGTGGAGAACTACACATTTTTACTGAGTGCATTTACTGCAAGAAAACATTGTTCACATTTGAGTTACTTTTCTTTCACTGCTTACTCTCCCATCACTGTGTCATCTTTAAGTCTTTAATTCCATTACCTCCTTTACAGTATTTATCTGCATTCTGTCTAAAGTCCCTTCATGTGTATGACAATTACATTCATAAAGAAATTTAATAGAGGCAAAGGAGTTTTTCCTAATGTTGCTTCCCAGATATTCAAGAAAAATTGGAGCACCTGTTCTTAGATTTCCTTAAAGATCATATTAAAAGAGATGACTATAAATTTTTATACCAGGTGAATAAATATATAACATCATCATCTTTAGCTTTACCAGAACTAGCCTTTTCTTTGAGTGTGGCTAAAGCATTGACAGATAACTCATTTCTGCATTACTCTCAGGAGAAGACCTCGTCAGGGACTGGTATTGCAGTTTGTTTGCTTGAGAAACTTTTTTCCTACTTCAATTTCATAGCATGCTACAAAGCTTTATTATCATCATAAGGGACTTTTTTTTTCATTTTCATACTAAGTACCTTATGCAAGCGTGAACCATGATACATTTAAAAAATCTTATTATTATACTACGGTGAATTGGCATATAGCTTCTGCTTCCTGTAGATTTTGCAGTATAGTCATGGCGAAATGTTATTTCTATGATGATGACAACAACACTTGTGTGTTCTTGAATCCACCTTTCAGATTCTGCAGAATACTCAGATATGAAAGAAATATGAAGACATGTTACGCTTGGTCATTCTCTATACAGCCAAATTTAAGTCATGACCAAAATGACCTGATTAGGCTAAAGAGCAGGAGCCAAAACCCATTGTGTTCTAATCACAGCTTCTGATATTTCCCCGTTATTGTTTGAGCTTCCTCTGAACATAACCATCCAAGAGCAGAATGTGAATTTTGCTGTCAAAATGCCAAAATTACAAAAGAGCACTGACAGTGTTTTAGGCATAAATCTGCTGACTTGATCAGAGACAGGGATTAATAACTGGGCCAACTTTTTGTTGAGCTGCACAGCTTACTATTCAGTGGATACCCAGTTGTATTGACCTAGTTTTGCCCATAGTACTGGCTTTCAACTTTATGATCCAAGCTGCCTGTCATATGTGGAAGTACTCACTTTCATTCTGAGCAAGAGCTCTTCTGACTTCCCACCAGCAAAGCATGCAAATGTATTTGTTTGACTTTACTGCCTCTTTTTCCTCAATAGCCAGGTAAATAATAATGGCAGTAGCTCAACTCTCGCAAAGTATTTTTGATGTGTAGGACTCAAAGATGACAAGTGGCACCGTATCAGTTTGTGGATGAGGAAATTGGAGCTGGAAGAACGACTTGCCAAGATCACTCAGTAGCGCACGGGCTAAGCAGGGGAAAGAATCCACACTTCCAGCTCGCTGCCTTAGTTTTGCTCCAACCCCCAGGCCACCCTTCCTAATTAAAAACCTGTTTAGACTTCTTAGATCTGGATTATGTTATGTCTAATCTGCACATATTTAAGATGGTGCTAAAAGTGTTGCTACAAGGCAAATCAACAGCAATGATCCAAAAGAAAAAAAAAAAACAAAACAAACAAACAAAAAAACCCCTTTATTTTCTGATTCATTAAAAACACTTTAAGAATACACAGACTCAAAACAATATGTCATTTTCTCACAGCTGTATTTTTAAAAGATTGTTTTCTGACTATACAGTGTTAAGAGAAAGTTATAAGATGGAGAACCATATGGAGTATGACTAATACTTTCACTAAAGGTTACAATCACCTTTAAAACTATTATAAAAAATTTGCTTTAGTTTTTTCTTTCAAAAATATTAAGCCTCAGTTTAAGAAAGTTGAGATGTTATTTAAATATCATGATCAAGCTGGGGATACTGTTTGAACATTACCACTGGGCAAAGATGAACAAACGCCTACTGATTTTGGAATTACCATGTAAAGGTTAAGTGCCCATGATGTATACAGCCATAAGACTTAACTTGCATCAAATAAGACATCCCGTGATGCATCACTTCTCTATCTCTGTTTTCCCTTTCCTTTCCTTTCCTTTCCTTTCCTTTCCTTTCCTTTCCTTTCCTTTCCTTTCCTTTCCTTTCCTTTCCTTTCCTTTCCTTTCCTTTCCTTTCCTTTCCTTTCCTTTCCTTTCCTTTCCTTTCCTTTCCTTTCCTTTCCTTTCCTTTCCTTTCCTCTCCTCTCCTCTCCTCTCCTCTCCTCTCCTCTCCTCTCCTCTCCTCTCCTCTCCTCTCCTCTCCTCTCCTCTCCTCTCCTCTCCTCTCCTCTCCTCTCCTCTCCTCTCCTCTCCTCTCCTCTCCTCTCCTCTCCTCTCCTCTCCTCTCCTCTCCTCTCCTCTCCTCTCCTCTCCTCTCTCTCTCCTCTCTTCTCTCTCTTCTCTTCTCTCTCTCTTCTCTTCTCTTCTCTTCTCTTCTCTTCTCTTCTCTTCTCTTCTCTTCTCTTCTCTTCTCTTCTCTTCTCTTCTCCCTTCTTCTCCCTTCTTTTCCCTTCTTTTCTTCTTTTTTCTTTTTCCCTTCCCTTCCCTTATGAAATGGAAATGAAAAAGCCATTCATATGAAGTAGAACTGTTACATAGTACACAGGAAATATTGGATCTTTTTTACAGGAAGCATTCTGGAGCATGTTTCTGTAGATGTTGTGTGTGTGTATGTTTACAATTGTCACTTTGCTGGTAACTTTTATTTGTAAAAATTGAGAATTAGAAGAACATCCTAGTTCTCTGTGAGAGGTCACAGACACATAAATGTATGTGTTTGTGAGTATTTGCAGGGCTGGGCTTAAGATTTACACATACCAATATAACAGCATTTACACATTTTCTGAAAAGTAAATTGTTAGAGGGATTTGAAATGGGGTAAGTACCAATAAATATGGGGGGGTGTATGTATATACAGTTGTGTGTGCTTGTGTATCCAAGGGAGAGACAGATCTGAGGCCTGGTATGTAGAGTAGAGCTTGGGAACCAGAATACCTGGGACACTTTCTCAAGGATGTTACCTTGATTACTTAGGAAAGCCATCTCTTTCTGGACATAAGTTTTCCCATCGGTAAAATGCATATTATTATGTTTACATCCTTTGGGGCATATTTTCAATTTACAGATGGCAAGTGCTGTATGAGATGTAGCTGTTATTATTTATTGATTTCCATCATAATGAACAACTTTTTAAACCAGTAAGACAAAAGTAGATATCCTCTCTGGTTCAGTGACAAAGCCGCTGTGTGACTTTACAATTGCAAGCACCTGATAATGTCAAACTGGAGTTTTTAATGAGATTCTGCTCTATTAGCTTGATCATACAAATGTTATTTGCTCCAAATCTGTCAGGATCAAACATACATGCCATTGCTTTGCCTAGAGTTTTACATTTTTTCTTTGTTCATTTGTTTAAAAAGTAAGACTAGAACTTAAAATAAAAAAGGTACCACATAAAGATTGATTCTACCTGTATATATAGTATTGCTATAAATTAGATTATAAAATATCTTCAGTGTTTCAGTTTTTCTTTTAATAAATCCATCACTTAACTTAGTGAAGATGACTCCAGTGGGCTGAAATTAATAGAGATATTTGGATTCAACCATGAGGAAAAAAAAATAAATGTGTTAACTGGAGAACAGATAGGGTAGGAATTAACCAGCATTATTTATCTCATTCGTTAAATGGTTTCTTTAAGCAATAATAGGCTATTGTGTCTTAAGCAAAATATAGTATGCTTAAGATGCCTTGAAAAATGCGTACACACTAAGAGTTTTGAATGGATAAACATTATCATTTTGTTTCTATACAGAGAGCCTCGAAAAATCATCCTGCACAAGGGCTCCACAGGACTTGGTTTTAACATTGTGGGAGGAGAAGATGGGGAAGGCATTTTCGTGTCTTTCATCCTAGCAGGCGGGCCTGCCGATCTCAGCGGAGAACTGCAGAGAGGAGATCAAATTTTGTCTGTAAGTATTTGCATTGGGCTTTGCTGGCCAACTACTTAATCTTGTTCTTTGTCTATACTGCAAGGGACACGTGAAGTCTTTCTGGTTTTCATGTTGTGAAATCCAAGCTGGAAGCAGTTTAATGTTGAATATTTTGTTTAGTTGCTCTTGGGTTTTATTGCATTTGTTAATGGTGTTACCTGCACTTAGCTCAGAGACTTTTCTCTACTTAATGCTGCCTGCAGTATGGCAACACTGCAGAGAAGACCTAAACACAATGGAGACCTCAGCATTTCCCAGTTTAGCCCATCATCCAGTTCCATTTTGCCCAAAATGCACTAGTGAGTCCAAAGATATTTCTCAGTTTCAGATTTTCTTTGTGGAGAAAAAGCAGTAGGATGAAATCATCTAGACTGGGGGCGCCATCTAGTGTGCACTAAACTGCTCAGCAAATGGCTCAATACAAGAAGGAGATTAATTAGGTTATGTTAATTATCTCTGTGCCTCTAATGAATTTGATGATCACTCTGAAATTCATTTTGAAATCTTAGAGGATAAAAGGCTTTGTAGCCTGAGGTTATATTTTGCATACTTAGTCTCAAAAACATCTTTTTAATTTTTCTTTCATGTGTATATTGATAGCACGCATTTATAGGCTCTGTCAAGTAATTGAACATCTGACTGAAACAATCTGAACATAAAGGATTTTGAATGACAATTAAAGCCTTGAAACTGTAGTTAAATATCTTTTCACATTATGCCGCCTTACAGAAAGAAGAAACTATCCCAAATTGATACAGTTGTGGCTGTTTCACGCAAAGTACATAACTAGCCTTAAGGCAAAGAACTGAAACACAGGAATTACTCATCCCAGATGAGTGATGGACCCACTACGCTGCAGTGTCACTTCTCACTCCAGCTCTCGTGCTTTCTGTCCCTGTGAATCTTGCAGCCTTGCCTGCACTTTGGTTAGCATTGGGGTGGAAGATGGCTTTAGTCTGGACGGTTTGTGGCATGGT
Source organism: Theristicus caerulescens (assembly GCA_020745775.1). Taxonomy (NCBI): domain Eukaryota; kingdom Metazoa; phylum Chordata; class Aves; order Pelecaniformes; family Threskiornithidae; genus Theristicus; species Theristicus caerulescens. Next base: position 125,114,690 of record CM036559.1, on the reverse strand, counting down.
TACGCGGCACTTTCCTGGTCAATGTTTAAATCCCTTCATGAGGAAGCTGGAACTGGTTTTCTCACATTGCTAAGGAGTTTCTTGGCCACTGGCCTATTCTATGAAAAGTGAATTTACCTTCAACCTGTCAAAGTTTTGGTGTGAAAAGGTGGCTGGAGCTGCTTTGCGATATATGGAAAATCTGGTGAGTTAACACCAAAGGGATGCAGTAACCTGAAGTTGTGAGGACTATAATAGTATATTTTATCTAGACCTGTTCCTTGAAAATGCTTTAATAAAATTGAGAATGGGTAAGTAAAACATGTTTAGGTGCCTTACAGAGATCCCTAAGTAGAAAGTTCATAGGAAACTGCAAAAAAACCCAAAATAGACTCTTAAAAGGTTATCAACCTGAAGAGCTAAGGAAGGCAAATGAGAAAACAGACAAGAAACCCAAAGAATAGAAATGGAAATTTCTTCAAGACAATTATGCAATTTATTTTTCTTTGCCTAGATGCAGGAAAATAAGGCTGACTGAAAGAGCACTATGAGATCAAAGCCTTTCACAGTACACAGTATTCAGAAATCCAGCAGCTCAGATACAAATTTAAAAGTCCATTTTCCTTTATTTTTAAGCAAGGGTATATTTAGCACTGTAGGATACTGCCACAGTTGAATTTTTAACACTGATTTTTCTCTGTTTCATAGCAATGTTTTCCATAAGTTCTAATTAAAGTTACCAGTGTTGCTACAGCATTTACTTATCATGCAAGAGTAGTTTATTTGTTCATTGAGCAGAAAGGGATGGAAATTATTACTAAATTAGATTGCATGCATATCCCCAGGCAATCACCAAGGCAGGCACTGCTGACTTATTTAGTCACAAATAACTATTATGAATCCATTTTTCCATATTCAAATGAAACAAATTTCATGCACAGGCTACTTTTAGAGCTGATTAATCTTAGACCATTGTCTGGTGAAGGGTCCCAGACACCTTAATTTTATAAGGGCTGCACAAAGTAGGTCTGTTTCTCCCTGTTTATTCTTTCTTGTCTCATCCCTCAGAAACACTTATTTCCCTACTGAAATAGTTTTCCCAATTGTTTCTCAGAACATGACAAATCTGATTACCAAGACCAAATAGTACCCTCAAAGCTAGTATTTCTAATTAACTCAGGATTGGTTGAATTTCTTTCAGACAGAAAGCATAGTAAGCGATTCAAACTTTGGAGATCTGGATTTAATTCTCTGATGTTGCTGTTGTCCTTCTACATGACCTTAGGCAGGGTGCTTCATTTTTTTTAAGCCTCAGCCTTCTGCATGGAAGAGGAGGATCACAGTAATTTCCTAATTCATGCCTGTGCTGTGAATATGGCAAAGTGTTGACTGGTTGAGAGATGTGTATACTCACCTTTGGGAAGGTACCTATAAAAATACCTTAAAGGGACTGCACATCCATGAGTTAGACCCAACAAAGCTAGGAAGATGCATTGCCTTTGAGTGACACACTGGACGTATATATAGTCCCAGAGTCAGCCCACAAGGCTTAGACAAATCCCATAACCTCTCTGCATCTCTTTCTGCCTGCTCACTGTTATGTGATCTGGAGGGGTCCAAGCCTAAAGGCCTCAAGGGGCTCTATGAAAGATTATGCTGCAGCCTTGGTCCCGTGGACGAGTGAAATTGGAGTTTATTTTTCCTAAATGCCACCAGAGGGCATCACAGGATCAGTAAAGATAGAGATCTGCCTTTGGAAACCAGCTAAAACCTTAGGAAAAGCCGTGATAGCCATATTTTTCTGTTTTCAGTTCATTGACTGGAAATGTTTCAAACTTATCTCAGAAAGCAGGCTGATATTCCCAATGCTTCTGTGCAGAGAGACAAAATGAATCATGTCTGAACCTTGAAGGCAAACTGAAGAATAATGGAAAATGTTCTGTTTCAAATGGTAAAACATTTCAAATAGCAAAAAATGAATTATAGTGTTACATTCATGATAAGCTGGTTTTTCCCCCTAAAAGGCAGGATTTTTTTAGTGCTGGTTTCTTCTTGCTATAATTCATTATGCTCTTGTGCATACTAAACTAAACTAAACATTTTCCTTCTCACTTCCGAATGTCTTTAAACTGTAGTAATGCTTTCATCACTATAACAGAATATATCCCTTCCTGTAGTATTGTCCTCTTATTAAGTATAATGTAAATATTATCAAGTGGCATTTTGAATACTAATTGACATCAAGACTTGATTTGCTAGGCACTGTGTACACACAGGTTAACTTTCATCTCAGACTTGTGTAACCCAAACGAACCAGCTCAGAATATCAGTGGGAGTATTATTTCAGTTTTAGAGCAGTGGAAATGAGGTGCCATTATGTTCATTGATTTGTTTAAAATCATGTGAGAAGTCTGGGCCAAGTCTAGACTTAGAGGCTGCTTGAACTCTGATCTAACCCCAAGTTCTCCATCTGTTAGAAAAATGTAGGCTCTAGTGCAAATAAAATATAATGTTCCTTGATGCCATCCTTGCAGTTTAAAATTCCACTTCCAATGCTAAAGGATATATTGCCTATTAAATAGCAATGGGAACCCAGTGTTGTTTAGTGAAAATCACCTGCATGAGAACAAATGATTTCCAAGAGCTATATGCATAAAATGGCCACACAGTCATCCTTGCTGAGAGAAAACAGTACAAATCTTACAATTTCAGGAAGAGATACAAAGTGAATACATTGTAATGTTTAGAGGAGTTCTTGGGGAGGCAGGAGGAGGAATATGGTCCTCTTCAAACAAAAATTGCCACACCATTTTTTGCTTTACAATCTCAAATCAAAATTATGGTAAAACATACCTACTTATTTTAGGTGTCTTAACCTGTATGCTTCAAAGCACTTTCAGTACCAAGTGTGCAACTTTATCTATAGGTACAGTACCTAAAGCACAGAGAGTTGGTTTACACATGCAAGTTCAGCAGCAAAATTCAGATTTACAATTTATACAGAAATAATTAGTGTTCCTTGAATTCCTATGATGGCATTGTTTTTCAAACTGTTTTATAATTTTCCATAAGATTGCATCAAGTTAAAAATGTATATAAATGAGAGAATTAAGGTGAATTAATAGCCATAAGGAGGTAACAGCAAGTATTTGAATCTTAACATTTGAATTTGAATCTTAGCATTTGAATCTTAACTTTTGAAATTACTGAATTTTGTGTCTTTGGAAAAGACTAAACCTCAGATTAAGCTACTGAAATTTAGACATCTACATGCTTGCTGGGTGTCTGGTTGCCATTAAAGTCAATGGAGGCTAGAGAATGATTCAGCTGGCCAAGTATGAGTTGTGTAGAGCGAGTTGAATCGCTCTGTAGGCTTTATTGCCTCTATTGATTGGGTATCCATTGACTTTAAGCTTAAACACTTACTACATGCATGCGTGTCTATATTTAGGTGTCTTAAACTGAATCTCACATTTCGTGTGTGTTTGCCCTTATAATACATGTTTGTTTTTTCACCTAACATCATGCTTGCTTCATCACAAAGAAAAGTAAAATAAAATTGTGGACCATAAAAGCAGTATCAGTTTTATTTCATTTTCCTGTAGAAATGCTTTAGTACTTTGTGGTTCACAACAGCAGGATAAAGGGTGGCTGGTAGCCTGAAAGTGGAATCAAGAGAAAAAAGAGACTGCCTGCTCTGGAGCAAGATTGCTATTCCCAAGCAATGCATCCCGCCGTTACCTTAAGGAAATAAAACAGGTTTCCTGAAGGGTAATTGCTCAACAGCAACAGGAAAAAGAGTAGAAAAAGAACAGGTTGCACTGTGAAGATGCAGGTAGTACTCTTGTAATGCTACATGCTAATGTAATGTTTTCCCTACTGTCTAACCTGAACCAGATGAAGTTAACCAAATTCTGTATGATTTTCCTCTTGATCTAGCATGGTACCAGGATGTATTTGTGTATGGGGAAAGACAGTATCTTTTTTCCCCTGCTACTTTCTGAGAATCAAACAACTATTCATTGGAAAAGGGCTACCAGAGATATTCTATGGGGTTTTCTGTCACTGGTTCATGACATTATATGTGGTTAGTTTGCAACGCTGGTATTTCAGCATCTCATTTCAGTGCTGTCTCTGGTCTTTTACACAAAGTTCTCCCTTGTAGAGGAAAGGTGATCTCTTATGTTGATCAGATTTTGTCTCGTGTCGGTGCATTGTCCTGCTGTCATTTTTGTGAGATGTTTGCTTTCCCTTCTGAACAGTTTAAACACTTCTTTCTGCTTAGTTCCTCCCACGACTCCTACCCACCTTCTCACTCACATCTGTAGCAAAAATAAAGTATGCATTGGAAAAAATACAATGTTCTCCAATTTCTACTCCAAATGTGCGCATATAGAGCAGGATAGCATGTAAGGACTCTGTGCTTATTTATAGCAAATATTTATGCTTTATATTTGCTACAGTTAGAATTGACCTTCAGATCGACTTCCCTTTGGTGCAGAGAAACTTTCAGCTTTCTAATTCAAAATGGCTTTTCGCTCATGGTAAAAGCAGTAAAACTACTTAGGGCACAGAGTGCATTTTGTTACCTAGTTACAAAACTAAGAGAAATGGCAAATACCTTTTGGTTTTGCTTCTCAGATTTTTTTTTTTCTCCAGATGGCAACTGGCTTGGAAAATGTTTGAATCATCTCTATAGGGCATGGAGCCTTTTCTCCATGGAGCATCAGTTTGTCACTCTTGTGTAATAGCGTTAGGATTGTAGCAGATACTCCCTTTGCCTTACAAGACTTATTTGCAGAGGCACTGACCGTACCCTTAGGATGTTTACTTCCCTGTGGTGGTGTGGATGATATATGACTCTGTCCTCTGACATAGCAGAGTCTATCAAATTCTGTGGCCTTTAGCTGCACTTGTCCATAAAGACTCCCTTTATGTTTTTTAACATTAATCCTAATTAGCCAATAGGAAAAATACAACTATGTAAACTTGCTTTGTAGTCACGTATAGAGAATTGTATGTTATATATTGGGAATGTTAGTATATAATCTGTGCAGTGACTTAAATGGGTAGCTCGATTCACATGATTGGACTGTTTTAAAGAAGTAGAACTTAGAGAAGGGAGAATGTGTTGCTAAACTTATCGAAATGATTAATACTGCATGGTAGGTGATATTTGTGATAGATCTGTAAAAAGAAAATCTCTGGGGAGAAAGGGAGCTGAGAGCACAGGTGCTGTCATATGTTAATAGGATAACACCAGCTCGAAGGGCAGGTAGGTTAAGCTCCTTAGGAGCAAATAGTGGATTAGTCTAAATTCAGGCTTTGTTAATATTGGAAAGCTCAGGGCATATAACCCTTTAGGCTCCCTCTGTAGCTAACAGAAAGATGTAGCCACTTATGGAGTACAATTTACCTTGCCCTAAAGTAGACATTTTATACAGGTCAGATGACCATTGTGCTGTAAAACTGTGTATTTCTTTTCACTGATTATAGAGAATTTGGCATGACTTCCCTTTATTGAAATAGATCCCATCCAAACTGACGAAACATTCATGAAACGTTTTGGTGGGGAATATGTAAAAAGCAAGTATAAGTCAGGTAATTCCAGATTTTATTCTGACCAGTAAGGAAGAATGGCCTGAAAATAGGAAAATGAAAAACTTGCCCTTGAGTACCCATATAGCGTAGTGGCAAATTTATGATTTTGTGCTGGAAGGGGATGAGGAAATTCAGAAGCATAAGTAACATGAACTTCAAAACAAGTCTGCTGTGCATTCAGAACTGATGTGGAACATCCCACAGGGAGCAAGTTTTAAAGTAACAGTTAATTCAAAAGTGGTAGCTGTTTATTTAAGAAAAAAATATTGAGTGGAATAATAGTGAGTGTAGTAAGAAATTAACCTTGGTACTTGAGAGCATTTTGATGATATGAAACTCAAGTAATCAACATTCAAAAAGTCAAAGCTGGGTCAAGTTACTGTGGTTCTAAAAAGAAGTTCTAAGTCCTAAAAATTTATAAACGTTAGGTAAAATCTTGGGACAAAGTCAGAAGAGGAAGATGTAAAATGGACTGTAACTAGCAAGGATTAGAAAAGGTAGCAAGAATATATTTGATGAGAATAGAAAACCAAGCAATAAATTAGTTTCCTAAGAAAGACTACTCAAAAGTGAGACAGAGAGAGTTCAAATGTTTAGTGCATTTTTCACTTTTGTCTTCGTTAAAAAAGGATCTGTGACCATCCAGTTAGGGCAGTAATGAGGAAACAAAGAGCTAAGTCTGTAAACCAGACAGAGGCAAAACCCAAGTTAGAACTTAGACAAATAAGATGCTTAGAAATCAGCTGAAATTCATCCTCAAATACTTAAGGAACTATTCAAAGCAGACAATTCAGAATTTTCTTCAAGAACTCAAGAAATATTTGGGAATATAAAAAATCTTGCCCAATTTTCAATGAAAACTTCTGGAAGAAATAATTAGTCTATTTGCAGATATTTAGAATACAACAGAAGGAGGAGTAATAGCCCCTATGAATTTTTCAGTGATAAATTTTCAAGCATAATTTCATTTCTGAAAGGACAACAGCCACAGGGCTGGAGAATAAGCAATAGATGTCATTTTACCACAAACTTGCTGCCCCTGTAAGGTGCCTATCAACATCTTCATACAGTGGCAGATCGCAAGCCCCCAAAAACCTAGAGAAAAACAGGGAAAAGCAAAGATGCTGTCATGGCAGGATCTAATAGGAAGATCTGGGGCAAACAGTGGGTTAATGCAAGCTCAGACATTGCCAATAACATTGGGAAGTTCTGGGATTTGAGGATGAGAGAGGAATGGCAGCAGGTCTCTGAAAGTCCTCAACCTGTTTATGTTTATATGGGATCATCTGGGTGCGCAGTGCTCCACCTTTCTGTAGAAGCTCAGTTTCACCGTTTACAATACATGCAGACATATGTCCAGTACTTGCTGTCATCATGATGAATCAAAAACATTTCACATGACAAAACTGAATCACCCATTCAACTTCCCTGCACAAGTTTTACAGGTACAGAAGGCAACTGGCCACCCAATGAGCAGAAGCTGGGTACAAACGCAAAATTATGCTTTTGAAAACCCTCTCTTTTATAGATTTAAAGAAATGGCTTCTTAAAAAAAAAAAAAAGGTTTTTTTTTTCCATGAAGCCTTGGAGTTTAGAACCTACGTCAGGCAAGCCCTAGCATCCTCTTGACCATAAAGATTCACTTTAATGAAGTATGAACTCTGTCACTTGTAAACACTACCATCTGGAAATACTTACCCTTGGAGAAGAGAGCTAGTAGTAAACTGTTTTTCAGTGTTGTTGGTAAATATACATGATCTGATGGCTGGAAGTTGAACTTAGACATATTCAGCCTCAAAACATGATGCATTTGTTTTGTAGTCAGGATAACTGGGTTATATTGCCATAGAAGCTTGTAGACTTTTCATTTTGGGACTTCAAAATAAAATAGGTGACTTTATAAAATACAAGGTATAATGGAGCTTCTAGGGAAAAATTTGCCACCTGCATATGCTGGAATACTGCGTACGTGCTAGGTTAACCGTTGGACTTGAGATCTTAAAGGTCTTTTCCAACCTAAATGATTCCATGATTCTATGATACTTTGGTGACTTCAGAGCTCCCTTTCGTCTTTTATTAATCTAGGAATCTATCTTCCAGCTGGATTTCTCTCTTGCTCCTGCCCCCATCTTTCTGCAATCTATAACCTATATTGCAATTGCCTTGATGCAGTAACTGTTTCCTAAATTAACTGACATTTCCAAGCACATGATCGGAACCCAATAAATTATACTAACAATCCTCATGAATAAGGTATGTATCTTTTTGCCAAGCAGTGTTAGCTATCAGACCTGTAAGTTACGTGTGATGTAAAGCTAGTAAATTGGCCTAGACTAGAGGCTGTGTATTTTTTCCCTGATGAAATCATCAGTTGCCTCTAAAACGTTCATTTTACAATTGCCTCAATGAGTAGAAATGATCTGATGCCAGATTGCTTGCTCTTCAGCTCCTAATAGTTTAAGGAGGAGTTCAAATTCAGTTCAAACATTCTGACTTAGCAAATTTTGTTTTTAGACTGTTAAACAGAATTATGTCACATCTGATACATTGAAGATTTGGAGTGAGCTTTACACCCCTCAGTGTAGCCTTAGTGTCAGCCTCGCAATGAAGGGAAGCTAAAAACACAAATTTGAAAGCCAAACTGCTACTGCTGGACAAAATGGCTACATCCCTGAGCTTTATTCATTCAGAGATTTGCCCCAGGCTGGACTTTTGCCTTGTACTTAAACAGACTAGACAGCAGGTGTTATTCTGCTCTACTGCCCAGTAAGTTTTAGGTTCCTGAGTGATTAAAAAAATTATCATATGACACGAGCTACAAAATAATAGAAATCGGCCATCCATTAAATAGGGTATTTGAGGGAAATCCGTAATAATTTGTTGGAGGAGATTTTGGAGATCCTTTTGAAAAAAACCAACATAGATATGCCCTTTATCTGAACAAGCAAGCCACCAGGACAATAACAAAAGCAAACCCACTTACAGAATACAAGGGCTATTTATTTTCCATTGTTTTTAAAAAAACATGCTTTATTTGAGACTATGGAGTATCATCTATTCAAAATGTCTGTGTCACATAACCTGAATCTGTAAAGCCACGAATAAACTATGAATGTTGTGATTCAGGCAGTTTTAACATAAAAATGTGAGCACTGAACACTTACTTCATCTAGAGCTGAAGACTGCAGTTAGCTACCATTGAGCCATTGATACATTGCCTCATGGTCACTGGATTGAACTCAGTATAGATTTGCCATGATCCAAGCCAATGGCCATGTCACATCTCAAAGGCCACATTACGATGGAATGTGGAAATACTTCTTTCTATTTCTAAACTTTTTCTTCGCTAGGAAGGCAAGAGCTCCCCTGCAGCGGCCCCCGCGCCGGGCGGGTCCCGGAGCTGTCCGCGGTGCTGGGCGCGCCCCGCCCCGCCGGCTCCCTCCGCCGGGATCCGCCGGGCTGCAGCCTCAAGCCGGGTGTGTGGGCTTGGCTTGGCAAAAAGATGGCCTGTCCAAGCTGCAAAGGATTGCTGCTCAAGGGCTGCCCGTTGGCAACATGCAGGAGTTTCTTGGAATTCTTGTACTTAGCGCTGGACTGTATCAAGTTGTTGGAGTTGTGTGGGCCAATGTGTAGAATGATTACACCACCTGCTTGTGAGGAGAGTTTTCCCCAGATATGTTCAAGGCAGGTCATCCCTAATGTGTGTTTTTCCAATGATGTTCCCTGTCTTGCTGAAACACCGTACTTCCATCACCTAAGGGCTGATGCTATATATTCAATTTCTAATAACTAAGCAGGACTGTTGGAAAACATGGCTCAGCTTTCCTCTCATCTCTTGTTAATGTGCTTGAAAATACTTAAGTTGACATGCAAAATTAAGGCAGATAAGTAGGGTTCTTTGTATCTTCTCTTAATGCAAACAGTGGTAATTCTGGCTGTAAAGAGCTGTCTTTATTCAGATTTCCGTTTGATTTTTCAGGCACAAAAAGCTCTTACTTTATGAGTTCAACAAATAAAAGAATTCAGCCACAACTTGAAAATCTGCTGTATTGTTTGTTCCATAGTAAAAAGATGTCATTTCTTCACCATTTAATTTACTGTATAAAAGCACTGTACTGTATCAGTGACAGTTCAAAGAAGAAATGAAAAGAAATACTCTATGTTTCCTCAGAGAAGGGATGTGTTTTCTGTTTCCAGTTCAACAAGACATTCCAAGTGTTCATTTAATCACTGTACAAATACAAAATAAGGTGGCTTAAATAAATAAATGGCTAAATAAAACAGATTATTCTGCTAGCCTGTATTTGAATGACCTACATATGAATCATGCTCAAGTCCTCTAACAGAAGACAACCAGACTGTACTAAGTTTTTAAATGGCACTGTTCAGAATTGAACCAATTTGTGCTAATATGGGCTATTCAAATACTTTAAAGGGAATATAACTCTTCCAATTTCAGAAGAGTTCGATCTATCCAAAATATAAATTTTACCTTTCATTTAGATTATGATTCAGTGTTTAATGAAGTAGATCATGCTTTAGTCTGAGTCAATGAATGCAACAGCAATTACTATAATTACTGTGAACTATTGTCGCATCTTTTTCTCCATCTCAGTTTAGTTTTGTCTGTAGTTTTAAACTATAACCTTCCATTGTGGCACTTCTCTTTGTTTGTAAGCTTTCTTACTGCTTTTTGCCACAGCATGCAGAAGAGACAGACATCTGTATAAGCTGGAGGCTCTTCTTACTTCCATTATGTCAAATTCATTTTGGAGTTAGGCATCAGAAATTGTGCAGTCAAATTCATTCTGGGCCAGGACATCAAGATGGTGTAGTCAAGCTCAGAACAGCAGTGCTACTTTGCTTATTGTGTAATGCTTCATAAAGGAAGCCAGCCCATTTAATAGAAAAACAAAACAAAACACCTTTGATATATATTAAACTTTCCTGCACATACTTGCAACTTCTTCTGACATTTTTGTTTCTTTTACTGATTATTCTTAACATAAACAGCATTATATTAATTGAAAGCAGTAATTGAAATCAGATTTTTACAATTTGCAATGTAATCATCTCAGGGAAAAACATCACCACACACAATTCTTATAATTAAAACATTGTTTTGGAGGAAGAGGCAAGACAGAGTATTATTTGTTTTACTCCTTCAGAAACACTTGTTCATTTTGGCCTGAGGGTAAGAATTTGATTAAAATGTGTAAATTAATGGTGTCTTTCATCAAGATTTAATGTGGCTACATGAATATGCTGTTTTTCAACTAGAAGGTTTGGGACTTGATTAGGTTTGCTTTTAAATATTGGGAAATAATACCCAGAAATCAAGTTAGCATCTACTCTTCTTGTTCTTTAGGAAGTCAGACTAGGTTATAAGTCCCTTCTAAATTTAATGCCTATTATTCTGCAGTGAGGTCCTGTCAGGTACTGGTGAGCAAAATAGCATGCAGACAGACTTCTACCTACCTATTTGGCAATGATTCTTTGATTTTCTTCTGCAGCTGTGCATCTTCAAGAGGGAGATCACTATTTTGGCAGCCTAGTGTAGTCAAGTCGTTTACCTGTTCAACATTACTTAATGTGTTTTGTCTGGCTTGTTTATCACCCTGACAAAAATTGCAGAAGATGATAGAATTGATGTGTTATTTTCTCTCTGATATTTCTTTTCTTTGCTTTTTTGATTTCAGCCACTCAGACCTGTAAGTCCTCCTCAAGCGTCCATCCCAGCCTATATCCTAGCAGAAAAGCGAACGTAATTTCCGAGAAATTCACTCACTATAATGTGTTGTGTTTGCACCTTAGGCAATCGTTTCTTCCAGAATGAGTGTGCAAAGGGCAGAAAGTAGTCAGTTGCCATTTCAGTGGCTTCTTGTTGTTCTGTGGAAAAGTGAAAAAATGTTTGTGTAACTTAACTTTGGTGGAATTCCTGTCTTATATTTATATTCTTGATGCATTATTAGGATCTCAGTTATTGGATCACATATAGATAGAACTATTGTTTTTCAGAGAATGGGAATAAGCATGTGGTTTCTTTATTCTTTCATACATCCTCTCCTTCTATTTACAGAGAGATTATGATGATAGATTAATGATTTTTAAAACTTCGTGTTCTGTTAACACAACTCTTACAAACCACCACAATGTTTTCCTATATTGCTTAAGAGAGGCTTGTGTTCTCCTGAAGTCTACGGTCTTCAAGGTTAAGCCTAAACAAAATTACTTTTTTATTTTCTGGACCTTCTAATACTGACCAGGTGAATTCATCCATATCCATCTCCCCAGTGCAGGAGCTCAGGAATTCAGGAATGTTCCTTTAAGCTTTTTTTCAGTTTGTCCTACTGCTTCTTTCTCAGGATGCTCTCAAGTACTCCAGTTATGAAAAGGAAAAACACATAGATAAAACCCCATCTCCCTACTAAAGGAAAGACAACTTGCCTTCAAAATTGTCTTCAGAGACACTGAATCAAGGCTGAGGTTTCCTTTATGGCATGATATAGGCAGTGTGCTCCCTAACCTTAAGGATTCTGTTCGGCCCTCCACAGTACCAAAGCTGCGACTACAGTGCTGAGTTAATGAGTAATTGTCATGCTGGTACCTCTGTGCCTATGGCAATGCAGCATCAAGTGTCATAACACCATCACTGAGTAAAAGTAGGGCACAACACCTCTTTCTTCCGCAGCAGTAGCCTAAATTGTGCTCCTTTCAGGAAGCTTGTATTCTCCACAGATGTTGCAAACTAAGTCCTAATTGACACCATATTCCTCTTTACGTGTTTTCAGTGTTGTGCATTAAAATATATTAGACTTTATGGCACTGAAAACTCTGATTCTCTCCTTTGTTCTTTTAGAATGCACTTAATTATTGCCTTCTAAGATACTGTATTCCTAGACTGAATTTCAGCGAGATTTTTCCAAGGGTCTATGTTAGTCTTGCCATCCACCAAACTTGAGGTTTATGTACACAACTTTGATGAAAGTATTTGAACCTTTGGCGCATTTTTATGGAAAGCTTCCACCAGCCATTTTTGTAGCCTTTGCTTTCAAACAGGAAGATGGGACAACTGAGATCTTTTTTGTTAGACAAATTATGAAGTTATTATCTTACATTTGCCTTATGCTCAGAATTTCTTTTCAGTAGCATTAGAGCATTACTTGTGAATAAAGATAGTCACTTCCCTTTACACAATATAGATAGAAATTGTAAAAACAACATGAATTTTGCACACTTCACGTGACAGAAATGTAGACGTTATTAGAGTGTATCTATCAGCGTATAATGCTTTGAAATATATGAGCCAAAGACACTAATACATTGCAGTACCAGAACTCTGAATTCTTGTCATAGATTGTCTGTATGATTGTAACAACATGGGGATCCATACATACCTGTTCTCATAAAGCATTATGTTCTGCCACAGACATTTGCTTTGAATGTTTCTTTAGGTATGGTAGTCTTCCAGCCTACACTTCTACTATAAGGTATCTGCCTTGTAGAAGCTACTTTAGTGCCCTTAAAATATTTTGGCCCTGTATATACTCTACCAGTCATCCTCCCTCCTGTTTGCTGAGATTCCTCTCCTTGCAAAGAAGTCGCACAACATGAAGATAGTACTGTGCTGCCTCTTAGGTCCTTCATATGCTGCCCCAAAGGGTCTAGGACACATGCATAGATCAAGCATTACCAGCATGGTAATGGTATTCATACTCTCCGCTGCAGAATGCACACATGGACAAATTAGTTAAAAAAGCACAGTTATTTTTCTGTAAGGTAACTTATAATTAATTTCCTCTTTTACATCATTATTGTGATTATATAATAGGACTTGTGTGCATGGGGACATGAATAAGGTAAGATTTGAATAGGTTATATTCTTCTGGTATGCTAGTTCCACATTTACTTGTTTGCTTCCTCAATCTAGAGATAAGCCAGTGTGTAATTATTTTTGTATAACATGAAAAGATTGCAACAAATCATGCTTCTCCAAAATTCTAGATCTTCTATAGTTTTGAATGATATTAAAATAATATAGACAGTTGAAATTCAGAGTAATTTTTTTTAGAAATAGGGAGAGATGATTTTTGTGAATAAGATGGGGAGAAATATTAAATGATCATCAAATTGAGTAGCTTAAAAAGTTTTTTGAGGGAAGAAAGGATGAGTTGTTTAGGAAAAAATGTGGGTTTTCCTTCCTTGTCATAAAGAAAAAAAACTAATTGAGGAAAGATGTTTTTCTAGACAGGTTGAACTGGTGAAAATTTTATTCTTATGGAATCATACTTTCAGAAACCTGAAACCTCATCTAGACAATTATGTTTCTGCATACAGTCAACAGTTCTACAGCATAATGCAGTCTTCTGAGTCAGAAACTGAGAGATCTCCTGGGTTTTATATCATTGCTATCACGAATCAGTTTTTCTAAGAATAATAGTATAAGTGTTGTTCACATACGAGTAAAGACCAGATTTTGCCATGGAAATACGGAAAAAAATGTTTACGATGAGGGTGGTGAAACACTGGAACAGGTTGCCCAGAGAGGTGGTAGATGCTCCATCCCTGGAAACATTCAAGGCCAGGTTGGATGGGGCTCTGAGCAACCTGATCTGGTTGTAGATGTCCCTGCCCATTGCAGGGGCATTGGACTAGATGACCTTTAAGGGTCCCTTCCAACCCAAACCATTCTATGATTCTATGATTCAGTGATAAATAATAATTAAACGTGTTCCCAAAATATCACGTCCTCTAAGATTTGGTGAAAGACAGCAAGTTAAGATGGGCCAGTTTCTAAATGCAATTATCATAGAATTGATCAAATTGATGAAAATAAATGTATTCATAACAGATTCAACAGCTGTTATTTGTAAAGTTCTATGGAATCAAATTTTTTTTTGTAAGCCTTAAAAAGTTGTTAAAATTTAAATAACATAAAATCCATATTTTCAGTATGTGCTTAGCCATCTTGTGTTACTACTCAATAAAGATAAACACAAAAAAAGTTGCTATTGCTGAGAATTTCGGGCTTGTGTTTTGGCCTGTTTGCCTGTGAAATCGATGGCATTGTTCTCTCTTCTCCCCACACCCTTTTTTTTTTTTTCTTCTCTTGAGTAGTCAGAGATAGATTTCTGTCCTGCCGAGGTTGTTGACATGTCAAAAGTTTCCAGTTCTTCACTGAGACATTACGAAGTGGAAACTTGTAGAAGTGAGGAGGAAAGTCAAATAAATAAATAAAGAAAGAAAGAAATCCCACATACTTCAGTATAGCCAGACAGTAACACTCCCACTGAAAAGCAAGATTCAAATTACTGGAGCAGTTAACAATTCTATATACAAATTCTGTCTCTTCCTTGGGCTGCTGCTGAGAAAACATTTAACATCACAAATACAAATCAGAAGAGTTCTGAAAATGTCCATGAATTTTAGGGGTGGGTTCCCTACTTTGTTCCGCTCTGTCCCACTTCTACTGCTTATGCAACAAAAAATGATGATTAAGTCAGAGGAACCCCATGGAAATGTCTATCAGTGTCAAGTAGCCAGAAGTGGCAAAATTGTACCTGGTAGCGACTCCACTGCTGTCATGTGCAAGATACAGGGATATTTGTAGGCAATAGGAGGAGGCATTGCATGAAAAGAAAATGGTAGATGGGATTCCTCCCCTGAAGTTCTCCAACCAGCAGTTTTTGTTAGAGGTGCTCTATGTATATCTCCAGGTTCCCCTGATGCTACAGACTGGGCTTGCAGAGTCTGGCTGAAGGAGCGGTTTCCTTGCCTGCAGTATTTTACAATGACCTTCAAGCACTGCGGAAAATTTATCTCTTAAACCTTATATATTAAATGAAATTGATTGATGAAGAGATTACCGAAAATGTAAACTCAGTAGAGCAGGAAACCCCAAAAAAGCAGTGGTCAGAGAATATGCGTGGATGAGCGTACATAAACTATGGTGTGCAGTATTAGTGCAGATCCTCATGGCCAGTCATAGGTAACGTCCTCTCAGCCTTTTTGATTTTGTACTTTCACTTCTGCATCTGGGCAACCTGACCTTTACATCCATCAGATATTTAAAAAAAAGAAAAACACCTCTCTTTCTGTCTAATGTTAAACTACTCAGATGTGTTGTTGTTTGCATTCCTTCTGTAGGTGAACGGTATTGATCTTCGAGGTGCTACCCACGAGCAGGCTGCAGCTGCGCTAAAAGGAGCAGGGCAGACGGTAACAATCATAGCACAATACCAGCCGGAGGGTAAGCAAAATAATAAACTTAAAGACATATGGTAAAAGATAAGTGCTTTAAAGCCACCCATTTAACAGGATGAGGCTGGTGTAGATAGTGCTTTTCCCAGCTATCATCAGAAGTCATCTGGAATGAAAATTCAAGTGGCAATTCTATCCCAAGGAAATAGCTGTATTTTTGTCACAGACTTTGCTTTTAGAAGTATTTTATGCAACTATAAGAACTATCTTTAAATGTGCATATAATAATCAACACTTAGTTAACCATTTTATTTTCATTATTGCTTATTTAACGTTCTTTTCTATTCTCCTTCTGGAGGCAGTGCGAAAGATAAGTTAAGAATGAACAGAAATGCCAGGAAGATCAGACAGTCAGATCAGAATTAAACAAAGATAAATGCTTCCTATCAAATGCATAGAGCTTCCCATTATTCCTTTTGGTTGAAGGTGTCCTTGTACCTCCAGGGCAATTAGCCCCAGAGAACAAGTACGTACTAGAGAAAATGACAGCTTTCTAAATAAAAGCATCAACAAGAAATTCAGCAAAATATAAGACATTAGGGTGGGATGTCCTCATCCAGCTTTTGGTGTCTAATATTTAGCCTTCTAGAGCTTAAGCTAGTTTCAGTGGGAAGAAGTAGGCATCGATTGATTTTATGAGTCCAGAGTTAAGTGATGAAACTCCTTTTCATTCTCCATGAGCTACGTTTTTTCCTGATATGACTACCTGAGGCTCTCAAGGAATTCGTGAAAGGAATATTACTTTCTGATAGGAACTAAAGATGGTTTTCCTCTGCAGTAGTTGTTACTGTGAAACTTTTTCCAGGTGAATTCAGCAACTACAGGTGTCTGTGAAGACTTGCTGGCACCTTTTTATCAGTTTTCAGTAAACAGTTCTAGCTCAATTGACAAGTCCTGCTATGACCTGTCAACACAAGTTGTTGATTCTGCCTGATTGTGCCCAGCCTAGGACACACGTAGGTCTCAGGTGAAACCAAACAGATCTAATAACAGGTTCAGCTAGTCAGTTTTTTCAGAGATGCTGGGAAGATGAATTAGTACTGCCAGAGTTTATCCAGCATGATATCTTCTTTTGTTTCCCTGGATCCTGATGATAGCATGCAAAGAGAAAAACAGTTGGTATTTTAGTCAACCTTACAATTGTGCTTCAGATCTGGTATCATGTATCAATTTATTGGTTTATCTGCACTTGAGTCACCAAGTAGAATAAATTAGGCCATACTGAGAAATGAGCAGATGAGAGCAAATGAAATTGCAAGTGTCTATCTTTGGTAAAATAAATGGAACATATTAATATAAGAATGCATAAGCAATAATCAGTTATTTCAAAGAAGAAGTATTGAAAAGCAATTCCATTACAGATAGCTATCCACAGTGAATTCTGAATAAAACCATGTTCCCATTAGTTCCAGCAGTCTTGTTTGCTGTCTGGTGATTTTATACTGCAATTATCACCATGGTGTCTGAGTACTTGTAGTGATCACTGGCATTTCAGAGTTGTTCTATGCCATTGTTAATACACAGAAAAATACATCACTTCACAGATTTTCCCTATTATATTTGAACTTTCAGCTGACATACTTTTCCCCTATATTTTACCAGCTCTGTAATATGTCAAATTCAGTTTTGGTGAACACGCAATTCAAATGATGCTGATAAAATCCATCAAGCATTACATTGCATATTTAGTCTATTTTTCTGATAATGCTGCTCCATTCACCAAAACCCCTGTTGAGGGCAGACTAGTCCCGACTGTGTGACTTGTTGTCAGTGAAGCACAGCCAGTTTTCCGTTTCACCCAAATCGTTCAAAACACACTGAAGAGAGTGGAGCTGGTGAAGAACAGGGCCTGAAAGTTACTGTTTTTATAGGAAAAGATTGCATTTTTTAAGGTAGTGAGGGAATTCAGTAGTTGTCCAGCACATGTCCAGCCATAAGGCTGAAGTATTTCATTTTAATCTGAGACACTGGTTAATGGAAACTGTGTAAACATAGATATGAAATGAAGTATTTCTTCCTTTAAAATTTCCCTAACAGCAAAGAAAGATGAGACGGGTTTAAAACAGTTGTTTAAATAACCTTCCCAGAGAAGTATTTAAGGATTTACAGGTCACATAGAAAGACAAACACATTCCATACCAGCATAAATATTTATTTTATTCGAAAGATCCTGCACAACACTTTTTGTCCGTTCTATGTAATTTATACTTGATCTCTTATTTACCATATCTTGATGCATATATTGGAACGTAGTCCTAAAATACAGTCTTAAAACTGTACAGCTGTGCTTTCTCCAGGGCCTCCTCACTTTAAAATGCTTCCAGAACTAGTAAAGAACATAAGCAAAGTAGGCTTGTAGCTTGATTTTTCCATTTTCGTACTGGAAGCTCTGAGTTATTACTACAATTTCATTTTTTTGGAGAGATCCAAGAATAGCCACTGCAAATGTGAACCAATAACTTTTTAAATCTTTGCCAGCTTATTAAGCCTTTAGCTGTTGTTGCAAAAATTCAATGAAACCTTTAGCTATTGATATTTCAGGTATTAAGTGATGATGATATGAGTACCAGTCAATACTATAAGCCAGCTGATGATTAGCAATTAAAATTTTTAGTAGAAGAACTTATGTTCCAATAATTTAGTTTTTATGCAGTAGAGAAAAGCTTACAACCCACTTATCTTGGCAATAATACAGTGTCTCCAAAAACAAATAATATACTTTGCTGTGGGAAGAAAATGAGGTGACTACTATAGAAACAGCTTTCAAAGTTTAAATTTTCCTTTCCTTGTTTCAAACAGTCAAAAGTTCATGTGAACCTAATATGAACTCCCCTCACATTTATGTGTATCAGCTTGGCAGCAAATCTCATGAGAATGGCAACTCCTGAAAAAAAGCCTAGTGCTTGCCATCAACTTGAATAGCTTTTCCTCTTGATATTATGGCACTTTGTTTTCTCATCCTGTCTGGAATAAACAAATGCAGAGACTAGCTCAGATAAAACAGAATAGCATCACAACATTTTTTGAATGCTGTCAGACTTGCGTTTGGTGATGGTGCTTATCCAAACCACGCTGCCTGTCCCTCAGATGAAAGTGGTCTTGGAAATAGGAGAAAATTCTGTAAAAGAGCACAGATACAGTGAACAAAGGGAGAATGGAAGATACAAGCAATGATTTCATGAGAAGGAGCTGAATGGAAATACAAGGGATAGTATGAAGAATGGAGAACAACTCCTCAGCTCTTCTGCTCTTCAGTCTCTGTTTCCTCACATAGACTCACCATCTTTATTTCCCTCGTCTCTCTAAGAAATAGAAGAGAAAAAGAGAGGTATGAAAGTCCAAACAAATGCAAATTCTGTGAACAAAAATATGGAAATATTATTAGGAGCAAGAGGAAAACGAATCACAGAGATTAAAAAAATCAGAGCTCTACTCTGAGTATATGTTTATAGCTTTAGGAACAGCAGCCATAACTCTGGGCTTTTTGAGTCATTCCTTACTTTTATTTTAAAACCTGAAAATAACCTGTGCACTGTATCTTATGTACACAGGTATTGTGTAAATAGAAGTCAATTAATGTTAAGCATCATGATCTCTGACAATCATTGTGGGTGTAGTTCATATGGAGGTTTATGCATGTGTTCAAAGTACGCTAGCCATCCTGCAGGCTTCAGAAAGATGACTTTTTGTATTCATGTGCTGCTCACATCTTCTACGCATGGTTGAAATGAAATTAAAGAGACTTTAAGGACCAAAACCTACTTAGAACGAAATTAGAAGAGGAACCGATGACTTATATTTAGCTTTGCTCTCCAATTTTTAATATTCTTGGAAGCATTTTAGCTCTCCTCCCAGCTTAGCAACTCTCAGATCTCTTTTAAAACACTGTATAAATATGGACCTAGCGAGTAGGCCCTTTTCTCTTGCAAAATAAAAAACTGAGCCTGGAAAATAATCTTAGGATGGAACAGTGTGTCCTTATCAAACAATTCATTAGAAATTAAAAAAGGGAATATATGACACGTAGGGAAACACTTTTTACACTTCCTGGGTTTTATGAAGGACATATTTTGATTTTAATGGCAACGGCTGTAAATTACAGCCCAGTATAGAAGGAGTTAAGAAAAAAAACATTTTGTCAGGGAAACTGAAATACATTTTCAAAGGAAGGTGAACTTTAGTTGAAATAGTGACAATTTGCCCTGAAAGACACAGCTTGGGAGTGGGGATAGACAGAATACTGGACTCCTAATGAAGCTGCTAAAAAGCTTTATTGCACACTTTAGTCTCAAATGCTCATGTGCCTTCCCCCTGCAGCAGTGTGAAAGGGCAGAACTTAGCCCTGAGATTTTTACAAAACATTCAGTGTCAGTGGTCTGCGAGCTGTGTTGTGCTGCATTGCAGTGTCTCTGCAGCTATTCCCTCACAACAGTCCCTGAAAAACTGTTAAACCACTCACAAGTTTCATGTGCTTTAAATCTTTCAAGCAAGCCAATTAATTTGCTTTCTTAACAGCTTGCATATAGGGAAAACACTCATTGATTACAGTTTGATTAGGCCAGCTGACAATGAAGAGGTCAAAAAGTTATTATAGCAAGAGGATTTCTGCTTTATTACCTTTTGAATTAGCTGTTAGCTGCTTGCTTGGTGACTCCGTACTCTGCGCCTGCTGAGCGGTGAGTAGCTGAGTTTTAGTTAAAGAAAGAGTATCAGACGGAGGGATACTGTGATAGGCAGTGTCTGTCTTTGCAGACATTAGCTAAGGAAATTATTGGAGAGCTGCACCTAGAGTTATAAGCATCTTGTGGCAGCTAGGGTACTAAATTCACTTTCTATTTCTTTTGTTCCTGAATCTGGGAGGCTCGCATAGTGCATTGTAACAGACCTAACTTTCATAGGCAGCATCAGCTTTTACGAAAGCATACTCCTTGTCTTACACGTTCGTCTGACCTACTAATGCATGAGATCTGCTCCTTTTAAAATATCAGAGTAAAAGCTCAGGGATCGCTTTTACAAGTCTCTCCCTGAACAGTCATGGATACTTTTTAGCTCTTTCCCCCATTTCATTCACTGTTCCTGCCTCAAAATACAAAAACTTGTCTCCTGTTTTGGTACAACAGTCACATATATTCCTGATTCAGATGCTTAACCTTTCCAGATGCTGCAGGAATAACATATATAACAAAATATATGGAAAGAATAAATAATTGTATTTATTCATCTTTGCCTAGGTCACTTCTATACTTTGAAATGTGAATACTCATGTTAAAGGCCCCTTTTCCCAGCTGTTGAAAATCAATGTAGCTTAATTACTTGGATAAAGTTGCATTACAGCAGTTGGCTTTCATCTGGAAGCCACTGTATCCAATTGCCAAAGAATGCAAGATATTAAGGTTATATTTCATGCATGTGTATTAAAGAGTATAACATAGTCTTGGAATGGCCAAGCTGGGTCTGACCAAAGGCCCATTTGCTGAGGATCCTGTTTCCAACAGTGGCCAACAGCTTAGGGAGAGAAGAAAGAACAGGACAAGCACATAGGGATACTTGCACTGAATACTGTCCTATTGACCGGAGGGGGTTGAAAAATCCTCTCCTTGTCCTCAGCTGGGAAATATCACCACTGTAAAGATTAATAAAAGCAAAAAACAGTTTAGAGGTATGTTTCACACATTGTCCTGCTGAAATTCAGTGAGTGAATTTCATTGAGAAGTTCAGTGCATTTTTTTAAGTTAGGAAAATTAAGAAGGAAGGAGTAATATAAATGAGAAAGCTCAACATTATGGAATAATTTTTTTCCCTTGTATTAGAGCCTTTTTTTTTTTATTTAACACCACCAGAGAAGATGAGTTGTTCCAAAACCAGAGAAGTTTTTATTTCAGATCCTAATTTATTGATAACAGTTGATAATGCACCAAAGTTCTCCTATGTAGGAGACAAGGACTGCAGTCTCATTCAGACAGCAATATCAAAGTCTGCCTTTTTTTCTTTTCTCTTTTTTTTACCCCTCTTTTTACAGTGGCATCTCCAACTCTACTGTTTCCTTATTTGCTGATAAAGTTTTTTTAGTAAGTTGCAGAACAGTAAATTGTTTTCTCTAGCTGATTAAATGTCAGGCCTATGCCTCCCTTGCTTGTCCATGAAGTGCCCACTGAAAAGAGGTCAGCCAGATTGCAGATGATGCTGTCAAAACCAGTTCTCCTAATAATTTTAACATGTTTTGCTTCAACGGAAGTGCAGAAGTTCACTAAGCAACAAATTGCTTCTTTGTTGCAGAGATTTCTGTATAAATTAAGATGTTTAACAGTACTGCTGTTAAACTACTGTGGCTGCAATACACAACTTCATGTAATGTACCAAATCATACTACATGATATTTGCGTGCTCAGAACTAAAACTCTGGCACTTAAACTAATCCTTGAGTGCTCCAGGTTACGTCAGCAGTTAATGTACATGGTTAGATGTTGAGATTGGTATTTGCTGGTTTTTTTTCTTTTGATATAGTAAATATGGACAAATGCAGCAGTTGCCAAGATAGTATCCCACTTGACTGACCATGTAAGATCCTTACCTTAGGTATAGCTTTTGTGCCTCTAGTTGCTGCATACTATTTGGAATATACTACTTCTATTTTTACATTGTTGGAGCAAAGTCTTCAACTTCATAATTTCATTACAAGCCTCACACTATCTTTCCCTCAAGTAAAAAAAACCCAAACTGTGTTTAAAATGAAAAGGACAGTTTAAAAATCTCCTGATCCACTTTCAAATTATTTTCTCTTATCACAGCATTTCCCTTCTGTCTGCCTGAGCTGTCCTCACCACGGCTTCCACTCTGCTGCAAATTAACTCTAGTCCCTAAAGTGACTCTGCCTGTGTACATGGGCATTGCCCCAGCATGGACAGATATTTTTGGGGCTCTTCAGGTGCCACAGCTGAAGAAGCACCAGGGATTACAAATGTTCTTTCAAAGTCAAGCCTTTTGTAAGATTCTCCTAAGACACAAAAGGTTATATTTTAATTCCTCTGTTAAATTTAAAGATCACATTCCCAGTAGAGTTACACAGTGTAACTTGTCCAACATTGAATATGTTATAAAAAGCAGAATTCTAATTTTTTTCCTTTGTCTAAAATAGCTAGCACTCGCTATGCATGAAACAAGTTATGGCTTTGATATATTTTCTTAATGTTTTTGTGCAGATTCATTTGTGTTTAATGTAGTCATCCCAGTCTGCTAGACTGTTTGCTGTTTCCTTACAGACTCCTGAGCTTTCTCAGTTCCCATTTTCATAAATGTTTCAGTTTAAGTACTTTTGTAATTCAGTCATATTTAGCTCTTGTTTCTATCAACAGGCTTTACATTTCCTTAAATAGTATATTTTTCATAAAATTGTCAATGTCAACTGTAGGAGATTGTGCAGGGAAAACATGATCTCCTTTTAAAACCTGTCTTTTCTTGTTTTCATTCTAAATGTGATAACATGAAGTTATGTGGGGTTTTTTTCTGTAATTCTTTCTTTGAGCTTCAGTTATAGTGCAGGTCCTCTTTAGTTTTTCGTTGTTCGTATCCAGCCTTCTCTGCTTAATTATATTTATATATACACAGAAAAAAGTGTATCTGTTAAATCCTTATACTGGAGATTATTAATTGCTTTTCTTTGGCAATTTATTAATTAAAGTTTAGTGATTTCCTCTTTTTACTATTTTGTTAGGGTAGTCATTAATAAGTCTCATTGGGAATACAAATAAAGAGTTGATTTTCTTTTTGCAACAGCTGTTATGTTTGCAGCTGCTAATTTAACTGTTAAGTAGGTCCTACAAATTCTTCCCACTTTTCTTCCCTGTTTTAGAGTTCACTAAACTGAAATCTGTTTCATCCGTGGTTTTGCCCTTACATGACAGCTTTTTCAGAAAACAAGACCTTCTAACAGTGGAAAAGATGTGTATGGATTTGTGTACCGGCCTTTTAGTAGTTTCTCGACAGTAACAGGAATAACAATTTTGTAACTGCAGTGATACTACAGGAATAGTTTCTCTTTTTAATTAATACCCTGGGTTTATATCTCTGGCAATAGAGGAACATTCACAACCATGTGTTTGAGTTTCACTGTGGTGGAAGGAATGGGGAGCTGCAGTTGGGAGTTAGCAGAGGGGAGCCCAGGGATAATCTGCTTTAGAACTAGATTGAGGGAAAATCTTTAAATTCTTTCTGAACCCATTTCAGTGTTTCTTTCTTCTCCTACTCTCTTTCTTTTTTTGATTCCTAATAGTGCTTTTCATGTGAAAAAAATGGGTTCCATGCTAAAGACATTTTGTGTTTACTTTCTTTTTTACTTTTTAAGCAATAAATTTTATCAACACTTTTGCTATTTTCTTTCATAGTGACATCATTTCATACATCAGATGACTTCAGAAGCTCATATTTACTTCCAGCTATTCACATTAAAAGGTGTTCTCTTTCTTATTGATAGTTGCGCTTTGCAAACATAGTTTGTTTCTTTGTTGTGCTGCTTTTTAGTTACCTTCAGTGTCACTTTTTTTTCCCTTCTTTACATATAGTTAGTGTAAGTCTGTCCTGTTTCATCGCTACTGCTTTTCCTAGTCTTCATGATAACTTATACAACTTCAAGTTTAGTGGCTATTATGATAACTTCTTGAAACTGGTCCTGGGTGACTGGGCTACTAAAGATACTGAAGACTTCACAAAAGTATTTTTTATCTATCTGAACAGTTTTCCACATTTTATTTTAATAGAGTTCAGAAGCTCACTAGAAATCTGGTTTTCTCTGCCTTGAGGTGAATTATTTCATGTAGATACATGACTGAAAATCCAAAACAGTCCATAAACTGGATGAAATTTCACAATACAGTCAATATTACTGACACTCATGTGCTTAAACTAATACTCAAATACAGGTTCTGTACCATTCCTGTGTGTTCAGCTTATGTCCCCAGAGAATATGAATACTAAAAATTTAAGCTTTCTCTGCAGTAATTTATGTTAAAATGCTAAGCAAGCAAAGTGTTTTGGTTTGAAATTAAATGTATTTTCTCCTGGGGTTTCCTAGAGAATTGCTCTTGGATCTATTAAAAAGTAAAAAAAGAAAGAAGAGTGGCTTTCAAATCTACCCTGTAAGTTCAGGGTGCATGTGCTTCAGTGTTTAGTTAGAAAGAGACAAATTGTAGAGAGAATTTCAGGTGTCATTTTCTTCACTTGCAAAACATCAGCAAGGGCAGAAGAGCAACTACAGGAGAGAATCAAGATCCATCATATGAAAGGTTGAAGGTTTCCAAAGCATGTGGGGATTACAGCCTACTTCTGGAGATCTCTCATGCTGAGGAAAGACAGCAAGTCTGACCTAAAGTGACAGCTGTTATGGTAGCATTGCTAAATATCACAGGAGACGATAGAATACAGGGGATTTTCTTGGCCCAGTGCTGCGGCCGCTGTCATCACAAAATTCACAGTGAGGTCAATGTGAGTGTTAAGAACAGCCTTTCATAATTTGTCTTTTTAAAGTTTATAGTTCTCAACACATACAGGGATTTTCTTTTAATTATATTACAGATCTAGGCAAATACAAACAGCAAAGTAATTTTTTTTTTTTTTTATTAAATGGGGCCATTGGCTAGGCTGGTTGCCCAAGATCTGTCAGTGGAGAGACGTAAGCCTCTCTGAGCTCGTTCAGCCTTTTTGGATGAGATCAGTCTTTTCTCACTGGTTATAGAGGGAACTCCATGACTAACTTAGGCTGGATGGACAAAGCTAAGGCCAAATGAATTAACCTCTTTGGTGTCCCTGGGAAGTAGCTACTAGTAAAGCGCTATGTAGACAGATGAAATTGCTTTCCCCAGCTCATCAGGTGAACTGCTAATGAAGCCAGAAATAAATGCTTTGAGCCCTATGCCTTTGTTTTAGTCACTAGACAACACTTTCTCTCAGGAATAATTCTTGAGGCAAGTTAGTACAATCATTATTTTGATGGAGGGAGAAAAAAATGGGAAAAATTACAGACAATCTAAAGTTGTGATTCCAGTAGAAAAATAACAAAATTAAGAGTTTCAAGGCAAAATAGATTTTAAGAAAATTATTTACTTGTAACTTGAGTTTTAGGTAAATTGATTCATTTATTTTAATTTATTACCTATGGATGAGAATGATGGAAGAGTGTGAGAAATAAAAACCAAAGCATGCACTATTTAAATAGACAGGGGCAAAGAGGTAAAGGGAAAATCTACTCTCAGCTGTTCCTGAGCACTGCACTTGCATGCACAGTTTTTTAAAGGTCTTCACTTATAATAGTAGATAGTTACCCAGCTCTGTTTGACTTCTTAAGTCTAATCTCTGCTTGCTGAGAGTGGAAACATAAGGGATATTTAGTGAAAGTATAAATACTGATTTGGGGTGTACCTAATGGATAGGCGATCATGTCATTATTAGGGAAAAACAGAAATGCTGCTGAGTAGACTTTTCTGCATGCACACACACACGCACACATACACACACGCAGCCATTGCAAACCAGAATTTGGGATCCACAGGGCCAGATTTTAAGAGCTGCATGGGATGCCTGCAATAGATTTCTTCACAGCTGTCATATGCCACACATTCTTAGATTGTAAGTGCGCATGAAGGCTAAGTAAGAAGCTGTAGAGTATCAGATCGCACACTAAGCTGTGCCTGAGATAAAACTGTTTTTCAGCAAGTCAGTTCAAAGCCCCTGAAAATCTTTACTACGTGAGCTACTTCTACACTAACTTCCCCTTTTTCTATGATCTTGATCTACATCATTCTTTCTTACATGACTTTCTTTTTCATGGCTGTTAACCTGGCAGTTGACAAGAGAAATAAGAAACAAATTTAGACTTCATTGTCAATCTCAATACTTAACTACAGAATCATTGAAAATACTTAATTAACTGCAGAATCTTTGAAAGAATGTCATATGTCATGTCAGCTTCAAAAAATCCCCTCTGCTTAACATTAATTTTGAGTAAGAAAACCCTTTACATGATAGATGAATGCAGTGAAGATACATAGCATCTTTGATTTTAGCCTCTCTCACCTGTATGGGTTACCATATAATGGCTGCCTTAGAGACTTAAGTGAAAGCTGAAGTAAATGGAATTTCTTTTTAAATTAAATATTAACCATAGTTCAGTGTGAAGAAGCCTTTAATGATATAACACCATTTATCTATAAAGTAAAAATTTCTATTTATTTTAACCTGAGAATCTATCTTCTTTCAGAAGCTCTAGTATCTATTGAACATAAATAATTTTTTCTGCTGGTTTCAGGGTTGAAGATGGTTTCAAAGATATTATAGTTAATATTTTCTAAGACAGTTGCTCAAAGTTAGCTCCAAGATAGAAATATCCTGATCTGCTGCGCTGCTGAATTATGTGAATGATTGCTTTTCTTAAAATTCAGCTTAGTCATATTTTGTAGCTGAAACACGGACTTAGAAGTCTGGCATTAGCCACCTGCTCTGGCAAGTTTGTTATTAGACATCTTGAAGTGCTTTCTAGTGATTTTCTAGTTCCCTTTGCAGTTTGCAAGGGAAACATGTGAGACTAACCCGAGTAATAATTATTATTTTTAGCACTTAATACATTGCATATTTGCTTTTAAATGGTTTACACATAATAGATCAGAATTCTGCAGAAAATTTGGATTTTACAAACTTTGAACATTTGTAAATGTTGAGTTTGATCATTGCTTCAGTGCTGTTTGGTGCCTAAATACACAAAGAACTGTGTAACAAACGTGTTAAGAGTCAGTCAAGTTACTTTAGCTTCAGTTTAATGTATATACTTCATAAGCAATATTTTTTCTTTTCTTGGAGAGACTCAGAGTAGGGTTTTTGTTGTTGGTTTTTTTGTTTGAGTTTTTTTTTCCCCCAGTAAATGTGGATCCTTTTGTTTGTCTACATTGAGCCCTCAAAACTGATGTTGTCAAACTCATCAGCTCCTTTTGCAAATCTAGCTACTCAGCATTTCAGGATGACTTTCTGTGGTGATAAACTACACAATACAGATTAGGGCAGGTCCTGCCTTGTGGATAGTGAGGTCCACCCCCACCAGAACTTTATAAACCTTGCTAAAATCTGTCTTTGTTATTTTGTGTTAATAGTGACATGTAACAAGTTTCCATGTATGTGTATACAGCACTTAAGCACATTACAGAGTCGTTATGCATTTGCAGTGCCATGCCCGAGTCTTCCTTCCCTCTTGTATCAAGTGTGGACAATACATGTGGGACCATGCAGAGCGGATGATTGAGACTGATTGCCAAGAACTGATTTTTTTAGTTTGCTTTTGCACCAGTTTGGGCACTGACACAAACAAAGATTATATAAAAATGGGCCTGCAAAGTAGCCGTCAGTGGGGATTTTGCTAGATGTCCCCAGATTTGCAGAGACGGGCATGTGCCGATGGGGACGAAGTGCTAAAGAGTGACAGAAGAGAGAGTTGCAAGAACCTGATACTCCGACTTTTCTGTGATTTCATTTGTGAAGTGAGTGCTGAGAATTTGTTGTGTAGCTGGGCGCTCCGGTGGTGGCTGTAAGGTTTTGTGTGTGTGTGTGCGCACATAATTCTTTTCAATATTGTTCTTTTAAACCTCCATTGTGTTACACATGTGTACATGTGTGTTTGTGCAATATTTCGTGTGGAGATCCCCACCACCTTAACCATTTGAGCAGCCTCTGATATAAATTATAAAAGCTAGGTCTGAATAAGGGTGATCTGCCTACATGGCTTGGAAGGTAACACACATCTACTCTAGCTTGTGTCCCAAGAGTAATGTAGCTGCATTACTTTTTCATGCAATTATATGCCCTGCATCTCTGCTAGATGCTCTGAAAGTTGCATCTATCTTAGAAATTCAGCCCCTTTATAAAGGAAGACCACTCAGTGTAAGGTAAGTATTTTCTTTATGATGGGTTGCTAGTAATTGTTTCCAGCTGTTTGTAAGCCTATCTCAGTATTTACTACCAGAAAAGAGTTCACATTCTTATCATTTTTGGGTTGGATTCAGCAAAAAATGTAAAATTATGCAGTCTGTGTTACAAAAATTGAAAAGCAAAGTGTGACAAACGGGTGACGGTGTTGGGAAAGAGAACGCTGGAGTTCTGACAGTCAGTGGGTACGGACTCTCTCCTTGGCTTTGCATAACTCTCTTCTGATTATTTTGTTATCCAGCACAGCCACCCTTAAGGATCAGAAAAGTGTATTATGGATTACCCAATAATTGTGTTTTGAAAGTATAGAGAGCAATATAAGTGCTAATTATTGTATGGGAACTGTAAGTTTCAATATTAGGAGTCAACCTGCAATGGAATAAAGACTTCATAAATTAATGTCATTACTCACAAACTTTATACATTTAGCATTGTCATACAATAACCCAAATAGAGGGGAATTATCTGCAGCATGATGGAAATAACTGCTGCAATGGAAAATGCTGAGTATCTTGAGCACAGCAACTGCCTTATTCTATCTTGTTTGTGCATTCCCAATAAATATTTTATTTCAATTAAGAGAGGTAAAATTGCATCAATTATGTCTTAAAAGTGACTGTACAAAATGAGTTTAAAGTACTGGGAATGAAGCAAAGTGACTGCATCATTGGTTCTGGGCTAACGGAACTGCAGTCCAGCGTGTGGAGAGCGGCAGGCCTGGCTGGAGCCTGGGCTTCACCTCCAAGCTGTTTTCAAAGCAATTAGAAGTGCCGTCATCTGTTTTCTGTTTAAATCCTTTCATAATGGAAATTTATGGAGTTTTACTAAATGGACTTTTTCACAAATCCAGCTAGTTTCCATGGAAATTTTCATCTGCCAAATGAAACACCTCACTTCAAAATCACAGGAATTCAGAAAAAAGTCCAAATTATTTCCATTTGAAAGCACTTTTGTGGTATCTTATGATTTATAGAGTTTGGGTACCTCATCTCCACACTTTGTGCTCCTCAGATTGTGGTCACTTGTCCCAGGATATCCGCTAGACAGAAGCTCATAAGATGCCTCATTTCTTGGCCTTGAGAGTAGAACAGAAGTGTAAGAGTGCAACAGAACTATTTTCCAAATAAGAATATTTTTGGTTGAGGGCCAAAAATACAAATATTTTAGGAGGCGTAAGGGAGGGAAACCATTTCTGGTAAACTTGCTCTTCTGAAAAAAGGGTTACAGATTACTGCCATCATGAAAGAAGTGGAGTTTATGCTATTTAAGTTGCATTTTATTTCCTGACATGCTCCTGTTGGAGATCTTTCTGTGATGTTTCAAAATAAGTCCATAGTTGTCTAAAGAGACATGGGAAAATCTGAGGGTACTGAGAAGGTAAACAATATTACAAGTGTTAGGCTTGACTATAAGGTAAAATAAAAGTGTCATTTATAGATAAAATAAACAATTGATATATTTATTTATATGTATATATACTCCCTTCCATGTAAGCAAGAGGAAATAAAAGTAGTGGCTTTGTTGATGTTGGTAAGTCCTTCTTAGAGTGAAAACTGCTGGTAGTGCCTTTCTGCACTGAAAGTCCTACAACATTCACTGCACTGGAATGTTATGCTAGAAGCCCAGATTCAGATGACCTAAAGCCAATGTGCCTGCCAATATGCCAAATATTATTATTATTATTACATTTAAAATTATCTCTTTTAAGATGCCAAGACACCCAATAGGAAAGGCTAGGCACAGGGAAGATTTAGGCTGTCCAAATCTGTGTTCAAAAGCAGTAAGAGAATGGTTGGTATTTCTCTTCTGTGCGAATAACGGTCCAGATGTGATACTATGCTGTCTTTTAAGATGGGTCTTATGGTAAGAGACTAATAAAAAACATCTACTAGAAAAGTCAATATTTACCACTCGTGTAATTGCTCTGGCTCTTATAATAGAGTTTTACCTTCTGTGAAGAAATTAAAGCAGAGCATTGCATTGTCACTTGGGGAGATTTCCTATCACAGTCTACCAGGAATCCCTGGTCTTCTACTTAGGAGAGCTTTTGCCTTTGAAATCTCTCAATATATTTCTGGCTTAACCAAGAGTGACTGAAAAATAGCACAACATGTTTCTCAGCTCCTCTGTCCAAGGGAGGAGGGCGTATTGCCTCCTTTAACATTTCTAGATCTGGAAAACAATGAGGTGAGATGAGCAGTTGATACTGAGACCTTAAGAGCAGCCATTGAGTCACAAGTGGTTCACAAAGTTGTCCTAGTACTTTTTTTTTTTTTTAGTATTAATTCTAATGCAAGTGAAAACAATGACTGCTGATTGCTGTTTACACTTATACTGCATTCTCTCCTAAGTCTCTTTACATTGTTTCTAAGTTTGAAAACTCAATCATATTTAAATTGCTTGCATCAGTATAGTAAATAAAATGGCAATTACTGAGCAATCTGCTTTCTAACACATTAAGTGATTTATGGCTGCAGTAGGCAACGTATTAAAAGTCTGTCTGTGAAATTAAAAATATAATGGCTAGAAAACCAAATATGAGCTCAAAGGAAGCTATAAAACTCCCTAACAATTAATGTCTAGCACCAAGAAAGTGGTGGATAGTGTTAAAAAATAAAAAAGTAGATACATTTATTCAGAAAGAAAATAGGATTTAGATTGTTTAATAGTCTAGATTTCAAACTCTGCATAGGAAAGAATGCAGTGTTCAATTTTCTATACCTATTTCCAGGGAAAATAATAGCATAACCTCTTGTCAAGTTAGCCCTAGCTAAACACTAACACAAATAACAAATTTTACACTGGGCCATGTAAACGAGGTGGGGTTAAAGCATAGAAAGAGCAGGCAGTAGGCTAGGGCTGCAGAAGGAAAGGGTTGCAAAATAACCCCTCTGCCTGTTTTGCCTGTGCCAGAGCCTTGGAAAGCCATGGAGGCAGCTGCCTCCAGCTTTGCAGGGGGCATCAGTGTCCCTTGCCTCGTTGGTAGGAGGGGCAAGCCTGGCTCTCTGAGGCATTCCCTTTCCTTTCCATCCCAGCTCTGCCCCTTCTCTCTGTCCCCCTCCTTTTCATTGCAGAAGCGGCCCAGCCTTTCATTCCTGGGGCAGAAAAGATCACTTTTTCCTGTACTTCAAAGGAGTCTTGAACTGGCTTTGTGTATAAGACACTGGTCCCCAATCTTGCAATGTGATTGTCAGAAAGAAGAGTTCTATGAGGGTTTTTTCCAAGCCAAAAGAGGTGCTTTCTCATATTTTCCTTGTTTCCCCACAGATTTTCACTCTCAGTTCATGGTCTGTTGTGGCAATGACAGCAGAAGAGGGCTTCTTGACCTCGTGGTTAAAGCATAAGATTGACAACCAGGCATCGTGGGTTCTTCTTAACTCTACCACTTACATTTGCATTGCTTATCAAGGTTTTGGTTTTTTTTTGCCTTTTTCCTCTAGGTTCTTCTACTGTTATGGTATTGCAGACCGCTTTGGTCCTTTATATGGTGTTGTTTGTAAAATGGGTGTGACGTAGCAAGGAGTAATGGAGCATGATCATAAGAACGTTGTGAAATTTCATGAGAGCCCTGTTCAGCACTTCCCATTCACCAAAGCATCCCTGCTGAGTTCACTGGGTCTTGAAGCCAGGGGGAGTTTTAGTGAGTAATGTGCAAAAACAGGCTCTTTGGCTATGGCTTAATCCTG
Source organism: Theristicus caerulescens (assembly GCA_020745775.1). Lineage (NCBI taxonomy): Eukaryota > Metazoa > Chordata > Aves > Pelecaniformes > Threskiornithidae > Theristicus > Theristicus caerulescens. Next base: position 125,082,204 of record CM036559.1, on the reverse strand, counting down.
AGATACGTTTTGTGACTTCAGTGGAAGCTGTGCATGTCCAACAATTGTCATATCCGTCCATTTGCATTTGTAAAGTACTTTGAGATCTGCTGGAGAATCAGGCTTTTATTCAAGCTTTAGTATGCACTACTATGAGTGAGCTGATTTTGTGTTTGGGCATAAGTAATGGTTGTGAGCACCATGGTTAGCAATGTATTTTTGGGACAGGAATCCTGCATTAAGTATAAGAATAATTCATTATTTTAAGGGGTTTAATTATGTTCATGCATTCAGTTATTTATGTGCAATTTTCAAAAATCCTTCTATGACTTCAGGAAGTTATAGGACCCCTAAGTCTTTTTATTTGATGTGACTTAGGGTCCTAAGTCCCTTAGCTTACACAGTAGTATAGTCCATGTGTTTTCTGAGCAAAAATGAACAAAGTTTGAAAGCACAACTAATGGTTCTATAGTGAGTTGAGTTTTAATGCCAAAAGCTGGGATTTCACTTCATTTGTATATCAAGACAGCAATGTATTATTTAAAGTGACATAACTTTCTTTATAAACATTTTTTGAGAAATCATAAGTAAATGTACTTATAAAACAGTTAATAGATCTCTTAAATTATTCAATACTTGAAGTCAGATTTTTTGAGTGCCTTCTTCAATAGAGGTTGCCACATAAGATTTCCCTTCAAAGAATTCCACAAAGAATTCTCCTTTTTAGAAAATGCAAGCAATGTTTTCAATAGGTCTGATGCCAAAGGCATGCTGCCTCCTTTTTCATAGTGGCCATCATATTTCACTGTTCTGAGGCAGCTGTTTTCATATTTCCAATTCTTAAACACCCTTGGTTTTCTTTTCACTATAACCAGATCTGTAAACTTCCTAGGTTTGTAAATCTTGCTTGGGGCTAAATATATATCCCTGTAATGTATTTTACCTTAAATTATTGATATGTATGTTCAATTGTAACTCTATCTTAATGCAGTTTTTGTCTGGGAATTATTATATAATGCTATTCAAGAAGTCCTCAATTGCCTTTTGTGTAAGAAATTTAGATATTAAATAGTGAGATAAATTTCTAGAGTATTCTTTGTATTCTTACTGACTGGGGAGATTTGCTTCGTGTCTGTGATAAAGGTTGCTGGGGCTTGTGTAGCTCTCATTTATGGGGCAGTATTTTGTTGAATTTAGCATGTAGTATTTGTACTGCTATAGTCACTAGAAGGCCCACTTAAAGACAGCAGTAAAAAGACAGCAAAAAGGAAAAAGACTTAAAGACAGCATTGTAAAAACAGAGAGTATAAACAGTCTGTCTCTGACAGCTGATAAAAAGCACTAAATAGGTAAAGACAACCAAGTATCCAAAGGAAGCAGTGAGGTAAAATTGGGCCAACTACATCAGATTTTCCTGCAAGTAGCATAGTTAAAGGATAAAGATTTGAAGAACAGTGAAAATAGCGTACTCCCAAATTGTTCCTTCTAAGCATTAGGGGATCTCTGAAAGAAAGTATGACGGACCTGTCTGCATGTGTGACAGGTCGATATCAGACACCCAACGCCATGGGCCAGGCAGAGGTAGGGGAGGTCTTCCAGATACTGCATGAAGTATCCAGAGGACTGTCTAGAGCCCTAATTGTAGTGATTATTAGTGTTGGGAGAGAGATGCAGGCACCAGGGAGAGGGGTGCAGAGGGGAGCTCAGGCTGACCACCCGCACACTGATGCTATTCTTGTGCAATGGTCCAGAGGGATGCGATTGCTTTTGTCAAGGCCGTAGGGCAGCAGAGGATTTCAAGGCCGCAGGAATGTCATACGGTGACAAATGTGACAAAATGTGACATGGTGAAAGTGTGCATGAAAAATATCGCCAAGTAAAGTTCTCCAAGTCAATGTAGTCTTTCACCGTGCCCACAGGGCACATGAGAACGGTTACGTGACTAAATGTGAGACATGCGGGCACACACGCGCATAGCTCTCCCGGTTCTGATCCCCTGTCTCTCTGTCTGCTTTTTACTGGCTTTTTCCTATAAACTCTTTGATGCAATTTCTTTTTATGCTATGAAAACTTTGGATCTTTCAAATCAAAATTGTAAAGGTTTTCATTGCAGCATATAAACATTTTGCAGTCATAGCTCATATTTGAATTTCATAACAGTGAAGAGAACAAATTTAAAATGAGTCAACAAATGTGAACATGAGTTACGTTAACCTGATACAACCCCGTTCCAGTGTCACTGCTGGCATTAACTCCAACCGTCCGTCTCATCATTGTAGAGAGCTGACGTACGGATCACTTCTGCAAGCCGCAGTTTGGAGATATACCATGAGACTGCAAGGATCTCTTGATGGTGGTGTTGTGATTGATGGCTTGTCATGCTTTTGGTCACAGGAAAGTTCTTTAAAATATGAATATAAAACTGAAATAAATAAATAAACAATATTAATCCATAATATGTAATAATTGTTTAGGTTTTTAATAAGTGAAATTAAATCTAGCTTTTCCTAGTAAATAATCTAAAATTATTTATAACATGTTAAATGCATTCACACTTCTCTCCTGACTGTGAATTTTTAATGCACAATAATCAATATAGAGTAAAGTTCAAAACTGGTATTTTTACTTATCGTATTTTATAATTGCAAAGCCAACAGCATCAGCAATCAACAGGAGCCAGATAAGAAAATACAAAACTATTACTTCCCATATCTCAAAGTATTTATACAAAAGCTGTGTAGAAAATTGCTTTATCTATTATTTCTACTATATTTCAATTAATTTGTCCAAATAATTAAAATGCAGCTTCTAACAATAGAATGGTAATGAAAAGCAAATGAAAAAATGTGATGTGTTCATGAATACAAGAACAAGAAAAAGAAAAATATGGAGATAAGAATTATTTCATTTAGGTTTTGTTTGAAAATAATGAAGTAAATTATTTTATTCTGAATCCTTCGGTTTCACCAGCAGGCTCATTTTCCTTGAGGATCTTCTTGGTTTTACTATTCCAAAGCACAAAGATTTTCAGCTTGAACGTGTTTCAGATTATATCCTTTTATATTTTTCCCTTCGAATTTTAGTCTGACTGGCCGAGACATTTAACCAAGATGAAACTCAGAAGAGATGGACAGAAATTTTCAGTGACTCCAGAGAAATTGATTTAGAAGTTTAGCAAAAGGAAAACCTTTTCTACAGGTTGTTTTGACAACTGAAAAATGCTGCTGAAAAGATATAATTCAATTTGACATGCTGGGAGATTGTGTGACTTCATCCATAATGATGGGCCTATGTCTCAACCAAAGTATGGATTTTCTTAATATTACTCAGATTTCTCAATAAGTTTCTCTGAACCAGTCAGATTTGGTTACTGTGATTTAATTACTTTATTTCATTGGTTAGTGCAAAAAGGTTACCCTGCTGTATGTCCCATCTCCAGCATGCATCTTGCTTTATGCTGCAGGAATAAACTAAGTAGGAAGAATAAACAACCAAAAATGGTTACGGATCTTCATTGTAAGCACTGAATCCTCTGGGCCTTATGAGAAACCTTTTATTAAAGAACATAGTTCATTACTTTATCATTAGATCATTTGATTTCACAACATTATGGTAGAATCTTTTGGCCAGAAGGAGTTGGTGTCTTATTTTTTACACAAGTGCAACCAGTATATCATAGCCTGTATAGCAGGATTGCAACAATGGTCAGCCTTTGCAAAGCCATCCATAGCGTGTGCTTCTGAATGGCCTTGTGAATCTGACAAACATCACCTTAAGCTTTAGCGAGGAACTTACTTAGAGGAATTTGTTAGCTAACTTTAAAAATATTTTTTTCTCTCTTTGTTGCAAGGAATTTCTAAGACAGTGAATGGAATCTGCACTCATGGTTTTCTTTCCTCTTGCAGAACTTCCAATAACTCTGTGTGTGTGCACACATACCTACATAATATGTGTGTGCTTGTGTGAATTTTTAAACCAACATATATGATCAAAGAAAAAGCAAGTTGGTTTGAAATCAACATTAATTACAACAAAGTAGAGACAGAGCAAGACGACATGTATGTAATTTTGTCAATATAATTAGCATCAAATGAGGATCTTTTTTACTGTTTTTAACACTCCAGAAAAGAGTCTTTTTTGAGTTTAATTAATCTGTCTCCTACGGAAGACAGTATAAATGGAGTAGCTCTTGTTAGCTGCAGATCTGTGCTTAACTATGTCAATGGCTGCTTCTAGACCCCTACCCAGAACTACATTTCTTAAGCAAAGCTTTGACCCATTGATGGCCAGAGGGATTTCCCAGAGAGGATCAGCCGTGAGCTTAAGTTCTGAATTTAAGTGCTCAGGCTGTGAAGCCATATGCCAACAGGCTCTCAGCTCCTCGCAAGATCGAGCTCTACATGACTGTGGGCAGGAGTTCCAGTGCTTGGTTGCTGTAACACCTTGATTGCTTCAATGCAGTTGTGGCAAGCAAAGCACTTTCTTGTCATGTTGCAGTAAGACACAATTGTAAATTTGAGAGTGAGGCCTCTAATAAAAAGTCAGCTCCTTATATGCCTTAAGCAATAAAAACGCATTTTCTCTGTGGCAGTTTGCAGAATATCCAGGTAAATTTTAAACATTTTTTGACATTAACACTGTATAGATGTAATTCTGTATGACTGTAGTCCTAACTACATCTATACTAATAAAGTACATAGGGCTATATCAAGTCTTCAACTGATGTCATGGTTCCTGGTACAGTTTTTGGCTTGGGCAAAGAGATACCTTTGCAAACAAATGTTGGCCATGGTTTAGGCATTAGCTCAAACCACATGACATTGCCATTCAAGCATTTTAAGCACAGCCAAACTATTTTAGCCTCATGGACATGCATCTGCTGGTCTAAAAGCCAGAAAATAGTCCCTGGCCCAGTATCTAGGGTATATATAGCCATAGAACCCTCTCCTATAGACATGGATTTGCATGAGTCATTTTAGTGGCGGCAGTTGGACTCTTTAGTTGAGTTTGTATGACTTGCTCTGGCTATAATCTTTTCCTAATAACAGAATAATAGTATTGTTTATGGTTCCAGTTCTGAACTTGAGATTTAAAACAATATTTACCTCATGGAAAAAAAAAAAGAAAAACCCAACAACAAAAACCCAGGTTTGGACAAAAAGCTGCCTTCCATGGTTATTTTTAACTCATGTCCATTTCTTTTAGTCTCTGTTTTCTTTATGTCCCCCTCTGTCGCTAATTTGTTTTTGCTATTTTTGAGTTTCTGTTCAATCACTGACCTCTTGTTCTTTTAAAACAATTGCTTCTTAGAGTGCTTCACATTTAAGAAGCAATCACAAAATCATGACCTAAAAAATAACTTTATTCTAAAGAACACTTTGATCTTTTTCAAACCATGGTGCTTTACAAAATCCAATTAATTTTCCCAGTGTGATTCCTTTTAGCCAAAGTAAGCGAAGAGTACAGAATAATCATTTTACTTATTGACCAGAAGCTGACTAATTCACTGTCTGCTTCTCATGCTTTTACCAACATTTGCTAATGTTTGGGTTGTGGATGCTACAGCAGATGTTTACTTGCTTGTAAGTGAATATTTCTAGCAGCTTTGGTTTCATAATTTTATAAAACAATTTAAATGTCAGAGCATACTTGAATTGACATTCTACATATAAACTCGATTTTTTTTCTATCGGTATTAGCTTGCAGATTACTTTGAAAGGGAATTTATTACTACTTATCCAGATGAGATCAATATCACATATTATAAGAACTTTGCTTCTAGATGCTGTGTGGCTGGTCTTGTCTTTATTTTCTTCCTCTTCCCTCTCCAGTTTTCATTTCTTTCTCTTTTATTTTGTATCCTGATTTTATACTGATTTGTAAAAGGATCGATTTATAGTATGTCTTTAGTATAGTGCTTATTGTATTGGGTTAAGCCTATCTTTTGTTATTTAAATCTGGAGGATTTTGCCCTCAGGAATAAATCATCTGAGTTCTTTAATGGACCTTTTATAAACACTACAGCTTTTCTCTGCTCATCCTTGAGATAAAGCTACTGTTAATTCAGTATTTTTAAATTAGGCTTGATTCTCATCTGTTTAATTGAGAGTGGAATCCAAAGAAAATGGCAGAAATGCCAAGAATTTGACAACACTGCTCTGAAACATCTTTGGTCTGGTTCTGAGCACAACCCAGATAAGAGACACATCAGAGAACTGCAGTGGCCTTTAGAAGTCTTGCTCAGGTATAACTGCACCCTAGGTATTCAAAGCTTTTGTTCAACATTTAATTCATTTTCTTGTTCTGTGGCCTGTACTGCTGTATCTTGTTTATTTTAATTCTGTTCAGGTTCCATTTTACACTTCCTATCATTACTTCTAAAATGTTCTATTTTATTCTCCTTGTGTTGGGACTCATTTTAGTCATTTAAACCCATTGGTGACCAGCTGACCAAAACTTTTATGGAAGGTGCTTTATCCATGCATAATTTTACTTCTTGACTTCAAATCACGACCTCTGTTCTATACTATAGTCTAAGCAAGAACTGGTTTCTCTCTAGTGATCCTTTACAATTTTCTGTGTAAATAAGCAATCTGGTGTTATGCTTTCAAATATCTTCTTTGATGTATTGCTTCTGTTTATTGTCTCTGTCCTTATGTCTAACTAGTTCAAATTCTACATTACTCTTAATTTATTTGTTTTCCCCACAGTCCTGTAAGAGGGTTCTGGTTTGCCTTTTTATTATGACTTCTAATGAGAAAGTAGAAACTGGTTGATAACTTTTCCGTGGAGTAGTTTTTATTAGAAAATGTCAATTGCGCAGAATTGGCTTTTTGAAAACTCTGTGAGGATAACTGGAAATTAGGAATATTGCTTTTACATGTGGGAGTCAGTGTTTATGGCTCCCAATTCCCTTATTCCCATACTATCTCTCTCTACTCAGGGTAATCTGTTCCTGCAGACCATCCAATTGAAGTGGCTTCAGCAGTTTCAGGATCAAGCCTGGAAAAAGAAGAGGGTTTTTTGGTTTTTTGGGTTTTGGTTTGGTTTTTTTTTTTTTGATAGTTTAGTTTCAGTTCCAATTTGAGAGAATTTTTTCTCCAAAATTCAATTTTTTTCTTCGGATGGAGAGTGTTTCTGGCTTGGCAAATCTCTCCATCCTGGCACTATATACAACTGTAATATGGATGGGGCAGAGCTCAGCAGTTCCTGCTCTCTCCAATCCGCTGAGAAAGAGCATGCATTGCACTGGGTGCTAATGGAGAGCCCTTCTGACCAAGGAGCTGTAATTTATACCCCATATTATCTGTGGACACTTAGTCTCAGGGTACATGTCTGGTGTATGTAACCTCTGTGCCTTGGTCCCTGCTCAGCCACAGACTTATCTCACCTCTCTTCTGCTCTGTTCTCTCTGCCTTCTATTCAAAAATCTCTGCTTCAACTTCTTTTCATTTCTCCTACTTTGGCACAGCCCTTTACCATATGTTTGTGATTCACCAGCTGTCTTATAGTTTAACTTCTTTCCCCTGCTCTGTCTATTGATTCTTCTGTTAAGATGTATCCCAACAGACAACATCTGTTTCCAAAGGGCTTCCTAATGCCATGCAAACCTGAATCTCTTCTGAACACATCAACTTGGGAGCCAGTCATTCAAAACAGTGCTGCTCTGGCAGAAGGATGGACCGGCTGAACTATCCGTTCCAGCTCTCAGCTGTTGGTGCCCAAGGTCTGTGGCTCCAGCGTGTGACTGGCTTTTCTCCCTGACACAAAGAATGACATTAGTTTCATTTCTGAACACACCACCTCAAAGGTCTACTGAAAATTAATTTAATTCAAGCTGAATTTGAACGTAACAGATGTTGTAGATGATTCTCAACAGCTCCACCATGTGGAGCTTGCTTCTTTTTTAATATAGTACCTCTCCCATACTGACCAAGTTTCCTAAGTGTTTTGCCTACATACCTCTATAGCTGTTTAATAGCATGGTTTCAATGCTGTATTGCTTCTTGAACCAAAATTTGTCTCAGCACTGTACAAACAAATGATGTAGGGCCATTCCCAGCCCCTGTGATCGCACAGCCTCACACCTAGGTACGCTGCCAGTGATGAGGGAAGGATGAGCAAAGCCAGGGCAACGGGCCGCAGCATGGGCTGGCTTTAATGAGTCACAGGTTGTTGCACCCACTATGCATTGAAAAATTAATAGCTCTTAAAATAAATATTATTTTATGATAAAGATGACTTTCATTGAAATTGCATAGCAACTGAGCATACGCTCTGTGTTCAAATTGTATGATCCACATGGCACGTGCTTGGGGGCAGATTTACTCCTCTGAGCTTAGCAGGTGCAAACAGCGCAAACTGATCTCTGTGAAAAGACGCTATTGTCTTCAGCCCTCCTCCAGAATTTTTCTGGTCTTAAATTTGTAGCTGAGGCTCAGCTGGAGTCCTACGGATTGGCATCTGTCACACGTGTTGACACAACATGTCTCGCAAGTGTTATTAGTCATTGCTTTTCCAGCATGGACTTTCTTCTGCTGTGGGCCACAAGTCTGGCTTCAACACAGAACTCTGTGCTGCTTCTTTTTTGCCTTCTACAGCATGGAAAACACAAGAAATAATAAAGACTATCAAGATAAAAAGGTAGCAAATGAATAAGGATTCAAATCAGGTTTCATGGCAGTTTTTAATGACTGCGTTCCCTGCTTCTTTTAGATCCCGTTCAGTTCACTCTTCTTTCCGTGGCTGTTGCTCCGTAGCGCAGCAGTGCTGCAACTCATTTGGCAGCCCCGCCTGATGCTTATTTCATTCTTCTGAGGCTCTCACAAATGCAGGAATTATTTTGGAGAGGGGATATATGGTTTGATCCTCTTTCTGAGAGGAGCCAGATTTTTCTCATCAACAACCAAGACTTCATTTCTGCTCAACTACCTAAATCATCTGAATTTTCTTGTGCTTTTTCAAAACTCACAGACTTTTCCTTTCTATGGATTAATATTGTGTGTGTTGCACTCTCCTGTCAAGGCACAATGTCATAATCAAATCAATTTTCGGAGCACTAACTGCACGATGAAAGCATTTATCTTTTCAGCTGTGGTGTGGCTATGGGACAGAGGGAGCAGAGGTGCTGGCCTTCCTGCCCACCACCCTGGCCTTCAACATCACCAGGAGCATGGTACCACTCCTTCCCTCTGCAACAGGGTCAATTCACCCCTTTACTCACCTGAGATCAGGTTTTCAAGTGTTGTCCAGCCCCAAGAAGCCAGCAGAGCAGTTACATCCAGAAATGTGGTAAATCACATCATTCATGAACTGACTCTTTGGGGAAATAAGCCATTCTCGGGGAGGTTGCACTGGCTGCCTGCATAGATGTTTTGTTAGGCTGTTATCGTGGGATGTGTTTGTTTATCAGGAAGGAACAAGGAAATTGGTATGAGCAGGGAGGGTTTTTTATTCTGCAACGGGGAGTTTTTATCAACTGCAAATTATATATTTTTTAACCAAGTCTGAATGTTAACATTGTGATTCTGCTTTTAAAAATCTGCGTGTGATTTATGCAATCTGCAGTTCATGTAACTGAACTATATGAGTGCTCAGCTAATATCAGCAGAGGGAGGTTACCCCACCCCGTAGGGAGCAGCTGACTAGTCCAAGTCCAAAAGACAGCTCATCTACTGTGAACAGTGGGTGCATCACAGCAGCAAGGTGTAATAACGGGATGGAGGTACCTGCTATTTTGGCAACCAGAGCAATTCTCAAGGCAAAGGAGCCCTAAGACAGGAATGTTTCACTGACTCACCTCTCTCCGTGACACTGCAGAAACAGAGGCAAGTGATGATGGTGGGCTGGAGGTGGGCCTGTTAACTCTACTGTCAAGATGATAATAAAAGTTTAACTAAGTCAGCAGAAGCAATTTAGAAGCAAAAGGCATTAGAGCTCATTACTAACTCCTCAAGGAGTCCAGCTCCCAATCCAGCTGTCTCCTCTGAAAAACTTCAGAGCCTTACGAACAGCAGTGATAACTGGAAAACAGTGCAAGATGCTGTCAGGAAGTTTTATTGTTTTCCCATGGACACACACAATATTGTTACTGTAGCTTTGCATTTGGGCTAGCAGGAGCTATTCATACCCAGCTCTCCGGTGTTATGAAAACCTGCATAGGTGGGTTGAGAGATTCACAAGAAACCTTTCTAACTAGTCTAAACTTAATGTGGGTTGATATTATAGCATGGTAGCTCTGTTAAAAGTAGGAATTAAGGAATTCTAGGGGAGAGAATGGTTGAATATATATGGCTTGAATATATATCTGCCTTTTGGTCACAATCGGTATGGGACATTTCAAACTGAGGCAAAATCACCCTGCACTACATACCTGTCCATACAGAGTAAAAAGACACAGCAGCAGTGTACTGAAGAGCACTTAGTTGCAACACAGGAGTTTAATATTGTTTATATGCAAGGAAAATACATAACTACCTATGAAATGTTTAAACAGTACTGTATTATGGGTAATAAATATAGTTTATAACATAGATGTCTTCTATCAAGAAGGGTGAAATTAAAAATGATATGAACAGGAAAAAAAAGCATAAAAGAAAAATCTTATGAAGGTTGCACAAGGTCATGGCTGGCAGATGTTATGTCATATGTTTTCTGTGCATGTGTGCATATTTTTTATTTACTTGAATGGAATAAAGACTCTTCTTGACAGAAAAGGACCCCAGGGTGCTGATCCCATGTACCAGTCAAGACAAGGAGCCAAAAAATTGGAGACAAGTGTGGAAAAGGTTTTTGGGGAAGAGTTGTGTAATTTTCTCTGCTGTTTTTAAAATACAGGAAGCACTTGTCAATGTAGGGAGCATGAGAAAATCTCCTTAATACGAGTAGTGTTCGTCTTATGTGTGAGTTTTATTTCAGGAGGGGGACATGGATCCATCTCTCTCCACTTCTACTGCAGCTGTGTACAGGATCTGTAGGTTTGTAGTCCTTGTCTTCAAGTGTCGGGCAGACATATAAAAGAGAGAAGCACAGGGACCTGTAATATGTGTTAGATCAAGCCATATCTGCATGCTTGTTTGGTGGCGTTTTGTTTGTTTTTCGGTTAGTATGCAGAGGCCACTGGGTCTGTTAGTAGTTTTTCTGCTGGAAAGCTCTTTCAGATTCTCTCCTGACACATTTATTGTTCCTGGAACTTGCGTGCCCCCTTGCAAGGTAACACCCTCTGTTGGGTGTGTATGGTATGTGTGTGTAAGGTAAGATTAGGGTGTGAGATACAAAGGGAATAAGGTTGTAAAATTTTGAAGACGTTGTAGAGGATTGCATGTGAATTATGATTAGTCAGAGTCCAGAAAAGAAGAAGGTTGAAAGAAAACTTTAAGACTAGACAATTGCGGTCATTTTTTTCATAGTTATTCCATTTCAGTAAAGAAGAAACAATAATGATCCAGCAGCCATTTTTTGTACACAAGTAATGGTTCCATTTATTTTAGAAACTAAACAGACAGATAAAATTTTTGTTAAGCTTCATGAAGGTACTTTAAAGTCTTTTAATAAAGGCTTCCATTAGAGTTAATAATTTATTATTTTGCTAATTGTACAAAATGCTCACAAGACATATCTATTCAAGACCTAATCTTAGCAACAGTGTACTATTTTTACCTCAGTTCATAGATTATGAAAGGTTTTTTTCATGCTACTTTTCCAATGTATGTGATTTTAGAAAATTATCTGGACAATGAAGGCATTAGGCACTCTGATCAGAGTCTCAAAAAATGCCTTGATTTTCTTCTGTATCACTAAATTTCTTTGCCTTCTTGATGTGCCCAATGAACTGAAGGAATTAAAATTATGAAATACATGAGATCAGAAATGGGCTTGCATAATTCCATCAATAATTTAAAGTAAATGTCCTGACAATAAAATAAGTAAACTCAGAAATTGTTTTCTTACCATATTGCAATTTACAATAGTAAATATTTTTCCATACTGGTTTTCAAACATCTTGATATACCCAGGCTTTCAGCAGAGCATGAACTGTTCTTTGTTTATAAAATGTTACTTTCTGTGCTGTGTTTTCCTAATTTATTTTTATTTTGTTTGGGGCAGTATGACTTGATTTACTTGTGCTTAACATCTTTGTCTTCAGTTGGTTTTGCTCACTGTTTCTGTGCTCTCTATCGAACCTGACTGGAAATGATGCTGTACAATATGAGGGAAGTGTGTGGCTAAAATCCTTATTTAGATGAGCAAGCAAATATTTTTTGTCATAGTCATGTTGTTTACATTTGGCCTCTCATCTGTTCTAAATACTAGTATTGGTTGTGTATGCTCTTGAAATTTTGGATGGCAACTCAAAAGAGCAGTTTAAGAGGCAATTTCTTGTTCTAAGCAATATTTCGGAGTTTAAGTGATCCTCAGTAGACATTTTAAGAAGAAAAATAACCCTCCTAAATCTATTAAAGTAATTCTTATTGTACTTTTAACATCATATGTATCGTGGTGAAACCAAATGGCATTATAAATTAGTAAATAACAGCTGCATTACTAGAAAAAAAAATTAACTCCAATGTGTAGTGAAGCCCCTAAAAGAAGTTCTCAAGTTTGTCAAGGTATCAGATGGGCACATTTCCAAAGACAGAGATAAGAGCAAAGGAGATGTTATCCCCATATTTGTCCTTTGTGTTTCAGTAGGTGCTCTGGGTCATAATACAACTCCCCCTCAACATCTCAACATCCCTACTACTAATAGAAGAGGAACCTGTCAAGAAAAAACACTTAGAAAAGGAAAGGGAGATTCATAATAACTAGAGAAAAGGCAGCTGAAATTTCATAACAACTATTTCAAAATCCAATATTTTTTCAGGACTGTAATGCACAGTTATGACCAAAGAGCATGACCCCCAGACAACAATTGATGAGCACTTTTGTTCCTTTCCAGAGCATAGTTACTACAGTTCAGCAGGGCATGTTTTGGAAAAAGGCGCTATTTTGATAAATGTTTGAAAGTAAGAGGAGGAAAAATCAAATAAATAGTTGTTTCATGATTAAACAAGTAATCCAGAGTTATGCAACTCATCTACAGCAGCAATACAGCAGGTTGCCTGCGTAGAAAGAGTAAAGAGCTAAATGTAAATAAAATAATTTGAAGAAAAGTAGATGGAGATTAATCCTGGAAGTGTGACAGAATAAATTTAACAACATGGAAAAGAAAAATAAATCTGAAAAATAAAAGTAAAGTTGGTTAAAATCCAAAATTGTGTATTATAAAAAAACTTCAACAACCTAGAAAAGCTTCTAGAGATGGTAATGACAAATTGTTTAAAAACAGGGAGGAACACTGCATTGAACTGTTTTTTCCTATAATACTTAATAAAAAGAATGAACAGTAGAACCCAGTGTTCATTTTCCATGTGTGAAAAGACAGAAAGAAATTAGCATCCAAGCAGAATCAATAAGAAACAAGAGAATGGTAAAAGGTTATTCAACTCCAAAACTAAGCAAAGTTTATCCTTACAAATCGAAGAAAAGAGACCAATTAGGTACTTTTTTTTTTTTAAAATCAGAAAGAAACCTTTTGGAAAGATGGAGAGATTTATCAGTGCCCCAGCTAGAATCTTGGATACCAAATTCTGGGAAGCATGCAAAATCTTCAGCTTGCAATCACTTGAATAATAAGTAAGAAAGGGAAAGAGAAAAACTCAGTGGTACAAAAGGCAAAGTAACTTCACAAGTAAAATGCTAATTAGAGGCTACATTTTGTTTAATTGAAAATAATTATTCACAAAATGAAGATTATGCTGAATGGAACAATTTTGTGTAAGTAGTAGCAGGATGACTGGATGGTGACATTGGGAATACAATAATCTCTGGATCATGTACAAAACCAACACATACGTATAGGGGAAAGGATGAAGTGCTTGGACATGAGAGAGAAGAAAGTAAACAGTGAGGGGATTTTAGGTTATACAATATTCGTCCCAACAAGCAAAACACTTGGTGCATTAGTGAAAAGATTAAAAACAAATATAGCAAAACATTCAAATTTGGTCCAGGAGCAGAAAACAACTGAGGAATACTTCAAAACAGGAAAGATGACATTTGCAAGTAGGGTAATATGGAATGAGTGCAGTCATTCAACAAACACTTTGAAAGAAAAAGTGGACTAATCATTTTCTCTATATATTTATTTGATTTATTTTCAAATGTGGGAGGAGGAAGGAGGGGAAGTGTCTAATTTAGAGTCTCAGCTACACACAAAATAGCAACAGAAATTGTCATCTCAGATGGCACCTGTGTTCCCATCTAGCAAGTACCAGCATGGTATGCAGAAAATATCTGTTGACAATGGTTCCTTTCAACTGGATAATAGTTCACTAAGTTAATTATTTATGATAAACAGTTTTGAACCTAACAATTGTTTTGCCAGCAGCTCATTTAGAAAATGCGGGTATTTACCTTCTTTTTCCACTCACTTTGCAGGCTGGTCAAAGGACTTTATGAAGGAATGATGTTGGACACAATGTGGAAAGGCCTTGGGGCTTTCCTTAGGGAATATTGTAATGACAGCAAAGGCATAGGAGCAGCAAAGAAAAGTAATGCTTTTCTTTCCAGGCTAATTTAAAGGTAGTAGATAAAAACCATTATAAAAAATGCTGTACTTTATCTTCAGTGTGAAAAAGGAATGTTTTAATGTCCTTAAGTCATGCATTTCTGAGAACATACAGGCAAGAGAATGCCCATAACAGAAAAGACCAAAGATCTCTCTAGTCTAATATCCTGTCTTAGGTAGTGAGCAACTATGTGTACAAGAGTGAAAAGGCAAAGCAATTTCTGTAGTTTTAAGCAACATTTTATAGAGCAGGTCTAATTGACCTAATTGAGTTAGATGTGATTGTGTTCTGCTGATTCTGCTGTACCCATTATTGGGATATCTTATTAATCCTCCTTAAGTCTCACGTTGAAAAAAAACCTTTTGTTGTAAAAAGAACAAAACAGAAGATAAATGTATTAGGTGGGCAAAGCCCGCAGCCTGTCCAGCTGACTAGAGGTCCTGTTTCCTTCTGTTCCCCACAACCACCTGTACCCAGCCATTGTTTTATTCTCCTGCTGTAAGCTCAGGATTGTCTTTCTCTTCCGTGGTCTTACAACACATAACCCTGTCCAGTCATCTTTCATAACATAACATCATGTCTCTCATAATACAAATACATGGTTTAGGTAATGCAAATACTGCATTAAATGGTCTGCACCTGACTGATTCAGTTTATAGCATTGTACTCTATCAGTTAATTATCCCACCTTACTCACTTCTGTCACTCTCTAGAGTAGATACTCTGTAAATAGCAGCATCGTTCCTGGGATTCACTTGTAGCGTAGCAGCTGTGCCTCCACCTTCTCACCACACCAAATTTTGATGGAATAGGAGCTGTATGTTCTGAAACTGAAACTAATGGACTGACTGTACTTAAGCCTTCTTTATTTTAATGATTTTCTTTGTTACTGAGGTAGCTGGAGCAAGCTCACTTAAGCAGGCAGGAATATCTCTGCAGTGTTGAACAGCTCAGGGGCTGTCTCAGGCCCACCCAGTGTTTCATCTGGCAGGTGCCTGCAGCTTCTCCTTCTGCTGTCTGCGTGCTCAGGCTGCTCAAAACCAAAATGAATATATTCTGCTCATCTTTTTTACTCAGAGGAGAATGCACTTCAAAGAGAAAACACGATTTCATGATGGCAACATGATGGTAAAGCAGGCTGGAGTTTCCCATTCTTTAGTGTCCTCAGCCACTACTATCCCTTCCTCCCCCCACATACACCATGGTTTATTACCCCTTCCGATTACTGATTCATCAGACCAGTGAAAAGATCAGAGTTAAAAAAAAAAGAAGGGGGGGGGGAGTGGGTGGGGGAGGGTTTATATAACCTAAAAGATTTCACAAAATTAGTTTAGCACAAAAACAGTTGAGTCAGCATCACTGAAGGAGCAATAACATGTGAGAGGATGGAGAAGGGAAAGGCAGAAAGCTCCTGTGCTGCTGGAATTGTACTCTGCAACGTTGCTGGGGGAATGAGCTCTGGGAGCCAGGAGGGTTACACTGTCTCTCTAAAGCCTTGAAACAGTCTCCTGAGATGCTGTGATGCATTGTCAGGAACTGGAAAAGCTCAGGGGCTTGAAAACCAGAAAGGGCACCCCACGTAGCTCATGCTCCTACCACTGAAATTTGGTCTTTAATGTTTTATTTGCTGTGCATTTCTACTCTGAGGATAGCAATGTCCCAGACATAGGGTTTCCATCGAGTTCCCTTTAGAAATTTTACAATATGAAAGATCCCACAAAATGATTTACCCTATGTTTCCTTCATATTATTTAGTCAAATTTTATCCTCTCCTGCTGTCCATTTCCAAACCAGGCTGCAATGACAGTTATTATGACCATGCTTGGATGTCACACATGCAAACAGTCTACATTACCTAGCATCTGTAATTTTTCTGAAAAAAGACAATGAACCCTTCTAATTCACTCTTGTTGCTTGCATTGCCCATCTCCAATGTCATAACATCTTTGTGCCCCAGATTGCATTATATTTCTCATCTGTACTGCCAGAACGGAGCTGGAAATTCGATATTGTTGTTCAATCTGCTGTTCACCAAGATTGGTGGTGAGTTTAAAACACTGAAAGCCTACAGTACTTGTACTGAGCAAGTGAGTTCAATGTGCCTTGTATTTGATTCTTTATGTTTCTATCCTTGTACTCATAACAGTAGCAGGACTGCAGAAAAGATCCTGTCCCCCTGCAGTGCATCCTGAGGTAGGGCGTGTGAATTCTGAGCTGTTCAGCAGTGATTTCTCAGCTGGTTACACATCAGTGCCTTGATCCAGGATGGAGGATCACAGCTTAGCCTAGTTAGCTTTAATAAGAACTATCTTTCCTGGGGAATTGGGAAGGTGCTTGCAAGGGTTGCAAGATATCCACTATAGGAACTCTTTCCAAGTGTTATGATATCTGGAATACTTTGTGTTATTTAAATTGATTTAAAAAAAAAAAGTTGAAACCTTTCCATCCCACTTCTGCAGCCCTTTTGTTATGACAGAAGTCCTTTAATCTAAAACATGGCATGATCCAAAATGTATTGGCATTAGCAGAATGAATCACACTGGTTTCAGTAAGCATCTTGGACTGTAGCTGCCCAGTCCTTCAGGGGTCATGAGCAGGGGTGTAGTAATGGGCCAGCTGCATGGCTGCCTTGTAACGGAGATACTGTGGTTTGTGGGACTGAGTGAGCAGGTATACAGTGTCACCAAGACATCTTCAGAATAATTTGGAATCACCAAACTCAACCTTAAGAAAGTGACTTAGAAAGCTCTCTTTTAGCTGTACAGTAAAACAAGAAAACCAAACAAGAATAAAGCTACTGGTAGTGTGAAGGTACGTCTCTTCTCTAACAGGCTGCTTCAGTATTACCTTTCAAAGTGCCATAAACTGGTAGACAATAGAGTTCTTGGAGAAAAAGCCATGCAATAAGTGTGAAAAAAGACCACTTAGAAAACTAAACTTGCAAGACCTGGACATCTGTCTTCATCTGCACCTACCGGTCACGGAGACAGGCAAACAAACTCTGATGGAGTGACACAGAATTGTCAAATTTGGGCTTTTATAAACCAAAACAAGAAATGCATTCCCTGACTCGGGATTCTTTTCTGAAAATGCCCGGCCTCCAGCCTTCACAAATCAATACTGAAGAGATTTAAATGTCATCATAAATTATATCTTACATCAATAATTTCCCCCGTATACTATATCCCATATGTAGCTGTTGTTTCCCTTCGTATGGGCAGGAAAAACCTGCCTCAGCTGCAGTGAGCAGAGCACTTAACCAAAACATCAGCTGAAGCAGGAGACTCCAGCTGGTTGAAGCTCAACTTATATGCTCCAGCAAACTCGTGGGACAGCAGAAATTCATGCATGACCATGGAAGCAAACAGGAATTAAAGAAAACAAATGCGCTGGCTTGTATTCACTGTGAGCCATACAAAAATCTAAATCTGAGAGCCAGATTGGAGGAGATGGGGGATTCATTGGCCAACAGTTGAGTCAGATGTCAGAAAGCACCAAATTTGCTCTTCTAATAATGTATTTCTGAAAGTCAAAAAAGTTTCTTCTTCCACCTGGGACCTTCACTTCAGAATGTCCTTTTGGCTAAAATTTGTCTTTTCAAACCAGCTATCCATGTATATTTGCTCTGAGGTCGCTACTACCAAGGGAAACCTTCCCTTATTCAGAGCAAACAGTAACTGTGTGCTTGGAAGAGGTGGAGGAGAGAGTGGAAAAGTGTGTGGAAAGTTGGGAGAGATTCCTTCAGGATTTTCTGGGATGTTTGGAAATTATCTCTACTCATGTGAAAAAATAGCATATTAGATTTGTCTAATTTCCTCTAATTTGTAGAGATGCTACAGCACTAACATACCTACCATTCTTAATAGTAAGCTTTACTGGAAATTAAACAGAATTGGACTAGATAATCAGTACTGTAAAATACATTGATTGAATGACTAGTTATTATTTTTAGATGTAGCAGTAAAACAGAAATATTTATGCACTCCATAATACTTAAAAATAAATTAGATTGTATTATAACCTACTAATTAATGAGCTTTAACTGGCAGTCTTACTTTATCATATAGCAACTGTGAAAATGCACTCAGCAGTGAGTAACCCAGTATATTTCTGCATAAAAAAAATTTTATAAGCATAATTACATTTATTTTTCAAAGAAGAATAGCCTTTCTTGAGCTATGGCAATAAGAAAGATTGTCGCCTGTGCAAATGGGACTGAATGGAAACCAGATTATAGATTACTGTGATCTAAATCATTTAATCATTCCCCTTTTTTTCTCCTTTCTTCAGTCATACTGTGCTTCTCTTGCCTGAGTAAAGATTATTCACTGGATAAATACTAGTTTTTCATTCTGAAAAGCTTTTCATTGTGTTTTTTTTGCTATTGCATTTTTTTTTCCTTGTGAGTTAATGTTTAATATAAAGAAAAGAATATTTGGAAAGGAAAATATTCAAAGTGTAGTCATTTGTGGGTGCTATTAAATTGACATCTTGGTTTGGTCCTGATTATAGTTTTAAATTAAGAAGAAGGCTTAGCACTTTTATTCATTTTTATTAATTTTGCTGTCAAAATTAACCAGCTCTACTTAGCAGGATGTGCTGGGACTGTATAATGGGTGCTCAGATGCCAGAGGTTTAAGATAACAGCTATATAATAAGCTGTCTAAAATAAAATATTGAAGTATTAAAGGCAAGTGCTTTTTGTTTAAAGAAATAAGGCAACAAAACCACAATATTTCCAGCAATGACAGTTCTATAGAAACACCAGGCATCGTTATTAGCATTAATAGTTTGTATGTAGTGAATTCTTGTAAGGTAGTGCTGAAGTTGCCTTGTTGGATTTAAAAATTTATTTTGTCAACACCATATGCAGATTTATCTAGGAAATTGAACTTTAAATATAACATTGGGAAAAATCTCATAGGAGAAGTATAAATTATTGCTTTCATATTCTGTGGGTTAAGGTTATACCAGTTAGCTTCAGTATAAAAACTGATGAACAGAATATTAGAGCAAGTCTTCATGAACCTATGTTGTATATGAAATAGTCTGTTTATAAAGGCATATTTCTAACGATGTTTATAAAATGTTTAAAAATCATTTTTTTCAAGGCAAGAGTAGAGGGTCTTGTTATTTACTTCACTGAGTGCTGCATCAGACCTTAAGTCTGGTCCTGTTTTCTTCAGTCATAAATGTCTCCACAGCAGCTGTAGAAAAAATACAGCTTCATTTGTTCAAAAATTATTTCCATCACTGCAGCCATCGTCTTTTGTTGTGTATTATAGACCTCAAATTTTTGCTGGTAAATCTAAGCCGGCTGGAATTCCTGCTCTGGTAAATTTTTTTGTAAGGGTAAGGTGGTGAGTCACACCATGGAAATTCAGGCAGCTTCCAGACCACCTACAGACAGTTTACGGCCAGTCTGGTTTGGCATTTTAGTGTTTTTAACTACTGCCCATGCTCAGGAGGGCACTCTGACTTACAGAGGGCACCCGGGCTCAGTCTGGAGAGACACCGATCAGACTGGCCTGATCAGAAGAGCTGCACTGAAAAATTCAAACTTAAGCTGGCTGTTTTGAAGACAATGCAGTCAAATAAATTGATTCATTCCATTATCTGTCTTTTCCATAAATATATAATAACCGCTTTTGGGAAGCATTAGTATTCTGCTGCTGTGAGAGGTGGGACACCCACAAGCCCTGTGTGGAGTGATATATTTGCACACTGTTGCTCATGAACCATTTCTAAAAAAAGGCAAAATGAGAATGCAATTAAAGGTGGATTTTTTTTTTTTTTTTTCATTTTAACTGGTTCCTTTAATAATCCTGGTCAGAGAGGCTGGGAGACAGATGGTTGGATATGCCACTGGAGGGATGGTATGGGCACAAGACTAGCTAGAGCAGCTAAAGTATCTTTTGAGCTTTCTCAAATTGTATCAAAATGAAAGTTGTGACCATTTTCAGTCAATCCCCTCAAAATATTTTTAAAATCTTATGGAGTAATATAAATATTTTATTGTTTCATTTAATATAAGACAGTAAGTATTGTGAAAACTTGGATTACAGGAACATCACAGCCTTCTGCCTCCACTGTTTAATCAGCCCTATAAACCCTGCTTGTAATTCTCTTGCATAGGTGACTAGTGGAAAACAGAAAAAAAGGCAAATGTTTTAAAAAATAAGAGTTTGGTGGTTCTCAGCTTGGGAAAGTTTCTCGTAAATCATTCATGACTGCTGTAGGCCTGAGAGAAGGGAGAGCGTTTTGTTGTCTTTGCCTTTGAAATGTAATGAATAAACCACAATCCAAAACATTATTCTAATCTCAGTTTCAGCAACCGGAAAAAACTTTGCTGATATTTATCACATTTCAGTTTTTCTATGAAGCTTAAAATTCATAAATATTAAAATAGAATCGTGTCACTTAAATGCATTCATTTCTCAACAAATATAGCTGCTGGTTATCTCTCAAATAATTCATTAAGATTCAAAAATAGCTGCATTGCAAAAAGGGATGGCATTTATTCAGTATGACATGAAATATAAAAATATCTACATATCTACCCCTTGGAAGATTGCAGCCCCTTAATTCTTGCAGAGAATCTTCAGTGCATTTTTCCTTTGAAAAACTATGCTTTGGGAGAGCTTTGTACTCGTTGACACTTTGCAAAATTTGCTTTAGAAAAGAGCCACACTAGCGAGAAAACGTAGCTCACTCCCACTTTATCTAGTTAAAAACAGCAGCTGGGCCAGATTCTGTTCTTGTTTTGAATAGTGCTTTTCACCTTGAGCCATCCCACCCATACCCAGCAAGTCCTAGCTGTTCAATGCTATTCCCCGCTCTTGCCTCAAGAGCCTGTTTAGGATAGGATAGGATATTTTCAGTTGGAAGGGATCTACAAGGATCATCTAGTCCAACTGTCTCACCAGTTCAGGGCTGACCAAAAGTTAAAGCATGTTGTTAAGGGCATTGTCCAAATGCCTCTTGAACACTGACAGGCTTGGGGCATCGACCACCTCTCTAGGAAGCCTGTTCCAGGGTTTGACCACCCTCTCAGTAAAGAAATGCTTCCTAATGTCCAGTCTAAATCTCTCCTGGCGCAGCTTTGAACCATTCCCATGTGTCCTGTCACTGGATCCCAGGGAGCAGAGCTCAGCACCTCCCTCTCCACTTCCCCTCCTCAGGAAGCTGCAGAGAGCAATGAGGTCGCCCCTCCGTCTCCTTTTCTTCAGGCTAGACAAGCCCAAAGTCCTTAGCTGCTCCTCATAGGACATGCCTTCCAGCCTTTTCACCAGCTTTGTTGCCCTCCTCTGGACACATTTAGGGACCAGCACAAGGATGCAGCAGTGCAATGCCAGCCCAATGTTCCAGCTTTTAAGTCTTCATTTTGTCAACAAATTGCTGTCTTGCCCTGATATTGCAATGCAACTATTAAAGATGAACGGTGAGCTTTACTGAGAAAGTGCTTTAGGATGAAGTTTATATCTCAGCACACTATGCCTTTGGTTATCTTTCCTCCTACCTTCCTTGCTAATGTACCCATCCATCCCCTCCCTCGCTGTAAACAGTTATGCTATATGCATACCGCCAGGACTTGCAAAAGCTCTGGGGTAGTCCCAGCCGTGTGAGTCAACACGCAGCGTGCCTTCCTGAACAAATGCCTGTCAGGCCACCGAGGACGGTCTTTATGTAACACTTGTCATTAGAGGAGCAATCTAAAATTTGCTTTCTCAAGAAAGCCTCGTACATTGTGTCTGCAGTTTTAAGTGGATTTCTTTATCTGTGTGTTCCCTTCTTGCAGGAGTGCGTCACTTTGTATTCTGTGGCCCTGTGCCCATATATATCTCCTGGCTGTAGTTTCTGTGCATTTCTGAACAATTTATAAATGCAATGAGCAAGAGTGGTTTGAAACATTCCTGGTGGGTTTCTTAAAGATTTCTGCATTGCTTATCCTTGCTCTCACTCATGCTAGTAGGATTAGGCTAACCATGAGTGGTTTTGAAAGTTCACTTAGAGGCACTACACTGGTTTGTACTTTCAGGAAGAAAATTCCTGTAGGAATGCCAGCAGTTCCTTGTTATTTCAAATTATGCATTTTTTTCTTCAATATCATTTTATTGCATTCTGAAGAATTATTATAAGCAAGCCTTTATACCCTCTACCATAATGTATTTGCAGTTCACATTTCATTTTATAAAATATTGCCAATGCCATACGGGGGAACATTTGCTGTGCTGATATTTAACGGCTGTCAGTTAGATGGTACAATCAGTAGGCAAGTCTTAAAACCAGGAGCTCTAAGTTCTTCCTGGCTCTACCAGGTTTACCATATGACCTTCAGTTAGGTCCTGCTCCTATAGGTAAAAATAGCAGCTTTCATGCTCATGTGCTGGAGAATACAAGGGCTTTAAAGCTTGTGTCTCACAGACATGTCAGATGGGACAATAATATTCATTCATAGAACAGAATCACGAAATTGTTTAGGTTGTAAAAGACCTTTCAGACCATCAAGTCCAACCATTAACCTAACACTGCCAAGTCCACCACTAAACCATGTCCCTAAACACCACATCTACACGTGTTTTAAATACCTCCAGGGATGGGGATTCAACCACTTCCCTGGGCAGCCTGTTCCAGTGCCTGACTACCCTTTCAGGGAAGAAGTTTTTCCTAATATCCAACCTAAACCTCCCCTGGTACAACTTCAGGCCATTTCCTCTCATCTTATCACTTGTTACTTGAGAGAAGAGACTGACACCCACCTCGCTACAGCCTTTCAGGTAGTTGGAGAGAGCAATAAGGCCTTCTCCAGGCTAAACAACCCCAGCTCCCTCAGCCACTCCTCACCAGACTTGTGCTCCAGACCCTTCACCAGCTTCATTGCCCTTCTTTGGACACACTCCAGCATCTCAGTGTCCTTCTTGAAGTGAAGGGCCCAAAACTGAACACAGGATTTCAGGTGGGGCCTCACCAGTGCCGAGTACAGGGGGACGATCACTGCCCTGGTCCTGCTGGCCACACTATTTCTGATAGAAGGCAGGATGCTGTTGGCCTTCTTGGCCACCTGAGCACACTGCTGGCTCATATTCAGCCGGCTGTCGACCAACACCCACAGGTTCTTTTCCACCAGTGAGCTCTCCAGCCACTCCTCCCCAGGCCTATAGCGTTGCCTGGGGTTGTTGTGACCCAAGTGCAGGACCCGGCACTAAGCCTTGTTGAACCCCATACAGTTGTCCTTGGCTCGTCGATCCAGCCTGTCCAGATCCCTCTGTAGGGCCTTTCTACCCTCCAGCAGATCAGCAGTCCTGCCCGACTTGGTGTCATCTGCAAACTTACTGAGGGTGCACTCAATCCCCTTGTCCAGATCACTGATAAAGATATTAAACAGAACTGGCCCCAATACTAAGCCCTGGGGAACACCGCTTGTGACCAGTGGTCACCTTGGAGTTGCTACTATCCGATAGTACATTCTCAGGTTATGTGGTTTGGACAACACAGGGCACCTACAAGCTCAAGTCAAGGGTTAAGATCACCTGAGAGTGGAACTTACTTTCAGCAGATGGCAAATATTGTAATATTTGGTCATGCTATGACCCCTAGCAAAGAAATACATTGGTAGGTAACAAAAGAAAACTATGAATTATGCTTGGTTGTCTCACAGTTAAATAAACTTTGCTAGTGCAGCTTAGCTATGAAATAGCTCATTGTTTAAAGGATCCTTAATGTTTTCATGGTAAATATTTTGGCTTTGATCTACATAAAATGAAAACCATATAGTAACACATTCTAGAAAGCACTAGGTGAAATTACTTACCTCTCCACCTCCAGTAGAGGCAACAACAGTCAGGAGTTATCCATCAGTTGTGTAATTTATTAATAATTGTGATCATCTTCAAGTTAAATGATAAGGTTTTCTTTCTATTGGTAAGTTTTCCTTGAGCAGGAGTTCCTTCTAGTATGCTTTATATCAGATTACCTATTTGTTAATTTTTATGTGTAGATAAATATACTTGAGGAGTAAATGAGAAGCAGGAAACCAGAATATGTTAGTGTTTATGTTCTGAAGAAAAAATAAATTGCTATATTCAGGGCTACTAGGACTTATTCTAGCACCTTTAGAGTAATAAATAATGAAATGCAACTTCAGTTTTCCTCTGTTTCATTAACTTGTAATACACCTGCCAGAAAAGGTGAATTGCAGATAGGAAAGTGAGCTATTATTATTTGGTGTGAAAGGCAGTTGTTTTTAAAAGGGAAAACATGGAAGGATTTCTTTTGTTCTCTCTTTTTTTCTGTCTTCTTTGCACAGTGAGGAACTATCAAGTGAAGGCAGAAATGAGGCTGGCTTACCAGATATTGGGGACTTTGTCTTCTGTTTTTTTGTTCAAGTGAAGTTTACCCAGAGGTGTTTTTTATACTACAAATGTTAGGCTGCAGATTAAATCTGTTCACTGTTCCTATGGAACAACAGGAAAGCTTGAAAGGACATAAAGGACATAAAGAGCATAGGGAAAAAGGTGAGTGAGTCGGGAAGGAGCCTTACTAGTGAATTTCGAAAAAGGGGCAATAAGTCTTTCTGTGAATTAATGTCTTGATGTGTTAATACCCAAAAGTTTTTGGAAAACGAGCAGAGTGAGCAATAATGGTTTTTTTCCTGTTTCACGCTGACCATAGCAACTAGGTTTTTTCAGTTTTCACAAGCATTGAATTCCAGTGAAATACATTGCTGGGTTCTAATTCTGCTTGCAGCAAAGAGGAAAGTGTTGATCAATATTACAAATGGTGGATTTTATTCAATTGTTTTCACTGTTTTCGTCATATTCATCTTCGATGGATCTGTGCCTAATGTTAAAAAAGCAGATAGGAGTTAAGCCACTAAATGAAAAGCCACTAAAAAAAAACCACCACCACAGGTAGCAAAATGTAAAGAAAAGTCAAGAATTAAGTAGTAGTTGATTATTGCCACTGAGCAATGTGGGCTTTACTGTGCCATCAAACACTAAAAATAAAAAAGGGAAGAAAACAAAATACAAATATACTAAAATGAGAAGTATTTCTACTACAGATTTTGTTGCTAAATACTTTTCCTTACTGAGCTGTGTTATTATATCCTATAGCATATAGAATAATGAGAAATGAGACTGAAATCAATCCATATAAGGAATCTAGTTTCATACATAAATAACAGGAGGTGACACTTAAGGAGATGACTGCTGTTAGTACCTCTCAGAAGTGCTGTTTTTTAACCACAGTAACATAGCTTTGAAAGATGAGTGAATCTGACTTCTTTGTACTCTGTTAAGCTTAATCTTTACAGACAAAGTCTTGAACCACATGGAAGATGAGATGAGAGCTGAACTTTGAAGAAGAAGGTACGCTTCTTTGGGAAATGCAAAATGTCAGCATATTCCTAAAATGGATACAGAATATATAGTCAGGCAAGGGAGTGATGTGGTAATATTTTTGACATTATTTTACCTCTCTCTAGAAACTCAGGGTGGATATATAGGGACCCTGTGAAGCAGAAAGCAGCGTTCTGCTGTCCCACAGAAGCTCTGTTGAACTCCTAAAGTGTGTGGCTGCAAAGCCTGCTTCTGTTCCCTGTGTTGGGGAGTGATGGGGCAATGCCTGCTCTGGCATTAAGTGATCTTTTGCATGCACTTATTCTCCAGGGGGTAGGATATGACTTTCTCCATCTTGATGACAGTCAGTCTCCAGGGATGCAAACAACCCTTCAGCCACGGAAAAACTTTAAAGGGGACACCTGGTCTTAAAACTTTTATTTATTCACCCTGCTTGTTGTTTCTGTTTTAACCCCAGGCAACGCTA
Source organism: Theristicus caerulescens (assembly GCA_020745775.1). Classification (NCBI taxonomy): domain Eukaryota; kingdom Metazoa; phylum Chordata; class Aves; order Pelecaniformes; family Threskiornithidae; genus Theristicus; species Theristicus caerulescens. The sequence goes on along the minus strand of CM036559.1, from coordinate 125,055,790 downwards.
CCGGCTTGGGGAGGAGTGGCTGGAAAGCAGCCTGGCTGAAAAGGACCTGGGGGTGATGGTTGACAGCTGCCTAAACATGAGCCAGCAGTGTGCCCAGGAGGCCAAGAGGGCCAATGGCATCCTGGCTTGTATCAGGAATAGCGTGGCCAGCAGGACCAGGGAGGTGATAGTGCCCCTGTATTTGGCACTGGTGAGGCCACACCTCGAATCCTGTGTCCAGTTTTGGGCCCCTCAATTCAAGAAGGACATCGAGGTGCTGGAGCGTGTCCAGAGAAGGGCAATAAGGCTGGTGAAGGGTCTGGAGCACAAGTCTTATGAGGACCGGCTGAGGGAGCTGGGGTTGTTTAGTTTGGAGAAGAGGAGGCTGAGGGGAGACCTTATTGCCCTCTACAATTATCTGAAAGGAGGTTGTAGAGAGGTGGGGGTCGGTCTCTTCACCCCAGTAACAGTGATAGGACAAGAGGAAATGGCCTCAAGCTGCGCCAGGGTAAGTTTAGGTTGGATATTAGGAAAAACTTCTTCACTGAAAGAGTAGTCAGGCACTGGCACAGGCTGCCCAGGGAAGTGGTTGAGTCCCCATCCCTGGAGGTATTTAAAAGATGGGTAGATGCAGTGCTTGAGGACATGGTTTAGTGGCGGACTTGGCGGTGGTAGGTTACCGGTTGGACCTGATGATCTTAAGGGTCTTTTCCAACCTTAACAATTCTATGATTCTATGATTCTATGATTCTCTGTTCTATTGCTTAAATAAGGTAAAGGAGAAAGGGCTTATTGGACTGTAAAAGTGATTCTCCATGACAGTTAAGTCCAAGGAGTCCAGTGGTATTTCTTAGTGGTGTTGGGAAGAGTTCTTCACAGTCACTTTCTTTTCTTATTTTTTCTCTTCCATCTCGGAACCATAGTGGAGATAGATACAATACTGGTTTGGGAGATTTTCTCTTGATGCCCATAACCCAACACAAGCATGCTTACAGATGCATAAAAGTCTGCAAATGGCAGTTGCTCCTCCATAGTAGAAGGACTGTGTGCTCTCTTTCCAGTTCCATGTCCTCTCCTGCACCAAGAGAAATACCATTAAATTCAGTGGAATTCAACTGCTGTAAAGCCAACATGCCTGAGGTCCCCAGTAAATACTGTTAAGAGTACTGTGTCCAGAAAGTTATTTTTTCAGGACCTACCTATACCCCAAGGAGATAATATGAGCCACGTTTAGAAAAAAATTGTGTTTAGTTTTAGATGTTCTGGGTTTAGTAGACTCCTTTTTAGCAGTCCAAAGTAACTGTAATGCAGATTAACTACTTGTTTTGAGAATGCTTCAGACCTCTGATGGCAAGGTTGTGTCAGAGAACAGAGACTCAGAATCAAGGACAAATGGTGATGAGTTTGGAAAACCCATGCCCTTATGTCTGGATCTACTTTCCACACTGCTTGCATGACTTCCACATTATTAGCAATTTTAGATCAGGTTTTTCCAATGTTGTGAGTTTGTCTTTGGAGACTGACACATGATTGTCAGTTAACACAAATTAATCCATGTAGAATGGAATTCAAGTTGATGAGTTTGATTTTTAAATTGCCTATATCATACACTGTATTGGAAGGCGTATACTGTGCTTCCTTAGATACTCCATGACATTAACAATAATGGTACAGCGAGTGTACAACCCTATAGTGGGAAAATTTAGGCCACACCTTTTAATATAATTTCCTGCTCTATTTGTGCCTTTTTTCCCTTACTTATTTGCAGCAGTAAAAACACTAGCCAAGGCCCTAAAATTCATAATATTGTTTAAAAAATGAGAACTTTTACACTTCTGTTGTAGGGTGGTGTTGGTGCCTGTCCACGCTGTGCGTGTGTCTGAAGGAGGACCAGGGGCTGTTGAAGGACTTAGTGGGTATCTGAAAGTGGAGGAGAAAGTGAGAGGTTCTGTGGTGAGAGACCCCACATGTATCTGCAGAGAAAGTGGGGATCTGTACGCTGAGGATACGCATATCCTGGTAATGATAGCAGGGTCATCAGGTGGCAGCAGTGAAAGATGGTATATGGAGAGATAGAAATGCAGCTCCCGTTTATGAACAAACCAGGAAGCTCATTGCGATGAGGGCTAAAAATGTACAATGATTTTATTAGAATTGACATTTTCATCTAATCAGAGAATACGGTGCTGAAGCTTAAAGAGCAGTTCAAATACTGCGAAACTCAGGAGAGATTTGGGAGAGGCAGCAACTGTGTTCCCTTTGGGATGTCTCTCTTGCTATGTTAAAGCAGTTACATGAAGGACTTCCTCTCTGATTCAGCACAGCAGTTCCTGTGTTCACATTACTTACTTAATACTAAACTAAGCTGCCACTTTGATGTATTAAGTAATATGAACACATTAATATATTAATAATACTTGATAATGTTGTTTGTGAATCACTGATAATATAAAAGTTTTATATTCAGAAGTGCTGAGTGTCTAAGAGTGTCTGACATCTGGGTTAGATGATTTCAGAATTTTTGACAAATACAGGACTTTTTATTTTTAATGCATAACCAGGTTCTATTAATGACTCTTTAATATTTGGGTTAAACAAAAGGAAATCATCTAAATGGAGACTTAGTCATCATTAAATAACTCAGAAATAAGAATTTTAAAAAAGGTTTCTATGTTATCTTACACTGCATAACAAGTAAGAATTTTTTCACACCAGCTTTTGTTCAGTAATGTTTATTATTACTAACTGGTTTGCTCTAATAACTTTGGAACTATATTAAGAACTTGACAGAATAGATGAGGTGAAATATTTAGATAATAATGACAATTGAGAAGTACTACTATTCTAGGGTGGAATCCAGATTAAGGCATGTGCCTTTGGGTATGTAAATCAGGAATGTTCTTTCGTGCCTTATATACCCTACTGGGTGCGTAGGGAACACAGTCCTTCCCAGTCTGCTCTAGTTAGGTATGCATTTGTCAACTGAAAACACAAGGAGTCAACAGGATATGTGAAACGCTTTATCCGCTCAGGGTCTTGTTCAATTGGCATGCCAAAGCAGGTGTAGATGACCACAGGGGATCTTCTGGCCAACTGGGGAAGTGCTTAATGAGTTTAGGTGTTTATATGGCTGGGCAGTCATAGAATGTAAAATGGCATCATCACTGACTTGAGATTTCTGTCGGTTTAGGATTTATGTGAATTTTCATGTCTAAATCTTAATTTAGATGGATCCTTCCATCCAGCACTTATATGGTACTACTCTTTCACAGTGTATTTTAACAAATGATGCTGGAAAGGGTCTTTGTGGCATTTTAAATTTAAATCCCGATCTCTGATCTGTTGCTCAGTCTATCATTTAAATTTAATGGGATATTTGCCTACTGAATAGAAGACAATTGAATAATTCACAAAAAACAGTCTGCCTTCCTATTACTAATAAGCAGAAAATGGGCACAACTCATTATGTGGTCAATTATTTCTGTACCATCTTCTCAAATATATGAACGAAATTTATACTTACACTCAGAAGAGAGCAACTTCAAGCCTCTCTGAACTGCCAAAGCTGTATAAGCAATGCTAGTGGAAGTGAAATTTGGGACTTGTGATTTCAGTTGTGTTTCTTTAGACCACAGCTTTCGGGGAAATGAAGGGCTTGAGGAAAATTGCTTGATAACTGGCAGCTCCCAGAGGATGCATTATATCTTTCCCACATACTGCTGTCTGATATAACTTGACAGCATCAACACTGCTGACGGGTGTAAAAAGAGGATTTCTATATGCATCCCCGGAACAGGAATTGTCACTGATTCAAGCTTGAAAAAGGAAACCTGCAGGAACTGTCCTGTCCCCACAGACTTCTGTTGGGGATGATGCTGGGTCTCCCTTTACCTTTTTCACTGACTTATGGAGAAACTGAGAACACTTCTCCTGTATAAAGATGATTATTTTATCACTATAGGCTGATTCTGGTGACACTTGTGTTTTAACATGCTGAGAACATATTTTCCCTCTATAAAAACTCACATATAGAGAGGAGAGTAATTTGTTCATTATCCACATGTTAGGTCTGGGAATACTCCCATGTATCATGTTTTTCTTTTTCTTTTACCGTTGATGAATTTAAATAAGTTAATGTTATTTCTTCATACCTCTCAAAGGTATTTGACTAGATTGTCTAAAATCATTAGTTGCAAAATTAAAAGCACACAGAATTACCAACAGTACAGATGACTTCTGGAGCTATTTGTTGTGTCATTATGCCCTGGAAATCTTTATTTCAAGGTATTAGCATCTGTTTCGGTATTCTCCAAAGATCAGTCTTGGGTATTTCTTTTTACTTACAGTGACAGTGGCAATAATATTTCCAATCCTCTTAAGCTGTACAATGCATAGAGAAAGTTAGAGAAACAGGGTCTGAATTACAGTGGCTCTCAAGAGAAAAAAAAAAAAGCTAGATTTTTGGTGATAGATGAACAGGCATTTTGTTAACAAATTTTTCCTGAAATCTCTTTTAAATTATTCAGGCTGGTTCTTCTATCAAATATTTGATAGCTAATAGACTGCTTTTGAAATGTACAGAGCATAGCCTTTAGAAAGTATGCCCCAAATCATTAAAGAATGATTTTCCCTTATTACACCATCAAACGTTTCTTCTGTTTAGCAATCATTACATAGCTATAAATCATAGAATCACAGAAAAGGTCATGCTGGAAGGGACATCATCTGGTCCAACTCTGTGGCTAAAGGAGGGCCTTAGATTAGGTTATCCAAGGACCTGTCAGGTCAAGTCTTGACTGTTTCCAGCAAGGGCGATTCCATCACTTCTCAGGGTGACCTCTTCCAATGTTTAATTTTTCTCATGGGGATGAATTTTTTTCTTATATCCAGATGGAATTTCCCCCAAAGCAAGTCACGTCCCTTAGCTCTTGTCCTGTCTCAGTGCATCTCTTGCAGAGAGCACCTCCATCTTCTCTGTAACAAACTTTCAGGTATTGGAAGAGAGTAATTAAATGCCCCCAACCCTTTTTTTCTCTAAGCTGAACAAAGTCAATTCCTTCAACCTTTCTTCACCGGATTCTCCAGCCTCTAATCATTTTCATGGCCATCCTCTGGACTGTCTCCAGTTTCTTAATGACTCTTTTGGTCTGGAGCGGGGTTAAATCTGAACACGGTATTCCAGGTGTGGCCTAAAAAGTGCAGAGTAGAGGTGGTATAATTGCACCCCGATGCAAACCAATTCAGTAGAAGCAGGTCTTTCAGAAAACTAATGGTAGAAGCTGGTTTCTTGCTAAAATTTATTTGATTGAATGTTTTTCCTTTGATTTTTAAGTAGATATATGACTAAAACTACTATATTTATGTATGTGGCTGGGTTTCATTAATTTTATTTTCAGTGTAATTAATAGAGCCATTCAGATCCACTCATCTTGTTGTTTATCACTTGCTTCCACCAGTGTTCCTTGACCAACAGTTTTATCTTTTTACTTACATTTCAGATGCTGATGTAGGGTTTTTTAAAGAAAGGATTTATTGGTCAATACAAACCTTTTGGGCTTGTTTGCCTTTGTCCACTGATTACATTGCAATGTTGCAGAGAAAGACAAAAACATTTTGCATTTCTGCACAACCTTTCAGGCAGGGGTCTTAAGGCATTTTACAAAACCCCAGCAAGCAATTTCTCATCCATGCACACGAGATGATAGGCAACAATTTGTATCACAAGTGAGAAAGCTGACGTAGTGGGAGAGTATGATTTGGAATGAAAAGAGGAATAGTTCTAGCATTTAATCTGATTTATCTCTTCCTAGATACACAGTGCACTGAGGGACAACACAAAGCTGTGCTGTCTTCCTTACAGCCTTGTCTGTACTTTCCCCATGTAGCCAGTCCTCATGTTGATTCTGGGTCCACCCTGCAGTTCAGGGTTCAGTCCTACCCTGGAGTGAAGCCCTTATGGGCAGAGCAATCAGACTGGGAGTAATGCAGTCAAGGAGGGAACATCAACCTCTGCTAGCCCTTCCCAATCTTCCAACCTCTTCTATGCCCTCCTGCTTTTTCTCCCACCTCCTTCAGTTTCTTCCAAATTTCCTGCTGCCAGACTGTCTCTGCCCCATGAGACAGCCCTGAGCTGGGCAAGGTGGAGCTTGCAGACCATCCCATGACATGGTGAGAACACATTAGTGACTGCAAGATGCTAAAAGGAACCATATTCACACATAAAAGATATAGGGCCATGGAGTCCTAAACACTCTCTTTATAGCCCAGATTTACACTGAATGCAAGGTGTTGCATACCTCGAAGCATCTGTAAATACAGTAAAACAAAATCATGGCTATTTCAAGCCATTTCTTGGCTTCTTCCCAGGTAGGCTACAGAACATTTCCAAGGTTTGTATATTACATATTAGGTCTTGGTTTGTTTGTTTTCAAATTAACACATTAAAACAATAAAAGTGGCATTTAAAAACTAAAGTGTGGATTAGCTGCTGTCATGAGAAAGTCTTAATTTTTCAAAGGCACACACCATTCATAGAAGCACCTATATCAAGGCCAGATTTCAAATGTCAGGATGTGTAGTGATATACCTAGCAATATCTTAGCTCAGTAGACTGAGGTCTTAAAAAATATTTTCTTCTAAATTTGGGTGCTGAGATCTTGTGAAATTTGGGGCTTACTTAGTTACCCCTTCAAGAAAATTCTCAATATAGGCATGACAGTTAGCTAGTTAAATGATCCAAAATGAAAAACTACTTTTCTCCTCTTTAGAATATACAAAACTACCTGAAAGTTCTTGAAAGTATTGTCATACTTAAAAATGATTGCTATGCTGCACAGTCTCCATTTCACATGGATTATCATCATATTACTTTAATTTGTGGACTCCAAGGAGGGAGAAAAATTAGGTGCTGTTAATTAAACATTATATAGAGAAAACCAGCCACCATGAAAATAGATATTCAGAGCTATTCACAGCACAATTTTCTTTCACAAAGACTGTGCTCTGGCCAGATATGGAGCAGTTTCACCCTTTATGCTTGTAACCGTAGATGTATACACAGCACTTGAAGCTTTGTACCTTCATTGATCTTTGCACTGAGGCTGATATACTTGGATAAACCTTTAAATTATTTATCTCATTTGATTAATACAATAACCTTGGATGGACCCAGATCATTTTCTTCACATAAAAGATGATATTGCATATTACTTCTATAGCTGCATTATCACAAATTTCTACTGATAAACAATTTATTAGGAAAAAAATATGGCTTGCTTCTCTTCATGAAATGTTTGCAGTCAGATGATAGTGTTTATGAATTTGTTCATACTTGATATGGTTTGGTGAACAGATTTTGTGATCACTGTGTAGCTCTGTATTGTTTGCCAACTAATGACAGGAGGTGTTCAGGCAATTATATGAAATTCAGTTTGATATTTATGGCAGGTCAACTGCGTATCCTGGTATTGTTGCTTTTTCCTCACTAAGCTCATTAAGTAACTAGCCTAATCTTTGTGTAGCTTGCATCCATCTCCAGAGGCAGCTAAGGGCTTCTCCGAAGGACAGCAAGATTCAGTTCTGCTGCCCCACAGAGAAGGGGATGCGATCGGGGAACATCCAAGATGCTCCAACTGTGGGATGGGAAAAGACTGGAGATAAGAACGGGACCAGGATAAAAAGCCAGTGAGGAAAACTCTGCAAAATTGCATTTGCTGTTCTGGCTGCTGGTAAGGGAGGGGTAAATAGTGTCTGTGTGAGGGAGAAGAAGGACCACAAGTATTACTCCTTACATCTGCAATTCTTGTGCTTCAGATCTTGATCCTTCTCTTTCTCAGCACCAAGTAGGGTGAGATCCGCAACTAAGGAGACTGGACTGTGGTGAGGGATGAGGCAGATGAAGAGGTAAAAACCTGTAGCAAAAGTGAACAGCAAGAGCAAGGGCAATGAGAACTCATCTCTCCATGAAAATCGGCAAACACTTGGTACTAGGGACGAGAAATGTGCTTGTTGGTACAGCCTCCTTGCTCTGGGATCCACTAACCTTTTACCAAAGTTTTCAGTGAGGGCTGCATAAATGAAGGCAGGCAGAAACAGCATGTGGAAGCGTGTTTGTCATAGGAGCAGATGGGAAACAGGCTCTTCATGACTTATTGTGCATAAATATATTGTTAGTTTCCTACTGTTGTTACAAGCAAATGAATGATATAACCCTTCCCCCTTTCAGCTAAGTTGTCCTTGTTTTCTGCACAGACATAACATTTGTGAAAGTCCTATTTCCTAAGAGTACTCGAGGAAAGTATTAATTTGTATGGGAATTTGGAAAGGTTCAGGGTCTACCCTAAGCAAAGAGGGTGCTGTGCTTGTGGCACCGCGCAGCCTCCCAGGCTGTGGCTTGATGTGACAGCAAATCTGACTGTAGGGCTCTGAGTACTGGATCAAACTCCCTGCTGCAAGATGATGTAAAATGCTGATGCCCTGTAAAGCTAGGCTGCTGATTCAGTCATAGTCAGAAAATTTGACTGGTTTTGTGTCGGTATGACACCCTCTGTGCCTGAGTCCTAACTTTATGCCAGATCAAATATCATCTGTCCTCCCACAGCAGGCATAAAGCCAGCAGCAACACGTAACAGCAGCAGAAAGTCTGTAGCACAAGCACGAGCTGCTTGGTTGGAAAGGTGAGTGTTTACCCTCTCTTGATCCATAATCAAATTCACTTGCTGGTGATAGTGCAGACATCATGGGATTGTGACTTTTCTGGCTTTTTTTTTTTCCCCTTGGATTTAGGTTTCATCACGCAAAGTATGCTTGATGCCCCTAGCCAGGTGCATTAGATGGTTGAAGTAAATTTAGAGGGTGGCTATACGTGCACTTACATTAAATATTACTCAAAATACCAGTGATACAAAACATCGTGTGAGCTCATTGTATCAGGTGCATTGACATATATTTAGTAGCATATAGTCGTATCACTGTCGGTTAATAGAAGTCAGAGATTTAGATACCAAATAACTGTGCTTGGGCATATTTGATCGTATCTTTCTTTCTTTCCTTACCTCTCAAGTTTTATTGGGATGCCTGAGTCACAGTAGGTCCAAACAGTGGGGGTTAACTGAAGGAAGTATTGCCTACAGATCGGATCATAATCTTTTGGTAGCAGCTCCTCAGCTGAAGAGTTAAGATGGCAAAGCTGCAGCTGTAAGAAATCTGCAAGCAGTAAATACTAAAAGAGAGCAAAGATGCCAAGAAGAACAGTCCATTTTCTAATAAAGGCATGCTGTTTGTGAACAGGATTTTCTGCTCTTTGACCAGCTCTGCTTCTCACTCTGTTTTTACCTACATGTTTCTTTTTTAGTCTGTCTTTGACTTACACAAAAGGAGCGGAATTATGTCTAAAGGACACATTTGTTTTTCTAATTCCCAGTATGAAACCAGGTTTGCACTTGACTTTCCACTGTGCTTTTATGCATTTAATTGCACTATGAAATTCAATACTTTAGGTTTGTTTGAAATCATAAAATAACTCTCATCAATGAGTCTTTTTGCTTTGCTTCAGTCACAGCATGTGTATGATTTAAAAGTTGCACCACCCACGTTGTCCAAAATTTTGCTATGCACAGATGCTCAGTAAATTGCATACCTCCATCTGTGGAAATATAATTAGCTGGAAGAAGGTCTGAATTTGGATTTAATGTATTGTATTCTGATTCAGTTTGAAACTGCTTTCATTCCTCTGAATTATGGGGGTGGGGGTTCTGCCATTGGATATAGTCTGCTCTTAAATTTAAAATATTTCTCAGTTTAAACTGAGAAAGAAATTGATCCCATTTTAAGTAGCAAGAACTGCAGTGCCCAGACCTCTTAAACATCCAGTGGTTCTTCAAAGACTTAATACATTCATATGCATGTGTAATGGTTGTGTTCTTTTTTCACATGGAATAAGCATTTAGAAATGATACACGTACAGTAAATATCTGATAAATATACTTCTAGAAAGTAAATGGCTGGGTGTTTGCCATAATAACCATAATTCTTAGATTTTCCATAACAATTTTTATCTGAATATTTCAAAGACTTCTAACAACCAATGAGCAATGAAATTGTGTAAGAAGCCTGCAGAATTGTTATTTTAGCAAGACGGGACAAAAGGACTGTGATTTGCCCAAACTCAGCAAAAGCAATAGAAAGAAATTTCAGGCATCCTGTTCCACAACATTATTTTAGCCACTCAAATAACACTTAAGAAAAAACATAGTAAATGCTATTTTCAAGAAAAATCTTCACAAGAAATTCGTATTATAGTTGCTTATTAGGTTAGGTGCAGTGTGCCATAATATAGTAGTGTTTTTCTAAACAGTAATCTTGACATTTTTACTTTTCGTTTTTCTTCTTCTTCCCTAAACAAATAGATATGTTTTAAAAAAATCCTGTAAATTTCTGCCTTTGCTGGAACCATACAGAGGGCATAATCAAAACTGGTATTTGATTGTTGCAAAAATGCACTTTGTTCTTAGAGCAATCTGCAAATTCTAATGTCTACCTGATCCCCATCAAAGCAGCATGCACTGCATTTATCATCCAGGAACACATTCAAGTCAGACTGTGTTCTGCATAAGGTTGCAAACACTTAGTACTGTCTTGGCCGGTCATATGCGCAAACTCTTATGTCTGTCTTCAACAGAACAGAGGGGTAAAAAATCAGCTCAGTTAATAAAAGGTGAAACTTGTTGTGGGGAAGAGTGCAGTACGCAGCCAACTGCAAGTTTGCAAGACTTCTGCCAAGAAAGACAAGAATAATAGCTCATGTTATCTGTCATAGTTCTTCAACATTGAGGTTACTAGGCATACAAAAACTTAAAAATCTGAAACATCAATCTGTGTATCTGATCATAAAACTAATCCCTTTAGGATGAAATAACCTCCGAGTTGAGGACAGGATTTAGAATGCTCTTTGGAAAAAAAGGCAACAGCTTGAACTGTAGGTTCTGCTGCAAGGATCTGTGCTGCACACAGCATTCTCCTGGAGGCAGTGGCTGCTCAGGGCTTGGATGGGCGTACTCTTCGCTGGGTAAAAAACTGGCTGGATGGCCGGGCCCAAAGAGTTGTGGTGAATGGAGTTCAATCCAGTTGGTGGCTGATCACAAGCGGTGTTCCCCGGGTCTCAGTACTGGGGCCAGTTCTGTTTAATATCTTTATCAGTGATCTGGACAAGGGGATCGAGTGCACCCTCAGTAAGTTTGCAGACAACATCAAGTTGGGCGGGAGCGTTGATCTGCTGGAGGGTAGGAAAGCTCTACAGAGGGATCTGGACAGGCTCTATCGATGGGCCCAGGCCAACTGTATGAGGTTCAACAAGGCTCAGTGCCGGGTCCTGCACTTGGGTCACAACAACCCCAGGCAACGCTATAGGCCTGGGGAGGAGTGGCTGGAGAGCTCACTGGTGGAAAAGAACCTGTGGATGTTGGTCGACAGCCGGCTGAATATGAGCCAGCAGTGTGCCCAGGTGGCCAAGAAGGCCAACAGCATCCTGCCTTCTATCAGAAATAGTGTGGCCAGCAGGACCAGGGCAGTGATCGTCCCCCTGTACTCGGCACTGGTGAGGCCCCACCTGGAATCCTGTGTTCAGTTTTGGGCCCTTCACTTCAAGAAGGACACTGAGATGCTGGAGCGTGTCCAAAGAAGGGCAATAAGGCTGGTGAAGGGTCTGGAGCACAAGTCTTATGAGGACCGGCTGAGGGAGCTGGGGTTGTTTAGTTTGGAGAAGAGGAGGCTGAGGGGAGACCTTATCGCTCTCTACAACTACCTGAAAGGAGGCTGTAGAGAGGTGGGGGTCGGTCTCTTCACCCCAGTAACAAGCGATAGGATGAGAGGAAGTGGCCTCAAGTTGTGTCAGGGGAGGTTTAGGTTGGATATTAGGAAAAATTTTTTCACCAAAAGGGCAGGCTGCCCAGGGAAGTGGTTGAGTCCCCGCCCCTGGAGGTATTTAAAAGCCGTGTAGATGTGGTGCTTAGGGACATGGTTTAGTGGTGGACTTGGCAGTGTTAGGTTAACGGTTGGACTTGATGATCTTGAAGGTCTTTTCCAACCTAAATGATTCTATGATTCTAAGTTCCTCCAGACTTCAGGGAATCTGTTAGTGAAGCCATTGGGGTGCTCCATCTTCTTCTGTGTGATGTTCCCACTCATCTCTGAGCTGCACTTAACTTTCCTGCAGTGAAGCATCCTGAGCAAGCTTCATGAAGACACTTCTCTCCCTTTGTGCTCAAAGACAGGGCCCACAGCCTGGCCTTAGGAGACTCCAGCCTGACAGTTTTCTTTGCAGCCCAAGCCACTGTCATATTCCTTGTAATCAATTCCTTATCCTTCTTTCAGTTCCTGCATTAATCGTCACTTTCCCCAGGTTCCTGAGAAGCAAAAGGATAACTTTCTTGTAAAACAAAAAATGTTATTACCTTTTTGGGTGAAATATTTCTCATATTTCTGTCTCCAGTTCCCATAACTAGGTAAAATAATTTCACATTTTCTGCTTCTTTTATCCTTGCCTCTCCTCACTTTTTACTGTCTGCTCTCAGATATACATAGATGTCGTGGTTTAACCCCAGCTAGCAACTAAGCACCACACAGCCGCTCGCTCACTCCCCCCCGGTGGGATGGGGGAGAGAATTGGAAGGGTAAAAGGGAGAGAACTCGTGGGTTGAGATAAGAACAGTTTAATAATTGAAGTAAAATAAAATAGAACAGTTAAAAAGGTAAAGCAAAAGCTGCACACGCAAACAAAGCAAAACAAGGAATTAATTCGCTACTTCCCATCGGCAGGCGGGTGTTCAGCCATCCCCAGGAAAGCAGGGCTCCATCACGCATCGCCATTACTCTGAATGACCCCCTTTCCTTCTTCTTCCCCCAGTTTATATACTGAGCATGACGTCATATGGTATGGAATAACTCTTTGGCCAGTCTGGGTCAGTGGCCCTGGCTGTGCCCCCTCCCAGCCCCCCCTGCACTGGGCAGAGCATGGAAAGCTGAAAAGTCCTTGACCAGTGTAAGCGCTACTTAGCAACTGTTTAGCAATACTTAGCGACAGTTTAGCAATACTTAGCACTACTTAGCAAGAACCAAAACATACATTGTTCTCATCCTAAACCCAAAACACAGCCCCATACCGGCTACAAAGAAGAAAATTAACTCTATCCCAGCTGAAACCAGGACAACAGAATAAGAGCTTAGTTCTCATGGCTTCAGGTATACATGGATAAAGGCATTTTCAAAATCTAAACATAAAGTTTAGAAACGGAATTTCCAGTGACTGGTTTAGCGCAGTACAGATACTGCAGGTACCAAATGTGCACTACCTCAGAGGGACTCCAGTGCTGTACTGGACCCTTAACTATTTTGTTTTGTGTTTGACAATATCGCAGTTGTTACCTGCCTTTCAGTATGTGAGGTACATCTATCACATTCCATATGTAGTCATGTTCTAATGGGTGATTCAGTTATTTTTAAACTTTAAAAATAATTCTGTTCAGAGACATTTTGGTAATAGTCAATAAATTCACTTTAGTTGAAACATTGCTTTTGTAGAATCACAGAATAATTTACATTGGAAGGGGCCTCTGAAAATCATCCAGTGATCTTCCTGCTCTCAAAGCCCTTACTTTCAGTCTTCGATGAGGTTGCTCAGGGCATTGTCCAGGTGTTTTCAGAGATCTCCAAGGGTGGCGATTATACAAGCTGTTCCATTTTTTGACTACACTAACTGCATTTTTTCTTCATACTTCACTAGAATTTTCCTTGCTGCAGCTTGTGTCCGTTGCCTCTTGTCCTATAACTGAGTACCTCCAAGAAGAGTTTGACTCTGACTTCTTTGTACCCACTTATTAGGCAGCTGAAGAAAGCAATTTGATCTCTTCTCCAGGTCTACTTAACCCAGCTCCCTCGACCTCTCCTTCTATATCATGTTCTCCTGCCCTCAGCCAGGCGCTCTCCAGTTTATTAATGTCCTTCTGCATTGGACAGTATTCCAGATGTAGCCTCATGAAACTGCATAGCAGTGATGAACCTCTTTCCTTAACCCACTTGCTATGCTCTCAATAGTGCAGCCCAGTATGTAGGTATCCTTCATCACTGGAAGGACTCAAATTTGAGCCCTAACAGCATCATTTAATTGTCTTTTGTGCTTTCCATTGCCAGAAGCTAAGAACAATGGTTGTAGGTTTTAATGGACTGATGAAATATGGGTGATGGCAATGAGATTGTTGGGTTTTCTAGCAGATAACACAGATTGCTGTTTTTCAGATGTTTCAAGTACGATTTTGCAATAAGGCTACTGATCAGCTTGTAACACAGAGTGGAAATTTCCTATTTCAAACATTTAGACGCTTGGCAAGGTATCCAGAGCTTTTCTCTTGATATATAGCATTACTGAGTTGCAAGCAGCATTTTGATGCGTGTTTGCTAGGAACTGGGCAAGTACACTTTTTGATATGAATGTCCCACCTGGTATTTTCAAAGCTATACCATTAAACCTAAATCAGTATTCTAACCTGATATCACAAATTCTGTCTTCTTAATTATTCATCTGTATTGTAATGCATCAACTCATTATTCTACCATGTTAACACATTGAATGTTCTGGTTACTGTTGAATTCTAGCATCTGCTTTAACTTATATAAATTTTCCTAACAAAATCCTTCTGGACCAAAATATACCATATTTGTGTTAAATACATAAGATCATGTTTTTCAGGAAGACTGGTAGAAAGTTAAATCCAGCAATTTCTCATCACTTTTTCAGGCTTAAAAAACTACATCTTTCTTTTATACTTCTTCAGGCTCCAAACATTAGATTTCATTAAATTCCCAAACAAATGATGTTATAATCTTTAGTGATGGCTGGGTGACTTAATCTGACAACATCTAAACTTGAGTTTTGACAAAGACTTGCGCAGCATTTTGGAGCTATTTGTGGTTAGTCATATTAAAACAAAATAGGCTTGCACATTACCTCATTTTAAATGTTCCTGTAGGTTTAGAAACATCCATAAGCTAGAAGAGAGTTCAGCATCACCATTGTTTGAAACAAGTAAGTAAAATGTAATTACATACCAGTTGAGTTGCACTTATATTTACGTTTAGATAGTGGAGGTCCTATCCTACCAAGTGCTGGGTGGACAAATCTCCCATGTAGAAGTTCCTGCTCCTTAGTTCCCAGGGATACAGCATGAAAGGGTAGAAGCAACAATAACCACTCAGGTTGTTATTATTATTATTGTTATTATCTGGAGACCCAAAGGTACTCAGAAGCCTGCATGCATACATTCAATCTAGCTATATGTTCTGCTAGCGACTGCTCACCTGAGTTTCACGTGTGTTCCTATGATTTTTCAAGTCAGCTTGCAGAACCTGCACTAAAGTACATGCTACCTCCATTAGTGGAGCATGAACAGGTTGCTCGAGGCTGTGTGGGTGACACTCACATCTCTGATTGCCCTGTAGACAGATCCTGGAGGGGTGTTGGCATAGTTGTGGAGTTCAGGACATCCTTTTGTGAAGCATATCTCCCTGGAAGAAGTGATAGTTGGACTGGACAGGTTTGGACTGAGGGCTTCATTTCATTTCATTTCATTTCATTTCATTTCATTCATTATGTTCTTCCCTTTTCCCTTTTCCCTTTTCCTATCACAAGTAGGAAATCAGAGAAGATAAATTGTGACAGGTCAATCCAGGTTTAGAGTGCTCTGACTGTGAATTGCTACAAATGAGAAAGTAGTATGCAGTCAGAGCAAAATACTCCTCCACCTTCTCTGCCGCTCTTCCCATGTCAGAGTGATTGGCAGAAGGACAACATCTTTCATGCTACAGGAACAAATGACAGAAGTGCAGAAGAATCTAGCCGCCTTGTTTTTAAAAATACATTAAATTAATTAATTACCATCTCTAAGTGATGTCTTAATGCCATGCTGATTGGGGCATCTGGGGCTGCTGTAACATAGATAATGAAATTACCTATGTGTATAAATGACTACTTCTTGTATCTCACCCTGGTTGAACTTGAGACAGACTCTTTCTGAATACAAAGTAGTGCAGGATGACTTCCATTGTAAGGGGCTGAGCTGCTCTGTTGAGGTGCTGAGAGCATTCCCTTTCTGAGCACAAGAAGGATGTCAAAATTGCTCAGCCTTTTGCAGGATTGTGCCTTAAGACTCTGTACCTCTAACAGATTGACAAGCAAAATAGTAGAAAAAGTGAGTGGGGAGTTGCCATGGTGATCACAACATTTGATAACTGCAAATAACACTGCTCCATAAAGCAACCATGAACCAGAATACAAAGATGGCATTTATTGTGACCAAAAGTCCAAATTCCTAGAAGCCTTGCCTCATTGACTGTCAATATATTGACAGTTGATTCAACTTGATGTCTATCTTTGATATGACTTCACACTCAAAACAGGTTTTTTGTTTTGTTGTCCCCTGATGAACTGGCAGGGATTATAAAGAGAGAGAAAACTGAATTCTGAAAACTGTGTGGAGATGGTAACCAAGCAGATATCTCTCAGCGTGTGGCTTTCTCCCTGCTGCATGGCTATAGGTACTGGATTCCTCTTCTACAGCTTTGGAAAGACAAAGTATGCAGAAATGGGTTCTTTGGCTAAGCCAGCGTGCCACAGAAAGTCATGGAGAACCAAGGCGAGAAGTCATCCATTTGTCTCCACCTTTTATTCCCTGTCCTCTAGATTTATCTGGCTAGATTCACAAGCAGAGAACTAAGAAAAGGCAGAGTCCCCACTCTTCAACAGAACAGATTTAAGCTTTTTGGTCTGTTACTATAGAGAGGCTGTTCAGTTGCCTTTAAAATAATTTTCTCCTAAATATGTAGCTAGTGCAACTCCTAAATCTGTAGCTAAAATTTTGTTAGACATCAGACTTCAACTAACTCTAAAAACAAGATTTAATTTGTTTGATCTCAAATTAGCTGCCATCCTGTTTATAATGACTAATTTAAAGTTTTCTGTTGATTCTGCTCACAAATCTTAAAGAGACTCTAGTAATACGCAGAGAGACTCACAGCTACGATCTGGGAGAATAGAGTGACTAATCAGAGCATCAGTTAAAGACAACATAATATTGCATAGGAAACTTGGGAAAATGGAAGATTTTGCAAACTCATAGAATCCTATTTTGGTTAATCCCTATAATATATTATTATAGCATTAAATTGATGTCTATATGATTATCAACAGAGAGATTCTTGTAGCCTAACTTCACTTCTGGGCTTGGTCATATTTTTTTGGCAGAGACATCGGCAACTATCTTCTAAGACACAGGGAGATGTTCTCAAGCACACTTGTGGGAGAAAGTGTTGTATTTTCCATCACCTAACATGGCCATCAAGCCCAACTAAACAGGGCTGACACAGAATTGGATTGACAGTCTGGACTATTGCCAGTCTTTTTATTTTTTTGCCCCCATTCATTCCAAGCACAGAGATTGTAATTGCAGACTGACTCTTTGAAAGGCACTGAATCATCACTATCTATTCCATTTCTAAATCTTATTTTTGTATCACTAGCAAGTCCTTTTGAAGTATCCCTGCTACTGGTTCTGTGCTCTTAGTCTCAGAGAGTTTGAGTTTTGTTTGTTTACTGCAATTAGGTAATGATTATGAGTTATGAATAAAGTCTAGGGGAAAAAAAAGGATAGAAATATTTATTTTTGGTAAATCAGAAAGTGCACGTTGTTCTTTATGTTAGCATATGATTCAGTCAAGAAGGTAAAAGTTTCTGATTCAAGATCTGAATCAGACTATAGGTTTCCATGCATCTGTTATGTTTCTTTATCAGCTGAAACTAGTTTACAGATGACAGGAAAGTCTAGCTGTGAAGGTTTAGCAAACTAAAATTATTTGTCAACTCAATTACATAAAAAAGACATTGCCTCTAACCTTAAGAAAATGAGGAAATAGTAAAAACTTTAATGAGGATATAATTGATAGAATTACTTCTTTCTTTGAGTACTTTGTTTTGTTTAAATATTTAGTTAGCCTTTGTTTTGAGTGAGATATAGGCTAAGCAGACATAGGTGTGCATGCTATGAGGAAAAGAGTAATTTTAGGGGTGATTTGAGATTAAAGGCATTTGGATGTCATGTGAAATCAGGGAGTTTGTCTCAGTCAGGCATTATGGGAGAGGTAATCATGGCAAAGCTCCGTGTGCTTCTTTGTAGGAAAGGGAAATGAAGCAATGCAAAGTCCTAAAGAAAGAATACAAGCAGGAACAAAATACAGAAAGACAGGAATAATCTAAATATTAAGTCATGATGTGGCAAAGCAGATAGAGAGGAGTGAAAGGGAGAGGAGAAAAGGCATATGGGAGATGCAGCTCTTCTCCAAGCAACTGGCAGAGATGCAGATCCTGAACCTTTCCATGTATCTCTACCAGACACACAAATCCCACACAAGTCCTGACCCTTCCCACCCCTGCAAGTAACCTGAATTCTTTGCTTAAAAACTCCTTCCTACGAGCTGATAGGAAGCAAACAGAAGGAGCCAGCAGAGGCCAGCTGAGGGCTGGTCCTGCATCGCAGGTGGAGGCTATAATCTGCCGTTATATCACTGTAATCAATGTCTGACTTGCTGTCTGTGTTCATCAGCGATGGTAATTTTCCTCTTTCCTTTCTCTCCACTAAGCTTACTTAGAGCCTGGTACCTTCCAACATAACCCTTAAATGAATCAGGGTTATAGGATGTTCAATCTTAATGGGGAAATACGAAGATGAAAGAGAAACTGCAGACTATGGGAGTCCTCCCCCCCAGTTTATGCTGTGCCAATATACGGCACTGCAAGGCATCCTTTATTGTTCACCTATGTTGATATTTTGTCATTTCATTAAATTAATCCTTTCATGATTGCTAATTGCTGTGTTTCTGATTAATTTCCTTTTCTGGAGGAAAACCAGCCCTCAGAAACACAATGATTGTTTTCAAATTCACGAAGTTGTTATTCATTGCAAGAACAGGATTGCCTTTTCCTTAGAAACTCTCCTGATTATATCAACCATACTAGTTACTAGAACCTTCTGGGAAATGAGTTTTCTTCTGCATGCTGTTGAGATCAAAAAACTAGGAAGCAAAGCTAATGAGAAGCCACTAATAATTATAATTGAAGATCAAAATATTGAAAAAATCATAATAAAGATAATTCCCAAGTAAAACAGATGAGGATTTTTAAGGATTTTAAAAATGCAATTATCCTAATTAACTGAAAGTGAGTCTTTTTGGGAAAATGTACTGCTTTCAACATGAATACTTCCAGACGTTTCCCTGTCACATGAAGGACTACCAAGAGCGGCAGGAAGAAAGGAACTCAGACAATAATATTAATCTCATCTAATTTTAGCTGTATAAAATATAGGTAACTTAGTTATCTAATTTTCTTTTGTGGAAAACAGAGAGATAAGCACTACATAATGCATTTCTACTGATTCTGAAACATATCCAAGGCCGAGTCGATGAATTGCCCCAGCGATGTCAGAACAACTGGTTTAGGGCTGAGCAATGCCACCATGGAACCAGCTCAGGGGGTGAATCCAACAGAAAAATAGACTTATTTAGAAAAAGAAAAAGTTTTAAAAAAAAAGAGAGAAAGAATTGTTTGGTTGTTTTCAGTGGGTGATCTCTCGGAGCTGGCCTTGTGCAATGGAGGAGCGGTGCTGGTGTGCCTTGGGGTGTGGGGACAAGGTGGGACAGAGGCCAAGGTCACACTGGCTGCGCTGGCTACCCCAAAGCATCTGGATAGCAGCAAGCTCCGATGCAAAAGCTGCGCAGGAACATTAGCAGAGCACTGTGGACAGGCAAATAATGCTGCTTCTTAGAAGTACTAACAGACACCTAGGTGCAGTAGGACTACTAGCAGCTGTTACTTCAGAGCTGGTTCATATCTGGCTGGCTCACAGCACTTCAGAGCAAGTAGAAGTCTGTCTGCAAAAGGAAAAATAGCTCAGTGGTCTGAGAGGCTGGTGAGATATGCCTGAAATTGCTTGTTTATCTCTGCTTCCAAAGGTCTTGATTTGTGCATGTATGCTCTAGGAAGATCTTGGGATTCGCAAAGTTTTATACAGTACTTTTGCACCTAACTTTTCTCCCTGCTTTCTTCTTGGCTTTAATAAAAATAGGTCCAAATACTGTCTTCACCTTTCCTCTTCACAGTGACTTTGCAAGCAGTACTCTCAGAGCACAAAGCTCTGTGTTTGCAGTGCTCTGTACCTCTGGAAAGCCACTGCTATGATTTTTCTGAGGAAATTCAGCTTTGATTGTGGCTCTTAGCAGTTTCCAAGTTAGCAGCTAATGAAATCAGGCTATGGTGGTAGAAGATACTAATAGCATAATTGTTTTTGCATGCTTAAGCCATGCCAAGAGCATTCATGATGCTTTACAGACCTATGAAACACAGGTGCTGGCTGAACCCACAATTAACAAATACATGGGGAAGAAGGGCAGTGACTAAAAGGGTTGGGATAGGGAAGCACAGCAATAGTTAGATTGTGCTTTTCTTTTCTTTTAAATGCACTAAAATAAGATGAATAAAAACATCTGTCTAGACAAGCCCTGTCCTAAGGAGCAGAAATCCTATATAGGCAGATGAAGAGGATGGGAAAGGTCAGCATAGTTTGTTATCTGTCCAGTTGTGTGTTGTGGTGCAAGTTCTGCATGTGAAAGGTCATTTAAAGACAGGAATTTTATATGAGCTTCCCAATGGGATGAGCTCATTCTGACCGAAGCCAGAGGAGCCCAAGAGATGATATTTCTGTGATTTCCCCTTAACCAAGAATGTTTCGATGTAGTGGGCTGCTGTGCTAAACCTCCATCAGAGAAACTTTTGGCTATTTTAGTGGTGGTGCTGGCACAACAACGGTGTTGCATGGATGTCTGCTCTCCTGGAGAGATGCCAATGTCTGCTTACGGGGGATAAGGAGGGCAATCTGTCCTGTGGCTATTTTCTTATATTAGTACAGATGTTTAGTTGCAGTACAAAATCAGTTCCAGTTATACCACACTGTAGTCTCAATTAACTACTGTAGTCTCATTTAATACTCGAGTTTTATTGCAGAATCCTCCTGCTGTTGATTTTGGCTCTGAGGGGCTTTCTTCTTCCTAAGATCCCTGGCATCTCGTCTGTAATTTGTATTTTCCAGTGGGGAATGGATTTTGATGAGGGACCCATGGAGTACAGTGATGTGCCCTGTATTAACTTCAGTGCTAAAAATTCTGCTGAGGGCAACACTTTATCAGAAGTGGCAAAGCATTATTCCTTTCCATGGGATTTATAATAATAACATTAATCATTATGAATTATTTGGGTATCTGTGTGGCAGTCATTTTTCTACAGCTGTTTTTTCTGCCCTACAGGGGCTGTTTCTTTTACATGCAAGTCAGTGAGCTTTTACTGCAATCACAGCAAGCATGCAAATGTAAATTCTTTGTATAAAACTACAGGGAAAAAAAATAATCCCTAGTTAGGATGGATGGCTAGTCAGTAATAGATAAAGATATAGTTTAGAGGCACCCTAAAGCAGTTTATTCTGACCAGTTTGTTTCAGATACATTTCTGGGAGAAACTTTCATAATGGAGTATCTTTCTGAAATGAAGGGCTGCTAACATACTCCTTTCTAGTTTCGGATCTTTTTGGAAACATCAATGGATAATGCAAATTCAATAAGGCTATGAGAATTATTTTACCAAGACTGAGTTATTTCATTATTATTTCAAATGCTATCCTAGGTTTTAGAAAGGAATTGCTAACAATTCTCTGAAATGTACAGTTAAAAAGAAAAATAAATCAGGTGGGAAATCATCTCCAATGTGAGATGCAGATATACTGACAAAGTTTTGCTGCTGCCCTTTAAAAGCGCAGAAAATAATGAGAAAGGACACATGTTCCATGGGAATAAAGCTTCTCATGTCACTGTAGGAAACCAAAAAGGTTCTTTGAAATGTGAGACACTACCATTGCTCCTTGCTGTGACCTTCTTTCCTTACTGATGGTCCTAGCTGTGGCTCCCTCATTTTATTTTGTATTGTTTCATATGGGGTTTGGGTGTCTTTTCAGTGCAGTTGATTTCTGGAAACTGAAGAGCAGATGGTTAGTGTTTGTAAATTGCCAAAGCCTCGTGACTTCAAATGGTTAGTTGCCTTGAAAATCTGAGCAGCTAACATAGCTATTTAAGGGCTGTATAACCCTTTTCTTTCCTCCTTCCTTACTTCCCAGTATAAAATGAAAATTGAATCACCTCTATGCACTTCTTAAACTGTAGAGAATCTTTTTATTTGCATCTCTCATAGTTTAATGATAATATACAGTTTAAGAAATTACTCCGATTCTTCACTTTATACATGTTTAATACATATGTATTTTTTATAGATTTTCAAATCTATCAACATATTTGATATTATTTGAATCTATACGTTCAAGTTCTGTGATTCAGAAAACATATATTCTACAGTGAACATAAAATTATAGTAGAAATAGACAGTATAACTTAAGGTTTCATTCAGCAATTATTTAGCAAATTGTGATCTAAAATAAGAGTTTTGCCTGAGAATTAAATAAAGAATTCCAGATCTAGTCTGTAGATTACAGTTTAAGAACAGGGCTTATTTTTTAAATGAATTAATAAAATCTGATTTAATCTTGACAGTTTGATTGGTACCAAATTGCCTATTGCCACCAAAGGAAAAAAAAAAAACCCTAAAACTTATATTATTGCAGTGCATTTTGTAGGCATTGTTCTAGCATTTCCTTTATGATATAAAGAATAAATCAAAACCATGTAACCGTCCTTACAGTATTACAAATAAATCAACCAATATTCTACCTCTGCGTATTTTCTTTGCTGCAAGCAAAGAGTAAAGGATTATTTCTGCATGCTCATTAATCCTGTATCATATTAGTGCAGAGCCCTGTATGTTTTAATTTGGAAGCCCTCTTAGAGATTTTGCATAATGCAGCCTTTGGTCTCCTCTACTTGATTTTCATGCATTGTGAATTCCTCCTTGGGCTTCAGGTACACTTGCTATTAGGGCTGGTCCTGACTTTGCTGCAGCAGAGCAGGGCAGGACAGCCGAGGCTCGGCCTGAATCCCAGCTCCCCACGCCACCAGCAGGCAAGACCTGCCTGGCATCTCTTCTCTCCTGCTCCGGAGGAGACAGCAGTAGCCCAGAGGAGTGACCTGGGGACTCCATCTCACCAGCATCCCTGAGCACCACATGGACATCTCGGTCCCCTGCAGGTCTTGCAGTTCTGAGTGTGTCTTCTCACCTCCTACCCTCTCCCCTCACCTGAACTTTGTGCTTCAGCTTTGCTCCAGGATTGTTTGCCTTCCTCTTTAATCCTCACCTCATCCCCATGTACCTACACTTCTCTGCCCATTAATTAACTCTCTGCACAAGAGATACCAAGATAATTGATACTTGTTTCTGTGTGTTATTCTCTCTCCACAGCCTGTGCCTTTTTCATCTATTTATCTCTAAGGAGGAGGCAGCTATTCTCTAGGTATATAATTCATAGCACAGCAGGTCTCTACTTTTAGTCAGCCTAGAGCTATTAACTGTTAGTAACGTGGTTATTGATGATAACAGTGTTTTAGAGGTGGTTTTTTCCTTGTTACTGCAACTCAAGTAGAGGGCGACACTCTTCATCTTTCGGAGTCTAAAGGGATATATACTAAGGGAATATATCCCTGGTTTCACATTCTCCAGCAACTCTTTATTAGCCATCGGTACTACCCACTGTGTGCACTAAGTGA
This sequence comes from Theristicus caerulescens, assembly GCA_020745775.1. NCBI lineage: Eukaryota > Metazoa > Chordata > Aves > Pelecaniformes > Threskiornithidae > Theristicus > Theristicus caerulescens. The sequence continues at coordinate 125,032,015 of CM036559.1, read as the reverse complement.
CTGAATTCTAGAAATTACCTTATTTATAAATGTTTTCTGAATTGGTTTTTTAAATTGGTGTTGCAAGAAAATCAAAACTAATAGTAATTCTTTTTCTTTTCTTTTTTTTTTTTCCCTTGTGTTATAAAGTTTACATGTCATCTTGGTTTGGAGTCAGTTTCATAAAACTGATGTTGTTCCACTTTTTCATTGGTACTTGGGTAGCTGTATGTGCTGAAAGCTGACTATACTTTTGTTTTGTTTTGTTCTGTTACAATTAGCTCTTTTCCTCCCAGTTAGTCACTGGATTATGTTTACCTTTTCTGCTATGCTTTTTTGAATTTAATCACCTTATTAACACCTGGCTAACATCTCACAAATTCAACGGCTTCTCATGCACAGTAGTATGCAGTACTTTCCCCCTTTCATTAACCGCTTCTCTCCCCCCTGCACTTCACTTCTACTCATTTCAGCAAAGTGGTTCCTATGGCAACACACTTTCCATATACACTTTAGGTTGTGCTTCAGCATAAAAAACATTGTATCAGGCTCTCTTCTATTTAATGAAGGCTTAGGCACCCCCAGCCCCCCATCTGATACTGCCTGACTCTCTTTGAGGTTTGCATCAAACCTATTTGTTTTGGGGGAATGTGGTTTTTTTTAACATGCAAATATGTTTTGCAATTAAAAACGTGGTTTTGTCCGCATTTGAAATACTTAATAGGCACAATCTTTCTGCTGTCTTCTTCAGCAGTCTAGGTGGGCTGGTGGGATTTATCATTAATCTTTAAAACTAGTGTGCCTGTTATGAAAGGATGCTGCAGAAAATAGCATCTTGCAGAGGCCACCGGGCACTTCCAGGTCGGCACTGGTCTGCGGCATGCAAGGGGCTGCAAGATCCTGGTTCAGACTCTCTGGCCTTCAGTCAAGTAAGATGGTCATTGCTGCTCCCCATACAGGTACAAACTGTGCTCACAAAATAACATCTCCTTCAGTCAGCCCTCACAGTCCATCAACAAGTCTATCACAAACAAAATCAACAAGATGTTCCCGTTTGCAGTTTTTGGATTGTAATGACACAGTCTGTTACAAACCCATCAGATGTTTCAGTGCTGGGCTGCTTTGCGAGTGTTTGAACACGTTGCTCTCCAATGTGATGTTTTTCTTAGGATGAAACAATCTTTAAATATTTGCACAATAATATTTGATAATGTCCACTCGGTTGAATGTGAGAAGATGGGATAAAATCTATCCCATTATTCATATAGGTGTATGTGTGTGCACACACATGAATCTATATAAAATCAGTTTTTCAAAAACAACTCACTCTTTCCAAAGACCAGAGGCTGTGAGGTGTTGTTGCTTATTTGTATTATCCCAGTGACCCTTAGTTACATGTTCCTTTTCTACACGGTTTTCAGAAATATAGAATCTACATGTCACCCCTGCTCAAACCAGTTATATTTTATGTACAGATGTGACTAGAGATGTTTGCAGACAGGCAGAAGACAGAGTGCAAGGAAAACAGTAAGACAATAATGATCAGTAAGATGGACTGCAGCCTAATAATACTACCAAATTAAACACTGTTACAGTTTTGTATGTCTCATGGAAAAGCTGATCAAAGCAAAGATCTAGGAAAATTAATTTTCAATAGATTTCAGTGAAACAAGATTTCATTTGCTGATGACAGAGAAAAAGAAATTGCAGTAATTGAAACGTGATACGAAAGCTTGAGCAGAAGATTTAGTTGTATGGAATAGAATTTACTCTGCTAAACATTAATAATCCTACCTAGTTCAGGAAAAATAATTTTAATTATATGTAGTTAGAAGACTTCAGCTAGAATTTGCAGAAGCATCCATGTGACCACAGCATCCATAGGAGAATGCTTTCCATTTCTAAAAATGACTGAAGCTTTTACGTCTTTGGCTTTGAGTAAAAATATTCAAGGCTTCTAAAGACCAGATTACAAATATTTCTTGTTAGGTACTTAAAAAGATGTCCAAGAATCCACCAAATAGGTGTGTTCAGTAACAACTATTGATTTCAGGTTAGACATCTACCTAAATGCTTTTACAAATCTGACTGGGTACCTTGCATCTTTAGACTCCGACTAATTTTCAGACTTTAAGAGTGGAGACCATTTAAGCTTTTTTTGAATTTTTACCTAATCTTTTATGCTGGACTTGTCCCAGGTTGTAGCTGGGCCATAGAGCTGCTTAACTATTTTACAAAGCTGGATTCATAATTTGTTTTCTGTTCTTATTTTATCAAGCAGCTGCTGTCTTCTCCCTGCAGTTCCCATCAAATGCTCATTTCTCCATTTTGTGGTGGTTAATTGACTTGCTAGAGAATTAAAAAAAAAAAAAACACAAAATGCTCATAATTTAAAGTGTGTCTACATGGTGTGTTTAGGCAAATGAGAAGTTGCTCCGCCTGTGATGTGAATTGACTCATGACTTTCATCTGTTTGATATATTCTATCAAAAATGCTATTGCAGCAGCAATCCTGAAAATATTTTTCCCTAAGCTTTAGCAGAAGTGGTGCTATTCAGACTATGCAATAAAACCACTATGTCCAGAAGTCAGATGTTTCTAGGACAATAGTTGTAGGAAGAGTTGTCTCTTAGCATCCTATTTAGAAAATAAATTACTCATTCTTACCTGTACTGGTTGAGGCTGAATATGATTACTCAGTTGTATATAACTTACAGAAAATCATGAGGTCTTGTCTGTGGATAGCATGGGTCTCCTTTACTGGAGTCATGGATTGTATAATACCATGTATCCAAAGGGCAGGCAAAGCAGAAAGCTTTTGAAAAAGGGCTATTGATTTTACATAGCTATGAACTGGTGGGGTTTTGTGTCATCACTGCAATTTCAAAACATCTTCCAGGTCTGCATTAATTAGTGTAACTAACATATGCCAGCAACGGTTCTTCTCATCTCACCTTTTGAAGGAAAACAGTGTGGGCAGAGAAGTGTTTCGGTTGGATTTTTGAAGTTATCTGTACATGCATATTACTACGTACTCATATTATTTAAAGCAAGATGAAAAGCAGTGTTCAAAAGCAAATCTGGTGAGGTCTGTGACTACCTCAGTTGTGTTGGGAGTTCATTCCTTAGCCACTGGCTGACCTGTCAAATTGTGGTTCAGCTCTTGGGTGCTCAACGTGAGTCATGTCGGTATAATTCCAGCCCAATTAACTTTCATATTCTCAACTAATGTTTGGTGGTTGTGAGTATGGGCAGGTCCAGTAACTGCAAATGTTCATACTTACGCAAATCAGACCCAAAGTGGGTAATTTGAGCTCTTACATCACTGGGCATGCTTAAAAGTGCTGGTCATAATCTTTCCAGACTACTACATTTTAGAGGCATAATGAGCTTTTTTGGAGAGGCATTTGACTGGTGATTATTTAAAGACTTAATCAAACAATGTTTGGCATCCTGTGATTCCCCAGAAATTAGTGGTGGTGGCTGTGATCAGAAAATGAGAAGGAGAGGTCGGTATCATTTGTGAAACTCTTCAGAACTGATTGTACACACTTAGCAGCTTGTATCTTGATTTTCAAAATGTGGAGGTGTAAAGTGAGGAAAAAATTCATCTCTTTTCTTCAGGATTAGGAGGTTCAGAAAATGTGCAAATCTGGAGATATTCCCACACGTAACTATAACTATAAGGTAATTTTTACATGAGGTACATATTTACTTTTTAAAGCTTGCATATTTTGTCTTAAGTCAGTTTAATAAAAATGCTTCCAGCAAAAAATGAAGCATTTGGATTCTACTTCTATCTTATTTTTCTGAAAGTTGCTGGAACAGTTTTAGTATAGGATTTGATTACAGCAATGAAAATATGTTAATTTACTCAATTCTCTGCATTTTCTTTTCTTTCTTTTTTCTTACAAAAAGAAAGGAAATGTCCCAATTGCATAGCTCAAACTATGCAAGAATAGGCATTTTTTTTGATTCTCAAAATTATGGAGAAGGGGAGAGGAAAATTCTTTGGACCATTTCACTTGCTGGGAAATGCCTCATTTACATGGAAGACAGGGTTCAACTCACAGTTAATGTCAGGTGTGGGCATCAGTTTAAGATTAGGGTTCCTAAATTTGAGTTCCTCCATGTGGATACCTGTAGTGATGCAGCTCCCATTGCAGCAGGGGAGTGACACCCTGTGTGGGTGATGGACAGCAGTCTCTGAGGGACCAGCACGGGGCTGGCAGATACGGTGCAGGAGCTCGCAGCAGCTCAGGCCAAGTGAGATAGTTGGGGCATCACCCGTGGTACTAGCCTCCCATGCTTAGGCAACCAAATCTTATCCCTAGACTTCCTTTACGGTCAAGAGCAAGCAGTTGTAGACCAAGATCCATGTGACCTGTTTTAAGCATCTACTAATTTATATCCATTGACTATTAGGGCAGTGTAAACGACTGAGCCAGATATACGTGTCTTTATTGTAGACATTGTAGAAGTCATTGCATCATCAAATCTCAGCCTAAATATGAAATTATGTTAAGCAGTGAAAGCCAATGTAATGGGTTCATTGATACTGGAGAGTTTCTTGCTCTTTTCTGCTCCCTTGCAGTGCTCTGGTGTTCTTCTGCCTTTGTACTGGCTAATTCAGCTTTCTAAATGACCAGAAAATGAAGCAAACTAAAAACAAAATAAAAAACAAATTCTGGTGTGGTTAGCGACTTGTCAGATTAACATCAGACCTGTCAGAAGGGAAGGGAAAGAGAAAACAGGAAGGAGTGTCCTTCCTTAAAAGCAGCAAATGTGACGTTGGCTCTTCAGAGCTGTGTGACATCTTCCCAGGTGATCAGAATCTGCGTGAAGTTGTAGTCGAAGAGCAAAAGAAAAAAAGAATCCAATCTGTTAAAAACGAAGAGTTTACGTTTGTTGTAGAAAGGGAAGCAGGTCTCTGTGAAATTAAGGGATGTCAGTGAGAAGTAGGGCCTCTTTTGAAAGGCTCAGTGCCAACTGCTTGATATTACAATTAAATACTGTGGAAATAATTATGTCTCTAGCTGAAAATCATGCCTTAAACAGAAGAAAAAGTACATATAAATACTTTTTTGAAGCACAAAGAAAGAAAACTAGTGTGATGAAGTTGCTTCCCCTAAGGCCATATATTACTAATGCTAGAGGATGGAGTTTTCCAAAAACATTCAGTAATCTGATGTTCACAGGAGCAGAGTTAGACCAATAGGGAATGCTTTGAAATCTATCCAAGAATTACATGGAATCACAGAATAATGCAGGTTGGAAGGGGCCTCTGGAGATCATCTATTCCAACCCACTGCTCAAAGCAGGGCCAACTCAACCAGGCTCCTCAGGGCCTTCCTCAGTCCAGTACTGAGTATCTCCAAGGATGGAGACTCACAGCCTCTCTGGGTAACTTGTTCCAGTGTTTCACCACGCTCATGGTGATTTTTTCCTCTCTAGGTTTAGTTGGAATTTACCCTTGCTACAAGTTGTGGGGTTTGCCTCTCATCCTTTCACTGTGCACCACTAAGAATTGTCTCTGTCCATCTTCTCTAGACCTTCCCATTAGGTAGATGCAGACAGAAACAAGATCCCCTCTTTGCCTTTTCCTCTTAAGGCTGAGCAAACCCAAGTGTCTCAGCCTCTCCTTCTGCATGAATGCCTACAATGGGGTTATTCGAAGTAAACTACATATGAGAAGGCAGATCTCCTGCTGTACTGAGTATCTTACTCACTTTTCGAGAAGAGGGACAACTCTGCCAGCCTACTTTTATCCTGAAGCCCTGTGGAGCTCTGACATGAATTATTGCCAATTGTAGATGACAGAAGAGATGTGCATTGCTTGGTTACAAGAGAACATCTTTGTTCCATATGACTGCTCCTTTTATTGCAAACCTTACTGTAGCAAAGAACAAACCACATTGCTGCTGCCTGCGTTTCTCTTCCTTAAAGTATCATTAATTAGTTCATAATAGTAGCTACACATCTCAAATGCATTTCATTTCATGATCCCAAAGTGCTTTGGAGGATTAAGGATTAAGTTATACTTGCTAAGGTACAGAGGTGCAAAGGGGACTAGGAATGACACAGAAAACAGAAGAGAGCTTGTGCTTGGGGAAGATGAAGAGCTCACCCAGAGCACCATTATGGTGGTGCTGGTGACTTCAAGGAGGCAAAGCTGGGAGGAAGCACTCTGGCTGCTTTATTATACTTCACGTATTCCAGAGGTTCTTATATACATTGGTTTTCTGTGCCTTTTTGCCTAAAATTGCCTACACTTTAGATTAGTTTCATTTAATGCAAGAGATTTTAAGCAAATTTTAAAGGAGTCTCTTTCTTTTAATCAAAATGCTGCTTTTGAGACACTGAAACTGTTAAAATGTGAAAAAAATCCACAAACATTTAAATAAAACCCTTATTTTGTGAACTCCTATAATGTCATAAGAGGGCTGCACCAATTATATTTCCACAGATGTAAAAATCTAGAGGAGGAATAGCTCACAAAGCTATTCAAATCATACAAATTGTGTTAAGAATATATTTGTGGTTTACTGGTTTATATTAATTAAGTTACCATTGTGGGCACTCTTTGAATCATAAATCGGAGATAATTTCCTAATCTCTCCTTTCCCACTATATGTTTGTTGGCTTTTTTTTTTTCCCCCCCCATTTAGGAATGACTTTAACACATGATAGCTGAATTTGCAATATTATTTAACTTTCCATTTCTTCCCAGTTCCTCTCTTTTTCACAGAGGAAATTTTGTTCTACAGTTTTGGGAGCTGTAATGCAAATTGCCAGGGCCTGGGATCCACAAGATCAGGTATTTAGACACATAAATGTAATTACCTGCACCCACAGGATAGCAGACACATGCAAAAGGATGAGGAGGAGCTGCAAAAATATCCTGGCTTCTAAAGAGAGAGAAATAAAAATCTATGAAAGTTTTGAAAAGACAGTATAAGATGTTGCTCTACTGTAAAATTCTACTACTACAGAATTGAAGCTTCTTTTAAACTATTTAAGGAGAAACCAGGCAAAACTCACCCTTCAGTGCTTTTTAAAGGAATGCAATGTTGTAATTTTCCTAGGATTCAGTTAATAGTCTTCAAGGCCATGATACGGGCTTGGATCACCTACTCTGTTATACCTGTCTACCACATGCTCTTAATTTTCACGCTGGTACCATGCTGCTGAGGACAAAAATCAGGTAGAATAAAACTGTATTTTCCATGAGAGTAAAGCCAAAGATGAAACCTGTCTTTGAGAAGGTAGTTCATCCTGTCTTGATTTGATGGCACAGAGCAATGGAGAATTCAGCAATTCATGTGCTAATTTCTTCCAATGGATATTCATTTTAATAGATATTAAAATACATGCATTATTTCCCATGTGGATTTTTCTGTCTTCCAATTCCTAATCTCTTCTTTTTATGCCTTTCTAAATGAAAGTCGTTAAGTATCTAATATTTTGTCTCCTGAAAGCAGCTCTATGTTACAACTTCTCTATTTTAGCTTGGCAAAGAGAAAAACCTTCATAACAATTTCTTCACCCCTTCAGCTGGCTGTCTTTGTGGCTGTTTTGGCTTCTGCGCCAGTGTTTCACTGTCATTTTGGGGCAACAGAATTTCTTCCAGGGTTTTAGTACCAGTGTCCTCAGTACCCAAATACACATTTCTAGTCTGCATTTTACTCCATTTTCTGCTCAGTCTAAGCACACCTAACCCATGTGAATTGCCCAGCCATTTTTACTGTAAATCCCTTTTAGAGTCACTGTTTTCAAGCATTCATAGCAATGGCTTTCATTCTTTTTTTCTTTATATATATCATATTAGCTGGTTATATTCAGACAGATTTCATTCAACTTGGACTAGCTTAACAGATGAACCAGATCATAAAATATGGCTGATGTTCTCTAACTGTTATTAACTTTTCTAGGAGTCTTAGTTCTAGCCTCAAATTCAGTCAAAAGAGGTTTAGCTTTCAAAAACATTGATGAAAGTGCTGAAATATATGTGTTCTTGTATTTATCCCTCTGAAACGCCACTGAAAATATCTTCATTCAGGAATCATTTTGTGCTTTTAAATAACATTTTGAGACACAAGCCATTTCCTTGTAACTTAATATGGGTTTTACTGATATGATATGGCACACAGCCTGTAGTGTTAATTTGAACACTTCACAGAACAGTATTATATTTAAAGAGTTTTTTAAATTGGTCATCTTTTTAAAGTCAGAAATGAGGCTTTTTTGAGGAGACATATTTTCAATAAAATCATGTGGATGGTATTATGTTCCCATCTTTAATTTTTTTGTCGTTACTTTAATTGCATTGATATTAAGCTGGCTACTCTGTGCTTACCCAGGCATCTTTTCTGTCCATCTGGATCACGATTCTTTCAGCCTGCTGGAGTTTCCTCAGCAGTCCAAAGTGCACTAAGGAGGAAAATCTATAAACCAGATGTATCCTTGTCTGTTGCTTCGAGAACTCTTAGCCATTAATTAATCATGCCTATTTATATATAATCTTCTATTCCCAGTTAATAATATTTAGTTTTTTACTTTGTTTTTAATAAGCACTCTACTAATTACAGACAGGTATTTCATCCCTTTCATGTAAAAAAAGTACATCATCCTATTTCTTTCCAAAACCTGAATAGAAGTATTTAGTAAATAGTTCCCTGTGTTCTGCATTAGTGTTAAGAATTTTATTGTCTTCACCTAATGATGGATCTACACCATTGCTCAGAGCTTTTTTCCATCCAAATAGACTGAAACAATCATTTTTATTGTGCTTAGTCCTGCCAGCTGTATATCTTTCATATTTTTAGAACCTATTATAACTTTCTATACTTGATACCTTTTGATTTACATCAGGTGATATATTTTTTCTTTTTATTTCTGACTTCTTTATTTCACCATGGAACCAGAAAGAACTTTTGAGCCTCTTCTGCTCTTTCTAGAGCCGCATCTGTCACTACTAAAGATTGGTCATTAGGATCTGCGATGGCAGAGCAGTGAGTTGGAGGATCCATCGGCACAGTCTGGTATGAAGCTATCATCTGAAGACCTGGCCAACATTTCAGCCACGGGCATATAAACTGTAGGTGCAGATGATGGACTAAACCTCCAAACTGTGGCTGTGACCCCAATGTTAACAGGGAGTCCCTGATGACAGTTGCTTGCATCCATGGTGCCGAAAGTACCTTTTTTTGGTAGCATTTTTTCGGTAGCATTTTTTCATGTTGTAAAGGTGCCTGGCGGTTTTGTTTTCTTCCTCTGGAGGCAAGTTCTGCTGTAGTTTTCGCTTGAACGATTATATGAAAAGAAAAACCAACAAACCATATGTAAGGATAGAGGCAAAATTATCTCCTCAGCTGAACCCAGCAAATCTTGACAACAGACTCCTATTCCTCTGTCCTGGGATGTCTGAGTGGCAAATTCTACCCAGAGGCTTGCAAGTACAAATGCGTGGCTAACAAAAATTGTGTTTTTCACTTAAAAGCAGAAAGTAACTGAATTTTCACCAGAGCTTTGAGGGAATACAATAATAATAGTTTGTTATCTTTTAAGTACTCAGCACTCACATAGGTGCTTGACATGCTGATCAATGATATGGAATAATGTAATAAATTCAGGCTGACAACCTGAGGAGTTCAGTGTGGAGATTGTGCCCTACATTAAGGGCATGCAACCCAAGAGAAAATGTATGTGTGTAAACAAAAGCAGAGTTGGATCAAGAGTGACTAAGAAGGGAGAAATTAAATAGCCAGGTTCATGGGTCCTGTTTCAGGATAGCAGTCCTAGGGCCAGACCTTAGCTACCTGCTTGACATGTGCTTAATTCCTTAATCCGTCGGTGTAAAGTGTGTGTTGCAATTATTGTCCTTGAAGGGAATACGTTTGTGGGAGTACTAAAATGTTTTTTATATTTGCAAGAGGACTAAGAGGTCGATGACTGTCCTATTTTGGGTACAGGGAGAGAACAATTTTGAAGAAACAAATGTCACCTTGATACAGATCCAAAATTAGAGCTTTCTGAAAGAAAGATCATAGAGAATCAGTTTATTCTGGTTTAATTGTGGCATTTAAAAAGGCCTAAAATTAGTCCTGGATGCGACAGACAATATTTGGGTTTTTACTTGGTTGTTCACCGTTATCTTCAGTTCCTTTAAGACTGGGCCAGATGGAGCCCCTGGGTGAGATGGAGGGAGCTCCTGCACAATGGAGAATGGAAGGTGTTAAAAGCTAGGAGGAACTTCAAGGTCTGACAGGTGAAAGGATCACAGAAAGAAGATGGGATCCTGCAGCTCATGCGCAGGCTGCAAGAGTTTCAGAGAGGAGCAGGGAGGAGGGAACAGGAGTGCCGGTGTGGGGTCTGCTGCTTCTTAGAGAGTCCCCAAGTTAGAAGCAGCAATGGCTTAAAGTGTGGAGCCTCTGCTCCCATGGGGCCATAATGGGCTAGAAGAAAGCTGTGTATAATCCCTGCATCATCTCTGTTTGATTTAAAATAGTCACTGTAGTAGCATATATGCTAGTAAACAATGTTTGGCAATATTCCCAAGCCGGAATGTGATTGCCCTTGCTGGTAAATTATTAGCAGGGTCCCTGGCACGTTTTGGCCCCGGCCAGTACTACATCATCTGGGAGCCAGCCCATGTGCAGGACCAGCCCCAGAGGCCAGGTTAAACTTTGGGACAGTAGGAGTGTTTGGTGGTACAGACATGAACTGCTTCAAGCCAGCTGCCTCGGGGCCTGGGAATCATCTTGGAAACATCTGAGTTACTAATTATAAACATAGCCTTTGAGGTCTCTAATTAAAAATTTCAGGATTCTAATAAGACCTCCATCTTCTGAGTCCAAAAGTCTTTCAGATCTACCTCACAGCTCTCGCCAGCCCAGGGTCCTGCGGCACTGGGGTTAAGCCATCTCTGGCAGTGTCTGTAGCTTCCAACAAGCACATGTGAGCGTGAAAGCAGAGCTGACTGGAAGCCAAAGGCTATCGTTATATCATTAGAGCTTCAAGAAGTGCAGAACGTGAACATGTGGTGTAAAGATTTTTTAATTTTTTTTTGAAGCACATTTTTCCCCTGCAGTCAGAATGTCAGCGAACCAGGAACAAATGCTCAGTTTGAGATCTCCGGGTAGCTAGATGCTGCTGTGTGCTACGCAACCTGTTGGCACTATGCAGTCTTTGCAGCTCTTGAATGGGCAGCCTGCCAGGAACTTGAGGGTCACCCCTAATTTGCCTATTTATTATTGATTGAACACTGCACAATGTGACGATTTGCATAAATCTACATAGCTTTTTATTTTTTAATCAATGCATATCTTTTTTACAATTTTTAATATATGCTATCAATCAGTTTCATGAACTACGGGGAGATAAAACCAGGGGAACAAAGCCAAAGGAGCAAATAGCACTTTTTGACCTAAGATCCACCTTTCTTCCCACTGCTGATGTGCTTTTGAAAGCAGTTCTTCGGAAATGAGCCACATTTTCTAATTGTTCCCTGCTGCTACTTAGCACAGACCTTCCATGAATCCCTCTATGGCTGCTCATGCAGACAGATACAAGTCCATTTAACTGCTGTGAATTAGTCTTCTCCACTTACAGAGCACTCTGATCAGGAGCACTTTTTATGGTGCCTCTCCTGAACTGCAGTATCCCTTTCCTGGGATAGAGAAGATTAGGATGGGGAAAAAAGATATGAAACAAGGATAAAATTGATGGAGAAAGTGATGCTTACGAACTGACCATCAAATATTTTACCCCTCCACAATGTTTCATAGCCATAAAATATTTTTAAAAACCCCACAATATCTTCTTTTAAATGTCTCTAAACTTGTTTTTCAAGTAAATATATAAATCTTGAAGCTTTGTGCTCAAAGGAAGGAGGGATCTTGTTGCTGTCTGCAGCTGCCGGAAAGGAGGGTATAGAGAGGAGCCAGAGTCTTCTCAGGGATGCACAGCAATGGAGTGGGAGGCAATGGACACAAATTACAACAAAGGAAATTCCAATTTATTATTAAGAAAAAAATCTTCACTGTAACAGCAGTCAGATATTGGAAGAAGTTGCTCAGAGAGGCTGTGCAATGTCAGTGCTTGGGCATTTTCAGAACTCAGCTGGGCAAGGCCCTGAGCAAGCTGCTGTAACTGGACCTGTTTCAAGTGTGGGGCTGGATGAGATGAATTCTGGAAGGCCCCTTCCAACCTGAATTATTTTTTGATTCTATGAGAATCAAGTAGGTCTATGAGCAGCAGAATAGATCTTTTACAAGATACACTTCCACTTCAAATATAATTGATGATTTAACAGTGCATATCACAGTGCAGTTCACAGTGAAAGTGTGTAGCTGTGTAAATAATGCTTGGGTACTGTGCTGAAATTACTTTGAGAGACTTCAGTTACCCGTCTTCTGAAGCACATTTCAGAGGGCAGAGGGCATCTACTAACTCCCATGTGATCATTAATTTGTGAAAACAACAAAAAAAATCATTTTAAAAAAAAAGAAAAAAAAAGAAACAGGGAAGAAACCATATATTCACTGCAAATTACTTGCTCAGCTCTGCTGGTTGGTCATACTCAGAAAAGCTTTATTTATCTTCTTTTTACTAGGATATAGGTAGTATAGTGTAAACACACACACAGGATTTGCATTTTTCATCCTCCTAGAGGTCCTTGTTATTTCACTGGGTAAGAGCTGAAGAACAGTAGTCCAATGGGATGCTTACTGGAAAACAAAGTAATTAAATTTAGTGGTAAAAATTGAAAACATTTTTTCTCTTCATAACTTTCTAGTACAAGCTGACTAATTTTTGTATGCACAGAACTTTGATGATACTTTCAGGGACACAGGTTTTTATTACTTTCTAACTGAATACCATGATATCCATAGGGTCACACATTGCCAGAACACCTCTCATCTATTAAGGTATGAAACTGGCTACAATCTCCACAAGGAGTCATCTTCTTAACTGCCCCATCCTTTCATGGTGGACTGTAGACAGCATTTTCTGTGTGAGGGTCATATTGTTTCCTTCAAAAGTAGCCCATTTTCATCATCTTACTGCATTTTTATACATTGTTATTAAAGTCCTTGTTTGGTACCAACACAAAATAGTATGGATTGTCCACTTTCCCCATGTTCACCTCAGGGTCACTTTGTTTTTATTGTTCTCATTCAAGTATGTCACTTCTGATTATTCCGCCCACAAATTACATTTTAAAGGCCAATAAGTGTGTTCTCTGAGAACTGGAGCTGAAAAAGTTCCTTTAATTTGTATCCACTCTCAGCAACAGTGCTTTTTTATTGTTTCCTCTTATTTCTCTCAGACTGACATATATTACTGTCTGCTATGCAATATTAATATTCAGAGGGCCAAAGGATTTTTTTTTTTTCCTAATTGTGTAAAAGCAGAAAAACAGACTGGAGAAAATCACTGCTTGGACTCTCCAGCTCTTGCAAAACTATTTGCTTTGAGGGTGCTTAGGTGGCCTGCAGCATTAACATTTAAATACGTCATTATTTTTAGTTTATCTTCACAGTATTTGCATGAAGCAGTGCTCAGCTGTGAAACTGAGTCGCAGAAACAGTGATCATCCCAGGACACACAGGAGCAAAACTCCTGCAGAAAATGTCCCAGGTTCTCAGCTACTGCCATTTGCTCCTTCTTTCATTTTTCAAGGTGTTCTGCTAAAAAAGCTGTGGAGTTGTAAGCACAAGGGAGAGAAGGCTATCAGCTTCCTCCTCCCCACTGCTGCCCTTAACTTTTCTTTTATCTTTGGCCTGTATTTTCCGTATGATTTGTTTCCAGTTCAGGCATTTTGCAGAAAGCTGATCAGAGCAAAGGTGTAGACAGCTACAAATCTAAGTGCTGAGAACTGCACATCCTCAGCTTTAACAAGTACAGTCTCTCTGTTCAGTTCTTCATTATTTCCTGCTAAATCCCATTTTATAATTTTAAAAATATTAACCAAATATTCTTGTTGTATCTACATAGTGTGAATTATTTCAGTAGGGTTTCACTCAGAGATTCTGATGCTGTACTGAGAGTAAGTATTTATATTTCACCTCCTTTAATTCTCCAGTTCTTCAGTTAAAGGTCTTGGAGCACTTGCCCACTCCTAATTAATCCTTGAGCTATAAGTAGTTCAAGAACAGAGCATCTAATCAGTGTCCTGATTCCTGGGTCCCATCAGACACAATCCTTACAAAATGGTGGCTTGTCTTTAAGTGCTCAACTCAGCTCAGACTCTGTGGAAGCTAGTTGCCAGGCACAAATGTGATGGGATGACATTTCCCTGTTCATGGTTACTGCTGACCTGTAGATGGAATATCATTGCCATTCACACCTTCAGAGTGCCCAGAAAGTACAGGAATGACTGGACATGAAAGTCCCCTCAAAGCAGGTTCACCAGGGTGCCATCACCCTTAGCTAACCAAAAGGGTTTCTGGTAAGAGCTGAATTAATTGGGCTGGCGTTAGAGCCAAGGCAGTAAATCTGCAGTCTCAGCAGTCTTGTGAACCATGCAAGGCCAGAGATGATTCCTGCTGAGCTGAAGGAGGGTTTGCCATATCCCAGCAGAGCAGTTATTTCTTCCTTTCTTTTCAGAGCAATACTTCACTCTGATGCTCCTGCAGTTGCATATATTCTTCCTTCCTGGGAGGTACTTTCTTGGTGCATTTACAAGTAATGGCAAAAAACCTGCAGAAGTAAATTTTGCAAGAATGCCTGGCACAGACCTAGCTTGAGTATCACCTGCTGTCCTTCCTTGGCTTGCCTGCATCACAAACTGCTTTAAATGCACAGGCTCGGGGAACAGCATAACTGTGGAGTTCAATATGAGTAGGTTAAATTCACTCATGATGTCATCTAAGCTAGTTCATTTGGAGCTAGCATGGGTATCTCTACATTGATCTGCCATCTGCATTGTAGTTAGTCATCCAGGCTTCAAATTTTCTTTCCTGAAAGAAAACTGTAGGAGGGGAAAACTTAATCTAAAAGTGTGTGCGTACTGATTCCTGTGCTAGCTCATTGTCACAATCAGTGCAGAAGGCATCCTCAGCCTATGCCGCTTATTTTTTTGCAATCTACCACAAATGCAGGCCTGAATTTCACAGTTTTCTCATGAGGACTCTTCTGTGTGCTCATCTTGTGTCCCTTTCCATGGGTAGCCCCTTGCAGCACTGCCATGGGCTTCTTCAGTGAAGCAGATCTGCTCTCTCCACCACACATACCATGCCTCTTACCGTGATGTCTGTAGAGCTGTTACTTTCTCCATGCATTGGTAATTGCTGTAGGTAACATGAAGGACTATGCCAAGCTGACAGATTTTCGTCACCATCCTCAGAGGAGTCAAGTGTATCATTCCTGTGCTGTACTTCTTCCCCAAATCAGCCACCTACTCCTCCCACCACAGAGTGCATGCAGAGTTAGACTGCGAATCGCAGGAGGATCTTCATGTCGCTCTGCCATTCTTTGCCGTACAAAGCTGTTAACTCATTTACTCCCTGCACCAGGCTTATAAGGAGTTGACCGTGGGACCTTCTATTTGTGTAAAAGATGTGTAGAAGATGCTTGTATGGTTTGTTGCTGAATCTAATCTTTTACCTAATGAAAAGTGGATTTGGAGCTATTTTTCCAGCTCCTGGAGTTAGTAAGTCCTTTATGATTTGTTTTGGATTTGAATATTGAGCTTCAGAAAATTTTAACGCATTTAAAAGGAAACAGCAGAAAAAAAACAATGGGAAACACAGGGTTAAAGGGAAAACAAAAGTCCAGACAACAACAAAAAAAAAAAAATTCTGGATGCTGAACTATATCATGCAATCTTTTAACCAGCTGACCCAGTCTAAGCCATACAGAAAATCAGCATTTGTATGAAGTCTCGGACTGCTCCTGAGATATCTGCTGGCTTTTAAATGGGCTGCTGTCGTATTCCAGGTTCATGGGGTGCTATAAAAGGCTTTTCAAATCAAATCCAGACAGCCTCTCCAGAGGCTCTAGGGAAAGTGCCATCTGGCCTTCCTTCCTTTTAGCAGCTCTTCTTTATTACTGGTAAGATCATTCATATTCTTGAGACTGTGAAGCCACCATTAAGAGAGTTCAGCCTTCCTAACTAGCAAAGCAAGTTCTTGTCATTGCCCTTGATCAACTGGAATTGCCCTCTTGGGTGTCTGTTCATTCAGACCTAGCTGAATATCTTATTCAATTCTCTTTTTTCTGTATTTTTTCAAACACAGTCCTCACTCAGAAAGAGGACTTGAGCTTGCACTCTGCACTTGAAGCAAAAAGTTGTCACTTGAGGAAGAAAAGTACTGTAATTCAGAAAAATATTATTATAGTAATAGCACTTGTACAGTCCTTTACATCTTCAAAGCCTTGTGCCAGCTAATTTATTAATTAATCTAAATATACAGTTTTATTCATTTATCCTTATGAGGATTAATCTTAGAAACTGAAACTCTATTTAAAAACTGTTCTTAAATGGAATTGCAAGTGTGCTACATTGAGAGGAAATGAATTTCTCCATTGCCTTGTTGTGGCAATTAAATTCATTGAAACATTTCACAGGCTGGCTGTTGTGAAATGTTGCAGATTGAGGCAGAGCAAGAGGGTTGAGTCTGATGTCAAAGGAGAAACATCCGTAAGAAACAAAGTTTTTTTAGATCCCGTGATCATTGGAAAGCTTAGGTTTCTTGTTATTACTGCACACCTGGATGCTATTGCCTGATAAATGCCCAGGCCTTTATGAAATCCTGCTGGGCTCTTTCCTTTAGTGATACTCTCTGACAGTGCCATCAACAGGTTATGAGATGAAAGAGCATTTCCTTTAGCCGGTGTAAATCTGACAAAGTTCACTAAAGGAATTGAAGACCATAATTGCTAAATGAAAGGTACTGAATAACCACCTCTTTAGTTTGCATGATGGCTTCTTAGGCCACATGGCAAGAATTACTGACCAGTGTACTGATCATCTGTACCATCTGGTGTAGGCTGGAAATTATCTCTGTTGGTGCACATTTAGTCACCTGGAACTCGGGGTCCACACTGTGGAGATCCCAGAGATCTAGTTTTGCTTCACTGGGATGCGAGTTAATTGTACTAGCTAGTTTGTGATCTTGATAGTATCAAATCTGCCAGTAGTTACTCTTAATTTGAAGTTTCCTTAGCTGCTTCTTGAGCGGAAAAGGTAACTACTCTTTTTATTCCAGCTGAATGCCATGATTTTTCCCCAGTGATTTGTGTGCTCGCTTCAGATAGCAAATAGGATGTCTATGACATGTAGTCAATATAGTCCACATGACTATGGAAGAAAGAAGTCAGGTTTTGGCAGCACATGGGAACATTTTTGTCTTTTTTTTCATTTTTAGATCATTTCTAGTTTGCAGCTTGAAGCAAAGAACCTCAAAGTCAATACCAAATGTGTTTGTTACAAATGCCTTAAAAATACATACTATGTATTTATGTCGGTATACAGAAATCTGGCAGCCATATGGGATTTTCACACACCTGTCAGGGAAGTGAGAAAGTTCGAATGTGAAATCTCACATTCTGCACCAGAAGGTATGAACAGAGCCCCGAGGCCATGGGTTGTGCGATGAGTCTATTCATTCACCGAGAAGGCAGCAGTTTTACAGAGCACCACACTGCTGAATATTATGGCAGTATCAGCTATTAATTATTTCCCATGGAAAGGGAACATAGAAGCCAGGCTAGCTAAATAAAAATTGCAAGAGTGAAATGGAGTAGCAATTTGTCTTGGAATCGTGGCTCTTGTGTAATACCACAGACTGTGGTTTATGCATGCTGCCTACACACAGCTATGAAATATTGCAGTGTCTTACATTATCGTCATATTGGTCAGTTTTACAAACCTGTACTTCAGTAAATGGGAGCTGAATTTTAGGGTGAGTGTTATATTGGTCAAGGAGATTCATGAAGCATTGCTTGTGTCTTAACCACACTGAACCAAGTTATTATAAGTCAGTGTCGTGTTTACATAGATTCCTGGGAAGCCTCTTCAAACCTGAATGGTTAAGGCAAAACAAAAAGGAAAATAGATGCCATTTAGGGCATTCTGGCACATATGGTTTGAAACCTGTCTTTTACGAAAAATAGGTCAGAAAACCCTAATTAGTGCACAAGACAACAAACCGTTGTGTTTGGGCCATTGTAGAGAACCTCCATAATTTGCAAGTGAAATGTGTAAGCCCCTGAGAATAGAATTTGGCTCTATAAGGCAAATCCAGTGGCACAGATCTTTTTGCTGCTTCTGATTAAGCCAGGGTCTGTCATTTGGAACATTTTCTGCCCATATTGGATTATTCCCAATCAACTTCACTGGAGAATCCAATTATTGGATCTCAGCTGCCCTTTCCTCTGAGAAAGACAGAGACATCAAAACCATTACTCTGATTAACTCCTGATACATCTCCCTGACGTTCTGCCACCCAACTATATACAGCTTTTCTTTCATACAAGCCACTATAGTAAGAGCCAGTAGCACATGCAGAAATACTGTTCATACCTCTGGCCTTTAGTGATTTTTTTCTCGGATAGTGAAGGTGCTGAACACAAAGAGACAAATGAGGAATGGGGGGGAACAAGCAGCTGAGGATTGGAGAAAAGGGATATATATAGGACTTGCTTTTGCTATGCATGAAATGCAACACCCTGTTCCCACATGGTGACGCACATCAGTCGGTCCAGATGGTGAGAAGGGTTGGGTTTCTGCCTGGGGCTGCCGGCACAGGCTTCATTTGCATTCCTCAGCCCAGTTGTTCATGGAAAAGCATCGCAGCGATGCACAACCGCTCACACAACTGTGCTCACCTTCCCAAGCACAACCTTTCATCATGGTACCAAATGTTGGGAGACTTTTACAGGCACGGGCAATGAAAGGAGCTGGATCAAGTTCAGGCTCCAAATGGAGCCCTCTGAGAGTCATCATCAGTGATGTAGAAATAGAAAATCATCCTGAATAAAGCATTCATTCACACTCTGCGCTTGTACAAATAGCCTTGAGCTTCTGTAAAACACATACAAAACTCCTGGAGCTCAACTCTGAAAGAGCAACTTTTGCTCCATCGTAAAAGCCTTGCCATACAAAACCCCTTCCAGTGACTGATCCCTGGCTGTGTATTACCAATGCCATAACCAGTTCTGCTTGTTAGAGGCTAATTGTGAGTGTTAATTTGTGGCACATTCAACCATTGTGATTGCTATTGCTGTAATTAATCCCATTTGAAAATGTTTAGTTTAATTGATTGTATTAATGGGTCTAAGTTTTAGCTGTTTGGTTCCTTTATTTTCTATCTATACATTTCCTTTAAAAACAATGCAAGCATATGGAAAAAAGAAAGCATTAGAGAAGGGAAGAGCATTACAAATACATATTTATAACTTAGAGGACATTCTTAAAACCTGTCAGAATTTTTTAAGAGGCTTTTAAAATGTACACATAATTTCATCTTACAAGTGTATTGCTTTTAACAGTCATTCTGTCTGGAGTAATGCTTTTAGGTTATTCTTGCTAATGTCCACGGAATTTACCTGAATAATTTCCACTCATGGTAGTGGAAGTTATGAACTGTGTGTTAGTCACTAAACAAGAACTGTGCCTTTAAGAAGGGAAGATTTTATGAAGATTTAAAAAAAAATCATGAAAACTGTATCTAGAAGAGATCGAAGCTACATTTACTACCATATTAAGAAATGTTTAAGTGAAGAATTCATATCGGGTAGATGGTTTCTGCTCTGAGTTTCGCTTCTCCCCTGAAGTGCGGTTGATCATTCCACCTTAACAAGGTGCAGTGATTGACAGGTAGAGATGTTGCACAGAGCAGAAGGTGGGAGTGTGCTCTATTGGTTTGTGCTTGTACATCCTGAGCACCAATTACTGTCACTGCTGCCAGCACTGATGTGTTTATCAGGATGAGTTATAGCAGAATATATGTACACAGGCAGTGTGTATGCTGGATGACCACCCCCTGTGATGTAAAATATGAGAGTCTGGGAGCTACCGTTTTATAATTCATCAGGTTCAGCCACTGAATGTTGTTGGTTGGCTTAGTTATAAAGGCAAGTGTGAACTGAACAGCAGACAGGAGCATCTCGCATTAAGAGTCCTGCGAAGCTGCATTTGGTGACTGGGCTCTGCTTTTTTTCAAGTGAATTCAGTCCTCGGTGAGTGATGGGGGTTCTGTTGAGCTAAAGCTGTTATTATATAAGCTGGGGAAACCTGCCTGCTACTTTTATGTGTATTTTGCTGCTGAAAGTCCTTGTCTGTGGTTGTTTTTAGATTTTGCAATATTTTCAGTTGTGTACGTTACTGGCACAAAATGAGATGAAAAGAAAAATGCAATGATGAATTATTCACCATAGTGCTGTGAGGATCTCTTTTCTAGCTAAAGTTACTTTCCTTTAGTGAGTGTGTTGGGGGTTCAAAGAAGCTACAAAAGAGCAAATCTACCTGTCATTAAATTGCTTTTATTAGCAGTTAAAGAGAGTGATAGCTGTGGCTTTTGTAACAAGAGGAAGAAAAAGAAAAAGCTAAAATCAGAAGCATTTACAAATTCTTTGCTTTTATGTACATGGGGCTTTTCAGATGCAGCATTTAATCTTTTGTGTGCAGTGATGGGCTGCAAAGAATTTATACTGTAGAGTTTTTTAATTAGATAATCAGTAAAATGGTAGCCTCTCTCTGTTTTTGTGGTAATATGCTTAGTATCACATTAAAATGAATGATTCCCCATCTTGCATAACAACAGTGCTGAAATATGTGTAAGATGAAAGGCAAGGGGAGACTTTGAAACAAACTGTGGGAAACATGATATAGCACAGCTAGGCAGGGAAAGGTATATTTCCTATAGCGTATGCATTACTTTTTGAATTTCACCAGCTTTAGATTCTTTGCTCTAATTATCATTTGCTTCATTATGACCTCTATATCTTTTCAAGCAAGCTCCTTTAATATCTGTCCACATTATTTTGCCAGTAAGCTTTAAAGATCAGTAAGCCAGCAATATTTTTTGTTGTTGTTTTAACCAGAAAGGAATTGAAAAGCAGAGTTTATGAAACTGAAATAATAGCATTGCCGTACGATACCTGTATCCCTCCTCAGGAGAGGCAGGTGGTCATGAGTGAAAATTTTACTTTTACTTTTATCAGTAGCAGTATTCTCAAAGGGGCAGTCGTCGTTCCTGTCTCTCTGTGCCTGTTCTTTTTTTTTTCCTGTGGGTTGAAGAGGCAAGTTTGTTTTATCAAAATATCAAGAGGGCTTGGCAGAACAGCACCTGTTGTCTTATTGCTGTATTATTAGTAATCGGAGAGAGACAGTCTCTTCCAGAGACCTCTCATCGGGTATCAGTCCAAACTGTTTACTCGGTAGTGATTTAAACTCATATTGTGACTTCTCGCTTAGAAATCATCTGTTCTATGAGTTATATGTGAAGCATCAAAGCTGCAGGATAGATACTGGTTTAATTAATAAGGTGTCTCATTTTAGCATCACTTTTTTATTTAAAGAGGAAGGCTATTGGCAAAGTGGCCTTTGCCACAGACTTCCTTTGCAGAACAGATTTGCACTTACTCTTTATAAATCATAAATTTGAAAAAAATCAGAATTTCTTCAGAAGATCATTTCCTGGCAGCCTAGCAGACTAGAGCCTATTTCTAGGAAAGAGTATATACCTTTGTCAGCAGTGCTTTATTTAAGGGTATTTTGCTGCTTTTTAAGCATTCAGATCTATTTTCAGTGACCCCTGTGCTAGCAAATGAGATTTCTTGAAGTGTGATCTTCTGGCTTTGCAAGTTCTCCTCCTTTCAGAAATCTGTGATATTGCATCCATCTGTCTAGGCATTTATATTGCATGCATCACTATGGTGTAATCTCAGCAATCTGAACATTAACCATGTAAATGTATGTACTGTAACTGGGGAAGTATAAATTAGGACAGGAAAAGCAACCCTAAAAGGAGAAAGTTATGATATGGGCATATGGCTCTTGTGGGCACCAGAGCTCCAGACTCACTATTTGTTGTAACACAATAAATTAAGCTCCCAACTAGTTCAGTCTGCAGGCAGTGGGATGGAGGCTTGGGCACAGATGAGACCAGCTTCTTGAAGTTCAGTCCAGATAAGACCGAGGCCAACCAAATGGAAAATACCCAGAGGAGATGGCAAAAATCACTTTTAATCCTGAGTGCATGCCTACTGCTCCTTTGTGGTCACAGTCCGGGAGTGTTGCTGAAGGAAAAACAGCAATGACTAAGAACTGTATTTTAAATCCTGTCTGGTCTGAAGTTGTTTTATCTGGATATGAGTTTGCTACTGTGATCCATGCCTCCCACTTCGCAGTAAGAGACGGCAGGGCTCTCCGTGGAGCACTGTGCCTTAAATCCCCTTAGATACCAGGGCTGGTCCAGGTAAGAGCAGTCTGTGTGCTTAGTGGTACACCCTGCTGGAAACGCACTACACCACACCTCCAAGAAGTATGTTGGCTTCCTATTCATTTTTGAATAGAGATAAAATTTTAGGGTGGATGCATAGCACTCTCTAGTAGCAGAAATCTGCTCTCCAAGAGGAATCTTTCTCAGCTTTTGCCTTTTGGTTACAGCTGCAAGCAGCCAAGGCACCTATGTTCAGATTATCTTTCATATAAAATATAGATGCCTGGGGGAAAACATCTTGGATAAAAGCCCTTAGCTTTGGAACTGATGTTTTTTTCTTTTTCTTTGGTCTGAAATACCTCAGCTCTACTGACCTTCAGGTTTGCTGTGAAGTCCCATGGCAGCTGATGGTCAACATTTTTGGTGGAATAGGGTATTGGATAACCCAGCATTACTCTTTGGAGAGTTATTTTTGAGTTTGCAGTAAATATACCTAATGTGTGACTGTGTAGTTGTGTGATCGTGCTTTTTGTCTGTGTCAAAAGTGACTGGAGATTGCAGCAGTGGTATGCAAGCTCACATTTGTGTGCCTGTAACACCTCTATTTTCCTCTTTCAAGCACACACTTACACAAACAAACTATACTTTTAAATCAAAGAATAAATTTATAATACTGAGTCTCGAGTACGGAAAGCTCTAGTGCACAGAATTGAAAACTATTAACTGCATATTAAACCTCTTCTTCCTTTTTATTGAAGAGACTGATGAAATGACATTACATGCTATTTTGCGACATTCTCAGATTTGAATTCAGTAGTCATGATGGGTGTGAACCAAAGCCGTACAGACACCGGCAATCATAGTGACGTGCTTTCAGCAAGAAGTCCTTCAGTGGAAAACTGGGTTGGAATGATAGGTGAGACATGCAGTATCCTCAATGCTGGGAACAGCCAATGCAACTTTATGGCAGGGAAGAGACAGAATGTAGTAAATGATGATAATGTGTCAATGAGAAACAGTAGGGGTTTTTGTATGTCCAGATAGATAGGCAGAGAAATACCATTTTAAAGGATTATCTAACACTCAGTGTATGAAAGGAACAAATTTGGCAACTGGAGCAGAGAGAGAGCATGTTCATAAACACAACATGCTCTTTGATGTTGGTCTGTTCTTTGTGTTGGGAGTGAAATACATGCAAAGGCCTAATCCTGCAGAAGAGATTTTTTTAGATCTTGTATGATGCTACAAGCAGGAGAGGATATTCAAGTTATAAAAGCAATGAAAGATTCACTTGTAAGCAAAATATCTCTCATAAATGCTAAGTTTAATTTGTTTGTGGATGCAATTGATTGGTTTGTTTAGTGGCTTTCAGTGTCCTGGCATCTGGATGCATTACAGTAATGTTAAAAAAAAAGGAAAAAAAAAAAGGAGCTTTTAATGTAAGTAGTCTTTGCTGTGGAAAAAAATAAAAATAAAAGCAAGGTGCATAACCCCTCCACCTTCCTTTCTGCCAGATGGTTAAAACAACAAGCAGATCTGTCTGTCCTTGAAACCTCCCAGGTGAGGAGGGCATGCTCCAGGGTAATAGAGCTGGTTCTGGAAAGTTCAGCACCAGAAATCAGTAGGAGTGAGATGTCAATGAAATAAAGTGATACAAATGCTCTGCTTTCTGCGTGGCATTTGATGTCGTCTAGATGACCAACAACATGAACAGTATCGGTCAAGGGTCGTTTTCAAGAGACAAGCTGCTCATGTCAGCTTTTGATGGAGTTTCTTCATGTTTTCAGGGGACATGCATGGTCAGAAGGGTGCTGGTTGCTATGGCGGCATCTCCATCACAGAATAATTACAACCTATGGAGAAACTGCCCATATATAGAGGTGTAATATTCAACTCGCACCCAGGATCAGCCGTAGTAAAGGCTGCAAACAAGTCCTGCAGACGAGTATTAGATACAAGTCCCAAGAATGAGCTGCACTGGAAGTCACTGTGCATTGCTCTAGATGACCACTTTTCATCTTTTCCGTATTGTGACCATGTGTAGAAGAAAAAAATTCTGTGGAGACCCTCTTATATAGCCCTACATGAAAATGGCTGTAATCCCATCAGATTACAGGCTGAAAGCACTCCTAAGTATCTGCTCCTCCTCTGGTCTTCAGTTTTTTGTCTTGCCTGGAATCATCAAAGATGGAGAACTTTTGTCATTCCACTTGACTATGCAAACAGGAGTGATGCTCATCTGCAGCAGATTCATTAATTGTCTAAACAACAGTGGTGTACTGTCTTCTGTCCTGTGCAAACTTCAGGTCACCAGTTGGTGGCCTAAAGTTTAATATTAAGATACAGGTTTTATTTTGTACTACTGAGAAAAATTTACAGCATCACCATATTTCTACTTGGGAATTACCAATGCACTCACTCAAAAGTCAGCCTGATAAAACTGCAGACCGAGGCCTCATTCCCAGAATACTTTCTTAGTGTTAGCAGAACTCTCCTATTATTTTAGCCAGGCAGGAGTGTAATCTGAATTGACAACAGTTTTAAAATCCTGAGAGTTAATGTTATCTTTACATCACGCTGGTCAGTGTGTTGTGTGTGAAGAACCTGCAAAGTGACAGAGTGGCGTGTCCCTTCTAATTCATTACTGTACTCCAGATGAGATGTTTCTTGTGTGGAAGGCAACAGAAAACCACCACTCTGTAAGCATGATTTACAATACTATTTGTGCTAGGTTTTAAAGAAAGAGATTAGTGCACTGGCATTTGAGTCAAGCAAATGCTAATTTAAGAACCCGCTATTATCCCTTTTTTGTGTTGTGGTAATAACCTTTAACATTATGAAATAATAAAGAACTGATTGAACTGTGTTGTGTGCAGCCACATGCTGAAACCGAACGAGTGAACTAGCCAGGCAGGCTGTAATCAGTTCACTTAGTTGTTGTTTTTTTCTTTTATAGCTATTTATTTCTATATTTTAAGTAAATTGTACTCTCAGAAACATTTTCACTATGTTCAGTAATGTGTACAATGAGTAGAAAAACATTCAGAGCAGCTAGTAGTACTAAGGAGCAAATGTTTCTACCTAGCAGTGTCTAAGAAAAGTAATGAAAGTATTACTCACTAAAGAAAATCTCTCTTTCAAAAGATCTACTTGTAGCTGTTTTAAGAAGGTATAAACATAAATACCATCACCCTCAGTATACACTACCTGTTTATTCTCTCTGTATTTATTTATAGTACTGTTAATCTCAATTTGTCTATAGTAGTAGATCTGTGTCTTCCACTACCACAATATTCCTTGAGAAAGGAATTTGTTATCCCAGATGGAAAACTGGGACTGGGCAAAATTATTATCTGCTTAAAGTCCCATGGACTATCCTTGCCCTTCTCGGGTGGGTGTTTCTGCTACACATTGCATAGAGAAATGAGAGCGTACACTGGCTGCTGCTGGCTTTGGGTTGGGCTGTAGTTCAGAAGTGCAAAGTAAAATTATTAGTAGGTGGCATTAGGTGAAACTCAGCTGTTACTAGCAGTTGTCTCTATTTCTCCTCTTTGAGGTACAACCACAAGTGTTAAATACTTCAGTGAAATACACCCATCCCACATGCAACCAAGTTTCAGGAGAGAGAGAAAATAGCACTCCTGCATACAAAACAGGTTTTCCAGGCATGGAATTACTTTCATTTCACAATATTTTGCAATTTGTCAGTTAAAAACCCTAAAATTTTCTAGACGTGTTTTAAAATGTTCTTGTTTGAATTAAAGAAATTGTTCAGGAATGCTAAATGTAATTTAAATGTTTCCTGTTCATGTTTGGTTTCTTCTATTCCAGTTCAAATTTTATCATCGTTGGGTTATAATGGTAGACTGATCTAGTTTTACAAGATTCCTGAAACTATGTGGAGCAACTCAGATATTTTTATGGTAGCAATTACATATTGGCCTTTGTAAGTTTATGTGGTGCAAATATTTCGCACTCAAATATCTTCCTTTGTTTTCACTTTTTCATTTCTTGCTACTCACACTTGACTGCTGAAATGACAACACTCATAGTCAGCTTCCTCCTGTCTTTTCAGAGATGTGAATAAATTCTGCTTTGTTTTTATTAAATTCATTTCAGTGCATAGGTATTGAATGGTAGTGATATGAAATAGCAAAAGTAGAAGGGCTGGAGGGCAGAAAGAAGGTAGGACTGCATACTTTTATGCATTTTCTAGTGGAATTACTGTGAAGTGCATGTGTAAATTTTAGTTCAGGTTTATTTACCATTCATAAATTAGTCTGGCTTTTGCCCTACACTATTCATAAGCCTTAAAATCCAACATTTTACCTCAATTGTTTGAGATATTTAATATAAAAAGTGAGTCAGTGGCTGGCCAAAGAAGCACCTAGACTTATTGAGATTGAAACATTGAAATTTTTTGTTTCAGTTTATTTTTGCTATGCTTGGTTAATAGAGGAAAGGCTATAGATGTTGTCTGCAGGCCTGTCAACTAATTCTAACAAAAAAGTTTGATCCAGAATTAATGATTTCTATTTATCATGGAAGGTATTTTTCAGATTTGAAACATGGGAAGAAAAATATCTAAAACTTATTTTACTTAAAATTAATCAGCTACTTGGCATGCTTTCTTTTGAATCTATACAATAATAACATTTTTATCGCCTGTCTTTTACCCCTTATACCTTTCCACAGGGTTAGGTTACCTTACCTGAGACCCTAGACTATGCTGAATTTTGGTATAGCTAGGAGTTATTTTAAAAGTATACAATGAAGGCAAAATATACCTGCTATTTCATGTCAATGTGAGGTTCAAAATACCAGAAATATGTCCAGTTTGTTCAGGCCTATATGTATAAACTCTTTTTTCCTTATTCCTGTTGTCATTTTTAGAATATAAACAGAAATATTTGTAGAAGGGAGAGATCATTATGAAAAAGAAATAAAAATCAGAAAATAAAACCATAAGTAGATACTGCTGAAAAAAAAAGTATTCTTCTACATTGCTGCAAAGCTTTCAGATTTACGGCAGCAGCTTAAAAGTGAAAATTTCAATAACAACACCTGGAAACATTTGATGAAAACCTTTTAATTGTTGGTTGCCAAATTATTTACAACACTGCTCCTTCCTTTCCTCCCCCTCCATTTTCAGTTGCCCAAAACTGTCATTTGAGGCAGGGATAAAACAGGGGCAGGAGGGGCTAATATTTGAATAACTGTGCTGAAAAATGGTATCTGTACTGGAAAATTGTATTTAGATTAAAAAGTTGATTCTTCAGTGAAGAAACGTATTTAATTTACTGGTTTTCCCAGCAAAAATTAGACATTTGAGTTTAACACACAAGTAAATAACTTGAATTCAAATATTAAAGTCACTCACTCAATTAAGTAATGGAAATTGAAAAGGCCTAAGCACTGATCTGGAAACATACAGAGCCTGATTCTGATCTCGCTTACACCATTCACATATACCTAAAAACATGCAAATCAAAGCCCAGTCTGAGAACACAAACGTGGTCAACGTCTGCCTTAACCTCTGGTTAATATCTGTGAGGGCTGACTCAGCCTTTCATCTTCTGGTGGATATGCCTCTTGCTGAGTGTGACTCTGAAACAATCTGTAAGTCTTTCAGATAAAGCTGTAGTTTAATTAATCTACTCAATCTGCAGATCAAGCACCATTTTAATTTAGCCACTGTTCTGTTCCTTGATTTACTTGCAGCACTTCTGGAATTGTGACTGACATCCTTGAGGTGGATACCATTGATATATGGTGTTTGTACGGCATTAAGTTTGTGAAACACATCAGGATTCTTTTAGATAAAAAGCAATATAATTGTGAATTATGTTGTCATGTGGTTTGGAATATCAGCCCTCTTTCAGATAAATTGCATAAACTGCCATATAGATACATAGCATAAACTGCCATATAAAATAAATTTAATGTATAATCTCAGGACATCCTTTTTTTTAGTGAAGCTCCTTCTCTGACAGAGAAACATCTGTGACATGATACTAATTCCCTAAATTTTTGTTTCAACTTAATTTTTTGTAGGATTGCTTAATGTAGAAAGGAAAGACCATTTGAAATGCTGTCAAACTGTATTTGAGCATATGAGACACATGACATCTGCCATTGAAAATGATGCCCCAGGGAATTTCCTAAACATTATTTCTGAAAATATGAAATGCAGCCACCTCTGCTGATGAAAGGGCAGGAAGCTGAATGCCAAACATGGCAATATTCTGCATTCAGGGAAAAGCAAGTCAAAACAATACTCATTTTGCAAGATAACTGAATACATTTGTAGTGCATGTGCAGAATAAATGTGTTTTTAAGTTCTCACCTAGAAGTTCTACAACCAGTAAGCTGCACACAGTTCAGTGTATTTAATTCACAAAAATGTAGTGTTTAATTGATCTTCCGCAGGATTTGTACTTGGACTCCACCAACTCCAGGTATTTCAAATATAGATTCTTAGTCATCATCTCTGGTGCTAAATGTCAGCAATTATAAGTACTGGTTGACTCATTTCTATACTCCGTGAGTTTTTATGACTGTTATAAAGCTTTGAAAATGCTGACAGACCTGTAGCCATCGTGGGCACTGCCAATATCAGGGCGTTTGATATTAAATATAGCCGGATATTAAACCTTTATATTGCTGTACCCAGTTGTTCAACAGCACTGTCACCAGGGAGGATAATGTGAGCCAGGGGACACTGGTACAGCTAAGTGTAATGTTTTATTTATTCTAATGATCTTTGCATTCTAAAGGACTGAAGTTGTTAACCGTACATTATCTTGCCAGTGGGGTTTACCAGCTCTGTATTTCTAAGTAGAAGAGGAGAAAGAGCTTTGGTTGTTTGTTACATCTGTATACAACCACAGAGAATTAGACCTGTTGTTTCACAAAATGACAGAATAGTCAAGGCTGGAAGGTAGCTGGATCGTCTATCTATTTTTTGATATCTTTGCAGATGGAGACCCCACAACCCCCTGGGCAACCTGTTCCTGCATCCAGTCATCCTTAGAATAAAAGTTTTTTCTAATGTTTAAATGGAATTTTCTGTATTTCAATTTGTGCCCATTGCCTCTTGTCCTTTCACTGTGAACCACTGAGAACCATCTTCTTCACTCCTCTCCATCAGGAATTTACAGTGTAAGCTGGTTAAAATCTTTAACACGTAGCACTAATGTCCACTGTGGACCAAACCATTCCTTAGTGTTTGGGGTGTGACATCCAATATGCCTTAAACATGGTGAAGAGGAGCCAGACTTCTCAAAAGATGTGTGAATCCTTCTCAGTATTCTGAGAATACTTCTCGGACTCTTGCCAGATGTTAGGTCCCACTCGTTGCTAAATATCATTCTTGTTGTTCAAGATGTGGATTAAACCACACTACCTTTGTCCAATACCTTTTCTCCTTTATTCAGATCTGCCAAATGCTTGCTTAGAACTTAAGTTCACTTTGAAATTCTGGTGGGTAATGAGAATTACAGATTCGTCTGCTATTCATCCTTCTATAGATGGTAATTATTTCTGAAATCTGCCTGCCAGAAATTAAACAGAATCTCAGGCAAACAAAAGAAACCTTTCCTTAATTGAGAGACTTGCCTACATGGCACAGAGTGTGAAAACAAAAGTGCGCTTTCATAATCTTGAAGCCGGCTTCGGCATTGGGTTGGCTGATTAAAAAAAAAAATCCTCTATGAATAGAGTATGACCTATATAAAAGAAGTTAAAACCTCAAATTTACTTGCATTTGTTAATGTCCTCTTTAGCAGCCCTTCTACTCCAGAGATTTCCCTTCTTTCTTTTCAGTGTAAGTTGTTCTCATTAAGCTCTGTGATTACAAACAAGGCTTAGCAGTATTAAATGACTAGATATTTTTATGGCCAAATGGGATTACTTGATAATTGGCTCTGATCTGTTGCAGAGCTCATTCTCCCATACTTGCTACATCGAGCCTTGTAACGTGATAGAAGTACCATCCAACTGACATTTCCCAGGTTCTTTGATCCTGGATCTCTTCAGAAGTTTAGGCTCTTTTCAGCTGTAGGCAGCATGTCACAGCCCTTCCAGAATTTTTTATTTCTTCTGTCATTGTCCATGTTGATGCCTTCGAAACTTTGTAGTGAAATTGTGATGAAGAATGACAAGGCTTAAAATAGGGACATCATCACAGTGTTTCATGCATCCATTTCTTTCCCAGGTCCTCAGTTCAGCCATCATGCAGCCAGGCCAGCTTCTGCTCGCTCGGTCAGCACTCTGAGTTAAGAATCTGTGGCAGATCAAGAATAACAGAGATTGACAGAAACCTCCAGCACTGAAATTAGACTGACGGCATGGTGTCGTCCACCAGAAATTATGGCATTTCAAATTCATATATCTTTGTGCTTTCAGTGACAGATCCCTATGATAAAGGGTGTCTGACCTGTGGTAAACAGACCAGTCAAACACTCAAATCAGTCAAAACCAAATAAAAACTAACTAGTTTCTTTCTCTTATCAGGGACACATACTGTCTTATGGAACAGAAAGGACAGGTGCCAATACAATCAGTTTGCATCTACAGGTTTGAGCAGATGCAGAATTCAGAAGAATTATCCTGCATCTTGGTTCTCCTCAAACCTGAAGCCAACACAAGATTTTCTTGTGCCTTAAAGTGAAGAAATGTGCTATGTTCACACAGACATGTAATGCATTAATCTTCTCTGCCCCCTGTGTTGATAAGGCTACCCCACTGCTATCTAAACACTTGAAATTAACTCTTAAAATGTAAAAGTTCAGATATTGCCCTGATGACTCTCTCATTTATTTCTTTGGAAAGACTGGCAAACACTGAATCAGGCTTGATACTATTTAGTTAATGTGGGATTCTACGATGATGCATTAAAGTGGATACTCAAGAGAGAGGGAAAATCAGGTTCCCTATAATACTGTGGAACGTATTAATAAAACTCTGAGATGGTCCCAGAAAGCAGATATGTGACAGAAACCCAGGTCTTGCTGTCCCTGCAATCTGACCTAGGAAAAAATCCTCCCTCCCTCCAAATATGGCACTTCATATAACTCTAAACAGTACGGCCCACCTCGGCCTCATTCTTACAATGGCTGTTGGTAGTCCCAGGGTACTAAGATTTTGTTTTGTATTAACCAGAAATGCAGAAGTTATGGAGTTAGAAATTGTTTATGATATCTGTATCCCCAGAGGTGTTCTCTGTAACTTTGAGAAGAGAATACTTCTGTCTTTGGAAATCCCAAGGCAGTGAATTCATTAGAAAGATGGGATTAGCCAGTAACAATAAAAACACCACTGTATGCCAGGGATACTTCAGAGGCTTTGAAAGCTTTACTTGATCAAAATATATTCAATAGATTTTTTTCTGTAATGACCAAGAGGTGCAACAGAGGTAATTCTCATAAAACCTTTAATAATCTGTGTATGTTTTCAACTGGTGTTATTTTGGGTGTAAGAAAGACCGCGTATTTTTGTAGCAGCTTGACAGGCTGGGGGCTAATGCGTGCATTGTACTTCTGTGCCTGTGCTGTGATTTATTTGGAGCAGGGCATGTTTATGGCAGTGCTCCTCTTAACTAGCCAGTGGGTATAATCCTGCCAAGTTCTGTTGTTAGTCTGTTGGTAAAAATAATGTCAATAGTCATCAGTCACTGCCCACTTTCATCCCTCCTGCCTTCTTTGCTCTCAGGAGTAGCCACTCTCAGGTGATGAACGCTCCCAGTTTTGCTCCTGTCTTACAGAAAAGGGATTTTCCCATAGCACTCTCCTTTAGCAGGATGTGACCATTGCCCACACCACTCTTTAATCTCCTACAGGAAATAATAATTAAAAAAAAAACTAAGAAAAGGCTACCTTTTGAGCAGCCAACTGTTTGGATAAATGTCATGCTCAGCCTGACATTTCTTGCTGCTAGTCCTCTGGATAGCTCAGCGAGCCGGGGCTGCAGCCCCAGAGGGTAATGGGGGAAGACGTATAAAGGTCATTGTCATTATAGTGAAGGAGATACTTTAAAGCAGAATCCGAATATAAAGTCTTGTAGAGGCTGGCATGCAAATTAAAATGTAAATAAGGTTGACAAGCTTTCCAGCAAGACATCAAACTGCCAAAGGGCAATTCTGCCTTCTCCAGGCCTTTTCTGCCCTTCATGAGCATGCTACAGCTGTTTCCTCAGCCAGCAACGATAGTAACCTCTGGGGGAAGGAGGAATATGAAAGTCATAGTGATTCTTAGCAGCTGTCACATTTGCAATGGCTTCTCTTCAGAGTATTTCATAATCCTTTTTTTCAGTGTACTTGCCTTATAAATTTAGGTTACGCAATCACTATAAATGCATAAACAAAAAGATGTGTATATATATGCACAAGCATCAACAGTCTTAAAGCTATGAAATTCTTATAAGCTTCATGAGAACAGGGTAATTGTGAGAGACTATTCCAGGCTTTTGGCATAATTAGATAGTAAAGAAATCGAGAAAGATAAGAGGAGAAAAGAGAAAGAGTCACTGACATAGGTCATTCATTGAATTGTATTTAAACTGTAGCAGAAACTAGAAAAGGTTGACAAGGGTGAGAGAGGCTTTTGAAAATTAAGGAGCTGAGGTAGAAGTCACAAGATAAGAAGTCTTATAATTCTCAGAATAGATTCACCTTCAGCATCCTGGTGTCAGATATGTGAGTAATGATTATTATTATTGCTTTGAGAAGTCTGCTTTGATTTGGTCTTTTTTTTTTTTTACTAGAGATTTAATTCTCTTTGTTTTAATGTCTGGCAGAAGTTCATTTGCGTATATTTAAAAACATATGTGCATTTAACCAGCAATCCCCTTGGCATCCCTTTGCACCCTTTGAAGGGTGCTGCCCTCCTTTACTGGTGTCCTTCAGAGCAGGCGCTTGGCATGCTCCGCACAGCAACGCCAGCTGCGTGGCAGACCTCTACAAAGCTGATTTTTGTTTCCCTTTGTCAGTGCACGATGCTTGCTGCCTGTTGGGATGCTTTTAGAGGCCTCCTGAGCCAGCCATCTCAAAACAGGAATGGTTTGCTGCAGTAATAGTGTCTGCTAATGTCTCATTACAATCAATTTAAATGCTTCAGTTCCACTGAGAGCTAATAACACATGAAAGTCAAACTAGGCTCGTAATTTCAAAGACATATTTTTTTGTAATGAACTGAACTATTATGCCCTGTTGAAAGCTTGACTATAAAAGATTTTAAAGCTGTGTTTGTAGTGTCATTAGGACCTCCTCTTATGTGTCTTTTAAGCTTGGAATAGTAAGATATGCTCTGCTTTCTGTTTACCTTTAATAAAATAACAAAGCTTTATCTATTGTCCTTTAAAATTTTACATATTTACAATATATATTTAATAGTATTAAAAAATCAAAGTATCTAAACCAATGTGACCTGCCTAGCTTCCAGAGAGCTTCACATTACATTTTATAGGAAAGAGAGTTTGTTTCACTGCCCTTTATTCACTTTATTGTTTCCACTCCCAACTCAGCCTCTCTCAACTTGATTGTCTTTCAACTAAATGGCCTTGTGAAAAGGGAAGTTAAAGTAATGATAGCAAATTTCATCTGAAATCATCCGTCTTCAGATGGATATCTGATGTAAGAATGGAGTCAAATTGGACCCAACAAGCTCAATACCTGGCAGAATTTAGGGAAACAGGAAAAAAACCCAGATGCATATATAGAAAGGAAAATCATATTTACCTGGTCTTCAAAAAACTCATGACCCTGCCAGATCTGGAATGGGTAGGACACTGAAGGCTTTGGGAAAAAGACAAAAGAGCAGTTAGGCTGAAGAAAAGGAAGAGGAAGCAAGCTTATGTATTCTTTAAAAATTACTTTACAGGTAATTTAAGAGTGATAGTGAAGAGGTGAGGCAGACGACTGAAAGGAGGAAAGAAATGCAGGGATTAACCACTCCAGATGGGCAAAGAACAAGGCACAGGGCACATTGACATACGCTGGGCAGTTGGCAAGTGGAGAAATAGAGAGTTGTTGCTCCCCTGAGGGCTGTAGGAGGTGCAGGGAGGATGTCTGGCTCTCGCTGAGCCTCCGGTGGGGTCATGGATGGCCCTGGGGAGCAGCAAAGGGGATGGAGGAGCTGGGAAGCCTGAAGCTTTGTGGCTTTCCTTGCTCTGCAGGGGCTGGTAAAGCTGGTCTCTCCTCTACCCACTTGTACCCAGCTCCTTGCCGCAGCTCACTGACCCCACTGTTATGCTCATTAAAAACAGGGCTAATCTTCAACTCTAGTCCCATCAGCACTGTACTCCCAGATGAGAACTAATGGGGCAGTTGGGGAGGAGACACATAGGCTAGTTTTACCATAAAATGCAGTGTTTGGTGAAGTTACATTCTCAGGTTGTAACAAAAAGGGTCAAGAGAGGGGGAAAGCTGGGCTTTGATTTGTTATGTTGAGGACAGGGGACAGAAAGGGGACAGGGCACAGACAAAAACCCTGCTGTTATTGGCAAGGGCAAGGAAGGCTGGTCCACCAGGCTCCTCCTGTACTAAGTGGAGAGAGAAGGTTCTCTAGAGGATGGTAGCCCTGAATTGAGCTGTGGGTGAGCTTCTCTTTAGGGGCCCTAAAAGATTAACTCCAACAGGCTGAAATCAGCCTTTATCAGTCCCCTGTCATTTGCCCACCAGAAGGTACAGGGTGGGAATGCAGTGAACAAGAAGACATCCAGGAGTGGGACTAGATTGTGAGGATCCAGCTCCATTTCCTTTGCATTAATGTGGTTGCACATCTCTGCAGGAGGATGACCAAAGACTGCAGCTTTTAACTTAAGGATTGATGGTTCTAGATATTCATAAAAAACATTCATATGGGACTGTAGTCCTTTGAAGAAAGGCGAGCTAGGCAAGTTGCAAAAGTTTAGTTTAACACAGACTGAAGAAGAGAGAGGAAAAAAAACTTAATTAGGCATTCCTAGTGTAGCTAGTCACTGTCCAGACAGTGCAAGGATTGTCACAGCTACAAGACAGCTTAGTTCAAGCTGTGAAGCTTAATTTGCCCTATTACACTGACAGGTGATGACAGTGTTTCTTTAGCCTAATGTTAACAGGGGGCAGAAATTGTCTGTCCACTGCAAGACATTATTTTTTAGTGGAAGAATAAAAAGCAGCAGGCACAGAAACCAGTTATCTTCTCTCTTCCCGTCCCTCAACACTGAGCCACCCCCTGATTTGGCTTGACTTCAACCATGTTCTCTCTCAGTCCTCCAGGTAGTGTTTTTTTATTGTTTTCCCATCTTGCCTATGACTAATAAGGGGAGAATGCAAGTCCCTCTGAATTTTCCTACAGTCTCTTGCACTTAAGGTTTTATGCATGAAAGAATTTTATCTTCTTCTTTCTTGTGTGTATGCAGCACCATGCTTTGCCCTAGAAGTCAAACATAACCCGCACAAGATGAAAAGGTAACTCATCCTGGAGAACAGCCTGTGCTGAGACCAACCAGCCCCTTGAACAGGCTAAAGAAGCTGACCAAATCTTTTATCCCATTAATTTCTATGTCTAGAGCTAGTACCTTGCTTATTCACTTAGGAGTGAGATTCACAATAAATTTATCCGAAGAAGATAAAGAACTATGACAAGAGTTTTATCACAAGTGAAAGCTAAGATGGGTTTATGTGACATTCTTGAAGCTTCAGTGCTTTGTGTATGTCAACAGGAAAATACTGTTATTCCACAAAATGCCACTGCAGCCAGATTGGTTAGGGCATCGCTGATCTTGTGTGAATTAGCACAAATTAATTTTCACATTAACCTGCTTACAGCCATGAACACTGCACTAGGTACTAGGGGATTCAGTTAATTACAATAATAATACTTTTGTGCTAATTACAGGGACACACCAAAAAGGTTTCTGTAGCAATACTAACCCATTTTATAGCATGTAGGCCACTGGTAGTAATGAGCTTCATTTGTCCCAATTGGTATACAGTAATTTTCTTTAAGGTCTCATTTCTGACACTTGCAGACTTTTTCAAAAGGTTTTCACTTGCAAAACCATCCCTGCTTGCCTGTTTAGCTGTGTTCTCCATTTTCATTTGTAATTTTACTATAGTGTTGGTTTTGAAATATTTCAGTTTGCCATATTGTTTTCTCATATTCATTGTGAACTAGGAGGAATGGTCTTAAAAAGCAGCAAAAAAGCTTCAGATGAGACATTAGAAAAAAAGGCACCTGCAGAAAGGAGAGTGAAGCGTGAGAATAGACTGTTTGGGATGGTTGAAGTGTCTCCATCTCTGGGGATCTTTAAGAACAATTTAGACAGTCATCTGTAAAAAGATATAATTGTGACTTATGGCGCCTGAGGCCTTTCTGCTCCTTCTCTGGCAACCTCTCTGTCTCCTCTTCACTCTGAGAGCTCAGGCTCATGCTCCACTTGCAAGTTTCTGATGCCTGGCACCCATGCAACTGTGTGCTGTTTGTCCTTGGAAAATGCTAGGCAGTGCAATTTGATACAATCCTTTACCATTGCGGTCTAAGCTAAATCATCTCCATTTACTTCAGAAAGTGCAGTCAGTTGCCCCAACACAGATGACATTTAGGAACTTGATCACAAATCCCAGACCATGATGCAGTCCCGGACGATCTCACCCAAGTCTCTCAGTTGATCTGAGTATCTCTCTTTCTTAGAAGAACGTGTACAGGAAACGTAAGTCATTCTTTATTCTCCAAGAAATTTCTTAAGTGTTTATGGGTTTTGACCATTCCTGTGCAAACTGTCTCTGAAAGCTGTATGGATGTGACATTTAGCAGTGTTAAGTGCTATTTAATCACATAAGTGAAGGGATCATCTTGATCCACTGCTTTTTCCTACCTGGATCATCCTGGACAGTCACAAGTAGCGAAGCAGAAAATCTGAGAGCCTTGGAGAAAGCAGCCTACCAAGGCTGAGCCAAAGTACAGTGTCAACAAAATATTATAGACTATCACCATTTTTGTCAACAACCTCTTCAGGAAAGGAAAAGCCAGTCTGCAGATGTCAAATAAATCTTAGGGTAAAGCCATAGACTGCAGTCATGAAAAACTATCACTGTATTAAAAATTATGATTTCCCCACTGAAAATGGGTCTAAAAGAATTTGCCTTTCAAGGGAGCATATGGCGCTGCAATCCAACTGCTGTCACTGTCTGTAGGCTGGCAACTGTGGGAAAGTCTGCACCAGTAAATAGTTAGCATTTGACACAGCCCCTTTTTTCTCTCTCCCTTTCTCTCTCTGCATTCCATATATATACATATATATACATTCTATATATATATATTTGCATTCAGTGAAAAAAATATATATATATGCATTGAAATTACTTTCTCTAAGGTAGTGTAAAACTGATAAACCAATAATAACCACCACGTTAGGATAACAAAGCATTCACCTACTCCAGAAAACAAACAGCTGGTCCTTGGGAAAAGCTGTTGAGGTTGTCATTCTTATTCTGCGATGCTTGTCAGAATCATGAAAGAATGTAAGAAGCCTGGGTATCAGGTGGGAAGTTTTCAGCACTTCCATTTTCTACTAATCTGTAAGCCTCGTCCATAACGTGGCTCACCAACACAGCAGGGAGACAGCAGAGGTCTTCTGTTTCCTGCAGGATTGACCTTGATCTTTTCTTTTTTACCTAAGTCTATGTGTCTGGCACACCTGTGCAGAATAAAATCACTGAAGGTATTGATTTGATGAAGACATTGTAGACAGAAACCTCAAAGGGCTTGGTGGTTAGTAATATTCACTGACCTACATGTTGTCAAATTAACTGCATTTTCAGTTTTCACTCAATGGAAAGGCTGTAATATAATAAAATTGTTTACATAGTACACAAGGCCAGTGATGGGGTGGATAATAACTGGAAATTGTTGTGCTGAGGTTAGGCAGACCTGGTTACTCCATCAGAGAATACAGAGAATACTGGGGAATTGGCATAGGGAGTAGGAAGGGCCTCTCAAATACCTGTTCAACTACAGATAGTGCTTTATCTGAAAAAGGACACCTACAGCGTCCATCAGGAAAGGAGAAAATTGAATGATGTGCATTCAACAGATCTAGAGAGGCATAAGTCTCTCCTCAGTAGTATGTAGAAGCATACTTTAAAACATACCTTTAGAAACAAAACAGGGAGATAAATTCAAAATGGGATAAAACAGTAATATAGTATAGACAGGCAAATTTTCTTGATATCAGTCTGTGATAATACTTTTAATGTTTAGGAAAAGGAATATCGATGATGCAATATGTCTGATTTTTCAGGAAGTCATTTGATATTGCATGATATAGGACACTGCTATTTAAACCAGTGAAGACACAGATTAAACATTGTAACAAGGATAAAAAAGCCAACTAAAGGAGAGGCAAGCATACCAGGAAAGACTGAAACAAAAGATTGGATTGTTTATTTAGCAAAGTGCAGACTGGTAGGTGAAGTTGTGTTCTCTCTGTAAGTCTGTTGTGAGAATCAATACACAATGGAAAAGAGCAATTTACACAGAGGAACTGTGTTGGTGCAAAAGCCAATAAGTAGGCTTCAGCTGCATTTAGTTAGAAGAATGAGTCTAGCCATTCGAGGACTGAATTCCGTGTGTGGTCTTCCAACAGTTTTGAAATGCCCAAATTGAACTAATTGTAAGAAAGTATTTGAACAGTTTATGCACAGTATTTTAGGTTTTGATTTTCTGTAAAAGCAGGAATTGGACTTGATTAAGAAGATCTTTTCCAGCTAAGTCTCTTATACCGTAAAGGTGGGTTTCTGTGGTTCTGTGAATGATGAGGTCAAGAGTATCAGCAGTAATTGCAAGGCATTTGTTGGTATTATATAGACTTTTCAGACATTATTCCAATTTTACATGATCATCAGATCATGTAAATCAACATGTTAATCAACACTTCAGAGGATCCAGACCATCAACTATAGCATCCATGTCTAATTAGTGGCTGATTGCACAACATACATGTTTACAACCTAGATATCTCCTTGCACAGTACTCAAAATATTCCTTATAATAAGCTAAGAGGCATGCAGGGACATGACTTATCCTGAGGTAATATATGTATTTGTCTTGTTTAAAGTCATTCAGGCTTGTAATGTGCTCAACCATTCCCTATTACCTGTTTGTATTAGAAATGGTAATCTCCCTTAATCAGGAAACTCTAGTGAACTAATACAATTCTGCAGCTGCTCTCAATATTGCCTCTTAGATCAATACACATGTGGGAATGTTTTTTATCCATTTCATTCCTTTCTGCATACTTTCTTTTTGGTTCAGGACATTTGGGATTTTTTAAAAGTTTTTTTTAATGGTAAAAATGGATAGTTTTGTTTCCAGTCTTTGCTCAGTCTTTTTTTTAAATTCAATAGAGTGTTGCAGGCAGCCTTAGGAGATGGCTGAAGATATCCTTGTCTGGAAGAACAGCACAGCTGAGTATAGGAAAGTGAAGGTTACAGGGGGAGGTAGTTTTTACCTAGCAGATTTTGAAGTCAGGGAGTTAATCTTTTATTAATGGCATTATTCAATGTTAGCAAATGGTATTAATCATAATAGCAAAACAGTTCAACCCAATGAGGTATATCCAAGTTTATCTTCATAAAACTTTTGCCAAGATTCTGGTTGTATTACTGATGGTTCTTCTGATCTCTGGTTTTTTGCTAGTCTGTAAGGCTATCCTGTTATATGAATAATTACATCAGGTAGTATTGGTATTCTTGCTACTATTTAATTTTCTGCCTTAGCTTATAATTTTTAAATGATTTTTGGGTTGTGGTTTTGAGGGGGTTTTCTACTGTAGGCTACAGCTTTCATGATGGTTTATGGAATTAATAAAATCACATTAGCTTCCCCACCACTCTATTTTCAGTAAGAAACTTTTTTTCCCAAGTCTCTTTTAGGAACCCCTTTTTTATCTCTTCCCACTGGAGTATAAGTACAAAACTAGCATATGATGTCTTAGCTGCGAAAGTTTTCATAAAAGTTCACTTGGGAGTTTTGAGCCCTGATATAGCAGTGTCTTTTTTTTTTTTTTTTTTTTTACATTTTTGTCTCAAAATCAGGCAGGTCAGACTGGTCTACATTTCCAGTTTTATTTCAAAAAGATTCTTGCACAATTCCTAGACAGGTCATGTGTCTCCTTAGTCACATTAAGTAGTTATTGATTCTGGAGATGATGAAGTAGGATCGTACCCTTTTTCTTTTCCCAACATGGTTTAGTACAAGGTGGCATCTTCTGCATACAACCGTGCTGGGGAAGATACCATCTGCCCCAGTCTGCTCCCAGCTCCTTATCCCTGTATCCTGTCTTCTTCACATTTGCAGGCAGTTTTGTGTCCAAGTGCTTTCCAATCTGCACCAATCAGACTCAGCCAGGTTAGCATAAATAGACTAAACAAGCTAACCCAGTTCATTCTTATTGAACCGTGTTTGGGAAAACTCACATGAGCCATATAGCTGGGAGGTGGGGCGCTAAGGAGACTTTTGGAAGGAGGAAATTTATACATTTCTGAAGGCAGATAGGAATCATTTACCATCAGAATCTGAAAAAGAGGAGTATCTACCCAACATAGATACAGGGTTAGTCAAGACCACCAAAATGGCTTCCCTGTGTTGCCATGCCTGAGATACTCTAGAAGCGGTCAGCTCTTGTGTTTTGTTTCCTCATGTCAGTTCATGTCTTTAGGAGCTGGAATCAGGCTAAGCCACTATCATCATTAAGAAGATATGGCATATCAGTATAATATGCTCAACTCCCAATAAATAGAAATACTCTTGGTAAAAAGCAGAAGCAAGACAAATCAACGAAGCAAAAATAATAAGTTACAATTGCTCCAGGACAATGATTTTGGATGGGGAATTGTGGAAATTGAATAAATGTCTGAAAATAAGATCCTCCACCACTAGCCTGAAGCGACGAAATAGCTAAATGAATTAGCTTAGCTATTAATAGAAAGTAGGTTTTGTTTCTTTGCAATGTCCCACATAAATATTTCTTGAAGAAAGAGGATTCCAATGCAGGAAAGCTTTTTTCACCTTGACAGAGTCATTTTGTGCCTAAAACATGAGATATCTTGAAACGTTTCTGCACTGTACAAAACAGTAACTCCTACAAAGCTATCAAGGTTAATGAGACATATGCTGCTCTGCTGGGCAAGCGTGGCTGTGCAAGTTGGATGCCTGGGGTGAAGTGACGTGCCCAACTTTTCCAAGTTTTCACATTGTGCTGCCAAGGCAGAACATGTGTTGTGAGATGGTTGTTTCAGATCTAACCCTCCGCTCTCTATTTGCCTTGCCCCTCCTTGAACATGTGTACACACAACATTGTCCAAGATGTTAGCTCAGTGTGAGTCTCAGGGAATTTGAGAAAGTGCCACAACCAGTCTTGTTTAGTTCAGGGCTGCATCAATTCAAATAAAGGGGAGGGATAAATTTTTGAGAATACAGTAAAATTCTGTGCAGGAAAAAGGTTCCCGAAATCTTGGGAGGGAAGGAAGGATTGTATTTAAAAGCTATTGGTTGGAAGAAGCTGCAATAAATTCCCAGCTGAGAAAGTCCAGGCTGACACTTTGTAAGCCAAGGATAGGCTTTAAGGGAACAAGTAGAATAACACCTCAGTGGGATACAAAGTCCTTGTCACTCACTAATAGCTTGATTTATTTTAGTACATCTCTTTCATTATGAGGCATGAAGTCTCTGAAACTAAATCTTCCAGAGACTAATTTGGATTGGAATTATATTCCCTGTGACTAAGAATAGAGCACAATATTAGTCTCTTGAACATATCGTGGGAGGAAGATATCTTTTCAGGTGTATTAATATTCACAACTAACACAATATGAGGGCTGTATCTAATGGTGCAACAGATGGAAGAAGCATTATCTTCAGTAATAAAGCAAATGAAAATAAAGTTAGTAGTGACGTTTAGGCAGTGAGGCCAACTACAGAACAAATATACAGGGTGAAATTTTAATTAGAAGATGGGCTCACGTGTGAATACCTGTATATTGGTAAAGGAAGACAACCAACCAATATCAAAGAACAAAGACATTAATGGCCCTACTGTGCTGAAATTTTAAAGGCCAAAGCAATGAGTAAAATCAGTAAATATGCCTGTGTCATTATTTTTGAAAGGTTCCTGGAAAGGTGTGT
Organism: Theristicus caerulescens; assembly: GCA_020745775.1. NCBI lineage: Eukaryota > Metazoa > Chordata > Aves > Pelecaniformes > Threskiornithidae > Theristicus > Theristicus caerulescens. Next base: position 124,989,480 of record CM036559.1, on the reverse strand, counting down.
TGAAAATATTCCAATAAAAACAAGCAGATATATTCAAACTAATAAAAACTAATAAACTGTAAATGTATCTTCCCTTCCCCTGTATTGAAATCTGTGTTTTTCATTTCCTTTGAGTGAGCTCAGGGGATCTATATGACTGATAAGAAGTAGCAGCATAACTTGTTCTGTTGCTCAGTGCATCATGAATGGAGTGATGCCTTTTGAGCAACACTTTCTCCAATAAATAATGCACACAATTGCATTGCTTATTGATGGAATCAGAATTGTGTGAATTTTTTCCTGTCAAGTGATGAATTTAGCTGATGTTAAATCTAATTGATCTTTTGGACTTATTAAGAGCATAGCATTTGCCATACAATATGAGATCCAAAGCCAGCCTTGTCCAGAACTTTGTCCCTGGCAGTGGCCAACACCAGACATGGCAGAGGAAGATATAAGAAACAAAGGTGCAGTGAACTGTACCTAACCATAGTGCGTGTGTGTGTGTGTGTTTGTTTGTTTGTTTAGAAATTACCACAGACCACAAAGATTTTTCACCATCATTAACCTGCTGTGTAATTGCTTGCAACCTCAGACAGCTATAGAATTGACCTCCTAATCATTTAAAAACAGCAGTCAGGGTACTGTTAGCAAAAATTGAAGCAAAAAAAATCATAAACAGAAGACATAAAATACTAACCAAAAGTGTTAGCAGTTTGCATCTTTTTGCACATTCTTTCAGTTTTTATGTGTATTACAGTAGTTTCAAAGGCTTCCAGAGCTGTGGGATGCTAGCCATCTGGCAGGCATAGCCAAAGACACAATGTTAATCTAGCATCCATATCTCTGCCTTAGGTGCCAGGACTTACTCTTTGTGACTCACTCAGGTTCACACTGTAAATCTGTGGAAAAGCAAGCAAGAATCAGACCCAGTCCTCTGAAGTCTTGATGCTGGTCTGTTCACCTTCCTCTCACCTCCATGGGTACAACAGTGGTGACTGGACAGCACTGTGGGTAAAGAGCAGAAATGGGAAATACTGTAGGAAGAAATGCATTCTTCTATTATTTTAAATCTTAAACAATTCAGCCAAGACATCTGCTAAGAGGAGGCAGAGGGAAAAAAAAAAAAAAAAAAGATGTACATAAATAGCATAAATAATGTGATCATAATAATAATATCATGCACATTGCTATCTCAGATGTCCAAGGCAATAAGTTCATGACTTGCCATAGTGGCATACAATTTGTGTTCCCATAAACAGAACAGAAGAAAATCTCAAAAGGTTTAAGCTGGCCTGGATCCACTGAAATTATGCCAAATTGATACTGATGGAGAAGCTGGTCTGGCAGCTATTCCTTTGCTATAGTGTCTAGAGTTATTCAACATAGACTTTTTGAGGTGATAAAATTCTGTCTCTAACTAATGCCTTCCTAGGTTTTTTGTTTGTTTTGTTTTGTTTTTTTAAGCAGTGTAGTCTGTTAAAATTCAACAGTTCCAGTTCTACTTTCCTTCATCCCCCCAACAGAGTCCGAGATATACACGTTGGAAAACAACCTCCCACTTCCCATCACTGCTTCACCATTTGCTGAAGTGGGTTAGAGATGCATTATTTTAGAAGCACAAAAGCAGCAATTAGGAAATCTGTTATCATCTAGAAGCAAACAGTGATGATCCTGAATTACACAGGAAAGCAAATTTTGATACTTGCTGACAGAAAGAATTGCTATAGCTCTAAAGGTGCCAGCACTAAGAGTTCGAACTAATAAAGACTTGAACTGTGATGCTGAACTATTATTTTCACTGTGGTATAATACGTCAGCATTTCAGTTGCTTAACTATACTTTACTTGTAGGATCAGGGCTTTTTTGTTTTCATGGTCTCTAAATTCAATCAAAGCTATAATCTTTATAACAAACTTAAAAGTGAAAAGTAACAGTAATGTAGCTTTATAAAATTCTGCAACTCTTTCTCATAGAAGAGCTACGGCAAATTTATTCATTTATCATATCTATTCTTTATTTATATGACCAAAAAGTAACATCAGACCATCAGATATAAAATCTCTGTCTTTACTATTTTTAGATTTAGAAATTATTTGATTTCTTCACTACAATTTTCTAAAAATTTCTTGAGGTTTGGTTTCTTGCATTCATTTTTGGTCTCTCAAATAGGGGGGATGGACTAGATGACCTTTAAAGGTCCCTTCCATCCCAAAGCATTCCATGATTCTACGACATGTATCTAAGACTTCCAAAACCTTTCTTGTATGTGCAAGTATCATAACCTTTTAGGCCATTTCTGAAGTGACTTGGAGAATTTGTAGCTAAACTTTCAATACTGTGCTTATTTTAATTGAAAAAGTCCTTGCCCCATATATATGAAAGGACTTAAGTCACAGCAACACTCATCCCAACTTTCCCTAATGTCTAGGCATGCACCATGGATCTCACAAACTCATGGCATTTTCCTGCACAACATGTGGAGAGACTTAAGTGTTGAGTAATGGGAGTCACAACAGTTCGCATACTGATCAGATCATGGGCCATCAAAGCTAGTCAGTAGGAAATGCAAAAGGGTGATGTGTGTTAAAACAACTCCTCCTCACCATGTAGGTACCTGCACAGTTGTAGAAGGGGTGGCAGGATTTTAGTGATCTAAATCACTTCAGCAGTAAAAATGTTGATGTCTGCATACCCTCAGATGCCAAAGTGGATTAGGCAGGATTTTGTAGACCATAATGTTGATCCTGGCCAGCTAAACGTGAAGTTTCCATTTAAGTGCATTACTGTTAGGGTTTGGGGGTTTGGATGGTTTTTTTAATGAGGCTGGCCATTTACCTTGCTTTGATTTCTCAGTATGTGAACTAAGGAGAAGGTTCAAGGTGTTTGAAGATTACTCCCAAAGGTCTATCCAGTCCTTTCAACGTGTGCAAGTGCTTTGGAAAAGCAAATAATTGCATTGATATTTGAAGGTTAGAGTGTGTGTGAGTCCCAGATATAGCACTTGGCAAGCTGTTGGAATGAGGTAGAAGGAAAAACACCAGCTCCCTGTCCACATATTCAGGCTAATGAGTCCTATATGAAGCAGACAAAAGTCAGTTCTTCAAACTGGTTTCTGTATTTGATAAATACACTCAGTTTTGGCCTTCGTTGGTCTTGGGAACAATTCACACTGCAGCAATTCAAGCTGACTCCTCTCTCTCCTGACTGCCCAGAGAGTTGAGTTGAGCCAAGCCAACTTTAGAAAACAGACCCCTGGATAAATGGGCACTTGCTTGGGACAGCACGGCTGGGGCTGGCAGCCTACCCAGAGCTCAACATGTTCATGCCAGAGCCCTGAAAATGGTCTTGCTGTCCCTGCAGCTGAGCCGTTCCTCACAGCAGCAATCTCCTCTCCCACACCCAATGGCACTAGCTCCGCATCTCCAGAGCTAGTGAGTTGTATTTGTACCATTGGGATGGCTAAATGCAGGTCTACCTACACTGCCATGAGCCCTGAGCCAGCTCTAAAGTGGATTATGAACTAACACCTCCCTCCATCTCATCTGCCCTGTTACGGCATTTTGAGAGCCACAGACCAGCACAAACCATTATATCATCTGGTCTGACCCCAGCAATAATGTAGGTTACAGCTTGCTCACCCATTTACCCTTTTAGTCTAATGCATAATTTTATCAGTTTCTTAAGCTACCAGAGTTAGTTTGTTAGATCATTAGTGAATCGGGCAATGGGTAGGACCTTTGCAGATGGATTTTGGTAAGTAAAGTTTGGCAAATTTCGCTAACGATGCACTCCAGCAGCAATACGTTCTTTGTTCTCCCTTTCTTTAAAGGGCATGAAATTAGTGAATCAGCTTTAACTGCATTTCTTGTCAGCATGTCACAACCTCAGTGTCCTTTTAATTGTGTAGGAGCCTTGAAAGTGTGTTATTTAGATTCAGTCCTGAATTTGAAGGAAGCATGAAGTGTTTTTCTGGACTTTATCACTGACACTTATTCACACCTAACAAATGCAAAGCTATTAGGAAACAGCAGTTCTGGAATGACCCCATCTATAAAGAAGTGTTAAGAAAAAAGGACTTTTTCCCAGCGGGCAGGACTACCGTAGCAGTTCTGATGGCAGAAATGGAGCATCATTCTTTCTTTTTCTGTTCACATTTCAAATGCAGCTGTCACTGTAGTATCTAGGCATCAGTAGGAGAACTAAGAGGACAGAGATTAAAGAAGCTGATCTGAGCTGGGTTAAACAATACCTGCACTGATGGTCTTGCAATTTTTGGTCCAGGCATTTGTCAGGAGGAAGGGACAGGTGTACATTTCAGTATTTTTGATGCATAAATATGAAGAAGGTACTGTGGGAAAATATAGGCCCATAAATTTGGTTATTTTCAAATTATCTATGTATTTCAATCCAAAGGAAAAAAAACATCTGAAGAACACGGAGTAACAGATCTATCACTAGTACTTCAGTATTTTTTAATATCAAGCAGGGAGCAGTAGCTTGAACCCTGAACTTCCATCACACACTTAGACAATTTTTAAGATGTGCTGTGGTTTCAAAATGTCTTCCGGAAAAAGAGAAATTATTAAATTTAGAATAAATTTACAGTCAGTTAAAATCAGTTGAATTACAAGTGTGCTCTGAAGTCAGAACACAAGCTATAATATCATCTGACCAAGCTGTAGTCATTCGAGTATCTCATGAGCCGGTGTTCAAGTTGCAAATAGCTGGATGCTGTGCTAGAGAGAGTCAGATTTTCAATCCTCTCTTCTCACTCTCCAGATCGGTGTCTAAATCTGGGAGTTACTCCCACACCTCACATACGGAGTCTGCCTGGGATATGGTTGCTTGTTAAAGGGAAAGCTGCCATTACAGCTGCTCTGATGTAAATCATTCGTACCTTTGGCCTCGCCCAGACATAAACCGTCAAAGAATCTGAATTACACGCTATGTTTACTGTCGTCTTTGGTGTATCCACCACACGAGAGATACCTAGTAACAACCTGTAAAACTGTAGTATTCTGTCTATATGCAGAGGACTGACACTGTATGAGGAAGAAAAATGCAAGCTTTTTGTTTTAAAGATCACCTTTCCTATTTGCCAAGAAGAAATGTTAAATTTGTTATAATGAAATATAAGTTAAACAAAGCCTTGCTCAGAAGATGATTATTTACTAAATAAATTCTAGAGCGGGGGAATAGAACAAATATGACTCACATAGAGCAAACTTAAATCCTACACTGGGATAAACACTTCAAAACTAAACTCCACTTTAAAAAACAACACAGGTTTGTAGGAGCCTTAGTTCCACTGAGGATTTGGGGTTTTAAATCACTGAGAAGTTTAAAGATGTACTCTAGGTGAAAGAAATGAGCAAGAAACAAGCTACAGAATAAATCTGAAATACAGTCTGCATGTAGGAGTGTCTGTTCTCCTGACATACAGAAGTTCAGCTGCAGTCAGTGAAGTCATAGGTATGTGGGAAGACTTGAAGAGACTTATACTACAGCAGTGGTTCCCAGCTGATTGGCAAAGTAGCCACTGTCACTTAACAAACTGAGGAGGTAATACCAAAGAAGCTCAATGGAAAGGGAGTTAAAATGCATCAAGTAAGAAGAAGAAGGGAAAAAAAACAAGCACAAAAGCTCAAATCAAACCACTCTGCTGAGCCACCTCGAAGGTAGCTAGTGTCTATGCAAAATGTGGGATCTTGGAAAGGTCAGATGTTATTATCCAATGAAAAGTTAAAGGGCACTGAATAAAATGAATTAGTTGTTGTTGCAAAGCATCTAGACATTCTGGGAACCAAGCCAGTGCGAACAGCAAATGATCAAACAAAAATAATGCTGAGATTTCTGCTAGGAGAAAATGAGAATATTGCTGTCTTATAGCATTCTCACATAGCTCAAACAGCAACAAACAGGGAGCAGACCAATAGGTTATAAATGCACAGTAAAGATTTATTTGCTTAAACTGAGATATGGTGTGATCTGGTGGGATGCACCACCATCCTTTAAGGGAGGAAACCTTGTGTGCTGGTTTCTCTTCTGCTCCAGACTTGCTGTGGGGAAATGTAGACCCTCCTTTTGAAGCAGGCAGTGAAATAAAACATTGAGGTGCAGGGAACATCTTCTTCTCTTTGCTGGCATCAGTCTGCAACATCTTACTCTTCAAAGTGTCACTGACTCACTGAAATGGATTTTGTACACCCCCTCAAGTTAGTCTTCTAGCTCGCGTTGGTAGATTTCCTGGGTTTAGGTTGAATTATGACTCTCAATGTTGCTAGAGCATTGACTTTAGGTTGCCAGTTTCAAGGACTTAGAGCTTGTCTCCCAAACTTCAACTTTTCCTCTTGCAAACCAAAACTCAGCCCATTAGGTCACACAATGAGCAAGGGGAACGTGCCAGCAGGAGGGACCATTGACCAGGCTGTACGAGGGATGTGTCCTTTCAGAGAGGAGCCTCACTAAATGACACACCTCTAGCTGAATCCTTGCCCCAGTGCTGGTCCCGTGTTGCTGGTCAGCAGGTCACAACATTTTACAAAGCCACCAGCAGAGCTATGGAGGAGAACAAGGTGTGGGAGGTGGTTTTGTGCCATTCTTATGCAGCTTAAACAGATCCAGAGTTTCTGGGATCTCCCACCCTAAGACTGAACTATGGATCCACCTATTTAAAAGAAACAGAGCCCAGTCCTCAGTGGGCTGCATAAATAAGGTGGCTAATTGCTCATACAATTTCACAGCTGCTTCAGCAGGGATAATTAGACTTTGATATATCTCCTTCAGTTTGGTGGGATTTTACACTAAATGCTTGGCTTATTAGTAACTTCAGTGCATCATCCCACTGCCCCTAACAAGGTATCTCATTGCTTGGAAGAAGGAATGATATCATGGAAAACTGCTTTCAACATCCTTTTTGCAGACTGAAAGATATTGGGCAACACACTTCAAACCTCCTTTCCTTTCCTGAAACTGCAGGACAGAGGGTCTAGCTATTTGACTTCTCACATAGTCAGTGCTTAAATGTTCAGGTACACAATAAAGAGGGCATATATTTACCTAAGATAATATATTAATGCAAGGTTCTATTAGACCTCAATTTTCAGGACATGCCTTACACTCATTAGTTTAACATTAATTTGCATTTAGCAGCCCTAATGATTATATAGGTCAAGAAAACTAAAATATCTTTATTCTCTGTTTTTTTAATCTCCTTAGAGTACGCTCGGTTTGAGGCAAAAATCCATGACCTGCGTGAGCAGATGATGAATCACAGCATGAGTTCTGGGTCTGGCTCCCTGAGGACTAATCAGAAGAGGTCACTGTATGTCAGGTAAGCAGGCAGAGCTTTCTCCTGGGAATATCTTGGCAGCTACCTTGTCTATGCCTGACTTGTGTGTTGTGGGTTCGACAAGGTGGGAAAGAAGTTTGAGGAACTGCATTGAATTGAACTGAGAAAGGCATCAATCTTTCAAGCACAGCATCATTAATGTGAAAACTGGATAAAGCCCTATTGCTTAATCCGATCATTTCAAGCCATTTTCAAAGAGCATTATACTTTTATAGTGATTTGGTTTTATGAGATGAAGATTTCTTACCAGTTGTCAGCCCTTTTGATATCTGAGGTGGATATTGTGGTGTAGTGACGCATTGCGTTTCTGTGCGAGATCTTGCCCAGACATGGAATGATTGTTCTCATAAAGAGCACTTTTTCCCCAAGACCTTGAGACCTTATTCTTACAAAGCAAGGACTGTTATATGCTCTTCTAAATGCATGACAATCTGCTGCTATCCCCTCACATATGTTTACCCTGCTATCAGTCTACGCTACAAAGAATTTACCATCTACCTAGCAAGATCAAATATGCAGATGAGATGCTAAACAAGCTGATGTACGTAGCTTAAATGGGGTAGTGAATAAAATAGGAACTGCCTAACTGTGAGCCAGGCGGTAGCAGTGGTTAGAGTTTTGCTTTGACTGTGCAAGTCTATTGCCGTAGTCATTGCTGGGTGAAAGACTGGGTGTTGCCCCATTGCCCCTAGCAAAGTTCTTGCTGTCACTCACGCCTTTTGGGACTCAGGGAGACTATGGGACTCTGTACCAAATATTTTAATAATCTTAATAATTATGTTTTGCTAGGCTTTTCATTTTCATTTCCCCCCCCCCATGCTCAGCATATAATTTGAAATTCCTGACAATCATGAAGTAGAGGGAAGCAATTTGTCAGCCTCCAGGCAGTGATAATTATTCATGGGGGAAGCTAATTCAGGTGATAACATTGAAGAGATCCAATTAAGGCTAAATTCTACATTTTGTCATTATGCCCTCAGCATGACGGGGTAAGGTAGCAGAGAAGGAAGGGAAAACTTAAATGTTAGCATCAATGGTCTTACTCTAGTGGGCAGCAACCACATGAAGCACTAATTGGTACTGCTGCCAGAAAGAGCAAGGACTGAAAGGATATGGATCACTGTTACCAGTGGTCTTGCTGTTGGGCAAGGTCAGGTTGGAAGCGTCATGGTTTTCGATGCATCTCTAACCATCTCTGACCTCTCCAGCTTTGAGTTTACTTCTGGAGCTATTCCACCTGCAGTAGGTTTTTTCCAGACCAAACACAGAGTGACTTTGTTGTCAAGAGCTTTGATTAGCTCCCTGAATTTTCATTTTATGAAAAGCTACAGTCATTGGCCATGTAGGGATAGATCCAAGCTTACTTTGCTTGAGGTAACCCAGGAACCCAAAATGTTGGGAACAATGGTGCAAGAAGTCCAAAGCCAGCAACCACAACTCAATTCAGGTGTACACATAAAGAGCTAACACAGGGTCCTGAACAACTTACTGGTCTGAGCTCCAGCAAAGCTCAATTACCCCTGTATCAGCATCGACCTGGCAAGCCCTGCTGAGAACTGAGGCTTATTAGCTTGCACGCTGAGCCAAGCTAATATATCTGTGCTGCATCTGGACTAGCCTCATTCTTCTATATGGTATTGCTCTGTGTGCATTGATGAGCCTGGTTTTCTGCTAGTTCATGAATTCTGGACGTGGTCTGTCTCACTAAGCTGATATGCCCTGGTGCTTCACTGCAGGAATCTTTGATGTCTTAGCTGCATATCTAAATATCACTTCCCAAACCATAAATGCAAAAACTGTTCTTTTATTCCAGAGTCGTTCCAAAAAAATGCCCCAAACCTCTCAAGCAGAAAACCTCAAAAGCCTCAGTCACTTTTGTTAGCATATTTTTTTTGCAGTCAAACCCACACAATTGGCTGTGTCCGACTCTGAGAAGGCTGTTTGAGAGGCTCTGTATTTTACATATTATTATAATGTGTCTGTAGTGCAGCAGCGCCTGCAGCATTGTGTGAGGCACTGTTAGTTCAAATCACATACACTAATTACAAAGGTAGCTTATGTCTATGTTAGGCACTGAGGAAAAAATAAACGTGGGTTCAGAAATGTGCTTGTTTTCAGAGATTGAAATTTTCACTTTATGGATAAACTCTTTGCAGCCAGGGACCCATGTAAAAAGACTGGGATTTAGCATGTTTTTGTATTCTTACAACTCAGGACATTTCTGTTTCAATGGATTATTTTGGTCAGCATGTGCAAGAGAACTAGAGGCAAATTACCATATGTTGCAAATCTGTAGCTGTAATGCCAAGTTTATGATTCAAGTTTGCTGTTTTCCTTCCTTTGGGATGTAGTGATTTTGCTGTCCTTCATTGAATACAAGCATAGTTGTTTCTTAGCCAGAAAGCTTAATCAAAGTAAATAACTATGTTCTAGGCAGCACAAGGAAATAAATTAAGGTCCATATAGGTTGTAACAATTGAAAATAAGTGTCATTATCTGCTCATAGAAAAGCCAACAGAAAAGAAGGTGAGAAAAAGCAAAGCTCTGTAAACAGATTTGCCAGTGAATGCGGGGTTCACTGGATGCAGGGTTTTCTTTTTTACCTTACAGTCTGTGATTTCCCCATCCAGCCCCTACTAAAATAGCATAACATTTTTAACTGAGATATATAAAAGAAGTTACATTAAATCATAGAATCATAGAATACCAGGTTGGAAGGGACCTCAAGGATCATCTGGTCCAACCTTTCTAGCACAATCTAGACAAGATGGCCCAGCACCATGTCCAGCTGAGTCTTAAACGTGTTCAGCGTAGCGGAGTCAACCACTTCCCTGGGGAGATTATTCCAATGATTGACTGTATGAAGTGAGGTAAAATTTAACATGGGGATAATGGGTTGAATGTAAGACTAGAAGTAGTCAGCTGAAAGCAATTAAAAGTCACACTTAAGCAGTGTATGCAACCACAGGAAAGCGATCAGGAATTATTTGTTCAGAAGAAATTGTGTAGCTCATTGACAGGATCTTTTATCTGTGCATACCCTGGTGTTTCTGATTTTTATTATTTTTATTTTCTTTATCCCAGTCTGTCTTTCTGATGCCTCCTGGAATATTTCCCAGGAATTTCCTGAAAAATTTTTTTCAGTACTACCTGTTCCTTTTGTATCACAGACCCTATATCTCTGTTTGGGATGTTATCAGAAAAGTCCATGACACTAAATGCAAGGTATGAGACTTGAGGGGAGGACAGAGCAGTAGGAAATGTTGTTAACTCTTTACGGAGCCCACATCCTCTTTGTCACTAAATCTCTCTGTTGAGGAAAAGAAATACAGAAAGAAAAGCAGAAAGTGAGAGAACAGATATAAAACATAGCAAATTTTATTATTTATAATGTATTTGTTGGTGAAGGTGAATGAACTTAATTTGAATTCAATAACTGAAATGAGAGGCCAAACAAATTTCTGCTATTATCCTTTTTAATTCATTGGAATTCAGCCATCAGCTCATGATTAATGAGGAAAGTAAACAAACCCATCACCAGCTAAATGCTGTGTTATATACATACATAGGGGGTTTTTTAGTGTTTCTTATGCAAATTCATGTCTTCCTTTTTGTCTTTTTGGCTCAAGGTTTTAAAATCTGCTCTTGTAAGATTACATACTTGGTTGTCTTGAAATAGATACATGCTTTGCTTTGTCCTTCTAGGTCCAAATCCATAGTCAAATTTTTCAGGCTACATGTGGTTACTATTGATACTCTTAGAAAATGCCAGATCATGTTATTTAACCCACAGGCTATGGAACATAACAGCCTTTTGAAGAGTTAAGCATCAGAGAAGTACAGTCCTTTAAAAAATTTGGTGAATGCAAGCAGCCATTGAAACTTTAGTATAAAATTGCCAAGCTTTGGAGGAAACTGAGAGCTTAAGCATGATGAAGGGTTTTTCCTGTTGATTTACTAGATTCCTCCTGAGCTTAAAGTACTTGTGCTAGATTGCTGAAGGTAAAAGTAGATACTTCAGTAATTGCTACTAGATGTACAAAGAAAAGGTTTTCAGGAATCATCTGGCATCCAAGAACTGCCTTCTTACAGCCTGTTGTTGATTTACAGATGAAAAATAATTAGATAAGCTTAGAATAAACAGCCACGGCACCTTTTAATCTTTATTCAAACCAGACAGCTTCTGAAATAATGCCTATAATTAAAAATTCCAATTGTTCAAAGCCACAAGCAGCCACTGTGGAGGCGTATCACTCTGCAGAAACAACTCAAAAGCTTCACTCACACCCCAGCCCTGTCATTGCTGCTTCACTGTTTAGAATCTGTTCAACACCATCAGTGACCAAACATTATTCCACCTAGTTATGGCTACTTGTTGCCCTGCATAAAGGGACTGGTTGAGCTTATTGAAATGCAGATATTTCAACTTCAGAACTACTTTTAAATATATCAGCACAATGCAAATTGTACAGTTGGCTGTAATGGTGGGTATGGAAATCAGAGCTGGGACAGGGTGGGATCTAGCTGTAATTTCAGAAGAAGAGGTTCTGCAACTGCCTCTCCACCAGCTGTCCAGGGGAGAACACTACAGTGGGAAGTGTAACCAAGGGCAGAGCCTCTTCCCAATAAGATGAGGAAGTTTAAGGTTAATCTTTTTGTTCCACCCCATGCTGTGCTAATTATAAAAACTGTGCCCAGTCCAAACAGGTGCCTCTTAGTCCGCTACATTTTTGTCTTCTAGCTGGAATTAGTGCTACGCATTTCATAGCTTTGATAGATACATGCTGTACAAACACAAAGCATTATGTGTTAAAAATGAGTGTGTTCTGGTTCATTTTTTTATTGAGGCATGAGGAACAGAACCTGAAGATTTGCCATAGCAACTTAGCAGCAGCTGAGAGGAGGTCAAGGTTGAGGTGCTTTGGGTTGTTTACTCTGATTTCCAGCACAATCAGTTCTCCATTAGGCATTAGACACCTTTATACACATTTCCTGAACTTCTTAAAAATCAGCATGATGCCATATCGCTTAGAGAGACTTTGATTTTCAACAAATTACAGAAATTCTCACCTGGGAACTTTGTTGAGTTACAGTTGAAGTTTGGCTGAGGCAGTTTGTGAAGACTGAATCTGGCATCCGTGGCTGGTTTTATGTAATGGCTGTTACAGTCACCGAAACTCCATAGGCCAGTGAGCACCAGGTCAAGGCTCCCTGGGCAAAATTCTCCTGGGAGAGCTGCACAGCAGGTTGTGATGCAGTCTGAAATCCTCATGAGAAATGCAGTTCTTGGAGACATCCTGGTAGTGGAATCTGAACATGTGATAACATCAGACTGGGTGATGGAAAGCTCTACTATGTAGATCTGGAAAGAGAAATGTGATAAAGGGGACAGACTTTTTAGTAGAGCCAGTAGCGATAACACAAGGGGTAATAGTTTTAAACTAAAAGAGGGGAGATTCAGACTAGATATAAGGAAGACATTTATTATGCTGAGGGTGGTGAAACCCTGGCACAGGTTGCCCAGAGAGGTGGTAGATGCCCCATCCTTGGAAACATTCAAGGCCAGGCTGGACGGGGCTCTGAGCATCCTGATCTAGTTGTAGATGTCCCTGCTAATTGCAGGGGGGATGGACGAGATGACCTTTAAGGGTCCCTTCCATCCCAAAGCATTCTATGGTTCTATGATATAATTTCACCCAGGCTTTTTGGAGGGAGGCATTGAGGGAACCAGAGAGAGAGGTATGAAACGGTCATACCTAAATACTCGTTGCAAGAAGAGAGAATATATGTACACATATATATATTTATTTTAATATATATGTGTATATATATAAAAAGAAAATCCAAATAGATATATGTTAGTGTTAAATGCTACACCCACATATACATTGCAAACGTCGTCACTTAAGCTAGTATCTCTCTTGAGTCAGTGGAGTACACTTGGCACTTTCAGAGTACAATTCATCTCATCCAGAAGTAGACTTCTAAAATTGCTCCAGCGAACCATGCCCTAAAAATGTCTGTTTCTCACAGTTGAGTGGAAGGAGCCTCAGGTGATTAGCTGAGATGTAAACATCTATATTAGAGACACTTAAAGTTGTGTGACCTGAATCCCACCCACATTGAATCTCTCTCTCTCTTGCGCGCTCTCTCTCTCTCTCACACACACAGTGTGTGTGATATGCATACACATATCTCGAAGAAGCTGTAACATCAGACTCTCTGGCTGTTGTCTGTGAATGCTTCTGCAGTGCGTTTCAGTAAGACACTGCAACACAGCTTTGAAACACTGGCAGTCCTGTTTAAGTAGGCTGTTTTTTCCCCCATATTCTTATCCCCCAGGATTCCTTCTAAATTCATTTGCCACTTTTGTTAGCACCATTGAGAGCTACTGAAGATACACACATGTTCACTGAATGGTTGTCAAGCTGGATGCGTTTATGATTCAAGCTATGGCATCACACTGAACATTTCTTTTAGCTTCAGAGCACTGTAGGTCAAATTAGATTTCTGGAGACTGAACATGGGTGATTTTGGCACCTAGGCATTATTGTTTGGTTTTGATGGGGAAATAGCTAGAGCTTACATAGCCGTGTCTGTACTTTAATGGCATGATAGAAACTATTAGAATTCTCTTTGCTGAACGGTAAGTGGAGGAAAGTGGAATTTTAGTACAGGTTGTTCATTTACCTTGGGTTATTCTTAGGCAATTGAATGATCCAAATTATAGTACAGAATGGAAACATGCATTCAGAAAATCTGTGCTAAATGGTGTAATACAGAAAGCTGGGTTTTATGACAGCATTTAGCAGACATGTTTGGAAATGGTCAGATAGGTATGCACATAACCTACACTCGTGAAAGGGGCTGCTGCACTTGAAATGTCATTTCAGACTGGAAAATTGAAACCTGCTTGGGACGTTACTCATTTCACGTGTCCTGGTTAAGTATGAGTTTCTGAATATTCAATTACTACTTTTTAGCTGTTCTTTCTCAGAACATAGCATCTTCTCCAGATCCTGCTGGCACCAGTATTCTCACTGGCTTCAGGGAGAGCTGCTCAGATTCAGAACCAAGGAAATAATAGTGCAAATCTTTATTTTTCAAATCAAGGAAAGTCACTCTGTGTGCTTGAGAGACCTTTTCCCCAGGTGGGTGTTCAGGAGCTGAACCAGTATAATTGAATAACTATTCACTCAGGTCTTTATTAATTATCAGAGACACTGAGGAACAAAGAAGGATGATGGTTATGCTGGAAGACAAGAATCACCTAATACAATGGGCAATAAATCCATTATTATTTTGAAATTCATGTTTAGAGGAAAAGTATCTGGCTCACAGAACCTGTGATTATCTGTAAAATGAAGAAGAAAAATGAGACCAACTCTTGTCTTTGGCAATGCAAATATAATGTTTTTTTACAAAACTCAGACTGTTTATGTGCTTGGAGGATCATTTTTTTGGCATTTACAAAAAGTACTGTGTTCCTCATCCTGCTGTACTCACTACAGACTAAATGAGAAATTAAAAAATTCAACTAAAAATTGAAGAACAGGGAATATCTGGAGAGAGGCTGGGTTTTTTTGAGGTGGCCTCTCACTGATGCCAGTGGAAGCTGTGAGCTTTTCACACTTTGTTGCATTATGCCCATGAAGTCTTCATAGATCCTTAACTGAAGTGCCTTAAGTAAGACACACAGCAGTGTTGCCACTCCCAGCTGAAAGTTGGATGTGAGAATTATTGATCTTGGAGTATTCACAATTCAAAGTCCTTCAGGCTTATAGTTTGATGGCATTTTGGTGCTAAAAAAACCACCCTGAAATGTGATGCTGTAAATATAACAATATGCCTCACCTATACCCTAGGACTGTGAAAATCAATATATTTAATATATAATTAGTTGAAACTATTAGCCACCTCACAAGCTACTACAGTTTTTCCTAACATTTCCTATATTTCTTATTCATCTGATACTTTTTTTGCAGTGTTGATACTAATGAATGAACAGTTAAGGAAAAATGAGGTTAGTTTGCGATTTTTAATAACATTTCACAGACAAAAAAGAAGCAGTTAATGGAGAGTGAAAACTGAACATGTAAACACATCAGTCAAAACAGTCTCATCTCTGCTTCTGACACCAGCTGTCTCCTTCACATCTTCATGTTTATCAGATCTGCTAGTCTTAGGTACCTGGTATGAAATGAGGCCAGCTGATTCCTTCCTGAGATGCAGTCCAATGCATCATTAACTGCAGCATGAACCAACAGCCCAGCAAAACTTTTATCAAGGGATGATTCTCCAGTTGTGCCAAAAAGGGACAAAAAGCAGATTTATTTCTATCTGGTTGCAGCTTTGCAAATCATTGAATACTTTGTGTTTAAGATTAAGAGCTAATGCACGCGGTACTGAACATCTCGAAGGACTGAGTCCCGCGTGAATAAACCACGACCTAGAGTAATCTTAGATAACAAGCTCTGCCTAAAGTTCAGAATATAAAACAGAATATAAACCAGCTCCTTATCAAAGCCATTCTTGTCTAATTCATCTTATCTTTACGTTATCAGTAAAACTTGTTAGATATGAAATAACTGGCTGAGATCTGAAATCATGCCCTCAGTGCTGAATTATTAATGCCTGCTGAAACAGCTTTTCTATTAGCAGCTTCAGTAGGAGTAAGTAGTACATACTTCTGGCCATTTTTCTTATTGTTCTGTTTCATAAGTTATTGAAATAATGTCCCAGAACAGGTAATGTGCTTGATATGTGATGTCTCCTCTAAAGAAGCAGCGCACCTTTTTCTTTTCCTAAGAGATGCTTTAATAGCTCTTCGTTGCACGTATATTCTGCTTTCCAGTTCCCTAGTGGGACTGCCTGCTTTCTGGTTCGGAGACTCATCCAGCAGAAAAGTGTCAGCTAGAATAATTTCCAAGCCAGATGATGATAAAGAACTGGGCCACGTGTGGGAATAGGATTTGTTTGAAATTTCTATAACCAAGACAGTCACAATTTCAGACAGCCTCATTTCTAAGCAGAGACTCAGAACATGATCTGTCAGCACAGGGGGGTAAAAGTGACAATGAAGATAAACTGTCTGTGGCTTAAAATGGCTGAAAGTGAGTCAGCAAAACATGTATTTAAGCTGTTTCTGTTCTATGTGAAAAAGCTGTCTTATCCAACAAACAGTTTCTTATGATGTTTCAATGTCAACAGCTATAATAGGACATCGTCAGTTCATGCAGTTGTCAACTGGAAAAGTACAAGACAGAAAGTTAGATCGTGAACATAGAGAAGAAAACCCACTGAAATAAAAGCTTGTGGGAATACAGTGAAAAGTTGGAAATCTAAATATGTGCATTGGCACAGTGCAAGCTAGCAAAGGCTCTTAGCACAGTGGCCAATGTGAGAGAGAGAGGTAAGATTGCTTGGCCCCTATTAAAGAGTTTTCTACCTGAAATCTTATATGGAAAAGTTGTAAAGACAGTGTAGAACAGGGTCTCCAAATTAGCTGCATTGGACCAAAGCTGAGAACAGTGCTGAAACAGGACGTTGAAACAGGACCCTGCTGAAAAGAGCAGTGGGGATTCCTATTTGAAGTGCCTTCCAATAAAGATAAACGAGGAGGACCTTTCTTCTCACCACAAGAAAGTCCATCTACGAGAAGGGAGCCCAACCAAGTTAAGTGATGAGGCTGAGGGAGTGCCAGTGGGCTTTGCTGACCCTTTTATTTCTCATCAGAAATAGAAATTACTGTTCTAACTGCAGTGAGCATGGGAAGGACGCAGGGACCTGCTTACCAGATATGGGGTTCATAGGGAGCTCCTCAGCAACAACATTTGGTCATTCCGTGCCACGCCACTCTTGTAACAGGGAACACAGTCCTGGAACAGAAAGTCTGGGACCTCCCAGGCCTCATGGTATCACGTTGAATAGATCCTGGCTTAGATGCGGCTAGTTAGCTAAGTTTGCTGTGAGTGGTGGGTGTGTGGTGCTGGTCAACAGGGGAAGCTGCTGCCCAAGGGAACTCAGCTCAGCGTGGGGGTACCAGCCCCAGCAGGCTGATGTGCAAGTGCAGGGCTTGCGCTGCATGTCCTGTCTCTGTCCATCTTGCACATCAGCCTTGGCAGGTGGGATTTGATCCTCTCTGAATGTGCCTCATAGTTAGAGCAAATGGAGCAAAAAAAGATTTCATAGTGTATCTGTGTGTGTCTTTATATATGTATGTATGTGTGTACATCTGCATTCTGCCACGTCTCCAGCTTCATCTCTTGTGAAAACTGTGACTGTGGGTCATGCTTTTCTTACAAGTACTTACTCTAATTGCTTTATCTACAAATGTCGCAAATAAAAGAAGACTAACAAACAGAGCTGTCTGGCGGAGTTTGCCAGATGTTCCTCACTAAATAGGAATTAAGATAATGAAACATTCACCCACTTTCCATAAATTCCATTTCTTTTTCTTATGCTTTTCAATTGACCTTGCAGGCATCCCCATTCCTTCACCCAATATATTGTGCTGCTATAATTATCAATACACCTGCTAGCACCACATAATACCTACTGCTATACAAACCACTGCTTACAGAGAAGGCAATAGTGTGTTGCTATTTCTGCTCCCACATCTTCCTCCTAGTTGTTAAAAAGGGTCCTGGCACAGTGGGCAGCATCTGAAAGCTTTGTGAAAAACTAGGACAGAAGCAGTTATTTGACGGAATACAAAGATTTTTTTGGTAACCTCATATTTCTAACCACTTAGATTTTAGTTATGCCAGGTTGGAATAGTTTTTATGTTGGCGTGCTGATGATGATACGTGTCCTCTCCATTTCCAAGAAGTATCAATATTCCTTTCTTTCTGGGAGCCAAAAGGTCTGTAATTTTCCCTTTTAAAAAGCACTATCTTTGCAGACACGCTTTCTCTTCTTGATGTCCTTGAGACATTTTAGAATCCAGGTAGAGGCTGCAGTGACTGACTGTTGTAATTACTCCTTGCTGCAGAGACTGTAAGACAGTTCCTACAGATAAGGATCATAGATTATCAGTCACAAAATGGAAGCCCAGCCTAATGGCCATCAAGCGGCATTTTGCCACTTTCTTGCAGATGGTTCAAGATATGAAGCCACAGTTCAGTCCTTTCGGCTGTTCCCCTCTGTACCCAGCCAGCTGGATTTTGTTTGTCTGTCAAGATCCATGTTGCTGAGCATACTTCAAGAACTATTCTTGTACAAGAAGTACAGTTTAGATTTGAAAAATGTCCATGGTTTCTTCGAGTATTTCTGTACAAGGAAATGGATGTCTATTTGAACTCATCTTGAAAACAGATAAACTGAGACTAAACAGAATCAAAAACATTTTCAGTAGTACTGCAGGAAACATGGTAGAAGCAATGTTTCTAACATGGTTTGCAGGTTCAAAATGCGATCACCCTTCCAGTATAAGCATTGAAAGTGATTTTGTCCTTTCTACACCAGCAGTCAGAGCATTGCCACATCCACGGAGAGCTATTGCAACAAGAAGGCTCTGCTGCAGGGGGAAGCTGTGAATGTAATGGCCTGTGAGATGCCCGGGAAAGTACATTCATTCTCTGAGTTATTCCACCCCAGTATCTCATTTGGACATGACATTACAGACAGATTTTTGTGACATCCACTTATTATTAATTTAACAGCAAATTTGTCACATTATTAAATAACTTAGATTTTAATACTATATATTGTTGTTTAGCACTCTAGTGTCTGGTCCTGATTGCAAACCTGCCCTTCTTTACAGAAAAAAGCATGAGCTACACTGGCATTAGCATGGTCAGAACAAGGTTCCTAAAGCCTCTACTAGAGTTACGAGGAATGGCATGATTTCAGTCCACGGCACTTCTTCAAATCTGATTCACATGGGTTTCATTCTGGCTAAAGTTAGCCCCAACTAAAGTGCAATTAGAGTCCTCAGTCTTTACCCTGGTTTCAAGTCAGAATCATGAGATGTTCCAGGAGTAAAAATCAGAATTCTTCCTTCATCACTGATATTTGCATGTGGATTCATCTTGAAAGTCTTGTGAACTTTAGCAGATCTTTCAGCAAAACTGAACTGGACCTGAATTTTTTCATTAAGTCTCCAGAAATCAAATCATCTACTTATACTTTAATAATCAATTAAAATTTCAGTAAGAAAAACAAAATATTAACTAATAGAAGTGGACCCTTACACACCTCATATCAATTTCCGTGTTGGGCTTACTATGCAGCGAGATCTAGTGGTTACTGCTAGAAG
This sequence comes from Theristicus caerulescens, assembly GCA_020745775.1. NCBI lineage: Eukaryota > Metazoa > Chordata > Aves > Pelecaniformes > Threskiornithidae > Theristicus > Theristicus caerulescens. The sequence goes on along the minus strand of CM036559.1, from coordinate 124,969,888 downwards.
ATGACGGGTCAGTTTGAAGTCCACAGCTCACAACAGCTCCTGATGCAAGTGCAGTAACCATAGGCATCCAGCACAGGTTATAAACTTCCATACACAACAGAAATGAAGCCTGGCAGCCAGGCGAGTTTCACTGGTTTTGTGGCAAATAACTGTTCTTTCATGTAAATCTGATCCCATTCAGCAAATGCCTGAAAATTTATTTCACTATCTGAATGATATGTTGCCTTTTTACATAGGCCAATAAGTATGATTTTATTATAGCTACTGTGTTAATGTAATCATCTTTTATTTTCGTGATGCTTTCAGATTGTGTATTTTTAAAGTTTTTTCCACTTTACTTTCCTCTATATTGTTATTTGCTGCTAAAATTCAGAAAATGGTTAAACAGAACATCATTAGAAATACAGGGATTTCTTTTAAATTCCTTGTCCTCAGTAATCAATTTATCTGCCTTTGTCTGTCTGCTGCACAAGTGGTAGACAGTGATTCAGTTAGCAGTAGTTGCGTATAGGCACCCTTTAAGAATATCAAAACAATTTTAAAAGTTTGGATGAAATTCAACAGATAGATAGTTTTGCCTTTAAGGAGGATTGCAGCAGCTTTGGTTGCAAGAAACCTGGAGAAAAAAAGTGTAAAAGAAATAACAATCAGCAGACAGGATATTTTTCTCACTGAAGGTATGAAATAATAGTGAATTTGACTGAATTAATGACTTGAAAATTATCCAGCTGAATGCAAGGACCATTGCTGAATTTAGAGCCTGTAGAAGATGAGGTTGTTTTCCTCTTAATAGAGTGTGAAAGAGTTGTATGGTAGGTGCTTTTTCAGCTACTTTAGTTTTATTTTTTCTGTATTGCCATCCCAAAGCCATCAGGCACTGGACAGACATAAGAATATATTCCTTTTTAATGTGGACACTGTGCAGAAGGGTCAAAGTTTCCTTTCCCTAAACTTTTTAATGGCTATAATTTCCTTGGTTTGGTGCAGCAGCTCTTAATTTACATTAAGATGAGTGAAAGGAAAATCCCTACTTGGTTTGCTGGGGTTTGAATTTTTAAGAAAGGACACTTCAATTATACTCAGGTTTCAATGCTGCTTTTTTAGGATATTTTATAAAAGTATTAAGTCACTGCAGTTGCACTTTTAGTGTTCCATCTGGGGGAATGCACTACATAACCCAGCGCATTACACGAAAGACTTGCATTTGTTTTTCTACTAGTTGCCTTGGGTTCTAAATATATTCCAGAGGTGCAGGGGACATCAATTTGAAATGGGATTTTGTTATAACTGGGAAGAGCAGACAGCTAAATATATGGAATAAGGGAAATATTCTAAATGTGTTTATTAAACATTCAGTAATAATTATGCCTTCTACAAACAGCAGTAAAACCCATCTGCAGTCAGTATAACTAACGGTTAATGTGGTGTGAATCAAGGAGTCATATGCCATCATAACTCAGACAAAAATCTTAGTACTAACAAGAATTTTATTCCAAGTTATTGTTTAGAAGTGCTCTGCCTGTTTAAAGAACACAAAGAATTTTCCATCCTATCTGAACTCTTCCTCCAGGGAGATAAGTGGTAACATTCTGGAATTGAGGAGCTCAGATTCTGCATTGATTTAGGGCCTAAAAATACACAGTTATATTGTTAGAGAGATATGGAGTGATGTTGAAGCACTACGATGAGCTGTTTGTTCATTGTAGGACACCTGCTTACAGTTATTGGAGAAAAATAGACTTTGAATAAATCATCTGAGACTCTTTAAGTCACAGAACTCTCAAGAGTCTCAGGTCAAACTTTACCTGAAATTTCTGAATTAGATGTGTGAAAAGAGGTTGGATTTTTTTGTTGCAGCCAAAATGGAAAAGGAGACAGTTTTTCTAATGGGATCAGAAGAGTACTTCTAACGCTTAAGTTTCAGGTCAATATGACCTAGGCTGTGATTGTAGTCATGATGTTTCATAAACAAGAAAACCCCAACAGGTTTAAGAAAAGGATAATCCAGTCTCTCGCTCCCTAACTTCTGTCGTATTATTAAGGTACTACAAATCATGAAGGAAACCATGTTGACTCAAATAAACTCCATTGAAAACACATCGCCATATCCTTCCTTTTGAAAGCATATTACATATCTGGCCTTTCATCCATTTCTGTTATGAGAAGCAGAACAAAGAAAAGTAAAACTCTCTGGAGTTTTCAGTGCTATTATTTCTCTGCAGAGCTGTTCTGGAAATGAGCTGATAGTAGTCCAAGCTTACTGGAATCTGATCTGTCTCCACCCTTAATCTAGAGGTACAGCCTTCTAAGTCAAAGACTTTGTCTTTTCAGGCAGCAAAAAGGGAATATTTATTGTAATTTTGTCTTTATTACATACCAAAAAGGCTACACCCACAAGGGAGACTCAGGAGTGCTGAGATGTGGGCAAAAACAACACTTGTGCTCTCTTTGAGTATTGCTAGAAAGTAGACTTGCTGACATTTAGGTCAAATACTTCAGTAAGATTCTCTCTGAGTGATATTTATACCAGAAGCATTACAATCTCTCAAAATCAAACACTGGATATGTTTTTCTTGATGTGCTTTACCTCTGCTCACGCTGTGTACATGATAATAGGACTTTATGAGGTAAAGATCATTTAAAAAATCAGCTGTGCAGACTATTCTTGGAAGAATGAAGTGTCAACAGAAGTAATTTAGTCTAATTAGATCTGGTGAGGAATGCTTGTATGAAAATAGAAACACTTTTTAAATAACCATGATAGTCTGGGACTTAAAGATTCTGTATTTCTGTGAATTATTTTTTCCCAGTGTGTATACAGAATAATCTAATCATCCCCAATCACAAGAATAACTGAAACTTTGTTTGAGCTGATTAACTGATTTTAGAATTTATTTTCTGATTTCTTAGCATTTTTCACTGATAAAAGCAGTCATCTACTAGGCAGGCTAAAGTTCCCTCTGCCAATATTTTGTTTGACATAGATTTCCCTAACGGCTGATTAATTGGTAATTGTGCTTGGTAAAATAAAAAATTAGATGTTTACAGTTTTGGGTTGCTGAGCAATCGTGCTCTGTAGAAAGAGGCTGTTCTTTACATTTCCTGAAGGCCTATGAAATTGTACCTCATGCTTTAATGGAGGAAGAGCATTTACAGTTTGACTGCAGTGCATTTGCAGCTTAAAATTACAATAATTGAATAATTATGATGGCCACGTCATTCTGCTTCTCCTACGAGCAAGATAGAGTCATGTTAGAAGGTTGTATTTCCTGTTTCCATGCCCTTCTAGGCCCCTGATGGGAATACCGTGTCTCCTGGGGTGGAAATGGCTCCTATTCCCATTACACAAGGGTTAAATGCTTCTTGGAGCACAAGTCTCCAAAACGGACATGGAACAAGGAGGTGGCTTCCCACTGTGAGGAATGAACATTCTTGTGGACAGTGCCTGTATATTAAAAGATGGTAGACTGTTAAACCTGCCTGAAAAACTTCCACATAGTCACCACTACAGACATCTAATAATGGATAGTCCTATGGTTAGATCAATGGTCTTAGATTTAGAAAGCTCAAGTTTGTTTTCCTTCTCTACCAGGCCATTCCCATGATGCCCTGGGGCATTTCAGTAGGATCAGGCGCAAGCAATAACCCTCCTGCAACTGTGCTGCCAGGGCACATGGCTGGCTCATGCCTAGCTTGCCATCTTCCAGGACTCCCAGGGCCTGCAGAGCTTCTCCCCAGGGTGTGAGTCTCTGACCCATGACAATAAGGAGGTTAGTCTGTTCCAGGTGCAGCACTTTGCACTTGTCCTTCTTGAATTTCACAAGGTTCCTGTTGGCCCCATCCACCAGCCTGCCTTGGTCACTCTGGGTGTGAGCCCTGCTCTCAAGTATATCAGCTGGACCCGGTGTAGTGCTGTCTGCTCACTTGATGAGAGTGCACATCTCAGCTCCTCCAGGTCATTGATAAAGATGTTATACATGACAGGTATAGACCCCAGGATAGACATCCCAGGATAGACCCCTGTGATGCCCTGCTTCATACTGTCCTCCAGGTAGAGTACAACGCACTAACCACAACCCTGTGAGGCTGATATCCAGCCAGTCTTTTACCCAACTACTTGTCCACCCATCCAGACCATAATGTCCTAGCTTGGATACAAGAATATTCCGAGATGCAAGAAACAAAAGCCTTGTTAAGGTCAAGGTAAATGACATCCACTGTTCACTTTAATCCACAAACACAGTCCTTTTATCCTAGATGGCCATCAGGTTGCCCAGGCATGATTTGCCCCATGGTCAGTCCCTGCTCATTGTTCCCAGTCATCTTCTTCTCCTTCACGTGCTCAGAAATGTGATCCAAATGGACTTGCTCCTTGACTTTCTTAGGCACAAAAGGAAGGCCGACCAGCCTGTAGTTCCTCAAATCATTTGGCCTTTTTTTAAAGATGGGTTTGACATTTCCCGTCATCAGGGACTTCCCCTGATCTCCACAGTCTTTCAAAGATGACAGAGACCTGGCTGTTGACCAGTTCTCTCCACCTCGTTGGGCACAGCTCATCAGGTCCCATGGACTTGCATGGGTCAAGTTTAGTCCTCAGCCACTGCAGGTCATTCTTGTTCCTGAACCCCATCTCCAAGCAGAGCACCCTGGGAGGCCTTGTTGGTGAAGACTGAGACAAGGTAGGCACTGAGCTGCTCAGCCTTATCTGTGTCCGCTGTCACTAAATCGTCCACCCCATTCCACAATAGACTCACATTTCCTTTGTTCAGCCTTTTACTGCCAATGTAGGTTTAAAAGCTCTTGTTAACCTTGCACCCCTGGCAAGCCTCAACTCAAGCAGAGCTTTGGCTTTCCTGAAACCATCCCTTACATGCCTGGGCAACATTTCTAAATTCCTCCTTTGTAGCCTGTCCCTGCATCCACTCCTGTATACTGCATTTTTGCATATAACACAGGGTGCCAATGATCAAGCATCACACAGTAGTATCTGCCTAGTAGCTCAAATTTTTTAAAAAGTTCAAGCTGCACCTTTCTTTTACTCATGTTTTAGCTGTTCTCTACACATTAAATCATGGTCTTCTGCAAGTTATTTTCCATCATGCCTTTTTTATGCTCTAATTGGTTAGCATACATGAAATATACATATGAGCCAAAATGATTAACATCACCCTGTTCTGTTCTTGCTCTATCCGTCTCTTTAATGCTATATTGGGATGGTTCCTGGTCTCCACATCCTTCTCCATAGTATACCACAGGTACCTTGTGTAGATTTCCATTAGTTCTTTGCTGAACTACAGGCATCTTGCTCATTAATCCATTATCTAAGAGCTCATCAGTCACGCTTTTCAGCTCTTCATCACTTCGATAGCACAGCTACAGTCATTACGTTTCACATCTTTCAACCCTTCACAGCCATGCTTTTGTGTCTGTCTGGAACTTAGGGATTTCAGCTGTCCAGGACTCAGGCTGTAATGCACAAACCTAGAGGATGTTCAATGTGATTATAGTTACAGACATCTATTATTTTCTGGAGTTGAGTGAGAAGCAAATTAGTGAGACTCCACTGTTCAGTACTTGTTCCCCAGGGCAGCGTTCTGAAATTATAGTCCATCCCTTGATATACATTTATACTCTTGCAGTCCAGTTGTGTATTATTTCAGATGAATTTTTCTAGCTTGATCTGGATTCAGTCCTTGCTAGGTTTCAGAAAGAATGGGATTACCCTCCTCCAAAAGATTACTCCCTTCAGGTCCTTGCATCACTATGCAAATAAAATGGTAATTAAAAAAATACACCTTTATCGGTGATGTTTTTTAGTGTTCTAAGAATTCTGCTCAGTTGAATAACATCACAATTCACTTTGATATAACAAGAGCATCACAATAAATTCTCAACCAGTCAATAATCTGGCCATTTTCTCAAATTTCATAAGACATCAGTTAAACCATAATTAAACTATCATGAATGCCTTCTACTTCCAGTCTGTCTTCTTCTCAAACAAATCACCCCTCATAATTAAATGGGATGAGGGAAACAGAAGAATTTTAACTACTTGAAAACATATTTCTACACCTAATACAACCATACAAATAATGCTGTTTCAACAACATTCCTTTCAGGTTCATGTTAACTGGAAATTAAGATATGCTTAAATTGTAGCAAGGCATGGTAGTGTGACAGTCCCCATGTTTTAATGTTCTGATTTTTTTCAGGCTCTCCCAGACCTTTGTAATGACATAAATCTTTTCGTTGCTATCACATCACTCCTACCTTATTTTAAATCCTATTCTTATCCTTTTCCTTATGCTATGTAGGCAGAAGATAATCTCATTTTATTTGGTAAACCTCTAGGTTTTGTTTAGTAAAACTTAGGGATGAGCTGCTCCTCTTAATGACAGGGAGCAAAGTAAATGAGCTTTGAGATAATCCCATTTGGTGACAGTCTGTGAAGGAAGTTAATGCATTTTTTCTAGGACTTTTTCGGTATATGGTTTATTGTGTTTGCAGCAAATACTGTTCTTTACCTCTTTCCTCTTAAGGGAAAGCCTATGAGATTTCTTTCCATGACACCATTTTTAAAGTGATGTATTGATTTATTTTCATTGATCTCACTGCACAGTGTTTAAGGAATTGATGATGCCATTCAGCAACATGGCACACTCTTGTTCTCCCTCAGGTCAATACAAAATGGGTCAGACCTTGAACCACCACTCTCCATACTGAATAGTTTTCAATGTCACTCAAGGAGAACAGACTTCTTGGTCAAAGCAGAGAATTTAGCAGCCTGTATAAAAAACATTATTGCTCATTGATGGGGGGAGAAACTTGGAACTGAGTTTGTTAAAAGCATTTTCCAAGGTGGCTCGTAGGAGTAAGCAATCCTCCGGCAGCGGGGTGAGGATGCAGAGGCAGTGAGCATAGCTGACTCAAATATTACCTGTAGAACTGATAGAAGTACACCCAGCTTTCAGGCCATCTTATGAGCTACAGGAGCCCAGCTTTGGCATCACAACACCTCATAAAACATGGTCTATAGAGGGTGATCCAAGGTGCTTAACTTAGTTACATAAATTCTGTGTACAGTAAATGGAAGTGTTGAGTAGGGAATTCAGTTTTGCTGTGCTAAGCAGGGAGTTGGGCCAAATGCATCCTTAATGGAGCTCCCTTACAGAGCATGGCAACACCTTAGGGGTGGGTTAGGTTCAATCACTCTGCCCTGAATTTAGCTTAGAGGAAAAAGTAAATGCTGGAATATGTCTGAACTCTCATTCTTGCCAAAAGCCTGGCTTCAGTCCAGGTATTAGGTACCAACTCTTCTGGGAATTTGAGAGCAGAGTAGTATAAGTGAGGATAGGCACTTTACTGAGCAGCAATGCCTGTTTAAAATGTAAGATGGTGGTGATGATGGTGTTCCTCAGATTTTGCAAAACACCCTGGCAGGTGCATATCCCTTTTCTCTGCATTATTGCTGTTTCAGTCAAAGCCAAACTGGAATCACTGATGACAGTCAGGACAGCTCATTCACCACTGGGTTCCTCAGCCTTCAGTTGAGGGGTCCCCACCTACTTCTTTCTCCGAGACTTTAACCCTCCGACCCCTCAGTCACACTGGCCTTTCAAGGGCAGGAGTGAAAAATGTCCTTTCCACAAACGGCAACCTGGTGGTTAGGGCACTTTATGAAGAAGAGAGAGTTCTGGCTTTTAATCCCTTCAGTCTGCTGAGAGAACTGCATTTAAATCTCCCACTTCCTCAGTCAATGGTGTGGAAAAATCTTGAATTTCCCCTACTCAAGTAAGTCTCTAACCACTAGACTACTAGAAAAAGGTAAATATCATAGCTGCATTTTTGAATGGGAAAAACCTTTCCTATTGTGTCTTTTCTGCATTCACTTTTGTATATGTTTCTTAGGCATATTTGAAGCACAATAAGATTGACCCCTTTAGGGTTTAAATGCAGTCTGGATATTTCTCTGCTTTTGATGTGAATTCCATTAATGTTTAAATGAGAGAGAGAGACATCCAGCTTCTCATAAATATGTGAGAGCAAATGTAGTCTAAAATACTTGGTCTACTGAAGGGAGTAGGAACTCTGAATTTTGCAGCAAGGCCTTGGTGCTTAAAATCCATCTAAGTCCATTTTAGGCATTAAAAATAGTCAGTCTGAATCTTATTCTCAGCTTTGAGTAACCTATCAGTCTCCAGAAAGTTTTGTCATAGACTGTATTCAATAGCTTTCCCTTACTGTACTTCAAGCGACTATCAAAGAGGTAAGATTAGAAATGGTTCTGATTTTCAGGATCATCTGAAGCTTTCTGAATAGTGATCATCAAGAAAGTCCAAGGCAATTACAATCACAGTCATAGCTATATCTAAAACAAATCACATACCAGCCTGGAATTTCATGCTGCTATAGAGCTCTCAGAGCTGCCATTTTCTCCCAAAGAAACCCTTAAACTAGCAGACCATTTTAAAGACAATATCAATGATTAGCAAAGAAAATATCATAGTTAATTTGTGAGCCACATTCGCATTAATGAATTCATTTCACTCCAAAATAGGAATTCCAGCTGCTGCAATGTGATATGTTAGATATGGCTTTATCTCACCAACAAAATGAGATTATTTCTAAAAATATGTTACTGTGGCACAATTCTTTGGGCATGACTATGCAATCCAGATAATCTAGCAGCCCAGTTTGCACCCAGGGCCTTGATTGTTCACACTGCTGCTCATTTACTCCTAAACTCTCTTGTGGAGCAAACTAACTAGTTCCCTTCAAGGCCAAGTGTGGTTAGTTTATTTTTAGGAAAGTTCACTCCAGAGATTGCTTGAGGCAGCACGGATAAGACATCACTGGGTTTGGTTTCTTTTCCATGACATAGTCTTGCAGACTTTCACTCTAAGAGACCCCCATACACCCTCATGCTACTTGTTTAGGACATGCAACACTATTCTGGTGTCACGCTATAAAACATGATCTGTGAGGCTATGTCATACTGTTCACATTACTTCAGCCACTTTGAAGAGGAAGAATACCACATTCATAAAATAATTATTTCTCAGGGCCATGGGATGTGACATGGGCTCAAAGCAGCCCTGAGCCCAGTGCTAAGCAGTGTGGATTGTATGTGCTAGAGGGGATTAGCCTTGGACAGTGAGGTTGCAAACTAGTTGGCAGGACTGAGCACTCCGGTGTAGATAAATATAGCCTAATAATAAGGCATCTGCATCCTTTTATAATTAATTTCTTTTAGGAAAAGTGTCCAAATTCAAAAAGGTCTTCAAGACAAATGTCAGTCTAGAGGAAATTTGGTAGACAGTGAAACCGTACTTCTGGGTTATGTTGATTCAGAAATGTCAGGGTATTTTTACACAGATGTCAAGAGTTATAAGAACTGCTCCCCCCCCAATTATTTCACATATGCCCAACACTTTCTGTTCAATCTCTGTCTTATGAGGGCCAGTTTCACGGCATTTGTAGCAAAGATGTACTGTTGTTTCTAATCTTGCTTCTCTTTAAAATTCTGCAGACATTGCAAAAGACCCAGCAGCTGTTGCTTTAAAATGCAGATAAGTAGGACACTATGCCACTCGCGGGTGCTGTCATTACAGGCCCATGTTACTGTGTTCTGTCAGCTAGAAGTTAATCACTTCACTTTTTACCTTGTCAAACATTAACAAGAGACAAGAACAAAGATATCTGTAGGGAATACATGGCATCTTTTTTCTCCAAGGCATTTTTTGCATGAACATTATGATGATATTTCTGTTATTTAGTTTATTATGAGGTGTAAGGATTTAAAAATATTTCTTAAAACATTTCTTTAGATGTTGCTGCTTCAGTATTTATTTAAAATCCAATTTAATAGTTTATTTTCCCTAGAAATGCAAACATTTTTACTAATGAGATTTGAGAAACAGTTTCCAGGAAATTACCCTTCTACTCACATCTTTACCCAAAGGCAAAAGGACTCTGATTTGTAGTGGGAGATTTTTTCTAAAAATAATGAATACTTGGATTAACTGCAAAAGAAATAGGGTGCTGTCTGAGGACATTACATGTATTGAACAGTTTGGTTAAAATCCTAATATTACTGTGCAAGGTTAGGAAGATGTGCATGCATCCACTATCTTGCAAACCTAAACATATATAGGTACTTTTTTAATTAGCATATGTGCTGTGTCTTGTACCAGTGAAATTCTGTAACAAAAAAAAAATTTAGTTTTTCATTAAAACAATCAATCAGTCAGTAAAATTTGTGTTTCAGGAAGATTTTTCAGTGACCTTAAATCTGTGATGTGTTTTCAATCCTTGTATTCAGTGTAATCGTGCAACATTACTCAATAGTCAAAAACCAAAAGATTACCCAAAATAATATTCTATAAATTGATTTAAATTATTTTTATTTAAAATTCTTAGTAACTGTGTCAAGACTTTCAGATAAAAATTAAGCGCACCATCCCTCTAAGCCTAGACATCAGAAGAAAGAAAAAGGGAAGGGCATCTCTCAATTAGTGTTTTTCATCTCTCTAAGCTTTCTCTGAAGGAAGGACTAGGTGAAGAAACAAGAGATATAGACAGTGATTTACATAGCCTGAAGAAAATTGTTGGCCCTAGGAGTGGGTCCCAGCTCTGTACTGGGTCCCACCCTAATGTTTATGGGCAGCTGCATCGCATATGTACAAATGGGGTTTCAGCTTGAGTTCCTTAATTGGTTTCCACAAATATGGCAGGACATAAACATAAAAGTTGTCTTTCAAGCAGGTTATCACAAGCCAAATGACTACTGTTTCGAGTTATACAGATCAAACCCAGGTCCCAGTGGTGTAGGGTGAATGTGTGAAGGCAAACAAGACCACCAAACTCTGTTGGACCAAAGGTCCTTCCAACCCATTATTCTGTCTCAAATAGAATCTGATAGCAGATCCTCTGAGACTATAAAAATAGCCCTTGATGGATTTTTCTCTTCTTTGGAAGACTTTTTCTAGGCCCATTTAAATCTTCAGACTCTACAACATCCATTGGTTAATTGCACACTGTATATTATCTGTTAGTGGTTGAATTACAATTCCCTCCATTACTTGTATTGTGAGAACACTGAACAAGTGTCCCCTATTCCTTCTTCCCTGAAATTCATAATTTCAATGACTTTTATTAAACTCCTTTCTTGGTCATCTTTTTTAAAGCTGAGAAGGCTTAGTCTGTATAATCTGCCCCTGTGAGAAAATTGCCTTTATTGGCCTCTCTTCTCCTTCTCTGCCTTTTCCAGGTCCTCTTTGGGATGAGGGAATCAGGACTGTCTGTAGTAGAAGTGTGTGGGTGTCTGTATCATAGTATAATAGCAATGATTTCTGTTTGGTTCTTTATTCATTTCGCTGAATTCTAGGAAAAAAATTGCCTTTTTCACTACTGACAGGCATTGAATTCCTGTTTTCCTAGAACAATATGCAAAGTCTCCAGAATTTCTTCCCCGTGGAGTAATTGCTTAGCTAGTGTATATCAGTATGTACATTTACCAAGGACTGATATTCCCCATGCCTTACTTTGCATTTATAGACATTGAATTTCATCAAGTATTTTATCACCCAGTCACTTGACATTTTGAAATCCTTTTGCAAGTCTTCTCAGTCAGTTTTTGGGTTTGCTACCCTTGATACTTCAGTGTCTTCAGTAAATATTATTGCCTCGTTTTTCACCACCTTTTCCAGATCACTTATGGGAATTGCTCCATTGTGAAAATGAAACCTTGTCTGTTAACCCTTGTTTCCCATCCTTTAAACATTTACTAATCCTTCACTCCCAGACCACTATATCTTTTATATTTTATGATCTTTTGGTGAGGAAGTCTGTCATAAGCTTTCTGAAAATCCAAGTGATATTCCTGGTCCATGAGTTCCCTGTTCCTCTAAAGAGGTTAAGTAGATCCATCTGTTACTGAAGTGAGATTTAATTTATTTGTGGTCTCCCTTGAAAAAACTGGCTTTGTATCTTCCACTTCCACATGTTTGAGTCATTCGTCTCATCCTGGTAATTTATTACTATTTATTTTATTGATTTTTTTATTAAACTTTGTCTACTGACACATAAGTGCAGACAGTTCCATTGATTTGACAGGTCTGAAAGGCTCTTCTGTAGATTCACCCTTAAACGCATCCTGGATTTGGTTGTAAATAACTCATTTAGCTTTATTGCTCTGGCCTTTTCTTTTCTGAGCTTTCTTATTACACCCCAATGCCCTGTGTAATTGGTATTTAGTATCTGAATGCTGCCCAGTCCTTACTGTAGTGATCCTCACTGTTCTCCTTCATGGCAGGGAAATGCCATCGATCCTTGCTTTATAAAGACAGAGGCAGGATCCCAAAGACAGGCATTTGGTAAAGGGTGCTGAGTAATGAAACACTCAGGTTTGCAGTTCCTCAAAATTGTCTCCAGCTTTGAGCGCAGAACTCCCAAGGACTGATCTCAGTGCCTACCAGGTATCAGCTTGGAGGGGGGAGATGAATGATGTGCCAAGGATTGGATTCATGGCAGCAAGTACATTGAGTGTTGGGATACCTACAGTAGCCAACCAGAAAAGCTAAGAAGATAGAGATGTGTCTGAAGCTCTGATTCCTGTTGGTCTCTGTGATTCAGAGCTGGAAGGGACTCTTTGCTGCCAGCCTTATTTTGGTGCCCACTACCTGCTCTAGCAGGAGTTAGGTACCCCAGTTCCTTCAGGCTGGTCTTGCACCAGCTGCCCACAAGCATTTGAGGAGGTAGAAGAGTATGTCAGAGGTGCTGAAAATAATGTCTTAAGGCCAGGACAGCCTTTCTTTGTCCTGTTTTGCATCTTGGTTGTGAAAGGATTTGAAGGAGCACATCCTCTTCTCCTCTGTGTCTGCAGAGTCTGGCAAAGCAGAGCCATGCCTGCCCCAAGTATCTGCTCCTCTCTGAACAGTGAGTGAGTTTGGACTTGAGCATAGGCTCACGTGGAGACTATCTGAAAGCATAGACATCTTCACTGTCTATGAAGATGACAGTGAAGATCTTCACTGACATCTGAGATCCCTCAGCCTTGTGTAAAGGGAGGAACATTAATACAAACTCTTAAAAATAAATCAAGAAAATGAAGAATCTCAACCCACCTCACTAAAGACCAGTAATGCAATGGGACTGATAAATTAGTGGCAGTAAATTATTGCTACAGCTGCAGGAGATACAAAGATTTTCAGACATGGCCTTGCTATGTAGGACACACAGGAAGATTTTTTTAAATTATCCCTCAGAGGCAGTTGCATGCTGCAGTGAGGGTTTGCTTAATGAATGACTTTCTGGTAAAGAAGATAGTGCCTGGATCTGTTATTTAAAGGAAGAGAGGCTCTTGCTCTTAACTTCAGATAAGGATTTTAAGATACAGATTTTGAGATGATAAGGCAAAGGAACCTTTGAAAATAAATTAAGTTTTATACAGTCTATTTTTTCAGGGTTTTTTTTCATTTATATTTGTTTCATCACATTGTATCTTGTACTGACTTGCTTGTTTATATAGAAAAACTGCAAGTTGTTCATCGCAATACAAGCTCACTCTGTTTAGAGTCTTTCCATTAACTTGGTTCACTTTACAGAGCTTAATGACAGAACTGCAGTGATAAATCATAGCTATGGAAAAGAAATATTTCAGACTTTGCTAGAGAAACAGATATTTCTTTGGCTGATGCTTGATGGGAAATACCAAGTTAATGAGACAGAAGGAAAACAATAAAAAAGATAGCATTTGTACTGCTAGTCACAATTTGTGTTAAACAACAAAAGGAGTTTGATCCTATAACACCAGAGATAGGAATGGTAGAGCTAAACATAAGAGAAGTGTTTGGATATTGATGTAGTAAAATGATTTGAAGACAACACATCTAGGAACCAGGTGCTGTGGTGTGGTCAAAGTTAAGGCAGATATGCAAAGGTGACTTGAAACTCTTATTTACATTACTTACTGCTGTTTAATGCAACACAGCACTTTATATGCTATGGCAGCTTTTGGGTTGCTGAAGTAATCCTAACCATCAAACACAGCCCTCAGTCAAGGAGACACAAGGTAGCCTTGGTCAAAACATTTCTAATTGGGATTCACACATACATAGAAACTCCACAGCTCCACGGTAATTGTCCCTCCCTGGCCCCTATGAGTTTTACCAGCTCCCTGAGATGTCTGGCAGTTCATGGGCTGCCTGTGCAGGATCCCGGGCACTGGGAATTCCTCTTCCCCCACTGACTGGTGAGAGTCATCATCTACACACAGGGAAAACTGTCAGCAAGCTGAAGAGTTCAACCTGATTCTCCTTAAGCCACAAGTTTTCATAATTTGTCACCTGCAGATATTTCAAGTGTTTCATTTTCTTTCCATCTGGATTGCTTTGTTCATTTTTTTTAAACACTGAAAATTTTCCACGTCCTTTCTCCTGTCGGCACTAATGCAAGTCGTGCAGGCAATTTCAGTTTCCCACCTTCTGTATCTATTTTCCTCTTTAAAAGTGACATCAATTTTGTTTTGCAGCTACCCTGGCTCAGAAGAAAGGTGCATCTAGCCAAGTGTGACAGTGGTTAGCAGCAGATGTTTAGGGAACATATAGGAACAGGGCATATATGGTCTGATCCTCTCCCCGCAGTAAACCACAGCCTTCTCCAAAGACAGCATCCTTACTCAGCCCTTAAATCACCCAATAAATTGCATTGCTGTTTCCATGCTGGAAGTGAACAAATACAAAGTTCCTACAGCTTGCAAATGAGGCTATGAAATGCTAAAAATGTCTAAGAGTTGGTCCAGGCAAAAAAATCTTGTTGATAAATATTTCAAACAATCTTGCCCACATGAAGTGAAACAAAAATATCTCTTCAGAGACATTTGTTTGTTCACCTTCTTGCTTGTTTGTTTTTCCATGACTCCTTGGGATGTCAAAATCAAAAAAAGAACTTACTTTTGGGTCTCTATTCTGTTATTCTGTAAGACTCAATTCATTTTAATGGCACAGTTTTCGTATAAGCAAATGCTAAATGACAGTGTAATTTACACCGCAGGCTTTTCTGACAAAATGTGTAGCTTCTACAGATGCTTCCTTCTATTGAAATCAGAGAGATTTCACCCTTTATGTTTAATTTACCCATCACAGGCATTGATATGGCCACTTTACCATACTTTCTGAGCACTTCACAATACTCTCCTTTAACATTCTTATTTTACAAGTAGGGAAACAAGACATCGAATCAGAGAAATGTTCACACCACCTACATCAGCCTGTTTTTCTCATTTAATGTAAATGCTCTGAATTCTTCCTTTCCCATAGCTACCTATCTCTGTTCTTTACTGTCTAGGGAGTTTAGATTCCTCTAATAATCTCTGCATTGCATCTAATTTCTTTTCCCAAAATATGAGCAAAAGAAAGCCCTCTCCAAGCCCACAGTCACACCGGGGATGCCCACGCTGCCCGAAGACGGCTGAGCCACCAGACACCCTGTAGTTCCCAAATCACTGCAGTACAGCCATATCAGCCATGTTGAGGCAGGGCTTTAACTTGGCTGTAGCGCTTTCAAGATTGGGTTAGCACCAGCGCACAGTTCTGGAGAACATCACCTGAACTCGTACGTAGCTTAAGCATCTCTGTACCATCCTCAGTTGCATACATCAAGGAACTTTTAAGCGAAGTGAATTATTTTTACCCACTGCATAAAATGCTGTCTCTCAGACACCAAAGTCTGACTGTCATTTTATACAGAATATATATTAAAAATTCTTGATATGCCCAAAAGTGATAAATATGATCTGAGATAAACTCCTGTGTCTCAATATATTTTATACTTCAGTCCTTCTGAATAGATACAATCACAGGTAATTTAGCTTGCAGGAGACCATCCTGAAGTTGTATGTCCAACCCCCCTCTCAAAGCAGAGTCAACTTCAAAATGACGTTAAGTTGCTCAGAGCCTTGGCCAGCTGAGTTTTGAATATCCCCTAGGACTGCAGAACTCTCTGCACCACCTGCACCAACGCTCACCATCCTCCTGGTGAGATTCTGCCCTCTCCTACATGTTCAGAGCAGCTCCACTAGTGATGAACTGATCCCTGAGTAATGCAAATGCGAATGTGCTCCAGCGCTGTTCCTTAGTCGCACACAGTCCGTAACATCAAGGACTGGATTTTCAGAAAAGTTCTTGTCATGCTTTCTATAGATTTCTCTATTGAGAGAGTGGGATTTGCTCCTCCTTCCTCCAGTGGAAGCTAGAGAGTTGACCTCATGCATCTTCCTTGTTAATGACAAGGTTTCTTGTTCTTATAGAGGTTTTTCCTCCCCTACAGTGCGTCATCAAGGTCAGGAAGCAGCATAGAATGAGAAAATTTTCAGATCAGTCCATGATGAACATGACACACAAAGACATTCTTGTTAAACTGGTCTTCTACAACTTTCCTAGCTACAAAACATTTTTGTAGAGGGCATTATTCAATGTTTTTAAAAAACAGAGGAAAGATGCCAGCATAACCTATAAGCCCATGAGGGAGTTACTGTTCATTTATAGCTGCTGAAGACATAACCTGGATTTTTACCATTCCTGCCTCAGTCTTGTATTTCCTGCACACACAAACCTAACATTAAGGTGTATCACGTTCCAGCTTCCAGCATGACACAATCATTTGGTTCAGGGTTAGGAAATGACAGTAGTGTATGAGATTTCAAATGGAGTTTTACATCCTGAAATGGGCAATCAATTTTTTGAAAAATAAATTTGATTGATAGAAAATATTTACCTAGGAGCAATATTAGAAAAGCAACTGCATCCATGAATTATTTTCTACTACATAAAATGTGTTATGGCACAGATAAGTCTCAATGCATGATTTTAAGTATGTGTAATCTGCCTGAAAGTGGTCAGATTACTCAAATGCTAAAGAAAATTATTTTTTGGAGCCTGACTCAAGAGACTGCTATTATTATTTTGCCTAAACTTAAGAACATGGCTTTTAATAAACATTTCCCATCTAAAATTAATTGCTAAGTAGAAGTAGGGGTTCATAGTAATCTTTTTTCTGCAGGACAGAGGATTGTCTTAAAATCAAGGTAAGCTTGAGCCAGTATAGGTAGAAAGTTTTCAAGGCAGGGGGAGGGAGAAGAACACAACTGGATTTCCTGGAAGATTTATTTTTAGGCTTTTTATTGCCACGAGACTCATTTTAAATGAAGATATTAAAAGGAAAGGTGCCAGTTCTGTTGCTTAGTGTCCTTGCTTAAATCAGGAATTACACACAGAATGAGGAAGTGTCATTATGGACAAAACCATCAAAACCATGAGCTTCGTTCATGGTAGCAGAAAAAAAAATGGCTTATCCTAGGTCCTAGCACCATCCAAGAGCAAGGAATCAAAGCATTTCTGTTACTGTACCAGGCCTTCGTCTTGTCAGCCTCGGAGCAGCTTAAGGCAAATTCTGTCAATCTTAAAGCTGCTTAGGGTAATATTTTCAAAGCAACTTAGCAATTCAAAGTCTAATCTTCACTGAAAGTCAACAAAAACCTAGGCTCAGATGTTCTTAATTTACCTTTAAAAATGGGACGCGGGAACTTCTGATGCTACCCTTAATCCTGATTTTGAGCACGTGAGAGCCGGGGCTCCCAGGGAAGGAGGGTGTGCATAATTCAACGGAGTGAATGATTAGCTGCAAGGAGCTCAGTGCAGCATGGGCTTAATTTTGTGTTTAAAGGACAGAAGCTAAGTAGTTTAGCATTATCCTTTTGCAACTTTGTTTAACAAATATTAAAATATATATTGCTGCTGTTAAATATTTTTGGTAATAGTGGTTGATCAGCACTTTTTTCTTCCATTTCTAAAGAGGATTGACAACCACACACAGAGTGAAACCACTAAATCTAACCATTAAAAAGAAGAAACAATACAATGTTTTGACATTGACAAGGTGACACCAAAGACTATTCTTTTTATTTGCCCTTTTTGTTTGTTTGTTTCTGGTTTTGCATATCCTGGCATCTTATTTTCAAGCTTTTCTCCATGAGGAGGGGACACAAATAAAAATGAGCTTTTGAAGTATTCATTTGACTCCAGAAGATGGAGGTTTACAGGAAACATCATCTAGCAGGAGAATGTTCAACCCAAGCACAGAATAAAACTTAGTGGGATAAACCTCTTTATGATAGGTAAGGGTTGACAGACAATAGCTCAAGGAATCCACAGAACTGGTTGACCAAATAGTACATCTCATCTCATAGCTGCTACTCTTTCAGGCAACTTTCTGTGTTATTTCCATTACAGTTTAGAAGGTTTCAGCTGAGTTCAGCTCAGGCCTTCGGCATTGTTCCATATCTATTGATTTCTATAGAGTTGCACCCTGTAAATGTGAAGCCTTTAGAGATTTCATGTTTGGCCTCATGAACCAGAGGTTATGTAGAGTCACTTGACCTTTGTGCCATAAAAATACAGTTTTAGACTTTGATAGCATTTGAATCTTTGCAAAATCACCCTTCTTCTTTAAAAGGGACAAAGTCAAAAACAAAAATTAATTGCATTGCTTCCTATTGAAGTCTGTGCTAAAACACAGAGGACTCACTCTATCAGCAACCTCCCACTGACTGAGTAAACTCTTAATGAGCTCTTCAAGTTTTGGCCTAGAGACAAAAGGATTTTGTGATTTCTCAAATACTTGCATCCAGCAGAGTTTATGGATTTAGTACATTTCTCCACATTAGGCAGGAGCATTAATTTCCATAATAATTTTCAGTGTTCTTCTGTGGTGTAGTTCCTGTATGCATGTGATACCTCATTATTTCAGAAGAACCTAGTCAGCCGATGCAATAACAATGCAAATCCAACTTCTGACTCTTTCATTGTCAAAAAGGACAACATTCAAGGCCAAGCAGAAACCGCTACTAAGAAAGAGCTGTTGCAAACAAATATCTTGATTTCTCCAAAATGCCCTCTCTTATTAAAGACAGAGCAGTCAATGTTCTGTCTCGTTAATACTTTCTCCTAGTTTTGTTTGCCTACACTTTTTCAATAGCTGGAGAACAATTCTTTTTCAAAAATAATCTCTAAAAGTTGGAATATATAAACAGATTTATTATGACATGAGCAAAAGAGGACTGCCAAGCTAGGAAAGTCTGTAGAATTCCCCACCTCTTACACTTCTTGCACAGAAGTAAGAATATTCTGACTGACAACGCTCCAGTATTACATGTTGATTTCTGAAAAAAAAAAAAAAAAAATCCATTTTGCTGCCACAATTGTCTGAATTTTGGCTGGTGAGGTATTTTTCAGTACTAGAGGCATTATGTTTAGTCCATCTCTTACCACTCTTTTTGTCACCATTATGTTCAAATTATAAAAATCATAATGTGGATCATTTTTCCATGAGAAGGCTTTCTCTTACTTTAGTTCTCCAGATGTCTAATATCCCTGTCCAAAAAAACAAAGAAGCCATCATATATCTGGCTGGTAGTAATAATTATGTTATCAGTGGGGTTCTTTCGTGCGCTGAAAATTTTCTTTTGATTATAACCCAGTGGAAGCACAATGAATTCTGTGGGCAGCCTGGCCACAATGTAATTTTAAAAGCCGCTAACAGATGCGGGTCATGATTACGTCTAAGAGAAAGAAATTGCAAGCTACAGGGTATCTGAAATAACTACCTGAAAAACCCAACTGCCCAAAGCAGATCCTTGAGAGTTATTGTAATACTTAGAACTATTGTAGACCAAATATTTAAAAAAAATAAATTCAGTGCTTTTTTACAGTGTATTCTGTATGAGAAGGAAGATACATTTGGGAGAAGGCAGGGAGGGGGGTGGCTACAGGCTGTGCTACACAGAGTCACAATATTCCCTTTAAGTCTCATTGCCTTTGAAAGAACTATTTTATTTTATTTTCCCTGGGAGGGGGGGGAAATCCCAAAATGCATATTCTCAGACAGTAAATAACTTACTATTTCTTTAAACCTAAGAATCACAGAATGACTTTTTGGCTCTTGTGTCAAACTGTGCAACCCACAGGTTGCAATTTCAGGTGAATTATCCGGTAGTTGAAAGTATCCCTGATTTGACATCCAGTCACTTTTCTTTTCCTTTCTGGATATGGATAATCTTAGATGTCACAACACAGGAATCTGTGCTGAGAAACTGCACAGATTCCTTAGACAGAAAACAGAGATACTGTCAAGCAGCAGCTTCACTTCGTCTCCATGGGGAGAAAAACAAACCCAAGAACTTGCAAATTTCACATAATTTTGATGCATAATCCTCAGGCCAGGTCAAGGTCAGTCAAAAATAATCTCATTTCTTTAAAAAAAAAAAAAGAACAAACGTGGCCTAAGTTTTCCAGTTTGCTGTGAAATTCCAATCTCACTCACAGGTTTAGGGGTTTATTGTGAAATTTCGCGCACAAATTCAGGAGTGCTGAAGAAGCACTCCAGAATCGAGATGCTACTGCAGATCTTCTCTGGAATTTGTCAAAATACCTAAGGCTAAATCTAGTTCGTGTTCTGACCCAATGCAGTCTCTCAGATTTAAAGCAAACCTGAAAGCTGCAAATCTGGAATACATTGAGTACAATGCAGATGTATTTAAAAGCTTCTGCGTTTATCATAGATGAAACTGGTAGCCAGTTTTTCCTCATCAGTAAATTATGGAAAGGGTCGAGGCACATGCTCACAGCTTGATACTGGTTTCAGATGTTTGCAAGCAGAATGGGAATTCTGTTTGGCCCTTTTTTGCCCTGTAAAATGCCAAAGAAACAACAAGCAGGTGTACCCTGAAATGAATTCCCCTTGTGTCGGCACAAGAGAAGATATGAAAGAGCTTCACTTTCTCAAGCCACCTTTTAATACCTGCTGGAAGAGCTTAAAGCTAGGCAAACCTGGGAGTAATATGAGTTCTGTCCATGTCCATAGCTGAAAGACTAAAGCTGCCAGTCCTTCCTCACTGCAGGCTGTGAGAGATTTTGCCTTTAACATAGGACCTTGTATGCTGTTGCATAGCAAGACCACAAAAGTGCAACACACATTCACTGATCGATACTTCTGAAAATGTTGACTTAAATCTTTTCAGTAAAGAACGCATTTCCTGCAGAGAACATGAGCACTCGCTAAAGACCCAAAAAAGCCCATCAACAACATAAACATTGGCTCACAGGAGCTGACATTAAGAATCATGGTCGGGTCTGCAAAATGAACAAAATATTCCCCGAGGACAAATGGCAGTCCTCTTTCCTGATGTAAACACCATAAAGAAAATATCTCCCTCCTCTTAGTGAAATTTTTCTGGAACTAATACTGCTGTCTACAATCCTTTTTACATTGAAGTCCGTGGCATAACTCTCTGCCAAATTCTGACTAAGAGCAAAATGATAAAAAATTACTTGGACTGAATGGAGAAATTGTTGAATGAAGTAAAGAAACAATACGGCAGCGAAAGGAAAAGGCTCAGATGCAAATGTGCAATGGCATTTGGTACTGTTAAAGTGCCTTAGGGGCTGCTCCACTCCCTCAGGGTCTCCATCAGTGCTATCAGCTATGCTAACACCCTAAATTACACCTGCCTGGGAGCATCCTCCATGGCCCACCACAACAGCCTGTATCCCTTCTTTTGTGTCCTACTCTCCACCACAAATGGGCGGTGCATCCAAGCTGTTGCTGGGAATGGTTCCTGACCTGTGCTATCTTCCAAAGGGAACATGGCAACCATGTTGCAATGCCCTAGAATGACTGAATTTGATAACACAGATGCTGCTAACACTGTCCATCTCAGCCCAACTGCAGTAATTAAGGTTGAGGGGATCAGCTTCATGAAGAGGTGCAGCATCATTAAGATGGGAAATAGGAAAAGAAAGGAGAGGAGAGGAGAGGAGAGGAGAGGAGAGGAGAGGAGAGGAGAGGAGAGGAGAGGAGAGGAGAGGAGAGGAGAGGAGAGGAGAGGAGAGGAGAGGAGAGGAGAGGAGAGGAGAGGAGAGGAGAGGAGAGGAGAGGAGAGGAGAGGAGAGGAGAGGAGAGGAGAGGAGAGGAGAGGAGAGGAGAAAAAGCAGGAATCACAGTATCTTTGAGTTGTAGGTAACAAGTCAAACATTGAGATGTTTTTTGTTGAAACCACATTGTTGTAGTATATTCCTAATAAAAGCTAATAAAACAGTCCCCTCCCACTCTTTCAGAGGGGGTGACAGTGTATGACTGGATCATCCATAGCTCAGGGGCTATTCTGGCAGCCTCCAGTCATAGCAAACAGCACCTTAGAGCTTCCCACACCTCACAAGGAGAGAGCAACTTTTTCCTACATTCTACACGTAGGATTTACCTGTTCAGCTTCTCCAGATGGAAATGAAGCTGGGAGGAGGAGGTGAAGGTGTTTATCGACATGCCACTACGTTAAAATTTAACCCTTTTAATGGCATCTTAGTTGTATTGTAATGGCTGCTTCTATCACAGTGCTGCTGTGCTCTCTGTTGTAGCTATAGCAATGAATTACACTGGTTTTTTTTTCATTTTCTCCTAATGTTTTCTTCAAGCTGAGCCTGCAAGTGGGTGGAAATATATCTATTACTGAGAGTGCAGAAAAGACAGCTATGAAACTTGGGATCTGATTCTGACTCTGATGCTGAATTACTGTCTAAACCCAGGCAAATGATTAAACCTCTATGCACTGGATTTCCCCATCTGTAAAAATAAAAGGGCGGGGAGTAGGATAGATGTGGAGAAGCAGGAGAATAAAGTACCTCTCCCTTATGATGATGCTATAAAGCCTGATGTCTGAGAATCTCTGCTAAGGAAATTTTCAGAGAAAAGAGTAATATCCTTAAGTAAGTGGTGTAAATGCAGATATGCTGCCAGATTGCAGAAGAGTTAGGACTGTTTACAGAACCTGAAACCTCTCTTGCTAAATGTTGTTGTCATTTCATAATCAAGTAAATGGCAAAGAGCAGTCTGTAAATTTATGTGCAAACTCCCATCTGTGCCAGAAGAAGAAACTAATTTCAAAGATGCAAATAAAGCTGCCACACAGTACCTGAACTGTATCAAATTGAGATTACTGGCCATAGTGCAGTGATATGGGAGTTGAAGGTTTTGGGTTTTTGCACTGAACGTACAGGAGCATTCAGCAAAATATATTGCTGTGCTGTAAATGCATTAACATCCCTTGCCCTGCCAGGAAGATCATGAATACTACTAACTCACAAATGGTGTTTACAGCATTAGCTGCGGAAGCTAGGTTTCTCTGTTAAATTCCCTTTTCTGCCACAGGCTTAGCAAGATCACATAGCCTTTCTGTATCCTATTTTTCATTCTTAAAATGCTGGTAACAATATAGGCATGGTGGGTGCCAGTAGGATGCATTATATGGGATTGTACAATGAATTGATTTGCTGTTTCCTTAAAGCTAATATATTTTCTCCTATGTCAAACATTTATTACTCTAGCTGCAAGAATAGGTGTCATTAGAAATAGAAATTTACTGCGCAGTGCAACTTAGCTTTTGGACATACCTCAAATGCTGAAGTATTTACACTAAGTGGAGGAAAAAAATGCCCCCCTTCTAGTGGTCTTCTTTGCCATGTGGACACCTCTCTGCATGTTTGGCAGTATATTACAGCTTGGCACTGGCAGTATTTTCATTTCAAACAATTTTTGAGCAATGAATTCTGATGCTGTTGTGAAATGCTTGTCTCCTGTTTTACGCTGATGTGGGTCCCTAAAAAGGATTAAGAAGCACCCAAGCACAAAAAAAAAAACCTGTTAAGTTCTGTCCAAATTACTGCTGGGATTAGCCTAGTGTACAGATCACTTCTGAAGTCTCGAATATTATCAAGGAAACAAGATTCACATCATCTTAAATATTTGTGATATCCAGCTTGTTCTAAATGTTTGCACCTTCTGCTTCACTTCCCAGAACAACGTTTCTTAATTTTGTACAAGCAGGAGGGTTTCACCAAGAAGACAGCAGTAATAGTTAGCACTTGAATAGCACTTTTCACTTTCAAAATGTTGTACAGATATTAAATATTTTTCCCAAACTCATGCAAAAACTGGGAATTGAGGAAAAAGATTTAAAGGTGTTAATGGAAATTTGGTGCATATATTTTAGGCTTTTGATAATCACAACCACTCCTATTGCTATTTTTCTAATATGGGAACTAAGATGGCCAAATCATGATTTGACCACATCTGTTTAATCAGTTTGTAGCAAGCTCTGTTCCCTATTTCAGTGTTTTATCCACATCTCACAGTCATCACTGGGCTTACTATATTTGTACCCTCAAAATGTGTTATCTATCCTGTGTAACCCGGGGTCCTGTTTGTGAAATGCACTGTCTAGAAGATACTGAACAGGAATTTTTCTGATGCTGGTGTGATCATGACATTGGTGACAGCTCTAAAATGAAAGTTAAATAATTTAAACTGATTTCCTTTGTTATTAAAAATTGACTATCTCAGTTCAAAAGTAGACTTAATCAGCTGACTGGAAAAAGAGCCTTTACTGCCATAGAGAAAGCCTTGTAGAGCTCTTGGTTCTGTCCTATATGGTCCAAAAAGGGCTGAACAGTGGATGCAAGCAGCTAACTGAGGATATAAAACACCTGAAAGAAGAAGTACTGCTCTTTTATCAGTTGTGGAGAAAAAAAGGAGAAGCTGTTAGTATCCAAGCCTGTCAGATAAGTGCCATTAGAAAACTGTAAGGTTACTGAGATTATTATTCTTTAAAATTGCACTAAAAGACACTAAAAATGAGTTACAGCTCAGTGCCTTGAAGAACTGCCCAAGCAACCCATGAATAAGCAGACTCGGCCCTAGGAAAACATACAGTCATGTTAGCAAGTTCAGCAAGCTCTTTACCTCTGCTGAGCGGGCTCTGCAGTATCTGCACTATGTGCACTTGTATTGTGTGGAGATACCTCTAACTTGCCACAGAGAGAGGCACCGTGACATGTCTTCATGGGTTAAATCCTCTGGCTGGTTTGAATAACACTTCCTTTTGGAAGAGTACTTTTCTGGGGGAGTTACGGCAGTCAAGTCCTGATCATGCTGGTCCTTCTCTAACTGAAAGGAAAATACGGTGCTCATCTCTCAGAGAGGGGTGATGGGTGCTCTGTGTGAGGGTGGGTCTCTGGCTGGACAGGGTTGCTTATGTCCTCTGCTCAACACATAATATTCTGCAAAGATGCTACTACATTTTAGCCTTTCCTCTGATATTCCCCACAGCATGGCAGAACCTATCTAATGTATCTATCTAACATACCTTAGTATCTTATCCAGGTAAAGAAGCTTGCATAGATCAAATAGACTTTGCTGAGAGCTGAACTTGACTCTCTGGTGAAAGTTTCAGTGCTTGCAGGATGTAGTGTGGTATCCTGTAAAACTGGGCTGTCATTGTCCAAAGCCATGAGAGAGCAAAGCAAAAAATGCAGCTTTTTCTGTCTGCCCTGCCCAGTTTCTTTACCAAATGAGAGGTCTGGCCGCATTCATCTTGTATCACTTCAGTTGACACTCAACAGATGCAGATGTGTTAGTTTTATATACATCTGCAAGACTGAGCACAAACAGAAGTGGGTGCTGTTCATCAGGTAGAAAATTCGAAATGACATGTCAGATTCTTAAATAAGTAAAACTAGAGCTTGCAATTGGACACATAGAGATCCAAATTGTATTTACAGTCTCAGAACTGAAAGGAGGAGGTGAGGATGAGTGTGCCTAGGTCTCTCTATTGCCCAAGGTAGTCATGTTAACTTCTACATGCATACAATGGTGCCTAGAGTGAAGATCTCCATTTGTTTTATAGCTGGACCAACTGCCAACTTGCAAAAGTATGTTTTACAGAGCCAGCAGTGTTAGTGAAGTTGTAAGCTTAAATACGGTTATGTTATCAACTTAAACCTGGCTCTTAATTTGAAATGTTTAGGAAAAAGCACTGAAATTAGCTCTCATATCATTTTCATTTACTAATGGAGTAATCAACATCTGTAGAGACACAAAATCTTTCACTCAATGAAAAGTGTGCTCAAAAATTCTCTTGTCTGAGATCTATAATCTCATTTTAATTAGCATTGCACATGATTACTCCAATCAAAGAAAGTCAGTGGCAAACATTGCCATCTGCATTCATTGTTAACATCAGCTAGCACGATGGCAGTCAGTGAGTTTACGTTAATATGTGGGCTCTGAGGTACAAATGTCTGTTCAAGGACAAAGAACACTGTCCTACTTTCTTTCTACTTCTTTGCTTTTGAAACACACCTTTCATCTTAGAACTTGCCAAATATGGAGCATTTCCAGTCTGGCATGTGTTTTACATCTGGGATGTGACAGTCTTGCGTATTCTCTGCAACAGCAGATATTGTCATTGGTTTTGAGTAATTTAATTATGTGTGGATTCAGGATTGTATCACATCTGCCCAATATTCAGCACAGTTGCCAACTGTGTGGTCAGGGTTTTGAGATGTTGACAGGCTTCCACGGCAAGATACTCAATTATTCGGTGAATTTTTAAGACAACGAATGTTCAATACAGTAATAAAACTCAGCCCACTGCATGCTGATACGGGCAATACCAACAGGCTGATAGGTTGTATGCCTGTTTGTGTGTGCACTGCCATTTCTCCAGAGATCAGGTGTCACTAATTGGTTAAGAAGAGGTGACTGATGATACTTAGCTCCTTCTGGATTTACATGCTGCTTCATCATATGTCCTCACAGAAAGCCTTATTTGTGAAGGCAGCAGATGACCTGCTACTGATAAGAATCCTTTATGCATGTAAATTTTTACTAAGATATAGCCAAGCTTTTAAAGGATTTCTACTGCTAAGCCATTAAAATTTTTCAAAGGTTACACACAATCCAAGAACATTTACCAATAAAGGCACAAGCATATCTAAGCTCATGGATTATGTAAAATTCAGCAGGATTGTTTATTGTCTTCATCCTCAGAGAAGGGAATTATCTGGGCTTTTCCAAAGATGTTAGTACGTGACCGTAAACTCTTTAAGAGAAGACATATTCTAAATAGCATTTTTGCTCCTCCTGAACCAGAACTTTCACGAAGAATAAGTGCTTATGAGAGCTTTTAAATTATTTTGGTTGCATAGTTACAACTCTGGTAACTTTTTTTTTTAAGATCTCCTCATTATGAGAGGTAGCCTTGAGTGTTTTAAATCTACCCATAAAGATGCTATAATCATTCTCTGCAATTACACTACAATGCACAACAATTAATTATATCAAATCCTTCTCACAGAAGTGTTTACCAGTGAAGAGATTTCCACGGCTTTATTTCTGACAATAAAAGAGTAGGAATCATTATACACCTTTTGGGATTTTACTGATCTAACATTTCTGTAGTCAGGATTATAATCATATTATTTTCCCTATAGGAAATAAACACCAGTTCTTGACAGGCATGATCTTTAAACAATATTTTCCATGGGAAAAATATGCCCATGTATTTTTTCCTGTAGAAATGAAGATTTTTAGCTAGGTAACTCCAATGAGCAACCTGCACTCATGTACAGCCTTGCTGGGATTCATGTGCAGGCTCTTCCGCTGAGAAACTGGAGTATGTCTACCCTGAAGCCTGCTGGTGGAGGTGCCAGGCATAGGACTGGACAGGGCTGGGAACTGGTATCACTGTAGCTTGGTCATACAGAGCTCAGGGCAGGCTGAAGTTCTTTCCCAGGATCTGCATTGAATACTTAGGCAGTAAGTTCATGCTGAACTATGCCCAGCCACAGTTTGATAGCCAGGTACCTTAAAGCTAGCTCTCAATTTGTGCTTATGGAGTCCCTAGACTTACATATATATATATATGTCCTATATTAATATACACATCCTATACATGGGATTTTTTTGTATAGGCATACCCAAGGCAGACATCCACTCCAGACTGATGGAAAACATCTCCAGCATCAAAGGAAACAGCTAGGGCTGCTTGAGCAGGTGTTGCAGCACAGGGGGACTGGACGTGGCCAGTGAAAGCGCTGGTGCTGTGTGCAGCCTGCGTGCATTTGCGGGGTGTGTGTCAGACTGGCGCTACTCGGGTCAGGGCATCTTTCAGTTTAGTTTCCCGTTTCAGGAATCCGATCTGTGCAACCTAACACAGCTCCAGGACATGAACCAAAGCACTGTGAGTGGGAATAATCAAGAGATTCCCTTTGAAAGCTCACTTCTGGTCTGAACTAGATGCTAAGATAGGTGCATCCATTCACCTAAAGAAATGCAGCATGGTTTTGGTCCATTGTATTTAGTCCTCCCAATGCACCCCTGTCTGCCAGACACCCCCCTGTCTGAGCACAGGGAAGTGTGAGAAAAGGACAAGCTCAACAGCCACAAATTGCTGTTGGCAAGGTCACAAGAGGGGCTTCTGGCTACCAGGTTTGTTTACTAGATACTCTGATATGGTGATTGTTCTTTATTAAATGAAACAGTAAATACCATACCGTACTGTTCAGTTTCTCTTAAAAAAAAAAAAAAAGAGGATTCTGTAAAGATTAACTTCACAGTGGAAAGTCTTCCTCCGAGCAAGACCTTTCCCTCTGGAAAGGAGCAAGGGTTAGCTGTAATGTAAAATATGACAAATTGCTCAGAAGTAAATGCTCCCAAGACTGATATAATCACCTGTCTTCATATCTTTATTTCCTTTCACAGAGCCATGTTTGACTATGACAAGAGCAAAGACAGTGGCCTCCCAAGCCAAGGACTCAGTTTTAAGTATGGAGACATCCTTCACGTCATCAACGCCTCGGACGATGAATGGTGGCAGGCGAGGAGGGTCACTCTGGAGGGAGACAGCGAGGAGATGGGAGTTATACCCAGCAAGAGGAGGTGAGTGCTGCCTCCTCCTTCCTACCTCCTTGGCCATAATGTTAAAATATTCCATTTTACCCCAAAGACAGGGCGCATCAATCTACTGAAAAAATGGGGAAAGTAGAGGAAAATCTCACAGTTTTTTCAAGAGTTGGAAGATATGATTTTTGCTGTGAGATTTAAAGAGCTGAGGCTGTTTAACTGTACTGAAAAGAAACTCAAAAGGTGACTCAATTATAGTGGATTAGTAACTTCAAAAAAAAGAGGGGAATGGGGAGACAGCACCATCTACTAAAGAGCTTCGGCAGAAAAATGAATAACCAGAACCCAAGCCTGGGAATTAGCTCTGAATTTGAAGTAGAGCACATGTTTTAATGTCAGGGTGATTAGCCATTGCATCAAACTGCAGAGGGATGTAATGAATGTCTTGACATTTTCAAATCAAGACTGTATGTCTTTCTTTTGAGAGAGTAATAGAATTAAACTTCTCAGCCTGTATGATGTAAAAAATGACGTTAAATTATATAATGGTCCTCTTTGGCTTCAAAATCTGTTAATTTAATCTCTGCTTGCCTGGAAACTGATGGATAATCAATATCACAGTAAATTTTTCATATCATATAAATGAAATCCACTCTCCAAGCTAAATCTGAATCTTTGTTTAGCTGTGATGGATCCATGCCGACTGATGGAGAGAGAACAGACATCTGAATCTCTCTCATTGTTTGTATTGTTTACTCTCTCTAGGTGATTTTGTAAAATTGGCCACGAGTCTCCGATAGTATCAGAGACCACACAAATTAGTATTATTTTCTGTATTTTCTGCCTCTGTTGATAGTTGGTATAGAAAGGTCAAGAACTGAAAGGGTAGGAGGAAAATGAAATCTGTCAAAGCACATTTCTCTTTTGCGGCAATGCTCCCATACTGCATATAAACTTTCTATTCCCAGCTATTTCAGCTTTAGCATTAATATAAAAATGATCATGCCCATTTTTATAGTGGGGAAATGGGACGTCTGATGCTCTATAGAGCACCTGCTGCAGTTTCAAGAGAGTTGGCCCATGTGCTAATAGAGCTCACGGTACTCCTTGTTCTAAATCACGTAAAAGTAAACTGAAAGGCCATGAAATACCTTGTTGACATTAGCACTGCAAGGACTTTATTTTCTCTCATCATGACTATGTTTGAATAGCAACCACACCAGGATTTTCAGCAAAAAGCAATTTTGGAGTTGTATAACAGATAGAAATAAAAACAACATTATAATTTTTAAGATGGGAAAAATGTGCCCATTAAACTGATTTAGTCTCTAGATATTGGAAAAGGAATACTTGCCTACTATTAATTGCTACAGTAAATACTGTTGTAATGACATGATTGGCTCACACATGGGAAAAGAGGAAAGTCTATTCTGCTATTACTGAGGGAAGTACGTGCACAAAGCTCACTCACAGTGTGGTGCATACTATGAAAAGCTGCAAAAAGCTTTCATACATAATAAAACAACTATAGGGGAAAAAAGGGCAAAGCAAAGTGACTGATTAAGATGTGGAGTTGTATTTTCTGTAAGGTGGAGAGGATGTAAGTGCCTAAAGCTTATTGGGTTACCTGCACAGTTATGTTTTCAAGGACAAAAGATAGAGGGTCTCTAGTCAAGGTTAGACACATGATGCTGCCTATGAAAAAGATGAGGCTTAGGAGACACTGAGAGAAAAGAGAAAAAAAAAAAGAAAAGAGGCAAGATGAAAATAGGTTGGTTAGAGTCTAAAAATAAGAGTCTTGAATTTGAAAAGACGCAGGTATAGTTACCATGCTCTCCACTTGTCATCCTGATTCTTCACTAGTGAATCTGAGAGGTCTGGAAAAATCAATGGCATCTGATTTTCTGTCGGCATTAATGTAATGACATGGTACACCTGAGCTGGGGAGGGGGAAGGTTGCTATTATTTCATAAAAGGTTTCAGTTGTACAAGGTTATTTTTTCCAGTGCACTGAAAAGTGAGTATTATTTCCTTTCTGTGGATTCTGGATGATCCCTCAGAGCCAGTGAGGCTGATGTGCTCTTGCTTAGCATCTTCTCTGGTCATTTACACCACCCAAGCGGAGGATGAACAATCAATGCATACAGGGCTGAGCTACAGAGAATAAAGCTCATCAGACTTGCCAGAATTCACTAATTCAGAGTTGAATTTCCTCGGCAAATGTGGGTTATTGACTATGAGAAGCTTGATCTCAAACAGAGTACTCCTGGGATTCATTTGACCAAATGTAGGCAACTACGGCATGGAAATCAATTAAGCTGTTTACTCCAGGATGCTCTATCTCTTACAGTTTATATGGGACTATTTCTATAGGCATTGCATTATATGTAATACGGCATGTGTAATATCTAGCAGTAAAATATGCCTTGTGATAGAACAGGAGGAAAAGAGCATCTGTAGCTGTTTGTTGGGCTGTGGTTTGTCCTGCAAGCCCAGCTTCCTATGATGTTGTTGGTTAAAGAGATTTTATATTTGTCTTGTACTTTTCAATCCCCCATTCATTTCTGTTCCTTTTCTTTAGGGTTTGGTGGGTTTTGGGGGATTGGTTTGGTGGGGTTTAGTTTTGGTGTTGTGCTTGGACTCTTTCTTCTGCCTATGTATATATGAAGGAATACTGTCCTGTGGGACTGTAGCATTTTTTGCACTTTGAGTCAGGGAAAGGCTATACAGATCCAGGGATTATTAGTGCCAAGGTGAGTCTTTTAGTGATCTGCTTTACTACTTTATCTCCTGTCCAGCAACAGCTAGCATACAATTCCTGCATTTTTCATAAGTGAAATCATTATGGAATAGCTCTGAAAGCCAATGGCCAGTGACCACTTCAATTTTATTTTGGTATGTGTATATATATATACACAAATACATGTATATATACACGCAAAGCCATAACAAGTACATTATATTACTTCTTTAAGGTGCTGTGTAATGATATTTGCTTTCCAAGTATTTAGTTTTGCATTTTTTTACGTCTTTTTACAGGAGAGCCCTTCACACAGTGACAATTTAGCATGAGCTAATAAGAGAAATTTTGAATGATAAATCAAGACTCCATACTCTTTTCTCCTCTATGATATATGTGATATACCAGAAGAACTAATAATTTATAATTATAGGGGAGCTGCCACTCATTATTCTCTCCAGGATGTTGGATACATTGCCAGACTTTACCTCTTAGTGATTCAATAGAGTTTGAGAGCTATTTGTCATTAGATTTCAGTGCTGCTGCCAATGTGTGGACTTGTTGCCTTGCTGATTGTTAAATTGTAAAGTCAGGCTTTAAGAGGGAGTTTTGGAGGGTAGCACTGCAGGTAGAGGAGGGCTACTGAAAAACGCAGCACAAAGAAATGAGGGTGGCCCTGTGTTTCTCCATTGATTTGTGCAAGGACCAAATCTCATGAACTGGTGAGCCAGTGACCTCAGCAGGGATTAACGAAAACTAAATGGTCAGTATCCTGCAGTGCTAAAATATCATTGCAACCCTTTCTACATCTGATAACAAAATTTTGTCCATTTGTCAGTATGTATTTATCGTCTGATTACAGCTGTTGTTCTCAACCATGGGTCTGAGTAGCCAGTTGAGTAGAAACCAAATTGTGATATTGGATGGCATTGACGTTGGGAACAGTAGGACTTCAACATAAGAGGCTGCAGACCACTTCAGTTGCTGTTTAACAGTCACCAAATACTTGTTATTATATAATATTAATGAATGAATTCTGCAGGCCAAATTTCTCTTAGTTCCACATCCACCAAAAAGATTTGTCCAAGCTATGTCTAAGGCGAGAGGAGGGAACAGTTATTATGCTGGGCAGGGTCTCCAAGGTGAGGGGACATAACTACCAGTCCCATACCTGTGCCTCAGGCAACCTGTGGCATTACCTGTGCACGACGTTTACACACGTGAATTGCTCCCCTATCACCAAAAATTACTATTTTATACTAGAATGACCAACAGAATTACATTTACACTAGATTTTGGTTACATTTAGATGTATAGATGTACAGATTTAGATTAGAATTTCTACTTATGCTAGGCTTTTGATCACAAGAATTTTTATTTTCTCTTTTTGTCCTTCCTACTGTTTGGATAAAGAAAACAAATTCAGCTTCCTGTAAAGGGCAGTAGCAAGCTGAGCAGCCTATGTCTAAGACTCCCTCCCCATGGAAACACTCACATTAGTAAGCAAATCAACAAAAAGCATGAAACCAATGTGCGTAAGTTGGAGTGTATTAAATTCCTAGACAGATGCTCTAATTCAGTAGTAAAGAGACTTTAATTTGCTGTAGCATTGATTTGACACCTTCAGTTCTTTTCACTTTTTCTTTGCTGAGTCTCTGCACCCAGAAAAGCTCCTACATCGCAAGCCCCACACAACAGCAACCTCCCACTTCATGAATGTTAAGCCTCTGTATCTTCTGTCACGTGGGTATATCTGCTTGACTTGTGTCTGTGGGTCTGAAAGTAATTTAGTCTGTGGTTTCACACAGATTGCCCCAGAATGGCCAAGGGTAAATTCTCACCACTTTTACTACAGCTCCCACTGTAGCCAATGAGGATTTGGTCCTAAACCACTAAAATATTTATACTAATCTTTCTGTTGTCTTTAAGACATGCAGCCACAAAACTGCTCTCAGACTAGACATCATTCTAAGATATCCATTTTTTAGGTAGTTTAAGTACATCTGACTGCAAAATGTTATGCAACTGGTATCTCTGTTATCACCAGCTGAAGGTGTATGGCGATGGTACCAGCCTGATATTTGTGTTCTCAAATAGACGACATTCTCCCCACAAATACATGTAACCACGCTCTCCTTTCAGAGCAAAATGGGGGAAAAAGTACATAAAAACCAATGTTTCACAAACATTTAAGGACAAGGAACAAGAGGTTTTCCCAGCACAGAAGTCCCTGTGGGCAAAAAGCCAACTTAAATTTGTTATTCCGCTCAGCTTGGCAGAAGGGCATGTTTATCCACTCAAGTGAGTTTTATTTTTAATGGTTCCATATAAATTGTCTACCTTTCTAAACATCCCTTAAGATTTTAATCCTTAGATGATAAAACTTTTTAACATGGCATAATCATGTAAGCTTTGTCTAAAATAAGTTACCCGACTATACTTACTAATCTAATTGGAAGAAATAAATATGGAATAAAATTGAAATATATGTGTATGTATAAACCTCTTCCTGTTCTCTTGCAGTGATGGAAAACTTTTATGCTGAAGGAAAACAGCCCTTAGATTTTAAACAGAATAAGGTTGTTCTACAATTTTATGAGAATTCATTTCCTAATGGCATTAGGCCTACTCTTTTCATAAAATATTGACCAGGTGCTGAGCGGCTCTCTATAAGCAAGTCACTGAAGGTGGAGAGCTGAACGAGAACACGTTCTCTGCTACTAAAAAATGCATGTTCTGTTGCAAAAATACCACTTCAGGAATGGCCAAAAATAATTTGGAGAATGGGAATCTATTGGTAAGCTCAGACCTCACATAAACAAGGCTGAGCAGCACAGAGGATGGAAGCAATAAAAAACTGTGGACTGAGTCCACATATTTGGACTATAAATAGTAATACATGCTTTCACTTATCTTCCACTTGATGGGCAGGCAAAACAAATATAATGTGGATGACCCGAAATAGCGAAGCAACACAAAAAGAGACATGTTAACAAAGATGTAAAATATAGCAAGGGCTTTCAAGTATCCATTTTACGTTGCATTCTTCTATTTGATAACTCTCCTTACTACAGTTCTCATGCTGCATTTGAAAATAAATCATTCTGCAGAGCACCTCAGTGCCAAATCTGTGCAAATTAGGCTACTGTAACAATTTTATTTGATTCTCAATAGCAGTTTGTAATTTGCATCTGTATTCTACATCTGTGATCATCACTGTCATTGAAGATTAAAGCATGTCTCACTTGATATTTTACATCTCTGCTGTGAAGACTCATCAGTGCTTTTAGAAAGGCACTGACAAAATTCCCAGTGGTCCATTAACCCCCCAAAATGGAGGATCACAGTTCATGTCTGGTTGAGTTATGCCTGATTTCTTCTTGTTTGCAGTGCACACAAAGACCTGAAAGTCTCATTTTGAAAAATCCCAGAGGCCCATTTTCAATAGCAACCTGTGCCCAGAAGCACAAAGGGAGATAGACGTTGCAGAGCAGTGGGTGCTGCATCCCAGTAGTAAGTCCCTCAGAAGAAGAGTCAGAAAGGAACGGCATCCCAAAGAACTGAGGTCTTGAACTTGCTAGTGAGGAAACACTGAAAGCTGAGGTGTATTTTCAATGTACCTCTCCACTCTTTTAGCTATACATGGGAAGAGAAGAATGAAACCTGATCATTTTTTAAAAAAGGGGTTTTAGGCATCTACTACCAAAAAAGGTTTCAAGAGAAAATGAGTATACAGGATATACTCCAGCTGTCCAAGATCTCAGATGGTCTTAGACCATTTCCCTGTACACAGCAGTATTTCTGCAGGGACCTACACTTGGAGAGTGGGTGGAAAGCTGGAGGTGAAATCCCCATCAGTTGTGCTAGGCGATGCTGTCTCCACATGGGACTCAGAGCATTTCAGCTCCCAAGTCACGTTTGAATGCTGGATGTAGGTGTTTGAACATTTCTTGAAATCTCATTGAGTTGCAGTGACCACGAGGCACTTTTGAAAATAGGACTTGAGCCATGAAGTAGTTTTGGAAGTCATATCTGTGCTTTCCTCCATCCCTTAGGCATAGCTCTGTCAAGAAGATATGTAATTAGAAAGGGGCATGGGAGCAATGTTTATAGCAGGCAAGTCAGGCTGCAAATCTGGGCCTCTGCAAATTTGGCAGATGGCAATCCTCTCCCTTCAAATAAATGTTTTGCACAAACACCCATAATCCTGCTTTGTGCAGCAGCAGTGAATGAAAAATGGATACAGTTTGAAATGAAACAATTCTTCCTTTAAAAGCAATTTCCTCAGCTGATTGATCAAAATGTTGTCCAAGTGATGGTAGGTTTGCTGTCAGCTAGAGCAATGTAAAGCATTTATGCTCGTGTGCTATTTAGGCATTCAAATGTCAGCTGCTGCAAAAGGCTTTTTGTGCCTAAACTCCCTTTGTCTTGGGGAAAAAGGGGGTCAAGTTTATTTTTCTTTAAATGTAGCAATTACAAAACTGAAGATTCAAAAAAGTACTAAAAGTGCTTGAATTAGTGTTCCTTTTAAAAAATAATTAAGATGTATTTTCTAAGAGCTGGATCAATGATGCTCAAAGAACTGATATTCCGTACTTTTTATCTGCCTCATTTTGGTTACCTTTTTAGCTCTGTCTACAGCAAAAGTGTCCCGGTAGCTCGGGTGAGAAATTATGGGAACATCTTAGTTCACTGCAGTCCTGCACTCTGACCACTTCAACAAAGACTAAATCTTTGGAGAACCAAGCTAAATGCTAACAGAGTTCTCCAGAGCATGTAAAAACCAAAGCTTTTCAGACATTCAGATATTGCGTTGATTCCTTCAGGAAAAAGAGAGGTATATTCCTGATACCAGAGCAACCCACTGCCACATTTCAAGTCCCAGACCCAAGACGTGAAGGCAGTAGAGCACCTGAGCTGAAGTGCTTTAAGAGTATATTATAAACTGGGCAAAACTATTTATTTTATCCTAGCCTTTCTCTGGCAGCTAACTCATTGACACTTTGGGCAGCAAGAGTAATGTAATCACCCTGAGACACATGAAATTTCAGCTTGGAAGTTTACAGTTCAGCTAAATTATAAGTAACTGAGAACAGTTTTACTGTGGAAGGTGTCAGGAAAATTGTAATGGGAGGCAACACTGTGTACAGTACTTAATACAGTACCAGATTATGAAATGTTTGTAATATTCAGCAGGCATGCTGAGCATGTATGAACATTGTTGGTATGTTTGCCTGGAGGATTAATGGCACTTAATGACATTATTTATATACTTCTCAAAGCAATGCAGAATGTTTCTGCAGCTCCTCATCTGTCTGCTATGCCTGTAGAAAGCAGCGATGCCTCCATGGCTGCTAATGCAATTAGGATGAATTTCATAACTAAGATCCACTCTTCGGGGGTTAATTTCCAAATTTCTTTATGCAGTGAATAAGAAATGAAGTTAAAAGCAGAAGTTTTAGAAAGTTAGAAAGGACTGGAATGAGTTTAAATGTTAACACAGATTAATAAGTAGAATACTGTGTTCATTTGAGCTAATTATTTTCTCAGAAGGCATCCATCCTATTTAGGCAATTACACAGCCTCAAGTCTTCATTTCTTACCGGTACTATCAAGAGACTTCATCTGCTAGCTTAAGTTGAAGACTGTTCATGTGTTTTTAATAACATAGATTTAATTTGAAAGCTGCATTTGAGCTGTTTCCATGTGAATATTCCACACTTACAGAGAAATGCATTTATTCTAAATTTAAACTGTAACTATAGTAACCAGCATTCACTGTGTTTCAGTAGGAAATATATAAGCCCACTCAGACAGAAGGAAACATGTTCTGTTAATTATCATTCTATCAAAAGACTAGAGTTTGTGTTTTTTTAAAAATAATTATCTGAAACTAGATATTCTTACTATCCAGACTTAGAAACCAAGAGATTTGCAGGAATGTATTCTAATGTCATTTGTGGGAAACTGTGAAAGTTAGAAAAAGGGTCATATCTGGACCAATTTGGAGGATATAATAAACCTCATTTTTTTCCCAGCTATTTATTGTCTAATAAAAATACAATATTGAGCTCTTATAAGCTAGCTTTGCAGGATTCTCCTTAGATTTCCTAGAGCAATTCCTAATCTTAGACAAATAGAGTTACTGTTTCAATTATAGGTAGATGATCGGATTTTTTTGCTTGGGCCAGCAGATGATAGATTCTGTAGATGATTTTGCAAAGGTAGTAAATGTCACTTTTACAGTAATGACCATATTAGTCAAGGTAAGTAAGGACATGAACAGCTTCTTCCTTTCTTTAAATTTCTCTCTCTGCACCTGTTTTCTTAGGGGTTGATTTTGTTAGGGGAGAGCTCACTCCTTAGATTTTTTTTTTTAATTCCTAGCATTATTATTTAAGCATACTGTGTTAAAAGTTTAAATATACAACACATGTAAATCTTGTAGTAATGCTGAACTTTGCAAATATACTAAGGGTATGTAGTTTTCCCATAGGTAAAATATTTACTGCATATATTTCAGTATGCTAATGGATTTTAAGTTTTACCAACATGTTTTTAAAATAATGCTCATTCATTGAATAATGGGAATTCAGGTTATTGATCCATAATATTTAGGAAGAGAAACACTGAATTATCTAGTGCGATGTCCTTTATACATGCCTTGTGTGTCTCTTTTTTCCCCTCTATACTGAGGACTGTAACTTGCGTTTGTCCAGTCTTAACTCTAAGATAGATATGAATGGATCGAGATGCCACACATTCCTCTTCTATATTATTTTGGTAACTAAACATATTAAGCATTAAAAAGTAAAACTGTCTGTGTTTTCATTAGAATTAATTTGTCCGGCTTCAGCTCATTGCCAATGATTTTGATATGTGTTTCTCTCTCAAAGAGAATTTTTTAGATCTCAGTATTTTCTCACTCTGAAGGCATTGCATATACAATATAACAACGCCTCTCTCAAGCTGTGTTTACTGAAGCTATGGATATCAGGACCAAATAACTTGTGAGGCTTTTCATTGGAGCATTTCAACTTTAAATGTATGAATACCAGAACTGTACAGACTAAGCCAAGTTTTGGGTCATATCACACTGCAGTTTGGGCCCTAAGGCCCCAGGAGGTGGGCTCACAGGGGCTGCGTGCTCTGGTTTTTCAGCTCAGATCGGGACTGAGCTTTCAAAGCAAATGTCCTTTTTGCCCTCCCTTTCAGCACTTTGGTTCACCTCGTGTGACAGTCTTGGTGAACGCGTTCTAGATTCATTTGTATTAAACTGATCTTGAAGATGAGCTCACCCAAAGCATCCGCCTGCTAATGGGTGGTCAGTTCATCAGGCCAGACTAGAACTAGTCCAAAGAAAAAACCCTGAAACGTTTGTGTCCTCTCCTGTTTGGCCACGCTATTTGGTAATGCGAACCTGCCCATCTTTGTTTTCAGAACTACCCACTCACAATGAGGTTTTCACTGAAATGAGTCAGAAAACCAAATTCTTTTCATTCTATCTGCTCGCAGATGTTTGTGGAGGGTATGGTTTAAATAAGAGCATCTACTCAATTCACAGTGTTTTAGAGGACTTGAAAATAGCTCTTCTGCCCCTGAGCTCATCTGCTCAGAAATGCTCTTTGTGGCAAAACTGTGTAGTTTTAATTAATCAAAGCCTCAAGAAAGTTTCTCTGTACTTAAATATTGTAACAAATAGCACACCTCCATCTTTCAGAAGACAAATTTGAAATTCATTTGTAAATAAGGTTCTTAAAACAAGAAAAACTTTCCAGTGATAGCATATTCTATATTACTTCAGTTGAGCTGAGGGCAAGACACTTAAAAATCTGTGGTATTGTAAAGTCGGTATTGCAGAACCTAAGATTTAAACAGTGATCATGTGCAAAGGGCTCTGCAAAGCTATGGGCAGATCATCTGCATGTGCATGGTGAGTGTTGGTTTATGGATTTGAGGCAATTTGAGAAAACTTAAAATACCTAACACATTTGTTAAGGATTGCCCAATAACACATTGGCCCCTGGAAAGCTTCTAGGTACCTCCCTCAAACTTAGGTTAGTAAGAAATTCTCTGGTTTTATTTGAGATTCAAGGCAAAGCTTGCTCTGAAGGATGAGAAAGGAGCTTCCCCTTCCCCTCATCCCCAGACAAGCTGCTGGATCATTTCAGTCAGCTGATTAACTCTTTAAAACCATTACAACCTATTCACGTTTATTACTTGGTTACCCTTCTGCTGTGGAGAAGGCAGCAATGAGGGGCACTGCTGGGAGCAATGGGAAATGGGGCAGTGGTGGGGAAAAGGAGCAAGACTCTCCTTTCCAACAACAGCTGTTTCTTGCTGCTTCTCAACCCATCAGGTGAAACACCATCCTTTTTACTTTGCATTTGCCAGGAGCTTAGACACCATTCACCACTTCTGTGTGTCACATGCTGTTTTGTAAGACATTTTAAACTAATTTTAAAGTATTTTAAGGTATTTTTTAAGCAGTTCATGACTCTGAAACCATGGCTTTTTTTTTTTAAATAGATTCAGAAATGGTGGGATTTGTTTTACCCTATTTGGATGATCTAAAAGTTCATCATTTATGTAAGCTAGGGAATCAAAGTTCCCTCTATAGGAAGACAAAAAGGTGCCTGCACAGGAAGAAATTTATTCCATCATATAGTGCACACCTGAAAGCACCAAGGTGAACAGCTTATTCTCTCTCTGTCCTTGTTTCATTCCTCTGACCACAGAAGAACTCTAAATGTTGCCTGATTTTTGGACAGCTTAAATTAGAGAGGGTAAATCTGGCCTTAACATGCTTTTGCCACACTCCCATGGGCATTGGGAGGGAGTGCTGTTCTGCTGGTGTAGGACAGCCAAGGCTCCTCGAGTCCAGTCCCGTGTTTGCCAGAAAACTGCTGCTTGGCTGCAGAAGTGACCTGATGTCTCTCTCTTTCCAATTTATGAAATTTGCTTTGAATGCTCACTTTATGCATAGTAAGCCACCAATGGTCTCGGGACACTAGATATCAAACATATCATACAAAACACTGCTATAATCAACATGTTTCTTTATTTGTGTTTTGTTTTCCCCAGAGTTGAAAGAAAGGAGCGTGCACGTTTGAAGACAGTGAAATTCAATGCGAAACCTGGTGTAATTGATGCAAAAGGGGTACGTAAATAATGAAACCTTTTGAAATTGCACTTTGTAATTGTTTTATGAGTTTCAGAGTTGAGAAAATTTAACCAACGTAAGGAGTATTTAGATTGTTGCAACCAAGACCTGGAGTATAGTGAAATATAGACAGGAGCATAGTATGATATAATCTTCTAAATAATTAAATATTCTTTTTGTAATAATATTGACTGACAGTGCATCCTAATTGGAAGATAGTAAGAAAATAAAGAGCATTCTGTGATAGCTGTGAC
Organism: Theristicus caerulescens; assembly: GCA_020745775.1. Classification (NCBI taxonomy): domain Eukaryota; kingdom Metazoa; phylum Chordata; class Aves; order Pelecaniformes; family Threskiornithidae; genus Theristicus; species Theristicus caerulescens. The sequence goes on along the minus strand of CM036559.1, from coordinate 124,928,943 downwards.
TGCAGTTAAATGATGGATAGAGAAGAAAAGACATTCAAAACCAATGTAGATGGGTAATTGTTTAATGAAATAGGGCAAGAAGTGTAAATTTCCTGGCTTCAAAAGCTGCTAAATCTCAAACAAAAAGTTGGAAGTTTGGAGTCCCAGATGCAAAATTTAGGTTTCAGATGTTCTGCTTTGGCAGTTGTGACAGACATTGAACACAGGTGTGTTTCACAGCAGGCACGACAGGCCAGCCAACACAAAACACGCACATTCCCTTCCACCAGCGCTATCTGGACAGAACAGCCTTCCTGCTGTTACCGCTCTGCAGCATTGCTTTATTGTGCCCAACAGGCAACAGTTTTCACTAGCCTGATGTCTAACATTGTGTACGTTGCCGTCTGGCTGGCAAGAGTTATGCATGAGAAATGCCCACAGTCCTGGCTGTTGAGGTGTATTTTTCTGCTGAAGTGTAGCTTGGATTTGTAGCAGTAGTAAATACTTGACATTACATTTGCAGGGATTTATTTTTGAAAACAGTCCAGTTGGCATACATGGGATTCACAACTGAGGGCTTCTGTGAGCAAACCAAGAGACAGAGCTTCAGAAACCATCAGCAAAAAGTCCTGTTTGGCTGCAGAAAACACAGGGCAGGGCCAAAACCGGGTGATGAGAGGGCACAGTCGTAAGTAGGTGCTAGGAAGGGACAAAACCAAGTGGTTCAGCAGTGGCTCCTCATTCTTAATCTCTTCTTGCTTCATTTCCCTCTGTAATGGGAATACTACTACTTCCTTTATCCCACTTTATTCTGTCCTTTCACTTAGACTGTAACAGATTAGCAGGGTAAGAAGTTCCTCTTGCCATGAACACGCAGTTCCTAGCGCAGTGGGTCCCAAGCCTCTACATGTCAGCAAAATAGTATTTCAAACTTGCAAGTACTACCCTGCTACTGCTCTACAGAACAGCTCCTGAGTTCAGTGCAAATGCAGAATAATTGCACTGACTGAAACCAGTTTCCCAGATTTATAAGGTACGTGGAATCAGAGGTCAGCCTCTGCATAGTATTTGCACATGCAGATAACTTGATATAAAATATATAAAAAAACTTCATTGTGAAAGGACTTATTCATCTCATTGCATTTCTTCGGGAGTCAGAACTCGAATTTTTAGTTTGAAATGACCACTCTCTGCAACCCCGTAAATTAATGTTGCCATTTATTTTGGGAGATAATAAGCTTTATATTGCCAATGAAATCACTTGTTAAATGTCTATTTCCTGTATATAAGCAAAGCCTCAGGGGAATAATTCATTCATATAACTAATGGTCCTTATTCAAGTGAGTCTGTCAAGAATTTAATTACCTCTTGATTCCCTGAATTGTTTTTCCATTTTTGTCATCAGTGTAACATTAATCTTCCAGCCACTCACATCAAAGTTTGTTTCAGTGTTTAGGAAATTGCTTCAGACCACAACCGTTGCTCCCATTTGGGAACACACTTTCTATTGCTAGTTTTTGCTAAAATTTGCTTTTGTCTATTAAAAAAAAATCCCACAATTTCAGGGCTTGTGTTTGAAAGAGCATAGAGGGGAAAAGTGTTCACTGCTAAATTAAGCATCAGCATGTAAAATGAGGTGTTTGAGGACACGTATATGTATGTGCGTTTTACGGATCAGCATTTCCAGTTAGTCTTTCAATGTTCAAAAAGTGGTGTAAGCTGTCTAACAGTGCATGCTTTACCTTTTTTTTATCTGGAAGAGATTCAGTCCAGATAAACAGGCCCTGGAGAACTCTTCGGTTTGGAAATCAAGCTGAAATTCAAGATAAAAATCAGGCTTCTGCGTATCTGTTGCACCTTTGTGCTCATACATTCATGACCACATGAGCAAGTGATACTATCTTAATTTACTCTAAAGATGAAATTGGGAGAATAACGTTTCATGTGAAATTTCTAAATTTGGCCAAGAGATGTGCATGGAAGCATTTTTTAACAAAATTTAACTGAATACAAAGAATGCTTGGGGGTTTTTGCACAGGTAAAAGGTTTATCCTGTTATGATCTTACTTGAAGCATCTTGTTGGCCCCGATTCCTTTCTTCCCCTATAGAAGCAATGTTTAAGACCTAATAAGCTATAGTAAATGTTTTATGAGATAGTGCCAAAACTTCTCTGAGATAACTTCTCTCTATGATTTTAAAATATGAACTGTCTAGTTATTCTACAAGTTTTAAAAGTATTATGTATTTTCATCTGTTTATGCCTCATTTTTAATCCCAAACCCAGAGATAAGATACAAAGAAAGTATTGCAGATGGTGTGACATTTGCAGCTGATCAGCTTCTTGTCTCTCATGAAAAAGGTGTTTAGGAACAGTCAGCAACACAGCTGACAAACCTGTTAGCAGGAGTAGCTAAAGGATAATCTTTTCAAAGGCCCAAAAGTTCCTCTTTTTGAAGCCAAACTTGGGTGCAGTACCTCATCTAGAAAATGAGTTCATCATTTTTAAAAAATGTGACTTAGAATATTTATATCACTTTTAACTCATTTCATTGGACTCCTCAGGATGGATAAGAAAACAGGGAATGTGAATCACAATTAGGGAGCTCCAGTGAAGTCTTCTGGTCTCAAGTTTAAATCAGGCAATGGATAGTACCTTTCCGTACAATGCATAATTAAATTCTGATGCTCATTATTACAGGATATTGTATAAAAAATAAATAAGTTAAAAAGGAATTAGGTAATTTAGCAAGCAATGGAACCAATGACAACTTTTAACACTTTTGTCATGTATCTCAGGACATAGGAATTGTTGATTTCAAGAAGCAGAGAGATTATAAAAGGGGAAGGATCATGTTTCTTCTACTTTTTCTTTTAAACATCTGTTATTGGACAACTTCAGAAAAAGCTACTGGGCTAACTGGATCTCTGGTTTAACCCAATAGGGCTACTTTTCTTTCATGTTCTGTTTGTTTTGACCAAAAGAAACTTATTTGCTCAGGTTCAGAGGCGTAATCAGAATCCTAGGTCCTATTAACATTTTTAAAGATATCAAACCAATTAGAGATGCTAACACCTGTGTAATAAGGAAAAAAAAAAACAAATACTGGTAGAAACAGCTTCATTTCACCAAGCAAAGACTGTGCTTCAGTTGTGTTGACCAAGTCCAGTCTCTAGCTTCATTCATATAATTGTAGTAATGATCTTCATCAGCTTTTCGCATTGTTACTGAAGGTGGCTGGAGTATCAAAGCAACCAGTCCACCCCCCTGGTTCCCTGTGGCTGCTCTGTGCTACTGCAGCAAAGGGCAGGGTTTCCAGGACACCAGCTACCTTAAACTTTCAAACACAAAAAAGATAAATGAAGATGAGATAACACAGGTATGATTTCCTAAGCATTTGCTGTCTCAGTCTATGGGGCCCACTGGTCTATGGATAATCAATGGAAAATAGAGCAGCCCAAAGGTTTATGTCTGATATTTATGCTGAAGGAAGCTGCAGGAGTTATGTGAGCACAAACTTAATTAAAAAGTGTGTTTTGTGCTACATTGAACTCAAGATCATATCCCAAGTATTTTCTGATGCTCACCTTTGTGCCAAAAGGAGCAGAACATGTTATTAGCTGTGAGCAGGGTTATATATCTGCCAAAGCAGCATACTGAACTCTTGGTAGTTCCCCGTACCATAGGCTTCAGGCTGAACAAGAATAGCCTTTCCTTTTCTAATCCTAAAACCCACAGTGGCTGAGGGCTTTTCAGATTTTTACTGAATCAAAAAGAATGTCAAACAATGATGGAAATATTACAGAGGGACAAGAGACGAGCCAGGAATCTGCTTTTTTCTCAGCTGTTGTAATCACAACCAGTCTTTCAGGAGACAAAAATAGCACCTCTTTTGCTTTTCTCCCTGTCAGATCATAGACTCTTTCTTGACTGTCTCTTGAAAATATTTTTGTAGTGGAAACTGTAGCTCTTGGAAAGACCTTTATCAATATCTCACCGTTTTTCTAATATTCATGGATGTTGCCTGTTCCCAGAGAAATGTCGCACTATCTTCATAGAATCATAGAATCGTTAAGGTTGGAAAAGACCCTTAAGATCATCGAGTCCAACCGTTAACCTACCACCGCCAAGTCCACCACTAAACCATGTCCCTAAGCAACACATCTACACGTGTTTTAAATACCTCCAGGGATGGGGACTCAACCACTTCCCTGGGCAGCCTGTGCCAGTGCCTGACTACCCTTTCAGTGAAGAAGTTCTTCCTGATATCCAACCTAAACCTGCCCTGGCGCAGCTTGAGGACATTTCCTCTTGTCCTATCGCTTGTTACTTGGGAGAAGAGACCAACCTCCACCTCGCTACAGCCTCCTTTCAGGTAGTTGTAGAGAGCAATAAGGTCTCCCCTCAGCCTCCTTTTCTCCAAACTAAACAACCCCAGCTCCCTCAGCTGCTCCTCATAAGACTTGTGCTCCAGACCCTTCACCAGCTTCGTTGCCCTTCTTTGGACAAGCTCCAGCACCTCAGTGTCCTTCTTGTAGTGAGGGGCCCAAAACTGGACACAGGATTCGAGGTGTGGCCTCACCAGTGCCGAATACAGGGGCACTATCACCTCCCTGGTCCTGCTGGCCACACTATTCCTGATACAAGCCAGGATGCCATTGGCCCTCTTGGCCACCTGGGCACACTGCTGGCTCATGTTCAGGCAGCTTTCAACCAACACCCCCAGGTCCTTTTCCACCGGGCAGCTCTCCAGCTACTCCTCCCCAAGCCTGCAGCATTGCACGGGGTTGTTGTGACCCAAGTGCAGGACCCGGCACTGAGCCTTGTTGAATCTCATCTTGATGCATAATGTTTAGGTAAAACTTAATGTTATACAGAGAACTGTTGGGTTTTTTTATACCATATGCCTTTTCATTTCATGTCTTATTTGGCCAGTGACTCCAGAATATTGTCTTATGGACAAATACCCAGTTTCAGTTCCCAGTGGAATAAATATCATGCCTCTCACAATCTCTCATTTTTTAATGCATGTGTCAGGGTGCATGGCGGGGTGTTCCGTCCATGATTAGTAGACTAGTGAGGCTGCTCAGCAGGGTGCTGAATGGGGACGAGGTGCCTGCCGAGAAAATCCAAACTCTCTCCCAGCAGCTCTGCTGCATATCAGCAGGGCAGGTCCTGGGCTGTGACCCACACCATATTGCTCCATCACTATCCATTAGTCTTTTTTCTATTCAGTTATCTCGTCATCCACAGTTCTCTTCATATTCCAGTCAGATCACCTACATTGCACTCAGCCTGCCCCTTCAAATGCCTTGGAATGTATTTATTATGACAGTCAGAAGCTTGATAGCATTTAATAATATTTCTTATGAGCAGATTCTGTTTACAGATCCCACAGCCCTGCCTGCAATGTCTTGCTTTATTGTCATTTTAGCAACACTGCACTGAGGCATGAAAGGAAAAAACTAAAATTGACTGAGATAGCAAACTCAATATTGTGGTGTAAATAAAACCCTCTGCATACTCAATGCACCTCTCCTCCAAATGTCAAAATCCAATGATTGTCAGGACTTCATATGCAGGACACGTTTTGACAGCTTATTAAGTATTTGGGAAAAAAAACCCAACCCACCTAATTCCAAACAATTTCTGCTCTAGAAAATCATGGTATTTTCAGCACTAGTCATCAAATCAGAGAAAAACTGGTCTGTAAGGAACCTCAGGTGGTCACCGAGTCCACCTCCTGCCCTCAGGGTGTCTTCTGTACCTTCCTCCTGTCTCGCAGATTTGTCTAATCTCTACTCAAAGACCTGCCACGACAGAAATTTCATATTCTTCCCAAACAGTCCACTCCAGTCCTTCACTCTCTTCATCATTAGAAATGGCTAAACTGCTGCAGTTTAAGCCTGTTGTTATTTCTTCTTCTATTAATGTGTATGAAGACTGGATTATTTGTCTTCATCTTCACCAAGCAGAACCTGCAGTCACAGCTGCCCTGGGCTCAGGTACAGCATCTGTGCTAGTGGTTCACCATGGCACATCTGGGTGCATCAACGCAGAGAAGAAGGTGATAATCCCAACTGAATCCCTGCTTCTCAGAAATTAGAAAGTATAAAGATGTATTAGACTACCTATCCTCTCTTTCTGCCAATCGAAGACTGTTTCTAACGTATCAGTGTTTAATTGGGCTTAAGTTTTCTAAGTATAAAGTTTCACCACTTTTAGTGTGAAACTGTTCTGTAGTCCATAATCACAAAATTTTCCACATATTCAGTGTATTTTTACCAACTTTTCTTTGTACCCCTCTTCTAAAAATATTTGACATAATGAATGGATTTCCTAAAGTGATTGGTACTGGGACAATAATAGAAGCAGAAGAAAATCTGCAATCTGAGTATGTTTGAAAACCTGCATCTTCATTGTGGAGCTGGCTGCTGATTTGGAGAGCCTGGTAACCCACACTCGCCAGTGGGTTACATTGCACTGACAGAGAAAGAGCAGATCCTCTGACATGTCCCAAAAATTGCACTCATTGACCCCTCAGTTTTCCTTATAAAATAATCCACTCAATTGTTTAATCATGTTTGTTTTCTGAATTCCCTCCAGTCAGTAGCAAAATGGTAGTGAAAGGATAGATGCTGGACTGGGAATAGCATTTCTGTCCACGTTGGTGTGTATTTGTCCATATGTACGTGTATGAAAAGAGAAAAGGAGGGGCCTCTGCCTTTTTTTCTCCCTCTAAATTTGGTGATCAGAAAATAGCAACAGATGCTGAGAAAAGATAATGAAAGTGTCAAACACCAGAATGTGTGGGATCACAGGTGGGGTGATTTACTAAGAAGAAGAGAGGTTGAACATAAATTAAGCAGCATACACCTACCTGCAAGGATGATATGGAGGAGGGTTAGTGAAGTTGGCTTAGGCACTGACACGCAATTAAATATTCTTTATTCTTGGTCTCAGCCAGATTTATCCCTCCTTACCGATCTAGCCTGACTTTTCTCTGTTCTCCCAGTCTTTCTAATTTCTTGCTCCTATTTAATGGGAATGGCTGCCTGTGGGCTATTCTTCAAAGAAATCAGAGTACTCTTGCCGGAGTAAGTGCTCATCTCAGCTATAAATTTGGCCTCCAACTGGTATTCCGACCATTGCTTAGAAAAATGATGACTTGTGTAGCTGTAATCTTCGGGAACTAGAGGTACATTGCCTGGGAGCAATGTGCCTAGGAGCAATCTGCCTGTGTGTATCTGCCTGCGTAATCCAGCCCTTTTATGTTTTTTCTAGCCTGCCACTATTATAGTTTTTAAGGAGCAGCCAGTGAATAATGCAGCTGCAATGTTGTTGTTCTGTTTCTACACTTACTGCTATTTTTAAAGATGTTGGGTTAAAGAGGGCAGAGTGAACTGCAGTCAGCTCTGTTGCCCAGGGCAGCAGCTGGAGGACAACAACCTGGATGTGGTGGAGAGGGTTGCTCCACCGGGACCCAAGAGTGCCAGCAGCCCAACAACAAGGGGTGCAGTCCAGGGCAGTCCCAGGGCATGAACAGCAAGTCTGGTGGCAGCAACCAAGGTTGGTCCACAGCCCTGCGGTTCCCAGAAAGTCTGTAGTGATGAGTCAGGGTTAAACAAGCCAGAAAGTCACGTCAGTAAGGTGAGATGGGATGGGCAAGACGCAAGGCAGGGCACAGGCAAACCGACAGCACAGCCCTGGCAAGGACCACGGGCTGTAGGAGTTTATTGAACCTACTTGTCCTGCAGACACACGTCCTACCAATGTGATCCCAGATGAGATCGTGAACAACCAGGACTGAGTTGCTGTTTATTTTGTTCTGTGACTATCAAAGCACTTTAGTTTGGTCCAAAATTTTCTAGCTTGCCTTTCTTATGACTATTCAAACAGCATTTGCTACCAGTAGGCTGCAAAAGATGTTAGGCTTATCCTAATGGTTTATACAGCTTAACATAAGGCTTATACTGCCAATTCTGACTAATTTTGATCATTAGAAATAAAATGTCAGTCTTTGCTGAGTAATTAAATTTTAGTTTAAAAATCTTTTTCCATTCCTTGGTGCTACTTCCACTTGCAGTATCAATTGAATTGAGTATTCTCTTTTACTTCCATTACATCATGTTTCTAATGTATTGAAGACAAAGAGCCTTCCCATTAAAGGCAGTAGAAGTTGACCTGAGCCGTAGTATGTGTTTTTTGCTACGGGTTGTTATATTGTTTTAGTCACATTAAAAATAGCAGGCATGAACTAGAGTAAAAAGTTAGAATATGAATTCAGTCCCCCAGCTTAGAGACACTTGAAGTGAAACTTTGATTCAGGCAGGCCCTAAGAAAAAAAAGAGTATTTCACTCTGATCTGATTCCTAATAACATTTTAACATTCCTAGTAACATTTAGCATCCAGAATGGTTAACAGTGTGGCCTCAGCTGTATAAACAAAATGACTTTTCAATAACACTCCAACAAACACATTGCAATTTGCGCAAAACAAAAACTATTTATTGTCTCAGTGCCAGACAATTATTGGACACCCACTGATATTAAAAATAATTTGCTTAGAGTGATAATTTCTAGCTAAAATATGCTTCCATTAGGCATCTATTTATAAGCTTCTGGAAAATGCCTAACGAGCACATGCAGAGATGGGTTGTAATGTTCTAGCTTGGCTTTTACCTGTCACAAAAATATTTTACCTGCACAATTGGAAAGCCTGAAATATGGCTTCCTGCAGAAATATTATTTACACATGATGGTGGGACAATTCTGTAAATGTTGTAAAACATTAGCTGATTTTTTTTTAATACGAATTTGCTGTCTCCTAAATTAATATTTCTCCACTTCAGAAATCCCAAAGTGAACAGCTCTCCCCTTCCTCATGGTCAAGAGCACCAGCCTGCCACTGTTGCCTAAAAGATGTGATGAATCATGCACTGGCTGTAAAGGGAACCTGGGGTCATTACTCTGCCCCAGGCAGATATGGGGTAAATGTTTAAAGCTAGGTGCAGTGGATCCCATTTCTGCGAGCCTTTACTGGGTGCACCTTCTAAAAAACATAGCAGCCATTTCATGACACGGTGCGACAGGGTTATGGCCCTTCGGTGCTTCACAAGGCTAAGGTGTGAGAAGGATTTGCAGTCCTTATCTGCTTTATCCTGATCGGACATGATAATCTAAACTTTAAGAACCACAGGGCCTTATTCAAACTGTGCAGTTTAAAAGGTCAATGTAGACATCTCAGCCATTTCTTCTGGACTAATCTTTGCACTAGTAGTTGCAGTGAATAAACTAGGCACTTGTAACAGGTATTCTGAATATACTCTTCCATTACTACTTTGCCAAGTGCAAAATATAAATGCTTGGATAGGTTAGGTTAGGTTAGGTTAGGTTAGGTTATGCACAGCTATCTAGAAATGCATGGGGTAAGCCCTCTGCCTAGCTCAGCTTATAGCTCCTGAGGTGTCAATACGAATTATGCTGTTGCTGTGGAGATAGTGCAGGCTCCTGAACTTTGCTTGTATACCTACAGGTGGAAAAATTACAGACAAGAAAACCCCCTTCTACTCAGAACTGAGCTTTTTATAGAAAATCATTCTGCGTGTCATTTATTCGCAAGAGTTGTGAATCAGTATTTCACTGTACACTCCCCCGTCTCAGAATGATTGAAATTTGCTTTGCTGTAACAAGAGAACAAGAACACTTTTTTCATGTGTGCAACTTAAAATAAGCTTTGGAAATCGTTCATGTCATAAAATTTCTGGTTTTAAATTTCCATTACTAATTGACATAAATTCTTTTACAAAACCATTGTTTCTGCAATATTGGAATTTAGTTGTTACTCTTTAGCAATCATTCAAGAATGCTCCTCTGTGATAAAATGGAAATTAATGACAAGGATAAAAAAGTAATGTGAAATCATGTTGCACAAATTCCTCACCGACTCATTCTTATAGATCAGTCTTTATAAGAAGTCAAAAAAAGCTGGTCAAATTATTAAAAGCAAATTGCTGAGCAGAGATATTTTCTGCACAAGGACTTTTTATTGGCAAAGGGCATTAGTAGGTCTGAGGGTACTCTCCAGAGCTTTGGTGTGAAACTGCCCAGTGCAGGGAGGAGGAATAAATTGCTCTTCTCCATCTGGCTTTGTTGCTGTCTTGCTTCTTGTTTTCTCTCTGTTGGATTTAAGTTCCGGAAAAGGCTGCAAGACCTCAGAAATGGGGGTAGCATTGGGTGTCATGGAAGAATCAGATCTCAGCATCATTCCTGCCAGTGCAGCCTGTATCTTGGAGGAGACATCTTCTCCCCATGCCAGAGGAAAAGCTGGGTCTCATTTGTCCAGCTGCCCTTGGTGTTTCCTGCATTTTCACATCCTCCACAGTCCTGTCTTCACGTTTCAAGACAGCTGGAGCTGGTGCCAGGCAGTGGACGCTGGCTGCACATCTGTTTTGACCGGAGCCCATATTATTGGGCTGCCCTGACCGTTCCCCTTGAGCTGAACGCATTTCGCTCAGCGTTTCTGCAAGGTACATTAGAAATACTGCTGTCATCAGCATCTAGTTCACTCATGTGCTGAAGTAATCAAATGAAATTCAGAGGATAAAAGAGCACATAGCCAGGAAAATTTAACTGTACAGTGTCTCATTGCTCCAGGATATCTTGAGGCGCTCCACAAAGACACGCAATAAGTTAATAATAATAATGCCTGTTGGGCCCCAGTCCCAGTCAAAAGTAAAGGAAAACAAGTGAGTATTCAGTTTTAATTTATGCCAGGGTAGCAGGATGACTCTAGCAGGGAACTGGCATGCCTTAAGGAACCTGGGTTTTTGAAATGGTGAAACAGTTCTAGAAATTGTGAAAAATACCGTCAAGTCAAATTTCAGGCTTTTACTCAGCTGAAGTGAAGAAATATGTTTTCATAGCTTTCTTTTAAAAATCCAGTAGAAGTTTTTCTTTCAAATTAAAAAAAAAATACTAAAGTAAAAAACCTTTGGTTCTGTTTTCCAGTTAAAAAAGAAGAAAAAACATTTTGCATTTTATTGAGAAGTACAAATTCTAAAGATCTGCAACTTGTAAGCATAATGGAATAGAGTAGCAAATGTGAGAAATAGAGGCTTTAGGGTTGAACTTGATCCAGATGGTGAAAAATATTTCTGCCTATTGGCAGCTTGTCAGTCAAAGAAAATACTGATGGAGTCATTTCGTCAGTTAATGAGCAATTTACATACATGTATTTCATAGATTTTCCAGTTTCTTCAGCCTGAAAATTGAGTGGAGTTTATTTATAAGATAATATTGTTTCTTAGGTGGCCATAATGTTAGGGACTATAGTATCAGTGTTTTCTATCCCACAAGAAGTGTGTGCCATCCCTGCTTAGGTAAGAGAAATGTTTAAGAGAGTCACCAACATAAAGATATGTAGTGTAATGTTACAATTGGTCACAGATTAAATATAACACAGTGAAAATTTGCTAGCACAGGTAGAATACCAAAGTTTACAGCTGAGAGTTAATTGCTTTTCTTCTAAGCTGTTCCAGCAGAAATTTATGCTAATTTTAACTTCATGTGTGTGCTATTTTTATAACTTATTGTCTAATGCCTGGAATTAAATGGTAGGAAATTTGCATGTGTGTTTAGATAATGCCATAGTTACTTGGCTTTTCTGCAAAAGAAGTGGTTGAAAAGAAAAATCTATAGTATTGGCAACAGATATTGTCAAAGAATTAGAAACAGAACAAAGTTTTCTTATAGTAAGATTTCACACAAAGCTCCAGAAGAGTGGAGTTAAGCGTTAACACTAATCAAGATGGTACAACCTCTATATTTCACATCTTTATTTCTGGCTCATTGAAATTCAAGCAGTTCAGTACTTAGTGACTCACAGGCCATGTTTGGGAGGTTATAAGGACACAGGAACTGCCAACCTGGGTCAAAGCCAAAGTCCATCTAATTTGATATCCCCATCTGTGAGACTGGTAGTGCGAGGTGCATTACTGGAAGATGTAGGAACTTCACCTCCTACACAAACCTCACACCAGTCCTTTAGAGATTGACTTTGTTTTTGTTTCCCCATGCCTTTATTTTTTATAACTTTAGCTGTAGGGCCTAAATAAATCAATGTTTTAAATGAAAACCATGAGCCTGGTATGATTCACTGACTCCTGAGCCAGGTCTTTGCCATAATTCAGCCTGCTACACCAGTCACCTGTGACTGCAAACACTCTTCCTTTTACTCAAAAGGGCAGTTCAAAAGATTGGTCTGCTCCAGTTATCTTGCAATGAATAGTTTGAAGGCATGCAGGTATTGTAAATCTTTCTCCACTACTACTTCACAAAATAAGAGTAATAAAGGTCTTTTATGCAACTTTCTTCTTTTTATGCAATGGTCCATTTTATGCAGTAGTTTACACTTGCACAAGTCAAGTGCACAACACTTGATTGCACAAATAAATTATTCCACAAAAAATAGTGATAAAGGAGCAAGTTGGGGTTTTTTAACAGCACAGATAACTAACACCTTCTCCAGCCTTATTTATTTGTGAGATTAATTCAAAAGATTACATAGGGGAGTCCAAACCCTCAATTTCATTTGCAAATCTAAGGAAGCACCAGCAGTCAACTGGGAATCAGAGTTAAGGAAAAGATATGAGAAAGTATCTGATCAAAACTGAGGAATGAAGATCAAGCTGATAAAGGTCCTATAGTGTACACTGTAGGAAGATCTATGGGTCTGGGCTGGTGACCAGACAGTCCCAAAACTTTGCCGAGTGCCCACCAACGTTACTGTTGATCTCTGAGGCTCTTTCGTCATCACTGTTGCACAAAGGATGCTGAGACAGGTTCATGCACACAAAGATTTATTAGCAGGATCAGTAGCTGATGGCATACATCGGCTCTAAGAGGGAAAGTTACTTTTTGGAAAAAAAAATTAAAAAGAGTAGAGGAAGATTTGGGACGCCATTGCCAAACATTGAATACACTTTTTAACCCCAGAGACAGCCTTGAGAAAGGATATGCCAATATGACTGCGGTGAGCCCGGCTAGGTCAAAGCCCACGCCAGACCGCAGCACAGCTCTGCGATGCTGGATCTGTGAGCGTCTCATCACAGAAACACAGACATTAGAGCTGTGAGAGGTTTCTTGTTTAGCTCTTTTCCCTTCACCGCCCCCTTCTCTCCCAGCACTGCAGTGTTATTCCCCATCGTACTTAAGATTAGCAGATTTGTTTTAAATGTGAAAAATGATCTAGGCTTTGCCACTTCCCTTGGGGCAGATTATTCTACATCCAAATTGATTTCACTGTCAAGGAGCTTTGCCCTTTCATATTTTCACACTATTAATTTTGGTGTTGCTGCTTGAACAAATCCTTCCCACCTCCTTTGTGTACAACCTTCAGGTACTTGTAAATGACCTTGGCTGTCCCATACGCAAGGTTTTTACATTGGTGTTTCAATCCTGCCGACAATGATGCAATGTAAATTAGCACAGACGAGTACTCCCTTTTTAATGTGATTCATACCTTGCATCAAGTTAAATACATGTTTGCAGAATTGGAAATACTGCTTTTACATGCTTTCTTGAAAGTCTATTAGTCTTTCTGTTCCCCTGGTAGTTTGTGTTGGTTTTAACTGTTGTTTTGTTAGGAATTAAAATTGAGTTGCTGGCTGGCAAGTGGCATCAAGTCAGTGTTAAAAAAAAGATTAGTAAAATTTCATATTTATGAATAGTAAACAACACTACTCCTGTCTGCACGAGCTAGACAGAATGGAGTTTTTAATCAGGCTTGTACTTTTTCATTTTGGATTTCCAAGATCCAAATCTCCCTGCAGCTTCACGGGAAAACTAAGCAAGCAGAGTTATCTTCAGCTGAGCTGCTTCTCACCCAGAGTTTGTTCTCACTTATCAAAACAGATCATGGTGCTATTCAATAAGGAATGACTGTAGTCCAGGCTTTCCCCCCCCCTCCTCCCCCAGATACTTGCAGTATCTAAGAAAATTTAAGGTTGAACTTAACAGAATAGGGACAGCCTTCCCCCTGCGTCTCATAAAAAGACACAGAGAAGTTGGCAAGTGCTTCTTGCCAGCATATAACTGTGTAGTCAGACTGGGAATAAAAGACGTATGTCTTAAGGAATATACTGCGTGGTCACTATACAGCCAGGCTTACAGTTGCCACTAACAACTTAGTTTCTCTTCCACATGTCTGCACAGATGTCATTGGGAGCTTTCTGTGTGAGTGAACTCAGTCCATGGCCAAGTTTGTGGTTACACTAGGAAAGCAAGAATGGCTCAGTAGCATTGGCTTTCCTCTAGACTTGGTCAAGTCAATTAACCTCAGTATACTTCATTATCTTAATAAAAGAAACCACCATGGCCTCAGTGATAGTATCCGCCAGGTCATAGTGTTGACCTAGTCCACACACAGAGCCTGTAAGGAGGACACTGCTCTGGGCCCGGTATTGCAGATGGAGCAACGAGGCAGAAGTTCCCAGAGTGCGGTTTGACCCACGTTCCCCAGACCATGCTGCCGTGCTAACTGCAAAACCACTTGTCACATAAAGCAAACACACTAACACAGGATTGTCTTCAAAAGTTTGTTTTGGAGACTTCATATTCATCGTGCATTTCTAACTGCTAAGAGAAAAAGCCCACTGTAAAAGCAGAGAGGTGACATGTATGTTTGAAAGGCGAAATGACACTGAGTATCTGTTAAAGCCCAAAACTTTTCTTTCTGGTATCAGTGCGACTTTTCGATATGATGGGAGAGATTTAACATGGAGAGATGTAACAGCATTTGAATGCCCAAACCTTTATTAAAGTCAATGTTCAAACAGAATAAAATAATGTCCCTAGTACAAAAAGTGTGAATTAAATATAGAGAAAAGGATTGCAGGGACATAATGTTGCTGATAAATTTTGTAGATTTTTGTAGAATATATGTATAAGTGGGGGCTTTTCATTTAAGTTAGGCCAAAAGCAGGTCTTAAAGGAGAAGAATCAAAAAAAAACCATGGCAGATGAGAAGCAGCAAAAGGAATGAACTCATATACACTGCTAGACCAATCTCAGAACAAGACTGATACAGATAATCACGTAACGTAAAAACTAGGCTAAAGCTTAGCTCAAACCTGCCTAAAAATAGGTGGTAAATGAAATTTATCTACACCCTGTATAAAAGAATTTCACAGCCAGTGCTCTAGAACAGCTTTTTCTCAGGTGATCCCCGAACACTGGTTCCCAGCTTATGGCTGAGGATTAGCATTGGTTGAATGACATAGCAAAATAAAGTATTCCCAATGTATTT
The DNA here is from genome assembly GCA_020745775.1 of Theristicus caerulescens. NCBI lineage: Eukaryota > Metazoa > Chordata > Aves > Pelecaniformes > Threskiornithidae > Theristicus > Theristicus caerulescens. The sequence continues at coordinate 124,913,658 of CM036559.1, read as the reverse complement.
GGGAGTTTAATGGCTTTTAGAAGATATAGTTGCTTTTAGAGCTTTTAAAGCATCAAAGAAATCTTTCCCTAACATATTAGGCTCTTCTGCAAAGCATAAAGAGGACAACCTCTATCAAGAGCGCATCTGCACTAAACAGTACAGGCTGGAGCAGCTACGTTGTGAAAAAAAACTTGGGAAGAAGCTCAAAGTAAACAATGGCATAGTTGCCTACTGCAGTATGGTACAACTATCAAATTACTGATGCACTATTCTTTGTAATGTTTACCACTATAAAGCAAATTTTGAAATTGGATTGTTTATTCAATGTTACATGGAAGTTTCTCTTAAAAAAACACTACCCTATTAGCTGATGAGTAACATATATAAATATATATAGCTGCTGCACCTAGGGAAAAGCATTTAGAATACAAAAATGATGTTGACACGAAAAAATACTGAAGGGAGTTCTTAAGAAGAAGAAACACACAGTGTCTTAATGTCTGTCACAACCAGGGAAGGTTGGTGCGTGTAAGCCAGACTTACATAGCTGGGGACATATGAGGATATTTGGTCAAGCAATTTTTGGTCATCAAAATGTTTTCTGGCTTCTCCAAAGCACAGCTTATGCCTAAGTAGTATCAAACAAGAATTCAAGCCAGGATATCAGTGAAAGCTTTTCTCCCTTTTTTTTTTTTCTAAGAAAAGACCCTTTTTTCATCACAGTTCAAATGTTGTGCAGAATGACCTCACTGTTCAGTTGTCAAACAGTACTTGAAAATTTCATTTGCTTTTTAGTCTTAGGCACTTGTCTATATCAAGTGCCTACTAATGTCAATTCCTAGATTAGTGGTAGTCTGTGTGAACTGATGGCAGTGAGGTATAAAAGAACGCTATTGTACAGGTTTTTCACTGCGACTGAAATGCCTAAGTTATTTGCCATTGCAGGATTTTACAATATTCATGGCAAGAAATTGCAACTTATACAGGAATCAATTTTCAGGCACTTTTTCACTGACTTTCAGAAACTCTGCCTGCATAAATACTGTTGAATCAAGCCTAAGCTTGATATCACAATTTCAGTTCCAGTTGCATGCAACTTTTGCATCGGGCTGAGAGATGTAGGCAAACACCTTTCTCTCATTTATCCTACGGCTGTTTCACACCTCTCCAGCAGCACAGGGAGATCCTGTGAAAACTGGCTCCAGAATATTTGACAGGTCTCAAACTTTCCATTTTATAGAAATAAAATCTCCCAGAAACATACATCTGAATTTTGTAGTTTAACCCAACCACCATTCCTCACATGCATGATCCTTTCTTAAAAAAGAAAATATGTATTCAGTGTTGGTCTCTACTCTTCCACCAACAGAACAAAATCTTAGACAACAGAACAAAATTTTAGACAGTGTGTCCAATGAAAACATGGGTTTATTCTGTATGAGTCTCCCTCTCCTCTCTTTACCAACCCCCCCATCTCTACACGTTAGAGATATATATCGTGGTATCTGTAAGAAGCATTTTGCTGGGTGTCTGCAGGATTTCATATCCTTAAGGTGGAGACCATCAGTCTGATTTTAATCACGCTTATATTGTATACAAAACCAAAATCAAGGTTTGTTTTTGGTTTCTTGTAAAGCGACACGCACTTAATGTACAAGAAAATAAATACTTGGTAAGCCCATTCAGTTAATACCAAGGACTAATTATTTCTGTAAGTTTGCAGGATCAGACCCAGTTTAGTCTTTTATAATATTTTACATTTTTTTTGTTGTTTCAAATATAATCCCTATGACTACATTGCGATAGTATATATGGTTATTAACACGAATATACACATCGATTAATCTATAGAAATATTAACACATGCATAAACATATTTGCTTATGGATATTAATAAACTAAGAGTCAGCTTTATTTTAGGAACAAGGCTTTTTACTGGTGTAAATGAGGTGACACAGTTGGACATCATAGTCACCTGCTATGAATTGCCAGATTTTAATTGTCCAAACTGAAGTGGAACAATATCTTATTAAAAAGGCAATCCAATACTTGAAATTGCAAAAGGAGAAAAAGTTTATATAACACTATAGCATATCTGCCTAATTTGAAATATACTGTTAGATCATGTGTAAGCTTGAAAAAAATATCTGCTTTTCTGGTGAAAATGGGGTTTCTGAAGTTTTTGCTATAGACTGTTGGGTAAAAAGTTGAAAAAGAAAACTTATAAGTGTTATTTATCGTATAATCTCTGTGAAACACAGCATGTTTATTTATCAATTTGATAACATTCTCTTTAATTCCAAAGTGAAATGGCATTTGGTAATGAAGTGATTGTCATTTTTAAACCCCTTTGTTTTTTGAGGTGCTATTGTGTGTATATATATATATTTTTCCCCCTTTTTAAGTGTAATGCCTATAGTATTACTATGTCAAATTCAATTGAATCGTGACAAACAACATTTTCACAACAGGAAATGTTAACATGTTACATTCCTTTCTTTGGAAAAATAAAAGAAATTATCACAGAAAACACATTTTAATTTAATTATATCCTTTAGGTCATTAAAGTGATATAATGTGCATGTCAGTCCTCTTTTCATTCACAGATTACTTTAATCCTTCATGTGCATTTTTTTTTCCTCTGGCTTTCTTTCATATTTGCTTTGTTTTGAAATTGCATGCTGTCTGGATTATTTGTGCATGACCTCCACATTAATTTCACGTTGAATGTTTACATACTCTGAAAGATTTTCATGGATCATTTATTCTACATGTGCATTTTTTTCCTTTGTTTTCAGTTACTGAACTTTAAATATGCTTGAAATGTAAAAGTGGTATGAAACTTTCGTGACACAAGTAGACAACTATTTTAATAGAGATTTTCAGTACCTAACTTCACATCTTTCAGAAATACATATTCTAAACCCCATTTTATGCTGTGCTTCCAAAAACGTGAGAAAATTCGTTATATGTTCTGAAACTCTATCTCTATTCTATTTCAGAATTGGAGCCCAATACTGGTTATATTTCATTCAAGCAATGACAAACACATTAAATTAGTCCTTTAAATAAGTTAAGAAGGTCTCTGCTCTCTTGGAGGTGATCACTTGCAAAAAGTCGCGTGTCTGGCCATTGCACGGGTTCAGTATAGGAAACAGTGTAGGATGTTGTCTGATGGACAACACAGAGCACTTCAGATAAGCACTATCTGCAGCTCCACATAGGTGCCCACTGGAAATACCAACTTCTCTCAATTGGCTGTGTAGGAACCCTAATTCCTCATTTAGTATCAGAAATAGATGTCTCAAGCAGGCATATCTTGCTTTTACATAGTACAGTGCCATGAGCCCTTGTGACTGTCTACAAAGTCAAAGGTTTTATCATGTAAAAAACCCAGTTTCTTCCATATTAATTCCCCGTTTGAAGAATTAAAGCAATATATGTTGTTCAACGTGCAATGAAATACCGCTTATCAGCAGAATTCTGTCTCTAAATCACATAAAACTAAAGGCATATTCAGAGGAACATAATGAGTAAATATACATGAATAAAATAAAACAAAGTATTTTTTGTTAAATTATGAAAAAAAGCATTAAAACATGCTTAAGAAGTTGTTGATTAAGAGGCCCAGATAAAGCACTATGAAATCAGCAACAGCTACCAGAAAAAAATATTTTATTTTAATTGGCACAGGGCTGAATTCACATACCTACTACAAGGAAATCAAAGGCTTCCGCTTCCCTCTTTACAGCCTATTCTTTTTCAGCCAGTTAATTAATTCTGTGCACAGTCTGCTGTGATTAAAGATGAGTGGCTTGATCTCGAAGCACGCTGAGCCATCTGTAGCCCTTTATCTGAACAAGCCAAACACGATAGTTTCCAAATAAGGAGCTGAAGGTTGTGATTTGAGACGCCTGTAATCAAATCGATCCAGTCTCCAGGGGCTTTGCCTTCAACCTGCAGACCTCACCGCAACCACCTCTGATTCTTTGCAGCTGCTTGATTTGAACTGATTTGAGTCACTACAGTTCTCTCCACTTTTACAAACTAGTTGTTTTGTCAGCATGAGTGTGACAACAATTAGACGTCCCTGTTTTTGCCCCATGCCTTTTCTCCTTCACAGTCATTCAATGACAAGCGTAAAAAGAACTTCATCTTTTCACGAAAATTCCCATTCTACAAGAGCAAGGAGCAGAGTGAGCAGGAAACAAGTGATCCAGAACGTAAGTAACCTCTTGGAGACGATGTCACATGCAGCAGCACAAAAAATGGGTGACACGCATGATACCAGAACCCCACACATCTAGGCAAATATCTGTTGTAGGCAGGCAGGAGAGGTATTACTACTGTGACCAATGTGTGACTGCAGTTTGGATCCAGCTGGTCCTTCCTTCCCTGGAAATGTCATTTTCAGAAGAATAAAACAGTGACCTTAACTTTTGGAAGAGCAAACGTGACTCCTCAAAGTTGTTGTGGCATCTCTCATAAATCCAAACTTGTCTCTGATTAAATATTCCCAGATCAGAACTGGCTCAAAATAATGCAAACGTGATTTCTTTCACAATACTAAACTAAGTTATTACTTTCTAAAACATCTGCTCTAATCTCTTTTTTTGCCTTTGACATTCTCCAATTTGATTGCCATGGGCAGCTTCACTGAAAGTTGAACAATTAAATGAAGCATTCGTGCTAACAGCGTAAAGAAGTAAATCAGATCTTGGAATGTGCACCTTCCCGGGCATTTACTGCTTGCTTAAATTGCATAGAGAACCAGCATTATTAAAAATACATGCTGGTTCCAAGCCCAAATATTCACTTTTTTTCTTAATAATTATCTCCTAAATTTAGCTGGTGAGGATCATTTCTGGGACTTTATTTATGGGGTTGTTCCTTCTTCCTCACAGCTCCAAAAGCCACGTATAATGGTCACTGCCTCTTTCATTGGCTGCATTCCCATGGAATATGGGTTTAAAGTTGTTTCAGAAAGCAAAAGCAGGGATCCAGATTGCTCAATCAACATGGTCAGTCATGGTAGTATCCATTTCAACTCCACTGACTTCTTCCTTCCTCTTCTGCGGCTGTTCTTCCTTTCTCATTGCTCTCTCTGGGGACTTCCGTGCAGGACATCCCCGGATTAGGTGACGACGGTTATGGAACAAAGACTCTGAGTAAGTTGCCAGGAATGGTCACTGTAAATCTTTTTTTGTTTTGTTTTGTTTTGGCTTCTGTTCCTTCTCTGAGGACCCTCCACTCCTAGCATGCACAAGATAGAGTTTTATTTGTTACCCAGCTGTGAATGCATTAAAAATGTTTCAATCGTTTTGTTCTGCATGACGATATTAAATAACATACAGTGTATCAAGCAGACACTTTCACTTCTTTTGTAATAACACCTTTTGTTTCTGACAGTATGTTATTGTTCCCATCATGGCAGTTCTGTAGAGTAGCATACCTAGAACTCGTTTTGCTGCCTAGACTGTTCTTTTCAGCAACAATCCCTCCCTCTCCATCTCAAGGGAAAGTTGAACATTTTAACTTGATCACATCCTGAGGCGATCAATAGAAAACTATTTTATGCTGTTGCTTCTGCATTTTCAGCTTTTTGCATGGGACTGTTTGTTACTTTGCTGGATTTTAGATTAGTATTTGCTATTAATGGAAGAAGTCATTTGCAGGTTAGAGAAGACCATGCCTTCTCCAAAGCTAATTTTGGACCCATTTCACCATTAGCAACCTATTCTCTGTCATGCAACCTTAATCAATTTCTTTTTCTGATGCAGCAGTCCTTTCTCAAGACTTGGCATTGCAGAATGTGTAACGTGTCAGAAGCAATTTTGCTTCCTCAAAAGTTAGACCAGAAAAATTGTATAGAGGGAAATATTTGCAGCTGATTTCTATATAAATAGCTACATTATATTCTGTATCCAGATCTAAATAATTTAAAGAAAATACCACTTGCATGTGTTTGGCTGCTTCTTCCTCAGTTCTTATTCTTTTTTCTTAAGCACCAAGTAATTGGAGCAAAATGTGTGTGAATGTTAACACTGCATTGCCTACTGTTTTGTATGTGCTTTTTAATTGCAGGAATGCACATCCATGCACACAATTTTAGACATTATTCTGTTTCTGATTTGTTGAAGGGACATTTTCATGGTTTAACTTTAAGCCATACAGTAGCTCGCAATTCAAAGATGAAAGCTTCATCTCTTGTACGAAGAAGAACAATTCTGCAAGACTAGTTTTGTCAGGGATAGACAGCAAATGTTGCTGCCACCTGAATTTTAACCATTCTGCTACTTTAAGTAAAGTGTCATAACAGCTCATTAGCAACAAACACAGATCATTCCCTGCCTAAAGAGGAGGAGAATACTCCTGATCTGATAACCCTCCTGAATATCTGTGTCCTTACAAAGACAAATCTCCATAACATCCAACCATCTGAAAGGAGATCACCGAATTCTGCAAATTGCTAAGGGAAAAGTAGCACAGAGGTATTATATAGGCTCTAGTTTCCCTATTAATATTGCAGCTACCTTTCAATTACTGACACACTTCTAGACATTCCTGACCATCCAAATTTCACTAATATTCAATGCAGATATGCTTTTTAATGACCGTTCTTACTATGAAGGGTATTTGTTCTTGTTTAATAAAGTTCTCCAGGGTCCTGTATAGCATATTAGTTTGAGACAACACCTGCTAACTTGCTATGAAATGTCCGAAAGTCAATATACTGTTTTCTTCAAAATGTAAGTTTAATTTTTTAAAGCTTCTTACTAAGCCCAAGATCAAAGTTTTCCATTACTATTTTTATCAGATATCATCCCCTCTCATTTCTGCTGCTCCAGTAACCCCATCAGTCCCACTCTATGAACCCCAAGCCATTAGGTTGGTACGTGGGGGAAACGCAGCACCTTGCAGAGAAGAGGTGGTCTTGGCATTGTTCCCATAGTCATCCTTCATGGTATCCATGCATGCTCTACTCTGGGTTCATCCCAGGGGATTCTTGGCTCTCCAAGAGTTCCTTCTTTCACGGGGAATGCTTAGAGGCAGTTGCAGGTGAGCACTGTGGGTCACCCACAGCCTAGTCTGCCCACTGGTTTGATGATAAATATTGGACCAGTTTTGGCTCCTGGTGTTTGTCAGGAGGTGATTTATTTGTACCCACTGTCCATTTAACCACTGTGTCTCATTCTCATTAACCCAGGGTGGCTCCCCACTGTATAGCCATTATACCATTGGCTTCTAAATGTCCTGGACCAGCTGAAAAGTTTCAACTGTTAGATGATCTCTCAGGTACAAAGGAATCAGCATTTCTACCAGAGATACTATTAAAACCACCGTTTAATTTGGTTCTGCAGACCTCCTGGAGACCATATAGCATGGTCTGACTGACCATAAACAGTCTGCTGACTACAGTTTGGGAACAGCAACTTCACATTATATAGATTGAACCTTCCTTTAAATAATATGATAATACAAACAGAACACCAGACTTCCCAAACCACAAGTCTGACCCGTCATTATAGTTTTTATATCCCTATTCACCCATCCAGACTGGTCTGGTAAAGGTTTTCGTACTCTCACTCAAATCCTGAGGCTAGACAATATCTGAAAAAAGATTTCTTCCATTTTTTCATTGGCTTTGTCTTCTTTTTTTTGGACAGGGTAAAATACAGTTACAATATTTGATATCAAAACCATTTTCATGTTTATTTGTTAATCCTTTGGGATAGATGGACACAGGTTAGAAATTTAGCAGAAATAGTTCCAGTGCATTAATGATGCACGTTACTGATAGTACAGAATAATATGAGCAGACACTTGGGTTTCATGAAATTACTCAAGACATCCAGCGAGATGCAAGCGGACCATAATATACTCTGAAATGAAGTTATCTGAGATGTCATTAACTGTCTCATCCAGAAAAGACATGGCTTTGCCATGACACGTATCACTGGCTAATACGTACAGTCTCTTTCTGAAATGCCACAAGAGAGAAAGCTTTCATTTTGCCTGTGTAAATTATCTAAGATTTTTCAGGTGATGTCACTGCATAGTTTTTATTTCCTCTCTGCACAACTACCTTTGCATGACTGTGGCAGTTCTTTTAAGTTTCTGCGGCTCTGTGGTGCTTGGTTCTTTAATTTGCTGTACTGTTCTTGCAGAACATGTTTCTTCTAATGCCAGCGATAGTGAAAGTAGCTACAGTAAGTTACTGCTTTCATTAGAGTCCTTTTACTTTGCATTGCTTGTTCTGTTTGTTTCTTTTATTTTGTTTCTCCTCCTTGCTAATCTTTTGTTAATGTTAAAAAGACGGTTGGAGCAAATGGCTTGGAATTCAAATTTACAACCACATCTTGAGTACAAAGCTATAAAAGAAAACTGGCAACCTTTGTAAGAAAAGGGAGGAAGGTTGTTATTTGGGATGTATTCTGGGACATAAAACCAAACCTGGCTTTGGGTAACCTGTGAAAGTCAGGATTATTTGGTTTGGTGACAAGAACTTTATTTCAGCAGGGAGGGGGCAGTTTCTTGATGATCTTTTAAGAGTAAAAATACCCTATAGCTGTAGTCAAGTCTGCAAAAGGCAAAAGTCTTTACAAGGTCACAATTTTTACTTGCATTTCTGCATGCCTGTATGAAGGGCTAAGAAACAGTCCCAAAAATTTTGTTGAGCCCTTAATTTTGGCATTACAGATTTCCTAATGCATAATGAGGTCTTCAAAAAAAGGTAAGATAGACCTTCACCCCTTAGGCACTGCCACTGAATGTCACTGATTCCCCGTAAGTGGAGGTCGCAGCCCTGCAATCTGATTTGGTTGGAATTACAGACTCCATGTGCTCATATAGCCAAGAGGCAGATTGTACATTCTTGGTAATTATTAGTAAATTTAACCAATATAACTATTTTTCTGGAAGTGTTGAAAAGCAAAAAAATAAGGCATTAAATAAATGACTGGAAATGTAATAAAAGGTAATTAAAATGAGAGATTCCTTACTAAATCACCCAGTTGTTTAACTTTTTCAAGCCATTTGCTTAGCAAATCAAGTTTTCCACCAGTCACTCAGCACTTGTGCTAAGCACCCGCATACATTCAGGTAATCATTGGTATCATACCTCATATTTACTAGTCTTGATATAGTGCATAGCAGTTGAGCTCTGTTAATAAACACTGGTTTGTTTCAGTAAAACAGCTAATCTTATGCAATTCAGAAATGGAAATTAGTTTGTATTCTCTTGTATTGCAAAGGTTTCCTTGGAAAGCAATTGCCAGAGTCACAATAAAACAGTAGGCACTCTTGAACTGCCAAGATCCAATTCTGAACCACTTTATTTTTAATGTGTCCTCTGCTGAGGAGGAGAGGAGGATTTTATGTTTGAAATATAAGATGCTCTTTCCCCAGACTGACTTTACAATCAGGAATGAGTCAACAGGTTAAATCTTCAAAAGTTTGCATGAGTCAAATCTCCTCCAGGTGTGTTTATTTCAGGGTGAGCTCAGGGTAAAAGTCGAGAGGAGAATCTAGGCTGCTGGCTGAGCACATCCCATGCCTGATGTACTGTCCCAAACAGGAGACTTAACAGGGGTGCCCAGTTGAAGCCAAACATTTGGAGCAGGTCCACAAAAGCTAGTTCCCAAACTTCATCATAAGACAGGCCAGACAGCCAGTTCCTCGTTGGCTTGAAACAAAGTGTATGTTTTGAGGTGCAAGAAAAGGGATAGAAATGGTTTGGGGTAGTTAGTTGGGACATAGATGCTTGGAAGGAAAAGGAATGTTGGGGTAACAACTGCCCACGGCAGGTGCTCTCCTTCCAGGGTGGTTTCCATCTGGGCAAGCTCCTGTCTCATCCCAGCAGCATCCAGCCTACATCCGGGTGGCTGGAGCTCCCCACACATTACTGGTGTGTCCAACAACTGCTGCCTGGTGGAGAAGATGCAGGCAGGGCTTCCTTCTCTGCCCGTGGGAAAGCTATGCCATTTAGCAGCAGAGGAAGCCAGTCTTAGGTTATGTCAAATGACAGTGGCTTTAAAGTCCAGGAGCTGGTGCCAAAGGGCCTAATTCCATTTGCTAACGATTCATTGGTGTGTGCTGACATGACATTTGAAGTCATGACCTTGAGCAACCTGTAACTTTGGTGACCAGCTTTTGGAAATTACTGTTTCAGATGGCCATGGTGGCATGTCAACTTTAGCCTGACTGTGTGTTCAATTGCTACATGGCCGTGGTATATCAGCATATCTCCTGTGGGGACTTAAAGCGCTCCTGAATCCAGATGGTTACTCTCCGGATCTCCAGGCTATCCTATGCCAACAGTATGTCCCATCGCACAGCTCACTGCAGCAAATCTCCCCTAGAAAAATTATGACTCAGGAACAGAGAAGAATCAGACAGAGGAGAGCGAGAGGCAGGTGGTCAGAGAGAGAAGCTAACAAATTGTGAGGGCATGGAGATAAGAGACATGAGGCCTGTCATGAGGAAGTTGTCATTTCACTGCAGTTCTGACCCTGTGAGACTGCTGAGAGGACACTGCACAATAGAAGCCTATCAATATCCCTCATGTGGGAAGAGTAATTATCAGACCTTGTCTGTGAACATTTCCTAAAGACGTATTCCTCACTGCCTTCTAATTTATTTATTCCTAATGAAAGGAAACAAATAGGTGGTCAGGGTAAAGCTCATTCCTGGTAGAATAAGACAGCATGCAGTTATTATTTCTGCTCTTCTTGTTTGCATCTGGGTAGCTGGGAACGGGGCCCAACGTCAGTCACTGCCACAGAACCAAGTTTGTTTTAACTCCATTTAGAGCCAGCCATGGTTGCAAAGCTGTTCTTCAGTGTGATGTAGTGCCATTTTGAGGAGAATCTGTATGTTCAAGGTGAGGCACTACAAGTTATTTTACCAGGACATCATGGGTGGTGACCTGCAAACTCATCTAGCCCTCAGTCTGTGCACTGGTGAAATGGGGCATACTAAGAGGACAAAAAAAAGTGAAGCTGAAAAATTCATGGGGAGCAAATAGAAAACTGCTGGAGAGCTCAAGGGTTTTCCGTGGGGTTGTGACCCTGTCCCAGTGCCCCTTTTCTCTTCTGTTTGCCAAGCAAATGAGCAGGAACAAAGGGGTTGTCTGCCCCACTGCTTTCTGAATTGTGGGAAATCAGCAATCCACACCTTGGCCAGCACAAAGAAAAGAGTGTGGGTAAGGAATGACTGGCAAGTGCCACGTGCTCTCCTGCAGCCGTTCATATTTGTCCCTATAAAAACAGGGCAGTTGGAGTCCAGAGTGAGGTATTCTGCATTTTTTCTAGTGGGTCTCTGGCAATTGTTTTAACATGTTTCTCTAACTTTTGCTTCTCATGATGAGCTTTTTAGTGAAAAGTAGCTAGTATTGAAACCTGTACTATTTGATCATCCCTAGAACCATTCCAAATCAGGGGTACAACTACCCAAAGTGATGTTGCAGGCTTCTGAGAGCTGTCCAGGCTGTGTTCTGGACAGTGATTAATAGAGGGGTTACAAATTGACTGGGCTTTTTCTTAGGAGATATTCTGATACATTCATATTTATTTAGAAAAATACATTGCTTAAAAATGTGAGTATCTGGCTGACGTATTGCTCATGTCTTGGGCTTGGGGGTTAAAAATCAACTTTCCTACAGAAGTCAGATACTTTTTATTTCAAAATAATAATATGATTTAAAGTCCTCCTATGTGGTCTTAAAGAGAAAATTCTTTGACCACTTCTTAGCAACAAGGCTGTTGCAGGTAGTAAACCTAATTTCTTCTGCCAGTGCTCTCAACACTGGGTTTGTAATGAGCAAAAGAGCTTGAGCCAACAGCAGGATTTTCTTTATCCCAACAAATAACCTTCAGCTCCACTACCTTCAGGGGGAACCACAAATACATTTGACAGCAGAATCTGGCCCTTTATAAAAAATTAAAAAGTATTTTTGAGCCAGGAATAAATGTTGGCTTGATCTAAAAGGGGCTGAGCTGCCGCACAGCTGCTACTGTGTCATATTGGCCACGCTAATGTGAAGGCTATAACCACGTTAGTTGATTTGCACCTGTTCCCAGCAGGAAAACCAAGTTTGCAGAGTGCTATATAAAGTCCTGGTCTAGCAGAAAGTTGTTCTTGTTGTGATAAGGATACACACAGTCAACTTTGACTTATCCCTGAACCAGCAAATCAAACCATGACTGAAAGTTTATTTTGAGCTCTGTAACTTAAAATGTCCTGATTTCTTTTTCAAACCAAGCTTATAAGAACGTATTTTTTACCATGGACTCATCAGTTTTTATTTTGCAAGACATGATTTTCATAATGGCCGTGAATTTCAAGTCTCTCTACTGCATATGTGTGGTAATGCTCTTACACGTAGTTCAGTAAAGGTTTCTACAGCTGTCATCAAAATTACACACACAATACCACATCTGTTTAGCCTAATTGCATAACTGGTTGTGATTGCACCAATTACCTAGAGAGGCAATACATGACTAAAAGTTAAAAATAAGGAAAATTGTTAGAAACAAAAATTTTTACCCTCTGTCAGCAAGTCACTCTTGTAATGAGATCTGAAGGCTGAGAACAAGGTTAAAGGAGTCCTGATTATTATGTTAGGCCACTGATTAATTAGGACACTTACGTTGGCTCTTACACTCCCCAAGGATTACTAAATCTTTCAGGCACAGTCAAATTGGCACAAGTATTGAGTCTCATTTTCTGCCCTCACAAGCTATATTGATCTTAAACAAAGTGCCGATAGACCACTTTTCAGTAATAAGTTCATTCTCAGACTACTGATGATCTTTTTATGTATTAAATTTCCAGCCTTTCATAGCTATCAACATATTTCCAAAAATCATGTGTTTACTTACATAAATAGAGGTCCAGGAAAGGGATTTTGAGCCAAATAGAGGTTAAGATATTGACTGTCCAGTGCAGTCTGTGCAGATGAAACAAAACAAGAAATTGATTTCTCCAAGATCCTGCAAGTCCAACTCAGGTAATCCATACCTTAGCCCAAAACCAAAATGGATGGTGACAGAAAAATAAGCCTTCTTTGATTTTAGATCCAGCTGAGCAATAAAATTCAGGCAAGGTCTCAAAAATAAAATTAATTTGTCTCATCTACATGTATTTCACATGCGTATTGATGGTAACCACCACCATTAATCCAGCAATTTTAATGAACACAAAAATTCCCTTTGATTTTCCTAAAGTCATAAATAATTTTTAGCTGTTTAATAATTTTCATAAGTACTACTTTTTTTATTATTCACTGCCTTAGATCCCTTTACAGATTTTTTCATTCACAGCCATTAACGGGATGCCAAAATCCATGGATTCCCACAGCATAAGGTGCTTGATGAGGGTGGGCGTTTGGTTACATGGTGGCTGCACCACAGCAGCTCTCCTGCCCCGTTACTCACATGCTGGCTGCAGTTACACCAGCCCTCTGGAAGCTCTGGGTGCTCTGGCAAGACAGTAGGAAATGGGGCCATTTTATGGGTTACATGAAAAATGCCTGATATCTGCCAGGTCTACGCTGAAACTGTGTTTTTGAGTCTTTCACAGACTTTCTGGAATCTAACCAGAAAGGGAAAACAGAGGCAACAGAGGCAACACCTTAAATCCATTTTAGGGCTACTCCTCTGAAACACCATAAAATCATTTAAAAAGTTGACATTAGTAGGCCTTATGAAAGACATTCGACCCCCACAAAATCTCTCAGCCCTGTTTACAGAGGCTGCGAGTTATAACAAACTCTAGGTTATTCTTCTCTTCCTGAGAACTCACAACTGACAAACCAAGAACAAAGGGAACCAGAGCCATAGTGATCTTGGGAAAGTGAAAGCCCTCCAATAATTTTATTTGTAAGAATATTAGATTTAGAAAAGCTTCCTTTTTCTTTCTTCTCTTTCCTTATCTTCTTTCTTTTCTTCTCTTTTTGACTTTCTGGAATTTTACTGAAGAACAAGGGATCATGCCAAAATCCTACAGAAAGGAATTTTCTTTTTTTCTCTTTTTGTTTTGTCTGTTAAATTTCACAAAGATTTTCCAGATCAATATAGCTAACCTGTGATAATTAAGCCTTTAATGTGCGTGGTAAATGAGGCTTAGTCAAATGATAAATAAGAGCCCATGTCCTGCTGATTTTCACAGTGTCTTACACCTCGAAGCCATCACAAGGGTACAGCAAACCGATTATTGATTGATTCTAGAGCTTTTCATTATACTTAATACTTTATGGACTACTTCAAAACCATGCAATACTGACTGAGTAGAGATCGTTAAAGAATACCATCTGGTACAGTTAACATGCATATTAGCTTCTGAGGACTTACAGGATTTTGTCTGGACAGTACTTGGAAGAATTTTATTCACATAGAAACTTGAGCTTCCTGAGCCCTTTTTCCAGAGAAGAAAAGTAGTGGAAATGGTGCAGCTTTCCCCCATGCTTGTGCTCCACGTTGAGTCTGAAACTCAGTGCTGAAGAGCCTTCCCTCAGGAAGACATCTATCTTTAAGTCCCTGTGTATCACAGCCAGTCTCAAAGTTTCTCCTTCGTTGCTGCAACCCTTTCCAATGGCTTAACCTTCAGCACAATTTGAGTGGGCTGGAGTTTTTTCTTTGCCTTCAGTCTGGCCACAGTTTCCCAAGACTTCTGTGAAACGACAGGCTCATTTGTCTCCATAGCCTGTACCCTACTGATAGCGTGGACATAACGACAGCTTTAGCATGTGGACATGTCTGCCAGAGACTGGGCAAAACAGAAGGTAAAATCTGTGCTGGCCTATTTGTGCTGGTTATAATTCTGTGCCAAAGACAAATATTAGCCCACAGAAAAATTTTTAGACAATAGTGTCAGAGTTATTGGCTATTTTCCTTCAGTTGCTCTTGTCACTGTCACTCCCATGGGATTCTAGTGTTTAAATGCAGATGTCTGCATCTGACCTTGCTGTTTAAGTGCCGTTATGGGTCAATGGAGACAAACATACCCTGCTGACTTTTACTCTCATCCCAAAGTAACAGCTAAAATAGGTCAGATGACTCATGTCTTAGAATAAGCACTTGCCTATTTGTAGGCACCCATTGACTCCAAAGAGTACCTAAGGACTAGCTTAGACATAAGCACCCACAATACAGGCTTCTGAAATTAGCTGAAATGAATCCCCCTTGAGACAAGTATTTTGAAGTTTAAGATTGTATTTGTACAAACAGGCTCCCCTCCACACAGTTAGTACATGATGGCTTCATCGCCCACCACAAGACTGACTTTCTCAAGCTGTTGAAAAACATAGCCTTGGCTCCTGGGGGATGGACGGCAGGCACTGCAGGAGCATCCTCGTCCAGCCTGGAGAGTGAGTTGTTACATCTCCAGGGGAATGGGACATCCTGAGTTTTATATTACCCCTAAAATTTCCAGAGAAACTTAAGGGAAAATAATACATCCAATGCATGAAACCTAGTGTAACAATAATTCTAGGTTCTTAACTTTGCCAAAAGCCAAAGTTAAGCAAGTGATTACAATATCAAACATTTGCAAATAGAGAAGAAAATCCATTATCCACACTCCTCATATGTTATGGTGCCTTGTCCTCAAAAGCTGTCTAATCTGTTCCTTTTATTAAAACTGATGTTTTCTCCTTTGCTGCTTCAGCACCATTGCTAGGTTGGAGTTGGTCCTGTCCTCCCTCTCTCCTGACACACCAGTACATTTTTTAATTTGCCTTTTCTGTTATTGTCCTTAATTACAACATTATTTTTACTTGAAAATCTTTCTTACACATTTCTCACATCTGCCTAGATAATATATCACAAAAAATACCTGTCAGCATATCAGATTCATGGGGTGGGAGTCAGCTTAAGACTAAACCACAAAAAGTTTTGTACCCTCTTGGGAGCTAGGCATTACACCCAATACAAATCTTGTTAATGTAGTTAATGGAGCCTCAAGAGTGACTCAGATAGCAGCCAGACTACTTCAGGGTGAGGTGTAGCCCCCTCTAAATGCTACCTATCTCGTCCATCAGGCATCAGGCAGAACTCTTCCCCTCTATGTGCACACATTGGTTTGGCAGGAGCCCACCAGAATAATGTAACACAGACTCGCATGTGTGCAAGCAGATGAAATGAAGACAACCCTGCCTATTTTATAAAGCCCTGATACGCTTTATGATGCTCTTTCTTCTGTAGTACCTAAATTAGTTGCAAAATCCCATCTGTGGATCTTCTCAGAGATAAGCCCTGAACGGAGTAAAAATAAAATCATAATTTTAAACTTTGCTAAGCCTAAGTCATATTTAGAACCTGCCAGAGCCCTTATGTGGTAACAAGTACGTGACAGTGACCCAGAAAGAGAAATGTCCAGGAATTATTCATGCAGTAGGTTGAAGAATCCTCCTCCCTCTCCTCTTGCACTCCCACAGAGGAGAGAACAGTGATGCATCGGGGCTGTACACCTGCACCCAAGTCATGGTCCATACAGTGCCACTTGTTTCTCATGGCAAATTTCTCTGCTTTAGTTCCTTAAATGTCACCATGAGGAAACAGCACTGTCCTAACAGGAGTGGAGGGAGGATAAGTGCATAAAATACAAGGCTGTGAGATTTGTGGTCAGGGAAAGGATAAGAGTCAGCAAATAGCTCATGGCTAGATGTCAGGCTGTGAATAAACTAGGCTATGGAGGCTATGCACAGAAAGACGATCAACCAAACTGTATATATTCAGAGAATACAAATTGTTCAGTTTAGGTAGCCTGTGGATTTGCCCTGCAGCAGCATGTTAGGGCCTTAACAATCGGACACGAAAAAGAATTGCATCTTAAGTTTCTGCACTATCCTTGTAAACAGCCTTGCTATCAAATCAATAACTGAAGCCTTATTGCCCATCTTTGAAAAAGCCCAATTTCAGCACAGATAATTGAAACACATGGCAGGGGAGGGGAGGGAAGGAAAAAAGTGATCTCTGCACTTTGAAGTTATGAGGGACTTTGGAATGGTTCAGGTGAGAGCATTACCAGAGAGAAGTGTCGAACCCGATCTGTCTCTATGTGAAGCATTTTATCAAGCTTTAGTACTTGATGTGTTGCTTGTCAGCTTCAATCTCTCTCTTTCTTCTCTCATCAGGAGGCCAAGAAGACTGCATCCTTTCTTATGAACCTGTCACAAGACAGGAAAGTAAGTTTCTTCTGCTTTTCTGTCACTGTTCCTTATATATTTCATTTCACATTTTGGGGGCCAGCAGAGCAGTAAGCCTTGCTGTAACAGCCCCAGATTCTCTGTGGCTCCTTTTTCTTGGCCACTCGGTCTATCGCATACAAAAGAAATGATGTAAGGGTCTCCCTCGCCAGCCCCCGCTTCCTAATGTTCTCAGGACTCTCCCCAGTACGCTCTCATGGCCTTTACTAATAAATAGGTTAATCAGTCTACAAAATATTGATGCGGATTTTCCAGATTTACTGCAATATTGTTACATGGGAAGCCTTTATTATCTTCCTTCTCATGCGATATGTGCCTCTGACCAGGGTAGATGACCCTACAGGAAGGCAACTGAAAATGGGAGCGATCCCACCTGATTTAATGGGGGGTGCACTCATATAAATGAGGAGAAAAAAATCCTACAATATCCTTTCCATGCCTCAGGAGAGAGTCCATCTGCAAGCATTTGGGAGTGACTTTGTTGAGCAATAGCAAATATATACACTTCCACATAGTCGTTTGACTACAGGTGCATGCACCATCACAGAGCTCTGCCAAATGAGTGGTACTCATTCCTTTTTCCTTATCCATGTCAATAAATAAATTATTCATCAATAAAATGTACACCTAAGTTTTCACTTCATACATAAAGGCAACAACTCTGGTTAGTGCATCTTTAGGAAGATTTACTGTTATTGCCAATAAGAGCATCAAAATGTGCCTTTCTTTTTGTTGTTCAGTTAATTACACCAGGCCGGTTATTATTCTGGGTCCTATGAAAGATCGGATCAACGATGACTTGATATCTGAATTCCCTGATAAGTTTGGGTCGTGTGTACCACGTAAGTATGATTTTACTCCTTGTTCTGCAGCTGAGTGATCTGTATCCCTTGGTGCCACACATTAAGTGAATTGCTGTGAATGCAGCATCTGTGAACTATATGTAGTTGAGTTTCTCAGAAGCCATTTTTACATTGGACAAAAAAGGGGAAAGGAACAAACAAAAAAAGATTGTGAAGGTCTGGAAAGAATGTCTCAAAGGAATTGTCTCAAAAGCTGTAGCATTTTTTTAAAGAAGGAGCCGGAGCCTTCTAGCCACTAACTCAATTTACTCATTAATTAATCTGTGGTTTCTTAAGATTAAAGTTTGAAATACTGGTAAAATGTTTCAACTTAATTGCACAGCATCCATCAGTAAAAATACAGAGTAATCTGTGATTTGTGGGAGATCCAGACTGTCTAATCTGAAAGCGATATTGGACCCTGAATTAAGCAGAGTGTTTATATCTCGGATCATTGGAGCTTGCTGAGTGTTTATTTCAGACCCTGATTGCAGTCTTACTTCATTTTAAGCTGTTGTCTCTTCAAATACACCAGCTAAAAACTGCTAGAGATGAGATCAGAATCAGCCTTATAATTAAGGCTAAATTAAATTGATGAGATTGCGATTCCTTCTATCGCTGTAATAGGATTAGATTTACAATCAGGAATGCATTTTGTATTTGGGGTTTGTGTGTGATCCTGCTGAAAAAAGTGGAATTCTGGTAAATCCTAATTTTATGTTAGCCTGTAAGTATTGATTGGAGGTAATCATCAGAAGGTATTACTTTGAAAAGACAGCTTTATTGTCTTAACTTCATTGAAAACCACATGTAGTAGCCAAAGATCTGCTCCCAGATGTGAAGCACCTCCACTTACAGCAGACCCAGCATTGTCCACTGAGCAAACCTTAATTGCAGCATTTTTTGCATGAAATGTTTTTACAGATTTCTTGATCTTCTGTCTTTTGTTTCATGCAGATACCACACGGCCAAAGCGTGACTATGAAGTCGATGGGAGAGATTATCATTTTGTCATTTCAAGAGAACAAATGGAAAAAGATATCCAAGAGCACAAATTTATAGAAGCTGGGCAGTACAATGATAATTTATATGGAACTAGTGTCCAGTCTGTGAGATTTGTGGCAGAAAGGGTAGGTTGACACTAGTTTTATTGACCATGCAACATGATCTTTTTGTTTCCACATTGTATCTATATCTCAGACATGATTCTTCTGCCAAAAATATAAAATATCTGCAAACGGCATCCTAATATTTAGAGGCTTTATAATGACTCCACAAGTGGAGTCTCTGACTTTGAATGAGAACATCCTTGGCGCTTTCTGTACCTGGATGGAGTGCCATGGATTCAGGGATCTAACACAGTGCCTCAAGTATGCCCCAAACCAGCCTTCCCTCTTCCCTCTGCAAGACAGGTAAATTAACTTATCTCACTTTCACAGAGGCAAAAGAACGAAGCACAGAAAGATTAAATTATTTGCCTCAGGTGACACAGGGAGTCTTTGACACAAACAAGAACTGAATTAACCAGTAAAAACATAGACATCCTATTACTTTTATGGATTGATTTTCCTCATGTCTGAAGAAAATCCTCTCCCCTCCACAAAATTCATCCCTGTAAAAATAAAAAACAAGTTTGTTCCCGTATCTCCAGTGTATATTTTATATTAGCACCAAAGCAAAGGAAAGAGCACAGAGGAGCGGAGCATGTACCCTGGGGTCCCCTTCCCTGGTGCGCCAGTAATGGCCCCATTCCAGGGCACTGCGTCGCAGAATTGCTTCCCGACTTTTGGCTGAATTGCAGCAAACGCTGCAAAAATAAACACACCCTCATCTGTTTCCAACAGGGCAAGCACTGTATACTCGATGTGTCAGGAAACGCTATCAAACGACTACAAGTTGCACAACTCTATCCGATCGCTATCTTCATTAAGCCTAAATCATGGGAGCCTCTGATGTAAGTATAAACCCCTTCAAGTGTTTTATTTTCAGGGTACAGTCTCAAGCGGCACAACACAGGCCTTGAGTCTACATTTTGCTGTCCCCTAAAATCAGTAATAACAAGAGGAAGTGGGAACAGTGGAGATTTGCTCTCCCTGCCCGCCGTCTGCTATACCCCAGCATCTCAAGGAACGAGCCAAAGCTGCCTTTGAACCTTTCACACTGGGACATGTGGGCTTACATGCTGGACCAGGAGGGATGCCCTGCCAGCGCTCAGTGTCCTTGTTCCAACCTGTGCAGCAAGTTCACCAGGGACTCGTGGCTTGGATTGTCCCGTCCAGCCTTCAGTGCTCTTGGGGTGTACAGTCTGGTCACAGGGGGTGAACCAGAGGGTAACCTGTGTCAGATTTGCGGTGTGTGCCTCTTTGTCAGCCCTTCATTTACCTGAAGGTCTGTAAGAGGATAGACAAGGGCCCATGGGACTGGAGAGGGGCAAACATAACACTTAAAGAAGGAAAGAGAAGACACCAACTTGTCACCAGGCAACCTAATTTCAATACTCAGAAAAACACTGTGATCCAGGGAACAGTTAAGCAACTCAAGTATGATAAGTGAGAGGATAAAAAGGTTCTAAGAGGCAGCCAATGTATGTGCATCAAGAACAAATCAAATCAATTTTATTTCCTTCTTTCATGAGATGGATATCAATAATTGTATTGCATCTTGATTTTTATTCTGGCTCCATGGGACATTCTCAGTTGCAGCTTAGGGAAATATAGTCCAGAGGGAATCACTAGTGAGTATGTGCACAACCACACTCAGTCCTTGAAAATGGCACTGTTAAACTGGGAGGGTGACAGAAATCGTGCAAGTATATTTCCTGAGCTGTGTCTCTATTTGGGACTACTTGTTATTTTCATTAATTACTTGAATGATGAATTGGGCAATAAAGTAAAGTTTGTGAATAACTCAAGGCTGAGCAAGGTGGCAAGCACTTTGGAGGATAAGATTAAAACTCGATGTAAAATCAGTAGGATGAAATTCAGCACAAAGGAGAGAAAATGAAATGCTCGAGTACAAGCAGGGAATGATTAAGCTATAGCACTGCAGAAAAATATCTGGCGGTTGGGATGGATCACACAGGAATATGAATGGATGGATAATGTGGTTGCAAAAAAGGAAACTGCCACTGTGGGCTGTATTAACATCAGTGTTGTATAAGGACACAACAGACAGTTACTTTGTTTGACTGGGTATGGATGAGGCCTCAGCTGGAGCACCGGCCTGGTTCTGGGTTCCACCCTGGAAGTGAAGGAGGAACGGGGGTTACCTAGTGTCAAGCAGAGAAGGCTGAGGTGGAAATATGGAAGTGATCTTCATACTAGTTAAAGCTCAGGGTAAAATACACTGTGATCAATTGTTTTCCATGTACGCTTATGGTAGTGCAAGAGTTATCAACTGAATTTGCTGTGATAGGGATGAAATTTTGAACTCTGTGCCTTCCCCTCACCAAAGGCTCTGCAAAAACCAGGTGATACCATAGGTATCTGTTACACAGCTACAATGTAGGCATCCCCCCTCCTATGATAAACGTGTATCTGGTTATGGCAATGGTGTGTCCACAAGCATTGGGTGACAGAGCTGGAGAATGTTAACATGCCCCATCCCATGAATGCGCATCCTCCCTGGTGGTATCACCCTGCTGGTGGTAAGGTTGTTGCATGTCCAGCCACATTACAGGGAATGATGCACAGTATGGGGTACTTGCACAGCCCCATCCTGACCAAAGCCATCTTGGGTTGGATGACTTCCTGACATTTCTTCCAGCCTGCAATTCAATTATATTCTGATTATGTTGCTGTATAGAAGGGGAAGGGTAGTCTGATAGCCTACCTTCTGCATTGATTGTTTTAAGATAGATCTTAACCTACAGTTTTCCCATCTATAAAATATTTCCATTATTTGTTTAATGCTGACATTGCATCTGGAGTGATAAAAAAAAAAAGAAAAGTGGCCCTTACTCTGTAAAATACACTAGGCAGAACCAGAAATGTGGCAATAACATAAAGGCTTCATTGATTTGATGTAAGAACAGCAAATCCTTGAACGGATTGACTGAAAAGTGTTATGAAGATGCAAAATATTATGATAATCATCCTGTTATTAAACCAAAGCAATGCTAATATTTCAGCTAGGACAAAACAAGTTATGCAGAGTTAGCAGAATTTTCCTTACTGATATAAATCAAAAGTAAGCTATTCTTCACTCTCCAAATCTAAACCTGCCTCAGTGTTGACAGTATGGTAGGGACAAACAAAGTGAAATCCATTATATGACTTTGAATTCCTTGTTCTGCAAATACCATGTGGAAGACACCCTTAACTAGAAATCCAGACTTCCGTGGGACAGCAAAAGTCCTTATATATCAGTACTAGATTGGGATTTTTTTCAGTAATATGGCTTATATAAATAAATTCTATAAACACAATACAACTTCTGAAAAAAAAGAGAAAAATGTAATGAATTCAGGCATTCTAAATTAGTTTATCCCCTGCAGCCTGCTCTCCCCAAGTAATCTTTTTATCTAGTTAATCTATCTAATGTGTATTTATCTTATCAAATAGTGCCCAAAATTAGTTTCTAACAGAAATGAGAATCATAGAATAGAATCATAGAATTGTTAAGGTTGGAAAAGACCCTTAGGATCATCAGGTCCAACCGTTAACCTACCACCGCCAAGTCCGCCACTAAACCATGTCCCTAAGCACCACATCTACCCGTCTTTTAAATACCTCCAGGGATGGGGACTCAACCACTTCCCTGGGCAGCCTGTGCCAGTGCCTGACTACTCTTTCAGTAAAGAAGTTTTTCCTAATATCCAACCTAAATCTGCCCTGGCGCAGCTTGAGGCCATTTCCTCTCGTTCTATCACTTGTTACTTGGGAGAAGAGACCGACCCCCCACCTCACTACAGCCTCCTTTCAGGTAGTTGTAGAGAGCAATAAGGTCTCCCGTCAGCCTCCTCTTCTCCAAACTAAACCACCCCAGCTCCCTCAGCCGCTCCTCGTAAGACTTACTCTTATATGAGAACTCTTTTAATATAAACAGTGTCATTCTTTTTAAAGAATTGTCTTGAGAATAATGGCATAATGCTGAGCCCCTTGCTTGTGAAAATAATTTCTTTTATTTAGTAATGAAGCTAAATCACTCAGGGTCTGGCTAAACAAATCCGTATTCTGACGTAAGCGGTAGTGAGTTGTAGGGTGTGCATAGATGAATGGCTATAACACCTTTCCAATAGATACTATTATTTCAGTATGGAGAAGTTTAACATGGCAAGCCAGTGCTCTGTGGGAACAGAAAGAGGATATTTTTATGACAGCATAATTGTGTTCACTCAGTCTTTTTTATGTATGTAACTACTGCAACACAAAAATTATAGGTTTATCTGCCATAACTATTACTCCTGTTCATACAAATGAGTTGAAAGTTAGTGTATTAGCAAAGTAAAACCATAAAAGACAAAAAATTGCTAATCAGAAGATGCAGACAAACAAAATAAAGATTTAACTTGCAGCAAAATTAGCACTTAAAGTTGAAGTTTAATTCTCATTTACGCATATGCTCCTTTGCACTCATCCAACAGTGAAGGCAAGAAGAGTGAAGGGAGCATAAATCAAGCTTGCACCTGCACTTGAAACTTGGTTATCACTGGTTCTCTGGAAATACCCTACTAACACAAATGACCACAGCCATGGAAGACCATAAGGGGCTATTGGATGTAAAGCAACCAGAACACATGGCCTGAGCTGGAGGTCTCCTGATCCTGCTTTCTTCAGTCAAATTCAGTCCTGGCCATCAAATTGCTGTAAACAAATTGCTCTGCCATCCTGCCCTTCCTTCCTTCCTTCCTTCCTTCCTTCCTTCCTTCCTTCCTTCCTTCCTTCCTTCCTTCCTTCCCTCCTCCCTCCCTCCCTTCCTCCCTCCCTCCCTTCCTCCCTTCCTTCCCTCTTCCCTCCCTCCCTCTTTCTCCCTCCCTCCCTCTCTTCCTTCCTTCCCTCCTTCCTTCCTTCCCTCCTCCCTCCTTCCCTCCTCCCTCCTTCCCTCCTTTCCTTCCTCCCTTCCTCCCTCCCTCTCTTCTTTCCTTCCTTCCTTCCTTCCTTCCTTCCTTCCTTCCTTCCTTCCTTCCTTCCTTCCCTCCCTCCCTCCCTCCCTTCCTCCCTCCCTCCCTTCCTCCCTTCCTTCCCTCTTCCCTCCCTCCCTCTTTCTCCCTCCCTCCCTCTCTTCCTTCCTTCCCTCCTTCCTTCCTTCCCTCCTCCCTCCTTCCCTCCTCCCTCCTTCCCTCCTTTCCTTCCTCCCTTCCTCCCTCCCTCCCTCCCTCTCTTCCTTCCTTCCTTCCTTCCTTCCTTCCTTCCTTCCCTCCTTCCTTCCTTCCCTCCTTCCTTCCTTCCCCTCCCACCTCTACATGACTCCACCTCACAGGTTTAATCCCAGAGGGGTCCCTGTTGGTACCTCTCAATCGGCCTCTCTCTGTAGAAGAAGGAGGCCAGTGGTGGTATCATGGGGATGAGAGCTGGAAGTAATGAAGAGCCTATCTGGGTGAGCTCTTCACTGGGAGAGGAGTAAAGCCCTGGAAAATGTGCCTGGAGGGACAGCTCTTTGCAAACATTTTGAATTCACCAGCTGTACAGGTCCCTGGTTAGGAAAGAAAAAACCAGACGGGACTATTGTTTGACAGCACTTTTAATTCACTGTGAAAAATGGACATCATGTTCCTCCCCCTTCTCCATCCTCTCTCCTGAAGGCACAGGATGGGCAGAGGCATGAATACAACTAGCACAGTTTTATACCCCAGGGAAGTCTATAACCTGAAAATGTAACGCAAATTTGTACTTATTTCAAAGTACTTACTGTTTTACATACTTCTTTATATTTTTATTTATATTTTGTCCTCTGATATTCAAAGATCTTGAGGAAGACTTCTCAGAAATTTACCAGAAATAGATCTGGAAGGAGGAGGATGTTGTTAGCATTAGGATATTGGCTGAGTGTCCTTAAGATGAGATAAAATGTTAAGTTTGCATAAGAATTTGCAATGCTATGTCCCACTTCAAGACAGAGTTTTTGTTCAGTCACCTAAAGACACGTTTGAGTAGGTATAGCTGATGAGAAGCCCACCTGAAGTCAATTAGATAGCAATCCTTCCAATAAATAGAATTAGTAGTATTACAAATTTAGCAGCATGACACAGATTGGCATAAATTAAACATATTTATATAATCCATAAATTAATATAATATAATATAATATAATCCATAAATAAATTTTAAAAGAAATCTTTGTTATCGTTCATTTTATAAACCTGCTTTCTGCATTGCATTGGTACTTCCAGAGAGATTTTTCTAAACAGTGTTCCCAGCTATATGGTTAGTTATACAGACAGACAGCTTTAAGTCATTTCAAGAAATACCTTTTTGCATCCTGGACACCTTACAGGGTGTTTTTCGGAAGCCAGGTAGGAGTCAGCTGTAGCAAATTCATACTGTTGTGCACTTCATAGATCATTTTTTTAAGCACCGTCATGCACGTAATTTCCTACATGCATCACACATGTCATACTGTATACAGTCCATTACCACATAATCATATGATTCAGTGCAAGGCATTAAATCAGATTTATGTAGAACACAAGATGCTCCCTTCTCTTGCTTTCCTAATTGCCTCAGAAAATTTCCATCATGTTTTAAAAAAATGAATATCGATGCTGTGAAAAATCCTAGAACAAGCAAACTATTTATTATTCCTAATTAATTTGGGTATCTGCAGGCATATATGTGTAAGGCAGTGAATGAGTATGAGCCTGATTCTTTCTAAGTATACAGTGGTATTAAAAGCTGAGCATGCATGGGCAAGACAACTCATTTCTTCAAGTTATTAAATAATGTCTCTGTCAAAACAGAAATGGTCCACCAAATAACAAAACATTGGCAATAACAGAATGTTACTGACACTGTCTATGTTTTTACATCTATTGGTACCCTGTACGTTTTAAAATCTACAAGACACTCTTGACTGGGAATCTCTATAGTTAATCAGAAAGGACTGGAACAGAGAACACAAGTAACTCATCTTAACTCTTCCTGCTGGAAAGACTCAGTTTGAATTCTCATGATATCTAGAACTCATGCACCCCCTTGAACCAAGAAGTGTCCCTGGAAGACATGCTGGCTTCCTTCTGGGCCTTCCCTACACGGACTACAATGACTCTGGGCTTCCTCCTACAGGGTCAGAAGTCTCACTGTACTGAATCCTGCCTTTAATCATGACTTCACTTCCATAACCCCAGCCTCAGTCAAAATCCACCTTCCATTTCAGCAGTTTGGACAGCCCCACTCAGCCAAGGCAGCCAGCTGTGGGCCCAGGAGATAGGGAGGTTCCTGAAGGAGCTTCAGTTCTGGAGGCAGGAGTGCTCTGAGTGCACAGACCTTGAGATCTTCTGGCTCCCAGACTTCCCCATGGCTTCCTGATGCCACAAATCCATTTCAGTTGGCAGTTACCAGATTTGGGCCTTGTATTCTGTCTGGGAATGTAGAGTGTTGAACCCAAATTAAAAATTTAGTGGAGAAATGGGAAATAGTCTGGAAATGTAGGTTTATGCTACATAAGAATGAAATTAAATTTAAAATACTGAAACTGCCCATGAACCAATGGAAGAATTTCAGCGCTTCATTCTTGTATTAATCTCAGTCCATCTGTGATTCAGTTGAACATATCTTTTGGAAAGCTGTTTTAGTAAGAATCTAAAGTTCTTGTTGACTTCCTCTGTGTTTCTAGGGAAATGAATAAACGTCTTACAGAGGAGCAAGCAAAGAAAACCTACGATCGAGCAATTAAATTAGAACAAGAATTCGGAGAATATTTTACAGGTATGTTTTTATTAAAAACCAATTTTTTCCCAAGGTATAGTCTTTTATTGCAAAACAACTGGATCAGCTCAGTCTCTGCCCTAGAGTGCGTATCAATAGAGTGGGCCCACAGTAAGGACTCCTGGCTTGGGACTGTTGTTTCCCTGAAAGTCAAGGGCAGTTGAGGCATTCAACTCCTCAGAATTTTGATGCCCTGAAGGAATAGTTCTGCATGAATTTGATTCCCTCTCTGACCCAAAACTGCTTTTAATGAAATCAGTACAAATGTTGCATCATTGCATTTGTACAGACCAAAGAATTTCTCGCTAGCTCAAGGCAAGAGCTCAAGCTACGGATCATGGGAGGGAAAGAGAAAGGCATCTTCTTCCTGACCTGGAAAAGAGCAAGATTTAAGACCTGCTCTGGGCCCCAGCATTTTCTTTGGACAGGTTTAGGCAGCTCCCTACTCAGGGGACTGGTATTTCTCAGAAGCCCCCAGTTGTCCCTCCACATGCGGACAGTGCACATGATCTGAACTGCAGTTCCAGATTTCTGCGGGGAACAGGGAGGAATTTAAGAGTATAGACACTGTGCTTTGTGTTACAGCTGCTTTATCTTTCGTCACTTTGGGCCTGATCTAGTTAACTTTTGCAGCCAAGAATGAGTTTATTATAACTAGGTCAGGAAAAGAATAGGCTGTCAATCTGCTGCTACTCACTGCTGAAGTAGCTTCTAAATCAAATGAAATTTAAAGCTTGACTGGCAACAGTGGGAACCTACCATGCTCCCTTCCCATGGGATATTCTCTAAATTAACCTCAGTCTCTCACTATAAGCAGTGGGATGGGTCTCTGTCATGGGAAGGTGCCATTGGTTTGAACTTAGTTGCAAGGGTATGACTTTTGCATAATCAACAACATCACAGTGTGCTAGGATTCTTTCTCATTTCATCAATATCTGACACTGGATGCTGTAGAATATGACAATTAAAAGAAATATTGATATGTTTTCTTACTGCAGCTATTGTCCAAGGAGATAGCTTAGAAGATATATATAATCAATGCAAACTTGTAATTGAAGAACAATCTGGGCCTTTCATCTGGATTCCTTCAAAGGAAAAATTATAAATTAGCCACTGCACCTCTGATTACGACGGGAGAATATTTAGAAGAAAACTATAATATACTATTTGGAGGCTTTCCTGTTTTTGTTGCATTTATGTTCTTTGCAGTCAATGTGAATTTTGATGAATGTACAACACAAAGTGTTTGAAGCCATGAAGGACACTGATGGGTCAAAGGGTAGGAACAAAAAGACTTCTACCATATAAAGCAAATCTGTGTGTGCTCAGACCACCAGTTGTAGGTATAAACTTTTGACATGGAGACCCTCTGTCAAGGGGAGCTAGCCACCTCCTGTGCCCATGAGGACATTTTGATCGATTTCAATGGCTGAGCTCAGTGTGTTGATTGCTTTAAAGAGAAGTTCCCAGCTCTTGAACCTCATATAGGGCTTGATCCTGCAAGGCGCTCAGCACTTGACCCCAATTCCTACACGAGTAGCCCGTTGACTTGGAGTCACTTGTGATCCTTCCCTATGCCGTTCAGTCCCATCAGTTCCAGTAAGACTATTCATGTGCTCAAAGCTAAGCACGGGCTTAAACGTTTTGCTAGATCAGGGCCACACGCACCTTGCAAAATCAAGCTCGGAGTACTTGGTCCACTTCCTACTGAAGTCATTGGTAGGACACTCTTTGACTTGACTGGGAGGTGGAGCCTATTCTAAGCTTGTCATTGCACATTTGTAGTTGGTACACCTCGACTTCGGTAACTATGCACATCTTTTGATTTCTGAAACCAAGTCAAGCATTTCTTTTTTCCCCTTTGGAAACACTATTGCATCAGGAACTAATAACAATATAGTTTATTTTATTGGAGTTTGGGGGTGGGAGAGGATGGAAGCATTTCACATCACACACGTGCACAAAAACACATTCCCATGCGGATACACACATGTATGAGGATTCACAGCACCTATGTTGACAAGGAGGGATACAACTGGGAAAAGCTTTAAAATTTTTGATTGTCTATTTTATCATTTATATTGATAGAAGGCACTTAAAGATGGAATAATTTATAAAAATAAAAATATATTGATGTATAGAAACTAATTTCTATAGGTAAAAATGTTTTTGTGAGATATTTTGTAAAGATTAATTAATTGAAAGATTAAATATTTACACCCTTGTGCGACTGTAAAATGTAAAGAGGACCATCAAGTTGCATTATCCCTTTTCCGTAACAGATTCTCTATTATTAATGACAAGCAAGATAATTCCTTAAATTGTAGTTGTCAGCTTGTTTTTCCCTCAATTTAATCCTCTCCCTTGCCTCTATTTAATCATGATGAACTCCTGTGGAAAGATCTCTTGAACTGACTGCCCTGTAGGACCTTTTCTGAAAAGGATAATGCATCTTTAAATTGAAATGGATGATTTTTCAGAAGCAAAACATCAGTGCTTGAATGCAGTTAATAACTTCTCTCTTGGAGGGAGTCACACTTCACCCCCAAACGTTTTATGATTCTTCCTGTTTCTTTAAAGGAAATACCAAAAGCATTCAATCTTTCCTCTTTTTAGGCAGGCAGGTCACCAACTAACTTGTATCTTCATTCATTTCACAGTCAACAAGGGTCTTAAAAGCAAAAACTGAGGCAATGGACATTTGTGAGGGATTTGGGGAAAGTCTGTGGAATTGCAGTTTGGGGTGCATGGAAGGGGAGAAGGAGGCATTTTTTTCTCATTTCACATTGCCCTTCCTTTGTATACTGATGCCATTCTTCACTCTGACACACAAGGGGACAACTGCAAGAGATATTATGATAGCAAACTGAACTGCCTTTGCTGCTGCTGGACCAAGTTCTCTATAAAACCCACCGCCTCCTGCCTGCTGCGCCGCAGGAGTCAAATACTTATTAGCTGGTGGCTACAGCAACCCTAATGTTTAAGGACGTTTTAAGGGCAAATGCTAAATAGACTCCTCAGTTACTTGTCTATTTGAAGCTTACATTTCTACAGCCTGTCCAGCTGACAGGTATATCCAGCCAACCTCCGCGGAGTGTGCGACTAGCTGGATTTTTGTATTATAGCCACCAGCGGTGACAGGGTTAAAAATACGGGCATTTTAGTGGCCCCGAGGTGGCCTCACTTACTGCCCTACTATGGTAACTTTGAGAAGTTCACACTTCTTTTACTACTGTTTTTCTTGCCTGGCCAGCGCAGATTTATAAACAAAGGTTTCAGTTAAGTCTCCAAAAGAGCTTTGCAACCAGAAGGGCTAGAAACTTTTTTTTACAAAATATAAATGAATGAAAGCTTCGATTTTGGATAAGTCTGCAGAAATCCTCAGAGTGACCCCAGATCTTTGGAAGCCATGGATTTTTCCATGCTGGCAAAGTACTATTGCCTCAGGTTGGGAAATAGCCCACCAGACCTGAAAAACCAAGTATCCTAAAGCAGGAACTTCATTCTAATTTTCAGCTCTGTTTTTAAGCAATCAATCACATCTGCTTCTTTGTTTCTTAGTTCAGCATGCAGCCTTTTACGGTACTATCCTACTAGTAACTGTTTTGCTTTGTCATGTGCTGTGCTTTACGGTGAACAGTAACACTATGGCTGAGTACAATCAATTTTTCCATCAGTCCTTGGTTACTGTAGTAACATTATTTATTTTTCCCTGTCTGTTGTTTGTGCTTCCAGTTTAGAGTTGCCATTGCACTTCTTTTTTTTTTTTTTAAATAAAACATATATTTAAAAACAATTCACCAAGAGAAGCAGTAAGAGGTCTTATTTCCCTTAGGACTTGTACTCCCATTTGTTTTGTGCGTTGACGTTTTGCGTTTCATGTTTCAGCATCCTCAGAGCTGCAGTTCTTTTTTGCATTGCAGCTGTTCAGATCATACTGGGTGGTAGTGGGAGGAGGAAGAGAAACATAAGATTCATGCAAAATTACATCTGGTGCAAAAAAAACAAAGAAGTCCAAACTCACAACCCACAGCAATTGGCGCCTGAGACCATATTGGTGCTAACACAGCTTAGCGTAATCAGATTCCTTTTCTATCCATGTAAAAGACTTGCAAGCGTCTAAACATGAGATAAATGCAAATGCTGGACCCTTTAGGAAAAGTGCCAGATCACACCCCTGGTGCTATTTCTCATGTTCTGGCACAGTGTGTAGCACCGTAGGGTCTAAGCAGAACCAAAATTATCACAGCTTTTTGTCCACCCATGAATGATCACAATGACATCTTGCTAGCTTTGTGCAGATGTGCAATATTACAACCTATTTATTTCTCCTTGCCACAAAGCATCTTCCATGCACTGACTCATTGAGAGCTTGCTAACAGGGCTCAGTGAAACGGCACTCTTTGCTGGTCTTATGGTCTGACCATCAACCAGTGAAAGAGCCTCTTTCTTGCTTAATTCCCCCTTCCTACTGTGCTGGTTTTGGCTGGGATAAAGTTACTTTTCTGCAGAGGTACCCTGTCCATGCTAGCGCTTTGTAATTTCTTTGGTAGTAAAGGTTGTTTCTAGATAAATATTCTGTGGTGTAATTGTGTTTGTAGCTAGCATGGTTTGATGCTCCGGTGTGGATAGGGTCCTAGGAACCGCCCTGTGAAAGTCAAAGATAAGAAATCTCTCCATTGCACTGAAATTTCAAATCCTCATCCTGGAGAGCAGTGTTGAACCTGAGCTAATAACCACTACGAGCCAGCGACAGTGTGCTAGCTATACAACATCCACCTACCTATTTACATCAGTTTTCTATGGAGGAATTGTTGGTGTTACACCTTCACTGTTACTTGCTCATCAGCACTCAGTCAAATTGTATTTTTTCCTTTGGTTTTCTTACTTTTTATTTTTTGTTTTTCAAATTGTATCCCTGACCAGAGGATTCAGTGAGTGACAACACATGAGGATATATCTGTAGGAAAAACAGTGTTAATGAAACAAGTCTCAATCTTCTTTTTAAGCTGCAGATTTAAAGCCATAATATCTGCTGAGTTCACAGAAAGTGGTCTTTTATCCTTCACAGCTTTTAGTCTCAACATTTTTTCTCTTGAACATTTTGTCTGCCATGTTAGGCATGCGGTTCACTGTGCAACTGCATTCATGTGCTCAAGCCCATGCCTTGGTGGAATAAATGTATTTTCCTACTCCATTAAAAATTAGACATCTTGTCAATTAGTTCAGAAGTAAGAATGAGGTCGTCATTATGTTAAAAAAAAAGGTTCCCGTTTTAGGACACAAATTAGCATCAAGGCTAACAGCAAATAACATCTGAAATCTATTCAATATATAGCTAGCCTAGATCCTCAGCTGGTGTAAATCACAGTCGCGCCATTGATTTCAGTGGAATCCATCCCATTTACACCACCTGAAGTCACACATCCGTCCTCCCCATTACAGTGATATTTTAGCATTACTGTAAAACACCAAGGCCACATGATTAAACAGCAGCTCAGCACTTTCCATCGTTATTTACTGCATATATTACTGTAGCACCCAGAGGGCCAAGTCATGGACCAAGATCCTTTTGAGGTAGGTGCTGTGAAATTGCTGAACAAAAAGACACCCCATGGGCCAAATGCTGTGGCCGGATTTTCAGAAGGCTTCAGCCCAACTGACATCTCACCAAGAGCAATAGGAACCACTACCCTGTTGGCCCTTTTGAGACTCTGTCTTTAAGGTGAGGAGCGTGAGATGCGATCCATCATCCCTGACATCACATTAGCAGCTTATGCCGTCTGGCCCAGACCTACAGCGCAGGCAACTTGCCATGGTGTAAAACAGCAGTTCTGGGGACGGGCAGTAGCCAGCATCCTAAGCAAGATTTTTGGGGGGAAAAAAAGAAAAAAAAAAAAAAGAAAAAAAAAAGGCAACACTGTTGGCTCTTAGTGGGATAGCAACCTTTTAATTTCTGGGTTTGTGTTCCTAAATTTGACTCGGCCAGTCCGAATTTCCGAGTGCAGCAGCCTGTACTCAGCAGGCAGCTCCATCCGGCACGCTGGCCGGCGCGCGTCTCTTTAGCAGGATGTTTCTCAGTCCAGCTGTAGTGTGGGGTACTCAGAATCTGAACTGGAGTTTACAAAATACCCTGTCCAGCTTACACTCCTGTTATGTGTAAATACTCTGCGCATCCATTCCATTTGTGTAAAGAATAAAGCACACACAATTATAAAAAGTAAGATGTATATTTCATACTAGCTGTGTCCTTGCTTATTTATTCCGGTCCAAGCTCTCCGCTGTGGTTCAGTTGTAAATGCTTGATAGAGTGTTTATAAATATGTCATGAATTTTATTATAAAATATTAATATTAAAGCATTTTTACACTTTATAGCAAATGGCTTCTTCACAAGGCATAATTTGTCTTTTTTCCTTAAAGCAGAATAGTAAATGAGAATGAATATGCTCTTAATATGTCTTGAGACACTATCACATCTATCACACAAGACAGACACAAGGCTGGAAGTGGGATGGTGGTCTCAAAAATGACTGAGGATACAGAAACTTTTTTCTTTGTTGCACTTTTTTTTCTTTTTGGCTTCGCATTGACATGGAAGTTACCACCAAGAAGATTCACTCTGGTGAAGTACTGCCATTTTCTCCTTACCACACTTCTGTTCTGTATTGGGTATCATCAGCATCTTGGTGAATAATTATCAGAATATTTTTTTTAATTAAAGAATTGTTCCATGGTTCTGATATCACAGCACAGCCATTGGGATAAGGACTGTAATAATTACGCGCTTGTAAGCAGCTTAGTGGAGCATAAACTTCAGTTGTGCTATGGGGTCCCAACAGCCCAAGAACCTTGGGTTTTGGCCATCCCAGGAATGTCTTTGCAGATGGCTTGTGGGCCCCAGGGAGGCCACGTGAACATTGCCAGTCTCCGGCAGAGGCAGAAACGTGACAGGGACACTGTTTTCGACACACAGACAGTGCTGAATTCAGTCTGCAGAGGACCGTGGAGACTCCATATGGTTCTGGGAGCCACCATTGACACTATAGGGAGAAAAACTGTCCACAGAGTTTTACATGCATAATCACAAGGATGGTTAATCGTCTAAACATTCATTGTGATGCTTTAGACTTCTCCAACAGATTCAGAAGAGGGAGAGAATCCAAACAACAGTTCACATTGATATGCAGATGAGCACAACTTAGGGGAAAAAAAGTTAGCAAGTTGTTTTTGAGATGCCAGCCTGTTTACTGAGAGATTTTTCACAGCAGTAAGTTACTGCTCCAACAATCTTAGCAACAAAGTGAAGTTGCTTTCCTGAGCAGCGCTGTACAAAGCAGTCTGTAGGTGGGCTCTTCATTACAGAGCAGCGTCTGTTATTAAACTACTTTCTTCTTCATCCTATCTCTAGGCAAACCTGAGCTCATTCCCCAGACTATATTCTGCAAAAACAAGAGAAACTTGGAAAACAATCTTTATAAAACACCTGGGAAGCAGGAAATACTTAAAATTGCAGGAATGTAGACATGCTTTGACTATCGATTCAAGCAGTGGTGGCAAACTTTGCCAGCCTGTTGCCTCAGCCAGGCATGGAGTATGTCCTGAATGGTCACCTTCTCTCATTTGTCCCACTGCCTTTTAATGGTCCCTTCACACAACCAGCCAAATATCTGGACTCAGGTGTCCAGTCACACCCCTGTGGCTTGAAAGACACTATGTCCCAGTTTGAAAAATTATTTGGGACCAGAGTTGCAAGGTAGGTGGGCAGTACTTCTATGTACAGATACCACCAAGTGCCTAATCCACCTTGGGAAAGTCATTTCACACTGATTTTCAAAGGAATTTAGGTGCCTATCTGGCATCAGCAAGTTATTCATTGCACTATAATCATAGCACTTTACAGCTGGCACACAGCAAGGCAATGACACCTGGGTCCCTATGTCACCTGTGGGAGAAGCAGGAAAATGGTGATTCAGTTCCTAAATCTTCAGGCATATATCAGATCCTCTTCCCCACCAGCGATCCACGCAGCAATCTTTATTATCAAAAATCTTGGACAACACAGGAATAGTTAACGTAACAGCCTTACCAGAGCAGGACGCACCAACAGCACCATTACAAAGCCCATTGCTGCAAGGAAGGTGACACCACGGCTGCAGAGCAGGGTTGCTTGTGTTGGTTGGCTGGACCTGTTACCAGTAAAACAGCCAGAGCTGAACTGGTCTATAGACCAGTTTGGAAAGCTGTGGGCAAAAGCACAGCTCCCCTGCTCAGTGGAGGAGGGCTGTTCTGGACAGCACCCACTGCTGCTGTCCCTTGCTGATGGAGATGGTTCCTCCCTGGGAAGCTCATGGTGCCAAATATCCCAGGGAGGCAGAGCATGGTGCCTAGAAGAGATAACTAATTTTAGTCAGCAAAGAAACTGAAATGCTTGCTGCAGAAGCTCATTAACTACTGTCAACTGCTCATTAGCCCTTGATCTAAGCAGAAGCAGGTGGTGGCAACCAGGGAAAATGAATTAGGTCTAATATATTATTAGTGTAATAGTAATAGGGCTGTTAGAACATCAGTAGAAAAGCAACACACAGCTGGCCCCTACACTACACCAACTGATTAGCTAATGTCTCAGGCTAAACAACTAGCACGGATTTGAGGGCTTGCTCTGGTATGTATGGCAGGTAAAGAACTTTCACCTAAGTCTCTTACGGCTTCCCTTCTGCACAGTGACTCCCTGACACTGCCAAAGACTTTGCCTTGCAGTAGAGTCTAGAAATGCAATAGGGCATCAGCTATAAATTGTAATTTGCAGATGTCTTTAAGCTGCAAAACTCTGGGATGGGCTTTAAACATGCAAGAAAAGTATAAAGATGCTGGGAACCGGGAGCTAAATCCACCTCTAACGACAGCTCACATGAAGTGCCAGTCTGCAGTAGAAACTCACCACTGGCACCACCAAACCCTGTCCGGCCTCTGCCTGATCTACCTGCCCTGGCAGGCTGGTCTGAACAAAAATCATGCCAGAGTCCAAGAAAATACTTTCTTTAAGGTCTTCTTGCCGCCTTCTCTCTTTTTCCCAAGAAAGGGTGTTGCCACTCTGCCATCTGCAGTAACAGCTGATCAAGGGGCTGTTCATTATCTTTAAACTCAAAGCACAGGGCTAAATTGTCACAGTCATCACCATGTTTAAGTACTGAGAGTGTCAAACCTATGTCAAACACCCATTTCTTTCTTTCTTTTTAAACAGAAATTGTTTCGAAGGCTGTCGACCCAATGACTCACAGAACAAATCTAAAGGGTCTGAGGGCAAATCCTTGTCTCATGCTCCTGTCATTGCCTGTGCACAACAGGGGTTTTGGACAGGCTTTGCAGGATGCAGGAGCCACCAAAGCACCATTTTTCCTCCTCTGGTGGTGTATTTAGCGGCCGTATTCTGCCTGCCTGGATGTGATTTGCTGGGATTCAGTTGCTGAGTAATGGCACTACACCTCCAGTAAAATATTAGATAAATATTCTCTAAGCTTTTAACTCCTCATCTGGATATAATCCTTCTTTAATAGGGCTGGCATTTGCTGTAGGTAAGTATGCTTAACAGCTTACACTATAATCTCACAGGCAGTGCATCCAGAGCCTCTTTTTTCAATGGACACCACATCGTCCTATTTTAGAAATACTAAATGAGAAGGAAAACATTATTCTGAGGCTGTGTCTGCTAAACAGGGAAAAGCCCTGCAGATCCCCAACTCCAAGACAATTGGCAGAAGGAGCATTTCCAATTCAACCAGCTTAGGTGCTCACCTGAGCTTAGTCCATGGTGGGACTGGGTTTGGGGAACGAGTGCAGCGTATGGAGGTGGTTAGTGAATAGTGCCTTATTCAGCTGGGTGGACTTGGGGTGGAAAGGAGGTGGTAATCTCGTCAACTACAGCAGGCACATAAGTGAGGCCATAAGCCCCAGACAGAGTTGATGGAGAGGTGTGGTGAGGGAAGGTCTCACATTATTCAGTGCTTGCTTCACTCCATTAACCAGCAGAGTTACAGATGAAGGCTAAAGGGTCTCTGAGTATAAGGTTAGTTAAGGCAAATACCAATTTCAATGCATTAAAGAATCTGAAGTAAAACACTAGGGACCAGGCAAGTGGTAATTCATAGACTTATGGAAGCCAGCTCTTAATGGAGCCTTTGCTCATGGAGACAAACCCCCAGTGACGGCAAATTTCTGCCCTAAATATAGCAATTACCTTCCCTTAAGCAGGAATTGAGGCTTCACTGTGTGCCTGAGAGCGACCTGCACAGCCAAGGCACAATCTCACTGCTCACAAATGCTTTCTGAAGGACCCATCCATACCGGCGTCCCAACCCATTACCTTATGCCAGTTCCACCGGCTGTGCAGAAGAGCTGCAGGCTTGTTCTTCCCCACGTGTGCGCGCGCACACACACACACGTGTGCATACAGAGCATCCAGGGACACAGATCACCAACCTGAGCAGTCCGAGTGTCTCAGCATCAGAGCAGCCACTGCGGCACATATTCGGCTGCAAATGCTGAGGGCAGCAGTGCCGTATGTCCCTCCCTGGACTGTGAGCACCATGTTCCCACCTACAAACCCCCAGTGCAGAGCCCAGAAACTCTGCAACATTTGGACACCCACACTCTTGCGGGGTAAACTTTTACAGGGCTGCTCTTCAAGGTCCTTTACGTAGGTACCCAGGCAGAACGTACCCATCACAGCCCAGCCCAGGGCAGGGAATGCATAAATAGATTTTCTATATAGCTGTTTTGAGATTCAGTGCAATGAAGCTAGTGTCCTGCTGGATCGCCCAGCCTGGCTGGAAAGCTTTTGGGAAGAAAGGGGAGCATACACACACAGGCAGTGGTATCTCATGGAGGGTTTGCCACCTTGACTGGAGCAGAGTAATTGGAGTGCTGGAGGTACAGGCTGTTTAGGAATTAATTCTCTTGATAGCAGCTAGAGCTGCTAAGTCTTCCCAAGCTTCCCACAGAAACACAGCCAAAGATTTCTGTTTGCCCTCAGTGATGCTTGCTGCCCATTTGGTGTATGACTGGGGAATTTGCCTCTGTATGATGTGTGCCCAGGGTGCGAGGAAGTAATAATGCTACCTCGCACGATTCCACTATCCGCACAATCTCTGTTGTGCTAGGACAGCGTAGGTGAGAAATAATTTAAACCACAGCACCTTCATTGCTATTTTTTAGCCGGAGGTGCAAGAAGTGCAGTCAGGGAACAAAAAAAAAATTACAGGAGAGTGATGTTTCATTGCAAAGGCCATAATAAATGCCTTTGTTTGAGCAGGGGTAGAAAAGGTATAAAGAGAGAACGTGGAGGTGAAGCAAGTAGAAGAAGCCGGTGGCAGAGGAAGGGCTCGGCCATGCGCAGAGAGGGAGGAAGGGGGCTGTGAAGCCAACAGTTGCAGAGCCTGAGGATATTGTCCAAAGTGATAGCAAGAGCTAGAACTGTTCACAGGGAGCATTAGTCTCTCAGGACAGTATTTTCTTTTGCTTCAAGAAAAACAAAGGAAAGCATTGATAACTGTAGAATAAAAAATAAAGTAGCGTTGGTTACTCTTCCTCTCCAGCCTTTTTCGAACAGGAAGAAATATTCCTCTGTATTTTCCTTACACTCTCGGGTGGAGCTGGCTAAATTAACTGGGGTGGGCAGGCATGGCAACCAGAAACGCCCTCCAGGTAGGAAGGAGTAAGAGAGGCTGTAAAGCCTCCCTTATGAATCTACCACGCCCAGGCTCCCTCTGAACAGCAGTTGGGATGCTTGTGCCTGGCTCGTGCGCTTCTCTACGCAATGGATCTGCTAGTCTCTTTGGCTCAACTTGCTCTCGGATGCTGCTGGACACACAGTTTACAGCACTTGCAAGCGACATGTGCTGTCCCCACAAGCAGTAACCCAACCATGGTGACAGCACCATTTGCCACCAGGAACGGAGGGGTGATAGGCAAAAGCTGCACAGCATCGAGTCCCATGTACGTTACGAATCCAGACACCGGGCAACATTATGGAAACTGAAGGAAAGGAGAAGAGAAAAAGGGCCATCACATCTTGCCTGATTTTGCCCTATCCCAGTACTCTTGAGCTGGAAGGCTGCACGTTCTTTGAAAATAATTCAGCCTCCACTTCACAAGAATAAAGTTTTACAGGCACTACATTAACACATTAAATTACAACCGTGCCAGAATTTGGCCAAGACAATGTGCCAAGCACCTCTGCTCTTTCTAACTGTGTCAAGAGACCTACCTTCTTCTCAAAACATAGAGATGGATGCACTAACACACACTTCTCATCCGTTCATGCTATTTCCATAGGTTTACAGGTTACAGCAGCACTGTGGGTCACTGTTGTATTAAACAAATTGCTGCCCTAAAGATGTCCTGATAGGTGGGGATAAAAGCAAAAGCACTAAAGGGAAAAAACAGAACAAAAAAATGAAGAGTTGGCGTGGCCATAGAAAGCTGACTTGGTGACAGCATCAGGGTGGCAATGAGAGTTATCCTAAATCCACGCCTTCCCAGGCACTTACAGCATTTTATCTTTACTGGCTACTGACCCTGCTGGTCCTGGGACATGTGTCAGAACTAAATTACACAGCCAGAGCTAAATAGGATCACGATAATAACAATAACAACAACAAAAATACAGACTTTCTGCCCAGTTCGAAATTTCAGGGTTTTGGCCACTTGCCAAAAAGAGATGGAAAGTTGAATGTACTTGAACTTTTCATGAAGAAATAATGTCCCCAAAATGTCAGTTCAAAAATGTCACATATTTTGACATTCAGAACTCAGAACAGATCATTTCAGACTGACGGACCACAGCAAACCTGTATTAGCTGGTGGTTCCTTTTTTTTAATACAGAACCACCTTAAAAATATCTGTCTTTTGCTCCAGCTAAGATTGGCTTAGATAAACCCTGTGTATAATGGAAAAAAAATATTTGTTCCAGACAGCGTGACCAGCTTTGCCCAGACCCTTGAGAAGTTTCTGCAGTGGAATACGAAGATTATTATGTGATATGGGCACTCACTTGACAGAGAGAGAGATTTGTGAGCCATTAGTAAGAGACCATATCATACACTTACACAGATCAATTGCCATCCAACAGTGAAAGTAAGAGATAAATGACAAATGTGTTATAGACCAGAGACTAGAGACTTTGACCACCTAAATGGTAATGTGTATTTGAAAAGTGATTTGGAAGTAAGTATATCTGAGAAATACCAAGCATCCCAAAATCCTTCTCCTTCTCAAACACCTATTGAAGGTTTTTTCTACTAATTAATGCCCATGGAAGTGTCATTTTAATTGTATATTTTCAAAGAGCCTGTGTTTATACCAGAAAACAATAAGTGCTGCAGAACTAGAAATGAAGAGAAGACAGCTCAGATAAAAGTGTTTGGCAATGTTTCAAGTTATAGGAAAATCAGTTTAAAGGTGATGAAACAGAGGGACTGATAGAAACCAACCATCCATGGTGACGGCCCAGGGAGACTGTAAGACATGCAGAATCAATTATGACACAGAAAATAGCAGTCAGGTTAAAGGGAGATTAACAGTAAAACAAAATCTGTAAGATAGGAGTGGAAATTAATTTGGTAGAAACCAGCATGGTCAAAAGAAAAAGGGATGGCAGTGGAGAATGAGGCTTCCCAGAAATGGGTCCATTTGAAGTAAAACCTCTAGGAAAAGACTCACCAAAACTTGGTGTGCTGAGAGGACTGACAGTCTTCATCTACAATATGCTGTTAACCCAATGCCTTCAAAACCTTCAGAGGACACCACACATGAATGCCTCGTTGTCTAGTAAACAGCTCCAAAATGGTTTCAGAGCTATGGATCTTCACTTTCCCATTTTTTAACATCCGGGAATCCAACAGACGTTCCCATAACCCTTGTCCAACAGGCAATATGCCTAATATCATGCTACGGATACCATGATCTGACCCACTTGGAGATACTTACAGCAGCCAAATCTCATGGTTTTGCCTCTCTCTGTCCCCAGCTGAGACTCTGGCCGCTTACTAATCCTGCTATTTAACATGCGCTATTTGCATAACCAGCCTAAGGCATTCATCAGCTAAAAGGTTTCTTCCAAAATGGGTAAAGGAGCTTTGCAATAGATGGCAACCTGTACTTGAAATATTCATCTCTACCACTTCAATCATTTACAATGGCCACTAGCACTAAGCATTAATCACAGATACCTAAATCAAGGGATATATTTTTTCATACACAGGCCCAGTCTCTGCCCTGCCCCATGGCACAAGCCCAGGTAGCTACCGCAGAGCAGTGGTGGCTCTGTGAAGGACTCTGGCCCAACAACTTCTCTTCTCAAGAATGTTTTCTTTAATCTAAATTCCTTTTGTTGGGGAAGGGAACCCAACGCACACCCCAATACCCATAATTGTCTCTGAACTTAGCAGTAAGCAGTACTTCTTACATACAAGAGATGTTTCTCCCTGCTCAGCAAAGATTGCCCGTGGGATTCCCCCTCTCTGACTTAAAATCCCATAACTTAAAGAATATACTGCAAAATGGTTCATATTTGCATAATACCTCTAACACAAGCAAATCTGCCTTCCCACACTGAATCTAGGCATGTTTTCTTGGCTGGTTCTTCTTACTCTCGTATTAAGTCATAATGAGTAAGAAAAAATAATTGAGAAGAACCCCTAAAAATGTTATTTCCAGTTTGTCATCTGAGGTCATCAAGGGAC
Source organism: Theristicus caerulescens (assembly GCA_020745775.1). Taxonomy (NCBI): domain Eukaryota; kingdom Metazoa; phylum Chordata; class Aves; order Pelecaniformes; family Threskiornithidae; genus Theristicus; species Theristicus caerulescens. The sequence continues at coordinate 124,872,023 of CM036559.1, read as the reverse complement.
AATACCATAAATTTTGACCTCAGAATTTTCCGGTCATAAAGACTGGTAGAAGAATGTAAAAGACAACATTATAGCAATACTGTCAGCCAAGCCCTGTAGACTATGAGAGTGTGAGAGATGCTGATGGGATTTCAAAAGCTTGAAAAAATCTCTGAAAAAATGTCAGCAAGATGTTTTGAAAAGGAAGAAATTGAAGATGACAGGCACAGAAATCTAGCAAAATAAAGATCTGTTGAAATATAAAGTGTCATTTTTCATCAGAGATCAAGTGAAGCTTAGTCTACATGTGTTTTTCTTACAACAGTACACTTTTACTGTTTCTCACTTGGTTTGCAAGTGTAATAGTAAGTTTACGCCATTTTCTGCCAAAAATTGCCCAGCAAGCTGCTTTTCCAGCTTGGGAATGCAGTAAAAAACTGCTGTTTACCTATCACACATTTTTTAGCTGTTAAGTTTTTCAACTAATAATAAAAAGTGTCAATCATATTTTTAGCTGAGGAAACATGGTCCTGGCTGCATTCAGGTTCCCTCTTTTGTCAGTTACTGCTCCCCATCAGTGACACGTTAGTGCCAGAGCTGCGGGCAGATTTCAAGTTCATTTAACTTCACCAGTGACACTTAAGACTAAAAGTGGTTAGAATTCTAGTTGCGGGCTAAAAACTCATGAAATTGATTTTTTTTTTTTTTAAAGAACTCATTATTTTAAAGGCAATACCATTTCTACTTATTAGTCAAAAAATCCAAATGCTCCAGTCTGATACGTGATGTCTAAGCCCAGCAGGCAGAAGGAAAGGACCTTTCCAGCTCTCCCCCATGGACTGGTCCTGGCTGGGTGATTCAGGGTAATTTTGTTGATGTTTCGCTCTTGCTTGCTCTTTAAAACATCCAGACTTCATGAAAATTCACGAAACACTGGTCAGGTGATGCCGTCACCAGAAAACAAGAAGAAAGGGGAGGTACATGCTGAGAAGGTAGTGCCTGAAAGTCTCCCAGGTACTGATTTGCTCTAGGCGCTGGCAGTGCTGCGTAGTCCAGAACAACTGATAAACTCAATGAACAAGAGTCTGCCGAAGCTGCACTAGCACCCACTAGCAGCAATGAGGGGTTGCATGGTTCAGACCTCATCCAGGAGCGTGATGGCTGCTATATGCAGAAATATACACACCCCTGATAAACCAGAGTATTCTCAGAGGGATTGTCCAGACACCCACCAAGCAGCCATGCGTGTCAGTTCGACCCTGCACTTGTGAGTACACAGCTGGGCTTGCTCTCCCAGCCACTGCTGCAACCACTTAACTATGAGTGGAGGTGTCTGTTAACTACACGGGTGAGTACATTGTGTGAATTAAGGATCTGCTATTACTAATAACAGCTTGATTCTGTCAACTACAAAAAAGATTATTCCTAAGAAATACTAGTTGTGATATGTGTCTCCCCAAAACTCATACCTAACAGTGAAGATCATCAAACTCCTGGGACTGTCCTTCCACTTTCACTTCTTTCAGCAACAGTGTCAGCTTAAGCAGTTGCCTCTCTCAGCCCCTCCATTTTCTGCACGGCTATTTTTAACATGAGTGAGCCTCTGGAATGGTTCCCCCGATGGGAAGAAGCTGGGGCAGACTTTATATGCTCTTCAGACACCTACAAGTGATAAGGAGATCTAGCTCTAGATTTAGATACCCCAGTGAACTTGAGCATCCAACATTTATGGCTCATCTCCTTCCCTCGGGCCCAGCGTCACACCCAAAACAAATCATTTCAGAAACAAAACATCTGCCCAGAACTTTGTGGATCTCACCAAAAGCACTTAATCTGCTGTTGCACTCAAAAAGTACAAGGACTTACAAAATACCACTAGATGCCCATCTGTGCTTGAAACCCAGGGAAAATCAGGTCATCTACAGATGACTAACAAAAGATCGTCTTTGGGGCTGAGCTGGGAATTGAGTCCCCTCTGCTGTGCCTGTTGTAGTTTGGCCAGAAAAGACCTTATGAGATTAAATGATGAAGGAAGTGGAACTGACCTCTAGAAAATATTCTTTTCCCTTCACGTCCTTCAGAAGATTAGAAGCACCCATTAGGCCTGTGTTTTCCTGCCTGTGCAAGATTTTAGAGCCAAATGAAAACTCTGCCATCCGCAAGTTTTGGAAGCTGGATTACGGGAGAAGAGGAAGCATCTGGTCAGAAGGAGAAAAATACATTATACCTATATGCAAACAGACAGCAACCATAAGTCAACTTATACGAAGAATCTTCTTGGTTTGTGTTTGCATGAATTTTTTATATTCCTTGTAACTTGGCAAATCTCATTGAATGACATTATACTTGCAAAGTCTGCCTACTTTGTAAAGTCTCTAAAAACCTAATACCTCCACAGGGAGAAAAATAATTAAAAATTAAATAATAGGTCACAATATACATCTATAATCTGATCCTGAAGGACATTTTTGTGCAGCTTTTATACTGATACGAGTGCTCTTGTAACTTTAGATCCTTAAATTCATGCAAGCCAACAGACATCCCTGGTCTCTTGTTGTCCTAGCACCAGTGAGGCTCTTCATGTGACAGGGTATCTCCTGCTGGGTGTTTTCACAAGATAATACCACATGTTCAGTAGCTTCATTTCCCAGTGACCTCAAGAGCTTGTAGCGTCTCAAGGACTAGTCGTCTTTGCATTCTAGCTGCTGTTTCAACCCATCTTTGCAGCAAAGATGTAATTACGTCCTGCAGGAAATATAGCAGGTACCACCTTGGTAGGGATGACTCAGAATGCAAAACACAGGCATTCAGGAAAATAAATGGGATTGCAGAAAGGCTTTATGGGTCTTTATGAGTACCACTGCTTCGGAAATATCTTCACTTCATAAAGACATTCACATACAAATTTTCTCAGCCATTGCAACCGCGATGGCCACTAGCCATTAATTCACACAGGTCCTGGGCATTAAAAACCCATGGGCATCCTGTCATTGACCTCTCTGGAGGCAGACTTGATCTGCAGATAGACCGTCCAATGACCACACCACTTTTAATTATTAAATCAACAGAGGTGCCTAAGGTCAAGGAGGAGGTGAGCACTGGTCTGGCCTGCCCAGCCCTGGCTGCGCATTTATCTGTCACCATTGTTTCACCACAAAAATCACAGCACTAATGAGCAGCCTGAGGATGGAAGAGATCTTGTATCGGTGACCCTAGCCCACAACTGCAGCCAAGAATGTGTCAAGATAAGATGTTATTAGTCCGCTGCTGAGCAACATGATTTCCTAGGTTTATTGAGTTAATTTCAAAGTTAGTCAACACAGTGCTTCCTGTATTGAAGAATAATATACAAGACATTCAGGTTGTTACCTTTTTTTTTTTTTTTCACCTGGCACCTAGTGAATGATGTCTTATCTCTTTCTTGGCTGTTTGGCAACCACTTCTTGTCTCTTGCCTCTGGACATCACCGAACTAATGTTGTTTCCACCATGGAGCTCTCTTGCTATTGAAAAAGCTTGCTGCCTGACTCGCCTGCCTCCTCTCTGTGCTGCTGAAGGCTTACAGGACAGCTAAACCTTCAGTCTTCTTAGGCAGACGATGGACTGAAACTCAGAAAGTCTTAATTCCATTTTGGCTTGTTTTCACATCTCAGGTTCCCCATCTGGAACAAGTGGATGGCAAAACTACCTTTCCTGTAACAGGAAATTCATGCTTGAGAGATGATGATAAAATGATATGTGATATAGACAAAAGCAAAACCAAAATGATTTCAGGGCTTAATCAGAAGGAAGCCTGAACTTAAAATTCTCAGCTGTGTAAGATAATGCTGAATCCTTATTCAGAGACAGTGACTTCTTACCTCCCCTTGCTCTGTGTGCAAGACCACACGTCCCAGCACTATGCCCTTGAACGGATCTAAACTTAAGTTGCTTTTGGTCTCAGTTCTATCCAGGTTTTTATACAGTGCACAGTAGGGGGTTTCTGACTGTCAAAAGCTCACTTGCTATCCCTCCATGGAGCCATTGACTTACAAAACCAACTTCCACAGAAGCACAGTCTCAGGCTTCAAACACTGAGCACGTTCTACTTCGTATTTATAGGCCAAGCCAAATCAGTTGCAACAGATTTGAAATATAATTAACTCTCACCAGATGTAACATTTTTTGTTTTCATCTCAGCACCATCCAAAAAGATGAGAAAATTCTGGCCTTGAAATATTCTGCCCTTGAAATATCAACAAATCTGAGCAAAAGCATATGCAAGCTGATCCAGTCAATGGTAAACTCTTCCGAGCAGTATCAGCAGAAGGGATCACCTCAGCAAATATGTGGAGTGGCTTTAGAAAGCAAAAATCTGATCTGAACAGTCAAACAGTCACTGCAATTTGAGATGAATTATTAAACAGATTAACACACATAACAGCGAACTTGCAGGGACACAGACACTGAGCAAACACAATCTGTATACTTTGGGATGCAGAGCAGAACAAAAAGGAATGAGACCTTGGGGGAATTTCTCTAGAGCTGAGTCAGCAGGAAATTTCCTGCTGCTTTCTCTTAAAAATGTATTTTTCCCCAAGGAAAATACACAAAGGGAGAAAATAGAAAAAATGGTGGGAGGGTGTAATATAGCCCTGCCACTTAAGAGCTGCTGAGACTTTTTTCTTCACCTGCGAATGCCCTTATGGAAAACTTCATGGGAACCATGCACATGTAGATTGACAGATGATGTCGGTCACTTACTCTACTAGTTGGATGCCCAACTACCAGCTCATGCCAGTTGAATGCTTTGGCTCTCATTTTCATTCTCAATTGCTGCATTGCATTGAGGAATGCCAAGAGTACATTATGTACGCAAGTCCAATGGCTTCCAGCCTTGGGAGAGCGATGGACGTTGCTGTTCCTGCTGGCTGGTGAGCAGGGTGAGCAATGCAGAGGTTTCTGCAGCTTCCCAGTAGCCCCTCCCAGGGTGTCCTTGAGGGTAAATGACTGGGTGGCCAAGGCCTTTTTTGCAGTCAGTTCTCAGAGCATGCTGGAGACAGCCCATGGGGCCACGTATTTATATGGGTTTGGAAACAAACATGCTGGAGAAGCATGTCCAGCATGCGTGTGTGCTGCAGGCTGCAGTGTTGGAGTGATGGAGCATGAGACAAGGAAATGGGGTAAGGAAGAGGGACAGACTCCCTCCAAAACTGCCACCTTCCTGTCATTAGGAATCCATTCCATTTCCATTGTCCAAAGCATTGCAGAGACTGAACTGAAGTGAGTGGTGAAGCAAGAGTTACCTGGTCATACGTGGGCTCCAGTTCTGCTGGCCTAGGCTGGGAAGTGCCCACAAACTGCCACTGTCTCTCTGAGAATGAGATGGACCTCTTGAACATCTCAGACACCTTGAACTCAGACACATCCAGGGAAGACAAGGTATGAGGATAGCTCCCCACTATCCCAGAAGCCATTTACAGCCATGGGAGGAGGAGGGGGCTATGATTTTTTTATCCCATGATATGCTGAGATAGCAGTGACAGTCTCACTGCTGATCTATTAATATCGCTGAGCACCTATACGCTATAGGTGGACTTGGCAGTGTTAGGTTTACAGCTGAACTCGATGATTTTAAGGGTCTTTTCCAACCAAAATGATTCTATGATTCTATGATAATTTGCTTTCTCAGGTACTGAGGTGAAGCTTGCAGGACTATTGCTTACGTACATGAGTATAACCAGTAGCAATCGATGCTTGTGTTTTATACTGCCAGAAGTATTCGATAGAAAGGTTACAGCTATTTTCCAATATTAATCTTCCATGTCAGCAGGTGCTGTAATTTCTATTGATTGCTACCTCATTAGTGGAAGGCAAGCCAGGAGATGAGCAAACAGCCATAACTGGAAAAGGAGGGTTTCTGTAAGCTGGTTTCTCTATCTGTAATTCTGCTCCACATTCAGGAGACACTGATCCTTTATAGAAAACCTTTAAATATTTGTACTTTTCAATTCAACATCTAGTTGATTATGCTTGGGAAAGCTAAAAAACCAGCTTTCATTTTGACTCAAAATGCCATGAGTAAGGCGATGTGACATTTTTGGTTTTAAATGTGATTTCTGCCATTTCATACTGCACTTTCTGAGTTTTAAAGCCTTTCTCACATAGGTAAAACTTTGTGCAGTTAATGTCATGTCATTGATCTTATTTTTGAAGCTATTAATGATTCACCCATCTTCCCTTGACCCCTGATCTTCACCACTACCTAACGACGTATGGCCATCAGTCTGGTTAGATTTTGGTTCCAAGATGGACTTTAGGGGGTTTTAGGACACTTGTTAACATTTTCTGTGCTTTGTTTCCTCCACCTTCACCCCATAAAATGATGACAGCAAGACTTAACTTCCTCATATCTTTCATTATCTTATAAGTGCACAAACACTGTGGAATAGAGATAGACCTCGAGTACATGTTTCCGTAGCTCCAAGCAGATGCGGCCGTGATCTCTCCTGGGGCCAGGAGGCACCGCTGTTATAGAAATGATAATGTTAATGCGCTGCCTGTGGGGGTGTTATGTCTCACTGAGAGGGAAAAGACTTAGGAAAACTGGCTGAATTATTGTTGCTTTCTTTGTCTGCATGTTGCAGCACTACCTCTCCACACTGTATAAATGCAGTCGCAATGTAATATACCCAGGAAGAAATAACTGGTAAATGCTGCTGACACATTAACCTCAGATCTGCAGTTATGCATTTCTTCTCGACACCTATCAATCCTCAAGGTGTGGTAGGGGACCTGCTGATCTCAAAGCATGTCCTACCAGTCCATCACCGATCAAACCCACGCTGCTGTGCTCCTGTGAAGCAGGGAAATTGGTGATAGTGGGGAAGCAACAAGAGGAAATTTCAACTGTATAGCGAGTTTCTTTGGACTGTGAATCAGTTTCCAGATTAATGTTGTAGCTCAATTGCTTGATTTATTCAAAGAGTGGATTGGATAAAGTCACGGAAAATGCATCAGAGAAGAATTCTGTTCCTGGAGGATGGACTAGGGGAACAATGAGGTTTGCTTGAACTCTGACTCTTGCTGATCATTTTCTTATCTTCCTATCTGAAAATAGGGCACTATTGCTACACTTCTTTAGAGGAAAACTAAGAATGAAAAATGTGTAAGAACCAGTGAATCTCTTTTTCCTATAACAAGAAAAAGCTGCCTAGTGAGCAACTGGGAAAAAAGGAGAGTTTCTGAGAAGGGCATGAACAATAATATGCTAAGACTGTATCCGCTGGCCTCATCTAGCACATTTACCTAGTTATGATTCCACTGGCTGCTATGGAGTTATTCCTGATTTACCTCCAGTATAATTAAAAAGCCTCAGCAATAAAGCTGATATATCTGGAACACTTCTTTTACCTGCTCAGAATCCATACACCTTTTTTTAATCTCATTGCTCATACTTAACAACATGCATAAAACCAATGAGGGGATTACAGATTGGACCATATTTTAAACAAAAATAGTTGTATCCCTACGCTGATATCTTTCTTTGGTGATATGAATCAAGTCACCTTTTAGGAGTTTGAGGATAAGCTGTACAACATGAGCAGGAAGAACAAAGCTAGCCTCATCCAAAGCAAACCTGGCCTCAGACCTAACACAATTTGCACTACGCTGCTCCTAAACTGAAGACCAATGAGGTTACTTTAGTGACTTTGCATGTATGGTGGCAGCCCCACTCAAGAGCAATTAGTAGCTCCAGAGAGGCCCCAGGGCCAAGGAAGCTCTCTGTTCCCCAGTGTATCCTATACAGCCCCTCTGGGAGAAGAGGGGAGGTTGGATGCTCAGCTCATGCACCTAACTAAAGCTTAACTCGGCAAAATGCTTAGGCATATGTTCAACTGTAAACATGTGTAAGAGGTTTGCAGTAATGCAACCAAAGAGCTTGCATCTAGCGCCAACGAAAACTGAAGTGAAGGAGGCACCAAATCCAAAGCAAGCCTTGCCTGCCATTAGGTAGCAGAGAAGGGGGAGGTTACAAGGGTTTTTTCAATTTGGCAGGCCATAAGTTTTTACTTCTGAAAAGAAATCCTGTAAATTAGTATTTGTCCTCTTACAGTTACTGGGCCCACGCTTGCCGTTGCAAAGGTTCCCCTAAGATCTGCTGGGCAATGTGTAACTGGCATCTAGTTTTAATCTGCTCCCTCAGATCTATTAGAAACTCCCAAATATTTTCTTTTTTTTTTTTTTTAGTGGGAAAAAGTTCTGTTCAAGAGCATAACATAATAGTTGCATCAGAAGCACTGAGGGGTGCTGACTTCTGGCTGGGACAGAGGCACAGAGAGGAACGAGTTGTTGAAGATGAGGGCTCATGAAAGGAACAGCAGTGTGCAACCCTGGTGCACGGGTCAATGAAGGGCTGTCACTTGTACAGATGTGTCAGGTTTCTTTACTTTTTGTGTCATCTGCAAGTCCAGGGCTCCGTTTCCAGGTGTGCATGGTATGGGTCTCCCACCAGTATCGTGGATGAGATCCTACAAGGCACAGCTAGGCAGAGCAGCTATCGGCTTCCTACTCTTCCACAAGACCTGTATGGGCAGAAGTCTCCTTTTAACTTTAGCATGGCAAAGATTTCACCCAGGCAGCTCTGAAATGCTTCTCACGTGTGGGCGGTAAAGACATCTCCTGCTCTTATCAGCTTCTCATGAGCTCAGAATGACAACTACAGTTCTCGACCTTTGGTTTGCGGATGAGAAGTGAAAAGTAGGTGACGATAAGCAGAATTGCCTGTCAACCCTTTGTACAACGTTTCCTTAAATAGGATTTCTCTTCAGAAATAAAAGGTTCCTTAGAAAGCAGAAAGCTTCTGTCCAAAGATACTCTTCAATATCACTAAAGCTGTAAGGAAAAATGCCTTGAGGGCAGCAAAGTTCAATATTTTTCAACCTAGCAAGCAGAAGTAATTCCTTTTCTTACAGATCTTACTGCTACCTACAGCAATGTAAGAGAAGAGCGTAGAGAAGATGGAGTCAGACTCTTCTAAGAGATGCACAGTGACATGACAAAAGGTGATGGACACAAGTTGTGTCATGGGAATCTCCAATTAGATATATGGAACTTTTTTTTACCACAAGGGTGGTCAAACACTGGAACTGGAACACAAATAAGTGGATTTGACTGAGCTACCTGCTCTACATGGACCCATTCTGAGTGGGATGTCAAACCATACAACCTCCAGAGCTCCCTTCCAACCTAAATTATTCTATGATCCTGTGATTCTGAGAGTCACATACATTGAAGCTATGGATTCAATTAATATTTTTTTTTCTTACAGCACTGTAACATGAGGTTCAGTTTCTTGTTTTGCAACTCAAAATTTAAATTTTGCAGGTTTTTTTTGCAAGGAGCTGTGGAAGCACCTACTTAATCTGTACCAGAGCACTACTGATTCTTTTATGTGCATCGCTATAGTACAGATCTATTCTGTATTGCTGTGTAGTCTGTGGAAATACATTTCCACCCTGAACTACTCTTATTTTAGATAAAGGAAGATAACAAGGAAGAAGAGAAGCAAATTCTCCATTATATGCAGCGTGCAAATAGGGCTACAATCTCAATGTACAATGTCTGCCACACAAGATCCAGTCCCCTCTGCCTGACAGCAGAGGACCTGAACTATCCGTCCCACCTCAAGAAGTCACACAGCTGCCTGTTATGACTTTTAAAGCCTCAGGTTGCCCAGAACTAGGACAGCAGCTCCAGAGTGAGACTTTAGTAAGACTGGTTCCTATGCAATGTGCAACAGGATTAGCTACAGTGATGGCCCTGGATCCCCAGCCATTTTACTGCTTTTATTTTGCTATAACAGCTCGACTGCAGGCCATTTGGCATCCAAGTAAGAATTGGAAGCACTGAATGGTATTCAGTTTATCTACATTGGTTTCCAAGATTTAGGTGGAATTTATTGCTTAGATCCAAGAGCACTACTCAGACTGACGGCTGTCCAGGGCCCTCTAAACTTGTCAGCACATAAAAATCTAATGGCACCCTGGTGTTAACTGCAGCACTCATTAAGCACCTAAACACGCCTAATCAGCTAAGTGGGAACCTCCCACCCAAACTTGGCAACACCTCGGAGAAAGAAGTGAGCCCCTGAGGATCTTCATCCATTCAGTACATCCAAAGAACACCTGGTGCACTTGAACAGCGCTGGCCAAAGGAGGTCACCTCTCACATAGCAACTGAAGGATGAGAATTGCTGATGGGATTTGAACCTACTGCAAATTAAAGACATGCTGAAGAAAACGAGTCTTTTTATAAACACGAACACACTTGTTCATTATCAATCACAATACTAAATTAAGAGAATGAGAAGGAAATCTGTACCTATTATCTGTGAAAGGTATTTATGAAAATACTTCTTTCCTGTACCATCCTGTTACGAAAACTTCAGCTAGATAAAGAGGAGACTGTTATTGCCAGCTTAGCTTACTTCAGGGAGCCCTTAGGATGGGTCAGAGTATTCCCCAGCGTTTGTTCCAGCAAGAACAGAGCCCTGCGGATGCATGGAATCATATAACTTAATGATAATGGCACTAATAACTCAGCTAGCTGCAGTAAAATTTTACTACAGAACATTTCTGGTTAATAAGTAAATCATATTGATTAATAAATGAAATCATTAGAAGACCTTTAACTGCACATTGGGGATACAGGAGCAGGCTGGTCCCCAGTGAAATTATTGATGCAGACAACCTACCACTTTCCTTCTGAAATTAGTCAAAAATTTTGCCTTTAGCTTTCCAGGGAACAGCAGTAGGTTCAGAATACTATCACATGCAAGTCCCCTCCTTGATAACCCTAGAAAACCCAGCTGCTTATCAGCTTCTGACAAAGAGAAGCTTCAATTCATAATGGTCAAGAATCAATTCTGGGAAATATTCCAGCTCTATCTTATGCTTGCTCCCACAAACAGATTTTTGAAAGGGCTGGGGAACTTTCTGACCAGTAATGTTTAATATGTGTTAAGATAAGGACAGTTAAATCTCTTCCTTCAGGATATTTGTCCTGGAATCAAGGGAAAAAAAGCTCTTACTCATCACTGCACAGCTGGCACATTAGGGTTATTTTCCAGTATTTAGAAGCATCATCTACTGCTAGGTTTGATGAACTAGTAAAGGATGCCAAAACCTATTCTCCCATTCATCAACATATAGTGCTGTTAAGTGGTGTAAGAGTTTTTTTGTACTGGTAGCAAGAAAAATTAAGAAAATAAGACAGTCCTACAAGGAAAGGCAGCCCTGGTGTCTCCTCCTACGGGAGAGCCCCTCATTTTGCCCCAAGATTGCAAAAATTCACCTTATCTCTTGCAAACCGAGATTGCTGGCAGCACACAGCAAAGCATGGTAATCTCCTGTGTCATTCAGAAGCAAAAAAATCTGACTGGCAGAGAAGGAAGTTTCCTTTGTCTACTAGTGAAACATTCTGCCACGACATTTGCAGTAGGTTGCTCTATTATCAAAGTAAAAATTAATTCCTACACATTGTTATCAAAATAGCATGCCCTTTATTTTGCTTACAAACTGCCAATTACATGATTCACAAGGAATTATTGTATATTGCAGTGTCTTTCCATTCTGTATAAAAATAGCTTTTCATTCAGTGTTTCTTTCCAGATTCCACATGTTGTGAGCACGCAAGCCATGAGATATTCCCCAGTGATACCTAATGATTTATAAACCTTCTGCTTTTCTGTGTTCTAAAATGCACTTACACCGACTTTGAACAAAATGTGAAATTTAATGTCTCAGCAATCTGGGTAGCAGAGTTAGAGTTAGAATCTGTCCTTGACCTCCTCTGGGAACAAAAAGATTTCCACACGCTATCATTGCGCTTTTGCCTCTGAGCAATCTGGGCCACAGAAGACTTTGAGCTGAACCTGGATTGCCTAAAAGAGGTTGGGGCAGGTGAGGCAGGAGGAGTTAAAATGCCCAGAAAAACAAAGGTGAAATTTAAATGGACTACTTTTAGAGCAAAATCTAGGACTCTTCGTTAATAGAAAACCATAAAATGTCATAAAAGCTCTCTGCCTCAGGAATTGCCTAGCAAGGCAATGGCATGGTGTTCCTCAGCAGAGAATAACATTCCACTTCTGTCGCCAACCCTGGCACATCTGGATGCAGCATCATGAAGAATCAGAAAATCTACAATGAAATCCACACTAGCCCTGAATCACATCACTGATACGTTAACATCATTCAGTTTCCAGCCCCACGATAACTCTTCTTCTCAGGAGAGCAATAGGGAATTTCCATCAAAATATTTTCAAGAAAGAAAAAATCAGTTTCTGCATAATCTCAGGTTTTTGTGAGAAGATTTTCATTTCTCACTGGGAGCACTGATGTTGAACATGTTTTGAAATCTTTGGCTGCCTGAGCTGCTGCAGTATCTCCTGAAAGACGCAGTGCAACTGATTTACCCTGCGGGCTGGATTATAGTGTTCATAATTTAGCAATGCCTCAGCTCATGCTGGAGCATGATGGCACATCCCAGGACACAGATCTATCAGAATCAAAACTCTCTACCATTGCCTTTTTTCCCCTGGAAAGTGTCCATCTGTTGAAAATCAGTGAAAACAAATGCCAAATAATCAAATAGTGATATCAATAATAAAATTTAAAATAAAAAATATCAAATTATTTGCATTTCTAGTGGAATTCATAATGAATTCAATTGACTGAAACCTTAAAAACAAAACTGGGATTTTCTGAACAGAACAAACAAAATCAAAGCAAAATGCTACAAATATTAAAACACCTCATTAACAAACTATTTCCCTACAGGGCAATGTTACAGGTAAACGTGCATTATAACCAGGTGTAGATTTTTTACAAAAATTATTGTACCATAAGCTGAGATGCCATGGGTGAGGGGAATATTATGAAGCTAATGTGGCAGAGGGGAGACTGAAGCAGCTGCTTTCCTCTTCAGTATCCAAGCCGTGATCAAAGCATTTTTTTTGGAAAGTGATGAAATAAAATTGAATGAGTCTGAGAGAAAGGAGAGAGTTGGCAGATTGGCAGCAAATCAAGACTGGGCAATAACCACAAATGGTCACAGGAGATAATTGCACAGACAGTGAGCCGTAGCCCCATCAAAGCACATATTTGATGGATTGTCTCCACCTCCGACAGACCCAAGGGTGTTATCCTTTGTACATTTTGGCAAAACTTGTGTCACTAGCCATGTCAAAAAAGTAAAGGCAAGAACTGAATCTTTCCAACTTCTCTCATGAACCATCATAACAATATATTGGTCATATATACTTCTACAAACTTTATTGGCTTAAGCCGCAGAACAAACCACAGAGACAACAGTAAACATTTCTGCTTTGATTCCACAAGTGAGTAACTAGGGCTGAGAAAATGTAACGAGTGAGATTTGTTGTATCTGTCTTTAAGACAAGGATTCAATTAGACACACAGCCATCTCCATTTAGGTGGCTAGACTTACACAGTTGCTTGCACATAGGTGTCTAGAGTCATCTGAGACACCTTAAGGTACCTTAGCTGCTGGTTCCCTTCAGCTGCTGGTTCAGAAGGGCACAGGTCTCCCATAGGGTATGCATCACATTTGCCAGCCCCATGCAGATGTTTTGGATACCCTAGAGTCCCTCAGAAACCATAGATGTTTACGGGTGGGCCACTGAATTGAGCCCTAGATGTTTAAATTCCCCTGACATCAATGGAGAATGATTCCATAGTCAACGGCCCCTGAAGAGTGATTCAGCTGGCCAGCTACCGAGTGTCTGCTTTGAGGTGAAATGATTTACATTCTGGGATCCACTGACTGTACTGACTAGGGCCAGGGTTCAGTTTATCAGGATGTCCTCTGCTACTTGATACACCCTAGGGTGTCTGAGGTGTGCACTGATACGATGCAGCACTTAAACATTTCTGGAACAGCAGTTGGAAGCGAGGTGGGAGCAGTGGGACATCTCAAATGGTACTGCATACCTACGTGTGAGCAGCTGAGATGAGCTCTTATGATACATCCTGGGTGCTTAGAGGCCGCGTTCACATGCAGACACTTACCTGAAGATACCTAACCTTAAATGTCTTAGTCTGGAGCTGTACCCCACCCAAAGGACCCTACTTAGTTTCCAGCCATCAGCATTTAGTGCCATTTGAGACACCCTCTGCAACCTGGCCTCCAGCTGCCACTCTTGAAAGACGCGTGTCTCCTACCGGCCTCATGTCATCCCTGCCACCCCTATGCAGCTGCCTCAGGGCCCTAGAGCATCTCAAATTACACTAAAAGCCTCCATCTGGTTAACTGAGTTGTGGAAATGTCTGTAATATGGTTGCCTACACTAACAGAGCTAATGATTGAAGGTTTCCTTTAGAGCTAGTGGAGGAAAAATTGGGTTTAGGATACATTTCAGTTGGCTTATTTTAAAGATTTACTTTAGAATGAGATATGCCATTCCCAGAGGAGCCAATTTCTCTCCGTTCTTAACAAATGGAAGGGGACCAGCTCAGAAGCAGACACTTACACTCACTCAGCTGAATCCCACCTCTCAGGAGTTACCCAAGCCACAAAGGGAGCTCTAACGTGAATTCAGATCCACTGCAGAGACACAGCCAAGTCACCAAGGTTTGATGGACCACTGTGAGCCCCAGTCAAGCAGCACAACTGTTGGTGGCTGGGTTTTAGTTATGAGGCAAGATCAAATTAAAACCTCAGTGGTTTAAGATGATGAGTTTTAACACACATTTGTGATGGTGTAAGAAAATAATCACGGCCATGTGCACTTCAGTACACAGTCAGCTGAGGTATAGCAACTGTGCGCCTGAGCCCAGAGCTGCAAATCTTGCTTTAACCCACCACCACTGTTTTTTGTTAATATTACTAAGCTTTTCCAAGAGACGCCATGGTAACAGGCACCTTGGAATTATTTCACAGATTATACAGCGTCTTATGCAAAGTGGCCTAGCAGGTTTTCTGCTTTTAATATTCAAAGGATTACCTTCGAGGTACCCATATATTTTCAAATCCTTAAATCCCTTGACACCTGGAAACTTTGTATGTAGGTCCAAACATACCATAATTTTGCTCCCAGACTTCAGAAAATCATTTAAAAGTAGAGCAGGCATGAACAGCACAAGGCAGCTCTATCAATTCCTCTGGCAGAGAGGTTACAAGAGGCACAGAGACGAAGACACAGGAAGAAAAATAGGCAGTAGCTACCCAAAAGAAAGAGTCTGGCTAAAGTAAGGCATCAAATCAGCAAAGGAAATTTAGTCTACTGGTTTCATATGAGGATAAGGAATGCTGTTTCTAGCTATGCTTGCCACTAGCCATCCTCATGTTTCATTCAGGTAGGATTAAAGGCTCATGCTGTGCATTCACAGGGACCATTCCCCATCCGCACCCACGGCTCTCCCTCCGCAGCCCTGGGCTGGGGGGCTCCGGAGGGCACCAGGGATTACCAGAGCACAGCACCGATGGCTCCTGCCTTCCAGCCCGCTCCTGCCCGCCCAGCGTTACTCCCTCTATGAGAGTCCCAATAAATCAGACAAAACTTTGCCCAAGAGGCTGTTACAAATGATGATTTATGCAAGCCTAATAGGCACTTGGATACCATGGTGATTAGCACTGTGAAAGAAAAAAAAACTCAAAGAGTTTTTCTTCTCTCCTTTATCTGATTTGTGAATTATCTAGGGAATGCGCATTTTTGCATATGCACGTACCACATGGACAGGCAAGGGCAGAGGCATGGTCTTTCTGAAATCCCTGATGCTCACCTGAATTATGAACAGTATGGAAATTCAGAATAATCTCAGCCAGCCTCACTTCCACCTTTATTAAGTGTCACAAACACAGTTCTTGAATGACAAGCAAATTTCCTGCACCAAATGCATTCATTTGCCCAGCCCTGCAAGGAAAGAGTAAATAATTTGTTAAGCCTTCCACCACCGTCTCTTCCCCTCAGCCCTGGCAATGACATTATCCTCCCCACTGGTTCATTGCCTCCTCTCACCATCATCGCTACACCTGCCTATCTGCTGCATCAGCCGCGTGGAAAAACCTCTGAAATCTTCTTGTCTATCCTGCACACCTGTGCTGCTTAAATCTCTCCCAAGGAACCAGCTTGGCCACCTTCCTACCTGCAAAACACAAGCTGTTTGCATCCAAACTCCAACAGCCGGTATTCATGAGGCTTTCCGCACTGCCTCACTTCGCTCAGGGACAGGCCTGTCCTCTCCTAAAAGTGCTCATGGAGAAAGTGAAAGCCCCTTCAGTGGCCTGACTTTGCCTCTGCATTGAGCCTCTTTCCTTTCCCTTTCCTTACACCTTTGCAATAGGGGACAATAGGCTTCATATGTGTTTGGACTGATATTTGGTGGGCACAGAGAGCAGATTACAGCAATGTTAATTGCAAACCACCAGCATGGAAGAGTACAGTGTCTTGTTCATCTAGAGAAAATACATTTGCAGGGTGTATCTGCACAAATGCACTGATTTTAGAAGGTGAAAACCTACAGGTGAGAACTGGGTGATGCAGAGCTGCACACAGCAGTGACACAGACTGGCTATAGGTCCCTTTTTTTCATAACAAGAAAAGTGTTGCCGTTCGTTTGTACCCAGCCAAACTTACCACAGGTGGTCACCAGTATCCCTGGAGCCATCATGCTCCTCTTCCATTTCAGGGTAACTGGAGGGACTACCCTGGAAAATATTTGAGAAAGGCTGGCTGAACAGGACTGACTTGCTGCAATGCTCCTGCTATCCCCACAGCAGAGGGGACACATCTCACAGAGCTGAATGAAGAACCCATTCCTGACTGCCACTGACATCGAAACATTAAACACTCAGGACAACTGGTACATGAAATAGACGACTGATAAATAATCAAAGCAAAGCCATAGTGTTTCAATGGGAGTCAGGGTGTTTTTTCCTTAGGAAAAATTGCCCATACCCTTTTGGAAAAGAAGAATGAACAGGTGAACTTCACCAGATGGGACTGTGGGATCTGAGAAAGGAAAATTAAGATGGAGACAAATCAGGTACTTTGATGATGATACTCAGCCCCACCTCTTTCTTTCTGGGACCCTACGCCTCTCAGCCATTGCCCCATCTCTTAATCACAGAATCATAGAATTGTTAGGTTGCAAAGATCTTCAAGATCACCAAGTCCAACCGTTAACCCAGCATTGCCAAGGCCACCACTAAACCATGTCCCTAAGCAACACATCTCCCCGGCTTTTAAACACCTCCAGGGAACGGGACTCAACCACTTCCCTGGGCAGCCTCTTCCAGTGCCTGACTACCCTTTCGGTGAAGAAATTTTTCCTAATATCCAATCTAAACCTCCCCTGGCACAGCTTGAGGCCATTTCCTCTTGTCCTATCACTTGTTACTTGGGAGAAGAGACCGACCCCCACCTCACTACAGCCTCCTTTCAGGCAGTTGTAGAGAGCGATAACGTCTCCCGTCAGCCTCCTCTTCTCCAAACTAAACAACCCCAGCTCCCTCAGCTGCTCTTCGTAAGATTTGTGCTCTAGACCCTTCACCAGCCTCGCTGCCCTTCTCTGGCCACGCTCCAGCACCTCGATGTCCTTCTTGAAGTGAGGGGCCCAACACTGAACACAGCATTCGAGGTGCGGCCTCACCAGTGCTGAATACAGGGGCACTATCACCTCCCTGGTCCTGCTGGCCACACTATTCCTGATACAATCTCCCCAGGCATCTCGAAATCTTGGTCCCTATTCTAGACCAAGCCTAGAAAGTGCCCACAGCTGATGAACAGTCCTGATGTTGTAAGCCTCTTCCCCATGCCACCCAATAATGTAACAATAAATGTTGAATAAAGCCCAAGACATCTTGCAGGATAGACAGGTCAGATCCAAATGCTTTGCCTTTCAGCAGATTTTGCTTTCTTCATGCCCATTTTCTAGTTGTAAGTATTCTTACAACACGACTTCAATTTTCACAGCGTTGATAAGTAGTTTCTCAAACCCCAGATTATGCACAGTCCATGCACAAATAACTCTGGTAACAGCAAAGGGATTATATAAGAAAAGTAAAAGACTGAGTAAATAAATAGCTCCTGGTTAAAAATCTGAACCTCTCATTGGCTTTAATGCAAACATTTCCCCTTGAGTGTGTATCCACTTGAATCATTTACCTCTCTGAGGACGCATTTTTTTACAGTTAAATGGTCCTCAAAGGCACAAAACACGGCAGTGGCTTATACATGCATGCGTGTGTATCTATGTATATGACCATCATGTGTGTATACATACTCGTTGGTGGTAGAACCAGAGCAGTTCCGAAACTGCATCTTTTCCAGACCTGTTTTTCTGTGATTCTGTGAGAAGAGGCTAATTAGGAACCCATTTTCAGAGGCACTGAGTATCTCCTGCCGCCACCCCAAAAACGGCTTGCTTAGAGATCAATTCCTCTGCAAATCCTGGTGTTGAGGCTTATCTCCCCATGAGAAGTGCAACCGTTTACATTAAAGCCATTTAAAAACAATTTAGTGTTCTTATCTTTTGCTAAGCAGTGGGTTATATTGTTTTAATTTGAGTTAGTAGGGATTTGACTGAAATCAATGTGGGCTGTTCTTCTGTTTAATGAGTTCATTCCTATTAAAAACATGCCTTTATTAGGTTCATGGATGTTTCTTGTATAAATCAGACCTTAGAGCCTCTAAAGGGCTCTAAGATGCATACAGGAAAGATAATGATTATCCTTTTTTCCTGTTTTTTCTGCACTGTTACCCAACAGCACATCAACCTATCTTACATAGCACTATTTCTGCAGTCTTTGGGCATCTCACAACACACCTGGGAAGCAGAGAACAATTTTCTTTCTAACTTACCTATAGGGAAGTGAGCTGGAGAGCAGCCCTAAGCCCTCACCGTACCCAAGCTGGGTCCTGCATTCAGCTCACCAGCCACTAACCCAGGAACTGCTCTTCTCCTTTCACCCTACAGCGTTCTCCCTGTTCCTATAATGCACCTGGCTTAGCCCTAAAGAAGACACAAAGTCTCTGACAAAACCAGGGGGCCAGGACACCCACATATCTGGTTCCCCCTAAGACTGAGGTCAGAACAGAGCAACTCCTGCTCCCTCCATCCGCTGGGGTTTTCTTCCAAAGAAAGAAAAGGGATATGGCATCCCTGGGGCGTGGCCTGACTTGCAGTCTGGAGACCATCGCAGGACCTTGACGCAGGGAAGTGCTCCTGGGAACCAACAGCTGAGATATATAACCTAAAAGCACTTGCACAAACCTATTTTTGGCAAACAGCTTCCCCTGCCTCTGTTCAATGTGCTTCATTAAGTCAGATGCAGTGGCTGATATTTCGAGGGGCCTAAGTGCCAATGCAGCCTGAGCTACGAGAACTTCTCCTGTGGCTGCCAGATAGGTTATGTGAAAACCATCACAGCAGAAGAAATACACCTAGTGCAGCAGGGAGCAAGAAAAATGAATATGGAGTTGAAAATGAGAGGAAATGCTCCAGTGCCAGATTTTAAACTGCACACAAGGGCATTTACTCTCCTTCTTTCTTATGCAAAACTCAAAAATAACTGTAGTGCTAATGTTTCAGGAAGCCTCAAAAAGAGACTTGGTGGTACAGGCATTCAGTGATCTGGTCTCCTTTCCTTTCACTAGGACTGGAGACCTCAAAGAAAATCACACTTGATTTTTTAGGAGGAAAAGTGTCATACAAGAAAGGAGGAACCACCTAATTTTATAACCATCCAAAGCCATAGATACATTATTTATATAAGTACTGTATGTTAGGGAGACCTCTTAGAATGGTATTTGGAATTAAAAACAACCTGTAATACTGTGAAGCACTAAAGCTCTCATCTGGAGATGCAGTCAGGAGAGAAAATGAAGAGGGGGAATCTGTAGGCAGATTTCTGACAAAAACTGCTGTTTATATCCAGGCAAGGCTAGGAGGCGAGTGCCAAGATTCCTGCAAGATTTTCCAAACTTGGTGCCCGCAGTTTGGCTCCCACTTCCATCATTTGGCACCTCTTTGGAAGCACAGAGCAGCCTGGCCACTCTGCCTGGGATGTGCAGGAATGTAGCATGCTGACAGTGCTGCATCTGTGCTGGAAACCCCACCGGCCCCGTGCATCCCTCTGTTGCTGTCTCACACAGATGTTTCATTTGGAAGTGGGGGCAGATGGCACGAATTCATTTACTTCTACCGTGTAAACAGAAAACAAAACCCAAAACGGGAGGTGCGAGAAGAGGCTGTACTCTGTGTCCTGATCCCAACATCTACATAAATACAGCTCAGTCCTGCAGGATGCTACCAGATGGAGACTATGGTAATTTTAAAGAAAAAAAATACAAATACCATTTTGCAAGGTGGGGGGTGTACATTTAAGTTTGCAGTTGGCAGAGCAACAGACCTTATCTGTCTAAAATACACCACCTAGAGTGGCACTGTGCAAAAATAAGCCTTTGCTTCTACCTCCCTCACTGCCCACTCTTTCACTGGAGCTCAGAGCTTGCTTAGGGTTTGGGGCGGTAGAGCCATCCACCTCCTGTAGCATCCAGAAGAGGAAAACAATTTTTCCAACAGAAAGAGGAAATTCAAGGAGGTTGACAGGAACAAGGACACAGCAGTGAGGTCCCAACATCCATCATGTCATGGAAAAGACCAAAGAGCGGTCAGTAACTGCCAGTGGGTGGGACAATAGCTTTAAGTCATATTTTAAAGAAAATGCCTGACTTCACCCTGGTCCTGTGCAGGACATACCACTCCAAGCCACACTCTCACCCAGCTAACCCAGTGTTTGCCTTGGTCATCCCACCCCAGTGCTGACCTGCTCTGGAACTGTTCAACCATCCATAATATCTCTATTGATCTAAAATAGAAAGCAAAGCTCTTCTGTTACCAACTCTTCCTGAATAAGTTTTCACAGTGGATCATATCCATCTGCATACACACACTCATTTCCGTAATCTAATAGAGGTATTTTTCTCCCAAAGGTTAAAAAGTAAAAACCAAAACAGCATGAAGAAAGATTACTTCTATCAAACGCTCAGGAGCGTCTCAGATGGTACATTCAGTACCTGGAGAGACATGTGGGCTGCATCTGAAGTTGTCCCGATACCATGCCCATGGCAATGACTTCAAGCTTGAATTCCTGGCCATTTTTACCACTTGGCTCTTGGACCCAGCTGTGCCTGTCTCCTGCATGCGCTCCAGCTGGGCCACCAAGGGAAGGGTCAACAATGGTCACCCTTACCTGTCCAGCCCTTGCTGAGACCCTCAACACAGACAGACAATGCCAGATCACAGCCTGCACCCCCAAATCCTCACCCCACAGCCCCCACAAAGCACCTCCTCAGAGCTGCACGATGCTCAGCCTCCCAACATAGAGGATGGTGCCACCACTGCAAGCCCATGGTTTGTCATCTCTGGGGCACACTGGATTCAGAAGGCACTTGGGGATGGTCAGAGCAGAGGACTGCAGAATACAGTTCAGGCAGACCACTGGCAACAGCCATGTCTGTAAGGACACTGCAGGTTTGATAGGTTACGTAGTCAAAAACTGAAGGAGCAATCTCACAGGACCAAGGGCAGTGGGGTAGGAAAGAGAAGTGGCACCACTGCCTCAGGCAGGAGATGCTTCAAGGAGTCCTCAGCAGTGAGGCCCCACACAGCTTTGCTTGGCCAAGCTTGATTTCTGTCTTCGTGAAAACAACGTCAACTCTTACCAGGAAAATGACGGAGAAGGAGCGCTGTACCATCCTCCTGGTCAGGTATATCAGTGATGAACAGCCTTCCTGCAAGGGCAGACTGTGAGGCCCCCATCAAGGAGGGTCTCCTGGCACTGACAGCCTGCAGGGGCAAATCACGAGCTCATCCGCATCTCCTGTACTCAGCCATGGGCCACCTCCCTGGCATCGTACACAGCAGCCAGGCTTCTTCTCCTCCAGCTTGCAAGTCTGGATACGGCCCTATTACCCTTGCCACGCCAGGCCAGAGAAGGAGACCTGACTTCACTATGTACTTGCTCTTGGGACAAACCCAAGCCTCTACTTAGAAACAGTAGGGGAGGGCAAGTGAGTCTGTCTTTGAGTTACCGGTCTTCCCAAGGGTGGCTGATGGTTTCACCAGCACATGCTCAGTCCCACATAGACCCTTTGCTCAGGGACACCCTGCGCAAGCCACAAACTCCAACAATGGTGCTTATCAATGCAGCTGTCTTCCAGACAACAATTCCCACTTGGCACTGGGCAGGGATGGATGTGCCATTACCCCAGAGACAGCATCAGCACCAGCTTCAAGCTGCAGGGAACAAAGATGACTTTTTCCATGTGAAAACCTCCGGCATGCACAACAACCAAGGTATCCAGCCTTGCCTACAGCAGCAGCCTTCCTCCTTCCCCAAGCTATGACTCTGAGATGGCTCCTGCTCCCTGTGTCACCCATCCCATGATCTGAGCTCTTATCACTTACTGGCTCAAGGAGATCATCCCAAATGCCCTTACAGGGCTCAGCTCTTGGAAGCAAGACAAGGACAGTGAAGATGTGGGCATATAGATCAATGGCAAAGCAAAAATTATAGCCTCACCTCATTGCCAAAATGTGGAAAGGCAAGAGCATAATATAACAAAGAAAAACCTGGCCAGCCTGATTAGGAAAGATTTCATGTGACACAGTAAAAGGAGCTGCTAGCAAAAAAGATGGTGAAAAAAGAAGTCACTCAGAGACCGGTATGAATAAAATGGAGAAAGGAAATCCTGCCTTGGGTCTTAGTGTACAGTCAGCCTATATGTCAAAAAAGGTTAGGGTCCTGAACTCTGTATCACAATGTCTGTGACCTTGACTGCTCTGAGCCATAAAAAAACACAACAGCTTATGTCACAGCCAGTTCCTTCCAGGGCATTCAGACATCTTCTGGACATCCACATCACCCTGAGGATTATCACACCTGAGCATCACAGAGCCCACATCACTCTAAACCCCACAAGCATCCAAACCCCCAGTGCAGAAACAAGATTGTCTTGTCAAATTCTCACATACGCTTTCATGCCCAGTGTGACAGTCATGTGGCTGGGTCTATCTGACAGGTTCTACTGCACTTCTCACCACGTTCAGCACTAATCCAGCCCTCTGAATGTACCCAGAGATAATGGGTATGACAAAGGGGGTTACCTGCATGGATGCCCCTAGCCAGCTTCTGCAGCTTTATGAGAAGAGAAAGCAGCATTGCTGCCTTCAGATATGAAATGGGCCAAACAAGATCTGACCTTGGGTCTCTAGCGGTATGACTGCACAGCGTTACATTATGATCAGAATTGTAAAGACAGTGCCTGATTCAAAGATTTCTCAGTTTAGGTGAGAGATGCTGAGATGCTTTCATTCATACATGATGCTTCATGGTAAGACAGAGGCAGGAGCTGGGGGTTTGATATGACAACAGGGAACAGCCCTTCTCCATCAGTGGCTTCTACCCACAGAGTCCATGGTCACTTCTTCCTTCCTTCCATATGTTGGGAACCTTCCATGAAGTGGTAAGGGCATTATACCAGTGTTGTGGAAGATATACTTTGAGCTGCAAGGCTTTCAAGGTGCATGAAGAAACCCAACTGTCTGAGCAGGTCAGGTTTGCAAATCTGGGATATGCAGAAATAATCTGTCGGTAAAAGCAGAAAAAGGAAAATGCTTTCTACTTTTAATCTGAATCCATATGAAATGCAAACACTGGGATACAATGACCCTGATTCATAAAAGATCACGAGACAGCACGAAGGAGATTTAGGTTATCACTTGCCCTGACAAGGTATACCTCTGAATCCAAGCACAGCCCTTGTCATCACAAAAGAGCACTTGGCCTGGGAGAGAGGGCTACTGAGAGCAGATCTGGGATGTTGTTGGCTCAGTCTGTGTTGGAGACTGGTCACAACCAAGCAGGTTCATCATGCTGGTCATAAAAATCACAGCAGGTTCTCACAACAACTGTTAAAAACCCACCTGCTGAAATCTCTTTCACTCTCCTGGAGGCCATTCCTAGTCCCCTTCCCATCATCTGCCCTTCATCTCCATGCTATGAGCTTGGCAGCAGGCTGCAGCCTGGCTTTTCCATCCAGTTCTGCTCTGTGTCCTTGCAATAGTCCCCTCAGGGGAGAACCAGCTCCAGATTTGGACAACCATGGTTTGATTCAGTTGCCCACATATAAGCACTTTTACATGCCCTGACATACCTGGAGCATCCCTATGGGGCTGCTATATATGGAACAAGACCAAACAAAGGCACATGCCCTTCTGCAGTGGCAGAGCAAGGCTGGCGAGCAGACTCCAAGGAACACCAGCAGCACTAGGTACTCATGTTTAGGTGGCTGAATCACACCCCACATCTGCATTGCTTGTAGTAAGTGTTTAGGTCCCCAGCCACATGTAGGCAGACACATTTAAGATCCTAAATCCAGCCTTCTTTAAGTGCCTCAGTTTCCCCATCGATACAGTTGGGATGATGATACTCTATTTATGTAGCACCTTGGAAAATGAAATGAAAAAGATGTTATCAGACTGAAACAAAAGCAATCTCAGTGTGAGCTGTCTCACTTTCTTCACTGGGTTTCCCTCCATCCACCTTGTAACCTGAGCAACAACAGGTCCCCTCTGTGTGCACGGGTCTGCTCCAAAGCCCTCCGGGCAGTTAATGGTGTCTCATGCAAACAAAGGTGATTTTGTTGAGCAAGATCATAAAGAACTGTCCTATTTACCACGTGTGTAGGAGAAATGTTATGATCCCTCGCATAAACTGGAACAGCAAAGATTTCATTCAGATTTTTTTTTTCTCGAAGTATGACGTTGTTCTTGTATGTGGTTACCAGGGAGAATGTTAGCTGCTAAAGTGTGAGTTGATGAGACTATGAGATGGTAACGAAGCTGCACTGAATTTCAGCACTACAAAATGGATTTTCTGTTGCTGCTGCTGGCTTCTTGGCTGCTACCCTCCCATGGCATGTCTTCACCAAATGCTATGCTTTTAGACATTTAGTGCCAAAGATTCTTATTTTCTTCCTATATGTTGGTTTCTTCCATTATATTTCTGTTTACTAAGTTGAGCTGCCTTACACATTTTAAAAGCAGTAAATAATCTCAAAAAGGGGGAGCTGTTTCTTCCATATCCATCTCCAAGCTTGAACTCTGAGCTGCTTGCCCTTGCCTCCCTTATTGTTATCCCTTATTTTCTTCCTCAACTGGGAGAAAAACTCATTTTACTGCTACCAGTCTCAGTCTCCCAATAGGGCAGAAGATTTCTGAGTACATCCGTATTTTCTGTGTTCATCTAACTGCAGCCAAAGAGCACCCTGCTTTTTTGGGTAAGGACTCAGACAGCAAACTGACTCCTTTAGTCAATGGTTTAAAGCTCACAGCAGAGTAGATGCCCCAGAGCATCTCCCCCTATACCAAAATCAGAATCTCTCTGAACTGGAAGCAACTTTTTAAGAATAAAAGAAACTTTCTTTTGCCACTGTTTGAAAAATGTATATATATTCTTCTGACAATTTTTGTCCAGTTCTATTAGCTCATCGTAATTCTCAAAGCTTTGCAGCTCTCTAAACCTAGGAGTCCCCTTTTTGGCTCTGCATGAAAGCAAATATAGACATGGACAGCTCTAAAGTAGTGTTTCTGGGTAATGCTTTCGCCTAGCCGTTTTCCACCCCAAAGGAAAATGTTTCTAAGCAAAGAGTGTTACAGCATGAGACACAAACTGTGATCTCTGGAATGAAACGTTACATTTTATTAAACTCAAATATAAAGCCTCCCTGTGCTGGCAAGGAAATTATAACGTTCTAACCAAAAGGAAGTTTTAATAATTATCGTCAGAGAGGCAGTAGCTGTAGAAGGTGAAATAACCTCCCAGTAAAACTCTACTGGTGTTAACAAATTGTAAATTACGTACTGTGAGCACCTGCCCACTGCTGTAAACTATTTGCTTTTGAAACAGTCTAGACCTTCTTCCTCTGGGTAAAAGGATAATGAGACTTGATGGTATAGTCTCATTACAAGAAAAAGGAGGATCTAATAGAATAATTGCATGAAACCGGAGACGAATGTCATGGCAACGGCCACGAAGCGGGAAGCTGGGAGGTGCTGTCAGGGGGCTACAGGTCACCTTCAGTCTTTGGTAAGAAAAGACCTCATGGTTTGGAGATGTGACACTGCGCTGGGATGAAATGAGGCTCTTCCATCCAGCGGCGGATGGTGGCTGTCAGCAAACCTCTCACAGAGCAGAAAGGGGAGAGCTTCAAAACTCCTGCCGGGCGTGGGGTACAGGGGCAGGGGCAGGAATCGTCCGGCTGAGGAGCAAAGCAATGAAACATCCCACTGAACAGACGGGCAGAGAGCGCTGGGAACAGGCAGCCAAAGTGCAATGCCAACAAAGGCTGGGGACTCCACAAGCAAAAGAATGATTTGAACTATACTGCTGGGTTATTACTCTGCCACGTTTCCAGTTTCACTTTAAACTACATTGCTGCAGATACTTTGCCTAGTGCCTTGCAGTAGTCAAAAAAAAAAAAAGCAAACAAAATATTCAGCTGAATCAAAAAATAGCAGAAAAATCTATAATTTCCTTTATATACCTGATGCACATCTTCACCTGAAACACTCTGTTCTTTTCCAGCTCTGCTATTGCAGAGAATGCAGTGGAAAGCAGAGCAACTGAGGACAAGTAATGCAAATGCTTAATGGCACGTAGGAAGAGAGCTGAGAAGATTGGGATGGCTGGGTTAGGGAGAAGACTGTGTACACAACATGATGTAGATGAAATGATGACTCAGACTCGAGCAGGTAAATTTATCTCCAGAGTGCCATAAACTGGAACAAGGGAACGTCTAATGACATTTATGGAGCACATCTGAGGAATGGGCTGCTAGTGGTACAAAGCAAAATTAGTTAAAGCTAAATATCCCGGGAGAAACAGCTCATCAGGATTTTCATATGCTATCAACCACACTTATATTAAATTATAAAATTAGAACATAAAAATAGAAACAAATTAAAAGGAATTAAAAGTTAAAATAAATAATAAAATAAAAATAGAAGAAAAGAAATCTTGCCCATTTAGGGTACAAGCCTCTCTCAGGATCAAAAGATTAGGTGGAAATCAGTGTATTGAGCAATTATTTCCACGTTTTCCAATAATGGATTTCAGTGATAAACTTAAGGACAATTACAATGTGCAGGGTCAGTACCATTAAAATATACTGTCAAGCTTGGCTGTAGAAGACAATGCTGGGTAGGTAGTTGTGGTGCCATTTGAGAAGTGGCTTTCAGCAGTCTGAAACTTCTTCTGCACTGCCTGAGCCTCTCTGTGTGCCATCCTTTTCTACACAAAAGGAGCCGTACACAGGGTACCCACAGAGGCATAGAAAAGAACCCCTTGTCCAAGGTGATTTCTTCAATTGCAATGAGGTGTGCTCAAAACAACCATTGCATAGCTCTGCTCTGCTATCTGGAAGCTCAGCCAGAGCAAATCTGCCTGCATTCCTCCTTCCCCAGGCCACCAGGACTCCTAAAGACCTCACACTTCTGCCTCTGCAAATGGCAGTTGCTTCTCACGTAGTGACAGCACTGCCCATCCTATGGACAGAACAGCATCCATCAGTCTTGTCATTGCTATGCTTCTGAGCTGTGACCTGTGTCACCGCACTTCCATGCACAGATGCGGTGGATGAGCAGCATCATTCCTTAGGTTTCAGCTCCCAGGTAAAGCCTTTCTGACTTTTTGGATGGGGCCTCTTTAGAGAGCCACCCGAGTGCAATTAACAGTAGCAATAATACTAGTAAGAAAGCTAACAGCAATTGTCATTGGAAATACAGCCTCTCGGTATATCAAAGTGCAAGGAGCAACACTCATCAAAGCAACAAGCAATCAAGATCCTGATGCATAATGAGCTGCTGCTCATGACTCAGCCGCAGACTGATGGATGGCTCTCAGCCCATTAGAAAATATGAAGTTAAAAGTGCTTGTTTCAACCCCTGTTAAAGTGTTTTCTTACATAAAAGCAGGAGATTTGTGCTAATGGAATTTATTTCACATTCACAATGGCCTGAGAGTACATATTTTCTGCAGCTAATCAGATGACCAATATCTTGGCAAATCAGTCACCCAGTGTCTTGTGACGGACTAGGCACACTGTGCACATCCAGACCTGGCTCTGGGTACTGGACATCCCAAAGTCCCCTGATGGCTCACTCCACATTTTGAGACTAGTTCCAACCCAAAATCAAGCAGAACTCAATTCTGATTTGGACTGAACGCTCCTCTCTCCTCGCCTTTGGAGATGTTCAGATCCAGGGTTCTGGTTCAAGTCCATTTGGGAGAAAACATAAGGAAGGATTTATCGAGAGCTGCTCTTACAGGAACTGGCAGCAAGACTGGCAGGATCCTTCTGCTGTCACTAAGCTTTGACAAGCTGGCAGGAAGCAAGCATAGCTGTGATCAAATGACAAAACAGAGAAACTCCTTTTTTTCTTTTAATCGCTGAATTTTGTACTATAGGCCTGAAAGGCACGCAAAGAACAGTTCTTCTCTGAAGTCCACTGCTTTAACTGATCATGCAGCTTTGTGTCAGCAGAGGCTGCAGTAGGGAGAAAAGTCCCATCCCATCCTACCAACCCTGTGCCACAGGGCTTTCAGGAATGGATGGTGTATGAATGTTTGGAAGTCAGCCACCTTGGTTGGAAACCCCAAACCTGATCCTTCTGAGACAGGGCAAGCAACACAGTGAGAGATGCTATCGGGGGCTGTGTTGTCAGAGCTAACCCCAGCTCCAGAAGCAGGGTGGCCTTTCCACCGGGGTTTTCCTTCCTTCACTGGGAGCCACCAGCTTGGCTGTGCAGCTCTTTGTGCAGATCTTTGGGGGCTGCACAGGCTTTCTGAGCTCCAGTGCTCTTCCCCTCATCCTGGCCAAATTGGTCCTCCCAGCCTACCTGTCTTTTCTCATCTGCCCATCTCAGCTCCTCTTCTGCTTTCCCAGTTCCTATCCCCTCTGACACACCCCCCACCCAAACTGCTGGTTTTTGAGGGTCCTTCTCTCAGGAGCATGGAAAAAACACAGTTCTGTGGGCAGCACGGCAGCTAGCCTGGCTCCTGGATCCTGTCCTTAATTGGTGCTGCCATTTATCTACCTTTGCTCCACTGCATAACCACGCAACCACACCATAAAATCCCTTCTATAAAGAAGAGGGTACCAAGGTTCATTAGTCTGCCCACGTGTGAGGTTCTGGACTCCCAAACCAGAACGCAGAGGGTTTAATCTTAACTCCCAAGTACCTCCATAGCCTGGCTCATCCTTCTGTTTCCTCTTCTTGCCTTTTAGATAATCTAATCACGGCCTCTTGGCGACCTCCTCTCTCGCTGTCCTACATCTCCAGGTGGCTGAGTAGTTAATTGTTATGCCAGAGGCTTCAAAAACTGCTTTTTGCTGTGTTAACCTCCGTGGCATCTCCCGCATTCATCACCTTACAGAGACAGTTCAGAGTCCCAGGGGCTGAAACCAGTGCCACCTTTTCTAGTCCAACCACGAAGAGAGGCACCGCAGTGCACAGAGAAGCACTTTTCTTTGAGTTTACCTGCCTTTTCAGAGCTGCTGTGTACCGCGTTAACTACAACAAAATGCATAAAGTGAAGTCTAGCTTGACCTTATTTTTCCCTTTCAGGTTATCTAACCTTCTCCTTGCCAGTGCTCCTCTCCCCCTCCTATCTCTTCCTCTGCCTTGTCTTTTTAGATGTAAATTCTTTGGGAGTTGAGACTTGCCATCAAGATGTGCCTGATCTTAAGAAGGCTCTTGAGACATACTTGTGATTAAATAGTGCATCAACCTGAGAAAATCATATAGTTTCTCACAAATGCTAAATAAAAAAGGGTTGGGGAGACAGCTCAAACACCAGACCCTGGATCCTCCCCACTGTTCAGCTATTGCCTCTATCCCTGGCCCTGTTTTGGACAATCCCTGCTGTCTCCAAAACATATCTCCCAAAGACAGCCACTAAAATTTTGAGCCTGCTTTATAACCTGGTTCTTTCTCAGGATGCCATTACTCAGCCACTGTGTCCTCCTGCAAGCCTCGAGTCCTCGAGAGCAAGAATTTGCAGTGGGGATGGGCGAGTTACAGGTCTGGGCTTAAACAGATTATATTCATTTAAATTTGTATGGAAATGGTTGGAGAAGACTCCAGGCAAAACCTCTACCTGGAGGCAGACACTCGCAAAGTGGCTATTACAATTGACAAGGCATTTCTTATTCTAACAGAGCTCCTCATTCAGCACAACTCTTCCTCTGATGTGTTGTCACTGCTACCAGACAGTGGTGACACTGCTTTAAAACTCCTGCCTTCAAACACAGGCGGCTGCTGTCTGAGGGTGATAATAGCACAAATCAGATCACATTTGATTACAGTACCTATCTTTAGCTCATTGCAGGGGCTACTAAAATCAGAAGGATTAGGAAATTCATAAACTTTGCATCACAGTATCCACACAGTATCAGAAAGCTGCCTTCAGGTAAATACATAGACCTTAGCTGGTAACCCCACTCTTTCTGAAGGCTGTGGCAAATCTCTTACATGCTCTGAAGAACTTAGACACTCTGGATTAGTAATAGCATAGTGCTACCTACTTTAGCAGTTTGTAGAAAATATTCAGCTATTTGGATGAGAAAGAGAGGGTGAAAGATCTCTGCTTATCAGAGTAACAAAAGCATAAATAATACAGCAGATTGATCAGCTCATGAGCAATGATTTCCAAAAATTACCAAAAGTGCCAAGGCAGATTAATCAATTTTGTTTCACTCAAAGATGTTTCAGAAAGAACTTGATGTGAAGGCAACCATGTGAAGCCAGCCACACTTCTGAGAGCCTAGGAGAAAATGGAGTGGGTTTTTTTCAGGATGGGGAGGGAAAAGAGGACATATTATATTTATGCTCTAGATGTTTCCACGTTGGCTACATGACTACATAACAGCTTCAGATATGTGTGGTGGAAATTTTAGTACGGGCCTCCCTCAGGAGGTTCCTATCTGTCTTGGCAACACGTGCAACACACTGCCACTGAAGTGTCCCCCGCAGCACTCCAATTGCTTTCTTTCCTTGTGCAACGCTGACCAATTCTGGAGTCTTTTGCACTTACAGAGGCATTTCTGAATTACCCGTCACTGGACCATCTGGGCTGCACATTACCCATGCCATGGATGCCAAGGCAAGGTACGCTGACGAGTACGTATTAGCTCATACATTGCTCCACGGAAATAACGGCTGGTTTTGGTGTATCTGCTTCCTTGTGGTACACAGTTGGCATTAATACACCTGTGGGACCCAAGCTGGTTTCACGCAGGGCTCCCTGGCTTTTGAAACTGGGATCATGGTGCAGGCAGCCTAGGCGGAGTCAGCTGTTGGCTATAACACATGCTTGCATTTCAGATCCAGTAACCCTGGAGCGCTGGGCTCATCTTCAGAGGTCTTCCTGGCCTTTGAGGTCTCCAATGGACACTAAGACCACCAAAAATACATTTTGCAGATGTTTCAGACCTACTCAATGATTTCACTTTACCACAGGCAGCTAAGAATACAAGATCAAGAGTCTGCAGGAGAGTATGCGCTTCTCTTCCAGTGTGGCATTAAGTAAGAAACAATGCAAAATCACATTCTGCGCTGTTTGTCACTTAATGCATACATATTATACTGGACAATTACCATGATTCATTTCCTTTGTCACCTCTTCCTCTCTCATTTGATGTATCTTGTTTTGTGCTATGCAGTGGCATGTAGCAAGCATAAAAAGCCCCCAGTGAATACAGGATGACTGATTACGTGGAAGAAGAAGGTTATTACAAGGACTGCTAGAAGTTTAGGCTGTAACTAGTGTAGATGGCACCTGTCTCTGCAATACTACAAGGAAGATAATACGGAATAAATAACTGTATCTGCTAAACAAGATGGGCAGTTCAGGGCTATTTGTGTCCCACAAAAATAAATGAAATGGATTGGAAATAGCATGAAGATATGAAGACAGAAGACTGCTAATGAACTATGAGCTACTTCTTAAATAGCTTACTGGAGTCCTTCAGCTCTGGCAGAAAATTCACCTGCCAGACTGAGCTAGAAAGGCAAGCTGCACTGCTTAGAAATAGCTATGATTAATCTCAAGTGGGATTTTATCTATTGGTCAGGGCGAGGGAAAGGGAGGCAGAACAACAGCTTTATGTTTCCTATTCTGCAAGTTGAATTGCTGTGTGAAAACTGAGAGGTCTGCACCGGCTATCCTGGCACAGTGAGTCACAGAGACAAGTGAGCTTCCCTGCTGGCTCACCTTATGAAGGATTTGGTCATGAACACACAAGCCCAAAACCTTGGCAACTGTATTCAGCAGAGACGCAGACCTCCAGGCTTACCAAAGAGCCACCGCGAGACTGCGAAGCCTAAGGAGAAGGCAGAGCTCACTAGGAGTTTGAGCTCACTGTCCATCAGTCTCCAGTACATGATAAGGCACAAACTATCAGCTATCATGTGCTAATCATTTCCATAATTATTAGGTGGGGGTGAATGCTCCTAATGCTTTCTTCCTGTGGGGCAATTATCTCTTGGAACTGGCTTGTTGCTTATACAGATGGATTTATTTTTGGTAAGAAAAGGACTAACCTGTTTTGTGCTTAAATGAATGGCATCTGCTATTCAGCATGCTAAGCACCAGACGTGGAACGCTACAGATTTGTGATTTACATAGATTTCTCTATATTTCTTCAGTTAGTCACTGGCTGTACAAAAAGGTAGCTCAGAATCCATTATTTTTTCAAATAAGTCTTATAATTGGATTATTCCCAATGTGAATTACTCACTAAAAGGTTCCCTCCCTTGCATAAGAGTACATTTTTCTTCTGCTTACTGCCAATGAATAAGCCTCAGGAAAATGTATGAATCTTAAAGGGAGTGAAGGAAAATGAAAAAGCAGCTCTAGCCAGCTAGTTTGGATCCAGACTTGAAACAGCCTGAAATCCAAGCATGTTTGTATTCAGAATTTTCATGTGTGCTCATCCGTTGTAGGCAGTATTCCTTTATTTGAAAAAGAATAGAGGCAATTTGGACTAGAAAATGCCTTCTTGGAAACTATTTTTAAAATGACCCTTAAGGAAGAGTGAATTCTTGCTGTGCAATTTGCAAGATAAGTGCATTTGAAGCAATCCACTGATAAAACAGCATGATGAAAGGTGGCAGTGAGTGATTGACTTCACGCTAGCCTGCAATGTCAGAAGCAGCTCAGGTAACTATAAATATATTATTCTAGAAGAATAAATATAAGAGAGAATTAATTTGTAGAGACACAACTGTTTCTCCAGTTGCACACAGGCACACACAGCTGAGAAATACTAGAGACAAAGAGTCAGGAGAGGAGAACTCCCCCAGGGGAGAACTGTTCCCAAAAATCCTAGCTCAAGCCATCTCGCTTTGGGCAAGGTGGGAGCAGTGAAGGAAGAGATCACAAGAGACCAACAAAAATAAAGGTTGGTGCCCGTGGCTTCACGTGTTTCAGCTCACTACATCACTACAACGGGTGGGCTCCAGCCATGCAGCAGCTCTTGGGACAGGGCAGCTTCACAACTGGGCAGGCGATGCTGGTGCAAAAATGGTGCAAGGTTTACTGATCACATCCCGTGTAGGAAACAGGTAGGCTCCACTGGTGGAAGACTTCTGTAAGGAATCAGCAGGGCCATTGCTGCTTCCCTCTGACAGGGAGGGAGTGCTGCTGCTCTCTGGCTGCCTCAGCTGGGACTGCACCAGAACAACAGGAGAGGCACTCATGCCTCTCTTAAAACCAGAAAGCTGCTTATCTAACCCCAAATTTCTATGAGGAGTGATTTGACCTATTTGGGGATTTGCTCAGCCATACCATTTGCCTGATGAGTTCCTTTAAGTGTTACTCATGCCGCTGGGTGATCTGCAGAGGTGTCACAGCCCAGATCTAAAGAGCTGGGACAGAGGATGGTCACCCTCCACAGATGGAAGCTGTGGCTCCCACTTGTCTGCTATTATATAAGGAGATCGTGATTTGACGTGTTTGGCTTTTATGCCTTGCTCACAAGGTCACCCTTCCTTCTGAGTCAGTGAATTTCTGGAGCCTATTGATTTTTCTAAAGTGCAGCCTTGCACTAACAGGTTGGTTTGATTTTGTTTATTTGGAACTTTTTTCCTATTTGGGAGTCGCCTCCATTCAAGCTGTATACTGGTGACCTTTACAAACACCGCACACTATGCAGAATGAGATATTTGTTTTTCCTTTCAATGCCTTAGTGGAGACAATCCCACGTCATTTTTTTTCTTCATTGTCATTGCTGGTCTAAGCACAGTCTGACCCTGGCTCCTCACTCACGTCTCCAAGACACCCCTTCATTTGTGTCAATACACCAAGTAAGGGCTGTCTGGGAAATCCAGCCAGTGAACTGAACTCACACCCCTGAAGTTTTGTGGCCCCACAAATAATTGCCAGCACAATGCAGAGGTAAGGCTGGGGGAAGGAGCTCCTCCAGCTTGCCTGGCAGCTCAGAAATCTGTAGTAGCAAGAGATCCTGAGAGATCACAAGCTCTTTTCTTGCTTTTCAGGAATACCATCGTGCGCTGTACTGTGTGCGCCACACCTAAATGTAACACTGCCATCCCATCAAAGAGTTGGACCCCACTGAATTCAAATTTTAAATCCACCAGGAGATATGCTGCTGAGTTACCACCTTATTAAGTCCAAAGTGTCAAATCTCTGTCTTTGTCAGACAGAAGATTATCAAGTTTACAATTCCTTGGAGTTTCAGCCCGACATAGGAGGTATGAGGGCAAGAGACAGCCCTGTGCACCAAATGGAGCTATGCAGTATGCCACAGACATGGAAAAAAATCCCCTATGTCCAAAAGAATAAAGAGGTTCTATGCAGACAGTCCCAAAATTGTCATACAAGTTAGAGGAACCTTTCTATTTGACTAATTTCCAGAATTAGAAAGCAAAGCTCTGATTCCACCCTGGAGGATTTGTTCAAAAGACAGAGAATGTCAAAATCAAACTGACTTACTAGATAGGAGATTAATGGGTAAAGACCACAGAAAACAGATAGGGGAGTTCATCAATCAGACAAGGGGAAAAAATACACTGCTGAAGGAATCCTTTCTTGTGCTGAGGACAGGAAGAAAGACAGACCTTGCAGCTATTATTCTCTCCTTTAAGCACAAATACTTCAGTGTCAGGACATGTGAGCAGGGTAGTTTTCAGCCATGGACCTCTCCAGAGAACTGAAAGTTGTTGTGAGCAGATGACTCTCAAACTCCTCCTTGAGTTTGTCTAACACAACAGAATATAAAACAAATAGAGCCATGTAAATTTTAACAGGAGACTAATTATATATAGCACCTTATAGCCCATCAGCAATTTTCTCTTACAAATTCCTACTTTCAAACTCTTTCTGTGACTATTTTATATTTTTTACCACCTATGGCTTTGCGGATTTGTGTGGGCTGATTCACCCTTATGTGTATATACGTGTGTATGTGCATACACACATATTTAAAGAGGAAAACCTCATATTTGTCATGCATGTACTGTGATGGAATAGGAACGAGAACATCATATTCCTGGAAACCACTTCCAAACACATGTATGAATGATAAGAATGTGATTGGGAGTAGTCAGCATGGATTTAGGAAGAGGAAATCATGCTTGACAAATCTGACAGCCTTCTATGATGAAATGACTGGCTTGGTGGACGGGGAGAAGGAGTTGACACTGTTTAATCTTGACTTCAGTTACTTCCGATACTGTCTCTCATAACATCCTCATAGACAAACAGATGAAGTCCAGGCTAGGTAAATGGACGGTGAGGTGGACTGAAAACTGGCTGAACAACTGGGCTCAGAGGGTTCTGATCAGCCGCACAAAGTCCAACTGGAGGCCAGCCACTAGTGGTGTACCCCAGGGACTGGCACTGGGGATAATACTGCTTAACATCTTCATCAGCGACCTGGATGATGGGACAGGCTGCACCCTGAGCATGTCTGCAGATGGTAGAGTGGGAGCAGTTGTTGCTAACACCAACAGTTGCACTGCCATCCATAGAAGGACCCTGACAGGCTGGGGAAATGGGACAACAGAAACCTCATGAAGTTTAACACAGGGAAACAGAAAGGCCTGTCCCTGGGGTGGGATAGTCCCAGGCACCAGTACCTGCTGGGGGCCAACTGGATGGAAAGCACAACACTCCTGAAAGGTGACTAAATATTACGCCCACGGTAAAGACAGAAAAGCTGAAGCAGAGCAAGGACAGCAAAAGGGCATCTGGAGACTCCGAAACAGGACGAGTCTTGACTCTCCTGCTTTAATTCCTAGACAATTTCCCTCCATTAACTGGATATTAAACAGACTTCTACTTTTTCTTTAAACATGTTATCTAATCAGTAAAAGAATGGCAGTGACTGCTTAAAAATTCTAAAACAGACTGCTAGGAATGAGAGGGCGACATGACCTGAATTTCTGCTGAATCTATTGGTGTCTCAAAGGGCCTTAATCCAGTATTGCCTCTCTTGCCATTAATGGGACTTTTGCTATTGACTCTGTTTGGACCAGGCCACTTTAATTAGGAAAACAATCTTTTCTTCTTTCCTTTCCTATAGATAAAGACTGGGATATATCGGAAAGGATATTTCACAAGGACACGGAAAGCATTCAAATTAATAATTTTATTTCTGTTAATAACTGCTTTTGAACTGGATCGGTGTAATATACAAGATAGATCAGAGAGCATTTGGCTCTGCTTTCTATGGTATTGAGTAACTTAAGAGATTGCTGTTATGGCTTAGATTAGAGAAACATTAACAGAGCTGAAACCATCCAAATGGCTCATTTCTTTTTGCTGTAACAATTGATTTTTCTTGAACTATCAAGAGTCCAGTTGTAATTTGTATGCTCCTAATTTTGTTGGCACCTCAGAGGGAGCTGGAGAAAATCTTTGAGGAGTTTGCTGGATGAAAGTCTTCCTTAAACACAAAAAATCAGCACAGCAAACTTTCAGTGACATAAAATATACACAAATTCAAACACTTGACTTTTTTACTGGTGGAGGGATCCATATCATGTGTCTTTGAAAATCGCCCAGAAGTTGCTATATTTGCTGATGTAAACCCAGAATTAATGGGTGTCTTCTATTTGCTGCATATTTGAGTGAGCAGCATGAACAAGAAGCAGAATAATAACCTTCATAGATGGCTTTAACTGTTCTCCTGTTGTGGTCTTCTGAGCTTTGTTTGTTATGATTCTGCATGTTTTCCCATTTGCTTCACTCTCCAAGTGCCAGGATAATCCACATTCCTCTATGAAAAAGCACAATGCTTAGGCATTAGAGCCTGCGGGCGATGCTAGGTTAGCCCTTACATTCACATCTTTGCCAGTATATGGAATTTACTGGTTTGCATAATGCTTCCCCTTGCAGCCTGATGCTGCTCTGAATCACAGAGGGCTCAGCAGGCACAGAAGGGTTGGGCTTCGCTAACTCAGCCTTCAGACTCAAGAGGTCCTTCAAACCATGAAGCAGATGCTTAAAAAAGGAGGCAATGGAAGAAGCAATATCTACCTGAGCCAGTCAGAAGCAGTTCCTCTACAAAGGAAAGCATCATTTATACATAACCAGGTCAGGGCTGGCAGCTAAGGGTTGCAAAAGGGAGGGGCTGTTTTTATATGGATCTTCAGATCACCCAGCATTTTGGTTCCTGGTCTGACTAGGACTTTTATGGTCATAAAACACTGTAGCTGTTTGTATTGTAAGAATTTGTATGAACAACATGTCACCACATTAAATGGTATTGTGTATTTCTATTCCGAATGCAGTTGACTTGCGAAAAGGCTTAAGAGTCCTTTAGGGACTTATCCGTGTTGGTTTTGCAGAGAAATACAATGAGAGATTTCATGCAACTCTTTTGAGTGCAGCTTTTTCTCAATACTGTGATATGGTCAATTAATTTTTAAAGCAGCCACTAATAGAGCTTGCCTGTAAACTAGATGTTAGTCTTAGGACAATAAATAGTGACAGATTTTTTTCAATTAACCCAAGAGCAGCACAGCAATTACTGTATCAGTATTTGCTGCTGTATTGCACATCCTCTGATGTCTGAATCATTCTTCTGCTTTTCAGTTTGGATGTCTGCAAAAGATTTCCAAGCACTCACTGCTCCAGCTAATAAACGGAACATTAGTTTGGGAGGAAAAGCTGGATTTTATTCAAAGTCCCATGACTGCTCTGTTATGTTGTTAAGCTCTCCTCTTCTTTCAGTTTTCAAAGACATAGCTCACTAATGGACATTATTTTCTGCTGACATTTCTGAGTAAGAATTTTTTAGTATAAAAGGGTTATTACAGTAAATGCAGGAAAGTATATTGATTAACATTATTTTCAGTAGATCCAAGAAGTAAGGGTCCTGGTAAGAAAGCTACTAACTAATTTAGCCAATTCTCAGTCGTACTTCC
The DNA here is from genome assembly GCA_020745775.1 of Theristicus caerulescens. NCBI lineage: Eukaryota > Metazoa > Chordata > Aves > Pelecaniformes > Threskiornithidae > Theristicus > Theristicus caerulescens. The sequence continues at coordinate 124,833,526 of CM036559.1, read as the reverse complement.
ACTAGTATATTGCAAAAGAACTTGCCTAATTAGGGGCCTATCAGTTCAGAAGAAATAAAAAGACCCTAATTCTGATCTCGAACATGCAGATTTGTATTGGCATAATTCTATCAGTTTCATTCTTGTTACCCCTTACTTAATGTACACCAGCATCAAGCAAATGATGAGGAGAATGTTATCTGCCGTGTCTCACGTTGCTTTGCGAAGACTGCTAAATCACAGAGAAGAAGGTGAAGGAAGTATGTCTATAGTAGCTATTTAGCTGGTGGTGCCTCTGTTGCAAGCACTACAATGAATACAGTAGATACTGAAACTACATAGTGGAGAGGTTAATTACAAACCATTATAGCTATTAGCATACTAGTATTATGCAACTTTTGTGCCAAAAGTGTTTTAAGTTCTTTTGCCTTTGGAAAAAAAATGCATCACTATGAAAAGTTCATGACAGCAATTTCAGAGCACATAAGAAAAACAGGAAAAGAAACCTAAGCAGCAAATCTCAATTCCAAAGGTCTTGCCAAATATTGCCAGGACAGGTCCTAGGGTCTTAATCTAGCCTTAAACATCCACAGTATCGATATCTATATCTGAAATACTCCCCATAGGCTCTCTTTCTACTCAGCAGGGAGAAACAGTCACTTGTAAGTTGTGACACATCTGGCATATTTTCAGTATCTATTTTAGAATGAGCTGAAGTGCCCATTACTCTCCCATTGATTATTAGAGTAGATGAGATGATGAGATCATATGTGTAGGTGTCTCCATTTGGTCAGATGAGGCCCACCATTTAATATTATTTTTGAAAGGGGAATGCGGAGAAGTAACAGCAGCGAACTTGTTTGAATCTATAACGCTGACTAACTCATTAGTATGGGGAGCAGCCTAAGTTGTCCTTCACCAGGAAGCATCAGTCAAAACATTTCTCTGTACAAATACAAGCAGTTTTGGACAGTCTGTTCCACCAACCCACCACCATTCAACTTCTCCAGGCGTACATGTCTGCTGCCTCACTTATAATATACAGCTCGCAAGATGCTAATATGAGATGCAAGGGAGGTTTGCTGCATCCTCCTCAATTCCGTTCCAGGGTCAAGAATAGCCAGGACCAAAGAATTACAAATCCTAAAACAGTTCAGAAATGCAATTCAGTGGGTAAGAGTCAGTGATGGGCATGTAGCTTCAGGTACTTCCCATGTATACTAAAGCACTCCCTCAGGATTTTGATGGTCACCATATAAAACCATTGAGTAGCCTCAAACATTGAGCCCACCTCTTACACTGTCCTGGAGATAACGGATAGAGGAAGAAGTCCTGCATCAGTGACAACATAAGGTTTAATATCTTGTGATTTCTACTGGACCAGAAGAATGAGATTTCAGCTTTCCAGCAGGGAACTGATCAATTCCTTCTAACACTTTGACACTAAAAATGTGGCATTGTAGATGGAATTTCTATTCTAGGCCTTTTTTCATGGGTTTCTGAAATGTGTTAGTTATAAATTATCACTCCCTCAATGGCTTGCACAGCTAGACCCAGGGTGGTTAAGGCAATCATATTACCAGCAGAGGACAAAATCTCACAACTCTTAGAAATTTTCTGTAGGCTTTCCCTGTTCAAATACAGGGCACAGTGTAACATGTTCAGAGTGATCCCAGAGTTTCAGCTCTTCTCCCTACTCCCCAGCTAAGAGTTACAGATGAGGAATGACAAGGGAAAATTCTTGCCCCAGATTTGGCACCAGATCAGCAACCTACAGCCTGGCCCTTGCAGCACTGCTGAAGAGCATCCAGCAAACCCAAAGAATGGTAAGCTCAACACACCCAGAGCACTGCTGCTCTTGCTAACAATGTTCATCTCTTGCTAGGAATGGTGCTCCCTTATTCTAACCAGGTCCCTACATTTTATTCAGATAAGATTTAGGGTAAAAGGACGCATCTTATTCTATTAACCAGAAGATTAAAATGGATTAAAATTGTGAGAATTGGAAGAGCTATACAGGAAAAGTCCCAAGTGACCCACCCTGGAAGGTTCTTAGATATATGTCTTGTTTTTATTGTTATCTGGATCTCTCTTATCCTGGGGATATTGTGGAGGCAGAGACCAAGATCTCCAACTGCTTAACTTGGCAGGGGCCTCCATTTTTTTTTTTTTTCCTCATTAATTTTTCCTTTCTAAAAAGTCCTAACCATTGATTTTCCATGGAAAAGACAACATGGAAGTAAGTAACATGGGTGATTAGTTCTTTTCCTCATCTCAAGCTTTCTTCACTATCATTTTGATCTTTTGCAACTTTGTGAGGAAAAAGTGGTATAAATTTTCTTTTCGAGGAGTACATCAGACTATCCCTACCTGAAGCTGGGAATGAAATGTTTCATTTTCATCCCAGTTCCTACCTTCATCTCCCTCTAGTACATAATTAACCCAAGGGTGGGAGGGAAGATTGAGAATAATGTGGAGCTGATTCACTTTCTACATGCACTAGCCAAAATAGAGAGTATTACTGCATGCATCAGTGGAATTAAAGAAGAAATTAGTCTGAGATCACTCGCGAACAGATCCAGTCAGACATGATTGTTGCATGAATGGGAATGCATAAATCAGTCTTTGCCAAAGGTTACTAGTAATTTATAGTTTTGGCTTTTTGGAAGCTCCAAGCACGATGCTATTTAGTTGCATTGTTTATTGAACTAGTATGTTTAACAGGGCAGTCACAGTATCTAAAAGCTACCTTGTCTCTCAACTATATCTTGATTGATGAGCAACTCTGAGATGTCATAGGCCAAACATTGCTTTTGAAGTGGGAAAACATCTATTGATTGATGCTTGCGTGAAGAGCTGTCACAGGGAACACGGAAGAAAGAATAATTGTCACAACATGCCTAATCTTGAAATGTGATGTTTCTTTTTCATCATTTCCAAAACAGAGTAAACTGAAAGATGCTTGATGACAAAGCATTTAAATACGGATAGACTTTTTCAACGTGTGTGGAAATAACTGATGACTTTGATTTAAAGAACACTGTAAATAAGTAGAAGAACTAAAAGAACTAAAAGAAACGCAAAATAAATATGTTTGGATCCCTTTGATCCCTGGCAGTCACTGGGGAATTCCATAGTTCTGCCCTGCGTGAGGTGCTGATTAACAGAGTAGCTCTAATTATTCCTTGAATATGAAGCCATATCATGTTGGAGTGCGATCTTTTTAATAGCTTAGGAGCTTAGCAAATCAAAATTATTATCTTATCAGGAGCTGGATGGAAGACCTATTTAGCAGAAGCAGTAGTCTAGATTCAAAAGATGGCATTCTTCCCTCACACCTACAATGCCTCAGCTTTGTGCTGGGGAGGTCTTGTGCTCTCAAAGGTAAGGAGAAACAAATTGTGATCATTTGTTAGCCCCACTAAGTCACAATGATCAGCCCTCTTCCAACCTGAGCAATTACACTGACCATATTTCAGCAGGATGTGAAGTCTGCCTCTGAATTTCCCCTCTGATCTATTTACTGTCTTCAGACACCTCCTTCCCTCCTCTCATTTGCCATATCCTTGACTCGATGGCCTTCAGACCATAAGGTGGGAGGCTTTTCTTGACTGCCTCATTGTTTGCTTTGACTTCACTTAATTATGAACTCCACCATCACTAGAGTTGACTTGGCACTGAACTCTCACTCCATCCTTATTTTCGGATTCCTGTGACACCAAATTTGAATACTTCCTCCTTATCTAGGGTCAGACTTTGGGACAAATCAATTCTCTACTGCAGTGATCTCATCTCCTATCATCTAGAACATGGGTTTTATATTTAATGTATGGCTGAAAAGATCCATGCATGAAGTCACCTAAGTTGCAGCTATCCAGTGCAGAGGGTAAGAGAAAGAAGAACATCAGCAAGCCGTTGTGGGGCAGCACAAAAAAAAGTGTGAAGAAGATACGCTAGAGACACAAATACCATTGTCAAAGTAAATGAAGCTCCTTCGCCCAAGCAAGAGGAAGGAGAGCTGGCAGTACCCCAGCTATGTGGAAGTCCCTTGCCTATGCAGCCAAATTAAACCCTGTAAGTAAGGTTTTCCAGAGCATAACTTTTTGCCTGAAGAGACTGCGTGTCCATCGTCTCACAGCCTCTCTGCTGCATTCACCAGCACTGACTGGAGGTTACGGGTCAGGAACCTTCACTGCTCCTGTCACAGCTGCTGCCACATTACTGAACACATCAGTGGCAAATGGAAGACAAAAATTATGTGCTGCTTTATGGAAAGTTTGTTGCCTTGTGCTAGACGAGGGCATGTCTTTGATGTGCTCATCTTCTCTGTCTCTTCTTTAATAGCAGGAGAAACGTGCTGCTGGAAACACTGTCATAAATCTCATGCAGTCGTTGGGTAACGAGAGCTGATGTCATGTTGAGCTGAATGTTTTCAGTCACATAAACAACAGGACGAAAACTTAACTCAGGGCAAAGAATTGAATTCAACCCTGACACATACAGTGGCAATTCAATTAGTTAATGAGTTTTTAAGGTATTTAGATAATGACAGATGGAAAGAGCCAATTTCTACTATTCTCAGTAGCACTGAGCTGGGTTCTTTGAGAATCCTATTTGCCATCAGTCTACATATTTAGATGTTTAAACATTTTATTCCTTCTTAACTGTCCCTTACTTACCCCAGCTCATGTTCTTTCTACAGGGAGTTCAGTAGCTTTCCTCTTAATTTTCCTACCTAATCTGAGTCCCTGGCTGCTATCTGCACCTACCACCTCCTCCACTCCTGTCTGGAGGCTGAACTCAGCACAACGCTCGATGGCAAGCCCAGGCAAGGCAGCCCCTCAGCACCAAACCCACCTCTTCCCAACATGCCAAGTGGTCCTCTTGCTGAACACAGCACCCCCAGCTGCTCAGACTCCTCTGTCTGCCAGGGCAGGCAGCCCGGCACTCACTGGGCTGTGCCGAAATCAGCAGGCTATGAAGTACAACGAAACACGGGCCGGCTCCTGGCATTCATGGCATCAGGTGCACTGTGGCTGGTACGATGTATTAATGGGAATTAGGAGCAGATGAAATTACATGTACGTGATGCCATCTGCAAGAGTGCTGGGGAAGCAGCCACGGTGCATGGCATGGCTCTGCAGCCCCAACCTTATCACCTGGACCTTCCTTCTCACTTGCCATTGCTTTGCTCCCCCAGCAGCTACCTGAAAGCGTGGATCATCAGACCACGGACAACAGCTCACCAGTTCAGTCCGTGGGGTGTGTGATGTGGGTCTGCGCTGTTGGCCATTCTAGGTCTGTTCCACAGGAGGAAGTTCAGGAAAACCGTGTATGATCTGAGATCCTTGAAATAATACAATTTAAGAGGTTTGTATGTTGTCCTGGGCTTTGGTGTGGGGATGACTCTTATTTTGAATAAATTGCCAAGCCTATGAGTCAGGTATTATTGACTGATTTGCTCTGTGTATGGACAAGGAGTGTGTGTGAGGGATGGGGGAACAGTGTGGGAGAAGGGGAGGGAGGGAGACTACACAGAGTCCAAGGGAAAACAAGTGCCTCTACTCCATGTGCAATGTCAGCAACCTGGCATCAGCAATGTTGCTTAGACCGATAATGGCTTCAAGACGGGGTGCATGTCCTCGTCTCTTAAAAATAATTGAAATGTTATGCTATCTTTCCTATGTTATTATTTAAAAAGCCAAAAATGTTTGTTTCTTCCACCCTGGAGGTGTCCACAGCCTCTCCACAGCTTGCTTCTTGGTGCACTATGGGATGTAAAGTAACATCTCAGGAACCAGCTGTGAGGGGCTGCTTCCTCAATGGTTTTTGACTGTTCCAAAAATAGCGGCTGCAAGCTGTGTATTCTCATGGGAGGCATTTCTGTCTGCATACCATTCACCCACGCGCCATTCACTGCAGCAATGCAGGTCAACTCGGGAGTCTCGAAGTGCAACTTTTAAAAGCCTTCTGAAATGAAGTTTCCGCTGCAGTTCCCCCAGCACGCCTCAGTGCCCGCAAGGCATGCGTGCAAGGTCAGCTCCCTCTGCCAGCAACCTCCACTCTTGATTTCTTCCTCCTGAGCAAGAGGCAGGAAGGGCAGAGCCCTGACACCCTCTCCGGGGGGCTTCATCTTTCATTGGCCTCTTCCCTTTAACCAGACTAGAGCCGCACGTTTCAAAAAGCCAATTTTAAGTCTGACAGTGAAGTCTTGACCCACCTGAAGTGAAGGTAACAGAAAATGTGAAACCAGGGGGCTATTTCTTTGTAGCACAGTCAAATTTAATCATGCAGGACACAGCCCCACTGACATGGATGTTTCCCATTGTAGCTAATAGAGGACTCTGCTATAATCTTTAAATTAAATACAATTTTTTATACCGGAACACAATTATCCTGTTAAATACATCCAATGAAAGAATAAGCCAACCACATGCCATACACATCTGTTTAAACTCTCATCCGTCAGTGACATCCAGGAGGCACAATGAGCTCTTTGCCAACTAATTACCGACCAAATACCACTCTGGAATTACTCATCTACCGATTTTAAATAAGGAATGAACTCTGAGAAAATTGTGAGCAACCCGCACCTAAAACCAGTAAAGTCCACTGAATAAATCATTCCTGATTAATTTCTTGCTCAGCACTATTGTAGTGCCAGGGATGAGTAGTTGGAAATTGGAAATAATTAGTGAGGAACTTCAGGATAGAAGATTTTTTACCTGAATCCCATTTTGGAGTTTCTTAACCATGGGTCTACCCAGGGAGCAGATCTTGCTAAGAATGCTTTGAGGGAACTTTGATTTTTATTGCATTCTAATGTGATTTTAAAGCTCATTAAAGCAACTCTTTTTGTGCTGCCAGCAATGAAAGCCTTAACGTTAAGAGTCCCCCGGAGTCCACAGTACAGATAAGCGCCGTTGTTTTTCACTAAGCTCAGCCTCTTAAGCTACCAGCTCACAGAATAAAACAGAAGCTTTCTGCCAGCAGCAACCTGGAAGCCAGATTTCTAGATAATGCACTTGCAGCAGACATGGCCCTTTCTGTACAAAAATGCTTTAGTCACAGAAAATAAGCAGCTGTGTGTTTCATGCTGCCCAGGGTGTAACACAGAATATGTGCTCAGCCTTTCTTAAAATCACTTCTTCCACCTTTTATTTACCAAGAGTTCAGACGAGAAACATCCAGGCAACGTTATGGTTGCTTATATATTTGCAATGCAATGATGAGTGCAGGTTTTAAAAGCCATAATTAACTTTCAAATATAATTCCTCTCTTAAAAAAAAAAAAACAAACCAACTCTTGGAGCCTCTGTACTTGATCAATGACTCCACATCAAATTTGTCCAATTTGCAAGTAAAATTGATTGGGTCTTATTCCTAACTGACAGCATATTCAGCAGAGGATCGGGAAGTCTAGTTGGTTGTTTTTTATTGACTTGCAAATCACCCACTAGTAATAACGATTTTGTGATACAAAACCTAAAATAGATTGCAATGCATTTTCCTGTAGCTTATGAATTTTCCATGGAAATTAACAGAATTAAACTTCAGGACTTGATTTACCAATTTAAAATATGTCAGCATAGATGGACAGATCTGTTGAGTCAGCAAGGGTGTGGGTTAGGGTTTCTTTATCTGTAACTGCACTAAAATGAACATCACAAGTTTAATTGTTGAATAAACTGCTGTCCCAATAACAATTCTGCATTTTAGTTAAAGCATATTATGAATGCCTGAAAAATACATTCAGCTAAAATTTAAGGAAAGAATTTTCAAAGGTGAAGTTGGAAAGTCTTACTGCTCATTACTCAATGAAAATCAGATATCTGCACCGACTTCTCCTGTTATTCCGTAAAACATTTCATCTTGCCTTTACTATTAGACCTGGCAACCAGTACTACTCTTTTAACCTTTGTGGGTGCAAAGGAGTGCTTAATTCAGCAAGAACCTTAAATGGAAGCAACAAGATCTTTCTGAAAGAAAATTGCTACAAACTGGAGAAGGTGCCCTACCCCCACTGGTGGGGTTAGCCACATTGTGTGGGCTCTGGTCCGCTCTCAGAGTCAGGACATCTCTGTTTATCCTCAGGTATTCTTCATGGGTAAAGACCATGTAGGCTGTGGACAGTGCAACGACATTGTCTGCACATGTTGGCACAGTCCCAGGCCTGCTTTTCACCATGGCCAGCTAGCCTTTGACCTCAAAAAGACATTCTCATGCGGTTTCTGGATCAGCTCACATAAGAGAAATCACTTTGGATTTTTCCCTAGGAGGGGAGTGCACAGGAGACAACGCGTCTGTCACCGTTAGAAGCCTCAGGTCCCCAGCTAAGACCTGGCCACAGCGCTGCTGGTGTGGAGAATCTCTTTAACAGCATTTCCCCTAAAAAGCTAGTGGATCTCTTCAGGACATGAATAGCTGGTGAAAGCTGTGATGATTTATTGACTGTGCAGAGCGGTGAGGAGATATTTTAGTTTGACAAATGGCTTTGGAGTGTCCTTCCCTGCCCATCATACCAGACTCCCATAATTTATATGTGACTCTAAAGACCACGATGCCCTGAATCCTGGACTTCTGACTGACTCCAGCCCACGCCAGCATGTGTCAAGACAACCCTCATATCCTTTCACTGTATGCTGTCCTACCAGGCAATCCCCAAGAACTGGATTTGGGAGCTCCCTGTCACGAGGGCCACCCCAAGGAGCACCCTTTCTGTAACACATAGTCTTCAACAGGCATCTAGAGTACAGCACAACAGCAGGGATGTTTTCACTTCTCAGATTTACTCTTGACATCTCTGGAAATGTCCAGGGCAGACCATCGCATGCCTTTTCCCATCGAGTACTGGACAATAAACTTGCTATTGCTCCCTGATCACTCTTCAGAGTTATGTTCCTGAATGTTGAAAAGAGGCATTTAGATGTCTTCCAAGTGAAGAGATACTCCAGTCGAATTTCATAAATGCAAATGTCAATGTTCCAGTAGTGAGCAATATTGCACAATGACTATCCCCACTGCAAAGCTAAAGTAAGAAACAGTTTACAACCAGCATTAGTGCTGTCTTTCCCAAAATCATCTTATAATTCCCAACAGGGCAGTTCTCGTTATGACTGTATTGGAGAGATGCAGCTCATCTGGTCTGTTTGGATTGTGAAGTTCCCCACGTGCACAGAGCTCTGCGTACGCTCCCTCTCAGTAGTCTGGCACCTATTTCTACTCAAGTCAGACCCAAAAATTAGGCAAAGGAGCACACAGACCCCCGAGGGGCCTGATCAGATCAGCAGGTGCTCTCACAGCATGCCTAATGCCCCAACAGCCTCCTCATAAAGTACAGGTGTAACTGCTTAAAATACAGGAGGAAAGAGGGCCAATGTCAGCATATTGCTTACATTTTATATAGCAGCTTCGTGTTATTGCATTCACCCGGGGGGTGAGAGACCCCAAAACACCTGCCCTGATTAGGCTGGGAAAACCAGTCTCTCATGAGGTGTGTTTTTTGAGTCCCTTTGGTTGACCTGAACACAGATCTCCTACATCCTGGGCAACCTCATTAACCCTTCAGCTATGCTACGAAAGGTCATCAATATCTCTGCGTTAACAAGACTAGTTCTTTTCCCATCACTGATTATGGAGGTATACATCACATGCACAAAACTTCGGCAGAACAGAAATAAATGTAAGACCTTGAACATAAGTGCGCAATAAGAAAGCGTATATTTTTCTTAATTGAGTAATAGGACCATTAGTGTTAAGAACAGCATTACTCTAGACATTAATACGTTAGGGTTTAAAATGTCTCTATACTAAATCACAAGGGTATTTTAGATTAAGATGTGCTCGCCAGACAGTAAATCTTACAACTACTTGCACTCGTGACTGGTGCTAAGGATTGTAACAAAGGATGAATGTAAGTATACTAATAGCTACTAATAGCTATTGCAAGACGATATTCAGAGAACAGACTACACTGCACAATGGAGTATATAACTATTGGCTGTATCCTACAAATTTACATGGAAAATGTATGGTTTAGCGATAAAAACAATATTCTTAAAAGCTTAGGAGAGAACTGATTGCCCAAGATGAGATCTCTGATATTTGTCATTTGGGAGTGTGAGTATAATAACTGCAAGGATTTTACTTGGTTCATGTGCTTACTTGATGCTAGGGCTAAACCTGTATCTAGTTTTTACTGTGCATGTGCCTATTTTTTTCCATATTGCCACAGGACTGCCGAAGACAAACCTAATTTTAAAAAAAATTATTATCCTATAGCTTATCTATTAGCTACTAATTTCTAACAAAGTGGTCAAGAAGAAAAGGAAAACTGGAGCCTCTGTAATGCTGCTTAGACTTTGTTCATTATGGGAGAAGAAATATGACTAATATTTCAATCTCCTGTCCTATTGAATCTGATTGTTCTTACTGAGTGTCTTGCTTCTATAATATATGAGATAAGCTAATCTGTTTATCACTACTGGAGGATCATCCTTGCAATAACTCTTACACTGAAAGTCATTTATATGCATAGATGTCTCAGTGCCTTCCCAATAACTCCTGGGCTATGGCCAACATATAAATATATAAGCTCCCCTTGCTCGTTTTGGCTGTCAACAAAGAAAAATGGCAGCAATGATCATTTAGAAAGAACTTGTTTTCACACATGCTATAAAGTTCATGGTCTGAGGGAATCAATAAAAACCTCCTTGCACCCTTTTATATTCGCAGGGTTAGGGTGGGATTTTTTGGTTGTTTATTTCATTTTTTTGTTCTTTCTCTGCTGTTAAACCCTTCAATTCCCAGCACATCCCAGAGTTGCAGCTCAAGTGGGATCCTAAACTAACATGGAGATGACCTGAATAAATCAGAATCAATCACCTGGAGAAAAAGTAGTTATATTTTTTTAAGAAAAAGAAAAATCATAAAGATATCTATGTGCACAAAGCTTCACCATGACTTTGGTAAACAAAGCATCTAAAGCTCCACTCATGATCAGAAAACTATGTCATCGCAAGAGCAACGGAAACTTGGTGAAACTGTTCACACAACTGGAGTGCTGCCATGGACGAATATAAGCTCTTCAGAAAGGACGGGCAGGAGCAATGACGATGATGGTCGCCCATGTGAAGGAGCAGCTCGGACCCATGCAGGGAGCTTCTCTACAGTATGGACAACAGTCAGGTGGGGAGCTTATGGGTCAGGTGTGGAAAAGAGGCCAGTAAGGGCGACATTGTGGTGGGAGTGTGTTATAGATCACCCGGTCATAGTAAGGAAGTGGACAAGCCTTCTCTAAACAGCTCTGGATCACATGCCCTTGTTCCCATCAGGCACTTTAACCTCTCTGATATCTGCTGGAAGAGCAACATGGTGGGATGAAAGCAGTCCAGGAGATTTCTGGAGTGTGTTGGGGATAACTTCTTCATAGAGGTAGTGGATGGGACAGTCAGAGGTGACACACAGCTGGATTTGCCACTCACTGCCACAGAAAGACTGGTTGGGGGTGCAAGGATCATTGGCATGCCTGGCTCTAGCTACCATGAGGCAGCAGAGACCTGAAAGGCTTCATCCAAGGGGGCTGACAGAACTGGCCGATGCCACAGCCAGTCACAGTCATCTTTGAAAGTCTTCAGAGATTAGGAGAGGTCCCTGATGACTGGCCAATGACAAATATATTGCACCTATCTTTAAAAAAGCCAAAAGGATGATCTGGGGAACAGCAGGCCAGTCAGCTTCACTTCAACCCCAGGAAATTCATGGAGCAAGTCCTCTTGGAGCAAGTCCCCTTTGAAGCCATGTCCAGACAAATGAAGAAGATGAGTGGGAACAGTCAGCATGGACTGACCAAGGGTAAACACCACCTGACCAACCTGACTGCCTTCGAGGATAAAATGACTGGATCTCTGGATGAGGGGGAGCAGTGGATGTCATTTACCTCAATTCTAGCAAGGCTTTCATCACTTTCTCCCACAGTAGTCTCGTACCCATTGGGAGGAGCCAATGAAACTCTTGAGGGCAGAGCTGTTGCCCAGAGAGACCTAGACAGGCTGGAGGAAGGGGCACACAAGAACCTTATGAAATTAAAAAAAAAAATCATGAAGCCTAAGTCCTGCCCCTTGAAGGATGAGCTGGAGACCAATGGGTTGGGGAGCAGCTCTACTGAAAAGGCCTTAGGGGTCCTGGCAGATGACAAGCAAAGAGACCAACAGCCTCCTGGGTTGAATGAACAGGAGCAGAGCCAGAAGATCCAGGGAAGTGATCATCCCCCTTCTGGATAGCACTTGTAGATCATATCTAAAACATAGTGTCCAGTTTTGCACATACACACATCCACGATACAAGAAAGACATTGATAAAGAAAAAGAAAATTTCCCCATGAGGACAACTAAGCCCTAGGACAGGTTGCCCAGACAGGTTGTGCTGTCACTGTTCTTGGAGTCTTTCAAGTCCCAAATGGAAAAAGCCCTGAGAAACCTGGTCTGACGCCTGGGTGACCATGCTTTGAGCAGGAGGTTGAACTAGAGACTTCCCAAAGGCTCTTCCAACCTGAATAATTTTGTGATTTGAATGAGATAGGGAGAACCTCAAATGCTACACATCATGCAGACTAATCCACCTGGTAACAATAAATTCATGCATATTATGATTATTTGTCTCAGCCCTTTTCATCCTTTTTCCCAGACTGCTCTTCTACTGGGGAGCTGAGTATCTCCTGTAGCCATGAGCCATCCTCAAACAAAAGAAAGTGAAAGAGAATCACACCCAGCAACACTGAAGATGTGCTTTACACTTTCGATCACAGTTATACATTCGGGAGTGTGTCTTCTGTGTTTTGTTGTTGCTGCAGGATTTTTTTTTATGCTTTTTTTTCCACTCCCTCCTCCCCCACCTCAATTTCAAATCAATCTTTACAACATCAACCATTTAGCCAAGCAAATTTGTTCCACATCTATAGGCTTTTCTCAGAGTCAAGGCATAAGTTGAATAGTAATAAGATGGTTATATATCAATAAATGCAGTATTTGCCATTACGTCTAACTCTGACTGTATATGTATAATGAGTATTTCAATTATGCAGCAACTGGAACTTGAACTTTTTGCGTGTGTATATCAGCACATCAATTTAATGGTCTTTAGCACAGATGCTTCCAGCTTATGAGCAATATACACATTTGCAAGGGGACAGTTACAGTCATAGTTAAAGTTACGGCTGGTTGATGAGCCATAGCTACTCTTGCATTGAAATTCTCAACACAAACTGTATTAGCGAGATATATATATGTAGGGTTTGCACAGAATACATCCTTCTCTCCTTTATTTGCATTTAATCAGCATTCCCGAGACTGACTTAAATCATTTCACATGTATAGCTCCATAACGTGAAAAAAAAAAAATCTAGCTTTTACATTGGAAAATAACGCATTATTTTATATTCTTCCCTGCAAGCAGGAAGAAGCCTCCCCGTCAATGGTTAGAAAGGTTGCTGAGCTGCTCCTGCTGGGTGAACTAATGATGACATCAGCTGATCTTAGAGTTGCTCCTTGAAGCCCTTGATGCAATCAGTACATAGGGCTTAAGCTGTGTTTTACTCCACATTCTCTAACAGTGGTGATGGCTACAAGCTGCACCTATATTAAATAAGCAGAAAGTATGGTGTGTGTTGTCACCTTGTCTCCGCAGGCTCAAAGGAGGCAGAGAGAGCCTGCAGATCCAATCTTCAGCTTTATTGCAAGAGCACACAATGAAAAGTGTAGAAATGTCACTTTCGTAATCCTACAATTATAGGGCAGATGTGTACTCAGTTAATTTACCGAAGGCTGAAAACTCCTACAAATTGCAGCATCCAGGAGCTCCAAAGTAGCTAAAACAAGAGGGAGCAGTGGGACACAGGGAAGCAGTCTTCTGCAGCAGAAGCCAGGCTGTTGTGCTGGAATACTGGAACTGCAGTATGTGATCCAAGGAATAATTTACCTTACCTAGTCCAGGATCTTTTTCCTAACATTCACAAGCTTTTGAGGAAGACACAGGAAGTGACAGTCAAGTACTGGGACAGGTAACCCAGAGAGACTGGACAGCCTCTATTCTTGAAGGTTTTCAAGACCTGACTGGATAAAGCCCTGAGCAACCTGGTCTGATCTCATAGCTGACCTTGCCGTGAGCAGGAGGTTCAACTAGAGACCTCCTGAGGTTCCTTCCAGCTTCTGTTACCCTGTGACTTTGTGATAACTCACATACATAGGACAGAAGAAGCCCTACTGGCTACTGTAAGGAAATAGAGGGCACCCAAGAGAAGTTTCCTGCAAATGTTAAATACAGTGTCAATGGTCAGCAGCCTCCTCCTCCTGAGATCTGTGAGATAAATGGCAGCAAAGTCACCAAGCAGACCTCTCATCAGCCCAGTGTTGTCAGCATGTGAGTTAGAGCCACCTGGAGTGAAGGCTTTATGGCAAGAGCTAGAGCATTTAAGTCATAAGTGTGAAACTCAAGTTTGTCCTACAGTTATAACTGTGGTGTAAGTGGGTATCAAGGCTGTGCCTATGTGCACACCTAGTGCACTTGAGTCATTAATTCCCTGGGTGTCCAGAAAATCCTGAGATTATCTGCAGGGATGAGACAATGGACTGGCTTGAGACAACAGTCCGAACCAAGACAAGGTGATTTACTGCCCTCCTAGAGACCCTTGCAACTAAACTCTTGACTAACTCAATTTCAGAGACTGTTCCTGGCAGCTCCTGCCTGTGCCTAGACCAATTTGTTTGTCTCAATGTGCCCAGTCACATCCTGGGGGGGTGAACCTGGCCATCCCAGAGAACTTCCCAGGCAGTTCCTGCTACAGAACTGACCTAACTGTACATCGACAAGATGCTTTAGTATACAGTAGTAACTGTGCCTGCAGCTGAAAAAAAGGGCACTTGGGATTCTGTGCATAGTTAAGATAGTCCAGAGATATTTTGTACATAGTTTAAGATAATCAGTAGCAAGGGATCATTCTTGTGCTGAAGTGGTCCCATAGGACCATTAACCAAGTGGATGTAGACATGCAAGACTTCAGCAGCCTGGGGAGTCTCACCCAATCCAGGTGAAGATGTCATTGCAAGCACACCTGCAGTAAATTACTTATGCTTATCAAAGCCTGTTCCTGAGTCCAGTGCATCTACTTCATCTTCTACTCTCCATGCTGTTCTCTCCATGCTGTTTATGCAGGACATGCTCTGGTGCAGGTGTAGATCCAGCTCCAGAGCCCCCAGTGGGCTAAGCAGGCAGAGCGTGTGGGGACAGTTGGGCACTCTTTGCACATAAGCTCTAGCTTGTGCTCTGGATAGACTGTGGACAGTGGTGAGGAAGCATGCCCACAATGAAGCTCCATAGCTTGTTCCTCTATAAAGGACAGTGATGGTATTTTGAAGTGAAAAGGCAGGAATCTGTACAGATGTATCCAGATCATAGAATCACAGAATGGTTTAGGTTGGAAGGGACCTTTAAAGACCATCTAGTCCAACCCCCCTCCCATGGGCAGGGACATCTTTCACTAGATGAGGTTGCTCAAAGGCCCATCCAACTTGACCTCGAACACTTCCAATGACGGGGCATCCACAACTTCTCTGGGCAGCCTGTTCCAGTGTCTCACCGCCCTCATCACAGAACTTAACTGGTCAAAGCCTCTCCTGAAGCCTTCTCTGAGCCTCACAGTGCAGGGGCAAGTCCTTCTTGCTACCTTCCTGTGCTTGAAACTACCAGCTCTCACACTGAAACAACCTACACACTGTTCTGCACCAGGAGGTGCCGGTCCATTATGATCCCAGTAAGAACAGAATTAAGACTAGACTAGACTAGAATATTTCAGTTGGAAGGGACCTACAATGATCACCTAGTCCAAGTGCCTCACCAGTTCAGGGCTGACCAAAAGTTAAAGCGTGTTGTTAAGGGCACTGTCCAAATGCCTCTTGAACACTGACAGGCTTGGGGCATCGACCACCTCTCTAGGAAGCCTGTTCCAGGGTTTGACCACCCTCTCGGTAAAGAAATGCTTCCTAATGTCCAGTCTGAACCTCCCCTGGCGCAGCTTTGAACCATTCCCATGAGTCCTGTCACAGGATCCCAGGGAGAAGAGCTCAGCACCTTCCTCTCTGCTTCTCCTCCTCAGGAAGCTGCAGAGAGCAATGAGGTTGCCCCTCCGCCTCCTTTTCTCCAGGCTAGACAAACCCCGAGTCCTTAGCTGCTCCTCATAGGACATGCCTTCCAGCCTTTTCACCAGCTTTGTTGCTCTCCTCTGGATGCATTCAAGGACCTTCGCATCCTTTTTAAATGGTGGGGCATTCAGACTCTGTAAAGTATCATTTAAGATGTTATTTATTAGAGCTAAGACTATAAAGAAAGAGAGAATAGTACAGATAACCTTGCATCCTTTGAGATGCTGGGAACCCCAAGTGGTATAGCATCAAACAGCCCTCTGATCCATGCACAGCACACCGTGCAGTTCCCATCTGTAAAAGAGATTCTCCTATTTCGGTCATTTGAGCTGTTATAGGATTTTCTCACAAGGAAACAACTCTATTCATCATTTCTACTGTCAAACAGGAAGGATGTTTGCATGAGTTCTTGCTGCACTTTTTAATAAAGGCAAGGCCATGCAGGTGGTGTAATCACCGATACCAACTGCAAACTGCCTGCAGGTGCCTCCGTTACAGTGAGCTGGCTACGCTAGGGATTCTTGCAGCACAACACATGCTGTATGTGTGTAGCGTACGGCCACAGACATTGCAAAATGTCTTAAACACTCTCCTTGCTTGAGCGAGCTAAGGAGGGGGGAGAACCAAGGACCACATCCTGCGAAGGTGGGGTAGCGTTTCTCCGAACCCTTTTGTATGATGTTTCATTTCTGCGCTTGGGCGCCAGACGAGGTTGATGATCGGTCACTGAAGTGGGCAGAGCACACATGTTCTGATGCCACTATCCCCCCGACCCATTTCTAGAGAATTCTTACCACAAAACGCGCATGCTCCAGTGTTATCCCCGACTCATTTCCAGAAGATTCTTGTCATAGAGCGCACATGCTCGTGGCGGCCAGTAAACTCACCTCCTAGGGGCGGGGAAAGAGACTTGAAAAGAGCCAGGAGGCGAAGAGATGGCGTGCACTGGCCACCTTGAGGACCTACCTGCACGCCACATCTTACCGACGCGGGATCCTACTTTACTCTCTACCTCATACTTTTTATCCCTTTCCTTCCTCTTCTTTCCTCTCCTTCTTTCCTCGTTCTACCTTATTATAAGGGCCAGATGTTGTATTCGTGTGTGCCTCTAACAGGTGTTACAATCGTATATATCCTTGCCAAATCTCGGTTCAATTATAACTGCCTTGTCACAGTTGCCAGTTGTCGTTAAGTAAAAGTTGATCAGATTGTTTGAACGTTTGGGTAATTGTCGTTACTCCTCATTGCCGTGCAGAGATTTCAAAACAACCTCTCCTTGTCCCACCGAGTGGGACGGGACAAGGTGCAGCACAGTGCAAGCCACAGCCCTCCACAGCCAGGAGAACCCCTCCATTCACCTCAGCTTGCTTTTAACGTGAAGGCAAAACCTGACATCCCTGGGACAGACTTGCTCTTCAGCCCTCCCTGCAAGTACCGCTGCACGGAGTACCTACGTATGAGGAAAGCACCACGCTGCCAGTGCTCATTCATCTTTTACAGGCCTCTGTCTCCTTTGTACTGGAGCTTTCACTTGCATTAACATTCTCCCTTTTCCCCTGGCGGGTGGAAGGATTGTTTAACTGTGTCTGCTCTGGCACAGAGAGACATGCCCCTGTGCAGCCTGTAGCTCTGCTACCAGACTTCCTTGAGCAGACTGGCATGAAATGTTTCGGTCAGCTAATTTAATTGTCATAAATTACAAATTCAGATACTCTCAACTACTAAAAGTGTCAAGTCCTGTTTCCACTTTTTTTTAATGGAACATTTGGAATTTTCTGTTACAGAAACAAAGTTTTGAGACCTATGTTTTACCTAAATGTAGTTTTTCAACTGTTAAAAAAGAAAATGAACTGTTCCAATTGACAGGAAATCTATTTGGTTTTACTGTTGGGTTTTTTTGCTTTGGATCAAGCCCAAATAAATTAATCTCAGTGTTTTTCACTCAGGCCATGAATACAAAAAAATCAGCTGTTTCCACAATTCTGCCCTTCAGGCCAATGAGAATGGTTTCCTTCTATAGCAGGAATTGACCACCAAATTTTCACACTCCAGTTAACTCCTACCAGAGTTAAACGAAAATTTATTTTTGTCTCGCTCCACTGCCTTGCCATGTTACTCTCCTGGACTTGCTTGGCAGCATAAAGAAGCTGTTCAAATTTAGTTGCTATTGGTGACTTAGGAAATTGTTTTATGATGCAACACTGACAGTTCTGCCTGCAGAGTTGCTCTAATTCAAGCTAGTTACCTACCTGGCCTTCATATCTGCAAAGCTAGAACACACATATTTGGTCTTTGATATAAACTGAAGTAACATTAGGTATGTTTGTCAAGCAGACAGGGCTCTGCTGATGTGCTGGTCTCAGAGACCAGAAGGTATCAAGACCTCCTAGGCTAGGAAACACCTTGGAAAGTGTTTTCTGGCAGATTCATGTAAAAATTGAAGTTTTTAACCAATTTTACCCATGTTGCATCTGCTATTCAAACCTATTATCTATGCCCAACACAGGAGTGGCTGAAGAAATGTTTGGCTCTAAAAAAGCACTAGGAAGTTCATCACATCTTTCTGAATTGCTCACTCTCTCCTAAAGGTGCCTCCTTGCTGCTGCTGATCAGACTCACAGCTGATCTGTCTCCGTGGCTGATCTGCCCAAGGACCAGGCAGCGGCTGGCATGTCCAGCCTCACAAATGCACCCCTAGAAGCAACAATGTCCACATGCCTCTCCTCGTGCCCCCAGTGTGTCAAAGGCTTCCTGAAGAAGCCAGGTGATAATTTCAGCCTACAAAAGAAGAGGCCCTTCCTTTCCTTCCAAAAGGGGAGAGAAAGTAGAGAAGAAGGAAGCTAAAACTGTTAACTCTATGCTTCGTCCCATCACCAACCCAATTCCAAGGAAGGAAAAAGTCAAGGCTTCAAGCTAGTAAAAACTGTGGTGGGTTCTGCTTATACATCTACCATTGAATAATGTGATTCTTGGCCCTGGTGGATAAAATCCCACTGATCCAAATGGGAAATAGGGTCTCTGGTTAAGATACTGGTCCAGGTTTTAAGAGATTTCAGTTCAGGTCACATAACCATCCTGGCTGTGTCTAACTGATAGCCTAAGCCCATGCTTTTCCTCAATCCAAACAATTTCAATATGAAATTCACTCTCAGGTATCGTTTTCCAGCACATTCTGAAATAAAAAAGGTTTAGCCTAGTGTACTTGTTAGTGAAAGCCCATGCACATCCTTCCTCATCGTTTAGGTGCCCGTAAGTGCCCTAGGCATTATGTGAGACACAGGCTGCCGACCTACCGTACACAAAGCGGACAGCGTGGTGCATAAGTGAGGATGCACCCTGCATTTTATCTTGTTCTCCAGGTGTTTCTGAGGACAAAAGGAATTGTTCAACTTCTCCATCTGTGCCTGCTGTCTGTAAACCTAGTCTTTAGCTCCTCTAGGGAGAAAGTTGGCAGACAGGAGGGAAATACCCGATGCACTGCCAGCTGAGTACAATTCTCTTACATCCTAGACGCAGATTAACCTTTTCCTGAGCAAGTATCTTGTCTAGCTACGAGGGAGATAATTTCAGCTGGAACTTCTGTAATACAAACAAATAGCAACAAAATGCTATCTCTGTATCAGGAACATGAGAATGGCCATTTAAAAGATTTTTTTTCAGCTGAATCATCCACATACATGTATCTTTTCTGCTTTTCAAGGAAGCAATGTGCAAATAACTAAAGGTATTTCAAAGGCATTTGAAATAAATAAAAAGGATTTGCCTTGTTCGAAAACAGGTTTATAGAATAGCAGCCTGAAATCCTTGGAAGTCTAGGACCTCTTCCTCTCACCTTTGTAAATATGAGTGACTCACATGAGCATTCGGACTATGTTTTTCTCCCTCCTCTCTTTCAAATCATGATGATGTTGTTTAGAGTCAACGACAGGAGAAGCCCACCTTCTCTCCAGAGGGGTAATTTATAAAAGTAAACTTCCAATAGTGTTTGTTCTTTTTAATTGTTTTTTTATGCTAAATTACACAAGTCTGCAAAGAAGATAGAAATCATTAAAACTCTAAGATGGAGAAGAGGCATTAGATTTAATCCCTTCCCATATCAAATTTCTGTACTGTATATTTCCTAAGTGATTCAATGTCAGGTGATGAGCTTTACTTGTCAGGTTATCCAAGTCTCATCATCAGGAAATTTGTTACAGAAGTTTCATTTTCCATTCCTTAACTTAATCCTATTACTCCTTAATTTAATCCTATTACAGCCAGGATTGTTGCTGCTAGCCATGTCCATACATCAGCACTGCAATGAAGAGTTACGTTAAAATGTGGAAATTTAAATCACTTTATTACAACTCCCAGAGCAGTACAATTTCTAGGTGGGGTCTGTTCCAGGGAGTGGTTCATCTCAAGCATGGTAGGGATGGCACACTAATGCTAATTTACCTATACCAGTTAATTTGTGTTCCTCAATTAGGACTGTGTAAGTAATTTTCCTGAGCATACAGGAGAGATTAGACCTGACACAGAACATCTACAATCACAGCTAGCAAAATAAAGCAAAATTGCTTCTTTGCACTCCTTCTGGATATTTCAGAAATTTCCCATGGGCTTCTCTTAGCTCTGAGGTATGATCTCGGGTTAATAGTTTTGATTAAAGCAAAGAAGGAAAAGAAAAGGGGAATCAGAACAGAAATAATATCTCAGATCAAAACAATCCTTTCTTCAGCTTTATTTCTGTGTTCTGTATAATTTGTTTCTGACTGCTATTGAAACAGAGGTTGGCTGGTTTTCAACAGCAAAGCTTAAATATATATATTGTGTGTACATAGAGATACTAGGAAGTGACCAGAAGGCCTCTGTGCTACTCTTGTCTTTGCCACTGAGCAACTACTGACCTCTGAGCCCTTATTTCCTCAGTTTTCTCACCATAAATGGTACAAGCAGGCAGCATTTCCACTTTACTCCTGATAAAAGGCCTCATCTGTTGTATAGAGCCATGCTCTTTCCCGCCCGATGTTCTGATTTTACTGTAAAGGAGTCTGAGTTCCACCTCAAGCCCTCCCCAAGTCACCTTTTCCTTGGCATCCCCTTATCTGATCTTTTTGTTCTTTTGAGCTTGAGCATCATTTCCCCTCTCATAGACTCAGGCTGGAACTGATGATCTACCAAACATTTATTCAGAAGAAATTCTCCCATCACATCAAATCTGGGAGGTTTATCATAAAATCATAGAATGGTTTGGGTTAGAAGGGACCTTTAAAGATCACCTAGTCCAACCCCGCTGCCATGGGCAAGGACATCTTTCACTAGATCAGGTTGCTCAAAGCCCCATCACATCTCACCTTGAACACCTCCAATACCTTATGTACATTGTAATTAGAATTGTCTAGTGTGGTGGGAGTGAGTTCAGTTTTGCATGTCACCTGTAGATACTGAGAAGCATTTAATTTCTGAGGAAGGGAACAAAGATATCTTAAGGGAGTCTGAAACTCTGATTCAGCTCTAATCTTGTACTGGTGGCTGGGAGGCGTTTCTTCATGGCTGGATGTGTTCCTCATGTCCTTGGACATACACAGATGGTGTCAATATGGAATTTTTTGTGTACCTTTCTCAAAGCAACTGCTTCATGTATTCTGTAAATTGAGACAGCAGTTACCATATGCTTCATAGCTTCAAGCTCTTCTTCACAACTCCAAAAATTATATTTTTTTTCATTTTAGAAGGAGCTGAGATTGCAAATACATCACCCCACTCCAAGAACCAGAAAGGGCAGATGACTGTACATTTAAGTTTCTAACACTCAAGCTTTAATTTGGCCTGGAGAAGGAAGCTGAAATAGCCAAAACCTGGTTATTAGGACGACTTATCATTAGCTCCCATAAATCTTATCCCTTGCTGGGACAAACCTATTGCCCCTAACGTGAGAAACAGCAGAACAACCTCATCAGGGAGATGGCTTACGTTTTCTGCATATCTGTTACCTAACGTCAGTAAAACTGTGAAAAAGGAGCGTTATAACCTTAAATTGGATTGACTGCTGGGGAACCAGCATAATAGTGGAGTGATGAACTTCTGCTCCTTTAGTAGAATAAAAACCAACTCTGTAGTATTTGCTTATTCATCCCCATTTACAATCACTGCAGCAAACCAACCTGGAGGTCACCGATGCAGAAAGCCTTTGCTCGCATGGTTTGTCTGCTCTTGGCCAGGAACAAAAAACTTTTTATTCATGCACTGTAACAAACAGAGGCCAAATTTCCTGTTGGGGAAAATGATCAGAACTTGAATGACACGAGCAGAGATTTGGTTTCAAGTGAATTTCAATGAGCATAATGCACTTTGGAGATTGCCACCAAATGAGTTTAATAGTTTTGCAGTAAATCCACTCCTAATTTATAACCATGCTAATGGGAACCGAATTTACCTAAATGTGTGTGTGTTCACATCATAAAGTCAGCAACTCCATAACTCAGCTATCTACTGAGTAAGACTGGCTCCTGGGGACTGAAGGTCAGGCGTGGGCTCTCGTATTTTGGTGGTTTAAACACTTCATGTTTAATTAACATTTGTGTAAGATGACAGAGCTCTTCAGTGTACACTGCCGTACCTGGAACAGGGGAGCAAAATGACCTCATTTAACTCTGTTATGCAATGGCACATACGACTCGCTGCAGTCATTTCTGAAGGTCTGTGGCATTTTGCAGTTGGCTCTAGCGTATCTAATCATTACGGCATTGCTGAGAAGACAAATGTCCTTACAGGCAAATGTAGGTAACAGCACGATGGCTTGCAGGGCAGATGGATGAAATGAGCATCTAGAAATGAGCAGCTGCTATAGTGACATGTCTCCCTTGACACAGCCTCACCAATCGAGGATGACTGTACCCTCTGCGTGTTGAGGGAGCTCTAAATGGAGATGTCTTCACATCTCCACTTGTCTGGAAGAAAGCAGTATACCTTTCTGAAGCTCATCTGTTAAATTTTTTAAGATCCCAGCTGGATTTATATTAACTTGCAAAGAAATATATTTGCTCTGTTTCCAGGCTCATAAATACTTGACCGTTTTGTGAAAAGCTCTTAATCCTGGTATAATCTATTCAAGCAAGAAGAACTGTGAAAACAATGGTCTGCAAGCTGTTCCCATGATACAGAGCGCTGTGGTTAAGTGGGTGCTGTTTGTGCCTACGTGGAAATGCATCAGTGCCTATGTGGTCTCAAAACACTAGAAGTGCACCACGAAATCCAAGGCAAAGTATTTTGGACTCCATCAGAATTTCTGAGCAACTTCAGGAGCCATGAAAAACTGTCTCCCTGGGAGCTGTCAGCCATTTCCATAATAACTTGTAAATAAGATCGCAGTGACTTTTATGAACTTGTTTATGAACTTGTGCCAGCTTCTCCAGTACATCTGGGTCCTTCAAGATCTTTGCTAGACAGGCGTACTTGGTCTGGCTGGGATGGAGTTAACTTTCTTCCTAACAGCCCGTATGGAACTACACTTCAGATTTGTGGCTGAAACGGTGTTGATAACACACCAATGTTTTGGCTATTGCTGAACAGAGCTTGCACAGCATCATTTCTCTCTTTCCTACCCTGCGCACCCCACCTAGCAAGTAGGCAGAGGGTGGGCAAGGGGCTGGGAGGGGACCCAGCCAGGACAGCTGACCCCAGCTGACCAAAGGGATATTCCAGACCATACGACGTCCTGCTCAGCAATAAAAGCTCAGGGAAAGGAGGAGGAAGGGGGCATGTTCGTGGTTACGGCGTTTGTCCTTCCAAGTAAGTGTTATGAATGCTGAGGTCCTCCTTGCCAAGAAGTGGCTAAACATCTGCCTGCCAAGGGGAAGTAGTGAATAAGTTCCTTTTTTTTTTCGCTTTGCTTGTGCATGCAGCTTTTGATCTCCCCATTAAACTGCCGTTACCTCAAACCACAAGTCTCCTCACCTTCCTTCTGTTTTCTCCCCATCCCACCAGAGAGGGAAGCGAGCGAGCAACTGGGTAGGTGTCTGGCTGTTAGCCAGGGTCAAACCACAACAGTCCTTTTTCAAGCGCAGCATGGGGCTCGAGATAACAGTTTTGATTTGAGCCTGCTATCGCAGTTATAGCTGTTAACTGGCAAGGTCCTGTGCCAGTCACGGAACTTGCTTGCTTTACTGTGTATTAGAGTTCAGGCCTTGTCAGTGGCTGCTTTTCCTGTTTGCTGTGGTGCTTATCACTTTACTCCAATGTGCCTGGACACATTTCGATAAAAGCAATGGCCTTGCGCCAGGGCTGGCATATGGCCCTGGCACTGATGCTGTTCTTGTGCTGTCTGAGCTACCTTGCGGACAGAATGAGGGATTGCACCTCCCTCTGCTCCTCCGGGATGGACGTGTCCAGCTCTGCTGCATGGGCTCCCAAGTTTCTTATACATTCTTATGTATGCTGTTTGATCACATTTTCTAACATCATTGGCTTGTTGTTGGGTGTGTGGAACCTGGCTTGGTCCTGGCATAAGAGTTAACAACTTGTTGGTGAGGTGACAGAGAAATGTGCCCCAAGGTGGTAGGAGGGTTTATGGGAGGATTTGGGCAGGTGCCTAGGGCAGTTATCACCTCCAATGGCCTGTGATTTTACACCTGAACAGGCATATAATCCTGATGAATTCACACGCCACTTGAAGGAAGGGTGCATCACCTAACCCAGTGAGACCCAGCGACTTCTAGCAATGGCTGGGGGCTCGGCCTGTGCCTCCTGAGCCTCTGTCCAGCAGCATCAGAGGAAGCAGGATGAGGAAGTGACAAAGTCACCACAGAGGGGGAAAACACTTGGGCCCTAAACTCTGAGGTTTTAAAGAAGCGCGAGAGTCGTGGAAACATTAGAGCCACAAGTCTGGCAACCGGACTGCTGCCTGGTTGCTCCAATGTTGGGGTACTGGGGTCCACTGTCAGCAGCTAGAAAGCAGGCAAGCCAGGCAGCTGGGATCCCTAAGTAGGGACAATGGGATTGACAAAGTGATAGGAAAGGGAACTGGAACCCACAGCGGACGTGGTTCCTGTTGACTGTAAAAGCCAATCACACCCTCAAGGATGATCTGGTACGCTGCCTGGGCAAGTGGACCACCACTGAGGAAGGTAACCAACACTTGAGGGAACTAGCGATGGTGGAGGCAGGCTATAGCAAGTTGGAAACAACCAGGTCGCCAAAGACCTGGATGCCATCCAATGCACCCAGTCCACATGGCAGAAGGTGGTACGTAACTCACTGGTGTCGTATGCCAACACCCTGGTGCTGATGCACTGGCCGGATCCTGAGCCACTGTGGAGTGAGTGTCCCAAGGGCTCCAGGGGTTCAAAGAGGACCTCCTGTGGCAGTGTGCTCCCCCTGTACCCTCCTGCCTTCCCCCCACATCTGACCTTTTGCCATGGCCCTGCTCAAGCGATAATCACCGGCAGCAGTTGTGATGGAGGCATCCAGCTCAGAAGTGGATTTGGGGGGAGACAGATAACAACACAACAGCCAAGGGCTACTTTAAGGCAATGTGTCTACCTAACCACAGTGCTGGTCAGTGTCCAACTCAAGCTAGATTTGGAAGAAACTAACATACGAAGTTGGTATGCAAATATGACTATGAGTCAATCATCTAACTCCCATAAATAGTGAGCAGCCCAAGAGTCCTTTGAGCTCTCCTGCACGGCAGCGGGCTGCACGCTAGGCTCTCCCCTTGAGTAGGGACGCCTCTCAAGGTTACTCCTCGAGGTTGAGAGATTCCTTGCCACAACAGATCCTCAGTAAGTGACTAACAGCATGCTAAACTTTGAAATCTTAGCTAAGTGATATAAAGGATTGATTGAGCATCTATAATCCTTTAGACATAAACCGTTGACCAAGTCTGGGACTAGGATTGGACCCAGCCGCACCTAGACTCCTCTCTGAGAAGGAGTTTAGAAAGCAAGGGGGTCCTCTCTGAACCTCATGACTCAACAGGAGGGTCTCCCTGATAGTCTTGTCTGACCCTGTCCTCTATGCAGTAAATAATCGAGTGTATCTTGCCATCGAATCTTGTTAAACCACTGTCGCATTTGTTATCAAACTTTGTTATCAATAAACATATTGCTCTTTCTTACAAGTGCACTCTCACTCCATCCGCGACACCTCCCCTCCTCCCCCCCACCACAGGCCTACATCTTGGCTGTCAGGGCTGCACCATGGAGCCAGCTTCCCCCTGCCAGAGGGAAAGGGAGCACCAGGTGCACACCATGCCACCCTGTGGTTCCTCCTGCACAACCAGAAGGAGGACACGAAGAAGTAGAACAATGTGCCCACCTCAAATCTAGAAGCCCACATACATGGACTGCAGGGAAGACTGCCGCTAAGAAGCACCCATTCAAGGCGGCCGACGCTCCAGTTGCCACTGAGCTAGTGGAAGACAGCAATGCCCCAGATGCAGAGGGAGGGCTGAGAACACCTCTCCTCCTGGCCTTGGTAAAGAAACTTCTGGTCTGAAACCACAGGACTCAGACAGTGAATACTCCAACCAGGAATAGAGGGTCCATGTCTCTGGCCAGGCAGAGGAAAGGGACAACCAGATTTACTGGACAGATCTAATGGCCTGGTACATGGGATCCACAGGAGCAGAAGGCTTTGGTGGACACTGGTGCACAGTGTACCCTAATGCCATCAGAGTACAAGGGAGCAGAACCCATTGGGATTTCTGGAGTGACCTAGACTGGGAATGTAAGGGCAAGTTATCTGTAGCTTGGTGAGCCCATGAAACATCAGCACATCTAGGGAGAGATGCAACATACAGCTGGGCTTGTAATCGAGGGGTGGACCTGACCACTGAAGCTATCACACAGGTGGTAGATGGCAGCACTATGGAGGGCAGAGAGAAGAGAATTCAGAAAGACAGGCAAGAGGAGCATCAGACAACCCAGCACTGAAGTCTTCTTTCCCTAATTTCCATACTAGAATTTTATTGCCTTCAGCCGCACACAGAATCTATGTATTGAGATTTCACAATGGTGAGATGCTGACACAGGATTTGGGCTTCTCAGTACTACAGGATTACAAAGAACAAGCAATAGCTTCTGCTGACACAAGTCAGCGTGGCTCCATTGACTACAGCAACCTCATTGACCTAGACGAGACTTAATCGAATACATCTGTGACCACGCATCTTATTTCACTATCCTATTTTTTCCTTCCCCACTGGGGTCTCAAACAATGTTACTCAAGACACTGACAAAGACAAAAGTCAACAGAGTGTCATTAATACCAACCACAGCTTCAAAGTCTGTCCACTGCCTATACTCCACCTAAATTAAATTTAGTACGATTTATCTGAGCCTGATGTAACTCATGCAGAGCACTGACCTATCCTGCCACAGGCTCCTGTGCCCCACCCTGCGTATTTATTTCAAAGGTAAATCTAATTTGCTGCAAATGTGCTTAGCTAGCTGGAAAGCAGACTGTGATAGGTACTCCAGAAGGAAGAAAGCTTTCCAGAAAGCATGGCTCAGTGAATTCCTTTATAGAAGGAATATAGAATCTATTTTATTGTTGTTGTTGATCTGCACTGGAATTATTCACCCGCTCCCTGCTCTTTGTCTCAATATATTTTCAAAGCACAGTTGAGCTCCTAAGCTCCAATCACTTCAAAACTGAGTGGAATGCACCAGCCCTTTCCTCTGGGTTTTCCATAAAGAGCTTCAGCAGCTCTGGAGAACTGCTGGGTAACAACATCCTGCCCGCAAGGTACCTCTGGCAAATGAGAGTGAAATTCTGACAGATGTTTGCTAGCAAAATGCTGAAGCACAATAGCCCACTGAGTAGCCAGCAGTGGTATAGCAGCCTTTGTAACACAGAAGAGAGCCAGAGTGCGGCACTTTGACCTGAGTAGCAATGGGAAAAGAGACTTAGCTGCAGGGGCCTCATGTTCCTAAATATGTACAATCCCAACCAGTGCTGAAATGATTAAAGGACAATATTATGATTAATAGCAAGTGTCTTTGAGACACCAGCTGTCTTCTGTCCCACTCCAGGCTGTTGGACCTCACTCACCTTTGCCTCCCAAGCTGTATCTTGCACTTTGGCTTTGTCTCAGCAGCGTGGTGAGGGAGGCATCAGAGCCACTTCTGCTTCCTGGGGCACAACCCCCAGCAACACTCCCCTCTTACCCCATGGGGTGTAGGAGAACAGGGCTGGGACAGGGGGTATGCATGTGTACACTGCAGCAGGGATGATAGATGGATGGTCCCAACGCCAGGTAGAGGATGAGTGACTTCTGCTGCACTCAAGACATTTGGCCACTTTGTATCACGGCAAATTCCACAGGTTGAGTCCCAGCAGAGATTTTAGCATGTATGAAGGCAACCTTCTCCAAAAGTCCCCATCTGGCCTCTTTCCCCCAAGGCTCAGTGGTGCTGGAACACTTGGTGGTGGCGTGATGCTCCCTTCTTCCAGTTTCAGGACTGAGGTGGGATCCTGAAGGATTCAAGGAGACAGGCATCACCTTTTCCTACCACTGCTACCAAAGTTCCCCGTCTCCTTAACTATCCCTTTCCATGCTGGTTCACTTAGCAGCAGGTCTGCTACAAAACTACCCAAGTGACCAGAAAGAGCTCCAGAGAAGCAGGGTGGGCACCTGTAAGGGACCGCTTTGGACTGTGTCTGTCTCAACATCGCTGTTGCATCCCATTTTCGGAGAAGTTGCTGGACCAAACTGCGCTTGCGTGTGGGTTGGCGGGAAAGGAGACCGCCACACGTAGCACGAATACCACGTACCGCACATACAAAAATGGGCCTTGCGCGTGGGGGAACCCCCCTATAAAAGGACTGCGTGTTCCTTCCTGGGGGCTGCTGGTTGGCCCTCGCTCCTCCCCTTCCCTCTGAGAACCTTGGCTACTTGCCCACACGGGGCGTGGACCCATGGAACATCACTGGATCGGTGGTGGTGGTAGTTATCCCTATCGCGCCTCCTCCTCTGCTTGGCTGGGCATTCTGACTCTCCCTTTCCTCCTTCTCTCTGTCCTATCGCTGTCCCGTTGTTTGAAAGAATAAAGTTAAGAGGGCTGTACGGCATCTGACCTCGTTTGCGTCTTAATCTCATCCTTGGGATCATAGCAAAACCTCCCCCGACACTGGGTCGGGACAGCACCATGAAAAAGACAATACCGGAACTATCTTTTAGCATAGAATGTGATGCTTCCAGACTTCAACAAAAGCTGTGAGACCAGCATCTGACCACCAGAGACTGACAAGAGGCTGACAGCAGAGAATGGACTAAGAAGGGATGGATTCTGCTTGAGCATCCACGGAAATAAAATCTACATGAGGCCCCTGACCATCAGCCCCAGCTTTGACAGGCAGGCACAACTTATGGCGTGTAAACAATCACTTGGACACTTTTACTATTTTAAACTCCTCATTCTCTTATACTCTGTTCCATTTGTTGAGATTAAATAGTATCTTGCTTTGCTGTAGCTGTTTGTACTCTGTTTTACACTGGTCACAGACCCCAGAAGAGGTTTTGCAAGGGCTGAATTCAGGGACCTGTGCTAACACGGCCAATATAGAGGCTGCCATAGCCCAGGCCTCTTCTAAGGGTGGGAGACTCAGAAATATTCAGAAATGAGAGAGCAGAGAGAAAGGGCATTCAGTACTCAACATCTCTGAAAATCCAGCAGCAGCTTAGGTTTCTAAATGCAGTTCAGGGGATACCTAGCTTTGAAAATCTTTGGTTCACCTAAACTCAAGGAAGAAACTTGCTAGTGATTCAGTGGGAAAATTAACCCTAGGCTGGGAAAGATCTTAAGGAAAACAGGGAGAAAAAAGGAGGTATGTGTGCTTGTTGTTTGCTGAAGGAGTGGACTCAAGACAGATGGTCCTTTCCAGCCCCACAAACCAATGACTAGATAGCACCACCATCGACAATACTAAAACTTTGATCTGTATCCTGAAGTCAAGGGAGACAACAGGGAGCTCCCATGAAGGATATTAAAAATATATACTGTATGAAAAACAGGGGGGAAGGTTAAAAAATTAGTTATCTTGTCTCATTAATTTCCCTCTTTCCAACCACCTCATTGGCTTCAACATTTTTATATCGGGGGTCCACATCTGCTTGCCCTCCTTTTCATCTGTTTGAGAGGAGTGCCTTCTACCTTACAGCATCTTTGCAGAGTACGGCAGCACGAAGCAATCCCTGCTGCAGGCCCTCACCCAGATGGATGAACAGACAATACAGAGATGTGTTACTCGTGTGCATGCAAAAGCTGCAGGATGGCTGGCTGAGCATAGGAGTAGCTGCCCTCCACCGTATTTGTATAAATGACAATAAATAAAAGAGCGGAAGGGCGAGCTGATCAGAATACACAGTCCCATCATCAGACCCTGTCTGGCTGTAGGCTGCTGCCCTCCTATGGCAAACTGGGACAGCCGCCCTTACCTCCAGAGCAGCTCTCTGTATTGCTAAGATGAACCGAGTTCAGTTGCTGGTACCGGCTGCCAGAAATTACAGCTTCCAAACACCCAGTTTGCCAGTTCACTGTCTGTCTGAAGCAGAAAATCAGCACCCTGGGGCGCTCAGCCTTTCTGTCCCGCGAGGGAAGCCTTTGTGGTTGGAAAAGACTGTGTGCCACTCAAGGAGCAACTGCCATCCTGAGCCGGTGTGTGACATTGTTAGTGCTGAACAATAACGTCCCTGCAGAGAGGGCGCAGATCCAGGGCTCTTCTCCCTTAGTGACAGCTTTTTGTTGCTATTGTTGGGGGGTTTTTTTAATGTCTGTATCTTGGCAACACAGGAGTTGTTGACTTGGAAACTCAGCGCTTTAAATAAGGCTAGGCTTGTTCGAGCGTTTCTGCTGAATCCTGCATCTGTTACCATGGCAGGACTGTGAAGTTAAACCTCAGCACAGGTACCAGGTGCTTGCTTTCCCGCGAGCACCCTTCCAGTGAGTTCCTCTGCTGCTTGCCTTCTTTATCACCCTGCTTCAGACAACTGCCACTGGTAGCAGTGCTTCTTCCCCCAAACACCCCATACACATCTTACTTCTACCTTCGTTCTCATCCTAGGAGTCCTCTGAATGAAGGCCATGCCCTGAAAGAGGAAATGCCTCTGAATTAATTAAGATTCCCCCAACGGGCTCTTGTGAACAGAAGGAAACAAGGCAGGACCGAAGCTCCACCTAAGTGAGTCCGCTGAAATGACAGCCCCTTCCACTGAAGGGAGACGAGCAGTTCATGAAGGCTGAAGGCAACCTGGCAGCAGAAGGGACCTTCAAATAACTGAAAATCAAGGGGGTTTTATTACCAAGGAGACTTTTCTGCTCTGAAAGCCTGAATTTTATGTGCTCAGCTTAAAGCATTGCAGCGTACTAGCTGTGAGAGAAGCAGGCCTCTGGGAAGAGCACAGAGGGGTGAGTTCAGACAACCCCACAGCTGCTGGTGACGGCTGAAAAATGCATCTTTTTTACTCACAGATGTCTTACATCATGGCTCTCACACTTTACTATTTCAGTTAGAACTTTTTATATAAAGTACCATTCACAATCCTCTTTTTTTGGTCTGCACTTTTCTTTTAAGATGTAACTTCACATCCCTGGACTTCTACAGTGAAACAGATGTCTGAAAAAGCCTAATGTAATTTATTGTAACTAGTACCAGCTGAAAAGCAAGAATTCAATTTCGCAAAAATATTCTGAGGCTGCGAAATCTGCAGTTTGCTCTGATAGGGAGTAAAATAAAAACAGGTTGCAGTTTGAAAGCTTCAGAGTTCAAAAGCATGAGGATGCAGAGTCACAGTTTCATCTTTCACAAGAACTGGAGCCAGGGCTGGTTTTGCCTTTAAAGTCAGGGATATTTGGACACAGGCAGATCCAGGCTTAGAGAGGTTCACCTCTGGCAGTTGTCTGAGGCTAGAGTAAGTTCAGGACAGAGAATAAGGGGAAACCAGGCTAAATCAGGGGCAGTTCACATCATCCAAATAGAGCTGGGAGAAAATAGGGCCCCTTAGACTCTGCACAGGCCTCTCCATCACAAATCTAATTCTAACTCTGTACACAGGCATGTAAGAGAAATTCGGGGCTGTTTTCTTTTCCCAAAGTCCATCTTGGGACTGTGTGTGTGGAATGAATGCTCAGCCATCACGTCACTAGATCCCGCATTTTTGGTCAACAGGTTTGCAGTTTCCAGAGCTGAATTTGCCTGTTCACACTATTTGCCTGGATGCTCCACACCTGCACCTCTACAGATCTGAAATTCTCTGAATTCTGTCTTGCTTACTGCAGGGAGCCTGCTTTTGCTCTGGACTCGGCCTGCGCAGAAATCATTCTGGCCTGAACACAAGCAGTGCCAGGGCTCTTAGAAGGAAGGTCTTTGACAAGCTCTCCTGTGCTTGGCTAGATTAAGAGGTCTGTCTTACTCAAACTTCAGTTTAAGCACTCTCTGGGGAAAACTCAAAGCACTGGGCACACCTTCCTCAAGTCCCACGTACACCTCAAGGATGCTCCATCAGGCTGACAGCACGCAGCAGCAACTCAGCTGGCGCCAAGGCTGGCTAGCTGCTGCTCCACAGCACAGCACGGGTATAGCCACTGCACCGTCGTGAGTTGGTTCAACCCCCATTACGACAAACCTCCCCAGGGTGCACACGCTGTCCGGCCACAAAGCAAGGTGTCCTTTATTGTAATTTACAGCACGATAGCCACAATGTTTTTCCATTTCAGGGCTGTGCCCGAGCACTGCTTATCTCTGGGCCCTTGGACCAGCCCCCTAACACAGGCCTCTCTGGATATCCCTTCCACGTACATTTTGCAAGCAAGAGCAGTCCGCAAATTTTTTTCCTATCTCCTCCTCTACCCGCTGTGTTCCAAGGGTGTTTTAACTCTGCCTGTTCACCTTGGCTCTCAACAGCCATCAACACCTTTCACACACGCTGCAGCGCCAGAGACCAGGACACTCGCTGCCGTCACTGGCCTAAAACCCCAACCGACCCAGACTGATTTGCTCCATCTGATTTGCTCCAGATTTGCTGATTTGCTCTTGCACAGCGCCAAGCTACACAAAACGCCCGCAGTCTGAAGCAGCCCGCCTACTGACTGCAATTCGAGCTTTTAAACGACGAGGAAGGCCTCTGGGAGAGGGAAGATGACGCCCCCGGCGCTGCCTGAGGCGGCTGCCTGCGCATGCGCAGCGGGCGCTGCCGCCCCTCCCCTTCCCCGCGGCCGAGGACTACAGTACCCAGCATGCCCCGCGGGGCCCCACCGGAACGGGGCCGCGGCTGCGCTTGCGCGGTGGGGAGGGCGGCTGGCGGCGCGGGCCGGAAGCGGCGGGCTCGTGCCGCGATGAGGGGCGCCGGGCCCAGCGCCGCGCTCCTCGCCTGGGGCGGCGGCTGCCGTCTGGGCCCGCTCCCGCGCCGGGCCCTGCTCCCGCTCCGGGCCCTGCTGCCCCCGGCTCCTCGGAGAGGTGAGAGGCGCCGGAGGGCGCTGGCCCTTGGCCCGCTGGGAGCCGGCGAGTCAGCCGGCAGCCCCTCTGCCGGGCTGTGCTCAGGGCGGGCAGGCTGCTCCCAGCCCCTCCGGGCGGCGAGGAGCGAAAGCGGCAGGAGCGGGCACAAGGCTGCCCGCTGTGGTGGGGAGTAACTGAGCCTCGGGGTCTGCTGGAGGCCGTGCAGGGCGTTTGGCGGGCTGGGCTGGTTGCCTGAGAGCGATCGAGGGGCCTGTTCCCGGGGCGGCGTGTGAGGGGGCACAAAACGCCGTCCTCTGGGGCTGTGACAAGTCGGAGGCAAGGGGTGTGCTGCCCTGACAGGAGCAGTCGGTTCAGTAGCTTGTGGGGACTGACAGAATGTTTGAGATGGGAGGAGCAATGGGAGTTAGCTAAGGGGTGCACAAAGTCATCACAAAATGGTGTCAGGTGCGGTCTGTGGAAACATCAGTGAGTTTTGAGGAGAGCTTTGGGCTGAGGGTTGTGCAACGAAGCTGGTGAAGGGTCTGGAGCCCCAGTCTTGTGTAGAGTGGCTGAGGGAGCTGGGGTTGTTTAGCCTGGAGAAGAGGAGGCTGAGGGGAGGCCTTATCACTCTCTGCAGCTGCCTGAAAGGAGGCTGTAGCGAGGTGGGGGCCATGGAATCATAGAATCATAGAATATCCTGAGTTGGAAGGGACCCACAAGGATCATCGAGTCCAACTCTTGTCCCTGCACAGGACAACCCCAAAATCACACCATCTGTCTGAGGGTGTTGTCCAAATGCTTCTTGAATGTTGTCAGGCTTGGTGCCATGACTGCCTCCCGGGGGAGCTTGTTCCAATGCTCCACCACCCTCTGGGTGAAGAACCTTTTCCCAATGTCCAACCTAAACCTCCCCTGGCATATCTTCCTGCCATTCCCTCGGGTCCTATCACTGGTCATCAGGGAGAAGAGATCAGCGCCTGCCCCTCCTCCTTCCCTCATGAGGAAGCTGTAGACCGCGATGAGGTCTCCCCTCAGTCTCCTCTTCTTTAGGCTGAACAGATCAAGTGACTTCAGCCGCTCCTCGTACAGCTTCCCCTCTAAACCCTTCACCATCTTCGTGGCTCTCCTGGACACTCTCTAGTAGCTTTGTATCCTTTTTGTACTGTGGATCCCAGAACTGCACACAGCACTCAAGATGAGGCCGCACCAGTGCAGAGTAGAGTGGGACAATCACCTCCCTCAACGAGCTAGCAATGCAGTGCTTGATGCACCCCAGGACACAGTTGGCCCTCCTGGCTGCCAGGGCACACTGTTGGCTCATGTTCAACTTGCCGTTGACCAGAACCGCCAGATCCCTCTCCGCAGGGCTGCTCTCCAGCCTCTTCAGTCTCTTCTCCCAAGTAACAAGCGATAAGACAAAAGGAAATGGCCTCAAGTTGAGCCAGGGGAGGTTTAGGTTGGATATTAGGAAAAACTTCTTCACTGAAAGGGTAGTCAGGCACTGGCACAGGCTGCCCAGGGAAGTGGTTGAGTCCCCATCCCCAGGGGTATTTAAAAAGCAGGTAGATGCGGTGCTTAGGGACATGGTTTAGTGGTGGACTTGGCAGCGCTGGGTTAACAGTTGGACTCGATGATCTTAGAGGTCTTTTCCAACCTAAATGATTCTTTGATCGAGTCAATATCGGAGTGAAGCAATATGAAAAAGAGCAGTATGTCTAGGCAACCAAAAGCTTCATGCTGTAATATCAGCTTTTCTGAGTGAATGTCTCTACAATATGTATGTTCAATCCAATGGAAAAAACAATCACTAACGCGTTTAGAAGACAAAGAGCTGTGTGTTTAAAAACTGTTATGGCTCAGTGAAAAAAGAATGTTTTATTCCACAGTTAATTTTAGAGTTATTTTAAACTATCTGTACATAGTATTCAGTGTTCATGTACTTAAACACAAATCTTTCCTTTGTCTTTTTAATCTTAAATCTTATACAGACTTTGGTTTGGATACTACAGCTGGCTTAGTTATAGTCACTTCTTTAGAGTAGATACAAGGTGGCACATAACTTGGTTTATCTAGCAGCGGCACAATATAGCTTCCCTGTTGTTTAAATGATTTAAAGCTTTTGAGTAAAGGTCTAGATAAGATAGAGAGCAACGCTTTGCTTAAGGCAGGGAGCCAGCAGTGAGAAGGGTTTCGAATAAGCATGGATTTAGAAGTAATAGGGCTTTTTAGATAACAAAGAATCTATCAGAATGGAATCTGTAACATGTAAGGCCCCACAAAGATAAAGGGAAAAATATGCTTTAAATAAAGTAGGAGAAGCTGTGAAACATCTTGTGGGAAGGCATTCACGTAATAAATAGGGTGGATCTTTAATACCTATCTCTGAGGTATTAGGTACAAACATTGTATTGCTTTGTTTCCCAGTTACTTTCCTGGTGAACCAACAAATTTATTCTGGATGTTAGATTTGCATAACTTTCTAAAAAAAAAAAAAATCTGTAGCTTTATTTTTACACATGGCACTCTGCTTGCTGGAAGGGATAGTGACAGAAGGAAGTGTAAAAAGAATGTGGTTGAGGGATTCTGTGAAGAACCACATGAATGATGTTAGCTGTAACCAGCAGAAATTGGCAGTGTGTTAGAACTGCTGATGTTTTAGAAGTAGGAAATTATTTGAGTGATGTTTCCCAAGTATTACAAAACAATTGGTTATGGTGTTTTATTTTTGGCGTATCAGGATGCTTGCCTGTTGCACAGCTTCCCAGTTACACAAATGCAATTAAGATCAATATATGAGTCCTAGTTAGTATAGATTTCCTATGGAAAAGGGATTGATGGTTTCTGATGTGTGCTGTGGCCAGGCTGTCAAAAGGACCCAGCTTTTTGTTGCAACTTTCATGCAGCTTTGCTATGATGAAAGAAATTAAAATTAGCATATTGCATGATAAACCAGTCAAGTAAAGTTTAAAGCACATGTTGTCACTTCCAGGTTTTGCTGCCACACTCATTAGGAAGTCATATGATGTCAGAAGAGTTGAAATCACTCCCCTGGAGCAGAGGAAGGTAACTTTCGATACCCATGCTTTAGTGCGGGATCTGGAAGCCCATGGTAAGTGATATCTGATAAATAATTCAAAGGAAAACTTTTAGTTTAAGTACTAAAACTTTGAATGCTGTCAATTTTCCCGAAATACCAATACTTTGTGTTATAAAATGTTTTGGCGGCCTCTCGAGGAGGCTGGTGAAGGAGGGGCATCTGGCACCGTTGGATGCCTCTGTAACCGTACAAATAACTATTGCATTAGATTTACCTTATTTGTAGCTATAGGCAAGTTTACATAGTGTCTTCCAGCCGAGGAACATAGTACAGTTAACAAAGGTAAAGTAACAATAACAGTTAAAGAAGTTGTTTAGAAAAAACGAAGCTTTAGTAGAGGTTCCTTCTACTAGCCTGCTAACAGCAACTTGAGGTGTTTTTCTAACTAGAAATATTTGTGGCAGCATGGTGCCGTGATACATTCTTAATACCCGCGCTTTTATTTTGTGAGTGCGGCTGTGTGCAGTCAGATGAAAGGTCCACGTAGCCCTGGGTCCTGTCTCCTGGCAGCAGCTGTGAGTCAGTGCCGGCACGAGAGTATTAAAAGGAGGCAGATGTATGTGACCCATCCGCTCGTACTTTCTAAGCCTCCAGTTGTTTTCACCCTGGAGGTATTTTGGGTCAGGTGTGAGTTTTAGTAACCTTCAGGGGAAATCTTTTCACAAGCTTATTCAGTCCCTGAACCACTATGAGTACCCAAAACATCGTTTCTCATGGAGCTTCAGACGGCCACTCCTTTTGTTTATGTAGAATCTGGCTTCTACGAGGTCAGTTTGATGCCTGCTCAGCTCTTTTTTGGGAAGGAGGAATGAACATTTGATCTCTCATGTCACTCATGATTATGTAAACTTGTCATATTCCCCCCTCATTCTTTTCCAAACAGAAGAATGCTAGCTTGTTGAATTTTGCCTTGAGCAGTAGCTTTTCCATATTTCTGATGATTCATGATGCCCTTCTGTGAATCTCTTCTGTTTCAAATGGGAGGGAACAGAGCTGCTGGCACTATTTGACAACTGAACGTCCTGTGGATTTGAACAGTGACATCATGTTGCATCTGTTCTGTTCTCTGCTCCTTTTCTTAGTAATTCCTAAGGGTTTAGTTTGCTTTATTAATCCTTACTAAGCACTGAACTGATACCTTCATCAGACTAGCAACTATCTTTTAAAATCCCAAGGAGAAACCTAAGTGACAGTTGGAGCTTTACCCAATCTGTTAGGATTTTTTCCACTATTTGGAGAATATGTATTAGTAGTTAGAAGACTCCTGATAGTCTGCTAACAATGTTTATTTTTTTCGTGCATGTCAGACTTGTCAGCCTGTAGTTCCCTACATCTCTTCTGGAACTGTTTTTAAAAACTGGCACTGTATTTGCCATTTTCCAGTCCTCGGGTAACTGAGATAGGCTGTGAGACATTGCTTGTCCCCAGTACTAATTCAGCTATTTCTTCTTCGAGTTCCTTTAGAACTCGTGGGGTGAAGTCTGTCTAGTGCTGGAACACTGTGTTGTTATTCAGTTTAATTTGTTCCATAACTTCTACAAATACTTCAGTACTGCAGTGGCAGGGCTCTACAGGTAAAACCTGTAGGTATCACAGAAGCAAGAGAGGCATTTAGTTTTTCTCAAACTTGCTGCGGGCAGTTTTCAGGCTCCATTCTCTTGCTTATATGAATTTCTCCACATTTTCTAAACTTCCTTGCAACAAGGACAGTTCCTGCTATAGAGGAAGAACAAAATAATGAATTGGCAAAAACCTAAGTAACCTTGAAAATTCAGAGGCACTGAAGCAATACTATCACACCTCTTAGTGGAAGGAAACTGTCATAAAGCATGCGTAGCTTTTTTAGTAGTGTAAACCAATGGTGCACCTTGACAGTGCCAGTATTTTAGAAGGGAGCAGTGGCATGTTTCTTTACATAATTTGCCCTGAAAGCATTTTTCAACAAAAAGTTAATTGATCCCACTTTATAAAACAGGTCAATTGAAATACAACACATCAGTGAGACTGCTGGCAATAAATCCTTAGAGCCAAAGCTCTCAGCCCTAGATCTGACATGGCGAAAATGACAGCTGGGTTTTTTTTTTTCCACTATTCACTGCACATTGTTTTTAACATTTCAAAATTGCACCAGCCTATGGACAAAGTGTAATTTTTATCATCAGAAAGCAAAAATCCCAGTCTGAATTCATTCTGCAGGCAATGGATGCAGCAGTTTTAAAATCAGTTTTGCATGTGTTCATATCTGTGTAGAACAATTTCAGTTTATGCAGACTTCTTAATTTTATTATTCTGTAGGATGCATGCTCTGTAGCTCAAGGTAAGTTTGGTTTTAACAGAATTTGTGAAAGTTCATTATAAAGTAAAATTTTGATGAATTATATTTATAAAGCATGAACAGTTAAACACTGTACAGAGATTTGGCCCTCCTGTCAGCTGCATGCATAGACTATTTCAGTATGTTAAAAGTTAATGTGCTTGAGCTTTTTGCAGCATTAAGTCTGTGTTTTTTCTAGTTAAAAGTCACAGCGACTGGCTCCTCGCTGTCAGTTTTCAGTAACTGTGACTTCCCTGTAGTGAGGTACAGCACTTGAGCGTCACACTTTGTTATGTACCTCTTGCTCTTCTCTTCACCCAGCTTTCTAATAATACCTGAACTTGTCATCCTTCAACTGTCCTCTAGGCTTTGGGAAGGAGCAAGCGGAGACCATTGTATCGGCGTTAATAACCCTGTCGAATGTCAGCTTAGACACAGTCTATAAGGATATGGTTACACAGGCTCAGCAGGTAAAAGTAATCTATGGTGTATGTATACGGCATTGTGTAGCTATAATGGCCCATATTTGTGTATTTAAATGACAAGTGAGGAGCTCTCTATAGTACTGTAAACACTCCACTGAGATAGGTTTTCCTAAGTTTCAAGGTGGTATTAAGAACAGTAATACCTTAAACCTTTCATCTCCCAGGAGCGTTTTCCAAATGCAGCCACAGTGTGTAACTGTACTGCAGAGATTGCTTCATTTGCCACCAAAAAGCTCTGTGGTGAAGCCAGACTTTGAACTGTGCTTTACAACAGTTGAGGGCAGAAGAGAGATTCCAGGACGGGTTCCTGAGACGTAACAAGACCACCTAAAATATCAGAAAATTGTCAGTGTTTTTATTGAACTTCAGTAAAGATGCCAGCTCTGTTCTGAGATACACTGTATTTGTCCTATTTTCCAATTCACAACCCAAAAATTACTATTAACACTATTTCACGATTTTATTCTGCATTTCAGTCTCTAAAGCTACATCTATAGTAAGAGCTAAACGTGGCGAGGGTGTGGGCACAGACACCACCACGCGGTTGTCCAGAGCCGCTGCGGTGCCTCGGTTTCATTTTGACCTGTCCCAGCTCTCGTCTCCCTGACCTGGGCACAATTCGTGTGGAAGTACAGAGCCAGGAACTGTTCCCACCAGGCAGGGTGGACAGAGCCATCCTGTTTTAGGAGGAGATTTTAGCCATCTGGACATCACCTGCGGTGTGTCATGTACCCTCGGGGACAGAAGTGGGCTCTGAATTACTCAGTTGTTGGTATAAACCGAGCTGTTGGCACTGCTCAGGTCAACGCCTCAGCCTGCACTCCAGCATCGAGGCCTTTCCTTCGCTTAGATATTCAAGTTCACGTTTGTGGACGTATCGGGAGGCAGTGAATCGGTTGAGTAGCATGGCTGGGTTTTCTGTTAATAACAGAGGTGGTGACAAGTTTCATTTTAACAAATTGCCAAAATAAAAAGAACTTTAGTGTTTCTTGTAGGCTAGACATCTGGGCCAGGATAATAAAGCTCTGATGCACAGTCATGGTTTTAATATTACTCAGGAAGGCTGTGCAAGCTGAAATTACGTGTCATTCTTCTTCAATGAGTTAATGCAATTAAGCATTCATTGCTATTTTATTTAAACTGCTGAGCCTTACTTCCAGCAGATTTTTATCTTACTGGCATTTATTCTTAATAAAAGTTATCTAACTATTTTTTCTATAAACCTCAGAAGACAAGAACTTGGGTCACTCTGGGGTTTTTTCATCAAAATGGAAACCTTTCTTTTTGGAGGTCCTGTTACATGTAAAGAAAGTTAGTATGCCAAACATAATTTGCATGGAATTGTGCTAGGCAGAAACACTGGTTTTTAGAGTGTAGTCAGTGTTGAGGCTGAATGTTTTAAGATGGGATGAGGCAAATTAGCTCCGCAGTGTAAATGCAACTTAAGTTTTCCCAGCAATTGTAAAAACTTCATTGTGTTCAATGAAGTAGTCAGACTTCAGTGGAAGCTGGGTCAGGGCATGTTTTAAGGAATTTAGTTCAACACAGGACCTGAGAAATACTGTTTGCTTGTAGCCTGAATGAGAGCTCTTAGTTTTGCTGGCTCTCAGCTTTAAAAGCAGAATCCCACAGAGAGGTGCTATTTTTTGTCCTAAATAGTAGGGTAACTTCCTTATGCTAACTAAAGGAGTATCGCTTTTGAGATTCTAAAATACAAAGTTTCTTCCTTTATTTTATTTTTTTTGACTCTGTAGTTTTTAAATAGCAGTTGAATTCTGAACTTGCTAGTCCAAACAGCAGGAAGGCTTTTTTCGTTGCTTTTCAGCAACGTCTTACTCGTGTGCCTCACACTTAACACTGAGAGGACAGTGGGATACTCCTG
The DNA here is from genome assembly GCA_020745775.1 of Theristicus caerulescens. Lineage (NCBI taxonomy): Eukaryota > Metazoa > Chordata > Aves > Pelecaniformes > Threskiornithidae > Theristicus > Theristicus caerulescens. The sequence continues at coordinate 124,792,159 of CM036559.1, read as the reverse complement.
TCGTTAAGTCTTTGGGTTGTGATGACTTCGTGGGCAAGAAATGGAAGTGCTGACTTAGGAACTGGATCCAAACCAACAATTAACACTTCCTAGGCTACTGAGCGTTCATTGGAAGTGGAAGTGAATGAAGGACCAACCTGTAGTTTCGGGTTTATTTCATTTTATAGCTGCTTGGACTCATCCCTCTGGCTTCTTTGCTTAAATTCAGAGTTAGTGTATTACAGCAAGGGGAAAAGCACAAAACCAAAACCTCTTGAGTCTTTCAAACAAATTGCAGCTATAAAAATTCTGTGTTTCTGTCACTTTCTTGTTGGAGAGTCTCCCCATTTTTGTGCTTTGCAGTAGCTAATTTCATAATTTCAAACCTAAAAATCTTTCCTTTACCTGCCAGAAAGTGTGCAACTTAATCAATGGCATGTTTTCTTGTTTCTCAGGAAATAACTTTACAGCAGATAATGGCACATTTGGACTCCATTCGAAAAGATATGGTCATCCTGGAGAAAAGCGAATTTGCAAACTTGAGAGCAGAGAATGAGGTACTAGTATTTTTAATTAAGCAGTTAAATTGTAATATATGTTGCGTTATACCTGTTGTACATTTTTGTGGAAGAAAATATGAATGTAAAAGTAATTATGGATACTTTTATCAGAGTTGAAGTGTTTGTAGATTACAACTTCTGTGATTGCATAAAAATATATATATTTCACGTGAGAAGACTCGCTCGGTTCTTCTGTAAAGAAAAAAAAATCTACACATCTTAGACTTGTCTTCTGTGGTTTTATTGAAGGGTGATTCTGGTAGAGTCTTGTCACCATCACCCATACACTGCAGGGAAGGCAGTCAGCCATTTCTGTGCAGCAATTTAATTAAACTGGTGATTGAGACACGTTTCACTTTTGCTTGACAGCATTTTGGTATTTTTCTGCTGTCTTTAGTCTCAGAATAACAAGATCATCATTGTTACAAAATAATCCCTTTATTTTGAACAAAATTCCCAGCAGATTATATATGACTATACAAATTGAACACACCAGTTAGCATATTTAATCAAGAACAAATTGCCCCATTGGGAGAAAAATTATGGAAGAATAATTTCGTGCATGCGGTGGTAACACTTACAGGACTGATTAACTTGGTCAGCAGTTTTCTGAATTTGTAAAATCATTTTTTGTTTTCCTCCTCTGCACCTAGAAAATGAAAATTGAATTAGATCAAGTTAAACAGCAGCTAATGGTAAGTACACAGCAAGGACCTATGCGCTCCTATTAGGGGAAAGTAAATAGTTATTTTTCATAATCTTTATTTGCTTTAAAGAATGAAACAGGTAAAATCCGAGCTGACAGCAAGCTAGACATAAACCTGGAAAGGAGCAGAGTGACGGATATGGTAAGCTGGTCTGTGAAGATAACCCTTATCAGTTCTGTGTCTGGTTCTCCATTACTACAATTGTAATTTATCTTTTATCCACAGTTTACAGATCAGGAGAGGAAACTGATGGAAGCAACTACAGAGTTTCATAAAAAAGTAAGTATTGAGCAAAGCTCATTTGGGAGGCACTGGCATATCAGGGACTAAAGGCTGTGTGATCTGAGTTGTCTCTTTTTCTCTCTCCCTCTTTAATATTCTTCCTGGATCATATTAAATGCTGTTCTGTGTCTTCTATGGTCTGTTACCAGTTACGAATTTCCAACCTATCACTGAAGTAAAATATGTTTCTCTTTCTTGTTGCGGGTAGCATGGTATTCTTGTTTAGCTTTGCAGAGCTGAAAGGGCTGGAGGTCATTGTCAAATTTTGCTGTCTTTTCATGTTGCAGGATTCCAGTACCAACAGTGTTATCTCAGAAATCAGTAACAAAATTGACACTGAAATAGCTTCCTTAAAAACGCTCATGGAATCAAATAAACTCGATACAATACGTTATTTGGCAGGTATGTGATAGGCAAGGAGGTGAGTACCAGTATTGTATTTTGGATGTATAAAATTTCAGTCAAGAATATAGGCAAAGCGAATTCAAGAAGTCAGTTGTGTAACAGCAGATAACTGGGATCGGGGGGGACGGGGCACTCCCCCGTTGAAAGAAATGTGACAGAGAACACAGGAGAGGTGGGAACACGCAGACGCTGCTGCAGCTGGACTAGGACTGTGCCCAGAACTGGGGTTAGCAGGAACACGGACATGAGGTTTTTAATGTTTTTGGTTTGTTTTTTTTTTAAGAGCAGGAAAGAAGTCTAAATACCTCGTCTAGTGGGACAGTACCTCTGCTTGCTGCAGGGCAGCCATTTATGTGGCAGAGTTGCTCCAACAGTTCTCCTGAGCTTATTTAAGTTACCCTGCGAGTTGCTGGTATTCAGGACTAGTCTGAGTTACCCGTTCTGCCTCCCACTCAGCCTCCGCAGACACCTAGTTTCAGTGTGGCGGTCCTGGTACTTTGCCCTGCCAAGCAGAACACATTTCAGTCTGATTTGAGATTGTCTTCTCCGTATATACATAACCAATGAAATGTTCATTGTACAGGAGCTGGATAAAAAGAGAGTAACGCATGGAGTTGGACTCGATGATCTTTGTGGGTCCCTTCCAGCTCAGGACATTCTATGATTCTATGATTACATTTGGAAGTGAGAACAAGTTCAAAGGGAAACATAATTAGCTTTATTCTAACTAACACTAGTTGAAGCAGCAGCTTAACAAATCTGAAAGACGGCTCATCAGGCTTCAGAGGTGCTGCCTAGGTACCCTGACGTTGTGTCAGATGGGTGTATTGTTAGTTCAGTGGGAAATCATTTTAATTACATCTAATGCAAGACCTAATGCAGCCATCTCGCCTGCAATAGTTTCCAATCGATGGGTGACAAGAGTAGAAGCTACTGTAGCCCATTGCAGTTATTCAGATGCGTCCCTGAAAACGTAGTTCCTCAGGCGGCTGAATTTGACCTCCTGTCTCGCCACCTGGGCAGTGCTGCCGTGCAGGATATTACATCCAAGACAAGTTATTGTCTTCTCAAATTACTCTGTCACACCTGCAGCAGTTCAGGAAGATGAGGAGGCTCTGCTCTGCAGTTGTTACCATTCTTCCATCTGTTTGCAGTTAATTTCCTATATGTAGAAGATGATACAATTTAGCATGCAGCTAATTATTTCCTTTCTTTTTTTTTTTTTAAACAGCTTCAGTATTCACTTGCTTAGCAATAGCACTGGGATTTTACAGGTTCTGGAAATAGACCTAAATGGAACAGCTGCATCAAATACAGACGGAGAAAAGGCCACCCAGGCACCAGCGGTTAGATGATCGTGTTTGCGCTGTAGATAACCTTGGTACCTTTTTGTTTTGATATGCTTACTGTGCACTAAAAATGTTTTCTGAATATGTAACACTAAAGATGGAAATAATTGGGGGGGAAGTAGGCAAATAGTAACATCTCATTGTCCCCTACTGAATACTGTATTTATTTCAAAGGACCTCCTATGCTAAATCAGAAAGTGTTTCCTCATGTGTTTCAGAATTAGCTTTGTTTTCTTTTGGAATATTTTCAAAGGAACATTCTCACTCTCAGCTCCTCTCAAAATGGAAGTATTAAACACTTGATATGCCCTTGAAATGGGAATACTCTTCCCATTTGCCAGATTCCAACAGATCTACTCTGATCCAAGTAAATTAATGTTAAATATAGGATCTGGATTTTTGCCTTCAGTCTGTTCCTCTCTTTTCTGACGGATTGAAGCCTGGCCCTTTGGGCTTTTTATTTATATATAAACACACACTCCAAGGCCTTTACTACAGAATCCTTGTTTTTCTGGAAAACTGGTTTACATAAATTTAAAATCTCATGTAGAACTAAAATGCCTCCATAGATTTTTTTTTTTTTTTTTTTTTTTTAGTATCTCTTGCAATTTCCATAACCCCAGAGGTCAACAGAATGGGAGAACTTCTCCCTTTGTCTTTGCAAGGGGAAATGCCTCCGCTCTCAGCAACTGTGTACAGCCCTGGGGCAGATAAGTGCTCTTAGCTCCTCCCTTCCAGTAGCGCAGAGTATTTCCAACAAGCCTTCACGTATGTTCTGGGCGTAGGGTCTGGCTTGTAACAGGGAAATACTCGGCATCTCGGTGGTGCCAGTGTGGCGGCGGTTGTCCTCCTCCGGGCTGTTCTGTAGTCCTGTGGGACGCACTCACTCCCGAGCCGCTGGTGAGGACCCGTCTGCCTTCTGCAAGGACTTCGCAACTCCTGTTGCAGAGACGGGACATGGCAGGTGGACGCCTTCCGAAACTGAAGCAGTTACACCTTGTTGAGTACCAATGCGTATGCTTGTGTTGATTCTTTTAATAAAATAATAATTTTTAAAAAATCCTTCCTGGATTAAACTTTTAAGTAAGAGTAGGCCCTTTATGGGCTAAAGAGTATTTAGTACTGATTAGTGGCAATTTTTTTTACTGCAGTTTTATTCTGTTTACAGTTGAACCTGCTGGTATCCTGCCAGTTCTTATATTCTGTGCGTTAAATTATTTATCATCCTCATTTAAGAAAATAAAATGAATTTCTTGTATTTGCTACCTATCTGAGAGACTTGAATATAGATTACAGACTGCAAACAGGCACGGTGCTGTTATATTGGGAGTTGAGGCTGCTGTTTCTGTTGTCTCTGTGTTTGTCAAACAGGCGTGGGTGCTGGCAGCACGGATCTCGGCAGGCAGCCGGCAGCCAGGTGTCTGTTGTAACTTTGCTGCAAATCCGTCTTTGTGTAAGCAGTAACCATTTCTGGGGTTCTCTGAATCATGGAATCATTTAGGTTGGAAAGGACCTTTAAGATCATCAAGTCCAACCGTTAACCCAGCACTGCCAAGCCCACCACTAAACCATGGCCCTAAGCACCACATCTACCCATCTGTTAAATACCTCCAGGGATGGGGACTCAACCACTTCCCTGGGCAGCCTGTGCCAGTGCCTGACTACCCTTTCAGTGAAGAAGTTTTTCCTAATATCCAACCTAAACCTCCCCTGGCACAGCTTGAGGCCATTTCCTCTTGTCCTATCGCTTGTTACTTGGGAGAAGAGACCGACCCCCACCTCACTCCAGCCTCCTTTCAGGCAGTTGCAGAGAGTGATAAGCTCTCCCCTCAGCCTCCTCTTCTCCAGGCTAAACAACCCCAGCTCCCTCAGCTGCTCCTCATAAGACTTGTGCTCCAGACCCTTCCCCAGCCTCGCTGCCCTGCTCTGGATGCAGAATGACTCGGGCTGACCTTTGGCGCTGCTCCTACATGAGAATTTAGCGCCAGTGGTGATGTGGGAAATCCCTCACCTACTGCAGCTCCTTGCCACCACCATCCCCTACACCCTGAAGTGGGCTCTAGAGACTGGATTTCTCCTCCTTAGCTCGAGACAAGGCTGTCACTCAGCATGCCTCTCCCTCAGTCCGCGCACACAAAACCAAATTGGGGGTTTTTTTCAGTACCTTTGAAATTCTCAAAGATTTAAGTTTCCTTTGGTAACTAAGGAGAGGGCAGATCAGGATTCAAGCGCTAGCAAATTAACTTTATAGTGCAAGCCTTTCTTATTGAAATCAAAACTCAAAATATACACAATGAGGGTTCCAAAGGGAAAAGAATTTCACAATAGCACACAGATGAGAGAAAAATCTTTACATGTGAAGTCATGAAATGGTTTTTAGGCATGGAGGAGAGGTCAGGATTGCCGTCTCTAACCACAACGTGCCCCATAGCCTAGTGAACTCTTCAGCCCTGAGCTAGACTCGGAGGCCCGCTGGTGCAGTTCACCTGGCACCTCCTGAAGGAGCAGCTTCCTGGCTGTTCAGGAACGACTTGAAGATGAAAATCAAGGGGCCTGGCACCTGTCTGCAGCTGAGAAGTACTTCTCCTAGACTCTGGTTCCACACTGCAGGTCCTATCTGATTATTTTAGGAGGTAAGGTACTTTTTTTTTTTTCCCCCCCCTCCTAAGGCAGTACTACAAAATAGCCTAGATGAGGACATTTTTCGCAGACCTAGGAGGGCCTGTGACATTGCTGCAGTTAACTCCTGAAATGTCACCTTATAATTTGCAAAGCTGTTGCTAAACTACTGCCTGGACAGGAAGAAGTCTTTCTGCCTTCTTTTTTTTTTAATAAAAAATGCTGCTGCCATGATTTAAAAATATTTTCTGTCCCAGAGAACTAAAAAAATACTTCAACAAAATGCAGAGAACCACAACTCATCTGTGGAGCTGGGCTCTGCAAACACTTTGCGTTGTCTAGAATATTGCCATTCTACCTCCTCCGTCTGCCTGCCCCTTGTCGGAGGCTCGTTCCTCAGCGCAGCCTCACAAACACTCCTCCTGGGCTGCAGGCCGGTTTCTTCTTTACTTTCTTTTTCTCTTTGCAAGACTTGGAGATGGTTTCAGCTTCCTGAAACAAAGGACATTGCAGCCATTAAATAGCACTTACTTAAACCTGCTACCTCCTAAGACAGGATTTAAGAATCTATGGCTTTGAGTAACCACAGCATTTTGTGTTCAGACTGACACTGAGCGCAGAGCGGTCGCAGGGCGTGGGATGACAGTCACAGCAGGGCAGGGTCTGAAGGCCCCTTGGTTGTAGCAGTCACTCAGAGCGGAAGTTTTTGAAAACAAACCTGCCTCCATAGAAGTTGTCTCCAGTCCCAGCTACTTAACCTAATGCCCCACTGGACTTTTTCAGACTGCTGCTGATAAAAAACCTGACTACAGCCACTCTTCCACCCTAGAAATGGGGCACTCTGTGCCACAGTTGTCCTGGATTCTTAAACCTGCCAGGGCAGTAGAATGGGCAATGTCTTAGAGTGAGCTGCGGAAGCTGCAAGTGGCTTTTCTTTCAAAGGTGGAGGCACCTGGCTGGCCTGAGGGTCTCGGCAGCGTGGAAAGATCGGTCCCAAGGATACAGTGGGAAACAAACAGCTGTCGGAGCATTGCAGCCTGTATATGGTGGCAGGGAAAGCTGGCGCAGGCTAAAGGACAGGGAAAGGTTCAGGAACAATCCTGCAAGGGAGGGCAGGTGGAAGAAAGCGGGGAAGGGGGGAGATGGAAAGAACTGCGCAGTGTGGTTGTGCCAGACCACACGGCGTTGCTCAGGCACACACGGGCATGGCTGGACGTAAGCTGCGAAGCCGGCAGCCTGCACAGGTGTGTGACACAGGCACCGCAGCGATCCAAGGGCCCCGTTGCTTTGAGCTGCAGCCCTTGAATGCCATCTGGCCGCGCTGCACACGCAGCCATGCCACGTTACCCTGCGATCAGACGATGGCAACAGAAGGACTAAAATTCTTGGGTTGGAAATTCCTCTGTCCTTCTCCAAGGATGCGCAGCGTGGCGCAGTCCACAGCTCCTGCTCCCAGCTGCCTGGGGGTGGCATCTCCTCTGCTCTCAAGGGGCCTGAAATGCCCGAGATATTTCAATGGCACAGCTTAAACGGTAAGAAAATTGAGCTCTAAAAGCTTGTTTCCCACTCAGAGCATTCTTCCCCATCACACTCAGAAAAGGACCATTATGTAGTAGGGACACTCCAAGCACCTCGGCCTTATTCAAACCTGGTTGAAGAACGTGGCAACTTTACCCCTTTTATTCAGCAAACCAATCTGGCCTCCAAGAAATACATAAATGTTTCATGTGAAGGACAGGCCAGCTCCTCCCTCCTCCATGATTGCCCTAATAATCAGCTTATAAAGGTATTTTCTCTCACTCCCTCTCTCTGGACAAATGAATATTGAATTACAGTGGTCCCACTGCACAGCTCGAGCAGGGGAATGAATATGGCTCCATCTTGGAAGAGCAGACACCATGCTGGTTAGAGCATCCCCCTGCCATGGGTCTTCCGGGCTACTCTAGGCAGAGGAAGGAGCTAAACTCAAGTCACGCACGTTGTCTGACTCGAGTCCTCGCCTGGCTATAGCAGGGCCCTATGAACAGCTACACGGTCAAGGCAGTGCAATGGTCGAGGCAGTTAAGCGAAGCACCAAGAACAGCGACGGACAGCCCAGGCGGGCAGGGCCGGGAGCCTTTTCTGTACCCTTGGCAGAACCAGCAGTGTTTGTGACTGCACACCAGCTCCCACAACCCGCAGCAGGGGGAACGTGATGCCTCACCCATGGCTGCCAATGGACTGGATGGCAAAGATCTGAAAAACGGGGTCTTCACTGTCACAGCACTTTGTGGGAGTTGTTACGTAGCAGGGAAAGGTCTGAAATGCCAGCTCTCTTGTCCCCAAACTTAGCATATGAACTTCTGATCTATCCTCAAGATTTGATTTTTAAAAAAGCTACAGTTTTTCTGTCTTTGCCTGCTAAGCAAACCTATAGTTCATATCTGCATCTTCTTTGCTGTCAGCGGGCTTGATTGATAATTAAGATGACACACAAGAATACTCTGAAATCAGGCACTGCACACGGCAATACGGTACTGTACTCCAGTACTCCACCACCTCACTGCCCAGTCTGGTGTAAAAGGGAAAAAAACAAACCAGTTCTGAAGCAAAAGAAATATCCTACAGCATGTGCTGCCATTGCTACAAACCACGCCAGCTGCGGGCGCGGGGCTGACACACCAGGTTGGTACCCAATGCGAGCAGCCAGAAAGGCAGCCTGGTTAGAAGGGGAAAATTACTGAGGAGAAGAAACTGCCTGCTGAAAAATACCTACAGAGAATACGTCTGCCAGCCTGCGAACTGTGAGGCTGGGAACCAGAAACACGCTTGAAAAACACAGCCGGCCTCTTTTAAGTACAGCTGTGGTACTTAAGTAGCAGAGGGATCCTGGGATACCACTGATAAGTGCCAAAACAAGGAACTGTAAGGGTAACTTATTGTCTGAAAAGGTGGAAAATAGTCTGGAAAAATAAAAAATGGTCTGAAAGAATAGAAACCTCAGCATCTATTGGCTGTTACACGTGAAAAGTAGAAAGTTAGAAATAGAAACATGAGCATCTACTGGCTGCTTGCAGTGGTGGTGTCCTCCACTCTCTTGTCTCTCTATGATATAAAAAAGGGCTTAATTTTTAATCCAAAATCGAGCCTCTCTCTCTGAGAACTTCCCGTGCTGCACATACATACTTGTCCTTTCGTAAACAGGCTGAATTCTCCGCACAACCTTCCTATGAGATCCTGGACTCTCACCAGGGACGCCCGGCTGACTCCAGACTCTGTGACGTGGATCACCTTTGAAGTGAGACTCTGTTATTTTCTTGGTCCCTCTCTGGGCCCACTTTTGGGGTTCAGTTTGTGCTCCCCTCTTTTGGGGATGATTGGGTCCCCCTCTGAGATCAGTTTGTCCTCCACTCTGGGATGGTTTGGCCCCTTCTGAAATCAGTCTAATTCACTTCATACCGATACGATACATCCCTACAGGTAATCAGTCATAAGTACATCAGCTGTTATATTGCTGATAAGTTTGCTTTACTAATGCCAAGTTTGTAGTAACTGTAATTAATAGTATATACCTACTTGGTTATTGCTATCCTGTTGATTGTTGCTTTACTATTGATTGCTACCGTACTATTGATTGATACTGTATTATTGATGCTAATAGTATTTTGTAATAGCTTGAGATATACGTATTTATATTCACTTTATTAACAGGTATACTTGCTAGCAGTCATTTTGTGGTATTTGTGGTAATCTGTAAGAAAGTAGAGAAATGTAGAAGATCAAAGCCTCTGTGTCCTTGTGTATTATGGAATCCTACAGACCCACGGTTGCGATGTCTACAGACCCGCAGGCCAGGTAGCCCTTTGGGCGGTGACAGCCCCTCTCCCCACGCACCAGTCCAGTCTCAGATACCAGCTGCCAGCCAAGATGAACTGTCAGTCACTGCATACGCAGCCTGGAAGTACTCAGGGATTGGCCCACTCCCTGTTGTTAATACGAAGAGGAAGAATATCGCTGCTTCTCTGCCAGGGTACAACGAGAAACTGATATCCTTGCACAGCAGAGATGCTGTCAGGACACAACAAAGGCTACTGCTCACCTCAGTGTCCCAAGCTAAAAGCTGCTAGCACACTTACTCCAGCATTCCCCAGCACCGTGCCTGGGAATCTCAGTGAGAACAAACACACGCAAGCGAGGGCAGCAGCCTCTGCCCCGCGCACTGGGGGGGTTTGCGTGGCACTCACCAGGGGAAGAGCAGGGGGGACGTGGGTTTTCTCCAGGCGCTCTCTGAGGTGGCTTATCTCAGCACGGTAGTCATCCAGCTGGCTCTCCAGCTTCTCCCGCCTGACTCGCTCATATTCCAGCTGGGCCTCCAGCTCCCTCACAGCCCTGCCAAAAGCAAAGGAGACGAGCAGAGCATGAAACGCATCCAAACCTGCCCTGGCTACTCCACGTGGTCCTGTGCCTTTGCTAAGAAACAGGTTAGTCGCAGCAGAAAGCAGTGCAGTACTCCTCACACCAACTGTGCTGGTGCGAGCTACAGCGTGCTCCTGGCTCAGGACTCTGTAACAGCTCTAAACAACCGTTTTTCCTTCTTCGCTGTCAGCTGTGCTCGGCGCAATCTGACCACGAGATGGAGACGTCTTCCCACACACTGAGCCAGACGCTAGGCTCTCGGGTAGGCTGTAACCCACGTCCACCTCCGGCTGCGGCAGAGGGAGAAGTGCCCAAGGAGCAAAAAGGTTAGTATGAAACAGAGAAAAAGCATAGAACTGGGATTATCAAGGGGTCAGGAGCAGCTTTTTCGTTTACATCTGGTGCCTCTACATCCTTCCTATTGATTGGCTTAGCCACAGATGAGGAATACTCATATGACAGCCTGCATGACACTTACTAAAGGGAGACTGAAGCACTGGCTGATACACAGTTGCACAAGATCTCATCGGTCACACCCACAATGGCTCCTAAATTAATTGAGATTCCTGGAACTGGTTAGCTGAGACATAATTCACATATATTCTTATTATAACAGTAACTGACCTCAGCAACTGAGTCATCTGGAGTTGAGTTGGCTCTCCTCTGTATCAGGATGAATTAGCACAGCTACACAGATGTGAGACTGGTAAAAGGAAAAGCGAGGCGTCTGCCCTGCGGAGTCAAACAGCAGGGCAGGAAAGCTCTCAGCAAGAGCTACCACATTTCCCAGACTGAAGTATTCCTGAGTCACGCAGCCCGAAGCTACCAGGCAGCATCAGCCTTACTGGCACTGTAAGAACGGCCCGTGCTTATGCCGGGAAATCAGTGCTCAGGGGAAAGGCTGACTTCTTGCACGCTTCAGATTAATGAGACGCAGCTCTAAAACTGTGTGGCAAACACACGGTGGCAATTTTTTCCATGCAATGCAGCCTGGGCAAAGCACTGCGCAGTGGTTCACAACAGGCCTCTTACAGCCAGAAAACATGGACTAAAGCAGAAATGTTCAAAATCTGCTACAGTAGCCTTCCCAAGTGGCCACTCCTGCTTTTCATCTAGCAAAATGCTGTTGTCATTAAATATTTTAAAATAATGAGGGTTTCTGGCATATGATACGAGCATCTTGGAGTTCATCCACAGGCAGGTACCCTGAGAAGGGTAGGTAGGTACACTGAGAAGCGGTATTTCCATTTCAAAAGGCCAGTGTGGAGCCAGGGATTCTCTCTGGCCTCCACAGATGAGAGAGACCCTTCAGAGATCCTCACAATTTTTCTAGTTTAGCTGCACATGCCACAGAAAGCAAAATCCCTTAAAGAGCCTTATGAGAGCCCTCTAATAGACACTGCCAGCTTCTGAGTAGCTGCTCTATCCAAAACGAACTCTAATTTCTGCCATTAGTCAACAGTGACTTTTCCATCATTGCAGATTTCTCTGACTTTCTAACGTAGGCATCAACATCTGAGCCGGTCACCCTCCCCCTTTAAAGCCAGGAGAGACAGTCCTAGAAGTCATGAATCTCATCCTGAAGTACAGGTCTAATTATGCCCTGGAAGTGCCTACATCTCTGCAAGAAGTCTAAAAAGGAGCTCAAGGTAACTAGCTCAGATGCAGACAGCTACACTGCAGACATACCAAGTTAAGGAAGACGGACTTTCAGCCTGAGTCAAAGGATGACCTGGAACCAAAAGAAATCTTGACTTGAGTTTCTTGGCTTATATACGGTTCTAAGATGAACTACTTAATTCCAGCCTGTAACACCTATTACCTGCTCCAGATCTGCACAAACTGGTAAGTCTGCTGTCTTCTTGACGGCATACAAGCCCTCCGGATACAGTCTCCTCTCAGTGACCAAGTAAAGACAGTGGTTTGGGGTGGCCCAAACACCTAATGAACGTGGTTATCTCGAGAGACTTGAGAACAGCGGGTAGCCAAATCTTTGACAGGTAGAGGTGGAGACAGGGCTGTCTTTTGCATGCTGCATTATTGTTTAAGCTCTAAATCTTTGATAGGCAGAAGGGCTTTTCTTGGAACTTAAGACAGTCTGCCCATCAAATCACCTGATCAATCTAACAGAACCCTTCCCTTTAATGGAGACCCTGAGAATTAGACAGACATTATGTAAAGTGCTTCATGTGTAAGGGCAGGTTTGCTGAGATTTCTTTTTTCTGTGGTCTGGATATGAGCTAATGCTTTCTTGAGCATAGAAATATATTGCCCTTGACACAGAAATGTAGCAGGTCATTGAATAATTTCTGCTGTATATGCACTTCCACGCAAGCCATGCTAAGACTAATGCTTTTTTTCAGATTTATTAAAGTGCATACATGTATTTGGCATCCTCAATGCAAACGAAACAGCCAGGACTTATCAGACCTGCTGTACATAGCTGCAGGAAAACCTGAAGGCTGAACAGATAATCTTGCACAAGAAGTGTGGACCCATCAAACGTTTGTGTTGTGGGGCTGATCCTGGTGGTAGAAGTCTAGAAATGGTCAGACAAATTGCTGAAGTCTCCTTCTTTTTGGCCTGGCTAAAGTTGATAAGTGGAAAGGACAGAATGGCCAAAACAACTTGAGTGTAAGTTAGACTTAAAGAAGGCTTTAAAATGGGCCTCACAGAGTTAAACATTAGCAGGACAAGGTAACCTTACTTCTCAACTGCCCTTTCTTCTTTTTTCATCTTCTTCTCCTCTTCCGTTATTCCTCCCAGCTGCCTGTAGTTGCTGTAGGCAATTTCTAGAAGCTGCTGAAGTTCTTCAATCTTGCGATAGGCCCTTACTGTAAGACAGAGTTCTCCAGGTAGGTAAAACACACGGAGAAGAGAGTCATGCTGGAATCCAATAGTCTGGAAAACAGTCTCACAAACACAGAGCAGGAATCACGCTGCTCAGCAAATACTGAGCTACACCTGACACCCACACAGCAGACATCTCAAAAACAAGCAGCAATCCAATACGGTTTCACCAACACGGATTAAAACAGCGTAACAATTATGTTCTGATTGCTCTCTGCTATGCTTTCTAATTTTCCACAATTTGTTTGAATGCTCAGGGGTACAGATATCCTGTCAACTGTCTCATCTTACAACAAAAAAGTCACAGCAGTTGGCAGAAGCTGTGCAACTAAGGCTATAATGTCTTGAGACCAACTTTTTCAAATAAGGAGCGATGGAAAGACAGTGCTTACTGCGTGCGTTCCTTTTCTCTGCTTTATCCAGGGTTAAATCTTCTTTGCTATCTGTACTCCCTTCCACACCGTGTCTTTCAAAAAACTTTATGTTGTTTGCATCTAGTTCTTCATCACTAGAGTTACTGTCTCCACTTCTTTGTGTCAAAAGTTCCACAGCTGCCAGCTGGGCAAATCTGCACAGAGAACAGTTAACCTACACTGAAATATCCTCGTCATCGGGAAAAATGCAGCCATGCTCCCTGCATGTGATAGAAACTCTCTGAAACTCTTCATGTTCCCATTTATCAGAGAGGGTTTCAGGATTAAGGGAAGCACTGGTACACAAACTATGGGCAGCTCATCTGCTTTTGTAGTATTCTGATGGCATGAGCTCTGCCTCAATGGAGGTATTTAAAAGACGGGTAGATGCAGTACTTGAGGACATGGTTTAGTGGTGGACTTGGCAGTGGTAGGTTAACGGTTGGACCTGATGATCCTAAGGGTCTTTTCCAACCTTAACAATTCTATGATTCTATGATTCTATGATCTTTTCCTTTGCAGGTTTTCTTGATTGAATCTCATCAGAAACCGTATTATTTTTATTAATGCAAAAATCAGCTGGCCTTCGCTAGTTCTCATTTACTTTGTACAGCTGGAGCATACTTTCCTTTTGCAGATCAGCTAGTTTTCATCTTTCATGTCTGACCTTGCTAAAAAAATTAAATTAAGTGAAAATTAAAACCTTTTATAGCTACAATACAGCTTTGCTTATCACTCAGAGCTGGAATTCATGGGCCTGATCTGTTCTTGATCCATCACTGAAAATCAGGATTAATTCCAACAAAGCTGACGTGATATTGATATATAAATAGTAAGTAAATAAATGACAGAGCCACAGGATATGTACTGCTACCTCTTGGCTACATCCTTCGGAGTCTCTCCAGCGTCATTTGTAATGTCACAGTCGGCTCCCATTTCAATCAACCACTGTAAGCAATGGATATGCCCCTGTCCAGCAGCTAAGGGAAGGAAGGTGCGCACAAGTCAGTTATGTACAACCAAAGTGTTTCAAACCTAAAATGTCCCCATCTCGTCATTATTTGACATGCCGGAGGTTGGGTTCACTAACACACCACAGGGGAGGTACTATTTCAAGAGAAGCCTATATTTCAAGATGTTCAAGTCACATGGGCACACGCGGTTTTGAGGAAGATCATGCAATGTGGTTTTCTGTCTCTTTCTAGTTCCAGAAATTTACTGGCAGCTCTGCCTGGACACAAGTTAAACGAAACTTGCCCAGTTTCATGTGCTGAGCATGAGACACACAAATAACGCTGCCTCACACTCTCTTGCAGTAAGGCCTGTATGTCACAGATTTGCAGCAAAGCAGTGTCACCTCTCTCCAACTCTGGGCTCCCGTACATCAGACACAGCCGGTTGCCCCAATCTGTGGTGGGTGGTGCTGTCTCATGGAGAAGGAGAGAAGCCAGGGCGTTGTGCTGGAGCTATAGGTACATCATTTCTTGGGCCAGACACTCAAGGCAACGCTTCTCGGCTGCAGCCTAACACAACAGCCTTGCCTTCTCATGTGATCTGGCATGGCCACTGCTCACACCGCGTGGTGCCAGGAATGATGTCTCACATATGGAAGATGGTATTTGGCGTGTCTAGCTGAAACCTGTAAGCTGTTTTTCTCAAGGAAGAATAAATCCATTTCTTGACAGCACCCCCTTTGGATGTATGCCATTTTTGTTTTCTTACTGAGATAAGGAAATGAAATTACAATCAGACACAGTATTTCCCCATAACACCAACATTGCATGCAAAGATTGGGGATGAAACAACTGTAGGTTAGCACCATTCCAAGAAAAGAGGGTGGGAAAGAATGTAGAAAACACTTTTAAAATCAATACATATCAATTTTCATAATGAGAATTTTAATTATGTTTTTAAAAATTCTACCTTTTATGTCTATTCAAAAAGAAATGTGGGAAATAGTGTTAAAAGCATATTACAAGAATACCTCCCTCCTTCTGTCCTCTCTTATTCTTTCAGACATTACTATGAAACGCTCAAACACAAAAGGACCATTTTTCTGTAATGCTAGCACTCCACTACATATCAAGGTGTCAGACACCAGAAGTTTACCTTCCTTCACAGCGTACTACCAAGTGACTTTGTTGTGGTTTTTACAACACATCTCTACAGCACTGATATGTTCAGTAAATAAAGGCCCAGGCCACAATAAGATCATTCTTAAACCTAGCTAGCCAATGTTTCTAAAAGTCACATCTTGCCTGATAAAAAAAACTATTTAGTTTTCAGCTTAGATGTTGTTTTCTCTTTAATATAAACTCTTCTTTCTTGACTTCAGCTTTGTTATTTTGTTTTTACAGTGACACCTATGCACACATACATCACAAAATATGTTTTTCAGAGTTGCCCTTTCGAGCCCTCAGGAAATGAGATGTTGTTTTTCATGAAGTTTATCTGATGAGCAGCCACTTGAAAAACTTAAGTAAACACATCAGCAACAAACAGTAACAAGCTGAAACACAGATCATAATTACTGACCTTTGTGCATGAGAGTGGATCCCTTATCATCCCGCTCATTAATATTGATTACTCCACTTCTCACTAATCTTCTAAGCACTAACAAGTCCCCTTTGAAAGCAGCGCCATGGGCTGGGAAAGCTAAAACTGAAAATGAAATGCACATGTTTCCAAGCAGATGCCAGTAATTCCGCTAAACATGCTCATATTTGTCTCTCACTGCTTGCCTCTCTCATAGCAACTTATGCCTGGGCACTTCATAGCTGTAGTTAGCCAGGTCAATGCACCCTTAATCAGTTAAAATGCAGCTGTGTAACTAGCACTGTTCATCACGGACTTGATTAAACATGTCTTGGTTGTGGCTACAGGCATCTTACACAGTTAAGGGATTAATTTCATAAACCTGAAATAACAAGTATACCTTTGTTTTACAGTTGATGTTGTATTACTGGTGGTAACTGGAGTCATTTGTGTATTTTGAATTTCATAGTCTAACCAAATATATAAACTATTTTACTTCTTGCTTAAAAACTACCCATACAGACAATTTGATTTTTGTAGTTATTTTTTATAGACAGGGAGTACTGACACATATACATATATGTATAACGACAAAAGACTAGCAGATAAGGACAGCAAGTGCCTGGAAAAAGTAGAGAGGTGAAGTTGCAGTTCTCATATCCTTGCTCTGCTGAAGGTTCTCCTTACAGACCTTGCCACACTTGCACCCTTTGGCTGTTCTGGCTGCAGTAGTATTGCTGGTTAGCAAGTAACCTTAATTTCAGTGGGATATTTCCAGGCTAAGTTGCTGTTGATTGCGAGTAAGGGATTCTGAGCAGGCACATCTGAAAACTCATTAAAATTATATGGCTCGTCTGGATGTCTACTGGAGTCTAAGAACATGGATAACTTGGACATACAATACTTGGACATGCAATACTGCAACACAGTGTGACACATCTTATTTTGATAACGGGTAAACCTAAGACATTTATAAAATCACACTGAGTATCCCAGACTTAGCTATCAGTAAGTGTAGTAAGTATTGAAAGGATCAGCTCTTCCTTATATTGGTAATTTAAATGTTATACTTCTGCTCATACAAGTTTTCAGAATCAAGCATTTCTATAGAATTACAATGCCTATTTTAACAGTATCTTGATCCATACTCACCTTCCTGTGTCTCTGGATGCTGCTCCTCTTTTTCCACACTGTCAATATATTGCAGAATATTATCTTTATAGAACCGTTCAGCCAAGTCCCTTGGAGTCTCTCCTTGGTCATTCCTGGCTTTCAGTGTGCGCATGACACTGGCCATTTTACTGACCAGGAACTTAAAGCAATGCAAGTGTCCTTCCATAGCTGCCAGATGAGCTACAGAACAAGGCAAAGCAAAGTATGTTAGAGCAGAGCACTGCTGCCCACCCAGAAAGCAGTGTTCTCACCACTAGTTAAATCCAGCTCATCTACCAGCACTTGAGCCATCCAACACGGCACAACAAGTGGGAGCAGCCTCAGTCGGATAGGGAATGCTCAGCTCCTATCCAGGACAGAGTTCAGCTCTATGCGAAGGAGGTAAAAGAGTCAAGGATAGGATCTGCAAAGAAGACTCCCTGGCAGAGGAGACTGCAGGAGACAACATGACAGTGCCAAGAGACCTTTGAGCACTAGCTAGGAGAGTGTGCCACTGGGGTCTCATCTTCCCCACGACCACAGATCTCACTCCTCAGCAGCTGACTCCGCTGTCCTAGGGATACTCATTACAGACGGCCAGCAAGGGGTGTCCTTGATTAGGAGTTGAGGCCATTTCGGCTTTAGTCCCACCTCTGCTGTGTCACCACAAACAAGTTTTGTCACACCTCTGCATCTCAGTTATCCCACCTATAAAATGAGGACAGTGACATTCACTTTACTGGGTAAAGTATTTGAAGGTACATCCCACGGCAGAGGCTTCTATTCACAGTACTTCTCTCGTACATTTCTTTCCTTCAACTGTTGTAGACAGTTGCTGTGTGCAGGAGCTGCTCCACCTCACCACGGCAGTGACTGCTTCCCTGTGGGGGTTAAGTGTTTCCTCCCCTGTCCTTTAGGCTATGCTGAGGTTTAGCTATTTAATACTACTAGAGTGCTGGGCCTATAACAAAGTAAGAGGTACAAAACACATGCTCATTATTTCGAAATTATTAGTATTCTCTAGTCCCATTAATGGGAAGAAGTTGCCAAATAAATGCTTATTATGTGTCATCACTCCATGAAAATGCTCTGTAAAAGTTGGCTGATGTTCTACAGGCAAAAGGATTAGTTTGTCTCCAGGTAAGAATCTCATTATCTTCACAGTTAATAAACAATGTACCCAGGACCAAAATAAACCATGTCACTTAAGTTAATTCTTGGCACATGCAAATTCTCTATTGCAAACCATCCACAGCTTTCCAGAGCGTAATTGCTCTGAAAGGTGATGGATATTGGTTTTATGGCAAGATGACAATACTTAGGTACAACTGCTAAAATTTAACACGACAAAATCTGAGCTTCACTGAAATCAGGGCAGTTTTTCCCATTGTCTTAATTTATTCAGTGAGCTAGTTACTCAGGGAGAAGTGAAAAGAAGAGGCACATTCTTAAAAGTAAGGACTGATTACTAGTCAGCTGGTGAAAAACTGACTCAACCCTTATGAATCCACTTTCAGACACCTAAAATCTCAGGGATAAAACTTCACCTTTTGGGATGAAACTGGTTTTTTTTTTTGAAATCAGATGTCTGTCCTGTGCAGAAAGTGGTCAGAAAAGCTCAATGTTTTCTGCAAAGATGGCAAGGGGAAAATAGATTAAAGAGTTGTTTTCTCTCCATGTCTTTTTGCACAGTTTCAGTGGGATGCTATGGAGGACACATAAAGGAACTTTTCATAGGTGGCTTTTAACCTGTGTGTTTCTGAGGAGCTAGTGCCCAACGTATAAGTGTGCCATATGAGCCACCGGCATGCTCAGCACTTGCAGCTAAGACTAAAGCCAAAGAGTACTGTGATGTTAACACAAAATATACAGCTTAATGCTGAGAACTTTGAAAAACCTCGTCTCAGGCATCACAAATAGGCAGTGGGTAGTTGGTGTTGGTATCCCAACTCCTCTGTGTTTCATCTCGCCTTTTATATAATCAGGCTAATACTATTCACTCTTCTCAAAGTGGCGAGTGAAACAACAGTGTCTGTGAAAAATTCAGATGTTGCACTACGATTAAATTAATACTATATTTAGAACAGGTTTAACTAGCGAGCAATAAATGAAACATGGATATAGAATCATAGAATGGCTTAGGTTGGAAAAGACCTTTAAGATCATCAAGTCCAACCGTTATGGCCAAAATGCAAATACAGAGAGAAAACAAAATGTTGAAATAATGAGCACAGCCCATTCCGTACACTGAATGAGCCACAGTTCTTCCCAAAAATTAGCATGCTATAGGTAATTAAAGCCTCTACTATAACACACACATGCAAAAGGTGCAGCCAAGTTTTAGGTGTACGGCATCGCAATCTCAGTAAATTTCTTTCAGTATACTGTTAGGAAAAATTATAGCACTGTCCAGCTTGAAGCTGAAAT
Source organism: Theristicus caerulescens (assembly GCA_020745775.1). Classification (NCBI taxonomy): domain Eukaryota; kingdom Metazoa; phylum Chordata; class Aves; order Pelecaniformes; family Threskiornithidae; genus Theristicus; species Theristicus caerulescens. The sequence goes on along the minus strand of CM036559.1, from coordinate 124,772,486 downwards.
ATATAAAGATCATTTAAGTTCACTTCGCTCTTTCAGAAGCTGAGGAAAAACTAGTCTGTACATCACACCACTTTATTAATCTTTTATGAGCAATGTTCCAAAGCATTTTCTTTCCTTTGGATGATAATACGATCAAATGAAAGAGAACAAAGGCTGGAGGATCAAGCTTCTGTAGATGTCAAAATAACAACAAAACCAATTTTCTGCTAACCAGTATATACAGAGCATTTAAGTAGAACTGTGCTGGCATTTGCCACCTCTCCGTAAAAGTCTGTTATCAGGGAAGTGTCCCAAATGCAAATAAAGCTACCTTCTACGCTGCCACCAGGGTGTCTAACATCATGATCCCTTATTGCCAATACACCAGATGTCCTGCTGAGATGCAAAAGCCCCACATCCTTTAACAAGACCCAGGTTTGCAAAACAGAACACAGATATCGGCTTACTAGTTAAGTGGTGCTTAACAGACAGTAAAAGATTTTAAGAAGGGATTTAAAAAGATAACTCTAAACAAGTTGTAGAGAAAAAAAATATGCTTTTTGGAACAAATAATGTGACAAACCATAAGAAGAAAAATGCTAAAGGAGAAGGATGCAATGAGAACACAGGGTATGAACAATACCATTCAACTTACAGAGGATATTGAGGCAGTGGCATGGTAGGCAGAGGGACACTGGAGAAACTATGAAGAGCAAGGAATAAACACTGCCCATTTTTTGTGCTAAAGCAACTACGCTCATGCTTATGAAAAGAGTACAGATTACAGATAATACAGAATACCGGTATTCCAGAAATCAAGATGAAGAAATCACAGGTAAATGAGAACAAGGGTTTTACCAAATCAGTTAAGAAACAGTGGGATACAAAAACTTGCATATGAACGTGCCAGAATCTGATCACACTGGCACAGCCACTAAAGCCTGGCAGAAATTCAAAAAGGAGCACATAGCAGCTGAAACTGCCTCCCGCTCCACCCACCCTTCTCCTCCTGTGACCTCCACTGGCACATGCGCTCCATCACATGCGTATGAGATGCCGCACACCTACACTGCGCTCCCAACCAGGCTCAGCCTGCTCCCTGTTCCAGCACCCGTGAGCTCTGATCCTTGCCAGCAGCAGCAGGAGGTGAATAGAATACTGTCACCGACAGATAAATACTTCGGATTTTATAAATTCCCCATCATTATAAGAATGGAATAACTATGTTGACTGCATGGAATCAAACAGCAAATGCTGCTGGTGTGCATTACTTAAAATTTGCTACAATTATCATATCACACAACAACTGTAAACCAAAGGTTAAAAAAAGTATAATTTATCCTGCTATACCTGGAAGGTTTCCATTGTTATCCACATCATCTATACACGCTCCCCATCTAACAAGAAGCTGCAAACACCCCAAGCGACCATGAAAAGCAGCATAATGAACAGGCTTCCAGTCATTCCTGTCTGAAACATTTACATTCTAAAACGAAAGCAGCAGGTTAATTTGTTTATTTATGAATCTTTGACATGACAAATTTTATAAATAGGAATCAGCTGTTCATTGTGTTCAATTATTGAATGCAAATCAAATAGCTTTCTTCAAAGTTCATGCCATGTATGCAGTTCCCATTCCAAGATAGGTACTTTTCACAGGTTCTTGGTTTTATTTAAATAATACACATATAAAAGGTGCATTTTTAGACATACTTCTATCACTGCATTGGTCATTATTCCTTAAATATGTATTTGGATTTTTTTTTTAAATTTGTGTCTCCTTTACTATAGAAGATTTGTACAATTGCAAAAAATCACAACTACCACAGTACCTGATCTCCATTTAATGACACCCTCAGTGGAATGTGGTTTACTTCACATTATTGATTCTCTCTAGATTTTTGGATCATTTCCCTAATGTATCTTACAATAACGAAACTGAAATTTACCCGAAAAAATAAATTCACCAACAAGAACATACTGACAGTAATTAATCTACCATCCTAAATCTCAGTTTAATCTAGGGAAAGTTTTGTTTGGAAAAAGATACCAGACTTTGGCTCTGCGCTAGGGAACCGCAGGTAAAAGCCTCTCACCGCTCCACTTCGCAGTATGGTTTGTAAGGTGTAAGACTGCCCATGGGCTGCAGCTAAGTGGGACGGAGTGCACCCACGATCATCTTGAGCTTCTGCATTTGCTCCATTTATTAACAAAGCCTAAAAGAAATGCAAAGCAGAAGTTCAGTTCACAAGCTGAAAAAGCAAACATTGCCTAGCAGGATGACTTGAGATGATCAGCAGGATAACTCCGGGCTGACCTCAAGGCAATGACACTGCGCAAAATAAATCTGTTTGCACAGATAGTGCAAATGGGTGCACTGGTTTTAACGAGAGTCACTTGATTCCAGATGTAAAGACATGAAGACGAGATACTCATAGCTCCATTAGGAGCTCTCTCAGCTGATCTTCATAATGAACTTGTCCAAACTGAAGGTCTGCCCCACTTACTTTCGCTTGAGAGTAAATATTTATACGTACCTGCATGCAAGCATCCTGACCTCGGAGAGCTGCAAGGTGAGCTGCTGTCCAGCCTCTGACAGTTACATGTGTTGTATCAGCTCCATGCCAGAGCAACCAGTGAAGGCACTGCTCAACCAAAACCAAGAGTTTTTGATTTAACTATTCTTATCATGCATCTGAGGCACATTTTAACTATAATTTATCAGTCAATGTTACATTTCAAAACAGTATCGGAAACTTCATTATGGAAATATGACAGCCCAGGGCATGCCTTAGCCAGATACTTGTGCATTAGGAAGTTACAGGTAAGTTACACTTCCCAGGTTTCACCTAAGGGTACAAAAAGTGCAAACAACCTACTAACTCAGACCCTAGCATTGATTTTACAGTATGGCTTCTTAATTTTACTCTTCCAGATTTAAAATGTAATCTGTGAGAGGATTCACATGGCGTGGGGTAAAAGCATTGGAAAAAACAGTGCAAACATGCTCACTTGAATTCCAGCTGAAATTACTGGCAGGAAAAAATACTATGAACCAAATTTAAAGCCTCATTTAATTTATTAGGCTCCTTAGGTGTACGCAGTCCCATCCCTCTTCTCATCGTTCCACAGCTTAGTTTTGCTTATTCACCTTTTTCCAGTAGATATTATTGCTTGCAATGGAAAGCTTTATGGAGTATCCAAAAACAACTAGAGGACCAGTTAAAAATTTTTATTACATATTATTATGATTTATTATCTTCTTTTAGGCCAGCCTACAGCTCTGGTTCCTCCACTGTTTCCACGAAGGAGCTTAGTGACAAATAGATGACAGATAATTCAATAAAATCTAATACATTGATTGCAAAGTAGGAGAGTTAAATGAAAAATGGCAGAATTTATAGGGGCAGAAAAGGGTGGGTAAGCAATCTGTTTTTAGGATCGACAACACGATGATCAGCATTTTCTTGACAGTTTCTGTACATTCCAGTAACAGCACCGCACTTATTATTATTTCTTGAGTTTAGCAAGAACTTTACATTCTTTCCTTTGGGACATGAATTTTTATGTGGTTATTCATGGCCTTGTTCCTTCAAGGTTAGGTTGCTATAAAGATTGTACAAGGAGGCTGCTACAAGAAGGTGAATGTTGTGCTGAGTACAGCAGCTCAGTCCTCCTGGAAGTTCAAAACATTCATGCAAGCACCTGCTAATTTCTCCACCAATATTCAATGGTTTTATTTATTAAAATAAAATGCATTAGAACTATTTCTACAGAGAATGAGGCATGGGACAGGACATGGGTAAACAGAATGAACAGATTTTCATGTCACTTCTCACCTCTTTCAATCACCCGCAGAACATTTTATACATCTTAGAGGATTTTCTAGGTGTCCCAAGAGAAGGGAAAAACACAACAGGGACAAGAGAAGGTCATGACTCTGGAAAGGAGACCACAGGGGACACTTTGCTCAGAGTAAGAAATCCACTGATTTTGTAAAATCTGGCAATGTTGACGATATGAACTGCCTGGGGCTTCAAAAAGGCAAAATGAAAACCTAAAATCCTCTGCTTCTGCTCTTGGTGAATATATTTAATGAGAAAAACAGGCAAAGATACTGATTTAGCTTGATCGAAGCTAGCAATTTTCTGTCCAGCCTCTCCCAAAGAAGGAAAACATTAACCTATAAAAACCTTGCTGTGTTTGAACACTAACATAACGTTTTACCTCCAGACTTCCAGAGTGTGCAGCACAGTGCAACGGTGTGAATTTGTGGACTAAATCCACCTCATTAATACTGGCTCCACTTTTTATCATTGACGCAAGCTGTTCTACATCACCAGCTTTCACTGCCTCATGTACACTAGTATAATTTTGCTTCTTCTTGACAGCTAGTGAGGAATAACAAAAGGGCATTAGTCAGTTCAGCAACATTTAAGAGATAGGAAATAAGTGATGAATCAAAGAAACATCAGGGTGTCAGCTTCACAGGAACCAACCAAAATGTTCGGAGTAACCTATGAGATTGAGATTCGTATCAGCAGGAATCCTAAGTCACTTCTTCTGTTTGTCAGAAACAGAGCAATACGCAAAAGCCTGAGACAGCCATACCCCCTCCAGCCCCAGAAAAGGACCCAAGAGAGTAAGACCCAGAAGAAAGATGGCAAGAAGCACAGCAAGAGCAAGAAGCAGAGCTACTCCATCTATGTATGCAAATGCTGGAGCAGGTCCACTCCAACACTGGCTCTCTTCTGAAACTGTGGGCTTCACAAATTCTTTCATTAATCACATTTTCAAGTATGACACCAGGAAGGCTTCACACTTGGGCAAACGAGCTCTCAGCCATCACTTCCCAGGCGCTCCACATGGCCACACTGCTGCCGCCGCCACCTAAGGACTTGGCACAGCACTGCACACCGCGCTGGAGGGCACCAGAGCCCTCACCAAGCGAGCATACCATGTAATTGCTCTTGACTGAGCTACACAGATCAGCTTCAGGACAAGCTGATGTCAAAATTAAAGCTGCTGCAGAAAAACAGTTCTTTACACATCATGTTAGTAAGTCTGCATTGCTCTCTTGCTAGAACTGTGTCACTGCTCTGTCACAGCTCACTGTTAGCAGCCTGATATTTTGCTCCCACCAAAGTCAGTAACATTTTCATTGACTTCAGTGGCACAGAATCAAACTCTACACATAGAAGCAGTGGGGTCAAAAAAAAAAAAATCCATGACCAGGCCATGGGATCAAATAACCTGTGTTCTCCTTCAGGCCTTTCCACCAATTAACTACGTGACTGGAAACAATGAGAGTTACACATCCAAACCCCCTTGCAACATCTTAATATCTTGCCAAAGCTTGTAAGCAGAAATATGTGATGTAAGTAGATCTAATGGCTGAGGGGGCAAACTTCAGACAGTCAAGCATAAGAGGAACCTAAAACAATTAGTAATCACCTTCTGGAGTAGTCATCATTCCAGTACCAAAATGCACTGTTTCATTAGATTTCACACTGTTAGGAGCAGTCTTGAAGAAGTGGGCTGCTGCTTTGCAAGTCAAGCAAGCATGAAAATGTAGGTCTTAATGTATTAGTGCCTCAGCTTCTCTGCCTGTGGAGAAGAAATGGTATTAATAGTTAAAATTGTTACGCAATTTGAGATAAAAAATATTGAAGAATATAAATGAGAGGTTGCATAAAAATCTCTGTGATATGTGTAAAAAAAAAAAGCACTAAATACAATGAAAAACAGCCTTCACAGCTTACCAGTGCCTATTTTCATGTAATCTGTAGTGTGACAGAAGTGCCCAGGCAGATCTGGGGTTGCCACACAGAGGAAAAAAGGGCTGAAGCTGTTTCGATAACCAAGGCTGGCACTAACACACCCTACGCTGTAACACACCACTGGATCTTGTGGCTGTGTATCACTCCACGTCCACCTCCCCCAGCTCAGCAGGCTGCGTGGCCGCCATGCACAGCGCGGCTTCAGTTAGGAACCGGGACTCCATCCTGCAAAATACTGTGTGAACAAACAGCAGCAGCATAGAAACACAGAATAATTCAGGTCGGAAGGGACCTCAGGAGGTCATCTAGTTCACGTTTCTGAAGAATATTTAAGTATGTTTTGTGGTTTGAGTTGTTTTTTTAGAGAGACAGTATCACCAGGACATAATTTTCCCACAAGGGAGCCATTTCTCATTAGGCCAAGTGAGGGTTACAGACTTCAGCGCAATTATACACACTTACATCAGAGGAAGATCTGGCCAATTACACTACTTGCCAAAGTACTAATGTGTTTAACACAATGTTCCAGTGCAGCAAGTTCAAGGTAATTCATATTTGTCTTTATCCAGAAGAAAAGCAAATTACAAGGCCCACCAGCAGAGTGAATTTTGTCTCCCTTTTCCCTCTGGAGACCTACAACTGTATGGAGATCGACGCCAAGCGCTGCTGCATGGCTTCTTGGCGCAGGCCACCACGAACGAGTCGAAGGCAGCTGCCCTGGGACTGAAGTTCAGTAAACAGCTGTTAACATGAATTCTGTACTAAAATACATTGATTTTGAAAGTGAAGGACCGGTTCCATAATTTTAGTGCAATTTTTTTATCAAAACTGTTATCATTGCACATTCTAATTGGACTTTGTAGAAAAAATGAAGTATTTTGAGATGAGTACCTGCCCAGAAATCATTAAAGAAATTAAGTGAGGAAGAATATGGCTCAGAATGGGGGAAAGAGACAATGTTAGACTTTCAAATACTTCCATAACACACAGAAACAATCCTAGGCAGCATGTCTTGGCAGTAGCTCAGGGGGACGAGGGGAGGCTGCCGGCCCCAGCCAAGCCACGCTGCAGGCCAAGGCCAAGCTACTGGGCCGCATGCGGGGGCAACGCCACCACCGCCGCCCTTCCCCGCACGTCTGGCGAATATTGAGCAATCTCGGTATTTTGCGTGGGCCCCGGCGGAGCCCCATGTCACAGACTGAGGATTTCGGGCAAAATAAATCAGGAGAGCCAGAGCCGAGGGAGCGCGGCCACGGGCGGGCCCCGTCCCGCTCCCCGCCATGGCGCCGCCGCCTCAGGGAGGGGGCTTTGCCCTCAGGGCCCGGGCGGGAGCGGTGCCGGCGTCGGGGCTCAGCCGCCGCCAAGGCGGTGCTGGGGGGGCAGCCGGGGCTGCCCCTAGCCCTCAGGGAAGGAAAGGGGGAAGAAGAAGGAGCGCGGGCGAACCAGTCTCACCGGCCGGAGGGGCAGGCGGCGCGGTGGCGGCTGTTGGCATGGCGGCCCCTCACAGCAGCAGCGGCCGGGAGCTCGCCACTCTCGCCGGGACCCCGCCTCGCTCGCCGCCCCCTCTTCTTCCTCCTCCTCCTCCTCCTCCTCCTCGTCCCTCTCTCCGCGCCCGACGCCGCAGAGGGGTTGCTATGGGCACGGTGTGTGCTTCCCCCGGGGCCCTCGCCGTCCCCGCGGGGAGGCGGTGGCGGGAGGAAAATGGCGGGCGGGAGCCGCGGGGGGCGGCCATGGCGCCGGGGGGGGCGAGGGACCGCTCTCCCCCGGGGAGGTAGGGAGGGCTGCCCGGCGTGTCTGGAGGCAGGGTTCATCTGCTTTTTGGCACCTTTTTGGCAGCCTGGTGTCTTCATGGCATCCCCCAGGGAGAAGTGTAATCAGTATCTCACCTCAGCAACCACCAGTGATGGGTTGGCCAAGGGGTATTGAGCCTGCTCATGCTCTCCCTGCGGGACAGTCGGTCTCCAGTCACCATTTGTGTACGTTTATCCCCCTCTCTCTGCAGGAGGATGCTCACAGGTACGAGGGGACGGATTTTCCCTGCAGCGGCACAGGCCAGCTCCTCACCCAGAGCCACACCAGCCGGCGCCCCAGGGGGATGCCACCTTCCATCGAAAAAAGCATCCTGCATTTCCAGAGTCGGGCTTCCAGGCAGGACAAACCCTTCCCAGTCAGGTTCACAGGTGTGCACGGATAATTACATGGACCAAGTAAGGTCCACTTAGAGCTTAACTAGCCTCGTCATTAGAAAGTTGCCATAAATCCTCCTGCTGCAACTTACAGGTCTCTTTTTATTCTGTCCCTAGTAGACGGAGCATTTTTTCCCTTTTTCTAACAGCCTTCTACATATTTAAAGACATCACATCTCTGCTCAGTCTCCTCTGAATTTCAATTTGTATGATTTAAGAGAAGTTTACCGTATTCCAGGACACAAAATGTCAATTGGGCCGAGCCTACATCCCCTGTCTGGGAAGAAGTTGCAAGAGGTAAGGCAAGAGGAGCTCCCTGCCGTCACAGGGCTGACTTATCCCTCATCAACCTCGTATTTTTATTCCTCTAAGCTTTCTCTAATCAAAAGATATTTTTAAGGTTGTCACCTAGAACCGCACACGCTCACAGCTATAGCTACAACCTTAATACGAGAGTCAAGGAATTATCACATCGTAAAAACTGCTCGAAGCCTGGTTGTGAAGATGGAAGTGTTGCAGCCAACAGCAAAATCACCTTCGCAGCTGGTTATTTCTACTTACATCATACACCGAGGGTGAATTCCCATCTCCCAAGGATCCTCGCTGCAAGAATACGGTAGGACTGTGCCATTGCTCTTTGACTTTTAGCGCTTATGTCTTGCTCCCAGCAGCTTTAAAAGTACGCACTATACACATGGCAGAGTGAATAACACATTAAATGCATATTGTCCTAAGGCACACAATTGTATTATTTCCAATGCCACAAACATGCCAGCCACACAAACTCACTACTGAAAGGAAGAGACTCACACTCAAATATATGCTTAATTTTGTTTATTACATTTAAGAAGTATTAACATCTCAGGATATCTGGTTTAACCATCTAAGTCCAGTCATAAGCAACAAAAAAAAAAGTTAATCATGTTTCAAATGAGCATTCTTACATTCATTCCCCCCTGTAACGTAAAGAAAAGTTTGTTCAGCTGTATTAAATTCTTATGTGTTTGACTAATGGGAAAAAAAAAAAAAATATCATTAAAAATGTCTTAACTACCAGGCATCCTGGTTTGTTAATTGCTTGTTGGCACTTGTGTTCACAATCAAGCACTCCGGTTGGTTTGTTAAATCTTCCCCTTCTACCCAGAACTGTCTTTTTGGGTGGTTTTGTTGTTGTTGTATTTTTTTTTGTTTTTTTTGTTTGTTTGTTTGTTTTTTAAATATCTGGATATGTCAGTTTGTTCAAATAAGTTTAAAAAGAAAAGAAATCTAAGGTTGTCTGTCTGAGAAGTTCCTGCACTGCTTCCCTTGATAACCCACCTATTGGATAATTGAAGGAAGTTAATTTGCTTTCATTTTTCTGAATCTTATTGAGCAAAAGTTCTTTTTAATTCCATTTAAACTGAAAAAAGTACAGAAACACTGTCTTCATTTGATGGTGTGCATAAACATTACACTCCATATATAGCAAAAATATCTTTTATTTATAATTTACATTTCCACAAGTGAAAATTGTACATTTTTACATAGACCGTTTCATTCCATTAAATTTTCACGCATCTACAGAACTTTCACACAATGACACCTGAAACTGTGCAGGCAATAAGAAATTCAAATACAAGAATGTATTTATTAACCAAACAGTAGTTGAGGCCCTGCCTCAGTTGAACATTTTTATTTCATATAAAAAGTATTTGCCTTCCAGAGTTAACACAGCAGCTCTTCTGTAAAAAAAAAAATCATACCTCAGTTTATTTAAACAGACTCTTCAGGTTCTGTTTTAATATCTGTAGATGCAGGTGTGCTCTCTTCTGCACAGGCAGTAGGGGTGTCATCAGGTTCTTCTTTGACTTTAGGTGAGTCACAGGACTCTTGTGTTTCTTGTTTAACAATGTTCAACATAATATTTAGTGGATTTTCTACAGGAGTCTTGCTGGGAGATGGTGTGCAATCGAATGATGATGTCTGTGAAGTGAAAGTCAATGCAGCGTTAACACATATTAAAATAACCATTTTTAGCTTCTTATCCCTTTTACTCTTTTTTCAAAATGCAAACACGTTGGTAGCCAGGCACTCAAAATCCAAGCTTCTACTTTATCACGATCCTAAGAAAACAAACTTATTCTTTAATAGCATTACTTTTTCACAATCACTTTGAAAAGGTATCATCCAAGCAGTGATGAAATGCTTAACATTACCATAAACTATTCCCTGCTGTCCCCAGGGGAACTGTAACTCCCAAAGCATTAAAAATGTAACACACCCCAACACCCATTTACTCCATTTTTCCAACTTCCTAAGATTACGCACGTTACTCAACAATAAATGCAAGATGTGTTTTCAAACCATGGCTTCACTTTAGCCGTGTATGACACGCAAGCTGTCACGGTACATCACAAGAAAAACATCTTCGCTAATTCTGTATTATAAACTTGCCATGCCCAAGGCCTTTGAGTCTGCCTAGTCATAGGCAAGAGAAACGGGTAGCACATTCTCAACACATCTGCTCCCTGCAGAGGCGGAGATCGAGCAAACAAACTGAAAGCAAAATGCTTCAAAAAATATGAAGAAGGATTCACTTACATTTTGGTAATCTTCGTAGCAAGATGGATGGTAAATCTGAAAAAGAATTGTTATACAGTTAAATACATAAAAATAAATTAGAGCTGGATCACTGGTTATGAACAGAACAGTGTCAATTACACATATCACACAATTTGTCTAGAAAAACAAAGGTATGAGCAGGCCAAGTATGGTGTCAAATATAGCTGGGAAAAGATTTTGTGTACATTTATTTAGGGAAAGTTATCATACAGAAGCCTGGTAAGTGCTGGGAATTATTTCTGTACAGCTGCAAACAGAAATAACTGAACTGATATCTACACCCATATAGAGAGACATTCATTTTCCTTTCAGCACTGCAGTGTACGGGAAGGCTAGGGAGCCTACACTAATGATACCAGGACTTCATGCACTTCCAAAAGTTGAGATATTTATGTACTTGGAAGCCAGGAAAACTACTATGGGAATCCTTCAGGAGAGAAAAAGCACTTGGCCCTCCCAATTTTTTTTGCTATAATTCTTCGTGCTTTTTACTATAAATAAGTATCACATGTAAATAAGATGAGCTTACCTTTTCATCTACTCTGATAGCATTCTTCAGGTGCCACTCTTCCTCTTCCTCATCCCAATACTGTTCAAATTGCTCTTGGCAAATTTCACAGCTCTGAAAAGTTATTGGAGTAACAGAGATAAACGAGGTTATTGCAACAATTTACCGAACACACGAACTTCAAGAACTCAGTCAAACAAGGTTCTTTTAGATTAAGATAAATATATTAAGACTAAGATCTATCCTCCACACTTTAAAAATAACTTTAGAAAACTTTAATTAAAAATTATTTGAGTATAGTTTGCAGACTGAGCAATGATCATCATCCGGCCTTGAAGACTGCTGTCACTTGAGAAATGTAAGCTTTGCCCTTTTAGCTAGGAAGGCTCTGCAAAACACTTTGTAACAATCTAATGCTGTTTTACTGTCATGTAAGACAATCCAGTACACAGATTTAATTAATTTTATTTATGGCAATATCTTCACTCTTCCCCTTAACCTGGAGTCTCAAATTAAAAAAGCAGAACTTTTAGATGAAGTATTAACGTTTTTAGTACTTCTGTGCAAAATAATCAACTCTGAGAACAAAGCACAAAAGGTACTTTTTAAAATTAAAACAAAGGCCTTCATGGCTTGATAGCTAGTTTCTTAGAGGCTCAGCATGTAAAACTAAATTGTAATTCTACCAACATTTGTATTTGATTACTACACCGATTTATCTACCAAAATACAGATCTACTGGTTACTTTAAATTGAGATATTTCTTTATCCTGATGCCTCTCTCCTACTGAAAAAGAAATTTCTGTGTAGAAGTCTCAAAAACCCAGTAAACCCAATCATTATTCAAATGACAAAGGACCATTTCCCATTCACTTGCTCTATTTACTCTTTCTATGGAAGCATTCAGTGAATTACCACACCTTCCCCATTTCAGTTTTGATAAAACGATGGAATGCCAGTGGGTGTCAAATTTTTTTTTTGAACAGCAAGTGATTTATACTACTACCTGCCACTGGGAAACAACCATTACATAGACAAATACACCGCCTATGAAGTGGCTGCACAGAGGTCCAAGAACAAGACTTCAGTCTACATACAGCCCGCGGTATGAAAGAATGCTGTAAACTTCTTTGAAGTATTAGGTCATTCTCAGTATCTGGGCTAACAAAGGCAAGCTCAAACTCACCTCAACTGCTCCAGCTGGTCCAGCAGGGACACTCTGAAACTCCTTCTCTTTCGCAGCTTCTTGTGTCTTCAACACAACCTCTTCATGAGCTTTTTCAAAAAACTGGCTTTTTGCACGCTCCTCTAGATCGGCTATTTCTTCAAATTCAATCCAGTCCTAAGGAAAAAGTTTTCATTCACACTCAGATATGTTGACAAATAGCCAGAAATGTTTACAAAATACACTTAAAAAAAAAAAAAAAGAAAAAAAAGACATCCCAAAAGTACTATATTTAATAAATCTCACTGCATTAAAACTGAAATGCTCCTCGCATGCAGCAATAGCGGAGAGCGTGCTTTCTCGCAATGCTACACTTCAAAAAAAGCTTTTTCCAGAAAAACCACTACCCTTCAATTGCCATTCCATTCTCAGTGTGATCAAAACAGTACCAATAGCTTCAAACCGTTTATTGTTCATCATATAATTGCCTTTTGTGTTTTGACAGGCATTTGAGAACTACTTGAAATAGATCTAAGACATCGTTGTTTACCAAAGGCCAACTCTGGTGATGATGTAAATTTCAACTGCAATCCTACAGCACGTACATGAGTAAAACACAGAATCCGGCCTGTAATTCATCAAGACACACACTGCATTACTTACAGTTAAACTGTAGTACCATCTTCTGTGTGTAATTTTTCTGCTAACATCTTTTTCTGTCCGGTTCTGACGATAATGCCAATCTAAATGATCCGCATAGACATCCGTCTGTGAAGTAGTGAATCTCATTCCACATGAGTAACACTGAATTCCAGTGTACAGTCGGTTTATAACACTATCATAACGCCTACAAAAAGTGGAGAAAAAAAAAAAAGTCTTAGCATTCCTTTGAAAAGAAACAGGTAAGAAGTTTCTCAGTAAATTGCTTCATATGCCCACAAGAATAGAGGAAAAGCATGACTCCACTGCAAGGTTAAAGCATGCAATGTATCTAAATTCTTCCTGATTTTCATAACACAATTGAAACAATCAAATAACAAACAATGGGCTCATATTAACTATTCACAAGAAATGTGCTAGTGTTGTGTTTTCATGCCTACTAGCTTCATCACCTAATAGTGCATAAAATGGTAACGCTTGCATTTGGCTCAGCTTTGCAAACTACCACAAAGGTGGTAAAATTAGTAGTAACAAAGGAAGAAACACTGACTTCAATACGTATCACAACCTTGATGATTAGGTAACAACATGCAACTTGTGTAAAGATAGCTTTCTCAGGTTAATTTTCCATTTTTTTCCTCCTTCAAATTCTCCAAGGCTAACATCAAAAACTGCAGGTCCTCTTAGTCACAAAGTAACACACAACCCTTTCAAAGCTCTCAGTTGTCTGGGATTAACTATCTAGATACTACCATGTCATTATTCTTACTGCACTGTGAACTCATTCTACTATACGTACTGTCTAAGTTCTTCAACTGTGAAGTTAGTGAGGTCTGGAACATTTTGATCTTCGTTCTGGTCATCATCTTCCTCTTCAGCAGCTGGCTGGGATGATGTTTCATTCACTTCTAGAAAGCACGAAGATGACATTTTATCAAAATTTCAGTACATCATCAGCTATAGCTTAGCAATAGCTAAGTCAGTCATCATCTAACATAATTTAAAAAAAAGCATACAAAATACTCTAAGTTACTCAAAATCTGCACTTAAGAAAACAAGCATTTCACCTCAGTCTTTGGCATTAAAATTCAGTCTTCAGAGACACAGAAACATTTCAGAAACTGGCAAGAATCTGATTATAATCAAGAACAAGTCACCTAGGCAGAGCGCCGAAGACAAAACTGACTGCTCTGGATAGCTGAAGTGTACAAATTAAACAAGATACTATGAATTTACTCCATCACACGCACTAAATTCCTTCCCAAAAACAAAGTTCAGTTTAAAAAACATGCAGGAGTTCACAAAACTTCTTATACTTAGCTTTACACTTCAGCTGTGGATAAACTGAGCACTTAGAACATAATGGATCTACATACGTGCTGAAGTGGAATCAGTTTTTGACAGTTTGAGGATCCCTGTTGACAGCAGTTTAGCAAACAATTCATTGACATCGAGCTGTCCAAGGTGGTTATCCGGATATGAATGTGGAAGGGCTCCTAGGGAAAAACATCAACATGCAGGGAGACAAAAGGTTAGCATCAGAAATTTACTTCACTTTTATCAGCATAGTTCACAACACACTTTTCCTTCTGCCTCCCATTTCTTCCATATTTTATTTCAAATTATTTATCAGCTCTCTTTGCTTTATGTCTAGTCCTTGGCCAATTTCTTCCCTTGCAGCAGCTTCCTTCATAATGTATTCTGAAGTGCTATCTAAGCTGGCTGCCCATACACAGACTGTTACTGAATACTGTTTATTAAAATGTAGTATTTTCCTCGTTTTATGCTTGAATATTTCACCAGGACCAATCTATTTCATCACCTACTTTAACCATTTATGACTTTTTAGAAGCTTTTCATTACTAACTATTCATATACTGGGAATGTTTGCACACCCTGGCAAACACAAACCAGATTACAGACTGGTACCTTCCAGAAAAGCAGACCAAAGTATTTTTTTTTTTTTTTTTAGCACAACTACATACCAAAACCACATGGTTAATGAAAACTAATGAAAGTCTTCACTGTTTGACGGAAACTCCTGAAGAGATGAAAGTACTACAGAAACCACATCTATGGCCACCTCACTGGGGAGGCTTCCCTTAGTCCACACAGACCTAGTACACTATGACATTACAAAAGGGTCATTTTTGTGGCCACTAACAAACAGAATGATCCAAAAGAAATAAAAAGTTAATTATTTTCTTACACACCTGCAGTGTTCTGAACAAAACTTCCAGGATTTGGCAAATACTGTTGACCTTGGCCATAAGGCCCTGGTTGACCAGACATGAGAGAAACCTGTGAAAGTAAACATTGAAGTATTTTTTGTATAATAATATGATTATAAACTTACTTTTTTAATTTTATCATTAATTTCTAGACATTTCTCAATAATTTCAAATATATTAAACTCCTTCCAGGAGTGACCCATGTCAGTTTGTTATTGAAAAGCCCACAAATGACATTTCCCTCATTTTCATTTCCCACTAGAAAAATTTCAGGACACATACTCATTTTGCCTAACATTTAACTTAAGAAAAACCCCAAATTTCTTCTACTTATTGAGCCTTCAATCACATTTTCCAAACACAGTACTTCCTTTTAAATTGTTCCTCTTCACCAAAACAGAGCTCATCAGAAAGAAACTTGAGAAACTCTTAAACGTCTATTAACAAATGCCACCATTAATTTTTATCTAGGAATTGAAATAGCATCCACTATATGAAACGTATCTTGAATGAAGGATTTTTCAGCAAACCAGCTATAGTAAACTTCAGATAGAAAAACAGTTTTTAAACCACACTTGTAATAAAAATGTTTTGGGTTTTTTTTCCCAATTGACTGTTTTCTGGATTTACAAAAAAAAAGTTTAAATTGTTCAAAATTTTATCCCATTAGAGGTTAGCAGGAAACATAACCTGCTTTAATTCAGTTAACTCTTCATGTTCAACTATTATCCCCCAAATGAAACATGCCCTCTAAAATCTCTAATCTACTGAAAGAAATGACATCATTTTCACTGATGTACAGTATCATTTTCCCCTTTTGAAGAGAGCATTTCCAACAGGCAACAGCAAAGACAACTGAACTCATAAAGCACGCTGCTGCCGAGAGAATTTTAAAAGACTGTAGTTTAACAATCTCTATATCTTTCTCAATTCCCCCAAGTTACGGATATCTCTTTGAAACTGGCTTGTCACCAGTACTAACAGCTCTGAAAAGACAACAGAATTATTTTGGTCCATTCTAATTCTACACCTCTTAGAAAAATTAATCATGTATATTCACTTACATTATCTTTCATGCTTTATATAGAATTCACTTTTGTGCAAGTTTAACAAAAACACCACAGGCTTCTCATTACCTAGTTTTGTTTTCAAGATAAAAATACTCATTTCACTGTCATATTCTGAGCTACAAAGTGATTGTAAAGATGCACTGTTTTGTTTAATTCTTAAGAAAAGATTCTTCAGAAATAGCAATGCATGTCCTTCTTAAATTAACTGGAAACTACTGAAGGAGGATGACTTTTTTTAGCTTGAAACTGGCTCCCAGTCTGCCAGCTCTTCAGAAAAATCTTCTCTTTTCAGGGGAAGAAAACCTGCTAATTCTCTACACAAAAAGACTTCTGCAAGCAAACCATTTAACGCAATCAGTTCTTACCTGATTACTTCCCATTGGCATATTATTGAAGTTCCCATATTGAGGACCCTGAAGACCTTTTTCATCAAAGTAATGTCCAGCTGCTCTCAATGGGAAATTCTGTGCTCCTGGGCCAGCCGGCCCATTGAAATTTGGTCCAGGGGAACCATCAAATAGATCAGGCCTCTGGAACTGCATCCCATGAGACGGTCCATTGTAGCCCTGGCCAGGATGGTCGACAAACGGACCACCTTGTCCGTATGGTGACATTTCTAGTCTTGAGGCAGGATGGTTAGCTACATTTTCGAAACGTGCACCTTGAAGGCCAAGGGGCAAGTCAAATCTAGAGGCTGGCTGGTGAGGTCCATCAAATCTTTGAGGTATGGCTGTATCAAATCGTGGTTGTGCCGGTTGGCCAGGCGCCCTTTCAAATCTTGGACCAGGCTGTCCGTGAATTCCATCAAATCTTTGCAAGAGAGACAGCTGTCCAGGTTGACCATCAAATGCAGCTGCATGACAACCATCAAATCTCGGACCGGCCCGACCCAGAGGACCATCAAATCGAAGTCCACCAGCTCCCTGGTGCACTGGTCCATCAATCAACCTAGGGCCTATGCCTGGCTGACCATGTGGTCCTTCCAATCTGAGCCCACCACCTGATGGTCCATGTGGTCCCTCAAATCTGAGCCCACCACCTGATGGTCCATGTGGGCCCATAGGCTGACCATGTGGCCCCTCAAATCTGAGGCCACCTCCAGGTTGACCATGGGGCCCCAATGGCTGTAAATGTGGCCCCTCAAACCTGAGGCCACCCCCTGGTTGACCATGAGGCCCCAAGGGCTGACCATGGGGTCCCTCAAACCTGAGACCACCCCCTGGTTGACCTCGAGGCCCCATAGGTTGACCATGAGGTCCCTCAAACCTGAGACCACCTGAAGGCTGACCACGGGGACCCTCAAACCTGAGACCAACTCCAGGTCCTTCAAATCTAGGACCACCTACAGGCTGCCCCGCAGGCCCCTCGAACCGCAAAGGCCCGCCTATCTGCCCAAGAGGTCCCTCAAACCTCAGTGGACCTCCTCCACCAACCTGTCCTGGGGGTCCTTCAAACCTCAGGGCCCCTGCCAGCTGCCCTGGTGGCCCATCAAATCTTAGGGCTCCAGCTCCCCCTGCTCCTGCCAGTGGCCCATCAAACTGAGATGCACTTGCCCCCACCAAAGGCCCCTCAAATCTCATAGCAGCCTGTCCAGGTGGCCCATCAATTCTGGAACTTGAACCAGCAGCAGGACCATCAACAAAAGGACTTCCTTGTCCATCTACCCCAACCCTTGCAGCAGCCTGTCTAGGTGAGCCATCAAATAGAGGTCTGTCTTCCATCAGTGCACTTATCCTCTGCTTTGCTTCAATGCCTCCAAATCTTGATCCTGGACTTTCTGGAAATGGTGCTTTCTCTGGATCTTCAAACCTAGCTCTTTTGAAACGTTCACTGAATGGTGATCTTGGTTCCTCTCGAACACCTAAAAAAAACCCAGAACAAACCAGATAACTACTCAGTAAAATGTTGCCGATTATTTAACAGCTGTAAAATAAAGCAAAAACACATACCAGCTTTCCCAAGAAGTGGTCTTTCTTCACGATTATCGAATCTGCAGATTGCATCGCCATCTACTTTCTGGAACTCTGTTGTGCTTTTCCCCTGTTGTCTGAGAGCATCTCTAAATTCATCTGATTCTCCCCAGCTGTCATAGGGATCAAAGTTCTTAGAACCTCTTGCTCCTTTAGTAGCATTTTGTTCCTCAAGTCTCCGGCGACTCTCAAGCGGTGAGAGGTTATCGGCAAAAGGTCTGTTAGTGCCACTTACAGGAGAGTGTCTCCTTGATCTTTCTGCAAATGGTTCTTTTCTGTCAAACTGTACTCCACGCTTGGCTTTTGCTTGCTCACATTCTATTCCAGAAAGCAATGCATCAGGCAAATGATAATCCAAAATATCATCAGGATCCAGCAGATCAAGCCTTGACAACGAATGCTGAACTTGTGTTCTTTTTAGTTTAGCTTTATGTTCATAATATGTTAATTCTGCATCCGACAGAAGAGGTTTCTTTTTCAAACCACATTTCTCCTCTGTCGGGCTATCCCAGACATTACATCGGTGCTTTCCTTCTTGATACTGGAACAGCTGTCGGATCTGATGAGCTACCATGAGGAACTCATCTTGGGTTATTTCACCAGATGTTAAACGTTCATTGGCCTAGAATATAAAGTTAAAGTTTAGACTTCTAAAAAGACAAGAAAAGCAAACTATACCCAGGACACTTCAATGAAGACAGATTTATTAATATTACCTTCTTAAGTAATTCTCTCTTGCTTGCAGATGTCAATTCTTTGGGAATCTGTAAATTAGCATCCACACTTAACCGGTGCTGCTGCTTTGGTGCTCGGGGTGACAAAATTCCTTTACCAGCAGGCCAGTTTTCCCGGTGTCTTTGGTGAGGGGATTTACCAAGTGCTTGGTGTTCTTCATTCTGCTGTGAGCTGAAAGCAAGAATACATTTAAAATACAGATTACTTCTTTATTCAGGACATAACTGTTACACTCCTATTAGAACTTATTATAGCAAAACATCACTATCACCTTAGAATCTAAGTATGCATAATTTCTGTATCTCGCTAGTAGAAATAAGTTAAACTTATCAGTTTCAACAATCTGAACATTGCCTCCCAAAGCCGACTATAATGAAGTCAGCAGTAGAACTTCCACTGACTTCAAACAGAAGTTGTTTAAAAGATAGTAACTTACTTTTTATTTTCTTCCCAACCAGATTTCCACCTCTTGCCTGATTTGGATCCTTGCCAGTTTTCTGCATTCTCCTTTGGATCAGGAGAAGCTTTTGTAGCATGCTGGCTTGCTGTTTCTTGGGGCCTGTCTTCTTGGGCTTTTTTCACTCTCCTCGGATCTCGCACCTCTTGTTTAACATTTCTCTTATTAGAATTTCTTTCATCTCTTGCTGCTTGTGTGCCTTCTTCAACATGAGACTGCTTAGGGCCTATCTGACGTATCTTTCCAATTTTAGGAGTTGATGAAGTGGGAGATAAACTCCTAAGTCTTCTTTTGGGTGATCTCCTCTCTCGTCTTTTTGGAGAATGTGTAGATGGTGACCGTGCCTTAGGGGAGCGTGATCGTGACCGTTTTCTACTACTTGATCTCCCTTGTTTTCCACCCTGTTTTTCTGACTCCTCTGTAGTCGTGTCTTGTTTCTGAACAGCACCATTAATTACTTTATTTCTGCTGCCTACTGGCCTATGTTCACAGGTCTTATGTTCCTCTTTTTCTTTTTTCTCTGTACTTCTCCTCTTTTCTTTCACCTCCTCCTCTTTGCCCTCTGACTTATCTTGAAGATGTCTTTTCAGTCTTGGATCCCGCTTGCTAATTTCAGATACTTTTGTGCTTTCACATTCCTGGGTTTTAGTATCTTTAGTATTGGGCAGCTTATTTTTTAAAGGGGATGGTGATTTAGATTTTGCTTCTGACTGGTCAAGTTCTTTCTTCTGTGTTTTTTCACTTGCTTTCAATTTTTCCTGCTTTGTTGAATTTTGTTTTTCAGCCTGTGTTGTTTTGTTTGCCTTGGTATCAGACTGACTGGTCGTGTTTGGTGGAAATTCCTTCCTATGAGATTGATCTTTAGCATGAGAAGAATGTTGAGCCATCCTATTAAGTCGAGGATCCCTATTGACTATTTTCATATCATGAAGTGGAGGACTTGGGGATGGTTTGTTCTTTTCGGATTGCACAGCAGTCTGATGAGGTGGTTTAACTGTCATATGAGGTGTAGGAGACATGTGTTGCTTGGAAGGTGCTGGAACTGAAGCTATAGTAGATGATCCTTGCTGAACACTAAGAGATACAGCCTGCAATAGAAAAAATCCAGCGTTAATCTGCATGACAGCTCCCACCCAGAGATGGTCATATTTTGTCTCGAAACCTAACCTATAAACAGAAATGTCTTGAAAGTTAGGAGATTCAGCCATTTAACTGAAAATGACCCATTAAATGCTAATTGCAAGGGTTAAAATAATGCAGTACCATTACAAAAAATCAAATTCAAATATAATGCAGAATCATTGCTACAAAGTCAATACTGCAAAATATGGAACTTAGGCATGTGTTCCCGCTACAGCGTTAGTTTTTCTATATATCCCACATGCTCAAGGCAACTAAGCTGCCAAGTATCTGGTGTAATTTTCATATTTCTGCACTTCCAAAGATCCTTTATTTTGGTATCATCAACTGTCAATGTAGCAAGACTTTCACTTATGAATGTAAAACAATACAGCTTAACCACCACCTTCAGATGGGGGCATCAAACCAACCTGACCTAATGAGGAAACTGACCTTATTTCCAACGATCAGGCTTCCTTGTTCTGTAAGAGCAACTATATTTGAAAAAGTCTGGCTTGCTGTGAGCCACAAGAGGTGGAAGACGAGGATCATAGGCAGGCATCATTTTGGAGAGAAGTTAGAAACAAAAACCCAAGAACTTCACCTTTTTTTTTAACCTCTATTTTGAGTGTAATTCTTAAGGTTTTTAGGTAACGAATACTGTTCAGGAACCCAAGATCAACTTGCGTTGCTCTAGACCTAAATCAGCTACACTTGCCTAACATGAGGAAAAAATAACGTACTGCAGTTACCAGTATAGCTAAGTACTGTCCAAAAGAAAGTGAGACCCAACTATAAAACTTTCATCAACTATCCTACTCACCAACTGTGCTTTAGTCTGTTCCAGCTCCAGCTCTAATTTTTTTTGCTGAAGTTCTAACAACTGCTTTTGCTTTGCAAGCAATTGCTGCCTTATCAGTTGCTCCTGTGTCAAATTCTTTTGTATTTCAGGAACAGCTGGAGGAGTAGAGGCACCAGAAGTGACAGCAGAGGTAGGTGCAGTAGATTCCTCTGGCTAAAAACAGAATAAAAAAAGTTACATTTAAAATCCTGATGGAATCAACCAACTCCATCTCCTTTAACTGTTATCATGATCCAGTACTGGGACTTACTTTGTATAGCAGTTATAAATTGCATTTTTAATGCAAAATATAACTAAACCAATTTAAAATTTTTGCCCCACTAGACTTTGCCTGCTGTGACAGCTGTATGTCAGTTAACATAAATTCATCAATGTTCCGAAATCTAGAATACAGTTTTGAAATATAAAAACCAAACCCATCAAATATTCTGAATTCAGAAATTCTTCTTACCTGTCTACAAAGGTCAGATACTTCATTCTTAATATACTAAATTGTTCAAAAAGCAGCATACAAACAATGAAAACTACATGTATTACCATCTGTTCATACAGTAGGCATAAAAACTTACCGATTTATTTAAAAACTTAGGATTCACATGGATGCTAGAAGTATTCACATTTGGGGGCAGAGGTTTAATTGGCCAAGCAGGATCTAATGAGTTGACTCTGACATCAAGTGCATATAGTTTCTTCAAAGGAAAAATATCATCCCATGTGGAGCGTAATTTAAATAAACTTTTCCTAGTATTTTCATCCACCTAAAACAATAAAACAATTCTATGGCTTGTTAAGTTAATATAAAACGATTTCTTAAACTTTTCTGTAGAACTTAAGATTTATTTCCTATTTCTATCAACAGTTTGCCATTTTAACACATCGAACTTGCTATACAGAATTTATAAGTAGTGCAGATCATACATCTATACCAACAGAATCAGTAACGGAAGCTCAAATGTGGAATTGTTTCAAGGCCATGTGAAGGTTTTATTGTGTATTACCATTCTCTGAGAATTTTCTTTCAACTTTTCCATTACCAAAATTCTTATTTTACTTGCCCAATTTCTGTGGAAAAAATACAGTAACAAAAATATTGAAAGGCAACAGCCTCTGCGACAATACATTATTCAAGTTTTTGCGCTGAATGGAGTATAACAATGACAAACAAATCAGGAAACAACAAACTTTGTGAACAGAAAAGGTGTTTTGCTCAGCTCTTCAGCCACTGAAGGATTTTTTTCCCAACAAATGCAACAAAAGGGGGTATTAGCTAAAATGAAGTCAATTATGTTTCAGTTCAGCTGCAAAATTACACCCATCTGTGAGCCACAGATCAAGTGTACTTGTAGGACCAGTGCCCATTTCATCTCTTCACAAACCATTAGTTTGGATTATCTCATGACAGGTAAGTTAGAAATTTACAGTAAAGCAAAATTTAGTTCATCTCATAACTTGAGTAGTTCAATTAAACAGTAAATTAAAAATATTTGAGGACAAAATATATGCAGCTGTCCTAATGTCAATACCCCAATTCAATCATTAACTATGTAGATGGTTTGCTGCAGTTTTATTTTTAAGATCTTACAGCAACACATAGAATAGTTTGGGAAGTTCAGAGGTTCTTTCAGGGAGGAGCAGGAACTTCAACAAAAATAATTCATACTCAGCTACCGGGAGGGTGCCTCTATGCAATTTTCAACGAGAGGGTATGAAGTTCACTGCAAAAGGTGCAAAAATGACTGAGCAAAAGTTTCTGACTTCGAGTGTCTAAAGATACCTTAGTGACCATTTACTGATAAAACAAAATTTGTAACAATGTCAGTGCTGGAATTCTACTTGCATCTTTTAACACGAACAATTAAGCTATTAGAAGTGACTGCCACTTTACACATTTAATTAATACACATTAATTAAGTAATTCTAGTTAGCTTAGTAGACAGTTAACCTATACAACTCTGAAAATCAGTTATTATCCAGAGCTTCAGCTGCAACATTAAATGCAACTCAGTAAAAGAATATTCACAATTTAATACTGAAAAAACCTACCTATCTACTCTACACATAGGAGTTCGTGTCTTCTATGGTCATTATTACAATCTATTCCTTATTTCATCATGTGCTTTACATCTGAAAACCATATATATAAAGCACACTGGGATCTCAGACCCTTGCTGATATGTAACAATAAATAGGCAAAGGCTCCATTCATCTCATTCATATGAGATGACACTTTCTTACAGGATACAAGTTAACCCTTCATTTCTGATCCATTTTTAAACCCATGCAAGTCCAACCTTTCAAAAACTGGACTTTGATTTGCCTTTCTCACCAAGGAATATCCACAATTACTTCACTGGGTTTAAAGATTAAGAGCAAAAATTAAAAGATATGGCAGCAGTTTTCAATGCTGAAGGAAATTAAAACACCTATTTGTAATCTAATATAGCAATACAACCTAAGACCCTTTCCCCCTCCTAGCATTTTTTTTCAAATCACAGACCACCAGGAGAGAATCAGCTGTCAGTGCTATTCACTTCTCACAGTTTAAGCACTCATTTTACACATCATGAATTAAGTAAATCAGACAAATCTAACTACAGGAGAGAGAAGCGCTGAGAAATCCACATGGAATTGCCTCTCAGTCTATTCTTGGGATACAGACTATTTACTGTCTTAAAAATAAACCAACAATTCATAATTAATTGGTCTATACATTCCAGAAAGTCCATCCAGGTGAGCAATGGGTAACCAAAATACTGTTAGTAAAATCTTGCCTGGATAGGAAAATTACAGATGTTTATGAACCAAATTAAATTAAGTAAGACTTTGCATCTTACAGCTAACATGTAACTTACATGCTTGACAGCAGTAGGAATAATCTTCCACAGTATAGATACAGTACTGAGATTTATAAAAAACAATCAATTTGTATAGTTCACCACCCAAGAAAACCCAAAGCATGTATTTATTTTACCAGGAACAAATTTTGCTTAGAATACAGAACTTTTCTGAAAGCGTATATACCTTTTCAAATACACAAATAAATGTTGCAACTAGGTTTTTAGTAAATGCAGTAAGATATTCTCTTCCCACATTCTTGACAATGGAATCCATAAGGTACATAACAGGGAGCTTCTCTGATGCAGGAGCCTGGAGTAATAAGAAGAAACTGAGAAGTTTAGTACAACAAAAACATTTTTCAAGCTTTTTAAATAAAGGGATTACCAATCCCAGAAATACAGACCTCTCTTTTTGGTTGCCACTATAAACACCAAGGGATTTGGCTTGGGATTTTTTGTTTATGCAAAAACTTAATCTGGAAAATCGATACTCAGTTCAAAGTATAATGCAGTGGGCCTATCACACAAAAAAGGAACACCTTAGGTTATTTTGTTTGCGTATCAAAGCTTTGGAAAAAGGGAAAAAAAAAAAAAAAGAAGAAAAAAGAAGCCCACAAGACAGTATTGCTGCTAGCGTAACCTTTCAAAACCCACTTGAGAAAGTAACTTTACGTCAGCAGGAAACCGTCGTTAGCACTTCAAGGAACTTCTAAAAAATAGTTTATAATTCAAACCTCCTGAATGCCTTGTTTTTCTGGATTTCACAGAACACAAATCAGACTTCTGGCAAATAGCCCAAATTAGTGAACTTCTGTAGCCGTAGATTACGTGTCGGGTATCACAGTCTTTTCACAAACTACACGCAGAATAGGTCGCAACTATTTCATCGTAATCCAAACGGACGGAGCAAGGAGTCCCATTCTCTCTTGGCACTTGTAGATAGCAACAGTTCAGATTTCCAGAGTGCATGCAAAAATGCACAGTCAGAACAAAGTTCAAAATCCAACCAAAACTCAACCATCTAGTCGACCGGGTAAGTGCACAGACAAGCTCAGGAACTGCAACCACGATTTTCACAGAAGGGAGTCTTCAAACTCTGGACACATCTTTGCTACAAGAAGAGGCTCGTTTTCCGTTGTTTGGTTTTTGGTTTTGGTTGTTTTGT
Source organism: Theristicus caerulescens (assembly GCA_020745775.1). Classification (NCBI taxonomy): domain Eukaryota; kingdom Metazoa; phylum Chordata; class Aves; order Pelecaniformes; family Threskiornithidae; genus Theristicus; species Theristicus caerulescens. Next base: position 124,747,161 of record CM036559.1, on the reverse strand, counting down.
TTTTTTTCAAATCCATTTTCAAAACTTGTAGCAAGTTTGTGCGATAGAAGCGTGGTGACACTGGACCTCTACAGCAACTTCTGATGTACGCAAAGCACTACTGGCCCAAATCAACGTGATTTTAATGCCCACCATCGGCTTTCACAAGCAGAAGGCACAGCAAAGTTCCAGAAAACATCAGCAAGTACACAGACTTGTTGAAGAGGACAACATGAAAGACACCACCACAAGCCGTGTGTTGACCGTGATCCCCTTAGAAGAGCATCCACTCATAATTAAGTCCCATTCACCATCTGGTAAGCTCAGGATAAAACCAGGATAACTTCACTCACTGCTCATTTCAAACAGGATAGGCTACTAGGTTAATTAACGGCACCTAACTTCGCAGGCCCATTGTCCAGACAAGTGTGTGGAAGTGCTCTTGCTTTACAATTTTATATTTAATTCCTTCCCCTTTAAGGTGGTTCACAGAAGGGCACCAAGTTAACAATACTTTTATATGGGTAAATCACAATGTTTCCTCGCCCCTAAACGTGTATTAATTTACCATGACCTGAAACTTAATATTGAAGAGGGCAGAATTCCTTGTTAGTTGGGGGGAGAGGGGGGTCACTGCCTTTGAGCATACTGAAAAAAGTAAAAACAGGTAGGTAGTGTATTTTGTACACAGACAGACAGAAATATGCGGTTAGTTAGCTAAACCTAATTGCAGCACATTAAAAGCCTATCTCACACCATGACATAATACTGAGCTGTAACAAGCTAACATGCAACAGTGTTAAAGGCATCTCTCTAGTCTCAGTAACCAAAGACGGGGGGGGTCTACAGCTACTTAATATTAAAATGTCTGGGGAATACTGGTTTCTTCTTTAAAGCAGCCTGCACAATGGCACATTAAAAACACTACTCTAAGTTCTGAATGCCTTCTTTTATAAAAAGATGACAGTGCACCATTTCTGACTTTTAAAGTCAGCTGTTAGGGAAACAAAGAGCTGTCTCAGAAGTACCTATGCCCAAGAACTACTGACATAGTATGTTACATTCTTCCATTTCACCAATGTATGGAAGTAGCTCACTATACTCAGCTAAACTTCAAGTTTGAGACACTGGGGAATCATTTAGTAGCGAAGGCACTGTAATACGTTTAACTGTCACTTTCATTATGCATCAGACTGTTAGAAGTAATCATACATGGAAGCACCGTAATCTAGGAAGGAAGCCTACTTCAAACTATGGCACAGAATTAGAAGCTTAGCAGCGTACCCTGCTCTAAGCTACTCAGGTGTCACATTTTAAGAACCGTGACTTAAATATGGTTGGAATATTTAAGTCTTCTCTTCTGGAAATGTTTATGATGTCAAGGTATCTAGCGCATATTCCAATGACCACAAAAGGGAACCCCAGACTTGAATGTATTTTGTTTTCAGGCGGTCTATACAGTATCCCCTAGCAAGAAAGATGCCCACACGACCCTAACCAAGAGGCAGGGAGGCGACGCATAATCACCAGAACACAGAAGAACACTAACTCTGAGCTCATCAGCATATTATTAAAGACTTCATTACAGAATTCCCACTGTTCCTTCAAATAATGTAGGAAAGCTATTGTTGGAAATGTGTGGCTCTTTTTTATTAGTTTCCTAAAAGATTTCAAGTTTAAAATCATATCTGGCAATTGAAACCGAAGTCACAAACTTGTGCAAAAATTTGTTTAAAAAAACCAACCTTGTATACATAACAGGTCTTGGAAACAAATTCTGCACTATACAATGGTAAATAAGAAGACAAATACATATTTCACACTTTTTATTTACAAATTTTATAATACCAGTCACACATTTCAGAACCATTTATTAAATTGTAAAGCAGACCACTCAAGTTTTACACTAAACAAACTGTCTCCAGGCAACACTTTTTAAAAGTGGCTTAGTAAAGGAGATCACTTTCCCAAAAACAACTAAAAACTTGCCTTGAATAAACCACAGTCACAAACAGTAACTAGGCAAAACTAACCATTGATACAGGATTTAAGACATCTTTAAAAAAAAAAAAACACACTTCAGGGCAGGCTCTAAATCACCCAGAAATGAAAAAAAAGATTTTGACAGCATTGATATTTATCACAAATCATTTTATACACATCCACTGCCCTTTACGAGATATAATGGTGAGATCTATTAGATTATGAGGTCACCTCCCCAGGGAATGGCAAAACTCAGCCACTGGCAGCATTTAAAACTAGACTGGAAGAGGTCTGTGGAACACTAAAAAGCCATCCTGCATTGATAGAAAGACAGATTAAATAACTTAAGAGATCCTTCCCTCCCCATCATTAGACAGTACAATTCTCACCATTATAAACCACGATTTAAAGCCAAAGGAAAAAAGCCTTTGAACACCTGAGATCAGAGGGAGCAAGGGAAACAACGGGGGAGGGGTGACTGGCACGAATGGCGGGGATTGAAAGAAGAACCCTTTTCGTACAAAATGCTCTCGTTAAAAAGGTGCTGTAAGCCCCCATCCATGTGCTGTGGCTGACTGATGTCAGCAACTGCCTGGGTTGGGCTCAAAGGGAGCCTCCTCTTTCCCTTCTTTTTATATCATGTGCCTTTCAGACGCCATGTTAGGATCCTACAGGCTGCTGCAGTTTCTACAGTCAGGGAGAATTTCTTCTTCCCTATCCTCAACCAATAAACTTCTCTAGCCAAAATAAATTAAATACGCACACAACGCTACCATTACTCAGGGCACAGATCACCTGAAATCCAAACAGATTATCCCAAGCCTACAGAATTTTCTCTAATCAGGCAGAGCAAAACCACCCCCATCACCGCCACACACACTTCTCTATCCGGAGCAGATGATCACCTTTCACCCACAAACTTTTCTATAAGATAAGGGTGCCCACCCCCCCAAAATTAATATCTCACAGGGATCGCACTGGGAAAATAGTCTTATCTTAACTGATACTTAAAAGTCACTATAGTTAGCCCTTCAGAAGTGGACAATTTGCGTGCTATAAACTTAACCTTATTTTCATTCCTTTAAACTACCCCGCAAAAAAAAAAAAAACCCAACCCTCCACCAAATCTCCCAGTCAGGCCCTCTCTAATGATCGCAATATTCACTTACTGTCGAAATCGCTAAATGCAAGGGTTTAGACACCAGATTCGAGACACTGGATACTGGCTCCATGTAGGGGGAAAACCCAGCTACAAGGGCGAGGTGCTGCTGCCCAGTCACTGCCAGGCCGCCATGTTGTGTCTGATATTTACACGGGGCTTAAATCGCGAGCCACGCTGCCCTCCCCGAGCTTTTGGTGGGGCGAGTCCCAAACCCTCCCCTACTACGAACAGGGGGGGTGGTGCGGGGGCTGTTCCCCTCCCTCGGGTCCCCTGCTCCCTATGGGGTGGAGGGTAGAAGCAGCAGCCTTAAACTTAGCGATGAAAGGAGGACACACACCCCCACCCCCCCCCGGCCAACGGTCTCCCTGCTCCCACCTGAGCCACGCTTCCCTCCGCCTGCTTCCCCCGCAGCGACCCCAGGCTCCAGGCCCTCTCTCCCCGCTGCTACGGCCGGGGCACCCCGACTCCCCGGCACCCTCTGCTCCCTCCAAATCCTGCCCTCCCTGCTCGCCCCCTGCTCAGCCAACCGCCCCACTACCTCCACGTCCCCTGAACCCCCCGCCTCGCCGCTCCCCCCCCCCCCGCCCAAGCCCAGCTATCCCCACCCCGCCGCTAGCTTCCTCCTCCTCCTCCTCACCCCACCCGGCCCGCTGCCTCCCCCCGAGCCTCTCCCTCTCTCTCGCCCCGCTTCCCCTCTCTCCGGCCCTCTGGCCCCGCTGCCTCTCCCTGTCTCCTCTCCCGGCCCGGCTCCGCCCGCGCCCCTGAGCAGGCCGTCTCCCCCGCGCCCTTCCTCCTAGCCCCCGAGGCCGCCCTAGCCCGCTGCCCCGGCCGGTCCCCCCAGCAGTATAGGTAGGAGTAGTAGTCGGTGGAATATAAAAACCTTGGCGATTTGCGCCTCGATCAGGGAGACGATGTCCTTGGCGAAGGGCACGTTCTCCTCGGCCAGGATGGTCAGCATGTTGATGTGCGGCTTGCTGTTGAACGTCAGGTCTTCCAGCGACGACTGGTAATCGCGGCACGCGTCCTCCCGGGCCTCGCTGCTACCAGCGCTGCTCTCCGGGGCCGACATGCTTCTCCGACCGGGGCCCGCACCAGGACCCGACCCACCGACCGAGAGCCCCCTCCCCGCGATACCCTGCCGCCGCCGCCGCCGAGCGATGCCGCCCCCCCCGCCGCTGCCGCTGGGCTCCTCTACCGCATCCTCCGGGCTGCGGCTCCCGCGGGCTGCGGTGCTGCCGTCGGTGCTGCCGCTCCTTCAGCCGCCGCCGACTCAGTCTCCGCGCTCACAAAATGGCGGCGGCGGCTACGGTTCGGAAGCCTCTTCCTCCAACCGTTGCGTCATGTGAAATTGTTCTGAGGAAAGGGGCCGGTGCTTTGGAATGCCCCTTTTGTTCGCTGACTGCGCCCCGATTGGCTGGCGCCCCGGCTGCTCGGCCCGCGATTGGCTCAGCCGTCACCACAGCAGCTCCTGATTGGTTAGGACCGCCCCCCCGCTCCTCTGATTGGTTTCTGCCCTAAAGCCCCCGCTCTCGCGCCGGCGTCCCGACTTCCAATTGGCTGTTTCCCTGCTCCTAACCCGCCCTGCTCTTCCTACCGCCTTCCCTCCCCGCCCCGAGCTCTGATTGGTTCCCGCCGCGCAATCCCGCCTCCCCGCCCAGCCCTGACTTGTGCCTGCGCGGCCCCGCCCTTATCCCCGCCCCCCGTCCGTTATTGGCTCGGCGGTTGGCGTGGCAACGCCGTTCCCCGCCGCCCCCGGGCGGGCCTGGGGCCTAGCGCCGGCCTTCGGCGGCCTCAGCCGCCCCCCCCCCGGGAACGGCCCGCCGGCACCGGGAGAGCGGCAGCGGTGTCCGTCGGCAGCCCCGCACCAGAGAAACCACTCGCCCTAGCGAAGCGAGTCGTGCCAGTGCAGGCCGCAGCGCTCACGTTGCCCCTCAGCGAAGCGCGGCCTTGTCCCCATCCGGGGTGGTTGTGCCACAGGGAGCCGGGAGGCCCGGTGTCAGCCGGGGGTGCCCCCACGCTGCTGGTGCCCGTTGATCCAAGACACAGGATTTTCCCTACCTTGTGGGAGTTCATTTGCCTCAGCGAGTGACCCTGGCCTCCCTCCTCCTCTTGACGCCCATCTGTCGTGCACCTTGTAACTGCTCGCCCCTCACACCAGTGTTCTTAGGTCTAAACAGAGCCAGGAGCAGTGTTTCTCCTTGTCACTACGCTAGTAGGAGAGAGCTAGTACAGTCAAAAGTAACAGAACCTGCTCTTGGTCATGAGATTTGCCCAAAGGTGGAAGTTAACTTGCTTGCAAAGCATTTTAAGGTATAGCCATTCCTTCCTCCCACTGCGTATTACTTACTAACTGTGGAGAACTGTCGGCACTTGAAAGTAGGCCATGGGTGAACGCTTCATTAAAATACACTTCGAAAAACACATTCTGTGAGATAATTTTTAAAATGCAAATTATATATCTCTCAAAATTTTATATATACATACCTAGGTTTTCTGCAAATATAGCAGCAAGATAGCAAAAACGGAGACCTGGCAAGTTGCTGGTAAAAACTGCTGTTTGCCATTTTAAATAAAAATGTATTTTCGTTTCTACGTTCGTATTTGTATCCCCTTTCTGAAAAATGTGACCTTCAAAACAGGGAAGAGGGGACAGGAAACACAACAGCATCTTTTATTTGCCCGTTGAATTGTATGTTTATGTTTGTTCCTGTAAGCCTCGAAATGCCGTACTTTGTACAAACCGCTTCGCCTTTACAGTGTGTTACCACAAGATAAGAAAATGAAACTAAAGTTTCTGGTCTCCGGCCGCCCGAAGCTGGGACTGTAAGACTTTGTCTCGGTGTAACTATTAGCCAGCTATTTGAAGACACGCTGTCCATGAAGAATATTAATTACGTACCAGGAATCGAGCCATAATGTAAACCCAGTTTATTTGGCAAAAACAGTACATATTGTTCTGCTCCTAGGGGAGAAACGTGGGGGTTGGGAAATCTAACTCCTCCCAAAATGACTATATTTGTAAGTTAGAACGCTTGTTCATACTAATTACAGGAGCAAAACCAATAATACGAGCAAAACTGCCTTGATGAGGATGTCACGTGGTCCAAGGCCACCCTCAAAACCAGATTTGCTGTTTGCTAATCGCCAAAGGACCCAGCCTGATGCGAGGCGAAGCAGTTTGCTACCCTCCAGAACACACCCGGCTCCCTGAGACCGAGTATGCCCTACGTGCCTGAGCAGATCCAGTATTTTAGGATATTATTAGTTTGTCTTTGCTGGTCTCGGTATGAAGCGAGAAGCACCTCAGCAAGGTCTACAGGCTGTCAGTGAGAAGCTGCCTGTGAGACCCCCATGCTGATGAGTTGTGGGAACGCTCCACCCTCTAAGAAATTCTTGAAACAGCCCATTAAGAGTGGCACAGAAATGCCTGTTGAATCTTGGGCTCTCTGATGAAACGTTTATTATTACAGGAATTACATCGTACCAGCAATATGTGCAGAGTGTGGATTTATCTATGCCTGCAAAAGCACGCTTCATAATGAAACCACCTCCTATCAAAAGCACGGCTTTTCCGAAATCATTAGTTAGAAATGCTTCTGGTACCACTATGTCCCACCTCTTCTCATCCCAGTTGACATAGCTGTCAGTTGAAGTTGGTTGTTGGGTTTTTTTACTGCTGCAGCTGGGGGTTTTTGCTGGTATAAAAGCCACTGGAAAGCCTCTAGACTAGACCTACATGTAGCACACTTGGCTTGAGAATCACCAGCAACTGATAATTAAAGAAGTTTTGCTGGATAGTTGTGAAATTATAGTACTACATGAGAAAATATATCAAGGTAAGAAGTCTTTCAAGAATTTATTACATTACAAAACATCTGTAGCTGTACTTGAAAATACTCATACTTGTGTTTATGCTTGAGCTGAATTTTCTTGGGAAGTTTAATAAAATTGCTTTAAACGGTTTTACAGCTAGGCAAGGATAGAAAAAAAAGGATCTCTAGGCACCCTGAAATGTTCTTGCTGCTTTTCATTCTGGAAAAGTAAAAAAAATTAATTGAAAATGCATCCTTTTTGACATGTTTGGGAAAGAAAAACACAAACACTAAAGAAGCAAACACAGTGTAGATTTTTAAATATTGGTTTAATGAGATGTAAATTGCCTCTCTGTACATGAGCTGAAGTCCTTTGTTCTCCAGCCGAGATTCGCTTAAGGAAGCAGACAGTGTTTCTCTGCGGTTCCTCCCAAAGGGCGAAAAGCTTTACCCTCTCGTCCAGCCTCCAAAGCAGCTTTGCTGTCATCAGCCTTGCACTCTTCAGTAGCTGATCTGTAGAATAGCCTCGAATAGAAAGTTTGCCGATGTAGCTACAGTAGAAGAGCTGGTAAACCCTCCTAGAGATGGGATCCAATTTAAATTGCTTTAATAACTATGTATTGCTTATATCAGAACTGCAAAGGATGTTTTGCCATTGAAACTACATCTGCAGGTTTTCACCAGCAAAGCTGTATTGATTGGCGAATGTTGTTATAGTCCTGCTATTGCTAAATCAGCAAAACTTTTAAATGTAAACCAGACCTCCATCATCTGCCAGTCAGATTACTCCCTGTCTAGGTTACACACGTCCCATGCAGCTTCCCTCACTTTTATTCACATTTAGAATTGTACTTTGGTGACCTCAGACCAAATAACCGTAAGCTTTTTATAACTGGATTATCTCCCATTTAGATCTAAGCACCTAGGTTCCTCCGAATGCAGAGAGCCTAGTTTTGTTCGTAAGGTTGAAATGTAGGAAACACTGGAATTACAGACTTGGGAAAGCACAAAAAATTGCAGTTTGCTGTTCCAGTATCTGGTGGTAATGAGGCTGAATTGGGGATGCATGATGAAGGAACCATCTACTAACATTTCTGTACTTACGAAATGCTGCATATTGTAACTTTTCTAATATGGTTTAAGTTTCACAGCCTCAGAAATTCTTAAGACAAACTGAATATATTCAGTAAAAAATAATTTGATAGGTTGATAATTAGGAAAAATTCAAATACTGACATACTGAAAAATATGTTTAGTATGTCTAGACAAATGTACTAACCTATATTGCCTTTCAAAGCTTTGCAAGATAGTCCTGGCAGCTTGTAATTTCCGTAACATTTTCATTGTGATGAGTTCATCTTTACAAGAAGGCAGACAGACTGCAAACAGCAGCAAGCCAGGATCAAAGGCTAACGATAGATAGGGAAGAAACTGTTGAATCCACATATTCCTGCCTTTGTCAATGCTAAATACCATGGCATAAAAACCAGATCTCTGAAATATTTTGGACAGTATTAACAAACCTGCTATTTGGTATGTGGCTAAAACACCCAAAGATGTGACAGTAGCCTTTTGGGAACCACCTCTTTATTTACACTGACTCAAACCAGCTGGGCTACCAGTAAAAGCCTGACCGCAGCAGCTTGTGTTCCTGGTGCTAAAGACTTGCCGAGTTCCCACAAAGGCTTGTGTAATCTTTCGAAATCCCTTGTTGTCACAGCTAGATTGTTACCGGTACCCAAGTTGACATGCCACCATCTCACCTTCTGAACTGACGTCTTGGTGGCTCTTGGGAGACTGAAGGACTCAAAACCCAGATATGTTTGGCACTTCTCTGTCACCTTCAGCCACACAGGTGGATATTCATTACTGTTCTGTGCTACCTGTGACTGGGCGACATTTTGCTGGGCAAGGTTCTGGGTTGCTACAGAAACTGTCTCTGCAGATCCATTCAATCAAGCAAGGCTCTAGTGACAAGACTCGTGCTTTCAGCAGGAACATAAATAATTCACATTTTTGCTGGGCTGCTCTCTGTGCCTTCCCTACAAGCAGGCTGGCGGCTCAAAGGAAAGCAGCTGTGATTAGCTGGAACTCATAGCTAAAGAGTTAAAGGTATGTTTACTAAAGTATATTTTCAAAACGTTTTCATAGAATCATAGAATTGTTAAGGTTGGAAAAGACCCTTAAGATCATCAGGTCCAACCATTAACCTACCACTGCCAAGTCTGCCACTAAACCACGTCCTTTGCTTCAGAGCATAATTTTTTTTTGAGAGGGGCAACACCAGCAAGCCTCTCTGTCAACCGTTTGTCAGAAAGATAATGGGAGAGACTCTTTGTTTAACTAAACCCACTCCTATCACATCGCATCACGCTCCACCAGTTGTCCCTTGCTGCAGTACAGCTGCCGAGGAGGCAGCTGGTTTTCTGACTGATAAAGCACGCAGTCACGTAACACTGTGGAATTAACCTGGAAAAGACCCCCCCACTGTTTCAGATTTGCCTGGCCGTCCCTACCCGTGGGCAGCCAGTGGCCGTTGGCACAGATATCACTGAGTAACTACAGCGGTGAAGGGCTCGCAACATTTAGGCTCTGTTTATGCATGGTGCTGGAACTGCTTGTTAAAACTTGACATTAAGCTATATAACTACTAAAATACCTTTTCTATACAAAAATGCAAGAGGATTCCCTCTGTAGGAGTTGTAAACCCTTCTCGCTCTGACTTTTCCCGTCTATGCAAACTACCGGTCCAGTATTTAATCCATCCCCCTCTCAACCACGCTTCTGCTGTTCAGATCTGAGAGTTCAACTCTTCCTTCTGCAACAACAACCACTTCTACAACTATTTTCAATGAATACGGGATGGATGTCCATGAGTATGGGATAAATGTCAATGAATATGGGATAGATGGGATAGTCCACAGCAGCGTTTGGGTGAGCCAAGTTCTTGTCCACCTTTAGCAAGTCAATCACCCGAGAGCCTCGTGAGTAAATTCCATGTAGTGAAGTAGTATTTAGGTTGTATTTGTGACTGCAGCTAGCCTGGCCTCCGCTCAGGTCACGGACTGACCTTTTTGTTATGTTACAGTGTGGTCTGATACACACAGCCCCTACAGAATGACAGCCCCTCCTGCCCCCCTGTCCCCATCACAGCTCTGTCTGGCTGCAGAACAGTCTGTATTTTTGTGCTTCTGTGCATTGCACCAGCTTACTAAATGTTTTGAAGTTGGTGTGGGAGAATGTATCTGCTTTTGCTAGATCCCTTTTTAGAAATGTTTCTAGCCTGCCAACTCTGTGGAGTAAACTATAAAGAGACTGAAAGGCTCTAGACTTGTGGTTGTGGTCCCCACTCTGAACAGCGATGGCACATGGATCCACACCAGGGTAAAGACCTATTCCAGCCATATCCATACAACTGCCATTTCTGCCACAGAAAGCAGTGGCAGGGCATGACGGGAAGGCGTGTTGTGATCCGTTTTACCTCCCAGATCCTTTTGGGAAAACCAGCTGCTCACCAGCTCCTCCTCATCCTCTATCTGTGTGCCTAATCGTTCATGCCTAAGTGTACAACTTTGCACTGGTCCCCGTTGAGTTTCAGTCTTCAGAACATCGCTCCAGTTTTCAAGGTTGTTTTGAATTTGAATTCCATCCCCTATTATACTGCAGCCTGTACAGTTTTGCACTATCAGCAAATTTCATACATGTGTTTTCTATTCCATCATTCGTATTGTTAGTGAAAACATTGAACAAACAAGGATAGACCCCAGTAGCCACCTTTCTGTGCTGACAGTGTATGAAACCTGATTTCTACTGACCCTATAGGAGTTTCAGCTAGTTTGTTTATGAGAATGCACCACAAGACAAAAATTTCACTGAAGTCCAGATATCTGATATCTACTGCTTTTTGCTTATTTATGAGTCGTGTTAGCTTATCATAGAAAGAAATTTGATTGCGACTTCTACCTGATATAATTTCTACCCAATGAATCCATGGTAGCTGCTACTTCTCTCCTTGTTATTTTCCAAATGCTTACAAATAACTTTTTATCTGCTCCAAATTGAAGGAACTGGAGACAGCTGGTCTTTAATTTGTTAGTTCCAAAGACCAAACCCATCAGATCCTGCTTCTTATTGATGGTATTAAAGTCACACACCTTACATTAGCCCACTAGAAATGCTGGAAATGATTTACATAATGAATCTACAGCCTGCACAACTGCATGCTTGCAGTGAGCGAGGATCTGACTAGCAGAGAAGCATCCGATCTTTGCACTAACACTGTAAAAATCAATTGGGAAAAAAGGCAATGTGAACACCAAGCTCTGAAAAGGAAGAGCTATTCTTTAATGCGTTTATGGAAGCAGACCCAAGACGGACCCCTGCAGGGCCACGGCTCTCTTCTGCCTGTGAATCACTGATAAATATTTTCGGAGCACAGTTACACAACCAGTTTTGCACCAACCCTATAGGAGTTTCAGCTGCTTTGCTTATGGGACTGTTACGTGAGACAAAAGCCCTACTCAAGTGGACACCTTTAGAGCTTTTTTTCCCCTCTCCACGTGGCTTCTTACCCATACAAGGATTTCTACTGGTTTGATAAGATTTTTTTCAGATCATTTTGTGTTGCCCATTGCTAATGTCTTTGTTACCTATTGTGGGAAAAAAAAATTGAAATGTTGGCAAAGATTTGCAAGGGATTTTTAAAAAATATATATCTGTGTTGTTTTTTTTTTAACTAAAAGCAAAGGTTCAGGTTTTCCTTAACAAAAGCACACTCTCCACCAGAAAATGCATGGTTTGACTGTGAGATGCAAAGTAGTTTTCCCTGAAGTCATGAGATAAGATGCGTGGTGGTCTTTCTTTCTGGTTCTTTGGTTAGATTAGAAGGAAGCTTCATGAATTGAATTTGCTACTGCTCCTCCGGGCAATTTTCTGGGAAGAAATGTTGTGATTCCTGGCTAAAAATCTCTTCTCACTTGCCTGGAAGTGTCAATTTTGGGGGTTCGGCTTACACTGCTAGACCAATGATAGCTTCTTAGTGTGGTGAAAAATCTTTTTGTGTGTACTGTATCACAGAAGGTTTCCAGCATTTCTCTTGAGAAGTGCAAATCTGGGCTCAGGATGGTGTTTCAGCTCTTACTTACTTAACACAGCTGTGTGCCAGCAACATGAACGCTCACAGAACCTCGAGTAGGGGCCCAAACAGGCACCCTCTCTTTTTCCCACTCCCATGCTGGATGGCTTGCGCTGCTATGCATCTCCCTACCAACACATCTCTTCCCTCTCTCATTTTCGGTCTGGACAAGAAAACCCATGCCTGGGTCAGAAAACAATTATTTTTGCAGTGACCTGAGCTTTTGTGGTCATTAAATAAAATTGTTGCTAGCTCAACTGCAGAAACGCTTCCACGAAACCCATCTTTCCTTATCCCACCCTAGACAGCCCCCCTGTATAAAAGAATATAAAAAACCATAATGCCCCATAGTGGGCCAGACTCTGCGGCCACTTACACCGGAGTAACCATACAGAGGGCGGGGGGATTGCCACGTTATCAGCACATGATCTCTTGTTACCCGGAATCTTCCCTTATTCTTCAAACAGGATTTTCCTGTTACTATGTGTAGGCTGGAAGGTTTAAGTACAGTCTGACTCTTCCTACTGCTATGATTGTAATTATCTCCTGGGAATCTTTATGGATATTAAGTACGGAGGCATAAACCTGCTCGGCAGAGGAATATCAGCGCTCTGCAAACCCAGGCTTTCTGGGGGACAGCTGTCATCATCACAAAACAGCCAAGCGAGCAACCGTCCCCCTCAACCCTTTACATTAAGGAACGTTTTTTGACTTAAGCCTATTCTGTATCTTGTAAGAAGATTAAAAGAATTAAAGAGAAACCAAGTGACCTGTTTAGTCCATTCAATATTAAGCATATGACACACAGCTTCGTCTCATACAGGGCCAGAATAAGCAGGAGGACATGATCATGCACCTTTTATGCTGCTCTTGAGGAATTCCAAGCTGGAACGCCCTGCCTGCCTGCATCTCCAGAGGATCCCCAAAGCTATGTAGTTGCATACACACGCCACCATCCACAGTTCTGGGAAAGAAAACATCCTATTTTGGTTGTAGCAGAGTGATTATTTCAATATATGAAGAGGAGAGCTACCCTGTCTGTGCTGTAAAGGTTTTAAGGAGGTGGAAGGTGCCTGGGGGGGAGTGGGATGGGGCGTGTAGAAGCCATGGCCCCATGCAGACCCTGCCTGAGGGCTCTTGCACAAGGGCCGGGTGACCCAGCACTTCCTTCACCCGTGGTCTGAGTACATCCTGCTCATCACATCAGTGCAACGGTGGCACGTCGGTGTAGGGGACACGGAGGGGACGGGGAATATGGCCTTGAAAGAGGGGCCCTGCAGCAGATCTGTGCCTGACAGCCTGCTCCCCAAGGCTGCAAGACAAAATGATAAAAGCACGATGACTTTTTTCACATACTGGTGGTGCCGAAAGCCTTCGCCTTTCCATCTGAGCGCCAGTAATGCTGAACTGAAGTGTAATCTTTTTAAGGACTCCGGCGACACCACAGTAAAACAATTCACTGGCTGGCCTAAGCGGGGATGTTTAAAGAAGTACTCATGATGTTCTTCTTCAAGGCCATCATGAAAGTCCTGGGCTAATTTCCAAGTGCTTTTACAATCCCTTTTGCCCGAGTTGCTAGCAGGGAAAAAACGCCAACTACAGTTTATCTGCACGCTGTAGGGAACGTACAGCTGCCTAACATACCCGTCTGTTTGCAGCACTGTATTTGTCCAAAAAGTACTTACAGTAAATACTGTCAATCATAAACAATCCATAATGAATTACCAGACTGTTCTCTTTACATTGGGAGCAGCTGGTATATTGGGATGTACTGTGAGAGTCACCGCTCGGAGATGTGCCAAGCGAGACAGGAACTGGGACAGGTTACTAGCCTGCTTGTGATCAGTTCTTGCTTTGAGTTGGGTTTATATGAGACAATACCGTATTTGGGGAGTTTGGCATCATTTTAAATATATTTAGACAAAGGGTGAAAGTCTTGTATTTCTGTGTCTAATTAACCATTTCAGCGCTGTGAAAAGGAAGGAGCCAGAACCTAGCCCCATAATACAACTGACCCTCAAAAATCTCTGTGTGTGTATATATATATGCTCTATATTGTGTATGAGTTAGGCTGCAATTTCAGTTAAATCAATAAATTAGCAGATTCAAATTATCCAGTCACCAAGTTAATACGGTGGATAACCAGAATATATACATACTGATGAACTGGTGAACTGCAGCAGAACTCAGCGGTAAGCAGGCACATTAGTAGGCTGCTTAAATAAAATCTTTAGCGATTCTCTCTATCTGCTTTTTCCTCCTGGTAGCAGAAATTCTGCCTTCTCCTTTTGCCCTTCTCCCCCCTCGCTGCTTCCGTCACAGGAATAAGGAAGTCCACAGGTACCTATTTGTTTCGCTCATACTATGTGTACTTTGTACACTGCAAAAATTACACACTAGCACATAAATAAGTTGAGGGCCAGCAAATACGCTTTGTTCAAGCTCGGTATCTGTTATAAAGGGCCCCACAAGCATTGAAAAGGGGAAAAATCCGAATGATATAGCCCAAGAAGTTAGCTCTGCTGCGGTGCTTTATGAGTCCTTTGCCTTGCCCTTATATTGCTCTTTACCTCTGGACTCAGCTTGTGTAAATGCGAATGCAACTTGATGCTTCCAGGCCAAAGTTTAGCAATGGGTTTAAATTCAAATCACAATGTTTTGCAATTTACTCTTGCCTTGTGAGTGTGCAAATGAATACACTACGCATAGGGCAGTGGAATGCAGTTTTCAGCAATTAACTAAGGAATTCACATTATAATCCTGCAAGGCAGCTGACGGCAGGCAAATTCATTCTGAAGGTAATAAACATATATAATGATATTAGCACTCTGGTAGAGTCATCAGATCCTTGAGGCGGACCTACCTCCAGTTTTCCCTTGAAGCAAATGCCCCAAAACACAAAGCTCTTAACTCTAGAAATCAGATTTTATTAGAATAGAAAGGAGTCCTTTTTTGTTTTTTAAATAGAGAACACTTCAGGTGAAGAACAGAAGCAGAAAGTTTCCAAATTAACTCCTTGTAGGGCAGGTTCTTTCTTTCAAATGCTTCTAACTGCACCAAGAAAAGCACCTCGCCCCCTTTCCATGGCTCCAACCACGGCTGCAGCATCCAAGACAAGACAGAGGCAGCCTTCCTCCCTGCTGCCGAACACCACCCGGTGCGTTTTATTATGGATCATGTTCCCGGGAACACAACACATAGTGAAAATGAGCAGAACAGGCACTACCCCTGCAGGCTGAAAAAGGCGGCCCGGTGGCGGTGGCTGTTTTGCCCTGCGGCAGTGAGTTAGATGCTCTACGTAATTGCCTACTTTGTCGTGTTTCAAACCGGCTCTGTACCCAGGTAGGTGCTCATTATAGGCGAATATATTTGGGGATTGTGTGTCTTATGTTGACTTAGGCAGGTGAATGAAGGCACGCTAGCAAATCCATAGCGCGTAAGCGTATTTGTAATTTATAAACAGCTACATTCTCAGTATTGCAAGATAGATAACTATCACGGTCTTTGTTATCGGGGTGTTATGGCCTGTGTAACGTAAGGGATGTAGGTAGTCGCTTTGGAGACAGACGCAAGAGGCTGGTGATTTCACACCCGAGCTTCTGTGTGCCTTCAGTTTGTGACCCAGGTTGCGGTCTGATGAAGAAAACGCGGCTTGTGTCCCATGTTGGGTTGCATAAAAGGGACGAGTGCACAAACGTGAATCTCACAAAGCACATTACTTACCTAATTTACTTACAATTTCACCAAACTGATTAAAAACAAAGCAATGCTCTGTATTTTATATGATTTAGGCTGCAATTTCAATTAAGTCTATAAATTAGCAGATACAAATTATCCAGTCACCAAGTTAACACAGCAGATAACCAGATTACATAATGAAAGCAATTCTTTTTTTTTAACCTTATCTTAGAATTTAATGAAGATCTCATTTTCTTTTAACCAGAAAAACCCAGCTACTATTTAGCTAATATTTTATTGACATAGTTATCATGTCACTGGAGGACCCTGTCATTACTGGGCACAGGTGGCTGCTGAATATTAAGTGTATATTTTGGTCTCAGGCCGGTTAAAAGATCCAAGCAGACAAGAACTGTACCTGTGCTCAGCTCAACAAAGTACAGTTATACCAACGCCTGTGCCACATCTTCTTTAAATCTCCCTATTAACACATGTTAGCGGTTTTATGTTGTCCTTTGCCATCATTATGCAATAACACAGAATCTTTTTGAAGATTTAACATGTAGATAGATGATGGTTGAATCATCTCCAACAGCAGTTTTCAAATAGCACAGGCTTTTTCACTGGGAAGAACATACCAGTGACAGAGTGCTTTCCATTTTTAGCAACGAAAAAAGATACGGTTCACCCTCCTCCTCTCTAACTGTGGCTTAATGACACAATAAATCCAACATTAGGGTCCTTAGTCTCCGACCAGATGTGCCCTAACCCACTATCCAAGGTGCAGATCCAGTTTTCACTCATGCTGTCAGTTAAAATGTCTTTAACAGTTTTGTTAATTTTGTACTGACACACTTAATGCGATTACAGCTACCATCTCTCGGTGCCATTGTCACCTTATGTCAGATTGGATATCAGCTACCAGCTGTTATAAAACCTGTCTGAACTCCATACCACAGATACTTCATAATTCAATGGAAATGAAGCCACGTGCCCACACCTGACTGGAACCGAACCCACATGCTTGGGGATCCACTAGTGCACGGATCCAGGAATAAAAATGATGGAAGCAGCCTTACGCATGCACTGCACACACACTGAAAATAAGACATGCTTTCACTGAGAAAAAGTTAAAAATAAAAATTTCAGGCAGCTGTTTGATTTATTAGGATCTCTCTCCTTAAAGTCACTCTGGGATTTTACCAAATTGGGTGTTCTTCCATAAGGGTGAAAGGCAGAGTGTGTAAGGGTCTTGGCTGAGAAAACTTAGCCCTGGCTTCTGGCTGAGACTGCAAATGCAAGACCTACATCAGTATTAATTTTGTTTAATAAAATTAATTAAAATTTCTTCAGCACAGTATCTCCTTACATTCCTTCTTTTCTTGTCAATCACTGTCATGTTCTCAGCATTTTTAAAGCACTCCAGATTTTTACTGTGAAGGAACAGAAGAAGTAATAAGAGCTCACAGCTCATCTTCTTAGCTTTTGACCTAAAAAACACAAGGATCTTTGGCATTTTATAAGAGGACATTCCACTCATAGCTAAACAATTAAAGTTTTCTTGTTCCAGTTATAAAGGCTCCCACGTTCTTCTCTTCACGTGTGAGTGAATATTCCGGCTTGGGAAGACATGGTGCGCTGTTAATTTTGGTTGTAGTGTTTCAGGGAAGAGCAAGAAAAAGAAGGAGAGAAGTGGCATCATCACTGCAAAGTCAGGTCTCGGAGTCCTGGCTACTTGTGTTCAGTTAGATTTCTGAAAGATACAATCGCTCTGTGCACTGCTTAGCATCTCTGCTGCTTTAAGATTGATCTTTGTGTATTAAAAAAAATGGTGGGTTTCATACACTCAGTTTTTGCACCGTTGATTTGTCTTGGAAGACTGACATGTCTGGCCCAAGCCACCCGTGACCAGTCAGCAGAAGGGCAACGAATGATATTTTCGCGTGCTGTTGTACCAATATGCACTTCCTTCCTTTGTCGTAGAAGCTGCAGCATGTGTTGATTCAGTAGAAAAACAAACCCTGTAATAACTGGAGAGACTTCTCATCATTACGGTGCCAGCTGGTTTTAATGCTTGTCTTAGTTCAACTCAATAGAATGACTGGAGTTTAAATTGCACATGCATAGATGTTCGCACTGTAGTAAATCTCTTTCCCTTGGCTTCTCACAAGATGAAACAGCTCTTAGCACTGCTGCAAGGCAGAGACAAGACATCTGCAGGAAAGAGTAGAGCTTGTTTTGCTGATAAGAAGCTGCTTTTTGAAACCGAAGCAGCCCCTCCTCTGAGCATGCGTTCTCTTCAAACGTGTCACAATTTCCCTGTTGCTAAAGTCCATCCTGTCACAGAATCATAGAGTCATAGATCCTGTCAATTCGTTCCTTGTTGATTTTGGCAGAAGGGTCATCCAAATCAAGTAGGTGGTGACAAATTCCTGCTCTAAGAAAGTAAGATCCCACTGGGAAAGCTGAGCATAGACATTAAAATGTTCCACAAGAAAAACCATCATGTCGCCCCCGTATTTTCCTTGTCAAAGATTTTTCCTTGTCAAAAATTCTGTGTCTTGACAAAGCAACTGTAAATTGTCAATAACCAAAGGCACTGCATTTCAAATCTGGAAAATTGTTGGCTCTTTTACCCCACTGATGTCATTTGGCTTGTTCCATCTTCTGTCCTCTTTCTCTGTGGGATAATACCTGAAAGGACTTGGTTCTAGGAAGGCATGATGGCTGTACAACTGGCATAGAGATTATGCGTGAGTTCACACTGGATCAGCTGGGTCCAGTGATAGCCAAGACCAATAAAAAGACTTATGACACTGTCCAAGAGGTGAAGAGGAATGTCTCACTGGCAGCAAGGAACGACAACATAGCTCTGCGGTCTCCAGCTATTTGTCAGCACACCCATCAGACTGCATAGCCACTGAAAATGTAGCTCTTTAGCCAAGACATTATGTTTGCAGAGTCAAAGTTAAACTAAACTAAGCCACCGTGAATAAGAAAGACCATCCAACCTGCTCTACCTAAGCTCCTGCTATATTCTGTTGAGAAAGGATAAAATACCCAACTGTGCAAACCTGAGGAAAGAACTTAAGTGCTGTTTTCGGACACCTACTCCATTTCAGCCCTTGAAGGGTCAGATGTCAGACTGCTGAGATTTCAGTGGCATTAGGAGCTCGCTCCAAAAGGCAGTGAAATGCAATCCGGTGGAGCATTGCGATATCTACTTTCCAGCTGAATCCAGAACTTCTTGGGCCGCTGGACTCATTACGCTATGGGAGGAGAGTTAGGTGTCTTGGCATGCAGTAAATGCAAGTAATTAATCCCCAAAATCAAGAATTCATTAATTTAACCCAAACTACAAACAGCTCATTTTTTAGCAATTTATTATAATTCAAAACAGCAGTGATGATGCCCTAGGAAAGGGCAGTAATTCATCCAAAACTGATAAAACTGAGACTAGTTCAAATAAAAACTGTCGTCCAGTATCATCAAACCAAATCCCAGGGGACAGATAGCAAACACGGAGCCTGTACAGGGCAGGCTGAAGGGTTAGAGATGACTCAATATTTCACGGCATCATTGCAAACAGGAAGAGGCTATTTCATAAATCATGGGTCATTTCCATAACCTGAAAGCCCATATGTGTACTAACAGGTCATTACAGCAAGGAATCACACACAGCATTTTCCATATTATTAACCTCCAGCAGAGCTCAAGTGCTGTGCACACCTAAAGCCTGCGGAAAGCTCTATACAGTTTGGTGTAGACTGGAAACTGTTCTGGGAGAGCCACAGCAGATGCTGGTGTCACAAATGCACCCCCATGTCTGCAATAACTCTGTCTTACCCTCCTGACCCTGTTCCTCTAATCCTTTGTAATCATTCTTGTGGCATTTCTCTGCCTTCAAGTACATCAAGCACCGTGGCCAGTTTTGGAAACTGGTTCAAAAGGCTTGATCCCTGCAGAAGAGGAGGATGCAAATCTCACTCACGTGCGTTTGGTATTCCCTGTGTTTTGTGGAAGGGAAGGCCAGAGGTTATCTGCTCTTTGTAGCCGTTATGGAAGATGCCTCTTCAATCTTTTGCCTGAGTTGGTCACTAGTTTGCTCTATTTCTGCAAATGGAGAGAAATGTTACCTGCTGTAGCAGATACTAAGGCCTCGTCTGTGCTATACTTCTGAAAGAGTTCAAAATGAAGACTGCTGGTACTCAGTGTTTTTGAAAATTGAAGAACTTTAGATAGGAAGTCTGTTTTGAAAACATAGGTTCTGAGTGGTAAAATAACTGAAATCAAGGACAGGAATTTTTAAATTTTTGTTCAAACCTTTTAAAACTACTTAAATACATGTAGGAGAATTCTCAACAGAACATCTAATACAGAATATAAATGACTATATATTAGAACATGATAAATTTTCCATCATCACTTACTACTACCTTTTATTATGTACAGCTTCCCAACAGATCTCCAGTCAACAACAGCCTGAAGTACTCAGACTTGTGCAATTGCTCCCATGTGGAATTCTACTGATTTCAGAAAAGTTAATGACTACCTACTAATTATGTAAGTAACTCTCACGCTTTATGCCATTGGATGTGAAATCAGAGCCATAAAATCTATTAAGTGTCTACAGACCATTAAGGATGAGCGAGAGTAGTACCCAACATCAGTAACGCCAGCCTGTGGACCCAGTGGGTGAGATGTGTCTAAGCCAGATGTGTAGGCTACAAGTCTAACTTTGAGCCAGTCTAGCCTCTGCTGCCTCTGTAGTCAAGGGAAAGGAACAGACATCTCAAGAGACAAATTAGTCTCCCTGTGACACAAGCGCAAGAACTGAGCCCATTCCTGTGTAATAGGTGCTCACATAATTAGCTGTCTAGTCATTAACTGTCACACATAGTGGGACTCTGCATGAGAATAATTATACATGCACAAATGATGTTTGGGATCAGGCTCCTGCTAGATTGTGTTCTGCAAAGTTAGATTCCTAAATTAGGCTAAGAGGTATTGGATGGATCAGCCTTGGGATGTGTGCAGTCCTCGACACAGAGCATAAGGAAAGCCTCAGCACAGACTGGGCGTCGGTTAGATGGCTGAAGTTCGGCGAGATGAATTCCATTCGCTATTAATGTCTTAAGTTTCAACCCCTAATAAATGCTAGGACACTGACAACTTACTCACAGAATTATTTCTTTCAACTGCTTTGGTCCTAGACTGAAGTAGTTCCCAATCAATAGCAACAGTATCTCAAACCTGTCTTCCTAAATTTAATTGTAATTATTGGTTATTCTCATCTGGAAGAATAATGTCAAAGCAAAATAAACAGTGAGGAAAAGTTCAAATGAAAATCTTTGCTAAATACTTTATAATTACTAACTAAAGATAACTGGAGGATTAGGACATAAAGGAAGCACCAAGGCCATCAGGCTCAATATTCAGCCATGAAACATTAAAGCAATGTATAAACGGTCTTGCAGCCACCCTCTGCTGGTAGAGACCCACAAGTACAGTGCACTAGCAGCTGGAGCAGCCTCTCTAATTTCAAAGCTAGCAGAGATCAATGCCTCTGACACGCATTTTGCAGCACCATGTAGTATTTGGATGCATCGAAGACTTCAGCTGGTGGTGGGGAGCTTGGGCGATGGCGGGACCGCAAGCCCCGCTCTGCCCGTTAGCATTACGGGGCGCCGGGGTTCTGCAAGGGGGGACTGCCATTCCCTCACCCCACTCGCAGCTGCATCCAGCCCAGGTTTAAACTTCCAGCCACAGCTCTAGGAGAGTCTGCGATGGGGGAGAAGATAGGAAGAGAAGGGTTTATGACTGCTAACACGATCCCTGTTCTCTTTGCTGCTCTGCAGGCAAAACAGATGGGCTAGTACACCACAAACCCTGCCGAACATTGACTTTATAGGCATGCATTCATTTTAGTTTTTTTTAAAAAAAAAAAAAAGCAAATCTAATGTACCTGTTTTGAAAATCTGGGCTCCTTTTATGATTTTTACTCTTTTCTAAAGAAATAACACAAAGCCACTTTATGTCTTGGCCTTCAAAAAGTCAACATATTCAGTGATGCCACAAAACTGGATGTGTAAATGGATACGAGGAGTTAAAACTGATGTCACGAGAAGGTTCAAGAAGTTACATTTTATCTACAGATGTCTTCCAAGATAATCCTTATTGAAGTGGGAGTGGTAGTCAGCTACATTTATTAGTGCATTAAAACGGGGGTGAACCCTAGAGAAGTGTTTGAATCTCCTCTTTAAAATGTTGTCAACTAGTTTCCCAAGGGTTTTTAGACATAATACTGTAGGCATAACGTTGTAAGAAGGGCTGGGTGTGCTCAGCCTGCTGAAAAGGTTTTGTGCTGTTGTATTTTAGTGGTGACTGGTTAGATCCCAGCAACACTGGGGTTCTGCATCTTCACTGGGTACCTGCAAAATGGCACTTCGTCTTTGAGGTATTTAGGGCAATTGCCTTTAGAGATCTATTTATCCTCAGGTGTCATCAATTTAGGAAATGGAGGGTGCTACTTTACATTTTTAAAATGCAAAGGTTAAAAAATATGAAACTCAGCACACGGAGTGCACTTTTCAGCTACCTTTTAAGTGTTATTTTCCCCCCCTCAGAGATTCAATGGGAACCAGAAGGAAGATCATCCCCCAGAGATGAGAGATGCCAAAGCAGAGTCACAGCAGCCAGCTATTTACACTGATGTCCTCCAGTGCAGAACATGGCCCTGACATGTACATGATTTGCCCACTGAATGTACCAGGAGAGGATCCAGGTCCTCTGAAGTTTGAGCTCGGTAAGTCTTGTGATTTATGACCCAATTTGAACATCTTTATTCCAATATTCCTGACTTATCTAATGTAGATATGTGCAGCTGTACTATGAAACATGAAATAAATGCCTACTAAGAAACATAATTTATATGCCTTTGCATAAAACCGCTCATATTTGTACAAAGAGGAGAAATGTAATTGATTGTAAGTTACATGGAATATGTAGGGATTCTCTGGGGTTTATTTAGCTGAAACATCTACTAAAAGAAAAATGGAGATGGGTCAAACACGTTCTTCCCATCAACACCTGCTATGAAGGACCCTTGGAAAAGCACAGAGCCACCTTCACGTTGTGAGCTCACCAGGGCCTTCTTAGAGGATTTCAAAACCCTAACGCATGATTACCACGATAGGGCCAGGGGAGAATATTTGATCACAGTGCCTGCAAAGAGAAGACCAAGTCACATAACGTGCTTTGTCAAATTTAGCAGAGGTCACACACGAGAGTCTACAAAGGTATTTCTTGGACCTTGTCCACATTAATGTCCCCTCTGTTACAAACAGTGTAAGGACCAGTAGCTTTTTTCCACAGTCAGCCATGAAAAAAGGTTCATCTGATGGCACGGCAAGATGCATCCAGGCCTCCTGTATCTCAGGACTGCTTGTGCTAAAGGGCCATACTTATTAGACCAGCCATTTTCAAACAAGAACGGGAATGAGCTTCAGGAAGGGGGACATAGAAGCCATGGGGACAGAAAGTGACAAAGGCAGAAGGTAGCACCTCTTGAGACCGGTGTCCCCTCACCTCCTCCACCACAGGGTGCTGCTGTCCCGCCACCCAGGGCAGGGGACGGACGGAGGGCAGCACCCGATCAGACCCCTGCACCAGCTCTGGAGCTGTTCAGGACATCCCAATGGACAAGAAGGAAAGGAGGGCTCTTTCCTCCAACCTTTCTTTTTTCTTCTTTATGATGGGACGCAATAGCCGGAATTCTGCACCCACCGGAATCACCAGCTCCACACAGCTGAACAAATGGGGAATTATCCCAGGGCTTCTCACACACACCAGGGCATAACCTACTCATTGAACACCGAGTGCGATGTACTGTGTATGGGTGACATGGAGATACTACAGAAAAGGAGAAAACCCAAAGGCTGGAAAACCTCTGTGTTGGCACAAAGCCTCCCTTAACACGTATGTATGAGCTAGAAACAGAATGGTGACCAAAACCAAATGCCATTTGTGAGTGGTGGACATGAGCAAAATAACACCTTGCATTCCCTGCTATGTCACTAACTGCTGAGCAGTGAATTCAGGGAAGACTGGGGTAGCCATCCCGTTGCATCCCACAGAGGCACACATTACCTGGAGGCTGGGCACATAAAGCACTACCGCAGCACAAGGAAAATTCAGGTGCACGTTTCCTTTGGGAGGAGTACAACTGACAAATCGACTGTACCCAAGACGCAGATCCACCCATACCAGCGAGCATGACTGAATATTACAGGGAGGCAAGCGTATTCCAAACCCAGGATCTTGGCTGTCATGATTTTTACCTAAATTTACCTTCAACAGAGAACCGACTATAGCGAAAGGTTGGGATATTTGCGATACCGTCAAACCCACGTGAAGGAGGCTGCAACGCCGCTCAGAACGAATGGCAGCAACGTTATCCATTCTGGAGAGCCGCAGCACTCAAGCGTTGACAGAAACTTGTGAGAGACCCCACACATACCTGCTCCCATGGCCAAGCACGTCACACGCCTCGTACTCATGACAAGGTTAATCCATGGCCAAATACCCTTCTCAAGGATGAGAGGTTAAAAGACAGACATGATGAGAAATTTTAACAAAACAAGATGATGCACACAAACTGTATTTGTTGGGGACCAGACTTTCACGTTCGATCTGTTCTCAAGAAGGAACAGCTGCTCCATCCCAGGAGTCTGTTGGCAACACAGAGCACAGAGCTCCTCTATTTTTCTGTGATTCCCCTGGCTTATTAATTTATATTTTATAAATTGTTAATTTATAGATTATTAATATATAGTTAATACATACAATATATAAATGCATTTAAATTTATACATTTCTATATACACATATGCATCTATTTCCAGGTATTATATTTATAAAAATATTATTATATATTATTATAAATATAATATTTACACTATAAAATATTTGTGAATTATTCATTTATAAATTAAATATTTAATTATTTGTAATGACAAGTAAGCAAATTCATTTCTTTTCATTGGACCAGAGTGCCTGCTAAAATAAACCCTCTTTCCTCAGCCACTCGTTTCCAGGCGGTAGCACTGGGACAGCGGTGCCTCCAGTCACAATCCACCCTGGAGATAGCAGGAGCTTTCCGTGGGCAGGAATTTGCAGGAGGCTAAATGGACCTCACCGATAGGAGCTAGTGAAGCGTGACTGCCCTTCATCCCCGGTGAGGCGTGGTGCTCCCTTGGCTCTGCAACACCCTCCTGCCAATTCCCGCGAGGATTGCATCTGCCTCTACTTCTCCTCATTTGTTTTTCCAGAAAGGTTAACAACAGCAATAACCTAACTCTTAGGGGACACAATTACTATTTTAGTTGACGTTCACTAAAGCACAGAAGTGCAGCGAAGCCACTGCACGTGTCACTTTAAACAGCTGCCACCACATCATCCTCATCAGAGGACGACATGCACCATTATCAGAGCGGAGGCACTAAATGATATTTGCATTGCAAGAGGGTTTGCAGTGGTGAAGCTGACTTCACCCATATCAGGAGCACTGCAAAAATGTTGATGTGGAAAACTAAGCTTAGGCTTTTCATCTGTCACATGTGGACCATTTTAGTGCCTAATCCTCTTTTTGCAGATCTGCTCTGCCATTAAATATAAAAGGGGTATTTGGCTAGGTGTGCAGGGGTAACATACAACTCCCGAAGCATAAGAAATGAGTTCCATCGTAAGGGAACAAATTGATACCCTCTGTAACAGTCAAAGGCAAAATTTGGGGGTAAACTGCTCCACTGGGATTTGTCCAGACTACACCTAGCAATCACCAGTGCTGTTACAGACATCAGGGTTTCTTGAGCTGCCACTGCCCTGTCAGAAGGCTGCACGCAGCAAAACATTTGGAGACCTAAAGCAGAAAAACACGGTTAACAAAAGCGTCCATGTGCACAAGGGATACGCGGCTGCTGCTCCTCCCCGACAAAATAAACCGCATCCTTAGTGCACGGTTTAATGAGTCAAGAGGCTTCAGCAACAAACCCAAGGACTTCTGACTTCTGCTGTGCACCTGGCCACCTATTTTTAGTGTCATGTTGCAAATGCTCTAAACCAGCTCACTAAACCTGATCCTGGGTTTGGAAAGCCACACAACTGCAAACCTCCTCCACTTCCACCCTGAGCCACAGAAAAGCACACACAGGGCGGGGAAGGTGCGCGACGCCCTGATTAAGGCACCGATAGCTCACTGTGCCGCTCCAGATAGTCGTGTTGGCATGAGTGGGAACGGCATACTGTGGCACAGAGGGCAAGGGGCAAAAGATAACACTAAACTCCTTAAGCCAGCAATGCCACCAAAGCCTCTGCGACTTTATTTTCTGAGAGCTCAAAGCAGCAAGCCGAGGTCCTACCCTTCGGGGGAACGCATGCCCAAGAAGGCTCTACTGGATACAAAACAACTCTGATATATCCAGAATCTGAGGGTAAGACAACAGCTCTCCTTTGAGCAGGGTAGCTTAAACTGCCAGCTTCACACCTCTACGCTGAAAAACCTCTCCTATATCGCAGCATGTCAGAGGCACTAAAACATGAAAAACATCTCCCCACTGAGAGCCCTAGGCCTTGCGTATGCAGAAGAGCAAGGTGCAGAAGAGATTCTGGGTCATGCAACTCAGTACGTAAAGCGATGGATCCTAGCGTGTCCATTTTTACATCTTTGCAAGAGCACGTAACGCTATGTTTTTCATAAAGTCATGCAAGAGGAAGCCAAGGGCTGCAAGAGTAGCCACTGAATTCATCCTAAGGAAGCAGGCTCGTGTAAACCTGACCTACGTGGACTGGGGCCAAGACATAAAGGTTAGCTGCTTACTAGCAGTCCACCAAATTACATCCTTAGGACACTGCATGTAAATAACCTGACAGAATGGAGCAAGTGAAACCATGTGAGTGGAAACTTGGCCAGGAACCTGAGATACCATTGCTCCCAGTTTTCCAGTAAGAGGCATTTGCAGCGAAACAGCAAAAACCAAAAAATAATCAGGAAAGATACAGAACAGGCTGAAGAAAGTACAGAAAGGCTAAAAGTTTGGGTAAACACCAGAGCCCAAGGTGAGGAAGAGGAGAAAACCCAGGGAATTCTGGCACAGGAGACGCTATGAAATGATGCTCTCCCCGGTGGTGTGTGCTTTTTCACAGCGCAGCGTTACTTACCCAAAGGAAATGCTTTGCGTGCATTAAGAAATGCTCTGACTGTAACACTGTTGTTTAGGTCCTCGCACTGCCAAAGCTTGTATTTTAAGCTGAATCATACAGGATGCAACATATAATTTTGCACCAGTGCATCCCAATAGCTGGAAAACCCGAGAACACTAGCATGCATGATCAGGGACTCCAGCTATCGATTTAGGTGCAGGACTTTCTTAGAAAATGAATAATGGTGCATAACCTGACACAAAATTCCCGTTGTTAAATTTTTACCTCTGTTTATGACTTTCACACTCTCCCTGTGTCCAACACATTTTCCTACAAACCTCAAAACATAAACACAGAAGAGTGCTGGAAGATTGCCATAACTGAAGGATCATTGCCTTTGTTACAGCATTCGTCTTATCCCAAAATTTATTCTTTCCACAAAGATATTTTTAGTGGGCTTTTAATTTCAGTAGAGTTTATGTGACCCTTCAAATAATATTCCCTGCTGCCTCCCCTTTTGTTTTAAGGGAGTAAAGGCACTACCATGCTTGAGGATTTGTCAGCTCACGGACCACTTGCCTGGCAGCGGCACCACATCGGCTGAACGGATCAGTTACCAACTCAGGTTTACCACTGCACAACAAAAATAGACCTCTCCAGGATCAGTGGCAACAGTGAGGTCCACACCTAGCGCAACCTCAGCGTGACACCCAGATATCCCTTCTGCGATATAGGGCTTTATCAAGTTGTGTGCTGAAGAGGGCAGCGCACACACACCCAAACCAGCACAGCCCAACCGTTTTCTTGTTCCACGCAGAAGCGTTCATGTGCACCCCTTGTGTACATTAAAGCTAGAGCCCAGACGAAGGATTTCCTCAGCCCTGGAGCCCATCTGAGCCATGTTTGCGTGCCAGTCTCCAGCAACCCGTGGGCGGGGAAGGCTTCTCATCCTCAGTGCCGTGCTGCAATCAGCCACACAGCTCTGCAGCAGTTAGGCGGGCCAAGCAACGCTATTCTTTTTAAATCAGGAACTACTCTTATTTGCTGAAAACTGAAGCTGTTTAGGTGGGTCTGAACTGGATACTTCCATATATGCTCTCAAGAGAAATGTGGTGTGCCTGCAAGCCTATGGTCTTCAGTGGTCACCTTGGCCCATCCCACCTGAAGAGACAGCTCTGTACATAGCTAAGAAACAACTGCAGAACATACTCAACTTCTGAGTCTCCTCTGTTTAGCACGTTTTCCCCCACTGCTACTGTGCCTTCCCAAAAGGGAGCTTCCCACAACTGCACTCTCTTGTACTCAAGCTACCCACAGTTTTTCCATGGCCCATCACAGTGCCCTGACTCGCACTTTTAAGTCCCCTATTCCGATGCCCTTCTCCAATATCTACAATATTCTCCAATACGTTTTACCTACAATAAAAGTAATTTCCTGTTTCAGTATTTGATGAGCTCTCACTTAAATTCGAGTGAGTTAGAAGTTGTGGAAGAAACAGAGGTTTTCTCTCTACTAAAATGAGTTCTTTCAGACACCAGATCTTATGAACCCAGGGACTTGCAGCAGCCTGCACACCCTTTCCTATTGCTTGACTGCTATTGAACTGCTGCCATGTTTCAGTCGAAGAACATGTCCATGCTACCTGAAGAGGTTCTTCACTGCTCTTAGAGCACTCTTCTTGTGCTGAAAGATACAAGAAATTAACACTTTCCAATTAGTCACAAGAATGATTTTCAGAGCAGCTTTACAAACTTTTTTGGCTATGCAGGAATACAAGGTTCTTCCAGAAATTGGTTTAACAGCTGCCTCCCCAGTTTCACTGAGAATACTCAAGGCACAGAAGCCTTCCACTCTTACCTGTGTTTTTCCAAGCTCTCCCTGTTTAAGAACAAAGTCAACAACACAGTGTATTTTTCTGTGTTCTTATTGTTAAGATACTTGGAAACAGTAACATGATACAGAAGTACTTACCTGTTCTACTCAGCTGCATTCCCTCTCTCACCTTTCCCCTTTGGTAACTTTGGGAAATGGCTCCATGGGAGACAATTACAAACAAAAAAACCTCCATAGCAGCTTCTTCAGCCTCCAGAATCGGAGCAGTACCTTTAATGTGAAAAGAGCTTACAGCCTTCCCCCACAGGCTTTGAAGCAAGCAGTTGGTCAGTGACACTTCAACTCTCCTCCTTCCTCCAAGGGGACCGTGGACAACCAAGTTTTATAGCTGGCATAATTAAGAAAATGGAATTTTAAACCAAAACTTACGTGCCAAGACTAGCATAGATCGTATCAATCACCCTTAGAAACCATATCCACCGCCTGTTTGAATGCACATGAAAATCTTTTCATCCAGCTAATTTGCATTATGCAAGGCCTGACAATGTGCAAGAACCAAGACAAGCCCAGCATCCTGCCAGCTCTCCACGCTGCACTGACAGGGATGTTGACACCATGACAGCAGAACATCAGACACCTTAAAAATTACGGTTATCACAGAATGTATTTGTACACTTAAATCTCATGAATTTGTGTATTCCTCCTGCAGACGGTAGAGCTGGGTTTGGTATACGATCCAGTGAGGGCTCAGTTTAGAGCATCCAAATCCTTGAAGTTTTCATTAAGAGCAAGAACTTGTCAGAATGAAAGCTGAAATATGAAGCCAGGTTTCTACATACAAACTTAGATTAAACTCAGATTAAGCAATTTCTTCTTTGAGCAAAGGCATCACACATTCCTACCTATCCTCACCTTCTGCATCCCTCCTGCAGGGCCTTCCAACCGTTTCTCCTGGTCTTCAGGACACTCGGTTGTTGCTTACCTGAGTCCACTGTGACTGAAATCACTTTAGTAACAAAGACAACCCATAGTTTCTGCAGTATAGGATGTCGGCCTAGTAGTCCATGTATAGACAAACACAGGCTCAGGACCATACAGACGCTGGAATAAGTTTTCTTCAACAGTATTAACTACAGTATACCCATGTATTCAAGAAATGCCAAAGGCAGGCTTTCAATTCTATCGTCACCTTAAATCTTTTCATATCAAATGCTGAGACAACACTTATTTCTGCAATAGGACTGTAAGCTTCTTGTGGATCTTGCAATTAAGACCTGCTGGGTCAGAAGAGACCTGGTCATCAGCTCTTTCAGGTGAGCGGAGTATCCACGTTTGAGACATGTAATGCAAACTTCATCATTAACATCTCTGACAAGTTCTGATCAATGAGTATAACCCATACACTGACAAGCATCAGACACCCCTGAACTGATGAAAGTGAATTATACACGCAGAGAAAACTGTTTTACTTGTCTCCTGCATCAGGCATTCATTTGGGTAGTTTCTGAAGCCAACTCCTTTTTTTCTACATGTCAATCTGCTATAGCAACTCTTGGCTGAGACATCAGTGGCATCTTCAGATAAAAAAACATGGTATAAACAATGAAATAAAATGATCTGCAAAGCAGGATGCATCCTTGTCTCCTCCCCAGAGCAGCAGCACTGACACAAGGGGGAAGGAGAGGAAGAGAGGGAATCAATGCAGGTGAAACCAATTGCTTCTATACCAGTTTAAATAACAAAGCATACTGTCATTAGGTCAGCAGACATCTCCTGGGTGAAGATTTCACACGCATTTCCTGCCAGTTATAGAAAAGACAAGCAAGCCCCCCCATTATCCCATTGCAATACTTACCATCATTACTTGGTATCAGCCACACAGATACAAGCACAGGCTTAAATCCACAGTGGGCAACTGTTGTGACAGAAGTCATCGTGCCACTGCCCCTTTTTTTCACCCACAGAACACCTAATCTAAAGGTATCTGCATAGAGAAGAATCAGATGTAGAAAAGAAATAAAGGGGGCTGTGCTTGTAATTCAGAATTCTTCAGATGTATGCAACTATTCCTGAAAGTTATGGCAGCAACAGAGCATTACACTCCCCCCGCTTCTTTTCTGCAGCGATGAATATGGCAAAACTGGGCAAGCTGGGGGTGGGGAGAAGCACCTCCTGTCCCAGGACACCGGGCATTTTACAGGAAGGCAAGCAGCTGGCTCAGATTCTTCAGCTGGAGGTAGCTGGATTTAAAGAGATAGAAGAATGGCACGTATTGCTGTAATGTCAACAAATCTTGAAAGGCTCAAGGTTCAGATTAAGTAACTGCATCACAGAACATCTCATGACACCCTTCCTCCATCACTCAAGTGTATGCCGGGGTAAACAGACCACCGTACCCACGCAGTTACTGTGAGGCAATATCCTGAGCCAATGCATTGTACTTACCTCCAGGAGGAGCCAAAGTATGAGATAAAAACTTGTAACCCCATTTTTCCTAAGCTATACCACTACTGGACTTTAGCCAAGACTTCCAGCAAGCCTGCAGAACTCTTCACAACTCTTTCCAGGGGAGTATCTTCTTAAAGTAATAAAGCACTTTATTTCACAGGAATCAGCTGTAACTAGAAAGAGTGTTATTTCACAAACCATACAATAATTTGAGTATCCTCCCTCCCAGTTTTGAGCAAAGATGTTCCACACGTTATTTCAGGGAACTCCAGTCCTCTTAAGCCTAACAGAGATTTAATTGATCTCCCATTTGCTGAATGGATCATTCCCCATTACTGGACACAGAGACTAGCACAAGCAGGGATGATATTCAGTACAGGGAAGGCTACAATCTGCTGCTGAAAATCTAGCCTACCTCCTACAAGCCAGCCAGAGAGTATGCTGAGACCCAGACGGCACCTGCAGCCAGCTAAGCCATGCCAGCACTAGACAGCAAGCACAGGTAAGAAAGCAGGGAAGCAAGTTAGCTTGGCTGCTCCCATACCACGCTGAGAGGCCTTACACCACCTCGTCCATTCTGTCAGCTTTTTCAAGGTTGATGTATGTCTCTATGGTCACACTGAGGACAGCTGCCTTCATGAGGGAGCAAAGCTCCTCCTGCTGGTCACACCAAGCCACATACCTACGGCAGCCAAACGCTATTCGTGCAGCTATCAGACAGAAACCGCAACCCTTAGAAGAGCCCCAAATCAGCAAGCACAGGCTGTCACCTGCTGGGTAACAAGGGCACGGCCCAGCCTGCTCCCTGCCGAGGGCCTCCCCCACCAAGGCCAAGCCCAGAGTTCGGCTCTGCTCATCAAACCAGCCCATGCTTCATCCCAGCCAAAGCCCTACATCCCAGCCAAAGCACCTACACCCGCCCCGGGGCCCCTCTCCCCCGAGGGCGCCAGGGGCACAGCCCCGAGGCCACCGGAGCCGCCCGGCTTCCCCGCCACACACGCAGCACCCTCCCCCTCCGCAACCAGCCCCGGCCCGCACCGCAGCCGCCCGCCCTCGCAGCCACGACCGACGCCTTCTCCCCGCCCGCCCCAGCCCCACCTCAGCCGGCGCCGCCGCGGCCCGCCCGCCTCAGGGCCCCGCTACCGGGGGGGACCGCCCCCGCCTCCAGCCCGCGGAGGGGGCGAGCACCGGGAACGGACTCCCACCTCGCTGCTACCACGGAGAGGCACTGCCCTACCGAGAGCCGGCGGGCGCCGAGGGACAACCGGCTGCTACGCGATGTTCTTCGCGGCCCTCCGCAGCCCGCCGCGCTCCCTCAGTCTCCTCCTTCTCTCACGCTCCCTCAGCCTCCTCTGTCTCCCTCGCATAGGCCCTTTCTACCCCCTGAGCCAACGCCTGGCTCTCGCCCTCCCTCTTTTTCCGACATCTTAACCCGGTTGCCCGGCCGCTCCTCCCGAGCTAAAAGCATCCCACGCCATCAACATGGCGGCCACCACCACCTCCACCCCCCCACACCTCCCGCCCCCCACCGCGGCCGCGCGGCGCGGTGCCTGCCGGGAGATGGAGTCCCCGCTCCGCGCTCCGCCGCCGAGTTTCCTCTCGGAAAACTACAAACCCCAGAAGGCCTCGCGGCCCGCTGGCTCCAGCCAATGGGGAGGCGGCGGCGCGGCCGCTCGCCCCGCCCCGGCGCGCGAGAGGGGTGATGTCATCGCCCAGCGGGCGGCCGCGGGGGCGCCGCCGCTCATTGTGCTCCGCCGGTGCCGCCTCCCGCTGCCGCCGCCAACGCCGGCCACGGCGGGGGGGGCCCCGCTCCTGCTCCCGTTCCGGCCCCCAGGCACCGGCCTGGGGCGGCCCTACTCTTGCACCAGCCCCGGGGGGGGGGGCCGCCCTGCAGCGGGGGCGGCCCTGCGGCCAGCCCCGGAGGGGGTTGACTTGCACCGAGCTCCGCTGCGCCCATCCCGGGGTGGGGAGGGGGGGCCTGTCCTGCCCCGGGGGTGGCTCGGCACCCGTCCCGGGGGGCTGCGCTGCACGGGGAGCGGGGCTCAGCACCTATCCCTTAGCAGGGCTGCCGTGCGCCCGAGCCCGCTGCGCCCATCGCGGGGAGCTGCCCTGCGCCCGTCCCCCGGGGGGCTGCACCGCGCCCACCCCCGGGTGCGGGGGGCTGCACCGCACCCGGCCCCGCCGGCTCCGTTGTGGGGCGGCCCGGGGCTGCCAGCCGCCTCCCATCGCCGGTGACCGGCTCCCGGCTCCCGCCCCGTTTTATGGTTGTGGAGAGGGAGGAAAAATCCCAAACCAGGTGAGTTCTGCGCTCCTCTTCTTTTTGTGCGTGTGTTTCCTCCCCCCCCCTTCCCTTTCCCCGCTCCACGGACCCCCCCCATCTTCCGACGCCCTTCCCCGCACGGTGCCTTCCCCAGCGGGGAGAAGCGCTGCCGACCCGGGCTGCGCCGCCTTCCCCCGGCATTGCTGAAAAAGAGGGGATCCCCCCTCCCAAAAAAACCCTAAATTACAGAAATACCGGGGAGCTGCGTGCCCCTCTCCGCCCTCCGGGCCGGGCGACCGGTGCCGCCGCGTCCCGCGGCCCCCGGGAAACTCCCGCAACTTCGGGATGCTCCGGGCGCCCCGAAATAGCGCGGTCCTGGGGGGCGGGCGGCGGCGGGGAGCCCTGTCCCGGTACAACAGCGGGAACCGGGATGGGGTTTTAATTGCTGTCGTTAAGTGCCTGCGAGACCCTGGGGGGAAAAAAAAAAATAAATATAATCTTTTAAAAAGTCGGATAAGCGAGGTCTGGTTTAGGGTGGATTTTGGGGTGCTGGTGTGCCGCGTCGTGCGGCTTCTGTGTTGTGACACCCCCATTCCTCCCCCTTTTTCAGGGAAATGGGAGAGATTTGAATCAAACTGGCTCTCGATTCCAGCTGTGTGCGGTCGGTCCAGGTTTCTTTTCCAAGTCATGTCATGAGTGTGCATCTTAAACATTGTCGCCTGGACAGCCCGATGGTTTATTTCAGCTTCCAAACTGTCACTCTGTTTTTTTTTTCCCTTTTATCATAAATACAAGAAGTGCGTATATTTTAAACTTTTTAAAAACTTTGCGGTTCAGCAGAGCTTTGCTTTAGTGTGGCTTTTTTATTTGTTTCCTTCTTCCTTGCTGTTTGCGAGATGCAATTCCGATCTTTGCTTGAACAGTGCTATGATATTAGTGCAAGATACTACATTTTTTTCCCTTAGTGCATAACATCAGGAGGTTTTTCCCTTCTTGTAGCTACATTATCACTGTAATTGCTCGTGGACTCCAGGCATCTGATTTTGTGCTGGTGGCAGGGAAATGCGTGCACACAGCGGGGTCCTGCTCGCCTCAAATCTGTCAGCATCTTTCGGTGCCCTTTAAAGTTAATCTGCTCCAAAACCCGACTTGGAGGCTGTTCTGAGAGCAGGAAGGGAGCGTGCGGCTGAGCTGATATTTTTTATTTTTTTTTGTCCCTTTCCCTCTGCTGCATATTTGCTTCTGCGCTTCTCTTGTGTAACTGGCACTGTGTGTCCTCTGGCAGGCTCCCTGGAATCTCGGCGCCGGGGGACGGGTGACATGAGTGCCGTGGGGACAATGAAACTCCCTGTTTGGTTTGATCAAAGCGTTTGTAAACACCAAGGCGGTGGTTGGGGTGTCCGTGTGCAGTGAGTGGCATTTTACAGCCTCCCCTCTTCAGGTGGGATAAACGTGCTGCATCCACACCTCCTCCCTGCATTTATTTTATCTGTGTTTTTTCCTTCCTTCCTCTTTGTTACTGACTCAAAGGGGAAGAACAACCCTGCGTGCAGGAGTTGCCTTTGTTTGGTTGGTCTTTTTTTAACATTTTTATTTCCTGGCATGGCATTTTCCCCTTTATTTTACAAGGGAGGGAACGGCTAATCTAATAGAGGGTTTCCCATCTTGGCTGTAAAAAGAGAAGTTTTATAGCAGTGATTTTGTTAGCTACGGAGCGAAGGCACTGGAAACGAAGTGATAATTTGAAAGCGTAGCCTGGGAATTGTTCTGGTAGATATTGACACACAAGTTGTGGAGCACAAGTGGGGAATCCATGGCCAGGGATTTTTTAGTTTAAAAGTGATGAAATTTTGGAGATGTCCCTCTTCTGAATTCTGCTTTCATCTTTATATGTGTATATATCTTTACAAATATGTGTTGGTATTTATGCTTGTTTTATTATTTTTCCAAGTTATCAAATTTGTTGAATTGAGAAAGACTTGTGACAATGTTGTCTTGCGTGCTAGTGTTTTCAAGCTATAGTATACTACTGCAAGGAGCGGATTAAAAATGTCGCTCAGAAATCTACACTATTAGTAAAGGTGAAATTTTGCCTTGCAGCAACAGAAATACAGATGCATAAAAATGGACCAAAAACTGCAAATCACTCAATAGATGAGTGATTGCTGTGAAAAAGCACAGATGAGCTAAGGGGCCCTTCCTCTTGAGTAATTTGAGTCCTGATCCTGCAAAGACCAAAATGCGATGTATGCATTTACTGTGATTCAAGAAGTCCTTGAGATGCCAATTGCTGGAAGCAGAGAGACTATCCCAGGAAGGCAGCACTGAATATTTCCTCTGGTCTTTTACTTTTTCCCCCAATTTCTTACTAGTGTCCAGTGTCTGAAAGGGGATTGAGTGTTGGATGGTCTCGTGGTCGTACCCTGTACGTTTTTTTTGTATTTTAGTCCTGTTCTTAATCAAGTTGAGTTTGATGCCATCGATTGGCTTCTTAGCAAAGCCAGAAATCACATCTTTGTAAATTGGTTTTATCAGCACCACCTACGTGCCCTGCGCTGTATTAAATTGCCCATCCCAGAACTGTTGTAGAAAGAAGTTCAAGCTGCCCTGGGACGCTTGGGTGTCTCACAACCTCACATATGGGGGGACCCAAAGACTGGTGAGATGAGGGGAACCGGGAAGAGCCGGAGCTGGGATAGACTTGCTGCCTCTTAAGCTTCACTTTCTTCTCTGCTCCAGAGCTGAGCTATGAGAGGACAGTGATTTTTGTTGCCTGGAGTTGGGGTCTAGTGAGGCAGTTGGAGTTTCTGAAGGGAGAGGTGGATGGATGAAGAAGGCTCTTTGGGGGAAACTGAGCAGCTGCTTCCCAAACAGGCACAGGGAGGGAAGGTGAGAACTGAGGAGTGGGAGAAAGGTGTCTGCGAGCAAATTGAACCTCTGTCACCTTCCCCTGAAAGGGCTTTCCTCTGTTTGCTATCTAGGCTGCGTGTTCCTCTTCTCCCTGGGCCTGCCTGTGGGTGTGGAGCACAGCCTGAGCTGGAGCATTGGGGCCCCAACTGGGGTTGTTTGGCCTGGAGAAGAGGAGGCTGAGGGGAGACCTTATCGCTCTCTACAACTACCTGAAAGGAGGCTGTAGTGAGGTGGGGGTCGGTCTCTTCTCCCAAGTAACAAGCGATAGGACGAGAGGAAATGGCCTCAAGCTGCACCAGGGCAGGTTTAGGTTGGATATTAGGAAAAACTTCTTCAGTGAAAGGGTAGTCAGGCACTGGCACAGGCTGCCCAGGGAAGTGGTTGAGTCCCCATCCCTGGAGGTATTTAAAAGACGGGTAGATGTGGTGCTTAGGGACATGGTTTAGTGGTGGACTTGGCAGTGCTAGGTTAACAGTTGGACTCGATGATCTTAAGGGTCTTTTCCAACCTTAACAATTCTATGATTCTAATGCAAGCTGCAGAGCTCCTGATTTTAGCTCTGGAGCTGCTCTTGTTTGGTTCTTGCCGTGATAGCAAAGCTGGCATCCATCAGTCGGCAAATTGAGGTGCTTGCTCTAAGTCTTGTGGCGTGTCCCAGGCAGGTGTATCTGCAGCTGGGGTTAAAAACCAGCTGTGTGTGTGGTATGGGGTTGTTGGCATTTTCTTATTTTTACATAAAATATAGCCAAACAAGAAATTATAATAGCTGAGCATTCAATAAATTCCTTTTCTAATTTTAAGGCACATTGCTTTTTTTTAGGGCAGGACCGACAGTTTGAGTGCAAGCCTTGCTCTTGGCAAGTACAGAAAGAGGAGTGGGGAATGTGCCAGGAGCCAGTTCACGTGTATTGCCAAATAACCATCCAGGCAACGCTGAAGTTCAAGAGATTCATTGCAGTAGTGTGGCTAGCATGGCAGGAGAGCAGAAGGTAGCCCAGGGTGGGCAGCCTCACAGTAACAAGGCTATTTAAACCAAGACACCTGCATGGATGCTTGCAAGACTTTGGAGCAGGAGATTTAGGAGACAATAAAATCATCTTCTGTATTACAGACAGGTTTCCGACACCAAAAACGTCAACCCTTGGGGCAGAGATGCTCAGCAAACAGCCCTGCTTTGGGTGGAGGACAGACGAGATGACCTAAGGCAATGTTTTGATTGACTCTCTAGTTTCCGTAATTTCATTTTGCAGCAAGTCATTTAGCTTCCTTCCCCCGCAGTGATTCTGTCAATAACTAACTAAATCCTCATTTTATTTTTAATGGCTCTCTTACAGCATGAAACAACTGATCTGTCATGTTTGTCATATAACCCTGGTGCCTCTTGCTCAGCCTGTGCTTAAATCATGAATTTAAAGTGGGAGGGTTGAGTCCAATATTCCTCAGGTGCTAATACATGGAATTAATTAGGGCAGAACAAGGATGAACTTGTCCCTTAAAATCATTGTCACTATTTAAACAGAGTCAAGACCACTTTAAAGTCTGTTGCTGTTACACTAGTTTCATAACTAATCTGTGCTATTAAACAGTGGCCCTGAATAAGGAATTAGTGAGATTTGTGTTATAATGTCATTTGATTTCACCCTGCGTAGATAAAAGTCATTAGAGAGCTTTGTGGCATTGAGCTGGGGATAGATATTTAGGTTGCGAACAGCTTGAGACTGAATTGCTATTTGTCATCTTGCCTCGCCTGGACTTACTGTTCTCACTGCACTTCTCTGCATGCAGAGGTGCACTGCTCCCTAATACACTTAAGGCAAAATTTAAACCACCTGTTTAAACTAACCTAGCTATTCGTTTCCTGAGCTAATTAGGGAATACTTGTACGAACAGAGGAGGAAACCTTCAGTAAGGTCTTGCTTTGCTCGATATAGATAGAGCCTTACGGAAATCTGCTGCTGTCCTTGTAAAGATCACAGGATACCCTGTTTATTTTCTTTCCTTTTAGCAGGAATGCTTTCTTCTAGGTACTGCTGAACTAAATGTTAACTGTAACGGTTAAGTAGCTGAATAGTGTTTTCTTTCAGACCTTGAAAAGAGTAATGGGAAAGGGAAGAAAGAAGAGGAAGGGGAGGAAAGGCTGTGCTGGCATGAAAAAAGATGAGCTTGCACATGGTTTCTCAAAAGACTGTATCCTGCAGGGTGAATTTAAAAGGGGAGGGGGTAAGAAAAAAAGGTGTTAGAGATGCCAAAGTGTACAGAAGTCAAGCAGTGTTTGGGTAACTCTGTCCTGCTAAAGATGCTCTCCACGGAGAGAGGAACCTAATGCAGGGCCCCAGCAGCCCGAGCCACTGCTGCACTGTGCTGTTGCTTGTCTGTAATGAAGTTACCAAAAACTAAACTCTGCTTTTTTGATTAAGCAGTAAGTCAGCTACTCAAAGGGCAGCATGTGTGCATTTAAAGTGGGAGTATTTCTTGATATAAATCCAGCCTATTATTTGCAAAAGAGAATCGCCATGGTAGTACCATCCCGTAGGCTGGTGCTGAGCCTTGATGCCAATTTGTTGGGAACAGTGAAGAAAATCAATCCAACTGCGTACGAGACTCTCACATCCCGCAGCAGCCATGGGTTATATGTGCTTTCCAGTGTTCTGGACCGAGCCCCTCACATTGGGGGGGAAAAAAAAAAGAGCTTTTATTGCTTTGGCAGGAGGGATCGCTCCCTTACCTGGCTGTGGAAGTATGGGATACCTCTCCAGAGTAGTCAAGTGGTTAGAATATTTCAGTTGGAAGGGACCTACAATGATCACCCAGTCCAACTGCCTGACACTTCAGGGCTGACCAAAAGTTAAAGCGTGTTGTTAAGGGCACTGTCCAAATGCCTCTTGAACACTGACAGGCTTGGGGCATCGACCACCTCTCTAGGAAGCCTGTTCCAGGGTTTGACCACCCTCTCAGTAAAGAAATGCTTCCTAATGTCCAGTCTGAACCTCCCCTGGCGCAGCTTTGAACCATTCCCATGAGTCCTATCACAGGATCCCAGGGAGCAGAGCTCAGCACCTTCCTCTCTGCTTCTCCTCCTCAGGAAGCTGCAGAGAGCAATGAGGTTGCCCCTCCGCCTCCTTTTCTTCAGGCTAGACAAACCCCGAGTCCTTAGCCGCTCCTCATAGGACATGCCTTCCAGCCCTTTCACCAGCTTTGTTGCTCTCCAGCAAAGCTGTACGGGGTTATATGGGATGTTTCACCTGGGGTGTCACTACTGAGACAATACCAGCTCAAGGGGAACTGCTGACATGCTTGTTCCCATCTGCTTTCTCCGTGCTTGTTTTCCATCTTCCTAAGCCTCTCCTTGCTCCAGTGCAGCCACCCCACCTCCCCTTCCCCCTCTGCTTTTCTTTGGTCTAGTGATGCTCAGCAATAACCTTTGGAAGCTTGGATATTCCCCAGCTACAAATGAATCCGGGTAATGTTGTGAATGGGTGTAACTGGAGACTCCTCTGAAGAAAACGTGATGCCAATAGGGAACAGGTTACTAAAGATGTTGGTTGGAAAGAAGAACGTGTATCTGAATAGCAAACCAGCCTATCTATGCTGTGCCCTGCAGCGGATGAAATTTGAGGCACAGGAACTTGTGAAGCCCTCCTGTCTTTCCTGCGGTCACCCTTTTGTTCCAAATACACATTCATCCATAGATAAAGTGGTGGGAGATCCAGAAAAATCCCAGATCCCATATTCAGGGTGAAGATCAACACACTGAGTTGAGAGGTGAATGCCAACGTGCAGATTTACTGGCAATCAAGGAACAAGTGAAAGGGTTTGCCAGGATTAGAAAAGAAATCATGTTTCTAAATCCCCCAGATTTTAGGTTTGCTGTGTTGCAAAGAATGCTTTCAGTAATGAAAAGCTGACTTGAAAAATAATCATTAGCACTCTCTGTGATTTAAATTTCATTGCCTGAACTCAGAGTAATGGAAAATAGATCAGTCAAGGCTTTTTATCTAACAAGTTTTTAAAGGAGGCCAGCTTTATGTCTAATTAGTGAGAAGTTCTCCATGGTGCCATCTCTTATGCTTCCAGGGTCTAACGCATGGTGTTTTCATGACAGTTGTGGCTGCAGCATGGGATTATTTACTCAAAATAACATCCTTTCTTAAAAACATAGCAAGACAAACTTGTACATAAATTTATTTCTTGGACAACCCGAATCCTTGTTAGTGACCTCAGGAAATCCCCTGAGGGGTCTCCATGCTGTGTGGTCTTATTTTCCTGTTCCTTTCTGCTGGCAGAAGGGAGTTTTAAATTTCGTCTTTTCCAACACTGGAGATTCAAGCTTTGTTATAATGGCTACTGAACTTGATTAACTGAGAGAGGAGATGACTGCCACTTAAAAAAAAAAAAATCCTTTTTTTAGTTCTTGCTTTATAGCTATTAACTTAAATACCTGAAAAATAAATGTAGGGTTGAGTCATTTGGTATCCCTGTTAGATCCTCTGGAGAAATCAGATTATTCTATCCTGAGACGAGGAATATTTGGAGGTGAGAATCAGATAGCCTTTCTCTTTCATCCTGAAATTGCTGTGGGGGTATCAGTTCATTTTCGTGTATCGGGAAAAAGATTAAGAGAAATAATGTTAGCCTTTAGTCTTGCATCTTGCCTGAAGTTCATGGTGCAGCGTGTCCTGTGCAGAAAAGGTATTAACTCAGATAAACCTGCAGTAATGAGTTTCAATAAAACCCCAGCAAAGACTAGAGTAATCTGTAGCTTTCATGGGAGCCCAAGGGCAGATTTGGGATTTCTGGATGTCTCTGGGCTGCCGAGGACCCCGGGATGGCTGTTTCCAGCATCAGGTTCCATGTCCTGGTTGACCGGAGATGTACCGGCAAGTTCAACCTGTGTGATGATGGGTTTGGGCTCTCTGTAATCCCTGTTTCTGTGGCATAACTACAGAAAAGTGCTTTTACTCTAAAGGGGTCATTTTAACACAGTTTGCAGCTAATTCCATGTTTTCTATTTAAA
The DNA here is from genome assembly GCA_020745775.1 of Theristicus caerulescens. Taxonomy (NCBI): domain Eukaryota; kingdom Metazoa; phylum Chordata; class Aves; order Pelecaniformes; family Threskiornithidae; genus Theristicus; species Theristicus caerulescens. The sequence continues at coordinate 124,705,749 of CM036559.1, read as the reverse complement.
ATCTGCTCAATTGAAGTGAATATCTGCACCATCGCAATTGTTCCAGCCCTGCGGGCAGTAGCTGTCTCCTGTCTGTAGCCAACAGAAGATCGTGGCACCCTCTAATTTCTTACGTATCTGATAATATAAGAATTCCCACTGTAAATATTTGCTCTTGAGAGCATTAGGTAGTTATGGGGTGATTCTTGAACAATGTTGGGTCTATTAAAAAAAAAAAAAAATCATTCAGAGACTGTATGCGAGCTGCATGTACCAGAAGCTTGAAACATCAGAAGCAAAGTCGGCGCCTGATTTCTCTATTGCATTTGTCCTTGTTCTGAACAATTTGTTCCTTCTAAAAAGGGAACTGTGCCCATTTTCTTCAAGCCAGCAGTATTCACATTTCTAAAATATGGCAGCAGCGTTTTGCTCGGATAGATGGATGGATGTGTGTGTGCGCATAGAAAACTCCCAAATAAACCCAGGTTTCTATTAACTCTTTAATTTCAGCAGGCAAAAGGGAACCTCTAGAGTCAAGCTATTAACTCTAGGATTTCTGCTTGACCTATTTAGGAGAGGGAGGTGTGAGCATGCAGCTTGGCTGGAAACTGCCTTGTGGTATCTGTAGGAATGAGGTTTCCTCTTGTCTTGTGACCCGCTGTTGGGTGTTGCCAGGCGCTGACCATCTCTTGCGGGGACGTAGTGTATGTTTGCAGAAACAAACTGTGTCTTTTTAGCAGTCGCTAACCTCAAATTCTGAAGTCTCAGTGTGGCCCCCAAACTGGAAAACAAACTTAAATATATCCATATTGTGATCCTGGGGTACTTCTCAGTATTTCCATTATGTTTGTAAACCTTGGAAACTACTTTTGCTAATGTAGAGTGTTTCCCTCTACTAGGAAATCTTTCTTTCCTTTTTTTTATAAGTAGCAGTTCTGTTGTCACAGTTCTGCAGGAAGACTGTGTCTTGGTGCGCTTGCACTTCGCTGTGCGGGTAGTTGGTCCCCGTATGTCACCAGGAAGCATTGGCAGAAGTGTCTTCAAAGGCATGACCTGTGAGAAGTGTCTGTTGGGTCACGTTGGACATCCCTGTGCTGGAGATGCTTGAGATTTCCCCCATCCTATGCCATAACTATGTATTATGGACCATTCATGAACTTTCTTCTGCAGATGTGAATGTAAGGAATTTTTAAAGCTCCTTCTCAAGCTGCTGCATGACCAGAGACATTTGTGCTTCCATCGTTAGTAACTTTACCTTGCTCGTCGTAAACCTTCAGTCTTTTGTCAATGGCCATCCCGTTTATATCAGTGTTGTCTCTAACCTGTTATGCCTCTGGATTGGGAAACTGCTTGGTTAAAGCCAATCTTAAAATTATTCTTTTTTGCTAGATTAATTTTTTTTTGGGACAGCGTCGCAGCCTGATTCACTTTGCAGCCATGCAGGTGGTTAGCTGGTATTCAATAATAATTAAAACTAACATCTTTAAAACAAATCCCCCCTAGTTAGAAATTCGCAACTGAAGAAATTCAAAATAAATTGAGTATTGACTTGCACAGTGAAATAACCAAGCAAAACATTCATTGTGGGCTGAGGCTAATTCTGTTAGAATAAAGGAGGCTGATTGTGAAATAAATATTAAATAAAGTGTGTCATTAAGTTCTGCAGTTTTACAAAAGCTGTCGCCACAGGGAGGAAAAACCTGGCGTGAATTATTGTTTGTTTACTGCAGCTGTCAGTCATCGCGGCGGTGAGCGTGTTGCATCAATTCGTAGAGTAGCCATTAGTAACCAGGTCATCCCGCTTAAATGTCAGACTCCTTGCTGGGAAATGTGTGAAACTACATAAAAATTCTTTCCATCTTGTTAACACATCTTTCACAACATTCCTCATTTTGCTTGATGACATCAGTTCTTGGAGATGCAGAAAGAAGGCTTTAAAAATACCTCCTGGGCAATGTTGGGTGATGCTTATTTAACGAATTTAGTTATGTGTGTCTGACACGCTGGAGGACTGGTCCATTCCCTGTTCTGCCTCTGATGCAGTTTTTGAGTCGTTCATTTCTTTTTGACTGTTCCTGTATTTTATGTATAGATTGGATTTTATTATCCATGATAAGGTCTTTGGGATAGGGCTTTTATCTGTTAGTCCCTACTTTGTATAGTGAGAATCTGCAGTCCTCTGCAATCTGTAGGTGTTACTGCAATGTGAGTAACCAGTGCTGTAACTTTGGGGGCAGGGGGAATAGCCATTAGTGATTTTGAGGAATGACAGTCTCCTTAATTTCACTGCAAATCAATCTATAAAATGTGCAGTTTTGTCTAGAAAGACGTATTTTGGACTTTGAAGGCAAGACAATTGAATTCTGCATCTGTTTTGTGTTATAGCAAGCCGCTTCTAAACTTTCTGTCTCTTGGTTGCCTCCATCTGTAAAATGGACATAACCTCAGAGGGATGCCCTGAATATTCATCAGTGGTTTACTGTATGCCGCTGAAGAAAAGTGTTACGGGCAATGTTAATGAAGTTTATTACTCAGCCTTTCTGCTGCACGTTGATCAGTATTTCAAACATCCTCAGTCTCCACAGTGAGCGCTAGCAAATTCTTAACTGGACTTAGCCTGTAGATGACAATAACAACTTCGATTTATGTGGGGCTTTTCCTTTGGAAGAGCTCCAAAGAATGTTATAAACTGTAATGCAAACCACAGTGTAAATATTGCCTTAGCAGCCACCAGCTATCAGTGAGGTGCTGCGTGATGGATATTGCAGCTGGCAGCCGTATGCGAGAGGACAGCAAAAAAAGAGAAGGAATACTGCAAGCGGTGGAGGTGACACAGGCAGGAAAACAGGAAGGCAAAATGACACTACCTGAATTGCGATTTTTTTAGCTTTGATGTGATCAGCGATTCCTGGAGATCAAGTGACTCTCGTGAAACATGGTGGTTTTGTTGCCGTTCCATGGTGCTGCGATATTGGTTCGGTTCCAGCCGAGCAGAAAGAGCCCTGCTAGCTCCCAGGGGTTTCTTTCTTGTACAGCATGTGCGTTTATGGAGGTCTTCATTCAAATACTGTGGTACAACAATGTGATTTCAGTGGTTTCTCAGCCTGGTGTGACTGTCTGTAATATGCTCCTCCTTCTCCGGAGGCAAAAGGCACAGTCACTTGGAGTTTGCTCTGTACATCCAAAGGACTTGAAAGTATAAGCCAGATAACTTACGCTCAAACTGAAGTCCTGTTGACCCTAAATGGGTTAATGGCTGGAGAGCTGCCTGGCAGAAAAGGACCTAGGGGTGCTGGTCAACAGCCGGCTGAACATGAGCCGGCAGTGTGCTCAGGTGGCCAAGAGGGCCAACGGCATCCTGGCTTGTATCAGGAATAGTGTGGCCAGCAGGACCAGGGAGGTGATAGTGCCCCTGTACTCAGCGCTGGTGAGGCTGCACCTCGAATCCTGTGTCCAGTTTTGGGCCCCTGACTACAAGAAGGACATTGAGGTGCTGGAGTGTGGCCAGAGAAGGGCAGCAAGGCTGGTGAAGGGTGTGGAGCACAAGTCTTATGAGGAGCAGCTGAGGGAGCTGGGATTGTTTAGCCTGGAGAAGAGGAGGCTGAGGGGAGGCCTTATTGCTCTCTACAGCTGCCTGAAAGGAGGCTGTAGCAAGGTGGGGGTTGGTCTCTTCTCCCCAGTAACAAGTGATAGAACGAGAGGAAATGGCCTCAAGTTGCACCAGGAGAGGTTTAGATTGGATATTAGGAAAAACTTCTTCACTGAAAGGGTAGTCAGGCACTGGAACAGGCTGCCCAGGGAAGTGGTTGAGTCTCCATCCCTGGAGGTATTTAAAAGGCGGGTAGATGTGGTGCTTAGGGACATGGTTTAGTGGTGGACTTGGCAGTGCTAGGTTAATGGTTGGACTTGATGATCTTAAGGGTCTTTTCCATCCTAAATGATTCTATGATTCTAAATCCTTTCAGAAAGTGTAAATACCTATGCAAAGATGTTGCCTAAGGATTTGTTGTGTTCAGTTGGGTTTAATCACTGAATGATGGAGCCTTGTCTTCTCCTCCGAACTGTAGGCACCTAAGCTGGGTTGTCTAAAGTTGAATGTTATTACAGGTCCCAGATACCTTCACTGGAGAGAGATGGCAGATTTGGAGATGCTTGTCTCACAGTTTAAATAGGGAGGTCAGACCTTGTATAAGACTAACTCAGACATTTTAGTTGGCACTGTTTTGTCTTATCTACCCTTGAGGAGCTACTGTGTACAGTGTAATCTGCCAGACCACTATCACACGTTACTGCTTTAATAGACTAGACACAAGGCTCAAGTTGTCAAATCATTTTTTAATGAGAGGTTCACAGCTTTTGTGTCTCATGCAGGAACACATTTTGGAGAGGTTTTGAGCACTTTCAACTCTGGTGGCTGAGTGCTGAAGCTTCAAGGGCTGAGAACCACTAAAAACCAAGACAGAGAGGTCCAGAAACTGGGTAACACAAATGAGTAGCTACAACAGGAACATCTAGAGAAGAAATACATGGCTGCTACGCGTGTTCTTGGTGGACAGGCATTTGTGTCCTGAGCAACCAGCCAGCTGCAGTCCAACAAAAATGGCAAGCGTCAGCCCAACTTAGTTACAGCATGGATGCTGATTTCAAGCTCATCCTAGCTGCCTGTTGGTCACACAAATTGTAGAAATTGTATTGTAATTTGTAATTTTGCTGAAGCAGTCTTTCCGTCAGTAACTTTTGAGCCTGTTGGCCAGACTAGATGATTGCAAAAGCTTGTTTTCCTTAGAAAATCATGTTAAAGTGTGTATAATGCTTTAAGGAGAGGGGAGCTTGTTGAATTCAGATGCTTGTTTGGCAGTGCTCATCCAAAGCTTGCCTGGCGTGGAGAAGAGGTTGCATTGTATCATCTTTAGGCTTGGTCTGGGTAAACTAGTATTTCTGTTTGGAGCACCCTGGGCTAATGGAGACCTCAGTAGTCAATAGAGCACAGTTGGAGGCTTGGCTTCCTGCCTGGCTATACACTTACACCAATCTTTACAATAAAATCAAAACACAAAGTATAATTATAGCCTGGTAGATGAATTTATATTTTTGGTATGCTGTGTTGCTGGGACTATTTTAAAGGATTCTGGTCTTTCTAGATATTTAAAAACACATCAATTCTATATTTTGCTAGGCCCCACCCTTCATTAAATATATATATTGATAACAGTCAATGATTGCATTAATGTTTAATCCAGTACATTTTTCAGCTTTAGGATCCCATTCATCCATATTGCTGTAATCGATTCTTCCTGGAAATACTGTGGTAATTAGAGAAGAGACTGATCTGCAAGCATTACTGTGACATATGTAACCAGCCTGTCTTGTTCTGATTCTTTCATTACTTTCGCTTATGACTTTAATTGTGTACTATCTCGAGTAGTATTGTGGGGAAGGAGTGTGAACTTTTCATTTGCATGGTAATGGCACTTCGTCTGGGAAGGTGTTACAGGGATTCAAGCAGTGCTGTGCAGAAAAAAAAAAGTCCAGTATGCAAACAACTTTGGCTAGTGGTTCAGACGTTGCTAATAATAAGGATCTTTTTTCTTCCGATATTGCAAATGCACCTTTCAAATGGACAAGGCAATTGGTATGATTTAGGAAGAGAATTGTTATGGAGAACACCTTCCTATAATATCTCCTTCTAGGAAGGAAGGGCTTGTAATTTCTGTGCCCTTTTAAAAGGGAGAATGTATTAATTGAATCTTAATATGTGTTGTGACACATAGGGATACATTGGAAAAAGTTATACACTGAAACTAGCTGGATTTCTCTCACGTGCAAGAGGTGTGTGTTGCTGGGAGTGTGGGATATTCTCAGGAGCTGAAGGGCTGATGGACAGGCTGTTTTGTGAAGCTCATTTGGCATTTGAGGGTTTTGTCCAAAGCTCTGCCATTTTACTCTCCAACTTCTTGTTTTAAAAAGGAACATCTGTCATTTTAGCCTAACCCTGAAGTGGTTCCCAGTGTGCCTCAGTGTGTCCTTGGGGTCATTCATCCTCTTGCAAAGGACAAGCTCATAATGGCTATTTTGGCCGTTCCTGGGAAAGTAAAGATCCTCTCCATCATACTTCTGCTTTTGCGTGGAAAGGTCTCCCTCTGAACAGTCAGAGAAATCCCTGTAAATATCAAAAACATGTCTCGTGACGCTTCAAATCCTTCCTCGTAATTCCCTGCTCTCCTGCTGTTTGCAAGAAACCTAAGCTACATGCTTTGAACTCACCATCAGCATCTCAGCCTGATGGAGCCAGGAGGAATTGCCATCCTCCATGGGTCAGACCTGGAGGAAAATGAGTGGCATGGAAGCAACAGCCTGGCATTTTCACTTAAAGACAATTGGATAAGCCTCAAGAGGGGAGATTTTCTGCTTTAAATTAATGGTGGCCACCAAGCAGGATCCCTTCTTCTGCCTCTTGCTGCTGTGCATTACTGCAGCATCCCATGTCCTATTGTTGGGTCCTGAATAACTGTGCAAACACAAAACATAGTTTCCACCTGGCAGAGCTCAGCTCTTTCTGGTGGGTTACAACAGGTCACCGTCACAATCATGCAGGGAAAGGCCAGGTAACAGCAGTATTTTTGAGCAGGAGATAGCTTGGTGGGTGTTTGCAGGGAGATGTGACCATGCATGAAAGAGAGAGTGGTTGAAACTGCTGGTTTTGCATTGAGGATAATTAGTGGGATGTAGGCTAGGCTGTAAAATAAATGTAAAAAGTAATAACAAGGAGTTGGGGAGCCATGGAAGGAAGAACAATGGGAAACCCTGAAGATGCAAGTCAGGAAAATTGGGAAAACTGTCCTTTAATGGGATTTTTTTTTTTAATGGCGTTGCCAGTGATCCAAGATGAGATCTGTCAAGGCCAGAGACAGACAGTCACAGTAACTGAGATGCAAGGGGCTGCTGGGTTGGATTAATCCTGAAGGGACTTTCTTCATTTTAGAAGCATTTGCTAATGTACTTCTGCAGGAAAGAGCTCTCTTGCCAACAGAGGTTAAGCCAGTTCTTGACATGAATAACCTGTGTGAATGGTGAAGCTGCTAGCTGCGAGGCTTTGGTTGGGGAAGGGAAGAGCTGTCCTCTGGAGGAAAGGGAGGAGAGGGTTTAAGAAGAGGTGGGTGATGTCTGTTTTAAGCTGGAAAATTTCCTATATAAGTATCTTCAGCTCTTGGAGCTTCAGAGCTGCTTTTGCTGTCCGGGAGTCTTCCAACCTGCAGTGCAAGGTAAAATACTAATTTTCTTGCCGTTCACAGCTTTACCAGTTCAATTGCTGCCTGCAGAATGTTAAATTAGGATAGAAAGCATTTACACTGGAGTCTGGGGATGGAGGGGGCACTAAGGCATTAGTGGCTAGGGGAGAATTTGGGCACTTGCAGAGCAGTGGGATGTGGCCTGTCTGCATGCAGAAACAGAGAAGACACCCAAGGGAAGGCTGTGTGCCATCATGCGTGACCTGTCCTCCAGCATCTTGTAGTAGGTAAGGGGAGAAGCTAGAAGAGAGAATTATCTTCTCGATTTTGGTAGCTGTAACTTTTATTCAAGACTTATTAGTTAAAAGCGGGAATTCCCTGAATACAGCCCAGAAAGAGTTCCCAGAGAAAAATACCAGCCCTTATACCTTTCTTGGCAGACAAAGACAAGAATGCGTATAGAGAGCATGACACCAGGGCAGAGGAAGGCAGGTATCAAGACGGCAGAATGAAAAGAAGAGGAAAAAGAGAGATCGTGGATAGTAAAGAAAAGCAAAGCAGAGTTGGGGGTGGCAGGGGGGGATGGACGCTGGAGAGCTAAAATAGTCCAACAAAGAGAGCATGAGGCTTAGGTCTGGTTACGTGGGAGCTACTCCCAAATTGCTGACCTTGGGCAAATCACTTGATCTGTTACTTTTTCCCATCTTGCCTGTGTGTACAGAGTGCTCAGAGATGGAAAATAATCCTTATTAAGTGATTTTTGTGTAGTACAGAGTACAGCAAGGCCATCAGCCTGGCTCAGATTTAAGTGTTATGATACAGATTTGAAGTTACTCTTAATGATGAGGAAAGAGTCAAAATGTATGTACTGTTTGAGAATTACTTGTTCTCCCTTTGAAACTTAAAGGATGTACGTGTGGGTATGTGTGTAGTGGAAAGTGTGCTTGGACACTTCCTCCATGCAATAGTTAAATGTTGAGTGACACTTTTGGGTTGTAACGCTGACCTTTTAAAAATGCCACAGGCTTCTTTCAAGGTGATAGACCAAAAAATTGTAATATATTCTCTCAAAGCAGGACTCTTATTTACGTTGTTGGGAGTCCGTACAACCTTCTGTACAGCCTGGTATAAAGCAAGCTCATATTGGGCCCAGCAAGGTACCAACAAGCAGCAAATAACAAAAGGGAGAAGAAAAGTCCGAGAAGTGCGCAAAACAGAGGCCACACGTATAGTGTCTGTAATGCTGCTCTTGTGCTCTTAAGTAGCCCAGCTGATGTTTGAGTTAGTTTCATGTTGTTGGTTGTTGTTAACGGCATAATGAATGAATAATTTGACTTGATACAATATTATATTTTTAATCCTGGCTTCCTAATCTCTCGATGCTCATTATAACCCAGATCAGGATCTGTCTGAGGGTGAAGGGGATGATGTTTGTTTGTAACCATGCTTGGACCTTATTTTTCTGGCTTTGGGGCAGACATGAGAGGACAGACCTGCTCCAAAGAGAACACACTGTCTTCATTGACTGTTTAAGTGTAATAAATGTACAAAGAAATGCAAACGTGGTGCTTTCTGTGTGATTCTCATTATCTGCAGCTCTTGTACCTGGAAAGTCTCGCTCAGGGCTCACCCCGTTTTGTGGGAGGGGGAAGAGAGGTTATTAGTTGCCAAGAAAAGAAACTCAAACCAATTTAAGTGAGAACTTGGAGCTGCGAGCTGTAACCCCGGGCAGTATGTGAGGCTACTGCAGAGCAGCAGAAATTGAGCCGTGAACCAAGCAGCGGATTAGTGAGCCCCCGGTGAAAACCTTGGATTTCTCCACTGGAGGTGAAGTTCTTCCCTCCAAAGGCTACGAAGACTTTTTTGGATGTGGAGCACTTGTCTTTACCACAAGTCAACCTCCATTTCTATGCCAAAACAGTACTCAAACCTGTCCCCTTGTATTGCACCACAAATGGGATACTTGACACCTAATACCTAATTTTCCCTGATTGTCTTGCGTTGTTTTGTGCTTTTGACAGTGAACCAAAAGCCTATTTGTGACTTACAAATGTGTGTTTTATTACAGACGGATGGGTTAGCTGGGGTTGTAGTGACTGTTGTTGACTGGCACTGAGATTTGCACTTGAACCCGATCTGTGCTCAGTGTTTGAATTCAGATTCCCAGATCCAATGCATGGTCTCACCAGAATACAAGTCTCCTTTGCCATTTTAAAAATGGAGCGTTTTCTAACCTTTGGCAGAGGTAACCATAAAGCTTTTGAGTTTGTCTCTGCAGGTAGCTGGTGGGTGTCCTGCCAAGGTTAGGGATAGTTTTTTTGCCAGTTTGTTCTTCCCATCGTCCCCTCTGGGCTGCATTTTTCCTGCTCTTGTTTTGCTGTGCTGGGCACGGATGCTCCTCTCAGCAGTGTTGCTGGCTGGGCTCATGCCTTGGTGTTCCAGCAGCATCCACGTAGACATCTTTATTCCAGATTCATCCCATATCCTCTGCGCTTCCTGTTTTCCCTGTCTTCTCAACCTATAACTTTTATTTTTTCCTTTTATAATCGTATCCCAAAATTACCTCACAGTTTTTTAAACCACTTTTTTTTTTTGGATGAAGGGACTGAGAGCAGCCCTGAGGAGAAGGACTTGGGGGTACTGATAGATGAAAAGCTGGACGTGAGCCGGCAATGTGCTCTCTCAGCCCAGAAAGCCAACCGTATCCTGGGCTGCATCAAAAGCAGCGTGGCCAGCAGGGCGAGGGAGGGGATTCTGCCCCTCTACTCTGCTCTGGTGAGACCCCCCCCTGGAGCCCTGCGTCCAGCTCTGGGGTCCTCAGCACAGGAAGGACATGGACCTGTTGGAGCAGGTCCAGAGGAGGCCACAAAAGTGATCAGAGGGATGGAACAGCTCTGCTATGAGGAAAGGCTGAGAGAGTTGGGGTTGTTCAGCCTGGAGAAGAGAAGGCTGCAGGAAGACCTTATTGCAGCCTTTCAGTACTTAAAGGCGGTTTATAAGAAAGATGGGGACAGACTTTTTAGTAGGACCTATAGCAAGAGGACAAGGGGCAATGGTTTTAAACTAAAAGGGGGTAGATTCAGACTGGATATAAGGAAAACATTTTTTATGCTGAGGGTGGTGAAACACTGGAACAGGTTGCCCAGAGAGGTGGTAGATGCCCCATCCTTGGAAACATTGAAGGCCAGGCTGGATGGGGCTCTGAGCAACCTGATCTGGTTGTAGATGTCCCTGCCAGTTGCAGGGGGGATGGACTAGATGACCTTTAAGGGTCCCTTCCATCCCGAAGCATTCTATGATTTTTACAGCTATAACGTGTTTCCTTTCACCATCATCTGTAGCAGTTCAGGGTACTGCCAGCTAAGCAAATACCCCAGTCCAGATGAAGCCAGTTTTGCAAGCCTTGTTACCTTGCCTGGATTCTTTACCACCACAGCACCTTCTCTTTTGCTTTTTATTGTACATGTATCCAGTTCAAGCTGGCTCAATTTAAGTTGTTCTGCATGTGACTATTGTAGAGACAGAGGTGCTTATGGTAAAAGGAGCAGCAGCGCACATTAACAGTGAAGATTTCTCTTCCCTTGGAGAGAAACTGAATAGTTTGGAGAACAGAGTAATTTGAAAAGGTGGTTCAAAGCTGGAATTTGCTTGTTCTTGCTGGAGTTACCTCACTGCAATAAAATTGTGCAAGTCATTGCAAACCCTCTGTTTTCAGAGAGAAAACCAGTGACTCTGTAAATCTGCTTTCAAAGTTAAGACTCAAGATAATGGTTCTGCAAAAGTTCCTTGCACAGAGCTTTGCAGGTTGGGGGGGGGGGTTGTCTGGTCTTGCAGTGCCACTTCAGGGCAACGTGTATAATGATTATCACGTAGGGAAGAATAAAACCCAAAATGCCATGTAGGACCTGTCCTGCAAGCTGTTGTCAGCAGAGCCAAAAAGTCTTCTCATATTCTGTCTTCTAGTCTTCGTCTTTACCTTTTTTCCCTGCTGAGAGGATAAATATGCACACAAAAAAATTCATGTTTGTTCTTTATTTGTGGTACAGTCCTGGATATCAGATTTCAGTCATATGTAGTATAGAAATACATCTAGAAAGGACGAGAAATAAATAAAGATCATCTTGAAGTCTTTGCTTTGCTTTAGATGGGCTCTGCTAGAGATGAAATCTGTTCATAACTAATGGCAGTTTGCTGTGCAATAGGAGCTGGTGCTTGTGCGTTGCTTTATACTTGATGGGAGCATGCTGGGGGCAGCAAGGCTGCGCTTGCATTTCATGGAATAAATGGCAAACTGAAATGTGAAGAGGCAAATCTGTATTTTACTAAATGAAAATGCCTTATGTTGAGTTTTGAACTACAATTAGTGTTTTTGGGTAGACTGCCCATTCTGTTAAAGAACAAATGGTGGCAGTCCAAATAATTTTCTATAAATTGGGGAACTGTGAGGAATGAACAAATGTGAGATGTTCCATACCCACATAAGCACAGTCTGCCTGGCTCATGCAATCTCCTTTGATAAGCCATATCCTAAAGAAAGAATGTCAAAGTATATATATATGTATATTTAAGAAGCTGCTAACATGATCTTTTTTGTGACCAAACCACATTTCTCTTTCAGGATTGTGTGTCAAGATCTTGAACACCTGAGTGTAGCTAGCTGGCATTAGCCTCTGGACAAAGTCTCCTAGTCGGGATGAAAAATATTTGCTCTGTCACATCCCATCAACTTAAAAGATTAAAACTGTGTGGTGTCCAACAGTGTCAGCCCACTCTGGTGTAATACCTTACAGAGAATTATTCTTGCTTGGTTTTGGTTTTCTTTCAGTTTTCCTTTTTCTTCTCAGCCTGTGTTTTAATTCACCTTTGCCCTGTGCTTTCTGCCTTGCCAATCCCTCCCTGCATCCACCCACATGCACAGCAATCCAGAAATGCTCCGGACCCCGAACCGCCAGAGGACCGAGCCTGCGAGCCAGCAACCCTTGCAGGGAAGGGATGCTGTGGGACCAGCGTGCCGAGGGGTACTCTGGCTGGAGTCCTGCATGGAAAAATTCCTGTTTTCTGTGCTTTTAGCTTATTGCCTGGGTGAAAGAGCTGAGTTCCCTTGTCCCCTGGGTTGTGACTGCGTTTCCAGTAACTTCAGCAGCCTCAACATTTCAGCTCTGCGGTGTGGGTAAGGGTTAACGTGTGAGGCTTGTGGTACAATTCACAGTGTTTGAACTGAAGAGTTATTGTGGAAATCTATTTATCTCATGCTCGATACAAAGTGACCTCCTTTTGGTATGTTCAGGCTGTAAATGATAAGGTGGGCGTCTCACCCGCGGTCCTGCAGGCACAGCCTGGCCAGGGAGGAGGAGGATGATGAATCTCCTTCCTTCTGCCTTGTATCCAAAAGATAAAGGATCCAAACTCGTTATCCTTGTTACATCCTGTTGCCTTCAGCTGATCTGCATGGGTGTCCCTGATTGTGGCTCAGTTCTGTGGATGAAGTTTGGGGAGGAGCATGGTCTGGTTCGGTTGGCGGTCGCGATGAAGGCTCTGCAGTGTAAATGTGCGCTGACGCCTGTGACTTGGGTTGGATACGGCCCTCGGTGTACATACACAGCCAGAGCTGGAGTGCGATGGTGCGGTTTCATACACAGCTGCTTTGTGGGGAATAGAAGGGAAGGAGCTTGTGGCTTTCATTAGAGAAGGGGCCGCCTTCCAACCAGCCGCACGTGTGCGGTTGTGCAACTTCTGGTCCCCCCATGCAATCACGGCGGATGGGGCTGGCAGAAAAAACCTAACCCACAGAGGAGCATCGCTTACAACATAGTATAATAAACATTATTCCTTAGGGTGTTGTTGTTCCTTCTAGACAAGAGGCCTTGCGTTGGAGCCCAGGAGTGAAGAGAGAGATTTGCAGGAGGGGAAGGGCCGGAGTCGAAACCAACCCAATAAAACCCGGTGGTGAAATGAGTGATGTACATCTGCCACGTGGATATCCTCAACATCCCAGATTTTTAGCATGCAGCCAAAACCAAAGGCAGTGTGGCTGGAAGGAGCAGGCTCTGTGGGGACCTGCTCCTGAAATTACAGCCAAATTATCTCCCGCCTGTATTCAGAAAATCTATTGTAATGAAAGGTGTGTGGTGCTGGTCGTGCAGGCAGGGTGCAAGGTGCTTTGGATTGCCTGTGTTGGAGCAAACGCCAGGGTGTCTTTGCTCTTACCTGTCTGGCAGATTAAAACTCACACGAGCACCCGTGGTTTTGGCTTGATTTGAGAATACATGAAGAAACCCCTGTTATTGGACATGTGGCAAGAAATACCGCGGTGATGCTGAGTGTGGGAGAGGGGGGGGACTGGTGGCACTGCCGGGTTCCTCTAGCCGTGCTGTGCCAGCAGCCTTCCCGGGGAGCTGGTGGTGGAGCTGTCATGGAGCTGAGACACCCCCCCCCAGCTAGTTCAGGCTCCCTTTGGCAGGCAAGAAAGTCACCATGTTTAAAAGCACATGATTCTCATTACCCACGCCTGAATGTCTGCTGGGGCTGAATTGCCTGGATCCCTGAGAGTTGCTCAGTAAGAAACAGCAAACATTTTCTCTGGGAAGGAGCAGCTGTTTATATGTAGTGTGCTGTGGGTTCACAAGTGATTATTAGGAAAACATTCCTTTCTAGTCATAAAAAGGGCATTTTTGTTGTCTCCTTTCCTCTAAAACACACAAGTCAGAGTCAGGGATTTTCATTTGCCATGACAACCAATGAAACCACTGAGCCATGTGATTTCTCTATCCTTCCTATGATTAAATCTTTTTTTTTTTTTTTTAAAGGCCATGTTGCTAACAGAGTTGGGAAACATCAGGTGTTATTTGTTTTTCTCATGTAGATTAGGCAGGATTTAATTTGCATGTTTGCTTGGGAGCTGTAGAGAGCTGGGGGATATTGATATTTCCATGATTTATGGTAAGAACGGTGTCTTAGTTTAGAATTACTGTATTGTACTGAAGTCTCTCTCTTTTTTCTTCTTTTTTTGCTCTTTGAGACAGTGCTATTACTGAGGGGTCCTGGCTCCCACAGGACAAAAACCATCATGGGACCCATCAGTGCTGCTGAACAGTGATGAGGTTCAGAGTCTTGGAGATGTTGGTTTACACATAATACAAGCGGTTTAGAGACTTTATGAGCCAATAAATCTTTTCCTAGTCTTATGTCGGGGCAAGGTTTTGCAAAGGCAGAAAGTGTGATGGACGTGGCCCTTGATGCCTGGTCCATGTGAGGACTCCTGTTGGCTCCAGGTCTGAGCATGTCACGCTAACCAAAAGCCTGGGAGCGGTGTTACTGTCAGCAAAGCTCAAGTGCCAGCATTTATCCTCTCTTTTAAAAATTGCTATCTTCTGCTCAGGAATTTCCCCAGAGTGCCAAATATAGATTCAACACAAAAAAACCCCCCAAAACCCAACCCCAAGAGCTGTTCTGTTGCTAAGGAGTAAAAATAAATGGTCACAAACGCGGTGCTGACATGCCAAGTTGTGTCCCCATGACCATGCAGCTGTGAGTGTGAAGGTCCCTGGCTGGGCAGCGACAGCACTGCCCAGGCTGCACACGTCATGTTGACGTTGGTGCCTACGGGGGACTGGCTACTGCTTTAAGTAAATGAAAGGAAATAACTTTCTGCTTCCTAATACTAGTCCCAAAGAGGTCAAAACTTCAGTAGGCTGCTGCCAGCAGATCGGTAGTAGTAAAGGACAATGACTGTATTTTTATGTGGTATTATATATAATACAGCAATGTCTATATTGGAAAAGCCCTGAGGGATCATGTTTGGGAACACATTTTTGAGCAAAAGTACCATGCTTTGGGAGATCGTGCTACATCATAGGGTTGTTGAACATCGACAACATGAAAAGGGTGAATATTGGTGCTGTAGAAGCTGTGTGGTTGTGCCTTCACCTTCTCTCCAAATGCAAATCTCTCTGCAGATCTCTGCAATAATTTATTAACCTGTGTGGCTGGAGATGAGATGTAGCTGAGCTGGGAGTAGAGGTGTACAGAGGTGACGACATGATTTATCCAGGCTAGAGAGCTTCTGTGACCAACGTGGTCTTTTCATGTGTGTGAGTGCACGCACATGCGATGCTTAGTGTTGTGGGGGCCTGCCTGCTTTAGCCCTCAAGGTACCACTTGCTGCATCGGGTCTAAATAATAAATCTCAAAGACCCTGCCCCTGCAACATGTTTTTTTAATTATTTTTTCAGACCTCAGGCTTTTAGGTAAGCTGTTTGAGTAATGTCCCTGCAGTGGTAGGAGACCTAGAGCAGTAAGCTTGCTTTTTTGCTTTGGGGGTTTTCTTTTAGTGTCAAATTTAATCCACGCAGTCTCTTGAATTGCAGCTGGCCCAAAGCTGAAGGGAGGTTTTAACAGCCGATAGCCCTGGATGGGTAACTGTACTTTTGTGGTGGTTTAGGGCAAATGAAAAGTACTGTAACCACCTGAAACTATAAGGGGAACTGAAAACAGGCTACATGTTAGTGTGTGAGCTAAAATTTAACCAGAACATGAATATTGTTTCTAATTCTCTGAAGAGACCTGTGGTATCCTCATAAAAATCTTACTCAGGAGCTGTTATGGTATGAAATGACCATTATAGAGATACCAGTTATAGTAAAGATACATTTTTACAAAAATGAAATTCTGGGACAAGGGCTGTAAAATCTAATCTGCTGGCCCACCCCCACATTTTTTTACCATCTGGTTTGGGTCCCTCCTGCAGCTGGCTGGGTGCTGGGTGCAGGCAGGGCTGGGAGCCTTCTCTTTGGAGGCAGCAGGGCTTAGATCAGCTTAAACCATCCCTGAAGCTACGCTGAAGTCTCTGCTTCCACTTTCTTCCTCCTCTGAAGAATTTGTTTTCATGAAACATCTGCTTCTCTGGCAGATACTCACAGTTAAAACTGTACTGAAGTGTTTCTCTGCAGAAATGCAAAGAATATTCCCTGTCAGCTCAGCCGCTTGCCAGACGGGCTGGCTGATCCCAGTTGGGGGGTTTCCATCAAATGAGAGCGTTTTTAGAAGGGACAACCCTTTTGCTGGTGGTGCGGTTTTGTTAGGAAGCAGAAGCGTACATGCTTGGGTGCACAAGCGTGTGTGATGTTACGGGTAAAATGTGCTTCCCATCGGGAAGTAAGAGGAGGTGATGAATTGGGGAGCACTGGGGCAATAATCAGCCTAGGACTAGCCTATGCCTACCACCCCAAACTTGATCTTAGTGGCAGAGAGGGCCCTCTGGTTTGGGATTTCAAGCTCATCTTTGGAGGGAATGGGGACCTGGGAGATGAGCTTCCTTGGGCTGCCCTCAGCTGCTCCTCCAGCACCTTCTCCATCTCCCTCCCTGTAAGGAGGCTATTGCATTGCCTCTGCCATCTTAACAGGAGCCTGTAACACTTAACTCTATTTTATTCCTCCATCACTTCATGTCCAAAAAAGCTATCATTTCTGGAGGAGAAACCTTCCTTTAAAATGCATAACAGAGGCAGAAGTCCTTCCTAAATGCAAATGTGCTGTTGCAAATTGCCACCCTTCCTATTGTGGTGGCACAGGGCTGTGATGCACAGCTCCCATGTGGCTGGCTGATGTTGCACGTGTGGTTGTGATAAGGCACCCTCTGGCTGAAACACAGGATCACTTCTTTATTTCCTCATGTAAGTTTAAAAAAAACCAGCAAAACCCAACTTTTTTTTTAACAGTCCTACTCTGTAGTAGCAGGTTGTGCTCTTGAATTAGAGGGCATGCCTGAAAGCATTGCCTAGGGATGCCAGCCTCCCTCTTGAGTCACCAGGAAGATGCTGCCCCCCCAAAACCCAGATGCAAAAGACTGATTGAAGATGGGTTACCTGTACTGTGCAAATAATTGCCCTAATAATTTTGTGTTCCTTCCTGGAGAAAGCTCCTTCAAGCAATTGTCTTGGGAAGGCTGCTTTCCTGTGCTTCAGGCTGCGACATAAAATGTATGAGAGGTGCTAGTTAGGGGTTGAGCTCTCTTCTCAGTGAAACATTATCAGTCCAAATGCTTCAGAGGAATGTGATTTTTTTTTTTCTTTTTTTAAAAATTTTTTACAGCTTCTACAGTGCAGGTACAGTTCTTACAGCTGTAGCATCTTGGCTTTTGCAGTTTTGGCTCTGATTCTTACTACTTTAAGAGAACAAGCACAAATGCATGTAGCTGTAGTAGGAGAACGTGCATGTCCTGTTTGGAGATCTGGTGATACTGGATCCAGATTGAATCTGGTATAGAGGAATGGTAGGTACTGTGTCAGCTCCTCAGGACGTCTAGCTGTCTGAATATTAGTAAGATCAACTCAATGGATGATGAAATACATTAAGAACAGTGTGCAAGATAGGTGTGTTTTGGTTTTGTTTTGTGATGAGGGTGGTGAGACACTGAAACAGGTTGCCCAGAGAGGTGGGAGATGCCCCATCCCTGGAAACGTTCAAGGTCAGGTTGGACGGGGCTCTGAGCAACCTGATCTAGTGAAAGATGTTCCTGCCCATGGCAGCAGGGTTGGACTAGATGACCTTTAAAGGTCCCTTCCAACCCAACCCATTCTATGACTCTATGATTTTTATCTTGCTTATTACCTCTTCCCTTTACTGCTGGTTTTGCTAATTTATTATTATATTTCAGGAAAGTTACCTTTAGGTCTGATATATCTGTCCCAAGCCACAAAACCAAGAGCCAAAAGTAATTTTTTTTAATGGATCCTGTTGTGTATTCTGAACAAACAGCATACTTTCATCTTATATAGCAGTTAGTTTTTAGCTTTTTGGTTGCTACTGCAGGACACCGTTGGGCTGGCCCAGTGTGGCCTCACCAGTGGCATGGCACAGCATGGCCCGGCACAGGAGCATCACGCATGATGCTGCATGGACCCCGCAGCCCTGCAGACACTGATCTCAGCCATGTGAAAGAGAGATTAGATGAGGCTTAATTACTTGTTACTTCTACTAGGTTTGATGGAGAAATGATGTAAATCCCAGCAAATCACAAGCTAACTTGAGCAAAAATCAAGAGATGGAAATAACTGCTTTTTTTTTTTAATTAAAAAGCATTCCTACAAAACAAAACCTTATTAGCAAAAATTTTTAGTTTGTTCATACAGCAGTCTCTGGCACAATCAAAACAAGATGGTCAACAGCAGTAAGATGAGTCAATGTAGTTAAAACTTAAGAAAAATTTCTTGGACATGCTTTTATAACCCAAACTATCTAATGTACATACTCATTTTTCACAATACATTTATGGGACTTATGTCATTGGTTAATGACACACTTACATGTATGCTGCTTCCGTGTTTGCAACCTCATTTGAGTCACGATGTTCTTGTAAATATTTTATTGAAATCCTTTAGTTGTGATAGCTTTTCTTGTGTCTTGTCAAAAACATTGGTGTCAACCTGTCTAATCTTGCAAGTGTTTTATCAGAGCCCTGTCACCCAGTGTCACAACATCTCCATGTATGACTGTGACGCCACTCAACCCCCCCATGCCAGCCCAGCAAACTAATGTATCATGCGACTTCTTTGCCTTTTACCTGGTTAACATGCACAAGCCTTTCTTCTGCACCAAGGGTAAATCATTTCTCCTCTAGCCTTGCCTCCCTGCTTGTAGGGCTGCTGTCCCCATAAACCTTGCCCAGCTCATGTGAGACACCTGGGGTTCAGCTTGATCCTGCACCTGGTTTCTAAAGGCAGAGAAATTCTCACCTAAGGTCCTGATGGGTTTCCCCATTTCAGTGGATCAGGTCTTGGTGTGGGAGCTTTATTTTCCATTGTAGAGAGCTGGACTTGGGAAGCTTTCCTGGCTTTTCCATGCAAGACACATTCCACTTAATGCTTGGCTGTAGTTTTAAAAAATAATTTTGTATTTTTTTTCCTTTGGGAAGAAGCTGTTGTTTTTGAGTGGATAAACCAGCATTTTTGGCTGGATTTCTGGCAATGCGGTTTTCCACACTTGGAAGTCAGCCTGTCTGCTGTGCTGGCTGAGTCTTTAACCGCTTCCATGCAAAAATGTGTTGCTGCAGAGCATACAGCTTGGTGCTCGCATGATTTGCTAAAACGTGGCCAAAACCAACGGAGTGTTGTTTTGAGCATGCAGTATTGGGTCTCCATGACCAGGTATGTCTTGAAAGATGTTTATAAAAGCATGCGTTAAGATTGCACTGACTTTTTTGCAGTCAGAACCCAGATTCTGCCAGTAAATGGAGTGTGGGGCTGTTCTTATGCTTGGAAGCAGTTTTCTGAAGATGGTGTGTTTCCTGGGCGTGTTGCTGCTGGTGCGTGGTTTGGTCACCAGCCAACTATTGTGGCGTTGTGGATGTGCATGTCAGCATTCTTTTTTTAATCCTGAAGAAATTAATTTTCTATTTGTTATTTTGCAAGTACTGTGTGTGTGCATCTCATTTTTCCTAAGTAACGCAGAAATCAAATTAGTTCATTTATCTATGTGAGGAGAATAATCATTGATTAACAGTTCAATCCTCAGATATATTTGATGGAATATAACTTGCTGTCTGCATGTGATATTTTGCACTTCCATGGTTGTTCCCAGCACTGGGGTGTGTTACAAATGCCACTGAGTCTCCCCTTCCTCCAGGAGGTGGGAAAGTTAAATGAGGACACTGGACTGCAGAAGCTGTGACTGGTCTTTTCTGAAGAGGCTTTGGTGGCACTGAGACCCTCAAGGATGTGTCCAACCCAAACACCACCCAGCCTTCCACCATCCGACAAAAAATGATTAATGATGTGTGTTGATGCTGCTTTTGACACCAGTACTAGCAAAGCCACCCAGAAGACTGCCCAGTGGTGGACAGCATAGATGCAAGGCCTTTTCACCATCAGGGGATGCCAAGAGCACGTGAAAATCCCAAGATGGCTCCTAAATGTGAGATCCATAACCTCCACCGTTAAGCAAAGCAGGCAGATGAAGAGGGCAGTCTGCAGTCAGTTATCTCTGGAAGTGAGGAGAGCTGGTGTCCAGCCATGTGCTGTGGCAAGGCTAGGCCCTCTCATGTTGAGTGTGGGCATCACCGCCGAGCATCCTGCTCCACCGAGCTCCTTCTGCCCAGTAAAGCAGAGCCTCCTGCTCTGAGTTCTTCCTTGGGATGATGTTGGTGCTGGATTTACCTGCTTGTTTTATGGTGAAGTGCCTGTAATCACTGATCAGTGGGTTCCTCCGTAGCACTTGAACAAGCTCCTGGCAGCCAAGTAATGTATGAGCCATGACCTGATCAAAACAGTCTGGTGAGCTGCAAATTTTCCCGGGTGGCAAAAGAGGTAAGGGGAAGGGCTGTGTGCTCTGTACAGTCATTGATGCAAAACCTCTCAACTTCAGCTTTTCTGTATTTTATAGAAATATCTCTGAGATAAAAACATACCTGTGGTATACGAGAACTTGCACCTACTCAGCTCGCTTGGTTTCTATAGGAGAAATACCCTGAGCAAAGGGTTGAGGAGCAGGAATCTCTCCAAATAAAATTTTTGTGTAGGGCTGAGGTTTTCATAGTATACTGCTTTTTCTAGCTGGAAAGCTTGGAAGCAATTTTTTTTAATGTGTCTAGACTATTAAATGACTAGCGGCTGGTCAGCCAGTTCTGATGGGGATGCACAGGGGAGCCCCACGCCTCCCTGCACTGTGTGCATAGTTGCGTGATGCCTCCTGGAAGTGTTGGATGGACTTATTGAGCCCGAATTTGTCAGTGGTAGTGTGAGCACACCGCAAGTCCGATGCACCACAGAGGTGCGTGCAGTAATAGTCTGTAGGTGATGCGTGTGTGGGATAAAAGCGTAATAGTCTGTAGGTGATGCGTATGTGTTTCTGCCTGGGAAATCGCACTTAGAGACATGGTGTTTCTGCACTCGGGACCTTCTCCTTTCCTGTGAGGGACCATCCTTGATGAAAAGGTGTGTTTAGGATTGCCAGTGTGCAGGCAACTGGATATTGCTTGCCTGGAAGGGCAAGTGTGATGGGTGGAAATGGGAAATGCCGGGCTCTGCAAGTCCCACATACCTGCAGTAAATCTTTCTTCCTTGAATTTGGGAAAGACATCCCTGGAGTTTTAATGTCCCACCTAGCTGAGAGTGTGGCTCCCTTGCGGATTTGCCACCACCAGCACAGAGCAGGGCTGTGGTGTGGGTGAGCCAGGCTTCTGTGGGGATGAAGTCTGTCTTAATGTTTCTTGTGTGGATGTGATGTGGATGGAAGTGAAATTAAACCTTGTGAAGAGGAGTGAGGAAGGTCAGCAAGGGAGTAGGAGGAAATCCAGGCTGCTGGGTTGCAGAGGGGCACAAGCTGGGCTTGTGCTTGCTCAGTGCAGGAGCCCGCTTGGGTTGGCAGGTGCTTTGGAAATGAAAATATTTTATCCTGAGTTACGTAATGCAGCAGCATGCCCAGACCTGAGTTCCCTGCAATTTTCTGGCCTGCAAGGAATAATTTTCTGCTTGAAATATTAGCCTTAGCTTTGAATTTCCTGGCTTGTATGGCAGGTGTGATCAATGTAATATCTGTATACATAACTGCTGCTGTTTGAACTTGAGATGTTTAGGTAAATTTACTTTTCTTTATAGCTGTTGGATGATGAAGAGCAGAAAATACTTGTTCATTAAGAATTGTATAAATACATCAAAAACCCACCCTGACCTACTGGTTAGATCCAGCAGGTGGAAGAGGCTGCAGATCCTTCTCTGTGCCTAATTGAAGCAGTTCCTTGTAAATGAGGATTTGAGGTGGGATAGAGCTGAGGTGCAAATTATCAGTGTTCCTGGCTTAATATAGTTTCAGTCTTTATCCCTAAATGTGGAGAAGCCTTTGCAGCTGTGGATAGTTTGGTTCTTTGTTGTTGTGGTGGTTTTGGTTTTTTTTTGTTTGGTTGGTTTTTTTACCAAGCTCTTTGCTGGGTAGAAAAACTGGCCAGATGGCCAGGTCCAAAGAGTTGTGGTGAATGGAGTTCAATCCAGTTGGTGGCTGGTCACAAGTGGTGTTCCCCAGGGCTCAGTATTGGGGCCAGTTCTGTTTAATATCTTTATCAGTGATCTGGATGAGGGGATCAAGTGCACCCTCAGTAAGTTTGCAGATGACACCAAGTTGGGGGGAAGTGTTGATCCTGCTGGAGGGTAGGAAGGCTCTAGAGAGGGACCTGGACAGGCTGGATTGATGGGCCGGGGCCAACTGTATGAGGTTCAACAAGGCCAAGTGCTGGGTCCTGCACTTCGGTCACAACAATCCCGTGCAACGCTACAGGCTTGGGGAGGAGTGGCTGGAAAGCTGCCTGGCAGAAAAGGACCTGGGGGTGCTGGTCAACAGCCGGCTGAATATGAGCCAGCAGTGTGCCCAGGTGGCCAAGAGGGCCAATGGCATCCTGGCTTGTATCAGGAACAGTGTGGCCAGCAGGACCAGGGAGGTGATAGTGCCCCTGTATTCAGCACTGGTGAGGCCGCACCTCGAATCCTGTGTCCAGTTTTGGGCCCCTGACTACAAGAAGGACACTGAGGTGCTGGAGCGTGGCCAGAGAAGGGCAACAGAGCTGGTGAAGGGTCTGGAGCACAAGTCTTATGAGGAGCGGCTGAGGGAGCTGGGGTTGTTTAGTTTGGAGAAGAGGAGGCTGAGGGGAGGCCTTATTGCTCTCTACAGCTGCCTGAAAGGAGGCTGTAGCAAGGTGGGGGTTGGTCTCTTCTCCCCAGTAACAAGTGATAGGACGAGAGGAAATGTCCTCAAGCTGTGCCAGGGGAGGTTTAAGTTGGATATTCGGAAAAGTTTCTTCACAAAAAGGGTTATCAAGCATTGGAAGAGGCTGCCCAATTGAGTCCTCATCCCTGGAGGTATTTAAAAGGCATATAGATGTGTTACTTAGGGACATGGTTTAGTGGTGGCCTTGGCAGTGCTGGGTTAACGGTTGGACTTGATGATCTTAAAGGTCTTTTCCAACCTAAATGATTCTATGATTCTATAATTGTATAGCCATGTGTGGGTCTGCATCACCTGGCCGCACTAAGCCTGCTCTGATTTGACCTGTTCTGATATGGGACAGTGGTCCCCTAACCATGAGTTGTAAGCAGGACATGCCCACAAAGCCTTCTGATGCTTCTTCAGGCTACAGGAAATGAGAACCCATGAGTGAGACTGGTGAGGAGAGAAGGTGATGCCATGTGTCACACACTCCCTGCTCTGTTTGTCACCTGGCCTTGTGGAGATGTGAACTGCTGCTCCATGACTCCTATGCCTCTAACTCAGAAGAGGACTGAGGTTTAGAAACAACAGGTTATTTCTGTTTTGTTCTTCTAAAATGAAGGCGTCAAAACATTCTTTTAGACATGAAAGGTTTTTGACTTCAGGCGAAGGCTGTCCGTCGTGTTTCCTGAGCATGCATTATCTTGTGATCTTCAGGGATGGTAGAAGACAGGCAGAGCTAGGCACACCTTGTGGTCAACCGAGAAAGGTTTGCTCTTTTGAAGTCTTCCACTCTACTTTTGGCTCTGTGAGCCAAAACAACTGGGCAAAATCATCATCATAGAGCCTGTTCTCATTATGCTTAGAGGTGGAAAGTCTTCCTTGAGCAAAGGAGTCGAGAGAAGTGCCAGAGGTTTCTTTATCAGCTAAAAACCTCACTCATACTTGCTGATTGTTTTGTGCAAAGGCTGGTCCTAGTGTAAAAGCTGATGAGTGACAGGCAGAATTGTGGTTTCATCTGTCTGAAGAAGTTGATCACTCCAAAGTCATTCGTGTCTCCCAGATAGTATTTGAACCTTTGCCTCATGTTTCTGCCACTTAGTTGGTACCCAAAGAGGCTGAGCATGGCATGGTCAGAGATGAGGAGGAACCCTCTGTGCCCATTCAAACTAATGGGTAAAAAAACACTGCAAAAAGAAGGATAGAATAATTGGTTCAGGTGTTGATAAACCAAGTAAACCAAAGTGGATCAGGGACAGCGAAGAGGTGAATGGAGCAAATGCAGGGAGAGGACATCATGTAGGGGAATAAATTAAAACTTAAGTGGATATCTTATTTTGCGAAGCATGTATTTATTGCGGATAAACACCTTGCCTCGTGGCTTGTGGTGAACAGGAGAAGCAGGAGGGAGTGTGTCTTTCTCCTCCATCATCGGTGCTGATGTTCAACATCTACAGGCAGTGAAGAGCCCATGGCAGGGTGAAACAGAGGACCAAGTCCTGCTGACCACGCTATGGGAGAGTTTCTAGTAACCAAGATATCAGGAGAAGGGGGAAGGACTGGTGCATGTCTGCCTTTGCAGCGGTGCTTGCTGTGTGGGGAAGGCAGCTCACGACTTCTGCACCTTCTTTTTCGGGTGTCTCCATGGGAGCTGGTGCTTGCTTGTATGAGCTTGCATAGGGGAAGGAGGGGTGAAAGCCCTTGGCCCTTGTGCTTTTGGTTGGGGTGGATCTCACCAATCTCTTGATTGAATTGGAATTAATAATTGAAAAACACCAAGAGCATTTACTGCACTATCTTGCCGAAGTAAAGAAAACCAGCTAAGCCTGAAATGTGTCCTGCTGTCCTTCGGCTGCGTTCCTGCAGATGGACCACTTCTCTGGGTGGTTGCTGCGCTTTGATTCACCCCTCTTGGCTCCTTGTTCCTGCCTGCAGTGACCATGCATGGGGCTGCGTGATGGAGTGGAGCTGAGCAGCCACCCAAATGAAATAAAACCCTGCAAAACTGATCCCCTGCGAGGCTGGTGGGAACAGCCCAGGGGGGTCATGAGCCGTGAGGGCTGGATGGGGTGTGAGCTGTATAGGCCACCTCTGGGAAAAACAGCTGTGAAACCCAATTTTCTGCCCTGCTGCCAGCCCCAGGGTCTGCTCCTGTTTCATCTCATGATAGGGCATGTCTCTGTGCTGTAGCCAGCGCTATTTGTGATTTAAACAAATGTGGTGAGGGGTGGCTGAGGCATGGACAGGCATCCCATCCCCTGCCCTTGCTGCAGGGTCTTGTCTCTGCCAAAGGGTGGGACAGGCAGCTGCGGCCCTAATGCCTTCAGCCACTGCAGTGATGCAAGGCAGAGCCCTGTGCCTGCAAACACAAGAAAACAGAAAGGAAAAAAACAAACACCAAACCCCAAAACCAAAACCAAACAATGTTGCACTCTGCATTTTCTTTCTCCCCCCCCCCCCTTTAAAAGGCATGTAATTCAAAGTGTGAGGTATTGCCCAGATGCGCGTTCCCTGATCGTGGCAAGGAGGGCAGAGGTTGAGACACATCTTCCCTGGGGAGAGGGAGGGTTGTGCGAGCCTGAGTCAGCAGCAAAGGTCGCTTGGCTGAAAGGCTCGGCTTGCAGAAGGAGAAGATTTCGTAACGGTAACTGATGCAATGTTTCTATGTTCAGCGCTGACGCTGTGGTAGGTTAGTGTGTGTGCACAGCGGAGGGAGAAACACCAATTTTGGTGAGCAGGGGAATGACAGGGCAGCGATGGTCAACCTCACCTGCCCATTCCACCTCCCAAATGACTTCTGTCTCTTCCTTGCTGCTCAGTCCATTGCTTTCTCCCCTCCTGTGCCCCCACTTTTTGTCTCTTCAGTCCTGACATTTAATCTCATCATTGCATTTTTTTGTTTCATGGCCTTGGCTCATTTTCCAGTTCCCGTTTGGGGTCATTATCACATATGATTAGTCTTGGAGCCTAATGAAGGGGATCAGACATAACTGTAGGGTATGTCTGAGCCATTTAGCGTTTCTGAGCTCAAAGATCTGCAGAGGAAGTTTATTTTTAAGCTTCCTGAGAAGATAAATTTGAACGTTGGATTGTTTAGGGTACAAGTAATAGAATTGAAATCCCTCCAGGGGGGAGCAGTGCCCTCCGGGATTTGAAGCATCCCAGCGATAATTATCCAGTGCTGAGTAAGTCTTGTTAGTCTTGAAATAGCTTTTAGTGGATGATCATGTTTTCCTTCACACTGGCTAGTGTGAAAGCTTGAAACCATATATTAACATTTAGCCCTCATTGTAAGAGCACTGTCAACATGTTCTTAATACTGTTGTTGTTATCCAGTCCCACTCTGGGAAAGCCAGGCATGGAGATACAAAATAATTACACAAAATAACCCCAGAAAATAAAAAACGGCATTTTTTGAGGCTGCTCTCTAAGGTCCCACTCTGTCATTGTATTAAGAGATAGGAGGGAGCTGCAAGGTCTTGTGTGTTGGAGCAAGGTGAGGTTAGAGCATCCTCAGGACAGCTCCAGCTGCTGCTGTTTGGTGGCACTTTGCGGGGGACCGGAGCTCCAGCTCAGCAGAGCAGCATCAGGGCAAGGGCCACACTGTGTCACTTGCCCAGGCAAAGTGACATGTCCGTGTAGTGACTCAGCTGTGTCCCTGCTAACTGTCTGCTGATGTGATGCAGATCATTAGTCACTAATTGGTGTGGTTACCCTTTTTTTTTTAGGCTGCTGGAAGGGCCAAGGATCACATAGACGTGAAGCAGCTGAGTCAGTCTTCCACCTCTTTTGCCTTCAGGTCCACCAGGCTCTCAGTGGTGCTTGAAGAGCTGTTTCAATGTGCCCTGCCAGGCAGACCCAGACTGTCAAGTTTCATCTTGTACTCTCTGTCTGTTTGACTATAAGCTTATCACAGCTGTATGGTGGGACCAGGGTCTGTAGCTGGGGCCTTCTGGTGTGTGGCAATGAACCCTTTCAAGGAAGGACCTTTGGAGGCAGCGGGAAAGGGCACTCTGCCTTTGGGCTGAGTGTGAGGAGCTTGTTTCACCCGTGCTGCATTTGCTCCCTTTGTCAGCTCTGTGAAAACCCTTGTGGTGGTGCATCCCCTGCCCAGGGAAGTGGTTGAGTCCCCATCCCTGGAGGTATTTAACAGACAGGCAGATGTGGTGCTTAGGGGCATGGTTTAGTGGTGGACTTGGCAGTGCTGGGTTAACGGTTGGACTTGATGACCTTAAAGGTCTTTTCCAACCTAAATGATTTTATGACTTCCCACTGCAATTTTAGCAAATGAGCTCATTCTGTCCTTAAGGAAAATGCTGCTGCTTTTATTTTTAAATTATTTTAATTTCCCTGTTTGTTCTGCCCCCATGTGCCCCCCAGCCCTCCTCTGTGCGTATCCAGCACCCGTCCAGAGGAGCTCCTGGGAGGTTTCTGGGTATTGCCCTAAAAGAAATAAATTACACGTTCCCATTGGACAAGGTGGCAAAGTCCAATGGAGCTGACATAGTTGAAAGCAAAACATTTGGGGAAATTTTAAGACATGATAACTCAGGTTTGTGGAGCTTTGCTCCAAAAGGTGAAAATCAGCATCTCCAATTCATAGGCAGCCAGGTGAGATGGTGTGAAAGCCAGAATGTGGCTGAGGTTTCGCAGCAGGTGACGCTGGACTACGTGGATGCCCTGGCTCAGGGCGGGAAGGGCTCTTCTCCCTTATCTGGGGAGTCACGTACGTGCCAGGAGACCTTTGTTCTGAATATTTGGAGGAATAAAGTTCAGCAGGAATAAAAGGGCATTTCCCCACGGCCTTGTTTTACATTGTGTTGCGCACTCTCTCTCTCTCTCTTGCAGCTGCGTAAATGAGTATGGAAGATTATGATTTCCTCTTCAAAATTGTTTTAATCGGCAATGCCGGTGTGGGGAAGACCTGCTTAGTCCGTCGCTTCACTCAGGTAGGGTTGGCCACCTCTTGGATGTGGGATGTCAGGGTGGGGACAGCACTGGGACGGGAGCGTGGAGCCCATGGCTGTGCACTGAGGGCTTCGCTGGCATTGCAGCTCCAAAGTGATTTGTTTTCCAGACTCTTGGTGTGTGCATCACCTATAGTGACATACCGGCACAAGCAGCACATCTGTATCTAGTGCTGTACTTAGCCCTGTTGGGGATCTTGCGTTGGAGAGAGCTCATCCCTCTCTGAAGATGGAAAGTCCTCTCTGAAAGCCACTGGGAAAACTCTTCCTGATTTGAGGTGCTCTAGACTGGTTATAAGGACCAGCACATCTCCTGGTGTGCTCCCATGTGCCTTCTCCTCCCCATCCCTCCTGCCACTGCATAAAGCTCTCACTGTTATTTGTCTTTAGTAGATAATTAAATCATCTGGGTCCTGGGCTGTCAGTCCAGTGTCTTCTGTTAAACGCCAGACCTCTTTTGTGGCAGAATAACAGGGAAAGGCCCAAACTTCTCTGATCCAGGGCAAGAGAACGTTTTGCATGATGCGCTACAAAACATAACTTGTGGGTTTTTTGTTGCACTCTCCACTAGGAATTGTCAGCAATTTTCCCCCTCACTGTTAATTTTAGTTTTAAAGCCCTGGTAATGTTAAATGCTCTCCAACAGCATGTGACAGCCAGTGGCAATAAAGCTAGTCAACCCCAAAGGGTTAACCACAAAAATCTGTGGCCACTTCTGCTGTTTGTGCTTTGGCAGCACAGCTGCTACAGGGGATGGATGGTCCCCAACATCAACATGACTTTGTAGACCTAGACACCAGGAATCAAAAAGCTCTGTTTGTTTTGGTTTACTGTTGCTCCTTTCTGATGGTGCTGCAATCAAATACCACCAGCATCATGCCGGCCCTTGCCATTGCTGTGGCACTGGTAGTGGCTGGCTCTGTGCTTTCCTCCTGAAATGCTGTGCAGGGATGCGACCCTGGTGCTGGGAGCTGCCAGAAATGCCTTTCCATGCCGTGGCATATGGTGGAGGGGAGAGGGAAGGTGTGAGGTTGCAGGAGCAAAGGCATCTTATCCCACGTGGGCGCTCCCACCTCTTTCAAGGCGTTGGGAAGTGGGACAGAAGGTCTCCATCTACCCTTCCCCTGCCTCTTCCAACTGCACAGAAGCAGAAGGGCTTTTCCCTGTATGCATCCTCCTTTTCTCCTGTTTTCCCACCTCTCAAGTCAATGACTTGCTACACAACTAGAGATGTGTAGGCAGTGAAAACACTGTAGGGTTGAATTATGCTGACCTTTATACTGGGGAAATGTCATGTCACATTTTCCTCTCTAAATGTGATGGAAATAAGTGTCCGGGGAAGGGGACAAAGGAGAAATAGTTTTGGGGATGGAAAAGGGTGAGGATTGGCACCCAGAGAGAGCTACAGAAATTTACTTGATGAAACTCTGTTTTGTTTTGTTTTTTCAGGGGCTTTTCCCACCGGGTCAAGGAGCCACGATTGGGGTTGACTTTATGATTAAAACTGTGGAGATAAATGGTGAAAAAGTAAAGGTAGGAGCCTGATGGTTTTCAGCATAAACTCATGTGACAGTACTATAGCTGAGGTGTCTCACTGCTGGAAGGCATGTGGGGACGCTCAGGGCTGGCTGGCGTGGCTCAGGCAGTGCTGGGTCTAACAATCTTTGCGCCCCTCTCCACGATTACCATCAGGATCATAACCTGATGTGAGGAGTGAACCTACTCTAAAGGAGCAAATGGAAAGGGAAGATCTTGCAAAACTCAGTCCTTGCTTAGGAGACACTGAGATCATGCCTGGCTGGGGCTGAGGAGGTGCAAAGAAGCACTTCAGTGCAACCTCCACTTCAGGCATTTCTGGTAAACCAAAATCTGTTGCATTCCCACTGGGATGTGCTCAATGAAAGTCTTCTCCTGGGAGCTCCTGAGATGGCTGGTGAGGGAGAGCAGGCTTCTGGACTTGTGTGGTTCTGCACAACGAAGGCTCATCTTCCACTTCTGCAGAGTTGTGGATTTGGGAGAAGTTGAGATGGTCACATTACTGATGCTTTGGTCCATGGGTTGCGGTGAGAAGGGCAATGTCCACATTATTAACTCTTTCACCGACAAAATAGGGTGGTTGCAACCAAACTGCTGCTGGGAAACTGTCCTTGTCCTGTGCTAACTCCCAAACTGAGCCTGAGCATCACTTGGCAGAGCACTACTTTGCCTGGGTCAAAACACACCAGGGACCAATCTCATGCTTTAATGGGATCCATGGTTGGGTTCCAGTGCCCAGAGATGTTGGCTGGCGCTGCTTTGTTCATTAGTAGAGATTTCACTAGAGCTACTGTGGCGCTGAAGTGGTGAGAGAAGGGTATCGTTATCTGAGCCTCTAATGTCAAGGTGTCTAGGGTCCCTGAGCTGCTCCTGGAATTACTCTGCCTGCATTAAATCCAGACACATCAAAGTGAAAAACAGGGGTTTCCCCCTTGCTGCCTCCATCAAATCTAGTAGTGAGCAAATGGGAGAGCAGCAGCAGTGTGACAGCAGCTGGATGTGATATTGAGACCCATTTTTAAGCTTGTGCTGGGATGGAAACAGTGGACTCATGCAGATTTTCAACCCTATTTTTTTTTTTACCCATATTTCAGTGCAGAGGTTTTTTGAGAAGAAAATCAGGTGGTGTGTTCCTAAGTTTAAGACAGATTTTAAAAGCCGTGATCATGTCAGCAGGCTGCCACCCCGCTGCATGAGGAGCTGTACAAACCTATGGCAAGTGATGGTCCTTGACCAGAAGACCTTCCAGCCTACGCAGGTGAAGGACAAGAGGTGTAAATATCTTCCCCTGATAAAGAGACCAAGTTAACGTTCAGCACATGGCTGTGCAAGTGGGACAGGGCAGCGGGCAGGAAAGCAGTGAGGAGCACGTGTAGCCCCTGTGGTGTCAGTGCTTAGTTCAGTGGTTGCAATGCTCATTAGCAGGCATCTGGTGTAGTGGGGTCGGCTGGAACACGGATGCTGCTTGTCCAGGCTCCTTGGACAGCAGAGATGCTTCTTTCTGCCAAAACCAGCTCCAGTGGAGCCGCTCAGAGGATATAAGCTGGTAAATGACTAAGTACTGCACTGAAGGTGGAATTCATTTTTTCCCTTATATACCTGGCTTAAACCAGCTGTCTTAAGATTGTCCTGGTCAATGGAGAGAGAAAAGCAATCTCGGGGAAGATGAATCCCATCCACTTCAGACACCTCTCCTTTCCAAGCATCTGGCTCCCTGTCAAGTACAGATGGAGCTTTAAGAACTCACTTATATCTGAGGTCTGTTTTTTGGGCAGGTGAACTCACCCTAAGGATTTGTCTGCACTTGACTTGTTGCTCCCATGACATAATCCTGTTTTAAGACTAGCTTGGACTGAGGATGCAAACTCCTTAAGGGAAAGTTGGGAGCAGTCGTGCCAACGTGGGCTCTCTCAGGGGCAAGAATGGTTCAGGGAAGCTCTACAAGCTAAATGCAAACTGGTCAGCATGGTAAGCCCCTGCTGCCCTCTAAACGTCTGATGAATGCACCAGTGTCCACCCAAGCAACTCTCTTAATCACCTTGGGGCTGGCTTGTGTTTCACAGGGCCTTAGCAAGTGGTAGCTGGTATACCAGCTATATTTCACATAGAAAATAATGAGTTGCTAGATCAAAGTCCTGCTCCCAACCCCACCAGTGGAGTAAATTGGAGTCGCCAGAGCTCAGCTGCAATGACCAAGCTTGGGAGGAAGCTTAGCACGATGCATTTGGGAATTTGAATGAGCCTTCTGGAGTCTGAAAGGCAAATGGATTTCTCTCAGGAGTGATCTTTTAGCTGAAACTTTTTGAGTAAGCAGTGCTAGTGAGAATAAACATTTAATGAGCGGGAAAAGCAGGAATGACTCAGAGCAATAAAAATGACATCTCAGTCAAACGAGGTGCTTCTGTGACTGCTAGCTCATTTCACACTGCCCGAGCCGTGACTCCGCTTCTGTGCCGGGCAGCATCTCCTGCATGTCTGCTGGGATCCAGCATGAGAGAGCAGAGCTGTTTACTGAAAAGGTTTTCAGACTTGAAAATAAATTCTAGGTTTCTGGGGAAAAATACTTTCCAGCTTTCAAAATCGCATTTGAAAGTCAGTGGAGAGGAACTTGCTAGCATGAAAGCTGTGTGCAAGCCATATCAGATATGAGTGGCTACTAAAGCTCGCTGACAGATGAGCTGAGACAGCGCTGTGCAGTTCAGAGGGCTTTTGATCTGCCTGGCCTTTTCTAATAAAACCAAAAATGCGTACAACACCTGCACTAAGAGGCTACATAAATTCAAGCCAAGTAGATAGCAGTTATCATGCTGGTCAAAGCTAAGCATCCTCAGTGCTGCAAACAGAAGGCAATGCTATATGGACCTGTGATCTTACTGTACTTGGTGGAAATGTTCATATGCATAAAGCTAAATGTATATGCAAATGTTAGGAGAGAGGGCAGCATCAGCTGGCTCCAAGAAAATAAACATCTAGGTTTTCTGCAGGCTGTCAGGCACTGTCCTTTGGTTCCTCTGAAAAAATGATACAAGTAAAATGGTTGCTGTGAAATATTTTATTTGGCAGAAATAATCAGTGAGGTGAAGTGCTGGATGTGCATTTTGTGTGAAGGAAGAGTTTATCAGTGGCCGTAAGGTTGGGGGCTCTTCCCTGCCTTCTGCAGCCAGCTCCCAGGTAGACTCACGGCTGCAGCCAGTAACAAACCCTCTCCCCCAGGGCAATCCCTTTTGCCTTCAATGTCTGTTATATTAAAGCAGTGCAA
Organism: Theristicus caerulescens; assembly: GCA_020745775.1. NCBI lineage: Eukaryota > Metazoa > Chordata > Aves > Pelecaniformes > Threskiornithidae > Theristicus > Theristicus caerulescens. The sequence continues at coordinate 124,673,089 of CM036559.1, read as the reverse complement.
GAACATACATCAAGTTTTTATCAGCTTGGAGATCTTCTCAATAAATACGAAACATACATAAGCTGGAGTTAACCAGTAAACCAATCAGTAAATGTTTTTGCTGGGAAACAGCCGAGCAACAACAAAATTATCTGTATTTTTCCATCTGCCAGAGTTTGGAGGCTGGTTTGTTTTAAGAGAGACTCGTTTGTTATCTGAATTTCATATGCAAGTAATTTCACTTATGGTTTTGTGTGTCACTTAACTGCAGGTGCCGGGTTCAGGCATTCAAATACAACTATGCCAAGAGATTAAGCACAGAGGTGCCCAGGAGCTGTGAGCCAGCCACAAATTACTTTCTCTGCAAAAAATGTACTTTTTCAAAATCATGAAAGCTGCTACTGGGAGCTCTCATTTCAAACTAACACATATATGAGTAGCTGGCGTAGTTTGACTTTGGAACTGGGCAAGAATAAGGTTTTCTCTGTTGCAGGCTACTGAATATGTGGAAAAAATCTCAAATACTTTACCTTTTTCTTCCCAAAGTACACAGGATTTTGGCTGGAAATCACCCTTTCACATATTTAATTCCAGGGAGGGGTGCTTTAAAAAAATAAAAGCTGAAGCAGAGAAGTACTCTTTTATGTTGAAATGTTTTAATTCTAGATGTTTGTTTCTTTGACTGCCTTTTTGAAGAACCGAGGTTTTGATGACCCACCAAAAACTATCAGATGGTCAAATTATAAAACCAGTATGAGTTTAGTTTGTATTGGGAGCTGTATGTTGTCTTCCTGGACCCAGAGGGTTTGGCAAACACTCATGACCTCTGTGATATAGTTAAGGACATGTCAATCCAGTCTGCATGTTGGGAAGGCAGGCAGTGAGCAACTGGGTGAGATGGCTGAAGTTGTAGAGAGGATGTGTTGGAGTCCTTGAATCAGCCTTCAGCTGAGCTCCTTGTTCAATCCTGTGGTTTCCACCCATCACTGCATCATCTCAGGATAACTATAACTAGCTTTGGGAGCTAAGAGGCTTTCTTATTTCTTCTTGGGGTGGGTGCTGCTGTTGGTTGGACTTCAGGGGCAGAAGTGACTTTCTCCCTCCAGCACCTGCGTTGTCACTCCAGGCCAGCAGCTCTGCCCACAGCAGAGGGAGATGCTAGAAGTTGCATGAAAGCCCGCAGACCTGCGGCTTCCAGGGGCCTTTGGCTGCGGTGCCAACTGACTTTGTGCCTTGCATTTCAATCCACAAGTGCAGGAACGGAAACAAAAAATGCTGGGGGAGGGGAAGCCAAAGGGGAGAAGAGCTAAGTGCTTTCCCAGCATCAGTTTTACCCTGAAGGGTTTTTTTAGGTCAAAACAGTGCTGCTATCAAATAAAAAAAGTTAATTTTTTTTCTCCCTTTTACCACCCTTCCTTGTTATGCCAAAAGCTGCAGATCTGGGACACAGCAGGACAAGAGCGATTCCGATCCATCACGCAGAGTTACTATCGCAGTGCTAACGCATTGATTTTGACCTACGACATCACCTGTGAAGAATCCTTCCGGTGTCTCCCCGAGTGGCTGCGAGAAATCGAGCAGTATGCCAGCAATAAGGTCATAACCGTGCTAGTGGGTAAGCGACGATCGTCACTCGTGGGGTGGTGGTGCGATGAGGAGGCGAGCCGTGCATGTCGGGGTTGGTGGCAGATGGAGGTGTTAGCAGGAGGAAAATGTGGTGTCGGCGTGAACTGGTGGTGCAGGATGCTTGAACTGGTGCAGTAGATCTTGTCGCAAACCAGTTGTAACTCTAAGTGGGTACAGGGTACAGCTGGTGCCTTAACCCATGCTTGAACCATTCCTTCTGCAAATAACCCCAAGATGCTGATAGTGATGTTCAGGACACCACTTCTTGAAGTGTGGTCTTGTCTCAGCTCTAAGGCTATTGCATGCAGAGGTGGATACTTCCCACCAGTTGGTCCCATACGGGACTGAAGTGTTGATGGTGCAGCTGCCAACCGAGCTAAGAACAGAGCAGTTTCCCTTGTGACTCCCAGCTCAGATCTCTACAACTGTATAAGGATCTGCTCAAGCTGGGGTTGCCTGTGCGTTGCTGTACCCCATAGCTGTGGGACAACCAGAGTCGTGGGTCAGGATCTGGGAACCACATCAGGATGTGATGGTTGTGTGGATTGTAGCATTCATAGGTGGGGCAGAGCTGGAAAACTGGATATTTTTGCATGGATTTTAGGGAAACTAAAAATAAATAACTGAATGATAACTGAATGTTATGTTAATCTATAGAGCTTCAACTCAAGGTAAAGCAGACCTCAGGCCATCTGTCTGCGACAAGCAAGGTGAAGGTTATTTTTCCTACCCATGCTTTTCCATGCTCTGCCTTCAGCATCTGATAGTTAGGACTTGGCTTTTAAAGGCCTAAGGATATAAAAAGAACAATGGAAAAATAACTTGGTGAAAGCCAAAAAGTTTCATACTGCAGTGTCGTTATCTCCTTTAATAGTTTGTTGTTTAAAAGAAAAATCTAGAGGATTGTAAAATGTGTTTAAGGTGGCTTTAAAAATCTTTTGAGTTTTACATGCCCCAGTGGTATTGCAAGTGAGCTTTGGGATTTAAGGAGCTTCCATACAAGCAACTCATTATGCTCCGTGCGAAGGGTATGGCACGTGTACAAATGGTGCAGAAATAATTAATAAATGACTTACAAATGTATATGTGAATTTCTAGGGAACATTAAGTTAATTATCAGTATCTACAGCACAAGAGATAGATGATAACAGCCATAACACACACTTTGAAGATGGTGACACCCATAAACTGCTTGTGTTGAGTGATAATTTGTTTAGAAAGGTAACTTCAGTGTATGCCGCAGGTCCAAGAAACTGCTTTATCAGGAAAGAAAGGGCATCTTAGATAAGAGGAGGGCAATGAGACTTGGCTTGCCAGTGGAAGTGCAGCCTTCCTCCCACCAGTTCTCACAAAATCGCTGGTAGAAGCGAGGCCAGGAGAAGTTTCCTCCTGAACCTGCTGCGCCCATGGTCACAGCCCCCTGTTATCGCAGGTCCTGGTCTGTTATCTTTGTAAGATTAATTTATGGAAAAAACATTGTATTTGAAGTGAAGTGGCCGGTAATAGGGTATAATCATATCAGATGCTTGCTTGAGGCATGAATCAACTCTGCTAAACCAAAGCTCTCCAAAGGCAGGGGCTGGTTGTGCCCCCCAAGCCCACCCCTCGTCAGCCTCATCAGCCAAATCCTTCACGGGAATATTGAAATAAGAAAGCAGCCCTCCGTGCCAGGCTTCTTTTAAAGCTTGTAATGACATGAGAAATACCACGTTTAGTGTCTCACATGCTATAATTGACATTTTAAGTGCTCCTCAGAGCAAGAACAGGAGAATTTTCAATAGATATTAAAATGGAAATCCTTTAATGTTGGTTGATAGCAGCAAACAGATGCACTGGTGCTAAATTAAAGCTGACTGACTTGGATGTTCACAGGGCATATTCTATTAAATGAGCTGATATTAAATGAACTTGGTCACATGTATCAGGGAATCCATTATTGAGGGGAGAGCAAGCACTAAGAGTTTCACATCAAAACCACTGTCCATACATACATACAACACCAAACTCTTCTTTATCCCTTATCAACTAATCTTTCTCTTGTTTTGGAAGTCAAATTAATTCCTTTTCTAAAATCTTTTATCAATGCAGGTAATAAGATTGATTTAGCTGATAAGAGGGAAGTCTCCCAGCAAAGAGCTGCAGAGTTTTCCGAAGCGCAGGACATGTACTATCTGGAAACTTCAGCAAAAGAATCGGATAATGTGGAAAAGCTCTTCCTGGACTTGGCCTGCCGGTTGATCAGCGAGGCACGACAGAACACCCTTGTGAACAATGTCTCATCCCCCTTACCAGGAGAGGGGAAAAGTATCAGCTACTTGACTTGCTGTAATTTTAATTAAAGAGCTGGCACGTGATTTCCCCTTCTGCCACGGGCCAAGAGGATTTCTTTTTGCTGGGATTTATCTCCTTGAAGGGAATTCCTGCCGCTTTGACTCATCTGACTTACCCTGAGTCAGGTTGCAGACCTGGAAGCGTGGCAGGCTTACAGCTCCAGCTGCATGGCAACGTAGCAGAATATAACATGGTTTGAATTCCATTTTTCTTGCAGTCTCTGGAGCAGGTTAGGAAAAGGAGAGTTGCACAAGTGCTTCGTGTAATGCAGAACGTGAGCTATTGCGTTTCCTTCTGTGGGAGACTAGAGAAGCCTCTCTTGAAGAAGATATTGAAGAGATCAAAATCTCTTTTACAGAACAATGTGTTTGGTCCTTTTTAAAATTAAAAAAAATAAGGAAAAAAAACAATAATGGACACTGACCCTGGACTACACTGGCAATCTTCCGGGCTGCCAGCGAGTGAGCTCTTAAGACATGTATATAGCGTCTACCTGTGCGTCTTCATGGAGGACTCTGGTGTTTGAAATAGTGTTATGTCTCTCATCTACCGGCACTTTCATGAACATGGAATTAAAAAAAAGTTACATATATCAACATTTTCAAGATTTAAGAAGACATGGATACAGCTCAGTTGCTCCCTTTGGTGCTAGCAGTTCAGCAAATATTCCATAGACCAAATGTAGTCTTACTACATTACTGTCCTCTGAATGTGTAACTTAGACTCGTTAGGAAAAAACACTAATTAGCACTGTTCATTAAAAAAAAAAAATCTTGTTACCTCTTTTTCTAGGCCTGAACATAGTGGGAAAGGACTGTGCTGCTTTGATATCCAACGTAGGATGAAAAAACGTTCCAGAAATAAAAAAAAAAAAAAATTAACTGTCCGTCCTCTAATTAGTAATGTCCTAACGTAAAAAATTAGCCCTGGGAAACATTATTGGTGGAGTTGGAAAAAGCACACCAGACATGACCAAAATCTTGTGCGTGCATGGATTGTGTCTAAGGGTTCAAAGAGAGCACAGTTTGAAGTGGCAGTCTGCAATATGTCTGGCTTAAAAATAAAGCTTGTAGATACCGTTCTTGTTGAAAGGCAGGCATACAATTCTGTAGAGTTTTTTTTTTTATGCTAAGTGGAAATAGCAGCAGGTTGCAAGTGGTATCATTCTGTCTGACCCACCCAGCGCTTACCTTGTGGAGCTGCTCTCCAAGATGCTCTTGAAGGTATCTTCTTGGCATCTAGTCTCTCTGCTAAGAGTAGCTTTCAGGTTCAGGGCTGTAGAGTCATTTAATTTACTTGACGCTTTGTTAATCTCAGACTCCAGTGTATGTGTAACTGTCTAGGCAATTTCTTTCTACAAAACCCCCGAAGCGGAAGCACTATGGAGTTTGCGATGTTGTTATACCTCTAGTGCCATATGCGAATAATGCATTGCAAATTTACACGTTGACATTAAAGGGAAATTGGAAGATAGTGAATGCGCACATGAAAAATGATTTTTAGATGTTTGAGTTCAGTTTAGCTAATCTGGATAAATCTCTCCTGGCAATTACATGGCTGTGATATGTTGTAATTTAGAGTTAATCAATTTAATATTATTTGGCATTTCCTGAAGATTATAACAGAGCTTTTGTATTGACATAAAAAGCTGCCAGTAAGTACTTCTTGAAAAGAATAACAATAAAAAAAAAAGGCATTTAAAAATGCTTTTTCACATTTTCCTGGAAAGACTTCTTTGGGCTGTGTCATGTTGTGCCTTTGACCTGTAATGGGGAACTGACTCTGTCTGACAGAGAGAGGGGGGATCGATGTGTCATATTGCCATTTTTAATGTTTTTTTTGCTATTTTTTAGGTCACTTTCTTCTTTTATGACTAGTGGTAAAAAGGAAGATGTAGAAGCTGTGGTACAAGGCTTGTTTGTCGTTTAGGTAACACTTTGCTAAGTGCTGCTCTATGTGTGAGATGTTGGGGGACATGTCATCTGCTGTGCTGGCCTGTACTGGTCCTTTTCAGTCTCTGCTCATGCTGTAATCCAGAGGGTTTAGAAACGTGTGGGACTTGGTGCCTTCTGCTGGGCTGGACCATGTGGTACAGCCTGTGCTGAAGAGCAATGTCTGTCTTGAGCATTCCCCAAATTGTCAAACGCAGCCTCATTTGAGCTTGAGAAGACCACCCAGCGCTGAGCCAGCTGGTTCTGCACAGCTTTTAGGTAGCTGTTTAGAGCAAGGCTCAGGGTGTTACATGTAAGGTAACACTCAAGTTAAAAATCAATACTACATATATTTAATTTGTAAAAGCTCTTACTCTCCAGATGCTGGATTTGTCAGCATATAATTGATAACAAATAGGGCAGGGCTGTTTGAGTTAATCAAGGAGGAAGGAGACTGCCCACTAAAACACAGCCTGATTTCCAAAAGCATCAAAGCTGGGCAGGTACTTCTCACTCCTGCTGAGCACCACTATAAATGCATTTTAAAGTGCTCCTTGCATCACTTCTGGAGGTTGAACTCTTATGCATCACCATAACCGAACAAGCTGAACTGGTCAAATAGCAGAAACTAACTTTATTTTCTTGGATATTCACTTTGAGGTTTCTAGAAAGCTAAGTCTCTTTTTCCAGTGCTTTCCTAACCTGTAGGTGACTATTTTGGAGAGACTAGCTGCCTAGTGGCTTCCAGGCGTTGGTTCTTGTTATTGCTAGCAAATCTCCTCCTTGTAAGGACTCCATCTCCAGGCAGTAATGTGCTTTTGCAGTGTGGTGGAGTGCTGCAGTTGGGCTGATGTTACAGTGAGGTATCAGACTTCTCCAGGGACAAATGTGAAAGGATTCCTTTCAAAATTTATTCTGTGTAGACTTAAGAAGTTGAAAGGACGCAATGGTGGTGCGTGCAACATTTTGTAAGGTCATAAGCCAAAGCTGTAGTCTGAAGCTCGCCTCTTTTTGTGCTGTTAACAAACCCACTACCTGTTGAAGAAAGTGATATTTTATTGTAGTAACTCCTCTGCAGGAGTTATTTTTGTACACCTTTGAATATCTCAGTGCACACAACCCACCTCTCCTTGTAGCACTGAGGGCTTATCTCTCTTCTACAGTCTGGTCCACTGCTGAAGGCTTCCCAACTAGAAGAGGAGCTTTATCAACTGCTAATGATAACTTAGCGCTCTGGCATAGTGATCAAAGTCTTGAAAAACAAAAGGAGATTAAAAAAAAAAAAAAAAAAACAAACAAACAAATCCCAATTATCTCTCCAACTATGGTCAACTCCTCACTAGATGAGTGGATTTCTGAGAGAACTGTCAGTAAAAGCTTTGTGATGCTTACTGGGTTGAGCATCCAAAAGCCATGCAGAATTGATATAATGGGGCCAAATTTGACTAGGTATGTTCTCTACTATCAAGAGACCAAGGCATTGATATTAGTGTGGTTGCTAGATTTTGATGTATTTTCAGGGTGATACATTCACAGCCATGGAGTAATCTTATTTCTGGGTGAATATTAATTTTTATAGTAGTCCCATAATGAGACCTTTTCTTGAAATTTTTTAGCACAATGAGTAGCTCCAAGTAGAAGCCAATGTTGGATGGTCAACAGATGTTTGCTTTATCTAGCAAACCTGTTTGGAGAGATTAGTAAAAGCATGTCCTGAAAACGGGATGGTGTAAACTCTTTTCCAGTTCAGCCACTGATTCAGTCAGGCTGACCTTGCGTAAACCATCAAATGTTCTGTGCGTCAGATCACTGCGTGTGAAGTACTCGCTGGTATTTTGCGTTGGGTATTTGCACTGCAAGTTTGCTGGGACAAGCCATGACTCCCTTCTGTTCCTATTTGTGTTCCCCATGAGAGAGCAAGCACAAGGGGAAAAAGTGCCCTTCAGGACAAAGAGTTACAATGGAAAAAGTGAAATTATGAACTCTATAAAGAAGGGGACACTGGGTGCCTCTTCCTACCTCTAACAACGAAGTCCTGATTTGATCTACAGGTAAGTTGTTTGAGCATGCAGTCAAATACGTGTTTCTGCTGAATGCTAAATGGCTTTGTGATCATTATTTAATGAAAACTGTACATGACAAATTGTCAGACAAGATACTTTGTTCTTTGCTGGAGAACGCATGAGACACCCCTTAAAATCTGTCAGCCTGCTGGTGCTGTTTGTCTTTTTGGAAATAGCTATATTGGTAACAGTTGGCTCCCGCTAGTCTAGGTTTAGTGGCTAATGGCTATTGAATTCCTTCAGCATCAGTAATAACAGCAGCAGACTGAGGCTGACACAGGAGACAGTGATTTGAAAAGAGGGAAAGTCAAAATTAGTGATGCAGACACATGGTGGGCGCACATACATGGGACAACAGGCTTTCCTGAGCTTTAGCTGACAAGGGATGCAATTAGTTCTAGTCAAACCCAGGGGGTTTTGCCTTGTTTGTTATCCCTAAGGACTGCTGTTTGTTCAGCTGCTTTTCTACTTGTCTTTTCAGTATGAAGAACTGTCTATAAATCAGGCTGAGATGTTGAGCTGGCATGATTTCTGTAGTCAGAGACTGAATTCAGTTGGAAAATAGGTGAAATTCTCCAGCTATTAAAATAGGCTGAGCAAACATGCAGCATACGCTGCCCTTTGGGGACCTGTGGTGCCATTGTGGTCGGATATGGCTGGAGACGCTATCACAGAAACCCTCTCCTGGCTGCGGGACAGACTGAGTGCTGTAGCCATTTGTGCGCGTGCAAAGGTGACCGCGTGGAGCAGAAAATGCAAAGTAAAGGGATGGTTCTACTCAAGATTTCCTCAATCCCACCCTCTTCTAAAAAAAATGCATCTATGGCTTAGATTTGGATTGTTCTGGATTTTAATAGGGAATGCTTTGAATTTGAGTCTGAGATTCTTCTGCATTTTGTTGCTTTCAAAGCAACATTTTGTTGATTTCAAAGCAATATCAAAGTACCCAATATCCTTATAAGTGGTGTTCCTACCAACAAAGACCTTTTTGAGCTTATTCAGTTAGAAAAGATGTTTCTAGAGGACACTTTGTGAATTCCTAGTGAGCAAGTATGGAAACTTTCCGAAATGTTGACGTACATAAGGGCTCAACAGAAAACCCACTGAAGCCAAAAGAAATACGCTAATCAATTCTAGTAGTGAAAGTCGAGTGAAAGATGTTATATCAAAATGTTTTCTTCCTTAGTTTTTTATAAACTTCTCTTATCTGAACAGATTTGGCTCTTGAAGCCAACCTTTCTTTCCTTGTGTCAAGTCTGTCCTCTTGTTGCTGTGGGTAGTAATTGCTCTAGTTTCTGTTCACAAACAGCGAAGGATCATCATTTTGAAGGACAGTCTTGTTTTATGATGATGCGTGGTGGGGAGACACTCTACAAGCGATTTGTGCATCCTAAGCAAAGCAGCCTCAACTGGAACCGGTCATGTCTTTGAAATGTGATCATCCACTCGGGCTGTAGTTAAATGTACCGTAAAGGTTACAGATCTCACATCTGCCTCTGTTCAGGATTTATCTTGGCTAGGAAAATAGACAACAGGGTAATCATGCTGACCGTGATGCAAGGCTCCCAAAGTAGCCTGCTGTGTTGCTCTGACTTACCTCGCTAATCACCACCTCGCTAAACTGACCCAAAGCCTCCCTTTGCTGTCCTGTGCTATATCTAGCCGAGATAGATTGCCGGCTGTCATCGCCCATGGATGCCATCACACCCTTTCCCCTCATGTTGAATGAGCTGTAACTTAAACCAGAAGTAACAACTATGCCATGTGAGTTGACAGTGGGTTTTGGTTGGTTGGGTTTTTTTCCATGTGAGGAGCCACAGATCCAGGGGAAAAAAAAAAGCTCATCTCTAATGTTTGCCCCTCCAAATACAGTCAACCAGGTAACCAGGGAAAGATAACCCAGATATAGCAGAAACTGAGATAGCAATGAGTGCAATTTAAGCTGTAAATGCTGTCAGTGAAAAATTAGACTGGTTTTAAGAGTATAACTAGGGTTAACAGCTCAGCTCATCTGTCTGGGTAAACAGGAGCTGGCTGTACTGTACTCGGAGATTGTCTCTGTTTTCACATTAATAACTAGCTATCAGCACTTTCTGGATGTGATCACATTTGTTGAACCAGTTATCCTTTTCCAGCAAGCTCAGAAGATAATTTTAGCTCTGGTTAGTGCTACAATTAAACTGAAGAAGCAGATGTCACCTTTGCATTTGCACCTTTGCTTTTTCTACTACTGCTTATCTTGGGGTAATGTTCCCAAGCACATGCTGCTTGTGAGTGCACCGCAGTGGTGTCCCTGCCGAGCATCTTCTGGAGGCCAGCCCTGGTCCACAAGCACCTGACATGGCCAAAACCTGTGTCAGTCATGTTTTCAGCTGTGCATCATTCCCTGGGGGAGAGGGGATGTTAAAAGTACTCTTACGCTTTCATGGGCAGTGATCAAGGGCTCTGGTGTGTCTGGTGTCACATGAATGCAAACCTTGGAGCTTTTCAAAGCCTGATTCCTCAAGTACCTTTCATCCATGAATCTGCTTGTTCCAATACTGCTCATGCCTTGCAAGGTGTGCTGCTGGTAAGGGAGGCTGGTGTTATGGGAGCACTGTGAGAAGGGGAAACCAAAGCACTGTGGGGGGCTCAGATGGAAATGGGCCTGGTTGCATGAACCACTGGATCTGAGTCTTGCTTTAGCTAGAAGGAGGAGCTCATCTTCTGTGCCACCACTTCGTCTTCTATTCTCAGCCAGGGCATCCTGTAAGGAATGTTTCCCTTCTTATGGGACCAATACAAAAGATTCAGATGTTAAGAATCGGTGAGGGTTTGGTGGGAGTGGGTAAATCTCCAGTGAGCAGGTGGATGGTGCTCTCCATCCAGGGAGACTTATGGCCGTGTGGAGGAGGAGAGTCACTCTGAGCTGTCGCTCGGGTGGTGGTGTAAATATCTCCGAGGGTCTGGGTTGCATCATTGGCACGAGCTTTAGTAAATGTACCGGCCGCAGTGTCCCCAGCAGCCAAGCCCTTACGGAGGGGGAAGCAGAGGAGAGGGGAATGCGGGTTTGACATTTTAATGGAGTGAGAATAAAATGTTTCGTCTATGGCAGGGAGAGCTGCTGTGATTTCAGGCACTCCTATTGCCTCAGCTCCTGCAGGCTGTTTGGAAGAAGCCTTACCGCTGGCCTCCACGTACAGTCCACACTGAAAGGGGAAAACCCAGCTTAAGCCAACGTTTTGAGGGAGAAAAGGCCATCTAATGAGTATGGAGGAAGCCCAGAGCTTGTTGCTGTGCTGGTTTGGAGTGACAAGTTTATCTCTGGATATTAGAGAAGTAGTTTAAAATGTGCCATGGTTTTTAGCATAATAAGATGCACTGCAGATATGTCACATCCATTTCATTCCCCACAGCTGTTTACAAAAGGGAAAAAAAATAAACCCCCCTGAGATTGGAGCAGCTGCAGTCACTCAGCTGTCAATATGGGACAAGGCTCTTTCTGCTCCTCTTTTATTTCCACTTCACTCTGTTCTGCTGCACATATTTGGCTGTTCTGTGAATTTGCAGATCATGAGATTTTTTTTTAACTGCCTTTGATCTGTACAGAAAGACTAACCCAGTGCTCATTTGAATTCATTAATACTTTGAGCAGGCATTTTAATTTTATGTTTACTGGCTTGTTTCCCTTTGTAATGTTATCTAACTGACAAGCTCGTCGTGCTCTGCATTACCTTTAGGTTTTTGAGTCTAAAATGTTTCCTGAAAGCTATGATCATTTTTAGAGATGTTATAAAGGCATCTTCATTTCCTCAGAAGAAAACCTGAATTACTCTCAGCTTTGATTCCTAGCAAATCAATAGCGAAGCACGTAATTTTTTTTTACAGCATGAACAAAGTACGTTTTATACCATCAACTGTAGTTTGAATTGTAGTTTTAAAAACCTACTTAAGCACTAAAAGCAGCATTTTGTTTGCAACTTCTATGCCAGGGAAGTCACAGCATTAAAGGAATTTCCTGGGTTGGAGTTTTTCCCACAAAGTTCTGCTGTCTTTTCCCCAACAATTGTGAATTTAGCACAATGTACAGAATTTTAGCAAGAACCCCAATTCCTAAACACGTGGCCAGAAGGATGAGGAGAGGACGTGTTTCTTGATCAAGCACAACCATTTCAGTGGAGAAAATGCACTACAGTCGGTTGGACCATTGCTCTCCAGTTGCTGGGGTAGTGCTGTCTTTGGGAAGGGTATAGGTGTTAGAAATCACCAAACTGTGAATCCTTGACTGTCAGAAGCATTTGGCTTGTCTGTTTTGTTGTTGTTTTTTTTTTTTAAGTTCCTGTTGTCAAGTGTGGTACAGTGGGGTTGAGAAAGGAATGTATTTTGGATGACCTGGATGATGAATGTATGATGCTTCATGTTTATTTGTAATGTCCTTTTTATACTTAGAAATTGCTTACCTATGTAACTGTATGTAAATAAATGTTTAATCCTTTCCACCTGGTGTTTAAAGTGTTTGATTTGTTTGCTTTTTTGCTTTGAACTGCAAAGCAAAGTTGCCTTAAAAATACGTACAAGACAAACCGATTCACTTGACGTGATTTAATATCAGACCAACAAATCAATGGCTGCTGAGGATTTTCTGCTTGGGTTCAGCATACCAAGGCTCTCGCAGCATTGGGATATCACAGCAAGAGCAAAGGCAGAGCTGCTGTCCATGGGAGCACTGTCCCTTTGCACTAGAGCAGAAGAAAAATTTTATTCAAACCCAGAGAATTCATAGCGAAGTGTGAAATGCCAAAGAAATGCTGGCATCGGTCACTAGGGGGTGGTCTTTGACAGAGGCAGAATGTTCATTTGCCATCGTTGCAAGCCTGTAGCTGGTTAAGCTCTTGTCCTACCGGGATGCTAGGGTTGTGTTGGATGAAGGTGACATTTGGATGTTTCAGTTGAATTTATTCTTTGTCCCAGTGCCTTTTTTTTTGATGCTAGTTTTTCTCTTCAGCCTTCAATTTGCTCTTTTCATGCTCACAGAAGACTGTCTCCCTTTAGTCTTTCGGTCAATACATAAAGTTTGTGCTCTGACTCGTTCAGGAGATCAGGTTTCCTCCCCTGTGCTCTGCACCACATCAAGGATGACTTCTGCTAACACCTACGCTGAGAAACGAGCTGTGAAGCTTGAAGACACCATGTGTCCTTTATTGCCTCTTCCACTGACCTTCAAGCTCCTTCCTTGGTAAATGTCCGACATGAGGGCTGGACCATCTGCTCCGCGTTCCCCAGGAAGCTGGCAATTTGAGTCAGAGAGAAAACAGAGAGGTATTTGGAGAGGGAAAAGTCCCTGCGTGCTTCTAGGTAAGAACTGGGCAAAGGGAGGGGAAGAAAACATCCTTAAAGCTCAGACAGCTTGGGAACTGAGTATTTACTGAAAGAGAGGAGGGCTGGAGTGTGGTGCCTGTGGGGGTGATGGCTGGAGAAGCCGGACCAAGCTCTTGCTGGGGACAGGTGAAGACTGGCAGCTCTTCCTTGCAAAGAGCGTGTAACCGGTGGGATGTGCAACCTTCTCCTCCTTGTTCAGCAGGTGTAGCAGCAAGGTCACCCAGAAAGCCTGTGCCAGGCTTTGCTGCGGGTAAAAGGATTGCAGGAGCATGAAGGCTCCCTGCAAAAAGGGAACAAACTGCCCAGGGGAAAAAATGCAAGACTGACAGACTACAGGAGCAAAACCAAGACAGCTTAGTGCCTCTCCTCCATCTTCTCATGTACAAAGTCTTCCTACCGAGCCCTTGGGGAGCTCTGCCCAGAAGATGTCACCTTGCTGACAGGGGCCTGTCACATAGCAGTGCTTTTTGGTCTCACTCTGTGTGCAGTCCTCTCACACAAAGCACGGGAGATCTGACTGCCCTGCATTAATTTCAGTGGTATCGTACAGACAGTCCTACCTAATTTAAAATCTAGTCTTGATTTATGGATTTCTATGCATAGGGAATCAACTGCAAACCTGGTATGCATTTTCAGGAGTTTTATTACCTTCAGAATTAAACATGCTGAGCTTTATTCTTTTTGTACAAGCTTATAATTATAATCACATCAGCTTGCACCAAAGCCATCACTTACTGTCGTATGTGGATGAATTCTCCGCTGAATAAAATCACTCATGCTGGACAAAACATTTTATGTCAAGACGCTGTCAGGTATGTGATGTAGAAGTTCTGGCAGTGTTTCATTGCTAGCCGCATCGAGTCTCTGGTGTATCGCTTGGATCCGGTCTAACCCCCGTGATAAAGTGGGTGTTTGTCCAGATCATCACAAGGGAGTGCTTAAAGAGCCAGTGATGCCACAGTCTTCTGTTACCTGGGAGGCTGTAGTAGAAACAGCTAGTTTCAAGCTTTATTTGTTTGAGCACTGATGGCTTAAAACCCTTTCAATATTGCCTTCCCTGGGTTCAGTGATTTGGATATGAGTAATGCTGTCTTTCCCTTTATTTCTTCTACATAAGCTATCAACGCAGATATTTTTTTTTTCCAGGCAGGCAATATTTCTTACTCCTTTTCCACTTGCTCCTAACATAGATTCATCAAGTAGGATTTTATTTGCAATAAATAAAATCTTTTGAACAGGCATAGCATTGGTAAATGCAGGTGCAAGCACAGGCTTGGTCATTTGGGCTCGCCCTAGAGCCCTGCGCTATCCCGACTGAAGCAACCCTGGGGCAGTTCTGGTGCTCTTACTCACTGCCAAGTGCAGGGCTAAAGCTCAGCTGGGCCAGTCATCGATAGCTCACAAAGGCTATGTGGCCGCTTCTATTACTGCCAGTCCCTGTGGCTGTGCCGGGAAGCCCTGCACAGGGACCTGTGTGTCACTCGCGGCACTGCATTGCCATATTCTGCCGCGGTGGCTTAGATGGGTGTTGCTGGCACAGCACCTAACAAGTGACTCCACTCGCAGGTACGATGCTTGAAGTTACTTTGGTCATCAAATTATGTTTAATCCTGCTTTTTTCCCCCCTTTTTTTTGCTGTAACTGGATGTTCCTTTTTCTTCTGTTTATGTCTAGGATCCAGGGCTGCCAGGATCTAGGCTTGGACCTCTAAGAAACCTCGAGCCTCTTGCCACTGCCACCTACTGTTGCAGCATCCTTAAACGCCAGGAAGAATTTTTGGGTTGTGCTTGATATCTTGCTGGGTAGGACAGCAAGGAGAGAAGACGGTTTGCTGGCTGAGGTCTTTCAGTGATGCCCAGCGCTAGGCTCCACGCTCTCTTAATGGTGGCCAAGGCTTTGAACCCGTGCCTCAACTGTAAGTAAGTAGTGAGAAAAGGAAAAACACAACACTGCTACGGAAAACTCCTTTGTAAAGTGGCTTTACCGTGCGGACTTGCTGTGTAGCCATGAGGAGCTGTTTTCTTCCTCCAGCCTGCAGGAATGCCTGCAGCCTCGGCACAGCCGTGCCCTCGGGAGGAGAGGCCGTATCTCATTAATGCCCTGCTCAGCTGCGGGAGCAGCCTGTTTGATTTCAAATACTCCTCTCCCTCCCAGCCCTTGCTAGAAATGCATTTGATTGGAAGGTGCAGAACTTAAGGTGAAGACCAAGAAACTGAAAAGGTTTACCTATGTGTTCTGTAAGGCTGATCTGTGCTAAAAATAGTGGATGAAGAGCAAGGTGGCGAGAGAGTAACTGCCCTCATACTTCTCGGAGTGTCTGGAAAATAATGAGCAGGTAGGTATTTATTTTATGGAAGAGCTAGGAAGGCACACAACGGTTACAGCTCACATTCCAAAGGTCTGCTTTTTGCGTCCATCCCAAACGCGGTGTCCCTTGGCTGCCTTGGGCAGGTCCTGCGTACCAGCCTGGGTTGTGTGCACCTACTGCCAGGGCCAGCGAGCGTGACGTTAGCGGAGCCTGCCAGGCGCACACAAGAAGCCCTTCTAGCCCCGACTCCAACAGTGACTAAAACCAGATAAATAAAACACACAGGAACAAGCTGAGCACAAAACGATACATTCCCACAATACTTTTCTAACTTCTAGCAGCTTCTGCCTCTCAGATTTCCTAAGGCAGAGGTGGTGTCTTTATAACCTGAAAGTGAAGTGCTTTCGTTGTCAGTACTGATACAATTTGGTCCTTGCATGCAGAGACACACAACTCTTCCGAACCAGCACGGAGTCTGGGGCTTACGCAGGTGCATTAGAAATGAAGTGAGGCCTCAAACGTGGGAACGCAGTGATGGCTGCCTTGTAGCAGAGAACGAACCAAGCCAAGTCTCCTTGTCACTGCTCACAAGGGAAATGGTGCGTTTTCATTCTGTGCCTCCAAAAAAATCACAGCAGATAATTTTAGGCTTGTGTCTGTAAGTCAGCATTTTCAGACCGATGGGATCCTCATCAGGTTCCCACATCCTTCTGCAGGACCCGACCTACAAGCCTGCAGCAGCAGCTCTGCGATTTCTCCATTCAATGAGCCTAAATGCAGCTGTTCTGGGTGGGGGATACGGAAGATCCCAAAGCAAGGAAGAGGAAAGACACTGCCAGGAATCTGCCACTGGCAGTCTTGAAGTTGAAAAAGCCTCCAGGAAAACTGGGAGCTGCTACCAGCCTCTCGGGATGGTCCCCTCCACCCGCCTCAACTGCCACAGGATCCCAAGTGGGCTCAAATACAAGGCTCCCACACGGTATTTGAAATTCCTTGATGGAAACTTGGCCCTTCTCCACAGAGAGTCATCTGGAGAATCCAGAGTGGATGTGGACTCCAAGGCTCTTCTTGTGATGAAAAGACAACACTGAACGCTAAAACACTTGGCCTCACCGCACTTGATAAAGTGAGATCTAGTGAATACTCACACATTTACAAAAGTTCTTACTGCATGTTCTAATTTACAATAAAATAAAGTGAAATCTAGTAAATACTCACACGCTTACAAAAGTTTTTATTGCACATTCCAGAGTTAATTTACAATGAAATAAACTACCTGCAAATTCTGTTTTCCCCCATCTCTGTGGTACAAAGATCTGCAAATAAACATAACATCTTCAGAATACATATGCCAAGAGGTATATAAACAATTTAATTGTTTTTAAACGGCTCTTCTCTTCTATTGGCTCCTTCCCAAAAGTCTTAAAAATAGTTAAAAAGAACACAGCATAGAAATATCTTCTTTTTAGTATTTTGGCTTATTGGAAAAAGGACTCCGTGCCTGGAAGAACAACTCGGGAGACCAGCCAGCTGCCCCATCCAATATACCCCCTGAATAACCTGCACTTGAGAGGAGATTCTTGCCTTCTGAAGGGGAACAAGTTTCCAGGATCGTATCGTTTAAAAACAAGGCCTTGGTGACACCTGCAGATACAGGAGTTGATAGAATCCTGGCTGCATCCCCAGGGTTTAATCTCGCGCTCCTGAAGCGCACATCATTTTCACCGTTCTCTTTGCTGTCAGAAATCGTGTTCCTGCCAGCGTGCCCACAGGTCGATTGCAAGTGAGTAGCCCAACTAACAGTTTGTAAGTTTAAAGATGCAGTTGGTTTCACCCTTTTGTTTGCAGATGGAGGGACCCACTCCTCAAAGTCGGCAGGCAGCTGGCTGGTAAGGAACTGCTGTGAAACAGAGCTATGACTTTCTTTGTTTTCCCTGGTACTTGGCCTTTCACGTTTCGCTAACCTGCCAGTAAGCTGCTGCAACAGAGTGTTCTGGAAGGAAGACCTGGATCGCTTGCATTTGGAATGGATTTTAGTGGGATTTTTAGGGGTGAAGATAGCGACAAAAGAGCTTCTTCCCCCACCAGGCCACAGTTTCTGGAGAGGTTTTGTCATAGGAGTTGACTGTGAATAAGGAACAAAGTCCTGAGCGCTAACGGAATTGCATTCTGAGTCACAAAAGGAGTAAGTCACTGGGGTACTGTGCTTACTAAGCGCAGGAGGGGACCTGTGTAGGGATGAGCTCGGTTTTGAACTGTTCCAGGGAACATCTCCAGGATAAAGCACCAATTCAGGAGCTGTGACCTTTTCTGTCAAAGTGTCTTCCTGTATTAAAGAATTACATGATTTATTTAAGAATTCTACAGGTTTTGCTACCTCTCTTGTACTTGCATCAAAGAGATCAGCAGAAGCATTGTAGCTGCCTTCAGGGAAGATATTGTTCCCCAGCGTCTCTCTCCTATTAACACTTTTGAAGATATTTTCTGACAGTTCTGTCAATGGTTTTAGTTCTCTTTTATATATCCTCCTCGTATCATTGGGAGTTGCTGGATCAGAGTCCCATGCCCCTGTGAATGTACAATCCGTTCTTTGGCTTGGTGTAGAAGAATAATTTTCTTTATTTTCACAACCTGCTAAACAGCTATCATGTGCAGAATGCACACAGGTAGCTGCCTTGCTCCTTTTTAAACGGGAGGTTTCTCCCTGTTCAGCAGTACACTGCAGATGAATAAAAGACCAAGCTGATTTTGAAATGTCAATATTTGCTTCTTTGGACTGCACGTATCTGCTCGCAGAAACAGAAGGCTCTGATGTAACTGGCAAGGACTGTGACAGAATAGGTAGATGAGGGTTAGGAACAAAGCGAGATGCTCCACATTGCTTGTCAGCTGAAGGTAAAACGCTAGAGGAAAACTCACATTGTGACACCTCATCGCTCGGAGGATTTGCATTCGACTGGAGACAAGCAAACAATGTGTTCTCCCAACTATCATTCTCTGCTGGTGGCAAGAACCTCCCCGAGATGCTCGCTTCAGGCAAATCACCAGCTACTAGGGTTTGCCTGGGATACGATTTGTTAAGGTTTACACTCACCTTGCTACTTTCCAGAAGGGCCTGTTTGCCTGCATCAAGGCCGGGCGATGTTACAACACTCCTGCCATTTTCTATTCTGGCTAAAAATTCATTTAGGCTTTCCGAGAATGGGAGCTCATCCCAAAGCACAAAGTCCGTCTGAGACACTCCAGCTACATTTAGGCGATTAGAAGCTGAGGCATCTCTCTTGTAAAAAACGGAGTTGTGGGATTTTTCTGGGTAAGAATAATTTCTACTATTATTCTTTGGGTAAATGCTTTTTACCCCAGATTCCAAGGGATGTTGTAACAACCTGGAACTGTTTCCATGTGAACACTCAGTCTTTGAAGAGGACACTCTCTCTAATTTATCAGCTGCAGAGCTACTGTCAGTCTGACTAGGCTGCGAACTCAATTCATTACATTCCTCTTTATCCCCTTCCTTCACAGAAGAGCTCCAAAACTGTAAATCCCAAAGAGTTTGATTGTTGAGGCTTGCACTGCACGATTCTGCAGAGACAGGCCACCCCTCTTGTTCATGCTGTTCACTCACCAGCTTTCCCACTTCCAGAGTGGGAAAGTCTTCCGCTGTTGCCCAAGCAACAGATGAAGTCAGGCTGAAGGACTGCTGCCAGGGCCCTGAAAAACTTTCTCTGCCACTAGACGGAACAAAACAGGAGTTTCTGCTCAGGCTAGACAAGCTGCTGAGCTCACTGAGAGGTTCGTCTATTGGAGCTGAAGATGCATCAGGTAAGTATGAGCTGTTATTACAGCTCCTGAATTTCGCCGACTGCAGGAGCCGATGGAAGTAGCTGATAACAGTAAAGCCAGTAACAGCAGCGTTTGGCAGGAAGATCTGGCAAGCTGTAAGGTTTTTTGTATTTCTTTTAATTCTGGAACAGTTTTGCAAGATGCTGCTGGCAGCAGAACGCCCTCCATCTTCCCTTGCACAGCCCTGGGGGGGGATAAGAAAAACAAACTTAGTGCAATGCGTTATTTTGTGATAGGAAAAAAAATAAAAATTAATGCATGTCTTTTAAGTCAGGCTTAAATTTAGGTCTCCCTTTTTGTCAGGATCTGCAGGGAAGAGAATACAAAACAGTCTGTCACACAAAGCAGTAGTCCCTGGGAAATAAGCACTGGCAAGGGCTATAAAGGGCATCACAGCAAGAGGTTCTTTGCTTGTTGCAATTATGCAGAATTTTGGAGCTGGAAAAACAACCAAGAATTCCAAGAAAGGACTTCACAGAAAATTTCTTCCTCCCTTTAGGGCACTGGGTGCTTCCGGGCTTCCTCCAGTGCAGCTCTGTGCAAATGGCTAGCTGCCTAAGGCCAAGGTTTTTCTTTTATCTAGGAGGCACTGGGCAGTACTTGAAGCAAATCGCTCTGGTACCAGATACCTGACTTGGCAGCTCAGCTATCAAAGCCAGCATGATGTGTTCTTTGTGCTACTTCTGTGAAAGGGAAATAAGCTACAACCTTTATCTTCTCAGATTTATTTGGAGAGTAGGGTTTCAAAGGAGCTTCAGCTGAAATTCTTTATAGAACCTGCTTCTCTATACAGAAATTACAGGTAAAAAATGACATTAAAAGCAGAGCGAATTATCTAATGTTTTGAGAAGTGAATAAACTCTTTTTCACCTCCCCCTCAAGGTCTGGCAATGCCAGAGGGGCCAAAAAGTAAATATAGCTGTCCTCAAATTCAACAACCCTCCCACTCCCTGAGTCTATGCAAAGGTTGAGGCTGAAGGCTGTTAGCCAAGGACAATACTCTTCGAGGTAACTCTTAAAAAGTATGCTATGTTGATTCCGAGTTTTATCTGGGAGAGTGCAACTGTATGCATGGCTGAACACAACTACACAGAAACGTCTACAGCCAAAGGCTGAACAAATGGTCTTCAAACCAGGCTGCAGGAGCAGCCACAAGGCTGTTGATATGTAGGGTTACTTATATTTCAAAGGCATCAGACCTAGAGACCTGGTGAATGGTTCCAGTTAAGTAAAGTTAATCCATGAAGTCCTCCAACTTCCATTACTTAAGATGCTATGCATTAGGAAATTCTCAGCTCAGATACAAACCTCACGGTACCTGTGGGAGAGGAAAAAACACCTGCCAGGTAGGATTTAGTTCACAGACTTCATAATCTGAATGACTCACACAAGCACCACTTGAAGAGAACTTAGAAGGCTGTTTCTATGGAAATATTACTAAGAACTAATATTCCAAAGTCTGTGAAACACATAAAAGAGACACAGATGCATATGTTGAACAGCTGTACTTTATCAACATTTTTAAACACGCTCTTAAATCCAGAAACATCAAAATGCTGCAACGGGATGTGTTTCTCCTTACATTTCAGACACCAGAAGACTATGCACCATGAGAAAGGTAGGGCAGTGCTTGAAAAGACAGTCTGTTTCTTGCTTGAACTGTACACGGTTTTTTACAGACTCCAAGCTGTTACTGATATGCACAGGAGCTGGCACTGCTCACGCTCTCTGAAAAGCAGCCCTGACAAGCTGTCAAGCTGACTACTGCCATTCAAGATGACTTTTGGATGCGACTCATTTAAAATAACACAGGAGTCTGGGGGAAGAGGAGCAGAATCCTTCCTAGCCCTAAATTTTCTCAAGTTCCCCAAAGATGTTGTACATGATGTTTGGATAACTCAGTCTATGCCCCCAACTGGCTACAGGTTAATGAAAAAAAAGAGAGTAATGTGGGCTAAAAGTTACCTTCACTCCAAATACAAATCTTTTTCCAATGAAACAGGTTTCCACTGCTTGAACTAACACTCCTGGAGATGCATCTGTGTTTGTTTCTCCTGACAGCTGATTGAAGTCTTGAATACACCTTGAGTAAAAACATATAGAAGTATTGCACCAACAGAGGAAGCCTTACACAGCATTTTAGCTGTTGTATAGGTAGGACACACGCTAAAGAGAAGATACTGTGGTAGCTTAAACTAAACATAGAATGAAAACAGGAAACCATGAACCTATAAATTCAATTGTTTAGTTCATTTAATTTGTTAGT
Organism: Theristicus caerulescens; assembly: GCA_020745775.1. Lineage (NCBI taxonomy): Eukaryota > Metazoa > Chordata > Aves > Pelecaniformes > Threskiornithidae > Theristicus > Theristicus caerulescens. The sequence goes on along the minus strand of CM036559.1, from coordinate 124,651,384 downwards.
GAAATAGAAGGAAAAAAACCAACCGCTTTGAATAGGTTTAATATACAGACGACTTTCAGGTGTTCCCTGTGTGGCTGTGATTTTTGGATCAACACAATGCCTGTATAATGCTCTCAATGTGCTGCTATTGCTTACACATCCTTTCTGCCCGCACCTTTACAGCAACAGCAGTATCCGTATTAAGACATGCAAATACCTGTTTTTCACAGCTGACAGTAGTACAGCAGTCTAGTGCAGAATGCCTGCCACGAGTATGTTATTAATGCTGCTAATATGGGATTTAAAGTCTTCATCTTTGACCCAGTGATAACACAAGTCATTGGAAAATAACAGAATTGAGAAACAAGCAGTGAGTGTATCCAAATACCCCATCCTAAGCAGTTTCACATATCGGAAAGTCTGAAGCTTATAATGTAGGTGGTCAGGCTCTGAGGACTAACAGGCGTTATGAGAAATCCCTCCTTGCTAAAGGAAAATCTGGTCATATTGAAGAAAAGTCATAAGGTGCACACTTTCTTTTTTTTAAATCCAAACTGTTAAAAAAACCCAAACCTAGAGGCTCTATCTTTACCTTAAGATTCTTCTTCTAAAATCTTGAGGAAAAAAAAAATGTCTAAATCTCTGGAAAAGCTAACTTACTTAGTAATCTGACATTAGACAAAGGAAATTCAATCATCTCAAATAAGGGAGGAAGGACACAAGAAGCCAGCCAACCAAATTGTGAAGCTCACTTAGCAGGTGGCAGCTGCCTTCAATAGACAAGTGGAGGATCACTTCTACTACGTAGAAGGAATCCATCTCAAAATTTCAAGATTTCAGGAAGAAACCAAACTTCAGCATTTTCTCAAGGTGATAAGTACCAAGGAAATGCTGGAAGGGAGCACTTTAGCAGCTTCTTCCCACTCATCTCCCCACCATCCAGGCTCATCTCAATTTTTTTAGGCTGAAGAAAAAGCAGCAGCTATATAGTTAGAAATAATCCATTCCTTACCTCTGCAGATTTTCTGCAGTGACCCCAAAGAATGGATCCAAGCAACTTCCAAACACAGTAATGTCAAACAAATCATTAGTGTCAGCAATCTTTAGGGACAATCTATATCTGTAGCTCGCATCTTTAGCTTCACCTGTGCAGCCACATTTTAGACAGTTAAACCTGACAGAAGACAGTAAAGGATAAAAAAAATTGAATACACGAACTTCTGTTAACCACTGCTGAAGTAAGAACTTATCTGCAGCTGTAAGTATTACTACTATAATATATCAAATATTCCATTACAAACTATAAGATTCTTTCTTTTTCTTTATTCCCTGAGGCATTAATCCTATCACAGGCTCAGCAAGGTGTCTGTATCATGACAGAATCCCTCTGGCTTCTTTTACCGATTTATTAAATGCTAGCCTGTTGTGAAGTTGGAGAGAGACAGTGGGCTTTGAATGACCTGTTGGGGAGTAATTTTGAATTCCCTGCACCCCCATTTTTCATGTTTCATTCTGGTTTGGGATTTTTCTTCCTGTAGCTTTAGTATGATACCTAGATTTAAAAAATCATCAGGAAACAGCACTGGTATCTTTTACTTCAGCATCTGAAACAACAGATATTCTTGCTTTACAAAGTCAGCTCCTTCCATTTAGTGCTGACATTCATGGATTTACTGTTCTTCTGTGTGTCATAGATTTCTCCTAACAGTGGGATTAAAAAGGAAAGCTTGTATGTTTCTGGACACACAGTAAGTGGAAGAGTCATACAGGACTACCTGATGCATTGCACATATAGAATGAGAAGAAATGGAAAAAAAAAATTAGGATTTGATTTGGAGGGGCTTTCAGTCAATGCTTTCCAACTTAGTAACAGCACTGAAGAACTGGATGGACTGCAGGGGATGCACTTGGAAGCTATTAACACACATCATTTATTCTCCTGAACTGTCCTTCGATATTATGTGGCACCGAACGCAACAGAACTCTTGATCCATAATGATCTACAAGCTGCTACTGGAATACAAAGAGATCTAAATCGTGATAAGTAACATAAATACTTGAAATTAGCACTTATTTCTACGATGGCTGGATTTTCACCAATTTGTTTTAACTTGTGTTCAGCTCCCAGAGATTCCCAAGGCCTCTGACAGTTACAGTTAACAAACCCCAAAACAGGACCTACCTCCTAGAATCCAGTATCAGCCTAGAAAAGCATTTTTGACAGGCAGGGTAGGTGAAGCAGGAGTTCTGGATGGAAATTACAGAGGCAGCCAAGAGTTCTCTCACACTATTCATGTGCTCACAGCATCACCTGAAACAGGTAAGTCAAAATGGTTCAAAGGGTTCTCATTTTATGAGATGTTAATGCTAACTGCTTTTAGTTGGGTTGTTTGAACATTTTGAAAGGCAGCCCTGAGGAAACAATGATCTCTGTTTGAAAATGGTAGCCCAATTGAGGCAACATCCATTATTACCCTTAATTAACCCTTTAAAAAGAAAAAAAATGAAGATATGTAATAAGAAGCAAGTGTCCGTGATATTTGCACACACTGCAGATAAATCATGCAAATTCCCGCTTATGTTTAGGGAATCTTTATTAGAACTACCCTTGAGCACAGCACTGTAGCAAATCGGTTTTGATTTTTTTCCTTAATTTAGACTGAAGTCACAACATGGGGTTAAAAACTGAAATGATTCTACACTTGTAATTCTGCAAACGCCTTCAATACCAATGACTTTGAAAGGAGAGGATGCCCAGAAAATCTCAAAAGGGCTTGCAATAGCCACTATATTCATGCCCTTTGAGCCAAAGGGACAGCTCTACAGTATTTAGCATGGATTTCAACAAAGAAGCCATATGGATCTGACAAATAAATGATGAACTAAATCTTTAAATAAATAGGAATTAATTTATTTTTATTCAGTATTACTTCCCTGCAGATTTATCCTGCCTTTACTATCGCTATACTGTCCAAAATATCAAGTTTTAGGAAACTTCTCCTATTAAAAGGTTAATTTTTTTTCTCAGCAGATGCTAGAAACACATAGACAAAAATACCCTAAAGTGCCTCAAATCATAGAGTTCCAACTTAAATGACCAAAATGTTCTCTACAGCTGAATTAAAGGACACCTTATAAATCCTTCCTTTGCAAAAGCACTTTTATCACAGTAATAGCTAAACTTACATCTCTTTTCAACGTAAGCTGCAGAATAAACTCAGAATACGAAGTGAATTACACATTTTCATCCCATAACTCCCTCAGGGAGGCAAAAGGCCAGAGAGATGAAGGAGACTCAAGTATGGCTTTTACATGTTAAAAACTATTCAATAATCAACAATGATATTTTGTTTCTATTTTGCCACAAAAAAAAAAAATCTCAACTTACAAGCCTTTAGGGGCACTGTGCTAAGCATTCTGATACAAACCAGATCTGGAACATGAGTACTAGAAAAATATGAGTGACTAAACTCATTACTCTGAGTAGTTCAGAGAAGGAAAAAAAAAAAAGCCCAGATATCCCCATATTCCCTATGGCAGAAAGGCCAGGAAAACAGAGGCAGGAAAAGGTAAAAGCTTTACTGGGCAGCCAACCAAAATGAAAATAAATCTTTCTTCAGAACACATACTAACAGAGACTCATTTGACCTAATATATTAAGTGGTGCGTGACTTCAATTATTGCCAAACCAGAACTATTTTGTTTTAGTTACAGTATAAGGTATCAGTAATAAGTACATGGAAAATATATCAATATATAGAAAAGAAGTAATAAAATTAAGTCTGATTTTGTTATTGCTCAAGAAGGTGGACTTGCAGAAACCAGCAGGTGCTTCACATTCTCACTGGTTTTCAACTCAGAACTATATAAACAAAGCACACTGTTATCTGCACTTTCTAAAGATTTTATTTCTAAAGAAATAAAAAAAAACCCCACAGCCCAGAAAACACAGTGAAACTTCAAGTATTCCACTGAAATACGGAGATAAAGCATAGCATGTACATATTCACACAGGGTCTGGTAAGAGCTCCCTTTAGAGCAAACAGATGCAAGAGCTACACCTCTGTTTCTCTTTGGTAGAAACACAGTAATTATTATCGGGACATAAGTTTAAAAAGGACAGTACAAATAGATCGGTTTTACTTTTTTTTTTTTTTTAAATAAGCAAACCAAACCTCTGGACCCACATATCCAGGCAGGGAACCACGCAGCACTCCAGGTGCTCCCACCGCCAGCCTCCAAACAGCGTTGCCTTTCAACAGCCCTGAAGCCTCACCGAGATTTCCGTCAGTGCCTGGTGCCCTCTAGCGGGCTCGTGGCCTTAAATTCTCCCTGAGGAAAAAAACAAAACACACCAGAACAGCTGTAACCGGTCTCACACTGCAATTTTTGCCCCTTAACCAGCAGCCTCCTCCCATCCCAGCCCCGAGACGCCCCCGGAGGCCGACAGCGCGCAGCCCGGCCGCGGGCACGGCACAAGGATGCTGACGGACGGACGGAGCCGCCTGGCTTCACCCCACACCCGCCACTCGTCCTGGGCGCTCCAAGCCTCGCTCAACACCCAGGAAACGCTTCGGTTACTGAGGTATCGTCGTTCTTACCCATCTGCCTCCCTGACCAAATCGAGTCTCCGCCTCCCGGCCGCAGGGACCGCGCTGAAGGGAAAGGGTGACGCGCCGTCACCTGGGCAAGGGAACGGGCGGCTGGCGGCGCCGCCTCCCCTCGGTGCCCTCAGGCCCGCACGGGAGGGAAGCGCCGAAAGGCGGTTACCGTGGCCGTGCCCCCCTCTCCTCAGCGCCGGCCCCGGGAAAGGGCCGCCCGCGGCCCGGCCCTGAGGAGAGCCCGGCGGCCGGAAGTGCGGGTTGCTGAGGGCCGTTGCTGGGGGCGGGGACGAGGCGGCGCTCACCCAATCGTAACGCAGCCCGGAGGCAGGGCCGCCCCGCTTCGCCCAATAAGAAAGAGAGGACGCCAGCCTCGTTCTCACACGGCACCCAGCGGGGAGAGGGGCGGATCACGTGCTCCAAGCAACCAATCGCGTGGCGCCGCCCCCTCCGCTGGGTCCCGCCGCCCGCCGCTCCCCGCGGGGCCGGCCCGGGGCTGCCCGCGGGCGGGGAGAGCGGGGCCGCTATAAAGCGGCGGGGCGGCGGGCGGCCCCCGCTCCTCCCGGCCATGCTGCGGCTCCTCCTGTTCCTCCTGCTCCTCGGTGCGCCCGGCGCCCTGCCCGCCCCCCCGCCACCGCCGGGGGGCCGCGCCGCCACCCGCCCCTTACCTCACGCGCTACCTCAGGCAGCAGGTAGGAGCCCGCCGCCGGCCCTCGCACCCCGCCCCGGGCAGCTCCCCTTCGTAAAGAGGCTGCTTCGAGGGGGGCGGTCGCTGCTCACTCCGGGCGCTCCTGAGGGGAGCTGCTGCGGCCCGGGGTGGGGGGACACCGGCCCGGGGTGATTCCTCGCAGGTGCTGGCGGTGCAGTTTCTGCCCCTGAGAGGTTTTTCCCTCAGCGCAGCCGCGGGCAGGGAGTTTCCGTGGGCATTCAGGGGGCATTTTGGTCTCCCAGATGCCTCGCTTAGCCGCAGAACCGGACAGTACAGTATTTTTGCGGATTTCGAGATGCTGCCATGCTCGTTCCCTTTGGCAAAATGTTCCAGGTCTTGAATAATCCAGTTAAGTTGCAACTATTTAAAGTGACAAGTAGTCTGATCTGTTGCATCTATGCACCATATCCTAGCACCTAAGCCTGTGTTCCAAAACATACTGCACAGCATGTTGGCAGCGGGGGCCAGGGGCCTCAGTTGTACCCTGACTGCGAATAGCCGTTGTGGGGTTTTTTGTTTGCTTGTTTTAAAGATGGAATAGATTTCTCTTACTAATCTGAGCTTTGTTTTCCCGTCTTCTCTTACAATTCTCCTCAGAATTTGTTGGCAAAATCCATAGCATGTGGACAGAACAGAGGGCTACAAGTGCTGGTGTGGCCCCTTGCAGAAAACTTGAAACTCTGCTTGTTTATAGGTTTTTACAAAAACAGTCAACAGTTCCTTTGTATGTGTCAGGGAATGACTGCATTTCACCTGTGCCGTACCTGATTTTTGCTGGGGAGGTAATGGTTCCTCTTACTGGGAGGCATAGTAAGGGGAGAGGACACTTTTATAGTATTCTCTTGGTTTGGTTAGACTCAGGCTGTAGCCTGCATCTGAATTTCATGCCCTGGTCCACATAAGGAGTGGTGGGAAGGAGGTGGTGTTTAATTCACAGGTATCTCGGATGATACATGGATTGAACATCACCTCTTTCAGCTTTGTAGAAGGTGAACTTAAAATGGAATAAGCAAAATGGGAAGATTACACTTTCAGAGAGAACAGACATGAAGAAAACAGATAACCCTTATAAGATTATCCTGAATAGCTACAGAATAATTTTAGAGTCAAGGTCCCTGTCATTAGGGGTGTGAGAGGTGGGCTGGGAACAGTTTTAGTGACAAATCCATACATCAAGAGTATGTTCTTCTGCAGACTGTTACTGGTTTGGGAGCACTCCTCTTCTAGCAGTCTTCCTGCATAAATGCTGTGTCTTGAAAGCATCTGTCTACTGCTTTTCAATCGCTTGGGTAGTGATTTGAGATTTGGGTTCCTCTGTTAACTCCTCTAATAGCCCTGAAGCATATTTTGGTAACATACTGCAGATACCTTCGGCAGCGTGTGGTCCGTGTTGGCTGGGATATTGACCCTGCGGTAGTGTTGTAACTCTACGTGTGACACCTAACTGCTCTGGCGCATCGGTTGTTGCACATTGCTGTCATAGTATCAGCAATACTAATTTTGTGCCGTGGTCTGAACCGCCCTTTGTTGCTATGCTGTTACACCTCTGACCTCATCACCTCTCTAGGTTGTGGTATCACCTGGTTATTCTCCTTGGCTATCAGCAGAGACAGCACCATGCCCTCCAGTTGCCAGCAAAGCAGCTGTGTACCTGAGACCTGTGGATTTTGGGAGGCAGATAGATGTTGAGAGAAGGGAGGGAAGAGTCCCCATGACATCCTGTTGTAAAGACGATGCCATGTCTTGCTCCCTTCAGTCTCTTCCACGTTCTCTTTCCCTACTTCAAGCAAAATTGTACTGGCTGAGAGGGGCTGCTGTGGGAAAGAGGGGTCCTATTCACAGGCCTTGAAATCCTTGCTTTCCTTGTCCAAAGACTTACTAGTATTGCTGAATGTGGTGGGAGATGTGTGTATGTTCATGTATTTTTTGTATTCATCAAAGATTTGAATGCTGCTGCCTGGCACTTGAAAGATGTAGGGTTAGCATAAGAGGTCTAATCACACGGAGGGCATACGACTGCTCTTTATCAGTAGCACAGCATGCAGAACTGCTAGGCAGACTCTTAGCCCTTGTGAAACGTGTGCTGAGTGCTGCTGTCTGGGAATTTGTAATTGCATTATGATTCTGTAGTGGAACATAAATACTGTGATTAACATATTAAATAGGGGTGTTGATACTTTGCTACATCTCAGGATTGTTGAAGTTTAATTATTTACATTATAGTTGCTTACAGCATGAATCATCTACTTCTGTTCCATGCTGCTGAGTCTTTCTTCTTTATCTAAAGTTCCTGTTTTGATTCTTGTTTATCCCTTTGATGGTTTGTTTATTTATTTATATAAAATTATTTATAAAAATATTAGATAAATTATATATAAAATTATTCTGTAAATGACTTATATAAAATCATGCAATATAAAAGTGATTTTAATATGGCAAAATATTACACTGTTGCAAAGAGACATTTCTTTTACCTACTTCTATAAAAATCTTTTTGAATAGTCTTGAAATATTTAATACTTCCACAAAAGAAATCTTTGAAAAGTCAAAATGGATTTCTTGCACGGATTCTGTTACTTAAAAATGCCCCTTGAGCACTGGGAACAATTCATTAATGTTGCACATTGGGGAAGTGAATTTCAGAAGCTGAGGATTTTCATGTGGAATTACAGTCTCTAAATGGAGCCTCTTGGCACAAAGGCCTATAGACTTGTAGCATTGCTTGAGGGTTCAGTGTCAGCCTTTACTGAGAAGCCATGACATTTAAGTCTGCTTTCATAAAAACGGAGAAGTAACAGGGTCAGAGTTCAGCTCAACACTCTTTTATGTTGAACTTGCTCCTGTTTACCATTTTAAGTGTCAGACAACCCTGACAACGGGGCTAAAGTCTAGATTAATGAGAAGTAAGTCAAGCAATGACTGTGTCAGTGTGACTAGGATCTTAGCTTGCATACTGGACTGTGTATGTCTTCAATAACTTATTATTTTGGCTTGGGGGTGTGATTCCCACCCCTCCACCCCCCTGCCTTCATAAGTAATTGATGCCTTTCAGCCCTCTACTCCAATGCAGAAGTGAAATTACCCCAGTATAAAGGTACCTCACGCTGACCTAGATTAGTAGATGGCCCTTGAAGGAGAAACTCTGCCATCGCCCACATCTTTACATCAACAAATTCTACCTATATTGGGGAAGTTGGTCTCCTTTTCAGCTCTTCTGATGTACTAGCGTGACTTTTGTAGGCAAAACTATTCTCGCTTCTGCTTTGGTAGCTTGCTTGCTAGAAGGTTGTATGTGATTTATGTGTTAAATTAATCCATCCAAAACTGAACTTTTTACAGAGAGAATGATGTTTAGGATGCACAGAGCTGCAGGAAGATCACTGCTATCTGAATGGCTTCTTTGTAGTCAGCTGTGTCAGTGGCCACAATTCAAATTCATTGGAAAGACTTGGTGAAGAACCCAAGAGCCATCTGCTTCTCTTTGCCCAAGTAGAAATAACCTTATAGCATAGTGGGGAGGTCTGGAGTCAGGCAGCTTTTCTGCCCTTGGGGGAGAAGGAGAAGCCTTGTCTTGCACCTCTGCATTCCTGTCTTCAACGCACATACCAGCATTACAAAAACCATAGCTCAAGAACTTGGGGTGCTTCAAGTGCAGTACTGCTGAGAGGATGATGTCTTAAATTTCCTGATATTTGAAGGATTCTCAGTGATAAAGTGTCTTTCAGAAGAGAGAGTGGATGTGGTATCTCTTCACTCAACTTGATAATTGATGGCTGTGCGAGACTTAATGTGCTGGTGGACCCTTCACCCCAATCACGCTTTGTAAGCACATCGCTTGCTTTGTGAACTGCTATGAATTGGCCTAAGAACCAGTGTAACAAGTACGAATTAACTTATATTCAGCAAATTACTGAGCCTGGTCCTTCAGTCAGATTGTCTTTTGAACTAATACATGTCAATTGTGTCACTGTTTCCAGAAGATGGGTTCTGATTGCATTTAATAACTTCCTAGACTTCATACCTATGTCAGTATTTCATATCTCAGTAAATTAATATGCAAGTCTTTGTGCTCTGAAATGCATCTGCACTTCATATTGTGTGTACATGAAAGGAAGCTATGTTGAAACGTCAAAGTGATGAAGTTTCAAAAGTAATGCAATTTGATCTTTTCTGGCTATATCAGGTGTCTCTAATACCCTATTTTGTGTTACAGTCTGAAGTTCTGAGGCATAGAAAATGAAAGCCTTGATTGAAAGTGCAAAAATTACAATGCAAGTTCCAAGCCGGAAAAGAGAATTTGAGAAGGACTGTGAAGGAGAAGCAAAGATATTTTTTTTTTTTTTTCCCAGACATGGTTCTCTGTGTTTTCCAGGAAGGGCCAATTTAGAGGAAGCCAGTGAATCCAAGAATTTTCATGTTCTAACTGAAAGTGTACTACAGCAAAAAAACAATTCAGTCTCAGGTCACTGCATGAATGAGCAGAGTAAAAGAAAGTGAAGTGAAGAGATTGGATCACTTTTTGATGATGCTGCTGTCTAATTTATCATCTTTATTATCTTAAAATGTTAAATTTGGATTAGATGATAAGATGGTAAGTTTGGATTAATCCAAACTAAGGGTGCAGTTTTGCTTTTAAATGTTGCATCTGTTGTACTCACAAGAAGGAAGTTTACAATTACAGAACAAGATACCTTTAATCCAACTCAGTATTTTCCAGTCTTTGAAATTTTCACTGTTGTATGTGAACAAGTGTCACTAAAAACATATACACAACAGTAGTGTATAAGGTGGTTTAATGCTAATGAAGTAATTCCTAACCATGGGCCTAAAACTCACTTCTAAGATATTGAGACAGATTGAGGTTAGCACTTTAAATTCTGGTCAGCAATTTTTTCAGCATCTTATTGTGACTCAGGTTGGTGTCTCGGAATAGTAACAGATGTCGGGAATGGTTAAGATGGGGTTGTTTTTCATGTCTGGCACCATAATACAATAGCACTTTTAACTTCTGGTGAAGGAAAACACTAAGTGCTTTTTACAGAGCCCCTTGGTACCAGTTAAAGGTTATGTCAGTGGTTAGAGAAGAAGTGATGCTGATGTTTGTCTCGGAGGTGAATTACTTGGAATATGTTTTACTCATCAAGTAGTACAGGAGTACTTGGCAGCTCTTACTCTGTGATTTCATAGTGTGATTTAAAACAGGAGCTGTAAGCTATAAACCAGGTCTATAAGCAGAAACAATAGCTCTTATTCAGTGGACAGGAAAACAGGGAAGTACTTGTTACAGCTTGTCAGTGAATTTTTATTTTTATGCACTACTTATCTGTGGGTCACAATGCAGACATCAGCTTCTCAAATTAAGCAGGAAACACTTAATTTCCTCACAACCTGCAGTCTCTTCCTTCAAGTGAGCAGTTAATACTAGAGGCTACAAAAAGCATCAATGATCACTGTTCTCTCTGAAAATAGGCATTTTTTTATCTCTCTAGCTTTAATCATTAAAAGCTGTAATAGGCCACTGAAAGATTTCTGATAGACTTGATTAGAGAAAGTCTAAAGGACTAAACAATAAACAAAACAGCATATGGCTGAAGTATCAAGCTGTTTACAAGCCAGATGTGCATGAGATAAATCCCGTTAACTTCACTGAAGTTATTTTGACTTGTACCAATTGCCCATGAACTCCTAGCAGTTGAATCAAAGTCTTAGCTCTAAATTTCTTGCTTTTTTTTTTTTGAGGGGTGGGGGGATGAGGAGGGAAATGACATTTAAAATGGAATTTGATGCTAATGAGTTCTGTATTGATTTAAAAATCTGACTTTGAAGAGATCAAGGCTATCCAACAGCATAAGAAGTCATCGTAGACTGTGCAGTTAATTTGTAACATATGCCAAATTGGTGAGAGACTAGAGGTTGCACTTGATTATTTCATTTTAAATCTTCAAAAACTGAAGAAATACCTTAATTTTCTTTATTTCATACATTCTGGAATTTGTAGATATATATCTAAAGCAGTGAAACTTGTAAGAAATTTAATGGGGAAAACCAGGCTGCACTCAGTGATCTTCCATATGCTTGCAAAATGGTTAATATCTTTATTTTCTAGGCATGTGAATTCCATTAATTAAATACAGCCAGAAGAATGGGAATTGCTTTTCTTTTCAGTACAGTTAGTAGATACTGTCCTACTTGCCTGTGGTGTAGGGGGTTAATTTTCTTTTTTATTTAAAATTTTTAGTTGCTGTCTCCTATGCTTTAGTTCAGCCCTAGTGTGCCTGGAATATTTTCTAATACTCAGCACTGTTGTAGTGCTACTACAACTTGGCATTAGTGCTGTCAGTTGTGCTGTGGTGTGGTTGCTGTTCTCTAAATGCAAAGAACAAAACTTCTGATGCTTTTGGGCTGTTGTTTCCATCTTCAAATTGACATAACAGCTTTTCCATTATTCACTTCTACAGCCAAGATACAAGCTTACCCTTGTGTGAGGCTTAAAGTGAGAGTGATTAGGTGAAGATTATCTGGAAAAGGTGTTCATAGAGTAAGATCTGAGAAGTTCCTCTCTTTCCAGGAGAGGGTTCACTGAAAGGCCTGCCTGCATGGGATGTGAGTATACAGGGAGCTGTGATACTGTGCACTAGCTTCTCCCTCTGACTGCTGGTATGGACACATTTGGTGGTGCATGTCCTTGCATTCCTAGTTACTTTATTGTGCTTCCAAAGGGAGTAAGTTTTCTTGCATTGTCAAGCAAAAAAACCTTTCTAAAAGCATCCACAAAGGGACTTCGTGTGAAACAGCTAGACAGAAGTAGGTTTAGATGGTAGTTTCCATGCAGGAACTTCCTTTAAAGACGACAGGAACAGAAAGTGATGGGCATCAGGCCCTTTGACTTCAGCAGGGCTTGGAGTGAGGCCAGGCTGAACCAGAGGAAGTGGGTGAAAGCAAAACTAGCATTAACAAAACATTTGATTTATGCCTCAAAGCAGCAGCTTGCTTTTCCTTACTGCCCGACTCCCTGAAAACCGAGTCTTCCACAAAAGCTGTTCAGAACCGCATGCTGCTCTGGAAGCGCTGGCTTTTCTGTAGCGTTTCCTATACAGTGATAAATGGCTGGCCACCTACAAGTGTACAGTTTCCAGTCCTGCAAGTCACTGCTACCAGGGGGAGAATGTAGAGTTCCTTCGACTCCTAAGCAGGAGCTCCTCTCCAAGCTGATGGCAAATGGCTTTTAGCAATGTCTGTGGAGTTGTTCAAAGTCTGTTCTGAACAGGGTAGTTCATAACAAAATATTCTTGCCTGGTTTTAAGTGGAAAAAGAAAAATAGAAATGGAAATAGAAAAATCTTTTTGGATAAAAATCTGAGCGTCTCTATATATGAGAAAACTGTTGCTCTGCTGTGAGAAGAAAAGCATCTGTGGTCCAGCTCAATTCTGGGTGTTAACTGCACTGGTATAAAGACCCGTCACTTATCCATGTGTTTGCTAGAGCTTTTCAGCCACTGGAGAACTTTTGTAATGGTTGTGACAAGAGACCTGGATGTTTCTGCTTTCAAGTAGAGCAACCTGTAGAAAAACTTTTCACCTGAAGGGAGCCATGGATGTTATTTCCCTGAACGCTGCTGGTCTCCCTATCATCCCATCTGCTGATGTCTCAGAGCCCTGCAAGCAGTTGTTCTTCAGTGTTCAGATATGTTGCAAGCTTGCTAGAGGAGCAGTTGCTATGTGGTATTTTTGCTGTTGCATAAGGGCTGTATGACTAATTGCTGCTTTGATGCTTTGTTTCTGAAATTGTCTTCCCCCCCCCCGCCTTAGATGCTCATCAGAACTGGTGGCTATTAAATAAACGATCCACAGTGGCATGTGTAAAATCCCTAGCACTGGACCTTATGTAGGCATTCAGTGCCTTTTAATACAAATAAACTGTCAGCCCTGCACTGAGCTTTTGCCATATTGCCTGTGCTTTGTCTAATTAGAAGAACACCCGGATGGATGACAGGACAGTTTTCTTGTTTGCTTTCACGACGTCCGTCTCTTCTTCCTTGGATCCCCTGTCTTGTGTGGGATTAGCTGTAGAAAATAAAATACAAATAATAGCGGTTGAATTAAGGCTGGCAGAATGATAGAACAGAGCAAATTTCCTTGTAGCTCTGAAAACCTGGCAAGTAAAACAATTGCAATTTGAGTTGAACCTTTAAAAATATCTGGCAAAATACAAAGTTCTAGCCCTTTTTGGGGGAAGGGGTAGAGGTGTGTTAAATATTTTAATTTGACCAAATCAAAATATTGTCTTGAATCTGAAATGCTTTCCTTCCCCATGTCCTGTTTACAAAAAGACTGAGGAAGTCTTTCAAACAAAAACCATTTTGATCAGGGAAGATCAAACTTATTTTGTAAAGTGTTTTGTTTAAACAATTAGTCCTAGTCAAAACACACTCAGCAAAACTGGGGTATTTTTATACTGCTTAATCTGTGGCATGTTGAAGGTTCATGTACAATTTTTGCCTCTACTCTGAAGTTAATCCTCCAAATGTGATGGATTTGTAATTCAATCTGGAAGGCAGATGGAAAAAATTACGGGCCTTTGCCTGTTAAGGGTCTGAGAGACCTTTCACAAGAGTAACTTTGTTTTGGTGGTATAGTGCAGCTTCTTTGTGTGTATTTCAGCCTTATGAAATAATGCACTTTGGGTAAGATAGCTTTGATATGTTTGTTCCCTACTCCTTGCCCCATCCCTTGTCCTGTGGAAGAATTTCACCAGGATAATAATGCCTTGAATGGAAGCATCAATGATGTGGACATTTGGTGTGTTTATCACTATAGCAGAATCATAGAATGCATTGGGATGGAAGGGACCCTTAAAGGCCATCTAGTCCATCCCCCCTGCAACTGGCAGGGACATCTACAACTAGATCAGGTTGCTCAGAGCCCCATCCAGCCTGGCCTTGAATGTTTCCAAGGATGGAGCATCTCCCACCTCTCTGGGCAACCTGTGCCAGTGTTTCACCACCCTCATTGTAAAAAATTTCTTCCTTATATCTAGTCTGAATCTCCCCTCTTTTAGTTTAAAACCATTACCCCTTGTCCTGTTGCAGCAGGCCTTGCTAAAAAGTCTGTCCCCATCTTTCTTATAGTATTGAAAGGGTACAATAAGGTCTCCCTGGACCCTTCTCTTCTTCAGGCTGAACAACCCCAGCTCTCTCAACCTTTCCTCATAGCAGAGCTGTTCCATCCCTCTGATCATTTTTGTGGCCTCCTCTGGACTTGCTCCAACAGGTCCATGTCCTTCCCGTGCTGAGGACCCCAGAGCTGGACGCAGGGCTCCGGGGCGGGTCTCACCAGAGCAGAGGGGCAGAATCCCCTCCGTCGCCCTGCTGGCCACGCTGCTTTTGATGCAGCCCAGGATACAGTTGGCTTTCTGGGCTGCAAGCGCACATTGCTGGCTCATGTCCAGCTTTTCATCTATCAGTACCCCCAAGCCCTTCTCCTCAGGGCTGCTCTCAATAGTAGTTTGTTATAAATTTACGTAGTTGATTGATTCTCGGCATTGCAAGCCTCTCCATTGCTTGGAGAAGAACAGAGTGGCAGGGGAATGAGAACATGCTTAAGGAGCATTGGCAGTAAAGCTGATTGAAGTGATTCCTACCATCTCCTGCCTTGGTCACCTGTTCTCTCCCTGGTGCTGAAGCTTTGCCACTCTCTAGACTGAGGTGGCAAATTTCGGGAGGGCTTGTGGGACCTCTTAGACTGTCCCTCCAACTGGAGGAGTTGTAATGAGGAATTGCATCCTCGCTGTGACTGGTGCAGGATTTTACGCTTTAGTTAAAACCTGAATGTGTCTATGAACTTCATCCTTACATGGTAAGGAGAATCTGGAGCGTCAGTTGCAGCACAAAACTACTAATGGTTTGTGGAAGTTGAAACCAATTAGTTTGTGTTCTCATTAGCTGCTTAGGTTTCCAACATAAAAATAACCTTTCATCATATACTGTTTGGGAACTGTTTGTCTCTAACAAGGGCTGACCTGAGTAGCCCGGTGCTTTCCTACAGCATATCCTGTAGCTGTTTAAATGTTCTTCAGCCTTTCTTTTAAGTGTCTTGTCCAAACTGTGTGACTCAGAGCAGGGGTAGAGTTCCTGTCTGAGGCTTTCTGTGTCAGTGCTTTTTAATCACTGAAGTGATAAATGAGTGCTAAAAGCAGACTTCTTTAAACAGTTGCAACCTCCCAAGAGCAGGTGACATAGTTTCTGCAGCGTAAAAGCAGCTTCAGTAAAATACATGAAGAGTGATTCTAGTGAAAGGCCAGTGTGTTCACAAGGACATAGTGCAATGGAAGGGATCCCTCCCTTACGAGGATCTTAAGCCTGCATTTGTTTTGGGGAGCATGTTTGGCTGAAAGCTAATTCCAACCAAAGACAAATTGGTAACAGTTGTGCTGGACCATCACTAGTAGAAGTTGGAATCAATTAATAGGCAAAAAGCACACACATGGTGATGTCTGTATGTTTTGTGAAATGTGACAGATTAATGAAATAAAATTAAATCTAGTGAACAAAACCTCTGACTTGTGCATAGTGTGGAAGATTACAGTGACATAGAGTCCATATCTTCCAATTTTCTTACATTATTTACGTGTAGGCTTTCAAGGCAATGGGTTAATGTAGCCTGATGCAAGAAGGTGTAGTTTACATCTCCCTGCTTTTCCACAGAGCATCAAATGATTATGCATTTCCGCAGACTGGTGCTAACCTTCAGTCTTTGCTGTCCCTTGCACAAGTATCATTGATATATTATTATAGAAGATTATTCTGGGAGTTATTGAAAAACACCTGAAAGACAACGCAGTCATTGGTCCCAGCCAGCACGAGTTCACGAGGGGAAAGTCCTACTTGACCAACTTGATGTTCTTCTATGACAAGGTTACCCACCTAGTTGACCAAGGGAAGCCAGTCGATGTAATCTTTATGGACTTCAGTAAAGCCTTCGATACTGTCTCTCACAGTATCCTCCTGGACAAAATGTCCAGCATACAGCTGGATAAACACATAATGCAATGGGTGAGCAATTGGCTGACGGGTTGGGCTCAAAGGGTTGTAGTAAATGGGGTTACGTCGGGCTGGCAACCAGTCACTAGTGGGGTTCTGCAGGGATCCGTCTTGGTGCCAGTGCTCTTCAATATCTTCATAAATGACTTGGATGCAGGACTTCAAGGTTTGTTGTCAAAGTTTGCCAATGACACAAAACTGGGAGGAGCCATTGACACTCGAGGGCAGAGAGGCCCTGCAGAGAGATCTAGACAAGTTAGAGAGCTGGGCAATCACCAACCGGATGAAGTTTAACAAGGGCAAGTGCTGGATTTTGCACCTGGGACATGGCAACCCTGGATGTACGTACAGACTGGGGAACGAGAGGCTGGAGAGCAGCCCCGCGGAGAGGGATCTGGGGGTTCTGGTCGATGGCAAGTTGAACATGAGCCAACAGTGTGCCCTGGCAGCCAGGAGGGCCAACCGTGTCCTGGGGTACACCAAGCCATGTATTGCCAGCTGGTCGAGGGAGGTGATTGTCCTGCTCTACTCTGCACTGGTGCAGCCTCATCTTGAGTACTGTGTGCAGTTTTGGGTGCCACAGTACAAAAAGGACATGAAGCTACTAGAGAGTGTCCAGAGGAGAGCCACGAAGATGGTGAAGGGTTTAGAGGGGAAGCAGTACGAGGAGCGGCTGAAGTCACTTGGTCTGTTCAACCTGGAGAAGAGGAGACTGAGGGGACACCTCATCGCTATCTACAGCTTCCTCATGAGGGAAGGAGGAGGGGCAGGTGCTGATCTCTTCTCCCTGATGACCAACAACAGGACCCAAGAGAACAGCAGGAAGATATGCCAGGGGAGAGGTTTAGGTTGGACATTAGGAAAAGGTTCTTCGCCCAAAGGGTAGTGGAGCATTGGAACAAGCTCCCCCGGGAGGTAGTCATGGTGCCAAGCCTGATAACATTCAAGAAGCATTTGGACAACACCCTCAGACAGATGGTGTGATTTTGGGGTTGTCCTGTGCAGGGACAGGAGTTGGACTCAATGATCCTTGTGGGTCCCTTCCAACTCAGGATATTCTATGATTCTATGATCAGCCTAGAAAGCAAGGAAACACCTCATTCCTTGCATGTAAAATGGAAAAGACAAACCAAAGCTAACCTTGACTTTTATGTCCTTTTTTTTTTTTGTCTTTTCTGTACTAAATTAGCAGGGACAAACTGAGAGCATCTTACCAGCTGTTGGTGAGACGAAGCCTCAGTCCTGGCAGGCTATGATACACAAACATGTGCAGTAGGAGAAAACAAAGCAACAGGAATAGTGTCAGGGAGGGAGACTTTTTTAAAACTGTTTTTTATTTAGCTTTCATTTCTGGTTCTGTGTCTCCCCTGCTATGAAGACATAGTGTGTGAGTATATATTTTTTATACTGCTCTACTGCTGCAATGTTTTTTATGAGCTTGAATATTTAATTATATGTAGTAGTACTTGTAACAAAATTTGGGGCTTCTTGAATATGATGCTGTACAATGATGGCAAAGCAGTCCCTGCCTTCATAAACTTGCAACTTACATGGAGGAAGCAAAGATTTTTAAGAGGAAACAAAACTAATAGGGCCAGCCAACTGGACTGGAGTCCCACAGCCTGTTGTCAGTAAAACCGGGAATAGAAACACATTGAAATCCCAAAGAGGCTAGTGCCCACACTGCTGTTCATGCAGGAGGATATCCTCAGGCTATCCTGTATCTTCCTGTCCTCAGGAAATAATTCAGACAGGATGAGCACTCAAAAAAACTCTGTGAACGCTTGGAGGGTAGAGCATCCCTCTTAAATCCCCTGGCTTCTCACTAGTAAAATGACTGACTTGACTTCAGATGGAATATCCAAGTTTGGGAAGATAAAGCTATTGCCTAGAGGGTCGAAATTTGAGGCATGACAGAAACACTTTCAGACACTTGCAACATTGCTAGAAACTCAGAAGCATAAAACCATCAGGTGCTGATTTACCACCTTGAATGACATTGAATGCTTTTGGTTAGAAGCTACTCTGTGAATTACAGTCTTTTTTGGTAAAGGCTTGGGTTTGCTGTCCTGTCTCTGGAGTCACTAATGACCTTAAGATGCTGCTGAGAAGGAAGTGGGTTTTAGCCCACATGTCCTGTTTTTTTTCTTTGTACTTCACGCAGTGCCATAGTTCCTGAATACTTCCAGGAGTATATTAAGCAGACTAACATCTGTAGAATAACTAACATCTGCTGTGCTGTTTTTTGTTTCCTCCCTAGGGGAGATGTGTGGGCAGAGTGCCTTGTTTTATTTTAAAAGGACTTCCAAAACAACAAAAAAGCACATTTAAAAAAACCAACCTGAGATAAGTCATCTTTGAGAGCTCAACAAAAGCATGATACATGTGCACATATAAGGTAAAGTCAAAGAAATGTGCCGTGTATTTTGGGCTGAAGGCAACAAGGTGGGTTTTGGCCCTTCCTTCCAATGTGAGTTTGCTCAGCGGACCAGTCCAGAGAAGGCTCCTTGTCCTTAGCCAGTGAGCTGCACTTTGCAGTAGAAAGGTTTCTCTTGAGCTAAAGGATCGAAGCTGCTGACTTGAGCCTTCAGTCTGGAGCTCTCATCGGCCTCTTGGGCACAATGTCTCGTGCTGCCTGCTGCTCTTTTTAATCAAACTCAGTGAGTGCAGTTCTCAGCAGCCATGCTTTGGGTAGTGGCTGTAGTCTTCTGTCTGGAGCTGGCTGCCTCTTAAGCAATCTGTTGTGTGCATGTTTGTATTTTTCCCCAAATGCTTTGTGAGTCTTTGGGCTCAAAAAAGTGCAGGAAAATACAAGGTGATTCCTATTTTTAATCAACTGGAACTGACATTTTGTTGCTTGCTTTCTTTGCCTCACAGCTGTAGCTCTCTAAAGTATTCCCATCCTGCCTACCTCAGCTGACAAAAGTTTCCCTTAAACTTATGAATAACTTATTACTTTCAGTACTCCTTTTTTCTATTTTTTATCCTTCCTTTTATTAGTATCAGAATGACTGTTTCTGTGTCAGTGTTTTATGTACATCATACTTTCATTTGTAAAACGTTGCTGTTGTATTGCTAATGATGACTGTATTCTTATTTCTAACCAAACTTGCTAGGTAGTCCTGTTTACAGAAGCTTAAAACTTTAGGTTGTGTAACTGGTTTGGATTAATCCTAGAGTAGTTTAGTTTTGGAAGGGAACTCTGCATGTCATCTGGTCCAACCTCCCACTCAAAGCAGGCCCAATTTCAAAGTTGTATTAGGTTGCTCAGGACCTTGTACTTACTGCTGACATCCTGGCAATAATTGTAATTATGAAAATTGTAATTATGAAAATTGTAATTATGAAAATTGTAATTATGAAAATTGTAATTATGAAAATTGTAATTATGAAAATTGTAATTATGAAAATTGTAATTATGAAAGCTTCATATATGCTAGTACACCTTTACCATTGTTACTTTTAACCAACAGTTAAGGTATTGTAAATGTGGACTAAACTGCTCTTTTCTTTTGCTGTTGTGGTCTGTTCTAATTAAGTCTGGTTGCAAAAGTCATTGCGTTTGTGTTACTCCTTTTGCGTAAGTGTGGAAATTTTCTGGTTCAACTTTTTAATGCAATCTGACTTAAGAAAAAAAGCTAAAAAAATAGCAGGGTGATTTGAGTTGTAAAGTATACTTCACACAGTTTGGGGGGTTTATGACTCGTTTGTGTACCTGTTCTACAGAGGATGGCGAAAGAAAGCACTTGTTGAGTGAGAACCAGCAGCTCTCATGTGCAGCCCTGCATGTTCCTGCAGTGCCGTTTGGCTTAACGACAGCTCCATCTGCTGTTCTTGAACTACAGCTTTCCCTTTGTGTCCAAACCTTTCACTTCCCAATTTTGTATTGATTCTTGTGCTTCTTCCCTCTGACTTGGTACACTTTCAAACAGTTTTAACTCTTATGAGGAGATACTCCTTGGGATACCTCCGAATTGTGTTTTGATGTTCTGGATTCAGAATTTCTTGAATTTCTTGGCAATAACCAGCAGTTGTGACATCTTTCTCTTTCCCTGTCTGCTTTACAAACATTAGATTTTCTTTTTTAGTCACATTGTGTCTTACCCTTGCAAAGACAAGTTACTACAAGGTATGAAGCCCCACCATCTAGCAATAAAGGAGTTCCTGCTCTTCAGTTGAGTAATGGGTACTTGTGATTTTTTTCTGGAGAAGTCTGGACTTGTGTCTGTGCTGCCTGGGATCTTGCACGTGTCTGTGGTTTGTGTTATGAATATGACAAACAGAGGCAGTTTAGCTGCTGTGAGGCTATCAATTTTACAGATTGAGGGAGGAATTGGAAAGAAGAATGTGACTGATGGCAGTGAGTGACTCTACAGCATGGCTCAGAGTCAAGATGAAGAATCATGACACTTTGATCAATGTGGTTACTAAAACCAGCAAATGAAATCTTAAATTCCTGTATTCTTCTCCCTCTTGGTATTGAGAGGCAGACTTGCTAGAGCATTGGGATTTTGGGGTTTGTTTTGTGGGAGTAGACTGACAGATTGCATCACAAGGAAACCATAGTAAATCATATCTCTAAAGCAAATTAGCCATCATTTGGGAAAATATATTCATATTGTAATATTACTACCTAATTTTCCAGTGCCTGTGGAATAAGAACAGTAAGATGGGCTTTAGAATTTGTTCTGCACAATACCCCATTGAATAACCTCACCCTGGTGCCAAAAGGATGCATATCCATTAAAGAATTCTGATTTTATTTTTTCCCCCCACCTCCACTGTATGTTTTTTCTGTTGTATATTAAGCGGCCTGCACTGAGAAGATTTTGGTATGTATCTTTGTAGTTCAGGAAAGCTGAATACTTTTTGTGGTGTAGTCTTGTAGTTGGCACTGTGGCTTCAGGCAGGAAGGATACAGAATCAAGTTTTAAAGCTGTTTAATTTTAGATAATTCCATAAAAGGCAGACAGGACACATGAGCCTGTTTTTTCCTATCTCTGGCTAGCAGCCTAACCAGAAAAGTTAAATAGAAAAAGATACTTCTCCCCTTTACAAACAGAACTGGAACAAAAGACATGTTAGTTGCACTTTCTAATAGTGTTGGAGTTTAATAAACTAGACTGTGATTTTTATTAGATGTGCCTTATCTAATTTATCTAATCCTTCTCTTTAATTGTCCCAAGGTCTTATGACCAAAGACTTTTTCAGTTGCTGACCTTGTCTTCCTTTCTACATCTAATCACTCTTGATTACACTTGATGAAGAAAGTGAAACTAAAATTAATAATAACTGTGCAAATGAAAAAGGAGCAGGTGAGTTGTCAGTGTAAAATAAGCCCAGCATATGTTGTCAGCACTTGAATGCAGTGAAAGATCCCTTAAATATGTGCGTGATAACAACACCGCGTACTTGAGTAAGTAGTAAATGGTCCCACTAAGCAAAACTGGAGGACATACATAAATTAGTTTTATTTGGGTCTGGAAGCAGTCACTGAAGTTAACTTATTCAGGGCCAAGACCTTGTCTCTTATGTCTGTCAAGACCATGCACAGACCTTCAGCTGCTCCTGCTGCTCTGCCAGCAGTGAGCTGCAACACAACCATCCTCTCACTTCAGTCCAAGAGCGAGTAAGCTTTGAGAGAGTTTGGAAAAGACACTTTGCAGCAGATTATACATCTTAAATAAGTTCCTGCATTCTCTTTGACCCAAAGCAAATAAAATTACATGGTGTGGAGTAGCTGGATCCTGCAGGTCAAGAGTTAGGTTTTCCTGAGCTGCCTGGATGAATCTGCCTAGCACTTAGGTCACTATGTTAGCAGCGAGTGCTTGGATTTGTGTGTGATTTGCTGCTTTTTAACATTAACTTGCAGATGTTCTCAAAACAGGGAATATGAAAGGTTGGTTCCTGGAGCATCTGAGAGATGTGGCAGAGTTGTTGGTGTAAAGGCAGATGGGTGAGCAGAGATGTTCAAGCCAGTAGATGTCAGGCTGTTACCACCAGCAAGAAACAATATGAAAGGAAAAGATGATGCTTTGTGCTGATGGAAGTCAAAATTGGGAAACTACAGGTCATCATCAACTGACGAATAAAAGTAGTGATGATTTGTGAATATATGGTAATTAAGCAGCTTAGCTCTTCTGGAGTAGTTTTGTGGGGTTTTTTATTTTTTATTTGTCATAGTAAAAGCTTATGTGGGTATTCCAGAATAAGATTATGCCCATGCAGGGAGTTACCTTGTAAAAGCAAATGATAAACTTTCCAGTATGGATAAATGCTCAGGGAAGGGTCAAAGGGGATAGTGCATACACAGCAGTGTGAATAAAAGCTGAAAAACTCGGAATAGAAGTTAACTTGGGAATAGAAGTTAAATTTCTAATGAGGGAATAAAGCTCACACTGTGGGGTTTGGGTTAAGTGGTACGTACAGGCTTGCAATATTTATAGGGCAGTGAAAAAATTGGGGAGGGTATGTGAATTAGTGAAAATTTCAAGGAGAGAAGGAGAAACATTCCATAAAACTATCTGAAAAATCTGTCAATAGCACAAGAAGTACAGATAATTACTATTTTCTGAGAATTAAAAAAAAAAAACAAACACTTTCTAACAAAAATCTGTTTAAGTTTCAGTCTTATGCCAAAATGGGAGAGAAGGAAGAGGTGGAGTTTTTTGTTTGGTTGATTTTTTTAATAAATGATAAGGCTAGTAAGGAATTTTCCTGGGACTCAAAACATTGCAGGACAATGACTCTTTTTACTTGTTGATACAGTTTTATTAGATCAGATACTTCGTGACCCCTCAGCAGATTTCTCTGATTTCCTAAAAATATTTAGAATATCTCATATTAAATATGCTACTAGCATGGATTTTTTTTTATAGCTGAAAATAACATTTCTCCTTCAGTGTATACACCTGTAATTTTGGCTGGTTTCCTTTGTAAAGGAGAAGAATTTTCATGTATTAAGAATCTAAGAATATAAATTAATTCAATATCATTTTTTTATCTCAGTAAAACTTTCTTGCTTTTCTTTATTTTTCAATGGCAAAGTGACTGTCAGCATTTGCAGTGGACTCCGTGATCAGTTTTACTTTTCTGAACATGTTGTTGTTCCTTGTTCTTAGATTGATCACTTTGGATTTGATGAAAATCTTACGTTCCAGCAGCGGTATCTAGTAGCAGATCAGCACTGGAAGAAAGACAATGGACCAATACTATTTTATACAGGCAATGAAGGAGACATCACGTGGTTCTGCAACAATACGGTATGTAGAAAATAGATTCTTGATTCTTGAATTACAATCCTTCTTTCCACTAGTGGCCTACTGAAAAATAAGAAAAAGCAAGGACACAGTGTCAGAATATCATTTAAAGAGAAGTTTGTAATGGTTGTTATGATTGTTATAGGAGGAAGAAGCAGCTGAAAAAAAATAACAGAAGAAGTTCCAGGGGGTTCAGGGTCCTATTCGAAGCCCATAAAAATCAAAGGGATGCACTTGTATTAACTTCCTGAAGTAGTGAAGAAAGTTTCTAGAGGAAACACTATAAGGTGCCTCAAGCTAAGAATGTAAAATTTTGGACCAAATTACACCTATCCCAGTACTTTAGATTCTCCAAGTAAAATGGGAGGTTTTGATGGTTTTGGGTTGTTTGGTTTTGGTTTTGTGTTTTTTTTTTTTTCTCTCCATAAGAAAAATGTGAAGTGAAACAAAGGGGGCTGGAAACCTAAGATAGATGATTCTTGTTTTCTGACAAGACCTGTGGAAGTTTTTACTTCCCTGACTGATACAAATGCAGGATGGCGTGTGTGGGCATTTTTCAGCCACTTCAATACAAAGTCCAGTAACACAACAGGAGGTGGCATGTGCTGGGCTCAAAGCAACCAAGGACTGCTTACACACTTTGTTCTGTCAGCAGGTGATCTCTGTCTGCCTGTTTCCATAACTGGTGGTAACAAGCTGCTGTCAACAAGTAATAACAAGTTGTAGTTATTTATTAGTTGAAAATGCATGTATTGCAATGCTCTAAATTATTGCTTATTGACAAGCAAATTTTGTGTTTTTTGTAATGCAGTCCTAACTCAAATGCTTGCTTTTCTCCTGTAGTGTTTTTTATTTCCTATGGATTAAGCTTGTGACATAGGAGTTCTGGCAGATTTGCCTGTGTGTACTCACAAAACAATACTGCTTAATAATTTCCAGCATTGGAATATACATATTTTCTTTGTGTGTGTCCCTGTCTCTGGGTGGACATCTGGTTTGTGTGTTTTCTTACTTCAGTGATACTTTAAAACCAAATTGCACTCTGTCTTTATAGTTGTATTTTGATAGTGGTATCTTTCTAATCAAAGAGTAAGAGTTGGAATACACTAGACTGAAAATAGAGACTTTGAAAATAATTGATTCAATTTATTTAAATGTCTGTTTTCCTCCAACCAGGGTTTTATGTGGGATGTGGCTGAAGAACTTAATGCCATGTTAGTATTTGCTGAACATAGATATTATGGAGAATCTTTGCCCTTTGGGAATGAGTCTTTCAGCGTAAGTGTCATCTTTTGTCTTCCTTAACTGTGTTCTATACAAACATAATTCTGCCTATTGTAACGCTTACCAGTGCAATGACTGTTAGCCTGAGTAAGATTTAGATGTGCTAGAAGCACACAACTATCCTATTTTTGTAATTATCAATTCTAGGATTAAAAAAATTAATAATCTGAGATTTTTAGCACTTCAAGGGACACCTGCAAAGAATATTTCATTTGTTATCAGGCACAGATTTAGAACTCAACAGCTGCCATGGAGAATAGAGAGACTGCTGCTGGAAATCACTCCCATGCTATATATAACCCGCTTTCTTTGTCTCAGGATTCCAAGCATCTGAATTACCTGACATCAGAACAAGCTCTGGCAGACTTTGCAGTACTGGTTGAGTACTTAAAGACGACCATTGCGGGAGCACGTTACAGTCCTGTCATAGCTATAGGAGGATCTTATGGAGGAATGCTTGCAGCCTGGTTTAGGATGAAGTACCCCCATGTGGTAGCTGGGTGAGTGTACTCATCCTGCTCAAACACAGAGCAGGCATTTGTTACTTCTGTGCTATAAATATTACAGCACTGGGAGAAGTACCGTAATTCAAGCTGGCTTGAATTTTTCGCTATTGGGAGGAGAAATTAAGTTACCTTGAATTTGGGAAGAGGCAATGTTTGCCTAATAAAGACAACTGTACATCAGCAGGTACTGGATGGTGTATATTTTCAGAGCTATCTGTTAGTTTTGTAAAAACAATTATTATGAACATTGACTTTGCACCTAACTCTTTTTTAGCACCACCAGACTTCCTGGTGATTTGAGGCAGGTCTTTAATCTCTTCAGTACCTTTGTTCCCCTCTGGGAAACTAGATAAGTAAACAGAATCATAGAATGGTTTGGGATGGAAGGGACCCTTAAAGGTCATCTAGTCCAACCCCCTGCAATGAGCAGGGACATCTTCCACTAGATCAGGTTGCTTAGAGCCTTGTCCAGCCTGACCTTGAATAGTCCCAGGGATGGGGCATCTACCGCCTCTCTGGGCAACCTGTGCCAGTGTTTCACCACTCTCAGTGTAAAAAATTTCTTCCTTATATCTAATCTAAATATACCCTCTTTTAGTTTAAAACCATTATCCCTTGTCCTGTTGCTACAGGGCCTACTAAAAAGTCTGTCCCCATCTTTCTTATAAGCCCCCTTTAAGTACTGAAAGGGCGCAATAAGGTCTCCCCAGAGCTTTCTCTTCTCCAGGCTGAACAACCCCAGCTCTCTCAGCCTTTCCTCACAGGAGAGGTGTTCCATCCCTCTGATCATTTTTGTGGCCTCCTCTGGACCTGCTCCAACAGGTCCATGTCCTTCCTGTGCTGAGGACCCCAGAGCTGGACGCAGGGCTCCAGGTGGCGTCTCACCAGAGCAGAGTAGAGGGGCAGAATCCCCTCCGTCGCCCTGCTGGCCACGCTGCTTTTGATGCAGCCCAGGATACGGTTGGCTTTCTGGGCTGCAAGCGCACATTGCCGGCTCATGTCCAGCTTTTCATCCACCCCCAAGTCCTTCTTGGCAGGGCTGCTCTCAATCCCTTCATCCCCCAGCCTGTATTGATACCAGGGGTTCACATGGGCCCACTTCTTGAGCTTGTCCAGGTCCCTCTGGATGGCACCTTGTCCCTCAGGTATGTCAACCGCACCTACTAGAGAGCAGATTTTTGTGGGCATGGGCTCTCTTCAGTTGAGTTTGCACAATGCCTAGGGAGAAAGACCTAGTTGCTAGATGAGAATGAAAAATAATGCAGTAAGCAAGTCTGAATGTCTACTTTATGTATTTACTGATATCTTTGTAATAGAGCCCAAGACTTATAACCTTCAACAGCCTTTGCATGCAGAATAGTTTTGCAATGTTATGGTTAGTTTGCCTAGGGCTCAGTGTCCAAGATGAATTATAAATGCTACTCAGATAGTGGCTGTGGGGAGGGTACTGACAAGAGGACGGAATTCAGTTTGCAGGGGTTCAGGATGCATGTTTTTCCAAACAACCTTTTTATTCCCTTTGCAGAGCTCTGGCAGCCTCTGCCCCAATCTGGCAGTTTGGTGATTTGGTTCCATGTGGCACTTATTTCAGCATAGTGACTAATGATTTCAAAAAAAGTGGGACAGGCTGCTCAGAAAGCATCCGGAATTCCTGGAATGCCATTAACCGCCTTTCCTCAACAGGTGAGACCTCACCAATACTTTTTCAAAGGGTCATAATGTTTAGGATTGTGTTATGACTTCATAAAATCAGCAAGTTTATGTTAGGGCTTTCACCTGTATATGTATTGATTTTTTTGAAACTGTACTCTTAGTACTGAAAACTGTCAAATGCTAAGCTCATAGCATTATTTTTTAAATGTCTGTTTTGTTCAAGCTTTGTTCATGCCTGGTATGATTCAGAACCCAGGTCCAAACATCCCTAAGGTCAGACAGGAGCTGACTCCAGATCAGAACCTCAAGGCTTGTATTCCTTTCTGACAAAGTAGGCCAGATAGTTGTTACTCTAAAAAAAAAAAAAAAAAAAAAAAATAGTTTAAATACCAACAGAGGCAATCAGGTATAGAAAATTATTGCAATCCTCATAGATTCAGTGCTAGGGACTCAGTTGAACTCGATCTTAAGGGTCTCTTCCAACCTAAATGATTCTACGATTCTACAACTACCTGAAAGGAGGTTTTAGCGAGGCTGGTGTCAGTCTCTTTTCTCAGGTAACAAATGATAGGATGAGAGGAAACGGCCTCAAGCTGCGCCAGGGGAGGCTTAGATTGGATATTAGGAAAAATTCCTTCACCGAAAGGGTAGTCAGGCACTGGAACAGGCTGCCCAGGGAAGTGGTTGAGTCCCCATCCCTGGAGGTATTTAAAAGATGGGTAGATGTGGTGCTTGAGGACATGGTTTAGTGGTGGACTTGGCAGTGTTAGGTTAACGGTTGAACTCTATGATCTTAAGGGTCTTTTCCAACCTAAATGATTCTATATCAGATGAGTTCACTGTACAGCAAAGGAATTCAATTAAACAAAAATAATCTTGCTGCTTGAGTTCAGTGTCCTAAAAAGAAAGCCTGGTATGATGAGTTAGCTAATTAAAATCAGTGAAGCTGAATTGGACAAGTTCTAGACGAGATAAAATAATGAAAGGAAACTCCAGGAGAGTCCCAGGAGATGTATCTATTAATAGTCCATGCACTGTGAGCTAGCTGGTTTGAAGTTTTCCGTTCATTGGAAAAAGAGTGCCCTGATGTTACTTCCTATCATAAAATGCCAAATGTCTTGTAAATCTGTCTCTGACTTTTTTAGATAGTGTCATCTTAGCTGTGAGATACCCATACGCTGTAGTATGCAGGTTGTATTTCCCTTCACTTAGAGGTGCTGACTAAAATTTGATCTGCTATGCTCGTATGTATGTGGAATAATTTCACCAGATTAGTTATGCTAAGTGAAATATTTTTTAGCAGCAGCACAACTGACCTATGTGTTAATGGTACAAGACATTAAACATTATCTTTTTTTTTTATTAAAGATGCAGGTTTACAGTGGCTTTCCAGCACATTTCATTTGTGTAGCCCATTAAAAAATCTTCAGGATGCTGCTATATTGAAAAGCTGGCTGAGTGAAACATGGGTAAACTTGGCTATGGTGAACTATCCCTATAAAGCTGACTTCTTACAGCCTCTGCCAGCTTGGCCTATACAGGTAATTGAGAACCAATGTCTTGTAGAATTGACCATTTGGTTTAACTAATTCTCTCCTTCTCTCCCAGTCTGCACCTTTTCCTTTATTTTTGGCTCTGTAGAACCAACCTGGCTGAAAAAGAGAACCAGGGCAGTATCTTCTTGTGCACCAACTGGTTTGTTGACGGACTGCCACTTGTAGGGCTAATAGGTTGCACCAAGAGCCCAGAAGAAGAAAAGTGCCAGGGATGACTGAAAATACTCAGCTGTCCTGCAGAGTTGTTCTTAAGGAGCAGAAATGTTGCACAAAAAAGCACATGCAATTAGAACTTCTGATGCCAAGCTTAGCTGGCAGAGCTTGCAATTAAAGAGAAAGCTTTGGGCCTATGTCCTTATGATGTGGGAGAACTAGTGAGAGAGGAAATGTGGATCCCCAGAAGCGTATTCCTTGCAGGGTCACTTCTCAAAGCAGGACCACTTTTCACGCTTGCAAACCTTCGCTTGTGCAGTTCTGTTTATCTGCAGTGCTTGCTCCAAGATTTCTATTTTCTTGGAGTGTTTTTGTTCTTCTAAGACCCTGGCTGAATTTCCCTGCATGGCTTTGGGTTACTGTGTATGACAGGTAAGGCAGATAATATTTTTGGCTATTAAACAGTAGTTAAATATAAAATAAAAAATTGCCCTTGTGTAGAGTTGCCTGAAGGAGGAGGGGAGGAACATTCATCTGTCCTCTGTGACTGCCTGCAATGGGCAGTATGAACCCCTTGAAAATGATTTTTGCTTTGTTATCAATCTGACACAACCTAAGAAACGTGTTCACCTTCACCACTGTCCATGCTGTCTCTGTTTGACTGAGGTATAAACCTAAAATAGAAAAGGCTGCGGCTTGTCTGGGCAATGCTGACATATGAAATCTGAGTTATTTAAGCTGTTCAGGTACTTTTTCTGAGAGAGAAGCTCTAAGCTGACTCCGAGGGTGAGAAAGGGGGGAAAATGTGTTTGACTAACTGGATATATATGTATATTGCTTAATCTGTTCTCTGTTGCGGGCTGCAAGTACTATCTCAGAAATGTTGATCTCTGTCTCTACCATGCAATCTGAGCTTCAGATACAGGGCTGTCTGCAGCCCTCTCTCTGCCTGCAGTGTATATTTGCATGAATTAGTGAGCTTTCCAAACCTCTAATTGCTGAGTTAAGAACTGATGGCTGAGCTAGCCAAACCACAGAACCTACTTGGAATGGCAAAATGTGGAAGCTGTGCTCTGATGTTGTCTGTACGGAACAAGGGAGGGATCCATTCCCTAGCTTCCACAATGAAAATGAGGGAAAAGAATATACAGGGGAGGGAAGGAGAGTAAGTTCATTTCTTGGAAGAGGCACAGTTTGCACTGTGAGTTGTCCCCGTGTGCCTGTGCCCCTGTGCTTCGGCAGCGTTGGAGTTGCAGTGCAGCCTTTGCTCCCTGCAGACAGTAACGCTGGATTCTCCCGATGGGCTGGGAGCTCAGATTTACAGCTTTCACCCTTCACTGTTCTTGTATTAGTCCCAACTCCATGGGAGCAGGGGTAGGGAGAAAGCCTTGCCAAAGAGAATATTGTCACTTTAAAGAAAATGTTTTAAGATAAAAAAAACTTTCTGGGGCAGTAGCTTTTGTTTTCTGTTTTTTGGTTTTTTTTCCACTACTTGTGTCCTTAGTTAAGATTTTGAATTAAATTGTACCCGAGATTGCTCTTGATTTTTCAGTTTTAATCAGGAAATGTAGTTTCAGGTTCCTCATAGTAGCATGCACTACGCAAATAGAATATTGCTTTTTATGATAATGCTCAGGGTATATCATTGCATAGAAAAGATGCTTTCTGGAAGTGGTCTTGACTGTACTTTGCAAAGAAATTGATACCCTATCAGGGATCATGTATTAATCTTTATTTCTTGCTGATTTAGACACACCCCCCTCCCCTTTCTCTCTTTGTTGCAGGAAGTCTGCAAGTTCTTGAAAGATCCCAGTCTCTCCGACAAATTGTTGCTGCAGAATGTTTTTCAGGCAGTAAATTTATACTACAATTATTCAGGAGAAGCCTCATGCTTAGACATGTCTGAGACTGCAACAAAGAATCTGGGCCAGTTGGGTTGGTACTATCAGGTATGCGCTCTGTCCTTTCTAAATTGCAACTTGGTGAGGTTTTTTGGGCTAGAGCTTTTGAGAATTGTTAAGTCATTTACCTGTCAGTATATTGCACCAGATGTAATTGATGTACTGATGACAAATGTAAGCATGAAGCAAGTATGATTGTAGTGGGGAGGGCAAGGCACAAAAGAGAAGCAGCTTTCCCAGGAGGTTTAGGTGGTGTCTTCATTATCTAGCTAATTGTTGAGTTTCAGCTCTTCATATAGACTGGAAAATGATGTACAGCAGCAGCATCTTGGTCTTCTAATCCCCCCATCCCAGCTGTCCATCCCAATTTGTGCATGCAAATATGGCAGGATATGTTGATGCTGATTTCTTTCAACTAAAGCTGTT
Source organism: Theristicus caerulescens (assembly GCA_020745775.1). Lineage (NCBI taxonomy): Eukaryota > Metazoa > Chordata > Aves > Pelecaniformes > Threskiornithidae > Theristicus > Theristicus caerulescens. The sequence goes on along the minus strand of CM036559.1, from coordinate 124,620,319 downwards.
TATCCTGTAGCTCGCTGAGACCCAACCTTTCCCATCAAGTACGTAACAAAAATACAGATCCCTGTGGTCAGGGGTCCAGGGCATTCTGCTCTCCCCACCCCATTTTCTAAGCACATGCAACACAGTTACGTAGTGTCTCTCTTCTGAGGAGCAGGGCAGCTGCTTCCAGAAGCAAAGTGTTAAGAATTGGTGTTCTGGTTGTGACCATCTGCTCTTGGCTACTGTCTCCTACGTATTTGTTCTGGACAGCCCCAGGAGATGTGCAGGTGTTGAGTTGTCCTCTGAGAAAGGGGGGAAACGCCATGTGGGTAACAAAGAATATGGCAGCTGGGCTCATCAAAACAACTCATCCACTCTGCAGTGTGTTCCCTGCCTGCTTCTGAAGGCACGTGGGAAGGGGGCAAGTAGGAACAAACTGTGAGTTAAGATTAATTGCCATGGTGGGGGCTATACTGCATCCAGGATATAATTTGTTTTTCTTTTTTAGCTAATATCACTAAGATGTCAGAGAATACTTAGTGTGAAAGATGAAATTTTTGCTTGATATCTGTGTTCTGGCCCACCTACAAAAGAAGGGCTGGAAGGAGGATCCAGGGAACGACAGGCCTGTCAGTCTGACCTCAGTGCCAGGCAAGGTTATGGAGCAGATCACCCTGAGTGCCATCATGTGGCACGTACAGGACAACCAGGCGATCAGGCCCAGTCAGCAGGGGTTTATGAAAGGCAGGTCCTGCTTGACTAACCGGATCTCCTATGACAAGGTGACCTGCTTAGTGGATGAGGGGAAGGCTGTGGATGTTGTCTACCTGAACTTTAGTAAAGCCTTTGACACCATTTCCAACACCATTCTCCTGGAGAAACTGGCTTCTCCTGGCTTGGACGGATGTACTCTTCGTTGGGTAAAAAACTGGCTGGATGGCCGAGCCCAGAGAGTGGTGGTGAATGGAGTCAAATCCAGTTGGTGGCCGGTCACGAGTGGCATTCCCCAGGGCTCAGTGTTGGGGCCAGTTCTGTTTAATATCTTTATCAACGATCTGGACGAGGGGATTGAGTGCACCCTCAGTAAGTTTGCAGATGACACCAAGCTGGGCGGGAGCATTGATCTGCTGGAGGGTAGGAAGGCCCTGCAGAGGGATCTGGACAGGCTGGATTGATGGGCCGAGGACAATTGTATGGGGTTCAACAGGGCTCAGTGCTGGGTCCTGCACTTGGGTCACAACAACCCCAGGCAACGCTACAGGCTTGGGGAAGAGTGGCTGGAAAGCTGCCTGGCAGAAAAGGACCTGGGGGTGATGGTTGACAGCCACCTAAACATGAGCCAGCAGTGTGCCCAGGTGGCCAAGAGGGCCAATGGCATCCTGGCTTGTATCAGGAATAGTGTGGCTAGCAGGACTAGGGCAGTGATTGTCCCCCTGTGCTCGGCACTGGTGAGGCCCCACCTCAAGTACTGTGTCCAGTTTTGGGCCCCTCACTACAAGAAGGACACTGAGGTGCTGGAGCGTGGCCAGAGAAGGGCAACGAGGTTGGTGAAGGGTCTGGAGCACAAGTCTTATGAGCAGTGGCTGAGGAAGCTGGGGTTGTTTAGTCTGGAGAAGAGGAGGCTGAGGGGAGACCTTATCACTTTCTACAACTACCTGAAAGGAGGCTGTAGCGAGGTGGAGGTTGGTCTCTTCTCCCAAGTAACAAGTGATAGAACGAGAGGAAATGGCCTCAAGCTGCGCCAGGGTAAGTTTAGTTTAGATACTAGGAAAAACTTCTTTACTGAAAGAGTAGTCAGGCACTGGAACAGGCTGCCCAGGGAAGTGGTTGAGTCCCCATCCCTGGAGGTATTTAAAAGATGGGTAGATGTGGTGCTTAGGGACATGGTTTAGTGGTGGACTTGGCAGTGATAGGTTAACAGTTGGACTTGATAATCTTAAAGGTCTTTTCCAACCTAAATGATTCCATGATAGTTTGACAGTAATTACTGATCAAATGCTGTTTGAATTTTTTTATTTAAATGCTGCACTAAGAGCTATTGGACAGTCTCCTGGGAATACATCTTGTTGCCCTGCTCTTTCTTTCAGGCTTGCACTGAGATGGTGATGCCCATGTGCACAGATGGTGTCAATGACATGTTCGAGCCTCAGAAATGGGACTTTGATGCACTTTCAGAAGAGTGTTACAGGCTGTGGGGAGTGAGGCCTCGCCCCTCTTGGATTCTTTCTATGTATGGAGGGAAAAACATCAGTTCACACAGCAACATTGTCTTCAGGTGAGCCTTGTTTCAGCTTCTAGAGTGGAGTCTTCCACCAATTTGGGTTGTCAATGCAGAGAGCCTGCCCTAAGTAGCAAAAGGATCAGTCTCCAATGCTCAGCTGAATAATTGATGGGCATGCTTTGTGTTGCTCTTGAGAGTAAAATGGTCAATCTGCAGTGGCCAAAGAAGCCAACTGTTCTGTCACTGCCTGTGTGAGTCTAAATGAGGAATCTGGGTTGGGATTCTGCCAAAAGTAATTTTCTTCCCACGTGGATTCCTTCTTATCTTGTGGCCAAAGTCCAGGCTTCCCATGCTGGTAAATCCGTCTAGCTCTTATGAAACCAAAGCACTGTCTCTTCCACATAAAAGGAAAGTCTAAACAAACTCTAGCTGTAACACAGGATCTCGGTCACTAAAATTGTTGCTCTGGGTGATAGCCTTGTGGAGGGGCTGGCGTGATGTTCCTCTTTCCCTTTGATACAGAAAAGAGAGGGAAGTAACTTGGGGAGCTTTCTTATCATTGCCAATTGCCCTTTTCTTTTAGTGGTAATTAGGCAAGTTTCAACAAACTTGTGTAAGATCCAAATACAAAGAGATGTTTCCATTCTAGCAAGGCATACCAGTAATACAGAAGTTGGTCTGAAACACCTTTGTATGTGGACAAAAAGTGAAAGCAATGTTTGTCTAGTGCGAAAACTAGTGCATGCTGCTTGCTCTGTACTCAGCCTTCACTTCCCTTGTTTTTATGGTTAAACTCTGCTTTCTTTTAAAGGGAGGTTCTTGTAGCTCTACTTCTGCTGTGAGGTGATACAAAATTTTGAACAGCTGAGTACTGGCTGTTCATTAGGTGGTAACGTGGTAGGGAGGCATTTAATAAACCCATTGAAGCCTATGCCTCAGGAGTTCTGACTTGCTGTACTGATTGCCCACTGTGGGCAGCTCCTGGATATATATTCCTCTGTGTTCTGGTTAAAATTGTGCAAGGCCTTTTAAAAAAAACAAAAACACAAAACAACCCTGCCACTTCTTTAAACAAAGCTCAGAATTAGTCTGTTGGACTTGGTAAATAGGTGTATATTTTAAAAGTAGAAAGTCATCACTTGAATTGGGGATTATTCTCTGGATTTCAGCTGTTAGCATTGGTCTGTTCGGCTCCAAAGGCCTGTTGATTTAATCTTGTTTGTCTCTAGCTTTTCTGTCCCAGCAGGATATCTGCTCTAGAGTGAGAAATTCCACCCTTTTTTGGAAAACTTTTTAATAAAAAAAACCAAAAGTGTTGGTTTAACTTAATTTCTGTAGAGTGTTGCTTATTTCCAAGGCTTCACAGCTCTGTACAGTAGAAATCCGCTTTGTAAGCAACAGACAAGCAAACAAATCTAAATAAGTGTTTAAGAATTTATGCCAGCTGAAGGAACTTGAAATGAGAAAAGCTTGAAAGCAACCAAATGAATGAAGTAGTGCTGTACACACAAAGCTTTGGATCTCAAGCTGGGTTGTTTCTCTTCAAACAAATACATTGTCAACACTGTACATTTTATATAAGAGCCTTTTATCCTCGAACACTACGGAGTGCTTTACAAAAAATATCCCGATGTTAACCAGGGGATGTGGCTCCCTGTGGGGTAAAAAGCACTGTGTTTCAAGTGTCAGGCAACTTGCACAACAGTTTAGCGCAGGAAGGGAAGAATACTCCATCTAAAGAGAACCACTGTAGGGTGGATTTATCCAGCCGCAGTGGGAATTGGCCAGGATGCTTGAACTGGTATTGCTGCTTCTCCCTCTGCGAGCAGTGCATCACTCTGCAGGTTCACTCTGTGTTGTATGGTATCGACGCAGGAATCTCCACTGCCACTTTGGTACCTTCTTGGAGGTACGTAATTAGTGTGTGAGTGCTTGCTTAGGCAGTAGGCAGATGTTACTTGCCTGTCCTGGGCAGCGCATCTTTATAAAAACACTAGTTTGAGGAAACTGGGGTTTTCAGAGCCCTGTTTGCCCTTTCTCTTCCAGCAATTTCCACTCCTGATCCTCTTACTGGAGCATGCTCTGTACTTGGTGTGGAAGTGCTGCAGTGGTGGAAATAGCATTTTGACACTGTTCATGCATGTGGTGACAGAGAGCTTGTAACAGTTGATAGTGTCTCATCATCAACATACTGTGGTAGTCAAAATCAGCCCAGGTTATATTAGACAGTACAAAATTTGGTGTGCGCCGTCTAAAAATTAGTATTTTTCAATCTGGATGGATCATACCTGGGTTGTATGCTTCTAAGTTAGGGCACCCACCTACCCAGTTCTGTACTGGCAGGGGAGAGGCAGAAAGCGAAGGCTCTGTTTTGAGAGATACTGGAGTTACGTGCGGAAGGGGGGATTGTTAGCATGAAAGAAAGGAATGGAGGAAAAGAAGAGAAGGCAGAATAATGCCTGGCTGAAGAGAAAAGGTGAGAAGAAAAAAAGTTAAGGAAACTTGGCAGTTGTGGAGAGCGGGCATGTTAAAAAAGGGTGCACAGACAGTGCTGCTAGGATTGTGTAAAACCCCTCCTTGTTCTGGGCAGGGCTGGCGGGCTGAGGAGGCTCTGAAGAGAGGCTAGGAAAGGGAACTGTTTGTCGGTTAGGCAGGACCCTATTTATGCTGTCAAGGAAATATGATTTGAAAACAGGACTAGCATGCTGATATTTTGCATTAGTTTTTTTTTTTTCTGAAGCCCTACTGGCTTGGCCACTGCTAGAAAGGAATGGCTGACTTTTTTATTCTTTCTTTTCTTTTGCTTCTGTTTACATTGGGAAATTCCCTGTAAGATGGGCAACTGAGTACTTACATGCATGCTTAGCTTTAACACATAAATAATCCATTCCACTTGGTACTGAATTATCTTAATCTGTAAAACTGTTAAGACTTACAATTATTTTGTGATGAACCCTCCATCCCCCCTCCTCTCTGCCCTCCTTCCCAAACTGCGTCAGTGCCTCTGGTGCCATCATTTGGCAGGAACCGCAGAGGATGCAGCCAGAAGCTCCTAGAGAAGCCAGAGACAGTGTTGTTTTCTTGTGGCGTACTTAGTTTCCACATGACTGGGACCAAAAGATCCAAGTCCATATACATCTTGGGTCTCTCAGCAACTCATCCCCCTGTTGCCAAGGTGCTCTGCTGATTCAGGCGACCTTTTAAATCCAGTGCTTTTTGCATTTTGGGCAGCTCTGTATGCTTTTTGTTTTGCAGATACAAGATGTTTCTCTTTTCCTAAGTCATACTTAGAATCACTGAAAATAAAGAACTACAGAGATTCAAGATACTTGTTTTTTTTTTTTCCAGTGGAGAAACAAATAAAGTATTAGTTCAGACCCCACCAGGTTTTTACTCTTAGTTATTTCTTCAAAACTCTTCTTTACTCATTATGTTTCTGTTATTTTCTGGTGCTGCCATTGTGGTATTTTTCTAGCTGCATATCTCTTAATTTCCAAGGATGTTTTAATTTCTTAGATCCTCCTAGAAATTTACACTGACATACAATAGCCTGTCTCTAAGGTTTCCTTTTGTGGGCAGGTCCAGTGTTTTAAGTGAGGAACAGATCTAGATTTGGGTAGTTCAATAAGCATAGGGATGTTGATTTCTTTGTGCAGAAAGAGGGACCACATGTGGGAAGAACATTGCAGTAAAAGAAAATAAGATGTAGTAGGGATTAGTGGGTCAAGTCCAAAGCTAGGAAAGAGAGAGACAAACCTCTCACCCCAGTTCAGCCATCAGCTTCCTCCATGGGCCAGGCATTATTTGGAGCCAGATCTACAGGGTAAGGAATCCTTTCATTGATTTGGGGTGAGGGAGGAGGGGGAGTAAATTGCATTAAATTGTCCTGTCACAGAGGAAGAGTCATTTTAGACAATTTCTTGAGGGATAAAAGCTTTATTTTAATATAGTTGTTATTAGAAATAAGGGGACTAACAGAAGGTCCAAGTATTTCTTTGCAAAACCAGATTGGCACACAGCTGTGACAGCAAAAGGTAGAACATCCTGAAAACTCAGCTCTAAAGGGTGCAGTTGGTTATTAGTTTATGGCAGACTGTGAAGAAGGAAAGCAAAGTGCTTTGGTTTGGGAACTTGGACATGTCTTGGTACAGGGGAACCCAAACCTTTTATGACAGTGACAGGTGGCAGCAGATCTATCTCCAGAGGCTGTGGTGCTATTATAGGTTATTATCTGAATTAGCAGATAATTAATGACAGAAGCGTAGCCTTGCTTAAGCTGCTAATAGCTCCGTACCTCTGTCAGGAAGGCTCCTCTCAGCAGAGAGGTGGGCACGAGACATTGAGACAGGGCTGGGGTCTGTTTCTGTCTGTACATATGCAAAACCAGTTGAAAGTCAACGTGGATACGTTGATGTGAGCTGCAGCCCCACTGCTGGCTGCTGTGCAGAGGTACCCTAATGAGGTATTCTTTCCTTACAGCAATGGTGGCCTGGACCCGTGGTCTGCAGGTGGGGTGACCCAGAACATCACCGATTCCCTCGTGTCAATCATGATCCCGGATGGAGCTCATCACCTGGACCTACGCAGCCGCAACCCTTTGGACCCCAAATCTGTGCAGCAAGCTCGAGCCTTGGAAATCTGCTACATGAAGCAGTGGATTGAAAAGGCCAGGCACAGCCACTGAAGTGGTACTGCGACAACTGTGGCCATTATACCTCTGTTGGCTTTGCTGAGAGCAGGGCCAGGCCTTATTGCACAGTTGTCTGAACATTTCACTCCTGCTTCCTCACCTGTGTTGCAGTGCTAACCATTGCTTGTGCCCGTGAGAGAAGCAGGCAGCAGACAGATGGAGAGCAGCGTCAGATAATAAACTTTAGTCGCAGTGTGTGGATTGAGCTGCCTGCTCTGGCTTGCTTTCCTCTTCTGCTCTTCTCAAATGCTGTACTTTATGGTAAAGTAAAGAGTTCCTGTTCTAGGCTTGATGCCTTCCTTGCTGCGCTAGGTGATTGTCCTGACTGCTGGTATATACAGTGGATTAAATGGCAGTGCTGTTGATGATGAAACTCCTGCTGCCTTCAGTGGGATTGAATTTCAGGCATCCTTGGCTGCTGTAAGTGGTCGTGGCAGGGGCATGGAGATAACAGGGGAGCAGAAATCACATTTTACTGTGATGTTTGGTGGAGAGGTAGGGAAGGCATGGGGAAGCTGGCTGTGCCATTTGTAAAGAAACTAAACAGCGCTTGCCCTTTGGAATCAATGCTGGAAAAGAAGGAAATATCTTTTTTTTCCTTAGTTTCTTAGTTCTTTCTTCTTAGTTTTCTGGCAGCTTATTAATCAAAGCTGCCTTAGGTGGCTTTTCCATTCTGCGCTGTACTGAATGGTCAGGGCTGGGCCCGGACTCACTCTGCTGATAGCTGGCTGAGCACGCACAATCTGCATCAGGGTTTTATTTCTTCCTTTGCTGTTTGTCCTAATCCTGAAATATCTGCCACTGTGATGATGGTTGCCAAAGAAAACTCTGGGTATATTTTGTGTATGTGTGTATCCCCCACAAACACGTAACTTTTTCAAATCGGGAAGCTTTCAGAGCTGTTCTCCTGAAGAGCAAATGTGACACTTGTGCTGGCTAGATCTTACGAAGTGACAAATAATTGGGGCTGTGCCTTGTGTGGGTTTTCCCCTCCCCCCCATTCTGCGTATTGTTCAAATTCTGCATGATCTGTTTGCTGATGGCTCTTCAATAAAAGCCTTTTTAAAAAAATTGTTTGCGGGACAAACTATTCAAAACACAGAATGCAGCTATCCTCTTGGATCAGCCTAAAGCCTGATGCTGAGCTCAACAAGCCAGGTGCAATGGGCTTTCTGTAAGGCTTCCAAAACAGACAAACTGCCCTGATTCATGAGACAGCATATTTGACATTAATAAATGGCCGGGGCAGTCCCCTCGTTTTCCAGCTTTGGCTTCATTCACACTGAAGCCCTTCTTCAGAAAGGATTCTTTGCAGTTTAAAGGACAACTCCGTTTCAGAAAGACTCAGGCAAGGCTTCTTGTCCCCAGACTCTTAAAATTCCAATGCTGTTGAAAAGTTTTCTCAGCTTTGATGATATGCCTGATAGTGGAGTCTTTTCCTAAGACAGCAGGTGGTCTTTTCTGTTTCCAGTCTCCTCCCATCCTCTGGGAACAAAGCAAACCCAACACTAAAATTTTTTTATCTTTTAAAACACTCTGGTGCGTTCTTCTTTCCGATAGCGTTCCTGGCGTTCCCTCACCTTGTGTTAAACATGGCATTTATGTTCAGACTCCGCAATCTGAACCTCTCATGCTCTTGAACAAGGTAATTGCTTAAGAGACTATAGGGAACAAGACCAGAGAAGAACCACAGGGAGAAAAGGAATAGCTACGTAGAACTTGCCTGAAACCGGTTGACTGAAAGCTGTAGGCAATCCCTTTTCCAGTAGTTCTAATTTTTGGTACTCTCCTGTAAATATACTCCAGTCTCTTGCTCATGTACTTTATAATGACATGGTGGCCTTGAATTTTTTGAAAGAAAAAAAATGATTGTTTTCTAATCAAGTGAGTTACAGTCAAGTTTTTAGAAATACCATTGTATCTTCTGTGTTAACTGACGTCTGGTAGTATCCTGGTTTACTGCAAGGCAAGGAATGGAATCTACAAGAGTAAATATAAATTTGGGGGTCAGGAATGATTTGTAACTGCAAGCAAGAGCCTGGTCCAGCTGCTCCCACTGATTGCTCAGGGTGCTATTCCAAGTGCAAATTCTGGGAAAAACACTTCCATGTTGTATGGAGGAGGGCGTCAGGGTGTTCATGCAATGGGCTCTGAGTGCTCCAGATTAACGGCCACTGTATACAGTAACATATAGCAATCGGCTTGTGGCCCCCTCTCTCTCCCTACTAGCCAGCTTACTGTCTCAGGAAACAGCTGCTGCTTTGTTGTTTGGAAAATATTTTGTAGTTTCAATCAGAATAAGTAATCCAAACTTTCATTCCTCTTTCCCCTGCCTTCCTGCCCTTTCATAAGCAGGAAAAAAATGCCTTTAATGAAACTTAAAAAACAACCCTGCTGTTTTGTATTTTGAGAAATTGCATTTAAAAAACATTGTTCAGTGTTTTGTGGTTTGGGGTTTGTTGGGGTTTTTTTGTTGTTTGTTTTTTAATTTTACTATTCCAGTTTCTGTCTGTGAGACTGATTCTAGTGCGCTTTGGATCAGGTTCTTCCTGCTTGGACCAGCTTATGAATTAGGTGACTGGCTTTCTGTTGCTTTTAATTGTTCTTTCTTTTTTCTTTTTTTTTTTTTTCCCCTCAAGTTGAGTAGTTGAAACTTTAGGTCGTATTTGCCTTAAGCGTTCAGACTTCATCTTAAAATCTATGTACACATCTCTCTATGCTACCGAGGGACTGTCTGTGGTGTTTGGCTACCTCATCTAAATGTTGCCTCTCCTGCTTGTTTCATGCAGGTGAGAACAAAGTGGGCCATGGGAAATGGCTGCTTTCTCTTTCAGGTATATGATGATGGGCCATACTTCATCGAAGGCTTATGTACGTCCTTGGCACGTGTCATGAATGACTGGGATTTAAAAATGTATGTTTCCTACTCCTTGGGGAAAATGCAGAAGGACAAAGAATGAATAATTTGCCCAAAGTGTGAGTCTTACTGGTGAAACTGCAGTTTGTATCAATAAAAGTACGTTCAAATAATGAAATATGAGTTTCTGGGACTGGATTTTGTTTTGCAAGGACATTGAAGTGTCAATCCCTGAAAGAGGGTAGGTTTAGATTGGGTATAAGGAAGAAATTCTTCACTCTGAGGGTGGTGAGGCACTGGCACAGGTTGCCCAGAGAAGCTGTGGATGCCCCATCCCTGGAAGTGTTCAAGGCCAGGTTGGATGGGGCTTTGAGCAACCTGGTCTAGTGGAAGGTGTCCCTGCCCATGGCAGGGGGGCTGGACCAGATGGTCTTTAAGGTCCCTTCCAACCCAAACCATTCTATGATGACATGGTTTTTTATCCCTTTGCAGATCTGGCGTTCTGCAAATAACACTGTCTTGTGTGCTTGACCCTGGTGGAGTGGGAGGGAAAACTAGTTAAAGTAATCCTCAGGTTACACACAGAGCAGTCAAGATGCCAGAGGATGAGCCTGCGCTTTTTTGGGAGTTTCTCATTTCAGAGGTTTAGCTGCCTGGTGAGGAGCAGGGGCTATGAACTGGTTGGTCTCCATAGGTGCAATCAAGCTAGCTGTAATGGCAAAAAATGCATTTTGGTTTTGAAGGCATATTCTAGTCCCAAGCAAACACGCGCTTCCGACATGTCAGTGATGATGGAGGTTGTGTGGACGGCTCCGTAACACTCCCTGGCCTGGCAAGTGGAGGTTTTACCTGGGCTGTGTAGCCCAAAGAGTTAATCGGGCAGGGCTACGGCCACAGAGTCTTGGGAGGGAGCTAAAGAGTTTCTGCAACTTGTTTGTAGGTAATTTTAACTTTGAATACCATCAAATATCGCATCATCAAAGGAGACTATGGAAAGGAAAGGCCCTCCGGGAACCTGGAACATGGATTCTAAATCACAGGAAAAGTGTACGCAAAGTGAGAATCAAGTTTTGTCTCCCATACTGGCTGCCCACCAAATACATTGCAGACAAATGTCGGTATGCTTTAAATAAAGGGATTATTTTTTTTCTACCTCTGCTCTTGAAAAGGGTATTTAGCTGTTGTGAATCTATTTTCGAAGGAGTGGGAAAGAACGATGAATGACCTAAAGAGCTTTCTGTACGTTAAAGACTTCACGCATTGACACTCAGATATTTGAGCTCCTTCCAGGACTAATGGTGGAACCATTGTGTCTTTCTGGCAGCCAGGAGGATGCTGTGAAACCCATAAACTTGGGTTTGAAAGAACCCAGGAGATCGTACGCTCCAAGCTCACATTTTTTTTCTCTCCCCTGTTGATTCAGAAGAGCATCGCTACGCTGTAATGGGGGGTGTGCTTGTGAAACCATGTGTTTAGAGGAAAAAAATGAAAGATTCTTATGGTAGTTTGAGTTAAAAATAATATCTCTGAAACTGCTCAGACTTGTGACCCGAGGATACTTGCACTCGCAGCCTTGACCAGCTTGAAGGAACGACCTGTACTGAAAGACCACCGTGGGGACAGACTTGTGCTTGTGTTGGAAAAATAAACCAGGCCCTCGCAGAGCTGGGTAAGTAACACGTTTGTCTCATCCTTCCGAAATATGCTGCTGCTCCTTAAAGCAGAAATCCTTCTGAAGTTGAAACCGTGTATGTGATTTTTACTCCCGAGGAACAATTTATCAGTGATCACTTGGAGGGGTTGGTTTGAATCCCATTACACTTCTGTCTCTGTCATTTGCCGTGATGGTGTCGTTGGTGTTCAGTGTATTACAAAGTGTTACTACTGTAGCTTCTAGATTTTTTATAATCTAGCTTCTTTCTGTGTTTTTAAACCAAAGCCTTGGTCTTACAAAAATGACTACAAATCCATCTTCTTTAAGACTGCCCATGTTAAGGAACTGAAATGGTCTGTTTTGGCAGTGCAGGTTAGCAGAAAATGTGTGTTACCGTGTGTTACCTGAGCAGTGAAGCAATGGCAAAAGATCTGAACTGAGGATGATATCTGGGATAAATTCACAGTACTTAAGTGCTTTTCAAAATTCCCCTTCTATTGTTTAGAAAAAAAAAAACACCTTATTTTATCATTTTAAAGACGCTGGGTATCTGATTGCAGCTTCTGCTGACAACAATAGACTCGTTCTCCTGTATTATTTTGGTTCCTTCATTTCACAGCACTGCCTCCAGGTGCTGAGACGTGAGCGTCGAAGCCCCAAGTCAGCCTTTCATGTTTTTCCCCCCCCCAGCCCAACTCATTTCCACCAGCAAATCTGAAACGATTTGATCCACATGCTTTAGGGCACTTTCCTTCTCTCTGTTCTTTCGGTAATAGCAGCCCAGTGAAGGAATTGCTTTATAGCATTAGTTATATTGCTAACAGCTCCTTGTATTGCTAGTCTGAGCCTCGCCGAGGTGGGGACCTGCTTGGTCCCCACTGCAGCCCCCCGCCGGCGGTCCCTCCGGCCCTGGGGCACGATGCAGAGGCAGCAAACGCCCACAGCAGCGAAGAGTGAGAACGTGCTCCTTTAGCACGGAGCACCCCGTATCTGCGCTCTCCAAGGCAGTCATAAACCACGCCAGCTGTTGCTTAGCTTGCAGTTGGCTTTTGGGTGCCAGATGTGAACATTTGGGTGCCAGCTGGCTGTTGGGGTGCTTTGGCTGTAACAGGGGCTCGTCTCCATACTGGAAAATGTATTTTCCATAGCCGTCAGTGCTGTATCCGAGCGTTTCCTTGGTGGGGAGCGAGGGCTCCTGGGGGCGGGCGGGGGTGGCTGCTGCCCGGCTCTTGGGGGCTTTCCCCTCCGCTGGCGATTTGCAAAATCTTTTAGTTCAATCCCCCAGTTTAGAAAGTAGGGGCAGCGAAACACTGAGACCGGGAATAGCAAATCCCTTCCGTTTGTCTTGTTGTTTTCTAATGTATGCGACCTCTCTGGGTGGTTTAAGCGGTTTAGGTACTTTCTATAAAAGGGATCTTTTAATGACAAAACTAATGTGATTATCTTACCGAGTGTGAGAGGCGTATTCAAGGTTTAAAGAAAATCTGTTAGAATAGCTGAATGTATCTGCTTAATCCTTTCTCTAATGTGGGTGGACAATGCTCTGGGAAGCAATTGGTCTTTCTTTCTTAGAGTAAATGCCTGGTCTCCAGAGGTAGGAACTTGTTTGCAGCTTTTTATACCCTTACGCTTCACCTTCTAGAGAATACAAAGGCGCAGGAGAGAGGCAGAGAGTTTTGAGAGGCCAAGTTTTTCCTCAAATAGCTGGGGGTGTAACCAATACGGGGCCAATTCCGGCAGGCGGCTGAGCACCCTCCGCTCCCTTTGACTGCGACGTGAATAGAGGGTCCTCCCTCCTTTTGCCCTCCTGCAAAACCACGTTCCCCCCAACGTGAAATACAGAAATGCTTTCTCTTGTCTGAGCGTGTGGGGAAGCTGCTTGCGGTCGCTCGGATGACAGGACCCTGCCTGGTTTTGTGTGTTGGGTGAGCAGCCCTTCCTGCGTGGATCCACGGCTTTGGGGAATTCTCCGAAGGTCGCATTTTCCATATCAACCCTTTGGAAAGGTTTGGACCTGCTGACAGGTTATCACGGGGTGACGCCTGAGCAGGGGTGAACACGGCCGTGCTCAGACAGGGAGGACAGCACCGAGGGGTGATGCCGTGGGATGCAGCTGTAGCTGGACCTTGGCTGGTATCAGCCTGGCACTGCTCAGCTCCTCCAATGCTCATAGGCCTGTGCTTGTGGATCTTCGATTTCCCCATGTCCATCTGGATACACAGATCTTAGAAACATTAGGAAATCCTATTGTCCGCAACAGTTAGCGAGACAGGTAGAACCCCCCACCATGCCGAAGTATTTAACAAAGCAAGTAGTGGCTCTGGGACTCTTCAGCATGGATTTGGCTTTATAGCAGAGGGAAACAGGTTGCATTTTGTAATTTGTTATCTAAACATCCTCAAAACAGCACATAAGGAGGAGGATATTGAGCTGCTGCCTTTCCCAGTTTGAGTGAAATGCGCTGTCCCCTCTCACCACCCGGCAGAGTAACAGAGGGAAAAGAGGGACCTCAACATCAGTGTAGCCTCTTCACGGAGGCAGGCACTGAGCTATAGCCCTACACGCTCGTCTGGCTACCCCGGCCGTGGAGTTGGGGTTGGGTTCTCTGTTGTGGAGAGAGGTGGTATTCGAGGACTTGGTGCACAACCTAAAAAAACAGTCCCAGATTGTATCATACTGAATTTTCTGAAGGAGGGGAAAGCAATTTGTACAGATGAGGCCTTGGCACATCCCCAGCAGGCTGCTGTACGATTAGTAATTTGTAGGATGACCTCAGGAGGTCTCTGGTTCAACCTCCCACTCACAGCAGGGTCAGCTACAGGGTCAGACCAGGATGCTCAGTGATGTGTCTAGTTGGGTCCTGAGAACCTCCAAGGATGGAGCCTGCACAGCCTCTCTGGGCGTCATGCTTGACTGTCCGCATGGTGGAAAAGTTTCACATCTGGTCTGAACCTCTCGTTTCAATGTGCGTTGTCTTTTATCCTCCCACCATGCACCATCATGAAGAGCCCTGCTCTGTCTTCTTGATGACACCCATAGGCGCTGGGGACTGCTGTTAGGTGCCCCCAAAGCTATTCCTGTTCCAGGCTGAAGAAGTCCAGCTGCCCCATCCTCTGCTCACAGGCCAAGTGCTCCAGTCCCAACCATCCCAGTGGTCCTTCCCTGAACTTGTTCCAGATGATTCTATGCCTTCCACTGGGAGGCCCAAAACTGGATGCAGCATTTGATTTGTGGCCACCAAGCACCAACCAGAGGGGGATGATCCCTTCCCTGGATCTCCTGGCTCTGCTTCTGTTCATACAGCCCAGGAGGCTGTTGGTCTCTTTGCTGCCAGGACACGCAGCTGGCTCATGCCCACCTTGGTGTCCACCCGGACCTTTTCCACAGAGCTGCTCCCCAGGCTGTCCGTGCCCAGGCTGCACCACTGCAATGAGTCCTTCCTTCCCAAAGGGGCCAGACTTTGTGCTTGCTCTTGTTGAATTTCACGAGGTTCTTGTTGTCTCCTTCCTTGAGCATGTCTGTCTGAATGGCCACCCTTCCTTGAGTGTATTAACTCTTCCCTCCAACTTGGTGTCATCTGCAAGGGTAAGGAATGCCAAAGAAGAACTTGAAACTTAAGAACAACATGATTTTTTTTTTTAATCTCTGTGTAGAAGATATGCTTGGACTAGTTAGTCTTGAATGCACTTGTTCTCTAAAGTATTTGCAGCATTGAAAGGATGACATTGTTCCTGACTACCTTCTTGCTGTCTGCATCCCTGCATCAATTCTGCCATGGGTTCTGCAGCTGAGATCTGACCGGCTGCCAGGACAAGGGAGGAAAGCCCCAGGCCTCTCTGCCCTCAGAGCCCTGATGTACAGCAGGGCTTTTGGATGTGCCTTGCTGCAATGCCTGATGTCACACAAATGAGTTTTAGAAGGGCCATTCAGTCACCACAGCCTCCGTGCTGCAATGAAAACAGAACCCAGGCATTTCTGCGAGGGACTGTGGAACAGCTTTAACAGTTAAGCACCATCCAAAAAAATGGAATGGGAGAGGAAGAGCTGCCTGGGCTACCTCCTTGTAAGCAGCAGAGGATTCCTTTTGGAGGGTGGTTCATATGGTCAAGTGAGTCTGAGAGAACTATGCATTGGATCACCGTTACTATATCACAGGTATTTTATCACCATTTCACAAGTGAGGAATTTGGACCTGAGTAAGACCAGAGAGGTCTTGACTGTTTTTCTTCAGGATGAATTATAAAGCTTTTTATGTCTTATCACTGCCCAAATCTTGAGCGGTGCTCCAGGGCCGCCCACCACTCCCAGGGAAGTTATCCAGTACATCTGGGCAGATGCTGGGGGGGGATCAGGAGTGATGGCAGGCACAGCCCAGTGGGTCACTATTTCCAATGCTGGGCTTCCCTGAGCCCCCAGAGCTCTGCTTCCACACCTGCAAACACATCGGTTTGAGAGGAAGCAACTCAACACCTTGCTGTGTTTAATGCCTCTTGGTGGTTCTCCAAGCATCCCACAGATCCACTGCCTGCCTTTTGTTTCCTGGCCGAGGCAGGCTCTGGTGATGCGGAGCCCCATTGCTTTGGTACCAGGAGAGAACAGTGGTCCCCTCTCCATGAAATGTGTATGTATGTGCGAGCATGCATGGGGAAAAAATTGTGTTCCTCCTCCAGAAAGAAAGGAATGACCTGCTCCTCCCTGCTTGCAGCCTGCTGATGTGTCCAACCATGCAAACTGGGCTCTTCAGCAGTCCCTTAACATTTCACCGTGCGCCAGCGAGGAGTGGGGAGGAAGCGAAGGATGTTATTTCCTCGCAAAGACCCGTCCCCCATTCTCAGTCACCACGAACGAGGCCGCTAAAAAAGGCCGGACCCTCCCAGGTCACACGGAGGCTCCCACCTTTCCTCCCAACGGATGAAGTCAGTACTTGCTACGCAAACTAGACTAATAATGTCGGAGCAGCGGGAGGTGAGTGCAATCAAGTGCGAGAGCCTGAGTTATAGCGGTAACCTGCTGAATTCCTGGGTCACAAAGTAATTTACAGAACAACCCTAATGTCATTCAATAATTATTCAGACAGCCTGGACCCCGGGGGGCACAGCCTCCTGCTGGGTGTATTATTAATACCATCAACAAGCAGCAGGATGTTGGTGTGAAGAAAAGAACCACAACACAAGTGTGTGAACCTAAGGAACAAATGGAAACCGGTATTAATAGGATATTGTACTGCTCTCTAACGAGCAAAAAAAAAAATCTATCTTGTCCTAGCAAGTCATTCAGCGAAATAAGAGTGTGTCCCCTTATGCTGACGGTGAAAATCGCTCACGGCAGTTTGCAGCAGAAGGGGAGGACGATCGGTGCGGCAGTGGCTGCCCATTGATATCTCCCAGCCTCTGCGATAGTCCCCATGGAGACTGAACGGGGCGGGAGGTGGTTTCCAAGCGCCCCAGAATAATTTAAATTAATATCCAGCGAACAATGTAAACCTTCTCTTTGACGTGGCGTGGGAATAGGCAGTCACAGCGCTCGAACTGGGTCAGCTGAAAAGGAAGGTAATGCCACAGCCCGGGATTTGATCAGCGGAGTAAGCCAGGGGCTCGACCTCTGCTATCTCAGTCCCTCCCTTCTCCTCCCACCCCCCATCCTCCAAAACATCTAGAAATGGCAGCAAATTCCCTTTGGAAGCTTCTTTATGTGAATGGAGACTTCCTGGATGAAGAAGACGTATATAAAACCTGAGAGCGGGTGTAGAGGGCAACGTCTTCAGTGTGTACGGACCCCGGCATGTGGGTGCCAGGAGATGCAAGTGTCGACAGAGTAGCATTGCCACAGCTGCAATTTTAAACCATTTTACATCACCGCTTTGGGTTTTGCGACCCTTCCTCACCGCACTGAAGCTCTACGTGGCCTAAGGGTTGCTGCAAAGGTGCAATAAGGAATTACGTGGGCAAAGCCTCAAGTGAATCAAGCCTGAAGTAACCTGTGAGTTGTTTTTCAGCTGGGAAATGACAGTGGAGGGCTACTTACTACGTTGATCTGGTACACACCGCTAACAAACAGACAAGCAAAACTTCCCTGGTTTTGACCCTTCCTCACACAGAGGATCACATCGTTTATTTAAACATGGGGGTAAAAGTTTCTCAAGGGCATTTAAAGGATCAGAGAGGGCTTCTTGGCCATTATCTCAGGGATAAATAGCAGGTGTTGGTTTATAGCAGAAGAGATTTTGCCTCAGAGCTGTTCCCATAACGCGGGAATAGAGCCAGGCTGTTGCCTCAGGCACTAGCTGAGGTGGTAGACCCATGTCCTCACTTGATCCACCATGTGCGTGGGAGATTGGTCACCACCAGTGACCGGGAAGCGACTGTTGTGCCTGGGTGCCCTGCTCTGCATGGGGCCCTCCTGTAGCATCGCTCTGGCCACAGGCTGAGGTTGTTACAGCAGTAGCAGCATCCACACTTTGAC
Source organism: Theristicus caerulescens (assembly GCA_020745775.1). Classification (NCBI taxonomy): domain Eukaryota; kingdom Metazoa; phylum Chordata; class Aves; order Pelecaniformes; family Threskiornithidae; genus Theristicus; species Theristicus caerulescens. The sequence continues at coordinate 124,602,456 of CM036559.1, read as the reverse complement.
TTGGGGCATGAGGTGAACTCAGTGGTTCTCTTTGGTCCTTAAAAGTGCAAAATGAGTAAATCTCCACAAAATTGTGCAGCAAAAAGAAGCTGGCCACCTGGAGCTGCCCAGTGGTAGGCAATACCCCGGACCAGTGCACTGGTGGACCAGTTCATCCCCTGCTGGGAGTGCTTGGCATGCAAGGAGCGAACATGGGTGTATCTGCAGAGCTGTCTGGGTCCGTGATCCAGCAAAGCACTGATGGCTGTAATGACACTTGCTGGCTCCAGTGTCAAACAAATTATAACTGTGTTACTGGATTAGGAGTCTGGAAGGCTGTCACCTTCCCAGTGGAGAAAGAGCGGAGCGATGCCTGCGACCAGTCTTCATATTTCCTCTCAGAAAACAAAGCGTGCAGGGTGGCTCCCCTTTCCCATCTGCCACAACTTTGGCCAATTCACTGCTTTTTCACAGCTTAGGTAGAATTCAGATGGCTGTTTGGCTAAATTGGAATTAGGGCAGGGGTCCAGCAGCTGATAGATGACCATCTGCCCAAGAGAGGTGCCCCTGAACCTGCAAAGCCACCAGAGCAGAGACACCCCAGAAGTCCAGCAGGAAGGCATTTAATGTATTTAGGGGATACAGGGATAGACAGTCCTGAAACTGGATGGATACCCCATCATTGGAAGTGTTCAAGGCCAGGTTGGAGATGGTTTTGAGCAACCTGATCTAGTGAAAGATGTCCCTGCCCGTGGCAGGGGGTTGGAACCAGATGATCTTTAAGGTCCCTTCTGACCCAAACCACTCTATGGTTCTATGGGACACACGCAGATGGGATCTCCAGCTGGGAACTGGGGGGATCTAGGATTGATGAGTGTGTCCTCCACCCCCAGTCAGCAGCCACAGCCTCAGGTTTGAGAAGAAGCTCGGCCACAGAAAATGTTTCAGTGGCCACAAATGACTCCTCTTTCTGTGGCCTTTTACAATGTTTGGCTAGTGCTCTTTTTGAATTTTTGGGTTTGTTTTGCTTTTATGCTACCAGTGCCCAGCAGGCAGACAGGAGGGCCACAGAGCACCACGGGAATCAGTGGCAGGGGGTACGGAGGGCTCTGATGTTAGTTTTAAACTCCTGGCCCTTCCTCTTGTTCACAGTTTAGCAATAAATTGCTAGTGACATCCACCCCATCTAACCTCCCTCTTTGACTTCTCCCACACGCGCCACCGCCAGAAGTGACTATAATTTTGTGCCTGTGCTGCTTTTCTTGGCGGGACCCATGAAAAAGGGGTGAGAGATGCATTATTCTGATGTTACCACTGTCGCTGCCTAAGAACAGGATCACCAAAATACTTCTATTTTCCCTTTTGTGCTTATGCACGGATGTTGCTGCTGATATTCCCTGAATTCCCCTGAAAAATAAAGAGTGTTTTATCCGTATTCCCCAAGTGCCCAATACAAATGCAAATCAGCTCCGGGTGGTAAATGTTGGTTTGGTTTTTTTTCCTGGCTGCCCAGCATCACTTGGCGGGTCTTTTCTCACTTGTTTCTTTTCCTCCCTTTAGCCGGTGTGTCCGAAGCAAGGTCCCCAGGAGGGTCAGAGACCTGCTCCATTCCCACACCTCTGCCCTCCTCCTCCTCCTCCTCCTCCTCCTCCTGTTGCCCATCTTGTTTAAAGCCTATTTGTTTATTAACCCCTTGAGCAGAAAGAGCTGAAGGGCTAGAAATAAACCCGGACTCACTCAAATTCCCTAAAATAACGGTTGGGTGGGCCACACTGGTCCCAAATGAGAACAGATGGGCACTTTATGTTCCTGCTTTGCTGCCGCAGGGTTCATCTCTTGGATAACATCAGGTAGAAGATCACGGCTGCAGGGAGTCCAGATCAGAGGGAGGAAGGTGACTCTGAACTTTCCCATCACTTTAAATAGGTCAGTGCTTTTTAGGTAGTAAAATACCTAAATGAGGGACTCCTAAATCCCCCATGAGTGGGATTTTAACCAGTGAGGCTGGTGAGAGTAACTGGTACTCTAAACCCTTAGGCCAAAGCAGGTGCCTACTCAGAAAATTCATGCACTATTGTTTAAAAAGTACAGCTAGTCAGTAGACTAGGCTGCTGGGTTAAAGCCATGCCTGCCAGTTCTTCTTCTGGTCTTGGCACAATTTCTTCCATGCCCGAATGTCAGACTGATGCAGGACTCTCTGTGCCCTCAGGGTCTCTTGACTTTTTTCAAATACATGATTTTTAATTGTATTTAAAGCTACAGCTGAACAGATCTGCAGGTTATGTCAAATGCACACAGGATTACTGCAAGGAGAAGTTAAAATCAAGATATCAACATCAAAATTCAGCTCCAGCAATCTAGTAAATGCAGCCTGCAGGTCCTGCGAGCCTGGGCTGAGCATCGCTGCCAGGCACAACCGCTGGTTCGGTCAGGATCCATCTCTTCCTCCCATGGGTTTCAGATCAACCAAGCACTTAAATATATGCTTAACTTTGAGTGCATGAGCAGCTCCCCGTTACTGAGATGTTCTTGCAATGGGCTTAGCGCTTAGGATGTCCTTACACCCAAGCGAAGGGCTGGAGGAGCCCGCACGGGGCCGAGGAAGGCCGCGTCCTTCCCCGCTTGGGTCCACCAAGGTGCTCGAGGTCCCGCGAATCTGCTGAGCCCGTGGGCCTGGCCACGTGTCGCGGTGTTTGGGCCCGCGGGGTGGCCCGAGCTGTCTGCTGGGGGTGACCGAATTCAGGTGGGAGACACAGGGGACCCCATCCGTCACCCACATCACTTCGTTTCTGTCTCCCATCTGCCCGGTGCTGACACTGAGCAGCTTGTTCTGCCCTGAATGCCGCAGCTGAGCCGGTTTCTAAAAAAAGACCTCAGAGTTAAAAAATTCATTTGTGTGCGTTTCCTTTTTTTTTTTTTTCCCCCCCTTTTCATCTTCTTTCCTGCTGCTATTCATTTAGCATGAAATAACCTTCCAGATCAATCCGGAAGAGATCATTTGAAACTGTTGCTGTTTTCCCATTGCTAATTGCTGGGTTGAAATCCCATTCGAATCGCCCTGAATGCACAGTCTGATGTTCCTAAGCTAAGTGCCTACCAGGTATTTTCCCCAACAGGCTTTTTTTTTTCCCTGAAAAAAAAACCCCAAACCAATCCTGGCTCACTGGTTAGTTTTTAATGGGACAATAGCGTCTCCATAGTACGTCTTGTTTCCGAAGCAGAGCCGTGTTTTGGCAGGAACCGACTGCTGCCGAGTTTCATAGGGCTGGCGGGGTGGTTGGTACTCGCGGACCCAGAAATGAAGCAGTTAATTGCCCTACTGGGAAGGAGGAAATTTCTTGTAAAAATCCAGAATCTGGTTGAACAATGTGGCCTTTTATTTTTCAGCCTTGGAATCAAGCCTGGCTGCCCTTGTAAACAAAGAAAGGAAAGAATCACTGAACCAACCCAACACATAAAAACTGACCATGTCTGTCTTTGAAGTTCCCTTTATGTTGTTTGGAAAACTTGGGATTATAGAGGGTTTTTTTTCTTTTTTTTTTCTTTTTTTTTTTTTTTTTTAAGAAAAAGAGGGATGGGAGTTAAGGGAAACTTTTTCTTAAACAGAGCAGAAGTCATTAATTAAGTATCCCATTCATCCCCGAGGCACCGGCTCATCAATCAGATTTCTTATTAGCATTCTGATGACCCGCCTGACCCCCCGTCTCTGTACTGTCTGCATGACGACACCGAAAACCAGACCACACACCGAACGGAGGAGGATTATTCGACGCTTTTCCTTACTCCGAGGGGGGACCAAGCCGGGAAGAGGAATGATGACTGACGTTGTTGTTTTGGGTTGAGGCAAGTCAATAAGCAGCTCCCGGAGAGCTTGGGAGGGTGACATAAGCGATGTCCTGGTGGGTTTGCTGATGCATGCACAGGGCTGGGACCTACGGCTCGGTGCCATCACAGGGTCTCTTTGCACCCGTCGTGGTCACGCTAGGCTCAAATCCAGAGCAAAGAAGAGGATTTTAGCGCAGTGACCACCGTGCTTTTTCTCTTGGGTAACCCCGGTCAAGAAAGGATTGGCTCCTGAAAATGTGCTGGCAGCTTCGGGCCCCCTGAGCAGGCTGTGTCCTCAAGGTGGGTAAGGATCCCACATTACCCATCCTCCAGCCTTTCTCCTTCCAGGTTATTCCAGTTATGTGTAATTAGCTGATTACATCTTTACACACCTGCTTTTGGGCAAGTTTTTGCATTGAAAACAAAAAAAGACGACAGTGACAGCAGCAAGTTATGAGGTGTGCACATCTTTTCTTGAGAGAAAGTCAAACTACAGCAGCCCCTTGCTTAGCACGGGAATTTGCACACGCACGCACATGCACAGAGCACGCAGCCAAGGACAACCCTGACCGACGCCGGGGACAGCGGTGGCCAGTGGTGGGAAGCAGCAGTGGGAGATCACCAGCTGCTCTCCCTTACGTTTGCAGCGATGTTATGCGGAGCCGCGTGTCAGGGAGGGAGAAAGGCAGCGTGAATGATGTGCCCATGCAACTGCCCTGGTGATGGGTGCAGGAATATGGCGCTGCTCTTGGGGCAGCTTGTTACCAAAAGTGGCTAAGGTTTCTAAATCAGATTGCTTTTACCAGGTGTTATTCTCAAAATAAAAAAAATCTGACCTTATTTTTTTTTTTAAATGGGGAGGCTGTTTCCCTGGCAAGATAGAAAATTATTTGTTTTGCTATTTCCTGCTTCTTCGTTTTTCTCTCTTTTTCTCTGTCTTTTGAAAAAGCAAAGGTATAATACTGTCTGTGGTGAATAGAAAAACTGGAAAATGTGGATAAAACTGTACAAATTTTCTAAAGTATTTGGGGGGTTTCATTTTTTTAAAAATGTATTTCTTCTTTTTGATTTACTTTAGTTGGAAGGGGTTGTACCTGACCAAGTGTGACATATTCTCCTTTATGTCTTACAGCCCTGGATAGTTACCATCACAGCTCATCTCTGAATTCAGGCAATATTCCCTGAGTCACACCACAAACTGGTAGGGATTAGGCTCCTTTAGGGGTGTGAGCCTCAAGGTTTGGCCCAACAAGAAATGTCCCTCTGGGCAGGGAATTATATCTGATTTCCAGCTAAAACCTCAATGGATAAAATGTCCTTGTCTTTGGGGCTCATCCTCAAGGCAGAGGATTGCTGTCACAACCAAAGGGGACATCAGGGAACGACCTGGGGATGGAAGGACGTCTATCAGCCATTGCTGATGTAGGAGAAGATGGGGAGAATGGAAGTGAGAGGGGGCAGCAGTTTGGTCTTTCATGTTAAATACCAAAGCAGCACTGGGAGCAGACACCTGAACCCAGGGCTTCCCTTCCCAGGCAGGTGCCTTTGGCATAAAGCTGTAGGAACACTTCTGCTCTCTGTCCCAATGGATCTGGAATTATCATCGGACACCAGCGTTAGGGATGCAAGTCAACTTCTTCTGCACTGTGTTTTTAAATTAGCATTTTATTTTCCTTCTGCTGCATAGTGAAGCTTGGGACACTTCATAGCATCATCTGAGATTTTACTCCATGCATTGGGGGTCGGTCTCTTCTCCCAAGTAACAAGTGGTAGGACGAGAGGAAACGGCCTTAAGCTGCTCCAGAGGAGGTTTAGGTTGGATATTGGGAAGAACTTCTTCACTGAAAGGGTAGTCAGGCACTGGAACAGGCTGCCCAGGGAAGTGGTTGAGTCCCCATCCCTGGAGGTATTTAAAAGACGGGTAGACGTGGTGCTTAGGGACATGGTTAGTGGTGGACTTGGCAGTGCTAGGTTAACGGTTGGACTTGATGATCTTAAGGGTCTTTTCCAGCCTTAACGATTCTATGATTCTATAATTGCTATTGTAGAAGCCCAGACACCAACGTTGCAGTTCTCCCCTCCTCTCTTCCTCAGGCATGTTACAGTTGTTGATTTGGTCTTTTGCTAGAGCTTATTTCCTATGGTCCAGGGTGTGTAGTGGCATGTGAAATGGATGCTCTACAGACCCTTCTGAACTGCATGTCTGCTACAGCAACTTCATGTCCTCTCCCTGACCGAGGCCAGAGGAGACCTTTGGGATGAGCACAGAGCAACACTCACCCTAGACTGTCCCCATCCTCCTCCAATTCATGGCTTGGGGACCTCTTACTGCGTAGCTATCCGGGCTCCATCACCCAGATAGTGTCTTCTGGTCCTGTATAAGCCTAAACACATACTACTCAGGCAGCCCCTGTGGCCCCAAGTGCCCAATTTTGGCTGATGTCATAGGGGCATAACTAACCCCTCCTTGGCCAATGACTATGGACCAGGGCCAGCAGGATCAACCAGGGCAAGCCAGAAATCAGATTATTAGTCAAAGTGGCTGGAAACCAGCTCCCTGGCTACCAGCACAGACGCATCCTCCATGTACTCAGAAAGGGCTCTGTGTATCCCAGGCACTTAAAAAAAAGGTCATATTTTTGCTTGGTGATGGGAAGAGCTGAGGTGCTTAGACCAGCAGCCCTTCCAGGCATGCTGACAGTGCCTGGCCCAGGGTATCCTCACGAAGTCACCTCTGGTCTCAGCTCCCTTCTCCCCATAATCCAGAGGAGTCTTAAGGAAGCGTTACCCCATGGGGTCATTGCTAGACCTTTCTACATGGCCCTTCATGTCATGGGGCAAATCGTGGCCTGTGGAGATCAGACTGCGAGGCTCATCTCCACACCTCCATCACAGAAGATTGCTGTGTGCAATTCCAGATTTGCATCTGGAAACGCAGAAAGGAATTAAACCTATTACATATTGAAATGATAAGGGTGTGGTTTAGCTATCGACAACTAAGTCTAGTTTTCATGGTCCTTGTTAACCAAAGTAGCGCTTGATCGAGTTCCTCCCTGAGGTATCTGCTACAGCCTGTGACTGTCAGTGGTCTTTGTGTGCTGTGCCATGCTATTCAATACTCGGTGTATTTTGAATTTAGATCAGCTGAAATGTCAGCTATTTTTCTCATGATGTCATTTCTTCCAACAGAGTGGCCTGGGAAGCAGCAAGCAAAAAAAAAAAAAACCAGGGAGGGAAGAATGTGTATTGGGTAGATACCATCACAAAAGAGATCAGATGGGGAGAGACTTGCTACGTGGAAGACCTGAGAAATGCACAAAAAGATTGCGAGGAAGAAGGCTGAAATCCCTTCCATCTCCAGTGCAGCAAATGAGGAGGTGAGTTCCACTGGCTACAAGTTTGGCGGCTGCTGATCTGCTGCCGGACCATCTGACACAGCGATCAGATGTTGTTTGCAAAGCCTGCATAAATTACATTCCACGTACATGGAACAAATTCAAACAGGATCTCTGGTGCCAGCAGCTCCTCTTATCGCTTTGTAGCCTGTTCGAGTTCCCTGGCAGATAATCACCATGACTAACATTTATCTGACACAGCCAATTTTGCTACCAAAATCTGTTTTCCGACCTTAACTGACTATTCACAGAAATGACAGCCCCCCCCCCCCAATAGTATAAATGCTAACAAAGCTCTCCTAGGAAATAGCTGCGTTTTGGGGACACTTTATAAAGTCAAAACAAGATGCAATGGGTGCTCCAGAGAGCTGGATGGAGGGTCTCAGTGCTTTTTATTTCTCCATCTTAGTATCTGTGGTAGTTTCCTTCATCTCATTTATTTCTTTTGGTGTTGTGTGTTGCATCTTCAAATACAGAAAGATTTTGACGGTTGGATGACCACGCCGGAGAAAGAGCTACCTGCCATGCTCTTCATGCCAACTTGACTTCTGCTCTTTCTTTCTCTGCTGTATTTTCAAGAGGTCTATTAGGTAGGAAAGGCTGGTACAAGTGTTTGGTGATGCAGTGAAGGGCACTGGGGAATTGATCAGGGTTCAGATGGACCTGACGTGATTGGAAAAGGAGAGGTTTAACTTCAAGCAGCTCCTCAGGCTGTTCACCATGGGGCTGCACATGATGCTGGCTGCAGCCAGTGGTGAGAGCTGGGGCTGAGACAGGAGAAGGAGGAAGGACCAGGGCAGATACACACAGGTCTGCCTGTGGCTCGTTAGCAAACTTCTAATCTAACAGGGCTCTGCTGCCCAGACCAATACCCTTTACTGACCCGTGTTTCCATAGATCTCCACTCAAGTGATGTGCACTGTGAAGCCCCAGTTTATCCTCTCAGGACACAGACTGGGAGGGCAAGAAGCACTTGCTGGCTAGACAGAGGAACCTTTATCCACAATTAATTTTTTAAGCACTTGAGAGTTAGCATATCTTTCTCAAGAACTAAATTCTTCAGGTGGATCTGCCCATCCCTTCCAAAAGTCTGTTGTTTGTTTTTTTCTTTGAGTCTTTCTCCTTCTGATTCTTCCTCCATGAGGCCCATACCGTCCCATGAACCCATAACACACTTCTAAGGAAAATCCACCTTTAAATAGTGTATCTGGGCCATGTGTTCACTCTGCAGCAGTCCAGACCTAGCGGTCCTCACCTGAGGGTCAGAGCTGAAGACCCCAGATGGCAGAGGCATGGCTTAAAGATGGTCTCTTGCAAAAAAATCACCAGACTTCCTCCAAATAGGTCTAAATAAATTGTGTCTAGGCAAAATTGAGCGCGCAATGTTTGTACTTCCATATCTTGCATGTCTGGTTGTTTGTGAGGGGTGCCAGGCTCAGAACTGCCTCGAGCCATTGGCAAAAGTGCCCACCCTGTCTGAGTCTGAGCCTGAATCCCCTCATTCCTCAGGGTTTCCCAGTGGTTTCTCTTCTTCCTCCCTGTGCTGCCACCAGAAGACTGAGTTTTGCCTATATTGATGACTCTCCCCACCCAAGTTGAATGAGTTCTCCATATTCCCACTCAGATCCTTCTTAAAAGTCCCTTCCATAGGCCCAAAAGAAATAATTCAAAGCCCTACCCCAGAGAAGATATTGCCCTTCGTCACCTTCATTTTCCTAGAGCATCCAGCCAGGACAGGGCTTACCACATCTGGCAACTATTTGTTGTAGCATCTGTACATTCTTGACATGAGGCTAATTATGGATATTTTCAGATCTTCTTAAGCTTTTAAAGCTTAATAGGTGAGATTAGATGACTTGGAGAATTTGTAGAGAGATGCTCTGCATTTTGTCTTTCCGATTTTGGTTCCAGACTGGTCTAAATCTGTGATGAACAGAAACAGTTACTGGCTGGGAGTTTTTCCCCTCAAAAAGGAGTGTGGTGACCTCTGAGTGGCTAAAAAGCATTTTCAGAACATTTTGGGCAACTGTCCTGCACTGATTTGACACCTGTATCTCCAAAGGAAGTCGGGCCGAGTTGGCAGGTGCCCTAAACTTTTAAGATCTGGTTTGATTACGTTGATCATGGGGACTCCCTTCAAGGTCAGTAGGAAAACAGGCAATTGCAAGGCAGGATCACTAAAATAGGGCGGAAAAGTTACTCTGGAGCTGCCTGTTTCTCTCTTCCAACAAGAATCATAGAATCATTTAGGTTGGAAAAGACCCTTAAGATCATTGAGCCCAACTAACACTGCCAAGTCCACCACTAAACCATGTCCCTAAGCGCCACATCCACAGAAGAGGAGCTGTGGGTGAGATGCTTATGTGGGGTCCTCTTCAACAGCCACGATCAGTGGCTTTTGGGTCTTTTTTAATTGCTTGGGAGTGTCTGTATTTGGCAATTTGGTGGGCAGCATCTCATGGTCCTTATTGAGGTGAATTTTGGCTGTGGGGATGGCTGTGCCTGGGTGCAGGCTGCAACAGTCGGGCTCCTCCTCGGCTCCCCACGGAGGGAGCACCGAGACCCTCGCACGGGTCACCTGAAGGAGGGTGGGCAGCCTGCAAACCCTCCATCCTCCAGCTGGGAACCCCCTGGGACCACCAAAAGGAAGACGAGAGCATTAACACACAAAAAGGGCAGAGCTTGAATGTCTTGATCAAAATCCAAGCCCCCGAGAAGGGCGCTGCCAAAACCCACCTCGCACGAACTCAGCAGCCCCCAACACGCGTGGTGGTTCGGACACGCTAAGCAGGAGCAGCCACGTTCCCACCGCCGGGCGTGCAGCGATATGACGGCGTGCCAAAGGTTCTTTAGGGGCTGAGGGGGGGAAAAAATCCTGGCATAGAATTTAAAATGTGCTCTAACCTTTTCTGCAAACTGAAAGCAAGAAAAATGCTCATAAAACTACTCTTTGTGCACAGAAAGAAGTCCGTTTTTATACTGTTGCTAAGTTCCTTATTGTTTTCTGGCTGTTTTTTGTGTTTCTGTGGCAGCCTTTTCTGTGGGCCTCTTTCAGTGACTTAGCTATATTGGCCTGCAGATAATTAGATCAGTGCTATCATTTTCACTGTCCTTTTTCCTCTGGGGCCATTTGCATGATAATGGCAGTTTGTGCGACTCTCTCCCTTCGTCTCCCTCTCTCTTTTAACAAGACACCATTTCTAAACATGAAATAATTCAGGGAACAATCTGCGAGTGGCTCTGTTAAGAAAAGACTGAAAACATCTGGTTAAGAAAACATTTCTGGTAACCAAAAATCCAACTTTTTTGTTAGCTATACCTTTAAAAAAAAAGGTCTTTTTTTATTTTACAGTATTTTTAGTCTATATGTATTTGCTCTATGCAAAGCTCCTAATCACAGCATGCTCCCACGCTGGGTATATATGTGTATATAATGATTTATTATGTGTTTACGTAGATAATTTATAGACAAGTAAGATATTAGAATTTAAACTCTTAATGAATCCTATGAACATTTAAAAGGTAGCTGTGCGCCACAGAATGGTTTTGAACCCCTCTTGCTGTGAACAAAGTCTTCCGTTCAGCAAGATGTGCCCAAATCTAAACATGAGGGTAAACCCATTGAAATCCAGAGGTTGGCTTGGGTGGCTGACGCTTGTGTTGTGCTGATTTAGGGTCTGGGGCTTTCCACGTGAGAACATATCCAGGCCAAGGGTGGGCCAAAGAAGCACTTTGTGCAGGAGCAGGGACTCCTGCATCCCCAAGTCCTGCAGACTGGTGGCCATCTCAGCCTGCAGACTGTGCTGCACCAAGGAGAAGGTTATTTTTGCTGTATGAAAGGACCAATTCCTGCTCCTGAGGAGATTAAACTCCCTGCAGACGTACCTCAGCAGGGGAGAAAATAAACGGTGAAAAAAAGAAAGGCAGTTAATAAAATTGGTGCTGGTATCAGGAAATCATAATATTCATTTGAGATAAGACCTGGGTTTGCCTCCCAGAAAGGACATCTGTGGAGAGGATCCAGGAGGGAATTAATGTGGAGCCTGGATTTCCCCATGGCAGCCCGGCAAGGGGCACTGGATGTCCCGCTCCCAACATTTTTTGACATGGATCTGTCAGATCTTCATGTCACCCTGTCAAAAACATATTTCTGGTCCAGAACTCAGAGGCCTTCTCAGAGCAGCCCAGGCCTGCAGTGGATGGGGGTGAGGCTGGGCACAGAAAATCGTATTTGCCTGTTTAGTTAAGCTGTTAAAAAGTGCTTGGGTGGGGGCATTTTGCTGAAGGAAATGACCTTTCTAATGGGCCATTTTCAACAGGCAAAACTGGTCACAGTTTTGATAGCATTTTCAATTAAAAATAAAGCAATTAAAATTCCACAATTGTCCTTTTTTATGAAAAAAAAAATCTTGGAAAGAAACAGAGTTTAACCATTTAAATACTGGGACACAGTGCTGACCAACATTTAAAGATGGTCTTGTGATGCAAATATCTCCCAACCATTGTAACACACCAGAAAAAAAATTTTCCTTTAGGTAAATACCTGGGCTCTGCTGTTGTCTGCCATGGGGTCCCACAGCTCCCACCATTTCAGGGGCTGACGCAGATGAGGCAGTGCCAGAGCAGCTCCATAGGCAGAGGCCACCTTTTTGCCAGCATCATCATGTTACAGATCCATCAGCTGAGCTGCACCGGGTTTATTTAAGAGACATAAAAGAATAAGAAGAGTTACGATAGCATTGCTGTAGTCGTAGGTACCTGAAGCCGTGTCCATGGCAGGGGCTCTCCAGCATGGTTGAAGCATCATTTGAAAACTACCTGGAGCGAGAGAGGGCTGAGCCCAGGCCATGGGAGAGCTGCAAGGAAAAGCTGAGTTTAGCTCATAGCTACACGGAGGGAAGATGCCACATGTCATATGAAGATTTTGGCTTGGGGTTTCCTGGCTCAGGAAAATTGGCTCTTCCCAAATGGAGGGCGAAGAGACAGGGAGTGGCTCACCAGAGTCATGGGACTCACTGATGCTCAGCAATTCTGAAAATTAGGTACATTAATTGGGGTTATTCATCACTCGGTGAAAGTCAGTGGAAATGGCTTTGCTGGAGGTTGGGAACAGTCCTTATTTCAGAGCATAAATAATGAATGAGAAGACTTCTTTCTGAAACACTGGTGCCAGGCTGTGTATGGCCACAGACCACACACCAAGCAGCACCCAGCCCTCCTATGCTCTCCCCCATGATGTGGATGGCACACGGCTGGACCTCTGAGAAACACCTCAGTGCCTTTGGTTTCAGTGACTAGTTTGAGATACATGAAGACTATTTTGCAGCATTTGCTAAATCATCACATCAGGTAAGATTTGAGGAGCTCCTGTTCTCCCCCAAACCATGCAGCACCTCCTGTCAAAGCCTGTAGGAACCATGAGATCAAATAAACTGGTTTCTGCCAAGCAAACAGAGATTAATGGAAGGATAGCGTGCAGTAAACAAGACGGTGCTTGATGTTAGTTGCTATTGGTTTGCATTTCACATTTTATGTCCACCCAGCAAAGCATTTCCAAGCAGCACCCTGCACAACTAGAGAAAATAAAGAGTTTGATCTCAAAACCCACATGTTTACTTGCAGAAAAGTCTCTGAGTGAAGATAAAAAGCTGCAAATTTCAAGGAATACACAAGGACTGAGGGAAAAAAAAAGAAAAAATATTTCTCAATAATATGAAAAGTAATTTGCTTTGTTATTCTTTTCAAGTACCTGTAAATGCTTCTTCAATGCATATTTCTACCAGTAGCCAAGTGCCGGACTATAAGCAGGATTTAATGAAATGAAATTACAATTTCAACCCCCAAAACTCTTTCCTGAAGAGGCAAGTGGTGGTTTTGCACAGCCCTTGTAGTGGTGACAGAGAGCCACCAGCAATACACCCAAGTTCTGCATTCAAGAAAGCAGCCCACAAAAGTTATCATCAAATGCATTATTTTTGCAGCAAAGTTCATGGTTTTGAAACTTTTGTGGGATTTTGATTTATACCAGGACATTTTTAATCAAGTCATAAATAATTATGCAAAATTTAGGTGGAAGACTGATATATTACAGGTAATACTCTTCCTGAATGCTCATGTTTTCAGAAAGTATGAAAAAATATTTAACCTACTAAAGGCAACTTCAGCAAAGAGCTGAAAGCCTGCTGCCATCGCCTGTAAAATTATATAGAAGATTTGAACAAAAGTTACGATGCTATGAGGAAGATGAGTGTTTCTCCAACCGGGAAGTTTATATAATGAAAAACCAGCTACAATCTGAAACAGTAAAAGCAACGCAAAGTTTTTTAAGCTGGTGCTGAGGTTTGTTTTCAGATGATCTGCCTCAGGAATTAGGTTTGGACATGGTCCCTTCCCCATTGCATGCTTCTTCTGATCTTCTCGTCCTTAAGCTTCCAGTCTACCTTCCCATAGATAGATTTTCTTCACCATATGTCATATATAAAGTGCATAACACAGCTGTGGAACAATATTTATGACCGCTCAGATGAAGGAGAACAAGATGGTGATGATGGAAGAGCAACCCCAGTTTTATGCTGAAGTAACCCCACTGAAATAAGGAATTCCACTCTTACAAAACCATGAGGTGGGTCAGGCTCAGCTGAACAACAGACTTTCCATTCATTCAGGAGATTAAATATAGTCCCCCTATGTGTGGGCCATGTTTCAGCTGAGTCCTGCACTCCTCAGATGGGTGAAAGGACCATTGCCTTGTGAGCAACGTGATCCCAGACCAGGGCGCTGCGGGACTGGGCTGTGTAAATCCCCAAGATTTCACAAAATACTGGCAAATGGGAAATAAAGTCCCTCCCTGATGAATTTATGAACTTGGTTCCAGTGGAAACTTTGGACATATGAAGTTGATTGGATGAGGGCCTGAAGTGACCCACTGTTTCTCTTCCAGTTCTAAACCATATCTGGATTTTTTTTCCTTCTTTCTTAAAATAAGCATATAAAAAAATCTCAGGTTGAATGTTTACAGTCCACCTCAGACACCTGTGTGTAGCTCAGCAATACTTTGCTGAAACCCAGAAGTCTCCAGCGGCATCTCAGAGCTCAGCCCAGCCTGGGCAAGGACCAGGAGATCCTTTATGGGATCTCCTGATGGAGTGATGATCCCCTAACCACAGACAGCACAGCTTTGTGCTTTATCCTTGCACAGCTCTTTCCAATGAGATGCAGTGCTTACAAACACACGTCACCCACTCACCGGTGCCAGCAGAGCCACCAAAACCCACTTTGCCCTTTCTTCTGGGGGGAATATATCCCGGGAGAACATAAAATGCCCACCGAGATTGAAAGAGGGGAAGGGAAGCTGAGACAATGGCACCCACAGGCTGCAAGAGGAAAACTTGGCTTCGTTTGCAGGGTGCCAACTCCACCGTCCCATGTCCACTAATAATTTCATTCAAATAAAATAATATCACGAAGAAGCTAAGATTGTAAAGGAAGGAAAAGTATATATGCACATGTATGAGCAAGCATCGTTTGAAGTGATCTATAGTGATTTAAGGCAGGTGAGGACTGGATCTCCATAAGCCACACAATCTTATATCTACACACATATACCAAATTTGGGTTAAGTGGCTTAAATTTGACTTAAGTGGAATATGCCTTTCATCGCTCCTTCTGATTTTACTGAATATTTTATTGTTGGTTTTTCTTTCTTTATTAGTGGGGAAGCAAACTGGTATGTTTTAAAATTTCTCCCACTGTTGCAGCTACAAACTTCCTGAAGATTTTAGCCTGTTTGCAAGAGATTCAGTAAAATGAAGATTTTTTTTTTTTTAGGTCAACATTTTCTTCTGGCAGACTGAGCCTGAAGTGCACTTTATTTCCCTTTAATTTAACGGCTCCAGCAGCTTTTCCAGTTAAATCGACTGTTCATTATTGAGCCCATTTATGAAGGGCTGTGCAGTGCAGTTTAATGAATCCCTGGCACAAAGCTCCCTTTCAGCGTAGGGAAAGAATAGCAGCCTATTTAGGTCCTGTAGGGCTGTATGTCAAAGGCTGCCTATAATACTTGTCAGGGAAGGGCAGAAATTCCCACTGATATAAGAATGTGCAAGAAATCAACTTTCACAACCAACTCGCCGATTAAGACGCGATCAGGAAATGAGACTGTAGGTTGTGAGCGGTGACACCTGTTTGGGCAGCCAGATTTTCCCATAACTCGATAACCATATGGGCCGTACAACCGGCCAGGGGAAAAAAAAAAGTCCTCCTTCCCCTGTCATAGAGATTTTCTTACTTTCACGCTGCCTTCCCGATGCTGCGGTGACAGGAAAACGGGTGTTGTGAATTGTGAGGGCTGAGCTCGGTGCTGGATTTGGTTTGCCTTCCCCTAGGGAAGGTTTTGCTAGTGATCATAGAATCATGGAATGCTTTGGGTTGGAAGGGACCTTTAAAGGCCATCTAGTCCATCCTCCCTGCAACGAGCAGGGACATCTACAACTAGATCAGGTTGCTCAGAGCCCCATCCAGCCTGGCCTTGAATGTTCCCAGGGATGGGGCAGCTACCACCTCTCTGGGCAACCTGTGCCAGTGTTTCACCACTCTCATCGTAAAAAATTTCTTCCTTATATCCAATGTGAATCTACCCTCTTTTAGTGATGGGGCACAGCATGAGATGTTTCCTTCAGGCTGGATCCCACTACCTGTCCCTGCATCGCAGAGGATTTACCCCGGTGTTGGACACCGAGACAGGCGGTCCTGCGAGCATCAGGAGGGCGGACTCGGCTTCTGCAACCACCTCCAGTGGGGAGCTGCTCTACAAAAGTCCTGGCACCATAACACGGTCCTCAGCTGTGAAAGGCTTTCTTTTTTTGTGTAAGGCGTGCTCTCCTTTCTGGCCCGCTCAGTCCGTAAGGATAACAAATTGATCTTCTTGCAAAGGGCTTGATCGTGTAGCTACGAGCTCAATTTGTGGCCAGTGGAAACATTAGTGAGCACGGCGTGTCCCTGCTCCCTTCGATTCGCAGGGTGGCTGTGCTGCCATTCCCTCTAAAAAAGCCAAACTTGACACCAAGGGCATCGTTCTGGAGAGCCTTGGTTAATCCCCAGAGCTGGTCGAGATGCTGCTGCCTGTAATGAGCAAGAAAATAAACAAACCCAGATACATTTCCTACACAAAAGTGGGCAAGAAAATAGCAGTAGAGCCCCTGGAGTCCCTTAGCGAGCACCGAATGCCATCCTGCGGGATGGAGGTTTGGGGTGGGGGAAGCGCTTCTGCAGCCACTTCACGCACCTTGGTCTGATGGGGGGAGAGAGAGGAGGGACCGGGACATCTGGTCCAAGCGTTTGCCTGGGGCTGGGGTTATTTTGTGGATCTAATCCCAGCACTTCCCGGACATTAGACCTTGCCAGCAAGCTGCGGTGGATCGCTGGTGGGACGTGAGAGCCACCCTGCACGGGCTGAGCATCGTCATCCTGAAAGAGCACAGGCAGAAGACAAGTGTTGGCTCGTAGGGCCGCTGGAAAGAGAGACGTTTTGCAGGAATATCCAAACCGCTATTTCCTTGGAAAAATTAAGTTTCTTTGCAAGTTGTTGACATCATGTGGCTTAGCAAATTTCCCTCCACGCATTGCCCAACTTGGGGTAATCAGCTCTGCTTGAGAGAACACGGAGAATAAGCATGTTTAATGCAATTATGAAGGCTTTCTAAATCTCCAGATCTGGTTGAGAATATGTAAATTTGGCTGCTTAGCACAACTGAATGCTAACTTTCCTTTGCATGCCTGGCAATTGTTTTAATACTCTCCAATTTTTAGGAGGTAATAAAGTCTCCTGCTAAACCGTAGCTGAGCTCTCAAAGCTGTTTAATTGAATGAATTCAGCCCTACAGAAGAGAAGCCAGGGCTTTCAGCTTTTTTTTCTCTAAGCCACCGGATATTTAGCCACTCTGCATATAATACCACCCAGACTCATTGACAACCCCCTTTAGACAGGCTATGAAATATTGCCGCTATAACGCTGAAGCAGATACTAACTTGAGGACAACTTTGTTGCTGCTCTATTACAGAGTCATTTCACGTTGCTCAGATAAGAAATGGTCCCAAACTGGCTGCACATCCAGTGACAGATAGTGATCCCTATTTTCTAGACCCCATGTGCAGTTTGAAATGGCCTCGAAGTGGATGCAAAACTATCTAGCAGAGCACACAGGGGATATATATATATGTTGTTCTTTACATTTCCCCATCAATAAGGGAGCCTGGAGCAGGCTGCAAAGCTTGACAGGGCTTGACAGGCCCTCAGGGTAAAAGCTTAGGTAGCTCGGGTCAGTTGTACTTGAGCTAAGTAGTTTAAATCCACCTCCTATGTACACATACTCATTCTGATACGGAGAGATATACAGACTTCCCATAGCCCCTGCTTACCAGTGTTTTTGCTTCAATTACACAGTTGGACTGGGAGCAACTCCCCAAAGAAGAGACTGCGGCAGGCTCCAGCAGAGGAGGTTTTGCAAGGAGCCCCAGCCCAGATGTGCTGGCACCAGAGCCAAGGCTGTGCCTGGGACCGTGAGGCTCTGCCTGCTGACGGGACCCTGCTGAGACGCAGGTGAGAGACCAAGAAAATCAGCATTTTTGTTTTGTAGAGGATTTGGAGCCTTTTTTTCCTCTCATGAAATACGTGCTTCCTCCTCTTTTCTCCTTGCAACGCTTGCTTTGCGTTCAACAAGTGTTTGGAACCACAGTGAGGTGAATTTGGCTGATTTTTCCATTTTTTACCACTAAGTACAGTTTTAGGAGCCTGTTGCCCTTTTCTTCTGCGGAGTTTTGCTTTCCATTTTTCCTTCCAATATAAAACTGCTGCACTTCTAATGAATCAGTGCAGACCAACAAAACTCACTTTATTTCAGTCAAAATCAGATATGCATATTTATTCATATGCGGACATATAAAATCACTGAAAATGACTCTGGAGCTCAAAGGGCTGAGGTCGTTCTGCACAATGTAAAAGTTTTCTAAAGGAAAATCAACCAAATACCTTTTCCCCCCAGACAAGACAAGATAGTTCCTTCAGGAGCTGTTACCAGTACTTTCAGTAACTGCTTCACTAATTTTTCTGCTGTCCATATGGAAGATTTATATTGCTGCTTCACTAAACCTGTGCAAGGAAAAATCTTTAGTTTTAACTGAATGCAACCCAGCCATTTAAAATTTCTACTGGATCACAGCGCTGGATTTGCTCAGAACTTGACCTGACTGGGAAAATACAAAATGCTGGGTAACGTGCATAGCAATGAGCTTGGAAATAAAAAAAAACCAACACAAAACTTCGCAAATTAATTTGGGCTTGTGCATCCTGGCGGGTGTCTCCGTGCCCTCGCACCTAGAGCCCTGCAGGTGACCCAGCACCGGCGGCTCTGCCCTCGGGCAGAGGAAGGCATTTTGTGCCGGCTGAGCAGCTGCGGGAGGGGGCACAGCGCTGGGGTGGCTGCCTGTGCATCTGCTCGGGGCTTGGCTCTGCATCTGGCTCCGGGGAGTGCAGGTACCTGTCCTGGGGTGCGGGGACCTGTCCCGGGGCTGCGTGTACCTGTCCCGGGGTGCGGATACCTGTCCCGGGGTGCGGGTACCTGTCCCGGGGCTGTGTGTACCTGTCCCGGGGTGCGGATACCTGTCCCGGGGTGCGGGTACCTGTCCCGGGGCTGTGTGTACCTGTCCCGGGGTGCGGGGACCTATCCCGGGGTGCGGGTACCTGTCCCGGGGCTGTGTGTGCCTGTCCCGGGGCTGTGTGTACCTATCCCGGTGTGCGGGTACCTATCCCGGGGTGCGGGTACCTGTCCCGGGGCTGTGGGTACCTATCCCGGTGTGCGGGTACCTATCCCGGGGTGCGGGTACCTGTCCCGGGGCTGTGTGTACCTGTCCCGGGGTGCGGGTACCTGTCCCGGGGCTGTGTGTACCTGTCCCGGGGTGCGGGGACCTGTCCCGGGGCTGTGGGTACCTGTCCCGGGGTGCGGGGACCTGTCCCGGGGCTGTGGGTACCTGTCCCGGGGCTGTGGGTACCCGCCCCGCGGGTGATGCTCGTCCCGCCCCTCCGCCGCCGCCGCTCTCCCCGGCCGGGGGCGGGCCGCAGCCGGCCCGGCCCGGCCCCCGGGCGCCGGGCGGGGAGGCGGGGAGGGCCGGGGCCAGCCCCGCTCCTGAGCCCTCCTCCTCCCCCGCCCGCCGCCTTTTCCCCGCCGCCGCCGCCGCCCGCCCGCCCCGCTCAGCCCTGCGGAGCTCGGGGCGGCGGGGCCCCGCCGGCGGCCATGGCCGTGCCAGCCGCGCTGCTCAGCCCCCACCACCTCCTCTCCTTCTGCTTCCCCGCCGCCGGCGGCCTGCTGGGCTATGCCGACCTGGAGAAGGGCTACGAGGGCGGCGGGGGCGAGGCGGGGGACTTTAAGGAAGCCACCAGGGACCTGCTGAGCTTCATCGACTCGGCCTCCAGCAACATCAAGCTGGCGCTGGACAAGCCGGTGAAGTCCAAGCGGAGGTGAACCATAGGAAGTACCTGCAGAAGCAGATCAAGCGCTGCACCGGCATCATCGCCGCCGCCCCGCCGCCGCCCGCTCCGCCGCCGCCCGCCGCCGCCGCCTCCCCGCCCGCCGCCTGCCCCGCCAAGCCCCCGCCGCGCCGGGAGGCCTCGCAAGCGGCCAGCAGCCTCCAGAGCAAGAGCCTGGCCGCCCTCTTCGGCTCCCTGCAGCCGGGCCGGGCGGCGGCGGGAGGCGGCGGCGAGGCGGCGGGCGGCGGGGCGGCGGGCGGCGGCGGGGCGGCGGCGGGCGGCCCTCGGAAGGTGCCGCTGCGGGACCGCAACCTCCCGCCCTCCTTCTTCACCGAGCCGGCGCTGCCCGCCGCCGCCCCCCGCGGGCCGCCGCCGGGCGCCAAGGAGCCGGAGAAGGGCGGCGCGGAGGCGGCCGAGTTCTTCGAGCTGCTGGGCCCCGAGTACGGCGGGCTCCTGCCCGAGCACCCCGCCCCGCCGGACGCCTTCCCCGGCGGCGCCGCCGCCCGCCTGCCCGCCGAGCTGGGCCTGGAGCACGGCCTCTACGAAGCTCCGCTGCCGCTGCCCGCCGCCCACCACCCGCTGCTGGGCGGGCTGCTCTACCCCGAGCCGCCCTGGAGCCCGGCCGGGCCCTGCAGCCCGCCCAAGAAGGCGGCGGCCGAGGCGCTGCGCCCGCTCTACCCCGGCGGCGGGGAGCCGGCCCCCGGCGGCGGCGAGGAGGCGGGCGGGCACCTGTCGGGGGGGTTCGCCCCCTTCTTCCCCGAGTGCCCGCTGCCCCCGCCGCAGGTGCCCTACGACTACAGCGGCGGCTACCACCGGGCCGGCTACTCGGGGCTGTAGGGCAGCGCCGGGGCTTGGCCCCCGGCCCCGGCCCGCCCCGCCCGGGGCGATGGAGGGGGCGAGCGGGGAGCGGGCCGGCTCGCCACCGGGGCCTGAGGGACGCTCGGGGCCCTGCCTGCGTCTGTCCGTCTGTCCGCGTCCCGCCCCAGCCCATGGCCACGGCCCCCGCAGGACTCGGCCTTGTGCTCTGCGAGTCGCCTCCTCCTGCCGTTTGGGAGACGCTGCAAATAAAATGTGAAATATTGGGTTCCTTCAGGTGTTTTTCTAGCGGCCGGTGACTCCCTTTCCTTAGCCTTCCTTAGGGTCAGGTTGTGTCTCACTGTAGGCGGACGCGGCTCGGTGTACCTGTCTTACGCGACCTCGCAACGGGGGCTGCTCTTCTTGAAGGCGGCCGTGACCACCTGTAAATGATCCCAGTCTAAAAGTAAAACTCGGGCAGCTCTTGTGGCATGGTTAAAAGTTTTCCCAGGCTTGCCTGCATCGCAGGTGCTGGCGGGTGTTCAGCTGAGGACACAAAAGGCGAGAGAAAACAAAAAAAAGTGAAGCAAATTTAAAAATGCTGCTACCAAAACTTAGCGTCCTGAAATTTAACAATGTCTTGCAGGATCTTGCAAACAGCAATTTACAGCGATACGTAAGTTAATTGATGGCGTAAGTTCGGGACAAAAATGTACTGTAGCCGCTGCGGCGATGTGATTCCTACGGACTGTTGGATTTCTTCCAGGAATGTGTCAAAGCTCGGAAAGCAATGCGGCTCGGTCTCATTGTGTACAGGAGATTATTTGATAATCATTTAAGTTATGTAAAAGAGTCTATGATAGGTCCTATAAAAATAAAGCTACACAATAGATCTAAGGTCTGTGGTTGTTACTGCCGTTGAAATGCAGCGTTCAAGGGGCTTTCACCGCGCCTCCGTCCTCTGTAATGGTTTCTTGGCAGGAGTTAAGACGGGCAGTGGGTTTTGTCTTTCCTAAATCTTTTGAAACGCAGTATTTTATCCACAGCGACCCATGCTTGTTTTGCCTTCATTTGTACTGGCTGTTTCTTTAACTTCCTAGAAAGAAGGGAACGATAATGTGCTACAAAGCCAAGGGATGAAAATTGTTACAGTTATGAAAACAGATCAAAATACTCGGGAGGTTTCCTATTGAGATGCGAGTCTTAACAGGCAATCCCGCAGTCTGGCTCCCCGCCAGTCCCCAGCGGATTGTTTGTTTTTGAAACGGGAGCCACATACGGATCAGCCTGCGGTTTGAGGTTTTGCCCTCGGGTGGTGACAAATCCTTGTGCCGTCTATCTTTTAAAAGATAATGTGAAAGGTAAAACAGTTTTCTTCATTCGTCAATCCCAGATTTAACTTTTCAGAGACGTGGGGTCAAGATGCCGGGATGTGTGGAGAGGTGAAGCAAGATCTTTTGGAAGTAAGCCGTGAGATAATTTGTTTCAGAAATTGGCTTAATTTTACTTTTAAACAGCAAGAGCTGCCTCTTTCCTCCCCAAAAGCTGCCCAAGGTCTCCACGAACTGTACGGAAAGGAACCACCACGGATGAGTGGCCACAGCACTCCAGTGTCTCATAGCTGAACCCTGTTACAGAGACGCACTTTTCGAGTATAATTTTGCGGTAGTTGATTTAACTAAGCGTCAGGAGATCGTGTATGAGGATCAATGGGCGGCTGGTCCAGCCAAGGTAGCTACAAATTAGGTTAATCCTGCCCCGCTGCTGGTTTCGATGACGGGACAGTGTCCTGCTCCGTGACCTCGGTCCTGCCGCCTTCACTATGGCAAACCTCCCAGTGAAGGGAGTGCACGTTTGCCTTCGCAAGCAGCGTGCCGCCAGGTCTGAGCAGAGCTTGCATAAAACGACCTTTTAGATTATCTAGACAAGACCCATGGGGGGTTATTTCAGTTGGAGAGGTGTTTTTGTGTTTAGCCACTGCTTCAAGCATGTGAATATGTAGCATATATTGGCAGCTGTTTGGAGTATTTTGGCTTGATGGTGCTGCGCTTATATCTTATTGCCCAGCTTTCTCACCTGAGCCGTGCGCCCGAGATCTGCGCTTTCAGCAGGCCGAAGCCAATGAAGGGGAAGCTGATAATGCAATGGTCTCTGCTAAGGAAAGATAACACCTCTTTTCACTTAGGATTTTGCTGAGCAATTTATTTATTTCCCAAGCTCAATATGCAAGCGTGTATTAACCAGGGCTCTAATCCTGAAGACCTTGCAGCCATCCTATTTGTCAGCTGTCTTGCAGACTTCCGTGAGATTTTGCTTGAAAAAAGACTAAAAGAGGTCTTCAGGAATAGACTCTGGGATATGCTCTGTAGGCATTGCAAACCTGAATTGTTTGGTTGCCCACAGGCCTCACCCTTTTATTCCAAGTAGCCGCGAAGTGCCACAAATCTGACCTGCTGGTGGTTTTTACTCGTTGGGTGCTCTGCTCCCAGGTAGGTGGTGACCTGTGGTGCTCAGAAGCAGAGCATCGTCAGCCTCCTTGGGTTAGATCTTGTCTCAGATCAGTGGGAGAAGCGGCTCCGCAGGCGTCAGCAGAGCTGGGCTGGTCTAAGACTGTCGTGGCAGCCCGCTCCAGATGCTGCCAGGTTGGGAGGGTTCTTCGTGGGCTTGCAAGGAGTTGGGGGCAGGCGCCAGGAGTCAGCCTGACGGAGCAGCAGCTGCAGATGTTGCTTCAGCTTAGCTTCTATTCTGCAATAGTTCCTTAAAAGGGGATTTTCAGTATATAGGAGGTTATGCTGGAAAAAAAAAATTAGTATCGGTATTCTTTGACGTACTGCTGCATTTCTGCCAGAGGATGTATTTGAGCAGTACCTGCTATGGGAAGTCTGATAGGGCTGGAAAGGAGCTAACAATGGCTGGGTCGATCCTGGCTGCTTTTCCCACAGCACAGGCCAGACAAAGGACTTCTGTGCAGCTCCTGAGGAGTGCCGGAGCTCCTCTCCGGGCTGCGGAGGCGGCGAGGGCACCGCTACCAGACCAAGGGTTGCCATCTAGCGGAGCTGCATCTTTTATCTTCTTTGTGCATGTGTGGGCTCTTTTTGTTGCGGTTGTTTCCCCCAGCTTGAATAGTGCAGGCACTGAAAATGTCACACAAGAGTCTCACTTAGAAACACCCTTGGGAAACTTCTTTCTCCGCCGAAATGTTGACGAGCATCATCTTAAGCATCTGTAAGAATAAAACCTTTTGTAATCGAGCAAGATATTTTGGTTTATCTGGTGCACTTTCACAAGGAGTCTGTCCCTAAGAACTAAAGCTGATCCTTTTTAGCTTTTCTGTCTTAAAAGAAGTGTGTCCCTTTGAATGGAAGCGGGTGCTGTTTTGTTGGATCAAGGTCAGACTATCAAACTGTGTCGTTTTACAAAGCCTGCGCCGAGTTCCTCAGATACGCTGAATTCCACTTTGTTGCTGGTGTATTTTACACATATTATCTGATTTTACTGGAGATTTTGGTGGGAAAGCATACACATCTTAATAATTTTTCATATGCAAAGATGATAAAGGAGAATAACAAGAACCCTTTCTTCTCTTGCTAAGTGAGGGAATCTTACCTTTCCTTAATAGTGATTTACTGAAGAGTAACAAAGGGTTCACCATGAGTAGTTATTACTGCATCTCAATATTTTGCAACTTAAATGGTCTGGGTCTTTTCCAAAGCCGCTTCAAGAAAGCAGAAAGATTCCTTTATTTTCTTGGATGGGCTTTTGAAACAGGCTTGCTAACTATTTAATGACCTCGGCTTGGGATTGCTCTAATACAGCCTGACCATCGACGATGAGTTACATAGGTGTTCAAACAGTGTTAGTAAAAAAGGTACAGAAGTTTATTGTCAACTCTTTTCTGACTTTTTGAGTGAACTGTTTTTGGCACAGTGCAAAGACTGAAGGTCATTCCGCAGTTATTGGCAAAAAGGAGGAAAAAAGGTGGTGGAGCAACTCCGTAGCGATGTGCAAGCCATTAAGATGGAAATGTGAGAGTGCAAGCCTACAAGCCTGACTATATGAAATGAGAGCTGGGAACGCTTTTAGGATAGCTTTATGTCAACCAAAGAGACTGCAGCCTGCCTTCTGTGCAATAAACTTGTCTCTCGTTTTTAAGATTGGTAAACACTTGTTTAAAATCCAGTGTTTTTTGTAACACATCCACATAAAAGAGTAAAAAAAGAGTGTGTTATAGTGACCCTCTCTCCCAAAATCTGCGTGGGTAAAGCTTGACAGATGATTGCTGAAAGGTGACGTTATGACAGGTGAGGGGAGAACTTCTGTTTTCTATGTTTTATAATATTTTTTGATACCTCACTATAACCTTGATTATCCTTGGTGACTCCCCTCCCTCACTGGCAGAGAACTGCTTCACTAGACTGGGGGTTTTTAGCCTTTTATGCTTTTTGGACCCCCTCCATATCAAATGTAAATATGCCATCAAAGCCTTCTTTTTTGTGGTTATTTTGGTTGTAGCCCACAGACCCACCGTTGTCCAGAGGTCACAGACTCAACATCACTGCATTGCTGTTGATGGAAAATATTTTTAATTGCTTGAATTGGCCCATGTAGGATTTGAGGAATATGCAGCATTTCTCACGTGATCCTTCACCTCTCCTTCTCTGAGACGGGGGAATCACGTCGTATTTATGAAACCTCTGTGACCCTGCCAGAGGCAGCTAAAACTGCACGCTTTACCCTGTGCTCCCTCCAGGTATTCCCTGACAATGTTGGGCATGTAAGAAAATGTGGATCGGTCCGTAATAAGGGAGGGAGGACAGGATTCAAGCCTTGCAGTAACGGGCTCTGGTGCTCCTTGTAGTGCGTGTTTTGTGTGTTGGGGTGTCTCCTGGTGGGCATTTTAGACTGCCTCAGTCTTAGCAGCTAATTGTTACTCAGTCTGCGGGCTCTGCTGAACAAATTCTGGCCAATCCTGCAGTGCCAGATGAAGAGGTGACTGTCCCCATTTGCTACCCCGCCTCTTTGCCGTAGGTGCCATCCCTTAGCAGCATGGACTGAAGGGAACTGTACCTGTGCCTCCGTTACTCAGTGCCCAAGTCCATCATCAAGGATGGTTTGAAGTGAACTGGGGGTTGTACTGATTAGCCCGGGAATGGCTGGAGTTCAGCTCAGCCATTTCAGCCACAGCTCAGCTAAGCAAATCTTCTTGCAGACTGGGAGTGAGTTAAACCTGAGACACTGGGTGACAACAATATTACTTTACTGGTAGCTGTGGACAGGGAATACAGACTGCTTTCTGTTTCTTGAGTAGAAGCTGGGTGTAATCATTACTGATTTTTTGTTGTCCAGCCTTATGAAAGATGCAGGCCCACTGCTTAAACCTCTGTGTGCCTCCACAGTGGTGAAAACTCAGTGAATGACTTCTAATTTGATGTTGCCAAGACACTCTTCAAATGTAAAGAATCCTGCCTGAGACAGGCTGCTGGACCAGGGACGGTGGCACAGGAGAGGCAGTGGCCCAGATTTTATCTCTTCTCATTTTCTTAATTGCAGACTGTAATACAGACTCTTCTACACTACAGGGTAAAGAGTTTATAGGGACTGATCCCCATGACCCGTTTCAACGACAGGTAGCAGACATGGCCCTTTCTGCAGGCAGTCATCCAAACCTTACGGCGAAGAGCTCGAGCCTGTGCCGGGTGTACTCAGGTCTCTGCTGTGGGGTCAGGCTGAGACAACGCTCCAGGGTGGCCTTGAGAGCTATCCTGGACCCTCCCTTAGTATGGCATACATAATATTTCCTTCTCCTCCCATGTCTCTGATGTGTTCAGCTCCTAAGCTAGCTGGAGCGCTTCTTTGGGTATTGAGGCTGAGCACCCTGAACGGTGCTCTTTCCTTCCAACAGTTAAAAATGAGGTTCATAGAGTGAATTTGTGAGATCTCTGGAAATCTCAGCAATTTCCCGAAGCAATCTGCAGGAGTTACAGATTAAAATACCGTTTATTGCTCTGACTGCTGACTGTATGAATACAGGGGTGACTGTGAGTTGAGCTGGACTCTGACAGATCTCTTGTTTGAATAATACCAGCCAGTGTTACAATTCTGCGATCAAATCCACTCCCAGTTCCAGCAGTCTCTTCCCTGGCAGTGGTTTGTCAGCTAGACTCGTTAGGTCTGGAGTAAACAGCCCTGTTGTTCTCAATATACAAAAAGCAGAGATCAGATAGGTAAAATTGCATGTGAATTCCAAATAAAAGGGAAATTCCATTCTCCTGCCACCATTTTTCATCAGCGGATAACTAATCAGGAATAATTTTTTGCATAGTAACGCTTCACAGTAGAACTAGGCTTTAAAGATTGGCTATAATTGCTTCTGTGCACTCAAATAATTGAATATAAATCAATTACCACCATTTTAGGTATTTGAACAGCCAAGCTCGCTCTATGAAGAAAACCCTTTCTCTCCTGTTTAATAGCCAGACCTTTAGCTTCTTTGTTTATCCACATATCTGGGACAAATGATTCAAACTCCGTCATTAATTAGTGATTTTATAAAGATTTTCCTTTCGGGACTGAAAGGTCAGCACACCCTTGAAGCGCTAGCAAAACAAATGTCTCCCATTTGCACATGAAGTCAAGGCTTGTGAGGAAGATGTCTCAGAAAATGACTTAAAGGGTAGAGGTTTAATTCGGGGTGGCTGCTTGTAAGAACACGCCTGGTGTGCTAAGCACAAATGTGATGACCAGATAGCCTGAATTTTATCCAAAAGTCTGTGATTAATATTTTTTACGGATTCGATGACTCTTCAGGCCTAGAGCCAGCTGACAGAAACACGAGGCACAAGGGCTGAAGTAAAAGTTGGGCCAGAGGAGAATGGCCCTGACCTCGATAGAATTTATTTTTATTGTATTGTTCAGAGACCCTTTGGTTGGCAGAGCCACATGCTGGCTCCTGGATGCTAGGGACAAGCCAGTGCTGCGGCCTGTGGCAGAGTGCTCCGAGCAAGGCACTGGCTTGGCCAATAGATGGGCCCTGCCGGGGAAGAAAGAACATATTTTAGTATGGGAAAAACACTACCTGGCTAATCCAGACCAGCTGGGATTATAAAAAAAATTTTGTTAAACAAGAGGAGAGAGATGAGTGACTAAGTAGAGAGAGGTCAAGGTTTTTTTCTGGGAGACGTAATTCAGACATCAGTCAATTGCTAGGCTTAGCATCATGTTAGGATGCCATAGTGATCCATTCGGGGCTTGAAATAGGTATTAATATTCCCAAATTATTACCTGTATTGATCTCTTTTTCTTGTATTTATGCTATTTTTACCACTGGTTTCAAGTCACCTCATTAATGTTTTCCAAGGAAGAGAAAAAGAACTCAGGAATAAAGGACTTGTTCTGTTGCAGAGAGAAAAAGGGGGAGCAAACAGAGAAATCCAAAACGATCTGCCATAAATAGCCTTGCTTTCAATTAGAAAACAAAACACAGAGAGCAGCTAAAAGTCCCACAATATTCAACTTGTGTTTTTTCCTACACTGATTTAATCTGTTTTACTAGTTAATGTGGCTTGTAGGGCAGCCACACAGATATTCCTGATTTCAGTAAGGAGTCCCTCTACGGAAGGTTTTTCTTGTGCAAGATTGGACAAGAAAAAAATACTCATTGCCACTGGTAAATCCCTGGTAAAATGTGATGTACCACTGACAGGACCTTCTCAGCTAGGCAAAAGCTACAGACTAGAGAAGTCCTCTACGGCCCTCAAGTGGTTCACGTTGAATCCTACACGTTGGGAAAGCAACGCCCCAGCCTTGGCAAGGAAGCTCCCAGGGCGGACGTGACCTTCCCTCCCAGAAAAGGCGCTTACCGAAGTTGCTGTGCTTCTCGCCAGCCTTCCCCTTCCTTTCCAGCTCCACCAGCCCCAGGGAGGATGCGCTGCCTTCCAGCAGGCTCAGCTTGTCAGCCTGCGTTTTCAGCTATGGGGCAAGCAAAGGCACAGAACGTGTTTTAGATGGAGGTGCCAAGCCAGGAGATGCCACTCGACGGCGTTGCAGGCCTCCCCGCGGGGTTTCCCCAGGCTCAGGACAGATTGCCCTTCTGTCTCCAGGAAAGTCAGCAGGAAAGGCTTCAGCCCTTGGCCTCTGAAGCCAAGGGGATGAAAACTTCCCCTGCAGTGGGCTTGGAAGGAGTCCTTGTCCTCAAGGGAGGAAAAAGAGACTCAGAAAGTGCCAGTCTCTCTCTTGGAGGGAAGCTTGGTCAAGCTCAGAGAGGGAAAAAGTGTCTGCAATGGCCCCCGTGGGCAAAGAAAGGTTGGGTTTGGGAGTGCTTTCAACTGCTTGACATACCCGGGCCCTCTCTGCCTCATTCCTCTCCCTGTGAGCCTGGTACTCTGCCCACACACACTCTTCCTCCCTTTCTTTCTGGAGCTGCTCCTCAAGCAGTGATGCCCGGAGATTTCTTTCATCCCACTGCATACACAGGTAGCACACTTCCTGCAGGGAATAAAAACAGGCAATGGTGAGAGAGACGTCAATGAAGGAAATGCCCAGGCTCAGTATCCATCTAACGATGCAGGCACACCGGCCGCAGGGGTACCTGTCCTGCTCTCCAGTGACCCTCACAGACTGGGGGTAGAGTTTGGGGCTGGGCTGTAGCAGAGCAGTGTGTGAGCAGCATGAGACCCTGTAAGGAGGCAACGAGAAGGCTCTTCAGAGCAGCCCCTTGGTGACCAGGCAGGGACTGAGCTCACTGCATGCAGGTGCAGAAAGGGGCTAGTGGGGAGGGACAGGACTTTTACTTGGGAAACGGGACAACATCGCCAGAAGCCGTCTGGGAAAGGGCGGTCTTGCTGCCTGATACGGCCGAACCCATCGTCCCTGGCCTCTGCAGGAGAGACAGCCCCACGTGAGACCATTGCCAGGGAAGGATCCCGTTGCCATCCAAGGTGCCTGGCCTGTGGGCTGCTAAGGCAGAAAGCTGCCCTCTGGCAGAGCTCCCTCTCCTCAGCATTAACCCCTCCTTAGAAGGAGCTGCACAGCTTGGACAAGCACCTAGAAAAAAACAAGCAAGGAGCAAATTAAGTTAGAGAGTGCTGCAGCAGAGGACAGTTAAGTTTGGGCAGTTGCGAGGCCCACAGGAAGACTCTGCTAGAGAGCTGTCTTGCAGACTCCTTGTGCTCATTTTGGCTGGGGTAGAGTTAATTTTCTTCACAGAAGCTGGTAAGCAGCTATGTTTTGGATTTGTGCTGAAAGCAGTGTTGATAATACAGGGATGTTTTCGTTATTGCTGAGCAGTGCTTACACAGAGTCAAGGCCTTTTCTGCATCTCACCCCACCCCACCGGCTGGGGGTGCACAAGAAGTTGAAAGGGGACACAGCTGGGACAGCTGACCCCAACTGACCAAAGGGATATCCCACACCATATGATGTCATGCTCAGCAATAAAAGCTCAGGGAAGAAGAAGGAAGGGAGGGACGTTCAGAGTGAAGGCGACCATCCAGCCAATTCCTTATCCACCGAAGAGTCCATCCATCAAATCCATCTCTCTCCAATGTAGAGAGAAGGATGTTGTGGGGGACTGGATCAAAGGCCTTACAGAAGCCCAGATAGATGACATCCATAGCTCTTCCCTTGTCCACTGATGTAGTCACTCCATCATAGAAGGACACTAGGTTGGTCAGGCAGGACTTGCCCTTGATGAAGCCATGCTGGCTGGCTGGAATCACCTCCCTGTCCTCCATTGGCCTTAGCATAGCTCGCAGGAGGATCTGTCCCATGGCCTTCCCAGGAACAGAGGAGAGGCTGACAGGTCGGTAGTTCCCAGGGTCCTCCTTTCTACCCTTTTTAAAAATGGGTGCAATGTTTCCCGTTTTCCAGTCACCGGGAACTTCACCTGGCTGCCATCTTTTCCAAATATTTTCCAAATAATACATTGCAAAGCCCTCCAGTTGGAAGCAACCCTCTTTATTGTTCACTAAGCAGCGGGATTTCGCCCTGGCAAATGCTCTCCCCTCCTCTGCTCACAGCTCGACAGCTGCAAGAGGTCAGCGCTGGCTCCCTGGCCTCTCTTCCCAGCTGCAGGACTTGGGGCACCGGGGCCCTTCAGGCGGCTCCTACCGGTGGATCTTCTCAGAGGCGCTAGGGAGGGAAAAAGAAAAGGTTCAAGGTTCAGGTCCAGCGAGGGAGGCCGAGGACACTGGCTGTCCCCGTCAGCCCCCACGCTCCTGGGTGTGCGCCTGGCCTGCGGCAGTCCCGATGGTCTCTGCGGCTCTGTGGAGGCCCCTCGTGTCCCAGCCCGGGGCGGGGAACCTCCGCAGCGCCAGGCTGAGGCGCTGTGCGGGGCCGGGGCAGAGACCTTGGGCCGAGCAGCTACAGAGGCGCAGGGCAAGGCCTCTGGCTGCAGATGCCGGGTGGGAGGAAGCAGGGGCTACAGGGCTCGAGGAGCTGGAGCCCAGCGCCTCATCCCGCTGGAGATCCCTGAGCGTGGAGCCACCCGTGGGTACTGGGTGCCAGGCGGAGCTCTCCTCTGGAGTCCCCACCCGCTGGCCCGCAGCGGGAGGGATGTCTGGGCGAGGGCCGCAGGATCCAGAGCCTGCTGCTGCCCCTCGAGCCGGGAGAGCCCAGGGCCCTGGGTGCCCGAGGGGCTGCTGGAAGGGGGAAGGCGGCCGTTGCAGGAGGGGCTTACCAGAGCCTCGGGATTTCCACAGCGCTGCTCTTGCGCCTCTCTTCCTCCAGGGCTTCCTTTCTCTTCTCCAGCAGCCTCCTCACCCGGGTGCCCCGCATGAGAAGGGAGCTGCAGCAGCAGAGAACGCCACTCTCACTTGGGCTGTCAGCCTGCCCGCCTCTGCCTGCCCCCAGCCCCCGGGGCAGGGAGCACAGCCCCCTTCCACTTGGGATCCCTGACCAGCAGCGCCCGGGGAGTTGTAGCCCACGGCCTTTGGGCTGCAGGGGGACAGCTGGCGTCAGGGCCTCTTCCCCGTCGTTCCCTACCAGAAGCAGCCGGGGCATGGAGGAGCAAAGCCCACAGGTCGGCAACCTGCATCCCTGATCCCTCAGGCGGCCTGCTGCCGCTTCGCTCATGGAGGCCTTTGTGGGAGCTGGCACACGCTTACTTGCTCAGGGACTTGTCCAGAGCAGCCGCCTCTGTCTTCTTCTTCTCCGGGGCGTGAGGGATGAGAAGATGCTGCTGCTTCAGTTGCCCTGGTGCCACCTGCACTCCAGACTTGCCGTCCCGTAAGGCTGGCCATCCTCCGGGCGTCAGCTGCACCTGCATTGGCAGGAGACGAAGGTGAGACCCCGGCCCGAGCTCACCGCAACGTGCAGCACCGTGGGAGGCAGCGATGCAAAGACCACCCAGCCTGCCCGCAGCTCCTAAGCCACCATCCCTGCCCACTGCCCTGCTTGCTGCCCCTCCATGAGCGCCGCCCCAGGAGCGCGTGTGTCCGCAGGGGGTACCTGTCCTGCTCTCCGGTGACCCTCACAGACTGGGGGTAGAGTTGTGGGCCAGGCCGTAGCAGACGGCTTGCGCTTCCCTTCTTCTCCCTTCCTTGAAGAGCTCTCCTCGCACACTGCCGGCAGTCTGCAAGCACACGAGAGGGGGGTTTCTGCTACGGCTGCTGCTCACCAGCCGAGTGCCGCTTCGGCAGCAGCGGGCAGCTCTCTGCGTGGGCCACCCCTCGTCCCTTCTCTGTGCTCTGACCCCAGGAGAAGCTGCAACCCGAGCTGTGGCACCAGCCTCCCGAAGCAGAGCTCAGGTGCCCACATCCAGACCCCATCCGGGGAACCCTCTCCCCTGCCGATCCCTCAGCCCTGCCCTCCCCAACCAAAAGAGGAGGCTCCCTTGCAGCTACGCAGCATGAGAAGTCAGCCGTAGCCTTCTGCTGTGAGCTTCCGCAGGCAGTGCCCACCAGGGCTGTACGCTGGCAGCAGGGGCAGGAGAGCAACCCCTGCCAGAACCTGCTTTCCGCTTGCTGCCCGGCAAGGAGAGGGCGGTTTGCCCGGAGACGTGTCACGATGGGTTTGGAGTTCACCAAGACCCTATGTCCCAAGACCGGCTCTCGCTGCGGCAAGGACCAGAGCCCTGGGCTTGCCTGCTCCAGCTCCCCACCAGCCTCACCTGAGAGAAGGCTCTTTTGCCCTGGCAGCCTCACCCAGCTCTCCTTCCAGCGTCACGCGAGGCAGTCTGACCGGAGAGGGACGTGCGCGGGAGAGCAGCCGGCGCCTGTCCGTGAGAGGCCCTGTGAGAAGGGG
Source organism: Theristicus caerulescens (assembly GCA_020745775.1). Taxonomy (NCBI): domain Eukaryota; kingdom Metazoa; phylum Chordata; class Aves; order Pelecaniformes; family Threskiornithidae; genus Theristicus; species Theristicus caerulescens. The sequence continues at coordinate 124,569,702 of CM036559.1, read as the reverse complement.
ACAAAAAGGCTCTTCGGAGCAGCCCCTTGGTGCCCACGCGACCAGTCAGGGACCGAGCCTCCCTGCGTGCCAGTGGGGAAAGGGGCTAGCAGAGAGGGACAGGGACACTCTTGCACACCAAGCTGTGCTTGGGGCTTTCTCCCTCTGAACCTTGCCCAGCTTTTCGTTTCTGCGGCCTGAGAGTGCTCCCACTCGTCTGCCTTTCTGCCTGCGTTTCACAGGCGGGGAAGTGAGTTTGGGTCTCTCTGCTGCCATCGTGGCCCCAGAGTGTCCCTTTGGGCACGTCAAGCCCCCAGAGGAGCTGTCAGGAGACGGGAGCTACAGGAGCCCAGTGCAGAAGGGCCCTCAGTGGTGTGGAATGCAATGGGGAGCGCTGGGCTGCCCTGCCATCTTGGTCCCTACCAAGGCCCTGCAGAGCTCCTGTCACGGGGAATCAGAGTGCCAGGAGGGGCCTCACCCTGTCCACATCCTGCTGCCTTGCCAGGGCGTAAGACAGAAAACGCAGGGTCTCTTGAACGCAGCGCTGCACCGTGTCCTGAGGAACGCGGATGTCCAAGGATACTGTGGCATAATTCAACCAAACGATTGGAAGAGCACCTGGGGAAAAACAGGCGAGGAGCAAAGCACCTCCAACCACCCGCAAAGCCGCAGCTCCTCAAAAGCTCCCCCTCTGCACTGCTTGCACCCTGACGGCCCCAGTGACCCTCATTTCTGCTCATGGCAGCTGGGACGGCTGCAGGTGCGGGCTGGCAGCAGGGAGGATGAGCTGAGGGCCCAGCAATGCACCACCGGTGTGGGGCACCAGGGCCTTGGAGCTCTGTGTTTTCAGGGATTCTCTTCTCTCCAGACTCTCAGACCAGAGAGTGCTTTGAGCTGGGGGAGGAAGGGGCTACGCAGAGCTCATCTTACAGCTGCACCAGAGGAGTCTGCAAGACAGCTCTGTAGCACAGCTTCGCAGCTGCCCACACCTGGCTGCCCTCCTCTTCAGCAATGTCCAAGTCACTTTGCTCCTCGCCTGTTTCTCGTCTCCTGCGAGACCTCTCTACCCTGCCCTTTTGCACCTTCTCCTCAGGGCCAGGGGCTCAGAGCCACGGCTGAAAGGCTCTGCTTTGTACAGGGTGAGGCCCCTCCTGGCACTCTGATTCCCCGTGACAGGAGCTCTGCAGGGCCTTGGTAGGGACCAAGATGGCAGGGCAGCCCAGCGCTCCCCATTGCATTCCACACCACTGAGGGCCCTTCTGCACTGGGCTCCTGTAGCTCCCGTCTCCTGACAGCTCCTCTGGGGGCTTGACGTGCCCAAAGGGACACTCTGGGGCCACGATGGCAGCAGAGAGACCCAAACTCACTTCCCCGCCTGTGAAACGCAGGCAGAAAGGCAGACGAGTGGGAGCACTCTCAGGCCGCAGAAACGAAAAGCTGGGCAAGGTTCAGAGGGAGAAAGCCCCAAGCACAGCTTGGTGTGCAAGAGTGTCCCTGTCCCTCTCTGCTAGCCCCTTTCCCCACTGGCACGCAGGGAGGCTCGGTCCCTGACTGGTCGCGTGGGCACCAAGGGGCTGCTCCGAAGAGCCTTTTTGTCCCCTTCTCACAGGGCCTCTCACGGACAGGCGCCGGCTGCTCTCCCGCGCACGTCCCTCTCCGGTCAGACTGCCTCGCGTGACGCTGGAAGGAGAGCTGGGTGAGGCTGCCAGGGCAAAAGAGCCTTCTCTCAGGTGAGGCTGGTGGGGAGCTGGAGCAGGCAAGCCCAGGGCTCTGGTCCTTGCCGCAGCGAGAGCCGGTCTTGGGACATAGGGTCTTGGTGAACTCCAAACCCATCGTGACACGTCTCCGGGCAAACCGCCCTCTCCTTGCCGGGCAGCAAGCGGAAAGCAGGTTCTGGCAGGGGTTGCTCTCCTGCCCCTGCTGCCAGCGTACAGCCCTGGTGGGCACTGCCTGCGGAAGCTCACAGCAGGCGGCTACGGCTGACTTCTCATGCTGCGTAGCTGCAAGGGAGCCTCCTCTTTTGGTTGGGGAGGGCAGGGCTGAGGGATCGGCAGGGGAGAGGGTTCCCCGGATGGGGTCTGGATGTGGGCACCTGAGCTCTGCTTCGGGAGGCTGGTGCCACAGCTCGGGTTGCAGCTTCTCCTGGGGTCAGAGCACAGAGAAGGGACGAGGGGTGGCCCACGCAGAGAGCTGCCCGCTGCTGCCGAAGCGGCACTCGGCTGGTGAGCAGCAGCCGTAGCAGAAACCCCCCTCTCGTGTGCTTGCAGACTGCCGGCAGTGCGCGAGGAGAGCTCTTCAAGGAAGGGAGAAGAAGGGAAGCGCAAGCCGTCTGCTACGGCCTGGCCCACAACTCTACCCCCAGTCTGTGAGGGTCACCGGAGAGCAGGACAGGTACCCCCTGCGGACACACGCGCTCCTGGGGCGGCGCTCATGGAGGGGCAGCAAGCAGGGCAGTGGGCAGGGATGGTGGCTTAGGAGCTGCGGGCAGGCTGGGTGGTCTTTGCATCGCTGCCTCCCACGGTGCTGCACGTTGCGGTGAGCTCGGGCCGGGGTCTCACCTTCGTCTCCTGCCAATGCAGGTGCAGCTGACGCCCGGAGGATGGCCAGCCTTACGGGACGGCAAGTCTGGAGTGCAGGTGGCACCAGGGCAACTGAAGCAGCAGCATCTTCTCATCCCTCACGCCCCGGAGAAGAAGAAGACAGAGGCGGCTGCTCTGGACAAGTCCCTGAGCAAGTAAGCGTGTGCCAGCTCCCACAAAGGCCTCCATGAGCGAAGCGGCAGCAGGCCGCCTGAGGGATCAGGGATGCAGGTTGCCGACCTGTGGGCTTTGCTCCTCCATGCCCCGGCTGCTTCTGGTAGGGAACGACGGGGAAGAGGCCCTGACGCCAGCTGTCCCCCTGCAGCCCAAAGGCCGTGGGCTACAACTCCCCGGGCGCTGCTGGTCAGGGATCCCAAGTGGAAGGGGGCTGTGCTCCCTGCCCCGGGGGCTGGGGGCAGGCAGAGGCGGGCAGGCTGACAGCCCAAGTGAGAGTGGCGTTCTCTGCTGCTGCAGCTCCCTTCTCATGCGGGGCACCCGGGTGAGGAGGCTGCTGGAGAAGAGAAAGGAAGCCCTGGAGGAAGAGAGGCGCAAGAGCAGCGCTGTGGAAATCCCGAGGCTCTGGTAAGCCCCTCCTGCAACGGCCGCCTTCCCCCTTCCAGCAGCCCCTCGGGCACCCAGGGCCCTGGGCTCTCCCGGCTCGAGGGGCAGCAGCAGGCTCTGGATCCTGCGGCCCTCGCCCAGACATCCCTCCCGCTGCGGGCCAGCGGGTGGGGACTCCAGAGGAGAGCTCCGCCTGGCACCCAGTACCCACGGGTGGCTCCACGCTCAGGGATCTCCAGCGGGATGAGGCGCTGGGCTCCAGCTCCTCGAGCCCTGTAGCCCCTGCTTCCTCCCACCCGGCATCTGCAGCCAGAGGCCTTGCCCTGCGCCTCTGTAGCTGCTCGGCCCAAGGTCTCTGCCCCGGCCCCGCACAGCGCCTCAGCCTGGCGCTGCGGAGGTTCCCCGCCCCGGGCTGGGACACGAGGGGCCTCCACAGAGCCGCAGAGACCATCGGGACTGCCGCAGGCCAGGCGCACACCCAGGAGCGTGGGGGCTGACGGGGACAGCCAGTGTCCTCGGCCTCCCTCGCTGGACCTGAACCTTGAACCTTTTCTTTTTCCCTCCCTAGCGCCTCTGAGAAGATCCACCGGTAGGAGCTGCCTGAAGGGCCCCGGTGCCCCAAGTCCTGCAGCTGGGAAGAGAGGCCAGGGAGCCAGCGCTGACCTCTTGCAGCTGTCGAGCTGTGAGCAGAGGAGGGGAGAGCATTTGCCAGGGCGAAATCCCACTGCTTAGTGAACAATAAAGAGGGTTGCTTCCAACTGGAGGGCTTTGCAATGTAGTTATTTGGAGTTACTGGGAAAGGAAGATGGATTAACAATCCCACAGCTTGTTGTGTAGGATGAAGCAAATGTGTGAAGTATTACGGCATAAATAGTTGCCTGAACGGCCTCTCCTTTTTGCAAGTTGGACCCTCCTGCCCCAAACAGGTCTTTGTCCAGGCTCACCAGGTGCTCTTCTCCCTAAGGTGCTTGCTGACCGACTCCTGTAGCCTGGCATTGCCCCTGTTTGTTCCCTTGCCCAAGGCCAGAGAGGTCTTGGAGTGTTGCCCACGTACAGCTCACTCTCCCCATCACAGCCAAGGACACTGGTACCCCACTGAGGCCTTCTTTGGGGGGGCAGGGGCAATTGCTCTGGGCTAGAGGAGGCCTCCCCAGGGCTCTGTGACATGGGGACACCACCAGACAGAGCCGCTGGCTGTGGGCAGCGCTTCCTCAGCAGCGTCCAGGAGAAAACACAGGGGTGGCAAGCAGCGTGTGTGTGCGGCATCCGTATCTGGGCTCAGGAGGATCCTGGCCACGAGCTTGGGTACATTGGGCTTCCCACTGCCCCCTTGTGCCCTGAGAGCAGCTTGGAAAAGAGGAGAGTTGGTGTGTTTGCTGGCTGTGGCTTGTGTGAGGGATGCAAAAGTGTTCAGTGAGTGACCCAAGCCATGGGTAACCAGGGAGTGTCATGGGCTGTCAGCCCAAGGGCTCAGGGGAGCATTCCTTGGTAACTCTATGTCAAGGATTAGTTCAGAAGTCAGGGCCATTGCCTCTCTCTCTTGTGATTTAATCGAGCCTGCCCATCTTGTGGGATGGTAACAGTGCTCTGGGCCAAGTTCATGAGATGGGGAGAGGTCCAGATGCTTTTTGGATCACACAGTATTTGTCTGAGCTTGTTCAGCCCTGGGCTGTTCCTGGAGGCCAGTGAGAAATGGCTCAGCCATGCCTAAACACAGAGGAGGTCCTGGAAGGATGAAAGGATTCAAGGATGGGGCGTGAGAGGGCAAAAGGAGATTGAGATCCTCCTGCCACCAGGAGACGGCACTGGGCCTGTCTGCACTGCGTGCTTGGGATTTGTTCTGGGACAGAGAAGGGCAGCACAATTGGCTTCCCAAGCCCGAGGACCCTTGTCTGAGACGGACATAAGAGAGCCTGAAAGGCACCTTCTATGGACCTGTCATTATTGTGCATATTTCACCCTCTCTCACATGCTTGCTTTCTTTCTCTTTTGCTAATGCCCTCAGAGACTTCTACCTTTAGTCAGTCATCCTTGCTCTGAGTTTCTTTCAGTTGCAATTGGCTATTCGTCCAGATTCTGCAAGATACAGGCCCTCTTTGATGAGTCTGAGTGTTGCTAAATGAACGAAGGACTGACTGAGGGCTGTGTGGGTTTCCCCTCAGCATTTCTGAGCCGGTTTTGTGTCCTCCAGTGACCACTGGTGGCTGGGGCTCCCTCCTGTGTGCCTGGGTTCATGTTGGTGGGCAGGCTCTCCGTGGGACCCCTCTCCTGTGGGTGCCAGCAGCCACCCCAGCCCCGGCTGCACCTCGGCTCCCCGCCCAGGGCCCTGCCGCTCCTGCTGGCAGCTTCCCGGGGCCTCTGGGAGCTGGTGCCAGATTGGCGGCAGCCTGCTGGCTTGGCAGTGCGTGATTAGTGGGACCTTCCCACTTGGGGACCCTTGTGCCAGGGTTAGCGTGGTTCAACTGACCAAACCTCCCCAGGTGCCCTGGGGCTTGGATGAGCGCTGCTGCAGAGCGGGCTCGCTCTGGCTGTCACAGCCTTGGGATGAGAGCCGTCCTACCAAAGGCGTCGGTGTCCCGCAGCTCCTGCGGCGCTCTAGGGAGCGGGCCTCAGCTGGAGGGGTTTCCAGGGAGTCACTTTGCCTTTGACCTGTGGGGAAGAGCGAGCCTGATAGGAGTTTAACAGGCAGCTGAGCAGCCCTGTTGTGCCGGATTTCATCCTGGAGAGATGCTGGGGGTGTTTAAGGACCCCACATCATCTCTTAATGCAGAAGAAACACCCTGGAGGTACCCTGTGGGCTACAGACATGCTAGGGGCCCTGTTGCTCTGACACGCAGAACAAAAGGAAGAGCCCAGCTGCAGCAGAAGGAACTGATCCATGCTGCCTGCAGTTCGTGCTGGGCAGCCCAGCATTCAGCCTGAGCATTTCTCCAGGCTTTCCCCACTTGTTGGAAAGCCCTTGGACGGGTGGTCCCTGGCTGAGGGTGTTTGCTCCGCTCTAGAGCATCTCTGGAGGGAGGTGAAAAAGGCCCAGGGAGCATGGCCATCTGCAAAGCTCACCAGACCGCTGCCGTCTGGCCCCTTTCCCATAAGCAGCAGCCAGGGCACAACAGCCTTGCTTGGAGAAGCTATGTCCCATCTCAGAAAGACTGAGCCCTGTGCCTCCTTTTCTCTCTCCTTTCAGGGTGTCAGAATACCTGGGCTGGGCACCTTCTGCCCTGTTAAACACTATTTGTCCATGGAGGGCCAGGGCCCAAAGGCCAACTACCTTGGATGGCAACAGGATCCTTCCCTAGCAATGGTCTCACGTGGGGCTGTCTCTCCTGCAGAGGCCAGGGCCGACGGGTTCGGCCGTATCAGGCAGCAAGACCGCCCTTTCCCAGACGGCTTCTGGCCATGCCATCGTGTTTCCCAATTGAGTACCTTTGCTTCTGCAGCCCTTGGCTGCTGACCACAGCAGCAGCTTCTCAGCTTCTCTTGGGTCAGCCGGTAGTGCCAGGGCTTGCCCGCTGCTTGGAAAGGAGCTGGAGGGAGGTTTTTTCCAAGGACTGGATCCTGTTGTCTTCTTTTTTTCCAGGATTGGGCTCTATGTAGCACCTGGGAGAGCTGCTGGGGAAGGGCCTCTTCAGCCTCCCAAGGGGCAGGTGGAGGTAAAGGAGGGAGAAGCGAGGAGGAAGGAAGAGCCTAACAGAACAAGTAATGTGGGAGCTGGCTCCTGGGAGTGCCTGTGTGTGCAGGTTTTGCTTTACCTATTTATCTGTCTTTTGTTTCAGCCCAGAGGTATTCTTACTTTTACCCTTCTGATTCTCTTCCCCATGCCACTGCCAGAGAGCGAGCAAGCTGGTTTATGGTACTTAGCTGCCTACAATCGTTAACCAACAAGAGATGGTAACAGTGATCAGGGCTGAGTTCATGATCAGGTGAGAGGGCCACAGGCCCTCGGGATCACTCCACGTGTGTCTGAGCTTGTTCAACACCCTGGGCTGTTCCTGGAGTGCAGTAAGAAATGACTCAGACATTCACAGGGAGAAGGGCCCACGTATGGAAGGCATTTTCAGACTTCCCCCAAAACAGTCATTGCCTCCACCATAGGAGCTGAGGGCTGAAGGTCCCAGGAGTATCGTTGCCTCCAAAGAACCAGGCAGAGGCTGCTGTCTCTCTGGCTGGCCTTGTCCCTGCAAGGCATGACAGCTGCCAGGCAAATCCAGAGGATAAAAAGAGGCCCCTGCTGTGGCAAGGGCATAGCTTGATCCTCCTTCTCTTGGACTCGCTATTTGCCTGGCCAAGACGAGCTGGACCAGAACCAGTACTCTGAAGAATAAACTGTGCTTCTGGAAGTCTCATTTCTGGAACAGTGAAGAATTAGGACTTTCAAGCCACCTCTCAAAAAGTGTCTTGTCTTTGGTGTCACTGGCAGAAGCATGGAGCCTTCCTTGCTGGCAGTGTTTGAAGAGGAAGACTGTTGGGTGACTGTCATGGGTCCGGCTGAGCACTCCCCGAGGCTCCCAGGCTGTTCAGGAAAATTTCCTCTCTTCATTTTTCCATTTATAAGGTACCCTCTCTCTTTTTGTTCTCTTCTCTTTTTTTTTTCCTTTTCATTCTTGCTTAATGTTTGAGAAGTCAGGCCCAGAAGCTGAACATACAGAAAGGTCAAGCCTTTAACTGAGCAGCGGGGAGGTGCACAGGAAGAAGAGGGAAGAAACTAAAAGAAGCTGTGCAGGCATCTTTCCAAAACAAAAAAAGTAATTGCCACCCTGCTGCCTCCCTTCTCAAAAGCAGACATTTTTTTCCAGAAACCATGGAAAAGACAAGGAAAGCTCAGTTTCAGGGTCTCTTGCTCACGAAATGCGAGTATTTCTCAGTGTCTCTCCCTGAACCTGAAACTCTTTCCTTCCTTAGCCTAGGTGAGGCGGCCTACCTATGCAAGGAGCGTGAAAGGTGCTGGCATTACAGGCACACGGACACTGGAGAGGCTGTGGCTCATCAGCAAAGGGACGAGATGCTTTTCCTGGTGCTAAAAGCCACTTAAGGATACTGTGGTAACCAGCCTTGGCCTTGTGCGTGAGTGGCGAGAACCGGGAAGGGAACGGCTGCCAGCAAGCCTCTCTGCTCTTTCCCAGTTACGGTCAGGAACACCGTCATCCCACTGGGATAGTATTTAGCAGGGCATGACAATTTTGCAGGGCTAGGGGAGACCTCCCTGGGACTCTGTGACACAGAGAGACCCCCCAGGAGGGTCTCTAGCTGGTGGCAGTCCTTCCTTAGCAGTGCCCAGCAGAAGACGCAGTGGGGCGGCCATGTGTGGGTTCGGGGGTGCCCCGGTCTCCAGCTCGGCTCCCCGCTGTGCGTCCCTTGGCTCCTGTGCCCTTGGAGAGCAGCCCAGACTGCAGAGGGGAGGGAGTCTGTAGTCCCCATGGAGCTGAGGGAGGTTTTGGGGTTTGTTTCCATGGCCCATGCACCAGCTTGGGTTGGAGGAGACTCCCCAGACACTGCTTTCGAAGCAGGAAAGGGTAGCGCTGCCCAAGCGGGCGCCTCTCCCAGGGCAACGCACACAGTTCCCATCACATCCAGAGAGCCACGGGCAAAGCGTGGCTGTCGTGTGTGAGGGATGAGCACGCATACAGCTGCCACCATGGGAGCGGGGCTCCGAGCTTCCCGCAGGCACTCCCACTAGGAATGGGACTCTTTGCTTCTGAGGTGGCCCGGGTAGCTTCTCCCAAGGCAGCTGAGCTGAGAGCCGGGCAGTGTGTTAAGCAAGCAGCAATATGCAGTGCTGATTGACTGGGACGGGCTGCAGCCATAATCTCTCTCTCTCCTTGGGGTACTGACTGCCCAGCTTGGACTCTGTGTTATTCCCTACTGATATGCTCCCACAGAGAAAAAGCAGCGGCAAGTAAAAAACTAGTTGGATTAATTTACTTTTATCATTCTGCAAGCCTGGAGGTGCATTTCTATCAGCAATGATATGAACCATGGGAACTGATGGAAAAAATGAGAAAACAGTTCTCACAAAAACTTATACATCTTGTGTTTGCATGGCTGCGGGGGGCCACCTGTAATCGTCAATAACAAATGAATCATAATCAGGACTGTAAACGAGCTGTTTCACAAAGGCTTCCTTGTCTGCTGGCTCGGGGTACCAAGAAGCAAGACCATGCTTGTAGGCCCAGTCAACAATCTGCAAAAAGATAAGCAAAATGAGCTGATGAAATAAAGTTGGCACGTTAGGAAGTTGAAACCAGCTGCAGTTTGGCCCTGGCTGTATTTTCCCTCTTTCCCCCATCTCCCCCCCTTGAAACTGTGTCCTCTTTTGCTTTTTTCTTTGTGCAGTTCCCTGAGTCAGCTGCACTTCATCCCTTGGGTGAGGGAATGCAAGCTGCCGGCAATTACTGGCTGCTTAGAAATGCACACCCCTGTCCTGGCAAAATGGTTGGAGTGTGCAATTAAAGAAGGAGAGCAGCCCGTTAACCACCTCTGCTCACACCCGCGAGCTCCTCAGCTACACTGTGCCTCCATCAGTAACTCCTAGCAGGCCAGGGTGATTCTCAGTGGGTGTCCCCTGAACAGGAATTACAAATTTGATGTATACAGGGCACCAATGCCACAATGAGACAACAAGCCCACATGTGGAATAGTATTTACGTACTTAGGCCCCTATCAAATACAGGAGGAGAGGTTCCAAAATAGCAATCTGGAACCTAAAATCTTTTGGCAACTTGCATCATGTTTGAATTTGACCCTAAACCTGATTTTTTTAAGTGCTGAGTCCTCACAGCTTCAAGCAATAAAGCAGAGCTTTGTAAGCTGTGAGGCACCCAGAATCAGGAGGTATTTTTCACATTTGGGCTTTAATGATGGGAGAAATCAAAGCAGCAGTTCTGGCTGGAAGGACTCCTGAGAATCATTGCTTTAGGCTGTAGAAAAAGTTAAATTAAAAAAACACAAAGCAAGAATGATACCAAGGCAATTCCTGCCGTCCCTACCACGGAAAGTGGAAATAAATGAGTACTCACTTTCACAGCGATTTTGAGAGACACCTCTCTGATGCTGTCCAGGGGGGGATAGAGTCTTCCTTCTGCAAGATTCTGCTCCGTCACCTCAGCAGCAATAGACTAGAAAGAAGAGAAAGGTAGTTTACAGAGATGGTCTCAAGCACGTACCACATTCACTAGCATTACACGATACCTGGCTGAAACCTCAGCAGCAGCGGAGCTGGGACTAGTTCTCAATGGGAACGACTGAACTATTCGAAGTACACGTGTGTGTGTGTTTCAGTGCAGACTTAAAACTGGAGCCAGAATGCTGCAAGTGCTGTGCCAGGGCATCAGTTGTGGAGAATGAGGAGAACCCTATCATGGCTCCTGCACCTTTGTAGGTGCAATGGAAGCTTGAGCTTTCCCTGAGACTGGGAAAGGCCACGGCTCTTTGCTGAGGTTGTGCAATTTCCACTTAATGCATTGCTGCAGGCCAGGTTCTTGAAAACACCTGAAGTAGGTGCACGTGCCTCTTATCACCTTTTTAAAAACATTAGTTAAATTCCAGTTGGAAACCTCTGCTGTGATGAGGAAGATATCATCAGAGATGTGCCGGACTCCGCAGGCGATGACTCCCAGTGCCACTCCTGGGAAGACGTAGGCGTTGTTTCCTTGGCCAGGGAAGAAGGTCTGTCCATTGGGCAGGGTTACCTTTGAGAATGGACTCCCACTTGCAAATATTCCCCGTCCCTGATAAGAGAGAGGAAGAGGCATCCAAATTCAGAAGAGACATCTTACATTTCTGCTGCCTGCCATGATCTGCGCTCAGGGGACTCTGGTGACCAAGTGGACAAACCTCCAGCCAGTCAGTGAGAGGCATCTCCACCAGAGCCATCTCCAGTTGATACTTCTGGAGGGCCTGGTCCTCAGAGCCACGAACAGGGCTATGGACAGGGCCACCGAGCACTGGGTGGGTGTTTGCACTGCCCAACTGCAAGTGCTCTGAACTCGCTGAGAAGGAGTCTCTCTTCCCGGAGAAAAGGAGGCCGAGGGGAGACCTTATCGCCCTCTACAACTGCCTGAAAGGAGGTTGTAGCGAGGTGGGGGTCAGTCTCTTCTCCCAAGTAACAAGCAATAGGACAAGAGGAAATGGCCTCAAGTGAGCTTTAGGTTGGATATTAGGAAAAATTTCTTCACTGAAAGGGTAGTCAGGCACTGGCACAGGCTGCCCAGGGAAGTGGCTGAGTCCCCATCCCTGGAGGTATTTAAAAGATGGGTAGATGTGGTGCTTAGGGACATGGGATGGACTTTAGTGGTGGACTTGGCAGTGCCAGGTTAACAGTTGGACTTGATAATCTTAAAGGTCTTTTCCAACCTAAATGATTCTATGATTCCTCCCTGTCAACCATCTACTGAGTGTGAAGAGGGACTCATGTGGGATAAAGGTCTGGGGACTGTGTGATTGCCCTAGCCAGCAGCAGGTGGTGGGGGGAGCAAAGGGGAGAGTGACACAAGGCCTCCTCTCTCACCCCAAGTCAATCCACATGACAATAATTCTTCAGTGACACTGAGCCTGAGTTGGGTGATGAAACTGTTACACAGATAGCTAGGGTGGCAAAACACAGGGGACAGTAGCCTGGGATGATGGGACACCTCAGACAGCTGTGGGTGAAGTAGGCAAGTGCTTTTTTTAGAGGATCACAAAGTAATTCAGGCTGGTAGGGACCCAAACTCCTGTTCACAGCAAGGTCAGCTATGTAATCAGACCAGGTTGCTCAGGGCTTTATCCAGCCTGGTCTTGAAAACCTGCCAGGACAGAGACCGCACAAGCAGTCTGGGCCCCTGTTCCACCTCCTGACTCTCCTCAGAGTGTGCAAGTTTTTCTTTATGACCAGCTTGAACCTCTTTTGTTTTGACTTCTGCCCACTGTCACTTGTCCGCCCACCATGTACCACTGTGGTTTCCTTGGTACAGTCATGGCCGCAGCGTACCCAGAGCACCCAGCTTCCCTATGCTGAGCTCCAGTACCTCGGTGAGGCGGTAGCACTGCTCCGCTGTGCACTCCGCTTTACTTGTGGGGTTGCTCAGGGCAAACACGATGGGCCTCTCATTGAAGGCTGCCATGTCCTTCAAAATCTTCTCAGTGAAAGCTCCTGCAACGGCTGCAACACCTAAAACAACAACAGCAGAGTGAGACGGTGCTTTCCGACTGTCTGACTTCAGCGCATTGGGCTGATCCCTCTTGGATGCCTCTATCGGTAAATGAACTGCGGGAGGGAACGGGCTCCATCTCTGGAGATGCAGGTAGGAATGTTTCTCATATTGTGGTGAGATCAAAAGCGTATCTCAAAATAAAGCCCTCTGCTACTCTGGGCAGAGTGGGAATCAGTGTTTGGGCTGGTCTGGCTGTGGCACTCAGCACTTTGCCTCCCGAAGACCTGCCGGAGCTGCCTGCTGTCATCCTCATCCTGCTCAGCCTGCCCGGGCCATGCTCGCTGCGGCGAGCCCCAAATCCTGCCTCCCGTGGCACCTCCCTCTGCAGCCCTGTCTGGGAGGGCTCCTACAGCTCCAAAGGAGAGGAAGCCTGTGCCCCACGGTCGAAGGGGAAAGGATGTGGAAAACTCAACTGACAAAATGGGGGTAAAAAAAGCTCATTTTGTTTTGACTGGGAGAACAAAAGGAGGCCCTGGAAGAAAGACAGAAACTCTCCTAAGAACTGAATTGATGTGAAAAGGTCGCGCTAAGAGAACTCCACCTATAATTGCTGTAGGCTTCACTTTCTGCACAACCTCTTCCAGCGTGTTCACACTGGGGTGGTCCTGGGCAAACATCTCTTTCTCATGGTTCAGGTGGCTCCTGCCCTGTGAGGACAAAGGAGGAGTCAAACTTTGGTCTGTTGGCAAAAGGTGAAGACATAATGTAGTAACTCATCAGTTCATTTCATCTCTTGGCCCTCTACAGACTCCTCAGAGCGGGTCCTCAGCATCAGCCAGTCAGGCATTGAGCTGTTGGTGTAACATCACATGGGCTGGTCTCCGCTCCTCTCACCCTCATTGATTGTGTGGAGGAAGGATCTGGCTGCCAAGGCAGAGAAGTTGTACATGTAGCACAAGTCTCCTCAGGTCTGAGAAGGGACAAGGGCAGAGGCCCCGAGGACCCAGGGAGTGCAGAGTAGAGCTGGGCCAGGCTGCATCACCAAGCAGGGCACAACGTTGCTGTTGCACTACCCCATATGAGTGACATGCAAGACTTCCAGTGCTGCTTGAGACCATGGCCATATGGAGTTACGATACCACTGAGATATCAGTCTATCCTACCACTTCAGAGACCCAGCCCGAAGCATTGCCTTTGGGTAGACAGTGCTGCTGGTACACTGTTGTCACCGTGAGATCTAGTCCTCTGAAAGCAGGAACAGCTCTGCTGACACCAGTGAAACTGCAGCCCTTACTCCAGGGCTGAGCAGGGTCCAAGGTATCTGCCTGCTCTGGCCTCTCTCTAGCTTGCAGAAGGTGGCGGGGGAGTGGAGCTCAGTTCTTGAGACAAATTTACCTTTACAATCAGTCCCTTGGAGTCCACCATCCAAATTTTTTTGATGGCATCCTCTCGTGAAATTCCTTCCTTTTCCATGGCCATGAGGATGAGATGAGCTATGCCCATTGCAGCCTGGAACACGGTACATAAACACTTCATTGGGGTATCATGATCTTTTGGGGAGGGGAGATTTTAAATGAGATATGTGTTGGGTCATCCGCCAGCACTGCACAAAGCTGGGAGGCTTTCTGCTCCATGCTTGTACAGTGCTATGGCATGGGGCTGATTTTAGCACTGTAGGTGCTGACATAAATAAAAAACCCCAAACAATCGTCCAGCAGAGCAGGCTGCCGTGAGGCTGGAGCAATGGAGGTGGTACCTTGACAGGCAGAGGCTGTCTCCATCATTTAAACCAGCTGCTGCAGGGGAGGAAAAGGGGCAGACACTGAACAAAGGTTGGTGATGACGCTGGTACAGAGGAACTCAAAGCAGAGTGGGATTGCTGCATCTGAAGTACAGCCAAGAGGAAAGTCCTCTTCTCCCACTCCTGCCTGAGGACGCAGCCCTGGACATGCTGTGGGTGTTTGTGGTCCTACAGCTGTGCCCAGCCCTCCTGCCCAGACGGGGACTAACAAGGCACGATGGTCTCTGTGCCACAGCACAGACATATCTGTCAGGAGGGGTGGAAAAAGAAAAGAAGCAACCTTTGCTTCACAGACAAACAGTGAGTAACAGACCTTGCCCAAAGTCCCACAGGTGGGTGAGAGCTGAGCCACGACCTGGACCAACGTCTTTAGTCCACAGTCCAGGCTTTAGAGACTTTTTCTTCCCCCTCTCTCTTTGAGCAAGGCACCTTACAGACTACCTGACTTCTGCCATGGGGGCAATATGACTAACTCCAAAAAGTGAGGTTATGTTTTTACAGTTCTTTGAATCTGAATCCTTTTGACTCTATTGCGAAAGAGGCTCTGGTTTACCCTAAATACCAACCCTGAGGACTCAAACCAGCCTCCTCAATGTTCCTGCAGCACCTTGCCTCACCAGGGACTTCCCTCAAGGTACTTAAAGCCCCACTGACACATGGGCAACCTCGTAGCTTCCAGAAAGTCTGCCCAGGACTCATGGGCTAAGAGGTCACTAAAAGACTGTTGGCAACTTCTACACAGCAGCAAGATCCACCTGTGGGGCCCACTCCTGCCCAGTGACAAGGAACCTGCTTCGGTGCTTTGTTTTCATGAAGCCAAGCCTTGCAGGAAGTTTCATGGTTGACTTTTCTCTAAATTTGAATTTAGATCACATTTAGGAACAAACTCAAGAACACTCCTACCTCTCCAGCTCCCTGGAAAACAAACTTATGATCAGAGAGCTTGTTCTTTGTGATCCTTAAGGCTGCAAAGATGCCAGCGACGGCAACAGATGCAGTGCCTGAAAAGAGAGAAACACCATGAGATGGTCATCCTGGCACATGGATTGTCTACCCTACTGATAGGCTGTTAGAAACCTTGTGGTAGGAACCATTCTCTTAGATCCTGTCACTAAAGGATCAGAGTGCCTTCCCTTACTCTGAAATATTAATCCTCAGAAGACCCCTGCAAAGCAGGAGAACACCAATTTCCCTCTATATATAGACTCAAAGGGACACTGGGTCCCAGAATGCCAGAAGTTAGGTATTAACTTCTGAGGGTTTAAGATGCATGTGACTTGTCTAAGGTCACATAAGACATCTGTAGCAGAGTGGTGGTCTGAACTTGGGCACCCTTGTCACAAAATCCTCTGTGATTGTGGCATTACCATCCCCTTCTCCTCATTTACCTTCACAGCCTAGCACCACCTTCTTTTTTTACGTCCCTGATACTCTGATACCCTGACACCCTGACTCAGAACCATCACACCTCACTGCCAAGCATTAAGGAGTCATTGAGAACATGAGTTGGTCCCAGATTAGTGAGAAAAATCCAGTATATGGAGAGCAGCGTCCTGCTGTTACAGCCATCATGATATGTACAGCTTTCCATCCTTCAAGGGAGGCAGATGCCTAGACTGAATAAACCTGCCTTCCCCTCACATCAATCACATATAACATTAATATAATGTCCTATCCCAGGTGAAGGAAGAGGGTGGAAAGAAACCAAGTAAGGCACAGACTAGAATTATAGAATCATAGAATCATTAAGGTTGGAAAAGACCCTTAAGATCATCAGGTCCAACCATTAACCTAACACTGCCAAGGCCACCACTAAACCATGTCCTCAAGCACCACATCTACACCTCTTTTAAATACCTCCAGGGATGGGGACTCAGCCACTTCCCTGGGCAGCCTGTTCCACTGCCTGACTACCCTTTTGGTGAAGAAGTTTTTCCTAATATCCAACCTAAACCTCTCCTGGTGCAACTTGAGGCCGTTTCTTCTTGTCCTATCGCTTGTTACTTGGGAGAAGTGAGGATTCAGGCACTGGTGGTATCTCAGGTCACCTGGGCAAGCTGGATACAGGTGCTAAAGGTGAGCTAGGAATGAAGGAGGCAGTTTTATTCCTCAGCCTTTTGAAGGATGCCAGTTCAGATGTGCCCCCAGCTCTGATGCTGTCCCCAGCTCTAATGTTGGTGTCTCCATTCTCATCTTCAGAAGCTTTGTGAGAAATCAGGGAGGCCACAAGTAACAAGTCTTGAGTGAGTGGTCATGGGTGGGGGGGACAACAAACCCTTTTAGGCTAATAAACCTGATTTCACCAAATTTCCAGCATTTCCTATTTTCCTGCCCATTTAATCAGGCAGTGCATCAGGGTTTCAATCAGCCAGTGCTTCAGTGAGCCCCTTGCAGGGTCCTCAGGGCCTGGGGTGCTGCCGGGCAGCAGCCAACAGCCGGGTTGGGAAACACGAGCAGCTCATGAGCGAAGCACGCCCATGAGCAGTGAAACCAGCAGATGGTGCTGCCTCATCTGTCAAGGACCGAGAAAACAAATTCAGCTTTACCTGCTCCTTTTCTTTAGTGCAAAAGCCACAGCTAAACTAGAAATCTACTGGTACATCATGGCATCGGGGAATGATTTACTCTCTCATTATTTCCATGCAAGCAGAAAACCTACTGGGAATACAGTTACTCTGGCAGAGAACTAACTTTTATTGACATGGCCTATTTTGCTTAGGGAACCTACATAAGCTACTCTGACAAAGAAAAGGTTTATTGGCCAGATCAGAAGTGTTTATCAATACCATTAGCTCACCAACATTTTTCTTTTATAACTCAGATGAGTTTAGTTCTCCAAAAATGAATAATTAGTGCCACTTAAGAGTGATTCTGGTTTAGCAGAGGTGGCAGCAGCCACATTCCTGCAGCAAACGTTAGTGCCGCGGTGCCCATGCACAGGCACACCGGTAGAGAATGGCAGCAGCAGCATTTCTTACTCATGAGGGCACTGCAAGCCTCTGTGTCTTGAACACAAAGTGGACTAGACTAACAGTTGGTGGCTTCTGAAGCCTTTTTCTTGCAAAGAATCCCTTGAGACACTTGCTTCAGCACTAAGGGTGAATTCCCTTCACTAGCTCAGAAAACAGTTTGGATCAGTTTATTTCCAGATCCAGACCATCTGAGTTCAGTCAGTTTAACAGGGAGTTGATGGGGAGGGAACCAGGCACTGAATGCTCTGCTGCTTCAGTATTAACATGTCAGCTCAGACAACTGAAGGATGTATGTGAAGGATTTCCTCTCGCTTCTCCTGCACCAAATCTCTGGCTTTTTAAGCTGTATTTAGAGTAATGTATTTATCTGGTGAAATGCCATGCCATCGGACTAGAAAAATTGCAGAGGAAGATAACGAACACCCAAGGACTTTAAAGGAACACCAGATAATTGCCTAGTTTTCAGATTTTGCTTTTTATGGGTGTCACATGCTTATTCTCCGTATTTCAGTAAGTCTATAATCAGCAGCACTGCCTGGCTCGCTGCCATGCCAGATGCTAAGGATGGGACTCCTCTAAACAACCACGTATGATCCTGCGCACGCTAAAGCAGACACCTAAACTGGGTCCAATGAAATGCACCCTAAAAGTGTCACTACCACCACAGAGTTTTTTAAGAGAGACAAGATAACTGGCATACATGTAGACACTTCTATTGCAGACGTCTGAAGTTTGGAGGAAGGGATCCCACCCTGGCAGTCTGAACTGCAAAGAAGTGGGGAGAGCCCAGGGTCCCACAGTTGGCAGCAATGCCAAGCTTGTGGCATGCAGTAGGATATGAACACCTACGCATGTGCTCATGCTCTCACATCACATGCTGTCTCCCAGGCTTACGTTGCACAGAAATCCCCAAATCCCTGTGTGGGTGGGAGTGGGGAACTGATCAGAGGAAGAAATCCAAAAGTGGAATAATTACAGTACGACAGTGTGTCAGGTCACAGCATTAGCAGCAATAGATGCCTGGAAAGTATTTAAAAGAAAGAAATGTAACTGGAGAAATATCTTGTTTCTCTTGGTCCTGGACCCAGGCAAAATTGCTTAATACCCTATGATTGTCAAGAAGCCTGATGGGACGAATGCTGGTATCTGCAAACCCGTTTAAATGGAAAATGCTCATGGGACATTCAGCAGAGGGACTCGAGGTCTTTTTAAAGATGTTACTAGCAGGAATTTGCGATGTGGGGCGTACGGAGAGAAAGGATGCATGGATTCAGTCTGCAGAGCAGCGTGCATTTTGCAGAGCGGAGACCTGTGGGACTGGGTGTGCCGTTACTCATCCCCTGCCCTTGCACTGCGGCTCTGACTAACAGCAGGACTCTGTTCAGCTCTGCCATTCCTAATCCTCCTCCTCGCTCTCCAATGTGTTTCTAATCCCTCCACGTCTCCCAGACTGCACCTCACCCCCATTACTCAAGTAACAAAGTTACTGCACCTTGGCCTCAGCTCAATATTTTTCTTTGATAATGACAATTTCTGAGCATGGAACAATAGAGCATCTCTATGGAGGAGAGTTCACAGCTGGTTCATGTAAAGAATTGGCTAATCGCTGTGCTTCAATTCTGAAAAGATCACAAAATGAGATGGGGGGGGAACCCCTCACCTTGAGTTGTGGCAAGAAAAAAACAACCACCCTTCAACACGTTGGTCTATCTGTTTTCCAAAGAGATTGAATGCTGCTATTGCAGATAACTACTTCCTTAAGTAATTAACAAGAGCCAGCTTGGCTGGTCTGTATCTGAGGTGAGATATGGAGTGGCACAGAGAGAAGAAAGGAAAACGCTCACAAATCATCCCCTCTGTCCAAGACTTGACATGAACGCTCAACATAATATCACTAAATAGCAAGCAGACCTCAGGAGCCTCTCTGGGGACTCCAGAGCAACAGGACTGGCAAAGAAAAGAGGCATTTAAAACTCAGGTACACTCAGGAAAATGGCCATCCCAGTAGGAATGAAATCTCTGACACTCAGGCACATTCAGAATATTGAAAAACATTAAGGAAAACCCCTCTGAGGCTGATATTCCACTTGCACTAGTGTAAGTAAGAACAAGCCCCTGCGGAGGGAGCTGGAGCTACACTGGAGCAAAACCCGGGGGCAAGGATCCGCTCCACAGCTTCAAGACACTGCACAGATGGAAAAGGCTCAGCCCAGAGGCACCCATGCCCGGGGACCTTATCCTTCCTTCAGAGCGGGGACAGCGGACAGAGGGGTGAGCAGCTTCGTGCATGGAGTTACGGGCAGCGCCGGCACGAGTGCAACAGGCAAAGTGCTGCCCAGCGCCGACGGCAAGGCTGTGCCGCGTGGGACAGCACCCAGCGGCTATGCAGGGGACATGGGGGGAAGCGGGGACACCGCGGATGCTTGGGGGCAGGAGTCCCGCCGTGCCGAGGGCTGGCACTGCCCTGTCACCTGGCCCGGGGCTGGCTGAGCGCAGCAGAGCATCACCACCATGCCAAATCCTTCTGGTAGCAGCAGTGATGGGAGCGCAAAGCCACACCACTGCCCGTTTCTTCACGCAACACCCGTGTGGGTGATTCCCCCTTCTCCACAGCACACTGGTGGAAGAGATGGCTAAATTCAGCCTGATCTTTTATTTTCTACCCTTGCCCCACCTGCTTACACTTCGCCCCATCAAAACCACGCCAAGATGAGGGCCCAGGGAACAGCAAACACCGGTTTAACAGCTCCAGCAAAAGGCAGCCAAGAAAATATATCTAAATTTATGGATGCAGAGGAAGCATAGGGATTTTCCAAATCCTGGTTCACATTAACTCCCTGCAGCAGTTCTGCCTGTTACTGGAAAGCAGAGTGGAGCTTGTGCAGATCCACTCCAAATACACAATCAAAAGTCAAACACAACAAAGCTGAAGCAAAAAGCTGCCGAAGTGTTTGCAGCTCAAGGTCTTCACCTCCATGGCTGCGGGCTAGTGTTAGCCTTCCCCCAAAGGGCCTCTGTAAGATATTAAGAAAATAAACCTAGAAATGGTGTGGAGCAAGTCAATGAGGGGAGACCTTATCGCTCTCTACAACTACCCGAAGGGAGGTCGTAGCAAGGTGGGGGTCGGTCTCTTCTCCCAAGTAACAAGCAATAGGACAAGAGGAAATGGCCTCAAGCTGTGCCGGGGCGGTTTAGGTTGGATATTAGGAAAAACTTCTTCACCAAAAGGGTAGTCAGGCCCTGGCACAGGCTGCCCAGGGAAGTGGTGGAGTCCCCATCCCCGGAGGTATTTAAAAGACGGATAGATGCAGTGCTTAGGGACATGGTTTAGTGGTGGGCTTGGCAGTGCTGGGTTAACAGTTGGACTTGATGATCTTAAATGTCTTTTCCAACCTAAACGATTCTATGATTCTATGATAACGAGAACAGCAGTAAAATGCAAAGCAACGATGCTCAGGGAAGGAACTCGCTTTCTCCACTAACAGATTTAGGGACACTGGTGACCCAGAAAAGGCAGTGGTGTGGTGAAGAGCTGTCTGACAGCGGAGATGCAGAACTCATCTTAAAGTAGATGCCTAACGTAGGTCACCTCTAGGTGCCTGTTTTTAATCCTTCCACTGTAAAGTGCTTGGACTGCACAGTGCAGTGCCTTAAAACCGCATCGCAGCGCTGGCCTGCAGCATGGCCCTCGCTCCTGCCTGCGCAGTGCCAGCCAGTGCCCAGGCGGTGCCAAGGGGCAGACCGAACCCCCTCGTCCACGAAGGCAGAGGCTACCAGGCAGCTGCCAGCACTTCGCAAGAAAGCATCCCCATCCTCATCGCGGCAGTGGAGGCCCTGGGGGTGATGTTTTATACCAGTGAGCTAAACCAGTTCAGAGCACAGCCCTGTTCTTCTGTTTGTTTTGCCTCCTTAGCCTGGACTTGGCTTAAAGATCATGGACAGCTTAATACTGAGGTGATGTGCGCTGTTCTTTACTGCAAAGGAGGAGTTTGCAAGGGCATCCAGTGAACAAGAGAAACAGCAAACAAGAAAAGCAGGAGAGGAAAAAGGATCAAATGTTACAATCCCCAAAATGACAGAAGATACAGGCCAGATCTTTAGGGCCCTGCACCCCTAAGCCCAAGACACGGAAGGCTATTTACACCCAGGAGTCCATACTGTTCTGACCTGGCTTGTTTAGCAGTCAATGTGTGATTTACACACATGTCTAGGAGCTGGATCTTAAATAGTTAATGTTTATTAACTATCAAGGGAAAATGCAGGAGCCTCCTCTGCTGCAGGGCACAGCATGGGCCTGGTAATGGTGAACCTCTACAGGACTGAGAACATCTCCACATCTATCTTCAGGCTGGGTAAATCCCCACAGGGAAAGCGTGCTGCTCAGGAGCTGCCTGGCAGGACATAGCCTGCTTTGTTCCGCAGCAGGGTATCGTCCAGCGCTCCCTTCCTATTGTGCTTCCCCCCCTCCTTAGCTTCCTGCGATAATTACTGATGCATTTTCCACGCCAGCTGAAACAACAAAGTAAGATACTGTACCATTTTAATCTGCTGAAATTAGTTAATGCTGAGCCAAAAACTAGCTTCGCACAGCACATGGAAACGTGCCTGCAAATTAGGCCACGTTTGCACATGACTGATTTCTAACTTGCCCAAATGTTTGAAGCCGCTCAGATTTGCGGCACTGGAGTCAGCCTGTTCCCAACCCTCAGCTGAGGTCTGGGAGCAGTGTCCCTCCTGGCTGAGCCACTGCTTCCTGAAGTGTCCTGGAAAGGTTATGGAAAGGTTATCTGCTAGGATAATGAGGAAAGGTGGTTGGTGGGTCAAGAGATATTTTAAGACTCATCAGCAGTCACACATCCAACAACAAAGGGGAATCATTGCTCTAAGGAGTGGGAAAAGACCCAGAGAGGTTCTGCGAAAGTGATGACCCCTGTGCATTGCCTGTGGACTACTTCAGTTGTGGAGGGACTACGGAAATACAAAAGGCTGAGTGTTTGTAACATGGCTATTGATTTGGGGTTTCCCATCCTGAAGTACCTTGAAGAAGTCTCATTTGCACGGTGTAGGTGTTCAGCCTGTTTTAGAAGTCCTATCTGTTCACAGCGTCTCAAACTGGACATGGATGTATCTGAAACACTGAGATTGGTGGTTCTTTGAGAAGCTATCAATGTTACACTTACATCAGGTCTAGTTTTAAAAGACTGCTAAAGATGCCCACAGCCAGGAGATAGTAGGCTTTATGCTTCTGTGCACTATTCTCTCTGCCCTGCCCATATGTGTGAAAGGCTTTTGAATGACACAATCAGATACAATTAATTAAATAACACTTCAGAGATTTCTTCATTTTTCTGCAACTCTGGCTAAACTTCCAGAACAACTTCTGCTGTTCAGTACTGAGTAAGCAATCTAAGCCTGAAGAATTCATGTTTGATATGTGAATATGGAGGGTAACACACTGATCAAAAAGGAGAATGAACTTTTCATAGAAAAAATAAGGTTGGAAGAGATGCCTGGAGGTCACCTAGCCCAGTATCTGCTTAAAGCAGGGCTAGCTTCCAAATTAGATTAGGTTGCTTAGGGTCTTCTCAAAGGATAAAAGTCCCTAAGCCTCTCTGCACAACTTGTCCCAGTGTTCAACCACTCTCCTGGTGAATAATGTTTTTGTTATGTCTGATCAGATAACTGAATCATGACACTGAAGGATGTCTGTTGGAGCATAAAGATTTCAGTTCAGCCAGCCAAGCAGTCCAACTCAATTCACAGGTTGGTGGGTCTGATCCCATTTCTGCTTAGCCCAGGCACAAACTCCTGCTGATTCTTGTGGGAATTCAGTGCACATCTTTGAAGGCTGTGTTGGAATTAGGCAGGCTCTTTGCCACAAAGACACTGAGGCACGTGCACACAGAGCCCTAGTCCCATGATGAGAACCTTAGGTGTGCAAATTTACAGGGTTTCTATAGACTCCTGCTTATTTAGCAGGGATTATTCAACAGATGAAGTCCATGCGACCTGATGAGATGCGTCTGAGGATGCTGAGGTACGCAGCCAATGGCATTACAAAGTCATTCTTTGAAAGGTTTTGGTAATCAGGAAGATTCCCAATGCCTGAAAAAAGACAAATGTCACACCCATCTTCAAGAAGTGCCAGAAGAAAGATCCAGGGAATTTTAGCTCAGTCAACCTAACCTCAATACCTGGGGATTACAAAGCAAATCTTCCAGGAAGGCATGTCTATGAACCTAAAGGTGATTGAGAACAGCATGGATTTCCCAAGGCAAATCATGCCTGACCAACCCAGCTGCCTTCTGTGATGAGACAACTGGCTACGTGGACAAGGAGAGGGCAGTGGGTTTTGCTTTCTTTGACCCACATGAGGCCTTTGAAACAATCTCCCAAAGCATCCTTGTAGCCAAACTGGAGAGATACAGACTGAACAAGTGGACTGTCAGGTGGGTGAAAAAGTGGCTGGGCTGCTGGGCTCAAAGGCTTGTGGTCAGTGGTACAAAGAGGCCAGTACTATTTACGTTCTATTAACAATCTGGATGATAAGAGAGAGTACACGCCCAGCAAGTTCGTGGATGATTACAAATTGGGGATAGTGATCGATGACTGTCACTCACAGCGATCTCAAAAGGCTGGAGAAATGGGTTCAGGGAAACCTCATGAAGGTCAGCAAAGGCAAATGCAAAGTCCTGCACCTGGGAGGAAGGAATAACCTCACGCAACAGCACATGGTAGGGGCTGATGGCTGAAAAGCAGCTTTGCAGAAGACGACTTGGGCGTAATGGCAGACAACAGGTTGAAGATGAGCCAGCAATGCACCCTTGTGGCACAGACGGCCAACAGCCTGCTAGACTGTGTCAACTGAAGTCTAGGCAGCAGGTCAAGGAAAGAAATAATTTCTTTCTATTTCAGCACTTTTGAGGTCATATCTAGACTAGCATCTCCAGTTCGGGGCTCTCAGGACAAGGAATATATGGACAAACTGGAGCAAGTCCAGAGGACGGCCATCAACATGACCAGAGTGTACAAGGAGGACTGAGAGACCTGGGTTTCATTAGGCTGGAGAAGGCTAAGAGGGCATCTAATTTCTGCCTATAACTACTTACCCATTGTGTGTAAAGCAGCCAGATTCTTCTCAGAGGTGCACAGCGAAAGGATGATGGGCAATGAACACAAGTTGCATCTAGGGAAATTCCAACTAGGTATCAGGGGAAAAAATGCACAAGGAAGATGAGAAAACTTTGGAACAGGTAGCATAAAGAGGTTGCGAATATCCATCCTTGTAGATACTGAAAATTATTTGGCTGGACAAGGCTCTGAGGAACCTGATCTAATGTCAAAGTTGGATCTAACTTTGAAACCACCTTTTATTTGAGTGAGGGCTGGGTGATGTCCAGTGCTCCCTTCCAAACTAACCTCTTGAATGATATTATATATTTTCTTGTATGAAGCAGGAAGCCAGAGGTGCCTGTCTCGGGGATCCACAAGACTCAATGGTTGGACTTGATGATCTAACGGTTGGACTTGATGATCTTAAGGGTCTTTCCCAACCTTAACGATTCTATGATTCTATGATTCTATGACTTGACACCTTTGTAAGACGTTTCAGTTGTCTACTTTTTGTCACTGTGCACAGTTAAGTGGAGCAAAGTTACAGTAGGAAGAGAAAGAGCAGGATCTAAAGCATTCTCATGTCCCTCCAATTTCCTATGTGCTTCATTGCCTGCCCTGGTACTTCACTGGGAAAAAGGAAGAAGTGACAATCAGTTTTCTCCTGTAGAGCTGAAATTGAAGCTGTTGCCCCTTGCATGAACCCAGACAGAGCTGGGAAAGGACTGATGTCATCACCCCCAAGGAGGAAGGAGAAGCACTCCCTTAATGGGGAGCTCCCACGCGCGGGCACTGTGAGCCGGCTCCTGCTAGCTCCCAGGCTAATGGCTTTCAGAATAAGAGCAATCACCTTGTCCCGGTTTGTGGTACCTGGCAAGCGTCCCACTCGGCATCAGCAGGCTGGCTCGAACTGGAAGGGGTCTGAGTCATTTTAATTCTGTGGGGTTAGGATGGATTTGGCAATACGGTAATTTGTGTAACAAAAAAAAAAGTAGGCGTTAATATTTTAAACTGCTTTCTGTTTGTGTAGGCCCTGGGGCAGCAAGAGGGAGGCCCAAGGGAGTTTAAGTGGAGTAATTTATACTTTCTTCCCACACCTCATCTCTGTGTGCGTGTGTAGGCATACCGCAGAGTCCCACTAACCAACGGGCAATGGTTTTAAATTAGTGTAGCTCAGGCCTGATCTAACTTGCACTGTTTGTGCCTAAGATGTGTTTTTAAATCAATATAGTTAAAACAACACTGGCTCGGAAGCTGGGATAATTCTGGCTTCAGGAGGTCTGTTCCTGCCTGTCTTGAGTAAAATGAATCAGGCCTGCTTAAACAAGGCTTTGTATAATTCTCATTAAGCATTTAAAACACAATTTGCATTGAACTCTCCCACTTTTTTAAGCAGGCGAGTCACGAAACACCGGCATGTTAGAAAAGAGAGAGCCTGAGGCAAAACCAAAGAACAGGAGAGTGTAAGTGAGAAAATGGCACTTCCTACCTTTCTGGTATCATCTGGGGACACCGAGGGGTGTGTTAGGGTGGGTACATCAGACTGCTCATCCCAGCTTCAACTCCATTAATCTCTGACACGACTCCAAGACAGAGTTAACTGAGCAGATCCAAGTTACTTCAGCTTCCCAAAGGTCCTCAAAACTCATTCCTGACTACAACCCGGGCTTGTAATCCCCTTTTCTTTCTGACAGCTACATAAAATAGCCTGAAACAGTGGCTTGCCTCCCTTGACTCATCGCTTGTCTGTGCAAAAGATCAGCAGGATTTCTTTCTTTATCTAGTACTGTGAAACCAGTGCCAGTTAGATGCTTTATTTGAGAATATAAGGGAGTTTTACTAGTAAGAGGTAAAATCCTACTGTTTTAACAGGTGGGACTCTGGAGAATTTTCAGAGGACTTGACATCTCCCATGCACCCTGACACACATCTAACGGGGGAGAAGCAGACAAGGTCCATTTTATGGCAAGGCTGTTTTACAGCATCCTCCTGGATGTGGTTTGCTCCTCTGGGGGAGTCATTTCCAGGAACTGTCTGAAACATTCAGCTATGACCTATGGCCAAAAAGAAACTATAAAAAACACAGTCTCCTGCTTCCCACTCATAATCTTCAGTTTTACTTTAATATCCTCTTTTTCTTCTCTCTGTCAATTGAAGAAACCATTCCAATTCACTCTAGTTCCCCCAAGAAAACCTACATCCAGGCCCACAGATCTGCCACATTGCCTGGCCTCTTTCCTTTCAACTGCTGAGTCCCCTTCCACTTGCAGAGAGAGCAACTAATCCAGAATAAATCTTTATATCATCGGCTTCTTATTTTGGGCTTCATCTGTCCATCTGCAGAAAAGTTTGAATTCTTGGTTCCTCCATTCAAGACTTCAATTAAAAAATGTATCTCCTGTGTTCTCTTTTCTTGTGCTCCTCTCCACTTAAAGCTTTTGTGGGTGGCAAGAACACCTCATGAGTCTTCTTGTGCAGGAGTATCTATCTCACCTTCTCTGAAATGCCTTAAGCTCCTCTGCTTCTAAACCCTCTTCATGAAAGTGTCATTGAGCAGGACCGTGCATCCCATCACACCAACCATATTCCCACAAGCCAGGGTCTTACTCCCTCTTGTGCCATGACAGCTATGAACAGGCTGTTCCACACACTGCCAAATATTGCTAGATGGGTGGCAGATGCAGAAATAGTGCTGGAAATTCTGCTCACAAAAGAACCAGCATTGTGTGAAAAATGACACTGGCATTTCTTTCAGTCTCTTTCAAGTACAAGTGAGGATAAGCCCAGCCGACTGCAAATAATTAAATCAACAAACCTTGGAAATTTCTGCGTGTTGCAAGCAGGACTAGACAAAAGAAGAAAAGATGAAGGGACTCACAGGAGAAGAACTGGTTATTTGTAATCATTTGGGAAGATCCTGTCCCTGTTGGATGGGCAAACAGCCCTTCCAACGGTTTAAAGCAAAGTCAGCACCAGACCACGATGCCACCAATATGCAGCTTGCGTCCCTCTGCACATTTGAGCAATTCTGCTGACTGCTGAGCTCATGGGGCCTGGGAGACGTGCTGGTTATAACCCCAGCTTTGCTGCTGTCATTTCTCTTTGGCGCTGGAAGAGTTATGTTAACCTGAGAACATATCTGTTCTCAGATTACCCTGGAGTTAGCATCCATGGAGAGGAAAGAAGCTGGTTTACCTTTCCATTTGTGCATGTAATAAGGAGGATAACAATAGAGGGACAATGCCAGGATCAGCTAATGACCACCTGGCTCATGGAAACTGAAAGCCTTGTGTAACTGCTAAAACATCATCATTGTTTTAGCTAAATTATAGAAAATTAATGGAACTCTCTAAATTACCTTAATAATCTAAAGCACATGATCCATTTTCTCCCTTGAACAACACTTCTGCAGTGAACAGCTAAATTCCTAAAAAAATGGAGACTCAGTTTTCAACTTAGACTGCTGTGCTTTTGTTTATATTTTTAAATGCGTATGTGTAAACTCTAAAATTTATCACACATCTGAGTATTGTATAATAAACAGTCTTGTGATCTTAATCACCTTTTCTCATGACAAGGTGAAGGTTAAATTTGCATTTTCCTAACAGTACTTACTTACCCTGAATATCATCATTGAACGTACAGTATCTGTTGCGGTATTTATTGAGGAGACGAAAAGCGTTAGCATTGGCAAAATCTTCAAACTGGATCAGACAATTCATGCCATACCTGAAAGATAAAGGGTAATTAAAAATGGATAAAAGTATTTCCACAACATAGGACAATATATACATCATCTTTTACCAGCACAATGTAGCTAGAGGCTTTAGTGCAGAGATAAATTTGAACCTCAACTGTATGAGGTTCAACAAGGCTCAATGCTGGGTCCTGCACTTGGGTCACAACAACCCCAGGCAACGCTACAGGCTTGGGGAGGAGTGGCTGGAGAGCTGCCCAGCAGAAAAGGACCTGGGGGTGTTGGTCAACAGCCACCTGCATGTGAGCCAGCAGTGTGCCCAGGTGGCCAAGAGGGCCAATGGCATCCTGGCTTGTCTCAGGAATAGTGTGGCCAGCAGGACCAGGGAGGTGATAGTGCCCCTGTACTCGGCACTGGTGAGGCCGCACCTCGAATACTGTGTTCAGTTTTGGGCCCCTCACTACAAGAAGGACATCGAGGTGCTGGAGCGTGTCCAGAGAAGGGCAACAAAGCTGGTGAAGGGTCTGGAGCACAAGTCTTATGGGGAGCGGCTGAGGGAGCTGGGGTTGTTTAGTTTGGAGAAGAGGAGGCTGAGGGGAGACCTTATCACTTTCTACAACTACCTGAAAGGAGGCTGTAGCGAGGTGGAGGTTGGTCTCTTCTCCCAAGTAACAAGTGATAGAACGAGAGGAAATGGCCTCAAGCTGCGCCAGGGTAAGTTTAGTTTAGATACTAGGAAAAACTTCTTTACTGAAAGAGTAGTCAGGCACTGGAACAGGCTGCCCAGGGAAGCGGTTGAGTCCCCATCCCTGGAGGTATTTAGAAGACGGGTAGATGTGGTGCTTAGGGACATGGTTTAGTGGTGGACTTGGCAGTGCTAGGTTAACGGTTGGACTTGATGATCTTAAGGGTCCTTTCCAACCTAATTGATTCTATGATTCTATGATAAAAGTATCATAAGAGAAATGCATCACAGTAACAGCAAACAGGATCACACGCTTCCCAAGGTCCATACACTCAGAAATGTGGAGTCACCAAGACTAAATTGTATTCATAATTCCAGGGGCTTCTTAATATGTATACCTACATATATATATATGTGTGTGACTATTTTCACACATATATGTGTGTGTGACTATTTTTTTATATCTTTTGACTATTGGTATGACAAATTTTCATTGGCATATTTACCAATGAGCTTCTCAAAGTGAAGGAGACGCTCTTTTGTAATGGATATTGCAGCTGCCATGCTGCAATACAGCAAATCTGACTGCAAAGGGAACATCAGTCAAAGGGACACCACCAAGTGCCCACTTCAACTGTAGGTGACCAAGAGATGAGAAAAATCCTGCTCATAGGATCCCATGGGCTGAGTGCTTCACAGTGTGATTTCACGGCCAGATTTTTGTGTTTTGGAAACATGTTTCTCTCCACTCAGTTGCTTTGCAGGAAACCAGCACGCAATGACAGCTAGTGACCCATAGAGTCAAAAGGCAGGAAATAATTGCCAACTTTCTGTAATTATCCACTAATATCAGGGCAAGTGTGCAGTTTCTAAAAATTGGGTAATATTTGGACTGCTCCATACCTATACACTTCCAGCACTTTGTATGGCTCTAAGCTGCATTAAAGCTTTGCTAATAAAATCCAAAAGGGCCGTAAGTACTCTTTTCTCTCACATGAATGTGATGGGGCAGTGGGAGAAGGTCAGGGAACGAGTAATGCAACTACTGGCAATCTCTGGGCTGCAGGCAGGTGAAAAGGCTCTAAATAGCTGCACTGTGTCAGAGACCTGAGCCTCTCTGGGACTGTAAGCAGTGCAGAGGCAGCATCACCTTACATACGTCCCATTCAGACCTTCCTCCTTTGCCACTGAAATCTGAGGTAGGGGACACCCCTGCTTTAAACCAGACATTTATACTGGATAAAACATGCTCCATTTGAGAACCATGGCTCCTGTCATGAAAAGCTCTTTTCATGGCACTCACAGTGTGGGGAGTCAGGCTCTCCTGGAAGGGCCTCGGATTTTTTATTATTATTATTTTCTATTTCAAGTATGTCTGTCAGCAAGGAGACAATGATAAGCACATGCATTGTGCTCCTTTATTTGTCTGTCATGAGAAACTCTCGCTTCATAAACCTGGTCTCAAAAAGGGAAAAGGGTTGGCTCTTACACTTGCTTCACATTCTCTGTGCTTGCTTTTAGAAAAGGACCACAGTGATTTGAGAGCTGCGTATGACTGTTTTAGATACAAAAAGCTCAGATTGAACTCAATGCCTCGCTCCAGGTAAGTCTCCCATTATCCTACTAAGCTTAATATTTGCAAAATAATATTAATATTTGCAAAAATTTCAATGAAAAATTAGGTGCTTGGAGTCTTTGAATCAGGGACACAGAAGCTGTGGAAACTTTTCTATGGGGTCTGCAATGCAGTGTCATCCCCAGAGGGGAGTGTCATTGCTCCTGTCACCAAAGAACGGGGCATGTCCACGTTCCAGAGCTGTGTGTGCAGAGATCCCTGACTGAGCACAGCACAGCTCCGTGCCAGAACATGGTGCTGTCTCCTTTCTCCTGGGCACCTTTCGGCTCTCTTCAGCTTCTCCTTTGGTGGCACACCTGCAAGGCAGGACATACCACAGTGGGTGGTTATCTTCCTGGCTAATGTGGAATCCAATGACTGAGGGCATCTTTAATTTATCATCTCATGTGCAGTCTGGGTACCCTTCTAATACCTGGGTACCATCAGAGATGGACTACCATGCCCAGTCCCCACTGTTTGTGTTTCCCATACCACTCCTGAAAGAGAATACAGCACAGAGGGGTTAAAAATCGCTTTCAAAATTAGTCTATATTTATTGTGTGCCATCTGATAGCTCCTACTTTATAAAGTATACTTACTCCCCACTCTGCAATGTCAGAGTCCGGTGAGCCCTCTCTAGGTAGGCAGATGCAAGCATGACTGGTCATACTGGCCAGAAAGGCAGCAACTTCTTGTCTTGTTTACTGTGCTGAAAGGAGCAAGAAAAGAGCCCTGTGCGATATCCCTGTTGTAGTTATACCACAACTCTCACCCTGCATATGGAGGTCTAGGCATGGATTTTCCAGGGGACCAACAGGCTTTGAAGTTCAGCAGGATCTAGATGTTCAGGTGGGGAAATTCCAGCTTGCCAGACTTCAAGGGAAAAAAAAAACCTAAAAAAGGGACTGGACAACTGCTCCCATTGGTTTTGTGACTTTGAACAGGACAAATTCTTTCCTGCACTCTATAAGACAGGCCACATTACATGGTTCAACAGCAACTGGAGTCTATTGAAATTTTGTATTTCTTTTTATAAGATGCTCTTAAATTGTCCCCAGTGTGCTGCTAACTGCAAGTTACACCGAGTATTTGAGGGACAGACTGCTTATGCACTTTAAGCCTCCCCACTGCAGATTCTGTCAGCTATCAAGGAGACATCCAGTATCAAAATTTCTTCTGAAATGCTGAGCAACACTCTGAAAAGCAATAGATGAAGACTCTCAAGTCTCTTTCTCTCTGTAAAGTCTTGGAAGTCAAAATGAACATTGTGGATATCCAAGGAATTTGTGCAAATAAACAATACAAAAAGTGCCTGTGAAAGTCAGTTTTCTAATGGGTGAGCCTCTTAGCCGTCGTTTCAATGTGTAAGGAAAACATGGCTAAGAGGGAGATGACACACCATCCAGAACATCTGCTAACATCTCACAGCAAACAATTAGCAAATCTTTAAGCAACTTCAGTTGCTATAGAAACTATTTCTCTAACACCAGTCTTATTATTTATTTGTATCACCGAGGAAGTAACATTACTGTCTTGCTTAACAAAATCAGTGATCTCAGCCAGCATTAATGTATGTGTGACCAGCTCTTCAAAGAGCATAAGGGTAGGTGGGTGGGTTTCCCTGACTACAGAGTCGAATTTGCAAAAGTAGTAACCTGAACATTTTTTGTTCTCTTTTGAGCACAGAATTCTTTCCTCATGTCACATTCCTCGTCTGCAGCATGAGACAGTGCACAGTTACTTCTATTTTTGTCTTTGATCATTTTTTATTAAGCAGAGCACAAGGAAGTTATGGTGGCCCATAAACACTTCATTTCTCTTCCTGCCCCTCAGTATGACAGGACAGTGCTGGAATGCAAACTCTTTTCACTGAGCTATTTTTTTGAAGATTGTTTTGTTTTTCCCTGCAACGCGTCCACTGAGCTTTTTAAAGCATAACCACATTTTTGAGCCTATGTGAGCCTTTGCATAATGATGTGAGAACTAAAGTTTTCATTAATAAAGACCACAAGCTGGTCATGGGAAGACCCTAAGACCGGATGCTTTAAATGAAAGAACCAAATATTTCAGACTTACAGTTAAAGATGGGAATCTCGGGATGATGATCCTAGTCCTCAAGGACTATCCACCTTACTGGGGTTTTGACAGGACTTTATAGAACTTGTGCTGCTCAAAGTCACTGAAATTAAACACAAATTAGGCACCTGACTTACTGAGCCATCTTAGAAATCCACCAGTTAATGACTACTGCTCTTTCCTAAGGGTACTTTGGTGGCTGTGTGCAATGCTCCATCCGAGGATGACCTGATCAGCCTAGCAAGGAGTATGAACAAAACTGCTGGGCCCATGTGCAGTCACATCCTTGTGAGTATCAACACGATGAGTCAGTTCTACTGTCCTTCCTCCACAGCACAGTAACTCAAGATTTGTGTAACCTGTTTCATCCCAAAGGAATTCAGAGCACTCTACAAAGTACTTGGGTAGCATCCAAAAGTAAAATGTAGCCAACATGGGACTGGAGCACAGAACTGCTTTAATATGCAACAATGCAAAAAAAAAATCCAGCTTAGGAGAGAAGGTGGAGAATATCTGCTACTGCAAAGGGAAAGGGTGGTCAAAGAGCTGCTACTTGTACTGGAATTCAGCCAACAAAATGCAGTGCAGACTAGGATTTCTTCCTCTACATATCTAGAAGTTGGCTGTGTAATGCTAAGCTAGACAACTCTGGCTGCTTTCTCAGACAACAGAGAGAAAGAGGCACGTCCAATAGCAACTTGAACTAGTCTAAATGGAAAATGTAAGTAGATAACATCTCTGGAGATGCCGCTTTCTCCAGCCTCTGTGAAGACAGTCTAAGATGACGAACTTAAATTTAGATGTCTAACTTTAGACACCTCAATTAGGAGACACAATCTAACGTTATCTAATTATCATAGCTGGTTAGGAAGATCTTAAATATACCTCATGCACCCTAGGCCACTGGCTTATCACCCTTTCAACTGCAATGCTCCACTGTCCTTCAAAGCCTGTAATTTCTTTGTTGATCTTCTCTATAGAAATTGCCCTGCTCCATCCCTTGTGTATTGTATCCACGTGGTCCCCTATCAGGTTATATGGAAATACTTCAGGATGGCATGAAATATACTGGCCAGTCTCCCCTCATCATAACGTTTTTTAAATGAAAACTGGATTTTGACAGAACTGATTTTGCAAAATTGTTGTGCTTCATTGGAGACATTGCAGTTTCCATCAAGAAACTAGACTTAACAATTTCTTGTTGGAGAAATCATTTTTAGTGAGGTATGCTTTTGTCTAACCAGCTAAGAGATTTTGCTTTGTTTAACTTGCGCCATCTGATACAAATGCAGTTCTGAGTTAGTACACCCCGAAGTGCTTAGAACATGCTTGCTCTCTATAGGTGCAGGATCCCTCTTTACAGAATAAGTGATTGTAAAGTGAGTATTTGAACAAGGATTTCTGAAGATCCCCTCCAAGACATTTAAATATCCTTAAATTGGTTGCTAGAATTAAGGGTGGCCCTGCAGAGAGACCTTGCAAACTGCTGTGGTAGGAAGAGGCTCCTGAGGTCAGTCTGCTTGGCTTGTTGCCAGTTCTCATAGATTCTTCCATGCTTCTACCGATCCATGTGACTCACCTAACTTTCAGCTCAGAGCCTGAAGGAGAGTCTGAAGCCAAGAGCAGCAGGTCACATCAGGACTGAATGTTTTCCAGGCCAGGAAAGGCATGGCCAGCTAAGGTTGGCTCCCTCCAGTAATCTCATCCTGACTGTCAGTGACTCATCTTCTCTAGAGCATTCTGTCATCTTCTTGGCATCTGAGACATTAGCAGTTAAACACTCAGGATCTAATTGCCTTTATCTAAAAGGAAAGCTCAAATGTAGACTATCAGGATTTCAGACTGACAAGGTACATTGAAACAGAGCAAGTGCCAATCTCCAGTTTGGTTTCTTCCATTCCCCAGTTCTTCCCCCCTGCTTTCAAAGAAGGAAGGCTTTGTTTTTTGACCTTCTGATTTTGGATTCAAAGCTCTTGCCATTCCTCTTGGGCACACTGAAGTGTGCATTTCTTGGGATCTCTGCAGTCCTATGTCTCCTTGTGGAACTGGAGCTTTCCCCTTACCATGAGCAATTCTTACATTTGCAGGCTGTGGAAAAGGATGCTCGGACAGGTCTTTTCTGTACCTCTCTGACAAAGGTGGTTTTGAAACAATTCTGACATGCTGGATAGAAATGGAGAGTCACAACAGTCTTTTATGGTCACTAGATGTTATCCAGGTTGATGTCTTAACGCCAATGCCCTCTCAACCACCGCAACACATACACACTTTTCAGCAACAATGAGACCTTCTGGAGTGACAAGCCAAACTCTGTTCTAATGGTTTGTTGTATGGTGGGTTAATGTCAGATATCCTTTGCTGAAGGTTCTGTGTGTTTTTTTCAGATAAAACACTGAATCTAATTTCTCTCTAACAACAGTTTTTCACTTCTGTCTTGTAAGAGGAGACACTAAAAGTCGTTATTTAATACCATCACCATGTCTCCTGGTTCACTGTTGGCTGCCAGACCACCATCTGGGGACCCTCTTCTCTACCATCTCTGGAATCAATTTAGCCATTTTAGTTAGAAACAAAAAGATGTATTTTGTCAGTTCTTCCTCATAAAAAAAATCACTTGTCTTTCATGGCAAGTATTATATTGCTGTCTCATTAGTTTGCATATTTGGGTGTTTTGTGCCTTAATTATGACCCAAAGTCTGGCTTTCTCTCCCATACCTTGCAAAAACCTTCCTGTAAAAATAGCCTTACTGAGAAAACCATTACAGAATGGTCCCATACACTCATTTTAGTCTGATCTCCAGACCTTGCCTAGCAACTTTTGCACAAACAAGATTTTTAATGAAATAATATACTATTGATCAAAATAATGGTATAAGACTGTCACCCTAATGAAGGATGACTCTAGGAGCTAAACGCATACAATAGCACAAGTCTGTTGTAAAAATTACCACCCAAAAATCTTTATTAAGAAATTATTCTGTTTCCTGGAAAACAAACAAGTGTAGGATTCACGCTTTGTTTATCACTGTACTGTTGTTCTGGTGCTGTTACTATCAACCTAGAGCTACACTGAATCTTTGGGCTATGTTAACGGGAAAGATGCTGTTAGTAAAGTCTGTATCCCCTGTAGAGGATGATACCATCTCTCTCCGATGAGCACAAAGTGTGGAACAAAAGAGCATGAATCCCAGAAGAGGGAGACAGATGTTTTCCTGATGACACTGCTTTTAGCTTCTTTATTCAAGAGACTTCTAATTTGCCTGAACAATCTCATTATGCAACTTGGTTCTTTCATCCTCATTTGTACGTACCTCTTCGAGTTCATCCAGCCTCATTATAAGCCACGAGGTCAGAGAGGAAAAAAATCCATGAGGCAGCAGTTACCATTTGAGAAGCATCTGAACAAAACTGCACAAGTCAGAACTTCAAGGGTGGCCTGAGGACCTGTGCAGTGCCTTTGCTGACCAGTATCAAAAGGGCATTTCTGTTCACCATGAGCAGGGAGTATAAAACATTCCTACATGCATGAAAAAAAAAATTGTAAGAAGGTCCAGTTCCTTTATGGAAAGAATCACAGGCAGGAGGTTCCAATCTCTATCTGAATTTAGCATTTTATAGCACTGCTTTCAGTCATTCATGATGTAAGGAGTCTGCTTTGAGGCACTGCATGCCCTACTCATAGTCTTCAATAAAACCAGGCAGAGAAGAGCCAAATTGTCCTTGCCCTTGTCCTTGAGACTTTCTTATGGCTGCTTGATACACCAGCAACCAAATTTCTGATTTCCAAGAAAAATGAAATTTTCAGTAAAGGAGCCCGTCACTAGAAAAAAATCATGCTTGGCAAGTGATCAGCATTCAGGATTGGAAAACCAAAGTCCACTTTAGCAAGTTAAACACGAGCACCTGAGTCTGGCCAGTGTCCTGAGACCATTCTTACTGTTAAATTGTTAACATGATCCTTGGCAGGCTTTTGGTCAGACCAGCAGTACTCTGCCACGCAATTCCTGGCCACGGTTTAGGGGTCAGTTTGGTCAGGCACCACCTCAAGAGATGGTTTGCCTGTGGATTTATAGCGGCAAGAGAGCTAAGCAGTATGGATAAAGCTAAGCCGTATGGATATGAGCAGCAACCAGAATGCCATTTGGCCTTACGACCAGAAAATGGGCTCTGGCCTCTCTTGTTTACTAGTACAGATGTAGCTAGAAAAGAAGTAACTTAGAAGTGGGCAAAGCACTTCCCTCATTCCACTGCAGCCAGGATCTCACTTTGCCCCTGGAGAGGATGAGGGCAGTGACTTAAGAACCTGCATTTACCTTGTGTATGAAGGGGAAGCACCTCTGTGCCTCTGCTGTGTTACGGGGGTCCTGCCTGAGCATCCTCAGGAGGGCAGAAATGGGGTCCAGGGCCAGCTGGGGCATTCAGAGAGAGAAAAGGCAAGTTGTTCCCATAAGGTCTTTGCAAACTCAGTTTTCACAAACAAGAGTAGAAGAAAACTGGACCGTTGTCCCATCTGACACCAAGGTTGACTCAAGGCACAGGACAAGATATGCTTTCACCTACTTTAGAAATAGAGACAGAACCAGCAATCTTAAATAAGCAAACACTGGTACCAAGCTAAGAAGAGCCTTAGAGGGAAAAAGTACCTTTGTTCATCCCGTGTAAAAAGGGCGTGAGGCCCAGGCTCATTCTTGTTATTGGGGACCCAGCTCCTTCACACCTCTGAGTCGGCTGATAGCCCCTTAACGGCAGCTCTGGTGTGGTTGATGGGCTCTTTGCAATAGGCAGGTTACACAAAAGCGTAAGTATGTCCCAGGAGGCTAAGGCTTTTCTAGTGTCATTCATGTCTGGGAAATCTCACCTCAGGATTGCACTGTTTGCATGTTTGTATGCGTTTCTGGCCAAGAAGAGGAAACCCAGATAGGTAAAGAGACAATAGCGAGACGGGGTTACTACTAGGAGGCATGGGGCCAGGCAAGCACAGTATTGTTTGCAGGGAAAGCTTGCAACATTTCTTTGCTTAAAGGCTGCAGACAGATGTTACACTTAACATCAGAAAAAGCCTTTAATTTTTAATACTTCCACATAGCTAAGAGGAAGGCAAGTTTTTCCTTAAAAAACTTAGAATGAAAACTAGAATTTTGGTAAATTAAAATAACAGTTGACCTTCTGGTTCTGAAACCACTGAAAAAACCCTTCAAAGCCTCACTTGGTACTGTGATGTGATTTAATAGCACTATGCATATCACTCATTAAATAGTTCTACTAGTGTTAAAAGGAGAGATGAAAAGATAAGTTAAGAAAACATGATTGTATCTGTTACTTTGTTTTGAAATGGAAATGTCATGGGTAAGGTTCATCATTGATTGTCAGATAACCATAGCATGGTGAAAGCTGGACCCAAGGATCCACAACAGAAGTCATGGCTGTCATAGCAGGTGTAGCAGTTATGATGGTTGTCATGAGTGAGAAAAAAATGCAATTGCTTTTATGCTAGAACGTTTGGTGTTCAGCCAACAGATGGGAGTTTTGCAAAAACTTGTAGCCTTTTGTATTATAGCCAACACAAAATTCAGAGCTCTAAGTCCTGGGTTTAGAAATCCCACGCCAGGGAGCTGCATCATGAACCCAACAGGAACCGCTGCCTGCCTCACCACCTTCTTAGACTGCAGACTATTTCTAACGTTGGGTAAGAGTCTCACTAGGTTTCTGCCAACATAAACACAGCCACCATGCTCTGAGGCATAGAGCCTGCTGCGGATTCAGTGCGTGCTAAATGAAAGTGACCCTTGAAGCACAAAGATAGCAGGAAATCCCTGAATCTCAGATTACTGGAAGCTGGGGGTATGCCAAGGATTGTTTGCTGCTTGTTCCTAGTCATATGCCAGGGCACCTGCTATGAGCTACTGTTAGAGACAGGATACGGGGCAAGATCCAGCCAAGATCAATCACTAAGCTCTTGGGAGAAAAATCTTGAAAAATCATAGTCAACATTCATTATAGTCCAGCAGCAAAACCACGTCCCCACCAAAACAACCAACTCTTTTGCGCAGCATGTCACATGACTTCCAAGCACTAAGACCAGCACTAATGGCTGCTATGGCCATTCTTGTGTTTTTATGCAAAATAACACCATCCTCCTTGCAGTGGGTCTGAGGAACAACTGCAGCGGGAGGTACAAGGCTTCTTGGGAGCAGGGCATAAGCAGGAGATGCACTGTGCTAGTGCTGACCGTCAGATGTAGCCTTGAGCTACCCCTCTGACAGACAACAAGGAATGGAGCCCCACCACCTGCCTTCCACCCAAACAGATCTTCTCCAGCTACACCTTTCTAAACCAGCTGTGGTAAATCTGGCTTAGGTGGAAAGCACAGACAGAAAGCCTAGGGCAGAGGGCTTTTTGACATCTGTGAATGCATTATCCCAAAGGGTTTGAAGGCAAGGTAATAAAAGTCCATTACCACAGAGATCCTGTAGCAGCACATCTGGAGCTCAATCATTCCTCAGTAGCAGAACATCTGGAGCTCAATCATTCCTCAGTAGCAGAAAATCAAGCTAATAAAATCTAAATATTGTTCTTTGACTTTAAATATCATCCAGTGGCTAAAAGCAGATCATAGGAGCTGGCTGATGAGCTCATCCCACATCAAGCCAGGATAATGGGCAGCCGGGGTGGCTCTTCCCATTACCATCGCTTCTCCTTTCTGGATGGTGTCAGGGTCCCTCTGGCCACGGTAACTGGGGTAGATGGGCAAGGAGAATATCCACCTTGTATTCCCATAAAGGCTGGAGTCGGTCTATACCATCAGCCCTGCCAGGGCACTGGCGATGGTGTGCAGGTCTCCTAACAGACACATAGATGCTGAAGAGGGACTTTAGGTGTTAGCAGTAGTACGCAAGGGCTTTGTGGAGGCCTGTCGTGCCTAGAGACTGAAGTCTAGTTTTTCAGGATCTATTAGCCAAGTTAACTAGAGCATCTGAAGAAATAACATGGGGGCACCTGTACTGGTGATTTTGTTTCCAAAAGGTGCTGGTGAATTTGTGATCCACAGCCCTGGAGAACTGCTGAAACAGAGGCGGCTTGTTTTTGAGCAGGCTCTGCTTGTTGGAGAGCACGTGAGACCTGACTTGGTATGTTTGTGGGTAAAAGTACTGGGAAGGGATTAGGCAAAGAGAAATCAGGTATAAAACAGGCACAAGGAAAAACAAACTCAGCAGAGTTACTTTCCTTCTTCTGCCATTTTAAGAAACTGAGTGCTTGATCTCCTGATGTCTTCTGTGCTCTGCCACATGGCACAGGCTGATAGAAAGCTGCCGTTTCCCTGGTCACCCTGTTAATAAGCGCTGATAGGAAAGGAAAGGGGAGTGAAGTTATGACAGCTTAATGAGGCTTCTGCGACACGGTTTGCTGCCGTGTGGAACTGCGTCTCGTAGAGTCTCAGGCTGCACGCTCAGCATCTGCCGGCAAGTGACTGAGGCCAGCATTCGAAACGGAGGCTGGAGCTTGGGGACAGGCCATCTGTCAACGCCTCTGGCCACTTGGAGCCACCAAGCTGCACTGTTACTGTATGATGAAACTACAGAAGGAGTGAGTGGAATAGGACAGATAAAGAACTGGTCTCCAATTTCTACACCAGTTTAAGAGAAAAGGAGGAAAAAAAAATTTCCAGTGGGAGTTTGCTTTGAAAGAGAGGCTGAGGATTAACGCATGTTGTTACTGTAGATGCAGCGCTGATGCCCTTCAGAGCCCAGAGAACATGCCCCAGCACAACACATCTCCCATGGCGTTTTGATTTCGACCTTAATTTGCTCATATAGGCAAGCCCCAGAAATTCTGCGGGTTACTCCAGTTATGATCCTTGGACACTTTAGGTGAATATTTATTCCAGCCTACAAAAATGTACCAGTTCAAGAACAAGACTGACTTGCCCTTTGCCATGCTAACTGAGGAGAGGGAAAACTGAAGCAGTGTATTTTCCCATACCAAGCCTCTTACTCATGGTGAGAAAACAGCAATTTGTCAGGCTGCTTCATTCAGTCATAGGCTAGGCTCAACGGGCCAAATGTTGCACACAGTTGCCTCCCAAGAGGAGCAAAATGCATGGTTTAGAGCTCTTATTAAAGAGCTCAGTCATTTCATGTGTTTTAGGTGAAAGAGTAATGAATGGAGGTTTAGGCAGCAGGAAAACGCAGAAATTTATCCAGCTGTTTCAGAAAGGGCTTTTCGTTCTAAAATTGCCCAGAAGTCACACTTTATTTCAAAATACTGTAAGTGCTAACTCTGAACCCTCTGACGCACTCCTCGCTTCATTACTAGGTGGCTATTATGAGACTAGGAGCCCTTTCTGCCGACTGTAGGGGTCTCCAGCTATAGAAATTTGACATCTGTTTGATATTATTATTCCATTACAAGAGTAAATCTTCACTCCCCTGGCTTTCTTATGGGCTCTGACACATTCCACTTCAGTGACAAATGTCCCTTGAGCGAGCAGTGATTTGACAGGGTGGGAGGTACTCCTGCCGAGGAACTGACAAATGGTTTCCGTGAGAAGTTGAAGTACCCTCAGGAAGTAGACAGAGTTTCTGCGTGAACATCAAGCTGAAAAGGAAACCCCCAAATTGCAAGAGATTTGTGGCAACCCAAAAGGTTCCTTCCCAAATAACTGAATTTGCATGTGACATTATAGACTTGCATAAGAAATCACAGCAGACCGAAGATGACAGCAGTTCGTACTCACAGGTTTCCTCACACGTGGAAGCAAGCTACAATAAAGCAGCATGTTCTTGACTTTCTGAACAATTTCTGCTTCCTTTCGTAACAGAAGTGAGAGCTCCTACTGGGTTGCATCCAGTCATTCCAGTGGAAATTTGAGACCAAGTGAATCTGTTTCATATACGTTTGCCAAACCCAGGCTGATAGCAGGATTATTCACCAGCCCGGAGCTCACAGAGGATCACACTCCAGCAGCGCTTTAAAGTATGCTGGTGGTCAGGATGATAATGTAGGGTAATAGCTCCTTTCATTCAAGGATCTCCAAATACTTTACAGATGTGAATGGAGAAGAGCAAAGTGGAATTTCCCAGCCCTACTTTGCAGAGAACAGGGCCTACCGTGTTCAAGCTATTCAGCCTGGCTAAGAGGAATAGAAAAGCTGGGACAGGGGCCCCAGGAACTTGATTCCCACTACTTGCATGAAAGCATTAGACATGACATCACCTCCTCACGAGATAAGAGTTCATTGTTTTGTGGCTGAGTGTCTTCTCCCTTCAATGTGGAGATTAGCTCATGTAATCTAAACACAGGAAAATAACAGCCAGCCCTTCCTCTCCAGCAGCAAGTACAGAAAAGGCAAATTGTCTTTCTGGCCCTGTCACTGACATCGCAGGAGTAGTGAGTACAATGAGCTTCGCATTTAACACCACAAGCATAAATCTCAGAGCCAAATTTATGATGGCTGAGACCATCATCTGGGTTCCCATTCCATTGTTCCCATTCTATCATCAACACCAACACTGCAATATCCCTGTGGTCTCCTGGCCAGAAGGAAGTGGGATAGTTTCCTTGAAGGATTAATTAGTGACTATAATCAAAACAAAACCCTCACAAATCAACCCTGACAACTCTTAAATCTTTTCTACTTGTAGAGCCTCTTGTGATTTCCTGGTTGTGTTTTACTCGTTTTCTAGCCTCCAAGAATTTCTTCCCCCTAGATAACCCACAAGCTTCTAACATAATACTACACTGCAATCAAATGACATTTCAGTCAAGTTTCTGATCAAATATAAAGGACAAACCAGAGCACAAACACAAAATTCTCTTCTCTGCAGTCATCCTTAGGTATTTTTAATCCAACAGGCAGGGCAGTGTTAGTGTGTTCCTATTCACAGATATAGGAGCGATAGCACTGACTGATAGCAAGTATCTTCACACAGTAAGTGGGCAACCGCAGCTGGGTGGGTTGATGTACTGGCTGGCTGTCATATGGGACATGTCTACACCATGCTGCTGAACAGCAAAGGAGAGACTCCTGTCCTAACAGCAGCATTGCACAGCCACAGGGTGCAGCACAATGCTGCACAGAGCCACCGCATCAATAGATGCTGAAATTCTCCATGACGCACTCATCCCTCTCAAAACTTGGTCCGTCAGCTGTGACCGAATGGCCCTCAGCATTTCAGCCCCTATTTCCTACATCCCTCCACCCACAGCCAGCTGGGCAGTCAGACCTTACGTAAAGATATGCTTCTCGGTGGACAGGTAGGTGTTGTCATCAGACACTGGACACGATGCCTTCTACCTCAAGGGAGACAAGATGAACACACGTACCACCCACTCCCTTCCATCTCGGCAGGAACACACACACACAGAGCTGGCTGGAGACACAGAAAAGGGAAGCTCAAACCTAGCTCCCTCAGCTGTGAAGAAAAGACCCTACAACATACAGACAGGCAGCAGCCTATTCATCAGGCACAGACTGCAGCTCTCTGCCACTCCTTATCAATATCATCTGCTGCTTTTGGAAAGGCAGAAACAGCTGCTTAGGAGCTTGGGGCTTTCCAAATACTATTTTTTTTTTTCTTAATAGTTGTTCTCACTTATGGTAACCTCTCCAGTAGTCATGGAGATTTTAATATATTTTCTTTTTTCAGAAAGATGAACTCAATGCAGTGCAAGAAGTGCGCATACAGCGCTGAGGTTGTGGCTCTGCTCTTCCCGTATCAAACCCCTGGTACATCAGAGTCCCTCTATCCCAGCTAGTCAGTACGACTGGAAATATGCACTCGGTCTGTCCCACCATTAAAAAGACAATGCTTATAATCCTGGCCTTCTCACTCTGCAGACTTAAATGCCAGCAGGGACGCTCCTATTTTTAACAAAGCGACAGACAGGCAGTCTGCACTCACACAGACATCACCGTGTGGCGTAACGTGCCATTTCCAGTTACGTGACTTCCTTCACAATGGTGAAAGCTAGAAACTTCCTTTACAAAATGTAAACAAACCAAAGTTTAGATTCTGCCGATGCTGAACGAGGCTCATAAATGCATGATGGAGGCCA
The DNA here is from genome assembly GCA_020745775.1 of Theristicus caerulescens. Classification (NCBI taxonomy): domain Eukaryota; kingdom Metazoa; phylum Chordata; class Aves; order Pelecaniformes; family Threskiornithidae; genus Theristicus; species Theristicus caerulescens. The sequence continues at coordinate 124,526,441 of CM036559.1, read as the reverse complement.
GACACAGCCCACAGGGCATATGCTTGACACCTCTGGCCTATATGGCCAGGAAATGGTTATAAATAGTCAGTCCCACTTCAGTTCTCTGAAGACAAATATTTTTGCCACAGAGTGCTCAAGCACAAAGAGTCATTTGTAGACCACCCAGGAGACTTGCATTTAAATGACCTTTCTTTGCTTGGACGATCAATTATACTAATGTTTATTTCACGAGTTGCAACATTTGTTCTTAGGTGGAAACAGCCCAGAGGAGCCATGTATATAGTCCCACTTACTTGTTGGTAACTGCCTGCATAAACTCATCAATCAGTTCGTCGTACTGTTTCCCACGAACCCTCTTGTGTTTCAGTCCAATATAGAGTGGATCACTCAGGAGAGCCTAGGACACAAAGCAATTCTGTTGACATCTTCTCTTCCACGGATGCACGGAGATTTATGTCCCAGCCTACCCAAAAAGTTTGTCTGTTGTGGTCATATTAATTTTACTTACTATGCAGTGAAGGCCAGCTCACACAGCTCTTCCTGAGCAGAAAGTGTTTCCATAAGAAGCTATGGACTATCTTTTTGTGTAAATAGTCAGAGGGATGTAATGCTTCTTGACTGCCGTAGGAAATGGAGCTGTGCATCCCCAGAACAGCTCTACCACGGCTCCCTGCCAAGGTGCCTCACTCCTAGTGAATAAAACTGTCCTTGTGTGGGGAGTGCTTACTGTTCAACCAGTTCTTAATTTTGCACTGAGGTTGCCAGGAAAGTTGTTGACCATAAACAGCACTTTGAGCAATGAAGACCACCTGAAGTAACCTGAAATGCAGTCTATAGCTTCCTCACGAGGGAAGGAGGAGGGGCAGGTACTGATCTCTTCTCCCTGATGACCAATGATAGGACCCGAGGGAACGGCAGGAAGATATGCAAGGGGAGGTTTAGGTTGGATATCAGGAAAAGGTTCTTCACCCAGAGGGTGGTGGAGCACTGGAACAGGCTCCCCAAGGAGGTAGTCACGGTGCCAAGCCTGACAACATTCAAGAAGGATTTGGACAACACCCTCAGACATATGGTGTGATTTTTGGGGTTGTCCTGTGCAGGGACAGGAGTTGGACTCGATGATCCTTGTGGGTCCCTTCCAACTCAGGATATTCTATGATTCTATGAAATGACACGTGTCCTACAGGCCTTTAGGTGCCAGCCCTGAGCTAACCAGAACCAGTGACCAGATACCAAAATGTTCCCAAGCCCTGCACCTACCTAGCACTCACCTCCAGTTATCTGCAGGTGTCAAGGCAAGGTATTTTCCTACAACAGATTAGTTTATTTTTTGGCTCCTGTTGGGAATAAAAAACAGGCCATTCCTCCAACTAATCCAGCAGGCGTTAAGTCAGGACCCCTAAGCCACCTAAAAATGACTGGGTCAGCATGGAAAAAGCACATATTTTGGGAAAAATCCCAGGACAAACTGTGGCAGGAGACAGGTGGGCCAACACCTCCGTGAGTCACTGCAAAGCAACTCGACTTCCCTTCCAATTTCAGGAACTGAATCATCAACATGAGAAGGGGACGAGCCATCTCAAACCTATTGTCCTGCAGCCATATGGGCCCCAAATATTGGCAGGTATGCTAAAATTAGATCTGTTTTTACAACGACAGCTGTTTTCCCTTAGAAGGAAAGATGAAAGAGGTTTTCCTCTGAGTTTGATACATTAACTCTTCAGGGCCATGAAACAGAAAGCAGAGGCATTTGCAGTACTTCACTGGTTGCTCTTATAGCACCATGTGCTCTGGGGCTGGTTCATGGAGTACAAAATTCTCCCACAGGCAAGCTGAGAAATGCCAGAGTATACAAAGTATTATGGACTGTCAGAAAGACAAGCTGGGAATGGATGCTAAAAATATAATACGACTGCTATATTTACTCCATTCTACCTGAAGTGCCTGTGTTAGCAACACAGTCACCCTAGGCTCAACATATATCAATAGGCAGAGATGAACAGGATGAATGCCTACAGGAGGTGTCTTATTTCTGCATTGACAAGAGTTTAGTTGTGGGGCAGGATGCTCATAGGATGTGCTTAGGGTTGGGTTAAGCTGGGTTTATGCACGTGAGAAAGCCATTAAATAAATAAACAAATTCTTTATGTTGTGAGGAAATAGATTATTTATATTGCTGGAAAACAGAAAGTTCTATACTTAATCCCACCTGTGGAAACTGGCTTCACAGAGTTGTTCCTGGACACATAAGCTACATTTGATCTTGGGCAGAACGAAAGTCCCTAAAGTGACCCTGGGAGTCCCCTTCTCTGACACCATCTGATGCATGGAGATGCCTCAAAATCATTGGTGCCACTTTGGATTTTAGTGTCCCCCTGGATGCTGAGATAGAAACAGATGGCCATGCATGGTCAGAAGCTTCCAATGGGAAGGGAAGCACTTACACCCAGGTCCCTCTGAAGGGGAGCTCCAGCTGGGGGGCTCAGAGCACACTGATGCTCGGTGGTGTGCAGACCAGCATGGAGGAGAAGGAAGAGATGAAGGAGCCAAAGTCAAGTACAATGCTCTACTGACTGGAAACTCCAAGAAGTGAGAGACTGAGACTTAACTCCTGCTTTAACCTCAGAGGGTCTGAACTCGGAGATCCCATTTTTCAGGAAAGACCATGGGTCAGGCTGAGATGAGCATACCTTATATTCCAAAAGTCCATGACAGGCCACTATGCTAAGGGGATAAAATAATTCTGGGACTGCAGACCAAAGAGGTAATTGGGAATCTCATCCCAGATGTCATCTGTGGTCACTGATTTTGCTTTCTTTCATTCTTTTCAAGTGTCCAGTGTGAGACACTTGGGTCTGGAGTGACAGAGGTGCAGAAAATCTAGCTTTCCAGTGAGCATAGGCATGTCTGAAAATGTCAGCACTCATTTGACTTCATACACAAACTCAAAGCTCTTATACCCCAGATTTGTTATTTCTCTGAAGAAACATGTGTTTGGTTTACTTGGGGTCAAGTGAGGCACATCTACATTTTACAAAAATGGACAAACCCGGGCCATCACAAATAACTATAGGATATTCTTTTTAAAAAAAGACATCCTCACAGATGTCCATTCTGGCATTGCTAAAATGTTGCACTTCGGCCTTTCTGAGCCAGAGTCATAAGGCAAAAATCTGCAAACAGATGGAGTCCTCCTGTCTGGTTATCATGTGCAGTGAAGTGTGCAAACTGACAAAACACTGAAATTAATCATTCCCAAAACAGCCACCAGGGATTCTCCATTTTCTGGAATACAGTCACCTCTACGCAGACAGGAGTATCTGCCTGTTTTCTCACAATTACCAGAGGAAGAATAAATCTGGGATTTCCTGTACAAAATCTTCCAACTCACCTTGCCATGCTGAAAGGTGGAGCTGACCCTTCAGCTCCAACTGGCAACACTTGGAGTCTTCTCACCAGGGGACCGTGAGGCTATTTAGTGTTTATTTCAATACCCCATAAGAGCAAAAGTTTCTTGAGCATCAAACAGGAACGAAACCTGCCCACTTCCCTGCAGTGCTGGTCTAGCCATCGTCTCATCTTGGATGTCTCTGGCTTTGCCTCCACATTTAGGGAACTGGCCTCGGTTAAGCATTAATCTCAATTCTTTCTCCCCCCTGTCAGATTTATGAAAAACCGTCTTACCTCATTGTCTGTGCCAACATCCAGCAGGACAGGGAGACATTGTTGTGGGTGAACTCCACCACAAGCTGTGTACAAAGCAAGCTTCCCCACGGGGATACCCATGCCATAACTTCCTAGATCTCCTAAACCGAGAATCCTCTCTCCATCTGTCACCACGATAGCCTAGGAGGATCAAAAGAGACTGTTGTATGGTGTTGCCAAGGCTCTAGAAGCAAAACCAGCTCCACTATCTTCACACCGGTGTCATTTTGCAGTTGCATTGTGCAATGGATGTTTGCTCCTTCTATATGACACCATGTTAATTAGCTATTAGGGATAGAGAGCTGTTCATTTTTGGGAGTAGGGATAATATGGTTGATGGGTAGCTGCTCGCAGTGTGGGAGAGCAGCAGCTCTGCTTGCCAGCACTTCATTTCACTTGTAGCAGAGCCCAACCAGCATGGCTTTTTGTGCATCCTCAGCTGTATAACAAGAAGCATCGCAAAAGAGATCTGGCCTTGATTTTTTCTCTCTTCTTCTGGAAAAAGAGCTCTGTACAAACGCGTTTGTGCTTATGAACGACATCTGTGGAAGTAACAAGCTTATGTCTTCACACTGTTGTAGAGTAGCTGTGGAGTAGCCAACATCAGATAACCAAAACAAAACTCATTATAACTGGGTCCCTTTGCCTCTGGTCCCCCTGACTGCAAGGCAGGTAGACAGAAGCCATCAGCATGAGCAGCAGCATGGACTGTGGAGGGTCTCCTATGCTGTATATTTTTTTCCCACCCAGCTGGGAGTTAAACAATTGCCACTTAACTCCTTGTGCAATTGGCCTTTTGCATTTCAGCACTACTATAATGCGCTACCTCACCAAAATCTCGGATCCATAATTTTAGGTTTTTCTTGTTATTGCATCATTTCTTTGTGACAAGAAGGGAAATAAAAGCCTGCTTAATGTTGTCCAAATTAGAAGCCTAAGGTTGAGCTGTTCAACCCACACTGCACATCACTGAGACCTTAGGAGGCAAATGACCAAGCAGATCTGACTAAACTTCCCAATTTTTAGGTTAACTACTGTGTTTGTCGGTTTTGTCCCCAGGGTCAGGCACTCTTTGGGACAGTTCTGAAACCCAGTAAGAACAGGAATATACTGGAGTCCAGTCCCACTGCAGAAGAAAAGCTATAAGTACAATAATAAACTTCAACTTTCAGCACTGTCCCAGCACATCAGAGAATACAGTGCTCACATCAAATGGTTTATCAGACTGCGGGAGACTCAAGTGCATAGTCTAGCTTGGATTTCAAAGGAGAAGACTGAAGAGAAGTTCTTTATTTGCTGATCTGCAAAGCTAAGGCTAAACCTAGGACACAGGACATACACATGCATGTGCTTTAGTGAGAAATAAAGAGGATGGGAGATTAGAAGCTATCTCAATAGATGTGCTTCCTTGGGGAGGGGGGTATGATAAAGATGCATTGGTTTATTGCTGCGATGGAGAAGCATTTAATTGTTTAGGAATGGAATAAACCTCTTGCTGCACTTTCCTATTTCAGGAGGAATCATACTAATCTATTTCAGTGTCCCTTCTTATTCAACATAAACTATATACACATCCCAAGGCTATTTTCTCCCTCAACCTAAACAACTGTTTGTAATGGCAGAGCAGAATTACATTACATTGCATAGTTCAGGAATAAGCCTGAGGAGAAACTACAGATGCAGAGGAGATGTGCATCTCTTCTGCCTTTTACATCTATTTTGTCCTCCAGCAAAAAAAACAAAAAAACAAACCTCTGGTAGTTTGAAGCATGATACATTCCAGGGTTGTAATGCACATAATAATAGTGACAACCAATATGTAATAGGGATTATTTTGAAATGGTCCTCCTATATGTAGAATATTTGTTGTTATGCTGTTGCCACTTTCTTGTCACTAGGAGTCAGAATTCCTAAAAGTGATCCTTCAATGAAAAATCTATTAAAACTAAAAGGACTATACACCTATCCTTAGGGTAGAGGTTGGACAATCCCCATCACGGGAAATTCAGTCATGGCAGTGATACACTTATCCACCTCCATTTTTGAACATTTTCCTATTTGTTTTTCCTTCTGAGTCAACGTGAAGTGTTAGTGATGGAAAAGTCTCTTTTTGGGTGGGCTCCATCTGTTTCTGGGTGTGCGCTCACTTCTTTACCACACCCAGAGGATGCAATTGGGACTGGAAGGCAGTAATGGGACCAGGGAAAGCAGCAAGCACATGCACTGCTACAGGTTTATCCTGACACTGATGCAAATTATATGAAAAGGAGTTAAAATCCTAACTATGCAGAGAATATATATATATTTTTAAATAATTAAGTACTAATGAATCAAAATATTTCTCTGGAGCACAGATCCCCTTTCATCCAAACAAGTGTTCTCAGGCAAGCCTAAAAACTTCTTGATAGCACTTAAATATCCATCAGAGAGAGAAAATTTCTTCAGCCTTAGATGTGCTGCACTCTATATGTACCAAAGCTCCTCAAGGTAACACTGAAAACTACAGGAGAACAGAAAATACAGCACGGGAGCCATTCATTGCTGCCTGTATCAGAGAGGGGAAACTGGATTCACATTTATTTGTGGCTCTTCAGATTTGAAAAACACCGAAAAAAAAGCACAGAGTTTCCGTGAGTACCTGATATACAAGCACATTAAAGTAATATTTTTAATTGCTCACGTTCATGTGATCAGAACTCAACAAACAGGACATTAAGCTCTGGCTGAGCAGGACAGACCCTTCTAACTGAACCACTGGTTTAACAATTAGGAACCTGTTTTCTACTTCCAGCTGTGCTACAAATTTTCTTGATGACTCTAGTCAAGTCTTTGGCTAAAGGTTAGGTGTGCAGTTTAAGCCAATCATCTAACTGGTTTCTAAACTTCTTTGATAGCTGATGGGGAGAGACAGAAACCTCCAGAGTACACCTCCTCCCTCCAGCAGCTGTTTTGGGAAGGGATGAAAGGGGTATTTCTCTTTGAAGATGCTCATCTCATTGATCACTGCAGAAGTACTCACAAGCTGAGATTAGGCACTGAGTCTTCAAGCAGCTGATGTTAACTGAGATGACTCTGGACCATAGGCTGTAGCCAGTCAGCTGCTGTAGGTAGCTAGCCCAGTTTTGCAATGCCTAAGTAGGAGACATCTGGCCCAGCAGAGTGATCCAGAGCACTACGCTGATCTCCAAGCTGCCGTGGCAATGCAGAGAGGCAAGCGCCACCGTTGGCACTCCCACCTGTCTGTATTGATTGCACCAGGTCAACCTTTCTAGGACAAACTGATACTCTGTGTTCAGTGCTCCAACAGAAAACACTACGTGGAAGCATGAGTCCAAAGAGCCCTGTATAGCAGTAATCCTGACAGGGATTCAAGATGCTGAGAGCATTTCTCAAGGTGAGCATCCTTTGGAAGGAGGGAAGGAAGTAAGGTAGGAAGGCCAGCCCAGTAGCTTGCAGGGCAGCACACTTGTCTAGAAACAGGAGATACGGTTTCTACATTACCCTCACTTTGAGGTGGTTTGAACCCATAGCTGTCATTCCCCAGGATGACACCATACCGCAACACTATCCTGTATGATTCTCTGCATTCCCCCTGTTCTAATTGGGCCATAATGCAGAAAAGAGTACAAGATTAAGGAACCAGAGAAAAAATCAGCAAGGGAAGGCACTGATGAGGGCTATCGGCATTTTATCCAATGTTTCTTCATGGCAGGATTCATTAGCCACCCTGGACAAGACACAAAAACCCCACACTCCCACATGAGTATGCTCAGAAATGGCTTCTTTCACTTGTTCTGCTTCTGGCACTCTGATTCTTTCAGAGCAGCCCAGCTTCAACCAGAGGCGTGGAGGTTGGGCACATCAGAGCTTGGCTGAGGCTTTGCTAAGCTAAGCAGAGCACCCTTCCAGCCCTTCCAGGTGGAGGATCCAGGCCTACAACCCAGATTTCCCACTTCCACAGTAAATGCTATTGTCACAAAACTCTAAGGAGCCACAAAGCAAAAGGTGGGGCAGCATCTCCAGGTATTTATTTGCTGTCTTTGATGGGACTTAAAGGTGTTGGTGTTCAGCCTTTTCAAAAAACTGGGTCCCGCCAGGGACTTAGGTGCAGTCCAGGTGCCTCCCTACTTATCTCAAAATCTCAAGTGCCTACCAGTTCAGGCATGGAGGCAAACACATGCAGAACCCTGCGGTCCAAAACAGCAATACTGATGAAATTAGCTGCCTTTGTAGTCTGGCAAACCTGGAAAGTAGATAGTCTGAATCTCTTCGATGAACCACTGCGCTTCCTATGGTCTGTTCTGGGTGCCAGAGGGGGCTGTTTCAACAACAGTCTCTAATCTTTCTGTGCCAGTTTCCCCATCTGCAAAAACATATCTATTAGCCATAATGAGTTCTGCTCACAGTCCTGAGTCAGAAACAAATGGAAATACTGAGATCTTTGGACGCAGCAAGGACAAAATATCTAGTTTGCATCTGTTCTCCATGGTTTCAAAGACAAGGTTATAGGAATATGATTACTTTTTCTGGAAACATGTTGAAGTCCCTTTTTTCCCCCTTAGAAATGGAAAATGCTTGCAAGATTTTCTCAGCTGCCAAACCTTTGTTCCTGGAAGAAACAGCTGACTGATAGGGGACCGAAGCTCTGTCAATAGCCAGGGGAATTCCCAGGCACATGTACTTTCAGACCGATGGAAGCAGGTGACTGGCAAGACCTGTCTTAAGTGTTGACTTTATTTCATGCCAGGGACTTGCCCAGCCCCAAGCTCTAGTGAAAAAAACTTCACAAGATCACTTTTTGGGTGGGGTGTCAGTAATATTTTCAGCTGCTGGATATCAAACTTTATTTGCAGAGTTGCCAGTGTTCTGGATGCTGCATGACTCACTGGATTTGGGAAGGAGTCCTACAAGCAAGTCGGTTACAGAGGTATCTTAAAGAGCTTTGGTACATCTAACAAGTTGCGAGTTAGCCACAGAATTCTTCAACACATATATCTTACTTCTTTGCTAGGACACCTATTCTGTACAAATTTATTATCATGCACACTCTTTTTATTGCCCAAGGTCCTGCTACCTTTGATAAAGAATGTTCTTGACCACAAACACACATGACAGAGTCTCTGAAGTCCAACTAGCCTGGAAACTCTCTGAAGAAGGGAATATTTCTTAGCTTGTCCTTTTAAATAGGTAATTCTGTAAATAATGCCAAGCAGTTCCATTCAATATCCCATTTTCCACCCGACTCCCTCTAATTTCCCAGTCCACAGAAGACATGCCACATACCTTAATGTTTTCTTCAGGCCAAGAGTTTAGCATTGTTGCAATATGGCCTTTGTCATGGATGGTGATAAACAACCCCCTAAGAAAGAAAAGAAAAAGAAGAAAAGAAGCCTTGTCATAAAATTAATAACTCCAAAATAAAATAAAACAGGTGAAACTTGAAAATGCAGGGAAATGAGCTATTGAGCACAAAACCAGGCTATTCACTGGCATGGAAATGAGACCTCAGGGGACTGCTAATAACAAGTTTAGTTCTCATTTCAAAACCCCAAGGCTCAAGATCTTTAACGGCAACTTCCCTCAACAGCCACTCATGTTGCCCATTTCGCCCTTGTGAAACGTGTTTGCTTCAGGGAGCAAACTCTGCTTTAGTGCCGAAGAGCTTTCTAGTTAAAATAATTTTGATAAATGCAGGGGAGGCTGATGATTTTACCTTAAACCTTGTCACACATTCTTTGCCGGGGAGCTTATTGCTGGCAGTTCAGACAGTGAAAGCATGATCCTTCTCATCCAGCTACCAATGTCAATGATACAGATGGCTACTGCAGAGCTAGACATCGCGGGTCCCCTCTCCAGTCAACGGAGCTCCAACTGGATCCAATTGGATCAATATTTGCCATGCCATTTGCTTTGATCAAGCCAAACCTGCCCTTGCAACGCCATTTTTTTCCTGAATATCTGACCCCAGTTTTTGACACTTGCATTCACCAAATGAAAACCACCAAAAATTATGAGAAGTGAAACAGAAAATTAAATGTTTGGATGAAACCTCAGCATGAAGGATTCGCACGGACAAGAGCATACCTGATTGCACTAAGGCTTCACAACACAAAGGTCTTCACTGTTTAAACAAAAATGCCTTCTTTTTAATAAAATTAGGAACTGGAAGACAGCATTCCTGAAACGTGTTTTAGACTTGTGGCTTATTTTTCTCCTCTTTGCTGTTATTACCAAAAATTGTATTCTTAGCAGGGATTCTTCCAATATCCAGGATAGTACTATTCCCATTGACTGATCTCGGCTCAGATATTTTAGGATTTTTTGAAGCTCCTTTTAGGCAGCACTAACCCCAAAGAAAAAACCTCCTCCTCCATATCTGTCTCAGGGGAAATTGCTTATGTTGCTCACAGTGCTCTCTAATCAGCAGAAATCAAGGGCTCTAACTCAATGACTCCTCTTGGCAGGTGGAGGCACCCCTTTTCCTTGCCTTGTTACCTGCTCACAAAAGCACTTGTACCGGTGATTAGTATCAGCTGGAACAATGGAGAAAAGCATTTTTGCTGCTTACATCTGTCTACTATTGCTCAGCCTCAGTAAGTTCAGATTAGCTCACGGTTTGGGGTTCTAATGTGAAATATTAGAAAAAGTCTCATTTTTAGAGGAGGCCGAAAACAACTTCCATTGTAAGTCCATATGAGTGATGAATAATCAAAAATAATTGGGCTACTCTCTAGAGCAAGGTCTTCTCTCACAAAACTCTTCTAGGGGGGCAGATATCTTCCCACAGTTAACTGTGGGAATCCTAATGAAAAAGCCCTTTACTTTGAAAAGAAGAAAAATAAAAGTGCTGACTTCAACACTGATCAAGTTGCAATCACACAGAAAGATCAGAAATGCAAAAAAAAAAGGAAAGTAATGGTTCATTTATTCAGCATAATTCTTTAAAACTGTGCCCAGTAAGCAACGAACTAATCACATACACATGGCTTATCTCAAAGGCAGTATTCACAGATGTTAATCTTCATAAAAAAGGGGTACTGTACTGCTGCCATCTACGTTTAGAAAATAGCTATTAACCAGGAATTAAAAGCACAAATTAGTAACATCATTGCAGATCCTTCAAGTTATGACATGCTTTTAAAAGGAACGCTATTGTTTTAACGTAACATTTTCCATACATAATAAAGACACCTATTACTTAGGTGTTTAGCTGTGTGTCTCATACATTCACATCTCTTCAGTGCTGAAGGGAGTCCACCAGCTACTTAACCTTTGAAAGACATCCAGTGCTTGCAGGAGAAGCTGAAAGCCAGCTGTCTACCCACCACCAGCCCTGCGGCTTGATGAATTGCTAGTTGTTTCACACAAAGTGGAGAAGGCAGATACCCACTGCCTCTGAAGAGCTCCTGACTCTGACCGCTGTCCTGGGGGGGGCGTGGGTTTGGTTTCCCGTCCCTGCTCTGGATCTGGCAGTAGAGAGAGTTCAGCCTGGGTCTTCCAAAATCTGATGACTGCTCTCACTATGTTACTTGGGAGAAGTGCTGTCATGGCTATCACCATGGCATGTTTTGCCTGAGGAAGGACTGGCTTGGCTTGTGAACTGAGAACCCGGTGACTGAGAACCAAGCATGGAGAGGCAGCCCTCTCAGAATTTGCATTCCCTTCCTTAATATTATGTTTATTTGATGTTAAGCAGGCCCTCCCATCAAGTATGCTGACTTCCCTGGATCCTTTTCTGAAAACGAAATGGCTACAACATAGATTCACTCTCCCTTCAGGCCATGCCATTGACCAGATCCCTGGTCCTAGCTGCTGTCACGTGCATGGAGCAATTCAGGTGAACAATTGCTCCTTACTTTACTCCAGGCAAAATCAGATGGCTTAATTTAGACTAACAATTAACACACTAATGGCACGACCAGCTTTGGAAGGGACCTTCAGGAGCAGAAATGGTGATCCACCTGGGGAAGGTGACCTCTCTCACAGACACAACCACACTGGGAAGCGGGCACATATCTAAACAAGCCTCTTATTTCCCTAATGCTGAATCTGAGAGCCAAGGGCCCAGTTTCAAGAAAACACAAAAGTTTCCAGTGCTTTTAGGCACCCAGCTGGAGCGTGTTCCTGAGCTTGGTCCAGGAACTGTGGACTCCATCAGGTGTCCAGGCATTCAGAAGGGGATCCTGGCAGTGGTGAGCTGGAAGTCCCTTTGTAGGCCAAGTACGAAACGACCACCTCTGACAGGCAGTTCAGCGAATTCACTGTGTTTTTAGGAAGATGCAAAGGGAAACAGACACACATGACTTTAGATTCAGGGGTCACAGGTAAGTCCTCATTTTGTCCCCAGAAGAGTCGTGCTCTCCCCCCGATGACAACAGTTACCCACAGAGATGAGCTGGCCAACTTGTTGAAATAAGATGCCCAAAACTGGCAGAGGGTTAATCTTTCCTAAAATCCCTTCTGCAAGGCAGGCAGAAGGAACACACAAGCTCGGCAAACTGAACTCAGGAAAAGGTTTGCTGCTGACTGAACAGGGAAGAGCAGCAGCCAGGTTTCTCTCAAGGCTACACAGCTTACAGGAGAGGTAAAAGGAGAAAAAGCTTTTTTGTGCCTTTGAGGACAGCAAGGTAGAGCTCTGAATACTGAGAGTGACAGGCTGATCTGTGTGGACCAGTAGTAAATAAGAAACATCCAAGCAGCAGTAAAACCAATTAACTTGATTTTTCTGAGGAAAAGATGCAGCCTAAGCATTCTGAAGAGGGATGCTGCCTTTATCATCATGCCTTCTCCATCCCTCTTGGGATAACATTTGATAAATTGCTTCAGAGAAACAAAAAGACAATCCCCTTGGGACTGAATAAAAATGATTCAATTAAAATAAGATGCTAAAAAGATAAGTCATTTAGATCAAGTCACATAACACGGGCACTGTGTGGGGCACACACACATCCTGGTTTTCTGGACCAGAAGACTCCCCTATGCCCCGGATCCTGCCATCCTAAATGGGCTTAGTCGTTGTATATCTTTATCCCCCGCAGAGAAACAGCTATGCACACAGTTAGCTGGAAGCCAAACACATGTGCATGGGGGTAAAAATACAAGAAATAGAGCTTAGTAAAAATTAACCGCCCCAGCAATGTCAAGCCAGAATGTACACGCTGTACCACTATTTCTGGCTAAACAGTAACCTTCAGAGAGCTGTTACCTTTGTGGGGGTAATTGAGAGTGGGGAGTGCTCCCACCTGCATTCATTAGGGTTTCAGAGCTCCAGGCTCCTATTCAGTCCATTAACATCACAGGTTTCACTACAGCTGCCTTTAGTTAAGGTGGAAGTCAGACTAGATTTTATTGTGCCACTGAGCATGCCTGTAAGGTTCCAGGAAACTTTGAGGGGAGTTACAACTTCTTACTTTGCCACTGAGACAGTATTTCTATCTGGATTTCAGCAAGTCAAGCCAAGCTGCCTGAACTGGACTGCAGGATCCAGCAGACTGCAGATCATCATTGCAGAATCTGTCAAAAGGGTTGGATATGTTCACCTACACTACACAAGACCTTTTCTCATCCCTAAGCCAGGAACATTTTCTTTTCTTTTCTGATTTTGTTCTGGCTGAGTTCATGGAAGTGCTCCAGGAATTATAAAGCTACACAGCTTCCCATGGGAGCCATGGGAAGGATCCTGCTGTGGTGCTCAGTACTGGTTAGATCTTGGCCATCCTGATGGCATTTTGAAAGAGCCACAATGAAGACAATCCCAGAATTGCATGGCTCATTTTAGAAAGAGTTCAGGGACAAGGGAGACAGGACACATCCGATGCCCAGAGGAAGCAATGCCAGACACTGGTGATGGCTTTTTTGAATAATATTAATTTATTTTAGACATTGGGAAAGGAACAAGTTTTAACATGTCTCAGGTATTAGGAAACCAAAATATTCTTTAATGCTTTCATTCAATGAGCGGTTACTTCTTCAAAAAGGCAAAGCAGTGTTCCCCTTTCTGATCTTCGTGGTTAGCAATGCTGCCTTGTGAGCTATTTCCCCTTAGAAGAAACAGTGTACGACGGAGCCAGGAGTGCTATCTCTAAAGCACTATTGTTAATTTACAGAGAATGTGCAAAGCTTCGTTTCCCAAAACTCAGAGGGGAGTGAAAAAGATTATGCAACTTCTTTCCTCACAGGTCCGAATCAATCCTCACTTCCCTTCTACCCCAAAGTCTCCCTCCCTTTCCCTAATAGCTTTTCCTTGGCAATTAACAGTGCTTCTGTCGCTGTTTGCAACCCTTCTGGTGTTGTTTCGCCCCACTTTTTGCAGCCTACTGCTGCCTCTGACATGCAATCAAGCAGAAATCCAATGCAATCAATGCCTTTGCTTTATCAGGCTCCATGTAAAACCTCTTTGGCCACTGCTGTGCTCCTCTTACAGTCTTGTCCTGTGCTGCGGTTTTGGGTAGCACTGCTATGACTTCAGTTGTCTGTTTACATGTATACAACTAATGGCCTCCTTACACTTACCATGTATGAATAACAGTCAGCAATTATATCCACCGACTTTACCATCCTGGTCAAAAGCCACAGAAGAGCAGAACAGATGATGGCACTGGATCGCTGACTTGTATACTAGTGTGAAGCAAAAGGACCCTACTCTTTGCTTCACGTGAATTTTCCTGAGTAGCTGAGATAGGACCATATTTGTATATTTATGTCCCTGTGGAGGAAAAGAGACACCACTAGAAGGATCTCAAAAGCTTCTAGGTTGACAGAAGTTGAAAAACACAAAAAACCTCACTTAACCAGTGCAGCTTCATCCTTCCTTTCTTCCCTCACTCCTCTAAAAGGACTACTCTCTGAAGAAAAAGATACTTGCTTAGTAGGGGAGGTATGCATTTGAACAGCATTATCCAATATGTACGATACTGCAATGGTCAGGCTTGCCCAGGGTTTGGTATGTAGCAATGAAGAACACGAAAAACTCAACTGCAAGTTCCATGTGCTTTCTGCATAGCAATCAGTCCATCAGTCTTGTTTACTGGATCTCAGAAAAGAAACATCAGAGATGTTGTCTTTAATGGGCTACCAGTCTTTGCCTTATGTAACTACTTGTTCCCGAGAAGAGGGACTGATGAGGGGAAGCAGATGAAAATGGTAGCTAAGATCCATGATTCTTCAGATACTTACACACTGTTTGCTGTCCAACATGAGAGGGGCGCTTTTAAGGAGGCTGGCTTCTCGTGTGTGTGCTGCCGTACCAGTGTGCAACAAATTGCAAGACTAAACCATGAATATGGCAACAAAACTCAGGCTGTTGTTTCGTTTTCTTTCCACTTATTAACTTCTAGTCTGGGTGCTATGAGGGGAATTTGCTCCACAAGCGAGGATAAAGACTAGCGGGTGGGTTAGCATTAAGAAAATGCACATACTCACAAGACTTATATCAGACAGGCAGGCATCATGATTCAATGTTTTCATCCGGATAGGAAAGGCTCATTCTCAGAACAGAAATCCTCAGGACAAAGGTTAAGCATCTCCACTCACAACCTGAAGGTGATGAAATCCTGCTCACAAAAAGTCCTTGAGTGTTTTGACTTAGTAGGGCCTGGACTTCCCTCAGAACGGGTGGGAAGTCCATGGGAAGCCATTGCTTAAAAAAAGTAACAAACAGAAGAGATGAGTCAGGTCTTTGCCGACATCTGAGCCTGCATGAGGCTGCCGTTGAACAGCGATGAAAAGGCTGTGTGAGACAGAGGTCAGAAACCTACACTGAGATAAGAGGTTGCACAGGAAAGGGCTCTGACAGGCACGGCACAAGGTGACCTTCTGCAGTGCTCACAGCCATCCCCTTACATAAAGGCACGATGCTCTTGGAAAGCTTTGAGCAAGATTGTATCAGAGTAACACCGAGGTTCACCTAGAAAAATTATCTTCACACTCAGGAAAGAAAAAGGCAAGTTGGCTTCTCGCTGTGGAAGGATGCTGACTGCTGCTGCATGCCGCATGCGGCTCCAAACTCTTTGGAGTTTGGTTGAATTGTGCCCCAAGCCCAGATGACTGGTAGGTATTTTGGCTGTCCAAGGCTGCAAAGGGGACACACGCAAGGGAGGGATCAGCTGATGGCCTGGGCTTTCGCTGCATGCTAACCACAGAAAACATCACTGCTGTGCCAGAAGAACAGGCTGGAGGACCCACTCTGGATTAAAGGCCAGTCTGTGCTAGAGATGCAGTAAAACGTGGTCACAGTAAAGCCCTACATTTGGTTTTATTTATTTACACTTTCAAGACTCATACACAAAACTGACAGGTTGAGCAATATGAGCCTCTAGAGACATCTCCACCAGCTGCACCCCTATTGTTGATTTTTTTGGTTCAGGTCTCTGCCAGAACAGGATAAGAGGCTTCAGAATAACAAAATAAACTTTGAAATTGCTTGGCTCTTTTAGGGAGCTTGACATTATAAATGCCTGTGGGCTACAGGCTTTGGAGAGAAAGTGTGTGCTAGCATGCACTGATTTGTCTAAATACAGTACAATTAATCATCAAATTGGACAAAATCTCTGTGGTGATTCATCAGCTTTTTTTGCAGATTTGTTTATAATAAAAGCCAAGAACTTTTTGTTGTTTTAGATAATTTTCTTTGTAAATTGTAGGATGCTGAACAGTACCCTGAGGTACTGACAAAAAAATAATAGAAACCAAGCACAGGCAACTATTACTGAAATCTATACAGAGATTTATAAGGCAATATCCTATATTTTAAGTATGCTAAGAGATTTAATTTCAAATAATCTGCAAGGTGAATGATTGCACTAATATTATAAATGCCCTTAAAGTTGTCATCATATATTTTGGGCAGGAAAACCAAAATTCAGTGCGGGAGCCAGCAGATGCAGGCTCCAAGGTACAATAATGAAAGATTCACTATCCACACCAACCCCCCAAACCCACACAGGGAAATCTCCATGATCCTAAGGGATAGCGAGCAACTAAGCTGTAGGAAACTGCCGAAGATCAGGAACAGAGAGAACTGAATGAGCACATACGAGTGATTGCTCCTCAGTGCAGACAGCAACGCACACAGGCTTCAGTGCAAGCTGCAGCCCTCCCAGTTCTTTGGCATAGTCCAAATCCTGCCACAGCAGGAAGGTTCGGATCAGAGCCCAAAGCCAAGCTTTCAGATCCATCTCCTAGTCTGCCAAGTTATTAACACCCAGCATTATTTTTAGCAGTTTTTGTTTTTTTTTTCCCAGGAAAAGGGAGCTTATACAATCACTCTGTGTCCTCTCTTACCTGCTAGTTCACTTCAAGCAAATTTTCAGAAAGGCAAAGGTTTCCAAGATGTTCATTCCTACACCCTTTTACGGAAATCACTGGTGAGATAAAGGCAAAAGATAATGGGGTTCATGTCCCCACCACTCTGGGGAGGGGAACATAGACCCTCCTCTGCAATTATTCTGACAGTTGGCCAACAAGATAGCTTGCAGCTAGACACAACATGTGCTGCTTCACACCTAGCTCCTACTGAGCCCTCACTAGCCCAGCCCCAGCAAAGCCTCAGAACCCTCCTGGGCTGCAGGACTAAGCAGAAGGCTAAGAAAAGGAGGAGAAAGCTGACTGTAGAGGAAACCAAATGAAAAAAGGGAATGGTTATGAGGCAGGATCAAAAATGCACAGGTAGGAAAGCAGAGGGGAGAGCAAGCAGAGCACCCAAAGCTGCGCCCGCTGCTCCCTGCAGAAGAGGTGAGGTCAGGGGAGAAGCACGAGCTGGCATGGGTGGCGATGGCGGAGCACAGGTGGCGATGGTGGAGCACAGGTGGATATGGAGAAGGGGTGAAAGGGATGTGGATGGGAGCAGAAGGTATGGCAAAGGGGATGTGTTAGGGGACAGTTGACAGAAATCAGGAGGAATCCTGGATTCACTGGTTCTGCTAGTCAGGAAACAGCCTGAAGAAGAAATAGTCCTTTCTTCCTCTCCAGGGGGCAGTCAATGGAGGAAGACCAGCTCGGTAACTACTGTTATTGGTCATTATGCAGCAATGTGAAAATGCAGAGGGTCGGCATCAGGTCCCCTATGAGTCTCTGCTATCCACAGTCTACAATTAAGGGAGGAGGCAAACAGACCCACGTTGCTCTTGGCTTGTCACGAGCTGCTTGTCCCTACTGGATTCTCAGGGCTGGATTCTCTGGTTTAACCGAAGAACTGTCATGTCATAGCATAATTCAGTGGTTAAATCCTGCTTGTATTTGAAAACTTCAGAAACCAATTTTTTCCAGTGTCCTTTTCAGCAGCGGTGATTCGTTAGCGATGTTTAAGAGGACCTCTGAGAAGGTGTAAGGATTGAGCCTCTGGAGCCAAGGGCTGGGTAAGAGCCAAGCAGGTCTGCAGCACGGGGTCTGACTCTTGCTTACCCTCAGCACCCAGAGCTCCCTTCTTGCTGATGTGCAGGAGAGAGAGGGAGAAACCAGGCTGTTCGTAACTACTGTGCCACCCATGCGTAAATTTACAGATGCACATGGGTCAAGACCAGGCTTTGAGGTGAGACATAAGATCCCACCACCCAGGGATTCCACCAACCGGCAAGTGTGGGCATTTCTCACATTCAGTATCCTTTGCTGCACTTAAGCTCATCATGCTCAAGGGGCTTGAAGCCCTCTGTTCAAAAACAACTTCAAGTGCAGGAAAATCTGACTCAGCCCTGATTTTTCTCTGCCTTTTTGGAGGCTCAGTCCTAAACCTGCCTGGATGTTGGATCCTGGCAGTATCTTAGTAATTGGAAGATTACAGGGTTGCAAAGAGAAATGTGTTAAGATGGGTAATCAGTGCTGTTGTTCAGTGATGTTGACCGAGGAGCCCTTATCTGTTTTCATTGCTAAACACATAATGTATTCTGTTTTACTTGATAGTACAGAGGTTAAGGTGGGATCAAAAATCCCTGGGAAGTTAAATTAAGTCCTACCCTGATTGTATTTCCTTCCTGCGCTGTGCAAATTCTTCCAAGACCCACACCTTCACTTTCAAAGTGCACTGCAGGGAGCCCCAAGAATGAAAATACAATTAGGACGAAGTTTGACAAAGAAAAGAAATGTCATTTTGACAATACCAGAGCAATCAGCTTTCAGATAAATTAAATCTAACCTCGTGTACTCTGCCTTAGTGA
Organism: Theristicus caerulescens; assembly: GCA_020745775.1. NCBI lineage: Eukaryota > Metazoa > Chordata > Aves > Pelecaniformes > Threskiornithidae > Theristicus > Theristicus caerulescens. The sequence goes on along the minus strand of CM036559.1, from coordinate 124,507,605 downwards.
ATCCATCTAATAAAAAAATTTATTTTTTGCCATAAATTGCATCAAATACAGAAAATACCAGCAGCTTTTACAGCAGGTCTTCCATAATCATGTACTGAAATGGGTGTGGCTTGGCTTGTCAAAATGTTTGAACGGTGTATCTGCACACTGAATTCTCCAGAAACGAAACCCAAAATACAGCAAAACCCAAGGAAGGTAAGAATTACAGTATCAAAGCACAGAAGCCCTCACTCGGTGCAGACCTGGAAGGCTTTTGGAAATGCCAAACAGCTCCTTATGCTGCCTTTTGATTTCTCTTCTCTTTCAGAAATGGATGCCCAGTTATTAGAGCACAAAGGTGCTAGCTTGCTAGCTCTGACACAGCCGTTATACAGCAACATGAGACAGCATCTCACAGTTATCCTGCAGTAGTATATAAAAGTCAATATAAATAATATAATAAAAATGTATTCTTTATTAATATAAATATTCCATAAACTAAACAGTTAAAAAATGAGGATTGTACCTCATAAAAAATGTCCCCAGGTCACGACGCATAGTCCTGTCCCACAGCCCAATGGATATTGCTGTCCAAGGTTTTCATGATAGCCAGTGTTATTTCCCCTCCAATTTACATCCTGGTATTCATTATTCTAAATAATTCTCCTCCCTCCTCCCTGTCTTTGGCATTTTTTGTTTAAGGTGGGGTTGTTTGTTGTGGCAGCAGCATAGATTTATGCCAGGTTAAAGGTGAACATATTCTCTTCAATTTCCTTCACCAGGTCAACGTCTTTTTTTTGGCCAACTCCACCTCTTCCTTTGAGCTTCTCCTGGTAAATCAGGGAATTTCAACAGGCTTAAATCTCAATCACCTCTGACAGCAGGGGAAAGCCTGACCTTCATAAATTAATATGAGACTTTGCTGTTAACTTCAGTGTGCCTGAGATTTTACCTCATGCCCATGGAAGCTTCTCTTGGTTGTCAGAGCCACTGAACACACCTTTTGCTCAAGAAAAGTACGGGAGAGAAAGAGAGAAGACTGGAGATATGGAAGGAGGAGCACTAACTGTTTTTCTAATTAAAAAATGGATCTAAGTCCTTTTTCACTCCCATTGCAATGTAATAACTGTGGAACAGCCTCACAAGACCAACAGTGTCCATCCTATTCCCCCAGTCTTCATGGTACCTCAGATCGCGGCTGATACACCAGCTCTTCTCTCCGTACACCCAGGAGCCAATCTGTGCTCCTCTCCTCATTTTGAGAACCACTTAACTGAAGGGGGAATGGAGAAGGGACAAGGATGGGGGTACAGCATGCTGAAAAGACTTGCCTGGAAAAAGTGGGGTCAGCACAGAGGGAGTAGTGGGAACCCTTGAACCACTCTGCCACATCTCAGCAGACTCTCTGCCACCACACTGCTTCCTTCTCACCTACTCTAGCCATGGTCTTCTCCTCCTCATTCCATAACCTGGCCCCACAACTAGGACTAGATATAAGGAAGAAATTTTTTATGATGAGGGTGGTGAAACACTGGCACAGGTTGCCCAGAGAGGTGGTAAATGCCCCATCCTTGGAAACATTCAAGGCCAGGCTGGACGGGGCTCTGAGCAACCTGATCTAGTTGAAGATGTCCCTGCTCATTGCAGGGGGGAGTTAGACTAGATGACCTTTAAGGGTGCCTTCCAACCCAAACCATTCTATGACTATCTCCCACCTATATCCCCTACCAATGTCTTCAGGGCTTCCTGACTGCACACTGTCCCCGTGATACTTTCCACAGATCCTCCCCTTCAGTCTGTTACAAGACCAGTGTGCTCGTGGTGATGTTATCTAAACAGAGATCATTAAACACATTCATCTTCTGTTCCACTGACTTCAGCTGCTTCTGGAAGAAGGATGAGCCAGGCTGGTGGCAACAAGAGAAGTTATGACAATCCGTGTTTTTGCAAGAAGTAGAGATTGCCTAAAGGGATTTCAAAGTACAATTTTCAGGACAATAATCCAAAACCCAGTCTTCCCACTCACTTTTCATCTCCACCGTTTTATAGCAGAGGGAGTGCAGACAATTCTGTGGTTAGGGACAAGTCTATGGGATTTAGACCGTTGTTCTAACTTCCATTTGTTTTGGGTTTGAAGTGTCTAGAAATGGCAGGTAACTTTCTCTCCTGCTGCTCAGACTGCGCAACACCATTAAAGAAAAAGCCTCAGCAGAGCCAGATCTGTTGACAAGACAATTCTGTAGATTGACAGATGTTTCATTTGCTCATTTTTCGTCAAAGACACAGATCATTATTCTTTCAGACTTCATTTTCGCACCATCTGCATCCTGTTAGCTTTCATTCTCCAGGTTCGGCTTCACCCCATCGTGTTTCACATTATTCTGCAACCACTCCTCAAGGGTATTTACTTCTCCAGAAAAGGAGAGTGAACTTAAGCAAGTTTTTCCATCCCGATAGCTTTCCTCCGATGGTGATGCACCAACCTGTTCCAGTCCTGCTCTCCGGGGATGCCAAAGGCTTTTGCAGAGCAGCTGACAACTTTATACTTTCAAATAGCAGTATGCTCACAAATTACCCAGTGTCTCGAGAGACTGTGGTCTTATGCCACTGTAATAAACTATCCCTTACTACCACAGAAGAAATGAAACCCTGATTCTGTGCCCTGAGATAAGTGCCCCCTCTGCTTTCTCTTTGTGAAAAAGTATAAAGTCTCTTTCCAAAGCTACTGTCAAAATTAAAAGAGATCCTCCAGCTTAAAAAATACCTTTTAAATAGCATTGCACGTGTTCTGTCCTGTGCTGCGTAAGGACCCCCATGATTTCCATTAAGTACATTTTACCTTGGGAGAAAAAAAAGAAAAAGCAAAAAAGGAAAAAAGATCACAATACTACTACGCACTTTTCTTCGTAGAGGACTTTGTATCTTCACTCTAAAGCAAAAAGGACTCTCAATTACAGTTTCAAAGCTTTTAGTGTTGGTGGAAGCATTTCGTAAGATAACGGTGACCCTTTCCATTAATGAGATCAAAGAATGAAAATTCCTCCTTCCCTCTTTCAGTGTCTCAGAAAGTTGCAAGCCCTGTTCTGTTACACTTCATTCCTTCCCCCTACCAAATTTCTGATGAGGATGAAGGATCCCCAGGCTTTGAAAAGCAAACACTTCCAAGGCCCATGTTCCTTAGTACCTAGGGTAACCTGTCCTTTGCTTGAAGCTACAATTATGCCATCACTGCTGCTGAAGATGAGCAAACCTGTCCTCCCCATGCCTTCAGCAGCCTGCTCCTGCTTCTGCACATCCCTTTCACCATGTCAGCACAACTCCCGTTGCAGCTGGCGGGGAACTGGTTATCTGGATTACCACTAGTCTGGCCCAAAAAAGACTTGAATTTCATAGAATCATAGAATCATAGAATTGTTAAGGTTGGAAAAGACCCTTAAGATCATCAGGTCCAATCATTAACCTACCACCACCAAGTCCGCCACTAAACCATGTCCTCAAGCACCGCATCTACCCATCTTTTAAATACCTCCAGGGATGGAGACTCAACCACTTCCCTGGGCAGCCTGTTCCACATTTATTCCTGAACCAGATCATGGCACAGATGCACAGACATCTGTGCGGGCACAAGGGTGGTGGAAAGGAGGAGTGAATAACCAGGGATGGATCGCAGGACACAGACTGGCAAGTTGTGTATTTCAGCCATAGGATCTGAAGCTGTACAACTCTGCAAGGAATCTCCCTTAAGTCTGGGCCACGCTTGAGCATCAGGAATTACACCTATACATGACTCAAACCTTGTCACCTTGGGACACTATTTCCAGCAATATACTTTGGCCTCGACAGTGTGAATACATCTGGGTCTCCTCACAATCATTCCAGAACTTGCACAGACAAATGTGGCAGCAAATTTTTTGCAACAAAACTACAACTGCAAGACCCTGAGACACAAACCATGGAGAAGCATAATCTCAGAAGCCCCCAAGAAGTGAGTATATTTGCCTACCCTAATCTTATTCTCCTCCTGAGGTACCTGCTACTGGCCACTGCTGCAGACAGGATCCGTGGCTAGGAAGAATTCTGTTTGGACATAGTTGCTCTTCTCTTGTGCTTATTTAACGTGGTCTGATCACAGAAGACAGAGATTTTGACAGGGTCCTTATAAATGTGACAGAGGTGAAATTGCTTGGTACTTCAACCTGTACTTACGGATTATACAATACTTTCTATTTTTTTTATTTTAAAAATACAAAGTATAAAATGACACTGTACTTTGGCCTGAAGATTTTAATGCTTATTGCATGACTTTGAATAAACGAATATTGGTAACTCAGCAGGGAGCTGTCTGGAAAACAAGATAGGAAAAATGTTATTCACCATAGACACCTTCCAGCTAAAACTTTCGAGCTCTTAGGGGACAGTGCCAGAATGCCATTTTCAGTAATTTGACGGTTCCACCTCTCTTCCAGCTGTTCTAAAAAGCTGAGTTTTCAGCACATAGGAAAAAGTCTGAGGCCACAGAAAAAGAAAAGCCTGCCTGGGGAATTTAAAGTGACTCCTGAAAAGAAAGGCAGTGGAGTTTGGGGAAGAGACAGGAACCTGCTGGGGCACAGGAGCTCTGCCTGGCCCACGAGCAGAAGCGGGGTGACTATGGGCATCACAGATGAGCATGCCAAGAGTTGCATGTTTGCATGTCTTTTTTTTTCCCAGTAGCTTTTTTCTACTGGGAAGCAGAGAAAACCTGTGTTTTAAGACTGATGGTTGTGTAGCTTTTCGAAAGGAAAGAACAGCAGATGTCTAATCCCATTTGGAGCAGATAAATCTGCTGGCAGAGAGGATGCTGGAGCCCTGACCTGGGAGGAGAAGTCTGGACACCAACCCCGTAGAAGTGCAGGTAAAAAGTCCACCCTTAAGAATTTGCACATAGAGACCAGGAAAGGTAAAAGAGGCACTGAGCCCTGCAATTATGACAGCACTATCTGCCAAACAAAATCTGCAGCCATGCGAACACTGATAAATGCATTCTGATGAGAGAAACCCTGCTGGACCTCATAGGACTATTTTCGGATGCTCTTGTACAAGAGTTGCTTTGTAAGCAAGTTACTTGTGCTTTAATCTTTCCAGGCTCAACCTTCAAATATAAAGCCAAGCACTAATGGGGCTGAGAAAGATCTAAACACAGGGAAGAAGTTTACTGTGTCCACAGGTCACTAATTGCTGCTGCAGTGGCCGCAGAAAGACTGAATAATATTCTGTAGACTTCCCTCCTCACCATAAGCTGTGCTATATGTGCACGTCCATCCATGCTGGAGCACCATGTGGTGTTTTAAAACTGAGATATCTCCCCTGCCTGACCAACAGCATTAAATGTGACAGTTTGGATGAAAAGGGAATTGCTGCAGCAAACATCCAAACCAGTTCCCCATTGCCCAAAGAGTTGGGCTGGGAGGTGTGGCACTCCGGAGGACAGGTTTAAAAAGACTTTGATTCACTGGAGAGATGACCCAAACCCAACAGGACAGAGTTCACAGCAGGACACGGGGCGAGGAGAAATGCTAAGGACAATTACGGAGTGGCACATATCTGGTGGGGTAATCGTGTTGAAGAAAAGATTCAAAGGGAGAAGATGACAAAGTGAATTACAGCAACCAGACCACTCAGATAATGCCACAAAATGCGAGGACGCGCTGGGACATGTTAAGCAAAAGCAAAAAGCTAACTGCTCCAGTCCCCTCGGCACTGCTAGTCCTCCATGGAGAAGCGGTGCTCGCTTTTCTGTGGTTCATTTCAGGAGAAACATAGCCAAACAGGAGACTCCAGAGTAGGACAACCTGGATGGAACAGCAAGAACTACAGGCAAGAAAACCAACAGGCTGAACGTGATCCCAGTTTTCTACCCTGAAAAGGCTACTGTAGAGAGGATGACATTGGCAAAGAACATTTAGGTTATATACTAGGGGAAAACCACTTTCTACTTATATGAGAGTTAAGTACTGGAATGGGCTACGTAGGGCAGCTTTATTGCAGACTTAAAATAAAAAATAATCAGTTAATGAACAGGATTATATGATAAAATATGTCGGTGACAGCAGGGCAAAACTGAATAGCTTGGATATCCTCTCCAGTTCTAGGTGCTATGTTCATTTTGTTTGAAAAACCTTCTGATAGAAATACAATTAGGTTAGAAGAATCATGTTTTCAGACTGTCAGTGCATCTTAGGATAACAAACATGGGAAGAGCTAGAAACACAAACTTAGATCTTAATTCCTGAGCTCCCCAAATCTGCAGGTCCCAATGATTTTAGCAGAAAGTGTTGGCATCCTACCCTGAACTGAGTGTCTTACAGGCCAGCTCCTGATGTACATAGTATCATAGAATCAATTAGGTTGGAAAAGACTGTTAAGATCATCAAGTCCAACCGTTAACCCAGCACTGCCAAGTCCACCACTAAACCATGTCCCTAAGCACCACATCTACCCATCTGTTAAATACCTCCAGGGATGGGGACTCAACCACTTCCCTGGGCAGCCTGTGCCAGTGCCTGACAGCCCTTATATACATAATAAGCTCCAGGAGAGAAAATACATACTGCAAGGCAATACGAGTCAGATCTACAAAAAAAGCACATATGAATGCTTCTCATTTTAATCTCATCACTTTACATCATATAATAGCTCTTTTCTTTATGGAACAAAACCACTCTTTTGCTAAAACAACCTTGATTGATTAAAAACAAATCTGAGGTAGGTTGAAATTCACTCTACATCTTCAGAGAAACAAACTCTCCATCATAGGAAATTCAGTGTACTAAGGGCATGATAGTTTGCCCTTTCCTGTGGAAGCCATGGGCTGGAATCCAGAACAGCTCCAAGCCCAAGTTCAACAGCAAAACTGTCAGACTACGAGAACAGATGTTCTTACCACATATTGGTAAAATACTGTGTGTTTAAAACATGAGGAAGAAGTGAGTTACAGGAAGGGGAATTCTCCAACAGCAACAACTGCAGAAAGAGTCCAGTATATGCAAAGACACCCCTGCATTCCTGAGGATAACAACACAATAACATCCTGAGGAATGGAAAATAAAAGAGGCTCACAGATATTGTTTGAACTTCTTGCAAGGTAAAGGCAGACTGAAGGCAGAGATACAGTGGCTGTGCAGCAGGAATTGCCTGCTGTGAATCTCGATTAGCTGAGAACCAGCAGTGTGCTCTTCCCTGCCTGACAGTGCTGGCAGCTCAACAGCCAGGGACAGAGTCTGGGCTCTCTGATCTCTGCTGCCCAGGAGAAGTAAGTGAAGTAAGTGACCTCCTCCTGTACAAAGAGCAATTCCTTCTCTGGTTTCCTCACACACACTGAGGAGGAGGAGGAGGGGATATGATCAAGGCTTGACTAGATGAATGACTTCACTGTAGCCCAGCAGATCTAGAAGTTGGGTATCAGGGAACAGAACACAATTACCTGGGATGGACACAAGCCAAAAAGCAATCCCGAGGAGTAGCTCATGTGAAAGAATACAGTGGCTTTACTAGAAATTTTGATGACAAGCAGGATGCAAGCGTGCTTGCCAAGATAATCTTATCCATAATATGTTATTCATTATCTGTCCTCACAGCTCTTACATCTTCGAGGTCTGCCTCAGGGTCCCCCTGTGACCCGAGTCAGTCAGCAGAACTTGTGTCAGTTTCCCCACGTATCACACTGCTCTCAGCTGAAATTTCAGTTAAACCTCATGCTTGTGAAATGCTTTTAAAATGGTATTATTCCATTCCTTTCCTTTGCATATTTCTATAGCAAAAGCTAAAATGTTTATGTGCCTTCTGGTACATTTCAAGGACAAAAAAATAAGAAGCTTCCAAAGAAAACTGAACCTTACCATTGAATTTTCAGGCTAGGACTAAAATCTATTTCAGAATGCTAATGAGGGCTTTATCTAAATATTAATCATTAAAAAGAATTAGGCAGAACAGGGCCTTCCAACACAGTACACAGTGTTTAATGTTGCATGAATTTACAGAGTAACTGTTCTGAGCAGCGAGAAAGGCACCGACGCATCTCCTCAGAAAATGATTCTTGTGGGCTGGTTTGTGGTAGTGCACACAAAAGTTCAAAATCAGCACAATGTATCCGAAACCCAACAATTACTCAAACGCCAGCACTGCAGAAGGCACTCAGTGCTCCTGAGACAGCAGATGGGGAGGGGTGCAGCCATAAGTTCAGAGAGCCGTTTGGAACTAAATTGCACAGACTGTACGGTACTGTTTGAGAACAAAACCACTCTGTTTGCTGTTCATAGGAAGAAGGCAGAGCTGTTCTCGACTCCCCAGCTCATCATCAAATGTACACACACGAAGCTGCTTGCTGGTCCATCTTTTGATGAGGGATCAAGTTTTAGATGTTTCGGGCCACCCACATAAAGATGGACTGTCGATACAAAAGAAACATTCACATGAAATTAAAAAAAGGGGCAAGAACAGTCTCTTCACTCACCGTGGTCTCCTGAAAGCCAAACCATACTGCTGACAAGCGAGGCCAACCGTTGGGGTGTAAACGATGGGCATGAATCTCTCGATGTCGGAGGTCAGCACTCGATAAAAAAGCTTCTCATTCCTGTCTTGTAATGTCATAAGAACAATATACCTTAAAAGCAAAATAAAATAGATATAAATCAGTATTTACAGATGTTGGCAGTTTCATAAAAAGCAGTAGCTGGCTCACTCACTACGTACTCAGCTCTCCCAAGCCCTAACACTCCTCAATGCTACATCGTGAGCAGATACTTGGAGCAAAATTTCCCAGAGGACCTGCCCGGCTCCACCATCTCACCAACAGCTCACAAAGACTCGGTAGAGCTGGAGGTCAGACCCATGCGTACCCTCAGAATTTCGGAATTTGCATTAGAAATAAATGCAATGGAAAAGGTCAAAAGTAGACTTCAGGGCCACCTGGGACAGAGTGGAACATCATCTTTATTATCAAAATCTATTATGCAATCTATAAAATGAAATATGCATATATGCAAATATCAATATGCAAATTTCAAAGCATTTTCTTTCCACAAAACCTCTCTCTCCATTATCCTGCATCCTCAATTACTTAATCACTAGACACAGAAGGATAGTTAAATCCCATATTTGAAAAAAAAAGAAAAAGACCAAAATATTAATTTAGAAAATGAAAATGTTAAATCAACTTTGTATTCTTAGTGTTGTCCAGACTTACACGTGCACCATGACCACTTAGTGACTTGCTTAGAATATGTTACATTTGTCCAAAGATTTTCCTTTCTTGAAAATGCTTCATTGGCTAAGATTGAATTTGTCAAATTGAAGCCAGAAAAATGAAAAACTCAAAAAGTAAAGAGAGATTGCAAATGATTTTCTGTCTAAGAAACTTGTATGAACACAATGATGAACTCCCTTTTGTGTTCAGTGCCCAATCTTGCAGCGTGGCTTCAAAAAGGCATCACATGCTGCCCACAATATACAATTTGCAAGATCGACACATGCATTTGTGACACAGAAAAGCCAATGCAATGGAATTGCTCTACAGGGGAAGAGTCCTGCTGCCTCAGTCCCCAGATCAATAACAACTGAGACAGATGGAGATGGAAACCCTACCGTCCGTCACAACAGGAGTCAAACACCATCTTCCATCAATAACTCTGATGAACAATATTGGACACAGTGCAAGCTCAGGAACAGAAAGATTAGTCATTACACATCATTGCTTCTATTTTTTAATTTTTTTCCTACCAGTTGGCAGGTTCTTTCTGCTCTTCCAGGCATTATTTTAGTGAATGTATTGATGAGCATACAGATAGGTATATGCACTACGTGTGTTCACTCTACCTCCAGTGCTCTGGGGCAGGGCCTTCTCATTGTGCGCTTGTACCCAAAGTATAGTGAATTGCCAGGCTAATACCAGAGCTCTCCAGCAACGTGATGGTAGAAAAAAGCAGTACCAGTGCTATTTTGGGACTGGGATGGCATGTAACTGAGGTGAGAGCACACAGACGGGAATAAACACTCCTGGTGCTGGAGAGTATGGACAGGTGGAAAAAAGTGACTCTGAAGGAAACCTGTGTGACTTGAAGCAGGGTCCTCAAGCCTTCCTGGGGGCTTTAAAAAACTGAAAATTAAAGGGGGAGGGAGGAGGAAATAAGATGTTTTTTACATACTTGTCAAGATCATTAGATTTGTTCTCATAGTTTTTCATAACACGGAGGACTTGAACGTCTTGGCTCAAGAAGCAAGGAGGAAGGAGGCCGTGAATTCCCAGCTGCAGCCTCTCTTCAAGTGTAAAAGCCATTCCCTGGGAAGAAAAGAGGAAGGCACGTTCAAACGGCACGATATGCACTACCAGATAGGATATTCAAGAGGAAAGCAAGGAACAGCATGCAGCCCCCGAGGCCCTGGAGGCAGTCCTCAGCTGCAAGGAGCGCGGGGCTTGGCCCCAGACCCTACAGCTTCTGGATTAGTGGTGCCTTGTGCCAGCAGGGCTCTGATGATTCACACTCTTCTGCCATTTGAATTTGGTTGGTCTCTATAGCGTATAAAACCTTATAGCATATGCATCCTTAGGGTTTCTTTCACTTTATGCTCTTAACTACTTAATTAGCTCATGCCTACAAGTTTCAATGGGCTTCCTGACAGCCCAGCTCTCACAATCCTGTACAGACCACATATCAGGTTTAGATTTGGATACTGAATAGTATAGCCAACTCATCAACTCATCATAGCATACCCAACTCATCAACTCATTATAGCACACCCAACTCATCAACTTCAGTTACCTGCTAGTTTTCCACCAGACACAATGTGTACTAATGGCATATTAGCAGCACAGAAGACAGACTTGACATGTAGGATGCTTTCTCAGCACCAAACCTTTTTTTTTTGTTCGAGGAGCACATAGAGTGGCACAAGTCATATTAAGTAGCTGACCCTGGCCCACAGCTGAAGCTGGAATGCTAGCTTGCGTGGGATATCCCTGCTCTGACGGGACAATTTCATCCTTCCTAGGCAGAAGCCTGAGCGTGTCCCGCTCCCATGCATGCAGGGGCTGATGCTCCAGATGGCCAGCAGCTCCCTGCACTGGACTCAGCCCGATGAACAGCAACCGTAAATTAATTCTGCAGTCTGGGAAGATTATAAAAAGTCTTAGTCCTTAATTAATGGGATTTCTGCTATGCTGATAGCAGATTAGACAGCAGGATAGAAGGAAACATTTTCAGAAGTGTGTAAGGAGCTTAAATCCTAATGAAAACTTCACCCATAACTAACCAACTGATTCATATCTTGATGAACAGCTGGCAACAAAATATTCAAAATCAGTAATTATTGGACTGCATCTACTCAAGCACACAGACAAATGCTAGAAAAAATCTTAATGAGCAGCTTTATCCTGGATAGCTGTTAAACTGCTGTTTTCTTCCATGGATTTAGTGTTTTTCTATGACAAATAACTGTTATTAATGTTGCACAAGCAAAAAACTGAGGACATATCTCGACGAACTTGGTTTTGGCAGCCTTCCCGCACCTCCTGTTGCTTGTTCCTGTCCCTGTGCCATCCCAAGGGTTGTGCCAGCACAAGCATGTGTGAGGTCACACGGTTCAGCAGCGAGAGGAAGTACCTGGATTAAAAATAACCAGGTCATTTGAGCTCGGAGCAGGTCCCCCGGCTGATGACACACCATCGATGGCTCTACGGACACTGGCAAACCTGGGCACAGCCACTGGGGACATATGGCCGTGGGAATGGGCTGCTGGAAGAGCTGCTCATGTGTAAGTGGTGCGGCTGCTGGTGAAAATGGTTGTCAAACTACCAGCGATACCAAGTAACCTGTGTCAGGATAGAGGAAAGGACTGAAACCGATTCTCCTGTTTGCCAGATCCATGCTGTGTACATAGTGTGACACCTCGTTTATTACTAAATTGTGCACTAGCGCAAATTAAAAAAAAACAACAAGTCTTCATATATTTCAGAAAAGATATTCAGGACATCTGAGAAGAAAATGATCTTTATCCCCAAGCATTTTCATATTTTTTTCTGCTCTGTATCAGGACAGAGCCAAGTATTTTCCAAACCTTTGATGCAAGAACATGGCAAAGAGAAATCATTCCTCTTCCAGCCAGCAGATGAGGAGTCAGCAGTTGCCCAAGAGGCAAGAGATCAAGATTTTGCTGTCAAACCCAGAAACGGCATCAAGGTCTCTGCGGTCGTTGGTGGATGTTGTACCCAGGACTTGGCTGGTTCTGCTGAAGTGCCTGACATTTCTGACCCAAATTTCCTTCCTGGACCTGAGAAGTCTTCCCCCAGATTAATTTAATAGCAGAACTGGTACGTTCCCACAAGACAAAGTTTGAGTTTTTGTGAGTCATCATTTCTGAATTTAAAAAAAACCCAACACATTCTCATCAGAAAACTTGCAACCATCTGTATTCTCCAGACTGGAGACTTCTGAAACACTACACTAAAAGATCAACACTGGAGATGAGCTCTACGTCAGTATTTGGCGTTACACTGACAATATTGTATCATGGCAGGGAAAATACAGCTACTGCGAATGTCAAAGTTTATCTGCAATGAATGGGAAAAAAAAAGATACCATTTCAAACCATTTATTTCCTGAGACCTGTGAACATGGAGGATAGATAACGGGAGACAGAAGTATTTGGCACTAAATACTCCGCTTCCTTGTCTAGAGAAAGTCGCATCACAGGCTGGCTGATCAGGGGCACAGACCTGAGCACCGCTCATCCCCTGGAACAGAAATGGAGCTCAGCAAAAAAAGCAAACCAGTGGCGGTTACTCTTCTGAAAGAGAAAGGGATAGAAAAGGCAGAAATGCGGTATCCCAGGCATTGCTGCCCCACCCACTAAAAATCTTGAGGTATTTTTTCAATAGGAAAAAAAGGCCTTTCAGTTATTTTCCACCCATTAAAATAGTGAAAAGTTTCAACATTTCATCAAATGATCACACACCCAGTACAAGAAAAAATTTCTGTATTTCAGCTCATTTCTATTCAAAATAACACCATGACGCCTTACAGAAACAGCAGTCTGCATGCCCACTAGTAACCCCGTTGTTTTTATTTCCAGCAGGTTGGCTCTGCCTGGATGGCATCTCCTACAACCCAGCATGGCCAGGAGCATCCAGCTCGATTATATGGGTCTAGAGAATAAGTCTTATGAGGAGCGGCTGAGGGAGCTGGGGTTGTTTAGTTTGGAGAAGAGGAGGCTGAGGGGAGACCTTATCGCTCTCTACAACTACCTGAAAGGAGGCTGTAGAGAGGTGGGGGTTGGTCTCTTCTTCCAAGTAACAAGTGATAGAACGAGAGGAAATGGCCTCAAGCTGTGCCAGGGAAAGTTTAGGTTGGATATTAGGAAAAACTTCTTCAGTGAAAGGGTAGTCAGGCACTGGAAGAGGCTGCCCAGGGAAGTGGTTGAGTCCCCATCCCTGGAGGTATTTAAAAGACGGGGAGATGTGGTGCTTGAGGACATGGTTTAGTGGCGGACTTGGCAGTGCTAGGTTAACGGTTGGACCTGATGATCTTAAGGGTCTTCTCCAACCTTAACAATTCTATGATTCTATGATTCCCCTTCACCCAGGGGCAGTGTGAGAGCTGTGATGGAATTACAGCTGCCAGGAAGGTGAAGCACTTGTATTTGGGTGCTTGCCCTTCAGTCCTGCCGGGCTTTTTTTCTCCCTTTGTGGGAGGAACTTACCAGGCTGAAAAGTGTTCAGCAGTGTGCTGGGAAATCTCTTGGTATGGGGAATTAATGTAATAATTATTAAGACTGAATAGGGTCAAAAGGGAGCATGGGGCTGTAGAGCGGTTTGTCTGTGTAACTTGGGCTGGGAGGGACATTTGTGCACACCTTGGGCACAACTCTGCTCGGTGCTTAATTTCTGGCTATTTTTTATGTCTGCATAGTGCCAGGAGTCCGGCCTCCAGTGCCGACCCACTATTTCAAGACACCACAAACTCAAGACTCTGAACTTGAATCTGAAGCATTTTGGAGATCTATGCACATGGGTGCATGTTCTTGGATTGTGAGAGCAGATTAAACTTTTATTTAAACACAACCACAGTTGTGCTGTTAACGGTCCAAGGCTAAGCATGGTCATACTAATATACAGCATCTCTAGCTCACCGCACTTCTGCACCTACTGCATCCGAATGATCTGTACCAGTATAAGCATCTTCATACCGGAGCGACTGCAACCACATGTGATGAGGAAGTCGCTGCCTTCACAACCAGTTATATCTCCAAAACACCTTTAAGCACAGAGCTGGTCCATCATACAGCGGCTCTGTGGCAGGGCTGGGAGCGGAGCAGAAATTGCCTGCCCTGACTTTGAAGGCTGCTCTCTGAAGTTTCTTGGAAGGTCTAGGAGTAGGACCCCTGGGTGAAGTGGTTATATTCACTGAAACAGCACAGCGTGAAATGAATTTGGAAACACATTCTGCCCCAGATCAAAAGCTGGAATTCACGAGGCATTGCTATGTTTAAGATTAAAGCTTTTAGGGTTGGATTTTTTTTTTTAAGACTGCCTGAAAGCCATATTGTACCACTCTTTTTCTGGTCTTGAAAAGTCTAATGATTAGATGGTGAGCCACAGCCCTGCAGAGCTAAAACCAGGTGCTCCGATTCATTTTTAAATGTGTGGGAAATGAGTTGTCATGGAGAGGGCAAATGCTATGTCACTACCCAAAAACAAAGGCAAAACTATCAGCTGCCCACAAGGCTTCACGCTACGTAGGGGCTAAGCGAGGGGGTTTCTGCTGAAAAAGGCTCGCTGCAAACAACCCCAAATGCTTCTGTTTTCTTATTGCTGACAGCACCAACTCTGCTATGTGGCAGCTCCCTCTTTGCAGCTCAAGCCCATAAAAGCCACTTATTTCAGAAACTGCAGGGCAAAGCCAATTCACAGATAACGATTAGTTTTATCACCGCTTGCACTCTCCAGCAGCGAGAAGGGGGTGTATCACTCAGGGATGAGTACAGGCAGGAGGGACGTTAGCATGGCTTAGCCTTATAATTTACTCATTATAGATCACACTTCTGTAGATGGGAACAAAACCACAAAATGGTAGTTTCTACGGTATCAGGAAACTGTTGTTAAGGCAGTGGGGGTTTAATCAAGGGCTGAATGAGGCCTCACCTAGTGCAGAACGTGCAGAGTTCACTGCAGCTCGGACCACCTCCAGCTGCTCAGCATCTTTTTGGAGCAAAGTCTTGGCTTACTGCATCTTTCAGTATCTCTGTGCTCTAGACGGCAACTACCGGCCACAGCACAGGGAGGGCTGTGGGGTGGCTTGGATGGCCAGACCAAGGGGTTTCTGCAGTTTGTACAGTCCCAGGCTGTCCCCCTCCGTGACGCCGGGACTCAGGCTCAGTTCTCAGGCAGCCTTTGGGACCACAGTCCCTAATCCACGCAATCGAAAGCTGGCCTGACAGTTTCTGAGCTGAGTAAACAAGGATCAGTGAACACCTCCCAACCCTTTGGAAACAGTCCCTGGAACAGGGAACTTCCTAGGCCAGTAAGAGCAGAGTGCTCGAAGGGGACACAGGGGAAATAGGGACACACAGGGATCACCACTGCAGGCTGCAAGAACAGGCAGAGCTAAGCCGCTTCTCCTTTATAATTAGTATGTTAACAGCCAAGCTAGAGAAGTCCTAATAGTCAGGGAACTTAATAAGCTTATTCTGTACAGATTTTTCCTGTAATGTGTTTTCCATAGATATTTGCACCTGTCCAATTTTACAGCCAGGACGTACTTTGACTATTGCTAGCAAAAGTTCCTCCCATAAGGGGTCAGCGCCAGAAGCTAAACTAATCCCCGCTGAGACTGCACGCAGGGGCTGGGGAGCAGAGAGCAACAGCAGAGAACATCAATTTTCTACACTGTGAAAGGTTTTTCTACAAAGATCAGATCCTACTGTGGCCTCCTTGGCTCCAGCTGACTTGATAAACCTCTTCACAGCGCTCCTTCTCAGCTACTCAAGCTTCTTTTGCTGGCATGGATGGGCTGCCACAGGCCCTGTCCTGCACTGTGTCCCACCCTGGAAAAGCTGTATTGAAAATATTATTTGCATAAAAACAGGGAAGGAGGCACACTGGAGGGGTAATCCTTTATTTTCTCATTTTAAATGTCTTGTAGCTTCTTATTACCTTTGATTTGTATGTGTGTGTGCTCTTAAACTTCGAAAAATCCCAAACCCATGATGCTTTGGAGTGTGTGGAAGACATCGTTCAGTGTGTCTTCTGTGAAACCTGGAAAGATTCCCCACTGCGCCTTCTCAGCAGTTATTGCTGGGCAAACCTTTTGTTGACCGTGATTTACAAACTCTTCTCACAGTGTCTTTGCCTCCTTCTGGGTTCAAAGTCACTAGTTGAAAAAATCGCACTCTCTTGGCCATCCCCTTTGTTACAAAGTGGTATAATCATGGATTTCTAATCCTTTCATATCGTTGTTCCTTCCTCTCCCACAGACCCTGGGAACGCTAAAAACCCTCCAAGACAAAGATAATTAAGCAACTCAACTTCATGTTTGTTTCAGTTCCTGGGGAACCACCTTTAATGAGGTCCACTAATTCAATTACAACATAAGTTGTCCCTACTATTAACAAGGTTTTACCAGTAGCTGTTTTGTTTTGTGCAAGTAACTTCCTTTCACTGGATTAGAGGGACATATTGACATTAGTCTTCTCATTTTTACCTAGTCTTACAAAAGTGACTTTTGATTTACACCAACGTAAGAGTGAGCAGAACTGGACCATGACAAAGTCCCTGTGCCAGAATACTTACTGACCAGGGACCTGATCCTGCACAGTTTATCCCACAGAAGTAAATGCTTTCCTGATGAGGACATCCCTGATGGGCACATGATGGGCAAGATGTGACAGGGTTACAGGCAAAACGAAGCAAAGCCATGCTGTTGGCACATGTTACAGGAGGCTTACCTCAATAAATAAAACTTGTAAAACAAATGTCTTCAGGGTTTTATTCATTAACCCATAGGAAGAACATCAGTGCTAAGCTCCTCAATCCCTGCACTGTGATTTCAGCCTGCAGGGGTACAGCTTTATACCGAATTTAGCAGAGAACTCATTACTATTTCCCACAGTTTGTCAGCCTCCAGGGCAGCAATTTTTCCTCCACAGGAAAAAAAGAAAGAAATCCATATGCTAGAAATGATATGTGTTTTGTCTGCAAACAAGATCCTGGTGCACTGAGAAAAACAGATTTTTAAAACTGAGCTAGATAAACTTCCCCAAAGAACAGCTGGTTTGGCAGGCTGGTTTTGTGAAGGATCTATGAACTTCGCAGATGGTTAAAAATAGTATCATTGCTGTATTGATAGGAAAGGTGGAGACAGACAAATAACGCCAAGTAAGAGGTGACAAGATACAGCTGTTTCTTTAAGAAACTCAAATTTGGGGCCAAATTCAGTGTCTTTCTTCTTCCCACAAAAGCAATATTAAGATCCTTACGGAGTTCTAGCCAAACTAATGGGAATGCTTCTTTGGCTTTAGTGAGAAATAGATTAGTCTGACATTTCTTTTGATTTTGACTAGACTCACAAATAACTTTACATGCGTGAAGTGTCTAAATACAAGCCTCAGTGTCTTTCAGTAAAGGAGAAGAGTAACATCACTGCGTGGAGAATAGGACTGCCATGCTACAGAAAATCTCGGTGTAATGGGGAAAAAAATGGAGAAATCTTGATAAATTATTAGGAGCAATAGAGCAAATGCGGTGGGACACATGGTACATGCATACATGCATACATCAGATTAAAAGACTGTTCCTGCCTGGATGAGCTTAAAACATGAAGCACTCGCTGGTTGCCTCTTCATGTACAGCAAAATACTTGGTAGAGAAGGGAGGCCTGATGAAGCAAGCAGTAATGAAGACATCAGGTTTTGCGCTACAGCCAAGCACATGGGCAGACTCCTGAGGTGAACCCCAAATTCTCGACCCCCTATCAAAAATATCCCACGTGATCTTGGCACTCAGATCCCAGTGGACTGGCCCTGCTGACTCCCAAGAAAATTAAGACACCCTGGTGTCTCCTCTACATGATTCCCAGCCTCCCTGTGTAATTCTGCATCTGTTTTACACCTACCACTGTCACACCTTCTTATGCCAATTAGCGAGTGAAATGAGCTAGTCCAGGATAGAAATGAGAAGCTTGTAGTCCACCTGGCTATCCGTCTCAGCTGTGGGGGATGCTATTCTTTCACCTCGTGGGAGAGGGAGAAGGGTAAAATCAGTTTCTGCAGGAGGTTTGCCAAGCACAAAAAGCAGTATTTCTGTCAGAGTATGGCAGTTTCTGTGATGCTGCAGACACACGTTTCTCCCAAATATGATATTTTTCCTAGACAGGAAGAATTCAGCATAAATTACAACGCTTGCATTCCTAAGTCTGTGAAAACCAGCCCTCATCCTCAATTTGAACAAGCAAATATGTTTCAGAAGAAAGATCAAGGCAATTTTAAGGTTTAAATGTGATCCAAAACATTAAGAGAATACAGTTTTAAAAGCCAGTTTTACAATGCTGGAACTTTCTCCTATTGTACAGGCAGCTGGTCATGTGAATCGTGGTTGCATATAATTTGGGTTCGATGCTATAGAGAGCACTAACTTCCTTTTGAGGTTCCAGCAAATTACATAAAATGAGGCTCGTGCGCTTACTGCTCGCACGCAAACTGCATCATGCTGTGGGTTTGGCGGATGGGAGTCTCTCTGCAATTTGTATCTCATTTGCTATTGCCACTGCAGCGAATGAGGTTGCTCCAAATGTAGGTTGGAGCTGGATGACAGTTCATGGATGATTGCTGATGGCTGGATTTGGTTGACCACCACTGAAAAGCACTCCCTAAGCCACAGAACTAGCTGTTTCACAAAAGATTGCTTGGATGGAAGCTTAATCTGAATGAAAGCAAGAGTAGCTTTGTTACTGCCTCTACCAGAGATGCTTTCTCCACTGTACCATTCACACGTCCTTGCATGCTTCCTCTACCAAAGCTCTGTAGAAAGGAACCATCAGCAGCAGCTTCCTGAGCAGTACCAGATGCTCTCTGCTCACTCCCATCTAATCCAGGACAAGCAGGCTTGGCTTCTGAACCACAGTTTTGATAGCTGTTTAATGAGATGTAACATATGGCTGCTTCAGAGCACTACAGGCCATTTGAGATGCTTACAAAACATTCAGATATCCCCTCAGATAAAAGATTCTAGAGAAAGGCAATGTTTTTCTTTAAAAATTAGGAATATGAATGATAGAATCATAGAATCGTTTAGGTTGGAAAAGACATTTAAGATCATCAAGTCCAACTGTTAACCCAGCACTGCCAAGTCCACCACTAAACCATGTCCTCAAGCACCACATCTACCCGGCTTTTAAATACCTCCAGGGATGGAGACTCAACCACTTCCCTGGGCAGCCTGTGCCAGTGCCTGACTACCCTTTCGGGGAAGAAATTTTTCCTAACATCCAATCTGCACCATCCCTGGTGCAACTTGAGGCTTTTTCCTCTTGTCCTCTCTCTTGTTACTTGGGAGAAGAGACCAGCCCCCACCTCACTAAAGGCGGCTCTAAATAAGAAATCTGTTATCTCAATAAAACAAACGCACTAGGAAAAACACCACTAAGCTCTCCTCCAGTTATACAACCACCACTTGAAGACAACTAAACAGGCAGGTAAACATAGAGCATCCCGCAGGAACTCTGTGTGAGCCTCCATTTCCCCTTTGAGTAACTCACACTGCTTTTGTTTTTTCCTTCACCGCTTCAGCAGTCCATCCGCATCGTGAGGCCGTTGATGGCCTTCAACCCAGGCAGCTGATGCTGGGGCTGAACAGAGAAACTGTAGCTATCGTGATGTGCACGGGGCCAAGGTACAGCCAGCCACTGCGGTGCCCATCGGCATCGCAACACACCAGCTGCGAGACGTACAGCGCTCTTGAGAGTCCAGCTTCCCTTTGGAAGGCAAGAGGAGATCTTCGTGCTGTCCTCATTTGGCAGCTCACCTTAGAGTTTAGCTGTGCTTAGCACCATGATGATATTTTTCTTCCCACTTCTCAGCCTTCCACAGACTCAGCCCCCGATAGTCTTTTATTTTGTCTCTCAAGGCATTAAGCATCTTGCTTCCCTCTCTTTACTCCCGCATTTCTACAACCGTATTTCACAAAACCCCTTTTTAACACTGACAGGTAGCTAAAGCTGTATGTATGCACACACATATATTTATATGTCGCACAAACACATGTCCTTTTCCAGGCCAGCCTCCAGCCAGCCCTAAGATGATCTCTGTGCTGAGCTCAGGGGCTGTTGTTTCGCCAAACACATGTTTTGCTTAAATGCTGAGATCAGTCGTGCAACTGTCCAAACTACTTTTGGCATCACCAGGAGAGTAGATAGCCTACCGTGACTACCCTCTGACCCGGCCCCTCGTCCTCCTCCTCGTCTGGATGTTTTACTTCAAACTTTTTCTTCCTTTTTAATGCAGAGAGGAAAAAGGAAGATGCATGAAGTGCTCACATACGTGCGATCTGACCTTTCGTGTCTACAGCTCTCATCACCTTTGCGTGCACTCTCCCTGCTATCTTGGTCTATTGTCAACTTGATTTGAGCTGTCTCTAAGTTGTATGCAGTTGAATGCATAGCACTCAGCATGCTTGGCCCTGATACCGGAGCATCTGGACTGCAATTTGTACAATAACACAAATACAAAATGATACATCCTTTCTATCAAACTTCCCCCCCAGGACCTCTAAATATTCTTCCAATGATATAGTGCTTTTATTTTCCACTTTCTTTGCTCCTCAAAATTTCAGCTCTATTTTTTCCATATGGTGTGAGTAGAACTATGTCCAAATATTCCAGGTGACAAAATACCACTGATTTCATACAAGTACCTTAATTTTTATCACTTTCTCAGGATTGAGCTTAACCACTTCCAGTTTCAGAAGCACCCGCTGCACTAGAAAGATGTTTACACTAGACTATAAATCAAATAACTAATAAAGTTCCTGAGATTTTTCCAAAAAAGTTAAAAAATGAAAACTCCCATCCTCCTCTTCCAACTGTTTTCAATCAAGGGCAGTATGAAACAAGTTATCCAAGTTCAGAATGGAAAAAAAAAAAAAAGTACAATTACTCTGAGATGAAATTTAAAGATTAAAACCCTTTTGATTCCCTGAGCTGTTTGACAAACTTTTCTGTGGAACAGGAACTGCAGCACGAGGTTATAAAATATTTATGTCAGTTTGCAACATGCGTGACCACATGTTGGTCAAGACAGCTGAACTGTTCATTATTACTAGGAAGCTGTAAATCGCCCCTTTGGCAAACCTTCAAATGAGTTTAGAAAAAAACCTGGTTCTGTTCTTGATTCCATTAGATGCTATAACTTAAAATGCAAATAATATTGTTCTTGGCATGGCTGCTGCCTGTCCACCTCGGCACAATTACTCCAGCCTCTCCAACTTAGAGGAGTATCATCCGAGGCCAACGCGGCAGCTTCCTTCCTCCAACAGAACATCTATTCTTCTGTAACCGAAACAATTTGGCTAAATGACGCAGGGATGAAGTGTGACTGCAGTAAGGGTAACAAACACAGTCCAGGCTCCTTGACTACACAAGCGTTATCCCAAAATAATTTGCTATATGGATGGTCAGGAGAAGGCGATGGCTAAAGCATTGATTCCACTCATGCACCTCTGTTTGTTAGGAGGCACCAGCTGATGCATCAAACCTTCAATCCTGCCATTCAAAGTTGGGTTTTAACTTAATAATACCTGCCTTGCTGAAAGAGCGTGGTGCAGCGTGGGGAGCACTGGAGGCAGAGCCAGCCAGCCTGCAAAGACTGCGAAGGTTGGAGTGATTTTCCCTTATGACCTGCTGTGAAAGACCTGCATGCAGGACAACAGGATGGCCACTGATTTTGTTTTCTTCAAAACCAGCTGATGACACTGGGCATGTCTTTGGGAACAGACCCCCCAAACTCAGGTTTCAGGCCAGGGTTTTGATCCTCCTCTGCCTGGCACCACAGTCACGCGGCGACATCAGAGTAAAGCAAATGTAAAATGATATTGAACTTGCTCAGTGTTTGAAATAACTGAAGCCCTGGATATCCAGAGTTGAAAAGCTAAATGGAGACCTTATTGCGACCTTTCAAAGTATAAAGGGTGCTTGTAAGAAAGATGGGGAGAGACTTTTTAGTAGGGCCTGTTGCAACAGGACAAGGACTAACGGTTTTACATTGAAAGAGGGTAGGTTTAGATTGGACATAAGGAAGACACTTTTTAAGATGAGGGTGGTGAAACACTGGAAGAGGTTGCCCAGAGAAGTTGTGGATGCCCCCTCCCTGGAAACGTTCAAGGCCAGGCTGGATAGGGCTCTGACCAACCTGATCTAGTGGAAGATGTCCCTGCCCACGGCAGGAGGGTTGGACTAAATGACCTTTAAAGGTCCCTTCCAACCCAAACGATTCCATGAGTCTGTATTCTGGAGAAAACAAGGCTACTCTTTGGCATCAGTATGATTTTGTCAGTTCTCAATGGCTATATGATGTTTTATCAGACACAACTGCCTTCCTCCTGGGGCTGAAACTCATATATAAGAAGTTACCACAATATCCATAGAATCTGAGTGAGGGAGCACTCACTCCTGAAGTTCTTGGGTTACCATTATGTTTGGTATTTAACAAAACCTAAAAAATCACACTCTGCTTTGTTATCCTTTATGATAAAAGCACGGTTGTCAAGAGTACGTGTCTGTATGGCATGTCTTTTCTGTGTTTAAAAAAGCTTTGTCTTCTGTTCCATCAGTACGTAGAAGTGCTGACTTTGCCAGGTCAGTTGTTAACCAACATCATTTGTTTTCTGGCTGTGTCTCTGCCTTGCTGCCACGCGACAGCATCCTTTCCCAACCCAGCAGAAGAGGTCAGTGGTTTTGACTGACTGATCCATTATTGATGTTGATGAACTAAAGGATGCTCTCAGAGGGAAGGCGTGAAGCTGAACGGCACCCCAGGGCATTATTTAACAGTTATTTAAGGATGCGCATACAACTGCCACAACAGTCTCTTCAGTAAAAACCATGCTCTGGACAAAGGTCCGGGATCGCTAAAGACGGGATCCCAGCCATGATACCTGTGTAAGCAAACTGACAGCTTTTTTTTGTTGGTTGAAAGAACCTAACAGCAATTTAAGAAAAACAGCATAGTGTTTTGCTTGTGCCTTCATATCCCTTTAATTATTTCAGTAGTATGTGTGTGATACTCTATCCTTGTGTCCGAAAACTTGCCTAAGAGCAACAGAGTAGCTGGCAAAGCCCAGGTGATCTCTGCCCGAGGAAGTGCCAGTCTCTACATGAAGCTGCTAAGTCCAGTCCCTCTGGCCCCAGAGCTCAGCACAAGATGTCAGTGAGAAGCAGCAGCTTTTCCTTCACTGAGCTGCACAGATTGGTTTGCAAGCTGACAACATTGGGGTCTGTTCAAGGAAAATGTTTTCTGCTTGGAAGCCCTAACCAGGGCAGCAAGAGAAGTACCTGAGCGTAAGGTCTCTTGCAGTTGTTAATGACACCATGTCTTATACTCAGTAATTCAAGAAGATCATATCCTGCAGCTCTGAAGGGCTGTAATGACAACAGAATTATCATTCTAACTGAGTGCCAAGTGAGTCCAGCCAGCTGGTTAAGAAACTAGCTTGACACATTTCCTAGACATTTCTGTTAAAAGCAATGTGACCAAAAAAAAAAAGCAGAATGGGATAGGCAAGGGGAAAATGAGCACTTAATGGGTTACGAACTGTGCAGCTCTCTAATACCATGCTACGGTCAGGAGGAAGCCCGTTGGACACTCCAGCCCCCGAGAGCTGACTTCGTTCCTCTGGCGCCCAAGGGGAGCTCCCACAGAAAGTCACTCGGGCACTGCCATTTCCAAGCTCAACTGCATTTTCCTTCCTAATGGAATTTCTACTGCTTTATTACAACACAGATGTAGCTTGCTCATTCAGTCCCATCTCTCTCTCTCTTCTGATTTTCTTTCACGGAAAATGCAAAGAAGTGAAGTGGCAGACGTGATAACTAGTGCCACATTATCTTGTGGAAGTTGCTATTTCCAGGATGTATCGTTCAGAGCTTCCAAGAACATCAGTGAACATTGTGTATGGGCTGCAGTAGTCACACGCTGTCATCATATTTCCTCCCATGATTTCCTGAAGCAAGGTTTTTGGGTTTTGTAGCTGGTATTAGATGTGTGCGTGTCAGAAACTAAGGAAACAAATACTATTAGTGCCAAATCTGCAGGATGAACCTTACTCTACTTCACACATGATAAAGAAAACTTGCCACTAAAATTTGGTTATTTTCACAGTTATTAGTAACTTGGGTTACTTTCATGAAAATGTTCTGTGTACAAATAATGTCAGCAATAAATACAGAGGTCCTTCAAACGTACCTAATGACAGTTCCCATGTGTTTGTTGCTCTAGGCTGTGTTAGGCAACTCGGTGCACACTGATTTGGAGATCACAACTCCAGTTGGCAGAGAGTGGCTATCTGGTCCCTTTGGGACACCGGCTGTTGTGCATCCACCAGCCTTATGTTCAAGTGTATACACTGGTTTCCAGACAGCAGCGTTAAACCTTGGGTCTTGCTTTTTTAAAGAAATCAATGGACTGAGCCCTTGGTTACACAGACTGAATTCTGATGTAGAGCTTGATCTCTGAACCACCGCAGTGTCTAGTCTTCTGAGACAGGGCAGATACCGCGTCCCAGGGCAAGTTGTGTGCAAGCCACGTACACACTGTCAAGGATATCTAGATCTGGAAGAAGCTTTCAGAGAAAGTCAAGTAGATCCAGGGTGTGACCATCTGGAAATGACCAAAAGCCTTTCCCTTCAGCACCTATACCCCTCACAATTCAAAACAACCTTTTATTCCTGAAGCCCTTTCAACTCTACCCTTCAAAAACACAAAGCACAACGAAGGAGAGCCTAACCACAAACAGAGTCTGGACTCCCCGAAGGAATGAGGGCAGCGTCTCCGTGGCTGAGTCCCAGGATGACCGTCAGTGATATGAAGTCTAAAGATGAGCAACTAGGAGGATCTAAAGACAAAAGCACTGAGTTAATCTTTCTGCTAGAATAAATTTCAAACACAAAAACTTTAAAGCCAACTCAGAAGTTTGTCTGAAAGCCATCTCTTCTGCCCAAGGCTTGCAATTTTGTTCTGAGCTCGACGCAGGCCTTTGTTCAGCAGCAGCCTAGGGTGGAAATTACGAAGCTGGCATTTAGGCTGTGCAAAACCATACCCTGCATGAACTGAAAGGGAAAGCAAAGTGGACTAAGCCTTATTTGTTCCTTAGCTGGAGGGTTTGGATTAGCACTCAGTCTAGCCCTTCTTTCCAGCTTAAGACAAATTGGATTCCAGTGGTAAAACCCTGGCTCCAGCAAATTATGCAGCAAAACTCATGTTGATTCCAGAGAAGATCAGATATGATACGTCTTTGTGATTTGTTTGCTAGACAAAAACATAAATGTAAATAATGACAATTATTCCATTATTATTCAAAAATAAAACCTCCTTTAAGTAAAAGTTGAAGCAATGGCAAGACATACCAGGGTTTAATCATATTAAAACTGCAAGGCCCTGCAAGGAGCAGGGAGCTGGACTTGATGATCCTTATGGATGCCTTCCAACTTGAGATATTCTATGATTCTATATTATAGACTTAAGGTTTTAAAAATAAATATAACTTCTGTAACAAAATAAAAGTTACATTATTAAGCTCCATTTCTTGGAAGGAAAACTGATGCTTCTTCATTTACATAGAATCAACAGAGTCAACATCCAGTATCAGGTACCACATGTAACAAATGTCAATGAAGTACACTCTTCCAAACATAAATCCTTTCATTTCTGCTACTCTGAAATGTCTCACCTTAATGCTTTGGATTTGAGTTTAGCTAGCAGGTACAGTACTTTTTTCTCCATTTGGGCTAGCCACAAAGTTGGAAAACCAACTCATATTTGATAAAGGAGAACTTGTTTTCCTTCTCCATTCTTTTACCAAAACAGAATCAAGAATCAAATCTACCTTGTCAAAGTGAAAAAGAAATTTTCATTTACTTAATTAAAACAGAGCCATATTTTCCAGGGGCATTTAGGTACTTGTATATGCAGAAAGATATCAAAGATATATTAATAGGATAGGTCTCTAATTTGCATTGTGTTCAGATCCCAGAGATTTAATATAGCACTGCCTAAATACCTCCACGACTCTGATTGGAAAGGTAACAAGAAACTATGGATTCTCTAGTGGCTGTTAGTATTTTATTTATTTTATTCATTTGCTTTTCTTGGTAAAATAAAATTATCCTAAGAGAGGCTGGCTACACAAAAAAAAAAAGCCATTAAAAATTGCTTTCAAAGAGAGCTCTAATTTCTAGCTAAATAGCCCCAATATAAAATCAGAGTAAAAGCATGTGGAAAAGGAAAAAAGAAGCATGCATATGAATGTATCTAGACAAGCCACCTGACTGCTTAAGTAAAAACAAAGTTGTGGGGCTGCCTTCTGATAACAAGAACTTGCTTACAGACAAACACATGCATAAGGATTGCCAGCCAAGGAGACAGAAACTTTAGGAAAACAAAGGAAAAATACAAAACCAGGTTTCCTGCTTGTTATAGGCCAGCCCATCTCATCTCCCGATCATTTACTCCAGCTGGAAGCTCTTTCTGCACCACGGTGTTGTAACCGGTGAGTTGCTTCCACTACAGCGTTTCACCTCACTCAGAGGGCTACGTGAGTTTTCTAGATGTACAGTTCATTGGGCAACCAAGTTCCCCACCTTCTAATTTTGAGACCTCCTCTGCAATTTCCAAGGCTCAAAGCATCCCGGCATATTAAGAGGATGTGGATGTGCTTGGCATTTATTGTTTCGTTAATGAGAGAGTCCAGAAGCACTAATTAGGAGGTTAGTGTCCCTAGCAGAAGTGCTTAAGATAAAAAGGCATTTTGGAAAAGCCTTTACCAGTTGATTTCTTCTATTTAACAATGAACAAAAATAAAGAAAAAAAATTAGAAATAAATATGTAACACAGCTTTTACATGGAGCCATGTAAATGTTTTTTTTCCTGTTGATTTTTTTTTTTTTTTTTGGTTTAGAGGAAGAGGAAATAATGATGCGCAGGTATTAAACTGTCCCGCGGAGACAGACACGGTCTGTTAGCGTGGTTTTGACAGCAACCGTTCGATTACTCGGAGCTTTCTTTAGAGCCTGGAGCAGAGCCAGGTGGTGCCTATTGATGGCACCGAAAGCCAAGAAACGCGGTGGAGGTCAGTCACCAGAAGAGACCACTCTGCTTTCACTTTGCCAAGTTACTTGACGAGGTGGCTGATGGAAACGGCTTCTTTTCATCAGTTACAATGCGATTCTTTCAGGCTCTTTGTCATCTCAGCCTTCATGTCAGCACTGTGCACAGGCCAGTGCTGAGCTCTGCAATGAAGGCACCACAGAAATGACATGGTGAGCATTTACTGACCTCCCAGCCACGTTTCCTTGTCCTGAAATAAATTTGAGCTCAGTTATTATGGCGCCTCTGATTTAATAATTGGCTTTTGGGAGACACTTGAATGCTTCAAATGGCATCTTTCCTTAGGGTCAAATCCTGTCCCTATTGTAGCCTATGGGAATTTTGCCATCGGACTTTAATGAGACAACAATTTGGCCATTAATCCATGAAAAATTGCTAGTGTAGTTCACACTGCACTCCCGTTCAGGACCCTGTTGTTCCAATTCACTCTGAACCAGCTTGTTTTTGCTTTCAAGAGAACTGCACAGACTAGAGAGTAATTGAAACAACAAATTCAGCAACAGCAGGCATTAGCTGCATTAACTGTATGACTGCTGGGTGGACACTGCCAAACCCAGCTGCAGAAGCTTCCCCAACCTGCTAACAGTCACTAAGTCAATGAAAACACTGAAGAAGTGCCTTCCCCCTCATTTCAACAAAAAGATAACAAAAGCCCCATAAACGAGGAGCTTCTATGGTGCACAGCCTGGGACCATTAACGCCTTTCACTCCCAAGAGCAGGAGCTGATTCTTTAGGTCAGGGAACACCAAGGATCAAATTCTGCACAAGATGTACGTCGGGGCTGACATTAATGGGAGCGTACCTTAGGGCAGGCCTTCCAAATTGCCACTTGCACATCCTGGCTGACTGCCGTAAGCTTCTATCTATCGTAACGTATTGCGTTTTTGTGGTCTCGTTTGAGTCGTAGGTCACTGAAAATTTTCCAGCGAGATGCAAATGTTTTTTTTAGAAATGTCGTTTAGCAGATGTGCACCTGTGTGCCTAACCACCCTTCACAGACATGCTTAGAAGCAATTCACAGACTCCCGGGGTTCACAGGTTAAACACCAGTGGTATAGAAAATACAGCAGATTTTCAGAGGTGACCAAGGTCAGAGTAACTCCCACTAATTTTAAGTCTGTTAGCTGACTTTTCCTACCTTGGCAATTGCTCATCGCTCTCGTTCACAGCTAATTCTAAGTTACACTCCTGGACTTCATACCTACAACAAACATTTTGCAGCACCTGGAGAAATATCTTTATAAATGCAACGGCAGATTTCTCTGTGTGGAAGGGGGTTAAATAAGAAGATAGCCAGGTTTCTGTGTCTCTGGTTAATAAAACATAAAATTTCTCTCCTGTTGCCTCTCAGCGACCCTGTTTAAGTGATCTGGCACGCTCTGAAAATGCACAACAAGGGCTCTATTATGTACACGCACTAGGTACAGCAGGTTTCACTGGACTGTAACTGATTTGTTTCAGATGAAGGGATGCTGTTAACCACCACTGTGAATATAATTGCTTAGTT
The DNA here is from genome assembly GCA_020745775.1 of Theristicus caerulescens. Classification (NCBI taxonomy): domain Eukaryota; kingdom Metazoa; phylum Chordata; class Aves; order Pelecaniformes; family Threskiornithidae; genus Theristicus; species Theristicus caerulescens. The sequence goes on along the minus strand of CM036559.1, from coordinate 124,478,722 downwards.
GATTTCCACATTCTTGTCATTGTTGGCCTGGCTACTGCAAGAACAAGCTGGTGAGGAATTCCCTAATGCTGGCTAAAAAAAGAAAGGAAAAAAAAGGAAGTCTTCAGGTCAAACCAGGAGTTCATCCAGACATGCCCGCACCAGAGGCAATAAGAACACCCCTTTACATCACTTCCCTGCTTGTCCTTTGCTCCTTCTTTAGACCAGAACCAACTCCAGGAGAAGAAACCCTCCTGGAGAAGAGGCAAAAGGACCTTCACAGATGGTCAAAATACCGAGGTGCCACCTCTGAGCGAGCTCTGGGATGGACAACATCCGATTCCCTCTGTCGCACGTGGCAGGGGGCTCAGAAGGCTTTAGCAGCCTTTCACTACAGGCTGTCACTCGCAGCCTGTCTTTGCACAAAGCGCAGATCTGCTCCTGACACGTTGCTTCTGTAGCATGTCCGGTGCTATTAAGTTTGCTGGAAAGCCCCCAGATTCCAACTGAGATCAGAGCTGGGTGCTCTCACCACGGCGGAAAGAAAAGCCACAGTTAATTCATCCCACGGGGACTTGCCAGTTCTGGATTCGGTTCCTTCCCCGCTCACAGGCTCAGAGCAGAGCGTTCTCACCTTGGAGTCTGGTGGCACCTGCAGCCTCCAACAAAGACCGGTGCCCACCCGTGCCAGACACTATATATACATGGGGTACGTACATTCTGTTGAGCTTGTTGAGCAGCGTAGCACTAAGAATGGAAATGTTACTGGAGAAGTCTGGTAGTCCATGGGAACTGGGTATCCAGGTGACCTTAATGTCTCTCTACTGCCATTTCACACTACATTCCTAATCCAGATTCTTTGGAGTCTTTTACTTGAGTGAGGAGAAAGGGTTTTTTTCATTGTGTTCACCGCTGCAGGTTGAGTCTTCTCCTCTGTGGTCATTTTGTCTCTCTCATGTGGAAGACTCCCCTGCATATCCTTCCTCCTCTGACTTCATTCTTTTCCAAACACCAGAAATGAAGGCCTCCTGACTTTACCAAAGCTTTTGGACATGCCTTTTTTCTTCATCTGACATATAATGTCAAGCGTACACATAATTCTTTAGAGAATGGGAGTACTAGGCCTAGTCCTTTACCTTTTAACTTATCTCTTTTGTCATTATTATCTAAATCTAGGGTCCACTGTGTTATTCATTTTTCAGTAAAACTCTCCTTTGAAAATAAGAAGGAAACACTATCGTTTATAGCATTTTGAACATTTTACTTGTTTTAAGTAATTAATCAATATAAATTCTCATTATGAAAAAAATCAGTGGTGAGACATAGCCCTTTACAGAAACAGCTGGCAGCATTCTGTAGAGACGACCACACTTAAGAGCATTGTTTAACAGCAGCACAGAAAAATAAGCTTGATGCACCCCAGGTACTAGGAGAGGACTGTGAGTTGCAGACAGACCAAAAGAATAGGAGCATATTTCTTTTCAATAAATGCTCAAGTTTTGTTCTGGACTATGAACAAACCCTCAACAATATTCATATTAGAATAGCTCTTGTCATGCATCACAGCCTTAGGGTCCAAAGCACACTGTAAAAAAAGAAAAAGGAGATCAAAACAAAGCAATGAAAAAAAGATAGGCTCTATCCCAAAGAGACAACCGGTAAAGAGAGGCGGGAGACAACAGAGGAGCAATACTGATTAGCACAACGAGCTTCGTCCGCAGCACAAGTCTCGCAGTACTCTCAGCACGCCTGCAGCCAAGTCGGTAAGTCAGCTCAAAAATATTTGTTATGTTAAAAGTAATCCTTCTCTGCAAGTCAATTTGCTCTAGGATGACATTCGTCTCAGAAGGAAAACACAGAGGATCTTTGGCTGAATTCTTATTGTGAGCGACATGGAGAAAAAAAACCTCACCATAGGACACCGATTTATTGCCTGTGGCTCTATTGAAACGTCTGCATAGAAAATGAGGCTACTCCCAAGGAGCTGCGTGACACCCAGCTGAGCACGCCATGCAAATCAGAGCTCACAGTGCCAGCTTTGGCAATAACCGGGCCTGTTGCGGAAAGATGGGGCTAAGCAGGAAAATCTTGCTATAGCATAACAGACAGCCAAGGAATGCTTCCTCAGAGGGACTATACATCTATTGAACAGGCACTATGGATCTATACAGTAGAGGGGAAAAGAGAGCGCGTTTTTCTTTGTAAGAGCAAGAAACACCGCGCAAGAGATGCTCCAGATTTCTGCCTTGCTTCACGCAACTGGGATGCGTTACCAGCCACAGGAGGTACGTAATCAGCATAAATTACTTGATCATTAGCTACCTAATATGCAACAGTTGCCCTCAGAATTAATTGGGTGAACCAGGAAGGGCAGAATAAAAGTAGACAATGACATCGTACGAGAATTTCCTGCTAATGCCACTCAGTAGCAGCAGCAGACCAGCCTTAACTGCTTCTCCCAAAAATTTAACCAAAATTTTCCTAGGAACATTCAAAAGGAAAAAGGCTAGGAAAGCACAATGATGAAATGCCCACAATGATGCGATGCCCACAACAATGTGATACCAATGATTCTCCACACTAAGAACCCCAAAAGTAGAATTACACAATTGGTGTAAACTGGGGAAGATCCTAAGGGGGAGGCTGTGGGGCTAAAGAGCTTGTGTTTCTTTGGTGGAGACATGATCATGTGCCTGGAAAGTAATTTCATGGCGTTTTCCTGGAACAGCCATGTTTCCACAGAACATTGCTATATGATTTTGCTGACCAGACTTAGCTAGTTATAGCACTACATATGTTATAGATTACCTATCTATTTATACTAGCGAGCAACAAAAATAAAGACAAATACTAAAAACCAACAATCTAAACAAATGTTAAAAGCTAGGTAATGTTCCAAGTAGTGTACATTTGAATGCTCAGAAATCTGATATTTGAGTCTCTAAAGACACCATTTTTATCACTCATTCATTTCTACAGTTAAAAAAAAAAAAAACGAACATGCAGATTGTTATGTGGTGACTCTTCTTAGGAGATCTCAAAGAAACCCAAACTACTCCTGTCCTGTAAAATTTGTGTAAAGTTTTATATATAAAAGAAGACACTTTCCATAAGGGAGAGTCCTTCCCCATGTTCTCTTGCCTCGTGGCTCTGGCTCAGCCTGGGTTAATGCCACCCAGCCCTCACACCAGGAATGCCCCATCAGTGTTAATGCCGGTGGTCTCCTGTCCTGCCAGAGAGCTCCTAGCGGGGCACGGGTATCTAAGCAAAGCTAAGGTTTGGGTAAAGCAACACCATTTCTCACAGCTGAAAAAAAAGGCTAACAGAGGCAATACCGCTGTATCTCACCTGCAGGCAGATGTCTCAGCTCGGGTGATAGTACCCTATAGGTGCTTATTTCTTCCCACTGGTTGTAAGGGAAGACCAGGTAATGACCTCTGGTGTAGATGTCTACACCCTGTGTGTGTCAAAGGCGGACCGAGGAGAACGTGGGGCAGGAGGCTATAAGGAGAAGTTTGGGGATGGCACTACACCAAACGGTATAGATGGCTCCTGGTAATATTCCATTGCCAGGGAGGTTGTACTTCAGTCCTATTACATTCATTTACAAATTTTGTGAATACATCCTCGATCTATGAATCTGACATGTGGTAAATAATAAGTTAAATATGATCTCAATTCCCCCAATAGCTCACTTTCCATACACATTTTACTGCGAACACAAAGTCACTTCAGCTTTCCAGCATCACTGCCATGCAAAGTTCACAAGTTGAATTTCGTGGTCTGCGGCTGAAGCGTGCAAAATGAGTTTTCAGTTTTACTGCACCAAAGGGAAGTTTTTCCAGACTGCAGAAGAACTGCAGCCAAACGTGGATGTTTAGTTTCAGCCTTGCAGGAAGGGCTGAGAAGCACACGCAAAGCACGCTCCTGCCAGCACAGCTCTTCAGGGAGGTCACAGGCTAAAGGTTTACAGCACTTTCCCTAAAACGAGAAAGGAATTAATTCATTGTTTCCATACTGGACAAAAGGTTAAAGAAAGACTCTCAAAGGCCAGGGCTCAGAGGTAAGCAGATGGAGCCTACCAAATATTCCACAAACTTCCACCTCTTCTTGAGAAGAAGCTCTTGAGCCCATCTTGAGAAGGGCTCTTCTTGCCCCCCATGGCACCTTAGGGGGGCCTCAGCTAGTGAGCCCCAGAGCGGTGTCCTGGAGGTGGTAGTAACAGAGCAAAAACCTGCCCCAAACAGATTATAAAGCATAAGAAGGTCCAGCTGGTACAGGCATGCAGCAGAGCACAAATATGTACCTGCAAGACAAGCAATGATTTTGATGTATCAGTAGCCTAACTTGGTAAGGTAATTGGTTTTTGAAAAGTTGGTAGAGTAGCAGCTTCGCTGGCACTCAGAGGAAGTTCCTTCTAGTGGGGGAAAATGAGAGAAAACAGAATATAACAAGGGAACGACAGAGGCTCATGTTGCAGGCTGCTTTGAAGCGGGAGTCAACATCTTGACAATAAAGAAAAGAAGCCATGCAATGAGGATCACCTGTGAACTGCTCTTACCGCAAAGACTGGTTTGATTCACTACAGAAAAGTGGAGAAAGAATAGCAGCACACAGAAAGGCTAAGAACAAAGCAAAAACACTTCAGGTTAATTCAGATACAGACTTCTAAAAGCCTGGATGAAATTATACCTGTGTGACATTTTAGCATAGGAAAGACTGTACATCAGAGACATTATGCAAAAAGCAATTGGTAACATGCAGACATGCTGAGTACAACCATTAGAGAGACCCAGGGTACGGGTTAAGCATGAGGATGGAGGTTGCTGCTGCTTACAGTGATCCAGAAAGAAGGTAGGGAATGAAATATCAAGTTCTCCATCCTAGGTACACAGAGGTGAGCTAACAGCTAGATACCTCTTAGGAGAGGTCAGATAAGACTGTATCTGAATTAGGCTAGAATTGTAGCTCCGAGAGAAAGGACTGTAGTTCGGAAAGAGGTTTGCATGTGGAGAAATATAACCATGAGAGATACACATAGTGATAGTAGTTGCATTTGTAGTTACGGTTAAGATCTCTCAAAGATCAAGGAAAGAGAAGGTAAAGGGGACAAATGACAGAAGATCCTCCACCAAGAAGTCCACCAGTGAAAAGAAAAGAAAAATGTGGTGAGAGAAGTATGAGTAGAGGCAAGTAGCCACAGATGGCCAAGGATGTCAGGACTTCAAGAAGAGAGATATCATGGACTTCGTTGAAGGTGGCTGACAGTGGGATAGAAGGAAGGGTATAAAATAGTGACTTTGAGCTTTTCCCAAGATGAGGTCACTAGAAACGTTGCTCTCAGCAGGAGTATACAGCGTGTATCACACAGTTATTTAGAGCACAGAGAAATGCTGCATTTGAACTTTTATTAAAGGCGAAACTCCCACATCACCAGGATCTGGTCCACTAACTTCCAATTCCTGGTGTCACAGCTGTTCCCTCTGCAACAAAAAAAATTGTGATGCAAAGAATTTATGACTGTCTTAAGGCACAGCTCAGCTGCAAATAAGAGAAAGGGAGAAACATTTAGATGAAAAACACAGCAAAACCTCAGAAAGGGTGAAGTAGAGCCAATGGAATGACAATAATCTGGGAATGCACAACTCTTGTCCCATGGAAACAGGTTGAACAATTTGATGTGAAAAGCTTAAAATAGCCATAAGGTCTGAAGTCTTGCACTCCTTAAAAATAAATTTCTAGCCTTCAAAAACCCTGCTGAGGAATCTGCCCCATCCAAAAGCTCCAGGTCTCTGCATCAGCTTCTACATGGAGCCTACAAACGAGGCAACAGCACTACCAGCAGCAGTCCTGGGCTATCCCAGTAGGATCTGGAGCAAGGTCTTAAGCTGAGCCAGCAACCTCCAGCAGCTACGTCACGGCAGAAGGCAGCCGTCAAGAGAGGAGATTCCCCGCAGTTCGGGGTCCCTCGCTCTTTCTTTTTTTCTCTTTTGATTCCTTCTGAATCCTGAACAGCTCATCAGTGCAATTCTTAGATCCAGAGCCAAAACAATTTGAACGCTTATAACGTGCAAGTTATTGAACGCTTCTCCCAATAGCTGCATCTTTGTTTATAGTCCCCTTGACTAGTGTAGGCCCTTCCCAATTCAGAACATATAGGACTGCATATTTTAACAGGGTATTCATCCTGTTTTAAAAAAGCTTGCCTTAACCGTAGCCAGATGTCCACTGAACTCTGCAAAAAGCTTTTTCTACCAGCGCCACTTGGTTTACTCTTACATCTGTTGCGTAGCTCAGGAATTAGTAGAATGTAAAACGTTTTACGAATTCCCTCCGCTCTCATTCAGTGTTAATATATTCAATATGTTCTTCTAAAACCACATGCAGGCACACACATGCACGCTTTTTCCCATTTCTTTTAATTTATTTGCATAACTTAACTCCCAAAGCTAACCTGGAAAATTCACAGAAATTGGAGACAAACCCCATCCACCTATATAAAAGCTCAGCCTATTTCTAGCTCTAGGGAGGGTCATTTCCAAAGGGTGAGATCTGACCTTACTGAAGCTAGTGGCAAAACTTTGAGGGGCTTCATTAAAAGCAAGTTTGGCCCAAAACTGCCCCCAGGACTCTTCCCTCATCCCTTTTATTTATGGTTAAGGCATGCTATCCACTTTATACGAACATGTTTGAATTAGTATTCAGGAGTTTAAAGCTCCTTGGACTGTGCTTAAGCCTATACACACCATAACGGCATCACGTTGGAATTGTTAGCATCATGGTTGAGTTTTTTCTAGACATTTCTTTTTTGTCTGAGGCTGAACTTTCCAACTCGCTTTCTCCTCTTCAATCCCAGGAAGTAAGCACAGGTGTCAAATCTGCCAAATAAATCCCAAATCATCTCAGTTTTTTATTTTTTGGAAATGAGGGAGGGAAAAATGACAAACTGTAATTACCATTTTATTCCCTACTGTGCAAAGCCCAAATTGCTTCATATTCTGCATAAATAGTAATTTTGTTCGCTAAAGTAAACTCTGACCTGATTCCAATTTTCTCCTTGGTTAAAAAGGCGGTTGTTTGTTGCATGGAAGGAGGGAGAAAGCAAGTGCTCAAAGCTGCTTATGCAGTACAGACTCACAAGAAGGGTTATGAAAATCAATGAACAGGAACTTGCTGTTCTGGGTGCTGCTTTTCCATCATTCTGATCTTAGACTGTGCTTGTAGCGCCAATATAAATCCACAGACAGAAGCAGCCTCTGCAAATCTTGTGCTTCCAGCTGAACTCGCTACTTTAATGAAAGCGAAATCCCTTTGCACAGTTAGCCCGGCTGAATCCTTCCAGGGGATAATCCAGCTCCTCTCTCCTTGCCACTGCCCTGCTAGCACAGCCCACACAGTGTCATTGCATGTTGGCACAGGGTAGGAAATACGTCTGGACAGAGGCCTATGCACAATTTTGCAGCCATGAGCCAAATTTTTTTGCCTAATGCTGCTGCCCTATTAGTTCTCCTGGGGTGGAGAGAGGGAAACGCACAACTACTGATCTACCTGGAGGGATTACATTCTCCGTCAAGTGGCCTTGGCAGAGGATTCATTTCCTTCCCACTCAGCCAAGCCTCCATGGAAATATCTCACAGCCAACATACCCTTTGGGTCTAAGGTCCACTCAGCTGCAAAGTTACTGTCCTTCGGTCCCAGAATCAGAGATAAAAAGGGGGTTGGAAGGGGCATGAAAGGGTCATCTAGCTCATTCTTCCACCATAAGGCAAGATGAGCTACACCTACATCTCTCTGGACAGACCTTTGCTTTAGTCCTAACAATCTCCCATGTTACAAATTCCACATTGCCCATTCAGTTCACTACAGAAAGACCTTGTCCAACCCTCACTGCAGTGAAGCTCACTACTTCCCATCATATCTCCCACAGCTACAAAAGACAATTTATCCCTCCATGCTACCGCTCAACTTTATATATTTGAAGACCACTGTCGTGTTACCCTCACTCCTTTCTTGAATGGCCACCCTCTGGCCAAGTGGGCCACACCTTTTTGGAAGTACAGTGCCCCAGCACAACTACACAGGCCAAAGAGAGGAGGTTTACTAAACACATCTTGCAAAGGACATTCCAGTCTATACACCCTAGTACAAAGACTGCTTTTTTTCACAGCAGCATGACACTGTTGTCTTGTCTTTGGTTTGAGATCCATCACAATCCCAGGATCTGCTCTCTGGCTCAGTTTGTCCCCTCATCCTATGTTTGCACTGTTGATTATTGCAAATCAACCTCGCATGTATGCTTTTTCACATCACTTGTGCAAATCATTTTAAATTCTAGTTCTGCCCTCAGATGTGCTTGCAGGCCCTCCGTAGCTCGTTGTCATCAGCAAATGTAATGAGCAAATTCAATAATTGCATTGCGTTGCTTAAATTTCCTTCAAAATCACTGCTCAGAGCCTACAATATTCAGAAAGCAGTACAAAGCACAGAAAAAAGGGACCTCTTTTATATCACTGATGGCATTTGAATTTCTAACAGCCACCTTAGAGGAGTGATTTCTCAATTTCTGTCTTCTCCCATGGCAAAGCACATGGGAGCGCAACGGGAGGTTCTGCTGGTTTCAGTGAACTCAGGAGGGGGGAACCATTGCTCTCGGTGCCAACAGCATTCACACGATCTCAAGCAGCAGCAGCAACCATCAGCATCTGATAAATGCAGATTGCTTAAACCTCCTCAGTCCATGAGGACTTAGAGGGAGCAGTGAACAGAGTGAACGTGGAGGCAACACACCAAGGGAGTAATTTTACCGTATCATTTCTACATATTGCATCCAAAACACACAAAGCACAAGCTGTTCAGGTGAACAAAGAGTAAATACTGCAGCTGCCACTACCAGAAACGTTAGCTACACCCCACATTTCAAGAGAAAACATCCTAGCCTGGACGTTTCAAAGAGCAGCAGGTTCCCATCAGAATGAGTTACTCAAGGCTATTGCAGAGGACCTCTGCACTGCGCTTCTCAGGGGAATGATGCAGGACTGAGAAAGGCAAAATGGAGCAAGTGATTTGTTTTACTTCGTGGGCCATGGTCGTTATAAAAGTATAAAATTAGGTAGAAAAATGCCTCTGAAATCATGAAACAAAGCAAAAACGAGTTAAGGGAACACAGTCAATGTACACTTTTCTCTGTCTTGTACATCTTTTCCAACTTCTTGATGCTTCTTCTCTCCCTCCCATTCCTTTAAGCTTAGGCATAGCTCTTACTACACTGTAGTAAAGAGCACTCTTGAATTATCATTTCTTCACACTACCATGGTCTACACCACAGCCTTGCGTACAGCCTCCAGGCAGCTCACTGCTGTCAGGCATTACCCTCCATCTCTAGACACACCTCTCAGCTGTACCTGCCATCAGCCAGGACAGCTCAGGGCTGCAGGCAGAAGTGGCTGCCAGCTCTCGTTTGGAGCCAGCTGATGGCTGCTTCAGTCCGCTAAAGGACTTGTTTCTCATTGCAAAGTCTCAGCAATGCTACCTGTAGTACATTACTTCTACAGTTCCCCTGCAAATCCCCTGCGCTTGAAATGGAAAGAGATGCACAGGGCCTGGGTACCAGCTCCCCTCCCCACTAAGAAAAACCTTTTATATCAGCTTTACCTGCCTGGTTCACAGGCATTTTACGACCCTGCATCAGCCAGCCCACAAACCAGACACTGAGCACAGTATCACTGCATTCATGACTTCCTCTGGGGGAGTGTAAACAAAAATTTGCCCATTCCCTAACCTACAGCCAGGGAGGATAAACACCATAATTCATGCTCCAGAGAGTCTCCTCTTCTAGACTTGGGCAATAACCTAGCAGTAGACAGGAAAAATAGCAATAACCAAGAAGGCGTCTCCTGCCTCCCTGTGAGACCTGAATAAGTAACAACGTTAAGCTGTGTTTTCCCATTTTTCTTAGACTCTCCAAAGGCCAAATCGAAAAGGGAAAAAGAAACAAACAACTATCTGCACCCACTTAAGTACCCGCTGAGGCGTTCATGCACTCAGCCTAAGAGCCTTTGGAAGTAGAAAATAAGGACCTGTATTTTTATTGTGATTCAGAAATGCTCTGAACCTTCAGGTTCATTCAGTAAATAACAGGAAAATCCAGGGAACTATCCCAGGTCTCTTAAATCCCAACCGAATCTCGCTTGAGAAAACGGGTGATGTTCCTCACTTCACTGCTTCTTTCCATCTCTCCCACCATCTCAGGGCTGCTACTGCTGCCTCTTCAGCACTGGCTCGAACACAGCGCAGACCCGTCAGCGCTGGTCTTACCCCCAGCTCCGTCCCTCCGACATGCGAGCAAAGCTCTGCGCTCGGCTACGACTCAGAGTATTGCACTTCTTCTGGAGTCAAGGTTTGCAACCCAGTACCCTTACAATCTCATCTCAGGTAACTGTAAATACTGCCTTTAATCATTGTATTAAATGTTAGCTTCACCAATGTCCAGAGTTTCATGGGTTTTATAAGCAATTTTTTTTTTTCTAGCTACACTTCTGCAACTGAGGCATACTGGAAAAAATAAAAAAGAAAGGGCAGCATCAAAACTGTTTAAAAATTTCATATTATGACGAGGCACAAAATGATTTTTATTTGACCAAAGTGAGAGAGATGGGCTAAAACATGTGAATACGTCAGATTTCTGTACACAGTAGAGTAGGAAGAAATTTGCAAACAACTCAGGTGCCTTACTGAACAAAGCACAGAAATGGGTCAGGGCAGGTCAAATAGCTAAACACAGCTTTTCAGGCCAAACTGATCTGAATTCAAACCAATGATGTCCAATTCTGTAATTTACAGCTTAGTAGCATCTCCCTCTGGAATGCCAAAATAGCAACTCAATGCATAGTCCACTGCTTTCCCATTTCCCTAATGGAGCTATTCACATGCTGAACAAAGCCTGAAAGGAGGCAGGCTAGGGGGGGAAAAGTATGAATCTCACTAAATATTCAGTATTTAAAATGCAGGTCAGAGAACACAATTGAGTTTAATTAGAAAACTAAAATGGGATCCTGCATGTTAATGCACTTGCTCACTGCTTGGGTTCATTTCAAACTGTTCCCATCTGATTGTCCTTGGAGACATTTGTGTTTGTATCTAACAAAGGAGACAAAAAATGACAGGAAATGTTTGTTCTGGGTGTATCTGTGTAAATCTGCTTGCAGCAAAGATGTTATTGCAGCCCTCCACTACAGCACTGAGTTCACGAGACAGGAATGGTTGGACGCTCAGTGCTGCGCGAACCCTCTCCCCTGGAAAAGCCCTGACTAACCTGCATCCGTAGCAAAATGTAGTTTCCAGTGCACTGGCTTTTGACTTTTACAACTTTGGAAAATTGTGGCAAGAATTAGAGCAGTGACATAGACCTGTGTCATAACCTGCCTGGAAATGATCGGGTTTTCAGTGCCTGGGGGCCAATTCCCAGCTATAGTGCACAGGGATGCTGCTGAAATGCACAGATGCAATGACGGTGGTTTTTAAAAATAAAACTTTACATGCTTTTTTATGGTTAGAAATTATATTGCTTCTTGAAATCACTCAGTGTAATACTGAAGATAGAAAACCCCAAGTGTGTGAAGCACAGTCCCCACTGATGCTCATCAGCTACTGCTGTTGATGCTACTCAAATAGGAACAGCGAAACAAGTTGGATAGCATTCTTATAAATAAATTTTTCAAAGAGCTCTCTAGAGCTCTTCACTATTTGTTTTTCAAAAGTTATCATAGAATATAAAACAGAAATTTTTATAGCTGGGTTTAATAAATGTTATGTAATCAAAAATAAGGACATGTTGTACTTGTATTTCATTCAATTGATGGCTTTTGTGGAAAAAAAACATGGGGCAGAAATCACAGCTGAATAAAACACTACGAAATGTATTCAAGAAACAGTTTAGGCTATTTCAGGTGAGGACTGACCTGAAGGGAAGATACTAGGGGGTTATTCCCAGTATCCGTATGAAAGAGTATCCTCCTTGCTTGACCACAAAGACATTATATACAGTACATATATGGGTACAAGGGAAAAAAAAAATGAAATATTGACTGGAGGCACACAATATCTGTCTGTGTCTGCAACTGACCTGAAAAAATAGCCCAACAGGAATGGTCTGAAAAGTGTTTTCAGACTACTCCTATTTTCCTGTTGCATGTGCAGTTCAAAAGCTTCAATGCTAAACTAGCGCACTGGTTCTCAAATTTTCCACACAGAGATCTCCTTTCCTTCACAGAGACCTCTCCTGGCTAGAAGATATATCTTCTATTTGCACGGCGCAGGAAGGGATGGAGGGCTGGAGTCCCAGTGCTGAGCACACAAGGAATTGAACTGGAATCAAAACAGATTATGAACAGAAGATTGATCCGTGTAGATGCTTGTTATTTCACCTGAGTGAAATGCAACTATAGCAAGCAGCAGCAAACACACACACCCATGAAAACTAAGCTCGTTAGCACCAAATGTAAGATGTAAATCATACTTCTGAAGAAACATTCAAACCCATTTTAAAGCATTATCCACAGATATAGACATTAAAAAACCTCCCCAAATAAATCACAGTAACATAATGGGGTGAAGATCAGGAGGAAGATCCTCTTCTGTTCTTCGTGACTATCTCAGCCTCAAGAGCAAATGCAAGAGTGGGACATGGACATAGGGTTGTCCTGTTTTGGGTAACAGCCACTTGTAAGATGGCCAGCACATGGACCATGAAAGTCTGATTCTGTGTTGCTCCAGTCTGGAAAATGCTAGACTGAAGTGGTCGCTTATTGAAATAACTGAATCTCCAGTTCAATGCAGACGGTCAACAGTGGTGGGTGGCTCATTTCCAGTGTGACCCAGATCCATGGGACAGTCCCAAGGAGTCCATCCACGGTCCATTGCTCACCAGTGTCCTTCCCATGACTGGTACATTGTGGAACCAGCCACGGGGACCTTTCTGAGTTTTAATCTCAGAGGAGAACTTGTCCTAGACAAGGTCTGCTGCAGCTGAAGGCCTTCCCATGAGGGACATTCCCTCCCCACACGGGCTGAGCGCACTCAAGACCAGTCTCAATATAACACCCACCTTCAGCAGCTGGAGGTGGGACTTGATGAAGGCACAACTCTCCTTCCCATCTTCTTTCCCTCATTCTCTCTTGTGGTCATCAACAAATCCCATGCCCATTTGAGGAGCCAGCTGGGACACTACAAGGGAAATCCCAAGCAGATTGGCCCAGCTTCTTCCTAGGAGGGACTAGTAGAGCTGGGGCGTCTCTCCAGGCACCCTCATCTGAAGAGCACACGCTGCTCTTCAGAGAAGTAGACCGAAACCTGGGAGAAATGTTAGCCACCTCATTTGAGTCAAACCTTATCCAAAGGTACTGGCTCAAACAAAACCAGAATCTGCTTTTAAATCCCTCCCCTCCTAAATGAGGAAGTTTTTTATTTGGCTTGCAGATGTCTGCGTGCTTACATTCTGTCTAGATGAGAGCCATTCCCCTGCCTGCCCTTAGTGATGTACGGCTGCAGTTCAGGACAGATTTCACTCACCAGCAGCGCAGCAGGAATTTGAGGGCTGCATTTTTCTTTCCCAAAGGGGAGACAAAAGCTACCAAGCATTTCTGCTCCTTTGAACCTTGCAGACAAACTGACAAAAAAAAAAAATCTCATTACTTGGGACATATTTTACCTCCTGCAAAGGGTGAAACAGGCCAAGTGCAAAGATAGTTAAAAAAACCAAACCCAGCCACCCCCCCATCCCTGCAAACTCACTCAAGCCTAAAGCATTACCAGAGGTCTCCCACTGTGGGGAGCTACAGACCACAGTGCCCTCGACTCACCCAGAGAGAAATAAAATTAAGGGGCTTTGATACAGCAGGTAGGAACTGGATGTCAGGGTTCCCTCCTGGAGGATGTGTAACAAATGCTGTGATGAACAGAGAGTGAAAGAGATGGGTACCCACATGCCAGAACCAAGCTGGTCCACTGAGCAAAAGGGAGGTCTGCTGCTGCATGTCCCCCTCGAAGCCACAGGTAGCTGATGCCCTGGAGGAATGTGAGCTTTTGCCTTCTTCAGAAATGCTCCTGGCTCTTTGTGTGCTGCTCCTGATAGAGGAATTCCCTTCCCGACCCCCAGCAGGAGATCGGTTTAGGCATGTGCACAGACAGACAGCCTGCTATGCCAGCCAAAACAGGCTTTCTTAAATCCTTCACGTTGACATCAGGTCCTGAGTTGCTGTCTAAGAAAAAAAATCTGTTTTTTTTAAACTACTGCCTTAGTAGAAAAGCTCATAGCTGTAAACAGATGACCCTGTTTCACCTAGTAGAGAACAATGGGAAAAATTAAATAACTGTTAGGTGAACACTTGAATGAAGTGAGGCAAAGTCACATAAGGATTTCAACATGAGCTGAATGCATAACAGAGCTGAAATCAGATACGAGCTTTTGGGTCCCAACAAAAAGCCTTCACAGAAACGAGTGACGGTGCAACACAGAAAGCCATGGAGGAGTGGCAGCAAGTCAGCCATAAGCAGAAGGGAAGATGTTGCTCCTTAAGATAGCTCCGGGGCTGACCTGTATTTGAAGATTTAGCTCGAATACCCACTCACCTACACCACTCCAGGGTGCACCAAGACACTGACCTCTCAAAAGGTCAAATTCTTAATAAGCAGCAGAGTGAAGAAAGCACAAGAGACAGCCTGTTTCTCAAATTCCAGGCGGGACAAATCCAGCCCCATCAGCGGTGGAGCAGTGGCTGACGGTGCCAAATTCAGCCCTGCTTGGAGTCGGACTTCTGCTGCTGGGCTGAATCGGACCCAAGCAGTTCAAAGACGGTTGCTTCGGTTCTTCACCCACACACACCCAAACTGCTACTGTTTTTCCACCTTTTAGTCTATTCATAAAAAAATAAAGAGCCAGTACAAAGAACATATGCCAGACAAACTAAAGTTGCTCCATCTGAAATTGCTAATGAGAGAGGCCTTGCCTTCTGGCAGGGAGGTTGAATCGGGTTCACTCACAGGGCTGTTTAAGTTCAAGTTGGTTTGTTTAGATTCAGAGTAGAGGCCACGAAGTATACAAAAAGCGTTCACAGATACAACAGCGAAGGCATTATGATCCCCATAGTTTACCAGGTTGAATAAGCAAGTATTTTTCAGCAGAAGGTTATATAAAATCCTTCTTTTCTGTACTTTCACTGTATCTGCTGTATTTTCACACACATAACCAGTGGGTAATTTGTTAAAAACGCAAGACCCGATGATTCAGCAGAAGCATTGGTGATATGCAACACACATAAAATGAGGCTAAATTTATACCAGTTCCTTCCTTCCATCTACCCTACGGCCTCTGTGCTTGTCGCCTACCCCCTCTGCTTCAAATCCCCTCCTTTCTGCGTCTGATTTTGGTAGATTATCTGGAAGCATCGACTTTTTGTACTTTTAGGAGGTTCAGTTTATACAAGTGAGAGAAACGTGACCAAACAACAAAACTACATTTAAATGTTTGCTCATTGCTTCAGAGAGGGTGAGCACCTTAGAGCAAAGAGGTTTATTTTAAATACCTGCAGAGTTTGGTGGACCACAGCACTGCAGCATCACACCAGCTCAAAGCCTCTCTCACCCACTGTGGGAACGGCTTAGAGCTTTATTGAGTACATATAGCCTAAAACAGGATAACTGCATTCCTGGCAATAGCTGAGGAGCTCTTAAGTAAACAGTCTTAGGGAAAAGTTGATGAAAGGAGACAACAAACACCCATGTTAAATCTCTGGGCAGTGCTGTCCATGTTTATGACAGACTGCGGCAATTCCTTTTTTGCTCTTTTCCTATTGCTTCTCACCCAGCCCTGTGTTCAGCTTCCCTGGCTATATTAGGATCACAGAAGATGCAATAGGTATTTATCTGTAGGGTGGCCCCAAAGACAGAAAACGCTTGTGTAGAAGCCTGCACTAACTTCCCATTAACTTCAGCAGAACTGAAATCAGGCTGATAGGAGGCTACAGTTTACGTCTCACTCTGGTTCTAACTAGTGCAAGTAGTTTTTCTTCCATAATTGTATACAGGCACATGCACAGCTGCTGAAGTGGATGTAGGTAGGAAATACATTAACTGTGGAACTTTAAAGAGTTAGAAAAAATGGTTGGCTAATAGTCATTTTTCTCTCAATGTCAATAGACATTTTAGCAAGATACATAGCTAGGCTTTAAATGACAATTAGAAGACATTAAAGATACACCACCTTTATATCTTTTGTTGTTAAAGGAGCTAAACTTTCTGTGTCCTATACCTTAGAAAACCTTTATAGGTTCATATCAAATGTACATGGCCAGAGTGGATGAAAAGTAAAGTGACAACAAATCACAGGCAAGATAAAGCACAGGCAGTAGAGTGACACTGAATCTTCTAGATTTTAAGGTCCCTGCAGGAACTGCCTTTTTGGAGATTTTGAATGCAACTCTAATATAACTGTAACATTCGCACTGCATGTCGAGCATCTGTATTTTCATCTTCAAAAGGAAACAAACTGTGGAACTGGCAGAACATAATCTTCTTATGCCTTAAGGAGAGCCCGCTCAGATGCACCAAAGCAATCCATGGATGCTGGAATAGCAAAATCCACAAACTAACACGAAAGGAGGGTAGGCAGGTGAGGGAGTAATTTTAGGACAGGACTCAATGCCAAATCTGGCATATACATTACTGTACTGTGCGTGAAGTATGAAATGCTTGCAGCAAGCTCCATGTGGCAAATCCAATGAGATATGTGTGCATTTAAACATCCCGGGTCTTCTGAAGGCTGCAAACAGGAAAAATCAGCTTAAAGCCAGAAAGGATATGGTGACTGAGGAGCCCAGGGTAGTAGTGTAAGTTACACAAGGTCAGGAAAGCCGAGAGAAGTCCAGTCTAGAAGCAGCATGGGGCATCAGTGTCCTCCCAGAGCCCAGATGCAAAGGGAGGAAAAGACAGACATTTTCAACTTATATTTAATATAAGTCCTAAAGCAGAATTCCTATTGAGAAAGCCTGAAACAAGAAGCCTAAAAGGACAGAGGAAGGAGGAAACATCATCCCATCTACAGAAGGCCAAGTCTCAGCCTGAGTGACCCAAGGGTACCACAAAGAAGAGTCAGCTCTTTGGCAGAGCAGCGTCGGGTGGCTGGAAGAGAAGTCAGCTGCCGTGAGCCAAGATGCTGCCACTGAAAAGGAAGGATATTTCCCTAATACTCTCTAGAAATACATTGTCTTATGATTTTCTTTTGTAGATGTTCAAAGTAGTACAATCATCACTTATGATTATCTTTATTCTATAAAGGTAATGGCCAAACCTAATTCTTACCTTTAAATTTTGTCCCGTAATAAAACAATTTCCCAGTGATCTGACACTTGCAGGAAACCTTTGGGAGTAGCAATTCATTAAACAGAGTGAAGTGAAAAATACTCTCAGATATAAGCTAACTAGTTCTCTAAAGCTGGAGATACACTTTACACCTTCCTGAAAGCAGCTGATTTAGGGACTGGTGGGACAACAGACAAACTTCTTCAGGTCTCTTTAGTGGGTGAGAAACCATTGCCTGAAGGCAAAGAGCAGGAGTGTGAAATCAGCTACTGACCCTGAAAACACTGTCTCATTCCATCATTTAGAAATTAATATGGTTAACCTAAATGTTCTGGGAAGAAATAAGTCATTTGAAGGACACAGTATAAAAAGGATAGTTTGGGCATTCAGGACTTTGGGTTTGTTTTTGAAATTATTTGCTGGGCATCTTGCAAAAATATCCATTTCTGGGACTGCACATACAACAGAGGTAGTGCATTACTAAGTCTAAAAGTTGGTATGTGCTTCAGAGACCTAAGCCTACTCAAGAGTCTTTACTTCCATCTTAATTACTCACACATTGTCCTGGGACAAGACAAACATCTCTTTGCCAAATGTGACCAACCTTCACATTCTGATGACTGCAAAATGTCATTTTTTAGCAATTTTTACGGTCTTCAAACACAAGCATTTGTAATTATTGCATTATCTAGATCAACACTTTAATACCTAAATTAAAATTAATTAGTTAAGCTCAGGATCTTGCCTAGCAGCGTTTCCTGTTCAGTGATTTGGATCAGTGTGGGCTGATCCTTATTGGAATGCCTGAAACCTTTAATTGCATCGCACGTGAACACAACAGGATTTTATGTTCGTGACAGTGATTTAATGCCCACTCCCCTTTAATGAAGTAAGTCTTTTCAATGATCCGCAGAGAAAAAGTTAACAGCTTTAATACTTTGGCCCATATGGCTTACGGGAGTCCCTTTATTGATCACCATAAACCCCAACAATTCTGCAACAACTCTCATAGCAAATAAATGTCAGCAACAGTTGGGCCGGTTTGGAAATGAGTGCTGCTCTCCTTCTGGCAACAGTTAAGGGAACCGTTTTCCCTTGAAATAGTGAGCCTAGTTCTCATTAAAAGTCTGATTTTGATATCACTTATCAGCAATACCTGGAGCAACTCCACTGACATTAATAAAGTAACAACGGGGTAAAATCAGGCAAAGTGAAAATAAGGACTCGGGACCACAGGCAATAAAACTTTTGTGTCTATTGATATCAGATCCAAGCTTGGCCTGGCTGATATAACTCTCATGTGTATTCATGAAAAACAAGTATGTGCAATGCAGGAGGGATACAAAGTAAGCTTGCAAGAGCCTGCACTGAAATATTTTTGGCTGCTTCTAATCTCGTCATCCCTTATTTACCCAGTGAATGCAAATTGCTTTAAATACTATCTTTCCCCCAATACAGATAAACTTGAAAACGCCTTTCCTCACCTCCCTTCTATTCTGGCAGGTCTGTACCATCCTTCAGAAGACTCTGAGCGGTCTGGGGGCTGTACCGTACACCTACATGAAAGAGCACAAATTTACTGTTCTCACATTCCCATCTAAACAAACCCAATCCTGCTCCACTCTGGACACCAAGCAGCGGGACACTTCACCAGTGCCTAACATGGCCACAGGCTTCTGAAGTGGAGCTACGTTATTTCTGGCCAGTTTTCTAGCACAAACAGGTAAACTCAAGTCTCTCTAGACCCATTCACTTAGACACGATGTGTGTCTTAAAAAAAATCCCAGCAGTACTTAGAGTCACTTAGAACAATTTGAAAATTGTCACTAATTTTGAGTGCTTGTTTTTGTGTCTGATTTTTAGATACTTGAGAAGTCATGACTTCAGCAAGCGCTGGAGATGGCCAGGACTTCAAAAACAAAATTAAAACAAAAAGACTGAAACCAAACAAATAAACTCACATCTCAATTTAGGGTCTGAAAAGTTAAGGAAAGCACTAAGAAATTCAGAGGGAACTTGTGACATTTTCATCTCCCTGTTTTAATTCCTGGGGATTTTCTTCCAAGAGATAACGCATGAAAATGGCACCCTATGTCTCACACATGGTGGGAAAACTAAAGTCATCTTTGTCCGTCCTTTCCATGCCACTCACAATTTTGGAAACTGAATAGTCCCAATCTGGTCAACCGTTCCTTACATGGAAGCCCTTCTACATCTTTGATCATCCTTGCTGCCCTTCTCTGGACCTTTGCCAGGGCATCCCTTTTCACAGGGCATTTATGAATAAACTGAGTAAGACAGATCTCAGCACAGATCCCTCCACGACCTCACTGGTAACCTCCCTCCACTCACCCCAAACCTTTGTTTCTTATCTTTTAATTACTGATATAACCACGGCAGGATCTTCCCTCCTCTATTGCAGCTGCTTTGTCTCCAAAAAAGCCCTTGGCAAGGGCTGCATCCAAAACTTATCAAAATCCATACAGACAACATCAACCAAACCATGTTACCCATGTATTTGTTGATCCCTTCAGAGATTTACAAACCAAGAGGTTTACAGAAGCCTTCAGAGAAGCTATATGGATTCTTCCTCAGCAGATTCTACTTGTCCAAGCATCTACTCATTCTACCCTTTATTAGAGAGTCTCTGCTACTTTGCTGATGTTGCAAGCCTGTAGCTCCCCACATTCCCTTAGAATCTTTTTAAGGTGGACATCCATCGTCCACCTTGTAGTCTTCAGATACTGAGAAAGTTTTAAGCGATGACACATTTTACTGTAAGCAATGCAGCTACTTAATGTTTGAGTTTCCCTAGAGCTCCTAGGTGAACACCATCACATTTGTAGTATCTACCGTATTGTAACTTCTTCCACGGTAGCCTCAATATTGGATATATTCGCTCCTGAGTTTACCGCAAAATGCTCTATGGCCGTCTCACCTGTTTCTTCCATAGAGAACACCAATGCAAATAATTAGTTTGGCTTCCCTGTAATAGGGTGTCCATCATCTCCAACTGCTCCTTTTTAAACTGTCATTACAAAGTGACCCTACAGACTCTCCGGTCAGCTTTTTGCTCTTGATGTGTTTGAAGAATTTAGTACTGGTTTTGAGTCCTTTAGCTAGTTGTTCCTTCTTTTTGCTTTATATTGTTATATCTCATCTGTCAGAGATTAGGATCCTTTCCATTTTCATCCTTTGGATATGCTTTCAGCTTTTTTAAGACTGCCTTCCCATGTTTTCATAACCTAATTTACTCTGCTGTTTAGCCCGTATTTGCTCCCTTTGACCATTTTCTAAGCCCTTACTAAAAAGTGATACATACTAGTGATTTTGGTGTGGTAGTGTTCAGCATCTCCATACCTCCTGTAAGTAGTTAATTCTCTTAAAAGCCCTTTTAAACATCCTTTTATCAATCCTCCTTATACACACATACTCTTAGAGAAGCTGAGCCCAGCTGTGATGGGTGTTCAGCCTTTTTATCTCTGTAGGGACACCGAATCTAAAATACCTTATAGCCACTGGTATGAGCAGCACTTAAAACTGCAAAATTTTCAGCCAGATCTGGCACCTTACTTAGTGCCAAGGCAAGGGTTGTGTTTGCTTTTGTGGCACACCTTGATCACCTGCTGCAGGAAAAAATCACTGGCAGTGCCTCCCCATTTCACCTCTAGGCAAATATCAGACAAGATATGAAGCAACAGATGTGGTGGTAACTGGATTTTCCACATACAAGAGTATTTTCTGCCCCTGTGATCTCTATATATGCAGTTAGAGTCACAGTCCTGGTAGAAGCGCCAATAATAAGGATCCAATGTTATATTCTTCCTATTTAGACATGAAATTTCAATCCAGATTGTATAGAACCCCTGACAACTCCTGCTACCTAACCTGACCTTTAAACTATTGTGTGGGGTTTTTTTGAGTGGGCTCAAGCACTACAAATTCATGCCCAGACTTGCACCTTACTGTGAATTAAGCCTTTCCAGATGGCAGGCGATATCTAAATATTGGAAGATCTGCTCTCTCTTGTTTCTAAAATAAGCCACTGACAGGACTTCCTGATGGCCTTTAAAGAAAAGAAAGAAATCACCTATGTACAAATCTTTTTAAAATAATAAAAAAAGAGTCTGAAAAATTGTTGCAAAATATGAATTCATCTTTGCGTGGAACTGCTATTCGTAAGGATTTTAACTCCGTGCCTGTGAGAGATGAAACGGCAGCAGCTATCTGTCTGCCTGGCTTTCACATAAACAAAGCACTGTCAGGAGATGCTATGCTCGGAATTAATTTTTCACATCCCTATAGCGCTATACTGAGCACACGGACTCTCATCTTGAGCGATGACCCAAATATTTCCACTGGAAAACAGGTTGAGCCCTAGCTTCAAGTTTTAAATGAACCAGAGACTTTTGTGCATGAAAACAAGTTGTCAAAGTACTTCTTGCCTTCCAAGAGCAGGTTTAATTTATCTGCGAAGACCTAGCCAGCAAGAGCAATGTCCTTGCCCCTCACTGCTTCAGAGATGCTGTATGGATGTGCAGGTTTTTTAATTTTGAGAGCTCTGTGCTAAGGAATAGGGAAGGAGAAATGAAACAACAGTTCTTCTTGGCAAAGATTAAAAAAAAATATGCCTGCTGCCAAAAAGTTGTAGTTTAATTTTGGTCTCACTTTAAAAAATAAACATTACAGAACATTAAAATCTTACGTTTTATATCCCTTAAGCAGCAAAAAAAGTATCAGTTAATGTCAGGGTAAATAAAAAGAAACAAACAATTTTTTTTTAATAGATAGAAATGAGAGTCTTCAACCCCTTAAGCTCCTGGCTTTAACCACAAGGAAAGAACTGCTCTTCTGGCTGTCCAGGGCAGCAGTGGGGCAAAGCCCCTGAATACTGTAATACAGTTCGCCAAAGTAGAATCTCCCTCAGTTACACGAGTACGTCACACAGTCACAAATTAATTTAGGTGGAAAGGGACCTCCAGAGGTCGTCTAGTGCTACCCCTGCTCCGAGCAGGTCGGCTTGCTCAGGATCACGCCTCCTTAGTAGTTTGCAAAAACCAGGTGGGTTTGACAAAGCAAGGAGAATAATGTGACTGGAGCGCAACGCTGATCTCATCATTTAGACTCACTTTTCAGAATAAAAGGGATGAAATCAGTAGAAAAATGAACGTGTTTTTGGATATCCATAGTAAACCAAGTTTTGTTGTGATTTTTAATAACAAAATGACCAGGAACAGAGACAAGGAAAATATTTATTGTTGCCGAAACCTGGCACGCTGTGCAAGGTGACCTGAACCAGGCATGCCAGACTTTCTCATCCTGCTGAACTTCTGCACTGACACTCACTGACCGAGGGTCTGCACCTTTGTTCACCTGCCTGAAGGAACCAAAGCCAAACACCTCTTGATCTTCAATCGCTCCCTTTCCCATTCCCTGCTTCTCTTGTGTGGCAGAGGACAGCAGAGCGGTGCCTCTCACTATTTGAATTAAGCATAATTAGCACAATGAGACCCCAGGTCACATACGCTGTACAGCTCTAGACAATATAATTGCAGGAGTACATTTATTTTAAGAATTTTTCCATTTGCATATTCCCCTTTTGCCTCATTTTTCCTCAGATGGATTACTAAAAATCTCAGCTGGTTGTGTTCAGTGACTCTGTCTCTGCCTGTAGGACCCTTGGAGGAGGTTGGATTTCGTTATTTAAACCTTATTTCCTCCTCTCTTGTTCTGTGTTTCTAAAAGAAAAAAAAAAAGAATATATCTCAGTTCCCT
This sequence comes from Theristicus caerulescens, assembly GCA_020745775.1. Taxonomy (NCBI): domain Eukaryota; kingdom Metazoa; phylum Chordata; class Aves; order Pelecaniformes; family Threskiornithidae; genus Theristicus; species Theristicus caerulescens. The sequence continues at coordinate 124,455,616 of CM036559.1, read as the reverse complement.
CCTCCTTCCACATTTTAAACTCCCTTTTCATTATTCTAGCTTCTTAAGTTTGAGCTATTAAAATAAAAAACCCTGCTGCAATGTAGTAACGGGAAGAAGAGCAAAACACAGCAGGTAGCCTTTTACCGTACTTAGTGACAAAAAGTAAGACTTTCTTAAAAAGAGTAAATGAAAAAACAGAGAGTTTTAATATCTCATTTTAATGAAAAGCTGGAAAACGTGGAACAAAAGTTTTCCACTGAAAAATTTTGAAAGATACTTTTGTAAAGGAAAAAGTTTTAAACAGCAAATAAATGAAACCCCAAAGTAAGGTCTCACCTTAGAACCTTGGGGACAGACTTTTTAGTAGGGCCTGTTGCGATAGGACAAGGGGTAATGGTTTTAAACTAAAAGAGGGCAGATTCAGACTAGATAGAAGGAAGACATTTTTTACGACAAGCGTGGTGAAACACTGGCACAGGTTGCCCAGAGAGGTGGGAGATGCCCCATCCTTGGAAACATTCAAGGTCAGGCTGGATGGGGCTCTGAGCAACCTGATCAAGTTGAAGATGTCCCTGTACATTGCAGGGGCGTTGGAGTAGATCATCTTTAAAGTTCCGTTCCATCCCAACCCATTCTATGATTCTATGAACTGAAGGGCTGTTTCTAGCTGTTCCTATTCACAAAGACATTGGGTTGACCACTTACCCAGCTCTACCAACTCTACTGGAAAAGCTGACTAATAATTTTCAGCTGATTCCCAACTTCTAAGTAGGCTTCAGGAGAAAACAGCTCACTTCCTTGCACTCTACCACAAATCAACAGAGACCCGCAAAACAAATTCCAGGTCAAATTCCCTGGATGCAAGTGAGGTGAATTATGACAACCATAACACAGGCCCCAATTACAGTCTGAAAGAAAAAAAAAAAACCAAAGCAAAACACCCAAAACAGAAAACCCAACCATGGTGATGACAAATAGCCAAGACAGATGAAACTGCACAGACCCATAGGGCTTGCTGCAGAAGCAGCTTGGAAGCACGTGCCAGGAGGGCTGCTTAGGCACCTGGGGTGCAAAAGTTGACAGATTGAAGTTAGAAATGATGCAGTCAGGAAAGAAATGTATTTTAGAGCCAAAGCTGGAGAATGCTTTACCAGAGCTGCACCTCTCCAGAGAGCAGATGAGCACTACTGGTCATACTGGTCCTTACAGGCATCTTTATGAGCACAGTGCCACTCCAAGGACAATATTGAAGGCTAAGTCCACAGTTGACCTGACTCCCCTCCTGCCCTCAGGTCATCCTCGTGTCATCTCCATCACTGTAGCGCAGGAAACCTCCCCACGATTTTGAATGAAGGGACAGGGTTTTCTGTCTCCATATTTCCCTAATCAGTAAATTTTTTCCTTGGTTCTAGGTTTGAGTTTTATTTTCTTTCACATTCTCTGCAGAACTGAAGCCCAGTGTGGGATACTCAGCCCAGCTCAGAGATGCTCCTCAGTGAAGCAGATGAGTGCCCAGTAAGATAAAGCAGATGGACTGGGAGCACAAATGAGCTTTAGGGTCTGCTCCTGCAGCTCCACAGGACACCCTAGGGAGTTTCCGCTGAGGCTGCGAGGATGAACCTGCTGGTTTTGCATTCATTCCCTCACCAGCTAATAATGAATCCTGAGAGCCCGCTGTGCAGCGGATGACTTCAAAATACGTGGAAACTCCAAGCCCAGCCTGTGGCATGACAACTATTTATTTATTTTAAATTAAAGCCAGGCTCAGAGCAGATTATTACATAAAATAGACAAGGACTGCCTCCTTAAGAAAAAATGTATTTTACATTTTTTTTTTTTTAAATTCAACATATAAAAACTGCTGTAAAGACCCTTAAGGCTTATCTTTACAGCTTTTCCACCACGGTGTTGTTTACTCTTTCACAGAGCTATTTGTATTGAAATTCTATCATATCAATTTATTAAATATGTTTTGAGGCTGTGGAATATGTGCTTATGGGATGCACTTGAAGTTACAGCTTCAGTTTATGGAAGTAATTTCCATTGCAGAGCTGTATTCTAGACATTGCTTTAGAATTCTTTTCTTATGAAATGAGAAAATCAACTTCATATAACTGCACATTTCAAATTAATTTTCTAGCCCTACTCCATCACACTAGGGCTTTTCACCATCAAGTCTCCATTCTATTTTCAAATTTTCCACTCATTTCTGATGAGAATTTAAACAACTGGCTGAGAACCAATTACTTTTAAAAAAATCATTGATTTTAGATGTGCTAATTTTTGGTGATCATCTTGTATGGGGTTGGGCGGGTATTTTTGTTTGTTGGTTTTTAACCTTGGTGTGACTCAAAACTAATCTGCTTCAAAGGGAATCCACGTCTCCTGATTCTTAGTGCTATTCTCTTCCCCACACACACTGGAAAAAATGGTGTTGAAATTCAGGAGGTCATGAACATCTGAACATTACTGTATTAATGCATTACATAAAGCAGAAAACTTGATAATAAAGAAAAGATATCCACCCTATCTAGTTAGCCCTAGTAATTGGTCCCTAAATCTGAGAAACTGAATTAGGCTAGTACATGTGCTACTGCAGAGCCTTCATCCCACCACCACAAGGCCTTCATCAATAACGCCTTCATCAGTAACACCTTCATCCCATCACCACCTCAGGCGCTGAGATTCTCTAGAAGTCTCTCTTAAGAAGTTGCTGGAAATCATATTTCTCCTGGAGGGACAGAGAAATCTGTGGTTATTCACAGTCTCTTCTAATAGAAGAGCAAGAAGGCATCAAACTATACCACCAAACTGCAGGTTCAAAATAAAATGAGGTATTTCTTTATACAACACTCAGTCATCTTAAAGAACTCCTTGCCTTGTATGTTGCTTCTTTGAATATGGAGTTTAAAAGCATTTAACAAACAAGAAAAAGGCTATTAAATGCAATGATTTAAACTAGCAGGTCCCTGAGCCGCAAACTGCTGGCGGTAGGAAGCACTGTCGCTGCTTGCTTGCCTATCTCCATTTTTCCCTAAGCATCTGCTGTTGGCCACTGTGAGAACAGGACACTAGAATAAATGGTCTGGTCTAATTAAAGCCACATAGACATATCCAAGTGGTAAAATTATCAAGCTACCTGAGATACAAGAGAAGGTAGGATACGAAGAGCCATTTGGTTGATAGAATACAAAGAAACCTAAATTAGTTCAATTTTCTCATGTTTTATCATACGGTTTCTTGCTGTCGGGTTCTCCACAAGCATCTTTAGCATCAATGCTCCAAGGCCAATTCATCGCAGAGCCGAGGAGTGTGCCAGGGGATCTTACCACACAGTTTGTGCAGAAACCAAAATTCTGCAACTACCAAGTAGTGGCTTGTAACAAGATCCCCTAAAAAGGCAAAAGTATGTTCTAATAGTATATAAAGCACTGAAACAGCATCAGGAATGACTCGAGTAGCTGCACATCATGGAATTGATTCTTAACACCAATACAAGACTGCACTTTCTCTACAGTAAGCTTTACACTGACGTGGTTATTATCCACGGAGGAACTGGATTTCTTAATGCCAGAGAACTGGGAATGAAGTAGTGGAATCTCTGAGATTTCTTCACTTTCAGATTTTTCCTTTCCAAGCTGTGGAACAGAGGAAAACAAATCAAAGGGTGGGTGGAGGGAGGACAGAATAGAGTCAACTTGACCAGCCAAACCCTGCTAACAGAGCCAAATAACATCGAGCATCAGTTATTGGCCAAAAAGCCCAACACTGACTCCAGCATGTTCTGTAATTGAGACACATGCAGTTCCAGCCACAGCAGCTAAGCAAAAATGCTGAAATAAGCTCAAACATGGTATAGGTAGTGCTACAGAAATAGCACCCCTGACACAGTGAAAGATGTATGAATGGCTTTAGATCAACAGGCTGTAAAGTAATAGATGAAAGAGTGCTTTTGCAATTTGAAACTGTTTGGATGTAACACCACTGTTAATGGAAGGCTATCCAGAAGGAAATTTAAAGCAAGATTAAAAAGCAGCTACATCTTCCAGAGTTTTTTTTCTATATATTCAGACACAGAGAACTCCTAAATATACCAGGATGTCTCTCAAACTTCTGCTTGTGGGGGAACTCTCTGGCCATGAAAGGTTTTTACAGAAAAGAGGCTGACTATGTGAACTACGTGAAAAGACTAGCAAGGCACAACCATCCTGTGGAACAGCAGCATAAAACCCATCAGACTCTCTACTGCTAACATGTTTACACGTAGCCAGCTAACAGCACTTACAGGATTTATGCATGTTTCCCTCAGATAAACAGTCAAGACAAAACTGATATCTCGCAAGCTTGTGAAGCTAGAAACTAAGATGCAGTGCTCCTTGAAAGACGCTTAATACATTTAAGAACTGAATGCCTTTCTGAAGTGCTGAAGCATAGCATGGAAAAAGTGGGCGCCATTCAGTTACATCCCCATCCCCGTGCCAGATCTGTCTGAAACCCTACGCTAACACTTGACAACGCTTCTGAATGGAGTCTTACTAAGCATAAAGACAGCAGGCGTTTCTTGGTGTTTAATGAATATGAGATATGTCTGCAAAAAATACCCCAAAACATCTTTTCCCTTTTTATACAGAAACACATCCTTTATTTGTAGAAAGGAGACTTGACAACACTCTAGAAATGAGCGGAGCCCCTTCAGGGCTCACAGATGCAGCAAACCCTTTCAAAACCCAAACACCCACATAGAAGGGGCTGCACCACAACACAGATGAGGGTCCTCTGAGGGTCTGTGAACTGCTATGGTGGTAAAGCTTTATGTTCAAGCATGAACATTTGCTTTAGGGTAGAATGTGTGTCACAGGGCCCTGAAGATAATTGCTGCAGGAGTTTGAGATCTTACAGTCTCTGATGGTCCAATTTGATTGTCCAGCTGTGCTGAAGTTGATTGCCTCTGTAGTAAGGTGAGCAAGCGTCTACCGTGTCCACATAAAGCATGAAGCAACGAGCTTAAACCACTGATGAAGGGACAATTGTGACACAAGATAGACCCAGCTTTCCAAACTCCCTCTGAACATGGCTCATTAACTCCAGAACACCAATTACCTGATTACTGAACACTATCCAAGATACTTCCCTTGACAAGCATCTTGATGAACTGCTATTTGAAACACAAGTCCTCAGTTATTCTGGGGTTGATGAAGTACTACTTTCTAGAGGTCCATCGGACTACTTGCCTCGTATTTGGGACCTCTTCCACCCAGATATCTCTACGGAAACCTTTTGTGTGTACCTTCTAATCCCACAAACCTTATAGGTGCTGCAGGTAGGAGGGCATTTCCATCAACTGGCCAAAAAAACCCAAGAGTACTGGCAATCACCAGAAGCCATGGAGTTTGAAGCAACCCTGGTCCATAACCAGGTCCTAGTTATAACCAGTCCATAACTTGGTCCATAACCTGGTCCTAGACCTCATAAATGGGCTCTAGTTCTTCATTCCTCTCTGAAAGAGCTGCCCGCTTCAGATGAGAAGCAGCAAGCAACATACCATAAACTCTAACTAGTTAGTGCAAACCCATTAAGAACTCAAGATTTAAAAGGTGTTATTATGGAAGTAAATATTTTAAATAATAAAGTTTGAAAACAAAAAAGATCAATGTAATTGTATAAAGTTATCTGCAATTACTTTCCCAGCTTTCATACTAATAATCATTGTGAAAGACTAGGCCACGAGAAAAGTACCGTCCTGGGGCAATGAACAACTTTCCACTTGGAAATGCTCAGCAAATGCATTAACCATTTCTGGATTCCATATGCGTTGCTATTCTCAGCATCAGAATTATGAGCTCCTGGCATATGTCAGTCATTTCCATTGAGTGTGGCTATGCCAATCATCACAGTCAGGGGAAAAAAAAAAATGGACGATCTTTCAGGGTCACAAATTCTTTTTCAAATACTGGAAATTTTTGTTTACTCTAGACCACTTAACCAAGCTATAATTTGTGGGTTTAGTGCCGCATGATTCACCAACATTGAGGTAGCCCACAAGAAACACAATTTTCAAAGAATTCCTTAAAAATGTGGGTGGGAAATCCCTGTTTGTTGCACAAGAGGTCTTCAACTCTTTGACTCTGCTGTGGATTAGTGTAAAAAATCAGAAAGGACCTGTCATACAGACCACACAGGAGTTACACTGAAAAGGTGCAGGCACAAAGGTCTGGGGAAGCGGAGTTGTACTGACGCTCAAAGGGGTCAGTGTACTTTTCCATATTCTGAGCTCTTAGCCACCACTTTGTAACTCTTACTAAAGCAAGATGCTGTCACACAAAAGAGAAAAAAAAGGAAAAGAGTAATTCATAATTTGCACATCCTACTCCAAAGCAACAGAAACAGACTTAACAGCACAACTGAGGTACATCATCAAGAACAGTAAGGCAATGTGAAGTGCATTTGCATCTTTTGTATTTTAAGAATAGAATTAGATATAGATTCTGCTCCAAAAAGAAATTCTACTTCTGCCCAGAAGTGGTTCGTACAGGGATTCATACACCAGTCTCTAAGTAGAAAGCATGTAACAAAAGAAATGACACCCTAGGGTCATCACTGATGTAAAAAAAAAAAAAACAAACACCAAAAAAAACCCAAACAAACACCACCCACCCCAAAAAACAAAAGCAGTATGAATGAAAAGTTTCCCTAGCTAAACAAATGGAAACAGTAAGGTGAAATGAAAGACTGCAGGCAAGCTGTAAATCAGTTGCAGAACTAAAACCCTAGTCTGTATTTTGAGATTTAAAAAAACTTTGCTAACAGAAACTAAGTTGTACTTTTGTTAATATTGAAAGCAGAATTGCAGTTTCATACCAAATGATATTAAAAACAACTGTAGGGGAATAATTAAATAAATAAACAGCAGCTGCTGATTATCAAAAGCTGTAATTACCAATAGAATACTTTAACTGAAAGCCCATGATGTCTCCCAATAACAGTTAGAACCAGAACTTCTGCAGCAGTCCTATTGATAGGATTGGTGATTTCTGGCTTGGCCATTTGGGAGTTACGCTAGGTCCCAGACCATACCCACTAAGCAGACCCACTGTTGTTAAGGGTAAGAGTTTAGCAGTGTGTATGCAGACCTTGCAGCTGGCCTCAGTGGCAAAGAATGGTCTTGGGTATGTTTAATTTGTTAGTACAGATACTGCCTATGTCTGATGTATGTCATTTGGGGTTTCTTTAGCTTTTACATCAGCAGGAATCCAGTACAACACAACACTCAAAGTAGCCCCATTCACAGAAAGTGTTGACTGAAGCATTCCCATGAGACAGGGATGAGCTTCAGCTATAAAGCCTCTATTAAGAGACCATAACCAGATTATGAATGCAAACATTTCATTATGTCATTGAGACTAGCGCACATGGCAAAGCAGCTCATCAGCTGTGGTTTTAAATGAGCGTCAGGATGTACTTGTCAATTAAGAGTCCAAGAAAGGTTGGTAGCAATCACAAAACAGTTGAGCTGGGTAATACATTGTATTTCATTTTGATTGTAGAGGTCAAGCTACAGCCTTCCTGGATATCACACACACAGAAACCTCTAACCACTTTCAAAAAGTTTATGGCCACCATTTCCCCTAAAGCTTATATGTTATTATCTACAATACCTACCCTTTAAAATTGTTAAAGGGTTACAAACACCTCTTTTAACACCATCATACTACCAAAATCTGATGTCTGATGAAGCACAGTGAAGACAAACAAGTATTTCTAATGGAAAATCCTCAATTCAAATGCAAATCAGATGTTTTCCTAAAGTCCTTCTAGATGTATCAGCTCAGTAAGGTGTGGGCAATTAAAGTAGTTATATGCTCACATCCAATGAATGAATTTATTTGTGGCAGAAAGCATCTGGATTAAAAAGTGCTTTCTCTTCCCTTGGTAGCTGAACAGGTCACCAGACAAATAGAAAATCTTGCAAATCTTAAACTTGACTGTAAATTCTCACTGCTTTTTAAGTCCTCAAAGGGCAAGAGAGAGGCCTATGTATTCGTTCTACCTTTGCTTTCCTGGGATATAACAGTAAAGTTTAAAATAATGATCCTCGCCTCGACTTCAGGATGGCACAAGATGCCTGTATCTGTACTAATGTGCTGCAAACTCGAAGAGCTACTGACACAGAATGGAGAGGTAAAGTACGCTGCGCTGCAGCTATAGGGTATTTTATACCTGTAAACTGCATTAAGCAGACTTCACTCCCTTCCCCACTGTACAGGATCAGGGCTTTTTTTTATTCACTTTGAGAGGTTTATTTTTGTTTAGAGATGTAGAATAGCAAACTAACTGGAAACAAAAATATTTTACACAAGATTTCAGAAACAGAAATACCACCTACTTCTACAACATCTTCTAAAAAGCCAGGTTCAAGGCCTCTTTCACTGCTTGCCCATCCTGTTTACCCTCAAAAGTCCTATAGGGAGCATTTCCAGGGTGATCAGGATGCTATGACTAGGGAAAGGTCCAAAGTACAGTCTGTGCTTTACAGTGCACTGAGACACGTGTCCATTTGCTATGGGGCAGCAGATCACTGTGAACTTCAGATGCCTCTGTCTCTCATCCTTTTTTCCAGAGACCTGATGCCAACAGACAAGACCACACATATTTCTTCTTGAAAGAGTCTGCACAAGGGTCTTTGAATTTCACAAACAAGCTGAAGTTGAGCTGCTTACCAGGATAAATGGACAGACAGAACCAGGACCTGGGTTCCTCCAAGCCAGCCCGAGTACAGTATAGACACAGGCAACACATCAAACTGCTTTTGCTATGACTCTTCATTTCATTATAGGACAGAGATTTTTGCTTCTCATCTCCTTACCTTGTACTCCTGATGGTAAAATAACCCGCTCCCACTGAGGAGAAGGACTTGGGGGTACTGATAGATGAAAAGCTGGACATGAGCCAGCAATGTGCTCTTACAGCCCAGAAAGCCAACTGTATCCTGGGCTGCACCAAAAGCAGCGTGGCCAGCAGGGCGAGGGAGGGGATTCTGCCCCTCTGCTCTGCTCTGCTCTGGGGAGACCCCACCTGGAGCCATGCGTCCAGCTCTGGGGTCCTCAGCACGGGAAGGACATGGACCTGTTGGAGCGGGGCCAGAGGAGGCCACAAAAATGATCAGAGGGATGGAACAGCTTTGCTATGAGGAAAGGCTGAGAGAGCTGGGGTTGTTCAGCCTGGAGAAGAGAAGGCTGTGGGGAGACCTTATTGTGGCCTTCCAGTACTTAAAGGGGGCCTACAAGAAAGATGGGAATAGTCTTTTTAGCAAGGCCTGCTGTGACAGGACAAGGAGTAATGGTTTTAAAGTAAAGGAGGGTAGATTCAAACTAGATAGAAGGAAAAAAATTTTCATGATGAGGGTGGTGAAACACTGGCACAGGTTGCCCAGAGAGGTGGGAGATGCCCCATCCTTGGAAACATTGAAGGCCAGGCTGTATGGGGCTCTGAGCAACCTGATCTAGTTGAAGATGTCCCTGCCCATTGCAGGGGGCATGGACTAGATGGCCTTTAAAGGTCCCTTCCATCCCAAAGCATTCTATATTAAAATCCCTTCTTGACATGTATGTCATATTCAAAATCAGGCATGGAATGCTTCACACTTTTCTCAAAAGTGTTACAGAAAGCAGCTTCAGGCTTGAAGCTATGAATGCATTTCCCAAGCATTTCCATTCATGATCTACATCCAATATTCATAAAAGGAGAGCCCTAAAAGAGATGGTTTCTGCAAATAAATCCAGATGTTCTATTCAAAGCTCTGCACTTGAAAGCTGTTATTGCTTCACAGAAATATTAATTGTAAAATACAGAAGTGCACAAAATAATGGGTTAATACAAAGCAGAGAAATATATTATTTTTCCATCACCAGAATACAAGAACTGAAGCATGGATTAATGGCTGACAAGAAACATCGTAAGTTAACTGATGCCCATGCTAACAAATTGGTTACATGACAAGACATACTCAGTCTCTTAACTTCAGTGTTTAACAGAAGATAAGGATATGCCTTTGAACGCTCTTTAAAAGTCATCATATGCTGAGAGGTCAGAGAAATTTTAGCACGATGTAGAAGATGTTGATGTTTTGCAGATGGCAGTAGAGAGAGGAGAGAGAGTAGAAGAGAATGCCTCTTCCTGCAGGAGAATCAGAAGATTTTCATTTCAGAGAACAGGAGGAGTGAATTAGGACTCAGAATAAAGAGGCCAGATTCTGCCAAAAATCATGGTCTAGGCACATGCATGTGCTTGCTTATGGGGAGGGGAGGAAAAAAGTGTTTTCAGACAAATATCATGTAAAGTTCTACCGTGATGAAGATCCAAATTATATGAAAGCTGCTCAAATCCTATGCTGTATATGCATGTATATATTGTGCCTATCAAAATCTTACTTCAGATTAAAACGCTGTGATAGGTGCAGAGGGGTGCCTCTGCAGTTGCACATTTTAAATTAGCTTCCTATTACATGTAAGTTTACAGAATCAGGTACCTCCCTGCTCCATTATGCTGGCCTCAGTCAAAACTTCTGCATAAAAGTCGCCCTGAGGCTTCTCCAAGCCTTTCCCTCCTCAGACAAAAGAAAGTAGTTCTGCAAATCTTGAGGTTACCTGAATAACTTAAAGACATTAAAAAAAAATTAGTTTTTTTCCAAAAGCCACCAACTTCTAAACTATATTTATCTTGGAACAGCATTGCTAAGACTCAGCATGAAGCAAACATTCTGGGTTTATTTTTGTCCTCCCTGAAAATCCATGCCTTCGGGTATTTTTTATACAGAACTGGTCATGCACATTCATATTATCCACAAATCTTTCTACCACTGAATTTTCCCACCAGATCTCACAATTCGGGCATTGGTATGTAGAAGAGAGACCAAGTTTGCCATGGCTGTGGGGTCTTACTCCTTTTGCCGTACCTTACAGGCAATTCTCACTATGTTCTTTGTTACTGCTGCACTTTGCTTGTTTTCCTTAACTTCCCAAACCTAGGAACTAGGGAGTTGAGACAAGGGAATTGTCATCCAGAACAGCAAATGTATCAGAATATGTACTTTTGCACCAAGACAAAGTGAACCAAAATTTAAGATCTAACTATTTTGGGAGAAGAAAAGGTTTGTGCTCAATGGCTTGGGGGCAGACCCTGGCTCCGAACACCCTTAATGTATCTATTTAATCAATCATACTTTAATCAAACTGCTCATTACTGCACAGTACATGGGAAGGACAGGTCAAACTCCTACACTAGCATTAAAGAATGCAGGATCTAAGACCAATCCTAATATAAGGGTCAGTCATACTGCTTCAGGACTTTCTTCTTTCCTTTCATCCACTACTCTTCTGCTCCTCCTTTCTTAAATCAACGGAAGAAAGTGAATCAATGAAAAAATTTCATGTTACCACAACAGTGTGAAGCTGAGAGCAAATTTATAGCCCTCAAATGTTTTAACACCTGAAGTTACCGTGTCACTTTGTAGGGTATTTATTACCTGTTTTTCTTCTTATTTATTTAATAAAGCAAACGCTAACTGGAGACATTATAAGCTGTCTGAACCTCATTCTGCAAGTTCATTTTGTTTTTGCAGTTGATTTTCTTCTGTCTGGCACTTAATAATACAGATATATTATTAGTTTTTATTTTTGCTTCTCTTCCCTCCAAATGCAGAAGTGCATCACCATTTGTTTACAACCCAGCTGTGCTCCTATAAGGCCACTCCTCAGACAGCCTTTGGCCAGAAGACACTTGTAGTCTCACAGCAGTGGAATACTAAATCAAAAACCTATGCCCCAGTTCAGCAAAGCACTTTCTTAAACAATATGGAGCCAATAAAGGTATAACTCTGAATACTTGACTGCAAAGGGCTGTAATTACTCGTTTGTTTCCCATCAAATTCAATCTGCTTTGGATCTAGTCCTAGGCATTTGCTGGAAGGTGTCATTAAATAAAATCAGAGGAAAGTCAAGCCAATAATCTCTCAGTTTCTAAGAAATCACTGTAGCATCTGCCCAATCAGATGCTTAAGCAACAGCCACAGGAGGACCACCCATCACACCCAGATCTCTGACCCACTACCTTTAAGCAGAAGTATTTACCCTATTTTGGTTCTCTCTTTGAATTATTACTTTAATAATGCAGACAAGGTAATTACCTCAAGTTACAGATGCCAACACCTATAAACTTATACACAGTGAGACTGGAAGTTTTGAACTGTTACATAATAAAGACAGAAATTTTAAGTGATTAACTAAGCATATTAATGGAAAAAAATGAAGCGAGTTCTGATAAACAGAATAAAAAAACCTTCCTAGAACAGCTGCTTATTAGTGCTTGCCTCCTTTGCACACAACTTTTGGGAAACAGTTCACAAAATGCTTTTCATTTTATAAAACTATGCATATTTGATGGCACGCATGGGATACAGCTGTTGATATATCACATGAGTTTCTAACAGGCTGTGGTCGAGATTGTTGCTGGCAGAGATAAAAGTCGCTAGGATAAGACAACTGAGCAGACAGGTATGCTGGCTGAATTGGTAAGAAGTTAATTTGGAGAGACTCATGCTCGCTTACTTGGTCTGCCACAAACATCCCATATTACCTTGAGCAAGCTCAATTCAGTTCCCCACTGAAGTGAGAATAACTCAATTTCCCCATCTCAGGGGAGTGCTCCAAAACTAAGTGTGAAATATAATACACTAATATGGTGCCCATGACTGCTCGATCCTTTCTCAAATGCATACCAGACTGACTCAGACACTGCCCTCCATAACCATTTGATAAGAAACACAACGGAGCTCAGAAGTGTTAGATGTAATGCAGCGAGCGTGCTAGGACTCCAATAGCTTGAACTTCAATGCCTGAATGAAACTCATTAAAAAAAGCAAAAGCTGAATGATACGTGCCTTGAAAGTCATATTATGTGCTGAATGCCTCCAAGAACGAGGAATAAGAAATAATAAACCACAAGTATTTCTCCCAGTCACGTTGTTTTCTTTTCTCGTCTTTCCACGTCTCGATGTTCAAACTCAATAGCTCCTATATTTTGGCACAATCTGGCAACCACAGCCAGGGATGATGTGTCTAACCACAATCTGAATGGCGTGAAAAAGCACTCTGTCTCTCCACTTCAGACTCAAGTTGCAGAAAATTCTAAACCTAAGTGGTGCATTCTAGATAATGAAGACGTTTCTTAATTTGTGGAGCAATAAATAAGTACCTTTACAACTTCTATTATCTTTTTTCTTTACCTCATATTTCTTGGATGAATTACCCAACATGTATATACATCTCTCTGAAGAATGAACTCTGAGATCTACTCTCTCAAGTACCAGTATCTCAAGGCATGTTCTTTATTTCCACCTAGATCTTTCACTGGGGAAAAGTATCAGGACTTTGGCCATTGCCCCAGGATTTCTGAAAATCCAGAAGCCAGCTCAGAGCTACAGCCTTACATGCAAAGTTATTGTGCAAATGGACGGTAAACCCAATCCATTCAAAAGATGATCAGCCTCTCTGTGTATGTACAGACTATATGCAAAGCAGATGGGGGATGCCCGGGAATCCCAGACATATGGCCATAGCGTATGTGTGAATCAGCCCCATAGTTCCCAGATGCAAGTTAGCCTCATCATCTGGACATGTCAGACCTCTGCAAATACTGCGTATTCAGTTCAGAATACTGCGTTCAGTTTTGGGCCCCTCACTACAAGAAGGACATCGAGGTGCTGGAGTGTGGCCAGAGAAGGGCAGCAAGGCTGGTGAAGGGTCTGGAGCACAAGTCTTATGAGGAGCAGCTGAGGGAACTGGGGTTGTTTAGCCTGGAGAAGAGGAGGCTGAAGGGAGACCTAATCACTCCCTACAACTGCCTGAAAGGAGGCTGTAGAGAGGTGGGGGTCAGTCTCTTCTCCCAAGTAACAAGTGATAGGACAAGAGGAAATGGCCTCAAGTTGAGCCAGGGGAGGTTTAGGTTGGATATTAGGAAAAACTTCTTCACTGAAAGGGTAGTCAGGCACTGGCACAGGCTGCCCAGGGAAGTGGTTGAGTCCCCATCCCTGGAGGTATTTAAAAGACGGGTAGATGTGGTGCTTAGGGACATGGTTTAGTGGTGGACTTGGCAGTGCTGGGTTAACGGTTGGACTTGGTGATCTCAAAGATCTTTTCCAACCTAAACAATTCTGTGATTCTAAATGCACTGCCCAGAAGTAGCATAAGTATGCTGCAGAAATATGCAAAGGCACAGTAAATCCAGCACACCCTTGGCACATCAGTCTCACTGTGGAGGCACATCATATTTCTTCTCGGAGAAGTCCTGGCTACAAACACAAGAACCTTGGAAATAAACACAAACTCTTGATAGGACAACATAAGCTCTTGGTATACAGAATGTTATATATTGCTTTCCAGGTGACATTTTTAAACCTTAAATTATGCATTTAACAGTAAAGTTAGAAGTATCCCAGGAAGGTGTTCGGTGTCTCCCTTTTGTGCTCGCACAGTATCTATTACCAGGATGCACACGTGGCACTCTGAGAAATTAACGCCATGCAAAAGGAAACATTTTCAATCCACAATCTGTTTAAAAATGCCAGTGAGAGGGAAATTTGTGGTAACCTTGGACAATAGATAGCGTGGTCTTACAAAGAGCTTAGATGAAATATTCACCATCTGCTGGACCAAACCTCAGGAGACAGTGAGTATGGGTAATGGCAGGTGTGAACACTCAGTACCTGAACAAGATGCAGGATCTCCTGCGCTGGGTTACGAACTGCCAGGGCATTCTGCACACTCGTGCTCTGCACAGGAGCAGCAATCCTAAGTGCCTCTGTCTGCTTCATACAACACAGAGGGCAGGAAAGATTCCTCGACCTCAGAGATACTTTAATATTAAAGATAATCAGGGTATGTGCTGAGGCAACAGAATTCAGGCTGGATAAAGCCTCCTCCTCATCTCATGGGAAAGAGCTCCAGTACTTGTCCCTCTACTCCCTGTTTTCATCTTTCCTCTCTGCCCCTCTCTCCATCTCTCTTGAGCAAAGAGGATCTCCAGCCGCATCCAGGAAAACAGCAGTGAGCAAAAATAGGGAGTGCAAAGAAACTGGTTTAAAAGGACTGGTTGCTCATTCTGTTGCACTATTTGCCCTGTGGCATCCTTTTGCCTACAAGGTTCTACAAGCAGGTGGATGAAGTCAGTCTTCAAAGACCGCTGTGTAAAGGAGGTCTGTGTAGCAATGCTCTGGGCAGGAGATGTGCACACTGAAGCACAGAGGGGAAATTATTTGCTGGAGTACCTGAAACATCAGCGACAAAGAGAGTAGCAACTCCGGCACAAGCCACCCAGTAGGTGCTCATTCACAGCATGAATGTATCTCAGCCACTTCAGACATTTACAGTGCAGGTGTCTGTGGGTGAACAGGATCTCCTTATCCTCAAGGGACAGGAATGCCTCATCTCATCCAGAATGGAGACAGGGAATATCTGCAATGCACAGAATAACATGTATCCAGATGGGCCCACCGCTGTGGACGCATGCATACGTGCACACGGCAGATCTGGAAACTCTCAGGTAGAGTTTCCTAGAGGCTCCTCGGCCCAAGTGCCTCACCTCTCCTCGCAACAGTCTTCCGCCTGGATGGGAAAAAGCAATATTGTCTCAAAATTAAGTTTTAAGCCTCTCTAAGACACATAAAGCATGTCCCATAGTATGAAATTACTACAAGTCTGAAAGGGAAGAGGCTCTCAAGACTTCAAGGAAATTTGGGTTGGGCCCCAAATCAGGGTTCATTGCAATCAGCTCGGATTTTGAGAACAATTTTGTAACACTGGGAAAATTAAAACCAGCAGTGAACTGACCAAGTGACTGTTTTATCAACAAGACTGAGGTTTATGCCTCCCACAAGCACATTTGATACAGTACCACGGTTCAGAGATTAGATTATGATGACGCCAAGCAAAGACATTGAGAAAGACACAAGAACAGTTTCAGCTGTTCCTTGCTCCCTTGTAGATCTGTAACCTCATTCACTGTTCTTCTTCCCTACTCCAACACTGTGGAACATTTAAGGTCATGTGAGCTGCTTTATTTATTCTCTGACAAAAAGTAAAAAGTTAAAAGCATCCACTTTACTGAATTTGCTATTCCTCAGGAAATACTAATTGAAAACTTCTTGCTCTGTGTTACAAATTGCAACGCAAATATTATGATTCTGTAAGTCAAACAAGATTAATATCCTGCTTTCCCTGCAGGAAATCCTAATAAATGCTACAAGGGTTCCCAGCTTTGCAGGAAGTGAAACTGCTGGACTCTCATACACTTTTATATTTGGCTTCAGTGGGGAAACTCATTTTGCAACTCCACCAAATACCAGTTACATTCCTACAAGCAAAGCAGTCCAGCTGCCAGTCAATAGGACGTGTGACCTTGCAGAGAAACCTGAAAGGCACTTGTACAAAACAACAAGATCTGGTTACAGTTGCACTCACTGCCAAATCCATTAAAGCTTATCTTTAAAATGCAATTAACTTTTTAAAAATGGCCAACACCAAACCTATTTTCCAGCAGCAGCCAGAGTCTTGCTGCTGCTTTCCAGCACCTTTGCATCACTTCTTTTCTATTTCTATGAGAAATGCCTTTCTTATCTTATAACTTCAAATATAGTAAACATGTTAAATCCAAAACAACTACTTGCCTTTAGGGAGAGTGGCCCGGTTTCAGCAAGCATCAGTCATGCATTCATTCTGGTTTCATAATCCCAGTTACCCTTGACCAGTGGACATCTGGAAGGTCACAATTCAAAGGCACTTCTGCAGGTCTCATTAAGCTACAAGAACTCTCCAGGGCAGCTTCAAGCTCTCCAAGCTATCTCACTTAGTGCCCTCATTTTCCCTGCAGAAGCTCTTGTGAAGAAGTCCGGCTCTTCTTGCTTGCATGCCAGAGGACAGCTTTTCGCATTGGAAAGGCATCACTGAATTGGTTGTTCCAAAGCTCATAAGGAAGATGAATGAGCTTGGACAGATAATGCTAAAATAAAGAGTACTAAAAAGCACTTTTGATTTTTGGGACACACAACTATGGAAGCAGTTGGAGCCTTCATAAGATTCTGCATCAGTAGAAATTGATTATATTGGCAAATATCATTTTTGCTTTGAGATTTTGGCTTAAACAATCAATAAACACAATTTTTCACATATGCTTCCATTTTAACTACTATCTATTAACCGAGCAAGATGGTGAAATTTCACACTATGCTACCTTTAATCTTATCCTTTCGTGATCAAATAATCTCACCTCTTGAACAGTACAGTTGCTTATTCCTAAATTCAAAAAAGGCTTGATGCAAAGTTGATTGAAATCAGCAGAAAGCCTCCCAATGGCTTAAGCCTATGCTGCCTCTTAAAAACCAAAGAGCAATGCTCAGGAAGACCTCTGTGCTGTTGCAAGCATTTTTCCCCCCCCCAGACATAAGCCAGCAAAAGCTGCTGGCATCAGCACATGGAGCGAAAGGCATGTCACACATGTCTCCTTCTAATAAATACTGCTGCACATCACAACCTGGGCAATTTACCAAACCTAAGAGGAATCTGTTGCATGTGTGCAATGAGAAACAAGTCCCAGTAGTACGTGCACTGAAAATCCTCCAAACTTGAGAGGGGAAAAAATTCTTTTATTACCTTTGAGCAACTGAGTTTGCATTTGAATGTGATTTACTTCACAAGCTTAGGAGACACCAATGTAAGCAAATTCACTAGTGAGTATAAAGTAGCAGGCACCGCAGAACACAAGCCATTCTGCATTAGGATCAGCATTAACTTATGCTTGGAAAGTTTTCTCTAGATGTACCTACCTGGGGCACGTGGTCCCATTTATCATTGCTTTCCATCACTTTCACCCATCAAGCCAAGCCATCTGCTAGGCACTGGGGGAAGAGAGGACTTTTCAACTCTTCTTCCCAATATCCTCATCACTTCCAACACTTTCAGATCCTCTTGCGCAAACGGTCTCGCTCACCCAGTAACCACCTAAACTGCTACACTATGCCAGTACACCGATGAGTGGTTTTCATGCTCCTGCAACCACTGTACAACCCTTTTCTCTCCCCTACAAGATCGTCTGCTGGAATTCAGACTTTGTGCACATTGCATGAGTGCAAATGGTTTGCTCTCCCAGTGGTTTTTTTTTTTTGTTTTAAAGAGGATCTGTTTAAAAAAAAATACACAAATCAGTGGGAGATAGGATACATTTTTAGACTATATTTAGTTTTTTCCACAGTATTCAGACTTAGCACTTCAGCAAGCAATTTTTGTTATTTGGCTCATTTTATGGCGAGATTTAGAAACCTTATACAGTATTAGGGGAGAGAAGGGCCTCGTCCCTCCAATAACTGATCAAGGGATCTGATTTACAGATGCAGTTGTTTTATCCCAGCAATTAGCTACAGACACAAATGGCAACAGGAAGACATCTAATTCCCTGTGAGGTAGGAAATGGCTAACAGGGAGAAGTTTTCGGTTTGGGTTTTTGTTTATTGGACCAACTGATCTAGTTGGGGATAAAAAAAAAAAAGAGTTGCTAGAAGAAGGGCTATGAACATGCAAATCCCTGGTTTTACTTCTCCCCCTCCCATCTAAATCAGTTGGCCTAATAAAACACATTCTCTCTCCCTCCAGCCCCTGCCCTGCTTACATGCTTAGACTGTCCTGACAACAGAAACTCTTAATAATCTGGACATCTCCAAAAATGACAGGATTTGGCACATATAATCCATTCTCTCATTTGCAAAGAATCACAGCTAAAATTACCTGCAGGTTTAACATCAAACCTTCTTCAAATGAAGATTAAACAGAGTTTAATAGTTTCCATAATGAATTCAACCGCTAGGCAAAGTGACAAATCCATTAGCCAAGCCAAAGAGTTGAAGTTCAAGATGTCTTGTCCAAGAGAACATAGCACTGCTGTATTTGAAATAAGTAATTCCTTCCAATGTTGAGAAACACAGTAAAGCCTTAACTACACGTTTTACGAGGCTGAACAGAGCTAATCCATATGGACATACTACAAAACAGACTTATCACTTTATAAGCTAGATGCACAGAAAAAAGTTTCTCTGAGATGTGGAGCTAATCTTTTTTGATATACAATCTAGAAATTTACTGAAAATCTGTTTCGGTTCCATAGTTCCACTTGTTGAAAAACGATACATGCACAACAGAGAGCTGCAAAGTGAAGTGAAGCAGAAAACATTGATATGCAGAAAACCTTTGCGTTGGCGTTATTTTCCTTGTCAGAACCATAGTCTGCTCAGTTTATGTCTGAGTTTTGTGTTTGGCAGCTGCAGAACTATAAAAACCTTTGCCATTTAAAACATTTTAAAAAGAAAGATATTGTATTAGGCTGACAATACATAAGTCATTTATCAAAATGTCATGTTGTTTGGGGAGACAGATAGCAAGTGTCACCCCTGGGCCTCAAAGAGGAGGTTAAAAATAAAATGCTCATCATCTCTACTAGAGCACATTATACGCTGAAAGTAGTCAAGTTTGCTGTTGTGCTAAGCCTTCTATTGAAAGAAAGGGAATTACAGCACAGTGTTTATTCTCCCCCAAGCATCAAGGCCTGTCTGACCTGCTCACAACAGCTCTAAAGCTAATTAGTCTGTCCCAAAAGAATTTATTTGGGTGAACGCTACAATAGGCTGTTCAAGGTTTGGTAGCAGGTCTGATAAGTCAATGAGAAAAAGACAGAGAAATAACTAACAGTCAGAGGAAAAGCAAGAAACAAAGCAAAAACTTTGTTTTTTCAGCCTGACTTGTTTCCTAGGTTTTGCCAGTGTAAGAATATTTCTGGATCCAGAACCCCAAGGATAATTAAAATAACCATTTGCCTCTTACCTCCCTGCTCCCTTGGTTAAAAAAAAAAACAAATCAAACAACAACAAAACAGGACAAGCTGTACTCTTGCATGGCATTTAGTCAGAGATTGGTACAGCAAGGCAGCACCCAGCTTTCAGCTACAGCAGGAACATGCATTGGCAGCTCCAACATCAAACTCCAGGTTCTGACTGCAAGGGGTTTGGTGCTAGAAACGCCTGGGTGCTGTCTGCACGGGGGCATGCACTGGCAGTGGTACTCTTTGAAGTGAAGAATGAGTAAAACAGTGAAACCACAGGACAGCTGCCAAAAGCAGATGTTTGCATAGGACCTCTCCCAGCAGCCAGGCAAGTTGGAGGGGCAGGAAGGTAAATCAGCATCACTGGGATCCACCTGGCTGGAGAGCAGCCCCATGGAAAGGGCCCTGGGGGTCCTGGTGGACAGGAAGCTCAACGTGAGTGAGCAGTGTGCTGCTGCGGCCAAGAAGGCCGATAGGATTCTGGGTTGCATCAAAAAGGGCATCACCAGCAGAGATAAAGAAGTCATTATCCCACTCTACTTGGTGCTTGTCAGGCCACACCTGGAATACTGTGTACAGTTCTGGTCCCCGTTATACAAAACAGATGTGGACAGGCTGGAGGGGGTCCAGAGAAGGGCCACCAAGATGATCAAGGGGCTGGGAAGCCTGCTGTATGAGGATAGGCTGAGAAAGCTTCTCAGCCTTGAGAAAAGGAGGTGATCTCATCCCCATGTACCAGTACTTAAAGGGGAGCTACAAAGAAGATGGAGACTCCCTTTTTACAAGGAGTCCCATGGTGAGGACGAGGGGTAACAGGTGCAAGTTGCTCCCAGGGAGATTCCAATGGGACACGAGAGGTAAATTTTTCACAATGAGAACAGCCAACCATTGGAATAATCTCCCCAGGGAAGTGGTTGACTCTGCTACGCTGGACGCGTTTAAGACTCAGCTGGACATGGTGCTGGGCCATCTCGTCTAGATTGTGCTAGAAAGGTTGGACCAGATGATCCTTGAGGTCCCTTCCAACCCGGTATTCTATGATTATAGCAAGTCAGAGAAAGAAAACTATCCCAAAGCCTGGGAGGAAACTAAATATTATAAATGCTCATAACTCCCGCCTTGAGCAAGGGGTATCAATAGAGTGCAGTTGCCTGTTAACAGTTTGTGGATTAAATCCTGGTTGTCCCCAACTCACAGGAACTAGCCATCGCTTACAGTAGGATCAAACCAGGCTCTCAGATAAACACATCTTTGGAGCCCAATTCTTTCTGAGCAGAAGGCACATCTCTGTCCATCGTATTCATAACTGTGGAACACAGCTGGAGCACAAGCCCCTCAGGAAAACAAGTCTACTGCATAGAAAGATGACTATGTGTGCTTTGTTCCAGTATGCTTTTTTACTAAAGAGAAAAAAATTATTATATGTAGGGTTCTGCAGATGGCATGAAACTAAGAATTATTTGTGGGGGCAGGGAAGGGACAAATAGGGTACAGCCAGAAGATTATTACTGTGCATTAAACTGAAAAACTCCCTCTTATTGCATTGAATCCCATTTATTGTCCTCTAAATTAAAAAAAAATACAGTACCACTTGCAATTATTATGTTCTGTTCCCACAGCATATGCAAGCTATGGAATTTATGCTGATTTTAAGAAATTGCATGCTGCACTTGATTGTGTCAGCAGATGAAAAACAGAACAGAAGCTAGATATATGGTGATTAGAGATACAAGATTAAGGGCCAAACTACACAGCTGAGGTCATCCTGTAAGTTTACAAGATGATCTTGCATATATCTATGTCTGCTGTAAGCCTAACAAAACCCATTTTTGCCACTCCCCAATTTCAATATAGTGCACTGATAAAACTGGGGCAAAGCAGCATTTTTGTTACATAAGACACAGTGTTTACAAAAAACACTCTCACCTTGTAAGAGAGGAATTAAAATCCACATGCTGCTCCTACTAAAGTAAAACTCTATTATAGAGAGCTGGTGTTAGTCTATGGATCTTTCAGGCATCCAGATCACACAGTCCGATCAGCTGGGGGGCTTTTCCCCCTGGAAGGAGGGACATTGTGCATTGAGACCCAAACCTCAGGACCCCAAGCACTCAGTTTCTCTTACCATCAGGCTTCAAATCAGAGCAGCGGAGTCACTGAATAGTCTCCATCTCTTGTTCCCAAGAAATTGATGGGTTGATTTGTCTCCGTTAAAGACCCATCTCTCCTTTCTCAGCTCTGAATGAATGCCAGTAACAGCAGCTAGAGTGTTCCTCTGGACATGGCTGCTACAGAAGCTAAAGAGGAATTCAGTTTACATTCTCTTTATCCAAAATCAAGTCAAATAGAATTTGCTTTAGTTCCAGTTTTGTTCAGCAAGTGCCAGATCTACGACACACCAAAAGCAAAAATTTAGACTCTGCCACAGAGTACCACAAAGCTACCAGACCCATCTCTAGTAGGTACCTCACTGCAGGGCAAATCCATCTGAAATCAAAACCAAGCCACAAAATATTGCTCTTCGCTTCATCTTGTGAATTAGCACTGCCTTTCAGCAGCTTGAGTTAAACCATCACTGATTCTGATGAGCACCAGTGACTCATCTCAACATACAGCAGCACAGTTTCTGAAATCAATGACATTATATGTCATGCTACTTACGTGGGGTAAGGCTTGAAGCCTGCTGAGATCAGTGGAGTGAAGACTGTTTACAGGACCAGCCCCACATACAATATGCTCAGTCTTCCCGCCAACATCCACAGCGCTTCCAAAGTAATCAACTGGTTGGTTGCCACACATTTCACTAGATGCGATGAATAGGAATGCTGAGTAAGCTTTAACATTCAGCCCTGGATCCATTCTAACTGCAACAATATCAATTTTCATACTATTTATCAAACAGTTTGTGTTACTTAAATGCAGTTTTTATTCAAGCGCCAAAAAACTTAGTCCACCCTATGAAACAAGAGCTACATAAAGTCTTGGCTCTGCTCTACCAAAACACGCCTAGTGTAAGGATTAAGGCTTCTCTAACAGAAAGGTCATGATAAAAAGAAACCACCATAGGCAGCTGCCAAGCTGATGAATTTCCACAGCTTAAAGGTAATTTTAAAAGTATTTTTATAATATAAACTTCTCAGACAACAAAAACAAGTATTTTGGTTCAAACACAATTTATTTTTATTAATACCTTATAGTGACTGCAAGCATAAACTCAGCATTTGTACAAGCTGCCCAACCAATACTTCCAAGACCTCTCAATGCATTTACAGGGGCTAAAGGTAAAACAAGGACCATTGTATTACAGGGTTAGGACAACACAGACAGAGGCAGGGTCTGCATCAGCACCCCTCTCACCTTGGCAGCAGCAGGCTTCCTCTGCACTTCCAAGCTTTTCCACAAGAGCTCGACTCCCAGAGCATTAACAGTGTCCCAAAGGGGAGAGTGACAGTGTTGGCAAGAGGTTATGCAGAGGGACAGGAAGGCAGGTGGCCTCCTGGTTTGGCTGTGATAAGGGAGAGGGACTGGAATCCAAGCTGGGGAAGCAAAGGGACTTTTGCAGGCTGCTGCCAATACTGGAAGCACCGACAGATTTAGTCTGGGCTTAGTTTGCTGACCACGCCATAACGACAAGTTCTTTGGTACCAAAACATTAGGAAATGGCATTGCCAAAAGATACTTTGGACTCAAAAAAAGATATGCTTGACATTAACACCAAACAAACAAAAATGAAACTCCACACGGCAGGATGAAGGCCAAAACAAACCTAACCGAGCAATCATATTTCCCGAACACCACCACATTTGCCAAAATACTGGGCCAAAGCTCATCTCCTTGGAGTTTGCTTCCAGTGAAGTCAGTGGCGATACACCTGGGTTTGCCTGATGAAATAAAGAAGAAGTAAAAACATGAAAACAGCTCTCTGCCCTGGACACCATCGAAGGCTCACACTGCGTGGTGCTCCAGCTCACTCACATTTCAACTCTAGAAGAGTTGGAGCATGATTTGATAAAGAGCTCTCTCAGCTATGGTTTGGCTTGGATTTGAAGTGGCCCATGTGCTGCAGGGTTTGGCCATGAAAGCGTCTGGTTTGATATCCCTAGAAACATGAGAGTCCTGTCAGGTCAGTTCATCTACACTAGCATCCTGTCTCCAGCAGAAGCCATAAACCTTCAGAAGAATAAATAGCACAGGTAAATAGGGTACTCTCCCCCTGCACACTCCCATCCTTTCATCATTTTCAGTTTGGCGACCTTCTAAGCTAGGTGTGGTTTTAGTGTATTTAATAACTTTCAGTGGATTTTTTTTTTATTTTTTATTTTTTTTAAATGAACTCGTCCAGTCTAAAACTTGTCCCCTAAAACTTGCTTGAACAGCTATGGGCTCCTGAAAAATAAGAGGGGAACCTCCAAACTCTGCCCACCTCATTCTTACTTTGCAAAACACGAACAGATGGTAAGTTAACAAATGCTGGGAGTCACACAGCCACTTAAAGCCCTGTGCCCACCTCAGTAGTTGTACGCCTATCCAGGCCTAAAGCTAGCTAACCAGAAACTCCAGTTGTAAGAATAAAACCTTGTGGATTTAGAGAGGAGATTTACTAACCTGAAAATAGAATCCTGCCTCAATTTGATCTTGCCAACTGCCATTTCAGACACACTGTTCTTGTGCTCATTACTAATTTTGTTTAAATCCAGTCACTTTACAAATCCAGCTAATTTTAGGCCTGTTTCACGACAGTTGCAGAGTACAGCCATGTGCGAGACTATCATCTTTGCTCAGCTGCAGTGGGAAATTACTGACGCTATGTTCAAAGAACCCTCAGTTAGCTCAACTCCAATCCCCTGAAAGCTGAAGGACAAACAAACTTTCTGCATTTTAATGATGGGTACAGCAGTACATTCCAAAAATGCTGCAGAAACCTACAGCAATTCTTTAAAGTTTCATTCTTTATCCAGACTGGTAATTTTGTTTTTTGGTTTTGGGTTTTTTTTGATAATTCATTATGACACATTCCATGAAAAGAAATGGAGAACATGCATGCACACCAAAAGAGTACAGAGTGTTATCCAGATGTACACAGAAGACCCCAAATTCTGATCTCTACATTGCACCCTGCAGAAAAGTTCAGCATTTATCTGTTACGCACCTCAGCCCTTCAAATACAGCAATATCCTGCCACTCTGGAAACGAACTGTGACCTCCAGCTCTGCACCTGTTTGTGATGGCAAATCTCCAAAGAGGCACAATTTATCTCAAAATTAGGACTTCCAGAAGAATGCATGAAGTGCCGTCAACCTTCCAACTGAACAGTGCAGAACTAGAGGCAGTCCGATGCCATGAACAAAATTACAGTCGACTTTGAACAAGACAAGATTTTCCAGTTCCTACAGGTGTGTGATCAAACTGGGAATTGTCTGGCTCGGTCTGTGTTTGTTAAAACACAGAGAGGGCACGTGAATTTGATGGAGTCCCTGGAAGAACTGGGGAATCACGAACAGCACATCCGAGATGAGCAGAATTGCACAAATCGTAAGAACGGAGAGCAGCGTCAGAGAGAGGACACAACATGGCCTTGACCACACCAAACACAAGGCAACTTTGATAAATGAGGTAGCGGGTAAGAGGTGCCCCATCTTTCCTCCCAGGATCCAACTGCTGAATTAGCTTTTTGCAAGGCTGAGGCCCCACAGTAGAACAGAGTTGTCTCTCAGCCGGTCCAGCACTGCTGCTGCCCTGTCAGCAAGTCACTTACTTGCAAGAAACCAAAGCTTCTAACACATCCTCCTGGAATCCAGCTTGCACTTGCATCGCCACAGAACGCTCCTACCAGTTCTCTGTGGTTATCTGACATTGTTCACATGTTTAGGTTTTCCAATTTTGCAGCATTCAAAGGCAGGAAAAGAAGAACTACTTCGTGAGGCATTTCATGCAAACATGTGACAAGCTCTTCCTCATCCTCCTATTATTTCTGAGACTGTTCTGTCAACTGAGAACAACTGCTATCGCCTTTTAAGACTGCAAGTACTCCTCAGAAAAATGCTGACATTTCCCGAGTCCTGCCCTTAGATCAGACAGGGGCTGTAATACTTGCAAAAAGAAGGAAGAACCGTATCTGAATAATACAGAAAAAACACAGTGCACTCAAAGTTTCATCAGCATAGATAAAGCATAACCAGTTCTGTCTTCAAAGTTCCTCCTACTGTCCAATGATTTAAGGCACAAGATTTCCTTGCACGTGACTTCCCCAATGTCACACAGAAAGTCTGAGACATAATCAAACCCAGTCTCAGAGATGGAATCCAGTCTTGCCTTAACTGCAAAACAGGTTTTTTTCCCTCTAAATTTTCCCCAAAATCCCTAGTCATGCAAGCTCTTATACACAATGCATTGACTGGTCAAATAATTTAAGAACTGGAGATAACTCATTTACAACCTATGTTTAACATAGTGTTGGCACCCTTGGTCAGTATTTAGAAATTTAATTCCTTTACATCAGAAAAAACAGCCGACTTCACACAGTAATGACAAAAGGAAAGGAATAACTGCAAATTTCTTACATCCACCACCTGCTTTTACTGATATTTAGGGTATTACAGAGGACCTGGCAGCAGTGACTCCTACGTCTGAAAGGCTTCCACAAGCAGCTTTGACCTAGTAAGCAAGCAAAGACTTGGATCATTAGCCTCAGACTGTAAATCTGTCTGCGATTCTGCTGGAGGGACATAGTCTTCGTTGAATAAATACCACACACTTCATAGCTTTAGACTGACGCTTTAAACTTCACCCAGAAGCTATAAAACAGCCAGGGCTTTGACCAAAGCAGCAAAACACTTGCTGCCCAAACCCTCACTTTAAAATCTTTTTCAAAGGTTCTTGGAGAGAGGTAAGGACTATACCCTGCAGAGCAGCCTTCGATCAGATGAAAGCTTAGATTAAAGTAAGATCCACTGTAGGAAAAAAGACAATGACCCCATGCCCACATTTACCTGCCAAACGGGTAACAGTAATTGCTTTGTGATGAGAGTACAACAGCTGAAAAATCTATCGAGATCCCTAATTTTCACCTCCACCACTGCAGCACAGCAGACCAAAGGGCCATCAATCATACGTTGACAACACATGAACCGTCTGAAATATCCCATTTCAGTTAAACAGTTAGTTCCTTAGATACTACAGCGAGTTAAGAGCAACAGAGAAATAGAAGCCTGTTTAGAAAAGTTTGGAAAGAGGGCCTGAGCACTTACTAACGACTAGTTACTAATTACTAGGTGCATAAACAGGCAGTCCCTATCTCTCACCACGGATGTCAGCCATTTCTGTCCTCACTGGGATGTTCTGTAGATGACGCTATCAATGACTGCAAGGTCCGTACTGACAGAGGAACATAAGAACATAAACAGCAAACATCCAGGCTGGAGACCAGCTGGGAGATTTCTCATGGCCAATTAAACATGGCACCCTAGAATATATTTTACCCCTAACAGAAGCAGTTTTCTTCCCTTCTCTCCACATGGACTAAAATTTCATTTAGACTTAAAGAGAAATACTTTCTTTCGCTGAATGGGGAGAAAACAGTTTAGAAAAGCCTCAGTTCTGAAAATCACCAGATGGAACATTCAAACATCTACTTCTGTGGTAGTCAGATCAGCTTAAAACATAGGATAGATTCAACCATTTGTGTGTTATTATCGCATTACACTGAGCAAAGGTCAAAGTATTAATTTTTCAGCTTGAATTGATTTTATGTAAGACTACTAGAACCATTAGCTATGTCACTCTTTATAACTATCATCGAACACCCAAGAGAACAAGCCAGATGCTGAAGAAAAACCCATCAAACCCACTTAACGCTGGTGAATTACTGTTGCTTATGAGATAGTTGGCAATTCCTCTTCTCTTCAGCCTTACAGACATTCACTGTGTAATGATTCAAACCAGACCGCCTACAAAGTTGTTGCATATTCAGAAACATCCTGTGTCACCGTATGCCTTGGTCCTTAGGGGTGCACCTCTCACCTCTATGGATGCTGAAACGGTACCAGGAGATGCAAGCTCAGCGCACTGCGTACGACACAAAGTAAAAGTTGTGATCCCAAGAGCCTCCAGCCCAGAAGACAACACAGGAGGCTCATGTACTGGATAACTACATAACAAGCAGATGATAAGTAGTCGCAGCCCCATCAACTATCAATATCATGTTTAATATCTGCTTATTTTCAAGGTAATTACCATATTTTTAGTTATTTTTAGCAATATTAACACAAGAAGCTGAAACCCAACGTTCCTCAATCTGCCATATTTGATCCCAAAATTTGCATCCAGATTTTATTCTTTTTTTCCCTTCAAATTATGGAAAGGGATGGAAAAGTAGCGTGGGGCTAAATTATGGGGTCTCATTTTATGCACCTTGCGGACATTGTTGAAAACCTTTCTCATAAAGCTTTTCTTTTTTTTTCTTTTTCAATTGTTGAGGTTTGCGCAGTGTTGAGAACTAATACATCTTCACCTCAGCAAAACACGCTGGGTATCAGTACGCACATTGCTATGGATATACTATGAAAGGAAGCTTTGCAACCAGAACAATCACCCATGTTGTTTTAACATGGGGGTGTAAACGATCAGTTTACTGCTACATGTGTAATACAGCATACATCAAAATATTGGGATTTGGTATTGGATTTGGTATTGGATTTTGATATTGATTTTGATATTGGCTTTGCTATTGGATTTTTAGGAGAGGCCATGCTTTCTCCTGCCCCATTCGTTTGTGATTTCAGGCAAACGGCTTCAGGTTCTTGCCAAAGGCTCTTACGCCCTACACAGCCTCCTCCAGTGCCACCGCCACCACAGCGGCCGCAGCGGACAGAGGGAAGCCGGGTGACCGGCTCCAAAGGTGCTGGTTCAGGGGGTCGCTTATAAAACTCACCCTGCGCTCCACTGGGGTCGATGTGCGACTGCTCCTCCATTTCCCCCAACACTTCGCCCCCCTTTCGGATGCTGGGGACGGACACAGGCGTCGCTGCCGAAATACCTGCAAACCTGGACTCCTGCCATCCCCTCCAGCGCCTTCTCCCGCCTCCCAGCCACCCCACCAGCCGCCACCGAGCCCCGCTCCCCTCCCTCTCACCCCGGCCGCCCACGCCCCTGGAAAACAACCCCCCGGCGGCACCGACCTTGTTGAGGTGGGGGTTCCTGGTGATGTCGTAGCCCCGCTTTTTGACGGCCAGGGCCCCGCCGTGGGCGGCCGGGCTCCCCCCCGCCTGGCAGCCGCGGGTGAGGCTGAGGAGAAGCGGCCTCCGCCCGGCCCCCGCCATCCGCAGCAGGCGGCCGCCCGCCCCGCCGCACACCGGCACCATCGCCTCGCCGCGGCTCCTGCGGGCGAGGGCGGAGACGGCGTTAGCGGACAGGGCCGACCGGCGGGGCGGGAAGGGCGCGGCGAGAGGGCGGGCCCGGCCCGGCCCAGGTGCGCCCGCCCCGGCCCCTCACGGCGCGGCGGTCCCCGCCGAAGCGAAAGCAAACCCAGGAAGCAGATCCCGCCCCGACCCCGCGGCGGTCGCGCCTCCTCCGTTACCTGTTAAGGCTCGGCCGGCGGCTGAGGGGAGGGGGGTGCCCGCCGGGGCCCCGCCTCCGCTGGGGACAGCGGGCCCGCCCGCCCCGGGGAGCCCGCGGCGGCAGCCCCGCGGCACGGCCGGCCCCGGCGGCCTGACGGGAGCGGGGTTTGCCCGGCCGGGGCTTCGCCTTCCCGCCATCGCGGGGCCGGAGGGAGGGACAGCCCCGGCCCTGACCTCGGTCCGGGACCCCCGCGGGAGGCGGAGGGGATAAGGCTGCTGTGGGGGGCTGCCGGGCATCCCTCTGCCGCCGGAGCGCCTGCGGGGTTCCAACCCGCCTATCATCTGTACGTTCTCTATAGAGAATCTATATACACACTATACTGCTTATATTCTGTCTATATACTGTGTATGTAGTATATATTACATATATTTTTTATATCTTGTAATCTATATATTCTGTTCACTGAAGAAGACAGGTCCCTGCATGCATTTGTTCAAAGAAATTGACCTCTTATCTTGTAAATGTTGACATCATCATCACCACTACCACTTCTCATATAATCATAGAATCATAGAATTGTTAAGGATGGAAAAGACCGTTAAGATCATCAGGTCCAACCCTTAACCCAGCACTGCCAAGTCCACCACTAAACCGTGTCCCTAAGCACCACATCTACCCGTCTTTTAAATACCTCCAGGGATGGGGACTAAACCACTTCCCTGGGCAGCCTGTGCCAGGGCCTGACAGCTCTTTCGGGGAAGAAGTTTTTCCTAATATCCAATCTAAGCCTCCCCTGGCGCAGCTTGAGGCCATTTCCCCTCGTCCTATCACTTGTTACTTGGGAGAAGAGACCAACCCCCACCTCCCTACAGCCTCCTTTCAGGTAGTTGTAGAGAGCAATAAGGTCTCCCCTCAGCCTCCTTTTCTCCAAACTAAACAACCCCAGTTCCCTCAGCCGCTCCTCATAAGACTTGTGCTCCAGACCCTTCACCAGCTTCATTGCCCTTCTCTGGACACACTCCAGCACCTCGATGTCCTTCTTGTAGTGAGGGGCCCAAAACTGGACACAGTACTCGAGGTGCAGCCTTATCAGTGCCGAGTACAGGGGCACTATCACCTCCCTGGTCCTGCTAGCCACAATATTTCTGATACAAGCCAGGATGCCATTGGCCTTCTTGGCCACCTGGGCACACTGCTGGCTCATGTTCAGGCGGCTGAAAAAAACCCCAGTGGCCGGATTACTCCCCAAAAGAGTGGAAGATCCAGGTTCAATCCATCTTCAGATCATCACTGCTGCCATACCTGCGGCCGCATCGCCAAGCTCAGGCCTGCTTTGGGCGATGGACGCTCTCCGGCTTCTCCTTTCATTTGCGTGGCAGTCTGCAGGCGTATTTTTTAATATGCTTTAATATTTTGGGGGATAAATTATACAGTCTGTGCAGAAAAGAATGGACTGCAGAGTGAAAGATGTTCATTAGATGGATATGGTTGGGTTTTTTTGCCTTGGCATTTTATAGGCACTCCATAGAATAGAATAGACTATTTCAGTTTGATTCAATGAGCTTCTGATTTCTCCCTAAAGAGTATATGGCTTCATGCGTTGCCCTCAGTGTACCCAGGATATTTACGCCTCTGCTGTAAGACAATGATTATATGCAAACCTCATACTTGGGACTATCCACTTAATAACTACTAGGACCACGGGGAAAAAAACTTTCTCCCCGCCTTCCTGGTCAGATACATTCTGAGAGTGAGGTTGTTTGTCTGGTCTTTGGGTTTTTTCCCCCTTTCCATTCAAATACCAGAAATTAGCCATAAATGGAGATGCACTTTTAGGGAGATCCAGACAGCGGAGATAAGGAATATGTGCATCACTGAGGCCAGGTTATGATCAAGGAGATTCTTAGTGCATGGAAGGCACAAGAAGGAATTTGCCACTATTATTGCTTTTTTGCGTAGCTATAAATTGGAAAAATCTTGAGACTTTACATCACCTTGAGAAACTGGAATTGTGAGGATCACTTTGAATAAAACCAAAGTCAGTATCTCACCAGCTCTTCAAAGCTTTCCTACTCCCACCAGCCACATTGGTCTTAGCCAGCCTAAATTTGAATGAGTTATTCTCCATCCCTCTACAGACTCACTGTAAATCTTGCAGTGTTTTTGTGGTGGTTGTGGCCATGTGCGTAGCAAACAGGACAGCTGACACCGCTGTTTGTAGGAGAGTCCATAACACTAAATCTCCGGATTCTTGAGCCACTCCTGGTAAGCAAAGATAAAAAAGAGGAGAAAATTCCCTGACTGCTTTGCAAAAGTGTACCATTAAGTTGTTTGAGGAGATTTATGTGATAGAGGAAAAAGCGCCAACCTGAGAGCCTGGTCAATGAGGCTGCTTTGCACAGCTGAGAAGTGTCTCTATTAGCTCTCCTAGCAATAGGAGTCCTTCTCCAGGCTCAAAGCAAATGCATTTACTGTGTCTTGGACAATCTAGACAAGCTCGTCATAGTCACAGGACCTAATTCCACCGTCTAGTGCTTCCTAGGGGAAAGATCCACCACTTACCAAACTCTAAATCAGTTCACTTTGCCTACTTTGTAAAATACTGCATGCCTCTTCTTCAAAAAAGCAGCCTGCAATTTCATGTTGAAAATGCTCTAAGAGGAGGACAGAACTTCAGTATAATTTGACTGTGTATGTTTAGGAGTTAACTTAAACTCTTAGATGACATGCAGGTCTGTTTGGGGTCCATGTGCTTGTCATCTCTGCTATGAGCAGCAGAAAGAGTGCCAGTTAGTTTTGGTTG
Organism: Theristicus caerulescens; assembly: GCA_020745775.1. Lineage (NCBI taxonomy): Eukaryota > Metazoa > Chordata > Aves > Pelecaniformes > Threskiornithidae > Theristicus > Theristicus caerulescens. The sequence continues at coordinate 124,423,362 of CM036559.1, read as the reverse complement.
AACTGGTTCACTAATGAGTAGCTTTAGCATCTTGAATTTTCAGGAGTCAAAACCATCATGCATTATGGCGTTATGAAAATACCTGGGAGGTGAGGCATGGGCTTCATCGCTGCCTCTTCCATAAAGGATAAACTCCATTCTGAGTGATACAGAGACAGTATTCCAAAAAAATCTACACTGCAACCTGAAACGTATTCAATGCAAATTTTTCACACAGTATTTTGACATTTTCAACCCAATATCTGTAGACAGAAAAGGTTTCCTCTCATGTTGAATATTATATCTTCTATGCCTAGTGACAGCCGGACACATATACAAGCCCCACGAGAATGGAGAGAGAGGGAAAGAGAATTTCAGGGCTGGATAAAATTCCTTGTTATGTCACTGTCACTGTCCACTGTCAGGTGGAACAAGTGATTCAGGAGGATTTCAGACCTGCAATAGACTAAATTTCCAACTTTTTGGAAATACAGAAAGGCCTAGAAAAGTGTAAAATATTAAGTATGAATATGATCTAGTGAAAGCTTAACTTTTTTTTTACAGTAATGATGTTTTACTGATGAAAATGGGAGTTATCACAGAATATTTTCTACAGAAGTGTTCCAGTTTTTCAGTGAAGATGAAACCCTAACTAGTCTCAGTTTTGAATTAAGAGATCAATTATAAGAAAATAATTTACTGAGAACAGATTTTTTAAGAATTTTTACAGTGTGAATTTACTTTTGAGTTTGATTTCCTAAATATAATGCATTTAACAATGGAAGTTCCAAAATTTCATCTGAAATAGATTGGAATCTTTAGATTCTTCCAAGCAAGAATAATTTTTATTGGGTCTTTTGCAGAACTGACTGCTTAAATTTACTCATCTGTAGTAACTGCTGAAGATATAATACTTCCCTGTCTGAGGAAAGGGCAGGACATTGCTGGCTTCTGTCTCTACAAACCGTGTAGCCTGTAGCCTGCAGCCTCCTAATCCCCTAAACCTTCTGGTAGACCTTACTTAATTTTGCATCAGAGGAGAAGTAGACACCTAAGTACTATTAACGACAAGATCATAGAATCATAGAACCATAGAATGGTTTGGGATGGAAGGGACCTTTAAAGGCCATCTAGTCCATGCCCCCTGCAATGGGCAGGGACATCTACAGCTAGATCAGGTTGCTCAGAGCCCCATCCAGCCTGGCCTTGAATGTTTCCAAGGATGGGGCATCTCCCACCTCTCTGGGCAACCTGTGCCAGTGTTTCACCACCTTCATCATGAAAAAGTTTTTCCTTATATCTAGTCTGAATCTACCCTCTTTTAGTTTAAAACCATTACCCCTTGTCCTGTTGCAGCAGGCCTTGCTAAAAAGACTATCCCCATCTTTCTTGTAGGCCCCCTTTAAGCACTGAAAGGCCGCAATAAGGTCTCCCCGCAGCTTTCTCTTCTCCAGGCTGAACAGCCCCAGCTCTCTCAGCCTTTCCTCATAGCAAAGCTGTTCCATCCCTCTGACCATTTTTGTGGCCTCCTCCGGACCCTCTCCAACAGGTCCATGTCCTTCCCGTGCTGAGGACCCCAGAGCTGGACGCAGGGCTCCAGGTGGGGTCTCCCCAGAGCAGAGCAGAGGGGCAGAATCCCCTCCCTCGCCCTGCTGGCCACGCTGCTTTTGATGCAGCCCAGGATACGGTTGGCTTTCTGGGCTGTGAGAGCACATTGCCGGCTCATGTCCAGCTTTTTATCCACCCCCAAGTCTTTCTCAGCAGGGCTGCTCTCAATCCCTTCATCCCCCAGCCTGTGTTGATACCGGGGATTGCCCCGACCCAGGTGCAGGACCTGGCACTTGGCCTTGTTGAACCTCATGAGGTGCAAAAGCACAGACATCAGCACAGCTACCATGGAAGGCAGACATCAATAATGAAAAACAAATTTATGGTCCATGCTTGCTTGATAAAAGACAGGGAAGCTGGAGGAGGAGGAAAGAAGACATTAAAAGGCCTTTCCCACGCCACGGGACTGCTGGCCAGGCTGACAGCTTTGGTCTGCTCCTGAATGGTGCAGGGAACTGTTATTTCTTGACATTGGACCTGAGTGAGTGAAGGTAACTGTGACACCTCTTCGGGCTGGGCTCCAATTTTCTAAACACTATGGGAATTTTATTCTGCTTCTTAATGTTCTTTCAGGTGCCTTCTCAGAACTTGTGAATCACGGCCTCTTTTTGTATGAACATGAGCAGAACACCCTTTTTTTTTTTTTTACTGGGAATGCCCATAAACTAGCACCCAGCAAGCTACCCAAATTAACTCATTATCATCAAAAGGATTTCTCAGAGTTTTCTCAAAAGTAAATCAGCTTCTTCCTAATGCTGTTCCAAAGCACAACAAAATAAAGGGGCTTCTTAGCTTGCTTTGGAGCTTGTCAAACAATATTGTTCCAAAACAGCAATCTGAAATCGGGAAAGCTCCCTGGGTTGTTGGTTCAGCCTCTGGCTGGGGGCACAGCTTCCACTATAGCCCTGGGAGAGAGCCGCCATATGAATCTTGACGTGTACGTCTATCTTCTGCCCGTCAGTGCTGGATCGAGGGTCACGACAAAACCATAAAGCTGTGTGTGAACTGCCAGAAGAGAAGTCTGTTTTCTTTTCCCGGCCCTGAATTGATGGAATTATTATCTCAATTTCAGGAGTGCCTGGAGATACGTCAGTGGCCTGGCACAGTAACTCCTCGGAAGAAGTTTATGGTCTATATGTGCAAGAGGGACAAATCCAGGCAGGGAAACGGAGACATCACTTGCCTGGGGCTACACAACAGGTCAGCTGGCAAAGGTGGGAATTCCTGCACGCGCCTTCCGCAACGGGCTGGCAAAACGCAGGAGATGTGTGTGAGGAGTGAGGGCAGTGCTCTATCTGTAGTATCTAATTTCTAAATGGGCTGCAGAAATGGCTGCGTATAGGATCTCCCACTATTGACCGCTGAGCATATAGGACAAGGTTTTAGGAAGGGTTATTTTTAACAAGCTCACAGCGTTTTGAGTATTTTTGGCTCATGCACACACTGCCACAGGAAGATAGATATCTAGCTATATATATAGATATATATACACATACATATATATGCTTTTGACTTTATTGTTACTGTATAGACTCTTTCATATACTTTATTTCCTTCATTTTAAAATGCTAGCTTATATCCTTCTCGGAGCAGGGATGTATTGTATGTTTATAAAAGTAAAAAGAAGGGTTTCTCTGCAGCCCTGAATTGTCTCCCTGCTGTTGTGCAGACAGTGAATAGTGCCTTGCCAGGGGACTTCTCGTCTTTACCTCATCCTGGCTGACAATCGCCATCAGACCGATTTTTTGCCTCTTAGTGAGAAACAAATTACAAATGCTGGGTTTCTACAATTTACCTGGCACTGCAAAAGAAAGCTTAAATCTGATTTAGATTCTTTATCTCCAGGATGCAGAGTGTTTGCTGTCAGATGCACATGAATGCACTTTGTCTAACATGCAAGCCTCTCTTGAATGCAAATTTGATTGAAGCAATGGTTAAATTCTTGATTAAAAAATAGAAAGAGTGTTACAGAAAAAGCTATAAAAGCAATGAAACGCACACTTATATTCAGCATTGAGCTCTTAGGATTTTATTTAAGCTATTTTTCAGCAGCAGGAAGGAAACAAAGGTTTGTGGAGTGGGATTCTATATACACTTGGGGATTTGTGGGTTGCTACAGAATGCAATTGACGTTTCAAAGCGTGTTATAAGAGCTAATTTATTCCTCCAGTAATTTAAGAAACCTCTTTGTGCTGTGGCCTTGCATTTAACAGTTTGGCATCTAAGAGAATGCCAATGAAGTACTCTTTAAACTTACCAGAGAATGAATCTCTGACGTATAAAGAAGGACCTTATAGCGTCTATTCTTCGATGGCATTATCTTTCCTCTCAGGAAATGAATTGACCTGCAGTTATAAACTTACATTGTAGAGGTTTTCAAACCACATACCTTGAGAATTCTTGGCATTGCACAGCCGTATGTCTCCTGATTTATTGGATTTTGCAGAGACTATATACTATCCATTCATGCAGACCGTTAAATTAAGTTCATCACGACACAAGAAGCCTAACCCAACAGGGACCGTGATTTTTGATCGGGACCCCTCTGTACACCAGTGGCAAGAAAAACTATAAGTGGTATAGAAGAGTCTGGAGCCAGCTGGATCACAGACCGCTATGGTGAGCTCCCCATATAGAAGGTGATAGAATATTTTCATCTGCTGTAGCATTTAAACTGCTCCTCTTGGTCATATGGCTATACAGAATGTATATATATGCGTACATATATGGAGAGAGAATATCTCTAGAGTAGTGTATATATAGTAAAATATATGCATTATAGATAAAGGTATGTTTTAGCTCAGTTAGAAATTATGGGCTCAATTTATATGACATGTACAGGGTATCAGACTGGGTCAGACCGTGGGATTTGAAGGCACCACAGGGATCATCGCGCCAGCCTTTCGCAACTGCAAGCAATTATATACTTGATGTTTAATCCAGCAGGATTCACAAAAGCCTGCTCCGGATGCCGCAGCCCCAGAACCCTTCTGTTCACCTCTAAGAAATACAAGACCTAAGGCTACAGAAAAAACGCCACAGATGATCGCATGCCGCCATAAAACAGAAGAACTCTGCAATGGGATAACAATCCTCTCTGGTCTTAAAAATCTTTATTACTGCAGCCTGTCCCATGCAGCAAAGTTCAAAGTATTTTTTTTTAATATAAGCACGGTTAATGCCACTGTGCTAACTCCATATTTTCCCATCCACATTACAGATGGAGGGACACGCAGAGGGTTCTTGTTCACGGTCACATACTCAGACAGTGATGGAGCTGGAACAGGATCCATACGTCCTGGCCGTCAGTCCCTTGCTTGCTTTGTCATCTATCACTGGGCTCCCTTTGTCACAGTGTACTTCCCCGACATCATACGCTCTCACGATGTTATTCTTCAGCAGCAAGAGAATTCACTGTCGTCCAGACAAAAACCATCTGCAGTTGTGCAATTAAGGCCTTAATCGGACCTTTGGACCTCTTTCCTGGCTTTGGCTAGTTTTAAGTGATAATGATGATGGTTTATACTTACACCTCTTAAAATGAAAAATGAGCATGGAGATAAACACACTTCAGTCAATAAATTCTCCTGTCCTCTCTAATATAAATGTTGCCTTTTTTTTTGTTTTCCTGCCATCTTACTGCAGATGTCCTAAGCAGTACATTAACCCTGTAGTGCACTTGCATGATCCTCAGTATGCAAATTCTTGAAGAGAAATGGGCAGAACAGCAGACAATGCACTATTTAACATCTTAATTTCTACTAAACAGAATCAATTTATAGTGATATACAATATTATAATTTTATTTTAAAAATGATTTTTTTCGTAGGCATAGGCTTTGAGCTTCCTCCCATAGAAGGTATCACAGGTTTTACAGTAGGCTTCAACAAGACTAGAATACTGCTATAGTCCAGCTATAAATTTTAGCCATTTTTTAATTAAAAAATACTTTTCTGTAGAGTTCAAGAATACATTTTTACATCTAGCATGACGATACTATTTTCAAGTAACATCATATAGGTTTTGGAGACAAAAAGGAGGTGGGTAATTTTTCTCCTTAGAAGTCAGTTTGTTATGTGAAGGAGCCCAACTGACCTTCCAACTAGTAATGTGCCCCAAGTCTGACCCGAACCCTTGTTTTTGCTAGAAAACTTTGCACAATTGAAATATTGCATTAATAATACGGATTCATTAAAATGATGCTGAGTGAGACTTTGCAGCTCACAAAAAAAGGTAAGATATCCTGATAATGCCTTGTGATATAAAAGAAGTCAAGGAGGTGATCAAAGACTCAGACACATGAACAAGAGCTTTTATACAAGTTACTGAGGGGTAAAATTCCTGTGCCAGGTGATCCACCCATGCGCATCCACGCTCGCTGCTGCTGTGAAGGCAGTTTGAGGGACCTTAATTGCAAGTGAAAGTAGAGTCTGGTGATCTGTGTTACCTTCGGCCTGACTGGGGTAAGCATACAGATGGCTGGGTTAGCCTGCTCTGAATAGCTCACGTTTGTCACGGCATGGGAACACGTACATGGACAGCTGATAGGCAGCAAGTTTAACAAATCATGGTAACCAAAGTTTTAACAGGCCTCTCTGGCTTTAAAGCAATAAAATATTTATCGTCATGCCAGAGTTTGGTCAAAGGAGGTTTTATTAATGACTTCCTGCCAGAAAAGTAAGCGTAACGTGTTTCTGAACAATCTTTTTCGATTGTGCAAAATTGCAATTAGCACTTGACTTTATCAGTTCAACAGTTTCAGACTAGATATAAGGAAGAAATTTTTTACAACGAGGGTGGTGAAACACTCGAATGGGTTGCCCAGAGAGGTGGTAGATGCTCCATCCCTGGGAACATTCAAGGTCAGGCTGGATGGGGCTCTGAGCAACCTGATCTAGTTGAAGATGTCCCTGCTCACTGCAGGGGGTTGGACTAGATGACCTTCAAGGGTCCCTTCCAACCCAACCCATTCTATGATTCTATGATTCTAATTATTTTAGGTCATGTTCTGACATTCATAAGTCTTCTAGGGCAGTATGAATCTATATGATGAAAGGATAAAACAGTGTGAGAAGCTTTTAATGAGAGATGATAATTTATACTTCATAAACGTATTCATTGGCTTCTCTGCCAATGTGATTTTTCAGTGTTGTACTTCTATGTGTGAAAAGGTGAGTTTTACAAATAGCTATTTTTGAATACTGCAAAATGAGAAAATAATATCAGGTTGCATGTAAGTGAATATCATAAAAATGATATTTCTTGGCTCTGCAGAGCCAAGAAAACCTGGATATCATGAAAGAGAAAATACCGTGAAGAAACCTGCGTGCCTGCATGCAAAGCATTTCTTCACCCCTCTCCCCAACCAGGCAGTTGTCATCCCTTCATTTTTTGAACCTCATTCCTGGAAGACAAGCCTTGTTGATGTTAGGTGGAGCATTTTCCAAGTGCTATATTTATGTATTACTCCTTAGACTCACCCCTATCCCAAAGGATACCTTCCCCAGCCGGCAGGTCTCCAGTATGAACTGCAGTAAGAGTAAGCACCGGAAGAATTCATCTGTTGAAGATTTCTCGGGCTTGTAGAGAAACTGGTGCCCATATGGTACAAGGCCCTTTTAGAAATCCACTTTAACTCAGCTGGCCTTAGTGTAATTATATCAGCTCTGCAATTAACAATCAGCAGCTATCAAGTGAAACTGCAGCCACCGCCACCCAGTAAAATCCTCTCGTTAGCGCTGTATCCGAAAGCGTGCTTTCTTTAAGCTCTTTGGCAAGGGGAAAACTCCAGGGCGAAATTTCCAAGCGATAACCAGTTCACAGAGGGCAGCGGCCTCCCATTGAACTTTGCCGTGCATCCAGTTACAGAGCTCTCCAGAGGTGTATGGATGAGATACAGGACTGATAAGGAAAGTAAACAACTGAAAGCGAGAAGTAGCTTGAGAGGTCAGCTGCGCCGCTGAACGGGCGCAGATGCACTCAGCCGCTGGCACGCTCTCGTACCTGGAGCGGAGCTCTCAATCCCGCTGCCATTTACGAAAACCTGCGTGTAATGTCAGCAGAAATGTTTTGCAGAGTCCTGTGCAATGCTCAAAGAAAAAAAAAAGTGACAGGCTTCTTAAATCATGTAGCATAAAAGCACGCTATTTACATAAGTCAAGCAAAAACGTTTGCTGGTTTTCTCAGTGAGCGCTCTTTTTTTAGGCAATACAAAGGTTTGCAAAAATTTTATCTGTTCATCAAGTCTTCAATCAATTCTATAACCTCCAAGATAATCTTCCAAAAAGCCTTTGGGTGTGGTTTTAGGAGACTGAGTCTCTTATGCCTCTTAAAATAAAGCAGGACAAACATTTTTTAAGTCAATGGGCCTATATTTTTGACTGATATAAATCATTGTAGCTTTTCTTGACATCAGTATTCCTCTTATTTATACTAGCAGAAGTTTAGCAGACTTGCATCACTGACTTGATCACTTCATTCCAAACACACAGCATTTTTCCTGAGTGCTTGCAGTTACAAATACGTATTTATTACAGAGACAAGAAAATAAGAAAATAGGAAATTAAAAGGCCATTTAATAGAAGTGCAGGAAAGCTTGCGCTGCTAAAAGTCAATTAATCTAGATAAATTAATCTAGGTAGCCTGCTTAGAAATCTCTCTCAGGTATTCTGCTGAGAGGATATAACACGGTTTAGGTAATATACTTTACGTCATGGAGTCTGCATGCACAAGCCGGCCGTAGGAATTTTAATCAATGTGTTCATTTTCTAATCATCATTAAAAATCGTGGCCTGCCGAGCCCCAGCCGAAGCTTGACTTTGTGCTGAAGCTGCTGGCGACCGGGTGGATCTTCGCTTCTGCTGACTCTGCTCTGAGAAATTCACTTCTGGCAAAGGGGGTGGGCAGCTGGCTCTGCTGCCGCTGTGAACTCCTGCAGCACAAGTTGCCAGGCCCAGTGTCTCAGACAGATTTTTTTTTTAAAGGAGGGAGAGAAAAAAGCAATCATAACACTGTACCAGGCAGAAATGAGTGTGGGGTTTGGTTTGTTGGTTGTTTTTTTTTTTTTTTGCAAATAGACATTCTTTAGGTCACAGTGGGGAATTTTGACGTTGCAAAGGGGCTGAATGAATTAGTAGCAAAATAAGAAAAGTCATTACTTGTAGCTGCAATGTGCAAAGGCTGCCACCGCATCCATGCAGGCTGTTGGGTCCATGCGGAAGCCTAGGAGGCTTCCAAAAGCATTTTCAATGCATGGAAAATGCCACAGGTGAAAGTTAATCCTTTGTGAATTGCCACCTACTACGTGGGGAAAACATAGATCATTGTAATGGTGAGCAGTGCAAAATGACTAATTTATGCCATAATGAATCTTAAACGATGAACTAATTTGTGTTACTTCTAGAACAGGAGGGAAGGACACGCAGCAAGCCAAAGGTCCATCCCTAGGGAGCTCAGACTAACGCCACTCACACCTATTGGCACGTGCAATGCTGATGAATAAGCTCATTCTCCAGGGCTGAGTAGAGGCAATTCATCACCGATACTGAGAAAGCTGCAAGCGGCAACGATTGCAGTGAGCCGTTCTTAAATCAGGAAACACTCCCGTAGAATCTTAAAAAGCAATTTGATATCAAAATATCTTCATGTCCAAAACTCCTATCAAAATTGATGTAAAACTATATGTCTGTATCCCAACATCACTTCGGCCAGCAATGGAAGGAATAGCCGGGGAAAAAGGTAGAGAGACAGGCTCAGGTCAAAGCGCACGCACAAATTATAGATCCTCTCTAAAATCTGAAGACTTGCTAAGATCAAAATATTTCCACAGGATAAATCATGCATCTAGCAGCAGTATGGGGGTGGAGTGTTTGTTCGAATTATGCAGTAGTAGATATTTCACTGAAACACAGCTGTGAATGTCACCATGGCCCTGAACAACTAAGTACCCTCCTCTCCTTTGGCATTGGATTAGCGGAATGTATCAGGGTTCAGAGCTGTGAGCACCTGAATGTTATTGGAACAGATTTTCCAAACCAAACCGCCAGAACAAAGGAGAGGAAAGCAATACCATCTCTTTATCACAAGACAAACTATCACCTGCTCAAGCATCAAACTGCCAAGGTGGTGTAATAAAACTTTGCCTAACAGAAGAAAATGAATGAGGGCTCTTTTGAAGCCAAAAACCATATAAAATGCTCCTAAGACATTAGATATTGCTAAACCACTGAAAACGTGATGGCTAGTCTAAGATAGGCGAACAGGGTCTAATCCTGAGTCTAACCTTGAGCAAACAAAGATGTCTCCAGAGGGCACTTTTTCCCCTCCTAAGCTAAGAGTTTAAGGGTGGTGAATCACCAGCTGGGAAGTGCCTGACTCCTCTCATCCTAAAGCACGGAGGCATATCTTCCAGCTGCTCTCTAATAATTAAACAGGCAAAATTGATTAGGATTAATCCTTAGAGACCACTTGTGACAAGCCTGGTTCACTACAGTTTAGAAACTGAGTTACAGCAAAGAGTCTTTTCCCCTGGCCGAAGCTGGCTGCCTCCTTCACTGCCAGTTCGCATCAGTATTCGTTGGGAAAAGCCAAGCTTTCCCTGCAGCGAAAGAAGAGCTTCAGCTGACAGCGAACTCTCACTTAGATGTTGGATCTCCAGAAGTGAAATCTTGGTAACTGAAGGATTAAATCTGAAAAAGAGCGAGGTCTACGTGTGTGCTGGAAGGAGGGTGGAAGGGAAGACAAAATACAGAAGCGAAATTCCTCTGGAGTACTGAATGTGCTGGAACCTCTGGTAGGATAGCCTGCGTACCAGCAGCTGCATCTGAAGCGCACGAGGACCCTCACAGCGTGCCAGGCTTCTCCCCCGTTCAAATACAGGCACAAGAAATCTTCCCCTTCCCACTCACATTTTCAAAAACCCGGGTGCTTGCTGACAGACGCTCAGCTGGATTTCGGAGCCCGCGTGAGTCACTGAGCGAGGGTTTATTACTCACTGCTGAGCAATAGCTAAGGAATTAGGAGCTCTGGGGCTCGTGTGTCACTACACACACGATGTTAAGTATGGCAGGTTTGCCTGGGAACCCTCCGAGTCATCCCTCTTTCTCTTTTATTTATTTATTTGGTTTTCAACAGGGTTCAGGGACAGGGTGTTCCTGCTTTCTGGGTTATTTTGTTACCCTTGGGTGAACAAGCAGACAAACTGTGCAAGAAAATGGATTTTATTCATTGTGGGAAAGTGAGTGTATACGGGGGGGAAAAAATGTGTTCCACATTCTCTCCACATGATGAATTTAAGATTCATGTGGAGATAAACCAAAAATACCCATGAAAGGGCTTTGGTTTTTGCATTTCATTTCCACAGGAGATTCCCAGAGTTGTTTGTTTGAAATAAACAACATAAAAGGAGACCCTCTGCCCACTCTCTGATGTGAAGTAATTAATGGCTGGATCAGCATTTCCACTCTTAATTCTGCTTTTCATTATGGTTTGTTTTAAAAATTTGCTCCAGACATGAACTTAACGTGTAATAATACTTTGCATTTAGAAAACTCTTTCATCTGAGCAGCACAAAGTGCTTTGAAAATATTAGTCAGTTAAGATTCACGACATCATGAGAGATACAGGCTTTTTTTCAAAGACAAACTGAGGCATTCAGGGTCAAACGCCCTGGTGACATTTTGCCTAGTGATATGACAGAGTATCAGAAACCCAGATTTCTGTTCGTTATTTCTGATAATCATTTGAACCCGTCACTGTTTCCACGTCCTACTTAAAGATGGCTTTTTTTATTTTTCATACTGTGAAGAAATTTGAAACAACTATTTAGCTAAAAATTTTCTATGTAGCTAGACGCAGCTTTATGATACGAGATAATAATAAATAATAGATAATAATAAAGATCTCGTGGTGTGTATAATCATCCTGACTTATTGTAACAGACCTCGTTAACGAAACAGTGGGAGTCACCCACTGCTGATCTGCAGCCATCTTACGGGTGTCGAGCATCAAATATTAGCAGCACACTACATCTGCACTGCAGCAGAGTTTAAAACAGATAACGCAGATGGGAGGAGGAACTGTAAATTGTACTTCCCTGGGGCAGAATTGGCCTTCGGTCTCATAATTATTGAGAGTCTAGATGGAGTTTAGGCTGGGTAATTTAGGCAACTGACTGACTGACACCCTAAATTCCAAAACCTCGTACAACAATTCTTGTCCATTATAGGCTGGGTTTTCTGTAGAGTCACCGGAGAGCTAGGTGCTGTTGAAGGCCTCCAGCGGGAAAGCCTGTCTATGGTTAGGTACCCAATTTAGGTGCCTCTGGAGGCTTCCAAAGGCACTCACCTCTCTCCATTGACCGCACAGACCATATGGCTTGTGACTTTTCAAAGATTGCTTTGTAGGTGGATAAAATTCAGGGTACAGCTTAGGTGCTTCCATTAGACAGGTTGGATGCATGGCTCCTTCCGATGTTCTGCAAAAACTGCAGTGGATTCTACAACGCCCAAGTGTCCCCACCTTGCTGCAGCATTTAGGGCTTGCTCAAGGACCTCTCAGCCCACTATTTGGAGCTGGCCTCCTCCATGAGAACGTGCAAGTTCATGACACGATACAGCCAAACCGCAGGTGAAAATCTTATTTTTATGGGACAAAGAAATGAGTGCAAAAGTCTCAGTATTTTTTGTTCTTGCTCATTCTGCTCAGGTAGGACAGCTGCTAAGATGCTTTGCTCTGCGTGGTGGGACATTCAGCCTAAGCCTGTGGGTGCTGTGTGTATTAAAGTAACGACCTATAAAGGCCCAAGTCAGGAATGATCCCTGTCCCCTTCCAACCTTGCCATGTGATTTAGGGAATATTGCAGAAGGTGGTTGTAACAACGAATCAGAAGGAACTGAAGGAGGAAAAGAGATTTTATAGGAAACCACAGGATTACATAGCTCTAATGAATGCACAATCAAGCGGTTTCAAGTCAAGTACTTACAAAAGAGTAAATTATATGAAGTAGGCATAAAATCAATGAAAGCGAGATGAGATGCCTCTCCTGACCATCTGCCCAGCTGCAGGCAGTTAGCATTTCCCTGTAAGCACCAAGGAACAACGCGACACAAACTGTAGTGGCAGGTGTGGGAGAAGCTAACAGACACACTGGAGGAGCTGAAGCTGGGCTGTTAAGGCCCTAATCATCTCCCGAGTTCCAGAATTTACAAAAGTAAGCCAATGTGGATGGCAGTGCTCTGATATCCTACTTGATTTGTGACGTTCAGTTTGCCACCAGTATCCCATTTTGGAACGCGACAATCCAATACCTTAGTTGAGAAGCAAGAGCGCTGGAAAGAAGACCACGGTAGGCTTCATTTGCGGTACTGTGGAGAGAAACATGGAGGGAGGGGGTAAGTCCTCATTAGTCCTGTTCATCTCTGTTTCTCTTTCTGAACATGTTTTTTTCCAGCAATTACAATGATCGATCAAATTTCAGTAGTCAAGGACCACCATATCTGCTCCTTTCATGGTCTGATCTCCAACGCAGAGATTAATTACCAGTGTTTTACACTTAATGACATAAATAAGACCAAAAAGTATTAGTATTTCAGTAAGTTTGCCTCCAAAGAAATAAATTTGAACTTCATATTACATGCCGTTCAAATCCCCCAAAGACCACAATGTCAAAGTTTGTATATAAGCCAGCTCCCTGACCTTTATCAGGAGAAAATGTATTTCAGCTTGAACTCTGCAGAGGCAAGAGTAAGGAATATACGAGATTGCTAATAAGTTACGCAGCACATGAAGTGCTGGGAAGATTGCAGAGAGTCATGCATTACTCTAGTGACTTTGAGGGGGAGTGATAGTCCTGCTCTGCAGTATATTGATCACCAAAGCAGCTGCCAAAAAACCCAGCAGCAAAATATTAAATATACATTGAACTTGGCCATTTTTCACAGTGTCTCTTTCCAGGATTTGTAATTGAACCACTTGAGGCATGAAATGGTCCTGTTTGCATTAGCTCTGTATTCCTCCCATGGAGCCCTCTGTAACTGGGGTCAAAATACTTCCCATCTTCAACCTGCTAATCCTCGCTCCAGTCTCCTGTGATTCCCATTTTTCAGTAGGGGACCTGCACCGTAACTAAACAGTGACTTTTTTAGGATCACATGGGAATGCTGTGTCAAAACAGAGGAGTTTCACCTGTCCAGCCTAGTGCCCTATGACCAAGGCCATCTTTCCCATTCGGATTTTCAATAGGTTCTTGGGTGTAATCATCTTTTCCCTTGAACTGTGACAACGCCGAGTGCCCTAGGTCGTCTGATTGCACGTGCAGTAGATACGAACAGAAATAATCCTCGTGGCACTGTAGAAGTTGGGGAAGCTGCACACAGTAACAGGAGGTGACTCTGACCCGATGTATAGCACAGAGAGCGATGGCAGCGAAGGGACTGATGTAGGGACTGTAGCGAGAAGGTACATCCCCACTGCATACAGAGTTCAGACTTTGGTTTGTGTGGAAGCTTGTGATGTTGCATCTTCTTTTTTTTTTTTTTTGTTTGGATTAATCTAGGGCTGTTGGTGGTGGTATAAAATCCTTTTAACAGATCGCTTAGGGCATGGCCCACTGTGATCAAGGGCAGCACATTCAGTCCCTGTCATTAAATAGCGCTGCCTTTAATCCCCGGAGGTGAATGACGTTCTGTATTTTACAATGTGGCAAATGCATCTGGCAATGTTCAGATACGGGTTATGAGAAAGCGTTTTTTACAGGCACGCATGCAAACACATAAAGCTGTTCTGAGCAAGGTCAGAATAATTCACGATACATATTTTGGCTCAGCTTGAAGATCATCTGCAAAACCTACATACAGAAAATTGCAGGCAAGACTAATAAAAAATTTAATGAGCCTTAACCAGCAGGAATAGTTTATTATGATTTGGTTTAATAGTCCTTTCAGCTACTCTTTCCTCATGCCAATAAATATCGGTCATTACCTGCATGTGAACCTTTTTTTAGCTCGCCATGAATCACATCTCAGAAAAGACACTATATGGGAAGTGCGTTTGTGTGGACTCGACGGGCTGGAAGGACCAAAGCCAGATCTGGTATTTTACATCCTCACCCAGAACAGTGACATCGGAGTCACTTCTCTGTGTCAAAAGTTAGTTTCAGTCTTGTTTACAATGAACTATTCCTTTTTAAGGCTGGTGCCAGAAGATTAGATGCCTTTGGATTGTTTTACCTATTATTGGAAGTTGTTTTCTTTGTCTGATAAAAGTCCTGCTTGAATATTGGCGATCTATGCTGGGGAGCACAATAACAGGATACGGTCACATCAACAACTGGCTGGGAGCTTCGCTAGTGGGGAACTTCTAACACTTCAGCTATTTTGTGGCAGCAGCCCTTTGCATCCTTCGTCCCCAGTCACCGGGGAACAAGCTGCCTGCGATCAGGCCACGTTTCCCATGGAGCGTGCTCCAGCACTTACCAGGATGTGACCGATGCTCTCCGTACCCACGTCCCAACTAACCCCCCAACAACGTGTTCATGGGCCTAAGCCCAAGACATTTACAGCTGCAACGGACCATAGCAGGGACTCTTTAGCATCAGACAGAGAATGCTTTTCTCATGTGAAAGATTTTGGATGTTAACGGAGGGTGGGAGCAACAGCTTTGCCAGTGAGTGGGCTTGGAGATGAGCTTTGAAGGAAGAGCAAGGAGGATTCTTGGAGTGCAGAAAGCCTGAAGCGCTAGACTTTTTTTTTTCCCTCTAAATAACAAAGCTGTGACCACAGGGTCTGCCCATCCTGAGTCCCTGGGATACTGGAGGGAGACGGTGAGTGATTAGAAACAGCTGAAATATTGTTTTACATCTCCATTAATTAATCCTGTAGCAATTCCACTGTCTTCATAACTTCCTTTAACAGGAAATTTTCCTTCCGCTGTCTGTATGCTGAACACAATTTTTTTTTCTTATTATTATATGTCAAAAACTTGTTTTGAAATGAGTTTGTCAGATTGCCCTGAGTGATGCTGCACCTACCAAATTAACCTGCAAACGTGAAGAGCCACCACAAAGCATCAAACAAATCACTCCACCTATAGGAAACAGTTTGTAGTGCATAAGCATCCCCCTGGGCACGGTCACGTCTGCCTTCCCAGTGCCAGGTATCCGACTTGGCAGGACATCGCTGCTCAGCTTCTGAAAACGAACCTGTGACCGCAGCAGGAGGGTGTCACGGGCTCTCTCCCACGACCAGCTTTAGCAGTCTTCCAAAGCTGGGGCTGGGAAGCAGCCTTTGAAGAGGTGCCAACAAGGAGAATTGTCCTAACTATCCTAAAGGGCAAGTCTGCACCTCTGAATGTACGTGCATGGATCCCATCAGTACTAAGGCACAGGTAAGACAGTGTATCGGACACCTAGGAATCTGCGTGCTGGAAACCCCAGCAATTCAAAATCCTCATCTGCAAGATAAGGAGGCAGGAAGGCACATGAAATAGGTGTTAATCGTGGTGTTCTTGCTCTGCACAGCACTGACTCATTCCTTCCATTTTGACAGGCTATATCTGGAAAAACAGCACTGGATGGTGGCTGTGTGTTGCCTACAATCCTGGCAGAGATACAGCAAGATAGATCACACCTCTTTTTATAGATGTAAAAAGGCCAACGGTGAGAAACAATCAAGATGGAAGAAGGCATTTTTGTTTACTCCACAAAGCTGTTTGAGAAGTAGGTACGTACTCTCCTGTCCTCTCCACCCTTTTGTCTGGGTTACTTTGTCACTGGGACACATTCTCATCTCGCCTACCTGGAGGTAAAAATGTGGGGTCAGTGAAGGTAACCTGGCCTTGCATCTGTGAGCTCAGCTTAACTCAGCTTGCTTTGCTCCCGAGTGTGTTAGATGAGTGCGTGTCATCTGGGAGAGCCAGAAGATTTCTTTGAGACTCTAACACAAGATTCACATGGGAATAATTCCTGAAAGCAGAGCCACATCCTCTTAATGGAGCTCTACACGGAGTGGGGAGGAGTGCTGGGAAGGTTTAGAAGTGCTGTGGATCAGGAGTGTAGAATCATAGAATCATAGAATCATAGAATTGTTAAGGTTGGAAAAGACCTTTAAGATCATCGAGTCCAACCGTTAACCTATCACTGCCAAGGCCACCACTAAACCATGTCCCTAAGCACCACATCTACCCGTCTTTTAAATACGTCCAGGGATGGGGACTCAACCACTTCCCTGGGCAGCCTGTGCCAGGGCCTGACTACTCTTTCAGTAAAGAATTTTTTCCTAATATCCAAACTAAACTTTCCCTGGCGCAGCTTGGGGCCGTTTCCTCTTGTCCTATCGCTTGTTACTTGGGAGAAGAGACTGACCCCCACCTCGCTCCAGCCTCCTTTCAGGCCTGTAGCGTTGCCTGGGGTTGTTGTGACGATCCAGCCTGTAACTGAAGGATGTGGCTGCTGACAGGAGAAGGGAGGAAGGACCCAAGTAGCTTGAAATAGCCAACCTCAGCTACTGAAAGGTCTGACTGCTGTCCTGTTTTGAGCATAACCTAGCTCAAATGCTTGAGCTTAGACTGGCACTTAAGCTCGGTGCTGTAAAAATATGCTGCAAGGTTCTCTGAAAGCTTATGGGGTATAAAGTGAGACAGGCAGTGTGTGGGAGAAGGATGCTGTTCCCATTACATCACGATTCGCCCATCACCATGTAGGAAGCTGTGGGAGAGCTGGACTTTGCACGTGGGTCTCTGGAGCCCCAGCACCTCTCTAACCCCCAACCAACCTTGTTTGCTGATTGCAGATGATATGGTTTTCTCAATAACTGGACAAAGCCTGAATGCCACAAATGTCTGAAAGGCAGGTACACTAAACTGGTATTATCTCACGTAATGAAGCAAAAAGAACAAATGTTTCTTATACAAACCCACAGGATTATGAAAATTTATAAGAAAATAAAACTAATGCCAAAACCCAAACACATTCAGTCCCAACTCCCCCGGAGTGTGCTGCAGTGTGCCTCTACCCACAGGGAAGGGATGTGAGAACACATACCAAATGCCAGATGTTGTATACATTGCATAATGTATTACTGGAAAATAGTATACAATCATAGAATGAATCATAGAGTGGTTTGGATTGGAAGGGATGTTAAAGAT
The DNA here is from genome assembly GCA_020745775.1 of Theristicus caerulescens. Taxonomy (NCBI): domain Eukaryota; kingdom Metazoa; phylum Chordata; class Aves; order Pelecaniformes; family Threskiornithidae; genus Theristicus; species Theristicus caerulescens. Next base: position 124,405,635 of record CM036559.1, on the reverse strand, counting down.
CATCTGGTTCCAACCCCCTGCCATGGGCAGAGACACCTTCCACTAGACCAGGTTGCTCAGAGCCCCATCCAGCCTGGCCTTGAACACCTCCAGAGAGGTGACATCCACAACTTCTCTGGGCAACCTGTTCTAGTGTCTTGCCACCTTCACAGTAAATTTCTTCCTCATATCTAATCTAAATCTACCCTCCTTCAGTTTAAAACTGCTACCCCTCATCCTATCACTACACTCCCTGATAAAGTGTCCCTCCCCAGCCTTCCTGTAGGCCCCCTTTAGGTACTGAAAAGCTGCAATAAGGTCTCCCCGCAGCCTTCTCTTCTCCAGGCTGAACAACCCCAGCTCTCTCAGCCTTTCCTCATAGCAGAGGTGTTCCATCCCTCTGATCACTTTTGTGGCCTCCTCTGGCCCCGCTCCAACAGGTCCCTGTCCTTCCTGTGCTGAGGACCCCAGAGCTGGACGCAGGGCTCCAGGTGGGGTCTCACCAGAGCAGAGTAGAGGGGCAGAATCCCCCGCTTTGACCTTCTGGCCACGCTGCTTTTGATGGCGCCCAGGATATGGCTGGCTTTCTAGGCTGCGAGCACACATTGCCGAGTCATATTCAGTTTTTCATCCACCAGTACCCCCAAGCCCTTCTCCTCAGGGCTGCTCTCAATCCCCTCACCGCCCAGCCTGTATCCATGTTTGGGACTGCCCTGACCCAGGTGCAGGACCTTGCATTTGGCCTTGTTGAACCTCATGAGGTTCCCACAGGCCCACCTCTCCAACCTGTCCAGGTCCCTCTGGATGGCATCCCTTCCCTCTAGAGTATCAACCACACCACTCAGCTTGGTGTCACCTGCAAACGTGCTGAGGGTGCACTCAATCCTGCTGTCCATGTCCCCAACAAAGATGTTAAATAATACTGGTCCCAATACAGGCCCCTGAGGGACACCACTTGTCACTGGATGAGTACAGGGATGAATGAATAGGTTAATTGTGAATAATACAAAATAAATGATAATAAAATGCACAAATACAAACCAGAACAAACAACTCTCATGCAAGAAGCACGACTAGGCTGAGAAACTGTTACCTATAGGAACCCGAGGAGACTCCATCCCTTGTCAGAGTTCCAGCTAGACTGGACAGAGCACTAATAACAGCCCCAGGAATACTCCTAGGAGACTGATAAATCATATTATCTGGATCACTTTCCCATCTCTAGATAAACATCAGGCTATAGAAAAGTCTGTTATAATACATTCAATTCACATACAAATGGCCTGGTTTTTGACTTGGTAAGATAACTTGTCAGAAGCAGACTTCCTTATTTATTCCTTTGAAAATTTTCCTAATGTTAGGTAAGAATTAAGAACAGATCTCACTGAAGAAAAAAATCTGTACTCTACTAGTGATTGCTCCACTGCTTCCAAACACTGGAACTCATTGTAAATCAGGCCTACGATTAATCTCTTGGTGTCTATCTACACACATTTGTCTGGGCCACCGACTCCTGCCAGATGGAACCTGAACTCTGAGTCACTCAGTCCCATGATGCCAACAGCTATCAGAGATTCTCCTTCAGTTCAGTGTCTGCTTTCTCTAGGGTAGAGCTCTGGTCCACATGTTCATTCATGCAGTGAAGTTTTAAGTCACTATAGCTTGAAGGCAACATCTGTTCTAAGAGTTGAACTTCTAAGAGACTTCAGGATAAAGGAACCAGCAGGTACCGAGATGGCATTTTAACAGATGGTTTCCTGGGTTGGTATGCCACCTACTTATAAGGAGCAAGGTCCATTGCATGGTTTACACCCTAAGATGAGATTTACACAGAGGCAAACAGCTTGCTGCAGCATAGACTTTCTTTTGGCAGAACCACTGAAAGTCATCGGTTGTTTTCCTCGCCTCTACTTTTCTCTGCGCCTTGCTCTTGCCTGCTGTTTCCTGGCTCCAACATGACTATCTGAATACACCATGAAACAACAGGCACACCAAGTCTGAGCCTATTGCCTAGAGAAATGGTTGTGATACATATTGAGAGAGGGTACAGCGACAAGAGGAAGGTGACAGATGGCAGGAAGAAGGCATGGAGAGGGAAAGGAGAACGGTAAAGGTACAGAAAATAAGTTTCTATACATTGCCCTGATGAATCCAAAAGAAGCACCTATAAGAGGAGTAGGGCATGGAAGGTGCTGATAAGTCAGCGTTAAGTGTAAGTGTAAGTGAGTGTACAAAGACCAATCAGTTGAGATATATCAAGTAGCTTCATCCTAATGCTGGGGAAAGAGCAGGGAAAGGGAAGGACATGAAGATAATGGTATTACTAAGGCCTCTGTCATATGGGTGTCCTTGCACAGAGGCCAAAGTATGTGACTTCATGTTGTAGGACAGAACTGAGGCTTTGAGCTTTGGGGTTCGGGGGGGGAACACGGGGGCTGCCATTTCAGGCATCCGGCTGAGAGGGCAGGAATGCAACAAATGGGCTGCATTACTACAGCTTAATGAATCACTGCCTGTCAGCTGAGCTGCTGTACACACCAACATAAACCAACTTCACCTGTCATATCTGCCAAACAGAGTGTGTTAACTAACATGAAGGGGGATCCTTTCCAAGGCACCATGGGAGGAGTTTCAGCAAATGCATATTGATTAGCTATTCAGACAGGCTTAAAACAAACATGAGGTGCATCTTAGCTGATGGATGGCAAAGTCACAGTAACCATATTGCTTTTATTCAGATAGTCATGTAAACCACCACGGTTTTGGTTTAGGCACTGAGAGTCTATGGTCAGTTATTTCCCCATATATTCCATGGGCTTACCTTATAACACACACCGAGCAACTTCCCAAAGTCATTTTTCCTTCCTTTTTCTTTGGACTCTGGATTAATAAGAAACATGGAAATTATAAAACTGCCTTGGGAAAAAGAGAGAGGACTGAGTTTCATATCTATAGCTACACTTTTTTTTGTTTAATCCAAGCCCAGATCACAAGGTATCCCTTGTGTATTATAAAACATGCCATGTAAATAAATCATAAGCCCATTAAGTGGAGGAGGAGTTAGGGATTGTAAACCTTTCTCTTTATGGTCCGTGCTCTAAGTAGTTTAGAAACCTCCCCTTTTTTTGTGCTCCAGGCAGATATTTGAGTTCAGCTAAGCCATTCCAGCAGGCGTTTCCTAGCATTCATGTACCCTGTGTGATACCCTCCATGCCAGCGTAACGTCACTGGCATTGCTGGGGTACTGCAAGATCGCTCACCCGCTCTGTTAGGAAGGGACGAGTAAAAGTGTGTGGGACCCTACTGAGCCAGGAACATCCTCTTTATATTATCTTTATATTACCTGTGACTTTATGAGGTTGTCCAAAACGCAGCCCTTGGTTTTTTTAGCTAGCCAGGGAGATTTTGACCATGAGCACAGATGGTTTCAAGCCTCTGCAACACTCTCTTGGAAAAACTATCAGACTCAGAGGCCCACCCAGGTTTAAGTAAACTCCCTTCTGTTCCCTGTGATAATTTTCTGCCATATTCCCCCATTGCTCTAGCATTTGAGAATCACAGAGCTTGTTTTCAACACCAGCTGAAATTGTCCAGAGGTCACACATTCTTTATAAAACCATTTCAACACCAAGTCTTTTCCCATAAAAAAGCAGCTAAGTGTCACTAGGCCCTTTTTTAACGTGTTCATTCAGATTATGATGCAGAGGTAATTTTAAGAATAATCGTTGCATTGTCCCTGAATTTAGGGAAGCACCAAAGGTGCAGGATACCCAGTTGCCCAGTACTCATCCCTCTCATGGCTGAATTGAGCCTTGTGTTTCCACAGCATCATCTGGTGTGAAAAAGGCTCTATCATTCTGTTTTCTGTTGTAAGAAGTTTGATCCTTACCTATTCAAAAACCAGAGGGTCCCAGTTCAAACTGGGCTGTTGGATACAAAAGTAAATGTGGCCAAATCCAGTAGAAGACACGTAAACTTTACACACACAAACACACACAGATATTTGGCATATGTACATGTAAATGGTGCATCTGAGGCATATGTATGCTTAAATAGTGGTTTTGTGTGCCCTGAATACTGTACCCTTGAATGAACTTTCCCTCAGAGCAAAAGTGTAGGGTTTTTTTATTTGTACTTATAATTTTTTTTCCCATAAAAATATTTTAATGATTTAAGTCCCATAAGCCCAAGAGCTCCAGATGCATATTTTAGTTGTTTGTCATAAGCACTACCCAACATAAAAAATGACCATCCTTTCAGCCAGAATGAGTTTGCACAATGCTTAATGTTAAAGTGAAGTAGGAGAGTTTTTCATTATAGTGAAATAAGTCCTTATAAAAGTGTCATTTGTGAAGCTTTAAAACCAGCAGTGGTAAATTAAGATTTTTGCCATCTGAAATGCTTTAAAAGGAACTAGGTCTCTAGAAGGTGAACTCCAGTTCCTATCGGAGGCAGTAATAATCTTTCAATTGATTTCAGCAGTGCTTAGGCTTTACACAGAGATGCAGCTTTTAGCTTTTTCACCTTTTGACTTTCTGGAGTCTTGAATTATTACCATCCTACTGGTAACTCTTTGGGGAAGAACTATGTACCTATCATACATTAACCAAACTCTCCTGCAGGGGTAAGTTAATATAAGTCAGACATGGTTTTCCTAAGTTGTTGTAATAGATTAACGAAACTAAGCACTGATTTTTCCAGATGGCCACACAACACATTGCTCACCTGCCTGTTTCTCTTGCTAGATCAAGACAAGTCATGGACTTACCTGTCTGGCTTCATATTTCTTCTCCTGGGAGCATCCAGCTACTTTGTCAGGGCCTGGATGTAGATGCAACAGAGGAACCCAATGGTATGTATATATGGAAATAAATGCACGTACTTCAGAACAAACTGGAATTGCACTCATTTCAGGAGGTAAAATTCACTGTAATCTCCCTAGGAGTAGGATTTGGATGCATCTCTTATGACCCTTTCTTCCAGACATATCTATCTCTACCTCTTTGTGGAGAGCGCTTGCAGACTGATCTGCCAGAGGGAGCAGACTGTTTCAAGTCAGGCATGGTTAACAGAACATCCACTTCTCATCTCTATATAAGACAGTGTCATCAATTATCCAATTATTTTTCAAACTGCTTATCTTTCACTCTTTGTTAATGGTTTTCCCATAAGCAACACTGTTTGCTTCTGGAAATACTTGGGTAATGCCCACTTAATTGCTTTTTAACCTTTTCACCTTGGGATGAACTCAGATATGAAGAGTGATTTACCTAAAAGGGAAAGTTCTTGCAGTCTTCAGTTAAATATTTACTTATGCCTTTTTTGGTTTGCCTTGTCCTTGGTATTCCCAAGTCCTTGGAGACATCAATATCAATTCCCACTGACTCTATAGACACTTCTCTCCTCAAGCAGGGTTACCCAATACTGTTTTGGACGCATTTTCTACTGCTTAACTTGACTGCAAATATTTTCATATTTGTGTTAGAAAGGCCAACAGAGACCTTGTGGAAAGTTTCCTCCAGTTCTTAGGAAAGTACATGCAAGAGTGGTTAGGATGCAGACATTTCAAACCAGGTTCAGACTGGACTGCGGGACCAGGCTGGAGTATTAACCTATATAACTCAGAGTGATTAAGAAATTGCTGAACGAAGGACCGAGGTCACCCTTCCCTCATCAAAGCACATTTACTGAGTATCAGTAAAATGCACACCAGTGCTGAGGTACCTTGAAGCCTCTTGGCTTTTCATAAGAGGAAGCAACAGAGAAGAAAGAGAAATGAGGGGAACATCATGGGCCCAAAATGGGAGAAAAGTGAGATTAGATTCAAGATAATGTATAGATTCTGGGGTTGTTTAGCCTGGAGAAGAGGAGGCTGAGAGGAGACCTTATTGCTCTCTACAACTACCTGAAAGGAGGTTGTAGAGAGGTGGGGGTCGGTCTCTTCTTCCAAGTAACAAGTGATAGGATGAGAGGAAACGGCCTCAAGTTGAGCCAGGGGAGGTTTAGGTTGGATATTAGGAAAAATTTCTTCACTGAAAGGGTTGTCAGGCATTGATTGGAACAGGCTGCCCAGGGAAGTGGTTGAGTCCCCATCCCTGGTGGTATTTAGAAGACGTGTAGATGTGGTGCTTAGGGACATGGTTTAGTGGTGGACTTGGCAGTGCTGGGTTAACAGTTGGACTTGATGATCTTAAAGGTCTTTTCCAACCTTAACGATTCTATGATTCTATAGATGCGACTCAGCATTGAAGAAGCTACCCCTCATACTCCTAGTAGCAGCACTTAAGTTACCTAGACTGCCCATTTTCTGAACAGGGAGCATTTTGAGGCTGTGAGAAGGAAGAAGGCAGTATGCTGAATGGGGAATGTCCACAGCCCTGTGGTTAGGGGACTCCCTTGACACCCATGATGTCTCCACTCAAAGGCCTTCTCACAGCAGGGACTTGCTCTCCAGCTGCTGTTGCCTTGTGTGACTGCTCCAAGTATCATCTTCTTTGTTATTATGAAACTGGTCTTTCTTCAGCTCTCGTACTTCCCCCATTATATTAAATAAACAAATATTTTTAAGGTCAGACAGAATTGTGTGAGCCAGCTTTGAGTATAATAGGTTGTACAAAGTGGGAGTAGTTACCAAAGGCTGGAGTGACTGAAAGCGGACCCTGGTGAGAACACCACTCACCTGGAATGTGGATGAATTCAGACAGAGAAAGAGTTTAAACAGGAGCTTCCCTCCTGCCCCAGCTGAGTGATGCTAAGGCATTGTGTGTAAGGGGCGGCATATCTGAAACAGAGGCACTTCCCAGATGTCCCGTCCTGGCTGGTTTTTGTACCCGGCCAAGCAGGTAGGTATGCTCTGAGCCCTGGGAAGAAGAGAGGAATGCCCATCCTGAGGGTCCCACCAGAACTTCGTCTTTATTAAAGACCACTAGCGATGAGGCGGTGCAGGGTGTAGGAGGCTTTATTCATACACCTAAATATTTCTTCTTAAGCATTAATGAGGACTTTTCCTGTGGTGTTAGGCAGCAGCTGACATGGCTCCAAGGTACTCCAGTATTAGACTTCTGTACCTAAATAATAATTTTGGTGTTTGAAGTCCATTATGAATCTAGACTTCAATGTCTGTCGTCCAGAAAACCATTTGTTGTAATGCTCCTAGCCTGTACATGTAGCTGAACAGAGAAGCTTTTCTGCCCACTCTTTCCCAACAAGGATCCCTCCCTCTCCATTCAGTTGTAGCTAGACACGCAGGATCTCTGCATGGGCTGGAATTCAGTAGGAACTGATGGCTCAGACAACTTTCTGCCAGAGTCTTCACCTCCCCAAACGATTTAGCATTACCAGAATTGCTCATTGCGAAAGCAACGCCCATGCTTTCTGAAATGCAATGTGTATCATTTCTGCTTGTCCCTTGTCTAGAACTGACATTTATATGGCAAACATACAATACTGAAACAAAACAGAAATATTGCAGAATTGTCTCTAAGATGTTTATGAACTTCTTCATGTGTATTAAGTATGACATTTCTAGCAAACTCAGCCATGCATGTTTTTATCTCAATATTTGATTTTACAAACCACAGTGATGCTGTTGCCTTTTTGCCCTTTACTGACTGACCAATCAATCCACTGACCCTTAGGTATCTGCCCAGTCTGTACCCACAGATTTCCAGGTTCAGTGGCCTTCAGCACTGAAACAAGAGGGAACAGAGTGTGTTGGCAAGAAGCAGAGTCCTCAGGTAGATCCTTTCCAGCATCCAAATTCTCTACGCAAGTGGCACACAGGAGCAAAGAGGTATTCTTTGCCTCTGTGAAAATATCTGCGTACTGTCAATCTGAAGACCTGTTTAGGGTGGTGGCTGGCCTGGGCAATCCAAACCCTCCCATTTGGTTACTCATGTAAAAGCACCTCAGGTTAGAAGGTATTTGTGTTTACCTTGAAGATAACTGATCAGATTCAAGCCAAGCTGTCTTGAACAAGCCTTGAACATGCCCACAGGCATGGAAAAGTATTTGGGAGGGACAGTGCTAAGCCTTCTTTGTGCACGTTTAATCTTAGGTTGCTGACAAAGTTTGGGAAGCGTGGCGAAAACCTCATGACACAGGCTGTGCTTTGACACAGCACCAAGCTCTTTGTGGAAATGTTGTGTTCTTCCCCTGAAGGGGATCAGGCTCCTATCTCCATATTATGGGCTTTCTTCAAAAGGTACCCAGTGATGCCTTTCACAGTTTGCTTAATTGGTCCATGGAGCTTGTTATTAAAAAGTTCCACTGGCTACATCTGTACTACCAAATGCAACAGACCAGTGACTGGTGCCTGGCACGAAGCCAAAGGGCATGTTATGATTCATATCCACATGATTAATCTCTTTTCTCCCTAAAAACAGGGTGGCCACACCCAGGCTGCCTATTGGGAATGATCCCAAGAATGCGCTGTTCTCTACACTGTGCTCAGGTATTGTCTGTTAGCTGATGCTAAGCCGTATCAAGGGACCCTGAAATAATACAGACAAGCATGTGCGGCGTTAGAGCTAGTGTCATGGCCTTGTTTCATTTACTAGTCTAGACATAGCCATTAATATCAAGAGTTTAGCGGGATTCTTGAAAGGGCCAATGCATTTATATGGTTAATAATATCCAGAGGAACAGGAAAAATATTTCGAAAGCAAAACCCAAAACCAGATCAGGTGTTTTGGAAGTGATAAAGTACTAAGTTCCTCTGGGAATGGATTACACAGAAATGCTTCTTACAGGGTTTCGGGTATCCTCCCCAGCAACATCTGGTGCTGCAGGTTCTTGGGAAGAGGATGCTGGACATGATGGCCCTCTGCTCACTCTATGGCAGTGCTGGTGCTAACTGCCATGCAATGTTACATTTTTGTTAAAAAGTATGGAAAGATTGTGAAAATACCTCTCAGGACCTCTGATTTCCTTGACTTGTTCCTTGACTGCAATAGGGCAAAGCTTGGAAGTGGAAGCTGACAGCCAGCTTTTGCCCAGTGCTGCATCCAGATGAGCAGGTCTGAGTGCGCTGGACACAGAGCTGCTCAGTGAAGCCGTACTGCTTCACACCTGGGCCCGTACATTGACACAAATGTGGATTTGGTTCGTAAGGCAGTTTTACTGCCTGGTATCTTTATATTTGTGGGAAGAATACTCCTAAGTTCTGTCTGTCATGATTTTTGAACTGAATTCTTCAACTGATCCCCAGCTTAAGCTTTTTCTTATGTTTTCTTATTTAAGTCTAAATGAATAAAGACATTTAGTCTCTCCCATGCACACATACCATGGCTTGCCTCCTGGTCCCCTTCTCTTACCTCCAGGATGCAACTCAGGATCTTGTTCCAAACATGCCTGTGGTGTGACGAGGTGGAGAGTTTTAACAGCTTCCCCTTGAGCTTCCTTTTGTGAGAGTCCATGAGAAGCAGCAGCCGAAGAAGAAAGGGCCGAAGCAGCTGTGTAGAAATGGCACCACGGGGAGACCCAGCCAGCAGAGGCACTGATTCTTCAGAGCAGCCAACCCACATGATTGCCCTGGCTGGAAATATCAATAGATTACGTAGTTCAGAATAGCCACAAACAACATCTGCACCCTCTTTCCTGAGGGCAGAATCTGGGATGCAAACGTAGCCATTATATGAAAAAATCCAGTGAGAGAGATATATATGAAAAAATAGAGTGATGCCTGAGTGAAGAACCAGTCCTAGCAACCCATGTGGAGTCCCACATGGGATCTGCAGCAGGATCCCAGGGGACCGCATGCGTAGGTCTGTTTGCATGGTTAAGCCCCCAGCTTGCACACGAACACAACGCCTTATAGTGTGGGAATGAAGACATGGCTTGTGAAATCCCTGTGAGGGACCCTGAGCCAAAATGACTCGCATCACACCGTTTCCTTCAGATGAGTGGCACTACCTTTGATCGGTGGTAATTGGTCTGCAGATATTTTATGTGCAGTGTCCATTTACATCAAAGAAATATTATCATGGATAATATACCTGTATGCCCCTTTCATTACAAAGGCAGGTTTCAGGTATGAAGTGAAATGTGAAGCCACATCCTATATCTCATGCTGACTCCAAATTCCCACCAGAAAAGGGCTGTGGAAATACAGAACCAGACCCAGGCAAAATCTAAATGCAGTTTGTCCCCGTTCTTTCTTGCGGGGGATATTCAATCCATTACTGAGGCTTAGCACAAAGCCTAGCCAACACTTAAGCCCCTCAGAAGGATGTTTAAGTGGCGTCTAGGCTTTGTGCTGGGTCTTGGCACTAGTGTGAATTTTTACCAGTGGGGAGAAGGGTTGCTTTGTCCATATTGAAAAGTACAGAGCCAGCCTTCTCTGTAGTATGTCTCTTAATTTAGTTTTGATTTAATCCTTTGCATTGAGGGGATGCCGGTCGCCCTAAAGGAATAAAAGACCCCAGTCTGAGGCATGTGCCTTTTACTATCCATGCAATCCAAACAGTTACATTCAAATCAACTCAAAGCACTTCAAGAGCCAAATCTAGAGCAGTTTTTCTTAATTGGCATGTAAAGTTTTAGTTCCTTTTGTTAATATTTTAAGGCAAGGTAAAAGCAGTATTTTAAATGCTGAGGATTAAGCACAGTAGACTCAGACATGCGAATACTCCCACCTCTTACTTCACATGATCCACCTGAGCTCTGACTAATTGTAACCGCAAGCCTTTGAAGACAGCACCTAATCCTTACAAGCTGCAATAGCTGCATTAGGTATGGCTCATCATAGAAATATTAAAAGATTTAAATAGATGTCCACTTACAATGCTAAATGTATGTTCGCTTTGGACTGTACACACAGGTTTCCCTTCGTTTCTCTTCTGCAGCCACTTAGCAGCTGCTTTTTGGATGCTAGGATGTCAGATGCTGGCCATGTCACCTTTGCATAGTGGGTTTTTAGTGACACACTCAAGGATTTGGGCTCTAAGATGGCTGTCATGTAAAAAGAGGAGCTGAAAAGCTCTGAAAAACTCTCATCTAGAATATAAAAACAAAGTTTTGGTTCAGTGGCTTGGTAAATATTCCAGGAACTCCTCTTCTCTCTGCGGCATTAGGGGGGCAATCCTCCCTCATCTTCCCTGTCTCCCTGTGGAGGTGGATGTATCTGGTACTCATTAGGGGGTGGTTGCAGCAGTGGGATCAGAAGAGCTCAGATTATAGTTGTGAGGCGCTGTGGTCTCCCGGTTCAGAGAGGGGGCTGCGACTCAGACATCCTGACCTGCGCTCCCGGCTTTGCTGTGCTGACTCACGGTCAGGCGAAGGGCAAGTCCCGGGTGCCCAGATTCCTTTTACCTGTCTATTGGGTATACACAGCGCTCTCCAGCTGTGTCCAGAGGCTGGGAGATGCTTCAGGGAGAAGCACTATAAATGCAAAGATGCTGGCATATGGGTGATGAGGGAGAAGTATTTCACCGGGCAGAACTATCACAATCGGGAAGGGGACGGTGGAAACAACAGTCGGTAACTGGCAACACTGGACAGACAAGCATGATGACCGGTGACCGAGGTGACCGGTAACAGCTGAGAACATGATCCCTTGCTTGGCACTGGAAGGTCCCAAGTACAGGGCTGTGAGCACAGCATGGGTTTAATCACTGAGCTTAAATCCATAAATAAACAGCTGCTTTCCAAGAGCATGGAGCACCAAAAGGAGGTTCTCTTGAGTTCCTTTGAAGTATTTAGCTTATATAGACTTACCTTGTCAACTTAGATGTTGGGCTGTCCCTCCTTTCTGATGAGTGGGATCGTCACAGGGCTACAGAGGGGAAAGAGTTAACCCTGTCCCTCACATAGCCATGTTGTCCTAGCACATCTCAGCTAACTTCAGACACTTATACATCTAAGGCTACGCCTCTACTAATACATTAAACAGGCCAAGGAATGTTACAGGGCACAGGGACTTGAACTGCTGCTCTACTGTCAGAAAGGCCCCTGACGTTGGTGTAGCAGAGGGTGCTGGCCCTGTCCCAACAGCCTCTGGTCACGACCTGGGAGCCCACCAGGCTGGGACCGCTGCCAGCTGGTGGTCCCTACAGAGACACCTCGATCAGGAGAGCAGGAAAATGTACTCGCCTGGATGGCGGCTGTGTGGTGCCAACTGGCCTCAGGGCTAGAGTTTGGACACATTTAACTTACTAATACAGACCAAGCCTAAGATCTGGAAAGATAAAGACACTTCCAGAGCCTGAATGAGCCCACCCAGGATCTGAATGACTCCTGGAGGTGTCTGTCTGTCTCTCTGCACTTGGGGACTTAGGTGTTACCTTCCCAGGCAGCTGCCTCAGCTGCAGGCGCACAGCCAGGGCAGAGGAGTCTGGGCAAGTAAGGGTAGCCAAGGTGTATGAGATTAGACCAGAGGAATGTATTTTCCCTTGTACTCTGCGGGATGATAAATTAATTAAATGATTGATATGGTGTTTAATACTCCTATCCTGGTTCTCCAATCAGTGTAATAATAATATTTAGTGCTTTGACAACTACTCTGAATGGTTTTGGAATATGAATTTAATACTTTGCATCCACCCAGGGTCACAGAATGCTTTATAAATTGTAATTAATTTACATAATGTTCTCAAGAGAATTCTGAGTATTAGTGTCCCTGTTTGATGAATGTGTAAACTGAGGTACAAAGAGCTGAAAGGACTTTTTGTCCTTTTTTCCCCCATATAGCTAGTCAGAGATGAAGCTGGAAGTGCACCCCTGGGGCTCAGTTCCTACTCTTCCGAACCTGCCAGCCGAGAAAGCGTCTCACTTTGTCTTAATGAAGTTCTGTTTGCCATTTCATTTTACAGACTGTTAGCCCCGAATAATGGGAAGTGGGTGCCCTGATGGAGGACAGGAAGCCTTTCTAATTTGTCAAAGTACAATTAATAGCTGGCACGGTCAAGACCAGCTCTCTGTCAGTAAATACAATCTGGGCCAGAGTCACTTAAAGGTTTCTGTCCTTGTGCCTCCTGTTGGCAGAGTCAGCTGCAGCTCAGTCTGGAAGTTGGATCCCCAAGTGCAGAAGCAATCCTGATCCTGCAGAGCCTTCTTAGAAAAGATATCCCAGGCTTCCAAGACCATGAGTCTTTTACATCTGGTCAGAATAAAGGCAGAGAGACAGTCAGCAAAGGGCGAGGCCTGATTTGTGTTTTTTAATGGAGTTTTGTTGTCCTCAAGCTCTTCTCCAAGGCAAATTTTCTTGCCAGACATTATCAGCTTCAGTGGTTTGGCTTAGATTTTTGCTCCAGATTCTTTTGTCCTGTTGACTTTTGGATCAACTCTGCACTGGCTCTGTTTTGAAAGTTGCTTTACCCATATTAATGTTTAACTTAACTTAAACAAATATTAAATCATAAGTCTAACATGGAAATGTTTTAGTCTCTGGAGAGTTCCTTTCCTTGCTGCTTTCGAGCTGTACATGAGTACAGCTTCACTTGGCAGGATTTCTTCTGTTTGGTGCCGGTCTCATGACACTCTGTTATTACTGCTGCTTTAATGCAATGGAAAGCAAAAAAAAACCCTCTACGGTATTGTAGGCGATACTGTGGGCTCCTGTGAGTCAGAGTGGCCCAAGGTGGGGGGACAGAAGCCCTAAACTCATTTATTTCACATTATCTCTATCCAGTCTCCACAGAGAGTGTTTTGGGGCTGGGGACTTGGTGGTAGATCTGGAAGCTCCATGAGGAAGGAAAATGTCCCTTACTGTTGTCATATACCTCTTTACAACTCATCAGTCATGGTCTGGGCATGAGATGCCAATACCAATAGGAATGGGAGAGAAAAAGATATTAGGTGTATCAGGATGGTTGTCCAGCTTCACAGGACAGCAGAAATAGGAGCTAAGACCTCTCCAAATGGCTACAGACCTCATTCCATCCATATTTGCCTGCGGAAAAGGCTTTTAGAGAAAGAATGACTTATTTAATCTTTATTTCCAGCACACCCATCAACAAACAACTCTGGTTTAGGGCAAATGACATCTAATGATGATGGTCATCTTCTGCCTGCTAGTGTTAAGTCCCATGTTAGAACTCTTCTACTCACACCATGTGTAAAGACCTTGCAGAAGAAGAGGACTAAGAACATGGAGCAGCTGTTGAGCCTGACTGTCCCCTGCCTTTGCACCTGCAGGTGAGGGTGCCATCAACTTGCATTGCTTCAACTCACTGTCCTGCTGCATCTCCACTGGTACACATTTTGAAGGCAATGCTGTGGTCGTGCTCAGCAAGAGAAAGGCAAAGCAGCCTGGGGGTGAGGAGAGGAGCTCCACACATTAGTCTCAGGCTACCATCTTGCTTTTCTGTCTCCCTTCACAGCCCCAGCAGAAAGCTCTGCCCTTGCAGAAAGCCACTCTTCCCAGCACTGAGTGAGCTCTCTAGACCTTTCTACACAGCTGTGTACAGCTTTCCTGACCTGCCCATTCACAGCCATGCAGAGTTTAAATACTGCACATAAAGCACATCGAGCCCTTTAAGTCATGGGTAACCGAGGCTGCTGACCACCTTCTGGGGCAGAAACACAGTGCAGGTGCCTGATGTCTGCCTTGTTTGAATGAACTGGGGGACGATCAAAGGGCTCAGAGCTGCGCTTCCCCTCTCAGCACTCCCCAGAGCACTGAGCATGCTGCTGGCGGCCTGATGATGCTGCGGCTCTCCGGGTGCACCAAGCCCCCTTCCTCACCGTTCAGGGTCTGGGTGGATATGCTCATGGGTTTCAGTAAGCTTGCAGTTTATAGCGTGACCTTCTCAAGGCATTTTATAAAACTAATGCTTAAAGCACACTCTACTTAGCACTGATTTCATGGAATCATAGAATTGTTAAGGTTGGAAAAGACCCTTAAGATCATCAAGTCCAACCATTAACCTACCATACTCTCATCTAGGTTGGTGCACAGCAGAGCAACTACTGAAACAGCACCGGTAGAGCTGTTAAAGTCAGAGACTGATGGGTAAGTATCCAACTGCTACTGTCAAAGCAGTGAGGATAAGTACATTGTACTTAGATTGGAATTTGTCTAAGACTCAGAACCGAACAGCTTTGTCTTACAAAAAGATTTCAGGGTCTTCAGGGAGCATGGGCGGTTTGGTCTTCAGATTTATATCCTTCTGGCAGTACATGTGCCATGATATACAATGGGGTGTTTGCCTGCTGTTTAGTCAAATAAGAGTCCCTTTCTATGACGACTGGGAGGGTTTTTTGGGGCCTGCCTGCTCCCTCCTGACTTCTGCTGCTGCTGCTTACAGGAGAGATCGCAGCCTGAGGGTAACTCTGGCATCTCTGCCCGGTTTCATAAAACGGAGCCAGAAGCCAGCAGCATGAGTAAGGCAGGATCCCATGTGACTGTGTAACCACTGCTTTCCATGGGAAGATATTTCTCACGTTAGAAAGTCCAGCAACTGGGAGGGGGGAAATCTATAGCAGTGGTTTGGCTTGGGACTGTGGAAAAGATATGTGATGCAAGCTAGATTACTGGCCTCTCTCACCTTTGCTTGGCATGGAAAAACTGTCGCCTCTCTCCAGCTCACAACTGGCAAAGACTGTGCAAATGGTTCTCGGCTAAAAGGTGCTGTAGTTTTGGGTTCCTCATTCTGATTTGTATTTTAATAGATGTAAAAACTCAAAACCTTTGGCTTTGTCGTGGCTATAAATAAAAAGACTGGGCAGGATCATTCCTCCAACACAGTCCCCCAGAAAATGAGGAGGAAGCTGAAGGGAAGGGGTGGTCAGCGGAGACGGGCACATCGTTCCTGGCTCCATCCAGCGTACTGAGATAGCTTGCCAGCCTCGCTTATCAATGATAATGCATTCCATTTTCCTCCCTGTGACATGTGAAGTTTAAATTAATCAAAGCAGCAAACAGAGACAGAATCTCTATTGACTGATTTTGGCTGGAAGTACATTTTCTGATTTCCTACCAAATTTTTCACGGAGGTTAAGATCATTTTATGACACAACCGTGTCTCCCTGCTTTTATGAGAATACAGCTGGATTCTACAAAACAGGTGTGAGTCTCTGCTCTTAAAGTTTTAGTCTGTATTAAAATAATACAGGGAATAGATACAAGGGAAAATTTTCTGCGTTTCTGTGAAACAGATGCTATTAGATCTAGCTGAAACCTCAAGTTTCCATTCCACAAGAAATGCCAACATTTTAATTCCAGTTCTATTATGGTAAGAACAAAGAATGCTATTCTGACTTTAGCTTTTTGGAGTATTAATATAATGTAATGTAGAGCGAAATATGTTTGGAGACAACAAGTTGTTGTGAAAAGAAAAATTAGTCAAAGGAGTCAGACCAAAATATCATCAAAGTCAGCACTGTTATAGAGGAAGTCTGCAATGTAGATGAAACAGGAAAAATATGCTGTCAGAATATTTTCAGGCAGTCGTACATGCTTTAATTATAGTTGCATTATCGTATAGGTGGACAAAGATGAAATAAGTGTATGGCTCTTTTTCTGGTGAAATCCAGATACTAAGTCAAAAGTCCTTTGGTTTGCTCTTATACAGTGTCAACACAGTTTAGTGAGAGATGCAGCTAACTCATACATATATGTGTGTGCTCTGTACAGACCAGCAAATAAGTGGATAAAAACTTTCCACAGCGATACATTTCCAGGAACAGTGCGAGAAGACTTCCAGAAAGAAAGTCTCCAGCTTTGAGGAGAAGATGATGGAGGAACAAGCTGTCTTTTGGCAGTGAGGATATACCTAGGGGTGACCGTAGAGGCAGCTGCTCTCCTCGTTAGCACTGCCCACAGCTCCTGCTCATCCCTGGATGAGAGAAGCTGTGTATCTGTTTCCCCACTTGCTATCAGCCCTGCAGATGCCTCCAGCCTTGCCTTGTGTTGTAGAGCGTTCACAGGGTTATACACACAGGGCACAGAACCAGCTGAGCTGCCAGGTTTTGAATCCCCTCTTTTCACCAGAGGGATATTTTCAGGCTGCCTGACCTGATAATGTATCCCCGAGCCATGGAGCAAGAGAAATGCTGACATTTTAGAACGGTTGGCACGAACCCCTGCCTGGCCACTGGCTCCTTGTCCTTGAGACATTCGAGTTCACCTGTGACTTGGATTTGATTGCTGTATCCCAGCAACTCGTTTTTGCCTCCCAGAGTGCCGGCTGCTCCCCGCACCGCACCCCTATGGACTCTGTCAAATTGCATCTCTCAGCTTGGTCCTAATTCCCTTATGGCAGTGTTGTGGATCCTTCCTAGTTTGCATGGCCTCTTTTCTCCATTCAAAAGTCTGGATCTATGGTGGGAAGCCCAGAGATGGCAGAAATAAAGGATCGGCACAGTTACCTACACATATCTCGTTTAATCATTTGCTTATTGTCATTCCCTTTCTTCTGCTGGAGACAGGAGCAGAGCCTGATTCCACTGAGTATTTGAAGTTGGCTGCATTCAGTTTTTTGGAAAAATCTCTTTTTTTTTGGACAAAAGTACTATCCTCTTGGCCACCGAGGGACCTCTAAGCAGAAAAGACTTTGCCAATCTGCAGTCATGCCCAGTTAAGCACCAAAGGACCTCTTCCTTGGAAATCACTGGAAAACATGACGGCAGAATTAAGGTGGCAACTACTTCCCACCCCAGTCCTTTGCTTCAAACTCCAGAAGGCTATTTCTGATGGGGTCTAGCAGGACTGGCATCCAAATAACGAGGAGGCTGTAGGAACTACCCAAAGCAGTTAAGAAATGGAACTATGTACTCCCTATCCATTGCATTTAAACCACAGTCTAATAAAACAATTAGCTGTTTCTGGACATTAGTTTTCACCTGCTGTAAATTAATATAATTGAATAGGAAAAGTGATTGGTCAGAATAATTTCTGACAGATTTTAAGAAAAAGCTTAAATATAAAACTTAAATATAAACTTTCAAAATTTCACTTAGCATTTCTTTATGTTATGGCTCTGACAGTAGTATCCCTTCAAATCATGGTTTGCAAAGCAGCTTTAAAAGTGAATTTTTACTCCAGGTTACTATTTGCTGTAAGGATGGGGAATGATACTGCCTGCAGCTGGGTGTGGAAATGATTAAGAGCTTCTGGGCAGCACAGGCTAAATTTCCCTCTTCTGATGGCTGCAGGGGGAAAGGCCAGAGGGAGACACGGAGGGTTGCGGAAGGCAAAATGTCATCAGGCATTTCAGAGAAGGTCCAGTTAAGGGTAAAGGGACTTGGAGACCTCAGGTTTAACCCCCTCCGTTTAGCCTGCCCCTCTGTCTTAGGATCCTCTATCCCAGCCCATCCCTTCATGAGACCCACAGCTTTAATTTTTTGCTGTGACTGCTCCTTAACAGGTTTTTGGGCTTCTAACACTTCACAGTAGTAAAATGTCTACTTCTAGTGCAGAAAACCTGCCCTGCTTCTACTCTTATCATTTAACTAATCACAGTTTCTCAGGTTGCCCTGTTTTCCCCTATAAATGCAATGCTTGCAAGAAGCAATTGAATGTGAGTCTACCAGAACAAGAACAAAATACTGACTGATGCTCCCAGACACAAGTGATTTTTCAGCAGAGGATGTCAGGAACTTGTCTTCTTGGCAGTGTCTTTGTAATCCCAGTTTTATCACTAATTTTGGCAAATGACCAGGAGGGAAAAAAAAAAGATATCTAGCAGAATGCAGAGGGAATAAACTGTGAAAAGGGCCAATGTAGGCTGGCCTCCTGATGAGAGATCTGTGAGGCAGAAGAATAGTCCTCCATGGCAAATGTCTCATGGAGAACTGTAGAGAAATTCAGTTTGTAAGAGACCTCTGGAGATATCTAGCCCCACGTCCTGCACGCTGGAGCTCTCTGCACTGAGCACAGCCTTCTTCCATCTTCTCTGTATCTCCTGAAAAGTGAGTATGCATGTATTACAGCTCCATCGGAGTGCATCTATACACTCCAGCCCTGCAAACATCCCACCACACCTCTGTAATTGCAGTGATGGCGTGGCTCTGCAGCTGCACAGACCTCCAGTTCCTCCTATTTGTTTCCCAGACGGTGCATTAGTGTGCAGGAGCTTCCCAGGTTGTTCTCGACCCCCAGGGAGTGTAAGGGCCTCCCCCAACGCCCTGTCTCCTGTGTGATTTCATCTCCATCCACAGAAGAACCTACTTTAAAGTCTTCCTCAGCGGGTTAGAAAAGACAGCCAGAGGAGCATTTTGCCAGGGCTAGGCAACGACACATGGAGCTTTTCCTTTTTTGTCAGGCATTCAGATCAGGTCC
This sequence comes from Theristicus caerulescens, assembly GCA_020745775.1. Classification (NCBI taxonomy): domain Eukaryota; kingdom Metazoa; phylum Chordata; class Aves; order Pelecaniformes; family Threskiornithidae; genus Theristicus; species Theristicus caerulescens. The sequence goes on along the minus strand of CM036559.1, from coordinate 124,386,437 downwards.
AGCGGCAACCAGAGTTACTGTCAGCTGGCAGTGACATGGGCTTGTAATCTAAATCCAGTCTTCCAACAGCACCGCTTTTTTGACATATTTATCAGTTGTCTCTGCAGAAAGGCCAGAGACTGAGTGGGTGAGGAAGACCCGAGGGTCCCCTAACCCCGGCACGGAGATGGCCGCCACGCGCTACGGGAGCCGGCTGCTGGTGCACAAGAGACCTCTGACGCTACGGCACACCACCGATCCCAGAGGGGAATCACAGAGCTTGTTTCCTAAATCGAGAGTCTCTCTTTAATTTCCACACAGGATGATCTCTGTCAAACTATGAAATTAATTAACCACCATGAGGAAACAAACAGCTCCTCAGGTAACTTTTGAAAAGAGCATCACTTTAACCTCAAAGGCTGCTGTTTCCAGCTCCACATCTCTTTTGTTTTCTGTCCCTCAAACATTTCCCAGAAGAAAGCAAATCAGCTCCACAAATTTATTTCTATCTCCTCAAGCACATTAGAGACAAATTAAAAGTTCTGTCCTTCACCAAATGTCACATGGGGTTGTATTATAGGATCTCTGTCAGTCTCCTGGAACTACTACAGGAATATGAAAGAATACAAAATTCAAAGGTGAGTTAAGTACTAAGGTTAGGGATGTAGCTGAGAAACCTAATTAAATTAGAGTAATATTGCCTACTGGATGGGGGTTCAGGGGACCTTGGCTTTATTACAGGTTGTGCCAGTAACATGGTGTGCAAACATAGGCAGATAGACTGCGGTTTTTCTATCTTGATTGCAAAATAGAGCAAGAAAGTACCTTTTATTTTTCTTTTTTATAACGTATAGCACAGTGCAGTTCCAAACTGAGTTAGGACTTCTGGATTCTCGAGAAACACAAATAATATATGCAGCAATATAATACAATACTGTTGTTAATCAGACAGAGCTCCTGTTTATTTCAGTGAGAATATTGCCTGCAGCATCAGGTTGTCAGGTCCTCATTAAGGCTCAGTCATCTCTCGGCTTTCCCTGCCAAGTTCAGTACAGGGGACTCAGCTTCATCTCACCCTCCTTCTGCTGCTCACCTACCCTCACAACAGAAACTCCATATTCACATTCAGAACAAAAGCATTCACGACACACTGATTTAATTCCGACCAGGCCTGGCATTCCCCTGGCTTTGTTAACGCCTGCACTTGCTTCGGTGCCGTCCTTTATTATAAGCCTAATAAGTACATAAAGGCCAAGGAATGGGGATCCAGACAGACTCACAGCAATGTGCTTCGAGGAGCTTGTTTGCCCGGGCAGACAGACTGAGTAAGCAATTAGCTCCAGCTCAAACATTCAAGTTCTGTAGAACTGGATGCTTGGCACTGGCCACTCTCCATGACATTCAAAATTTGGCTTTTCTCCAATCAAATATTTAAACATTTGTGATCGTTTGTCCAGCCCCACAGGGTCAGTTAGGAATTCTGCTGCATTCTATTTTTGTACGTGGAGATACGGCGATTATTTACTAAGAACTTTGAAAAAATGTGCTTAGCTTTACAGCAAGGGTAAAAGAGAGTTTCTCTGAAAGTCATGTAATGGAGCAGGTCAGCAGCTACCAGCATAATACTATAAGCAATGTACACTTAGACAAAGTGTAACTTGGAGCATTGCTGTCACAGACCCTTCTGTGTTCATTGCTGGTAGCAAACAGCTGGCTTTTAATGAAACATAACAGAGAATTTGTTATTTTAAAACTGCCTTTCCATTTATAATCATGCCTGTTGCAGTACAATGGAGAATTGTATCCTTATTCCTTCATGCTGGCAAAGCAAGAAATATTTAACAAGTGCTTGCTAAGTATTTCTTTTAAAATACGTTAATGGTGTGTCTCCAAATCAGTAAAGTTAGTATACTTGGAGTCATGCATACATGTTGTACCTTTTGTATCAGGACATCATGTTTATTATAATCCATGCCTTTCATAGTTTCAGATCGATACAGTAAAAGATGCACAGTCTTATCTAAGTTGATCTCTTGGCTATCAAAACCTCTTACATTTCACCCTATTTCATGTTATCCAACCCATCTCTTCAGTTAGAGTAAGGAACTTAAGTAAGTTCTCAGGAAGTTAACCTGCTGGATGCCCCAGGTCTGCCAACCCAGCTTCAACACAGTAAAGAAATAAATAAAATCTGGTAAACAACATATGAAAAATTGCAGGAAAATTTTTTTTGTAAGATATTTGAAGAAAAAAAAGGTTGCTTGTCTTCATTGTTTTTCACTTGTCTTTGAGAACAGAACCAAGCCACTCTCGCACATAACCACTAAACTTGCTATTAATCGTTTTCTTCAGCCATATACGCACAAGACGTTTAGAAAAGAACAGAACAGAGGGTATGGGGTAGATCACTGTGGAAGTCTCAGCCTGTGAGGCTGTGCACATTCCCGTTAAGAACTTGCAGCCTGTTCAAGGCAGTGGATGGTCCTTGATGGATATTCTGCATGAGAGGGGCTTAAGAGGTGAATCTAAGGCTCAGCTTTGGACTTGGTCCTTCTTTGAGCAGGAGATTGGACTAGAAGACTGCCAGAAGCACCCTAAATTATTCTATGGTTCTCTAAATATATTTAATGACTACTGATGGTCTAAATGAATACTAATGACAGGTCATCCCACGTACTGCTGAGAGCAGAGATCTCAGCAGGGAGACGCTGGGGGCATTAAGCTGATAGAAAAAGAGGAGAGTGAAAAGGTAGAACAAAAGCACACTCATTAGGACAAATGTAAAACATCATGAAAGAAATCAGCAAAGCAACCAAGAGACTTGCAAAGAAGAAAATATCTCCTTTTCCTTAAGCTAATACTCAGTCTGGAAAATAAGCAAGAGGAATTTGCCTGCTCATTAATAAACATCAGTTTGACCTAACTGATATTACTGAATCTAGTGGCAGGATTTCTGTGATCAGACAGTTTAAATCACATGTTATAACTAAGCCAGCAAGTAGTGATCTCAAAATAGCAGAAATTGTATGTCAAAAATGGCATCGCCTCTTTCTGTCACTGATAAGGGAAACAATTGACCTCAAATGTTTTTGAACCACAGGATAAATATCTACTTACAACATCTCTCTGCAAAGTATAGAGAAAGTGACTTCGTCTGAATGATGTATTCTGGATTTCCCACAGTGACAGTGGGACTTTCTAAAAATAAAAATAAGAATAAAACCAGTTTCCTAGACCAAAAATCAACACGGAAAATATATATTAGCTTTGCCAGCTAACAGAGGTATCGTTCCAAGAGTTAAACATTATTTCTTACAGCTGTTACTAAAATTAGACATTTTAAAATCAGGAGTTGTCAGAAAACTTGTCAGGAAGCTCTCTTGACCATTACCGTCAATTTTCAATCAGTCCTAAAGCAGAAGGAAAACAGTAAAGGTCTGGAAGAAAGTGAAGGCGATGTGAGTGTTTGAATAGGATATATGGAATTACCTAGATAACTGTGGGCTTTTCTACTTGATTCCAATCTCAGATCACATAATCAGATTGATCATATATTTCACAAAGGATTAAAGTAATGTAATTAAGATTTATGGAAACAGATTTTGTCAAACAATAATACTTCTTCTGAGGAAATTGCAAGAAACAGCTGAAGTATAAATAGAAATAACTAGACAATGATGAACCAAAGGCTGTAATGTATACCTACACTGTGATAATTTTTAGCTCAAGACTGACTGTTCTTTAAAATGTGTTTCTAACTCAAACAGGACTAGTGGCCAGGGGCAGAGAAGTCCACCGGGTAGCGCAGGATGTCAGGCTAGCTCACAGTGCTTCCTTCCAGCTATAGAACCCTCTTCGCATGGGCAACTCGTCTATCAAGTGAAGACAGAGCAAAGCGTTTTGCAGCACCTAAGGTACACCAAAAGCTGGTACTTCTGGCTGGGGTCTTTCCTCATGGCCCAGGTCCACTACTCCAATCAGTAGTTATATGGGATCGTCCTACTAATACACTAGGATGAGGGCAGTGTCAGGGCCTTTACGTCTCCTGAGTGTGGCTGAACTACTGTTCAGGGAGTACCTGTGTGGACGTCTGGGTTGGGCGCGCTGCTCACTCCTTTCCTGTTCCAGGAAGTCTTCTGCCAAGGTGGCCATAGAATGATGCCATGGAGTTATATGGGATGCCTCTCAGACTTACTGTCTTAGGCTGTTGCTAAATGTAGGCAGATACCTATACCCTGCTTGTCTTAGTTCATATCTTCAATGAGGATGAGAAAGTTATGGTAAATTATAAATGATATTTACAGGTTTGATGAAACACTCAGCTCCTGGTGCAGACCTGGTCCGTAGTATCTATATCTTTATCTGATTTGGCTTGTGTGAGGCTGTATACATGTCATTAAAAATTAAATTTTTCCACTTACATCTTTCTCCTTGGTACAGAAGGAAACCCAACTTAACTAAAAGAGTGTAGACCGAGTGCATAGATTTGACATTTCGGAAACAGGCTTTTTCGCTGAGTACATTTGAGAGAGGAAATATTTACAGACCACCAGTAAGCACCCAGTACTTAGTACGGAGCAGCACAGGGCTATTTTTAGACATTCATCTTTGAGTTTTGAAATGCACTCAAAGGCACACTGTGTCGGAAATAAGTTATAAGAAATCCAGACTTGCTATAAATATTCCTTATGGGATGTGTCTCTGCAAGAAGTATCATCAAATGGTTTTCTTATCTTCTAGGCTTTGAACTGTAGATTGTAGTAATTAGTGCAGGGAAAGACCTATTAGATTACCTAAACTGCTACCTGATATTCAGGATTGTTCCCCTTCCTAATGTTTTGCCTCACACAGTTTATATATCCTTGGGAGGGAGCAGGGGGTTAATCCCCTGGGATACTATTTAACAACCAGTTTGCACAGTCAGAAATTTTTCTGGTGACATTTAGCCCAAATACGTCTTTTCTTATCTCATTGCATTATACTCTTGTCATTATACTCTTTAGTGCCATGTGAAATAATTCCTCCTTAGGGTCCTATACACTCTACACTGCAAGTGTAGACTGTTAGATTCATCCTATGATAAACTATACAAGTTTTCTTTATTTATCTTTAATCATTTTTTGGTTTGTTTTTTTTTTTTTTCTTAATCACCTCCAATTTGTCTACGTCTCACATGGAACTAGGTAGCCAGAACTAAATACAGTACTGCAGCTGCAGTCACAGCTGAGAAGCATAAAATCGCAATTACCTTGCAAATGAAAGATGTCATCTGCCACAAGGGAAGGAAAAGGATCATAGGTTAGTGAAATAGGTTGCCTATTTGGGAGAAAAATCATCACTGTTTTCATAGCTGGATACACTAGATTTGGAAAATAAGCCAACCTCATCTTGACAAGATGTGAACAAGAGCTGCCCAAGAGCAATTCTCTGATGAAGAGCACTTAACTTTGAATGGTGTATTGCCATATAACTTTAAAAGCCAAATGTCCTCTCCACACGAGCTGTCTAGCCTGCCTCTATTGACGCCCAAGAGAAAAGAATTCCAGACTGCAGTTCATTCCATAAGAACTGCAGCATCTAACATGGGTGGGATGGATTGCCCGCCGGAGATGCCTCTTTTCCTCCGACTTAAAGATGCCCTTCCTTAGGCTACTGGCATATTTTTTAGGTGGCTAAAATTAGCAGAGGTTAATCTTGTTTACTTGTTCCCAGGCTAATCATAACTGACCTCTCCTGGTTCTAATACGACTCCTCTTCACGTTTCAGACCCGAGGCCCCTATCAGACAGTCCCATGTGCTGGCTGCGATGGCTAAACGGCCCTCTGGTATGCCCTGGGCCCCTGTGTTCATTCCACTTAGGAGCACTGATTCACAGTTGTTATGTGGACTCACAGAAATTCTACCAGCAAAGGCCTATTTGACCAAGAAATTAAGGTAGAACCACTCATTAAAATAGTCCCAATCCCCACCTGGTTTTCCTTTTTCTTTGTCACCCTAAGCGGGGGAGATACACCTGCTTTAGGTGTCCCCACAGAGCCTACATCCATTGCAGCATGATCTTGCCAAGAACACCACCTTCAACCCTTCCTGTCCCTGAGGGGAGTTTTAACTTCTGCGCTGCCAGACAGACCCTAGCTCGGACATCATAGTCTGAAATATGATGTGGTCCCTCACTTACGAGTCACACTGCTAACTTCAGGGTGCCTTCATGCTGGGTGCAACATGACCAGGCATCAAACTAAGTCTGAGCTCAAGCATCTTATTAGAAATCCTACCAATTCTTGCTGTACAACAGGCCTAGGAAAGGCCTTTCCCAGCATTTGCCAAGCAACATCATTGCAAAGGCTGAGGGGCAGATGGTGAAAGGTTTGACCAAGCACTGTGCCCAGCTCATCCGCTCTGCAGTTGTGGGCTCTCACTGCAGGGAGAATCATGGAATCATTTAGGTTGGAAAAGACCCTTAAGATCATCGAGTCCAACCGTTAACCTAACACTGCCAAGTCCACCACTAAACCATGTCCTCAAGCACCGCATCTACCCATCTTTTAAATACCTCCAGGGATGGGGACTCAACCACTGCCCTGGGCAGCCTGTGCCAGGGCCTGACTACCCTTTCAGTGAAGAAGTTTTTCCTAATATCCAACCTAAACCTCCCCTGGCTCAACTTGAGGCCATTTCCTCTCGTCCCATCACTTGTTACTGGGGAGAAGAGACCGACCCCCATCTCGCTACAGCCTCCTTTCAGGTAGTTGTAGAGAGCAATAAGGTCTCCCCTCAGCCTCCTCTTCTCCGAACTAAACAACCCCAACAACCTCGTAAGACTTGTGCTCCAGACCCTTCACCAGCTTCGTTGCCCTTCTTTGGACACGCTCTAGAACCTTCTCCTTTGCTGTCTGCGTTGAACACAGGCTTCTCTTTAAACAAGCTGGGCATGAGGTGAGTATGCCTCCAACAGGAGCTGAAAAGCAGCCTATTAATGGCCTTCTAACTATACAGTAACTTCATGGTCACATACAGCTCTTGTAAAATGTTATAGCTCACTATTCTTAGATGAGTACATGGTGGATTCAAAACCGCCAGACAGAGCAGTGAAACCTACAGCAGAATCTGAACCCAGCAGATAGATGCAGGCGGGTGTGAAAACAAAAACTGTAGTGATGAATGTGATCCAGTTTTGCATAACATTGAAGATTCCCCTTTTCAGGAAATACCTGAAGTTCTGTGGGAGTGCAGTTGCAGTGGATGTTTTATTTTTAAGGTGTTATTTTGGGATTACTTCACTGTATTGATATGTTGTTTATCCAAATGGTGAAGATGCACTGTCTTACAAGAATCTCAGTCTTGTTGGAGCAAATCCAGATGCCTGTTTTACTTCACCAAGTTTTCACTATCATGAAATTAAAGGGGCACTGTTAGTTTAAATATCACTTGTCAGAAATGTTTTCAGTAATATGAATAGCAGGAATTCCCAAGATCCGTACAGTTAAGAGCCTATATAATATATATATATATAGCTGTGAATTTTGAACCAAGCTGAATTCAAAATTTCTTCCTCATTTTCTTCTTTCTATGCATGTCATAGTTTGATCAAAACTTTCTACATAATATACTCCATTTCAAGCAGATATTTAGAGAATCCCATGCCCTGTCTGACAGATATAGATAATCCCAATAAACCTTTTGATTGGGAATTCTGGGGGGAAAAAAACCTACAAGATTATTCCTAAACGTACTGTATTTTCAGTCCAATGTTACCTCTTGAATTTCCCATATAGTAGTAGATTACTCTTCCAAAAATTTTAGAAACTTTCTGTAAAGCTGGAGTTGTCTCAGACCCCTTCCAACTCAGGATATTCTATGAAAGCTCTTTATTTGCACAGTTATGTCTGCAGCTGGAACTGTGCAGTAGAAACCTTCCCCTGTTAGGATGAATTGCAACTAGATGCTCACATACCCCTGTTCACCCAGGAAGAAGAGCGACACACTGAGTGGGATTCATTTCATGTAAGTGTAGGCATCAAAAAGTTAGATTTAACCTCTCCTAACAGACAATGGAAGGAAATGAGTGCTTTTAAGGAATGATTGTCTGGCCTATCTTATATCCTATTTTGGGATGTAATAAATCACCCTCTGAGATAGCCCCTAAAGGCCTGCAAGAGGAACCTAGAGTGGTCATGCCTAGCTTTTAGTTGTCTTTATTTGGGCAAAGGAATCCTCTCCAAGGCTAGAGTCCTGCACCCTGCATCACACTCACTGACGACAAGATTTTTACCAACACAGGAAGGACATTGTATACATCCAGCTGTCAGTTTTCCCACTTGGCAATCTTTTTCATAAACCAAACAAATCAGATTCTCAGTCCTCACATGCTTCCTTTAAGAGCTGACAGTAAAAGCGTCTTGCTTCTGGGAACTAGGGAGAAGTGCCTCCCTCACCACCCTTACATCCACAGTCTTGGAAAACTTGAGAAAAAGAGTTCGTTCTCTCCGGGTGGAATCATCTTATGGTGCAACATATCTGAGGCCAATGTCTGGCCTTCCCCTTCCCATCATCACAGCACCCAGTCATGGGACAGTCACCACTGTATTTATCATCTTAACACTGCACTGAGACAGAACGTGCTCTCACACTCATTGCACAGACTGGGAACCGAGGCAGCAGAGCCTTCCTGAAGTCCTGCAATGAAGCAGGGGCAGAGATGGGGATAGGACTTGCTTCTCTAAAGTCCCAGCTGCATCCTCCTTGCCTTCTAAATAGACTGTTTTCAAAGGGATAGAGACTGTCTTCACCTTTAACTTCTTCCTCCCGCAGTTAGAAAGAGCTTTGGGAAGCCCACCTGTGAGCAGGGGTCTGTCCCAGGGAAGGAAGAGGGAGCCTGCTGGGCGGCTGCCATTGCAGTGGGGAACTCCAAGGCCTTTTCTGCTGCATTACATCAGCAGTGAGCAATGGGAGGACTCATCTGAGCCAACTGTGGGTTGTCATTCCTCCTTCCAGACCCAGTGGCCTCTGAAATCATTCCATTGTCTGCGGCGGAATCTGGCACAGGCCCATAATGCCAGGTTACTTCACTTCCCTGCAGAATAAAAGATTTCTTCAACCATGAGAAATTATCTCCCGACAGTGCCATTCATTAGGGCTCCCACCTGTAGACTGTTTCATTTCCAGCTTACTCGCAAGGTGCTGAAAAGTCAGCGTGTGTGTTATCACTTGACAATATAGCACAGCTAATACCTCCTCACCCTTACGTTATGTTGTCACTTATTGCTCTTTGCCTCAACAATGGCTCACAGTAACACGGAGATCTTGGACTTCACTCTTTTTTTAAAAAAGCTTGTGCAGCCCAATTTCACCAGAGCTCTTGTTTCTTAAGAATTATACACATAGAAAAAAAAAATCTATAATTGGTATTTTTTTCCTCCTTTGAATTAGAAAGTTAAAACATTAGATTTTGTTTATTGCTGCTGGAGAGAACTGGGCAGTGGTTCATTTTTTCTTAAGGCAGGCATTTCGACAGGCCAGACGAGCTGTCTTTTCTCAGCTTATGGTTCAATGTATGCCCTAAAAATAATAAAAATCTAGATGTTTTTATGGCAACCAAATGTCTTGTAACTACATGTCAAACTAAACATTCTTCTCCACTCCTTTTGACAAGAAAGAAGTTTTGCCCAACACTTTCTTTCAGGTTTCATTCTCAGGAGGAGTCCTGTAGACACCAAGCCTTGGGGCTCCTATTCATCTGTCTGTGCTGTACGTAGAGGCAGATAATGTCTTATAAACTGTGTAACTGAAATACTGTGGACTGGTAGCTATGGACCAGCTCCCCATGGTGGCGGGTGCTGTACAGACAACACAAAGAGAAGATGATCCTTTCCCCTAATCAGAAGTAGAGAGACAGCAGTCGGTCACAGGAAGACAGAGACACACCAGGAAACTGTGAGAAGTGTGGTGGGATCTCTCTAACTATGGACATTTACGCAGATACTTCTTTTGGATGGGATGCCTTCATCTTTTCCAGCACTGACGTTCAGCTGCTGCTCCAGATGGGGAAGGTCCGTAGTCCTGTGTTGTATCATGGACAGCCCAGGGCATCCCAAACCCCTACAGTTAGGTGAGGTGAATCCCATCATGTGTATCTTAGCAGTGTCTTCTATCTCTGCTCCCCTGTCTGCCCTAAACATTTCTATCAATCAGTGTCGTATCTTCTAGGATTGCGTCTATTTGAATTTGTGTCTGGAGATCAAACAGTCCTTCTTTAGTCAGTCAGAACTTATTCACAGTCACTGTAAATAAAAAATTGGGGAAAACATACAAAGAAGGAAACAATTATGCTAACATTTATTCCTTCTTTCCCACTGAGACTCTTGAAAACAGCAGTGTGATACAGGAAGACTGATACATTTGAGATAGAGCAGGAAAGGGACATATAGAGGGTTGTTCAGTGGACGGTTTGAGGTCATCTAGAGGGTACTGTGGTCAATCTGTACTTTGTCAGAAGAGTAACAGTGATCAAGAGGCCTCATTTGGTGTGGTGACCTACTGCAGTCAGGAGGACCTGTGAGAGGAAAGCTGGGAAGGGCCCGGAGCACATGTGGCAGAAGAGGCTGTATGCCCATGGAAAGCAAGAGCCCGCCTGGACCACTGCTGCAGCCCTGACTCCCGCTACATAACCAACCCTCACACTTCCACCCCCTACAAGACGTGGGCCAACTCCTCCATCCATGCAAAACAGCAGAGGTACAGGACGAAGCTTCCTGAGCAGCGGGACTGCGTATCTAATCGGGACGTGAGCAGACGCAGAGTCCAGATAAGGAAGGACCTGTGATTAGTATGGTATTGCCGATAGAGTCTTAGTTGCTAGCTGCCTACTGATACTCCAGGTATCCTCCTCACTGTTGCACTATCATTTCCTGGTGGCCCAAGAGCAGCTGAACTGGTGTCACCAGCCCTTGCTTCCCCCTGACACCAGTTGTACTCTCTGGCTGTGTTTCTGCTGGAGATGTTTGCCCTCGAGCCCCGGGGACCTCTGCCTCATCTTGTAATTCTCCTCTAATCATTCATAGCTGAGAAAGACCGGTCTGAGTAGTTATGATTTTTGTAGCACTTGCTTTTTTCCAACCATGTGTTAAAACCTTTCCACAGACCCAGCTGGGGTTGGTGCTAGGTGCACGTAAATGCAAATTAGAAAAATTACATCTAAGAACGGAAGATCCTGTAACATCTCAGCTCCTCACGGAGGGTCCGTGTGCGGGGCAGAGTTTTCGCCCTGCTTCAAGCTCTCCTGGTCCTTTGTAAGGGTAGCAGTGGGGTGAAGAGGTCAGCAGAAGGCAGCAAATAAATCGATTCCTGTGAAATTCATATTTCCTTTCTGGGGTAATGGCGATCAGCTGGGAATTTTGGCAAAATCTTTTGTGGATTTTTCTTGCGGAGTTAAAACACATTGCAGGATTTTTGCCTTCCTGGCTCTGGTTTCCTCTTTTCTTGCCAGGTATCATTATAAGGATTCAAGACGGATGAGTAATTAAAACCCATGCAAAGAATGTGTCTGACAATTAAATTCAAATATCTGCCTGATGAGGCAACGTAGGTGACAGACCGCAGAGCTCCTGGAGCATCCGCTTATGCCCTGCGATGGCAGGAGGGACCCCAGGGGTTCACCCCACGCCTGGGGACCCTCCGAGAAGGGACCTGCCACGCTGGGGACCCTGACCTTGGGGACAAAGAGCCACGGAGGTGCCACCAATGCACCCCGAAACCTCTCACCCCAAGCTCTGGGGCGGCCTGGGGTGAGGGGTTGGTGGCCCCTGAGCTGCCCACAGTGCCGGGACAGCGTGAATAAAAACAAGGATGAGGAAAAAAATATATGGTTTTCCTCAGGAAATACATGAAAATAGCAGTATAAGAGAGGAAAAAAGGGGGTGACGCCCCACAGGGTGCACTGGGACGGCGGCCCGCGGGGGGAGGCCTGCGCGGAGGGACGGCCTCGGCCGCGGCCCCGGCCTCGCCCGGCGCGGCCCCCCGCGGGCGGTGGGACGGGCAGCGGGCGGCTGAGCCGCCGGGAGCGCTGCGGAGCGGAGCGGGGCCCGGCGGCGGGAGCCACCTGCGGAAGGCGCCGCTCCGCCCCGCTCCGCTCCGCCCCGCTCGGAGCGCGCCTCTGAGGGAAGGCGCCCGGCGGGAGGGAGCGGGGAGGCGCCCCCAGCCTCGCGGAGGCGGCGGGAGTGATGGGACCGGCCCCGCCACCTGCCTGACGGCTGCCGGAGAAGCCGCCGCCGCCGCCGCGGGGAGCTGGTAGGTAGCGGGTCCCGCCGGTCGGAGGGTGCCCGCGGGGTTCGGGTCACCCCGGAGGACGAAGGGGCGGCGGGGAGGGCGGCGAGGGCCGTTCACCTGCGGCGGGCGGGGAGCCCGGCGCTGCGGGGCAACCGGCGCCGCTCGTCCCCGCCGGGCGCTGCCGCCGGCCGGGCTGCGGGAGCCGCTGTCCCGGCTCGGGGCGAGCCCTCCTCGCTGAGCTTAATTTTTAACCCCGCTGGCATCGAGGGGAGCGCAGCCGGCGCCGCCTCTCCGGCGGCGGGCGAACAAAAGCGGGGAGGCGGCTTCTCCCCGCCGCGGGTCCCCGCCGCCGGGGCGGCCGGAGCGGCGAGCAGCGCTGCGCCCTGGTGCCGGTGCCTAACTTTGAAGGGGCGTCTGGTGAGGTAAACCGCTGGTAAAAAACTCGCCTTTGCTGCCTTTCACACTCCGGAGGCGTCAGAAGTAGCTCTGCGGTTGAGCCGCTGCGGTCCTGTAGTTTGATTCCTCCCCGTGACTGGTATTTTGGGTTTATAAGACATATATTACACGATCTCTTCAGCGAAGCAGTTGCTGGAGCCAGGGGCAGTTGTTCGCCTCCGGCCCCGAGCGAGGTCCGAGGGGTCGGTGAGGTCCCACCGGAGACCCCGCTTGCACAGCTGCCCCGGTGCTGTGCATCGCCCAGGGGGTTTGGCAGCCCTGGGGACTCGTGTCCTTGCTTACAGCTTGCCGTTTTATTCCAGCTGACCATCACCGTCTGCCTGTAACACAGTTTGCTCTTGTACAGTGAAACCGAAGCTGCTTTACATGCAGGGAGAGAGAAAGAGGAAAGGAAAGAGGGCGAAAGGAGGCAGTAAAATTATTCTATAGGAATTGGACTAAGTGGTAAGCACATAATATGATCGCTTTCCTCTGTGTGTGTGTCACTGACACACGTGTCAAAATACCCGCTGTGCCCGTTGTATACGTTAACGGACACCCTGGCCTGCCGGTATCAAAGTTCGTTGCAGGTTTTTTGAGGCATCTCTTCTTACAGCCCTCAGCCTAGCGGCTGAGGCACCGTAACTCTCACACCACCCTCAGCATCGCAGGCAGGCTAATAGAGATGTTAGAGTTTAATGGCAGTAAGGCTTCTGTCATTCTTAAAGCACGACTCAATTATTTTTCCTGTGTTTTAACAAGTTCTGTGATTAAGAAAAGCAGCCGAGGTATTTTGGCACGGCAGTGACAGTGATTTAGTTCACCTTTATAATTTGGTTTGAGGCAGGTTTTTCTCTCGTACTCTCTTGGTTTTCTTTCTTCTTTTTTTTTTTTTTCCCCATGTTTTTTTGCCATTCTGGCTTCCAGCACTGTGGAAAAACTTTCTTCATTTCAAAATGTAATGGAGACTGTTTGCTTCACAGGCTTTCATACTGTATGTTCCAAGATTTATTGTTATTTAACCATCTATTACAAGAACCACCCCTGAAGTAGTGAACTCTTCCAGAAAAATTACTTGCTTATTAGAAAATGATTCATGTCCGTCCTGAACAAGGCAGTTCTCTTTCACCAACATCTATCTCAAGGCGTGAATGCCCATAGCAGGCAGGGAAATGTGTCTGTAAAGTGTTTTAGCGGCATGGGGAGCCCCGGGGTGGCTGTCACTGTTTCCATTCTCTAAATTTTAATGCCATTAGCAAGTGTGATTATGTACAAACTGCTTTCTAGGGGGTTCCTAGGCTGGATATCAGAGCAGGGCTTTGTACTAAGTCAAAGGGGGGATTGAGTTTATGACACAGTTTAAATAGAAACAGAAGAGCAGTGCTACAGTAGAGCAGCACATCGTAATTCATTCAGTATCGTTTTGTGATAGCCGTTCAGGGAAGTACTCACTTCTTACCAGTTTGTTCTGTTTGAGAACGTCTTTCAGGGTCACCCACGAGTACGTAGCTGAACGTAGAGAGTGTTAACCCTGTTTTCTTCAGCTTTTTGGTTTTGTTTTAAAGAAAAAGGAAAAGGGAAAGGAAAAGGAAAGAAGAGGCTAACTGGTAGGTCTCTCTTTAAGTTTAGACTACTTTTAAAATTCCTTCATTTTTCTGCTTAACCATTTTATTTTTCAAAGAGGAAGGATCTACACAGAAAGAGGTACTATGCACTAATTTGGCGTCTTGTTGTAAATGACATATTTATTCTATTTATTGCAGCCCAGAACTGCTTTAGTACCAGTTATGTCTCCAGATGGGACGTAATTACAAAGAGTTCAGTAAATGCCTTCGTTCGTGAGCACTGTTTAGCTTCTATGGTCAGGTATAAACTCACAACTGTATTTTATTGTTAGGTTTTAATATTTTAAATAATAGAAAAGTTCTGTAGCTGATGAAAAAGCTTTTTTATCCCATATATCTGCAACGTGACCATAGGACAGAGGCAGCAGGGGAGGGGTGCAGGAAGGCTTGCTCAGGGACATGAAGTGGAGTAAGTACTGCTTTACAGAGCACAGCGCAGACACAGATACCATCTTCTGAAGCCTTTTTTGGGGACCAGCTTGAGTCCCAGCTCCTGTCTTGTTCTCTTCATTGGGCGGCTGCCCTCTACTGTCTAAAACTGCCTGGGAAAGTGCTGGCGTTGCTGCAGCGGTGATGGTCGGGAGATGAGGGAGGGCAGGTTGCAGGGAGAGCTAATTTCTCTTCTCAGCCCCGATGATGCTCTCGGAGGAAGCAGAGAAGCTGTTGGGCACACAGTCCCTTTGTCAGGTCGCTGCGCTGACAAGCACGAGGGAATCTTGCTGCTTGTGCAAATAACAACGGACAAGACACTTCTGATTTTCCCCTGCCAGCTAAATAAACCAGCCAAAGGCCAGCATTGGCTCAGCGTGAATGATTTTTAGATACAAGAAGTGGCATGGGTGGCGCAATTTAGACAGGGATTCCATCTACCAGGAAAGCTTCAAATGTAGTTCGTGGGAATAACTTTGGTGTGAAGTAGATGAGAGCAGACTGCTTATAAATACGTGCTCTTAATAACGGGATCTGCTACCTCATGCACAGCAGAACTGTGATTTAGTCTGCTCTCAGTTTCTAACTGGGAGACCAGTAAAGATTTCTGCGTACAGCCCTCTGTCACAAGTAGGACAGTTAACAGTTGAGTAATGCTAGTGTATATTGTCTTTGTGGGGATGGAGTGTATCATTTGTCCCTGTTACCTTCTTTTTGTGTGTTTTCCTAATCACTGTTACACAACAAGTGTATTTAATATACAGCATGTGTTCCCTAGGCCATCCTTATACCAACGTGAGACTATCTCACTTGATAGCTTGCAAAACCCAGCCACATCAAATATTAATCTCTGCCATGGAAGGACTCTGAGGAGTTGATGGTTTTCCTTGAATACATAAGCAAGTATTTTCCAATTTTGGGACATCCAAAATTATGCAGTTTTGCTTCATGTTTAAAATTACCTGTATTTTCCAGCATGACTTGCCTGTTAGGTATAAAACAACACATTCTATAGAGCTTAGCCCTTCTAGAAAAAAATACATCCCTTTAAAGATGTCCTGGTTGTTAATGAAAAAAATTACCAACAGAATGTCTGGTCGCTTCTTGAAGAGTCAGTACCTGCCTCTGTGGGCATCAGTAGCATCAGCTCTGTTCATCTGTGTCTGTTTTTTTGGAATGGAAATGTTTTGATATCCTGCATGAGTCAATTGATATTTTGAACATTGTGTGCTTTAATTATAGCCTCCGTTCCCAAAGAGGATGCTACCAACAATGGAAGAATCCAGGCCCAATATTTGAGTTGGACACCTTTGGACTTTAGCAGTCTGTAGCTTCGGAAGTCTTTTTTGGTGCAGCTTAGGGATGGAGTATTCCTACAGAGAGCATTGGAGAGAAGGATTTTTCTTTTTCATTCTTAGATAGCTGTGGTCATCTCCTGCATGATTTGCTTTGGTTTACTCCTTTGAGGTATTTCAGGAATGATCCTGCAGTTGTGATCAGTGTAACCTCAGCAGGGTTTTAAATATGTGTAAGCTCAACATAATTGTGAAGTTTTGTTTGAATAATCTTTGTATGAGGGAGATCCTGCCTGCCTTCCTGCCCAGGGCGCAATGCCTCCTGCAGCGATTCAGCTGTATGGCTAATTTTCAAATAAACTAAAGTTACACATTTTCTTGACACAGTACTAGTGCACGCTGTTCTCTGCAGTCTGAGGCACTCTGCCTGGGGTTCATAAACACATTTACAGGCCCGTTTGCCTCCCTGTGCTCAGAGGGGGTTGGTTTGCATTTCTAATTAATGGAGTTTATAAAGGAATAAGCCAGTATGTTAACTGAAAATTCCCTCAGGAATTGTAAACTTACTTCATTAGCTGCCCTCATGTAATCATATCACCCTTTCTCGTGTAAGCCTAGGGGAGAGCGAATGCTATGTGGAGCAGAAACCTTCCTCTGGTATGCATTGCGAGGGAGGTGAGTCTCCCGTGCGGTCGTGTTCTGCAACCCCGCTCCTGTTCAGGTTACCTTCTTCGTCCACCTGCCTGTTCCTGCCATCAGCTTGATGTCTCTGGCTAAGGCAGCAAACGGTGTGAGGTGATTTAAGGACCTCTCTCAGTGGAGTCAGAGAGTAGGTGGGAGGTTTCAGAGAATGCTGTAATCTAGCTGAAGTAAGACACATTTACTCTTTGCAGGAGCTATGGTTTCCGAATGCAGTTTACGCAGAGTCTGAATTTTCTTTACACTGCGTGAAGACAAATACCATAACTTCCCACTGATGTCAACTGGGAGTTGGTGGCTCAGCACATCTAAAGGTTAAATGCCCTCTGTTTCAGTGTTGACCTGGGACACTTGTTTTAGGATACTTGTTAAGGTATTAGTTTAATGCTGAGAAGCCTGTAGAACTTAGTGATAGTTCGCTCCATTCAAATCGCTTGACCCTTATTGTATTATACTTATTACATTATACTTGGTTAGCAAGCCATTATTTGACAAGGTGGATTAATCTTGCAACACGTTTGGGTGAGTAACTGGACTTCCTTTTGCTTTCCACAGACCAGCATTCAGAATGGCAGGCTTGTCCACTTTAATCCTCCTTTTGTGTGCTGCTAAAGATGTGATGCCCTCCAGTTCTCACTGGAAGCCAACTTGGCCATCTTACAGAGTTCCAGTTATCCTGCCACAGTCTACCCTTAACTTGGACAAACCGCAGTTTGATGCTGAAGCCAGACTGGAAGTGGTATCTCCCTGTGGCCCAACATGCCACAAAAGTTCTCCGCTGCCAACTTATGAAGAAGTGAAGAACTACCTGTCCTATGAAACCTTGTACGCTAATGGGAGCCTCACTGAAACTGAAGTGGGCATATATATTCTGAGCAACAGCGGTGATGGGTCTCAAGGCAAATCTCGAACTAAGAGGCAGATCTATGGCTATGACAGCAGGTTTAGCATTTTTGGGAAAGACTTCTTGTTGAATTACCCATTCTCCACATCGGTAAAGCTATCCACAGGTTGCACGGGGACGCTAGTGGCTGAAAAGCATGTTCTTACTGCCGCTCATTGTATCCATGATGGCAAGAGTTACGTCAAAGGAGCTCAGAAACTGCGGGTGGGGTTCCTAAAGCCCAAACTGAAAGATGGCAGCAAAGGGGCCAATATCACCAACTCAGCAATGCCTGAGAAAATGAAATTCCAGTGGATCCGAGTGAAACGGACACATGTCCCCAAAGGATGGATCAAAGGCAACGCCAATGACATTGGCATGGATTATGACTATGCCCTGCTGGAGCTCAAGAAGCCTCATAAAAGAAAGTTTATGAAGATAGGTGTGAGCCCACCAGCAAGGCACTTGCCTGGAGGGAGGATTCACTTCTCTGGTTACGACAATGATCGTCCAGGAAACCTGGTTTACCGTTTCTGTGATGTCAAAGATGAAACGTATGACCTGTTGTACCAGCAGTGCGATGCCCAGCCGGGTGCGAGTGGATCTGGGGTGTACGTGAGGATGTGGAAGAGGCAGAATCACAAATGGGAGCGTAAAATTATTGGAATATTTTCAGGCCATCAGTGGGTGGACATGAACGGCACCCCACAGGATTTCAATGTAGCTGTTCGCATCACGCCCCTCAAATACGCACAGATCTGTTACTGGATCAAAGGCAACTACCTTGACTGCAGGGAAGGATAAAGACAATGAAACTCCTTGAAAGCACTTAATGACTGGTTTTAGTTAACGCATCTGAGGAAAAGCTGGACTTCTGCTGCAAATGTGTGTGATACGATCTGGTAACATCGGGATGTGATATATAGCTTTTCAAGCAAGCCACCTTGTTCTCGGGACAGGGGCTGTGTGGTGCTGTCATTACATCTTGAAACTGGGGAGAAAGGAACATCTGCTGGGTGGGGAAGGAGCAGGTGGACTTGCTGAATTTGCAGCTGAGCAACTGAAGATTAATTAGGGGCGGATCAGTAAACAGTACAAAATCAGAACCGTCTCCAAAGAATCTTATAAAAGGGACGCTGTTGACTATCTCATGCCTACAACGTTTGTTTTAATAAATCCTAGGATTAGTAGAAATGCTTTGATCTGAACTTTTAAAAGAAAATATTTCTATGCTGTTGGGGGCTGAAGAGGGGCATTTAATAGTGTTTGCAACCCAAACATTACAGCTTTGTGTTCCTGCATGAGAAAGGGAGTGTGAAAAGGGCAAGGCATGCGCTGTGGGAGATGAATGCCACACAAATAGCGTGAAGGGTAAATAACTGCATAACACTTCTAACCTTCTTTCGGCCTGAGTGATTTGAGACTTTATTAGTAACATAGTTAAGAAAAATGCTTTTTGAGCAAACAGACCTTGATGTTGCAAGGACTTGACTGTGAAGATGATGTTGGTCATGTGAGCAGTGCCATTGCGTCCTGCTTTGGGAAACACAAATCATACATGGGCTTAAATCTTTATAGCAGCTGGGGCATAGCCTTACCCCTAGCAGGTTGCCTATGAATATACTATTATAGAAAGCATATGGGGACAGAGGCTTGTTTTCTGTTATCACCTACTTGGATCTTTTAAGGGAAATCTCATGTCAGCAACTCAGATTTTCAGAGGGGAAGCCTGTCTTGGCTCTTGCTGGTCATCTGAATTGCTGCCTGCAAAGCAGGTGAATGGGAGAGCAGGACAAGGGTTCTACTGAGCGTTCCCCCTTTTTGTTGAAGATCCATGCTGTTCTACCTAAAAATACACCAGGTAGAGGGACCCTAGATTTATAAGTGTCTCTTTCTCATATCCCTTTGATGGTGTAATTTGTACGGCATTTTGACTTGTGTTTATTGTGTTGTTTGGGGTAGGAATCCTCCTCCCCATAAAATTGTTGAGTTACAAATAATTCTTGGCAAATGCAGAGCTCAGTAATTCTGCAGCTGGAATAGAACCACATTACCGGGTGCAATCTGAGTTTGCTATGAAGTGATGCTCTGCTGTCTCTTATAGGTAACAGTGACTTACATTTTTACTATGGCAAAATTGCAGTTTGAAACAAGAACTGTCTTTTATAGGTAAAATCAGTCCAGCCAAGTACTTGTAGCTCAGCAAACAGCATTGGGAAGTCAGTGTGGTCTGTACAAACAGTGTTTCTTGGTGGATTGTGCCACTGTATTGCAGAAACATGGTTAAGCACATGCTGCCATGCCAATGTTGTTATTTTTTTAAATAGGATAGACACTCGCTCCTGTTCCAGTCTCTCTTCCATCCATCTCTCACTGTCTCCTGAAGCTTACCAAGTTGCCCATGGTGCTTGGTGTTGTGGGGCAAATGGAAGTCCCTGGTGTGAAATGGCAGAGCTGGGAAGGAATGAATCTTAAGCAGAGCTTCCCTATGCTGTACAAGTTAATTCAGCTAAGCCTTTCTTACACTCTACTAATTACTATGGCATTTGTAAACATATGCCTGATGGTGCTTTATCTTTGGCTCTAGTTCTGAAAAACATTTTTTGCTAGAGCTGCCTATGATTATTATTTTTATTGGTGCAGCGTACAAAAACATGGACCCTCATGTGGGCTTTTGGTGCACTCAGATACAAGCAGTTACTAATGCTTTGAAATATGAATAATCAGCATATGTATCTGATGGTCTTTTTCTGCCTTTTTATTTTAATTTCTTTTACTTAATGGCTGTTATCTGGAGCACTTTTGTTTGAATGTATTACAGTGAATAAAGAAAAGTTATGGAATTTCAATGCAGACATTCTTGTATTTGTGCTATACTTAGGTTGCACTTTCAATCTTGTTTCAGTTACCTATTGGGAAGGACATTCAGATACAGAACAGATGTATTAATATACTCAACGCTGTTTATTTTCCTTCAGTTTTCTTTTGTCTCCACCTGTTATAGAAGTAATTTAATATTTTTTTTCAGTAGGCTTAAATACTCCATGTCTTTGGACAGTAATAATCAATCTTAGCTTTCATATAATTGTTGCAGTTCCAAAGCCAGTCATGAGCTCATATTAGTTGAAGCTGAAAATAACCTATTAGACTCAAGAGTCACATTTTTTAAATTAACTTTAGGGTCGATAAACTATGGAGGAATTTGAACCAGTCAGTATAAGGTCATAAATCAGGTCCATCTTCTTTTTCTCTTAGTTGATGCAGTAAGAAGAAAGTTCCTCTGAAGCCAACAGTGAGGCTCACAGTTTTTTGAGGAACACTGGAGTGCAGAAACGTTCTACTTTTTGATTGAGGAATTGCTGTCCATTCACCTTTCCTGATTTCTGGATGTGCATGTTACGTCATGTGGGCTTGAGAACATCAGTCCTGCCTTATGGGACATATTTCCCATCCATTGGCCCTATGTTCTCAACTGCTTTGTTTTGATGCTGTAAACAAACAGGGCTTTTTTTAAAAACCAGACCTTTAAATCATGAGAAAGATAGCCATGCAGCCAGCATAGTTCATCAAGGAAACACAAGTAACTAAAGTATATACAGGCACGACACTAGAAATTTCATTGTCCAGCTGATGATGACTGCTGATAATCTGCAGAACTGAATTGAGTGCCTCATTATTCTCGTGTCTTAAGGCAGAACAGCAGATGGGTATAGAGGGGCTGTTTTGGTTGTGAATGGAAAGCATTACAGTCATCTGCTCCTGCATCTTTAAGAGTCTGACATAAGAAAAATTCTAGTTCATATGATATAAATCCCTCGGAGAACAGTGCTGGAGATGGAAACTGAGGTCTCAAGAAAGCACAGACCATGCCGAGCTCCTCCAGAGCACACAGTGAATTTAGCCTACTGAAGACTGCAGAATATCATCAAGTTTCTTTCTCAGAAGAAAGGTATTTTCCTTGCATCTGTAATTGTTTTGCAACTGAATTCCCAGGCTTGCCTGTTTAGAGGGCAGCCCTCATCTTAAAAGTTGCACGCTGAACTCCAAGCAAGTATAATACATGCTTGAAATTCTTTTCCGTGTTTCCACTTAATCTGCCATTTGTTAGCGGGTTTTGGTAGCATGCCAATGCAATATGCACAGGCCTTGAGAAGAGAAGCTTTCAAAGAGTGGATAAAGTATGATGGGTGGGTAAAAACTTCTTTGCTTTCCCAGAGTAAAAAGGAAGCGTGGACAGAGAAGAGCAGCAAAGAGCGAAAGGGCAATATGATTTGTATCAGAGGAGCAAGATTCACAGCGGATCGGTTGCTGTGTATATATGCACATGTATGGATGTGCATGTGTGTAGGGTTTTTGTGAATAATACTGTCCATTTCCATTCCCTGTTCTACTAGGTATAGAAGACGATGATGAACTAATGAGCTGAAGTAAATTAAGCCTCTTAAAATGAGTGCGTAAATACCAAATTTGAAGCCAGTGTGCAGCAGATATGAGAAGTTTAGACGGTGACTAAACTATAGGTGCACAGGAAAAGCGTAAGTCAGTGACATTAGCATTAGGAACTGGATCTTTTCCACCCAGAAGATGTTTTTTCCTGTCTCACACGGTGACTGTTAGGTTGCATGTGCATTGTGCCTGCTGTTAAAGGTAGTGCGGGCTTTTATAGGTAAATGATTAAACAAGAGAAGACAAGAGAAACGTCTTAGCATGCCCCGAACACTGTTATCAACACTGATTATTCCCAGGATAAAATTATCAGTGATGCTTTGTGCATGGATTAATTTTGAACTAAATGGGAATAGGTTGAATCATGAAGCAATCTCATACTGTTTTTTATCTAAAGATCTCTAACAGTAATTAAGTGATTGTGGCTCAAGGGGAGACAATGAATGTTCATCTGCAAACATTTAATGGACAATATTTATTTTTTTACAATGAATTCCCTTTAAAAGATAAGCATGCATCAGCAGAGATCTACAGGAACTTACTTCGCCAAGCAAATGATCATGATATAAAATACTCCACCTAAACAGCACATACAATGAAAATATCTGATACATGTTAACTGACATTTGCTCATTTGCACTTATTTCAGTTTTGGAAATCACCGTTCATGCCAATTTGGTGAGGAGAGAGTCTTTTTCTGGCAAGCCTGGCCAACTGCAATACGAAGAGCGTGTCCATGAAATATTGACATGTGATGGGAGTATGAAGGTTGTTAGCTCTTACTGGAGTGACAGCAGTAATAAGGTATAATAAATTTTTCCGGCTTATCCTAAACAATTTCCTATAACTATTTTATGCCAAATTATCATAGATTTGGTGATTTTCCACAGGTTTCCACATGAAGAAGTTAATTTAATGATGATTTAGATTTTTTTTTTTGCATACCCTTACCTGTGAAGCCAGATGTATTTACTGCTATGGGCGGGTCAGAAGAGGACAAAAATATTCACATTTGCAAAAGTTCATTAAAGGCTTTTCTAACATGAAGTCCCACTTCTGAGCTGAAGCTGAACTATATTTGCCATCAAACGGAAAGGGGTAGGTTTAAATGGGGTAGTTTAGATGAGTTTAAACCTGAGCTAGCTAGAAAAGAGTTCCTTTTTGGTATTTTCCCACTGTCTCCATCCTTTTTTTTCTGTTCCTGCCCATCCTTGGAAAAGAAAACTTCCTGTGATGAAAAAGAATGGTGATCCTTAAAAATGAGGGGATAAGGTGCACTTCAGAAAACCTGTTCAGCTGGCATGTTTGTGCTTTCCTGCTGCAAAGAGGGTGCCTACCCAATGCCTTGGCTGTTCTGATCATTCTGGGACAGGCAGGTAGCACTTGCTTTGGTTTTGACCAAAAATTTCCACCTGGGTCAAAGAAACCATTCTGATAAAAACTTGTTTGAAATCAGAATGTTTCAACAAAGCTTCAGTTTCTGTGAATTGCTATAAAAGGCTATTTTTCTAATGAATTTCCAGTCAGACCCCGTTTCACTTAACTTCCTGCGGTGGTGTTCTGGTCCCCATGGCAAGGAGGATGGTGCCCCTGCTTGGAAGACGATATTACTGCTTATCAACAGCATTCAACAAAATTCTCTGTCCAAAAGTCATGTTTCACCTCAATTTATTGCAATCTTGTTCATTCTGAATGGAGCACGCAGGGGCTTGTTTTGTTGTTGGTAGGGAAAGGAGCATGCGAGGAGGTACGCACCGCTGCGGTGCGGGGTCAACCGACCGTGGGACCAGAGGCTATGGAAACAGGTGGAACGACAGGGGCTTTCTGGCCTCCGCCGTCTCACAAAAGCTTCACAAAGAAGCTTCTTCTCACAAAGAAGCGTGGGGTGGAAGAAAATGTCACACTGGGCTTCATCCCGCACCCACCAAAGTCTGCTATTGTGTCGGGTGGGAGCAGGATCCGTGCGCAAAGGGATCTGCCACACGGCTTAAATGTCACCAGTCGTGTGGGAGCACTTCTCTCCAGCCAGCCCTTCTGAGGGATCATTGTGGGCAGTGAAAGGGCAGGAAAGACTTTCCCAGAGCGTGTGGGTGGGCGAAAAGCAACCCTTCATGCTGGGAACACATCGGATGCGCGGATAACTCTGAAATGTGTTTTCCCTGAAATAAAGGGTCAGGCTGAGTGAGTTCTGCAGGTGGAAGGAGAGCAGCTTTGCTCAGCAGGACCCTTCCCCGTGCTCAGAGATATCTGGCTACAGCCCAGCGGGAGGGGGATTGCCACACTCTCACCGTTATGGGTGGACCACTCAATGCCTGCCACCTGCCTTCTGCGGGAAAATATTATTTAACAAGAAGAATAAAAAATGAAAGAATAACCTGAAAGAAGCTGTGAGATGTGTTCAGTTCACAGTACCAATGAAACAACTGCCTACAAATGGGTACCCAGAAATACTCGTAATTTTTCTAAGTACCTGTGGCCACTGCTGTTGTTGCCAGTGCTAAAAACCTGAACTGCCTGGGCTGGACCCAAGCGTGTAGGCACTGTGAAGACATCCGCATTAGAAATTCACGTTTCCCAGGCTTCACCATAAAAACAGACTTTCTGTCTCCTTGTTTCCACCAGCCCTCATTCAGGAAACACAATCCCCTTTTAAGTGCATGATCTTAAGCTTTGTATAATGAAATATCTTTAGGGTATTTCTCAGTAATCGGCTCCCTGAGCTCTTCCTGTGAGACATTCTGCTGCTCTTCCCAGCTTTGTGTCACCAGCAAATTTCATTCATGTGCTCCTTCTTCTTGTGCAAGTGTTGCTGGTGAATATATTTAGTTAAGATTGG
Organism: Theristicus caerulescens; assembly: GCA_020745775.1. Lineage (NCBI taxonomy): Eukaryota > Metazoa > Chordata > Aves > Pelecaniformes > Threskiornithidae > Theristicus > Theristicus caerulescens. The sequence goes on along the minus strand of CM036559.1, from coordinate 124,361,546 downwards.
CTAAGAGTGATGCTTGAGAAACTGCTTGTAACCTCCTTCTACCCTGATGGTTCCTCTTTCAGCACCTTTTGTCTCTGCTTCAGCCAGACCCTTTTGCTAATAATTCCCTACATGGCACCATTTCAATTGCTTTGCTGAAATCCAGTTAGATGAGGTGCCCCAAAACGGAGTATTATGAATTAAATCATTGCTTGAGCAATGCTAAGAATCTGCAATAAATTTTGTGCAAAATAGATGGCCTATTTCATCATGCTCACTTTAATCTTTATTTTAATGTTCACCAGAAAGAAATACTTCAATTAAGATTACAGTTTTGGGGCATAGCTTTTAGTGTAATACTATCAAAATAACTGGGGGTCTTTTGGGGCAAAATCTCAAAATTATCCAAGTTTCAAACTTAGGGAAAAAGTTGTATACATTCATTTTTATTAAGCTCTAATCTGGAACATAAACACTGCATTGGTTCTCTTTCTTCATATAGCTGATTGTTTAGAAGCTGATAAACCACAGATAAAGCCTAAGGACACAACTGTGATTTTTTTATTCTCTGTAGCTGCCTTATTTGCGTTGTTACTAATCTGAGCAGTCACAAGATCTTAGCATCATCATGATGATAAAACAGCTCATTCTTTTGATGTCAGATAAAATGCGATTTTGATGTGATTCTGAAGCCAAGAATCATAAAATCTGCTGTCATAATATCTTTCTCTACACTTGAAAAGGCTGTGAGACATCTGGAAATAGAAGAATCTTTTCTTTTGCCCCATAAAAAATAGTGTTGCTCTCTTTTTCCTCCCAGTTTTGACTCTTTCAATCTGGAAAGATTACAAAAACAGTCTGTGAAGTCAGTTTATGGAAGGCTTTAGTAGAAATCCTCTGTTTGGGGTATGAAATATTTTGCATATTTGAACACAAGGGTTAAATCAGGAATCAAAGTTACGAATATCGTCGGTACTAGGTCACACAATCCCACTATTTCAGAGCTGCCACTGATGAGAGGGGCACAGTTCCCTGCATCACCACCTTGCCTCTGCCACAGCCTCGGAGGGATCTCCAGCACTCAGGGGTGACCTGGCAGGAGCTGGGGGCTGCCAGGACCCCACCGCAGGGCAGCAGGAGCAGCCCGGGTAGTCCTGGCTGCTTGGCTCCCAGCTGGGATTTGTGGTTTCCAGCACCATTGGGGTGCAACAGCCAGAGTCATGTACCCATCTGACCTGAGCAAATCCTGTTTGATCGCTCTTAGGTTTGACTAACATACTTCTGTAGCTCCTTTTTGGGTTATTTGGGTTTGGGTTTTGGTTTTGGTTTGTTCATCTCTGTTGTTAGCTGCTCCCAGATTTCCATAATAATCTTCCCTTGTGATACAGGGAGAATTGTAGCCTCTGGACTGATGCGCAGGAGACTGTTTGTTACGTTTGTACCAAACACTGGCACCTTCACTGTAGTCACTTGCTTTATTTTTCCAGTGCATTATTTTTCCAGAGATCCTGTTGCTGAAGGGACAAGCCATAGGAAACCATATGCCCAGCAATGAACACTTGCTTTTGTGAAAGATCTGTCGGTTGAAGGTGAAATGGGAACAGGCTGCAGGATTTAATGAACTATTTCACATGATCCCTCTGAATTTAATACATATGGTGGCTTCAGGTCTCATGACGCTTCACAGCAGACAAAGTACCATTGCTACTGTATTCTTTAAGAAATGCGGAAATCAAAGTCTGCAACTTCTGAGTTCTGCACGTATTTTTGATGCTTAGTGCATGATGTGTGCCTGCTAAATGTTACCAAGGCAGAACATGGTCTATTAAAAGGCACGTAAAAGAGAACGCATGGCTTGCTTTGGTCTTGATCTACTTGCCACTGAAGGTTTACATTTGCTCTTCATGCACTGTATGCAATTTGTTTGGCTTTCAATAAAAATGACGGACAGAATTAATAACAGCCCTGATATCTCATCAGGAGATGCATTCCAAAAATATCTGTCTATCTACACAGTGAGTGTATTAAAGCCTATATAGGATCCTTGTCAATAAAATTCTTCTGCTTCACTCAAAGAGAGACTTTTCATTAGTTTGGAAAAATATTTTCCTCATTATGATCGCTCATTTTCGTGCATCCAGAAAGATATTGAAGGTAACTGATCATTTCTAAAGAATAAACCTTTCACACTACCAGTGCCTAAGTTTGCCTTTTGTTCATTAAAAAAAAAAAAGTTCTTTGTGGCAAAGGATGAGGCTGTATTGTAATGCTCTGGGACACATTGGAGAAAGCACATGGTACTGTTTAATTAAGAAGTTTTATCAATGTACATCAGCCTTGAATTAAAGCTGCGTGGGCCAAGAGGATGCTCACATTTCTGAACTTTGGAAGGATTTGGAGATTGCAAACTTAAACTGTTCTACAGGGATCCGTCTGGTACCCACACTGGTCAGCAGCACATGTGGATCATGGTCTTATACCGCAGACCCTCCATCATTTGAGCTAAATCAGAAACTGCATCTCTAGATAGTTGGGTTTTTTGAGGGTGGTCCAGCTATGTAGCCAGGGATGGGAGTTATCTTTGTCCTTATGCTTCTCAGACACTTCCTGACAACAAAGGAATGGTTAAACTTAGGAGTCTCAGATTCCAATCCCTGCTCTAACAAACAGAAATTCCTCTGTATATTTTCCTGCCAAGTTTTATCTTGTCTGCTGCACTCCTCTTTCTTCCTCATCACTACCATCTGGTGCTGGAGGCATTCCACTTTGTGTTGTCTAAACTGGTTATCAGAGAGTTAATGAGTACCTGGGTAATGCAGGATGGAGACGTGTTCCATCCTTCCTGCACGTCCTGTTTAGTCAGTGGGATTTCCCCCTCTCCTCAGCTTTATTTGTGATGCAGTAAAAATAGATCAGCAGAGTTCCATGCAGAATTGTGAGCAGAGTTTACTTTTAATCGAACTATGTGGTCTTTTTACAAAATCAGTGACAAAGCGGCTATTAAATACCTTTGAAGTTCTTCATAGCCTCCAACCTCAAATGCTCTAGCAAAACAGATCCATTAAAGCTTTTAGCTAAGAGATAAAGAAGGTGAGTAACAGGAGCTCGGAAACAAAGCTGGCTCCATTTCTTTTGGAATGTTGAACAGCTCTTCAAATACCAATGGGCATGAGCAAGCCCAGCCTAGGAAGGGAAGGAAGATAAGAACATGTTTGGATGTAATCCATTCTCAAGAAGACGGAAATGATGAGGGAGCAACCTTCTCACAAACAAAATCATAGTTTTGTGTCAAACACAGTGTCAATCCCAAGGACTGTATTTATGTCAAAAATGGAAACATCCACCAGCTGCTGTGTGGTCCAGGCAAGTTGAAAAGACCCTGGTCTCTTAAACTGCATGGGATTTATGTCTATCCACAAGGTGATAGGTGACATTCAGCCCTTTCCCCCGACTGATGACTGTCCAAACACCAAGAGCTTTTTCTAGTAAAGTCAAAGTCAAGAAGTGTCTATAAAAGTGCTAGACCAGGAGGCTTGTAAGAGTCAGCCTCTGCCTGGAGACAGCCTGACTGCCACAGAGAGGAGCCAATCTATAAATCAGTAAAAAGCCCATCCAGCTAGAAAAAATAAAGCATTAGAGATTAAAATCATGAGGTCACAGTACACAGATTTGCTATGGATGTACCAAACTGGAACCCCTGCAGTGTTTCAGTGGGAAATGCTCCTCCCCTGCCTGTATGAAACATTAACCAAAGCTGCAAGTTCCTTGGAGAAGACAGTGAATATAAAATCTTCTTTCTCCTAGGCTCACTCACCAAGCTTCTCAGTCCATCTCCTTCCACAACGAGTCACCTCTTTCCTGGCTTTTCTTCCTCTTTTTAAGCTCACTCCTGGTTCCTATCACCAGTGGTCTGAACTGGCTCCCACAGAGATAGGAGAGGAGGATACCCTGGCCATGTGTTTCCTTCGTCAGCCTATATGTCACCTCTGCATTGATTCCAAATCTGTATCGTTGACTACCTGTCCTGAACCAGATCCCCCAAGTCACAGTCTCATGTGAAAATTTAGATCCTTCTCAACTTCTCTGTTACAGCTTCTAATCCTTCCTAATCCCAAATTTCCAGCTGCCTGCTAATCCTTTCCCTTTTCCTACTCCTATTTTAAACATTTCCATATTGAATTCAAATGCTTCTTTCTTGGTGCTCCTGGGAGTCTGGGTCACCCAAAGCAGAGCAGATACCAAATCCCAAACCTTGCTTGCAGTGCCAGCCACAGCTCTTCATCATTGGGAAGATCAATGTTTGTCCCCACTGTCTTCAACTGGGGCAGTTGTAGAAGTCTGGTGGATTCGATGCCCTTGCAGTCAGATTAGTGCCAGGGCCTGGTTAGCACCACGGTCTCATGAGTGTAAATGGTTTGAGCACATGGGAAAAAAATGAAAGGTTTGAGCATGACCAGTAAGGACAGACTCTTCAAAGACGGTAGCTATTTCCGCAGAAGAAGCTTCTGTAGAGCAAATATAGTTGTTTGGTTTTTTTTTTTTTCTGAGAGCTTAGAGATTGGTCAGATTTGGGCAGACTTTCAGAAAACAAGGGAAATAAAACTGCTGCAAACACCTGGTTTGCTCCTCTTCCAAATCCAGCAGCACTAGAACAGCCTCTTTTTACCCAAAATGGCTTTATTTTTTTTTTTAACCTGTGCAGCAATCTCTTTCACCTCCGTGTTTCAACTGAGGAATGAATGAAGTTTCCAAGAATATGTCAGCAGAAAGCTGAACTTCAGGAACATCACTACCTTACAGCTCGAGTTTGCCAAGATCTTAGGACCTTTAACCAGGATCTTATAAAGGAAAGTATCAGGGAACTTCAATAACAGGCAGTGAGCTCCGAGACTTGTAGCTGAGGGCTGACAGGAGTTAGGGAGCAGAGGATCTGAGACAGGAGAGGTCAAGAGCTCTAGAGCTGCTCAAAGTGTTTTGATGGCAATCCCAGGAAGAGCTGCATATGGAGTTGGATGACTGAAGAGGGAGTGTTGAGGCAGCAAAAAGGGTGTGGAAGATGAACTGGAAAGCTGTTTCTTCATTATGGGAATTGTGGTTCAGTTACAGGCAGAAGTGGGTGGAAAACCCCCCTTTCACCTCCCCAGTGAAGGCGAAAAGCTCTAGTAGAAGAGGGGAGAAAATTGGCATGGAGGAAGAGAGGCATACATGAAAGGAAGAAAAAGGCAAGATTATTGTTTTCCCTGGGAAATATGGTGTTTTAGTTGAGTTAGAAGAGAAATTTGCTACAAACTTTAATAACTGAATGATATCACTGCAGAGAAATCCTATAAACCATTTCACCTTCTTGTACAACTTCATCTAACCTATGGCAGAGGATGACAACTTCAACAGCTGTAGAGCTTTCTGACAAGATTCAAATGTAAATATTTGAAGCAAAATAATCTGGACAGATGTAACTTTAGATAGCTGTGGTGTAAATTTGAGACAATTAGAGTTAGGATTAAGTTTTAAATGATCAGACAATTTAATTCTGAGCAAGAATGCTAACATGGAGGAAATACTGAGATTTAACCTTCTGGGGATTTTTATGCTCTGTGGAACAGAAGAACTGAAACCATATTGGCCTGTTTGAAGAATTTAGTTGTCACTGAAAGAGAAGCTAAAAACAAACCAATTCTCATTTTATACCAGACCCAGAAGGAAGATAATCCAGTGATCAGAGGTTAGTCTGGAATTCAGACCTGGATTTACTTCCCCTGACTGTGTAACCACACACAGATTTGGAAGACATTTAAATGTCAAACTCCAAAGAAATAAAGATAATTAGTCTGGGTTTCTGCTTCTCTGGATACAATTTGGGCTGAGTAAATGCAGATGTCTGTGATGTGAGAAACACTTCTTCACAGTCAATGGAGAGGAGAAGCCATTTTCATAGAATCATAGAATCGTAGAATCATTTAGGTTGGAAAAGACCTTTAAGATCATCGAGTCCAACTGTTAACCTATCACTGCCAAGTCCACCACTAAACCATGTCCCTAAGCACCACATCTACCTGTCTTTTAAATACCTCCAGGGATGGGGACTCAACCACTTCCCTGGGCAGCCTGTGCCAGTGCCTGACTACCCTTTCACTGAAGAAATTTTTCCTAATATCCAACCTAAACCTCCCCTGGCACAACTTGAGGCCATTTCCTCTCGTCCTATCGCTTGTTACTTGGGAGAAGAGACCAACCCCCACCTCACTACAGCCTCCTTTCAGGTAGTTGTAGAGAGCAATAAGGTCTTCCCTCAGCCTCCTCTTCTCCAAACTAAACAACCCCAGCTCCCTCAGCCGCTCCTCATAAGACTTGTGCTCCAGACCCTTCACCAGCTTCGTTGCCCTTCTCTGGCCACACTCCAGCACCTCAGTGTCCTTCTTGTAGTGAGGGGCCCAAAACTGGACGCAGTACTTGAGGTGCAGCCTCACCAGTGCCAAATACAGGGGCACTATCACCTCCCTGGTCCTGCTGGCCACACTATTCCCGATACAAGCCAGGATGCCATTGGCCTTCTTGGCCACCTGGGCACACTGCTGGCTCATGTTCAGCTGGCTGTTGACCAGCACCCCTAGGTCCTTTTCCTTTTTTGTAGGTCACGATTCAAGTTTCCCTAAAGTTGATGTTTAAAATAGGTCAGATGAATCACTGAATAATATTGTCTCTCTCTATTTTCTCTAAAAGGAGCTGAGGGCTCTTAGCTCAGTTATGGGAGAGCAGAACTTTCCTGTTTCGGAAAGGTAGCTGACAGCCAAAACTGTTAAATTTGGATGGTGCTCAGACGCTGGTCTAGCAACATCAAAGTACTATAGATAGATTTCAAAGGTCAGCCTGGAACACACTTCGTTTCCTCTTAAAATTCAAAGGGATTTGAGTCAGATGTGCTCTCCACAGCACATCTTTAGGGATTCTGCCCATCTTTGAGAATTGTTCTTGTTTTCTGGGATCCAGTGAAAGCCATTGATGTGAGGGAGGACTGAGAAGTCCTCAAAGGAAAACTCAAGCCAGTTCTTCCCTCGCAGCACTCCCTAATCACCAGGCAGACCTGGCATGGGCCCCAGCACAGTGACTCCTTTCCTTTTGCCACTTGACTTTCTGTGCCACAGGCCAAATAAATTAAGGAAACTATAACCAAATGCAGTACTGAAAAAAAATTAAAATTGAAATTGTGCCCAATTGGCCATGCCTCGCTCTGCACATTTACAGGGCTTTGCATCTTTTCATTGTATTTTATAAGTTCACTTTTCATTCCCACTTCCAAGACCTTCTCCCCTTCCTCTCTTTGCAAGGAGTGTTTGTTTTGTGCTGACTGCATTGCTCTGGACACATGGCCCGCTATCACATCACCTGCTCTGGAAACCGCCTTGAAGTCAGGAAACCTGTGTTTCATATCTCATTCCACATTTGGTGTTGTTCTGATCCTCTGACCACATCAAACGCAAGCAGAAACCACCACATTCACCAAAAGGCACGCCTACTTTCGCCAAATCCCTGCTTCAGGAACAGGAAAATTGCTTCGGCCTTCAAAGAGGTTTTCCTGGTTTTGTGGTGCCTTTTGTAGGTGCCCGCCTCTGTCCCAAATCCCTGGGACCTTTACAAGAATGGCCTCCACCCCTTCCTGTCTACTTGTTTCCTCCCAGGTGCTTTCTTTCTGTAGCGTTTAGTTACTAACCATTTTCTCCCTTTATGTGTGACCTTTCCAAAGCCGTGCAAGATGATACAGCACAAATCTCAAAGCCACAGTATGTTCTGCTTTGGCTGGGCAGCTCACAGCACTAACTTTTCCCTCCGTTGCTTCTTATCGTCATCTTACAAAGTTCATGTGTGTGTTGTCATACAGGCTCCTCCAGAGCTGATGCCATGTGCTGTTTTAATGTCCTGTGAAGCCCCCACATTAAAGACACGTTTCAAGATAGCGCTGTGTTACTGAGCAAGGTTTGATGCTGTGTTTGTGGGTGGAGAAATTGCACTACCACCACCACCTTCAAAAAACCCAAATCACACGAAAGGTTGTCCATGGTTGTTCTTCACAGCATTGCAAGACTATTTAGGGGAAATACACAGCCAGGTTTTTTGCAACTCAACATCTTGAGGATCCTCATGTGCAGAAAACCTGTGATATCTGGGTGACTCTTATTCCAGGAATTTGGGTGATAGGATCCTATTCACTTCCAGAGATACTACCTCCCCATCCAAGACTCAAAAGTCACTTCTCTATTTTTCACTGCTTTCTGCAGGTTTGCACCTCATGAGCTCTGAGCATGGCTCCACTCCTTCTCTTCCACGTTTTCTCCACATGCTTCCACATCTTCTTTGCCATAACTTTCTTCCCTGAGAATTTCCTTCTCACTCATTGTACACTATTGCCTGTAATTCACCTTTTCTTACCTCTGAAAACCCAAGACTTATCCCATCTTTTTTATTACCTTGCCTTTCATAAGGAAGGAAGATTTTGATTACCTTGCCTATTATAAGGTGCTTGCAGCCCAGAAAGCCAACCGTATCCTGGGCTGCATCAAAAGCAGCATGGCCAGCAGGGCGACGGAGGTGATTCTGCCCCTCTGCTCTGCTCTCATGAGGCCCCACCTGGAGCCCTGCGTCCAGCTCTGGGGTCCTCAGCACAGGAAAGACATGGACCTGTTGGAGTCAGTCCAGAGGAGGCCATGAAGATGATCAGGGGTCTGGAGCACCTCTGCTATGAGGACAGGCTGAGAGAGTTGGGGCTGTTCAGCCTGGAGAAGAGAAGGCTGCGGGGAGACCTTATAGTGACCTTCCAGTACCTGAAGGGGGCCTACAGGAAAGCTGGGGAGGGACTCTTTATCAGGGAGTGTAGTGATAGGATGAGGGGTAGCGGTTTTAAACTGAAAGAGGGTAGATTTAGAATAGATATGAGGAAGAAATTCTTTACTATGAGGGTGGTGAGGCACTGGAACAGGTTGCCCAGAGAAGCTGTGCATGCCCCATCCCTGGGAGTGTTCAAGGCCAGGCTGGATGGGGCTCTGAGGAACCTGGTCTAGTGGAAGGTGTCCCTGCCCATGGCAGGGGGGTTGGAACCACATGATCTTTAAGGTCCCTTCCAACCCAAACCATTCTATGATTCTATGATTCTATGAAGACGACACCAAGATGCTCTGGCGCATACTGAATGGGGTTCCTAAAGGAGCCAGAGAGAGAGCATAGGACTTCAGAGCAGCCCCAAAGTGTTTTCCTGTAATAAGCTCACCAAAATGGTTCAAAAGGTCTTTTGAATGCAAGTTTCGTTAGAGCATGAACACCAGGCAATGAAAAAAGGCTCCTACATCTCTGTTGGCCATCATGGCATGTCTGGAAGCAAGGTGTCAGCTCACTCAGGGACTTTCTGAGCTGCAGCAAACTATAGAGTCTCCTTGGTCATGCTTTCCTTTTCCTTCCTGCTCCTGCCCCTCTCACCTCCCTCACAGTTTCCCTGTGGAGCTGCAGGACCCCAGCTCTGAGCTGGGACATTGTCCTTGCCCCCTGTCTCCTCCCTTGCCATCTGGAGACACTCAGTTGCCTCCAGGCAATGGGTCGTTTTCCATCCACTTGCTCTAATCACTGAAAATATGACATGAACTGGAGTGAGCAGGCTAGAGGTGTCCTGTCCTTCGCAAGCACGTTGGGTGATTTTGTCCTGTGGGCAGGAGATTTGTTTTCCACCCTCTTGGTTGTTCCTGGTTCCTACCTTGACATCCACTCTGATGGCAGCTCCCGAGCCTTTTCCCTCTTTGCAGACTGTCAGTTGGCTGTTCTGTCCTTTTTCTAGTGGTTTGGAGGGAATTCTAAAAATTCCTAGAATTGCTATATTGCCTGAACTGCACAGTGTGCCAGCAGGCCTGGCAGTGCCTTTGGCTTTTATAGCTGCTGGATTTTTTGCTTTTTTTTTCTCACAAGTCTTACAAGAGTCTTAAAAGTCTCTCCTGCTATCATGTCCTTAGTAGCACTCTAATAACTTTAGAATCAGAGATAGTAATGGCAAAAAAAGATTTATTTCATCATCTAGTTCATCCCTCTGCTGTTGCACAATTATTCCCCAGGGAGCACTTCAGGCTCCCATCCAAGAAATTTTTATGTTTAGCTTCAATCTCAAAAGCAGCTCTGCAAGCATGATAGTGCAAGGCTCATTGTCTGCCTTTCAGCCATTTCAAAAATTAATTTGCCCAAAGTACAAATAAAAGATTATTTTTTTCCCCTTCTGACAGTTAGGCCTATAAAATGTTTGAAACATCAAAGCCAAACTGCGTTTCTTCTGGCTCTAACTTCATTAGCCAGAAAGCATCTGCAACTGGAAATGAATCTGCAGCTGTGTTGATGGTTTGCAATCCAGAGTTAAAAAGCACTTCACTTTCTCATAGCTCGGTTAGCACTTTATAGCAAGCAGGAGGGGAAGGGAAAGAAATCGTATTGTAATTAATATGGGTAATAATTTTAGAGGAGTGATCTTTATTGCATAACATTTGTATGTATGTATCAGTATTTCAAGGAACTCCATTTTTAAAAGGCTGCTTAACTCTGACAGCCACTTTAGGTAAGATATGAATCATAATTCATTCGGATGAAGTTTGATTAGACACGCTGCCTTTGTTAGTGGTAAGGGGGAGCAGGGACAGGTGATTAACACAGCTCTGTAAGGCAGGAGACAGGTTTCTTCTCTTGAGCTACCATGGGAGAAACTGCTTTTTCTTGTCTGTGCTTCTGTGGCCCTTCTCTGGGGAAACACCACTGACTGATTTGTGTCTTTTGCCTTATAAATGGCGCAGGCGATATGAGGGACCCACAGGGACAAAGGTAGCCCCCAAATGCTCATTTTGTTGAGTACGCAGAAAATGCACAATGCAGGCACCCACCGTGTCCTTGGGGTATGAGCCATTTTATGGGCTATTCGCCCACACTCACTCACTGGGCTAGCGTGAGGATTATTGAATGTATTTTCAACAGCTCCAGACACGTGTAGTGACAAAGCTCACATGGCCAGAAATAGTAAAACTTGCTGCAGATGCAACGTGTTTTTCAGACCCTTAAGACAGATTAACCTAGAGATAAATAAATGCCATGCGGAGGCTTTCCCATTGCTTTGATCAAAGAACAGGGTTTTTTATTGCTTAATTAAAACCCACAAGTCTGTTATTCCCCTCATCCACCTATCATCACACACAGTTCAGCCTAAAAGGCACCGAGCCTGGAAGGTCACCAGATTTCCCACTTTCCCTCTTTCCTTCGCTTGCACCCAGAGCTTGTCGCTATGGGGTTAGCTTTGCTCAGAGGGTTTTAAGCTGGGAAAGTCCTTTGCTAAGGCTCAGTTTTTGGAGCATAGGTGGCATGATGAAGAACGGCAGGGCTGGGCATTTGTACCAAGCTGGGAAACATTAGGTTGGTCACAGCTCCGTGGTGGGATTGCACAGAGAAGTTCACGATCCCGTTGTCCTTTTTGCTGTTAGAGGCATGATGTGGCCAGTTTGGGAGGCCTGTCTGCATCCTTGGGATACCTATGCTGGATTTGCTGGTGATGGCTCAGGTTTTGCAGGGTGGCAGGGGGAGAAGAGGACTCGGATTGGGTCTGTGGCTGCTCCATCGAGGGCTACACTTCAGCTGCAGGCTGCAGGCAGTTCCTGCCCGGCTCGAAGCAGCTCTCAGCACTGCTCAGGTCCTGATGATGCAGAAGATGGGAACCTGAGACTTAAAAAACAATTTTGTTTTAAAAGAGTCTGTGCCCCTTGGAATGTACTCTCTCCTTCTGGGCTGAGCATTTGCAAAATGTTACTTAATAGAGACATAATGTAAAATCCTAGCTCCAGACGCACTCGGCTCTCGGTCCAAAAATAATCAAAATCTGAGGCTGGAACCACATGCCAGTTTTGCAACTGGCTCCGTGACAGCAGTTGAACTATAAACACAGAATCAATCAGCCCAGCTCTTTGGGAGGTTGAAATCCAGGCCAGATTTTGAAATCTGGGACCTCTCTTTAGTAATTTACAGCATACAAAAAGAAATTCAATAATAAGCCTGGTTTAGCTTCCATAAAACCTTTGGGTCGACAAAGCAGCACTTCCACGTGTTCAGATCTATTGGGTCTCCCTGCTCTCTTCACAGTGGAATCCTTGCACAGCAAGAAGTGAAACAAGTTAGTGTTTTCCAAACTTTTTGCATGGATTTTAAGCTAATTCCCATTCTTCTCTCTAAGGAGGGATGCGTCCAAAGGAAGGGGGTTTTGAAGAGCAAGGAGGCAGCTCTAAACACAGACTGCATGTGACACAGTGGAGCAAATGGCATTTCTTTGCTGATCTGGTCAATGAGCTGTTTAGTTCTGGGTTTGTTTTTGCAGCAGTGGATCTCTCCCCTCGCCTGGGACTTCTGGGACCTTTGTCCTGCAAATATTTCAGAACCGTAAAAAGCTTGAAAAACAAGAGTGACTACAGGATATTAAACGCTCATTGCTTTTAAATGAGCAGATGGTACTTTTACCAAATCCTATCATTTTGGCCATATTTTTCTTGTGCTGTCATTTTTTGATAGCTTGTTTTTACTGTAGAAAAGGTCTGCGAAGCAGCTGCCAGCAAAGTGATTGTAACTGGATAGCGTTTGTACATTTGAAAATCTTCTTAAATGATATGCAAGTCTATTAAAATATGTTTGTCTGGAGTTCAGAAGGTATTTCATGCAGGGAATTGTTCCGCTGCAGCCTACATCTGCCTTTTTTATTAAAACACAAAATTAAATTATTGTTTAAAAGAGTACTTAAAATGTTATTGGAACAAATTATCACCAGATATCCTGAGTGATGTGGTAGTTGTGCAGTAAGGCACAGGCCTGCCTGCGCTGCACATCTCAGCTTGTAAAGACCGGGCTGCTTTGAAGCTGCATCTCAGCTCACCTACACGGATACGCTAATGAGATGAAGCAGCGATGAACATTTATATCTGCACGAGATAAAAGCGATGAGAAGGGCTAGCTTTTAGAGGTCAAACCAGGCTCCATGTGGAAACACAAAGGATGCCATGTGGAATATTTCCATTTCAGCTCTTCTTAGCAACTACCACTTTTGAGCGCAATGTGTTTCATTGTCTGGAGGTAAGAGCTAGGAAGTCCCTCTGCAGCTCCTGTGAGAAGTCATAAATCTTCCAGTTGCAAAGAACAGCTCCTAAGAGTTTCCCACCCATCTTTTTATTGCCACTAGCCCTTCCTTTCTCAAATTTTTTCATCTTTATCAAAATGCAACTTATTGTTAATAATGCTTTACTATTCAGATACGCCTTTCAGGTGATGATCTACCTGCATGCCATACGAAGCGAGTATCAATCTGTGTTGTAAACATAAAACTGTAATGTGCTAAGACCGAGAGCAATTCTGCGAAATAGGCCATTGCAACCTTACCTTATTGCTGGATAAATTAGGCTAGAAATGGCATATCCAAAGTTCCCAAATCTGCATTTGAGACTGAGTGATAAGAATGCCCAGGTCCTTTTGTCTGAGCTGAGCTAGAAGAAACCATGAAAGTGTATGGATGTATGTATATGAAGCTGGTTTGGGGATTTTTTTTTTTAGTTTGTATATAACATACAATTTACCATGACATAACACTCTATTTTTAACCTGATTATATCTATATGTAAACCCAAGCTTTCACTTAACCCCTTTCTTCAGAACTTAAAATTGGGTCGAGTATTGAGTTGGCTGGCCTGCAAACCAAATCCCTCTTCATCTGGAGAACATCCATATGTCTTCAAGGTGCTCTTGAAGGTCAGCTGTCTTGATTTGACTTGCAGTGAGGAGACCTGTGCCCAGCTGCTTGCTCATAGGAAAGCTGCACACTTGCCAAAGCTGGGAAGGTCAGTGAAGCAGAGTATGGAAAGCACTTTGGGATGCCTGCAAGAGCTGTCATGAGTTACTCATGGGATCCTCATGTGTGGGCTAGGTATATGATATTTAAGTGCCTGCTCAGGAGCAGTAAGAGTGGGGCTGCTCCACGAGGGAGGACAAGCTGGAAGCTGAGAGTGATCCCAGCACGGGCAGTGCCCTCCCCAGCAGGGCGCAGTCACAGGTGGGCCAAGACCAGCTCTGTTGAGTACCCAGTGGCCATCAGACAAGTCAAGGTCTAGGGTCCATCCAGGCAGCCTGGTCAGGAGCAAGTGGAGATGGGGCCAGAGACAGGACTGGAGGCAAGGCTACTTACAGCATGGGTGCAGGGAGGTCAGGTTGGTCAGGTCAATTAATTAAGGCCTATGATTGGTCTCAGGGTCCTGATGCTGCTTAGCAAAAGCTCGCTCAATAGCAAGACAGAGTGGTGGTAGGCAGACCCTGCTTTGCAGGACCACTGTGCAACAGGCAGTGGGTGCTATCATATAAATCTCTCCCTGACCTTCACACCTGCTCTGCTTCTATGACTTCTAGCCCTGTCATCTTGGCCCGAAATCTCAAAAGCCCTGAGCCAGCGTCCTCGAAAGTAATTTGGATTCTTTCCACTGGCTTCAGTTTTGTTTGAGCCAGCCAGTTACGGGCTCTTCCTGGTCTCCCAGCACTGCTGCCGAGCGTGCCGCATTTTCCGTCCACTAGAAAGGCAGTTGTCAGCGGAGAGGTTCAGGTCGGGTGACAGCCAGGGAAGTTTGCTTGCAAATGGCTGTAGGGAGCTCATTTATTAGAAATTAAAACCACACCATGGAGAGATGAAAACAATTCTTGCTGCAAGTACAATAGGGTCTGTTAGCCAGAAGGTACTGCTCTGCTTTTGATTAATTCTTGCTCTTTAATTAATCCTTTCAGTTTATTATCCTTCTTGGAACTTTTCTGGAATAACAAAATGACAGATCTAGGCAATCAAATACGTTTTCGCAGGGCTGAACCTGGATCTGATTGTGTTTGGCTTTCCCTGGCTTCAGGGAGGGCAGAAGCAGCTCTGTCCCAAGCCGTGGATGTGCTGCCTGCATGCCAGGGACTGCCCTGGGCTGCCTGTGCCCCAAGGGAAATGCCATCCCGGGTGGGAATAACCCATGTTATCCTCTGCTGGCTTCCCAGGGGAAGCAGGTTGACCTGCAGCTCGACCAGAGCTTCGCCCTGCATTTGTAAGGGAGAGGGTTTGGGTTTCCATTCCCTTTTGCTGCTGGGACTCACTTTGTGCAGCTCCTTGGCTGAGGAAAGTCTCCTCTCCATCCTTGAGCTAGATAAGGAGAGGGGACTTTTTTTTTTTTAACAGGAAAAAGCCACTTGGCTCTATTTGTCATTCTTCATTAACCTTATCTCAGCCCCTCTTTATCCTCCTTTATCCCGTGTTGCCTGGTCACTGTACCTCTTAATACTTCCTCTCTTGATAAAGATGTCTTGTTCAAAGTGTATTTATATCATTAGTTTCAACCGCCTTAGTTGGGAATGAGACCCTTTGTGATTGGCTTGGTTGTCGTTTTCGCAGCCTCAGTCCAAGGGGCAGGGTTATAAAAATGTCCCGTACTTTTGCTGAGGCCCACCCCTTCCCAGGAGACATTTCCAGGCTTTAATCTGTGTCTTCGCAGATCACGCGAGGCCGGTGCGGCTGGGCTGCACGAGGGGGCACGTATCGCTTAGTGCTCAGCTCTTCAGCCCTGGCTCTTAGGGAAGCTGAACCCCAGGAACGGCAGAGCAAAAAGCAGAGCCGAGGAGCCCTGAATGCCAGTTGTACCCCCAGTCCCTTAATTTTCTTTCATTTTTCAATGCTTTATATGGGTATGGTCTGTTGAACCCACTCGTCATTTTATATACTTTTTGATGTTCTTTACAGTGAGGGTGACGCCGAGTGTTCTGGGTGATTCTGATTATCAGGACAGCCTTGCATAAGCGCAGTTGCTGCATCGCTGCGATCTCTCGCTGGGCTGCAGGCACACGCCTCCCCCTCCATCAGCATTCCTCACCCTTTCGGACATTTAACTCTGAGGACTTGGGCGCTGATTTCCCCTCCCTTCCTGTCCTTTGTTATATAGATTAGATATTACAGGGAGCTTTATGAACATAAGAAGCCCTCGATTTCCAGTGTCACCCTGCGAAGATTTAAAGGTCCACATAACAAGAGCCGGTGATCAGGCTCTTGTAACAATTTGGCTATGGGAAAAAAAGTTGTGAAAATGGATTTAAAAAAAAATGAAAAAAAAAAGAAAAAGAAACAAAACCTGAAGAGTTCTTAAAAGTATTTGGAACCTTGGGCCAGTTCTAAGATGTACCAGGGGAGGTTGCAAGGAGTGGTAGGACAGTGTTTGTGTATGTTTGGTTTCCAAGACTGGCTTTCATGGAAACAGCAAGATAGAAAGTGGTTTTGGTCAGGAATCTCAATAACTTTCACGGCAGCACAGTGCAAAGTAGATAGCTCGGGCTGTCAGTGCTGACTCTGTTTTCCCATGGTCAGAGTTCAAACTTCAAGCTCAGGTTTTAATAAGCCTGGTACCTGTAGAGACAAGGCATGGTAAGGTAATTCATGCAGCTTGAGAGTGGGTTGTGTTGTCCATGCAGATGCAGCTAGAAACTCTTCTGGCATTTTTGCTTTGAGCTAGGGTGTTCACCTCTGGGGTTTGGTTCAGGGGTACTTTGAGAACCTCAGTTTCTTTGCTGTGAAGAAACAGATGTGCAAGGGGAAGAGCAAGGTGTGCACAAAGGAGTAACCTCTGTATGGAGTGGGTGTACCTGAGACACAACTGGCTTAGACATAGCTTGAGACGTCTTGCCTATGGTTACACAGATGGTCCATACTTTAAAATCTGGTACAGGATTTAGTTAGACACTAAAACACCTACGTGCAGGTGTGTACATGAGGACTAAGTGCCTATGCTCCCATTATAGTCAATGGAGATCCGGCTGATCCAGACCATGGAGCCTTCAGCACAATTTGGCCTCCAGCATAATTTGGTTCACCCTGAAGGAGTCACCTGATAGTTATTCAACTGAGTCATTTCCAGACTCCATTGACTATGACTTTATTGGAGGCACCATCTATATTTCCCATAATGAGAGCATAGTCCTTAGTTCACATGCAGATGCCTACAAGTAGGTATTTGAATCCCACCCCAGTTTCCTTTCCAGTGCCTGTTAACTTCTTGGAAATTTTGTAGGAGTCAAAATTTCAATCAATGATTATCATTTATCAAAGTCCCCCAGAAAGGAACTATCTCTTAGGCACCTGAGTTTGACCACTGTGGTTATTCTCAGGTTTCACCTTCTAGACAGTTTGGTTTGTCTGGTTCTGGATATGGAACAGAAACCTAACACCAAAATATTTCTCCAAGCTCTGCTGGCTTCTCCACGAATACCATCATGTGTGACTCATGCTCTTTGGCATGGATAAGTAGCTAGATTTAAAATACAGTTTTGTACTTCTTTTGATTTCCAAATAAAGCCTAATGGAAAAAATATTATTTATCCCTGCACTTTATGCATTAAAAAATACACCGACTTTGTTGCAATAAAAAACTGTTTAATTCCCTATATTAAAAAAAAAAAAAACACAATGTTTTTACCAAGCATTTTTAAGTCTGAAAAATCTGAGTAAGTTTCTCATTAGTGCAACCTTTTCTGGTTAGCCCTGGCAGGGGAATACTTCCCTGCTGTCCCAGTGTCCTAAAACTAGGCTTGTGCTACCTAAGAGGGTGTTTGGGATGCATCTCAGTGGGGATTAGCAGGAGCTATAAAGCTTCTGACCTTTTAAACACTAAAGCAAAATCTGAAATCTCTGCTCATAAGTATTCACAACTTTAAATCTCAGGCTGTCTTTAACCTTGTCTTTAATTAGACACCCGGGTACTATCACAGCAGAAATAACCTGGTGTGTCAGCACCAACGTAGCCTTCAGCAGTAGACGCAGATGCTGTTTGGCAGCCCGGGTTCCTCCAACACTTGCATTCCTTCTGTCTGCACTCACCTTCCCCACTGATATCTAACACTTCACCCTGGGCTCTGGTGCTGGAATAGGGAAAAATCATAAAGAAATTCAGGAAGAAAAATACAAGCTTGGTGTCCTGGTTTTGGCTGGGATAGAGTTAATTTTCTTCCTAGTAGCTGGTGTAGTGCTGTGTTTTGGATTTAGTATGAGAATAATGTTGATAACACACTGATGTTTTAGTTGTTGCTAAGCAGTGCTTACTCTGGTCAAGGACTTCTCAGCTTCCCATGCTCTGCCAGGGGCACAAGAAGCTGGGAGGGGGCACAGCCAGGACAGCTGACCCAGACTGGCCAAAGGGCTGTTCCATATCGTATGGCATCATGCCCAGTATATAAACTGGGGAGGACCACTGCTCAGGAACGGGCTGGGCATTGGTCGGCAGGTGGTGAGCAATTGCATCACTTGCTTTGTATATTATTATTGTTGTTATTACTTCTACTATTTTACTTTCTTTTATTTCAATCATTAAACTGTTCTTATCTCAACCCACGAGTTTTCTCACTTTTACTCTTCCGATTCTCTCCCCCATCCCACCGGGGAGAGGGGAGTGAGCGAGCGGCTGGGTGGTGCTTGGTTGTCAGCTGGGGTTAAACCACAACAATTGGTAAAGTTACAGCCAGCACAGTCAGAAAGAAAAGGAGATGAATGCTTTGTCTGTACAACATGTTTTCCAAACCCAGGTCAGACAATGTTGGGTTGCTCACCCTCCAGAAAAGGAGGTTTGACTTATTGCTCTTCACTGCTGTGCCCTGTTTTCATCCCAGCCAGTGCCTCTGTGTGTCCTTAGGCAAGTCACTTAAATGCTTCTTCAATTCTTTTTATCTACAGAATTATCCTTTCCCCCCACTCTTTGCTCTCCCCGCTGGGTTACACCAGCCAGGCAGAGGAACCAACCTCAGCACCATGCTAATGTGGTCGTGCAGCCGTCAGGTCAAAGCTGGCTCACGGCCCACCTGCTCTGAGCGCTGGCAAGTGCGTTCATGTCTGCCCAGGGTCTCCCATGCAGATTTATCCCAAGTGACCTAGCCTGCATACTGGAAGTCATTAGTGCTGTGCGCCATGCAGGTTAATTTATCCTCCTTCGCTGAAGGCAAATGGTGTGTGAAAAGAAGGCTTATTATCCGACTTTACTGACAGGACATTCAGCTATGAAATACTTCAGTCTCTTCAACATTAATCTCCTTGCTATTATGGGGATTGCCTCGTACTATAAGGACTTTGCACAATGCTTATCTCAGGGGGGTTCTTATCTGAATTGCTCTATATAGGTGCTATTGTACGAGTGACAATTATAATACAAAGCTTTGGAAAGAATAATAACTTAAATGTCCTTCTTTTCCATGTTTAATGGCATTTCCCTCATTTCCTAGTGTTTAGGGAAATTCAGGTTTTTTCCTAGTAGCTGGTTTTAGCTTTATTTAGGAAGTTCAGCTTTATGTAAGTGACATTGTCCCAGAGGAAGGACTAGTTAGATCTGTGTAAACGATGAGTGTTTTGAAGGAAAATTAATGCCTTCCTCATTTGCCCACAGATGGTGAATATTCATCAAAAGTAAACTGCAAATATTTTAATCCAGAGATGACCTCAGACATAAACAACAATTGCTTGCAGTGACGGAGACTGAGTCACATTTTGACAGAGCTGATCCGGGCAGGAAGGGTCTACCTAATTTCCTAAAGGTGCTCAGGGACCGAATTTGTCTGATCTCCTCTAATAGCTAGATGCCAGTGAGGAGAAAAAATGCTTCTTTGTTTTGTCTTGAGCTTTATCTTAGCTTTTTTTTAATTCCTGAGATAACACCACTACATCAGGAAACTAAAATGGGCTTGATCGCTGGTACCAGGAGCTGCCCAGGAGCCAGTGGAGACACTGATGTTCATGGAAACCTGAAGGATGGAGAAAGCAGGCTGAGTTGGCCTTGTCTTCCCATTCAGATTCAAACAGGGAATCACAGCGAGTCAAATGGGAGGTCACAAAGGCATGGGTCAGCAAGGCCTCGTCCAGGAGGAAATAAGGGAATTTCTTAGCTTGCCAGAGATGAAATAAAGTGCTTTTAGAGAGTGCTGTCCTGCCAGTTCTGAGAAGGACTCCAAGTTTCTTCAACATGGGGACAGGAGGGAGATGTGCTATGGAGCAATGCGAGATCAGTGTCCAAGTGAGCCCTTTAAAGCATTTCACCTCTTTGACCAGCATCACTCTGGTTTTGCTTGGGTTCATCTGAGCCATTGCTGTCTGCAAGGTGATTCGCAATGATGCTGAGGTGTGTAGTTAAGAGTCATCACTTGTTGGCTAAGGCTCTGGACTTACGGTCTCAGACACCGGTGTCACACTGATATGAAGGAGAGGTGCAACCAGTGTGAATATTTCCCCAATGGTTTCAGCTGTCACTGCACTGCCAGAGAAAAACAGTTGGACCACCGCAGTGCTGGGGACCTGCTGCGGCAGTGCTACAGCACAGTGCCCTGGGGCACCCCAGACCGGCAGAGGAAGCCCGTCAGAAAGGGCATGTAAGTCTTAGCAGAGGCCACAGCCATACAAAACTATTATTTTTATGCCACTAGAGCAGTCCCTGTGTTCCTGGTGAAGTATTACGAGTTTTCAGTTAGTTTTGCTACTCTCATTCTCTGAGAAGTCAACAACTTCCACACATAGCAAAGGAATTAATAAAACTAGAAACTATATGTACCTGTAGAGTTTCTGAAGATCTTTTAAGAGGGTTTTTTTGGTGGTCCTGGAAGAGACACTGACTGCAGTCCCAGCTGCGGAAAGAAGCGAAGCATCAACAAAAAGCCACATGGCAGCTCATAAACAGGAATTTGCCACATGCAGACCAAGGCAAGGCAAAGAAGAACCCACCACTTTGAAAATGTGAATGGGCTATCTTCAAACATTTATGAGAATTAGAGGTACAGATAGAAACTGAGCCAGCCAAACAAACAGCCAGAACTGAGCAAAAAATTTAGACAAATTAAGTAAAGCTACTACTCTGTTATACCCAGGATGTCAGCTAAAGGCAGCAAAGTCTTAATAGGAGCAGGATGAAGTCTAGGATCCAGGTGGAATTTTGTTCATCTGAAAGCACGGAAAACTTGGGGGTTTTGTATGTGGTGGCTATTAAGTGGCTATGGAAACACGTAAACATGTCTGGCCGTTGCTTATGCAGCAAACTGAATTCCTGCGCGTACACAGGACCTTACCAACTGACTTGATTGACTAAAATAAACTTGCACTGCTTCTTCTCCTTGCGAGCTCTGCAGGGACAACACAGCTCACAGCATTAAAGTGGGTTTCTGGTTTATGGATTAAAGTGGGTTTCTGGTTTATGGATTATAAACACAATTGTTTATGAAAGTCCAAACACACATTAATAGTGATGGAAAAGTGAGAGAAAGCCAAACTTGACTTTCAGATTCAAGTTCAGTTTACAGTTGCAGGAGGAATGTTTGGGGTGAAATCCTGAACCCACTGTAGCTAATCAAAGTTATGCTATTGGGTTCAGTGGAGCCACCCTTGATTTTCTCATAAACTTGGCTCTCTTGCTTCAAAGATAATCGAGGCACAGATAACCCTGACTTCTATTCCCTGCCAGTAGCTGTGCACAGCACAGCTGACTTTTCAGATGGAAATTTGTGACTTATTCAGGTTTGAAACAATCAAAATTCATCAAGCAGAAAATAAAGATTCCTATCGTCTCACTTGGTGAAACGTGTAGAGACCAGACTACAGCAGAAATGTGGAGAAGGCAGGCAGGAAGCCCCTTTTCTTGTTTTTTTTTCTTTCTTATTTTGTAAGGAGCATGTATGTAAATAACTATCTACATAGCCAGGGAGGCTGTCTGATGCCAATACCTCATTCTGTAAGGTAGGCCAAAAGGGGTGGTTATTTTCTTCAACATGTTGGTTTTGAGTTTTCTGAAACTTAGTGTTACGATGCCATCTGGAACTAATAAAATTTCCCTTTATTCACAGAAATCTCATTTTGGACTGTATTTTGACTTTGATTATATTAGAAATGACTCTTCTCAAGGACTCATCTCCATGTGACTCCTGGCCCTGCTTCCATCGCAATCTTCAGCAATGTCGTGGCGGTCCTAGGATGCTTTGACTTATTCCCAGTTTGTATGGCTTTAATTCAGCCCAATGCTGTTTCACACTCGTTTCACTGCAAAAACTAAATATGTCTTGTGTCATTTATGGCTTCACCAGGATTTTTTTTTCCTGTACCAGTGAAAAAGGGGACAAGGGAGCGGCAGGGGATAAAGGGGAGGGAGTATTTACCGGCAGCTGAATGCCTTCCTGGCCTCAACTTGGATTTTCCTCACATGTGCGTTGATTTTGTTAATATTGTCCCTCCAGAAACATGTTGCTTTTTGGAAGCTGATTTGCCTATCTAGAGCAAAACAGATCTCTGTCAGAATGACTGTGGAGCTGGGAGGTGTCTCCTTTTTGGGATGATTGTTTCATACTCTTATACCATATGAAATTTACTGAATGAGGGTCGGGGTATGTAGAGTAGAAGGAACTCCTATAGAAATATATGTTTGTTGTCAGAGTCTCACAGAATTAAATGAAGAATGCTCTAGACTGGGTTTATTGACATTTTTCCCAAGTCCTGTTCATACTGACAGAGGCCCAACCTTGGTATTTCACTTTGTGCTTTTCCAGTGTTGCAGAGGGGATGACAACTCGCCCTACGAGTGAGTGCAGGCACTGGGAAGAGGAGAGAAGGGCTATAAAGACAGCAGAGCTGAAGCACTGCATCACTGCAAGGCAGCACGGTCCCTGCTTTCACCACCACAACTTGAGCCGCCGTTTAACTGCAATATTTTATGCAAGGGGGCAGGAAAGTGGAGAGGGCTCTTAGATCTGTATTCTCTCCCCAGCTCTTTGTGTCCCAGGCTCCTGGTGAGCACAGCATGGCTGGCATCAGGACTGCAACCCTCACGACTGCTAACAGAAAAACTGGTGTCTTACGTGAGACTGATGGAGACACGGAGAGGCAGTGCAAATATTTGGATTTCTAATAATATCAGTAGTGCTTCAAAAGACTTATCTTCCCCCTAGACTACAAGTGACAGCAGACTAAAGGTGACGGGCAAACAGCATTGAGAACCCACTTGGCATTTTCTCGTTCATTCTTAATGTTTGCCTTTCTATCAAGAAAATATTTTAAAAATAAATATGTTTGTTAGATTCATGAAGGGCATTCTTGATATGATCAAAACAAGCCTCGTAGACCTGACCTGCTTGTCTCCTGTCACAGGACCGAGGTTACCTGCTGTCATCCCAGATGTTTTCTCCAATCCAGCAGCGACGGATGAACTCGCCAGCAGCCCTTCATCACACGGAGCAGCGGAGCGTGCTGCCTGATGGCTGGGGCCCAGCTAGCTGGCTCCAAAACTGGGAGCACAGCAGGCAGAGGACATTGCACACAAGCTCATCAGCCTTGCTTATGGCAGGGCTTGTCAGTTAAGAAATTACACCGATGTGGATGCCCTGCTTTGCCGAGGTAATATTCTGTACTGCTCTGCACCCCATGGATGCACAGGCTCGGAGGGTATTAAATCACGGTCTTTCTGCAGTAATTCATTGTACAAAAGCCTACACCCTTGGGTAGGACCAACAAGACCTCCACAGTGAGGGAACCACCACTGAAAATGGCCTGTCAGTAGACACCCCCTTGGATTTGCTTGAAAGAAATTAAAAGAGGAAAGGGATAAAAGAACATTAGCTTAAATATGAACAGATCGGTAGCACCCCATTAAAAAGACTGGGGATATTTACATTCAAATCATATAGGCTTAAACCAACACTAACAACCCGGAAAATCAGGACTGGTGAAGCAAATGTATGTGGAAAGTAACTGTCCTGCTTTCAACCCTGCTAATGCAATGAACAGCCATCTCCTGCAGTAGCTGAAGTGATTTTCAAGGATAACCCAGGCAGGGCATTTCACGCTAATCTAATCTGCGAGCGAGGGCTATCAGACACCAACACCCCCGTTTGCCAAATTCAGACTGACTAATGCTTCCCTGACCTTGGCTCCTGTTACCGTATGAATCTGCGCAGCACAGGGGAATTGGCAGCGTGACAGCAACGCGGGCACTTCATCTTCAAGGCATTTTCTTTAGCATTCCTGTGAAAAGGGGGGGTATTAAGACGCCTGGTTTGCAGAGGGAGGAGAGGTGACAAAGGGCCGTGTCCGGGGGCTTGGGGCCGGCTGCTTTCAGGGCTGGAATTCAGGCTCAGGAATGTCCTAAGGCGAAACCCTCTCTGCATCTCCTTCTGTTCCCCTGACACTTCTTGCGGTCACAGCAACAACAGCCTAGTCCTCTTCTAATATTGCGGTGCCTTTTTTTTTTCCTCTTTTTCTTATTAGAAAATAATCTCATCAAGGCAGGAATCACTTTCATTTAACATCTCACAGCCTCTGCTAGCCTTGAGCCAGGAGTTGTGGCAAAGCACATAACTGGGATTAACTCCTTGTGCTCCTTTATTCTAATATAAAGCAGAATTTGGACTGAAGTCTCCAGCAGAGTGGAGTATCAACATTTGTGCTTTTTCTTAAATTTCTTTTAGGAACTGCTCAAGACTCTAGGATACTCAGGAGATGCATTAAAAAAAAAAAAAAAACCCAAAACAACCCTAAAATGGTATTTTTAATCTGGGATCTTTCCAAAATGGTTTGCCAGCACTGTGATCCTTTGCCTGCTTTCTGGGGCAGAGGGAGGCAGGAATTTGACTATTTTTTTGGTCAAGGGATAGTACGCACTGTTCCTCTCTGCTGAAAATAGTATTAACGTGAATTGGACAAAAAGATCTCAGAGGTAGACTTCATGTTGAACCAGAGCTTCATCCTATATTTTGGATGGAGACCTGTCATCATTTCACTGTTTTTCTCTTCGGGAGAGGGACCCGGGATCGGGCGAGAGCAGCGGTTTCTGCAGCCGCCGTCGCCGCGTGTCAGAGGCAGCCTCATCAAAAACTCTCTCTGAGTGGAAGCAATCGGGTTTGCGTCCAAGGCTTCCTCCCCGGGCCTCCCAGAAACGGGGCTGGCCCTGGCTTAGCTTTCATTCTAACAAGTGAATCAGTGAGGGAAAAATAAAAGCCGAGGTGTAAACAGAGTCTTTTCTTTTCCTCATATGATCCTGCAAAGCGCTGAGTATTTTGATCCCACTCTAATAAAACACTTGCTTAATGCAAGGCACCGAGCAATTCCATAGAGTTCACTGAGTATTCGCTTAAGATTATGCAGATTTGGGTCAGTACTTTCCTGAATTCAGCCCGGGCTCCTTACCAGCACCTGCGGGGAGCAGCTTGCCCGTCCTGGGGAGCACCCAGGCAGCTCTTCCCAGCCTGTTTATAACCATTTATATTTCACCCTGGGTTTGTTGCATTCGTGTAACTCCCTCTGGTGGATACCTTCACAGGATTTTTTTGTTGATGTAGCTCCTTTGGTAGGGCCTTTTTCCTAAGGATGGGGTGTGAGCGAAGGAGGAAGAGTCGCATTTTTGCAAAATGGGCTTCAAAAATGAGGATTAAGGGGTTAGATTTCCCTGCAAGCCACTGGTATCGGCTTTTGATCCCCACATCTTTTTCGCTAACTTCACCCAGTCTTCTTCCAACCTTTGTAATGCTCAGCACTGCTGTCACATGCTGTATAAAAACATTAAAAATTAATCAGGCCCATATTTTTCTGGCTGAGTGGGCAGCTGACCTGGGAGAATAGCAGATCCTGGTTTACTCCCAGTTATGTCTTCTTTTCTGAAGGTTAATGGCAAATACAGAAACAAATCCCAGGGAAAGGGAGCAGTGCCTGTGCCTCCTGTTGCCCAGGGCAGTACCTTAAACACTGAGATGTTTCTGTTTCTTCTTTGGTTAATCCATATTAAATTACTTGCCCAGTGGAGCAGGTCCCAGTGGAGGAAAGGAAGGAAACTGCAGGCAGAGCCGTGGCCTGGTGATTGTGGGTTCAGTGGGAATTGTCGGTGTGGCTCCCCCCAAGCTGCGCTGATGCTGGGCAGGTATGCAGAGGTCCGTGGAGGTGTCAGACCTGCTCTGAGGTGTTCAGATAGAAGATCTTTGGAAGAGCAAGAAATCCAGGTCTCTCGAGTCCAGCCTATGCAGGGGGACATCCTTGTTCCCAGCCAGAAGAGCCCCGGCTGCAGACTGATTGCGTGTCAAAACAAACCTGAGCAGAGCAATTCCCTCATGTAAACCCAGGATTCCACAGGCACCTAGAATGGAGGTAACCAACCCAAGCACATCAATAATCAAGAAGAATCAGATTTATACATTTGATGACTTTATTTAGGGGTATCAGTCAGAAATGGTTAAGATGTGAGAAAAAGGTTTAATGAAAACAAAATACAAAATATTATGTTGTCAATACAGCTGCAAAATGTCAACAACTACCAGCACATATTGATAGTTACCAGCAGTGCCCATGGGCTTTCCTTGGACTGCTGAGACTTGCTAGATGGTTTTCACAAACAGTTATCTGCTATGAAATGAAGAGGCATGGAAACTTTTACAGGTAAAAATACAATGGTCATTTTATACAAAGAAAGAGGGATCAAGGTTTATTTATTTTGTTTTCTTCAACAATATGCACAGCTGTAAAGTAGATATGTCAAAGTCAGTCCTTCATCTGATAGAAATCAGCTCTTCAGTTAGCTTACTAGTGACACAGATACACAGAGCTGAAATGCATGGTGATGTAAGAGGCAAAACACAATATAAAGCTTTGATTTGGCACTTCTGATCAATTGCAGGTGAAATCTGAATATAAATAATGGAATTTATCCATGCAAGGATACCCAGGTCTGAATGCAGAGCTGCACTGCTTTTCATTGGCCCTCTCCCAGAATAACAGTGGTCCTGGCTCTTGTATTTCATCTTCGCTGTTGGATTAGGAGCACTGGATGCCCAAGGGACACAGATCAGGCCCAAAACCTGCCTGGCATACTGTGCTGGCAACCCAGCTCTTCAAAAATATGTGAACTGGCTCACCCACACAGGCAGATTTGTAAAAATAAGAGGTTTTCTTTCAAATTTTCCTCAGGGGCATTTCAAATATCCCATTTTCAAGCTTTTTGCTGTAAAAGCAAATACCAGAACTGTTTAGGTTTTGTTTTTAAGGGGAAGAGGAGAGGCTGACATAAAAGCAGTGTCTCCTGGAGAGGTGCCTTTGTAAGAGGGCAAATATAGCTGTAGTTGGCTCAGTGAGTGTTTTAGTGATAAACACCACACATTTCAAAGACTTGATGCAGGTAGGTCTCAAACAGGCCATCTCTGGATGTTTACCTTTATTTATCTGTACCTCTTTTGCTTTGGGAGCTGCACAGCAAACCCCACAATCAGATCTTCCAAAAGCTTTTCAATACCTCCCTGTTCAGCTCAAGCTGAAATGACCCAAGAAGAGCCATTCCACTGATATTTTCTTCTGAACTTCATTTTCTCAGCTGATCCCAGGAAAGAGTAAAAATGTCTGCTGTTAGAAAGCTTCAGATTAAGTTTTTGTTTCATTCAGATGTGTTTTTTTCCCCCCAGCTAACATGGTTCAAACATATTTCACTCACTGGATAGGACATGTAACTGGAAGAATAGCACTGGCATGGCCAGAATGATATCAGCTAAGAGTTTTATTAAGCAGTCGGTATAGTTGTGGTTCTGATAGATGCCCAATAGCAGCTTGGTTATGTGGCTGAAATGTTTCAACAGCAAAGAAAAAGCAACACATGGACTTTAAAGATCTGTTAGTAACAGAAATGTATTTGTTGGCATAGAGTTTACGGTCAGAAGATCACTAGATCATCTATTTTGACCTGATATCATGCAAGCTACAGTGTATCATTCAGATATCCGTATGTGGAGACCAAAGGCTTGTCTTTAGAGCTCCAAAAGTGTGTCCACTTTGTCTTCACAATTTCAAAAGATAACAAATTCAGACAGTTCCCAAGGTATCCAGTGCTGTGCTCGTTCTCTCTCCCCAAGAGAAAACACTTGGTAGCAATGGCAGATCTCTGGAACCCCAAATCCATCATCAAGTGTGAAAGCAGAGAAGTGTCAAAAAAATGCAATAAACCAGATGTTATGAGAGGGGATGACAGACATTGTCAAAGACAGCCAAATAATAACAGAAAGTGTGATCTATAGTAGCATTTAATCAGAAAACCTCTGAAGAAGATTCTCTGTACCTAGGAAGAATCAATTAAAGTTACACAGAGCACAGTATGGCAAATCCCTAATATTAAGCAGGGGTCTGTTACTGTTATTTGCTGAAGAGCATGTCTCCTCTGCTTTCTGTTATTTCTTCTTTGTTACAGATATTTCTTAGCACAGCTCAGTAAATCCCCTGATGAGGTGAGATTAGACTTGTTCTTCAGACCTGCTAGGATCAAGTCTTCTGGCTGGTACTACTTGGGTGGCTTTACAGCATCCAGAGCAGATGTATTTCAGGAAACACAAGTAAGCACTCCCTGATATGATAACGGTGACGATGATAATGACTGTAGCACTAAGAGCTGGTGGCACCGTATCCTCCAGAATGGAGAGGTCTCCTCCTGTTGTGGAGAAGGGAGGCAACGCTGTGTTCTCACCTAGTGATGACAGAGTAGTCACAAATCAGAAATTACATCAGCAATTGAGCAAAAAAGGTAACATTGGTGGTATTTAAAATTAACAAGAAAAAAAAGCACAAAAAAGGGTGCATTGACATTCATCTTGGTTATGTTTAGACATTTTCAGCATACATGGGAACATCTGAGCTAGTATCTCTCAGCTTGCTTGCAAAGAAAAGCAAGAAACATAGTTTTTGAGGGCATAATTAATTTGCCTAATCTTAGCTGTCTTTAACATGAGACAAATCTCTCCCTCAAAGTGCTTTTTTTCTGCAGAGTCTAAAGGAAGTTGGAGGGTGACTAACTTGGAAACAGATGACTGTATTTGGTCAAATGAATCCCACACATGATGTTTTTCATTCTTGGAAAAAGAAAACATAAAATAGCTATTGAAGTGGTTCTGTGGAAATATCCTTATGGTGGCACGGGAATTAAAAAAAAAAAAATCAATGGAGTAAATATGAGGATAGACTGCTATAATACCTGAGCCATGAGGCCCTGAAAATGGTTTTGGAGTAGTTCTGTTCCTGAGAGGTAAGATGTTTTTTGACACACTTTGACCTTAATTTAGCTTAATCAATTCATTTGGACTGTCCTTGGCACTGACCATTACCCTGGGGCTAGATACCTGCTACATGCAAGCAAAAACCTCTAGAACTATGGATGCCCAAGATCCGTCACTTGGAAAATCTACTGCTGACAAGTGGTATTATTTAGCTGTTGTTTTTCTTGATGATCAATATACAAATTTTTGCCCAAAATGCTGCTTAAAAGCAATGTGCTGGTCCAGCAGCACAGACTACGTCACTCTTGTCCACTGACTTGCTATTCAATATCCAAATCAATGCCAGGTAACCCCTGCTTCAGAGCTCTACAGTACTGTTCCCCATTATGGTCCTCAGTCAGGAGTGTGATGAGCGTGTTAAGCACATATGTGCTTACCATAAAATCCTGTGCTTGGGTTAAGAATGTGACCAGATTGCTTTAAAATCTATGTCTGAGCCTACTTTCTGTTTACCTTCCGAGTTCCTGGCTTATTGACATTCCTGTATAATTCACCTCTCTTTTATAAACATCTCACATTGGTATTATTTTTTTAATTATTTGATCACTGTCATAAAGAGAGCTCACGCCTGATGCAGCATGTTTACCCCTCTGCATAGGCAGTAATATATCTGATTTTTGCATGGCGAGTCATACTTTCTCAGCAGAGGTAGGGTGATTTTGCAGGACCTGACAGTGCAGAATCCTGCTCTCAAAGCAAGAGCAGAAATGAGACACACACTCCATTTGTCCTGGCCATCTTTAACCCTGAGCTTGTTTCTTTTCCTTTGACACAGATGATTTTATATATATATATATACACACACACAGACATATATATATATAGTGCATTCTGCATACCTATCTCTCTCTGCTGACTCTGTTAGCAAAAAGAATACCAAGCTGTTATATTTTCCATGTGGAATTTCATCGAAGTTCAAAGGACAGCACACTGTGTTTTCTAAAGGAGTTATCCTTATGTACATTTCCCAAGGGAATCTATCAAAATGAGGAAACAGGAGCTTTAAATAGGATTTTCCTTTGAAAGTTGCACTAAAATCACCATTTTAATCAAGAGCTTTTCTTTAATAGGGGCCAGATTTTTCCATCCTTTGTCTTGTGAGTAGAACAGTGATTCTGATGAAAGTTTTTAGAAGTCTGAAATATGCTGTGGCTTTTATTGGTGTTTCTCATCTAAGCCTTCTTTCTCCAGGGCTCAGGCTACTTTAAATGGGAGGTCTTGAAGTGCAGCCACTGCTCCTACTGTGCCGATATCCCACTGATTTCAAGATCATACTAATTAAAAGCTCACCTCTGTTATGATGCCAGACAAAACACGCCCCAGCAGAGCCAGGCTGTGAGAATGCCAGTCTTAATTCTTGCTACATTTAGTATGGTCGTAACTAGCTAACTTTATGATAATTTCACTGTTACTTTGTCCCTTTCACCTATGTTATTTTTCCTTGCCCTTTTGTCTTGCCTTGTACACAGACTGTAAGCTCTATTGTACAAGGACTCGTTAAATGGGTGCCCAGTGCCTCAGAACGAGGGAGGTGGGTCTGTGAATGGGGCTACTTCTTGCTCCTGCAATACAAACAAGCGATGGCATGGACACCAAGATCAGCCCTTGCATTCAACTAATGGAGAAAGCAAAGTCGGTGCGAAATGTGAAGCACTGCCAAAGAATTCAGATGGTAACACAAGGGTGAGTGGCATCTGTGAATGCCACCGAGAGGTCTTCGTTTCCCTTTGTACCATTTTCAGCTGCTCCAAGTTCATTTTTCGCCTAACCCATCTGTTTGCTTCTGCATCTCAGCGACTGTAGAAACGTATGCATGGCAACGCCTCAGAAAGAGGGAATGCAACCGCCCTGGGATCATGTCCGTCTGAGCTGCTGCTGGCATACAAGTCCTCTCTTTCAGTGAATAAATGATATGCTAATAGCATGCTAACCCTCCCCGCACAGATGCAAGCAGTGGCCGGGGCCAGTCCCTCTGCAAAGGGAGAACACAGAGGGCTGTTCAGGCTCATTCTTCCTCCGTTGTATTGACTTTTCCTATTAAGTTACGCTGCCTCCAATTTTAATGGCAGAGAGATTGCCAGCTCGGATACCCAGAGTGCTGGCCCTGTTGTTCTTTGTCAGCAAACTGACCCCCCAAGGAAGGGAAAAGGGCAACTCTCACAGTCAGGGATGGGGGGCAAGACTGTGCAGGAGAGGGAAAGAGCTTGACATCTCTGCACCTCGGGCTGCGCTTCACATCAAGCTCCAGCTCTGGGCCATCACATCCAAAGACCCTCATAGCTCTGCTCTGTCTGGCCAGCTATTGTCCCTCATCAAGTTGCTTTCGATACAGCCAACTTTATCTTGTATTTGTTTATGTTTCCCATGATCCTATTTACATTTTACATCTCACTCAGCCTTAAACTTACAATCTCTCTCTCTTTGAAATACCCCTTGAAGACCTAATTCTCTCCTCTTCTGTAAGAAATCAGCCAGGACATGCTGGATGGAGTGGAGGGCAGTCCTGCTTTGCTTACAGCATTTAAAATTGAAGATTCCACAAACGTCCTGATTTACCCATCTTCTCCTATAGCTGAATATAACCAACCAGCTCTCACAGCTTTGAAAAACCAGGCTGTTCACACATGTTGAATTGTGTATGCTTTGGCTGTCTCCTTCTCGCCTACTCAAATTATGCTGTTTGCTTTCTCACACTGTAAAAAATTTCAGGACAAAACTACCTTAATTTATTTGATGTGTTACCAAAGCATAGATAAAGCCTTTGTTCATGCAAGGGCACATGTATGCAGAATTGCTTACGGGATTTTTGCTAGTTTTTTCTTTTATACAAACAAATCACTAAAACTGACCTTCCCTGTGAGCATGTGGAGTGATTTGGACAGAAGTTGCGATCAGCATTTGAACACATTTTTATAACAAGTCACTGTGACTACTGTCTGCAATGAGTGGGATCAAAATGTCATTTCCAAGTCTGAGTGCAGTGGAGTCTAGCTCAGATTGAGGTTAAGTGCTTGTCCTCTTAAAAGATGTCTCTTCTGTCAGGACAAATTTTCTCGAATGACCTGAGTCCAGAAAAGTTCAGTACTTGGCTCTTTACAAAGCAGAAGAGACTATGACCACTCCACACAGGCATGCTGGTGGAGCAAAGCTGCAGAGTATGCAAGCGATCCGGGCACCTAAGGATTTTTCTCTTCTCTAGTGGCTTAAAGTACCAGTCAGACCTGATATTTAGGTCTTCTTGACTACAAACCTGCCATGAAGTGAAAGCCTGCATGTTGGCTTTGTGAGACCTGGTGCTGGATCTTAGTGCTGGGACTTCGCTGAAATAGCCATGCGGTAACAAACACAGAGTTCATACCCCAGCACTAGCGAAAAGATTCTGGGATGTTGTCTTGAAAATAAACTAGTGGTGAATCACTGCTTAAATTCTGAGTCACCGACTCTAGCAACATATGCTTTCTCTGGGATATAGAAAATACTGGTGTTCCCCATGAAATAACATTCAGTAATCATGAAGGGCAGAGCACATGGTCCAAAGCTCCTCAGCTCAGCTACTTTCACTCCCTGTAGGGGCCAGACAGTGGGAAGAGGAGGTGGAGTCCAGGAAAAGATTGTGCAAACTCATTCCGCAGTATAAAATACAGTATCTGCCCTACACCATGGAAATGCCAGCTGCTCCTTATTTATTAGATAAAATGAGATGTAGACCCTAACTTTGCAAGTTTCTACAACAGTTTGTCAGATAATTCAGTTGGTTTCATCAGTTCAGAATTTCATTTCTTCAACAGTTTTCATAGTTCTTCAACTTGTTAAGATGGGAAGGGGTAAGACAAGGAGAAATGGGACTAGAGACTAGAGAAAGCACAGATCTGGAAAACCCACCAGACTCTTTTTGGAGACGTACGTCTGTCTTTCAGATTCATTTCACATGTTGAGACAACTTGGGAATAATGGCAATTCATATATAACAGATCAGCTGAATATACATACAAAGATACCACTCTATTTGTATACATTTTGATCTACTTGCTTGGCCCAGGACTGTAGATTTTCTACATTTTTTCTGTTTAGGACAAATGTACCGTGCAAGCTGAACATTTTTGTCTGGAAACATTTCTGTGCACAAAGACTATACACAATGTCCTACTTCACTGTAGAAGCAGAAACAAAGACAATCTATTGGCAATTGTTCAAATTAAAGACAATTAAACACATTTGTTGAAAAAATCAAGGACTCAGCCTACAAGAAGTCTGGCTTTCAGCTGCATGCTAAGGTCAGGTTCGTTGCTGCTCCCTTCCTCTCTGCTTTCTTTTTCTTTTGGGACTGTAGGTCTACAAAGCAGACCCAAAACACAAGCTGTGTTCATGCCAACCCTTTCCTTGTGCTGATATTGATATGGTGCTGGCACAGACTGGAGCTCTGGAGTGGGATGAGTACCAGGTGAGGTACAAGTAACATACATTACCCAGCTGCATACTGTGCTAGATGCAGCGGTCATTCTTTGAGGACAGGAAGATGTCTTTAGACCTGGACCACTACCTTCTTGAGTCTTACCATAAACAATGTTCCAGTTTATCCTCCTAATCAAAGAGATGGGTTTTGCAGCTCTCTGCTCTTCCTCAGACCGGAAGAGAGAGAAGAAAGGAAGCCCTGGGGGTTGGTAAATGTCTGCAAGGTCTTGCTGTAGTGCAGGACTGAACGAGCAGATTTGTGTGCCCAAAGGAATGGGATGTGTGAAAAATGAAGTCTGACAACCACATTTTCCTGCAAATAATGTAATTTTTCATTACTAGGACATGAGCTTCAGGAGATTTTTAAGGATACACAAAGTCCTTTCAAAATTCCTCTGGTGCTAAGCAGAAACACACAGGCTACGGTATGTTCTTTACTCAGATGTGACAATGTGAAGATCAGGAATTATCTCCTCCTTGAATGAACCAAAGGTGCATGGCCCTGGAGGGTACATACTGAGATCGTGTGGCTCCTTGAGAACAATTCTGTGTGCCTCCTAGCCCTCTTCCCACACAGAGGGCCTACAATTCTCCCATCTCCTTGCACAAGGTAGATTTGATGCTTAGGTATTCCTGGCTGGTAATCAGACACCGTAATTCCTTCTGTCACAAAGCTACATGCCAAGAACATCTCACTAGATCAGGCAATTAGCAGTAAAGTCTCCAGCTGTTCTCAAAGGTCTCTGCAATTTTCTCTCTCCAGCCCTGCAATTCACCCTGCAGCTCATCAGAGCCAAACGCAGCCACCTGTTCATCAAATCCTGCACAGCAGCATGAAACCACTTCTTGGCCTGTGGAGATAGCTGTCCTCAGTCACTAATAATTTCACAATGCCTGGATCTGTAAGAATGTACTAGAGGAGCAAAATACAATGAATTCAGGTAGTAGATTGCCCAGAACTATTTCATCCCATTCAGCTAGCAGAAGACGGCTCTCTATGTATCTCCATTGGGTGCGAGGTGTTCTGCAAACATAAAGACAGAAAAATAAAGGTTTCTGTCCCAGATGTGAATCAGCTGGATCTGGGAGAATGAACACAGCAGGCTGGAAAGCTGGAGATATCATCAAGTGAGAGTGGAAACAAAGAAGGGGAAGAAAAGCCTGGAGATATTTGAGGAAGAAGAAGTGCCAAGAACTGTTTGTGGAACAGAGATATAAGCTTAGGCCCCATGTACCATCAGGCTGGTGGTGCTAATATTAAGGAAATACAAAGGGATTTAGCTGCATTATGCCGCAATTAGTGATTTGTATCTAAGCACATTACTGCAGAAGTAGTACATGAGTTCATCACTCCAATTAGCACTGAAATGCAAATGTAGACCCCTCGCCCTGAGCTGTCTACAAATCTTTTACCTTTTACTCAAGAGAGTAAAATATAAAACTTTCATGAAAAACATTAAACATCTTATCCCAACTGCTTATTTCTCTTAGTGCTCGTATTGTGCTAGAAGATCTATGAAGCATTTTTATGTTGGAGCCTGATACCATGTTGGTTTGCAGATGGTATTGTACAGGACTGAGACTCCACAGCTGTTAAAGAAGTAACAGGAAAAATAGAAGCCCCTCCACGTATTTAGCCAAAGTGGAATTTAACCATAACTCCAAATAAGTTGCCACAGCTTTGTACTCATGAAAAGCATTATTGCATTTTAATGGCTGGTAGGCAAACAGCAAAGATGCCAGGACAAACACAGGGTAGCAATAACAGTTTTCTTGCCCTGTGACACAAGAGCTCTTATTCCCGTGGAGCTAGTCCAGGATATTCAGAAACCCAGAAATACAGCTTATTACTTTTTTTTTCAAATCTGAACCAAGGAGAATGTGAAAATCTCAGGAAGTGGCTGTGCTTTTGAATAAAGCTCCATAGATTTCCTGTCATGAGTGACGGCCTTCAGTGACTGAAGAAAATAACTTGACCTATCTTCAAAGCAACACTGACTTCCATAAAATATCTCTTTAAATTCCATATTACTAACTGGAGGAATGAATCTGCCTTCTTTGAAGGCAAAAAAAAATCTCTTTCCAAAGGAGAACTGGATACAAAAGAAATGGACTGTCCAAATGTATCT
Organism: Theristicus caerulescens; assembly: GCA_020745775.1. Lineage (NCBI taxonomy): Eukaryota > Metazoa > Chordata > Aves > Pelecaniformes > Threskiornithidae > Theristicus > Theristicus caerulescens. The sequence continues at coordinate 124,325,859 of CM036559.1, read as the reverse complement.
TATTTACTTAAGATGTTAGTCTATAAATTCAAAAAAGAACACAGGTTTCTGTAAATAAAATGATAATTCAATGTACGAGGTCGTTGGAGAAGAGCAGTTGTCTTTGAAGAGTGTGATTTGGCTGGTTTTTGCCTTTTGGCTTTGTCTTCACGTTTAAGGCCAAATTTTACTTGTAATAGGATTACTTACGCCCAAACAGGCTGCAATTGTAGAATAATAATTTAGAGACATAAGTACCAGGTAGATTTGCCAGCTTCAAAAGACCAAGCAGCACCAGAAAAGCCTAAGCTCTGCAGGGTCATTCGTGGGCCTGTGGATAAGCAGAAACCTGTGGACAAGCAGAAACCTGTGGACATAGAAAGTCAGGACCAGTTTTCCAGCTTGCATGACCCCACACTCCAGCTAACAGTACTGAAGAGAAGCAGAGGAATCCTCATCCGAGCCTCCAGCCGCAGCTTGCTTCATCCTGGAGTAAGGGAGCGAAAGCTATGGCTACATAGATGAGAACCAATAGTCAATCGTTAGGTCATTTTTTGGTAGTCTGCTCCTGGTGCAGTTTAAACGATAAGTGTTATTCATTAGTAAGCTGTGCAGCCAGCTGGATTCAAGCTTTATTAAAACACAGTTAATATTGCAAATTTTCAAAATGCATTACATCAATCCAGAATTTTATGGTGTTTTAAAGTAAAAAACACATTTCAAGGTTGTTTTTTTTTTCTCTGTGGGCTATTTTTACTTGTCTGTGAAACTGAAGATTCAGTGTTTTCAAGCTTTTCTTTTCAAACCCAAGGACCCAGATATGAAACAGGAAAACTCAGATTGTCATGTAGTCTTATCACTCTAGCACCTGAGGCTTCCAAAAGGCCCCCTATTTCACAAGGTGCTTAGAGTAAATCTGCCTGCCATCCTTCTCTGACTCTTGCCTTACATTTTTGTTTTGCTACCAAAGCAAACACAAAGTGCCTGGAGAATCTTGTTTCTCATCAGCTGCCATCTGAGCAGAAAATATTGACATGTTTGCATATTATGAAATAACGTTATTTAAACAGCTTAAGTCCTGAAGTTAAAATTGCTAAGCTATCTAGTAATAATGTTTTTGTTTATTTGGCTCTTCCTCAGTGCTTATTTGAAACCCTATAATTCAGCATGTTAATATCAATGCTGATTAATCAAATATATGCATTTTTCCAAAAGCAGCGTAGTGAAGTAGTGTCAGTGCCTTATCCATGGGGCATTTTTCAGGGGAGTTAGTTAGCCACACTTAACAGCAAAAAGGCACACTGTATTCCCCTGCAGGCTACCTATTACGGGCTGATCTGGCTCGCTCCTTCACTCCCTGTGTCAAATGCTACAATCTATAGTAGATGTACAGATGTGCAAGACTGATGTCTTGCACTGTGTTGTAGGGCTTACCAAATGCAGATGACAACCAGAAGGCACTCTATAGCTACTAGACGCGACATTATTTTCCTTCCAACACAAAGATGTCCATCTTTGACGCATATCTCCAGGAATGAAGAATTGCCTCAGGAAGAAATTTTGCAGGGCATGAGCCTCCCATAACTGTTTTACAAACCTTCTCTTTCCTTTCAGTGTTTTTTTCCATGATGCGATAGGCAAATTGCTATTATTTTTACAAAACCACGCACCATATATTGAAAAATGAGCAGATGCCAGAACATTAACTTCCATGTAAGTATTCAAACTGAGCAGAGGGAACAGAACTGGGTTCATGCTAAACTCTAAAATCCCAGAATTGACATGAACAACAGTATTTTCATCCTGTTCTTGAAAGAAATTATTTCCTCAGAGTCCTACCCTTTTCATCCCCTAAGAAAATAAATAAATAAATAAAGTGACTCAGAAAATCAGTTGTTATTATATTAGTTTTCTGCTAAAAGATGTGGAGTCACTCCTCTTATTAGGACTCAAAGCAAAAAGAACATGAGAAAAGTAAATGCTGGCTGCATGTCTTCTTACAGCCTGCTTTTGCATTCCTACATCTTCTCTAAAAATTACCAGGAAATTAAAATTAACACAGCACAGGTGCACACTTCTGCCCTTAAACCTTCATCACTACCAGAGAAATAAAAATTTTTAATTTCAGAAACTCCTGTGTTAAGTATTCCAGCACATATCCAACATAGGCACGATGTCTACATAGTCCACAACTGTACAGTACAAAGCCATTATGTCTTGTACCCGGGACTGCTTTCACCTGTTCAGCCTAGTTTCAAATTGCCAAACCTTTCCAATTATCCATTCAATACAATAATCATTCTGCTTTGCCTAGCACGCAAAGTAGTTCAGTAATAAAGTTCCTTTTACTTTTTCTACCATTCTGAGCTTGTAAATGTATGCCCTGAAGCATCACAGATCATAGAATACCAGGTTGGAAGGGACCTCAAGGATCATCTGGTCCAACCTTTCTAGCACAATCTAGACGAGATGGCCCAGCACCATGTCCAGCTGAGTCTTAAACGTGTCCAGTGTAGCAGAGTCAACCACTTCCCTGGAGAGATTATTCCAATGGTTGGCTGTTCTCATTGTGAAAAATTTACCTCTCGTGTCCCATTGGAATCTCCCTGGGAGTAACTTGCACCCGTTACCACTTGTCCTCACCATGGGACTCCTTGTAAAAAGGGAGTCTCCATCTTCTTTGTAGTTCCCCTTTAAGTACTGGTACATGGTGATGAGATCACCTCTAAGCCGCCTTTTCTCAAGGCTGAACAAACCCATCCAATACAAGCAAGGAGGGAATTCCCTTTCTGTTGCATTTTCATGGGGTCAAACTGTGCTCCCCTCAATGTGACCCTCTGTTCACACCCTGCCTCTACTCCAGAGCCACTGACATGGGCCCTCCAGCACCTGGGCAGGACTGACTCATCTCTCTCTTTTTAGCAACTAAAAAGAGTGTTACTCAGTTACTGAGCAGCCTAGACTAGCACACAAGTTTTAGATGACTAAGTTCAGGTGAGACAAACACCAGCTTTAGGACCATATTTTAAAAGATAAATCAAAGGGTTACCTAGCAATGGCATTAAAAGTGCAGAGGCTCTTAGGAAATGTAAGCCCCCAAGTGAGTTATTCACTCCACGTTTGTATGTGATTCATGTTTCTCGCTCTACAGGCTTACAAGCTCCCTCTGCCCTACACCTCAGGTTCAGAGCCTCAGAGCTCACAAAGATGTATTTCTTACACCAGGACCACACATTTTTCATCTCCATGAGGACCCATGCACCATGTGGCTTTATCAAAACAGTCTAGCTCTTTCAATAGTGTAAGAGGGAAACAATTTCTCCTTGCATCCTTTTCTATCGCATATGCTCAAGATAAACAAAGCTCTAAAATCAAATCAGATCAGAAATATCTTAATGAAAATAACATGAGGTACAAGCAGCAGAGAGTCAGGGCCAACAGATTCACAGATTCCTATGACACATGAATATGTTTCAACGCCAAAAAATATTATTGAACCCCAGTAGAAGTATTCATCAGTGAAATGAGAGTTGTTTCTCTTTATTTGTTTTTTTGCATGCAATTATGATGAAAAAGGTGGCAGGGGCAGGGGGCACTGTCACAGGCTCCGCTGTGTTGTGATATCAAAACAGAATGGTCGTGACGGTGCCCAGCAATAAGCACAGCGATGAGCTGATGCGGAGCTCAGCCTTCCTAAGAGCTGAGGCAGGTGTCCTCTGCCTCCAGCAGTGCACAAAATTCATTCAGCTGGAGAAAATCAGTGACTTTGGACATCAGTTCTATTAAAGCAGCAACAGCAACCAAAGAAACGAGCAGACATCTGAAGCAGGCTTTATCTGTCCCCCTTTAGACTTTTGCTGTGTAAAATATTGATCTGAATGAGTCAGTGAGGTTATCCTGGTGGCAAGCAGAGGGAAATATGTACTTTGTCAGGTTGGAGTCACTTTATCCTAAGATGGGTGTTTATAACAGAACAGATGCAAGCGCAATAAGGTCAGTCTAGATGACTAGCACAGAAGTAAACATCTACGGTATAGCTGTCTGAAGTTAAGTGAGATAAATTCCATCCTTATTAATACAGAGATACAAGAGCTAAATAGTGATTTTGAAAGTGATTTTACAACAGTAGCGAGAAGAGAAATTGCAGTCTGGTAAATGCCTGAGACTTAGAGGAACAGGACATGCTCTTTATTCAGTTATATCAGACTGTGAAAGATGTGATGAAAGAATGGATGAAGAGGTGCTTTATCCAGGGCTGTTCATGAAAAGGACAGAAGGGAGGGACTCCTGGGCATGTTCTGACTGACAGCACTGGATCAATTGCATTTACCTCTTCTGTCCAGTACATGGTCACAAGAGTTGTGCATTGAACTGTGGATCTAAAAATAATGTACTCAACCATCTTTGCAGTAAACATATTTCAAAATCCTGTTTTATTTTTCAAGTATGTCCACACACCAAAATAGATATTTTTGGTACCATTGAGTAGAGCCACCCATGAATTCTCCACTAAGTGTATTTGCATTATAAGTAACCTTTAGATAAAAAAACTTTTGTTCACCGCTTAATTACAAGAATAGTAATGAATCAGCAAAGTGATTGAAAGGTGCAATAAATGTCCCTGCTACTTAAACAAGAGAGAGACCAAACCTCTTCCGTCCCTTTTTTGGGCTACTAAAGTTTTATTTTTGGTTTGGGTTTTTTTTTTGTGGTTTTTTTTTAATAATTAATGTGCCCTGCACAAAGGCAAAAGGGAAAAAACTGAGACGTATTTCTTGGTCACTGTAGCAGTTTGTCCCTATTTCGTTGAGTCCTGCATCCTTTTCCAGACTCCCTGGAAGTCCACTCTAAAGAGTCTGGGGAACTCTTTAATATTGAGAGGTGTTTACTAATCTGGGACTATAGTTTTCTGAGAAATCACATTTACTGACCCATCATATCTCCTGCATCCTCCAGCCTGGATCAGCGTGGATATTTTGCTGCTTTTTGTATAGTTTCCCTGCATTTTGGATATGAGTTGAAACTCTGCTGAAGTGACTGTCCAAGCTGTTTAGCAGGCCATCAAATTAGCTTCCATTTTTTAAATCTCTGTCTTATCTCAGATATTCTTGACTTAAATTGGAGTGCACTGGAATGTGAATTTAATACTGACTTACCTTCTCATACTCCATAAGGACTTGCTTCTGTCTTCCTTTTGCCTATGTTAAGTTTGGATCCAAAGTGAAATCTTGTTTTAGATGAGGTTTTGAACCTCCCCTAGAGCTTTGGATTTGGGTCAGATTCAAAATGGTCAGAAGATTGTGCTCTGAATCTCATTCATTTGTCCAACAAAACTATAGAAAGTATAATGTATTGTCTAATGTTGCCAGATGAGTGCCACTGAAAATGATGACTTCCCTCATAAAACTTATTTTATGAGATCTCCACCATGTGGATGGATTTTATTGGCTGGACTATGAACTTCCAAAAGGAGTTTGGCTCTTTACATTTCCTTGAGTTTTAGTCATCCAAGTTATTAAAGAACACAAATAAGAAAACATATTTTAAAATTATAGGTTTTATCTTGGGGATGTCCCTTGTGATTACAGTTTTTTTGAAGTTTACTGTGCTTATTGGTGGTGATTAAGAAGCTTTGTAGTCCACTGGACTGAAAGTATTTGATAAAAAAACGAATGTTACAGAACTTCTAAATGTCCAAATAGATACAATGATTCCCTTTGATTTATCACCTCCATTACTATCCCTTCTTGTAAAACAAGTAGCAGTTCTCATTCCTCCAAGTCACTGGCAAAGAATCCATCCTGGATCAAAAGGTAACGCAATAGTCAGAGGATTTAGAGTAGTCAGAACACTTACTAACAGTCAAAATGCCAAGAGCAGCCTTGGTGCCAAGTGCACCAAGACACAGCTCTGCTTGTACTTACTTGGACAGCTATTGCAAAAGTCCCAGGAGCTAACAGCTAACAGTCCTCCAGAGGCCAGGAAAGAGGCTTTTGCTCCTTTTATTGCATAGTTAAAAAAATAAGTGGCTTAGTTGGTAAACACAGCCTTGGGCTCTTAACACAGCTTATAGTCCTGAGGTTTATACTACCAAAATCTGCAGGTCACGTTTCCTGGCTGCTTTGCCAAGTGGGGCTGTAGGCCTGTTCTTCTGTATGCTTCTGTTGGCCATTCTCAAACCTCATGGTCATTTTCACGGCTTTAGTTGTAAGTTGGTGCTCATCCTGCCTCTGAAAAAGGGCTTGGAAATGCGAAGAGAGAGGAGAAGAAGGTGGAGAAACCAGGAGGCAAATATAAAGATATAATAGTTCATCTTTAAAAAAAGTTCTCATGATTCTTTTAAGCATTTGCCTGAACACTGCAAGTGTGAGGCAGGTAATGTGGCAGCCTTGTCCTGCAGCATCCAGGGCAACACCTCTGTAGAGCTCCTCCTCTAGCACATACACTAGTATCACACTGCAGTCCCACCGAGCAAGTGGTGCAATTTGTTTCATGCTGACTGTGATCCCTGCGGAGAGTCTTGAAACCTACTGAAGGAAAAGATGCAGCAGTGGCTTCCATCTCCTGCCATTACAGAGATGTCACCCGCTGGGCAAGATGCTTGGAGGTGAGACGTGAGGGAGGAGAAAATGCTGTGCTCTAGCTGTGGGAGTTTAACGGTTTTGAAAGAGGTCCAGAGGTACATGAGTTAGCCCTGCTATATGGTACCAAGAGTGCCAGCCACATGCAAAATAAACTTGTGAAATTCTTCACAAGTCAAATGTAACTCCCATTTTCCACCCATCCTGTCTGCAGAATGACTCAGGGTACTTTTCTCCTGCATGCTATCTCCTCTGCCCTCTTAATTGTAAAAGATGCTCTATTCTCTCTGTGCCTCTCAATATCAAAACAGAGGGGTTTAAGCACTGGTAGATGTTTCTGCTATTTTTTCATTTCCTTTCAAATGTAAAATTCTGCAGAGCCTATTCACTCCATTTCGATGAAGCTTCTAGTTCACATTTAATACAGTTGTGAAGGAAAGAAATGCCATGCAAAAGGAAAGATAATGACCTCATCCTAGAAGACTCAGGCAGGTGGAGTCTAGGAAGGGGTATAGGTTGATTTGCCCCTTTTAAACATAACATAAACGAACTCTCAGTTTGTTTGTTTGTTTCGAATTGTATGGATTTATATTGCAGCTTTGTTGCAGCATTGACTTAGTGAGCAGTCCAGGTTAATCCACTGTTCAGGTGGGTAGCGATTGAGCAACACGAAGACATTAATGAACTGGCAGAAATTTAGAGCAAACCAGCAATTAATTACACATTAATGACACAACAATGATGATGATGAAAAAAAGATTTTCAAAATGTAGCCAAGTATAACGTAATCTAATGACAGTGCTAGGGGACATAGAAAGTAGCTACGTATGTATTACATACAAGCATATGTAATTTTAAATTTCAGAGGGACCATGGGTCATGAGGTCAGACTATGAGTAATAGGATGAAGTTATGCAAAGAAAACTTAGGATGAATTACAGGAAAAAATAATTAGCTCCACTGAGGTAGTTTAGACTCATAGGCTCCCAAAGGAAGCAGGAAAATCCCAACGTATTTGTCACCTAAAACCAATGAATTAGATATTCTAGCCAGTAGATGTTTGAGACCAGTCCCTTACTGGCCTCTGTGGATTACAGTAGATATCTAATAGCACATTTTAATCAACTCAGCTTTCCATGAGCCTGTTTGTCTAACGGCTCAGAAGAAACTATCTCATATGTCTGCACGCTTAAAGAAACATGGAGTTGCCTAGTGGGATTTTTTAGAGCACCTTAGAAGAAAGATCATACATCCTACCTGCCTTTTTAACTTCCTAAATATCTTTGGAGTGTAATCTCTAGTGCAAAGACGAAGAGTTTATGTGAGTATCATTAAACCAAACTTCCAATTAATAAAATTATCTTGGGGCAAACAAATTGTTAGGGAAAAGATGAACAAGATACTATGCTTCAAATATAACTTTGAAATTTCTGGTAATGTCTGGTATGATAGATCATTGCTATGATATACAATAATAAACAGAACATTTCCAATTGAAAAGACAGTTTTCCAGTTTTTCTTCTCAGGCATGTAAGATTAAGAAGTGGCCAATTATTGCTGTGGAGGTATTTCTGGGGATCATCTTCTCTGTGGTCTGTGAATGATGGAACAGACAATATTTTCCACTGAATAGGATGAGAAAAACTGCTCTGTGTCAGAAATCAGAACGTTATTTTTGCAGAATCAATAGAAAAATTATGTCGAGTCTAAAATGATCAGCAAAAACCACACCTCCAACAACTGCCAGCAGATTAGAGAGGGTCTTACTTTCTTCCCTAGGCTGTCTGCAGAAACCATCTTTAAATTACAGCATTACCATGAGGGCACCGAGGGAAATGAAGTAACTATTGAGACAGCCCTTCCTTTCCCACCCCAATACCAGGAAAAGTTGCAGGAACAGCTCCCAGTCCCTTTGCAGCCCTCACCTCGTACTGCATCTCAGTGCAATCCTTTCCTGGTCCTGTAACAACTCATTTCTGCTTCCTGCTTTCTCAGCAGCTGACTTCCCACACCAGGGAGATATAAACAATTTCCTTTTATTCCCATTTGTGGTAACACCTATTTCTGCTGCTGTCCCTTCACCTTTGGCATGGCCCAGAGAGATTTTTCTGCCAGGAGCTCAGATTGCAGAACACACCTGCAACAGGCTTTGTAAATTCTGATGGCATTTGTGTTTATAAATGCCCAACTGACTTCAAAATCGTGGCCTTGGAAGTATGTCCATGGAAGTCAGTGTGTGGTTACACAGTCTTAACTGATCAAGTTACTCTGCCTCTGCTGGTTTAAGTCACTGTGCTCAAGTGACTGGTCAAGTGCATGGGTGCTTTCTGGGCTCAGCTCAGATGTGGTAAATCACTAAGGTCTACTAGTTTCTATCTATCTATTTTAGCTTCCTAGGTACTCAACCACTTTTTAGAATATAATTTGGACGATGAAGTCATTCAAGGTCTTTGAAAAGTTTTCTTTGTCTATGTATTTCATGGCTAGCTTTGAAAGTCTCAAGCACTTCTAAAACTACTCTTAAAATTCCTTGCAAGTCACATGAATTTACAAGATCACTAAGGTATGTTAGTAAATTTCAAAGAGATTGGATTTGATTTAGAGGTTTATAATTATTTATAAGTTATTTCTAACTATTTAATGTTCTTTTTTCAAGACTGGAGACGGTTATTATCATGCTGATCCTATCAAAACTACTCCAAGCTGAATCTTGGCTTATTTAGACTGGGAGCCATTTAGGCTGTTAATAGTTGATTTTAATTCCCAAATGACTGAGAATAAAAATTACAAACCAAGACTCTCAAGAATAAGTCCTCCTACCATACATTTATGTACAGGTACATACTAGATTTCACTTTAGGATATGAGGGTAATGGTATTTCATTCTACTAACAATTAAAATAACGGAATGACTCTTGAAGGAGAGCTAACACTGCTTATGTTCTGATCTCAATTCTAATTAGGAAAACAAATTAAATATAAGGATAGGTATGATATCCTTAGCTGGTATAAATCAACATAATTGCATGGAGTCCAGGGGAATGACATCATTTTACGTCAGCTGAGGATCGGACCCAAGCTTGCAGGATGATTAATCTTCCTCACATACTCCAGTTTACGGAAATTGCATTTTTATGTATAAGTCCTCCCTTCAGCACCTGCCAGAAAGGTTAACAAATAGATTCACTGTGCTATAACCCTAATGCTTCCTTTTCCTAACATACATAAAACATCTGGTGCAATATGTCATTCTTAGCATCCGTCACCCATATTTACTAAATCCTAAACAAAGATACACTTTTTCCAATAATCTCTTTTTCTAAATATTTCCTTTCACATGCTTCTTCTAAACTATTCTTTCCAGGTCCGGTTCCAGATAGAAAAGTAGAATTTGCCAAACGGGGTTAAAGCCGTGGCATGTCCAGTACAACCCCAGAAGCATCCATGCCAATAAAGGATGAAAAAAAGAAGCAAAGGATCCCTTTGCTCCTACAGGGAATCAGTGGAAGCAAAATATCTGAATAGCATTATTATCACAGCTTGCACTTCTAGGATCATCTGCTGCTTTGTTGCTCATTTTATGATCATTGTGAGTGTGATTCTGCACTGTCTGGAGTTTGTACAAGCCTAAGTGTCTATCTATCTCACCTCTTCAGATATGGATGGAAGGGCTCATGGAAGGGTTTATATGGCAGGAGAAACAGTATAGAATTCACACCATGGGAAATGCTTGGAACAAAGCTCACATTCATAGATGTAGGATAATCCAAACAGGAGATAAAAGGTCACGGGAAACCAGGCGCCATCACTTCTGCTGCTTGTGGAACTACTTGTTTATATCCAGTTTCCGGATGAGACAGGAAGTACTGAAATATCTCAAAACTGGTTCTTCCTTTGGCATTTTAAAGTAGAAGCAGCTGGAATCCTCCATCCTGATTTCACAGATGCCACAGGGGTGTATCCAGCCTTAACCAAACTGGGGAGTGAAATGGGGAGAGATAGGACCACCATTGAGCACAGTGCAGCGGTTCTGTGGTGACTCTAGTCCCTTAAACTTGCTCACATAACCTGGGACCTGTCTGCATTGCCTTGCCTTCAGCTTAAGATCTAGACTTCAGTTTGCTCCAGTGCAGGGAAATTGCCTCCTTTGTTCAGGCTGAGGCAGCTAGATTCCTTCTTGTACATGTTCTTGCACGTCTTGCATGCAGCTCAACAAAGGGGACTGAAAGTCCTGCACCTGGAGAAGAACAACCTCAGGCACCAGTACATGCTGGGGGCTGACCAGTTGGAAAGCAGCTTGGCAGAGAAGGACTTTGGGGTCCTGGTGGTCACCAAGCTGAACATGAGCCAGCAATGGGCCCTTGAGGCAAAGAAGGCGGCCAGTGGTATCCTGGGCTGCATTAAGAGAAGTATTGCCAGCAGGTGGAGCGAGGTGAGCCTTCCACTCTACTCCGTACTGGTGAGGCCACACCTGGAGTGCTGGGTGCAGTGTTGGGCTCCCCAGTACAAGAGAGACACGGACATAGCAGAGGGCCATAAAGATGAGGAAGGTTCTGGAGCATCGCTCCCATGAGGAAAAGCTGAGAGAGCTGGGACTGTTCAGCCTGGAGAAGAGAAGGCTCAGGGAGAATTTATCAATGCATATAAATACCTGCAGGGAAGGTGCAAAAAAGATGGAGCCCTTTTCAGTGGTGCTCAGTGCCAGGACCAGAGGCAATGGGCAGAAACTGAAACATAGGAGGTTCCTTCTGAACATCAAGAAACACTTTTTTTGTACTGCAAGCGTGACCTACCACTGGCACAGGTTGTCCGTAGGTGCTGTGGACTCTTCATCCTTGGAGATATTCAAAAGCTATCTGGACATGGTTCTGGGCAGCCAGCTCTAGGTGGCCCTGCTTGAGCAGGGAGGTTGGATGGGATGATCTCCAGTCCCTTCCAACCCCAACCATTCTGTGATTCTGTGATTCTGTGTCCCTGAGCTGGTTTTTACAGGAGCAAGGCAGATCTCTGGGCCTCAGATCCAGGAAAGCAGGTCTTTATAAAAGAGCAGTGCAAACCTGCAAGATTCTCATAGGCAGAGATGTGGCTTATATGATGATTCAGCTGGAGCAGAGATTCCCAGTGATTACTTCTTGCAGGTTAGAAATTATGAATCAAGAGTAAAACAGGCTGAGGATGACCGGAGGCTTTGTAGTTATCTCAAGTTAACCTGTGTAAAGTCAATCGTTGTAAATTTGCTTGTTCAACTGAAGTTTCTCATGTTGTCTCATATCTGTCTAGCTAGGTTTCTCCCCAGCCAAGTAAGTCATCTGCTACTAATTGACTGCTTTTATTTACTCAGCCTTTTTTTTTTTTTTGGCCTAGCCCAGTATTTAATTTATTTGATAGTTTCTTTATCTAAAACCAGATTTTTCCTACCTCCCCTGCAAACAAACTGAAGAAGAAGATCGTATGCCTATGGCTGAGTCAGAATGACTTTTTTCTTAAAAGATATAAGGAACATAACAGATAACTATACATAATTAACTTTCAGGATTTTACAAAACTTTCAGCTGTTTTCTTTTTTTTAAAAAGTTTCATAGTTTTCAGAAATATTGAATTTACTTCTCAATCTATGGTGGTAATCAAAATAAACATATCTCTGTGATGAAACCAAGATATCCTACTGTAATCCTTTTTCGTAGTAAGTGGCAGCTTAGAAGACATCCTTGCAAACCAAAGACAAGCCAGGGATGGAGCTACCAGCTAAGCAGTGTGGCTGACCAAGTGCCCAGTGCTTGAGCCTGGATCCCAGTCCTCTTTTATTTAGGAGTGTTGGTGTATCCTAATACTCCACAAACTTCCAGTATGACCTCGGACATATCACTGAGGAAACTGAGGTACCAAGACTCTCACAGACAGCACTCCTTTCATTGCAAGAAGTGTTGTGGGTTACAAATCACGCATAAAAAGTTGCAACAACTGAGATGGGCTATACATAGGAATAGATGATAGCTACACTCTTAGCTTGCATACCTAAGAGAGAGCTCAGCTTATCACCACTGATTTGCATGAGTCAGACCAACTAAGAATTGACTCAAGGTACTGTATAAAATACCTTGGAACCCCCAAAATATGGTTAAAATATGGTTAAACAGCAATGAGACAATCTTGTCTCCAAGATGCACTTCAGCAGATGACTACTGGATGTCAGAAACTCTGCCGTTTTTTAAGGTGTCAGCACACAGCCATGACATGTAAGAAAACTCATTGTTTTTATGGCTCACAGAGCACTATCTTCATCCAGAATAAACTAACTAGTTCATTATATATGTATTACATAATACATAAATATATAAAGTTATTTCTATGAGTCAGTGGTGTAAATAGGTGAGCAAAATGTTTTTACATAAAAAAGCTCTGATTAAGAAATTGAGCACACCAAACCTCTGTGTGGCGTGGAGGGCAGTACGGACAAGCTGGCCCTGGCGCCAGGATCAGCACAGCTCTGTCACTCCAACACTGCAGCTGAGCTAAGGAGCCTTGCCTTGGGCAGCTAAACTCTTTCTGTGAATGGAGTAGTGCCGTTGCTGCTCAGTGCTTCCCTGGGTGGTGTAGAAATACAATTGAATTATGCTCTGTATTTCCAACTGCACCCACAGGTCTGGAAGGAGTCACCCAGTTAATATAGTAGGGTGAAATCCTGGCCCCAATGCAATCACTGAATGTGTCACCATGGATTTAGAAGAGTACAAGAAACCAGTGTAGTCCTCTCTCCTCATATCTACTATGTTAGAACAAACTGCAGCATCCTGAACTCTAACTCTTTGCCAAAAGACTGTCTGCTATGACAGAGTAGTTTATAACAAAGTATGCATCAGGATTTTTTTTTTAAGTAGTAAGAGCCTTTAACCTGCTGCCAAATCTGCATGTAATAACTGGGACTCCAGTGTCTTGCATGAGTGGGGCCTGGACCACCTCCAGCATAAAGTAGTCCAAAAAAGATTTATTTCAGTGTAGCAGGCTGTTTCTGTGAGTAGCACTGAAAAGCGGTGCTTTCACAAATAGACACTCTAAATTTCAGCTGTTTGATCGCGTACTGGGAGCACCTTCAGTCAGAGGTAAAAATTCCTGGGTGCTGGAAGGGTTCACAGGGCACCAACAACTCTTCTGTACCTTTCCCCCGGGCAGTTTAATAATCCAAGCAGTGCATACAACATCAAGAAAGGACGTGTGTCCCTGACTGTCACAGGCCACAGGGTCCAAAGGATTTTTCTCCATTAACCGCTCTCCCAAAGCACTTCCAAACCTTTTTACACATCAGCTGACTTCTTCCTACCCAAAGTACAATGCTCTGACCAGCCCATTGATATAAAAACCACAAAGTACTTTCTTACAATAAGCAGCAGAGAGAATGGTAAAGGGCTAAACTGATCTTCTCTTACACTAGGTTCATTAGGTGAATTGCACTGCACTCTTACTGTGTCCAGTGGACTCATCATAGGTTATAATACAGCTTAACAGGCTGATAACTGTATATAACACACTACTTAGGGCTGTCCTTTTCTTACAACATCTGTTAATGGCACATTTCAAGTTCTCGGCAGAGGAAAATTAATTTAGAATATATTATATATAGAACTGAGAAAATAAGTCCACAAGCATACACAAGATTGGATTGTTACTTTAAAGAGTGAGTCATCTCCATGGCAATGTGTTTCATGGGAATTTATTTCTTCTTTTTGCTGTTTTTTTCTACGCTGTTTCTGCTGTATTCTAGTATGTCACTGACAGTGGTCTTGTTCTCATTTCTCATGGTGTAACCCCAGCTATTTCATTCAGTGGAAATACTTTTGATGCTCAGCCATTGCTTAACAGGTGGCAGAAGGGACCAAGTGGTTTGTTCTTTTTTCTTTTAGTTCTTTCCATCAGCATTAACTCTTTTGGTAGGTTACTGAGCATTTCTGGTAAGAGATGTTTTGTATATATTTTTATGTTCTTTTCCAGCTGGAATGGTAGCTGTAATGTCTTGCACTAAAAGTCCACAATTCAGTGTGCTAAGGAGAAGTTTCACTTTCAGGCCACTGAAATATTAGCCCTGGAAATAAGTATATGGCTCTTATCTTTCTATATGCTTCCTAAATTAGAAGTGAGAATGTCTCCAACCCCCACAGCTATATTTCACAATAATCATGCTGTTTTTTCCTGCCTTTTTCTAGGCAATATATATGAGGAACATAAAGACATTTCAGCCGTGCTTTTCTCACCAAAGATCACATAACATAACATTTCTGTAGATGAAGAAACCAAAACTGATAGGAGGGATATCTCTAACTCTAAACTAGCACAGAAGCCTATTTGGAAGATCTTGACAGTTTGAGGTATGTGCTTGTGGTTGTGGGGCATCAGGAGGAGAATCCTTCTGTGGAGATCCATGACATTGCTCCCTTACCCTCGTAGCAGAACATGTGGGTTTGGGGGAGAAATGCATGGTTATAGCCATGCTCCCATCTTTTGCAAATGGCTTATAGGGACAGAAGAGGGGATGAGAACAGAGAAGTTCATGTTGAACCTGTTGGCTCCAACTTATCTGTATTTTCTTGCCCTACTTAGAATTTCCTTCTTCATCTACAAAGGCTCAAACAGAAACAACAGAAGACAGAAAAGGAATGGTTACCTAGACCCAAGAGGTGTCCTGCATCTCCATGGCTGTTTGTCAGAGCACTAACCCCTCGACCAAGGCAGGACGTGTGGAGAACGCCACCAGAAGAGGCCTGTCCTCCAGACAAGGCAGCCTCTGTGTGTCCAAGGTACCTGATGGTGAGGACAGGAGGGTGCAGCAGCCATAGAGCTGCCCCTGTAGCATGTGGGCACAGGTAGAAGTGAGCATACCACCCTGGGAGTGCTGGGGAGGGAGAGACACAAGAGCCCCCAGCCCTCCTGCTGAATACAAACCTTTAGATAAGGCTACGCCTACAGCGCTGTAATTAAATGGCTGAGGATGAGGATGGCAATGGCGATCAGAGTCCCAGGGCCTCACGCCTGCTGTGGTGCAGCCCAGGTGCTGGGCTGAGCCCAGGACATCCCTGGCTGCTGGCGTGGGACGTCAGGGCAGGTTCACCTCCTTTCCTCATCAGCTTTTCCCCGACAGTTGCCCATACTTCCCATTATATACATACACATATACATATACATACACATATACATATACATATACTTATACATATACTCATCATATACATCCCCGGATGTATTTAAAAGACGGGTGGATGTGGTGCTTAGGGACATGGTTTAGTGGTGGACTTGGCAGTGCTGGGTTAACGGTTGGACTTGATGATCTTAAAGGTCTTTTCCAACCTAAAGGATTCCATGATTCCATGATTCCATACTCACTGTGGGGAGCGGACGGGCAGCAGGGGCTACCTGAGAGCGCCGGCTCTCACACTCATGCATTAATGCAGCATTTCAGCGCTTAGTTTAGGTACGTCAAGGCCAACGAGTAAAAAGGGAAAAATCAGCGCGAGGCACCTAGCCCTTGCCAAAGGACACACCAGCATTTCCAAACAAAACACGCGCATCACAACCGATGTGCTCCCATCCAAGTTCCTCTTTCAGGCTACTCCGGGCAGAAAAAGCTTTGATTTTTACAGAACAGAAAAGAAAGAAAGAAAGAAAGAAACAAACATCACCCTCCGTTAATTATTCTGTCGATTGTTATGTTTTAGCCTCTTCTAATTGTGAGAGTCCCCACCCCACCGGCTCCTCCCTGGCCGGGACGGGGGGGTCGGGGCTTGAGCCCCGCGGCCCGGGGGGTGCGGGCAGCCCCTCCCCTCCGCCCCCCCGGCTCCCGGCTGGGACGCGGGGTCCCCCCCGCACTCACCCGCCGGCCCCGGGCCGGGCAGCGCCAGCAGGAGCAGCAGCAGCGGCGGGGCCCCGGCTCGGCCCGCCGGCATGGCCCGCTGGGGTGGGGGGGCGGCCGGCGGCAGCCGCGGCGGGAGCGGGGCCGGCGGCGGCGGGAGCGGCGGTGAGCGCGGCCGGGTCCCTCAGGGAAGGCGGGAACTGCGGCGGCTGGGTGGGCTGCGTCCCCCCGCCGAGTCCTCCCAGACACCCCCACAGGCACCGGTCGTTACCCGCCCCGTGTCCCACGGGGGTGGGGGTGTTGTCACTACTGCTGTGACAGAGGGGATGGCGGGGGGTGTCCCCGTCCCTGCCCCCAGGCGGGGGGGCGATGGGGGGGCTGTCATCTCCAGCCGCCGGGGTGAGGGCAGCGGGTCCTCACCGCCACCCTGCCCGCAGGGAGGCTGAGGGGTGCTTTCTGCACCCGTTCCCCACAGCCGCTGGTGTGGGGGGGGGTAAGGACGGTGACATCCCTCTCCTCCTCCTGCCCCGGTGCTGTGGGGTCTCTGGCAGCTCTAGGGCTGGAGAGCAGCTGCGCGGTGGAGGAAGGCGAGGGCCCTTTGCAGAGACACAGCGTCTGGGGAAAGCGAGTCAGGACTGAGGGGGGACCAGCGTGCGCTGAATTCCTGGGGGACCCCAAAGGCTGATGGATGGGTGAGTCTTTGCAAGAGCGAGGCGTGTCTCCACGACAAGGTCTGTGAAGGGGACGGGGAATGACGACCCTCTGTCAGCCCGTGGCACCAGTGCTGTTGGTTTTCAGAGAGTGTCGGGAGGACAGCAGGACACCCAACTCGGTGCAGGTGGCAGGGGCAGGATTTACCTGCTCTCAGAGTAGAAAATGTGTAAACACAGCAAGTTTAACTCCTTGGGAAATTAAAGAAATCATTTCCTGTAGGGATGGAAGGAGCCAGTGGGCAACTGGATCTAAGACCTGATGGCCACCATCAAGTGGAAAACAACCAGAGAGGACTGTACACATGTGAGTTTAACAAGGGAAACCTTCAGGGGTCTTAATGTCTCCCATGTTGCAGACCTTTCTGTTCCCCTTTCACCCTCTCCCATTTAATATCAAGTAGCGCACTGGGATGTCATGAATTCCTGACATCTATTTATGGTCACATCCTAAGAAGTTCACTATTCTTTTGCCCATAGATTTTTTTTTTTCTTTTGAGAAAGTATTGCAAGAAGTAATAAGCCACTGCTAGCCAAAGTGAAGAAAAAAAGAAGTCTGGGCCATGTAGCAAAGTACCCTGACATTTCCTAAGAGTTTTGCAGGCACTTTCAATGCAAACCAAGAAATCACTGGGGCTAGAGAGTCATAAACAGCTCTCTTTGCAGCTGCTTAGTGTTAATGCCTAAAAGCTAACTAACACTTCTACCCCAGGGCAAAAAGTGTGGCTCAGGCCCACAAATCACAGAATCACAGAATGGTTGGGTTTGGAAGGGACCTCTGGAGATCATCTAGTCGAACCCTCCTGCTAAAGCAGGTTCACCTAGAGCAGGTTGCACAGGATCGCGTCCAGGCAGGTTTTGAATATCTCCAGAGCAGGAGACTCTATAGCCTCTCTGGGCAGCCTGTTCCAGGGCTCTGTCACCCTCAAAGTTATGAAGGTTTTCCTCATGTTGAGGTGGAACTTCCCGTGTTTCGTTTGGTGCCTGTTGTTCCTTATCCTGTCGCTGGGCACCACTGAAAAGAGTCTGGCCCCATCCTCCTGACACCCGCCCTTAAGATATTTGTAAGTGTTGATAAGATCCCCTCTCAGTCTCCTCTTCTTCAGGCTGAACAGTCCCAGCTCTCTCAGCCTTTCCCCATAAGAGATGCGCCAGTCCCCTAATCATCATCATAGCCCTCCGCTGGACTCTCAATGGTAGTTCCTTGTCTTTCTTGAAGTGGGGAGCCCAGAACTGGACACAGCACTCCAGATGTGGCCTCACCAGGACAGAGTAGACAGGGAGGATCACCTCCCTCGACCTGCTGGCCACGCTCTTCCTAATGCACCCCAGGATACCATTGGCCTTCTTGGCCACGTTGCGAATAGGCCCCTCTAAATCCCTTCCACCCGCTACTTCAAGGCCAGGGCTTTGTGGGTTTTGTGGAAGAGGCAGCAGATGCCTTTGCCCCATGGGGAGGGGCGCTCCCTCCCGAGAGCCCTGCCCCAGCGCCCGGCAGCTCCCGGCCCGCCCGCAGCCCCGCCCGGGACGCGCCCACGGGGGAGGCGGCGGGCGCTGGCCGTGGTGCTGAACCGCCGCTCCGCCGGGCCGGGCCGCGGAGCCCGGCGGGGGCTCTGCCCTGCCGCCAGCCGACTGGGTATTCACAAACAAGAATTCGTTCATCTTGCCTAGCATTTTCAGGTTTTTTTTTCTCCCCTCTCTGTTCCTATGTTTCCTATTTCAAATTTTTCTGTCAACCCAGAGCGTGGCCAGTTCATTCAGTGCTCCTCTCCATTAATGATGGCGTAACTCCAGTGAGGAGGCCAGAACAAAAAGGTGGGGTGAAGAAAAACCTGAGTGTAGCACATGTCTTGAGGAAACAGAAACTTTTCCAGTCAGCAGCATATCCACGTTAAGAAAGTCCTGTCCCAGTCCCCTGTTGTTCATTCCTGAACAAACGAGCAGAAGTTTCAACTCATTTATAGCAGATTTATAGTTGTGCTTCAACCGAAGCAGCAAAAACTTCCTATGGTGTAGAGGACAGGACGACAGAAATGGTAAAGGTCTCGTGTATAGGACAGAAAGACAGAAATGGTAATAGAGTTTTGCGGGTTTTTCCCGACTTGGACACTGATGCTTGTGAGGTTAAATTAACTACTCTTATTTGTATCATGGTGAGTTCTTCTCATGAGAGACTGTATGAGTGGCGGGAAGATATTTCAGGCCAACAGTGGGATTCTCAATACCTACATTCAATCTTACTATGCAGAAGTTACGTTAGAAAACAAACAAAAAGTGTTTTCTTTCTCGCAAGAAACATAAAGAAATGATCGTCACTTTGCCTCACCTTGTAAAAATTGATTCCCATTTTCCCCCGCTAAGCTTCCATTTATCTCCTTTTTTTCCAAGAGCTAAAAAGGAAAGGAAATTATGGATTGATATCTCACATCATACAGTATCAGGTCTATTAAAAAGCAGTACTGATGAGATCCAGAGATGAAAATGGTCAGCTGTAGCCATGCTTCAGAGTCTCCGGGGTGGTCTTCTAAGTGAAATAAATTGCCTCACTACCACCAAAGTCTGACATTGTGTCAGTTCTTCCCTTGTGTACCAAATCCATACCAAGAAAAAGATGAACTCAGCATGTTGTAATAGCACTTTGTTCATCTAAAAGTGACTCAGTGTTTACTTTGAATAAGACAGTAGAGAAGGCCATACATATTTTATAGCCGACGTGGATTTGCCTAGTGTAAACCACTTTTAACTTCTAAGATAACACACCTAGGCCTGAGGATAAAGGAATAATGATGGCTGTTGTCTACTTTGACATTAGCAAGGCTTATGACACAGTCAGCCACAGCATCCTTCTTTTCAAGTTGGGTTATTAAGGTCTGACTAGGTGGATTACCCTGTGAGGCTGAAAAACTAGCTGGGCTGTCAGGTTCAAAGAGTTTTGGTTAAGGGTTTGTACTCTTCCTGGAAGCTGGTTACAAGTGGAGTTAGTCAGAGGTTTAGTCAGAGGTTTATCCTGGGATGTATCTTTTTTAACAAACATCTCTATCAATGACCTGGAGGAGAAGATAGAATGCACCTCATGAACTTTGTAGGTTACACTAAACTGTAGGAGGATCAGGGGAAGAGCAGCTGTTACCCTTGAGGGCAGGGCTGCCATTCAAAAAGAGCTGGACAGGAATGGGTCAACAAGAACCTTATGAAATTGAACAAAGATAGCAGCAAAGTCCTGCCCCTGGGAAGGAAGAACTCATTGCAGTGGTGCGGGCTGGGCACTGACTGACTGGGAGACAGCTCTGCTGAAAATGTCCTAGGAGGTCCTGGTAGACAACAGCCAAAACACAAGCCAGCCGTGTGCCCTGGCAGCAATGAAAGCTAGCAAGTTACTGTGCTGTACTAACAGGAGTGTAGCTAGATATCGGAGGGAAGTGATTATTATCCCTTCTACCCAGCGCTTGTTAGACCACACATGAAATATCATGATGTGACCAGTTTTTGGGCCCCCAGAAAAAGAAAAATATGGATAAACTTGAGCAAGTCTAGTGGAGAGCCACCAAAATTGTCAGGGACATGGAGCACATGCCCTGTGAGGGGAGGGAGAGGGAAACAGGACTGATCAGCTTAGGGAAGAGAAGGTTTGGGGGGGGAGGTACCTAATAGCAGCCTTCCCATATCAATGAGGACGTCATCCAGAAGACAGAGACAGGCTCTTCACAATGATTCAAGATGAGAGGGAAAGAGACAGCGGACATCAGATGAAACAAGAGAGGAATGGTCTTTAAAGAGTGGTCTAATAAAATATTATTCCCATAACATAAATTTTCAGGTTAGGGTATCCTGATGTTTGGCACTTCCTTTTATCTTGGAATGAGATTCTCTTAGTATTGTAAGTCAATATTTCAGCCCCAAAAATGTGTTGCTCATAACATTCAAGAGATAGCACTGGAACATGCAACTTGGATCAGACACTTTTTCTTCTTTCTTTCTTTTTTTAGAAGTAACAAACAAAAGAAAATCAATGACTCCAAGAAAAATGTTTTTATATGAGTTTTGACCATTTGGGCAATCACAAAAGTGTGAAATTGCCTTCGTCTTCTGGAACAGAATAATTTAAAAAGTCCTAGTTTACCAGGCTAGATATTCTGTGCAAAACTGCAGACACACTCACAATATTAACTTCACCAAATAGTCTGCCACATGCGTTGGATTTCAACCTATTGATTAGTTTCTGCTCAGCACTCAAGTTAATTTTCCAGAAGTACAGAAATAAATTCTCAGAACACTTCTGGTGACTTTTAGGTGTTATTTTTGTTTATTGTACAAATGCACCAGAGATTTGACTGTGCAAAGTACTCAGCATTCTGGACCTAGCTCAACAAAGCATGTAAATATGTGTTTAACTTCAACCTTAGACTTCAGTGCTTTGCTGGATCAGGGCCAGAGAGGATACTGTGCTGAAAATCCATCCCAAAGGTATGCTTGCCGTGTAGCTAAACAAAAACCCCAGCCTTTTCAGTGGCTCTCACTTCCTTTTTCAACTTCATTTTTTAATAAATAAGTAAATAAATAAAATTAGCCATCCTTCTCCAGCTATACGGCAAAGGCATTATGAGAAGCTTTCTCTGTGTGGACTTAGAGTAAGCATGCAATACTCCATGGAGTGGCTAATAAAGGGGTACACAGGCATGCGATAGTGATGTTGCTGGGAATGTGACTATTCATTGAATTTTTGCAGCAGTCTCTCATCCCAAGGGGTAACATCATTTCATGTGATGCTAGCAGCTATTTGGTTTTAGTTCACGTTTTTCTGATAAATACCAGTATTATATTTTTGTAAGTAAAAATGGTACGTCATCTTTTTTACACACCTGAAGAAGCTTAGTTCATAGCTTCATTAAAAGACAAGCTTGTAGTAGATTTCCTCCTCCATATATATATATATGTAAGTATATGAATTATAACTATGCTTCTAGTCTGTGTACATAAATACCTCATTTTTTTGCAATGCAGATATATATTGTTGACTTGCAAAGAGCAGCAGTGCAAATGGCCCAGGTGGCCAAGAAGGCCAATAGCATCCTGGCTTGCATCAGAAATAGTGTGGCCAGCAGGACTAGGGAAGTGATCGTCCCCGTGTACTTGGCACTGGTGAGGCCGCACCTCGAATCCTGTGTTCAGTTTTGGGTCCCTCGCGGCAACAAAGACATTGAGGTTGCGGAGCATGTCCAAAGAAGGACATCAAAGCTGGTGAAGGGTCTGGAGCACAAGTCTTAGGAGGAGCAGCTGAGGGAGCTGGGTTGTTTAGTTTAGAGAAAAGGAGGCTCGGGGAGAGCTTATTGCTCTCCACAAGTACGTGAAAGGAGGCTGTATTGAGGTGGGGGTCGGTCTCTTCTCCCAAGTAACAAGTGGTAGGACAAGAGGAAACGGTCCTACGGGAGGTTTAGGTTGGATATTAGGAAAAACTTCTTCACTGCGAGGGTTGTCAGGCACTGGCACAGGCTGCCCAGGGAAGTGGTGGAGTCCCCATCCCTGGAGGTATTTAAAAGATGGGTAGATGTGGTGCTTAGGGACATGGTTTAGTGGTGGGCTTGGCAGTGCTAGGTTAACAGTTGGACTTGATGATCTTAAGGGTCTTTTCCAACCTAAACCATTCTATGATTCTATAAATGCTTCCCAAAGGCACACAGCTGCTCCTGCAGCACTTGAACACAGCAACCTTACCCTGGGAGCCAGCATTGCCAGCAGAATAATACACAAAGACTCCTGTTTATTCATATAATTTACAGCTAAACACCACTAGATGTCCTCTGCTGCCAACCCTGCTCTTAAATACACAGCTAAAGTGTTGTTACTATATCCTCTCTTTACAGTTATACCCCTTGCATTGAAAAGCACATTACTACTGCCAGATTATTACTGCCTGGAGAAGAGAAGGCTGCGGGGAGACCTTATTGCAGTCTTTCAATACCTAAAGGGGGCTTATAAGAAATATGGGGACAGACTTTTTAATAGGGCCTGTAGTGATAGGACAAGGGACAATGTTTTTAAACTAAAAGAGGGAAGATTCAGACTAGGTATAAGGAAGAAATTCATTGCAACGAGGGTGGTGAAACACTGGCACAGGTTGCCCAGAGAGGTGGTAGATGCCCCATCCTTGGAAACATTTAAGGTCAGGCTGGACGGGGCTCTGACAAACCTCATCTAGTTGAAGATGTCCCTGCTCATTGCAGGGGGGTTGGACTAGATGGCCTTTAAAGGTCCCTTCCAACCGAAACCATTCTATGATGTTATGATTATTTTTGCTTTATTAACAAATGCTATATGACAAGTGTTAGAAAAGGTGTGACTGCAGTATGTCCTGAACACCTGTACAGATGAATTGGAGGTTTTCAACTTTCCTTCCATTCTTGGACTTCACCTTTCTACTCACTCTGTCATCATCCCCTTTTTGAGGACATGAGAAATTAGTAGATTAAGGGTCTGAGATTTGGTTCTGCACCAGCAAAGGACTGGCCAAGCTGTGGTCATTGGAGAGCTCTTTGTTCCTGAACATGATCTTTCCATGCTGACTGTCATATCTTGTCTTCATACCTGCAAAATCATTTGGTCTTTTTTGCAAGCTGGAACTTGGATCAGAGCTGAATCAAGCCTACTAATGGGATTAAAATGGCCTTGTTGTTACATGAACTCGCAGTCTGTGTGATAATGAAATCCATACATGGGGATATTTAAAAACAACCTTCTGTATGGTGTATGGGGAGGGGATAGACACATAGTGCAAAAAGGGTTCTAGGTACATCTCAACAGAGAGGACTAGAAAGTTGTATGTGCGCAGTCAGAGTGTTTGTGTTTATATAGAATAATGTATCACAAATGGAAGTAAAAAGATTTAGTTCAAGTGACAAGCAGGTTTATTATCTATAAAATTGTCTTCTTTTTTCTAGGAATGCACATTGTGGGTGTCAGTTTAGGGACAATTTGTGTCTTATACCACTTGCTGGGGGCACTGATTGAGGCTTTAACTGAAGAATGGAGTTTGCATTTCATGATTGTTTTAATTGCTAGTACTCTGGACTAAGAACACCGTAAGGAAGAGTTTCTCTGTATTATCACTTGTAAACACGCTGTTATTTCAGGTGAGAGAAAGGAAAAGCTTTTCACGAAGGATAACATCTCTTGCTAGATCATCCAGGCATTTAATTATTTTCACATAAACTAGTAGAAGAAGTTTAATATATTTAAGGGAAGAGTCTATAATACAGAATTAATTATGAATCACTTGTGCTTTCAGTTTGGCAAGAATAGCCTAATTTTGCTTTATGAGGCAAATGATGTCTTATTATATAAAATCTTTTTCCTGCCCACATATTTGTATTATCTTAGTGAAAGGATATGAAAATGTGAGGTTTTATTTTATACTGCTTTATATCTTGAATGTTTATTTATTCTTTACATTATACTTATTATTAGTACTGTGCTTGTGAGTAAATAATCTTAATCTATTGTGCTAGACATTGCAAAATACCTAATAAAAAAGTACTGTTTCTGGCCTGAATAATTTGCCTCCTGGCCATGAATTCAGAAGCAGTTCGGGGGTGACAATTAACTTGTCCCAATTCAAGACACCTTAAAATGCCTTCCACAAGCCAAAATAAAAACAGCTTTGCCCCAACATGGCAAATTTACTACTTGACAATTGAGGGGCCATTTTCTCATGCTTTGTTGTAACTCTTTAAGTGCCTCCTTAGCTACCACTGCATGATACACACCAGGTTTATGCCTTAAGCTTCAGTGCTGCATGTACATAGCCACGGATGAGAGACAGCAGGTAATTAAAGCAAACAGAATGGTAAGTTTGAGTTAACCAAGCAGCACTCATGGGCTAAAAGATCAATCTGAATTATCACAGTGGCATTTTATTGTTATTTGCCTTTGCAAAAGGTGTAAATGAGCTGCAATGATGCACAGAACTGTGGAATAAAGTCTGGAATTTCTTGACCCTCCTTTCCACCTAATACCTCGTGCTGGTAAATTCCCATGATATTGTGCTGTTTTTCCTCCTACTCCAACATTGACCGTATAGTTCTGATATTGGCAATGACTTCTCTGTTTTTCCTGATGCCTCACTTTATATCTAATTGTGGAGTCTCACTTTACATCTAGCTTTTTCAAGTCAGCTTTTTCATCTTCTTTTTCAAGAATTCGTATAATCTCAGTAAGGCTGGTGATGTTGCATTCCCTCTTATTTGTACTACTTTAATCTTTGTTGCCTCCAGTTAAAGCAGGAGTAGAAGAGCCTGGCTCATTATGTGCACGTTCCTCCAGACGCAGAATGGATGTACGAACTTGTGGCTAGTTATACATTTGGTTTTGGGACCTTATCTCAGCCACCTCACGTTTAGTACTTTCTTCCATGAAGCTGTTTAAGCTTTCAGAGAGTCCAGTTTGGAAACTTGCATGTCCATCAGCAACTAATAAAACCAGCAGTACCAGCTAATCAACTTTCTATAGCTTAAAGAGAGACAGAAAGATAAGAGGTGTCTACAGCAACATCGAGTCTAGATACGTCCCCTGGAACAGTGGTCTCTATTGCCTTCTTGAACATCTCAGAATGAAAAAGTTTGCCATGACGTTATGAGCCCCTTGAGAAGTGTGTGCTCTGAGTGGCTGTCACATGGGGACCAGGGTTGAGAGTTTCTTTCTTGTTGTTTTTCCTCATCACATAGGCTAAGTCTTTTTCTGTAAATATCTGACTTAAGAAATATCAATCTAATGATAAGAAATCACAAAGATCATTTCTTATTGATTTTGGCTGAATGTTTTAAGGGGAAAGGAAGCACCGAGGAGTCCTTCAGGGACTTGTGTAGTTTTGCAGTCAGCTACATCACCATTATAATGTCTAGTATGTAGCAGAACTTTGATTAAATGCCTCATAAGAAAGCAAAATGTGTCCTGGCAGCATCTCTCCTTTCAAGGTTTCTTTTCAAGGGTCCTAAGAGACAAATTCAAATCATGACCATCGCACATTAGTGTCATAGAGCCTGATCTAGTGTGCCTTATGCAAGAAGCTAAATGCAAGGTTCTCCTGATAAAAAACTGCAAAAACTAGCGATCTAAATTTTTATCATTTTTATCATTTTTATCATCAGCAAGGAGCCCAAGCAGCCTTCACTTGTCATTAAATCTGGGGTCATAAATGAAATAGGTTCACACTGCTTTCTGTGCAAACACACTACACAGAACTGCAGACCTGGTATGGACTTTTTTAAGCCCATCTTTCCCCTCTCAAAAAATCCACCATAAACCAGTGTAGTCAACTTGCCACCTGATCTCTGACTTAGTTGTTTCTTGGTTATCCACCTGAAGAAGGCTAACTCCTCAGTCTAGATCTCCTTTTCTCAAAGAGCTCAACATCTTCAGGTGAGCTAAGAGGCAATCCACCTCAGCAAGTCACATTAGCTCATTTATCTCTTTACCAAGCCTGGTCAACAAATGCTGATGGGGCAGGAGATTTCAGGCAAACACCGTCAGTCTGGCACAAGAGCTGGCTTCAAAATTTCTCTCTCTGTCCTTTATTGCCTCATAATTAAAACCACAGTGGTATAGAAAGCACCTGTAGTCCTGACCAATCTCATATTAAATGCAGTTTCATTCTTTCCGTATATTTTAATGAAGGTCATATCAGGTCCTGACAATATAAATATTCAACCTTCCAGGCTGTTTCAAGCTCTCATGATGTTGGTTTTTTTTCTTGTTTATCACTACAAAACCTAATCTGCTCAAGTACATCTGAAAAGTGAATGCTGCCAAATATGAATGAAATAATGAAAGTTAGCTAGTAACTGCTCTGAGGACACTAGCCTGAATGATACACAAATCGCAATTATTATATTCTTTTGCCATATGCCTTCTTGCCTTAAAAACTGAGTCAGGAAAAAAGTTTCCTTATAGTTTGTCTAAGCTGCCACTTACATTCCCTGTTTCTCTAATCAGCGATTGCATATTAGATAAAGTTTGTCACCATGCCAACCCACTCAGAAAGGTCTTGGACCGGAAACACGGCCAGTGAGGGACACAAGTTCATGAGAAAAAGTTTCCAGCATTTTTCCAGCCGACAGGAAACTACAGTTACTGCAAAGGATTTCTTGACGTTTTCACTCCAAAACATGGGTCAATAGTCAGACGTTCAGCTCATGACTCAGGCATGAAAAATGTAAAACATCTGGCTCAAATCTATGCTATGAACAGGCTACGGAGAGATTCATGACCTTAAGCTAAAGGCTCATTGGATTCGCTTTTAAAGACAATGAGTTTTATTTGAAGAACAACCATGTAGGGACATTCTGCAGTATTCTAGTTGTTAGGACTGAAGCAGTGAAATGCCTTCCTTCGATCAACAGCAAATGGAGGAATAATACAATATAGCACTATTCTGCATTATTCAAAAATAGAAAAATAGTCTTTGTTTTTCCGTTCCGTTGCATTAGGGCTCATTTTCTTCATTTTCTTGAAGTTTTGAATAAGTAATGGCAATGTAGTAGTAACAACAACAACAATTTTATGGAAGCTGAAGCTAGTAGGAGGTCTTACCTCTCGCATGGTAGGTGCTTACTTTACTCACAATCACTGTCATAACAACCTAGTTCACAAACACCTTTCACATGACAGATGTTTTTTATAAACCCCGCTTCAAGTGATGAAATATTTATCCTTGTTTTGCAGACAGAAGAATAAATGGCATGCCTGAAAACAGAAGCAATATTAGCTATGCTAGGGAATGGATCCAATTCTCTTCAGAGCCAGTCCAACGTCTGCATAAGAATAGATTCACAAACTGAGGACTGATCCCTCAACACACCGTCACTCTTGAAAAATCTTTTAAGTAGAAGATAGTCTGAAATGCAGAAATGATCATGCAGTCACAGACAAATTAGTGGCAACATTAGAACTAGACCTCCAAAGATAATCACAGAAGTCCATACAGATGGATACAGATCTGGCGCAGTAAAACCACATCCATCTTGTTGATATTTGGCTAGCTGAGAACAAAGACAAGCTTACATCTGCCTGTATGTGTCTGCGTAGACATATCCATAAATTCCAGCCTCATGCCCAATTCTCTCACTCACACTGCTTCCCCAAGAGTGACACAGAAGCAAGTTACTGATATTGTTCCTCACCATCGCTCAGACACCAAGCAAAGGAATGCAACGGAGCAATTTTGGTTTGTTCCCTATGTTCAAGGCTGATTCACATCTACAGAACTGTGCTTCTGAGGCATCTGGAGGAACAGCTTGAAAAAGTGCCTGGAAAATCTGCTTGCTTATGGTCAGTCCCTATCTCTAGTTCTTTTTGTGGCCATGCAGCGTAGGAAGAGACAGCTGTAGTGGGCACTGGAATCCAGTGGCTGTGTGATTTTTAACTACTGATGTATTCCAACTAGCTTTTTCATAGTGGATTCTCAATTACTGGAAGAAATACTCATGAAATATCTCTAGGTAGTGCATTTTAGGCCATTACTGTAGCCATCCTGTGAGCCTTTCTTTGTGTGTCATGGCTTTCTTTTGAATTTCATGGTCTTTAGCCTATCTCTTCAAGAAAATTTACTTCTTTCCCCTTGTTCCTGCTTCCCACTAAAACCCTTTTCACAGGGGGAACTTTTCAATGGCTTTCCCAGTCCTGGTTATAATAATGCCTTTCTTACATTAGTTACCCTTAATTTCCTTAAAAAAATCAGAGCAGAGCTGAAGCCTGGGGCAGGGAGAAGTGCTCACTCAGCGCCAGGCTCCGCGCTGGTTAGAGGACAGCATTTAATGCAAACATAATCGTAAATAGGACAAACTCAGGAAGTGGCTTTAAATGTGTATATTGTTCAAGATGAAAATATTCCTATGGGAACCAGTGCATCAGCTGCTTCCAGCCTGACAGGGAAACATAATTTGGATGGGAACAGGTGGAATTCTTCCCAGTGTGTGAGTCATTTTTTCTCTGGCTCCCCTTACAGACTTCGGTACAGATCCTAATGCAACACACACTATTCTTTTGAGTTCTTTGTTTTGCTCCAAACCCAATCAAATGGGCAACATGAAGGATGACTAAGCTGGTGGACAGGACTGTATTTTTTCAAGGTTGTTGATTTTGGCTGAAAATGGATTATCTTGGTTTTGTCTCTTTCCTCAAATAAAATACAGATGGATAGCTTGGACTGCAGATAACCTTTTTTTCTCCAGAAAAAAAAAAAGGATTATTTCATACCTCTATCCATCATGAGTGCTATTGCTACAGACTGAGAGAAGGACCAAGGAAAGATAAAGTAGAAACAATATATCCAGTCTTTCCTGAGTAGTCAAAATTTGGTAAAAACTTGACAATCAGATTAGGATCTGAGTTCACTAAATATCAGGAGTGTCTGCCTGTGATTTTTCATTTCAGGTGAATTATAGGTCTTGGAGAGACCAACAAATCCTGCATGGAGAAATGTATTAAAAAAAGTTAAGCGTATCACACTCCTTTGTTGTCTCCATCACTATTCCCCTAATACTGTTTCTGCCAAGGCCCCATCATTACTACATTACTACTGCAGCTGGGAATAGTATAGATGCTATAGCACAGTACAGATGAGATTTAATGAAAAATACCCAACACACCGAGACAGCCTGACTGCTAGAGCCAGCAGTCTCTCTTCTGTTGACTAGCTTGAGTTTAGCCCTGTAAGAAGCTTGTTTCTTCATTGATTTTTCATATGTGGATTTTTCTCCCAGGCCAGAGAAGCAAGGAGCATCATATACTCAAGTACTTCTGAGATAAACAGAAGGGGGAGAGCTGCACCATGAAGCTCCTCATGCTTGTGGCTTCTGCGTCTCACTCCTGCTGCCTCCCTCCCTCCCTCAAGGTACCTGAAACACAACAGAGCAAAAGCCCCGAGTCTTCCTAGGAAATGAATTTTCTCTAAGGTTTGAAGGGAAGTGGCATACGAATGGTGAAAGCTCAGAGTGTTTATAATGTGAAGCTCCTTCGGTCTGTTCCAGTGCAGAGGAGCAGGAAGCATTGGTAACTAGCACTAGCACACCTCTTACTGAATTCTCCAAGAGCTGAGCCAGTGCTTTTAAGGAGTCTCCCTTGACTGATGTTTTTCACAGAAATGATCTTCCCATGAGGAAGGAGTTCTCATCTGTGTTTTGTGTCATGTGCAGCGCAGAGCCTTGAGGCTGTTGTTGCAGTCAAGGTTCCCCTCTGCTTCCAAAGGTGTTTTTTTTTGCCTGGATAAGATATTGGAAACATTTGTGAACTGTAAGTATTTTCACACAGGGCAGGAAAAACACTTCCTGGCCAGCCTTAAATATACCCCACGCTTAGAGGTGAACTCTGACTCAAAAATCCTCTAGTCTGCAAACATCAAGAATGGAGAAAACAAGCCCTTTTATCCCCATTTTATAGTGACAGACAGATGTAGATTTTGAAAAACTTACTTGAGATGACATGTCTATGCAGCATTTTGTAGGCTGCCAGGGGCTTTTGAAGGCTGCCCCAGATTCACATACAGACCAGCTAGAGCATGCTCCAGCCTATCTGATGGGTTATGTGTCAGTAGATACATGTCAGTCACTCATCCCTTATGGGCAGCAGATGGGGAAATTGCTGGGTGCATTGTGCTTACAGCTGGCTTCATACCTGCCCACGAGGTGTAGAATGGATGCTCCTGCGACAGTCAGAATTTGAACCTAAATCTCACTTCAGCGCATTCCCATATGAACATCCTTCGCCTGGCTATGGATAGCATGAGTAGGTGTATGGTGAGCTATATTTAAAGTTGGGTGGAAAAGAGTTTTCTCCAACTTATAAGAAGTCCACAGTTTCACCTATGTTCAGGGTGAAACCAACACCTTCAAAGGTATAATAGACATAAATAAAAACAGCTGCCATGGAAAGCCTTGAACTCCCTGGGTCTTTTACTGTGTATGTGGGAAATCTTTCTTCTTTATTTCAAAAATACATGGGTAAAATATGTATTTATGTGTATACATTTGTATATATAAACATAAGTCATCTTCTGAACACAGTTGGAGTTACAGTTGCAGGGATGCTGATATCTAAACCTAGGGCTGTTTTAGCAGAGGCTGTCATCTCTGGATACAAATGTTCTCTCGGAATGTTTTTCCAGAATAAGTGTATAGACAGATAAATCTCTGGTGAAACTGCCCTGAAATTACATCAGAGATTAAATTTTGTCCCATGTTCTTCCTTGTTAACAGCTTTCTTCCAATAGAGTTGGCTTCTTCTAAAGACTGAAAGACAGAAAAACCTGCTAGGCTGAGTGCTGCATGTGCTTCTATACCACAATGATTTTATAAACGCTGGCATTAGAGGGCTTTGCTCTGAGGACAACACATCTTGAACTGGGATTGATGGTCCTTGTGTCTATTGTGTGACTTTCTCAGGAGCATTGTGGAAAATCCCACAAATAAGCTGGTAATATAACTAAATTAATAAAAACATAGTTATAATGGAAGGAAGCTACAAACTCTGTCAAAGGCTCCGATTTTGCATTTCTACTACAGCCAGTTGTCTAGCACCACTGCCTGGAAGGGAGGTTTCTGTCCAGCCTCCTCTATGGTCATGGTTGTCACAGGGCAACTGAGATATTTGGGTAATGAAAAGATTACCTGTAAGTGTTGGGATCTGGTGTAAAATCTCTGCTGCTGCCTGCCTTCTTTCTCACCTGACTCTATCCTTCAGTTCTAACTTCAGATATCTCATTAAATGGATCTTCTCTCTTGAGAAGCTCCCAAGAAATACATCCACCTCAAGCCTTGAGATGTTATTCCCTTAGCAAGGTTTGTCCCATCCCAGCAGTCCTCCCAAAGCATCTTGAGCATGATCTGCCAGGTTGCTTTTTGCTCACAAGCAGTAGGTGTTTAAATATTAATTCTAACTCTCATGCTTACAGGGGGTGAGGTCAATCCATGTTACATTAGGCTGTGAGGCAGACTCTCCGGATGTTTGCACCCTTGTGTCAAGAGACCCTAGCCAAACACTATATGTTTTCAGCTTTGAAAAATGCTCTTAGACCTCATTTTGTAGGCGATTTTGTTTTCCATACATTCTGGGGTTAATTTATTTGGGCTGCATTTTTCTACTTTTAAGATTGTGGATGTATGTCAGTTATGACAATTTGTGTCTGGTGTTTTGGTACTCTGGTACGTTTGCTTTTATGGTACGTGGCAGTGCTATGGATTCCTGTTGGATTGTGGTCATTAAAATCACAATTAATACCTATCTGTGATGGATTGGGTTGGTCCTTCAGAGTTATCTTTGAAGCTTTTCTTCTCAGAAGCAACTTCAGTGTTACCTGTCTAATTCCAATGGCATGGTCTTTCCATCTTCAGAGATCGAAGTGTATTGATGAAACACTGACAAGGATTGGCAGATGCCTGCTATGGACATGAAACAGTATTCTGGTTGGCTTGCTGAAGTGAGTGGGAGCTATGGAAGCTTGTGTTTTGCAGAATATACTTCCAGCAAATATATTTTGTAGCAGATATTTCAACATTCAAACTTGGTAGTAAAAATTCAGAGTCAGCATCTCAACTACATTCCCATCCTATGAATTCTGATGAACTAAAATGTTTTTTGCTCTCCATCAGAGATAAAATGAACTACTTCTGGAGTTTGTAATGAAAAATCTGAGACAGATCATCAATAATCAATAATCTCGGGACTGGGGCACTTCCCTCAGAGTGGAAGGAGTGACCTAAATTCAAGTTCTTGGTCTGACTTTGGAGCTTTCAAGATACTTTTCATGTCCCAGACCAATGGTATAATCAATTTGTTGCTCTGGGTCAAAAGTCACTCAGTTTTTACCAGCGACCCCATGCTGATGTTGAGAAGAAGTTTATAAAAAATTTGGAGAGGTTTTCTGGATTTGATCCCAGGCATGCAAAAAGAGTTCATGCAAGCAGCTTTTTCCAGTCCTCAGATTAAAAGCTACTGGGTAATTGTTGACTTGTTCAAGTCCTGTCCCTGAGAGATGCCTGAAAAAAAATCTTTGTTTTGTGCACTTCATGTCCTCAGCTTGGGAAATGGAATCCAATTTTCTAAACCATCTGTTAAAGCAGCTAAACGTTAGCAACAGAAACATACAGCTGATTTCCAGGAAGAGCACAGGCTGTTATCTAATTGTATTCTCTGTGCTGAATCAGACGGTTCCTGAGTCGTAAAACAAGTGGCTTTGCTTGTTCTTAGTGATATTTGGCACTGAATCCTGACAGATAGGTTTTTGCAGGCTGCAAATAGCACAGGGACTTGAGACTGGTAATGATAAAAATTAATGATAAAAATTAATGAGAGGACTGGCTGCCAACACAGGAGTGAGTACAACACCCTGCTAGAGCATTATTTGTACGTTGTATTTTCCATTGTGTTTGCTTAGTGTTAGGACCAGCTGCCTTCTAAATTTCATAATTAATTTCTGAAGATGTAAGGCTATGCTGTTTAAGTGACATTGTCATAAAATGAATGCACACAGTCCACATGTAAAAATCATTCCTTCCCAAACATCTGACTGAGTTTTCTTGTAGACAGGTATGTTTAGCATCACCAGTGGCCACACTTCTGCTTTTAAGATCTTTTCTTAAAGCTTCATCTCATGTAAATAAGTAAAATAGACTACTATGATTCATAAATGAAAAGAAAGAAACACAAATATATTTATGTAGCAACAGACTTCAATTTTAACTCTCAAGCACTCCCTATAGAAAGTAACCCTATTCCAAAAGGCTTCCTGTCTGCAAGATTTAATTGCAGACTTCTGGTAATTTATTCCCTGAGAGGAATACAGCAAGTTCTGTTCATTTCTCATATCCCTTTAATGCTGACTTCTGTGCATTTCCCATGTGAAGTCATCCAAATAGATTTGCAAACTGTCTTGATTTCACACAAAGATACTGCCCTGGGATCCTGGCACCTACATGAGACAACCACCCACCAGTGCTTCTGAATCAGAGGAGCTTGCTATACTCTCTATCAGATCGCTGATGCACTTGGTGGCCTCAGCTGAGACTGTCCTGTCATAGCAGGCACTGTACAAGCAGAAAGGAAAAGACAGATTGTCAGATAAAAACGTGGTGGAAAGGGGGAGTGATGCTCAGGGGTGCAAAGAGATTAAATGACTGGCCAGTGGTCACCCCTTAACAGGACCATGAAGCACACCCAAACCTGTGCTCAGTTCTGTGATAAAGGCACCAGACCTTTTCTCACCATCTCCCAAAATTCCTGACAAAATGCCATCAATGAAAGCACAAATTATTGCAGCTGAATGTAGTCTGTGCTTGCATCATGAAATGACCACTTCCTCTCTTCTTTTGTTCCACGGTCCTTGTTTTTGTATGCCAAATCACAGCAAACCATAGCAGCGAGTCCATCTAGTGACTCTTGGAGTGAAAATAAAAATGATCTTTCATTTCATGAAGTTGTCATCAGAAATGATGATTGTGATTAGAAGAGAGAAAAGCTACAAGGATGCCTGAAGGCTTATGCTGGGAGGCACCCAACTGCGCTGACTTCAATTTTCTGAACATGTCTGAAAACCGAACGGGCTCAGGAACTCCTTCTGAAACGACGGGAGGATGGGGACGAGTGATACTCAGGCATGTCTATATAATGCTCATCTGCTATTGTCATCATTGTTCCTCTGGTGCCAAGTCTGTCTGAGGTTAGACAATGGAGGCTCAATTCACCCATGACGTAACTCAGCCAAAGGCCAACAGAGCTCTGCCACCGGAGGGATTAGTCCCTCCTAAATCTTTTTCAGAGTGTTGGATGTGCTGCAGCTGATGTGTTAATGACTCTTGACATATGCTGCAGGAGCATCTTTGCAAAGCGACTCACAGGGAATCTCTCATATAACTCAATTAATATTAATTTACATTGCTGGGAGGTGGTGTGCAGTTCCCACATGCCAGCTTGAAAACAGACCCAAAAAAAAACTTTCATAACGAAGCAGATCACAATGGGAAGCGACTGATCCACACAGCCTCCCCGTGAGGGTAATCCCAGCTCCAGCAGTGGAAAAGTAAACAGAGGGGCTGGCTGGGTGCGGGCATGGGGACAGTGCTAAAAGAGCAGGAGACCCGCGGGGGGGCTTGATAGCAAGGAAGATGATGCTTCAGAGAAAAAGTAAATGTTTGAGCTGCCTGCTTTCTCACAGACACAGTCTAGCTGTATAAACGCTCCAGCAGAAGCCTGGCTGAAGGGTCGGTGATAAACATAGTAGAAAAAAGGATTAGATGAACCTCATATAGTGATGCTTTTAAGGACCAGGGAGAAAGCAGGCGTTTTTTTCTGAAATACCAGATTTATGATCTGGGTGGAAATTACAGTATGTAAAGTATTTGCCACTTTTGTGGAGAAGAAGAGCTCAAAAATGAACTGGGGAAACTCGTTCTGGGAAAATACACCACGGAAAGGGGAAGGGTTTGGGACTCTTAATAACACCGTTGTAGAAGATGTGTGAAACTTAACCTGAAGTCCTGGGTACAACGCCCGTTAGCCACGTTAAAGAAATATTAAATTGTCCTGGAGTGTGTGCACAGACCGTAAACTGAGACACCTGGGGAATACGGACCCTGGTTTATGAGACATTTTGTGTTATGAATACACTTTTGCAAGCCAATCTGAAAAAATCAGTCCTGCAGCTCCGATTCCCTGCCCTCGGCATGCCATGCTGGTGGCTCTGGTGACACCCCGGGAAGTCCCCCCACCTCTGCTGCCCCTCCACGGGGGCAAGGGTAGAGCCAGGCACAGGCTCTGCCTCCCCTGCATGGTTTTATGAGGATTGCGTGGGTTTTGGCAGCTGACAAGAGAAAGGGACCGTCCTCTCGCCGCTTGCTTGGGACACGGTGGGTTCGTGGGACAGCCGTGACACCTAGTGGCCACACACGCGAGGGACCGGGGAGCTGCTCCACGGCCCTTGGAGACCACCCGGCAGCTCTCCAGACCCCACCAGGCACAGCAAAAGGGCACAAGGTTTCTGTAAGAGCACCGGTGGGAGAGTCAGAACACATTTTTTAAAGGATCTGCGCATATTTAAGGAAGATTTTTGCTCTGCTCAGACTCCCTGTGTACCTTTTGAGGATTCCTGTCTCCTGGTGTCACCCTCCAGATCCACACCGGTGGGTTTTGCTCCTCTCCAACAGCCCCACTGCAGCGGGCATGTGGCAACCGCGCAGAAACTCAACCACCCACCTTGAAACCAGTTTAGATGATGGTGACTGTTGCTGGGTTTGGGTCTAAAATCCACACGTGCCTCTGTGCAATAATCTGTGGCCTTCGTCACTTACAAGGGGGGTCAAAAAACTTGCGCTCAGACTCAGTGTAAGCAAGCAGGCTTGTTGGGGGATGTTCTGCCTGGTTCCTGGCTCCCGTGTCTGTGTGCCCTGAAGTCTCCGCAGTCCATCTGCAGCTTTGCTGGGCAACGATTGCGGTGATAGTACTTCTGACCTGTTACTTAATCCCAGGCTCAGTAGATGTGGTCAATAAATGTATCAGCTTTTACTGGTAGGTTTGCTTTTTTGGCCAGGCAAACAGTTTTTTTATCACTGTGGATGGTTTACTTTCCAGAGGCTTATCCCTAATATTATACTAATTTTTCCAGCAATGAGATGAGCTGCTGGTCTTGATTAGCCTCTGAAAATATAAATTTTAATATTCCAAACTCCACTGGAGAGGGCAGTAGGAGGCATTCCTATCCTCAACCTCATCCAAGCATTCAAAAACCAGGAAAAAAATGAGAAAAGAAGGGACTTTTAGATGCGGCAGTGCTCAGAAGTGTAACACTTAACTTCTAGTTTGCAGGCCTCCAAATTGGGATCTAAACCCCTGCTTTAGGTGCAGAAGCTGTGGAGATGCTGCCCATGCCCCAGTGATGACGGCTCTATGAACAGCTGAACGTGAGCCATGTACAGAGCCAGGACGTTCTCTCCAGGGTTAGCTGTGTTTCTTACCCTAGGGCTATTTCAAACATTTTTTTATTTAAACTCACTTTACTTAAATACATTTATGATTCAGATTTAAAATTCCATATTTAACTTTAGTTTTTAATTTAATTTGATATTTATAAAAATTCACTTTAAAGATTGTTTGGACACTTCAGGAATGTTCTGATAAACTGACATGGAGGATGGGAGATAGAGCTGAGTGTCCCCAAGTTACTAACACTGAACTTTGTATGCAAAATACACCCAGGTACTAATAATGCATGCAAATATTGTGACCACATACAGATATATAAACATAGAATCATAGAATGGTTTGGGTTGGAAGGACCAACTCAAAGCCCCATCCAGCCTGGCCTTGAACACTTCCAGGAATGGGGCATCCACATTTTCTCTGGGCAACCTGTGCCAGTGCCTCACCACCCTCACAGTAAAGAATTTCTTCCTTATATCTAATCTAAATCTACCCTCTTTCAGTTTAAAGCCATTACCCCTCATCTTATCACTATGCCCCCTTGTAAAAAGTCCCTCTCCAGCTTTCTTGTAGGCCCCCTTCAGGTACTGAAAGGTCACTATAAGGTCTCCCCAGAGCCTTCTCTTCTCCAGGCTGAACAACCCCAACTCTCTCAGCCTTTCCTCATAGGAGAGGTGCTCCAGCCCAGTGATCATCTTTGTGGCCTCCTCTGGACCCACTCCAACAGGTCCATGTCCTTATGTTGGGGGCCCCAGAGCTGAAAGCAGGGCTCCAGGCGAGGTCTCACCAGAGCAGAGTAGAGGAGGAGAATCACCTCCCTTGACCTACTGTCCACGCTGCTTTTGATGGCGCCCAGGATATGGTTGGCTTCCTGGGCTGTGAGCACACATTGCCGGGTCATGTTGAGTTTCTCATCAACCAACACCCCCAAGTCCTTCTCCTCAGGGCTGCTCTCCATATATATGTGTGAGGGTGTGTTTAAATAGGGCACATTCCCAGAACTCCACGCCAGTGATCTACACTCCTTCATCCACATGAGCTACTACCCACTTTGCACTTACATGTACCACAGTTCATGTCCAGAGCCTTTCTAACGTGGCCAGTAACCTGCTGCACTGAAGATGAGGAGCAAGTGCTGATGTATCAGAGGGCAAGGAGATCTGAGTGAGACACTGGAAAATCTGGAAAGTCTCAATCAGAGCAGGACTGCGAGTGAGCTGTGCATGCCTCAAGGGATACAGTCGGTGCTCTGCAAGCGCTGGGTAAATCATCTACAGGCAACGGCAGTGTGATGAAGGTGCTGCGGGGGGAAAGAGACAAATGAGACCATGGGGAATGATTGACTACAGTTAAAGGTCACAAACCTTTGTAAATATATGGTAGAAACTGAGTTAATGTGGTGAAAGATTTACAAGGCCTGAGCAGGCAGGGGGTGGCAAATTTTGGACCAGTATAAAAGTTGACAGTCATGTACTGGCAGGAGATGAGCAAGCCTGGCAGATCTTCAGCAGTAAAGAGCAAGACTTAAGTCTCCAGTTTCAGAAGGGACTGATGCTTTCGGAAGCCCCAGTTGGGATTGTCTATGGAATTCTTCACATCACAGATTGTCACAGTCTTTAAAGCATCTCCTTTTGGCTCTCTGTGTAGGATGGCCCTGCTAAGGAGGTGCATCAGAACCTTCTCCTCAAAGGCCCAGAAATTGTGTAAAGGAACATAATTAAAAAGCATGAGGGCAGTAGGAAGAACAGCTTGCTTGGGTACCAACTTTCATAGGGGCATTGCGAAAATGCCAGCAAATGAAAGAACTGGCTGAGGCATAATTCACACCACCGAGAGCAAAATGCAAATAAAATGAGTCCTTTGCAGGCATGGCAGCTTGCCAAAGTATGCCATGTGCATTTGACATGACAGACCCCTTAGCAAAGCTGCTTTATCTGCCCAGGGCCAAGGCAGCCGGTGCATTTGTGCTGCTGGAACAGAACAGGTAGACACATCAGCTCACCGATCAGCTGGTCCCAGTTAAGTCAATGGAGCGGACACGGGTTTTAGAGTCAAGCACACTTTTCCCTTTGACTGACCAGCAACCAGCTGAGCTTTTGTGTGCCTTGGGCAGGGTATTAGCAGCACAAACCTACAAAATGTTCAGCCCTTAGACTTAAACCAGGAGAAAATAGTTCCAAATCTACCCTGAATCAAGAGATGCCAGAGATTCATATTCTTGAAACACCATTTTCTTTTAGCTGTGTCAGGAGGAATAAAAACTTCTCTTGAAAATCTTTGTGATCATTTTTAAGACGTAAAAGTGCCCTTTCCATACCAGAAAAATCAAAATATTTTTACTCCTAATCAGTCTCAATTGCATTTATCATTTCAAAAGTGTCGAGAGAACAAGGACCCAAAAGGTGGCTGGAGCTGAACGCCATCGAGCCAGGAATACAGAAAGCAAAGAGGCATGGTGGCATCTCTGAGCAGCCAATCTCTGCTTGCAGACTTCAGTTGTATAGCCTGAAAACACCAGCATGAGTTGAAACCAGGTGAAATTCCAGGCATTCATACTTTATTTTGACAAATTCTTTCCTCCTTCCAATGGCCAGGCCTGTGCCTTGGGATACAGCTGTCCTTTCACTTCTGAGGGGCAACCTTTTCAGTTTTTTCAACAGAAAAGCTTTCTACACAATCCATGAAACTGAACATTTACAGTGTTTAATAAAAGGCTGAGCACCCTAGGACTTGGAGAAATGCACCCTTTTGTTCCCTCAGTAGAGGTGATGGGATAAGGTAGCTGTGTGCCTCCCTATAGTTCAACACCATTTATGCATAGCTAAATCGACAGCAGAATTTGTTCATTATTCCTCATTCCTGGATTAATGTAAGGACAAAGGATCATAAAGGATGCTAACTGGAACAGAGGCTTTAACATTTTTTCAGTTTGCAGTTCCCCACGAATTTTCAAGACTTGATGCAAGCTGCTGCTGACAACAGGTTTGTTTTCCTAGGCTTGCTCTCGCAGGCACCATGGAGGTTACACATGGGAACGTGCCAGTCTGTGGCCACCGAAGGAAAGGGGCTGCTCAGAAATGAGAAGCTCCCCTTGAATTTGCAGCTATTGCACTTTGATTTGGTGAGCATGCTCCCTATCAACAGGGTGGAAAGAAGATTGACCTGGGGATAGGGGAAAAGTCCTGTGTTCATCACCAGCAAATTCAGTTTCCAGGATATAACTGGGATTTTTCTCCCATTGTCAGAGCTGCAGGCTTGTCTTCGGCAGGAGTCACAGAATAACAAAATCACAGAAGGGTTTGGGTTGGAAGGGACCTCTGGAAGTCATCTCATCCAACACCCTCTTGCTCAAGCAGGGCCACCTAAAGCCACTTTCCCAGGACCGTGTCCAGCTGGGTTTTTAGTATCTCCAAGGATGGAGGTGCACAGCCTCCCTGGGCAACCTGTGCCAGTGCTTGGTCACCCACACAGGAAAAAGGTGTTTCCTGAGGTTCAGAAGGAACCTCCTGTGTTTTAGTTTGCGCCCATTGCCTCTGGTCCTGGCACTGGGCACCACTGAGAAGAGCCTGGCTGCATCCTCTTTGCACCCTTCCTGCAGGTATTTATAAATATTGATGAGATCCCCCCTGAGCCTTCTCCTCTCCAGGCTGAACAGTCCCAGCTCTCTCAGCCTTTCCTCATAGGAGAGATGCTCCAGTTCTTTGCATCACCTTCATGGCCCTTAGCTGGACTCTCTCCCACTCCAGGTGGGACATACTGGAGAGAGTCCAGTGGCGGCTGGAGGCACTGCTGAATGGTGAGCGCAGACTCAGAGGGGTTATTTTCTCCCGATTGGTGTTCCCAGCAGGGAAAAACCCACTCCCTTCTCTCTCACTGCAACTGCCTGGATGAATGAGCGATGACGGGTTAGTGGGCAGTGCCGTCTGTCAAGCCCACATGCTGGGTTCTCACGTTTCAGTCAGTTGTTTTCACCTTTCTGCCAAGTAAAAATAACATGTTTCCAAGGGACTTTGAGTCTTGTGATGTGGGAAGAACCACCTGCTAAAAAAACACCAGGGAAGTTTTCCTATTCATTTGTCAAAGGCAGAATTTTCATTTATCTTTGTGGAAAAAGGACCCTTGAAATCATTGAACCAACCCCTTGCCGAGGGGCTTAACATGTGGCAAAAGTTACAGGAGCAGTCAGGAACGCGCGGCGTTTTATTAATGACTGTTTGCGGCAGTCCACTGAGGGCTCTGCTCAGGTCGGAGATGGTTTTTGCTTCTTACTCGAAGGGAGCGACATTGTGGGTTATAGAGAAATAAAGCTTTCCCTGGCTCTGAGATATGTTTGGTGGAAAGGTCCACCCCAGACTGGGCAGACTGGTGTTATTTAGCCTTGTAGGGTACAGCAGCTGGACAACCCAGACTGGAAAGCTTTTCTTTTGGCTTTTGCTTCCTTGGGACACCCTTCTCCATCCATGGGTAGGTGGCTCAACAGGCAGAAACCCTGAGTGATTCACCCGTGTGTGAGCTGTGCCCGGCAGGACCATGCGGGAGCATGGGTAGAGAGCAACGCTGCCGCGGCAGGAATATCCTCGGTCCCCTGGACACCCCCTCAGCACCGCGTGGGACTGAGCAGCCCACTCACATCGCACACCACGAGGGTCTAACCCACGGCCTTCTCTAAGCAGTGAACGGGCCAAAGTCCTGCTCCCCAAAGGAGGTCAGAGCCTCCTACTTAATTTAGTGGCAGAAGCAAGACTATCCTGCTTGTTCTCAACAGAAGTATTGGAGAATGGGAAAGTGGCTGAGCTCCATGTAGGGTATCTAGAACATCCAAAGTCTCATCCTGAGTCTGGGAAGCACTCGGCTGGCCCTCAAGATCTAAAAATGAGTTTTAGGTCTCACTGTTAGAAAAGACTTTCTGTTTAGAAACACACAGCAATTAAGAGCCCAGGTCTGAAATTGGTGGGACACCAGTGGGGTTTCAAGTCCCAGCCAGTCCTTCGTGGTGGTGGTACGACATCCCCACGTGCTGGCAGACCTCCCGCTGCACTGCTCAGCCAAGCAGCCACAGTTCCCCATGGTACCAATGCAAGCGGGTCTGTGTCCTTGCAGAGCGATGTTCCACTAGAGCTTTTGCAGTTAGAGATTTTGCTGAAGCTGTTTTTGAAGTGATTAGGGCAATTCTGCACAAGGTTATCATTAGGAGAATATTTAAATTAAAAATACATATATATACGTATACGTATGTACACTGTACTTGCTACCTACCAACTTACTGTGTCTGTCCTTGGAAACAGAGGTTTCCATATCCAACTATTTCTCATGATAGATCAAGAAGGTCTGACCTATACCATTTTAATCACATAATCACTATGCTAAACTACAAATTTTAGGGAAAATTCCCTGGCATAGATAGAGATTACACTAAAAATAGCACATACAAAAAGTACAGATGCCAGATGCTGGACATTTGGAACATTCTGCTTATTTACACAAATAAAAATGATATTTCATTGCTTAATCCAGTGCATGCTTTCTTTTCTTTTTTTATCAACCCCCAAATCTGTTATGAAAGTTTCATGCATATTTGCTAATGACACACTAACAGTTGTTTGAATAAACAAAGTGCATTTTCCTTCATCCCTGCCTGCCCCATTGACTTTGCCTGGAAATGCCGATGAGGAACTTTTGTTTGCAAAACTAGTCACGGAAAGATAGCCGTGTGAATTCTGTCCTGCAGTGTTTGCACAAGCACTGGCAGCAGAACTAACACACATACTCATGGGAATTTGTTTCTGCAAGGTTAATGTCAGAAATGATTTATTGAAGCCTTCCTCCTGCTCGCCAGTCTGGCATCCATCAAGCGAGTAAACAACACCCCCATGATTTCAGAGTGCTCTGAGGCTGGCCACTGAGCAAACACTCCAGATCAGAGTCAATATTTTGGGAGTAATCAATCAAATGGCATTTATTCCCACAAAATTTAGGTTGAAATACTTTGAATCAAGAGTCAAAATCAATGTTTTTGAAGATAAATCCATTTTTTCCTGTTGATGCGTTGAAGTTGTTCAGCAAAGTTGGTGAGATTATAGTTAATCCAACTAAAGTTATACTCATATTACGCAGAATAATTTTTAAAAGAACAGCTTTTTAATGAAATGACAGAAATGAATATGTCTGTCCTCATGTGTTTCCATTTCAAGAAGAAACAAGATTTGCATGGTGTTGCCACACACTTGTGCCATGGAAATGCCCCTTCCAATCCTTTTTTCATTACTC
This sequence comes from Theristicus caerulescens, assembly GCA_020745775.1. Taxonomy (NCBI): domain Eukaryota; kingdom Metazoa; phylum Chordata; class Aves; order Pelecaniformes; family Threskiornithidae; genus Theristicus; species Theristicus caerulescens. Next base: position 124,282,528 of record CM036559.1, on the reverse strand, counting down.
CTTGTTTCTGAGACTTTGGTACTTCTTTAAAAGGTCTTCTTTCTTTCTAATCTCTATTTTCTTTATGAAATGCCTACTGAAATGAATTCTTCCTTTCCCATCCTGAGTGATAACTATAAAAATCTGCATTCATAGGGCCCTGCTGAATTGCGGGTAGAGCTCCCAGAACCAAGCCCAGCCCTCAGGGAATTTAATTTATACAGAAACCAGATTGTAACCAGTCTTATGGTTACTTATGGCCAAGTCAGTGGTTACTGAACCCAGCCAAGAAGGACAGTAATTATTTTTTTCTGTTTATTCACCAGACAAATGGGTATTACCTTCACGGATATAACATGTTACATTCTAGTCACAGCCAAACCCACTTTCCCTCACCTCCAGCAGGTGTTGGGTGGTTAAAGGATCAAACAGGAACCTGAGGTAGTGGCTTGAAGCTGGCAAGTACCTCCAAGCCGATATCAGATGGAGCTGAAATGCTGGTTTTGTCCTGTTCAAATGCCAGCTTAAAGTGTTCCTGTTAATGTGAGGATGTGATTAGAGCATATTAAGCCATAAATAAAAAAGGGCTAAAGGGTGTTAGGTTTACGGTTGGACTCAATGATCTTAAGGGTCTTTTCCAACCTGAATGATTCTATGATGCCATGATCAGCTGTGGGCAGACATGCATTTTGCAAACGGCTGTATTTATTGAAAATCTTTCAGTTTTTGCCTCTGCCGGCAGCTACTGACCCTTCAGCTCTGCCAAGAGCCGGGCCTTGCCTCATCCACTTTGTGCAGCGGTGCCCAGATTAGTTTAAAGACCCCGCACCTTTGAGGTGTTGCATGCTGTCCCTTTGCTGGCAGCCCTGTGGGAATGCCAAGCAGCCACGGCTGGCCCGGGGACAGATGTCTGTCCATGCTTTGGGGCACCTTGGAGCTCTCCTTCCATGCTGTTTGAATTTGCATCTCTCTGGTGTCTTCCTTCCTCTGCTCTATGGGGCTCAAGTGCAGTTTGTTTTCCAACCTCTGTGTTATTAGAGAGATTTTTCTTTTTTCTTCTGCATCCAGGGGAATCAACACATTAGCACAAGCACATGGTGAAGCTCAGGAGACCCTGGGTTTGGTGGTCATGTCCGTACTCCTTCTCCAAAGCCTGCCCCAAGGGCCCTGGCTAGCCAGGAAAGGCAGCCTCGGATCCCAGCTGCTCCTCACCACGGGTACCACTGCACAGCACAGCAGCTCCATCTCCTTCGGCAGCCGGCATGTGGCAGCCCTGCGCCTACCTGCTCTAGTGCTTCCTAGGAATTAAGAACTTGGGGGTGGTTTTCAGGAAGAGGTGCAGCCTGAGGTCCATAAACGCTGGCCTTCTAGTCCCAGGCTCAGCAACCACTTCCTCTCTAATGGGAGGTAAATTATTTAACCTGAGCTTTGTCGTCATTAAGAATATGATTCTGAGATAGGAATTTCTAAAGGCTGTCTATGTGCATGTCTGCCTTAGTTAAAAATGCCTTTTAGTCAAATTTGTCTGTAGATTTGTAGATGAGCTATAGAAGTTAGATGGAGAAAGGACTTCACAGTCTTTTTTTTTTCAATAAGGCAAACTCTTCCCCTCTCCTTGTGGAAGAAATCTCTTTCCTTCCTTAAATGAGCAGTGATGAGCCAGCAGGTGCAGTAGGGAATGGGATGTTAAGTGCCAGGTTTTATTTTTGCTGTGAAGCTATTCACACTGAGATTTTTCTCCTGTTCACCCCACTCTGTGTGCCTCTTTGGGCCAACAGATCCTCAAACCTCTTGGTCTTTCTTCTGTTGCTAGGAGGTTGGGTTCTTCTGGGGTTGCAGGGAAAGGCTTTCAAAGCTGAGCATTTAAAAACTTGGGCCTCTTCTGCTTCAGTTGCTTTAGCAGAGCTGGGGAGGTGTGGAGGTCCCTGGCACTCCTTGCATACCCATACACTGCCTTCCTCTGCACGGCCCAGTACCGAAGCAGTATTGTAGAATCGTAGAATTTTTTAGGTTGGAAAAGACCCGTGAGATCATCAAGTCCAACTGTTAACCTACCACTGCCAAGCCCACCACTAAACCATGTCCCTAAGCACCACATCTACCCATCTTTTAAATACCTCCAGGGATGGGGACTCAACCACTTCCCCGGGCAGCCTCTTCCAGTGCCTGACAACCTTTTGGTGAAGACATTTTTCCTAATATCCAACCTAAACCTCCCCTGGTGCAACTTGAGGGCATTTCCTCTCATCCTATCATCGCTTATGTCCCAACAGCCATGGCAGCTCTTGGATCCTGCTCTCTCTCTTAGTCCGCCATGGGAGGGCCATTGCCTCTGTGACACAAGACAGCAGGTCAGTAGCAGATTTGGGAACGGGACTGCAAACTCCTGACAGGAGCCCAGGCTGTGGGAGGGAGCCATGGGGCTGCAGAGCACAGCTACTGGAAAGGCCACACAAATGAGGAGGACTGGGCTGGTGGCTCTCAGACTTGATTTTTCACAGCCAAAAAAAGAAAAAATGCCTGATATCCTGAGGAGAGGGGGAGGAAGGGATGCGGCCCTGCGCAGCATCCTGGTGCATCCCGAAGCTGGCAGGGCTCTGGCAGATGCAGACGCTGCTCTTGGGCATTTTGGAGAGGGAGAGACCTCATGAGCTCGCAGAAGCGAAACCCAGCTCATCCCATGGCAAACTGAGGGCCGGCTTTGCCGACGCTGACAAGATGAATTACTGGTGTTTCAGGATGAGACCTGCCCCTTCCCCTGCTTCGGTTATAAAACCGTTCTCCAGGGAAGCAGGGATGGCTCCTCACTTCTTTTGGCTCCGCTCGGGCCACAGCTGTGGAAACATGATTGTTTTGTGAGTGGAATGGTATTATTGTTTGTCATAACTTTCATATGCTGGGGCCCCTGTAGCTGATTTTTTTCAGCATTATATATATTCCCTCCTCCTCTGAGAACCCGTCTTCCCATATCCAGGCCTCTCCCGCACCCCCTACCTTTCAAAAAGATGCTACGGTTTTATTGTGGTTCTCCTGCGTGCGACTGCAAATGCTTTTTGCTTTCTGCCTGGGGCCTGCCAGCTTTTTCCCACCGCTGCCAAATGGCAGCAGAAAGAAGAAAGGCTATCGTCTCTGGCTGGAGGCTTCCCTTTCTGCTGTGCTCTCCCAGTCCTTTTTCTTTTAAACATAACTAGCATGAGGTCAAGGAAGAGATCATGTTAAGTCTTTTGAATGACCTTTTTGGAGTGTACGTGCTGCTGGCTTCTGCCACTGGCAGCTTCCCTTGCCACAGCCAGGGGAAAGATGGCCCTTTGGCCCTTTTGCCATGCTACCACATTATCGGGTCATTTTTCTTTCTCCGTGAGCAATGTTAGCAACCTGCTGTAGCCACGCCAGCCCTGAGCCCAGGGCTGAGCAAGGAGAGATTAATATTAAATGGAGGGCGAGCTCGTGATTTCCTTATCTGACACACTTGGTACAAACTATCACGTATGGCCCAGAGCTAGTAGATGTGCTACTGGACAAAGCCTTCACACCAGCAGCTGAGGTACGGCCCCACTTTGCCCTCACCTTTCCAGATGCTGGTTTGGAGCCTTGATGGAGGGAGAGGCTGGCCGGTCCTCCTGTCGCTGCACCCCATTGCCTCTGAACACCCGTTTAATAGGTTCAATATTAGGAGCCTGGAAGAAAGCCAGGGTGATGAAACAGTGGCACAGGTTGCCCAGAGAGGCTGTAGATGCTCCATCCCTGGAAACATTGAAGGCTAGGCTGGATGGGGCTCTGAGCAACCTGATCTAGTTGAAGATGTCCCTGCTCACTGCAGGGGGTTGGACTAGATGACCTTCAAGGGTCCCTTCCAACTCAACCCATTCTATGATTCTATGAAAGCCTACGTCAGCATTGGTCTTACCGAAGAGGTACCAACCCTCTCGGGAGTGATGTGACGTGGGTCGGGGCACAGCCTGGCAGGGCTGGGGAGCGGCTGGAGGTGAGGAGCCCCAGTCCGGCAGCAGCTCCCTGCTTTGCATCCCAGCCCCTTAGTGCTACGAAAAGCAAACCTGCCCCGAGCAGCCCCCCGGGAACGGCCTGGACACGAGTGGGGAGCAGGGCTGGCGAGGGGCTGGGGCCAGGGTGCAGCTGCCGCTAGATGTCAGCCACTCCTTGCTGCAAAGCAAAAGACCCCAAACCGCAAGAAAAATCCCTGAAAAGACCCAATTTCTGCTTTTCGATGGTACTCTGCTTATCATCCCTTACCAAGTGCTTGAGTGAGAGCATCTCCGAGTTGCTTCGGAAGAAAATACTTCACTTCATCCATTAAAACATTTAATGTCAGGCTGTTTCTCTGCAAAATAATGTTTTAAACCTTAATATTGTAGAAGCAGATTGTCAAATGATTTTCATCTCTTTTGCAGGAAGGATGTTTTTCCCTTCCTCAGAGTAAGTTCAGGAAATGAGAGAACCAGGCAGGAAACTAGCTAAATGCTGATGGAAATATAAAATGAAGATATTTATCTCGCCAGTGTATCAACAAGCCATGGGTAATTGTTTTCTTTAATGTTTTAAACCATTGATTTGAAAATGGACAAAATTAAAGTTATGTCTCCCTTCCCTCTGAAGTGGATCTAATTAAGCAACACTTTTGCTTCTGGCAAGCAAACACAGCAACAAAATCAAAAGTTACAAATTACAGTAAACTTTGTGGTGCAATAATATTTGTGTTTGGAGTTTAACCTGTTTCCTCTGGTGTTGTACCTAACATCTGGCACACGGGAGGTCCCTGCTCCCCCCAAAAACTAGGAAACCAGGACAAGTTTCTCTGCGATACCTTAGCACGTGAGTCCTCATTCGCTGCTGCTGCCCTCTAAGCCACCTTTGTGCTCTTCCAGCCCCGTGGTGACTGTTTGGTAGGCTGTTCCCAGAGCGTAAAACAAAACATCTGGTTGTTAACAACACAAAGCTGTTACAACAGCTGGACTCTGCCAGGATGTGCAGGACCTTTGGCCAGAAATGGTTTCCCAGCTGCAGGAAATACTAGTGATACGGGATCTACTGTACCAGCTCAGCATCAGCTGGGAGCTGCCGGACCTGCACCCATCCTCTCGGCCGTTCTTCTTGGCGAGGTGCAGCAGGAGGATGGCACAATGCAGCTCCAGCCAGGACCGTGCTCTGCCTCGTCACTGTCGCAGCCAGCGTTGGCTTTGCAGGCATGAAGAGATGCTCCACTTTGCACTCAAGCTACATTCGTATCTGTCAGCCTGGCTGAACTGTCCTAGGTTGAGGCAGAGGCTGCAAACTCCTGGCTTACATTACGAGCCAATCAGCCCAAGCGTGCCCAAAAAGGCACTACGGAGCATCAGTGACACAGCTGCTATGGGGCTGTGCAAGGGGGCTTTCACCTATGGGTGAGCAGTTCAAAGCTGGACTCGATCATCCCAGGCGAAACATCAAACTTAAGGAGTTACCGACAGCCCTACCGAAGGCTTTGCTGTTTTAGCAGAGGCTGGGGAAGCTGGAAGTGCTCGGGTAGTTGCCACTTGTATCTCACCCATTCCTGCATCCCTGTGGGCGGACGCAGCTCTGGCCTCAGGGGGATGACGGTGCAAGGGGGCTCGGGGAGCAGCTCCACAGGATGCCACCTTCAGGAGCCAAGGCAATGCCAGCCAGAGCCCTGCTCCCCCGGCGGTTCACGCTGCCTCGCTGTGCCAGTACAGCGCTTGGTGGGGCTGCTGCATGAACCAGACCATTGACGTGATCCAAGTTAAAAATAAACCTCCAGCGTAAAGCAAAACGAAAACTCTGATGGTCATTTTTAACCCACATCTTTTTGCTGATCTGCTTTGCAGCTCAGCGCTGCAAATAGTTGCACTGGCAAAATGACGGAGGAGCTGAAATGAGGCACGGTTATGGGAATGAGTGGCTGAGGATGGGAGTGTGTGGTGGAAACTCCACCACCGAAGCCGGGGACTCATGATACCACATTTTCGCATTACTAGAGCTTAGGACGCTCCTGATTTCTGGCAGCAGAACTCTGGTCTCCTTCACTATGAACACCTTAACATTCACTCTCTTTAAAGACAGCTTTAAAAAAACAAGACAAAACCAATCAAACAAGTCCTGATAAAGGCTACTTTTTGTGAGTTTTGTATACAGTCACATACTCCCCTCCATAGGCAAACCTGGGCTGATTTGTCACCACGGTGGCTTGGGAGGCTGCCCCTGATGGGAGCCACCACAGCGATCCACCGTCACTTCGCAGGTGATGCTCTGAGATGCCTGATGTGGGGGACGTGCACATGGGCAAGTGGCCATCAGCGAGACCTGATGCAGCCAACACCGTCTCGAACGCTGTGTCCGAGGTTCTCTGGTGGTGTGATCAGCCCCAACAACAAGAGGAGATCCTCCACCCTCCCCCGGCAGCTCTTTTATGTTTGTAAGGTTTAACTGTAGCTATATTAAAGACTCCTAATTACAAGTTTCAAGTCAGAGATCTCATTAATCACCAACCTGAGAACATTACAGTGATGAGCTGCCAAAGGCATGAGCAAATCACTCTAATTACGAGGTTTAGATGCTGCTCTTCAAAACTTGATTAGCTACAGATACACAGGTGATAATTCCTACTGTCTTCTTTGTAGCGCATCCTCAGTATTATCCACTCTAGTCTGATTTAGGTTCTTATTAGAATAATATTATGCTAATTAAGTAATCCTGCACACAGAATGCTTCATGATGAGGATGATTAAGTGGGTTTAGGTGATGACTAACAGCACAAACTGTACTATCAGTGTCAGAGAAACTGGTGAGGGACGTACAGAAAAAGAAGGAACTCCTTGCTGCCACCGTACATCCTAACTGCGAACAGAAATGATAAAAAGGAATGAAAAATAAGCAGAGCATTAAAAAGCTTAATTTAAAAAACCAAAACATTGCAAGAAAATGTAGACCATCAATTGAATCTGTTCTCTGAAGGGCTGAAATTACCCCTAGGAGTGAGCCCATTTCAAGCATGTTACTAAGAGCAGAATTTGCCCCTTCCAAAAGGCACCAATAGTTCTCATATACTCAACAGGCAGGTGGTTATGCTGCCCTCCTCCGCCATACGCCCCGGATCCGAATGCTCTGTGCAGCTTTGGATGCACATATTCCATAACATGTGAAATAAAAGTCATAGAATCATGGAATCATTAAGGTTGGAGAGGACCTCTGAGATCATCGAGTCCAACCTGTAAAAAGGAGCCTTCCAGGAGGCTCTGCTGTGGATGAAACACAGCGGATGGCTGTGTTGCCATCTTTGCACTCCTGTTTGGTTTTGGAGACATGCTCAGACAAGCCCAAAGCTCCAGTTGCTTCCCCAGCCAGCGCCCGGGACCTGTGTGGCGTCTTTGAAAGGGTTTCTGTCCACCCCTCGTGCAAGCCCTGAAGCATGCACGTACTTCCACTGTTGCCCAATGATGTTTTGTTCTCAGTTATTTCTCACAACCCACATTTAGAACCAAACCATGCCGGATTAACCCATTCAGAGCACCCATTCACCGCATTGTGAGCATTTCAGTCCTTCTGCCTTCAGGGGAAAAAAGCACTTGCACCAGTGATGAAGCCAATTTAAGAAACAAACTCACCACAAACGTGAGGGCTGCCAGGAATACCTTAGTTATCCACAGAGGTTAAAATTTTATTTTGATATAAAAATTAAATAGCAAAGTTTTTGGGTTTTTTTACAGTGATAAATTAGACATTTACAGTACATACATCAAAGTAGATATATTTTCTGTACACCCCAAAATAATCAGTGTCTATTTCCTTAAAATTCAGAAAAAGGACCTAACTTGTCTGTTTAATGTAAGAGCTAAGCTTGTACCTCTCCAGCAGACGCTTCCAAAACCTGCAGTGAGAAGAGCACAGGCGGGGTCGGGGAGAAGGGAGCAGGGACTGCGCAAGGAAGGGAACCGCTGCAAAGTTTCTGGTTGTATAACCGTAGCAACTGTGCTTCCGAGACAGGATTAGTCACACATTTTTTGGCTTTAAATTCATAACAACATTGAAACGAGAGAACGTACGAGTTGCAGATAGCCACTCTTCACAACCTCCAGGTTTTAGGCTATCTGCTGTGACTTCCCACTCATATGGCCCCGAAGCGGAGCAAGGTAAATCCATGTGGATGAATGCATTTATGGAATGATTTAATCGCTGTAACAGCTAATGTCGCTTTGGGTTGGTACAACGTCCCCCCGGATGCTCAGGAACGATGTTCCTTCAGGAACAGCAGCTGGTGTCTCTCCCCAGCCCACCTCCTCCCCATAGTATTTGAGTCCCTCACACTCTTTAATGGAACATCCCCCCAGGTCCCTTGTATGGCTACGCAGTGCTATCCTCATCCGACCCACTTCCAACATCTCAAATCACCAGGGACATCTGTCTGTCACAGTTCATGGGGTCACAGGCAGCAATGCAGGGATCTGATAACAAGGGACTACTTAACATTCACTTCTGTGTACATACCATGGTTAAAAACACCATTTATTGAATCAGTCAGGTCAAACATTGTCCTATCGGCCAGAAGAGTATCCAAACCATTTCAGAGTGAAGGACACTTGAGTGAACATGACACCTTGGCACAGCCCAATACTAGGATAAAAGACAAGGCTCCTACTGCATCCTCACCCCTTGAAAGTCAACATACAGCTGCTGACTTTACATCCCTCGCTACGCCAGGAGAAAGGTTGCGCGATAGAGAAACTCAGCCATCTGAAGATTTCCTACTTGCAGAACTCCTGGTCCACAGAGGAAAAAACAGATCCAAACACAACACTAATAGCGAGAGACTACGGAGAGGATGAAAAGGCTCGGCTGGTATGCGGCGTTGGCCAAGACAATGCTTGCGCGTCTTGAGCAGAACGTGTCAAGTTGTCACTTGTTCTGCTGGAGAGGGAGCCCAACCGCAAAGACTGCAATTAGGGTTTGTTTGGGGTTTGGGTGTTTTTTTTTTTAAATGTGCTCTAGCACATGTTTCAACATTGACATTGAAACAATACACGCTTCTGGGACAGATTAGTGCTCACGGCCAGAGCTGGAATGAATTGTGGTTGGGGAAGCACGTGGGGCACCTGTATGAAAAGCGAGGACTGTAATGAAGCAGTGCCTGTTCTCAGCTGCCCTCGACAGTCATGCGAGTCGGGGCACTGTGGGGATGCTATGCAGCTGACCAGGGTCCACACAAACAAATCAAGCAAAAGTTTAGGGCACACAGATAAAACCAAAGGTCCTTCAAATGGATAAAGTATCAGAACAGTGTTCTCTTAAGTACTTCTGGGCTATTTCTATTTGCGTGACATTTCTTATTAGCCAAACAAGCCCCTGGCACGAGGTTCGAGCTACCCACGAGCACAAGCTGACGCCTCCTCAAATAAAAGGATAAGAAAACTTGACAGTTGCTGTGAAACATTATTCACCAAGATGTTGGATCTCTTCTCTCGGGATCCCTTTACAAAAACTGGAAATGTCTCTTGTTCCTGAGGACTGAATGCCTGCTCACATTCTGCATGTAAATATAGGTTAAAAAAAAAAAAATCTCCATAGCTGTCAGTGAGCAATTGGAGCATCGTCGTAAGGCAGTCAGCTGTACTGCGATGTCATGGGCTGAGAATGTTCTGTTAATTGTAACTGACACACATAATTATACAACTGATCTGTGTGAACATGAGGTTGCCAAGGAACTTAACATTTCGCTTCTCCCCAGACTGGCGTCTGCAGAGATACCATCGCACTGAATGAAATATATTAAGACTTAATTGCTTTATGCAACGGGTCTCCAGAGAGAGCCAGATAAGTTTACTTGGAGAAAACTGGCATTGTTTGAAGAGACCCTCAACTCATTTTTCTCTTTCCTGGAGGGAGGAACACTATAATGTAAGACTTTATTTAAAGCTATTAAATGCAGCAGAATAAAGTAGTCCCCTGGAAATAGCAGGAGCACCTGAAGGGACAAGGAATGGAGGCAGGTGGATAACGATAATCGATGCAGAACATACACAGCTTCCCAGCTCCCACTGACTCCTCTCCTTCTGACAACAGCCTTGAGTAAAGCTTTTAAAAAATTAGAAATATTGATTGAACCACAGAGTAATTCAGTGGGAAGGGACTTAGGGAGGTCCAGATTCCTGCTCAAGGCAGAGTCAACTCTCAATTCAGACCAGATAACAGACAGTAAATGAGTCAAAATTATTATTGGACCATCAGATGACTTAAAGAATCACCCTTACTAAATCCTACTCATCATGGGTAACTCTCAGACCTGGGAATTCCACTTGGCATTTGCTGGAGGATCTGATCCTTGGCCGACTTGTGCAGCGTATGGGAGTAACAGAATTCCCCAGGGCATAAAGACACAACCCTCGGCAGGTGCTTCCTTCAGGATGCTGAACTTGGAAAGAAGACATCTAACTGAGGTCCTGGGTGCTTCATCTTCTGATAACTGGACCCTAAATCAGCCCAGAATTTGGCCCCGGACCGCCCTTCCTCCATCAGCTATAAGACGATGAAAAGAAAACAACATCCCACAGCTGTGGGCTACAGTCCCTCAGCTTCTAAAGACTTCAGTATATTGTATCTTGCTTTAAAAAAAAAAAAAAAAAAGGAAGATAACGTGTTTGGATATTTCACAGCTTTTAAAGCCTCCCTGGGCTTTCCTATTTTGGGCAGCATGGTTTATGGCTATTGTATCTGCAGCATGACCTTTTTGCTGTTTATTCTTTAAGGCTTTTTTTTCCATCCCCCAGAGACAGGTTGTGGAACCGTCTCCCTACTCTACTCCCAACATTTCCACGGCAATGCTTACACGCGATCAGTCCTTCACAGGAGAGCAGTCAGACCCTCGGGCTGTCGTCCTTTTCTCATACCACGGTCTCGTTCCCCTTCCCGGGTTTCACCCAACCGTCTGCTCTCTTCTCCCGTTTCACTTTCCCTGAGTTCACCAGTCTGTTCGAGCACTTCTGCCACGTGTGCAGAGTTTTGGCTGACCAGATCCACATACCTGATGTGATACCCACCAGGAGGGACATGAAGATTTTGAGCATCTCCACTGCCATATTGGAATCATCTGCCGAATAGCGGAAAACGGCCCAGTTGGAGATTTCGTAGAAATAACAGGCGATGACACACGTTGCTGGGACGGTGTACAGCACTGAAAAGACACCGATTTTGACCATCAGTCTTTCCAGTTTGTCCGTTTTAGTTCCGTCTTTCTGGAGGTTAGACCTGATTTTAAATAAGGCCACAAGTCCCGCTGCAATGAATAAAGTCCCAATGACCAGGTAGGTAAAAAGCGGAGCGACGACAAAGCCCGTCAGTGCGTCTAGGTTCTGGTTCCCAACGTAGCACAGACCGGTGAGCTCGTCTGCGTCTACTAGTCTCATAATCAAAATGACGATGGTCTTCACCGCGGGGATAGCCCAGGCTGCGATATGGAAGTAAGAGCTGTGCATTTCTATAGCTTCGTGGCCCCACTTGAGTCCTGCAGCCAGAAACCACGTCAATGTCAGAATAACCCACCAGATGGAGCTAGCCATCCCGAAAAAATACATCAGCAAGAAAATTATAGCACATCCTGTGTTCTTAAGACCTTCTTGGATAAGAACAGGTTCTGCTGCCTCTTCAAAATCACAGGATATCCTTTCCCGGCCCACAGTTAGCCTCACAATATAAGCAATGCTATAAATATTGTAGCACATGCTCAGAAATATGATTGGGCGCTCCGGGTAGGAAAATCTGGATGAATCAATCAGGAAGGTCAGGACTGTGAAGGCAGTTGAGATGAAGCAAAGGCTGGCCCACACGGCCATCCAGATATCCGTGAATTCCTTAGCTGACCTGCTGTAGAGGCCAGCGTCGTAGCCGCACTTCAGGACACAGTTCAAGCTTCTCTTCACCCAGATGTACTGCTCCGAGTTAGACCCCATGCTGTGGCACTCTTCTCCAGGCTGCAAGGAGGTCTTGCTATGGAGGGGAACCTCTTCGTCTCCCGGGCCCTCCATGCACATGTGGTTGTGATCATTCTGGGGTGGGAATTTGCTGCAGTTCAGGCTGTCCGGCCAGGCAAATCCAAATTCTTTTAAAACGGGTTCACATCTTCTTTTGACAGAGAGGCACATGCCACCACAGGGACCTATGGGGATGTTAATCTTCTCCGTGCACATCGGGACATAGACTGAACAAAGGAAGAACTGGAAGAAACAGAAATCACAAGCGTGTTAGAATAAAATTAAACAGGTCAAAATGTAACAAGTTTTGGTTTTTTTGCCTTTTTAGCAGTAATATTTGGTCCTTTGCCTTAAAACACAGGAAGCAGCATAAAACAAATAAACCAAGAACAATAAAAACAAAGGAGAATAAAAACCCAAAACCTAAAAATGTTGTCTTCTTTCAGTTCAAATGTGGTCCAAAGCCAAAGCCTGAACATTTTACTCCCTAGATTAGCTCCGTGTAAATTTAGCCCATCAGTTTCAATAAAGCGAGTGGGATTTAGCCAGATCTAAATCTCAAGGGTGCAATTTAGGAAAGCAAAAAACCAAATTGAAGCGGTTTAAACAAATACATATATTTGTTCTAGGCGCTGCCTGGATATTACAGCTAACAAACAAACAGAAGAAAAGGCATTTATTGAATTACTTTGGTTCGCAATCCTCCTAGAAGAATGTCTTTTTCTTTTACCCGAAGGCCACGCACGTATTTACAACGGTAATGAAATATTGTCGTTTCCTCGGCTTCTGAATAATCGCAATTCTGCGCCGCGACAGCGTGAGGGGGATTGCGTGCTCCTTCGGGATCTCTGTCCCAAGAAACAAGCCGGGTTTTGTTTGATGAAATCCATGCCCCTGGGGAGGAACGAGGACCTTGCCATTTGCCTGGGAAAGAAACTCCTGCGGTGCAACTCCCGGAGGAGAGGTGCCGAGCAGCTCCCAGGAGCCAGCGCCCTTGGCTTCTCATTTCAGAGGCTCGCAGCAACTCGGGTACAACAGAAACGGAGGGGAAACGGCCAGGCAGGGTTCCGGGAGCCCCGGCTTTCCCAGGCAGGGCTCCGGGAGCCCCGGCTTTCCCAGGCAGGGGGGGAGGACCGCGCCGCGCCGCTCCCGGCAGCCGGGCCGCCCGCCGCCCCCCCGGGATGAGCCCTGCTCTGCCCGGCCCCGGGGAACGGCACTTTCGGGTTTTTTAGGGTTTTTTAGAATGGGGATGGGGGGGGTGGCAGCCGGTCCGGATACAAAAGGGTGAACCCCCGGGACCCCGAACCCACCTGGAGCTGGCTGGAGCAGCCGTACTGGATGAGGGGGGTGAAGGTGGTGAGCTGCAGCTCGGCGTCCGCCTGCAGTTCGTGTCCCACCAGGTTGGGCATCTTGGTGACATTGTAGCCCAGGTTCTGGCACATGGCGATGCGGATGGCGTCGCAACGCCGCTCCTCCTCGTCGCCGAAACCCCGCGCTCCGCCGAGCAGCCCCGCCAGCAGCACGGCCAGCAGCCGGGCCCGCCCGCTCGCCCCCTCGCCGTCGCCCCCCGCCATGGCCCGAGCAGCCCCCACCTGCCCCGGCCCCGGCCCGGCTCCGGCCCCGGCCCCGGCCGCGCCGTGCCGCACGGGCCGGCTCCAACGGGGAGGGGCCGGGGGCGGCTCCGCTATTAAAGAGCCTCGCCGAGAAACTGCCCAGGGGAGGGACGGCACCGCCCCGGGCCCTCCCAGCACCACCGCCCCCGCCCCGGGGAGCCCGGCCCGCCCCAGCGCCCCTCCGGGGGCGGGGGGGTCCTACCTGCACCCCCCCACCTCGGCACCGAGGAGTGGCCTCCCCCCGGGGACCCCCGACCCGCACCCCAACCCCCCCGAGAAGCGCCCTTCCTCCTGGCTGCATCCCGCCACCCCTCGCAAGGGACCCCCTCTTCTCCTCGCTGGGGACCCCCTACCCGCACCCCCATCCAGAAACACCCTGCTCATGCGCCCTCGCCCCACAACGGCTACCTCTTTCCATCCCTCCGGCGTGCCTGGCGCCCCTGGGAGACATTCGTCCTCCCGGTACCCCCACCATCCCTCCCCAGCATCGTGCTCCCCACAGCACCCAAATCCAGCTCCCCTGGACATGTTTGGGCTCATGCTCATTGCACCCCAGCCCTTCCCTCACTTCTGGCCTGTCTTTACAGCCAAGGGCGCTCAGCTTCTTCATGGCCGGGTTAAAAATATCTGGGGTGGCTTTCTAAGCTGTCACCTTTTCTTCCTAATGAGTTAAATTGCACCGCTGGCCGCTGGGTTACATCTGGGTTTTAGCATTGTTTGTTTTTTCATTGGGGCCAAGAAACCTGGAGGGCACTGCTAGGTACCTCCTGGCATTTGTATAAATCTCGGTAAAATAAATAAGTGTGGATGAAGCATTCGTGAATTTGGAGGGGAAAGGGCTGGATGATTAAGCAGACCCTTAATGTGTCCGCGGGAGGAGGGATTAAGAGCAGACAAACGAGGGTCGTGCTTAAATTCTCTCAGTATTATTTACACCTGTAATAAAATCTGGTTGAGCTGGTTGTGCCTTTAGCAAAAATATGTCATCTATTAATGAATTCTTTGTAAAGCACTTTGAAAATGTTTGTAAAGCCCCGGTTAAGTGACCTCTTACTGTGTGTGTACGGCGTGGGGCATGTGCATGTGCTCCTGAGCATGTCTGTCGCAAGCAGCTATGCCCCGTACGTACCTCGGGGCCTTTGCTTCTCCCCGACGTCTCCCAGATGCATCGCTGGAGTAAGACTAAGACTAACAGACTAAGGCAGTGCTTAACAATGCCTCCTTTCCGGGCATGAGATTGGAAATCACAGCAAACCCATGCTATCAAGTGCCCTGTGCTCCGTCACTGCGGGTTTCCCTTCTGCGGCTCCGTCGCAATCGGGGGTTTTTTCACCTCCGAGATGCAGGAAACGTGTGTGCGAGCTGTGCCGTGATGTTGCAGGGACTGCTGGGCTTTAAGTGTGCTTTCCTCTAGCAAGACAGATAGCGTTTTGATTGAGGTTTCATGAGCATAGATATTTTCATAGCTCTCATCACCGTTAATACTTTACATCTAGCTCCCATAAACAGTGCCTATAACCTTACAAAATCCTTGCGAGGCAGACAAGTAATATTATCTTAACTTTCTAAACGCAGAGGCAGACCGTGCTACAGTCCCAAGGTCAAGCAAGGAGTCTACGATGGAGTCAGCAACTCAACCCTATCTTGCAAGGCCCACACGTACTCCCAAGTGCTGCCGTCCGGACCCTGCAGCACCCAGCTGCTAATGGGGGTGGATGATAACGCTGTGAGCGCACACAGCGTGCTACGCCTCTGCCGAGCTCCTCCCAGCCCCGCCGAATTTACCACCTGCGTCAGACCAGCGCGGGGAAGGGATGACGGGCGCTCTCCATACAGTCAAACACTCGAAAGCAGGAGGCAGAGAAGTTTTTGGATTTCTTTTTTGTCCAAATTATATACGAAAGAAGACTAGAGGGAGGATCATGGTGACCTTAAAAGCTACGCATCTTCGTCTTAGTATATGAAAACCCTTTTCATTTGCAGCCTCCTGCTGCAGTTAGGCACCAAAGCAGAGTTTGCTGCTACCAGAGCGGGATCTTTGCCTCATTGCCATGAAAAAAATCACGTGCTGCATATTCAGCAGTTACGCAGCAAAACCTTCTGCCCGCGGACCTGGTCCTTGGACTCAGGAAAGGGGCAGGGGGGCATTTTAAAGCTACAGTGGCCACAAGTATCTTTTTAGAAGAAGAACTCTCCCCCCCAAAAAAAACCCTACCGCTATTGCCTTTTCTTTGAGAACACAAAATAAATATTAGAAAGTGCTACACTGCTGTGTTTGCTTTGGAAAGTCTTTTAGATAACAGGAATTAGTTTTCAAAACAAGAGTGCTGGGAGAGGCGGTGGCAAATCGTACGAGAGGTCGGAGTTGGAAAAAATGGTAATTACCCTGCTTTGAACCTTATGCATATATTAACAGTGATTACAGGTCACCGTGATAAGCATGTACAGATCAAAGTAAGAAACCTCCAGGACAGTGGGTTTATAGGTTCTTAGGTTACTGGGCAGTGTGAGATGGTGGCCCAAATCCGGCACAGGACAAGCCATGTTCCTTCCTTGATTATTGCCTGACTTACAGCGTATTTTTTTTAATAAATCTGATTTCGATTTTGACGTTGCTTTCGTTAAAGGATAAGCAGCCACCCTGATAATTGCTATTTATTGTGGCCGCCAATAATTATATTTGGTATCTAGTCTGAGTTATCTTCAGCTTCCAGCCACTGACTTTTGTTCTATCTTTACCGGCAAGGTTGAGAAGTCATTACCGAGATTATCCCTGTAGGTAACGTCAGGTTGTGATTAAGTCACCCTTTGGCCTTTTAGTAGTAAGCAAATTACACTGAACTTCCTGAGTTTCTTACTGTAAGGCGTCTTTTCCAATTCTCTAATCATTCTTTTGATTTTAAAGGAGCGAGATTTGACCCTGCTGTTTGAAAGGCACTTTCAGCCCAAACCACCCTTTACAGTCTTAACGGATATGTCTGAATTAGTAGCCTAAGCACCCTTGGTCCCTTTAGAGTCAATGAGGGTAGGCAGACACTTGCAGAAGGCAACTCACATAATAGGAATCACATGAATATAAAATTCTGCTTATAATTTATTATTATCTTTTTATAACTATTTCCCCCTGAAGTTGTATGTGTACTTTTGCATATTTCATAAGTTGTGAACATATTTTTACATTACAAAACTAAATAATGCTTACCAGCATCTCTCAGAGCCTTCCATCACCTCACAGGGAATTTGAGAAGGTTCATAACTCTTCTCTGAACGTTTTCAATGCATCAACATTTGCCTGAACTGTGGTATTAGAACATGGCTCAGCTTTTCCGTAGGAGTGACACTAATGCAGGTAAAATCACCTTGTCATTCCTACATGATGACCCTGCTTAGACCTCCAAGGACATGATTTACCCGATAGCATCGCACTGGGAGCCAGGACTGCTGCCTTGTGGGCAGACCTAAGAAACCTCGGGCACACTGTTAGTTTTTTTTAAAAAGTGGATACCACATTAGGATGTGGTTATTTGAACCAAATATAGAAGTCAACTTTTGGTCAGATTAATTTCATTCTAAAAATGCCTCTACCTCTCAATAGACTGTAGAGGGAACCGAGGACGACTAGCCCAGAGGTGAAAACTCACCAAGGGGTGTCTAATCATAGAATCATAGAATCATAGAATCATAGAATCATAGAATCATAGAATTGTTAAGGTTGGAAAAGACCCTTAAGATCATCAGGTCCAACCGTTAACCTACCACTGCCAAGGCCACCACTAAACCATGTCCCTAAGCACCACATCTACCCGTCTTTTAAATACCTCCAGGGATGGGGACTCAACCACTTCCCTGGGCAGCCTGTTCCAGTGCCTGACTACCCTTTCAGTGAAGAAGTTTTTCCTAATATCCAACCTAAACTTTCCCTGGCGCAGCTTGAGGCCGTTTCCTCTCCTATCGCTTGTTACTGGGGAGAAGAGACCGACCCCTACCTCACTACAGCCTCCTTTCAGGTAGTTGTAGAGAGCAATAAGGTCTCCCTTCAGCCTCCTCTTCTCCAAACTAAACAACCCCAGCTCCCTCAGCCGCTCTTCATAAGACTTGTTCTCTAGACCCTTCACCAACCTCGTTGCCCTTCTCTGGACACGCTCCAGCACCTCGATGTCCTTCTTGAATTGAGGGGCCCAAAACTGGACACAGGATTCGAGGTGCGGCCTCACCAGTGCCGAATACAGGGGCACTATCACCTCCCTAATGCTGGGTGAGAGCAGTCCCTGCCTTCCTGCTGGTTACATTCTTGTAATTCTTTTTGGATTTATATTCATTCAAATCAATGTCTCCTTTCTACTATTTGACATTTATGCTTTTCTTAAACTTTATTAACTTTGTAATTTTTAAAATTTTATTAAAGATTTTTTTCTTTAGTTTTTCCATCTATAAAGTTAGCTGAATTTTTTTAATCAAGACAGATCATTTTCTTTATTCAGTGATGGCCTTCCAGGCATCTCGTAATATATCTACAATTGATTCCTAATTACTATTTACATGCTTAATATGAATTCTCTCCCCTACTTACTTCTGTACTTTGTGAGTCTGTCTCTTTTAAAGCAGGAGATAAGTCTATTCCCCAATTTGCATTTATTCTGCTGTATTTATCCATTATAATCAGCATTTCAATTGCCCAGTAACAACCAGAAAAGAAATGATTTGTTTTGTCATGACACTTCAAGTGAACATGGCTCTACTCGACCTCAGGAAAAAACCCAGTGCAGTGAGCTGCGTATTTATTTTTGTGTATATATACATATGCAAATACACACAGACATATATCTGGTTTCTTTCATATATGAACTATTCCTATATAACACCAGTGCACAAGGTAGGGCACAGAGTGGGACTCTGATTCAATGACTCAACATTAATCTCAATAGGGCAGAATGCATCCCAGACCTTGAAATAAAGTATATAGTACATGCAAATTCACCTGCCACGGTGCATCGCAGCCCCTCTCTGGGCCTGATCCAGCAGGGTGGGATTTGCTCCTGACGCTCTCAGGGTACTTTGTTTAGGTTTCTACCTTTGGTGTCTCCACGTGAGCCAGCTCGCCCTGCAAAGGGAGGCCCAGAGAGTACCAGCAATGCAGCCTAGAGGGCAGGTCTCCTGATGTGCTGTTAATCTCTGTTTTCATGCCGACATGACTGTAATTTACTTTCACTTACTTTGGTGCAGCTAAGCTGTGACACATAGATCCCATATCTGGATTCACGTGTGTAATTCCTCGCATGCCAACATGGGTCAATAGTTGCCCCGTGACCCTTGAAAGTCAATATTTTGGTCTGCACGGAGACCTCAGAATTTGGTTTTATAGCATTGTAAACAGGAAATTTCAGTGCTACTTAACATGCATCATTCTGAGGAATCCTTTGCATTTAGATAGCATCAAAACATTTGACAATGCAAGAGGATTTTTCAAATGATGTGTATGGTTAGAAATCCAGAAGGCACAGATGTATCACACGCAGTGTTCAATGGGGCACTGAAAGCAAAGCTGGCCATAACTTTCATAACACGAAAGGTGCCCATATAAAGGTCACTTTATCCATGCGTGAGTATTTTCTCACACAGCTATTTCTCTTTCTGTGCTCAAGAATAACTTTAATTCTTTTTTTTAAACAGTTTTCCCAAAGCCCCTTTCCTCAAATAATTCAGAGATTGATCCATCTCTCCAGCCAGATTAGCAGAACAGACAAGAAGCTGCGAGGCAAAGTCACTGGCAGGATCCGGTGAGACAAAGACATTTGCACAATGATTTTTTTCAGAGTGCAGCTACATTTATAAAATGTTGTACTAAAATACCATCCCATCCAAACCAACCAGCCCTCCTCCCTTGTCTGATTTTACCAGACTTCTCAGGAAAGCTTTCCTGCAGAGATCCAGCATGCCCAATTTCAAGAAAATCTGTTCCTTTTGGGAAAATTAGCAGACTGTAGTTTGAAAATCAGACCCACAGTGAAGGCAAAATTCAGCCTGAATTTTGGAGTCAGTGCTACTGCCTCCCAAAATGACTTTCTGTTTGAACTGCTACTCAGCTTTGCTTCTGTAATGCTCAGAGATTCACATTTTGGCTTGGAATTTCCCACACTTGACCTTAGTCCAAGGGATTTTTTTTTCTGGAAAATGATGAAGTTTTCTTCTCAGAAAATTGTTCAGAGGCCTCTTTTTTATGCTCAGATAACTCCAAAACAGCTTGGTTTTATAACTTCGGATTTGGCATGTGCAGAGTGCAGTCCTGAAGCAGGAATGCACTTTTTGTCTCATTTGAAGAAATTTCATTTCGCAATAGCAAATCAGCCTGAAAGTTTTGGAAGTAATAGACCGATGGTTCACAAGGCATGATTTAACCATGGTAGAAAATGACAGGCTGAGTTCTCTTTCTCTGAGAGGTCACGAGTCTTGCTTTATAAATACGGCTTAGTTTCCTTTTTGCAGAGTCATCTTTCCCACTAAATCTTTCTGCATCCTGTTTTACTTTAACTCTATGGCAGCATGGGAGGTTATTTCCCATATATTTGCTCTCCATAAGCAACGTTGTACTTGGCTCTCGGTGGCATTTTGCACGTTCTGTAAAGCAAATTTCACTGGACATGATTTAAGAAGGACTCTTTCTGCCTCGCATGGCATGCTGAGTTGAATTACTGCTCCTCACTCACCCAGACTGCGCCCGGTCCTGGTCCTCACATCCAGTTGTCACCCACATCACACAAACCTGCTTATGGACATAGGCGACAGATTTTTTTGAAAGCATCCTATAGTGTTTTCTCCTCAAATGTATTACCCAAGAAGTAAATACTAAGCTTTAAACATTTGAATTAATTAATTTATTACCCAAGAAGTAAATACTAAGCTTTTAAACATTTAAATTAATTAATTTATTACCCAAGGAGTAAATACCAAGCTTTTAAACATGGAAATTAATTAATTAATTAATTAAATGAATTACATTTTTAAACTTTGGAAATTAAGTTAGGCTGAGATATAAATCACTTAAAATAGGAGCAAAGAAGGTGGATTTGCTGATACGCTTTGGCTGGTTTGCACTGCTGCAGCGATATCACGACGAGCTGGTTTAATCAATCAGTTATTGCAGGCTTAAGGTTGTTCTGTGTCATTGGAGCAGCACAGAGCTGTCAAGTGTGCTGATGAATCTGGCCACAAATCTTAAAATGTACTATTTTTCCCCGTTAAAAAGCCCATGTGAGCTGATATGCTGTGTTTAATTACATAACAGCAAGTATTGACTTGAAGGGCACGGCTGGAAATAAAAACCCTTCTTTGTATTGTGTTAGGCAGGCGGTGGGTCATCCTCCTGGGAACAAAATTCAACATCTGCCAGGAGGTGAAGTTCGCTGCATTCACACTGCTTTTGTAGCGTCTGTGAATACACAAAGGGGGACTGGACACAACAGGGAAACCTGTCCCCTTGCTGATAGGGACTGCTGGCACGACTCGCACGAGGAGCCGCTTCACGCGCCAGTAACGTGGCTTTACGTTATACACACAACTGCCTTAAGGTCCTTATAGAATCACAGAGAAGTTTAAATAGGCAGCAATATTTGACTCTTCCAGTTCTAGCTGGACTGCCCAGTTCACAGTGGCACTATTCTTCACTGTGTGGGCCATTTAAAATACAGCCACCGAATGCTAATTATTTCCAAATTCCAGTCTCCTCTGCGATTCTTCTAATTTTTTAAATTTATTAATGGTTGTTTTCTCTTTAAATGATCACAATATGCACGCAGTTTGGGAGCTGGTATAATTATTTCGTTTAAGGAGATGAGTTTTTGCTGATATATTTATACATACAGCATGGACGTAATTGCAAAAGATATCTGCTTTGTTCTGCTCCCTCTTTCAGTGTAGTTTATCCCCCTTTCTCACACAGACAGAGCTGCTCTTCCATAAACCATTTGTATATGACATTCACAGTTGTCTTTTTTTTTACCTTTTCCTATATAGTTAAAGCAGTGCTACTTTCATATGAAGACAAACATAAACTTCATTCCAGACAGTGAGAAGGACTGGTTTGGCAAGTCTTTGGCAAACAGGTTTCTTAATTTCTATCCAAGTTGGCAAATTAATTGTATGGATTACTGTTACACAGACTAAGGGACTTTCAAAATTAGTCTGAGCATAAATAATGTCATTCGCTCTTGTCCAGAAGGCTTTGCTGCCATTTTACGTTTACCTTGTGTTCCTTGCATGGGCACAGGTGATTACATGGAGTGCAACCCACCTTGTCCTATGTGCATATGTGCTCTTCCTCTGACTCCCTGGCAGGGTAGGTCCAGGTACTAACTGTCAGAAAACTACCACAATAAAATAAATAGTCCTGTGATGACGAGGAGGGGTGGTGCGACCACAAAAGAAAACAGATCAGCTTAGATTGGCTTCAACCGTCGAGGAACCGCACCCTGATTCTTTTCTACCGTGCTGATCACGATGGTATTTTAGCACTGTACTGAGGTTTTGTTATCAATGGAACAAATGCAGAATTTTATTTTTATTATTGCTGGATCGAGCATTTGAGTATGTACTGATCTTTCATTCCTGAGCAGTGTTATTTATATTTGGAGGCTGACAATTCATCTAGTTCCCCATAGACATATAGATGAACTTAGAAAATAATGAGACTTTATGTGAATTCCGTTTTTCTCAGGCATTTTTATTCCTCGGAGAGACTTTCATGGGGCCAAATTACCATGAAAACTAGATTACCATGATATTTCAGTTCCTTATGGTAAAAGTTCATGTCATTCATTACTGTTGACACTATACACACATCCTTAGGGAACTATGAAAAAATATTAAAAGAAACTCCTAAAAATGTGCATAAAAACATAAGAAAGCTGCCATTTAACTCAAATATTCCCCAAGCAAAACTAAAGCAAATTATTTCACAAATATGAAAATTTCAGGCCACAGCTGGGCATAGTGCTGTATTGAGAGGTAAGGTTATCACTCAGTTTATGACATCAAATCACTCCAGATACGGAGGAATCAGTTGGAAGGAAGGCCAGCATACAAACTCCTTTGCTCTGAATACAAGGTGCAAAGCAGTGAAGAGTCAGGCTCCCAATTTAGACAAAAGCCACTCTATCTGCTCCTCCAGTGCAGCCAGTTCCTCAGGCTAAGAGCTAGATTGATCTCACTTTATTTTAATCTTGCAGGAAAGGCTCCCAAGGTTGCACTTTGTCACCACACCAAGACCGCTGCAATGGAGGACAACCACTGAAATGGCCAGCGATGTTCTCCGTGCTGCCCCAAACACTGCCTCTCCTTCCTACACCTCTGATGCAGGGGTTGTGCAGCCTAGGGTGAGTTTTTTGATAGGTTTTGCCATTGCTAGGTTAGTCTGCCATCGAATCCTGTGTAGTCAAGGCAGACGGAGAAGGTACTTAAGAGTCCAGTTCAGATCTAATGTGGCAGCACTGGAGATGCTCCACTCTCCGTGACTATCAAAGGAGCTTAGGATGTCTACCTCATTCCTTAGCTGCTCCAGGTAGTTGGCTAAAGTGAAGAGGAATTAACATAGGCTCAAGTGTAACAAGAAAGCAGGGACTAAAGGAGAATTTATGCAAGAATCCTTGGGCAACAATGCATAACCGTAGGATAAAAAACTCCTGGTTTCAGCCTGACTAGAGGATCATTTTAACACCTTTATTCTAAGACTCGCACATAAAGTGCAATGCCATGCCACTCCAGGCTCTGAATTATGAAAGGATGAACCAGGTCCCAAACCCATGATTTCAGTAAGTAAAAAGCCAGCATTTCAAGTGATCATTTGTTAAGTGGACACATGGGAAAAGAGAATTTTCAAAAGTCCTTCTAGAAAGTGGTACTGCTAAGAGATGGCCCTGGGGCTTATTTTTCTTCAGCTAAAACAGAGATGCTGGGTGTTAAATGATATTTTGAGACAGTGAGCTTCTGGTGAGCTGTACTGTAAACCTGTATATCTCTTTTTTTGGATCATCAATAATCCATCAATAATTATAGCTCCTCCGTACAGTGGTAAGAGTGTATACTCTTTCAACTTGGGCTATTTAGTTTACTTAAAATTTCCTATGAAAATATGCTTTTTTTCACTATTTTTATGTAAAATCTTTCTCCCAAAACAGAGATGGATGAAGTTCAGTGGAGGTGGGAGTGCCAGGAGGAGGTATTATTTCTTGCATACATTGTGATTTCCCACGTAAAGTTTACTAAAGTTCTGGTATGAGGGAACTTATTTGAAATGTATCATATGGGTTAATGCTGCTTCATGGTACCGAGACATAAATTGCACATCCATGGACATCAGGCCATTAACCATCCTTAGTGCCTTGTTTTTAGGGGCAGTATACTATCCCAACCAGCCTGTACCAGTTTCCCCCTGGGTTTCTGACTGAAGACATCTTTATAAAATATTACCATTACACTTGTTCTCTAAAAAAAAAAAACTTTTGTTTTCTATAAATAGGATGTAGAAGGAAGGTGCTTTCCTGGTGTGGGAGGGGAATGTAAAATGATACCATGTCTGACCAGTTACCTCATCTCTATGCACATGCATACAGAACTCTAGCCAACGCAGTAAGTTTTCTGCTCCCTATCTTCAAAGTCTTCCAATGCTAAAAAACACTATAAAAATATCAAGAGAAGCTTTCTGACAGTGACATACATCAGGCTGCAAAATGACCTCTCCCAGGGAGTGGTGAAAGCCCTATCATTTATGTTATAAACAATAGTAATTCCTAACACATGATGTGCACAGGGCTGGACAAATATTAAATGTTCTGCAAAACATGCCTTTGAGATGTTACTGCTACACAGAGGCATGGATGGCGTTCTGGGCTTAGGGCCCAAAGAGCAAACGTATTCCTAATAAAGAATTTACACTCAAGCTCATCTCTTCTAGCTGGGTACTTAGATAGCAAGATAACCATTTACTCACAACTAGACAAAACACTGGAATCTATTCCCTGGAAGACAATATTGGGAGAGCCAGAGAAATAACCTACTACTTTAAGGAGGGGACTTTTTTAGAGACACAAAGTTAGGTGTCCAACCTGCACTGAAATCCAATGGGATCTGAGCATCTAACTCCCACAGGGTTCTCTGAAAAGACTGACCTTAACATGTTCAGATTTTTCTCTCGGCCACGCCAGAGTTAGTATGAGGGAAGTCTCTGCAGGAGACGTCTGTAAATGAGATCAGAACTCAACCATAAAACGCTGACAAAGTCATCTGGAGCGCACAGAGCTGCGCTCGGTGATGAGTATACCATTCCATTATTTTTGTGTTTATTACATTTTTTCCCCATGTGTTGGTTTTGGTTTATCGGCAGTTTTTATTTTGATTTGTCTTTTATTATAATTTACTTTCATTTGCTAGTTCTCAGTCTATTTACAGAGAACAAAAGAATGCACAATGTAGAACAGTAGAATAATAGTGTTTATTTTCACAAGTTTGAACCGATCAAATAACTCACAAGTCCCAAAGTGGAACCATGCCTGAGGTAGGTTAGGTCATCTCAAGTGTGGGGAAACAAACAGAAATATTCCATTCTTCACTATTGTTTATTATATTTATGCCACTTGGGAGTTTTAACAATACCACATATATAAAATATTTGTTCTTGCTTTCTGCGCTATTCAGAGTTTTCTCAAGCCTCTTTCGGGCTTTTTTTTTTCCTAGGGACACTGCAGTGTTGCTATGCTTTAGTGACTTTCTCAACTGATTTAGCAGAAATGTAAGAAATGGCCCCTAGGAATGAGCCAGGGGTGCTGAAAAGGAGGTTTTGTTCTCTGAATGCTTCTATGTTTAAAAATGGTTCTTTTGAGAGTTTTAACTAGTTTGCTTCAACTTCTTTCCTTGATTCTTTTTCATGTACATTCAAAGCTCAGTCCAGCAGAGAGAAACCAAAAGCAGAGTCTCTCGTTGCTATCAGTATCTTTGCAGTCCCATCAAATCCACAACTGGTTTTTATACTGCCTTCATTTTTGACAGGAGGTCCAAAGGTGGATGTCTAAAGCCACATCTGCCCGCCTAAACCCAGTATCTCAAAATCTAATAGTAATCATGGGTGCGTGGCTTTTTTCATTTGCCATTTGAAGCGCTTTCAAGACACCTTGCAGCAAAGGGTGGCTGCTTAGCCACCCTGCTGAAAATAAAGGCAAAGGCAGCAGCTTGCCTCAAAGAGCCTCCTCCAAGCCATGCACCCTGCTCACAGCTTTGGACACCCAGAGTCCTGATGAAGGATGATGTAGTTTAGCAACCCAACATTGCAGGATAACCTAAAATCACTGCCAATCTGCTTGAAAATACAAACCTGTAAAATGCAGCAATTCAGCTGCTGCTACTTAGGCTGTTGAATTCTACCACTGTGACGTCCAAGTGCTGGCAGCGGGAGTGATCACAGTCTTGGGGTTATTTCAACATGAGCATTTGAAAATTAAGTCGCTGAAATTTACTATTCATTATTCCTCTGGAAAAATTCAGGCTTAAAATGAAAGCCTTTTCAAAAGTGCTGAGTTCCTAGAAACTGTCATTACTTTGCAAAGGAGCTGTTGGGTGCTCAGTTGCTTTAGAATAACTACATTTCTATTGGTGGTCTTAGCAACTCAACTTTATGGACTGACAGTTTTATTACAGAAACTTTAAGTGTGCTAGGAACTTCAAACAGAGAAAAAATGGCTCCTTCTGGGTCTTTTCTTAAGTTCACAAAGCTGTTCATGACTTCGAAAAAACTCCTGTTTGAAGCATAAATGATGTTGCAGTAATGACCTCAAATAAGATGGAAATGGGTGAACAGGAGGGGCAAACAAAAATATTTTACTTGAGGATTTCATCATTCATTCCTGCCTCCTTTTTCTCTCCTACTTTGTGAAAGATCCTCTGCATCGATGCTGCTGAAGAACAGCCAGCCACCGACTGCCGCTCCTGCGGGCAAACGGCAATGACTGGCTTGCATCAACCCTACTTAGGGCCAGACCTCTCTACAGCATATTTATCTCAGATCTCATTCAAAAGGCCCAAAAAAAGAGCCAGAGAGGGAATCAGCAACCAGGTGGCACAGACAATAGAGGTCCAGAGCTCTAGTTCACTCCTTGGACCTCTTTAGGAGTGGAGACCCATCTAATGGTGCCTCAGTGCCCTGTGTGTGCAACAGCGTGCAAGTCCAGCCTGCTCTCATCCTTCCCGCTCATAGTCATGGGAAGGTGAACATCACCTGCACGTTTGAAGGCTGCTGCCCCCACCTGGTATGCAGAAATGAAGGACGTGGAAGCTATGCAGGACAGGTCTTTCCTGACTGCTGAATTTGATAAAGATCGAGACAGAAGGACGGCAGAGGAAGGACATGAGCTCCAGACACAGCACTGTGACTGCAGAGCATGGGCAGACATACCTTTTGATAGCACACAACTTTTACACCAGAAAAGATTTTATTCCATCTGGGTGGTGTGAAGGTGGGTTGTAGCAGTTTCAGTTGAATGAAGGTAGGGAACTAGCCTCTATGGTCTGGGTGAGGGAGTTT
Source organism: Theristicus caerulescens (assembly GCA_020745775.1). Classification (NCBI taxonomy): domain Eukaryota; kingdom Metazoa; phylum Chordata; class Aves; order Pelecaniformes; family Threskiornithidae; genus Theristicus; species Theristicus caerulescens. The sequence goes on along the minus strand of CM036559.1, from coordinate 124,255,400 downwards.
CAAGCACAGGAGGACGCTGACGTACCCGGATGATGCAAGACGTGATCTTGCATTCTTTGCAGAACCACAGAAAGCACTTTCCTGGAAAGCAGGAAAGCAGCAGAGAAGCAGCAGGGTCACAGTTGCTGTTGTGGGCTGCTCTGGGGATGGCAACCACATGCACTGCCTCTTACTCCTTTTCTAGTGAACCCAGGGGCTTAATTTAGCCTTTAACGACCAGTTCTGTCACCTGATTTAGAAAGAAGAAATCACTGTCTCCAGGATCAGCGGCACCATAGGCTAAATACCATCAAAGTACAATTCTACTGATGCCAGTACAATGAATATGGCTCAGTATGTCACCTCTTGGGTTGGCCTGCAGAACCAGCGTGGTGAACATGATGACTTTGTTTTCTTGATGTAATCCTTGGTACCTCTGTAAGAAAGACTGCAACATTTATGTCTGGAAAAAAATACAGATTTGTATAAACTGGAGGATATTATTGTGTGTATTAAAAGGTTCACAGGGTATTATCCCACAGCCCATCCCATATTTATTTTGGAAATGATTACATCTGGAAAATGGGAAAACTTCCAGTTAATTCCTTTACCTTGAAATATCAGCAAACACAAGAGTATTTTGAGATTATTCCCTGCTAAAAAATGAGCAAGTAGCATTCATGACTGTAAGCCAAAAGAGAATCTCTCTTCAAATAATGCAAAATGGCTTAAGTTTAAAGTGTAAGTAGTTTCAGAAACAAGGGTGAAAGTGGTTCTTAAAGGGTCCTTCTTTCTTTGGAGGAAAGTAAAACCAGCTCAGTTAGCAGCCATTGACTCCCATTCAATACAGCCATTTCAAGCACTAGTGATACATGTTACAAGCTTTGTGGTTTATTTCTACAAAACTACTGATATATTGTACCTACCATTTGTCCTGGATTTTGAAAAGAAATGGAGATTGGTGGAGCTGACTATCCCTAGGTACATCACCGATGGCATGGAACTCCAGACTTGCCTTCTCAAAAGTCTTCAGCTCTCTCCTGAAATTTGCTCCTTTTTTACAAATTTTCTGGCCATATTTTGACATCTCCCTGGTGAGCCCACAGCACAGCAACATCTCCGAGGTTCTACGCAGTTTGCTGAATGAAGGAAGCAGATGTCTGCGTGTACACGTTGCCTCCACTGACCTGAGCAGAAGGATGAATTTAATCCTTAACATTTTTAGCAGCAGAATATTTTTCAGTCTGGATTTCATAAACTTTATGATGGAGGCATGAGACAATCGCACAGATGGCAAGAGAACAAGCCGAAGGAGAAAAACAATGAGAGTGGAAGAATGGGAAAAGAAGGAAAATAAGTGAGTGCTAAAAAACCCTTCTGCTGGAACGAGCAGTGCTTATCGGACAAGAGAAGCTACTTCCAGGAGCGAAGTTCATGCTCTGAGAACTGCCGGAGTAGCGGGGAAAAGCTGGACCACCTGTCCCAAGGGAGAAAACAAATACATGGCAAAAAAAAAAAAGCACACAAGTTGGACAGCAGCACGAGGAGAGGGCAAAGCATTACATTTCTTCCAAGTTAAAATGTTTCCAGATTGTTCTGACATTTAAAAACGCTTAGAAGGAAGATTTCCCAGATCTCAATGCATTTGGAAGGCAAAGCCTCCTGCGATGTGAAGTTCCCCATTTGGCTTCTTTCCTCGGTTTCTTTTTTTTCCTGTCTGATTTTGTTCCAATTAGTTGAATGCCGTGCCTTGGATTCCCAGCTAGACCACCTCGTAACATTGATACCTCCTCGCTGCGGAGGCAGGTGGCATTCTTCGCACCTCCAGCCACTCTCAGGCTGAGACGAGGTATGTAATTTACTTGCAGACACCAGATTTGTCAGACACTGAAGATCTTAGCAGAGAATGTTCTCAGGCACTAAAACCTGGAAAGGCAGGCACTACTTTTCTTCATTCAGCAATTGCCACTCAAGCTATCTGATTCCCCAATATAACCGGTTATCAGCGGTATAGGTAAACTGAAGGATTGCAGTGCTGCCCACCCGTTAAGGTCTCTTGCTAAAGGCTGAGTCTGGCCCTGGGCTTGTGCTGAAAGCTGTGTTTTGTTAACCCAGCTGCAAACGGGTACGTGGGCAACTGGAGCAGAGTCTGAATGCAGCGAGATGCTGCCACATCGCTCCCTTCTGTGGCACAAGGCACGGAGAGCGGGATATCGTACCTGGCCGAGTCTAATGACGCTCAAGTGTGTATCTGACATTTTTGGCTGCCTAAATTTTTATTCAGACACATTGGTGTGTATATATATTGGTGGACAGATATATGCTGCTGCATTAATGAGGACCAGGGAGTAAGCTGAGCACTCTCAAGGCCCCCACCATTTACACTGCTTAGCAATTAGCTCACTCCCTGGCTTTGTTTTCGGGACTGCTCTGAGGAACTCTCTCCAGGGCACCTGGATGTTTCGAGGCAAGTCCTGAACAGCATGTGCCACGTCACCTGGCCTTACGCCACGGGGTTCATCACTGGCGTTTGTTTAGGTAACGTTATAGAGGCAGCCTGCTGTTCCCAGTATACAGCCTTGTTCACGTGACAAGGAGAGCTCCCGAAAACCCCAGGTACTTACGGAGGCAAAAGTAAAGGTCCTCAATGCTTTTTTAATTCATGTGACTCCTTCCTTTTCCAAGACTATTTTGTCCCAGTTCCAATGAAGGGTAAGTTTCTCCCAGGACAGAGTAGCCTGGGCTGGCCTCCCGTGCCAATTGGGCTATCAGCGATATTCCCATGCTGCTTTACCCTTAGGGCTTCTTCCCAGAATAGAGTATTGCAATGCCATGGAGCCTGGAGCAAGGTCAGGGCTGTGCTTTCTTCTTTATCAGTGCATCGTCAGCGTCTTGCTCAGCTGGCCCAACAGGAGAGATGCAAAAGCCTCCAGTCGGGAGCAGGCAGCTATTCAGTCAGACAGTCAGGGTTGCTGCACGAATGAACAGGGTATCCTGTTTTCCTTAACTTGAGCAGGACAAGTCCTACAAAATTAGGACTGTTTGCAAAAATGTGTCTCAGAAGTGAAATTATCTTGTGCAATTATTAATATTGTAGATGCCATACTTCGCTGCCCACAAATACAAGGCAGCAAGCAAGCCTTAAGCCCAGAGTAGCAGCAAAGCCAAACCATGCATGCAAGAGAGCCAGAATCCATACCTTGGGCAATAATTGCCTTTTCTGCTCACAAGCAGTTCTTTAACAGAGTAATACAAAAACAGCAAGCAAGGCACTGGGTCCAAGCCAAAGTCCAGACAACATTGCAGCAGGTTATCTTGCCAGTGCTGCTTCCCTGCAAGGGTCAGCACACAGCAATGCTCGCTCCCTTAGTCGGTCACGCAACCGCAGCTGCAGGGGAGCTGTACCTCTGCGCTGAAGCGGAATTTAAAGTTATCTCTAGGGTCTTCTGCTAGATTTTAAATACGGACTGTCATAGACAGAGTTCTACCTAACAGAGGGTTGGTCGGTCAAGCGCGCTTGACTGAAATAGCATAATTGAACTATTTAGGCCAAAAATCTCCTACTGGAGATTTGCTGGGAGCCTGCAAATAGTCTCGCAGTGGCTCCGAGTTCTGTGAACCGTCCAACTTACCCATCTATGGGCTGCTAAATTCGAAATGCAAGTATGCTCTTGCACCCATAGCACACTTCTTGGAAGGAACGGTAAAGGTTTTTGCAAAATTAATGACAAATTTGCTCTATCTTGTTGGGAGTGGTACAGACTGCTCTCAAGTCTGATCAGCGAGGGGACCTCTGCAGGCTGTGCAGGAGGAGAATTTGAGGCAGGCTGCAAGGGGGAGGAATTTTCTTGCTGTGGATCTGTTCCAAGTCTGTATTTGACTGCAGGTTAGTTTGCTCATCTTCCTATTTGCCTCGGGATGTATCTGCCATTAGGTCTTGAAATAACCTCTCCTGACTTGACCGCTGCACAGAAGGTACAGGGTGTACTTGCTCCATCAGGACCGAGTGTTCACAAACTGTTACTTAACAGAGACCATACGCAAAATCCCCGGTCCGGACACACCCAGCCCATTTAGTCCCAAAATAATCAAAATTTCAAGCGGGAACCAGACGCCAGTTTTGCAACTGAACTATAACTGTGTTATCAGTCACTGCCTTCATGGGTCTGTAGAACTCCATCCTATCACCCCCCTCTTCTTTCCAAACCAGGGAGAATCAACCTCTTTTAAGCTTCTCCTTGCAATGCAGTGGCTCTCGCTCCCTCCATGGCTTTCGCTGCCTTTCTCCTGCTCAGCTGCACCGGGAGACGCGGAGCCCGAACTGCGCACTCGAGGCGTGGGTGCACCGAGGCGTCCAGCCCCCCTGCTGATGTGCAGCCCTCGGTCGCCTTCCCGGCCCCCTCCAGCGCCCTGCCCGCAGCCGCTCCGGCTCCCGGCGGGGCCTGGGGGCCGCTCCCCCCCGCCTGCGCTCCCTGCGGCCCCGCCGGGCAGGAGCAGGGGCCGCGGCTCTGCGCTGCCCGGGCTCGGCGGCGGCAGGGGGGCGGGAGCCCCGGCCGGGGCTCGGTGCTGCCCGAGCCGCGGGTGGGGGACACTCGGGGGCACACACGGGGCACACACGGTCACACTCGGGGGACACTCCGGGGCACACACGGGGATACTCGGGGCACACACGGGGCACACACGGTCACACTCGGGGGACACTCCGGGGCACACACGGGGATACTCGGGGCACACTCGGGGCACAGGGGGGACACTCGGGGGACACGGGGGACACGTGGGGCACACACGGGGCACACTCGCGGGGACACACGGGACACACTCGGGGCATACACGGGGACACACGGAGGACACACGGGGCACACAGGGGACACTCGGGGCACATTCACGGGGCACACTCGGGGTACACATGGGGACACACGGGCACACTGGGGGCACACACGGGGCACACTCGGGGTACATACGGGGCACACTCGGGGGACACTCGGGGCACACACGGGGTCACTCGGGGCACACGGGGACGCTTGGGGCACACTCACGGGGCACACTCGGGGCACACACGGGGACACACGGGCACACACACAGGGCACACTCGGGGCACACACACGGGGACACACGGGGTCACTCGGGGCACACTGGGGGCACACGGGGGACACTGGGGGCACACGGGGGACACTGGGGGCACACGCTCGGGGACACGGACAGCGCCGTGCCCCGGCCCACGTGCGGTGCGCGCCCCGCCGCGCGGCTCGCGCCACCCCGCCCCCGCCCGCCGGCGGCCGCCGCCGATTGGCTGCGGGCCTCACGCGAGCCGCGCGGAGGGGAGGGGGGCGGGGAGAGAGCGCGAGGCTGCCCGCGAGTAACCCCGCCGCCGCCCGCGCCCCGCGCGACCTTTCTCCTGCATCGGCGGTGACGCGGCGGCCGCGCGCGCGCCCCCCCCGTCCCCCGTCCCCGCGCGCGCGCGCGGCAAAGATGGCGGCGCTGAGCAAATCCATCCCCCACAACTGCTACGAGATCGGGCACACCTGGCACCCGCGGTGCGGCCGGGCCGTCCTGCACATCACGCAGGGGGCCCTGGCCGAGTCCCTCCGCATCTACGGCACCCTCTACCTGGTGGGTCTGCGCGGGGGGAGCCTGGCCTGGGGCGTGAGGGGAGGGTCTGGTCTGGGGGGGGGGAGCAAGGGCGTGAGGGGCATGGGGAGGCATGAGGGGTATCCGAGAGGGGGAAGCCGGGCCTTGGTTTTGGGTGGAAGGGCATGAGGGATATCGGGGCGGGGGGGAGCCTGGGCTGGGGTGGGAGGGAAGGGTGGAAGGGATATGGGGGGGAAGCCTAGCCTGAGGTGAGGGAAAAGGGCGTGAGGGGCGTTTGGAGAGGGCACAGGGCGGGGGGGAGTCTGGCCTGGGGTGGGGGGGAAGGGCATGAGGCATATCGAGGGAGGGAGGGTGGTCTGGGGTGGGGGCGAAGGGCATGAGGTATATCGAGGGAGGGAGGGTGGTCTGGGGTGGGGGGGAGAGGGGTGTGTTGGGAGAGGGAGGGCAGGGGAGGTGTCGGGGCAGTCTCACCCTGAGGTGTGGGGGAGAAGAGCAAAAAGGATGTTTTGGGGGGAGTCTGATGCTGGGGGAGAGAGGTGGTGTGGTGGGGGCAGCTCGGCTTGAGGTAAGAGATGTATGGGGGGAGAGCCTGATGCTTGAGCGGAGAGAGGCAGAAGAGGAAGAGTGTGGTGAATCCAGCCCTAGGAGGGGAGGAGAAGGGCATGGGGGGGTGGTGGGGTCTGGTGGCATAACAGATGCTGTGAGGGGGGTGAAGCTGGTGGGGTAGGAGGCCATGGGCACAGTCTGAACATCATATTTTCATCATTTTCCAGTACCCATGATGCCTGAATAAAAAGACTTGGTATTTGCCTGAGAGGCTAGCATTGTATCTTTGGCAGTAGCAAGAGCACAGGTGTATTAATGTTGGTGACACCTTGGTAATCAGTGCCTTAGGATCAAGGAGATTCCATTGTATAATGAAACAAGGCTAAAAAAATACATTAAGGCTAAGTATTTAGGGAGTATCCTACAGGTGAGGCATCTTAGGTTGAGCGTACAGTTAGGCTTGGTTATATCACCTCAGCTGCAGCTGGCTTGCTTCCAGCAAATTAGGGTGTAGGTAGAGGAGTTGGGATCTGTTTGCATCCATCTGTATAAACATATTCTGAAAGCTGATCTAAGCTGGGATCGCTGCAGGTGAGCACTTCCTTCTGTCCCCACCTCTGTGTTTCTCCTGTAGCTGTGCTTGGAGGATTGACTAATGAGCTGGCCCCAAGCTAAGTCGTAAAGAAAGAAAAACAAGTCATTGAGCCTGTATTTTCAACTCTCTACCAGTGCTGGTCCAACAAAATTATCAAGATATGTAATAAAGAGAAGGGAAGGAGTGGGACTGCAGCGGTCCTGGCATAATTTGTTTAAGCTCCCATTGAAGTGTTCCTTGAGTGAAAATTGTGACAACATCCAATTACATGATAAAAAAAAAATGAATACCAGGTAGCAGGGTGAACCTAAGGAGTTGTCATGTCTGACAGCGAACATTTTCACTCTGAACTGACACAAGCAGAAGTGGCATCTGTTTGTGTGAGCATACAGTGAGCTGGATCGGGAAACTAGGACAGAGAAGAACATTCCCTCTCCTCCTCCTCCTCCCCTCCCCAGTAATTTTTTCTTTGTGTCTGTTTTCTGATCCGGTTTGCTGTGTGGGAGTACACGAACACTTGTACCAGCAGAGAATGGGCCTGAAATAAGCCATGAGAGGTGCAGTGGTGATCTGTCAGGTCCTGTAAGGATAAAGCAACTTAAACAGCTCTGTAATTATATCAAAGTTCTCCAGCAGCCAAGCCCGGTGAAGAGATTCCTGCTCATAGCTATGTTACGGTTCACTCAGATGTGCAGTCATGGGTTAGGTGGAAAGTTCCCCCTTTTTATTTCTTTGAAAAGAAAATCAAATCCAAAACTGCAAAATGTTTTCCTGATCTATTTTACATTGTGGCCCCATGAACAGTTATGTCTTGTCACAAACCCAAGGTGGGGTGGGAACCTTCTCAACCAATATGCTATGCTGCAAAACATCTGCATCAGTTTTTACGCTGCCTTCTTTACAGTTTTTAATTTTCATAGTTTTTGTTGACAGCGTTTAACTTGATTTATCAGAGTAATCTAAAGCTGAGCTGCTCTAAAATCTTGCTGCTACCTAAGGAGGAAGCACTTGCCTGCCTTTGCTCCCAGACATGTAACTATACTCCTTTCTTTGTGGGGTCTTGGACCTTATCTCTCCTTGAGCAGATTCGATTCATTCATTAACCCAGAAGAGGTTACTACCCTGCTTTTAACTGGGGTAATTTTCAGCTGCATTCATGAATTGACTTGATTTATTAAGCAGGGTTTGACGACCACCAGAGCCAGCGTAAGGTAAAGAGTGAAAGGGTGCAGTGGGGACTGCAGAGGAGGAAGCAGAAGCCTTGCACATTAAGTAGGTTGGCAGGGAAAGAACACTTCTGAATTAAGACTCATCATTAACGTCATTCTTTGCTGGACTTAAAGCTGTGTTGGAGAACCTTGTATTTGTAAATGAAATATTACAGTTGGACAGTACAAATGTTCAGTCCTGTTCTGTATTCTGAGATTCACATAAGGGGATGAACTTAAGTTATTTTATCTTTATATCAGTGTATGTTCAGCATGTTTCTGGTACTGCTTAGTCCCAGTCCTTTGTACAGCTCAGCAACAAAAAATTGCATTTCATTTTTTATGTCAAGCCTGTAAAATGGCTTCTGCTTGTTTGTTCCTCCTGTTGCCACAAGCTAATAATGAAGGAAACTAGATGAAAGAGTTTCCTTTCACAAAAGCTTGTGTGGAAATGAATGAGAATGAATAGATGAGAATAAATTGCCAGAGGTTGTTCTGGGAGAGAACATGGTTAGGGACAGTTATAATCCAGAGTCCAAACTCGTAACATCTACACCCCACATTTCTTAAATGCTGCTCTTCAGTCAATGGGAGACTGACGGAGCCAAATTAAGTGGTGCTAGTATTTGATGAGTAAAATACTGGTTTTCAGTAAATGGCTTTGAAGAGTCTTTGCTTTTAAGTAGTACTGTACTGTTTTTTTTTTTTTTAAATAACTGTACTTGAGCATTTTTTTTTAAGTTGGAAAAAATATAATCTTCAGAGATCGTACTTTTACTGCCTTTATTTTTGCCCCAGTACAAATTGATTGCTTTAGCAAAAGTAGGTTTTATATCTAAATTGAATTGTCCCTCCCCATACAAAGTGGCTGACGGGAATGCCTATTTCATAATTAAGACTGCTTGTATTTCACAAACCAAGTGCCCCAATGCATAAGTCTTCTGAGACCCACTTTAAAAAAAAAGAAAAGAAAGGAAAAAGTTAAAAATTGCTTAACACCTATACCCCGAAAAGAAACGCCAAACAATCTCCCATAAACCTTATAATTACACTTATTGAACACTGCCTGCCTTGATATCTTAAGAAAACTTCACTGAAAAAGTCCTTCATCAGAGTTTGTTGTATTCTGTTCTAGCTAGACTTCTGTTTTAATTAGTCAAGGCTAAAGAAAATGTGAAGGTGTAATCTTGTGTTTTCAAAGTTGAAGAATTCAGACTTATAGAAATTCACAGAGGTGGGGAGAAAAGAATGATTTCACAGGGAAACTGCATAAAGCTGGAGAAAGGGAAATGAGAGGCTGGAATATTGGATTTGAATTGTCTCAGCTTCTGTTTCCCAGGATTTCTGTTGATTTCACATGGGAAATCTGCCATGCATCAAATGCGTTAGACCAAAGGCCTCTGTTTCCTGGAGGTTTGTAGGTTTTAGGCACTTGTTTGATGATGGTGCACATTTTGCAGTAGATGAGTAGGCTTAGTCGTTAATATGAAGTCTTTGTAGTATATCGAGGTAATCAGATCTGGTGGTAACATTTCCTCTTAATCTAAATAAGGTAAAAATCATCTGTTTGCTGCTTTGCAGTTAAACTAATTCTAACTTTTTGCCAGTAGGATGACAAGAGTCATTTGTGTCTTTCACCTTTTCTTTCTCCTAGTCTGATCATCTGTTTTCTTCACTTAATTTAAGCCAGGCTCCCTCCCTGCGTCTCTGACCTAACTTCTGTCCTGCCCTTCCCCTCTCGAACAGAAGCCTTCCCCTCCCCACCAACACCTCTCCTGCCCTTCCTCCTCAGCACTGGCCCCTTCCTGCCCTACATCTGCTGCCCTTCCTTCACCCGGCGTGCCTCTGCTGCTCAATGGCACAGCCAGGGAACAGCTTGAGCACTGGCCCCTTGGTGGTTCACACTGTTCGTTTACTCCAAATGCCCCTCTCCAAGACAGATCGCTGGCATGGAGGAGAGGAGCACCAGGCCTCAGGCAGCGTGGGTGCCAGCGGGTCCTCTGGACTGGGGGATGGTTCAGCCGAGTATTTAGCAGAACAGGTGTAACCTGAGTCTGCTATTCCAGTACATTTTCTAATGATCCTCAGGGCTTGCTATATTTTATTGATTTCTTTCACTTAATTTCTTCTCCTACCCCTTTCATACTCATTTTGGTCTCACTTTTGATGCTCTTTTCATACTCATTTGGGTCTCATTCGTAATATTTTTCGTACTTGTGCCATAGCTGCTTCCTCCTGTACTCATGATAGCCTTCAGGTTCTTAGATGCCAATTGCTTCTTCTTCTTTCTGTGTCAAAAGTGATTTTTTCCTACTTAGGATTCCAGTGCTGCTGTCTTCCTGGGCCTTCTTTGAGCCCTGAGTATCTCTATTCTTTCTCTTAATCTGCATTATTTATTTTATAAGCCCCCTAGGACAGCATTGTATATAATATTGTTAAAGACACAAATGCTATCAGCAATTGTACAGGTATAACATGTTTTTTCTTCCTGTATAAACGTGAGAGGGACATTGGTATGAGTACAGCATGGGCCAAGTAGTCATGCACATGACAGCTGGCAGGTCTCTTCACAGTAAATCACCGATTGACTAGAGCTAATAACAAGAACAAACTTAATTGTTGCACTAATGAATTATTTTGAAAACTGTTGGATATAAGACAGAATCACCAGCCAGAGATGGAGGTGAGACAGAATGAAGTGTAAGCGTCGCATCGCTTTCCTGGCTGTATGTACATTGCTGTAGGATAGGGCCAGAGGTCGGCCCCAAGGATGGATGGTGCACACCGGCCGTGCTGCTGCTGCTTCAGGCTCGCTTCACATGCGGTTTCTCTTGGGGAGAGCTGTTTGGACTGGTCCTGAGCAAAGCTGGGGAGCCAGCTAACACTAAAACAGATCCTGTCTTATCTGCCAGTGTAGACATAGTCATCATGTGTCATCTTTCTGAGGCGTGCGAGAAGGCTGTACTGGCCAGATTGTATTCTAAAATAGTCCAGAATTGCTGGGTATATTAAAATGTGTTTTCTGTTTTGTGCTGCAAACCATTGTGTATTTGGAAGTAGGGGGGGGAGACCAAGAAGGATGTTAGTGTTACCCTTGAATATGCTTCTGTATGCCAGCTTGGATCTTTGAGGTGGGCCATCAAGAAACTCCCTTCTGTCAGGAGCCGGTACCTGGAGTTGCTGTGGTGGTGGTGTGTGATTGCATTGTGTTGGGATATCTGATCATCTTAGTACTGTGTAGTGTCCCGTATCTCTCTGCTGTGTTATGAATGACATGTAGGTCAGTGTGTTCTTGCCTTTAGATCCTTCTGAAAGCTGGGTTAAATATGACTAAAATTAGCTTAAATGTTACTAAAGAAAGAACCTGGCCGTGACATCTTCTTCCCAGGCTGTGATCATTCTGCTCTGTTCAAGCGGCTTTTGGACCAGACCGGTAAAATTCTTTCATAAATTGAAAATGAACAAAAATAGTATGTTGCTGAGATTATGAGAATTTTAAAATAATCAGTTAATGAATTCAGGTAGACTGAAGAATTTATGCTCAAAGATGCAAGGAGTAACCTGGAGCCTGCATCGCAGTAACGGTGGAAACCAGGGAAAGCCCCAGCCTTGACTGACTGAGCAAAGATCCTGGTAAAGACACTACAAATACTGGGAACCAGCAAAAATTGTTAAAGGGACTGTTTATCAGGGAGATGTAAATGTGTTCTCTTAAGTTGGTACAGCTGTACAGTAGAGTGCGAGAATTTCAGGGTAAGAAGAAAATCATTGGAAATTATACCGAGTTAGACGTTTCAAGGGGAATGAAAAATAGCCCTTAACTCATTTAAGTACAAGAGAAACAAGTGGCGAAGATAAGTCGTCATGGAATGAGAGCGATGCCAGGATTGAAGGTAATTTAGATGTCATTCAAAGAGTACATGAGGACCGTTCACTTCTTTTTTTAGTTGGGTGGATGATATGGAAAATTTTAAAAAAGCCAAACCAAAACAACCCAACCCCCTGACAGTGATCCTCATATAACATCTCACAGGGGACAGAGGAAGTCAGAGAGCAGCAGGCACATGCTCTTCCTCAGGGTATTGCGGGAACTGACTTAGGAAATGAAAAAATCTGGAAGCTACGTTTTGTAATCTGTGAAATTGGGGAGAGACCAGCTAATTGAGGAACAGCAAATCTGGATGTTTAAGAGGAGGCACGAGAAAAAAATTGCTGATTTGAACAAGTGTCTTTCAAAACCCAAGTGTTACCTGAGGGCATTTTGAGATTAAGTTACTTAATATTAAGTGCTTCAAAATAATTTTTATAAAGCAGAAGAATAATGTTCTTGTAAAGTTCATTCAAAATTGCAAACGATTATAAAAGAACATATAAATAATTGAATATAATTATGAAAGAAATCCAACATCAGTCTGTAGCTCTGCCTGTTGCTTGAGTAATCTGAGGTATTTTCTTAACTAGTTTAAATACTGGGGATTGCTTCACTTTTAGCATGCACACGTGGCTTAAGTGATACAGTTTTCCTTGGCTTTTTAATGACTTGCAGTGTATGTTTTATATAAACCATCTACACAGCATTATTGATCATCTCTAAATTTACATTTTAAACTTGCCTAAACGTGCCAAATGGTCACTCTTATAAATGTAATTGAACTCTGCCTTCCTGGAGATTTGGCTAGGTGTCTGAATATTTCTGTAGCCTTTTTTTTTCTTTTTTGTTGTTTTTCTTTTTTAAAAATAAAAGTTTGTTATGATGTGCTTGATTTTAGTTGGATATTGTGAAGGAATGAGAGAGAGATAGTGCTTTTTTTTAGTTTCCATCAATTGGTGCTGTATGTGTCAGCTAATTTCACTAAAATTTGATGGAGAGGTAATGTTCTTAAAGACATACATTTTATACAAACTCAGGAAATGGTTCGGTGGAGGAGGGAGAGAAAAAATGGTGGTGTACACACAACGGCAGGGTTGGTGCAACGTCTGTGGTTTTTTAGCCTGCCATGTAACCTGTCAGACTGTATGCATTGGTCAGCCAATTAGCACAGTCATTAAGTCAAATGCAGTGCATCCTGTAGAATCTGTAGTTCAGGGAAGTAGGTGAAGATTGAGGATACTGGAGGTGAAGCTCAGGTTATTGTGGTTGGGTGAGGATTACTTGTAGGCGTTACATTACACATCGTTAAAATAATCAGGCCTGACTGGTGCCTCTGATCATGGGAAAGCTTGTTGTTGAGTCTCATGTTTCTTTTCCACTGGAACACATTGGTAGCCTACCTCAAAGTCTTGCACTAGACTATGTAGCCGTGTTTTAAGGATGGTGTTGGAAGTGCATATGTGTCGTGGTTTAACCCCAGTCGGCAACTAAGCACCACGCAGCCGCTCGCTCATTCCCCCCACGGTGGGATGGGGGAGAGAATCGGAGGAGTAAAAGTGAGAAAACTCATGGGTTGAGATAAAGACAGTTTAATAGGGAAAGCAAAAGCCGCGCGCACAAGCAAAGCAAAGCAAGGAATTCATTCCCTACTTCCCATCGGCAGGCAGGTGTTCAGCCATCCCCAGGAAAGCAGGGCTCCATCACGCGTAACGGTTACTTGGGAAGCCAAACGCCATCATGCCGAATGTCCCCCACTTCCTTCTTCTTCCCCCGGCTTATATACTGAGCATGACGTCATATGGTATGGAACAGCCCTTTGGCCAGCCTGGGTCAGCTGTCCTGGCTCTGCCCCCTCCCAGCTTCTTGTGCACCTGGCAGAGCATGGGAAGCTGAAAAGTCCTTGACCAGTGTAAACTCTACTCAGCAAGAACCAAAACACCACTGTGTTATGGACATTATTCTCATCCTAAATCCAAAACACAGGACTCTACTAGCTACTAAGAAGAAAATTAACTCTATCCCAGCTGAAACCAGGACAATATATTCTTTTCATGGTTCAGACAGAATAAATCAATTCTGATTTCTTAGTTCTACAGGGCTTAAAACTTGTATATGAAGACTGAATTAAAAAAAGAAAGACCTTCAGTAATACTCTCCCACAAACTGATGGTGTCCTGAATCTGGTGGACTGATTTTTCAAGTTTTCATGTTGGAGAGTCAAAGTGCAGTTGTGTGAATTCTGTAGTTAATGCTAGAAAATATTTTTTTCTGTCTATTTCTTTCTTTTACTGAGTAGGCTTTTTTTTTTAGTACTTCAGACATAAAATACAGTAGGCCTTAGATTACAAATCATTAGTGATGTTATTCTTAGATTGACTAGAGTATTACAGAATCATAGAATGCTTTGGGTTGGAAGGGACCCTGAAAGGCCATCTAGTCCAACCCCCCTGCAATGGGCAGGGACATCTACAACTAGATCAGGTTGCTCAGAGCCCCCAACCTGACCTTGAATGTTTCCAGGGATGAGGCATCTACCACCTCTCTGGGCAACCTGTGCCAGTGTTTCACCACCCTCATTGTAAAAAATTTCTTCCTTATATCTAGTCTGAATCTCACCTCCTTTAGTTTAAAACCATTACCCCTTGTCCTGTCGCTGCTGGCCCTACTAAAAAGTCTGTCCCCATCTTTCTTATAAGCCCCCTTTAAGTATTGAAAGGCCGCAATAAGGTCTCCCTGCAGCCTTCTCTTCTCCAGGCTGAACAACCCCAGCTCTCTCAGCCTTTCCTCATAGCAGAGCTGTTCCATCCCTCTGATCACTTTTGTGGCCTCCTCTGGACCTGCTCCAACAGGTCCATGTCCTTCCCATGCTGAGGACCCCAGAGCTGGACGCAGGGCTCCAGGTGGGGTCTCACGAGAGTAGAGCAGAGGGGCAGAATCCCCTCCCTCGCCCTGCTGGCCACGCTGCTTTTGATACACTACTTTTTTTTTTTTTTTATGTATTACTTCAAGAGTGTTTGCATTTGATTTGAGGGGTGATGTCCTTCTTCCAGCTCCCTTCTCTGTTGTAACGTACATAAAAACCACGTTTCTTCTAGCCTCATTTCTATTCACATAAAAAGAGTCTTGGAGATGTAGTAGCCTCTCTCTCATGGTTTTTCCATCTATGCTAAATATAATTTCATAGCAGTTTTTTTTGAATGAACTAAGTAGAGTTTTTCATATATATCAACATTTTCTATCTATCTATTTCAAGATGGTAGCGGCCAAAGTGTTTTAGTGAGAGTTAAATCAGAGCTTGTTTTAAACTGTAGGGGAAGTGGGGTGGTTACCATTGGAGAGTAAATCTGTGGTCAGTTTACATTGGGTTGATGAACAGGAGAAGGAGGAATCTTCCCGTCTGGGCTAGGTGCATAAAAGATAATCAGCTGTTTAGGGAATCATTATGGTGCTTCTGTATTCAAGGATTTTGGAGGACAGGTTTGTGATCGTGTCTTTTGCTGTCATGTATTTATTCTGCTGTTTGTTCCCTTTGATAGCAGGTAATGAGGGTGTGGGGTTGCCTTCAAAGGCCGCCTAGCACTGCCAGGCCTGCATTAAAGCATAATTGAATTTTGGGTTTCAAGTTGTAAACAGTTGTGTGCAAAAGTGAGTAAAAGAGTTATTTTTCTTAAAAAATAAGTCAGAAGCGTTCTGTTTTCGGTTTTCCCACAGGTCATAATGGGACATTGGGCAGTGCTGGATCAGTCTTCAGGTGTGGAAAGGAAACATTCGCTCCCCTATGCTTGACTTGTCTTATTCAAGAGGCTTTACCTGACCACATTCTTAGTACCAAACTAATCGTGTTTGGGGCAAATATTTTCACTGGAAGTCAGGCTGGCAGGTTCAGCTGTCATTTAAATAACAAAAGTCTGCTCTTGTATGTAGGAGAAGCTTGGAATTTTGTCTTAGGGGTTTGCAAATTGCTGGAAAAGTAGCAATAGGCATTTAAAATCTTAAAACATCCTTTAATGCCTGTATGACCGTATTTGAATGCTTGAAAATTTTCTGACTATTTATTTCTTAATATTTTAACATATCTGATTTTTTTTTTAGAATGAAATCTGTTATTTTCAGCTTTTTTCCTGAAACATTCTCTCTGTTATTTTTTTTCTAGCTCTGCTGTTTATGTTTTTAATTATGAAATATCTTGGATTCTTTTTGCTTCATCCTTTTTTCCCCCATTGATCCTTTTCTTTCCTGTAACTGCAATTCATTTCTTTCTTCTGCAGCATATCTGTATTTTCTGCAGACTGTGTTGGACTGAAGGGAGATCAAGAGCTAGAACTTGCAGATGCAAATAGAAGGAAATCAGAAAGTTCTAAAAACTTTGGACATTCTTAGGCCACCTGCCCTGTGACAGTGCACAATTTGTTTTAAATTCCCTTTTGCTCTCAGTTGTTGAGTGTTTGGGCATCTAGGAAAGTATTTCTTATCGGAGATTGGGAAAGACAGGATTTATTAGTTGACTGTATTAGAAGATGAGAACATAAAAATGTTAGCAAAGCTGGACTCTATCCTATTTTTAGAGCTCTGGTGGCTTGAGATCTGCTGGTTTTGAGAGAGAAGAAAGTGGAGTTGAATTGCAGGAAGGGCTGCAAAGGCTGTTGTAGGCAAACAGCTCAGCTGTTGGTATGGGTTGTGGATAATGAGTACCGAAGTCTCTGCTTAATGCTTACATAGGCCAAATAAAGACTGCATCTGCAGACTGTACTACTGCTTAAAGTTTCTTTTTAGTGCATAAAACATCATAGTGTAAGAAAACTTAAATTGTGGTGCGAGGAAAACGTCAGTTTTAGTTTTTGAAATGTGGGTTTTCTTTATTACTTTCCAGGTATCTTGGAATTCTTGCAAATTAACTTACAAGGAGTGGTTATACTCTGCCCTGGCTCAAATGCTTAATTCTTGATAGGGTTGGAATTTTTCTTGATGATTAAATAAATCTTTAATGTTAGGTAAGTATTTCAAACGTGGATATTCTTTATCTGCAGAGAGCAAATCTACCTGAGAAAGCACCATTATCGAATTGTTACTTTAAATGTCAGTGACAAGCATATTGGTTTATGTGATAGATTTTTTAATGGTATATTAGATATATGGTGGAAACTGGTTACATTAGGTCTTTTATTCCTTTTGTAGTCTCTTCCCTAGAGAGATGTGTGTACGTGGTGACGTTTTGATTCTACAGTTTTGTAATTTTTTTTTTTTTAAATGGATGATATACAGTATATATGTAAATGAGAAGTGAAAGCCATGTGCCTTCTATCTGGAATGGAAATGGTGCAGTCAGTGATAGCTCTTAGTATCTGTGAAACTTTATTCCACAGTCTTACTGATATTTTTTTTTTCAGAAAGGAGAGGTGGTGCTGTACAGGGAAGGGTTGTCTTGGTTAAATGTAAGTTCCATTGAAGGGTGGAGTTGTTAATGACAGTCTTTATCCTAGAGAGTCGTCTACTCCTTCTAAATATCCTAAGGCCAGGTCTTTGGGTGCCTTGAAAAGAAGAGATATTAAGAGTGACTCAGTGTTTTATAGAAAACTAGGGTAGAAAGTTGCAGCAGATCTGGAGTGTTCCTAAGCCACTGTTAGTCAAAGGAGATGCTGGAGCATTCTTCACGCTGGGGTAGGTAAGGCTGCATTGCTGTGGTCTGCCAGAAGTCACGAGTAAGTGAAACCTGTGTCTCAATCCACTGGCATTTGGTGGAGTCTCCCTGGTTCCAGACATTTTTTTGGGCAGTCTTCTCCTTCTCATAAAGGGTGATAGGCAGGAGAAACACCATGGCTTCAGAAATGAAGTAGAGGGAGAGGCAGCACTGGAAGTGGATTGTGCTTTTCTCTCCTGTGAAATCATGGCCTTACAGTGGTGTGAGGAGCACGTTGCTTCTGTTCCCTGGATTACAGCTAAACCTCTGGGTGAGGAGGTGAGGTGAGGTGGCATGGGCGGTGTGAGATTGAGGGGAGGCAGCATCGTGTCTGTGTTTCATATAGCAGCAAACACTTGTGGCATTATCTTGCACAGCAGTGCTCCACTCGTGTTGCGGACATGCTGTGCTATCTTACTGAAGCTGAAAATCTGCAATAATTTGTAAGCACTGAAGAATTTTATTTTGTAAAATTCTTGTCACTCCATCTCAAAAAGAGAAGAGTGAAACTAAGAAATTATGGAGAAGGGTGACAAGAGTAATGGGAGGTATGGAGCTGGTTTTGGCTATTCCTGGATACACGATAGTCAACTGTTTGGATCAGTGAGCTGAATCAGAATTGCAGTCCTTCATTCTTGTAGTGAATAACACCCCAAACTAACTTTTACAGCTATCAGCGCTAAGGTCCTGATACAGACCACCCTGAGGTGCCTAAATAAAGGTGTCCTAGGAGTCATGTAGGAGAGCTGAGACCATAATGTCAATGAGACGTTTGTTTCTGTCTGTCTGACTCTACAGGGAGTTGCAGGTAACTTACAGACCTTCTGCTGCATCTGTTAGCATCTTCATGGAGATTAATAGTTTGCCAAGGAAGTATCTGCTGGATGTCCTGATGCCTTCTCCTTGCATGCTGCTATCTGCTACCAACGTCTGCTGCTAAGCCTTGAGCAGTGCCTTTGTTGTAAGAATTTGGCCTTCATCACAGTGTCCTCCCCGCTCACTTGAGTGAAGTGTATCCCAGTGGGAACCATGAACCGCTGCAGTCTGACAGATTTCATAATTTTTCTGTCTTGCCAACCTTAACAGTACTTTTCTGAAGTGCATGGAACTGAAAGGGAGAACAAGGTGGTGTCCAGAAGCATCTCTGGTATTTTTTCCATGTAATCACACCATTGGTGGTGGAGGAGAGGAGGGGAGCCTGCTCAATAGGCTGCTCTTGCCTGTTTTCAGCTGTACACAATATTTAGCTTAGTTGATATTTATAAAACACTTTGAAAATGATGAGCTTTTTTTTTTTTTTTTGTGGGCATGCATCAAGCTCCGTTGCCCTTACACATAGAGCTTGTTCAGTTATCGTGAGCATTGTTTCTTTGGACTGGTTTGTGTGTCATTGTTCCTGGTTCTTTTCTATTTTTCACTTGGGAGTAGAATAGTAAAGAGAAGGGAAAACAGAAATTTATATTACTCTAAAACTTGTTGGAGAAGCTACAGAAATAAATTTTTGACTTTGATTTGATGTTAATTTATAAGATACCAGTCTTTTCCTGTTTTACTTCTGACACTTTGGTCTGGGGAAGCAAGGCTTCACACTTCAGGTGTAAGGTCTTAAAACAAAAAAATTGTTATTCTGTTCCAAATGTTCATGACCTTCGTACAGTAGGCTAGAAATAGCTGAGGAGGTAGCAACTAGTGATCCGGCGTTTAGACTACATTAAGACTTTCCTTCAACAGAAAGATTACGTGGATTGTATTATTGCCTAATCCATTATGGTTTAAGCAGTCTTGACACTTGATTAAGTAATGTGTAAATCTGTTTTCAGAAGTCTGTTCATGCATGTATTTCTCCTTAATCCTTAGTTCAAGCTTCATTTTGGAAACAGATTTTGGCAGAACTTGCCTGTGGTTAGTTATAGCAGAATCCTCGGCCGATCTCTGAATCTAAAACATCTACTTGCTATTCAGCACGAGTGGACAGTGTTTCAGAAGAACAGCTCCTTCCCCCGTGTTTTTAAATTGAGGAACTGAGACTTTGAGATACGTTGCCAATTCCGATTTGCCAGGACGTCTTTTGTTGTTCTCATCAGCACCAGCAGTGTGAAGCTCGCTCTGTTTGGAACTTCTCTAATTCTAAGCATTGACCGAAAACTCCTGCCAGTTTTGAGACTCCCTGGGAGATCAGTGCAGATAAAAATGATAATGCTATTAAAAAGAAAAAACAATAAAATCTGTCTCATGGTGCACCCAAAATATAATTTCATGCAGTCATAGGAGCACACAGGTTGGAGGGACTGTGGGAGGCCGTGTAGTCCCAGCCTTCTGCTCAAAGCAGGGCCAGTTGGATGAGGTTGCTTGGGGCCTTTTGCAGTTAAGTTTTGAGGATCTCTAGTGATGGAGAGTCCACAATCGCTTTGGGTGACCTGCTCCAATATTCAGCCACCCTCAAGTGAAAATTTTTCTTCCTTAGGTGTAATCTGTCTTTTTCATATTTGAACTTGTCTGTTGCCTCTTGTCTTACCCCTGTGCACCTCTGAGAAGGGCCTGGTTCTCTACACCTTCCCATGAGATAGTTGCAGAATTTCTGTGGACAAAAAAGACTTTGAGGACCTTCAGTGTTTGAGTCATTGAGTAACTGTTCTTTATAAAACATGGGACATGCATTATACTAACCGAAAAGAACATTTATTTTTTAGATCCAGACTGTTTTCTGCTTTAGGCAGTTTTTTACAGATAACATACTTTTTCTATAAAATTTGTCAGGAATGTGGTGTTCTTCCAGCAGATGGTGACAATTTTTTGGAGGACTTGCAGTTGGTTAATTGGAGTCGAAAACCTTTAGAAATATGTCATCACTTCATAGACACTGTGTATTTGGATTACTTTAGTGATATTCTGACCTTAATTATGTGATAGTCCAATTGTCTGGAAGACAAAACTCAGTGTAAATTTATTACATCTTAAAAGTTCTGATATCTGGCAGACAACATTTCTGACTATTATGGCCAATGGTAACAAGGTAATAAAAATCCTCCTATACTTCCCATTTAGGATTGCTTGATGTACTTCCTGGTATAAATATTGTAACAGCTGGAACAAGTTCAAAGGAAATCTTTGTGGTATTGTTCATAAAACCAGCAAATTTAAGAGGCTTTGATTTACTACTTAAATGGGCATGTCTCCTTTTCCTTTTTTATTTTTCTTTACAATGTGCAAAAAGAGCCTAACTGAATTAAAGTTTGTCCCCCCCTTTTTTTTTCTTCCCTCCTCCCTCAGATTGCAGCTATTCTCAGGAAACGAAAACTTGACTATTATTTGCACAAACTGCTACCTGAGATCTTGCGATCAACTTCCTTTCTGACAGCAAATGGGACCTTGTATATTGCTTGCTTTTGCATTCTAAGGTTGGTATACTGTCCTAAAAATGAAATGTAATAGGAAAGCTATTTTTATGCAACTTTTCAATTTATATAATAATTTGTCTTTTTTTTAATAATAAGCTTGTTTGTAATGTGTAGGAGTAAGAAAAGCAACAGCAGTGCCATCATCTTGATTTCTGGTCTTTCCAGTTGAATATGAACTCTGCCCCCCCCCCCCCCCCCCCCCGGTCTCGTTTTTGTTATCTTTTAAATCAGTAAAAAAGTCAATGTATTCACTTTGCTTCCTTTTCTCTGTTTTACTGATTCAAAATATATTGTTGCAGGAAATTCAAATGTATTCTAGAGGGGAACTGAGAAGGCCTAATCTTTCTCTCCTAGAAATAATTGATGTAATTTGATGTTGGTTTCTATTTTCCTGATGCAGGGGCTGTGATGACTTTTAATTATCCTAAACTTTATCCAGCCATCCAAGTTTGTACTTCCCTTATTTGTGGTCATAAATGAAGGAAATCCCAGCACAGCTTCTGGGGTTCTGTAAGATACAGACTTGCTCTGAAAAATGAGTATAAAAGCCACTTCTGTATTCGGAGCTGTTTCCAGTGTGTATTTCAAGTAACTATCAGGATAGTTAAAAATTAAACTTTCCTGTTTGTGAACATGACGATGTCCTA
Source organism: Theristicus caerulescens (assembly GCA_020745775.1). Lineage (NCBI taxonomy): Eukaryota > Metazoa > Chordata > Aves > Pelecaniformes > Threskiornithidae > Theristicus > Theristicus caerulescens. The sequence continues at coordinate 124,233,890 of CM036559.1, read as the reverse complement.
GACCTAAATGCATTTATTGTAAGAGATGTTATACATAGACATGTAAAGCCTACAGTAGCTATGAATTTTTGAAAGTTATCTGACAACGCACTCAACAGCCCCTCTAAAAGTTAATCAGGCCCATTATGCCCTATTTCTAGATCTGTTTAGAGGCCTCTCAACTTTGCTTCAAAGCTGAGGGAGAAGGCTAAGAAGAGGAGGAGCTGGCTGAGGAGCTCTGGAACACTTAAGTAAATAATTTGCAAAGTTCAAAGTGAATCTTTAAGTAAGAAGCTCTAAAGCATATGAATTTTTCTAGCAATCTGAGTTGTATTAATATTGATTTATCTTTACTCCTCTGAGCTGTACAGTGGTCTTCCTTATCCTGCCACGTACTTGCCTGTAAATCTGCAGTGCCTTACTTCAGTGCTGTAGTTAGATGTTACTCTCTAAATTAAGCTGGTGTGGTTTTAAGTTTTATTGTTCTCAGCTGTTCCTCTAACAGAGGTTACTAGCCATCTAGCAGATCTATGACTATGCCTGTGCTAGTAAATGAAGCAGGTAAGAGATTCATGTCTGACTCTGAAGCCAATTGGTATGGCATTGCTTTCACCTACATGGAGCATAGCTGTCTAAAGCTGTTTTGACCTCCAAAACAAACAGCATGGCCAGATGCAGACTGAGTAATGGGAATTGTACCTAATCCATGCACCTTCCAAGTCCCCCGAAGCAGTCCTTGGGTTGACCCAGGCCAAAATCATGCAAAGGACAATTCTAACAATTTAACGTGACAAGGGATACATATAAATGCTTACCCTACTTATAGCTGTGCAGCAGAGTAATCAACCAACATCTTGAGAGATGTACATGCGTTTTCTGTTGTAAAGAGATGCCCATGAAGAGTTGTCGCCTCCAGCAGCATCTCTGCGGGTAGGGTCTCTGCAGACTGCCCGCCACCTGCCATTGCAGGCCTTGCAAATAAAAAATGTCAGCCTGTTGGCTGGGGTGCCAGTTGGAGCTGGTGAACTGAAATCACAAATGGAGGCAAAAGAAGAAAGCATTTAGGAAGCCTTATGCATTACACCTGTTGGACTGTATGAAAGTCCAGTTATAAGGAGTATTTTCTGACATAACCTCTAACATGAGGTTATAAAATTCATAACCTCAGCTTTTAAGTGAATAGGATATGCAAGAGCTATTAAATGACATTTCAAACAAACAGTGGATAACATGATTATCAGAAAAGTCATATCTTCCAAATTTACTGGTGTTATATGAAGGATAAATATATATCTGATGATGATCCAATCGGTGCATTATACATGAATTCCCAAATGATTTTTGACTTGCTAGGACTCTTCAGGAAGAAAGATCCTCTGTCTTCCAGGAATTAGTCAATGATTACCAAGTAGTTAAAATATGTGAAACCAAACAAGGACTAAATAATCAGTTTTCATAATAGGAACAGGTTGCCAGTAATGTTCCTGCTGTGTCCTTTGGTCTGGATGTACCTAAAGAATCTGGAAAAAAGGATGAAGAATAGTGTAAGAGACTATATGAGATTATTTAGGATACAGAAATCTAAAACTGACTCTCATCCATTTCAGGAAGATCTGTTGATTAAAATCAGTTATGAAATTCGATAGAGAAAAGTGCAAGTAATGCATTGGGAGGAAAAAAGCAGTCCTGTCCTTACACAGGGATGGGCTTTCAACTAGCTACTATTAATCAGGAAGGTGTTTGAGAGTTGTCATGGGCAGGTTCTTTGAACAAGTCAGTTCAGTACTTGAATATGGTCAAGGAGCTGAGTAAGTGTTATTTGGAGAGAAAATGAGAACAAGCCAGAAAGCTGTATTTGACATCTTTACAAGTTGAGTACTGTATACCTTTTTTTTTTTCTTTTTTTTCCCCAAGAGCTGCTCCTAAGATTGTAATGTTGACAAGTCCTTCACTTGGAATGTACTTAATATCAACATTGTGTTGCACCTTGAGCCATATAAGCTTCCTTCTCTTGTATGCTGTTGGGTGGGTGATGGAGGATGGCAATGTGAGACTTCACTCCTTTTTTTTTTTTAAAGCCATTTCTGTGGATTTTTTCCATATGTGGTTTTTTTTTTAATGTTTTGTTTGAACTTGCATGATTCCTTGAATTTATTGCTGTGTGATACAGTGTACTTCCTTCAGTAGCCCCTGAGAGCAAACGTAGTTGTATGTCATTTTCCAGCCCAGAATGCGATTTGGTATTGTATTTTTTAATTCATCAAAGAAGTATCTGTACCTCTATGGTGTTCTGTGTAACTGTGGCCTGAGTATTTTTGAACTTGATTTGCAACCATGCAAAGAGATTGTCTGAGACTTTGGAGACTGAGGTGCTCTAGATCTGATTCCAGATAGTGATGAGAGATTGGGTGTGATAGATTTGTATAATAAGATGCGTGCTGCAGTTTTTGTATCTTTTTTGGTTGGAAGGTATATTGTAGCAGGAGCAGCAGTAACTCAGAAGCAAAATTGTCCAGCTAGCCCCATGGAGCTGACTGATCTTACCCTCCTGGAGTTCTAGACCAAAGCGAGAGATTAAAGGGTTTGTAGCTGGACACATTAACCTCATATTTACCTGCACCGTTCCTGAATTGAGAAGAGTTGTCTGTTTCCTTCTTTTGTAGCACCAATGAGGAGATGTGTTGGCAGGCATATAGGGTGTCCTGGATAAAGTGACCACTTCATGTGTTCATACCTTTACCAAAGTCCCACCGAATCTTCAGTCACTCTGTATACTGGAAATACGTCTTAGTCATCCAGTAACAATTAAAAGACCTAAAATGAAATGTAATTGTCAGTGAGAAGTCTGGCTTATGGTAATATGTCTTTTTGATGCTCTTGTAGTATTTGTTGCCTTTCAGCTAGGGAAAACCACCAAAATTTAAACCGCTGCAAATATTTTCAAGGATGTAAAACTTAAGGCAAGAAAATGCAATTAAAATAATTTCAGGCATTGTTTAATATTCTCACCGTTTCATAGATGGGCAAAATTCTGCAAAATTCTGCAAAATACTACATTCAGCTCTGGGGCCCCCAACATAAGAAGGACATGGACCTGTTGGAGTGGATCCAGAGGAGGGCCACAAAGATGATCAGGGAGCCGGAGCACCTCTCTTATGAGGACAGGCTGAGAGAGTTGGGGTTGTTCAGCCTGGAGAAGAGAAGGCTTCAGAGAGACCTTACAGCAGCCTTCCAGTACCTGACGGGGGCCTACAAGAAAGCTGGAGAGGGACTTTTTACAAGGGGGCATAGTGACAGGACAAGGGGTAATAGCTTTAAACTGAAAGAGGGTAGATTTAGAATAGATACAAGAAAGAAATTCTTCACTGTGAGGGTGGTGAGGCACTGGCACAGGTTGCCCGGAGAAGTTGTGAATGCCCTATCCCTGGGAGTGTTCAAGGCCAGGTTGGCTGGGGCTTTGAGCAACCTGGTCTAGTGGAAGGTGTCCTGGCCCATTGCAGTGGGGTTGGAACCAGATGATCTTTAAGGTCCCTTCCAACCCAAACCATTCCATGGTTCTGTGAAAATTTAAAACACATCTAAACCCAGTATCAGCAATGGCTTAGGCTGTGGATAGATGTTCTCATTCTAGAAGAGATTACCAAGCTAACTTGGCTGTCTTTTTTTTTTTTTTTTTTTTTTCCCCTTTCTTTCTCCTTTTTTTTCTTGAAGTGAATTAGGGAATATGTGCAGACTGCTCTGTTGTCAGAGCAGTGGGGGTGATGATCTCTGTTACGGATGTGTGACAGGCCAGCTGGGGGTTGTAATCTCTTCCGCTGGTGAGATCCAGAACACTGCGTCTGTCTGAGCTTCAGATGGAAGTGCTGGGCTCCACTTTTGACTTGGTTAAATGAAAGGTGTGAGCTTTAGGTTTTTGATTTTATTAAATGCAAAACCTCACGAAGACCTGGTTCTCTTAGTCTAGCAACTAGAGTAATTAAGTTTGTCCACGTACAGCTATACATTAGCTTGCTTGATTAGATTCAACCTTATGTATCAACCAGCCTTTGAGTTTTGGATACAGTTGTACATTGAGGAATTAGATGCATAACCTGAAAGAACTCGTATTTCTCATTCCACTTTCTAACCATAGACCACGTGAAAATAACTATGCAAATAATAGCAAAAACTTATTTTCATTTACTTTAGCAGAAGTTTAAATGCTTCACTTACGGATTGGACATTTTGATTTCCACTAGGTTTTATTATGTAAAATATGTTACTGTTGTTTCTGAAATCTTATCAGACTGAACATGTAAGCATTTGTAGAGGGATTCTAAACCATGCCAAAAGAACAAATTCCTGTTTCTTTCCCACAGAAAAGACATTTGTTCTGTTACTTAACAGGTGTGTCTGGTGAGATGTGTTCATACTTATAAAGATTTTTAAAATGGCTTCTCTGAAACTTCATACAGTAATTGCTTTCCAAGAGAGTCCTAATAATGAACTTTAGCTCCTGCAGCATTTGGCATTGTCATCCTGAGAAATTATCCTTCTGCAGCCGTGGGAATGAACAGTGTGTGTAATTGCCATTACATCACTTGCTGCTGATACCCTGGCTCTCTTTTCACTTATGAACATAAGCTGGCATTGCTCACTGGTAATGTTATTTTTGCAGCAGAAGTATGAAATGAGGCTGATCATGCCTTTTACAGCAAGAATGAAAGTGGGCTAATCAGATGGTATTGATTAATTATCTTTGTTATCTTTTCTGTGTTGTCAACATGAAATTTTATCTTTTTTATCAATTTCCTTTTCCTTCTATGTGTTTGCCATTTTGTTTGTTGTATTTTGTTCACTGTGTTTTTAGAAGGGTAGACTCCATTGTAACACTCTGTTTTCCTGAACTGATAGTGCTTATCAGCTGAGCAGCACCAGTGTAATTGAAGTACGTTTATTGTCATGCTACCAAATTTCATGACTGCCTGACTACTGTTTGCTTCTGTGATCAACCTGAATTAGTTTGAAGGTGCAGGTGTCCTGAGCAGACCAAATGTGGTTGATGACATTGTGCCCGACATGCATTTTGGTTTTTCTCCTTTGACAGTGACCAATTTATAGAAACATTTTCTTAGATGTTGTCATTTGTGTAACTATTTTTTCAACTGTTATTGTTGGAGGAATTTTGATAGTTGAAATTGTGTTGACTCTTTGAGTGAAATCCAGATCTTGTTGCAAAAAATGAGAGCTTTCCCACCTTAATAGAACTGGGATGTCACTGTTGCTTCCAGTTGTAATGTACAGATTGATTCCTTGGCTTACTGTAAATGAGTGTTTTACTGTTTTTAGCGTCAGTTGACTATCTCTTTGGAGCGTGACATATATTATTATAATTTGGTTTGATTTCTGGCTCATCTGATTGCATCCCTAAATTCCTCAAGGCACATCTTCCTGAAGATGTATTTGGACAAGTAGCAGAGAGAGGAGCAACTATAAGTTCTTTTAGAAGATTTTTCTATAATTAATATCTGCAACTTTTCAGAAACATCTTGTGAAAGCACTGCTTTCTTTGAAGCAAAGTAATCCTTGAAATGAAATGATATGTTAATGAAGTGTTTCAGGTGTTTAATGTTTATGAAGCACTTTGGGAACCCCTCTGAGACTATCCAACTGTAAAAATATAATGATTAGTATTTATTTGTTAGTATTGATTAATGTAAAGGGACAAAATTAATCTTAATAAAGCGTGCGTAATTCTATGATAAAGGTAAAATATGGTGTTGTACGTGAATGTTTTGGTTGCTTTGCATGTAATATGTGTACAAATTACATTTTCAGGAAGATACTTGGAAAATTCTACTTCTGGTCTCCTGGCTTTGGTGCTGCTTTACCTGCTTCTTATATGGCTATTCTCATCGAAAGGAAAAGCAGGTATGGTTTGTGTTTATGGATTTTCAGTTTTATATAATAATATTTCTTGTTTTGGTCATTTGATGATTGACATTTGACAATTCAGTGGTTTTGTTTCAGAATGCTGGAAATGTAGTTCATTTGAAATAGTGTCTTTTGCAACCTTAGATTTAAATCTGGGAAGCTACAGTGAAAAAACACTTTACAAACATTCAGTTTCTTTTTTGTGGTTTGTTTTTCTTGTTTTAATGTGTAATTGGTTTGCTTAGGATTTCCTACTGAAGCTGTGTTTTGTTTTTTTTTTTTTTTTAAATATAATTTAAATAATGTTTGCAATTAGTCACAGAGAAGGAGCATGCTAATGAAAGTTGCTGGTGACTTGAGTTAGCAATGTGACATTAGTTAAGATAGAGGAGTAATAGGATGTTGTGGAAAAAACTGACTGGAAGAGCTGAAGTAATCCAAATTGGATGAAACATAATGATACAGAAAGCAAAGCCTTTCACTTAAGGAAAGGTGCCGAAGTTCAGCTATCAATGGGAAGTTTGTTATGAAAGCATGAAGAGGGGGGAAGAAAGCTCTGAGTGATCCAAGGGTAGCCAAAAGCTGCAGTTTGTAATGTGGCCATGAAAGGTGGCAGGTGAAATCCTGGGTTGTAAGGTTTTAATGTTTTGAAATTCAACTTATATTGGTAGCTTATCTCAACAGTGAAAGTTATAACCCTTAATTACTTTAATATGGAATGAGATGCTGTAGTCATCTAGTTAGTAGGTTTTGTTCGAAGTAGAGAAGGTGATAAAAGGGTAATGTAAGGGATTACTCTTTAAAAGATGATGAGGGGTGTTTAGTACTAGAGATGATGTGAACGCACTTTTGGTTACTATGAATATCTGAAACTTCCTTAAGCAGTCATTTCAAAATAACTGCAAACATTTATACATCACGCTGTTGCCTGACTGTCAGGCCCCATTCCTAAACTTCAGTCATGGAGTAAGCAAAGCCCAAGCCAAGTTATAGGTAAGATTGTCAAAGTTCTGTCCTTTTAAAGAATCCATTGGTTTTGAAGATTGAGGATGTGTAAGAAGTTCTGGAAAGGTGGGAGCACTACAGAGAAAATAATTGTAATAAAGTTACTAAACAAGTTAATTATCTTTTTAATGTCCTTTCTAGCTGACTGATTTTCATCTTACAGCAATTACTTCCTAAGAGGGTGGATACATTTTGGTAGAACTTTATCTAGTTAGTTAGACTCCAGCACTGCGCTTGGCATCAGTGTTTCGTTTTGCAGTGAGAGCAAATGCATTTTCTCCCCTTGATCAGTGACAGCAGTAGCTTAACTTTTCCTACAGACCTGTTACAATGTGAGAGATTTTGTGTGTCAGACTTCTAATATTTCTAGATAACATTAAAGAAGAAATCAGGCTGGTTGTCCATCTATGAGTTTCTTGTAGTGTTCAGAGTATTTGTGAGTCAAGAGTTGAAACTCCTTGCGAACCCAAACCTGTACAAGGTTTTTGTGTAACAGGGGAACAACTTTGAAAAACTTTCAAACCTAAGCTTGTTAAGTGTAGCAAAAAGAGTAAGCAAACAAATTTTGTGTCAAATGGGGATTTCTAAAAGTCTTAGTGGCAACATATGAAAGTTTTGACGTGTTAACGGGCTCCTATTTAGCATCTGAAATTTGAAAGAAATAAAAGTTGAGGTGTGTGAAAATGACAAAAGTAGGTTGGTACAGCATGTATGTAATGAATAATGCTGAAATACTTAATTGCTGGAAGGTTATTCTCCTTTCTGTCATAATCCAAAATGTGTGACCTAAGGTATTTTGCCTAAAAGTTCACATTATATTGGATCAGATAAAATGTAAAAAGGCCATGTTGGTATTGCAACACATGCAGCTGAAAATGCGGGATCGTTGTTATTAATGAAAAAAAAATTATTAAATGGCGTCAAAAGGTAGTTGAAAGTTTATGTTTTTTAAAATATGAAGTTGTTTGGTATGTTATCAGATGTGTAATGTATAATGTGTGAAATGCTGCTGCTGACAGACCTAGTGAAATACGACTTTCTGATTTCACATGTATTTGCTTGTTAGCTTCTGTTGCAGGCAAAATCAAATTTTAATAGACTTGTAGTCTTGGGAAACTGACGTTTGACATGGAGACACAGTGGCATTTTCAGTTGTATCCTGAGTAGCTTACAACAAATTGTATTGAAAAATCAGGGAGGTGGGAAAAAGTCCTGATTTGAGTACATAAACATATCTGTAGTCCTTTAAATTGCTACTAGCAGCTGGCAGCAATATCAAACTTAATCACTTAATCTCTTCCCAAGTGGATACCCTATTTTAAGTACCTCACTGGCATTTGCTTGCACAGCATCCCTGTCAGTCCCGAGCTTGGGAACAGCAGGCTTGTAAATCAGATTTTCTTCTGAGTGTTGCTGTTCATGTGTGCCAGCCTTGTACATTTTATAATTCTTATGGAAGAATGGGAAAAAGAGATGGATAGCTTGTCTAGGCACATCATGATCCTGAGGAGGAGCATGTTTTCTAATGCATTGCAAAACTGGCTTGATTATAATTTGTATCTGTGCAATAGATAATTGCAAATTTGCATGGCACTGAGAAGGGGAAGTGACATTTCACAGAAACTTCAAACATACTCAGGCAATGATCTGCATTATATTATGCTGCTACAGTGCTATAAAGATATAAATTGCACGTTAGTATGTCCATGTGTATTCTATTTGATGATTATAAAATATGGTTATCCTGTCTATGAAAACTAGTTTATTAGGATCTGTAGAAAGGGCCAAGGAGTAAAAACACTTGTAAACTTCTTTGTATATGTATCTATGAATGTTCTGTGACATTACTGGAAGAGAACTGCTCACATTGTTATGATTAAGTAATGTTTTGATAAGAATTATTTCTTGGATAATAATTGAATGTAGATACTTAAACATGGAGATTATGTGTTTGTAATGTGCAGATTCATATTCTATGCCTTTAGTCCCTCAGTCCGGTAGGAGTAGCTCAGAATTTTTGCCTTTTTCTGGTACTCTCAAGCAGTGTGGGTTGCCTGTTAGGATTAGGAGGAAGCATCCTTACTGGCCAATGCAGAATTTATAAATGACAGTCCGACATCTGTTAGCTGCATAGGTGGCATACATTTGATGCTCTGAGAAGTGCTAAGAGGGCACAGACTTAAATTTTAGCTGATTTTGACTTCATGTTATCTCATATAGTACAGATCTTTTTAATCATTTTTAGTGTTAGTCTTGTCACGTTCTTTCTTTTCGCTGTATTTATGGCTCTGGCAGAAGTGTTGAAAAATGAGAAATGAAACAAAATATATTGTAGGTGTTACTGCTGTGTTATGTGTTTTCACATGCAAAGAAAATATTCTTGCAAATTGCAAGGACAGTACTCCCTTTTCCTGGGGAAATGTACACAATTCATTAGACGGTACATTTTTCTAATTCCTCTTGAGTATTTGGCCATGACTTCAACATTTTAATTACGCTTTATGTATATATTGTCATAGTAACTATGGCTGTATTATAATAAGTAAGCTGTGAGCACTTGCACTTGCACAAGTGTATTTAAAAGAATATAATTTTCTTTACGGTTTCACCTTTTTTACATCTTCTATTAAAGAAAAGCATACAATTCTTTTGTCACAGAATTTAGTTCTGTAGCGTTAGACATTAAAAGTTGTGTTAATGTCTCCTCAAAAATAGAAATATGACTTAGTTACATTCATTTCGTTAAGCTTTCTTAGGAAATCATTACATACATTTTATTAACCTTTGTTTTACTAGTGTATTCCTTGTTCACTCCTATAGGTGTTGTTTCAAATTGTTGATAAGAAGCAATTTTATTTGTTTGTAATTTTGAAAAATAAACATTTTGTTTACGTCTTTTGGCTTCTGTTTGCAATTCAAAGTTGCAGTCTCCTGTCAATTTTTTTTCAACATCTATTAAATGTTATCAACAAGATTTGAGCATATAGTAGAGGAGGAGGTATGTGGCTTGGACTGAAAGATATGGTAGTACCTTGTTCCAGAAGCACCCAGACTGTTAGAAGGCAAGGAAGTAACTGAATATACTTGTTAAAATTGTTGTGAATGAAGCTGTTGAAATGTGATTTGAGGCTTGGCTGAAGCCAGCCTATTACTGGAAATCTGATTAGAGCGGTTGTACCTTACTGATTTCGAAGACAAAGAAGTCTGATAGCTCAATGAAGAGCCTGTATTTAAGACCTCTGTGATTACTCTCAAGGAAAAGAATGATGTTCTCTTAAGTGTTTTGGAAATGTGCTGGTGTTTCAGAAACATTTAAGTTGTGTTTTGGTAATAGCTGAATGGCAAATTTGAGTTTGTTGGACTCTTGTTCAAAAAATAATGTGTTAGTGAGTTTCAAGAGCGATAAATCTTTAAGAAGGGATACAATTACAGTTTTAATGAAATTAATTGTCTTGCTGCCTGGCTAACTTTTTTTTTTCTGCTCTCTGTAAGTGATTGAGCCAAAGAAAGTTTAACTACAGCCACCTAAAAGTTCTGTGGCAGTTCTGAGGGGACCCTTCTGGGATTGCCCCCTGCTCCCCCCTTAGGCTGCATTAATGTTTACGTACTGGCTGTTAACATTATAGCGGCGCCTGTCTCCTTGCTACAGTTAAGACTGTGTCACTGATGGTATTATAAAACTTGAGATTTAGGGCTTTTATAATTTGGTTGTAAAATCTTGCTCTAGGCGACTATTGGCAACATGTTTTTAGTTGAAAACTTTGGGTGTTTTTCATCAAAAAAATCAGTATACTGGACTCTAAGAAGAATATTTAAAGCATGTGTATTTAAAAAGTGATATAGTGCAACAGTGCACGTTATAGAGAACATTATATATATACTTATATTTAGTGTTCTTGGAAATAAAAGTATTACTGTGTAGTGCTTAGAAAAGTGGCAGAAACATTTGTGTAAGAACAATATGGAATTTTTAGGCTGTATGTTCATTCTCCTGATGAAACATTCGGTTGCTGTTAGGGTTATTTGCTTGCCATAAATGCCATTTGGCTAAATACATTATAAAGGAAGAATATGGCAGCACCGTAATGGTAAGAAATATATGTTGTAAATACAGCATTTTTGTAAGTTTGTCCAGTCAAATACAAATTTGTTGGTATATGTTTCAGTATAGTATATTTAGACTTGAGGTGACAATTTCCTTTCTCAAAATGTTTTAGTTATTCAGTTTGACGTTGTATTTTGGGGAAACCTATAAATCACCAGTTTGGGGGTTGGGTTGAGAGAGCAAGCTACATTGAGGGATGATTTTTTTGCATATTTTTTGTGTTGTAGTGAAAAAACCCTCAAGTTTGGATCACTCACATGAGTATTTTGTGTGTAATCTGGTAAGGAGAGCTCTCAGGGAGACAAATTTTTTGAGTTTTACTCCTTTAGTGTGATTATTACTGTGTGTCCTGGTTTTGGCTGGGATGGAGTTGGTTTTCTTCCTGGTAGCCGGTATGGGGCTGTGTTTTGGGTCTAGGTTGAGAACAATGTCGATGATACACTGATGTTTTGGTTCTTGTTAAGTAGTGCTAAGTACTTGCTAAGTGGTGCTCACACTGGTCAAGGACCTTTCAGCTTCCCATGCTCTGCCAGGGGCACGGGAGGCTGGGAGGGGGCACAGCCGGGGCAGCTGACTCAGACTGGGCGGGGGCTATTCCATACCACGTGATGTCATGCTCAGTATATAAGCAGGGGAGTTGGCCGGGGAGGGGTTGGATCGCTGCTTGGGGGACGTGCTGGGCATCGGTCGGTGGGTGGTGAGCAATTGTACAGTGTACCGCTTGCTTTGTATTACTACTGTTCTTTTTTTTTTTTTTATTTTACTTTAGTTATTAAACTGTTTTTATGTCAACCCACGAGTTTTCCCCTTTTGCCCTTCCGATCCTCTCCCCCATCCCACTGGTGGGGGGTGAGCGAGCGGCTGCGTGGTGCTTAGTTGCTGGCTGGGGTTAAACCACGACAGTCCTTTTTGGCGCCCAACGTGGGGCGTGAAGGGTTTGAGATAATAACAGATTAACTAGAGTGCATTAAGGAATTTGTATCTGTTAACAGTTATCGGTTGTAATACTGATTCATCTGTTCGCGGTACTAGTCTACCTGATCTGTATCATGCTATTGTTTTTACTGTGCATGTTGAAGATTGGTGTGGGTTTTTTCAATTTGTTGTGCTTTGCCGTAATGAGTGATGTTTTGCCTGGAAGATTGGTTATTAAAACACTGACCTTGAGTGCTATCTGGTATTTGGGTTTTGTAGTGAAGCCATTACTGTACTTTGGGTACCACCTCATAGAGACAATTAGTAATTATAAGTCTTCTTCTGAGAGTTTTTTTTATGGAGGAAATAGAGAATGACACCTTTGTTTCTTTCTTCTATGATGTTTTCTCCTTCATTACAACAATTTTTTATTATCTTGAGCATCCTTGGGTCGTTAAGATATATCCATTGGTAGTTCTTGGGAATTTTGTTTCAGTTTTATCTAAGGTTAATAAGCAGCTTAAGAATATCATTCAGAGATCTCCTCCAAGGCTGGATAGTTATGAGTGGCAGGGTGTGTGGGAGAGTATGGGCAAGTACCTAGGGCGGTGGGCACCTCCAGTGTTTTGGAACTTCACCCCCGAACAAGTGCAGAATCCTGAAAAACTAGTAAAGTATTTGGAAAAAGTATGTTGTCACCCTGGCAACTCCAGAGAGACACAAATCATTGCAACTGATGCTACGTGGAGTAAGTGGGTTGCACTCATCACACAACGGGCTCGAATAGGAAACCCCAGTTGCCCAGGAATCTTGGAAGTGATCATGGATTGGCCAGAAGGCAAAGATTTTGGAATATCGCCAGAGGAGGAGGTGACGCGTGCTGAGGAGGCCCCACCGTATAATAAACTACCAGAAAATGAGAGGCAATATGCCCTGTTCACTGATGGGTCCTGTCGTCTTGTGGGGAAGCATCGGAGGTGGAAAGCTGCTGTATGGAGTCCTGTACGACAAGTTGCAGAAACTGCTGAAGGAGAAGGTGAATCGAGTCAGTTTGCAGAGGTGAAAGCCATCCAGCTTGCTTTAGATATTGCTGAACGAGAAAAGTGGCCAATGCTCTATCTCTATACTGACTCATGGATGGTGGCAAATGCTCTGTGGGGGTGGTTACGGCAATGGAAGCAGAGCAATTGGCAGCGCAGAGGCAAACCCATCTGGGCTGCCACACTGTGGCAAGATATTGCTGCCCGGATAGAGAACCTGGTTGTAAAAGTACGTCATGTAGATGCTCATGTACCCAAGAGTCAGGCCACTGAAGAACATCAAAACAACCAGCAGGTGGATCAGGCTGCTAAGATTGAAGTCGCTCAGGTGGATCTGGACTGGCAACATAAGGGTGAATTATTTCTGGCTCGGTGGGCCCATGACACCTCAGGCCATCAAGGAAGAGATGCAACGTATAGATGGGCTCGTGATCGAGGGGTGGACTTAACCATGGACACTATTGCACAGGTTATCCATGAATGCGAAACATGCGCTGCAATCAAGCGAGCCAAGCGATTCAAGCCTCTTTGGTATGGAGGACGATGGCTGAAATATCAATATGGGGAGGCCTGGCAGATTGATTATATCACACTCCCACAAACCCGCCAAGGCAAGCGCCATGTGCTTACAATGGTGGAAGCAACTACCGGATGGCTGGAAACATATCCTGTGTCCCATGCCACTGCCCGGAACACTATCCTGGGCCTTGAAAAGCAAGTCCTATGGCGACATGGTACTCCAGAAAGAATTGAGTCAGACAATGGGACTCATTTCCGAAACAGCCTCATAGACACCTGGGCCAAAGAGCATGGCATTGAGTGGGTATATCACATCCCCTATCATGCACCAGCCTCCGGGAAAATCGAACGATACAGTGGACTGTTGAAGACTACACTAAAAGCAATGGGTGGTGGGACATTCAAACACTGGGATACACATTTAGCAAAGGCCACCTGGTTAGTCAACACGAGGGGATCAGCCAGTCGAGCTGGCCCTGCCCAATCAAGAATTTTACGTACTGTAGAAGGGGATAAAGTCCCTGTAGTGCACGTAAAAAATATGCTGGGGAAGACAGTCTGGGTTACTCCCGCCTTAGGCAAAGGTAAACGTGTTTGTGGGATTGCTTTTGCTCAAGGACCTGGGTGCACTTGGTGGGTGATGCGGGAGGATGGGGAAGTCTGATGTGTACCTCAAGGAGATTTGATTCTGGGTGAAAATAGCCAATGAACTGAATTGTATAATGTTTGTTGCTATATAATACTGTATGTCATCACTTCTGTGATTACTATGTGACATATCAACAGTATACAGTAAGAATCACCCAAATTAATGAAGAATGAACTCTGAGGAAACCAAAGTGCAGAGGTGATAGAACTAGAACTGCATTCAGCATGCTACAATCCAACACCACACACTACCTCTCCTGCCCAGAAAGACTGTTACGACGGATGAATCCCAAAGTCAAAACTAAATGAACTCAACAAATGTTCTAGAGGGATAGCATATAGACTAAGGGAATGATACCCGTCATCAATATCAAAGGAAAGGAAGGGGGTGGTGGTTAATGAGGATGTGTTGGATAACGTGGGACCTGTGCATGATGTAAATGGTATGGAATAAGGGGTGGATACTGTCCTGGTTTTGGCTGGGATGGAGTTGGTTTTCTTCCTGGTAGCCGGTATGGGGCTGTGTTTTGGGTCTAGGTTGAGAACAATGTTGATGATACACTGATGTTTTGGTTCTTGTGAAGTAGTGCTAAGTAGTTGCTAAGTGGTACTCACACTGGTCAAGGACCTTTCAGCTTCCCATGCTCTGCCAGGGGCACGGGAGGCTGGGAGGGGGCACAGCCGGGGCAGCTGACTCAGACTGGGCGGGGGCTATTCCATACCACGTGATGTCATGCTCAGTATATAAGCAGGGGAGTTGGCCGGGGAGGGGTTGGATCGCTGCTTGGGGGACGTGCTGGGCATCGGTCGGCGGGTGGTGAGCAATTGTACAGTGTACCGCTTGCTTTGTATTACTACTGTTCTTTTTTTTTTTTTTATTTTACTTTAGTTATTAAACTGTTTTTATGTCAACCCACAAGTTTTCCCCTTTTGCCCTTCCGATCCTCTCCCCCATCCCACCGGTGGGGGGTGAGCGAGCGGCTGCGTGGTGCTTAGTTGCTGGCTGGGGTTAAACCACGGCACTGTGAAATATAGAGCCAGGCTGTAGAAGTTACTGGGAGCACTTTTTGTTTCTAAACCAAAATATGTTAAAATCCATTGCACTTCAGCAGCTGCCTTGGTGAGAGCCAGTGTTTGAGAGATCTGTGTTTTTTGTAGTAACAGCATGTAAACATTTGAACATATTTTGCTGTGTGCTTTGAGGGCTGCTACTGCTATAGTTATAAGAGGGAGGGAAAACATGGATTGTTCAAGATGCCTGGGAGTGCAGGAGTCAATCTGGAAGATGCTGTGATTGTGGGAACATTGTGAATGGCAGGTAGCTCAGGAGTGGCAGCTCTCGGGAGCGTTTTTCATGGAAAGTAGCATCTTGCTGACTTTGGATCTTAGTGGGAGCTCTTCCCCAGCACAGGGCTAATGTATTTCTAATCAGTGATTTACAGTGATTTCTCTTTCTGAGCAATGGGATCACCTGGCTTATGGTTTGTTCTGACACAGTCTACAGTTTGGAAAAAAAAAACCCCAATAGCCTGGTATTTTACACTAGAAAGATTGATGACCTCTGTAGGGTATATCCCTGGCAATCATAACTTTGTTGATAGTTGCAAAGAGATTTCTATTTTTCACTTATTGTTGTAGCATTACATGTTAATTCTGGAAAAAGTTCCTGAAGCTGATTTAACAGTGTTCAGTTAAACCAATATTAATGAAGCCAGTCTTTAAGAACCACCTTGTATAAGCACAGGAGCCGACAATTCCACTGTGGTGTAAGTCAAGCAAGCAGGGCAGAAGACCAGCTTGATTGAACAGCGAACTCCTCGTGGAGCTCAAGAGGAAAAAGACACTGTATGATCTTTGGAAGTGAGGTCAGGCTTTGCAGGAAGATTAAAGAGCTATGGTTAGCATGTGCAGGGAGAAGACACGAAAGGCCAAAAGCTCGATTAGAGTTGAAACTGGCCAGTGTTGTATTGAACAACAAGAAGGGCTTTTTAAAGTAAGTTAATATCAAAAGGAGGCCTAAAGAAAACATTGGACCGATACTTGTTGAAGATGATCACCTGACTAATAGGGGTGAAGAAAAAGCAGAGGCATTCAATGTTTTTTTTGCCTCAGTCTTGAATAATACTGACAGACCTTGGGCTGCCAGTCCCCTGAGTCGGAGGACCATGAGTGCAGGAACAGTGACTTTCCTTTTGTGGACATTAAAATTGTAGGGGATCGGCTGTATCAGCTGAATGCTCACAAGTCCATGAGGCTTGATGGGATTAATCCCAGAGTACTGAAGGAGCTAGTGGGTGTTATGGCAGATCCCCTCTCCATCATCTTCCAAAGGTCTTGTGAGTCTGGGGAGGTCCCTGCCGACTGGAAGCTAGCCAGCGTTATTCCGATCTACAAAAAGGGCGTGAGGGAAGATCCAGGAAAGTACAGGCCTGTTAGTCTACCCTCAGTTCCTGGAAAAATTATGGAGAAGATTATACTGGGTACTATTGAAAGGCATTTAAGAACAGTGCAGTCATCAGGCACAGTCAATGTGGGTTCACAAAAGGAAAGTCCTGTTCAACTAATTTGATACCCTTCTATGATAAGGTCACCTCCCTAGTGGATGAAGGGAAGGATGTCATTTACGTTGTAGCCGGATTGTGAAGCAGTGCTGTGTGAAGGAAAAGGATGTCCTCTGTGGGTCATAAAAAAGATGCTGTGTTACTAAGAAGATGCAAACTATGTGCTCCATTTGTAAAAGTAGCTGCAGAGTTAAATTTGCTGCATTTAAATGAACTGTGGAAACAGTTTTGCTCTTTATGCAAGGAAGATCCTTTCTCCCAACTGTGCTCTTAATTATTCTACAGTCAGTCTATTCTTCACCCCTGCCCTTTACTCCTCGTGATTCTGTGTATGCACATAAGATGTAGGTATAATCCTTATACTTCTGCGTGCCTTTTAAAAAGAAGTTCTTACAGTCAACACTTTGACTTTTCTCACCGTCTGAAATGTGTGTTTCTATTTCATACCAGTCATCTCTTCCCAATCAGTTGAGTGAATCACCATTGTGTCTCAGTTACAAAGGCAGTCTAGCTAACTGTCTTAAGCTAGATTTCATTCACTTCAGATGGCAAAAGTTTGGCAAAATGAATCCTATAGTTGTGAACAGAGCAGGAAGGATCCTTGGGGATCTGGGATTCCAGTCCCATGCATTTATAGTCAATCAGTCCAGGTTATAAACTAATCGGGCTTCTGAAAAACTGTAACCGTATCTGTGGAAGTGCTCAGCAACCAAGTTTCAGGAATTTTCAGCCTGCAGCATTCAAGTGTGGGAAAAATTTGGTCCAGCTTGCTTATGTCTTGCACAAGATGGAAGAGCAGGAGAGCAGCTACAGCTTTATAGTCGACAATCCATTTTCTTGGATCATATTTCTTCATATTTCTTAACAGAGTTAAGAATACTGGAAGATCCCATGTAAAATATATACCTGAGATTCTGGAGAATGTGTTGCAGACATCTGGGTGGGTCTGTACAGACTGGGTTTATTTTCTCTTAGTGTTGTACAGTCAGGGCTGAGCTGGATCATGCAGGACTATTTGGTGGCATTTGCTTAATGGTCTCCAGTTCCCTGAGTTTCAGGAGGATTTACCAGCTTGGGCACAGCACCAAGGTTGAGGTTACTTCATGAATAATAATGTAAAGACATCACAGGCAGCACCCATTAAGCTCTGATGCCTCTGTCAGTTCATGTGGGGCAGGCCTGGATGGACAAAGGGCAGTGCTAAGGTCAAGCTACAAGCTCTGATAGATCCCAGGTGACTCTGTGTAGCTTGATTATAGTTAAAGTTTAATTTTTTTTTTTATTATTCTAAGGACCACTTTTGGCACATCTGTTTTTGAAATGTTCACTTTGTAGGCTGAAAACTAAGTAAAAGTGATTTAGTCATCTGAGTATTAGTATTTTGTACTTTTGTAATTTTGTATTCTGTTTTTCATCATTAACCCCCAAAAACCCCCACAAAACCCTAGAAAACTTACGGTCCTGTTGAAATGCCTACAGATAAGATGTTAAAATTCAGACTGCTGCTGAACATTGGACTGTTCTGCAAGTCTGACTTGGATTCAAATGGCACAAACAGTGGATTAATCACCCTGTTCTGTCTGCTCAGCACTAGCGTCCAGGAGACACTCATTTGGACTTCCTTGGCTTAAGCAAACACTTAATACATCTTCTGTGTCTGAATGTTTGCGTGTAACATGCAGCTCCCAGAGGGGGCATAATAAATATTCTGCTAGTATAGAATAAACTTCAGATGCTGCCTAGGTGAGCTGGCTATAGCGCTGGCTGATGTGGCAATGAAAAGCTTAACATTTACCTGGCCAGATAACATCCGTGCCTACCACGCCTCTGGTACCATGGCTGAAAATCTTTGAGCGAGCTTTTCTGTGATATGTTCCTCAGGTCTGCTCGTAGGATATTGTTTTTAGATAGTACTTTTAGATAGTAATCTTTGTTTCCATATGAGCCACACCTATAAACCCTCTGTAAATGAAGTGACTCTTTCCTGCAGCCTCATTGCTCCCAAGGAATTAATGTTGTTGTTAGCTCCTGCAGCAGGAAAAGTGTGGAGTAGCAACCTCGAATGGTAATGATTTGCTATATTTAACCACGCAAGGGTTTTCTGTGGTGAAGATTACAGCAGTGTAGTGCGGCTAAACATCTTGCTTCCCCTTCCTGCCCTCTCCCCTCCACATCCCAGGACAGAAAATGACACGGTTTTATTTCCTTTAGTGAGTCCTGTGGGTTGCATAGTGTTTCTTGTAATCAGATGACCTCCACTCCAGATTGAAACTTTTTGATAAAGTAGGTATATACCATTAAAACCTTGTCCTAAAGATGGTCTGTCTGAAAAGCAGGAACAACAGAGTCCATGGCATTAAAGGCAAGCGTAAAACAGGTCTCCTGAATTTGGGCCAGTACCTGTCATCGCAATCCAAACTGCTCCAACTTGAGTGAGACTGAAACAATACGGAATGTCTGGGAGTACATCATCATTTTGTCTACTTGAAGGAATTTGTATGTGCTCCATCTTGCTTCATCAATGATAAGTTTTTCCTTTTAAGCTCTTCTTCAGTGTCTGTTATTCATTCCTTGTGAGCAGTGGACTGAGGAACTAGCAAAAATATTCTAATATCAACCATTGGCATTTTTGATCTTTGAGCTTAAAGTTAGAAAATAATAGGTTCAAACTGGACTTGGCAATAGCTTTTTTCTGTCTTTGGTAGGTGAAGTGTGACATTAACGGCTGGCTGTAGTATCTGGCACAGTTCATCATCGAATGCTGATGCCCTGCCAGAAGTTGACTTCTCAGTTAATAGGGATGTGTTGAAATGACTCTCAGTCAAACTTTTAGTATGGCTTCCCTACCTTTCTAGAGAAGGTTTACATTGGCTTCTGACACTGCTGTTCCTTGGGACCCCTTGTGTTCCAGGCCCTTACAGATGCAGGCACCTCTTAACAGCGTTAATCTGTCTTTTGCACAACTAATTCATAGTTCCTAACTGGATTTGAAGCCTGTTTTTAATACGACTTAATATGCTGTCACTGGGGATCTGAAGAGGAAAAAAGTGCAAATGGCCCTGTATGTTGGCAAGTGTTAACTCCATACCCTACTTCTGTTGGAATAGCTGGTCTGCTGTTTCTAAGGGCATTTAGAAGTTAGTTGCACCATGTGGAAAAACTGCGGTAGTCTTCTGTTTGAGTTGGATTGATTTGTCACATTAGCTTTTTTGCATATTGCCTCAGGTATTTTGTAAGTAGTGTAATCCGATCACAAATGTAATCATTAAAAGGTAAGTCTAAAGAGAAAATTAGCTCTAAACATGCAAACAAAACAATAGCTGCTAGTTTGACAGACTAGAAAAGGAGCATTAGACTGCTTAAGTCTTTTGAAATAGATGAAAAAATCTGATGATTTGAGTAGGTTATCAAAAAACTTGTATTGCGGAATGGACCGTCTCAAACTGGGCATGGAATATGGCTTGGGGAGGGAAAGGCAGCTATTTCAAGGGGCTTCTTGGGAAGCCTCTGGAGCTGCTTGTCACCGAGCTGCTGTGGGCTGGCTTTGGGATGTGCAGGTGGGGTATGGGGGAATGGCTCTTAACCTGAGAAGGGCTGGAGGGTAGGGGTGGAGGAGAACAGGTCAAAAACTGGATGAATTTCCATTGGAAGTGGGACAACCCCAAGCTCTCTGCTAGAGTATTAGCCTTATCTGAGAATTTTTTTCTCCTCCTTCCTGTCCTTCTCACTCCCAAAATATACTGAGTATGTGTCCAAGGCTGGTGAATATTGCATCTCTCTGCAACTCTGAAATTTCCATGTCCTGTCTTGCTCTTCTTCCTATTAACAGTTCTGTCCATTATGTCCTCTTTTTGCTATGAAACAGTAGTGATTGCCAGCAAAATATGTAGAAGCAATGACCCGCTGTTGCTAAGGATCCCCAAAGCAGTTTTGCTCAAAGAGTATTTGCTTTTGTGCCCTATGCATATACCTTCCAGACAGAGCGGCCAAGCAGCACATGTTGTATCCCAGCTGAGAAGGTGCCCAGAAAAGAACCGAGTGTTTTCTTTTTGATTGACTGAGCTGATTAAAAACAATTCTGCCTTACTATCAACAGTCCAAAGAAATTGTTATTTGGGGCCTTATTTAACACTAGATAGACCTTCTATACCAAGAATGTTAATAATTTAAAAAATTGCTGGAAATCCTTCATTTCTTTTCCTGAGGTTTGATTAATTTGTTATTCTTCTGTTATCTACTAGTCAATCCTTTTATGAAACTAATAAGCTTTTTGGAATCTGATTTTTATCTCTTCATGGAATCTTGGGAAGTTAAATCACTCTTTAATTAAGAGGTTTTTTCCCCCCTCTGTAGGTCAGCCTTTGTTTTGACTCTCTTGGCTCTGTAGACACCATAGAGAAACTGGGAGAGGAGGAAGAGGGAGGGAATGTTGAAAGAAAATCTGTATAAAATAGAGTATAAAACAGTTTAAAAATTAAACTATAGATGTTATCTTATGTTGCACTAGCTGAAAACTCGGTAAGAATTATTGGTACTAATTTAACTGGAATGTATTACTGTAGATGTATTTTCTTTTTGGCTTCTCTCCCTTTCCAGTTTTCTCATACCCTTTCTTTGGCATGTGTTCAAATCATAGAACATGTTGAGTTTCTTTTCTGTCCTTTTAAGAACAACAAATTCTGAGTATTTGCAAGAAAAAATAACCATTTTACTTAACATGTAATGCAAGTATTACTGATTTGCAGTTTTGAGCAATGTCAATTTCCCAGACTGTAAAGTGTCCATTTCCTTCTTTAAACAACCCACAATTTTGAAATAGAAAATTCCTTAAAATCAACCAGTGGCCCATGGGTCCTTTAGCTGTATTTTTTGACATGAAGTTATGTGCCTGAACATTGTCTTCCTGTGAAAGACTCGCTACTGGTATTTACTAAGTTCAAAAAGTAATCGTTTTCTTTTTGGAAAACTTATTGCTTAGGTCTGTTTTCATAATTTTCAGCATTATTTTGAAAGCTTATCTGTTCCTGCTGATTTTAAGTGAACTTTTGCACCAGGATTTCGCTGCTGGCCTCCAGCTGTCAGTAGGAAATTGGTGGGTGTGAGAGATTAACGATACCCTAAACATAATCTGTAGTACTTGTGTTATTACAGGGATGCAATCGCAGCTCTAGATCTATAGTTGGTTAGCTTGTGGTGTCAAGCTGCTGTAGAGCAGAAAAAAAAAAAAAAACCTCTTCATTTTGACCTCTTTCTTTTCAGGGGAAACGTGTGATTTGTGTGTTTGATTTAATTCTGCAGGTTATAAAGTGGTGTGTTTTACAGTGTGGGGGGGAGGGAAGCTGGGGGGAGGAATTCTTCCTGTTTTTGCAGACCACAAATCCTGTCTGGGGAGCCATTACAAACTATTATGTTAGCTTCTTAGTTTATGTTCAGAAATTAAAGCCAGAGTTAACTCTTTCTTTCTTTTTCTTTTTTTTTTTTTAAAAAAAAAGACAAATGTTCTCAAATTTTACTATAACAAGTCAGTACAGCATAAGTTATGTGCTCTTTACCTTTTTTTTACCTTCCTCCCCATATATACCTTTGAATTCACTGATTCCTTTGAAAGTAGTTTTATTTGTGATTTCTTAGACTTTTAGAGAATCCAAAAAAGGTTTATCAGTTAAAACAAGGTGATAACTGTCAGAATATGCAGCAGACTCAATGAACAGTGGTATTCATATAAAATTCAAACTCGAATTTGTAGGAAACTTATAAAAATGTATTTTTTCATAAATTCACAATGTTAAAGCTATCCGTAGTTTAGATCTTGTTGTATATGTCACAAGAAGAGGTAAGTTTGACTTGTTTCATTCTAGTACCTATTTATGCTCAGGTCAGGCTTATTGGTTTGACAACACTAAGAATTTTTGGAAAAGCAAATAAGTAGGAACATGACGTTTTGGACTGGGGATGACGTTAGAAAGCTTTATAGCAAATCTAAAACTATTGTCTTAGCAGTGAGTTGGATATTTTTATTTTGTGGGGTTTTGCCCCCCAGCTGTTTAAATTTACTATATACATGGAGAAACATAACCCATCAGTGAGGCTGTTTAATCAGAGAACGTGTTCTCTTAATTGCATGCCTAAAGATTTTTAACAGGCTGCTTTATCCATCTTCAGGCTCTTTCTAGCCATCTCTGCTACGAACTGCTGCTGTACGCTGGGTTACACGAGCTGTAGCAGGGTATGGGGCCTGGGTGTACTTGCTCCAGTGTGTTCCTCACCCTGTGGTGTGAATTTACTGGCTCGCTGGTACGGCTCACACCTTGAGCTATTGTCACTGAAAGAGGTGCCTGTTTAGTCAATTTATGTGAATTTTGTACATAGTGGTATTCATCTTGCCGTAGTTATTTCCTGTTATTTCTGACTTGGTCACTTATTTCCCCTTTAGTTTTGAGCAAGAAAAAAAAAGTGATCATAAAAAACACAAGACTGGTAAAAAAAAATGCAATTATAGTAGTTCAAATATGTTTAATTAATTGCAGTGAATGTTTAGATTTCAGGATGTCTACTCAGAAAGGTTTGTGGTTTAACTGAAACAAGGCAATAGAGAAAACAATGCTTTAAACTTCGTATTGCTAAAAAAAGTTCTTGATGAGAAAACCACAGGGACTGGAGTGCTCCGTACTAGACTTATGAGATGGACAGGGCAAGGCAAAACATAGGAAAGAAAGAAATATTCAAAAGGAGGAATGAATATTGAGCTTAAAAATGACAGGCGCTTACCTCTTCTGTGGCTGTTCAGAGAAAGAGAAGGTGTTTGCTTTCTTTTGGAAATTTCCTTTGAGTGCTGCTGTGGTTGCAATAATTAATTTATGGTAAAATTGCCATGAGCATAAGCATGTTCTGAGGATTCATACCACCTTCAGGCAAGGTTATTTTTTGTGTGTGGTTTTTTTTTGTCATTGTTGTTGCCTTTTTTTTAGCTTAGCAACAACTATATTTAAGGAAAACCATAAATATATTGAAGGAAAACCATAAATAAGGAGGGAGAACTGGCAGTGAGTTTCATAGGAAAAAACATCTTGGTATTATTCTAAAAATTGATATTTTATATGAATTGCTATTATATGAAGCAAAAGCGCATGCTACTTGTGAAAGTAAAATTATTCTTTGAATTTTATAATGTGTCAAGCTAAGCAAGAAAACATTCTTTAGGAAACTGTTCCACAAACAATATGTTGGCATGCAGATTTGGACAGTCATCATTGCTTCTATTGGCATGAATAGGATTTTCGGCTCATGTCTAAGGGGAATTGGACTTTGGCCTCAATCAAATAAGTTTTCCAGAATGTACAGCACTTACATGAAAATATAAATACCTTGCTCACAGGCAGATGCATTCAAAGTCTGAGTGGCACTTAGTGATTTATTTGACTTTAAAATACTATTGATTAAACAAAGAATAGGAAATCTTTAATCTGTTCTTTATTTCCTGTATTTTCGTTTTAAGTCCTTGAAGATGAGTTCTGAAAAACTGAGACAGTTTCAGTAAAGAGCCACGGGTATGATTAAAATCTTAGGGAATGTTGTGGAAAAACTGAAGGAGCTCAGTTTTTGTTTAACAAATGGTATGTGGGTGACTTGGTTGGACTCTGTAGTGTTACAGTGGAGGTAAAGATGTAACTGGTTTCAGTAACCTGACAGATTCTTGTCTAAAGTAGGGTGCAAATCGTAAAGGTAAATAGCATTAGAATAACTTACCACTGGTTGTGGTGACTTCATTGGAAATACTTAAAGACAAATCTTTTTGAAGAAGTGGCTAATTCATTAAAGGAAAGTTTGTGTTTTGTATTATTTAGGAAGCAGATTATCACTGTAATCTCTTCTGATTTTATAATCTGTGGACAAAATTATGTATGATATTTTGAAGCTGCTTTCCACCTTTTTTTTCCTCGTAGAACAATAGAATTGTTCGGACGAGCCTTGGGAAGCAAGGACCAGCACTGAGTTCAGACCGGCTTGCCTAGGGTTTTGTCCGGTCAGCCTTGCAAACCTCTGAGGACAGAGGTCCGACAACCCCTCTGGGTCCCTGCTCCGATGCTTGGCTGCCTTGATGGAGAAAATGCCGTCTCCTCAGGTCAAGGCAAAATCTCCTTGGCCGTGCTCGTGGTCCTCCCCACCGGCTGATCAATGCCTGTTTTGTATCGGGGACCCAAGCCGGGCGCAGTACTCTGTGTGGCGTAGTGAGTGCCAAGTAAAGGGGATTAATCATTTCCCTTGACCTCCTACCTACACTTCTGGTAACAGAGCCCCGTACACTGTGAGGCTTCCTCGCTATTTTTATCCTATAGCTTTTTGGTTTTTTTTTTGTAACAGTTATTTTAGACTCTTTCCTCTGGGCAATGCAATCACAAAAATATGTAGTTCTCTGCTGAGGTTTATAGGCCATAGTTTAAGAGCTATTGCTGTTAGAATTTGGTCTGAACATTACCAAGTTGTCTGAAAAGCAAATATTATCAAATGAAACTTTTCTTTGAGGAAGGTATAAATGAACAAGAGAATTATTTTCTGGAAGCCTGTGGTCTTTTGTAATTTAAACATTAGAAGTGGAATCTATGAGATGGGAATTGTTCAGCCACAGATGACGTGACCTGTGCTGAATAACTAAACTCTGAGACATTGGCTGCTCAGTTCCTTAACAAGCATACAAGAAAACTCATGTGAAAGTGTGAATTGGAGGGGGAAAAAAAAAGAGAGAAACAAAACGAAAAGTATGCTAAACACTACTGCTCTTTGATACTTGAATTAAAGGGTAATTAAAAAATGTGATTGCTTTTGTGCAATCCTCCTTTTCAGGTAAAAGATACCAGTCTCGTTAAGGCTTTTTCGGAACAGTTTTTCTTCGATTCTTTAATTTAACACAACAGACTGGCAGGATGGACCAGGATGTGCCATCCCATCTCTTGTCCCACGGATGCAGCTCTCTTGGCTGCTGACTTACGTCCTTGTCCTAGTTCAGCCTTGGTCTGCAGCTCATGAATTTTGCCCCTAGCTTGTGTTTTCCCTTCCCTAATTAAAAATTGCATTTGTCATTAGAAACAGAGCAGGGTATGGGAGATACTGTCAGTTGAAGAGGTGAGAGGGAGGCAGTGGGAAGCCAAAATGAAGATCTTGATGAGAACGGGCTCTGGAAGAAAATGGCATGAGACTGAGACGATGGAGGAGGAAGGGGCAGTAAGGATTTGTGTGCATCTCCTTGGGCTTTCCCGGACCATCGCTGGTGTAACTACCTGCTCATGTTGGTGCTCCTGAGATCAACGGTCAACACTCGTTCATGGACCTTGGGGGTGAAATGTTAGCTGTTTATTAGTATCTTTAAGGCTCCCCAAAGCAGGTGGTTAGACATGGCTGACTAATTAATTTTGTTGTTTAATTATTTCCTGCTCTTGTAATACCATTTCCCAATTATATTCTTCTCTTATTTACCAGCTGCAGTTTTAATACAGTCCTTGGGTTGTACCAGCGACCCTTTCGCTTGGCCTACCTCCATCTTTCTGTCCTGTTCTCCATCAGCTGTCATTGCTACAAAATAGTGCAACATTTTCTGAACTTCCACCCACTTTTTAACAGTTGAGTTCAGGGTTGGGTTAGGCTTGCTGGATCACATTTGCACAGGGCCGGGAAGAGTCTTCTTGTGTGGTTGTTTTTTTTTTTTTTTTTTTCAGAAACATGGGGCTATTAATTTGTAAAACAGTCACAGAATTAATTTGGAGGAAGAAAACCTTCTGCTTGGAGTTAGCCAGGGCCTCGTACAGCAGCAGATAGAGACGGGCTTGCTGCAGGCACTTTCAGATGATGTCATCCAGCAACTTTCTGTATTTTCAGCTCCGGAAGTTACTGCCTTGTGCGCATTCGGTGTCCGTGCGTTTTCCCTCCTCCCGACCGCCTACGTCTCGCATCAGTCTCACTGCAGCCGCACTGCAGCTTCTGATTTCTTTCCTTCCTCTTCTCTAGCCCCCTTTTCCTTTCTTTGTCTTTGCGGTTGGCGAGTTGCATTTTACACTTAGCCAAAAGGGGCCACAATAGAAACTTTGTTAGATCGAATTCTTAGTTTTTTAGTACTCAAAAATTCAGTGGGAGACTAAAAGATCCCTGCCTGCATGTCATCCCTGCCTGCATGTCATCCCTGCCTGCATGACATAGAGACTGAAGGAGAGAATCCACCAAGTAAATTACGTGCACATACAATAGCCATGCTGTTTTGCGCGCACTATACGTAATATGATGGTGAAGGCACGCACCAAACTCTTAAAGCTGCGTCTGTCACTCCATAGCTGTTGGTGGCTTCTCGCAGGTGAGTGCGTTACTGCAGGACGTTATTGAAGTTCTGACGTTTCCAGAATATTCAAAGTGTATTGAGTTACCACTTTAGTCTCATGGGTAAATTTCATTCTGTGTTTCCAAACAGCTGAGTCTTTGGATATTTATCCTAAACTTTTAATACTATTACAAGGGTAAAAAAAAAAAAAAATCCAAGGGACATGAAGTATCCAGTAGTTTTCCCCATGAGAACAAATTAAAAAAAAATTTACAGTACACAGAACTGTATTGGCTGTCAATTTGGTAATCAGGAGGGTCAGGACACCAATATTATTTTATCCTCTGAGCTAATCAGCTGAAAGACTACGTGATTGTTTACAGACCAGCTTGAGAGTTGAATTCAGCTATTACATGAGGTGAATTTTCACCCCTTCCTGGTCAGAAACATCATGCAGTATTTTGATGCTTTGTTACAAGTTGTAGAGGTCTCTGCTTTAACGTTTACTGCCCCTATTCCCTCTCCGTTGTCTTTTTGTTTCTTGTGTGCCTCATCCTCACCAAATCTTTAGATTCAGGCTTTTTTTCCTTAGGTTTCTGTGCTAGAGTCTTGTTTCTAATACCTGGCACAGAGTGGTGCTAGGTGGGGAAGGTATACAAAGAGCAGATTTGAAACTCTGCTTTTTTTTAAAAAAACAAAACAACAACCCCCAAACTGATTTTGCTAGTTAAAGTTTTGAACTTAAGCCAAATTTGAATCTTCTCTGTGAATAGAGAGCAACTTGTGGAACTCAGGATGGTGCGTCATTGCTTCCCGCAAATTCAGTGTGATGTGAAAGCACTAAAGCTTTTAAGTGGAATATATCCCTGTACCTTAGATATCTGCTGTGAAAAACCTCGATCTGGATGTGTAACTTGGCAAAGTTATAAACACCTAAACATGGGGTCAGAAAATACCGAATAAACTTTTATTCGGGTGGTTGAAGCCTGGGAACTATGCAATAGGAATTTTGTTTTTCTTGCTTCTTCAACTGAGGTGATAGCAAGATATCTTCAGTTAACATACCGTTATCTTAAGCACTCTATGAATGCTTGAAAACTTAGTCTCATGACAAAATGGAACATACAAGCCTGGGTTGAACCTTCTGTTATTCGTGTAGTAGCAATATAAAAAAAATACTAAATGATGTGAAGACAAAGATGAAATCAGGTTATAAACTCAGTTCCAGACTGAGAAACTTTGACGGTTAAACATGTGGTGCCTTCTATGTTATTTTCAAGTTTTGTGTGTAACAGCAGTGGGGACGATAAGAAAAATCCCAAATGCTACAAGGCTGACAGTAAAATCCAGAAGTTAAGAACAGCATTGCAGTAAGAAATACTGAAAACCTTTTCCAGCCTTTGGCCATAGTCTCTAAGCTAATCTTTGCAGAAGAGCAGGAAGGAGTGAGGGCAAAGCAAATCTGCAGTGGTAAGGTTTTCCACTTTCTCAAGGCGAATGGTGATTTGTTAATGATGTACAGAAAATAACTGTGTTTTTCATCTGAACCCTACAGTGGCATCTAGTACAGTCTGTTACTGGAGCAGCTCACATTTGCATAGTCAAGAGTTCAGTTTTGGTCTGCAGGAGCATCAGCAAAAGTGTGAGAGCGTGAGCTCAAGTTTGTACTTTTCCTGTCTAAACAGGAGTGTGAGCTATGGGCTGGGACATAGGGACAGATCCGAAAATAGAAGGGGGGGAAAAAAAAGAAAAAAAAATTAGGTAGAGGTTAGAATAGAAAACGGTGGCAGCTGTGCCAGGGCACTGTTGGCATTGTGACTCTCAACTAGAAAAGGTGGGCCATACTGGTTTGAGCCAAGATTTCTGCATCACTGGTATCAGTAGAAAATACTTTTCATGATAACATAAGCAGAAGGGCTAAGGCGCCTTGAGTTACATAGCACTGATCACCAAACAGAAGCTTACACACAAGCATGTTTCTGTAAATTCACAATTTAACTTGGGCTTTGGCCACAGTTTGTATGTTTACGTTCCCAGCTCGTGTGTAGGCTTTTATTTTGTGATGAGTGCTGTGTAATTCAAGGTGCCTTGCCCCTTCATGAAGGCTTCAGGACTCGTGCAGTAGCAAGTTGCTATATATAACTTGGTTCATGTAATTCCTCACCGCTTTGAATACCGTGCTATTTTTGGTTTCATACTTATTTTTCTATAGGGTGGTAATGATTCATCCTCCATCACTAATCTGTTTTTTAAACTCTCTTCTTTAATAAAATATTCTTAATGCTTAAAGTGTTTTTTCTTCAGTGTGGAAAAAAATGTTTAATTCATTCACTAATTTTATCATTTCTGTTTATAGGAGAGGTCTCCTCACAATTTACATGGCCAATCAAGTAAGTAGTCCTTTATTTCAAGAATAAAAATATGTAAGATCCATTGGAAATATATCTTGATTAAAATTGATGCTGAGATTCATTGCCTTTTTAATGCTTCCAGGATTTTTTTTTTAAAGAATTACGTGTTATTAGGTAAATAAAATTATCTTAAGAGCAAATTGTGACTATAGGTCTTTTGGAAATAGCCGCAAAGCAGAGGCTGAAATGTATTTCATTGTGCTATGCTCAAAATTCCTTGTATCATAGCCCCAGGAAAATGGGTAGTGTTATATATCCCCTCCATAGTAGAACGGCACCTGGTACTTGTAATGTTCATTATTTTGCAGATGAGTAATCCAACGCTGTATACTTTAGTTTTGTAATTAATTTTTTTCTCAAACATATAAAATATTGCACATGCAAAAAGTTTTACTGCATGGTTGTATAGATTTAAATTTTTTTTGCGTCATATTCCTTATAATCTCATTCAAATACATAACTGTAGTGAATTTATCTAAATGACGTTTTGTGCATTAACTTTTTCTAAATATGTAACACTCCTTTAGAACTGATTTTATTATGTCAAAATAATTACCTGAGTTTTCTATAAAGTTTGAGTTGTGTAAAGAGTCACAGAAACTGCAAAAAAAGGAAACAACCTAAGAGTTGTGTTCCAGAGTACTGTAACAATTTGCTGGGAGTTGTGCAAGCGTAGATCTCTGATGACGAAAAGATTAATGAGTAAAAGTGATGAGACAGAGGCAATGTATTGCAGTACAGACTAGGGTGATAAAATTGATACCTTGTAAAGTCATTGATGGTGACTCTTGTGATTCTGAAGATTTTGGGAGGGGGGCTTTTGGAAGGAGGTGACATCATATGTTTGCTAGCAGGTAAATATCCTGGAAACTCCCTATAAGCGTTTGCCAAACCCATTACAGACTTCTCTCAAATTCTGGTGTTTAACAATTTCTTTTGGGCAAAAATTGTTTTTTGGGTTATTCTGTATTCATATACTGCCTGTCATTACAGACTGACCCATGAGTGGAGCTTACAGACTTCAGAAGAGAATAAATTAATTCTTGCCATTAATTCTATTATTGTCAAGTACCATTTTAACTTCTATAGCTGCTTGACTTGGATGGCTCATACAGTATCCTTTAGGATTCCTTTTCTTTGTAAAGTTTTCTCCTAATTTGAAAAGATGAAAAATCCCTTTCTTGAAATTTAATTAATTATATGTTCGGGCCCTCAGTAACACGTGGGAACAAAGCTGGATTCCTACAGGATATGTTAACCTTGAAAGGTTTGAAGTTTTCCTTGAATTCAAAAGAGCAACTGTATAGAAACTCCTTGTTCAGGAAACTAAGATTATAAAAATGGTGATCATTAGTTGGGCATGTCATCATTCATTTGGGATGGACTTTTTCAAGAGAAGGGTGAAATAGGTGTACTTAAATAGCAGCACCCCTGAGAATCCCAATTCTGAGAAAGCTATCATCACATTCACAGCTCTTAAGCTGCGATGCCACATAGTTCCCATGATGTTGGACGGTGTTATAAGGGAAAAGTCAACTGATGCAGTTGCATTTTATTGAGGCCATTCAGTGCAATGGATATTCTCTTCAGCATGATGGTTTCTTTTAGTCACAAATCTTTGGTGAACTCAGGGCTACCAGAGTTTGCTTTGTAAACTGCCCTTGATCATGAGGTACCTTGTTAGCAAGCTGTGTAGTCATTGTAAATGTTTCCCTGTTTGTGTTGCTTGTCTTTGGTTTAGAACTTTACCTGCTTTGATAACTCACTTAGAAATTTACTAAGCCTTTGAAACATTTATTTCTGTAATCTTTAGATTGCAGCATGCCCCATTCTGAAAGCTGGCAAGTTTTAATCACTAGTGACGGCAGCTAGATTGTGAAATGACACTGCATTTCTTGCATTCTGTAAAACTAGTGTCAGGACCTATTAAAATATTCATTGAACTAAATGTATTACTTTGTTTTGTTTCACGTTTTACTAAACTATGTTTTGCAGCCTAAGCGATAATAATTGAGGCTTTTTGTGTGATTCTTCATGTGTGCCTTTGCCCGGTTAGACAGACAGGACGTAATTGTAATTAGGTTTATTGGTTATTATAAGCAATTATCATGATTGTTGCTGTAGTGAATTTTTATAGCCATATTAGGACTTTTAGATCAGAAAATTTTACTTCTATTGTCCTGTTGGCAATGCGTGACTATTTGTCAGAGGTGAATGTGCTTAGTGAAAAGGGGAAAGATGTGTTAAAGTCTTTATGCATGGCTGGTGTTCCATGATTCAGTGAATGAAATGCAGTAGAACATGAAAGGCAGTGGGTCTAAGGACTTTTGTTCTAAAAGTGACGTTTTTATTGATTTCTAATCTGGAGCTACTAGAAACATATGAATAAGTGTCCTGGCTAATTTTAAATAAGTCAGTGATTTATAGATTTATGTGAACATGAACTCCCCAGTTGCATTTCCTTGCTGCTTACACAATAAAATGACAGATTAAAAATAAGCTCTTTAGGTTATATATACTCTATGGAAAAATTGAATAAAAATGCTTTCTTAGACCAGCTTTCTGCTAAATTGAAGCTATACAACAATGCACTTCAGGGCTTGCAATTTTTTTCTTTTTTTTTTTTAAGATAAGAACTAGAAATAAGTATAGGAGTGAAGGATCTGTAGTTTTAATTTTGATATGCAGAGTCTAAAATCAACTTCTGAGCTTCTCGCTGGAAGTCAAAGTTTTTAGAAGCAAATTAATATGCTTGAGCCCTACCATTGTTGAACATGTGGGTTTGGAAATTTTTAACTAGTTACAGTCTGAGACCTGATGTTTCTGTAATACCCTGGAGCAGAGTAGCAGTAGCCAGTGCTGTGGACCACACAGAAGCACGGAGCCTTTCAAGTTCTATTTTGGATTGCACATGTTAAAGTCAAGAAATTTCTAGGATCGTAAGAGATGCATTGGTAGTGAACATATAAGATGATCCTTCGTGGATAATTGGAGATCAAAAGGAACCCCAAGATTCCAACAAAAGGTGGAAAGTGAAATGTAATCTCTTCAGTTATTTTTATCTGGAAAAGTAGATGATATTAATGACTGCCCATGGGTAAGACATATAGCTCTTATGTTTCAAAACAGTTATGGCATGCTTCGTTGTGAACAGCTCAACAGTTGAGTTGTTGCTTTTAAGTTGAAGAAACCGTGTCTGGATTAGGAATTTTTTTTTGTGTTGAAAACAAAACAAACAAAGGCTGCTTTCAGTATGCATGATAGCAAGAGACTGATCTGGACTAGGGCAAATTTGATATAAAACTTTTGAGAAACAAAAATTTAGGAAAATTGATTTCAATTGTCATTGAAATGCTACACCAAAGAGGCAGTTATCCTACCATATGCTGAACTACAAAATGCATTTTTTTCCTTTATCAGAAAAAATGGAAGTTTCTTTACATGCTATGTTTGAAATTGAAACTGTGCATCACTATATCAAAGGCTTTCTTCATTTTGTACTATGGCTTCTAATGTACTTACAAAACTGGAAATGTTAATATTAACAAGTTGCTCTTGAGGGTCATGGGTTAAACGATGTAAAGCTCAAGCGTAAGATAAGGCAGCTGGGCAAAAGGCAGAGTGATGCTGTCGAGGACTGGTTCTTGAGTGTGATGGGAGGAAGAGGTGTAGGAATCTGGCCCGGCCATAGAGAGAGCATTAGGGAGTGGAAAGGTATACATTTAAAAAATAAGACAAGAAAGATAGGAAGAAAAGGAGGCAGAGAAGTGCAATCTAAAGATGAGAAATGAGAATTTATTGTGGCAAGAGACATGAAGGCACTGCAGCTGGGCTGATGTAATGGGGGTTGGTTTGTGGGAGTGTTACAGGTATAACAAATGGAAGAAAGAGGAGAAAATGTAGAGTCTATTCTAGTTAAAGCAGTGAGCAGATGATAAAGAAAATGATGGGTTTCTGGGGAAAGGAAAGGATGAATTTTGTTGCAAATAATATGAAGAGAAATTTAACAAGAGCCTGGAAAGAGAGACACAGAGAAGAGGGTATTACTGAAGTCCTGGATATGGGAGTTGGAGAAATTGTTGTCAGCAATTGCATCTGGATAAAGTTTACACAGAAATATGAAGATCCCGTGTTTTATTTATTGCTATGCTGATGTTAGGTCATCAGTGCATCTGCTGTTTATGAAGTATTGTATATAGGTCGTCATATACCAAGGAAGAGACGCTGTTTGAAAGTCAGAAATATACAACCATGCTTGTCATCAGTAGTATGGAAGCAAAGTACAGGATGAAGGGTGCATCTTCCCAGGGGCAGTGCAAGACCAGTGATAACGAATAGAAACGCTGAGAGGACGGTCAAGAGTGTAAGAAGAGTGGAATAAGGGAAGACCTTCAAAATTTTGTACATCCAAACTTGTGATGCTTTTTGGAAAGCCTCTGAGAGCTGCTGTGGCCATGCTCACTTTACAGCCTGCTAATGAAGCTGAGAGCCTGCTTACCTCGCTGCTGTTGCTTTCAGACCTACCAACTCTTTCCGTTCCCTATGCCTGCTATTTCAGAAATACGTTTTGCATACGTATTTCAGCTCCAATTGAGAAAATGTTAAAGCTACTAAGAAATACTGTTCACATTAAAGAAATACTGAACCGAACAAGTTGATGGAAGGCATTCCAGTGGGTGATGCTCTGCTTCTGTATATGATAGGGAACAAGTAATACAGCTGAGCACAAAGTTTCTTGCAGTTTTAAAGTAGTCCAAGCAGTTTCACAGTTGAATTGTTTTTCAGTTGCATAAATAGACTAAATCTGGGCTCATTTTGGCTGTATCTTTGTTTATTCCAACCAGCCAGCGTGAAGGCTGCATGTAAGTTGTGCTCTTAAAGCTTGAAATATTTGGTCTAGGAGCATGCAAAAATGCTGAAGCACAGACTTAAAAAGAAGTCCCTCAGGATCGAATGGAGAAATAAGTATCCAGTGCTCTTCAGCCAGATTTAACTCCAGATACTTGGTTTTTTTTTTTACAGGATGGAAGTCATAGTGATTCAAAATATCGCTAAATCTTTGTGCTTTGCAATATTTAAAAAAAACCCCAAAGCCATTAGCCTAATTTAAGATATTTGGCACACACAGGCAGCAAAGTAGATACCAAGCTTGACAGAGATATGGCGCAATATAAAACATGGTTCAAATGTTGAGGCCAAGGGCCCTCCACTATCACTTTCCATATACCCTAAATTTGTTGTTATTGTTTCATGCTTTGTGGGGGTGATACATGGAGGGATGAAAGAGAGAGGAGTGAGACTTGTTATGGCAAGAAAAAATGGATTTCTGTTGTTGCTTTTCTAAGCTGTGCTTTTGCTGATCCTGTAGTTTTAACTTTTTGCTAAAGGCAAACTGGTAATACTGTAAAGGAAGGTACTTGCATGCAAGAAGTGCTCTGACACTGAGTGTTCTTGAGTTATTTTTCTCACCAGCTTGTCAAGTGCTTTCTGTACAAAATTGCCAATGTGTCTCAGTTGTTATGCGTGTTTCAAGAAATACCTTGTCCCAGTCGCAATTAAATGCGGGAGAATACTATGGATAATACAGGTTGAAGGTGCGGTTTGTTTGTTTTCTTCTTGAGTAATGTGCTGACTATAAAAATCATGTTTCTATCATTTGCATAACTTGCCACTGAGAAATTATCACCTACTGCTGTTATATGCTATAAAACATTGTGTACTATTTAAAAAATATCCTTTAAGATAAAAAAAATAGTCCATGATTGCCACTTCTTCATTGATGATTCTGTGAAATAATAGGTATTTAACATGTCCCATTTGTTTTGGCAAACCATTATATTCGGTTACACAGTTTATTTATTGTAACACAAGAAAATGTTTTCTGTTTAAACTTACTAACTGACATTTTATAAACAAGGCACTGACTGTATCCTTTTCTTCTCCATGGGAACAATTCAGTTTTAGTCAAAAGATGGAGGCAATCCAGAATGAAGATGGATTTACTTTTACCCATATTTACTTTTACTTTACATATTTACTTTTACCCATATTAATACCCGTATTAAAATACATATTTTAAAGTTTTTAGAAGTGCTGGGTTCTAGTAAAATGGATTTGACCACTCCTTCCTTTTCTTTTTAGATAATTAAAGTTTTGTTGTGTGCTTTAATGTGATTCTTAGTATTAACATTATACAAGGACTACTGGGATGGGGGAGCTTACCTGTTCTTTTAGCATATTAGCTGAGATAGGAATATCTGTATTTTTTTTTAGTTTTCTAACATTTCAGAAGTAATCTCTATAACTGAAAGTGCATCAGGTAAAGGCTTGAGACGCTTGTCTCCCAGGATGCTAGCTGTCCTTCTGCCACCATCTCTTCCTTGCTTTGTCACCGTTAGCAGTGCCCCTCTTCTGGGGTGTCGGTGGCTTTGGTTACAGCAGCAGCTGGCAGGGACCATGTATATTTATTCTCTAATGGTGTCCAGGGTAGATACTCCTTTCATTCCTTGTGTTGTCACCTTTTGAGTCTATAGCGTGTCAGTTGAAGTGAAACCTTTGCTTAGCTCCTTCTTGCAGGCTAGCTTTGTTCTTAGATTAGTAAGTTGTCTTATTTTCTCTGTTTTATAAGTTGTTGTTAGAACAACACAAGTACTTTGCTATTTGGTTTAGATTGGATATTAAGAAAAATTCCTTCCCAGAAAGAGTAGTCAAGCATTGGAACAGGCTGCCCAGGGAAGTGGTTGAGTCCCCATCCCTGGAGGTCTTTAAAAGACGGGTAGATGTGGTGCTTAGGGACATGGTTTAGTGGTGGACTTGGCAGTGTTAGGTTAACGGTTGGACTCAATGACCGTAAGGGTCTTTTCCAACCTAAATGATTCTATGATTCTGTGATGTTCTGCTTCTGACCTCCTGGTTAACTTAGACGAAAATATTCCTGTTTGAAAGCTCCCAGGGAAGCTCTCATGTTTTCGTCATTGAAAACCACGCTGAGCTAGAACTCAGGATCGCAAAGTAATTCCTGCCTTGTGGAGGTCAAAGCCCAATGTTGGGACAGTGTTCTGAAGCAATGTACCGATCTCCCTAGGGAAGCATCTGTCATCGCTGCCTGGGCAAGGGAAGAGCAAAAAGGACAGAATTTAATACTGTCTAGAAAGAAGTCTCAAGTACTCATGGCAAAATGTCTTCTGTCACATGGACAAACTGCCTCAGGTGATGACTTGCCGCTGGCTGTAGTTGATAATTTTTGAACTTCTGTCACTAGTTAAGCCTTTAATTTTAGTTCTAACAAGAAACTAGTCTTCTCTGGTATCAATTTAGACATTGATATCAACTCACTAATGTTTTCTCTGAGGCTACAGTTCTAATATATGCTTCCTCCTTAACACATCTGAAGTCTGAAGCTCAGCTGAGAGTCCTGAATCCTCACTTCTAATAGTGGCATTTTTGCTACTATTTTGGCCCACATTGTAACCTGGGATTTTTTTGAAGAGTTGTTTGCTTCTGCTTCTATCGGGTCATTTTTCTGCTATTTTGTCATCTGGATCTAGGAGGAGAGCCTCTTCCATAGCTTCTGCCTCTTTACTGCCTGGATCTTAGTTGGAAAAATGAGGTAGAAAACAAAGAACTCACATCTTTTCCATTTCATAGAAGGCATACTCAGATGGAGCTCATCCGACATTTGTTGTATGGCCTTCATCATTTACTCTGTCTTACGGTTTAAAGCCAGGCAGAGTCAGCCCTGTGTTCTCAGAATGACACTTGGGATATGGCTGGTGTCGTAGCATGGACAGTCAGGCATCACAAATGCACTTTTTGACAATGACAGAGGACTTGAATGTAATCTGGTTTACCAAACTCAGGAAAAAGAACCAAGATTTATGGATTTTTATCCGCTAGATTTTAAAGAGCAAATCTGAAAGAAGAAAGCTAATCACACGTTAGTTTAGACTTGCAGACAGTGTGCTTGAGTAAGAAATGTGGGGATTTTTTTTGTATAATTTCAGTAGGCAGTCTTTAATACTCTATAATTAAATGGTAATGAATTGTAGCGTTCTCAGGCACTAATGGCACTTAGATTATTTTGCAAAACAAAGCCTCAAAATATGAAGTTGTCTTTCAGAAACATCTCGAAGGAAAAAATCATAATGAAACAAGAAGGCTTACAGATTCAAAGATCTACATAACTAGAATATACTCATTACTCATTACTCGTTCTGGTCCCTTTTTCCTTTACTCTTCTAATGCTTCTTATTTGCTGTAATACCTAGGTGTATATATATGCATGTGTTTGCAGAAATAATTAAAAAACTCCAGCGTGGAAATAGTTAAAACTAACTAAACCCAGTTTTGAATAAGAACGTGGAAAAGAAAGCTTGTTTTCTCTTCTCAGAAGACTTGTAACCTTGTCGTACTTCTGCTTTTGTCTCTCTGCATCCCCAGGGTACAGAACAGTTCAGGAAGATGCTGTTAATACCATGTGCCAGGTGTATACTGCAGTGGTAACGTAGAGGAAGTGTAAATATAGTAGTAGCAAAAAGCCAAAATGGTTTCTATTAAGATGTTAATAACGTTAACGTAGACTAATTGAAAAGGAGCAAATTTTTCTGAGTAGTTTGGAGGAATGTGGAAGTTATTCAAAAGAAATGGGTGCTTTTAAATGCCTGACAGTAATGTTCAGATCTATTCCAAAGGCACCGCAGCAGAAGAAAAATTTTAACCTTTCACGGAATCATTGAGTTTATTGTGGTGACTGTGCAGGGAAGTGTATTGTATGATCCACATTTCCAAACTCCTTGCTTAGAAATTAAATGCAGATGTTTTCAAATAATCAAAGACTTGGGCATGTTTTATTCTAGTCGATAAATGCTCAAGACACTTTCCAAAAATTTTATTTTGGAATTCAGAATTAGATGCCATAAATGGGTAAGCTATATACTTTACACATATCATGTTCTGTGGGATAGGCAGTTTGGCAACTGAAACAGGCAATATTGAAATAAATTGCTACTTTTAAATATAAACATTACATAAAACTCAGGAGGGAAATAAGCTGAAGTCTTACTTTCTTTTAAATAGAGCATAATGTAGACTAATTTGATTAACAGAATACTTTACATAATCAAATTATGGATAATTCATAGCACTCTATGATGATTTTAAAAGGTTGAAACTTAAGGTCATTGTCACTACCCCCACCCTAAATCTTTCAAAGGCAGGTTTTAAAATTAAGAGTCATGTGAACTTAAACATTGCTGATGTCTTCACTTTTAAGTAATACAGTAATAAAGTTAGATCCTGGCAGCTGGCGTTCTTGAGGATTGACATGGCTAATTGGCTTTGGCATCTTAGCCTGAGGAAACCTCATCCATCACTACAGAGCAGGACTTTTGGCAAGAGTCAGAGAAAACATTTAATACTTTGTCTCTTGCTTTCTATGCAAAGCTGCTTTGCATTTTTGAACTTTCCAGTGTATCTTGTTAGAAGCTCAATGTAATTTTTTTTTAGGCTTCTTTAACATGATCTTTTACAGTGAATAGCTACTTGTTTGACTTTCTAGAATTAGCAAAAATGTCAATATTGCAAATCAATTTTGAAATTTACCTCTCGGATGAAGCTTATAGCTTATGCAGAATTTCATATCAGAAATATACTAAGTGCTAAAGAAAGCTACTTGACTTTTGTAGTTAACTCTTTGATAGTAATTGAGATGAAAGTAATGCTTCAGGTTCTGAAGAGCTCTCAGACACCCATCTCTAGTGCATATAGCATTTCTGATTGTGAGAATTGCTGTGGGCAATGATTTGATAGATGAAAAAAGATGGGTCAAGAGTGAGTTCAAGACTTCCCAGCCGGTGAAATCCCAGTAGTGTTTCAAGCAAGTTGAGGTTTTCCTGGTAGAAGGAAAGGGTTTCAGAGGTTTTCTGGGGGAGGCTTGTGAGGGCAAGAGTCTCCTGCTCTTCCTACTTCACAACAATCTCAGCAGTCCTCTTCCCTTCTCTCAGATCTTTACATTGTCAGGCAGTCACATTTTCTTCCTCAAACCTTCAAGAAACGCAGGTATTATCCTCCTCTCTCGGCAGCAGTCCCTGTTACCTGGCAGTTTCTGCTGCCCTCTCGAGCTTCCGAGGTTGTGACATTTGGGAAGAAGGGGAGATGTGCCTGCTCTGGGTGAAGTGGGGGGAAAAAGCAGTCCAAGGGCTGAAGAAGTTGAGGTGGGATCTTAAACGAAAGTAATTCTTTATGTGATAATGTAGGTGTAGAAATGGAAACTTCTTTGGAAAGGAGGGATTTTTTTCATTTCCAGCAATATTTGCCATTTGCATCTTCACCTCTGCTTCAGAACAACGCTCAGGGTCTGGGTGCTGCTGGCAGGAGGGAAATGCCCCGGGTGTTCAGCGAAGCAGGTAAAATGCTGCTGCAGGCTCGTCGCTCCTTCGCTCGGCCCAAACCCTGAAGTCCTTTGCTGAAGGTTGAAAATCAGTGGATGTTTTGCTGCCCGTGGGAGTGGTGCATAACAGGACAGTATTTGAGGCAGTGGGCTGCTAACGTATCTGCTTTATAACTGGTGAGCTGAGGTGTAAAGAATGAAGGAAAGGTGTTCTTGAGCTGGGTGCTCTGTAAACTCTTGATGTTTTGGGCAACAGTTGTAATGACCTATTGTCGGATACCAGATTTACCAGGAACACACAAAATTGAATTGGCTTGCTCTTGTTGGAGCACAAAGGAAATGGGCCAAGGCATTTGCGCATAGTCAAAGATACAGAGGTCAGTGGATCGGCAGAACTGCTAACTGAGTGCATTGGCTAAAATCTATAAATTCTCACTTTAACTATGTCTCTCTACTGCCTTTTAACAAAACTGAGAAATTTTAATGTATAGAATTTTGGAATCTTGATTTTTTTGAGGTTTTGGCAGTCCTACTTAAAATCTTCCAGCTATTGTGTTGATGATAGTTGTTGTCAAGCTGTTTCTTTATGGTGTCTGGGATGGATAAAGTATTATGAAAACTAGTCTTGGAGTACCGATATCATTTTATAGAAGAAAGTTTCAATTTTGTGTTCAAAATATGCAGAATGAAAGCATTTCTAAGAAGAATACAGTTTACAAAGTGTAAGTTGTTCTTGTTAGTTTGTGATTTTTTTTTCCCCTTTTTTTTTTTACACAACATTAATCTTACCATAGAACTGGCTGGTGGAATGAGCATGCATTGTTTCTGATTAATTCTATATTACATTTCATTATTATTTTCTGTGCTCCAAATGTTGCAGTTGAAATTAAATCCTTCATGCTTTTAATTACCTATATCCACTCCTAGTATATTGGTGCCAGTTCTAGTCTGATATTGTTCCTGACGTCATTTATAGGATAATGATAATTAAACAGAGCAGCAGTTTCAGCCCAGAAATCATTTTGCTCCTTTTAAAACTCTAAGCTGCCAAAATAAAAGTCAGTGTGTGTTTGCAATGCTTAAATACTAGTTCCACAGAAAGTTTTCAAGAAAAAAAAGTTTGGTCTAAAAGTTATAAATGTCTTTTTCCATACAAAAGTGAGTTGTTTTGGGAAACTGCTCCTTTTTCACACCTTCCGTGCTGGAAAACAAAAACTATACCTTTGCACATACAGTCTGAAGTAATCATGGTTTTTACATTTTCACTTCTACATTTTGAAGAAGTATTTTCTGTGTTAAAAAGTGTGTCTCGTGGCTATGTATAAAAGTGATTTCGAAAGTCTTATTGTAAATAAGTAAATATTTTTACTTATGTTTATAATCAGATATAATGGATGTGCCGGTGTATAGCCGTAACCTTGTGTAAACTGGCAAATGTTAACACGTGGCTCTTTAAGTTCTTTACATGATGCTGTTACAGGATATGTAGATTTTTAAACAGTGCTGAGACTAAGTTTTTTAGTTGTGTAAACAGTCACTGGTTTGGCATTCAGGGGGAGGTGGTTCATTTGAAATCTTGTCTCTGTGATATGCTCCTTATGCCTCTAATAAGGTTGGAAAAGCGGAGGAGGACAACTTCTAGCACAGCTTGTAAATGTCAGTCTGGATGGAAGACAGGTCAGCTTGGAAACGATATTGGTGTTGGAAAAGTGAAAGGAAAAAAATCCTTTCTCAAAGCTGAGCTCTTACGAGGAAAAATTGTTTTAGAAAATGTAGAATTCTGATTGTTTCTGGTAAAGCAGCAGGAAGTAATTCTGAAGTATCAAACTACAACTAGTAAACGTGGGGAAAGTTGAAGACAGAATAAGATTTATTTTAGCTACGTCTAAAGCTGACTGGTTTTCCTAAGGCAGTTTTTTATGT
Organism: Theristicus caerulescens; assembly: GCA_020745775.1. NCBI lineage: Eukaryota > Metazoa > Chordata > Aves > Pelecaniformes > Threskiornithidae > Theristicus > Theristicus caerulescens. Next base: position 124,192,181 of record CM036559.1, on the reverse strand, counting down.
TGGTTTGAGTCATGTCCACATCTGAAACGTTGCAATTAATGTCCTGTCTTTAAGACTATTCTGTCTTTAGAAGACAAACTGACTTTAACAGCATTTTTACAGGAAAATCCAGAGATGAGTGTGGAAGTAGGATCTTTTCGGAATCTCTCTATTTTTTTCTACCCTTTCCACACTATAAAGCAACGATCAGCAAATCAGCCTGTTAGTCACTATGGAAATTTCCATAGTGCATCAGTTATCATATCTTACTACAATATTCTGTTAAATAGGGTTATTTCAGAGGACCTGCACTGTTTGAGGTTGGTCTTATATGGTCACTTCCATGCGAATCTTCAATGTTTGTGTAACGTGAGTTGTGTGATTCTTTGCGGGGTTTCTTTGTGGTGCAGTAATCTTCCTCCGTCTGCTCAGAAGCAACGGAGTGCTCCGGTAGCTGCTGCTCTTCTCACCTCTTGAGGATTGCAGGAGATTTTTGTGGACTTTGTTAAAATAAGTCTGGAAATGGAAATTCCATGTTCAATATTTCTAGGGAAAAGAATGATCTGAAGTGGGAATCAGGAAGAGGGGCTGAATGCTATCTATTTAAAAACATGTGTTTCTTGACTTTAATACCTGTTTTATGTTGACAGAACATGTTTTGTCAATGAACTGGCACATATGCGATGTTTCTAAAGTTTGTTAAGGATATCCGCCATAGCTTGGGTTACAAAAAATGTGAGCATTGATTTCAGTAAGATGTGTTAGATTGACTTTCTATGAATTTTAAATAACTTCATTAAAAATGTCCTGAATTTGTTTAACTGTCCTCCAAAATCAAACTTAATAAATTGTCACCTTTGACTATTTTAAAATGTTAATGATTATATTCTTTTTCAATTGCAAATCTCTTCATCTTGAAAATTTATGCTTTCATTTATATAAAATCATTTGTATCCATAACCTTGGGTAAAGTAACCGGTGGCTTTAGTCTCTTTCATTCAAATTTCCTGGTACAATTCCCTTGGCAAAATTCTGTTTGCAGCATTTCATTTACATAATTTTATGCATTGTTTTGCAGATCAGTATGTTGATTAAAAGGTCTTTAAATATCAGTCATGTTGCAAAAATTTTCAAAGAATGTTTGTACAATTGCATTGGAAATATACACTCCTTGTATGTGTAAGCTCATGCCCCACTGGCTGCTTACAAATACTTTATAAACAATTGTATTTGCTTTGCATATTTAAAAATTTTAAATATTTTAGATGTTTGTATAGGAATTCTTTTTTTTTTTTTTTTTTGTTTAAGAAGAACAAAACCCCTTCCCTGCTTCCTGACACACACATGTACACACACATGCTGTCTTTGTCTCTATTTTTCTCTCTCTTTCTCTCTTTATGGATGTTTTTATTAACCAGCAGGAGCTTTACAAATTATGGTCATTCTCCCATATCAAAATATGCAGTTGTCTTTGATGACAACAGTTCTTTTAACACACTGAAATTCTCTGCTGTCCACGAAGTGACTTCTTGAATAACCCTTTTGCTTTACATTTAAACCTTGATGTTCACCATGTCTCTTATTCTTAGCCTAATTAAGACTGCTGGGAACTGAACCAGGTTCAGTTAAGCTGTGCAAACTGGTCCCCTGAGTCCTGAGCCACGACTCTGGTGTACAATATCAACCATTTTGTGTTGAAATGGATACACTGAACTTGAATATGGGCATTGTTTGCTAATGCTTGCAAATCATAGTAAGTTAGTGGCCTTAGGCAAAGCAAGAGGTAATGGGAATTCAGTGATGTAAATAACCTTGCTGGAGAACTTTGCCATGGTCATAAATAACCAAGCACTCGGACACCTCCCCCCCCCCCCGCCCCCCAAGAAAATCTATATAGGATTTTTACTGAATTGCATGGCTGCCTGCTTATGCTCCATGAATCCGAGTATACCAAAGGTTGAAGTTATTTCTATTTTGATAAATTTTGGAATAAGACCTCTCACTGGTATGTTAAAAAAGTCTTACTAATGGGTAAAAATCTGTCATTTTTTTCTCTGAATTCTATCAGGTGTGTAATATAGATTGTATATTGTGCATGTGGAGACTCAAAGCGTGTGTGTCAAACTAGTAAGATTATTTTTGGAGCTTTACTGAATAGAGTTCCTGCAGTCTGTAATTTGAACAGCAATTTAAGACAGTGTCAAACTGATTTGTGTTAACCAGTATCTTCTCATGCATAAGGGGGGTTGGAAGGAAGCCTCAAACACAGGTCCGGGGAGTGGAAAACCTTCAACCTATGCAGTGAAAGTTTTCCAAAATAGCTGTGAACTGAAAACAGAAGGGTGTTATGAGCAGTATTAGGAAACTATAGCTACAGGAATTTTGCCACTGGGTTAGGAAGAAAGGCCACCATAGCAGTGTGTCGGTGAGCATCATGACCTTTAGCAAAAGTAAATGATGAATTACTTGAGATTTACTGAAATCATTAGGTCAAAGGAACTGTTAGGCACTAAAACGAAGAAAATGAGTCAGTCAGTGTTTTGCAATACCCTAAGAAACAAAACCTGTAGTTTATGTTCATTTTTGCATTTTTAACATATTTTTTTCAGTTTGTGGGTCATCTTGTATGCAAAATCATCATCAGTCTGTAGATGTGAGTCCCATACTGTGGGCATATCTAAATTCAGCCACAGGGCCATGTATCTTGTCTGGGCCATAGTGTAGACATGGCTGTGTCACTCCCTTCAACCTGCCAAGTCTACTTGAGTGGCCTCAACGCACTCCAATAAACATTTATGAACATAATAATTCTACATTGATCTGTGGTTACTATTGTTTTGTACTCAGTTGCATACTATTTATCTTCCAGCAGTGTTCAAAACATTGGCTTAAATTTTGACTTGTAATTTTAAGTGCAGAGAATTCATTAATCTGTTACGTCACTGATATTTATGTGTTGATTAGAAAAATAAATCTTTTAAAACAGTAAGTCTTCATAATTAGAGATCTTTGTTAATGAAAACAAATTTGCAAAGTGTATTTATATTAAACTTTAATTGGGTTAACATCATGATGAACAAGAAAAGTGTTTATGTTGCTTGCTTTTTAAGGAAAATGGGTGGGAATAAATGGAGCAAGAGTTTACAGGTAGCTTGAACAGGTGATTTGGAGAAAAATACTTCAGAGGTTTGGTAATAGTTCTAATACTAGATTTCGAAGGCAAAAACCCATAGGGAGCTCCTGGAAATTTTTTTAATAATCACTTAATATCTACTAGATTGATAAAATGAATAATAGCAAGAACTGTGATAGCCTCTGTGACATTTTTTGTCTCTTGAAGTATTTTTAGACTGGCAGTTGAGATTATATTGACAAATGTTTGGATAAGCTCATATGATGATCTTCAAGGACCATGTTCAAGTCTTAAATAGCAGCTTTATTGGGTAAAACCACCCACGACTCCCAGAAAGATGCAGCTTGGTGCAAATGTTGGTCCAAGATTGTGGGCACTGCTGGAAGCGGTAAGATTACAAGTACCATCGGTGTGCCGTTGTTCTGTGCAAACTGTCACCAAGCCAAGCTGGCCGTCGCTCTCCCCCCGCTTTTGTTATTGGATTTGTAAGCAATGGAGTAGCTGATAGAGGAGCAAAAATGAACAGAAAGGGAAACTTAGGAATTTTCCAATGTATTATGTGATGACTGAGGAAGAAAATGGAAGGTGAGAATAAGGAAAAAGGGTGAAGCATATTGTGCTTTGTGCGCTTATCTCAAACACTTTTTTTTCCCCCTAAAAAACTTGGTTTTTTATTTAAAAACTGTATTTTAGGAATTTTAAATATGGATAGATTTTCCTTTTATATAGTAATGAGAAGAGCTTAAAGACTTGTAAGATGTGATAGCTGAAGAAAACTGTGTGAAAATAGTTTGGTCTGAAGAAAGGGAATGGTTGTTCACAAACAGAATACCAAGATTGGTTGATTGAAGAATTGATAAAAATATTCCTGTTCTGCAGGTAAAAAGCAAATCCACAGAAGTTGTATATACTTAGAAGCACAGAATCTGATTTAGTTTTTTGCCTCTTCCTATAGCTGTTTTCATGGAACCACGTTCACCAGCTTCATTTTTAGTTCTTTGAATTAGCCACAGAATTTCAGGTTAGTGCTGCAGAAATGAGGATCACACAATTATGGCATAGCACTAGGTAATGGGGAAGAGTACTGACTGTCATTGTCATAAATGCTCTGGAAAAGAAGAGACTGAGAAGAGAAAGTTTTACTATTTACAATTTGTGGAAGTAAGAGCTGGTTCTGGAGACTTGCAGAAGACTCTCATGATACTTTGCTGCTGCTGAAGTGGCAGTAACGCAATGCATGTGGGGAGAAAAATCCCTTTTTATATACACAGCGTTGGACTCCAAATTGTTATTTGGAGGGACAGGAAGTTGGAATTATGAGGAAAATGTCAGTTCAACACTTTGTAGCTATTAAACATCCCCTACTCCTCTCAATATTAAGGATGATTGGGAAAAGAATAGAGGATAAAACAGAAAAATCATTATCACACCACTATATAAATCATGGGTGTGCTGACAGGTTTACTACTGTCTACAGTTCTGGTCCTCTTTAAAGTGTAATAGAAGTAGAGAAAGTACCTTGTGGAAAAATAAAGACGCAAAGGTGTTGAAGAATATGTGTAGGTGGAGGAGCTAAACTAAGTAAACTCAGCCTGGGGAAGGATGACTAAGGAGGAATAGGAGACAAGTATGTAAAATTGTGTTTGCATGGAGAAGGGGAATAGTGATGAACTATTTACTGGTAATACAAGAATGAAGGGATGCCAAAGAAAATTGTTAGCTCTTCAAAACAAACTGATGCACACACATACAAAGCTGCACTGAGGAATTAATTGACACAGGACGTTGTGGATGCCGAAAGCTTTCTTGTGGGCAACAAGAGAAATCATGGGGAAAATAATTCATTAGGGCACTCAAATGTGAAGATCCTGTATCTTGTTCTGGCAGCTCTGCCCTATAGTTTGCTGAAGTGTGCAGCAGGGAGGGTGTTTTTCAGGCATTTGTCAGTGCTGGTTGTTAGAGGCAAAGTACTGAGCGAGGTGACCCGTGGGCCTCTTCTGGTATGGCTGTTTTTGTGCTCTTGGGTTTAATACAGATATTTCTCCTTCTGCTTCTGGAGGGTGAGTTCAAAGACTTTATACATCTACATCTGGAGAGGTGAGTCTCGTACCTTGGGCCGGTTCAGCTCCAGCAGCAGAAGGCGTTTTGGGGTGTGTGTAAGCTGAGAAACGATTCCAGCAGTTCGCTGGTTGACCCGCCGGACCCCGGGCAGTCTGCTGGAGAGCTTGCTGAAGCATACCGCTCCGCTTCCCACTGCGTCTTGGTCTGTAGCCTCTTACCTGTGGATTTGGTTTTCATTATCCTAGCTGTCCATGCAATAATTTATCAAACATATATAAGCAGGATTTTCTCTGTGCTTAATTCTTTCTCCCTTATGTAAAACAACCAGGCGTCTTGTGGCGAGCAGTAAGAGAAAACGCAGGGAAGCCACATGGCATTTGGCGCTTTGGAGCGTGTTTGGTGGCTTCTCTGGACACACGGTGCGTGCTTGTTGTTAGCGCTGAGTTACGTACAGATGGTGCATGCCTAGGAGGGATGTAGCTTACTTTACTAAATCCTTTGTTAGTGTATACGGATGTCAACATGGGGACTTGTATATAGATAGCAGAAAGTGCTCTCTTCAGCTGAGGTTGTTTGTCTCTGACAGATTTGGAAGTCTCTGTTCCAGTGGATGGAGATGGGGGAGCTTTTTAGCAAAGTGATTAGTAAGGCCTTTGTAACACTGATAGTGTAGTTTTGCTTTGCCTTGTTTTCAGACAAAGCAGATCTCTTCCCCTTCCCTTCTCACTAGTTTGAAAGCAGTTGGTCTGGTTAATGGTCATAGAAAAAATAGGCAGAAATCATATTTTTTTAAAAGAAATATGAAGAAATACTGGAAGGTTTTAAAGAACCGTAAATGCCATTAGCAGTTCTGCCTGTAACTCCTTCTGTTTATTCTCGGTTATCTAGTTAGAAACAAATCTTCTGGAGAAGTAGTTCCTCTTCCAGGCTGGAGGGAGGGAGAGGACGATGGCTTCATGACGCAGAAAGGAGGGGAGGGCTTCTTTTTAAAGTGCTTTTGAGTCTTGGCAACTTCCTCAGCGTCCTTTTAAGTGGGAAGATAAATACTGTATATAAAATCTGTGATGTAAATGTCTGAAAGTGTAGAACATTATTTAATCATAATAACGTGTATTTCCTAAATAATTATAACAGGAAATTAAATCATTTGGGCAATTTTGAGTGTTACATCATTCAAAGGGTTAAATGGTATTTTTGCTAGAGAGTTTTAATTAAAATAGATTACATTAATATTTCCCTGAAGTAATAGATATGTCCTCCCATTACACATCTAATTATTTCAGTAATAGTTTTAAAAATTTCCCTAATTTAAATTGAGAATGGCCAAAATGTTAGGTTTATAAACTTCACTGTATAAGAAGTTAGAAATAAGGGAGTTCTTTTGATTTTGATGGGTTTGAGCATCTTTTCCATATGGATTCAATCCACATTTTAATCGGAATGTGGAAGTCATTACTCTGACATCTGAAACTGAGGTAGCAATAAAAAAAATTATCACAAACAAGACAGCAGACACAAATTATTTTGTGTTTATTACTGGGTGGCCCTTTTGAAACTTTCCCAAAGTTAATTGGTTCCAGATATTTGAGAATTGAAATTGTATTATGACAAATTTATTTCTGGTCATATTTAACTTGAATCTCCTCAGTAAGGCTGGCTTAAACAAACAGAAGAATTGTCAACCCACTCATGCCTGCCTTCAGTTTTTGTTGTAGTAGCTTTAATCCTAGTGATTTGGTTTAATAAAGACCACTGAGAAAACAAACACTGGTAGTGACTGCACTGCTCTTGTAAATTATTTATCAGATCTCTAAGGTTTTACTGTGGCGTAAGTGCTGCTGTGTTAGCTTAAATCGTTCACAAAGATGTCATGTCGGATTAAATGCCTGTGTAGAGTTTATATATGCCTGTGAGCAACATTTCCTGCCGCATGTGATGGGGATGTGTGTGTGCGAGGCGGCGGACGTGCAGACCTGTCCCTGCCGTCATGGCGAGTGGGTGACCAGGGTGGGCTAAAACGCAAAACCTGGAGTTTCGCCCTCTGCTTCCAAGGCAGTGGGTAGCTGCCCTACGCAGGACGGTCTGTCTGAGTTGTTTTGTGGCTGTAGGTGTTCAGCGAGGTCTCAGATATGGGTTAACGATGGGTTATTTGTGTTGCTCACCTTAGGTTATGTGTGCTGGGAGCCCCAGGGGCTTTGTATGAGGGAGGCAGGCGAGTCCAGGGCAAGGGTGCACCGCACCTCAAGGAGTTCTTATGAACTGATGTGATGTATTTTCTGTAGATAGTATAGAAGATTTTAAAATATTTGCAAAGGGGAGATAAGTGTGGCTAAGTAGCATTGTCATATATATGTCATATATCTTATATTGTTGTGAAGTCTACTGCTATTGCTATATTTATTGAATATTTATTCAGTATATTCATTGAATATTCATATGCCACTATTGTATAACAATAGCATTATTTTTCCCTTTTAAACCTAAACTTAGGCATGAAAAAGGTTATAAAATGGAAGTTACTGTAGTATTTCCCTGACCTATCTATCAATAAGTACCTCAAACCTTTTTTGTTCCTGTAAGAAACAAGCCCTTTTTCAAATTTCCTGAACTTTTATTACGGGTGTCAAGTTTTACTCTTTAAAGACTTTTAACATCTAGAGTTAGAAATAGCTAAAGCTGTTTCTAACAAGTAAATTAAGTAATGAAAGTCTTGCAATGCTAAAGTCAAAAGTGGAAATTGCTAAGAATTAATTAAGTTTCTCTTAATGAAAGGATCTAATTTGTAGCTTGGTGTGCCAGGTCCTTGAAAGACAGTCTTTTTCCTGTCAAAGCTTGTGTATTATCAGCTGTGAGACACTGGTAATAAGATACACACACAAACCCCACACATTTATATGTATATATAAACTTTAAAAACACACCTGGTGAAAGGGAAGAGAAAGGCTTTGTCTGTCTATATGTTTTCCAGAATTAGCAGTAAGTAAAAAAGTTAAAGGAAATGTTAGATTTGTGTAGGCATGGCTTTAATTAATACAAGTCTATGTTCTGTAAGTGTTGTGTTTGTAAAATTTATGAAAGAGCACTAAACTGCATTAGGGTAATTTATGGACCAAATAAATGTCAGTTGCTAAGGTAAACTAGTGTAGGAAACAGTGTAACTAGGATAAAAAAGTGAAGAACTAGAGTAAATTGTAAATGTTGTAGGAACAGTGATACAATTGTTTCTTTATATCCACCCAAGCAAGTATAAGTTCGTTTACAATATATTTATTAACAGTCTCAGGCTAATAAAACAACACTTACAAAGCAATTTTGGACACTTTCCAGCTCTCTGTTTTGTGTAGCGACAAGTTGGGCCAGTGATTTTTTTTCTTTAATAAGAAAAAAAAAAAAAGGAATCTGTATTCCTGGCTCCTTTATAAGGTTGTTAAATTTGCTGTTTGGCATTTCAGAGCAGTGTTTTGCATTGTGCTCAATTAGCGCAGACGAAGCAATCGAAGCACCGGTTTCAGAAATGTACCTAATTACTATAAAACACTGAGAGATCCATTCATTCTGCCTTTCTGGCTCCGTGGGTGCCAGCCACAGAGACTCCAGCAACTTCTGAAGCCTAATCCCAGTTCGCGTCTCCACGTTTCTGTGGCACTTGCATTTTGGAAGCCGTAATGTGGTCTGGCTGTTTACGATCATGTGTTGCTATGCCTTCCATCTGTAGTATATTGTGGAAGTGAAAGCTTGGTGCATGGGAAGAAATTGAGAAAGACCCTCTATGGTAGGAGTCAGAATAATTAAAAATAAAACATAAAATATCACCTCCTTTTTCTAGGGGGGGAAGAAGGGCTGAAGGGTCTTTTTCTTTAGGTCTTTTAGGTTGGATATTAGGAAAAACTTCTTCACCGAAAGGGTAGTCAGGCACTGGAACAGGCTGCCCAGGGAAGTGATTGAGTCCCCATCCCTGGAGGTATTTAGAAGATGGGTAGATGTGGTGCTTAGGGACATGGTTTAGTGGTGGACTTGGCAGTGCTGGGTTAACGGTTGGACTCGATGATCTTAAGGGTCTTTTCCAACCTTAATGATTCTATGACTCTATGATTTTCAGGCTCAGTGAAAATGGATCAATTTTGGAATAGGATTTACTTGCAGCTTGTAGTAGCCATTATAATTTGATGGCTGGTTTGATGACTGACCTCTCCCAGCTTGATGACAAACCTTTCCCAGTAGCCTTTTTTGGAGACTTCTGGTTGATAACTTATTTTTTAAACAGCTACTGGGCCTTTAAACCAAGACTTAACACAGATGAGCATCTGCTGCTTCCTTCAGTAAGATCTGTGTTCAAAATAACAAAAACACACCTCACTACTCTAGTTGAAGCTGTTTTATCTGGAGGCTTTTGTAAAACGTTAATTCATCCATCCCTCTTTTTACTGGGTGAAGATGACTGCTATCAGGTAATTCTTCAATATAGATACTTGTGTTAATGTAAAGCCTGTAACACAGCTGCATCTGGGGAGCATCCTACTGTTGACAATTCATGCTAACAATTTTTCTGATGTTTTGATTATGCAACTCCTTTAAATGCCAACGAAACTCATTAGTTTTAGCAGCTTCAGCACCATTCCTTCAGCCATGTTATGAAAGCTTTCTAAAGCGTGAGCCCAGATGAGACATTATAACAGTCTGATTTACGAGCCCATTTGATGTTTCTTCACTTATCAGGATTAATTTGCTCATTTGATGGGCAACACAGCTTGTTTTAGGCTCAGTTGATTGTCTGCCACAGTCTCTAAATTGTTTTTAGTATTGCTGCATTCCTTATACAGTTCATTCTTCTGTAAGCGTGATTTATGTACTTTTTCCCCAAGAGGTATGAGCTATTATTTGGCTGTGCTAATGTACAGGATATTCAAACGAACATGCTTATCCATGCAATCCAGTGCAGTTTATATAACAGACCTACTACATGTATTTGTTACCTTTAAACCTTGCCAGGAATAACTGTACGTTTTGTTCCTGGTCAAAAATCCTCTTTCTTGTTATTTTGTACTTGGTTAAAGTGTTTGTTGTGAATCTTAAAATCCGTATAGTTTTTTTAGCTTCCTTGCATGTTTAACATAAAGAGAATAAGTAAATCTAGGGTGAATAAAGTGGTCTGGTGAAGGGATTTTGTGATTTGTCTGCCCCTAAGGTGAGGAACAAGAATTTCAGCTTAAATTTAAATTGAAGCTTAAGCTATCTCCTCATTGCTTTCCCTGCTTTCCCAATATTGTGATACAGCCCTACATCACTTGGAGTAGCTTAGGACCATGCTGTGGTTTCTGGATTTGGTAAATCTAGCAGGTGATTTACTGGGGATGCTTCCTGTTGATCCTAAGAAATGTGCAAGCTCAACTGCAGGCTTAAAAATCACTTGCTTTGTCTTTGCTTTGTGTGAATGTCTGTGTGAATGTTGTGCATTGGGACGTGCAGATTTCCTACCTTCATAAATAATACATTTTATGAACAGAGTAGACTATTAGGACAGAATATACAAACCTGCATTTCATGTACCGCCAGACATTCATCTGCTAATTCTTGTAATAATTCAATGAATTCTGGTCTTGTGCTGCAAAAATGAAATGTGAATGCAAGGTGTTCCAAATAAGTATTTTTCAAGGCTTTTTAAAATGAGAATTTAATGGTGGTGTCCTTGTGTACAGGAATTGTGTATTGTGTATTGGATAGTGTAACAAAAATTTAGATTAATAGTGTAAATTCATCATGAGTAAAACACTAATTCCAGAGAAGCATTTTGTTTTAGATTAATTTTGTTAGTATGATATGTAGGAGACTTTTTTTAAAGTGCCATGTTTTGGGCTAAAATTTCTTCTATTTAAGTACCTTATGAAATTTCTGTTAACTTTACTGTGCAAAAAGCTTTTTTTCTTAAACAGGCCTTGGGTGGGTTTTTTTTTTGTTTGTTTGTTTGGTTTTTTTTTTTTTTGTGTAATATTGGTGTGTTTTGCTCTTTGATGGATTTATTGTCTTACTGGAGGATACTGAATCTTTGATATCATTGTCACTGAAGGAAAATAAGAAGGAAATTCAAGATTAAATGTTACTCTAATGACCATGTTTGTAGTTAAATTTAGGTTCTTATTTAAAAGGTGGCACTGGTGCAGACTGGTGCTTACCGCAGTTTTTCTGTATTTTAAGTAGTTTGTACTTGTAGTTTTTTATTTTATCTAGATTCCTTAAGCTAGATTTCAGGGATAGTTATTCTTACAGATTTCATGTTTTTGTTAATAACACGATGGTTCAGCCTTAAGGTTAGGTATCTTTCAGTATAATAAGAATTGAGAATAATACATTTCTGAGTAACAATGCTGCATAATAAAGTGCTTCATGTCATCGTGAGAGTAATTAAATCTGGAGTGCAAAATATTACGTTACAGTCCTATGGTTCATTTATATGTGTGGGAAGGTTGTTTCTAAAAACAGGCCAGAAAGAAAGATTGTTTTCACTCCAAAGTGAGCATCACATCTTTCTCTAAATGATATTAAAATTTAAACTCTACTTACAGAATATCATATCCTACAGACATCAGTTGTACTAACGAGGTGCTTGTTTAACTTCAGTCTCTACAAGTCCATAAAAATGGTCTTTAACTGTGCGATCACATAATGCCTTTTCCTTGTTCCCAATGAATGATTGAAGATATCTTCTGGATTAGCAGCTGCTCAACATTTTGTTTTAACCATAACCATTGGTGTGTGTTCAAAAGTTCCTTAAAGTACAGGTTATCAGTTCCTCCATGGGCTTTTCTCTGATGCTCGTCAGCTGCAGTCTGTAAATACTTCACAGACTGTTAAAATTTATCCTCATCAATCAGCTGTAAAGTGGCAAATATGGTAACCATTTTAGGCATGAGAAGTAGTTGCCTAGAATTATTTATTCTGATGGCGTTCAAACAGTATTCAATAACTTAGTGTGATTCAGTGTTAGAAAGCTGAGACATTTGCCCCTCGCTCTTTCCAAATTTGTCGGCTTATATTTTTTTAGCATATTGGAATTTTAGTTGGTCTCTACGTTCTCAAGGCAATGGATGGCAATAACTAATTCAATATTCTTTATGACTTTGGGAGGCAAGTAGAAAGTATTATTCCTCTTTTGGAGGAGGAGTTGCCATGGTATTACCATCAGGAGTAGATTTTCAGGACTTCTTGATTTCCCGCCCTTAAGAAAGAAGACCACAGTGTGCCTATTTACAGAAAAATCTTCTGTATTTCAGTTGTCTTTCCTGATGTCAGATAAGAAGAATAAAAGCTAGGGAGGACAAGTCTTATGAGGAGCAGCCAAGGGAGCTGGGGATGTTTAGTTTGGAGAAGAGGAGGCTGAGGGGAGACCTTATCGCTCTCTACAACTACCTGAAAGGAGGCTGTAGTGAGGTGGGGGTCAGTCTCTTCTCCCAGGTAGCAAGCAACAGGACGAAAGGAAATGGCCTCAAGTTGAGCCAGGGGAGATTTAGATCGGATATTAGGAAAAATTTCTTCATGGAGAGAGTGGTTAGGCATTGGAACAGACTGCCCAGGGAAGTGGTGCAATCACAGTCCCTGGAAGTATTCAAAAAACGTGTGGATGTGGTGCTTAGGGACATGGTTTAGAGGTGGACCTGGCAGTTAGGTTAACGGTTGGACTCGATGGCCTCAGAGGTCCTTTCCAACCTTAATGATTTTATGATTCCATGATTCTATAATCCAGCTCTTTTGCATGAACTTTGCTTATTTTACCAATACTCTTTACTGGGTTTTTCCTGCTTTGCTCATGATTTGCCTTCCAAATTTTAGAGAAAGTGAAGCAGGGATTTTACAGACCTGGCGTTGATCGCCACGTAGCTTTATTTCCTTCTTTTACCATTGTCTATAGCAACTGTCCAAATTCTGGTGAAAGGCTAACATCCTATGAGACCACTGATATGCGATAGTAGAAATCAAGTCTTGTATTTTTTCCATTAGAGTAGGCTAAACTTTTTTCCCTATATAAAAACGTGCCCAGTTATTACAAACGTGCCCAGGATTACAAAGCTAGTTGGCAATAATTACCAGGTCGTTATACACCAGGCAAGGATTTTTCCTAGTGTTGAAGTGAATTCATGACAGTAATTTTGGCAATTGCAATATTGTTGAGCAGGCCTGACTGAAAGCCTCTTTGGCTCTAATGTGTTTCAGGACATGGAGATTGTAGCCAACTTCATCTCAGGGGGTTTGAGTCTGAGTCTGGCTGGTGCCTTGATTTTTAAGGGCATTTCACTAATTTAGCTTGCTAGAGGTACTTTCTTCTGCTTTGACATTTGGTATTTGTCCCCCAGTCCTGCTGCTGGGCTGGCTACAATAGTTCATCAGTTGGGAGGGTCAGTCCAGTTAGCTTCTCTTCGTGGAAAACGTTCAAGAGCAAGGAGGAGTATCCAGCTCCTGGCATGACAGAGAGACAGAAGTGAAGTGTTTTAAACTTAGTTACTATACATGAGTGAATCCTGCGTTTTTGGAAGTTCAGAATTCTTTAGCTACAAAATTAGTAGTGAGTTCTTACAATTTTTGTTTGATCAGATCTGACAGACTCTACTACTTTTCGCTGTTGTGTGTTTATACAATGTTTTCATGATTGTGGGTAGGTGTTACATCAAAACCTTGGTTATTAAAAGGCAGGGCTTCTGGAGTACAATTGCACTGCAACTTCTGTCAACGGTCTTAGTGTTCAGAATAGACGTGGCCCTTCTGATAGCGTATGCAGAGAAGTGTGGCTTCCTTCTGAGATTGGTCTTATGATAAAAGCTTCCTGCCTTTCTTGAAAAGAAAAAAGAGCATGCAAGTGTGCTTTGCTATGGGCCTCACACTACTTGGCAGTGAAGGCTATTCTCAGACCTTGGAGGTACTGCTGTCGTGCCAATTTTGAAGAAAGGTGCTTGGGAAGAAGAAATCTTGTTCGTTCAGTGTGTCTGAAATGGCTTTGCTTGCAAACTCTGTTGAGCATTACGCAGCCTGTAAATGAAGATTTCTGTTCTCCTGGGCAAAATAAGAACCATTTTCTCAAGAACAGGAAGAGGTTGGCCAGTGCTTCTGCCAGCTCTCACAATATTGTTCTAAGCCCTGAAATTTTCAGCTCTCCTTAAAAGAAGTTAATTTTTTTTAATAATGCAGGAAACCACGTTATGTTAGTAGTTAGTTACTATTCCCTGTATAAACCATACCAAAATTGACTTTCTGAAATTTCTTGCTGACTGTTTTAAGTGGTTTTAATCAGTTACAATCAGCATTTGATGTATTTTTTTATAGACAACAGCACGTGGTAAGTAAATCACACCAATTCATTTTTTGTTAGGTCATCTCCAGAATACACATACTCTTTATCGCAAACAATTTAGCTGTTGTCCAACATCAGGCAAACTTTTCTAGACAGATGAGGGAGGCATTTTTTTAAGTTGCACCAAAAATGAAATAGCATGAACCTGTGTCTTCTGTTTCTAATTAGTTCGGAAAGATTGCGTGACATACACATGTTTAAACAATAAGGTTGGTGAGTTGAGTGTCTCATCCAAAGTAGATGTAGTCTATAATACTTATTGTTTACAGCACGGTGATGATAAATCACTAGTTTGAAAATGTTTTTTAGATTAGGTTTGTATTAGTTTAACTCATAACTCCGTGGGTAAATTACAATACATGGAAACAAAACAATTGAGACAAAGAAATTTTTGTTCCATTTGCAAATACTGAGAGCTACTACTTAAAATTGCTACCAGTGGGAAATATAAAAGATGAGGTAATCCCCTAAAGAAAAAGGACCATGGTTGTGAAACACATTAAACATAAAGCTTGTAAAGCTTGTAGGGAATGCACTGAATTGAACCCTCTCAGAGTTCATGCTAACAAGAAATTCTGGTCAATGAAGGCAGATAAAGGAATTGTAAATGACTGTATTTAAAGTAGTCTGGAATTCCAGAACACATGCTTGGATAATATGAAATAAAGCTGTCTAAATATGCAGCTCTCATTAATTTAGTGGTGTTGTGGTTTAGCCCCAGTCGGCAATCAAGCACCACCCAGCTGCTCGCTCACCCTCCCCCCCGGTGGGACGGGGGAGAGAATCTGAAGAGCAAAAGTAAGAAAACTTGTAGGTTGAGATAAGAACAGTTTAATAACTGAAATATAATAATAAGTTGTAATGAAAAGGAAAATGACGAGAGAGAAGAGAGAGAGAGAAACAAAACCCAGGAAAAACAAGTGATGCAACTGCTCACCACCTGCAGACTGATGCCCAGCCCGTCCCTGAGCAGTGATCACTGCCCCCTGGCCAACCCCCCCCAGTTTATATACTGGGCATGACGTCATATGCTATGGAATAGCCCTTTGGCCAGTCTGGGTCAGCTGTCCTGGCTGTGCCCCCTCCCAGCTTCTTGTGCACCTGGCAGAGCATGGGAAGCTGGAAAGTCCTGGATTTACTGTAAGCACTACTTGGCAACAACTAAACCATCAGTGGGTTATCAACATTATTCCCATACTAAATCCAAAACACAGCCCTACACCAGCTACTAGGAAGAAAATTAACTCTATCCCAGCTGAAACCAGGACAAGTGGTCATAGTGAAACTTAAAAATGTCTATGTTACAAGACCCAAGGCTGCTGGAATAGCTTGCTGGTGTCATTGGTTATTTAAATCTCTGCCATTTTCCAGGAGTTAGAGTGGAGAACAGGGATCAGGAGTCTCTGGATTTTGCTCTCAGTTGTCTCAGTAACTCACTGAGGAACTGTGGGTAGACTGAAAGCTCACCTCAGTATGCTTTTACTTGTATCACAGAAGAGTTTGACTTCACTTACTTACGATAGCTTGGGAACAAATTCTACAGGAACATCCTGGTGCTCATTGCCATGTCACACACCCTTCCTTCTCATCTGTCGGCTTTCTTTCATGGTGATCTTCACCAGTGCTCTTCAGACCAGCAGTGCCAGGAGTTAGAGAATCACAGCAAGGAGCCAGAGTGGACGGGCAGGCAGAGATGTAGTTAAGTAGTTCAACAAGGACAAGTGCAAGGTCCTGCACTTGGGTTGGGGCAATCCCCGGTATCAATACAGGCTGGGGGATGAAGGGATTGAGAGCAGTCCTGCAGAGAAGGGCTTGGGGGTACTGATAGATGAAAAGCTGGATGTGAGCTGGCAATGTGCTCTTGCAGCCCAGGAAGCCAACCGTATCCTGGGCTGCATCAAAAGCAGCGTGGCCAGCAGGGCGAGGGAGGGGATTCTGCCCCTCTGCTCTGCTCTGGTGAGACTCCACCTGGAGCCCTGCGTCCAGCTCTGGGGTCCTCAGCACAGGAAGGACATGGACCTGTTGGAGCAGGTCCGGAGAAGGCCACTGAGATGATCAGAGGGATGGAACAGCTCTGCTATGAGGAAAGGCTGAGAGAGCTGGGGTTGTTCAGCCTGGAGAAGAGAAGGCTGCGAGGAGACCTTATTGTGGCCTTTCAGTACTTAAAGGGGGCTTATAAGAAGGATAGGGACAGGCTTTTTATCACGGTCTGTAGTGACAGGACAAAGGGCGATGGTTTTAAACTGAAAGAGTAGACTTAGATTGGACATAAGGAGGAAATTTATTACGATGAGGGTAGTGAAACACCGGCACAGGTTGCCCAGAGAGGTGGTAGATGCCCCATCCCTGGAAACATTCAAGGTCAGGTTGGACAGGGCTCTGAGCAGCCTGATCTAGTGGAAGATGTCCCTGCCCAAGGCAGGGGGTTGGATTAGATGACCTTTAAGGGTCCCTTCCAACCCAAACCATTCTATGATTCCATATGGTGTTGGGGTTCAGTATAGCTGTGGGCTCGGGGCAGTGTTGCCCTGTTATCCCAACACTTGGTGACTGCATCAGGCCTGGGTGGACCTGTTGTTCCTGCCCGTTGTTCCAGTGGCCCCTGGCCAGGCAGCAGAAATGTCCCCCATGGATCAGTTCCAAAGGGGATGGAGGGAGGTGGGAAGCCTTCCCGCTACAGGGATGGTGCGGGATGAATGGATGGGTGCATTGCGCTCTGTCTTACCATTTTGGAGCTGGAAATCTGAATAGTTCGCTAATCCTGAATCCTGGGGGAGCAACTGACTACGTGCAAGTGTGCTCGTATATTCCTGGGCTGGCCAGAGTGGTCTTTCAGCTCTTATCTTTTATTCTATCTGGCAGCATTACTAATCAAAACCATTTTTGACAGTTGTCATGTGCTTTCT
This sequence comes from Theristicus caerulescens, assembly GCA_020745775.1. Taxonomy (NCBI): domain Eukaryota; kingdom Metazoa; phylum Chordata; class Aves; order Pelecaniformes; family Threskiornithidae; genus Theristicus; species Theristicus caerulescens. The sequence goes on along the minus strand of CM036559.1, from coordinate 124,174,765 downwards.
GCAGGCTGGCTTGCAGCTGTTTTCTGTCCTTCTGCTGTGCGAGTGGAAAGGAGGAAGGTTTTAGCTGGCTTCGGTGGTTTGCTTCTCAGATGCAGAAACCTCTGCTTGGTGCTGGTGGCGGGGCAGCCTTGCTTGGACCTCCTTTCTCTGGCATTTCTGTCAAGGCAGAGGAGATTAAAAGGCCTATTTCTCCAGTTTCCCATGCTGGCTGCTGGCCTGGTTTGTGGGTAATTGAGTTTGTGAGCATTATACTGCCAGATTTTTTTTTTTCTGGTTTCCTGATATTTAGTTAATTGCAGCGTTGAGCTGTTCACTCCTTTGTGCAGAGAAAAGTAGAAAAAGGTGAAAGACAGTTACAGGCTGGGACCAGGAATCCCAATTAAATACCAAGCATTTTTTGGGGGCGGGGGGGGGGGGGGGGGAGGAAGGAAAGAGAGAACAGGTAGGGAAGAAGTTGGGAGAAGAAAAAAAATTATCATAATCTTGGAAAAAGTTACAAATCCCATAACTGCAGACTACTGGGCTCAGATTAAGATAAATAAATACTAATGTTTTTATTTCATCCTCTTGGCAGCATATAATGCTTGATTATTTTTGTGCTTGGTTCATTTGTTGAGTGCGTATTCTGCAACTGTAAGTTTTAAAGCTGTTTTAGGGAGAGGCTGAGGTTGGTGAGCTGGTCTGCAGCAAGGGGGGGTTCCTGCAGTGGAGACACAGTGAAGGCTAAATGCAAAGTCTATCACCACGATGTATATTATCTTTTGGGTGTTATGAAGATCAGGGTAGTTTAGTTAGGTAGTAGGGTAGAGGTAAATTAATTCATACGAGAGTTCATTAACCCTGAAAGTGCAGATTTAGTTCAATGAGCAAATTGAATTTGTTAGTGTAATAGAAATTGCACTGAACCGATCAAATATTTGTGTGTAAATTTGAACCTATGTTTACATGACAAATCTGCAAATATTCTAAGGAAGGAGCAAGACGTAACTCAAAAAGAGCTACCTGTGCTGTTAATCTCGTTACCTTTAATACTAGTTTATTTATGCTATATTAGTGATGAGTTTTACAAACCCCCAAACATCTGGTTAATACTGGTTTATTTATGCTATATTAGTGATGAGTTTTACAAACCCCCAAACATCTGGTTAGGGAATCAACATACATTTATTATTTGAGAAAGGAGAACTGTTTTCAGTTAGTACTTTTGTTGTATAAGATACACGGCCATGTATGTGCTTTATTTGCTTTCTATCCTCTAATCTTCAAGCTGGTCTTTCCTCCTCCCCCATAAATTAGAGCAGATTTGGCCCTTCTCTTATGCATCCAGCACTTCCACAAGACAGTCCTGCAAGCTGATAATTGCTGAGAGTCGTCAATACTGCAGCTATGTGTCCTTCCATTCCTTATAGGCATCTTTATTTTCATTTGGGACAGGCAGTAAAACATGATTATATAATGGAATTGTATTGTCCTTCTACTAAAAGTGCACAAATGTTGTATAAGTAACCAGAGGAAAGGGAAATCAAATATTACAGAATGAGAAGGTGGGTGTTTGGTGCAATATTTTCTCTGGGTGTTCACATTCTGAAAGCTGAAAATGGAAAAAAATTGGCGAAGTTTCAGAAAATGGGTGCAAGGCTATCATGCGCTTTGTAAAATACGCTTTATGGTGGGATTGAAATTGTTTAGTCTTTATAGACTTCATAGTTAAGTTGCTTTTATTGAAGGTAAAGGTTAGAAGTGATTTGATCTGCTAATGACTGAATGGAAACAGCTTGTGTCTCACAGATGTCAAGTATATACTGATCTACTCATTGTACAAGTAAGGTTCAAATGGTTCAGTAATGAAGGCAGAGATGTTCAGACTCTTTTAAAAAAGTAAAAGACAGAGGTACATGGAATTCACACCTGTAAGATGGAACGAGTGAAATTTTTTTTATGGTTTTCCAGAAAGTAAGAATTTAAATATATGTCTCTTCAAAAGCATCAGTTCAGCTTCAATGTTGTATTTTAACATATTTTACATATATTTTAAATTCATAAAACGTACAGAATGGCAGTAAATTCTATATTGGTATTGTAGTAATTTCATCAACAAATGTAACAATAAATAAGCTCACCAGGTAAGTTAAATCTGTCATCTGCAGTAATGTTTAGATGGAGAGGGTTGCCTTACAGTTGAAATTTTGTGGACAGAAATTAGGAAAAATATTTGATTTCAGAAACTTCTTGTGCATTTTCCTATTCATTATTGCTTCTGAATTTCACCACATCTCTTTTTTTTTTTATAGCACCCGTGCTTGTTTTCAAAAGCTGTGTGATGGTTAGCTAATAAGGGCTATAACAATAGTTCGTTTGCAGTTTGTAATCAAGTTGAAAAATGTTAGTGGTGATTTTGGATAGACTGTCAATAACCTTTTTTTAATGTAATTCGCTTTTCGTGAAGAAACACAAATTTTACAGGCCAGAGCTGTCAGCCAGCTATTGTAGCCAAGATCAGCAAACTTAATAGGAGTGAAAAGAACTCTTTTGTGGTATTCTATCCATTTTTATACTTATAACAAATTGCACCATTTTAATTTTAATTAAATCTGTAAATTGCTGTGAACGACTTCAAAAAATCTGTGCCTTTCAGGACATATCTTTAAATAGATTGTTTGTTTTTTTTTTTAAAGGCACATTTAGAAGTAGGTGCCAAAATTTGTCAGGTGATTAAAAAGCATGCATTTCTGAATTAATTAATTTGCATTAGCAATCCCTTCCACTGCTCGCATTTGGAGTTTTAACTTCAGTAAAACAGTGACTATTTTGATGAAGTATTATAAGACCGTTTTATTTTTGTGACTAGCAAATTCAAAACATCTGGAATCTAAAGTACTGTTTTTCTTGCTGTTTTTCCTACAATTGCCATCAATAATGCGCAATTATTTTCCACTTTAGTTCTGGTTCATACAAGTGGCTTCTTTTTTTTTTTTTTTTTTTTTTTTTAAAACCCACTTGCAAGAAATTTGAACAGAAGCGACTGCTTTCTTGGAGGGGGAGCAGTTGGTCATCTCCAGTTGGTCTGGAGGTGACATTAGAGCTTGCTCAGCGTTACAGGGTGGTAAGATACACGAGGCTGCCATTTCACCTCACATATAATGTAACACAGTATACATTCCTTACAATGAAGAACAATTTTAGGATTCAGTAACTATCAGCTTGGCAACACATTTATTTCACGCTGAGATCACGAAAACCATCTGTTGATAATTTGCTTTCTTATGGACCTCTGACTCGCATGTCTGAATAGAAGTATCTAAAGTCATTGCCTAAGCCTGCAATGATTCTTATTTAAGGCTTATTCACAGTGAATTGAATGCAAATAAATTTTTACAGCTTCATTAAAAATCTGGTTATAATGAAATATTTAATGCTAACAGAGGCAGAAGCAGTTAAAAATGATCTAAATTCCTAGTCGGCGGTTTCTTTGGGAACACTATTATTATTTCTTAAATGGAGAGTTTTGCTTTTTTAGTAGGTTATCCTGACACAATGATAAATATTTCCAGTCAGTTGTATTTTGTAGTCACAGTTACACATCCTAACATAAAATACAAGGTTATTTTAATATTTTCAGCGTTTAAAAAATTGACTTAATTTATGCTGTATTTTTAAATTAGGAAGCAATAAATGTAATTGTATGTAAAAACTTGGCATTCAGTGGACAAATGTCTAATATAAATATATGCAAGAATTTTAAAAGATATTTTGAAGATTGAAAAGGGCTGCCATTACAACCAGGTAATTAAACTTATTCTAAATGGCATGTAACTGTGGGTATCTCTGCTTAAGGATGCTGTGAACTGTGAGCCAGAAGAGCCGTGAAAACTGTTCTGTGGGGCAGAAGGGAAGTTTTGACCTGATGCCTAAAAGTATGCTAAACTTTTCCAATAGAAATCTATTGCTGAAGTAGTCCAAGAAATTATTTTATAAGGTAGCCTGTGTTGAAAGATAGATTAATTTGTGACAGAGTAGTACCCTGCATGTTTTTATCAGATTTAATCCAACTAAATAAACAAACTTCCTGTTTCAATATACTTAATACTTTAAAAAAAATATTTAAAGTTGTGACTGGATTTAAACTTCATCAACATTGAAACAAGTTGTATGAGAATATTATGCAGCATGAATATTGGCTATTATTGTACTAATAACTTTGGTAGGTTTGAAATTAAAAACCAAGAATATACCAGGCAAGATGTGTTCAATAAACTGGATTTTCAGTCAAAGTAGATTTGATGCCTTGTAGGGATCCTTTTACTATCAGCAAGATATTATCACATACAGAATTTCAGAAAGTATACGAGGTGTGGGAGCATATTGTTCTTTTTACATTACTCTTGTGGGATTCTTCCTTCATACGCCTTTTCTCCCCCCTATTCTTTATGGAGCATTAAGTATGATGGAGTTTGTCTTTAACATTTAAAAAAATGTAGGTTTTTTTGTGAATTTATATTTTAAATTTCTCCACCCCCATGCTTATTCCTCCATATTTTAAATTTCTCCACCCCCATGCTTATTCCTCCATATTCAACCTGTACACCTTGAATGCCAGCAGGATGCTCTGTGTTTCGGGATTTCAGTGTGGCTTGGCTTGTCACAGCTAGAAACCGCAGAAGAAAGAATGGCCTTCCACTTGGCTGGCACGAAGCATTTCCACCAGTTAGTATTTGGGGAACTGGGCTGTGCTTCTTTGGGAACAGGGAATTTACAGGCCATCTGGAAATTGCATTTTTTTCACGGACTTGTCACTGAAAACATTGTTCTGAAATACTGGAACAGGTTGATCAAAGAGGTTGTGGGACCTCCATCCTTAGAGATGCTGAAAACGTGCCTGAGCAAGCGCTGGACAACCTGCTCCAAGGGGCCCTGGGTAGGACCAGATGACCCAGGTGGTCTCTGCCAAACGACTCTATTTGTGCCTGCATTTGTGGGGCAGAAAGGAAAAAGATGGAAATTGAAGACAGTGCTGGAGTTTGTCCAAAACAGAAGTGTTACAGATAAATTCAGATTTTTAAGACTGGCCAAATTTTCCTATCCTGATTACTTTTATCATTAGTCTCTGTGATGTTATAGCTTTATGAAGGTCTTAAAGAAATTTCTGAATTTCTGAATGGTTTCATCTTGTTCTTCATTGCCATATTAGAATCTCAACACGTTGTTCCCACTTAGTTTTCTTTGTAGAAAAGATACAAATTTGAAATGTTTTCTGCTAATGCCCACCTCCTTCACCCTAAACATTACACCAACAGTAAGCTTGGGTCTGATTACTCTTTTGAAAGATGGAACTTCTTTAAACATCCTCTTGGATTTTGCATAGCTAAAAACCCAATAAGGTTTTCTCCAGCCTCATTGTCAGTGCATGAATGGCTGTAGGTGGCCTCATCCCCCCCACGCTGTTGGGTAGGAAGCTGTGATTGTAGTGCTAATCTTCTTACTGATACTTGGCACATGAAGAGTGGCGCCCGTAGGAGGACATCTATGGTGCTAGATTTGCTGTTGCTCTGATTTTTCCTTGTTTCTGAATGGTTTTGACATCTGGCATTAACGATGTGAGTACAAGTGTATTAAGAGAGATCTTTTACCAGTAGATGTGAAAAGAAAGTCACACACACCAGTGGTTTTCAAAAGAAACCAAAGCAGCTTAGCTGTATTGACAGAATGCTCAATTTGGTTGAAACATCCTTAAAAATGTTGGTGAAAGAAACCAATTTGGGGAAATACAAAAGGTTTTATGAAGTTCACTTCATCTCTCAAAGAAAAAAGGTTTGAGAAGAAGAATCGCACTTGGGCATTGCCCTGCATCGTCGCGGGTGTAAATGAAGTCATACATTTTGCAGTGCAGTGTTCTGGAGCTCACACATTCATTTACAGATGGGGCGGGGGGAACATAAGTTAATGAAAAGCTCCTTTATAAAATTACGTTCTGCAAGCAATTACTAAGAAAAGGGTAAACCTCACTTAATCGGTGCCTAGGACGATTGGGGAATTAATCTCAAGAGATGTCTTTGATATTACATTTGTTGAGATACAGCTGTCTTAGGGTAGTGTAGCATGACTGCAGCAAGTCTTGCAGTCATGTAAGCATTGAGCTGCTTATTTTTTAAAGCACTGTTCAGAAAGATGATCAGCTACTGCAAACTGCTTTTATTTATAAACTTCCTAAATGTTTTTTCAAACAGCCTGCTAATTACTCTTTAACATAGATCCTTAAATGTTAGAATATTTTTTTTATTAGAACCAGATATTAAAAGCATGTTTCATTGCAGTTGAAATTGAAACTGGCTTCACTACTTGCTATGGAAACAAGTCTTTAAAACAAATCCATTCTTGTTACACTGATGTGCCAATCTGTGTTTTTATGTAACTAACTGGTGAATTTTTTCATGCCTTTTTGCAGCCAGCTTGTAGAGAGAAATGTGATACAGAAGCTATGCTTTTTTTGTATTATAGCCTGAATTAAGAGTCAGTAATATATGTTTGTGTCACAAGTATGTGCTAATTGTCCCACTGGATTAAAGAAAGAATGGGACAACTAACACAGAAAGGTATGCAACCTAACTAAAAATTAACCTAATTAAAGATTTCCACAAAGGTATGTTCCCTGTCATTTGCACATGACAGTGTTGTGTTCTGTAATGCCACCGTTATTAAGAGTAAAGAGGGGCTCAGGTACTTTTAGGAAAAGAGTTGCATCATACTCTTGTTTTTTTATACTTGTTTGTTAATTTAAGTGTATACTAGTAAACAGCAATTCAAAAAATTAATTAGTTTCATGAGCTGTAAAATACCATATAGCTATTTTTTCCCTTAGTATCCCACTTTTACCTGACAGCCTGTGGAAGACCATTATATGGGGCTGAGCATCTCTGACCTGAATGGAGAGTCTTGTGCATCTGCTGCAGTGTTGTGGGAGGTACCACGCGCTGTTTAGGTGGTTACTTAAGCTGAGACCAAAATCCTCGATAGACCTCTCGCCTTGCAATAAACCTTTGCCTAACCTGTGCAGGCTGTTTTAAATAACTTGCTGAAGTGATTCAGTTGTAAAATGGGTGCTAAAGGTAGCTGACACTTTAAAAAATGTTGTAAAAGTTTAAAGAAATCTTAATGAGCTGGGTTGTCTGTTTTTAAAATAACTAATTTGTGTGTGTGTTTGTTGATGCAGGCCACAGAAACGTTGTTCCGAATGGCAGTAGCAAGAGGAGCTATTACACCTTTAAGGCATGGAGAAGTAAGGCTAAATATATCCTATTTCTTTTTTCCCCCCACATGTGGTATAACATTTCATTAATGTAATGCTTTATAAATTCTTGGGAGACATATTGTCTTCAGGTAAGTGAAGAGGGCTGGACTATATATAACTTGCATACCTATGTTATAGTTTTTTTTAAAGGAGAACAAGAATTTAAATCCTGCCCAGTGGGAGATTAAGTATTCTTCAGAAAACACTCTATTTTTCTCTTTGCCTGAATTATAATTTAGGCTTATAATACAAGTGACTCACAAGAATGTCCTTTTAGCCAGGCAATTTTTCACTGGATTTTCTCTATTAAAAATTGTAGAATCTAAAGAAATTCATATGAGGTTGATCTTTGTTATTGGGTAGCTGTGGAGAGGTTACTTCATACTTTGTCTGTTCCTTTCAAGAAATCAGTAACTTCAGGTAGTATATGAAGTATTAATATGTGCATTATTCTAAAGAGGATAAATATATTTGAATATTATATTGCTCATACATGCTTCTGTTGATGGTGAATATTTACTTCCTTCTTTGTGTGGTTTTATATCAGGTAAACACTGTTCTGATTAAATCATTGCTGATTAAATGTCTCCAATATTAAGTGGTAGAATTTATGCTTAGGTTGAATTTAATTAAAAACAAACAAACAAACTATAGTCAGTCATGACACTGGAAATGAGAACTGATCTGAGTTTTGCCACAGCTGGATGCTACAGTATATAGGGTTTTAAACGTAGAAGCCTCAGTGTTTTTTCATGGCAGTCTGATTTTGATCAAATTCATAGGTAACTGTGTGAAAAGTTCGTATAGTAGACACAGTATTCAATCTGGAATCTAGACCTAGACTTACCCCAGAATCCCAGCTGTGCTGTAAAATGTTCCTTATGCTGATGAAGTTGCCTTAATATCTCTTTTGAAATGAAGTAATATATCTTTGCATCAGTGTCTGAAGATGTTCCTGAAATTTCCTGTCCTGCTGTTGTCTGTATTTTTAGCTTTTCTGAATAGGGATCCTTTATACTTTTTATGTACTGCTCTTCATTCTTTTCTACAGAAGAGTGTAATGCAGTTTCCAGAAGTGTTAGTAATGGAATATGTGCAACACTTCCAAATCAACTCTGTTTAGTTTTTTTTCAGTGAAGGGTACTTAATTTTCTGTGTTTTAATGATCAGGTTGCCCAGAGAGTTTGTGGAATCGCCATCCTTGTAGTTACCCAGTGAATGGTGTGAATTATGGAACAACCAAACGATATATTTTTTTTAAAGTGTAACTAATTGTATCATGGAATACAAAATACTGGGACGATTACAGGCGTAATGGTCTCTGTTTTGAACGGTATTAGTAATTTCTGTGTCTGATACATCTTACGTTGAGCCAGTTCAGCTCACTGATGTGGTGGAAAAAGTTCCACTTTTTTCTTCAGATATTCCCTCTGGTCTTTTATCAATTAAACCACCTCAAGGGCTAGAGAGAACCAGATGAGGAGCAGCAAGATAAGTGGTGAGAGAATGTAGCCGTGATTAGCAAGAACGGAACTGTGTGAAATTTCATCTATTTGATGATGGTGAACTTTATGTTGGTGTACTGTGTCCTGTGACACTATTTCCGAGGTATTCCTTGGGCTTTGGTGGAAATGCAGTTAATGCTAAGCTAGATAATTTATAAATAAAACACGTAAGAATTGTCTAGAGTTGGCTTTTTGTGTAACAAGGCAGTGGGAGAAATAAAAAGACCTTTTTTGTCTCTCATATTTTTATCAAGCTATATGCAGGGGGAAAAATATTTTGACTCGAGGAAGATCTTCTTGTTAAATTCCATTGTGGAATTATAATTTATTTAGTCTGAAAATGAAGAATGACATTAATAAAATGAAATTAATTTTTCCAGAAGAAACGTATAATTATCAAGAGTCATATTAAAATTTTTTTTAGCTCTTCCAGGAAATTGCTAAATGTTTGCACAATGCGTAAGTAGAAAGGGAGCCAGAAAAAAAGTTGAATATGAACTAAAGTTGACTGTATTCTGTTTGAGAAGTGCGAACTTGGCAGTGAAAATCAAAGCAGAACAACTTGTTTATTGGAAATTCCCAACTATGGAGGCAGCAGTCCAAATGTGCAAAAGTGCTGTTCAGCTTTCATAGCAGTACTTAAAAATGTAACCCTATTTAACAGGGGGGTAAAACTGTTCAATACTAAAGGCAAAAATTGTGTAAATACTTTTTTTTAAATTAATAAATTAAAAAAAATGACTATTCTGTCTCCACTGTTGAACAGATTAATGTGCAAACATTTATTCTATACAGGCAAAACAGGGTGCATGAAAAACTATCCATTATAATCCAGCTGTTATCACCAGGTGTATTTATAAGATTGAATGGGAAAATGAATGAATGGGAAATCCCTTTTCTTCTCCTTCCAGCCTTTCTCCATTCATTGGGACTCATCAAGCCTTTATGCATATAGAATTTTTAATTTTTTCCTTTATTATTCTTGAAGAAATTGAAAAATGAGATTGTACTGTTTTTTTGACTTTTGCATGTGGTTTGTAAAATTACCGTTGAGAGTTTAGAAGAGCTGCCAAAAGTAGTTATCAAATTTGAGTAAATAGTGCTGAAAATTATTTAACTGTGGGATATGGATCATAAAGGTTCCTGAAGTATCTTCTCAGCAGTTCCCTTGCTCCTGGTTGGATTGAAGTGTAGTGGCATCCATGGGAGGGAATCAAACCCAGAAACATAATTCATTTTCAGGATTCAATATGTTGTTTTTCATTATAATTAGTTGTATCTGTCAGTTGCTTTGTTTTGTGGGTAGAGCGTGAGGCAGAGCTTTGTAGGGTTTATTCGTTTCTGTTAGCACTTCTAGCTCGTTCCCAAATGATTCAAAAATTGTATGAACAGATGTGATCACACCAAATCTATGGCTGCGCTTAGGGTGCATTTCATTAATGTCTCAAGGTTTAGAGTTGGTGATAGGCATAGCTGAGAGCTGTGTATTCAGGGTGCCTGGACCTGACACCACCTAGAGAGCTTCTCCAGCTGTTTCTTCTGCTTCTGGTCCTCATGCAGCAGGCCAAGGTCTGCTGCCATCTGTTCCTCACGCCGTCCAGCCTCTTCCAGACAGAGCTGCTGTCTTCGTGCGTGCTGGCTGATGTGGCAGCAGTGATGGAGTTGAGGAAACAAGAGCAACTACAACCTGCCTGCTGAAGAGGGTGAGAAGAGGAATAGGAGGAGGCTAGTGCTTCAGAGCTGTCTGTTCGTGCTTCCCAGTTCTGCATCCCCTGGAGCTTCTGCTGTTGTGTGCTCCACCCCCAGGGGAGAGCCAGGAGGAGGAGTAAGGGTTGGCAGCAGTGGCTATGAGAAGTCACTGGATGCATGGTAGGAGGAGGAGAATGGAACACATTTGACACAGGCTAAGATGAAGTTTGATGACTATGCAGAGAGAGAGAGAGAGAGAAAACTTCCCTAATTTTAATAAGAAATGACCAATTTTATTCACGTTGACCAAGTGATATACCAAAAACAGTGTGTCACATAAGATTTGTGCATCATGTGGAGGTACTGAACAAGAAGGAGGGATCTGATTAGGATGATTAGCTTGCAGGACTGATGTTCTCAGTCCCTGTAGAGGAGAGTAACAAATGCACACAGCCTGTCCAGAGAAGGAGCAGGAGAATAAATGGAGAGGGTGGAACCCTTCATGGAAAAAATACTATGAAATACTTAGGCTGACATGGACAACAGAGAGATAATGGTAGAGGCATGATTCCCAGAGAACTGGAACTGATATCAGCCATGCATGAACTCTGTGGATGTTTGCTCATTTCTAATAATATCTTTACGAATTTGTAAACAGTCTTAATCTCTTTTCATCTGAAAAATGCTGGGACTTCCGAGTGGAAGAATTCAGGCATGTGTCTTTAGAGTTCATTAAGTCTATCAGGAAAAAAAAAACATTGCTGCCTCAGAACTCAAGAAGAGAAGGACCATACCCCATGGATTGTGCTCTTCTGTCTGAAGTGTTAAGGCATACGGGGAACCTTGAGTATGCTGGAACTTTCAAAATCTTCATGTAGTGTCTTGTGATGGCAAAGACAGGAAAAGAAAATTTGCCGAAGAGAAAGACTTGCATAGGAGAGTCAGAGGAAAAAAAAAAGAGCTTAGGCTATATGATAGACTCCATTTTATAATGCCTGCAACAGCTGAGATGTTTTGAAAGGTTTCAAAGAAAGGAACTGAGTCTTCAGTCTGTAGCATTACAATAGAATGCCATTCATTTAGGATATTTGGTGGTGTGTCGTTCGTCCGTCTGCCCCGCCCCGTCCCCCATTCCTCTGCCCCCCTCCTCCCCCCCCTATAAAAAAGCCTTTGTTCATGAAATGTCATGGGAAACAAAGTATACAAAGGGATTTCCAGGCTGTGTCTTTAAGTTTCTGAGAGGTTCACTTCACAGTAGCGGTTGGATTTAGCTGGGGTGCCTGAAGAGAGAGCTATCCAAAGCTGTCAAAGGCTCTGATGAATATATATGTATGCATGCATATACCTATCTGTAGGTTCTTTTTAACTGTGAAATTTTATCTTGTGTTGATTTTAAGAAAGAATTTCAACCTAGGAAAGGAGGGGACAATGTTAAAGTGACATTACTGCTAGCTCAAGGTTCCCTGCCCTCTTCTTCCGTGTCCACCATGTCATAGCAGAGTGCAGTGTAGAGTCCTGGAAACTCAGCTCTGGAATTAAGTCATGTAGGCAGGAACCTTTTTTATTAACAGCAATAACTCTAATATTTTTTTTTTTCATGAGAAGGGACTTTCTAATTTTACTTGCCGTTGGAGCAATTAGAAGGAGATCTTAGGATGCCTCAATCATATTCAGTTATGTGCTTTAAAGGTGACATGGAACAGAGTGCTCATTTAAATGATGATCTCTTTTCTATATAAAGGGGTTTATTCTAGAAATTACCTAATTCTGCATTTGCTTTTTAAATTTGGGGGTTTTTCACAATGATGTTTCTGCTTGTATTTTTGGCCAGCTTCATTTGTAATACATGAAACGCAGGAAGACTTCATAAATGATAACATTTTAGGTTCTGAAGAAGTACCGTGAATCACTTGAGATTAATTTTCATTGAAATAAAATTACTGTGGGCACACTGTTTCCTGTGATTTCAGCTTGGGGGCATACCAGGCCTAATCGCTTGCAGGCACTTTAGAAACTGAATGGCAGTGGGATAGCGGACATCTGATCCCCTCGCCCTGGAGCCTTCCTATCACAAAGATGTCTTTATTATCCGGGGTTCAAAAGTTCTGCTCTCACAGACTACCCCAACTTCTCTGGTTTCCATGCTTTTGTCTTGAATACTTTGTACTGTCATGTTAATATGTGAGGAAAGATGTTTTCTCAGATTTACATAAATCTTACAGCAGTAGAGACACTGTAGTTATGGTCCTGAAGGCTCTCTACTTTTTCAGCCTTCTGGCTTTAGCCAAGGACACGTTTAAAAAGCAGTGCTGTTGGTCAAAATGAGCCTTGTTTGTCTTCGCTGAAATGATAATGCTTCCTAGCCAACTGTGTTTGACATTACAGAAGAAATCTGGTTTGGTACAATGAAACTTAAATTTTTCTAAGGCCATGTCATAACATTCATGGGCTTTTTCTGCCTTCAAAGTAGGATCGTCAGTCTTTTGGATCTTATCCTGTGGTTTTTTTCCCTCCTGGTTAAGGGTTGCTAGTACACAGAAAAATGTGTATTTTTTGATTTAATATGTTGCAAAACAACATCCATTTAATTTAACCAAACCATATTTTCTGAATGTGTAGCGTAAGATCTAAAGTGCCAGTAGGTTTCAGTATTAATTTCTCTTACCATGACCCTCTTATTTTTGAAAGGCATTTGCAAAACTAAAAGGAAGGAGTTGCTTGCAGGCAGGTCTGAGTCTCTTTAAAAGGAGGTCTCTTCTCTCTCTGTCCCCAGGAGAATAATCTGTACCTTAATTTTTAGCTTTTTCAAAAGAAATGTGTTTAAAAAAAAGAGAAAAAAGTATCCTCAATCAGTGTTCTAAAACATCAATTAAAAAAAAAACCCTTTACATTACTGGCATACATAGATACAGCTTTCTGTTCAGTGAAATCTTTTTTGGAAGTAGTAGTGAGCCTGTCTTTTATAAATTCTTGTAAAGGAGCAGCAAATGGATAAAATGTATCCATAAGAATAGAACTGTTTTATAGTCTACCTACTTAAGGTTTTGGTTTGGGATATGTGTCAAAAGTATTTAAAAATAGTACTGGTGTCTGGAAAATCCTTCTGGCAGGTCACAATGGGTAACAGTTCAAAGGTAATTTAATTGCTGAAGACTGGCATACCTTATCTATATTATCTGGAAGTAAGTCAGAAGTAAATAATTCTTCTGATTAAATGCAGTGAAAACTAAAGCTTGATTGGAGAGAGAGAGAAAGAGAGAATGCCATTGATCCCTGGGGAGGAAAACCACCAGGTTACCTTTGAGGTGTTCCAGTGTACAGTGTTCAAGTGATGTTTTTGCCATGTATTCAGTTGTGTGAAGGTTTTATTTGTCTAGCTTGCCCTGGATTATCAGTTTTATGTGGCTTATAGGTTTTTAATTTTTAATCATGAAGAGGAAAGTAAATTTGTCACAAAACCTGAGTTGAGTATGAAGAACTTTTCTGCTCTTTTAATATGCAACTTGCCTGAGGATATTTAGTTTCTCACTAAAAATCATCATGAGCCTTGAAAAAAATATTGACCTGTTCCAAATAATGTTAGAGTAGTGGGATTTGTGGGTTAGGGAACGTGGAAAATGAATACACTGTAGGTATCGTGTGGTGCAAATTTAAGGTAGAAATACATGGAAATAGGATTGTGGCTACATGTTCTAGAATATGGAGAGTAACCGCTGAAGAAAGATAACACACAAGTTTGGAAACTTAGAGAACTGATGATTTCAAAACAGAATTGAAAGTTATCTAGGTGATTCATGCTTTGTATTTTTCTTTTAATGTAGTGGAAGTATAGTTTGTCTGTTTTTCATAGAGTAGAACAATGGGATTTAGTACTGAAGCGTTTGACATATCATGATATGCATCATTTTTTATTACAAAGTAATTTTTTTAATGCAGGCTGATGGTATGTATTTATCTAAGGATAATCGTAACTTCCTCTTTGTGAAGTGAAACATAGGGCTAAAAAATAAACTGAATTATGCTCAGACGTATTTGCCAGGTATCTTCCACCAAGAAATTTTTGACAAGGAGTAAAGTAAGGAGGGAATTACCTATTTTAAAGACTTCTTTTCTTTGTAATATCTTGCCTGTATATTCCAGAGTTCTTATTCTTTTTTATCAGCAAAATGTGAGTGCATTGCAAATATAGACAATATAAAATTATGGTAACAAAACTAAATGTGAGGAAATATATTTACTTCCCAGTCTAGTTTTTGGTTTAATGTGACTTTGAGTGGTCAAGAAATATGGTACTGGGAAGTATATGAGATTGTTTTCTTAAGATTATTGTTCTTAATTTCTTTCTCATCAAAAAATGTAGTTAGTGATTGTCATTTCAAATATAGACATTTCTTTTCTGTAACCTGACAGCATTTGTTTAATAACTATTCAAATTATAGTCTTACATGTCATGGCCTTGGAATGAAACTGTCATCTTGCCTTATACTTAAAAACTTGCCACCAAAGACAGGGTCTGGCAACTCCGTCGTTCTGCCAGAGCAAAGATAATCTGTAGGGAGAATTTTACTTCTATACATGAAGAAAGGCAGAATTAGGTATTACAGGAGGTAGGTACTTGAATAATGCTTCTTTCTCACTTTGGTGTTGTTGATGCTAATGTTATGTTAATGCATTCATATAGTTGAAGAAATAGGCAACTGTAAAAAGCTATTTAAACTGATAAAGCTAAGCATTTGTTCACATTCCTGTATGCATTTAAGAATGCTAAATACATGCTAAAGATGTAACTGAAGCATACGCTCAACTGATCTTCAGTTTCCATGCAAGTTGTTTGACTCAAGTTGTTGGAATAATAGTCTCGCCAACTAACTCATTGCTTATACTGTATGCAGAGGCACTTTGAAGAAGGGATAGTTTAACTTTAGTGTAAACGTTATTTACATTCAGTGATTTCCAAAGAATGAAATTTAATATTCCTTTAGGAAAACAATGCAAATGTAAAAATCATGCTAAAGGGATTGTTAGTGTTTCCCACTTGCTCTTTAAAACTATCATTGAATTCAATTATTTAAATAATGTTCTCTCATGTCTGTGGCAGATGTAGGAGTGGCTCACGATCATTCTTGAAAGCCCAGTCGATGGGACAAATCAGTCTGACAAGACACAAATACCAAGATAGGTTGCAATCACTGAGGAGTTGAGATCAATTTTAGACTTTGCATCATAGGCTTTTCCTCTGGTCAAGTGACTGGGGATAAAAGGAAATCACTGTGTTTCTTCTTGTCCAGTCATTTTTAATAGAATCATAGAATGGTTTGGGTTGGAAGGGACCTTAAAGATCATCTGGTTCTAGCCCCCCTGCCATGGGCAGAGACACCTTCCACTAGACCAGGTTCCTCAAAGCCCCAGCCAGCCTGGCCTTGAACACTTCCAGGGAGGGGGCATCCACAGCTTCTCTGGGCAGCCTGTGCCAGTGCCTCACCACCCTCATTGTAAAGAATTTCTTCCTTATATCTATTCTAAATCTACCCTCTTTCAGTTTAGAGCCATTACTCTTTGTCTTACAGGCCCTTGTAAAAAGTCCCTCTCCAGCTTTCTTGTAGGCCCCCGTCAGGTACTGCAAGGCTTCAATAAGGTCTCCCTGGAGCCTTCTCTTCTCCGGGCTGAACAACCCCAGCTCTCTCAGCCTGTCTTCATAGGAGAGGTGCTCCAGTCCACTGATCATCTTTGTGGCCCTCCTCTGGACTCACTCCAACAGGTCCATGTCCTTATGTTGGGGGCCTCAGAGCTGAACGCAGGGCTCCAGGTGGGGTCTCACTAGAGCAGAGTACAGGGGCAGAATCCCTTCCCTCGACCTGCTGGCCACGCTGCTTTTGATGCAGCCCAGGATACGTGGGAGATAATGTTCTCATTTGTTCTGCTGTTCCAATTCAAGTTATTTTATGCTCCTTACCCATATGTTAGACTTGTTAAAATATCTTTGATCATGCAGAAACAAAAAAATGCACAAACAAAAAAAGTAGTCATCTTTAATAACTTGCAATTGTCCTGTATATAAACAGATTGCATAAACCTAAATGCAATTTGAAATGCATTATTTGGGGTTTCTAAAAAGAGGATGAATGTGCTACAGGCAGCGAGAAAGCTCTTTCTGTTTCCTTTTTGATGTTCAAAGTTTGGTGAAAATCATACAAATAATAGTTTATTTTTCCTTATTAATGAGTAATTTTAGATTGTAGCTGGTGAACTGATAAGAAGTGAAAACAAATGAAAGGAAAGAAAGGGAGAGATAGGAACAGAATGAATGAAATAAGTAGTAATAACGCATGTTTCTCCCATGAGATCCTCATAGTCAAGCAGGTGAAGTATTGGCTGGATGAGCAGACAGTGAGGTGGGTTGAAAACTGGCTGAACAGCTGGGCCCAAAAGGTAGTGATCAGTGGCACAAAGTTTAGTTGGAGGCCAGTAACTAGCAGTGTACCCCAGGGGTCAATAGTGGGTCCGATCCTGTTCAACATCTTCATTAATGACCTGGATGATGGGGCAGAGTGTACCCTCTGCAAGTCTGCTGATAACATCAGGCCGGGAGGAGTGGCTCATACACCAGAGAGATGTGCTGTCATCCAGAGGGACCTTGACAGGGTGGAGAAATGGGTTGACAGAAACCTCTTGAAGTTCAAGAAGTACAGAGTCCTGAAGCTGGTGTAGAAGAACCCCAGGCACCAACATATGCTGGGGCCATGCAGCTGGAAAGCAGCTTGGCACAAGAGGACCCGGGGGTCCTGGTGGACACCAAGTTGAACATGAGCCAGCTTCATGAGCACTTGCTGCAAAGAAGGCTAATAGTATCTTTAGCTGCATGAGACAAAATATTGCCAGCAGGGCGAGGGAAGTGATACTTCCCCTCTACCCAGCACTGGTGAGGCCACATCTGGAGTGCTGGGTCCAGTTCTGGGCTCCTCAGTACAAGAGAGACATGGACATCCTGGAGGGAGTCCAGTGAAGGGCCACAAAAGGTGATAAAGGGACTGGAGCATCCCTCCTGTGAGGAAGGGCTGAGAGAGCTGGGACTGTTCAGCCTGGAGAAGAGAAGGCTCGGGGGGGATCTTATCTAGGTATATAAATACTTGCAGGGAGGGTGCAAAGGAGATGGAGCCAAAGTCTATTCAGTGGTGCCCAGTGCCAGGACCAGAGGCAATGGGCACAAACTGAAACACAGGAGGTGCCGTCCGAACATCAGGAAACACCAGACACCATAAGTCTGGTACCACACTCCAGTGATCTGCAATCGGTTCATACTTAATAATCTTTGATCTTCTTCCTTCTTTTGAAGAACTGTGAGTTTGCTCTGGGAGCCCAACCCTATACCTAGGTAACGGCATTTCTAGGGGAACAGTCTAGCCTCAGGCATTTAAGTACCTCTACAAATGTAAAGCAAGTCTTCTTATGGAAAAGGTCAAATGCCATTGCTCATTGCTTAAGTGTGAGCATTGTGAGTACTTCAAGAATCAGTAATAGTGGGCGTTAATTGAACTGCATATTCTTAAAAGTTCTGTAGTAACTGCCTGCATTGGCTTATTGTAATATTTTTTGTAGTATTTTTACAATATTAAATAGCCGTCTTCTCAGAAAGAATTACATTGTTTTTCTTGACTAGTATCTTAGCGTGAGCTGGTTACGATAGGTGAAGATCTGGTCTGCCAGCAGCAGGAATGTTAGCATGAATGAACTGTTGGAACAATTCTCCCACTCTGAACCGTGAAACCAATCTGTTCCTGTCGGTTACAATTTTATGGAAACTAATTCTTTGTTGATAGAATCAGGTGAAAAATATGTGGTTCTGATTAACAAACAGTATGCAGAGTTTCTTAAGGTCATGGAGAACATTCCTCTGGACATGTGCATGTATTCGGATGTGTGTGTATGACTATGCATGTATATATATTACATAGGCATCTTCTTATATTAAAAATGATGGGCAGTTTATTTTTTCTTTTTATATATACTTGTTTTTAAATATTTGTGCTATAATTGATAAAATTATAATAGTAAATATTTTAATTTTTATTATAGTAGAATAAACATTCAGTTTCATTGTTTCTAAGTTTCAGAAACTCATGTTTTTAAACTCAGCAACCCTCAAAATAACATTTAGTATAACTATGTAATATAAACTCAAATAATGAGCCTTTTTTGAAGTAGCGCTGTTTTCTGTAGGAAATATGTATTATACAAGTGACTGCCTGGATAAAATAATGACCTTTCATTTTTAAGTATCCTGCAGAGCTGCAAAAAATAAACTGGTATCTGCCGTCTGCCTAATGGACTGCTCACCACATCACCACATGCAATTAAGCATAAGTGATTTTTCTGCTCAAGACAGGCTCAAGACTGATTTAGCAATGAAACTTAATTACGTCTAGCCCCTAGAGAAAATGGTCCAACAAGGCGGAGGTTGTTGGCAGGGCAATGTGGGAAAGCTATTGCTGAAAGTCCCTTCCCCATTTCTGATTTTCTGTTAGCACTGTTCACCTTCAATTAAGCAAATATTCCCACGAAAATTGTGCGTTGTTATTTCTTTCTTTGTTACAGGCTAAAGAGAAAGATAAGGAAACTTTGCAGCTTCTTAAAAACAAATGATCTGATCAAATCCAACTGCTTCGCTGTATGGGTGAAGTTCTTCTGGGCTAATGGAAATTAAAACTTAAAAATTAGTTCTCAAATGCCTGTGTAAGTGTATGGTCACCATTCTGGCCATAGAAATCTCAGGCTAAAAGGTAAAGCTAAATGCACATGTGCTTCTTGACAATTTAATGTGTCATAGGTAGATTGTTTCTTTATTTTGTACTCAGGTTATAGGAAGAAATGGTGAAGGATCTGAATACTACAAAAAAAATAATCATATTAATACACTACTTCATACTCAAAATTGCTTCATTTGAGTTTTTAGGAATGTGTTATTTAAAGGAAACAGGAACTTCAATTCTTTGACTCCAAGGAATACATCTGGAATAACAATTCAGAGGGACATATGGCATCAATTGCCTTATATTTTCCTATATGGGGGTTCTGATTGCAGTAAAAGGGAAAACTGTTCATTAATTACCTAGAATTAAAAATACAAATACGGTGGTGTTGTTGATTTATATACCCTGTTGAAGTACAGTGAGTTTGGAAAAAAATGTGGAAGTTGAGCAAAGAAAATTGACTTTTCTGTTTGTCACCTGTGACAATAATTTGATTTACTTTTGTACTATATTTCTCTCCTTAAAGGTTTTGACTCCCTTACTCTTACCTCTTCATATAGATAAATCTCTCATTCACCTCTATGTCATTTTCATTTACAAAGAGAAGTAATATTGCAGTTGTAATTCGTTCAATATAATTGCCTTCTCAGTCGTGCTTGAAGTCTTGTTCCTGCTAACAGCTATGGGCATGTTTATCAATGGAAATATTCATGGTAACGAAACTAAACATGTGCCTAAATATTTGCAAGAGCGTGCAGCATGAGACACTAATTCCCAAAGGCACGTTTAGCACATGCTCTAGTGCTTTACTCAGTAGGGAGTGAATTTAAGTATGTGTATATGTCCCCTTGATTTCAACAGTATTTAACCAAATAAGTGACTTAAACTTTTTGCTAGACAGGAAATAATAATTTAAGCAGGTACTTGAATTTTTTTTTTTTTTTTTTTAAAAATCCCAGCATTGAAAAGCTCATTGGAATGACCACTGTCTTAGCCTTATATTTACCATCCCTGGAATATTTAGCACCTCTGGCTTGTATTTACCATCTCCAGTGTATCTGGGTATTTCTCATTATCATGAAGAGGAGTAGGTTTTGTTTGGGTAGTAAAGAGGCATTTAAAAATGATGCTAAGGTTTCTCCTTAAATGCATTAAGTATAGCTTTCAATAATCTAATTTGTAGATGGGCTTGTAGCACCATCAGTCAGTAGAGTTTATCAGTCTGTCCCTTTCTACGCCTGTTTTCACCTGCATATATTTTTACTTTGAACTGCTCAGGCTGAAATTTTCTAAAGCAAATGAGGCTGGTGCCCCTCAGATGAGTGTCCTTCGCTATGCAGTCTCGATTCACCTCCTTTCATGAAGGAGGCCGAGGTCTTTTGCAAAACCCACCACGTGACAAAGTAATGAAAGACACATGCACTCAGAGACCTGAATTACAGTTGCACCAGCAACGTGTCAAGAACCACATGAACTTAATAAGGGGTGATTCCTGCTCCGAACAGTTAACTCCCTAAATAAACTTGGAAAAAGGCTGGAAAAAAGTGTAGTATTAACATCTCCACGTGAGGCTTGGATAGGTAAATGACTAACTTGGAGTCATACAAGTAAAAGTGAAAAGTAAGCTTTTTATCTCTTCAACTATAAGGGCAAAACGCCACTGGATATTTTGCAGTAGGTCGTGCAATAGCTGTACTTAATTCCTATCATAAACTAATTAATGTGGTTACCTGCAGTGACAGAGCACTGGTCTTGATAACCCAAGTGGTCTCCTGCAGTTTTAGGTTCCAGTGGCTTAGCAATCTCTGTTCTTTGCAGCCATCCAGAGATAAGGTAATGCTCAGGCCGCCCTGTAAACTTCATGCTACAAATTTAGTGGCTAATAATGTTGTTGGGATGTAAGATGAATCATACCGCTTTGCCTACTTCTTGAATTTCACTGAAGTTTGGAAGCTAAGCTTCACTCCTGTAGGAGAAAAGGCTGGTGTTTTATTGGGGTAACATAAACAGCATTGCTGCCTCCTTTCGTATATTACTGAAGTGTTTGTAATACAGGTAGAGATGAACTGTGGGCTTTACAAAGTTCCTCTCTGGTTTTATAATTTTCTAAGATAGGTATTTTGACTCCCATGCATGTGTTGGATTTTAAATCGCTGTTAACTTGTTTGTAAGAAGAGTTCAACAGTCATTTTTAATTTACTTCTCTGAATTTTCTTTGCTCTGAGCTGTGTCATTTTACGGTCTGTGCAGAATGGAACTGAACAGAGGCAGATGTGGAAATACTTCTTTTCAGTAACTGTGTTTTGTACACTTTGTGTAAATTCAGGAGAAGAACGCAGACAAATAAAATTTCTGTGTGTCATCTACGTGCCCTTGAACTCAGTTTTACTTTGCAAGAACTGTGTGCAAGAGACCGTGAGTGGGTACAATTTTCCAGTCATGAGAAAAGTGCTTGGAATTCCAGACATTTGGAAGTGTGCACATATGTTTAATAAAACTTCTTTTTTTTTAAGAAAAAACACTTTTAAGTTGCTGAAACTCAGAACCTTTATGTAATGAAATCTGACCCTGGAACTGTTTATCAGACTTAAAGAAAATGTCCTTCACTTACTTTTTATTTGAATGGTAGTGATGATGTGTAAAGGAAAGATTGATTGATACCTGTTTCCATGTTCTTGGTAGCCACTGGAGATCTTAAAGTTATTTCTCTTGTTTCATTTCAAATAGAAAAGAGCCATTTAAAAGCAGCAGCTGATAAACAATGTGGCCTGGTAGAGGCAGTGGTTATCAAGAAATAATTTCGGTGTGAGACATTAAATATCTATTTCACAAAGCATGTCCTTCCAACAGTTAACTGTACTTGTGAAACTGCCTTAAATTAGTATTTTTTCATAACTTAATCTCCCAATATAAATTATTTCAGTTCAAGTATATGTAACTTCTAGAAATAGCATTTAGCATTGAGGTTCACAAAATATTTTGATTATTTTAACGTGACAGTAATATGGGAAATATTGTTAAAAGTAATGGAACTGTGTGCACAAGAAGACAGAAACACACCATTATGGTAAATTGTATTCATCAGCTTGGTGGAACTGTATTAAATGCAGTCTTATTTGAGCTTAACTACATGATACTGTAAAATATCACTCAGTAGTACTTTGCTAACATTGCACAGAGGGTTTATATGGCAGTTGATCAGTTAATGCAGGGGGAAAAAAGGTAATTTATCCTAAAATACACTATAGAGAGATTTGTTTTTATTGACTCTAATAAATGCTTTGGGATAAATTTTGCCCTAGCATATATTAAAATACAAAATTTTATTACAACAGCTATTAAAGTGCTGCTCAACAATGGACATGGTGACAAATAACTGGCCAAAAAAGGGTTCCTCCCTCAGTTGCTTACCTCAAGGCATTTTTAGGCAAACATAATTATAATTTGAGGTTATGTTACTGATACTGGAATGAAAAGTGACAGCTGTTTAACATTTCAAATGCTGTGCTTATGTCTGAAGCAGAGAGAGCAGTTTGTGCATTTGAAAGTTATGGAAGATTTTAGAAAAGCTGGATAAAAGGGTTCAGAATTGATAACGCCCACTTGATTCCTTCTCAATTTGCTGGACGTGTCCGTGAGACGTGAAGGTGTCGTGACTAGGTGTGATGATACAGCCGGCAGCGCGGTGGCTGGTGCTCTCCTCTTTGCTGTCTTCTCCAAAGGGTGATGGTGGGCTGGGTTTGGAGTGGGTGTTCATCCACACTGCTAGGGCAGGGAGGATCCTGCAGCTAGCCCTGGGCATGCTACCTAACACTTGGCGTAATCCCTGCTTTGGTATAGTTTTAACAAGCCTTAATACCTTCTTAGCCTAAGTGCTCCCTCTGCTCACACCATACCAGCGCTTGTCACTTCAGAGACGCCATGTTACTGCCCTTCCTTTCATTATGGACCATATAAGGGCCATAAAATAAGACATTTCTAAGTTTTGCCTTGGGATGTTTTTTGTTCTTCCAAGTGGCTGGGCAAAGACATGTGCTTGTATCCCTTAGTGTGAAGAAGTCCTGCTGTGTCTCTGTTGCAGTGGCCAGGCAGAGACTTGTAACTGTGCAGTCCCCATCCCTGG
This sequence comes from Theristicus caerulescens, assembly GCA_020745775.1. Lineage (NCBI taxonomy): Eukaryota > Metazoa > Chordata > Aves > Pelecaniformes > Threskiornithidae > Theristicus > Theristicus caerulescens. The sequence goes on along the minus strand of CM036559.1, from coordinate 124,151,416 downwards.
CTCACAGAAACTCAGTGCACATTGCCCCAGGGGCCTGGGTGCCTTTGCATCTTCTCCCCGCCCCATTTTTGTTTTCTCCAGTATTTCAACAGTTTTATTTTTTAAGGTGCTATCAAGACAAAGTCTTTTCTTATAATGAGTAGAAACAGCCCACCAGATTTGTGCTTCTATAGCTTTATCCCCAAAGTGAGAGCTATGTGCAGAGAGATGTGGTTAGAGAGTGTAAGCCTTGCTGGAGCGGTACTGGGAAGACTGGGCCAGCCTGTTGAAGGGGGACTCTTTGGACTAATCTAACCATCTGATCAGGAGAAGACTATGGGAAAGGTGGTCTGTAAGTTATACCATGACTTCTGTGCTGACTGCTATTAAGATGTCTCCAGTCCTACAGCACTGAATGTGAAAGTTTCCCTAAGCAGGGATTTGGGGAGAGCTAAAATTAGACAAAGCTGCTCTTATTGCTGGAATACCTAATTCAGTCATTTTCACAGTATAGATGAGAGTTCAAATTTGTCTATATTAATTCTCTCAGGGTATCTTAAGGAATTCTATTCAAGATCTCTTAAGAAAAGAATTGTGTTTCTATTGCTGACATTCTTATTTGGCATTATATTAAACGTTTGAAAATATACGTATTAAACATTTGAAGATATACTAATGAACCAGGATTGCTTGAATTCTTCTTTGACCTATTCCTGTATTGTAGGCAGATTATAGTATCAAAATACTGTAGTAAATCACTTCGTAATTAAATTCTTTGTTGATATCGCAGGGGTTTGAAATTCCTTTGGGTTTTCCCACCACCACCTTTGAAGATAAGACCTGATTTGTCATGTTTTCCATGATTCTAAAGTAGTTTTTGCTCAGGTGACTTAACAAGCAGATAAAAATGGTGCTATATTTGGGGGAGAGAAAACATGTAAGACTTTTATTTTATGTATCCATTTATCCTTTTTTTTCCTATAGAATTGGCAAAGTTACAGCCTTTCAAAATGTCCAAGAATTTATATCCAATTATGAAAGGCTGTCTTTCTATTGATGAAAACCTTTCTAGTGCAAACATTTTTTTAACTGGAAGGAAAAAATCTTTGCTAGAGACTCAATACTTATTATAGGTAAGACCCGAGAAGGCTCCTAATTTTTATATCAGAGCTTTCCAATAGAAGACACATTTTTCAAAACAAACTAGAAGATAACAGAATTAAAGTCTGAGGTATTTATTTTTTATTTTTTATCTGCTTAATCTTGGCTATTTTGTGTCTTGGATTTATTTCTGCTTAAAAGCATAGGGACCTCAGGTCAGATTCATAGAGACTTCTTATAGTAAATCTGCTAGTACTAAGCTCTCATTCTGTTTTATTGTGGTATGTCTGTGTTGTGAGTTTGTTTTTTGTTTTAAGAAGCCAAATGGTAATAACGGTCTGTGATTTTTCCCCCAAAACAATATTTTTCTATGTGCTTCTCCCTTGGTAATGTGCCACGATATTGGTCAGTGTTTGAAGAAGCATTTCATTGCCCCACTAGTGAAGTAGGTGTTCTTCAAATAGTATGAAATGCTGCCAGAAGTTCTGGAAGCAATCTGAGAATTGCTTTGATGTTGCGATATTTGTACATGGATACCAAGTTAAGGGCCTTGCACAAGGCTCACTTTAGTTTCTTATTTTTGCAATTTAAACTAAAGCTCTTTAACACAAAGGAAGCAACAGAAAACCCCTAACACATGTTATTTTTTTGACAAAAGCAAGGCAGCTTGTAATTAGGGTTGAAAAGGACTTTTAATGGTGTACTAATTTATTTCTCTTCCTTGTCCTGACAGGTTTAATTATTCCTAAATATCAGTGAGTAGACTGATGACTAGCCCAGAATTGACCAGCTCCACTGATGATGGGACAGTGGTAAAACTGTTCTTGCCATTTTGTTTCATTTTTTGTAAGTCGTACTAGTCAATTATTCTTCCTCAGGTAACCTGTGTTTTACTTGATTGTAAATAAGCCATTCAGATGTTTTCTGTGGATCTAATGGGTCTTTTTTTCAATTCCTCTGTAATCATCCTGGCTGCAATTTAGAGGGTTTAAATCAGTTTTACTGGGTGCAATATTTCCCCTTAAAATTGTACTCTAACTTTCTTTCTAACACATTTTAAAAAATTAGACTAAAATCGTCTCCCTCTTGTAATATTTTTTCTTTCCTGGATTCCTGGCATTTTTTCTCAACTTAAAATAACTCACCATGTTGAACTTTTCCATATTGTCTCCATCAATGTCTTCATCGTTATTTCCTTTTTCCCTTTTGCTTCAGAAAATGCATCTTTCATGTCACTCTCAGGCTAGGGAGTAGCCAATTCATACAAAGACCAAACCCTACCAAAACCACCCTTTTTTATAATTTCCAGAAGAACTGAACTCCTTTTCTGCCTCCCTGTCAGCATTTTGCTGTTGCCTCCTTCAGTGTTTTATATATTATAAGGGCTATGCTGTTATTACCTTACTTCTGTGTGATCCATCTCATCTGATGAATAGCTTCTGGTGTGCACTGCTCCGCTCAGTTATTTCTGAAGGAATGCGGAAAGACGCTGATTAGCAGTTTCACTTTTTCCAGGGGTTGAATAGCATAATTCTGCAATAGCATTTGATTTATGGCAAGTGATAAGGAGGTAGGGCATAGAAAAGTGAGGAGCTGATATTCCTGTCTAAAAAACGTCCTGCATGAGTAGATGTGGGAAAAAAAACCCAACTGTATAATGGGAGAACAAAATGGATTAATCTCTGAGAATTGGAATAGTCGATGTATTTTACTGAGTCTTTATGAACTTGTCTCATGCTGAACAGATTTTGTCCAAGTTGTGTTGTCCCTGTAACAGAAGCAACTGAATTACACAGGAACAAAACAGCATCAGTGAGTGCAGCAAACGCAGTGTATACACTCAGGTGTATTCTGAGCTCGCCTGGTGCTCCAGGCTCTGTGAAACAGGCTGTCTCCTGCTTGAAAGCTTTGCCATTACTACAGTTGAAACAGAAAATTACAGTGGTTGGTCTGAAGATATCAGTTTGCTCAAAGTGGTGGTGTTCTGATGTTCAGAAACCCCCCAGCAACCTAATACAGCATGTGGGTGCACATCAAGTATGACAGCAGAAAACACCTCAAAGACACAAGCTTACGAACTGAAATAATAGCATGTAATTTTCCCCTTCATTTACATTTAAAATATCTTTGTAACCGTAAAGACTAGACATTTTTCTTTTAAATATTCAGGCCCTAGTCACTGCAGAAATTGGATGCACTCATCAGTAAGGCTGATTACGTCCCGTTGCCGGGAAGGAAGTAGTTTTCTGAACCCCCACTGAAAGTTTATGGCTGGTGCTTTTACTTTACTTCATGCCTCCTCTCGGCATGAATCCCTTTGTGTATCTACTGACAGTATCTTTTCACCAAAGAGAATATTTCCAAGTCTTATGTGCTCCTCTTAACAATATGTTGAGTTTCTTTCAATATTTCTTTTGTTCTCAAAGGGGACTGTAATTGATGCCAAGTAAGTAATCCGAAGTGTTAAAAGCATTAATGCCGCCAATGCAAATTATTTTTATCTGTTATTATGTGATAAGATCATTTTGATTGTATGAATAAAGTATCTTAAAGTATTATTTGCAAGATATTTATTAAAAAGAGGCTTATGCGAGCACAATAGTTCGTTTTTGTTCACCAAAACTATTACATTTATTTTCAAACTTTCAGCCAAATATCTGTACCATGACTAATCTATTAGATTATTGTCCAGATTAAAACGTTGTGTATAACGGCATTGTATTTCTATAAGGTTTTTTTCTGTAATTTGATAGCTGAAACTATCAGTTTGTGTTTTACACTGGTGTATACTTGCTTGAATATGTGTAACCTGATCCGTTGATCTGAATTTTAGGTGTACTGGGGCATGTGCTGCCTGCTCTGCTCCGTTCTGCTTTTGTCTCCGTTGTTTTCACTTTTGTAATGGTTCCCTGTGGTCCATGAACATTAAGGTCCATGTGAGGTCAACCATACCTTGCAGACAGTGACAATAGTGCAAATAATGACAAATATGGGGGGGGTCACGCGGTGTTTCCTGTTTCCTGCATTTAATTTAGAGGCCAGTGATTTGTGAGCAGCCTGCAAGGATGCTGCACATAGTTTGGTTTGCCTTTAGGTTCAGATTTGAATCCCTGAGTATTCTCCTGCTCCCAACCTCCTTTTGTTTTCCGTTGTTTAAATACTTCCTGGAAAAGGAGCGTGTTTGGGGATCTTCTTTCTCAGTTTTTTTTCTTTTTCATGTTTTGCACGTGTTTTATTTCACTGCTTTTAATGGGTGTGGGTTACCAAAGCTGTTTCTGTTTAACCACCGCCTGAACTTGGATAGCATGAAGAGGAAATTGGTCCAGCTAAGGAATAATTTTAGTCATTAATGACTGTGAGAGCCCAAGGAGGGAACACCAAATATCTTCTTCTGGGTTCCAAAAAGAAGAGGTGACTCTGGGCTGGAAATACCTTTTGCGACATAGGAAGTGATGTGGAGGTATGGGTGATTATAAGCTCAAAGGTTTTCTGTCTCCACCAACTGATGCTAAGAAGTAATTTAGTAATAGTTGTAACAGTGCTAAAAGGTAGTAAGGCAGGCAAGATATTCTGAAAAGAAAATAAACCCAACAGCAAAACTCTTTCTTTTTCTTCAGCTTTTTAATAAGCCTGTTCTAAATTATAAGGTTAAAGACTTCTGCTCGTGGTCTGATGATCAGCTCTTGTTGGCTGATGAAAAATAAGGAGCTCTTGGACTCACTGTGATAGCCCTTTGCCTGTGCAAACCTAAGTGCAGGTGGTTGTGGTGCTGGGCGGTGATGGGTTGTTGTGATCGCTCTTAAGGAAACAAAATAAAGATTAAATCCTTTTGTTACTTCCTTGGATTTCAGAGAAATGGCTAAAATCCCTGAAATACCTGGAAATTGTGATACAGCAGATTACTCAAAGATTTCAGGAGTATTTGTGAAAGCATTGCCTTAAATATGGAATAATGAAATTTGATGAGATAATCTATAATGTCTCCTTTATCTCAGGTGTCTTTGTTATTAAGTTAGCAGAAAGAAGTTTTTGTTTCAGAATACTTTCACTAAGACTTGCTGGGATCTTTTTCTGGTTGATTGATTTATTCTTTCATGCCCTATTGGGAAAGAAAAAAATCACATCATCTGTATGTGATGGATACCCTGATATTATGCACTGTGGCATTTTACAGAGTAGGATGTGCACTTAAGCTGTTTTACAGGGAAGTCTTTCGAGATTGTTGAGGAAACAGGCCAGAAATATAATTATGCCAAAACTGCTGAGTTTCTAAACAGAGTTTCCAGTGATAACAGAATTTAAACTAAAAGCAGTTTAATTTCAATTACATTGCTGCAATTTGCAGGAAAGAAATTTTACCTTGAGTTTAAATTTTTCTGGACTTGAATTTGTTAACCCATTGACGTAATAGCATAGTGAGCTGTGGCATTTTGTTTAGCTTGTTTTCAGTGTTAATGATATAAAAGTGCTAAATTTATGGTTGGAAAAAGAGGATTCTAGCGTTGTCGCATTGCAGTTAAATGTTCTCATAGCTCATTTATGCTGTTGAGTACAACTAGCATCAAGATAACATCTTTTGGTGGAGTGGGGGACTGACCCCACAATTTGTTCCTAGTACTGTTTTTGCAGAGGCTGTCTAGGAGTAACTGAGAGATGAAAAGTTGTTTTCAGCTGGTCATCCCTGTACCCAAGGACATTTGGTTGGTTTCATTTATATTATAATCATCTGTCGTCTTTGAAGTTTAAATAGTATTTTCTCAGTATAATCCCATTTTGAATGCCATTTTACTTCATTAGTTGGCGGTTCATCTGTTCACACACCTTGCTTTGGGAAATTCAGGATTTCTCAGTGGTGATTTGGAAAACTTGAGTCAGTTTAATGGAGCAAATATTTCATGACCAGCTATGGGTGCATATCACCTTTTGCTGTACTGCTTTCAAAGTGCCTATCCTGTAATCAAAAAGGCCTTTAACTGCTGGGACATAACCAGATCATTTAGTCTTCTGCACCGCTTGTGGGCTGTAGATGCAGAAAATACAGAATCAAATTATGTTTCCTGAAAGCGATGTGTGGAGCCCCGTAATCTTCGCTGGATAAGCATCGGTGTCTTTGTGCTTCAGAGCAATACTTAATGAGGTGGTTCAAAAGGACAGCAGATGTGTTCTGGAAAGCATAAACAAATTGCTTGAGCTCTTTGGTGTTTTATTTGAAGATGTTCATGTTAAGTCGTTTTAGACAGTTCGGTGTATTGAGTGATCTCATGATGTGCTTTTCTTCAGTTTTTCTCCTTATCACGAGAAGTCTTTGTAGAGTTATTGCACTTGACTAGAGGTCGTTCATCCTTTGCTGTCAACCAAACCAAAAAGGTCTTTCCAATGTGAGTACTTGTGTTATGGCTCACCAGGCAAGCTAAGGTGAGGTGGACTCTGGTGATATTTAGGACTAATTCAGTGCTGAGAATTACTTGAATGCAATATTAGGGGGAAAAAAAAAATCTCATAACACTTATGAAAGTATGAAGTTTTTGAAGATTCAAATCTATAGCATTAATTTTACAGGGAAGAATATAATCGATGGTGTCGTTTAGAGGAGTAATCAATTATATTAAATGCAGATGTTTCATTAATGAAAGTGTTTAAATAATCTCTATTTTTCTCCTCTAGTTAAAAATCATACATATGATAAGCCTTTAAATTTTTATAACTTACCTTATTTTTCTATAAACTAACAAAAATACATTTTAAAAATAATTTTTCTAAGTTTTTAGTGGAGTAAGACATTTTTCAGAGGTAAGTTATTCTCATGGGATAACTGTTGTTGTGTGCTGTATTGAAATATAGAACTTGTGTATTAGAAAAGCGCTGAACTCAGTCATGCCGTGTTTTACTGCATGCTCTGATTCTACGATTCTATATAAACTCAAGAAATACTGGTGTGTTAAGAATCAAATTCTAGTCCATAACAATGACAAGTTAAGGAGAGGATGTCAGATGTCCTGTGAGGAAATCTGTTAGGCATCCACAATAGCATCAATATAGAATCATAGAATTTGTTTAGGTTGGAAAAGACCCTTAAGATCATCGAGTCCAACCGTTAACCTACCACTGCCAAGTCCACCACTAAACCATGTCCTCAAGCACCACATCTCCCTGTCTTTTAAATACCTCCAGGGATGGGGACTCAGCCACTTCCCTGGGCAGCCTGTGCCAGTGCCTGACTACCCTTTCGGTGAAGAAGTTTTTCCTAATATCCAACCTAAATCTCCCCTGGCACAACTTGAGGCCTTTTCCTCTTGTCCTATTGCTTGTTACTTGGGAGAAGAGACCGACCCCCACCTCACTACAGCCTCCTTTCAGGCAGTTGACTTTACCCACCATGCGAGATGTCATCTGAGCGGTTGGGACATCTCTTGTAGCAGCCCTTCCCTCCCCAGCTCCCAACTGGGAGGCGTGGGGTGCAGGCAGCCCTCCCACCTTCCCGGGGAAGGTGAGGGAGGTGGAGGTGCAGACCAACCAAGAAGATTCAGAATAGGGCAGTGGTGCAATATTAAGGAAATTGTGATGATTTTCGTTGTTTTGCTACATACGAATTTTGAAATGTTGTATTCTGTACAATAACAATTGGGATATTGCTGTGGTACTAGTGCAACAAAGTAATGCCTCTAGGCACGAACAAACATCTGTACCAGCTTTTAAACATTTCAGAGAATATTTAAACAATCACTAAAAGGCATAATCTTATATTAATCTTGTTTCATGTTACTTTTGTTGTTTAATATATTTTTCTGTGTTGTGGTAGGAATAACAATAGCTGAAGGAATGAAAATCCTTCTTCTCTATAGTATTCTCTGCTAGTGCCAAGGCTTTTTTCCTGAACCTGTAACTTATGTGTTAAGAAGTGGGTGACAGATCCTCTGACATTTAAATGATAGATGGTAAAACAAACAAGACAATTTTAAAACTGCCAGGAGAAAGAGGAATATAATATAATGTAAACAGTTTATCCTAATGAAGTTCAGTAGCAGAATAAAAGGGTGTGTTTCCTGGTGTGCGAACCTTTGCTGTATAATCTTTAAAACAGAATTACATTAACAAGTATTTCAGTAAAACACCATTATTTTTCCACTGATTTCCATACCTGTTTTGAGCTTCTCTTTATTAGGTCTAAGAATCTTAAAGCTTAATAAAAATTTAGGGAAAGGCACTGTGAATCTAACTGGAGTGGTTTAAAATAGTGCTTCTCTTAGCTTCTGGTTAGCATCTCCTCTTTCCACTCAGTCTCCACCCAGGAGATGGTTAAAAGGACCAAGTGAGGGGGTCTTGGAAGCAAAATGAGTTGCTTTCTGTTGCCCAGCTATCACCAGCAGCGTGACTCCCTTACCTCTGGCTCACTGCAGCGAAGCAGATGCCGAGCGCTTGTATGAGCTGCTTCGCTGCTGCAAGGCAAAGCCCAGTAAAAGGTAACCTCCAGTAGCGGGACGGAGTAGACATCTGCGGCGAGAACTTCTTGAAGTTGCTCAGTCCGTCCTTTCCCGTGACACAGAAGTATCTATGTCTTCTCAGGAAGCTTCACTGAAAAGTAATTCCATCGCAGCATGAACTCCTTCATTCAACAGATAACATAATCTCTGCTTTCACCCTCTTCCAAACAATTCTGATTATATGTCTTTCCTAGCATGCTCACATAAAATGCTAATTGTTAAGAGCCCTCGTTACCCTGAGGAGTTAACTGTGGCTTACGATGACAACTAGTGTCAGCTCTACATTGTGGAGGCTCCCATCTTGGGAAATGTGAGAGGCATTTTAGCTTACCATGCAATTTCCCCCTCTCAAGGGGGCTCTTACTTGCAAAGAAATGAGTGTAGTTCACGATGTTACTGAAAACTCTGCCAAAGTAGCCAAAAGATAAAGAAATACTGATGTTAAATGACATCATATGCAAGGTGCCAGGATGTGTGCGTAAACATAAATAATTGTAGTAAATTTTAAATCTTTTTTCTTCAATTGGTAAATGCCAAGATACCGTTGTATATGTGTATATATATATATAAAAAAAATTGGTAGGTGTCTGCTAGTTGTACATAATTTTTAAGAAAAGAAATCCACAGTTCTGAGCGCATTCTTTAGTGCATATTTCGGCTTGCTCAGCTCCCTCGTGCCCCTGCCTGCAGTTTCACCAGCAGAACAGAGAGGGCAGCTACGGGCTCGGGCATGTGGTCCTGAAATTTCTGAGGCTGAAAAATAACTATTTGTCTGTTGTAACTAACTTACAGTAAGTCTGAGCATGCTATAATTTCCAGTAAATTTTAAATTTGTCCATCTAACTTGCTCTAATTATCGAATACACCTCTTAAGTTAATAGGCGGTTGCAATAGTGGGAAAGCCATGCTGTTTATTTCTGAATGATGAAAATATATTATTTATTTCTGCTCCTTTAAACCTGTCCCTTTACTAGTTTTTAGTGCTTATCAGAATTTCATGGTGTTCTGATACTGTTTATAATTTTCACCAGTATGAATGGTTACTGGATACAGTGGCTTTCATGACGCTGCCTTGCACAGAATATTATGCTTGGAATATTATTTTAATACATGTGCTTTGCAGCAAGGAAATTATTTCAACACCTGTAAACTTTTAAAGACAAATATCTCTTGCAGTTCCTTTTTGGATACTAAGGTAATATCAAACCTTGTAATTCTTCAGTGATTATGAGCTCTGGAAGAAAAAGAGGCAAGCAGAAATCCTCATGGTGGAGATGAAATCTTGGATGATATCCGTAACATGAGCTAAGGAGTTATGTTCAGAAGTCTAATATGAGACATCCGCACAGACTACTAAGAAAATTTATTGTTATTTTAGTATTTACTACATTTGTAATGCTCTTGTAGGATAAGTAACCAGATTTGAATTTCAGCTTACATATGGATTTAATATTTAGAGATGTTAGCATTTTTGGAGTTTTCATTTGCAATGTTACATTTCAAGTATATTTCTAATGCTGCATTTTCAATGTATCCTAATTTGAACAGTTCACAGCTACTTCACATTTATTCATCAAAGTTATAAAGACGAGAGGTTCAAATTGTGCTGGTCGAATTGAGTGCATTGTTAGGAGTTTGCGGTGTATAGCAGGCTACAATTTGATCTCGGCGTGGCTCAAGCTGATTTAGGCAGGCATGAACGCCAGCTGCCTGCTCCTGCCCCCGTTCAGTCCCTGGGAGGGGAAAATAGTTACTTTCAGATGGATCAGGTCAATGATTTGTTTTTCTGTGCATCTCTGTGCCAGCAGAAGACACATGGCAGTAATCAGCAAAAAAAGGTGCCGGAGAGGAGGAGCGGTGACTATGTAAGTTGATGTTGTCTGGAAGTAATTCATGAAGCTTCAGCCCGAACTGAGTCACGACCCAGTGACGAGCAAACCTGCACAGAAAAATGTGGAGCTGTCATGAAGAACTCATCAGCTTATAGCAGTGATCCAATCTTAAGACAATCTTAGACTTTAAATATAGATTTGAAGTGTAGATTTTCAAATTTGGTTCACTATGGTCCAGTGGTATAACATAAAACTCGTGCAGGTGTTGCCGATGAATATTCTGGACCCTGTAGCATATATTAGCCATAAATATAGTTATATACATATATGTATATAAATATCTGAAAATTTAAAATTATAGCAATTTCGGAGGTTGGTTGTAGTTCTGAAGTGAATGAATAATTAAAAAAGCAAGAGCAAAACCATCTATAGCATTTTAGCATTTTGGGGGCCCAAATTGAAATAAAAGGGCTTGTTTCAGCTATTTCAGAAGTATTTTACTCTGATGTAACATTGTAAATTTAAAGAAACGTGGAAAAGTTTACTCCTCATAGATCATATATTGTAAAGCTATTCCTGGCATTTTTAGGATAAAATAGAACAAATGCTAAAGTATATTTTTCTTATAATTTGAAGTTTCTTGAGGCTCTGTTTGTAGGCTTGGTGTTGTATTCAGAAGCATTGCATGTTATTTAGGGTGTTGTTTGACATGAAGGAATTTTATTTTGTCTGTTTTTTCCTCAAGACTAAGCTGCATGTATAACATACTTGTTAACTTTAACTATTTTCAGTGATTTTATTGAAAAATAGCAGGCCAAAGGGAGGAGATGGCTTCCATGTGCAGTCAGAACGTTCTTCTGGTGGTGGGGGCACTAATTTTGGCCTCTCTCCACCACCCAGCTGCTGATTTCAATGGATCTTGCAGGAATGTCATTCTCTGAGACGTGTAGCTTTGCCGTGTTTGGTTGAAACCAAGCTATAAGTTCTAGAGGTGTGGGTGATTGACAAAGAAGTCTCATTTCTTTAGGAAATGAAACTCAAAAGCATAGGAATATTTTATTCTATGTAAGTTTGTTAATTGCCCAGAGTTAACGGTTATAAATGTAGTGTCCTTGCCTGTGTCAGACTAGCATGCAAACAAATACGTTCAGAAACAGGAAACTAATTGTAGGGCTTTTTTGATTTCTGGGATGAAGAAATGAGGATCCCTTCAGCTAATGGGAGAAAGCTGGCAAGAACAGATTTTGTGTGAAACAGAATTTCAGCTTCAAGTTTTTGAGATAATTATTTCCTGATAAAAATCTACACTGGTCAAAGTCAGGTTAGGAACCCATTTGTGCAACTTGAGGATGGTGAAAACACCACCGGAGAAAAGTTACAGTTGTCCAGAAGTGGGCATTTTAAGTACAGGAAACTTAGAGTTGAAATCACACCGATAAGAGAACCATGAATGCTGAAGGAATGGAAAAATAAGGCAAGACAACTAACTCACTCATGCAACAGATGATAAAGTCGGGAATAAAAATTAGCCTTGGTGCTTACAAGTTAGACTTGGGAATTGAATGAGAATTAGATAAGCTCAATGATTTGATATCATTGCACTTCTAATTACATTCACTTATATTCATTCTTTAGTTGTTAAAAAAGTTATAATACACTGTTACTGTTAAAAAATTAGCTGTTACTGTTAAAAAATTAACTGTTAAAAAAGTTATATTACACTCAAAGAGCTGTAAGTGGGGAAAAGTGAAATAGCTGCTAAATCCCTATAAAAATACCAAAATACCCCAAACCAAAACAACCTGACACAAAATGAACCTTAATTATAGATACATCAAAGAGTATCTACATTATTTTTGTCAAAGTCATTTGAACAGAAACAGATGGGTGCAGACCACGCAGTCTATGAGGGTTAATCACTGAGATATTTTACTCACTGGAAGTTACTGGGAATGTTTGCATCTGTAAAAACAGTAATGAATGGAAGATCAAGTTATTGTCCAGGAGTGCAAATCAGCTTTTGAAATCTGTTTGCATTCTAAATTTTACTCCAACATCTACATGACTGAATTACAGTTGTATTACTTTGGCACTAGCCTAAGCTAATTATTATTGCATTAAAGGCATAATGTATATCTAGATTTTTACATTATGTGGTGTTCTTTGTTCCAAGCAATTGGACATTTTTCTCTCTAATTTGTGTTTATTTATCATCAATTTAGAAGTCATTAGGCAAACAGATCTTTTTAATAAACATGGGGAGAAAATACTTCTTTTCCTAATGTAGTTCAGTACAGTGTAGTTCTGTATAGAGTCTGTATGCAAATACAGTTGCTAGGCTGTTCTAGGATCTAGTACTTCACCAACTCACAGAAGAGTTGAGGTTGGAAGTCACCTCGTGAGATCAGCTAGTCCAACCTTCCTCAAAGCACAGTCCCCTGCAGCAGGTTGCTCAGGGCTCTGTCCAGTTGAGTTTTGAGTACCTCCAAGGATGGAGGCTTCACTGAGATTGACCACTCTCACAAGAAAAAAATTATTTCCAAATTTAAACGGCATTTCATGTATTTCTGCTTGTGCCCATTGCCTCCTTTCCTGTTACTGGGCACCACTGAGAAGAGTCCAGCTTAGTCGTCGTCTTAGTCGTCGTCTTAGTCGTCGTCTTAGTCGTCGTCTTAGTCGTCGTCTTAGTCGTCGTCTTAGTCGTCGTCTTAGTCGTCGTCTTAGTCGTCGTCTTAGTCGTCGTCTTAGTCGTCGTCTTAGTCATCTTCCCTCAGTTCAAGAAGGACATTGAGGTGCTGGAGCGTGTCCAGAGAAGGGCAACGAGGTTGGTGAAGGGTCTAGAGAATAAGTCTTACAAGGAGCGGCTGAAGGAGCTGGGGTTGTTTAGTTTGGAGAAAAGGAGGCTGAGGGGAGACTGTATTGCTCTCTACAACTACCTGAAAGGAGGTTGTAGTGAGGTGGGGGTTGTTCTCTTCACCCCAATAACAAGTGATAGAACGAGAAGAAATGGCCTCAAGCTGCACCAGGGTAAGTTTAGGTTGGATATTAGGAAAAACTTCTTCACTGAAAGGGTAGTCAGGCACTGGAACAGGCTGCCCAGGGAAGTGGCTGAGTCCCTGGAGGTATTTAAAAGACGGGTAGATGTGGTGCTTGAGGACATGGTTTAGTGGCGGACTTGGTGGTGGTAAGTTAATGGTTGGACCTGATGATCTTAAGGGTCTTTTCCAACCTTAACAATTCTATGATTCTATGATTCTTAGTTCCCCCCACCTGGAATTTATTTATACACATTGCTAAGATCCCCCCCGCCCCGGTCTTCTCCAGACTAAACAACCCCAGTTATCTCAGCCTCTCCTCCAAGCCCTTGATCATCTTTGTGGTCCTTCGCTGGACTCTTTCTGGTATGCCCATATATATATATATATGTTTATATGTTAATTTTCACTCTCATGAAGCTTTTTCTTCTCAAGGATATTGCCTATTAAGAGATTAACTGTATTGATTGTCTTTGTACACGGTATTTTTGGTGAGGTCGAGAACGAACTCCTCTAATTTTTGCTTCGCTCCATAGTTTCAGAACACCCTTTGTTGGGAAGGGGTTTTATTTTGTTTTGTTGATAGATCTCTGAAGAATTTGATCAAATACTGTAGGTGCCTGCACCAGTCTTTACCACGATTAGCCTTGTACGAGCTAGAGACTGTTTATATCTGAAAGGCAGAGAAACTTGAACTATTTCAATTTCCGAGTGCCTGAGCACCGTAAAGGATTACAAGTGACCATGTGGCTCCACTTCGTGTCTAATCACTCTCACAGCGGGAAGGTATTGAGTTGTTCTTGTGCCCTGCCTTACTGCGTGTCTGTCTTACTCCTTGTTCTCAGACAGAGACGACCTGGGTATTTAAACAGAGCTGGACGTACGCTTTTACTGACTGATAAATGTTCTGGATTTGTTTCATGGAGAATTTTCTATATTCCCTGCTTCAAAAAGCTCTATCTAAGAAGGCTTTCTAGGTCACAGGCAATAGGAAGCCTTTTAAGATAGAGGATTTCTTTTTGATCTATGCTTGTTTTTTCACGTGAAAAGTTTTCATTAGTCAAATTCTTGACTTTCAAAAACTTGTAGAGGTATTTTCTTTGTGAAAACTGTGACTATTGAAAAAATACGGTCAATGTAACTGCAAATGTTCCCTGGTAATTACAAATGAAATATAAAATCTGCCGAATGGCTGTTAGTTATTCTCTTAAAACAATAATGAAAATCAAAGTTTCAAAAGTCATCGAAGTGCATCCACCCAGGCAGGCCTAATTCAGCAAGACTTGCCCTGCTGAGGGCGTGCTGATTTTCTCAAGAGGCCTCCAAAAACAAAGCAAATCTAGAAGACAAAAAAGCCCCCAAACCTCCAACTGTCTTGAGTATTAAAGTCATGGTTGGGGGGCTTAAAGCTGAGCTATGTCAGGAAATGGGAAATGAACTGAAAATACGGCAATGTCACGTTTGATACATTTCTTGTGGTGTGTAACCGAGACTTTGCCATGTCTCATGGCAAAAATTGTCACTTGTAGGGACTAATCGCTGAAGCTGTTCATTTTTCCCTTACTAGTCAGAATCCAAGTGTAACCTTTCAATAGCAGTCCATTTGACAGTGTTTCTGTTAATGTGTGAATGTACTGATGCCGCATATCAAGGTACAGTTTTCGGAGGAGGGCACTTGATTGTGCGAGGCAGGGTGTGCGGGTGCGAGCTGAACACAGACCTGAGGTGGGAACGTGCTGCAGAAGCACTGAGCACGATCCTCCTGACGAACCACACCAAGCCTCTAGCCTTTATGCCTTGTTTCCCCATGCTGGTAAATTCAAAATAAGGAGAAGCACTGCTACAAAAGGCTTGTGTTGAAGAAGATACATTTAAATGTTATTTTCAGAATATAAAGATGATGCTGACACCCCCCTCCTCCTTGATTCTGATGCAGTGTCTTGGTGGTCAGTGGAGATGTGTCATTGGCTTCAGTTAATTTGGGGGCATTTCATTTTAGTCCTACTACTGTGATAATAACTTAAAAATGAGCTGTCTTTAAGGAAGCATCACGTCTTTCAATTCTGTTTATGCCCTTTAAGTGTAGGTTAGGCATGTGATACTCTGTGTCTCTGTACTGAGCAATTGAGTCCATAGTGTTATCCAACCAGATGCGTGGGGAAAAAAATAAATTTGCTGAATTTAAATGCACCTTACAATAAGGGGAAAAAAAAAAAGGACTTGATTTTTTAAAACCTGTTATCTTTAGAATATTTGTTGTGATTCATTCAGAGTATTTTGTTTCAGGAAGGTAGTTTCTTGTTTGTGTGATATGTTGGCTGGAGTTTCCTCCTGCTCATTTCTTCCTCTTGTAATTATTACTAAGCCAGATGAGTATTTTTTTTTTTTTATTCAGGAAAGAGCAGCCCTCCCAAATAATTTGATGTCCCTGTAGTCCTAAGGTATTTTATTTAACTTTCTATGTCTAGATATTTTTGTGTGCTTGCTTTTTTCCTAGTTAGATACTATCTGAAATGAGAAGGTGGCTGTATGGCAGCCTAACAGAATGATGTTTTCACAGCTGCTAATTGAGGGTTTATGTTTTATAGCCTGGGATGTGACTTGGAGACCTGGGAGTACCAGAAGATACAGAATAGGATGGGAGGTGTGTCCCCATTGCCGCCTGCCAGTTGGGTTGATTAATTTGAAAAATGAGCCCAGACCAGCTCTTCCAATATGATATGCTGTAAAATAGCTCTTCTTCACTCTTTTAGTAAGGCACAATAGCAAGGTACTGTTGTTTCATTTCTCAGTTACTTTTTTTATACTTCAGTCTCTCAAGCATTGTGCATCCTTGAAAGCAGTGGACTCTTGTCAAGAGCTTTAAGAAAGGCTTTTTCGTGGCTCTGTTACACTATGTTGTAGCGTTGTTTGCTGTGGTTAAGATAACATGAAAAACGGAGGGAGAGACTTGACAAGTGTTTTTTGAGAAAACAAAGGTAGGGTGTTGAAGTGCTTCACTATATGTATATATATGGAATTTGTGAACTAGAAAATCAAGGGTTTAATTTTCTCTTTTATTCTTCCATACTCTCTGAGACTGACAGGTGCTCCCAGTCTTGGCTCAGTTACCTTCTACATTTGCTAATTGTAATCATTTAATCATGATCAAACAACAGTGCTTTAACATGAATCTATATAATCTCTTGTTTAATAATGCATACCAGTGTTTCTTTTGATCTTATCAGTCCAGAGATTGCTTGAGGCTTGCTGGCAGAAAAAAATCAGGAGCCTCTAACAGCTGAAGTGGTGTAGGTGTAGCTAAATTGGCCCAGTGCCCAATAAGGATCTGACAAATCGTTTTCTACATTTTCTTAAAGCCTGTCAATTTTAAAGCAGCAGCAATGTTGCATTGCTTCAGAAGTTACTTAATTTCAACTAGAAAAATAATCATTATGTGGGTGACTAAGGTTATGACGAGTTTTCGCCATACTCCAGCCACCTCCGCATCTTCTCTTAAATAAGCCAGAAGCGTTGAGATACTGACATCTTTAGTTTTATTGCAAGTCGTGTATTTTGGGTGTTGGATTGCTCTTTGTAGCTGTCTCTTCTGGTTTTTTTTGTTAGCTCTCTAGCTGGTGAGAATAAAGTTATGCTAGCATTGCCCTCAGGAGAATCCACTGTACTAGGCCAAAAAGACCAGCAGTCTAAGAGGTGGGAAAAAGTGATGGGGGGCACAATAAAAACCTCCCCACGAGATTTTTCACTGGCTTGGGACAGTAAATAGAGAACTAAGGCGGAGAGTGGGAGAACAGATAGAAAGTAGTTCGGTGCTCAGGAAAGCCACTTGCCAAACGCATTGCTGATCTAATCTAGTAGTAAGTGGCTGCTACAGCCTTCCTCTGCCCCGTGTCAGAGCGTAAGGGCTGTTTATAGCAGTGAACTCCGGCGGTATAGCTGATACTATTAGCAGCTTGTGGGTCTAGGGCTGAAATCCTGCCCTTTAGTCCCATACAGGTGAAGATGTAGCTGTCATATGTAAGAACTGCCTTGTCAGCAATGGTGACTAATTCCATCAGGTAATTATTTACGATGATAATTTTTTGCCTGGGGCATTAACTAATACTAAAAAGTAACTACTTACATTAGTAAGAGTGATCATCAGATCAGATTTCAAGTGGCTGAACATAATGAACCATAACACCTATTTTTGCATAACTTCTTTTTATATGACTTCTGGTATCTTTGTCTAATTAATCAGAAGGATTCCATGATTTCCATCCCCTTTAACTACTATAAAATTAAAGAAAGTTTTATGCTTTTAACCAGATACTTTATTATTGGAAAAGAATAGCATATCAATTTTATAAAGACAGTTCATTGATTAGGACACTTTGGTTTATGTTATGTGATGTGCAGGTAGAAAAGACGTATTCCATGCACGTTTATTTCCTTGATCTTGGAGTACAAGGTCATTACATTAATCTGCATGTCTAGTTCCATTATTTTAATTTTTTTATTTTATCAGAAGGGAGCGTGCTTAAGAGAGAATCTTTGTGATAAGAGCTCTAGAAAGCATTTTTATTGGAGCAATAACATGTCTTGAAATAAAATTCAGGAACCACAACCATCAGCTGAAAAATTCCTATGATTTACACCAAAATATAATTATAATGCTGTTTGTGTAGCTCTGTGGATTTACGGGTAAAGCTAGGTTTTTCTCAGTAGACCAAATAGTAGGTATGGAAAAATAATACTAAGTCTACCTTCTCTTCTTTGTAACTTTTGGAAGAAATTGGCTCTAGTAGTAATTATTGGAGGGACTTCTTTTAAGTGACCTGCTAGTCAAATGTCATCAGGGTTTTTAATTTCCTGTGAGTTTTACCAATAAAGTTTTCCTCAGACAGACCTTAGCTGACAGGTTTTTTTTTCCTGTGGCATACAGCCGTCAAGAACTAGGAGTAGTAGCTTTTTTTTTTTTAATCATTGAGTGTAGATACAGCTCTCACATGCATCATGAAGTGGTTGATCAAGAAGGTGATGGTTTTCAGGCTTCATGAATATGCTTGAAGTCGAGTGTTGATGTGCCAGAGGTTGAAAAAGCCTCAGGTCTTCTGTGAGCTGGATTTAACACTATTCAGTGTTGAACTGTAGCTCCAACACTCTAAATGCTTCTACCAGCTGATATCACTGATCTGTCCCTTTTCCCTCCTTCTGTCTTCATTTACATAGATTATGTGTATCTTCAGTGCTTTTTGTTTTTAATTACAAGGTCTGTGTTACTTGATCACAGACTTCAGTCCTGCTCTTTATTGTGGTTGCATGGGAGAACCAGCAGCCTCCGATCAGAGACTTTTTTTACCCCAGGAAGTCTGACTATAATGAAAATGCTTAAGGAAGATACACATAACCTTGGGATTAGGTGATATGCATGAAAATTCAGAATATACAAGACCTGAGAGTAGTTTTAATAGTTTTGCCAATGTTATTTTTCGTTTCTCTGGTCCAAGATTTCTATCTGGCTGTGAGGGCAAGTTGTCTGTGAGCTGTTGCTGCTGCTGGTGTTACTGGGGCTGCTGGTGTTACTGGGGCTGCTGGTGTTACTGGGGCTGCTGGTGTTACTGGGGCTGCTGGTAACCGCTTTCAGCCAGGGCGTTTTGTTTTGTGCTCAGAACTGTGAACTGCTGAATGTTGCTTTGTGATACTGTTTATGTGAGGGCTAAGCTTTCTTGGGGAAAAAAAAAAAGAAATATTGGCTTTGTCAGCCAAGAGAGATCTGGAAAAAACACCTCTTAAGTTTTGTCAGCAACTTTCCTCTTTATTTATTAAGTACAGTAAAGTATGATGTAATCAATTAAATTGCAATGCTCACCTTACACACCAAATATGCTAACCGGTCCTGGAGCACAGGGATTTTTCCTTGTAACCTGTGCACATCTCTTTAAAATTTTCAAATATTTATGGTGTATTATTCCCATTAGGAGCATGTAGGTTGTCTGCTTGTTGTATCTGTTGCAGCTGGAAAGTTTCAAGGTCTGTGTGTTGCCAAGCACAATTTGTTGACCTTGTATCGTAAATCAAAAAGCGATGGACTCCGCAAGAAAAATCCCCAATGAGAGTTCCTGCTCGCTAGATTTTAAGGCTTAAATTCACTCAATATTTAGTTATTTTTAAATCTAGAATCGGTATTGCATATTGTACTGAGGATGCTACAAAAAAAAAATCTATAGAATGGGGAAAAGTTGGAAAAAAAGGCTTATTTTGAAAGTAGCTTAATTTTGGAGCACCGTGACCATTTGCCTTCCGTTTTGTGGTGCTATGATATGAAGACAATGGCTGGGCTTTCCACATTGGGCTGTGCATTTCATGTAGAACATCTGGTTTAGCTGAACGTCTTGCTGTCCTTCGCTTGTGTAAATGTTGGGAGAGACAGTGTCAAACATGCCCAGAGCATTGCTAGGAGATGTTTGCCTCTACTGATCTTAAATCCCTCTGATAAAGGAGATTCTACAGTCTCACAGGCAATTTGTTTATCACTACCCTGTAGAGACACCTCTTCCTAGTATCTAACCTAAGTTCTCTTCACTGTAGATTTAGCTCTGTCTTCCTCCTTCTGTACTCGATGTGAAAGATTTATCAGTATATGATAATTAAATGAAAATAGTTGTCATGTTTGTCACTAGCTTCCTCTTCTTTTAGTTTAGGTTAAGCAGTTTCCCACCAGTCGTGGATTGCACACCTCTTATTTTCATCGTGCTCTCCTGGGCTGTCTTGTTTTGTCTGTGCATTTCTTTAACAGTAGTGCCCAACACCATATTTCAGGGTGTTGCTAGCACCAGGTCATCAGTGTAATAGACTGTGATGTCTTACCTCCTCTGCCTCTAAGAGAGTCCATAATGCTATTTTACAGCACTTTCTGTAGCTTCGCATTGCTAGCGCCTATTTTTTTTGTGATCTGCGGAATATGTTATACTCCCGTACTGCCTATGCAGTTGTTTCTTCTCATGTTTTTTTTTGTGTATGTGACTTCTGCCAAGTACTTCATACTTGTTTTTACTAAATTTCATCTTGTTGACTTGGGGCAATTCAATCACTTTGCGTGGAGACCTGGACTCTAAAGGATGTTGTCAATTTGTGACATAGTCTCTGTTCCATCATTCAAACCATTACTGAGAAGGGAAGCAAAACCTCTTTGGTGACCTCAGTTAAAATGCCTTTTAGTTTGATAATGAATTGCTGACTATTAGAGTTTTCTCCTGTAGTGTTCTTGAGCAGCTCTGTGCCCACTTAACATATGCAACTGCCACAAAGGTGCATTAAAGTTCAGATAAATTACATCTGCTCCTTTCCTTAAAACATCTGTCAAAGAAGAAGATTACAGTACTTCTAATTTACTTGTTTATTGTGTTGGTTGTGTCTTATCGTCTTGTTATCTAGATGTTTATAAACTGGCTGTTTCAAATAATTTATTCTAGTATAGTTGTGGATATTGGAAGTGGCCTGGTTGACTGTCTAATATTCCTTGAACTTCTCATTTGCAAAAATTGGTACCAGTTTCCTCTTTTCCACCTGGCCAAGGTCTTCCACATCTTTTTTTTTTTTTTTTTTTTTTAAAGAATATTTTTAAATTCTGGAAGACATCTGATAACTATAGAGGTTGATTAAGCAAGTTCTTTAAGTACTTTAAGTTGCCCAGATTTTGCCAAATAGAATACAGATTATAGACAAATTGATGATAGGTGGATGGTGAGGTGGACTGAAAACTAGCTGGGCTGAACTGACAGTCTTGAAGGGTTGTGATCAGCAGCACAAAGTCCAGCAGGAGGCCAGTCACTGGCGGGGTACCCCAGAGGTCCATACCGGGATCAGTAGCATCTTAATGACCTGGATGAGTGGACGGGAGGCTGCACCCTCAGCAGGCTTGCAGATGATACAAAATGGGAAGAGTTGTTGCTGCACCACGTAGTTGTGCTGCCATCCAGAAGAACCTTAACAGGCTGGAGAAGTGGGCTGACAGGAACCTCATCAGGTTCGACAAAGGGAAGTGCCCAGTCCTGCCCCTGGGGCAGTACATGCTGGGGGCATCTGGAAAGCAGCTTTGCAGAGAAGAACCTGGGAGTCCTGGTGGACACCGAGCTGAACGTGAGCCAGCAAGAAGCCCTTCCAGCAAAGGAGGCCACTAGCCTCTTGGGCTGCATTAGAAGAAGCATTGCCAGCAGGTCGAGGGAGGTGATCCTTCCCCTCTACTCAGCCCTGGTGAGACAAATCTGGAGTGCTGTGTCCAGTGCTGGGCTTCCCAGTACGAGAAAGACATAAACATACTGGAGTGAAGGGCCACAAAGATGAATAAGGGCTTGGAGCATCTCTCATACAAGGAGAGGCTGAGAGAGCTGGGGCAGTTTAGCCTGGAGAAGAGAGAGCTTGGAGGGCATCTTAGTGATGTACACATGTATTCTTGTTAGGTTGTTATCAAACTCATTTAAGAAAAGAAAAAAGGGAAAGAAAAAGAGCCTACTTAATGAAGTGAGTGTCTTTAATATGCAAAGGCATGCTCCCCCCCCCCCCCCCCCCCCCGTTTTTTTGCCATTTCTCACTTCTTTCTCAATATCATTGCTTGGGCTGTCAAGGCTTCTTGTCCCTTCTGTCTCCCAGAAATGGCATCCAAAGAATTGATGATTGATTGTTGTTTGAATGATTAAATACGGTTTAAACTTTGGAGGGCTAGGGCAGATCTTTTTAAGTAGAACTCAGGTTTAAATGTAAGTCTGCTTTTGCTGCTAGCTTGGACTGAAATGTATCATTGTCCTCACTTTACCCTAATGATTGCATATAAAATTATTTCAGATGTTCACATTTTTGATGCAGAATAATAAAATACGGTAGTACTGGTAAAGGAAAAGGAAAAAAAAACGGGTAGTTTACACAGTAAACATTATAATGTCTTGTGTGACCTAATTTTAAGTCACATGCCAGAAGACTTAGAAAAGGGAAATAGTCTCATTGTAAGATTTTTTTTTTTCTCTGAAAGTCATTGTAAACTTTTCCTATTCAAATTTTTATCACACTTTCTGATCTGTATCAACGCAGCAGCCTACTGTTCTGTGTGCTTATAACCTTCAAATATGCACTGCTGCCAGCATTTCCATTTCTTTTCACTTAAGCTATCTGCATCCTATCATGATCAAAACTTCATGAACCCTTGAAAATAAGTGCAAATGTTTTCTAAAACACTTGCGGTCTTTCCCTAAGGTTTTTGCCTCCTGAATGATGGTATGAATATGGGGCAGTGTATCTAGAACAAAACAGTATTTTCTTGCTCTCCAGCTGTATCTGGCAAAGATGACATGGATTAAGGCAGGTTATGAATTCGAAGCATGGTGTAGTTGTTCCTGAAACAGCTGTATGTACAAGCAGTTCTACAGTCAAGGTACAACAGCTTGTTGGTATCTCAAGGACGATGACTTCGTCCTTTCTCTCCTTCTCTGCTCCTGGCATGGAGGTCCCCCTCCATCCCTTTTGCCTGTGCCTGCTCTGGTGCTTTTGCACCCTTCCAGTGATGTCCTTATCTCACCAAATCGGCAGAAAACTCTGCAAAGTTTTGATTTACTTTTTTTTCCCTCCTTGAGTTCGTTTCCTTCAGCATTTTTGAGTCACTGTGCAGGTGGTAAGGAGGAGGTGAGAGCACTGAGCTGGGAGCAGAGGGGATGGGAGGAAGAAGTAAGAAGTTCCCCTCTCTGCGCTGGATTGCTGCTAAGTTTTCTCACTGTCTCTTTTATAATCTAAAGCAAGACTGGATTATTCCAAGTGAGTTCAACACAAAGGTAAACTACTAGAAAGGATACTCGTTTGGGAATAGAATTATCTACTCTCAAACTTGCTCGAAAGTGGTTAAGCAGAAGCAGCTGCCTGTACAGACATCTTAAATGTCCTGCCTTTTAAACTGAAACCAGCAATATGATATTCGAATAAAACACAGAAGCAGAGACAGGCAAAAGATAATGTTTAAATTTTCATTCTGTTGCATTATTGTTTCCATTCTAATGTGTTTTTTTTTTTAAATTATTTTATTATTTATTATTTTATTCCAAATTATTGTAAGTGGCATCGTTTGCTGTGTCTGTTGTCCCACTACTCTGGTTTGGATTTCATATTTTTTCTAACTTCTACAGGAATGGCTCAAAGTCAACTAGAAACAAGAGAATCCTTTTTGGTGGATTCAGACAAGCTTTCCTTCTGGCCCATCAAACATATAAATAAAGTGTAACTTTTATAGTAACAGTTGTAAAATCTTCATGATCCAGAACATGCAGTAGTAGTGTGATGTTTCGTGTAATAACACTCTTTCTCCTTCTTGTAGGTCCTTTTGTTCTGCATCACAGCTGCTCTGTTCATGTTCTTTTTCAGGTATGTTGCTAGTATATCTATTTATGTGTGTAAAGATTATTTTAAACAACATTTCTAAGAGCTTACTTGATTTTTGGTATTCATCTGAAAACTTGCATATTCTTGACTCAAGCTTTCTGAATTGAGTAGAGTGCTTCCATGGCATTAAAAACCCAGTGCTGTGAGCATAATTGGGCTAAAAAGGGAAATGCTGAGTTAAATGCTTTAAATCTTCTGGAGATTATACTGATTACTTAAGGAGCCTCCTCTCATCTCATAATTAAGACCCTGGAGATCTAACATTACATAGTATGAAAACGTCTGAAATACTGCTTTCCATATATGTTCTTAAATAGCTTATGGCAGGGAAGATAACATTTTTTCTTCTGGTGAAAATAGAGAACAGGAAAATGAGGTTTTACAGTCTTAAATAATACCAAATATTTGACATGCATGCAGGTACAACTACCTTATTTTAATGCTAGAGTAAACTAGTTTCACATACGTTTTCACAAGTTATTAGTTGTATTTCTTTTTTAAAACATACAGTAGTGGAGTTGGATGAGACATGCAGTAACTTTTTTCTCTCTCAGTTTGCAAGATATATGTAATAAGTCATTTACCTTGTCATTGTTTCCCTTTTAAATACCAGACCTCTCAAATCTTCTTTATTATATCTCAAGCTGGAAAGTTCCTTGCTAAAGTAACCTTTGACTACAAGCCTTTGACTTAGAATTTTCTGTGGCATGTAGCCATCTATGGTTCTTCAAGCCATATATGATCCCCTGGTAATTGCAAAACTCTGGAAGCTGCAGCTTGTTTTTCTGTAATTCCCCTTACTTACGAATTACTTGCAGATCTCGGCCAAGAACAGTCTGTGGGTAGGGGAGAACTGTTAATTTAAAGGATTCAAAGAAGCATTCCTCCTTTCATTTACCACACATTAAGACCCTTGCATTGGCAGTCTTCTCCTTGCTTTATTTTCTTCTACTTCCCAGAGGCATGCCATAACAGCCTTGGAGAATTTGACTTGTAAGGTTGAAGTTAGACACCTGCCTGTATGAATGCTGATTAAACCAACTCAAAACACTAAAATGCTGGTCAAAGCTATAAATGTTGTATGATTTGGGAGGAAGCTAGTTGTCTTCTGTCTATGTCTTTGGTAATGAACCAGTGTTTGAGAGACAACCTGGAAGTTAAATGAGAACTTACCAGAGGTATTTGGTGAATTCCTTCCTGACTTGACACAGCAACGCTGACAGTTAAATGGGCTCCAAACCACTTTCTCTTCTAAAATTAGTCCCTCCATGCCAGGGTTGATGGATATCCTGTTGAGCAGTCATCAGCAACATTTATAGAATCATAGAATCATTTAGGTTGGAAAAGTCCTTTAAGATCATCAAGTCCAACTGTTAACCTAGCACTGCCAAGTCCGCCACTAAACCATGTCCCTAAGCACCACATCTCCCCGTCTTTTAAATACCTCCAGGGATGGAGACTCAACCACTTCCCTGGGCAGCCTGTGCCAGTGCCTGACTACCCTTTCAGTGAAGAAGTTTTTTCCTAATATCCAACCTAAACCTCCCCTGGCACAGCTTGAGGCCTTTTCCTCTCATCCTATCGCTTGTTACTTGGGAGAAGAGCCTGACCCCCACCTCGCTACAGCCTCCTTTCAGGTAGTTGTAGAGAGCAATAAGGTCTCCCTTCAGCCTCCTCTTCTCCAAACTAAACAACCCCAGCTCCCTCAGCTGCTCCTCATAAGTCTTGTGCTCCAGACCCTTCACCAGCTTCATTGCCCTTCTCTGGACACACTCCAGCACCTCGATGTCCTTCTTGTAGTGAGGGGCCCAAAACTGAACACAGTACTTGAGGTGTGGCCTCACCAGTGACGAATACAGGGGCACTATCACCTCCCTGATCCTGCTGGCCACACTATTCCCGATACAAGCCAGGATGCCATTGGCCCTCTTGGCCACCTAGGCACACTGCTGGCTCATGTTCAGCCAGCTGAATGTCACCCCCAGGTCCTTTTCTGCTGGGCTGCTTTCCAGCCACTCTTTCCCAAGCCTGTAGCGTTGCCTGGGGCTGTTGTGGCCCAAGTGCAGGACCCAGCACTGAGCCTTGTTCAGCCTCATAAGTTGGCCTCTGCTCATCGATCCAGCCTGTCCAGATCCCTCTCTAGATCCTTCCTACTCTCAAGCAGATGAACTTTTTCATTTTTGATTTTCAAATCAATTTTCATTCCTTTGTCTCTGGTGTTGTAACAGAGGAATTATAATACAGGACCAGGAGATTATAGGTCCATTAGTTTAATTCTCAGAAAAAAAAAAAAAAAAATTTTGTTTGTAAACACAAACAAACCCAGTAAATCGAAGTACCTTTATCAAAAAATAATTAGCACAGACCAATTTATTTTCTTTTTTCTTTCTGAGTGTAATTGGTATTGTGATTAGAACTTCTTCACAGTGATTCATGTGGTACTTTCCTAAAGTAACCGGGTGTAGGTGGTCTGTGTGAAAATACCTTTGGGTAAGCACAGAATCCCCAGGGTAATATGTAGACGGAGTTGTTGTCAGAGGCTGACTGTCAGACAGAGGATGTGTTAACTGTGTTGACATGCACCTACTCATGTCCTCCATTGTTTAATATTTTTATATTTAAATAATGACAAAGATAACAGTGGAAATGGCTATTATATCTGTAGGTAAAACTGCTGGCTGGGAACTGCAGTTACTTTGCAGAACTTACTTGGAATTTGATAGATGCAAACTGCTGATACAATCTGAAAAACTACAAAGCTGCTTAGTAATGACAAGGTTGAGGTAATACATTTACAGGTAAGGAGCTGTGGAGAATCAAATGGTTTGGGAGCAGTTCACTGAAAGAAGACCCAACAGTAGTTGTCACACTCTGCCATCTGAGTGTAAGTCAACAATGTCACATTCCTGTAACAAGGGAAACGCCGTGACGGGATGTATAGAGCGTGAGGTACATAAAGCTGTCTTTTTGTTGTACTTAAAGTTTAAGAAGTTCTCAGTGCATTTTTGTGTCCTTTTTTGATTATTACATGCCAAGAAGAATATGGAAGAGGCAGAGAAACCTCAGAGTTTCTCCTCCAGTGATCTGGATTTTGGAAAACATGGTTTATTTAAAAGGATAGATTGCAGTTGTTTAACTTAAAAAAAAAATAAATAAGGGATGGGATAACTATCTTCATGTACGTACAAGACTGCTAAAAAGAGGAAGAGAATAAATCGTCTGTTCTCTCTGGCCGTGATAGAAAGGATAAGAGATAGCAGAGCAAGATATTTCTTCTTACAATAATAAATTGCAGCACGGATGAATTCACATAAATAGTGAGGAAGGAAATCTTAAGAAAGAAACTGTGAAAAGATTCTCTGGTGAGACTATGGATCATCTATCCTTTCAGATCCGTAGGAACAGATTTTGGATAATATAGGTATTACCACTTAGGGACATGAATATTTCACTTCCTCAGTGTCTTCTACTTTTTGAAGCACATCAGTGGCTGTCATATTGTGAAATATTTGATGTAATAAGCTGTCAAAGACAGTGGCCAGTAAAGTCTTTGGAGGAGGAGAACCTTGCTGTGCTTTGCTGAATGGAACTTGAAAGGTATAGCTGGAAAAAAATTCCAAATAACAGCTCTGTGCTGTAGAAATCAGCATGTCTTGTAGAACATATGGAGTGGAGAGAGGAGGGCAGGCAAAGGCAGGGAACACGTCAGTGGTCCAGGCGGGCAGGGGCATCTCTGAAAATTAGTAGAGGGAGAAATGTGACTCTTCTACCACACTGAATTAAAGTGTTCTTCCACAATTTCTAGTCACAGAAATATAATAGGAGACAAACAGCTACTCAGGGAGAAGACAGAGGACAGAGAGGTCACTCAATCAGTCCTCAGAGTTTTTGTCCAGTTTGGCTGGACTGGGATTGTGAGTTGGTCCTTGTCTTATCCCATATGCGAATTCATCATTGATTCCCTTCAGTAAGGTTTTGGACAGCTGTCAGAGGAATCCTCTATAGATCTATCCAGAGCCCTGGGGGAGGCAATCTTCCCGTCTCCATTGTTATCTAAAATAGAAGAGAATTGGGAGAGTCGTTAAACTGCATTTCCTCTGTGTAATGACTCAAAATCACTTCAGCCTGTTCCTAATCATAAGGGGATAAACTGACATAAACTGACAAAATAGTGCTAGAATTACAGTACTTTCAGAAAAGTCTCAGAAAAACACCTTATTCAAAGTCAGATCTGCTTGGCTTGTAGAATATTTTCCCATTGACTATAAAATGCTGTTCACTGCTAACAAGCATTTATTGACACTCTCTTTCAAAGGGGGCTTTTTGTCCTCCCCGCCCCACCAAAACGTCCTAAAAGGTGCTGAGAGGAGTAGCACTCTTGGTCACCAAGATCATTTGTAATCCCTTTCATCATTAAAGATAAAATCCTGATATCTAGATGGTGTAATTTGAAGCTTAAAACCTTTCTAAAAAGAGACTTGATATCAGTATACCTCTATGCTACCAAAATATGACTGATGCTTGAGAGTCAAATGACACAAGGAATAAAAGCAAAGTATTCTTTATTTTCTCAGTTCATATAAATTGCCTTATCTGAGGCTATTGTTAAGTTTTCTGAACTTAAAAGTGATTAACGTCCCCAGTCAGTCGCTCTGGTTGGCACTAGCATTCCTGGCAGCTCCAGGGTTAACTGAATTTAGCCACTATTTTTGCTCTGTGTAGTTTTGAGCTGGATCATTTTCCTTGCACAGCTCATACCGCGATGCACCGTAGCTGGCATCAGCGCTATGAGCCAGCAGTGGTAGGTGATTGGGATAAGCGTGGAAAGCAGAGATGCTCTTCAGCATTCCCATGGACTTGTGTCATTTTGAAGTGACTGCATACCAGCATGGCTTAAGGTGATCTTTGCTAAACCTTGGAGATGAAAAGTTAGAGTTGGAAAGTTCAGAACTGTTTTCTTCATGGAGGAATTAAGATACATTCTATACATCACACAACTTTCAGGATATCTTTCAGGTTGCCATGTTAATAACAGCCTGTTAAGTTGAGCTTGCTTAGTGTTGCTTCTGGAAGGCAAGCGCTCTGGTTGATAGTTATCCACTAAAAGAGAACAAAATATGGCACATAATTGTAACATGATCATACCTCTCCTTTGACATGGGTATTTTCCTACCCACACCATTAGGAAATACTGCTGTAACAGATGTATGAATCTTGGTCTATGGATGTATAGGCAAGTTCTTCTCTATTTATTTAAAAAGTTCCTTTTCTAGTATAGTGAAATTTCTCAGTATCTCATTATAATGTCTGTCTTGAATTATTTTCAAAACAAATTCTGTAATGGTCCTTTGGGCAGGCAGTTACAATTTGCTGATGCTTCTCTCTGACTGCCAACCCTTACATGTCTGATTTCTGCCTCCAAAGCAGCAGAAAGGCTCAAAAGCCTATGTAATGGATCTGGGGAGTTTATTATTAAAAAAATGGAAGTATTCAGATAATCTTCCTATCATTTGGTATAGAAAAGGTTTCTCCAATTGTAAAATTAATGCCTTTTACTATCTGTTGGAAGGCTTTGTCCTCACATCGTGTTGACTTGCTACCCCTGATCCTCCTAGCCCATCCCTGTGGCAGATGTTTCACACTAGTTGGAAACTTCACCAAGCAGCCTTGATATTTATCACTGGAGTTTCCCAAAAATTCTGTTGGACCGTTCAGATGTTACTGCATCTACTACAGGACAACAAGAAAAAGAAGGTGCTAAATCTCAAGAGTTAAGAAGTGAGGTTACAGAACTGAAACGGTAGAAGAAAACCCAGGAATAATTACTCCAGAATAGATAAAGTGAGAAGGGAGTCAGAATGAATGGTAAATTCAGAAGAGCAATATAGAAATGAAGACAGTAGGAAGAGGGAAGGAGAGAGTGACTGAAGAGGGGAAAAAATAAGATCGTGTCAGCAGACAGGACAAAAAATAGAAGAATATACTAGGGAAAAAGCAGCTGAAATGCAGATGATAGGTTTACAAGCAACAAAGTTATATTTACAGACAGAGGAAGCATATTTTAGTGTAGTAGTTTTTCCTTTGTCTCTTCCATCCTCCTTTTCTGGTGCTTTTCTCCTAACTTATACCTCATTTTTTTTCCTCAAAATGCTTCTGCTCAACTCCACTGGAAATGATGAAATTATGCATCACTCATTTGTGGATAATTGTAGTATACAGTAACTTGTATAGTCCAATCTGTCATAGGTGTATTTAATGCACACATACAGTCAGCCACAGTTGAAACAGGATTCTTTCCCCTTCTACCATTTTTTTTTTCTGATCAAAAACTTACAGAAGTGTGTCTGGGGAGAGGAACATTTCCATATCTTTAGGAATTAATTTTCAGGTGACACTGAGCTCCATGGGAACTTAATTGTTATTGCTTACACAAAAAAAGTAATTTGTGACGTCATGTATGATTTGTTTAAAAATGCACCATTTTTTAAAGTGTCTTGGAACAAAAGCACACTTCACTTTAATGTTTCTATTAACAAAAAATACAGTTTGCTTGGAATTAAGGTTGTGGGTGGAAAGGTTTTGATTATACCATGATTTCATGTAATCTTATTTCAGTTCAAATAATTCATGGTACTGGCTGTCCAGAATACCGTTCTAGAATAAATGAAAAGAATAGAACAAACAGGCAGGAGGAATCCTATAATGTGTAAAATAAATATTTTTAAAATACAATTGTATTAATGTTATTTTAGTAGCAGTTTTATTTTGAATATTACACTTTTTGGAAGGTTGATGCAGTGGCTGTGCTTTTATACATATTTGAAGAAATCCAGATAATACAAAACTTACCATCTCTGCACAATAAATGAACACCTACATATAAATCCTATCCACACAAACTTCCAGCAATTTGGGTGAACATGTGTTGGCAGACTACAGCACTGGTTGCTATAGTAGTTAATCCTTAGACTATATACTACCAGTTTATAACAGGCATATGTTAATTCATCTGCTCTGAACCCTAGAAAGGAAAGCTCCATGTATGAGCTGAAACTAGCTATTATGGGAAGTTGGATGTTTCTGATGACTGATGGATCATAAGTTGAGGATAAAGTCTGCCTTCTATAGAGATAAATGTTAAAATGTTGTTTTCTGAAACAATAATTTCAGACAATCAGAAGTTATTGCTGTGATTTCACAAAGCAGAACATGGTGTTTTTCATAACTTGGGGTTTGCATAGCTCTCGACAGAAAGCTCCTGATCTCTTAATGTCATTTATATATTATCTATTGATTGAAAATGATAATGAAAAATACAATGAACATCTAAGAAATGCAGATGCACTGTCATATACTGCCATTAAGATGGAGTATTGAAACTTGCGTAAAGTCACTGAAAACCTTTAAGAAAGGTCCTTTTGTTTGCAGAGCTCTCTATTCTATCTCATTAATGAAATTCTAGCCTCCCAAATTACAGCTATTTACTCTTCTTTCCCCATGAAACACATATCCTGTAATTTATTCAGTATTTTCGACATGATATTTCAAAGTGCCTTTATTTTCTTTTAAAAATGTGCAGTACCAGTGCCATATCCGTCTCTCATTTAGTCACGTAAGATCCCTTTTGTACAGAAGTAACTACTTGAAAGATATTTTTGCATTTTAATTCTACTCCCTTTTTTACTGTAGGATAAGCAAGCTTAATAGTCAGAGTTGCTATTATAGGGATTTAGGATCAAACAATCTTCCCCTTTCTTACAAAGATTATTTTTAAGTCTTCTACATTTGCTGTAGAATTACAGGAGTACATTAAAAGTCCTCTGCTATTGAATTATTAGGTAATAAATCAGAAGAAAAAAGCAATGAGAATTTTTTCCATGTTTATATATGTTTTTTACTGTCCTTATATAAACATCTCAAAGTTAGTGGTTCAAAGCATTGTTTTGGTAACTGTCATGAAACTTGATTTCTTAGGTATTTTGGATGACCTGGTGAGTAGAGGAAAACATTGAGTCTCATAAGAAATGCTATAAATATCAGTTAGTTTTATTTAGTATGAGCAAAAGTAAAACATGGTATCGCAGGAGGGGGTTGCGGATGAGAAGATAACCTCATAGGTTAACTCTGACACTTCTCTGGCAGAACACTGCGTTGAGAGTTGCATATGCTTAGTTCAGATGCAAATACGGGTAGAAAGGTGAGACAATCTATCGTCTGTTTATATACCAATAGAACAAAAGGTGAGAAAGTATTTTTACTTTTTTATCTTCACAAAGCACATTTTTTTTTCTCTCTCTCTCATACTCTTTCACCAGACTTCAACTGCATTTCACTTTTTCTTTTTTGTCCCTTAAAACTTGCAATGCCATGTAGTATGGTTTTGGTTTGAAGGGAAGATGTGGCCAAGTTTTGCAGAGCTCTGGTCCTAGCACTCTGCTGCGTTCACAGGAGAGGGAGACTGGTCTCCCCAGGCTAACGTTGTGTACCCACCTCTATCTCGAAAATGATATAGTAGTGTTAAAGATATGTTTTAAGCATCTTTTTAAGTGCGAGAATTTGAGACTATGAGATTTTCATACAGGTAAGAAGAATATCTAGACCTACAGGCATTACAAAGAAAATATATATTAGGGTACAAAATTGCAGTGTCCAGTGGGACACGGTGAGCATCTTTTGTGGGCTTGGGACCCTCTCCTGACAATGTTCTTGCACTTCCCTTCAATCATCTGTGGTGGCTGCTGTAGGAAGTCTGTGGGCGAATCCCACTTTTTCTGTTTCTGTGTTTTTATATTTGCAAGTACAAATCACTATTTCTCACCTGTTGATTTGGGTAGTGCGGGAGGAACGGGACAATAATGGTATTCATAAAATTAAAAGAAATAAATTCTGGTTTCCAGCCTAGCATTAAAGAGAACCTTACAACAATTAGATTTTTAGCATGCCTGCGGTGCCTGTTGTAAATAGGTTTTCAAGATTCATCTTCAATTTTAGGCACCTGCCTGATATATTTAGGTTAGGAAATATGAGGAAAAAGATGGGCAACTCAACAGGGCAATTCCCATCTTGTGTGGGCTTAATTTATGTTGCAGAGCTGCCTCTCTCTAGCTGATGGTATAGGGGATTGTGCACCAGACTTACTTGCATAAATCTAGGTGGAATAAGTCTAGGCTAATGTCTTTCCTTAAAGTTACCTAGAAACCATATTAAAATAATTCTGAGAGGTGGTAAGTGTTAAGAATTCATGAAATGCTGAGAGGTCATGGAAGATGTTTTTTCTAACTTATCCTGCATACATGGCTTGTATTATCCTTCTATTTCCTGAGCCCATTTTTTGGCTTTAATATGGAAAAAAAAAACCCCTTGTGTTCTGCTAATAAGAGCAAAAAAGGAAGGGAACATATATATATATGTGTATATATATATTAAAAAGTATATATAGAAGTATATATTTGAGTATTGATTTTTCTGGGTTATCACCAAAGTCTTTGAATGGGAATGACAGGAAAAAGACATCATAGAATTCATTCTTTCCTACATGGAAAAATTATGTCAAATATTGAAAACCTCCTCCTGAATTCTAAATAAGATTATTTTAATTTGTATGGTAATATAAAGTACAAAACTGCAGCGAACTTTGTAATCTCATTAGATCCTTGTCAAGAGTAAAAAGAGAAACCATTTATACTTCTGACGCATCCTAGAGATGCATCTCATGAATTCGAAGACAATTTAAAATTGTTGTTGCTTTATTTCTGTCTTTCAAAAAATACATGACCATGTTATCATTGACTTGTTACTGAATTCCACGTGCATTATTGGTAATGTTCACCTGATGTCTGTCATACTTTTGCCAATTTGGTAATAACATTTTAAGTATTCCTTTAAATTAAGCATCTGTCAAAAAGTGTTCAGTTTGATAAGTTTTTTTTCCTGGTGCCGTATAAATTTTCTTGAGAAAGTATGTGATAACAATATAGTAAGTTTAGGGATTAGAATGTAACATTTAATATTCATGTTTACCTTCTGAATATATATGTTTGTGATACTGAAACGTTACTAGAGCGTTCTTATTTTAGTCTTAAGATACCAGGAGTTATCGGACTACTTTCCTGAAGATATCCCGAGAGAGAACTTTGGACATTTTGATGATGATTGTTAATCGCTCGATGCCTGTTGTATTTGGTTTCTTCCAAGGAAATGCATGCCACATCAGTTTATATTTCTTGCACTCATCATTTTACTGTCAGCCATGGCATGGCTGTCGTGCCAAGCCAAGCAATGTCAAGAAGTCCATGCTTGTCTCCGGATAGAGGTTACAGAGTGCAGGTCTGTAGGCATCGTAGGGAACGAAACAAAACCTGAGAGTCTATATTGTAAGTTATAGGCGTTCAAAGGAATAAGCATAAATATCTTTACAATATCTGAAACGCTCCTTTTGATAGTAAGTTTTAGGAGGAGAGAAGCATCTCTTAGAAATCAGAGCAGCTGTTACCTGGTGCCATCCTGGTGTGGAGCCGTGCTGGTGCCCAGTGCCGGTCTCTGCCTCCCCGCATCCCAGCCGGCAGCTCCACAGTCTCTCCTGAAAAGTGGGAGAGAGGACAGGAAAGGTGAGATAGAGTCTACAACAGCAGCAGTGTTGTTATCAGCGGAGACAGATGATTTGTGTCGCTTCCCCGCGTTGCAGTCGGTTGTTGGCAGTGGCTGTGGGAGCTGAGGGGAGGGAAGGGACTGGGAGGAGGCTCTGGCTGGGTGCTGCATGCGGTGGGGAAAGGGATGCTCCTTTCGAGTGCCTTTCAAAACGTTTTCTTCTTTGAATCCCTCTCGCTCCTTTGACTCTGCATACACTTGAGGATGACTGGTGGGCTACGCTGAGTGCCAGAACTGGCTGCTTCCCCTTTACCTGCTCTCATTATCAGATATGCCGCTTCACCGGAGGAGAAAAGAGAAACGCGAGCAGGGGAGACAGGACAGTATCCACAGTGAAGGAATAAGAGGCCAAGCAGGACAGGGTTTCCACCAGCCATGAACCTGCTGTAGCTAAAGGAGTGTGAGAACATGGGTGGTTGCTTTGTTAGTGCAGCTTTGTGTCTTTGATTTTACTAAAGCTCTTTAGAGAGAGTACTTATTTGAAAGCACATTGGATCATCCAAGTACCTAATTTACAAGTCACCAGGTCATTTTTCCCCCTTTTTTTCTTCCCCTTGATCTAATAGAGAAACATTATACGCTCTTGCAGCACTCCATATCTTTGACTCTGGTTTTATATACCCAAGTATTACCTAAACCTTTATTATGCTCAAATGATACCCCAGAGTAAAGGTAATCATTGTCCTTTTGGCTTTTTTTTATGAACCACCTTTCTTGTTAAAGGAGGTTTTCCAGTCCCGGTTCATACCATTTTTCACTTTGTCTTTCAAGTGGAAAAGGTGATAGTGGGTTGAAATAGTGGGCATGTATTTTATTACTGTTATTCAAACTAGCTCTGTTCTTGAAAGTATAAGCTATGGTTAGATTAGATCCAAACAAAGAATATTAACTGTGTGGGCTGAAGTCGAGCTGGTTTTTTATTTTCCCCTGGTTAAATCACACTGCTCCTGATCCTCCAATATGCAGAAAGGCTGCAGAGTAGTCAGCTGTCAGTGAGTGAAGAAAATGCTGTTCTGTCTAATTCCTGTCTCTCCTAGCTTTTTTTGTGGTTGAAGCTTTTCATATTGAGATATGCTGATCCATCTCTTCCTTAGTAATACACGTGTCAAAAGTCAAGAAGATACTCTTACAGTGGGTGACTTCTCTTTTGTTGGGCTTCACTGCTTTTAAACAGAAACAAAAACACTTTAACGCTAAACTCAGGTGGCTTGCTTTGTTGTTTCCCGTGGATTAAGTAGTGCAAATGATTTTACGACTATATGGGAAGAAAGGAATACATTTTGATAAAAGTATGGTATGGTTTCTGTTGCCACTTTGCATGGTACGTGTGCCAATTTGCATGCTATAAAACAACTGAAATTGGGATTTTAGTACTGTGTATACACTATTGAAAATGTAACTAAATAGGCTATAGGAATAATTAGTTTCTTTAGGTGTTAAAATGGAACACCAGTTATTGCAAATAGTTCATTGCATTTGCTAAATCAATAAGTTTAGTCTTTTATAGAAAATACTAACTTTTGAATATAATATAAAGAGATTAAATTTAATTTTCCATGTTTGGTCACTTTTAGACATATGGTATATAGGCTCCTGGAATTTATTTAAACTTGTTCTTTCCAACAGTAAGTCTTGTTCTCATTTTAACAGATTGCTTTAGATGTAGTTGGATCCCGTTGCACAGCCTCAAGAGAGGAAACGCATTGCCTACAGACAAGCGGTACAAGAATTATGGCTGTACAATAGGGAGGATTTTTCCACCATTATCACTTTTCAGTGGAGATTCTTTTTCAGATACGTAACAGTGACTCAGTCAACCAGGAAGGTGTTTACCTGCAAGGTGATCTGGTGGTAACGGGAGAAGCTTTTGAGGGCTAAAATTTCAGGCGTCTCTGTCCAGAGCCATCCCCAAAGGAAGAAAAAGGGGGTCTCCTCCCCTTCTTTAGGTTTTATCTGTCAATCACAAAGGGCTTTTGTCCTGCTAGCGTATCGATGTGTCTGGGCTTTGGCTGTTTATCGTCTTCCTGTCATCCTTAAATGTAAAATAAAAGAAGGGAAATACCTTCTGGTTCTCAGGCTTTGAGAATAAAGTGCTTGTGGCTGCCAGGGACCTCGCTGTCCCGTCTGCCCTGGAAGGCCTTCTGCGGGGATGCGAGCGCTGGCAATGCCGCCCAGCAGCCGTGGGGCTCCCAGCTCCCGAGGCAGTGGTCAGAACAAGGCTGATATTACAAGTCAGATGATGAGAAAGCAGTTGAGCTTCACAGATTTGATTTCTCTCTTTGATCCTGGCATTAAAGTGTCAAGGTTTGTGACTGGAAGCATAGTGCAGACAAGATTTCCGGCTGCTTTAATCCTGGTGCTAAAAAGATCCATTCACAGGGTGTAAGGATTGGATTTTGTTTTTGCAAGATTTCAGAACTGTTAGATATATTTTGCCTATGTTTATCGCCAAACATTATAGAAAGTTGAATGTTTTTTTCCTTCCTTATTTAAAATTATTTTTCTGTTAAGATTTTTCTTGTGCATATATCTATAATAAAGATTTGGCAGCGAATTGCCTTACCCTTTCACATACATTTGAGGCACTTTACATTTTACAGATGGACTACTCAGGGAGAAGATTTAAGTAGCCTGTAGAAGGTCAGCTACAAAATTTGTGGTAGTGATGCCTTTGAGCCATAGAGTTCCAGTCCAGTTCTTAAATCACAAGGCTATCTCTCCTGCGTTCCTGTTACAGGACATAATTTAACTTTAAAAAGTGGGGCATAGTACAGAATTGCTGTCAGAGAATTAAGGTGGGAAGCAGTATATAAGCAGCTGTATAACAAGGTAGAGTTTTAAGCCAAATACATACTAACTCAGGAGATGTATTCTTCATTTCCTTTTTCAGCAGAATCTGATACTTTTGGCTTTCTGAGAATTTCAGTTTCCTAATATTCTCTTTTCTTTTTAACCAATTTCAAAAGAGGGAGAAGGAAAAGAAAAGGAGCTGAACAAGAAACAGACTGTGCAAAAAAGTTTCTTCTTTTACTTTTTGTTGTTACCTTATGCAATGTTTTCCTGGGGAACTTTACATGTCAATTAGGATTTGAGAAATGTACTTTTGTAAAACGGTGAAAGTGAAGTTAATTTAATGCTTTTGTACTCTTATTTCTCTTGTTTTCTTTACTGTCTCAGCTCCTTGGCTTAATTTCTTTTTCCCAACTGTTTCCTGTCAGTTCTTCCTGTTTTTGCTGCTGCTCTATTAAAAATAGTTATCTAGTTTTGCTGAGCTGAGGGATATGTCTATGTAGTTGCTTATTTAATTTAGAAAAAACAAAATCCTCCTGACATTAAAGAAAGAAAGAAGAGATCCATTTGAGCAGCAGTTACAAAACTTTTAAGAACAAGCTGTTTATTTACAAAATGCATCTAGGAAAGGAGAGTCACACCAAGAAATAAATCATAATTCTTAGAGGATGGATT
Source organism: Theristicus caerulescens (assembly GCA_020745775.1). Lineage (NCBI taxonomy): Eukaryota > Metazoa > Chordata > Aves > Pelecaniformes > Threskiornithidae > Theristicus > Theristicus caerulescens. The sequence continues at coordinate 124,113,475 of CM036559.1, read as the reverse complement.
AGATTTCAGAAATCCCTGCTTGTCATTTGACTGTTACCTGCGTTTATTTGATTGCTACAAACCTTTGTGGAGAAACTGAGCTGCAGTTCTTGCAGGCACCATCACAGTCATGAAATACAAGTCCTAAACTGGTAACTCACACTCATCACATGTTTCTGATTTGATAGCAGTCAGGGCAGAAAATCTCCATTTCATGAAAAGCAGAAGGCAATTACATTACATTAGAATCTACATGCTTTGGTATGTATTTTTAGAAGAAATAGTCTTTCTGTTTATGTGAGGGTTGCACACAATTATTTTACATGTAACTACTGCGCAATTTGAATATATATTTGTAGTCTAAAGACTACAGTCCCAAATATGGCTTTTAACATATGACATTTATATTTCATTTTAGAAACAGTCATATTTTTAACTACAGGCATTGGAAATACTTGGAATTCTGTTCCTGTGAGCTAATTGCTGACTAGAATAGGAAAATAAGAACTACTTTGTGGTTAGATGCTTGTGGTCTTTCTTTTGGCTTTTGGCCCTAAGATAAAATGTCAGGGAAAACACACTAACGGATAATGGTATCAATCAGTGTATCCTGGACATAATTTGAAGCCTGTCAAATGTCTGCTACTTTATAAACATTGAATTACATAATTCTTCTTTATTCTACCTTCTGCTTATACATTATTTGGTTAGAAGAGTATAAATTATGTCATAGATGATTTTCACAGACATGCTTCAGTTCATAAAGTCTCAGTTTCACAGAAGAAGAAACTGCTGCGTAAAACCAGCTTCTTCTGTGAAACTGAGACTTTATGGGCCATTTTAAATATTCTGGGAAAGGACACATTCTTCATTCTCTTTTGTATGCTTGATACATTGACTAGAAGCCATACTGCAAAAGGTTTCTAGTGATATATTTTTAGCCTAAATAATCCTTGCCCCAAAGCAATTAATATAATAGCAAACTGAAATTCAGAATCTGACTCTGCTCTTAGTAACTTTAATATCAAACCATGGGTCTAATCATCAGATGAAACTGTGGTTCAAAAATTCAATGGCAAATTTTCAATGGATTTTTAAGAAACTTGAATTTCACTTATGGCGTGAATAAGAGAACTGTATAAGTAAATAGTAAGTGAGGAAAAGCTTGAAGAAACATTAAGTTTAAACAGTTAGATTCATAGTTGAGATTTTGCTCTAAAGGGTAAGAATTAATGCATTTTAGGTTAAAATGTATATTTTTTTAAAGTAGGAAGAATACCTTAGGTATCTGAAACAGTAATTCTCTGCTATGTCAGGATACTGAGAGAGATTTTTTTTTTAATATAAATTTGAATGAAAGCATATATTATTTTTTTTCAATGAAACATTAGTGTTTGGCCCAGGATCATGCAAATGCCAAAAATTCTGGGATGGTTCCTCAAATACATTCTTTGAAGTTACTTAGAAGAAACAAGGAGTTGAATAACAGCGTGCATAGTTACTGGTCAAAAATGAATTGTGTCAAGTCAATCTGGCTTCCTTCTGTGAAGATAAGAGGCTTTGTTGATTCAGAAGTAATAGCGGATATCATATATCTTCAGTAAGTCTTTAGACAGACTCTCATGTGACACTCTCATAAGCAAGGCCTTGAAGTACACTGTAGAAAAAACCTCCTACTTAAAGTTGGCTGAAAAACCTGACTACTGAGTTTTACTATCAGAGTGGAAGTATTGTCCAGGGGTAATTGGTTTCATCCACAGATTTAATATCAACTGTAAGTCATCATCCTGATCATTAATAAAGTTGTTGAATAATTAGACCCAGCCAGTCTTACCTTCCCAGTTGTCTGGTTTTATCCACAGATTTAATAAGTATGTCATTCAAAACAGTTTGGCAAATTGAAGAAATATTCCCAAAATACAGGATGCAATTCGGTAATGACAAATGAAATGTTCTGCACTTTGGAAGAAAGAATTAACTGTGTAGATGGAGAATTTGGAACCTCTTCCTAGGTCACAGCTCTTCATAGCAGGGCCTGGGAGTTAGATTACAAACTGAACATGAGTCAAAGTTTCGGGACATGGAAAAAAGTAATTGTAATTGGGTATATAAATAGGAGTACAGCATGCAAGCCATGTGATGTTACCATTCTCCTCTCCTCAGCGTTAGTAATGTCAGCTGGAGTAACAAAACTCAATCTATGGACAGATTATGCAGAGCCCAGAGTAAAATGAGGATGATCAGACACATATAGACCATATTCTTTGAGGAACTTGAAATTACTTGAAATGTTTTGTTTAGTTTAGAAGAGGTCTAGACTGATAATAATCTTCTGATGTATGCAGTGCTTCTCTCTTGAGGAAACGAATAATGAATTTTCTCTTGGGTGAAAAGTAAAAGAAATTATAGACTAAAATTGAAGGAGGTTGGAAATAATTCTATTGGAGAAACTTTCTAATATTAAGACTTGCTGAACAGTGGAACAGTTTGTCCAGGGATATGGAGATTCCATCATTCCAGTGTCCGTCATGGAAGACCAGGTTAGACATGAAGGGTAGATCTGCAGTCTGATGGAGAATAGACTATATGACATTTCTTCTGTTCCTACCTTCTGTAATTTTATGTGATTATTCTGTATAACTTGTGATATAACTGGAATTGTAATTATGGTTCTCTGAGGTTGCATGTTGATTCTGAGCTCAAGAGGACTACTCAAGTGGGCAAGCATTTCTAAGTGGAGGCTAACTGTGTAGTCATTTATTCATTTCCCATTTTAGAATTTTTTTTCTCTCTCTGTTGCTGCATGAAGAACTAAATAAATAGATAACTGCTTATAACACTTGAGGAAAAACTAAATTAATAAAATGTTTGAAACCAGAATATAGAAATACTTGGAAAAGCTTCTTTCTGGAATTCTGGCTCAAGTTTTTTCTTTAAAGTTTTAAGAATAGTTGATAAAACAAGGCAAAGAAGTTATTTGATTTGTTCCTCTCCCTTTGAAAAGTTAAATTTTAGACCCAGCTAGAAGAAATAGCAAAGAATCACTATTATGTTTCCTGCATTTGTCACCTTCCAAAGCTGACTTAATGAAATTGGGATTTAATTTATCCTCTCTTGTTGCTCTGTAATACAGACTGATGGGTTACTGGTAGTTTCTTGCTGACCCACCTCTTCCCACAGGTGCAAACAAAGGGTAAGCCATATGTTGAAAGCTAAACTTTCAAAGCTTAAAATGTTCGGAGCATTATTTGTGGCTTCTGATAAGAGTGTGAAAGTTTTCACTGTGCTATATGTGCTGTGATTTGGTGACAAGGCAGTGTCGGTTTGAGTTAAGTCAGCACAAGCCCCCAAGCAGTACTAATGTAATTTAGTAATATTATTAGAAATAATAAAAACCAAAGGCTGACAGCCTACTGTAAATCCATTGGCTTCTCTAGACCATTATCAAATTTATTTAGCATGTGTTGCTAAATTCTTGAGTTTGCTTTAATAACTGATGAATATAAAGGGAAAGTGCAGGAATAAATTATTCAGGTTTCTTACCCAATATACATGCTTTTCTCTTTGAGTGTATAAGAAACACTTACATTACAGGTATGGTAAGCTAAAGTTGAAGATGTGACCGTTTACAGTGGGTTTACTGTCTGCGCATGTGCTATCGGTTGTCTTTGGGAAGCACATAGTGAGTTAGCCAGAAGTTATTATTGTGACTTGCCAAAGCACTCTGGTGGTTTTTTGCTGCGCTTTCACTCCCAATCTCTCAGCACGTTCTTACTTCAGACACATTTGATTCATAGACAGCTAATATTAATATAAAAATATAAAATACTCATTTAAAAAAAATCACATTAAAATAATATAGTATGCCTAATCCCGTGGATTTCCCTTGTGTTAAAGTGCACTTGCAATCAAATAGCATAGCAGTGATTAATAAAAGTATGCTGAACATGCCAGCTGGTACTCAGAATTACAGATGACACTGGGACTGATATGCATATTTGCACGCACATGCACTCGTTGAAAAGCAGTTATCTAGGTTTCTATGAAAGGCATTACAAAAAATGCAGCGTTTCTCAGGAAGGAAAAAATGAATTAAAAATTAGTGGGTTTTTTGAGCATTCTAAAATGCAGTCTCATTAAGTAATGAACTCGAAGGTGAAAACGTCCGATCTTTGAGATTCCTTTTGGTTCAAATTTTGAAAAACTCATTTGTCGTTCGATCTACAAATGCATTTTAAGGATTTAATTTATACTGCTGTATTAATTTAATATAAAGTAAACAAGACTGTGGAAAATAACCAAAGCTATGTTTTGGGTTCCAAGAACAATTTGGTTGTCCATCTTCCCCTTAATTGTGTTAAAAATGTGCATTTCTATTATTTGCCCTCTAATTGCTAACTCTCTTTTCCTCCTTTTGAAGAACAACTTTAGCTCAAACTATTCTTTCAGTTTGAGCAAAAATATTTTTGTATATAAATACCATATTGTGCATATATATACAGAAGGGGTTTATTAATTGAAATAAGATTCCGTATTACAAAGGTTATGGTGCTTTAAAGTGTCATAGCAGCAAGATGAGATTTGCAAATACATAAGTTGGAGGTCTTGTTTTTTCCCAATCTTTGCTGCTCTCTTTTGTACATTACTCCTAAAGAAGTCATCTACTTAGAGGGGCTTTTCTTGTCAGGAAACTGGAAAAGTTTAAACCTCAGTTCTGCCCAAATTACCCTAACCTTCCCATTAGATCAGTCCTGGAGGTTTCCTTCCCGCAAATGAGGTGGTCTGCTAGATTTGTGCTTTTTCTGTCATGTTATTCTGTTTGCAAAAGCAGGAAATTAAGAAAAAAAAAAACCCAAACAAAAAAAAAAACCCAACAAAATTAAACAGCCTTCTTTAGCATTTCAGAAGCTACTTGATAATGTATGGATAAAGTTGATTCAGGTCTAAAGTGCATTGAGATGTATACAGTGAAGGAAGATTTTTTCACTTGTGCAAGTACTCCTTGTCATACTGTGTGCCATTAGACTGCCAGTAAACCTCATCATTTGGACATACCCCTCACTCTACCATCGTGGAGAGTGAGCTTTTGGAGAATGACTCTTTTGGTAGCCATCTGCTTGATAATACCTATGTTTTTTTCACTTAACTGGAAAAGATTACCTGGCATACTTGGCATTCATCTCAGCAACCCAATGCCTTCCCTGTTCTGCTCGGCTTCCCTTCTCCCGTGCTTTGCTTTTTTTGTCTTATATCAGATCTAATTTGGTACAGATATCTTGTTTTGCTTCTTATCACAACAGGTAGAAGATAGATAGAGCTTACCTGCATTTTTACATTGACAAAGGTTTTCCAGAAATCTCTTCTTCACTTAAGGAGTTGTCAAGTACTGTTATTTTAAAGTGTGCGCTCAAATGTCTTTTTTTAATAGCAATTTCCATGTGTTTTATTTCACACTGTGTAAGGATTGCACCGTAAAAGATACAGACAGATAAAAGAAAATGAAGTTTAATAAATTGCATGGTTGGTACTTCAGAAGACATTGCCACTTAAGGTTCATCTAGGGTTTTTAAGAATTAATAGTAAATTTTGAATACCGGGTGTTATAGCTCTACGACGATGTTTCCTGACTTTTTAAGAACTTTTTACTTCTGATATTGATTATGCTAAAAATAAAAAAAGACAAGGAAGGAAGCATAAGGGCTATTTTAATTTTCTTTTTAGTCAAAGTAGTCTTTGCTGTAATTTGTTGGAGTAATAGATAAACACTTTCTTAGATTTATTGTTTCTATGAACTATTTTAAGTGGAATATTACCTAAATTATTTTACCTGCTGTATTGAAAGTAACACTCGGTAATTAGATTTTTAATCTAATATAATCTCAAATGTTTTCTGATATGTACATCTAACAAACACACAGAAATTGCTTATTTTTCACTATCAAGTAAGAGCTGATAGTTGATAGTGAATGTGCTGGTGTCCTCCAGCTTGAGCAAGACTCAGTAATGCAAAATATTCAATGTTTCCTTTACATGATTGTATAATGAATATTTCTTAAATATCATCCTATAAAAGCTCAGGCATTCTCAGATACATACAGGAAAAAGCTGCGTTTGCATTGTGTAAAATATTTTGTATAACCAGATAATTGTCTCCTCTTTTATGCTAATGGCCAGAACTGCTCCAGGTGGTACGTTAGACGTGAAATGGAGCTGTAAGGATCAAATTGAGCCTAAAATTTCATTTGAGGAAAAGCAAAGGGAAGGCAGGGCTGTAAACTCAGTCTTTCCAGAGCCGGCGAGGTGGCAAGCAGAGCTCCTCCGATCCTCAGCCTTGCAGCACCCACCTGCGGAGACGAGGGCAGGGACCCTCTGAGGGCAGGCGGGAGCCTGGAGCTCCTGGTGCTCTGAAGGGTTTGCAAGTTACAGCTTCAGCAAACTGTCTGCAAAGCTCATTAAGGAGATGTTCAGGTAGTTCTGAGCCTGCAAATGCTGATGGTCTCTGCCATATGTGAAGGACGTGGGATGGGGGTTTTCTCTTGTGCAGAATAACAGGAAATTTCTTTAGCTCATTATATTTTTTTTAAAATTTTTTCCTTTGTTTTAAAAAGTGATGTCAGTGAGCTCCTGACTGTGCAATGGTAGAGTTATTTGAGCTCTCTGAGCGTTGGCAGCTGTAGTTACTTCCATTTGTACATGAGTTCTCTTTCTGTTTGTGTCTCACCCGCTTGAGCTTGGCTGAGGCAGAATTCAGAAAAATGCTCAAGGACTGACTATCTGTCTTGCTACGTCTATTTTATTCAGCAATTAAATCAAGCTTTTCTGAGGTCAAGGATTTTTAAGAGTAACATCATCTGATACAACTATCTATGAACTATTTATCTCACAAAAAGTTTAAATTAAGACCTAAGTTAAGACCTAGGTGATTTTTTTTCCCCAAATTAATTTTGTTTTAAACATGCAAACATTGGCGGCACCAATGTAACTGCACAACTTGAATAAAATTCAGCATTTAAAGACTGAAAAGCATCCAGCTGAGCACTGTGCAAACTAAATGCGTGTTCAAATTTATATAGATTCTTCCAAGGTTATGAACATACATAGAAATTATTGTACTGGAACAGATCAATGATTCATCTAGTCCTGCTGAGAAGTGCTGGTGAAGCATGCCAAAACGTAAATCAAGGACTTGATCAGGATATCAAGTCTGTCACGCGATGCTTCACCCAGCTGGAGACCTGGCAACTGAGTACAAATCATGGGTGACTAACCTCCCCCCACCTCCATCTTCCTCCCCCACTGGAGGTCTCGTTCCTTCATTGACTTAAAAAGTCTCAGCGCTAGAAGGTACTTTCAGAAAAATCCATACCAGCGCGGTGGTCTTCTGGGTTGTGCTTGGCACAGGGAGGCCACTGCTTGTGGGTGCTTGCTCCATGCTTGCAAGATGGGATTGTGTAGCCAGGAGTGCCTGTTAGAGCCAGGACTGCACCGCATGTCTTCTGTACCCATCCTGCCCTCCCCAGGAGCAGAGAAGGTAGCTCCTCGTTCTCATACCTGTGCAAAGTCCTGGAAGAGTAGGAATCTGATGTAAAATGGAAAAATAGTAGATTGTATAGTGGGTGGAGGGGGAGAACGTGTCAAACTACTATTTTCTTAAACAAGGTCCTTGCGTATTTCAGTTCTGCTAATTAACAAGCAGTTGCCCCGTTCCTTGGAGGAAGATGCTTAAGTAGTGCCCTCAGAACGGCTGAGTACTGCACTTGCAGGGTGTAGCGTGTCTTGTGAAGGTGCAAACCAAACCCCATAGATCTGCTGTAGCTACAAGAAATAGGAACAGTCTTCAGATGTGTAGCCAAATCTGCCTGCAGCGAGGCACCATAATACATAAACAAGTCTATGTATGGTTGGATATATGGTTGGTCATGAACTTAGGAGATGCATGAGTGACCCTCTCCTCTTGAAAAACTGTAAGGGATCTTCAGTTTGATGTAGCGCCTATTAAAATGTGACAGGGAGCCGGTTGCTGAGTAGTCCGTGGTGTGTGGGTCGTGAATCCTGTATTGGGGGATGGAAGAGAAGGAATTTCCCTTTCCCTCTTGGAAGCAATTAGGAGAAAGCATTAATAATGTACTCAAAAGCCTGGCTGTTGTAGGCTGAGGAAATACAGAGGAAGCTGTGTAGAAGTCTTCCTGCTGGGCTACCCTGTCCCTCTCAGGGTTGGGAAATTCTTCAAAATTGAAGAAATGAGTGTTGTCAGTGGTGATGATCTGAGTTTAGGTCACGGCATCCAGAGAGCCATCCGTTAGGCTCGACTGGAGTCCCGCTTGCGGCAGCACGTTTCCTGCTGTGGTCTCTGGCAATGGCGTGTTTTGGTGGATATCTAGCGGTACTGTTACTGGATGTATGTTGTTAGAGATCTCATATTAGCAAGTGATGTTCTGGTTCATTTAAATTTAAGTTGTTTGGGTTTCAAAGCTGCTTGAAAACTTTTGGGTGAGATAACCTGTTAATGAATGTTTGATGGTGGAAAAATGCAGCACAAGTAATATATGTGTTGATGCCGGACTTGCAGAAGAAATCAGGTTTTAGATTAACTCTCTCCCCATTCCTCCACCAATTTTTTTTTTTTTTTCAAACCAGGTGACTATGACCACGTTTCTTGAAATATAATATTTGGCCAGTGTGTGTCGGGTGGCATGGTGTTGTAATGGTTTAATATGGATGCTTACGACAAAGTTAAAGCTGACATACTGTGGATTTTGGTCTCAGAAAATTAAATAGTGTATTTAGCACATTTACTCAATATATCTCATATTCACATCAGTAATACAGGAAAATAAAACCTTCTCTTAATAGTAGTACTTAACAATTGTTTCCTGTGTAAAAATCAGATATAATTGGGAACTAGGAAATATAAAATAAAAATTCAAACTAATCAATACATTTGAGAGATGCATAATCAGAGGTGTAGTATGACTTACCAAGACTGGATCTGATTGAATGTTAATTTTACATTGCAGTTAAGAGTTCATGAAGTGTTAACTAAAGTTGAGGTTCTGTGAAGATGTTTGAAGCAGTATACAGATGTTCATATCATTGAAAATTTAATTTTGTCACAGAAAGCATCTTACAGAAGGTAGCAGCTTGATACATTCCTTCAGCAGTTTATAGCAGGACTTAGTTTTACAGGTCTTTTCTGCCTTGTCAGATTTCTCCCAGCTTCAGCAGAGTTCTGGCTAAGAAATGTGATCTACACCTCACACACAGCTAATTTTCCAGTGGGAGAACTGACTTTTTTTTTTTTCTTAAGGCGTGATTAAAATAGGGTTTTGATCTGTTTATAAAATTGTATAAAACCAGCACCTGCCATCTTTTTATCCACTCATCCAGTTGTAGTAATAGATTTACTGAAGTGATCTCACTATTTTGAATTGAAGGGACACGTGAATATCAGTAATATACCCAGCAGTATATGTAGAGGAACAGTATTGTCACACACTACCCTGTGATTTTATTGCAAAAGTGGATATAATTTATTAGTTGAGGAAAAGAAATCAGAAAAATATTATTTTGAAGGTGAGCCAATTCATGTATTGCTGGACATTACACAGACCACCCAGATCTGAAGTCGTGCTTTCCGTCTCTTAAATCTAAATAGCCCATGCTTAGAAAAGGAAAATCTTCATTTCCCTTTCTTTTCTTATCTTCCTCAGCGAAAGGCTTCATAGCGAGTAAGCCTGATGACTTTCTGGAGTAATGTCATAGCAGAAGATTTGTGTATCAGAAATGTAGTGTTCCTTTCCAAGAATTAAATTTACTTACTCCTGGGATAATTACACTTAATCACTCAAGAAGAAAAATGGGCATGATCCTGCAATACAATCTCTTTCCAACCATGTCTCTGTGTTGCCACACTACGGGTATGGCATCTAACAGAAATTTTACCCCTGAGGATAGGTACCTCTGCTAGAGGTAAAAACAAAAAGTGTGTGTGTGTGTGTATACACACATATGTATCATGGGTGATTGTGATTCATGAAGGAATTTGACAAAGTTCAGTAAAACTTCACACCTTTCTGGCATGCCATGTCGGGTGGTAGAGTGGACCACCTTATATTCTCCATTTTAAAAAAGCTCCATTTTAAAAAACATCAACAGGAAAAAAAGGTAGGTTTTTCTCATATTGGGAACCTCATTTAAAGATGAGGAAAATGTGGATATCACAAATCTTAATACTTTAGTGTTTCACCTAGATTCCCGTTTTAGTCTGCACTTATCTGCAAATGGAAAATGTTGCTTTCACGTTGTGACTGCGTGGTTTGTGCTGCAGTAACTAACGTGCTCTTTCTCAGCTAATCTAACCTTGAGAAAAAGCATTTCCAAAAAATACAAACAAGAAACAGCATCAAACAGCAAATTTTCTGTTCTGTCATACTTTCTGAAATTTCACTGGGACCCATCTCAGAGAAATAAGTAAATTTTTGCCCATAAAGTGAATAATTCTGTCTACATACAGATATATATCAATTTATACCTGTAGGCATCGATGTGCAAGCTGGTGTAATGTTTTAATTTTTCAACTAACACTGGGAACTGTGAAGGGTAAGGACTGAGGAGTAATTTATAATGTAAATTATATTTAGTATAATGTAGTTTATATACACATCCACAGATTTAGTATAATGTAGTTTATATACACATCCACAGATATACACATCCACAGTTTTTGCATAGGTGTGTTAGGGAGTGTGGATTTTTTCGTAAGGTACTTACAGCTCAAATTCTCATACTCGTTAAAGCGTTGATATAGGAAATTTGTGGCAGACAAACTGTGGCAGTTCCGTGTCGCTTTGTATCATTTCATAGTGTTCCCTTGAATGTTTTGCAAAAGGGGAGGCACCTTGTTATGACAGATCACTGTAGTTGTGGGGTATCTGTTCAGAAAAATGTCTCATGTAAGTTTTAAAACTGCTCATTTAATGAGTTTTTAAGAGACAAATAGCATGATTTTCAAATTCACTATGGATGTAAAATTAAGCTGCTTTGTGCCTATGGAGTGAGGCAGTCTGAGGAAAAAAGGGGGTAAAAAATGATTGATGAGAGTCTCTGTTTCAAAACATAACGGATTGAATTTAATATGCAACTTCTAAAAATCATGTTGTGAACATATGTTAATAGAAACTTCCCACAAAAACAGATGACGAGATGTGAAAAAGATAAGATTCAGGGAGAGTTTGTTTTTCTTAAGTATATCTTTTTCACGTTAGCCTTTTAACAGACATAATCTCTGTCGGGGGAGATAACTGCAAAACCTCATGTATATTTGTCAAGTGAAATCCTGACCTCGCAGCCAGGTTTCACCTGGTTTCCAAAAGAGGAGCAACAGAGCAACAGCACTGTCTTGTGTTTCTGCCAGTCTCCTTTCTAGGAACCTTTGAACCCGAGAACCAGTTTTGGTCATATTTGCAAAAGCATAAAGGTCCCAAAGATACAGAAAATTCTGCTTTTTTCATGAAACTAAGCAGCTGTGTGGACAAGACAGATACACTGATGACTGCAGGCTTCTGGGTGAACCTGGTCCTTTGTAGCCCCTAGGGAGCGCAGGAAGGTGTTACACTCGTGGAATACGTTTGCTGTGCAAATTGCTAGGAAATCAGGCTCGGTGCATTTGTTTGCTCCTCGAAGAACTTGTTGGTTTAACTATTAATGAAAAAAACAAAACTTTTTTAACCTAACTGTTCTTAAACAACTTTGCTGCTCTCCTGTTGTTTATCTACAGCTAGAGAAGTTGAACGTGAATGATCAAAATGCCTTAAAACTTGTATAGTCAATAATAAATGACATTTAAAAGCCTTCATATTTTTCCTGTCTCTAAAAAGGCATAACTGTTTATGTGCACTCTTCTCAATATAGCTTACTTTTTTTTAAACCTATTAATAGAAAAAGAAGAAAAATTCCTTCATAAAAAGGAGAAGTTAACCATGATGCGCTATGATGTGCTGGCAAGTTAGGTAAATAGCAATAAAATGCTATCTGTATGCAGATACTCAAAATCTAAGTTGTACAGGAGATGAAAACATTAGCTGACTCAGGATGCCAGATGAATTAAAGAATTGACCCACCCTCTTACAAAAATAAGTCAGCTCAATTAAAAACCTACAGAAAATGTTATAATATTTTTTATTTCATTAATGAATAAAAAAGTTCTGTCTCTAACTGAAATTCAACCCAATGCTGTAAGCACACCTAAGGTCATCTTTTCCTCTTCAACCCTGCTTCTAATCAGGGGGCTCTAAAAGGAGGAGTTTACAGAAGCAGAATACAGTCTGCCCTGTGTTGACCCAGGGGAGGGAAAACAGGGAGCAGTCCTGTTTGCTGTCTGCTCTGATGAAGTGTGATCTTCTTTAAAAGAATATAATTCAGTTGTATTTAAATGTAAGAAAAAAATTCTGTGGATATGTTTAGTGGTGGAAGGTATCATTTATTAAACAGACAAAATGTTTCGTTCGGATTTTGATCATTGAATGAATAAATAATGGTATTTTTCATGGAAATGTCTAGTATCAAAACTTTTGGCATACTTTGAAGTATCAGAGCAAAAAGTTGATGAATAGTGTTAATTCTTAATTTAAATTAATTATTTCAATATCAATTTTCAAGTTAAGTTACTGTTTGCAACCATGCAAATTCCATATCAATGGGATAACAGAAAAACCTTGTGTACAAACCTCAAAAAACAGGCTGGGCAACGCTGACATCCAGTAGAAGAATCTGAATCCTCCAGAAGTGTAACATAAATTTGAGAGAAGATAAAAGATGCATTTTCGCCATTGTCTGTCTCTACAGCTTCATCATACAAAACACCAGCAACTCCGGAGTGCGTACGCACACTTCTCCTCACAGTTTCTTAACACGTGGAAACCTGTCCTGACAAGCCGGCAGGTTTAGTGCAGAAGTGCAGGGTTACTCAGTCATCGTCTTTGACACCGACATTACAGAGCCTCTTGCATCTTGACGTGCCTTCCACGTGAGGAAAGGCATTCTGCAACCTGTGTTACTCATTTGCAAGGCATAGGAAGGTCTGGGGAGTATTCTAGATAAAAGAGAATGATACAGTTTGATCAAGAGAGAGCTAAAATGTGTATGACCAAAGCAAAGTGCAGAGAAGGGCTCTGTGGAGCCTCTGTGACTTGACCACACAAATATTTTGAAGCTTCAAGGCATGCACTGCTTTATCAAGGTTGTACCTACAGGGCTCATGAGTCTCCTAGACATCAGCATTGCTCGCCTGTGTCAAGAAGCCTCTTAACTCTGGAATATTCGCACTGAGAGTAGGAATAGACGACATTTTGGAGGATTACCTTCCAGAGAAGATCTTTTAAATAGTGTAATTGTGTCCATATTATAAACACGAAAAAAAACCCCTATGGGAACTTTTTCTCAAATGGCTCCGAAAGCACTGAAGCTATTTGTGGTGCAAATTGCTTGTAGTGAACTTTCCTCTGCTCCTTATATGCTAAACTTTGTTGCACGTATTTTCTTCTGGCCCATAGGGACGAAGCATGAATTTGAAAATGAGGCAAGAATTAATGAAATACTCTAGTAGTATTTGGCATGAGTCAGACAGACATTGGTTATTTTGTCCTTTCAAACTGTCGGATTAGATACTTCTGCCTGTGCTGCAAGATATGGCCCTGGAAGGGCACGTCCCTAGGAGATTTCGACCTCGCCATTAGTAGTAGGATTAGAAATACAGCTAAAACATACTCCCTAATGAAGTCCAGAACTCTGATATTCTGGACTGGAGGTGGGACTTTTTCCCCCAAAACTCACTTGGCTGCATTCCACGGGTCAAGTTTTTGCAAGCACATCATGAAACACATTCATCACTGATTGCCATATAATGTTGTTTTGCAAGATAAAAATGCACATAGTTTTATGTATTTTGAAATATATTTATAGAAGAAAGTTATACTTAAAATTCTAAACAAGTAAATGGATACAAAAAAGAATTCATCCCACATCCTCGCACTCCACCCTTCGCTCCATCACAGATAAATCAACAACGTAAAATTGTTGTTTTTCTCTAGAACAAAAGTTTCACAGCTGTATTTAAAAGTATGTTGATGAAAAGTGATTCATAAGGTGAAGTAATCATTTTTATACAGTGCATTTGGCAGATTTCACCCAAATTACACCATAAAAGAAATATTATATTTGACAGCAAACTGTTAGTGATGTGAAATTTGAGAATGAAAACTGACTATCCAAAGACTTATTTATGACTATGCTGCTCTCTGATGGTACCCTGATTTTCATACCCAGTTGTGGTCAGTGTGTTTTTCCCATCTTTGTTGTAGACTTAAGGTTTAGATAATTTTCTAACGTCCTTCCATTGTGAAATAATTCACATTTGTTTGGTTTGGGCATAATTAGAGGCTATTATATCTAATTTATCTATTACAATTTGTCCACAGAATTCTTACCAGCTAAATATAAAAGTAATTAAACTTACAAAGTTTTGGGCTACCTTAAAGGGTTTTAAATTACATCCTTTTTGTCTGTTGTATTTTCATTTTAAAAGGGCATGCGTGATTCACCAAATTACTGTGTATATAATGTTAGATGACTTAAAACTGTAACGAATAATTACAAGGATTTAATAGAATGGGCTAAACCTCTTTATCCCCCTTTGCATGAGTGACTCGGGAGCAAAAGGTTGTGACCTATAGGGTCAAGAATACTGCGTGGAGTCTTTGAGAGCAGTAGATTTATCAGACAATCCTATTCAGGCTCTGCTTTCCTATTGAAGCTGTCCTGATGCTCTGCAATTAGTAGACACCAGTTACCAGGGATGTTAATGTTCCTTCTGGGTTTTGTTTGTTTTGTTGCTGGTGTAGAGTACTGATTAGGGCTTTTGAGTGTGGAATTCACTTGCAAGTGATTTATTTTGCATCTCTAGGATGGTTTCCAGCTGTTTGAGGATTATATTTTTTTTTCCTGGGAAATCTTGGTTTCAGATAGCAGCCCGAGTGGCAAACTTTGAGAAGTTACAGCCAGTTCTTGATAAACTTTTCTTTGCAGAACGAGAGACTTTAATTTTCTACCTATCATGTGCTTTCTTTCTTTTTTTTATTATCTTCCTCGAAAATCAGTTCCAGTCTTTTACTGTTTTAAGCGTTAAATGAAATGTCGATAGCAGATTTATAAGAACCTATTGAGTAAAGTTAGAACTGAGGATGTTACCAAGTCTGTATATTCTAGGAAACCCGTGGGATGTTTTACAAAAGAATGTGCCCTTGCTTAAGCTTCTCATTCAGAAATTAAACCCCTATTGATACATGGAAACAGACTCCTATTCATATGTTCCATATGATTTGTAGCATCCTAATCCTTGCCATGAATCCTTTCCTTATTCTCAGTATTGTAGACTGAAACACATCATTTCAAAACATGGCTTCTTCACATTTTTTTTGGAAAACGTCAGCTCTTGGTTGATTACAGTTCTAATCGTCTCTTTTCACAAGTGCTGTGGATTTCCTACATCTTATTGAAGAGCAATTTATTTTTAGTTATTTAAAAACTTGTCTTCTGTCAGTATATATTTAAAATTTACCATGAGTCTGCACATTCATACAGTTACCTAATTTCATAAACCTTTAACTTCTTCCAGTTTTACTAATATTTATATTTTTTTTTATCTTCAACTATTAGTATCTCTTGGGTGAAACATGTATAATACTATTCTTAGACAATGTTGTATGCCAGTAGCCAGTGGAAAATAATTAATAAAATTAAACTTCAGTGAGTAATTGGTAGGCTGAATGACCATGCAGATGGTACACACTGCCTGGTTCGCATACTTAATAATAACCTGCCCAACTTAAGTGTAATTTTGTTGACTTGTGGTTGTTGTACTAATGTAAAGCTATCGCTGTAGTTACTTGCTGGATTACAAGTGAAATTTTGAACCAATAATAATTTTTTCCGCAGTTGGCTTCTTCATGAAGTACATTTTGTAACTTTATTATAAACACTCAAAATGGTATAGGTCCAAGTATTGCCATCTGCTGTATGAAGTTTGTTAAATTGTTTACATAACATTGATGAGTGTATTAAAGCGGTAAAAAACTGCCAAGAACTTGCCACTAGAACTTGGATTCGTCTCCAACTAATTATTGCAAATTAAAAATTAAGCAGCCTTGTCTAATCTGCTTTCGTGGCTTTGCAGCATCCAGAGCAGTCTGTGAGTCAGCATCAGGTGCAGTTAGAAAAAAAGACGTGTTCTGGCTTGGGGAGAGATAGATGGAGAAATGTAATCCCCTGAAGAAAACAATCTAAATGTCCTGGATATTACTGTAAACTGAACTTTTTCACTGGAAAGCTGTCAGAGCTGAAGGAATAGGTCATGGTGCAAATCCTTTGTCCACTCAGTTTCTTCCTTTCCTGCTGAAATGTGCAGTATTAGCAGGTCCAATGTGCCAAAATTTGCCTTGGCATATTACACTCTTTCTTTAGTTTGCTACATCTTGTTGCCTCTAACAGAATTAAAGGGATGTGTCAATGGAAATTCCTGATATTTGTTTATTTATTTATTTTTACTAAAGCCTTATAAAGGGATCTTGCATCTCAGAAGCAAGATTGGGACATAAAATGTCTCCTGAAGGACTCTGTACAAGAAAACTCACAGCAAAAGGAGAAAAAGGGTGACCTGCTTAACCTGGATGGGTACAAGCACAGCCTACATCTTGATGCTCAGAGTCCTTGGTGTATCAGTCACAGCTGATATCGTTTCTTATTAAATGTTGACTTTGGAAAAAGTGCCTGGCACAAGCAAGTAGAACAGTTAATTCCTACTGGCTGTACATTTTTATCAAAGACAGAAGTAGTGGCAGATGTGTTTTCTGGCTCTCCAACGGATGTCCCTCGGTTGTGTTTCACAGCTAAGGCAATTGTGTCACTTCTCCAGGTGTGTATCGTGGCCACATGGATTGATGTACCTGGTTGTGCCTCTTCTGTTGGCCCATAACTGAGAGGCACTGGGCAACACCTGTACTTTTTCTTCATGAAGTTAAGCTCCAAAACTGACCTTTAGTTTTGGAAAACAAACAGAATCCAACACCTTCTGTTCCCAGACCTGCTGGGATTGCAGCCACATGAATGTTTGCCACACCATTTTTATTTGACTTCATATTTTCAGGGACAAAAAAGTACGTTGAGCTTGCTATCTAAATTTAAAATGAGGACAACATGAATTTTATTCTAGGAGGACAAATTGTTACATTTGTGACTTCAACATTAGAAGTGAAAGAAAATTCCAACAAGAAACACGTGAATTCAAAGTTAAAATCTTATTTTTTTGATCTTGTTTAGTATTTCTTTGAGGCTTTTCTCAACAGAAGGACCCAAGGGCTGACCTGGGTAGAACACTGCCATCAGAGTGAGAGTCCCTTCTGGATCCTCATTCACTGCAGTGGTACTTGGCTGTTACTAGGACAAAGAAACCTTCAGAACAGCTCTGGAGGATCTCCACTTTTCCTTCCCCCCTTAACAAGGTACTGTAGTTGGTTGAAGCTTTGGATATTTGAGAACATGTAAGTTAAGCATTATCTAAACTTTTCTGTCTCTTTATATAGAATAAAAGGACTTAAAGAAGTCATGAGAGATTGTTTAATTTTACCTATACCTTAAGGAAGCATCGCTTACTCCATTCATGTCAAATATCTAACTAGTTCTTTAAAATCTCCAGTAATGGAGAGTCCATGACATCCATAAACAATCTATTCCTATTCTTAGCCATTTTTATCACAAGATCTTTTGAGTGTCTAATCTGAATATATCTTGATGCGACTTTGGTCTATTACTTTTTCTTCTGTCCACCACAAACATTGAAGAAAACAGATTATTCCCTTCACTTTGTAGCAAACTTAAGTAGCAAACACTTATCACATCCTCCCAGCTTCTTCTTTCCTTGTATCCCTCTACCCTTCTCCTCTCTTCTTTAGACTGAACAACTGCAGTTAATTCAAACTTTCCATACAAATAATTCTCATTGCTTTATTCTTGTTTCCCTGAAATGAGTCAACCTTCAAGTGTGATGTATCAGAATTTATTTCAGCTGATAAAGCTTATAAGAAGTTTCTGGAGAAACTGATAAGTTTCTGGACAACAAATCTTATGAGGAGCAGCTGAGGGAGCTGGAGTTGTTTAGTTTGGAGAAGAGGAGGCTGAGGGGAGACCTTATCACTCTCTACAACTACCTGAAAGGAGGCTGTAGGGAGGTGGGGGTCAGTCTCTTCTCCCAAGTAACAAGCGATAGGACAAGAGGAAATGGCCTCAAGTTGAGCCAGGGGAGGTTTAGATTAGATATTAGGAAAAATTTCTTCACGGAGAGAGTGGTTAGGCATTGGAACAGACTGCCCAGGGAAGTGGTGCAAGCACAGTCCCTGGAGGCGTTCAAAAAACGTGTGGATGTGGTGCTTAGGGACATGGTTTAGAGGTGGACCTGGCAGTTAGGTTAAGGGTTGGACTCGATGACCTCAGAGGTCCTTTCTAACTTTAATGATTCTATGATTCTATAAACCTGATAAAGCAAGAGAATTAATTCAGTATTTTGCAGCCTTTCTGTTAGAAAGCTTCAGAGCAGCTTTTGCTTTTTGACCCTCCACAGTTCTTATCCTGTATTTGTGTAGTTGATTTTTTCTACATACATATAATGCACATGCAATTGATGAATAGCATCCTATTTTTCCTGAGCCTCTCTCTTCCACTTGTAGCTCTTTTTTGCTTGATGTTATCTGCAGATGTAACAGACATACACTTTTTGCTCTGTCACCTCTCTTGCTACTGAAATTATTGAGTAGCAGACATCCAGGAGAGGTCCTTGTGGAGTACCACTGAGTACGTCCGTCCAGTTTGTCAGGAAGCCGTTAATAACTGCTTTCTCACTACTGTTGTCTAACCAGTTTTGTATTTGTACTTCCATTAGATTATGCTTTCCTGATTGTTTTTAAAAGAAAATGTCACATGCTTCAGGGTCCAAAGCCTGAATCAAGTCAGTAGTGTATGACACATACTGCTTTTCATCTCGAGTCACAAAATGTTACCCAGTGTTAAAAGGGTTTTGGGTTTTGTTGGGGATATTTTTTTTGATAAGTGTGTGTTGATTGTTAGACACGTCCTCATGATTGTCTTCCGGGTGCTTACAGTGTCTGTTTGTGTATGATGGTTTCTCCCAGTAGGCACCTTCCTCCTTAGGAAGCCAGCTGAATTGAAGTTTTGTCTAATTCCTCCTTTCCCAGACAGTACGATATTTATTGTTTACCTTTATCTTTACTAAAAATAACTCGTCTAAAGTTATTTTCCCAAAGTTATTTCATCCCAAAGTTATTTTCACTGCTGTAGTCACATTGGTGGCTCATAATCAGTCTGTAACTGTCCTTCTCTAGAAATGAGGTGACTTGCTGCCAGGAAGATGAAGATTATGCTACATATTTAGTAGTTGACAAAAGCAGATGTGAACACATCACAGGTATGCTATCAGTTATGCTGGTTACCCATGCTTATCCTGAATTTAAGGCTGAATAGGATGTTTTTTTCCCAAAATAGCAATGGTTAGGTCTTATCTGTTATAAAAGACCAACTTTCTGTGATTTTCCAATGGCATGTTAGTTTTGTGTGAGGTGGATCTTTGATGGAGACACATAAGTTCATTTCCATTGCCTTGTTACGTTTTTGTGGCACAGTAGTGCCATGCAACGCTAGCCCCATTTCCAGGATCAGTTTAATCATTGCTTTTCTTGTAGGACCAACTCTCCTGGGCGTAGTGTGACAGTGACATGGACAGGAGTGCTTCAGCTTGTGTTCCCAGCTAACTTGGTAGCTAGCTCCATGTGAGACTGCTTTGATCATGTGAATGTACCCTCAAAAGACTTGTCTTCAGAAGGACTGGTTCAGGGGGATTGGAGTAAGGATGTGTTCAGTAGGAAGACACCCCAGTGCGTTACTCTTGTAGGACACCTGACAGCCTTCCTTGCTAACAAGAAAGAGAAGATCCCCATCTTTGCCAGTAATAACTTCACGTAGAAACTGACCCCATACTTCATACATTGCAAGAACACAAGAAAAAGTATGGAAGGAAAAGAAAATATTCTCATATCTGTGCTTTTTATTATATATATTACTTGGGAACTTGCATGTATTTTTTGGTCCCTGTTACTGGAGCAGTGGCAACTACAAAGATGCAGAGTTTGATGATGGCTGTGCTTGATAGAGTATAGAAGCTGTTGAAAATTAGAGGTTTTCTGACTAAGAATGAGTCAAGTCATCAAGATTTTTCTGACATTATTTCTCTGTGACTTTGGTGATATGTTTGCATATGCAAATGCTTTGGATTCAGACTTTGACTTGTAGACCTAAAACAAACTTTGGCTCTACCTTAGAGGTTCTGGCATGTCTTCATTTAGATAGTGTTAGCCAGTATTTCTGGATGGCTTGTTTCTTTTTTGTCAATGTCACTTATTTACCTTGCTAATTAAGTTTACATTTTTTATGTATAAGTTCTGGCTTCCTAGTGTAGTGTCAGATATTTTCTATCTCAGCTAGCTGAGGGTAATAGAAGTTTAAAATAGGTGAGAAATGGTGAAAGGAGCTAATCGTTCTTTAAAATCTTACAAACTGAACTGGGGTTAATAATACTCATCTTCATCTAATTTGTGAACTATTTTAAATGTTTATTATTCCCTATAAATTTTTTCAAAGGCAAACAGAGGCTCTGAACACAGTGCCTTTTGGTTTTTCTGCTTAGATCATCTTATTCCTACTGAAGGGGGATTACTTCCAGCTCCCAAAGGTGCATCAGGATAGCATATCGTTATACTGCTGGATACCTCCTGGAAGGACAGGGAGTGAAATTGCATCATTTGTATGGATATTGATTTTTATGGGAGCTACTTATACCCAGGTTCACACAGCCCAAAACTTACCTAAGTGTCTTTACCTGTTGTGTTTTCTGTTTTTTTTTGTGCAAATTGTTGAGGAGTATTTTGTATTTAAAACTTTCTTGACTTTTATAAGAATTGGATGTAGGTGAAACAAGGTATAGTCCAAAGCCCCATTCCCAATATCAGACATCACTGGCAACATTGCCACTGTGCTGAAATCTCATCAGTGGACGTTAAATACTTGATTAATCATATGTTTTAGGAAAAGGCACATCAGTTGTGTATAGATGTATGCTTTGATGAAGCAGTCTAGAAATGGGGAACCATGTAATTACATACATATTTAGCATATGGCACTGAAGAACAACAAAATATAATTCATATATATAGACTGGGTTAGAAAAATAGCAGAAGTTTTCTGATGTTATTTTTCAGTGGTATAAGCACAGTGTATTGTGGTTTTGAAGTGGATGTGTTCTCTCAGCTGTCTGGTTTAATTTCTGTGCTCTGCAAGAGAAGTACAATAAATGCTCATAATAGAAACCCCTGTGACGTACCTTACTTGCCCAGCTTGGAAAGTGAGGCTGATATTTCTTTGATTAATCTTAATTCTGAGGTTTTTTTCTTTCTCCTATATGTGAGTGCAAAGGAGTTAGCATGTGTCCAGAGCTCTCTGTATAGATGAAATGTAGTGGAAATTTTGGGTAGTATTTCCAATCTCAAAGTTAGAAAAACCTGAAAAAACCCACAACAATGCCTTCCCCAGAAGTTCTCTACTAAGAAAAACATTGTGAGATGCCAAGACATATGCATTGGACTATGGTTTCCGATTTCCTTGATTGTATTCAATTCACGTGTTCATAATTTGCATCTTGGAGATGTTAGAAATTACCCTGTGAAAATTTGATAAAGTAAGTTGGTAATTTCATGAAACCCAGTCAACCTAAGAACTGGGACACTCTGACAGAGACGAGGCACGGTGGCACTCCCACTATAGTGGTAGGAATTGGCAGCACTTTAATACTGTCTCTGTGTAGTAGTTGTAAATGCCACTTGTATATTTGCAGAGCAAAATAATTGTGGGAGGTTTTATTGATGTTGTAAACAATGATATCAACAGTGGTTAACTTCCCAGCAATAATTTTTGGAAGGTTGTTTTCAATAAATACCATGTTCTTTCATTAAGTTAAATTAGTTAGTTGCAGAAAGTGTTTCATGTTACATAATTAAAACATTTTTTTTTCTTCGTAGTTTTGGGGGGATTTTATGTTTCATCTGGAAGATTGCATGCGTTCTTGGCATGGAATTTTTTTTAAAGTTTTTTGTTGTAGAAAATCAAAATTGGCAGCATTACAGTATTGTTCAGAAGCCACATTTATGTGATTATTAGAATAGGAAAGGACCAGAAGTCCATCGCAGAGGTGACACTTCCACCTCCGACTGTGACCTACAGGCTTGGGCTTTGTGTTATATCACTCCAAGTTTCATGATCAGTCTCTCAACTTCTTTTTTTTTTTTTTTTTTTTTTTTTGATGATGCAACTTTCTATTTCAAATACTGCACCTGGATGTGCAGCACTAAAAATATGATCAATTTGAACAACACTGTGGTAATTTAAAATAAAACTATGTTAGAGTAAAACTTGGTCCCTTGTTACAGTATAAGCCAGCAAGGGAGTCACTCAGAGTGAACTTCTGTGGTAGCACTGAAATTTGGTTCTCAAAATAGTGTTTTCCAAGGCTGTGCACAAATACTTTATTCACTCTGTGGTTCTCTGAGCACAGTTTTGAGATTTTAATATATTTTCAAGAGTTCCTGTGATACTTAGGAACCTCAGAGGCATGTCTACACACCACAACGTCATGCTGGAGATCTGTGTGTAAACTCCAGGTAAGGAGGTAAATCTGCATGGGGCAGTCATTACAAAGAAATATCATACAGCCAGAAATTAAAGTTCAAATTTCAACAAATTTTGCAACATGGTCATTTAGCTTGAGTGTACCAACAAACTGATGCTGTCCTAATGCTTATGGCTCAATAACTGCTTGTAACAGGTGATTTCTTCAGTGTTCTGCATTATAGAATCTAAGAATATTTTTGAGTAACAGAGTGAAACTCTCACTTCAATTCATTAAAAATAATATCTCACTGATCTAAAAGGCATGTATCGCCTTCACTCTGTAACCTAACTTGGCAATGGCCTGGGCATATTCAGAATGATTGCTAATTTCTTTAAAATCTTTTTATAGCTTTTCATTTCATTATAAGTGTATTCTAATTATATATGTCAATTTTATTAAATGTCAGAGATACGGGTAATATAATATAAAAATATAAATGGATCGTCTCCTTGTAATCACATTTTTCCCTAATTGAGGCAAAGCAAACAGACAAAGATTGCCCTCAAATCCAATTACGGGATCATTTGGGGAAAGCAAATGTTGCATCCATTTCTCTTGAATACTTGAATTAATCAATCAATCTCTATGAGAGAGGTTTAGCTCACTGAAATTTTGAATCACCTGCAAATAGCATGAAGTATGTTTACAGAAAACAGCTCCAACAAGCTTAGCTTCTTTTTTTTTCTTTTTTTTTCTTTTTTTTTTTTCTGCCCAATTGCAGAGAGCCAGTAGAAAAAGGAGAGGAGAATTTGGCAGTAGATAAATTTAGCACAGGTCTCAGCGTAACATAGAATTGCTGCAGATGCCACCATTATTTAACCCGAGCCAAACCCGGTATGAATTTAAGATCATTTGCTTTTTAATCTGGTAACAGCGTGTCCCTTTGGTAACAGACTGACTGTTCTCATTGTTCTAACAACAAAGAAACGGCAGCAGCGCAACCTTGGCCATGGAGGTGGACGTGGTTTTGTGCGCGCGTCAAGGTACATTTCTCTGTATCCCGATGCCCCTAGAGGCAATTTGACTTCCCATTTTCATGCCTTCAGGGTTTTTTTGCCATTTCCTATTTTTGTTCTGTGCCTGATTTGGAGAGAGTGTTTGGGTTTTGCTGTAGCAGACGGTTACTGTTTTTTGATAAAACACTTGTAAGTAAAAGGTTAAAATTGGGTAGTGGAAGAATGACATCACTTTCCAAAATTCAACAAACCAATTGAACTAAGCAGGTAAATCCTTAACTTCATTGTTTAGTCAGCTCCTTTCATTGATCTTGGCTTCTTCTATTAGCTCTGTGAGGCAGGGGCTTTGCTGAAGGGTTTTGAGAAGGGAACGTGGCCATCTGAGTGACTCAGTTGCTGCGCCTGAGCCCACAGCGCAGCGTTGTTGCTACACAATGACATGGAAAGGCTGCATCCAGCTAAAATAATAAAAAATAATTTTTTCTTTGCTTTTAAGATCTTTTGAGAGAAATTCAATTTACTCAAAACCGCACATTTCAGGAAGCCCTAATCTGTGAAGAAATGAGAGTGTTGTAAGTAGCAGAATAATTAACACCACTAGAAATCTGATTTCATATTTGGCAATAACAGATAAAACTTGATTAGCAGTCAGATGTGAAGTGTTGATCGATAACAGCTTTGGTTATCCAGTATTGTAATTTAACTTCAGTATAAACAGCTTTCTTTTCAATTGCGGTGTCACATTCTTGCCAGAATTGCAGAATTTTTCTTAAAAAATGTAATTCCCTGGATTTACATGAAACCTTAATGGGGCCATAGTTCACTGTTGACAACACTGTCATCTCCATTCACCCTTTCTGTCCAAGTATTGTAAATTATGTATTCAATATAGGTGTAGAAAAAATAATATACATCCTCTACTGTGCTTCTTTCACCCTTCTCCTTGAATGTTGTCCTTGCTCTTTCTTTGTTCATTTACTTCTTTTTAAAACATAGTTTTATATTCACCGAATGTAATAGTTACAAAAATGTAGCCTTTTCAAAAGATCATTTTATACTTCAAGCACAGCTAAAAGAAATGTCATGGTTACATTCTTTCACTTTTTATTTGAACACACAAATGTTAAACTATCAATCTGATTTGGAAACACAGGCAATGAGACTTCTCATGCGTTTTGATCCCAGCTGCATTGCACATTTAATAGTTTGAAGTATGATTTTTATAAGAGTTTCCACTACAACTCTACTGACTTCAGTTATTTTTAATCTGATTTCTGACATGTCTTCTGAAAGCTATATGTTGTCCATGGGGTACAAGATTAGATTTTTGGTTATAACTCCTCCTTATAATTTTTTTCATAGTCCTGGGTTGGATAGGTAAGACCTGTGAGTAAAGACAGAAAGAAAACAAATGTTTAATCCAGAAAACGGGAAATTCAGAGGAGAGAGAATGTGGGTGTAAATCCTTTTTTGCCTTTAAATTTGCCTCTGGATTTCCTCTGCACAAGTCACAAGTTGTGCCTCATGATCCTATTGAGTCTTGGAGGAGGCAGCTCCGAGCGCGGGGGTGCCGTGTTCTCTGCCTGTAGCTGTCACTGGTTCTCCTGGGGTTATGTGGTCCAACGGGATGGGGCCTCCTTCCTGACCCTTGGCAAAAAGAGGGGAAGAAAAGGTTTTCCATCAGTTTTTCCAGTCCAGTCCTGGCAAAGTGGAGGAAGAAAGGAAAGTGGGTGGTTATTCCTGCTCCTGCATCATCTGGGAAAATTTGGGCTATGGAGACATAGCATGAAGGAAGGGCTTAGGCTTGATATTGGGGGAAATCTTAAAGTTAACAGCAGCTGGTGCATGAAACAAATTATTTTTGCTCTCTGCATTTCCAGGTGCCTTGATATAATGATTGTTCGGTGTCTCTAAGAAATGTGTTTCCATCAGGATGGATGGACAGAAATGTTTGCACGTCTATACAGGGGACCATAACTTAGTTTGAAATATGGATATTCTTTTCGGGTTGAGTTATCTTTGTGAGAGATGTAAGTTTTAGTGTCTTTAATAAGATACAAATAAAGGTGATTGGTTGAAATAGCCATAATTACAAAAGAAAAAGCAAAAAAATCTTGTTGAATATTCCATGTTAAAGCAACCTAGCCACCTATGAAGGAAACTTCCTGCGTTTTGATCTCCTGTGCTACGTGTAGCTGTAGGTCTAGAAAGAAAGCTCCTTTGTGTTTAGATGCTACTCAGCTGCAAGTAGTGGTTTTGATCCAAACGAATTGCATCTAAATGCCTCTTTGCTTCCAGGTAGGGTGCTGCAATTTTAGATTTGATGCCCTTTATTTCTGATAGGAGAATATATAAGCAGAGTATTCTTTTTTTTTTTTAAGCTGATGTTAAAGTCATGAGTAGTTCCTGAAGTCAGAAGACTCTCGTATAACCGTATCTACAAAGATTTTTAGGAACCAGTTTCCCATAGATTTATCTAAATGAGGACCAAAATGTCTTTCTTCAGCCTCATCATAAACCACTGACAGCTCGATGGATTTGGGCATTAGGATTAACACAACAATCATGTTCTTCTTTGGTCACTGAGAAGGATCTAGATACTGTTCAGATAGTTGGAAAGTTCACCACAACTAAGTAATGACAAGTCAAAATAGATTTTGTAGCATGTCCGATCATAATTTTTAGAAATCACATTTTCCACTTAAAAATGTAAATGTATGTTCTTCCACTGGGAAAAATACTAGTGGTACACATTTCTGAGAACCTTTGGTTTCAGTTTCCTTTGTTTTATCAGACTTGACTGGGTTAGCTCTTATTTTATATCCAGAGATATAAACCACTTAATTTTAAAATAAATTTTTTCTGCATAGTTAAATCAGTAAGGAAGATCTTACTGGTTCGCAATTGTTCTTGGTTCCCAGAGCCTTTTGGAAAACTAATATTTCCAAAATGTGATTTTATGTTACAGTCACCACATAATCAAATTAGCCTCAAAACAACTTAGAACTGAGCTTGAACTAATTCTTCCGTTTCTCTAATTCGGAATGATTAAGCGTGTGTCCCCAAGTCTTGAATTTCTTTATAATCCCGTTTTTCAGGGCTGTTTATTCTCCACTGTCAATCTCATAGTCACAACCCACTTGATTAGCATGGTGGAAAGTCTCAGACCATGGGGAGGTATGGAGAAGGTACTGATGGATATAAGTGTGTGTATATATATATATATATATATTTTTTAAGAAACAAGCTTTTGAGAATAACAGAGGACAGATGGGGGGGAATACAAAATAGGAGTTTGACTTGTGGGAAGAAAGAGCAAAAGAGGAGATGGAAAAGGAAGAAGAGAAATGGATACAGAAGGCATCTCAGAAAAATGGCACCTGTTGCTGTTGACTGTTAACACTGAGGAATGAAGGACAGAAAAATGGAGGAAGGTATAGTAACCTCTCTGAGTAGCTTAAAACAGAAAATGGATTATCCTCTAGAGTTCAGCACAGCTCATAAAGGAGCGTAGATAGCCTTTAATTCCTAATAGCAAGGGCTTTAATAGCAAGGGATGTAGCTGGCGTGTTCAGACACAGTCACGTTTCATAATTGTGATCCTCCCATCTCCATAAAACAAGACACCTTAACTCAGAAACGTGGTCCCCCTGGCCAGTCTTTATGGGCAGAGGTGCTGCAGTAATATGCCAGCACATGTCCTGTGCTTGCAGTGTTTCCTTCCCACATGGCCATAATGAGAGCTCTGCATATAGGAGTTTCTAATTTACTCTTACCCTGAAGGATAACATAAGCAATATGGGGATGTTGTTAAACATGGCATATGTTGTTGCTGTGAGCTGCTTTCTCCTTACCAGTTCCGTGGGTGAAAAGTGACTTGTTTCCTCAGCAGGCTTCTTGTGCAGGGTATATCAATTGTTCACGGAGAAAATCTTTAGAAGAGTTATGACAAGACATACTAATAAAAAAAACCCCCAAACATAATTGCTGGCATCCAGCCTTACAGTTCAGTGTGGGAACTTCTTCCCACAGGATGGAGGGAGAGTAGGGCAAACTCATGTACAGCACCTCTTTACATACACAAACATAAATAATTAGAGTTAGTTCATGTCTTGTTGGAAGTATAGTTAGTATCAAGCCTTGGCTCTATTCCACTTTTGCTGTTTTCTTTATGAAAAAATAAATGTGTGTGGCCATAAGTTAAATTTATGTTATAAATATGCACGATTAAAATCAACCCGTTTTGCTCATGTGCCAAAATTGTCCCATCAGGGGAATTTGGAGAACCCAGATTTATTGCTATGGCTCCTTGATTCTTCTGCTCCTCCAGCTCCAGCCGCAGCTCTGGCCAAAACCAAGCTGGAGCAGAGCAGAGCATTTCTGCTGTCTGATCAGGTATGCGGTGCCCAACAGGGACAACTGGCAGAGCTGCTAGTGCCTCTGGCTTTGTACCAGGGACAAATTCCCCTCTGATGGGAAAACGTAACGAGATTATGCGCCCTTTAAATTATTGCTTGCTGAGCAAAAAATGGTGCCGCCTTCCTACAGTTTGGGATTGGGTCCCTGGGACGTTCAGGGTGGCGGGAATGGTAGCAGAGGTGAGCTACGCCGAGTACCTGTAACGGCATACGACTCACCTGTTACCTCAGACCTTCCAGGTTGAATAATACGCTAAAAGCAAGCTTATAATACACTGTTGAGGTTTTTCCCGTCTCAGGGGTATCTGCAACGCTGGGCACATGTAATGCATTTTACTGTGCTCATTTGCAGCTTGAATGGCTCGTGGGGGTCAGCAGCAGAGTGCAGACTTTTTCACCCCTTGAGCAATGAAGCATTGAGTAAAAGTTATTATTACCAATTAGTGGCGGCATTATTATTACCAATTAGTGGCTGTATGAAGCAAATCATTAGTCTTAGTTCAGTTATTAGCAGCCAGGTGTTCATGAAATGTGCCATGTGCAGCTAGCGTTGGACCTCAGCAGTCACCGTCGGGGCCAGTTGCTGAATTTGTGATGTCTCCGTGCTCTCCCTGCATGGGTTTTTGTTGTCCCCCCCCAAAGAAGTGTGTCTGGAGTCAGTGTGGAGGGGTTTTTTTTTGTTGCTGCCAGTGTTGTTTACTTAGTGAGTGAATAAATACGGCAGTTTCAATCTCTAGACGAGTATTTTGAAGCCTTTAATATACTGAATTCGTGACGTAAAGCCAAAAATTAGATTTCCAGTTTTGTTGTTCTTTGCTGCTTCATTTGTAAGAGCAAAATTGCCGTGTCAGAGAAGGGGAAGTTACAGTGCAAATTACTCTTGATTGAAAGTATTGTTTCTCTAGGACTCCTGTTTTTGAGACCCTTAATACACAATATTTCCATGTATCCATTAGTTTTGCATAATGACTTTACACAAGACATTTTAGACAGCAAGCAGCATGAATTAAGTTCTATTTAAGAACTTAAATTGCACTTTTATACTGTGTTATTATTAAAAAAATAAGTTAATGGGAAAAAAAAAGAATTGTATCTTTAGCGTTACTTCCATATTGAACTACGTATTTAACTTCAGTGTATTTTGCAGAAGGATTCATAGCTGTTGCTCTATAACTATATAGAATAACTAATAAAATAAGAAAAATAAGAATTCTGATACATCAAATACTTTTTGTGTAGAATTTACTTTAATTGTGTAATTAGAATAGGCATTAGAAATCTTTTTTATGTTTCTTGGAGTAATGAGGAGAGCGTTAGAGTGTTGTTTTCTCCTTCAGTGATTCAGATGTCTTCTGATTTTCAATATTAGCGAAGAAAGGATTTGACTGACAATGTCTGAGGAGAGTTTAAAGCAAATGAATTGCAGGATGGCATCAGTCAGGTCGGGTCAGTCTGAGCACTAGTTGGGTAGGGACATCTGGTGGTGCAGTAAAGGAATAATTGAACACTTGTAACTCGAAGTGCAGTTGCATTGGAATGATTAAGGCAAAACCATCATTATGCTCATGCTGTAATTACTTTTCTATTTCAATATTATTCTAGAAACACTTATATGAATGTTTACATTTCAGTTTGTGTATAGTTTTAATTTACTGGAAAAGAAAAGTAGAAACTAAGGCCCTATTCTTGAGCTGGCAGCTTGCAGATGTAATGTGTTGAACGCCCTTAACTCAAAGGGCATTTAACTTGCAGTCAGTTGGAGGTTTAAAATTGAACTCGTGCTGCTGCACCGTGGGTCTGTGGACAGAGCAGGTATATGTAAACCCTGTGCATTTGGGCTGTGTTTGTAGTTCTGCCAGTGATTTGCTGGGATCTCTGGGCAAAGCTGATTTCACTTGCTTCAGTCCATCACTCACCAATTGTTTCAATCCGTCTTTCTGTAAAAGTGCTATGATGATTTTCAGTTTCTGAATTCCACAGGCAAAGAATCATAAAAAGTAAAATGTTTATATATCTTGGTCACGAAGTTCTATATTAATTAAAGATACAATGAAAAATTTTATTTGTGCAAGGTTACCTTGAACCCCTATAGATCATATATACATGACCAATATTTTAGGTGTAGTCATTTTAAAAGAGAAAGTTCTTAGGACTTTCATCATCCTTAGGATGAATTTTCTCCTTATTTAGCACTGTGCACATGGTGACAAAACCAATTGCTTGGAAA
Organism: Theristicus caerulescens; assembly: GCA_020745775.1. Lineage (NCBI taxonomy): Eukaryota > Metazoa > Chordata > Aves > Pelecaniformes > Threskiornithidae > Theristicus > Theristicus caerulescens. The sequence goes on along the minus strand of CM036559.1, from coordinate 124,083,055 downwards.
CATCTGTGTTGAAGGCCATACCCTTGGGAAGACTTCCCAGAAGGGTTTAATGCTGTGACATCTTACCAGCACCGCACCAGGCACTTGCCTGCCAGGATGAAGCAAGACTCTATAGATCTGTTGATCATCTTTCATCTCATTCCTGCTGTTCATATGTATCCAGCCATCGGTAGCATGTGTTGACCATGCATGGTGTCTTCTGGGAGATGGTGTCGCATGCTCTCAGGGAGGCTTGGGCACAGACTTTCCAGGTGCATCTTGGTCTTTGCAGGCAGAACAGTTGTGTTCACCCACTCCTGCTTATGAAGCTTTTGCTGTCCTGTCTTCTCTTAGAGTAGATGTGTTCTTGAAAGGATGGTGTTGATAAGTTACTAATTTGTGCTTTATGTATTGTGTCAGGAATGCATTTTTACCATGATGTATTCCCCATGCAATCCTATAAAAAGAAAAAAAGGAAAAAAAAACCCCAAGTATCTGCTCTTTGCTTTGCTACCAACATGACACGGGTGCTCTGAGAAGTCTTTGAGGAAGAACCTGCAAGCTTCAACTCCTTTCATCATTCCTTGGGCAGAAAAAGTCAATAACCTAAAACTTTCACAGCCAGTTATGGACTCTTTACTGTGGTCATTATTCACACAAGGAACCCTATAGTCTGTAAGGAAGGATGTATATAATCAAGCTCAGAATCAGAACAACCACTACATCATTAAAAAACTGGGACTTTGAGATTGAGAGTTTTCTTAAAGTAACGAGCTGCAGAGATCAGCAATGTGCAAAGCATAACAGTGTATCTCAAAGGCGGAATAACTATTCCCTGCAGCTCTTCACAAGAGGGTGGGTTTTTTATCAAGTTCCAACCTTCCTTTCTCTCCTTACAGTAACATTTACGTTTCGTAAAACTCATTATGACTTTCTTCCATAAAGTAACAATTCTTTGTCACATTAAATCTTCCGTTGTCACCCCAGGGATTCTGTCACCATCCTTTAAAAGTTTCTTTGCTCTTGGTTTGGATAAAAGAGAGAAGCACTGGCATTTGTATGCTGTACCCTTTGTTTCTGAGATGTCCCAAGGCCATGGTGACAACTGTGAAGTCGGGGATAGCCACAGAGTTGTTACAGACGTGCTGTTTTCCGTTAATGAGAAGCTGGTGTTCACCCGCAGACCTTCTACATGATATTTAATCTATAACACTTTGTATTGCAAGCAGCCCATTATAGCAAAACCTGTTGTTTTTATGTTTCAGGTGCAAAGATGGCTTGAAAGGATTTACATACTCTGCACTAAAGTGAGTAAAGTTTCTGTGAGTACGTAGCTTAAAGTGAAGATTTTGAGGCATCGTGCACAGTGGCAGCTGCATTGTATGAAAAGAGTTTTCTTAAGAAAATCCATCCTGTTATAAAACTCTTCCAACTTCTGGGGTATACAGCATATTTTGAAGAATGCATAGTATGCTGGCATGAGAGGAATCTTTTAATATTTGGAACCATTATTGCAAAGAAATACAGACATATGGTTGCATGTTTCTGAAGGAGCATTAATCTTTTATCTTTCTAAAACTGGGATTCGTGATTCATAGAATCATAGAATCATTTAGGTTGGAAAAGACTGTTAAGGTCATCGAGTCCAACCGTTAACCTATCACTGCCAAGCCCACCACTAAACCATGCCCCTAAGCACCACATCTACCCGTCTTTTAAATACCTCCAGGGATGGGGACTCAACCCCTTCCCTGGGCAGCCTGTTCCAGTGCCTGACAGCCCTTTCAGGGAAGAAATTTTTCCTAATATCCAACCTAAACCTTCTCTGGCATGACTCGAGGCCATTTCCTCTTGTCCTATTGCTTGTTACTTGGGAGAAGAGCCTGACCCCTACCTCACTACAGCCTCCTTTCAGGTAGTTGTAGAGAGCAATAAGGTCTCCCCTCAGCCTTCTTTTCTCCAGGCTAAACAACCCCAGCTCCCTCAGCCGCTCCCCATAAGTCTTGTGCTCCAGACCCTTCACCAGCTTCGTTGCCCTTCTTTGGACGCGCTCCAGCACCTCAATGTCCTTCTTGTAGTGAGGGGCCCAAAACTGAAAACAGTACTTGAGGTGCAGCCTCACCAGTGCCGAGTACAGGGGGATGATCGCTGCTCTGGTCCTGCTGGCCACACTATTCCTGATGCAAGAAATTAATTCGAGATATCCTCAATGTGCCACTAAACCTTGTGTCTGCCCTAGTGGTCCAGGCTCTCCTAGAATTTACTTCACGATTGGACCCTCTGGTGTTACTTATTTGTTGTAGTTGTACAAAGTTCTCCCATCTTTGTGTCTTGTGTCAAAAGTAGAAAGATGTATTATTCTTATCTGTCCCTTTCATACTCTGCCACCCTCTACCACTCAGACAGCCCAGTGCATGGACAATGTCAACTCACAGGTGAAGAAAAGAGCTGAAGTCAAGCAAGACACACTTGCTGTTGTTGGTAGCGGAAAATATTTTATAGAGTTTGCAGCTATGAAAGAGCTGTGGAATTGGATATAATGTGCCAGTAGTTAAAAATGCAGTATATAGTCCAGAAATATGGACATGAAACACTCCTGTGGCAATGTGCAGCTACAGTGCTTTCTGAAATCATCATTTCACAGTCACATACCAAATGACAAAGTTTTTATACCTTCATTGCCCTCAGCAAGACTACTACAGTACAGTGTAATCTGGATTATAGTGCAAAGTGTTAGGAAACACCTTGCTCTTATGACCTCCTTTGCCCTTGATATACAGTAATTCTACACCTAAGATGAACGGGTATATTGACAATATCAAATTCTGGGTGAAGAAAGAGGGCTGAAGATGAAGCCAAGCAAAACAAAGTTGATGCTCTTGGTGGGAACAAAAACATTTTGAAAATTTTACGAAATAGATATTTTATAAAAATATTATAGTAATCATCAACCTTTATGTAACCCCATTTTGCTGGAGATAATTGAGGTATTTCATGTGCCTTTTTATTTTCTTATTTGGTGTTCTTGCTTGGTATGAGAGATGGACTTCCCCAGTAATGTCTTTGTTCCTAGTTTAAAAAAAATTCCTGGCAACAATTGTGAGCATTATCTGAAGTTTAAATATATGTCAGTTAATTGGTCTTTTCAAAGAGATACAAGGTTTGGCAGCTGTATAGGATGCATTTTCTTTTGCAGATCTGTGGGTAATAACTTCAAGCTTGTCTTAAAGACTTTAGAGACTTATATTGGGCTTAATATATTTATTTGAGTTATTTATATAAATGTTGGTTTGCTCTGTTTTGTTTTTTCTTTCAGGTTCATTGTAGGGAAAGAAGAAATCCCCACTCATTCATTTTCACCTGAAGCAGCGTTTTCAAAAATAGATAGAACGATAAAGCACTGTGAAAAAGTATCGCAGCCAATGAACATACTGACGCTAACAAAAAAGCTCATGGACAAAGTGTGAGTCAGAGAAAACAAAAGAAAAAACAAAGTGAATCAGTCTTACTTAGCTCATTTTAATGATTTGTTTCATTGTATTTAACAATGTTTTATAAGACTTTTGCTTTGCATTTCAGTGTTATGCGTTTCATTTTTACTGGGTACTCAGCAGTGACAAGTGATGAACTCTAATGAAAGCAAAATTTAAGACCCGTATGTCATAGCAATGACTTGCAACGTGCAGTTGTCTAACAAGGGAGAGTAAATACAATCAATTCTGAGTGGCAGAGTGGTGGTTGCTTTTTCTGCAGTTTTCAGCAAAACCAGCTCATGGCATGGGTCTGCTGGTGCTAGTAGTGATATTAAGGAGGGGAAATTGCAGAGCAGCAGACCTTTCTTAGGTCACCTTAAGTGACCATAACATCATCTTTTTGGTGACCTACATCCCTGTATTGCATAAGGGAGAACAAGAACAGGCTTGGTAGCACCTGGCCTACCTCCTCTGTCAGGAAATAGGAAATTGCGAAGCAAAGAGTGAGTCTAAAACTGTTTTGCACAAGGTCAGATCTAGACATCTGAAGCAAGGTAAGATAGGTTCCCTCCTGGTCTACAGGATCCAATCTATTTTCCTTTAGTATGAGCTTAAAGAAATGACATCAGATAGCTTTTCAGGCTAATATGTTCAGATGATGTACTTCTGCTGTGCTTGATTTGTCTGCATCAGGCACGCTGGGTACCACAAGGAGTCATTCATTTACAGGGAAGATGGAATAAAAAATGGACTAGGGGTCTGTTCATACCACGCCTATGAATCTTCACTTCCCTTGACCTCTCCAGGAACAGTTTTATGACCAGATCTTTACCTGCTGACATGTTTAAGTCTTCCAAGTGCATTGTGTTCTCAAAGTAGTGGCTTATCTTACTTGCTCAGATAATGCACAAAAATGAAGTGACCTACGTCACATGGCAGCTTCCTATGTTTTGCTGTGGTTTTTAATTGAAAAATATAAGGGAATTCAGCAGTGGCTTCTCAGGCACAACTGTATTAGACAAGAAAAGACCTACAAGGAGAATACAGCTCCAGCCATACGCAGATTCTTTTAGCTGAGTTGCATATATCTATTTTGCCTTAAATACCCCTTATTCAGTTTGCTAGATATAGTTCATAGCTCTTCCCCTGTTTGTTAAATACAAGGATCAAGGGACTATGGGTGGAGAAGAGTTTTTTCTTTCAGGTTTTGAAACTCCCGACTCAGACCTTCAGAAAACTTTCAATTTTCAGTCCTAATGCTCTCACAGGTTTCTCTTCCATATGGTTCCTTTCAATATAATTGAGTCTAAATGCCTGTAACCTGATCACATTCTCATTACAATTTTTGCTACATAAACTGACCTCACAGATGATTTATGGCCATTAGACTTTATAGTACCCAATTCAAAACTTCCAAGATATTTGGCACAGTATATAAATTGTGTAATTTATTTTGCATTAAAACTTAAAGACTTGGCTATAGCAAAATATAATGTTCAGACCTGGTATGACATTACTTCTTTTAATTCTACATAATGCAGGGCTAACAACTGTACAATTCATGTGTCCCACCATCCCAAGCCAGTCTCTTTTAAATGCTCAAGCTCAAATTCTCAGTCCAAAGTAAGAGCTACATAAAAATCAACACAGTAGAAGAAATACCCAAGAAGTGAAAGGCTTGTAATTGAGAGAAGTCTCACAGGGTGTCTCTGTGCATTTGTATGTCCTGCATTGCCCTCCAATGAACCTTAACAATGGTATGAAAGATGTAAGGACACAGATAATGGGTGCTTGGTCAAATATCCTTCCAGAACCACAAAGCAGAGGCAGACCGGGAAGGATCACATCACTTCTCCCTGTTGACCACAGCAGAAAATTTTTCTTTAATTTTGTATTTAATGTGTAGCACGGCAAGAGGTTGGATCCAAATAAGTGTGCAGACACTTCTTGCTGTACAACTGAAGTATTGTTAGTTTTTATTGTCCTTTTATGGCATCATAAAAGTTCATAGTGCCCTTCAATGGGTAATGGGGAGAATGAATGGTGGGAAAATGTATTTTTAGGCAAGAAAAATTTATGAAGTCTCCTGTTGATGACGCTGAAAACAGCTACGAGTTAATATGTGTTTCATTGTGCTTTTTGCAGGTGCAAACATGGCCCAAGGCATAGATGCTGTAAACACTATGGAGATAATTGCATCTCATATTGTATTAAAGTAAGTGCAGAAAAGGTTAGATTGACAAACTCCGGCAAAGACAGGGTAAAAGTCTTTAGTCAGGAAAAGCATATACTTAGGAAGTGAGAAAGGAGCCTGTTACTCATTCTTCTTCTATTGAAAATGTGACAAGCCTGAAAACAGATTTTCTCAATTTAGGGCGGGGTGGTGGTGGGGTTAAAGTTCTCTGGTCTTTCAGATTAGCTGGAGTGAATGAATAACATAAAACGTGTGGGAAAAAAATGGACTAGCGAGCAAGGAACTTGTTTAACTATGTGATGCACTTCACGGCTGGGCCCATTTGTGGCTCCACCCTAAATAAAGCACCTGGAATGTGCTGCGGTGGCAGGCGGCACAGCCCTGGCGCACGTGCAGCTGCGCGGGTCTGGCACGCCGCGGCCGGGCGCTGGGCTCCCTCCTCTGTTCATTTATTTTAAGGGCTCAGGGTAATGAGAGATTGGCCACAGTTGCTGCGCCCAGGAAGAGCTGTTTACGTCCACTGGCGTAATTCATCCTCCGTGATTCGTGTGATCAGCGCATTTTTTTTCAGAGGAGTACTGTGTAGAGATTCGTTGTGGCTGGCGTTGGGTTGGCACAGGTGGTACCACCTGCTATGCCTGTTTTAGGAGTTGGTAAGACTCCAGAAGATCTCAATCACTTAATAATTTACCCAGTTTTATTTATGGAGCAGCAAAAATGGATTTGAGTATCTTCAGATGCTTTTGCAATATATTACTTTTCAAAAATAACTTTTTAAAATTAAAATTTTATATACAGTTAATGTTATCTCAGAAGATCTATGCTTAAATTTAGCATCAGAAGAGATCTAGCACATTTATTCATGTATGTTTATTAACAACATCATTTTGTGTTGCATTAACACTCTTTTTACACTGCAGTATATTAGCATACCACTGTGTATCATGGATATAAGTTGCACTGGAGTGGATAGGATTTGAGATGGTGCTTAAGTGTTCCGCTGAATTACGATGAGAATATGCAGTAGAGCATTCACGAATAGTTCAGGATAGTGATACCACTTTTCTGTTGTAGGTATGACATACACTTAACAGAACCAGGATTAAAATTACAATTTTACCATCTCTCGCCACTATCTCAGTCCACTTAATGTTTTATTCATGGGCTCTTTTCTTCAAGGCATAACATCTCTGGGGGCACAGACTGTCCTTTTGCTTTGTGCTTGTTCAGTGCCTTGCCCAGTAAGTTTGCTGTTCGGTGCCTCCTGGCTCGCTTTGTGTCCCATCTCCTGAGTGCTTGTGTTTGGTCAGCACCCTCTGGGGAGCAAACATTCCCTGTGCCTTCATTTGCAGAGTACTCTGTGTTTTCCCCATAGATATCAGTGTCTGGCCTTCAGAATCAATGTCCAAGACTGCAGTGAATATTATATTCAAAACAAAGATTAAAATGAAGCAGAAGTGATTTTATGGGTTGATATGCTGCATTTCCAGATCTCTGCTGATGGTGGTATCTCCTAGTGTGCATCTTTTTACATGGGTGCCTTGCTATAACTTCAGTCTGCTGCACTTTTACATAAAGTGCTGTCTTTCATTACTTAGGCATATTTTACAGTAATTAGCTCTTAACTGCTGTTAGTCCAGACTTGCTTCCTGAGCTTATTTATTAATCTCACAGAAAATCCTTATGCATTCTGTGCTTGCATGCTCAGCAGTCAAATCTGTAAGTACCCTCATAACACTGTATTATTTTACAGGCGCAGTTAGAACAAACATGTAAGGATTTCTGTTAGAGTACTCATAATGGAACTGATGCCTCTTCTCCATGGAAAACTGTCATAATCTGCTGGAAGAATGATTGTGTGTGTGACTTCATGGGTAAAGAGAGAGCTGATCTGACCGTTATGGAGTATAATGAGCTTGAAATGCCTTTAAAATAGAAGGGTGACCAAGAAATAGGAGTTAGTCTTGTTCAGTCACTCTAGTGGAGTGACCCAAATCTGATTCCAGGTTGTGAGTTCCTCAGATTGCAGTAGACCGTCCCCACACTACTCTCTCTGTCCTTTTTTAGGTGAGTAGGAAGATGTGTTAATGATGAAAAGAACAGGAACATCAAAAAGGGGATATTCAGGAGTCTCTGTCCTCTTCAGTTGTTCATTCAGCTTCATTTTGTTCACATTTCATATGACCTCAAAAGGGATGAGGGGAGAAGAAATCCCAACTGATAATAGAGCTGAACGAAGTCTTGGTCTGACTAAAAATAATAATTTAAAAAAAAAAAAAGACATTTTTATAAGTCTGTTCTCTCATTAGAGAAACCAGTTGTGCATTTGAACTATACTTCATTCTTGTACCAGTCTTGTATAGTATTTTAGTATAAATTATTCTTGACTACAATAATATAATCAAGGAAATATCACTGAAGTGGCAGCCAGATCTTTGAACTTCCTGCCTTTTCTGTGACTTTGTTTTAAACTAAAACATGAGTGAAAAATTTTATTTTGATGTATTTGGCTTTTTGAAGATCCAAAATTCTTAAAGCATTTTCAGTTCTCTCCATGACTGTTCCCAGAGTTGATTCAGCTGACATGATTTGAGCATGTTTTTGTAATTCCATATCTGTAAGGGAGCTTTCAAATCTGATAATGCTCTGATGAGCTGCTTATTGCCAAAATTTCCCCTTCGTGCTGTATTTTCCCTTACCCTTGAACATCTCGTCTTCTCATTATCATATCTGTGCTTTAATTGTCATTGCATGCTCTTTTTCTCCTGCTTTACATTTAAATGCACATTAGGTAGTTGTCAGAATCCGTGGTAGCTTTTATGTAACATTTAGTGATGACATACCACCTGATTTCATAGACTTGCCTTCAAATTTTAAATACTTAAAATGCTTTGGGTTTGTAAATGTCTGAAAAGAGCTACCAGAAGCAGTCAAACAATATTTTTCCTCTTTAGTTATTCAGTTGGTAACAATGAGGAGACATTAGCCAGCAGTAGTAGTCCAGTTGTCCGTTTTTCCTGCTGATGCTGTGGATGACACCAGATGACCCTGATAACTTACCTAATGACTAGGATGACCAAAAAGAATAGAAGATCATTTTCTGATTATTGTAATCTCTGCATTCTGTCTCTTGAAGGAACATGGGTAACCGTATAACCAGAACAAATTTTAAATATCTTAACTAATTTATTTTAAATAATTATTTTAACTAATTCCTAATATGTTGCAACAGGTTGACTGAGTTTTGGTATGTTACTGAACTCCCTTTATGTGCACACATGTGCTTTTCTGAATTTGAGTTATAGCCAATATCTTGACTATATTATTAACTTTTTAAGAAATCTGTTTCTCAAAAGGTAAAAAAAAAAGGTTCATTCAATGAGTTTTGCAGGTACATAGTTTCACTGTGCTGCTACTTCTGGCTGATCTGAGTCCCAACTCAAAATCTCTGGAGAAATGGCTCTTAGCAGAGTTTTCTTCACTCACTTATGCTTATTATAGTGTCCTGCATATACTCTACTGTTTTCTACCTCCATTATCATTTGAGGTCTTTTTATGGAAGAGAAAAGCTACAATATTGTGCATTGATTATAAGACGTAATACTTTCTGTGACTCTGAAAAACACCTGTAAGTGTGATATGGATTCACCTGGTTGATTTAATGAGCGAAATAGAAAAATTTTATGCACTACTTATTGCTGTTTGGTGCACATCAAAACTAAGCCTCAGTCCTTCAGTTCAGCACTTCTGAGTAGGTGACTCATAAAAATAAAATCACGGGTCCATTTGAGTGTTTCCAGTTGGAACTTAAAGTGTTTCCTAATGCAGTGTTCCTCACCCCATCACAGTAACCTTCCCTACAGCTGGGTGAAAATGTCAAACATACCATACTGTTGTTTGTTCTCTTGTTTTGGGCTTTGTTCATAACTGCTGGTTTTAGGACTTTCTTTTTATATAATGGTATCATAATCATCTAATTTTCTTGGAAGACAAGGGCTATGTACTTCACACTAGGGTACCTCTTCATTTTAGGGGTGAATATATGTTCATCTTAATTTTGACATTTTAACTACACAAAATTCACAGTGCATTTACATCTCTGCCTGCCTTGCATGCCTTTCAGTAGGCATTTTCATTACATGATCAGAAAACACTGGGTCGTTAGCTGTTCAGTATGTACAGTTTACATACCTTTAAGTGTAGCAGACGAAGAAGTGGAAATTTTTCATTCATAGCTACTGGATCATTGGATGACACCATATATTTTCTTCCACTTGATTCTCATAAACCACTTCTTGAGTAGCAGGGAGAGTAATTGCTTCAGGAAGAGTTTATTACTGGATGTTTAACCACAATAAAATTTTATGAGCTTTATGATGCATTATAAAGTTCTGTAGGAGGCAAAAATGTTTCGAGTTCCCGAGTTTCAAAGGTTGCTCAATCAAACCCTCTGCCAGTTGTCCCTGTAACTGGAATTGTCTCGGTGTCCCTGAGTATCTTCCGAAAAAAGAACAAGAGAAATCATGAGCATTGGGTGCCTGTCTTATTTGCCAATGGTGAATGCACAGGTAGTTTTCAGATGAGGCACCTTCCAACCAAAAAATGGATAGATTTTATTCAGAATGATTAGAGAAGTTCAGCCATAGGGTAAGAATAATGATTGGAAGCTTTGGAGGAAGTTATAAGAAACTGGGGAGAAGAATTTGGAAAGGAAAAGTCAGTGTGGTTTTGTGACATGGTATAAAAAAGCAGATCTGTATCCAAGGTGGAATAGTAAGAAAAAATCATTGGAACCCATGTTACCCTTTCTCAGTAGCTCTGCACATAACCTCCCTTCCAGTTTCGCCCTTTCTCTTGCTGCAGGCATCACTCAGCCTCCAGTTTGGTTGAGGGAAAGTATGTGAGCACATGCCAAGCCATCAGGGTCAATTTCTAATTCTCACACTTTCTGAAATTTATTTTTTGTGGACTTTTTCCTCCCTTAGTGCTTTCTCCAGACATTTGAGTGTAGAAGTGCTCTTTTTTTCCACCACATTACTTTCCTCTATATACCCATTTGTGGTTAAAAGCTGGTCAGTAACCTGGAAATGAAGTCATCAGGATTATTTCAAAGGACAGAATTTTGGAGCAGAAGAGAAATAGAGTTTGTCCCTTGAGGCCTTTCAGATATTCATAGAAATTAAAGAAGAGTCAATTGTCTATGATTTTATTGCCTTTGCTATTTTACAGGGAAATCAGGAAAAAAAAACTGGTTTTGAGTTTTAAGATGGGGATGCATTTTACATGGTATCTGCAGAGTGGGTTTTATACTGCTCAATGTCAAAAATAAGTACTTCTGGAGATGTTTTTGCTTTTCCTTTTTCTGAATTTGTGGTTTCTTACCACAAAATCTATCTTTCTTTTCTCTAGGGCTTCATTAGGATGTTTAGCATTGGTTACCTGATCCAGTGTTGCCTTCGGATTCCATCCACGTTCCGGCATCTGTTTACAGAACCATCCCGGCTACTTTCTCTCTTCTACAATAAGGAAAATTTCCAGCTTGGAGCTTTTCTGGGATCTTTCGTCAGTATATACAAAGTAAGCTTATAACATACAGAAATGACAAATGCCATAGTTTTTATTTTACTTTTCAGAATATCACAAAGAGCTAAAAAGTCTAGCTGCTTAATATTACTGATACTGTTTGCTACAGCATGTCACCAACAAATTCTATAGTATTGCAGTAATCAAATTGTAAATAGAAAACTAGTCTTCCATTCCGTGTGTTTTTTTCTATCGTTTCTGAATAAACCAGATGAATTTTGCAGCATGGTATCAAGATCAGGAGATAGGGAGTACTTCAGAGAAAGTGAATTCAGATTTCAAGGGGATTTGCTGTTACACAAAAACATTTTAGTGCAGACACAAGTAGCGACTGCAGTAGCGGCAGTGTTGCCAGAGAGAAGCCATTTGCAGATTTCTTTGGCTCAAATATCTGGAATTCTTACTTGATGCTAAATAGCAGGAGATTGCAGAACATATATCATGTGCAGCTGAGGAGACATTGCACTTACTGCTTGGAAATCTACCCTTCTACATCATTATAAGATGACAGATTGTGAACTGATACACGTTCATACAGCATTGTTGGAATTAATTGAATTATGTTTATTTATGCCAAAAGAGAATCTGACAAAGCACACACCCTAAGGGAGAATATATTGCATAGTGCAGTGCTGAAGTGGTTTTTGCACTTTTATATTCTTAATCACACATGTCATTTTTCAACTGCCACTTTTCTTGCTCTGCAAAGTTAAGATAATTCTGTATTATTCAGGGTAAATATTACTTACTGAAAATTAAAAAAACAAGTGTTATTTGTAAGCAAAACAGCATTTCACTTGACTTGCAGTCAGATGGAGAGACAAGAATTTGTAAGGTTATAGAGTTTAAAATTTTTGATGGCAAAATGCAAATGGGCTGCTCAGAGTTTATTTTGAAATTAAATTTTTGCTCAAACTTTGAGAAGAGGGCCTTTAGAGAAAAACGTATTTCAATCGCAAAAGCTGAAATTATTTTGATGTCTTTTAAAAGCTCCAACTGCAAAGTGTAATTTAGTTCTATAGATACTCATGACCTTTATTTATAGTTTATTATGTATGTAATCAGCACTGGTGAGGCCGCACCTCGAGTACTGTTTTCAGTTTTGGGCCCCTCACTACCAGAAGGACATTGAGGTGCTGGAGCGCGTCCAAAGAAGGGCAACGAAGCTGGTGAAGGGTCTGGAGCACAAGACTTATGGGGAGCGGCTGAGGGAGCTGGGGTTTAGTTTGGAGAAGAGGAGGCTGAGGGGAGACCTTATTGCTCTCTACAGCTGCCTGAAAGGAGGCTGTAGCGAGGTGGGGGTCGGTCTCTTCTCCCAAGTAACAAGCGATAGGACGAGAGGAAATGGCCTCAAGTTGAGCCAGGGGAGGTTTAGGTTGGATATTAGGAAAAATTTCTTCACTGAAAGGGTAGTCAGGCACTGGAACAGGCTGCCCAGGGAAGTGGTTGAGTCCCCATCCCTGGAGGTATTTAAAAGACAGGTAGATGTGGTGCTTAGGGACATGGTTTAGTGGTGGACTTGGCAGTGCTGGGTTAATGGTTGGACTCGGTGATCTTAAAGGTCTTTTCCAACCTAAATGATTCTGTGATTCTGTGATTCTACTTTCTGTTATTGTTTGCATTCCATAACTTAAGCAGATTTGGGTTTCATTATGTTTTTCTTCCAGTTTGATATATGTGTGTAGGGCAGCAGAGCTTCTAATCACTCCAAAAGATTGGACCACTGCCAAAAAAAGTGAAATGCTTGATGTATTTTGAACCCAAAGGAACTGCATTATGGACTGCTTTTAAAAAAAAGTCTATCTTGTCCCTCAAAGCAGTCCAAAATGCCTTTGTAGGTTTGTAGTAGCTGTATTATTAAGACTTTGTGTTCCCCTTCTTGTTAATTAATGTCAGCAAACATGGTTTTGCAGAAAATAAGTTGGCCATGGTAGCCTGGTTTCCTTTTTTAAATTACTTTACGAGTTTGTGTAGGAAAGTTGACTGTCATAATTGCAATGTATCAATGGCTTAGCAAGGAATTTATTTATTAAAAATGTGCACTCTAAAATAGCTAGTGAGATCACATCTGTGGTACTGTGTCCATTTTTGGACACAGCTATTACTTCATTTCTTCTTTTAATTTTAATGTCTTTTTCAAGAGTGGGTTCACCTGAGGGCCACCAAGATGATTTGAGGACTGGGTCATATGAAGTGTGAGGAGCGGCTGGGAGAACAGGGTTTTAAGCTGGAGGAAAAAGGCTCAGGGGAGATTTTATTGCTACCTACACCTCTTGGAGGTGTGCAGTGATAGGATGAAAGGCAATGGATACAAGCTGAAATACAGGAGAGTCCGAAGGTAAATACATTTTCATGTGAGGGTGGCCAAATATTGGAACAGGTTGCCCAGTGAGGCCGTGTAGTCTCCATCCTTGGAGATGCTCAGAACTCAACTGGACATGTTCCTGAGCTACTTGCTCTAATTAGACCTGCTTCAGGCTGGCCCAGATGATCTCCAGAGGTCCCTTCCAACATAAATCATTCTTTGATTCCATGAAAAGCACACATTAGATGGATTAAGAGGCTGACACACATATCTCAAAGTAGACATCAGCAGGCTGTCATACTGAATTATGTAATGTTCTCTTGGTGCCATCAGCACTGGATTGGGCTTTACTAGGCAGATCTCGAACCACGTAGAAGCAAACAAATTTACCAGGACTAAAATTTGGAGACAAAGTGTGGATTTCTAAAACAGTTGAAAAAACAATGCAGAGGATGTGGCAGATGTGGAACAATCTGGATCATTTGGTAACCTGCAGTCATCCAAATGAAATATATTTTAATGCAGCCTAAGCCACAATTACTTACATCCATTCTGGCCTGAACAGCTGTGTATTGTTGTCTGTGTCAACAAACAGGTTATTATGCGTTTCACTGTGTCTTTTAATCAGATGCAGTTCTAACTTTTTAGATTAATGTGTTTTCCTGGTTCCAGAATTTATTAGATGTATGGAAAAATTTCAAGGTGTTTGGTGTGTAGTTGAAAACAGACTTTATCATGGGAAAGAGTCTAAACAACTACAGCAAATGAAGATGATGTGAATTCAAGATTAGCTTTGGAATTAGATTTGTATTCAAATTAGATTTATCTGCTCTGTGATTCTGAAAGAAATGGTAGCAGTAAACTGTTAATTAAAACACTGAAATGTTTCAAGTCCTGTGGATTATGGGTATTATCACACTACACGCTTAATTCATACTGTGGGCTATATTACTAGCTTACAGAGGAATATCTCCAGTCTGTGCGTTATGAAAGAGACATAACTAGGGCTAATCCTGCTCTCTGTTTACCTGCAGGGTACTAGTTGTTTCCTGCGTTGGGTACGAAACCTAGATGATGAGCTTCATGCACTTGTAGCTGGTGAGTCCATGACAAGAAGTTTATATTGCCTCTACTGGGACTCTGCAAATATTTCTCTTGTCTGTCCTCCCATTCCCTTTTCAGACTTCTGTGATGAAAATGGGACTGTGTACATCAAGGTTGTGTCAAAGTGACAGCGGTGTTTCAAGTATCTTGAAATAAAGAGTTGCAATGAAATAATAAAGTATCTTCAAATAAAGAGTTGCAATGAAAATTGTAAGGCAAATTCAACCAAATGGCATGTTTTTTATGGTCAGCTTCAAGGACAATATATTATTGTATGCACCAATGTGAACTTGTCCTTTATTTTCCAACTGTAGAGATGTGAGGTTCAAATACTGACTCTTCCGTATGTGACAGAATACACATTTGAAAGGATGGGCTCCACTGGATCTGAAGAAAGATCCTTTTGCCATGAAATACGTGTGGTGGTGCAGGCCCTTCCCGGCTGTTTGTGCATCTGTCACGTACTGGAACCTCAGAGGTCTCTCTTCCTTCTGAGATGAGGGAGGAAATTTGATGCTGTGCTCCTGAGCACTGAACTACAGATTTATTTCAGGGTTTCAAAACTCTCTTTTTTTAATGACATAAACCATATTTTGATGGGCGGCACAGGAACATCACTGAACTTTGTTGTAGCAACGGAAAGCGTAATCTTATGCAGTGTCTGTTGAGCTGACATACTGCAACAGCAACAATAAATCACCATCTTAACAATACTTTTGTTTTCTAATTGTTACAGGGTGTCTAGCAGGAATTTCTATGATGTTTTACAAAAGTACTACTATCTCTATGTATCTGGTGTCCAAACTAGTAGAGGTAAGATATTACCCTCGTAGCAGAGTTCTTCATTTCATCTATTTTTTCAAGGCAGAAAAAGAAAATTAACTTCACAGGCTTTGTCAGACAATTCCAGTATAATGCGAAGTTGTGTGGCAGTGGTGTGTTTCAGTATGCGTGTGCCAAGAGGCAGCGCCGGTCTGTGGTCTCGTTTCTTTCTTATTTTCTTTTCTGTGACTCATTTTAAAAGTTCTTTATCCACTGGTCTCCATGTATATTCTCCATGAATTTTTTTAATCTCTGGATAGCCCTTTGCTTTGTAGCTTTTGCAGATTTTTTTAAATCTGAAAGTTCCAAGAATGTCTATTCTGCCAGAAACATAAATCAGACCTAGTCCTTAATTGCAGATTTATTGCCAAAAGCTACAGCTTAACTTCCTGCCTTTGTTCCCTAATTTTGGCATTAAGTTATAAGATAACTCAAAATAGCTTAGGTTTTAGTCTATAGCTGGAGTTGTTTGTCAGTATACTTCAACTGATTGAATTCCCAGCTTTGCAATGAACTTTGTTCTAATTACTGTTTTTCAGGCTTGAATTATTTCTATGAACTTGTTAAAGATAGGAGCCCAGGGGAAAAAAAAAAGTTTGTAGAGTTTGGGTATGTTGATTATACTTTGCTAACCAGCTTTTGATTTCTTACTGTTATTTTTGCATAAAATCGGGACTTAGTCATGGTTATTTCCCCAACAGCGCCACTGGAATAAGTTGAGAGCGTTCTCTTATTATGCATCATCCCCGAATCACAAAGCTTTCTCCTGCAGACCTTGAGGGCCTCGTTCCCTAGCGATATTTATCCACCTCCATTACCAGAGCAGAATTCATTTCAAAGAATATAAAAAGAAGGAACTTTTTTTTTAAGCATAAAATTAAACATAAAAAGGGGAGATGTATGCTGTTTATTCTTGCTCCTTGTAATCCTAGATCAACTTCTGAAAGTAGTTCACATATTGGTTATATAAAAGCAAATCTGAGTTATCTATATTGACTTTTAGAACACCAGTTGTAAAAAAACAGTATTATCTTGTATTGCTGATGGTTTTCTCTGGACTTTGAGACATTGTGGCTGCAGTGAAATAAGAAAAGTGCTGTGTGTTCTTCCTTTTTTTTTTTTTTTTTTTTTTTTTACTACTTTTATCATCTTACGCAAGCCAAGGGTAGCTGACCAAAGAGGCGTGTGCTGCTTTGGAAGGTCAAGCTGTGCTCAGGAAAATAAACTTTACATGTTTTCTCAGAAAGAAAAGTATGTGATTTCAAGCTGTTGAAGAACAGTGAATATTCATTTTGTTGGAATAGTTACTGCATTGTTCTTTTGCTTTTTTAAAATGAAGAATTTAACATAGCAACCTTTCCCTTTTTTATCTTTAAGATCTATGCTACCCTTTTAACACCCAAGCTGTTGCTAGGTCCTGTTCTATACATTAATAGCCTCTTATTCTATTGATCTTGGATAACTTCTATAAGCTATCTCAATCAATGTCACATTTGTGGACATATACAAAAATATATGAGCATAGGTTAGTAATGTTGACATGTTACTTTGAAAAGGTGAAATAAAAAAAAAGTAAAAAGCTACTTTGTTTATTTTGTTTTGTTCAGCATTTCTTGTTTATTTTTATAGACTATATACTTCAAAGGCATTGAAGCAGGGAAGGTTCCTTATTTTCCTCATGCAGACAGCATCATCTATGCCATTTCTACATCAATATGCTTTCAGGCAGTAAGTATGTTGTCTTCTAACAGAATATGAAGTTCTTCTAGTTAAGTCAAATGTAGAATGAAATGAGGAGTACAGGGATACGGTGATATAGAAAAGATAGTGTGATGTAGTGATTCCAGCAAGATGCTGTGAATCGGGGCTCCTGCATCCTGCTTTTGAGTGTCACCGTGGGAAGATCATTTCTAGGACTCAAATTTCTCATACGCTTATAGCTGATTACATTATACAAAGCCCTGAATTCTTTGGAAAAGATCTCAAAATGCATTGCCCAAGAACATGAACATCAATGTGTGGGCTTTCATAAGCATATGAACAGACTGTTTCTCAAGGAGACAAACGATATATTGTATAATCGGAAGTTTTATGTTTGAAATACGCTGTAGTTATCATCTTTTGCACTTTCCAAGTCAATTACATGCCTTCACCCTCAGTCCTTTTATTGGCTGCATGAGCTAGAAAAGCTCCTTTTCAGTGGTACCCAAATGACTCTACTATTCCACTACATCGCTCCATTTCTAGACCTTCTGCTGAAACATCCCACTGAATGTTTTCTGGACCTCCAGAACTATATGTATTTTTTATACCCCTCAATAAAGAGAATATAAAATGACCCTAAAGCAGTCTTCTGCTGTCTTGTGCTTAACAGGACAGTTCCACTCCTCCTCCACATTGCTCCCATGTATTTGGGAATATCTCTCATTCTAGTATCAAAGTGAACTGATATTTTAGTTCTTGGGATGTGCCTGAAGGTCTGCAGCATTGAAATCTCCAAAGTGCTATTGGCAAGGACCATCATGTGAGGCTAACAGAAATAAAGTTAATATGAGAAAAGAGGAAAGGGTTTTTTCATTACTTAATAACTAGTTGGAAAAGGAGCCCAGGACTGGAAATAAATTACTAGGTTTAGGAGGGAGGAAGGAAGGAGGGGGAAGTTAGCAAAGGGATCTATGCTGAGATGTTTGTTACTCACTATATTCGTAAGTGACCTGGAAAAGTAATGGGATAGAGAGAAGACAAACATTTTGGTTATATAACATTATTTAAGATATGTAACATGAAGCACAAAGATGACTGACTACAAGAAATGGTAGATCACAAAATGCAGAGTGAGTGGGGGATAAAATAGCAGGTAAATTTGGCATCCACAAGTGCAAAATCACACATGCAGGAATAATAAGGGTTATTGTTGCTTTGTCTGCAACAATAAGTTAATTGCCACTACTTTTGAAAGATAGTCTTCTGGCAATATCAGTCTGTGCTGGTGGTGGTCATATGGAGCATCGAATTCAGCTGTGAGTGGTTTGTCTATGGACAGTGCAGGACCTTGGCAGGTGATCACAGCTGCTTTCAGTCCATGAATTATGAGATTATTTTAAAAAAATAAAATAAAAAATATGTATTTCCATAACTATCCTTTCACTGGTCTTGGCAACATAATGTAGCAGATCAAGCTTTTGCCTGACGCTGTCAGCTGGCTTTGACAGAATACTCTCCTTGCAGGCTGTCATGGAAGTTCAGAACCTGAGACCTTCATACTGGAAATTTCTTTTACGACTAACAAAGGGCAGGTATGTAATTGGGAGTATGTTATAGCTTGTCTAAACACGCCATTGATCACATTCAACTTTCTGTGTCATTCACTGTCAACAGCAGAGCGGTAGGAGTAAGTATGGGCTAATTTCCTGAGTATTTACTTTGCTTTTCAAATGGTTTCCAGTCCACTTGAAGTCCTTTGCTGCTGAAGTGACACTGCTAGGTTTAGTCTAATGACAGGAGCAAAGACTTAAATCTAGTTAAGACTGTTTAGCAGACAAGTGTTTTACTTGAAGGCTTTTTTATCTTTAGTTCACTTGGAGGGTGGAATGCTTTCAGATTTCAGTGGATTATGAAGAATCCAGTAAACAACTATACAGGTTGAAGAAATCACTTAGTATGTACAGTGATCGACAACATGGTATTACTACATGTTTAAAAGCCTTACTAGAAATGTCAGAGTATTTCCTAAGAATACTTTGAAGATTCAGTAGTTTTTTATAGGACATCTATTTCAGTTGGGAAAGGAATTTTTTTTCTTGGAAAACTAATGAAAAATTTTCACTGATTATAACCACAAATTTACACTGTAATATCTTATTGGATATTTTTTCTCTTATTTGCTGTGGGGATGTAAAATGCTTACCTTTTAAAATAGATTTTGCTGTAACTAATTTAGAAAAATACAATTTAGTGAAGTGTACACTGTTATACTGATGTACTACGTGGCAGAAACAAGACATCCAAATCATGATGTGGATCGGTTTATGAATGGGATTATAAAAGGTAACGTTTGTTGTGACACTGAGCTCTCCAGACTATAAAAATAGAAGCGAAATGAGAGGCCAGCCCCTGGAGCATGTCGAACCTACACTCCCCATGGCACAGTACACTCTTAGCTGGACATGAGGTGACGGAATACATCACTAGACGTAGTGGGAAGCTTTCCTTGGGATGCCTGGAGGCAGTCTGCAGGCAACCTCGGAGGCTGTACAAACATGATCCAGGGGATGATGTCAGTGCAGATGTCCGATTTTGGCTGCATTTTTCCCTCTTGTGCTAATCCCAAGTTTGCTTTAGTTGAAAGAGAGGAGGGAAAAGAAATTCTATTCTGCTCATTTATTTTATCTGAAGTAGATCTCTGTAATAGTAATTTTGACACTCTCTCCATAGAGGCAGATTCTTTTGATGTTTCATAGGTCTTTCACTCAACAATTTTGAAGACTAAAGAGGTGGAAATAGGTTGTAACACCCATAAAATTGTTATCCATGCTTGGGCAGGCATGGCCAGAGTTTGTGAGGCCGGGGTGAGAAAGAGTAGTAGTATATTCTGAGTTTGTTTTGTGAAGTAAAAAGTAGAAGGGGACTCTCCCCTTTTCCAGAAGTTGTGTTCTATAAAGTATAGCTACACAAAGCATTATTAATCAGATTTGTCAATTTTTTTTTTTTTAATCTTTATTGCCCAAGATGAAAAACTTGTAGTCTCTAAACATTGCAGGCTGAAGCCTGTATTTCAAAGATTTTGATAGTCTTTCATGAAGTGAAAGAATTTTAATAATTTTATAAATAAATTAAATTAATAATTTAAAAAAATCATTTTTAATAATGTTATTTTTTCAAAAGTAAATTAATAATCTGTTCACTCTCTCATGTGTCTTCTTTTTCAGGTTTGCTCTCATGAACAGGAAAGTTTTAGATGTATTTGGTACTGAAGCATCAAAGAACTTCAAGGATTTCACACCTAAGCTTGACCCAAGATACACGGTTGTACCACCAGAGCTACCTCTGGAGCTGTCTTGAAAACGATAGTATATCTTGTCATTGAATGTGATCAGCGTTTTGTCCTGAAAAGTTAGTTAACTTAACAGTCGTATATAAGGAGGAGGGCTTGGGCTCCACTTCAGTATTATTTCAATGAGAAATGCTTTTTACCAATCAAAAATACTGAAGCTTTGCAGGAAGATGTGGCTTAGTGATTAAGCCCCTTCCATACACAGAAAATATTTCTGGATTACTGTAGTTGGTTGGCAGTATGGTAGATTCCTGAATGAATTAAACAAATGAGTAATATATTTAGAGAAGTAAAACATAAATATGCATAATAATTTCAAAAATTCTGTAGTTCATACCAGTAGAATATTTCTTGGTAAAACTAAAAGTAATTCTTAATTTACAAAGGAAGACAAATGGCGTAGTTTAGGTCCAAAATTTTACCTGATCTTAGAACTATTGCAGTCGGGTGAAAATGCGTCCTTGGCTTTCTAAATTGCATCACTGATTTATCTTAAAAGAGCCACCACCCACTCTTTTAAAATTACCATGTTTTTACACAGCTATGGCTGTAAAATAAGGCATTCCTTAGGAAAAGAAAATGCATATTAATTCAGAAATCACATTCCAGGGCTGTAAATCCCACTGATGATATGATACAGACAAGGAAAACAAGGCGGCAGTACTGGTGCCTGCTGCACCGTGCGGAGCAGCGGGGTGTGGTGGTCAGTATCTGCCAAGTGGAAAATGACAAAACCGGCAGAGGAAGGAATGAAACGTTCCAGCCTCTGAGATGGTGCTGGAAACAGCAGACAGTTACAAAAATAAAAAAGGCAAGAACAAAACAAAACAAAAAAAATCCCCCAAAATATGCTGAAATTAAATGTTTATTTTTAAAGGGCTTGACATTGTCGCTTTAGATGGCATGGGGTTGTTTGTCAAGCTGCAACGCCAGCCAGCATTTCAAGCATTTCTTTAAAAGAGAATTGACCCCTGAGGTTAGACTGTTACAAGAGAACAGTTTTGACGATTGTATTAATAGTATTTTTTCCTTGTACTCGGTAAAGAGTGGTTTTTCCGTCGGTCCATCAGACAGCCACGACTGGGACAGTTACATTAAATTTAATATGGTACTCAGTGCAAATAACTACCTGTGCAAATTCCATCTAATTTTTACCCTGCGTATTTCTGCAGATAATAGTTTGTGTTCTAAAGTGAGGCCTTGACATGGTAATTGCTTTTTTTTGCTTTTTGGGGCTTTTTTTTTGTTAGAATCCATTCAGGTGATGCTGAATGGTGTTCGTTACCCTACAACCTAATGAAAAGATGAACTATATTCACATTCAACTGAAAAGAGATGAGGTAAGCCAGGGAATGGAAATTGCAGTAGGTTGCATGTATTTTAAAAAGAAAAAAGAAATCAGTGTTTTATTGGAAGTCTTTGTCAGATGATATGAATTGGATTAATTAAGAGAATCTTTGTCTTGTAACACTGTAATCCTACTCCAGCCCTAAGCATATTTTAATTCCCATTAGTTTAATTTCTTATTACTGAATATACAGTAATTTTTATCAGATTTACAGGAATGTCATGAAAATCATACCAATCTGTGCACAAAACCTGCTTCTTCATCAGCTACTGTAACAGGGCTGCTTTATCACTGTTACTAAAGGTGCTTCATCCTTTAAAGCAGTGGTTGTCCAAGTTGGTGTGAATAAAGTTCTGCAAACTAGTTTGTATGCAATATTTTATTGCTTGAAATATTATATTAAAATTCCTCGAAAGGAAATAAAAGTTAATTCAACAAGAACTTTAAAAGGATCGTAATAGGTTTGTAGTGTTTTTCCACTGGAATATGGTCTAAAATACTTGACCTTGTAAAGTCTGAGAAGTTATATATTTTAGGTAATATGTTAGAACTCACACACTATATAATGAATACTTTCTAGTGTAACTATATACCATTCTCAAACTTCAAGATATTTTATAGATGGATTAATTTTCTTCACTGGAATGACAATTGTGATTGTCTATTTGAGTTAAAAAAAATCCAAGTACTACATCTCAGCAGCTAAACAACAGTTTTGTCTCTGTTTTCTTGCTTCCAAAATTCACAGTCCTTGTTTCAAGTTATTTTCATGTAATATAAAAAGAAATTAAAAAATTTTAAATTATTTTTATTCAAATCAAGTATATGTAAGAGAAAAAAATAAAGTCCTAATGTTTTTCCCAATAATAAACAGTTGCTGCTTGAAAAAGTGACTTTTTGTCTATGTTGTTGTTCTTAAGCCATCTGGAGTCATCAGTGAAGTAACACTCAGCGGTGAAGGAACGCCAGGAACGTGACTGAACATTTAAATTGTACGTATTTGTTACAAAACAAAGTCCTAACGCCGTGTAAGTGAAGAGGTAATGCCAAAGCAGTTCAGCTGACAACTTCAGCCCTGCGCTTCCACGGGTAATTATGCAATATGGGTTGACGTTATTTAATGTTTCTTTTTTAAACAGAGAAAGCCACATAGCCGGTTATGAAGGCAGTGAAAAGCTGAACGCCTCCAGCTCTGCCCATCATGTGGCCAGACGGTTGGACCTCATGTGACTGAAATGGCAGCGTTTCCTACCACCTCATGTGGCACGGCTATTTATTTTTTCGATCATATGATGGGTATCTGCTTGATCACGTTGAACTTCTTGCAAAAGAAGTTGATTTTCAAAGAGGAATACAGGGGGAGACTTGCTCAGGAGGTGGTGGGAACCTGAAATAGCACAGTTCTTTGGTAGAGGTTTGGGTGTCCTTAGGGAGGCTGTGCAGGAAGATGGTGCTCAGCTCCCTGCAGGCACCTCAGGAGGGTCTACCCGAGAGCTGCTGCCTCATCCGTGGCTCCCAGGGGTCAGGAGCAAATATGCCTGTGGCAGGCAATTTTTTCACCTTTCCTTGAGGTTGTTTGCATGCACGGTTCTTCTGGAGAATTCATCGCCATCCCTGCCACTCTTACCTTATTGTACGTCTTGCTCTCTCTGTGGCTGTAGTCCCCATCTTGCACCACAACCCCCATGCTCCCTGTGTCAGATCGCAGGCTTTTGCCCCGCTTCCTCTTTGTTCTTCATCCCTCCCTCACCTCTACCCAGCCCAGTGCCAGCTGTCCCCTGTCCTCCCTTCTGTCTTACAAGCTCCATTTACAGCCCTTGGGTGCCTCCTTTTGCTTCTTCTCCTCCAGAACTGCTCCTTCACGGGGCATCCAGAGCTCTGCTCCCGAGGGAGCAGTCAGGCAGGGATGTTCCCCCATGCACCCCAGCCTTGGCTGCCACCCTTGGGTTTTGGTCGGCAGAGCTGCTTTAGGAGCAGCAGAATTCAGCAGTCCAGATCTAGAGTTTTCCCCTCCCGATCCAAGACGTTCTGGCCACATGTTCTAAGATATACGTGCAAAATCCCAAAGTGAAGGTTGTGCTCGTTCTTTTATCTTTTATGATGGGTACTCGTTTATATATTTTTCCTGCCATCTTTCAGCTGATTTTCAGGCCGTATGAGATTGCTCCCATTGCAGACCTTCATCGCTTGTTCCCAGTCCTTGTTGGAGGTGATGATGAAGATGTTGACATCCGTCACTGAGATCCACTAAAGGAGAGGATTTTTTTTTTTTTTTTTTTTTTTTACAGACTCATTTTAAATCTAGCACAAGGCTGAGATTCGTGCAGATTTTCTGGGTTCGTGTGTGGTAGATACTTCCACCAGGGAGCGCTTGAAGGCATATAGAAATGTTGATCTTTTAGAGAGCTAATAATAAAAGTAAAGAGTGCCTACAATGACACATTTTCAGTTTTTATAGATAACGCCATCTCAGTTCATGAGGAAGATGAGTAAAACATCAGAACTGCTTCAGTGTAGATGGGGTAATTTCACTGCTGCAGGTAAAAGCTTGAGCTTCCTTGTGTTGTCTCACACCTGGGTCTCCAGGACAATCGCAGAAGCTCTGCCTTCTGCAGGTGACACCTCTCCAGGCAAGGCTGCTCTGAGAAAATACAGGTTGCTGTTGCGTGGTCAAGAACCTCCATGTTCCTCATTGTTTCTCAACTGCAATGAGAACCAAGGTGCCTTCCATAATATGGACAACCTGTTCTAGTAGCTTCCCACACCTCATAGCAGACCTGGGACCCGCTTACCGCAGCCATCTTGGATGGGACATTTCTGAGAGCTGTCAGTAAGGCTCAAAAATAATTTTTCAGAAAGCTTGTTGAGTTGTTCCCCTTCTCCTTTGAGAATTTCCCTTCCTTTTGCCCAGGCCACCATGCTTGAACATGGGAAGGGGTTCATTCCAGATGCTTAGTGACATCCCGGGCAGAGAGGTCTGCTGTGGTCTGAGCCCAGCCCTGTGCTTGACAAGTTAAAAATTCAGGACAGCTTGTGTGAAAATGCTTTAATTTCCAACTCTGCCAGAGGAAAATATTTCTGGACAAGCGTTCCTAGGGTGGGTGTGCACTGACAAGGCACAAAAAGACAGAGAGCAAGAAAACCAGTGATGCTCAAGCTGAGCTTTTACTTGGCTTAGGGTTTTTTTTTTCCACAACTACTTTTAATATGGAGCAGAGACAGGGCCCAGGCTCTCTACATCAGCATCAGGGTTATGAATCCTTGCCGTGATGCAGAAGAAACATAGGACCAGGGAGAGGGTGGTATGTAGCAAAATGCAGTTGGGGCCAGCGAAGTCGTTTTGGTGGCCATAGCTTTGTGCCTAAATACTGGTCCGGAGGTTTCCATTTCCAGACTTGTGCTTCTCAGCAGTGAGTCCTTCACCAAGGAGACTGGTATTTCCCTCGCTTCAACCCTTGCTCTGCACCCAGGTGAATCCAGCACTGGGGGTACTTGCAGGTGACTCAGTTTGGGGGGGGGTGTCTCACTTTCACAAGTAGCCTCCTTTTACAAAACAAATATGTTTTCTCTCACTCCTCTGAGGATACAACGGAAGCATTTGACACTTTCCCTTGAGCTACACAATTTCATGGGTTTTCTTATTATTTAGTAGAAGATCCTGAACGTTTTACTTATCCTGCAGACACATTTACAGTAATATTTGAGGCAAGGATATTTTTTCCCCCATAAGGAGCCTAAAATTGTGGATGGACTGGCAAAATCACCCAATGCTCCCCCCTTACCTTTGGCCATGTTGAAATGGGATCGCTTCCCTCAGGACACAGCACCCACCTTTTGCAGCTGATGGATTATGAACTTCCATCTCCATCAAACACGACATTCATTTTACCAACAGGCTCCTTTGAACGTGGCAAGCAGAAACGTGAATTAGAGCCCACTTTGATCTTAAGGACTTTTTTTTTCCTTGGCGCAGGCCAGGGAGCTTTCCGCTTGCTAATTAAAACAGAGAGAGGTCAGAAGAATTTTAAATATTAATGCCAAGGCTTTACTCAGGGTGGAAGAGGCTGGTTGGAAATCCAGGCAGACGATTAATCTTCTCACGCCGGTGGAATCCAATCAATGTTTTTTCCCCTCAGCTGCCACAACAGAGACATAAAAAACGCTGCTTTGGCTGTCGGAGCAGGAGCTGATGGGACTGTTCCCAGGACTGCTTGCAGGTTACAGAAGACCTGATCAGACAGGGTCAGGGACGAAAGCAAGGCCTTTTTCTGTGTTTTCCTGTTCCTTTAAAGAGTGAAAACCTGCTTGCCCATTGCAGGCAGTAAAAACTTGCAAGAAGGGACAGATTGGGCTGGGGTGAACAGACCTGGTGTGATAGAGTTTCATTAAAACGCTGCTACTTGCACCGTTTTGATACAAAGGTAAAAAGAGTCCTGAACAACCCAGAAATGTTGTTTTGCTCATTGTCTATTGGCTGTAAAAAAAAACCAAAAAAAAACCAAAACAAAAAACCCAAACCCAGGAATTTCCAGCCCGGGTCACTTGTGATTATATTCACAGCAGATTTAACATCTCAAACCATCTTGCACTGAGATGCTCTTACGTCTCCTTGGACACAAAAAAATAATATCCTGTAAACAATTTGAAACCGAGGCAGAAAGTGACCCCCTGGTTCACCCATGACATCTTCTGGGTGGTGCCCGTAGCCCGGTGGGAGAGGCCAGCTCTCGGCTGACTGCGCTGGCTGTACGGAGGCCGGGTCTGGCCTCTTCTACAGCAACGTGGGGCAGGTGCTCGCCGTCTCCTCCACTGTGAGACCTGGAAACACCAAACGAAGCTTAAGCTTAAGCAGATTCCACCCCTAGAAGGTTCCCTGGCTGATGCCTGTAGTGCTGCCGGCTTATGGAGTCACAGAGGGAAACCAGGTGTATTTCCACCAGCCCCATCTCCAGTAGTGCCCCCCAAAAAGGTGGCCCTGTCCTTGCACTGTTACCTGTTCCCTTTATATGTTTCTGTTACCCGGTGCTTTGTGTCAGCCCCACCATGCTGGGGAATATTTCCTCAGGGATAAAGGAAACTCCAGGCGTCCTGGCCGGGAGTCTCCTATGGGAGCGCACTCGTCCTCTGCGTGGAGCTGATCTAGGCCTCCTGGCTGCAGCCCCAAGTTTATTATTAATGCATTTTCCCCCACTATCAGCCAAGATGCGTATATCTTGTCAGGGTGGCTTGGAATGGGACTTTGCTTGGTCTCATTTGGAAGGAGACTATGAAGCTTTGTCAGCACTGCTGTTGGGCCTGCCAACCCAAATGTTCTTTTGTGATGGGTTATCAAATTTTGGGTTGATTGCATCTTTGAACACACATGGCCTTGATTTCCCAGCCAACATACCAGGGGTGATGCAGAAATCCAGTTGTTTTTTTACAATGGTTCAGCTGAATCCTCTGCAGGGTCATATTGACAGCGAGGAGGTGTCCTGGAGATCAACCCTCGTTAGTCAGGGGGGTCAGTCCCACAGCCACAACCTTCAGTGAAGTGTAAGCTCTGTCCCTGCTGTTGATCCCAAAAGCAAAGCAGTGTTGCTCATGCAGGGGCTATCAGAGAAATGAAAAAAGCTGGTGTGTGACTTGATGACTCTACTTCATGCTTGCAGGCTTACAAGGAGCAAAGGTGATCGACTCTCATACGTGTTTTTCTGTATGGGACCAGCAGCAGAACACCTTCACCTGCCCACTCACAGCCTGCTGAAGTTGGGGCAGGAAACCAGTGACAAGAACGAACTCCAGATAATTAAGCCCAGGGCCACTCACCACCGCAGGCTGCTTCAAACATTTGGGAGTCTGTTTCTCAAGGAGCTTCTGGAGACAACCAGGGACTGATTAGATCAGTCCTAGCGAACCGGACTGAGGCAGACTCGCTGCTGCCCTCAGAGATGTGCCCAACAGCCTCCCACAATTTGCAATTTGCAACATGTAGAACAAAGCTGCCCTGATGAAAAACCTCCTCCTTTGATAATGCTCTTCACATGTTGGCCTGCCTGGAAACTTGGCTCCATGCAGTCTCTGATGATCAGCTGCTTTCTGAGCATAACCTCGGGCTTCACATTCGCTGCTTTGCAGCTCCTGAAAAACAGCATTTGCAGTGCTCCTGTGGGAAGCTGTACGTTGAAGTCTTGCTCACGCCAGCTGGAGTTTCTGCTCACCTCTCTGTCCCCATTCACCCTCACGGTTCTCCTGCAACCCCACAGTACCCTATAGCCGCTGAAGATTATCTGCATCCCTGCTCCAGGGCATGTCAAACCCAAAGATGATCCAACGGGGCGAGGTCAACCTTTTTGCTCAGCTGGGAGGAGCGGGGCTGCCTTTCTCAGCCGAGGATGTGTTTGACCATAATGCTGGCTTTGATCTGCATGTAGACAGGGGTGCTGGACAGGAATTACTGCTTGCTCCAGCAATCATAATACCACTCAGCATGGGATTAATTTTTGATTCCATGAATTACTTTGAAACTATTTTGCTTTAATAAATTGGGGTGGGAAGAGAATATTCTCATAGAGATGAGAATGAGTCCAAATAAAACAGTGTGTGTAGCAATGCAAAGTAATTTTCCTGGGAGCCTAGGGGAGTTGGAGCCAGAATTTCAGTCCTTAGCTCAGATCCTTGGACCAAATCTTTCTTTGACCTCTTGATCCTTAAGATTTTTCTGTGCTATAGGGAAAGAGTGACCTTTTGCTTGCTGTGTTGGGAAATGTTGCCCAAGACTTGACAATTTAAGCACTTTATGCCATCACATAGAAGAAAGATCTCCCTCCACTCCTGTCCACTCCCTCCTGCAGTAGATGAGTGTTGTGGTTTAACCCCAGCCAGCAACTAAGCACCACCCAGCCGCTCACTCACTCCCCCCCAGTGGGATGGCGGAGAGAATCAGAAGGGTAAAAGTGAGAAAACTCATGGGTTGAGATAAAGACAGTTTAATAGGTAAAGCAAAAGCTGCACACACAAGCAAAGCAAACCAAGAAATTCATTCCTCACTTCCCATCGGCAGGCAGGTGTTCAGCCATCTCCAGGAAAGCAGGGCTCCATCATGCGTAACGGTTACTTAGGAAGACAAATGCCATCACTCTGAACATCCCCTCCTTCCTTCTTCTTCCCCCAGCTTTATATGCTGAGCATGATGTCATATGGTATGGAATAGCCCTTTGGTCAGCTGGGGTCAGCTGTCCCAGCTGTGTCCCCTCCCAACTCCATGTGCACCCCCAGCCTGCTCGCTGGTGGCGTGGGGTGAGGAGCAGAAAAGGCCTTGACTCTGTGTAAGCACTGCTCAGCAATAACAAAAACATCCCTGTGTTATCAACACTGTTTTCAGCACATATTCAAAACATAGCTGCTTACCAGCTACTGTGAAGATTAACTCTACCCCAGCCAAAACCAGCACAGTGAGAGTATGGATCAAATTCCCAGAGGACTTAGGAATCTCATTCTCATTTTTGGTGCTTCAACCTCAAATCACGATTCTCAATATCCATGCCAGCTGCAGTTTAAGTTGCTATTTGTGTGCTGTTTTCAGATGTGAAGATCTCTAAGGACCTTCTATGCTGCTGCTTCTCCTGCACTGATGTCCTCAGCTGTGATAGTGCTAAGCAGCCTCCCATCTCCCACATATCCACGGGGATGTGGGTGTCCCTCCGCCAAGGCCAGACCTCCGAGGCACCCAGAAAACTGTCCAGAGGGAATGAGGTCTGGCCCATGTAAACTCCTGGATATGTCCCAGGACCTGCTGGCCGGGTATTAGTTGGTCCTGGCCAGTGCATGCCAAGGAGCTTGCTAATGAATTAGCACTGAGAGCCCGCTCGTTCCTGGCCCAGCAATGTCCCCTGGCACTCTGCAATTTACAGGTATGGATACAGCATCGATGCACAAGGAGGGATAGGACTTCCCGCACGCCAGCACTGCCTGTGCTCACTGCAGAGCAGAGAGCAGTGAGAGGGGCTCAGCAGCCTTAGCCAGTGGATCTGCAAAGATTTTGTTGTAATTTAGACATTTAAGTCCTGATGGGACTTGTCAAGGCAAGGTTTTTCCCTTTGTTTTCACAGGAAGTTTCTGATTCCCAGCCATCACTTATTGCTGTTTCAAGGGAGGAAAGTGAGTCATGGAGTTTCCTATTGGCCTGAGGAGATATGCAGAGAAATTACTTGCAAGGGACTCTGCCCGGACAGCCGAGCGTCTGGCAGAGAGGGAGAAATCGGGCAAAGAGCTCTCAGATTCATTAGCATGGCTGCCAATTAATTGCCTGAGCCAATAATGGACATAAACATGTTTCCCTTGTGGGCAATCATTCTAGGAGGGAGCAGTGCTGCTTTGTCAAGGGCCGGGATTAGACAGGGTGATATGCATTTTATAGCTTTAACCTCCATAATTTACTACGTGGACAAAGCAGGGGAGGAAACCGGATGCGTGCGGAGCGAAGATGGATGTGCCCGCTTCCTCTCACTCACCCCCTCGGTCCATTCTCTGGAAATCACCGCGAATTCCCTGGGAAGTTCACAGGCTTACGTTTATTTTGCTAACAGAGCTGTGCTAACCGTGGTCCCCGCTGCACACAGGCTGCAGGGAACAGCAGCCAGTGTGTCCCAGGCAGGGCCACCACGGGCGCTGCTGTGGCGGGTGTCCTGGGGCAGGAGATGCATCTCTGCCCTCCCTCTTTGGCCAGAGAAGCCCTTCCTAGAGGGGACACCGAGGGCAGAGGTGCCTCCTGCAGCACAGAAGGAGCGTTTTCATTTTCCAGAGGGGTATCTCCATCCTGCGGAGAGGACGTACTGCAATGGCCGACCACTTGGGTCTGGTGGTGTTTTGACTTCCCAAGCAGCCCTCTCTGCTCTCATCACCATCCTTTCACTGCTTCTTCTTTCAACAAAAATACCTTCATGCTTTTAAGCTCAAGAAATGAAGGAGAAAAACAAGTCACTACCGTGTAAGGGAAAAAAGCCCCTCCCGACATATATAAGATTTCCAAAAAACTAATGATGGGCTGCGTGGGCCTATGTTCAACTCCACAGGGAAGATGATAGTACATTTTGTGCTAAAAAAAACAGGAGGCAGTAAAAATTGTGCAGCCTGGTTAGAGACAGGGTCTTGAGAGGAGGGGAGGGATTGCCTCTGACTGCAAGTTGCTCATGGGCATTTGCCATTTCTAACATCTCTTGTGAACTGGCTGGGGCTCCTCCTCGTGCAGCGGCATGCGAAGCAGAGGAAATGTTGCTCCGTAGGTTTAATTGTAGTGTGTGCAGCAGGCTCTGAGATCATGCATGAAAAAGTGGATCAGCATTAAGATGTAGGCAGCAAGTGTGGAACCAAGCAGCTCTGCTCCTGCAGGGGAGATGGGGATGTCAGCACATGAATGTGGCATCATCTTTCGAGCAGGGCAGGGGATCTCTGCTCCTACTCTCCTGCCGTCCCTATGTCTGAGAGATTATCCCTTTCTGGGGGAAATCACCCATCTCTCATCCAGATATTCTGGGAGAAGCTCACTCTTGAAACATGCAACGTGCCTGCAACGTGCCATGGGGTTTCGCCTTTGCTCTTGTCCCCTTTTAAAGGTTTGCTCCAGTTGAAAGAACTGAAGAAAAGAAAGTTTCTTATTACAGACTCAGTTGCTCATACTCTTCAGTCACACAACCCCTTGCCTACGTGATTGTCATGAACACTCAGATCCAGCCCTGCTTTCTGCTGTGGTTTCCCCCGTGGAAGGCGGAGGCTCTTTACTGCCTGCAGTGCTCAGATGCCAAGGTGAGAAATACCTCCCTATCAATAAACATTTTTCCAAAACTGCTCACCCAGGAATCCTTCACATCCCTAAATGCCCTGATGCCATGAGATGGCTTAGGAGTACATAAAAATACACCCACAGGCACGTACATGCATGCAGATGACCATAGTGTGGGCTACAAAAGGTTTGGCATTTTGCTGACTTTGCTTAGCTTTGCTTCATGTCATTTAATGTGGTGTTACAGTGAGAAGGGACATTTGATTTTCTTTTTTAATCAAAGGAGAATACAAAGGAAGTGCATTTTTAATAGAGATGAAGTGTGTATGTATTCCTCTCCCATCAATGCTTTATGAAAGTCTGTACTGCTGAGTGTTGATACCAATCTTCTGGTAAAGATACAAACTTTTATTAAAAATGAACCATAGGAAATAAAACCATACAGCTAAATTGTCTCTGTCAAATAAATAGCGGTCAAGACTAGTTTCTTACATTCATACATGCTTCATGTCCTTCCTCAGCAGTCTATCTTCAGTACGGATTTTTTGCATGAAGTCCTGCCCTATTGAAGTCTTTGAATTCACTGGAGCCAAAATTTTACCTTCTGATTTTTGGGTTGTCTCTAGGTGAGCAAAGGAGTATGAGGTAGGTTCTGCTCTGGATGCAGCTTTCCCTGATGCAGCTGCAAAAGCCCTCACTCCAACGGGTCCTGGATCCCGTCCAGTGCATAAGCCTGACCCAAAGCCTACCCATCTCTTTAGAAACCTTCACGCTCACTCTGTGATGACAATAAAAACCTCATGATTTGCAACTGTTGATAACACACCCAAAAAACCAGACATCTAATTTGATGTCTGTGTTAATTCATTTTCAAATGACTTGCCTGGTTGCAGTTTCATAGAATCAATCATAGAATCGTTAAGGTTGGAAAAAACCTTTAAGATCATCAAGTCCAACTGTTAACCTGTCACTGCCAAGTCCACCACTAAACCATGTCCTCAAGCACCACGTCTACCCGTCTTTTAAATACCTCCAGTTTGTTGATGAACGCCGTTGGAGGGCAGGACAGGGGCTCCCACTGGCATGGTTTCCCCACACGGTAGGTACTGGCATGCTGGTGGGTGCTGGCGGGCTTGATCTTGGGCTGCTTTTCAGTGCAGTGAGTGCCACATTTTGGCTCCCTGAACCCCCTAGATGGAGGTGAGCCCCCACCACCCGGGTCTGCAAGCCCTGGGTTGCCCATGGCAGGGATGCACTGAGCCAAAGGGTGTAATGTCACCATGGGAGGAGAGAGAGGAGTTGCTTTTATTTTTGCAGGATGAACCGCAGCTGGAGTTCACATGAGAACAAAAATACCCAAGAAATATTTCTGAGGTCTGGGTCTGCTATGCTGCCCTTCATTTGTGAGGTTTTGTTACAAGACCTCCCCTTGCTCCATCATAACAGAGTGCTAAGCCACATCTGTGTCCTGCCGCAGGGATGGCTCCAGCAAGGGGTGTAAGCACGGGCTTGGACCCACCACCAGGGACCGGCTGATGCTCACACACTGAGCCTGAGGTTCCCACTGCTGCCTCTCCCGCACTCTACATAAGCTGGGCCCTTTGCAGGACGTGGCTGTGGTCTGGTGCATCCCTCCAGGTACCAGACACAGCTGGCTGAAGTGACCTGATTTGCTGAGCAGCTGCGCGTGTACGGCCCTGGCTGCACAGACCCTAACGGGGACACAGCTGGGTGCACGGACATGACAAACGAGTACCGCCAAGAGCTTCATCCTGGTCCCACACTGCATTTGCTGAGGGTACTTACTCCTAGGCTTTCCAGCCCAGAGCCACTTTCTGCCCAGTCTTCTTCTGTATTAGAAAACTTACAAAATCCCCGAGACAGAGACTGCACCTTTGGGTTTTAAGGCACCGAACAAGATTTAGATAATGTTTGGAGGCTAATTTAGAGGGTAGAGGCCTTTTTGCAATTTTTGCCAGAAGCATCAAAGATTTATACCCATCCTAGGGAATTATCTGCACCCTCAAAGTCAGAGGATATCTAGAGCTAAGGTGGGAGAAGTCACTGGGAGGAGCCTGTGACAATCTGTGCTGCCTCTACTTCCTTCATAATTATGCAGCTGATGAGCAAAAGGCTTTCATGGAGCTGAACTTATATTAGGGAAAAAAAACAACAAGCAAAATGCAAGACCTGCCTCCCCACACCTCTGTAAGATTTCCTTCAGGAATTCCTACAAAATCCATGGGTGACCTTTTATAAAACTGGCAGAGCAATTAGTGCTGATTCCTCTCATCTTAAAGATCAGACTCCCTGAGGGGGTCTCGAGCCAAGCAGCTGACCAGTGAAATATCCCCAAACCATTACACACCATTGGAAATGCTTAGAAGATTCTTCACAATATTGTGGAGGAGGAAGGAAAAGAAGAAAGAAGTGGAAATAGCTGACAGAAATGAAGTAGAAATAGAGCAATCCTTTGCTCTATGTGATTGGAGGGCAAGACCAGACAAGCCAGAAGTGAGCAAGCTTGCTGCTGACAGAGAGAGGAGAAACAGGAGAGGTAAATTGTATTTATATAGGTGCCAATCAATTTGGACAAATGTTCAACAGCCCTGACACTGAGACAAATCAAAGCCTTCAAAGGAACTTCTTTTTTTTTTTAATCACAGAATAACCAGATTAAAAGCCAATATGGTCTGGAAATAATTGGAAAGATATTATTTCCTAGTTCCCGTGGGAATGTGAGCTGGGATACTCTGTGCCAGTTGCTGTCAGCAGTATCTATTCTGAGAAGACCCCAAGTACCAGGTTACAGCAACCCGGGCTGGGAGCGTGTGGGCTCAAAGAGCAGCTGAGCCCACTTGTCCAAATTACTCCCTTACAGGCATCCTCGCTCTCTTCATTAGGCCGCAGGTGAAAAAGGAGAAACCTAAGTTACACTCTGCCAGAAAGCAGAACAACTTCAACTTGCAGAATTGAGGTATGGAATTTTTCCTGCATTGCTGTTCATTGCATTGGCTTTGTTTTGAAATGTTGGACGTCGTTCTCTGTGTAAAGGTTAGGGAAGAAACACTCTTAGGAAGCATTTAGGGAAGAAATGCTCTTTCTCTGCAGCAGGTGGGAGGGTAACGGAGGACAGTGGAGGAGACCATTCCCTGGCTCACGGGGACAGCAGAGTCCTGCAGAGTCACTGGGTCTCGGGAGGCTGCATGAGGCTCCCTGACTTGCCCTGCTTCCTGTTCCTCTTTGGAAAGGCTCC
Source organism: Theristicus caerulescens (assembly GCA_020745775.1). Classification (NCBI taxonomy): domain Eukaryota; kingdom Metazoa; phylum Chordata; class Aves; order Pelecaniformes; family Threskiornithidae; genus Theristicus; species Theristicus caerulescens. Next base: position 124,048,178 of record CM036559.1, on the reverse strand, counting down.
AGCGGTCCTTTCATTCTTTTTCTGCTGAAACAAGTTTTTTAAAAGCCATATTTTTTCACTTTTTAGATTTTTTTTTTCCCAGAAGATGCTAAGTTTTCATCAGAAAACTGGACATTGAAAAGGTTTTGGTCAATGACTTTTTTAAAAAAAATCAGGTTAAATGAGATATTTACTATAGGTGCCTGGGCAAGCAGCAACACTGAACATGTTCGCTTCATGAAAGAGAAGTGGCCTAAGTCAACAGCTTACCGTGTGCCATCTTTGCTCTTTGTTCTCCCCATCCTCTTTGGCTCCTGCTGCATTTTGGGGCTTGGAGGACTGCGTCCCAGGTGGTGGTGGGTCTTTTACTGGCAATTGCAATGCTGAATTTGGTGGGATACAGGGCAACAACAAAATGAAAGCATTAAATAGGCTTGGTGCCCAGACTGACTACTGAGAAACAGCACTAATGACCTCTTGTTATCCTGATAATTCCTCTTTCAGGAGACCCTATTTTAGGATGTGAAGCCCTATACCAAATATTCCCTTGGTGATGCCATGATGACTACCCCTGATGATTTTCTTGTCCTTAATGTGCCTGGAAATGGTTTCCAGGATTGGCTGCTCCACCACCTTCCCAGGGATTGAGGTGAGGCTGACTGGCCTGTAGTTCCCTGGCTCCTCCCTCTTGCCCTTCCTGAAAATAGGAGTGACATTTGCTTTTCTCCCAGTCACCATGATTGATGAAAGATTATCTAGTGGCCTTGCAATGACATCTGCCAGCTCCCTCAGCACTTGTGGGTGCATCCCATCAGGGCCCGTGGACTTTTATGTACATCCAGATTGCTTGAGTATTCCCTGACCTGATCTTCTTCCACCAAGGGTACATCTTCCTTCCTGCAGACTTTCCCATCCCACCACATCTCTGTGATCCCAACAAGATCATAGCCCCACAATTCTAACTCATGATGTCTGTTCCCCATACTACGGCATTAGTATACAGGCACCTTAGAGAGGTTCGCCAGCACGTTGAGTTACTAGAGAGGGTTTGGGGGACTTCATAATGGTGCCTTGTAGGCACTTCCTTGCTTACATGTTGGAGATGATCCTGCTTAAGCCTCATTTTATTGCTTTTTGATCCCTTCCATCACATCACCCCATGCCCTTTGCCCAGTGGTTCTGTCCATCACTCCTTCACAGGACTGCTGGTTAGTCTCTCCCTCCCTCGTTATCCTTGGTTTAAAGCTCTCCTTATGAGGTCAAGCATCCTGTTGGTGAAAATAGCTTTTCCTTCCTTAGTGAGGTAGATGCTCTTCCAAGCAGATGCTATTCTGTAGGCAGGGTCCCATGGTTATAGAACCCAAAACCCTGCCACCAGAACCAGTTCTGCAGCCAATTACAGACTTGTCCTGCTACTGCCCTTCTCCTCACACCCTTTCCTCTCACCAGCAGGACTGAGGAGAACACCACCTGGGTCCCCATGCCCTTGACTACTGCCCCCAGAGCTCTGTAGTCACTTTTGGTATTGTCCAGGTTTCCCCTGGCAGTATCGTTTGTGCCCACATGGAATAACAGCAGGGCGTAGTAGTCAGAGGGCCAGACAAGCTTTGGCAGTTCCTCCACCACATCCCGGATCCTGGCCCATGGCAAGCAGCAAGCCTCTCTAGATATTTGCTCAGGTTGACAGACAGGTGCCTCTGTCCCCCAGAGCAGGGAGTGACCCATTACAATGATTCACCATTTCTTGCTGGTAGTCTTGCATGATTTAAGGCAAAAAGTGAACCATTTTTTTTTTCTTGTAGTCACATCTGACTCCCCGTCAGCTTTGATGGTGGTGAATCCATTTTGCAGCTGTAAGCCCTTAGGCGGGGCAGGAGCCTTCACCCTGGTGCCAGAAGTCACTAGCTGCCACTCTTCCCCTTCTCCAGAGGTTTTGCTTACCTTGACAGTGGGGGTAGACACTGCCTGCTTCTCTACTGCAGAATAGTGGAGATTAAGCAGAGAGAAAGAAGACCTTTGGAGCTGTGATTCATCTGCCCTATCTTATATATCTGTTTTAGGGTGAGATGACATAGTCCCAAGAAGTGCCTGGTTTTCTCCAGTGACTGCAAAGGTGTTCTAGATACAGTGGTGCCATACAAATCATGTTGGTCGGCGACATCAGCAAGTGGCTTATAAAATAGCTGCAAATTAAGAACAATAAGAATTAAATGCCTTTTATACATTCACAGGCACATTCCTACATGCACTCTAACAAACAACATGGGGAAAATAGAGATAAAGAATGAACTTTGAACGTATAATCTTACTGCAGGTTTTCAGCAGCTGAAAAGCACTTTGGTGACAATGTGCCAGCAGACACTGATTTTTTTAAAAATATTGAATGATCTTTGGATTAAAAACGGTTGATCAATATGACACTAGGTGGCATTGTATAAATACATATAAAGACTTGTGCTTTTATCTTTCTGTTTCAAAGGAATGATGAGGTGTGAAAATGTCATTGAAATGTGTGGGTTTTGTTCACTGATTTTTGTTCTCTCTTCATTGTAGTCTGGGAATTAACACCACTGAAATCCATGGAGTAGTCCAGTGATAAGCTACATTTCATAGTTTCATCAACTGCTGAGAATCTACAGCTTGCAGTCTTTCTTTTATTTATGTATGATATTTATTCTCGAACAACAGTATTTTCTAGAATCTAAATGAGAATAGATTCAGGCCTCATGTCTTCTTATCTTTTGTGAGCGGTTTAGAGTCTGACTGGTTCAGTCCCAAGATGGCCAATGAGTTTCTGTGAATCACCACAACCCGCTGAGCATCCCTCTTCTGAAATAAATTTCACCTCCTTGTTTTTAAGAACGCTTGTGAGGCACATTGTGCCCCCGAAGGATCACATCAGGATTGTGTGATGGTGCCAGTTCTTGTAAATGGGATTGAAATACCGATAAAACCAAACAAGAGGATGTTGATAGGTCATGCACATCACAGGTGGAAATTAATCTGCTTTTTGTCAATGGTGGGAGATTTTGGGGTGTCTGAAGTGTGAAATTAGTCAACAGGGTCATGTCCACATCATTGGCAAAACAGGAGCATGCAAAAAGATGCAATGCTTTAAAGGCACCAGATGAAACTTTTTCTTGGAACTGGCAAAATTTCACAGGCCTGTTCTGAACGTTGAGGTGGACAAGGGCTTACTAAAGAGGACAGCACAGGAGAGCAAATCCTCTTCATTGCTCAGCCCTTCTAGGCAGGTGCAGGTCTTGGGGAACATCTCCCTATGCACGCCTTGTCATCACCCTGACTGCTAGGGGGGAAATAGGCTCTGATGAACCAGTGCAAAACTGATTGCAGTCAACACACTGGAGTCTTCACCAACCTGGTGAAGAGAGCTTTAAGGTAGGAAAGCTCTTATGACTTTTCTGGGAAATCAGTATGACTGGGCACCTCTCTGAAGTGCTGGCACTCTAACACATGCAGCACAGGGAAGGAACGGGAGGAATTAGAGGTCTGCATACAGTTGCAGGGCTAAGATCTGTTTGGGATTGCAATGACATGGTGGGATAGCTCACACACACAGCTGGAGGACTCTAGAGATTGGATACAGGCTCTTTAGGAAGGACAGGCCGGGAAGGCAAGGAGGGGGAGTTGCCCTTTCTGCGAGAGAGCACTGGGAATGCATGGAGCTCTGCCTTGGGATAGGTGATGAGCCCTTAGCAACCTGCTCTTGCTTACCCTGCTTTGAGCAGGAGCTTGGACTAGACGATCTCCAGACATCCCTTCCCACCTGAAATATTCTGTTATTTTGTGAACCGCAGCTTCTCTGCTGGTCTCACTTTCATAAGCATCTGTAACTATTTTTGGTAGGGCAGAGTGATCTGTGCCCTGCAGGACCGCCTCTAAACTGGTGTCCTGTTGCTCAGGGAGAGAAGTGGCAGGCATGTACAGTCTCATTTCTGGGAGAAGGCTGGTTATGACCAGAGCTGTGTTTATGTCTGTAGACTAACATATAAATACTTGGTCATGCTGGAGTGTGTAAGAAGAGAAATTGGCTTTAGGTCTTTAATACGCTTCTGACACTTGGACTGAAACTTCTCATGCTGGGGTGATTTCACACAAGAAGAATTTTAAGGTTTGATGGCTAACCAAACAATATGTCTGATAATTGAACTGCCCTGCCATGTTAGTAGTACTGCTGTTAAACATGGGAAATTTATTTGTCTTTAGATACTTGAAGCAGCAGGCTGTCTGGGACTCATCCTAATGTACTGTAGACCCATGCAGCCTAAACAAACAAGCATGCGGATTGCAGCTAGAAACTTGCACATGTGTGTTAGGGGAAAGCCACCCTTGCTTACCCTAAGGGACCTGCACAGGCAGACCAACCTACCTCAATGGTATCGCTCAGATGGGAGGAGGTTTACATGGGCAATGCAAAAAAAAAAGAGCGATATTCTGGAAATTTTTAGGGAGTAGAACTGGTTAAATTTATTTTTTTTTTAAAATAAGGCTTATTTTTCTCCCAGTCAATTCTATTATCTTTTAAATATGTTTCAAAATTTCCAAACAAATTTTAATTTAAAAAAAGAAATTATGATCTGTGTCAGGGTTATAACTCATAGTTGCGTGAGATTATTTAGTTTAGTTTAAAGCAAAGCAACCTCTTTAAAGCCATTCAATTGTTGTAGAAAAATGACTTTGATTGATAGATGGTGATTTACAGTATGTTTTTCACAAGATGAAAATAAACCATCCAAAATATTTTAAAAAATAAAATTCTAGTCAAGCTGAACCCTGTAAAACACAGTTTCCTTTTTTTTTAATTGTTTTATTTTAAAAGCCTAATTCAGTCTTGAGCTCTCTGGAGGAGAACTGAATGCTGTGAAGATTAACAGACCTTAGTAACTGAACTGGCCAAGGAAAAGTTTCCTGTGTTTGCCTGCCCTCTCCTAATGCATTTTTAGCCAATCCAGCCTGTTTTACTGTGTTAATGGATTATTGTTCCTATTTCATAGGAGATGGTAGGGATATGAAAGCGTGTTGAGATCATGGGGCAATAGAAGTCAGTATATTAGCACAAAGACCGATTATTTCTATCTTTAATAGCCAGAGGGGATGGTGCAACATCTGTTCTTTGCGACTATGGAAAGTATTTGGTCAACCTGCCAGTTAGCGATTATTGCATTCTACCGGCAAGAATGAGCGTCGCACGATTTCAGACATATGGAAGGTGCCTGTTGGGGTGAATTTCAATCTGAGTTGCAGAGCTGAGCCAAAAACTCACAGTAAATCATTTATATGACAAATTTGGATTCCTTTCTGCCTGTGGGATATTCTGTCTATCTTTTTGAGGGTCTTATGTTGCTGCCCTTTACTGCAAAAACTGATTCCTTTCTTACAAAAGGATAAGGAAACCCCTGGGGTGCTTTGAGCAGAAATGAGAAGTCCTGGGCTCTACCTCTGGTCATGCCTTTGGGATTCACATCTACACATCACCTGCACATCAGGCTAAATAATAATTCATGGGTGTCCATGGATAGATTTTCCTTTTCCTCAGTTTATTTTGAGATAGGGCTGTTAAACAGTAACCAGCTTGGTGGGTTTTTTATTTTCAGAAATAATAGCTGACTTAGAACAACCTCTTAAAATGATAATGACAAGCTTTCTCCTGCAATTGTCACATTGCTGCATGGCCACAGAAACATCTTATCTGACCCTTAGTACAACTGAGGAGCAGAGAAGGGAAGGTGCAGGGCAAAAACTCCTAAACCACAGCTGCTACCTGAGCAACAAGGCCCTTGCACAAAACTGCAGATCTCCCAGCATTTTCCCCTTTCTTCCTACCATGAGGCCTTTATTCCCTCTCTGCTCCCCAGAAAATGTTTTACCCCTTGAGCTGAGCCAAATACCAAAGCAGTGGCTGCTCCAAGGGCTAGAAACTCTGGCAAGGGAAGTAGAGAGTGCTACTACTACATTTGCAAACTGTTTATTTCAGATGAATTGCCTTTGGTACATAGAAGACAAAATTAGCAGCCTTGTTTTCAGGACTGATGTTGGAATTTTTCACACCATTTCTAAAGAGGGAATCCGGGCCTTCTGAGTTGCCCTCATGATCCCAGATCTCTCAGTGTCATGTTTCTTCCTGGCTTTAAAATGCAGGCAATGACACTTCCCACAAACAGATCACAAACCACTTTCTAAGAGATGGTTATAGAAATGCTATGAATCTTACTTAGGCTTTGTAATGCCTGGCTAGGGGATCACACGGTATCTGTACTATCCCTGCAACGCATGGCAGTATAACCGCATCCAGCTTGGTTGATTACTGAGTGCTTTTGCAGCTTGCCTTCATGCATACGGCACTGAAATCTGCTTTCTGTGAACATTAGTTGAGAAAATAGGAGTGTGTGAATTTTCAGAGAGAATGATGCAAGATCAGGAAGGGGAGTTGCCCATGGCAGAGCACTAGTGTTACGTCTGGCCAGCTCTACTGGGTATCATGAAGCACTGCAGAACCATAGATATATCTTTAATCTTTACTGCATCGCGTTTCTAGTTCATCAGATAAAGCCAAAGCTGCTGATGATCCGGGCTCTATTTTCACTTTGCCATTTTGGGTTTTGGACCAAATCACCAGTTGTCAACAGGGCCAGCATTTGCGTGTGTGTGACTAAATAAAAAGTAGTAAAATTTTAGTCACTAAAGGTACCATTCTTCAAATCAAATAGCAAACCCTCTTTCACATGCAGTGTAAGATATAATGGAGAGTGTGTTTGACACTTCTACTGTGCAACATTTGCAGGATCCTCTGTGGGTTGGATGATATGCAAGTGCTCACAGAAATCTGTGCGTGGCACTGAGCTCCCCACTGCTGGAGAGCAGCAGTGCCTGCTGGGTGGTGCATTGCAGCAGGTTCAGGTTCTGCTTGGGTTCTGCCAGCGTGTTCGTCCTGATTTCTGTGTGATATTATTCCTCCCAGCAGGCTGGCACAGAAACAGTTCCTCTCCCACAGGATCAGCATCTCAAACAGTCATTTCTGATGTTGTATGCACTCTGCTCTTAGCGAGTTCTGTTTCTAGATTTATTTTTCATGTGCTGGAGTGAAGTGGAATACAAGAGAGTGCCTGAATGCCATTCAGCTGTAGCTCAAGGACTGCCCTATGATGTTGTATAGCAGCAGCAGCTTTGACAGTACTGTCACGCTGTCCTGACTTTGACATGGTGCTTCCCAACTGGGATCTTTTACAGGTAATTTTGATCACTGAAGGACATTCTTTGTTGTAGAGGAGATCCCCTTTTGTACTGCACAATCTCCATGTCACAAGTACAACCCATGAATCTACAGTATTTCACATCCTATAGTAAACCTGCCTCTTCACTTGGATTTCTAAGGCAGATATCTCATTGCTTGTAGGTCTGCTCAACAAACCAAAAACTCTGGGCCTTCCTTTTGATGGAGAAATGGAAGCAGAAGAGTGCTGACATTCTAGGCTGTCAAGTACAGTAGTGGTGAAACCATCTGAGTCCCTGGTTAGACAGAATCAGGCCCAAAGCTTGAAAACAAGGTGCTTGTGTCACCTCCCTTTGGTGATGCTGCAACGTCACCCTCTGAGGAGTTAATCCTGTGAGTACTCCCATGAGCTGATCTGGCCATAGCTGAGCTGGTGTAAAAGGGCTTAGCCTACCATCCTGGTGACCGGTCTTCCTCACCTCCTCCTAGGATCTGCTGCTGTAGTTTTTGCTAGCCTTAGTCTGCCAAAATGTTCTCTTTAAAGATCAGAACAAGTAAAACGTACTAAAAAGTTATAGCTGAACCTGGACACGAGCACACTTTTGCTGGTGGCTCTGGAGGGATAGTAACCAGCATCAGATGTAGTGGGAGAGGCGGGGGCAAGCTGCCGGGGACAGGCTGGGGGCTGTAATCTCTTAAGCCAAGTCAGCTGCAGGCAGCACAGCGTGTCTGGCCATGTCATTACATCGTGTGAGTGAGAGGACCCAGACGTCGAGGACTTCAGGGAGCAGGAGCTTAATTCTGCTCCCTAGACCCAGACTTTACTTGAAGGGCGAACACCCGCTGCAGCTGACCTGCCTATCTTGTCTCTATTAGTGTGCTGGCGTTTGATTGATTCAGCACTGTTTCATGCCTTTATGCAATTAATTTCATTTTTCTTGGCATTTGAATGACCTTTTATTCCAGCCCCTCAGTTAATATTCATCTTCCCACAGACGCATTAGTAGTGTGCTCCAATAACAGAGAAGTGGTGTGGTAAATACCCTCGGGTCTCATTACCGTTCAAGAACTTACTATTTAAGAAATATGGCCCCAAATGTGCTGGTGAATGAAAATAATTAGTCATAGCCCGTTATGAACAACTGCTCTGCTGTGCCCTCTGTGTGCACTTAACAACATGTGTGTGAGAAGTACTACCCACCAGTGGGTGTCCTTTTCCACCCAGGCAGGGTCTGACTTGAGGTAGTGGTCTCTCACCAAGCCCTTTCCTCATATTTGGTGCTCTTGATGTAGTTGGTGTACTGACATCTCCGATCGTGGGGAAACGGTCTGATCCCTTAACTCGTGCGATAACACACCATGGCATGGTGTAAAAACTGAGGAGGAACCACTGTGTACGGTGGGAGGTGCTTCCTTTCAGTCTTCCCATATTGCCGGTTTTCAGGGTCTGCTCTCCCTTCTGATATCGGGAACATCCTTTTCTTCTTTCAGCCTTGGGGGCTTGAACTCATGTTGACCCCCAGCTTCTGCCTTCCACCCACAAAGGCTCTAGTTTTCCTGTGCAGCTAAACCCTTGCCTCACACTGTGCTTTCTCCATGTTCTCTTTGGTCCTTGGTTTTCCCTGGTCACTATGTGGAGGGCTCAGCCGTGGCCCTTGCCTGCTGCTCTAACCCATGTACTTGCCCTCTGGGATGGGTTGCCTCACGTACAGCCATCTCTGCTCTGTTGGCTTGGTGATCCTTCATCTCACCATGGGGGTCCTTGCAATGCTTCACTTATGGGGAGTTGTTCCTGTCAGGAGCCAATTTTCCATGGTGTTGGTGACCACAGATCCCTGGTGGGGTTTTCTCCTGTAGGACACTTCACAGACAACGATACAGATAGAACATGACCCAGAGAAACAAGAAATGTTCCTCTTTCAGTTGATACCACAGACCTGTTTCACTGATCTTTGAGGTTATCTGCCTCTTGTGTAGGAGCTTAGAACTCAGAGAAACTTTTTGGTAAGTGTATGTTGGAACAATGTCTTAACTTTCCCATCAAATAGTTTTATGGCGAGCATGTATACACAAATGCTATTTGCAAAGCTATTGCTGCCCTGGAAGGTTACAGCAGTTCTCTCAGTCATTATTAATTCCTCGAGCATTTAATCAACCCTGTGCAAAGAGGCCTGGGAATGCTCTGCTACTCTGCATCTCTTGAATTTGTGGTGTGGCAACCTGGGTTATTAAATGGCTGTGGCTATAAGGAGAGTAAATCAAATCATGGCTCTGCAAGCCTTTTTATTACAGTAAGCAGAAGGGACTGCTCTCTTCTGCTTTTTTTGCAACAGTAATTTGTTCCCTGCCACACTGCTTGTGAGTGACTGAGATGCTTTGGGCTCACTTGGAACATCCTTCTCCAGTCACTATGTTTGGGCAGCTCCTTCAGTCTTTACAGCTGGAGGCTAATTTACAGCTATTTGCTGTAAAGAAAGAAAAGTGCTGGATGTGGGGCTGGGTTGTACCAGATCTAAGAAGGTCTCCTGTGACTTAGGTCTGTATATATTCTCAGTAAATGATGGTTTCTCTCCTTTATGCTGATACATTTCTCAGATGGCCTGGGACCAAGGGGTCTCAAGGCCTGATATCCCATCTGAAGTGAGCAGGAAGATCCTTGCTCTGGCAATCTTTGTGAGATCTGGAGGCATCTCTCTGGCCTTTTGGCCAGTCCCTCTGAGTAGAAGCTATTTTCTCTACCTTGCTTGTCCCTTAAAGGCAGCAACAGGGGAACACAAGGCTAATACAGTGCTGAAGTCTCCACCTCAAACCTCAGCTCTGTGTAGTAGATGGTTGCGTTATTCAACTTGAATGCAGTGTAGTTGCTTGGTTTCTAGATCAGCTTGCTGAATATCTTGCTATTTTGCTATTCTTCCTGTCTTGCTACTTTTGGCTAAAAAGCCCTATCCCCCTGTTCCTTCATTTTCTCTATTTACAATTCTAGTTTGAAGGAGCGTAATAAATACTTTGAAAGAACTTTGTCATTGTTTATAACACCATAACAGTCAGACGATATAGTACAATATTTTTTAAGACTTAACGAATAAGCACACTTGTGTTTAGGATTAATTTGACAGTAGAAAGAATGGCTTGGTATTTTCCAAATAATGATGCCAAGATTGGCTTAAAAAATTATTTGTTGTTTGTGAATACTGAGAAAGCTGCTCTGTATATTTGAAAAGATTTACAAGTCCTGAAAGTTTTGTGGATTTTTGCACGAACATTTCATCCAAAAAGTCACCCCAGAAAACTGTTCATAGCTTAGCATTCTTTAGCTTCTGGTGTTTCAGTTACCACTCACGGAGTGGAGATAATACTTTATGATTTTCTAGTTACTGACACATAAAAAATAATAAATAATCACATTGGCCATTTGGAAGAAGTCCTGGCCTTTACTGTACAAGTGCTCAAACAAGATATTGGCAAAAAACTTTCAAACAGAGTCAATTTTTATGAAGAAAAATTAGTATGAATCAGTGGAAAAATACAGAGGGGACACTTTTGTAATGGATATTAGTCTACAACTAGTTTGACTAGTTCTATTTATAAAATAGATACAGCTGTGGAAAAGCTTTGTGAGGAAGCCCATAAACATGCAGCCTTCATTCGCTTTTAACCATGAACTGGGGATATGTTCTTCCTATTGCCAAACCTGAGTATAATTTATATTTTTGTGTGGAAACCACGTGAAGTTGAGTGGTGGCTTCATCCATTTGTAACACAAAACCAGGAGAGTTTTGTGGTTTTGGCTGGGGCTTTCTTTTATAATTTGATTCTGATACAAGTAAAAACAACCTTTTTGGCTGGGAGATGGCATCTGAATTACCTTCTCCCAAAATAAAAAATACGTGTTCTGCAAAGCTGGCATAGGTTGGCTGTCTGTGGGTGAGCATTAACCTCCACCTGCAGATCCATGTGCAACCTGCCCTTACCGTCAGCGGATACAAAACCCTCCCTCCCCTCAGTGTATCATCACTGAGTAACTATTTGAAATTTTTTCATTTCCATTCCCTTGGGCTGGACCAATTTCATAATTATTTTAATGCTATTCTCCCTGTTCGGAGAATGGAAAGCAAGTGGTTTGTCACCTTTTGTTTCCAGGCGGATTTGCTTTCAGATGGCTGTGCTTTTGGGTTAAAACCACTGAAGAAGGATGTTTCTTCACAATGTTTCTCAGGGGGATTTAATTGCAGGAATGCATGTTAACTTATGTTAATATTACCTTTGGCAGAAACACTGTTCCCTTTTAATAAATACAGTCTAAAATGACAGACAAAGTTGGATGAACTGACCAAACTCTATTTTTCTGTTTCTGTCAGGCTGCTGCGTGTGAAGGGAGATTTCACAGATAAGAAGTCCCCTAGTGATCTGTCACGGTGTCTGGTAAGATATAGTTTAAAAGGAGCTTTATCATGACGGGGACCAATCTGTTACTGTAACTCACTCTCCTGTGGCTCCAGGCAGTTGATGGTTACTTGACAATTTTGCCTCAAAAAAGTCAAAATCCAAATGACATGCTGTTTTATATATATATACACACGTGTGTATGTGTATATATATGTGTGTGTGCATATATATATATAAAAATAAACCTTTATAGATATATCCCAAAGTAGAAAATCTTTTTAGCCTCCCTGGTAGATACTTAGATTTCTTTAATGCACCCACCAAAGGAAGTTGTTTCAGCGTCATGCTAGTGGAAGCATCAACAGGCATTGTCACTGCTAAAAATTTCCCCTTCTCTGCCCTTGCAGCACGGGCAGAGTTTGCCTTTCAGACCCAAGTGATTGCACGGACGAGTGAAGGAGCCTTTTGATATTCTGTATCAACACAAAAACGTTTGCTGCAAACAGATATGGGCTCCTGGCTGCTAATGTTCTTCTCTATCTGTTTGCAATCAGGGCAAAGCCAAGTAAGACCTTAATTCTTTGGGAACTTGGCAGACTTTATAAACAAGATGAAAAATGATATTTGAAGGGAGTTGGGATTTCACTGCTGCTGGCCTGAGCAGAATGAATGGCTGCTGAGCGCTTTTTCTGTCTTCTAAGGACAATTAGAATAAACCAGCTGGATTTTAAGAGTAGCAGGCAGAGTGTCTAAGCAGATCACTTAAGAGTGCTTGTTTCTTGTTCTGCCCTTTGTGGAAATTTCAGGTATTTAAGCCTAAAATTTACTTGTGCAAAACTGGCCTTATCTGGTAAAATTTTGCATCCAATGCCCTAAGCGTGATTGACAAGGCACATGTATGTATTAGAAGATGGGAGCTCAGAGGCAAAAACATCAGAGTTCTCCAAGATCCTGTAGATATTTTCTTTTGTTTCAGTCCAACTGTTTTCACTTACCTTCTTAGAGCTGAGCCAGAAAGAGCTTTAGCCTTACAAAAATAATGTATATAGGTTTTCTCAGGAGAAATTAGTAACTGTTCTGATAAAATAAGGTCTATGCACTCTTAATTCAATTTAAACTGAGAATATTAAAAGCATTTTAATGCTGGCTGCCCCTCAATATGCATTTAATCAGCTTGAATTCTGATTACAGACAGTGCTAAAACCTGGCTTGTGACCTGCACTTAGCAAGTTTCATTAGAAGTGATTTGGACATCACTGAGATAAAACTAGATGCACATCTAGCTAAAAATAGGGAAGAAATGGAAAATTAAAAAAAACCTCTCCCAAACAAATGTCATTGCTATGTTTTAAGCTGATGTCCTTTTTCGCTCACCAAATGATTCCAGACAGAGCAATGAATGACCAATAATTTCTTAAATTATCTCTGTCTGAGCTGGGTTGCATTGTTTGGGAACTCTTGCAGTGTCCACACGAGGTGGAGAGTATTTATCCTCAAAGTCATCAACATTTGTCTTTGTTTCTCTGTCAGATTTGCTGTGTGTCATGCCGGGGGCAGCCAGGGGACACACGGACACAGGAGCAGTAGATTCTCGGAGGGCTCGATTATGCCAAGTTTTGAGCATGCTTTTCCCATGTAGATCACAAAAGACAGTTCCCATAATCAGACTCTATGAATATTGGTGTTATCAATGGTGCATTATTCCCCAGGCATCTAAGTCTCATCTCATGGAGTGCTTGGCTGCCTCTCGACCTCATTACAGACCCTGATGATGTCCTTACAGACATTTTTAATCCTGACATCTTTTCCAGCTTGCCAAAAACGATCCTCCTTTGTCAAAACCCTGATCTTCTTCACCCAATGTTTTCTTAGAATCCAAAATATCTGTAGATGATGCACAGGGCTGCCAAAAGAGTGGGTGCCTGTCTCTTCCTCCAGCCTAGTCCACCATGCCGTAGTGGTCTACTTCAGGATCTTCTGCAAACCTCTTTATAGGTTATGAACTTTCCAGACAGAGCAGCACCTGAAGTTTGATGTTGTGACTGCTTGTCACCGTTGCTGTGACAGATGAGCTGCTTCTGCTTCCCTGCCTGCTCGGTGCCCATCTGTGTGTTGCTGACCAGAGAACTGAAATGCAGGAACTTTATCAGGAGCAGTCATTTTGGTAATTGCAACTGTTTTATTTATAACTAGGCAGTCTGTACTTCAGGGCCAGTTTCTGCTCAAGAAACTTATGGTATGCCTCACTCAGTTTAAGGGCTAAGAAACAAAAATAAGTTCAAGGTGAACAGCTTTACCATGGCACTTGTTCCTCTGTCTCAGTGTGTAGCTGCTTTTCCAACCTTCTGCTGAGAGCATTTAACATAATCCAAATGAATTATGTCCTTGGCTCCATTACTTAGTTCCTCCCTCTCTGTGCAAAACATTATGTCAAAAAGACTCCTCCTAAGGCTTTCTGTTGTCCCTTGTGGCTTCCTGCAGATCTCTGGAATATAATTTATCTGATCCAATGCTTGTCAGCCTTCCTTAGTTTGCAATGCCCAGCTGTGCGCTATGGGACGACACTTCATCCTTTCAGTGTTTACCTTAGCCCCTCTCCACCCACCTCCACAGGAAATCTTACCAGAGCCTTTGCGACAGGAGTGTCAGTCGTCCTCGGTTCCTGGGATGAGAAAAGTCAGAAAACAGTTTTTATTTTAAGTCAGGTCTTCAGTATCATGAAGCTCTTCCATCATGCACCAATTTCTACTGAAACAAAATCATTCCCTTCTTACCTGGTGATTTGTTTCTTGGTCAAAATTTTGCCTTTGTTTTATTCATTCTAGTCTTAGTTGGGTTTTTTTTTAATTATTTTTTTTAATTCCCAAGTGTCCTTTTACTTATTATCTATTACTGATGGCATATCTTGGAGTTTTCTTTTTCAATATATTTTATGTTGGTTTTTTTTTCCTGGAGATAGTTTTATGTTCTTACAACTCTCAAAGATTTACAGTTTAAAAGCATGTACATGTGACTGCAAGAAAATGAGTTAATGTGGCCCACGGCTTACTGCTGAGGAACTGAGTTACTTAACTTCCCTGAAATAAAATAACTCATTTTATTTTATATTTGCAACATGATAGGAAGATATAAGTGGCTGCCTAACAGTGATTGCCTCCAAATTGTTCAGGAGTAAAGTTGCAACAATTCAGACTCTGGCATCTGTTTATTCATACCCTAAACCATCTTTCCCAATATACTTTCTTGATTTGTTTAATAGAGTATGGATGGGCCTTACATAGCTAAATTACCCAGAGAGCAAAACAGTCATGGCTCACTGGTAGCTCTGCAGAAGTACAGTTTATAAGTAGCTGTACTACAGTTTGTAAATTTAAAGTTGAATATGCATGTAATTTTGTTGCTGGATCCCAGTCAATTCTGGGGAAGATTTTGCCCGAATTTTAAAACCTGTTCCTTCTACCAGGGGTGCACACAACACGTGAGGACTGGGTAATTGATTTTCCAGGGCATACTGCTCCGCAGTGGGCTGCGGTGGCTGAGTGCAGCAATTCAGACAAGCAGGATTACTTCCAAAGCAGGACAGTATACTTTTCTTTTTAATAGTCAAGATTTAATAGTTACTTCTGCACACCTGGGATGAGGTATGCCAGAATTACACATTCTTCTCCATTTCAAGAACAAATGCATCTTCAAATGGGCTATTTTTTAATTGCTGAAACTCACAGTGAAGGGCATGATGCATAAGAGTGGCTTCTGAATAATATAACTTATTATTAATGAGATATTGTTCTCTGAACATAAGCACGGTGTTCAGAGATAACCTGGCTCAACACAGAGGAGTACACTCCACAGTGTGGCTGAACTGTTACAGAGCCGGCTGAGCAGAAAATTCAATGTCTACATGCTGGCCTCAGGGCTAAGGGTTAAAAGCATTGCTGGGATAGCTGAGTAGTGAGGTTGCCATCTCAGTGCTACAGCAGGAGGAACTTAGTAAAGTCTTTGTCTTTACTTATTAAATAAATGAGCTATCCAGGGATCAGCTTTGTTACTCAACGTAACATGTTCCGAACAGATGCCAGATACTGAAATTCCCAATGCATAGTGATTTGTAAGCTGCAGGAAAATGTTGCAATGCTTCACTCTATAAATGGTGGTGGTGGTGATGGGAAATGCTTTTTAAAATATCCTTTCCAAAGCCATTTTAGAGGCCTTAAATGTAACAAATTATATGTAGGTAAACATGTAAATCTTTTGGACAGCTTACACACACTCAAATTCATTTTTTGCCCATTAACGTCAGAGGTTAGTGTTGTCATTGCTGTCTGATGTTTATCTCAGCTTCTCACAAACTTCAAGCACCAGCGTTATGGTGCTTCACACTCCTGGATTCACATAACCACGTGGCCCTCTCTGGTCTTGATTATTGTTAGTATATTTTAAAGTTTTGAAAATTTAGAACAAAAATTGAAATGTAAAAAAAAAAAAAAAAGAAAACCGCACAAGCTACTTTATTAAAACCTAGACTGATTCAGTACTGGTCTCTGGGGCACTGCTTGTGTGCTGTTTTAGCCAAAAGGGTAAGATTTTAGCTGTGGCAAAGGAGCAAAGCAGGGCTGGTGAGAGTGAGCAGAGCAGGGCTGCCTCTGGTGCCAACCATGTCTCTGCTGTCTCGTGTTGGGCAAAGCTTTGCCTCAGCTTCACAGCCTGCAGAATGGGTACAGTGTGCAGGTTTTGGCTGGGGTAGAGTTAATTTTCTTCATAGTAGCTGGTAAGCAGCTATGTTTTGGATTTGTGCTGAAAAAAGTGCTGATAACACAGGGATGTTTTAGCTATGGCTGAGCAGTGCTTACACAGAGTCAAGGCCTCTTCTGCTCCTCACCCCACCCCACCAGCGAGTAGGCTGGGGGTGCACAAGGAGTTGGGAGGGGACACAGCTGGGACAGCTGACCCCAATGGATGAAAAGGGTATTCCACACCATGTGCTGTCATGCTCAGCAATAAAACTAGGGGGGAGGTTGGCAGGGGGGCTGCTGCTTTGGGACTGGCTGGGCATCGGTCAGTTGGTAGTGAGCAATTGTTTTCATTTGCATCACTTGTCTTTTATTGGGTTTTATTTCTCTCTCTTTGTTATCTTCCTTTTAATTACAATTTATTATTATTATATTGTATTTCAATTATTAAACTGTTTTTACCTCAACCCACAAGTTTTCTCAGTTTTACTCTTCTGATTCTCTCCCCCCATCCCGCTGCAGAAGATAGAGCGAGCAGCTGTGTGGTGCTTAGTTGCCATCAGGGGTTAAACCATGACAGTACAGTCACCCTGTTATCTGTTGCTGGAATAAATGACAGGATAAAGAGGAGCCAGAAATAGTATTATGAGTAAGCTAACAGCATTTTTTGGCTTGGGAAGACGAAAGCACAGGGCTACTGAATTTTGTATTTCTGTTGTTCCTTTGAAATCTTCATAGACAGAATAACAACACATACACTCACACATAACCAGACATTTCATGACATTCACGCAGTATTGTTTCAATAGGAAAATGATCCCAGGCTGACACCAAGCTGCTGCTGAAACCCCTCTGTGCTGCCAGCAGGAGGAATTGAGCCCGTGGCTGGCCTGGAGCAGGGCTGTGCAGGGCAGTTCTGCCCGGGATGGGGCATCACCCTCCTGCCCCACTCACCTGCGGGCTGCGGAGATGCAGTTAGAGAGAGAATGATCTGAAACACCTCTGCAGTGTTTGCAGCTGAGGTTTCTGTGGCTGTCAAACAGGGGAAACAAAAGCTATTCCTTCTCCTGAGATGCAGACATACATCTCGTATGCCCAGGTTAAACCAAATAAATCCCTTTTTAAATTTTAGAGACCACCAAACTTTAGACTTAATAAAAAGCAAGGCAGCTAACAAAATATAACACTGTTCAGCTCTTATCTTCTGCAAAAAGTCTCTAATTCAGTTTCACCCTCTTTTCCTGCGTAATTTCCACTGTAATGAAATTTGAAAGAAAATCTCAGACATATTGAAGAGGATAAATTTTACTCTAGCACTGTGTAAGGGTGACTCAGGTTACTCATGAAATCTCTGGGGATTCCTCTGAAAGACATGACTTTGAAGCTTCAGTGGCAAACGGTGTGAAAGACAAAGAGGAATTGTCTTGAAACCTGAAGAAGTTCAGATAACTTTTGGTGTCGTACCAAAATTCAGGAGCAGAGGAATTGACTTTGACAGACATCAGAAGTTTGACAGTTGCTTAATGGACAGTGTGACTAAGCCATGTATCATGAATAGGTGTAATTTGAGTGGGAAGTGTTTCTTTTCGAGGATTTGAGCACTTTCACTTGATCTGGCAAAACTTGCAAGCATGCCCACAACCTCCAGCCCAGCCAAACCCCAGAAGCCCTGTCCAAGCTCAACCCAAAGAATATGACCCCGATTCACCTTAGAGCAAGCTGTCTTACCCCATTCAATGTTAGCTCTGGTCCTACTCAGAAGCACAGTGTACTGCTATAGGCCAAAAAGATTTCTTTGAATAGATTGGGGTGACTCAAAGGGTTTGTGTGATGTGTGAGCCCATCTTCTTGGCTGTCCTTATTCAGTCTACCTGCATGAATAGGTAATATTAGCAAAATATTACATATTTTGTTATGCGCAAAGTCTATTTAGGTATCTAGCTTTGAATTGTGGGTATGTCCTTAGGAGAAACAGTTGTTGGGCAACTTGGAAAGTTACCTGGACATTCAGACTGAAATCTTGACTCCTGCATTCGACATGGCTGGTATAACGTGGCAGTGGTACTTCATGCAACAAGACCTGAACAACAGGGTGAAATGAAATGTTTTTGTCTTTTCTTAGATGGGCTGTTCATGTTCAGCATTTGCTGTGGTATTTTAAGGGACAGTCAGAAAGTGCCTGCCATACTCACATGGTGAAAAAAAAGACTTTCTTCTCAGAGCTTACTTACCACCTCTTTGTTTGAGCCGCCACACCTGAGTATTTCCAGTCCAAGTACTGCAAAGCAAAAGATGCTTGCTTCAGTAATGTCCTCCTTCATGCAGCCCTCCTCTAGCAAAACATGACTCTGAAGTAGCTGCAATTTGATCTCTTGGTTTGGTAATCCCCGTTTACAGTGATCCACACTGTTGGCTTCCTCATCTCCTTCCCTGAACATCACCATGTTCCCTCCAGTTGATCTTGCAGTTCAGTTTGTCCACCTCCCATCTCTGCCTCATTGACATGCTGTAAATTTAAATATGTTAAGTGCAGGACAGAATATGCAATTAGGACCTGCAGTGTTGGCTTCAGTGTTATGGTCTGGTCCCTCTGTGCAGTTCAGATAGTCAAGGCCAAATTTGGCTGCAGAAGACCAATGGAGAATTCCCCTTGTAGAGAGAAGGGGAGAGAAAAAACTTGTATTCCCAGCAGAATTAGCTCTTGTGTGAATTGTATGTATCTGACAAGTTGTGCAAATAAAATCTGGCAACATGGACATAAGCTTTATTTGAAATCTTTCACCCATGGCCTTCACTTAGAGGTCTAGTCTGATGGGTGCTGGAGTTGGCCATTGTAAAGTTGGAGAGTGGTTAACAACACACTTTTTCCCTTTTCTACACCTTCAGTTTATGCACAAGGGTTTGTATTAGATTAGATCATGTTACTAAGAAAAAAACTCATTCGATCACAATCAGTTTTTGAACTGAGTTGGCAGGTGAGTTTGTGTGCAGTGTTGCTTGTCTTTCATAGAAACTCTGTTGTAAGTGCAAATGCATGTGAAATGCTTAGAAACCATGTTACCAGATTGTTAATCTTTATGTCCTGGCATTAAAGACTCTGTAAGTAGAAATGCTCATTTTGAGGGGATTCTTGCAGGTTTCTGAATCAAATTTGTGTTTTCTGAGGCCCTGTTTGCTACAGAGAGCCATCTGTCCTGATTTGGGGACTGGAAAAACTAAATTGGAAATTAAAAGTGCACTTTCAATGGTGTAATTATTTAATGGAGTATTAATACTATTCATCTGTTTTATTACAGTCATTCTAATCTAGTGGCATTGAATACAAATGGCTTCAAATCAATTACATTTGTATTAAGGAGTTCTTCCTTGGGGTTACTGCCTCTGTGAAGTGCTAATTCTTTCCCTGTTGCCTGTGGTTATAAAAGTTGTCATCCATTCTTCTCAGCAGCAGAGGGAGAAACTGTCAGCTGCTTTTTACTTCATGGCAATAGTCTGGGGGGTTACGAGGATATATGAAAAAATGAATTAACTTGAAATGTGAGCCACAGAACAAAAACCTTCGTATGTTCAAGACCATAAGACACATAGTGGGTACCTCCAAGGGCTGGGCACAAAGGAGAGAGGCGGGTCTCAAAGACGGTTACAGACAGGAGATGATATGCCTTTTCAGAGGAGCCCATGATTGTTGGGGCTGGGCTGGGCTTGCCCTGGGTAGTGTCAGCTCCAGGAGCTCCTTCTGCCTCATGGCATTTCATACCTGGAAATTTAGAGGGCTTGGCAACTCCCTGCCTTTGGTCATGTTCTGGCTCAGCTGCTGCACCTGGATTGCTTGTGTGAAGGAGAGTCTGCAGGACTGTGGCCACTGGACGTTGCCTGAGGAGATGGATGGGACCTGGGTAGAGATGGCTGGGTGGAGGGGAGAAGCTAAGAGAAGAAAAGATGTAGTGTGGACACCCAGGTGCTTCAACACAGCTCTGCAGCTACAGGTAACCACCCTCTCAAGACAGGCTTTGATTACAGTGCCCACAAACCGTACTGGAGCCATGAATAGCAAAATAGGGTGAAATGGAAGCATTTAATCAATTTTAATCTCAAAATCTATATTCTAGTTCTTATAGTATTCTTACAGAATTCAAAATGAATTCACCAATTTTTGTTGACCCGAAGTTTTATTCCACGCACTCTGTGTTTTATGTTGGAAAGTTTTGCTGTTGGTTGAAAGCTGATTAAAATACAATTTGGAAAAAAAAAAAGAATCACATTTTACTGTTATTTATGAGACTCTTGTCTCACACTTTGGTGTGAGGTCTGTGGTTTCTAGTCTAGACCATCCAAGTGTGAAAGCTGTGTTTATTTATTTGTCTCCTAGGTGATTATGGCTATCTTGGATGAATGCATAAATCAAACAGTGGTTTGTCATATTTCTTTCTTTTCTTTAAAAAGCAAATACTCATATGACTATAGCGGACTAAAAAAAATTGTTCTAATACTGCACCTTTGGATTGTAATTCTATTCATTATAATGCCTTAGGGTGTGATAGTCTGGATGTATAAACATTAATCATTCTTCACTGGACCATTTTTCTGGAAGCAGAGGTAGAGGCAATGAAAGCTAGCCATGCACAGGGCTGCAGCAGTAAGAATGGAGCCAGCAGGTCCATGGAATTGGTCTTCCTCTCTATCCAGCACTTGTGAGATACATCTGGAGGACTGTGTCCGCTTTTAGGCCCCCAGTATAAGAAAGGCATCAATAAACTGGAGCAAGTTAAGCAGATGGCCCCCAAGATGATCAGGGCTGGCATATTTGCCATTTGAGAAGAGCGTTCAGGATTGGAACTTGTTCAGCCTGGAGAAGATAAGGGGACAGGGGCCTTACTGCTGTCTACAGCTGCCTAGTGGGAGGTGATGGAGAAGATGAAGTTGGACACAGTGGTGCACAGCGCAAAGACAGCAAGCAACAGGGAGACATCAGAGCATGAGAAATTCCACCGGGACACAAGAAAAAATAATGTTCACCATAAGGCTGGGGAAGGTTTGCAACAGGGCCACAATGAGCTTGTGGGGATGTTCTTGAACATTTTCAAAATTTGACTGGAGCAACACAACCTCATTTTGATACTGAACTTGCTTTGAGTGTGGGGGAACAGAGTAGATCTCTGCAGATCCTTTCCAACCGACATTATTTTACCATTCTGACTTCTGACTGGAATGCTGAATATAGACATATGCAACTTCAGAAATTCTGTTAATTAACCAATACTATATTTTAGGCAATTTTAGAAGGAATAAAAAAAATAAATACATTTGGGACCATTTTTGTGCTTATGCAAAATCAAATACTGTCAGTGGGCAACTTCCCCACTCCTTAATTTGTGTAAATTATTTTGTTCATGGAACATGAATTCCACATAGTGAGGCACAGTGTTTACTTTATACACAAAGGTACAATACTGGATATATTAAAACATTATACCGCTGTGACAGCAGATGCTCTTTTCCCTGGAGAATCCCAGATCTGTGCTCAAATATAATGGGGTACACGGCTAGTTTAGACAGCAAGATGGAAAATACTGCTTTTATGCATTTAAAATTCAATTCCAATTTTGTCTTTTTCAAATTAGCATATATCACCAACAAAAAAGAGGAAGAGTCCCATATTAATGTGAGGAAAATTATTTTCTAATGCAATAACAAGTTGTTCCATGAGCAGCAGAATTGATTAGATTCTGTGGTTTTTGAAAAGATATGAATATAAATGAACCGTTTCTCTGTGCTCAGAGCACTTGTGGTATTTTTACCCTACGCAGACTTCCAGTGTCTTTATAAAGGTTTCGATTCTTGCTGCCACCTTTCATTTAATGAGGGCAGTGGTAGGAGCTTTGTCTCATATGGGTGTGGTGAAATTTGCAGGACTATAATGTGCTTGAATCTCTGTCAGATTGAGTTGAAATTAGAAGGTTCAGAAGTTATTAGCGAGTGTCACAGAGAGGAGGATGGATATATGTATGAAGTCTGACCATTTAGGCTTTGTTTCCTTAGAAAATGTGATTAAAAATGTAAACATTAAGATTCTGAACTAGGCTTAGTTACATAATTGCTTGTATGAACATGTCTAAATATACTCTTCCTAGTTAGCAAAAAAGTGCCAAATTTGGGAAGAAGGTTCTATTAATGAACAGACTTTAGTGTCCAGCTCTTGATAAATATCATAGTTGTTAAGGAAAATTCAGAAAGCAAACCATTCAGAAGACAACTAAAACTACTGATTTAAAGCCAGGCTTTCAATTTAGTAATTCATCTTCTTATAAACTAATTTTTGCCAAATGGAATTGAAATTAAAACAATGGAAAAACAGACTGATGCTCAACAAATTTATTTTTCCTGTGACACAAATGGCTGAGCTCTAAAAACCTCTTCAAAAATAAACATGAAGATTGTTGACACCTGATCTTGGGACACATCTTTCCATGATTTGAATCAAGAAAGAATCATGATTCTTCTACCCATATTTTTGATCTCTGCCAAGCACAGTGACATGGACATTGTAAAGTCATTTTACAGGTTTGTAACCTGAGTGTGCAATTAATCTCACTTAATATAGTCTATGTATAAATTAGCATCCAATGCAAAACTAGTCCTTTTGGGCTGTTTTTAGTCAATGAAAAGAAAGGCAGGAACCTGCAGAGCCTGACTCAGATGACGTCTAAGACAAATGGAAAGAAGCTACCTCTGAATTAGTCCATCTTTCTCCAGTGACAGTAGATGTGGACTAAATGGTCACCTATGACTAGAAATCTAACTCTCAGACACTTAAGGTTAGGTGAGATGAATCCTACCTTTACAGACTAAAATCTCTCTTTTGTCTCATAAAGATTTTTTTTCCTTCCCTCTTCTGAACAACAGAAATCTGCTGTCTGTGTTTTATCCTTCAAATTCATAACTTATGCAGAGGCAATATAATTTTGCCTCTGAAAACAGAGATATACATACCCAGTGCTTCTATGTGTACCCTTCACAGTGCCCTCAGACTTGGCTGTTAAAACATTTTGGTTTTTTTAATCAAATCATTTTCACCAGTCAAGACAGACAATATGTGACTGTCCTCTCTTTCACAAGGAAAATCCCTGGCTTTTCATTGTCTGGTCATGTGTTTAAGTAAGTAAGTGCTGTAATTACCACATGATGTATTGATGATACTGAATTTTTTATGCTCTATTTTCTTCTTGTCACAATAACACTAACAAAACCAACCCTCCCATAACCGATTGTCCTCTCAAGAGAAGCATGAGGGGTTACTCTGTAGAACCATTTAAAATTTCTGGAGAAAAAAAAGCCTGCACAAACTATTTATTTATTATTTATTTATATTATTATTTGAAATTTATTCAAAACCTGCTTAGACACAGTCCTGAGCAGCCTTCTCTAGGTGATCCTGCTTTGAGCTAGGGCTTGGACTAGATGATCTCCAGAGATGCCTTCCCACCTCAGCTGGTCTGTGATTCTGTGAAATGACAGGAAAGCTGAGGGAAATATCACAGGGTGAGTGGATTACACAGCTCAGTCTTTTTGAAAAGAAAGGCTGAAGGGTGGCTTCTTTATAGTGTGCAAGTGCCTTAATGGGAAGGAGACAACAGGCACTAAAAGGGCTCTCTGGGGGAAAAGACGACTATAAGCAACAGATGTGGAGGTAATATAATTCAAGTGACAAAACAAACAGAGGGAGAAATCTTCTCCCAGCAATGGTGGATTAACCAGCACTTGAGATATCTTCCACTGCTTTCCGAGAAAGCCTGGTTTAGCCAGATATGAATAACCATTTTGTTAAATACAAGTTATTCATCCCAAGAGCAGATACAACCAGGTAAACTAAATAGATAGGGATTTACAGGATGCTTGCTTGGATGATCTAACACTTCATTTACACCTAAATAATGAAGGACCTATGTTTGATAGCTGAAGAGGATAAAATGAAATACAGGAGATGATAGATTTTGTTCATGCTGTTGCAGATTTGTGCAGTTTCATTAAAGGTTCCACAACAAGCTTTGTTCCTCCTGGGTGTTCTTCATGGTTGCCCAAACTGTCTGTTGACATATCGCTTTTCATTGAGGGCTTACTTACAAGCAAACTGGAGGGTGTTGGAAGTAATGAAAATAACAGTGTTTCAGTATCTGCTCATGGGTGGATACCTCTCTATAACTCTGTGATGCAAAGGACAGTACAGAGTGCCTGGGAATAACATCTGTGCTTTGCAAGAAGCTTCACTGATGGGTTCTTTCTTTTTACAATAAAAGGTCTGCCTCATACCTGATAAAATAAAAAAGTCAAATACACTGATGAAATAAGATTAAAAGAGTTTTTAAATGATTGTAGTGACAAAAAGGCAATTTACAGCTTGGAATCACCTCTGGAGCTTTTAATCCAGTACAGGAGAGGGAATTTCCCCATGAGGATGCTGTACACCATTCCCAAGTATGTGTCATATAATCTGCCAGAAAAAAAAAATTGCTTTGTGGAGTGAATCTATTTCTCACCATAAATATTAACGTGGTGTTGCTTGGCTTCACATGAGCACTACTTATTGGCCAGACACCGAAGCTATTATCTGAAATCTTGAGATTGACTGAGACCATGGTGGAACCAATGAATGTCAATGAGGCTGAAGCCTACACTAAGCAATGTTGACTCCTTATGTAAACAGTGGTTTGGGGACTGAATAAATCAGACCACCTTAGAGACAGACTGTGTGTCCTTTCCTGGCACAATAAGAATACAAAATAGACATGGTTTGCTTTTTAAGTAGTGCTCCTTGGCCTTTCATTCGAATACTGACACAGAAAAGAGCCAAATATGATGATTCCTACCACACCATTTTCTCTCTGAGACAGGAGGATACTCATGATAAGAGAAGTGTGAGGAACCATCTTCCTTGCACCCCTAGCACGGAGAGAAACAATCATCGCCACTCCAGAGGTCGTGGTTGTTTCCTGAACCCAGGGGTGGTGGTCAGGCTTTCCCTCCCATACACACAGTATTGGACCATCTACAGATGAGCCAACTACTGAATTCCTTCAGCTCATCCTGCTGCATTCAATGCTGTACCACAGAGCTGGAGACATTCTCCAGAACATACTTCAGCCAACCCTGACTGCCTTTTCTGTGAAGAGCAATGAAAACACGGAGGGAAGCTTCCCTGCTGTTAGGACACAAGCATCTGCCAGTTGTTAGCTATTTCAGAAGGTGACTGAATGAAGCCAGTGCTCTTCCCTAGAAATAATTGCCTGGCTCAGTCATCACTCCTCATAGCCAAGTGTCGTAGCCAAGAGTCCCTGTTTGCTCAACTAGTCCCAAAACAGCAGGAGTCATTCCCTTTCTCTTCATACTTTTCCCATCTCTATCAGTTCAGTCTTTTGGAGGGTTAGTGCAGTGAAACGGCCTCTGGTTCCTCTGTCTTTGCGTCTGTATCTGTATAAGGGTATTTCAGGGCTGGGAAAGTGACAATCTAGAAGACGAAAACTGGACTGAACACAACTTAAAAATCTCTTGACTTCTTTCATTCAGTAGGTTTGCGTTTTGTATTAGAGAAGGCACTAAATTCTGTACCTTTTCAGTATAACCGAAGATTTTAGAGTTAAATTTTATAGACTGAAAAAATAATAGCACGTAACTTTTCCAGCCGTACTATAAGAAACTTCTCTTTAGTTAAAATGAAATCACCTCTGGGCCTAAACCATCTAACTTACTTTTGGTAAAGTAATATATTTGAATCCTCAGGGCTTTACTTTCTGCAGAATTATTACGTACCTTTATGGGAGTATGAAAAGATGACTTGAACTAAGCTATAGGAACCTTACAAGCAAACCGCAGAGTGCATATTCAGGACACGGAGCCGATGGTGGGACTGTTGTTACAAAGTGCGGAGCATCTAGCACCTGCCACTCCCATGAAGTCAGCAATATCACGTCTCGGGCTTATTTTAAATGACCACTTCATAAACTTTTGTTCTAGCTCAGATGAATATTACCAAGTTGTGAACACTGGGCAGAATAACAAAGACCTTTTAGAAGAGAAAACAAAGAAAAGCTCTAACACCCTAGAAAATTGCAGAAATGTCTAATTAAAGGGAAACTGAGCCTGGGTGAATGGCAGTTTGCTGCAGGGAAAGAATAATTTTTCCATTGTAGTATAAAAACACACTGTAGGGACCAAGTGCATTTCATTTTTCATTTGGCTGGTATCATCTTGCAATCATTCAATATCCACATCTGTTGATCAGGAGAGTCCTACTCACAGAAGCACTGCAGAATTGACAGTAACATCCATTTCATCAAATTAAAAAGAAAAAAGACTCTGTACCGAAGGACTCAGTTTTCCTGTCAGTGTATTGGTACAGTGTGTTCAGTTCTCTGCACTTGCCTTCTTTGCCCTCAGCCCTTCTTTGATAATGCTCAACTCTGTGAAGTGCAATGGAAGAAAGCACAACAGTGAATTTGCCGCTGTGGAGGAGCATAACTTTAATACATCAGTGAACAACCAAGGAAACCAATTCTAATTGCAAGATGTTTCAAAAAGGCAAAGATTTGCACAGGGCTTTATAACACAATATAATAGTATTTAGTTAAATGGAGTCATTCTTGCAGGTTACTGTATAAGCAAGAAGATCAAGCCCATAAACCAAGGTCGCCCAACAAGAAACAGAGAATTAGTATAAGTTTTAAGACATCATTTGAATTTAGGTTGAACATTAACTAACAAAATATGGCTCATTTCACAGTCTCTGACTACTGTTCAATGTCCTTGATACCACGTTATGATACTAATATTATCACAGATAAAATTCAGTTTAGTATAAAATTTTATACTGAAGTGGGAAGGAAAAAAACCAAATCAAGAAATGTAGTTAAAAATATATCTATTACTGACATTTTATAATGGCAGTTGTGATAGAAACTTGCACAGAATGAAATCTTTTGCTCACAAAAAATAAATATTTACAAGAAATGTAAACACTTTTTAAAATGCTTATTCGGTTTAACTTTGAAAAACACCTACATGGGAAACCTCCCCCAGTTTTCTTTATGTCTTCTGATTCTTCTCAGAATATATTTTTATTGAGCCTGGATTCTCTTTTTAATAGATATGAGAGAAGGACAAAGGCTGTCGCTAAACAATTTATTAAAATGTGCTTTGTATTTCGGATGAGAATGGACACTAAGCTTCTTCCATTAAACATCTTCCTCCTTCCTATCTCTTGTGAAAGCTCTGCTCTTCCACTATGCCCACAAGGGTCTCTTACATATATTGAATAAAGTTTGACCTTCCCTCACGGTACCTTAAAAGCAGTGAGGTTGTTTGAAGAAAAAGGTACTAGTCTGTGTGAATGGGAATAAAAGACTCTCTTGGAGAATACTAAAGAAGAGACAGTAGAAAAACTTTGTTTATATAATAGATATATACCCCTTACTGAGTCCTTTCACAGATTAAATGCATTCTGGTGCTTAGCTACAGTAACTGAAATCTGAATAAGACACGTATATTCTCTGTTATTCTAAATATAACTTAAGCTAATTGTTGTTGGAGAGGAAGCTAGAGATGGTTATGATGCTATACAGAGTCTGAGTAAATAAATGTAGTGCAAAATAGGAAAATCAATTCAAGTCCAAGTCAACAGCATGTAGTTTACCTATATGCTTACTTGAATATCGAGATGTTTCCAGCTGCCCCAGAATGTACACCGCTGCACAGTCTTTCAACAGTTTCTGCTCTGCTTTTCCATTCAGTGCTGTGTGACTCTTTTCTGGCATCGTGAAAGCCCTGTTTGCTTTAAAGGTTGAACTTTCTCTCTGATCTGTTTTATTTCTTTGTAGACATGTTCATTTTGAAGTTTTCAAGCTTATTTAGGAAAATTTCTGTTGGAGCTGTGATGATTTGATGAACTTATTTCATCAGCCTTGGACAGTATTGCAAAGTCATACAAGTATGTCACTTCCAGCGGTTTCAGATTAGTTCAAAACGAACAGAAAGAATCAATTATAAAAAAATCTTTCCTTCTTTTCACTATTTGTTCATTATTCCTTCAGTAATGAGAATGAAATATTTCATCTTTGTATTTCCATGTGAAAATCTAATAAACCTTATTGGACGAGCATCCATTTTTAACATGCAGTGGTTAGTTTTGCCTTCAAGTTACATCATTGCTTAGAGGAAGAGTTTCCTTAGTTCTGACTCTTAGAAAACCAAAGTGACAGTCTCTTCTGCTTCCAAATCAATTTTTCAGGAGCTGACTAAAATGGCCTGGTTTTCAGAAGTGGTGAGCTCTCTCAAACTCCAGTGTGTGAGAGCTACAGGTGGTTAACAGCAATGAAAGCTCAAACCACATCTGCTAAAGAGATTAAATATGGATTTTGAAACCTCACTGTAATCAGGAAAGCTTTGACATTTCAAACTAATAATACTGGGCAGATTTTTTATGCATTATTGATCTTTCTGGAAGTAGAGTCTTACCCTTTGGAACAGGGAATGAGATCTCTGGGAATTAAATGTGTTGTATAAGCACAATTAATTAGACTACATATTGCCACTTAATTCTCTGGGTTTTTTTTCACCCAGTAGCAGTGAGACCAGATGTTACAGAACTGTCCAAAAATGTATTATTGAACTCTCTGAGCCTTTAAAACAGAGGCTGCATATGAACTGCCAGCCGGGACTGTCCCTAGCCCCTGCTAACTCCCAGACTCTCCCAGAGAGTGTTCTGGAGAGTGCCAAAGCCATCTGACATGGCCCAAACTGCACCGGGATAGTATAATAGTGCAAATTTACAGTGCAGACAATTCATTTCCACTGCTTAGGAGTCTTCCTTGGAACTGTTTAACTTACAAGTATAGACATAGCTGTAATGTCCAGACATGCCATCAGTGACTTACTTTATTGATGCAGTTTATACCATAATTGCATGTAAGCCTCTGAAAGAGGCTGTCCACCTACGTGGTGAGCCACTGAGTCCACACCACAGGGTGCTTGACAGCTGGGGAACTGAGATACAGGGGAAATAAAGCATGGACCCTTCCCCACCACTATTTTAACCATTAACTGAGGAAGCAGTTTTCATAGATTGCCTCTATATTAAATACGGCTATAGAAGAAGCCAGTATGCATATTGGAAGAGATTATATATGCAGAGATAGAGGTGTTTATGGAGGGACACTGCAGTCTACCCAGGCCACAGCTGTGCTGCACCATGAGTTTCTACGTTGATGGGAAGGGACGTAACACACAGGCTCCCACTGTAGCCACTACGGCTACATCACTGCTGCTGGGAGACGGCACCCAGGCTGAAATAACTTGCAAAAAGTTATATGCTAAGTCAGCATCAAGCCTGGAACTGAAAGCCATTTTTTCTGCCCTAGGCAAGAGGTAACACTGGTGGTGGTGTACAAAGGATGCTGAGACAGATTTAAATGCTTGAAGTTTTGTTCATGGAGTCTGTAGCTGATGGCACACATCTACTCTAAAATTACATTTGGGGAAAATACAAAGGAGAGAAAGAGAGAGAAAAGAGAAAGTGAAAACTTTCACCCATGGCTGGCCATGAAGAGGTGCAACAGAGTCTCCAATGCAAGCATCTCCTTCTGGGGATCCTTTCCAGGTGACGCTAATGATGATGATAATTTTCCACCGTGTTTTTCCATAGTAACCATATAGCTTTCATTTTGACCTGCTCAAACTCCCTTCTGGATACTCCTGCTTAAAACACTATTTGCTCTGAATGGAGCACAAGTGTTTCACGCTGTGCTTAGATATATATTATTGGATAATTCTAACTGGAGGGTTAAATCACTATTACCTACTATGTTATTGACTAGCTTTTGTTTTTCCTCTGGTGTAAACTAAAAGCTATAAAAAGGATGGGAAAGGGCAGGGGGAAGGAAGGAGTCATTCTTACTCTGGTGGCAATTGCCTCCCATGAGAAATCAGACAAAAGAATAATATCAGGGTTTGCAGGTGCGATGCCATGAGAATAACAGGATGAGAACAACAGTGTGAGAACAGGGAAAACCACTGTGGCAGCAGCTTTGGTGAAAGGTAACAGACCTGCAAGCGGAAGGCAGACTACAGACCTGCAAAGGAAAGGACCCTAGCACTACCCAGGTGAAGGCATTCTGCAACAGCTTTGTGTCTGCCTTTCTCTCTCTACTCTATCTTCTTATCTCCTCCAACACCTCTGCAAGAAGCAGGTAAGAGCTATAAGAGTTTCTTTGAGTGGTTTTGGGTGATCCTAACCATAGGCACAATAGTTCCATGTGCCGGGGATATGCATCAGCAAGGAATAATTGTCTCCTATGTTACTAAGAAATTTCCTTATACTGCTTTATTAGACTTCATACATCTGTCTTCAAGATTTTATGCATCTGTCTTCCTCTAAATTTATTAGATATTATGTGTTTCTTGTGTTCACAATCATACCAAATCACTGAGTCCATTTTTGTAAGAGAAGGTTTGCAACAGCAGGCTTATTCTTAGGCCAACTGTTCCATGTTTAAAAGTCTGTTCCTGATAAGTCTGTGGTTTCCTCCACATTCACTTGTTTTACACCATCTGAGGATATAGCCCTCTGGCTACAACACTAGTTAACTGCAGTTCCAAGCCATAAAATTCATTACAATATTAACTTGGCATGTGTTTCGTACAGTAACAATTTTCCAGGACAGTAAACTTTTCCAGGATAGTAAACTCACAATATTTCCCTGGTTGCAGTTATATATTTCAGTCTGCTGCCAGATGCTGCAGATTTTCCTGAGTCTGGCAAAGTTCCACACGATTTAACAAAATTGTTGTCGGTATGTATCATTTCTTTACTTAGAATCCACTTTGAGATATTTATTATTATAGGGCAAAGACGCCAAGTTCAATGGAACAAAAGTTGCAAATAGAGCCTTGAGGGTGCCCCTTTTTTGCATTTTGCAAGTAAGACTCTAGCTGGTACTGTGACCCCTTTATGAGGCCCAGTATAAGCCTAGAGGCAAGAGGCTGGGAGGAGAGCAAAGCAGCAGTGAGCTGGCACCAGTCACTCAGAGAAGCAGAGTCCCAAATGTCTAACCATAGCTGAGTTTGGATGCATTCAGCCTGAGAAGTAGAGTTTTGGTGTTTTATGAGGACCTTCTCTCATAGATGAAAGGTGATGTGGGAGACGGTGGAAGGGCATTTGCTTGAAAATGTAGCACATGATGACTGAAAGCTGACACCTTCAGCAGAGTGAGATTAGTTATTTGCATTCTGTCTGAGATGTTATTCCTTGAAAATACAGGTAACGAGCTAGGTCTGGGACTGGTTCAGCAAATTTGTGAGTGACAACTAGTGAAAGAAGCTGTCAACCATTGTGGTAGACCTATGCTAGGGTGGGGACTGATAAATAATGCTGGATACATCAAATGCTGAGAAGCTGATAGCAGTTGAGAGGAACCAAGCTGGGCTTGGTCATAAATAAAAAATACACCAGTTAGTCCCCAACAGCAAGAATGTACTTGTCAGGCACCTGGTCTGCATGGCAATTGGTGTACAGGTTGAAAGGGGAGAGGAGGGGAAAAATACGTGTGTATATACACATAGGTACATCCACCTATCCATAGACAAATTGTTTGTGACCATGTAACAAATATATAACACTGTGTATTAGAACATGAAGTATGCAGAAAGAAAGGGAGGGTTGGTAAATTCAGCTGAAGGGCTTGTATCCCACTGGCTGTTGTTGAACAGTGTTGTGCTGCTTCACTGATTGCCAGCCTGCCTGAACTAGGGAAACATGAGTGATCATTTTGGTGCCAAACTGAGTTCTTAGCAAAACAGAGCAATGATCATTTCTGGAGAAGCCAAAGTTGGAAGAAAAGCCATTAAATCACCGTGGGTCACACAACCTCCTCCTGTATTCAGTTATTATTCTCTGACAGTGATCAAAATGGGGAAAATATAATCAGAGGAGTATAGAGTAAAATTTATTGTTCTAACTTCTGGGAATCCTTAGTAGTGCAAGAAGATCATCTCACTGTCTTTATTTCTCTCTCCTTAGAATTTGAGTGAACTTCTATAAGTCACATGTAGGGATTCTCATGGTGTTCTATATCTTGTGATGTAGAGTCAGGGAAGCAGACATAGCTCCTATTCCATGGCTGTATAAAGGATGGATATAAAAAGACAATATCTACAGTAAATATTTTCCTGGTTGTAGGTGGGTATGTGTGGAAAGTATGACCATGAATTTCTTAGAGCAAGTGAGTCAACAATGAACTCCATCAGAATTTAGTTTTCAGTTCTTCAGCTTCTAAGTATTCCACATTGAATATAAAATGATGCTGACTTCAGGGACAGTTAGGAGGAAGAATTTGTTTTCTTTTCAAACAGGTCTTCTGTATTGCTATTTTGACATTTTCTTTGGTTCCTTGTTGAGAAAGGGTACTTTTATGATTCATTCTCTTGTCCTTGCCCAGAATTACAAGAAGTAACAGCATTTTGCCATTTTTCTGCCTCCAGTCCACCTGAGACACTCTCAGGCTCTGAATATGATAAGATCAATCTTGATTAGATTCCTACAGATATGTGTATTGAGGCAAGCTGTATCTCATTCTGCGCTCAGGTCCTGCATCTCAATTTTGAGAATATCTATTACTAATGTCATTGCTGCTTATCATAGCTTCTGTTGTTAAGACAGTAAATCCAGGTAGTATTTAACTTTGAAAAGTCTATTTCAAGTTGTACCACTAATTCAAAAGTTTTATTTACTACAAAAAAAGAATTTAGTATGCAGCAGAATAGATTAACCAAGCTCACCTGTTGATAGATTTGTGTTTTTTTTATCTGATACCCAGACTATTGTAGACTCTTGCAGAAAGCATTCACTCTCAAAATCTATTTGTGAATGTTTGAAAAACAGATTTCAT
This sequence comes from Theristicus caerulescens, assembly GCA_020745775.1. NCBI lineage: Eukaryota > Metazoa > Chordata > Aves > Pelecaniformes > Threskiornithidae > Theristicus > Theristicus caerulescens. The sequence continues at coordinate 124,014,921 of CM036559.1, read as the reverse complement.
GCTTTTACGTTTCTCATTGTATCACTTTGCAAATCATGTTAAAGACAGAGTATGAACAAATTGTGAATGCAATACTATGAAAACCAGTTGCTTAGGGAACAAAATTTGGTAACAGACAACTCCCAGTCTAGCAGATTATGCTACTCTGAGATCCAGAAACTGAATTTCAATTTTGACTCTTGAGAAATTGCATTAAAAATTAATAGTAAGGCTATATTAACCACTAGAACAGTTAGGCATGGATGATCTTTTCACTGCTCAGTTTTTTTCCTCAGGGACTTTGAAGGTTTTTTCCAAAAAGAAATCCTGATCTACTTTGAGCTAGAATTGACTCTAGGAAGCCTTAGAAGAGGCCTCAAAGAAAGGAAAGCATACAACCAGAAACTGGCCAAGCTCAAGTGAAGCCAGTCAATGCGCACTGGTTTATACCACCGAGGGATCTGACCTGCTGCTCTTCAGACTCAGGTTTACATTCCACTCACTGTTACATGAGGAGTTGCTATGTATCACCTAAACTGTGGTAATGGCTTACATGTGAGTGCTTTACATGGGAAAATGCCAGGTAGCTCACTGCAGTCCAAATTCATGCAGGTTAGATTAAACAGTAATTTAACACAACAAACAACAACACAGAAAGCATCTATGGATAGTCACTCTGGTTCAGCTGGTTACATTAGTGTAACTTCTTAACTACTGTAGAAGTAATTAAGCAGAGCCTTTAATTCAAACAATCTGGAGCCATGCGATGAGCCTTACTCTGGGTCAGATTCTCCAATTTGACAAAACTATAGCTAGCAGATGGCCAGAAAAAAATAAAGACACCTTCATGCCCCTAAAGTTGTTTTTGGTCCCCAGTACAGCTTAGGAAAGTTTACCTGATCCCCCACAGCTCCAAGGCACTATTTTGTAGCTAGGCATCCCAGAAGCATGTTGTAATTCAAGTATGTCCCTGTCTGTTCCTGATGTACTGGACCCCTAGGCTTGGAAAGGAGGGTATCTCCTGCTGCACTGCCTCTACGCTATTTTGGCATTCCCTCTTAACAGACAATCCCAGCTCTGACTGCTACATATCCAGTAGCATCTATATTTACTGTGCGGGAAATATCTTCATAAACAGCAAAAATCTACTCCCGTTACTATGTTCTAATTCTTAAATTGTTCTGGCTCCTATACCCTGAGGCCAAGGAAAGATATTTTTTGCTGCTTCTCAGAAGTAGCTGTCTCAAGAGAGAGGTGGATGTTTTCTGCTCGGTATTTTAATTGGAGGGCCAAGCATGTCTTCACAAGGACAAATCACTGACGCCCTTGGGGCAGCCCTGATGAGTGTAATGCATTTTCTCATAACTGGAGGCTAAGTAGGCATTTTCATATATATCATCTGCTAGTATAATTAATAGATGCCTATATTTATATATCAGAGCTGAGTGATGATGATAAAAAAATCATTTAGTGTTCAACATGTCAACATATTAAATAAGACTGGGATACCTTGAGCCCCAAATGGCTGTAATAAATATTCCCAACTTTTCCCTAGTTCCCCTTCTAGCTGTCACACTCTCCTTTGTTCTGATTAATAGAATCAACCTTCTGAAGTTAAAGATAAGAAATAATTTAACATGGCAAAGTAGGATACCTGTAGCGAATGCATATTCTGTTCAATACAGAGGAAGAGAGTGACATAAGAGATTTCAGAGGGGCTTTCAGCAGGGGATTTAAGAGTGTAAACAGAAAACTTTGTGAAAGGCATTCTCCCCCATCTCATCTCTGCTCCCACTATCTGATGGATATGCACTCATACTTTGTTCACAAAATTTATGTCTGTTGTCTTTTACACTCACTCTGCACAGATAACAGCTTTCATAGACATTAGACTAGCAAAACCAATACCCCAGAGGTGTTTTATATTGTCTTGTTTCCCATCTTTCCTGGGCTTCTCTGGCATCTTTGATCATGCTGCCAATATGCTGCACAAGAGGCGCATTCATCAGGGTCATGAAGAGTTGTTCATAGAAGACCAAATTCTGTTAGCAGATCTTTAGCATCATATAGGTCTCTAAAACTAATGACTACAGCTGGCAGTAGCTGCTCTTTTCACTCAGTAGATCCATGAAACTGCATATTGTCTCCCCAGTTCACATCATGTCCTAATGTTGCTGTCTGCATCTATGCCATGGGGTATATAGGAAAGTCCCTCTGCACTGTCATTGCACCTGTGGTCTCAATTACTTATAGGATGTGTTGCCATTAGTTTGTTGCATAATCTAGGCCATATTAATTGGCCTAAATACCATGTAAGTCTCTCTATCCAGTAAATGAAGAAAATATGACTTTCTGGAACACTTCTGAGGAGTTATGCAGTGGATCAAAAAAAGACCTTGAATATGAAGCCACCTGCACCCAACCAAGAGGAGAATCTCAGGATGTTAGTTGTGCAGAATGTGGACCATATTAACATCCCCAGACATTTCTAGCAACAGATTGCAAGAATGTCTTTAGACAGTGACCATTAACTTACAACTGTTACCTTGGTGGAGGTGAGATTCTGTATTTTCAAAAGTGAAGTTTTCTACAATGCTTGTGAGGAATCTGACACTACTTCACTGATTTTTTTGGGTGGGTTTAAGGCAATCTTCATCTCTCCTAGTGTTAGATGTTATTGTGTAGGCATGAGTACAGTTTAAGTTCCAGAGTTTTAATCCTTAGGTAGATATCAAGGTTTGGAAGAACTTGTTTTTCAGAACACAGAGAAGTTGTATATAACAATCTCAGGTAGGCACATCTACTTTGCAGGCACAAGTGGGTGAGAAAGAGGCTTACCTTCTTTGCTTAGAGACATGCTGAATATGAGAAGACATGTTATAATAGAGGAAAGACCGATTTGAAGTGTTGCCTCTTGGTAAATCACGCAAAGGAAGAGGATGGAGGGTAATGGCGCTTTCACGGGTTGGCTAAAGTGTTGATAACGTTGGCCCAGAGGGATATGCTGGTGAGCACTCAGGGAGAATTGGCACTTGGTGTTTCTTGGACTGTCTGTTCTTTAAAGCCAACCAAAAGGAAAAGTGCTAGTGGTAGAAAGAGATGAATCATTGAGCAAGAAAGTAACACTATCATCAGACAGAAAAGCTGTCAGAATAGTCGCGCTTGGGCTCTCATTCTTAATACTTAAATACCTAAAAGTTTGTTTGCACAGTACCTTGACATGTTTTAAGAAACCAAAATCCTTAACAGTAGGGGGAATTGAGAACTTTCTGTAGCTGTAGCCACTGGGGATGCAACAGAAACATGGGAAATCTCACACAGTGGCTACTGCCAGGCTAGACTCAGGGATGAGGATGGCAGCCAGGTATTGTAAGAAGGACAAGCCAGGGCTAGAAGCCAGAAAAATCAATGCTGTTTTTAAGCTGCTGGTGTGGGAAAGACCAGTGGTCAAAGTTTGGGTAGTCAGGACACCATGGAAGACAGGAGGGGACAGTGGGTCCAGGCCAAAGCCAGGTGTTCTTTGTTAAAGAGTAAATCTTGGATATTGAGCAGTCAAACTGGAATGAGGACTTAGGACTCCAGCATCAGGAGTCAGAGTAAGCAGTCAGGGCTAAGTGGAGAGAAGACAACTACAAGGGCAAGACACATGCCAAGTGCCATGTTGAGCAGTAGAAAGCAACTGGCTCACATAGCTGTCTTGGCTGGGCTAAGAGCTTGAGTGAGGCCCTGATCACTGCTGCAAAGCTCAGTTTCCCAGGACCTGACAGTGACACTGCTAAAAAGCAACAAGAAAAACTCTCAGCAAAGTTGCAAAGATCATTCATAAAAATGCACATGAGCACTGATGCCTGAAAACCAGATCCCCTTATTCATGCCTTCAAGTGCCTCTGAGAGCAGGGCACTCAGCCACCCCTTTGGAGAGTCAAAGCAGTCTGCAGCTTTTCAAAATTATATCCTTGTAACAGCATTCATTATGAATGTAGTCTTTTATTCCACCATTTGAAGTCATCCCTGTGGATCTCAGAACAAAGCAACGTGTGATCTGCATGGTGGAGTGAGACCAGCCACAAATACCTTGTAGAGCAAGAGAGGTATGACAGCACTGAGTGATTTGGTACTTGTAAGGAATTTGTCCTAAATCCTTGGGAAAACCAGAAAGAATAATCTCTTTGTTTCAGCCAGTTTTTCTCCTCTGGAAATATACTAGAGCAGATTATGAAGTCTTGGAATGGATTCATTCTTGGAGTGCATGATTCTTTGAACATTGATTCCACTGCTGCAAATGAAGATTAAGACTGTGTGAACGTGTTACCAGAAGACAAATCTTGTGGAATTATTCTATTTTTTCTTAGGCTGTGCTCAATTCCAAGGAGCAAAGATACCATACTTTGTTATTAATGATCCACAAGTGAAATGCAGTAAATGACCATGTGTGAGCCTTGTCCTAATGCAAGTCACATCAACAGCCTTTAAAAGGACAAAATTATGGGAAATGAGGAATTTGTGGGACAAATGTGTAGCTTGTGTGTAAAAGGAGTGTGTGGTGCCACTTGGCCTGGCCCTCATCATGTATGTGTGCTCTTGTCTTCAGTTTCTGCAAAGTCTTTCTTTCCTGTTTTCATCCAACCATGCCTCATAGGTCTCCCTCTATTGGCAATGGGTTGTCTTCAAGAATGGAAAGCATGGTCTGAAACAATGGATTTAGTTGGCATTTCAACAGATTGGAACAACTGGGTGGCTAATTAGATAGGCTGATGATTTCGACTATGAAGAGATAAGGAGACTTTTTTTTAAGACCTAAGTGCCCTAAATCTCCAACTCCTTTAAGGTACCACACACTAATCTGGCAGGATGGAGGTAACGTTGCTCACAGTCACATATGCCAGTTGTGCATGTTGTTTAATTGGCCTGAGCCAATTCACTCATTTTAAGAATGGTCTGAAAAAATAACGCTGATATTCACAGTGTCTATCAGCTTGCCTTCTTGGAACAAGAATCCCTTAAAAAAAAAATCCAAAGTACAACCTACTCCTCTAGTCCTTGTTCAAACAGCATTTCCACTGATTTCAATATAACACTACCCTCACTGTAAAGTCTTGGGAGAGACTGACTGGAAATTAAATCCAGCCACTTTGCCATCTGAAAGCAAACTGGGAAAAATTCATTATGCTTGTTTTTCTGAGGAAGCATGAAAATTTTTTACAAAACTGAAATAGAAAGTTGAAATCCACCTTGAAATAAACTCACAGGAGTTTCCTGGCTCACAATAAGCATTAAATTACAGCTTGATGTTTTCATATGATATTATAGGTGGATGCTAATTTACAGGCCTTATCTTGCAAGTTGCTAAATGTCCTCAGTACCAGTTAAAGGCAGCGGTAGTGGATGTAAAAGCTGGTCAGTACTGAAAGGAATGGAGCCCCTGCTTGTTGATATTTTTGGGTCACACTGTTTTCAATCTTGTACCATGACCAAGAATTGCCCTTGAAGAGACACACCTGAATTATCTCCTGTGCTATCTTTCTTTTTCACAGCAATCTTGTTTAGCCATGACTCGTTTTTTGAAGCCATATCCCTCAAGTATAGCTAAAGGACAAACTGTCTGAAGAACCACATAAATAATAAATCTTATGTTTAAATGTCAACCCTAAACAAACATCTTAAAAGAAATACCATTTAACTTGTTTTTAAATTATAAGGAATAATAGAATTTTGCAGAAAACCAACCTATTATGACATTTGTTTATACTTCATATTAACGTCAAGCAAGCAGAGCTCCAAGAGTGATGCTGAACTTTCTGTTCTCCCAGTTGGTTACAGTTGGGTATTTGAAACAGCTGCTGCTTCTCATGAAAATCAGTGGTCTCTGTGAGTCTTAAAAGCCTGCTCCCCACCACTTCTGATGCTAAATGAGTTATTGGATTTTAAACTTCATAATCACAATTACCATCTATATTTCAATTTTCTGACATAATTCTCTTCATTTCACTTGTTTCTTGAAACTCTTGCTTCACACTGCATTCTGCATTCTACCATCCACTGATTGATTTATGGATGTTTCTCTCCAGAGTAAAAACCCAATTTGCCTTTTTTATGGACAAAATGTTTATACCCTGGTGTTAGATTTGAAAACCCTCTCATCTATACTGATCTAATAAGTATTTCTGGCTTGCGGAAACGAAGGATGCTTGCAGTATATTCTTTTCTGACAGGGGCACCCCCCAGAGGGTCCATAAACTTTCATTGGCTACATTTCCTTCTTGTTTAAAGTAAGGCAAAATAACAGGCAATAAAACCAAGAAAGAGGAACGTCTATACCCTATCAGAGGGTATCTCTTGATGAAACCCAAAGTCAGGGAACAGAGCTCTGCTTTAAAGTGGAATAATCCTGGTCAAACATTTAGTGGATCACAGAGGTTTTGCTGTACAGCCAGCCTGCACATCTTCATTCTGACCCCCAAAATGTTGTAGTTTGGATTCCTTCCCCGTTTATTTCATGACCAGGAGAGGCCTGGCATTGCTATTTCTCTCTCAATCCCAAAGGGCTGTCCCAGCTGCTTAGCTTGGGTTGCAGATGTCCTTGGAGACTTTGAGTCCCCACCCTCCCATCAAACCTCTTGTGTGTTTTTCTCTGGACTCTTGATACCCCACCCACATCATGAATGCTTGTAGAGCATCTTTCCCACATTTACCACATTCCTTTCTGTTAGTCTTCTTTCTTTCTCTTCCTCAACAACATTATTTTTTTCTTTTTTCACTAAATCTTCTTAGGAATAACCCATGAGTCTGCTCCCACATGTCTTTGTTTCCTGCTCGTCTTCTGCCCATGAGGCCCATTCCTACCCAGCCAGCTCCCTACTTCATCATCTGGCCCGGCCTTTTGGTGTTGGATTCACTCTTGTAAGAGCTGACTCACTGGTGGGAACCAGGTGCATCTGGGGCTTCCTGCTTATTTGAAGTAGAAAATCATGAATACCATTTCCTGCCAGCTGAGTAGCCTCCAGGCTGAAGAAGGACTGGTTGGAGAAGAGTGGTGAGCATCTGTTTTGCTCTGGGGTGGGATACAGCTGCAGTTTTCGTCTCTCTAGTCATTCCCTCAGGGATGGGAAGGGGACGGACAGCATTAGTCTCTGCACAGTCCCATCCCCTGCGTGGCTGATGACTGGGGAATGAGTTATTTTGCTTTTTGAGCAACTTTACTGAATATGGTAGCAGAGCACCAGAGTTTTTCTGCTGGCAGGTTGTGCTTGTTAGCTCCTGTGAGGTGTCAAAATGCTTAGAGTAGCTTTCCAGGATGAAAACAGCCATGGGCTGCTCCTCTGGCACAGAGGAGAGCCTGCAGGGAATCAAAGCTCTCTGCATGGGGCAGAAATACAGGTCTTGAAGTTACCTTTCACTCCTTCATTTATGCAAGGAAAAGGAAGCTGGGCATTTTTTCTTCCTGTGTTAGTGCTAATTATTGGGTTTCAGTTGCCTAACGAGGTCATTTCAAATGCCCTGGTGACTGAGACCATCCTTGGAGACATGAAGCTAATGGAAGCAGATCCCTGTGCCATATAAATCCACATAGCTTTCCTGGCTTCACCAAAAGTCCGCTGGCCAAGTGCATTAAGTCACTGGAAGAAGTGATTCGATTATCATAAGCTCCCTTCAAATTGCCTTTCTTATCTCAATGTGGTTATAAAATTTGAGGACTGAATTAGAGAGTGTGAGAGTGCTTTTGCTCTACTAACTCCCTTAGGGAATAAAAGAATTGAAATGGGTAATGAAGTATTAATTGAATTTGCTGTTTCCTCCCCCCTGCTAGTTATTTGTTCTATTGTGGGGGTCACGTGCCTGGGGTGGAGGGTGGCAGGCTCTTTAACCTGGTCTGTTGTTGGGGAACTTGTAGCGCGGGTCTGTACCTGTATCTGGGACACAGGAGGATATAAAAGGCTATGTTATATAACACTCAGAGTCATCGATTTGTTTTCTGTCATATCTAAAATTATTTTTTTTTTTTTTTGAGGATTTTAACTTGTATTCTTGTCTCTGTGACTCACTTGCTCTACTTAGATTAAGAAAATAAGGAAAAAGAAATACGTGCTGTTTTGTTCACAATTATGCAATGACTCTAGTCACTGCAAAACACACCTTGATTGTCGTAAGGTCCTTCTGGAATTTTACCATTAAGGTGGGGAAAAAAAAAGAAGTTGAAAGCAAGCCTTCCTCGTGTTAAAGACTTCTGTGACTGAGCAGAAATACATGTATTTTTTCTGTTTTGGGTTGCTGAAAATCATTGTTTTTGCGGACAACATAATTCTCACCATCTTTGTTAGCTAACCTATGAAGAATTCAGTATGCAGGGAAATTCTTTCAGGGTTTGTATTTGACTGAGAGCTGCCAGAGCCTTTTCTCTGACTTCCGCTCCTGTCAAGTGGGAATTAGTTTTAAGGGCTGAACCCACTCCTTTGCCCCAGAGTGCTGCCAGTCTGGGACACATAAAGCTTTGGGCACTGCTGCACTGGGCAGTGAGTTGATTAAGCAAACTAGCGATGGGTTTTCACAGGCATCTGAAGCCTTTTTTAGAGCTGAGAATAAGAAGGATGTTTGACCTGACTGAGAGGTGAGAATTTTCATTTGGATATAGGAGGACTCAATTTCCACCTTTTCCTGAAGAGATTTTAATGTTCATCTCTGAGTTCAGCGCTTTATGACTTCATTAATGAAGCATTGTATCGGGAACATTTGGTAGCTCTCTGTCCCTTCGGTCTCTGTAAAAGGCTTTCCTCAAGGACCTTGGGACAATGTGGCTTCTTGTACAGACATACACAAATAATTTGTTGTGATTGTATACATAGCTCCAGAAATTGTCCTGCTGATCAGTAGCAGAGACAAAGCCACTCTCTGCGCTATTTTCTTTATCAGTGGAAGGGCAGATATGGGTTTTTTCAAACCTCAACTGGCAAATGTAATAAAATTTGCCAATTAAATGAAAAGCCATTTTTGGCAATGGATGTACTTGATGACTGATTAGAGCCTCCCTCTACCTCCAGCGTCTAGCTTTTATCACAGGCAACAAAATGTAGTTACATCTCTTATCTGTTGGAAACCTAGAAAGTTATATAGGCTTAGCAGTCTTATGAATTACATTACTGAACTTCAAGCATCTAAATGCATCATTTGAGTCAGAAGGCTGATCTCCCTAGACTCCTCATATAGTCAATGGAGAGAGAAAAGATCCTCCAACAGGCAATTCAAGCATGTAAGTCATGTTCCTTCTGCAAATTGTCCTCAGGAGGAATTTCTTCCCTTCTGCTATTTAGTGGAGTCCTGGGGCTGCCTGTCACTGTAGCAGATAGCTTTGTGGGCAGCTCGAAAACAGGCTGGAAACAAGCCTTTTGCAAGGGCTGGGGTAGCATCAAATGGCAGCTTTGAGGATGTGTCAGGAGTGCGGTGCAGCCCTTCTTTTCTTAGGAAATTAGTCAGATGAGGAACTCAGAAATTCAGCATGCTGAAGAAATGTTTTGGACTGTGGACAAACACGTTCTCTGCTGAAATCCCAACACAAACCATGCCATTAGCCGATTTCTGGGTCGGATGCAGAAGCTTATTTGTAGTGCTAGTGTGGATGCAGATGAATTAGTGCAGGAACACCTGCTTGCTGTTTAGGAAAGGTAAAACATAGGCATGTGTGCATAAGAGATTGCTCTTACTTCTTTCCTCCCAATAACGTATGTCTGTCTTTAGGTGTCTGGGCCAAGGGGAGCCCTTTGGAGGGGAGATTGTGTCATCCCTTAGGGAGCTACTGAGCTTGAACAAGTTTCAGAGGCGTGGAATGAGTCTGGGAAGAGGATAACAAGGTGGAGCTCATGTAGATGCTGCAAGACCGCAGTCAAAAATGGAGGGTATGCAACCAGGACACGGAAGTGATCACAAGAAATTTCTTGCTACCAGAGGGGACTGTGCAGAGTTTGCTGCCAGACAGTCACTTAACTGGCTGCAACCAAGTGTAGGAGGATGCCACCCATCTGTGAGGGCACAGTTAGTGGGGAGGGAGCGGTATATATAGTTTGTCTTCTATTCTTTTCCCCAGCTACTTTGATTTTTTTTTTTCAATTTGAAAATCTATTTTTTCTCATTTTTGTTACTTTTTTAATATAAAACCTTTGGGCATTCTGGAGTTGCATGCTATAAGAAAAAAGTCTCGGTTCCTCAGAGCTCCATCTGACATGGCTATTGATTGACAAATGTGCAAACCAGCTCAGGGAGGGAGTGAATATCAGAGATCTGTTCATCCAGACACCATGCTACTTTATAAAAGACTAGTTTACCAAGTACAATATCTCTAAAAAAAATTGTTAATACTTTACAATATTTCTGACTCTTCAAAATTTAATTACATCTTGACATAAGGATAAGTTTAATTTGCAAGTTTTCATTCACATCTAAAGTGTAACTACAGCCTATTTGGACAGATGGTCAGTACCTGCAAAGGAAAACTAGAGCTAACACAATGATGAGTGTCACCTCTTATCTCTATTTCATACTGGAATTGGCTTTTTCTCCACCTAGAAATTGCCCTTTGTTTCCTGCAACTTCGTAAATGAGCCTTAGAGGAAAAATAAGATCCTCATAGATAGGAACTGGAAGAAGTAGGAACAAGAAGCAAAAAGAAACAAATGTACTACAGATTTATTCACTGGTTTATCTGTAAGTTGTGCTTATGCTCACAGGTGTAGCAGAATAGAATGCCTCACTCTGAAGTGTTCATGACTCATCTAGAAAGAGCATTTGGAGAGCAGAAGAAAGAAATTCACTTCGCCCCTCCTAGAAAAAGGACTATCTTATGTTTTAAAGGGTTTCTGTTATTTTTTTTCCCCCTCAAACACTAGAATTGTAACTGACATTTTACAGCTAGGGAATTGAGATGTGGAGTTCATCCCTACTGAAGTCATACATTGCTATGGATTTTAATGGAGCAGAGTCAGATCTGAAGCAACTTGTCCCTGAGTGTGCAGGAATATGAAGCAGAGCCATGAACAGAAGTGATTCCTTAGACTGTGTCTGTAAAAACATGGTTAAAGTACTGGCAGGCAGTGTTTTAGCTGTTAGCGCAGTTCCTGGCACCTGTGAGAATGTGAGGGATAGTCTGGGGCAGGGACTGTCCGCCAGAAAGCAGCATGGACAAAGCCAACATGTTTTGGAGTGGAATAGAGTTATCCTCTGTGGACTAAGTTGAGCCATTTGCCCTCAGCCCTAATGAATGATGAGCCTTTGAATGCCAAGCCATTGTTCTTTTGATTCAGCTCAGGTGGTAATATGCCTTATTCGAAGCAAGATCAGTATGTGTGACAAGAAGTTAAGAAAATAGATCATTAATATTGTTCCCTTTTCAGTGCCATGGTGCACCAGTTATCAGCGCTTTACTCATGTTTTCCTTTTATTGGCTTCTCTCTCTATTCTTTTCTTGTGTGATTTTTCATTTCTGTGCAGGTATTCTGTGAGCAGTCACAGTTTGCCTTGACAGCCCCACAACATTGTGAATAAATGGAGTGGGCTCAACAATCCCACATATAGGCAAATGGATGGAAATTAAAATATCATGGGTCATAAAACTACAAAATTCCTATAGTGAAAGCAATGATCTGTTTTACATCTGCACAATGTTAGGACTTTGGGCACATTTTTACCAGTCTCCATTTTCCAAATACGAAAAACGTTACCTGATGCCATACTTTGCCTGGTTGACAGTTCTTAATAGAAAGAACTGTAGATGGATGAATGACTGTATTTATGACTATTTGAGTCTTTTTTCCCTTGAACATGTAAAAGCTTATTTTGCATTGATAATTAGGTATTTTAGTTTCTGGGAATTGTCTGAGAACTATAATAAACTACACTGTCAAATGTGATGTGAATTAATTATAAATCTGGGTTAGGAAAGTGCTGCCTGTACATCCTTCTATATAGGACTAGGAACAACAGCACCCCCACTCCCTCACCCCAAACCAAACAAAAAAACCCCAACAACAAAAGCTTAAAACTAATACTAAGCAGTATGTGCCCCTTTCGTCATCATCAAATGTGTCATAATTCTGTACCCATTTACACAGGTACACCTGGGGCATGAAGTTGATGTAAACACAATGCCTTAAATCTTGCTGGAATGCAGTAGCAAATCTGGCACAGAGCTGGTGGAAGTATATGGAAATTGGACTATCAGGCGGGAAGAAGTGCGTGATGAGCAGGGTTAGAATAGGAGACCTGGGATGATCTTATGAAATAATTACAAACCCCAAATGGGAACTTATCAGCTGAAAGAAACAGTGGAAAGGAAAGATCTATGTATATGAATTGATCACAGGATAACCATGTTGCATGACTGGGAATAAACTGTGGAGAAAGGCAAACATGAGTTTGGGATGTATCAGTTGAGGGATTTCAGGTAGAAAGTGCGCTAGGTGCTGAGCAGGTCACATGAGGAATATTGTTTACAATAGTTACTGTCAAGAAAAAAGAGCTTTAAAACTAAAAGACTTGCAGAGAGAGTTACTATAAGTATCACAGAAATGGAGGAGCTGTTTATGTCTCTTCACACAACAGATTTTGACTTGCCCACTTGAGCACAGCCAAGATTAAGAGAAGATACATTTCTCTCAATAAGTATTTCAGGAGTAAAAGCATCTCCTAATGAGTTCAGATATTTTAGTTAAAGGCCAACCTTGGCACAAGAACAAACAGGTATAATCTATTTTTCTATGACTTTGGTTTTTGGTTTAGTTAGTACAAGGTTTAAGGTTTTACAGCTTTCTTGCGGTAAAGAGAATGAGAATAAGATACTCTGTTAAGGACAGACTTTGGTTAATTCATGAAAGATATATGACTGTATGTGAAAGATTATATGATGTGGCTGCCTGTGACATGAAAGAACAGGGATAGATGATCCAGGAAATCCACTTTAATATTCTGCTGAACATTTACAAAGATGTACTGTGCGCAGTACTTACAAGAGACTACACTCAGCTGCTGTTCTCTGCTGAAGACAGTGGAATACGTTAATGGAGCGATTTGGGACCCTGAATTAGGATTTTTAAAGGGACCTTTCAGGTCCCTCTTCCTGGGAAAGTGTCCCAGCACTAAGCTACTGAAGAGGAGATGGACATGGTTTGAGGCTCTAAATCCTTATTTCACAGAGGTGCCTAGACCCAGTTTTGAAGATGTGTGTCTGTCCGATGGGCTTGTGTTTCTCTGATGTTTCCTCTCGAGTGTGGGGGCATGCCAGTGCTGGTGGGTGGGATGTTGGAGCCTCTCCTTCCTACACACGATGTGCAGGGTGTCTAACTATGCTGTACAACCTCCAGCCCTTGAACTGGACACCTGACTTGTGACTTCAATACTTGACTTCTAGGTATTGCGCCGTGAAATATCACATCACCTGTGGGGCATTCTTTCACATCTACCTTTTTGTAGAAGTCCACCCACTGCACCTTTTGGGGATTAAAATGCTGCTCTGTGTGAATAACAGACTTGCCTGGATAGGTAGGTTCATGTTTCAGTAACATGAAATCTGATTTTGGCCTTTGAAGTACAAGTCACTTCGACAGGAATGCAGATTTGTATGTGTGGTTATGTAAAAATGTTGTTAGAAACTTGGTGAATGGCTGAACTTCACATTTGATGGACAAGTTACTAGTTGGTAGGATAAATACCTGTAATGGACCATTGTCTCTATGGCAGTGAGAAGTTTTTGTACCAATTTTTCAACATAGGAATCTCTAATCTCAGCTGGTATAAGGTGATGCTGAGCCATGGGCTTCGTAAGTGGCTAATTCATATCCATTGAGAAGATGGCCTTTAGCAACTACTTTTCTCAGTTTAATTTCCAAACTGCTTACAAGATTTTTCTTGTAACCACTTCCCCCTGTAAATAATGGATTCTGTGACAGAGATTGATTGTCCTGGCAGAGTTATGCTCATTGATTGTTAGGAGATGGCTTCCCCACTCAGTTACTGCTCAAACAACAAAATAGTAGCTGTAGTCACAGTATTTTATGGCAGTGTTTTGTAAATGGTTTACATATATCTTACCGTCTACCTATCCCTATCTATCTACTTCACCCTCTCTGCTGAATTTACTACTAGGTTGATAACCACATGGAGGAGGCTGGTTTGAGCAGAGAGGATGATAATAATTTTTTAAAGTATTTCTTGTTCTCCTGTTGCGCTAGTTAATTAATAACAACATTTGTGTCAGCATATTTAGCGAGCACTAGAAAGAAGGCAGAACTCTGCATTATTATTGACTGTAAGTTCAACAAAGCCAAAGCGGTTGTAGTAAAATGCAATACAAAAATTTCTCTGTGTTTCAATATTTCTTTCAGTAGGCTTCTGCTTTAAGATAACTGCAATATTAATCTAGCAGACATTTTCAGGTGAAATTTTTAAGATGACATCTGTGATATTTAGTAGGTTGAACTCCAGCATCAGAGCATGATTTGCTGTAACCTTTTTTATGGTGACCTGAGGCAGTCTGACATTCATATAAAAGTTATACACTATGTCTTTGGGAAAGGCTGCCCTTAGGTTCTTGCAAAAAACAATTATTTCAAGAACTGCTTTTGAATAGACCCTCAGAAGATAGAGAGTAGGAGAGCCAAGAGACACTCTCATGGAGCACCTTACTCATGATGTCATGAGGACGGTGACCTAGCAGTGCCTTGGCCTTGCATACCCAACAGCATGATGATGGCTGATTCCATAAAGCAGTGGTATAACTGTGACGTGGCTGTCATGACAGGTACAGGTTTTGCATGGCAATAATTGTTCATCAGGTGTCACTGGAATAGGGACACCCAGGAGAAAAAACCTCATGAACAATTATGGCTGTCCTGCGTGCATCTAGAGACTTTCTAAGAGAAGGGTATGGTCACCATGATCGGGGCCAGAAAGCTCCTTTGCACAGCACAGACCCACCTGACTCTCATTGTGTAGGGTTCAGGAACCCTCTTAGACTGTAAGGGTTTCCTTGGCAAAAAAAGATGAACAGAAACATCATCTCTTTAGCAGCTCAAGGTGCCAGGCAGCTGTTCTGGAGAACAGCAGAAGCTCCTGTATGAAAGAGCTGCCCACATGCTATTTGCTTTCCCGCATGAGGTTGTGAGACTCACAAAGAGCTGGCAGTGGGAAAAAGGATGTACTCACAACTCCTGCTCTGGACAGGCAGGAGCAGGCGCAGGAGCCTGCTCCAGTGACTACCCAGTGCATCACCAGCAGCCCATAGCCTGTGGATGGGACACAGCACATTGGCCAGGCCAAAGCTGGAGGTGGCCAGCAGCGGTCCTTAGGGAGGAGGATAAAAGAAACAGCAATGCAATAACTGTTCTTGGGGAGGGAAGGACAATCAGTTGTTCTGCATAATGGTTAAACTGAACCATTAATTATCCCCCAGTTTCACAAGCTTCTCTGCTCTGCATCTGTAAATCTTCTAATTTCTGCTAAATCCTTTCGTTTCCTATACTTTGTCTTCCCTTACCATTTCTCCACTCTGTCTTTCAAGGCTCCACAAAAAGTGAACTCTGGACAGTAGGAGCTGTTGTTTTTGTTACACATCTGTACTATTTCTGGTAAAATGGAGCTCAGATGTGAGTAGGGGTTCCAGGCACTATTTTAAGTGTTCTGTAAATGATAATAACAACACCAGCTAACAGTTAATTTTAAGTGGGGCCCTGATTAAAAATCAGTGTTAGAACCCAGGTGCTGGACAAGGGAGGGTAATTAATGACAAGGAAAACAGTCCTGCTCAGGGGGTTGTGGACCTGCCTGTAATTTTAACCATTTTTTCCCCAGAGATTAGGACACTGAAAATTGATTGGTTGTTTCATTGCCAAATAACTTAGGTATTTGATTACCTTTTACATCAGGTGCTGAGAGACAAACAATTCCCACCATTCTCTTGAACTTAATGAAGTATTAACCTTGAAGCTGCCTTTTGCACTGCATCTCTCTGGTCTCCCTTTGGCCTGCATGCTGGATGCTTGGGATTGTCTTTCCTGCATCTGAACAGACACTGTACTCTGTATTTCTCTGGCTTCACTGCATCCTTAAGTGACAGCTACCTTGTGACTCAAGAAGGTGGCTGAGGAGAGGAGTGAGGAGAAATGGCCACTAGGTCAGAGGATGCTGCAGGTATGGGAATTAGGAAAAAAAGAGGGTCTAATATCCCAGATTGTCGTTAAAGATATTCTTTGGGGATTGTTCCTGAGATATGGATGGGAAAGAGTCAGAAGTCTGGAGGAGACGTGGAAACAGTTGGAGGAGGTTCAGAGCTTAAATGGAAAGTGAGAGGCTTACATAAAGGACAAAGTTTCAGTCTGCTCGCTCCTGGTGGCAGAAAGTTTTGAGGATGCTTTTCTGGGTCACATTAGAAGTTAAAAAATAAATGAAATGTCTGGTCTTAATTACACAGGTGGGTTAGGTGTCCCATCAGTAAACATACTTACTTTAATTGGCTCACATTTTCTTTATCTGGTCAAGATGTTCTTCACAAAGAGTGTGAAATAATGAGATAGATAAGGAATGACTGTGTTTAATAGAAGCTTCCCTTTGAAAGGACAAAAATGTACCAAGGGGTAGTGAGGCAAGTCTGTTTTTCTCCAAAATTAGCAATAAGTTTCCTTTAAGCTTTTCTTGTACATGCGAAGATTAGTCAATTAAAAGGTAGTAGATAATAATAATTGCTCAGTTTAATACCATGTCTGCTATGTCTGTATGGCGGTAGAATAATGAGAGGGCTAATTAAATAGTACAGACCTGTTTCCAAGTTCTTAATAATCAAAGAGGAGTAATACTCTGAGGTAATAATAGATGGTGTTTAAAATTTGACTTGGCCAATACCTGACCACAAAACAATAAGTCTTCAGAAACTTTGTTATAGAAATAATCACTAATTTTATCTTCATATAAGACAAACTGCATAGGATAACAGAAAAAATTAAGTGAACCTTCATGTAACAATACCAAGTGTAAGATGTTGGGGTTGTGTTGGAGTTGGGAAGTGACTGCTGCTGCTGGAAGATGCTGTTGTTCTGCAGAGGCAGGTGCCAGACTGGTCTTCCAAGCTGTGGTAGTCTCCATGTAGGTAGTGAGGCTGTTTTGGCTATATTTGGCTGTCTAGCTCCCCCAGAAAAACTATATTTTGCTTATGCCTTGATATTGCCTGGTTATATTAGAATACATTGAAAGAGGTGAGAGAATGTGAAAAAGAGTGTGTATTTTATACCTTCCCTCGGCCTGGGCTGGGTTTGATATGTCTGTAATTTCACAAGGTAAAAAATGCGATGTTATGAAGTCAGAATAGGTGGCTGTTGTCACTTAGCTTGGCTTGCCATGCACAGCCAATACAGCCATCCTAAGTTCTCTCCTTTTGAAGTTTTAAAAGACTATATGCAAAAAAAATGACAATAACAGGGTATCTATAACAGTCCAGGGTAAGCTGTTCTAATAAGTTAAATATTCTCATATTAAGAAAATTTACCTTAATTCTAACCCAAAATAGTTTACTTTCCCTTTTAGCCTCTGAAACACATCATTTTTCTGTTATATTGAAGAGTCAACTGCTTGTTCCCACATGTAATCAAGAAAAAGAGAGTACAGGATGGGAAATGATTCCTGGATAAGTGAATCTGGATCTCCATGGTCCTTGGAAGTGTATAATAGATGGAGAATCCACAGAGCACTTAAAGTATGCCTCAATTTACTGTAAATCAGAACCTATGACCAGAGGAAGGCAGCAAGAAAGATCAAGATTAGTGATCCTCCTGCAGTGGCAATGTAAAACTAATAAGTAGAGGTTTGGAAATGGGCTAGATCCTGTGCTTTAAAAGAAATCCTGGAAAAACAACCTGTCAGACTCATTCAAATGAAAATTCAATCCTGACAGATCTCTGATAGAGGGTTTAACCTTGGATCAAGGCTTTCTAATGAGATGCAACCCGTTGTCCCTAGCTGTGATCCATTTCAGCGTAACTAATTACGCTCCTTCTTCTGTTGCCTCCGAGGAAAGCAACACCTCTCTTCCATTCCTGAAAATAAGCTGTGCATTGAGACAAAAATAAATCCATCATGTAAATATGGTAAAAACAAATGCAATCAGCAGACAATAACAAACCTTTTCCCATCAACTTTAGAAATTCCAGTAATTTAAAAATCCAAGCTTTCACAGCCTGTGATTAAGGAAGTCATCTCTCTGTTTTTTTTATTGCTGAGCTAACCAGAGTGAGCTCCTGAATTACTTTCTGTAAGGTCTGTCCTCCAACTCTGTCATCACTCCTGTGATTCTTTAAGACCTTTCCAGTGTATCAAAATCTGTCATGGATCCAGAAGTGGGCACCATATTGCTATAGTGGTCAGAGCTGCTTCAAACACATACAGCATATACCTCAAATCAACATGTTCAGATAGCTGAAAGATTTCATCAGCCCTTAGGTGACAATGTCACCTGGGGGATTGCACTTAGTCCAACACCTGCCATGCTATCAGCTCCAGTTCAGGATGTTTCCCAAGACTGAGTCTTACAGCCAGTATCTGTGGACAACGCTCTTTGTTCCTAGATGTCCTTTTATATAATTCTGAAGCATTGCTTGGATGCATTGCTTCCTTGCTTCCTAGCTTTCCAAGTGATCCAGGTGCTTCTCTCTTACAGTCTTCCTCCGTAACTTATCACTTCCTCATTTTTCATCATAGTTTCAAACTTTGGGGTTTTTGTCTTTGGACCAAAAAACAATCTGTGCAGGGGCCTGTGAAAATACCTTTCATGGAAGTCGAAGGTCATTCTTTACATGCAGATACTGCTTTAAAAGGAACATTAACTTAAACATAGTGTTTTTGTTTAAAACTCTTTTGCTGTTGTTACAAGTAAGCCTTTCCAGGGAAAACAGAAAAAAATTCTCTAGGGTTTTCTGGTTTTATTATTCTGCATGTTTTAGAAGTGCTCTGGATACAGTTGATTTCCCCATATTCCTATGTAGTCCATTAAGTCCTTCTATAAATGCTTCAGCACATGCCTAAATTCGCTCATGGGAAGTAGCCACATGGCAGTAAAGGGAACAATTCACATAAACAAAATTCTGCACATGATTTTAGCAGGTTGTTTTCCATGGCACATATAGCAATGGACTAGGGAGTATTTAAAATAAAGAAATGCAATTACACATCACAAAGCTGGTCAGATCTAAGATGGCATTTAAAAAAAAGAGTTGGTTTTGAGGAAAAATTCCAAAGGTATTAGTGTTCCACAAGTGATTTTTTTATTATTATTATTTATGTATTGATTTTTCAAGTTTCTAGGGCTATACCTATAGCTGCAAATAAAGCAGACCAAGGACTGTTTGCTAGCCTTGAAGCCAACCGGCATGACAAAGTTCGTGTCTTGTATCTCCTAAAAGAGGGTGGCTGCATGAGAATAATCTACTGGAAATGCTGTCTGGTCATGGTACGCCCTGAACCACATCTGGGCTTTCCCTGGGAGGTTGTTAGTTGGCCTAGACCCAAAACCATGCTACGGACCCTGCTAATTCAACATGCTGAGACCTGCACGTCCTGTTTAGTGCTTTAGTATAGATGTTGCTTGTGATTCTCTACCTTTACTTTAGCAGACATACCCCCTCCTATCTCGTTATACTAATCAGCAATTAGCTTTTAAATTCTTAGCCTGCTAATTGAAAACGACAGGGATTTGTTCCGAGGAAAACATTCTTGAGTCTATGACAAGGCATCATTGCCAAGGGGTAAAAAAGTGATTACAAATATATACTTGTTTCTTAGCAACCATTGAGAGCTCCCCTTTCTAATTAATACTGTACAGTTCCTTGAAAGCCTTATTAGTTCACAGTACTGAAAGATCAACTAATCTCAGTTAAAAATTGATGGTATGAATAATTTTTGTGAAATTCTAGCTGTGCCTGTGTTTAATGTTAAGACAAGCAAACAAGCCTTTTTGGTTTTTTTAATCACTTATGTTTATAAAGAGCTTGAAAATACTCGAACACAGAATATGTGTAAACAATAGAGATGAGTTTTCCTTCTCTTGGTAGCTCAATTCCTACTTTATGCTCTTTGAAATTCATGTAGCATAAATGGGAAATAGCTTACCCATGAAAGGTGTGATGATGGAATGCCTCTTGCTTTACCTGCAGTAACCAACAACAAAAGCAGAAGCAAGAGAGAGAATAGGTTTCTCCAAATCCTCCCAGCTTGCTGAAGTGTCATGGCATTTCATCGTAATTACTAAACTGATCATATAGAGACAGAGAGTGCCTTAGGCAAAGCCAAAGCTATGGAAATAGGCTTTAAGTCAGTGGATGATGCATATATGAACTCTAGTTTCAGTAAGAAACCCAAGGGCGTGATTTTATAACCAGAAAATCTTTGGAATTACTTATGAACATAGAGCTATCTATACAGCTGTGACTGCAGGACTGGGGTCTCATTAGTGTTGTGACAAATTTATACCACTGTCTATAATAATATACCTTCTCTAAGGTAACAGTAGATGGTGCTGGTAGATAGTTCCAAGTTCTGTTCCCTTGTTAATGTGTAAATGTCTGTTTTTGGGAGGAGAAGAGGGTGTGCACAAACCTTGGGTAGATGTTGACTGTACCAAAAGAGTGTTTTTTTCCTGACATCATCTTGGATTGGGTGAGGTGGTGTTCAGACATTAGATTAATATTGTATTAGACTGTGGCACTGGATTCCAGCACTTCAGAAGAGAAAAAAAACACTGTTCTTTCTTACAACAAAGAGAGCATTGTTCTGACCTCCTTCTCTCTTAGGATTGTTGCATAGGTGTTAGGATAAAGTCATAGATAGGCTAAACACACAAAGGAGACTAAGACATATTAGGTGTTTGCAACCAGATCTGAGGTGTCTCCACTCCCTCTATATTACATGGTGAGAATCAGGTGTCTAAAAGGAGGAAACTGCTTGCTTCTGGATGCTTTCAGTCAGAGGCAGATCCTGAATTGTCTGAAAAAGCTCATTTCCCTGCAAAAAAATAACTGTTGTCTGAGTTACAACAGTTAGCAGGCAGCAACAGGACCTGGTGTAGTTTTGTGGTACTTCTCCCATCCAACAGATGGATAAGTTGCTCAGATAAGAGCATGTTTCCCCTTCCTGGGAGTGAGGATAGGGACATAAAGCCCCTACTCCAGCATGCGCTCCAGCTTGCAGTAGTTGTTGGTTTGGGGATGGCTCTTACAGGTCATTTCACAGAATTACAGAATACTTGAGGGGGGAAGGGACTTCTGTAGATCATCTAGTCCAAACCCTCCACTCAAAGTGAGGTCATCCAGAGCTGTGTTCAGGCAGGTTCTGAGTATCTGCAAGTATGGAGACTCTGCAACCTCTCTGGGCAACGTGCACCAGGGCTTGCCCACTCTCACAGCAAGAAAGTTTCCTGTTTCAGTGGAACCTCCTGTGTTTCAGTTTGTGCCCATTGCCTCTTGTCCTGGCACTGGGCACCACTGAGAAGTTCCTGGCTCTGTCTTCTTTACTCTTCCCCCTACACAGGTATTTACACATTGATACAATCTCTCCTGAGCCTTCTCTTCTCTAGGCTGAACAGTTCCAGATCTCTCAGCCTTGCCTTATGTGGGAGGTGTTCAAGTCCCTTAATCATCTTTGTGACCCTGCTTTGGACTTTCTCCAGTATGTCCATGTCTCTCCTATTGAGGACCCCAGAACTCCTCCAGGTATGACCTCACTAGCGTTGAGCAGAGGGGAAGGATCACCTCACTCGACCTGCTGGCAACACTTTGTCTAATGCAGCCCAGGAGACTGGTGGCCTTCTTTGCCAAAAAGGCCCATTGCTGGCTCGTGTTCAACTTGGTGTCCACCAGAACCTTCAGGTCCTTTTTTGCAAAGTTGCTTTCCAGCTGGCCTGCACCCAGCATATACCAGTTCCTGGGATTATTCCTCCCCTGGGGCCGGAAGTGTCATTTTCCTTTGTTGAACTTCATGAGGTTCCTGTTGGCCCACTTCTCCATCCTGTCAAGGTCCCTCTGAATGGCAGCACAACTATCTGATGCATCAACTACTCCTCCTGATTTTGTTATCACCTGCACAAACTTGCTGAGAGTGCAGCCTCCTGTACCATTATCCAGTTCATTAATGAAGTTATCAAACAATAATGGCCCCAGTATCTGTCCCTGGGGTACACCACTAGTGACTGGCCTCCAGGTGCACTTTGTTTCACTGATCACAAGCCTTTGAGCCCAGCAGTTCCAACAGTTTTCAGTCCACTTCACTGTCCACTTATCCAGCCCGTACTTCATCTGTCTGTGAATGAGGATACTATGGGAGACAGTGTTAAAAGCATTACTAAAATCGAGATAAACAACATCCAGTGATCTCCCCTCCTCCGCCAAGCTAGTCATCTCATTTTAGAAGGCTAGGGTGTGGTAAGGGTCACTGCAGGAGAGCTTTGGATTTCCTGCCCCAATCTCTGCACACTCAGACAGCATCTCTAAGTTACTTTCAGGTCACCTGTCCCTGCTTCCACCTCTTATATGTGTCTTTTTTAAGTCTGAGGTTTGTTAGGAGCTGCTTCTTCGCCCATGCAGGCCTACTGCCATCTTTACCTGGTTTCCTGCAGATTAGGATGAGCCATTCCTGAGCTCGGAGGAAATTATCCCTGAAAGTCAGCCAGCTCTCCTGGGCTGCTATTCTCTCTAGGATGGTCTTCCATGGATTCTTCCAAGCAGATCTCTGAACAAGACAAAGTCTGCTCTGCTGAAGTCCAGGGTTATAATCCTGCTTTCAGCCCTGCTCCCTCATCTCAGGATCCTGAACTTCACAATCTCATGGTCCCAAAGCTGCCCCCAGCTTTCACATCATGACCAGTTGTTTCTTGTTTGTGAACATCTCCACTCATTGGCTTCTCAGTCATCTGTATCAGAAAGTTATCATCAGCACACTCTGGAAATGTTCTGGATTGCTTGTGCCCTGCTGGTTTCTCCCTGCAGGAGATATCAGGGTGGTTGAAGTCCCTGACAAGGACCAGGACTTGTGAATATGAGACTTCTTCCAGTTGCCTGAAGAAGGTCTCATCTACCTTTCCCTCCTGATCAGTAGGTCTATAGCAGACACCTGCAAAAACGTCACCCACTTTGGTCTGACCATTAATCTTGACTCATAAACTCTCAGCTGGCTCATGGCCCACCCCTCGGCAGCACTCCATGCATTCCCTCTGCTCCCCCACATAAAGGCAAAGAGCCTTCTTCAAGGCACCAAAAAAAGTCAGGAAAATAATCAAACTCTGAGGTAATGGCTGAAGTCCTTACTGTGTATTCAGGGCTGCCCAAGGCACGCAGACACCCAGCTGTGTTACACTGACCATGCTGAACAGAGGTAAACATGCACAGTGCCAACACGTTAGTTTACTCTCAGCAGCACAGAGCTGCTCTGTGTCCCTAAAAACAAATGCTAACAGACAAAGGCAAATGCTCTGTTGTAGCTAGGAGACTGATTGGTAGTGAAATAGATAAATAGGAGAAAAATGCCCATTTCCAATAAAATAAGGCGATTTGCGTATATATATATTTATAGAAGAAAAACCTGTTTATGCCTGAAGTTATGTGCAAGACATTCCCAAACAAGGAAAAGTTGCAGTGTAGGAAGAATAACTGAATATTAAGCATAGCATATATAGTGACAGAACTTGGTGTACCAATCTCTATTTGTTGTCCTAAGTAACCAACACTCTCCAAGCTGTGTCCGTGATGAACCAAATTTGTGCTGGTGTGAAGGAAGAGGCACTACTAGGAGAATACGTACTCACTGGCTGCCAAAATTCTTTTGCAGTTTCAATTAGAAACAGCTGTTATAGAGATAAATGTCTTTTTGTGTAGGGCTCCGTTTATCAGACAATACTAGGGGAATCTGGAGGAGTTCTGCTTGTATAAAGGTGGAAATATTGGATCCATGGCTAGTAAAATCAACTGGGATGAAAAATGTGGTAAATTATTTTCATTTTCCCATAGCTGACAATAAGAATGTCAGTGGCTGGCTGGCTCAGGGAGCAAGGTGATAGACTATTCTACTCGAGCATTGCAGATAATGTCATTTTCATCTCTGGTAAGGAGAAGCAAGAAGAATACTAAAATTATAGGGAACTATGTGACATTTTATCCAAATCTTTCTGTCTTATAGAATTGAAATCTAAATTGTGCCAATAAGCCACTGAGTGAAGCTTTGCATTAGGGGTAGATATCTTCCTTTCTTATTCAGCTTGAATAACAGCAGTCTGTGCTCTAGGAGAAACAGGTTGTTTAAACTCAATTTCCACAGTCTCCTTCCATTATATATATTTGTATTTCTGTCAGTTAGTCCATAAAATCTCTACACTCATGAGTCTTCTTAATGTTTGATTAACAGTCATGACATATCTATATATACCTTTTTGTTAACGTTGCTAAATAAACCTTTATAATATCCAAAATGAAAACAAGCACAGGGTGCCAATACTTCTTCATCCTACAGGAGCATAAAGATAGGAAAAAAAAAATCCTCATTCTAGATATTTTATACTCTAAAGCTGTAATCCTTCAAAGACGTAGGAGCAGAAGGGAACCCAGAGTAACTGAATATAATCACAGCTATCAAGGGCAAGATCCTATGATTTCTTGAATAATTGTGGGATTAATGGAAGATACATACATTATTCTACAGACTCTGTTGCAGTCTATTCTCCTTGTTTTTTTTTTTTTTTCTTTTCACACGTTTTCTATAATGAAAAATAATTTGGAACTTAACAGAGCTATTTTCAGCTGAAGTAACTATTGGACTGCTACAGCCGGTGGAGCAGCAGGAAGAATAAGCAATAACAGAAGAGTACTGAGTCCTGGGAAGTCTGTGGAGGAGTGGCATTCAAAGAAACCAAACAAAATCCAAAAGAAACTATGTATTAAAAACACCAGTGAAAAGGAACAGAAATACACTTTCCATTCTCTCTTACATGAATTACTTCTCCATTGAAAGGGGATATGGTACCATTTGAATCTCAATGAACAGCCAGAATTATATTAAAAAAACCCAAACCCCTCTTTTCTCTGTAGTGTTATACAAGAACTCTACAAAAGTTATGCTCTTTTCTGGATATCTCTTTTTTTTCTCCCACTGTTACATTCAAGTCCAGAGAACATAACTGAGCTAGTTACTTAGTTAAGCAAAGTTCCTGTTTTAAGTTATTTGCAATTGAAAGTGTTAATTCTACATTGGTTAAATATGATCTTAACTTCATCTGTAAATTGGAAAAGTCCATGCAATATGATATATAAACCCTGTTAAACGGCAGCAATTAACTAACACTTCAAGATGCCAGACAGGAAGGCCTGTTCTGCCATACCCACAAGAAATATCGCAAGCAGGCAAAACAGCAAACGGACTGTTAGCAATTAGTAAGGGAAGAACAGAAAGTATAGCAGTGTATGTTGTTATGCCTCCACTTAGTCCATGGTGCGCTGAAATTTTAGCAATTCCATTTCCTCCATCTTACAAGACTATAGCAGAACTGAAAAATGTTTAGAAAAAGGTTGCAGGATGTTTAAAGTCAAAAATTGTCTTCCATATTTTGAATAAATAAATAGGCAAGGGCTCTTCAAGTGCCCCTAGATAAGAGTGGGAGTTGACTGAGGTCTGTAAAATCATGAATAACATTGAAAGGACTTTTATTATCACCACATATACAAAACAATTTGTCCTTTATGAGCTTATCCTGGACTAGTTGTGAGTATTCATGTGGAACTGATGCTGTTTTAGTTAGCATTGATGGCTATGGTCCCTGATGGTCCTAAGTCGCTGAGGTTGAGTTGGCCGGTCCTCAAAGCTCTTTGATTTGGGAAGCCAGAACTGAAGTGGGCTGTGTTCCCCATTTTTTCTCACCCATCCTTGAAGTTTCATGCTTTTGTGCCCCATCCCTCCAAAAAAAAAAGTGTGATCTCATCTGTTCTTGGTATTTTATTTTTGGAATTAGGCCTTATATTGGTTTTGCTTATTTTGCAGGAATTTTGGTTCCATCAGTGACCCTTCTTGCCTGCTTTATGTCCATAGTTATCTTCTTGCAGGTTTTATTACTTGCACGTGTTTTCCTGCATCCTGTTTCTGAAGCCATATCAAAAGTCACCATTTGCGTTTTGCAGTTATGGCTATTGTTTATGTATTTTAACTTATCTGTGCCACAAAATACTAAATCCACTAGTCCTATGGGTGCAAGAAGCCTCTGCTTGGGCTACAGGTTAACTAGTGGATAGCACATTCATAACCAACAAAAGCAGGCAATTCTTCATAAAACTTGTGAACCTCCTTGTCATAAGATTTTCTTAGTGTTAAAACGATGTAATTAAAAAGAGTAGGCAAGTTCATAGATCAGAAATTTATCAAAAGCTATTGAACACAAAGACATGACATTGAGATTTATTGCCAAAAATAGGTATCCTAAAATACGACACATCTGCACAGCGTTGGCAGATATGCCACAGGACCTGTAGGAGACCTATGCCCTCTTTGAGCAGCAGCTGGATGCCAAGCAAGATACACACAGGGATTTGAAATAGCAGCAGGCACCTATGTTTAGGTGCCTGAATCCCATCCCAGTCTGTCTCAAAAAATCTGAGAGACTGTTGAAGGCTACATACCTGTCACAGTGTCAGACAGATGGACGTTCGATCTGCCTCAGTCCTACAGTTTTTATGTAATGCGAACCTTGACAGGGAATGAAGAGGGAAGATCTCTGGGGCATGGGCTGAGGTTAGTCTGAAGTGACATAAGCATTGCAGCTATGTGTACTTCAAATCCAGGCAAAATCAATGGTAGGGGAAATGTGGTGAAGCTGTTGGCTAAGGGAAAGACATGTATCATTAGAAGCTGAAATATATATGACTGTCAGGTTACAGACCTAGGGGATACACTGTAAATCACAAATGAGAAACCTGAGACAGAGTCAGCCACGGCTCAGTCTGTGGTCTTGAGCAGCAGGATGGCTGAGTCCTGCTGTGCTCAACGAGCAGCACATCGCTCCTTCACTGCGTGCTCCTTGTCACTGTATCACGAAACCAGGACCTGAGCAGTGTAGCTGGTGCTAAGCCTGTGGAGACGGGGAACATCCCAGTAACAGCCCAGGAAAAGGAGCAGCCTGTTATTTACCTATCAGCATGTAGAAAAGGCACAAATGCAGACAACTGCTCTTTGAGTGAAGCCACCCAAAAGAGAGGCAGGGCTGATATCAAGCTGTGACTGAAGTGATTTGCCTAAGGACTTTCAGCTGGGTTGTGAATGACTGCAACTTCTCTGTAAGGAGAAAAGCATTCGAGGCACTTTTGCTGGTTGTGTGTATTTTCTCATTTAATCTTTAATATCTTCAGGAGAAATCAGCTTCCCCAGTAATTTGTGAGAGGGAAGAGTCTGTGGTTTTGACTGATCCTGTCAGTGGTCTGAATAAAAGACCAAGTTGCTGGTGAGTACTGAGACCTGATATACCCATGGAAAGAGCTGAGACCATCAGTCCTACAACAGCAGAATACAAAATAATGTACAGACCAGATTTCTAATGATGGTCAAATATTTTATGGTCAACAAAATTGTGAGCAATCTGCATATATGGAAGCTGATCTTGTTGATGCCAGTGCAAATACAGAACAGCACAACTGCAGTTAGTGGACTCTCCCTCTCTTACAAAGCAAAATAAAGGCAGAAAAATATCAGGTCCAAGTGTATTACAACAGATTCCTCTAACATCAGAGTAAAAGACTCATTCAGTCCTTCTATAAGGTGTTACAAACTCTAACTGAACTCCTGATTATTACCTTCCTTTCTTTCTCTAGCTGTCAGAGTAAAAAACCCTTCGTTTCAGTGCTGGTATTTTTATTCTACATGTCTACGTGGCACTGTTCCAGTGTACAAAATGGAAATAACAGCAAGCCTGAAAGTATCTGAATCTCTCAAGAATAAACTTCTCTTAAATAGAGTATTTAGCTGCATATATTCTGGTAATGGGCTTGCTATGATCCAGACATTGTCAGTTGAAGGACAGATGTGAGTACAAGAAGAATACAGACTGAGAGAGATTTTGCAATGTAATGAGAACTGCCTTAACGTATGATCTGAAAGGAAGAAAAGGTTATGAGCCCTGGGTTCAATACAGTTGGCTGGATTTTGTCCTTAGTTACACAAGTTTAAATGCAATCTATTCACCTTAAAACCATGCCAATAAATGGAACCAGGATCTTTTCCATTTTGTCTGTGTACTTAGTGTTTAACTGCCTATGGGAAATGAACCCTAGACGTGAGCATGAAAATCTCTCTTGGTAGAAGTTATGGCCAGGTGAACAATGGTTCTGACGTTCCTTTCAGATCTAACCTAGTTTTTGCTGATGTCAATGGTAGGACCACTGTGGCCACTGGAAGGAGTAGTATTGTGATCTAAATTGCTGTAATCCAAAATAATGTTGAACACGTATCGTCATGTAAATTATACTGTAACTGGCACAGCTGTTCTTAAAATTAGATGCTTGTCTGTGTGAGAACTAAGCAGCTAAATATATGATGCTGATATGATAACAGAAGGTCTTATAGCCACAGGATTAACAATGATGCATATAGAATCATAGAATCATAGAATTGTTAAGGTTGGAAAAGACCCTTAGGATCATCAGGTCCAACCGTTAACCTACCACTGCCAAGTCCGCCACTAAACCATGTCCTCATATCTTAAGGTCTGTGGCCAAGAGCACTAATGACATATCCTTATCCAATCTCAAGGAAAGCCAGTGTTTTCTGAAAACAGAGGAAATACGTTTCCAAAAAGTCTTTGTTGTCAAATAGACTGATAGGAGTGCTTACATCACCCTTTCAGGCAAATTGGTGCAAACTTCTGAGAACTCTCCCTGCGCTTGCTTTGTCAACAAGCCTTCAGGTGAGTTAACCTGAAAAGGAGGCAAGTGCTCATCAAACTGTTCAGAAGTTCAGAAAGCGAGACTGAAACAAAATGAAACTCACTCTATATGTGATCTGACCTTGTCACTGACACATCTTGTGTTACTAGATTGCAACATCTGTTTGTTCAACCTAGCAGCGACATTCAACACTCACAATATGCTTTAAGGTCCAAGCAAAACCAACTATGCTTTGTCACTCCAAATGCTTTATTCTAATACAAGTTACAGTTGCACAGTACTTTTTATGGGCCCTGATTAGCAAGGTAGTGAAGAGGTTTTATAAAATGGGGTGGTGGGATAGCTAGACAAGTAGCTGTAGATGTCAACACCTCTAGCTGCTACTCGTATCTGGTGGTGGAGGCTGTCACACAAAAGACTGATTCAAAAATTAAATTCTCTAATACTTCAGAGCCATTAAAAAGAAAGTTGCCTCTTCACCTTTAATGAAACCAGTTAGTAACCTAAAATATGAGGTTACTCAGCAGGCACAAACTGCCTCTTCTGTTTGGGTAGAATATGAAAAGCAGTTTTATTTACAGAGCAGCACGTCTTGACTCTTCTAGCATTACTTTTTTTCAGAAGGATTCAGCCAAATTTCAGCTTCCTCTTTGGGATGCATGAAATCATCCAAATCTAATTAGCTATTCACATCCTGAATCAGCTGATAGTAGAATGACTGAATATTAGGAGAAAAAATAGACTGAAATTACAGCAATGAAAACCCAATTTAATGAAGATGAAAATCAGATTCATTGTTCATTGTTGTCATATCTGAATTTCTTACTTTGGAGACAGAATCATTGCCAGATGCTAAGCGTAAAATTGTGACATAATGCAATTATGCATGCTTCATCTCTATCTAGTCAATAGCTTTTTCCATAGACTCACAGGAATTAAAGATGGGAAAGAATATGTATGCCAAACTGTCCACTCGGCAATGTGAGTTTCTCCCTTGCAGACTATTAATAACTGCTTTATCCATTGCACTTTATATTATTTCTTCTAATTTCATAGGCCTTGGTGGATGGGAAATGAAAAGATGTATGTGTTCTTCTCCACCCAATTTGTAGATGTTCTACTCTGGTCAGCCTTGGGGACTATCAGCATACACATGTTTAATGGTCTAATTAGAAAATCTCTGCCCAGTATGACCCTACATATGAATTTTATAATTTATTATAAAACACATGAGTTCCCTCATGGTGCTTCTCTAATGATATCCTTTGTTAGTGACTCATTCCTATAGACATCTATATGCAAAATTATGTTGTAAAGTGCATGCGTCTCCACGTCTCAGTATGGGAGATGGTCCAAGCAGATTGCATCTTGCTACTGCAGCACCTCCTGACCAGCTCTAGCAGCTGTACCCACTCCATTTTACAGTTTCAATGGGTCAAGATGAAATATAAATGTGTTTGGAACTGAAATTTTTGTTGAATACTTTTTCCACTGAATCAGAAAATGCAATTTTCATGGCTGCATTTGGATTTCAAGACAAGTCCCAACAATTACACTGAAATGGATACAGGCTGGCATCAGAAGCCAGAAGCTCATATTATCTTCAGCATTGTAAGCACTCCTTCTAAAAACCAGGGTTTTCTACTCTGAAAAACAGAAGTGTTTTCTGTCTCCTGCTATGCTATTTTCCTTAAATGCCAGATGTTGAATGATTCTTGTTCCAGTGGCTAATTTCATTCAAATGAATTCAAAAGAGGAAATGTGGGGTGTTTGGGGGTGTTAGGAATGTGTTTCCTGTGACAAGGAGTCTTTTCCTGAAAAATCCCTGAGCTTAATGGTGAGAAGGAAGAGAAAGCCTTCAGCTTAAAGAGCAAGATCTTTGGATTCTTCCTGAAAACAAGTAGAAAAACATCATTGATATAACAGAAATGTTTCTCCTCTGCCAGAAGCTACAGGTTTTGCTACAAGTTCTCATCATGGGTTAAACCAGTGCTGGTTGAATTCACACCAGCAAAAGAAGTGGATGCTGTAAAGTCGTCTGATTCAAGGGAGAAGCCAGCTGGTGCTCATCTGGAGAATATTTTAATGAATAGCTCAAAAGCTGCAGTGACCTGAGATTGGACTGGGAAATTGATAGGACTGAAAAGAACTTGAAGAACCAAGGGCAGTGAAAGGAGAAAATCTGGACATTTCAGACTATATGCTCTTGTATGAGTGAAAGCTGGAGGCCCAGGGACAACCAAGTCCTGGATGAGGTGAAAGAGAGCAGCCTTCCTGAGGAGAAGCTCTGGGCTGGTAACTGGTGCACAGATGGGGACATTTGGGAGGGAGGTTTCTACCAGCTGCAGTTTTTACTAAGGGTTTTTTACTAATTTACTAATTTCTACTAAAGTTACCAATTTTTTTTTAAACCTCATGTTTAGGTTATTCTTACTCTCTCCCACTTTGAAGGTTACTGGTACGATGAAATCTTCTCCATTTATATAAATCCTGAGATGTTTCACTGATTTGAAGGGAACTGATTTACTCCCTGACCTGAATTCTGACCTCATTTAGGCTGATCAGGTGTACTTGCTACAATTCTAAGAATGCATTCAGAAATATGGATCTTACAGGTAAAATTTTGTATGCAGTAATTAATTTTCTCCATCCATTTTGGTATCATGGGCCAAATTCTGTTTCCAAAGACATTACCTGTGCCAAGGTAAGCTTCAAGTATATTTGATATCCAGTAAAAATGTAGTATGTCTGGACTAAAAAATAAAAAAAAATATTTTTCTACTTTATTTAAAGGGGGAAATAAAGTCCTCATGGATTAAGAAGCATTTTGAGAGAGGGGGGATAGTACACTACATGCTGCTAGGAAGATGACTTTGAATCTTAAACTTTTACTATGTTTAAAATTTAGTAGTAGGAAAATAAACTCCTTTGTTTTACTCTGAGTGTTAGGAATAAATCTTCTCTGACACAAACCTCAAATTTACTTCAATGTAAAATGCAAAAGTCAGGGGTTTTTGTTCGCTTATTATTGTAAATCAAAAACTTGCAAATTGACTTTATAGAAAGGCTAAGAAAAATCACATTAAAGCTGTATTAGTACTTCACTTTAGGAATAAACAGCGTGTGATTTTTCTCAGTAGCCTTATTTAGCACACAAATGTAATTGAATTGCAACTGACTAATTGCAATTTATTTCTGTAGAGTATGAAAGGTTCCACTTGCCAAACTATATCCTGTGTGCATGTATGCATATTTTAAGCCAAAGTTCTCAAGAAGCATTGTAACACCCCCAAAGTGAATCTGTACCATTAAACTGTTATTGCACTTCATCCTGTTCTAGATGACTTACTTTTTTTTTTTTTTAAGTCAGCAGAGCAGTAATAAAGCTTTATGATGGGTATTTGCCAAACTTACTTATTGATAGTGGTGCCTCAACAGGGATTCTACAGTGTCTTTTAGTTTTCATTAAGTGGGTAAGGGAGCAGTAAAATTGCATCTGGAAACTATTTCACTTCAAATTTAAACTAAGGGACTTAGGAAATGGAGTAGACACCACAGTCAAGGAAGAAACCCAAAAGTAGTAAAGAGGAAAATCAGAAATCACTGCAATAATGCATCTTTTGCCTTTCAAAATGGCTTTTATCTAGAAAGCTAAAGATGTTGGAATACATATTTAATTTCATCAAAATCAGTGGATTGATTCCCTCTGCATTATATGTCCCCAAAAGTCATTATAAAAATGCATAGAGAAGACAAAGACTGTTCCTCTTCACAGGGGAATGGACTTTTCCAGCCAAATCTAAAGCCTAGAGGGATCCTCATCTGTTGTCAAAATTTACACGAAGACCACAGTGAAAGTTTAGTTACATGTGCAACTTCTTCTCCTCATATTATTAACTGGGGTGGAAACCAGGAGAGAAGAGTGAAAGATATGACTGATGAAGTTAAGGCTGTATGGGAGAAGCCTCTTTGTTACTGTGCCTCAGTGTAGGAATAGTTGAGTATCACTGCCTTGGAAAACGGACTGGAGAGGAAGACAACATACTTCTCTTTGCATCTGCTTGTTTATATTTTCCCCTGCAGAAAATGCTGTTAGGAAATCTCAAGCAGCTTTCAAACTGCACAGCTGGCAGGGGCAACATCTGCTGACATGGATTTGTACTCACGTGTTTGACCGGTTCATGGGGAAATCTGCAATAAACATGCAGTTTTGCACGTGTAAGTTTTGCGTGGTTCACCCATTGTATGAATCTTTTCAGCTGCTTCATAACTAAGGATGATTAAAAATGTATACCCAGTGTTTTAGCTACGTACTTGGAATTAGATGCACAACTGAAAGGATGTCAAATGCCAAACATGCAATGGAAAAGATTATGAAGTGATAAGATGCTTTCAGACAATTGTTCAAAGGAACTTAATCATGTGTTTCAATTGTTAGCATTAAGGGTACTCTGTGTTTTGCTGAATGGAGGTTGAAAATATAGGTCTTTGCTTCTATGGTTCATATGGGTCTATGAGGTGAACGGGAAATTCTAGCTGGGAACTGAAATAAACTATGATGAGGCCATGAAAGGAAAGGGTCTTCTTATCCCAGTGAAATAACTTTGTTTCACAGATGACCGGGGAGCTCTGTTTCTTATTCACATCTGCTATAGTTATATCCTGTACTTCACAAATCTTTCAGGGGAAAGAATGACAAAGTCAAATGCTTTTTCCTTTTTTTTTTTCTTTTTTTTTTTTTTTTTTAAGAGAAAGACCGTAATATGAAATTCCCAATTTTTTGGAAACCTAAGTAGATTAGATGAATTCTCGAAGGACAGGACACAGAGACTGAAAGCAGATGTAAACACAGAATGAATCAAAATAAATTAAACACTGCAGCAGTCATGGAAACCTGGAAAGTGATTTGTCGCCATCCTTTTTCCAAAAGCAAGTATTTACAAAAAGACTCCTTGGCAACAAGAAGACAATAATGAAAAGTAGGGATAGCTTTTTGAACCATCAATTATATACATGAGAGATAATGCGTCATATTAAGGATGTAATCTGGACATCTATCCATGGAAGATTCTTCTTTTTCCTTTGTGTTTTCCTAGAATGATTTTGTTGCAATGCAAAGAGAAAGCAGATTATATGTTCCTTTCCAAAAAGCACATGAAGAAAAAGAAGAGAGAAGGGAATGAAGATGGAGCCTGCTTATGCATTGCCAATGATTTGAATGGGCAGGGAAGCAATCTGCACAACAAAAATAACCAGCAAAATGAAATTAAATGAGAAGAAAGGGAGAAAATTGTGGCCTTTGGTCAGAAAGAACTGTGCCAGTGTAATTTTAGACAAACCCTTCCTATGTTGCTCTCTGCCTGATCTCTTCTGTCTCAACTCCTTGTCCTGAATATTCTGTTGTTCTGCTGGTGATATTGTTGTTTACTAGTTCAGCTCAAAAAGCTGAAAACAGACCTGCAGCAATATAGGACTCAAAAGACATGGGAATGTCTCTAAGGGGCTAGACCAAAGGTCTATTGTGGCATAAGAGAGTCCCTAAAGAAGAGTCTAAGGGAGTAACAGGCTATCCTCACTGCTCTCGAAAGAGCTTTGGGTCTAGCCAGCTACACTGGGGCCATGCAGCTGTAACAGAGCTTCCAGTGATGTGCTGCTGAAAGTGTGTTACGCTCACAGAAGTTGTTTTGAATATATTCAGTTTGTTTTACAGATGTAGAGACTGGGGCATGCAGAGAGGTGTTAGAGAGAGTGAGAGTGTCTCTTACGAGCTTGCAGTGAGTGAATTGCAGCTCCTACCTTTATTTAATTCAAAGAGCCTAATTCCTGAGCTAAATGAAATGTTTAATAGGATGCTTGTTACAAGGTCAATATTTATGCTTGTCACTTAAGATTCAACTTCATAAAAGATGGTGAATGAAGCCTATGTATTTTCTTGTTTCTTGTTTTGAACTTACTTTTGGCTGTTCTCATAAATGCAGACAGTTATCCCAGTCTTACAAGCCTTGATTTACCGTTTGATGCTCATCCCTCATTGCCCTATATGATGAATTGACTTGTTTGATCACTTACAGCCCAATTTCCAGCGCTTTTCAATATTTTTGTCCTCAGAACCAATAGAAGTGTACATATATAAGAAGATATTCTTTAGATGTTTATCAAAAACATACTTCATGCATTTTAAAATTGATGCTAGGATAGAGTACTGTATGTCCAACCTCATTATAATTTGCCATAAATGTATAGCTATTAGTTATATTACTACAATGTTTAGCAAATACTGGATTCCCCCTGTGTAATCCCTGTACAAATACACGTGGTAAGACACGGCGAGTACGTTTACATACTAAATCCCCATATCAGAGATAAAGGAAGGAACTGAGAGTGGATCCAATAGATGTGGCTACTGTAAAAGGAAAGAAAGTCACAGCTCATATTCAAATATTGCTTAACTGTTAATTCCCTTTGTTAACCGTTAGCTTTCTGCTCCTGTTTTGGGCCCTTTTGTCTACATCACTTGAATACAAGGACTTTGGGGAATGTTCAGACTGGTCACAAAAAAGTGATATGGATGAGAGTGCACCACTTTTGGTTCCTTTGCTCCTCAACGCTGGCCTTCAGCTTTATCTCAGCAAGCTTTGTACCTTGAAGCACCCCTGCATGTCCTCATGCCATCCCCTCCAAGGGAGGTAGTGCATTCCCTCGCTTTACTACTAAAAATCACTGTGTTGGGCTGCAGCGCAGCCCTCATGTTTGTCAGGTACTGTGAACTGAAAAACCACTCAAAATAAAGGAACTGTTTCTTTGGGTTGCAAAAGTTTGGGACCCATTTCTGACACCGAGGCCAGGTGGCACAAAAAGTCTACGTCTATACTTTTAAAATCTGTTACAGTCAAAACCAGAGTGTCTGCATCTGAACTGCCTGTTGGGAGCAGTCCTTGGTCCATGCTACATCCCAAACTCTTGGGAATTGTTTAGGGAGTGTTATGGGAGTCCCATGCCAGGGACTGTTCTAGCAACTGAACAGTTTGGACAATTTAATTCTGGGGCTGAGGTTTGTTATTTGATGTTGTTTAATTTACGATACCGGAATAGTAAGGGAATGGCCTGGAGCCAGCTTGGTGCTCTCAATATTGATGCAGCCAGGCCACGTCATGAAGGCTCAGGCTCCTGGTCCTGTTCTGTTTAATGGTATAGAGGTAGCTTTCCAGCCCTGCTACTGGGTGATTCTGGGTACCTTTCAACTGACTTCAAATTAGAAGGCATATGCTTGCTTACCTTACTGACTCTGCATCCTAGGTCTGAATTTCCCATGTTCAGGACCTTCTACCATCACGAGATGTCCTGAATCACCCATGATTGACCTGGCTTTCTGCTTCAGAGTTGAAGAATATTCCCTCATGTTAGCAAAGGTATTTCAGTCCATCATGATGTTACTTCACTACATCCTTTTCTTGTTGATCCATGCATGTTAACTGTCACCTGTCAGAAGTTTGCTTGGGGAGGAAGGGAATTCATACCAATATCTTCCTAGTGGATCTACATCTACGTGTTAGGTAACTATAGGTGTAAGAGCAGCTTTTCTGTATTTATAAGTTGTTTATATTTTATAGGGTGTAATTAGTATCACAGTCCAGTGTTCGTAACAACTCGGTTTCATGAAACTGCATGCTCATTAATGCAATTGCTATACTGGGAGATATTCTACACAGCCCATTTCATACTGATGGGTTTCTTTTGATCTCATTTTGTATTAACCACCATCATTTTCTCTCCTCATCAGTTTTTCTCAATCTTTAAATCCCCCAATGCCCCAAATGTGTTAGTTATACTTGGTACTTTAGTGCTGGTCTGGAGATGTAGACTCCACTGGAAAAATTGGTTTTGGGTGACATGGGTATTAAGCTAGCCAGCTAAAACAATTTGGTAAATATTTGTGCTATTCTGATGTTCAGCTTTTCATGTTCTTAACTTTATAGGCCCGTCCTAGGTGGTCTGAGAGGAACTCGCTATCAGTCTTTGTTTCTGTGTGTGCT
Organism: Theristicus caerulescens; assembly: GCA_020745775.1. Lineage (NCBI taxonomy): Eukaryota > Metazoa > Chordata > Aves > Pelecaniformes > Threskiornithidae > Theristicus > Theristicus caerulescens. The sequence goes on along the minus strand of CM036559.1, from coordinate 123,977,984 downwards.
GTGGAGTGAGCTATAAATTGTTTTTACAATATGTTTTTGTATAGTATTGTCAGGCTCTTTAGGATGAAGCATGAAGTTACAAAACAACCAGTTAGAAATTGATTGAACTTAAATACATAATAGCTTTTATCAGCATTAAATTTTCAAGCAAATTCTTCTGATCTCTCTCTCAGACATGTCAGGTTTGGGAAGAACATCTTCATGAACTGGTCAGACGTCTCGCTTTTCTAATCTTTTCAATCTCTTGCTGGCATGCTTGGAAACAGCTTGGCAAAATTTAAACTGTTAGGAAGTTGCAATGACTACCTGTGCTTCCACCTTTATCCAGTTGTTGCTTGTGTGGTAATTAGATTGTAAGTAGTCTATAAATATGTAATTCTAACAAAATTTTCACTTTGATATTCAAACCGTCAAGCTTTCCACTCAAGAATAACATTACCTATAGTAATAAAAATAGAATTTTTAAAAAGGGTTTTAAAGTGAAAAATGACATTTCTTCATCTAAAAATGAAGAAGTAAACCATTCTGATTTTTTTCAGGTATCTTTTTACATCTGAAATCACTCATCAAATATGAACAATGGTTACTGGGCCTTGCAAAATTTATCTTTAACCAAAGAAACTATCCCTGTGTTTTTCTTTCAGTGATGATATTACCCAGCCCCAGTTGTGAACATCTGACAGGAAACCTGTTTCTGCTCTTTGTTGTATCAGCCACACCAGCATCCTACACCATGACTTGGGCTCTGAGGCGTTATGGTGATACAATGACTGCTAACACAGCGTTTGAATTCTTTGTCTCATTTGAGGGCAAAGCTGGGCATCAGGATAAAGGAGCCTAAATATACCAGGGCGCGATGCCTATCAGCAGGAATGCGTCTTCTGCTGGAAAACAAGGTCACCAATCTGTCATCCCTGTCACCAGCACTTGGGGCTGGCAAGCATTGCCATCAGTCCCTGTGCAGACCGACTTTCTTCCATTCATGATCTTTTGTAAATGTAAATTACGTGCAATTGTTTCTGATTTGGGATTGAATTACTGAAATGTGTTAACCAGGAGAGTGGCACACAGCAAATAATAAGCTGATGATGAGGTATAAACTTTATGAAATATGAATATTCATGCTAGTGTTTATGAAACACTCAGGAGCTGAGAGCATTTCCTCTGCTATCATCTAGAAGATGTGTAAATACTTCATATGCTTGTGAATGCATTTTCTTATTGCTTTTACTTTTTCCTTGAGATCAGCTCCGTGTTCTGTATGCTGAACATAAAACCTCAAATATATTTTGATAGTGAAAATATTTGTTTCAGTTAATGAAAATCTCTCATGTAGGCTGCTGTTTCCTGTTAAAAGTGGGATGCCTTTTATAACTTGAAGGTGGTATTAGATTTTTAATTATATGTTGCTGTGTAACACTACTTAAATAGAACTTGAGAAAGAATTCTTGTGTAGAGAATAAGTGAAATTTAATGCATGGGTTCCATTTAATTAGACATTTTCTGCTTTAATAGTTGAATTCCCTACCCAAATTTCATTTCCATAATCAAGCCATGTTTAGACTGTTGACACATTGTTACTTCATCAAACATTCACTGCAACCTTTGCTTTCCAAAATTCTCATTATTCTAAGATTAATTGAGAATATTTGCATAATGCCAAAAGACAATGAAGTTTCTCATGAAGTGGATTTCCCACCCTGCCCCGGTTTAGGTAGTCTAATGAATAAAGTCATTGAGTGAGATGTAACAGCTGAAACAGCACTGTTACTGTGGGTTTTACAAACAATGACAGAAAATATTGAAAGTGTGGTGAAAAATATGTATTATTGTTTGTCCTGTAAAAGCTTCATTTCTCTCTTTGTTATTCAAATACATTATGTGAAAGATCTTTCCATAAAAGTTCCTGTCAAATGTATCTTATTATCAATGTATCACAATTACTTAAAGTTTTGAATTCACCACCAGTGAAGACAAAGCTTTTTAACCATCATGTTTATGAAATCGCTCACAAGATTATTTTACAAAGTTCTGGATAAGGTAGCAATTTGGGGCAGGAGTAAGGAGTTCTGCTGCTATATCTTACTAGTAGAGCTAAGGTCTTGTCTACTGCTGTGTGGAGATTAATTATACCAGCAGTTTTCTCTTTCTGGATACTTGGGTCAGAACTGGAGATGTGGGTTTGTACAAATGCCATGTCAAGTATGAAAAAAGAACCTCTCATATGTACAAAAGGGGAAAGGGAAAAGGCAGGAATGAGATACAGGACGTGTTTCCCCCCCTTAAATTATCATGAAAGAACATGGAAATAAGTTTTGACTTGAAACAGGCAGACTGGTTTTCTGCACAACTGCCCTAAACTGCAGTCAGATGTGTAAAAGGCAGAGGGGTGAATGGTACTCACCCCTGTAAAATGTTCCAAGATCATCAGAGGAGAAAGGAACATGGAAATTAAAGCTTTTTCAGAATTCAGGACCATCTGCATCCCTCATTCTGGTCTTAATTCTCTTAGTTCCTTGAGCAGGCACTTGGCTGTTTCAGAAATCTCTTTCAGGTCTTGTGCAGTGCTGGGGTTATGGGCTAACAGTGCTCATGGACCCACTTTTTGCATTGAAAAATGACCATGGAGCTCTTTCAACAAAAGTAACAGGCTAAGAGGCCAATTCATATCTATAAGAAACTGAAAGTGTTCTTTAAGAGATTGCTAATACGTTGGTGGCACTTGAAGTTTGCTGTTTCAGTATCACTGGAGATTTTCACTGTGGTCAGCTTTTAGTCATGCAGTAAGAATCAATTTTGTTTCATATTAGGATAACAGAGGGAGAACAGCTACCCTTCTGAGTAGAGTTATGTTTGGGGGAGACTGCAGAAAATATTACTGCCTGAAAAACAAACCATCCATCTTGTGAACTGTTCTGGTAGACTTTAAAGAAAAGAAGACACAATATTTAGCTCTCCAAAATCTAACTTTCCATCCCTTCCTTCATATTTTATTTTTAATCCCATTTCCAATCTTCAGAATAATCTACTCTCCATCCTTTCATTTTACATGAGGAAATTCTTTGACCTGGGCTTCTGTGACTCCATATTTTTATCCTTCTTTCACAGGCATTTCTAAAATCATAACATGCTCAGGAAGGATACTCAGCAAGTGAGTAGTTGGTACCAACACACTATATATATATATATATATATGTATGTATATGCATACATACACACACACACGTATATACCATGTAGCAGCCATAAAACAAATTAAATATTGTATCTTTTTTTTTTTTTTTCCAGAAAAGGCATAAACAGCCTGAGGAACTCATTATTACAGGATGTTGTTGCAGAAGCTCTAAGTGTATTTCAAAATGGAATAGGAAAATAAACTAGAGAGACGGAGATTGTCTGGGACTGTTAAGTGTTGAACACAACTTTTATCTGAAAGCTTCCTAACAGTTTTTAGACAGAGGTCTCAGCTGCAGAGTACCTAACGTGTTGTCAGTGCTCTGCGAACATTATTTCTGGAAATGAACATGGATAACTAATTGCATTGGAAGCTCTCACTGCTTCTACACAGAGTGACCCCTCTGAGGGCGGGGCGGGGGCTGGCAGGGTACTTGGTTTTCCTGGGATGTAACGTTTGCAGTAGTATTCTTTGAGATGGTGCTGCCTTTGAGTGTGACGCTGTCACATAACCACTGAGAAATTTATACAGACATGAATGGTAGGGAACAAAAGCATTTCTCTTAAGCCTGAAAATAGATAAACTGCACTGTTATGTACGTGGGAAGGTTATATAACATTCCTTTACAAAGTCCATGTTAAGCCATGTTTTTCCCTCTGTCTGAAAGTATTCCACACAAAACAAATACCTGGTGAAACACCCATGACATTCCTAATGGTTTTGCTCATCATATTTATCTAATGGAAGCCAAATGATCGCTGTCAGGGACAAAGGGGTGCCCAGGGCTCCCAGAGAGGACATGGTGTGCCAGCTCCAAAGAAAAAGACTGCAGCCACCTTCTTGGTTGGACATACTGGCAACCACATGGCTGGTGGGATGTGAAGCTCAAGGCCATCTACACTAATAACAGGTCAGTTGCTTGTCAATAAAATTCCTTTTGATGCTATGGCTTTCACTCTTGCTGCTTTCTATGTGTTTTCAGAAGACAAGACTGATGATGCAACATATAATGTCAATCAGTGGGCTGCCAGGAGAGAGCTTCACGCATTTATATGTGATAAAGCACTGTATTTCCCCTTCAGCAGCTATTCAAAGAGAATCTGATTTCTCTTGCACTGGCAGAAGTCCTAGGCATCATTGCACAATTGCAGCACTTTGATGAACTTTGGAATTTGAAAATCTCTGGTTCTTGTAGCAGATAGAAAGGGTTTAAGAAGAAGTACTAGAGTGGGGGAACGAGAACAGAAAAGAAGTGAAGAACGGTAGCCCCAGTGAGATATTTTGAGCAGCAATTAGCACAGGTAGGAGATTGGCTGATGCATTTCTTCCAAATGAAATGGCTACATGACTTTGTCTAGTACTTTCAGCTAGATAACTAGTATAAGAAACAGATTGCAGAGCTGTCACTTAACAAGCTGAACCTTGAGTCTACATCTTGTTGCCTCATTACAAAGCCCCAACATCCTTCACCCTGTGCTTTGGGCCTTACATTTGTCAGTAGGTAGAAGGAGACCTGGCTAATTCTTCACTACAAAATTAGTTTGTAGGCTAATAGCTGAGATAACCTGTCTTAAGAGTTAAGCTTTTTAAAGATATCTATGTCAATTGTTGATTTATAATTTATATTAGTTACACTGATGGCATCTAAACAGTTTTATTTTACATTCCAGATTAATTTAGACTGAATCTATCTTATGCTTCAACTCACATAAGCATGCTGAGGAGAAATGGGTGTATTTATTCCTGTCCTAGTGTTACCTAGTGCAAAATGTTGTATTTTGCTTTACTGAGCCCCAAAAGAGCTGGCTAATACTGTTGAGAACAATTCTCTACTCTGAAAGCAGATGCACAACCCTCCTTAGTGACAGCTTATAGAAAAGGGTAATTGCACACCGTTCCTTCATTTTGGGTTAACAGTGAAATGGGCATCGCAGAATGTGCCACCTCAAGGTTACCTCAGCACCACTAGACTGATCATAGAATCATAGAATCATAGAATCATAGAATCATAGAATGGCTTGGGTTGGAAGGGACCTTTAAAGGTCATGTAGTCTGATCCCCCTGAAATGAGCAGGGACATCTTCAACTAGATCATCAGTGCTGTTTGATAAATGACACTTTTTTTTCCTTACCTACCCACTCAACATAAGCATGTCTCTGCAATAAGCCTTTGGGTTTTCAGTTCTGTCCCCGCAGAACTGTCTTCCTTCTGCTTCCTTTATTTCCTGCTTGTCCCTAAAACAAATTGCAGAAACTATGCAAATCAAAAGGAAAAAACATGTATTTGATAACTTTTTGAAAAAACAAAGAAATGATCATTTTCCACAAGGCTGGTGTTAGTATCATTCGATGCAGAAATGTTGGAACTGAGCCAGAGTTAATAGCAGCACAGTGACAGCCAGTGTAACTTGATAAATGCCAGTTTTCTCCCTACCTGTCTGCTCTCTGAGGACCTCTCTCTCTGCAATAAGCATATGCCTTCTGACTCCCTCCCATCACGGGTATCGCAATAAAGTTTGCAACTCCAAATGTACTACAGCTTCTCCCCCTGGCCCTCCCTTCACCTACTTTCCTCCACCTTTCCACATAGCTAAATTATTTAAGCCCAAGGCTCCTTTGCATGTTTCCTGCTAAAGGTAGTTGTTTGCTAAATTGAAAAGCTGGAGGAAAAGTTTTGAGATTAAAATAATACCTGTGTTCCTGTGGCAGTGACTTGAGAGTGGTGCGGAGCTACCTTGTCTGACCTCTCCCATGATGGATTCATTAATCTCACTGAAGGTGCCAGAAGATCAGCTAACTGCTTTTCCTATTTGGCTGCCCCCAGATGGCATTTCTGAGGAAACAGTGAAGATTGGATGGAAGATATGACTTGAATTTCAACAGCCCATTGCTGTTCCAGAGTGTTTAGTCTAAGAAAAAGACAGAGGTTACCTCAGTCCATTTTGAAATCATGCATGAAAAGCATCTGGAAGAACATACAGACTCTTCCTTAATTGATTGAGACGTGACCTTCAGCCGCGGGAGAAACCATGCTGTACGCTGCATTGTACAGAGCTTTCATTAGCACTAAAGTGCTTTTTAAAATAACCCACTTAGTTCTTCTGTACTCTTAGGTGAGAAAAAGATGCACAAAAATATTATTAAAGTCTTTCAAGATTTAAAAGTCTCATTATTTCTGTGACAACCTGATACAACTGCCTAAAACCAACCTGTCAGAGAGCAACCTTAGCCCAGCCGTCAGGGCAGTATGATTCCTGCTGTTTCCCATGATACACACCTGCCTCAGAATATTGCTTTATGGGCCTGAATACTCCACTAGTTAACATGCAATGCTGCTATATGTTTCACTTAGAAGCCTCTTTGGCATCTGCTCTCTAATGTGTCAAAAAAAGGCATTCATAGTCTAGCTAGGGAAATGGCCTGTGTCCAGGGTAAGGAAAGCTCCTGTACAGTTCATAGGATTTTCTCCCATGAAATGCTTTTAAGATCAGACCCTAAATCTGTGTATTGGACTATAGGGAATTTGACTGCTTTTAATCTTATAGATTTGGTTACTGTGTTGTCTGAACCCACAGTTTAGGACCAGGTAAGAATGTGAGGATTACGCCATAATTAACTTCGGTTCTCCAGAGCGGTAGAGAGATCGTACCTGACACAAACACACATGGATAAGCATGGGGCTCTGCAAGGAAGGAGGAGCTCTGCAGAGCTCCCTGCATGGAGAATCATCATTAAATATTTGTTTGGGAAGAGCTTATGAAGGAATCTATGCTATCATACTAAGGTTTTTTTTGACACTGTGCTGACATCTATACCGCTACCTAAAGAAGGATAAGAATCAGGGAATATGTAGTTAAGTGATGTGGATGATTACAGGTTCAGGGTTTGAGTTTGCCCCATTACATTTAACAATATGGACATGACTTGTGAGAGCCAGTCCATGCCCAAAGGCCAATAGGCTGAATAGGTAAGACAAACAGATGGTGGGGTCCAGGGAGAAGAGGGAATAAGCTGACTGTAAAGGGTCACTGGAAGTAGTCTTGCAGTGTCAGAGGCTTGATTCATTGTGTCTTTCCTTCTGGATGTGTTTCATGAACAACACAAACAAACAGAGAGATAATAGAAATGGAGTCTGGGGAGAGGGTCCAAATGAAAGGTGAAAAGATGCTGGGAGAGAAACAGCAATGGCATGTGTGGATCAACCATCTCACTGGTCTGATGAAGGGAAACTTCAGAAGCAAGGGTGGAGGAGTAAAGCTGAGGCTACTACTCATTACAGAGCTTTTCTTCTTTTTTGGCTTTTTGGCTTTAGCCCTTTTGGTTTATTCCTATTTTATTCCAAAATGCAGAAAAAGGAGAAGCTGTTCTGTTCTCCTGGATGGCTGCCATTATACAGGGCAGATTCCCAAGGGCTTCTTGGTCTAGGGAAGTGCCAAATAGCTAAGCTGAGCTTTACAGGACAGCTGGGCAAGAACAGAGATGGAACTTTAAACTGCAGCTTTTATTTCCTCAGTAAATCTTTAACCATCAAGACAGCCTCCTGTAGGGATTTAAGGTCTCTGCCTTTGTTCTTCTAAGACTGTTCTTTATATTAACTAAGGTGGTGAAAGGAATAAAACCCAAGAATGTTCAAGACATTTTGTTTTGTCTTCTAAACACACAATTATGATACTTAATTACTGACTATAGTATCAGAGCCAATGTGGGATGGCTTTGTCTTATAATTTTACTATTCATTCCAGTCTCCCCATATCAAGAGCTGTCTGTTTTATTTTACAATCTACATTGGGATAAATCATCTCTAAAAGTGCCCATTTTTCTTCATCAGCTGTAACAGGGACTCTAGTGACTGGTTCAGAAGGATGAAGACATCTACACGAATCTCAGATTAATTTTTCCTCTCAAACACTGGATAATCCTATAAACCTATAGTCCAAAAAAAATTGGACTAAATGCTAACCAAACCCAACTTCTTTCACAAGGTCCAGTGTGCCTGGCATTTTGTTAACTTGCTCAGCTCATGGGTATTGAATATATTCCAGTACTTCCAAACTTCCTCTGAACCAACAAATGTGGGCTGAGACCTTTAGACTGTGTGCTAAAAAGTAAATGTTTCATCTGATTTCAGTTTTAAAGAAAACATACCTTGTCATCAGATGTGACATGTTCTGTGAAGCTGTTACTTCAGTAATATGAATCTATCAATCTTTTTAAATGGAGCGTGCTTTGTAAAGAGAGGTGATAACTTTCATTAGATGAAAAACTATACCTGGAAGAAATGGACTGGCTTCTAATAGGTAAGTTTGCCCTTTTTTCCCACGCATAGATATAAAAAACCCCTGCCTCTCTGCAAACACAGACACTTTTATATCCACCATAGCTATCACTACTCTTGCTTTGTAGGTCTCTTTTCAAAGTAAGTGGGTCCTGATTACTTTTAAGTTAGCAAACTTTATTCTAGTTATTCTTTCTCTCTGAGATAAAATCTCCAGGAGTATTTGAATTATCTATGCCCATATGGGTGGAAAACTGGTTTTTTCACTTGATTGACTACACAGCTTTTCAAATCAATATAATTCTTCTTGATATAGGAAGTTAAGCCACTGTAAGGCATTAATCTATACCATTGCAGTCACACTGATACAATTCATCATATGCCTAGTTTTATATTGAAATGCATGACTCTTCTTAACTGTTATTCTGGAATTAGAAAAGTCACTTTTACTTTGGTTCCAGCATCCACATTGCAATTTATGTCCTTAAACTGTTAGTGGTATAATTGCATTTGTACCGCCTTTCTGCTTAATTTCTCTGTATCGATAAAATTCTAGTCTGACCTGTACAAGATATAATGTGGAGACAGATCAGTATAAAAGAACATCAGTAATTCTGATTTCCAAGGCTAATATTCTTGACACTGTCATTAAGACATGCTATTTGATTTTAACTTAATGAAATCTGTAATATATTAATGGTGCAGTTTTTTTCTATTTGACAGTAATAAAAACAAAGTCTAGTTAAACCAGTATACCGATCTTTGAAATAAAATAGTGTGTGTGCACGCACACATGTGTGTGTGTATTGCAAAAGCAGACATAATTTTAAATATTTCAGGTAGTACAACATCTTGACAAGATCTGATGGATTTACTATTCATCTTTAAAGGAGGTTATTCAACTTAAGCACCGTCTTTTTCAATATGCTTTTAAGGTTCATCCTAATGGAAATAATAATACTGAATAGCTGGATAGCAATTCACATATTCAAAGCACTGTGCAAACATTAACTAATACAGTTACACAACATCTAAATAACTATAATACTGGCTGTCAAGGCAATGAAGAAGCAGACAAATGCAGAGCACTGCACACGGTTCTGGAATGGATTCTGCAGCGAAGAGGGAGTGAGCGAGATCCCTCCCAACAGAGCGAGGTTCGGCGTGCCAATGTGCTCCAGGTTTGCATTGTTCTCTTTCAGCCACTCGCGATGCTATGTTTAAAGTGTTAATTAGCAGGTAGCAGATGCTGGTCCTTTGCCAATTCCGCCTTGGAAGTGTTCTTTGTACTGTACATCAAAATATAGCGATGCCAGTTCCAGGTTTCTGGTGACTGGTTTCCTATTGAACATCTGGGTACAGTTCTGGGTACTGACACTTTCAGAATTTTTTTCTTTAATCTTCCTTATTTTTTCTCCTGTTAGGATTTTTTAAAACAAGCTGCTGACAAGAATGCAGAAAAAAACTGATTTGGTGTTTTGGGTGATGGCATTCTGTCATTGTCATCTTTATGTTTTAGCTGGTCTATGGCAATAACAGCAGAATATGCTGACGAATTCATTGGCATGCTTCAAAGATACAGTTGGAGACATTTAATTCCTTGCAGCCTTCTGTTAATTTCCTGGTTTAGAAATCAGTGCTGCTGAGGTCTGTTAAACAGTAGCAGAGTTTGCAATGAAGCCCTCTGTTCCTCAACGACACCAGCTGTAAGCACATTACTGCCTGTTACAAATGTACTTTTTTATTCACTATACCTTGAATGGATGAGAAAATAATCAATTTTCCTGCATCCATGACTGTACCTGACTCCTTGTGGCCTTGTCTGATATATTATACCAATCTGGACGTGATAAAAGCATTGAATGTTATTTCAGTTTTATTCTAAGCTGAGAAGAATGGGTCCAGACCTTTGACATTCAAGTGCAAGGGAAAGCTTTTCATTTTAGTGTTAATGTTCATACTTAACAATACAACTTCCTCCATTTACATGTCATCTTTCATTGTAAACGTTCAAAAGTGGTGTATGAATGTGATTGTGCACACATTTTATGAATGGATCACTTCACACACGGTTGAAATAAAGCAGCAGTTGCTGGGAGATGTGCAAGCATTTAGTCATGAATAGCATTCTGCAGAGCAATTCAGGGCATGTCGAATTGATACTCCTTTGCCTGTGAGAAGTAACATGTCTTTAAAGATCATATGTATTGTCATTCTGGTTTTATCATTTATTTAAAAACAGATAGCTGAGAACAGGCCAGCATTCCTAGTGCATTGTGGTGTTGGTTTATCTAATTAGTAAATATCTATTAGTAAAAATTGCTAGCAACTGGCTGATTTCTATTGCTTATCCCTGAAATATGTTTGCTTCCCATTGTAGAACTGAAGAGTTTATACTTTTGAATGCAGTGTTGAAGTATCTATATGTATGCACTAATATGAGAGCAACAGGAAACACAGAAAATCGTGCTTAAATTTTGTTTCTGAATATTGGATTCCTACATCTTGAGAGCTGTTCTGTCAGACTCCAGTGATCTGTGTTGTTTTGTGAAGCCTTTCTGTGAAGCTGGCCTTCAAATTCTTTTTACCCCTTGATGATTTCACTGGGTTTGCAAAAACTCAGCTTCTGTCTTGATATATTGCAATGCTGTCACCATCATTTGCATCTCCAAAGTCACATTTGTGCCCTCACAGAATATGCCTCTTTTGAAATCTGTAATAATGAAGTATTTCTAGGTTTTTCGTTAAAAACCAGCAGATGTCATAGTTTCTCCAAAAAGAGCAGATTTCTCCTCAGTCCTTTGAAACTGCAGCAACTCCTTAGGTATTTGTGTGCAGTATTTCATGCAGCAATAATGCTGTGTTAGGTAAGTTACTGCTGAGCAGCATGCTCCAACCATCGGATCTTTTAGCTACTGTCCCTTTTAGGTAGAATATGTTAATATGAAAATATCTCCATTTTACTTGCTGAAACATAGGGAAGATGTTGCTGTGATGCTAAACACCCAAGGACTGTGTGGCACTGTCTCAGGTTAAATATTGTATGTAGGCATTTTCTGAATTTTATTGCCACTGTCCCTCCATTCAGTCATGTTTGATGTCTGAGCTCTCTTTTTGTTGCTGCTCTGATGTCTGTCCAAAATGGTTAAATGGATTCAACTTAATGAGATGCTGCACTAAGGGAATTAAGTAAACACTTTTGTAATGAAAGTGTAACTGATGGAATGTGCCTACTAGTTAAATCAACTAAAATTGGTCTTACCTAACTTTAGCTACTTAAAAATTGGATAGTTTGTCTGAAGAAACTGTCGTGCCGTCTTCTGCACTTAAGGGAGAAAAGTAAACACGTCCAAGGGCCATTTCATCTCTTCCTAAGATTAGTGTTGGAGAATTGTCCTCTGGAGACAGCTGTATCTCTCTATTAAGTGTAGAAGGAACCTAAATGGCTGTTTCAACCTTGATGATTAGTTTGAAGATGGTTGGAATTAGGTGATCTTAATAGGCACAATAAATGAAGTCCATTCTTACTTTTTCTGTTGCAGCCTGTGTTTGGAAACAACAGCACAGTTGTATTCTTGATCTTCATCAGTAGTAGCTAAATAGACAATATTCATCCTATTGCAGCTATGCATTTACTTGTGGCTCTTGTTAGAATAGTACCTAAGCTCCTGCAAATCATCACTGGCATTTTCTTTGCACTGTCTCTAGGTAGGGAAAGGTGATTAGCATTCCTGTTTTTCAGATACAGAATTGAAGTGTAGCAGCTACTTGTGCAATCAACTGCATCATAACTGATGCAGCAAGAATTAGTCCTGGGGTCTTGACAAGACCTGCAGCCTGAGGTAAAGGTAATCTCCTCCTCTGTCAGGGTTGGAGAAAGGAGGGAAAGCAAAAAAAAAGGTGAGGAAAAATGTGAATGGGAGGGGAGAGCTACCTTCCTTCGAACAGTCTGCTTGGGGGTTTCTCGCACAGAAAGACGGTGGCACAGCTGGGATCACAGTGTGGGCCTGCTGAGCTCTCATGGTGAAGAGCTCATCCAAAGTGAATCTTTACCTGTATGCATCCCTAGATTTGCACTAAAGAAAACAAAAAGCCCAGTGGAGATATAATTTAGCTTAAAAAAAAATGTTGATTTTTTGCTTTTGTGATTAATTTTACATGGAGGAAAGAGTACAGTACATTTAACATTAGCTCCCTAAGATTTAGGCATGCTGGCTGTCTCAGCTCTCCCTGTACTCTAAGGAGAAAGAGTGAGGGCTAAACAGGAGTCTATTTGGATGGAATAAATTGTCATCTCCCTCCCTTACCTATAAAGAAAACCTATATATTTAGCTTGACAACTAATGTTAGATAAGATGAATCCCATGCAAAAGAAAGATGGGAAGTCAGTGAAAAAATAACAGTATTTAGAGAAATCTAAATGTTGAAATAAGCATATGCATTCAACATATTTTTATACTCAGGATCAGAAAGAACTTGGTAATTTGAGTTTGTAGGGGGCTAATGCAGATAAATGGTCAAAATAATAATGAAGATGCATACTCTGTAATAGGCTGGAATAATGAAGATACATGGTCTACAACAGACTGGAATAACAGAAGAGGCTTCCAGCCTGTGGGATGCCAGGAGATAAGGAGTCTAGAGCAGAGCTAAGGTGGGATGTCTTGTTCCTCAGAGAGCACCATATGACAGGCTGGGATTTCTTCCCATTCACACTTCAGGCAGTCATAAAAGAGAGAGGTTGGAGGGGGGGGGGCAAATTGTGCTCACTCAAAAATCTCCTGGCACCTTTTCCAATCAATACTCAAAATACTGATGTTGGCTGTGAAAAAAAAAAAAATCATTTCAGAACAGAAGTTAGGAGAATTTGTTGTGAAATGAATCAGGGAAACAGCTTGACCTCAGTCAGGAAGAGGCTCTGTGCACTGTGTGGACCTATCAAAACATGTGCGGTATTAAATATAGCTCCTCCTGACATTCAAAATTGCCTACTACTGATCTGCTTCTAGCTGAGAAATGACGGCACTGCTGGTGTAGCTAAGTGAAATGGTTACTGTTAGCATGTTTCTTCTTGACAGAATCAGCCCATATTAAGTTCACAACACTTTCTGCAGGACTGAGGCAATTTTATAATTTTTTTTTAATTAGCTTTCTGAGCTTGATTATTTTAATTCTGTTAACAGTAGCTCTTGCTTCAGCAGTGGAGGCAGGCATCTTAGATTTCTGTGTCTCTTTAAATTTTAACCTCTGAGTGAATGCAGCTGGCTCAGTTCTGCAGATGTGGGAATCAGAGCTGGGTAAAGCTGAGCAGTTCAGCCAGTCAGCCTTGGAGCTGGTGGACTTTGTATGGGCCTAGCACTGAGATGTCTTTTCCAGCTACGGTTTTGATGCTTGTCTGCTGTATCATGTTGGTTGTGCCAGTCAATAAGGTGCATTTCTTTATCTGGAAGCTGGCAGTAAAAGCGGGATTGCTTTTCAGCCTGGCTGGGACAGGGAAGGGGATGGGATGGGGTGGGATCTGCTCCCCCTTCTCCATCTCAGCAGCTGTGGCTGTACATGATGGGGAGGACAGGGCTATGGGATACAAGTGGTGGTGTGTGACGGGGAGTGGGAATTGTCATTGCAAGGGAAAAAGGGGGCACGTGGAGAATGAAGACATGGAGAAGTGATGCTACCCTGACCTGCAGCAGCCATGCACCTCCGTAGCTGCCACCTCGTACCTGCAGGAACGTGGGGCATGGGGAAGCAGAGGGAAACACAGCACCTGGCTTGTTGTTCCGGCCAGCTGCAGCTTCGCTTGCCTGAAGCTGGTCTGGGAGTCAACAATAAGTGTCCTGGGCTTGATGCCTGCCACTAAGGTCATATATTGCAGTTTGGGATAGCAGTGGGTTCTCAGTATTGCCAAATAAAAGAATTTTAGCTGTGTGAACCTCACCCAAGAGACTTAGGGTCTGGAGTCAGTAACAGAGAGATGCAGAAGAGGAAGGGAAGACCCATAGTGCCCATAGTGACCTCTATAATTCAGGCAAATTGTCCTAGTTCAACATCAGAGGCAAGACATTTGAATTTTTTTATCCTCTGTCCCACAGAGAACTGTGCTGTATAAATGATCTCAGTACTCAAAGCTAAGGAAAACAAGTGATGACCTGGCAAAAGTCATGTTTCCAGCATGGCTGTGTGCTAGGAGTGCAGTCTTTGGGGTGCCTGAACACCTCCTTTCCTCACAGCTGAGGGTGACACTTCTCATCCCTCCCTTTCTACTCCTCAGAGAAATTTTGGGTCAGTGCCACATGCCTTCCACTTCTGCAGTCTTCCCTGGAGGTCCTTCTCTCTTCTTCCACTGAAACAGTTGGTTGTGATTAACAAAGATGGTTAGCAGGAAATATTGGGACAAGATGTGAAAAAACCTTACTGAGAAAGAATTCATCCCTGCTGCCAACAGAAGGTATAGAAAGCTTGACCACATTACGACAAACCGGTCTTTTAAATGTCACCGATGGAACCAAATGTGTACGGGTGATATTTTCCTAGACCGCTGAAAAAGGAGGCTGGTGTGCTATGGTTTGATATTAGCAGGTCTGGTTTGCGCATCACCTCCTACATTCCTTCTGAAATAACATTGCTAGAAATCTTATTTGGAGAATGAGGCCTATGTTGTATAGAATGTTATTTAAAATGCTGTGGTCTGCAAAGAAATCCTTCTCTCTTCAGCATTTCTACACTGGTTGGCCAATGTTTACTCTTTTGTTTCATTCCTTAATCTCATTTTAATGCTAGGATTTTCAAAATAAATTGCCTGCAGTTGGAGGCTTAGTCACATTAACTAACTGACTCCTAAAGTACTACCCACCCAGCTGGAGCTACAGACAGCAGTTCTACCTTTGTGGCACCTGGCAGTGGCTATAAGAAGAGATGCAACTTATTGTCACTATCAGAGAGGTGAAAAGTTAAATAAAAAATTAGGCTGATTTATGAAGGCCACTCATCAGTGAAAGCTTGGCAGCACATGGAAGCAGTCCTTACAGGTATCTGAACAAAGCATGATCCATTTCAGTGTTGTTTTTAAACTCTACTTCTCGAAAAAGAAATGTAATCATACTTTGGAGCCACAGGGAGAAGGAAATTCCTAGAATTAACTTGGAGTCTCATTAAGAAGTCTGTTGAAGGGCTGAAACCCACTTTTTCTGTTGGGCTATTTGGTGGGTTTTGCTCTATTTTTAAAATAACACCAATACTCCCTCACACTGTATTGGGTTTGCATGGCAAGGTTTTGGTAGCAGAGGGGCTACAGGGGTGGCTTCTGTGAGAAGCTGCTAGAATTTTCCCCTGTGTCCGATAGAGCCAATGCCAGTTGGCTCCAAGACGGACCCATGGCTGGCCAAGGCCAAGCCCATCAGAGATGGTGGTAGCATCTCTGGGATAACATATTTAAGAAGGGGAAAAAAAACCTGCACAACTGCAGCCAGAGAGAGGAGAGAGACTGTGTGAGAGGAACAACTCTGCAGACACCAAGGTCAGTGCAGAAGGAGGGGGAAGAGGTGCTCCAGGCGTCGGAGCAGAGATTCCCCTGCAGCCCATGGTGAAGCCCATGGTGAGGCAGGCTGTCCCCCTGCAGCCCATGGTGAGGCAGGCTGTCCCCCTGCAGCCCATGGAGGTCCATGGTGGAGCATATATCCACCTGCAGCCCGTGAAGGACCCATGCTGGAGCAAGTGGATGCCCAAAGGATGCTGTGACCCTGTGGGAAGCCCACACTGGAGCAGGCTCCTGGCAGGACCTGTGGACCCATGGAGAGAGGAGCCCACACTGGAGCAGGTTTGCTGGCAGGACTTGTGACCCCATGGGGGACCCACACTGGAACAGTTTGTTCCTGAAGGATTGTACCCTGTGGAAGGACCCATGTTGGAGTAGTTCATGAAGAGTCATAGAATGATAGAATTGTTTGGGTTGGAAGGGACCTTTAAAGGTCATCTAGTCCAACCCTCCTGCAATGAGTAGGGACAGCTTCAGCTAGATCACGAACTGATCAAGAACTGCATCCTGTGGGAAGGACTCACATTGGAGAAGTTCATGGAGGACTGTCTCCCGTGGGAGGGAGCCCACGCTGGAGCAGGGGAAGAGTGTGAGGAGTCCTCCCCTGAGGAGGAAGGAGCAGCAGAGACAGCGTGTGATGAACTGACCACAACCCCCGTTCCCTGTCCCCCTGTGCTGCTGGGGGGGAGGAGGTAGAGAAAATCTGGAGGAAAGTTGAGCCCAGAAAGAAGGGAGGGGTGGGGGAAAGGAGTTTTAAGGTTTAGTTTTTATTTTTAATTACCCTACTCTGATTTGATTGGCAATAAATTGAGTTAATTTCCCCAAGCTGAGTCTGTTTTGCCCATGACAGTAATTGCTGAGTGATCTCCCTGTCCTTATCTCGACCCATGAGCCTTTCATTACGTTTTCTCTCCCTTCTCTGGCAGAGGATGGGGAGAGAGAGAACGGCTTTGTTGGGCACCTGGTGTCCAGCCAGGGTCAACCCACTGCAGGTATTTTCAAGAGCATTTCATTCTGGAAATTGTCTACTCGCTAATGAGAATTGTTTTTCTACATTTTATTAAACTGTCTTTCCACTCCCAAGCCTAGGCTAATGGAAACTGTTTGTGATCAAGGTGACCCGCTTAGTGGATGAGGGGAAGGCTGTGGATGTTGTCTACTTGGACTTCAGTAAGGCCTTTGACACCGTCTCCCACAGCATTCTCCTGCAGAAGCTGGTTGCTCACGGCTTGGACAAGTGCACTCTGCGCTGGGTTAAAAACTGGCTGGACGGCCGAGCCCAGAGAGTGGTGGTGAATGGAGCCAAATCCAGATGGCGACCGGTCACGAGTGGTGTTCCCCAGGGCTCAGTGTTGGGGCCGGTCCTGTTTAATATCTTTATCAACGATCTGGATGAAGGGATTGAGTACACCCTCAGTCAGTTTGCAGATGACACCAATTTGGGTGGGAGTGTCGATCTGCTGGAGGGTAGGAAGGCCCTGCAGAGGGACCTGGACAGGCTGGATTGTTGGGCCGGGGCCAACTGTATGAGGTTCAACAAGGCCAAGTGCCGGGTCCTGCACTTCGGTCACAACAACCCCAGGCAACGCTACAGGCTTGGGGAGGAGTGGCTGGAAAGCAGCCTGGCTGAAAAGGACCTGGGGGTGTTGGTTGACAGCCGCCTAAACATGAGCCAGCAGTGTGCTCAGGTGGCCAAGAGGGCCAATGGCATCCTGGCTTGTCTCAGGAATAGCGTGGCCAGCAGGACCAGGGAGGTGAGAGTGCCCCTGTATTCGGCACTGGTGAGGCCACACCTCGAATCCTGTGTCCAGTTTTGGGACCCTCACTTCAAGAAGGACATTGAGGTGCTGGAGCATGTCCAGAGAAGGGCAACAAGGTTGGTGAAGGGTCTAGAGAATAAGTCTTACGAGGAGCAGCTGAGGGAGCTGGGGTTGTTTAGTTTGGAGAAGAGGAGGCTGAGGGGAGACCTTATTGCTCTCTACAACTACCTGAAAGGAGGTTGTAGCGACGTGGGGGTTGGTCTCTTCACCCCAGTAACAAGCGATAGGACGAGAGGAAATGGCTTCAAGCTGCGCCAGGGTAAGTTTAGTTTAGATATTAGGAAAAACTTCTTTACTGAAAGAGTAGTCAGGCACTGGCACAGGCTGCCCAGGGAAGTGGCTGAGTCCCCATCCCTGGAGGTATTTAAAAGACGTGGAGATGCGGTGCTTGAGGACATGGTTTAGAGGCCGACTTGGTGATGGTAGGTTAACGGTTGGACCTGATGATCTTAAGGGTCTTTTCCAACCTTAACAATTCTATGATTCTATGATTCTATATATCATAATATTTTGGTTTTAGCATTAGTTTTTCTCCAGCTTTTTGTTACTTTTTTTATTACTGATTATTTCTGCTATTCTCCACAATTCCTGATAAACATCTGGATGAAAATTTTTTTGAGAAAATCTTTTTGGTCAGAAAAATGTAGATTTCATAAAATCAGCTGTTTGTGAGAAAGCAGTTTTGTGGCAAAGTTTTTACTGAGAGATGACTCCAACCTTGGATAGATTTGACTTTCAGATCTGCACTCCACTGCAGATTATCAACCAGCCAAGCAAACAGCTAGAATGTGTGGGACGTGAGCTCAGGTTAGTTCCCTGAATCAAGAAAAAGCATTAACTTTTTCCCTATAAATCAAATCAGCTTATTGCCCAGACACCTACTGGCTATTCTATTACACACAGATTTGTAATATCAAATAAATACAAATTTCTGTTATACTTATGATGCTCCAAGGTTATAAATGGGAGAAGAATTGTAGGGAGAAGAAATACCTTGTATTAGAGCAGATGGCAAGTTTTAAGGCACATAAAACTTTCTTCAGTTCTTTGCACTCCTAAAATGTGCTTGTTTTTTCCCAGCTGTAACATTTGGTTTAATAAAAGATATGATTTCTCTTGACAAAACTTCCCTTCTGGGAAAGTTTGTCTCTTTCTAGTTTGCTACAGCAAAAAAACCCAACAAAACAACAAACCCAAACCAATATCTCAAACAAACACCGCTTTTCAAGCAGCCTGTCTTTTGAAATTTGTGAAGACCTTCATTGTGCTTTTCCTGTTCTCAGCAGGAGACAAGTTCAGAAACATTCCAGTTCTCACTGTGCCTCTGGACTGATGGTGTTTCAGGTAGGTTTGAAAAGAGACGAAGGGAGTTCAATCTTCTTTAAGGCTATCAAAGCATACAATAAATCCATCATGCAAGCAAGAGAATAGATACACAGAGTACTCAAAGCAGAAATTTTATTCTCAGTAGCATGTTCCCTCTGAAGGCAATGGGTTCTATGTGGCCAAAGTCATCTTAAGTTTCCATTTCTCACATTTCCAACCTGTTGCATACTCCTTAAATTACCAGAGCTTTAGGCAGAACCAGTTCCCAAAGGAATAATTCTTCCATATTCCTTCCTCGGGGAAAACACACATTCACAGGGAACTTTATAAAGGAGTTATAAGTGATAGTACATACCTTCAAGAATGATCTCCCTGTAGAGAGGAAATTGGGGTCTGGGTACTCAGTGCACCACTTCCTTACTCTAGGTTGCTTTCTGAGGCAACCTGAACACCATTAATTTATAAGCAGATCCCTGCTAGAGCAAATGGAGCATGCAGATAATCAGTAATAATGGAAGCCTACATGATGTTGGCCACCAAGGAACACCAGCTTACTTGCTCCTAGCCAAGCCATCCTGGCATACACACCTTTTTCCACAGGCTTGTGTATCTGGTTCTGGTACATGTACCCCAGAATACTGACAGCAACAAGCCAGACAGAAGCTGGTTGTGTGCAATCATTGATCGAGCTGTACTGGTTGCTGAGAAGGAGGCATCTTGCCTTTTTGCTTCTGGGATTTTGCTTTTTCAGACAAACGGTAGGAAGAGAGATTGGGGGATATTTTCCTATGGACCATAGTAAGAGTTCATCGCCTTGCATTTGGTAAGGTATTCTGGATAGCTGGGAGATAACTAGGTAACAGACTCTGTTCATAAATGCTGGTATAAGGAGAGCTCAGGTAGTCCTCAGTTTAGCAACAAAGTTTGCTGCTTCTCACTTTAAGTACAATTCAAGAGATTCTACCTTTTTGCCTGACTGGGTAGCAGCACTTGTGTATACAAGTAGCTTTGTAGCTCTGTGGGTTCTGCAATGAATGTTGTGTTCTGGATTTGCATCATTCCCAGGACAGTTGTCTACCAGTAGTGTCCATGCTCTTGGCTTTTGCTGGTCAAAGCGGTGGTTGAAGCAGAAGCAGGTAGGAGGGAGGCTGAAGAGGGAACCTACCTCATCTTTCTTTGTGGGCATGTGGACATGCTTATTAGGATACAATATCCTGCTCTGATTGCATTCTGGTTTTTATTGACACTGCCCCCAAGGAGAGCTGCCACTGTCTCCATCTCTTCTATCTGCAAGCTGCTCAAACTCAGTTCAGAAAAAGATCAGTTTGCTTTAGTTTGAACTACTCTACCCTCTAAGCAGATCTGAAAGCAAAGCATTCATCGGGCTACTTACCCTTCACAGGGAGGAAAAAATAAAGTATTAAATGGCTGTTCAAGGAGTGCTGTACATCTTGGACAGCAAACAAGATGTAGGTCTGGAAAAAAAAAACCAGTGTAAATTTTGTGTTAGAGACTAAACAAATTATGTGCATGAATGAGATGAATTACAGTTTCACAGGGAATTGTAATCCTGATGTTTCCTCACATGTGACCATTTGATTTTGAAACATTGATTTCAAAATCAAGGTTTCATGCCATTTTTGTGAATACAGTTATAGACCTTCCAGCATTAGCAGACAGACTAAGCATTAGGATGAAGGAATAGAATTATGGAAATTGTAATTGATAAAATGTGATGAATCCAAAGTTTGCTGATAACAAGTAATGCTCATAAGGGAACTGCTCTCCATAGCTGATTAGTATATATTATACCACCTGGCAAGTCCAGATGGTTTTAAGCAATCATCTATATCCTCCAAGAACTTTATGGACCTGAAAGTATTTAGAGCAGCATCCTGATTAGAGGAAAAGGAATGAGCCAGGTGCACTAGGTATCAGGAACAAACAACTCTGGAGAAGAGGAGGCTGAGGGGAGACCTTGTTCTCTACAGCTACCTGAAAGGAGGTTGTAGTGACGTGGGGGTCGATCTCTTCTCCCAAGTAACAAGTGATAGGACAAGAGGAAACAGCCTCAAGTTGCACCAGGGCACATTTAGGTTGGATATTAGGAAAAACTTCTTCACTGAAAGAGTAGTCAGGCACTGGCACAGGCTGCCCAGGGAAGTGGCTGAGTCCCCATCCCTGGAGGTATTTAAAAGCCGTGTAGATGTGGTGCTTAGGGACATGGTTTAGTGGCCGACTTGGTGATGGTAGGTTAACGGTTGGACTTGATGATCTTAAGGGTCTTTTCCAACCTTAACAATTGTATGATTCTATGAACTGGTTAGGTCTAGTAAAACCTTCAATGTTTTTAGAATAGATTGCAGGTTTCATTAGTAAGACCAACAAGAAGCAGAAATCCTCATAAAATTTACTGTTACATCTGCAGGAGGAATTATCTTGCAACATGCTAAGCACTACAATGCTATGTTTTCATCAGCCTTTTAACCTAGTGGAAGCTGCGTGAGAGGGTATGATACCTCAAAAGGGGATCCGCCAAAGTCAACCTGATGAAGAGGGAGATATCTGAGCCTATCAAGCACTGGAGGAAAGTATGTATTAAATCCATTTCTCTCATAAGGATTTAGGTGCTTACTGTGGAGACTGGGTCAGGCACTGCTCCTGCTTGCAGCTGCAAGAGGTAGTTTGGCATTTCTTTCCAGTGCCTAGTGATGAGAATATGTGATTTTGATCTTTTCCTGCCTCAGTAGATTGGAACTAAGTATCACCAGCAACCTGGACTACAACCTTGTGCATCAAAGGGGGAATTTTTCTATCCTGTCTACTAAAGCAGTTTCACTTTAATAGAGTAGTTTGATATTTAACGAGCTAGAGAAGCATGAGCCTTGTGGGGAGGTGTCACCTGGAAAACAAAACAGGTTTTATTTACTGATGTAGCAAATGTGTAATTTATATCACACAGACAGTTTCTCTCTTTAATGTGTATTTATGGTACCATCAAGGTGAAACAGTCTACTAGAGGGTTTCTGGAAATTCTGTGGGTAGTTTTTTTCCCAGTTGCAAGAACAGTTGCCTAGAAGGTGGAAACTTTCAAATCCCTGAAGACAGACTGGGATATTAAACACAATCCTTCCTTATCAAGGCAGGTTCCCTTACTGCTGGGCTACTAAAGAAGCAGAAAGATGACCTCCTCTTTCTGCAGTTTGATTTTTTTTTCTTTTTTCCAGGATCTGACTTCAAAGCGAAAGGATGCTTTGAGAGTGCACTGCAGTGGGCTGGACTGGTTTCTGAAGACAAGGTAGGCGTCTGTGCCCAAACTGATGATAAATAAACAGAAAGACTTCTCAACTGTTGTTTAAACTTTTGAGTACTCAAAAATCACTGCACGCCCCCCAGTCTTATATGAAAGTTTTCTGCATGCTTATGTCCTCACCTAAGCATAAGCAGAGTTTCTGGCTCCAGAGTGGTTAGACACTTACCTAAGCCCCTTTGGAAAGTGAAGAGGAACATCATTCCCTTACATCTGGATCCATTCAGCTTGCTCAGAAAGTGCCAAGCACCTATCAGCAAGACCCTCCAGAACTGAAGTCAGTTTAAAAAAATACAGCTGCAACAGGAGGAAAGGATAGCCTCTTCTCCCCAGATCTTTTACAAATGGCCTGTTAGCTTGAACAGTTGCCTATGAGGTGAAAGGCTTAGAGATCATATAGCGCACCTCAGCTGCAGTCTACAAGGGCAGCCTAGTGCCTAACTGATATTTAGGGAGATGATGTAGCATTTTGTGCTAGCTTGCATCCTCTGGTAGGATAGAACTTCTCATGTTTTCAGTGTATGCTTTTTATTATATAGATGCATAGCAGCACTGGGATATGAGTAACTTTCACATTTCAAAAAGTGGGTACCAAATCTTGCAGTGAACTGCCTAAAAGGAGTTTATACAGGAGAAAAATACAAATAATGACAACACTTTTGAAACTGCACATTCGGCATTTTAACCAGCATCTAATTTGACAAAGGAGTTATTTGTTGTGAATTTTTTTGCTCTTTTTTAAAAGCAAATTGGAAGAACTAGGTTTTATTCTGATCTCTGCTTTGGATTCATAGAAAGTAAGATTGAGAAGTCAGTGTGACATTTTTATAGTTCTCATTAGATTTTGAGAAAACCAAGTAATGTCAGAAAACAAGCTTTCTTCAGTTGTCACTTTTTGTATTCTCTCTTGTGAAAGAAAATCCAATTTGTGTAATAATGTGTGTCTGTACAAAGCACGCAGAGCCAATGATAGGACTCTGCATGGTACAGCTGGAAGGACACTGCAACAGGAGATATAACTCCAGACTGCAGCTTCTCAGAAAGTGATTCCTGGATGGACTAATTATTTCTCAGATTGTGGATTAGAGCTCATTATTAGTAACTAAAATAAGAAAAAGTAGTTAAGGAAGAGGGAGTTAAGACAGGGGAGTTGGGGTTAGGTATCTGTGCTTATAATGGTAATAAATAAATAGGAAATCTTTGTGCTGTTGCTGAAGTCTCTGAGTACCTAAAAAATGCTCTTTGACTAAAGCAAGTCACAAGAGGAAAGAAACAATCTGAAAATCTACTTATGTGAAAAGACCCCAGAAGGCAAATCTGTAGAGAAATTTGAGGGTTTACAGGAAAGGTGCTCACCATGGATCCTGCTGTTGGGCTGTATACTTATTCCATTCCTGCTGTTGTTAGAGACAAATATGTAATTAACTTCATTAAATGAAGTCAGACATCATTCCCATTTCTACTTAACTACATACTTATGGAAACAGAGTGAAGTTGGAAAGAGATCATAAAATGAAATGAACTGGTCTTTTTCGTCAACATGCACCATGTCTGTACCTAGAGATTCCTGAGGGAAGTCTTTTAGGTATCTCAGCACTCCCCTCATATTATCAAATGTAGTGCTTTACTTGTCTCACAGCTCTACTGAAAACCCATCTTTCAGAGTCTACTATTTACCCATTAGCCATAATCCTTTATTTACAAATAAATAAATGCATTTAAAAATAAATGATTGAAAAAGAAAAAGGAATATTTGGCTAGGTGTATACAGAGCTGTTTGAAAAGCACATTATAGGAAGTGTATGATTAGGAAAAATATTTGTTAGTAATATAAGTAATAAGTATGTAATACTAAGTAAATGTAATATGTAATAAATACATGTTTGATTATTTATCTTTACATATAACAAGCCCCATGCAGATAGCTTTTGAGGTTCTGTTTACTTGCATTTGGGAAATGTTTATAAACGATGCATGTTTTTTTTACTGAGGCACTTGGTTGTGATTCTTATACTTCATACCTATGCAAAAAGGGCTGTTCTTCAAGCTTTCAACGACTGTAGGCAACCCTTTCAGAAACTCTAGAGCCAGATTTAAAGTATAAACAAATATATAACAATGTGCATAAGTTAAACTATTGCTTGCTTTTCTGTGAAGACTGGAAATAAAGGTAGCAATGTCTGATGAAGCTAATTTGACCAACGGTAAATCCTGTTGTCTAATCTCTTGTTGCAAAGATCAAAATATGCAATCTCCTTGAACTATAAAGTGATTTCAAGAGATTCCCTTCAGATGTATGGCTTGTTGAAAATAAGAACTTTGGCTCTAGAAGAAATCAAAACTCCCACAAACTTTGCTGTGGCAGAACAGGGATGGGCAAGCACGTTGTCCCTGCTAAGCAGAGTCAAAAACATTGAGTCTTGTACTTTCAAGGATTTGTCTCCTTACATTGTCAGTTTTAGCTGGGGTGGAGAGGAACCAATAGGAGGATTGTGGTGGTTTGGTTTTTTTTTTGTTTTGTTTTATTTTGCTCTTTAGCAATATAAGTTGTTTTATTTCCTCTCAATGGGCCTGGACTGATGATAGAGTCCTTGTGTCCTTGCCCCAATAACTTTTAATCTAAAGGCAGAGTGAACACAACAGCAGCGATCTGTATCAAACAAAACATCTGAGAAAAAGATAATTCATTGTGTTTTGATTGAATGTGAGTGACTTTCTAAGAGGCTCAGGACCAGGTCGTCGGCTGGTATAAATCCATTTAGCATTAACTTCATGGGACTTGCACCAATTAATGACAGATGGAGGTCCAAGAGAGTACGTTGCCTCTGGACAAGAGCTATTTCAGTTCTATGCTGGTAGAGGGTCTTGAGTGGTAGGATCAGGCCACAGCTGGACCTCTATATAGTAGATAGTATTTGTTTTCAAGTGAGTGCTCAGAACCTCTGGCCTCAGCAGCAGTCAGATGGTGTAGCTCCTTCTCATCCACAGAGGTCAGATCCAGATGGATATCACATTGCTAGAGTCAATCTAGCATGATTTCTGTCTTCCTTTCAGTAGTGTCGCTTGGATGGAAATCCAGCCCTTCTGGTAATCAATAAAACACTTCATCACTTTAGATTTCTCTTGTATTTATAGTTCTGCTCCATTCAGATATTCATCTAAATAGCACATCTGTTATCAATTGCTATTTTGTTCAGATCCGAAGAGAGAAAAGGAATATATATTATTGCTATTAGGCTGATGACCAGCACTTTAATAGCTTTTCCGTAGTGTTTCAATGAAAATTAATAAACTTGATGTCATATTAGCTTAATTTTGAAGAATCACATAAAAAGAATATTATCCTGGGTTAGCAAACATACTGTGTAAACAGCAATTACTATGGAGACATAACTGAGTTAAAGGTAAAGCATATTAGCTAAATGCTTGCAGCTCAGATAATTCACAAAAGGCTTATGGGCTCTTGAGCTAATATTGTCCTCAATGATCACCTAAAGGAATTGTGTTGACCTTTAAAACAGAGAACTATAGATTGACAGGCAAATGACTAATTAATTTTATACCAGAGAGTCATAAATATTTTGTTGCTGTTCTGTTTCTGGAGATTTGTGTGTAAGCAGACATTTAGGCAGAATCTATGCTGTTCCTGAGAGACAGCAAAGGGAAAGTGGTAACTTTGTGTTTCCATGGTTCTGGGCTGCTGCGGTGGCAAAAACAGCTCCAGAGCTAGGCTATGAGGACCTGGCTTGCTATGGCCTTGAATTGCAGTGCAGTTCTTTGGGAGATCCTGCAGTGTAGGCTGCTCACAACAGACTTCTAGCACTTTTCTGTGGGGAAACCTCCCCTAAACTGCTTTATGCCATTTAGACTATTTTTAAGGATGGGAGGAAAGATTCTGATCATTTAGCATGATCTACTTATCTCATGTAGGGATGTCAAAGGGCACTTTTAAGGAAGCTTTTGTTAAGGGTATTTTCAAATAAAATGGCCTGGGCTGTGTCTGATAAAACTTCAGTTTTGCCTCCAAAAGAGAGTGTCTGAGAGAAAAAGCCTCTTCATCCATTTAGATATGTCAATAACCAGAGTAGGTCCAGTCTTGGATAGCTTTTACATACTGAGAGGGAGAAAGTGGAGCGTGCCAAACATTATAGACCACTCTTGTGGAATGACGGTGAAGGGACAATAAAATATGGACAGTCACAAGCAACAAAATGCTTAAAGTTCTCATTTTTTAAAGGTAATTCATAAAATAGGTCAGAGTCTCAGCTGACATGAACAGAGGTGTGTGACTGGGCCAAATGGTGGTCAGGTGTGTTTTTCCTGCTATTCTACTCTTGAAAAAATAAACTTTCTTTCTAGGTACCTTACGACATGACATTCTCTTCCTGAGGCCATAGGAGAAGCACTGAGGTTGGACTGCATAGCTGTTTTGTTACTGAATCAACATGAAACATCTGCTTTGTGCTTGGTCCATGTATATGTGGTCTCACTCTTAAATAAAATGGACCAGGATCCAGTTTCAGGCCTTGAAGACAAGTGGCATGGCGTGCTTTAGATCTACATGTTTAACTCCTCATTCTGCTCCCCGCTGGGAACAGTCCCTGCCCTGTGCTATTCCCCAAACTATGTCCTGCAGATCTTTGGAGAGCGTTGGCTGGCATGGGCCAAAACTACACCAAGGACAGGCTAACAGCTGAGGAGTGTGGATAGTCACAGAGATGCTCTGACCTGATTCAGTTCACTCATACAGGCACAATTTTGCTGTCTATCATCATGATATCAATGAGTGACCCTTTATTAACCTCTGACACACAGTTATTGCTCTGAAGAGGTGCAGCAGGAGCCTTGCTGATGCAGTTATGTTGGAAATTGTCATGTAGCTCAGTAAACACATCCTGTTTCCCTGGTATGTAGTGCTATCAAATGGTGTGTTAACAACCCAACTGCGCCAATGGCCCAGAGTTAGTTAGCACCTAAGATTTCCCAAATGCCTGGGAATGTATAGGGAGACTTGACATTAGCTTTCAGTCCTGAATTTCACAGGGTGGATTTACAGTGAAGTAAATGATTTTTCTCGGCACATCATAGGAGCACTGGCCAATTGATCCCATGGATGCCACAGTCTTGCTGCAAGAGCTCTACGTTACTGCATGTTAGTGTTTTCTTTGAGTATAAAGGAAGAAAACTAAATGCTGTTCATCTGATTGTAGTGGGATTTCAGGGCAAAAAGATTTGTGTCCATGTCTAGAAACTGACGGATAACACTCTTATTCGAAGTTTCTAGGAAACCACCTAGTGACAAACAAATTCTACAACTTTCCAGACCCTCAGTCCAGGAGACCATCTTTGTATTTTCTATTTCAAGGAATGAATTTTTACCTGAGAATGTGCTCATTTCTGTGGACTGTGAGTGAAAAAGTGGTTCTCTTAGTGCTCTATGCCTGGAAGAGGCAAGGGTAACAGCAAGGTGACAGAAGGACCAGCTAGGTGTGACTGGCCAGAGGTGTGACTGCTCCAGCAGCCAATGGCAAAACTATGGTTCAGCTGGTAACACTGATGCAACACACTAAAGACCATCTATGGGACACTGATGGGATGTTATCATGTGATTTGAAGTCCCAGGTTCATTTTAATGTATTAAGACCTACTGGAACCCCTCTGAATGAAAGCAGGCATCTAAAGCCTCTGTAAGGATGAGAAAGAGAAGATACTTTATATATGTATCCAAGACATATAGACCAGAAGGTGTCCAGGAAACCTGTTCTGTCACCAACCTGAGACCAACTTCTGTGACTGAGAAAAGTAAGCTACAAGAGCCAGCCCAAAATCCCAAACAAAGCAAACTAAACTTTCTACTTGCACAACCCCTCAGGTGTCAGCTTGGCATATACAAACAAACTTGCACATCCCAAACTAGCAGTCCAGTGAGACATGGGAAGTTATTTGCTCTTATTCTGAGAGGAGACAGTGACAAAACTTGGAAGACTCTCTGAACCAGTGCCATGTACTGACGACTGGTGTACCATCTTCAATTGACTTGAAGTTGTACTTTCTGAAATTGTTCATTTCTTTTTACTTAAACCATCTATGTCTGCCCAAGACATCTCAGCAGGTATGAGTTGAGGTATGGTCTAATCCTCCATTCCCTACTTTACTTTCAGTCTTTTACATGTGCTACTTTAAAATAGCCTGAAGTGACCAGGGTAAGGTTAAAAAAATCCTCAGATATTCAGTAGCATTTTCTCATGGCATTTAGCAGACCAGGGCTTAGTCTTGTAAAGAGACTAGAATGCAGACACACTAACAACTGTTTTGCCTTTTTTAAGTTACTGGGAACTGTGCAATTTCAGTGTGTCTTGGCATGAGGAATCTTGTTCTCTTTGCTTTTGTAAGCAGATTTAAAGGATAAGGTTGATTCTAGGAGGTGATCTCCAAAGCTGTATTTGTGTTAGAGATGATGAAACATTGTCTGGCACCTGTTAATGTCTTATGTTCTTCTGGCTTGTCTCTAAGTTTACCTAACTGTTAAGAAGTGTGTGTGCATTTTACTCTGTTCCTATGCCTGTCTGGGCACTAGAGAAGATCAAGATAATATACATGTGGCAAACTTTAAGGGAAAACTGTTATTTGGCTTTGTAGTAAGCCTCAATGGTGTGTTTAAAGATCTGTAGCCCTAAAGTAACAAATAAGACTGGAAATAGTTTTGGGGTTGACTTTAAGGTGTTTATCAAAACATGGATTGAAACAACTATGCTGTTTTTTCAAGGTAGAAACTAACCTAGGGAACTCAGTTAGGTAAAATTTCTCTTCAAAAGACACAAACAGGAAAGCAGAGTTGCAGGTTTTCCTTAGTGAAGCTTGCAATATATTTCAGTTGAAATTTGGAGACCTTGTTTTTGTACAGTTAGTTTACTGAGCACCAGGGTCAACAAGTCTTAATTCAGATCTGGGTTGTGCTGCATGAGCTTAAATCCTCAGAAAAAACATATGCTTAATTTAAAAAAAAAAAGAAATAGCAAAGCCAAGCAGTCCTTTGACTACATAGTCAAGCCCTTCATATGAGTGCTGGTTGTGAAACAAAAACAGGCAGCTAACTCTTCTCCAAGAGCAGAGTCAAGGTTGCTGGCCTGGCTGTCAGTCCAGTCCTCATATGTACTAGCCCTGGCAGGTTCCTGGACTGGGTGGTTCTGTGCTGCTGCACCCTGAAACTCCAAATGTGGGACTCAGCTGTGGCTACCATTGTTCTATTATGTGGAAAAGTCTTGTTTAAAATTACTGCCTGCAACTGTGATGATACTAGAGTGCTGCAAAGTATTCGCAGGGTATGGTCTTGACACTTTTAAATGTGACATCTATAGTCTTCATGTACCATCTCTGGTCTGGTTGCCAAATTGCTAAAACATCTACAGGATCTGTTTTTTTAAGAGTTATAAAATATTATATCAGTTGGCCAGTTCAGACAATGGATTGGATTAGCAGCCTGGGTATATGAGAGATGTTTACTATTGGATTTAACTGGGAAGGGAGAAGAAAACAAGGCTCCATAAAGTTTTATCAATGTACCTACTATAGCTCCCAATATCCCAGGGATACAGCTGATTAAAAGAGACCAGGCCCTGTTAAAACAGGCATACATAGAGGACAGGGAAATACTCTGTGAATCAGGTGAGTAACAATGTCTGTGGTCACTGCCTCCCTTGCCCTTTCCAGGGAGCTGCAAACAGAAAGGCTGTTGGTGAGCAGGATATCTTCCTCCATTCAGCTGGCTGAAGAACTTGACAAGGGGAAGGTACCTCATAAGGGTTCTTGTTTTACCTTTGTTTCCTTGTCCGTCTGTATTTTGTAGTTTTATCTTTTCTCTTGCCCTTGCTGGAATAGACTAGCTTTTTATTTTGTGTCTAGGAAGCAGTGCCACATGAAGCAGACACACACATCTGTGATCCCCCCAGGAACAGTAAGGAACTGAGAGCCCTCCAGATCATTTGGAGAGAGTTTCTCACCCACAGCATGTCATTTCAGGGGCTGAGAGCATCCCTTTCACTCTGCTACAAGATTCCTTGCAGTTTGGGGGCTGACAATGCAACCACAGCATGGGATAACCAGCCCTTTTTCTGGTGCAAAGGACATCGAAACAGCTTTTGATTTGGGAAAATTCACCCCTTCATTACTTTTTTTGCAATTGTGATCTAAAAAGCAAGAAAGGCCTTAATAGAAGGCACCCTATAATACTGGAGATGCTGTACTGTGACTAAAGACCAGAAGAAATGTGAATGAGTCTCCAGTGCTCTAGGAGCCGCTGAAGAGAAGCAGGTCCTTTTGAAAATGCTACTATCAGGAAACAACAGAGGAAGAAAAATGAAAGTATCTTCTTGGTTTGGTCTTATTGAAAGATCTATTCAGACTCTAAAGCCATAAGCAATTGCTTTCAGATCTGGATAATCCTCAAGCTGTCTGGGAGCTATAAAAATCCACTTTCTTTCCAAATATGTAGCACTGTTTGTCTTTTTCTTTTCCCTTGCATGTCAAACATAACTGCAAATAGTTAAAGTTAAGACCAAGCATAAGGGCAAACTCTTCCCGCAAACAGGAATGGAGACCATTGTCACTCTCATATTGATATGATGAGGAGAAGGCAGCCTATTTAACCTTCTTTCTAATCAAATCTTGAGGTAAATCCTACTAAGTATGAAAGATGCCTTTGAATGCTGTTAGCCCGACTGCCTTTTGAGATACTCTCTATCAGCTCACTTACTGACCTGCAGCAGTAAAATTCCGTAAGGAAATGCTTTGAGTTATAGGGTCCCCTTCTTTTTCCTACCTATGTCTCTCCCTTCTTGAAGGGATCTTCCTATCAGATCTTGTTGCAATGGACAATTGAGACTGAGAGTGTCCTTTTCAATTTGAAGGAATAGCAAAAGTGTATTCCCCAGGCAAAGTGTAGCAGACAGTAAAAGGGCTCTTGGGAGTTGCCTGAGTCATCTTTGAAAGCATCCTTTACCACTGGATGGTAGTGTCAACTCATGCCAAAGAACACCTGTTACACAATAAATAATTCGAGGCTACACTGGTCCCCAAGTTCACCTTGTGAGAACATGCATGTTTAAGAAAGTTGCTTCAGGACTGGAGATGTTATCATGTGTCCTCCCCAGGCATTGCTAACCATCCTGGACAGAGAGTGTACTACCCCACTTCATTCTTTCATGAATTTGCCCAGGTAAAGTAATTTGCAGAGGAAACAGGGAGCTGAGATGGGATGGGGAATATGGCTTCATACATGCACAAGCCACAGTATGGACTCTAGATCTCATTAGGTAAACTACAGGGCATTTTCCTGGGTAAGGATTCTACCAAAGCTGCAGTTGTCCAAAATGTTGTGTCAAATTCAAGCATTTTTTTAAAGATGATCCTACAGATAACCCACACTGTCAGACTAGCACCTGAGTGTAGTACATGGTGGGTGCAAACTCTTCTGATCAAATAAATCAACACCTCAATATCAATCAATATCCCCTGTCTCACCTGAAACAACTAGCCTCTAATTTTGTTTTTGTAGGCTGTATTTTAAAGTGAAGAGCTTTGCATTGAGAGGACGGATCACAAATTCTATATTTTGTTTATTTTTTTTTTAAAAAGCTTGACAAGGGAATCTTAAAGGCTGAGACATATTTTCCAGTCAACAGTTTAGCCAAAATCATGCACAAAGCCGTGATGCACAAACCCTGTGAGGGTCAGTTCAGTGTTTGAACTGTTTGTTTTTGTGAGTGCCTGTGGTTCAGTGACCAAAGAGCATGTTTCAGTCCTGTAGCAGTTTAACATGTAGGCTGTGCCCTGACATGGAGCAGGTTAATACAGAGTTCAAGCTGGTGGCACATAGAGGTTGCTGTTTCACTGGCACTGTACAAAAGCACAGTAGGAGACAATCCTTCCTGTCAGGAGTGTACAGTCCAAATAACCCAGACAAGAGAGAGAGATGTAGAGGGAGTTAAAAGAGGTTTGCTAAAGACACACAGCTGGTGGCAGTTGGGTATGTAAAAGGCATTTCTGGTGAAGGTAAATGACTTTTCTGGTGAGAAGACAATTTTTTTAAAGTTTCAGGTATTCTTCAATAAACACACCATGCAAATTTATAATTATGTGTTTTTGTGTTATAATAACAGCATCATTATTATTTACAACAACCTTCGTAATAAGAAGGAAGTTACTTCACATTGCTTAGGGTGAACATGTGTGAAAGGCTGGGAGGCACTTAGAGGATGCTGGTTTAAGAAGCCTAGTGAGCTGGCTGGGGGGCTGCACCTGAGGCACTGGGGCAGGGTTTGGCTAAGAAACAAGGATGAACTGTGTCCAGCATAGGCAATGAAGGGATTGTAAGAGGGTGAAGGGGTATTAAAAAAAAAAAAAAAATCTAATCGGAGAAAGTGAACAAAGACCTGTTTCATTCCTGAAAATGCAGAGCCTTTCTACTTTGTGCTGTAAAGCTAACCTAAATCTTCAGTAGGGAAAATGATGCCATGGTAAATTTTTCATGCAGTGAAGGTAAAACCAATGCTATCTTAACCATTTTTTACAGGTTACTTGTCTGCAACTTTTCAAATTATTTCTTTAATACAACATTTTTTGAATGAAAACTGCCAACTACATAAAGAGGAAAAAAACCTAAACGTGGGCCTGTTTAAAAAAAAATACATATACCCAGGGAGAGAGAGATCACAAAGTTAAAGCCAAAAATTTCCACCAGTGACACTTGTACTCTGTTGTGTTAATGTTATCCATATGTTTCAGCAAAGCCTTCTCCTACCCAGCAATCTAAAGTGCATTCATCAGGAAAACAAACACAAAAACCTGAGCCGTATAATTCATCATCCTGCTAAATTTTTGCCCATGGAACATAACCCTGCCTTAAAGCTTCCCCAGCTTAATGAGCAATTTGTCTTGTGGGTCTAGTAACAGCTAAAATCTCCTTGTAGTGATATAAATCTTGATGCATCTAGATGAAGTAGAAAAGATACAAATATGGTGCCAAAGAACTGGATAACACAATCAGAACAACTTTTCTAACATAATTTAAAATATAAAAAGATGTCTTATGTATATTAGCTGAGTTCACTGGATTTGGTAGCATTAAGCTGATTCTGTTGGTATCAGCTGCTAGGTTTAGGAGTGGTGAACAGCAGACTGGCTTTCAGGGTTTATATATAGACAACGTGTAGAATAAGATCTTACAGGGCAATTAAGGTCTGTTTTACAAAAAAACGTGTTGAAGCTTTCTCCCCAGACTGTGAACTAAATGCTACTTTCAACGTTTGTAGCAGGTGAAAACTCATGGATGGGAAAAAATAAGTTGCTTCTTTATATCCACAGGGGACACGAAAAAGACTTAAATCATCTTGAGAAGACTTAAACTGAAAGAGGGTAGATTTAGATTAGCTATTAGGAAGAAATTCTTTACTGTGAGGTGGTGAGACACTGGAACAGGCTGCCCAGAGAAGTTGTGGATGCCCCATCCCTGGGCAGGTTCAAGGCCAGGTTGGATGGGGCTTTGAGCAACCTGGTCTACTGGAAGGTGTCTCTGCCCGTGGCGGGGAGGTGGAGTTAGATGATTTTTAAGGTCCCTTCCAACCCCAACCATTCTATGATTCATTCTATGTTTCTATGATTCATCTGATTTGTAGGTCCTTCTCATACATTTGAGGACAACTGACCCATCCAATTGATCGTTCTCACTGAGCTCCTCTATGCTCTCTTCAGCTCATCCATATTCTTTTGGAAAAGCAGTTCTCAAAAGTGCATATCAAGCTTAGGTAAAGTGTAACTAGGACTGAGAAAAGTGAAGGAATTGCATAACTCATAGGCAGCTACGAAATTCAGCAGAAACCTCAGGGGTAACATGACTCCATCTGGCCTACTTATCACCTTTATAATACTGCCAGTGCATGATGAGGTTTCTCAATGGCACACATTTAAAAGAAAAACAAGAAACAAAACCAATCTTCTAAATTAGTTCTTTGTTTCCATTTGGAGCTTAATCGTATTTCCAGGTCTTTTTTTAATGACCTTGTAAAATCATTGACTGCTCATTTCTTATTTTTGGTACATGCTGCTCTTAAAGTCTGAGTCAGGGCTCTATATTAGAACACCCTATTCAGTAACAGCAAGGTAGATAATTTAATTTTACATTGGATTAGTGTAATCTTCAAGCTACCTTTCTGTTTTTATTTATAACCAAAGAATTCATCTCCTTTTGCCCTTCCTCTACCTCCTAAGTCCCCAGGCCTGAAATCCCTACTGGTTATAGAAATCTCTATATAGAAATCTCTACTAACTTTTTTACATGGTCACAACTATCATTACAGTCCCATGCTGCAGACTTTCCTCCTTCTTTTCCTTACTCCAGCTCCCTTACTGTCTCTGCTGTAGAGTCAGTCTGTCATCCATCAGCTCAACAGCACCCAAAAGCCCTCCAGCCCTGTTCACATAATTCACTGGTACAGAAATGCCAAGCTGATTCTCCCATGCAGTCCTTAAGATTTGCACCTCTGCTGTAAATGATCAAGGTGCTTGTTGTTTTCGGCTATTTCTGCCCATGAAGGTGCTGTGAGTCTACAGGCTGAAAGCTATTTGCTTATAGTAATACTTAAGATTTGCAAAGGGCAGTGGTTTTTATTTCTTAATTTTCAAGGCATTGAAAATGCCAGGATATGCAAATGTAGGACATGAAACTTGGCAGAAACAATAGCTCTTGGAAAACCTCATTAGGGTAGCTCATGTACTGCTGGGGCCAGAGCAGAATTATTCTTAACAATATGCTCTTGTTCAGAGGGCAATTCAAAGTAGCAGCCTGTTTTTCTGTGCTCTCCATCACCCTCCAGAGTTCAGCTCTCTCCATTGAAAAGGAAACAAGCTCTTAATGTAAGCACCCAAAAGTAGGCTTGGGAATAAACTTCATGTTCCATTTCCTACGTTGGGACTAACCTTCTGGCCCATTTGTTAAGAAACCACATAGAATGTGAAAAAGTTGGGTTCAGTTCCCTCTTCTGCCTGGGGGAATGTCAGACTGCTTTTCTCCTTTCCCAGGGCACAGCAGGTTTTGTATTGTGCAGATACCTGTGGAAACTGCCTAGACTTGAGGTTGTTAGAAACAGCTGCAGTTGTGCTGTAGTTTCTTGAAAGACTGGTGATGTGAGTATACCTTCATACGGAAGCACGGAATCACAGAATACTTGATGTAGGAAGGGACTTCTGCAGATAGTCTAGTCCAACCCTTCTGACCAAAGTAAGGTCAACCAGAGCAGGTTGGCCAGGGCCATGTACAGTCAGAATCTGAGTATCTCCAAAGTATTCAAGCACAACCTCTCTGGGCAACTTGTTCTAGTGTTTGACCACCCTCATAGTAAAAAAAAAAAAAAGTTTTTTCTTATGCTTATATTGAATTTGCTTTATTTTGATTTGTGCCCATTGCCTCTTGTCCTGCCACTGGACACCACTGAGAAGAGTATGACTGCCTCTTTGTTACTGCACCCCATCAGATATTTCTAGACACTAATAAGATCCCCCAGAGCCTTCTCTTCTCCAGGCTGATCAGTCTCAGCTCTCTTGGCCTCTCCTTGTATCGCAGGTGCTCCAATTCCTGGACAAGTTTTGCAGCCCTTTACTAGACTGGCTCCAGTATGTCTATGTCTCTCTTGCACTGGGGACCCTAACACTGGACCCAGCACCCCAGATGTGTCTGAGTAGAGGGGAAAGATCACCTCCCTTGACCTGCTGCCAATGCTTTACCTAAAGCAGCCCACTATGCTATTTGCTGCCTTTGCCACAACAGCCCATTGCTGTCTCATGTTCAACATCTTGTCCACTGTGACCCCCAGAGCCTTCTCTGCAAAGCCGCTTTCTAGCCTCTTACCTGTTGGCCCATTTCTCCAACCTGTTGAGGTCGCTCTGAATGGCAGCACAACCCTCCAGTGCATCAACCACTCCTCCCACTTTTGAATTATCTACAAACCTACTGAGGGTGCAGTCTGTCTCATTGTCTGGGTCATTTATAAAGATGGTGAGCAGTTTTTGCTCCAGTATTGATGCCTGGAGTACACCGCTAATGTCTGGCCTCCAGCTGGACTTTGTGCTGCTGAGCATAACCCTTTCAGCCTGGCAGTTAGGAACAGTTTTCTGTCCACCTCACTGTCCATTTATCTAGTCTATGCTTCATCTGTTTGTGTGAGTATGTTATGGGAGACCATGTTGAAAACCTTGCTAAAGTCAAGAAGAATATACACTGCTTTCCCCTTGTCCGCTAAGCTACTCATCTCCTTGTGTAAGTCTCTCTTTGGTCAGACATGATTTCTCCTTCATAAATCCATGCTGACAACTCCTAGTCACCTTCTTGTGCTTAATAAGTTTGGAAATGGTTTCCAGGATAAGCTGCTCCATCACCTTCCCAGGGATCAAGGTGACGCTGACCACCTGTACTTCCCTTGATCCTCCTTCTTGCTATTCTTGAAGATAAGAATGACATTTGCTTTCTGTCAGTTCTTAGGACCTTCCCCAATTGACCTGATTACCATTGTGAGAATAGCCTTGCAACATCATCAGCCGGCTCCCTCAGCTCTCATTTGTTCCCATGGATTTATGTAAGTCCGGTTTGTTTAAGTGTTCCCTAACCTGATCCTCCTCCACCAAGGATAAGTCTTCCTTGATCTAGACTTTCTGTCTGATCTCAGGGGCTGAGATTCCTGAAGGCTACGCCTACCAGTAAATACTGAACCAAAGGGGGCATCCAGAAGTACTTTGTCTTTTGTCACCGAGTCCCCCAGCAGTGGGCACACATTTTCCCTAGTCATTCTTTTACTGCTGATATGGCTGCAGAAACTTTTCTTATTGTTCTTCATGTCACTCACCAAATTAACTCCAGGTAGGCCTTGGCTTTTCTTATCCCTTACCTGCGTGTTTGGACAGTATCTATATATTCCTCCTGGATGATTTGACCCTGTTTGTACACTTCCTTTCTCTGTTTAAGTTTAGTCAGGAGCTTCTTGTTCATCCATGCAGACCTCCTGCTGCTTTTGCCTAATTTCCTGCATGTTGGGCTGGACCACTCTTGAGCTTGGAAGAGGTGATCCTTCAGTATCAACTGGCTCTCCTTCATGCCTCTTTTCTCTAAAACTCTATTGCATGGGATTCTTCTAAGCAGGTCTGCAGTGTGCAGACCGAGGTGAGACACTGGGAAAGCCATGTGTAATTTAGGAAGTACTTCAAACAAAAAAGAACAAGAAAGCCTATGTTACTGATAAGTCCAAAGGAAAGCACAGGTCAGCCAGTCACTTCCCATAAAACATCCCAACCATCTGACATACCTGGAATGATGAACAGGAGGGAAAACGCTGAAATTGCATGAATATGAGACTCACTTTATAAATGTAAGTGATCTGGGATGGGATAGAACACTCTTTGTACTTTTCTTTAGGAAAATGTGCCTGTTGATTGCTGAAACTGCTCTTTTCTTTTGGAAAATTTCTATTTTAATAAAGCTTCTTATCCTTTTTTTCTGCTGGAATGGAAGATATTTTGGGTTGAAGTTGTCTGTGTGAGTTTCTGCAAACTTTTTTTCCTGTTATTTGCTGTTTCTTGTTGTTTGTGGTCTGATGTTAGCAAACGGCAGCCACAGATTGAGCGCTACATAACACGGAGGTATATGCTTCTGTCTGTCCAAATCTATATTTCACTCTGTCATCCCTGGGTCTCTCATTTTTGATTTCCACTTACCCTGCCATCATTACCTGTTCACGGCTCTATTTTCTTATGCTAGTCCCAACATGTTTGCTTTTGTTAATGAAACCGACCTTCCTTTCTCTTCCCTTGTCACTCTTCACATCTTTCCTAAACAGGTCTCCTTTCTTGTTTGATCACTCCTTAAGAATTGCCTCTGTTATGCCTTTAAAAGTTTAGATATGTGCATGAATTTTCAGGGTAAATAAAAATAACGGGTAGATCTGTATACATAAAATTCTGAGGCAGGCTGCATTTTGGGAGCATCTGCCTACTTCCATTTTTAACTCTCCAAAATTCATTTTTCCAGCTTATGAGCTCTTCAGGTTAATAACTTTTTACAGATCTTTACTTCAAGTGGTCCCAGGTTAATCATACTGATTATTGATAGTAATTTGATTAGCCCTATGACTTATATCTGGCTTTCTTCACTGAGTGTCTGTCCAGACTCAGTTATTAAGACTCAGTTCTCCATTGCTTGGCCTGTGTCTGGTAGAATGGGGTGAGTCATCTTTTTTCCTCTCCATAGCTTGACGAATTATGACGTCTTACATTTATTATGGGCAAAATGGATGGTGGTATTTTTCATTTAGACAGTTAACTATCAATTCTTTAATGAACACATGCAGAATCATGAAAGATAATCGATATCTGAACACACTCTGGGCTGAACAAGTATCGTTGACTCATCAATAATTGCAGGTAAGGTAGTGTGGCTCAATAAATACTCTGACTCAAAATTGTACGTTAGTGATTTTGGAGCAAATACTAGCAAAAGATTCAACAAACTTAGTCCAAGAGACCATAAAGTCCCTGGTGAAGACTTAATGATGATAAATGAGCTGTCAAACTCCTGTTTAAGACTTCCTCAAGATAATAGGACTTGTCTATGTGCACCTCACTCCAGCTGGCCAAGCTTCTTCCCAGCTATCGGAGTGCCTTTCTGAGCTAGGAAAATATTATGCTTCGATACCCAAACTGAGGCACAAGAAGGTCTATGAGCTTAGATTGAGCCTGTTGACCTGAGAGTGGTCTGCTTCTTCCCTATGTTCTCTTTTTCATCTGGATTTTTATTCATGGTCAAACCCTGGTTGCAAGACATAATGTAGCTCCTATGCAGATTGAACATACAATGGAAAAAAGATTTCCCAGTTCTGTTTTCTCTTGCTCTGTGATTATCAAAGGCTGAGTGGTAGCTGGCTCTGCCTGAATTGGCAGAAGTCTTTCAGAAAGTCTTGATCTTGCAAAAGGAGGAGCTACCCAGAGCCCTCAGCATGACACTTTTCTATCTCTTAGAGGAATATTAGTGGCATTAGAGGGACATGATACTGAATTGGCTGTTAATGCAAGCAAGTTTCCATGATACACTAAAGCAGCAAATGTAGCGGAAGGACTTTCTACTCTGTTCCTGAGCTACAGTTCACTGTTTTACGTTTTACGTGTCTTTTCTGCAGTCTGTTATATATTGCAGCCCTC
The DNA here is from genome assembly GCA_020745775.1 of Theristicus caerulescens. NCBI lineage: Eukaryota > Metazoa > Chordata > Aves > Pelecaniformes > Threskiornithidae > Theristicus > Theristicus caerulescens. The sequence continues at coordinate 123,938,312 of CM036559.1, read as the reverse complement.
CGGTTGTGGAAGGGAAAAAGTTCTGCTGGTTTGATCCATGATATAATTATCAGGAGAACAGAAGATATCCAGTCTCCCAGAGCTCTGGTAGGGTGTCTGTGCTGTGCCATTTGCATGGCAGAGGTAATTCATATTAACTAGTCACAGTTTTCTGTTTCATGATGTTTACTTTATCAAAGCAAGTTACTCAAAGTTCAGCCTCTCTTCTCTTCTACATTGGGTGCATAGATCAAACCTCAGAGTATTACACAGTGAAATCAATTGGTATTCAGCTGCAGATCCTCTGCACAGTGGCGGAGACGTGTTGGCTGCCTTCCAATGTAGGCTTCAAAAGGGCTCTTGAACACCTTGAAAAGAGAACAGACACTTAGAGGAACTATTACTTAGTTGAAGAGAAAAGAGACATGATTCTCAAACTGACTTGAGGGTCTTTTACAGACCAGTATTGAGGCAGTTTGTCTTACAGAGTATATATCCCCTTTCCCTTCCCTACAAGTTGTACTCTTAAGTTTTTTCCCCATTCTTTGGTCTTAACTACCTTACCAGTGAGTACATCTCCCTGTGTTCACCTTGTGCTTCTTCAGGCAGTGTGAAGCAGCTCAGTAAGTGCCTTTTTAAGAGTGAAAATACATGGATGGTAATGTCACTTACCATTGTGGCTGGGGATCTGGATCTTGAAGACTAAAGCAAGCCATCATTTTTGTTTGGATTAAAGGATGATTTCCCCAACTGGAACTGCAAGGAACACACAGGCTCTCTCTGAGGAGAGACTGGAGAGAAAAGAGCACTCCTGAAAAAATAATTGATCTTATCCAAAAATAAATATTAAATAATGGTCAGATGAATCATGTCCAAAAAATACCTGCTTTTCTTTTTTATTAAAACCAGCACATAGCATGACAAGATCTCTGAAAAACATGTATGTGAGATAGTTATATGAGATCCCACCCTATGAAATTGCTTGAAAAGTGTTCCCTGGAAGAATGGTGAACACTCTTAATTCTTGCATATGCTTATTTGGAGAAGTCTTACTTTAGACCTGTCAGATAAACTGCAGAAAGGCCTGTCAGAGCAAATTAGGAAGGTCAGTGTTGCAGCTAAAGTCTAAATGCATTTTTTTCTTAATTTTTGACAGTAAGCTTCCTCTTGGAATCATCTAGTGCCAACCTGTCTGAACTCTGTGTGCTTTGAGGACCTGAATCCATGTCTCCTGAAACCCAGGGTAATGCTCCAGTTTTTAGATCATCTTTCTTCTTGATGGTAAACTCAAAACACATGGGTAGATGCCAGATACGGCTTCTGTCAGAAACCAAGATATGAGCTCCAAGTTTAATTAGCAAGAATGGATGAAATCATAGAATCATAGAATCATAGAATTGTCCAGGTTGGAAAGGACCATTAAGATCATCAAGTCCAACCGTTAACCTATCACTGCCAAGTCCACCACTAAACCATGTCCTCAAGCACCACATCTCCACGTCTTTTAAATACCTCCAGGGATGGGGACTCAACCACTTCCCTGGGCAGCCTGTGCCAGTGCTTGACCACTCTTTCAGTGAAGAAGTTTTTCCTAATACCCAACCTAAACTTTCCCTGGCGCAGCTTGAGGCCATTTCCTCTTGTCCTATCACTTGTTACTTGGGAGAAGAGACCAACCCCCACCTTGCTGCAACCTCTCTTCAGGTAGTTGTAGAGAGCAATAATGTCTCCCCTCAGCCTCCGCTTCTCCAAACTAAACAACCCTATCTCCCTCAGCCGCTCCTCGTAAGACTTATTCTCTAGACCCTTCAACAACCTAGTTGCCCTTCTCTGGACACGTTCCAGCACCTCAATGTCCTTCGTGTAGTGAGGGGCCCAAAATTGAACACAGTACCTGAAGTGTGGCCTCACCAGTGCCGAATACAGGGGCACGATCACCTCCCTGCTCCTGCAGGCCATGCTACTCTTGATGCAAGCCAGGATGCCATTGGCCCTCTTGGCCACCTGAGCACACTGCTGGCTCATGTTTAGGTGGCTGTCAACCAACACCCCCAGGTCCTTTTCAGCCAGGCTGCTTTCCAGCCACTCCTCCCCAAGCCGGTAGCGTTGCCTGGGGTTCTTGTGACCGAAGTGCAGGACCCGGCACTTGGCCTTGTTGAACCTCATACAGTTGGCCCCGGCCCAACAATCCATCCTGTCCAGGTCCCTCTGCAGGGCCTTCCTACCCTCCAGCAGATCGACACTCCCACCCAAATTGGTGTCATCTGCAAACTGACTGAGGGTGTACTCAATCCCTTCATCCAGATCTTCGATAAAGATATTAAACAGGACCGGTCCCAACACTGAGCCCTGGGGAACACCACTCGTGACCAGTTGCCAACTGGATTTGGCATTTCATTGCAGTCATCAGCCCCAAGAATTTCTCATGGCAGCAAGTAAACCTTGGTCTGACTGTGTGGTTCTTGCTTTGGTAGGTCAGACTGCTGGGCCATTGACTTTGTTTTCCTCTTTCTCTGTATTCTTAAATTTGGTGGTCTTTCCTCCTCAGTAGACTGGAGAGTGGACCAGCTTCTGTCTGCACTTATAATGAAATAAAGCTCCAAGAGCTCTGCTCACTTCTCTGGAGTTACATTCAAATTTACCTCAGTGTGAATGAAAGCAGGATTGAACCTATATCTTAACTTTTATTTTTATTGCCCTCACGGGCTTGCTTCCCACAACAGCTCCAAGATCAACCTGTAGTTTCCATAGTTGCAGTTCTGGTTTATTTTTTATTTTCTTTTCAGATTTGAAGGCTGTTTATAGTACTGCCAAGTGTTTGTATTCACAGAATTGTGCATAGGACCTCCAAAATATTGGGACCAAGAGAAATGTTTTGGGAAATTAACAATATTTGAGTGATTTATTTACCATTTTTAATTCTAAAAAGCAATATTCCCTCAAAAAAAAAAATTAGGAGACAATGAAAGTTAAGATTCTTGGGAAATCAAGAATTTGGGAAATTTTGTAAATCAGATAATTCCTGAGATGTGCAACGAAATTTTGAGAAGCTGGAAACATTGATTATAATCCCAAATTGCTAGCAACATTTTGTTTGTTCCTTAAATCTATGGAATGCACTGGTGTGCATTTTGTTGCTGTTGACTTTTATGTCCTTGATGTTCTGGCATTGTCTGTCTGGCAGGAGCAGCTAGCCTTTGTTAGCTGTCTGTCAGTTATTCCTGTTTGATGGGGATGAACAGGTTCAAATTGCACTAACTGTAGTCTAGATCCCTATGACTGACATTTAGGAAATGGATACTTTTTCTTATGGCCTGTTATGCTAACGAACAGTATATTCTACAACAGTAGAAGGGATCTTGGGCAAAAGAAACTCGAAACATTGTGTGGGAGAAGGTGAGTGAGGGCTGGAGCACACTCTGCATCAGGGAGAGGAACTGTGGGAAGGGACACTATGAGTTTAAATGAGATGGGTACATTTTGACAGTCTTTTTTAAGACTATGAAATCTAAACCCAGCTACTCTGACCAAAACTGGTCTCCTAAGTGCTAACACAGGCTGGCTTGTATTTATGTATGCACTTAATTCATCTCCTCTGACTTAAATCCTGTTAGGCATGTGCAGAAATCGCTGCAGGGTGAAGGGTGGAAGTATCCAAATGAAAGTATGCAGCAGTCCATATGTTTTGAGCATCTGTAGCTTGACTAGAGTGAAATTTGTGGGTGCACCAGAGCACTTAAATAAGTGCCTAAATGTAATTTCCAGGGCCTAAAAGGATAGAAAACCTTGGCTTAATTTTATTGAGCCAGGATTCCATGGTAATAAAAAAAGAAACTGCAAACACATGTTCCACTAAATTAAACTATTGTTTTTCACTGTTTGCAACTAGGGCCCAAGAGTCAGGCAAACTCATTGCAGTGTCATCAAGCCAGTCTGTCAAGTGCTAGATCGTGCCCTATCTGTCTACTTTAGAGTCAGAGCAGTCCATGTGTATTATTTAGAAACATTTAGAACAGTTGATGGAGGAGGAGGAGGGGATGATCCTGTCTAATATATCTTGATGAGTGGTTAGGACTGTGCCATAGCTGCTGCTCCTCCTTGCAATGAAAAAAGTGCAAAAACTCCATGGCTGAATGGTTCTCAAGGTTCACAATTTTTCTTCTGTCACAAACTGGGTGAGCTGAAGATAGCATAAAAAAAGGATTTGAATTGTTTGGATTTTTTTGGTGTTTGTTTTACTGGTGAGGGCAGGGAGAGAGGCAAGGTCAAAGTGCTTGTTGGAAATTTCTTCCTGCTCCTTTGGTTCCATGCTAGTTACTTGTGAACGTAGTATTCATGGTCTTGATGGAGACATGGCATCCTTGTCACAAGGCTTTAGCTTCTGAAGGAGCAACAAGTCCAAGACAGCCATGAGCTGGGTTACTCTGCCAGTAGCAGGCAGCTTCTCAGTGGCCCTTAGTGCTGGGAACCCTTGTGAATGGCCTGTAGGGTGCAACACTACATGTGCATTTTTGGATGGAATCTGCTTGTTTCACCCTGAATAGTGTTGCCGTATTAGGTTGGTCAGCACTGAGTTTCCTTTGCCTTGTGTACTGCTACATGACAGAGAAACACCATTTCTCAGATGTGTAATTACTACCTTATGAGTTTTATTTTAGAGATCCTGTTTTAATATCTCTTCCTATTATTAGTAACAGAAATGGGGACATTTTCCAATGGAAGAGGTTTAGTATTTGAGAAAAAGTCCTATGCCTGAATGAAAGTCACTCTTTTCCAGTTACAGTAACCTGCATTTAAGCACCCCAGTTTAGTATCTTTAGCGACCACAATACACGGGGCAGTGGTAAAAGCAGTCCTCCCAGCTCTGTTTGCCCTTGTGCCTAGGAGGAGGCACTCAGGTGGCTTTGAAGCTCCAGTTTTGCTTTGCCTTTGCCACAGGTGGATGGACTCAGTCTAAAGGCATCAGTGACCTTCCAGAGGTATTTTAGAAATGGAAGGAAACAGGGCTTTGAAACTTCAGTGAAACCTGGTAGGAACAACTATCCATAGATGAAGAAAAAACTAAGTATGCTTTTCCTGAATCATTTAGTATGGTTCATTTCTGACAGCCTGTAAAAGAATATAATGGATATCTTTGACATGCTGAGAGTATACAGGACAGATAAACACTGATCCCTTGCAATCCCAGGCAGTTGCTGTTGTTGTAAATGTAAGAACTTCTTTCTGGCAGAGTTGATACAAGAAGAACGCTATTTTGGAGCTAATTAAAATATGTCAAATCATCAAAATACTTTCAGAGAACAATATCATGAGAAATTAAATTCACTGCTTTTGTAAATAGTAAAGCAGTGACTATTTAATGATGCACAGATTTAATTACAGAGAGGATGACATCTTTATGATAACAGCATAAAAGTAATTATACACCACTGGAGCTGAACTGGACTCTGCTCAGTCCTGCATTCTCGGCGAGCAGCTGTGCAGAGCAGGTTGTCAAACACCCACATGTCTGTGACAGTCTGCTTTTGTTTTGCAGTCGGCTGAGCATCTGTGAGTAATGGTATGCCTCCCATGACAGAGCAATGTTTAATTGACCACAGCTAAAAAATTGGCAGGGTGGATTTTAAGCAGGCATCGCCTGAGAGAATAGATTTTGTATGCTTGTATGGGCAATAAAAGGTTTGTACCAATGTACTGTGTATCTTTTACTTATTGTAAATAATGGTTGGTTGTCACTACTGAAAAGCTAAACCAAGAATAAATTATATTTTTACCCCCTTTGTAATTCATAGAAGTTTTATTTGTTTGAAACATACCCAGTGCCAAGTGAGCATCTTTCTTAATGAGATTATTCATACATTCTTCATGACACATTTTCAAGTCAAATGGAATATGAGGAACACTTCAGAAACACACAAAGTAGTTAGGGACAGTTTTTAAGGGGAAGTAAAAGATGATGAATTTATTCTTGCAGTTCTTGTTGTTATTTTTGCTTCAATCATTTTTTGTTGTTCTAGCTCAACTGTCATTATGCCAAAAGAAAATGTCTCACTACATGCACATTTTCTGCACTTGAATAAGTAGTCTCTGTATGTGCATAGCCCAGCTGAAATGAAGAAAACAAAATGAAGTATTGAAAGAGGGCAGGGAGAGAAGAAGGATTCAAGGAGAAAGGCAATTTATTTCAGCAAACTTGGTTTGGCATTAACAATTTGTTACTGGAGACTGGGGTTCAGGTCCTGGCTCCACAGCAGTCTTTAAGCAACCTTAGCCAGCCAGGTCCAGCAGCTCTTTTGTCCCAGCCAGAACATTGTGTTTGGTGTAGTGATGAGATGTTATATGTAGAATTACAGTACCAAATGGTGCGAGAAAGTGAGACAGAATGAGAGTTCGATAACCAACACTAGTTTATTCTAAAACAAGCACCTCTGTTTGGTCTAGATGGTTCTTCTTTACAGGTAGAAATGCTGTAGTCTTTTCTCTCTGCAGGCAGGATGATCTGGCCAGTCCTGGCTCCAGAAGGGAAGGTGAGGGTGTGTTTGTGCCGGAGTTCATCCTTCTTTTTCTGGCACATCTTCTCCTGCTCTACTTATAGTGATGTGAATGTGACCATCGTTGCAGGTCACAGTACCTCCACTTCACTCTAAACTAGCTTCAACCAGCAACATGAGGCACATTCAAGATATTATTATATAAGGGTCTGTATGTAGGAGTTGTCTCATTAGAAAGCCATAGAGGTACTGAATAATTTAAGTTGCCAGGTGAGCACTCTTGGTGCTCTGGTTCACCTTCCCCCACTAAAAGCAAGGTATCCCAGGTAATACTAGGTTGCTCAAGGTCTTCTTTGTGTGCTGATGATAGGATGTAAAGGTGAGATATGTTTTAAAAGTGGTCTGTTATAGAATTCAAAGATATATATGCTGAATCAAATGAAGAGTCAGTTGAATGAACCAGTCTACTTATTACATTACACAGAGGATAAGAACTTGAGAGACATGATGTCCCTTCCTCTTTCTGTCACTGTCTCTGTGATTGACAAGCTTCATCATTTTCATAACTCACTTATGAAAACAATGATGTTTCCTTTGTCAAGGGCTCCATGATGTACGAATTAAGGGAGCTGTATTAAAACCAGCTTTGTCGTCTTGATTTTCTCAGACTACGGCACAGCTGTAGCCCACACTACAAATACTGTGGTAGAACCTACAGTGCACTGAGTGTTTTCCATGAGTGAAGTGTTTGTCCTTGGTGGAAGCAAATGACAGATAAGGGGAACAAGAGTTTGGTTTCCTAGAATCATAGAAAATATGGCAGGAAAGCATCATAAAAGTGTTTTTTATTTACCCTTCAGCCCAAATAATTATGTAGACCATTTTGACTGAAATTTGTCTAAGCTGTCTTTCAGAAGCCTTCAATTCCACAGGTTTTTTAAGCCATATTTTTCCAAAGTTTTACTGTCTTACCTATTAGAAAACTTTTCCTATTGTCAGAATAAAATTTTCCTTTCTGCAGGTTTTAGATCTTGATAATTTTTCCACTCAATGGACTTGAACAATTTGTTTCCTTCCTCTTTGCAGGTACCTTTTATATATTTTAAAACTACTATTGTGGGATTCTTCTGCTTTTTCTTCTTTGGATCAAAAACCTCAGTCTCTTCACCACTTCCTCCTGAACCACATTTTACAGTTCTCTGGTCATTACTTTTGTTGCTTTCTTCTGGACTTTGAGTGGTTCATTGTGGTGCCTAAAACTGCACACACAACTCCTGCTGAGAACTTAAATAAGCTACAGAGAGCAGAAAGATTACTTCATGTGCCCTGCAGGCTATATTGTTGACTTTTGTGTGACTTGTGGTTCTTTCAGATTCCTGCATTCTGGAAGAAATGTTTTCTAAGCAGGTTTTCCCCATTTGGTGCTTGTAAAGCTAATCATTCCTATTAAAGTGCAATATATTTCTGATTTTTTTTCTAAGTTGTCAGGCCACTTTTTCAGTTTATCAAGATCACACTGAATTTTAGTCTCAGTTCCTTCCATTTTTATCAGCTGAAAATTCAATCTCTATACATATTAACGACATGGACGATAGGACAGAAATATGGTTAGTACTGGGTCCTGGACAGACTCCTGGAGGAACTGCACTTGATAAATCTTTCAAGTACAACTACTGGTGTAACTTCCTGGTAATTACTCTCTGACTTTGGTTCACAATCAATTTTCTGTCTGACAAGAATTTCACCCAGGTCATTTTGCCTTAGCTTGCTTTTGAGAATGTTGTAGAAGATAGCATGAAAAGCCTTATTACTGCTGCTCTGTTGTCTACAAGGTATTCTGTTCCAGGCTAGATTCACTTGAAGTATTTTTTTCTTGATGAGTCATATGTATTTTTCATATACTTAAAGCCTGTTGCCTGACGCTCCAGGGGTGATATTGTCTCACTCCAGGACAAAAAAGTGTGTTCCTTCTTCCATTACAAGGTAATTTCATTGTAAGGCCATTTTCATTGTCACTGTAATATGTTTTCTTGTGTTAAATCTTCTCAGAGCATAGTCTGGACATTCCTTCATTATCCTAATACCTATGAACACTACAAACTTATTTTCTTTCTATACTACTTTATGTAATAGTATTTGTTGTGCTAGCCTATATCAAATAAAATACACATTTTATCTTGGTATTGAAGAGGCATAGACAAAGAGATATCCAGGTGGAATCTGGTTGGCAGCTATTTATTTTCTTTGTAGAGGAAGACAAAACAGTAAGTCAAATTCAGACCCGTTTTAAATTCTGTGGGTTTCAACACATTTAAAAGTGATTTTTTTTTTCTCCTAGATGTGCTTACTTTTAATAAAACAGTAGATTGTGCCATTGTATCTGTGAAAAAAAGACATTTTAGGAAAGTCTATTCTGTAAGTGAAACAAATAATGAGTTTGGACCTGTTGCAGCTGGAAATATTTTTGAGCTGTAGATTAGTTTCCTTTTTAGTCTTATATTTGGAGAAATAAAGTGGTCAAACTTTATTTGCAGTTGTTTGTCTTTTTTGCAGTTTCCTTAGGGATTTCATGCTCTACCATGTCACCTAGTTAGACCTCAGGAAAGTAATCTTACTCTTTACCTAATATATGAGATCCCAGTTAGCAACTGAAATGCTGCAGAACGCCCATGTAATTCAGAACAAATTAATATACAGCCTTAGGTGGATTTTCAGTTACAACACCTTACTGCTGCAGCACAGGTAGATTCTGGTAAATCTTATCATATGTAGATATACTCTGTGCCTGTACCATCAAATACATAAACTTTGTCTCCTGTGATATAAATACATTCAGAGAGTCTGTTCACTTTTGGAAAACGCTTGACCCAACAGCTTGCTCTTCAAGGACTTAGTGTTTTTCATCTAAACAGTCTTGAAAACTGTTTTTGGAGGTGTCTGAGAGCATGTCTGAGTCATCATTAATTGATAAATAATAATTGATCAATAATAATTGCTTTATTTACAGGATTCTTGTCTATATGATTATAAAGCTAAAGTGGTCCTCTGATCTCTCTTCAATCATTTCACTGATCTTTGGGCAGGTATTTTTGCTGGTGTTATCTTGGGGGAATGATGGAAAATTTACTTAACTTTTATAATGCACTGAGCAAATAATAAACATTTCTTTTAAACCTGGAAGGGCTGTTCTTGTCATTCACTATGACAGTGGTTGTAGCACAAGCCACAAAATACCACTAAGGGACATGAATGAAATTTTTGTCTTGAGCCATACTGTTGAAGGCAGTTGATTACATTATTTTGAGTCTAAGTAGGAAAAAAAAAGAAGCTTCAGCATTTTTATGGGAAATGATTAGGGGATCAAAGTATGCTCAATAGATATTTGTAAATAATGGCATTTTTGGTTTGCCTGCTGAACCAAAATACTAAGGGAAAATGCTTGTCTCATTGTAAACTGTTTTTAACAGAAAACAAAACATTGAATGAAATAAGTCTTTTAAATAAAGAATGAAGTGTTTCAATTAATTTCCAGTTTATTTTCTTTTTAAATAAAAGTCCACATTAGAATGAAAACATTGTTTTAAAAATGTAAAGATAATATTGTATTTGAAACAATGTTGGTAAGAAATAGATTGACTCTTTAAAGGACAATTTCTCCCCTTTTTTTGTCTGAATTTTTCTGAGTCTGATCCATATTTCAAAATTATTTCAGAAGCCAAAAACCTGCTGTTTTTTAAAGAATTTATTTTTCATCATGACATATTTCTCAGTTCTGTCACCTGTTCCCTCATCTGGTATTACAGAAAATATTTTGTTTCTTGCAGTTCCATAATATCCTCATTTCTTCAGCCCCCTCCAGCCTGTGTACCTGTAAATACACATTAAATCTCCAATCCTGAATCGCTGAATTTATACTCTTGTGTTTTCCAAAGACTGGCTGTGCCAGTGATTGTGTTTCCTTGAAGGAATGCTGTAGAAATCTTCCAGAAGCTCAGTTAACATATTCACTAGAATTCTTGGATTGAAAGCATCTCTCTAACCATCTTGAAGTTTAATTTCTCATAACCTGTTTAGATAATTTTCAACTATCACCCCAGGAAAGGAAAGCAATATGACACATTTTTGATGATAAACCTTGTAAGAGTGCAAATCATTGTTCCTACAGTTCTTAAATTATGCTGCATTTGTATGAAATCCAGTAATAGTAAGCAGGATATTTGTGGGATCAATAATAGCAGGTTATCTAACTGTTGGTTATAAAAAGATTTATCTTAAATAGTATCAAAACTTAAAAGAAACTGCACAAACCATTTCTTGTGATGCTGGGTTCTTTTCCTCTACACTTTCTAATCTCTGTCATGTCAAAAATGGATATGAAGATTTCATCCTAAGGCAATTTTATATTCTTTTGGACTTAATAACTGAAACCTCACAATAAACAAATCCTACGAAAGGACAATAAAGTGCAGACAAAAATTAGAGGCAAAAAAAAGCATTCACATGTTTTGGAAATATATGAAATGAAAGTTTCTCCTCTTGCAATAAAAAAAAAGAAAAAAGAAACATGCTGAAAAAAATCTGCTTAGAAATGTTTAAATGTAGTCTAGATTTTGAAATCATCTGTAACTGGCACTTCATAACTACTTATAACTGAGGTTCTGAGTTTCCTTTAGCTTGCTTAAGTCTGAATTTCAAGAAACAGTTCTTCAGCTCTTTGTTCTATCATTTGAAAAATCAGTTCAGATCAGTTCAGAATAAACAATAGGCTTGAATATAATAGAATAGAATCACAGAATAGCTGAAGCTGGAAGAGACCTCTGGAGACTGTCAGTCCACCACCTCTGCCTAAAACAAGGTCCTCTAGAGCAGGGTGCTCTGGGCCATATCTGGCTAGATTTTGAGTAACTCCAAGTATGAAAACTCCACAACCCCTCTGAGAAGCTTTTATTGACTCTTTCTCAGTTGTTTAAGATTTCTTAGAAAATTTTATTTGCCTCTTCCTCCCTTCAGAAATAACCAAAATTGTTTGTGCAGCATTATTTTAAAGTCAGAAATTGTATTCCTATGGTCAAACCCATGCTGCTGTTCTAAGAAATGGTCCTAGAAATAGCAGGTAGGTACTTTCCATGCTGGAAGGTACTAGAGAGCTCTTTACATTTAGATTTGGATTTTTGGCCACACATTTCAATTCTACAGCTCAGATTAAAAAACTGTCATTTAGACAACTTAAAATGAACCTTTTCCTACTTTGAGTCTACAGCTGTACGCTGTTCAGGCAGCTTTGCTCACAGAGTGAATATTCTTGGTGGTATCTGTGATTGGCACTCATTTTCTGGGGTAAAGCTCCTTCTAAGCACTTATATGGAAATACAGGCCCTCAATCATGGAGCAGATAAGCATGCTCTTACATCCCATACCTATTAGGGGATATACTTAAATCAGTTGATGCCAGTGGCTTAACTTAAATATGTGCTCATTTGCCTGAGTAGCAGATGTCTCCTTCAATCACAGCCTCTGAAAGATCATTTTGCATAAAAAAAGAATTTTTTTAATATGTTTGAGAAGACAAATTCCTCTATCTTTATCTGATAAATTCATTAGCATATGTTTTTCTGATTTGCAAATATTAACATAATTTGATTTAACTTATTTAATTTGTATCATACCTAATTGTGAATATCAATTATGGCACAAAAATGGGGTATAAACTCACATAATGTGTTGCTTTTGAATAGAATATGTAATACCATAGAAGTAGACCACTGATGATTCATGAATGCAAGAAAGAGTCTAGTTTTGGAAATATTCAATGTCTGCAATTTCTGTGGGTTAAATATTTCTTGAAGGAAGCAAACTGTTTAAGTGGATAAACACATTCTGCATGCTTGGATGAGATCATGCTAATTATCTACTGCAAGCTGGTACAGGCATAATCTTGCTAGTATTGGGACTGACAGAGGTTACAGACATAGCAAGCATAAATTTACCTCTCTACTGCTGCCTTTGTCATTTTGCCACACTGGTGGGATGCTAGAGACATATATTGTCCCACAAGCTGGGCATGTTTCAACCATTAGCAATTTGAGGACAGTTTGAGGCAAGTCAGATGTCTGTAAGTCGGAATGCTTCATCTTGGATACAGTGCTTGAGGACAGTTGATAAGGTAAAAGGCCAGGTTGGGTGGTAGACCACGCATTTAAGAGTTATCTAGGATGGAAGTGAGAAGTTCTCCAGCCAGCTGAGCTGTGAAGTGCTAGAAGAGCCTTTCAATCAGATGAGAGCTGTTTGCACAAGAGATGCTCAGAATGATATGTGAGATTTTCAGGCAGGATAAACTTACCAACCTCTCCTCCCCTGTGCAGGCAGCAGGAGATACAGCTTGCAAGAGAGGTAGGGAAATTAGTTTGGAAAATTTGCTCTCTCTTTTTCACTGGAGAGATGACTGTTTTCCACAGCCTGAAATCTCTTGAAACCTGTATTGGTTCCATTTCCTCATTAAAAAGAAAAGCTTTAAATGAATTAATTCAGTATTTTTTGTTGTGATGAATCTTTGCTCTGATATGAAACTAGACTTCTAAATACAAAGTGGGTCTCAAAATGCTAACCAGCATATCACTGGCCATCTGCACCAGCTCTAATAGTAGACCTGCTGCAAGCAAAACCAGTTAATCAAAAAGTGCTCTGTTCAGGGTCCAGTACAAGCTGGAATGTGCAAACAAAGCTTGCAGGTTCAGAAGGTTCCTAGTTAAATATGTTCATGGGCTTTGGCACCAGGCAAGGATGAATAGGACAATTCTCCACTGATTTACAGGACGTGGTCCTTAGTGAGGTGCAGTAGGCAGGGAGGTTTGCCTACACTCTTATTTTTCCAGCACCAAACCTTATGTCTGTAAAGAGCCATGGGTGGTCATGCTGCATTCCTGCAAGAGGGCTTTGCTATGGTCGTCTCTTCAAATTCCTGAGTTTATACCTGGGTACTATCCAGTGATACATCCCCAGATATAGGGAATACCTATATGGTGCTTTTCTAAACTAGGTCTTGGCAGCAGAGTTAACATCTCTAGAGTGGGACACTCTGTTTAGTCTAGCCACTGTTTATGTATGATTTGGTATATCTTCATGTGGCTAAGTTCACTCCCCCATGTTGGTAGACCTCCTCAGGGCATACCCAAAGGATCTCTTGGTTGCTGAAACGTGGGTACATGTATGAATATTTTCTTATCTGTTCTGGGAAGGTGGATTAAGTATCAGATGCCACTGGGGGGACTTTGTCTTTATATCCCCTGCAAATCAGGCACATGTCAGCTGAAATAAACAGTGGGACCTTTATCCTATACCCTTTCTACATGCCAGCTGGCATTAAACCTGATTGAAAGCATCACCAGACTCCAGTGAGATGGCTCAGCATGTGGATGAAAGGGGGATCAAAAGTTAGATCCAACTTAAAGCCTTAGCTAACTTTGCAGGGTGACTTACCTTGTGTGTAGCTTCAGATCATTTTCATTTTCATAAAAATTCAGCTAGGTAAGCATCTTCATACCAGAATTTGTCCTGTTGTATCTAAAGCTCTTAGCTCCTATAAGGAGGTTGCTTTGTATCGCTGTAGTATCCTAGAATGACTCTAAAGCTTCCAAGCCTGAAATTGCAAGGCAACTATTGCTTACTGAAGGAATAAAATTGCTATTCTATGCTAAATTTGCATGTGGGTTTCTAATATGAGACAACAAAATGCTTAGCAGTCTTCTGATTACTTTTAATTAAGGAATTGATGAAAAAACTAACCTAGAAATGAAAACTTCACAGTTGGCTGCATAAGAGAAATTGCGAAATGCTCTCCTTTAATGCTATTCAGGCATTACCAGAAACATTTCCCAGAGACCAGTCCTTGTATTGCTCTTTTGCTCAAAGAGCCCCAGGAAATTGTCAATAAATAGGATTCCTGTTTGCTGACATATAAGCCTCTGCTTCTTGGTATTTCATTTTTCTGAAGTTTAGCTAAAAGAAAGCTTGTATTTGAGTGCCAGAAATTGGTTATTGCCTGATTCTTTGTAACACCATTGTGACAGACTGGCTTCATCTGTTGAGAAATAATGTCAGGAAATTGGAATAACAGATTGAAATTATTAAAAAAAAATTGTTTTCTCTGCTAAGCTCTAACTGAAAAGGCTACTTGGCTTTTAGAAAAAAAAAATGTCTGAGAATAAAGCTTTACCATAACATTTCTGGAAGAAATGGGATCCTCTGCCTTAGACAAACATAGGTAATTATTTCTGGGAAGAATCAGAGTAACATTTTTCATCAGTTGACTTCACTGGCTAGTAAGTATGAATCAACGCTTATTCCACACAGGGAAACTAAGGCGTATAGTGCTAGTCATCCACAACAATGAATCCGCTAACAAGATCCAACATTGCTGTTAAGCTGATCTGGTTGTGAGCAGATGAACAGTCCTGCTGACCTGAGTAGGACTGCTACCATGCCTGCAGAAGGGTGGTTCACATCATAACTTGAGAGGAGCTGATAACAAAGATGAAGTTGCTCAGTTCTTAATCAGGAAGTCGCAATGGATGTAGAGGGTGGGATTCATCTTACCTTAGTGTAGATACCCATATCTGAACTGGCCATCCTGGGCTCCTCCTTCCCTAGAAGATGCGGGCACTTCTAGGGCATGATTCATCTTGCTGTTTGTAGTAGGTTGACCTTGGCTGGCCGCCAGGTGCCCACCAAGCCGCTCTCTCACGCCCTCTCCTCAGAGGGGCAGGGGGAGTAAGTAAGATGAAAAACTCATGGGTCAAGATAAAGGTGGTTTAATAAAGAAAAGCAAAGGCCACACGCAGAAGCAAAGAAAAGCAAAAAAATATTATTCTCTACTTCCCGTCAGCAGACAATGCACAGCCACTTCCTGGGAAGTAGGGCTTTGGTATGTGTAGCGGTTGCTTTGGAAGAAAAATGCCTTAATAATGAATACCCCACCACCTCCTCCTCCTTTGTCCTAGTTTTTATTGCTAAGCATGACATCATATGGTATGAAATATCCCTTTGGTCAGTTTGGGTCAGCTGTCTTGGCTAAGTCCCCTCCCAATCTCCTGCCCACCCCCAGAGTACTGGCCTTTGGGGGTCAGTTAGACAGACAACCTTGATGCTGTGCAAACACTGCTCAGCAGTAGCCAAAACATCGGTGTGGTATCAACACTCTTCTAGCTACAAATACAAAGCACAGCACTCTAAGGGCTGCTATGGGGTAAGTTAACTCCATCCCAGCCAGACCCAATACACTGCTCTAAATATTTTCTTCAGGATGAGATGAATCTTGGTCTGCGGCTGCCTTTCTTACTGTGAACTGCAGAGCAGATGGCTAGTTTGGAGGCAGACATCTACTTTCTATGAGGAACTGGACCTAAAATGCTTGTTCAAAAGTCAAATATCTCCCCCCATTGGGCCTGATTCTGCTTATTGTACCTGAAGCAAATGTCATTTGTTCAGGAGGCCTTCTTTTACCCTCTCCCAGAGTTTCCTCCTGTATCATTTGGGATCTAGGAATACTCCAGCCCACCTGACCTGTGTTGGATGCGATAAGTTTCTAAAAATGACTTTAAGAAACAAGAAGATGACAAGTTTTATGGTTCTTTGTAATATGAAATGTGTCACAGGTTTTTAACCTGATTGAAAACACAAAAATACTCTGCAGCTGTGAGTGCCTAAAGCAAGGGTGCAAGGACTTTTCCATCAGCTGAACTTGGTGAAGGTTGATGCAATCACCATCTTCTGCAATTATCACTTGACAACAGCAGATTAATGCTTACGGTGGATGCTATTAATGCATCCTTAACAAGATGAATACTCTCGTTAATGAATCCCAATAGTCCCAGACATCAGAGGATGAAGGGTTCTATGTGGGCATGCATGTGTGAAAGCGAAAGCAAAGCACCAGGGGTTATTATAGAGCTTTTATAAGCCCTCTGAAAGCTGTAAATCAAAGACTGATAAAACAGCTTGTAGTGGTTAGTTTTTACTTCCTTGTCTTGCAAGTCTGGAAGTTCTTTTGCTAGTGGGTATTTAGTGTTTGGACTGACTTGCATAAAGTTTAATTTCTCCCTCAACACATCGAAGACGCTGACACTGCAGTGTAACACAGTAGCCCAGGACATGTGGGCTTGTCATTACTAGTAGCAGGCCACAGACTGCAAGGATTTATCCTAGCCTAAACACTTGCCTTAACCTGTTTTGCTTGCTGCTTTGGCAAAGCAATTGAGCATCTAAAGTCTAATATTAAAAATGTTCAGTTAGCTACAGCTTAACCAGAGGCACTACCCTTAACCCTCAGTCTCAATGGAGAATTGTTGCATCTTGTTTAACCGAATTGTATGATCATGGGTTGCCATGGTATATATGGTGAAACTTGTCCTTATCATATACAGAAAACTCCAGAAAATGACCATGAGTAAGCAAAATTGACAATGAGTAAGCATAATATTATATTGTAGAATAATGGGAAAGAAGCGCACCAACAAACAGCAGTGTAAAAATAACCTCATGTAAACCCAAAACAGAGGAGGATCAGAAGAAGAAGAAACCAGTATCGTCAGCATCAGCCTGCTTGTGATGGGAACTTGGGACACTGGGGCAACTCCTCTCTTGCCTAGAGAAAACAGGTCTGCACTCCCAGAAATCTAGGGTTTACCAGGGAGGTGCAAAAAGCCTGGGTAAGAGGGGCAGCTCTAGGATGGAATGGCCCACACAGTAGTATTTTAGCTGCATTATTAATTCCTCCTTTTATTTTAATTGAATGACATAAAGGTATCTTTTTAACTGGACTGGTAACTTGCTTTATATTAGCTGGACTAATTCTTCACCCCTAAGTGTCTTCCCTTCTTGCGTGCAGCAAAATGTTAAGTTTAACAATAGGAAGGACGGTGAGATGTGAAAAACAAAAGTAGATTGAAAAGGAGAGGAAAGCAGGGAACCGCTCCCAGCACATCCTTACTCAGAGTTGTTGCCTGAGTCAATGAAAACATGGGATCGCTGCTCATGGGGTGTTTGTTACCACCATGATCTGGTGAACGAGGAGCAGGCAAAAGTTTCATAACAGTCGGGGGTCTCTGACACCAGCTGTCTGTGAAATGAGGAAAATATCCCTATGGGAAGATTTCATTTACATTACCTTATTACCTTCCTACATACAAGCCTCATGGGGCTTCTATATGAGTCTCCAGAGGTCACCAACTGAAAGAAAAAGGAGCTAGAAGGAAGTTGATACCTCTTTTTAAAAAAAAAAAAGTGCATCTGCTACAGAGGAACCTTTGTTCCATGAATCATGCCATCAACAAAGGCTTTGCAATGAGAGATGGTAGGGAGGTGATTTCACCATACTGATGCAGGGCAGCTCTCTGAGAGCAGCAGAGGAGTTGAGTGGACACTCATATTTTTTTTCCCTCCAGCTTGGGATATGGGTTTGGATGCAAATTCATTAGTTTCAAATTGTGCTTTTGAAGGGAATCTCCCGATTGTCCCCACATGCCATGCTTTGATTCACATGGTGAAGCAGTCTCTCAAGGAGCGAACTAGATATTTTTTTCAGGTGAAAATAAGCCAATAAGTTACACACAATGGATGCACTCTTAATGCATTCCAGTCACTAATGGGTGTCTAATTTCTGGGAATACACTACAGTTATGAAGTAAAACTCCCCTAAGCTTGTACAGTGCAGGTATCAGATCCTCAGCATCAGCTATTTTGCTTTACAGTTGTGTTTTTATTACACTGCACGAATTGCTAATGTAGACATCAGCTTAAAAGGTCAGATCTCAGTAATGGACGAGCCTGAATTCCCTAGGGGCTAGAGACGGTCAAAATGGAGATGTCTACTGTATCTGAGGCCTAAACCAGAAGTGTGCCCCTACCTTCCAGACAGCTCCAGAGGGATGCAAATATTTTTCTGGCATCTTGTAGTGGAAAAGGGAGTGAAGTGAAAGGGACCAATGGGCAGGCCTGAAGGAAGCTTAATTTGTATTATAAGTTTTAGCATCTTTGGGAGTTTTTCTGGAGAAAAAGCAAAAGGAAAAGGAAAGGATGAAGGAGAAGAAAAAGGAAAAAGAAAAAAAAGAAAAAAGCTTGCATGCCAAAAGGCAGAGGAAATGTTATCAACTTGACAATGTTTAAATGTCTGTGTCAGCTAATAAAGCCTAAATGTGCTTGGGGCGATTGTTCACCCCAAGCTAAAGTAGCAAATAAAGTCAGAGACCACGAAGGGATGGTGGCAGAGCCTGCTGTGACAGATGGGATGAGAGCAATGAGCACTGGACTGCAGCTGGCAAAGGCGTGGGAAAGTCCTGGGGCAGCTTTATCTGGGTGCGTGTTGTCCATCAGGAAGGGGTGAAGATTCGCCCTGAGAATCACAAACTCTGCCTACAGTGTTACCGCTGAAGGCGGAGGGGACAGCTAGCTGGGAGTTATGCTTAGCTATCCTGTTCCTCTTTCTGTTGTCTTTTTCTTTTCTCCTCCCAGTGAACTTTGCTTTTTAATTCATCAGATTAGCCTTTTGTGAATTTTTGCACCTGTCATATTTTGGGCAGCCAGTATGTACAGATGCAGAAGTTCTTGCTTCCCACCTACCTACACAAGGCATTACCCAGATCTGATCCCGGACCAAAGTAAAAGTGACTCTGCCCTCCAACACAGATGAAAAAGCTCCCCCGCTTCCCACCAGTTGATGTTATTTGTAGCTGGCCCTGTCTCTGGCATCTCATTGTCTTTCAGTGTTACACCTCTGATGCCCTGAATGGCTGCCTTTCCAATCAAACTGTACCTTTGGTTCCTTGCTTCGGTAGCTGCTGTGTCAAGCTGAAAGAAACTGAAATCAAACTTTTGGCAATTTTCCTCTCCTCTTGGCAGTAGAAGGAGATTTTTGCAGGAAGGATAAGCCTCAGCAGCCTTCACCTTGACTGTCCTTTCACTCTGCCACCCAACCTCCTGCTACCTCCACAAGAAGACACTAGAAGACATCCATGGCCTTCCTAGGGCAGGAATGACTCTTGGTTCCTACAGAACTGCAAACCTTCAGGCACAGACCAGACTATAGAAGAAAGAGTTTGCAACCATCTAACAGGCTTAGACACTTCCTTCTTGTAATGACTGTAAAGTTAAAAAAATTAGCTGATTAGAAGAAACTCCTACTTATTTATATTTACAGTTGAATACAGATGGTCGTTCCTTATGGTTTCCAAGTGCTGAAGCATCTATATCATCTTGCCTCAGACACCACATCCAATCATCTTCAGAAACAGCATTTTTCCTTGTTTTGGAATAAGACTCTAAGTACCGTATATAGATTTCTTTTTAAATATCATTATGTCTCAATCTGTCTGTAAATTCAAGATAAAAATACCTACAACAAGCTTCATTCAAGGATACCATTTCTTTGCTAAAATAGATGTCATTCAGCATAACAATAGACTCTAGAAATAGGAATCCCATTGTGACATTGTGGTGCATTAGTACATTAAATTACTGCTTTTTGCATAAAATGATCACCGAGCCAAAGCAGTAAATAGCTGATATTAAAGCACAAAATTTCTTTTTGTGTTTCATTTACTAAATATTTCTATTCTATTGCACTTCTCTCCTTGACTTCTCACTCTACTAAAGAAACCAATTTCTTCCTTTGCATTCTAACTAAAATGAATTTTCTCTCTGATATTAGTGTAGATGCTGGAGGCACTGCCTTCTATATGGGGATAAAAACCAGCCTACAGTTAAATTCTGTTCTCACTGAAAATGGCAATTCAGCTTCCCAGTAACTGCATTAAGATGGATATAAATCCTCTAACTTTGGTTTAAGCAAAAAAATCGCAGCCTTACATGGACAGGATAGACTCCTTCTTTCAGCGCTTGTCTTTACACACATTATAACATAAATGTTTTATTTCCTTTTAAATGCTAGTAGTTTGAGGGGAAGCAGTACATTGGGATCCTACCAGTCCTGCTGAGGAAGGATCACCCTTCAGGTACAACAGTGATCCACCTTCCTTTCAGAGCACAGAGATACCTATGCCTACCACCTGTGAAATGGAAATCCCAGATTCAACTCTTTTCTCAAGTAACTTTGATATCGACACATAGTACGATTTCTAAAGAGCACCTAACTGGTAAAAGGTGTCATACTGATTCCTTAGCCTTTTCTTAACCCATAGGGCAGCTGCAGACACAGGTGTTCCTCACAGGCAAAGCCCATGACTCCAGCCACAATTGCAGATATACTCTGGGGGGGAAAAAAAAAAGTAAAAGTAAAAGTTTGTTGTTCAGCCCATTAGTGCTGCAGTGGTTGCTCTATGACTGAAGAGTCCTCCTTGTTAATTGCTTTCTTTTGAAGGTAAGCACTAGGCCATCACTGGGATTTCAAAGGTTTTGTTTAGAAATGTGTGAAGCTTGTTCTCCACAAAGGTCTGCTCATGACCAGGCTAACATTTAGCCAAAAGCCTACTGCCAGAAAGGTAAGAAAATTCATCTGCTGAAAGGTTATCAGCTCTTCCTCTGCCTTTTTGGACCATTTTTCAAAATAATTCTCTCGACTAACAGCTCATCACCTGATTATTTCTAACTAGAGGAATTCTGGAAAGACCATGGCCATTGCATGGGTGGGGAGGGACCAGGGAACAGCATGGAAAAGAGTGTCCCCCACCCTGTTGCCTCCCATCAGCAGCCAGAGGTAGCTGAAAGCCCAAAGGTTGTTCTTTCTTACTAATCCTCTGGTACAAACCTGCAAGTGCCTTTAGTACAAGGACAGAGATGCAGGAGGGCTTTCACCTGTGTCTCCATGTCCAAATCCCTCCTAATCCACAGCCAGAGCTCCTAGATGCAGCAGTAACACTGACACATTTGCTCTCTGCAACTTGAGAAAAGTAATTTGATTCTTGCATTTCATCTCCCCCTCTCTACACAACAGGGCTAATAATAACCTTCTCATCGCTGCGCTGGCTTTAGTGTATTAGTAGCTGTCAAACATCTATAGGAGTGAAAGGGGTTATTTAAGGGTATGTCTCCCTGGCACAGTACAGCATAGTGTAAAAATATGTATTCAAGAGAGTGTAATTAGGCCTGTGCTTTTCCCTGATAACGAGCTTATGAGGAACAAGGGAAGTGCCAGCCAGAAGAGAGCTCTGCAGTAGCAGCACCCAAGGTTTCCAAACTGTGATGAGCGATTGAGTAACCCGAGTTCAACCACCTGCTCTGGAGCTCAGACACCACCTCCTTCCCTCTCCCGCATTTCGCCCTAACGCCACTCACGGTCCACTTTTGGCCTGTTTGTGACCTCTTTCCCATGCATCTATTCATTCATTTCTGAACCAACTTGGACCCACCACACCTTGCAGTGCCCCTGTGTTTTCTCAGATGGCTTCTTTCACAGCCATCCTCAGTTTGTGACCTTAAGACCATGACAGAGGAAAGCCAGAGGCACTGTTAGCGATCTGGGGAAAAGCATGACAGCAGGACTTAAAACTTACATATAGAAATAACTCCGTTCCAGAACGGTAACTGTGGAATAAGAATTTCAATTTGCAGTCAGCAGTCCCCCACCTCCCTGTGCTGCGCACACGTCCCTCATGCCCGGGGAAGTCACTGCAATCCCTACAGCAGCCATAGCCCCCTCATTTCCAGCTGTCAGCTCTGCGTCTTCCCTTTAATTAAGGGAACTAGCCAAAGGAAAGTCATTAGCATTTGACAGCATAAAAATGCCATTTTCAAGGCTTTTAAAATCTGTTCAAGTGCTGCAGGAACCAGGGTTACTCTACTGAACTGAAGCAAACAAGGCTGCAGCATAGGAATTCATTCATTGCAGACATTTCAGTAGCTGGACAAATTACTGGGAGGATCACACAGCTGGTTATCACCTCTGTGTCTGTTTTGTTTTACAGATAGATCTGTTCTGTTTGGGTGCTTCTCTGTGTATTACTGAGGATGAGAAGAACATTTGAACAGGTCCTGATCTTGCAGAGCACTTTAAACAGTAAAAGAGCCCAACAAAGCACATGCAGCAGCAAAATTTCATTAGTTCACTGGCACACTGAATATCACTGATCATTGCAGCATTTTTCTATACGCAATTCTGACAGCAAAATGAAATACCAGCAAAAGAGTAGGAAAGAAGAAGAAGATAAAGTAGGGTACATTAGGGAAAAGTTTAAATATAGGTCTTAATTTGGTATTTGGAACCAGATAATACAGTAGGAAGTAATTAGAAAGGCAGGGAGAAAAGAAGATTTAGTTCATGTGTTGGTCTGCTTAATATTAATCCCATCCACTGTTTTCTGTTCATATTAATCAGCACATTGTAATTACTGTGTTGTCTCTGTCCTGATATTCCTGATGCTGTCCCTTACTGAGGCAGCACTGCATACCTCTCATCTTTTGTTTTTCTGGACAGGGTGGCTGCTATCCAAAGCATATGTCTTTAGCTGCAGAAAGAGGATTTGGAAGGGTTTGATTTGAAATGAAACATTCGAGTTCAAATGCTGAAACCCATTATAATGCAAACTAAATTAAATTAGGCTAAAATTCCCAACAAGTTCCCTTAAACCAATGTGTTCATGATGATAACCAGACAAAGGTATGTCACTGCTGTGTTTCTGTCTTCAAAAACTGAGCTGTCACAGGAAGCCTTAGCACAAGGGCATGACATAGTACAAAAAGGGAGATGAAGAGAGTTACACCAGAGTTAGCATTAGTATTGTGAAGTATTTATAACATTAGATCACCTTTAATTAACACCATCTGATGAGAAGGTGGGAGCAATAGATCATCCGGAAGTTCAGGAATGAAAGGACCTCACCACTGGATCTTCATCAGATCTGAGCATGGTAAATGTAGACCTCAAGTGCTACGTGTGGGTTTAAGAGAGGAATGAATTGGTCAGTTTTGAGAAATTTGGCCATGTTTTCCTAGCCTGCTTTGAAACACTGTTGTAAACTGGTTTGTTAAAGAGAAACATTTGATGGTTAAACATACAGCCATAACCTGCAGATGCAGCAAAGGGTTTAATAGCCATGTGTGTGTCTCTTCCTTATGAAGTGCTAAGGGGTCCAGAGTATTTCATCCCACCCCTTCCAGTTAATCCGGGTCTGAGGTATCTGCTTTAGATGGTATAAGGCACCTGATTAAAGTGGTCCTTCCATTATGTGCACATCAAAAACATTCCTGTAAGTGCTCCAGTCCCAAACTGCGCACTGAAAGTGTGAATACTACATGTGAAGTCAGCCCGTGGCATGAGGCAATTTGGTCTCCAAGTGTGTCATGCCTCTTGCACCCACATAATAGAGGGAACCTTCATTCATGAAAACAACTGAGTGAGAAAGAAAGCATCAATTTTACAGCATAGGTTACAAGAGGGAAAGGCAACCTGGATAACTGCCAGGGTGTGATGAAGGATCATGAAATCATCCTGTTATGATGATGGTGAAATCATTCCAATTACATTATGGATGTAAATTTTCATCTTCTTGATTTCCTCTGTCTATTTGTGCCATTTCCCCTTTTTTTGCTTTTCTGGCTCTGCAGTCCATTAGGCTGCTCCCCCCTACAGAGTTGAGTGGGGATGTTGTAATCAGCACTTCAGATCGATGTTCACAAGAAAATGCCAATGGATTTTAAAAAATTATATCAGTGACTGCAAAAGAGTCACTGCAAAGTGCTTGTAACCAGCATGACAATTATCTGCAATATAATTAAAGACGACAGTCTTAAAGTATTTGCTTTGATGAATATAAACAGAAAAGTGTCATCCACAATAATTTCTCTGGTCTAAGATAAACGTTTGAATGCTCGCAGTGCTTAACCCATACAATAGTCTCAATGCTTCCATCAACATCACAGTCCATACTCAGAAGTGATGTATAGGCAGTGGGCTTTCGTATGCCACAGGAGGCACAGGGACTGTTATTACTGTTTGTGACGTGGCAGTGCCCAGAAGATCAGCATCCCACTGTGCTGTCACAGTAAGGATACATGTTAAGAGAGTCTAGACAGCTAAGAAAGCAGCAGGTTAAAGGAAAAAGCAAGGCACAGAGATGACTGACCTAGAGATCGCAGAGCAAATTAGCAGCAGAGTCAGGAAAAGAATTATGTTTTTGTAGCACACAGGTCAGCTCACCAGGCTGCACCACCATCCAGGAGGCCTGGAGTAACACAGCCTAATCATCTTCCACACTAATAATGGCCAGTTCTGAGCTGACTATTGTTATGTGGCCTCCCAGAAGTATAAATTGCTCATTTTTACATGAAGTAAAGGTTCGCTTCCTTTGCCTTAAGAATTCCCCTGTATGGAAAAGCAACTTGTCATTTCCCAGACACTTGAAAGCCTTCCTTTCACACTTTGAAGCACTCATAAAGCAAGATGCAGCAAATCACATGGACCAAAACCACTCTTAACTAACCTCCTACCCCATCAACAGTTAAGTCATTAGTAGGTCATTAATAATTGCACCATATTTTGAATAACCACATTAAGTGGCTATTCTGCTAGTTACTGTTAGTAATAGTACATGGGTTCACATATTTAAAATTTCCTCTTAAAAACAAATATTTTTCCTAGCTGTTCTTAACTGAGAGCATTCCCGCATTCTCAAGGATGACACATCTTTGACTTGAGAAAATATGTGTGACAACTTAAAAAATAAAAATAGTGATCTCCCTGAGCCCCACTGCACCTTCAGCAATAAATGAGTCTCCTCACTACTCAGTGTGTGTAACCAAACAAAAGGCAAATGTATCTTTAGTAGATAGCTTTCCCTTCCCACGCTGCTCCATTTTTGCTTATAATTTGATGACAGTTTAGAATTGGTTTAGTTTATAAGCCCACAGTAATATCCATTTCACCTAACTTTAGTCAGGTACATATGAGCTTGCCCCGAATTTTCTCTGCAGCCAAGTAAAAGAAGTTAAACATTTTGGGTGAAATTCTTCCAATCTTTCTATGCCTCTGTGAAGAGCCATGACTTAAAAGCCTGTACGGTGTCACCCCTTCCCCAGGTGCTGGTAGCAACCACGACTTTGTTCAACTCAGAGAAACTGCTAACCACAGTTGCTGAGACACCTGGGAAAATGCAGCTAAACAGTTTGGTGGTCAGTTGTGTAGGAACCAAACCTCTGAGCGTGGTAAAAAAAGGCTGCTATTTGTTAGACTCCAGGATATTGATAACACATCTTTTTAACATGAGGCTCAGTTTTCCACTCCATTGCTCAATGGTCTGTGCTAGAGCAATAACCGTGAACAAAGCCAAATTCAGCAGAACTTGGCTCACTACTACAGCTAATTTTTTTGGGCCTTAACAAGATAAAAAGAACAAACACTTGCTTTTATCCCAAGGTTACTATAAATACTGGAGACATGAAGCTTTGATCCAACGCAGTCTTGTAGAAACTGCTGCAGTATTGTGAAATGTTGGGTTGTTTTCCTCCTTCAGTTTTGTAGGAGCAGAATTTCTGTTGAGTACCTCAATGAGGACTATGCTTGAAGAACTTCATCAAATTAAGGTGGTCAAGTGCAGGACAAAGTTGACCAGAGAGGGCTATATGTAGACTGCCTACTATATGGGCCAACTTTGAGGGGGACGTGTGCATCTCTTTAATCATAGAATCATAGAATGTTCTGAGTTGGAAGGGACCCACAAGTCCAAGACCCATTGAGTCCAACTCCTGACCCTGCATAGGACAACCCCAAAAATCACACCGTATGTCTGAGGGTGTTGTTCAAATGGTTCTTGAATATTGTCAGGCTTGGCGCTGTGACTGCCTCCTGGTGAAGCCTGTTCCAGTGCTCCACCACCCTCTGGGTGAAGAATCTTTTCCTAATATCCAGCTTAAACCTCCCCTGGCATGTCCTCCTGCCGTTCCCTTGGGTCCTATCATTGGTCGTCAGGGAGAAGAGATCAGCGCCTGCCCCTCCTCTTCCCCTTGTGAGGAAGCTGTAGACCGCGATGAGGTCTCCCCTCAGTCTCCTCTTCTCCAGGCTGAACAGACCAAGTGACTTCAGCCACTCCTCATACAGCTTCCCCTCTAAACCCTTCACCATCTTTGTGGCTCTCCTCTGGACACTGTAGTAGTTTTGTATCCTTTTTATACTGTGGTGCCCAAAACTGCCCACAGTACTCAGCATGAGGCCGCACCAGTGCAGAGTAGAGTGGGACAATCACCTCCCTTGACCGGCTAGCAATACAGTGCTTGATGCACCCCAGGACATGGTTGGCCCTCTTGGCTGCCAGATAATAGTTGGTATCCAGTGCAGCTGGGTGATTCAGAGAAAGTAGAATGTCAGCACTCCATGCAAATCAAGAAAGGTATTGCCTCTAAAGAATGACGCTGAGAGCTAAAGGGAGACACCCCCCTTGCCCAAGGCCTGGGTAGGGAAGCTGGGTACCGCCTTCCCAGACTTTGGCATTTTCTGTAAAGCGAGGAGCAGAGGCATTGTAGAACATGCTCCACTGTGAGCTGAGACCCACATCGTCAGAATGGGCATCTGGCTTAATAGGACTACCACTGCTATGGATGCCTGGTGCTCTCCTGTGGCTGCACGTGGTTTAACTCCCCAGAATGACTCCTTGGCTTCCTGTACTTACAGTTTAGCTTTACAGGAGATTTGTTCCTTTCTGTTCCTCCTCCTCACCCCTTTAAAAATACAACTGGAACATTTCTAGCTCCTAGATTTCCTTTTGCTTTCCTTTAAGACTACCTTCAGTAATCCTGTCCTCTCTGAGTTCCTTCACAGTAAAAACCGTAAAGTCTGCTTATTTCTTCATGCAAGTATTTCCACTTTCACAGACCTATAGTCTCTTTCCATATCTTTGCTGCCTGGTATAAGACAATCATCCCCAACTCCTGCATCTTACTGTTTCACAGATATAGATTTACTTCATTTCACCTAACTTGTCATAGTTGCATAGTTTTTATAATGAAGGAGTTCTGGGTATTTGATTTATAACTTAATTTTCAAATAAATACTAAATGGGATGTGATTCATTACATGATAATCTTACATGTTAAACATGATATGGATGTATAACATAGGAAGACAGAGATAATGAAGTCATAATCAGCTTTGAAAATTAGGTTAGAAGAATAATGACTTTAAATGATTCCTACAATGAAACAGGAGAAAATTGTTGGCAAGATCATTTATGCAAGAAAATGTCTATTACAAGAAAGAGCCATTCAAGAAGAAATGAAGGTGAGAATAAACATTAGCAGATATGATGGCAAACAACAAGAAGATTAGGGCACAGGCTACCAAAAATATTATAAGGCAGCTCAGCAGTACCAGCACTGAAGAACACTGACCTATGGAATAAGGTACAAGACTGAGAATCAGGGAGTCCTGGTTTCAATTCTTTTTCTGCTTCTCTCTTGCTTGTTTCACCTCCATTTCTACTTTCATTTAAGGACTCTTCTATTTCTTCAGCTTGCAAAAGACAATACTTCTTTAGGGCTTTGCACAGATTTTTAACTCAATACTTTTTTTTTTTTTTGTGATCTACTAGTTAGAAAGATCACCAGTTTTGTTTTGAAACCTCACATTCCTTGCTCTTTTCAATACAATTTGAGTTTGCTGTTTAAAATCTTTACCTTTTAGCTTGAATTTTGCTGACATTCTAGCTATTGGACCTTTTTTGTGCTCCACTATATTAAAAAGCCTTGTGACATTACATAGCATTTCCCTGAGTAGGTTAATTCAGATAATCATCAAAATGGAAAAAAAAATCTTCTAAAGCCATTTTTATTTCATGTGTTTGGAGAAGGCGCGTGGTTTAGCAATTAGTGGAGAGAGACAGACATCTCTACATGACAAGTTATCCTACTGATTTAGGATTGAAGTCTTTGGAATTGATTGAATGTAGAAGAGATTCAAAACATTGAATTGGAGTGGATGGTCAAATTTTAAAGTGGTGAGCACAAGGTGCGATGAATCCTGCCTTTGTGGGAGGTAAGAGCTCACTAGTTCAAAGACATTATGGGAATGAATAATATACAGATCTGAAATGTCTGAAAACAGTATACATTAAGGATTAAAAAAAGCTTCTGATATAAAATAAAAAAAAATCTAGCTGTCAAATTTTTCAATTTAGATTAAGTCTGCAATAGTTTTATAGTATAGAGTGGTAGATTAGGAAACAGATACAGATAATACAATTATACTCTGAGGTAAATAACTATGACACATCTGAATCTATACATCTGCAATATGATTGAATGCCATGACTTCTGAGAGACCTCCACGTTGCCAGTAGTTTGGAAGTAATTGGAATCCAAGTGAATTATTTTGACAGATGGTATGAGATCGTGACAGATGGCAGCATAACTGAGCTAAATTCCAAATTTCAAAACCTAATCACACACATGACAAGCTAATAGTTCAAGATACAAATGCACCCTAGAAGAAGAAAGAAGCAGGGAGGGAGATAACAGTGGATTCTGCAATTTTAGGTAAATTAAAGCAGACGTTGTTAATTTTTAAAAGGAAAAATTGCTATTGGTTTTCTCCAGTGACATAGTGAGCTTCACTTGTTCCTTTTGTCCAGCTGCCAGTTCTCATTTCTGCCTTACCGTCACTTTGCAGAGGGTCCCTGCAGCCCTGTGCCTTGATACTGCCTGAGCGTTTGACAGATATGCTGCTGATCATCTCTCTGCATGCCACATGATATTTCACACCCCTACATCTGTCTTTTTCTGAAGGGTGTTGTGGCGCTGAGTGGGTGTAAACTGAGAATATAGTTAGCTGGCTAGCTTATATCATTGTTGTAAGCCTCCCCTGGTAAAAATATTCTATGATATTTTTCTCTAGTGATCCCAAACTTTGCAAGCACTGTAGATGTCATTGGTATTACCATTTTTTCCCCTCTGTCTCTTAAACCTAGCCACAATTTTTGTAAAATTATATGGAGAAGAACTTATTATGTATTGAGGGTTTTTTTCATTTGATATTCTTGTAAATTTTTACTTGCAGTTTGAAATGCCAGTAACATTTCTAGTAGTATCTGCCAGGGGCATTTAAAGAAAGAGTCCTAGACATTTAAGTCCAATTGAATGTGCCTTTAAAAAACCCTTCCAAATGGCTTTGTCATGGAAGTTTCTTGTTTGAATTCTTTCAGTTCCAGTTTTGTGATAAATCCTAATAGAGACCTCTGGAAAACTGAACCTGCACTTTCGATCCTTGGAAAAAATACTTTCATAGTTCTAATTTCCTCAAACTTTCCTATTACTCATCTGCTCACTAACTACTACTAACTGGGAAAATACTAACTTCAGCTACTAACTGGGAAACTCTCACATGTTCATGGCTCTGGAAAAGGGGTGTGAAGAGATGTGATGGAGTCGTGGTGTCACCCCTTATCTGCCTGCCACGTGTGACTGAACATCTGTGAGTAAGGGACCAGGTAAAGTTGTCTTCTCCAGTAAAACCATGTAAAAGTGTCTTCTCCAACCACAGAAATGCTAAAAAGAAAGGCCACCTATTGGTGAGACCAGAGGGGACAGCTGATATGGGCTACTGTTGGTCATTTTGTCACATAGATCTATAAATGCTGTGTTATTCTATGACTAAAGAAGCTCTTCTGGCTGGAAACATGGGTAAAGAATCAAAGGGATAATAAATAGCTGGAGCTGGAGAAAGGCGAGGGCTTGAAGCATGGGTCAAATGGACAGCAGAAGTAAGAAATGGGCACAAATTAGAACAAAAGGGTAGACATTTTATAAAGGTTACAACTATGATCATAGAATCATCATAGAATAGCTTGTGTTGGAAGGGACCCTTAAATGCCATCTAGTCCAACCCCCAAATGTATTGTGGAGCAAAGATGTATAGTGACCAGGAAGAAATTTAATGAGGAAATTAGAAAAAAATCTCAGGAAATGGCTTTAAAAAGCTTTATAGAAAAGTCTGTAGTGTTGACACAGTGGTATTGAGCAGGTGAAGCCCTGCTGATCCTGAGAGTACCCAGTGCTTCACTGTCTTTGTAGCTTGAAGATCTTTTCTGTCCTCAGGAGTATTTGAATTCTTAAGAATTGTTAGCATTGGCTGAATAATTGCAAATATGAGCTATGTTAGTATTTTTAAGAGTACCACTTTCACAGGATCCAGTTCAATTTACTTTCTATGCATAAGACAAAAAGCACACTACAACTTTACTAAGATACCACTTCCAGGAAAAACAAGGAAGAGCGGGTCAGATGTTCTCCTCAGATTTGGCTTAGTGCTGCAGCTTTTCTGTGGAATTGCTCTTAATGATTTAAGTATCCATATTGAACTCATGGGTTATTAAAGGATGGCTGCAAAATTGTGCGGGGAATTGATGACAAGGCATCAATATCTAATTTAACATCGCTATTTTGATAACTTCCTATTGTTACACTCAAAAAACAGTTATGGGCAAAGAGGATGCACATCATATATAAAAGTAAAGCAAAGAATTTACTGTTAGTATAATTGAAATCTTAAGAGTCTAACCGTTATTAGTGCAGAACTACTTGTTACAGAAAGAGTAATGTATTTACCATAGTTGTACACATACTTCTTAGTTTCTACCCCTTTTCCTGGTGTTGCATGCACCCTTCCTTTGCTCCTCTGGGTCCTATGGTTGGTTATGTCATACTGGTGGGTGGGTGGGGATGTTACAAAGAGCTGTCAGCATCTGGAGTCCTTCACCAGAAGGAATATGATGGTCATGTTGATGTTTCTTTTTCTTCATTCCTATAGCATCCACCTAGGGACATTTTTGTATGTTTGGTAATATGTTCTTTCCCCTTTGTTTTTCTTCTTTAATCTGAAGCTTCATGATACATCTGAACTTACTTTATATGGTCCTTTTTATGTACATTAGGTACTATTTCTTTATTCTCTTTATTACCAGTAAAGCCTGTTTTGCCCAGGTCCAGGACAGTTTTTATAACTGACCTTTCCTGAGTTGATTCTAGTGAGGGCTCTGCAGTGCCAGCCTGTGACCCATCTCTTATCATCCCATGCCTGCACTCCTCTATGCTCCATCCTATGCTTCTACTTCTCAGGGTCTCTGCTATTATGCCAGGTCTGTACTTGTGTACACTACATCATTGTGTTAGAGTCATAAATATCTCATTCCACACAGAATAACTGCTTGTAACCGCTGTCTATATAAAACTGCAGTTATACCACACGAAGATAACAAAAGTAAAGCAAATCAGCTGCAGACACCTAATCAATTAAAGAAATTGCTGTTACAGCTAAATCAAGTCATACAAATTGCAGGCAGGTCAAGAAAGGTTTGGACAGAGCAAGCCTGGCAAGCCTCAGTCCTGAGACCCTGAAGACTCATGCAAGGCATCTGGGCTGTTGCTGGCAATAGCCATACAGGGCTACACAGTCACACTGTATTCCAAGTGGATATTATATGAAAATATAACTCAGCGACTCTGAATTTTCAAAGGAAAGCAAAATTTCAATTTCCTTTGGCCAAAATTCAAGCTTGCCTATGGATGGACACTTTGTCTGTATAAAACAGGAGAAAATGCCAACTGATCTTATAACAGGGATATGTTTTATGATGCAAACCTCTTCGTATGACAAATTGCTTCAGATAGTGCACTGAGTTTCTTTACTGGAAAGATGAAAAGCTCTCCTAAACCTTTATTGCCGAGTTTTTGGAAGAATGATGTCTTGGTGGGGAATTAATCATAAAAAACTGTCTGTTCTTAAAAAGGAAGGAGACAGATGTTTGTATCGAAGAACTGGTTGGCTATGAAATAGCCTAATTTAGTCATACTGTTCCTCATACTGATGTGGATGTTTTTCTGAACCCTCTTGAGTCACAAGGATAATTTTTGTGATGGAAGTACTCAGATGTAACTTTGTGTTAGAGGTACAATAACTATGGAGAAATATTTTGTGGTAGTCTGCCATATACCTCATATTTGAGGTATACAGAGCACACCATTCCTGTGCTCCTTGAAGTATATGGCAGTTCTACTCATTTCACTCTGCTGTATTTAGCTGTATAGACTTCTAGCTGATGGGGAACACTATTAATCTTGCCCTGGGCATAATGTTCTTTTTTCCCCATACTTGGTCTTACCAAGAACAGAGCTCCTTCATCAAATAAATAATATCTAAAATTCTTTTTTTTTTTTAATTGTAGTTTGACCCCAGTCTAGCTGGCTTTCATCTTTTTGATCTGTGGACCCATTCATTTGAGTGGGTGACTTTCTCACTCAGTAATGCACTAGGTAATTTGGAGGCAAGTGACAGGCATAGCAATCAGTTAAGCCTACGTTATCTTTATGTATATCATACTAAATGTGCATAACTGGACTTTGTGAAAGTACCATTTATTTTGTCCTTACCTCTTAACTTTCTTTATACTAGTTCATTGTACTCATTTTACATTGAGAATGGGATTTTTCCCTTTCCAAGCTGCTTCTATTTCCGGGCATAGTTTTTCTTAATAACATCTCCCATTGTTGCAAAGACAGGCAGGATGTGAAATACATCATTTGTTAATTAATGGATGTTTTGTCTGTCAAATATTTAATAATAATAAATATACGAAGTCTGAGCAAATGTCACAGAGTTTGTAATGTTTTTCTAATGGCTTACATCTGCCGTAACTATCTATTAGCTGACCTTCAGAAAAATGGGACATATATTCTATACAATATTTATATTTTAAAATATTAGCCAATTATAAAGATTGGCTGATTGCCTGACTCAAGGTAACCACATGGGCTCAGTATAGGCTCGGCTAATTTTGCTGGAAGAAAGCATTTAATCCAAGATGCTGTTTTGTAATCAAATGCACGGGAACAGCGTAGGCTGGGAAGCTGTTTGGCCTTCAGCATGGCCACTTGACAGGTTAGCTGCAGATTGTGGAGGGAGGGAGGGAGGGATGTCTAATGTTCATTCATTGAAAGGGAGCTGAATAGTATTTTCTTTACACTTCCCAATGCTCTCAATAATCAGGGAAGGCTGGTCGCTTCCTTTGAACTATGGACTCTCACACTGTAGCTGAGCACTAACATAAAAGAGTGAGAATCCTTGCAAATCATCTACCTATTCATGTCATCCAAAAAGGCCTCATCTGGCAAGGTGCTCAGCACTTACATCTTTCCACTGATTTCAATAGCTTGTCCCGGGAGACAGTCAGCACCTTGCAGGAATCCACCTGCTGGTTCTTCGACTACTTTGTGACTACATTCTGAATCACTGAAGTTAATAGCAGTTTTGTTAGGTAGAAGCTTGGGATCTCAGTGCTATTGGGCTGTTTTCCCCAAGTAAATCACATTTTTCACTTCTAGCACTCTTAACCCAGATCTGTATTGCTCCCACTTACTGATGCACATCGATTCCTCTGCTGAGAGTCTAGGACAGACTATGTAATGGTTTTGTCTGAAGGAGCTGGCTTATGGCTGTGGTAGAGTTAACCATCACATTCTCTCTTGCTTTGATGTATCCATAAAAATGTATTAGTATATTTGCACTGTTTATCTGTAGACCATAAATTTTAATGGAGTAAAATTTGACTGTATCCCTCCTGAACATACACTTAGAAAAATACTGTAAGAATTAAGAAGTTAATGGAAAAAATCAAATGTTTACTTGTATTTTTTTATCCTTTTTCTACCAAAACTAGATATCTTTCAGACCACTTCCCTCTCCTCCAGCTGTCTAGTACACTAACACCCTTTTCAAAAGAAGTTATGCAACGTGTTAGAAATCTTTCTTTTCCTGCTTATTAGTGTGATAACATTGGAGTCATCCACCCATGCAGAGAAGGTAAAAGAAACATGCCTAAGGCTGTAATTCTCAAGTTTCCTGTTTTTCTTTCTGCTGATGCTATTGCTTTACCAGCCCCAGATTTGCAGTCAGATAAAGTGATTTTCAAATAAAGAAAACTATCTATTCTCAGTCAGCTGCACCTATTCATTCATACCACTCAAAACACATTAGGTATGCCTTTGAGCTCAAGGAATTTGGGGAATAAATGCTATGTGGTTTGTCAGGTTCACTTCACTTGTTCTCTGCACCATCTCCCTGATGGAGATTCCTGTGAGTTCTTAATGGAAATTCCTAGAAGTCAATCGAAACAGACTGTCACACTAAATAACAACCATCACCTCCCCTGAGTCGCCATTATGTCTGTTTGCTTCATCATGATCCTATGTACAATAGAAAATACCAAAGATATTGTTCATTGTAATGAGAAATCTAAGTGCATTTGTACAAAAGGAGGATGTTAGCAGAACTATATATTTTCACATAAAATAAAGAAAGGAGGGAAAAAGAGAACTTCACAGTTAAAATTTTGAAGGTAGAGAAAGTTGTATTCTATGCTTTAGAAAAGGCGGAAAATGTATTTGCTAATGCTTAGTAAATATACATAATAATTGGAAATAGAATAATTTTTTTTCAAGAAGTAAAGCTATCAGAAACAACATCAGCATTCCTGTTCTCCACATTGACTGCTCTAAGTCCATTTCTTAGTCATCCAACATTTATAGATCAAGGGTTTATTATTTTTTATGATCACCCAGAGCTTTGTCGGGGTTTCTGTGCTCACCAGTTTTTCTTGAGACAGTAGGAGTGAAATAGTTTTCCAAAAAGGTGATATTGAAGGAATTGCTGTGTGTCAGAAATCTGACATTCTATCTTTATTTATTTTATTTATAGACTTGTCCATTGAATAAATCAAAATATCTGATTGCCTCTCAATCACTAATGGATTTAGCTTCCAAATATCCTTGAAGGTTAGGTAAATACAAAATATCTCCAGTTTCAAAAAGAGAAAGAGAGATGGGGAGAGATCAGTAGCTTAAGTTTCCATGGTATTAAACAGCTGCTTTTTAAAGATGAAGTCAATAAAAACAACAGCTCTCAGCACTTCTGAAAATCAAGCAATAATGGACTTAATTAAGTCACCAAGTAAGTCAGTATCAGAGCTAAGAATACAGCTGAGGTTTTGTAACTGCCTGTTGGATTTTAAACATAAAATTTTCTTTCTTTTTTTAGTCAGCAATCAGAAATGAGCACTGATTACAATAATTTTAACACATATGACTATCAGATTAAATACAGCATAAGACTATCTGCAGTTTTTTCATGGGATAATCTGTGATTTAAGTCAATTGGCTGGTTTATAGAGTACTAAAAGCCAGGGAGCAGAAAAGCAGTAAGATAAAGGCAGCTGTACCTTCATGTCCTACCTTAGGGAACTAAGTGATCTTCGAAATGTCCAGGGAAATTACATGAGGGCACTTGTCTCAAATGTAAATAGCCTATACTTTACCTCCTAGGAAACATTCATGTTTCAATACCTTAGTAAATATTGGACGGCAGGATCACCATCCATTTCTTGGTGTTACAGCAAATTGTTTTTTTCCATGTCCTGAAAATCAGAATATACATTTCCAGTGCTCTAGGTATTTTTAATGCTGGGATGAGCCAAGAGTCAGAATTAATCTACTCTCTTGGCCCCCAAAGCCAAGCTCCCTGTTCATTTTAATGGGAGTTTTGTCTGTGTAAGAATTGCCACTTTATTATTCTTAATTATCTTACTGTAGTAATGCTGAACAGCCCCAGTTGTGTCCCCTCAACCCTGTGTTGCTAGACAGGCCAAAAATACCGATAGATCTCAACTGCAGAGAACTCCTAGTTTAAAGGCAAGTCTTAGGTTACCTATGCTGAGCAACTGAACACAGTCTGTAGAACAAAAAGGTCCTGTAGTCAAGAGACAGCAGTACACAGCCCCTGGGTGTAAATATGATCTGAAGAAGCTTAGACCGGCTGAAGTCCTTGCTTATGCTTCCCAGTTGTGAACCTAAAGTTAGGACAGATGAGTCTGGGGCTAAGTCCTCAAATATGGTAGATGACTTGCAGGCACAGTGTTGCTTGGAGTTGAAAACATGCTCGATAACCCCAAAGTCATTATCCTCCCAGAGAAGCTGATTGTTGTTGTGTTAAATTGCAATCAAGAAATACTACTAAGCCTTGTGCATTATTCCCTCATGCATTGTACGTGATTATATAAAATGTGTTCACCTAATGATGCATTTTTACAATATATATATTTTTGAATGTGACAAAGGGCTTCATGCTGAGATCTGAGTGTTGGTGTGCCAAACAAAAAAGAACTCAATGACATGATTACAATATAGTTAAGAACCAGTACAATTCTTTACAGAATCTATTCATCATCAGGACCTGAGGGAGGGAGGCTTTAGCCCTTCCTAGTGTCCATCAGTAGGACTGGGATTGGGCTCCAGATTAGGGAACCTAAATGTAGATTTCTGTATGCGTGCCATGTGGTTAGGGTTCCCTTAGAGGCAAAGAAGAAATCTAATCCAGAGGTAAATTCAGTTGCCTAAATATAAGCAACTAGTGTTATTCGAGATACTCTAAAGTATGTGAGATATCTGCACACATATGAAGACATAGGACTTGCTGCACACCTGTGCCTTTCTGGAGCAGGAAATGCCAGATAGGTTGCAGCATCTTGAATAACAATGTTTGTGGGCAGGCAAAGAACTGAGCTGAGCTGTAGCTCTTCAGCTCCTGTGGTGGGAGCCTAGACACCTATCTCAACAGGTGGACTCCTACATATATACATCTAAACATAGTTTTTCAATAGAATCTTACCCCACGGTCTTAATTCAGCTCCTAAATGTCTACATCTGAGCTAGATGTCTACACTTGGCCTTGCAACCATAGGTCAATGTATAGTCAAAGGAAAATAAAGGTACCTTTGGGTGTTATTCGTCTAACCAGTTTTTTTCACATATGTTTTTGTGAAATGACTCATACTCTGAAATACCAATTTCTCCCCACTGTCTATAAAGGGAGCCTAATTTGACAACACAAACAAGGACATCTCCATCTACAAGCAGCAACATTTGATCAGAATACCAGCACAGATGATAACAAGATATCATATTGAAGGGGTTCATATTTTCAAAATATGAACAGCCATTAACTTGGTGGCAGAAGGATTGAAACTACTTTGACAGTTATTTATTTATTCATGAAGTAATCCTTTCTGAGCAGGAGGATCTGAAGAATCTAAATCTGAACAGAACTGCAAGGTCTGTTAGAATACAAAAAGTTGTATGAGTCCTCAAATCACATCATCTAAGAAGATTAAGACAAGGACAGAGGTCATACCCAGTTATCAGATCCCCAGCTGTGCAATTTTGTTAAGAACAAACTGAGAGTGGGGAGCATACATATATAATCATATACAAGAAGGACATTGAGGTGCTGGAGCACGTCCAGGGAAGGGCAATGAAGCTGGTGAAGGGTCTAGAGCACAAGTCTTACAAGGAGCAGCTGAGGGAGCTGGGGTTGTTTAGCCTGGAGAAGAGGGAGACCTTTAGCCTGGAGATGAGGGGAGACCTTATCGCTCTCTACAACTACCTGAAAGGAGGTTGTAGTGAGGTGGGGGTTGGTCTCTTCTCCCAAGTAACAAGTGACAGGATGAGAGGAAACAGCCTCAAATGGCACCAGGGGAGGTTTAGGCTGGATATTAGGAAAAACTTCTTCACTGGAAGGGTAGTCAGGCATTGGAACAGGCTGTCTAGGGAAGTGGTTGAGGTACCCTGGAGGTATTTAAAAGATGGGTAGATGTGGTGCTTAGGGACATGGTGGCTTTAGTGGTGGACTTGGCAGCACTAGGTTAGCAGTTGGACTTGATGATCTTAAAGGTCTTTTCCAACCTAACTGATTCTATGATTCTATATATGCTGATATAAATAAGAGGAAGCTGTAAGCTGGTTTTTCATTTTCTTTCCATGTATCTCTTTCTAAAAGACTTGTATTATGTGCAATCCAGAAGTTACTCTTACTACTTCCAGAGAGCAACAATTTGTGACTGTGTTCCCTGTTGATAGAGAAAATCAGGTTTAAGATAGAATTTTAATTATGACTGGAACAACTTTATGATAGGCAATGTCACATTAAGATACCCAGAGAAGGCACTGTGGATGTATGCTTGCTTTAGCTAACGATGCTGTCTCCTTTCATTTTAATCCCTTCTAGAAGTCCTCCATTGTCAATGGACAATAACAGCAAACAGACACCTGATCCATACAGCCGGATAACTATTACACTGGTTTGATTTAGTTCCCCAGAATAACTGCAGATGCTTTAAATAGGGTAACAATAATAAATATCCTGCACTGTCTCTTCAACTGCAAATGAATACAGGGAGATGTTTTCAAGAAATGAAAACAGCAAACTGTACCCAGACTGGCAATGTAAAATAGAACAAACCATGAACACCCTTTCTGAAAATGCACTTCCATTCTCTGAAAGGCAGGCTTTTAAAGTGGGAGGCTGCTTTTGGAAGTATATGGCTTCACAATAGCTCTTTACTCTTATCAGGCTTGTATTATTTTACCATGCTTTCCAGCATTGACAATGAAAGCTAAACACTATTTTTTATTCCTACTTTTCTAGTGAATTAGCTTCAGTGTCTCTTACTGCTTTCTTCTGTCAGTCTGTGGGGGACTGGATTTGAGGAACTTCCATAACAATATGGAACTTTTTACTCTTTAAAGAAAAATAGAAATGAAAGACATTACTATCTCAGTCTTTTTCTCACAGAAGTGGACTTAACGTTTGGGAATTCCAGACTCCTGCTTCAGATGTGTCCACTGGGAGGCACACACACAGGCACTTGCCCACACACATTTGTATATGATCCATAACTGTGTCTGCATCTTGCTTTTATGAGGGAACGAATAAGAAGTACATATGTTCAGGAAAACTTAACTGACCCTTCGGTTTGTGAAAGAGGGCGTAAAAATTGTGCTGTCATCACAAAATATTCTTTTTTGTCTCTGTTTGTTCCTACCAGAATCTACACCCCCCAAAAAATAAACTGCAGTCTGTTTCAAAAGAAGATTGAAACACCTTTTTCCTACATCTCTTAGCACCAACTTTCGTGTAAGCTTCCAATCTGCCAGACTCACCAGTAGCAGAAATCCTACCATAATCCAGCACACACCAAAACAAATGTTATGCTTGCCAAGGCATCTTCACAGCCATCGCAATTAGTACTCCTACAATACAACCAGCAAAAACCATGGTTCATACACTTTTACCCCAGAATTTGATATACATCATGCAGCACACAAAATGTCCTCCTGGAAATTGTGTGGGTGACACTTAACAACCACTATACATCAGAAAGAACTCACACAGAGAACTAGTAAAGTATAGAAACATGCAGTTATCAATGGAAAAGCATTTTCCACAAAATAACCACTTCACTTCCTAATGCAATGGAAACCTAAAAAATAACTCCTAAAGACAAGCCTAGAAAAGGAGTTCATAACCACTGGATTATAAGAATTATGGTCTCAGCAGAAACACCAGTTATGGAGTTCATTACAGTCTTTTTTCTGCCCCCTTTCTATTTTACAATCACTAATGATGTTTTTTTCTCACTGTTCATGTTCTCTCTTCCGCTGTAAATACTCCAGAGCTACTAACCATCCTCTTTTGTGTAACTGATTAACATAATGAGGCTGGACTAACAACAATTGTGTTCTGCCTGTCTTGGATTTTGTTGCTTCGTATCACACTGGATGAAGGCCATCCACTTTTTCCAGCTAACTCAGACAGGGTTCAAAAAAGACGAACCTTCTCCTAAAAACCTTGTTTCTGCAAAATCATTTTCACATTGTGACAATGTACTCTTCTTGCAGCCTAAATAAGGAGAGTTACTTTCTCTCAAACCAGTATGCAGTGTAGTCAGTGCTGAAGGCAAAAATCTATCTGTATTTCCAGCTGTGTCTACAAAGTGACTTCAGGGAATATGACCTTCGGGAGAGAGCTTGTTCCCTGGAACTAATGAAACTTATCTATAGGTGCAGAAAGAAATCATGTCCTACAAAAGCTGATTGTCCCTGAGGAGAGAACAGGCTATAGAGTGAAGTGTGATTGTCTGGGTTATTCTGAAGGTATGTTTGACTGCTTTGGTCTGGAGATCTTCTAGGCTGATCTCTACAGAGGAGTGTTAGAGTCACAGTTAGAGTTTGAATGGGATTAGCAAGGAGCAATGCATACAAAATTGTCTGGCCATCTAGGCCTGCATGGTTAGCTGAGGCTAGCAAGGGATGGCAAGCAGTCACTATTTCATTACACTGGAACTCAGAGCACCTGAGTTCAAGTCTCTATTCTGCCATGGCTCTGTGACATGTTTAGGATGGTATTCGACAAACCATTCAGCACTGAGGATCCCAAGAAGAATCATCCCACTTTCACTGACATTTCAGTTGTCTAATGAAGCAGTCTTTCAAAAGCAAGTGATCCCTGGCTGCTAGTATAATGGTAATGGCTTATGTCTATGTTTTTCAAGATTTGGCTCTGTAGAGCAGATTGGTCATGACTGTACTGTGTAGGGACGGTTTGGCATCTCTTTGGAGCCTTTAAATCTTGAAAGCCTTTTATTTGCTTGTTTGGTTTTTTTTTCTTGTTTGGATGGAAAGTACCTAATTTGCTGCGGTAAAGTTTTTTCATAACCCACCAGGCAAGTGTTGCATGGGCTGAGGTCACACACTGTCAGGGAATGTGGAGATGTTGCAGGGAGCAAAACCTGCTGGGACTCTTGGGACTGAGAACTTCATGAGAATGTAGGAGTCAAATCTGGTATGATCTCATCCATTTTGCCTGGAACAAATTTATTCCATGAGAAATCACTTGAGCAAACTTCTCTGGACTGCACATTGGGATTAGCTGAGAACATTCACTCCAGAAGGGAGCTTAGGAGTGAACAAACTTGCATGCTGTGTGGAGGATCAATGGAGAGGTCCAGAGATCTAAACAGAAAGCAAAAGGTGAAGAGCCATCTCCTTCCACCAAGTTTAGGTGCCCATTGACTACCTAAAGAGCACAAACATAAAGGTTTCATTTGTATGAGCTGTGTACAATGATATGGCTAAATCTTAACGCTCAATATACTAGTAAATTAAATTTTCTTGGGAATGTTTCCTGGCTCTGAGGCCAACTGCCAGTTCATTGAAATGGCCTGTATCCATTTTGTTAATCTGTCATGCTCTCTAAAACAGGCATCCCAGCCAACTACTGGGAATAGTTCTTGGCCTGTGTTCATGTCAAGATTGGGTCTAACTCTCTCTGGGAAAATGCTAGGTGGCATGGGAACAAACATAAATGTTTAATAATATAAATAATTGAATTCCAGTGCCTGGAAAAATTCCTTTGCACTGTTTAATTTACCAGTATAAGTGTAGTCTGTGTATCTAAAATGTAGATGAAGATAAAGCACCTACAGAATCTCATAGAAATCTCACTGAAATGCATAAGTCCAGGAGAGAGATTCAAAAAGGAACTTGATTTTCTGCCTGAACTGAGCCCT
This sequence comes from Theristicus caerulescens, assembly GCA_020745775.1. Taxonomy (NCBI): domain Eukaryota; kingdom Metazoa; phylum Chordata; class Aves; order Pelecaniformes; family Threskiornithidae; genus Theristicus; species Theristicus caerulescens. The sequence continues at coordinate 123,896,461 of CM036559.1, read as the reverse complement.
CACCTGTCACTAACCACACTCTGACTGGGCATATTGATCCCCCATGGATCCAGCCTGCAGACTTGACCAGATCACTCTGTGAATCTGCTGTGTTCTCTCTATTGGGTTCTCTTTCTGTGGAAGTCAGGGTGTGGAGGAGGTGACAGCAGATGCCTGGGTCTCTTGTCTGACCTGGAGAGGATGTAGTTGGTCATGAATGTACAGAAATGTTTCCATTCACTCAGTTTATGCATAACAAGTGATGTAAAGCTCGAGCAGTAAGATTCCTGTGATTTGGTAAATTTGGGAGCACTGAAAATCATAGAGTTCAATCATCCTTTCATTGCCCATCTGTGCAACGGGGTTAACAGTACTTTTCCATTTTTAGGTATATGTGGAAGTCCTATAGTGATATAACTACTTTAGCACTGTGGTTTCTTTCTAGGAAGAAAAAAGTCAGAATCTTCAAAATTCAGTATTGGATATTACCAATAAGGTCTCAATAATTCAGTCTCACTTTCTGACTAATGTTGAGATGGGGAAAACAGCATTAAAAATTCAGAATATTCTGACTGCCACCAAGCCAAATCTGGCAGCATTAAATTCCAGATGCTTCTGAACTCTCTAATGATACAGCCTTTAAGCCTTTGATCGTTGCTTTGATTCAAAGGACATTAGGTGGCTGCTTTTCCATGCAAATACTCTATAAGCTTCCAAATTGGAAAAAATCTGAGTGGGAGGAAGAAATTTTCAGAAAAAAACGTTCCTATAGCTCTTGTTGCTTGGCAACCACTGCCTTTGCCTCTGTGTGTTAAGAAAAATAGCATCCTTTGGAGTTCAAGTCTCAAGCCCGGTTTGAAGAAAGAACAAGGGGGAAATAAGAGAAATGCACATTGTAGACCAGGTTTCACGCCAAATGTGAGACTACAAGGGGCTAGATGTAATTGCAGAGCCACCAGTTGCCCATGCCATCCAGCCAGAGGAAACAGGGAAGGCAGGCGGCAAGGAGTGAGGATTCATGACCCTTCTAATTGGTCATGGGAAGGGATATTTACGGAGTCCTTAAAATGATGCAAAAGCATAGAAGATGTCTTGTGGTGAGAGACTAAAAGAGCTCAGCCCGTTTCATGCATCAAAAAGAAGATGGAAGAGTGACTGCACTATAGCAGATAAGTAACTGAATGAGGGAAAATGCCTTGTATAAAAGGACTTTTCTGTCTAGGAGAGAAATGTTAAACGAGAACCAGTTCCAATGCCAGATGAAGGCAGACATGTTTATGTTCAAATTAAGGTGCACATTTTTAACAATGACAGCAGTTAAGCACCAAAGCAAACTGTCCAGGGAGTCTTGTACTCTTTATCATTTGAAGTCTTCAGGTTGAGATGGATGCTGTTTGGAAAACACACCTTAGCCAAATAGATTAAATACAAGGGAAACAAGCTGAAAGGAAACGTTATGTGATACACAAGGGATCAATGTGGCTTTACTGTACATTTATCTTGAGACTGACAAAAAACGGTTGGAATTTTTCCCTCAGTTAAAGTGTGCACGGGGTGACTTTCCTCTATAGCACCTAGTGCAGCCTGACACCATGACTTCACCTCTGAAATATGAGGAATGATACATTATGAGTTTATCGGCTTACGTCATATAGGAGAATTTTAAACTTACACAGGTAAAAAGCGACTGTTGGCACAACCCTACTAAGTTTCTAGGATAATTTCAATTCCATTAGAAACTGCAATATAGCTCTGTAAATTTTATCGCCATTCTGTTTTACTTATACCAACTTGTAGTTCTTGTGTGTGAGCTTGTTTAATTTTCAGCCCTATGAAAACAGCTGTTACAACCATTTATACGCGGACATCCAAAGGTATGAGGTACAGTACAGACAGAAGAGGCAGAAACTGAATGTTGTTTCCTGATTTAGGAGTGTAATTGTCCTCAGTTTTCATGGTTGTTGAGGGAGGGAAGCTGTGCTCTTAAAATAGGTGTCCAAGCTGTGGTGCCTTGCTGTTCTGTAAGAGCATTTGAAAGCTCTTATAGAGAAGCACTTGAGCTTGACTAGGGCACAGAACATAGGAGAATTAATTCAAAGGAGGAAAAATTTCCTTATCAATAAGAAACTCAAAGCTTCAGAAGATGTTCAGTTTATTGGCTTTTGTGGCCGGTGGCCATTGTGCCATTTTCACCACAATCAGCAGAAGCTGAAACTCATATTAAAACAGGATAGTACCATTTCACAACAAAAGCCTGTGAAGAAACTCATATATAAAAAACTTGACCCTCAGGTAACTTCCACAAATACCACATTGTCGTGGATTAATCCCAGTAGGTGGTGAAGCACCACACAGCTGCTTGCTCACCCCACCACCCAGTGGATGGGGGAGAGAACTGGAAGGGGAAAAGTATGGAAACTCATGGGTTGAGATAAAGACTTATGGGCTGACATAGAGCAAAAGCTGCACATGTAAGCAAAGCAAAATAAGGAATTCATTCACTACTTCTCATCATCAGGCAGATGTTTAGTGATTTCCAGGAAAATAGGGCTTCATCACACATAACAATTACTTGGGAAGACTAATGCTATAACCTTGAACATCCCCCCTTCCTCCTTCCCCACAGCTTTTATTACTGAGCATGATGCCATATGGTATGGAATATCATTTTGGTCGGTTGAGGTCAGCTGTCCCAGCTGTGTCCCCTCCCAGCTTCTTGTACACCCCCAGCCTACTTGCTGGTGGGGTGGTGTGAGGAGCAGAAAGTGTATTATCAACACTGTTTTCATCACAAATGCAAAACATGTTACTATACAAGCTATGAAGAAAATTAACTCTATATCAGTCAAAACCAGTACACATATATAGACTTCTCAGGATGAACACATAAACTGCAGCTTTAATTTTCAAAATGTCGTGTAAGACTATTAACTCATACTGATGAGGTATATTTTACAAAGTTAGATGAAAAGGAAGACTTCGTCTAATAAAGTTCCAGCTTAAAAAGGATGAAAAGAAGTTGATTCTACTGATGCATGATGACCTGGGAGCAGCAGTTTTGACAGATGTCTTAGGGACTTCAAATCAGCAGTCTGCCTAATACACACATTGCAATTATTTCCGTCCATTCCCTCCATCATAGGAGTGAGGGTCAGTCAGTCAGTCTGGCAATTAGTTCTAAGTCACAAATAATCCTCCTGAACTCAAACATGAAATATTGTTGTCAATTTAGACATCTAAATTAGGCAGTACAAATCTAGTGTTATGTCTTATTTAGAGAAAATGGGAAAATGTACTTGGAAAATGCACCAATTATACACTTATAAAAATTTACAACAATAAAAGCATTCTGTCTATAATATATTGTTTCTTAGTTTCAAGGTTATTGCTCAAGTAGGTTTTCACTGTTTTAGCTAAATCACGTATCTTTCATTTGGCTTGTTGCAAATCTGAATTAGATTTAGCAAGAATTGCAGCTGACATTCACAGAAAGATACTTATCAAAATGTTGTGAAGTATCAAAACAGTTGACAAACATTGCATATTTAAATGTGTTGCAGGTTTGCTTTTATCAATGAAGTGTCAGGTCATGAAAGTTTGTTTCAGATCATGAATGTGTTCTGTCTGGTTGTGTGCAACCGGGGCATCTGGCCAAAGTCAATGACATGCAGATGGGAAGGTAACAGCAGCAACTGGTCAAAATGATGGTAGCGCATCTGTCTGCTGACGACCATTTTGCATCTCCAGGTACGACCGAAAAATACATTAGTCCAAATACAACTGGGATGAATCAACGCAGGGACTGAAATCATTATCAGAGAGAAAGCTAAGATGGCATCCAGCCCAAATATGTCCTCAAGCCTGAAATAATGACAATGGAGAAACAAGATTTATGTTCTAATTGGAGGGGGAGTAGAATATGAGTATTGCCCTGGTCATAGGAGCACCTTAAACACTTTACTATAGAGATGTACTCTCTTACTTACCTTGTGGCTCAGTAATATTTAATTACATCATATAAAGCAGAACAACTTGATATGATAGCAAAAGAGAGCTTTCCCCTAGTTTACACTGAACTTGGTGATTAGAAACATTGCCTCAGGGGACAAAAGAGGTAGAACTCTAGCTTCTGAGTTGACTGTCCTAATCACAGGTTATTTTGGAAAAGGTGAACACCTCTTCTTCACCTAGTGTGGATTTGGTTGGTTGGTACTCCCTGAGACAGTCTGTAGTATCTGATGTGGTGAGGAGGTGGGGGAGATGGTCACTGCCTTATTTGTGGCTCTCAGTAGGGTTGGGTCTCTGGCACCCTCAGAACTTGGCAATCCTGGGCTGGAGCAGATCTGCAGGAAACTTTATTCCTGGTCCATTGATGCTGCAGCATGACCTAGCAACTGAGTGACTGGAGTCTGCGAAAATCAGTTTTGGACTCTGTTACACACAAAGACTCTTAGTTAGGACACGGGCATTTGACTCCTTAATGGATTTAGCTCTAGGTGAATTTTTCATCATAATAATGCTTGCAATAGTCCTGAAGTGCTCTCATTTTTCCTGCTATATTATTTGAGTAGTGGGGGGGAAAGGAAGATGATTGTAAATGATGATAATGATAGCACCGCCAGGCATTTCTGATTCTGAATTATTTTCAGAACATGAGAAAAAAGGACAATAAGCAAATTTAGAAATGAAATATATATTTCGAAAGGAGATGTGGTTTAGAAGATGTGTTAAGGCTATAAAACGATTATCATTAATAGTCCTTCTTTTGGTCTTTGGGAACAAAGTGAAAGTGAAAAGGAAGTTAAAGGACCAAATATCACTGCAAACTTCTATGAGATTTACACATAATCTTTTAGTGTGACCTATGGGTGGAAAAAATGTTACCAGATCCATTTCTCTATCCAGTCTCAGTTCCCAATTCAGCAAGACACGTAAAATCACCAACACATTCATCAGTCTAGTTCAGAAGGGGCATCTGGGGGTCCTCTGGCTCAATCCCTGCTCAAAGCAGGGCCAGTTAGATAAGATTGCTCAGGGTCTTCCCTGGCCAAGCTTTAAATATCTCCTAGAACGCAAATTCAACAACCTCTCTGGGCAACCTGTTTTAATATTTGACCACCTGCATGGCAAAACAAACAAACAAACTGCCGCCCCTCTAATTTCCCATGTTCCCACTTGCATCATTGTCTTGCAGACTTTCCCTGTGCCTCTCTGAAAATAGTTTTGTTCCATTTTCTCCGTGTCTTCCCATCAGGTAATTGAAATTGCACCAGGAGAGGTTTAGATTGGACATTAGGAAAGATTTCTTCACTGAAAGGGTTGTCAGGCATTGGAACAGGCTGCCCAGGGAAGTGGTGGAGTCCCCATCCCTGGAGGTATTTAAAAGACGGGTAGACGTGGTGCTTAGGGACATGGTTTAGTGGTGGACTTGTTAGTGTTAGGTTAACAGTTGACCTCAATGATCTTAAGGGTCTTTTCCAACCTAACTGGTTCTATGATTCTATGATTGTATGAAATGCATGTCCTGAATTTGAAACATTTTTCAGAGCTGTAGTTGCATGAGAGTTTGTCAATGCACTTGGTTAACTTCACTGGGATTTGGCACATGTGTAATGCTTAGTCAAACTACTGCTTTACCTGATTAGTATTGGTGAAGCTGTCAGTGGTGAGGGATAGAGGCAGCCACTTCTCAACAGAAGAAACAGAACCGAGAAATTCACCTTGTACTCTTTGCTTCAAACTCTTTGTCATTGGAGGTAGGGAAGGGGATTCCCTACCTTGGTCCTTCTCTACTGCAAATAAAGATCTGGCTACAAGTTGTCTTCTTAGCTGTCATGGAAGAAGAGCTATGCTGCCAAAGAGGTTGAACTATTTGGAGCACAATGAATATAGCACAAGCCAGTCTCAGAAGTGGGTGAATGGCTCAGGAAGACACATGATTTCTGAGAGGTGGCCTGAGAGACATTCAGATCAAGCACAGCTTTGGTAAGTTCACTGATACAAATCAAATCTGTTGGGAAGAGAGTGACATTATCAAACTTGAGTGAGGAAGACCAGGAGAAAGCTGTATCAAGCTTTGGGACCAAGAGGGATTCAGACTTCCTGTTTATGGGGCTCCACATAAGGGCTCTGGTATTAGCCCAGTAAGTGGTAACATCATTAATATATAGTGACACGCAGCATTTCTTTTCTGAATAATCTGGTAACTTCACAAAATTTGTGGAAGCGGGCAGAGTAGTTTGGACTGGGTGGAAAACCAAGGGCTCTTCACCTGCCACTACAGAGGGAATGTAAAAATGGCTTCTTGGACTGTGGTGCCTTAAGGATATACCTTGTGTATGAAATACAGCCAGAATCTGCAAGTCTTCAGTGGCTGAAGATTGCAGCCTCTATAGTCACATTACCATTTGGCCTTAATCTACCAGTAAAATTACTTCAACTTTATTTACAGTTTAACAAATCCATTCATGGGGCTTAATTGGTTTTATGAACCTAGAAAGTAGTCTCAGAAGTTCCCAAATCCAGAAGATTTGCCCACCTCTAGTATAGCTTTGAATAATTGAAACAATTTAGATTGGCTTTGTTTTGCAGAAGAAGAAACCGTGCTGGCTGTTCTTAGGATTGCTTTTCAAGTATTTCCTTTTGATCTAAATGTTCTCCAATTCATGTCAATTAATGTCAAAATGACTGCTTTCTATTTTCCCACCATTTCTTAAAGCCTTTCAGAATAATGATCAGTGGACTGTAATATCTTGCCTGCCCATATCAGCCTAGACTTACACACTTTTTGGGTGTAGGCAGAATTGAAACTTTAAAGATACTTATCTAATTCCTGAGGCAGTGGAAAAGCAAATTAATTTCCAATAATTTTGTAATGGCTGTAAGAAAGCTGTTATAAGATAACAGCAAAGTTCCTTTTTCTTGGGAAATCAAACAATAGCTTGAAACTCCAAGATCAATGAAATTATGCCTTGGCAAAACCCTTTTTCTGTGTTACAACAGCACACAACAGTACACATACACAAAGAAGATCCAAAAAGATGCTTTTAGTGGCAGTCTGTACCTTTAACAAGGAAGAAACATTTTCGTCTTCATTTGCCTGTCTTTGCTAATAAACCAAAGTGATGAGTCTGGCTACAGCTGAGTGCGGAATGGGGAATGACTTTCTGTCAGAGGCCACAGACAATCATCTTTTGCTGTGCACCTTTTATTATTATTTTGATAATTGCTTCATATTCCCAGGAAAGGAGCACCTTTGGGCTGGAACGAGAAATTCTTAGAAGCTGCAGAGGAGGATTTTTTTTAACTTCATTTCCTGTTGCAGGAAGTTTGGGGTTTATTCCTGTCTGAGGAAAAAATGAATATGTGTCTAACAATACAAGGAGAGGAAACCAAACCTTACATTTTGTACACTCAGAAATATGCCTTTGGTGTAGATGGTTGAAGCCAGTCCTAGCATCATGCTATTAAAAAACCTGATGAAAAACTGAAAAGCAGACCTACTTTCTCACACAACTTGCAACTCATTTGTAGAACTCATTATCATATGATATTGCTGAAGCTAAAAGCCAGGGGACAGTAAGGCGGTTTAAAAAAAACTCATCCTTTTTCAGGATTACAAGGTTATTCAGAGTTATAGTAATGGACATTAACAAGATCATGGAGGGGCTTTTTAAAGGAAGTTACGAGAAGGGTAGGCTTACTCATTGTGGGGTTTATGCAGGGAAGAGGTAATGGGGGAATAAGCACGGCTAGGTCTTTAACTTTTCAGAGGTCAGGGTCCCTGGTGCGTGTTCTCCACTGCTGGTTGCCTGCAGAGTTTCTTGTCACAGCTGGCCACAGCCTCTGTCGAGCACAGGATATTGGACTAGCAGCATAACTGCTCTGACGATAATTCTTGAATTCCTGTGGTATATACTGGAAGACGTAAAAGAATCGATGTGCAAAACTCACGCCAACTTCCAGCTGAGGGGGGCAGGAGTTTACTGGGATTCTTTATTGCCAACCTGAAAACAATTGTGTCAAGGAAAAAAGCTCCTTCCATTTCCTTCCCAACCTCTACAAAAGAGCATCTTAAACCACATGTAGATTTGGCTCCAAAACCAGGAAGGATTGGGAGTAGCACATCCAGCCCTGTGGACAGAAAAGAGACAGAACATTTGCCCTGTTAATTCTGTAGCCAGTTTTTGCTGTGACAGCTGTGTAAAGCTTTTCAGAATCAGAAAGACTTCAGTCAGATGTGAATACTTTGAGAGGAAAATGAATGACAAGTATTCCCTTGCCTATTACAAATAACTTGGACCTAGATTCCTAAAATGATACCTCAAAAGCCCTTTTCCTGTTCTGATACTGCTTAAATTACAATAATTTTCAGGGTTGTAAGGAGTCAATGGATTGAATATAGTGATTTCCCGAATTCTCAATTCTAATTAAAATTCTGCAGGCTGACAACATAAAATATGAGTTAAAGTACTAATCCAAGGTCATTTTTGTGCTGCGTAAAGTAACTTATTTGAAGTGTCATGCTGATTAGGAATATCTAACAGAGAGCCCATGCTCCTTCCCTGCGCTTACGGTTGTGTGACTTATTAGCTTGAAGGACAACTTTCTGCCTTTGCCAAACAGACCTTGTCAAAGGAGAGAAAAGACATTTTGAAGTCTGAGCAGGAGCCTGAACAGCACAAAAAATTCCTCATCATGGGGAATTCATAAAAAATGAATCTATTCCTTATTTATTAATAATATGAAGTATTTGTAACATTAATAAAATATATTGCTTACTGTAAGGCAGATGTTTAATGAGCACAGCGCCTTGAACTCTCTTGAGAAGGGGGGCAAAAAGAGGCATGTACAGAAATGTCTGTTCTGTCAGTTCCCATTTTCTGCCTGTTCCCCTTCCAGGGACTGGCATGCAGTATTGTCAGTGGTTTGAGTCTAATGAGATGTAATGTTGTTATACATGTGAAACTCCAGTGGGTTATTTATAAATAAAATGTATATTATAACAACAGCAGAACTCTTGTAAAGAAGGGTGAGCACAGAAAAAAGATGGTCATCTCTACCAAAGAGATGTAAAGTCTTTTTTTTTGACAAAATGCTACATCATGCACAATGCATTTATCCCTGAATCAGTATTAATCCTGGCAGGTTGTTCCAAAATGTAAATCCAACATAATGAAAAATGTACAGCTACTTTCGTGTAGCAACAGCATAGTCATGATGAAGCTGTCTCAAGTGTAAGTTACTTCTCCATTCTTCAGATGCTCTGAGAACAGTGGACTTCAAATTAAATTTTCTAAGCCTGTTCTCACCGCATTTGTCATGTTTGTGGACAGACAAATTTCAGAATATCTGCCTTGGAGACTTATGATTTTATCCTCATTTAAGAACTTCTGAGACTAAATTGCTGGGGCTTTTTTAAATTCTTGGTTTGAAATTTGTGATTATTTTAGCATTACAGTTTCCTATCGGTGTTGGTACTTGCCCTCAAGTTTGTAATCAAGGCGACAGGAGACTCTATGCTAGGAAAAAAGAGAAGAGTGTTCTTCTCTCAGGTTGTCAATAATAACTGCTTGTAAATCGATGGCAAAGACAAGGCAGGTTGAAGTTTCCAAATGCGGTAACAGTTCAAGTAGGCTCCAGGCTTGGTAATAATAAAGAGACTTTATGTTTCACTGTTTCTTGATCAGGGCAACCTTGACAGGTCCTGTTATCTTTTTTTGGAATCTAATGTGTTTTTCAACTCACAAGGGGGATAATTATCGGGCATTTTTATTTCTGCATTTCTTATGTTTTCTTGCCATGTACTCCTTCAGTTCAAGAAGTTTGCTGGATGTTAAAGTATTTGTCTTGTGTCAAGAATGATCTGGCTTGGTAATCTTATTTAAAGAAATGAGCTTCCCTCTCCTGTAGTAGGGAATACAAGTGTGTTGGATGCTGGTTTGCCTTTCCCTGCCTCACTCAGCCCCTTGCTCTTTGTGCCAGCTTTGACAGAAGGTGCCTGACTTGGTATGTAAAAAAATGCCCTGTGCTGGGGGATTTCCACACCAGCTGCTGACCTGGTGAGGAGGAAACGTGGATGACGTGCCACCTCCATGTCTTGTGAGTTCCTCATGCCAAGTCAGTCCCCTGCCTTTGTGCAGCAGGAAACAGAGACCAGGTATTTGGTCCTTGGGATAATGTGTGCCACAGTGAAAATGAGCAAAAAGGCAGAAAGGCCTATTTATTTTCATTTGTTCCATTATCTGGGATGTAGAAGGACCCTGTGAATGAATTGCTTGAAGGGCAGATTTCTTCAAAAATCAAAAATTTTTGTGTTTGCACACATGCTTGGAAGACATTTGTGCTTAGCTCTTAGCACATGGCGTATTTCTTAAATTCCCGGATCATTTGCCTACCCTTTATAAATAGTCTGAACAGGAAAACCAGACTGAAAGAGTTTAGGTAAATTATTCAGATGATGATGAATAAAAATAATTGGAGCTCCATTAATATGGTTCTGTAAAAATAACAAATGGAAAAGTACCGGGATGAAGTATGAAAAGAGAGATGTGAAAGGTTCAAATCTGCTAATTACATTTAATTCATTTTGTATTGCAAAACTAGATCATGTTTTAATACTCTGTTTTGTTAAGGAAAAAATCTGACTGTCATTTTGCCATATCTACCTTTTCCACAATTTATTAATCCAGAAATTCCTAGATTTAATTATTTACAGATTTTACATTTAATTATTACATAGCTTAAGTTACAAAATGTTTATGTTGAAATGTTTTACCTTGCATAATGACAAGAAATACCATAAAATGGGTGAAATCCGTCTCTTACGTAGCTCCAAATTAAACAAAAAAAAGTTTTTCTGAGGCAAGACAAATATTAAAAATGAAGCCATTATTTTTTCATAAAAATTATTATCACAGTAAAAAATGATGATGATATATTTTGTGCATGGGTAGGTGATTTTGTATTGCTGTTTTCCAGCAGAAACAAAATAGAGGGAATTTTTTTTGTCCGAAACCATTTGGTGTAAAAGAAGTATATATCAAAAAAAGTATGGCTGAGAAACTGAAGACCTGAATTAAAGGGCTGTTGGATGGGATGGTACAGAGTTAGGCCTTGTTGCAGGGCATGTATTAAACAGTTGCTGCAGCTGAGTTAAACCTTACCTTGATCCCACTTACCATAGACGCACGTGTGTTTCCTACAGAGCAAAGGCAAGTAGATGAGTCCTCAGTGTATTGTTCTGGAGAGTGGGAAGCCAGGAGAGGGGTTACATTTATCAGGGAAACGTAAATGAAATGGAGAATGGACCAAAGGTCTGAAACAGAGAAGAAGCCTTTCTCACAACATGCACACATCTAGTGCCTGGGAGGATGTGAGAAAATAGGTTTTCAAACCTGGGTGATACCTGAAAGAGGTCTGGAGCTGCAATCTGGAAGACACCCCATCTCAGCATGCTTCACTCATCCTCTGTTCAGGAGACCAAGGATGGGAAGGGTCTGATCTCCATCAAAGGCCTTGGTTTCCTCTCCTCAAGGACATTTCATTCTGACTTGCTGCTTGGCTCAGAAGTGCCCAGGTAACAGATACCATGCCACTGCTTTAAGCTGTAAGCAATTACACTTTTGCACAACTCAGAGATTTTTTTTTTTTTTTTAATGATAGACCCTCTGGATGCTCCAGAAACCTGGCCTTCATAACATATCTCTTTTTCCTTGGCACATTATGGTAGAAACTGATTTGACCATTGGCTCACAGGGCTCAGGGTGATCACCTGTCACTTGCTGCATAAGGATGCCTCTGCTGTTGCTAATGCTGACCATGGTCTGCAGTGGAAGAATATGAGAACATTAATTGTCACTATTTCTCCTTCTTGCTACAGCTTCCTCACTGTTACCCTGTGAATGATTCTCTCTTCCATTTTCACTGTGAGGAGAGGAACCATTTTTCATTTTTCTGACAGTTTTGGTCATTTAGCTACACCTTGGGCTTCAGGGATACTTCTGCACAGTCAGGCTTGAATATTTACAATAGAGCCAAAGCAGGGGCAATGCCTGCTTCTGTCTGAAAATTCTCTAGTGTTTTTCTGAGTATTCTTAAATATTCCTTAAGATGTGGATGCATTTAAAAAACTGCTACACAGCTCAGGACAAGCCTGCACTGTACAGGATAGCAGGAACATAGCTCTCTAAGGCTAACACAGACCCGTATGGATTACTGACAAAGTGGATGCTACACTTTTGTATCTGTTTGAGTCAAGAAGTGATATTGTTATGTTCATTGGGTGCTATCTCCAGCTAATGTGCTTCTTTCAGGCTTTAAGTGGCTCATGCAGTGCCACAGTGGGTACCCACTTTAAGTTCTGGTCTTATTGTATGTTGGTGTGAAGAGATGAGACTACACACAGGTAATTTGGAAAAAAAATCCTGGGTCTGCACTAGTTGGAAGTTCTGTGTTTCTCTAAAGTATTCTGAGACACTGAAGTGTTCGAGTATTCAAGTGCTCCCACAGTCAGGAATAATCTCTAGCTGGTGTATTGTTAATAGTATTTTGAGATTAAATATTTACTATATTGATTTCTTCAGACTGACATAGACACTCATTAAATATACAACTATAAAATGTCTTCACACTCTTCCAATCATCCATCTGCTGAGTCACATCCATCTGGAATAACCCAGAAGCACAGAACAGACTAATATGTTCCCACCTGAGTCTTCCAGCTCTAGCAAATGGCCTGCAGTGCTCCGTGCTGTCAGCAGGTGAAGGATGACCTCCGAAAAGGAAAAGTTGTTACAAAATGTGAGGTGTTTATGGGACATTTGGACAACAGTTGAGATGCACAGTGAGGAGGCAGTTTTTCTGAGTGAGGAGTAGGTGATTCAGAGCACTTCAGGTTAAAAGTGATGTTAACAAACCTATTTGGGAGCCAATAAATAGTCACTCTTTGAAAAAAGTGTCTTGTACTGTTTAAGTAACAAGAGGAGAGCAGGGCAAGAGATGGCTGAGGAACAGGAGAAAATGGTAATAAAACCTTTGTTTGACTATCACTTTCTTGTAGCCTGCCACAAAGATGGATCTTTTTACTAGTATGGAAGCCAGTTTGACACATTGTGCCTCAAAGGTGACACCCAAGGGCATTTTTTTAGCTTCTTTTTTGTTATGGTTGTTTTGCAGCTAGTTTTGTGTTCATCACAGCAGTTCTCTTTCCTCACTTTTTTTTTTTTCATATTTCCTCTCAAATTTTCCTTCTTTTATTCACTGTTCTTGATTGATTCCTCTCTCCATATCCACAAGATGAAACTAAAATGTCTTTTTTCTTCTTTCAACATCTTCATAGCTGTTTGGCTTGGCAGCATTCATGGGCAGCTAGACTTCCTTTTGAAGCTGAACACTAATTTTAAAAGTCAGATTGAGAACCAATTTTAATGCTCCTTTACTGAACTTCTTAATTCAAAGCTAAAATTTTAGCAGGCCAACTCTCTTAGAAGCCAATACCACAGGCAGAAGGATGGGCAAATGTAATCTAAGTTGCTTTCCAAGAGACTGAACATCAAAGAACAATCACTACCCATTCCCTGAGCTATGCAGAAGGCTGGATTTCATGGAATCATAGAATGGTTTAAGTTGGAAGGGACCTTAAAGATCATCTGGTTCCAACCCCACTGCCATGGGCAAGGACACCTTTCACTAGACCAGGTTGCTCAAAGCCCCAACCAACCTCGCCTTGAACATTTCCAGGGAGGGGGCATCCACAACTTCTCTGGGCAACCTGTGCCAGTGCCTCACCACCCTCATTGTAAAGAATTTCTTCCTTATATCTAATCTAAATCTACCTTCTTTCAGTTTAAAACCATTACCCCTCATCCTATCACTACGGGCCCTTGTAAAAAGTCCCTCTCCAGCTTTCTTGTAGGCCCCCTTCGGGTACTGGAAGGCTGCTATAAGGTCTCCCCAGAGCCTTCTCTTCTCCAGGCTGAACAACCCCAACTGTCTCAGCCTGTCCTCATAAGAGAGGTGCTCCAGCCCACTGATCATCTTTGTGGCCCTCCTCTGGACTCGCTCCAACAGGTCCATGACCTTCTTATGTTGGGGGTCCCAGAGCTGGATGCAGTACTCCAGGTGGAGTCTCACCACAGCGGAGCAGAGGGGGAGAATCACCTCCCTTGACCTTCTGGTCACGCTTCTTTTGATGCAGCCCAGGATACGGTTGGCGTTCTGGGCTGCAAGCACATGTTGCCGGGTCATGTTGAGGTTCTCATCAGTCAGCACCTTCAAGTCCTTCTCTTCAGAGCTACTCTCAATCCATTCTCCACCCAGCCTGTGTTTGTGCTTGGTATTGCCCTGACCCATGTGCAGGACCTTGCACTTGGCCTTGTTGTACTTCATGAGGTTTGCACGGGCCCACCTCTCAAGCCTGTCAAGGTCCCTCTGGATGGCATCCCTTCCCTCCAACTGCACCGCACAGCTTGGTGTCATTGGCAAACTTGCTGAGGCTGCACTCAATCCCACTGTCCATGTTGCTGACAAAGATGTTAAACAGTGCTGGTCCCAATACTGGACTGCCACAACTTCTCAAATATGATGGATAGTGGCTTAGCAACTTCATCCGCCAGTTCCCTCAGGACCTGCAGATGCATCTCATCAGGTCCCATGGACTTATGCACCTTCAGGTTCCTTAGATGGCCTTGAACTTGATCTTCTCCTACAGTGGGTGGTTCTTCATTCTCCCAGTCCCTTGCCTTTACGTTCTGTGGCTTGGGTGGTGTGGCTAGACCACTTGCTGGGGAAGACTGAGGCAAAAATGTCATTGAGTACTTCAGCCTTCTCCATATCCTGGGTAACCAGCTCTCCCATTTCCTTCTGGAGATGATCCATGTTTTTCCTAGTCTTCCTTTTATCACTGACATACCTATAGAAGCTTTTCTTGTTGCCCTTGACGTCCCTGTCCAGATTTCATTCTATCAAGGCTTTAGCTTTCCTAACCTGATCCCTGGCTGCTTGGACAATTTCTCTGTATTCCTTCCAGGCTACCTGTCCTTGCTTCCACCCTCTGTGGGCTTCTTTTTAATGTTTGAGTTTGTCCAGGAGCTCCTTGTTCATCCATGCAGGCCTCCTGGTGTTTTTACCTAACTTCCTCTTTGTTGGGATGCACCGCTCCTGAGCTTGGAGGAGGTGATCCTTGAATATTAACCAGCTTTCTTGGGCCTCTCTTCCCTCCAAGGCTTTATCTATCTTTATCTATCATCTTTATCTTTATCTTTATCTTTATCTTTATCTTTATCTTTATCTTTATCATCTTTATCTTTTCTTGGGCAGATTTATTCTTATTTGAAAATCTTGTTCTCAGGACAAAAGTTTTCAAGTAAGATTAAATTTTTCAGTATCCTGAGTAGCAATGCACTGCAGTGACCAGTCAAAGGGCAGTCAATGGGAGTAAAGGTTCTTGTTATTATCTTCAGGGTTTTGTTTCTCTGGTTTAGCTAGATGTTTTCAAACCAAATGGGGGGTCCCTTTGCCCCAGTTATTTCATCCTGCTCCTCTTCCCCAGCCTGCGGCTCAGAAGCATTTCCAACAGCTTGTCTTAAAGCCCTTAAAGCCCAGTTTCTAACAAACTAAGCTGATGCTGCTTGACCTGTTCCAAATTTCACTTTTATTTATTTATTTTCAATATTCAAGTTTAGAAAGACATCTGCTGAGCAGAGCAGAGGAGATGGAAGGAAACAAAGAAGAAAGAAAGATTAGAAGCACTGGGCTTCTTTCCTTTCTCTCTTTTCCTTCCTTCCTTTCCTTTCTTCCCTCTTTCTATTTATGCAGCTCTCATGGTTTGACCCCAGCCACCAACTAAGCACCACGCAGCCACTCGCTAACTCCCTACTGGTGGGATGAGGGAGAGAATCAGAAGGGTAAAAGTAAGAAAACTCATGGGTTGAGATAAAGACAGTTTAATAGGTAATGGAAAAGCCATGCACACAAGCAAACAAAAACAAGGAATTCATTCACTACTTCCCATTGGCAGGCAGGTGTTCAGCCATCTCCAGGAAAGCAGGGCTCCATCACGCCTAACAGTTACTTAGGAAGACAAATGCCATCACTCTGAACATCCCCTCCTTCCTTCTTCTTCCCCCAGCTTTATATGCTGAGCATGACGACATATGATATGGAATAGCCCTTTGGTCGGTTGGGGTCAGCTGTCCCAGCCGTGTCCCCTCCCAACTTCTTGTGCACCCCCAGCCTCCTCGCTGGTGGGGTGGGGTGAGAAGCAGAAAAGGCCTTGACTCTGTGTAAGCACTGCTCAGCAATAATGAAAACATCCCTGTATTATCAAGACTGTTTCTAGCACAAACCCAAAACACAGCCCATACTAGTTACCGTGAAGAAAATTAACTCTGCCCCAGCCAAAAGCAGCACAGCAGCCCTCACTCCGCTGTCCCTGGGTGCCTTGTCAGAGCTAACCCCTGCACCCTTGAGCTTGTCTGTAATGGCAGAGCTTGCTCTTTGCCTTATTACAGAACCTGACGCATGTGGGAAGTGAGATTTAAAAGTGCTTGTGTCACCCTGCCCCTTTCTCACTCAACATGAGCTGCAGCTCAATACATCTTTGAAAACCAGGGACAGAGTGAGGGAGAAAAATCAAAGAAAGATTAGCCTTTTATATAAAAACTACCATCTTAATTAGATGGAAATTACAGTGGGTTATGAGATTAGATAGTGGTGGTATGTGGTTGGGGAGATAGAAATGTAATGCACTGGTAACTTAAAATTTGCTTCTTCCAGTGCTCGTCTCCCATGGCTGAAGCAGAGGCCAATGCTCCATCAAGGCTTGTCAGGAGCATCACGTGCAGTCCTGCCCAAGGGCTGCTCTGCAATAAAACCAAGGGCTTTGGAAATTGTACTTTGTCCTGTTGCATCTAAGTTTCTCACCTGCAAAATAGAAATAGTGCCTAGCAATGTAGAATAATGTTTTTTATCACAGCTTTGTTTTGTTTTGTTCTGTATCTGAAACTATTGCCAATTTTTATTTTTACTTCTTTCTAGGAAAATTTGGTCCCAAGAATTTTTTTAGTGAATAAGCCTGGAAAAAATCAGCCAATTTTTTCATAAATCCACTTTTATGAAAGTAATTCATTTCATGTTTTTGACAGATGTTGTATAACAGCAATTATATATTGACTAGGTACAGATCTGACATGTTCAAGTGATGGCTTGGGGTAATCGAAACCAAGTTCAGACCCTGGCATGGATGTGGGTGGTAACTGAGCTGTGATTGCTCAT
This sequence comes from Theristicus caerulescens, assembly GCA_020745775.1. Classification (NCBI taxonomy): domain Eukaryota; kingdom Metazoa; phylum Chordata; class Aves; order Pelecaniformes; family Threskiornithidae; genus Theristicus; species Theristicus caerulescens. Next base: position 123,879,208 of record CM036559.1, on the reverse strand, counting down.
GGGAGATTAAACTGAGCCCTGGGTTTAAAACTGCATTTGAGTGACGCTTTCTGGCATGCTCTCACCTACTGCTAGTCTGGGCATAATCCTATCCTAATGGCATACTAATTTTTTCAGGTAAGATGGGTTTTTTTTGTTGTCTGATGACTTTGCATCATTTAACTTATTCATGTGATCACTAGCTATGGCTCTGATTCAGTGAGCTGCTTATGCATTTCACTTAGCTTTAAGGGTTGGAGTCAGGGTTAGATTATCAAAACCCAAGTACCAATTGGGGTGGCACACTTAAAATCCATCAGGTTTTGTGGTCAGTCACATGTAGGGCACTCCTAGTGGGGTTAGGACACTATCTGGTTGATTTTTTCTCCTTCACTCAACTGATTAATACATGTTTATGAATAGCTCAACTGGATGCAGCCATCAACGCAAACATTCCTTGCTCAAGCCCCTTCACATGTAGAGAAGATATGATACTTCTAACACTCCAGTTAGTCACACAATCTTTTTGTAGTATATGGAATCACTCACTCTTACTTTCTTCATTAGAACTTCTCCTTTCTTCATTAGAATCTATTTTCTGTTGAACACTTAAGTTTATTGATAAATCTGTTTTGTTTAGAGGTGTAATTTATTTACCGAAATAAAAGTCCTGCATAAAAATACCAATAAGTAGGAACAAGCTGCACTAGGACAGGCACTTTATTCTGTGCTGGGAAGCTGGTACCACTTTAAATAAAAGTGGCTTTGCACACTCAAAGCAATAAAACTCTCTGCTTCAAACAAATCCTAGGTGAATGATAATATGTCGTTTCTGAAAACTTTCCATGAAATTAAACCAATATTCTGATTAGCACAGCTCACGTAGCAAAGCCGTGGTTATAATGACCTTTTCCTACCTCTTCAGGTAGAAGTCATGTTTCTCTCTCAGTAGGAAGCAGAAGCTTGGAATTTTTGAATCTCTGACAATAGTTTGCAGTACCTGTTCAGGAAAACTTCTTGCTTTCCTTTTTTCTTTTTTTAAATTGCATTGCTGAAAAATCATAAACCTTATGCATCCCCAAGAAAGCCATGTCAGGAAAAATGAGAAAAGAGATGCTCCTAGAATAGACATGAGTGCACAAGAGATGAATTTTAGATGCTAATATTTCTTTTGATATTCAGATTATTTGGATGATCTGTTTTCACAGAAGAATGAAATATCTCCTTGCAGTTTGGTCCATAAATAAAAGACAAACACTTTTACCCAGTATCTGCAGTCTTAAAAGACCAATAATCATCAAAGACAAAAGACATCAAGGATAGTTACTTTTTATAATGGGGCTCCAATTAAAGTGGATTTTTATATTTTTCTTTCCTACAGAAAAGACATCAAAAGTTTCAGTTATTATCTATATGAGGAAAATGCATTCTTTTTCTCCTGATTTAAAAGTTTCCCACTGTTTGGCATCCTGCAAAGTAGTCTTATTGAAGTGATAAATTAGATTTTATTGCTTACTGAGCAACGATTGGACTTTTGCTAATCATTTGTAATGAAGCAAATCTTGTTAACAGTGGGTCTACAAGCAAATCAATGCAAGTAATTTTATTTTAAGGAAGTCTTTTTATAAATTAGTTAGAGGAAACTGAAAAATGTTGTTGTTTGATAAAACATAACAGATTGGAAAGGGTATGCCATTTTTCAAGTTTGGGGCATGAAACTAACACTTTTTGCTAGCACCAAATTCCCAGTGGGATTTTGTGTCAGAAAATACAAACCAGTAATTGCCTGTATAAGAACAGAGGATGATTTCTTTTTTCTTTTGTTAGAGGAACCTGTGTGGAGACAGGAGACTTTCCTGTATATTGTTATTAGATGATGAGATCTCATTTCACCATCTCAATTAACACCTCAGCCTCAAGCATTCTCAGGATCACTTGCTAGTTATTAATATTTTAGATAAGGTGAACAAAGTCCCAACACAAATAATGCCAGTGATGCAATACTGTCCTTGGAGACATTTCAGACCATGGAAAGTAGAAATGCAAATCTATGAAGTAGCTGCAGTTTTCAAATTTCACTGCCCATATGGTCTTATATTTCCCCCATCTTAGTTGAACACAGGCCCTAGGTCTGTACCCCAGGTCCAGGCTGGGGTCCTCAGGCAGCAACGCTCAAGTAGTATCATAGATGTGTTCTATGGGTCCCAGTCCTCTTGCACCACAAACCACCAGTAATCACCACTTTTTTCCTTACTTGCCTCATCTTTCATACCTGAACCTTTCATTAGTCCATTTTTGTAACAACCATTCTCTCCATAATGTGCCTAATCTAGCCCCTGTGTGCAGCTGCATAATTTTCATCAGACAGAGAACTCCAGGATCTGATGGAACTATTGTTAATGTTTACCTTCTGAATTAGACATCTTGATAGTAGCTGTGTGCCTGGCACAACAGCTTGTATAGATTTAATGATAGACTATGTTAATTGTGTTTATCAAAGAGAACATAAAAAGGCATCACCAGAAAAAGGAAACTTTAGGAGGAAGCAGCAGTGTGGAAGAGCACAAGCACCTTTTCTTTTTCAGTTTGAATTTATTTGTTATGTTCTGTTTTGAACTTCTTTTTGTCACCTCCACAGTGAAAAATTTTCCTGGAAGCATCTAGCTTCTTCAGACTGGGAATAGGACTGAGATCTGTTATGGAGCTGTTCCTCATGTCTGGCTTTTAGCTATTTACTTGTACAGTTGGTTGGTCTGTTTTATGCCAGGAAGGTTTTGGCTATTTACTTGCCATGAGCTCAGCAGCCAAAATTTAAGCCAAAAAAGGCTGTGCTGCTCAAAAAGCCACTGTTGATGTTATATGTTGACTTGGATGATGGTTAAAGCCAGATACCAGCTAAACCTTTTTGTCATATGACTCTGAGGATTTCACAGAAGGATCCCATGGTGAGGGATTTGCTCCCTGAAAAACAAAATGTAGTTGCAACTTCAGCATCAACATAAAGGAAAATTTTGATGAGGATCAGTCTGCAGGGGATGAAACTGAGCAGACCGCTTATTTTTATTTTCCTAAAATAGTTCTTGACCTACTTTGTAACCTGAGACTTTTTTTTTTCCTGTTTCCAATTTTTTTTTCCATTTCACATATTTTGAAAATGAATTTGGAAGACCTTTGGAAGAATTTTGGAGAACCTTGGAAAGTTCTCTGAGGAACTCCTTCCGATTATTTTGCACAGTGGCTCACATAAGAGGCCCTGGACAGTGCTGTAATATAGTAGGCTCTGCTGAATGTCCCCTTCACAGGGAATCAGTAGATTTCAGTCCTTCTGGCTCGGGCTGAACTTCCCCACATGCACTTTTTAAGGTTACATGGATAAAAGATGCATCTGAGGACACACACTTCTGAATTGTCATCAGTAAGAAACACAAGACTCACCTCTTCCCTCATCTTCCACCTGCACTTGAAAAACCCTGCATTTCATGACCTATTCATTTCTTCTTACCTTGGTTTTACATGTCTTATTTAGAGCTCAGCAGAAGACACTGATACTTTGGCATTGAGCTGACAGGGAGCATCCAGCCCTGGATGCTTGGGTCCTTGTTTTAGAATCATAGAATAGTTTGGGTTGGAAGGGACCTCCAAAGACCAACTAGTCCAACGCCTCTGCAGTGAGCAGGGACATCTTCAACTAGATCACGTTGCTCAGAACTCCGTCCAACCTGACCTTGAATGTTTCCAGGGATGAGGCATCTACCACTTCTCTGGGCAACCTGTGCCAGTGCCTCACCACCCTCATAGTAAAGAATTTCTTCCTTTTATCTAGCCTGAATCTACCCCCTTTTAGTTTAAAACCATTACCCCTCATCCTATTGCAACAGGCCCTACTAAAAAGTCTGTCCTCATCTTTCTTATAAGTTCCCTTTAAGTACTGAAAGGCTGCAAAAAGGTCTCCCTGGAGCCTTCTCTTCTCCAGGCTGAACAACCCCAACTCTCTCAGCCTTTCCTTATAGGAGAAGTGATCCATCCTCTGGTCATGATCATTTATGATAGTGGCTGGTGTCTGTGGCTCTGCAGGAGGGTATTGGAGCTTTCCTTTCACTGCTGCATCAAGCTCCCCAGCCCAAAGTAAAACAACTGCTTTTATAGGTCTACTTTGCCTTTTCCTTAAATTGCTTTGAAGTTAATCTAATTTCATAGGCTTTTGCATTTGCCTGGTAATATAAAAAAAAAAAATTCCATCTGTCAAAATAGGTTTTCTATAAAAACATCTTTGTGAAGCAAAAATTTGTCATGATGACACAGTCCAGGCAATGTTATAGGAAGTGGAATGGGACACATGAAAGGTTGGTTACATCTGTATATTAATTGCTTAACTATGTCAGGCCACTAAAACCGACTCCTAACAGCAGCAATAACAGTCTTGTTGGTACAGTAATAAAATGTGCTCTGTTTACTGCATTTACACTTTTGTTGAGTGGGATGACAGAAAGTGGATGCAGTAATTACAATATGGAGAAAATTTGACTAAGTAGCACATATTTCTGTGTTGTCCCTGGTGTCACAAACCAAGAAGAGTCTAACCTGCTTTTCCTCAGTCTTTTCTGCTACCCTTCTCAGCATCCATATGTGCAGCGAGTTGATTGGCTGTACAATAGATATGAAGAGGCAGTCAAGGGAAATAATGGCCACTCCAGTGTATTCTGGGCTGTAAACAGCTCTGCAGGACCAAATTGTCACCACTGGGACCACTGGCACATTCATTTTAGTGTCCTGCTTGTTCTTGGTGTGGCAGCAGAGTTTGCTGGAGACAGGTCCACTGCAGAGAATGACTCTCCTTGGGGCCATCTGCTTCAGCCCTCATCCCTGCAGGGTGCCAGAGCTGCTTAAACTTTTCAGCATAGCTGAAAAATACAGGTCTAAACTATTCTCCTGGACTCATTTGATAGTCAGCTGGAGATCCTTCCAGAAGGTGATTCATTTCATTTTCTTGGAGGTGAAGGTGCCTATCTCTTTCCATTCACTACAAGGCAATCATGGACAATTAGCTTTAACTACTCACATTCATTTTAGATACGTAAGTTTTGGCAAGCTAATGGAGAAAGTTCCTGCTTAGAAGGGAACATATTAGCTACACAGAAAGTATTATCATCTCCATTTTATAGACGGAAAGGTGAGGGAAAGAGGCTGCTACTTGCTTACTCAGTGTCCTGTAGTCAATTTATGGCAGTAATAGGTACCCCATGCTCTTCAGTACATTAACCATTAAATAAGCTATTAAGTTGCCCAGGCGTTTAAGTTTATATAATAGTCAGCATGACATGGTTGATTGCGGGTTGTTTTTAACACATTTATAACTTCAATGATTGAATTTATAGCTCAGATTTCAGTCCCTAATAAAAACAGCATCTAATATTTGGCAAATGATCTCCAGATTGCTGTTATTTTTCCTACTGATGCTTAAATATTTTTGAAAGATTGATAAGTAATTTTGAAAATGGTCAAACTGCATCTGACTTCAGCATTTGGACATAATGATTTGACTGCAACGGATGTCATGTTTATGTCAGAATGATGCATGAGTCACACTATTCTGCCATGTTAAAGGAACACTTGTTATTTTTAGAATTTGGCTTATAAACCAGCCACATTTCCATTTGCTGCCCAAGGGTGAAAGAGTAGCTGTCATTTTACTGACAGCGCATACTGCACCATATGTCCGTCCCTGAACTCCTGCAAAGTTGGGTGAAAAAGGCAAATGCAAAGTGAAACTTTCCTTCTCTCTCTCCCATTATTTTTTCAAGCATGAGATCTTTCGGGAATTGCTTTCATGGTCAATCTGGTCATCCCCCCAAACAGAGCGCGAAAATTCAGTCTATGAAAGGGGCTGACTTATGTGTTTACAGTGGTTTTAAAAGCAACCAAGCTTTTCAGGGATTTGAATGGTTGATCCACAAGACAACAGCATTATTGGGAATGGAAATTCTAAGATTACCTAACCGTGTCACCACTGCTGACAAATTTACAGATTTGTTGGAACTCCTGTCTGCTACATACAGTTTTGTGCCCATAATGTCCCTCAGTTTTACCTTCTCTTTCAGAAGGATAAAATGTGGTTTTGTATGACAGCTCCCTGTCCTTTTGCTATTGTTGCCTCATTGAGAAAGATTTTGTAAGAAGAAATAAATTTAAATTACCCAGTGCACTTAAAGAAAAGAGAGTTTTCAGTATTTGGAAAGGAATTAGGATGTGAAGAATGTTGTGTTGTACTTCAGCGAGCACAAAACTTTTCTTTTGTATCCTTTTTTTTTTTTTTTACACTGCTTGACTACCTTCAGACATGTTTCCATTTAATATAGCCCCTGTAGTCATTGTTTATCTAAGCTGGACATCCTAGTCTAAATTAATTCTTGATGCAACTCTGCTGGTTTCCCCCAAATTGCAGCAGGGATGACATTATCCCAGCTTTCCATTCATTTTTTACTATAACGAAGAAGTCATTGTGAACAAAATACAACACTAAGAAAAACTCAGCTCCCCAGAAAATTCTTCATAGAAAATGAGACTTGATGGACAAACTGGAATAAGCCAAACTCAATTCTTGACACCTGCATTAGAGATCCAACACTAACATCAGGAGTAGAAAAGAGGAGGATGAGGCATGAAACAGACTATACAAACGGCATAACTAGGACTAAAGATTTTTAAAAAGAAGTTGGTATCAATTTAGGAAAGTAAGAAGTGGATGGAAATTGGGAAAAGGGAATAAAGAAGACCTGGCTACCACAAAGACCTTGTTTCTGTTCCTTGTTTGTCCCAGTGCAGAACCAAACCTAGGTCTATGCTTAATTTTAAAGTTTCTCTTCAAATATAGACATTTTTGGGACTTAAAATATATATATATATGTTTGCAGATAAGCAGAGGCCTTAGTGCTTCCTCTGAAGGAGTCTCTGTCTGGTATAAGAGAGGAACAGAAAAGTGAATTTGGGCACATGCAAGCCTTCTGTTTCCGATGCTCAAATTACTTATCTCAAGCTGATTATGCTCTCAGAGCACTATCTCTGAGCCTGAATTCCCCAGATGTGTCACATACCTGTAGGTTAATGGAGAGGCTGACGTCAGACAGATCGCTTTTAGCTGTGCGTGTTAAGACTTGATAATCTTATACTGTCCTCAAACTGTACAACCCAAATTGAATTAGCCATATGGCTTCCAATAAAGGTCAATTTTAATAGTAATTAAATGGTGTTTCTTGTCAGATATGAAACATTTGAAAAATATAACTATCCCTTAATATTAATATTATTCTCTAAATTGAAATCTGTCACCTTTTCTTCATTCAGTAGAGATAATTCATAGCCACTGTCTTTGGCCAGCTGTTGCTTTAAATCAGCTTCATATTACTCAGAAATATGTTGTGCTCAGTGATTTATCTGTAATTTTCTTCTACCTGCCACCGTTGACAAGTCTGTGTTAGCTTTTTTTCCCTACAGTAGACTTCTTTTGGGAAGGAAAATGAAATATAGCAATGGCTTTTGTTCAGCTACTGAAGAGTATTTGATTCTACATAACTGAAAGTAAGGAGAGTTTGACAGAGTTTGAGTCCTAGTCCTGGCAGACCATAACTGTGCTGAATGTGTTTTTATTCATCATAGATCATGGGGCTTATTATGCCAGGAAAGAGGCTCTGGCAGCATAGAACTGACTCTTCATAATGCTCAGAGTCCACCATGTTCACATATACATTTCCCACTAAACTGTGGCACTTTCAGTAATTAGTCTTATTGACTAATAGGGTGTAGGGAGTGCTCACTGAATAGGAGGCAGCAGACAGAGATGTGGTAACTCACAGCATGAAATTAGTGGTGAACCAGAGATGCTCCTTGTCCATCCATGGGAGCTGGAATAACTCCCCAGCTCCCAGCCTCTAATGGCCTGTTTCAACTCGTGGGAGAGCAAAGCCTGAAAATATAAAAATGCACTTCATGCCTTATGAAAGAGAAAATAAACAATTCTCAAATGTATTATTTAAAGTATTGTGAATGGAAGTGGTTTTTAACACTTGGGATTGACAATATTGCAATATAACACTGCTGTAGTGAGATAACATCCTGTGCTTAAAAATTTTATGAATCACATCAGATATAATTATTTTTGTTTAAGGAACGTCTGTTTCTATCACCAAGTTAATAACTCACACCAAAAGCTTTATTGGGTTTAATTAAGGGAATACTCTGAGCAAACCAAACAACCTTTTCTTCCTTTAAGGTGCCAGAGCAGGCATTGCACCAAGGACTGATGTGCACTTAGACGATGAAACAACTCTGAATCTGAATCTCTTAGCCCACTCAGGAGATATTAATGTTTTTTTTTACACTGCAGATGAGCTAAACACATCTACATTTTTCATCTGAACACCCATCCCACTGGCACAACTGTTATTGCTTGTCCTTGGAAGTTAAATTTTGAGTACTGTTTAGCATTTGCATATATGTTAATATGTGGTGGGTTGACCCTGGCTGGACGCCAGGTGCCCACAAAAGCTGCTCTGGCATTCCCCCTCCTAAGCTGGACAGGGGAGAGAAAATATAATGAAAGACTCGTGGGTCAATATAAGGCCAGGGAGATCACTCAGCAATTACTATCGTGGGCAAAACAAACTCAACTTGGGGAAAATTAATTTAATTTATTACTCATCAAATCAGAGTAAGATAATGAGAAGATAAAAACTACATCTTAAAACACCTTCCCCTCACCCCTCCCTTTTTCCCAGGCTCAACTTTGCTCCCTATGTCTCTACCTCCTCCCCCCAGCAGCACAGGGGGACAGGGAATGGGGGTTGTGATCAGTTCATCACACATTGTCTCTGCTGCTCCTTCCTCCTCAGGGAAGGACTCCTCACACTCTTCCCCTGCTCCAGTGTGGGGTTCCTCCCACGGGAGACAGTCTTCCACAAACTTCTCCAGCGTGGGTCCTTCCCATGGGCTGCAGTTCTTCATGAACTGCTCCAGTGTGGGTCTTTTCCATGGGGTGCAGTCCTTCAGGAACAGACTGCTCCAGCCTGGGTCCCTTCCACAGGGTCACAAGCCCTGCCAGCAAACCTGCTCCGTCGTGGGCTCCTCTCTCCACGGGGCCACAGGTTCTGCCAGGAGCCTGCTCCAGCGTGGTCTTCCCACAGGTTCCCAGCCTCCTTCGGGCATCCACCTGGTCCACAGTGGACCTCCATGGGCTGCAGGGGGACAGCCTGCCTCACCATGGGCTTCACCATGGGCTGCAGGGGAATCTCTGCTCCAACGCCTGGAGCACCTCCTCCCCCTCCTTCTTCACTGACCTTGGTGTCTGCAGAGTTGTTCCTCTCACATAGTCTCACTCCTCTCTCTGGCTGCAGTTGCACAGTTGTTTTTTTCCTCCTCTTAACTATGTTATCCCAGAGACACGTTACCACCATCGCTGATGGGCTTGGCCTTGGCCAGCAGTGGGTCTGTCTTGGAGCCGGCTGGAGAAGCTTCTAGCAGCTTCTCACAGAAGCGACCCCTGTAACCCCCCCGCTACCAAAACCTTGCCGTGCAAACCCAATACATAATAGAAACTAGAAAAAAAGTATTTTTTACTTTAATAGCATATGTATGAAAGTAATGAGTTGTTTTGAACCATTCTTTAGAAGTTTGCAGCATATTATTTTTTCCAGATTCCAAACCTAGTTTTCCTCTCATAAGCTGTAAGCAATGCCAGCAGAATTACACTGGCATAAAAAGGGACAGGAAAATTATTTGGAGCATGGGAATATGGCTGTTTGGAAGTTGCCATCTGTTTATGGACAGTTAATAGACCAAAAGGAGGCCAAACTGAGTGCAGTTGTTGTGAATCGTTGCAGAGCCCCAATCTCAGCAAAGTGTGTTGGGTGCCTTTGGAGACCTGAGCAGTGAGCTAGTGCCAGTATGCTTCCTTTATTAGAAAAATCCTACCCACACAGAAAAATTGAAGGTAATAGTTTAGTCATCAGCCAAAAATAATGAAGCAGGCAAAGACTGAGACAATGAAATAAAGGAAAACCAAGAATTGCTGTAGAAGAAAGAATCATGGTGTAACAGGGGATCCCTCCCTTCCTCCTCCCACCAGGAGCCATGCTGGGTCCCAACAGTGACCCATCAATGCTAATGGTCAAATGAGCTTCTTGGTTTAGTTTATAAATGATAAAAATCTGCTCTTAGGAAGCAGAAAAGCCTAGGTCCTGCCTTCATGGCTGCCATGAAATTCTTCATGCATCACGATGCTGTGCAATCAGAAAGCTTCTTTGGGGCATGACCCAGCATATCCTGGAACACTGCAGAAATGCAGCAGGAAAAATTTGCTCTAAGTCCCTTTTTTTTTTTTTCCACCTCTGAGCCTGGCATGGGCAAGGGAAGGGGGATGAAGTGGCTCGGAGACCCCTAATTCCCAGCTCTTTCTGTTGTGCTGGCAGCCCACTGGCATTACCACACAGAGAGCCCCAGTTAAGGCAGGTGGCCCTGGTCTGCAGCATGAAAAACATTAGAAAAAGCCAGAGCAATATGAGAAAGAGGTGCAAAATATCAAACACCTTATTTTTTTCTTTTCTTTTATTCAGTTTACAGCTGACCTAGTCTATAAGGCACTGAATGAATATAAAGACTTCGAAAGGAAGAACAAGGGTTTCAGTGACGGGCAGGATTTTACTTGAGGGACTTCTTGATCACCCTTCAGAAACGACTAGGAACACCTGGCCTCAGGCTGAGCATTTCTTGGGATCAGGTGCTGCTGGGCCATATTGCTTCACCTGTGAAAGCAGTATGTAACTCTCTGGGTTTTGTGAAGTCCCATTATTATGAGAGGAGTGTGTCAACATGCAGGAGTGAGAGGTGATTTAATGACAAGAGAGTTGTATGGGTAAGAGTTTTGAAGTGACGCACTTTGCTATAAAAAGATTAGACAAGTGAATATATTTTTGTAACTACAATGCAGTGTTATTAAGATTTTTTTAAGCTTTTTCTAATCTGTCATTCAGCTTGAAAATCCAGCTGTGCTCCATATCCTGTTATTTGACACATGGCTTCATCATTAGTTATTATTGACACCTATTTGCAGCTAAGCAAGATTGGTTGTATAACTAGAGACTCTTACACTAAATATTTATTCATTGAACTTTCAACAGGTGAATAAAGAAGTGAAATATTAGTTCCATTTTCTTCTACATAATTGGGCCTTGCATTAATTAATCCTTACAATTTACATATCATTATTCATTAAGTTATTGCCACCTCTAAGATTAAAACCAGCAAGAACAGCTGCAGTGATGTTCTCTGCTTTTAGGCAGACATGAGTTTCTTGATAGGCAAAAATTAGAACTTGTCTTAGCCTATTAATGTAGTGCTTATTGGACCCCAAAATACAGAAACTTCATTGTACTGGACAAGAAATTAATAATGCAAAAATACATTGATCAGTAGCTAATGATTTTATGTTTCTAACCTTCAGATTTTACAAGCTACAAGCAAAAGATGGGAGAAGAAACAGAAGTCTTATGATCTTCTTTGTAGGTTTCCTAGAGACAGACACCTCTGACACCAGACACCCTGGTGAGCTGGAGAAAAAAGGCTCAGGTTCCACTTCATGTACAAGCTATTATATAGTAATATATAGTAATATATATTACTATTATTATAGCTATTATGTAAGTAATATATAGTATTATATATTATATAGTAATTTAAATACAGTAGATCAGTTCAACAAGAGCAATTGTAGATGCCACTTCAACTTAACTGAGTGACCACAGCATAAACCTCAAGTGTGAAGATGGTGGAAAAGATGCATGAGCTAGAGGTACCCATCTTCAAGTCCAGTCTCCTCTCTACTTCAGGGTAATCCTCGAAAACCATTTCCCACCTAGCTGTAGATGCATTCTGGATTTTTATTACATCACTTTCTATTATCTCTGCAAAACTTGCTGTTGAGAATTTCAACTTATGGCTGAGTCTTCATTCAAACATGACTGCATATACTGTAGTAAAATATGTTATTCAACTGATGACATAGGATGAGAGGAAATGGCCTCAAGTTGCACCAGGGAAAGTTTAGGTTGGATCTTAGGAAAAACTGCTTTACTGAAAGAGTAGTCAGGCTGCCCAGGGCAGTGGTTGAGTCCCCATCCCTGGAGGTATTTAAAAGACGGGTAGATGTGGTGCTTGAGGACATGGTTTAGTGGTGGACTTGGCAGTGATAGGTTAACGGTTGGACTCGATGATCTTAAGGGTCTTTTTCAACCTTAACAATTCTATGATTCTATGATTCTACATGAACTCATAGGCAGTGGTTGCTGCTCACATGTGTGAATGTGAAGTATCTTTCTCCCTGGGATATCTTTAAATATTTCCGTTTTCTAGTTTACTCTGTTATCTTGGCTGGGAAACTTAAGAACATGGGAATAAATGTAAATATTTCAAGAGCCAGGAGACTCAGAGAAGGAGCACTATCTTAGGCATATCAGTTATTTCCTGAAACTTAGAACATCCAAGTTATTTTTTCCAAAGCACCATAAAAAATGTAGTTTAAAACAACAGACCTACTTTCTATCACAGAAGTGAAGAGACTGACAACTTCACAACATCTGAGAACACTGGCTCACTATGTTCTTCTGTAGTCCCATTGTATAGCAATATGTTGTTTCCACCATTTTATGGAAAAGGCAAAATATTCATATTTTACTCCTTTCTGGAAAGCATAAATTAGGAGGACAAACTTCAATCTTTGTTTCAGATTTTCAGTGTGTTCTCTTTATTATGTCGTCACAAGTCCACGGGGCTTCGTGCACACTTTCTGAGCAAATGAATGTCTTAATCCTATGCTGAATAAGGCCATTTTTTTGCCCATTTAAGAGCAGGATTAACTCTAGCAGGTTGCTGTCCCAAATGCTATACTAAAGCAGAGTGATTATAGGAGTTACAGTTTCTGGAGGAAAGTGGAACTATAAAGCAGTAGCAGAACATTCTAGGAAGAAAAAAATCCACCCTATTTTTATGAGACTAGAGAAAGAAACTGGGTTGGTAGCACAGTACTAGGGTGGTGACTGAGAGTGACAGAGCAGAGTAAGCCAAGGAAAATCTTATTTTTGCTTTTAAAAGTGAGAGCAAAAAGGTCCTCATGACATTTTCTCCCTCATGAGAGACGAACAGATGAAAATTTCCAGGAGAATCGGAACCTCAGCAATAATCTAGATGGGAGATCCTTGAGGAAACAGCAATCAAGCAAGGGACAGGACTCCAGGGAATGTTGTAGCTGGCTTTAATAAAGTTGCACAGAAATTATAGAATTAACAGGGTCATCTCCTGGGTTCTCATTTACCTTGAGTTTGCTACACTTATTTAGTTACCAATGAGGACTTAAATTCCAGGGTGTCTCTGCTAGAAGCTAACAGGTGAAATGCTTCTGGAGACTCATAACCTCCCCTTACTTCTTGAATGTTGGGGAAGAGAGGGATAGAGAAGGGAAAACTTGAAGGTGACGACCTTAATCTGTAGCTGTGATTTCCACCAGGAGTTGAATGGGCATAGACTGCTTTTTCCTGCCAGATGAAACTAAGATGTGCAGTACTTTCCTCTTCTACAGTGCAATAAATTTACTATCCTTAAAAAAGTATCCCATAAATATGAGCTGTTGACCCCCATCCACCCAGAACACCCTGAAGCTCAGATGTCAGGACAGTGATGTATTAAGTGAGAGGCAGAGATTCAAATTCTTTCGCAGTTTAGTCAGAGAAGAGACCCAAACATTTCCCAAATCTAACACATGCAGTTTGGCTTTACTCTTTTGTGCATGCCTAAGGAAAAACATAGTTAACCTCATCTACTGATCAATGCAAAACTGTTACAGCCTCCCCTTGGATTCCTCCCTTGGCCGCTACCGTTTTCAGTCTTATGAAACAGCATAAACAGTGGCTCTGATGCAAAGTCCATCCTTCTTGCTGATACAGCTATGAACACAAGTGCATCACTGTTCAGCATGTTTGTGTTTTTATTGGGTATAAAAGGTGAGAATAAGGACCAAAGGCAATCCTCCTTTAGATTTGAAAGTGCCCTTTTATGGCAGAGATTTGACCTCCTCTCTGGCTTCTCAGAGGTGGGCTTTCTCTCAAATTAGTGAGCTTTCTTTAGGAGAAGGAAGGTAAAAGAAGTGCAATCCCTCCCATCTCAGGTATGTATCTTAGGTCAGTTAGGTGAAATCTCCACTGCTGTAAACAGCTGATCCCAAGTTTTCAGCAAACTAGAGCATGGGAGGAAGCAAAATGGAAAACCAGTGGCTAAAGCCTACTCTCCCCTTAGAATAGACTAGACTAGACTATTTCAGTTGGAAGGGACCTACAATGACCATCTAGTCCAACTGCCTGACCAATTCAGGGTTGACCAAAAGTTAAAGCATGTTAAGGGCATTGTCCAAATGCGTCTGAAACACTGACAGGCTTAGGGCATCGACCACCTCTCTAGGAAGCCTGTTCAAGTATTTGACCACCCTCTCAGTAAAGAAATGCTTCCTGATGTCCAGTCTAAATCTCTCCTGGCACAGCTTTGAACGATTCTCATGTGTCCTATTACTGGATACCAGGAAGAAGTGCTCAACACCTCCCTCTCCACTTCCCCTCCTCAGGAAGCTGCAGAGAGCAATGAGGTCTCCCCTCAGCCTCCTTTTCTCCAAACTAGACAAGCCCAAATTCCTTATCCGCTCCTCATAGGACATGCCTTCCAGCCCTTTCACCAGCTTTGTTGCTCTCCTCTGGATGCATTCAAGGACCTTCACATCAAATCTTAAATTGTGGGGCCCAGAACTGCATACAGTATTCAAGATGAGGCCACACCAATGCTGAATACAGCGGGATAATCACCTCTTTTGACCAGCTGGTTATACTGTGTTCAATGCACCCCAGGACGCGGTTTGCCCTCTTGGCTGCCAGGGCACACTGTTGGCTCATACTGAGCCTGCTGTCAACCAGCACCTCCAGATCCCTTTCTGCAGGGCTGCTCTCCCGCCACTCCTCTCCCAGTTTATACTTGTGCCTGGCATTACTCTGTCCTAGGTGCAGAATCCAGCATTTCAACTTGTTAAATTTCATCTCAGTAATCAGAGCCCAATGCTCCAATCTATCCAGATCCCTCTGCAAGGACACTAACCCTTCTGGGAGTCCTGGTCTAGAGTCCTTCCTCCACAGCTGAAAGGTGAAAGGATTAAATTAACTGTCTTTTTGCATAGCGTAATGCTACTGGTCAGTGTCCAGAATCTACAATACAGTTAACTGCTAACTCCATTCCACATATATGACTAGGAATAGACTAAAATCCACTTTCTAGTAACACTCCTGTATATCGTGTATATAATATTGCTCTTCAATATTAAGCAATGGCAAAGCTCACTTTACATTACAAATGTAAGCTAATAACTGAGTGTCCCTTCTTAGACAAATTCATATTTATTCATACACTAGTCAAGGTAAAATGACTGTAAGCTTACAAACTTAGGTATTAGTATGTTGTTTGTTAGAAATTAATTACATGTCCCCTAGTTTCCATCTTCTACTAATTATTTCCAAAATTTCCATGTGTCAAGCTTCTTGTCTTCTTAGTAGACAGAATAAAATGCCTCACACAGAAGTAGAAAATTTATTTTTCTATCAGCTAAATAAACTGATTTCAGACGAAGGTTTAGCCTGCATATAATTCTTGGAAAGGAGAGACAGAAGATTTTGAAAATTTATTTGCACAGAGATGAAATTTAACCACCTGTACTCTCTCCAGTACTCTCAAGCAACACTTATAATGCCAAGAAAAAGAAAGGGGCCAGTTGTCTTGGGGGAAATCTTTACCATATGATTTTTTTCCTTCTCATATATCTTCAGTTCAAAATGACTTGTGTGAATCTCTTCTGGTTACAAGTCATAGCTTTGCTTCTTTAAAGAAATCTCCCTGTAAGTTCTGGTAAAAAATGTCTTTATTCTGCCATGTCTCATATCTGTGTAATTTTATCTTTCCATTTAAGAAAAAGAGAATTTTAACAACACTTTCATTTAGCAGATAAAACCCCAGACCTTTTGAAGTTCAAAATGACCAGTGCTAATACGCAGATGTGGAAACACAGCTATAGTCCTGGGGGAAAAAAAAAAAAGAAAAGAAAAAAAAGAAAAAAAGAAGAGTCGCTTTGTCTTGCAGTGATATTCCATTCACTTACAGTTCAGAGTTTTCAGTTTTGTAACCACTTTCAAAGCATATTAGACATCTCTTGGAACATCCCTTGGCCCTTGGGAAGGAAAGGACAATTTTAGGTCTCCTAGCCTTCAAAATAGGGTGCTGTGTGCTGAATGCCTGCTGAGGATGTTCTGTGCAAATTATAGTTTCTGAGCTGTGCCAAGAAAACACGCTAATGGTTTACTACTATAGACTAGCATGTTTCAATGCCCAAGTACATTCCTTGGCACCATTTTAGTGTAAAGTTGCTACTAGTATAGCTACTAGTATAGACTACTTTGAGAACTTGGCCTTTCAATATATACAGGGGGCTTATAAGAAAGATGGAGAGAGACTTTTTACCAAGACCGGTAGTGACAGGACAAAGGGCAATAGTTTTAAACTGAAAGAGGATAGATTTAGACTGGACATGAGGAAGAATTTTTTTATGATGAGGGTGGTGAGACATGGGAACAGGTTGTCCAGAAAAGTTGTGGATGCCCCATTATTGGATGTGTTCAAGGTCAGATTGGATGGGGTTTTGAGCAACTTGACCTAGTGAAAGATGTCCCTGCCCATGGCAGGGGGGTGGACTAGATGATCTTAAAAGGTCCCTTCCAACCCAAACCATTCTATGATTCTAATTGCCACATCTAAAGAGGATCATGCTCCATCAACTTCTACCAAAGGACTCCCCCATTAAGAAAGATAGCGTAAGTAAAGATCATTAAAGCCTGTATTTTCATGCACGAAGCTTAGGCACGGCATCATCCATAGCTCAGCGCATTAGGTTTATAAAGGAAGAAGACTCGATTTGCCAGGCCTCACAGAAAGTATGCTCAACTCCAAGAGTTATGGCAGTTATGCTGGGAAGTGTACATTGCTCCCTTTGTAAGGCATGGGTGGTAGGGAAAAGCACCTTTTATTAGACTAACAGAGTTGGAAGAAGAATAGGCAACCTTTAAAGGCACAAGCTCTTCTTGAGACTTGAGTAAGAAGCAGCACATTTCATCTCAAGCACAGGCTGAGAACAATAGCTCTGAACTTTGCTATGGTAATCCATGAGACAGTTAGGAAGAAACAGTTGTCTGATACTTTTGGAACAGAACATGGTGTTAGTAAATGGAGGTGTGATGAGGTTGTTGCTTCCTATGAGATACAAAGAGGGGTCAGAGTAAGCAGAACTATCTTTTAATTTAAGAGAAAATCCATATATTTGTATCCATAACTTTTAGCAGCCAGACAAGGATTTTTTGGACCTGCCATTTTGCAGGTCACCCTCAGGGCTCAGAACTGGGACATTATAGAAAGAAAAAAGTTTTCCTACTGGTTACAGGCTACTTCTGTCCTCAAGTGATGCTTCCATGACTTTGCACAGTAAGTGTTCAGTCAGCTACTGAAATGTTTATGCTGGGGAGTACAAACTAATGCAATAATCAAGAGCTGTTATTCTACAAGGACTGGGAAGTCTGTGTATATCTGCCCTTGAGAAACTGCTGTGTGATCTTAAATAACTCAAGGGCATCAGGAGTTTTCTGTGAGAAGGACCACATTTCTGATATGGTAGCACCTCAACATACCACTTTTGAAGCAGTCCTGATGATTTTTTTTTCCCCCAATCACATGTGACAGCACTTCTCTTTTCGATTTTCCTGGAGGTGTCCCATCCCTGGGAAAAAAACCCAGAATCATATGAACATACATAATGATTTTTGAAAAGCTAAGGGTGTTTCTTGCTCATCCTTTTTTTACAGTCCTTCAAATCTGATATATACTCTTTGCTACTTTGTTTCAGGTAACAATTTCTGAAGGAGGAATTTTCATTGTGTCAATAGGTTCTTGTTGCCTAGGAACATTTTTCAATTTGCCACTGTGTAGGTATTTAGGTCACCAGTGAATTAATCTTCTTTAAATTATAGCTATGTAGTCAATCACCGATTCTGAACTATCCCATTGAGAATTGGCAGTACAGTACTTAGTTGCTCATGGATTGAAAAGTTAAATTGAATGTTCTGCTTGCAAAGAAACTCTATGAAAGAGGAAAGAAAATGGTGTTGGTTCATAATAAGAAAATGTCTGCACTTTGCAGTAATAAACACTGATGTTTTCTAATCTAGACTGAATTTACCAGTGTTGTCTAAAGGACAGACCCTGCTTCCATTAAGGTTTCAGCAAAACTCCCTTCACTTCAGAAAAGCAGGAAAAAGGTCTTATCAGAGGAAGGGGAATTCAGTCATCTTTATTTGAAACCTTCTTCTTAAGATCAATGGAACTTTTCCATATTTCATGCTCAAATATATGGAAGTAATGACCATCCTTCCATAAAGGCTGTTAATGCTCATCATTTCTGAAACATATGAAAGAAAATTTGTTTTAATTAGCAAGAAAGTTATTTCATATATCAGTACTGTATTTTGAGTATCTAAAACACAGGTGTTCTAATAAATTAAGGAAGTTTCATAACTTCTGCTGATTGCCACCTCATTTTTAACACATTACTGGGAAACATGGTTTGTAATTGAGACCCATCTTGCCACCTCCTTGGTAACTGAATTTGCTCTTTCTTGGAAAGAGAAGGGAAATAACATTGGATAAAAGATCATTTGGAACATGCCTAAAGTCACCTATTTTCCCCTCCAAAGATGAATTCTGCCTGTTGCCCTCAATATCTCATCACTGGGTCTCAGAGCACTCCAGGGATGCCCAGAATCAAATTCCATATTCCAGGCATGATTGTGATAAAATATGTAGAAAGGGATATTAACTGCCTTGCTCTGTAGTGCATCTCTGTATATGCCACTCAAATTGGCAAAGGGATTTGAATTATCCACAGACTAGTTCAAAATGATCACGGAGATAATAAAATGAGTCTAATAGACACAGAACACTGTTCGTTCCATTTGCACTGAATTGTTCTGTCCTCTCTTTATTAAAGAAATAATATGATACTGAATTTAGGAAAAGTTATGGACTGGATTCTCAGCTGGTGTTTGCCTCAATGGTGCCATATTTGATCACAACATCAGGGATCTTTCTCCATTTCATTGCTATCATAATAACTATGTGCATGGCATTAAGGGGAGAGATGCAAAAGATGGCGTAGGTAAAGGGTTCAAAACAAGTCGAAGCTGGCGTTCAGAAACACAAATGGCTCACACTACAGAAAGATTTCCTTTGGATGAGTTGAAAACTGTAGTACTTGTTAAGCCACATTCAAGTCACTGGAGCAATTCCAAAGTATTTTTCCTGATATTTTCATGATGAACATTTTTAGGAGAGTTTGTTCATTTTTATGTCATGTTGTGTTATGTTAGTTAGTGATTAGTTATTTATTTCTTTTTCATCCCTTTTTTTTAAATTTCTTTTTTTGCTGAAGGTGAGTGCCAAGCTAGGTGATGTGTCAGACCCTCAATCCAAAAAGGACATACAACAGGTGAAAGGCACAAGAAAGTGGTACAGTAGGGACAAAAGTAATGGCTTGGTAGATTGCACAAATAATCACATCTTTAAGACATTTATAAATTTTGTATTTCTATACTTAAAGGCATTCTGGTAAAAGAGCCTGTGACTGAAGGAGGAAGGGAGGAGAACGTGATATAATAAGCAAGAGAAAGACTTTTGGAAAAACTCTTTATAGTGGTAATTGATGAACTGATGCCCAAGTTCTAGGTGGAAAAAATCCATGTTATTTGAAGCAAGATTTTCTGATCATTTTTACTGATTTTTCCCTTAAGACCTCTTCCAAGACCTACCAGAAATCTCTCTTCACTTTTTTTCATTTTTATACCTGAAGTTATAGTACTTTGAGGCATAAAACTCCACTGATCTCCTTTGCTCATGTCAGTTGGACAGAATCAGGACTGTCAAGCCTCCTGTTGTGTCAGGATGGTAGAGTGGAGACTGAAGGAGGCACTGCCTCTCCCATGAGATGGGAACCCCCAGCATCTCCCTTTGTGCCCTTCAGGAGTTGCACAATACTTTGCAGGACATTCAGGGTGTTTGTCAAGTCCTGTCTACATACAGCAACACTAATTGGATGCTGACTTTTGAAATTTTATTTTTTATTTCACTAAGAGAAAAATAGTAACAAGCTGGTATCACAGAGAGGTTGTCAATTGCTCTCCAGCAGCACCTTGGCAAGTAATCTTTGCAGATTGTGTGTCATTTGATAAGCACCTTGGGAAACTTTGGCATGAGAAGGGTTATATACACAGTGCTTGTTTATTTTTTGCTAAATTAAACATGCGAATATCGAAAGGAGCTAGCCTCCTCAGGCGCAGGAGAAAGGAGAGGATTTCTTTATAAACACAATTTTCACTTGCATTTGTTTAGCATTATTCCTAACTGTCCTGAAGACACATAAGAGTGCTGCATGTTCAAAGGCTTTCAGCACTTTTGAGTCGATGCAGACACTATGGGGGAAGATTTCCATAGCAACAAAATTAAAGAAAGGAAAATACAAAAAGTCAGTGTTGGATAAATATGTGAGGATATATGTACATTGGGGATGGGAAGGGTGTGGAGACTATGGGGTGTTATAAAGCAAGCAACTAAGCACTGGTTGCTCATTTTTTCAAAGAGAACAAAAACCCCCACTGTCCATTTAATCAGATTTGCATAAAAGATCCATCTGATCATCCCACTCTGATGGAGATTCTTAATTCTAGGAAAATTAAGATCTTATTTATTTATTAATTTCTTAAAGGACAATATTTCTTTATGGTACTATAGGCTTACTACATGATTGACCAGTGACATAAAGTGATATGAGGTCCTTAATTGACAAAGATCTCAGAGAAGGCATGAGCATATTGTGCTCGTCTTCCCAGTTACCAGACACTCATTCAAATGTTATATTGAGATGTGTTTATAAATCACCATTACATCACAAATAAACAAAGTATTTAAAATATAAGATAATTCTTATATTGTACTACGTCTTGAATATAAGATTACAGAGGATTATAATAATGGCTGTAGAGATTATTATTGAGTAAGGTCCACAGTCAAGACAGCATGAGGACAGGTCTTTTATTAGGAAGAAGAGTGAAAGCCCAGGCTTGCCCAGCTGCAGTTTCACCTTCTAAAATTTGTAGTTTTCATTGGTGTTTCAGTGTGAAAAACTGATAATTGTCTTTATTTGTTAATGAAATGGTGCTGCATATGAGATTGTACCCTGTGTGAGAGAGTGACTTGGGGCCATCATAGGATGCTTATGACAATCTCTAGTTTTCTGAAAAAACAGGAGACTTGTTCAAATTTCCTACTTTGTACTGTGATTTTAGTTTGGCAACCTAAGAAAATGTTCTTCGACCTGTAGATACGAATGCTGTGGAAAGGTGTTTAAATGTCTAACAGCTACAGTCAGCAACAGAAGAATTTCTCTGTGCTGGGGAACGAGTGCATAGTCCTGTAATTATGCTGCCACTAATTACAGCCAGATCTTACTCCCCCACCTTGAGGTACAGGGTGATTGCTGACTCAAACTTTCATGAAGAGAAATGAGACATTTGCACCATAAGTGGCTGGGTTTCTGGGGGAAAAAAGGGAAACAAGCATGGTGGGAGGAAGAGCAAATGGAGGGCCACAGGGGAAAAAGGACCTGGAAATTCAACGGGTGCCTCTGACACTTATGGAGAAAGGAACGGGGAGTGTAGCAAACCTGTGACTTGCAACAGAGAAATGCATCCTACAGACCTCCTAGCAAGTTAGTAGGAATGAAGGGGAGTTGCAGAGAACCCCAGAAACAGGGGATCAGAAATGAGCCCATAGCTATGGGTGGATGGGAGAATGTGAGAAGATCGTGGAGTATGCAATGATCCATGCACAAGCAAGAAAACTCCTGCCTGTGAGGGAAGAAAATAAACCAGTCAAAAAATCATTGTTGCTGCACACCTGAAGTGTTTATATTTATACAAGCCTCTTGCCACAGAGGCATTATTTAAATAGATCAATTGTATTCAGCTAATATGTTCCTTGGCAATTTTCCTAATTAGTTGCCTACTTCTGTGTTACTCTTGCAGAAGCACAAACACTGCTCAACTTGGCTTTAAAATCTGCATCTGGTATAGATGATCTGCAACAGACATGAGCTAGACATGTCTACAAAAGTCTTTATGAATTGTTACTCTACCACCAAATCTTCCTCTCCTCCTAACTCACTCACTAGTTGTGCATCTGGTCTGTTCTTATCATGCCTGGACATGTTCAACCTTATAAGCGACCTTTCTGAACTATTTTCTGCTGTGACTGGCATGCTCCTTGTCAGTTGTCATGTATAATTTTACAGCCAGTTAGGCAGACTGCACGCTGATTGCCTCTTTCCCCCATGGAATTTATCCTTAATTTCCAAATAGCTATATTTTCTATAGGCATATGTTGTACAAGAGTAGGACGGAGGATGTGGCATATAATCTTCTCTCCAGTAGCCAAATGATATTAAGACAATTCTGCTAGTTCTGTCTTGGAAGACAGAAACCTGTAGATTTTGATGTCAGCTTGTATTGTGCTTTTGAAAGGATGGCAAATCCACATCTGATCTTTGCTTCTACGTCCGCTTAACTGGACTATCTTTTTTCATCTTCTGCAAACTTTCCTATTACCTTTCCCATTTCTGGATCCAGAGATTCACAGTCTCTTTCCTTACAGTACACCTCAATGTGCATGACATCTTCATCTCTAACCCTTCATCACTGTTCACTCCTATTTACTTGCATTGCTTACAGCTGAAGCTTCCAACTTCCTGATGTCTCTATACCCTACCTTGTTTCCCTCCTTGTTTCTAACCCCACTGATTGCCTTCTTCCTCTCTTTTCAGCCAGTCACACTCATTTCTAATAACTTCCACGTAATGGGCTGAATTCAAACAGTCCATCACGTAACTCTTTCTACACCTGACCTTCACGTTGACATTGATTCTCACTAGTAATAGCACAGATGACCTTTTTTTAATTTTCCTAGATCTGTCTAAAATCTCTTAAGTTTTGCTTAAGAATTCAGTGAAGTTCTTATTTTATCTATCTGAACTGATTTAACTTTCTTTTGCCTTCAGAGATCACAAATATAAAAATCCAGTCTGTTTCCCAATGAATTCTGAAAATAGAAGAAACATTATTAAAGGAATGGTGGATAACAAGTGTCAGTCATGAGGTAATTGTACAGTTTGTTGACTGATTGCAGAAAATACTGAAGTCCAGGGAAAATTACAGGTTCCAACATCTTCTACCCTATTTAAAATTGTGCTAAATTTCCAATTGTTCCAGTAAAATTAAGATCACATTCTCTATCAACAGAAAGCTATATGCTGAATTAACTTGCAAAACATAAATGGTAAGGAAAAAGCAGCTGGCAAGATCTTATTTCAACAAAGTTGCTAGGACGAATCAGTCAAACCTGTCCTAAAAAGCCATTCAAAGAAACAGTGAAAGTGAAGTGTCTGATGAGATGAGCTTTTTAATCATTTAAACAAAATGACATTGGCTTCCTCAGAATAATTTCCTCAATGTGATACTGTGGTTAAAGACATGAGTAGCTTATTTTAACTTCTACATTCCTCTGGGGAATATCTGTTTTTGTGTTGAGGTTGATTTGTCATGCTGGCTATATGTATGCTAATAATGCATTTGAGAAAAACTTAAGGCACAGCGTTGATAAACAGATTTCAGAGCTGATGGCACAATGGGATTATTTAGATGCCCTGTGACATCCATATTTACACTCACAAGTGTGGTCTGGTATTTTCTGCTTGTTTCCAGAGTTCAGACTGCAGAAGCTGGGAAAGCATTTGGGGTTTTGTTATGAAGGCACATGCGATATGCAACTATCCCACCTTGCAAAGCAATAACCTAACTAGCCCTTCCTACGCAATCTTCTGGAAATACAAGCCTGGGATTACAGGTGATCCTTGAACAAAATCAGAGAAAGCTGAACCAAGAGCTGTCACTTGCTTTCCCTGCCTTTACCCTCCGGTGCTATGTTTGATGGGACAATGAAGATAGGAAGCCTTCACCACAATAACTGAGGAATAACTCTACCAAAGGCGTCAGTCATACTTGCTTAAAACTGGTATAAGTGGAGGGAGAATCAGATTGTTATACTTACCTTGCACTTACATTGGGTTAACCTTGGTATTTTTCGCTATACTATATAACAGCTATCATCTCAATGATTAGCCATTACAAAACTGCAGTACTTCACCATGGTACTGTAAGATTTGTTTTGCGTTGCAGATGGCAGGAGGATCTCCCATAGGATTTCTTACAAAGTGTGTGCTGCTGTGTGACGTGTACGATATCGTAGCCCTACAACTCCTACTTGGATTAAGCTGTAGTTAAATGAAATTTTAATATTGATTCTTCTGCTTTAAAGAGCGTTCAGATTTAAAACAAGTGAAGACAAAATAGCCAAGCAACCTTAATCTAACTCTTCAGAAATTATAATCTAATTTAGTGATTGAATAGCAGTTTCCTTTCAGGAAAAAAAAAAAAAGAAAAAAAAAGAAAAATATCTAGGATTTTTGGCTGAAGAGAAACTGGAACTGATTTTAGAAAGAAAAAAAAATATAACAGCATAATTCAAACTAAACTTACTTTCCAAGCCTATACATGAAAGTCTCCAGCAAGAAGAGATCCTCTCCAGTTCTTCAGTTCTGAGTGATTCCTACTAGACAAGACTTAAAAGTATCAAGTCCTCTGTTAAATTTTCAGTACCTGTATTGTCAGTTAAGACTCCATTGAATACACTATAGGCTTCATCCAGATTCTTTCCAATGCTGTGGTCAGCTCCTTGTTGTGTGAATATCACTCCCAGATTTTGTAAGAAATATTTCTTTACCTGATGGCTTGTACATTTAAAGGCAAACAATTTATCCTTAAAAATTACTTGTGTGAGTCTCAGAGCTAACACAGCTCCAGCAAGGCTGACTCAAGAAAACCAACATTGCCTATTTCACAGTTTTATTGTGAGCTTTTTGTGGTTGTAATCCTGTTATTTCTTGATAATTCTGATTTTCTCTTTTCATTTGGTTTATTACAGAATCACATAATGTGACTGAGGTGGGAAGGCATCTCCTGAGATCATCTAGTCTAACCCCTGTGCTCAAAGCCAAGGTCCTGTGGAGCAGGTAGCTCAGGGCTGTGTCTAGTCAGGTTATGGACATCTCCGAGGATGGAAACTCCACAGCCTCTCTCGGCAATCTCTTCCAGTTCATGACCATATTTACAGGAAAAAAGGTGTTTTTCAAGCTTAAATAAAATTTCCTATATTTCAATTTGTGCTCATTGTCCTGCCACAGGGCACCACCAAGAAGAGTTCGGCTCCACCTTCTCTACTCCCCCCATCACATATTCCTACACATCAGTAAGATACCCCTGACCCATCTCTTCTTCAGGCTGAACAGTCCCAGCTCTTTCATTCTCTCCTCATATGACAGATGCTCCAAGCCCTGAATCATCTTCATGGCCCTTTGCCACTCCAGTATGTCCGTGTCCCCCTTGTACTGGGAAGTCCAGCACGGGACACAGAGATCCAGATGTATCTCACCAGTGCTGAGCTGAAAGGAAAGATCACCTTCCTCATGCAGGAATGCAATCCTAAACATTTCCACCCCACAGGCAAATACAAAATCCGTCAGGTCTATATCTCATGAACTCTTACCTGACCTCACAGCTTTGTAACCTGGTTTATGATTTATGAACTGTACTGGCAGAGTATTTCTTATGGACAGCTGTGAGGCATTCTGCAATCTCATTATATGCTTTCTGATCAGTGTCCATCGTTTACTGGCATGTAAAAAAGTTTGCCAGTATAACCAAAAGAAGGTGGGCCTCTTTCTTTCCAGGAAAAGATTCAAATTAGATAACGATTAAGACCACAAGAAGTAGAGCTACACAGCCTTCCTTTGTATTCCTCAACTTTGAATTAAAATTCCAGTCATTTTAAATAGGGTTTAAAAGAGCAGCTTTTAAAAAAACCGAACAGCTATGGCAAATATTCTTGCTCATCTTGACAGTATTTTTTTCTCCTACTTTCTACTTTTCTTTCTCCTTTTACTTTTTAGTTTCTTTTTGTTTCTCCTTTTACTTTTGTTTCTCTGTTTTTTTTTTTTCCTGCTTATTTTACTTCCCATCCACCGTTTTAATTCAATGCTCTGCCTGCTGCTCCTTGTGCATGGAGTGAGCGGAGCAATTTTGAATGCAATCCTCTGTGCCGGTTTGACAGAGTTGAAATGCAGCAGGAGAACCTATTGACTTCTCAGCATCGCTCTGAATAAGCTATTACAAATGTTTCAAAAGTCTGGGTTTTGTTTGCAGACAAAATGGTGATTGTCCACAGATGCTGTAGCAATACATAAGAAGCAAGCAAGCCCAGCTGGACAGAGAATTTCACTTTTTGTGGGTGCATAAGGACTGCGTTGCTGTCCAAACACAGGCTGTCCTCACCTCTGAAGCTGTATGATCCTCTTCTGTCCCTAAGTCTTCACTTGACATAGATGTTGGTGAGCGGTCAAACAGATTTAAACTGTTATTCCTAATATTCATTCCACCCCTACAAACAGCAGACTACTTGGAGAATGGGGCAAAAATGGATTTTAATTCCAGCTCTTCTCCCTCAGGTTTTATGTTGTGCCACAGGATGGCATTTATCGCATAACTTCAAAGAGAGAGAGATGCACAGGGAATGTTTTGACCCTTTGAGTGCTGCTTTTTTGGTATCATCCTCTCTAGCAGTGCTGGCTTTTGGAAATAATTCCTGAAATTGTTCACTAGGAGGTGCCCTGAGTAGGGTAAGGCACAGACGTGTGGAGATGACAAAGGATAGATATTTTGTTTTTCAGACTTTTCTGATTCCTTAAGTCTGTTTGATAAACAGTTTATTGGAAAGGGGCATTTTGGTGAATCACTGAACGTGGGGATCATTGCTGATTTCTGTCTTAAGTGGAAACAGACGGTACATTTTGACAATATTAAAAGAGAGGAAATGTCTGTGTTTTAATCAATATGGAAAGTATTGAGATATAAACTGTTGTTCATGTTGCAGGTCACAGTCACAGACTTTGTTGAGTACTGTCATCTCATCCCTTTTCCAACCTAGAAGGGAAATTATGTTATAAACAAAAGGTGAGGAAGAGGAAGGATTTATCACAGTTTTCGAGATGAAGAAGAAAGGCAGAGAGAGAGTATCGGATGTCATCTTCATTCATCCATAATCACAGCTGGGTTCAAGCTTTCAGGTGTTCAGAGACCTTTTGAAAATGTGGCTTCTTGGGACATGGGGTCCTGCAAAAACTCCACCACTCATCTATACGTGCTGAAGTACCTGCAAAATTTGGGTATAGAAAACTGTAGCTACACAAAAAGTCTGAGGGAACCTGAACTGGCATGATTGCTTTCTTTTTTGGGTAGTAGATTTTGTTTGTTTTGCATGGAGAAGAGAGAAGGAGGTGGAACTGGAGGGGAAAAACATTTTCTGTAGAAAACAGGCTGGGCTTGGTGACCGTCCACCATTTTAACCCACTCTTTGTGGGTCTTCCATAACTAAAAAATAACTAAATAAGTAAAAAAATTACCAAATAAGTAAAAAATAACTAAATAACTGCCCTGCCTTCCTGCAATCCAGCAGCAGGTGACCCTCCAGAGGATGGGTGCAAGTAGCTCCCCATGTCCCCAGGGTATGGCAATGGCACCAGGCGTCTGCACAGGGAGCATGGTGGCCAAAGCCCAAGAGATGACTGAGCAGGGCTAGTTCATGAAAAGCACCAACCAACCGGGCTTCTGACAGGCTAGTTAAACACTACCATTTGCATGCAGAGATAAAAGCCCAGCACTGCACATTACCTCTAATAATTTTCTTTCTACATCTCTTAAACATGCAAGAAATTAACCTGCAGGGTTATATATTATAAGGTATTATAGTCCATAAATCTGAAATAATGGTTTTTACACACATATGTCTAGTGTACTGCTTTTACATTCAGTGTATAAAGAATATTCATACTAAAACCATTTTTTTAAAAAAGCAAGTAGTTCAAGCACTGGTTAAACAAACAGTCACAGGTATAGAACCATATGAAGCCACTTCTATTCTTAGACCCTGCCATGGGAGCAATATACAATCATATTTTACTGAATAAAATACTCAAAGTATTTACAGTCTTTTAACATGACGTATGTCCTAACATTGTATTTTTTTCAGCACTTTAGTGGGTTTTTGTGTGAAAAGACTGTAAAATCTACCTGGACATTCAGTCAAAATAAAATAGTAGCTATTTTTATATTGCAGGATCTTTGCCACTGGTGATGAGTTGGTGAATAAATTAGTGTAAATTACAGGATTTTAGGCGAAGAGTCTTTATAAAAAACTCCTATTAGCTTTAGTAGACATTATACAAGCAGGACAAAGGAAAAATACTTGACAGAGTTAACAATATTAAAACTGTAAATGGATTTTTGGTACTGCTTCAAGGGGGAGCGGTAATATAGACTTGTCTCTCTGGAGTGACTTGTCTCAAATGGCAGGTCACCTATTATTTGTCATCTCACAGCAAACCTCCAAACATCTGAATAACACAAAAAATTGTGGTTGCTAGGAGATTTGATAATAAATTATCAGATATAAAAGGTGGTGAGAATTATCCTTGGTAAATGAATGTGCTTGACAAGGAATAATTAATATCGTTATTTATTTTGCCTTTGGTAATGGCATGAAAGTAGATGAGGAAGAAAATAAGATAAAATACTTATTACTTATCTTAATCAGGAAATATTAATGATATAAGCAGAAGCTTCCAAGCACCTTTGCTAGAATGGTTAGCTCATCCACAACTTTTAATTTGCCTTTTGGGCTTTTTTGTTGTTGTCAGGGCCCTGAGGCCATGCACCTTCCTTGGGGTTTGGCTGTGTGGGCTTGGGGCCAGCTTTGGTAGTGGGCTGTTGGCCCTTGCTTTGGTGAGTAGGGAGGAACCTCAGTGGAGACCAGTCCCACTTCTGGGAGTGCTTTTAAGCTCAACCTTCCCTGTCGGTCTCTGTTTGAGGTATTTTGCAGGTGGCTGCTTGATGCTGACTCAAATTGGCCCTGTTGACTTGTCATTCTGGCTTGATCTCAGACCTGCCTCACCGCGGTCACCTTTTTCCCATTGTATATATTTCTTCTTTCACTGGATTGGGTGGATTATTGCAGTCCCAGCTTCTGAGCCTTTTGTCCCCTTATATTTGAGAGTTCTGAATAGTCTGGCTTTAATCACTCTAGAAGAAGACATACCATTAATTATAAATTTAAAAAGGCAGGACTGTGAGACCTAGGATAAAACACAGAGGGAGAGTTCTTCTGGGAGTGACAGGAATTTTGATGCAAATTGCCTTTTGTTTCAGAGAAAATCATGGCAGAGTGTTTTTTAGAGAGAAAATCTCATTCATTCAGATCTTGGCACAGGGTAACACTCGCATGGGCAATCAAATCTCTTGAAAAATCAGGACAGTTGGTAGCTGACCAGATGGCAAAGGGAGTCTCTGTTGCATGGGTCCTCACAGTGGCATCTTCAGCTGGATTGGGAGATATGTGTATTTAATATCTTAATTTTGTATGCATTTAATATCATAAATACATACAAAAGACTATCCTACATGAAAGTTAACTTCATCCCAGTCAGAGGCAGTACAACATTTCTGCAGGAACAGTTTATGTTGACTGTTTACAGATGTCTTATCTGTGCCCAACTTTGTCTCTCCTGAAGCAGGAACCAGACTAGGGTGTGTATGGAGGGACAGGCTTTTCACCCAGAAGAACACCACCTTCAAGCATACAGTGTGGGCTGGACACAGCAGGAGCTGCCTGAGCTGCTCTAGTCAAGCACTTAGTTGTGACAGTTCAGGCAATCACCAAGCTTCAAGCTGGTCCTTTATCTCAAACCAGTCCATTGGCTCATCCCTTTAGATGACAAGCTCCTGGACCATCCAGGGAATTTATGGCTTAAGTGCATGGGTATGCATGCCTGCATAGCCCTGATACCCAACTACATCACAATTATAACTAAATAACTAACTTTCTTTTCCTCCTTATGACTCATTTATAACTTAAATGCCACAGCTCGTGCCGCAATTTGACCTTAAGATGCATTTACTTTTAGAGAGGCATGGGAGTACTGCAGTGGGGGAACCGGCTGATTCCTGAAAACTGATTCCATCCATGAAAATGCGATTTGGGAAACAGTTCATAGATATTTTATATTACCTATATGTTATGCATTGTTGAAGGCTGGTGGAGCTGTGCTCCACATAAACCTGGGACTGGTCCTAAATCCTTTCTGTCTTGCAGTTCTTTGTACCCATCAATGCAGCATCCTTGTCTGGGGAAACAATGCAGCACCCTGAAGTTAATGCCTGGTAGTTTACACCTGACATTCCTTCCTTCTCTTCTGTGCTCACAGCATGTGAAACAAGAAACCATCTGCAAGTGAGACACATATGTTTTCTTTTTTATTTCCTTCATGTAAATCCCTGTCCAGTAAGGGCAGAGGCACGATCCAGCATGTCACAATTATTTATCTGGCTGTCAGGAGTGTTGGCTGATCAGCAGACCAAGCAGACCATGGTGTTGTGCGTGTTCATCTGTATGGGACGTAAGACAAAGGGAGATGGAACTCACGTTAGCGGAAAGTGATTTCTTAGGTTCAGTTTAGCACCATGTAAACAAGACTGAATTGGCCCAGGTCCTCAGCATATGGCTGAAGATAAGTGTGGCTGGCTACATCCCCACAAATATCCAGAAGATGCCGTCATGGTCTACAGAGCTGGAACAAGCTATACAGCTACAGTGAAGTGAGTGGGATGTGGGAACGGCTTTGACTCCTTGTGCCAAAAAAATATTTCAGTACCAGTAAGAGACACATAAACACATTCATGTTTTTCCTGAAAAAGATCTTGAGCATTGTAAAACAAAGAAAAATTTCCTGTCCAAGAGAAACTTTTAGGTTTCTGAATGCCAAGTAAGTTGTTTCTTTTCCAGTGGTTGTTTTAAGAAATACAGAAAATACTTTACGAAGTGTCTTGGTAAAAGTAGGCCAGAGTTATTTACACAAAATTAATGAACTGTAAATAGTGCTTCACTGTGTGGGAGGAGACATGATGGTTTTTAATAACACTTTTGAGTCCAATGCTGTGACTGACAAGACTCTTTTTTTTAATACAGGAAACTATCTAGCTGCATTTAAGATAGTAAAGTTTGTTTTTCTCTTAGAAACAGACCTTTTGCTCTGAGAAAAGAGTTTCAAGAACTTTTTTTCATGAAGAGTTTTCCAAATTATCTAAGATGTTCACTTTCCCTAAAGCCTCTGAGCAATAAATTAAATTATTGAAAATTAAACATGTCAGTATCATTTATCACAAATGACATTTGGTACACAGAAAATGTTGAAGACAGTTTCCAAAACATTTTCAGCAATATCTGCAAATTCATATTAAAAAAAAAAAAGAAGAAGCAAGCTAAGAATAATGTGTCTCTTAAGCCCCTGAATTCTTAATGAAGGTGGTGTTTTACATTTTGGCTGGCTCTGCAGACTGTGGACTGGATGAAATACAGATTTACTCTGGCAGTTCTTTTGTAAGCTTCTTGATATGGAAAATGACCATACAGATAATTTAACCTTCCTGGTCTTCCCTCTCTCCCATAGCACTCTAAATATTTATTAAACACTTTGTAACAACAACAAAAGATTCTTCCTCATGGATATACCCTCTGTTTCTTTAATCTGTTGCCTTTCTACCAAACTCTCACTAACAATGGGAGTTTATGTCAGTAACAGATTTTCTGTGTTGCATTCTTACTTCCAGCCCTGATTTGTTTCAAAAAACTGAAACCTGTTTGGACAAGCTTAGTTTAGTCTATAGTTACTATGAAATTACTTAAGGAAATAGTAAATAAAAATTCATTTTTTTAAAAAAAGTATGTGTCAGAATTTATCCAAATCAATCTTTAGTAAATTTTCCTGTTAAGTGCATGCAAGGTTTATAACCTCCATTGAAATCTTATCTTATTACTGCGTAGAGTTTAGGCTTCAGGTTTTTTTAAATCAGGGTGGGCGAGATTTATTCCATAAGAAGCATCTCTTATAAAATACAGAATTTTTACATATGGAAAATTATGCTGAGAGAAGGAACAGTGCTCTTTATTTAACACCATTGGGCATCTGTTAAAAAATAAATGGAAAAAGCTGGTCATGAGTCAGTGTGTAGGCTGTTTAATTTCTTTAAAAGGATTTAGTAAAACCATGAGGCAAATAAAGAACAATTTGAGATGACATTTTGGCATCTTTCAACCATGAAAGGCAAAAAGACAAAGGTCATGTTTTGAGAAAATATGTCTCTAATTCTCATAGAAATGTATAAGCATACCACTTGCTGTTGTCAGAAATCTGCTATGCTTCAATAATGCTGTGGTTTTCATTAGATGTTAAAACACTGCTTATAGACAAGACAGTACCACCATCTATGTACTAGCTTCCCAGATAAGCTTTTATGAAGTTGGTTGTATTGAGAGAAAATTTAGCTTAAATATTCTTTATTTGAAACACACAAATATGATGCCAGGGTGAAATCCAGATCTTAAGAGTTCACTGTAGGGAATCAGGAGTTCATCTACATTATTTTACACTGGCAGACAATAGATAACAAAATATTACCCAAAACAGAAGAAGGTTTCCAATCCATATTTTGTGCAAGAGAAATCTTTCACTGAAGCCAGGTACCAAACTGAGAGGTTTTTGATCACCTCAGGATTCTGTCCTGATCTTCCTTGTGTTTCATATGTTGGAAAAGTCCTGTTGAATTTGTTAGGAATATTTGTCATTAAAGGATTTATAGGGCTTGAGACATCTTGGGAGGATAAAGATGATGGCTAGAGAATAGCAAGTATATGAATTTAATATGATAAATAATCTCATACCTTAAAAGTCTTCATTTTGACAATTTCTCACTCAAATTTCACAAACACTCAAACTACCTATGACATAAACTGGGCAATTTTTATTTAGGGGCTGCTTAGATTTGGAAGCAGAAAATTTAACCTAACCTCAAACTTATTACCTGAGCACCTTCTCAGTGCTGGCAAACTTACCTCCTGTACCTTGTTCTCAGGAAAATATTAACTAACTTGGTAACATCTGCAAAATGATTTGAAGATGAGAAGTGCTACGCAAGCGCTAGCTGCTTATATTATTGGATTATGGTAGACATTGAGAACCTTAATTTTTGGGGGAGAAACATGAATTGGGAGGAAAGTGGTTATGTTTTAGTGCAAAAAGTAGAAGAATTAATGTAATTCTGAATTATTGAAACTAACTCTTTGTGCATTTCCCATTATGATCCTACAGGGTATGTTTTTAATGTCCATCTGCTTTTACATCACTATCACTCAAATGACTTACTGTTATTCTTTGTGTCATTGCGGTGCTATGTCTTAATGCTATAACAGGATCCCACTGTCAGACACTCTGCAGCCGAAGGGTTTTCTCTGACCCAAAGAACTTACATATGAATAGTTGAATAGCCATAAAATGGGAGACATCAGAGACATGTAGATTGATTTGAAGCAGACAGCCTTGGTCTGCATGCTAGGTGTAGCTTATCAAAATAGCTACTCATCTCATCTGAGTTTGGGGATTTGCTGAGTGGAGGTCTACATACCACCTAGTCATCTTGACTCTTTTTTTTCATCAGTGGGAGAAAGAGATACCTTTTAGCAAGCAACTAGACTGACTTGTTTTAAAAGTTGACTTCAAAATGTAGTAGACCATGCCCTTGAAATGCTTTTCTCTCCATTGACTCCTAAGGGAGTCTGGATTTGTGTCTAGCCACTGTCAAAACATCTTGCAAGCATCTGGCTACAGGACAGTTTGGAGGAAGACTGTAAGAAGGATACGTAGTCCCAAGGATGTTTAGAAGCTCTGGAATGATTCTTGATTTGCACTATTGTAAATTGAATCAGACTGAGGCTGATTATACACAAGAACCATAAAACCGAGCAGTGATTGCATAGCAATCTAGGGCTGTGACTGTGTGACATGTTAAGTCTGTGTATTAATTACTAGGAGTAGCTTTGATGGAAATGATAAATAAAAGCCATACAGCTGGTGCATCAATTTATTTTATTCTATGAGAACTAGTAAGTGCCCCTTAAGACACTGTAAAAAACCCAACTGACATTGTTTATGGGTTTGTTTTCTCTCAGTTTTTTTTAATGATTTTCCAGGAAAAAGAAACTATCCCAAAATGTAAGCCTAAGCCACTGGTGGCTATAGGTTCATAAGATGGACATCTTACCGGAAGATGTTTTGATATTCCTACGTAGTTTCAGGATATTCCAGTTCTAATTTCAGATTTTGCTGGCCTTACCCCAACAGATACAAAGAGAAATTTGCTTCTAAGGCAAATTCAGCTGCTGTGAACTACTTCACAATCATTAGCTTGCTTTTCTGTATATCAGTGTTTCCTGTTTTGTTGGTTCTTTGAATGAAAATTATCTGTGAGGCATGATGGATGAGTGATGCCACCAGGAGCCAGAAGGCTGAGAATGAGAATGGTGACATTCCTGCTGCTGACAGCCTTTTGGTATTTTCTTGTTTACTGGAAGTGCTTGAGCTGCTGTTTCAGCATCTAGGGGTTTCCTAATACAAATCTCGGGAGTTTTCAAAAGGAGTTTCATTAGAGTTAAATGCCTTTGATTCTCCTACATATACCACTGATTTGTCACAGGAGACTTGAACAGCTACATGGGCTGTGGGGTCTGTTGTCTGAGCAGTCACATCAGTACATACCCTGACTGACAGCAGTAAACAACAGAAAGAAATGTCTGGAGGAAATAAGAGGTGTTCTTCTATCAGACTTTGATCATAGATGAAGTTAAAGCTTTCAGGCAGTACTGAATGTCACAGCATTTGCTATGATGATGATTCAAGGGAGAGTCTGTGAATTACCTCTTCCCTTGAATCAAGAGTATTGTCCTTGTGGTTTGGTGGCAAATTGTTAATGCAGTCTGACTCCCTCTCAGTCACTCTCCATTTTCTACTGCCTTTGCTAGGTTGTTGGCATCAGCTGTAGAATATGCTGAAGCAGATGACAGAAAGGACTCAACAAGTGGTTACCATTTAAAAATTCTTTGTATCTACCCATAAATCAGCCTTTCATATTTGAAAGGCCAATAAATTTATTCAGAGCATGCAAAACCAGAGTTATTCTTTTTCCAACTAACTTCAGAGTGTTCCTGTCATGCAGGAGAGGAAGTCTGAAAATCTGGTTTAGAACATTTAACTTTAAGGTCTCCAGAGAAGGGACAATTCTTCATGTCACTCTTTGACTTTCTGTTCAAGATTTATAGTCCTGAGAGACTTAAGCATCCTCAGCAAGACTACTTGGAGTTGCTTACTGAAACTTTTCTATTGTACCCACCATGACAAGGTCTACATCCTAAGTATCATTTTCCTTGCTGTAAAAGAGAGTCAGCTGTAAAACTAATAGCTGAAAGAAAGTACACTGAATAAAAGGAGGTGAGCTCTTTTATTAGTACTTTTCCAAAGAAATATAATCAGGCCGGCATGGATGTTATCCTGTTGAGCATGACAACCAAGACAAAGGTAACGCATGCCAATTTCTAGTGCTGGTCAAGACAAGATTTCTGCTAAAAACTTGGAAACAAATGTGCCTTATTGTGTGTATTTCCCAGGCCAATTCCTTGCTCTCAGGGAAAGTAGGGCACACGAAGTAGTGCATTATTTATACAATTGGTGCGTTTGTGCTCACAAGGACAGAGGATAAAATTAGAGCTATGTCTTTGGGTCTTGTACCTTATTCAACCTTATTCAAGTCAACGTGCCCCAAATGTTGACTCAGCAGTGCTAATTTGCATAAATGTGTAGACACATATCTCCATCCTCATCTCTGAGTCTGCAGTCCTATCTGCCAGGTAGGGGACTCTTATCTTGCTGATTATCACACATGAAATGGAGGATTGAGAAGTTCATAAGCTTCCTCTTTATTTTTCTAGTCACTTTTCTGGTCACCTTCCTGGATATTCATCTGCTGTCAAGGTTACAAAGTTACACAGAGAAGAAGCCTACACTTCAGAAACCGGTGTTTCTGCATACAACACCTGGTGCAGAGTGCCCCTTCCAGGTCCAGGGTGTGCAGCCAAGGGACAACGCAGTGCAATAAGCCTTAGTCTTTCCTTTCCCTTGTCCTCGCATTTGCACAGCCTGATAAGGGTTAAGACGAATTGCATAACTTGCTTGGGAAACCAGCTTTGCTCCTAATCCCTGGTGTGGGGATGGTGCCAGAGGGGTTGTCAGGAAGGCAGGGGACTTGGCAGGTGGAGAGGGAAAGGGGCAGAGCTCTGGGATCTGCTGCAGTGGGGGCATCTGCTCCACCCTTTACAACTTTCAAGGAGAGAGAATCATCTCTCCAGGGAAGAGCAACCATAATGCAGAGCTGTGCCTAACACGGATGGCCCCATTCCTGAATTTCGCTGCGAAGACTTATCGCTGAGCCTTTGGCACTTCGCTGCAATGACTAATGCACATATACAGCAAGAGTGGAAATATTGTCCCACTGTGACTGAGGTAACAGCAGAGGGCACTCATTGATTCTTAATCTTTCACTTTTCAGCACACCCGGCTCACCCAGACGCTGCTGTGTAATTGGAGTAGAGCTGCTCCTGGGGTAGTGGATTTATAAAAGCACAACTCCTAATTTATTACTGCACATGTTGAGGTACAGCTTTTCAATGGGGGGCCCAGATCCTATCAAGCAATTTCCATCATCAGTACAGAGGATGTCACATGAATGAATCCCACAGCATGTTAAAAATGCTGTCGTTTCTGCTTCTAACCACTGCACGCTTTCCTGTTTATTTTTTCCTGCGTTGTATCAAAGTCTGCTGTAATGCAAATCTGGCCATTCTGTTATTTGTGTTTAGCAGCAGGACCTCCAGGTTAGTTCCCTGCTTGACGCTTTACGTTAATCCACTTTCTGGTTGGAAAAGATGTGAAATTTACTCAAGAATGAAATTGTATTCCACATCGTTACACTGTTCTCATTAAATCTATTATTTCCACATCATCGCCCAAGAAAATACCTGATGCGAGAATCCTCCGAGAGTTCTCTTCCCTAATTCACAGGACAATTACAAAATTGTTTTTGCCACAGTGGGAAATGTTGACTGCTGGGTCACTTAAATTCTTGCAGTGCCAACTCATAAAAAAGAGCACTATTTCTCCCTGCAGAACTAGAATGCAGCAATGCAGCCAGAGGATATGAAAGGGCTTTAATTTGACTTTTTTCCTCTGCTTTGTTGTTTAATTTTCTTTTATTCCAGAAGAAAATAAGTTCTCTGGGATAAATAAATGAGACTTATTTGTGTTTTTTTTTTTCCAAAGTTGCTGTCTTTGTGTTAAATGAAACAAATTTGTTTTTAAATCAAGCATCTCATTTGTGTAAGTAGATTGCAGTGTAATATAAAATATGATCCCCCAAAACTATTTTATCCCGGCATCCTCCTGATAGAAAAGTAAACCTCATATAATAATTTTTAAGAGTATATTGACACAAATAAAAGCTTTAACAACAAACTTGTGGGATTTCCTCCCTCCACATTCTCTTTCATTCTGTGCTAGTTATGAAAACATGCACAGAAACATTTTCCTGCCTGTCACAAAGATTTTAATATTTTTGTTAGTGTTGAAAATGGCTGAGTAGTCCCTCCACACAGAGCTGAAGAAACTTGACTCCAAGCAGCTGTGTGGACTACAGGCAAATCTATGTTATTCTGAGCAGGGACACGATCAGCAAAACCACTTATAGATTGAGATGAAGTAAATGGCAGAATCTAGTTTATTGCCTTGGGTGAAGAGTCAGGGCAGCTTTGACAATATTGGACATCTCACCTTAAATTTTCCATGTCCAAGGCTGTGCTGGAAAAGTATAATCTGCCTGCAAGGTATATTAACTTGAATACATAATCGCCATGAGACAGCTATTTGATTTTTCACCAGAACTGATTTTAATGATGGCACAGTGGTCTTGTCTCTAGTTTATGTAAAAAACCAAACATATTATGAGGTTTTAAAGTATTCCCATGACAGGAGCTGTGTAAACTCCGTGTGTGGATAGAGAGTTTGGTTTACTAGGCAATTATTTTTGTCATTCAGATTTCTTGAAAAGACCAATTTCTCTTCCAGAGGAAAACTGCAGGATAGTAGCAGGCAAATACAGAAGGCTACAGTCCGTCCCTGCATCAGACATCCATGTGAAAGCTGCTTGTCTAAGTGTTGCTTGTAGAGACATAGTATTAAGCCAAATTTCATCTCAGTTTAAAAGAGACAACTTTGCTGAACCCTTTCTCTGCCCAATGTCTATAATAGCAGCTTTCAGTGACTGTTCAGATGGTGCCCCTGTACCGTGGATCTCTGACACGAGGGAAGAAGATCCCTGTCTGATACTTGATTAACAGAATGAGAAGGTAATTTTCTTCTTTACAATTTCCTTTTAAAAATATTGACCTACTGAAGGAAATTCAAGTCAAAGAGAGAAAAATATTGCACTGTATAAGCTACAAGAAGAACTGTTCCCTGAAAAGCAAAAGACCCCAGACAACTCAACCAACAAGGAGACAGTATTTTCAATTTTATTTTATATTCATGCTAATAAGAAGGAAAATAGAACAATACATACACATATGCATATATAATATCTATCTATGAATATGTACATATGCATGTGTCTGTCTATAATGTCTTCCATTTCTTCATATTACATAACCCATTAAACTTGCCTCTAAATGTGCTACAGATTTTCCATATGCAAACAAAGCGCACACTGCCTGCATGTCTGGTTTTCATGTGTATTTGCCGGTCCTAACAGATATTCAGGCAAGGTAGAAGTTCCACACCTGTTTGAATAGGTAAATTTTTTCATGCTCAATATATTTGCATTATTACTCTTTGTGGATATAAAGCCTATGCTCTGTATGCATGCTTAAATGAAGGTTCTGATCATGTATTCGCATGTTCACATTAGCAGCAAATGAAGTGACACAGCTTGAGTGTTTGTAAGACTGAATGTTAGCAAAGACTGAAAAGAAGTTGAAGAAAAATTAATAATCACAAGGCTGTCCAGCATTTCTTTATCAGGGGTTGTATACATAGCAGGAGAGAAAGTGCATGTAAAAGCAGTGATATTTCTGAAACATATTTATTAGCATGAAAGATCTGCCCTACCCTTGCTTTATATATACACTCACTTTCACTAGTACCAGATGGTAATTTTTGTTTTGTATCCAATTAAATATTCTTATATAGCAGTCAAAGTTGAATAAACAGATATTAAAAAACAGAAACAAAAACGAAAACAAAAAACCAACAACCATTTTTATAAGCACTTCAGTGCTAGGGAGCTAATAAAGGGAAAATAGTATTTAAAATTATACAGACAGCTCAGGTGTACTCAGTGAGGGTTTTGAAGAGCCAGAAGATTGGTATAATACATATTGCCCAATCCCTTAAACTAATTTATTCCATGTGAGTTCAGGCTTAATACTAAACATACTCCCAACAGAGTGAGGCATTTTTATGTACGGAAAGCAGCAGGCGAAATGCTATCAACACCTTTTTGTGAAAAAGAATTGCTGCAAATTTTTCCTCATCTACCGTGGAATTATCTGCTTTATTATTCATATGTGTCATATTTCTTTTGGTGCTACTGATGTCATAGTCAGTATTCATATTTGCAATTAGGGGAGCCTCCTGTAGAAACCCTGCAATCACGATTTTTTTTTTAGAATTTTTTTTTTTATTATTCATGAAAAAAATTGACATCTCAGCCCTCATCTACTTTTTTTGTTGTTTCCAAAACAGTTATTTTAAGTTAAAAAAAGAAATCCAGATTCTTTTAATCAGCAATGGTATATAGTCACCATGTTGGAAAGGCAGGGGACATTTTGTTTCTGTTGTGGGTTGACCTTGGCCACCAGCTAAGCACCCACTCAGTTGCTCACTCCCCACCTAGCAGGGCTGGAGAGAGAATAAGAAGGGCAAAAGTGAGTAAAGTTAACGGGTCAAGATAAATACAGTTTAATAAGTGAAGGAAAATGGGGGAGACGACACAAAAACAAGTGATGCAAAGGCAATCACCACTTCCCACCAGCAGACCGATGCCCAACCAGTCTCTGACCAATGCCTGCTTTGATAAAAATCCCCTCCTAGTTTTATTGCTGAGCATGACGTTGTATGGCATGGAATATCCCTTTGATCAGCGGGGGTCAGCTGTCCAGGCTGTGTCCCCTTCCAGCTTCTTGTCCATCCCAGACTACTCATTGGTTGGGGCAGGATGAGAAACAGAGAAGGACTTGATGATGTGTCCAGCAATAGCTAAAACAATGGTGTGTTATCAACACTGTTTTGGTCACAAATCTAAAACACAGCACCATATGGACTACTATGAAGAAAATTAACTCCATCTCAACCAGACCCAGTACAGTTTTTTCAGAAAGGCAAAAATCACCTCAAGATGTTTAGACATTAAGACTTCCAAGATTCAAGAACAGATTACCACAGGAAATGTGGGACTTTTGCAAACATCTATGTGTGGAAATACACAGGAGTAGGATATACATTTCAGTATGGATATTTGTATAAGAAATAGTTGCTTGCCTTATGAGGATGGCAAGTAAGTCTGAAGCCCATGAAAATATGTCACTAAGAGGTATGGTATGAAGGCGATGAAAAGTAACCTCTAAAAACAGCTTGGTTGTCAGTACTGTGGATGGAAACATGATGTGAATCTTTTCAGAAGAACAAGGCATGGCCAGCTTTAAAGATCTCCATTGCAGTCAGCAGCCTGGGGATTCACAGAAACCAAGAAAGATGTTTCCTCAAAGCTCTGCAGAAGTCAGGCTGCATCTCACTTCACATCAGAGGACACTTGCTAGAGGTTCACAGAGGGCACTTTAGCAATGGTTTTCTCTAAACCGCTTATGATTTTTGGCTGGCTAGTGAGATTTTAGTGTTAACACTCATAGGAAAAAATATTGAAAAACAAATTTTGGTAACAGTAGCCAATTCATCTTGAACTGAAGTGATTGTCCAGAGTTGTTCTCATATGAAGTAGACTTGGATTCCTCAGTCGGTAC
The DNA here is from genome assembly GCA_020745775.1 of Theristicus caerulescens. Classification (NCBI taxonomy): domain Eukaryota; kingdom Metazoa; phylum Chordata; class Aves; order Pelecaniformes; family Threskiornithidae; genus Theristicus; species Theristicus caerulescens. Next base: position 123,837,838 of record CM036559.1, on the reverse strand, counting down.
GAGATGTCTTTTCACAAGGCTTGGGTCTCCTTCCACCTTTCTTGGTAGAGTACATGCAAATAGATTAAATGCTCTGCAGATTGTCCTTGCTGTGCAGTATTAGTGGACTGAGTTGTTGAAGAAACAGAGAAATACCTGAGCTTTTCAGAACCCCACTGAAGGCTGAACATCCTGAAAGTTTCTTAGCATTTCTCAGTTTTTCCTTTCCCAGATTTCTAAACTGGACAGATTACTTTTTTCTTTGGGGAAAAAAATGTGATCATGTTAAACCCTGATGTTCTTGTTCCATTCTGCTTTAGTCCTTCGTTTGAGGCAAAACTGCTACCTTCATACTGATCAAAACCTAGTCTCTGAATTTGATTAGAAGTTCTGTCTAAGGAAAGGCTGTGTAATAAAGACACAGCTTGATGAGAAACTTTTATATTGTTCAGAAAGTTATATATGAAACAATAATACACTCCATTTTGCTGAAAGAGTGAATGTTTCAAGTTTTTCTCCCACTGCATATAACAGACTAACTCTTCAGTGGTTCTGTACAGACACTGACTAGTTTGTGATGGTTTGGTGGAGCTGAGCAAATCATTCTTTCTTTTACCAAAATCTGCTACTGTTTCCTCATCAATATCTAAACCAGAGACCTAGGGAAGAACGTTACCTATATGCTGGTAACTCACTCATCCTCCTTTGAAGACCAGTGTCTCCCGGGAAAAAAAACTCCATGAGACTTTTCAGATCTCTAGCAATGTTCCTTAAAAATAACCTATTCAAGGCTTTGCATACACTATGTAGGATGAACAACAGTTTACACTTCACCTTATTTTTTATTTTTTTTTTTTACATTTCAGTAGCACATCAAGTGCTGCAGCGTACTAAGGAAGCTGCTTTGAAATGTTCTTCATATTCTAAATGAGGGAAGCCCATAAATATTTTAGTACTGGAGGTTTTTGCAAATGCTAGTTTTTAACATGCCTAGTAAATTCCAGCTCCTGCATATTGCACTCTCTAGGGTGACATGCAATATGTCAAAAATATTTCTGCCAGATTTTCCAGGTCTTAAAATACAAGAGATTCAAAATTGTTGATAGACTGGAGGTCTTAGTAAAGCTAAATGAAAGAAGGGTAGTGAAAACACATGTTTACTTTCAGGTTCCACACATGTATTTTTATCTTCACAGTTACATTTTATCTAACATATGCTAATGACTGGTTAATGTCTATAAGGAGGAGGAACCCAAGAAAATTTAAGAACTCAGTGAAGGTTAAACAGATTCAAATTTGTCTGAAAACTTAAGTCAATTGAGGAAAATATTCTACTGGTACTGTTAGGAAATCAACCTGTTTTATAAGGTAAATCTGTCTAATTATTTACTAAAATCATATGAAGCAATGTAAGCTGTCTTGAAGGGGATTTGCAACAATTATACAGTCACAGCTCTGTATGGCCAAAGTGCTGCTTGTATTGTAATGCTGAAGACACTCTAATCAAGATTTATATAGAGGGATGAGATTTATAAAGGTATGGACTTTGATTAGAAACTTGCAACAACACCTGGTTTGTTTAGTTGTAGACAACCAGGGTTTTCTTTGTAAATTAAGAATTATGAAGTACGCTACTAGCAAGGCAACATTTGTAGAAGATGAAGCACTTTTCATGATGCCAGATAATGCACATGCAAAAAAATAGACAAGAAAACCAAGAAACAGGTTTAAAGAAAAGTTGGTACATCTGAACATTTTTCCTTTCTTTTCCTAGCTGTAGCAGTCTCATAAGGGTTATTACCTCTCCTTAAAAATGCTGCTGTGTTGGTACCCTTAGGCCACTGTGCTGTAACACCTCTCTTACTAAGATTTCTAGGAGCTGTATAATTTTAAGGTAGCGAGGGACTTTCCAGCTTATATCAAGAAGGTTTGTAAATCCATTCTAACTCTGTTTTGTGTGAAGAGTAATTAAATTGGGTAGGGAGCAGAGGAAAATGTCATAGTTTCTTACCCTTGCTGTACCATGTGCTTTCTGGCAGTTTTCTTACTCAAATAAAAGTTTTTCTTACTTAAAAGTACGCAAAAACCTCTTCTGTGCATGATACCAGTGCACATTAATCTGGAAGAGAACCCCCCCACTGTCACCCATTCATAAAATTCACCTATTTGGTCAATGTATACTGTGTTCAGGACAGTGCACTAATGCCTCTGAAATGCAAGCATAAACTTTTAACTAAATTTGTGACTTATGATTATTCTGTACTGCCTTAAAGACCCCTGCAAAAGTACCATAACCATTATTTTTCATTTTGGCCCAATCTTTAGATAGAAAATTTCAGTTCATAACTTAAATCCTCTCCCATCCAGGAAATCACTTTCAAAAATTGAATAAAATCATCTTATTAAGAGGCAGTAATAAAATAAATTATTTCTTAGGAGACAGAGCAGAAATATTTCTTTTGCTATCTTTTTGACTGATCTTGGCACGTATTTGAAATTCAGCAGTGGTTTTGGTCGGGAAAAGTGTAGAACTTATCAAACATGTTTGGTAAATATTTAAAGTATGGGTTTACAGCTTATCACTTAGATATCACAGTTAAGGAATTCAAACTATAATTACTAAAACACACTTTTTTTTTACAAGTTCATTTATGCTGTGTGCAACACCCGATGTAGATAAAAGCCTTGTTTGAAACTGTACATTTATAATTCTTCTGAATTCTTAAGAAAATCAAAACTGTAAATAATCAATACTGGTTTGGCCCCTTCTGTTGACGTTCCTTGGGTTTTCTACTCTGGTCCCTCCAGTAAGCATCTCAGTAGTAGTATAGATAACTGACTTTTTACTCCATGGTGAACAGTTGTACTCCTGCAATAGTTCATAGGAGTTTTCAGGTATGTATCCTTGAAAAACAACCTTTTGATCTGCAGAATGGGAAATAAACAAAAATTCACAAATATATCCCTAAAATAGTATCCTAATCGTGTTGTATCCAATGAAAACTACGTAATTATAAGCAAGGGCATTATCATCTTATCTAGTACATCCCTGTTGCAGCTCTGACGTGGGTCCCTCTTAGATCTTTCATCTGTTTCTCTTATTGGGTCTTTTACCTGAATTGATTGGCAACCCATTTTGTATTATCATGATCTTCTTGGTTGCTCTATTATGAAGACCTATTTGATGTAAAAGTTGAATAGGCCCTATATTTTTAAGTGCTGCATGTACACAGCAGGCATGTGTGATCAGAGACTCACAGAATCTGTATCATGCAGGTTAGTTTTCAATTAATGACCGCTGGAGTGTTTGTTTTAGTGTGACAATTTTTATTTTAACTGTGTTCCTTTATTCAAGGAAGCAAGCTTCTGTTCTGCTTCTAGTGCTGGTTAATAGAAGAAAAAATATTTTAAACATTTGAGAGAAACTTTTTTCATAGGGAAAGGCAATGTCATGAAAACAGAAAATATATGGTAAGAATGTGTTATTTTAGATAATGTTTTCATAGGGGAAATTTATTAATGTATAATTTTTTGACTATTTAAACCTTCTTTTTACAAATACTTAATACTATCATGTATAATACATAACAAACCTGAATCAAATGAATTCAGATAATACAGTAGAAACAACATGTTTTATCTTATTAAAAACCGCATTCTTTGGGGCCATGAATGAAAACTTTGGATGATTTCCCTCAACCTTCCCTCTGAGTGAAATCTTCCAAAGTTTTAATCTGTAGGAATTTTAATTTAAATTTCAACATTTCCATTTGGAAGTGATGTGATGATGCTGAATTAGCTCAGTAATGCTCTTTCCTCAGCATGTACATTATTACAACTTCAGCAGTAAGCTGAAGCAGAGGCTGATTTTCACTTGTAACTGAAGCAGGATATCCTTGGTAGAGCCTCCCTGGATATTGCCCTTGGTTGCAGTATGATTTGAAAATGTCAGGATTGCTGGCTCTTGCAGGCAAGAAAGTACCTACAAACCAGTGGCAGGAAAAGCTGAGCCTAATCAGGTCTTGTTCACACGAGAGAGGCTCAGGATGCTACTTGCTGTATTCTGCGTTTTTTTCTGCTGTTGCCTTGGTGGTGAAGCACACAGACCAGCTTAACGACATATGATCAGACTTCCCTTGACTGTTCAAAATCGTTCAGTACTTTCTGCAACAACAAGGCTTAGAGAGCTAGGCAATTTAAATATATGTGTTGTGGGCAAAGGAGGTTTAATAGTTTATTTGCATTTTTTCCTGGAAAAAAGGGGTAATTTCTGTTTGTAAATTGTATCTGGGATGAAGGAAATGAAGTTTGGACCTGACTTTTAAAAAGCTCTTTTGTAAAAAAAAATGCAAATCTTATAAATTCAAGACTCTACTGTTAAAATCTCAGCAAAGCTATCACTTGAGGAAAGACTGCTTGTGCCTACATTGTTGCAGACTGATTTGGAGTGCATTGCAAGGTGCCTTCTTGTGCAGACAGCAATACAATCCATGAACCAAAGCTCTGCTGCTCTGAGATTTCTTTACACAACACTGCCTCGTCAGTCAATTTGTAAGCATTTTCAAAAGCTTTTCCCCAGCTGCTAAAGTTTCAAGGGGCATCAGATACTGTTTGCAATATTTGATGACCTGGGTTAGCACTAAGTGAATTTTCAGAACGTTTCTAGACCAAAAAATGACATTTCTGTGGATGGGATCCACATCCGTAAGAGTCAGTTCTTTTCCCACGGGCCAGGGAGCAGCTGTGAGACTGTAATAACTCTCAGTCACCGTTGGATGGTCCCAGATTTGACCCAGATGTGAAAAGGTTTTTACTTTTCATTTGAAAAATTCTGAGTGTGTTTTTTCACAGCCTCTTAGTATCTATTTTCTTTACCAGTTGCTTAATTCCCCTCTTGTTTCTGTTAGCTGAAACTGCTCACAACTGGAATATAAATGTCTGTATTGTAAGAATCCTGGTAACTGCAAAAGCCAGCAAAAAATATCACAAAACAGGAAATATTGGGGCAAGAAAATTGAACTTTCTTTGGTTTCCCACTTTCACTGCAAAGGCTTAATAATACAAGCCAGAACAATTCTGTGGTATATTTCTTTTCTTTCTGACAGTATGTATTATTTTGAATGGATACTATGAAAAGTGCTTAAACAGAGAAAAACTGTTAAGTGTGAAGTTCTAATTGTTATGTATTAAGCAAAACCAACAAATGTAATGACTAATCCTTTGCAAATGTAATGACTACCACCTTTGTCATTACAGGGAAATTGAACCCTTGACCCACAGGGTTAGAACATGCATTTACAAGGTCAAGGTTTTTTAATGAATAAAAGCTCACAGTCATATTTTCTTTTTCTTCTTTTGGTTACTTTCTAAAAATATAACTTTGTATAATGCAAGATTTTCTGCTTTGCCTCAAGAAAAAAAAATAGAGAAATATTTTTTAAGTATATTTTATAAAGGAAATAGGCAATTTCTGTCAGGGATAGTTGGCTTTGCCAAGTTCTCTTCTGGACCACTGTATTTATAAAGGGACCAGCAGTCTGGTTGAGGGTTTTTTATATTACTTAGGGAATAAAGAGGGAAATAGTTCCAAATGTCTCATTTTCCCTCATTTGGAATTTGATATGATGTACGATGTTTTAGACTACAAAGCAGTGTACACCGAACCCTGTACCTTTGGAAACCTGTTTGCTTGAAGCTTCAGTAATCTGTTCCTGTACAGGATGATGATTTACATTGTTCTTTATTGATTTATTTCTGCACTTTTCTTTTTGAAAGGCTGCTTAAAGAGAACTTGTTTTGAAACTGTGTGTAAGTCATTTTCCCCCTAAGAGTTCTGCTAGAGAAATTTTGTGCACCACAGTGAAAAAATCAGGCGATATATTAATAAAAGTGTGCGCATGCCTTTGGCATTTTTCAGAAGTGCTATAAAAATTCTTGTTGTTTTTTGCACTTATGCTCTGAGGAAAGATGATCATGTGTTTTAGATCAAAGCTCTAAAAAAGGTTACAAAAGTCTCAGCATACACCTGATCCCTGATCAGTTTAACCAAGAATGAATTATATAGCAAGGCATTTCCATATCTTCAGCTGTTTCAACAGATCAGAACTTTTTTATAATAATCATATTCCAATGTCCATAATAGATTAACTGTTTGTACAATAAAGGTTTGGTATATTGTATATGAGGCCATTTGCACTATTATTAAACTAGTGGGCTTATGTTGATGTTTCATGTAGGGCTGAAGGGCTGCAGTGTTGATAAACTTTCTGAATTTTCGGCACTGTTCTTGCTCTGTGAACAGGTAACAGTTCTGATAACAGTTTTATTTCAGAGTATTATGTGAAATGCAGCAACTGTGCACAAGAGAATTTGTATTTAATCCTTTTTTTTTTTTTTTTTTTTTGCCAGACAAAGGCTGCATAGATAAAGGGCTGGTACAGGACCAAGTTACTACCAGCTTTTTTCTGGATACGTATGCATTCTAATTTATGATTGACTCTTTCCACCCATGGTAAGAAGTTCATCCAAGGAGTATTTTTATTTAAAAAGGTTGAAATAAGTATTTCCTCTGTTGCAGACAGAACTCTGTATGTATCCACTAAGGCGAAGGGCAAAGACAGGCCATGTGCGCTTCCTCCCCCCTTGTGTGCATCCTAATCTTCCTTTCCTGCAAGCACTCAGATGATGAAAACTGGCTTCTGCTTAACTTTAGATGATGAGTTTTTGGTCACTAAGTTCTGCCCTTTGGTCTCTGCCATGAGAAAATAGATGGAAATACTAGCTGAACAGTTTCATACAAAAGCAAAAATTCATTTTCTTATGCATCATTGTTATTTAAAGCTTTATTACATTTCAGGTATCTCTGATTACCAAAATGTCTGAACCTATATTTTTTCTCTTGGCTAAAACTGAGATGTTTTACTAGTAAGGAAATGATTTTACAGATCTGCTTTCTGTTGTAGAATTCCCCTTCACACCTGACACAGAATTTTTATAACAAATGCCTGCAAATAGAGAAATATTTCTTCAATTTTTGACTGCAAATTTATTTTGCTGAACTTCTAATGTATACATTTTCTCTCAAGTTAAAACATTTAGAAATACTTCTGTTCTTAATCTCCTATGCACAATCTGGAAGCCACAAACTCATGTCATCTGTCTTTGGAATGGTGATTATCAGGATTTGAGACTATATCTTGCATACATTCACCAAGCACTTGCCCTTACTTCTTAAAGCCAGATTCGTCAAAAAGCCTTTTCTGAAGTTGTTATCTTTCCTAACACATGTTCTAGTGTTGTCAGTGAAGTGCAATTCCCTAAAGAAAGGTATTTTTTTAATAGGGAGGGAGAAAATGATGCACATGGTTTTATAGTAAAATAGCTAGTCAGTGATATGCACTGTTCCAGAACCTTATACTTGTGCTATAAAGTTAAATGCCTTACATGCAAGTTAGTGCTTTTTTTATGTTTTCAATATGTTCAGAGCAATCTTTCCCTTCGCTTATACCTTGGGAAGTCCATCCAAGTTGTCTCTTTGATTTGTTTCTACTGCAGAATGTCATAAAAATACTTCCACCTTCAGCTTGTCCTGTCTGTCATTCCAGAACAGGTGGAGCTGTTTGCTCTTGGATGAATTCCAAGACATTAGCTTGATTTCTGGAGATAGATGCTCATTTCTCATAGTCTTCTTAATTCCCCAAGGGAAACATTAAAACTGTGGAAAAATCTAAACCTGTGAGCTTTTTGGTTGGTTTTGTCAGGTCAATTCCTAGCCATTATCAAGCAAAGAATGTGTCTCAAATCTGATTTTGCTTTGCTGATGTATGTCATGTGTTCAGCATTGGCCACATCCCCGCATATGGTTGGGATTTTCATAACTCCATGCTTTGGGCAGAGGGTGTAGGAAGGATTGTTTTGGACATCCTGCAGCATTACTGCATTACTAAGCCCATAACTTTCCCTTTGGTTTTCCTTTAAGGAACACCCCTTGGAGGAATTTATGGCTGTCTCTCCTGTTGCTTCAGGCATGGACCTTCCTCTTCATTCTCCATTGGCTCCTGTGGCTTATGAAATCATGAGGTAGCTCTACTTGATTTTTGAATGCTTTGGCTAATCGAGGGTTTATATCATCCTTCTGAAACGGCTGTCACTGGAGATAGATTGGAGACACAGTCTGTCAGTAGCTCAGTAAAAGATATCAGTCATTTCTCAAAGTCCTTTTCTTTGTACATTGTAATTATGTTATGTACGTTTTTCTTGGAATAGATGATATCTCTGCAGATAAGAAGCAGGTGTCAAAATTAAATTCTCAGTTTATCTGAAAATAGAAGTAGAGCCAAACATGTTTTCTACTCTCATTTGATAGTCAAGCCTGTAGCTTCATAATTAAGCTGAATATCCTGCTATCCTGATGAGTGTATTTTTATGAAAAAACAAATATTTTTATCACTTTTCTCAGTTTGGTTTGATTTGTTTCATAGAATGCAGTTGCATAGCTTGTGGGAAGTAGGGCACAATATTTTTGTCTGCATATTCTTTTTCTACCAGGTTCTTAACGTTGCTGGAGTATGTTCAATGACTGCAATGTCCGTGTCTATTTTTCATCTCTGTTGACTGATGTGTCAGTAAACCAAATACTAGTTTATTCTTATCAGGTAATAAAGATTCCATCTACCACATTTGCTTGCATGCCACTTTTCAAGGTTTACAATGGTTTACTAATAATGCTTCAAGAGCTTTCTGATTTGTTTTGCCAAAATTTGAGCTTTTGTTGTGGTGTATAATGCATTTCAGTGTACAATGCAATCAGTACAGTCAAACATCTGTCTTTAGAATAATTATGATTCTATTATTCAATTATCACAAAGTCAGCATGAATTGGAATTAAATTCTCAGACATATTTGTCTTTAAAAAGGCTAATTTTTCTATGTCATGACGGGACAATGTAATTTCCTTGTACTTATTATACAGGTATCAAAGGTTATTATTTGTTTTTAAAACTCCAGTCCAAAAGATTTGGAGAGATGGGACAAAAGCTCATCAAGACTCCTGTTTCCTATCATGTACCTGTAACGAAACCTGCACCCATGCCACTCAGGTGTATTTGTTGTTTAGTTGGGGTTCTTTTTGCCTTTATTTCCTCATATTCTGTTAGATATAGCTGTTGTAACTTTCAGAGGTTTCAGATTCTGCAGAAACTTAGACAAAATTGTTTCAGGCAAACTTTCATCACCTGCACATTTTGCTCTCTGGAAAACATTTGTGCCTGTCTTTAAGCACTCTTCCCTCAGCTTGCTTCATCGACAATACAAAGAGTTAAGGTGCCTAAGAAATGTTAATTCTAATGTCTTTTTAGGTGCCTTTTTAGCTCCACTAACCACCAAGAGAACACAAGTTGGCTAGCTCAGTGGGTGGGTTCAGCTCTGTAGTAAAAAAATACCTTCAAAGGGAGAAATCTCATCCACATGTCCTCACAATTGATTCCTTTTCTTTTGCCACTAGCCTATATGCTCTGGAACTTCTCCACAACATTCAAAACAACCTTTCTAGAGAGGAATGTTATCATTCCCTTCTGAGGCAGTCTAAGGAGACTTTTAACGTAGACTAGTTATGCAATCAATAATTTCTTGGCACAGATAGCATAACTGCAGTTCAAATGCAAATGTTAGAGGGGAATGTCTATTTTTACTTTCTGAGAGGTAGAAGATCATTCAAAAACATCTGTGAAAATAATGTCAGTCAAAGCTTCTAGGCTGGTATGATAGAGATATTTACACCCAAGCAATAAAACTGAATGTCTTGACATGCTGCTGAGTGTTTCTTTCCCATTATGCTCATATCACTGTTTTCCATCTGCTAGAGCATGTGTTGCTGACATCTTTTCTTCTTTTTGCTAAATTATTTCCTTTTCCCACAATAAGAGCACACACCCTATATATACTTCTCTATGGATCAAAGTCTTCCTTCATTTTTCAAAAGCAGCAGTACTAGGACAGATGGGTAACATTTTATTTTATTCCAGAATTCTGTTTGATGAAGCTGCTCTTTGTCCAAGGACTGTATTTCTTCCAGTGGAGTACTGAATCAACAGGTGGTTCTTTCCTTTATTTGTAGCCTCTTTTGAAAAACTTGGATACCATAGTTTGATATCTCTTTACATCTTCAGATGTCTGTTGTCAGGAGTAGTGCATTTGGACTTATAATGTGTCACCAATTTGACATAAATTTGCAATGTTCTTTTCAAAATTCTGTTTTCTTTAGAAGCAACATTACGTAAATCTCCCTTGACATGTAAAATAGAATTAAAGAGAAAACAATGGTGTTAAATATTTCTCCTTCCAATGATTATCCCTGTGTGCAGTCAACACAGACTGTGAGACATGCCCAGTCTTTTCAGAGGTTTTTTAGTTCTAGCAGTGCATATCAAGATATAGAAGTCCTGCACTGTGATCTTGTGCATCTTATAGCATGTTTTACTTCTACACAGGGTTATCCCCCAAAATGTAAACTGAATAGCTACTTTGTTGCAAACGTTTTCAGTATTTCCCTTGAACCTCCATCACCATCACTGTCATGGCTGTCACTCTTTGCCCTCTTGCTCTGTCTCCTCCAAAGCTATCTCAGGAATTTGTTTTAATGTTATTATCAGTCCCAATGCAAATGCACCACCTTTCCTTCTGTAGGAGGGACCAGTGGCTAACCTCACTTCCAAGAAATTGTAACTATTCTTCCAGTCATAGACGTGACTTTTTTCCCCAAATGCTTGCGCATGCTATGTCAGTTATCTCAAAGTCAAGACTGTATTCTCAGAAGACTTCACTAGAACCTTTCGCCACAAAAGGTGCCACCATGAACCAGACCAGAAGGACATACTGATCCTTATAATGCTGATGTTTGACACTGGATTGAAGGTTCAAGATCACTTCTCTAGCTGTTTCCGAATCATTCAACGTATGCTTAATTAGTCTTAAACAGGAAGCTGGAGGCACCCAAACTCTCTGTGTCTGCTTTGATTTATGGTCTCTCTAGATCTCAGAACTCTAAGGAAGGCAGGGTGTCACCCTCCATATTTTCTGCAGGAAGACAATCCAGTTTCACTTACAACTGACTTGTATACTTTCCACCCTGCCGCTTCTCACCACAGAGTCGGCAAAGTCTGTGCCTGGCTTTGCTGACACCCTGCAACAGACTGACACTGCCTACAAATGAAGAGATTCTTCTGCCTGCCTGTGTAGTTTCATGGGCAGCAACTTCATGTTCAGCCACATCCTGGTGTTTATGTAGCAGAGAAATTTCCCATGAAAATGATGATTTTTAAAAAAGTGATTTACATGTTCCTACCCTTTATCTGTGGTGGCTCCTGAGGCCTCAAGAAGAGATAGATGGTCATGAGGCATGACTATAACTAGAGATCCTGAGGGTTGCATCTGAACAAACCCCATGAAATTTCCATGTAGGTATCTTTATGCAAGCTCAGGACCCTAAAATCCCTTTGTAGATGATGTAGAACAAATCATACACATAGGATGTTACTTATTAAATCCCACAGTTGGTCAGATGACTCACAGTCTAGAAGTGACCATTTCTAAAGGAGTTCAAAAGGGACAAGGCTGAATGCAGATGTTTATACTATAGACATCACTAGACTTATAAATTCACTCCAAATGTCTTGTTTCCATCACAAATGTTCCAAAACAGTGGCCAGATGCTGCTTTCCTGCTGTACGTGGAAATGTCAATGTACATCTTGAAGAGTTCCCAGTTACTGGGAACATTTTTACAGTGCAGAAACCCCTCCAAATATTCTTTGGAAGAAAAAAATTTTAAAGGTGTTTCATCAATATTTTACAGGTAATTCCAGACCTCAAGTTTTAAAAGAGAATGGTTTGAAATGTTAAACATTGTTTAGTTTTAATAAGTGATGATGTCTCCAGTTGTTCTGTAAATAGCCAGGAAATGAAGACCAATTGGCTCCTATTTGCATTCTGAAGCTGGATGAGATCTGCTTGCATGCTTTACAGTTAAATATGAGCTTGCAGCATCTTTAACACCTTTTCCTCTCATTTCTGAATAAGCACAGTCATTAGCTTTTTGAATGATCTCATGCTTTATAGAAAGTAGGATATGACTTTTTTGCAGTTGTGTCTCATCTTCAGTTTTATTGTTGCATCATAATTTTTTTGATGCTTGGCAGTTCTGGGAATGAAATTAATTAAATTTTCTTTTTTTTATTCCTTTTCTGTGAGATGCTAACTTATAACTAGAACTGAGCTTATCTCATTTTTCTCTGGCAGATACATTTTTTTTCATTCCACAGATATGAGGAACTCTGATGCTACTTTTCCTCAGGTACCAGAACCTGTCCTCAATTAAATACTAATCTTTGCAGAAAAGACTGGTTTCTTTTGTTGTACTACAAATAGGTCTTCTACATTGCTTTCAGTAAGGTATTAAATTAACAAAAAATTCTTTCTTATCTTTTTTGCTCTTTTGAAAAATCTGGGTAGGCACAGATTTATATGATCTTCCTTCCCCTTGAATCACAATTATCTGCTAAAATTGGATTATGTGGGACAAAAGCCACAGTCTATATGCATATGGAATTGCTTTTGATACTCTTGTTCTCTTTCTGAAAAAGCAATAATATTGTCAGTATCTTTCTTGGCACTTGTGGCTTCACTGAAGATAAAACACAAGTATCAGAAGACAATTCTATCACTTTTTTATTTTGGAAGGCAGGAGTTCATTCTAGCATATTTGTGGAAGTAGAAGCAATGAAGATTGAACTCCTGATACACCAATGATCTGAATAATGCTGAATGCTGATGAGTGAAGTGTTTATCATGCTTCTTCATCTGTTAGCCCTCTGAAAACAAGTACAAGTGGTTTCCACCCTAACTTTTGATCTTAATGTTAGTTAATCTTAGCCAAGGCCTCCACCGTGTCCATCCATCCCACATATTTTTTGCCTGTATGATTTCTGTTGCCCTCACTCCATAGCAGTTGAAATCATTATTCCTCCATCCTTGCTGTACTGTTGGAAGGTTGTACATGATTTTCAAATTTATCATCTTCAGCTTGTTTTCTGGAATTGCTGGTACTAGGCACTTCCTAGTCTAGATCAAATGATCAAATGAACTATTCCTTCTTACATTCTTGTTTTCTGAAGAGAATTTACGAAGTCTGATGCAATTTTTCCTTCTCTTTTGGAAAAATGAAGAGTCTGTGTTCTACATTTCTTTATGAACTACAATCTTTGCCTTCTCCTGAGGCAGAAGTGACTTCATAAACACATATGCCTGTTCCTGGCCTACCAAGTATTCAGGTAGAAGTGGCCTCAAAACACATACCCAAGCCATTTGCCTTCTCCTGGTAAACCTCCTTCTCTTATAACTAGTCATTGTCTTTATAGTGTTGTCCTTCTCATGATCAGTAATCATTTCTTAAAGACTTGTTCTTCTGAAACTACTGTTGCTCTTAAGATCTTTCTTGCCACGTGCACTGTTGGGTAGATGACTAAAAGCATATTGTTTTAAAAGACACAATTCCATCCAAACTGGTACTCTGGTAGTATTTACAGCTAATATTTGTGACATTATGACAGTGAATTCAATGTCTCTGCAATAAAATTTTTAGCCTTGCAGAATAAAAACTTCTTTAGAAAGCCCATGGGACTCCAATGTCTCTGTTATGCAACAGAGGCAACTGACTGCCATGCTTGTTCTTTCAGCAGTTTGTTGGGCCAATTAGTGTCGAGTACCCAATTCCTTTAGTATCTGATTCCTTATTACTTCTTTCCTGACTGGAAGGAAGCTATGGTTTTATTATGATGTTTAATTTGCATGAATTTATATAAGGGGTTTTTTTAGGTATATGAATCTCTTCTGTAGACTGCTTGTTAGTCTTGATACTGCTAATTCACAGGGCCTTGATAGAACCCAGAGATTTGGTGTGGTTTCTGTTTTGTCTTAGTATTTGATATAATTGAGGTGACACAGCATAGACTGAAAGAACTTTTCCACCATTATTCAGAACAATGTTCTTCAGCAACCTGATCTAGTTGTAGATGTCCCTGCCAATTGCAGGGGGGATGGACTAGATGACCTTTAAAGGTCCCTTCCATCCCAAAGCATTCCATGATTCTATGATTCTTCACCTCTGGTATAAAACCTGTGGCCTCTATATTCTACTAAATCAGACTCCAGTCCATTGGTGAACATGAGCATCTGTCCTGGACATCTGATTTCTGTCTGCTAAAATGATCTTTCTATTGTTTTCATGCCCCACTTGGAAGAAAATTATGTATTGAAATGCCTCCCTCATTTTCAATAGGGATTTACCAAGAAAGTTGTGATGCTGTCTAATCAGCAAACCATATGTCATGTTCTGTATTGTTTGAAGAAACATGAAATAAATAATCAAACATTTCTGGCACAAGTCTCCAGGATTTCTTGAATGATGTGTGGGGTCACAGGTGGACAATATCTGTGTTTGTAATAATTTACTGTTATGGCTGAATGTGGATTTGAAGATATTTTGCCATAGATTCAGCATCAGTTGGACTCATTTCTCCAAGTCCCATTCCTCTTTAGAAAGGAAAATTACTGTTGTCAAAATCTCTCTTGCAATTTAAAATATCATTATGAGTGAAATGCAGGTGTCAAAGATGATTTCTTTTTTTCAGACAGCAAGTTCAGCCAAGCATTTCTATGGAAAAAAGAAACAATCAATCGGTATTACTGAATTCCCTGACATGTTGGGTATTGTTGGTAATGTGTGTGTTTTCTTCCTTACTGTGTATGTGCATGTCTCTGCCTTCTCCAGGAAGCTATAGTGACTAAACTCTCATTTTTGTTTTGAAGCTACTTTAGAAATACCTCCAAGCTGTATGATGAGTCATCTAGCTTTTCTTTAGGCATTATATTGGTCTTCTGTAGGGAGCAGACAGCACCATTACCCCTTTCATACTGTTTTCATAAGATTGCTTATTTCTTCACAGTCAGAAAAACTTCAGCTCCTGCAATCTTCATTTTACTCCTAAAATGTCTTTAATTCACATTAAAAATGGCAACACATTTTGTTTTGGGGAAGATGCCAGTCCTTATTAATTCTGTTTCTTACCCTACAATGAGAAGAACCTATGTACCAAGAAATTGTGCACCAGTTTTCCGAATTACCTTAGCTAAGAAAAATTATGGGATTCTCATTTATGCCATCAAACAAGACAGTGTATAAAAAAATGTCCCTCCTCATCTCTTATCCACCAAGCTAGTCACCTCATTGTAGAAAGCTATCAGGTGTTCTGCTCGATGCAAAAGCATGCATTATACTCTGCTTTCCTTACTGTAGTTCCTTTTCATCCTGGGCACTGCTGATATCTGTTGTGATTGGAAATCATAATAGCCCTGGGCAACGGGCTCTAGGTGGCCCTGCCTGAGCAGGGGGATTGGACCAGATGACCTCCAGAGGTCCCTTCCAACCTCAGCTATTGTGTGATTCTGTAATTCTGTGAAATTCAGAATATTTCAGATCTTTCACACACTTGCAGTGCAATTCCACTCATTTCTCAAAATCTGTTTTTTTCCCATGGATTGATTATTATTGTCAGAAACTCTGATGGAGAAGTTCTCTATTTTAGGTAAAACACAAAGGTCTAAGATGCAACTACTGTTGGCACATTCTCATCTGTGAATTTCAACAACTAAAGATCCTATCAAATTTTTTGCTTGTTTTGGCCATGAACTGCATACACTTGCAGAACACTTAATAGTGTAGTATAATTATGCCCCTTCTCTCCAAATGCTCATATTTTGGGAATTTCTCCTTTAGATAAAGGGGAAGTAATAGACTATCCTCGCTTTCAAACTTGTAAAGAATTGACTGCAGGGCAGATGAGAGTATTGACACTCCTCTTTTTTCTGTAATCTTTCAAATACTTTCAGATTTTCTATACTTATTTCAAAATGTGTGAGGTTTTGGGGGGGATCAGATATCAATCAAAGACTTACATAATGTAAAGCATTCTTTTGTACTCCTCTGCTTGCTCGGTTTGTTCTTCACAATGGAATATTATACCAAAGTACTAGATCATTCCTGGGAGTTCAGCAGGAACTCTATGAATTTTTCTGTTCTCTAGGCCCACCATCATTCTCCGAGGTGAAGCTACTGGAGCTGTACAGTCTGGTTTCCCCTTTCCCCAAATTTTGGACCATCGCTAGCTGATACAGTCCACTTCTGGAACTGTCATATTTTGTTATCGGTGGAAGATTCAGAGCTAATATTTTTCACAAAACTTAACACTCTCTTTTATTTTTTTTAAGAGTCCCGTTCCTCTTTCAGATAAGCAGTTAAGTTACTCTCTCTCTCTGTTGGCACAAAGTGCAGATGTCTGATTTTATGTCTTTCCTTTTTGCTGAATAAAAGTATTGCAAAAATCATTCCAGGTTTCCTAGTCACCAGCTTTCTTAATTTTCTACAGTAACTTTGTAAAGAAAAGCATACGTTGTTCTAGGCTAAATAAGAAGCAGGTCTTGTCCTCGGTTCACTTACTTTCTCATCCAGTCATGCTTTCTCAGATCTTCCACTGATGGGAGAACATCAAACTGGCACTGTGTTTGAGGAAACCCTTTCTTGGTCTGTGTCTTCCATCCCCTATATAAACCCAAGTATATTTTAGGACATATTTTGTTTGGTACTTTTTTGCCTCCGTGGAGGGAAGGAGAAAAGAAATATTATTTCCCTACAGCTTGCCCCATCTTGGGTACTGAAACTTCCTTTTTAGCTTTTTGTCTTCAACAAAGCAATAAAAACTTTCCTTATTACTGGTGCTCAGGAGAAACCACATTGCCAAGAGGAAAGCATGACTGTAATTTTCATACACACAGCTGTTGCTCTCTTAGTGACGGCTGCAGGGCAGTACCAATCTGCTCATGGATCTTCCGGTTTCTTTTCTACCTCACAGAGATCAGGCTTTGACACTCCATACACCCTGGAAGGAGGGTATCATATTTTACTGCACATACTGTGCTCTTTCCAGTTGTCCTTTCCACTTTTCCACATCCTGAATAGGAGAAAGAATTTTTCTACTACCTGGGGAAAGCAGGAAAAAGGGAACAACTCTGTGGTTGTTACATTAGCTTTCTTCTGTCTGCAGGGAGAAAATGATGATTTTTCCCTCCTCCGTTAAGCTTTGTCCTTGCCTGCACAGTGAGACTGATCTTAGCCTTAAAGCCTTGAAGTTTCCCCTGTGATCCTACTAGTACTTGTCCTGCTTCTGCTTTGCAATGACTTCTGTTCCCACCCTTTCTTTGTTTCATTCAAATTTATTACAGCTAATTTCTACCTAATTTCCAGTTTCTCTATAATGGTAGACACAAAGTATCCCTCTGCTTCTCCACTATACCCACCTGCCCTTCCCTCCAACGCTCATTCTTCCTTCCATATTTTCTTCACCAAATCCTTCCCATGACTGAAGCAGACTGACCATGTTTTCGCATTCAGGATTGGAGCGAGAAGTTGACTCTGCTCAGGCCCTTCAGGCATGGATAGAAGAATTCTTCTCCAATGTTATTTATCTAAAAACACAGAATGGTGAACAGATGATGTTGAGGCAGATGTCAATTTTATTAGCTTTTTATGACTGTGTGAGGATGGTTTCTCTCTCCTGAACCAAATCAACTCTGTATGTTGCTGGGACTGAAAGAACTCTCAGACACAAAATCTCCTCATAAGATATTGTTAGTATCCTAAAACCATTTAATTTAAGACTACAGAATGAAAAAAATGACACATTACAAAATATTCCCCTCCCATTTACTTCAAATATCCTGAAGTCCTGTTTAGGCTCTTTTACCAGGTATTTTGCTATATGTGTTTGCACATGTATGCATACACAAGGAGGATTTCTTGCAGTTAGTGAACTCCAGGCCAGGCCTATCTAATCTCCTTCCTAATCTCAGTATAATCACTGTGACTTTATAAATGAATTTGGTTCCTAAAGTGTGTAATTTTAATGTAGGTACATTAAGCATCATTTTAGTCACTTGATCTCTGACTGTCATTCCAGAAGGGTGTGGGTCTCCTATAGGTCCAGTGTCATATCTGTCTGCCCTGTATGGATATCACCAATATCTTAGGTTGTCTTAAATAGCAATAGATGCCTATTTTTAGGCACCCAAACAAATCCAGAGGAGACCAGACCTGGATATGTACTACTGAATAATTAAGGAAGTGGCAAACTCAATAAGGTCTGCAAACTCAATAAGATCTGCCTCAGAATGACAGGTGTCTTTGCCCTCCAATTAAACTATATTTTACCATATTAGCAGGCTGTCTCTCTCCTGAGCTTATACGTTGCAGGGTATTACACTTATCACATCACTTATGATCATTCCTAGTTCCTGGTTCCTCACTAACATGAATTTAGTAATTTTAAGAAAATTCTTGCTCTTCGAATTTGGAAATCTCTGTTGGTTGCTTCTTCCATGCTCTGTCTTCTGCACAGTTTTTGATTAACCTGTTCCACTAAGAAAAAACATTGTTAGTTAGCACCTCAAGAGCAGAGATGCTCTCCCACTGCATATAGCTGGCAGCTTCAGAGTCTATGTCCCATCTCCTCCAGAGACCAGACCGCACCGATTTTGCCCAGCCACAAAGTTTGACTCAGTGGTAGATTTGGATTCATTTTTAGGACTATCTTCCAATAGCAGGGATTACAGCATAGATGGTTTATACAGTTACTGGACAATGAATAACAGGTTTAAACTGCTCAGTAACTTATATTTGAAGAACCATTAACATGGCGTCTTTTTTTAGATATTTGATCAATTCCCTGCATTTTGTTATTGATTATTATTTTCAGTCATGTGTCCATTACATACTTTTAGAATTGTTTAATTACATTATATTTTAAGTGTGCACTCACAGAGTGGCAAGCTGGAATCTTCAAGTACATTGACACTTTGCTCCATTCCTTCAACTGGATGAATTGTATTGCAGATGTTCTGTCTCTGTAAAACGTACTGTACCCATGTAGCCCTGTAGTACAATATTGCCGTTGGCCATAGCTTTGTACTGAGTTTGTAAGGTCTCAGGGCTCATGTTTGCTGCGTCCAAACTTTTCCTGAACCTCCTGCAATTTTGTGTGACTTGATTTAGTGGTGACAGCAATTTCTCTACTTGATCAGGTGTGTTTGTTGCTTTTTTTAAAAAACTTTTGTTTATCTTTGTGTGGTACAACTATAGTTTTATATAGATAGCAGTATCAAACAGTTGTTCTAGGTAGAATGAGATATTTATGACTCTAATGCAACGATGCAGTGCGGAGAAATTCTGGCAGGGGAGTGCAGGCAGGGGATGCGGCACAGACCGGCACTGTAGACCCCACACTATAAACAACTCAGTAACAGTCACTTAAAAACCCTGCAGATCTGGAGCTGGGCAAAACTGGTTTTAGGGGTAATGAAGAGAACAAAGAAATAACATAGGTAAAAGGCACCATATATGGTGCATTTGGGTGTAAGTGGTGCTGCAGACCACTGAAGAAAGAAAAGCGTGAATATATATATATATATATATATATATATATATGGAGTGCTTTCTTTTTGCCTGTAAACAAGATTTTGAATGTAACTATACAAATATGACTTGAGAATCTATTGGAACAATAACTGAGACTCTGATCCACACTGTGATCAGCTGAGGACATAGCAGGAGGCTTAGAATGGAAGACAAGTGTGTTATTTCACTAGGAATGGGATAGCAGGTTCCACCAGCCTAAATTTTGTCTGTTGTTCAGTTCTTAGCATTATTCAATGTAGATTACTTTTTGCTTCAAGCCTTACTATAAAATACCTCCCAGTTGGTATGAATTCCTATGAACATTTTATCCTGCTGCACTGTGTATTCTGTGCCACTGTCTGTTTTTATACTGAATCATTAATTTTCTTGTGTGAGTACAGTAAACATGCATCTATTATCATGAAATAATTTGAAAATAGGATATTTATTGCTTGCATTTATTTTGGAACATCAAGGCAGAAACATTTCTGATCGATTCTCTCAATTTTCTACACATCCGATGCCGGGTTGC
The DNA here is from genome assembly GCA_020745775.1 of Theristicus caerulescens. Taxonomy (NCBI): domain Eukaryota; kingdom Metazoa; phylum Chordata; class Aves; order Pelecaniformes; family Threskiornithidae; genus Theristicus; species Theristicus caerulescens. Next base: position 123,817,770 of record CM036559.1, on the reverse strand, counting down.
TTTTTGCAGTAATTTCTCCCCATTATTTGTAGATATGAAATGCTGTAGTTTATTGTGCTGACAAGATTCAAAGGAGTTTCCTGTCACTTTTTCTTCCCAAGGGAAACTGCAATCCATAGCAATTTTCCACTGCTGAATTTTCATAAAAGCACTTATCTAGAAAGTTTTTATATAACAGTCTATTATAGTAGATAGTTTTATTGCCAGAGAAACAGAAGCAGCAAAATTATTCAAAGCTCACAACTGCACACTCTTTCTATCTATCTTCCTTCAAAAGAGCAGAGTAGGAAGTATTATTTATTCCCTTTTATAACAATTAAGGAATCAGTCAATACCCAAAGAACAACATAATCTTTTAATAGGTGTATATTTCTCTAACTCATAAATAGTTTGTAGTAATCCACAGCAGGGATATCTGTGCCTTGCAATTATTTTCTTTCTTAAGATACATGCACTCCAGGAGTGTTTCATTAAACTCTCTGTGATGGAATGTTTTTACTGTTTGTCGTGGTTTAACCCCAACCACACAGCTGCTCTCTCACCCTCCTCTGCCGGTGGGATGGAGGAGAGAATCAGAAGGGTAAAAGTAAGAAAGCTTGTGGGTGGAGATAAAAACAGTTTAATGATAGAAATAAAATAAAATAAAATTAACAATAATAATAATAATTAATAATAAATTTTTAACAAAAAATAAAACAACAGGAGAGAGAGAGAGAGGAACCAAATCCAGGAAAAACAAGCGATGCAACCGCTCACCACCTACCGACCAACACCCAGCCAGTCCCTGAGCAGCGATCGTTGCCCCCAGCCATCTCCCCTCAGTTTATATATTGAGCATGACATCATACGGTATGGAATAGCCCTTTGGCCAGTCTGGGTCAGCTGTCTTGGCTGTGCCCCCTCTCAGCTTCTTGTGCAGGTCCTTGCTGGCAGAGTATGGGAAGCTGAAGAGTCCTTGACTTAGTATAAACACTACTTAGCAACAACTAAAACATCAGTGTGTTATCAACATTATTCTCATGCTAAATAATCCAAAACACAGCACTATACCAGCTACTAGGAGGAAAATTAACTCTATCCCAGCTGAAAACAGGACACTGCTGTACAATATGCAATCGTGAACTGAGCCAGGAAAACAAAGCAAAACAAATCTTCAGGTCAATTTTACAAGTAGTTGCATGTATGTGTGTGAATCTGCAAATTATGTATATTTTTATTTCCACATGTATTCAGTATAAATTACCATACTGTGGGATTTCAATTCCAGATAGAATTCTTTCCAGAAACCCTTTTCTCCTAAAATATTCTTCCTGTCTGTTTCAGATGTAATTTCAGACATTGCTAACAAATGTGACCAACTGCTGGGATCAGTCCTTGCATATTCCAGGACCTTGACTGGAACAGAGAGATAAGAATGCAGAATTTAATTTAGATACAGGATAAGTATTTCAGTTTTACTAATTTTTATAGGAGAAAATAACATCTTTCATCTTCCTGGGGTTGAACAGCCACAGCCAACACTCCTCTATGCTTTCTCCTTAAGCACTGCTGTGAGATCCAGGTAGCAAAAAGCTTCCACTTCTTGTGGACGGTGACAACCATAGATGCAACTATACAGCTGTTTCAGATGGTTTTGGCAAAAGTAAAATGCATGGTGAACATTTCTTTGGCAATTGTCCTAGTCATCACAGTGGAAATGACACTGAGGAGTCCATTGTTATTTGGGCCTCTATCATCTAGCATTTTGAGGAAAGTCATCAAGGAAAGAGGTTTTTTTTTAAAAGACGACAGTTAAGAGCTTCACTGCAAGGTAAACTTGGATATCAGCTGGGCTTTGGTTTAAATTATGCTTAAGAGAGGTAGAATTCCACGTTAAGACTAAGTACGAGATTAAGACACCTACCTTTAGGCTACATTAATATTCGCAAGTAATTTGTCATAGCAAGAGTAGATCAGCAGTATGAAATATATCATACCCATCTACAAGAAGGGCCTAAAAGAGGACCCAAGAAACTACAGACCCATCAGTCATACTTCAGTCCCTGGGAAAGTAGTGGAACGAGTCCTCCAAGAAAGTATTACTAACCAAATGAAGCAAGTGACTGGGAGAAAACAGAATGGATTTACCTAGGACAAATCATGCCAAACTAATCTGATCACCTTCTACAACAAAATAACATCTTCTATTGACGTGGGGAGTGCAGTCGATGTTGTTCACCTGGTCTTCAGCAAAGTGTTCAACACTGTTTCCCACAGCCTTCTCCTGGACAAACTGGTAGGATACAGATTGGATGGGTGGTCTGCAAGACAGGTAGAAAATTGTCTCACAGGCCACATGCAGAGAGGGTGGTGATCAATGGTTTTTACTCAGGCTGGCAGCCGGTCACAAGTAGGGTCCCCTAGGGATGAATACTGGGACTCACGTTGTTCAACATCTTCATAAATGATCTGGGTGTTGGTATTGAAAGCACCCTCGCCAAGCTTGCTCATGACACCAAACTGGGTGGTGAGGGAACATGTCAGAAGGGAGAGCCATCTTACAGAGGGACTGGACAGGCTGGAAGAGTGGGCTAGCAAGAATAGTATGAAGTTTAACAAAGAAAGACAAGTGTGAAGTCCTGTACCTGGGATGGAATAACTAAAGGGTCCAGTACAGGCTAGGATCTGTGGCTGGGGAGCAGTTGTGCTGAAAGGACCTGGGGGTCCTGGTGAACAAGCTGAACATGAGTCAGCAGTGTGCTGTTGCAGCAGTAAAAGCAAATTGGATCTTGGGCTGCATCTGCAGGGGCATTACTAACAGAGGCAGAGTCATGATCATCTCACTCTATGCAGCACTTGTCAGGCTGCACTAGGAGTACTGTCTCCATTTCTGGTCCCCACAATTCGAGAAAGACGCGGACAGACTGGAGAGGGTCCAAAGGAGGGCCACAGAGATGATCAGTGGGCTGAAGAACCTGCCCTGTGAGGAAAGACTGAAGAAGTTAGGTCTCTTCTCTCTGGAGAAGAGAAGGCTCAGGGAGGACCTCATTACAGTTGCCAGTACTTAAAGGGCAGCTAAAAAGAGGATGGAGGCGCTCTCTTCACAAGGAGCCACATGAAGAAGACAAGGGGCAACAGGTACAAGTTGCACCGGGAGAAGTTTCACCTCGACATAAGAAAGAAATTTTTTTACAGTAAGAACAATCACTCACTGGAACAACCTCCCCAGGAACATGGTAGAGTCCCCATCACTGGAGGTTTCAACATGCGATTGGACAGGGTGCTAGATAATCTCATACAGGTTCCCTTTCCCATGAAAGGTTGTACCAGATGATCTTTTGAGGTCCCTTCCAGCCTAGGCTATTCTATGATTCTATAATATGGTATTGCCCTATCTGTATCTATAGTATTTGCCACTTGATGGGTATAGCATAGCATAATACAGCATAGCATAGCATAGGAGTATTTCAGTGGGAAGGGACCTACAATGATCATCTAGTCCAACTGCCTGACCAATTCATGGATGACCAAAAGTTAAAGCATGTTATTAAGGGCATTGTCCAAACACTGACAGGCTTGGGGCATCTTCTATTTAGATCAAGACTTTCTCTGGAGTTGTGGGTCAAAGGTGCCCATACTGCATATGGTCTGATGGTCTGAATGACTATCCATTGGCTCAGTCCCTCATGGTGGGACTGCTTTGTAAACTGAACTAATGCACAGTAAGTGGGAGCAGCTTGAGGATTAAAGCCAAACCACAGGTCTAAGGTTGTTAGATACAAACTTAGGTGTCAATGTGTGAACTCCATGCCTTGCCTTCCATCATAGTCAGCTGAGATTCAGGGTGGATTCAGATGCCTAGATTTCGGTACGTAGCACCATTTCAGGCACTGAGGTATCCTGTTTGGCTTCAGGTGCCCCTCCAGAAGAGCAGTGGTCTTCTGTAGGTCTTCCATCAGATTTGCCAACTTCATAGACTTTTTAGCCTTGGCTATTATAGGTCATGCCCTTAGGCATCTGCTTTTGGATGAGCTGAGTCACTCCACTGATGGTGTTGACTAACTACATTGACTAAAGCATGAATTCAAACACTCAGATCATGTGTAGACACTCACATTTTGATGTCTTGTTTTGAAGCTGAATCCCACCGTCAAAGCTCACTTCAGTTACTTAAATTTAGGCATCTAATACTCTTTGAGATACCCTAGGCTATGTGAGATATATTCACAAGGCCAGAATATATAGTACAAGACTTAGAGGCACCCACACTGATCTGGAGCAACTGCAAGAGGACACGAGGGATGTCCTGACACAGAATTGCCTATATTTAGGAAACAGAGTTGAGCTGCTGGTGTAAAACCTTTGGTTTATTACAATTTCCATGATTCCGTGTCTTTAACATATTTAGAAGAGCAAAGGTGCTTGTGACAGGCACCTGCAAATTCTTGGATCTTACGTGCCGTGATATAAATATCAGGCCATTCTATAAATCCACTTTACATTGCTCACATCTATAAAAAGTTATTCATTTGCTGCACAAACTAAAATTTATGCAGTCAAAATGTTATACATGAATTAGACTACTGTCAGCCTGTGAAAGAAGGTAAATAAACCAAGAAAGTCCATGAGCATATGTATGCAGTGAGATAGCATAAACCTCTTTTATCCCTGTTGTTATATATCTCCAGAAAACAGTCACATACTCTCCACAGACTGTGTCTTCGGTTAATCTACACACTATAAACACAATGTGATATTCAGTCTGCGAGACATTAAAAATGGTGTGGTCAACTGATAGCTGTTCTGCCTATATGAGGCCATGTCTTAAGTCTGCTGAAGTTGATTGGAACATCTGTGGAGAGATTTTGAGGATAAACTTTCTATCATTGTTATTTAACATCATTCTCTTACACAGCCCTGTGTACATACATTGAAGAGTGTTAACTCTAGTAAATGAGTTCAAGTATACCATTTTCGAAATGCATGAGACCAGCTGGGAAGAGATAAAACCATCGTTGATTGTGGAAAATTTCTTGATATCTTTCATAACAAAGTCACAGTTATTTTGGCACAGTACAAAATGATATTTTTCAGCTGTCAATGATGCTTCAAATAGAGAAGAAAAAGAGTTGAGACAATCATTATCACTGAATCACTGCAGTTTTACAACTCCAGCAACAATAGTTTACTTCATAATTTCTTTAACTAAAAATGAAACATTTGTGAAAGAATGTGTTCCTAGCTGGCTTCCTGGCTCTGCATTTTCCATTTACAAAATGAAAGGGAGAAATATTCTGAAAACAAATTTTGTTTATAGGAACAAAGCATTCTGTCTGAAAGCATTACGCATCCACATCTTTTAACTTTTCCCTGAAGACCTGCATATTACCTCTACAGTAACTTCTTGATCAATAACAAGTATTACTTTGCAAATTTGCATCACTGTTAGACCTTTTGCCATATGGAGGTGACTCCATTCTCACCTATGAGGAATCAAATCTGTTGAGAGCTCTATCTCAAATTCTCATAATCTTTTGCAAAGTCTGATGAGTCATAAACAGATGTCCTCTGTCTTTTGAACTGCCATCTGTTGTAACTGGCTGGAAGATGTTTGGCTATTTCTGTCAAAGTGTATAAACTTTTTTTCTGAAAAGCCTATTCCTTAGACAGCGTGTGTTAAAGACTAGCCCTGGAAAGACAGCAGCTGTTTTTTCAGACCCTAGCAAGGCTCTGCTTCTGCTAATTTTTTTTTTTTAGTCCTTTCAGAATGAAAACTAGTTGCTGTTCTCATTCATCCTGAAAGTTTTAAGAACTGCTCAGGCTGTATAATTAGAATTTCTTCACAGCCATCTTCTGTTGCATGGTTCACTACTGTTGAAACAGATGGATTCATAACAGCTCTCTGAGTCATTCTTAAGCTGGTACAATGTCATTGATGAATGTTTGTATGTGTTTGATGCATTTTTTTTATCCAGGGGTCACGCCTTTCTAGTTGAAGGAGCTCCTACGCTAGCCTGTAAAATGAGTTTCAGAAGAACTATGGTAGGTAGGCACTTTATGTGAATAGTATGACTAGTATGTGAATATGTCTATCCACATTATTTCAACCTTTAAAACAAGACCTTATAGGAGTCACTAACTTTCTAACTTGCAGAGACAGCAACATAATTTTAGTATGTATTGGAGACATTTTAGTATGTATTGGAGATATTTTTGAAGTCTTGGAGCTTTCTGTATCTTGTATTGTTCTGTATGAAGCTTCTTACCATGACAGTGTTCTTACTCAACCCAGTCTGGGAGCTGTCAGGATTAAGTTGCACCCATGCTACTGTTTTTCCCTCTACATAGGGAATGTGATATCTGCAATCTCCACTCTTCTTTCTTTCGCTGCTTGAACACCATAAATTACATGCCAGGGAAAGACAAATTACAGTGGTGCTTTAATTGTGAGTAAGATCACTTGTCATAAAAATTGCCAGTCCCTTCAGAAAACTAGTTAGTGATGAAAGAAATCACATCTTAACTGTTGCTTAAAACCTTATCCTCAGCTTTCAAATAGCAGATGCTCTGAATACCATAGATCCTCTGTTCTTTTAATCATTCACAGAAGTATTGCCCTGTGGTCCAGTGACTTTACAGAGCTGCCTATTTCATTTGCTGACCCCAGGGAGTTACAGGCTATCACTTCCAAAGAGCATAGCTTCACACCATTCCCCCACATCAAGAGCTAACTCATCACTGCTCAGCAAAAAGTTGATTCTCTACATCAGGAGAATACCTCAGGGAGCTTGAAATTCACTTTCTTTTTAATTTTCAGCCCACTCCATAATTCTGCAGCACTGTATCTACTTTTCTCCTTTCTGGTTTTAATTTCAAGTATATAACAGAGAACATTTATATGACATATTAATAGCCAAAAGTAACAGATTTTTAATGTGATATCCTAATGTGTATTCTTCAGTTTTCCACATATGCCTATGTATCTGTCAGTCCATCCTTCCATTCGTCCATCCATCCATCTATCCATCCACCTGCGATGACGGAAGCAAATACATATAACTTGGAAAGAGAAAGTTGTATCTTTCCCATGTTTACAGAGTATTATCGCATTTGAATATGATTCTGACAGATGAGAGTTCAGAACAGCTCAGGATATTTCATAATGTGTGACAAAAAGTAGATTATGAATGCCATTTTCTATCCAATATTCATACCCATATAGTTATACAGTTTTTATTTAGGGAAGGCTTTGTAATATGTTTGAAATAACAACAGTAAATGTAAAAGTAAAGGTATGAACACATGAAGCAGAGATTCTATGACCTGAGAATGAATAATGAAGAAAAGAAGGCACATAAGAAAAAAGGAATTGGGGAGGAATAATTCATGAAGAATGAGGAGAACATCTTTTGAAATTTTGTAGTGTTTCTTCCTCCTATTCATACTTCTATGTTAGCAAGGTGAATCACTGATTCCAGGATAAAAATAAATTTGCTTTTCCATTGACAAAACATATTCACAGACTTTCATTTTAAATAACTTCAAATATTTTGTTCAAAGGAAACAACAACAAAGAAGAAAGGTAAACATCTGCAAGAAATCACAATTGTGTATTTAATTGTATAAGCTCCTTCATGAACCCTCCTCCTTCATGAACCCTAGAAATGTAAAAGGTCCCTAGAAAGGAAACCAAAATACCAACTATAACTTCTTTACAGCAGCTGATGGAAAGGGTTGGTTCTGACTCGATAAATTCAGCACAAGGAAGAGTATAAAAAGAGTCTGATACATATGGCATTAACAGAACCGTACGTCCTTTGAAAGTGAACCAAGCTAGCACAGCCAGAAAGAATGTTGCTGAAGTAGTGACCAGAAGCAATGAAAAGTAGAAACGCTATTTTGGATCCTTACCAATCTAACCAAACCATTGCTCTGGCTTTCCTTAATTGTTACAGGGCAGAGGAGAAGTTATTCCAAAAGCTCAGATCCTTCCTCATGTCCAGAGACCTAAGAAAGGGTAAGACAATGTGCTTAGCCTGTGAGCCACAGAAAGCTGTTATTGGGCTTAAGATATTTTTTTGCAAGCCTCAGCAAAGTTAGGATGAGGATCTAAACTCCTTCCAGCTACGTGGATTTACTGGGGATGCTGCAATAGCCTTCAGCCATCCAAATCTAATATTGAAGTGCAACATCATTATTAACTAATTATATTCTCGACATCAGCCTGTGGCATACATAAGCAGATATGAGAGCTTTTGTTTTATTGGAGGAAAACCAGACTGTAGGGTAATAATTAGCAGTCATAAATTTAAACTTTAGGGCTTCACAGTGAGTATACCTATGTTTCTGCTCATTTACTGTTGCTACTAAAGAAAGAGAGAAAACAAATGTTCCTCCTTCAGGTCAAACAGCTCAGGGCTTTTCACAGCCCTCTTGGCACTTTCTTTCCTGCCTTGCAGCATGGTGTGATGACAGAGTCTGTCTCTGAGGCACAAAATGTCAAGTTCAGTTGCAACTCTTCAGCCAGGTGGGTTCAGAGTTTATTGGTGGTGATGGCCAGCACATGTTAACAAAAACATGCCGTTGTTCCTTCCTATAGAATTTCATTGGTATCTAGAGAATGGTTTAAAACAACAGGAGGAAAAAAAAGGCTTTTTTTACACTTTCAGTGTTACCATGAGCATCCTGAGAGAATTGAGAGGACAGGGGACAAAGAGTCACTTTAGCATCTCCTATTGTGTCTAAGCAAGTTTCTAATGCTTTGAGAAGATTGATGTTTTTTAATAAGTATTCATTTCTTCTTCTCAAATGCTGTGTTGATAAGCTTTTTAGATTAGCAGATAATGTAAAGGACTTCAAAGGCTTATGCAGCCATTCCCAGTTGGCTTCCTGAATACAGCTGGGAGTCAAACTAATTGGCAGTCTGCAGTGAGGCAATTAGCACAGGATGAAGTAAAATGGAGACGGAGACCTAACATTATGTATGCATCATTGCTTGACTATGTGCTTTGTTTTGTGTGAGTGAAACTGCTGTCAGAGTATTAAGATAATTTTAATACACAAATAACTGAAATTCAATGGGGGGGGGGGGGCTGAACCCTCCATTTGCATTCTGTAGGCAAACTGGCCATCTAAGTAGGGTAAAACCACTGGTTTTTAAAAAGGTATATTGGCACTGCAGACTTTATACTTTGTAAACTAGTACTAAAGAAGGGAACCGAGGGAGGTCCTGATCTCTGTTGCACAGTAAAATGCAAAATAACTCTATTGACTTCAATTACGATGTTCTGGTTTTCTTCTGAGATTAGAAACTAATTCATCTCTATCATAATCACATCATAGTCATACAGAAAGAGTGCTAAATAACTTTTCCTTGGGTAGATACTGGTAATAAGATAACAGGACTGCTTCTTTTTTTTTTTTTTTCTTCCTCTGAGATCACAGGTGCTGCAGCAAACATTTAGAGAGTAACGTTCTTTTATAAATGTAAAAATGTAGTAGTGCCATTCAGTGTGACATATTAAAGGATGTGAAAAATGTCATAAGACTGAAAACATTTTCATATTGTTATCAGCAATGTTCATTCATCATAATTGTTCTCTGGTCTTTGGGGAATTGCACTGCAGTCATTTGCAATGAGAACAAGGATAGCACTCATTGCTCAGAGACTGGACAGCAGAACAATTCAATCATAGAATCATAGAATCATAGAATTGTTAAGGTTGGAAAAGACCCTTAAGATCATCAAGTCCAACTGTTAACCTACCTCTGCCAAGTCCGCCACTAAACCATGTCCCTAAGCACCACGTCTACCTGTCTTTTAAATACCTCCAGGGATGGGGACTCAACCACTTCCCTGGGCAGCCTGTGCCAGTGCCTGACTACCCTTTCAGTGAAGAAAGTTTTCCTAATATCCAACCTAAACCTCCCCTGGCACAACTTGAGGCCATTTCCTCTTGTCCTATCGCTTGTTACTTGGGAGAAGAGACCAACCCCCACCTCACTACAGCCTCCTTTCAGGTAGTTGCAGAGAGTGATAAGGTCTCCCCTCAGCCTCCTCTTCTCCAGGCTAAACAACCCCAGCTCCCTCAGCCGCTCCTCATAAGACTTGTGCTCCAGACCCTTCACCAGCTTCGTTGCCCTTCTTTGGACGCGCTCCAGCACCTCGATGTCCTTCTTGAAGTGAGAGGCCCAAAACTGGACACAGTATTCGAGATGCGGCCTCACCAGTGCCGAATACAGGGGCACTATCACCTCCCTAGTCCTGCTGGCCACACTATTCCTGAGACAAGCCAGGATGCCATTGGCCCTCTTGGCCACCTGGGCACACTGCTGGCTCATGTTTAGGCGGCTGTCAGCCATCACCCCCAGGTCCTTTTCAGCCAGGCTGCTTTCCAGCCACACCTCCCCAAGCCAGTAGCATTGCCTGGGGTTGTTATGACCGAAGTGCAGGACCCGGCACTTGGCCTTGTTGAACCTCATACAGTTGGCCCCGGCCCAACAATCCATCCTGTCCAGGTCCCTCTGCAGGGCCTTCCTATCCTCCAGAAGATCAACACTTCCACCCAACTTGGTGTCATCTGCAAACTTACTGAGGGTGCACTCAATCCCCTCATCCAGATCATTGAAATTGAACAGTACTGGCTCCAGTACTGAGCCCTGGGGAACACCACTTGTGACTGGCTGCCAACTGGATTTCGCTCCATTCACCACAACTCTCTGGGCCCAGCCGTCCTGCCAGTTTTTAACCCAGCAGGGAGTGCACTTGTCCAAGCCGTGAGCAGCCAGCTTCTGCAGGAGAATGCTGTGGGAGACGGTGTCAAAGGCCTTACTAAAGTCCAAGTAGACAGCATCCACAGCCCTTCCCTCATCCACTAAGCAGGTCACCTTGTCATAGAAGGAGACCAGGTTAGTGAAGCAGGATATTCCCTTCACGAACCCATGCTGGCTGGGCCTGATCCCCCGATTGTCCCACACGTGCTGCATAATGGCACTCAAGATGATCTGTTCCATGACCTTCCCCAGCACCGAGGTCAGACTGACAGGCCTGTAGTTCCCCGGATCCTCCTTCCGACCCTTCTTGTAGATGGGTGTCACATTAGCTAACTTCCAGTCATCTGGGACCTCCCCGGTTGACCAGGACTGCTGGTAAATGATGGAAAGTGGCTTGGTGAGCTCCTTTGCCAGCTCCCTCAGTATCCTCGGGTGGATCCCATCTGGTCCCATAGACTTGTGGGCATCCAGGTGGAGGAGCAAGTCACTGACTGTTACCTCTTCGATAACTGGGGCCTCATTCTGCTTCTTATCTCCATCTCCCAGCTCAGGGGCCTGAATACCCTGAGGATGACCAGTCTGACTATTAAAGATTGAGGCAAAGAAGGCATTAAGTACCTCAGCCTTCTCCTCATCCTTCGTGGCCATGTTTCCCTCCGCATCCAACAAAGGAAGGAGATTCTCCTTGGCCCTCCTTTGTTGCTGATATATTTGTAAAAACATTTTTTGTTCTAGCTGGGCCTTTGCCTTTCTAATCTTTTCCCTGCATAACCTCACAACATCCTTGTAGTCCTCCTGAGTCACCTGCCCCTTCTTCCAAAGGTGGTAAGCTCTCCTTTTTCCCTGAGTTCCAGCCAGAGCTCTCTGTTCAGCCAGGCCGGTCTTCTCCCCCGCCTGCTCATCTTGCGGCACATGGGGACAGCCTGCTCCTGTGCCTTTAAGACTTCCTTCTTGAATAACACCCAGCCTTCCTGGACTCCTTTGCCCTTCAGGACTGCCTCCCAAGGGACTCTGTTAACCAGACTCCTAAAGAGGCCAAAGTCTGCCTTTCTAAAGTCCAGGGTAGCGGTTTTGCTGACCCCCCTCCTTACTTCTCCAAGAATCAAAAACTCTATCATTTCATGGTTGTTGTGCCCAAGACAGCCTCCGACCACCACATCATCCACCAGGCCTTCTCTGTTCGTGAACAAAGGTCCAGCGGGGCACCTCCCCTGGTTGGCTCACTTACCAGCTGTGTCAGGAAGTTATTCTCCACACACTCCAGGAACCTCCTAGACTGCTTTCTCTCTGCTGTGTTATATTTCCAGCAGATATCTGGTAAGTTGAAGTCTCCCACGAGAACAAGGGCTAGAGATTGTGAGACTTCAGCCAACTGCTTGTAAAATACTTCATCTGTTTCTTCATTGTGGTTGGGTGGTCTGTAACAGACTCCCATCAGGATATCTGCCTTGTTGGCCTTCCCCCTGATCTTTACCCATAAGCACTCAACCTTATCATTACCTTCGTTGAGGTCTAGACAATCAAAACACTCTCTGACGTACAAGGCTACCCCACCACCCCTCCTTCCTTGCCTATCCCTTCTGAAGAGCTTGTAGCCGTCCATTGCAGCACTCCAGTTGTGCAAGTCATCCCACCATGTTTCCCTGATGGCGACTACATCATAGTTTTCCTGCCACGGTTGGACTCAATACCCTGAATCATACAGATTCAGCAGAACAAATCATCCCCAGGAAACAGAATCTCAACTTGAGACCATTGCAGAGGCTCAAAGGAAAATAGTTTTTGACCACAGAGAGTTTGTAAGAAATAAGGAAACATGACCGCTCTGCAAGCCAATTCCATGGCCTTCAGTTGCTTTGGCTTTTCAGGAATGACGTTACTGTTTATTATTAGCTATCTGTATTTCCCATATGAAGAGCTTTACATTTAACTGGTAGGTGAGGTGTTTCTTGCATATGACATATACAGGGACTCACATCTACTACTTTCTGTGAGACAGCTGGGAGTCCAAGGCAATAAAGAAATTTTCCTCAAAAGGAAGGAGACATCATTGAAGCTTGGCCGTTAAGTAAAAAGGCTGCAAATCCAGAAAAGGAACTCTGACAGTAGCTTACGGCTGGGAGTGGGAGGACTGAGGCTCTGCCCAGGGGAGTAAACACTAGAAGATCGGGAGCAAGAACTCCCTACTGTATTATTGCTGAGTTACAAAATGTATTTCCCTCTTGTTGCTTCTCTTACAGCTCTGCAGAGGCTCACCACCAAAAGATGTGGCATAAGCAATATTCTGCCTGTTTAGTAAATAGAGATATGAGGCTGAATCTGTGTTTCTAAGCTCTGGACTACAGTACAGAATAAGTTCACTGCTGCTCCTCTTCCCTCTTCTCCCCATCATAAGCTGAAATGAAGTACTCTTTTTGACCTCTACCTTAGACCTCTTGATTTCTCAGTGTACGCTTCAAGCGTATATTCCATCTCTTTCTCTCTCAAAACCCTTTGGGATCTTAATACTATAAATTTTCTACAGGTCTTTTTAACTACTTCTCTAAAAAGTGGCTGTTGCAACTAGTAGTGAATAGAGCTTTGCCAGTTTAGGTTTAGCAGCAGGAAAGAAATATTACAATAAACAAAATGAAATGTGGGTTGATGAGATTATGCACTACTTTATGGTGGCAAGTGATATTATGAGCTTGTCATCACCAGGAATTTAACTAGGTTTGTTAGGTATTATTCTACATCTAGTTTGGAATTGCCCTCAAGTGGCCACTGCATTCTGAAATCAAAGTGGTGTAATCCTAAAATAGATATTCTTCTCATCGAGTGGCTCTGTACATTTCTGAATTAATTACTTTTATTTCAAAGCAGGAAGCCTACAGGGGTTATACAGAGAGAGCCAAGCTGATTCCTTTCTACCTTGTATCATTAATATCCTCATTGCATTATTCCACCCACTTTTCCCCCTTGAATTGAATTTCATCTGCTTAACAGGGTTGCTAGGGATGATTAGGAAATCTGGTAGAGTATTGGCACAGCCTTGCTGTCAAGGATAGGAAGTCATTCCTTCAAACTGTGGCTTGTCCCATGGGTGGACTAAACTTATCTAGAACAGGACAATTCAGGAGGAACACTGTGTTGGGACATCTGATGTAGATCTTTTTCCCTCTTAGTGTTTTTTTCCCAGTAATAGTAAATTAAGAACAGCTCTTATAAAGGAAGGTCATCTGAAAGGCCCTGTCCATCTCTGTATTCTTTATGATCTCCTATTGTTATTCATGACTCAGTGGGGTAATTTAAATACAATATAGTCTACTACAAAAAGAGATTTGAAAAGGCAGAAGAGTTGGAGCAGAAAATACTAGCAAAATGACATCTCTTTACCAAGACAAAATGCAGTGTCATCTTCAAAAAAGAAAATTAGTTTAAAAGTACAGAACTCTCTAGGTATAAATGACTGCAGAAACACAAAAAAGTTCTTTGCAGCAGTTTATGACTTCAAATTAAAACTATGTCTCTTTTGGTTGCTGTTTGATTCTGGGACGTGACCATGCAGACTGAAAGTTAAAATAATTTGGCAACAAATGTTATGATAAAATAACAGAAATAGCAGACAGGCAACATTTTAATGGAACTAAACTGGCACCATGACTATAGTTTTGAGGTACTGGCGATTTACGTCTTCCAGTTTTGTCATTAGTCATGCAAGGAAGACATCAGCTCTGCCACCTCGTTGGCTTTTCAATAGCAGCTCTGGTTCTCCAAGCTCAAACAGTTTTAGACTTGTAAAGGAAACTTAAGCTTTGAAACATATCTACTTTTTGTCAAATACCAGATCTTAATTACACCAAAAGCAATTGCTACCCAGAATTTTTGGTCTGATGGGATAGTGAAGAAAGACATTGCTGGGAAAATTCTTTATTCAACAGGTAATCTCTAATCCCCCCTCACAACCGTGGTTTTTGTAACAGTGAATTGGGCCTTTCTAGGTTTATGCTCCTCCTAAGATATCACTGCAATGTGTGTATCACCAGCACATGTTACTGCCTAAGTCAGCCCACTCTGACAATCAGGTCACTTCCCATTATGTATAACTTCTTTTATTAAAAAGGCAAATATGCTGTTTTCTTTCTGCCTTTGAAAATATTTTATTGCACCCTGAACACAGATATGCCATATGTGGAGTTCCACACATTAAAGGTTCCAGTAGTAGATTAACTTGTGCTACACTTCCCCATTTAGCTTTTTAAATATTTGTTTGGATGTTTGTTTCTGCAGTGAACAGGATTTAAAATGATATAAAACCAATAATGAAGCAATAAAGCGCTCCCCTGTGCAGAGTTCTTACTGCATTTAATTGGCACAATGGAGCAGTTTATGGCAAGTATTCTTGGATGTGTCAAAGTTTACTGTTATTGTGCTGCAGATGTTTCTAGGTAACCTTTAATAAGAGTGGGAAATATAGATCTTTGGGATTGCTGCTTGTGCTTTATGAGCATATTTTATAGAAATCTACAGAGATGAGATTTACACAAAATAACGGTAACATTATTGCCCGAGAGCAGGGCACCATTAATGTGTCTCAATGGGAGTCCAATAAACCCCATAGCCATGGTGCAGCTTAGTGTGAAAATCAAGTTTGGCTTTTGCAGGCATGGAGACCTGTAGAAAGTCAGCAGAGGAAAAAGTACAAGAAAAAAACTTACAGGCAAGCTTGGAAGAAGGAATACTGAAGCTAATTCAGAGACAGGGTAAGAGAATGCGTTATTCGTAATATTATTCTAAAGTATGGCAGTGTGCTCCCCCCCCTCCCCGTAACACACACACACTTGACCTTTTCCCACAACCCTGCTCAAGAGATAATCACCAGTGGCGGTCCTGATGGCTGCATCCAGCTCAAAGTGGATTCGGGGGAAGCAGATAACAACATAATAACCAAGGGCTAATTTATGGCAATGTGTCCACCTAACCACAGAGCTGATCAATGTCCGACTCAAGCCGAGTTTGGAAGAAACTAACATATGCAGTCGGTATGTAAATATGACTATGAGTCAATCATCTTACCCCCATAGATAGTGGGTGGCTCAAGAGCCCTTTGAGCTCTCGTGCACGGCAGAGGGCTGCATGCCAGGATCTACCCTTGAGTAGGGACGCCTCTTGAGGTTAGTCCTCAAGGTTGAGAGATTCCTTGCTGCAACAGATCTTCGGTAAGTGACTAACAGCATGCTAAACTTTGAAATCTTAGCTAAGTGATAGAAAAGATTGGTAGTGCATATATAATCCTTTAGACATAAACCGTTGACCAAGTCTGGGACTAGGATTGGATCCAGCCGCACCTAGACTCCTCTCTGAGGAGTTTAGAAAGCAAAGGAGTCCTTTCTGAACCTCATTACTCAACAGGAGGATCTCCCTGACATTTTTTGTCGGACCCTGTTCTCTATGCAGTGAATAATCAAGTGTACCTTGCCAACGAATCTTGTTAAACCACTGTTGCATTCACCATTGAACTTTGTCAACTCACTGGTTTATATCAATAAAGGTCTTTTTTTTTTTCTTCTCTCTTACAAGTGAAGTGTACTCTCACTCCTTCCGTGACATACAGTATAAAGCAGTTATATACATTTATGTCTGTACACATATATGATGTATACATGTTCTAAATACTTTCTAAAATGTGATGCTCTTGCTAATAATGACAGCTGCTTAAAACCAGATTTGGGAACAACTGGGTGAATATTTTGCAACATAACACTCTATCTTTTTATTTCTGTTGTAATTTGGTCTGAACTGTTAGTAATACAAATGCAACATGTCTGAAGTCCCTAGAAGTCACTAAACCTGAAGTGATTAGCAATGGCTGAGGTGCCAGCAGAGGAGATCTGCAAATGGAGTTGCTTGGGTGTCTTAGAAGAGCTATACAACTCTTCAAGTTTTCTGGGCCTTCTCTCTTCATGCTTTTTTCCTGTGGTGTTACACTTCCCTGCTAGCCCTCTTTGTTATATCATTAATGAACATCTTTACCAAAATGGAGTCCAGGATGACTCACTGGGACAAGGTGCAGTAGCCTGAACTCAGGCTCAGGGAGCTTCAGTACCAAGGACTGTAGCTATGAAGAATAGGTACACATATATTCTCCCAGAAAAAAAAGATAGAAGGCACTAGGGATATTAACAATTAAAATTCAGCAACTGGGCAGTAAGTTAGATGTCTAAATATAGAATCATAGCATCATTTATGTTGGGAAAGTTCCTTAAGATCATTGAGTCCAACCGTAAACCTACCTCTGCCAAGTCCACCACTAAACCATGTCCCTAAGCACCACGTCTACATGTCTCTCAAGTACTTCCAGGGATGGTGACTCAGCCACTTCCCTGGGCAGCCTGTTCCAGTGCTTGACAACCCTTTCAGTGAAGAAATTTTTCCTAATATCTAACCTAAACCTCCCCTGGCACACTTGAGGCCGTTTCCTCTCATCCTATTGCTTGTTACCTGGGAGAAGAGACCAACCCCCACCTCACTACAGCCTCCTTTCAGGTAGTTGTAGAGAGCAAGAAGGTCTCCCCTCAGCCTCCTTTTCTTCAGACTAAAGAACCCCACTTCCCTCAGCCACTCCTAAGACTTGTTCTCTAGACCCTTCACCAGCCTCATTGCCCTTCTCTGGACACGCTCAATGTCCTTGTAGTGAGGGGCCCAAAACTGCACATAGTATTTGACGTGCGGCCTCACCAGTGTTGAGTACAGGGGGACAATGACTTCCCTAGTCCTGCTGGCCACACTATTCCTGAGACAAGCCAGGATGCCATTGGCATTCTTGGCCACCTGGGCACACTGCTGGCTCATATTCAGCCAGCTGTTGACCATCACCCCCAGGTCCTTTTCCGCCACACAGTTTTCCAGCCACTCTTCCCCAAGCCTGTAACGTTGCCTGGGGTTGTTGTGACCAAAGTGCAGGACCTGGCACTGAGCCTTGTTGAACCTCATACAGTTGGCCCCGGCCCAACAATCCATCCTGTCCAGGTCCCTCTGTAGAGCCTTCCTACCCTCCAGCAGATCAACACTCCCCCCCAACTTGGTATCATCTGCAAACTTACTGAGGGTGCACTCAATCCCCTCATCCAGGTCATTGATAAAGATACTGAACAGGACCGGTCCCAACACTGAGCCCTGGGGAACACCACTTGTGACCAGCTGCTAACTGGATTTGACTCCATTCATCACAACTCTGGGCCTGGCCATTCAGCCAGTTTTTCACCCAGCATGGAGTGCACTTGTCCAAGCCATAAGCAGCCAGTTTCTGCAGGAGAATGCTGTGGGAGACAGTGTCAAAGGCCTTACTAAAGTCCAAGTAGACAACATCCACAGCCTTCCCCTCATCCACTAAGCGGGTCACCTTGTCATAGAAGGAGATCTGGTTAGTCAAGCAGGACCTGCCTTTCATAAACCCGTGCTGACTGGGCCTGATTGCCTGGTTGCCCTGTATGTGCCATGTGATGGCACTTAAGATGATCTGTTCCATAACCTTCCTTGGCACCCAGGCCAGACTGACAGGCCTGTAGGTATTTAGTGACCTAATATTTATGGTTGGAATTGTCTCTTTGGAAATGAGAGAGAATGGTTTAGTTTCCTTGGTGTAAGCAGGGATTTGAGTATGGGTTCCTCATGTTCTTTGGGTACTGCTATGTGGGTAGAAATGGAAATGGGTAATGTACCAATTCATTATTTCCTTGAATTTTATTACAAGTGTCACAAAAAAAAGCATCACTGCCACAAACTCAAGGCAATACATTATGGATTTCTAAAATATTTTGCCTGTTTTATTTCAGCTGTAACTGCCCAGTAAACTTAACATGAATTTGAGAAATTCTGTGATTGTCCACAGATTATGGAGGTTTAAAATATGTGGCAAATAACTGGTTTATTATGGTGAACTTGCAGAAGAAAATCACCATCTTAGTTACATACATCCTCCACCTGGGGAGGTTTTCCTGTAGAAATGAAGTCCACAACAAGTTTGGGTTTGGATGCATTCCCATTTGAGCTAGAGAACCCCAGCAATAAAATCACAGTTAACTTTAACGACTTTAATATTTATCATCTTATGTGACATTGCCTAAACCAAAGGCGTTTTTCATTGAATCTAACAGCGACAACCATCCTTAGTTGTTTTCATTGCATGTTTGAATCAAGACGCGATATATATTTTTTGCATGACTAGAGACATCATTGCTCTTAAAATTCTGTCTCCCTGCAATGACATCTACATTGCTGTTCCTAATTTGCTTCTGGAAAGTTGAGTTGAAATTGCTACTGGAATTGGTCATGAAGGTGTGCCAGCATCTATGCAGAGTAATTCAGGAGATGATTCCTCAATGTATCCTAAATGGTCCTTTTTTGGCGCCCAACGTGGGGCATGAAGGGTTTGAGAAAATAACAGATTAACTAGAGTGCATTAAGGAATTTGTATCTGTTAACAGTTATCGGCTGTAATATTGATTTTCCACCTTTTGGGCGCCAAAAAAGGACTGTCGTGGTTTAACCCCAGCCAGCAACTAAGCACCACGTAGCCGCTCACTCACCCCCCACCGGTGGCATGGGGGAGAGGATCAGAAGGGCAAAAGGGGAAAACTCATGGGTTGAGATAAAAACAGTTTAATAACTAAAGTAAAATAAAAAAAAAAATAGAACAGTAGTAATACAAAGCAAGCGGTACACTGTACAATTGCTCACCACCCGCCCACCGATGCCTAGCACGTCCCCCAAGCAGCGATCCAACCCCTCCCCGGCCAACTCCCCTGCTTATATACTGAGCATGACGTCACGTGGTATGGAATAGCCCCCTGCCCAGTCTGAGTCAGCTGCCCTGGCTGTGCCCCCTCCCAGCCTCCCGTGCCCCTGGCAGATCATGGGAAGCTGAAAGGTCCTTGACCAGTGTGAGTACCACTTAGCAAGTACTTAGCACTACTTAACAAGAACCAAAACATCAGTGTATCATCGACATTGTTCTCAACCTAAACCGAAAACACAGCCCCATACCGGCTACCAGGAAGAAAACCAACTCCATCCCAGCCGAAACCAGGACAGGAGGCAACTGGACTAAATGGGATCCAGAGGTCACTTCCCACCTAAATTATTCCAAGCAGGAATCCGAACCCTAACACAACAAAAATGTTTGCTTTAGCCAGCGTTGGGCCAATTATTTTCTTGTTGTTTTTCCCTTGAAAATTTCATAGGCCTCTGCAGATATTGCAGTCTGAGAGACCTCTGTGTATACTTTCAGCATTATCATACAAATACCATACAGATTATTACCAAACAACCCTGTTCTGCTCATTTTTCAAAGTTGTCATAAAAATAAGTAGCTTTATTCATTACAATATTCTGGTCCTTTTCTGCAGTACTGTTCAAACTGAAAGACTGTGAAAGGTTTTATACATATAGGTTGCAATCACAAATTTGAATGTACAAGTTGATTACAAAAGGGATTGAATAGTGTTATAGGTTGTAGGAATTAAGTTTTCTTTAATAGCAACTGCAGACATCCATTCCCTCAACACATCAGGTTCATGACTGAACCTCTTTTCTGCATTATTTTGGTTCTGCATGAACATGCACTAATTAGCTAGATCAACTTTGTGCTAAACATCATGGTTTCACATTCCTCCTTTTTTCTAAAAAGTTGAAGCATGCTTTATTTCTGTCACTTAAACACTTGCAGTAGTTACCGTTAGAGAGTCAACAATAATGAGTTGATACACGTTGATGACTGACTGGCATAGCTTTAGCAATCAACTAATTGATTTGTATTTTCTCTGATGCTTATTTGGGTTTTATCTTGCTTTCGTCAGAGGTAAATTCATCCTCTCATAATGAAGATTTTTTCCCCTAAGGTCTACAACACTGACACTGATATTTTGTCCTCTAAGATCTCCAACACTTAAATCATTTCAGGTACATTCATTTCCATGGGCAAAAATTAGGCATTTTTAAATAGAAATTTGTCTACCTTTTTTTTTGCTTTGTAAATTGGCACACCCTTTATTCAGTATCTTCAGTGAACACACTCCATGTGTTCTACCTAGAATAGCACTTCAGTCTGTCTGGCCAAGGACTGTGACTTAGAAGTAGGATCCCTGGGCGGGATTGACATTAATTGGATGTGACAGCCACCCAGCACTCAGGCTCAGCGCAGACCCTGCAAGTGTCAGGAGCTCAGCACATTACAGTGGAAGTTTCCGTCTGTGACAAGAGAGAGTGGTGAATACTAATCTAACATGCTTGAAAAGGAGTTTGCAATATTCATTGCTTAAAATTGATGGAAGAAGTACCATCTCATTAAGAGTGGGATTCTTTAATTGTTTCTTGCATTTTTATTTTGATATAGTAAGACTCTTCCCACAGTGGAGCAAAAACACAGTAAGGTACTGCAGAAGTGATAAATGTCTGTCTCTGAGAGTCTGTCATACATCCAGCTATGCAGTATAGGCAAACTCAGCCAGATGTTAAAAATGCCTGTGCAGGAACACAGATAGAAATGCCTCAGCAGGAACTGTGAGCACAGAGTACCTTTAAAGATTAACTTAGTCCTGGCCCAGTAGACTTGGTTCAATGAGCCATTTGGGTATATGACGTCTGGGGATGTCTTCAGATTAAGCGTCTGCTCTGGGTCTTCATAAAATCACTGAGTTTTAAGTGTGGCTTCCAAAGTAAACATGTTTAAGGGCACTGAGAACTGGGTTTGAAGGGAATGAGAGGAGGAAATGAATGTCAGACAGGATAATGCCTGGAATCTTGATTTTGGAGAGCACTCAAATTTAAACACAAGCCCAAACTGCTTTTCTTCACAGGATGTGTGGGATGAAACCATGCATTGCAAAGTATGGCATAATGCTTAGTAGAGTGTGAAATTAATAAGAGAACATGACTATTTAGCACTTGAAACAAGTGTTTTAATCTTTTAATTCCAGCATTACTAATGGCCTAAAGCTTCGTAGGTTGGAGCGGTTTCTTACACTCTAGACTCCTTTAGTTTCCTAACCGAAGCTAAAGGAAGCAAAAAGATGCTAAAGGGAAGAGAGCAGCACACCTTCTTCTATTAACATTGGCCAAAGTATCTAATCTTGTGTTAACTATCCTGATAAGAGCAAACATACATGAAGACACAAGACCAAAAGGAGGACAGCACACACGGTGCAAGTCCTTCGTCTTCCAGCGTGTGTGTTGAGTCATCTTTATTTAATATTTATAAGGGGAGTAGAGCATTTTATGCTTTTCATATGTGAACATCTGGCTTTATAATTTAGAAAAACTTAAATTTAAGAAATTTAGGAAAATTCAGTGCTGGATACTGAGGAGGGTTTTCTAGTCTGTCACAGTGGACAGCTGCAGTTCCTTCCAGAAGGAATTGTCATGAAGGGATGGCTTCAGAACTACTGGTGATTTGTTTTTTCCATGAAGCATGATTAGGCAAATGGAGCCACACTGTGATAGAAGACTGGACACACATCTTCCTCTGCGACAGGGAGTGGAGGATTTGTTTGATTTTGAATGGAAATTATCATGGTTAGGAGCAAGAGTAAGGCTGGGTGTGAACATCCTTCCTTCCATATTGACTCCTGTTTTCTTTTGGAGAGGTCTAATCAAGAAATGGTTCTTCTTTGGCAGCAATGCTGATGTAAATTATCTCCTCTTTCCTCTCCATTTTTTATCGAATTGTCATTTTTTTGAACTTTGAGTCAATTACAACATTTCCCATTGAAGTTTTTAAGGAGTTTTTGTGGGTTTGGGATTTTTTTTTTTTGAAGTAGTGACATTTTTGTGAGAAAAATGTAATCAATTGCAGGTTACTTTATATTACAAACCAGAAATGCATTTTATCAGAAACACTATGAGGTGATCAGCTTATTTTGAAAAAAAAACCATATAACTAGGTATAGATTTTTAAATTGATGGAATGCATTACTGTTCTTTAGATTTTACAGATTTCAGTATTAAGCACAGAATAGAAATGACATTAACTGTGGAACTGCAATGGTGCTTTGTAGTAATAACATAAAAAATGAAATAAAAAGGAGATGTAGCTATTTTTGTGTTTTTGTGATTATTTAAAATTTGTTCTGCAGCAGCTTGAAGAAGCACTAGTCAGAGAACAGCCACATTTTGTGCTAGGCTGCGTACAAAACCATAGTAAACACTCCCAAATGACTTTAGACTGTCTTCTGTCTTCATGCATGCATTCATGCATGATGGTTGGACATTATGACCTAATATGACAACATGTGACATAAGATATGATAGAACGGGAATGGATGATCCAAAATTTCCAGCCCAACCCCTTAGTACATGATTTCCTTGTATTAGTCTGCTTACGTCTTCGTTTGCTGTCTATTGTTTTCAGGTGGACATTGCTTTTTATTCTGTGGTATAACTGGCTCATAACCATGTCTATATATTCTCTGATGAAGGTGTTGTTATTGATATTATTATTTAAAACTATGGTCATGATAATAATAGAATATGAACCTATTAGTAGAAGACAACAAACCATGAAAAATCCTATTGCTCAGGAGTATCCTTGATAGTAATTTAAATGTAATTCACTTAAGGCAACCCAGTTTGTTTTCTGAAGCATGATGTACATCTGTATTTAGATACTTGTATGCAAATGGCTTGATCTTTAGAAGTTTGGTGTCATTCAGTGTCATTTTCTGCTATTTCACAACTAACAGCATCTGTCAGAACTCATAGCTGTATTATTGTTCTTCTTATAAATCTCACAGAGTTTTATAGTTGTAAGAATTGTGGAACAAAAAACATATTTATCAGCCAAGGAAGCCGATAATCTCATTTATAGAATAATGGAGACTGATCTGCAGTTTGAGGATTTTGTGCTTTATCCCTCAGACTGTTCAGCAGCACACTGGATTCATGGTTAATAGTACAATATAGTACTTACTGTATGGTACTCTTACTACAATAGCAGGAGTGCCTTCTGGAGCTGAAATTAATGCCCTCTACAAAGATTTTCCTGAAGGTTGTATCCATTATGACAAGTAAATTCTGCACCATGGAAGAATTTCTCTGATGATCCCTTGGCAGCAGAAGGGTTCTTTAAGGAGTTTCCAGGTGGTTTTATTAGTTGTTACTTCAGAAAGTAGGCTGCAATACTTTTGCTAACCATGTTTCTTCATTCCCTTCGTAGGCATATAGGAGGAAGAGAGGGACATATGTTCACATGTGTTGTAGAAATAATATGCAAGACATATTATCCTGCATTTCTCCACTCAACTGAACTTGTGAGCTTCAGATGCAGATTAAGAATTTTGTCTGTTGTTTTAATCGTTGATCAAAAAAAATGAATGTAGCTACCACTCAAGACTGCTGTGAGAAATCTTTGATCTCTTTTGTAGAGGAAAGTCCCTGAAATATTGAGAAATCCTTAATATGGACATCTATCTCCACTCAAATGAGAAATCAATGAAAGTTCACTGAGGAATTTTAATAATCTTGGGGGAGGTGCTATGGTTTATTCTTGCTTCGGGGGAGAATCTCTGTGTAAATGGAAGGGAGAAGGTATAGGGGAGCTGCACAGTCACATCAACCACAGCCACAGAAGCACAAGAAAAGGGACGCTAAGAAAAAAGCTCAGAGCTGGGAAACTGCCCAGATGATTTGATTTTACCTGCTTTTAAGAAAGTGGGAATTTGTACATAAAACAAAATATTCCTGTTGTCATCATCTCCTGCTAACCAATACGACTCACAATATCTATATAGCCACGGGGCTTTTCAAAGAACCTGATGTGAAGCTCTGTGTTGGCATTCAACGTAATGGAGCAATCACTCAGAGAGTATGCCGGAATAAAAGCGGTGCATGGTCAGAGAGAAAAAAGTTCCCACTGGTGTCCTTTGTGTCTGATGTCTCATCTTTGATTGCAGTCCAGCCTGAAAGGTCCTAGGGCTGTTCACTGTGAAACTGTTTTTCTGTCAAACCAGATGCAAATGGTGTACATGAAGATGGCTAGTAATATGCTGAGTTAGTCCTTTGCTTGTCTCTGTGAAGACTTGCTATTTCCTCTTTTTATTAGAAATATCACAAGACCTGTGAATTCATGGATGACATTTTTCAGAGGGAGGAAGAGGCAAAATCTACTGACAGATCCAGCTTTTCTGGGATAAAGTGAGGTGGGATCTAAAACACTAAGGATGAGGTCCTTTGCCAAGTCTCTGTTGCCTCTTCTGGTAGTAATAACCATATCACTAGGAGTATCTGTTGATCTAGGCAGCTATTCTTTTCCTCAGGAAGCTTGTCTCCAACCTTTTTTTTTCCTGAAGGTTTATGTCCCCCAAAATTCAAATGTAATATGCCCACAGGAAGGCTCTCGGGACAGTGTCGGAACCCAGACAGATCTCGGCGCAATTGTAGTTCTTCCATCCCTTCCCCTTGCAGCTCAGAGGCAATGCAGTACAGGAGAAAAGTATATTCAGTTCCTTGTGAAAATGAAAATATTTCACTGGTTAAAACCTGTGGTGAAAGTAGGAGTGAGCTGAGCTCAATGCCACTGTATGTTCTAGAAAAATAGCTCTTGGATGCCAAAATATCCATTCCCAGGAGTAAAGGGTGGGAAAATGAAAAGAGTTTTCTTTAAGACTTTACCCTAAACAGACATGTGCATGTTATTCTGTCATATAAAGAGATTTCTCTTTCAACTCAGTCATCTGCTCTTCAAGACCTGGTGGGAGCCGGACTGAGCAAGCTGTGTGTGGGTGGATCAAGCCCCAGCAGCGGGCAATGAGGCAGCAGCACTCTTTCCAGTTTAATGAGGGTGGAAAGGAAAACCTTGTGAAGTAATCAATGTCATGAATGTAAAAAGAATGTCTTTAAAAAAATCCCACAATGTTTCTTGCTGCTAAGGTACAGTGGGAGTTAAAATCAGCATTTTAATGTAGCTTGGTAGATCATTTACAGTGTCAGGATTTCTTTGTGTATGTTTTGTATCAAGATGTTTTTCTGCCACCATGCCTTTTATCTTACTGAGAAAACCACTACATTTTACAACAGTAGGTTAGATTGCTCACTTTCCTTAGGTGCAGAAGTATTTCCAGAAACACATTTCATAATCTTTCTGATACGTTGCACACAACATACATGCATACAAGATATTTTATCAGCAGAAAATACAGTGAATTAACATTTTAATACTGTTCTTAGGATTTTGTAGGAAGAATAATAAAACTAAATAATTTCAGAGAATTATTCACAATACCTGCAAAAACATTTTTTCCCACTAAGAAGGCTCAAAAACTATTCCAACATGCTGAATTATTCCTGTTACTTCAAATGCCTCTGTAAGAGCATTAGCTCTGTTATGAGACCTGCAATACACCAAGCAAGAAGAATTGTTTATCTTAAAGACACTTATAACTGAGATAAGGCCCAGCAATAAAGTAGATGTGTAAGCTTACTGCTGACACACTTGTGTGGCCTCATACTTCATGTACAGTCAGTAATTATACTGCAAGTCCTTTGAGACAAGACCTGTAACTTTTGATTAACACCTTTGGGCTACCTCCATTCTGTATAGCTGAATAATAAGAGAGATTTTGACCCACCACAGGAGGCTGTTGGTCCGCCTACTGAATAATACTTTAGTGTTTGTGCAAGAGCAAGTCTTCGGTCTCTGAAAGATTGGCAGATTTGTGAGTTTTGAAGCTCTGTTGCAGAGAAATTCTTAAAAGTGCCCTAAAGAAATCAATACTTTTGTGGTTTCTTTCTAATTCGTTTAACATCTGACTGGTGGAGTGTGATGGTAGAAGGGTGGCTTTCACTACTTATAACCCTGCTCTATCCAAATCTCCCCTTAATGAGACTGTTTCTAGGACTTCTTGGCAGACAGAAGTCTAAGCATTGGAGAAGCCACAAAGCAGGAAGATACTAAATCTGAGCTAAGAAGTGGTGTTGAAATGCAGGATAAATGCAGTGAGGTTCAGTATTGTGCTAACTTGACTACATTTCTACCAGGTGCATGAAGCATAGGGAACATCACATGTCTATTCACAGTGTAACTCATGCACCTGAGCTGATATTTATCCATGTAGTGCAAGGACAGCATATGACTTCTGAACTAATTATGAGATTAAGTGGTGCTGAGATTTTGCATTGTTCCTGTGGGAAAGGATGCCTCCCAACTGCGATTTCCATATGCACTTATCTTGGAAGGCCATGTAAATCAGGCAGCTGCAGTGCAGACCTGTGCATCTGAAAGGCAATCTACTTACACAAATAAGCAGTCATTACACTAAACTGTGGCATCACTGCATGGAAATTGTCACAAAGTTAAAACAAGAAAATGTTAATGTTCTATTAATAAAAAAGTCCAACCAAAAAAAGTCTGAATTGCCTCACATGTCCACACTGAAGACTTTTCTTTCTTGTTTCTACTGTACAGAATGAGCTGAGGAAAAAAGATTTTCCAGGTAAGGTGAAAACTGAGCACATTTTATTCATCTTGATAAATTTTGCAGGTCATTTTCAGCACACAGGAAAAAGGAAGAACAATGAAGCTCTTCAAGCTTGCAGGCCATTGTTATATACTTCAGAACAGGAAAATTTACAATTCACATCATTTGACAGCTACTGTGTTCATTCCATTTGCCTGTACTGAAATTAATGTTCTTTGGGCATGAAATATGCATATAATTTGGTTTTAACCTGGTGGAGAAAAGGCTAAGTTGCTAGAAATTAGGAGACTGATTTCTAAAGAAAAGAAATGGATTTTGGTGGCTAAGGCTTTAGCTGAACTGATTGTTCAAAGGAGCTTAACATGTGGATATAATTTGCTAAAGGATTTCCCAGAGGGCTAATATGGTAAAAGAATTCAGATGTGTTACATGATTAATACAGCTGCTTTGTCATCATCATTCAAGTGGTCATCAATTAGATCAGTGTAATGGGGTCAACCTCAAACTGTCAAAACTATACAGACCACAAAGGGGACAACCATTGAGACAAAGAGGGGGAAAAATAGAATGCAGTAAATGCAAAACCTATATCAATCTGTGGGATCATAGAAGGTATTCTTATTATAGATTGACTAGCTAAAGAATCATAAATGAGTTATGACAAGATTAATACACTTATAGTCATTTAGAAGTGACAGTACACCTTCTACCAGATGACCTGGAGGGTAACATTTGCTGTAGCATGAATATTGGCTAAAATCTCAGGTTGGAAAGGCAAAATTAATCTTCATCATCTATTACTAACTTTGACAAAAGATAAAATAGAGGAAGGTAAGATATAGCCAAGAAAGAGCCAACGGACTATTAACAAAAAACAAGCACCAGTAAACTGATGTCTCACTTTGTCTTGTAAAGGGCATCAAAGAAGATGCAGGCAAGACAAACTGTTTCAAATACCAAAGGAAACTAGGAACATGCAGTATGACTCTTGCAGAACACAGACCAAAAAAATTGTTTCCCAATTACCCTGGCATCCTATTGGATGAAGGCTTGTAGTGCCCCAAAGAGTTTTCAGCTGACTTCATTCCACTTACTGCATGACATAAAAAGAGTCATCCTGAGTCAGACCAAGGGTCCAGTGCCCTATTTCCACTAATCATCAAAAGCAATGAGGGGAAAGTAAGAAGAGTGTAAGTCCTTGCTATTGTCTCAGCTGCCAGATATTCTGAGCTCAAGAACATCTCAAGCTGTGTGTGGCTTTTCAGGAGATTCCACTTCCACTAATTTGTCAGGTCTCTGAGTACACATAAAGTCTTTCCTGGTTCTCACGCAGTCATGCTGCCCTGAGATTCTTGCTGTGTCAGGGAAAAGGTCTGAGAAAAGCTTACAGAACAATCTGAGAAAAGCTTATTTTTGTTGTCCTCATTACAAGCAAATGAAAAGGTTTCTTATTAATGACTGCAATTTTAGACAGCCTAATGACTCGATTGCAATGATTTCTGTGGCTGCCAGACCGCCTCTGGTTTTAGCGAAGATTTCTGTGAAGCCAGTCATTCACCAGTGCCTTATATGGCACAGCAAAAACAGGCACAAGAAAAGGTGAGAGAAAAGGATTCAGCTGCTGGGTTGAAGTGTGGCCCCGGGGAGATGGAGATTTAAATACCCTACTGGAGATCTTGTAGGGAATGTGCTGAATGATGTGTACAGTTCAATGGCTCAGCTACTGAATCTTTCCCTTTGGTTCTTCCTTACCAGGAAAAGAAAGATACACTTGGGACTTAATCTAAGAGGATGGTTTTCTTTGATCTTCACCCTATTAGGGGTATTGCTTTTGTATAAAAGTCACCAAGGAATAAGAAAGAAATTGTACATCGCCCTTTCTGTAGCATGCTCAGATTGATAAATCCCAAGAGACTGCCCTTCCACACATTTAGTGAAGGTACTTTAGTCAGTGTGCTATAACGTAAACCACTACCTTCCATTGATCCACCATATATCTGCTTTTCATTTTCTGGATCTGTCCTAGTTTTCTGCCTTTAGAGGTCTGTCTGGTTGATTTTAGTAAGCATAAGCTAGGGATTCTTAAGCCTGCCACAAGAATTGTCCTACTAGAAGAAGCTAGGGAAGGGCAAAGCTTGGCTGCCTTCTGCAGTCAGTGAAGGAACAGCAAGTGCTGGCCTACGGCAAGAGTACAGAGTTGGGGGTCAGGTCCACGGCATGAGTGGTGGCTGTAGAACTGGGCAGAGCAGCACAGGATACTGGGGCAATGGGCTGTAGTAAGGGCAGCACTGAAGGAAGAGGAGAAGCAGGAGGAATGAGGAAACTCCGTGATGGGAGGAAAGGTAAATAGGACGATTAGTTGATTTAGGACTGTATTGGGTTTATGTGGCAAGGATTTGGTAGCGGGGGGGGGCCTGCAGTTGTGCCTTCTGTGAGAAAACATCAGAAGCTGCCCCCGTGTCACACGGCCAATTCCAGCCAGCTCCAAGATGGACGCACCACTGGCCAAAGCTGAGCCTATCAGTGACGCTGGTGGTGCCTCTGTGATAACGTATTTAAGAAAAGGTGAAAAATGCTGCACAACAGCTGTGAGAAAAGAGTGAAAAAATGTGAGAGAGGCAACCCTGCAGACACCAAGGTCAGTGCAGAAGGAGGGGGAGGAGGTGCTCCAGGCACCGGAGCAGATATCCACCTGCAGTCCGTGGTGAAGACCATGGTGAGGCAGGCTGTCCGCCTGCAGCCCGTAATGGTCCACGTTGGAGCAGATATCCACCTGCAGCCCATGGAGGTCCACAATGGAGCAGATAGCCACCTGCAGCCTGTGGAGGACCCCACACCAGAGCAGGTTGATGTGCCCTGAAGGAAGCTGAAGCCTGTGGAAAGTCCACGCCAGAGCTGGCTCCTGGCAGGAGCTGCAGCCCATGGAGAGGAGCCCACACAGGAGCAGGCTTTCTGGCAGGAACTTTCTTTCCCTTTGCAAATTTAGCAGCCCTACATCTACAGTTGCACACATATCTCTAACATCTACTATGTGTTGTACTAAGTAAGCTGTATAAATAATACTGTACATAAATTATACATACTGTATGTATGTATAGTATTCTTTCTATAAATACTACATATATTGGACTGTATATTGTACTAAAGCCAATGTTTTCAGAAATGACAGCTGAATTTGGACAGTCACTCAAAGCTGCTAATTAACACAAGTTAGTGGCAATCCTTCTGCTGAGCTTTGTTAAGCTCCCAGTTTCTGGAATCACATGGGCCTGTGGAAATTTTGTCTTTCATTGTCTTTTTTAGAAAAAGGATTATTCCAGATCTTGTTTGATGAGAAAAGCTGGGAGGAAAATTGTATGAAGCCCTCGGTGTTCAGAAATCAGAAAAGAAGGTTTTATTTCATTTTTAAAAGAATCTTATGACTGAAACCAACACGCTATTATCTAGGGATGGTTTTCCTCATGACCTTTGAATACTTGAAAAGCATTGTTGTCAACTTTGTATTTCCTGTGTCTCCCTTGTATAACAGTAACATACCCACTGAGAGCTCAGTAGGAACTGCAGGGCTCCCATAGTTCCAGAATTCAATCTATTTTCACTTGAATTCTTTGTTGTAGATACTTCAGTGTATCTATTCTGTGGACATTAAGCATATACAAATCTTAGACCTGGTCTAAAGGTCTATATTTTTTGGCGCCATTTGCAATGTTGATTTCCCCTCTTATAAATATCATACACCTGCAGTAATTTGGTATTGCTGATGGATCTTTACTCCATGTGTCACAAGAAGAGCTACAATACCTTCTTGTTTCCCTTGTGAATTTGCAATGTTGTCTTTCTTTCCTGTTTAAATTGAAATAATTTTATCATGTTATTTCCTACTTTCCGTGTTTTTTCTTTAACCATCTCAACACATTGCTCCACCATGTTCTTGCTGACAGCCCCATCTGTTTGACACATGCATTTATTCTGACTTGCAATTGTTTACTTAATGAGAGTAACCTTTTATGAATCTCCATTGTAAGATTCTCTCTTATATCTTCCTTAACACTTAAAAGACATTTTGCAATTAATTTCTCCCTGTTTGCATTTCTTAATTTGTATTTTTAATTTTCCTCCTCAATTTCTTTATTAGGTGGTAAATCACATCACAAATGCATTTATTGTTATCAGAGCAGAAGACTGATGTGCATCCAGAGGTATTTATAGCTTTTGTAGCTCTTAAATCAAACCTGGCTTTACAGAAATGCAAATCAGCTATTTCATTTCTATGCACAAAGTTTACCTGTGCTGCATAAACACACAGAGGCAATATATAAAACTGAGAAGAGACAGCTGTTATAAAACTGCAGAGGATCTTTTACAGATTTTATAGAACTTGCACCTTTAAATCTTAGGCTTGATTCTTAACTGTGCTTCTACAACAGTCCCCTGATCAGCAGGCCAGGGGCTTTGTAAGCTGAGGTGTAAGGCTCATAAAAGCTGTTATGAAGCTCATTCACCCTCCGTCAAGCAGCTCAGGATTTATTACGGAAAAGGAAACCTGTGGCCATGTGGCTTCGTACCATGTTGGTTATTGCATCTAGCCAGGAATGGGAGAAATATGAGTTCTGCTCTTTCCTTCTATTAAAAAAAACATGGACCAAAATGCATGAAAGAGTGTGTCAAGCAGGGACAGCAATTCAAGTCTCTGCACACTTTCCAAGTGAGTGCTTTTGCTTCCAGATTAGATAATCTTTTGACTAATTCAGTCCAAACCCTGGTCCCAAAATGGTTTATTCTAGGCAGGCAACAGTTCTATTGCTTGCTCCACCTCAGGGCAACATGAGATGGGGTTTTAAACCCCACCAGGAAGAAAAGATTGAACATTTTAACCAGTGGGCTATTACATAGAAAAGTGGGTGGCAGTAAAACTTTGAAGTTGTTGTTTAAAAATTCATAATGAGGAGCTGTGTAGTGGAGGAATACTGAGAATTAATTGGGCATTAAGCTGCTCAGTCTTGTCACCACAGAGGCATCCATGAGCATGCCAGGAGGCAGAGCAGAGGCACCTGGAGCACTGCTGCTGCCAGGAGCTGAGGCACTGCAGAGCTGGACGTCTCGGGGCTGGCAGCTGCCTCTGTGTTTTGAGGACTGCAATTTTAGATTTTGAACCGTGTCCTCCACTGAGTCCTTACGTCCCCTTTCAGATCTGCCTTTCTTTTCTTTAAAGAGTTCAATCAGTGGTGGGCAAGACCATATCTAAAGTGGTCTGCGCTTGTGCTAACAGAGAGTTGTAAACTCCACAAGAGTTGTGAACTGCTGATTTGTGTGACATGTTAAACCCATTCCCATGCGCTGGCTTCGTCAGGAGACAGGAGTAATGTCCTCTTCAACTGTGTGCCCTTGTTCCCACTTGCCAGGAACCCAAAGCACTGCCTGGGACTTGGATTTCCTCTGAACAAACAGAGAAGATGAGCTACAGCATAGTGGATTTGCCACTACATCCTGAGCCCCCTGACTATCCCCCAGACATGGTGTTTTTAGGTATGCTGCTCTGCTGTCCCACACCAGACTGCAGTTTATGGTGTGAAGATGGAGGGTGACTCAGACAAATGATGCACATGAGCTTATTGAGATGGAAATCCTAAAATGATGGTCATTTATATACAGCTAGATGAGTAAACACTGCAGGAACGGGCATATAAAATGGGTAGACAGAGAAATAGATCTAATGTATGTGACAAATATTCATCTAGCTTTATTATGCTAGTCATAGAGTCCACAATATTTCCAATCACTGACAATATTTTTTTCAATGTTTAGATTATAAGCTTCTTTGGGACAGAGGATTTCACTTTCTTCTGTTAGTCTAACATCTGTACTTGGATAGAGATGGGGACAGGAGGAGGAAGCGTTGTTCTTGGTCTTGAAAACCTTAGGACATCAAAGGCATCTACTGTAATGTCAGATTCTTAATATTAATAACTGTGAGACCTATGAAAGAGCAGACTTGTACCTCTACTTCTGCCAATTTGTTCTATTTGTGTAGTTTTCGCTAATCTCAGGCAACTCCACTCAGCATTTTCCCTGAAGGCTTTCTGCTGGCTGGATTTGTTACTGTCTGAACTACCTAAAATGAAGAGTTTTTATAATCTATTTGGGGTAACAGTTTCTACAGACTGGCCCCCTTCCTCCTCTCAGCTCAGCTCCTTTCTGAATTTCCTGCTTTTTCTGTTTCTGTTCCACTGTGTCTGTGTGTTGAGAGTGTCCCAATTTTGTCACCTCTCCCAGACAGTGTTTTTCCAAAGTGAATCTTTTCTGATAGATTGAAGTTGAAAAGACAAGCAGAGGTATAACCACAGATCACTGTTGGGTAGTTACCCAGAACCGTTGCTGCAAAATAAAAAATTTTATCAGACTCTGAAATTAGTTATTAGTGTGTGCACATGAAAAATGTGATGCAATAATTTCTCTGTGTGTGAATATATATCCAGCAGTCTGAT
The DNA here is from genome assembly GCA_020745775.1 of Theristicus caerulescens. NCBI lineage: Eukaryota > Metazoa > Chordata > Aves > Pelecaniformes > Threskiornithidae > Theristicus > Theristicus caerulescens. Next base: position 123,784,085 of record CM036559.1, on the reverse strand, counting down.
GTTACTATTAAGTAAATGTTAAAAACCCCACTATGTTTCATATTTTTTTCTTTTATTGCCCTTTATTGCCTCTTTTTTCCTGATATGTGTCCCCAGATTGATCCCAGCTCCCCTTTCTTTCTGTATGCTAGTTATCTTTCATAAAATTATAGAATAATTCAGGTCAGAATTTGTTTGACCTGGACAGTGAATGTTTTGAGTTGTTAGTGGCCAACCAAGTTAAAATACAAACCAATACAAATGAGAAATTAGGGTAGAAGTAAGCTGGACTCATGGAAGAAGGAGGAAGCATCCACCTGAAGAGCTGTGCTCCATATATCCCTGTGCCTCTTCGCTCCTGGGATTAGCTGATTCAAAAGAAGAGTTTCAGATGGTGCTGGCAGGGTCATCACTGCATCCAGACAGCGAGGATGTACCAGAACTCTGTCTCATCACCTCTGCTGAAAAACGACCCAGCCAGTACCACAGTGCTCATCCATGCTAGTCTGGAGGGAGAATGAACCTCCATGTCATGGCATAGTGAAGAATATAGACTAATATGTAGGATTACTTTTCCCTGTCAAAGAGATGCTGGCCAAGCACAAAACTGAATAGCTTGTCCTGCTGAACCTTGGCAGAGATGCTGCACTCCTGGGAGCCTCCCAGAGCAACATCGTGACCTGGGGTACAGCTGGAGGTGCCATCCTTCACCACGACCCTGACAGAAGGCTGACCGGGCAGTCTGTTCCCGGACTTGAACCAAACCTCTTTCCATGCAGCTGGTGAATCTGGCAGGGCAGGCTGGCTGCCTTGCACCATGAACACACGCGCTTCCCGGCTGCATAAGCGGTAACTGCCAGTCAAGCAGACTGACAAAACAACTTCTTTTGACCTGTTAATTTCTCTATTCCTTCCAGCATTTGCTTTGATTTGTTTTTCATTTAAATTCCCTCTTCATTCCAAACATGTTTGATGCTGTTTACTTTGTATGTCTAAATAGCTGATATACCGTCACAGCCTCCAAGGGCACCTTGATAAGCTGACTCATTTTAAAGTCACTTAGACCTAAACTGTGCCTCCTTAGCCTCCAGACGACCTTTGCACAGATGGAAAACACGCTGTATTATATTCTGCATTTTCAGGCTGGTTAAAAAATTGCGTAACTTTGATGTTGTGTTTTATGACAGAAGATTCATATTCTCATATGCTACTGAAAAGGTCTATTGCCATAAAGGTTTATTATTCCTGCTGGCTACTTGTACAGTCCAGGGTTTAGGATTTAATCTGCCTAGGATGCATGCATTGCCCACATAGCTTATGGATTATATACATCCTGTTTATAAAATATCTAAAGGGAGTGGGATGATCTCATCATTTATTAACCTCGCTTCCCACTGCAATACTTTGGTGGAAGATACCTTTTCCCCGGGCCCATTTAGCTAATTCAGGCTATCTTTTAGGAGGAGAAATCTGTTAGTCCCAGCTAATGAAATGAGAAGTTTATGCTTTATAAAAAGCTATGCTTTATGAGCTAATTGACCAAATAAGCTAATAATAAGTTTATTTAATGGGAAAAATAATAGGTTGGAACTCCTGTTCCTTGTTCATCTAGGAGATACAACTAAAGCAAAGTCTAAACAAAAGACAAAATTTTTCCTTTTGCCAGGGAAAATCGAAGAAATTCATAAAATAACGCGGTATTTTTAATACTGCTTCTCCCCACATGTTGGCCGTGTGCTGTGTTTTCTGACCCCTACATCACCCTCAGGTGTGGAATCAATCACTCCAAGAGTTAAAACCCCCAGGATGGGATTGGCATGCTAGCCCAGCTCAGATTAAACTTAAATACCCATTACCTGTATATTGCCCAGCAGCAGACATAGATTTCCAGGCCTTTGGGAAACTTTTTAGCTCCTGTCAGGTTTCTAACTTTTTTAGTTTATTCAAATGCCAGCTACACTCAGACAAGGCACATTAGCACGCTTTGCCTGCAGACTGGTTTATGGATGGTTTAAAGTACCTTTTCTCTTTATCAGCCATGTGTTGCAGCAATATCGACTGTCACCGGTGATCAGAAATGCTAATGCAAGACGACAAGAGGCCCTTGGAGGCATGATTTGGATGCAAGGTGCATAAAGGCTGCAGCATGAGCCTCAATCTTCATGACTCTGGTAAAAGCTCCTCACCAAAGTGTCAAGACAAGGAGATGAGATGGCACCAAAGGCCAAAGATAGAGAATTCCTGAAAGAAACTAGGCATTTTTGGCAAGGTAGCCAATAATGAAGCAAATTTCAAGGCACACAAGGTAAAAACATAGCTCTTTGTGCCCTAGAAAATTTATAAAAGCTTAACACTGCATCACATTTTCACTAAGTGATTTCTGCATCTTGCTGAGGAACTTGTTGAGCATCTTTCATTGCCTTTCAGTGCTTCTTGAATTGGTCGTGGCCCAGTCCCAGATGCTTCTGTTCACCCTGACTCCAGTTGTGTTCCTCACCTTCCCATTCATTATGTTCATCTCCTTTGCAGGACTTTGGATGTGGCTGAAGCATCTCTTCTGAAGGAACATCTTGCAGTGGCCCTTTCCTTGCATGGTTTGTGAAAGCCAAAGGCATGAATTCACAAAACCTCAATATACACAGATTAGCATGGGAGCTAGATACCTAAAATGACATTTTATATACCTGAGAAAATATTTAGGCATCTCTGACTTTTAAACCTTTAACAAAGATGCCATTTCTGAAAGAAATTGTAGCTTGTCTTTTAAAACTACTTAAACTCCGTAGATGCCAGGTGCAAATATTACCAGTTGCTGTGGAATTGAGCTACTACGGCTTAAGTGAAAGCTCATTTCCTGGAAGAAACCAGGTAAATATCAGACTAGAACAACTTTCTCCCGCTATTGACATGCAGAGAAGTCTACCAGGAGATGTTCATTTGCTCAGCTTCCACTCTGGGGAGTCGCATGCTGTGGCTTTGCTCAGTTTAATATCTTATCTTTGTAAACTATTATTACTGCATTTGAAACATAAAACATGGAGATTCCGATCTTAATTAGGCAGCTGATGCACTGCAACTGTAAAGAAGATGATTTTCAGGAAATGAGTGTTCCCAAATTGTGCAGTCAAAGATATTTCCTCGTTATGAGTTGATCGGTCAGTGTAGCTGCAACTGTGTCACTAAATGCTGGGGATTTGGTTGTGGGTCTTGCAGCACCTCCAGCCATAGGGTGTGAGAATGTCAGGTTGCATTATGAAAAAAGGCAATAAAACCAGAATGTTTTGGGGTTTTTTTTGTGGTTGCAGAAAAGCTAAAAACTGTAAAATAAACACTAGACTCACACTGCAAGCAAGCACCTTCTTTTTTTTTGTTGTTGTTTTTTTCTCCCCCCCCCCACTTTTTTTTGTAATTAATAAAACAATCTAATATTTCTAGGGAATCATGAAAGGTCAAGTGTGTAACATTGCTGCAGGTACAGGCTTGTCCCGACAGCTGAAGACAAATGCAGTTACTACATCCTAGATATGCAGCTGCCCGATTTGCAAATGTAGGCCATTTATTACCCAGCCAGACTTCCAAGAATTGAGCATGTGGTTAATAATGAGCCCCCAAACTGATGATGCATCTATTTGTGAGCCAAAAATTCTGTCTGTAAAATCAGACTTTGAACTGGGGTTCTTTGAAGAACTGGAGCCATAAAAGCTGCATCTGGAATTGCATAGCAAATAGGATGATGAAGGGAGAAAAGGTGGAAAGTTTCTGTCTCAGATATGTAACCCTTTAATCAATGTCAAACACTAACCTGGATGGTTTTAAAGAGAGGTTGTACAGCGAGTAAACAGTCTAAATGAAACTGTTAATATATATCAGAGATTGGCTACATATGAGGAAAGCTGAATTAGCTTGTGGCTACTTGTATGTGCTTACTTTGGTTACTGAAGTAATTTTACAAAACACTCATATTCCATATTTTGTCAGAAATATCATCTTTTATTACAATAGAACCTGCGGTTGCATGCATAAATATCGGTGCAGTAAAATATATTTTCATTGGTTGTTTACTGGCAATTGACGTAAAATTGCATTTCTCACATGTATTTACCAATTTCACTTCATCCAGCTAGATAAGCTGTGTCAAGAAGTAAAACAAAACTGCCATTTAAACATGCACCTTCTCCCTCCCTCCCCCTTTTATATGGTCAGGTACGTTAAAATAGAAGCCAAAAAAAAAAAAAAAGAATCTGAAGATAAAATATTGATGTACAATTCAAGCCGCATACACAAGGTACTGTTGGGAAAAACTATTCCTGAATAGAAAACTTCAATGAAAAGATATGATCTAAAAAAATGGTGCACAAGAAGAACAAAGCCTCATTTTCAGACTCCAAATGGCTTTCTGTTGAAAGCTCAACTTGGTAAAATAAATTATGATCTTTCTGGAATAACAGAGTAATATTTACCTTTCACTCCATCCATTTTCCTATCCGTAATATGTATATGCTTCCCAAGGTATTTGGGATCATGAGATTTTTGTTTGTATGGCGCTTCAAAGATGGAAAATGAAAGACATCCTGTCATTACTGGTGTTGTGGCTGAGCTGGTAAATGAAGCCTTGGGGTGGAGATGCTCAAACATCATTTCACATGAGTGTTTTGCACTGATCCCTCATGCCTGGCACCTCACCTGCACATCAGCTTGTGGTTCTAGGTGCTGGGACACCCAGAGGGGCGTTTATGGAGAACTAGAATGAAAATGAATTTTAAATCCACTTTGCAGTATCTTTGCCCACTTGGAAGGCAATAGAGACTCGTGGCTTTTATTACTTATTGCAAACACAAGGGGAAAATGTTTCATTTGGAAATGGCCCTGAAATTAAGATGCCTGGTCCTTAATGACCAGCAAAGAGGACATAGCACAGAATGTATCAATAAAAAACAAGGAAATCCAACCTGTTAGGGACTGACACAGTATAATTAAATTTTACATTTGTTCCTGAAAGGGTATTGGCACAAACTGAGCTCATTAATTCTAAATTAAAGCTTTTATTCTGGCCTGCCTACGACAACCCCTTCTCAAAAGGCTCTGTTTGCTAGATACCCAGGTGGCATTCACACATTTATTGTGTTATAGAAAGAGACTTGACAGATTATTATCACTTCAGTACAAATAAAAATGAACATTTGGAATTATGTAACCTCCTAAGGAGGCCTGATTCTTCATGATACTGTTCTAATTCTTATGGTGTAAACATGTATGACTTTAGAACTTATGCCTCATACAGTTCTTGGTCTAGAAATTGGCCAAATTCTGTCCACCATCTGCCAGAGGTGGAAAATCTGCCCCAGAACTGTGACTGCAGTGAAACCTGACACAACAGAAACAAGGGGAACAGATGATGAGTTCATAATTTAAAGTAGGTTTATACAATACAGTGAAGCAAAAAAAAAAATCTATATGTCCTTTAAGTGTTGTATTTATATGGATTTTTCTAATTACTGTCATACCAGATCTTTAGCCATAGCTCTCAAACATTTGTGAAAGTTACCATTATGCTTAATAAATATTGGTTAGATGCCAACAAAGACAAGTGATCTGAAGATAACTAAAACACATTAGCAACTGCTATGTTTGTTGCAAGTTAAGCACAAAATAATTTTTGGAAGAAATGACAACTTCCTCTGCTTCACCTGAGGCATCCAGATTTGTAATTAAAGCATGGGGTTCAACTCATGAAAACTTAGCCCTTTAGAAGCCATCTGAATATCTAGGTGCTTGTGTTCCCCACAGTGTTAGCTCAAGATATGAATTAAGTGTTATCCTTAATAAGGCATCCATACAACTTGACTTAAATAATTCTTTAAATCTGAAATAGCTGACCTGGCACTATTTGTGAATTGCAGCTTTGCTGCTGAGATTATTAAACTAGTACCATGACATCTGTGCAGCCACAGTTTCCATTTGCAACCCATCTGCAGCTAATCTAATCATCCCATGCAGTTGCACGTTGCTTTATAACCTCGACTAGGTTAACTGAGGTGGAATAATTGAAGCTAATTGTTGCAGCACAGACAAGCCCTGGCTAGATTTAGAACATTAAGGCATTACAGCACCATGTATCTATGCTAGAGGGCACTCATATTTCATTCTGAGCAGTAATAGAGCTTGGCATTTGTATAACGTATATCTTCAAAGTATGGTGCCAACAGTAACTTTCAAGGAGTGCTGTGAGGTAGGTGTGTACATCAGTCCCTGTTTTACAGATGAGGAAACTGAGGCAGAAGGGTTAAGGTATTTGACCCAGATCACACAGGAGTTAAAGGATGTTTAACACAGGTGTTAAAGGATAACACTGTGATCAAGACAACTTGAAAATTACTGTCCTTAAAAAAAGCCAGCTCATGATACATACAGATCCTTACATCTATGTGTGTGTGCGGATTAATTCTGGATGTGGCTTTTTATTTTTAAAACCACAGACATTTTTTTTCTTATTCTAAAATTCTGTGACAAAAATATATCAATTTAAGGCTTTAGGCACATAAAGATTTAGAAAAATTTAAGGCTTTAAGGCACATAAAGAGCTATGTCTCTGTCCCTGGCTCTCCTCTGCAGTGCCTATATAGTAGCAAATCATTCAGTAATAGGCTGAACTTCAGAGACACATGAACCCCGTAGGTCTCACAGGGTAAGGTCAGCTTGAGGATTTTTTTTTTTTATTTTTTCTACCCAACACCTATTTATTAGCCTTTGAGAGTTTTACTCCTTCATTTCCAAGTGAAGTATTGCAGTGATGTCTGCAAACACAAGAGGTCATGAGATTCTGTCTCCTCCCCTCCACGGTGTTACACATTTCTAAGGACAGAGACCTATCTCAGAAGACAGCTCCTGCCACTGAGAGTTCACAGTTTAGGAAGGAAAAGGCTGAATAGGAACAAGAAAATGGAAGTGATTTGTCCATGGCAGGAGACAGGCAAAGTTTGTCTTGCAGGGGCTTGCAGCCAGATGTCAAGGCTTCTTGTCTAGACACACTTGGCTGAATGACTCCACCAACTTGCATATTTTGTGAGACTCTGAATATGAACCATTTCATTTCCACAGTTTCATTTCATTTCAACAAATTCTGCATATATTCCAGGAGTGTTTCTTAGGACTGTTTCATTTTGCTTCCTATGATCATTCATACAATTGTGTTTTTAGAAGAATGTTCTCAGAAAGCAAATACCCTGCTATCAACACAGATGCGTTCCTGAAAAGCTCAACTGTTACTTTATAGTGTGGATAGTGAATTTTCCCATGACAATCAACATAATGGAGGGATGCATGCAGGGACTTGTAGAATACACATAGTTTAAACACACAGGGACAACACCTGTGGCGTGGAGGATGGAGAGGCAGGAACAAAATCAATGAGTGCTTTTCAGAGGAGATGTTGGCTTTCTAGGATAGATAACCTTTCTGAAAATTCTGATTCCCTGTTTTGTCACCTGTTACCCTTGACTTGTTTCATCTTGCTTCACCTGAAGACAATGCTAACAACTATGAGAATTTAACTCCTCAGAAAGGGGTAGCAAAAACTACATCAGGGTTCAGTCTCACAAGCTGAGTTCTTCTGGAGAACTGAATGACAAGAAAGGCTGAGAGAGTTGGGGTTGTTCAGCCTGAAGAGAAGGCTCTGGGGAGACCTTAGGAAGGACATAGACCTGTGGGAGCGGGTCCAGAGGACAGCCACAAAAATGATCAGAGGGCTGGAACACCTCTGCTATGAGGAAAGGCTGAGAGAGCTGGGGTTGTTCAGCCTGGAGAAGAGAAAGCTCTGGGGAGACCCTATTGCAGCCTTTCAGTACTTAAAGGGGGCTTATAAGAAAGATGGCGACAAAACTTTTAGGAGGGCCTGTTGCGATAGGACAAGGGGTAATGGTTTTAAACTAAAAGAGGGTAGATTCAGGCTAGATATGAGAAAGAATTTTTTTACAATGAGGGTGATGAAACACTGGACCAGGTTGCCCAGAGAGGTGGGAGATGCCCCATCCCTGGAAACATTCAAGGCCAGGCTGGATGGGGCTCTGAGCAACCTGATCTAGTTGAAGATGTCCCTGCACATTGCAGGGGGGATGGACTAGATGGCCTTTAAAGGTCTTTTCCAACTCAAAGCATTCTATGATTCCATGATTCTATGTTCAGTCCTGCCACTTCATCCAGGAGACTGAACTTGCAATGGGAATATTTCATTGCGAACATTTTTGTTGCTTTTTTCTGAACAGCTATATTTTCATTGTCATCATCATCTTCCTCATATGAAACAAGATCATTCAAGTGTGAGGGGTGACAAAAAAGTGTAATAATAATGGTTGCCTGGTCAGGGTATTGAGAAGATGGGCTGGAGGACCAATGGACAAGTAGAGCATTACTGCAATCACATCACAAATATGAGCTTTCAGAAATCACATTGCAAGGAAATAGGTGTTGATATCGCTGTTAGTGCTACCCAACTGGGAAAACACAGCCATCACCATGAGTCTGATTTGACCAGTAGCCAAAGACAGTTTTGAATAGTTGCTATCAATGAACAACTCATAATAAATTTTAGCTGTTAAAATTATGGAAAAAGTTAATTATATTTTCTGAGAAAATGGCAAGCTGCTTATGGACAATCTGGGCAGACTGAGTACATTGGATAAAGTATACATTGTGAATCATAGTTGTTCAGCTCTTGTAATAGTCTGGAAGTCTCTTAGGATTTAAAGCAAGCTGAACAACTGACAATCTTGGAGGAATTCAAGTGTGGTTTTATAATATCTGGTTCAATAGACTGAACTGGATCACTCTCACTAGCAATTATGTGTTTCACCAAGCATCTGGAAGCTTCATTGATGTTTATATTTTCCTGCAAGTGAAAGAGAACGAGAGGTTGATTAGTCAATATTAATTACACCATGCTGCATATTTCCTGTGTATAATTAAATTATTCTCTAGGCAACATCAAAAGTTTCCTTTCCTTAATAAACAGCTTTTAAAATTTGACTGTATTAAATAATGCTTACTGTAGTTTTTAAGTTAGTTAGGTTTTTTGTATATTATGATTCATAACTCCTTTAAATTATACACAGAGCTCACTTTAAATTACCCCAAACTCTTGGTGATCTGATTGCTTCAATAAACTAAACAAACAAATGCCAGAGGGATGTTAAAGACAGATGCCTGATGCAATGCTTAAAAATCCGTATTTTACTGCTTGAATAATGGTTACTTTGATTTTCAAATTATTAATTATCTATCAGCAACTACAGCCATCAATAGCATTTATTTTTTAAAGGCTTTTCCACAGTGTTAGGATGATTTCTGTATACAATGCTCACAATGAAACCTGTGATGAACCAGATTCATTGAATAAATTATACAATTTCAAGTTATTCACAAAACAGTAAAAAAAAGTTCTATATCATTCAGAGTCCTCGCTTATTTTTTGTTGAGGCTGTTATCTCCAATGTACTGCTTCAGAAGAGCTATATCACCATTGGTTTCATTTGTAAGACAGAAATCCTTACTCTAGGGGTTTAGAATGAGAGGCAAAGCACGTCCTTGTCTACATGTGCCTTATTTCAACAGCACATTTAACTTGCAGCAACCCTTACTCTGTTTGTAGCATAAGCAAAGCTGAAACAGCCTGATCAGTGAGACACAGCTCAGCACAGCATATGAAATAAGCAGTAATACTGAGTAAGAATTTTTTTTTTGACAACCACCGATATGTTTGGACGGAAAAGTTAGGCTTTCTGGCATAAAAAACACTTTTCTACTCTAACTATTGGCATTGATTACTTATTTTATATGACAAGATAGAAACCTCACTGTAGCTTCAGTCTTCTGGGAAATTGTATCACACCCTCACATATATACATATAGAAATGCATACAAATATATATGTATATATTTATGTATAGGCATACACTCCTCTTGCTCCATAAAGATTATGTTTTTATTTGCAATCTAAGACTGACCCAGGTTCCCAAGCTGAATCTGGAGCCTGTTGTACTGAGACCATAAACACCCATGCACACAATGCCATGAAATCTACCTTCAGCAAATGCCTAGCATCAATTCAGCATCATTAATAAAATAACCTGTAAAATTTAACATGTGAAACACTTTTTTTTTGCATGTGTATGTTCAAGAAAAGTCAGATGAGATGTTTAAATATGAAGTTCAGCTATAAAAGAAAGAAACCAAAGTACACGTGTGTGTGTTTCAGTAAAGAAGGAACAATTATATGAAGATCAAAAGCGAAAGTAATTAAAGTAATGGATTCTGTGAGGCCGATTTTTATTCCCCTTGAAATCAACAGCAAGGCTCCACGAACTCCATTGACCATCCCTTTGCACCACAGTAAAGAGCTGAAATCTGGGGATCTAACTGAAGATGTTAATTAGTGCCAAGATTTCACAGGTTTCTTCAACTACACAAGTGAACTTAAATATTTGAAATTTGACCTGTAAAGAATATCAGCTGGGTGTAAAAACCCCAATCTTTAAACAAGTCATTTACATACTAATCCCTAGAAAGCACTACAGAGCTGGGAATCAGCTCTGTACTGAGATGTTAAAATGTTACCATATCACGTGGCTCTCTCAGACCAGACTAGCAAATTCCTCAAGCATGCACCAAAAGTCTCTTTCAGAACACTGTGAAATTTTATTAGAAAAAACAGACAATGAAAAATATCTCACAGTACTGCTTTGAAAGCTGAAGACAAAACAAGATTGTTAAATTCACAAAAACACACATGTAAAAATCTTTTGCATTGTGTTTTCCTTTATTAATGGATTGATAAGCACTTCATTTACCCATGTGCTGCTTCTCTCTTGGGATGGCAGCATGCATTTTTTTCAATAATGTCTTAGTGACTGTCTGAGATTGTGCCCAAATTGATTAATGTTCAGATGTATTAACAGAAACCCTCTTTGTCAGAGGTTTAAGGTCAGCATTTTGTAAGGGTGGTAAAGGGAGAAGGAACGCAAGCCCACAAAAGTGTGAAATGGGTATAGGTGGACATCCCTTATCCCCACTGGTGATGGATGGAAGTCCATGGGCCAGACCCAAGCCTAAAAATTCAGAAGGAAAAAACAATGCTGTTTTATTTTAGCCAGAACTCAAACCAAAGTGAAATTGGATTATTAAACCTCTTTTTAAACCTCTATAGCTTTTTTGGGGAGGAAAGCCAAATTTGAACATGCAAGTATTGTTTTGACATAAAAAGTCAAAATATTTAGTTCTGGTAATATGAAAATTAAAAGCTCTGCTTTTTTTGCATTGTTCTTTCTCCTTCTTAATGAAATGATTTACCAAATTTGACCCATATTCCTTATTATGTTATTAATTGCATTTTGGATTGTTTGCTGTTTTCCTGGTAGGTGTCGGCCCAGATCCACTGAATATCTGTAAAGTGGGATTAGATACAGATAGAGATCATCCCTGGCTCTGGCCATTCCACTTGAAAAGGCTTCTACTTTCTGTCCATGCCCACCTTTCTCTCTGCCAGGGCACCATCCCTTCAGATGCGCCTGCTGAAGTTTGTGAATGAGCTCTTGCTTCTTCAAGAAAAATGTGCTGGTTTGTGAGGATTCACTATTCAAAGCATTTGCACTCATGCCATTAAAATTCTGCCTTTTGTTCTGTATGAGACGAAAGGAATAAAAAGTCCTGTCCGTAATGTGTGTTAGACCAGAGAGGTATTTTCTTATCCTGAACATCTATATGAACTGTCTAAGCTGTGTGGATGAAAATTTCTGCTGAGGTACAACGGGAGCAAGAGAGGAAGGGTGACCCTGGCAGAGAGCACAGCTGTTTTTGAGCTTGTGTCTAGCTCCAGCCTTCTCCCATGGTTCAGATGACAACTGGTACGTGGTACAGATAAGAAGCAGCATGTTAAGTCGCTGCAAGGAGCCTGTGCTCATGCCAACAAAGCAACTCCTTCTGGCCTAGCTCTATGCCTTGACCGCTTCCTTTCTGATGCTACTATTGCCTTTTGTTACAACCCTAATCCTACGGTGTCTACTCCATGTCCCAGGTCTATGGATCAGACATGGCTGTATTCTGGTCAGTCTAATGAAATATTGATTTCCGCACCTCTCCTCCTACAGTGTGTTTTGCAAAAAAAAAAAAAAAAATCAATATTCTGCTAGGCAGTGAAGCAGCTGCAGACAGTAGAAGGTGATCTGCTATACAAACACAGACACCCCGAGACATGGTAATTTTAGAGAGCAGGAGGTGTTGAAAAGCAACCTAGGGAAGGGCAGAGAAAAAGGAGCAGGTGAAAATCCGCCCACCAAATACAAAGAAACCAACAATCAGAGAGTAAGATTGGACAGAGAGGAATAATCGCAGACACTCTACTAGTTGTACTGAAACATGGAAACAGCCCCAATTATGCCTAAAAATAAAATTAATTATGTTTCAAAAAGGAAAGAACATACAGGTGCAACAAAAGAGTGAAATGATGTCTTTCAGTGGATCTCTGTGTTGAAATGCCGTAATTGTCATCTCCCTTATGACTCTTGTTCTACACAAAACACCACAGGAATTGTGATGATTGCTGCAGTTCAGACTTTTTTCTTTCTCCTTGCCTTGCCTTGCCTTGCCTTGCCTTGCCTTGCCTTGCCTTGCCTTCCCTTCCCTTCCCTTCCCTTCCTTCCCCTCTTCTCTTTTTGTTTTTACTAACTTCCTTTTACATTCTGAGCAAATTCTTTAGGTCATACTGAGGGGCCTACTCTACCTCCTTGGTGGAGCCACATCTGAACATCAAGATGTTCAGGGGTTATCTAGCTCTTGACATGGTACTAGATGCACCTGTAGTACTGTAGCTTGTTTTCCAGCCTGCTCTGAGGGCACTTTTATCTTCACAGTTCTCCAAACACTGGGGAAGGTCCATCTAGCATGTTAGCTTTTATGAAACCCTTTCCTAGGCATCTCCCTTGCCCTGTCCCTGAGATGCCTAACCCATTTCTGTGACTTTTGTGCCCCAGTAAGCCCCAGCACCTGAAAGGCACTATCACAGTCAGTGATGCAAGAACTAAGTTGTAAATCCAGCACCCTAAGTGATTTACCCTGCACCAATCTGCCAATGTCTGCCAGAGCAAGGACCTGAACCCAGCTCCTGTGATGATGTCTGACTACTTGAGTTGGTCTTTCTCTTGACCCCGTCAAGAAGGAATGCAAAAGTGAAAATCAGCACATGCTACTCTTTACTCTGTTACCAAACAAAGCAAGGCAAAAAAAAAAATAACTCTGAGCAACCTCTGAAAGCCAGAAAGGAACACTGGAAGACACAAATGAAATTACAGTTTGCTTTGTGGATCAATCTCCTTCAAATGTATGTTTTAAAAGGGCAGTTTTAGGGAAAGGACAGCAACTCGAGGCAGGGAAGTAGAGTTGCATGATTTAAAACCTTTGAACCTATTGCTATGGGAGATAATGCCATAGTCTTGTAATGCAACAATCAACTGAAGGGAAAATAAATACTTTATTGAATGTGTCTCAAAGCAGTACATAAGCTCAGCAAGCTTCTTTGCATTCTGGATTGCCTTCCCCCTTATCTGTCAGCTCTAATGCAGATGCAGAACATTAACATTTAGAACATTCCATTTTAATATATGAAATAAATCCCTCAGACTAGACTAGACCTAGACTGGCTCTTAGCTCTTTGCAGAAGAAAAAAGGCCTTTGCTAGTTTTATGGGCCTGTCTCACTTCCAAATGAAACTTTTTTTCTTTGCCATGCAGATATCTTAGATTTGTCTGCCTGGTTGTTTTCTGGTATAAAACTGCTCCCTTTCTATATTTGGGTAGTTTCTTTCTCTGACTGAATCTGATGCTTCTGAGTCTTACCTTGAAAGTCAGGGTGAAGAAAAACGTGTATGCAGGCATAGCTACCTAACATGGGCACTTGGGGAGGTCTAAGCCAGCAGCGCTTAGAGACATGACCTTAGACTCTACTACTGGAGTTAAAGACAATCAGCTTCCCTGAAGTAAACATTTTCAAATTCTGAAATATTCAGGTATTAGATGGGAACCTAGTGAGAATCACATAGTTTACACATTTTATTTCTATAATGCACTAAAATCCAGGAGCAGGGATATGACTTTCAAAATGTTTTAACCTGCACTCCCCTGGAGCAAGGAATCTGAGGGAATGGCTCCACATGCTCGTTTAGCAGAGCTCCCTTGGAAACTGCTGGCAGCAGAGTCTTATTAAGATGTCGTGCCATACTGCTTTTAACATACAAGTTAAAAGCCATCTGGATGCATGAACATGAAATTCATGGATGTGAACTGCTGTGACTGCAACCCTAAGAACAAGATAATTTCTGTAATTGAATTCTTACAGCTGGTTGGATATTCTGCAACAAAATTGTTGGACTAAATGACCTCCAGAGGTCCCTTCCACCCTCAATTCTGTGATTCTATGAATTTCCAGCTTTTGGCCAGCATTAAATAACATATTTCACAGAATTGATCCAGAGAGCCATAGGACAGCTCTAATACCTGTAGGATGATCTGAAGCAACTCCTCTTCTTTTAGTCACAGGAAACAAACTCTGCAGAGGATTCTGCACAAAGTGACTGTATATCAGAACTGAAAGCTTCTGCCTTAGGTGTCAGCTTCATTTCTTGGTTTATGGCAGAAGCTGAAATATTTTCTAAGGCTCTGTGTGGTGAGATTGGGTAGACATTTTTTTGAGTGAATTAAAAAGACAATGTAGGGAGCTACGCATCCCTAACTGGGTCTGGCAGTCTTAAATGGATTGCTTTGGTTTCTGTTACCAGATCAGCAGACGAGCTGTAGTGTGTCAGCCTAATTCAAATACATGTCCAAACCTCATTTCTCTTTATGGAAATCCAAAACACAAATCCTGTTCGTCTGCAAGTCTACAGTATAGCTATTTTTTTTCAACTTTCATAATAATTGTCCAGTCACAAGAATTGAAGAATTTGTGATTTAAGGAAGGGATAATAGAACTTCGCTCGTGTGCAGAGCTCACTGGTAAGACAAGCAGAATTGCTTTCCTTGCTTTATGGAAGAAGAAGCTGGATCAGAAGAGAGAGTGACTTTCTGAAGGTCACCCAGTAGATCAGTGGCAAAGAGGACGCCTGATTCCTAGTGCAGCGTTTGGGCACAATGACACACTGTGGGCTGCCTGTCAGCGAAAAGCTGGAGAAAGAACATGTTGTTATCCACCTTTCCTAGAGGAGGAAACATTCTATAACTTTTCCCTGGTCCAAATAGGATGTGTCCAAATAGCCCAGGGACTCAGTGCTCAATTCAGTCTCCAGGCCACAATGCTCAGCAGACAAGGAGCTGTGCGCTTCGCCTGGTTTGGTAAGGATCTGAAAAGCACAGCTACCAGCCCTTCTGGGCAATTTGGACAAAAAGTGAAAGTCTCTTCACCTAATTCTGTATTGCTGACAGCAGAATTGCAGCAGGGAAAAGAGGAACTCAGGCATAATCACAGCACAGCTATGGTAAGGTATTTCAAGTAATTTCTGAAGTAGGTATTTTCAGGCACATTTAGTTTTGCCTGACTTGCCTGTTTTGATGCACAAATTCCATTTTCATTATAAAGTGATAATAAGCTTGAAATTGCTGTTTTTCTAATCCAAGTCAAAAGCTCACCTCTTTGAACTAGGAATGGTGGTGAAAACAGTTTAAAGGCTTAGAAATGTGAGTGGAGCTTTCAGCTACTCTGGCCACATGCTGGATAATTAAATGTGTGACAGGAAGGAGAAATTTCCTTCCTTTAAAAGAATGCATCTTTTACAATAGTTGTGGTATTGAAATTTATTAAAGAATTTACTATTAAGGGTTATTTTGTGACTATCTGGGGATGTGCCTTTTAGACTGCAATCAATATGAACAACCCAAATAACCGTATGTAAAAGAGACCAGGCTCTCCACTGGATACATGGCCATATATGTAACTTATGGCTCTACTGCATTGTGCTGTTGCCCCACAAGGCCCTTCTTACATGGCAAACTATCAGAACAAGTTCTTCAGTCTTTTTAGGGAGCAGAATGGAACAGGCTGAGTATTTCCTTTAGATTAATGTAAGAATCAAAACTAATACATGAGAATGCATTAGGTGGCCAAATGGTTTATATTCAGGTTGTTAACTTAAGAAAAACAGCACCAGGGAATAATACAGTGATGTTTTTTGGTGTAATCTGACAGTGCTACAGACAAAAATTTCAAGCCATTGACAGCTTGAAATATGGTAGGTACATATATAGCATGATACTTTCTGCAAAGCAACCAGAACTGAAAGATGTATTTTTATAAATAATCACCTTTGTTTTTCCAAAATGCATGAATCATATTCAGTTTGTTCTGAAGGCTATAATATTTCCAAGCATGTCTCCAGAAAACCTCTGGAGATCTAATTATTCCAGGATACCACAAAAAAGAGTTATTCCTTATTTGAACTGCTAAAACTGCTAGCTGCAATATGATGACTTCTCTGTCAGTGTTATTCTGCTTCAGAAAAGATTTTCTATTCTCTATAGTAACCATAGCTAGGTTTTTATTTTCCCCAGATCAGACTTCAATTATTTAATATGCCCTAGGCTGAAAGAATATCAGATATATGTTACACCCAATATTGAAAAATAGTAGTAATAATAACTTTTTAGAAAAAATGCATAGGTTTTAGTTCAGAACTTAGACCAAGTGGGGAAATTATTCTGATCTAACTTAGCCTAAATGTTGTGATTCTACCCTCTTTAGTGGAATTATTCTTCTTTGCATCATTTTAAAGTAAGGAGCCTCCAACTCTGGGTGGAAATCAGGTGTGGGGATTGCAGAATAACAGATCCTAGCCTTTAGTCTATAGCAGCAGAGAACAGTCTGATAAGAGAGCCATGTGTCCTCAACTCTCACTGCTCCCTTCACAATGGCTTTTAAAGATAAGACTTGTCATAGCTGGATTTCTTTCTGTTCCTACATGACTGCACTGGTAATCTGAGGACTGCTTGGGTTTCTGAGTTAAATAAAGAAAAATCTAGATATTTCCTTTGTTTAAAACAACGCTTAATTCTATGTGGCTTAGAAAAACTTGGACTGAATTTTCCTCTGTTGTGACTTTTTAAAATTTTAATTGTCCTTTATACTTCCACAGTTCTGCCCAAGACTGGCTCCATCATCATGGCAAAACCCCCCTGCCACCTTTGAAATTGTACATTCATTCTCTGCCATGACCTGCAATGGCCCTTGGTACAATAAATGTGGTTGTTCTTTTTAAAAGGTGGACAGGTGCTTGCTGGGGACTAATGTATGGAACTCATGGTACAGATTCTTTTCTCATAGGCCAAAGAGCAGTGACCAGCTGCATGACTTTGCTGGTCCAAACCTAGAATAATGAAATTATGGCCCTGTATGTTTTAAACTATGGTCCATCCTGTTCCCTCTCTTTCTCTTTGAAAGTCTTTTAGATGCAGGCATTTTAAAACAATCTGTTATTCATTTCTCTCCACATGATTTTTGTGATGGTTTTGCCCTCAGGTCTTAGTTTTCAGTGAATTGGTTCTTGTCCCCAGGAAACGTAGACTCACGTACATGTCAGAAATGAAGAAAAAGTAACTCTGAAGAAAACAACCATATGCAGTGTTACACATCACTGGTGAACTGGATCCCAAATACTCGCGACCAGATATTTCATGTTATTTGTGGCCTGAAAGACAGTTAGACACCTCACAGAATATTGAAAAGGGGCAGAATATGTAGTTCTTATACAAATAATAACAATTTGTCCTGTAATAATCCCCTCAACTCTCCACATCTTCTTCTTGTAGCTGCTATTCCAAATGCTTTGCTCTGTAGGTTTTCTTTTTTTCCTGGAATAATTAGCTTTCTGCCATAATTATAACAAAGAAGCTGATGTAAGAGATCTTGGCCTGTTTCTTAACCAGAACTAGAGACTGTCCATAGTAAAAGTTTGGTTATCCTAGAGAGGAACACTGGATTCTGGTGGCCTCATCCAGCACAAATCAGCACAGAACCACAGACCTGAATTCAAACCAGGTCCTGCAAATGCAGGAGTGACAAGTACCCTGTTTGTAGAGCAAGATAATTTACACACTGACCTAGACCAAAATGTCTTCCTAAAAATGGCATTTTGAAGAAAGAGTGACTAGTTTTGAGACCCATTCAGTAGGAAAGCAAAGGCACTGACCACAAAAACATCTCAGCCCAGAATTCATGGCAATGTTCGAGGCAGACGAGGACATGCTACTAGTCACCTGCTGTTACTTCTGCTGATTACAAGTGAGACTTTTTTTAAATATTAATGTTTAAAGAAGGAGTCAAGACCAGAAAAGTAAAATACAAGCATACACTCCAAAAGTTCTTAAGTAACTTTCATAAAGAAGTGCTTAAAAGAAATTAAATAATTGAATGTAGCATTTTGGCTTTCAGTCTACTAACTATCTAGGTCAAAACAGAGCCAATCTGTTTATATTTAAAACATCCAAATGTTCCCCAGAGCTGTTAATGTTGGCACCAACTTTCATAATCGGAGAATACAATAAACACAATATCCATTGAGCTGTTGTGTTCAAAACAATATTTCACGTCAGCACTCCAAATCTTGCATGCATTGAGATTATCTGAGAAATCTCAAATTGATATACAGGACCACTGTACCTTGGGCCTTTATACTCTGAAAGTCCCAGTGCCCTTTCTGATTTTTATATCCATTTTCTTATAGGCACCCAGGAAATCTGTATCAAGGCAAGGAATTGAACCTCAGAGGAGCTCGTTCGGCACTTTTGATCTTTCCTTCCTCCCTAGATATGTGATTTTTTTGAAAAGGCTTTTGAGAATGAGAGCTTATAACAGTAAGCATCGTACAAGCGCTACAATAGACTGACTTTTTTCTGGAATCTAACACAATAAAGCTATTGTGTCAAATCAGCATTTCTCAAGCAAAGTGGTTATAAAATATTAAGAGATAGCATTCACTGTTAAGAATTATGAAAAATATCCTCATATCATTCATAAGAGGTAGCTTTTGTGCCTTGCCAAAGGTCATCTTTCTCCCCAGGCTGTTACGCAGTAAGTTGTTGACCAGTTACATGCTTTACTGCTGGCCTATCTTATTAGAGCAGCTGCATTTCAGAACATTGCGTATAATTTGCTTTGCAATAAAAGGCTTAAAAGAAATAGAAATGTATTAATTTACAAATTCACCTTTAATTAATTCCACCAAGAGAGGAGCTTTGCAAGGTACACATTTTGACTGAGTGAACTATTTTAGGAACCAATTTCCCTGTACTTGGAGAAACATTTAAAAAGAAATGGAAACATTACCTTGGCTGATGTTTCAAACCAGCCCACAAACCCATTCTCTTTGCAGAACTGATCCATCTTGATGCCGTTGTTCATAAGAACATCTATTCCCTGGTCACATTTGTTTGCTAACAGGACTGTTGGCACAGGTTTGCCATTTGGAAGAACCAACTTAGAGTCCAAATCTTCCTTCCATTTTGTCACTGCTTCAAATGTTGCAGGTCTTGTAACATCAAAGACAATAAATGCCCCCATGGCCTCTCTGTAATATACCCTGGTCATGTTTCCAAATCTTTCCTGACCTGTGATGAAGAAAGTAGGAGGAGAAAAAAAACACCACCTTGTAAAAATCACCGCTTCCAATCTAGGTCAATATTCCACATAGCACGTTTTCTAAGAGAATATTACTGAAGGTAGGACTTCTTTTTGTAAGTCTCTGGAAAGCTACTCTTTGTCTAAATAATGATAAGTACCATGCTAGACTCATTTGTATGAAAATGCAAGAGAGTATAGCATGAGAAAGCAGTTTTAAAGCAAACATCCAAGAAAATTTTATAACTTTAAGACAAGCTCAAACTTCAGTATAGTCTTATTAAGCTGCCAGATTTCTAGGTCTGTGGACAGCACCAAGGGTCTTGATGTACTTTATAGGACTTTAAACAGAAGCCACAAAAAATCTAGGTACCAGATTGGAAGCTCCTTGATACTATAGTATTTTGTGGGAAACATCTAACACAACACAATCTGCTCATGCATGAAGAGGATCCTGCATATTCTCATGCAAGTGATAATAATCAACGGTAACATAATTAAGCTCTGGAGCCATATCAGGCATTAGAGCCATTATGAATTTACTTTTACTGGCAAACTACAACACAGACATGAGAAAGGTGAATTTAAAACCTTACAAATGTGGAAAGTGTTCTAAGAAATAGCACAGCAGTAGCAATATGAAGAGCTGTATTGCTCCAGTGAAAAGGTCTGGGAGGAGACATTTCACACCAGATCTGTTCAGAAGCTTTATGGTTTTATTTGCTGAATTCAGTATTTTCTGGAAAGGTATTTACAGTATTTTCATGAGCTTACAATACATTATTATGTTCAAACATGGATGTTTGTAAATATCTATCATTTTATATGATTAACAGTGTAAAAATTAACACAACTGACGTCAGGATGTGGTATGTTGATCAGCTGTGAGTTTGTTAATAGATATGCTGTTTTCACGGGAACTTTGAAAAAATATTTCCAAGAATGGAAATAAATTACACAGAATTTTTCTTGAAGTGAAAAAATAGAATTTCCATTGATGTCTACTGCTGAGCTGTGATCTGAAAAAGAAGAATTATAAATTCCTGAAACATCTCAGGACAACAGCAGTCTTTAAGCAAGACAACTCTTATTTTAACCATATGCTTCCATAGCTGAGAAAATGTGCTATGAAAATAGACAACATTCAATGGAAACCTGTTTCCAGCCTTATTTTCTCAATGTGTGTAATTTTGAGTAGTTTAGAAAGACAAGAAGATTGGCAGTCTGCTCTGACCCTAGGAAGGTTACCTGTAGAGGTTTTTTCTGATGGAAATTGTGCTGTAAAATGTAAGGCTGAGTTGAGAACTGAGGAGTGCTGATTACTGGACTTCCAGACCACGCAGCTTCATTTAATGGAAATAGCACTGAACGCACTTATGGGGTCAATACCATCTGTTTGTGATGTTTATCTTTGGTTTTATGTACTAGCTGTTGCAGCAAGGAGAAAGTCATTCACATGCTGCAGAAACCAAAAGTGGATGTCTGTCTTCTCCAAGTTCATGTTAGATTTTTTTTACTTTAAACAAACACTGTGTCCCATTGATAAAGCAAGATAGAAATATATAATTTCTGGGAAATATGAGGTCGTACTGAAAATTTCTTATGACTATGCTTTATTAAAATGTCTTATGATTCCTATCAGTGGGCTAATCAGATGAATGGTTAAGTCATGTGCTGTTCAATAATCTCCTTGTTAAGCATTTTTTTTCAGAAGGTGCCTTTGTTTTGCAAGAAGGTGCCTTCAAACAACAGTCGAGGTCTGATTAGAAACTTAGCAGTGAGGCAAGCAGCAACATATACAATTAGTTTTTGATGCATATTGTATTTCAGTGATACACTTTTCATACAAAGTTCTTGAGATGCTTGCGCTGTAGGTGAGATGTAGATGATGTTAGGACAGATAAACTTGGGCCTTACACATATTTATTGGGACACAAATCTTTAAGATAGGTGGGACATGTTGTCATAGAACATGAACTAAATTATTAACTTGCAGCATAAAATCATTCATCACAAACAATCAAAGTTATTAGAGGAAAAAAAGGCTCCTACGATGTGATCTTCTAGCTAGTAGTGGCCCACAAAGTTCTGACAAATGGTATGACACTGATTCCTCCTCCTGCTTCCAGCTGCTTTGGCAGATACCTAGGTTTTTCACTGCACAGAAAAGCCACTGTGTTTGTAAAAGCAGCTTTATGCAGGAGGACAGAGCTCACCAATTTCCATTATCAATCACTTCAAAGAAAGAGAAAGAATGGAGCTTCTGGCTGAATAAAGTGCCTAAATCCTTTTTGAAGTAGTCTTTTTCCCCATCAGTTGCAATTAATATATGAACATACTTGGCATAAAGACATTATGCAACTTTGAATGGAAAAAGCTGGTTTGTAAACCGCAGACTTTTAGTTTTATGTCATTTGCCTAATTACTTTACTTTTATTTAGTTTACATTGTGAAAAAAGTGATCTCTACTGTTTGCATTGTGCTTGGAAAGCTAAATATTGTGTCTAAGGATCCAGGAGGACTCTTTTTTCCAAAGATTCTCCCTTATGTGAACAAACACCTATCTTAATAGACGAGGTTCCTAAAACTTTCTCATTTAGCAGAATTACTCATCAAAATAGGTACTGCTGGATGTATTAAAGGTGTCAGAATCTGACCTTAGGTTTTCAGCAACACAATGGCTTAGGCAGTAATTAGGCTGGAAAATAGATCAACCATTAGGTATTCAGTGGTATTTCGCAGGCAGCCTTGAACATTAGAATCTGTTTTATTGCAAGAAGGACTAGGGAAGATGGGGTTTGCTTTTCATTGGAAAGATCAGAAACTTGTGAAATGTTTGTTTGATCTGACCCATTGTACTTTACTGCATCCCTTGCAAGGCCACTGGCATCTGGCATCAAACCCCATGAGTCTGATGGCCTTTGCCCACTGAGACGGTGCTTTGCGTTGTGATTCATTAGCCCTAATTTCAGTTCCAAAAAAAATAACCGGGTGTATCTAAGATTAGGGCCCCTTGGTAGTTGGAGACTGAGAAGAGATATCTAGAGGGCACCTTCTTAGCAAGGATAGACATTTAAGAGTGGTCACATAAGCTTCATGATGGAGGTATTTAATCTTTACCCTCAACCCCCTGGCAAGCCCAGGGTGAGTACCTTTTACTCAGATGGTTCAGTACAAGATGTCTAATTGTTAAACCAGATGAATCCTACCCCACTTTGAAATGACCCAGTGAGGCCAAGGTGCTAAAGCAACAAGATTTCCATTAAAGGGAAGGACTCCCTGTCTGAATGGCACCTGCCTGCACATTTATCCCAATCTCAGTGGCACCTCTGCAGCAGGGAAAGGTATCATTTCATGGGCTTAAATCAATCAACAGCTGAATCTTCATAGTTTATAAAAATGCACCCCACATAAATTTGCCAGCATGACTTGTATGAAATCTACAATTTCCATTAACCACTATCATCTCTGACAAAGTTATAAAAACTAATGATAAAGTGCTAAAACTCAGATAATTTCCACCATCTCGCCCACAGTATCTGAAATGTAGTGCAAGATAAAAATTGTAACTGCCTAATGCCCAGTTTTACAATGGGTTTTACTTCTTGCCACCATTGCTCATCCTAGAGGCAAAAGCTTCTGGGAACCACTGTGCTTTACAGAGGGCCTTTAGCCAACACTGAGAAGCTGGAAATTGTGGAGAATATTTAAACATTTTTTACCTTTCACTTCAAAATAACTTTCAGAATTTTCACCCTTGAATTCAAGTCATTATCTTTATAGATTGAAACTTAAGCCAGCCTTGAGGTGGTGCTCACCACCCCAGAATGTGGGAAAGCAGGCTGTCAGCAGGATCAGGCCCACGGATCCCACCACAAAACTATACTGAAATAAAACCATCACAGCAAGGGACTTATTTATGTTTGCAGAACAGTAATTTCAAGGTAACTTAGCTTAGAAATCACCATGACTATCTTATTTATGCATATGTACTGGAATGCTTAGCAGCCACTAAAATCCTAAATTGCTGAGGATGTGCTGTGCCTGGCATTAGTGAACAGTCCGTTTACTCCTTCTGGAGCATAATAGTCTTAAAAACTTTACAACTACAGAGACATTTGCCTATCTCTGTGCAAAGACTGCTGTTTCCAAAGGTGAAAGTTGCAGGGAAAGGAAGCAAAACTCTTCTTTCACCACTGGTGGTGTGTGAATGTCTCCAATGCATTGGACCAGCTGTTTATGAGATGAGAACCAGCCTTGTAAAAGCAAACCAACATATTTTTGGTAGCAATGAATAATCCAGCCCACACGTACACAGCAGGAGGGATAATGGTGATGCTGACACGGCTGTGAAAATGTAGCAAGGGAGGGGGAAGGCTCTGAAGTGCTGCTCTCTGCCCTCCGCTGCCCTCACAGGGCTGCTCCCTGCAGTAAATCTGCAGCTGAAATTGGTCTTCAGAGAAATCTCAGGACTATGTGGACACGAAGCACGGACAGTAGCACTGAGAGCAGCCTTGCAGAGAAGTGAAGAGCAAATACACCCAGATCTGTCTGCTGTCTGCAATAGCTGGTTTCTTCAAAAGCGGTCCCAGCCTGCATCTGCAGGGCCACCCCCCCCCCCAGCAGCCTTGTTCAAAATATGATTAAAAGTCTCTTTTAAAGCTTTCCTTCTAAAAATCTGTTAATGAATTTAAAGGACACTCACACAGAGGCTGCAGAAAAGATAAGGAAACAAAAGAAATTGACTGAGGAGCAAGATTTAAAGAGGTTTCACACAGCATTAAAGGTGATGGCACACTTTAAGAGGGACAGGAACACCAAAAATGAGAATTTGGGACATTCAGTGAAATAAAATGGAACTGTTGGGAGGAAATTAAAGGCAAGGAGAATTTTGCCATGTATATCTCCTCCCACATAAAATAGTGAAAATTCAGTCACTTGAAACTTTAGGCACTTCACTGGATCAGACATAAATTCATAGATTTTAATGCCAGTGTGCTGTTATCATAACATCATAAACCATGAAGTTTTGTCCAATTATTCCTGTTTAACACCCATAGCTTCAGGAATATATTATCTGTTAAGAAAACCCAAGTCTTAATGTAATAATATGTGATGCAGAACCTACCTTATCCCTGAATTACTTTTTCTAATGCTTAGTTATCCTTATTGTTCAGCATTTATCTCTCATCTAAATAAATGCAGTTTCAGCATTTAGCTATTAAATCTCATTATAGTTTTGTTTACCAAATTAAAGCATGCAGAAAAATATGTTACAGGAATATAAACTACATCTAACTACGAAATTAGATGGCAGCAGGTGAGCCAAATTTGCTTTTTCTTCTTACGTTTATAAGGATAAACAAGGGTAAACTTCTTGATCCTACCATGGCTGGAGTATGCCACTCCTCCCATGAAGTCACCATGTATGTAAATCCTACTAATAATGTAGATAAGCTTGATGCTAGTTTTACTCAAAATATTTTTGAGAAAATTATTTCTAGATTGTTAAACAATTTACGACCCACTGATCCACACAGTGAAGTGCAAGGAAGAGTACACATTATGCTTAGTAGTAAGTTCACTGGCTGTATAATGGAGGTGGAGGAGAGGATGTAAGAGCTAAAATGATACCATATATATATATACACACACACACACACAAACACACACACATATATGCATATATATTCATATATTGATACATTCTCAGCATTTGCTTCAATTTAAGATGTCCTAAATGCTAAGCTAACATCCTTCATGTTGGTTAGAGACTGAAAATTTATTGCTTTAACCCCCAGAGATAAACATGACCTAATAACAGAGAATCTGCCAAAAGAGAGAGGATGTTCTGAGACCAAAGATTTTATTTTCCTCCCTCTTATCCTCACATATTTCTGTTGTGCAAGTGATGCTATATGACCAGCCACAGCCAGAATAAAACACTCCCATTCCCTCCATATTTCCAATCAGTTTTACTTCGCTTTCACTTTTAAACACCTTTTTTTCTCACCAGCCAGATGCCTTATTTGTGATAACTTCTGTGCCAGCACCATGCTGATCTGAATTCAGTGTGTTGCTTACAGAACTTATTTTCTATGTGTAGCCATCGATAGCTAAAGCTCCTTACACAGAAGTCATTAAAATGAGACAGCAACTCTTTTTATTACTGGCCACTGTCTTGACCTTCACAGAGATGCTTTGAATTGAGCAATTCATATGAAATTTAGTACTATGCTGTAATTCTCTCTGTGATGTGTGATAACTCAGAAAGCATGCTAGTCATTCAGTACTACAACTTGGTGTAATTGCTTCTGCAGCCTGACTGAAAGCTACATCATATGATCCGCCAGCACATGATTAGTAGTGTAATAAATCTCTGAAACAAGGCATGCAAATACATTCTTTAAGTCCCTGATGCATTCAGAATTTACTACTAAATGCTTTTTCTCATGCAGTGAAGTTTTGCTGGATGTGTACATATTTATGGTTATAATCGGTCACTGGTGAGCAATAAAAGCAATGCTTTCCCCATTATTCCAACTTTTGATAAAGAAAACTGAGCATATATGTATTTAATATCATAAAACTACAAGACTATATTGATGTGTCAAAAAGCTGAGGTTATGCGTGTTCTGCATAAAGCAGTATCGTTGCATAAGTTTTAGCACCTTGGTGCCAAATTCAGCACTCAGACATCAGGCAGCTAAGTGTAGAAGAAAGGCACTCCCTCCGCCGACAAGAATGTCAAGAATTTTCTCATTTCACTAGTTTTACTCGGTGCCGTTCCAGACTAGATCACTGAACCCACAGCTCAGGCCACAGGCTGGCACAGTTACCTAACAGCTGATATAATTTTCACCTCTATTCCCTACTTAACAAATGTAACTTCTTAATTTAATTGAGTTTTTAAAATGCCCTCATTTCTGCTGTAAGCTATTGTGTTATAGCTGTACTTGGATTCCTACATACACTAAATGAAAAATGATCACTTACAGAATGCGAAATATGCCATCAAGATAAACTTTTGTTTTGTGGGCTGAATAAAAATGATTAATTCCTAGTAATGGGGGTGGCAAAAATAAAAAGTTGTGGTTTTAACTGGAAGCCAAATATAAAAAATCCAAAGCACTGACAGCAACAACGTCAAATTCTCTGGTTTTTAATTATGTAAGCATGCAAGGATAGCTGGACTTCTTTATTCTTTTTCTCCCTGCACAGAGTAAATTACCTTTTTTTGCTTGATGTTGGAATAAGGACAAGTAAACATGAGTAAATACATTTTTAACAACCAGGATTATTGTCAAATAGAAACAGTTCTTTTTTTCAAAGCATGTCAGAAGTTGTTTACATTTCATTGGGCTGAAGGAAGGAAGGTAGGAGAGAGAGGAAGGAAAGGAAGAAGGAAGGTATTTCGATAAATTAACTCAGTGATACTTTTTCCTTATTTTTAAACTATAAAAGTAATTTTAACCATCTGATTGAATCCCTCATCTCTTCCACCAAATTAAATAGATGTAACAGGAAATTCTTGTTACTCTCCCTGCCTTCAGAGAGATCTGTTAGTCTGATGAGGGAAGCTGAACAGCAGCAGCTGCAGGGGAAGAACTGGGGCGTTTGGAGAGAGGTGCCCGTGTCCCCGCACGCGTCTAAGGGCTTGGGAGAAAAATCAGGTAGGGCAGGTTTCATTCTGACACCCCTTGTTTGGAGGTCTGCTGGCTTTAGGGAAACTCCAAAATGTCAATCTGCACTTGAGGTTTTCTCTCCTCAGTCTTCCCTCCCTCACCGCATAGGCACGGGTAGTTTCCAACTTAAAGAATAGTACAAGTGAATTTGGATCTGTATTTTGTATTGTCTCTGGACGGGTTATGGGGCAAAGGGTTCTCCTCTGTACTCACCTGCGATATCCCAGAGCTGCAGCCGTACCACAGTCTCAGCATCCCAGCTCAGCACCTTCAAGGCAAAGTCCACCCCAATGGTGGCCCGGTAGTGGGGGGAGAAGTTCTGGTGGACATAACGTTTGATGATGCTGGTTTTGCCCACTCCCAGGTCCCCGATTACCAGCAGCTTGTAGAGGTGCTCCTTCTGATTGTGCTTCTGCATCTTTCCTGTGGCTGCTCCCTGCGAACTGATTGCATGCTCTGCCCGAGGAATCCGGCCAGCCCGAGGGGGAGAGAGGGAGTGAGGAACCAGGGAGGGAAGGAGAGAAGGTAGGTGGAGGCTCTTTCCCTTTGTACAGAAGCAGGATCACCAGGTCCAGCAGGCAGCCCTGCTGGGAGATGAAGTAAGCAAAGGACTGGGGGAAGAAAGTCTCCCAGAAAGTTTTGTGCATGTGTGTAAAGGTCAGCACGAGGTGT
The DNA here is from genome assembly GCA_020745775.1 of Theristicus caerulescens. Lineage (NCBI taxonomy): Eukaryota > Metazoa > Chordata > Aves > Pelecaniformes > Threskiornithidae > Theristicus > Theristicus caerulescens. The sequence goes on along the minus strand of CM036559.1, from coordinate 123,756,105 downwards.
GTCTGGGATTAGTCCGATTACTAAAGACTTTGCAGGAAAATTCATGCAACAGTTCTGTTCCCTGTTTTGCTCCTTGCTGGAAGGACAGTGTTTCTGTTGTGCACTAGTTTTACATGCTTTTTTTAATTACTGTCGTCTTGGTGATAATTTATCACCCTATGCTTGTTCCCAGACATCTTTAAAATGCCAGTCACTGCAAAACCGCAGAAATCTCCTTGCAGAGGTTTCACGCCTCTATTAAAGTGCAAAAACTAAGCCAGTGTGACTTTAACTTTGGATGTGATCTGGTTTTAACCAACAAAAGTCAGTGTGAATGCAGTTATATCACTAGAGTGGCAGTTATAGCAATATAAAGCATCTTTACATGTGTCCATGCTAGGAGGGCTGTGTGAATTTAATTATAACAGATACATGTTTTTAAGTTTCATTAACATAATTGTGATTGTTTGTCTGTACCTATAAGCATGCTCACATCTGCTGAATGCAGCACACAGCTCATGCTTTGTTTTTTTCATACAACTGGACTCTAAAATGTAAAAAATCCAGATTTATCCCATGACTCCGTTAATCAGAAGTTATGAAAGCATAACAGCATTAGAGCATATGAATGCCAGTGTCTCAATGGTCCTCTGTTTTCCAAAATAAGTGATATCAAACTTGCAAACAATTGAACGCATTTGAGTAAATCATTCCACAGACATGAATGACCCTATATGTTAAACGAAGAACACAGTGAAAGTTTCAACTTGGCAGCTTAGCTGGAGATTCCTATCCATTGCCTAGAGGTGGTTGATTCTTTTAACAGTTTTGATAGCAAACTCCCAGAATTTTAATATTGTGTGAAACTCATCCATGAATGATTTTTACATTTATTGATGATCTTGATAAAATGAAAAAACATTTTACACTTACTGAAATATTTGATGGAGTTCTTACTGAAATGTGCACTGAAATGGCATTAGAAATTTGTCATCTATCCAAAATGCTGGATTTTAGTAGACAAATTCAGAACACTTATGTTATGCAATCTTTTATAATCAGTCTTTAAACTCAGACTTTAAAGTTTGTATGTATACACACACAAAGGGGAAATGGGTAATTTGAGGAGAAAAATATCTTCTTTCCCTTGAAACTCTTTATTTTTAATGAGGCCTTTTTTCAATAAGATAAATTCTCTTTCTAAAAACAAGCTGTCATTTGTATCCTTCTTTTTGGAGAAAAAATTTTAAAGGGCTTAGCCTCATTAGCTACAGATACCATAAAAGACTACAATTTGAGAAGCAAACCAGTTCACTCTAATCAGTTATTATCTTTACATGATTCAAGCTTATTATTGTTGCTACTGGTAGTGTGTGGTCTGTGAAACGTACCTTCACAGCACTGCTGTTTTCGGAGAGGATCCAATACCCAAGCACTTCTAAGCACTCACAATTCCACTCTAAAGTTGAAGATTTCCCATTTTAGATGTGAAAAAAAGAACAGGCTGAGAGGGTTTAACAGTTTAGGAAATGATGAAATTGGTGCTTTGGATGAGGTTGAAATTACATCTGATCTTTTATCCTTCTTTGATGATGGCCAATGATCAGAGAACAGTGCATGGAAATCCCTGTGAGCAGATATTAGGTAACTGGAGGTCTTTTAGGCTATTAGTAAGTGTAGTTAGAGATTGGCCTACACCCAGAAGCATGAGGCTTTACCTCTCTTCCAAAGTTTTTGTTAGCATTAGCTATAATAATTCTGGATAATCGTGTTATTTGTTTACCTTTCCAAGTCGTCTTTGAACCTGGCTAAATTCTTGGCCCCAGCAACACCCTGGTACAATGAGCTCTTCATAGGCTTAATCAAGGTCACCCCAGATGGCGGCAGGGCTACAAGTGAGGTGTTCAGATGTGGGGTGAGCATGTAGGAGGCTTTGTTGCATTTAGAGAGATGATTCACTGAGCTAAAGTGAAGGATGGACTGAAGCGTCTTGCTGAGTGAAAGCTGTACCCAGATCTCCTAACTCCGTGGTGAATTGGCTTTTATAGGCACCATCTGCTGAATGCTCCTGAGGCAGGATAAGGCCCTCAGCCCTGCTTTGCTCCATCTTTTTGGAGGACTGTTCCCATGTCATGAACTATGTCTGTGCTGGTTTGGCTTCATTGTCATCTGAAGGCAGGGAGGTGTGGACATATTGCTCATTTGCAGCTCTGCTGCAGGAACAGTAAGCACTGTCATGGGGGAAGGCAGATAATTTGGGCTGGTCATGTCTTAAGCGATCACTGCAAGACTCGTTTGACGATGCCAGCTGCTCCCTTCAGGCACACAATCAGGTTACTGTGACTCAATGATTTGCTTCAGGTGGAGGTGTCCAGGGAAGTGCACTTAGCCTGGAGCTGCTGCAATGCAATCTGTCTTAGCTGAGACCACAGTTAAGGGCAGCTAATATAAACCATATTAGCTTGCATTTGCCACCCACAGGTAGGTAGTTAGCAAGGCTCAGCTGACATGGAGTAACTTGTTTAGCTGGGAGAACCAGATGGTGTCTCTGAGCCCTTATTCTGCTGCTTCAGATCCTTTGACAATGTCCAGGACCCATAAGCTCTCGGTCAACTCCTCATCCATCCCCAGGCAGAGCTCCATGCACTCCAGATGGTCATTAACATGGAGGGTGATACCCTCTCCTTGTCTTCCCTGCTTGTCCTTCCTAAAGAGCCTGTACCCTTCCATTCCAACACTACAGTCACAGGAGCCATCCCACCACACCTCCGCAATGCCAATAAGATCATAGCCCTGCAGGCATGTGCATGTCTCTAACTCCTCTTATTTATTCCCCATGCTACACGCGTTTGCATAGAGGCATTGATGTTGGGCTCCCGATGAAGGTGATGTACTGGCTGGAATTCCTTTGTGCTGCTCTTCAGGTGCACTCTTGCTGACCTGTGATCTTTCAGTGTTTATATTTTGGTTGTCTGTGTTTTCTCTGGTAAAGACACTCATTTTAAACTTTATTAAATCAATGTAAATAATAATTAAAATCCCACGTGACATTATGTATATCTATGCTGTTTTATTTTTGTATTCCCTGCCTATCCACTATGCTATTTGCCACAGGTGTCATCCGATGCTCTGCTATCTCTATTTTAATACCTATACTAATATTAATAGAGTATATTAACACTCTATTTTAATTGGCAGGAATTGATACAAACTCTACCCATGTTCATTGCAAATAATAACATTTAAGAAAGCTCCATCAATTAAGGCATTACAGACTGTGTTGGCCTCAGCATGAAAATGAAACTCATTTTACAGTGATAACTTTCATGAATTTCTCACTATTTCTCTGTCATTAGTAGAGATCTGTCGTGGTTTAACCTCAGTCGGCAACTAAGCACCACGCAGCCGCTCGCTCACTCCCCCCTGGTGGGATGGGGGAGAGAATTGGAGGAGTAAAAGTGAGAAAACTCATGGGTTGAGATAAAGACAGTTTAATAGGGAAAGCAAAAGCCGTGCGCACAAGCAAAGCAAAGCAAAGCAAGGAATTCATTCACTACTTCCCATGGGCAGGCAGGTGTTCAGCCATCTCCAGGAAAGCAGGGCTCCATCACGCGTAACGGTTACTTGGGAAGCCAAACGCCATCATGCCGAATGTCCCCCACTTCCTCCTCCTTCCCCCAGCTTATATACTGAGCATGATGTCATATGGTATGGAATAACCCGTTGGCCAGTCTGGGTCAGCTGTCCTGGCTGTGCCCCCTCCCAGCTTCTCATGCACCTGGCAGAGCAGGGGAAGCTGAAAAGTCCTTGACCAGTGTAAACTCTACTCAGCAAGAACCAAAACATCAGTGTGTTATCAACATTATTCTCATCCTAAATCCAAAACACAGCACTCTACTAGCTACTGAGAAGAAAATTAACTCTATCCCAGCTGAAACCAGGACAAGATCTTTTTCTCTGAAAGAAGTGATAAAATTGAAGATGCAATTATGCTGACAGGAATCAAGGACAGCATAAATGCATCCTGGATTTTATCACTCTTTCTCTTTGCATGGCATATACCACAGAAAACAGTGTCAATATTGACTGAGCACCACGGTTGTTACCAGCATACCTTTTAAAAATTCAATGTTGTCTGAGATACTGAAACCATGAGGTAATAGTTTTTCTCCAAGGAAACATTCAAATTATTAGAAATGTATGTACTTAAAGGATTGCCATCTAAATATCTAGGGGGTTTTACATCACAGCTATACCTGGTAGCTTTGAATGTCTTGAAGGGATTGGCCTAAGCCATCACATTGGTCTTCCTGAATCTCATATAATATAAATGAGACCATAATCCAGAGAAGTGGTAAATACACGTGTGTGCATGTGTATGCATATATGTATATATATGTATGTATATGTATATATATGTATGTATCTATATACACACACACACACACACATTTGGCCACGAAGGATGAGGAGAAGGCTGAGGTACTTAATGCCTTCTTTGCCTCAGTCTTTAACAGTCGGACTGGTCATCCTCAAGGTTTTCATGCCCCTAAGCTGGGAGATGGAGATAGGACACAGAATGTAGTCCCAGTTGTCGAAGAGGTGGCAGTCACCGACCTGCTCCTCCACCTGGATGCCCACAAGTCTATGGGGCCAGACGGGATCCACCCGAGGATACTGAGGGAGCTGGTGGAGGAGCTTGCCAAGCCGCTCTCCATCATTTATCAGCAGTCCTGGTCAACCGGGGAGGTCCCAGATGACTGGAAGTTAGCTAATGTGACACCCATCTACAAGAAGGGTCGGAAGGAGGATCTGGGGAACTACAGGCCTGTCAGCCTGACCTCGGTGCCAGGGAAGGTCATGGAACAGATCATCCTGAGTGCCGTTATGCGGCATGTGCGGGACAACCGGGGGATCAGGCTCAGCCAGCATGGGTTTATGAAAGGCAGGTCCTGCTTGACTAACCTGGTCTCCTTCTATGACAAGGTGACCCACTTAGTGGATGAGGGGAAGGCTGTGGATGCTGTCTACTTGGACTTCAGTAAGGCCTTTGACACTGTCTCCCACAGCATTCTCCTGCAGAAGCTGGCTGCTCACGGCTTGGACGAGTGCACTCTGAGCTGGGTTAAAAACTGGCTGGACGGCCGAGCCCAGAGAGTTGTGGTGAATGGAGCGAAATCCAGTTGGCGACCGGTCACAAGTGGTGTTCCCCAGGGCTCAGTGTTGGGACCAGTCCTGTTCAATATCTTTATCGATGATCTGGATGAGGGGATTGAGTGCGCCCTCAGTAAGTTTGCAGATGACACCAAGTTGGGTGGGAGTGTCGATCTGCTGGAGGGTAGGAAGGCCCTGCAGAGGGACCTGGACAGGATGGATTGTTGGGCCGGGGCCAACTGTATGAGGTTCAACAAGGCCAAGTGCCGGGTCCTGCACTTCAGTCATAACAACCCCAGGGATTGTTGGGCCGGGGCCAACTGTATGAGGTTCAACAAGGCCAAGTGCCGGGTCCTGCACTTCAGTCATAACAACCCCAGGCAATGCTACAGGCTTGGGGAGGAGTGGCTGGAAAGCAGCCTGGCTGAAAAGGACCTGGGGGTGATGGCTGACAGCCGCCTAAACATGAGCCAGCAGTGTGCTCAGGTGGCCAAGAGGGCCAATGGCATCCTGGCTTGCATCAAGAGTAGCATGGCCAGCAGGACCAGGGAGGTGATCATGCCCCTGTATTCGGCACTGGTGAGGCCGCACCTCGAGTACTGTGTCCAGTTTTGGGCCCCTCACTTCAAGAAGGACATGGAGGTGCTGGAGCGTGTCCAGAGAAGGGCAACGAGGTTGGTGAAGGGTCTAGAGAACAAGTCTTATGAGGAGCGGCTGAGGGAGCTGGGGTTGTTTAGTTTGGAGAAGAGGAGGCTGAGGGGAGACGTTACTGCCCTCTACAACTACCTGAAAGGAGGTTGTAGAGAGGTGGGGGTTGGTCTCTTCACCCCAGTAACAAGCGATAGGATGAGAGGAAATGGCCTCAAGCTGCGCCAGGGAAAGTTTAGGTTGGATATTAGGAAAAACTTCTTTACTGAAAGAGTAGTCAGGCACTGGCACAGGCTGCCCAGGGAAGTGGTTGAGTCCCCATCCCTGGAGGTATTTAAAAGACGGGTAGATGCGGTGCTTGAGGACATGGTTTAGTGGTGGACTTGGCGGTGGTAGGTTAACGGTTGGACCTGATGATCCTAAGGGTCTTTTCCAACCTTAACAATCCTATGATTCCTATGATTCCTATATGATAGAAGGTTATTTTATGTTCTGCTTTAAAAAAAATACAAAACATTGAAATTCTACACAGTATTTTGCCAGGCTTCCACATCCCAATTAATCCTGGGGTATGGACTAAATACTAAGTTGTTAACTGCACAGGAAGGAGACTGTTCATCTTTTATTAATATATTGTCTTCCTCATTTCAGTCATAGCATATTCACTGACTTCATTATGGGAATGGTCAATCATGGCGAGAATAATCTCTTACAGAGAAATAGATTGTTTTAACAAAATGGTGCATTCCACCCAGTTTTACTTTTAGTCTAGAAAGACTTAATTAGTTTGGATTTTCCCTTCTTCCATTCCAACGGTTCTTGTGATTAAGACAGTCAGTTAAAAATTGCTATTAACTCATCAAACATACTTAATGGGCATGCCCAAGTGTTACCCCTCGGGAACTATGCTCCAGTTGTCCTACAAAACAAGGTCTGGATGGCAGGAATGGTCTGTTTTATCTCGGGAACTACACCTCTCAAAACCAGCTAAAACTTTTCCCTCCAGCACAATTACAGCCCTGTTTAAAAAGTCTTAGACAGCTGAGAACTACTGGTTGAGGTTACAATTTCGCCCCCTAAAGCAATGGATCTGTTTCTAGGGTTAGAGATCCCTCAAGATCAGTCCTCAAGGCGAGATAGGATTCAGGGCAGAGAAACAGTGAGAACACAGGGAAAGAGGCTCCAGATTTTGACCGCCTATAGGTGCATGAATCATTATATTTAAAGAGTGAGAGTTTGTGGCTCTCTCACAATTACAAACTCTTAGTCTGATAAAGGGACCCAGCATGGCTATTTGTTGCACATTTCAATATACCTTCCATATTCACCAGCCCTGTACAGATGCTTCAGGGCATCTCAGATGGTTTTAGCTACCTGTGCAAACACATGTTTCTATTCCATCAGACTCAAAAAATAATAATAATTTGATGCAATTGCCTTTTCTCACAGCTGATTTTTTTTTTTTATTTTCGTATAGATCCACACAGCCTAATAAAATCCAAGTTAAGGTCTATCCTTTGGAGCCTGCAGTGAAATCTTAGATGGGTTGCAGTGCATTTTACACCAAGTGTATTTGAACAGTCACCTGGGAATACGTGAACACAGTGCAACTTGAAAAGCAATAAGGGGAAGGACCAGAATGTCTGCCATGGGTAAAATCTAATAACAGGGGGTCAGTAATACTCTGGGAAAAGTCAAATGGTTTGTCTCTGAGTCCAGACTGCAGTGAAAGCATCACACAGCACAGAATAAGTCTGAAATGTGCCAGTTCCAAACGAATATTGTTGTATCTCAGATTCAATAAGCGAAGTGTAAGAGCACTCGCTGAGGTTGTAGACTGAACCATCACACTCATTGCAGGGTTGCTACTATGGAGCTACCAACAAAAGCCTGGACCAAACTGACAGTGCAGCAGTTTTAATCCTCCTCAGGCAGTGTGAATTACTTGTGTGATGAGGATCAAACAGTTACAGTGCTACAGATAGGTATGTCTAAATTAAGCTAGAAAGTTTCTGATAGTAATCTGTATTATGCCTTCCTATGAGGGTCCATATGCAATCCTCACAGCAGGAGCTGAAAGACTAATCTACCCTGTCCTCCACAGAGAAAATCTTTAAGAACATGGCTGAATCACATCAGCAAAACTGCTGTCTGATTCAAATAGATTTAAGTCTGATTCTTGGAGACTATCAGTCTCTAATGGTGTACACCCAGCAGCACCAACTTCATGTGCAGGGATATTTATAAGAATAGATCCTAAAGAATAGCATCCTAAATTAATGTGCATTAGTTTAAATAATTTCCATTACGGACTGGGTCCCGAAACTGCAAATTTAAACTATGAAACGAAACAACAAAAGATACTCCCTTTACTTGATAAAATTTCATCAGGAGTATAGTTTGTAAGTTGTATTCACTATAATTTAAAATATCACAGAATCACTGAGGTGGAAAGGTACTTCTGGAGATCACCGAGTCCAACCCCTCTGCTCAAAGCAGAGTCAGTGAGAGCAGGTTGCTCACAGCCATGTACAGTTGGGTTTTGAATATCTTCAGGGATGGAGATTTCACAGTCTCTCTGGGCAACTTGTTCCAGTGTTTGACCACACATACAGTGAAAAGCTTTTTTCTTATGTTTAAATAGAATTTCCATCTTTGCCTGTGTTCTTCACCCCATCAGGTATTTATACACATTAATAAGATCTCCATGAGCCTTCTCTTCTCCAGACTGAAACCGTCCCAGCTCTCATAGCCTCTCCTTGATGCCCCAAGCCCTTAGTCATCTTTGTGGCCCTTTGCTGGACTCAGGCCTCCTTGTCTCTCATACTGGGGAGCCCAGCATTGGACACAGCACTCCAGGTGTATCTGACCAGTGCTAATTACAGGTGAAAGATCACCTCCCTCAACCTGTTGACGACGCTCTGCCTAGTGCAGCCCAGGAGAATTTTGGCTGCCTTTGCTGCAAGGCTCAGGTTCAACTTGTTGTCCACCAGGACCCCCAGGTCCTTCTCTGCAATGCTCTTTCCAGCTGATTGGCCCCCAGCATTCACTGATGCTTGGGATTATTTCTCTCCTGCTACAGGATTTGGCATTTCCCCTTGTTGAACATCAAGACATTCATCTCTGCCCAGTTCCCCAGCCTGTCAAAGTCCCTCTGACTGGCAGCACACCCATCTGGTGTTTCAGTCACCTTGTATCACCCGCAAACTTGCTGAGGGTGCAACCTGTCCCCTTGTCTAGGTCATTAATGAAAATGTTGAACAGTATTGGCCCCAGTATTGATCCCTGGGGTACAGCACTAGTCAGTGGCCTCCAGCTAGTCTTTGTGCAGCTGATCACAACCCTTTAAGCCTGGTCATTCAGCCAATTTTCAATCCACCTCACTGTCCATTCACCTAACCTTCCCATACTTCATCTGTTTGTCTATGAAGATGTTATGGGAGACAGTGTCAAAAGCCTGTCCACACCCAGTCATTTCATCGTAGGTGGCCATCCATTTGGTCAGGTACGATTTCCCCTTCATAAATCTATGCTGACTGCTCCAAATCACCTCCTTGTCCTTTCTATGTTTAGAGATGGCTTCCAGGAGGATTTACTCCATCATCTTTCCTGGGATTGAGGTGATGCTTACCAGCCTGTAGTTCCCTGAATTCTCCTTCTTGCTCTTCTTGAAGATAGCAGTGAAATTTGCTTTCTTTCAGTCTTCAGGAGACTCTTCTGCTCACCATGACCTTTCAAAGATAATCAAGAGTGGTCTCACAATGACATCAGCCAGCTCCATTGGCACTTATGGGGGCATCCCTGCAGGCTTGGACAGCAAATCTATATTCCTCCCCAGTCACTTGTTCCTCCATCCATCCCTTGTATGTTTCTTTTTCACATTTGACTTTAGTCAGGAGCTCCTTGTTCATTCATGCAGGCCTTCTGCTGCCTTTGCTTGATTTCCTGGACATGGGGATGGACCATTCTTGAGCTTGGAGGAGGCGATTCTTGAAAATTAATCAGCTCTCCTTGACGCCTCTTCTGTCCAGGGCCTCCCAGAGAATTCTTCCAAGCAGATACCTGACCAGGCTGAAGTCTGCTGTCCTGAAGTCAAGGCTTGTAACCTTGTTTTTGCTTTTTTCTCTCTTTTCAGGATCCTGAACTCCACCCTCACATGGTCACCGCTGCCAAAGCTGCCCCTAGTTTTCACATCGCCACACAATTCTTCCTGGTTTGTAAGCATGAAGTCCAGCAAAGCATCTTCCCTCATCGGCTCCTCAATCACCTGTGTCAGCAAGTTGCCATCAGTGCACTTCAGAAACTTTCCAAGTTGCTTGTGCCCTGCTGTGCTGTCCCTGCAGCAGATATTGGGGTGACTGAAGTCCCCCATGAGGACTAGAGCCTGTGAACCTCAGGCTTCTTCCAGATGTCTGAGGAAGATCATAATACGCAAGAATATTTCTAATACCAAGGAGAAAAAGACATCCAGGAATAGATTCAGTTTAAGGAGCAGGTCCATCTAAGTTATTTAGGTCATTATGGATTAGGGGCCTTACAGTAGTTGCCCATTATATGAGAAATTAAGCAATTTATTCATACAGCACTGTCAGCTGCAATCCTCTTTGCCTCATTTGTCTCCTGCTGCAACTGTCTCAGAGGGGATGGTGTGCACAGCAAAGCTCCCAAGAGCTTTACTGTACTAGAATAGACTATATAATAATATTTGGCATGAAATAATGAATACCCAGAGGGCCTGATCCTATGTGGTCCTGACTATTTCATGGAAGACGTGAAGCGTCCACAGTACCTTGCCAAGTCAGAGAAATTTAAGACCTCTGGGTATCTCAGAAGAAGAGCTCAGAGGCTTCTAATAGCCGACCAATGTGCTGAATTAATCAGATTATTGGTGCAATGGGTTTATAGACTAGTTCATATTGCAGTCAAGTCATATTCATACTCCGTTGTCAGTACATTTTGTGTCTGCAGAGGCTGAAAAGCAGTCATGCACAAGGAGATGCTTAATTATGAGATTCCTGTTCATGGGCATGAAGGTGTGCCGTGCAGTAGTGTGGGGGCTCTAAAACCCTATAGAATGCCAGGCAGTTTATCTGCGCAAAAAGTCATTATCAGTAAATGACACATGCTGAGATGGTAAGGAATCACCTGCTGTTATGTCTGCAACAGTCCCCTTTCTCTGCTATTTCTGACCTGTGCTACTCTTTCTAGTGTCTCTCCATGGCGGGCTACAAACAGGATTGCTAAACCCTTCAACAGCCAACAGATCACATCCTGAAGCAGTCATGTATAAAGTCTTTTGTTCAGTCCAAGCGAGTTTTTCTTTTCAGAGAAAATTAAACACCCACTTGGGACTCGGGCAATGAGGAGAAGGAAAACTGATATCCTCAGGTCTCAGCCTCAGATGCTGATACATTCAGCATAGCTGAGCTGTGGGAAAGCGAGCAGTGACTTCAGCTAGCTGGATAAAACTCTACAACACCTAGCACTGGATGCATTACATAGAAACTAGAGGCTAAAATGTCATCAAAGTTGCATCACTGTTGACAGAAACAATGTCCCCTTGATTGCCAAAACAAGTTTGCAAGGACAGAAGTGCTGTTGGGAAGGTGTGGAGAGTTTTACAAATCCCAAAATGATCCATTTTGGGAGGGGTAGGCTTTCTGGTCACTTCTGTGTTGTCTTGAGCATGCTTGGCCACCACGCAATAGTCTGGGATGACCAGTGCCATTAGCTTCCTTTTCCTGAGGCCCCACTGACAGTTTTTATAAAGAAAGTGTTGATCCAAACCAAGCTGTACTCAGAAGTAGAAAAAAAAGGCTGACAGACTTATGAAAATTATTATGAACATTAACAAAAGGCTCTTAAAAAAAAAAAAACAAAACCAAACCCCCTTCATCTTGAAAAGAGCTGCAAAAGGCACAGAAGATGTGCAAAACACTCAGTGCTAATGGCAATTTTCAACATCTGTCTGGGATGCTTAGTAAGTTCTGCTGCCTGTGGATATCTGTCTATGCAAAAAGGAAGGGCAGATCCTACACTCTTACTCATAGAGACATGTATTGTGGCCTGAACAGTTGCACTGAAACCAGTGACGTTGCTCGGGGAATCAGGATTTGCTCTCTGTAAGTACCGTTTATCTGCCCAAGAATAAGGTGCTTGAAAATTATAGATGCTTTCCTGAACTTCCACCGTGTTTTCTCTCTTCCAGTGACAATTCAATATTTTCAGAAATTCACTCTAACTTACTGAAGAGTTTTCCATGGTTATTCAAGATTCAGAATCACAGATGGACACAGTGGTACCCAGTCATTATCGATGCTTACTGTGTCTTATCACAGCCCAACCCTCAATATTTAGATCTAAGAGCAACATGAGTAATGACCCAATTTAGAGAATTTCTAAATAAGCAGCAACCTCTCCCCCGTTACTGATTGCAAAGAGGCAGAGACATATTGAACTGCATACCTATTACCTTTCAGGGACACACCACACTGCCATTCACTGGAGCAACTGAAACTTTATTATTGCTCCCTTCAAGACAAAGGTCAAGAAAGGAATTGCTTTATACCTGCAGAGATGAGGTTTGGGGTTTTTTTTTTAGGAAAAAAGGGGGGGTTTGTTCCTCTTTTTCTTCCTAAGAAAGTATAATGATTCTGGACATTTTTACACAGAAATATATTAGTGCCTAGTGTTAATAAGAATGAAAAAAATCATTTCTCGAGGCACATTATAAATGTATTGTCACAGCATTTCACTTGCATGAAGAGCTAAGCCCAAGATCTGACTATATGTCCGTACTGTCCCCAGTTACAGCAGCTTTTATTAATAACATAGCAAAGCCGAGAACCCTCATTTGTACTTGTTCTTAGCCAGAACCAGGATCTCATTTTTCATTAATACAACCAAAAAACCATAGTGTTTCCCCAGGTCTAATGTCTCCTGGCCCCACACAGACAAGGGAACAATCCATTCTGACTGAAGACTTCTGCTGACTTCATGCGGTGATGATGTTGCTGTGATGGCCAAATACTGCCCTTGTCCAGCCCGTACAAACCAACTGCAAAACATTGTCACAAATGTCAAACATCAAGAAAAGTCATATCCTGCTCAGAGCAAGCATTTCTTATAAAAGCGGTGGACATTTTTGCCACCCTTGATGAAGGGTTTAATGGAGTGGTCTCTTGACCAGACAGCCAGCTCTTCACCTGGTATATTCCAGCCAGGCTACATCAGAGTTTCTGCCCCAAAAAATTCTCTTTGCTTTCAGACATGCAATAGCTCAGTGGAGCATGTAAGTCTGCATGTTCCTCCAAGAGCAGGACCAGGCACTGAGCTGACCATCACATAGGACAGGACTCCTGTGTTGGCCACGTCAGTCAATGTGACTGCACACATTTCTCAGCCCACCAAAGGAACTGGGATGTTAACGGTAGGTTTTAATACAACAGGATTTAGAACAAAGCCATGGTTTTGGGAATTGAGAGATGAAAATATGCCCACCGTGTCCTTGCAGCACAGGTTCACATCCCTTTAATCTTGCTCACAGCAACTTTTCAAGCTTTCCCCACTCTCAGCAACCTCCGTGTAGAGTCCTTGGGACACCAAGAGAAGACCTTTTCTTGCTGTCCTCTCTGAGGCCTGGCTGTATTGGCTGTCTTTTGCCCTTTTGATCAGTCCTCTCTCATCTTCCAGGCTCTCCCTTTGCTGCTTCTCCTTCCAGAGGTCTCCCCTTGCCCACCACCCTCACTCATGCTCCAGGGAAGGAGCAACTCACATGCCTTTCCAGAAGGAAGCACTTGATCCCAAAACAGCAGCCAGGAGGCCACTTTTCTTCCTGTTGCCCAGAGACAAGACTTCGAACAGGGAATAAGACACAATAAAAGAGTTTATAAAGACAGCGCTGGGCCTGAGCTCCTTCCACCTTTTATTGCTCATTATTTAGCCTGCTCTTGGCACAGCGCTTCAGGGCTCAATAAGAAAGGTTCCTGCATGCTGAACGCTGCTCAGACTCTGGATGGTGGCCAGGCCTGGTCCTGGAAGCCTTATCTCAACAGGCAAGACAAGAGAAGGTTAGACATAAGGAGGGTAAGCAACACTGTGGATCTCAGTCCATCCGGTGAAGGGTTTCCAGATTGGGACGTTTGGCTGTGTTCTGAACTGTAAAAAAAGAGAGAAAAAAGTCCTTTCTGTTTGTATGTGTGTATACATATATATTTATTTATATCTCTATCTATCTATAAAAGGATGCCAGGACATGTTGCCGAGCAGCTGAAACTTTATATTTTTCTCAGATCTTCCCTTTTTGCAGCTTTTTATGAACACATTACAAAATAAGAAAAAATTACTAAGTAATTCAGAAATGCCAGAAAGGGTTAGCTTTTTACATTTTTTGACCACTTTTGTCCTGTTTTTAGCACTCTTTTCAAATAAAAAAAAACCCTTGCCCATTCTGGAAGTCATTTTAGCAATGAGACAGCTGCCCTTTCCACTGGGAACCAGGCTCCCAGCTATGAATTTTTACTTAATCTATAACATGTGTAAGAAAGAGGGCCATCACCTGCCATGGCAGAGCCAACATTTCTTTTTTTTGTGGAAGCAGGATTGCAGGGAAGGGTGTAAATGAATTAGAAGGTAAACACAAGCTTTGCCGTCCGTGATTGTTCATACATTCAAAACACCACACAAATTAATGCTGAGGAAGGGAGTTGTACTTGGAGACCTGTAGTTGAACTCTTAAGCCAGAGATTTTGTAGGAATTAACATTGCTTCCCTGTAGCAGTAGCGTAGCAAAACTCAGTGCAACACCTATAGGAGGGGAAAGTGATTTTATTTTAAAACATACAGCAACACTCTCGCACCCACCTTCTTACAAGTGCCATGCAGTACGTTCAAATAGCCTGTGTACCTATGCCCATGTATATCCCAGTGCTTTGGCCAGGTTTCCTTGCAGCAACAGGAAGGAAAAGGGATGCTGGCTACCCAGCCCTCATCATCTCCTCAGCCTGAGGTCAGCCTTCAGGCGCTGGTTTTGAATGAGTCTTTCTTGTACTGCTTCGGATCTGAAAATGATTGTGATCTTTTGCCTCTCCATTCTGTCCCACTTCTGTGAAGCATTAGGATCTGCTTATTAAAGTATTTAGTCTTTTTACATGGATGCTGCTGAAAAGGATCTGTCCTTTTGTTCTCAACATCACCTCTCAATGGCATAGGTAGGTAGGTGACTTGTTGCCTCCAGGAGGCGCGGCGACCTGGTTCAGGAACGGCACGGCGGCCAACCCCAGGCCACTCGGGCCATCAGCTCACAGACACCAATGTGGTGGATGGCAAATGGCATTTATTGATAAGTAACACAACATTATATAGCTAAAACTCACAACGTCACATCCGCCTGCTTACATCATAGACTAAACACTATTGGCTATCAGGAGAGGGGACCCTATCTTTCTGTACAACGCGACATCTTCTGGCCGCCAGACCCTAACCAACCACAGTGACCTGTCCTTTTTTTTTTTTTTTTTAAGATTTCTCCTTCTTTTAGGATGTCCCTTGCTTTAGGTTGCCTTTTATTATCTGTTCTGGGTGTCCTGATGGACTTCATGCAGATGTGCTGGGAACTTAATATGCTGCCAACCCAGGTGCCATTGGCACCTGCCTTTCCTACAGCCCATCTCCTGCCATCCCTCCTGGTTCTACCACACCCAGGTGGTCCCATCCATTTCCCATTTGTAGAAGTTTTAACGCTGCTATTACAAACTTCTACAATCCTAATGGATACGATAGAGCTAACATCATGTTCTGTTTTGCCAGCCTCTTTAATTAAAAAAGAAAAAAAAATCACCCTCTCAATGTTACAGCTCAAAAATCAGCCCCCAGCAATTAGGAAGATACAATCACCCTATTTCTACTTCTTTCCTCAGGGCAGCACACACGGAAAATAGATATGTTCTGTGAAAAGAAGCATTGCATTACTTATATTTTATCATCCCACTGCTGAGTTTTATGTATTTGATTTGGCCTTTTACTCAATTTCTTGTAATTGATTTTTCCCCCCCCCACAACTGGATGCAGTTTCCTGCAGTTATTATCCTGCCAAAATTTAAATCTGTGCATATAATCCCAAGGTTAATAGAGGGCTTCGGAAAAGGAGGGAGAAACGTAACTGAGTGACAAAATCACAGCCTCAGCAGCCTTATTAATGTATGAGATTTAGAAGGAAATCTTTGCGTAAAGCAACAGTACAGACTGCAGACTTACTCACCTGATCTGCAAATGTTCAGCTTTTGGAGTATTCCTATTTATGCCTAAACACTTACAGGGTGAAGTGGAAGGGTCCCAAAATAGGATCAGGATTTTAAGCGCGCTCAAGAGGTTTGCCAGAACCTTGATGCAGAAGTGGGGCTGGGAGCAAGAAGTGGCACAGCAGGACCAAGAACAGAGTAGTGAGCCAAAAGTCAAGAGACCGTTGTTTGGGTATCCCGGTTTCCAGGTGAGGTAACAGCCTCCCAGAGGTCATGGCGTGTCTTCTTTCAGGAAGATTTATCTTCTGAGATACTCTCGTTTCCTTCAGTCATCAATGGTAATGAGAGCAAAAGTCTTAGGGAATCCCATGTACAGTCCAGACCAAAAAACCTATTTATTGCGGCTAAACGCTAAATGGAACAATAGAAGAGGCCATCATTTTATATTATATTACTGTCGCAAGTGTTGAATAAGTAAAGAGAGTAATAGAAAAGGTAATTAAATGAGGTTTTAAAAAATTCACATGCTGTATATATTATATTTCCTTTGTTAAATATAATCACAAGGATTCTGTACAGGTAGTTAATATTTTGGGAAATTTTTCCCATCTTACATCAGGGTTGGAATTGCTGGACATTGAAGAATGCACAATGTTTTCCAAACTTCTGAAATCTTCCTAGGGCAAAGACATCACTTTTAATATCTGTGGTACTTATGACAGTACTTAAAATTTTTCACCTGTCATATTGCTGAAGTGATATCAGCCCTTCTACACAGCCCTTAAAAATATTCTCTATTTAATCTCAGTAAGTCAGAGGTCCCAGGGATCACTTTAAGTATAAACATGCATATATATCTTAAAGTGCAAACAGCAAAATGTGCTTGGTGAAGAACGAGCTAAACCAGCAGCCTAGTGAGATGTTACCATGAGAGAGATATTAATTTGCTTGTGCATCTCATTCTAAATAGCATCAGCTGGATCAAGTCAGCTGATCCAAATAAAGCAATTAGGAATAATTGGGAGAAGTACACATCAGTGTCTTTCCTCTTACAGGTATAGAAAAATTCTGCATATGCACATGCCTTTTTCTCTAGAGCCTGTACAGAAAGGCTTCAACTTCTCCTCCTCCTGCCCCACCTGTCATTCAGAGGGAACTGATAAAAACTGATGCTCTGTTAATGTACTGCACCTGACCACCTCCTAATGTTGCGGGTCAGTAGTAACTTCCCAGCTGCCATTAAATGCTTCTTATTTTTTTGGAAACCTAAACATACACACACACACACGCTCACACACTGCTTCAGCCTACAGCACGTCCAGAAGCCATAGCAACCAGCAGAGAAACCTCGGCTTGCTTGAGCTGCACTCCCCAACACCTTCTTCTCATCACACAAGATGCCCCGGCTCTCAAACAGGGTGCGAGCCTTTTCACTTAAAACCCACAGTTCAGAAGGGGTAGCTAAGTATGTTTTATTATTTCATACTGTAGTCAAAGCTTCCACCTTTTCTTTGGTGCCCATATCATTCAGGATATGGAAAAGAGTTGTTTTTTTAAATATGCTTGGGCTCTCCCTCAAAATTTCAAATTTAAGGTTCAAACTGAGATCAACTTTTTTTTAAAAGTAGCTAAAGACTTCTACATGTATAATGCACCATGGTGGGGGAAACCAGAGTTAGCTGTGAATCAATCTGGGTACAAGACTGTTAGCACCCACGGGCTTTCTGACCTACCTGATAAACTTTATTTTACAATTCAAGTGTTATTTTGCTTTCAGCTGAAGTGGTGCAAACGAGGGCACAGACCCCCCCAAACCTCTCTCCTCACCCATTGCTGCACCAGATCCCTGAGAGGCTCCAGGCATCACGCAGTGCTCTTCAGCACATTCTGGAGCCCACGCCATCTCCGACATTATTTCAGCCCAAAGTGCGCCAGTCCCAGCTCTATCAGACGGCTCTATCTGTGCCGATCGTCTAGAGCAGAGTTAAGTAAGTCCCATCCGTTGAGGTGAAAATGAAATCAGTGAGAGCTTTGATGTTTTAAAGGGAATTTTAACACCCACCAGAAATGGCTTTTCTGAAGAAATGATGATTTGGTGGGGGAAAAAAGAAATGCAATGGTGTTTGGGAGGGGAAGGGAAGAATAAGAAAGTGAAAACTGAAAATCTTGGTAAAGGATGCTGTTTTGCAGACTGAAACCACTGAAAAAATGCTTTCTTAGTCCATCTTCTTTTTTGTCCTAAAAAAAAACCCCAAAACAGCATTTATCCCTTTTTAAATACAAAAATTGAGAAAAAATGCTTTTCAAAATTCTCCACTTAACATCTTTGCATCTATTCAATCAACAATACCTACAACCTTGTTTTAATCACACCTTGAAAGCCAAGTAGTTGAGAAATACAGATTAAAATCTTCGGAGGATGTAGGAAGTCTGACGTTAGCAGGAGAACCTTTTAAAGCAGTCCAAACTTTACAAACTAGTTCTAAGCCTCCAGCAATGGAAAGTAAGGCAATGGATGAGAGTGCAGCTCATTTGGAAAAAAAAAAAAGCAAAAGCAGCTATCATAGTATAATATTCTCCCAGGCTTGCTATTTTAATAAGCTCCATTGGTGCACATTGTGGTTTTCCCTGTCTTCCCAAGACCCCTAGACCATTACAACTCTAAAATTACTTAGTCCCAATTTCAGCGGTTTGAACAAATCTAGAAAAAATATCTCTGCTGTTGCTTTATATGCAGTTTATGGTGCAAAACTAGGCTGACCGCTTTGGAAGTTAAAAGTCACCTTGTGTTTCAAGTCCTCAGATCACAGAGCAAGATGGAGTCATGATGATCGAGCCAGGTCTTCATAAACCAACGGCAGGATTCCCTGAGCAATTCTTGTGCTGGGGAAGTGCTCGAACTAGAAAATCACCCAACTCTGGTGATGGAGACTCCACCACAGCCCTTGATAGTTTTTAAGGATTTATTATGCTCACTGCTAAATGGCTATAGCTTTTTTGTCCTCTGTATGTATTCATTTTCAAAACACGAAACTTTTAATATCTGTTTGCTGGGCTGATGATCAGCTCTGTTTACCCTCTAAGTATTTATCAGCCATGACATTATCTATTAACCTTCCTTGACAAGTTAAATAGATTGGGCCCCTACTTGTTTACTGCAAGGCATATTTGCCAAACCTGTAATTATTCTCCTGAGCAATAGCTTGTTTCCCATTTTAAGCTACTCCAAGTAACTCCCTTGCTACAAGAAGGACATCGAGGTGCTGAAGTGTATCCAGAGAAGGGCAACGGACTGGTGAAGGGTCTGGAGCACAAGTCTTATGGGGAGCAGCTGAGGGAACTGGGGTTATTTAGCCTGGAGAAGAGGAGGCTGAGGGGAGACCTTATCACTCTCTACAACTACCTGAAAGGAGGCTGTAGCGAGGTGGGGGTCGGTCTCTTCTCCCAAGTAACAAGTGATAGGACGAGAGGAAATGGCCTCAAGCTGCGCCAGGGAAAGTTTAGGTTGGGTGTTAGGAAAAACTTCTTCACTGAAAGTGGTCAGGCACTGGCACAGGCTGCCCAGGGAAGTGGTTGAGTCCCCATCCCCGGAGGTATTTAAAAGATGGGTAGATGTGGTGCTTGAGGACATGGTTTAGTGGTGGACTTGGCAGTGCTGTGTTTGCAGCTGTACTCAATCATCTTAAAGGTCTTTTCCAATGTAAATGATTCTATGATCATTTATAGGTAGAAGCCATCTAAGCAAACCATAGCCTCTTAAAAAAGGTGAATTGAAGTTGCAGAGACCCACATCTCTCCATTTTGTCTATTTTGTGGGCAGTGGTTTATTTCCAGTCTTCTGTACTCCTTAGACAAGCTTAGTCCTGCTCTGCAACTTCCAAGGAGCTGGAAGGATACCAGTGGATGAAGCTGTGTCACAGCCTGCACCATCACAAAGTGGAGCAGCACTTCCTCACTTGTAAGGTTTACCAACTCTTGCAGTTGCATCCGTTATAGCCTGCGGGAATGAAATGCTCTGGCTGGTCTTCAGCCTGCGGCTCCCAAATGTACTTTCTGTACTTGGCCCACAATCCCAAATAAAAGTTGAGAATCCAAATATATCATGTTGGCCACATAACTAGCTCCGTCAGGCTGATTGATTGACATTTCTCTGTGCAACTCTGAAATACAGAAAGCAGGGACATTCACATACCGCAGTCAGCCAGAGGCAAACAAGTACACCTGATGACACTCTCTGGAGGTGGTGATGGTGACAGACCGCTCCGAGAACTCTCCCATCCTCACGTTAGCACCAGCGCAGCTGCCAGACACAAGCAGTGACACATAGACAGACATGGGAATTTCTAAGAAAATAACACACAATCTTATTCAAAATACATGTAGCTAACATGAAATGAGGCATGGTGAATAGCAAGTATTTTTATATTTGTAGTGCCACGAATGTCAGCAGCAGTTTGATGATGATGAGTCAATTTCCCAACGGCTGAAGGATAGTAAAAATAGTACGAAATACCTAGCTTTTATATTCTTATTCTCAAGCTAACCTCAAGCGCTACAGATGTTAAAGAAATCCAAGAACCTAGCACATCCATACAAAGCCATGACTTAATGAAAATACCTGCTTATTAAGAACTGACACTTCCAAATGCCTGGGATATTCAAAATGCATTGTATCAGTGTAGTGAAACCACGGGCGCTCACAGGTGGCAGGACAAGCCCGCAGATCACCTGCACAAAGATGACCATCTACTGCACCTCCTGAGAGTTTATACTGATGTCGACATGGCTGCTTGGGTATAGAGAAGCTGTCATCCAAATTAGGTCAAGCTGTGTAGCTGTAATATCAGCATAGAAGGAAGCTTGCTGCTGGCATTGCACTGCAGCCAACAGAGTCTTGTCTTCTATAATGAAAGCACAGGCAACAATTTCTTCCACCCTTGATTGTTTCAAGCAATTTTCAGCTTCAGTTTTATTACTATAATTCAAATCAATACCTGGAAAAAGGGTAGTGGTTGACCTACTGAGAGTTTATCAGCACATGAACTATCACGCTGTTATGCCTGGTAACACAGCAGACACAAACCACAGACACGCGCTGTATTGCTTCTCCCACCCCAGTAAAGTGTTCCGCAAGGAAAGCACAAGCATGGGAAGAGAGGGAGAAGCACAAGAGAAAAGGTGTTTTGCGCTTGGTTGCGTATTTCAGGCAAACAGGTACATGGGAGAATTCAGCAGCTACCAAGGGATTAAGTCCTCACGGGATCCCAGTTTTGCAGCAACACCAAATACTCCAAGTGGGAAGGAACAAGGTGAAAGTGTCCTGCTCTCTCCCCCCACACAATTCCCTCAGCTAAAATGATCCAATGCATAATATAAGGTATTCTAGAGATTCTTGTTCAAATTCTGCTAAAACAGAAGGTCTAAATTTCCAAACATGGTTTGATAGCTTTTTGGCAAGGGGTTCAAAAAAAGAACAGCCAAAACCACGAAGCTATTTCCCCCCCGTCCCTCAATTTGAGTAAACTAGAGTCAAGCAGTTCTTGTGAAATTCTGCTACTGAAATAAAAGGGAGTTTTCCCTCCTAAGTTAATGGGATATTTTGATTACAAACAGACAACCATTCCTTTTTTCTGTATTTTTAATTTCCCTACATCCTCAAAAAGAAAAAAGAGATAAGATCTTATTTTGTATATAAAAATACTAACTTCTTTGGTCACATATTATTTTAACAGAAGATTATCAAAGAAGTCATCTTCTACCCCTGAAAACAGGGACTTGCCTGTAAGCCACTCCTATTTACTCATGTGAAGAACAGCAGAGACCAATGCTGCATTAACCAAGTCCTGTGTTGCAGCTGAGTTTCATCTAGAAAGAAATGGTTAATTCCAAGTGTTGCAATCCCCCTCTCAACTCTATTTTTCTACCTTGTATATTTGAAAGCAATAGGGCAACAGATTAACAGACAGGACTTACACTGGATTAGGGGGGAATTAGCCAATTTACTCAATGAATTGTCCCATATCCACAGCAAGGACTACTAGACTCCTGGACAACCTTGCTTGATGCTGCTGTGAAAACCTTGGCCTCAGATGGATGATTCCTAGTTCCTCTCCCCTCTCATCCTCCTCCTCCCCCAGTTTAAATCCTGCTAAAGAAAGAAGTTCTTGGCAGGAAGCTCACAACTTAAGACAGGTCACTGAAATAAAGAACCAACTACTTCCACAAGTACAAACTCCTATAGGAGTGGGGTAATTTTTATTGAACTCTGAGATGATCAATTGCAAAGCACAGCAATAAAATCCAGAACTGGAACATTTCGTAACAGCCTGAAATGTAGAATTGATTTTTATCATCATAAGGGTTTGACATGCACTTTTTGCAGGACACTTAAAGCTTTAACATTTCCTTTTGATCAGTGTAATTGCCCATTCCCTCCCCAATATGCACTTATGTTCTAAATTGCAGTGACTTCCTGATTTCTGAGAAGTAAGGCACTACACTGTCCTTTCAGAGTAGTTACAGATTATCATACCAGACGCTTCTCTCCAAGATCTGAAGTTCATATTGTCCACAGAGGAAAATGCAACTGGTGACTGAAGATGTATATCCAGTGATGAATAACTATCACCACTGTTACCAAAACAGCCATTGCATTCTAGGTGATCTACTGTCAGACTTGAGAGGAAGCCTTCAGTGCACAGAGCAGAGCTAACAGTGGTCATCCTCTCACCTAGGGAAACTGTTCGCTCTGTTCTGGAAAATTTCATTAAAGCTCCCCTTTTCAAACTAGGGGATCGATTTTAACCACAGTTTCTAACAATCAGTATGTTCTTATGGCTGGGGACAAGGCACTGGATGGATGAAGACCTCTGCATTTATAATTTTGCAATAGGAGTTGCAGCCACTGCAATGCTTTCAATTGCACATTCATCAGTGCCACGGCGGATTCTGAAGTAACCATCTTCTCCCCATGAGGTGCCCCAGCTGTTCTTCACAATCCAGAACTTCTCACCACTTCCTGGGTCTATACCATAGCCCACCAGCAGGACAGCATGATTGGTCAATTCAAAAGGATTTAAGTCATCCTGCAGCCCAGTGTGATGGTAGATCCCCTCTTTATAAAGCATGAAATCACTATAAACCTCAAAGGCAACAGCCACTGGCCCATGCAGAACAAGCTCAAGTTTCATCAGGGCTTCATTGCAGCCTCCATAGAAACCACCAACATAGTGGTACTCAGAAGTGTAGTAGTGGTAACAGCTGCGCTTGAAAGTGCATGGAGAATCTTGGGCTGTATAAGGGAAGCAGTCCTCTTCTACCACACCAAAGTCTTGGACGTACTTTCCAGCAGTGAGGTACGGGAAGCCACCATCGCAACCTAAACAGAAAAAAAAACCCCTGCTTATTCCCTTGGAGAGTTATTTGAGGTGGGAGACTCTCCTACTCAAATCTTTTGGAACACTTTTAGATACAGGATTGAACACAAACTGCAGTGACCCCAGATAATCCTAATATTCCAGTTAGCTATAGCTAGCTTTCTGAAACACACAAGACAAAACTCACATCAGTGGGAGCTACACTAGGAACACTAATGCATGGACCACCTTCTCATCCAACTGCTCCTGAAACTCTCCGTCAGGAAGAGCAGTTAGGACAGGTCTTTTTACTGTGTGTAACTAACGCAGGTACTGTCCTTTTGAAAGCTTTAGTCATTGCTTTTGCTCATCGACCCCTGCCCGTATGCTCCTCCTCCCTCTGAGTATGCTTTTGGGAGGATATTTGGTTCCACTGTTTCTAAGCATGCGTTGCAATGTAGCTATATTTTTAGCCCTACTCCTTAGATATTCCCCACGTCCCAGGTAGATCTACCTAAAATCCAATAACATCCTGAGCATGAGGCCACCTGCTCCTGGTTCAATCTCATCCCTACAGTAAGGTGGGCTGACAACTCTGGAATATTTTCTGTAATCTTTCAAAAAAAGAAGTACTATACAATATAGCCTGCCAGATACTTTATGAAAAAACTAAATTATGGGTGACGGGGAAGGCAAAGTTTTTAATATACAGTCTCCTTCTGCAGCATTATCATTACTGAAAGTTATCTTTGTATACACCAGTGTACATACCCTGAGAATACTGGCTGCAAGACACAACCTGCTGAGGACTAAAGATTGGTTTCTGAGTGTTGTTTGTGAGGATACGTATTCTTGCTTCCAGCATGCCCATGGAGGAAAATGCGTAACAGCTGCCACATGAGCCTGAAGAAAAAGGAACCACAAAGAGCAGTCAGCAACATAAACAAGCCAAGTCACCTGCATTCAGGTACAACTACTGCTAGAGTCCACTGAAAAGAGTCAAAACCTACCAGACAGTGACTAGACCTTGAACACTCATAGAGCAAAAACTTTAAATATACATTTAGCTTTTAAGCATGCAATTCAAAAAAACAGTTCAAACAACTTTTGAAGGAACACTGAGCTTATTCAAGAATAAGAGACAATATTGCTCTTCAGTGTTTTGCAGTAGTAACATTTAAGAGCTATGCTATTCCTTCAGAATGAACCCACAGGGACCACATTAGCAGGGCTGAGAAGGCTCATAACCTACTGCCTCAGACTATAACCCTTTATGGAGCACATATGCTAAGGGGCAATGAATATTTTAAGTGAATGCTGACAATATTGTTCTAGATTATTTCAACCTATCAATGGATTTAATGCTGTAATTTCCAGTTTAAAAAAATATTACACCTCTAGAGCTACCCCTAAAATAACTGACTTTTGAGTGGTATAAATAGCAGGTTTGATACAGTGGATTCATCTCAGCTCCCCTTACTTCCCAAGGGCATATAATTTTTACACTGGCTTTTCAGAGGCACCTTAATTTCCCTTCTGTTTCCTGGGAGAGAGTTAAGTCCCCTTACTTTTGCATCAAAATTTAGTATTGCTTCTAGTTTTAGGCCTCTTCACTCTCTAAGAGCTTCCTGTAACACATTAAAAACCTTTGGAAGTGTAATGACAAGCATCACAGGGCAGGACAATTACTTGGATGAGGTCCTATTTTATCTGCTGATTGTCACCAAGGTGCTTGATTTCCTTTTGTTTCCTGACAGTAGGAAAGTCAAATATTGCAGAGCTATGAAAAGGAGGGAGGCTTGAGGAACAAAACAAAATACTTTCTCCTGAACTGTGTAGGTGTGTAAAAGCAGAGCTATTACAAAAGCAAGACTTCGTGAAATTGCGCCTTCACTCAGTTAGACAGATCTTTGAAGAGAAGGGGCAAAAATCAGCCTGAACATGAACAGTCTTTGCCCAGCAGGGCACACTGAAGCAGTGAAAGGTGCCTCCCACTCACTGTACAGTCACAGCAGAGATGGGCCATGCTGCAGAACACTTTGTTGCGTTTTGTGTGCAAAAATGTAAAAAATACAATTAACACAACCATTTCAGTCTGAAGTCTGTTGGGGTGGTTGCTAAATTTCTTTCCTGTTACCACAGTGGTGTTTGTGAGGCCCATAGCATGGCAACCACACTGCATCAGCAGAGACCAACACAGCTGCAACAGTAGTTGCTTTTCCAAGACTTCCCACAACTTCTCTTCCAGAGTCAACTGAAGCTTCAGCCACATCAGATTCCACTCACTCTGCTGTAAAGGGCTGTTACGTTATGAGGAGTAAGGAGGAGACACAGCACACCTAGTGAAGAATCAGCTGACCAGGCTTTTCACCCACTTTGATCTGCAGAAAAAGCTTGCAAAGAAGTCAGCAAGAAATTGGAACTGCACTCTAAGGCTAATGAAATCTGTAGGTTCCCCTCTTCTGTCCCCCAGTAAAGTTGATAACAAGCAATGACAGGGCTATCTTCAAAGATGACATCTCTTGGCTCAAAGATGCAGTTACTGCTCTATAAACAACCTGAGAACTCAACCTTTACTTTCTTGACTATAGGAAATAATAGCAGGGATGCTAACACACTGGCAATAAATACTACAGTCCAAGACAACTGCAGTTGCATGAAGCCTGCGATGTCTCAAGGTATCCTACAGAGAATGCACATTTACCTTTTAATTCTTGTCCACTTCAGATGCTGTTTTTTTTTTTTTTTCTCCTTAGGTAAAGAGCAGCGACTCCACAAGCATGAGATGCAGGAAGCCATGATCTTGTAATTCATACAATTCTCTCTGCATATGCCACACAACTGGCATCTTACTGCTTGCAGCCTTCTCCCCCATGGCATTTTCTAATTAGTCATCTAATAATCTTAATGATGTACAACTAAGACTTTCTAATACCATCATTTTAATGAAGCAATGATATGCAGTGCCTCAGAAAATCATACAAGCTACCATAAGCAAGACTTAATTTGTATGACAGCACTATTTTGCACAAGGTCCTCTTTTGGAGGTTTTGTGGGTGGTTTTTTGGGTTTTTTTTGTGTTAGGTTTTTTTTTTTTAAATCCTGAAAGCTAAGTTTCTTATTTAAGGGAGCAGAATGCATATTCCACAGAAATTTAACATACTCAGCATGGATTCTCAGATTACAGGAAAAATGTAGGCAGCTTTAGTATTGGAAGCAACAGATTAATTCTCATTTAGAGAAACTCTGAAGCAACACGGTGGAGAAAGGGTAAGTTTGGGACTGAGCGTTCAACTGTTTGGAAGGTAAAAGAGCTCTTGGGATATTCACAGTTCACACAAGGAGAAACTACATGATCGCACCTCCATAGGACTGTATCATTTCCTGTTGCCATCTTTCAGTGATGCTGTGTGTCAGCTTGCGGGCTACAAGTCCCACAAACTTTCCTGTGTTTCTTCTGCTCCTAGGAGTCCAGCTGGCAGAATTTGGCAGAACTAAGCCATAACGAAGGACCAGTGATTTAATTGATTTCCTCCCTACCATGCTAATGTTATGTTCTCATTCCCTCGAAGTTGCAACCAGATAGCTACCAGTAGATGCAAATTTCTTTGGAAATGGTGGATCACAGAAGGGACACATTAACTGAGTCCACCTCTGGCCTCCAGTATGTAGCTATCTAATGCAGGTATCTCACACCACAGTGCTATTAAAGCACTCCCTATAGAATAAACATATACTAGAATGGTATCCTTTTAAGTCTACTTTGAGCTAAATCCTTGCCTATCACAGGGGCAAAGGAAAAAAAATCATTTTTACAAGTATTTTGTATTTATCAGTGTCCACACTCTTCATAGTGACTGACACCTCCTCCTGCAACTAGCCATTTAAGTAACTCCTAAAGTTATCAAGGGGATAAGATTTGGAGGCAGTATAAACAATTTTAATGGGTTTATTCACTAAAGCTGCATGATAATTTGCCATCAGCAGGAAGCAGGGAAAGAATTAAATGTACATCAGTTTTGTCAGCGTGCAGAAAACCATGACTGAGACTGTTTGGACAAAACTTGACAGCTGTCTTTATGCAGGGCACTGTGGTAATTGGCTTTCACTCCAGCAAGAGACACTGCTGTTTGGATAAGCCAGTACCACCTTCTACTTTGGCACGGTGTTGCCAGCAAGGACTCCACCCAGTTTCTGCAGGCTATTCATAGTAAAGGTGCAATCTGTCAACTGCAAGACACTAGACGAAACCTCCTTGTTAACAGCAAATTACCAAGTACATCAGTGGACCTCTAGAGTGTTTTATTCAGTTTTGACTTTTTTTTTTTACCTTGATTCCGAACAGGGCTGACATAATTGACACCATTCACATTTCTCCAGTCCCAGGATTCTGGCAAGCTTGAAACTTGTTTGAGTAACTCAAGTGTTAGAGGTGCAGGCTTTGGTCTAAAGAGGAGAAAATGCTTCTGAGTAACACATCACACTCTAGGAAACAAAACAATCATGTCATGCTCAGTTGTCATCCTCTGGCTTCTACTAGTTGCACTTACTTCGCGCTAAGCAATTTGAAACAGTGTCCATCTAAGCTGAGTGGGTGTCAATCTCAAGAGATTAGTTTCAGCAGGATGCAAGACCTACTCAAATCCCTCCCTGAGGGAACTATATTATGAACTATCCACAAGCTGGTGAGGTCAAATACTTTTGAACTGATCTGAAGTGCTGAGGTAACTCTCAGTGACTGTAGCAATGCAGCTCTGCAACAGCTATTTTACACCTCTGCCATCACGAGGTGCGTAGAATATCTGACTGCAGAAGGCACCTTGCCTTGGCAGCACGCGCTGATAGCAACTACAGGCTATTTAACTGCAGACAGACATGGCTTACATCAACACTTCAATAACTGCAGTCCCACTTGCCCCAGAGACTTCCCTGGAGCAAGTTTTTACTGTGACTATTGAAGGAGTATTAAATGTTACTTGTCCTCATCTACCACTTGCAGCCAAGTGATGCTCATGTATCAGCAAGCCAAGAGCTTCCTGCATTCAGCTTTCACATAAGCTGATGCTTGTCCCTTAAGTCATGCTTCAAGTGCCATTCACAAACACCAGACACCGGAGACTGTTCTGAAAGCATGAGAGGGCCAACAAAATACTGTCACAGCACTACATGGTGCAACAGGCTTCCAAATAGGTTACTGTATTTAAGACCACCTACAAGGGGACTTCTGCTTATAGGATGAAACCATGATAGTCTGCACGATACTCCCATGCAAATCAGAATTTTTATTGTATAGTAGGACCTTCTTCTACAAACATACAATTGCCACAGTTTAGAAAAGTAAGTAGCATTTGTACCCTCAGCAGTATCAGAGTGGAAAAAGCAAAAATACAAAGAAGGTAAAAGAGCTGTAAAGGGAATCTCCACAAAGAACTCTAGTTCTCAAATTAATGTAGAGGACCATGCATCCATCTCCATTACCACTCTGTGCCATATGATCTGCAAGACCCTAAGGCACCCTCAGGGCTACTTCATGCTTCTTCACTGAGACACTCTACTCCTGTTAGAGGACCCTGACTGAAGGCGTGGCAAGTTAAAGTAACCAGAAAATTCCCTCAGAAAAAATCTTTATTATTCATGTCTAACAGAAGAATGTGGTTCACTGCTTTTAATTGCAATTATGAACTAGCAGAACCAGGAAGATGGTCAAGCAGAAACTCATGACTATGGCAAGCAGCTGGTGGGTTGACAGGAGAGTGAGATGATAACTCAGACTGTCCCCACTTCTTCCCTGCACATAGGAATTCAGCAGTGAGTTACTGGGCAAGATTAAAGGGTAGATGACCCTGTTTGTCTCAACTACTCAAGACAACACATGCTCAGAATAATCATTCAAATGAAGAAATATGTTGGCACTCCATGAAAGTGAGCTGGAAGGCCTTGAAACTTGATTAAACAACTGAACTACAAGCCAAAACACAGCTGGGAAGAGCCAGGACAAATACAAGCAGATTCTTTGCAGCAGTGGGGTATATGGCAAAACAAAAGGCCTTAGTACCTTGGAGCTCTGGAAGAAAGACCCCCAGCTCGTCTAGTTAGATCTTCCAGGGCAAAGTTCTCATACTCCTTGTATCTTGTTGCTCTCCAGGACTTCTGCCGAGCATTGATAGCATTTACAAAGTCAAAGTTGTGCAAATAACGTCTGCTTGAAAGTCTGCAAACAAAAGCAACCAAATAAAACAGTAAGAAGATGACTGGGATTGAGAAGTAAATGTGTTCCCTAAACTGAATATGGAAGACGAACTCTAAGTGTCTTCTGGTAGGTACTGATAAAGAAACATGCAATTACTGGATCAAGGCAAGGTTTCTGAAATTTGAGACACTAACTACAAGGCTACGATCATCTTCTTTAGACATGCCAGTTTTGTAATCGGGCTTCACCACAGACTGAAGGAGAAAGTGTGTGATGTGATGGGTACACCCTCCTCTGTCTTTGTGCATTCAGGTTTATTCCCAACATTATCACTGGCATTAACTTTGCGCTCAGTCACAGAATTGGTCCACATGGTTTTAGCTGAAACCTGAAGCACAGTTACCAAACATTTTATTCCAGTAAAAGGTCACTTATCTGTTGCTTACCTTCCCCTGGGCTTCTGGAGAGGTAGCTCATTTATGTGAACATCTGAGGGAGACGAAAAAATCTTACGTCCACTGAAACAAGCCCAGTTGTGGCCAAGTACATCATGTACCCATCCTGGCAGAGTCTCATTGCAGTAGCTGGTTACATTCTGGCCTTCCTTTTTGTACTGTAATGTGAAGAGGTTATGCTTGTGTTGAGTGGATGCATTTGGTAGCATAGCAGTAGCCCCTACCCACCCAGCTGCTTTTTGCCTGTGTTTCAGACGAAGTGGCCAAACATATATTTCAGATCAACCAGCACCATGTTTGATTTCAAGACAAAGAAGCATCAAAAAAAGGTTAAGCAGATGGAAGAAACTGATCTTATCAAATTGCTAGAGGAAGATCAACAGGTTGTGACTTGCACTTTTAGCAACAAAGCATGCATTAGTATCAGTATCAACTAACAGGTGCTAATTGTTTGGGTTCAACAGTTACTTTCTAGGCAAAATGTAAGAGACCTCTTAGCATTTATCCTTCTTTTCAAGGCTCTGTGGGTTCTTGCACCAAATATATGACTAGTCAAACTAACCCTGGACTGCTGCAAAAATTTGTGGAACTAAGACTCATGGCAGCCTGAAAAGTAAACACAGGGAGGATGGCAAGTTTCTCACCCCATAACCTCTCAGGGAGATTCATACTATAGCATTTCTGTTTTAGAAGTCACAATCAAAGATGAGGCTTCCTGCAACTGCTTTAAGTTTTAGCTGTGGTGGAAGAGCATTAAGAAACAATTTCACCTGAACTATCAAAATGAGACAATAAGAAATGATGATCCATTCAGAGCAACTCATTTGAAGTTGGTGGTGAGGAGAGTGTTACTAAAGCATCAAGTCCCAAGTCCTAATACTTCCTTATTCAGCCATGCAAGTCTTCATTTTACCACTGAAGAGGAGTAATAAGTTAATCTATTCAGTATAATGTGTTTTCATACAACTAACACTTTGCCCAGCTGCGTAAGCTTCCTGGATTAGCAATTCCTTGACAGCAGAATGGCCCAGGGGGGTGGGAACAAAACTATCTTTACTCATCTCTTAAGGTTAAAGTCTGGTTTGTATTAAGCTACACAGGAGCCTGAAAACCCCACGCAACAAAAGCTTTAACTTAACTCTCCTAATCACACAAATCACCTAAATAGAATCCAAGTTTCCTAGTTCAAGAATACTTTATTAAATCCCATCCCATTTGAGTTGTACCTGTACAACAGTACAGGGGATTTTGTAGCTATGTTTCAACAAAATGCTTGCTCAGTCTCTTCACCAAAGAAGGTGGTGGCTTACAGTGATGGAAATGCCTCAAGATGGAAAATAAAGTAAATAAAGAGACTGGGAGGTTTCTGACTATGTCAAGGCTCTGTGGGGAATCTGAAGGAGAACACATAATGAAATAATTAAGTCTCTCAATCAGAGGGATAAAGTTAAAGGTTAATCCTCTGACTGTTTTAGAACAATGGGAACTTGCTTTGTCCCCAGTTTGGAGGTTGCAGAGGCATCACATCTACACCCGTGGTTGTCTAGCAAGGTAAGCACGTTTGCTGACCCGAACAGGATGGGGGCAGCAGAAGGCCGAGCTGTTACTTTGTTCTACTCATCCTATCTTACTGTGCAAGATTCTGCAATATGGGAAATAACTACACTTGGCCAAATACCAAGGGCAAGGTCCAGAGATGCCTTTTGAGAAATACCCTCTTCAGAACAGCATTGCTAGAAATCCAGACACTACCAAAAGCACCAGGTTACTGACTTTACATAAATAAGTTACTGTGAGAGCACTTTATTTGGCTCTACATGATAGTGTAAATTAATACCTACCTGTCTCATCTATCTAAAAGCTGCCAGAGATTAAAACAAGACCAAGCACAACCATTCTTGGTAAGTACAATAATCCTTGAAGAACACTCAAGGAAAAGGCCTGCTTCCTGCAACATTCAGATGCAGGTCCTGCCTAGCATGGGGAATTATACTGAATCATAACAAGTGGAACAGATTTGGGACTTATCTTCACAGAAAAAAGGTAATGAGTTTTCTGCTAACTAGCAAATTAAAATGACAAGTTGCCTTATTTTTGTTCTTTGTTTGTTCCAGAAATCCCTCTCCTTTTTTTGGAGACTAAATTTATTGCCTTTTTTTTCTTCTTTTTTTTTTTTTTTTTTTAAGATGTAGAAAACCAGAATAGTATTCACACCATTTGTGCAACTTATTTTTCAGGGAAGTGAATTTAGCAAATTTCTTATGCTGTTCTTTCAGTTCAAACATACCAACAAAACTAGGAAGGGGGTGAGGCAACAGCCAGTGGCAATGTTTCAGGATAGACAAGAGACAAAATCCCAATTTCAGACAGTCTGTGTAGAAGCCTAAACTTAAGCAATCCAAGTCCTCTGCAGCTATCTTTTTGTAGACTGGCAGATAATATACTGCTGCTGAATTGGCTTCAAAAAAAGGGAGATGGAGACTTTGAGACTATAGCATCTGGATAAAGGGAATTTGAACTCCAAGAGCCATTTTCAGCTAAGAAATAGAAATATACCCAGAAAGTCCCAGTTTGTTCCCCCTGCCCCTGACTTCTAATTGAGAGCCACTGATGTAGAGAAGTGGTTGAGAAACTTTTAAAAAAACCCAATACTTATGCTTCATTTCTACAACCTAGTTAACTCCCCAATGGGCCACATGTTAGAGGAACTAAAACACAATAGCAAAGTCATTCGTGCTATGACAATGACACCCACTGCTTACTACTAGGAAGGTATCCTGTCAAATCAATACTTCTTTGCTAAAACCACATGCAGCATTTCTTATTTTGAAGGGCTCTGAAAGATTAGATCTAGCAAATCTGACTGTACCAGTTTCAGAGGACTTACTATGAGTATGCCTGCCCAAACAACAGTCATACAGGGGCATGACTAACCTCAGCTGCACCAGTTCAGCACAGCACTGTGAACAACTGCTGACTCAGGTGGATGCAAACTACAATGCCAGACTCAACTGAAGCTGCCAGCACAGTACCCAGCACATCTGTGGAACCCAAAGAACCACATCCGTCATGGAGATCAACAGCCACACAGCTGTGACCACCAGCAACTGCTGGACAACTGCTGCATGCATCTCCTCTGCAGACTTAAGAAGATTGTTTCCATTTTTAAGGTAATAAGTTCTCAAGCCTGACAACTCATGTGACTTTGCCTAATGCCAGAATTTAGCCAAGCAACTCCAATATTAACCTCAAAAGGCTTCATGAACCTAAATTCAAGGCTTGCTGTTAGATACCTGAACCTAGGTAGGCTTTTTGGTACAGTGTACTTTTAGTAAAGTCTTTCCTGTGTTGGTCATCATGACATAATCTAATTGCATGTTCAATTCTAGTCCTGGTAAAAAAAATGGAATTGTTTAAAGCTTTCTTAAAATTTTTAATCTACGAGGAAAGCAAGAAAGGATGGAGACCTTATTGAACACAGCATTTTAACAGGGATTCAGCAGTGCTACATACACAGGCTGCCATCCCATCCTCTTTTACATCTACTGTTCTCAACTTAAGCAGTGTTCAGGCAATAAGCCAACGCGAGTTGCAGGAGGCAGGACTACCCTATGCATTAAGCCTGGTGGAAAGACTTACCACTCATCATCAAATTTACAAGTGTGCCTATGCATTTTAATATGGGAAGCACATTCTTAATTAGAACAGGATTGCAGATGCCCTATTGTACAAAAATACAGAAGATATCAGAACAAACCACTGCATCTTGATACCCAATATAAAATAGAAGCAAATATCAACTACAGATGCATTTTCTTTCCTCTAGAGAACATTCTGCAACTCAGATTTCCATTTTAGGGAAGCAGCAGTTGCACATTGTGAGTTAAGTAAGCCCAACTAAGGTAAGTTATAAGTTAACTTTCAATTGATTTGCAGGATGATTAAATAGCATTAGCAACTCTAACACTTCTATTTTAGCAACATGCAATAAAATGCATTCAGATTTTTTTTTAACATTCTGAAATTTAGACATTAACATTAACTACTGTCACTTGTCTAGGCTGGTTATTTCAGAATGGAACTCCTTGGTTTTAACCAAATTTGTGGGCATTGGGGAAGAGAGGAAAAGATGTGATAAAGATGTCACCAAGTCAGTCTGGAAAAGATTATAGAATATTCCACTACTCAAGTTACTGATCTATTTCTTTCTTTTTGCTGAAGTAGTACTAACATTTTAATATGGAAAAATGCCAGCCTTCTGGTTTTTGCTACAGGACATCTCAAAAGTCAGTAGTAGTACCACTTAGCGTAAGGGACAAACAGTGAGAATCTTATGAGACTGCCTCCCTTCAAAGTGGTAGTCTTAACATTAAATAAATACTACAAAGATAGCAAATAATTGAAACAAGTTAGCCTCAATTTTCCTTTCAGCCCCACTCTAGCTTTTTATGTTATGCTGTTCCCATTTCTTTTGCCATCCCTTGGGGGGGGGGGGGGGGGGGAAGTCTTTAGAGCCTTATATCTTGCATAGCCCTACAGAATCCTTATATCATCCAGCAGAAGCACACGCGCAAGCTTCTGCCAAGAGTTACTACACTAACTTCACATCCAAGTTCAGTATAGGGATGTTTCAGCAGCACGCATTAAATAAGAAACAAGAGCATTCCCATAAACAAACAAGTTCTTTTGTGCTGCAAACAAACACCAGGCAGAGTAACTATAGCTTGTGAGAAGCAGAATACAAGAATGCAGTAGGATGCTGCGTTTAACTTGGCAAGCCTTGAGGGACAAGTCTATGTACAACAGTTAGAAATAAAACACTTAGAGCTTATTTACTTAAGCTATTAAAGCAAACTGAGGAAAAAATACATTGATAAGCTCACCCAATCCACTCCTTTGGTGTAGAAAGTCATTTCCCCACAGTCCCCAGGTAAAAGAACAAATAACTTGTAAGGGCAGTGAGGCCCTACAGAAGTTTTAGTGGGTGTCTATTTCGTAAGCCACAGGAACAAAAGGCTATTAAAAACTCACTGAAACATGCATCATCAGTCTGCGTCTATATCCATACACTACAGTGGCTCTGATAAAGCCACCATTTAGATAAGCCTTCAGCATTCTTGTTAGTAATTAATAGCTTCATTCTTTCACATTAAGCAAAAATAGCCTTCAAGTCCAATTAGCACCAGTTGCACTTTATGCTCGAAATGCATGAAGTACTGTATTGGCTCAAATACTGCTGTTCATTTAGCCTAGCAACTCCATCCTCTGTTCAATGACAGAATATGAGGAAAGTGTTAAAGGATCATAGTACGTGAATTGGGATGCTTTATCTGCCCTGTCACCATGATGACGTTTTAGCCACATAATTTAACTTTAGTGCAACATAAACAGAACTTGAAATATATGAGCAGCCCATAAGCAATGAATACTTTCCTGACAAGCCCAAACACACAGCCATGGAAGGAGATATGCAAGGCTTTCTGTGTTATGGTTGCTCTGATACCTGTAAGCATTTTCAGAAGAGCAGAACTCTTTAAGCATGGTATGAGACCAACTTCAGAGTTTTATTTGCTGCCTAATTATTACATTATAACAACTGAAATAAAAATCTGTATTTTGAAAATTGGGAGTAATGATTTTGCTCTTCTGAAACAACTCATCAGCACGAAATCTTTCTTCTGGAAACTACCACCACAAACTGCTCCATGAACCAAAAAGTCATTCTAGAATCAAGCTGTAACCCCAGAACAGTGTTCACCTTGGAAGGTTATTTCAGAGTGAAACTAAGTAATTTTACCAAGTACTTAGAACAATAGCAAATTACTCCATATTAAACATATTAGGTCTGTACCTTCTTGCTGTAAAGCAAGGGGCTACCAGCAAAGATAATTATTCCTTTCCATGAATTCCAAAGGGACTTTGGCTAATGCCTTTCCACATTCTCAATAGCGATCAAGGCTAAGAAATATTCTAAGAGATTGCTTTTATGCTTCCCTCTTGCTGCATTTCCAGGGAGGAAGGCCTTTACCAATTAGCATTCTAGTTTACCCTATTTTACTCCAAGGGCTTCTAGATTATGACCAACCAACACGAAGCAAATGGAGTCTGCTGTGTTTGTTACTTTCAGGTGCAAATGGTAGGAGCACTTTAAACAACAATCATTCTTCAAAAACCTCTGAAGCATGCATTGAGTGGAGTATATTACTTGTCCCCCAGAAGCTTTACAGTAGAAGATGATGGAATACATTCTAAAAGAGCATTAGCTGCCTTTGATAGAAGAAACCACATTTTTAGTTTATACCAGGACTCATTTTATATTTCTATTTCATATGTAATGCAATATTTACCGGATTAAAAGTAAACAGATACACCTATTTAAGTATGTCACAAGGTCAAGCAGTTGATAAGGAAACACTTCTTTCCCCCAGGTCCCCACTGACAATTGTGAAATAACAGTTTTGCAGATAGACAGTATTGCAATTTGTTGCATAACAAAGTCAACTAGTTGTCTGCAGCAAAAAATGCATTTACTAAGTGCTATGGTATTTCCTCATGCTTCTCGGCCATTATACTTGCATCTTGGTTATCTGTGATTTCCTTTACAGCAGAAAAATTAGAGAGGGTAACTGAATTGGACCTTAATCCTCTCTAACATTTAAGGAAAGAAGCCTTTAATTTAAGCATGTCTTGCTGATGGAATCCCTACTACTGAACAATGAGCCAAAGCAGCTTGCTATTTCTCAATACCAAAAGCAACTGTAAAACTATTAATTAATCCATTTGCCTACAAAAGGCTAAGACACATCCATGACCATGAAATGCAAGCCATTGTGCAATGCTACTGCTCAGGTGTATATTTGACTTATTTTATTTTGAGCAGCAAGTTGGATCAGATGACCTCCAGAAGTTCCTTCCAGCTTAAATTATTCTATAACTCAATTTTGGTATATTGTTTAAGAGTACTCTTGCAAATCAATGCATTTACATTTTCATAAGCACAGAGGAATACACGAGATCAGCGCTTATCAGTCATTTGACTTAGTGCTCATCTTCCAGGGATGTATTGCGCAAGGTATAGATAGCAGCAGTAGAGCCTTCAGTGTCTCTCAACTGCCTTCAAGTTGATGCCTAACAGCTCCACCTATATTGAGAAGTGGGCCCATATGAACTGAATGAAGTTCAACAAGTCCAAGTGTAAGGTCCTGCACCTGGGTCAAGGCAATCCCAGACAGGAGTACAGATTGGGAGAAGAACTCATTGAGAGCAGCCACGCAGAGAAGGACTTGGGGGTCCTGGTGGACAAAAAGCTGGATATGGGTCAGCAATGTGCACTAGCAGCCCAGAAAGCCAACTCTATCCTGGGCTGCATCAGAAGAGGCATGGCCAGCAGGTCAAGGGAGGTGATTCTGCCCCTCTACTCTGCCCTTGTGAGACCTCACCTACAGTACTGCATCCAGCTCTGGAGCCCTCAGCACAAGAAAGATGTGGACCTTTTAGAACAGATCCAGAGGAGGGCCACTAAGATGATCAGAGGGCTGGAGCACCTCTGCTATGAAGACAGGCTGAGAGAGTTGGGGTTGTTCAGCCTGGAGAAGAGAAGGCTCTGGGGAGACCTTATAGTGGCCTTCCAATACGTAAAGGGGGCTTATATAAAAGAGGGGGAGAGACTCTTTATACACCCCACTCAGAGGGTGGTGAGGCACTGGAACAGGCTGCCCAGAGAGCGTGTGGACACCCCATTCCTTGCAGCGTTGAAGGCCAGGTTGGACGGGGCCCTGAACAGCCTGGTCTAGTGGGTGGCATCCCTGCCCATGGCGGGGGGGTGGAGTTAGATGATCTTTAAGGTCCCTTCCAGCCCAAGCCATTCTATGGTATTCCAGAGCAGGCCACTCACTGGTTCTATGATTAAATTCCTCACATTCAAGAATTAGTTTGATAATCAACACTTGTTTTAACTGCTCACCATACTGGCTTGTAAAACAACTCTGCATTTCAGTGTAAAGTATCAGCCTAAGGATTCCCAGTCCACTAGTTCAACTATATTTCTCCTCAGATGAGTCCACCAAGGCCAGCAATGACTGTTGAATTCCACCTCCCAGAGATGACACCTCAAGCCCAAGTTCATGGACAATACTACAACATACAGCGCTCCACTGCCCTCAGGGAGGCAGCAATTCCTGCCACTTTTCAGGCAGGCCCTCTCACTGTAGGGAAGCTTGTAGAAGTATCCCTGCCTGAGAAGTTTCAGAGTAATTCTGCCCACTTAGAGCACCCTTCAGTGTCTGTAGTTCTTGCTGTATAACCTGCCAAACCTATGAGGAGTGCACATCATGGCAATTTAGTGTGACTACCTTATACAGATGAATGTCTATCAGGTATTTCTCTCTCACACTTTACTTTTGCTCAAATATAAGACCCTGTCTTATGCAGAAGCATTCTTATTTTAAAAACTTACAGTTATAAGAGTGCACTAGTTTTAGGAGATAGTTAATTTTATTTATAGTAGCTCATATAGTTCCACGTTTTGGATTTGTGATGAAAACACCATTTATAACACAGGGATGTTTTAGTTATTGCTGAGCAGTGCTTACACGGAGTCAAGGCCTTTTCTGCTTCTCACACCACCCCACCAGCAAGTAGGGTGGGGGTGCACAAGGAGTTGTGAGGGGACACAGCTGGGACAGCTGATCCCGACTGACCAAAGGGATATTCCATACCATACAACACCATGCTCAGCAATAAAAGCTCGGGAAAGAAGGAGAAAAGGGGGACATCCACAATTATTTCATCTGCCTTCCAAAGTAACAGTTATGTGTGATGAAGCCCTGCTCTCCTGGAATTTGCTAAACACCTGCCTGCTGGTGGCAAGTAGTGAATGAATTCCTTATTTTGCTTTGCTTGCATATGAAACTTTTGCTTTACGTATTAAAGTACCTTTATCTCAAACCTTAAGTTTTCACACTTTTACCCTTCCAATTCTCTCCCCCATCTGAGAGAGTGGCTGTGTGGTGCTTAACTGCCTACTGGGGTTAACCCACAACAAACAGCATGTAAAAACTTCACCATTAGTCTTGTAAAATAACATACACGGCCCTTTCCCTTAACTTAAGTGAGCTCCAGTTGGCATGGAGGAAGCTGCAGTTAAATCAGAGCCTCATACATCATTTCTATTCAGTAAGGATTACAGGTCTCCTGGAAGAGTCGATCACTCACTTTTATTAACATCTGAAAACACTGACTCTAAAATAGCTGCTGTGAAATAAACTATCTACAATGGCTCCCAGAAAGACAATTTAAAGCAAAAGCCATTTCTTCACCCTCCTTACTACTGGCCAATGTTCACAGATTTTATGCTTGGACAAGGCCTGGGTGTTTACTATTGGATCACCTGAAGCCAGACACAAGATCATGCTTTCTGAAACAACCAAGAAACATGTTCACGGCTCCTGCTGAGGGCTGCACTCACCATCTGAGCAGCCTTGCTGCACAAAACATCTGTCTCCCAGGCAAAGCCATCCTGCAGAGATTGCTTCAAGCCACCCTCCAGATTCATAATGCCGCTCATCAGGACAGCGGCAGAGCACTCCTTAGCAAGTGGGTCTTCTGTCTATCCGCTGCCTACCAGCACTGTTTTCAGCTTGATCTGAAGTCATTAACAGGGACTGGAGATAACAGTATTATTCCAAAAGAACAATTACAGGCAGCAGGAAGTTTCCTTAGATGTTAAAGTAGTATTCTGGAATAAAATGTAAAGATCCTAGAAATCTTCCAACAAGGAGAGCAAATGGCCTTTCTAAAGTCTTCATGCATTTGAGAACATCTTTAAGGAAAGATAAAAGCAATGATGTTTGCTATTTCACTTGCGTCCAAGGTGTCAGCAAGAAGACTAAAAAAAGTTTCCAGACCACTGGGAGAGTTAGCTTAGTGAAGGCCTTCAACTGCTTTAAGCATGCCCAGAAGGGAAAGCACCAGCATCTCTAATAGATTTTTCAGATAATGCCTAGTGTAAAATATAAATGCCTCCTCCCTCCCTCTGCTCCCTACCCAGCCACTGATAACTGTTTCCTTACATTAAAAAAAAAGTCCTGTATCTGGTAATCCAGGCAAACCTTAGAGCCAAAGATAACCAAGCATCCCAACTGCCTCACCATGGCACTCAGGGACTAAAGAGAAACCTAACTACAGGCCGCTTTAGCAACAGTCAGTGATGCAGAACACAGGAGTTCACTCACCTTAAAAAATGCAAACCACTTGTAGTTGTTTATCACAATTTCAAAGCCTTGATTGTAAATCAAAGTGAAAAAGCCATAGTTTCCCAGACTATCCTGAGCCACATCTAACTTCTGAAGATTCACAAGCACCTTTCTTTCCACAGGCCCTGCAAGAAATACAAACATGATTATTGCGTGGAAGAGACAAAAA
The DNA here is from genome assembly GCA_020745775.1 of Theristicus caerulescens. NCBI lineage: Eukaryota > Metazoa > Chordata > Aves > Pelecaniformes > Threskiornithidae > Theristicus > Theristicus caerulescens. The sequence goes on along the minus strand of CM036559.1, from coordinate 123,715,664 downwards.
AGAAGTTAATACAAAGAATGTTGTAACATTTGTTTTATTCCAAAAGATGCTAAAATACACTAGTTGAATACAGTCTTCTGCAAAAAGGCATCAAGCAAACACACTTCAGGGACTTCCCTTACCTGTCAGTGGGTCTACATGCTCATTTTTTCCACTGCTAGACAGTACTTGCACATTTAATTAGCAGCAGCACCAAACAGCTGTTACTGGGAAACATCAGCTTATTTAAACATAACTTGCTATACAGATACACAGGACTCTGAAGCTGTGTCACTCAGGCCCTGTGTCTGCAGTGACAAATCTTCCCCTAAAACACCTGGGATGAGACATCAGCCACCCCACGCTCCACCAGAGCTCCGACTCCCTCCACCGCTCACCTCCACTGCTCCTACAGCCACTTGCCCCATCTGAGCAAAAAGCAAAGTATCTCCTATTTTTTTTTAAATAATACAGACATAGAATAATAACTCCCCACTACTATTACCCCCTCAAGGGAAGGGATATTTCTGTTTCTCCTGATGCTATCAGGCAGCACGCTGTGGCAGCCGGTGGCCTCCCAGGAGCCGGCGAGGCGGCAGCACAGCCGCGCTCAGGACAGGCCGGGCCGAGCGGGGAGGCACCCGAAGGCCGTGAGGAAGGACGAAGTGAACCGGCCGAGTTGAGGCCACACCGAAACAAAAAAAAAAAAAACAAAACAAAAAATGAAGTGGCAGAGTAACAGTGCTGCTCACAGCGGTCACCCACAGCCAGTGTAACGCCGTGTTTCACGCTGCTTAACTCCAATTAACCTTTTTCTGCCTTCAGCCCGGCAGGGAGCTCCGCACGGAAGCCGGCAGCGGGGCTCCGACCCCCAGGTGCGGGGGCCCGCTAGACAGGCACCCGCGTCCCCGCCGCGGTTTTAGAGCCTCAGGGCACGGAGCAGCCGCTCCCCCGCCGCCCCACTCCTCCCTCAGGCTCACAGGGACCCTCCCCGCCTCGCCAGCGAGGCCGGGCCGACCCGGGACAGGGCCGCCGCGGTCTCACCCTCCTGGGAGCAGTTGCCGTGGCGGCCGCCGCCTCGCCAGACGCGGAGCTCCCAGGTGCCCAGCAGGTCGGCGAAGGAGCAGTTGGCCGGCGTGTCGGCCCGCAGCGCCGCGGGCAGCGCCGCCAGCAGCACCAGCGCCGCGGCCCAGAGCGCCCGCCCCGCCATGGCGCCGCTCCCACCACCCCCCGCCGCCGCCGCTGAAATAGGCCCGGGCGCCGCGGCCTCCCCGCCTCCGGGCCCGGGCCCGCCCCGGGACGGCAGCGCCGAGAGGGGCCGGGCCTCCGCGCCAGCTCCCGCTGTCGGGGGAGGGGGGCCGAGCCGGGCTGTGGGTGGTGGGGGGAAGGCCGCGGTGTGTCCGTGTGTCCCAGCTCCGGCAGAGGTGGGGCGTGCTCCCCGCTGTGGAAGGCGGTGTCCACCCTGAGGGCCATGACAAGGAGATGGGCCCTCGCCCAGTTCGCAAGGATGGCCTCCTCCCCAGAGGGTGTCCTCGCCAAAGGGCATCCTCTCCTGCAAAGGGCACCCTCCTCCCCAAAGGCCATCTTCCTCACTGAAAGGCATCGCTCACCCCAACAGATAGCCTTCACTCCAAAGGGAGTTCTCCTCCCCAAAGGGCGTCCTCTTCCCCAAAGCCCATCTACCACCCCAAAGGGCATCCTTCACCCCCCAAAGGGCAGCCTGCTGCCCACAGCCCCTGCCCCGCTACCCAGCCCCAGGCCTCGGGGAAGTCCCCTGCAGAGAGGGGCAGGCCAGTGGCTTTGGTCCCCGGTGTTACTTCAGGCGAGCGCCTTGCCGCTGTGGAGGATGAGGGCTCTTGTCCACCCTGGGTTTTAGTGGCACAAAGTGACTCAGAGTTTCCGCAGCAGCCACGTGTCACAGCCAGGAAACCACACGGTCCTGCACGGGACCCTGAAAACCTGCGCCTCCTTCGAGACCCTTTGTACACAGCAGCTGCCAGCAAAAAGTGCAGAAAATTCCCCCCGAAGATGGAAGCTTTTATGACATGCAAAACCGTGCAGGTCCAACAACCAGACTGTCTGCAGGGGACGGGCGTTGTTGAAGGGTAGAGATGTCTCCACCGAACCGTGAGCCCTTGAGTGCAGCCAGTGCGTGGCTGAGTGTGCAGGAATGTGGTGCTTGTTCCGCTGTCTCTCCAGATTCAAAATGTGCATGCTTTCACATCCTCAAAGTTATACATGTAATCAAGAAGGCTAAAAGACTTACTAATGAGTAAATATACCCTCATTTAAAAAAAAGTTATCTAAAAAATAACGCCTTTCAGGGGAACAATAAATGCGTGTAGTACTATGTTGGCTATGAAAATGATGCACTAGCTTAACTATGGATATAAATTTAAAATAATTTTGTTAAACCAGTATAAATCTCCATGTAGATACTCTTATTACTGATTTAAACAGCTCAGCTTTAACTCACTTATGAGCTAAACTAGGTTTAAACTAGAAGTGTCCTAATTTTTTTTTATTGATTTAAATCAGGAGATTAGGAATTACATCAGTACATTTTAACTGCTTTAAGTAATACGTTATTTTATGACTATCACTTTGCTTTTACACCATCTTCTCAACCTTTTGGGGAAAGATTTATTTGTCATTTTGTTGTTGATTCTTAGAACAACCAGCTAATAGATGATCTTACTCAGGCTGACAAAGAGATAAGAACATATTGCACTTGTTTTGGGACAGTCTTTTAAGGATCCTGAAGCACTGACTTGGTAGGAAAAGCAGAATTTCCTCCATGTTACAGACAAGAAAATAAATGCTGTTTCAGTTCACTAAGACTGCATTGCCCAGTAGTGTTGTTATGGGCATTAAAAAAAAAGAGCTCTAGGTTTTTTTTTTTCCAAAGGCAGCTACATTTTGCTGGACGTGCCGTATGAGTGCGTGTGCCTTGCCATTCCTGATCAAGCCTGCCTAATGAGATGTGGCTACACAGCATCATCCTGTCTCCTTTCCTTACCAACGAGGGTTTTTTTTGACTCCACCCAAAAGCTCTCAGTGACCTTAGGAAAATGTCTGTGTTATAGTTCTTCACGCTTTGTGTGCAGAAGCAGAAGTCTGTGGTATCTTCATCTCGTCCCCATGATGCTGGTTGGGTGATTCTGCCTCTGCATTTGTACTGTGCTTTGAACCTCAATTTTCAGTTTCAGTTTGTAGCCACTGCAGGCCATCACTGCACAAAAACATATGAGTTTCTCTTTAATTGCCTTGGAGTCACAATACATTATTGCAAATAAGGTGTATTTTACATAATGGAGATGTAAAATTGTCGCTGAGACCAGGCAGATGTAGTTTAAGTTCAGTCTGGCCTGTTGACTTCACTCCAATTCTTGAGCTGTAGTTTAATTTGCCTGTTTGAGCAAGGTAAAAACTCCCTGTGCCTTGTCTCCAACAGTAATTCTGAGTTAATTACTTCCATGGAAAAAAACCTCCCCAGCTCTCAAGCACTGACATACCTGGGTTTGTCAGTGAAATACAGCCTTAAATTAGTACCAGTCTGTGTGTGAGACACATGGGACATCTGTGTTTGGTGACAGACTTGTCCTTTATCATTACACTCAGGTAAGCTGTTACCTGCTCTCTTGAAGCCAAAATGTTATCAAATCTCTTATAAGATCTCCCTACACTGTGTTTTATCAGTGTTTTACAAAACTCCTCAGACTGAGGGCAAAGTCACACAAGAAGGAGCCAAGTCAATGTGGTGGTTTGTTGTCCCCAATGGGAGTGGTTGGGCTAGTAACCTCCTGATAGCTATAGTATGCACTGGTCTCTTTTGTAAGCTAATTGAAGCCACTATCTTAGGGGGGAGGAAACCCTCAAAAATAAACAGTCAAAATCCTCTAGAATGTGATAAACTTTTTGCTGGGCTTGTGAGTAGAATCAGCTCAGCAAAGGATCCAGCGCTGACCAGAGTTAGCTCAGGGATTGGCACAGCCCGCAGCAATTGCATGGGGAAAAACGGAGACTTTCCTTTGGTGACAACAGATGTGAGGATTAGTTGTTGAATGCTTATAATCAGAATTTTGGCAAATAATGCCAAATAAAGCATTTATTTCTAGCCTGTCCCAATCCTGGCCACTTTGACCTGTCACTGCCTGTACAAGTAGAAGTGTTGTGTGACTATGGTGAAGTGATACGAAGAAATGATCTGGCTGAAAATAATTTTGGGAGCAAAAACCTCAGGCAGGGGTGGTTGTTATTTAGTCAGGTCAGTTCCCCAGTCTGGGAGCTAACCATGACCCGAGTGGTAATGAACCATCCACAACTTTAAAGGAGAGAACACAAAGATTACGTACCTGGAGTGCTTCACAAAAAGCTAATTTTAGGGAAAGCTGAGCTGAAAAAAGAATCCTTGTGCACAAAAGCTATCCACTTATTTCAGCTGTATCTGTCTAATAAAAAAAATATCTCCTTACAAACCCTGCTGCACTTTTATCGGTGTATCATCACCCCTACCGCTGATGAAGCTGTTAGCACAGTATAATGGAACTAATTTTAAAAAATACAGAACCTAATCATAACTGAGGACTGCCTTTTCTTTTGCCTGTTTTGGAAAGGTGCAAGAATACGAGCATTTTTATGGTCCTGTGTAGGCTCTGAAATTAACTCCTTACTGAGACAGTTGTTGCTGTTCTGCAGATGGCTCTCTGCAAGAGCAATGTCCTAATTATGTGCTTTTAAAAAATGAAGAGCTGTACTCAAAGACTTATTCTTCAGAGCATTAATTCATACATGATCATTATCTCACTATAAAATTTGACCATTTTTTTTTACTGCAGGGTACTTAAGCCAGCTTAGCACTATATGCTATTATGCATGATTGAACTCATCCTGTTCCCTTTGCAGTAAAACTGCAGAGCCTTGCTTCTGGAGGTTTTTAGGAAGGGGGGGAGGGGAGGGCTAATAAGTATTCATTTGTTGCACCTATAAACTTGGGGTTTTTTAAGGGAAGACATTTGCTGTATGGAACAATTCAAACAGTTGCTAGCAATTATGGGAATTAATTTTGTGAACAGAATGAGCAGGGTGGTTTCTCATGTGTGTATGTACAGCACTTTGTCTAGGAGATCTACATTCACAACTGAAGCTTCTAGCTGTCTGGGAAAGAACTACTGTTCTTCAGAAAGTATAGAATCATAGAATTGTTAAGGTTGGAAGAGACCCTTAAGATCATCAAGTCCAACCGTTAACCCAGCACTGCCAAGTCCACCACTAAACCATGTCCTCAAGCACCACATCTGCCTGTCTTTTAAATACCTCCAGGGATGGGGACTCAACCACTTCCCTGGGCAGCCTGTTCCAGTGCCTGACTACCCTTTCGGTGAAGAAGTTTTTCCTAATATCCAACCTGAACCTCCCCTGGAGCAGCTTGTAGGGGGGTTGTTTTTTTTTAGGGGGGAGTTCATGATTTACTCCAGTGAAGGAATTAATAATAAAACAAACAAAAGCAATGTGGAAGAATTCTATTTAAATTATTCTTTTTACAAAGAGCCAGTGTATTTCCTCAAATTCTTTCAGTGTTATTTTATTATTTCCTTTATTGTCTCTAGTGGTCAAAAAGGTAGCTTTCTAAAGTGCTACCACTGTCCAAAGCCTAAATAATAATAATCATAGCAATGATAAATAGCATTAGGGTGGGATTTAAGCACAGTCTGAGCCTGTGTTTTAATGACCTGGTGGGTTGTCTGACCGACAGCATCGTTCCTCGCAGGTACACTAACACACCTATCCACCTGTCTGCAGTGCAGCGTAGTAAAATACTCAGGGAAAATGATACAGCTGAATAAAAAACCTGCAAAAAAAGGGGGGGGAGAAAGGGGAATGGGAAGATAACTTTAACTCAGAGCAGTTCACTGAGATGGGTCTTAACACGTCTCCAAACTAGTTTTGGTGGTCCACCTGGAAGGCCATCTTGCTGAAGCATGGGTCTGGGAATAGCTGGAGCTAGGGGGCAAGAAACTCAATTGCTGCTGAAGCACCCAAATTGCAGAAGGATGTTGGTGGAGGCTGTTTTTTCCTACAGCACACTGCAAGGTCAGAATTCATACTGGAATCTGATCCCATAAGTCAAATATAAATATCACCTTTCAGTTAGCTTGCCTGGCTTTTGTCCACTGATGACTTATTTTTTCTGCCAACTTTTTCTGAAAGATGATACGCAGAATACTTGACTGCATAGCCTGTGTGTATGTGTGCGTGTGTGTGTACGAATATAAAACCCTCGTTCCTGGAAAAACAAGTCTTAATATAAATGGTGTTGAATTTGCAATCCTATTTAGAAAGTTAGGAAATTTGGGTGGAAGCTTCCTGGAAACTGTTACTTTGGTTATTGTAATGACTATTAAAATAACAATGCTAATTCCACGTTGATTAAGACACCATGTTGATTAAAATATCCAGTTAATATTCCAATTAGGGCAGAATAACAGGAAATATTGCTGTAATTAAAAGCAACATGAAAATCCCATTATCTTCAAAACTGCCAGGAGCTCAGTAAGTTTTAATATACAGAAACTCGACTTTAAAATCTTCTTTCTTTCAGGTATTTAAATCTGTAGAATATTACAGCATCAAGGAATCAAGGAGGTGTCAGTTGGATGATTGGGTCCAGTTTGGCATAGCCACTCCCAGAACGATATGGCTGAGCTGCTGGGAGTCCAGAAACATCTCCCCAGAGCACATCCAGCCTGTACTGGAAGACATAAGCCGGTACTGAGTGGATGGTGACCTCTTGGAGAGGCCTCCAGCCCTGTGATTCAATGAAAGAAGGTGAAGAAGATCATAAAATTAAAGTGACCTCAGAGTTGCCTTCACTGAAGGGAAGTGCCATTTTTCAGAACCATCACATCTCATATACAAAGAGCTTTTCTGTCTGAGTGCTTGGTGCATATATAAGCATTTTAATTTTCAAAGGGTAAAGGGTTTTACAAACCTGAAATAATTAGTTATCTACACAACCCCATAGGTAAACACTATTATTTTCACTGTTAAGAACTGGGGGAAAAAAAGACAGAGAAGTTAAATTAATCTAGTGTCCTGCATGTTGTTATAACGCATGGGTCAGGTGGTGGGAAATTGGATGGCCATGAAAAGTAGAAATCCTGGTAGCAATACAGCCGTATCATGTTGAAATAAAGCAATAATAAAAAACCTCCAAGAAAATCCATTGTATTTAGGCTTTCCAGTCAAATTTCAAATAGGTAAACAGTTAAAATGATAACTCATTTCCCTTTCCTGGTGTTTGTTTGCAGTTTGATGTTCTGATTTAGCTGGTGTAACTGCAGGCTACTTATGCAAAGAATGGTCCTGCTCTGCCTCTTCCTTCCTCCCTCTTCTGCCAGGCCCAACAGGTGCTTTTGTGGCCTCAAAGCCAGAGATTGAGCAGTCGCAGGTGAGCAAGGTGATCAGACAAAAAAACCTAACATGCTGTCCCAAAAAAGGGATATTTTTCCATTGCATCGTCTCACTGAAACTGTGCCTAGATGGTCGCTGGGTTTGATGTAAGGCAGGAGAGAGGCAGGCAGGAGCTGGAGGAAGGCAGCGGCAGCATCTCTTTTGCTACAGTCACAGCAGTGGATTTGTTGGAGTGCTGAAGTGCACTCCATAATGGGACTAATTAATTCATAATCTAACCCATTTCTCCCAGGCTCCTGGCACATTTTCGTATTCTGAGGTACAAGTCAGCAGTTTGCTAAAAGCACTGGTTTGCACAAGGGTCCGCCTATTCCAGACAAAAAGATTACCCATTCAATGCTGTCCTGAGGTGGGGTTTATGTCCCAGCTCCAAAGGGATGCTCTGCTGCCTGTTGCAAAACCAAATCAGTTTTGTGCCATGGAGTTGAACGCTGCCTCAATCACAGTGATGCAAAGTTTGGTTATAGCACGCAGGTCCTCTGTGCATGCACCCGCGTGACTTCTGGGAGCTTTGAATCATCCAGGTAGTCTGTTACTGGTGCTTGCCCTGCCTGGGTGAGCTCCCTCAGAAACTGGTAACAAAGACACGTTCAGTGCAGCAAGGGCTGCTATGGTCTGTGGAGCACATTTACTTGGCAGGTGGAAAGGTATTTCCAATGCACCGCCGACCATTACTGCCTGGCAGGAGCTGGTGAACTGAGAGCACCTGTAAGTCGTTCCTGTGCTTTATCAACTGCTAAACTGAGACTGAACAAGGTAAGCTCCCACTCAAATCCTAGCACTTCTCTATTTATTGCGATGTACTGCTGCCTGCAGACCACAAGAAATCTTCCAGCACTATATCAGGTATGCTCCTATTTGAGAAAGAATGAAAAACCAAAGGATATTTGCAATTATAAGTGCTTAGCAGACATCCTTTCCATGATTACTACCTATAACTCAGCTGAAGTCCTGCCTAGTTTTAAAACAGGGCTGAATAGGGTGAATACACATATGCAGCTGTGGGGTGTGACCTCAAAGCCAAATGCCAGTTAAACTCTGTGCATACCAAAGAACCATGTGCATATGCCAGATATTCATTATTGCTTTTCCACCCTGAGTTTTGAAAACAAACACTGGATGCTTTTTCTTTTTTTCTCTTTTTTTTTCTTTTATTTCTTTACTTGCTACTCCAAGCTGCCTTGTGGATTATACAACTGATGCATTTTAAAGTGTGTCAAGAGCTTGTCAGTTTGTAGCACTTTTTCTGAAATGCTGCCAACCCAAAACGTTCCATTTTTCCATCAAACCTGAGGGTTGGCAGGAAAAAAATGTAACATCTTCTCCCAGAACTTTCTGTAATTGCCTTCCTGTTTATCACCAACTCCAGTCTCTAATTGGTTTTCACTCCTTCAACACCAGGACCACAAAATAATGGAGTCTGTCTTGGACTCTTTCTCTTTCACCTTGTTTTACACATGATGTTAAAAAGCTTTTTATCTGAGGCTGTTCCTCGGCTCTTTTGAGACACAGATGCAATCAGATTTCAATCCAAATCGCAGGTTTTGCAAGTGCACCTTGGTTGTCTCCATTTAAAGGAGATAAAGAAGTTTATTATCAGCTCTGCCATTCACTCCTTGCATCCAGGCAATTATGAAATGCAGGACACACCGTCGCTGGCTATTAACGCACTGGGGGAGGTGACACCAGAGACAGGACGTGTGTAACCTGAAGCCAAATGGCTGCTGACAGAGCAGCGATGGGTACATAATGGCCAGGTCAAAATTTGGTTTGGAAATCAGAAGGTGGCTCCTAACCTGGAAGCAGCTGGGTTATCCCAGAGAAGGGGAGAAAACTGGGAGTGCCCTTAGGGGGGAGCAGAATGACGGATTACAGAGTGCCTGTTTGCCACAGCCCAGACTGAGCTCAGTGACATGGAGGCTCATCTCCAGTCCTACAATTCTGCAAGAATGAGTAGGCATGCATATAAAACATATTAAGAATACTTTAAGGAGCCTAATTTAGACTCCTGTTTTGAATTGCTCTTTGAAGGAGCCTCTTTCTGTTCCCACTGTTTCCCACAGTAGGAACCTAAAGAAATTGCACTAACATATGCCACCATGTTTAAAATTGCCTATTTTCTGAATGATGTTAAACTAAGAAAATAACAACGCTAGGCTGTTCATTTCTGTTATTCAATAGCTGAACATTTTATTTCTTCAAAGATACCAAAGTTTCCCTTCAGAGGAAATCTTAACCGAGTTAGTGTTGGCTTTAATAGACTAAATTGAGTGTCAGAGGCTGCTTCTTCTGTTTTTAGTCTATAAAGCCACTGAGTTAGTTGTCTTGAGTCTATCTCATCTTTAAACATGAGACTTTCAGCTATGAATACATTTGAGAGACTTGCAGCAAGCCATTCAGTGTGTATTCATTCATTTTTCTTAGTAAAAAAGGAAATGTTCCCATAATTTTCAAATGTAATTTTCTAAAATATTGTTAACAAAACTGCTGTGTCCAAGATGCTTAAAAGAAATTTGCACCTATTTTGAGATGCCTTAAAATATGCCAATGCTCTGAGATTGTGCCTCAACAGTCTTTGGAACATCAGCATACAAATACATAAGATTTTTGGATATCATCATCTGCATGAATAGGGATGCTTTGACTTCTTTTAAATGCAAAATTACAAGAATGAGTTGTCTTGTGATACTCAATTGGCACACCTGCATTGTATGGCGTGGGATAACTAACAGGAGGCAAAGGTGGTTTGCTTTGACTGAAGTTGTCATAAACACAAAATGCAGCAAGAAAACACAAAAAGCCTGTCCGTTAAAATCAACAGGGCTAATTAGTCGAGGGCGGAGGGCGCAATGATGGAGCAGAGAAGGCTCCAGGGCTCCAGATTTGTTCCCAGCTCATGTCAAGTGCATGCCAGTTTGTGCAAGGTGGAAGTGGTACCATGTTGAAAGCAGAGGGACATGCCACGAGCCCTGAGCCCTCACTTATCTGTACTGAGCAGATACAGCTTAATCACCACAAAACAGCTGTACCACCCACGCTGAACTAGACCTCTGCCTTTTTTGCATTCGTTTTTTTAGAAACAAAGGCAAAAATTATTTTTTTATGTGTAATTTTCTGCCAGTAGTTGGAGTCACATGTCACAGCATCATCTGAGCCTTAAAAATTATGAAACTACCATCTCTATTTTTTCTCCTTCTGTCCAGTGTATATTGTTTTCTGTTTTTTTTTTTCATCTTGCTGTTCTCAATTTTTCCGTTCTCATTTCTGCTTTGATTCTTCTCTGCTTGTTCCCTTTTGCAAGCAATTTTTTCGTTATTGGAAGCAATATCAGACCTATTGCAGAGCTGCAGGGCTCACATGCATTAACCTTAGGATTGCTTCACACCACTTTGGGTAAGAAGCTGAGGGCTAGTTTCTCACTATGTCTTTGTACTCCCCATCTATTGTCTCTAGTTATTGTCTTGTCTAGCGCGTGGATAATCGCAGGGGGACAGAGCACAGGGGTTAGGAGCTGCCTATTTTGTTTTCGTACAGGACCTACCCCAGCAGGGTCCTACAACTCCTAGGTACTGTTGCACTATAAACAATGCATTATTTAATGCATTTGGTTTATTGGATAACCTCATGCAAGTTTGCAAATGTCAAAGCAGTAAAAGGAGGCTTCTGTAAGATTGAAAATACACATTTTCTCCAGCTTTTAGCCCTGCAGACCTGATTATTTTCATAGTGATAATATTCCTGTGTCGATCCACATTCAATACAGACAGACTTTGCGTGGCATCACATAGCGGAAACCCCACAGTGTCCTCGGGAGTTGTGCGCAATGACACCCTCGCAGGGAGGTTACATTTATTTACGCTAGCCATAGTTTCTAAGACAGCAGTGTTGAGACGGGAGGAGAGGAATGAGGCCTGAAGCACTGAGCCATACCCTGGTACATTTTCTTTGCATCTAACCTCCATTTCACATGAGTATAAACAGATGCATGAAACTGCAATCAGGAGTAGGGTCTGGCCCATCTGTTTAAGAGACAGTATAAATCTATCTTCTCACCCTGCCTCACAGTACACAGACACTTTGCGTGAGAAGATAAAAATGCAGAATACATTCATGCAATCCTGAAGTAATTACCATCACAGAAACCTGGGAAAGCCACTGGAGAGAACATCTTCCAGGCTTGCATCAAATATCACTTGATTCATAGATACCTAAAATGATGATTACTTCAGTATGGTAATTCCAAGGCCACAACTGATTTTGGCAAACACAAGTACAGTGGTGGAAAATGTCCCTTTCTGAACACTGGCACTATTTTACAAAGCATGGGGATTTTTGGTTTGAGTAGTAATGAAACCAAGCCTTGCTTAAATTACGTGAACATCATTTTTCGTTTTGCACTGGGTACATAAAAATCCCCCTCTGGCTTCCTGGTCACTGAAGTAGTAGGGAATCTGTCATTCTCCCCAGGTAGTCCACAATGTTGCTGAGAAAGCCTGCTCAGAGCACATGAAAACAACTTCCTTTTGTGGTGCTGAATGCCTGTTGGAGGGACACTTTCACATTTTGGTGTTATTTGGAATAATTTACAATAAAGCTAACACTCCTCAGATTGAGAGAGAAAACCTCATCTCCCCTGACCTGCTAAATACTCCTTAGCACCTGCTCAAGGCAGTAAGAACACTTATTCAAAGAGGTACCAACAAAACAGTGCTTCACATACAGCAGAGATAGTCAGGGACATGCAGCCTGAAGTGTCATCACCGTCTTGGCCTCCTCCTGCTCAACAGCAGCCTCAAGCCAGCCCAGGGGACACGCACACAGGACACACAGACTGGCCCAGGCACAGGGCTGGCAATCACACTGCTCTGCTCCATGCAGGTGAAGGCTGCCTTTTCACCTCTGCTCCTGTGATCTTACTGCGGTTACCTAATCTTGCTTTTAAATCAGGTGTCTGTCATTTCTCAGCACAGCACATATACAGCAATGGGGCCAGTCTTTTCTAGATGGGGTAGAAAAGTTGAATGTCCTCAGACAATGGACTGCCTATCTGATTGTCCAGTTCAAGACAATGGCTAGAAGTTCACATCCAACAGATGTAATTTCTCCCTTAAAGAGATGTAAGGCCTGATTGATAGGATGTATTTCAGAATTGGCCATTTGAAGCTTTATTTGGGTTTTCCTCACTGGGTTTTGCACTGTTTTGATACCACAGTTTATAGACAAGATATTTTTGAAGAGCAGTCAAACTCTACTGACAAATAATGTGCATAAAGGGAAGCACCTTCTTGCCAAACATACGTACATTCACCACCTCAGAACAATATTTGCATTCTCCTATGTGTAAGGATGCATCTGTACTTTTTGCAGTTGTGGCCCAAAGCCCCCTGCGTTTTGGGGGAACAGTGAGGTTCTTTCTAGGGAAACACAGAAAACAAGAAGAGGTTATGGTCCCCTTCTTTCCTTCCTTTGAAATCTTCTTCAGACATCTGCTGAAGTCACTGGCTCTAGGGGCTGTGAAGGCTTGGACTATGTTGGCTTCTCCTTGTTCTCCCTTCCTTCCCAAATATATCGGACAAAATATATGTAAGAAGAGACTTACTGAGCTTTCTGCTTGAACATGGTGGCCTCCACTACCTTCTTCAGGTAGAGAGGAAAGTCTCTGACAGCCGGTTCCTGCAAGGGCAGGAGAAAAAGTCCCTGCACAGGAAAGCTCATCTTCCTGAGCAACAGCATGGAGCAGGGAGATCTCAGGCTTTGATGAACAATACTTGGGAACTTCTCTTCCATCCCCCTGCAAAAGAAGAGGTCCAAAGTATGTAGGATCATGGGATGATTCAGGTTGGGAAGGACTTTGGGCATCTCTACTCCAACCTCTTGGCGAAAGCAGGATCAGCTATGAATGAGGTCAGGTTGCTGAGGGCTTTATGCAGCTGGGTCTGGAAAACCTGCAAGGAGAGAGAGTGTAGAAACTCTCTGCCCCTGTCCCACTGCCTGACTGTCTTCATGGTGAAAAAGCTTTTCCTAATATCCAGTCCGAATGTCTCCTGTTGTCTGTAATCCTCGTACCATGCACCCCTGTGAGGACCTTGGCTTTGTTTTCCTGATGACACCACAGGGAAAGCCTTGCCCAATGTCTTTCTGCAATGCTGTAAGGGGGCAATGAAACCATACTATTTAGACCCCAGCAAACACATGGGGCATATGATGCTTGCCAGATTTAGAACTGCAGTCATCTCTTTACCCCATATCCATGGTACAGGGGCGGGTTGGATGCAGAAAATGACTGTGAGAGGTCTTGTGAGTTTTAAACAGTCCTGAAACAGCCTGAGGACATGGGAAAACAATCAGCCCTCCTTCACTGGTGGCGTCCTGTAGGCAGGAGAGAGCTCTCTCCAGCGCTGGGAGTGGAGCCAGCACACCCCCTGACATACACCTGGGCTGCTGGCACTGCTCTCTCTCCTTTCTGGGCAGCGAGGAGTCCAGCTGGCTCCTGAAGCACAGCTCTCTGGAGGGATGTAGTCAGGCTTGGTCTGGGTAAGTTGAGGTTCAGCTGAGATACAGTGGCCTATAGTTGTCAGAAGAGAGCAGAGAAGTGTGGTCAGCACAAATACCTCTCTTTTCTGATGTATCCTGTCAGCCCGGTGGGATTATCTTGTGTATGTTGCTTTGCTTTTTGGTTTGCCTTGGGGTGAAGGGGACATTGTAAGGTCTGTACTGGCAGGGTTTTCTGTGTGACAGTGAGTGCTAGCAGCTTTGTGCATTTGAGAGAGTGTCCTGGTTTCAGCTGGGATAGAGTTAATTTTCTTCCTAGTAGCTGGTGTAGTGCTGTGTTTTGGATTTAGGATGACAATAATGTTGATAACACGCTGATGGTTTAGTTGTTGCTGAGTAGTGCTTACACCAGTCAAGGACTTTCCAGCTTCCCATGCTCTGCCAGGTGCACAAGAAACTGGGAGGGGGCACAGCCAGGACAGGTGACCCAGACTGGCCAAAGGGCTGTTCCATACCGTATGGCGTCATGCCCAGTATATAAACTGGGGGAGTTGGCCAGGAGGCAGGGACCGCTGCTTGGGGATGGGCTGGGCATTGGTCAAGCAGGTGGTGAGCAACTGTGTTGTGCATCACTTGCTTTGTATATTATTACTATTATTACTATTATTATTATTTTTATTACTACTACTACTACTACTACTACTACTATTTTACTTTCTTTTATTTCAATTATTAAACTGTTCTTATCTCAACCCATGAGTTTTTCTTACTTTTACTCTTCCAGTTCTCTCCCCATCTCACCGGGGAGGGGAGAGTGAGCGAGCGGCTGTGTGGTGCTTGGTTGCTGGCTGGGGTTAAACCATGACAGAAAGGAAAGGTTAAACAGTTGTACAGTTATATAGTTGTAAGAGGAAGAAACAAATCCCAGCTGGGAGGTTTGTACTGAGATTAGCAGCATCGGCAACTGTGAACCTGCAGCAGTTTTGCAAACAGCGCCCAGATCTCCCCCAGCTCTGGGGCGATATTGCTACTACAAGGCTGTCCTCCCCCATTCACAGGAGAGGCAAAGTGCAGTCCCTACTCTGGACTCTCCAAAAGCTCATTTATAGCAGAAGGGATTGAATATGGCTGTGTACTTAATTTCACAAAAATAAATGACACTTCTGTCCAAAGAAATGTCAGGCAAGTGTCAAGTGGTCGTATTGCTTCTTTGCTTACCTGCAAAAGGAGTCAGAAGAGTTTGCGCTTCTCTTCCCAGTGTGAAGTGCCCATTCATTGCTCTTCACACTCGTTCTTGCTTTGCTAATTTTTTATCTACCTCCCGAGTTCACAACCTCTCTTACTTACATCTTCTCTTCTGGGCAATTACCTCCCTGCCCATGGAAGAATGGCTGAATGCAGACTGAGTGCTGCAGCACAGAGCTGCCATTGCTGAGTGTGCAATGATATCAAATCCTACTGCAAACTGGAGGTTAACACAGATACCCAAAAATATAGTGTGTGCATGTGTGTTTGAAATATTAGAATATTTAAGCAGTCGAGATTGCTTTTGCAACTCTGTGATTGCTCCTTACCTAGTAGGAAGGATTTGTTAATCATTAGCATTAAAGGACAAAATCCGTGAAGCCCAGCACTTGCCTCCATTTTAGGAAGAACATAAAGAAATTTGTTAGCCAGTTGGACACATACTGATTGACCAAGAGCCTGTCTAGAAAAACAAACATATTGCAGACTAAGGGCTTTCTCATAACTAGTTTTGCAATACATTTAATTTGTGTTCTCCAGGATGACATTTCATTCAGTGTTTTCACTTCACTTTTTTGAAGCAGCTGGTTTTGTTCTGAGCTTTGTTTTCGAGCAAGCATGAAAAAACAAAATCAGAAGACACAGAAAGGTATTATCAACACTGGATTAACTTTGGCTATTAGCTGGCTATTAGCTTATGGTTGAGGTTTTGGGCTGGTGGTTGGGTTGCATATCCTGCCTGAGTTGCCCATGTAGAGATCTCACTACATCTCTCCATGGGAGAGTTACAGAGTCAAGGTCTGAGTGGTTTCATGATGCACAAAATGAAGAAAAACAGGAAATTCCATAAAGGCAGAACAAGAAAGACCAGCGGTTTGTTTTTAGACATAACCCTCAAAGAAGTTTGAAGACTGATTATTAATATCTTGGCAGAATCTGGAGGCTGCAGGCAAACTGATGTGCCCAGATACCTCATTACCTAAAAAGACATTTGGGACAAATAACAGGTGGGAGAAGAAAGGGAAAAGGTACAATATAGGGCTCTGACAGATCACACTGGTGATAATGTTGCTATCTCAGCTGAGCTGGCAGGACAGAACGTATACATGTGTCCAACACACATGCAATACAGCCTTGCTAGACCACAGCCTGGCATACCAGCTCAAGCTGAGGCTGGAGGTGCAGAGGTGGGTTACCCAAGGCAGAAGGTTTGCCACGAGCATCTGGGAGAGTGGCTGTAGGTCCATGTTCATGAATACCAACCATGGTGCTCAGACAATCCAACCGCACATTAAAATTTGCAACTCATCAGCCTTTGGGATTAGCTTAAAGCTTCCAGACAGATGTGAACCCAAACATGTTTCTATGGATTTAATGCTAAATGTAACTCTCCTTCTCAAGAAGGGGGTGCCTATGAGAGGTTTGTTATCCTAAAGCAGTTAATGATATGCATTTTTTCTCCCTAAAAAAATGTGTAGCAGTAACTAAAATGCTAAAGTGATACTGACTGATACTGGATACTTGAATTCCTGATTTTTCTGGGCAAATTGCTGAGCAGCCCTTGGAAAGCACACTGACATTTATGTGAGCAGAGGATTGCCCATGGCTTCTGGGCTCCAGCTGAAGAGATGTTCTCCCTGCCTGACCTGGGCTGTCCTGTTGCTCTCTCCTTTGCGAGAAAAGCCTGGCACATACAACACTAAACCAGAGTGCGGTGCCAAGCACTATTCAAAGGTCTCAGGCAAAGCAGAGCGCATGGGGTTTAAAATACCATCCTCTAACTGTGGAGCGAGCTGCTGCTGAAAGGGACTAAGCAACAAGTCATCCCATAACACCCACTTCTTTTGTGTTCTTGACTTGTAAGAAGCAGCCGCTAGGCTGGACAAAGTCTATTAGGTTAACATGAAGTTAACATTTGCAGTGTGTGTGGGTGGAAGCAGAGTGTCTTGGAATCACTCATTACCACAGAGTAAAAGATCTCACTCTGAGGACTAATCCTAAAAGCCTTTTCTTTTCTCTTTTTGTACACAGAAAAAAAAAAAAAATTCTGAAACAATATTAATTCTAAGAATCTTTGAATTTATTTCATGCAGTCTTGCCAAAAGGTTTTCTACTCAGACTGAATTTTGGCAGGAACAAATACGAACTTAGAAATGAAGCACACAAAGAAGAAGAATCTGGGCTATTTATATTAGAGCATCTGAACTCTTTCTAGTAGTACATGAAAGCATGTAATTAACCTCTTCCCTGAATTGTTATTTCTCTTTCTAGTAGTTCCCTTCCTCTGGCGTGAAGGTTAATAGTGGATGTTTGTTTTGGTAGAGTGTTGTTTTATTTTATAGGGAAAAATAGTGCTTGTTAGGTAAAAATCTCTTGATCTGGATGCTCCCATGTTCTTTCCTTTCACCAGTGCAGAAAGAATATGAAACACCAATCCACTGAGATTTTATATTCCTATTGCTCAAAAGCAGAAGCAAAAGACAACATGGGCATTGGATACCTGGTGCAAACAATTAGGTGTGAAATTTGCTGTTGCTTCCCTTCTAATTTACCACCATGTCATTCTGGGAAGCGTCAGTGGGCAGCGTCGTTGTGCAATTCACGGACCTTGCTGAGAAGGTCTCAGTGCCCTGTTTGCTGCTGGATCTTTGTCTCATGGAGCTGGAGTCAGATCACCATTTACGGGTCTTGCTGACTTCTGGGGTACTAACAACTTGCACTAACCATTGGTCTCAGGGTACAACTGGAAAAGGCTGTTTTCAGTTTAAATATATTTCACTGGTTTTATTTTTCCAAAAATGAAAATGAACATATGTTTTTCTAAAGAATGAGCTGCCAACCAACACTTTAATGACAAAATGATCTAGTTTTCAGATAAAATGTGCAGTAATGAAACACAGAGAGAGTAATTTGGGTTTTGGAAAACAAAATGGAGATAAAACCTCAGGGGATTTCTTCCTCCTTTGAAGGATTCATGCAATTCTTATTCACAAGAGTGAGAGCTACACACACCTGGCAGGGAGATGTGTTTAGCAGAGCACAGCTTCCATGGCAACTTCGTATGAAGTGAAGTCACCTAATTTGGATGGATGGAGGAAGTGGGTAGTGGAAGAAGGAAGCCTGGGTAAGCCACAGACTCCACATGTGACTTTGTACAACTCATATGTAAGCACCCAAGTTCACCATCTGTGGAGCTGGGCAGTGCTTTAACATTTTGATTCATCAGGGGAGAAACAAGAGTAATTATCAAGTAGAGATGTTCTTGTAGGTGGTCCCAAACAGGGAAAAATGATAGGGGAATGTGATCTCTTCCTATTACTTGAGAGCCAAAATCTTCTCCAAAGATGTATATTAATTTATCAAAAGCATAGTCATCCAGCTGCAGTCCAGACCATTACTTATACCGCCCAGAGAAAATACCTAGCATTTATAGTCGGAGCCAAAGGGGCAAGCTGCATACATTCATGGCATCTCCACTAGCCAGCAGTGTTGAATACTTTTAACAGATTTTCCTGAGCTGTCGCCTATTTGTTTTTCAAGCAGCGTTCGGCTGTTTTCTGACTGCGCTAACATAAAAGATAATGAAATTTACTCATTCACCAATGCTTCATACATATACACGAGCCTAGCTGCACATAAAATATTTTTTGGAACCTGACAACTGCCTTCACGCATGCTGATGATCATTGCGGTGTAATAATAGAGACTGGAGAAAGGAACAAGGGGTAAGCTTTAAGTAGGAAATAAAAAGCAGAATTTTATTAAAGTAGCTTTGCAAAATGAGGGTTTAGTAATGAACTGGGAAAAGAGGCAAGGTAATTGCAACCAGAGAGCAAATATAATAAATAGGTAAGTGTTTCTTTTTCAGATAGCTTTGCAGTTTTTGTTCAAAAAAGAAAAAAAAATAGCTATGCGTGCATCCTACAAACCCTGCGTTTACGATCAATAGATCTAATTACATCGAATATTACTCCTCAGGTCAAATGACTTTGGAATAGGCACAGGCAGTTAGCTAACTAGCAGCCAGGATTCATAAAAGATCTCTGAGCTGAGGCATTCAAACCACAGCGTAATGCCTTGTGACTTCGGGAGAATGATTAACTCTTGAATCACAGTTCTGAGAACATCAGACAGCAGCCACTTCCTCTTGAATGGCGCTGATACGCAGTGCACTGCCTTCAGGCAGAAAGTGTATACTTTACATGCTTTCCCAGAAATTTTGCAAGGGCTTTCTATTGTCCCTTGCACTGGTTCTGCTCTTAGACTTAGATTTAAGAACTTCTTTCTTATGCTTGTCATAAGACACAAAACTTGTAACATAACTGGCAGCTGGTTGCATGTCCACCCTAGGGAATTTGCTGCCTATAATTTTGATGACCATCCATTAGCAAAATGGGGAGATACTGATCCATTTTTTTTGCCAGTATATTACTAACAACATGATGAATGCCAGATTGTAGGAAGCTACGAGTTTGTGTGCTTAAATGAGGTACGTAGCTTAGTGAAGTACATTCCTATCCTCTGTCAGTGGAGAAGCAACCATCAGACGGTAACTCAGATCCTAGAGTTTGGAGGTTGTTGTTGACTATAGTGGACAGCGTGGGTGACCATGTGCCTAACTTGAATGGATAAATGAAACTGTCTGTACTGCTAAATCAATTATCAGTTACTAACTCATTTTCACACTGTTTGGGCTTGGTCTTCTCTGTAGCAGATGTTTCTTGGGGAGAGCTAGTTAGAAAGGTCCAAAACAAATCCGGGGGGGAGAAAGAGCTAACCAGCAATGCAAACCATAGAGGTCCAGTGCTTCAGCTTGCTTTTTGGCACTTTTTATTTAGCAGCACAAATGTACTCTTAGGCGCTTAAAGGTGGGTGGGATGGTTGCAGGGTTCATTACCCTGTGGGGCTGTGTTGTCCTTTATCTAGGTGTAGTGTTTGCAAATCGCTCCATCAAGGAGCCCTTTGCTTCTCATTGAACTCTACAAATGGTGCTAATAAATACAGGATGTTTCCACCCATCAGAGCTATTCCAGGGGTTATTCCAGGGGGATTTCTAGGACATTCCCTTCTAATGTCTAAGTACAGTACCAGATATTCAAGATAAGGAAATAGCCACATGGGGCCAAAGGCTCTTTAACAGCCTGTGTGGGCAATGCAGAGGTGATACAGAAATTGTGTTGCCAAACCATGAATTACATATGTCACCCCTGAATGTCTGATTTCATGATTATTGATCCTGTCACTACTGCACCAGCCAGCAAATCACACTCCACACAGTCACACTTCTGAAAGCTCGTTTTGACATTTTGATGACCTTTTTTTTGATGGCTTAGTCTGTGAAAGACATGCAGTACCTGGTAACACTATGATATTAGTGATGTAGTGGACAGATGCCACTCAGAGCCTACTGATACAAAATTAGCCTACCAGTATTTTGTGAAGAAATGTGAATCGATAGAAAGAGTTTCCTCACTTTGAAGCCTGAGGCAGTGCTGGTTATCTGATAATAGGAGTCTTATAGCTGTCTTCACATGACCTGCTGCTGCAATTCAAAGCGAAGAGGAACAGAGAAGTGACACACAGTGAAAGAACAAGAGAAGTCCTAATCAGTGGTTTTACAGTCAGGTTTTAAGTGATCTTATTGTTCACTCACTTTTTTTTTTTCTTTCTTACCAGTTTCCATCACGTGTTTTTGTCAGTTCTAAATCTTCCCTGTAAAAAGGGCAAAGTGCAGCTAAAATCTTATCTTCCGATGTCAGGCAGCTTCATGACTTTACATCAGACTGTCTCATTTCTAAAGATTAACTTACCTTTGACCCTCCTGAGAGGCCCAATTAGCCCCCTTCTTGTTGACTTTTAAAAATAGTTCTCCCCACTTGCTTCATTTATCTTGAGTCCAATGCCTAGAAGCTGGTGATTTTTATTAGATGCATTTCAAGTCTCGCACATTCAGGACTAAAAAAAAAAAAAAACCAAACCCAACACAAACCAAACAGAAAACCACCAAACATTAAACCATATCACTCTCAAGAAAGCCCCAACAAAAATGCTTTACAAAGTAAACATATTAGTTGTGTGTTAACACTGCAAAACATATCGGTAAAAATCAGTTGCAAAGTGTATTGGCCTGTTTTTCTCAACACTACAGATACAGGTGATTCAGAGTTCAATTTAGCATGAAAAGAGTTTGCAGTTCTTGCTGGATTTCTAGCTTACTCAGCGAGAATAGTATCCTGTTGATGACATGAGAGAGTCTCACCTAGTGTAGCAGAGGATACCAGATGAGAATAGAATAGGGTACCAGATGAGAAAGAATGATGTCAGCAGAACCTCACCCTGCACAAATCGTATCTTCCTGTACATTTTAGAATTGCTGAATGGCTGGATCAAGGAAACAGCACAGTGGTTAAACACTAGGATCTTGTGGATCCGTTCCTGTCTCCCCTCCAAAGATTGTCTGTCATTGCTTCAGATTCCCAGCTGTAAGATAAGGGAATAATCTCCTATTATCATAGAATCATAGAATTGTTAAGGTTGGAAGAGACCGTTAAGATCATCGAGTCCAACCGTTAACCTAGCACTGCCAAGTCCACCACTAAACCATGTCCTCAAGCACCACATCTACCCATCTTTTAAATACCTCCAGGGATGGGGACTCAACCACTTCCCTGGGCAGCCTGTGCCAGTGCCTGACTACCCTTTCAGTGAAGAAGTTTTTCCTAATATCCAACCTAAACTTTCCCTGGCGCAGCTTGAGGCCATTTCCTCTTGTCCTATCCCTTATTACTTGGAAGAAGAGGCTGACCCGCACCTCACTACAACCTCCTTTCAGGTAGTTGTAGAGAGCAATAAGGTCTCCCCTCAGCCTCCTCTTCTCCAAACTAAACAACCCCATTATTATTAATTAATTAATTATTAATTGTGATGCTGTGAAGCTGTGGCTCACAAATTAATTAATTTACAAGTAATATGCTTGGATCCAAGAGTCTGCTGTTTAAGGTGTGAAATTTGTGCCTTTTCAAATGAAAACCTTTAAAATGTGCTGGAAAAGAACCAGTAGATGGGCACATATGCCTAGAGGAAATACTCATCCACAAATCCTGAGTAAGAATTTGTCTATCATGTTTTGCAAGGAGAAGTACAGATTTACCTTCCAGCTCTGTGTATTTTACATTCATATACTGTGGCCCAGGATGTGTTTGCATTTGTCTGATTATCCTAAAGGTAGATGCACAGACACTACAGTAAAGAAAAACCCCAGACAACACCTTACCCCCCACCAGCTTTGTGTTTGTCTGTGCTGAAAGACAGGGAGAAGATGAGAGTTTCTGTTGCAGGTTCTTTCTCACGCAGGTTTGAACCGGACCTGTTTTGCTTTTAGCCATACATCTCACCTCTGGTTTTGTTCAATTTGCAGGTTGAACGTGTTGTTTTGTTGTCTGAGAGATCTTGCAGTGCCAAAGAAATAAGAGCTTTTTGCTAGAATGTGAAAACTGCATCATAATAATCTTTGGGAAGTGAATCATGTTTCAGGCAGAATTTGCAAATGCTTTCCTGGGGAGGCTGGCTGACTTAGGATTTCATTTAGAAACTCTTCCAGGATGCTGGGCTGGAAAAGAGAGAAAATTCTGTGACTTTTGGTGTAAGAAACTTGGTTGAAAGCCCTTTGTGGCTTTATACAATTTTTCCTTCATCTGGCCTGTATTTATGTGCTTCTTTAGTCAATCAGAAGGCTAGCTGGAGAGAGTTTATCATAGCTATGAAGGTTAAACAAAATATTCATGGTTTGAATCCTGAACCGATATGGCTGGAAAAAAGGAACTCTGTTCTGCAAGAAATTCTGATACTTTGAATTTTTTAAATCCAGAATTGGTGCAAAAAAATTGTTGCCATAAAATAAAAATTCTGGAATCGTTACATTTCTGAATCATTGAAGTATATAAAATAAATGAAATACTACTTTAAATATATATTTTATAAACATTAAGAAAAATAACATTTTTAGAATATAAAAGTCATCAACATAGGTCTTAGTCTTTCTAAATGTCAAGATAAAAAACTGCAATAAGGAACTCAATGGTCAAGTTCCTAGCTTTTTGAATATGTAATTTTGATCATGTGGAGGGTAATCAAAAGTGCTCATAGCTATAATTATTTGACTGACTTTTCATCTTTCTTGAACATCTTCCTAATGTCTACAGTCTCTACTTGCTTTGATTACAATCTGCTTACCCTGGAGGGTCACGGCTCACTTGGGAAGAAGTAACTTCACAAGATAGAAGTTTCGCTACAGGCAGATCTGGTATTTTTGTTTCATATGTCCAGATCAAATTATTCACAGTCACCCTGTATATTATCTACAAACTCTGCATGAAGCATTTTCTATCAGGCATGGTTACCATGTTGTTACTGTAACTGATTGATTCATTTCAGTGGAGTCCTTTTAAGGTTGAAATGCAATTCCTCTCTTTAAACAAAAAGTATTACGAGGATTCCACTGTGCAAGCAGTATGAGTGCTCAAGATTATACTAAATTATTCCTGCAAGGCAAAGAATTTGAGAAAGATTTTGGGAGGGTCTTTCAAACCTGAAACAGCAATCAAATCTGGATGATGAATCATTTAATTTGAAAAACTAGTAAAGAGAAAATGACTTCTAATTAATGTTTGCACTGACTAAGATGATTAAGTAGTCCTGAATACACTTAGGTTTGAATTCATTGCACCTGAGATCATCTAGATAAAAGGTATATGTCAAGCTAAGCTCCTTTCAGAGGACTACTCAATGCCTCTTAAGGCACTGATGATGGGATCAAATCGAATCAGAGTTGTCTACTTCATTGCCTGTGAAGAATTTACAGGAGTCATGTGGATTTAGCCCACTTAGATGACTTATTTCTGCATTGAATTGAGGTGGCAAGGCCTGAGAAACCACTTCAGCAATGCCTGGTATGGCTGAGATGATTGAGGTAACAGCATCTGAAATACCAAGTTTGGGTACAAAGGTAGCAAAAGTGGGACCAAGAGGGAAAAGTAACTGGCAGGGTTGCTTATTTGGGAGGGTACAGGGCCAGAAAAAGGGAGACATCAAGATGGACTGGGAAAGAACAAACCTGGGAGAATGGGGAGAAGGGAGAATAAAAGGAGTTATGTGTAAGCAAGTGGCTGGTTAACATCTTTGTCTGGCCAAACCCTGTACCCCATCCTTGCAGTCTACCCTATCTTCTTGTTGAAATATGTTCTAATTTTCTGCATGAGCACACTTTCAGTTCTGTACATGAGATGTTCATCAACTTCAGTTGTGAGTGAAGAAAGAAAGTGAAGATGTGAGCCTAAAGAAAGGGAAGAGGTGAGACAGCTAAGGTAAGATCTATAGACTGCTGTCAAAGGACAGCTCCTACTGCCTGTGGACTTACATTACACCAGGGGATGGCAGTCCCAGGGTGCCTGGATCATTCACCTTGTTTTCTGGAACTGAGTAGGCACTGACTTCATTTTGAGTTCCTTAAAAAATAGTTTACTACAACCTCAGTCAACTAAAAATTCAACTTTTGATTCTACCTATTCTTCCAAGTCCGGCTGTGCTTCTGAGAAAATCTGTTTTGTCAAGAAGGTATGCAGTTTCTCATGCTTGGGCCAATTCTGATCCAACAAATAACTTCTGTAAGTCACTGGGATTTAGGAAATTGTCTGTTCTGCAAAGTAGATGAGCTCTCATGTCAATAAGAGAACAACTGGAAGGACAGCAAAGTATCTTAAAGAATGAAAAGATCTCAATCTGAGATGAAATGCTTTTTTGGACAAGTTCAATGATCTATCTCAATATGCAGTGCTCATTTATTTTCTTTTTTTCTGGAATATTCAATTTTGAGTCTGACCTTGAGAGAGCTAAAGAAAAGCACAGAGGAAAATATGAAAGACCACAGATAAACCTTATAAGGACACAGTGCTTCTATCCTAAGCCAGTTGTTTTCCAAGAGGGTATCTTACCCTTTGGTTTCTTAAAAAAAAAACCCTATTGCTAAAGCAAATTACATCAATAAGATTATATATCAACTATTTATTCTCCACAGGTTTATTTCACCAAAGGTCTTTAAATATGCCTGTTTCAAAAGTGCAGAAACAAGCTATCATAGCATTAGTTGAAGAGACTATTGTATACAGAAGCGTTTCTGTTTTTCACTACTGTTTCCTAAAAGGTGATGCCGTGCTAACTTCTATTCTAGGACTTTTACGGTCATTCCAGTATTGTCTTCATGGTGAGAGATGGAACTAATTTTGCACTACATCCTGCATGCAGTGAGGTGGTACTTTTCAGAGGCTCCCTGTGCCCTTGGGCTCTATGGAGAAAGAGCAGGACTTGTGGATTGTTGCTGGCTTGGGAAATTTATTTCTCAGTCTTGAGGAGGTAACCTACTATGACTGAACTCTAAGCATTGAGTCTAACTCATTATTGGGTCCAGCTTTTGACATATGAAATACATTTCAATTTCAGTGCACTGTGTGACCAGCACACAGGTCAGATTTACTTCACTGTAAAATTGGTTTCAGAGACTTGAGATAAAGCCTTGTAAAGACGCTCCTAATTCACATCAATGATTATAGCACCAGCCTGAGACATAGGTGTTCAAAATGCTCCAGCTGTCTTTTGACAGGTATTTTTGTTGAAGCTTACAGTTAATACACCATTGAGCAAAACAAACATCAACAGCAACCACTTCCATTCAACTGAATTTATAAAAGCAAGATGATTTCTTATGTGTCAAGTCCACAGACCATGTGATACTGACATGTTCCAGTGGGAGGAAGAAATACTCACTTTCTTCCCAGTGCTTCTTGTTTCAGCCGCAGACAAATCTTTTTAATTTCTTTCTTCCCCAAACAAGCAACAGATGATGCTTCTAAATACACTCAGTTTGAAAGGAAAACACGGAAGTGGAATAAAGTGATTCCAAGTCATCTTGGGGAGGTAGATATCTTGTCAAGAAATCAGGAAATGTGCATAACTAAATATGAAGGACAATGGCAATTTGTGACACTTTTATTTGGTCTAAGCTCAAGGAAATGAATCCCATCCTTTTGCCATCATTCTTAAGTTGATGGCCTATTCAGGTTTGAAAAGTCATAGCGCACAATAAGGAGACATCAGAAGCTGTAAAACACAGAGCTCTGTTTGATGAATGTGGATAGGATTTTAGCTTTGGCCCAGGGTTTTCTACTATAGATAGTCTAATTTAAGCACATCTCCTTAAGCACTGAAATATACAAGTGATGTGATACTCAATGCTTGTTTAGAGTTCTCATCAACCTAAAGTGAGACCAAATAGACCATCTGCATATTAGTGACAAGTTCATGCTCATTATTAGCTTTAATTTTAATGCGCCTCAGTTTCCAGTTGTCTGATAGGACTACTTACCCAGTTTGGTTTAACATTTTGAACGAGTGGAGACTTTGGAGCAACTGTCTTATATCACAGATACCTAAAATTAGTGAATCCCATCTATGGTGTCCAGGGCTGCTAGAATCACAGCCACTTTGATGATGTCCTGAAGAATTTACAATATAAGATGAAAAACGTGTGGGCATAACAGATGGGGAGAACGTAATGTGCCAGAGATCAGTGTATTACCTGTTTTTTAGCTGAGTTAGATACAAATTGTCTCATATGTAGAGGTGACCTTTAGCAAAATGCTTGCCACACTTCTGGTGCTTTAGAGAGAATTGACAGTAACACTTAATTAGACTTCTAAAGTAAAATATTGAGTGCTCTGCTGTATATGTTAGCTTTAGAAACCAGACTTGCAATAATCATTCAGCAAATGCATCTGTTCACCATCAATATTTTTCTATCACATTCTGATTTCTTAATTAGTGGGATTGACTAGTAGAAGAGACAATATGTTTATATTGTTTTCCCGGAGGGCTACTTATCATCCCCTGATGACCATGTCAAACTCCCATTGGTTTTTGTGATAGCCAATTCCTATTCAAGGGTGTAATTTAGCCCAGGGAATTTATCAGCTACAAAATAGACATTATCAGCTCAGAAGAGGCAATAACACCATATTTTAACTCATCGCATAGTCATTATGCTTGATGAGCTATTTCTAAGTCTGTCACTAAGGGAAATGTCATTAAAATGGAAAGGCTCCAGATGTTTGGAGCTACTCTGTAAGATGACTTCAAAAAACCAAAACAGTCTAGGCATTATGGGGTGAAATTCTGTGGTACCTAATTCAGCAAAATTCTTAGTGAACCCAAAGACATTTTGTGGGTTTTTTCCCCACATAATTAATCTGTGAAGAAATCTTGCTGCTTCTTCCTTCATCAAAGAAGAGCCTATGGCTCAGGCCCTGGAGCAGGCAATGACACAGCCATTCCCCTTAAATGCATCTGGCTCCAGTTGCTGCAAGCTCTGAACAAAGATAGTTGGAAAGGCTAAAGCCAAACTTCTAGTCTTGCAGGTAACAAAAAGCAGAGAGTGATTTAGATATACTGCTGAGAACTAATGAACACAAAGAGAAAAAGACCTCTGGAGAAGTGTTAGTAAGCTGCCTAGACAGTAGAAATGTATAGAAAATTGAGTGGATCATCTATCAAATCATACTGAGAGTGAGAATAATTAGAGTTAAAATAATTTGTCTCTGTGAGAGAGCCAACCTCTTTGGTTTCTTGGAGGGATGAGTTCCAAAGTGCACTAGAGCCAGAAAATCCTCTACAGCTCAAAAGAACATATGTGGTTAAAAGAAGGTGAGCAAGGTACAAGAACAATTGTGATAGTGTAACAGGCATCTATGATACATAATGAACAAAGGCACAGGTAGGAAAATATGTACATTTCATAACCAAGGGTCCCAGAAGGACTTTTTTCATCTGATTTTTTATGACCAAGAGCAAGATGATATGGAGAAGATTTTAAGGAAACTTTTGAAGGAAAAAGGAAAGGGACAAGGTTTATCCAAGCTAAATCTGGGATTAATCATTCAGTATAAAGAGCATTTTATTATACCTAAGACTTTAGGGACGACTAAGAAAATAGAGAGTGTACAAATGATACAGTCATTAGTGAATAGTTAAATAGTGTGCAAGAGCCACATAAGCCAAATTACTCACACTTGGCTGCTCGGTGCCTGCAACAGCATTTAGAAGTCTGGTCAAAAAAATGCAAGCTACTTCCTTTCAGAAATGCTAAAGTATGTCTTTCAAGGATGTTTCACCTTAAAGCCTATGGTGTAAGTGAGGGTGAAAGAAGTCTTTATGTGTTTTCTACTCTACACACCTAAAATCATAGTACAGTTGAGATGGAAAGACATCTCTGGAGATTGCCTAGTCCAAACCCCTACTCAAAGCAGGGTCAGCTAAAGTTGGTTTCCCAGGGCCTTGTCTAGTTGGGTTTTGAATATCTTCAGGGATGGACACTCTGCAACCTCTGTGGGCAGCCTGTGCCAGTGTTTGACCACACTTACCATGAAACATTTTTTTCTTACATTTAAGTGGTGTTTCCTGTATTTCAGTTTGTGCCCACTGCATCTTGTCCTGTCACTAAGTGTTACTGATAAGAGTTTGGCTCCATCTTTTTTTGCACACACCCCCTCTGCCCTGCTCCAGGTGCTTCTACACGTTGACAGGATTCCCCCTGAGATTTCTCTTCTTCAAGCTGATCAGTCATAGCTCTGTCAGCCTATCCTCATATGTTAGATTTTCCAAGCCCTCAGATATCTTCATAGCTCTTTCCTGGACTCACTCCAGTATGTCCATGTCTCTTGTACTGGGGAGGCCAGCCCTCTGCCTAATTCAGCCCAGGAGGTATTTGACCTCCTTTGCTGCAAGGGTCCATTGCCGGCTCATGTTCAACTTGGTGTCCACCAGGACTGCCTGGTCCTTCTCTACAAAGCTTCTTTGCAGCTGTCAGCCCCAGCTTGCCCTGATGCCTGGGGCTATTTCTTACCAGAAGCAGGACTTGACATTTCTCTTTCTTGGACTTCATGACGTTCCTCTTGGCCCAATACTCCAGCCTGTAAGGTCCGTCTCCTCCCAGTTTTGTATTGCCTGCAGACTTGCTGAGGGTGCAGCCTGTCCCATCATGCAAATACTTAATTAAGATGTTAGGCAGTGTTGACCTGAGTATGGACCCCTGGAGTATACCACTACTGACTGGTCTCCAGCTTTGCTTTGTACTGCTGATCATGACCCTTTGAGTCTAGCAGTTCAGCCAATTTTCAGTCCATCTCGCTGTTCACTTATGTAGTCCTTACTTCATTAGTTTGTCTATGAGGATGTTATGGGAGACATGGTTGAAAGCCTTACTAAACTCAAGGTAAACAACATCCACTGCTCTCTCCTCATCCATTGAACCAGTCAATTCAGCTACCTGAATTATTTCTTTTTCCCTTGAAAAATACTGACTCTTTCTAATTGACAATTAAATGGACCGGGATTTGCAGTCAGATTTATGTGTTCTCAGTTCCATACCCATAGATGCTACTGTCAGAAAGAAATTTGATTTTGAGAAAGGCCACATTACGTCCCACTGAAAACTGACAGTAAAAGTAATGCTGCTCACCTGATTGTAGGTGTCTAAAGATGAGCCTTTAGTCTATGTTAGTCATATATTTTCCCTGTTACATGAAAAGACAGAGTGCGAGACATCTCTGGACAACAGCTTTTCCTGTTGTGATGTAAATTTCTAAGGTGGGAGGATGAATTTCCTCTTGGAAGTAGCTGTTTCTTAACATTGACTATCTATGGAGTCAAAATGAAATGACACCTATAGCTTTTATAAAGATAAGTGAAATCATCCTCTTCCTTACATGAAAAATGCTTTAATCATGCCTACATCCTTAATACTCTACTGATGTAGAACACCACCATGCTGTACCCATAGCCGGGCAAATAGGGAGAAAGGGGTAAAGCATCAGTCTGTGGACACTTGATCCCAACCACTGGCATGGACTTCTGATCCCATAAAGGAACTGTTTTCATCCAAGACTGACAATATGGGGAATAATCTCTCCACTCTGCCCACCCCTCTGCAGTGCATGGGAACAAAGTAGCAGCAGCAAAATGTCTCCTTCCAGGGCTGACTAACAACATCTACAGCAGGGAAGCTGCCAATAAAAGTATAAGTGGCACCCTAGTGACGCTTCTTTGTTGACAGAGAGACATCAGACAGCCTTCATCAACACAGATGCTCTCTATATGTTTGTGTCCTTATCTGCTTATTTTACTGCTTATTGCTGCCCCTTTTCTCCTCTGTCTACAGTGGTCTTACTAAATTCAGGGCCACCTCATTATAAACATGATCTTTTCCTATGCTATTCATAGTGCAGCACAACTGCACCGATTGCAGCATGATTAGCAGCAGAATTCAGCTCTGGCAGAGGAATGATAAGAACCCTCACTGCAGTTAGATCAATTAATCTGCAAAGAAATGCTATGAAAATGTTCTCACCCTGCGGACTGAGAGTGGAATACATTAGCAGAAAAGACTCTGTAAGTTTTTGTCAATATAACATTTAATAGTTCATTATTCGGAGGAACTAAAGAAAGGTTTCTACCAATTTGAATAAATCCATTTAAACATTACATAAATGCATGAGATTGCATCTAGTGTCTGTAATAATAGGTCAGCATTATAGAAAATTCCTCCATTACAATAAGGGTATACCAGATCTGGAATATATTATTCTAGAATAGCCAAGACTGGAATACATTCATACATAAAGATGAAAGAAGCTATAACACCTAATGTATTTCTATCTTCTGCAGAAATCCGTCTTCCATATAAAAACTAATGAATCATCTTTCCAGTGTATCAGACTTAACTGTCCTGCAATAGATACTTTTCACAAGAGTGTTATAAGGATGGTAGTATACACAGCACACTCCCCCTTGTAGCAGGAGTGATTTCTGATTCTAGCATTACAATTACTAGTTGCATTGTCTTAATTTTAAGTAATCATAGAATCTTCAATCCATAGACATTTAAAAGCATTTTTTTTTTGCAGTTTGATTGTCTGAAGAGGACGCTTAACTCATACTTATTTTTGTGAGAATATAGTCACTAGGTTCCCCTACACCATGGGCCAAACATCAGTTTTGCATATTTCACATTTATCCTGAGGCATTTCATACACATCCAGTTCTGGTTTTGTATGGATTTTTGTAAACAATTATGTTTACCTTAGAAGGTTTACTGTCCATTTTCGACATATATCTCAAGGCATTGTTGGCACCACAGTACCTTTTGTAATTTTTTATCAATATCTTTCACTATCTCCTGCCAAATGAGTGCCTGGTGATCTGAGTGTGAGATACACTGTCTCAATTACTGGTAACCATAATAGTTTTAAATGGTCCAAACCAGTGAGGCAGTCACCCCTGAGGGGTGAGATTGCTTTGCTGTTATCTGGACTGCAACTTCCACGTGGACTTACTTTTCTTATGTAATTGTTTACCTTGAAAGATATTGCTGTGAAATCATTGCCATCAGTATTGACCATTATAGTAATCTATATTCTTAATTAAAGCCAAGAAATAGAGTGTAGTTGCATTTATTAGCCGAACATTTTAAAAATTATTTTTCTGGTCCTGACTCTTCTAAGCTTTTAGTTGTCTTGTTCTGTGGCCAGTCCATAGGAAGGAGAGTGTCAGATAGCTGCGCCAAGAGCAGTCCATGCTGTTACTGTCCCTACGCAACTCAAAGTCCTTACAGTTTTTCTGCTGTGCTGGGAATAAGTTACGTATTGTTACATATGCTGTAACCTGAAAGATGCATTCATTTCAAAAGAGTGAGCTATTTAAATGTTAAGCTTAATAAAAGGTGAAAACACATGATCTTTTCTTTTTATAATTACTATTTTAGCAACCATAAAATACCACAACTCAGTGGAAAAGAATATTCTGCCTGGCTTGCTGGCAGTTTTTACCTGAATTCAGATTTCTAGAGTATTCCTAAAAATTGTTGATGTTTATTTGCAACTGATGTCTTCGTAGATGCCTAGGATGAGATAATTGGGCAGATGGCAGTACCTTATGGCACATTCAGATTCAGGTCCTGACTGAGTTAAATAAGAATATTTCTGAAGAGTTAGGTTCTAATTCTGCTTTGTTCTCAAATGAGAAATTTTTCTGCCGTGATGGAGATTTTGTCAATAGTTCATCACAAATTCTGATACAAACAGAAGCTGTGCGAAGGCCTCAGATTAGAAGAGGCAGGCTGCTGTGATGTCTACAGAATTTATAAAGAAGCATTTAAAACAGAGAAAAAAACATGTTAGAGGGAACACCAGGCAGTTAATCTGCATGGGCATGGCTGGAACATTTGCTGAAGCTGGCTGTCTACACAAATAGATTTCTGGCTAAAGATTCAATTTTAGTTTACATGCTTGGAGTCCACGTGTTAGTATTTATGCATGTATTTATGTATCTGGAACCTGATAATGAAAATAACCCCAAGAGAAAATATGATCTAAAGGCAAAAGGGAACAACTGGAAATGGATTAAGAAAATGGAATAAAGGGGCTCATCTTTCTGAAAATGCTGGATTTGCAGCAGAAAGGTGAAAACAAAAAAAGGAAGAAATGAACCTGTGTCATCCATGAACAAAAAATCTGAAGTTAGAGAAGTTAGATTTTTTTGTTTCATTGGAGAAGAATGAGGAGTGAATGAGACTCTGCTGTCAAGAATAATGCGTAACATGCTGGAAGAGCCAAAAAAGGTGATTGGTGAGTGTTGTACCCCCCTCACAATGAGGCTTTAGAGAGAATTTTTTTTTAAAGCCAAAAGCAAGCAGCAGAAGAGAGAATAGATACCAGAGTGAAGAACTGCATCCACGTGGACCTTTGGAGGCATTGCATGTTATAGTAATAAGGCATTCCACAGTTTTATTAAAGGCAGCATCATATTCAAGGCAGTTGGTTCCAGGTTTTAGAACATACTCTTGTGAGAAACAGATATAGCTCCAGCGAGATCTCCCTACTATCAAGGACAGAAGAATTTGTCCACTGAAAGACTGAAGATAGTAATAGTCACTAGCTCAGGACAAGTTCACAGGACTGCGAAAAAGAACCTTTTTTGGACAGGGACAAGAGCATCAGGAAGATAAATAGCACAATCCAGTTTATACATCATAGAAGTCAAGAGGAAAGCAGAAGTAAAAATGCCTGAACTATGGCCAGTGAAGCAAACAGGGTTTGAAAAGAATCAATTCATGTCCCATTCTAAGAGAGAGGGAAAGGGAGAAAGAGAGAGAGGACAAAAGAGCGAAAGAATGAGAGAAAGAAAGAAAAAGAAAGAGAGAGAAAGAAAGGAAAAAAAGAGGGAAAGAAAGAGAGAAAGGAAGGAAGAGAGAAAGAGAAAGAATGAATGAATGAATGAATGAACCTTGCTTTCTGCACTAACCAGGACAAGGAGAGCACTTCCAGCAAGACTGGCAGATCCCAAGGTTCTCACTGCACTGAAGAAGAAGGATGCTGCATTTTATGATCTGTTTTTACATTAAAGAGCAATTTGTTTCCTGATAGATGGTGCAGCTAGCCATAATATCAACCCACAAAAATGATAAAAAGCGATTTTAGACTGGAGAAAATGTGGCCAAGTAAAGGGCATATACAACACAAGCAGTCTGAAGCTGTTAGTAAAAGAAACAAAGGGACAAGCAATAAACATTGTTCCTTGGAGTCCATAGGAGCTGAAATGCAGGAGTACCAGCAAGTGCAAAACTCAGCTTCAACAAAGCTCCTTACTCAGTAAACTTTCAGTGTAACTAAACTCTTGGTGTGAGAGAAGAGGGAGACAAGTCATGGTGAACTTGGCCAAAATTTTAATAGAACATGTGCTTCAAGGAGGAAATTCAGAGATCAAACAAAAGTTAAAACTCCACAAACTGTCCCTGAGCTCACTCACACGCGCAGTTCCTTTAACTTGGAGGGAAGCTTGAAGGTTGCAAAGTGGTCACACTAATGCACTTCTTGAATTTAGCACTGAGCATGATAGCGTAACATTGGCTAGGTTAGCTGCACTGGTTGAAAAAAGACATTTAACATACAATATGAAAGAAGCAAGTGCTTCTCATGAGTGACTAAAGAAGTTCTACTAGATTTACCCAGGATAAAAGTCATATGGTATATTGAGTGACGTAAGTTTCCTACTCCTCTGAAAATCTTTAAACAGCAATAGCTGGGTGAGAATGTCTTTGGATTTCATCTTCATTGCAGAGGTAGTCAGTGTAAACTGAAGAATAGCCTCACCTAGAGAAAATCCCAAGCGCTGGGATTTTTACTGGTAGTATTTTTACCATGAGATAAGAAATGACATGTTGCTGTGGGTTGTAGCTGGCATCAGGAAACTGAAGGCATGCACAGTGAGGACAAGCATATCCCAGCCATCCTCATGAAGCAGTGAGTCACAGAACCTGCCACTAAATTCAAACAGTTCAACACCACATGGGAACATGAGCACAAGATGCCCTGTTCTGTATACTCACAGTGCAACGTGAAAATGGCATTGATAGTAAAGTGACTGATGGCAATGGCAACACAGATAGGAATGAAGAGACCGTGTTGACTCATCTCTTGGATTAGAAAACACAGAGACTAGTTCTGTCATTGTCTGCTTCACATGATGGACAGTCTATTTCTGCCAAGGAGAGTTGGAGCCCCTGCACACCGGGGATGGCTTCAAATAAAAACACAAAGCAAGAGCAGCCATACGAATACTGTGGGATGCACAGCAGATGAAGCAGAAGCAAATCAGGCAACAGCAGAGACAACACTGAAGATAGTTATTTCTGTCTGAAGATAATTTTCAATTTTCTCAAACAAGCAAAATATTGACCAAAAGGTAGAAGACGACCAGGAGTTCAGCAAGACTACCACAGATGTGTTGGAAGGAAAGAGGCATATAAGCAAGACTAACAGTGTAATTGAAGTGCTCTGAATCTCAACAAGGATTAGGAATCACAGTTAAGGCACATCTCTGGTGGGATATGTCTTAGTGACCCCTGGCCTTAACAATTCAGCTAGTGCTTGCACTGCTAACAAATCAACCAAACTGTTAGAAGAGGAAAGGCAATGATCTCTATAATATTTGGAAAGAAGGAAACAGACTACAACAAGGACCGATCTGGAGGAAGCACTAGAAAGTTTATGCATGGCTTGAAAGTAATCCTCAGTTGCAGCACTTCCATAAACAGTTCTCTTTACAAACATCATGTTAGTTTTTCAAGCACAGTATCATGATATTATCCAGCATATCATATATGCAGTGTTGCAGATATTGCTTATGATAAATTTTGACTCATCAGCTACATCCACTGTAGGTTTTTTGTGTTGGCACAGTGCAGTGACTTCAAAAATCTTCTGAGAGAAGGTCAGAATTCTGAGTCATTCTCAGTTCAAGAAGTGGTAATTGCTGCAGAGTTTGTTTGGGCATTGATTACATATATAAGTGATTACTTCAAACAACATGCTAGTTTGCAGAATATGTTTTAGCCAAACTCTCATCCTTTTCCATAGGAAGAAAAGATCTTGAAGGAGGGGCAGAGAAAGACTAGAAAAACACCATCAGGTTCTCCAGAGCATCTCCCTAGATAGAGAAGGAGAATGTAAGGGGCTAGCAAGTATGTCTACCTTTGCAGCATACAAGGCCTGTAAACCCATTAAATCAAAGAAAGTTCACAATGAAAGCTGTCTCAGCTTGTACCTGACTTGCTCTATACTAGCTCCCTCGCAGGGATTACCTGTGTTACTTCATCTGTAGCTTCACAGCAACCATTTGGAGATTCAGAGGGAATCCTGGAGGAGAGGACGAGAGCAAGTTAGTATTCTTCAGGAGGAACAAGTTGCCCAGAACCAAGGAGTACAGACACATCCTTGCTCCAGGTCTCTGAAGATTTCCATCAACATTCAGCCACAAGAAAGAGAAGCCACATTATTTCAGATACAGGGAGAATGGTGCTAAAAGAGAAAGATTCTCCACTTTCATCAAGTCTGAAATAGAGGGTCCTGCAGACGCTCCACCAATCCCAAGTCATGTAAATGCTGTGCCTACACAGTGTATCCACACTGTGCTAAGTGAACTACCTGATAGTTATTTTATTGGATGTTTGTAAAGACTACACTCACAGCATCCTCACACCTACAGACTCAGGAATGAGGTCATATTTTCCTGTGGTTGTTCCATAATCAAGATCTGTAGTTACGATCTGTTTCATCTGCCTTTACTGTCTCATCTTTCTTCATTTTGTACTTGTATTATTACATATTTTTAGAATGGGAAATACAGTCTAAATCAAGAGAGAAAAATCCTCATGTCTGTATTACATGTCTGTAATAGAAATTTTTCCAGAAGAGTGTTTTCTTCTGTGAAAGGATTCATCTGTGCACACTAGTATCTATCTGTGTAATTTACTGTCAGCTTACACTGCTATTTTAACTACTGGATATTTCTAAATATGACTGGCTATACATTTTAAATAGAAAAGAAAGAAAGAAGGAAAAAAAAAAACTTCAGCCAAACTGCTGTTGGTACCACTGGCACCAAAAGTGCCATTTGAGCTGGACATTTTGGTAGTGGTTCTCTTGGCGGGTTTGGAAATGGTCTTCTGCCAGAGCAACACAAATAAACAAACAGAGGCAGAAGCAAAAAATGAAAGCATTTTAAAGTGAATGCAAGACCAAGCGATGAGCATAACATTTTGGCTTTTCTGGAAATACTTCCATGCAGGAGTTGACTGCAGTTTAAAATTCTGACTGTGCATATCAGGAGGTGAACAACCCCCTCACAGGAACAAGATTCCTGGCTCCATGGCTTTGGGTTTTGGTAGGGCTCCAAGGGAACCCAGAGAATACTCAAAGCATAGAGAAAACCAAGTGCAGTCATCACTTTTGGAGAGTCAGGCTTTGTGAGTCTTGCTCACTTTTGTACACGAAATCAGTGAGGATTAAACCCCAGTTATCTAAGCTTCCAAACCCATTTCTCATCCTCTAGATTCATATAGGCTGGTGGCACCCAGCAGGAGGATTGTGTGAAAAATTATTAGAGAAATGCTTGGAACTGTTTTACCAAGGTCTGCTGGATAAAGGATCATACCATCTTTTGGTCACCAGTTTGAGTTGAACATGAAGAGAATCTCGAGCAGTAAATGTTACGTTATTGTCAATGCCATTGATAATCCTTTGGATGATCTTGTTTCTTTGAATAGCACTGGAAAACCAGCTCATACAACACTATAGTAATAATTACTTCATACTGATGTAAAAAAAGAGAAGACAGAGGCATGAATAAGAACATCCTTGGATTTATTCCTGTCTGCCTTACATTTTTCCTCATTTCAATAAATATGAACTGTTTTTCTTGTTTCCACCAGGAATCAGGAAAAAGTATAACTGTTGTGACTTTATATAGCACATACTGAAAATAAATCTCATTTTGGACTAAACAAGGCAGCTGGTAAGACAATCTTGGGAACACTGGCTATTACATACTCTTGACATTTTCTGAAAGATTTGGTAGTGCTATCAAGCTTTTATCACTTCACCTTTCATCAGTCAATCTCAAAATATGGGATTTAATTAAAGGACTCATTTACCTTTGCAAATCCAAAAGCCAAGCATCCTTTATAAGCAAGTTGTCTGGGTTCTTTCTGAGGGAAAGAAATAGACACTTCCGAAGTATGATCCATCTCCATGCAAAGTGGTGTACTGAGGTGTAGAAGACTGAAGGCACTTGCTCAGAATTATCCAGCAACAACCATCGATCATTTCTACTGACTGGAGGGTCCAGTGGAGCATCAGGCACAGCTATTCTCAATTCCACAATGAGTTAGCAACCGTATATAAATAACTTACAATGACTGTTTTGTTTTGCTTGTTTAAATTTCCAACTCAGATAAATAAGGATCAATTAAACCAGACTATAGCCTAATTTTAACATATTCTAAGACTCATTCTTGCTGTGGAGTATGATAGACCCCAGGATTACGAGATGTTTTGACTTTTCCAGTAGAGAACTAGGACACAATAGGTCTCAGTTGCAGAATGAGAAGGGATCTTACTCCTTATTGCTAAGAATTTGTGATAATTGCATGTAATTTTTCCAGGCAAACACATATTTCACAGCCTGTGAAAGTAACATTTTTGAGGACTATTGATTGTTTCACCAGAGCTGAGGTTCTGATAATTGAGTGAGTTTTTTTAACAATGAGAATAGGTTTTCTTCAAATGAGTTCCTCATCCCAAGGTAAGAAAATCTGAGAAAAAATATGTCACTTATAATATGCAGAAAGTTAGAGCATATGTTCAGATAATCTTAAGTGCTCTTAAAATGTCGTATTCTGTGTAAGGTTGCCTGTACCAGTGAGAGAATACTAAAATAATTGCCATTGCACAATTACATTCTCAAGAATGTTGTCCTTTATGTGTATAAAGTGACGTATGTAAAAGCTTCTTTGGCAGGAGTAATAAATATTAAATGTTCTATTTAAGTTAACAGTTGGGCTTGATGATATTAAAGGTCTTTTCCAACCTAAATGATTCAAAGTGTTTATATAAGTGTTTACATCTTCAGAGTGTTTTCCAAACATCTTTCTAATGCCTTCTAAGGGAAGTAGATACATGATCATCCCTTATTTGGAAATGAAGACAAGAAGATTTAGGATTTTGAAGTTTTCCTGAAGCTGGTATTTTTGTGCAGAGGATTTGTCATGTCACTTACTGTTGATTTTGTCATTAGAGTTAATTTTATGAAGTTAGCTATCTATATCATGGACCAGTGTTTGTTTAGCTGGTCCTGCCAAAGCCAGGTGCTTTTGCATAACTTTCAACAAATAAAAGTCTCCAAAAATCTCTCTTCTAAAGCATCAAGTGCTTTCCAAACTGCTTCTTTTTCATTACTCTTCTGTGGCTCCCAAGAATGTGTCACTAGTGTTTCTTACTATTGATTATGTTTGATTTATAGTCTCAGTGAAGCATATTTAACCTAGGAGAACATGCTTGTGGTGGGTTGACCATGGCTGGATGCCAGGTGCCCACCAAAGCCACTCCATCACTCCCCCTCCTGAACTGGACAGGGGAGAGAAAATATAATGAAAGGCTCATGGGTCAAGATAAGGACAGGGGGAAATCACTCAGCAATTACTGTCATGGCAAAACAGATTTGACTTGGGGAAATTAGATTAATTTATTACCAATCAAATCAGAGCAGGGTAATGAGAAATAAAACCAAATCTTAAAAACACCTTCCCGCCACCCCTCCCTTCTTCCCAGGCTCAACCTTACCCCAATTTTCCCTTCCTCCTTCCCTGCCAGTGGCACAGCGGGATGGGGAATGAGGGCTGTGGTCAGTTCATCACATGTTGTCTCTGCTGCTTCTTCCTCCTCAGGGGGAGGACTCCTCACATACTTCCTCTGCTCCAGCATGGGGTCCCTCCCACAGGAGACAGTTCTCCACGAATTTGTCCAATGTGAGTCCTTCCCATGGGCTGCAGTTCTTCATGAACTGCTCCAGCATGGGTCCCTTCCATGGGGTGCAGTCCTTCAGGAACAGACTGCTCCAGTGTTGGTCCCCCGTGGTGTCACAAGTCCTGCCAGCAAACCTGCTCCACCGTGGGCTCTTCTCTTCACAGGTCCACAGGTCCTGCCAGGAACCTGCTCCAGCACAGGCTTCCCATGGGGTCACAGCCTCCTTCAGGCATCCACCTGCTCTGGTGTGGGGTCCTCCATAGGCTGCAGGTGGATATCTGCTCCACCATGGACCTCCATGGGCTGCAGGGGGACAGCCTGCCTCACCATGGTCTTCACCATGGGCTGCAGGGGAATCTCTGCTCCAACACCTGGAGCACCTCCTCCCCCTCCTCTTTTACTGACCTTGGTGTCTGCAGAGTTGTTCCTCTCACATATCCTCACTCCTCCCTCTGTCTGCAGTTGCACAGTTTTGTGGTTTTTTTCCCTCCGTCTTAAATATGTTATCCTAGAGGCACTACTACCATCGCTGATGGGTTCAGCCTTGGCCAGTGGTGGGTCTGTCTTGGAGCCGGCTGGCATTGGCTCTATCAGACATAGGGGAAGCTTCTAGCAGCTTCTCACAGAAGCCACCCCGGTAACCCCCACACTACCAAAACCTTGCCATGCAATCCCACTACAATGCTCCTCATCCCTCTTTGATTTAAATCCTCACACAATTGCTTTCCTGATTCTCGTAACACCTATGAATTTCTTTATGACAGCATATACTATGCAATGGATGACCATGAATTTTCAGTTTGTTTTTCAGTTACTTTATATTTCCTCATTTGCAAGCAAGGCATTAAATAAGCAACAGCCATCTGACATTTCTCTTCACTAGATTTCCTCCTCTGTGAATAATTTTGATGACTGTTGTGAAAATTGTTAGTTGCCTAGTAGCTGAAATGAAGAATTACATTCTGTTTAACGGTATGAAAAAAAAAAAGACCTGGAACCAGAAATCTGCTACAAATGTCTTCTTGTTCAATGGACAAAACCAACTCTCTCTGCTATACAGAAATATTAGTGTCATAAGGGAACACTTCTCAGATGGAAGGCATTAATTTCAAGGAACCAGAAAAAAGATGCAAGAATTGAGCCTTACAGATGGCTTGAGCCTCAACTAGTGTCCTGTATTTATCAAAACCAGTGGAATTTTATACAGTACACATGGTAGTTGCAGAAAATATTGTAAGTTAATATTTTATTATAATCAATAGATACAATATTTGAACACTAACTTTTAGCAAATTTCCTGGCAGGTCACCACTTGGTTTCCAGCACCTAAATAAAATATGTGTGTGAGCCAGCATGTTCTGCTTGATTCACGGATCACAGGGTGTTCTCCAAAGCTAAGAAAAACAGTACCTTTGTATCTGAAGTGACAGGAACTGTGACGGGATGCATAGGTTGCCTGGTGATGTTATACTAACTTCTGGAATTCTGACAAATGCAAAGGCAGTTAAATGGGGCTCTTTCAATTTCTCTGTTAGTTTTAATAGCCATTATTATTAGAGATCTGGGATCTACCCATGTTATTTGTCAAAACATAATTGCTTTTTTTCAGGCTTTGAATGTGAAAGTGATAGTACACATGCAAAACAGCAGATGGAGGTAGTAAGATGTGAGATAACACATTGTTATGGATGAATTTATGCATTTCTGTTGTTTCAGGGAAAAGCAATGAGGTGGAGAAATCTTCAGCTGAAAAATTTTGGATTGCTCATATTGTGCAGGTTTTTTGCATTATTGTGTTTAAAACTGAAAATACAGCAGGTTAGAGAACAGTCTGCTTCTTGATGTAGTGTTTGCTGTTGTGATTGGGAGAGGAGCTCAGTACTGGTGTTCAGGCATCTTGTTTTATTAAGTGAGGGAGAATCTCCTTCAGATGAACCTGTGTGGATGCAGAAAAGGCAAGGAATTTCCAAAGTACTCATAAATCACTTTGTAAACCTACTTGGATACCAGTGTTTGTTGCTGCCAAGGGGAAATAGAGTCCACCTTATTTTAAAGATCTGAGCTCCTAAGTCGTGCATCTACAGTTCTTGGTACCATCACCACTGTACCTGCAGTGGGGAACAGATAGATCTGCCCTAGCCCACCCAAGGTAGTAAATACCAGATGAGCTGTGGCAATGAAAAACGTGGTATAAGCTGATGTCTAAGGTCACAGGTAGATCCTGTAGTACCTCTGGTGAACTGCTACCGGTCCCCAGGCTGGGTGGTTTAAAGCTTTCTCAGACACAGCAACACCTTAATGCTGTGAGCAGCATGGAGTCGTAGTGCTAAATGCAGCCCTGCTTCGTGATAGTGGGCATATCGCTTCCCTGGTGTGAGCTTTCTGTTTCTTCTCCTGACTTTCCTATTTAGGTTTTACAGTCTTTTCGACCAAGCTGGCTTAAAAGAAATGAAAGCCAAGCTGGCTTTC
Organism: Theristicus caerulescens; assembly: GCA_020745775.1. Taxonomy (NCBI): domain Eukaryota; kingdom Metazoa; phylum Chordata; class Aves; order Pelecaniformes; family Threskiornithidae; genus Theristicus; species Theristicus caerulescens. Next base: position 123,673,545 of record CM036559.1, on the reverse strand, counting down.
AATGGGGTTCTTTTAGCAAAATTGAGCGCACTTCCTCCTACATTACCCAGCTGGTGGAAATCAATACAGCTCTGGTGAATTCAGTGGTACTTTATGCCAGTTGCTCTAGTTACAAACTCAATCCGATATCTCCCTGATAACTGTTATGGATGAGAACAAAGAATATCAACAAAACAGCATTGCATCCTGTATTTCTCCAATGTAGAAGGTTTTCTTCTCAGCAGTCCTTTTAATTTTTAATTTTAATTTTAATTTTAATTATTTTCATTTTCATTTTCATTTGTTTAATTTCATTTCACTTCATTTCATTTAGTTTCATTTCTTTGCCCCATTCTGTTGCACTGTCAGCTATTTGGAGAACAGTAGTGTAATCTGCTTTTGTTACACTGGCCTTACTGCAGAGTTATCCCCTGCTACCCGAGGGGTAAGCTAAACAGGTTCCAGTGGCACTTGCTACTTGATAACTGCAGAGGCTTAAGTAACAGTTTTAGACAAGAAGGAAAGAAAAGTCTCCTTGAATGCTAAATAGCTCTGTGTGGTTCACCACCCACCCGCTCTGCTGAAACATGGTCCATTAACTCGGTATGGCTGATGCAATTTGAAAAGGGGCACCAGTTCATAAAGCAGCCTGCGTCTGCCAATAATAACTTCACAGATGCTGGGGAGAAAAAAAGTGGCGCAACATGATGTTATGCAGGAGTACTTCTAATTCACTCTGAAAAACATCTGATACTTAGCAGTGACTTTAAGGAGCAGATGTCTTCTGAGGTGAATAATTTTGAGCATGATACAAATGAAGGCCAATGTACAAAGTTTTTAAAAGTTTGATTTCCTCTCTTTGGATTTGAGGACCATTTATGTGAGACACAATAAGAGTAAATAAATGCATAATGTTATGGATAAACAGTACATCTACCGGGATGCAACTATCCATATTTATGTTTGCATTAAGACCAGAATATTTATTCAATTGTGAAAGGGTCATAGCAGTTTTCCAGTACATGTGCAAAAAAATCCTCTCCATAAAAAAACATATTTCCTGAGTGCAAAAGAAGGACTAGTGTAACAAATATTTGTGGGAAGGAGTGGGTCAAAGAAAATGAAAGGGGGTGATAATAGCTGCTGATCATGAGATAGCCTTTCGGGGAGGACTTTAGCTGTATTCCTTTGCAGAGTTTACATGGCCAGCTCTAGAAATGCATATTGGGAAAAAACAACTCCTTTAGCGGGGCATTCAGTGATAATTTTTATCTGGCTCCAAGCAACCAAGAAGAGCCAAAGTGTTATTGATTTATTGGGGTGAAAGAAGAGAAGATACGTTAAAGGTATTGTCTAGAATTTGGGATGAATTAGATTCTTTGTTCTGCATAGATTTTATAGAGGATTTTGGGGAAATCACTTCCACTATAGTATCTCATTAGAGCTTTGATTCAAAGACAGAGAGGAGTTGCTGAATGTAGTTGCAGAACGTAGTTGCAGAATGTAGTCCCAGTTGTCGAAGAGGTGGCAGTCACCGACCTGCTCCTCCACCTGGATGCCCACAAGTCTATGGGGCCAGACGGGATCCACCCGAGGATACTGAGGGAGCTGGTGGAGGAGCTTGCCAAGCCACTCTCCATCATTTACCAGCAGTCCTGGTCAACCGGGGAGGTCCCAGATGACTGGAAGTTAGCTAATGTGACACCCATCTACAAGAAGGGTCGGAAGGAGGATCCGGGGAACTACAGGCCTGTCAGCCTGACCTCGGTGCCAGGGAAGGTCATGGAACAGATCATCCTGAGTGCCGTTATGCGGCATGTGCGGGACAACCGGGGGATCAGGCTCAGCCAGCATGGGTTTATGAAAGGCAGGTCCTGCTTCACTAACTTGGTCTCCTTCTATGACAAGGTGACCCACTTAGTGGATGAGGGGAAGGCTGTGGATGTTGTCTACTTGGACTTCAGTAAGGCCTTTGACACCGTCTCCCACAGCATTCTCCTGCAGAAGCTGGCTGCTCACGGCTTGGACAAGTGCACTCTGCCCTGGGTTAAAAACTGGCTGGATGGCCAAGCCCAGAGAGTTGTGGTGAATGGAGCGAAATCCAGTTGGCGACCGGTCGCAAGTGGTGTTCCCCAAGGCTCAGTGTTGGGGCTAGTCCTGTTCAATATCTTTATCGATGATCTGGATGAGGGGATTGAGTGCACCCTCAGTAAGTTTGCAGATGACACCAAGTTGAGCAGGAGTGTCGATCTGCTGGAGGGTAGGAAGGCCCTGCAGAGGGACCAGGACAGGCTGGATTGTTGGGCCAGGGCCAACTGTATGAGGTTCAACAAGGCCAAGTGCCGGGTCCTGCACTTCAGTCATAACAACCCCAGGCAATGCTACAGGCTTGGGGAGGTGTGGCTGGAAAGCAGCCTGGCTGAAAAGGACCTGGGGGTGATGGCTGACAGCCGCCTAAACATGAGCCAGCAGTGTGCTCAGGTGGCCAAGAGGGCCAATGGCATCCTGGCTTGTATCAGGAATAGCGTGGCCAGCAGGACCAGGGAGGTGATAGTGCCCCTGTATTCGGCACTGGTGAGGCCGCACCTCGAATACTGTGTCCAGTTTTGGGCCCCTCACTTCAAGAAGGACATCGAGGTGCTGGAGTGTGTCCAGAGAAGGGCAACGAGGTTGGTGAAGGGTCTAGAGAATAAGTCGTATGAGGAGCAGCTGAGGGAGCTGGGGTTGTTTAGTTTGGAGAAGAGGAGGCTGAGGGGAGACCTTATTGCCCTTTACAACTACCTGAAAGGAGGTTGTAGAGAGGTGGGGGTCGGTCTCTTCACCCCAGTAACAAGCGATAGGACGAGAGGAAATGGCCTCAAGCTGCGCCAGGGAAAGTTTAGTTTAGATATTAGGAAAAACTTCTTTACTGAAAGAGTAGTCAGGCACTGGAACAGGCTGCCCAGGGAAGTGGTTGAGTCCCCATCCCTGGAGGTATTTAAAAGACGGGTAGATGCGGTGCTTGAGGACATGGTTTAGTGGTGGACTTGGCGGTGGTAGGTTAACGGTTGGACCTGATGATCCTAAGGGTCTTTTCCAATCTTAACAATTCTATGATTCTATGATTCTATGATTCTATGATTCTATGCTGAAGCTAAGGATCATCTGCGCCAAGTAATAAGGCATAAAAAGGGATTGAGCAGGTTGGAATGAAGTGTATCACCTGAAAATTTCTTGATATTTACAGCTTTCTCTACTCCATAATGTATTGTGGGTTTTATTTCGTTTTTCTATCTCTTGGTTTATACCTTTTCATTTTCTTCATCCTTATGAAGCGAGTTTAAGAAAGAAATAATAGGATTATCTCTGATGTGACAAGACAGTAAAATCCACAGAGCTGACAGCCAGCACCATTCTTGCTCCACCAAAGGGATTTCTGACATTAGGAAGTAGGGCAGTGCTAGACAGAAGAAAAACAGTGCTTAAATAACCTTGTTTGGAAATAAAACCCTCAGGAAGAGCTTTGTGAAGATATTTTTCCTTGCAGGCTTTTTTGCAAACGCTTTAAACAAGTGGCAGTTGAGATGGGAATTGTAGAAATGGCAAAGCTAAGGTTCTAGCTGTAAGATTTATTGCACTGGATCAGCGTATTTGCCTGCAGAACCTAGGCTGAATGAAGCTGTGCTGAGGAAGTAGGATGGATGAGAGGGTTTCAGACCTTTTAAGCTGACCATTAAATCCTTCCCGTAACAGAACAAGACTCTGTCTTTTTACAAGTCATAGAGATAATTAGCTAAATCCCATGGAGTACGAGGTATGAGGGGTGGTTCACAGGATGTGTTCGGGGTCAGCCTTAAATTATCCACCATGGACTGACCTCAGGTTTGCTGCACTGCATAAAAAGCTATCACTGCCTTGTCTTCACTAGGATTTTGCTATGCTAACTATCTCAATGCATAGCAAAGTTTGATCATAATTTTTGAAAGTGGAAACACAGCTAATGGAATTAGGAAGGCAGAAGTTACATACTGCATTTTATTCATGTTTCCCCCATGTATTTATCTCTTTTACAGTGGACCAAAATTCTCTTCCTTTTAGCACACTCACTAATTTGGAACTTGGTTCCTCTTTGTCAACTTATTTTTTGACTTTTCATAATGTTGAATATTTAAAGACAGACAATTTTTTTTAGTTAAAGGGAATACTGGGGAGAAGGGGATTTGGTTGTTTTGGTTTTTGGGGGGTTGTCATGTACCACTCAGCTTGCTGAGTTACCATATTTTGACTAATGCATAACAGACCATGTATCTGCTTTAAGTTTGTGCAAAAGCGAGGCAAAAATTCTATAGCTTAAAGTTCAGGGAAGAATGTGTGAGAGTACATTTTACCATACAGTTGCATTAGGCCATCAACAGGCATGAATTTGGGTGACCATGGCCAACTGTCTCAGTAACTGTGTATTGATGCCAATCACAAAGAGATCTCTCAAAGAAATGAACTAAACCCCATTATCCTTTCTATCTTTATGACTGAAACATATTTTAGTAAGACAAAAATGCTAAAATAATGCTAAAACAATTAGGTAAATTTTCCTTTTAAAATCTGTACCACTTTGCCATAAGGGATCTACTTTTTCTGTCTTTCCACTTCTTATACAAAAATATTTATTACAAAGAGTGATTCAGATAGAATATAGATACAATTAGTCACTGAAAATGCCAAACTCAATTGTTACAGATAGTATCACAGTGGCTTTGAATATCAGAAACCTTATTATTTTCTGTCGAGTCTGAACTGACAACTAACAAACTGAAATGTTTGAAGAATGAAACCATGTCATACAAACCGTAATTACATTTGACCTATTCTGTGACTTTTGTTTTGATGTGTGGGTGGAGGTAAAAACCAGTCTTATTTCCTTGTGAAGGTAACATGCTTCATGTGCAACGTGAGCTGACACGCTGCAGAAATACAGCATCAGAGGTACTGATCTGCTCGAGAAGGAAGTTGTAAAGAGAAACAGGAAAACAAAGGCGATGAACAATTGGAACATTTTCACTGCTGTCGAATGTTAAAAAAATCATAAATGAAAGAAGTTAATTCTAGTGTTTACATAAATGGCAACTTTAGAAAACACAAAGTGCTATGAGAAAGAGCAGCCCTTATTATTTGCTGAAGGCTGCATAAAATGCCACCTTGACCAGTAGTGTACCAAACCCCCTAATGCAAAAAGCATATACCATATACAAAAAGTACATGTTTATTACCTAGCCAGTGGGTATGAGGAATTAATGACATGTTTAACCCAGCTAAATACCCTTCCACTGCCTGATAACTCCATTGACACCATTGTCATCGCTGAGGAGAATGAGATTGAACTGTTGGACTGATGACTGGGGTTTGATGTCCCAGCAGCTGTAGCAAAAATTCCTTGGGGCTGGGTCTGAATACTGGTTCAGAGCTCTTCTCCTCTTCCTCATGGGTCAGAAGAAGAGATGAGACTTGAGATTCATTAAAATCAGAAAGATTTTGACCACAGAGTGATCATTCCCTTCAGTTTTGATGCAATTTTGTTGACCTCTTAGTGTTCCACCCTATTTTTTTCATGTTTCAAGTTTGAATAAGTCCTAAAACAGAGAACATGACTTTGTATCTAGCCTATCCTAGTAAACTGAAGATGAATGGGAACATTTTCTGGCACTGAGACTGACTGGCATGATGTAGCCTTTGACTGTCCTAGTGAACCTACCCTCCCAGAAAACTAGCTTTGTATCAAGGGTAATTGATGCAGAATAAAACAGGGTAGTAGTCAGGAGGAAGTCCAGCTCTAGTCAGGAGCTGTAGTTCTGTAAACACGCAGTCTGCAGAAAATTATTCCCCTTCAGCTGTTACTTACCAGGAACAGGGCCCCTGCTGATGCATATGGGCTGTTATCAGCTCCAACACAAACAGGGTTAACAATAAACTTCAGACTTACTCACTGGTTAAGTAATTCTATGGCTGAATTCCCATTGGCTTAATTAGAACTGGGATTTGTTTTTCTGGGTTTTAGTTTAAGTAAAAAATAACCAGTACTGGCAGTACTAATACAAAATTACCAAGGATTGATTAAAATGACAAAAGTAAAAGAGTTTAGGAGATTTCCAATGGAATTCAGGTACACTGGTTTTTGTAGACAACTTTTTGAGGAAAATTCAAAGCCAAGAAATTATTGAAAATTATCAAATATAGAAGCTGGGAAAACAAATACTAATTAACAAAAGCTGCACATTCTCTGGCAAACTTCTGCTATGGCAACATTTTAAGAAAAAACAAATACAGCAAGTGTTACACTGCCAGTCACTCTGAACACAGCCTCAGACTCCAATCTGTTACACACTCATAAGTCTCGTTCACACTCATCACCAGCATTTTCAGTGAAATTATTCAAGATTGATATTGCTGTAATCTGAGTCTTTTTTTTGTTACCTTGTTTGGTAAAACATATGTGGTGTTTTGCTTCATTCAGCTGACTGCATGTTCCCTCTCAGCCAGTGTTGACTCATTGCTTGTATCTCCCAATCTATTTTGAAGACAACTGCTATCAACGCAGTATGCGATGATCAAATATCTCCTGTCAGTTGTCATGTTGTGGATTTGTTGTCTGCTTGGGGTAGTGAAAGGATAATGAATAAATTAAAAACTCACTATCCCATGGTCTGTCATCAGCAGATAACTAAGGAATAATAGAGCAAAAGATAATTCCTATATTTTCATGTAATCCATCATAGCGGAGTTGGCCTTGTCTATGCAATCCTATATGATTTCTTTGCTTTCCTTTGGCATTCAGCCTGTTTTAACAAAGCTACAGGCAAAGTTTTGCCATGTGGTACAAGAAATGTGCACCTTTTGGACTGAATTCAAGCTGTCATTGCCCGATGAGCTCCCCGTTATTTCTGTGGGTATTTGCAGCAGATGTGACTTCTCTGTAGCTGTGTTCAACTATGGATTTTCATCTGTGGTTAGGGGGTTTTAATTCACTGGAGACATACATGTCTTGTTATATCTGGGCTATCATTGTGCTTTTCCCCAGCCTGAACAGATGCTGTTTGCTGTTGGAGCAGCAGTGCAACCAAGAAGCCTAGTATTTTGTAACCTAATGAAGTCATCGTTCCAAGCCTCCCAGGGCTATTTGGAAGGCAGCTGGGATAAACTGTAAGTGGTACAAGCCAAGGCACTCTATTATATTGCTTTAGGATGGAGCTTGGTGTAGCCTGCTGTTTGGCTGAACGCTTTCTGACATTTGTTATTCATATATGGGCAATGCTTGCCAGCCTTATCTTCCCAAAGAAAAACGTGGCAAGTCTTTGTGTTTTCAACTTTGCTGCACTAACTTGATGCCAGATTTTCCTGTGACAATTATCAATTGTCCAGCATCTTTCTGGTCAGAAAATAACAAAGAAAAAGACTCAGAAGAGGAAATGGGACAAGTTAATCTGGAAGGAAATATTGGCATCTCACACAGTTTATAGCTTGTGGCAGGATTTCAGTGTGACACTGGCATGGAAATCCAGTGACCTTATTAAGATAATTATAGGATTTCTCTCCTGCTCTTTAATGCTCTCCTGTCCACAGTCTGCTTCATGGCAATGTGGTACTTAGCACTTTTGACCAGTCTACTGTCAGGTGGGCCTCCAGAGTTGTGTTGGCCTCTTTAGTTGCTCTTGCTGCTTCATGGCTTAGGCAGCTGGAATAGGGTGAATCTCATCAGAAGGGGCTTTTTATAAAAAACAACCTTCTACAGTGAAAACAGTGGGGTTTTTTTCTTCTTTTTTTTTTTTTTTTCCTTTCTGTAGGAACATAGCAGCACTGGTGGTAAGGCTTCTCTGGTATCAGATGGCATTTGTGGACCAAACATGAAAGGAAGATCATACTCCAGACAGGTAGAGAAATTAGACTCCAGACTTCCCAAGAAATTGAGCTTTTGCTTTTCTCAACGCTAAATGCTCTGATATTTCTGAAGGCATATAATGGAATCGTACCCCTCTCCTTTTATGTAAACACTGATTTGTGATTAAATCCGGGATGGGATTTATTACTTTATTAGTTTCTGAAGGTCATCATACTGTAGTGATAGTAGAAACTCAGAAGAAACACAGCTGAGAGGTGGTGATGGAGGGAGCATGGCATAAATTACTTTTTCTTGCAAACAAAAAAAATTGGATCCAGTGTTCCAGAGAATGCTTTAAAAAAAATATTCTGCAATGAAGCAGGCTGTTGCATATTGTTTTCAAAATCCTTGTCTCCAAAGTGCAATGTAATTGCACTGTTTCTTTTGCTAAGACATTCTTCACTTAAAGCAGCGTATTTCACTGAAACAACTGCCATGGAATTCTGCATTGAAAGAATTTACTTTGGGATGTGGACTTTTAGGTCGTTCAAAGACACGATGTGAATTCACATTATTTTTAGCTAGAGATGGGCACTTTACCTACCATTGTGTTATGAAATTATTCACCGTAATTCTTCAACAGCAAATAAAACAAATCAGCAGTCTCTCTGGAGATGTATTTAGAAAGTAGTGTGTATGATAGTCTTTCATCTAAGGGCTGCAGTTCACATTCTGCTCTTCACTGCATGCAGTGCAATTATTCCAGATTCATGCCAGTCTGAATAAGACCAGATTTTGGAATGGGATGGAGAGGATTTCTAAATAGGAAAGTTGTTTTTTGGAAAGGGTTTGTTGGGGTTTTTTGTTTGGTTTGTTTTTTTTTTTTTCCATTTAGCAGTGAAAGTAAAACAAAATCTATTGGCTGGAAACAAAACATAGCCAGACTTGAAGTAAGGCATTGATTTCTAACGGTGACAATGACAGAGCACTGGAAACCAAATTATTAAAGGATATAGAAAATTTTCTCAGATGTTCTACTTGCAATTCAAGATTAGATGTGAACCTGCAATGGTAGGAGTAATGTGGTTTCTTACAACTGCTATAAAAATAACACTTTGATATATGAATTCTCGGCTGAACAGCTTTGTTTTCTGTTCGAGACTGTATTATACTATTTCCTCTTGACCTGAAAATCCATATATGTCTCATCAATGAGACTGTGTTTCTTTTGAAAGAGAAAGATCAAACTATACTAGAATGGTATGTAACTTATTTATGAATGTAAAGATAATCCTTTAAAACCACAGAGAGAGATATAGAGAGAAAGATTATCATTCAAGAGTTTGTGTGTAGACACACCTGGTTTGCAGAAAAGTGCACTGAAAACATAACTGTAAGTTTTTCAGAGAAAAAAAAATCCAGTTTTCAGTCATATCACAGAATTTTTTTAATACTGTTCAAAAAGTACCTGACTCTACATAAACACCAACTATAACATGATGTAGACAATCAAGAAACAAGCAAATGTATTTGTCAATGCTAAAATAAATTACATTTGTACAGGTAGAAAGCAAAACCAAAGCTGATAAAAATGTTAAATTTTATGAAAAATCATTTCCAGTTCACATCAAAATAATAACTTTACATTCTCTATTTTTTAATAGTATAAGCAGCAACAACATAAAAAAGAACAAACGCTCACAGAATGTTTGAAAACAGTTGTTCATAAGTTATTAGCAAATTAAAAAAAAATAATTACAAGCACTTGTAGCCCACACAAATCTTTTAGAATTGGCACCGTCTCTCTAAAACATCTATATTCTATATAGATTTCTAATTACAAATACCACCAGCAGCTGCCATATAATCCTATTAGTACATGTAATATACATAGTATATTTGTTCCCATTTGGCAGATCGGAGTGACTTAATGATTATTGTTTGTTTGTACTGTCATTACTCAGATGAGACAAAACCAGCCATATACACCAATTCATCACCTAGATGAATTTTTTACTTACCTTTATGCTTCACTTGTCTGTATCTTTTTTCCTTTTCACAGTATAAAATTGTAAGTGACAATTGCAGAGATTTGAACAGAGGGTATAATAATAAACCATAGCAAAAAAAAGTGAATTCAGATAATTCAACTGAAGTCTTTAATACGTGCAGTGCACACTGAAATGGGTAGCAGATGAATAATTTTCTTGTTCATGGAAAGTATTGACTTCCTTTTATGAGATTCATGAAACTATCAGAAAACTGTGACCTGTTTCTTATTTTTGGACATGTTCTCTCACATCCCTTAACACGTTTAGTCAAAGTGTGATTTTCCCATTGGGATACATGTTAGAGTAGCAATGATAAAGAATGGTGGGAAGGTACTATTCACCGAGCTTAGGAAGTTGCTTCAAGAATGAACCTAATAAAATGCATCTGCTGTTTGACTCAAAAGAAAGTGGGAAGAACATCCTGTCGTTATCATTCTCTGCTGAAGCAAATAGCCAAGATCTAGACTTGGTTGGCCACTATCAAACTTTGATTTTCTTTACATGGATATCAATCTGGAGTGATTCCATTGACCTCAATAGGTTAAGGGCCAATGCCAGTAAAGGACTTCAGTACTTAAAAGTTATGCAGTGTGATACCTATTTTTTTATACTCTTTGGCTCTAGTGTGGAGGCCAGCACCCTTTGTTAAGTGTCTAACCTTACTGTGAAGTTTGTGAGAAGAGTTAGGTGCCCAGGAAAGCAATGCAATAAGGAAAGAGATGTCTGAGATTACTCTACTCGAGCCAGTATGAAAATGTAATGCACAGAAAATACTAGTTTTCAACTGGGACCCATTTCTGGACATGGCTGTAATTTTTGTTTCAAAGATGGATGGCCTTTGTAAAAGATGGCTGGAGGGAAATGAAATTAGTCCCTTTTTTTTTCTGCAGTCTCAGAGAAGTGGGAACCCCAAGTTTAATTCCTTCACCTGTCCAAGAAGACTCAGACTCTCCTTTTCCACGGAGGGATCTCAGAACTCCAGGTGGAAGACAAGATGGTTGCAGACACAGAGGTAAGGAAGGGCATGCCCTCCCCTCTTGTCACTAAAGCACTTTTCAGGGAAGTATTTAAGTTTTTTTTTTTTTTAAGCCAATACATAGCACAGAAAAAAGGTTGTCTCCACTTCTTTGTAGTTAAAATACTCACCTGGTTCCTGCTCCCGAGATTTTTAAAGTATTTTATATTAAATGGTCACATACCATCCCTAACTATATCAAGTGTATGTCCTGTCAGGGTGCACAGTAGCTGTTCCTTTTCTACTCCGGGACTCTTGAATTTGTTTCTATCTTGTGAAGTTACCTTAGTGAGATGAACAGAGGATGCCCCAACACAGGGTCATTAGAACACTTTCCAGCCAGGAGGAAGATTTGAATCATCTCTGGCAATGGTGGGTCTGAATTTAGGTCTCTTGCCTTCTGCCTGGCTGCTCTAACCTCAAGGCTATTATAATAAACAGCACCATAACCAGACCCACAGCTTTAAACCAAAGGATGATTTCTACTCTATTTTGTAGGGAGTATGATCCTGTTGGCCTATGTGCTGTGCACTCTGTGTACTCACTCATGGGATATACAGGGATTTAACCTAGGAACCGCTGTTTTCTGGATCCCTGATGGGTTTTAGCATGAGTTAGGTGCAAAGATGCTTAGATGTGTCAAGATCAGGCTGGTTCTGAGCATACTCAGACATACAATGCTAGATGCCTGAGGAGGGTGGCAGTTGAATAGTGGTATTAAATTCTGCTGAAATCCTAACTTTAGGCACCAAAGTCCTTTTCTGAGTCAGCCCTGACACTGTTCTCCAATACAACAAAAAAGTCATGGTCACATTATTAATCCTGAGCACAGTGCTCTGATTTCCCTAAGGACCTGACATTTTTTGTATACTGTCTGTTGCTGTCATGTTTTTTCCTCTCACCTCACAAACGATGTATTAAGCAGAACAGCAAAGTTGCACACTTTTCTCTACAGAATTTACACCCACAGCTATTCATCTTTCAGTCTGGTCTTGGTCTCTCTAAAGAAAACATCCTCAGGTGAACTCCACTATCATCCAGAGTCTGAATCATGGATTGGCCTTCCCGTTTATTCTCTTTGGAGATCTTATTCTTCCAGTTTTGATCACAAAGTTTTCCTTTTGCAAATGCAGCAACTGAGTAAACATCCAAGCAAGCTAACATTTTTTTTCTTTTTAAAACTTTTAACAGTTAATTTTTAATTAGCATTTAACTTTTAATTCGCTTTTGTAGCTGGAAATCAATGGAAGAAGCCAGCACCTTGTGATCAACCAGGCTCCCATGAAACATCAGCAAGTGCTTTGTGGACCATGGTCTAAAAATCTCTGGTCTAAGGTATCTGTATGAGTCTAGGCACCAAATGTTCAGATAGAAGTACAAGGAAGCACATCTCCAAAGTCATGCAATTATTCTTCAGAGCCAATTAAAAAATACAGTTCTTCTTCAGTATTGCTAACGCTTCTTCCCAACTGGCCTGCCAGAGTGATTCACTTTATTTCAAAAGCACAGATTCCAGAGGTGGTTACACCTTCACTCTTCAGGGTTGGCCTCAAGCACAAAAGAAACAAGTGATTTTCCGAGGTCCCTGTGGTCAAGAATGACAATAGTTTCAACTCCTTTAATTCCCTTTCTGGCAGCAGCACTAAATTGAAAGGCAATTTCAAGCCATTCAGTTGGTACTTACACATTCTTTACTTAGATTGGAAAGTGTTCATGACTGTAACCATTGCTTTTATGTCTGGAAAACCCTGCCTTTATATCTTAATGTCCTAAACAGAGACTAGCATACAAACAGCATAATGAAATAATGTCTGTCATTCATAATTTTCTTTTTTCTTGTGTCAAACCCACGCTTCTATCAAAGGACTTTCCAGTCTTGCAAATCTCCCACTGGGCTCCTTTGATTTACTACTACAGTCATTAAATAATTGTTATCTTCTTCCCCAAAAAACCTTTCCTCCCTTTGTTGAAATCCAAACATACCACAAGGTGACATTGGTACATTCCAGCCCATACAATTAAAATGGGTTCTGCCATCTTTAAATGCCACAAAGGCTGACCTATCTTTCATTAAAGACAGACTGGCAACAGGGAGGTAAAATATCAGCAGGGTCCATCCTTGGTTCCTTGTGCAATTAAAATTTCTACTGTGGCTAATGGATACACAAAAGATGCATGACTCCTCCCAAAGTGAGAGTGAGCAAAAGCGTTTAAAATTTGGCTTGTGTAACATTAAGGTTTTAGCCTCTGAAAATGTGTATTCTGGTGTTAGATTGAGGGTTTTGCGTGCATGTGTGCACATGCACGCGCGTGCATACATATATAATCTTGGCAATATATATGAAGGTTGTCCAGAAGCTCTGAGCAATAGCTATGGCCAGGATTGTGCAGAATTGCAATTTGGGTGCAGAAGAGGTATATTTATGCTGAGTCACGATTTGACAGTTTCTATTTCTCACTCCTTTTTACTAATTTTATTTTTAAGAAAAGATTTTTATGTCTGTATAATTCTTATTTCCACTGTTGATTAGTACATAGTGTGGTGAAGCCCACAGATTTTAGCAGGAATACATTAATATTAAGTGTCCACCAACATACAAAAAGACTACAGAAATGGGAACCTAAAAGGCTAGGTAAAGATCAAGGTGGAGAATGTTCTAGTAAGGACATTGGTCAACAACTTAAAGTATAAGAGAACAGATAGTGATAGAATCACTTTGAAATTCACATTAACTATCTTAGTACGCTCTGTATATATCAGAACAATATTGCACTGATGGGAAACATATATTATCATATAAGTCTTCCATGAACAATGTTTAAGTGGTCTAGACTGCCTAAATGAGAATGATTGTGTCACAGACTGATTGGATATGCCCTTCCCTTAAATGTGGGTTGTCACCTGTGAAAGAAGATGCTTTCTCCTAAAGACATGGGCAGCTAGGGAATGAGGAGACATGCTAATACTGCAAACCAGGAGGGCAAAACCAAGCTCTGGTCTGGAAACCGTACAGCTGCACAGAACTGAGTCTGTGCTAATCAGTCGTGTGAGGAGGCGAGAACTACATATAAGAAACAAGGACCTACGGTCATGACTTGGCGTATCTACCTGCCTTCTGGAGTAGAGCTGTTTTGTGACCTGCTGGTTCATGCTATCGGCATAGTTAGTAAGTGACTGTACCTGGCAAAATAAGCATGCCCACAGATTGCTGTTGGATAACACTGCTTGTGCAGGATGTACAGAGTCACTAGAGTATCTCTGTGAGGTGTTAGCCTGGATTCAGTCATTTATTACTTTTTTTTTTAATGTTGTTGAGCAGCAAATTGGGGTGCAGCACATAATGGTGAAACTAGCTTCCCAAAGGAACAGAAAATGCTCTTTGCTAAAGTATGTGAATGTGCTTTCATCTTTTTTTTTTGTTTGTTTGATCAAATATTTATTATTTTGGACATGGGGGAGAAAAAGGGGGTATGAATTTTGATTTGAAAATATTTGTTATCTTTGAAGAAATAAGATCTAAAGGTTTTGAAAATGAAACATAGCAGCCTTATTTCAAGGCTCCCTTCCATGATGCTGTCTTCTATATAAGGCTACATCAACTCAACTTTGAATTGAAGTACATCACTCACCACCTCATACTATCCTTAAATAAAATAAAGCAAACCCATAAAAGTTTGGCACCTGAGGACAGCTATGTCATGAAGGAGAGAGCCAATACAGTGTGCGTTTAGGGCCTGACTTACAAGTTCTATGTAACTACACCTATCAAAAATTATTTAGCTTCTATTCAAACTTTAAAACTCTTCCCTGCCTGTATTAAAAAAGTGCTGTGACAGTATGAAGTGCACTAAACTGTACTACCTTGATATAGGAAAAAAATATGAGGAATCCCCTTGCTTCTCTTGTGAGTTGCTAAGAAACAAAGAACGACTGTTGGTTCATATCTCATTAGGTCTTCTCTGTTTTAACCTTTACTCTGTATTGCTTTGTAAGTATTTTTTTTGTCACAGTTCATAGCTGCAAGGCATCAGCAGCTAAATAAAGTTAAAATTGTTGCTTATTAAAGAGTAGCTAAATTGCCTCTAAGCAGATTTTGACACAGGGTTTTTTTTTTCCCTATATATGAATTATGATTATGACAACCTTTCCACTGACAGTTAGCGTTCATCATAATCCAGATTGGTCTCCTAGAATTCTGTCATTCAAAGTATGGAGAAAATCCTTAGGGACTATGGGAGCCCAAATACGTATTTTAACTGGTAATGTTAGCATAAGAACGTCCATAAAAATGTGTTAATTTCAGGAGGGAGTGCAGCTATAGTATAGCTTGGTAGTGCTGCTAGAAAGAGAATATTCACCTCAACAACTTGCCCTGATAAGGGAATTACAAAACAGTACTCCAGAAAATATTTTTTGCTACTTCATTATTAGTTGGCAACATGGTGAAATAGTCAGGAAATCTTCCTTGGGTTTTGTTGCTGTGAAGGAGAATCCAATGTTAACAAATCAAATTTTTGATACTGATAGAAGAGAATTTCATAAACAAATGTGTAGGTTGAGAAGTCACTTGTAAAGCCCTCCATACTGCAGTCACTCACTGCAAAGCCTCAGCTTAGTGTTATCCACGTGTAACGTATCACGGACACAATATGCTTCAGCAAAAAGTTTGGTAGTTATTGAACATACATTACTGCTTTTTGAGATCTTCATAGAAAAAAAAAAGAAAGAAAGCTTGACAGCTTGGTCCCAGATTTGAGTCTGTTAGAAAATGTACATTCAATGTTTGGTCTTCTATTCTTGATAAAAGATCAAGGTTCACTTCTGGGTAAGGAATCAGAGTAAACAAACAAACCATTGTACAGTTGTTTACAATCTAGTTTCCCCCCCCGCCCCGTATATTGTACACACGGTTCATTGTAATACTAAAGCAAAGCACTTGGTATGTAACTGATTTAACAGACTCCTTATAAGCCCTCAAAAATAGATTCAGTGTTTCTGAAAAGCCCATGTTTTTTTAAGGCCACGATAATCTGCCAAGAGTCATTTTGTCTTTAAAACAGCATAATTTATCTGATGTTTCCACTTCTCAAGTAATTCCTCTTCTTCTTCTCCGTTTCTCACAAGATGACCCAATGCCTCTCACTCTATCTGCGTAAACACTGGAGATCTTGAAGGCTTGGCTGTCCCCTCACTACTTGCTTGTAGTCGTTGAGATCCAACGTTGTCTTGAACTACATTCACAGCGAAGAAGAACTTTGAGTATAATCTCTGATGAGGAGCGTGTCATACTTTGGGGAGGACGGGATACAGAGAGCTGATTCAGAAACCGGAGAGCTGGGAGACGCACTTCCAGAATCAATGGAGTCTCTAAAAGGAGAAGGAGGAGTTAAAGCTACCAACTCCTCAAGGTCTTGCTTGGCTGATGGGGTCTCTGAAGTGCCTTCTTTGATGCTGCCATTTGAAGGTTTCCTAGCTGACTGCGAAGCGCCATTGACTTCAATGGAAGGAAGCGGTTGGATCTCTGCAAACGTGGTCATTGTTGTAGGCAGCTGGATTTCCCGTGGGATCAGGTATGAAGAGCAGAGAGGAGTGGCCACCATTGTCCCTGGAGTGGCTGTTGAAAGCATCATAGAGTTCAGCTCGCTGATGTTGGCTGTAAAGCGAGTAACCACGCTACTGATCTGCTCCATGAGGGAGCCTTGAGAGGAGCTACTTCGCTGAGGAGGCTCTGACTGGAAGGTAGGGGCATCATCTTCTGTTCGGCTAACAGAGGCAGTTCTGTGGCTCAAGGTGCTGATAGGTGAGGGAGTCTGCGGTCGGTACTGAGCTGGGTATTGCTCTTCTGCTTCTGAAACATCATAAAGTGTTTTGGCACTGGCCTCAGGAAATGTAGCGCTGCTACTATGTCGGCTACTATCTGTGCTTTTAGAAAAAGGCTTGATCACTGCAGTTTGATTTGGATTCTCTTTTTTGTTGATGTGGATTGACAGCCGCTGCCAAAGGTGTGCTCCTCTGCTGCTTTTCTCGTTCTGGGCCCAGGAAACTGATTTCCCATTAGAGCTGTAAACAGAAATGAGATAAGATGGTAACTTGCATCACAGTTAAAAATGTAATCACTGTACCTATACCATGGGTATGTGGTGTCCCAGAGCTTATAAATAAAGCTGACTGTAATTTCATCTATATCTATATCTGTCTCTTGCAATAGATCTATATCTATAGTTTATACCTATACGTTCTAGGAAAACAGTGTGCCAGCTCATTTCACAGGCCATTTGTGCATCTAGCCATGACCTGCTCTGTGCTAGTTCATGGCCACTGCTGATGCCTCTGTTGCTGCCCTGGGGACATAGGCAGTGTCCATCTGGGCGAAGGAGCAGCCTGATGGTTTCCCTTGTGTTGGATTGGTGTCAGGAAGAAGGGCTGTGGGACTGAGGGGTGCATGGGGGAGTGAGAAGGAGGTAAATGATTGAAGGGAATAGATGAGAGACCTGGACTGGCTGGGTTGCAGGGGGCACATATGTAGGCTGGCCTGGGAGCATT
The DNA here is from genome assembly GCA_020745775.1 of Theristicus caerulescens. Classification (NCBI taxonomy): domain Eukaryota; kingdom Metazoa; phylum Chordata; class Aves; order Pelecaniformes; family Threskiornithidae; genus Theristicus; species Theristicus caerulescens. The sequence goes on along the minus strand of CM036559.1, from coordinate 123,656,107 downwards.
CAGTGGTAAGGAGCTTGTTGTAGGGTGATGGCCATGGATTCCTGGTATATGGCAGGGAGCGTAGATTGGGAGATGAAGAAGTGTAGTCTGTTATGTCTGGGAAAAAAATCTCTTTATATCCCAGTACTTGGAAGTACTGGACCAATACTCAGAAAGGGGCTATACTGGTTGTGGGTGGAGAGACACTTCTAATGGGTGACCTCTTCTTCATCAAGGTACTCGGTAAGTTAGCCACCACTAGCTTAAAGAAATTAATTTTTTTTAATTGCAGGTCAACTCAGAGAATAAAACTATATACCTAGTAGGAAAGAAATAATGGACAAACTATACAAGCAGTTCCTCATGGTGACATGAGTTTGGAGACAGCAGTAAACATTTTGCTCCACTCTCCTGCAAAATGAGTCCTCTTAGGGTAATTTCTTTTCAGACTTCTCTTTATCAAAATTGCTTGTTTTTCTCCTCTTGCCACTTAAGGAAAGCCAGCTGCGGCACTTTATAAACACATAGTATGAAACCACTTCTTTCCTTTTACATCTTCCTTAGGCTGATGAGCTGGTGTTTATACATACATTAACCTATAGTTCTTGGGATTAAGAAAGACCATTAGGAATATTTCTTAGCTGAAACAGACAATGACTCTGAAATGATGTCAACAGGAAAAACATAGTCTCCACATACGAATAAGCGTGATTTATATATAAAATGCAACAGAACTTTAAACAATTCACTTTGGTTTCCAAAACATTTGCTACAGCCATTTAGGATTTTTGGAAAGACAACCACATTGGAGACCCTGGCAGAGTATCACAAATTTGTTGTTTGTTTGTTTGCTTTTAAAGCCTGAAATAGATATACCCACGCATGTTAGCCTGTAGTGTAACAGTTTGCAAGACACACAGTTTACTAAACACAGATGACTTTATACCAGCCTTCATGTGGAGGCTTGCCACACACTATCAATTTAATAGCTCTTCCAGTCATCTAAAAAAAAAGTTGTGTGCTGAGTGTAAATAAAACTTTCTTGCGGGTTCACATCCATGATTACGTTACATGGAATTATGATGGATCATGTAACACAACATACACCAGCAGCTTTCCCCTTCAAAAGCAGCGTGACAGAATCCAGCAGACGAACACAACGTAAACCAGTGGTTATTTTAAGAGCGGCTAGATTGGGCGATGATCTGTATGAGTATACAAGGGCTCACCCCTTTGCTTCAGTGAACACCAGGCTGTTATCTGGATCTTGGAAATTAACTGTTATGCACCTTCCCCCAAAATGCCAGACAGATCAGCTGGTGGCTTAACTTGCTGTTCAGACAATCCCTTCCTTTTGCCATACCTCAATCAGAGCAAGCAGGAAAAGCAAAATCTAACCTGTAGCACTGATCATTTTGACTCTTGCATCTCTGTGGATGTGCTTCTAAGCTGAACAGAAGCTGGGACTAACGTCTTCCAGAGGAAAATGGTTGCCTCTGAGGATTACATGCTCCTCTCACTGGAACACATACTTGGTAGGTGTTGAGAACTGTTTGAGAGTCCTGGCTCCTTGGTCATGCTGAGTCCTGAGCTCAGTAGGAGCTCGGTGCCAGCAGCAGGAGCAGGATTCGAATCCTTTGGGAGGCAAGATCTTGCCTCTAATTCTGGTATGATGACCATGAGACCTCCTCCTAGCTCCTGTTGAGTTTGAACGGGATCAAGAGGCTGGGTGGCCTGGCACTCTTGACCTTGATCTGGCAGAAGGATAGGGCCTAGTTCCAGTCCTGGGTGTCTTACCTGGTGGTGTCTCTTAACTCCTGCTGAGTTCAGAGCTCAGAGGGGTCTGTGAAAAGACCTGCCTGCCACAGAGGCTAAATAAATGCCATTAACATGAAGGATTAGCCAATGGAAACAGAAACACTTTCTTGAAGAAAGAGTTATATTCTAGCACCCCTCGTGACTTCAGGTACTGGCTTAGTATAGATGTACAAACCCTACGGCTTTACACATGTACATAAGCACTAAATGCACATAGACATTTTCAGTTGACTGAAGGTCAAATTGGAAGAGGTTATGAAGGGAACATGTCACTCCCTCCCCGGTCACTGTTCAGGAGACAATTATTAAGGAGCAATATGAGGCTGAGAAGTCTGAGGAAAGAAAAAGGATGAAATCTGGGGATGTGTCCAGACCTGGGCAAGGGCAGCTGGCAGTAAAATCTTCAATGGAGTAGCTATCACCAGCCCCCCCTGAATCCCAGTTTGGTTTTGGGTCAGTCTTGGCTGATGCACTCATTTACTGACTTTGCCCAGGAGTAATCAAGCTGTATGTGGGGCTCTCATGGAGACCCTAGGGCTCTAAAGGAGACCCAGTGGCTGTTTGATGTAAATTTTGTGCAAAAGCCTGAAAGACTTGACCATTATTCATTGCAAATTCCTTGATTAAAAAAACTGAATAGGAAGCAAGCAGCAATTTATCAGTAAGGAATGAACCCTATAGTTAAAATCCTAGTAGTTTGCACAGCAATAATTAAATTGTTATCTCAGAAGTGTATCATCCACTTTATCATGCTGCACCTACTTACTACAAAGTCAACACTGGACTGAGGTGTGCAATCATTTATCAGCTCTGTGAAAGGAGAACCACTTGTTTTCGTATATTGGTATGAAGCTAGGTTATGGGTAAATTCCAGTGATAGTACTTTATGATTCTGCTCTAACTGCATATTGCTACTCTGTCAAGTGAAACCACCACAATGCACACAATTTAAAAATAGAGTAATAAAGATAGATCAGAGACATAGACTATCACGTCTACTAACGGAATTGTTTACATTTATTATGCCCAGTTCTGCCATGACCCTTTAGTGATGGGAAATGTTATGTCAGTGAAATTTTAGGGTTTTCTTGCAAACAGATTTTGGCTCCCTCACATGAGAACAGCAGAATTACACTTTTGAGCTTCCAAAGGAATTCCACTGCTAAGTTTGGCTGAACACACATTTTTCTACCCCACTCTGCTTTTCTGCTGGCACATTGCACTAAGTACAGCAGAGCAGAGTACAGGTCATATCTGGAGAAGAGTAAACTCCAGTCAATCAGTGACATAATTTCCAAACCAAAATGTTAGCAAAATACTTTTTTTTTTTTTTAGCAAAACCTTTTCCATGGCACATTTTTTGTTTTCTTTCACTACAGGTTAATTATGTTCAGTTTTATGTATAAGAGGGATTTCCTCAGAACCAGTCATACTATTTTTTTCTCCAATCTCTTTATTAAAAGCTGCTTTGATTTTGATAGCTAGGCTTTTTCCCAGCCTGTTAGACCTACCATAATGTAATATGTACAAGAAATTAAAGTGGTGTAAATGAGAGAGCTTTTGAAGTCTCTGATATTTCAAATATTTCCTCTACAGTTGTCCACTTGCTGACAGAATAGCAATTAATATTGTTTCTCATTTTCTTCCTTTACTTAATATTTTTAGAGTCACTTGAGTTTTGTCTTTCGGGCTTTGTTCTCTATTCATAAGGGATATTAACTGCTTTTTATCCACTTAGGTGTTAGGAAAAATGTTCCTCTCCCCTTACATATATTTTTTTTTTTTTTACTGTCTAGAATACATCACTTTGCCCTTTGTTTTGGTTGAGGTAGCAGAAGTTTTGTTTCAGCATTTCTTGCTCTGCGGTATGATTATCTATGAGAAGGTACATAGCTCTGCCACCAGGGTTTCTTTAGCCAGATGCTATTAAAGCAAATATGTTTTGCGAGGCCCTTCAAAATGCAGAAGAAATGAAAAAGGGGAAGAGGATTTGACAGTCACAGCAGCTGAAAACTCTCATATTTTAGTAAGAGTGCCATTCTCATGAATTACTTGAAGTTGCTACAATTAATTCTGATGATGAGTGCCTAGGGACTAGTATTGGGACAGTTACTGAAAGCATGTGTGTTTTAAAAATAAGTCACTTATTGTCCTGTTAATATCTTTAAATGAAATAGGAAAATAAGTTTAAAATGATGGAATTTGTTATTTTCTAAGAAAACTTAGAATGTATAGCTACACAGTATCATTCACCAGCGGAAACTGGAATACAAGGGGAATCAATAGAGATTAATACAAAAATTTAAGGGAGTTTTTGTTCTCTATCATGTACCAATATCAGTATCTGATTCCAGATTTGAAATAATACAACTGAGAACAGATACTGGACAATAACTTGATGGAGACCTGTATGATCTGTTTGCAACCTGTCCTCACATGAATATAATAAGGAATGATTTCAAATTCTTTAATTTGTAAGTCCATGCATGAAACTTCATATTTCAGAACACTGGTCTAAATTTTATTGAGCTAAAATTGGCAGCAGAGTTATGCGTAGATGTTTAAATGGCTGAAGTAGAATGTTTCATTTAAACTTGAAGCAATATCTTTTTTTTTAAGAAGCTGATGTAGTTAAGTTATTGCTCCAACACTGTGCAGACCAAGCCTGTTTCTTAAGGGCAGTCTTCTCATGTCTTTAAGGGAGAAGTCCTTCTGCCTTATCCACAGAAGCAGCTGGCAATGGTAAGCAGGGTAAACTTCTATACTTAATGTAGCCCATACAACTTTCTGCCAAGGAGAACTCGTTATTCAAAATAAATAGTAAGAAGCTGTTGTTCTTTTAGAGTCCTCTGCTGAAACCTTATTAAAGACTCAATGATATAATTACTCTGCCTGAAAAGGATTTGTGTGCTATCTGTAGATTTAATTAAAAACTCACTCTTCATAAGGGGAGATCTGTGTGTGTGCCTGTGATGCATGCAAGCACAGGCACACGTGTATTTTGTTTCTCTAGTCTTGTCACTTGAGCCGATCTCAGATTAATATACATTTTGCTTGTAGTGACCCAAGTTCTTCATCCTTGGGAGAATACAAGTACCTTGCAACATGCTAGAAACACTGAAATTAAATAAGCGGTGGAAATGGCAAACTCCAGCATACCTGTATGAAAAATCACAGTTTCTCCTGGGACTGCAGGACAGCCTGGATGAGTGGCTAAAACTGGATGCAGAACTCTAAGGTGTCGAAACTAGGTCAGTTCTACTACTGTAATGGTTTACGTTGTTGCCATTTTGAATAGCTGTTAAGGAAACCTCTACATGCCTATGTAATTGTTGCCCTGGGTGAAAGTCAATTCTACCATACACAAAGAGCCTGCTAGTGATATATCACTCAAGTCATTTAGCTTAAATTATTTTCATGTTGCTTGTTCTATGGAAATAAATAACAACAAAACACAAAAGAAGAATGATACAGGGCAAAAATTCATTTTGTCCTGTCCCGAGTTCTAGAAGTAAACAACATATTTTGCAGTTCTTTTGTGAAGAGAGTTGTTTTCTGTTAACAAGGGCATTTATTTATATTACTCCACGAACTGTAATCTGTTGATACCTCCTTTCCTCATGAAAACCACAGCTGACATTTATATGAATGACTTTAATCTGTAAGGATGAAAGAAACTACAAAGTGAGAGAGAGGTGATGGACAAAAACTTTGCCAATGACCTCCCAGCGCAGCCAATAGAGACGCTAATGCTGGCAGCTGTTTCAGCAGCATGCCTGGTTAGAATGGGAAATAAAGTGTCTGGTATCTGAATGAAACATTTCTAGGATGCCTATTAACATGACCCAAAATGCAAAAATGATTTTGACACCAGATTGAACTTCTTTCCTCTATTACTGTGACCTCATTGCAATTGTTAATTAAGGCAGCTAGTGCTGGGTTTTGCTTCTATCAAAAATGTCACTTCAAGCATCTCTGAGCCCATCTCTGCTACACTGGATGGAGAGTGGACAATGACACCTCTTGAACTGTGAGTTCTGCTTCCTGATGCACAAAGCTTTAAGATGCTTTCAACATTTCTTAGTCAACATGGTTTTTCATTTTTTTCATTGGTAATTTGCTAAAGGTGTGAAACAGAAACTGGGAAAAATAGGAACCATCAGCTTACCCAACCCTGAGCTCAGGAGCATAAGCAGTGCACAAGGGGAAAAAAAAAAAAAAAAAAAAAAAAAAAAAAGAGATTTATCTCTCCTGGTTGTATCTCCAGAGTCAAGGGCTGAATGGAATTCTATCTGCTGCAAAGAGCATACAATTGGAGGAATTTCGGGTGTTCAGCATGCCTGATAAATAATTACAGAGGTATCCGTGCACATGGGACTTACCAGCAGAAAAATTACTCTTGTGAATTATCAAGCAGTCTCTTATTTGTTACTTTTGATCAAATCAGAAATGCAAATATGATGCAAGAAATGAAAAAAACAAGATATTGTGATCCCTGCTTTGTGAAAGCCCCATAAAACATTCCATTCCATAACTGATTTTATCAGATATATGTAAATGGTGCTCACAGGTGATGCAGGATGGAGTAACTTCTCTTAATCAAAAATATCCTTACAAAGCATTACGTAGTGTACCCATTAAGGCTATTTTTATGTCACGTCTCATCTTAAAAATCACAAGCTATTTGTAAGACTAATATACAATGATAGTTAGGGCCTGATGTGAAAAATATCCACACAAAAATAATATTGCACGAGGGATTTGAGAACATCAGCTAAACAATACTGCCCAGTATGAAATTGCACAGCGTTTTTTAGACTGAAAGGATGTAAGTGGGATTTGGTCAGTATCATGGGACCTCTTCATCCCATGAGATGATGAGATTTTTTCGTTATTCACAAATGTTCAGGCACCTGCATCTGTCTTTTTCCATCTGCACTTCATCCCAGTGACTTCTAGCACTGGTCTGATACTTACTGAGATAGGAGAATGGCACCTACTTTCCTTTCTGCAACACCTACGTTCTCTCTGGGAGGTTCCCAGGCTATTCAGTGGCAACTCTACTTAGGTCATGAAATTTGACAAGGACCACTGGCCAGGACACTGTGGCTGGAGACAACAAAGCACAGCCATCAAATGCAATTGCACTCTCTGTTAAGCAGCAGGTGTTCTTAACTGTTTGAGTAGGTCTTGCAGCTGACAGTCTTGCTGTGGAACTATCAGACTGACACAGTTTCCAGTCTTTTTGACTGTTAGGGCATCCTCTTTAACAGGAATCTTTTTCTCCTCTCTACTTGACTCAGATCGATTACAGTCTGGATTGCAAACAGATTCTTCACTGTGAAGATACAAAATATAAAAAAGAAGTTTTTCAAGTGTGTATATATGGCCAGGCAAAACAGAGCTGAATACTGTACAACAAAATACAGTTGTTTGACATTTACATGTACTTTTTTTTCTCTTCAAAAGTCTCTTATAGAGTGAATCCAGATAGCTTTTAAATGAAGAATAAATATCACTGAAGGCAATGCAATGTAGGGAAAAAAAATTCAGACAACACATAGACAAGAAACAGAATCCCAGCTGACAAAAAATAACAGGCATGTATACATTTTGTACAACACTCAGCCACGAATGTTCCTGATGTTACTTAAACAGCAGGAGTGTCCCAGGTGTGTGCTATGTGGTGTTATGCTTGATAGCCTTATGTACATGAGTGAATATTGTTGTACCCAAGGGGAACATAACACTGCGCAAGTGTTTCACTGAACACCCTCCTGCAATGATAAAATTCACCTGTGATGTAACACTTGGGAAAAGTAAAGATATAATTGGTCATGCTGTGCTCTAAGGTTATGTTTATAAATACCTTACAGGGGTCAGTAAGGAATGAGTAGATCTTTTAATAAATTGTAAGCAAAATGCTTCTAACTTGTAGCAAAATGTAACACAATGATACAATGCTTATTAAGAGTATTGTTTCATGAAAGATTTATAAACATCTGTGACACATGTGACTTATTCATTTATTAATGGAGATGTCTGGAGAAATGGATTTTCTGTCCTATGGGACAGTTCAACATTTGGAAATCTGACTGGACTCAAAATGAGATGAATAGCTGAAATCTCCAAGTATTTCACACAATTAAATAGTTTGAAATATTTCAATACAAAAACATCAAAATGGCCATATTGAAACAGTTCATCCCAATAACACTGAAAAAATGTAGTATTTGATATTCATAAAAATTGTAACATTGGTATATAATGTTATGCAATATGTAATGGCCAAAACAAAATTGAAAATAAATATCTAAATTAAATGAAATGGAGAAAGTTATGAAAAAGATGTTCTGAACTCTTATTTAAAATGAGTTTGAAACTTCTCATTAAAACCACTGTAAAACTCAGCACTTTCCCACAAAATATTTTGATTGAGAAGAACCAACATTTTCATATTGAAAATGTTTTCATTCATCAGTTTTTCTCTGCTCTTTTTAAAAGCTCTTTTGATTAGACCTAATGTAACCCCTAATATGTAGTGGGGCCACCATTCCAGAGGAGTTCTGCAGCTGCGTACTCCAAGTTTGAATGCTGCCTCTCTTCGTCTGCTCTAGTGGATTAATGTGTCAGGTACAAGGTTTCTCCTCCCCAAAGCATCATATTACGACAACATCACACAGGACACGTGGTTCGGATCACTCAAATGAACACGGTGCAGGCTTTTTTTTGGTGGTCAGATGGAACATAGAAATCAGCAGTGGCCACGTGTTTTCTTTTTTCTTTTTATTTTCTAAACATACTATATGGGATGCACAGGAATTACAGACAGAGGATCTGGCCTGGCATTGTTCCAGGGCTGCTCCTCTTGTTCACAGACATATCACACTGCCCTAAGGCCACTTGCTGTTTGCTTACCTGGTCATTGTAGCTCTCCCACCATTCCCCATACTCCCTTTTGGGGTGAAACACTCTATTTCCGACTTGTGCGGGGCCAGTCTCCTGCCTTTGTACCTAATAAATCACGACAACAACAGGAGCAAACAGAAAGAAGTGATTGTGTGCTCAGCTTTCTGTGACAGCTGCTGTGCAAAGGGCCATGCACATGAATGCTACTGCGGCAGTGGTGGGGTATAGTGCAAAGCAGCCGTGGGAGCAGTGGAATAGCTGCATAAAACCCCAGACCTGTGCTAAGGCAAACAGGGCTATGCAGGAGAGATGCTCACCATTTTCTTTTTTTTACATATACGATGAGCTAAAAAATTCTACAGAATAGATAACATGCTAACCTTTTGTCTTTAATACTTTTTGGACTTAGACCAAAATGTTTGGCTAAACAGTTTAAGGGAAACAACAATTAAATTAAGGATCAGTTAGAAATCAGCTGGTGGACATGTTCTCAATCCTAACAATAATTTTCTCTGATCCTCCATCTCTGTAATACTTGACTTGTTCCTCTCCTTGTCAAAGCAAGCACCAGTGTAGTTGATTGCTAGAATAAAATTTGTATGGTCTCACAGTTCATGTTGTGAATGGGCCTTTCTCTCTCCATTAGCAATAAAAGGAGGCTAGATGACTTACTGAGATGTAGACATAAAGTCAAGTGAAATCAATCTCAATCCTAGAACCCAGTGCAGTGCTATAAATGTTTTGAATACCATACCTTGCACTTGGATGAAAAATTCATTTGGATAAACAGTTTAATACTTGAGGATCTAATTAATCCCTGGATAGGATACCAGGATAAGACCTGGTCATTGTTTACTCTCTGAAGCACTTAACTGGGCTGTGAGCATTGAAGAGGTCTTATGCTGGCTCTCTTCCCAGTGGTGAATTTCACCCTAATTGTACAAATTCTTGTGCTAGGTCTTGAAATATCTATCTAAATGCTTTAATAAAATCTGGTCAAAATGCCTGCAGATGTCTTCTGAAAGAGTTTGTGATATCCCATTCCCATGTGCTATGAGGTGCATTGTGGGTATTTAAGACACTTGTGTGGGGAAGCCTGTACATTTTAACACTGCTAACATTACAGAGTAAATGACTTATTTATTGCTTGTCCGTTAACCTGATCTAGATAGCAAAAGGTACCTTGAAGAAAACAACCCTGTAAAAGAGAAATAAGCTGAGTACACACAAAGTCAGGCTAAACTTTGGATGCAGTTGTAGTAGATCCCCAGAGGCAGTGTATATTGCATAAATAACTGAGGAAGAAGCTTAGTGAATTTGAGAGTGAACCAGAGACAGTAAACTGAGGTGTGCTCAGTGCAGAGAAGTCCTTTCATTTACAAATTATAACCTTACTGAAAGGAGGAACAACAGGAGCTTTGTGGACTGGCTACCAGGGTTTTAAGGCAATCCAGAGTGTGGTATATGCAGTGCTCCCAGATAGGCATGAAGCTCACGCAGGACACATACGTATTAAATGGAAGTCGATTCCTAGAGCAGAGGAAAAAGTGGAGGGGCTTAGAGGGTAGATAAATTCACTGAAAAATACAAAGGAAGTCAAGCTGGATCATACAAATTCAGTTAGGGTATCCAGAGAGAAAGAGCAAAGAGAAAAGAATGTGTAGAAACTTGACAGGAAAGAAAAGGAAATAAAGTTGGGGTGAAGGTGTTAGACATCAAAGAAAGTAGAGTTTAGGAAGAGCAGGAAGGAAACAGTTACATATAGACCTGATAACCAAAAGAGGTACTCTGTGCCCAACAAGACAGAAGGAGAAAAAGTCAAGACTAAGAGAAGGAATTTGGAGACTCTAAACGCTCACAGTAAGTTGAATACTAAAAAGTAGCCAACAGAAGGAAACAAGAGGTAAGCGTCCTTGGTAACTCCATCCTGAAGAACCTCTGCTTAGGATGCATGTGACCCAGATAAAAAAAAAAAAAAAAAACAAACCACAAAATCCCCATTTCCCCATAATTAGCATAAATTTCACTGCCATAAAAGTCAGCAGAACGGATCTCGAAGAGACTGATATGAATCTCTCAAATTTTTCCATCCACTCAAGAGCAAATTACACCATCAGAAATACTATGTGGTCACAGAATACCCCAAAGCCTTGAACCATAATACCTCTTCCACTGCCATCCATTCGGTGCTAAACATCCGTGTAATTGTGAAAACAGTGACCAAACTCTCATCAACACTCCTAGTGTGGAAAGTACATCTAATCAGTGCACGGAAGCTGCAAAGTTATTTGGGTGATCAGTCTGGAAAGGGATACCAGAGGTTCTAAGTAAAAAGGGTTTTCAACTTTCAGAGCAGATAAAGGACATGATTTTGCCTCAGAATGTCTTGCATTAGAAAAATGTCCCCTTTCTGGTTGTTAAAACAAAGGATTGCTTTAAAAGATTTAATCTGAGGAGAGAAAAAACACTCAAACAATTCTTTGCAGTTGTCATAACAAATGCTAATGTGAAAATTAATTTGGTATTTCAGCTGGTGTAGCGGAGGAGGCATAAAACAGTACTATGTGAGCAGTATTTGCAAGAACAGATTTCTATTCTCAGGGTCAATTCCAGGATCATGTATTGGTTAGAAAAGAGAGAGAAGACTTTGCTTCTGTGCAGAAAGGCAGCTACTAAATTCTGTTGAAGGATTTAAAAGATTTTGGGTCATTTTTAGTGTTTCTTTGGGGTTTCAGCTGTGGCATTGTGGTCTGTGTCATTTTTTTGCACAGAGGTGAGTTGTCTTAAGAACAAAGGCTTAATCATATATACTAATACATTTTATAAATGTTGATCAGTGACAGGAAATTTGGGAAGTAATTCCCAAAGAAACACTCCTGGGCTGAGAGAAACCATGTCTGTACTGCCTTGGCTTTTAGTGAACTTGATGTACATGTGATACGTGGCAGAAAACACCAGCATGACTGCTCAGGTTTGAAGCACTGTTAGACCTTTTCCTTGCCACCTTCACCTTCCAACAAAACTCCTCTTGCAGACCAAAATTAATGGATGCTATGGGAAATAAAGGGGGAATATGGGAATCATCATCTTGAATGAGATAATAGAAACCAGTTTTTGATCTCTTCATGTGTAGATCCCTACTTTTTTTTTTTTTCCAGTGAAGGCGTGGGCCCCTGTACTGACAAGAGGTAATAGTCTTTAGATATGGACTTTGTTAGAATATGCCTACACTTTAGGTGCTGGTATCATGGTGGTCGTGATTTCATGTTAGGGTGAGACTCAGGTGTGCTCATAGCCCCTCCTGCCCCTTCTCTCTCCTGGTTTCCATGCAGAGGGTCTTGGGTGCCTTGACCAGCAGTCCCTTCTGTATGGTAGTATATCCCCTATCCGGACGATGTTGGCAGGCCAGACCCAGAAGATGTGCCATAGCCCACATTTCTGTATAGTTTGGTCAAAGACTTAGTCAAATCCTTGAAAAATAGCCTATGTGTAGAATGTGGGTAGTAGTACACAGATTCTGTTAACATGTCCACACTACACCAGTTGAGAAAGACTACCCAAAAGACAAGGGCTTGCAATATCAAAAAGTGGTTGTTTCAGATAATCCCTCCTCTGAAAAAAAATCCCAGCAATTAGAAACTGGCTTTTACTCTTAGACATAAGATTTTTTCTCTCTCTTTTTCCAGTAAAAAGTCAAAAGCTTAACTAACTAAAAGATATCTCATGATATCTTTGGTTTTTTTAATACAATGCAAAGCAAAGGTAATTTGCTGTATAGAAGATGGCAAGCTGTCATCAATCCATATTTCAAATGCAATCTCATACTGCCATGCAGAAATGTTATTAATTATTGAGCACCAAATATGTGCATGGTATTGTTAAGATCCAGAGGAAGAGAGTAGCTCTAAACACGCTTTTTCTGCTTCAAGGTGGGAGTAATGGCCTGATGAAACTGCACCTTGCAAGGGTGGAAAAAGTGGTGTTTCCCCAGGAACATTTAAGAGGAGAGAGGTCTGAGACCCAAATCTCATTGTAGGGTAACGGCTAATCATACACTGGGGACTTAAGTTCAGCATTGCAGTGACTAATTCTTAAGGCCCTTGTTAATTAACAGGATTCCAATTTTTGTTCTGAGATACTGAAAAAGTATTAGGTGTCTTAAGCTCTTTCTGAATCATGCTTTTCCCCACAAGTTAACAATAATCAAGGCAGGCAATATGTATTATTTCAACCCCAAACCTCTCATTTTGGCTATTTTGGAATGAACCTGAAGCAAGACTTTTTTAAAGCCCTGAAAGGTAAAATTAATGGAGGAGAGAGGAGAGGAGAGGAGAGGAGAGGAGAGGAGAGGAGAGGAGAGGAGAGGAGAGGAGAGGAGAGGAGAGGAGAGGAGAGGAGAGGAGAGGAGAGGAGAGGAGAGGAGAGGAGGGGATTCAGAAAGCTTTACAATATATTGATGAACTATTCTCTCTTTGCTTTCCATCACTTTTATGGAGCCTTTCCAATGTGCTTATACCTGGAACTTGAACAGGCTGCTGAATGTTACAAAGCCATCCACATTTCCAGACCCAGTTATATATTGTAATCATCAGATCTTACATACAAGTAGTATTTTTCACCTGCAATATTACTTGCTCTTCATATTAAGAAATGATGAAGAACTTGCATTTCATAGCAGCAGAGTTAAGGCTGGCCTTTAGACTAGGTAAGACAATATGTGTATGAAGATTTCTGCATAAATGGTAAAGAATGAAATATGAAAAATATTTAATGTTGCTACTGTAGGGGCTGCTTTGAACTACAAACATACTGTGTTCTTTAAATCAGTTCTGTGAGACTGGTCTGCTATCTTGACATTGCATCATATTGCACTGAGTACTTTTAAAGGGGTCTCCGCTTATTGTGTGATATTTTTCAATATATGTAATGGGTAAAATAAATTATATATCATTAAGCATGGTGCTTTTTGTTCCTTTAAAAAAAACCCCAGCATATAAACATTGTTTGCTTAATAGCACAATTTCAGCAAGCAAAATTACTTTGAAGCCAAACTCACAATTTATTTTTTTCAAGTGCAGCATAATATTTTTCTTTTTTTTACAGCTTATTCTAATTAAGCAATCATATGTAATTGCAGCTGGTGAATTAAAATGACATTTTTGATGGAATGATATACAAAGCATTATACTGGCTTAAGGGAAGATTAGACCAATAGCAAAATATTACCAGTATGTTTATTTGCCTTCTTCCAGAAGGGGTATTTCTAAGATGTTGGACAAACCATTGTATAGGATTTTTGTACAGTAGGGTCTTATTTACAGACTTTTTGTTCTACCCATTCTATTCACTATGCTGAACTTTTGTCCTCTCTTCTTCAGGTATATATAACTAGAGATGCCATAGGAAGGTCTCATTACTTTATTTCCTTCATTATATTGAAAAGGGAAGCTACATGTCATTTGCTCTGAAGTATTTTAAATGTTAGAAACTTCTCTAGGTTTGTGAAAATAATGGATGGGGGCCTGCTTTGCAATGCCTTACCTTGGCAAACCTACTGAGTTTAACACGACATTTTTCAATTTTGCTGACTTACAAGAAAGAAGTTTCTCTTTTCCAATGCTTTTTAATGCCTGGATCTGTTATGCTATGCTGTATATTTAATATATTAACTTCATTTTGTTTTCTAATGTTTTGCATTTTTAGTGCTTGTTTATTAGATTTTTAACCTTTCTTTTTCTGCTACCTCATTATGGAATAGTGGACTGTAAAATTACTTAATTTTTTTTTTTTTTGGCAGTGTATGATTGTGTTAGAAGTCATCAACTGGCAGCAAACTGAATAATCATTACAATATATAACGCTATAATTGAAACTACAGTAAATTGAGAGTTTTGTGTTTATATATTTTAACAGACACCTGCCTTGAATTTCAGTCACAGTTATTAAAAAAAAATCTGTAACCAAGTGCTGTTCTAAGTCAGCTGAAATTCCAGCTCTTCTACCAGTCCACACCAACTATCAGTATTCAAGTACAAATACCATTCTTTATAATTCATACAGGTATTTCCACAGTGGCAGACTGGCTCATGTCTTGTTTGGACCTTGGAAGGAGGGTGGATGTCCTAGTCTTCTGTCAGATTAATTACAATGCCAGTTCTTATCAAAGTTTGCGCTGGAAAGAACCAGAAGTTCCTTTAGTACACAAACCTGTGCTCCGGTCAGATGGTAGTTTGCAACAGGATCTACACTGTGCATGCTAACGGACATCAGACCATCTGCATGGCTTGTCTGGGTGCTCTCCAGCATGACAGATAAAGACAATATTAATGTAGTATATGGTGACAATTATTTGTCACCAGAATTTGGGAGACAGGCTTGAAGATGAAAAACGGGTAAAAGGGGTAGACACTGCTGTTAAAAAATAGAAAACTCTTCCTCAGTTTTCTTCCCCTAAAAAAAATATCAAACTACTGGGTCCCATCTGCACTGTTGCTTCCTTTTCTTTTTTGTAGTACACTAGGAAGACTGCATTTTGCAATCTAGAGCATATTTGTTTAACAGTACGTAGGGAACTGTTTACAACGTAATTTAATTTGCACAGTTCAGCTATGATAATAGGTTCAAAATGATGGGGACGTTGTCTTAATAATATAAATAATTCCAAAAATTAGGCTTAAATACATGTGCTCAGTTAATGCAGCCAAACAATTTATATCAATCAATCAGTATTTTAATTAAATTTGAGGGGAAAATTCAAAACAACAACACTAGCACTGTACACAAATTAAAAATCATTGTAATCAGGGCAATATCAATTCATTATACAGATGGAATGTTTTAGCAGCAATTTATCAAAATCTTTCAGACCTAATATCTTCCACTGACTTTCATAAAATATTCTTCAGTCATTTCACAATATTTGAAGTTTAATTAATCACAGTATCAAGCTTGTCCAAAAAGACACCAAGACTAAATTATGTAGGGAAAAATGAAGGACTCAAACCATTCAGTAATCTCTCAATCTAAATTTTTGTAGCATATTAGATTAAAATAGCTCTGAATGATCCATTTGGGAACTGATTCATTAATAAATGCAGACTAATCCGTCAAGAGGATAATGATTTCCTCTGAAGAGTCAATTTTTTTCCCTGCATGCATCAAAATTCTTTTCTAGCAGGGCTATGAGGCAAACAAATGAGATCTTGTTGTATCACTATGGCTAGATTTTGTTTTTTAAAATAAGAACAATACCCATTGAGCCAAACCTTCACCTCAAGTAAATTGTTACCTGCTCTAATGACATTATGTTGTGTAAGAAGCTTATCCCTCACTTTTTTTCCGTCATCTCATAGTACGAAGCCATCTAAGCACTTTCATGCAATTTGTAGTCAATGGTCCCTTTAAACAGCATCTGTAGCAATTAACTTTTTTTTGGTGCATGATGGTTTCTCAGTGACATCTTTTGCCTTACAGTAATCTCTGGTCCTGTTTTGTGCAGCACTTTCACTTTTCATCTTCCACTGGGCTTTATTGCACTGAGATGAGCAATGGCTAAAAGCTGGTCACTGCTACAGTTCAAGGGTGGTGCAGGTCATTTCTATAATGTAATTTCTTAAGGATTAATTCTTCTGATTCACATTCTTCAATAATCTCCTGGTTAGTTCTTCATACACACAAGAGTTGATTTAAATAACTAAAAGTCACCAATAATTTGTCTATTCCATAAAACTTCAGGATTTCAAATAATGTCCCTTTTTTTCCGCAGCTAAATAAAACCAGAATTGTAAAGGTCTTCCAGTGTAAAGCTAATAATAAAAGCCTGGTGGATGGGGCACTTGTGGGGTACAAGAGACCCAGGCTGGAATCTCTCCTCTGCCATTGTCTGACCTTAAAAATCATTGTTCTTTTCACGGGGCTAGAAAATAACTCTCTGCCTTTTCCAATCAGTGTTTATTTTATACAAGACAGAATGACTCCATCAGGCTCCAGTAGGAAAGCAATCCATGCTGGCATAACTGACAGGCTGCTGAGATAACTCCATACTAGATGTGATACACCAGTCTTGAGCTCAGTATTGTGAGGTTACAACCTCTTCTACATTCAGTTTCATGTTTCTCTGAGTAAACCAGTGCAACTACCTGCAGAAACTGCAGAACTGATGATTTTTATGAAGTCTGTGACTGTTATTCTATGGATTGGGAAAGTTGTGTTTTCTCTTTTTTTGCCAGGCAATGGACCTGATGGAATGTTAGTCTTAGCATACTGTATGACCAATCAGATCACCAAGAGTATCTCAGCCCTTTGGTTGTGAAAATTGTGAGTATGAACCTATAACCCATGCCTTGACAAAGTCTGGTAAGTAAAAAGTTTTTACAAATTAGTTTGGAAGAGAAGTGTAGTGTTCTTTCATCATCATTCAAAATGTGTCAAAGAAATTGTTCAAGCTGCATATAAATGAAGACAAAATTGGCACTTGTACTGTAAGAAATGTGTCCCAGTAGAATATGCTGTGGCAGAAATTCATGGTTCTTAGGCGGATGTGTGAGCATCTTTGTCTAAGTTGAGTAAGGAAAACCAAAATTAATAGTAATTTATACAATAAAAATTCTGTGGTTCATGTGAGGGTGAGTGGTGTTGGCTCACTAGAGCAAGGGATCCCCATTCCTGAATGGAAGCTGTCGGTCCTATCACTTCTGCAGATGTATACAGAGCAATGCCCAGTTCTGCAATCACACAGTGACAGACAAACTTCTTAAGAAGAAAAGACAATACACTAAAAACCAAATGAGTAGTTCCTTTGCTCTGGCAGCCACAGTTTCTGTTTAATTATTTAGGAAATACTGCATCATGTAGTAAATCCAGGTGGAATAAAGCATCACTGCCACACTGAGCTACTAAGCTTTAATCTCAAAGAGATTTGTGAGTTTCTGTGGATAAGTGTCTATGATAAGGTGCAGAAATCGATGTGCATCTTTTTTTCTGTTGTCTAGTATTGTGCTGTTCACATCTGTATGGAGGAATTATGTGCAATACCACAAACATCCAATGTGTCTTGAATATGGCTAACATTATCTTTCCTGTTGACTGACCATATCTACCTGCCTAGGTAACAGATTGAAAGTACTGATCGTCCTTTTGCTTAAATGAATAGTTACTTTCAGCGATCCTAACTCATTTAGAAGACAATAATCTGTCTTGTATTATTTCAGGAGAGTACTTTTGGCTTGTACTCAGCACCTACCAGCTTCTGTCTTTTGAGAATGTGGTAGAAGAAACCTAAATGAGTCCTGCATCATCACAGGGAGAATGGCCAACTGGCAGTTAAAAAACACTTTAGCTGCCTAATTCTTCTCTTCTGCCTCTCATTGTCACTGCAAAAATAAATAAAGAGGGATGCATATGAACTAAGCTTCTAATCTCCAAGCAGAGAGCCTTACCTTGGGATCACAATGGTGTTTTCTGACCTCACTCTTCTTTCAGAAGTTCCCACCTCACTGCCTGAACAGCTCTGCTGTTTGTGTCCAGGTCACAGCTTGATCTATAGAGGGCTGCCAGGTTCCTCTTGATTCTCCCATAACATGTTAGACGCTGCAACAGTGCAGAATTTGCTGCTGAAGCAACTGAGGAATATTGAAGGTGGGTTGGGGACCTCCAAAAGAAGCAGCTGAGGGCAGGAACCACTGTGGCATCTACAACCAACAGTGGGAGAATTGGAGAGGAGGAGCATTGGCTGAACTGTGAAGATTTGGGAGCAATTTAAAGGTCAGAGAGAAAAATATTAGTAGGATTTTTAAGACTTGCCTAGTACATATGTGTGGGAGAGACAGTGTTTAAGGCTGGTTTTAACACTTTGCTGGTCACTCAGAACAGTTTATCACCTGCTTTAAAGGAAAGCAAACTTGCTTTTTTACAGGTAGGTGGAGGGAGATGCATGTGTTTAAAGGGTCAGTATATGTAAGCTTGGAAAGTAAAGCATGTGTGGTTTGGGCCATTTAAAGACATGTTCCAGAAGAGATAAACAGCTACAGTGATTAAATTACTGTGTGAAATCCAGAACTAAGATATTAGAAAGGTAGGAGAAACTTTGGGACCTCTGCTCTGTCCCCCAGGCCAAGGTAGCATGACTGTGTCCTTTTGATGTTCAGTCCTGGGTAGAAATATCATAGTAGCAGCTCTTGTAGCAGAAATATACAGTCCTTATCTTACCTGAGATACAGAGTTATTTGAGAATGAAGAGAGGATAAATTAGCCCTGTATTTTGGACTCTTGCAAAAGGGCTGTGTAGCATATGTGATAATAGTCCCTGGGACCTTAAGGTAAGATTTGCTCAATTTATTTACGGCCTTCCTAGTCCCTATGAAATTAACTGGTAAGATAACTGGAAGCAGAAGGTCCAGATGTCTCTCAACACAGGTTCTGTGGCTTTGACTCCAGCTATGTAGTGTTCAGCATTCTTCTTTGTGGAGTAACTTCTGATAATATCTGGTTTGTTAGCTCTACTTTTAAACGAGGGTAGAATATATTTTGGAGAGTACTGCTGAATCACAATAGCCTACATAAAATGGTTTTCATTTCACTAGGTAATGAATAGTTTTACTCTCTCCTTCTACCTATTTCAGTATGTGAAGATTCATTCCAACACATATCCACAGCTTGCCTGAGTTTTCTTAATTGAAGAACACCCCATGCAAAAAGTCATTTAGGACTCTAACAGATGCATTGCTTTATTTAGGCAAAAGCAGTCTTGTTATCTGTCATTTTGCAGCTGATGTGAAAGCTCTGAATGGAGCATTGGCATTATCTGTTTGACAATGATTTGATGCAATACTACACTGTGCTATAAATTAGTGTCAAGAAGCAAAATGCTAATGATAGGGGCCCCTCTATGCACTGGTGACTTAAATAGCATGTTTCTTTAAAATTCAACAGTGACTCACTCTCTTTTAAATAAAACCCCTCTGAGCTATTTAAACAATGCCATGTAGTTCTAGTGCATATTTCCTTCGATTCTGAGTACTTCAGTGTTTACTTGAATAACTATCCAAACAAGCTTTTTAGCATTGTACTGAATAATACCTTGAAATATATTACTTGGTGCAACAAGATTTTTTTAAAGAAATGTTTGAATATTAACTAAAATGGTCGGACTCTGTTTGCTCATGTTCTACAGTAAGCAGAATTGAAGCTGAAAGTGGTTTTCTGTTCTTTCTTGGAGATTATATCAGACAGGTGAAGTCCTGAGTAGCATTTTAAATATACTCAGCACATTTCAGGACTCTTGTTTTCTTTCATGCAACCAAATAGGCATTGATTAGAGAGAATTTTCCAGGATCGATGGAATCAATTTGCTCTTGGATTCCCAGACCCTTCAGGCACACACTGACTGAGCACTGCTAAACTCACTGGCACCATCAGTTTAACCAGCTGAGGATTCAGACACATGCATTTAAAAGGGTCTTCTTTGTTGCACGTTTAAGTGTTGATGAACACTGCTGGTGACATGAAAGTTATTCCTCCAGGTTTCAAATGAAATGTTCTAGTTCTTTATATCTACGTAAATATGTCAATATATCAGCTTTGTGCTGCCTTTTTCATTCCTACACACACATATCGGGCACTCACCATGCTCTTCAGGATTGAAGACATTTCCAAGACAGTGCTATTGAAAAAGAAGTCATTGTCGATGATGAACTATTACATTCTGCTAATAACTCTCCATCACAGGTGTTATCTACACATTGAGGGATATAAAGAAATGGAAACAGATTCCTCAAAAAGAAGAAAATACACCTTTTCTTTCAGGATCTTTAATGGCAGAGTACACTCCTTACTTTTCAGAACAAAACAAAGATTTTAGAGCAATATCTTTCAAAACTGGGCCTTAACAGATGACAAACAAATCCTTCCCAAGCCCAAGATCTTCCTGTCATCTATAACTTCATCTTGTTGAGTAAAAAAAGTTGTGAGAGAGAAAATGAGCTCTGCAGCGAAAGTGAGGGAAAAAAATGATCTCAAAGAGGAAGAATGCCCTCCTGTTGAGGATATATTATGAAGAATGCCTCTTTTAGCTGGCTCAAAAGTGGTTATAGGGCTTCTAACCTGAACACCTCATGTCATTCAGGCATACAGGCAGAGGTTGTAGAAAATGACATTTCAGGTAACCATCACTTAAACTGATAAAGGATTTATCATTTTAAAATAGCATCCTACTTTGCACCTGAAAATGAACTGGAAGATACCATCATTAACAGATCATAGGTATAAAATCACTTGTAATAGACTGGCCATTTCTGTACCAATTCAAACTAACTGAAAGAGAAGCATTAGTAATAATCTGACAGAAACAAATCATCATTTTGGCATAATCTGTCCTGCAGGTATTACTAATAAAATCCTCCCTTGAGTCTAAATTGTGGTTCGCCCAAAAATGGAAGTACATGCCCTCGTTCCATGCCAACTCCAGTTGTGAACAATGGCATGTCTGGAAATATTCATATTATCAATCCTAAAATCCACGTGTGTTTCAATGAGGAGGAAAATCTAGCTACTTGTCACTTCCAGGCTACACATATATAGCAGAGGAATGACAAAATTGTTTCTCTGCACTTTCATATAGGCAGAATTCTTTGTTTATGCCAGCAATTAAGTAACCCAAATCATCCCCATAGCACCCATATCAAAAGTGAAAGGGATCAAAAGATGAAAATGAACCACTGGGCTGGATGCACTTCTACAAAGTCTGTCTATGAAGCAGGACAGTATTTCCACTCCAGAGCTCTCCTTTCTCTTCAGTGTTCTCTTACTTTAATTTTTATACACTGAATATACAAGTTGACTTCATGATCACTGAATTCAAATAATTCCTTGGGAAGAAACAAAGAAATATCTCACAAGGGAGTATCAGTTCAATGGCAGGAAGGGTAGCAAGAGCAGGGCCTGTGAGCACCTGAATTTGACGGAGTTAGGAGGATGAGTACAGAAAAAGGTATCAAGAGAGGTAAAGAAGAGAAGATAGGTGAGGACAAAAAGAAAGAAATCGGGAAGAGATAATACAAGAAAGGAAAATCAAGAGAATAGGAGAGAAAGTATAACAGAAGCGTCATATGAAACAAATCCTCAGATGCCTGAGAGTGGCTGCTCACGATGCCACTTTTGTTTATTACTCCACCTTGATTATGTAGCACTAGCAACAACCCTGTTGTCTTACTGCTGTGACCAGAGGCAAAATACAGACACTATGCAATTCATTCAAGGGAAAGAGACTGTAAACGGGTGCATTCAGGACAAGGCAATGAGTTATATTTCTTGTTCTGTTGTTTTTTTCTCCTAGGATCTTGTTTCCCTCCCTACATTAAGTGTACAGTTGACACAGACAGTCCTTCCAGCCTTGTCATTGTTTGTGCATTGTTCTGTCCCGTTTTTTGCATGGCGTTTTGACTAAATCAAACCTGAAACTGTTACAGATGTGGGAGAGAGGACTCCCTCCTCTCCCAGTGCAGAGGCAAAGGGAATTAATATATTTCCCTTTGTCCTTCCACTGTTAGATCTCAGAAGATCAAAATTGCTTCCCCACATTCCCACATTAGCAAACTTTACCTAAGGGTTTCACCAGATGATCCCCTTCTTTTCCACAGGTTCACCAGGCTGCTTGAGCGGCTTGCAGCTGAAGATGACTTTCCATCCCCTACGTGCATGCGGACCACGGTCGATGTGGTGAACGCGCTGCGTACGTTCCTTTCAGGCTTAGCAAGGATGATATAGACCTTGGGCACAAACATACAGCCAAGGGCCACCGTGGCACTCAGACTCACTGAGAAACACATGGTGATTATCTTGTAGTTGCTTCCAAAATATATTGGCACAAAAGCCAGCCAAATGATGCAGGTGGTATACATTGTAAAGGCAATATACTTTGCTTCATTGAAATTAGCTGGGACATTTCTTGTCTTAAATGCATAAAAGGTGCAACTCAAAATTAATAATCCATTATATCCAAGGGGAGTTACAACACCCAAGTTGGTGGTGTTACAAATCAGGTAGACCTCTCGGATGCTTGGGTAATCATGCATTATATCTGGTGGCTCCATTATAAAGAGGGCAACAATTATGCCTAATTGTATACATATCAAGATAAATGCAATAACCAGTTGGGCGCAGGCACTCATGAACCTAGGTTTCTTTGTACAAATTTTCTTCTTGCTGCCGGCCAGGATTCTTGCAATGCGGTTGGTTTTAGTTACTAGAGCAGAATAACTCATAGCTGGGGAGAGGCCGATGCCAATTCGTTGAAGATAACAGTAAATCTGTTGAGGTTTTGCGATGAGACAGAAAGTGCACAAGTAACCCAAACAGATGCCGGCTAGAATGATGTAGCAAAGTTCTCGGCTGGATGATTTGACCACTGGAGTATCACGGTACATTATAAATATAGCTGTAACAAACAAGGTGGCCAGCAGACCCAGACATGCAAAAACAACTGCTGCAATTGGTTCAGGATCACCCCATCTGAGATACTGGACTGGAATGAGGTCACAACCTACAGAAAAAGAAAAAAAGAAGGTAAACTGAAGTATGTAGGAGTGAGATTCTTTAATGATATAGTTATAGATTTTCCTGATATTTCTCTTCTTTTTCTCTTCAGGAAGGTGCTATTATAATGAGTATAGGCTAAGATTATGTTAATATAATGACACAATCAATACTTTTCAGTGACAGCTTATTTCAGTACTACAGTTTTTCTGGAGTATAACATGATGACTGAAAAAATGGCCAAGCTGATTAAGTTAAGTCACCTTTCTTCACAGTGGAATTTTCCTTTTAAAATATTTTAAATATAGTAATTTCTGAAAAAATTTCAGAATCAAGTGGTATTACCTCATTGCAAAATGCTTCAGAGTTGTCTGCATAATATATGCACTTAAAGGACCAGATATCAGTCCTACTAATAATATTGTACACTATAAAGGATATTGGTACTTGTTTAATGATTTTAAAGAGGAATCTTAAAGATTCTAGCTGTCAAGAAAAAGAGAGTGCTTCTTTCTCAGATATGCTACCTTTTTTTCTAATAAAAAAATTGTAGGATCAGAGTTGCAGATAATAGGTAATTTGGGATGGGACACCCTGTTCACTTCTTTATCTGTCATTCATCCTTTTGAGATTTCTGAGGAATTAAAATCTCATCTAACTCATGAAATCAAACTGAATTAAATAAATTAGTGACAAAGCTGAATTAGCAGTGCAACCCATTTAAGGATACTTGTTTTTCAGTCTATGCATAGGTTTTAATAAGTCATTCTATGTACGCATGTCATAGGAAGTCAAAGAATCTTTTCATTTCACAGTGTGCAGATCAATGGACAGGAGTAAAAGCTGGCAGAAAACTTGTTGCTGACATCCCTCCTCCACCCCTTCTTTCTTTTTGCACTGTAAAGCCTGGGTAGAAATAAGGGGGGAGAACCTTGATGCTCTGGAATGCAACTTCCTGACAATAGCAGACACGCTGGCACTGCCAGCCAGGGCAGGACTGCTGGAAGGAGATGATGGAGCAGAGGAAATGCAACTAAAAGCTTTTATTTCCCCTCTACTTGTATTAAGTTTGACTAACCTTGATTGCAAAATCTAAATGACCTCAAAATTTAGGATTTTTGTAATCAGGTTGCTGTCTTCTGGTTAGGTTAGACAGAAGGGTGTCAGCCTGACTTGGAGTGGGTGGGGATGGAGTGCCCGGTGCTCACATCTGTATTTTCAGCAGTGAAGGTAATTAGCACTTTCTGATGGGCATCTGGATGCCAAGAAATCCAAATTAATTAGGGAACCTGGGACCTCAATGACTTGATAAACAGGAGTAAATGTAGACATCAGGACTATAATTTGGGAATTTCTACATGCAAGATCTACTCTTTGCCTTTTCCTTTATTTTAAGTGGAGCTTAAAGTTTTTCCAAATCTGTCACTGACATTCTTAGTAGTAAAAATAATTTCATGAAATGGTATGGGTAGATATTAGGCTTAGCTCCTCTCTTCTCCCAGTATTTCTGTATTCTATAGTTCTACACAATTAGTATTATCAAAAATATAATACCTATGATAAGGTGGTATACTCAATAGATTGCGTAGCAAAAGTACAAGGCAGATAATTCTGTATTCTTGCAGAAAAAGCAGAAGGATTAGGGTCAACAAGTCTTTGACATTAGTGCAGTTAAAGGATACTGCAGTCACTCCAGTGTAACAGAATTGTGCTCTTGGTTACTAAATGCAGATTAATTTGCCATCCATATTGTAACTGCTTTGGTGTGCAAAGCTTTATGTTGCAATAATAAAATTATTACCACATCTTAATGTAACAAAGACATTTAGATTTTTATAGAACACTCTCATAGCATTAGTTGATGATACCTATTTGACTCTTGCTGGTTTTAAAGGGTTTACTTATTCATTGTGAGGGAGACACTGTATTTCATTCTGACTTCATCAAGATTAATGTAGCACAGGAATCACATCATTAAAATCAACATTTTATACCAGTGAGAGTGGTGGAAGAAGGGTGAAAACCAGAAAGCATACTCTGGTGTGTGCAGATAAACCCATGTGGTTTCTTCACCAAGAAGTTTTATGAGTAAGTGACCTCTAAATCTGTTTCTGATTTTACCAAAATTTAATTAATATTTTGGGGAAACAAATTAGTACCAGTTTCTAATAGTACTGTATATTCTTGGATAGGAAATTTGAAGAGAAACGGTCTTTATCTGACAGCTGGCCTTTACATGCAGACAACGATATAGGTGCTGAATTTTGCTCAGTTTCTAATGTTGCAGCAGAGGTGAATCACAACCAAGCATTTCTCATTAGTTTCAGACTATTTCATGCCTTCCTTGCTTTATTACTCTTTTTACATTCTCTTAATAAAATACCTGAGAGAAGAGTTGAAAACTTGTCCCATTTTTTCCCCCCATCACTGGGTATACTTTACAAGGAGAATGCTAAACTGTGAAATGATTTATTCCTCAATTAAGATTTAAGGACTGGACAGTCTTCATAAAGCAATGATTGGTGAAGTTTTCGTATCATAGCTTTGCAGGTAATGGTTTCTGACAATGGCACTTTGCAGAAAGGGACAACTAGATCAAGTAAAAGAAATATGGGAAAACAACACTGTGAGTGTTCAGGTTAGGTTGATGGCCAGGATTATACCAAGGCAAAAGCTGAAAAATGGTAACACAAGAAGAACTTCTATCCCCTAAATATGTGTATGCTCAATGGTAATTTGGACAAGATCCTGCCCCACAGCCCACCTCTTACACTTCATCAACATCTCCAAGCACCTGGAAAGTTTCCCTCCTAGCTGGCTCAGAAACTCCAGGTGGCACAGAGCCAGCAACCTTGTCTTGTGGTCTCTGCAGTGTGCTGAGGCAATCTTTGGCTTGTGGAAAGGCTGTTAGGAGCCAGTCCAATTTGGAGCAGGGGTAGAGTTGTTCTGCTCTGTGCTTAAGAGTGCACTGCTTCTGGGACCAGAGCCCCGGTAAAATTGAAATAATGTTCTTCTGGCCAGAAACATAGCCAGTGGGAGCAAGGTACTAGATACACATGTGTATAGCAAGACAAGCAGCTATAAAACATCAGAGTCCCATTTGACACGCTAGGGAAAGGTTTTCTGAAAGGAGCATCAAAAATCGCCAACAAATTACAGATAAGGATGTATAAGGATCTTCTGGGGAAAAAAAAAAAAGGTTCTGATATTTTGGAAAAACATCTGGCTACTTCAGGGATGGGCTAAATTGTGCCATAAACAAGGAGAGGAGAAGCTCTTGAAGGCTTGACCACTGCCATAGGTCTATTAGTACCCTGAGCGCTCTCTGTAAACTTGTCACTTATTTCTGATCTTTCATATTGCATTAAAATTAGTTCATCTGGGAGAAGAGTTCACAGATATGAAGCACTGTATTATAGAGCATATTTTCTGGTGATTTGATCTTGATACTGTTTTAATTTGTTATTATAGCCTTGACACCTAGGAGACCTTACCATGCCTTCAGCATCCATAAAACTGTATTAGCTTAGCACTGAATATCCCTTTCATGGTAGGCAATATAAAATATATAATTAAACTAGTTCCAAAGGTAAACATGACAGACTAAGGCTTGTGGATAGGATGCACTCTTGAAAGTGAAGGGAATTCAGTGAAGTCTCTTAAGTCAACATCATGAGCTAAAGCTCACTAAATCTGCACATGGAGACTAAAACTGGCAGAAAATTACTGCTGGTTTAGTAAGTCCTAAGTATTTTTCAGTGGGGTTTGGTATCCTCAGCAGTGAGTTCAACTCATTGACAAAAGACTTGGTTTTCTTGGTAGCTTTTCACAGACCCTTCCAAGGATAACAGAAGTCCAAACACCAAGGCTGAAATCTAAACAGCAACCTAGCCACATCTTAGTTGTGAATGAGTCTCCACATAGGATTTGGCACACATTATTCAAAGCGTATTGATGCTGCTAGATATTTTATATTAATGCTTCTGAATGTTTCCCTATCTAAAATTCCAAAAGATGGCAGAAGGGATATCTTGATTAGTTATTGGGTTTTCACATATGGAGAGCTGAGATGCAAAAATGTAGGAGTTAGTTAGAATAAAGATCTAGATGAAGCTGAAACCATCAGCAAAGGTGGGTTTGCACCATCAATGGATGCAGCTGAGGACTATGCATGTGTTTATCCTGCCACCTCTGCAGGGCAGGAGTTGGGATTGGTCACATCTTAAACCATGAAAGCTGGGGCATCTGTAGCTCAGGAGCCTAAGTCCCTAGTAACTAAAATATACTGATTTAGCCGTGCATTGCAGTAAAAGGCAAGGCTATGAATCTTAGAATAATACATTAAAGTTACTCTGTGACCACATGGGGAATGATTCCTTAATTACACAAATGTGCAGAATGACTGGAACAACTGATGAATTGCAGCAATCAGGTCCATCCTTATGTTAGCTCTAATGTTTTGATTCAAGTTTCACTAAAAAATGCTGGCTCTGTGTGTTGTAAATGTTTTGTTCAGAATATGTCATGTTCAGCAAACTTTCCATAATGTAAGGCACAATTACAAATGTATCCTTCTGGCTTTGTTGGCAAATCCCCCTTCCTCCAGCCCAGGAGCCTCCAAGAGCTGTTTGTTGAGCTCAGCATTCTTGAACCAGCTCGTTTGAGCCTGAAGTGCTGTGCAGCTTGTGCTGGAGACTTGGGTTGTAATGGACTGGAAACTAAAGTCCACACCTTACCTAGAACAAGCAATTGAAGGAAGAAAAGTCCACAAACCCAGCAACAAGGGAGGGGAGAAAATGAGAGCCAGAGATCCTAGTCATAATATTGCTACCTGAACCATTAATTCATCCTCATCTGATATCTCCAATAGACTGGTGTGAGAGTGACTTATGGAAATTGTTACATTTCATTTGCAATAAGAAATAAAAGGGAAAGAGAAATACAGGGCACAGAAAATCAGGGTGAAAATTGGACATTATCTCTACTGATGTGCATTTATAATGCTAAAAACAACCAGATAAAAATTGTGTCCTGCTTCTACCCTCAGTCTGAATTACAGCCTTACCAATTATGGTCAAAAGCAAGATCCTAGTAATGTTTCAGCAGCAAAATCAATGTCAGCCCAGGCTAAATTGCATTCTGCCTCATGCTCACAACTGTCAGACAATTGCTGAAATTACCAATGGCTGTAACTCTATTGCAAGCAGCAATACAAGAAAGCAGTTTGACGGCAACAAGCAGTTACCATTTGAAAATATTTCGGGCAAGAGATGAATGATTTTTTTGCTTGGGTCATCAGGGCAGGATCCAGTCTTATGAGATACCCAAGCCTCAGACCAAGAGCCAACCAAGTCCTTATGGGGATCTGCCAAAATCCGACATCGAGCATCGCCCCTGCCCTTGGCCCCACAAGTGGTTTGCATGAGCCATGGCAGTGGGCTGTCCCAGACGGTGCCCGGAGCCAAGACAGCAGCAGCTCCCAGCACTGTCTGTTCTCTGCAGCTCTCACTGACAGTACGAGCAATGCCCTCAGGATGAGGAAGACAGTCATCCTCGCTTCTCAGTAAGGAATCCAGATTAGTACAAGCCAAATGGGATACAGCATCAGTGTTGTCAGAGCTCTTTGAAATGGCTGTTGTGTCACTTAGAGGTGGGCTGCCCTTTTTTCAGTCCTTTTCATTCAAGGGTTGTTTGGATAATCCAGCTCTTATCTGGCACTTTCAGACAGGCAGACAAGATCATGACACTGCTGTCCTGGGTTTACTGTACCTTATTTGGTGAAAGCATTTTTGTAACTGTAGTAAAAATACATATTTCTGATATTTAGCCTTATCCTTGAATGGCAAAGAAAACATTTCAAGAGCTGTGAAATATTTCAGCTCCTATTTTCATGGGAATCCAATTAAGAAAATCAAATAGCCAGCGTATTTGGACTACACAGAGAATGAGAAAAATGTCAATACAGCCTGAAGATAATCCAGGTGTCATTGAAATTAATATCATCTACTTTCCTTGCAGTCCTAGAGGTTACTAGCCAAAACTTTGTTTCTGTTATTGTTGTACGCTGTCCTTGAATCACAGAAAGAGAGAATAATTGCCTCTTTCCCACCTCAAAAATGTCCTTAAACAAACACTAGTGATAACTGGACCAAGATGTTCCTACATCCACTGAGATGCTGAACAAAACTTATCTGGTCTTTTCAAGGCACCCTTTCTGAATGCAGAAGGCCCTGTCCTCAAAGTCACTTGGGTTTTTGGAGAACCAAAAGCCATTCTCATCAAGCTACTGAAAAATTCATTTCATTTAGGTTTGGTCCTCAGTTTCATTTGTATCTAAACATGCCTGGCATCTATTTCTCTTCCCTCCACTGTGAATATAATGCAAAGATGGGCTTTGAGGAAGAGTGGAGGGGTTGGCATATACTTCTGGACTTAATCCCGTGAGTTTTTCTTGCTCTAATTGAGTATGTGGCCCAGCCCACTGGCCATACGAATGTGTGAAGTGGTGCTGTAATGTATGGATGTTGCTAACACAATGCATGGGGAAGAAGGGGAGCTACAGTAGCTTGGAAAGCACATCTTGATACTAAACCAGGAGTAAGAAAATGACTTGGGGTGCATGTTGGGATGGTACAGATAAATTTGGAGAAAAGGAAGAAAATGACTAGGTTTTTGTCCAAGGAGGAGCCTGGTCCCTGAGGAATGTTGTATGCATAAGGAATGAAACTTAAATTTGTGAGGAAATAAAATATGCGCAGCTAAACATTCCCTTTCTCACCTCAGCTTCACTTCTAGATAGGGATATTTTCCAGCAACTGATTTAATCAAGAGAAACTCTTCCTCCCACTTGTCTTTCCCACTACCTGTGGACTTCCTGTACCTTTCTGTACTTCAGGACCCCAATGTCTTTTTCTGTTCTGAGAATAACTTCATTTCCCTACCCATATTGCATCCCTTCTGTCTTCTCCCCTCCTGCATCTGAATTCTGATATTCCACAGGTGACTGAAAAAGCATTAATCTCTCTTCCTTTCTGTGAGCAACATCCCTGCCATTACTCATTTTATATAGTGAAGTTTGTGGCACAAAACTGATGCTGGTCATTGAGCATAAGAAAGACAGAGCAATGTTTTGTTGTGTGAGCCAAGAAAGGATTCAAAAAATGTTTTTATCCAAGTTCAGATCTCTGGCAAACAGTGAGGTGCAGTTCCACATTGAAAGCCTTCTCAGGCACGTAGTTGATATATTTACAGGACTCTCATCTGAAGGTGATCATGCAAGGAAGACTTATTCCAATGAGCTTTTTATATGTGTAGCCTTGTGGAGCTGACATTACCTAAGACATGGCTTTATCAAGCAGCAAAGAGACATAGACTGCTGCAGTATCAGATGTAGGGACATTTCAAGGAGATTGGTGTATGCTTTATAAAACTGAAGGGAAATTTCCTTGCCAGAATACAAAATATATCTTCCTCTCCTTACTTTTAATTCACATTTATTACTAAATCTTATGTTGTAAACAAGACTGAGAGGCAGTTTTTTACAAGCTGCAAAAGTTGGGACTATAAATATGATCATTAAAAATACAGCTCAATATATTGTATGGATAAGCTGGGAATAGACTTTTAAAAATCTGGTTTTGCTACAAAGCTAAATAAGACAAGATCCAGCCATCGTGTGAATAGTAAGTTAGGGGGGAACTATACAGCCATGAAGCTATGGTGATGGGTGTCCTGTTACCAGGAGTGCATATTGTATCAGCCATGCTCATGGAGGCCAAGGGGGGGTTCAGTTTCCAAATTGTGCCTGCTGAATTTGTGCCTGGCTGAGGAACAAGGGTTAGATCTTCTGAGGAACATTACTTGTCACTGATGTTGAGGGGTTGTTTTGTGTGCATCTTGACTTTGGTCCCTATAAAGGCATAAAAGGCATGTCTAAAGCCAGATGAATGGTTTGCAAAATGTAGCAGCTGATGTAATACATAAAGCAGTTGGCTTGACTAAAAAGACTACTACTTTCCTTTAAAACAATCAGAGCTGGATGGAAGATCATTGACTCATCTTGCAAGAGCTTTTGAGGTGCCACCCCATCCTGTTCTTCCATCCTGAGGGCAACGTGAGAATGTCAGAGGGTAAATCCTCCCTCAGCCCAGACTGATGGCTTGCCTGAGGCATGGAGATCTGCATGCCCTGGGGAGCCAGCTCAAAACACAGAGCCTGAAGGCCAACCTGGTGGCTGTTCGCTCCACTTTGCCTTACTTTTGGTGCTTACAGGCTAATTACCCAAACTTCACCAGGTCAATGGGCAGTTCCCATCACTGGTGTTTCAGAAATGGGTCCTCTGTTGGTCCGATGAGGCACTTGGAGCAAGTTCCCTCCTAACTGACTTGTAGCAGCTCCTTTTCCAGCTCATCTACGTTGGGTAAAACCTCAGGTGCTCATGGAAACAGAGACTGGGATCTGCCACACCTCAAACAAGACCCCGGTGGTTGAAGAGTTGGCCATTTGCACTAGTTGACCTTCATAAACTGAACGGCCTGGTGCAGTGGCCTGGTTCCTGCAACGTCAGCTTTGAGGCTTCTGGATGGCCCAGCTGGGATGTGAACCTGAGCTTATACCACACCCTCAGTACTCTGCTCTGGGGGATATGTGGGGCCAGGTATCTCTTTCTCCCCTTCTCCATTCTCCTGGCACAAGAAAGCTTTCCCTGAGATGAGATGGCTTTGCTGGCTGATTGCCGAGTGGAGGCAGGGCTGGGGGAGCAGGGCTGGAGGAGCACTTGCAAATCCATTTTATTGCTCTTTC
The DNA here is from genome assembly GCA_020745775.1 of Theristicus caerulescens. NCBI lineage: Eukaryota > Metazoa > Chordata > Aves > Pelecaniformes > Threskiornithidae > Theristicus > Theristicus caerulescens. Next base: position 123,624,070 of record CM036559.1, on the reverse strand, counting down.
AGTTTTCTCAGTTAAAAGTTTTTTTCTCAGGGAAAGTTTCATGTTTGACATTTTCCAAAAAACATCCCATCAGTTTCATGGCTAAATGATATTTTTGCAGTAATGAGGTAACCGAGCTCATGTATTACAGCAATGCAACATTCCTTACCAGGAAAGGATTAATTTTATATATAAAAATCTGTCTATAGGCCAAGCCTTGCCTGACACTCTTCCACTTATATGAATTCATCCAACAAACTGTTTTTCCCTTTGTCTTCCCTCTCTTTCACCTCAAAAATTTCTTCCCTCATCCATAGAAATTATATACAAACCAAGTCTGTGAGCTCTTCTGGAAAAAACCTGTCTCTTCTCCCCTTGTCTATACAGAGCCTGGCACAATGAGAACCTGATCCCTGAACAATATTTTGAAGTGGTGTGTGCTCTGAGCGTTTGAATACTTGAATTCTGATTATTAGTCATAAAGAAGAGAGGCTGTGGGATACAAGTGTTGGAATAATTTATCCCTAAAGTAGGCAAATTGGTATTCTGCAAGAGCATAGAGATCTATGCCATGGCAAGGAGAACATGAACCCTGTATTCTAGCAGACTCTGGTGAACAAAGGACTACTGCAAATCTAAGTCTGTTTGGAGCACTCATGCATTTCGCAGCAGTAACTACAGCAACTAGTTCATAACTTTTTCAGATTAAAAAAGAAAGTATTGCATGACTCTTCTGTACCTGCTTGGGAGGAAAATAAAACTCTGAAATTTGACCTCCCTTAATAATTTCTCTGACAAAGGCTTAATTTCTCTACATGTGTGGGGAAGGACAAGATCTGCACCACCAGCTAGATGTTAAGACAGGATTGAATACAAAACCAGGACTATTTTTTTTATTTCTAGATCTAGTAACTCAGGTCTTTAGAAAGCAGCTGAATTACACCAACGATTCCTGGATCAGGTTGAGGCAAGAAGACAAATACCAGCCTCAGTTCAAATTTCAACTTTATCCCTGGGTTTGATCTGACCAAAACAGTCCTCATACTCACTTGTCTCCAGCATTTGCATCTTCAGTTCAGCATATGAACATTTTCATTGACAACATAAGCACAGCTACAACTCATTTACCTGTGAGGTCATCGTTGGGCCAGGAGCCGAGCTGGCAGGCTTTGCATGTGTATTCATCAGATACATATTCATTTTCTTTACAAGGAGTACAGGTCCAACAGCAACTCACTTCTCCTTTACGGATCACCTGAAACAAAAATTGACATTTGGCTTAGCAGCATAAACATACATTCAGGCTGCCCCAGTTGCTAATTTAATTTTTTAATCTTTTTTTTTTTTTTTTGATAAAAGGTTTTTTTAAATTTTATTTTAAAGGGAGTTCCTTTTCATGATGTTTGCTTATACAAAATATGACACAAGTTCTCAGTTCTCCCATCATGTATGTACCAGAAGAAAGAAACCATCAACCCCACAGAACTATAAGTGGAGGTACAGAATGACAATAAGATGTTTTTTCCCCTCTTAGAATTAGCAGAACTGAACATTTCATATATGGCAATGTGCCTACAGAAGCCAGTGCATGACACTCAAGGTATGTAATTCACTCCATTGTGGTCCATACACGGAATCTTGTCAACAGTGTTATTTCCCTAAGGGTTCATTACCCAAAGATTTGTGGGCGCTTATTTTTCATCCAGTTGCGAGTGATTTGCTAAAACTGTTTCCAGGCATCAAACTGAACATGCCTTTTCCAGAATTATTTAATTACTGCATTTCTAATTAACATTTAAGAGTGAGAATGTTATCTTTATACATTTTAACCTCTGACCTGTTTTCTCATTTTATAATTTACTGCCAAATGTTATTGCACACTCATGATTAAGATGTGGATTTTTCAATATTCTTATTTATCCTATCTGGACACTGAAAACATCTGTACTTCTTGTCAATATGTCTATCTTTTGAAATAAAGTATTCCTAGTTTCTCTGCTCTTCCCAAAGAATTTACAAATGAATAATCCCAATTATAGCATAAGAAGTAGGTTGACTTATATATGTTTCACAAGGATGAATTTAGAAGGTGACTTCAAAACCAAATTGCAATTTTAATAAATGAAATGTAAAGGAGTGTAGTCAAAAAGAACTGGATTGCTTTTTGCAATGCTGCAGTGAAAGAAGTGTAAATTATATCATTTTCATCAGCAATATGGGGACTTGAAAACTTGAATTTTTGGTTTTGTTTTTGAAATTGTAGAGTATGAAAAGAAACAAAGGCACACCTGAATAGCTAAACTGGCAGAAAGACCATGGGAGCATAAGTGATTTGCTCTGCAAATGTTGAGACTAGAGCTATTTGCAAAACAGAATATCTGTCCTCCAGAAGAAATCACATCTTGGGATTTCTTTCAATTTGAACTAGAATGAAAAGTTGAAGAAATAACAAAATTTCTTGTGTCTGGGAAAATCAATTCTTAGAAAGCTTCTACTAATTTTTAGACACGTATTTTGGTAAACTTGATGCATTATAAAAATCCATAATTTTACAATGTATAAAATACTCAAGAAAATGAAATGGCAAAATAGAAACCATAAGTTATTATCAAAATACCTAAACTTTTTATCAAAACAATTCATTTACACTTTTCTGTTAAACTTTTCACAAAATCGACTAATTTCTATAAAATGCTTGGAATTTGATGAATCTGTCAGAAAACTGGTACACTGATCATTTCTTACCCAGCACTGGGGGTTAATCCAGAGGATTATGTATTCTTCTCTAGTAATCAAAATAATTGTTCTCCAATACTCAGAATCAGGTCAGACTTTTTTGTATTAAATTGCTTAGTCAGCTATTTCTTCATCCTTTTATTTTTCATTTCTTGAATAATCGTTTGTTGTAGCATTTAACTGTAAAACAATCTTTCATGTCCCTTTTAACTAAAATAATTCTCTCTAGAATAAACATTATTTTCCCTTCCCCTTGTCATCTGGGCAATCCTTTGAACCTCTATTTATTTAAATAACCATATGTCTGCACTATTTCAAACGTATAGAGTTGGGTTGTCTTTGCATTTTATCAAGTCCTTCAGATGGATGTACCAAATGTTGCTGACTGCTGGATATCATTACATTGAATGTTTCAAATTCCTTCATAATAACTCAGCCCCACAGAATTCTGCAGGAAAACCACCACGGAGCTTGGCTGGGTCAAGCTCTCCCCATCATCTGTGAAGACCATGAAGATAAAGGACTGTGAAGTAAACTTTGAGATTTATAATCAATAACCTAATGAGGAGCATAAAGAACATTTCAGATGCTGGACTTCAAGCATGTGTCTAAGTATGTGATGAATTGGCTTCATAGTGAAGAATCCTCTTGGGAGAATCCTTGAGAGCATGGTCAGAAGGTGGAAGGAGACTGTTAATGAAGATCACAAGATACTTCCCATCACCTGTGTTGTGGCAAGAGATCATAAAGGAACTCAGAGCAGCCCAGTTCTGAAGTTATCTGTCTGACAATCTCTGTTGTGGTGGGTTGACCCTGGATGGATGCCAGGTGCCCACCAAAGCTGCTCTATCACCCCTGTCCTCAGCTGGACAGGGGAGAGAAAATATAACAAAAGGCTCATGGGTCGAGATAAGGACAGGGAAATCACTCACCAATTACCATCATGGGCAAAACAGACTCAACTTGGGGAAATCAGATTAATTTATTACCAATCAAATCAGAGTAGGATAATGAGAAATAAAACCAAATCTTAAAACACCTTCCCTCCACCCCTCCCTTCTTCCTGTGCTTAACTTTACTCCTGATTTTTCTACCTCCTCCCCCTGAGCAGCGCAGGTGGATGGGGAATGAGGGTTGTGGTCAGTTCATCACATGTTGTCTCTGCTGCTCCTTCCTCCTCAGGGGGAGGACTCCTCACACTCTTCACCTGCTCCAGCGTGGGGTCTCTCTCACAGGAGACAGTCCTCCATGAACTTCTCCAACATGGGTCCTTCCCATGGGCTGCAGTTCTTCATGAACTGCTCCAGCATGGGTCCCTTCCATGGGGTGCAGTCCTTCAGGAACAGACTGCTTCAGTGTGGGTCCCCCGTGGTGTCACAAGTCCTGCTAGCAAACCTGCTCTGTCATGGGCTCCTCTCTCCACGGGGCCACAGGTCCTGCCAGGAGCCTGCTCCAGTGTGGGCTTCCCATGGGGTCACAGCCTCCTTCAGGCATCCACCTGCTCTGGCATGAGGTCCTCCAAGGGTTGCAGCTGGATATCTGCTCCACCATGGACCTCCATGGGCTGCAGGGGGACAGCCTGCCTCACCATGGTCTTCACCATGGGCTGCAGGGGAATCTCTGCTCCAACACCTGGAGCACCTCCTCCCCATTCTTCCTCACTGACCCTGGTGTCTGCAGGGTTGTTTCTCACATGGTCTCACTCCTCTCTCTGTCTGCGGTTGCACGGTTTTGTGGTTTTTTTCCTCCATCTTAAATATATTATCCTAGAGGCACTACTACCATCGCTGATGGGTTCAGCCTTGGCCAGCGGTGGGTCCGTCTTGGAGCTGGCTGCCACTGGCTCTATTGGACATAAGGGAAGCTTCTAGCAGCTTCTCACAGAAGCCACCCCTGTAGCAACCCTGCTACCGAAACCTTGCTACGCAAACCCAATACATCTATCTTCCACACATGTGACTTTGTGGCTGGAGAAGGCTAACAGCAGACCCCTGTTTAGTTACCGTGGGAGTAATTCATCCCACCTTCCTTTATGTCTCTGAAGAAGGCATGTTCTCATCTAAAGCAGCTGTCCTGGCTGGGTAACTTTCACCATCAGTGAACAGAAAGAAGTGTTTCTACACCAAGATTCATCTTAACTGTTTTCGAAGCCTACATGAGGATGAGATGACTCCTGATCTGGAATAATATATTATTTCCATTGACTATAAAGAAAGCTCAGAAATCTGATATAACTGTATGCCTACACTGAAGACATATACATTTGGTCTGACGAAACTCGCTTATTGACTCTGCCAAAGACCACTTAGTGAATAAAACATAGTGACTGTGTCCTAAAACTTTGGAATACTCAGACTGAAGAGATTCACTTTGTGTTGCAGAGCATGGTCAGCCTCCCATCAGCCCCTCACTGCTGCTTCCCAGTTTTGTAGGCATGCCATGTTAACACAGGAGAAAAGCGATCCAGCTTCCAGTGAGACATGTCAGAAATGACAGCTGCTTTTTTTCAGTCTAAGCCACTCTGTTGTCCGTGCCCGTCCCCTCAGTCTGTAGGCTTTTATATAAATGACTGCAAGATATGCTAAGGACTTGCAGTATTTTAACTGTTCTGCAGTAAGTGTCATGGGATGGTGAAGGATAATAGAGTACAATTAATATATGACAGCTTCATCTAACCCTCCTTACTTACTGCAACATGGAAAGGGAGGAAGGAAAAATCAAAAACCTGGGAAACAAAGAAGCAGTAAAACAGGTATGAATAAAAAAAATGTTACCTATATTTCCTGAAGTTCTAAGTAGTGGTAGTTATCAGTGTTCTCTGATGGTACCACAGCCTTAAGGTCTGAGTAATAATGTTCCAGTCTAGGTGTCTAGCACTGAAATAGTAGCAATTATTATTATTCATAATTTACCTGCAATTGTCCTGACAAGTCCCAGTCAGGGATTTGCAAGCCACTGGATCAGATGTTGTAAAAATATGCAGCAAAAAACCCCAAACAATACCTGTTCTAAAGCATTTGGAATATAAGTATAAAAAAATCAGCAGTTCACAGATATAGGAGCACAAGAAAATGGCAACTTATGAAAATCATAAGATGACTATCATACAAGTAAGAACTAAATAGATAAGTCAGTACCTTTTAATTAAGGTGTGGGATACTGTGTCCACGTAAGAGTCAAGAAAAACTTGCTTTCAAATTTCAAGGCTATGCATTCTACACGACTGAAGTAAATGGAGAAAATATTTACCTTTATCTGGCCTTTTTCGCAGGGTTCACTGCACACAGATCTGATGATATTGTTTTTCTCTGACCATATTTCATCATCATCCATTTTCAGCTCACCATTATCCCAGCTGCCAACATTGATATAATCAAAGTAGTCCTTCCCCATTTTCTTAAAATTCATGATTTCATATCTTTGGAAACACAAAAGGCAGACATAGCTGAGTTGAGGAGAACATCATGAAATGTTTCCAATTAAAGGAACATTATACAGTCAAAATCAAGCTTGTTGAAATAAAGAAGGCAAAATTTCAAGCATTAGGCTTGCCCTTGAGTCTCTCCCAATAATTTTTGTGATATCATGATCTTTCTTTTCCTTTGTGTTTTAATTTGTTTTCTTCTATTACCATGAAAGTTCCCTGAACAATTTGGGGTTAAATGACTGGTCTTCTGAGAATGACTGTATTTATTTAATGAAAGCAATGAAATGAGCCAGACAGGATCTATCCTGTGTAACTTTCAGTACTGAAGCCAACTGCACAGGGAACCTTAGTTATCTTAGGCTCCCTCTATAGCAGATGCAGAGAAATCTAAACATATGATGGCAATTCCCAGTGCTAAGTGCTCCTCACTGTCTGCAAGTGCTTATTCCCCTCCTGAGAGAGGAAGTCTGAAGACAGCTAAGCTCCTAAAGCGAGATAGAAGCAACCTAGGCCTGTGGGATCAAAAGAAACTTTCTGTGCTGTAAGACTGCAAGATGCAATTTGGTGTGGTACCCAGAGAGGAATCAGGCATCATTCTTCAGGCACAGACTCCAGGACCCTGGGACTTGCTGGAGGCTTCAGGGAGATCTTCTTATCAAGAGGCACCTTGTAGTCCAGGCATCTGAAGAATGAAGTTGAGATGCTTTTTTTTTTTGCCTTTTTCTTCTACAGCACAGCAGCAGCAAATGCTATTCTCTCCCATCCATACGATCCCCTTCATTTTTATATAATTCCTCGGTGACCAGAACACAGGACTCGCTAGCCTCCTATTGGCATGCTGAACACCAGGCCACCTTTCTACCTTACAGGACAGTTCTTTTAGCGCTTATTTGTAAGCATGCTTGTAAAGCTGGGCAACTCCTGAAGCGATGATGTCGTGCTTTTCTTTACCTCTTCTTTAGTGGGTTTTGCAGTAATCTGACCAAGCAACATGAAATTCACTGACGGAAAATAAGCAAACGATATAGACTGAGAAGATTAACACAATCATAGGTTTAGAAAACCTGCCTGGTTCATAAACGAGGAGACAACTTTTTCCTGGCAGCAGGCACAAAATTAGTCCCCAAGGCAAAGCACATGGACAGGGTTGGATTAAGAGTGATATTGTCAGAATGTAAGTTGTGAAGTCCAATGTACAGATAAGTAAAAGAACCAGCTCATTAAATCAAACAGTCTCTTAACTAAGATACTTGGGTATGTCTCTTAAGTTTTGAGGAAGCACTTTTAAGACTGACAAGCAGTAGCCATGCTATATCTAATGTCAATATTTTTCCCATGCTGACATAAAAAATTTACAGTAAAATTATTGTATAATATTCTCCATCCATGGATCTCATGCATCAGGAAACAAAGTCTAACTGTCACAGTGGGGAAACTATGGCAGGGTTTCAATGCCAAAATCACACACAGGTCAGGATCAGGACTGCAAGCAACCTGTGAAAGAAAATGAAAGTGGAGCCTGATTGAATGGGCAATATGATATTACCCATATCATACGATTTTGAGTCTTTCCACAAGTAGAGGGTTCATGAGTCACTGATTCCCTGGAGCTTCCTTGAGATACCACAGGGACTGTTTGTCACTTTAGGATAGGAGAGACCAGATGGTGCAATAGCACATTTCCAGCAGTGCCCTAATCACAGTGTAAAACACTTGTTTCAAAACAGAAGTGCCATGAAGTCGCTGAGAATCCATATTCTATTGGTAGCACAGCCAAAACATCAGCGTCTTGTTTTTCTTGCCTTTTCTTGCCTTTTCAATTTCTTCTTTGGAGTTTCCATAGTATTTACAGATAGTTGTTATCCTCCTGAGAAATCATGGCTGTTCCTTCCATACTCATTTGTTTTTTTCCACATCTTATGCCTCACCGATAACAAGCCCTCCACTAGACTGTATATCTGCTTAGAGCTCAACATACACATAAAGGACTTTGGAATAGGGCCAGGATTCAAAGCATCTTGTGGGATTAATCATCTGTTGTATAATATCAAAACCCTTTTGCTATACAACCAAATCCTGAGCTATCTAGGTCAGAAAGGCTTTTTATGTTCTGATTTCCTGCTTAACACCACCACCACAGTACAGCTGTGAGGATTTAAATTTCTGTTTTAAAAAGTGAAGATGCAGCTATCAACACAAGTGAACAGGGGAGATGAGTTGTTCCAGTATGACTGCACCATCTCCCAGCTGTTGCAAATAGTGTTTGACAGTGCTCAAAAGACTATATACTATTCAAAACCTGGCATTAGAGATGGAGCTTTCTATAAAGCCTTCTTAATCATGAAAAAGTGGATTTTGACTCAATGTTGGCTAATTTAAGCACATAGACTGGATTTAATGATGTGACTATTGTAGGAGAAGAGGCAACAAAGAACTGTTTCAAAAGTAAATGAACTCTGGGACCATTTCGTCACCACACACAGTCCATTAGTTTGAGTAGACAGAGCACTACTGTATCTCACGCAAATCCAGTGAGGCTGGACTTTCTTAAAGTTGCATTACCCTGAGGTGCACAATCAACATGGTGTCCCCATGCTCTTCAGTGAAACACTAATATCCTGCTGTGACTGAGCAAATGACTGCACATGATATAATTTCTTCATCATCTTTCTTAGTAGTGAATTTAAAAAGACACAAGGCATTCGATTAAATTCCTTACAACAAATGGAATTAAATAATTATTTGTAAGCATGCCAACATGAGGAAAAGGAAAAGCTAAAGGTCTCTTTGCAATATTTAGATATTGTCATTGGTGTTGTCATGCCACATATAATTTATTCATGGCAGTCTTCAGTCTTTCTGCAGGAAATGAGTGAAATAGATATGAATAAGGTAGGATGCAGTCCACTGCATCTGAGCACCATTAAAACCAAATGGGAATCCTTTAAGAGAAGTCTGGGACAAGCCTTTTAAAAAGAATTTGGTCAGAAAAATCCAGACTGAGCACTTTTCTTCAGAATTCAGCTATTTGTAAAAATAGAAATGTTTAGCGGAAGACAGCCTTGCTCACCAAAACAGTGCTGAAAATAAATTTCCATCTGAATTTTTCCTGGGTTTCTGCCAGTTTGTGTCTGAGTTCTCCTGCCAGCTCACAGTGCACTTCCTTAGTGTCTGAGTCTGAAGAGTTTGAAAATGTGTGTCTCCAGAGACACAGACTGCTTTGTAGATGGCTGTCCTGTTCTCTTTTGGGGAGAATGCTGACTTTACAGGTTTTCAAATAAAATGAAAAAAAATTCAGTTCTGAAACTGCAGAAATTTTTGGAAATGTCAAAATATTCTGACCAATGGATTTCCCTTTTCCTACCCATCTCTACTCAGAAGTTAATGCTTTCCTTTCAGTTCACATAGTGGGAGAAGACAAAATTTAAATGCGTGTACAGGAAGAACAATTTTCCCTCTAGTCATCTGTTTATATGGTGCTATCACAAAGATGTTTAAAAACTTCTCAATAATGTAGACAGAAAGGGCTGCCTCAATTAAACTGGAGCAAAAGCAGTGAATGAGGCAGGAATCTACCCACTGAAATATAAGCTAAAAATATACTTTGAATGCTATCACACTTGCTGTTCATCTTCTGAGAGTTCAGTAGGCAGAAACCCAGAAAAAAAACCTCATTACTCTTTTTAATGTGCATTTATATGGATACTGCATATGTCATAGAAAAACTTGTGATATTTCATAGATGTATGTACATACATGTATGTATGTTATCAGCAAAAGAAGCTTTGTTTAAATTCAATTTGGCTTATAGCAGCACAGTATGAATTAATAGCTTAGTCTGTTATGCAAGTGGAAAGGCTTTATTTGGTAGATATGGAAGCAGATTTTTAATAATTCTGATGGAAAAAAAATCCCAGACAAATCAATACAATATTTCTGATATTGTTTTACCTTTCTTAATAGAAGAACTATGTCTGCTCTGATTGCTTATCGCTCAATCAAACACATACATTTAAACACCCAAAGTGAGAGAGAGCAATGCTGTGGTGGCCGTCATGGTCTATGAACATAAAGTTGAAGGTCTCGTGGTTTGTAGTGAGTAGTAATACCTTTAAATGGTACAGATGAATATGCAAATTCATGCAGGAAGATTGTATGCCAGAAAGTTCATGTCTTTAACCTTAAACATCATAAAAAATGTCTATTAAAACAAAAAAAAAAAGTTATTTTGGAAAAATAAGCACAGAAAGTCAGGAAATGTGAAAATAAAAGTTTGAGATCTTAGCTCTGATGTCAAGTCTGCATGCATCTACTATGTACAGTTAGCATGTCTGGTACTAAACAGTTTGACAAATGTCAACATTACCTTCCTGGCGAATCACCATTCTCATCAAACAAGATCATGTCCCCAGAGACCCCAGTAAAGTTAGTCTTCATGAGGGATTCCAGGAGCTTCCGACCATCTATGGGCTTCATGGCGTCACAGAGGCCCACGTAGCCTGGGCACAGCGACATCTGCATGTTGTGGAGGCCATACGCCATCGAGTATATTGCGTTGATTACAAAGCCCATCTTGGAGTCCTGAACGTGCTGAGTCCTAAGAGTCATCTGGCCTGCCGGGGAACATCGCAAAGCGGGTGGTTAGTGCGTGGGGCTGAAATATGATCAGCACTTCAGACATCTGTTGGTGGGTTGGTTTTTAATGGTGGAAAACATCTTTTTAAGTGTCTTAAACAGCTCATAGCAGATGCTCTTACTGGTACAAACACTGACCATGTTAAAAAAAAAAGAAAGGAATGAAAGAAGAGGTTTCCCTTAAATATTCTACTATCCAGCTGATGCCTTTTTCTGTGCAGCTCCACACCTCACATATGTTGTTTTTCAACTACTTCTCTTCCAAGTGTTTTTTTTTAAAGCATGCATCATGAACATTATAATATAATGTTTTGGGGAATGCAGGAATTTCTCCCTGCCTGCAGAAATCTCTCCAAATCCTCAGAAATCTTTTATTGAGGTGTAAATGCTAACATGGGGTCTATTCTGTAGTGACCTTGTAGGCAACTTTTTTGTTTCAGAGACATGGGAACCAATCCTGCACAAACAGACCAACCTAGACACAACTCCTTTACTGTACCAAAACTTGCTGCACTAATAACTCTTCTACTTCTATGTCTCTTGCTCCTCTCTGTTTACGAAGTGAGGATAATGATGCAATGCAAATGAATGCATTAAAATGTCTGTGAAGGGTTTGATGATGTGAGTTAGGCAATGACTCTTTAGTCAGAATTGGTTAACCTTACTTTGTTTGGCTTTTAAAACATAATGTCTGGATTTCTATTTTCTATTTAAGCTTCTGTGAAATGCACAATAAAAATGCATTCAGCAGCACCCTGAAGACTTTTTTTTTATAACCTATTGTTATTAATGACACAGATTCGCTCAGTTGGCAGCACCAGTCCAGCTAAGGAAGAGTAGGCTGGAGGGTTTCTGCCTCATATGTCATCAGCAAAGCTGCCAGCTGCACTCCAGCTACCAGATCTTTCATACTGGGGAAGTGAGAAGAGTCAGAGATAAAGCAACTGCATCAATAGTGCTGGGATTTGTCAGACACCTGGAAAGATTTGGCTCTGGAGGGAGGACAAAGAAAGAGCTCTACTAGAACATTTATTCGCCTTTTATCAGTCAAGCAGCAATTCCTAGGAGCTAGGGAGTCCCATGTGTGGGCAAGCCAGGAGCAGAGGGAATGCAAATAACCCTCGCTGTCCACTCTATGAGCGTCTGCCTCCCATCGAGGCATTGGCAAGCAGCAGGGATGGAGCTTACACCTGCCCATCTGAGCTGCAGGGGCAGCACTGTGTGAGAAGTAATTTATGCCACGAAAAGACTGATGTACAATTTTTTTCTTGAAAGAAATGAAGACTAATATATGACTCTGAGGGTGGCACTCATCTAGTTTAACAATATCCATCCAGAAGACAAGCATCCAATCTGATGTCTAAGCACCTTTTGTGGAGATGAGTATGAATCTGCAGCTGGTGATTGATCCTGTCATAAAATAGGTGCATCTACAAGCTCACCTTTTCAGTGGTGAACAAGAACATCACCATGCAGTTCTAATAACTAAAACATTTTGGAGTACTGAAAACATCAGGAAGGGTAGCAAAGATACCTAGTTTAAACTGAAAATCATTGTGTAGAGGTCAGTAAGTGAATGAAGGGACTGAGAGATCCCTTTTTCCCTTCTGTTTCGTGCGGAGCTGGCACTCCCAGTTCCGGTCAGCCTCAGGAGCAGTGATTAACATTTTGCATAGTTAAGTGATATGAGCTTGAAATATCCATAATGGAAAAAAAACCCTTGGAAACAACACACAGTGTTGCTCATTTGTTCTGTTCTATCAAGGTATTGCTTTTTCCTAATTAAAAATAATAGGCATAAAAACTGCAACAGTGGAGTACATGTAAAACCCATATTAATTGAAATTAAGTGGAAAATTGAACAAGCATATTACATTGCAATACACAAAACTTGGTTTAACCAATTATTCATCCTCAAAATTAACAGCTCACAAACCGTGCAGTTAATTATAGTAGCCATTAGAATGAATCAGATTTGCATCAGCAATAGTATTTATTATGAAACAATATTTCAGCTGCTTTATTGTGTATGATTGCTTAAAAATTTAATAACTTAATTCTTACAGGAACACTCTCCACTGGGCTTTGTGCTTCAATTTTATAGAATTATTATTCTGACTTTCTTTAAACATTGAACCTCATTCAGTTCACCTGATGATTTGTAATGAGGCTGCTTAGCTCTTCATAGAAGCTGCTGGCAATTGTCAACGGAGTTGTGAGGGAATTAGCTGTTGTGAGAATTTTAATATACTTCCTGCAGCTGGAGAATACATTTCCCTGAGATGTTAACTGCCTCACTTTGCTATATGGAGGCAAATCCAACCTGCCAAGTCTGACTGTCGGTTTACAGTACCTCAAAACTCCGTGGTTAAGGGGAACATCTCAAAAACTGAGACAAAAGAAAATTTTTGCTCTTTAATGTGCCATAGTAAAGTCTTAAGAAATGCCAGTATTAAAATGATAGTTAAGCCTGAAAGTGGTTTTCAACCCATTTCACAAAGTACTTAGGCAAGTCAGACGTGAAGCGTATAAGTAACCCTATTTACCTCAGTGATTCTGTGAGTGGCTTTAAGGGAAGGCTGAATACACAAGCTAAAAGGTAGTCTCCCAGTCGGAAAAAACGTAAAAATATTTTAAATCTATCTCTGCAACAAGTATGATTTAGGTAGCCTTAAACACATTGTTCACTTAAGTGTTAGTGCCTATTGTTCTTGCTGGCACTTGAATACATATTCTTAAATTCACCCACAAGTGCTGTCTTCAGTCAATAGCCTTTCCTGACACAGGGTCACCATGAGATGGCGAGGTGACACAGATGAATTTAATAACGATGACACCAGTAATGTTCAACGGAATTGACTTTACAGATTAAGCTTTTAATCAAGAATAATGAAAAAATCTAATAGAAGTGAGGAGTTCCTACAGAATTACTGTGCAGAGAATAAATATCCACAGACTGTAACCCATATGCTTGTTCATAATATCCATAGTAGAACTCTTTTCTATTAGAATAAAAAAAACCCATATCTATAAAAGAGCTGTTTTTCTCCATCTTATACATTCCCATATGAGAAAAATTTGCAAAGAAGGAAATAAAAATGTGTTGTTTTCCTGTGGGCTGTGAAAAGCCAGCGTGATGCCATTTAATGTTGGCGTGTAGGGATAAGCAGGACATGTTCACATGAATGTTTTAGCTGAGCTCAGGTGTGAGCTTTCAAGGTCAATCTCCAAATCATTCCTGCTCACTGTGCTTTGGTTTCAATTGCGTGTCACAGTTTCGGAGCAAGTGTATCAAATTTCTTTCAGATGATACTAAAGTGGCTGAAGGGCCCCAGGAAAGCACCTAATGCACCACAGCTGCAAATGGGTGTTCAAACCTTAGGACCAGGCTACAGCCAGTTTAAAGTAAACCTCCCCCAAGCTGCAAATCTCTCTTGGCCCACAGAGTTTGCAATCAGACTCAGTATCACTCCCAGTATGCCACAGACAGCTTATTGCAATTTTGACAGGCTTAAGTACCTTTTCTGTGGCAGGACTGAGCAATTTTTTCAGGATGTAGCTCATTTTCCTGCAAATATTTTTTGGGATAATATCAACCTATTTATGAATCTATGTTGAATGTAGTGATTATGTCCAAAAGTTTATAGAAGTAATATGTACTGCGCTACCTCAGAACCAACAAATAGTAACAGTATCATGATAATTACTGCAGAAATAAAAAAATTCTGCCTCCTGCAATTAAGATATACAAGGCAATGGAAGAATTCATGGCGAATCAAATAATACTTAATGAGGAAAGTGGGACAGTGCTTGCAATCACAAATGATCAAACATTGTGGAATTCTCTGAGAAATGAGGAAATCTCAGTGGTTAGAGCACGTGAGCAGGTCCTTCAATTCTGTTCTGTTTATTCCCTTTTCTTTTTTGTTCAAGTAATTTTGGTAAGTAAATAAGGGCTTATCCTATTATTTTCCAAGCTGTGAGATCATGAGGCAGTTCCAGATTTGAAGTCACATCACCATTTGTCTACAAAATATTATATAGACAAATTCTGTCCTTTCTTTGGCAAAACAGTTAACCCATCTGTCCTTCAATTTTCCATCTAATAATATTTTCTTTCTACTGCTTTTTATCTGCCATTTTTCTTTAGATTAAATATTCCTCAGGAAGAGGACTACTTCTCATTATCTCCCTGTTTTTCCTGTGCTTAGTGCAATGGGCTTGTTATTGGCTGGAGTTTTAGGCACTATCGTGCTCTCTCTGAAATGAAAGTAAAATTAACCTGGATTTCATGGGAAATATAAGTATGTAAATATTTATTCTACAGATCATTTAGGAATCGATATATACAGGATTCAGGTGAGCCTTTGCAGTATGGTTAAATGTATTAAATATCAGCTTAGGAATTTGCTGCCACTGGAGTAAGTGGTTAATATCCATGCTTTTTCCTGCTTAAATATATATTCTGTATGTCTGGACTTATCTGCATGTTCCCAGCTTTATTATAGGACTGTGACTATACCAAAGGCAAAGAACTGTCTGAGAATGGTATAGATTCAGAGCATCGTAACCTGCACCTATTCTGCCCACACTGCTGGGAGTGACCCAGTTTGGGACACTCCGGCAATATTGTAGCAGAGGGTAAATGTGGGCTATGCAGGGCGATCCCACACAGTGCTGCTCAGCAGCACCTCATGAAACAAGGCTTGGGGCCATGCAAAGGTACGTACACACCATAGCTATGGAGTCTGAGCTGCAGCAGCCTGTTAACATGAACCTGGGAGTTTATATGGGGACCTGGGCAGGGCTGGCTCTGGAAGCAGCCTTGAACCCATCATTAACCGTGCAGAGACTGCCCAGCACTAAACTCCTCATCCAAATTTGTTCTTTTCTGTTGTCACTTCTCCAGCACACAAATACGTAGATGATGGAAAAGAAACATGTTCTTTCATCGAGAAAGCAATTCCAACTGGCAACGGCTCATTTCTTGGATCTATTTAAAAACAATTAGTGTACTTATGGGCACCGATCCAAGAAAGCACTTAGGAGCCCTCGTAGTCCCGTTGCAACGTGAGCCAGCCCCCGGCACGGGCGGTGCGGAGCTTTCCCGGTGCCCCGGCGCTCCTCCCGCAGCGGAGCGCGGCGCCGGCCGGGCTGTGGCTCCCCCTGCTGGGCGCGGCGGCGGCCGGGGAGCGGGGCTGCCACGGATCACTGATACCCCGCTCCCCGGACCCCGAACACGGAAAAACAAACCAAACCAAAACCAAATCTTGCTGAAATTTCACTGTTTTTTCCCGTTCTTAGCGCGAATAAACAGGAAACATTCTTCAATAAATTTCATTATTTTACGGGGTTTTGATGTAAAACCTGTCATTCCTGGGTTTTTTTCCCCTCCTTTTTACCCTCAAGGAAGATGAAATACAGTTTTTTGTTTGCCAGCTGGTGACATTACAAAGCCTCATCAAGCAAGGATGTGCAAGAGTGCAAAATTACCGTGGTTCAATATGCTTTTCTTGCTTTCTAACTTTTCCAAAGCTGAAAATACTTTGAATTTTAAAGAATGGAGAAAGGGTAAAAGGGGGAGTGAAAATACTTTACATTCCAGGCAGACCCCCTTTTATTTCATTTCTCCAAGGAGAAACAAGAGAATGAAATATGAGACAGACTATGGGAGAATATTTATTTCAAAGTGCAGAGCAGTTTGTTTGCTATGCAATGAGTTTAGCATTGAAATAGAGGGAAATGGGTAGTGTTTCACTTTTCTATTTTAAAATTTCTCAATGATGAAAAAGTTGTTTACAATAAAATCCTAGAGGACATCACAGAGGAAAACAGAACTATACCTTAGTCTCCAACTATTCCATAATGTTTCCCCATGATTAATTCAGAAATTAGTTTCCATATAGTTTCCATACGTATGTCATTAAAGACTTAATCGATTCTTTGTGTTATTTTTTTGTTTTGAGAGACAACAGGCTGACAGAAATGAGTTCTAGTTTTACTAGCAAATAGTCCCACATTCACTTTCTGCTAGCAGTGGTTGAAGTTCAAGCCCACCAGCAAATGTTTTTGGTTGTTTGGTTTTTTTTTTCCCCCTTCGCCTCAGTGAATATCTCCAAAAAATCAGGGGAAAAGGCTGCGCTTTGTAACCAAGGCATAGCAGGTCCTGTCTGCTGCAGATTATGGTGCGGGACTTCTTAGGTCTGTCATGCGTCCATGGTGTGACAGTTGTGCTCCTAGGGAACACATCAGTAACCTTCCCTGGATCTGCGTGTTCTGGATGGCACGGCACCAAGTCAGTCATCCCAGAAACATGCATGTCTCTTCAGTGGAGAAATGAGTGGAGTCGTATAAAATGGAGGAAAGGCTGTACATGTGAACCAAGGTAAAGCATAGTGTTCATACCTAATTAAGTTAACATTGTTTAAAGATACAGAGAAAGACTTATTTTGGAAGTTTTTCCAAAATCTGTCATCAGAGCTTTCTGTTAAAGCAATGTGAAAAAAGTAACTTCCAGTTCTCTGTTATTTGTAAGGTTCCAGGTGTATTTTTCTGCTAAAAAGCAAATGTAATAGTTTATTTATTTATTTATTATTTTTCCCCTAATTTAATTTCTTACAGGCTCTTGGACTGATGAACAAAGATATTTTCTGCTCTATGGGAAATTTCATGTAGTTCAAATGTCCTTTTACATTCAAAATGAATATAAAACCTCAAGATTGGATTTTATCTTTTCTGAAAAGGAAATTCAGAGGAAAAAAAAGAGATTTGGCAACACTGGAAAATGTCATTTTGATGCTGAAGCAAAAAACATAACATAATGCTGAAACAATGTAAAAGCAAATTATAAACTTGAAACAAAACTCTTCAGTGCTATTGAAATGAGAAAACAAAAAATGACTCATTTCAATGCTTTTCTTTCAAAGTGTGTGTCATTGAATCAACACGCTGCTATGGAACATTTTTCAAATTTGACAAGCAAATATCTTCCAGTGCAATCCACTCGCCAAATGTTTTTTGACCAATTCTAACTTTCACTCTTCGCAACTGAAAGCCAGTACTAGCACTGTTACACTTTATGTGATGGTTATCACTAAAAAGTTAAATTTGAGAATGACTGAGGGACCAAAGTCAGTGTCCTAAAGTGCAGAGAGGATTTTTAAAATAATTTTTTTCAAGTACTTAATTGACTTTGGTGTTTTACGTCTATTTAAGCATACATGAGCAAGGCATGTTCAGAGCTCTCACAAATCCGACTAGAGGTAGACCTCCATCCTTGGGTGCCTACATACTGGGGGTGGTCTGGCTTCTGATGTCAAGTTCAGTAAAATCAGCAAAAAGAGTAATAGTGACAGTAAGTCCTAGGAGAAGGCAAGTAAATAGATATCTATTTCTTCACACCATTTTCTTAACAACATTACTATCCTTTCACCTTCTACAGAATTCAATTTCTTTGGTCATAAATTACAATGACACACAGCCGCTACAGACACAAAAGCACATTAAATGCTGACATAAAGCTTTCTGTACGTGCAAACATGCTTATATGAAGTATTTGAATCAGTATAGGAAGTTGAACTCCTGAGAGAAAAGAATGACACGAACTACTCCAATTCATCCATCTAATAAGAAATGTATGTAATTGGAATACATTTAATTATAATTTACTTTTATTCTTAAGGCTGGAGAGACATGGTCTACCTGTGCAATGGTATTAATCTCTCCCAGATAGTTTTCAAGGTTCAGAAAGGCAGTGAGAAAAGGCATTATAATATAAAGAATAAAACCACAGTAGCATGGTATATCATCAAATATATCTAATATATGGAAGGAGGAAGGCAGGCAGTGTAAAGAGAAGGAAAAACAAATGTAGCTTTGTAATCGGATTTTGGAGGAGTCTGATGAATTCCATAAGAGCAGTGAGAAGACTGAAGTTATTCAAGGGTTTGAGTTACAGATGTGTTAAAATCAGGATCAATGTATATCAAAAAGTCTTTCAAATAGCTATAACAGAGCATATAGCAGTTCTCAGTGTCACACTGCTGTTTTCTCTGAGTCAAAAAAATAATGACACGTCTGTGTAGGCTCCTGGCTCAGATTATATAAAGCTTCTAGAAAATTCAGATCTGGATCTATGCCTTACAGCTGATCTGTCTTTGGAAATTTCTGGACCTGACCCAGCCTTACTGTGAAAGTAGTGATAAACTGTGTTTGAACTCCAGATCTGAAATATGGGCTGTAAAAATGAGGGCCGGACCATCCTTTAACTTGCCAGTGCCCAAGCATGAGACATAATACATCAGGTATCAAACTGAGTGACAGACAGCGTGTATTCAGTATTAAAATGCCCTTTAATTCACTGTTTAAAAAATACAAATGAATTTTAGCTTAATTTGTTTTGGTTTGCTTTCATTATGAATCTAAAAATAAAAGTGTGGGAATGCTACATGTTTGGGGAATATGGGGTTTAAACGTGCCACATTCCTTGAAATATGGAAAATATCCATCTATTCTCACAGCACTTATTTTTTTATCAGCTAGGTTCTGATTAAACCAGCTCTGGCATTTGAGCTTAGATTTAACCAACACATTATTAGCATGTTGCAGTGCAGTCATGTTTTATTCCTCAGTACTGTCTGGAAACTCAAAAGGACCATTTGTTAAACCAAATTCCTGTCCAGCTGAAACTCTGGGATTTTCTGTGGGTTCTTTCAATGTCATTAAAAGTAGCTGGAGCTGGATGAGATTCATCAAACAGGTAGATAATTTTTGCATTTACATTTTATGTGCCTTTCTGTATCTTTAGCCACAAAACTTTTCTCATATTTATCCCAAATCTCCCTAATATCCCTTTCTGAAAATACACTTTTTCACTCTTAATCCTATTCTTAATTGCTTGGAGAAATATTGGTCATCCTTCTTCTATGTCAATTTTTGCGCCCTTGGAAAAAGTGCTTTTATCTCAGAGAAGCCGCATGGTTAAATTGTGAATTGATGATCTGGCTTTCTGCATCCTGCTAAGACCCATCAAGAATGCTGCTGAAAATCTTATTTTCCCTATTCATCACTTTGAGTATGTTCTTCTTTCCTATAAACCCTGCCACTGGCTACTTGCCCCCAAGCATGTCAGACATAAGTTACTTTCCTCACCTTCAGTGCCCTCTGTGTCCTGTCTGTGGTTGATCTCTGTCTGTGATTACTCAGCCTCCATCATTTCCCTTTGTATTTTGTCCCTGGCTGCTTTGAACCACAGTATTTAATGTCAGGACCCTGCTGTAAATACCTGCACAAATGCCCCATCATCTTCCTTCCGATTCTTGTTTCTGTTGTCCCTTTACATGAAACTACCATTTTTTTCTGAAGTCTGTAACCTCTGCCAGTCAGACTAAGATGTTGCACTGCTTCATCAGCATCAGCCTCTATTTATTTGCTCGCTCTTGTCTTACACTTAGATCACAGATACTTGGGATGTGTATTCTGGTTTTGCTCTGTGTTTAAATAACACCTTAAAAATGCTGTTCCATCTGTGCCCCTGGCTTTTACACAGAGGAAGCGAAAGAATTTATTTAACAGACTGGTAAATGTAATAGATATGCTTCTGCTCCTGATGACCTTGAAGACTTGACTTTTTCCACTTAGGTCAGTTGAGCTGGAGTTTCACAACATACTTTGCTTGCATTGGGTTTTGTTTCTGCTCTGTGTTAAAATGCATTTGTAAAACACCCTCACTAGGAAGAAAAAGTACTAGGAAGTTGAGTTCTGGTGGGGACACTTGTCTGTAAGAAAGCAAGTACATACACACCTAGGCTTCAAAGGTCCAAAGGCAATCAATACCAAAGGATTGGATTAGCCTTTTATGACCTGCAGATAGTTGCTGAGTGGAGTTACTCATCTGGATCAACTTGCACACCTATTTAAAACTTTACTGTATTGTGGCCTTAGATAATAAAAAAAATATCTGACTGGTGCCAGAGGAGAAGGCAAATCCAATTCTTGTGAAATCCCTAGTGTTCGGAGGCCATTACATGTCTCCTTTAAAAGATGTATTTTAAATTTCTTACTCTGACTCTTGGTGTTCAGAGGTGGCTTGTAGCAGCTCTCTTGTGGCATGGAACTGATTACACTGAAAATCAAGTCAGATAAGTCTGCAAACTTCTCACTTTCTATAGTGCTCCAGCTGGGCAGAAAATCAGTATACTTAGCAACAGCAGTGACACCCATTTGGATTAAGTAAGTATGTTCAAATCTGCAAATGAAAAGTGGGCTTGATGCTAAAATTTTCACCTCAGTGTGAACTAAGTGTATGTGAAGGGATGGAGACTTTTTAGTGTTAGATAGAAATGAATGGAGAAAAAACTTATTTTGGATTGTTTTTTTGGATTCTCTTTATTTGGCTGATTTCACAGTTTTGTTACACATATCTCACTAAATTGTGTCTTCATTTCATAATAATACCTGATTGGCACTGTCTATGGATAGCTTATATTAAAAAATGAAAAAACCCTTACAAGTCACTGGAACTGGCTTCATTGACTTATGACTTCATGTATTTTCTGCCACACAGGTAAACGTAGCTTACCATTTTACTAGGCAGGGATCAGCAAAGTAAATACAAGGGTTTAAACAACTAAGTCCATACCTGGGGCACAGGTGAAGTCAATTATCTATTCAGATTTCAGCCATATCTCCTTGTGCTTATTTTCTTCCTGTTCAAATAACTTGTTTATACTATTAACTATTTTTTATTTTTTCATGATAGTGCAACCAGGTTATGGAGAATAATTATCTTTTTTTCCACTAAAGTAATGGTTATTGCTTTCTGTATAGACACCTTCATTTAATAATGACCTCATCTATCAACACCAATCAGCTTTATGTTTATCTTTTTATCATTATCCCAAGAAGTAATAATGGCTTGCCTTTTGATGCAAAAATAAATTTTTATTTCTCTCTGGCATCTCTCAATAAACTCAATCTCTTTAATTGGAATCCTGAGAAACACCTCTAGCATCTTTCTTTTTTTTTTTTTTTTTTTTGGTATGAGGCTGCTGGAGAAGAGAATGTACAACATCAAAATCTCTCACTCCTGCAGTTCTCAGAGAATACATTTGTGTCATTCCTGATGGTAAATCCACAAAGTTGTCTAACTTCAATATTTCTTCACTTTATCATACACCCTTGCCTAGTTTTGGGGCAAAATGAGAAAAACAGCGTAGGTATCTTAGCACTTATAACCCAAATAAATGTCATTAAATAAATCTGCATGTCATCTTTCTGGCCAAACTTTGAATTTCCTTTATATGAATTTTGACAGATGTTCTAGATCAAAATCAAAACTATAAAATTGAGTAATGTGACGACTAACAACTTTCCTGTGTGAAAACCCTGATTAAATGGGCAGTTTTAATTGATTGCTATGCGTAGTGTTGTTAATCTGGGGAACTCCACAACTGAATTAACATTTTCTGCCCTACAGCAACAAGAAAGAATTAAAGCTATTATAATCTGATTTTTGTTCTTTTACTATAGCCATCATGGCCCAGTGCTGAATATGACAATAAAGCTGAAGGAAAAGTAATTAGAACAATATATTTGGGAAATTAGTCCTTTTCTCTGTTCATGATTTGCAAATCAGCAGATTGTGATTCTTGCACATTTCTTTGTGTGTTTGACATTCCCAGGTTTTGGGAACCTATTTGAGCTGTGGCTCATTCAGAATCTCTTTGTGGGAAACCTTCCAGTGATGAGTGCTGTTCAAACTGAGCTATTCAAGCTTTAGGATTAAGTTGTCTCCATGACTGGGTGACTTAATGTCTAAAATAACATCTCCCTGCACCCTCAAGATAATTTTTTTTATGGTAGTGAATTGTATTTTAGGCACTATAGAAGACTCTGTAGGCACCTACATTTCACAGTTCCCAATCTTTCATAAAAGAGAAATTAAGTTCTCCCAGTGTTGGTAAAAAGTAAGTAAAAAAAGAAACCTAGAAAAGTCAAGTTGAAATGTCGTTGCTAACACAGCACAGTGATGGAAACCAGGTCTTTATTAGCCTGTATCCAGCCATACCCACTGTACTGACATCTCAGAAAAGAGATCTACATTATCATGGGGAAATCAATAAAGTTTACTGCTCAATATGCAGCACCTGTCAATAGCGCAAATAAAACCAGTGTCAGGCTGTGTTGGAAGGGTAGCAGAAGAAAAATAATGGAGAAAAGTCAGTTGAATGTTGAAGGTGTACACTGAGACTTTGGGATTCCTAGATTCAATTTCCAGCTCAGCCACAAACTTCCTCTGTGACCTTGTACAAATCGAAGGAAGGACTTACGGATGTTAAGTGGGACTTAGGTGGGGTTTTGTGTTGTGTAAGTCCAAGGCTTTGATCCTTAAAGTCATTTCTTGGCCTCATGGGTATGTAGAAGATATTGACATTTTTAGGAGGAAAGGTCCCTTCGGGCTTACAGCCGTGGTTGGATTAATGCCCAGCGCGGCACCACCTTATGTCCCAGCATCGGCAGGATGCCTATTGTTTTAGTACTGCTTGGCATTTCATGAAATAAAGAGTAATTAACAAAAGTAATAAAAAAAAAAAAAAGAGAAACACACCACATCTTTCTGGGGAAAAAAAAAATTTGCCACTGTTTTGGAAAAATGACAAAATGTTGTGGCAGTTTTTGCTAAAATCAGTACAATTTAATGAAAAAGATCAGCTCAAAATCACATTTCCTGAAATGACTCATGGCTGAAAGAAAACCTAATGAAATCTTTCAAACCAGCTAGTCTTCTATCTGAAGTACACAAACAATCATCATTACCATATAGACTTCAGACAACTTTTAGTATATTAACTCTCTCATTGCTCCTGTGAGGTAAAGCAATATGATTAGCCGTTGCAGAAAAGCAGCACTGAATTTTGGATTACAACATTTTGAAAGTGTTTAGATGCCTACGGAGGTAGAGTAGCATCAAGTTTTTCAAATATAGAGAGGAGTTAGGTACTGAGGCACTATCTATTTGTCTCTTCAGAGATCTGAATACTTTTAAAATTGTGGTGGTTGTCATTTTGGAAAGAGCAAGGATTGCGGTTCCAGCCTCTTTCCTGCCAGCCCCACTCACTATTCCACCAGACCAGGCTGCATCAGTCCAACATGAGCTCTTTACACCACACCTTCGGTCACACTGGTTTATACAGGAGAAGTAATCAATTCACTTACTTGTGCAAGTCTTGTTGTATTTAGGGTTCTCTTGAGGAAACCCTTCCAACCGGCACTGGAACCTGTGCTGCCAAAATTCCTGAAACCATGGATTTCGGTGATTGGTTTCTGGCCGAAGCTGTAGGTAGTAATCATCAAACCATTTCACATCAGGAGACTGGAGCTTGATCGTTATTCCACCGACAGCTTCACGCTGATATCCGTCTGTCACGTCGTACCTGTCTGCCCAGCCATCACTGCAGGGATAAATGAAAGAGAGACAACATTAACCATTCAATGGAATAAGAAAAGAACTTCCTTAAAAATAAAATTTGGAGCCCAAGAACACACACCCACACCTGTGATTCTGAGTGGAGTTTAGTAAAGCACCTGTAATACTTCTAGCAGAAGAATTCAGTGTTTTCCTTAAGTTTGTTTGTCATTGGCATCTTCTACTTAGATGATATATTCTTCATACTTCAGTTCAGGTAATTGAAACAACATTAAAAATCACAGAACCTGAAATCTGCCATATATAGGCACATCTCTGCATCATGCTAAGCCTTACTGAGATCTGGGGAGAAAAATCTTGAATTCAGTGTTTTACTGACACTGGGATGATACTACTCTTACCTGAAAGGAGGTGACCTTGAGGACAGGACCTCTTACAGTGTGAAGGGCAGGACTCAGTTGCAGACCATGCTTATATTGCACAATGGAGCATGACACAGAGAGCCAGAAGCAGATTTTGAATGGGCTGACACTGCTCAAGCAGAAATACCAGCTCAGAGCTCAGACGCTGAGACAGTATGGCATTGCATCTGAAACAATAAATCCTCTCTGCAGACATGACTAATGAAGCTGGGCAGAGCATCATGCAGATCCATGTGTTGCTTCTGTTCCTTGGTTACTGGTGGTTGGAGTATTATGAATTTGTGTGACGCTGTCCTGCACACAGAATTTTAATTCCTTTCTGTTAACCTTTCTGCTTGCAACACTCTGACCACAAGTAGCCAGAAGTGACTGAAAACCCAAATCAAACAAAATGTCACGCACTTCTCAGGGTAATTCCCCTCTCCCCAGTTTCACAATGGATTTTCTTGGAAGTACTGACATTTACAAAGTTTCACTCAACTCCACTAAAAATGTATATAACTTATTGAAGCATTGAATATTTGTGCTGTTTTATCAAGAGCATATTTCAGTTTTTCAAAAGCTGCAGGTCTTACAGTTAGAGAATTGTAAAAGAATCTCTGTTTGGGCTTTTTCCCCTCTAAAAGGCACTGATGTTAATGATTATAGAAAGCACCTTTAAATCCTAAAGGTCGAATAACTGAAGGATAAAAAATAAGCTAAATTTGTCTTATTTTAAAACTTCACGAGTTGTTTAAAGCTAGCCCTAACTATTTTAAGTTAGTCGTAGTGTAACAGATGTAGGTGCCCTTTATCTGTATGATTCTGTTGTTCTATTTTGATCATTCGCTGCCTGGCCTGAACTTTGCTCCTGTATTGCAGAGCATGCAGGAAGCCTGCTGCACTCACTCGGTGCCCAGCACATCCCCTGTTCTCTACACGGGGACTCAGCTGTCTTCACACAGTGCAGAAGTCAAGACCTCAGACAGTAACTCCTTCTGCACAAGACGCTGTTTTCATTGAATCCTGGACTCTTGACTACGTCTTATTAGCACAGCTGCAATGTCAATAAATAGCAGCTTCGCCAGTGGCAAAAATAATATCCAGTGTCTGGAATGAAAATGAAGGGACTATTAAACATGCTTCAGATTTCAAATGCACTAATTTACTCAGCACAAAAGAGTTAAATGTACATTCATGAAAGGAGAAAGATGAACACTGATTTTCAGCTCAAATACAACACTTGGAAAATTTACCTTCAAGCTTAGATCCAGTTAGGAATGAACACAGGTATTAATGTTCCCAACCCCACTTAGGAGGCTCAGTACAGACAAATGCTCCCCTCGTTCCACCAGGACTATTTACTGGACAAAGAGTTAGAAACATTTATGGGTTGTTTTGTGATAAAAACTGCAGAAGGTTTTTTAAATTTATGAGCAATTTTACCTTTTCTTTGAAACATTCATCTTAGTCTTTGGCAAGTTTTTAAGCAGTTTTATCCATCCTCATAAAATCTGACAGGTTTTATGAATGCAGGAAGTGATAGGTTTTCTGTAGTGTGGTGGTTTTTTTAAAACTGAATAGAATTTAAGAGAATTAGAGCTGTGCTGTCAGTATCCCAGCTTTATGAGTTGTCTCATAAACAACTTCTTAGAAAAAAACTGTTTTCTTGTAATTAATTTCTTTATCGTTTTTCAGAGGAACAGTTTTGTAGATCTAATCCAGCAGTGTTATAAAATTTATAGTATTACTTTATGAATAGCTATCCCCTCTAAGAAGATTTGCAACAGAGATACCATTTTCTAACTTTAAGTTATTAAAAAAGATAGAAATAACAACTTCATATTACATGACCCTTCTTCTCAACTTTTCCACAGAAGGACTTCTTAATTCAACAGAGGTGCTTTTCATTCAAATCAGTATTTCAGCTTAGCTTCTTGGGCAAAAGGTTTTTAGGAGTGTTATATAAAAGATGTACTCAAAGTGTGTATTGTAGAGACAACAATGTAGAGATAACAAAGCTTCAGACAGACAAGGTGACAAAGCAAATGCTAAACTAATATCTAAATGCCAGTGAAAGTGGAGTAGGAAACCAGGCTTGCATGAATATAAAAAAGCACCGATAGTGTGTGATATTTAAATTCTGCACCCACAATAGAGTAACAACACTTATGGGATGTTAATGACAGGATTATATAGATGTATTTGGGATATTAGACCTGTGACATCCTCTGAACTCAGTAAGGGGTGCAGAGATGAGGGAGAAAGGGACAGAGAGGGAGATACCTGCTTAGTTTCATAGTCCCACCTGTCCCTCCTTAGACCTTCTTTCTTCTCCTTATGGATTAATTTTACTGTAATAGCTGGTGATATCATTGTACTCCACTGGTGGCTGCATTATGAAAGGCTCAAAATAGTATTACCCATCACTAAAATCTACTGTTTCAACTGAAGAAAAATGCTCTGGCACCAGAAATTGGCCATGACAAGGAGCTCCAACCCTCCACTCTCACCCATAGAAGTGATGAGGTGCATAGGTTACCACTAACGCAGTGCAGGACTCTGTGCTGGTGAGAGAAATGGCTCTTTATGTTAGCAGTGGGGCATATAGGATGTTTAGGTGATCAAGTGGTTAAGAACAGCTTCCTCACAGGTAGTAAAATAAGTACAGGTGAACAGTATTCCAGTAATGATTATGAAAGAGTCCAAACAGATTAAATAGGACATGGATATCCTTAATAGATCACTACACAAATTCTTTTTTTTTTTTTCTTTTTTTTTTTTCTCTTTTTTTTCCTTTCTCCCTTGTATGGACACTGTGCTTTCCAACTTTATTCTGACTGGGTGATTAGGTGATTCTGATTATTGGAAACAGATGGAGTTGCTTTTTAACCAATGGGTAAATGTCCTTAAAGTGATCCCACCAAGATTTAAAGATAGAGTTGCACATGAAGAAACCTTGCTGTGAAAGAAAGCAGTAGTTGCACAGCTGCAGTACCAAAAGTAAAAGCTGCTTGCTGAGATATCTATCAGATGTATGCAGTAATGCATATATCTCATCCATCAGCCTGCCAGGATAGAAAGTTGTCAACAAGGTAAGAGGGCTATGACATGTGCATATTTGGCTGCCCTCAATATTACACTCACATTCAGCACAGTGGGGAATTGTCTTTCAGGATCATGATGTGTTTTTCTCTTATCTGGTTCTTTTGTGTTTATTTTCTTGACTGTCAGAGTAATG
This sequence comes from Theristicus caerulescens, assembly GCA_020745775.1. NCBI lineage: Eukaryota > Metazoa > Chordata > Aves > Pelecaniformes > Threskiornithidae > Theristicus > Theristicus caerulescens. Next base: position 123,596,225 of record CM036559.1, on the reverse strand, counting down.
TCTGGTCTATTTTCCTTAAAGACCGGTGGTGTGATACAGGATAACATACTGTATCGTACAAAATATATCATTGTTAATGATGTTTTTTAAAAAAAAAATTAAGAAAGTTCTTGCACAGCAAAGAAAATAAGGAATCACAGAAGGAAGGAAAAAGGGAAAAATGGCTAAATGGGTTTTACTGTTGCAGTACTATTGAGAGATGAACTTGAAATAGGAGATCCATTACCATAATGTTCTTTATCTGTTATCAGATCTTGTTTGCGTGTGTACATTGTCCCAGCTACCGGTTTTTGAAGGATATGCCAGGGTGATGGAGATTTTAGTGAAAAAAATATCCTTCAGCAAATAGAGGGGAAGAGCTCTGCTCCTTTGTTAAAGGTCTGTTTATTTTACTTACAGTAAGTCACAACATAGTTTTGTATCACAGAAAGGCTGCAATAAATGACACGACAGAGCCACCAATATTTACAAAATTTATTAATGAATAAATATCACAATTAATGAATAAATATAAGTACAATAAAATAATTCAATGTTTTAGATCATTAATGTACATACAATTACTTTTAATCACCTGAACAGAAAATTAGAGGCAAATGAGACCCTGTTTAAATGACTGGGTTGCACAGCGGTGATCACAGATCATGAGCACCCTGCTCACTTCCTCCTCCACAACCCTGGATACTAATGGTAGGGAATAAGTCTTCAGACTCCTCTAGCTGAGCATATCTGAACAAGTAGGACTGTCACTGTAGGACCAGTATGTATTGTTATCCTGTATGTACATAGAAGATAGAGGTGCAGACTTTTTAGGATTATGTTTGATGTGGTAAAATGTGAGAAACTTGAAAGTGGTTTCCTGGATTTTCTGTGTTTTGCCCTTTCCCATCTTCCATGTGAAATAGCCAGCACAAATAAGAGCTTTCCCAGATGGGTGGCACTGTTGTGCCAACTTCAATCCACTTTGCCTATCATATACAGGGATTGTGAGAGGAAGGAAAAGCAATCTTTGACAATAAAGTGTTGATACCCAACAAAGATAAGATACAGGACTGCATCTGTTATAAAGAAATCTTCATCTATTTGAATGAAGTCTTTTTGTTTCTTCTGGAAAGAATCACCATGGAAGGAGGAGAATGTTCAGGTGAAGAGCAGCACAGGAGCAAGCTCATGCTTGAAGCATTATGAAGAGGTCATCAGAAAGACACTTAATGACTATAAAGACCATTCAATATGCATGATGGTGATGGCTGCTTTGGGCTCATACAGTGCAGTCAAGAAATTGCTAGCCTTCCTGAAAAACATTTACAAAAAGGTGAAGTTAGTCAATCCCTGTCAACAGTGACCTAAGCATTTAATTCCACAAAGTGTCTTCAAAAAGACAAGTTGGACATAGCTTCAAGGGTGCTCCACATCTACTTGGTAAGTAGCATGACTATCAACAGCATGGAGTATGCTACTGATGTCAGTCTGCTGTCAGGGATAACAGGGATTTGCAGAGCTGATTGACACCTTCTGCAGGGCTAGCAAATGATTAGAGTTGCACGTCACTGTAAACAGGACAAAGGAAGAGAACTCCTGTTAGCTTAAACTAGATAAGAGAATGTGGAAACCTTTAATTTCATTATAAGATTCATGTGAGACAACAGTTGCTCAGAAGAGATCATTAGGCATGCATAAATAAATAGATAATATAAAAAAGATTTAATGGGTTCAGGAAAAGCAGGCAAATGGAGTAGGAAGGAGGTGTTGCCTCATCCATCAGGGTTTCAGTCACATGTTCAGAGATGCAGAACACAGAAGGAATTAGGGCTATTGACTCCTGCTCATGCTTACAGGTGACAGGTATATGGTCCCTCCTGTGATAAGTGTCTGATTAATGCCATCAAATCCAGAAGATGATGTGGAGAAAGCTTTTTGTGAGCCGCTACCAGAGCTTTCTCCAAAGCACAAGACGTATTGATAATGAGGGGTAGGGGAAGAATGCAGTAGTTTGTCTATCAAGTTCTTGGAAAGCCTAGGTGACACTACTTGGATACAAACTGTACCTAGTGACAAGAGGGAGGAAGCTCTTTTGTAGGTGTTTAATCAGTAGGTGGGAACTGCTTGAGAAGGTTAAGACAAAAGGCAAATTGGATGGGAACAACCATGAAAAATAGCATTTGTGGCTCTTAAAAGAGCAAAGAGGAAAAATAGCAGACTTCACTAAGCCTAGAAAATTTTAAGTTTAGATCTGTTGTGAGGAATTCTAGAATTAAAAAATACTTGATTAGAAAGTGCCATGCAGAGGAAGGATAGGAAATACAGTAAGACATTAGTGTGCCCATCTCAAAGATGGAAATATATGAAAAGAAGAAGCAAGCTCAGATTTTCAAGGATCATCATGAAAGAAAAACATTAGATACTGATAAAATGAGAAAGGTCAAGGCACAAAATGAGCTGCAACAAATAAGGGACATCAGAAGTAACAGAGAATTCTCTAACCGCTTTATTGTGAGAGGAAGAATAAAGAAAGTGTCGGCCTGCGGTTCACTACAGGGAGAAAGCTACTAAAGACAAATCCAGGACAGCTTTTAGTATCAAACTTCACAAAAGGAAAAGCTCATGGTGCGTGACAGAGGTAAAGGATCAACCAAAAAGTGGGAAGGTGATATAGGAAACAGGCTTGATTGAATTAATTGAAGATTTATAGCCTAAAGAACCAAACACAAAACTAGAGGAGAGATGTAATAATGTCTTCAGGTACCTAAAAAGCTGCAGCAAAAAGATAATAATTTTTTATCATGATGTAAGCATTCACGACTTAAACTGGAAGGAGAAAGACTCATTTTAGACACGAGGATAATATTCCTCACAGTCAAGAGTATGAGGAACTAGAGCCTGGACGCTCTTGAGGGTGTCAGAGAACAAGTTAAACATCCATCTGATATAAATGACCCTGCTTGGTGAAGGGAGAACAGTAAGCTACCTGACTCCTTGACATCCACTCTGCCCTGTATTTGTATTAGTTTATGTTGAGGTTTGACATATGTCTGGGAATGATGAAATAAAATGAATGATGGAATAAAACCCAGTGGATTAGAGAAAGAATGCAAAGAAAGTTAAAATAATGCCCCTCCCTCACAGTTTCCACAGCTTCTCATGATGTTTTACCTTCTTTTCTCGTCACATATTTTTTTTTTCTCTGCAGTTGCTATGGAAGCATCAACAAACAACAGAAATTGATTTAGGATTAATCGTGTGTTTGACTGTACACACAGGTAATGCCAATGATGCAGTCAGAGTATGCAGGAGGGTGCAGTGGGTCACACACCTATGCCCAGCAGGATCAGCATTGCTATTCTGGAGAGGAAGCACCAAAATTAACCATACAGAAAAACACTTCCCCATGCACAAGATGAAAGAAATGGGGGAAAAAAATCTCCTAATGAGAGCTAGCTAACATTTTACACAGTCAAGATATTTTAAATGAAAAGGCATTTTTTTCTCTGAACTAGAAATGCTTGTTTCTGTTACTTTTTAAATTCTCAGTCTTCTCAAAATTACTCTAAATGAAAATGATACTGTTTAATGTCTTTTTTTTTTTTTTTTTTTTTTTTAGTGAAAGGAGGGGGTTTAGATATTTTCCCCAAATCACACTATCTCTCAGTGTAATTAAGATAATCCTTTGTGTTTCTAAAACAGAAAATGAATTCTATGTTCCCTAATTTAGACTTTTTGGCCAACAATCTGAAGTAAACACAGGTTTGGCTGTTTAAGGCCACCCACTCAGTTTTGAATACCCATAGCAGGAATTCTGTATTATTGTCCCTATATGTAAGATCTGTTACTTTTGTAGCCCAAATCACCTCAGTCGTGGGAAGTGAAACTCTAATGCCAATTAGTCAATGATGAGACATCAGATCTGAACAACAGCAAAGTGATTGCACAAGCTGACATGTCTACATACTAAATGGTGCAGGACATATTTTTAAATGTTACAAATCTTTTATACTATTTATGACATTTCTTAAACCTCAACTATAAGGTTCAGATTTTTCTTTATGGTGTTGACTTCAGTGAATGTTTTCAGATTCTTGAGAAGCCTTGCAAGGAAGTAGGGAAAGTCTGCAACTTTTGAAGGCCAGCTGGACTAAAAATGTTTCAAAGAAGAAAATCCCGTGCTGATAAACAGATTAAATAGATACTATAATTGATTATTTTTCCATTCAGTACTACAATATCCTTCAAGGACAGCTTCAAATTTAAGTATTCCTGAACAATACCAATGCCTGTTATGGGTTTTTTTGTATTTCCATGCAGCATCCTAACAGTGCAAATCAGAATTGGAACTTCATTGTGCTAAGAGTTGAGTATATAAAGAAAAATATGCAACCCATGATTTGAAGAGTATTGATTATAATCTGCTTCAAAATTTAGCAAGCGCATATGTTGGATAGTAAAAGAGGGGCAGAGCAATCAGGTGACACTGCAAATTGGCAGTCCCCGAAACTACTGCAACCCTTTTCAGTCGCTGTATTACATGAAACTTTGACCATAAACTTATTTTAATTTTATTGTACTAATAAGCTAAGGAACAGTGAATTGCAAATGTGACTTTTTGGCCATCAGGGAGATTTTTGTTAGCTACTCATTTTAAAAAAGTTAATCAGGTATATGCTACCAAGGTATCAAGTATATACTATCAAGACCTATCAGGTATATACTATCAAGTTACCAAGATTTATGAGCAAAGATCTCGAGTACATTTTATGCCTTCCATACACCTGACATTGAAATGTGAGACCATCCTTCTTAAAGGGTGTGTGGTATTAAGAATTTATTTGAATTGTTTAAATAGCAAATGATAGCAAATGATGATACATGGTAAAGTGAAAATGTGGATATTTTAAGCTGGTCTTTCCCAAATTTCTTCATGACATAATACATTCCATACAGAGCCAGCTGACCTACACAAACCTATGCAAATTCTATGCAATATGTGTGTGTTATTTCAAAATTATTTGAATGCTTTTTTGCTCTGCATCACTGAAATGTCTCCAGGATTTCTTTTTTTTTTTTAGACTAAAAAGGTACATATTGTCTCTGACACACTCAAATCCCACTCAGATGACACAGTTTATGGTCTTAGAGCTAAGACTCCTTTTGATGCCACTCCTTTGATACCACTTGATTTTCCTTGCCTAGGACGTGGAGTGGCTTCTTCTCAGTTGTTGCCAAGCCTGGGTGGGAGAGGGGAGCAGGGAGAGGACTAATGCTAAACCAACTGCAACTACGTAGGTGGACATCCAGACTACCAACTGAAAGAGATGTTCCTGCAACAGCTGCTCACCATGTTACATGTTGTCTCTACAGTTAACGTGATGGATGCTCTGTCTTTTTACACCAGTGAGATACAGCATAGAAAGCTGGAGACAGGTCCACTAGTTTGGTGCATTAAGTAACTCACTATACCAAACGTAACGTTCCAGTTATTGGCTCTGGACAAACTGTGATCACTGACATGTCGTGAGTCAGTAACAGTGAGATGGGGAATGCAGCTTTAGATCCCTGTGAAAACTGCCTGGAATATTCAGCACACATTTCTAAACCACTGTTTCTAAGATTAGACAAAATGCTAAGAGATACATGTATGCAACAAAAATAGACTCCCCACACTCCCTTTTGTAAACAGTTCCACTTATTTTCTAAATTGAAAATGCAGCAGTATACTGGGATCCGTTGAGCTGATTTCTTTTTCTCTAAAGTACGTCCCCCTTCAGTCTATAGCTAAAGCTATTAGAGTTAATGAGTGCATTCATTAGGCTGTAGACCGGTCTTTTTTGTTATGCAAAATCTGTTTGCAGGCCACATAATGATGATGGAAACTGCAGTTCTGCCCACGTGTAATCACTCTCCTGCCAAAAATTTGACCGATAGCATTTGAGAATATATTTTAGAATTTTTCTCCACCTGTGTGGGAGTTTGTTGACTGAGTGTCTGTCTTTAATTTTCCTTTAATTGTATTTCTCTGCTCTTTCAAGTTTTTTTTCTATAACTTAAAAGCTCTAAAAATATTAAAGACTCCTCATGCTCTTCTGCAAAGCGCTGCCAGTCTTGCAAAGGTAAATTTGTTTGGTTAATATCAGGAGGGTGGAATTGCTTTTGGTGAGCAGCTGTAAATTGTTGCATTTAGATGAGTTCATTTTATAATAACTGTGTACGCAATGAATGGGGATTCTTGTCTTACTGCCTGGCTTTTTTTAGATTGCAATTCCTCGTCTTTGTCTTCCTTTTCATGCATATTATAAAGATAAATGAATTTAAGGGTAATTCAAAGGAAAGAAATGAACTGATTATTTTTAGGCAGTATGACACACTGTTTTCTACAAGATGATATCTAGAAGAAGTAGCTATGCAGTGAATTTGGCAGATACCTTGCACAGGGGATTATTGGTACTAATTACTTGCAAAGTATCCAAACTTCCCCAAGCTGAGAAAGGTTGTGATGGCAACTTGAGAGGTTGGTAGTCTATAGCAACATCTAATTTGCATGAAAACAGAAAGTTTTGCAGCTGTCTGCATCTGCAGTTCAGAGCTGTAAAGTAATTCAGCCTGACTGTAGTCCGGTCTAGAACAAAATATAGTTTCCAATGTGTGATGCCCTTTCCTCATGCTCCCAAACTCTCATAGCTAATCAGACTAACTGAAGGAATTTATATCCGTACATATAAATTTTATGGACTGTCCCCTAAATTGAAGACAAATTTGACTGAATGCTACTCCTTAAAACACCAAGGCTATTCAACTTGTGCAGTATGCTCTCTTGATTCCCGAATAATTCTTTAGTGAGGAGAAGGTAAATATTTGACATATTACCAGGAAGAAAGGCATTTTGAATACCTAGACAACTTTATAAGGTCTTAAAAGTTGTTTTTCCTAAGATATAATGTAAATCTGTGCTACAATTTAAGTCCCTCACTTTTTTACTGCCTTTGTTTTAAAGCAGCGATTTGCATAGACTTTCAGGTTTGTCTAGACTAAATAAACCCAGTTCTTTCCAACTTCCCTTTCAAGAGCTGTTTTCTAAACTTGCTGTCATTCTGGGTCTCATTCTTGCCAGTGCCCAGCTGGTCCTTGTCTCTGCAGACTTAGTGCTGCCTTGGGGTGCTCTGAAAGCACTGACAAACTGTTAAGGATCTGACCTGGGTGGAGGTGCCAGTGAGCACCAAAATGAGAGCTTCGTGGACTAAATATGAGAGGGCAGTGACAGACTCTCCTATTGGAATCCACATAGACATAGGGATGTCCTGTCCTAAGCTAGGGACATTCTCATGCTTGTCCACATTCCCACACTGAAGTCAACAGGCAGTTCTCATACTGTCCCCAGCCTTCTCCCTGTAGCCACCAGGAGGAATTGCTAAGCCTTTAACAAGGGGGTGGGAAGAGGAAGAAAGCTTGATGAATGGTTTCTTTTCTTGACAACATGTTGGGAAAAGAGGAGCAGGAACCATTTTTTCACATTTCACATTAGTTAAGAACTGCCTAAAGAGGGAGTAAAAGCAAAGGAAGGAGTGTGTGCTGTAGGAAAATCTAAAATTTATTTGGGAGTTGGACATCAGGCATCAGAACTGCTTCCATCACTGCTGTGTTAAAGGGCAGAAAGATTACTTCACATCCTTGAAGTGTGTTTTCCAAATATGGCAGCAGCTTTTCTTTTCAACAATATTAATGCTGTTGACTCATATTTATAATTCACTCTAAGCTCCTCAAACTGCAAACTTCTCATAATGACAGCCTAAAACCCACCAGTTACATAATGTCAGCAACAGCAGAAAAACAGGAAAGAAAAAATGGTTCATCTCTAAAGCATTTCAATTAAATATGTATTTGTACTGTGAAAATACTGATTTTTATCTTCCCTAGAATGTCTGACTTCAGCATAGCCTCTCAAGCACTGAAATGCAATGTTATGTACCTACTAAGCCTATATAAGCATATACCAAAGAAAAGTCATGTACAGAAGTCAGGTCTTGGCAGAAATGGTAAGCAAAATCCTGCTGCCTTGAAACACTGTCACAAAGCTGATCCACCTGAAATGCAAATATCTCCGGGATGACCCTGAATGCAGGAGGATCCTCAGTTTGTTCTACAGCAGCACAACTTGATAATAAATATAAGCTGATACTATTTTTCTACTCATGATTGACTTTGCTTGCATTGATTGAGAGGATTTTTCATTATATCAAGTCCACCAGGAGAAAAATAGCTTATTCTGAATCAGAATTATCTTGTATCAATGATTTACTGGGGCTGCCAGTAATGGAATGATTCTCCATTAGACATCCAGGCACTGCTTTTATGGGTACCCAACAACAATCTTTATGAGAAATTCAAACATAGTCATATGAATGAACAGATAACTGAGATAGCTTTACTACTTTAAAAATATTTCAGAGATGGGTAAAAAAATTGGTTTAAGTAAAAACATTCACTTACTTGACAGAAAATGTGATACACATAACCATATGTATACCCATATATGTATGTATCTATATTTGTATATATAAATATATGTTTATTTCCTAAAAGTATATATTCACAGCATTTTTAGCCTGAAAAAAGTCGCATGCAATAGAAAGTATCACATCTGTATACCAGCTATTATGTGCTTTTTTGTATACATTTGTGAAATTATTAAACCTATTATACCACTATGAAATATAATTCAGAACAACACTTGAGATGTTGCTTCTAATCGTTTCTGTAGAAGAATACTTTAGTCATAAATCATATACTTAATCTTTGGATGTATAAACAAGGAAACAGTATGAGTAAATAAGTATATATGGACATATCTAGGTATTCTAAGGAGGTGCAAACATTAAACAAAGTGAGTTAAAAAGTCAGACAACACAATTAAATTTAAAGAAACAGAAATATATGTCATATTTCAGCAGTTACTTTTAATAATAATGCATATATTAATACTAAACCTTATTACTTTGGAGAGAATTTGTCTGTTTATAACTAATCAGAAAATTTGGGGTGAATCTTAATGTTGTGTTCACACACAAACAATCTGAACATGCAACAAAAAGGTGAGTATGATATGTTAACAATATTATTTGTATTTTAGCCCCTATTTTAAAACCATACATACCTAGAAAGGTTCTGTTGGTCTAATAACACAGAGTTAAGCAGACTCTTACTTTTTTTTGTGGTCAGAAATACCAGTCTTAAATCTCCAGACTTCAGTGTATGCTCTATAGTAAATCTAGAGAGACTAATATACAATTTGTAGTGGTACAATGGATAGCAAATTCTGTGTGTTCAAAGGTTTTAAAATGACAGATGTTATGTAGGGTTTTTTTCAGAGAAAGAATAAGTCATTTCAAGCTGATAATTGCAATAATTAGCACACATTTAATTAATCAAAAATACAAATAAATTAATATTCAGAGTCCCTCAGGGAATCAGTAATTTCAGTAATTTTTTTAACATCCTGTTCAGCAAACTGAGCCAAATATGGTAAAGGAAACCAAGTCAGACCTAGAATAATGACCTGAGCAGGGTAAATATGCTGAAATCCTCCTCCTGCTGAAATCAGCTGAAGCTTTGCCACTGCCTTCTTAGCTCTGTGCTTAGATCAAGACATATCCCTCTAATTAATTCAGTGCCTGTCTTCAGATAAGAAAATGTGTGATGGCTAGCTCATCCCTTGCACTCCCGTTGGTATTACCCGTAGATATCCACAGAATTGAATTATAGAACAGCTTTATAAGCCCTTCATCTTCTAAAACTCAGTTCAGAATAACTCAGGTGTCATAGGCTATAAACATGAAGTTCTTTCAGTCAACCGTTTGCAGAGGTAGACACACACTTTAATGATTATCAGAGGAGGAACATCACTAGAAAGGTTCATTGTCTCAGAAGGAAGAAATTGTGTCAAAGACCTTGCAGCCTGACCATTTCATCACTTGCTCTACAGCATTCAAAGCCAGCTTCTTCTGAAAACATTGTGCCATAATAAATGTGCTGAAATAACAGAGCTAACCTATAATATACACATCCCAAGATCTGAGAAGTCTGGACTAAAGGATTCTTTGCTGCAGCATATCACATATCTCTTACAAGACTCACATCAGGTCTACGCAGGAATACTTTCACATCTTGGTGGCATAAAGTAATGTGAAAACAAAAAGTGAATTCTTTTGCTATATTTCTTTTGCTGAAGCAGCTTGTATTTCTCATTTCCACAGAAAACAGATTTAGAAGCATCATTTTCAAAAGAGAATGCATGTCTATGCACTCAACTCATTTTAAATCAACTGCCTGAGCTGTCCAGTGCCTAGAGTTAGACATTTTAAGTAAGTGATGATAATTCCCACAGAGAGGCATTGCCTCGATTTCTGTGTTGATGTCCACACAAACATGACAGATTTAGTATCAAAATACACAGAGCTTGCTTTACTATACCCAAACCAAAGCTCACCAAACCCAGCATTCTCTCCCTGATGGTGTTCAGTACAAAATTCTTATATTCAGTCAAGACTCAAAGCAGAATTTGAATGAGTTTAGCAAATACCAACTGGCATGTTCTACCATTTTAATGGGTGAGGATTTATGTCAGTAACAAAAAGCATTAGAAGCCTGATCTGAAGTGGTCTTTAGACATAAGAGAGAATTCCAACTTGGGTGAAGTTAAGAGTGCAAGTCATAGAACTTTTTCCTAGCTCACTTCCAAAACAAGGGAGTACAGGAAATCTTAGAAAAATATGCAGCCAGTGGCCTCTTTGCCATCTCTTGGTGTTTTGGTATGTCGCAAAAAAAACCCTTAACTTCTCTCAGTATAAATATTGCTGAGATTTCTTTAAGCTGCAATGATCCATGTGGAGGAAGAATTTTAAAATAACGTGAGAGAACTCACAGATACGGAGACAAGAAGAAGCCATTAGATCAGGACCATTACATTTTGCTTAGTTTCTCTGCTCAAGTGGGCCTGATTCTCACTGAGCAGCACTTTTATGGCTCCTTTATTGTACTGACTTGGCAGATATTGGCCCTAACAAAATTAAGAATGAGGCCCAGGGGTGATCTGCACCCTAGGTGTGTCATTGCCTTCTGCATAAGAAATTTGCTTAAAGTAGCCAATGTATAAAGTTGAAAACAAATGCAATCCAGAATATACTTGAGAGAGAAAGCATAAAAATGTGATGAGACGATCACACTTCAAGGAAAAATGTATCATTTAACACAATATCTATATCTAACTGTAAGTCTCCAAAGAAGAAAGGATTAGGATAGGACTCTCAACCTACTTTGGGTGAAACTACTGAAAACAATGCTTATATTCATGCAAAGCCCTTAAGATATAATCAGGCTTTAGGTTTCAGAACTGTGGCTATGGTTACCACCAATGAATACCGCATGTGACATTTATCAGCACCTCTATGTCTGTCTCTGCAAGCACAGGTCTATCACTAAAACTACACAGTTATCTGCAAATATTGAGATACTGTTTGGGGTTTTTTTTGGCTATAAAACTGGTAGTAAAGGCTTTGAAAAGAAATGAGTGTTAATGGCCTACAGAAAAAAATAATAGCATGTAGGCGTTATCTAGAAAACTTAAATATCTGTTCTATAGTACAATAACACAACAGGTTGTTATTTGGCAAGAGCTTTTAAAAAATATATTGCAAAATACATTCCAGAATTAAATTATACACAGATGCACATGGATAACATAAATTTTAAGAAATAGTGATGCAAAACCAAAACCTGATTCTTTTTTGTAAAATAAATTATAACTTCATGAAATACATGCTCTTCTGTATTGTAATCATATTTCACAGAGGTTGTTTGCTAAGTGACATTTGAGAAGTACCTTGTTAACATTTCAGAGTGATATGCCAGACATAGTGCAAGGCACTATGATTCCATCAAGAATTTTTTATTGCTTTTCTTGGTGTATCCAGGCCTCTGATGTCCTAAACCAGTGATAACTTGTGATAATAGAACATAACCTATCTTGATTTATTAGTTAATACATAGCAGGGCCTTTGTCTGTGACAGCTGGGTAATTGAAAGGTCTCCAACTAAACCGGTAAATTATGTGGCTCACGTATGCTGATATATTTTCTAGCTATTTCTCTGTAAATGGCATAATAATTGTAGGGATAGATCCCTTGTCTAAAATGTTATATACACATTTCCATTTAATATCCTTTCATTCAGGGTTCATACTGAAGTCAAGGGCAAGACTCTTAATGGCTTCAACTATTTATCACTAGCTTCATGGGCAACACAAACACTGTTTATTGCTGGGAGTAGTTTAATGAATTTATCTGTTAGAGTGTATTTGAACCAAACCATAATCTGAATATTCTAGATACTGGAAAATTGGTTCTACATTTTTTGGATAGAGAGTACATGTTTCAGAAATTTGACTGGCATTGGTCAGCATGAACTAAGAGCAACACAGGCTCTACATATATGCTTTGTTTTTCTACATCTTAATTTTTTAGTTCCAATTTAGATTCATAGTTTACTTCCATAATTTAGTTCCCTAATTTTAATTCAGTGCCTACAATATTCTAGATATTTCATAAAAGTTTATGGGAACATTTCTGTAACATTACAAATACTGAGGAAATCAAATCTATTTGTCAAATGAAAAAAAAAGTACTCTTTCAATGTTAGACACAATATAATGTGCTGAATCCCTATCCATGTCACCAAGCAACAGTTTACAACTAAGAAAATGTAAATATAAAAAGAAATATTAGAGTCAAGATGAGATCTACGCCATGGCAGATCACTAAGCCATGTGAATATTGAATGTACTTTCTTGAACGAGAGTCGAGATATTCTTCTGTTTTACTGGCATAAGAGAGAGATTAATTAAGGGCATAGACTTGCTTTCCTAACTATGAGAAGCATGAGAAAAAGTAAAGTGAGAAGTGACTATGAAAAGGGGTAAAATTAGTGAGGTTATAGTGCCTAAGTGACTTTGGTGCACAAAACCAAATAAGTGCCATGGGAACTTTTGGTCATGATGTCAAGTCTCAATAGCACCTTTCTCAGCAGAGTTGTGTCATCTAAAAATTGTGATAATAGGCTGGCAGAAGCCCTCTTTTAAATAGAACTATGCTAAGGAAAACAAAAAAAAAAAATTGAACCTTTTAAAATGGTTTATTTTGCTTATTCTACTTACACGTTTTCTGCCATGAAATAATGCTAAATCACTTGGAGTCTTCAGAAGTACCTAACAATAGTAAATCAATGGACTTACTTGACCTTCTCAAAGAAAGTGCACAAGAACTTTTCACAAATGCTCCATACAGTCCAATTCTGCTCTCACTGAAGTCAATACTAACATTTTCAGTGACTTCAAAAGGAGCAGAGGAAAGGAAGCAATGTGAAGAAAAAAAAGAAGAAAAAAAATCTTCCCAACTGTCTATCTTGAGGGACATTTAAAAGTTTAGTAGAAAGAACCTGCATGCCAATTTTAATTCATTTTCATTTCAAGGTCTATTGGAATATGTTTTCTGGGCCATTTAATCCCAACCAATTTGCAACAAAGCTGTTGTGGCTTTTCTTACCAGTTAACCCTTTCAGCAAAACTCTGGCTCATAGTAGCAAATCTGCTAGTCTAGATATTTTAAATGTTTTTATTGATCTTTTGAATGCAACTCTGTGATAATTAAATAAAAACTGATTATTTCAGCTGCGTATTTCATTTATTTATTTTTAAATGTATGCTGTTTAAAACAACATTTACTGTAAGGTCATAGTTCTTTTCTTGACTTCCTTTTTTATTCTGCATTAAAGATTGTCCTGCTCATTCTTAACAAACCAGAATAAGTTCACTTATTTTCCTTTGTTAATCTCAGACAGAAGTCTGAGAACCTCGGCAAAGGATGACAAATTTTAGTTGGATGATGATTCTTAATCCTGTTGTATTCATCATCCTGGCATGAATATTTGTTTATACTGCTTAATAAAATGAAACCAATATTCATCATCAGATCTCTTTTGGCATCCCTTTTCCTATAAGCAACATGTTGATATTGTTTTTTAATAAAACCCCGCCTGAATTTATTGTTCATTTATCAATTGGTCTAGAAAGTGTGAATGGACATAACAAAATGGTTTGATGGTTAGACCATTAAACTGGGAGATGAGGGATTCAAAGAACATTTTGGTAATTTCTATGTAGTAGAACATAAGTAGTGAGAAGATGAGAGATAAGCAGCTCACAATAATTTCTGAGGAACTTATTGACAGCTCAATTCAATTTCTGCCCTGAGTGGGCAGAGAGAGGAGCTGAACACACTTTCCAGGAAGGGTCTGCAAGTTGGGCATGATGGACGGTGGTGCAGCCACAGTCTTATGAATGCTAATTTGTTATAGGTGAAATGACTGCGGCATTCTACTACAAATTATTATTAAGCATGTTTCTCGAGATATATGTCTCTTACTATTAGGCTATCAGTCCATCCCTTCCCCCTTGATACTATCTTGTGAATATACAACAGACCCGTAGTGGTCTCAAAGATAAGAAGTTTGAACAAATATTGTGAAAGCCAGCTGTCAGAGAGAGAAAAGCGGGTATTTGTTCTGAATATACTATGCAAGGAAAACACCATTGCCACTGAGCTGCTTATGTGGTCTGTGAGGGGGTAGTTACGCAGAGCTTACCACAGTGTTTGCTGACACTTGCACAGCCAAAAATGCATATTCATAGAAAAACTAAATTCTCCAGTGCAGTGGGACAGAAATTCAGCAATGTATTTTTGTATTTGTGTTGGGGTGGTTTTGGTTTTCTTGGGGCTATGACAGGGACAGGAAAGACAAGTTGGGTAAATAAGAAAAAAAAAAGCTCAGCTTGAAAAAATACTGGGTTTGAAAAGAGGTATGTAGTAGGGGCAGAACCACAGTTCACATGTTGCAGATGGGTGGGTAGAGACCACGGTGTGTGGACTGCATGGTACCCAGCCGTGAGGGGTGACTGTTTATTAAACATAGATACTTCATCCTCTGAGACAGAAATGCCAGAAGTGGACAGAAGTGAATTGTAATTTAGTCAAACTAGTTGTGGTGCATGAGGTAAAATTAGGTCTACATGGCAAAAGTGGACAGTGGACAGTGAAGGCAGAATGTTGGTGTAAGAAAGCAGCAATAACTTTGGGTCTGAATATAGCAGCAGAACACCATTTTCCTTAAGTGATGAGGTCATATACTGCATTACTTCTCTTTTTTTTACCTCTCCCAAGAAGTGAAACTGTATATAAGTAATATAGCATGAGAAAACATAAAATAAACTTGCAATTAATACTGTGACAAACAAAAGACCAGTCATTGCATATATAGAGTTTTTCAGGAAAGAACCTAGTGATATAGAGTAACTAGTTTGACTTCGATTCCCCCACAGTGTTTACGTGGATTAAGCTGAGTGGTAAAGGTTTTATACTTTGGAGGAAATACTCTAATACAAAATGCTATCAATTACAAAGTGTGATCACAACTGAGGTCTAAAGAGGCACCATGGAGATGGCTCCCCCTAGCTTTCAGGACAATGATGTCAGGAACAAGCAGCTGCTCCTCCTCCTTCAGGTTACCCAAATATTTGTTTTTTTTTTTTCTCTGTTTCTGACAATAAATCAGAGTATCCATAAGGCTGGAATAGCCTAGGGTGTTGCAACTTCCTTTCTACCCACACAGCATTAGTGTAACAAAGTGTGTGAACTTTAACTGCAATGAAGCAAAAATAAAGCAACTTGTGCTGATAATTTTATAGCTCTCAAAATTTTTGAAACTTGTCAACAGTCCTATGCTTGATGCTAAAATAAGATTATCTTATCACTGTATTTTGTGTATTTGAGGTTTTTATTTTGAGCTCATATTCTTAAACTCTTTGCTATGCTGTGGGCCATCCAGCCTTATACAGATTTGAAAGAATAAGATTCTAATTCGTTTTAGTGGGATAATACATTTGATATCTTTAATGAGAAAGGTAATTAGTGATAGTGATGATCAGAGTACACTCAGGATTTGGGAGCTTAAATCTGAAGTCTTTGTGGGCTAAGAACCCAAGACTCATGCTTGTCTGTATTTGTCACACATCTATACTTATATCCATCTATATTTTTATAAGCATTTTAACCACTTGAATAGCTCATAAAAAAGAAGGATGAAGAGATGTGGGGAGGTGAAGAGACAAAACTGCCTTAATCGACACCTTCAGGAAAAAAAGAAATGAGAAGTCCTTTTCTAGTAGGGACTTGGCAGCCAGGGTCTGACACAGCTGAAGATTTCTTACATTTTGATCTTTTATAGCCCAGATTGCCTTCTAAAGGTCTGCCAAAAGGATTGTAAAGGAAATTTAAGTACTTACTCTAAGTGAAGATTGTTCAACTCAGGAAGACTTCTAAAATATAAGCACTACCTTATCTAAGGTGCTTACATTAGTCACAGAAAATTTAGACTGATAAAACAGTTTTTGAAATAGCTTGGTGTTATTCTGAAATCGAAGTGCCTATGTGAGGAGTAAGAATTAGGCAATAAGAATTAAAAAAAAAACCTAAAAGACAAATAAACATAGTTCCTCAAACTAAAATTATAACTTTAATTCATAGGAAAAAAAACCAGCTTAATCCTCTGAAATTCATGAGGAAAAAAAAACCTAAATTTCCATACTCAGTGCATTTAAAAGTGCCAAAGGTTTTTATTGTTTGTAAATTACAAAAATGAAGGGAATGTTAATATGATGAACTCATGTAAAAAAGAGGGGAAAAAATGACATGAAAATACATGAATAGATGCTATTTTCCTAACCTAGGGCAGTGGTTCCCAGGCCATGAGGTGTGAGCCCAATACATGGATACAACCCAAATTGATAATTCTCCTGATGTACACTCTCTGAGTGGGATCTAGTCCGGCTGGTATGAAATTTGGCTTATAAAAATCAGGAATTATTCATCCAGAACATTGCATGTACAACATCCCCATATTACTCAGAAAGCTGTACTTAGGTTTGCTATAGCATCAACGTTCTCTGCAAAAAAAGTTAGAAGTTAAGTTGCTAAGAAATTTCTGACAGCAAATTAAACATAAGGCTTTGATCACAGCTAGTGTGATAGGGAAAAGACAGAGGGCATCTGGAATGTAGGGAAGGTTTTATTTTGATTCTCTTCTATTCATGGCTTTCTTGGTGTTTTCCAGCAGATTGCTGTCAACTGTCTTGGGACGCTTTCATAGGACTGTGTTTGGCAGCAAAGACTTGGATCGTTCACTGAACAAAATTAAAATCGTAAGATATAATTTTTACTCAGCAAACCAAACTAATACAGCCAATAACATTTTATGCTGCTAGGTCTCTGCTTTGGCTCAAAGCACAGCACTGCCAGTGGCTCATAGAAAGACAACAGAGAATTCTCGTTTCATTTTAATTTAGGGCTTGCTGATCTTCAAAGTATTTCTGCAGGGAAGGAGGTCTTGAGTGTAAAAGCACACACACAGAAGTGAATTTAATAATAGAGTAACATCCACAGTGCCAAACTGAAAAAAATACAACTCAGGAACTGTCCAACCTGGAATTTAATGGCATATGTAGCATAAATGAAAATAGGAAGCAAGCAATAACTGAAGGCTGCAACCACAGAAAACAAGAGAAAAAAAGAAGAAAACAAAGAGCGTTTGCAGTGAAAGTATAAGAAAATTACTGCAGTTAGTTCTACCATAGGTATGGTGAAAGGGATAATTTTTACTTTATTCTCTAGGATGCTTGTAACTGCCAAATGACAACAGTAAAACATTCCAGCAAAGAGACAGCAGTGGTGCCAACTCCAAATTTAAAAGACAACATTACAGAAGTACTATTTATATCAGCAAATACATTGGGGGGGGGCGTTATGTTCAAGAACTAGATGGTTTGCATAGCTAACTGTAGTCATTGAGCATCCTTCAAGTGACTACCTCTTGTGTTTCATCTTCCTTTAACACCATGTTTTTTACTAACATTTATTGCTTTTGTAATAGCCATCTATTCTGCCATGAAACAGCGTGGTGCCATCATGCTATCTCTTTGATCCGGTGCTCTCTCTTTGATCCGGTGCCCTTTTCCAGCAGAACATGTCAGGTTTTGCATGATGCATTTTGTTTTCACTGTTTCCTGATGTTTTCTTGATCTAGTAGCACATTAAGAAGCCCAGGCTATTAAAATGAAGCTCTCAATGGTGCTGGACATCCATTAGGTTTCACAACTCCTTGGACTTCAGAATTTATAATGAAGCAGCTGTTCTTTTTGATATTTTCAAAGATTCATTCTTGAAAGACAAAGACTTCTACTGATGTACAGGTGTGTGGTGTAAGATGCTGATTTATTAGAACCAGCTGCAGAAGTACTGTGGACTTGATTTAGATGTCTTTTATATACCAATTGTAATTCCATTCATCTGTTTTAAATTGAAGTGTAATTAGAGTTGCCTACTTTATTATAACTTAATTCAGAGTATGCGAACTAAACTTCTTGTCCTAGTATATTATAAAGAATAAAATATTAATTTTATTCTATCCTCTGAAACATTTACTATAACTGGATAGAGTGATGGACAGTGCAAACCATCAGGTGAACCTGAATAATGTATCTTCTGTATACAGCAGTGTGTTTTGAGAACTTAAATGAAAAATTTAGCAGAAGTACATTTGCTTTTTCTTTTCAGTCTAAAAAAAAGGTGAAAGGGATCTAGACTGAAGTATGTAGACCTCATTTCCATTGAAACAGATGTAAGGCAGTAAATCTGTCTCATTTTATCAAAAGACTTGAGATTCTGTGAACTTGTGACAAACATAATTTTCTCTCCTGTCTCTTAACAGATAGTCCTATTGGTTTGTGTTTTGTTGTAAGGTACAGTGAAGTGTCAGTTCATGACTGTGGCCTCTAAGGCATGAAATAATTAGTAGCTGCCTACACTATTGAACAGTGGGACTCCAACCTTCTATGAGACAAATTCAGAAATATCTTTAGTTTCTGCATTTCTGTCTAAGTTATTTTTGCTCCTGCCTTATTTTATGTGACTAGAAGTAGATCCAGAAAGAAACTTTATGAAGAATCACTCGATATAAACAAAGGGTTGGTCCCTACTTTCATCTTTTTTATGACTATTTCACACAAACTACAACATCCATCCTGTCAGTAGAGCTAAAAATCTAGCCAACATCCCCTTGTATGCCATCCAGGCACCCTTTTCACTGAGGGTTTAATGTTCTCTCCCTGTCCCAGTGCAGCCAGCTTCCCAGGATGTACACTGGACTGGATGAAGGAGGTGTGATGAAATCCTCTTAATGTTTTTTTCAAATCTAGTTTGGGTTTAGGATGTTTTCTTGAGAAGCATAAGTCCAGTCTCCCTTGGACTGAAGAAGGGCCAGAAGGCAAGCTTCCTCTCTCCTGGTCAAGTGCTGCAAACATTAACTATTACATGTAAGGTAAGTATTGTCTCTGACTACCTGCCTCAGCAAAAGTGGTAATGGTGACTGTTTTTTGGGGGATCAGTCCTGTAACTGTTAGGTTTTCTTTGTGTCCTGGTTTTGGCTGGGATAGAGTTAATTTTATTCCTAGTAGCTGGTGTAGTTCTGTGTTTTGGATTTAGCATGAGAATGTTGATAACACACTGATGGTTTAGTTGTTGCTCAGTAGTGCTTACACTGGTCAAGGACTTTTCAGTTTCCCATGCTCTGCCAGGTGCACAAGAAGCTGGGAGGGGGCACAGCCAGGACAGGTGACCCAGACTGGCCAAAGGGCTGTTCCATACCATATGCCCTTGAGAAGCCTAATAGCACGGACATGGACCTCTCCCACCTCTCAGGTCAGTGGTCAGGCAGAGCATGGAGGACAACAAGGTGAGCAGCAAGTGCC
The DNA here is from genome assembly GCA_020745775.1 of Theristicus caerulescens. NCBI lineage: Eukaryota > Metazoa > Chordata > Aves > Pelecaniformes > Threskiornithidae > Theristicus > Theristicus caerulescens. The sequence continues at coordinate 123,576,328 of CM036559.1, read as the reverse complement.
TAACTCTGCTTGCAACCAGCTGAGACCCGAAGGACTTCAATCAGTTTGAAGTCACCAGGAACCATTGTGCAATAGGACAAGACCAGAATAGAGGTAATGAAGAGAATGTTGCTTGCTCTCTGTATATAGATAAGGATGATTATAACTTAAGACTCTGATTTGCTCTTATACTGGGCTTCTCCATGCTACTTTGCTGGTATTTAGGGGCCTTTCATACACAGCTTAATTAACTGACTGACTTAATCAAACCTGGTAGGATTCCTCCTGTGAAAAGTGGTCTGTAATCAATATAAAGTCATCATACCAGCTCTGTTCTGTCCTCCATTTTGGCCATATGGAGGAACACAGTGAGCAATAAAAAAGAAAGAATAAGGTCAACTACTGCAAAAAAACAAATACACTATTAAGTAAGCAGTAATGCCTGGGGAGCAAGAATAGACCTAAAACCACTGCTCAGTTTGGAGTTGTGCACCCAGGAAGTTCAAAGAGCTAGTATGGTCTGAAGTCCTTGTAGTCAGTTCAGCTTCACTTCATGCAACATTGCTGAAAGCTGCAGTATGAAGCATACTCATCGTTACTAAGGTTAAACTCAGCTAATTCTCCTCATCAAACATGAGGAAACCTGGGTTTACATCTCTGTGCAACATAGCAGGAATCTCATTAATTTTACTGTTGAAGATTTCACCTCTAATGTGAATGAGCCTGTAACATTCACCAGGCCTGTGAAATATAGTAGCAGATAAACACTACTAAGGCAAGAGAAATAACTTCCATAAAATCTGTGATTTGTACTCAGATTTCTTTAGTGTTCTGTGTACAGTGATATGACGCAGCAACTTAAGATCCCACCCTGATTCAATTATTGGACCCACAGTTGTAGCCTGGAAGCAAGGTGTTAGGGCTGTAAAGTAAACAGTGGTTTTAAGGAATATCCCATTTACTATAGGCACTGACTACAATGCCGGGCCAGACAGTCAAAAATAAGTGGTGACAGCATGCGTTGCTGGAAGCAGTAGAGTAAGGATGGTGTCACAAGTTGATTGTTACAAGAGCATCAGGATGAGAAAAGAGCAATGCTGATTCCAGTCAAATGTCACATACTCCCAGAATAGCCCATTCTAAAATAAGGCTACTTAAACTCCCACTGCAAATGAAGCAACAAGAGCTAAAAATGGAGAGCAGAAACTGCAAGGTATATACAAGACATCCTTCTCAAGAAGAACTCACAATGTGGTGAGTATGATAAGGAATACATTGAGATGGGGACATGCCACTCATGCTTTGGACAAAATGCAGGGAAAGATAAAGAGGGTTCCTACTCAGTATTTTGAAAAAGAAAATAAAAATGTCCCAGCTCAAAGGAAGTAATGGACTAACATTTAATTGTGTTGCTCAGCAGGTTGTAAGGAGCACCTTCAGAGGCATAGAGCAGTCATTGGGCTAAACCAGTAATTGTGTGAACTGGTAGGAGGAGACACTGCTAGCCAGAGTGCAGCCCTCAATTCCCTGTTACCTGCATGGTGACAGTGCACAAGAATCTCAGCAATGGACCAGGGCTGTGGTATACTAAATACTACATAACTGGTGAATAGCAATAAAGCCCTTGTGTCAAAACTTCTAGGGCAAGAGGAGGGAAGATTTTTGAAAAGGTGAGAAAATATTTACAGAGACTCTGACATGCTGGGTCAGAATGGGTAGTAATGCAGGATTGCCACCGTGTATGAAATCCGTTCCCAGATATAGGTGTTTCAGGTACCCAACTTAGTGACACCTTTGAAGAGGCTGCTAAGTGGCCTTGTAGAAAGAACAGTAAGTCTGTGCAAAGAAGTAGAAATTACGAAGATGGATGAATGCAGCTGAGTTTGGAAAATGTCCTTTCTGTAGCTCATCTACGTGCCAGTGGCCATTCTGGTGCACTGCAGATCATTAAGAGACCAAAGAGCAGGCCCCACTATTTTTGCAAAATCACCTACTTGGGAGCTGTAATTTTGATTTCACTTAGACTCACCACATCAGTCAGCTTGTCTCTTTTTTTCTGATTCAGGAAACAGAGCTGATTTATTTAAGGTATGGATCTGTTAAGGCAATATTGAATTAACTAGGAGGATAAGGAAGCAATTAGTCCTTCGGGTAGCTGTAATAAATTAGAAGGTACCCTTTAGCTTAGTTTTCTACATTTTAACATAGAAAAAGCTAAGGAGAGCAACTAAAGAGACTAAATTTGGTTTCCCATCAGTATCCTGATGCAGTATATCAACTTTCACTCAATGAATTTTGAAACCAAACATTTTATTTAAAATCTTGATAAACTGTTTGCCAAATCATAAGCTTATAAAGGATATCCTCATTTGAAGCATTTACATGACAGTTTGACTGAGTAAGTACCAAGTAACTTATGCTCCAAATTCTATTTGCATTCAATTGAACTTGATTCCTCTTATAGTTATCTGGTATTTGATGAAACAGTTTAAAATTATTCTAACCGACAAGAAAGAGTTGTAAAACAGAGAATACTGAAAGCTATGCAAACGTAGTTATTATCAATGAACACGTTCTTTATCCCTCAGGATAAAACTGCATCAGCTGAAAGTTTTGTTCACTAAAGGAAAAAAACAAAAATAAACAAAAGAAAACAAAAACCCAATCCAAAACTAATTACATGAAAAGATTTATTTGTCCATAAAAGGTAGACACCGTACTTGTAAAACAGCTAATTGGAATTACACCGCAGTAAACTCTTCAGTCTATTATTATGTGCATTGAAGGCCATCTGGAGAGTTTGCGTGTGTAAATTCAGGGGCTAACAAGAGTTGTCCTGAATAAAAGATTTACCAGTTTGTTTAAATGCAGCCTGGAAGAGGACAAAAACACTTGTAATTCACGCTAGATAACCTGCATCTAGGAGTCAAAGGATTGAGAACAAAATACCCGACCTCTAGTCTCTCTAGCAAGATCCCCGGGAAGAATATAATGACTGATTTAGGGATTTTATAAGAAAATAAGAAAAAAAAAAATGTCACTTTTATAAATAATTATAAACCCATTACTGTGCAGACTAGCTTAGCACCATAAACTGGTCACTGCTACTGACGGGTTGGAAATCCCTTTGCAATACCACGATGGTAGCTGGCTGTGTCCAGCCTCCAAAGGCTAGTCCCCTACTTGAAAATTTCCAGTTTAGGCACAATGCCTAGCTAAGGTACTAGGAATACGAAACTTAAAGGATACATTTTTACTTCTAAAACATTCTGGGGATGTTCCCTGGCACTGCTGACAAATGGCGCTGTGAAATTTGCCCCTGACTAAATGTGTTCTTTCTCTCCCTCCCCTCGGCAAGATGGTTTCATCCATACTGCCTGCTAAGAACAATTTATGTCATGTGTTATTTCCCAAACAATGCTCCTGTCCAGGAAAGTGCTGCTGGGTTCAGGCTAAAATCATGCCTGGGAGTGTGCTAATCATATAGCCGTCAGGACAATGATGGATTAGTGTTAAACTCTGTCCTTAACCAGTTTCTTAACTAGTGCAAACACACAAGAAAGCACCTTCTGAATTATCATATTCGTCTTTTTTCATGGGCAACAGCTTTCTGTAGTGCTGGACACAGGCTCCATCCTTAATTACCTAATTTTTCTCATTATTTTTCTCTGGAAAGCAGCTCCAGAACCTTAATGTTTTCATCATTAGAAAAAAAATCAGATTTCTAGCTCTTCTTTACTCATAGCTAATTGATATTAATTTCTTCTTTTCTTTTTTGTAAATTGTTCTTTCCCTTCCTTATGATTTTTATTTATTTTTCTTCTTTTCTGTCTCTCCCACCCAACCCTTGGCCTCACTCTTTCAGAGGGAAAAATTCAACCCTCTCCCAGCTTGTCAACTCAACAAAATTGTTTCATCTAGTCTTCCTATAACACAGGATCTTCATTGTTTACTTAATAAGCTTCTCCCATTCCAATTTGAATAGATCTCTGTGGAACCAAGAGCATAGCAGAGTATGAATTATTCCTATACTGAGGGCTTTGTATATCAGCATTTATTTGATTGGAGGAAAATAATGTATTTTAGGTGACTTGCCTCTTCTCTGAAGCTTATTCAAATCCAACTGAAGTCAATAGAAAGACTGTAATTGGCTTCAGAAGTATCTACTATTCAGTCGTCTGTGAATTTGTGGCCTTTTCAGCATGGGTGCTTTAAAACTGGTGGTAATCTAAAATTCTTTATGTCACAATTTATTTCATCAGTGAATAAATTGTTTTAAATTTCCATTGTGGGAATGTGAATTCCTGTGTAATGATTCATGTTGTTTATGACAAATTATGTGAGTGATCCTTGTGGCAGTACAAACATTATATCTTGCTCAATGTAAGCAAGCTTGGGCTGTACCTAGATGTGGCAGAGCTGTGTTGAGGACCTCCCTTCATAAAACACCTTGGTTTGTTCACCACCATTCATCTTGTCTGCATGGCACTGCACGGACGGATTTAAAGGGTATGAGATGTATTTGCAGTCAAGAATGCTGCCACAAACTTCTCTGGGTGGAAGACAAGGAGGCTTGTTCACACACTCCTCCTCACCATATGGTCCCATCAGTTTGACTCATTCCTTGTGTCAACAGGCCTTCATGGATTTGGAGCTGACACTACTTTTATTATGTTGTATAATGTCACTTCTTGTAATTGAGTTTCTTCTGGATTGGATGAAAGGATTCAGCAGTTCCATTTTGAATGGATTCCAAGAGAGAATTGCTCTCTGATGCCTTCCTGCTACCCTCAGATCAGAGTCAGCTGAGCCGCACATCCAGGTTTCATATATCACTTCCTTCCCTTACTAAGCCAGAAAGTTCATTGTAAATTAAACATGATATATATCCTTAAAATAGCAAGTTTATGCATGTTGCTCTATGCCAGTTATTCGAAACAGCGCATATACTGAAAGACCTATCTTGAATTCTCCTTGCACAGTGAATTCATACTTTAAAAAAAAGGATTTATTTTAGTTAAATTGACATTTTACAAAATAAGAATTTTTTTTTTTTAATAACCTCTCATTATTATTTCAATTCCTTGATAAATTAAATTTATCTGGAGGAAGAACTTAGTCAAAAACAAACTCAAAACAAAAGCTCTGTTTTCTCAACTACCTCGCAGTGGTAGCTGAGTTTCAGAAACAGTAAATCTCCCTTCTGATTAGCAGATTAGCAACGATATTTTTCTCCCTTCTTGACACCTGAATTTACCTGACTGAAACAGATATGACTGTAGCTGTAAGTGCTTGAAAACTGAGCCTTCAGTAAAATAAAATATAGGAAAATGATAAAAAATGATGCAATGATTTTTAGATTTCAATTTGTTTGTTAAAAATAGTAACCTCGAACTAGGATAATTCTTGATCCTCAGGTTATACATATTAAATCTCATCTTTCTGGTGTTATTTATATGTGACAAATATTTTTGATGTTTTAATATAGTTTCTAAAGATACCTTTCTTTAGGAGTATTTTTTTTTCTATTTATAGTTTTTCAGTTTTACACATTGGGAACAAAATCTAATCATTTATTTTTGGCAGTTCTGTATTTTTTAATCTATGTTCTATGTTTTAAAAAGGCAAACACTGAAACTGCAGGGATCCGAACACCTGTGAGTTACCAAACTTGAAGTGTTGCTTCATGTAGCACATCATACTAGAGGCTTCCAATGACTCAAGATGAGTTATAGAAGTATTGATTTTAAATTTTGCCATTACAAAATGTAGATTATTGTTTTAAAGTATATCATTAGCTCTAATTGAACCCTTCAGACTTTCTCCAATAATATTGATGGTCATAGATGAATCATAGAAATAATTGTGGCAGTCATATTAGCAAGAAATGTGTTAGTAAAGCAACTTTAGGAGGCCTGTGACTTCATAAGCTAAGAGGAATGAAGAATTTGATTAGAAAGTTCCAGGCAACACTTATGGGAGATTGTACAGGAGTTCTGTGAGAAGATTTATATTACACAGAAAAGTAGATGCTTCATTTGTACTAGTCCTTGCATTTTTGGTACTAAACGTGTTAGGAGCAGGCACATGAGAATGAACAGAACACATAGGACAGCAGTGGTGATATCCAACCCCAGCGTAAAGCATATAGAATCATAGAATGCTTTGGGATGGAAGGGACCTTTAAAAGGTCATCTAGTCCATCCCCCCTGCAATTGGCAGGGACAACTGCAACTACAACAATACACATTGAGGTTTCTCCATATAAGTGTCTACATGTGAATTAGGCATCTAGACTCCTGTTGTAGTGAATCAACATCAAAGGGTGATTCTGTTGCTCAAGGACGAGCATCTGGTGTCATTTCAGGCACGGTGAGGTATCCTGCTTGACTCCTTTCTGCCACTCCAGAGGGGTGAAAGTCTCCCGCAGGTCTTGTGCCATATCTGACAGCCTCATGTAAGTGTTTTATATATCTTAGAGCATCTCAAGTAGCTCCAGATACCAACGTATAGACAACTGAATTGAGCTCTAGGTTTCTCTTACAAGGTAACATGGATTGTTCTCTAGATTTCTTAGTATGTATTGACTAAGATTCAGTTCAGTTGCCTACATGAGCACCTAGAAGTCTTTGAGATCCAAGAGATATGTGTGGCTGGCAGATAAGGACCTGTGGGACACCATTGCATTTCTGCAGCCAGAAACCAGAGTACTATAGGGCATTTCAAAAGACACTAGATATATATGTGCATAAGTTAAATAAGTTTCTGCTGGCTGAGAGGTAAATCTCCTCTAGGCTCTAGTGAGTAGTGACTAGATATCCATTCACTGCAACAGGATATGAGACATCGATGATCCTTATGGGTTCCTTCCAGCTCAAGATATTCTATGATTCTATAATCTCTGTGTGAAGTTCAGTTGCCAAGGACTTCTCCGTCCAGTTTAGAAGCTGTCATAGCTCCCTTCTTAGTCACTTTTTGGTCTTAAAAAAAGATAGGCAAAACGAAAACATCAAATTTTCTCTTCCTCTCAAGTCCTCTTCTCATACTTGCCTGCTACAGCTTCTACCCCATTGAGATTAGCCTTCAAGGTTCACACATTCAAGTGATTTATGACCAGAATGCAAGGATGAACAATGTCCAGTGGCTAGGGAAGTAGCATAAAGTATGGAAAAACACACATCCATGAATGTATCCACAGGAAAAAATTACCAAAGAATGACTGTGGTTATGGGATTTCACTCAGTGTCTCGTGCTGCAAGATGTGTCTTGTCTCAAAAGGATGCAGTCAAGAACAACAACAAGAGGAAGTGCCAAGTCCTGCACCATGCACCAATATATGCTGGAAACCTGCTTGGCAGAAAAGGACCTGGGGGTCCTGGTGGACACTAGGTTGAACATGAGCCAGCAATGTGCCCTTGTGGTAAAGAAAGCTAATAGTATCTTTGGCTGCATTAGACAAAGTATTGCCAGCAGGTCAAGGGAGGTGATCCTTCCTCTCTACTGAGCACTCATGAGGCCACACCCAGAGTACTGTGTCCAGTTCTGGGCTCCCCAGTACAAGAGAGACATGGACATCCTGGAGAAATTCTAATGAAGGGCCACAGAGGTGAATAAGGGACTGGTGCATCTCTACCATGAGGAAAAGCTGAGAGAGCTGACACTGTTTAGCCTAGAGAAGAGAAGGCTCAGGGGGGATCTTATCAATGTATATAAATACCTGAAGGAGCATGCAAAGAAGATGAGGCGAGGATCTTTTCAGTGGTGCTCAGTGCCAGGACCAGAGGCAATGGACACAAACTGAAACATAGGAGGTGCTGTCTGAACATAAAGAAACACTTTTTTACTGTGATGGTGGCTGAACACTGGAACAGGTTGTTCAGGAAGGTTGTGTAGTCTCCATCCTTGAAGATATTGGAAAGCCATCTGGACACAGTCCTGGGCTACTGGCTCTAGGTGGTCTTGCTTGAGCAGGGTGTTGGACCAGATGACCTCCAGAGGTCCCTTTCCAACCTCAATCATTCTGTGATGCTGTGATTCTGTGATTAACGGAGTCAGATACATTAAAAAGTATGTGTTTCTTTTCATATGACTCAGGAGTAAAGACAGAGTCTGAGGTAAGAAGACAGAGTTCAGGAGCCTTCAGAGCACAGCAGATGGTAACATTGGCTTACAAGCCAATGCACTTTCAACTCAAGCTCTTAACTTGCCTCTGATGCAGTAGTAGGAGATGCGGCAAGAAGCAGATTAGAGACTTCAGGCTACTGAGGTGGTGCTGAAGCTGTGTCGAATGTGCTGCAGAATGCTGGAAGTTTCTGAATGGTTTTGAGTCTTAGCTGTATGCAGTGTATTATGAGTTGAAATAATTCAGTCTAGAGGTAAGAAAAGCTTATCAAAATTAGGGCTAAGTTGGACAGAAATAGGCACAAGAGCGTTGACCAGACAGTAGTATATAAAAAGCCAATGCATTCACTCATATTATTTGTTAGTGTAAAAGCTGTCAACCTGACACCCAAGCTGTGAATGCTGATGAAAAGAGCCTCAGCCAAGGACTGAGATGTAAGTCAGCCATGTCCTTCAGCGATTTCCCTTAAGCCTCTAGAACCATTTCTGTCTTCTCAGCTTTGGACTTCTCTGGCTGACTGCTGTCCTAACCTTGCCACAATACTGGGAAAGACTCCCAGATGAACTCTCTCTATCAGATGAGACAGCGATAAAAAGCTGGAAGACATGAACCAGCTAAAGACACTTCAACCTCCTTCCATCCTTCTGCCTAAGTCTCGAAGCAGCCTTACAAACATTGAGCAACCTAGGCAAAGCAGATCAGTTTGACAAGAGATGTGACAGAAACCTTGAGGCTGCAGAGCATCTCCCAGCATTACTGGATAAGTTTTTAGGTGAGATTAAAATAAGCCCTGAGCATAGCCCTATTCATTCCCATCAGGGACTGTAAGTCTTTCAGCATCTCTCTGTGTCTGTATGTACGTATATGTGTGTTCATCCAATATCCAGTATGGGATACTAACCTGTGCCACATATGTCCATCAAAGACAGGAATATAGGCTCTCTCGTCTCCTACAATTTTGTCTTAGCACACAGAAACAAAGAACTCCAAGGACACAGAAATGCACCTTGTGCTTTGTGTTTATTCCCAGCACATAGACACTAGAACAGCAATAAAATTGCTCAACTTGAGTTGGAAAAGCATTACGGCTGTTGGCAAGCAATGAACACAGAAAATATCTTACTTTGACTCTAAAGTTCTCATATTCAGTGTGCCTGTTCGCATATCAATAAGCAGAAAGCTGTTCCAACTTCTAAGAAAACTCAAGCTATGCTTAAAAAAAAAGAAAGGAGAGTAAATATCTAAAAACTTAACTACTAACACAGTGGGTCAGATCAAAATTACATGGGGATCAATATGCTGCCTTTGATGTTTGCCAGAAGTGGCTATAAGTACACAGTTATCTTTCCATTGCTAATTTATGCTCATTTCCTGCTGCTGGCAATTTAGCAGCTCCCTGAAACAGAGTTTGCATTTGGATCTACTTCATTCAATATTCACCAATGAGATCACCTTTCCTGAATTTGTCTCATCCTTTTTTATTGCGCCATTTTAGGCTCAAATATCTTAACTAACTCTCAGTACTCTTACACAGTGTTTTGATTGGCCTTGCAGGCAGCAAACCTGATTCCAAACTCTTTCACTACCCTGTGACTCTAAGTATTATTACCTGACTTTTCCTTATAGTAGCCAACATGTTATACTGGTGTACTCTGCTTATTCTTTAAATAATATCAGAAGGTTACTATTTTGATGTTATTTACATTTCCTTTTTCACATTTTTATGAAAAAACATGCCAGGGATGATATATAAGTACTGACCACAGAATAAAACTTTGGGTTCAGATGAAGAAGGCCAAAACAAATGATACTTCATGTTTTTCCCCGCAGTGAAGCCAGTTTCTAATTATTGTATTTGTCTGCAGTTTAAAAAGGATCCCATACTGCTTTACAAAGCACTGACATTAAAGTTAAGTGTAGATTAATCAAAGTCTATTTTTAATATATAATGGTTTTGAAGCATGTTATGGTTTATGTGATTGCATTCAAGAGTGAGAAAATATTTAAAACAATCTTCACTTTTCTTTTGCTTTCTATATACTGCCCAAGAACTGAGCCATGACTTGAATGCATTAAATCAGGAGAACTTGACCTACTTCTCAGTTTATTTTTTATTATAAAGTAGTGAAACCCTCATTCCATTGCTTCTTTGTTCCATGGTGCTGCTTATAATAAATTCATCTGTGCTCCCCCAAGATTGACCTTAAAGAACATAAACTTAATTCAGTATTGTAAGTAGCAGAGACAAAGAAAATACAGAAGGTTGGTCCTCTGAAGAGCTTTGCACCAAAGAGAATAGCATGCTCATCATTAGTCTCTGCAGAAAGCTAATTATCGGAAATCTGGGGTGTTTGGGAACAACATTTTTGTAAACTTCATACAACTGGTACAATGCAACAAAGTATCAAAGATGAACTGTGAGATTCATATAAAGCTAGTTAAAGGCAGCAAGAAAATCATGGCATATAATTTTCTATAATTTAGCTAGAAAATGCAGTACACACTATAAATGGACCAAAATAACCTTCACTTTAGGCAGCTTTCTTTTCAAAAAGCAATTACAACTTGTTAGCCTTTGAATTTTGCTTCTCCTTAACAGCATTAAAAAGAACATAGTTCTTAGCTTCAGAGGTCTAAAATGTTTTATAGAAGCTTTGTTATAAGGTTGTTTCATGTGCCAAATGTCCGCTATCCAATTTTAGAAAAAAAAATTAAGCTCAGTGGTCCATTTTTGATCTTTCATTTCCAACAGAGACATTCTTCAAATCTTCTCTATTATTCTATATTGCATAAACTAATATGGTATATAATCATGTCTCAATTTTGCCCTGCAATCTGTTATCACAGACCTTTATACTGACACAGTCCTATTGACTTAAATGAAACTCTGCATGGGTGGAAGGGACTGTTGTACTGCAGAAACAGATGCTAAATTAGAAGGAGTAAGAATAACTTTCCCATACAACATGTGGAGGTTAAGCAGAGTTTACAATGCACAATTCTGCATGGAATTTAACTCAATGGGCACTCGACAGGAGCTTCTCTTATGTCCAGAGGCCTCTCTTGTTTCTCATTCATTGACCGGACTGACATATAACAGCGACTCCAGAGATTAACTTGTAATTACACAGAATAACAGGCACTGAGATTTTCCAAATAATGGGGAGGAGAACACAGCAAACAAACTAAAAAAGAACAGATTTGCTGGGACACCTAGGGAACTTTACCAATTTCCTTTTGCACAGGCAGGTTGGATCACCCTTAACAGTTGGATCATCACTTAACAGCGCTGGTGTAGATCTGTGAGATGCATGCAATCTGAAATTCATCCTCACTGCACTTCTTAGTACTCAGGGAGGGTTTTAGCTCAATTATACTGCTCTTAATTTAATCTGTTATAGTGACTACAACCCTGATTGGGATGTAGCCCTTTACTGTGTGCAGTTCTGCAGTCTTTTGTTCAAGAAACAGTACTCACAAATTAAGATGGATGTTTCGTCAGGCCCTTTCTGAAGAACATTCTCTTCCTCATGTTCATTCTGCTTCTCCTTATAGCACAGTGCCCTACACCCCTTTTCTGTACAGTCAACATAGCTGTCACTAACTTCAGGGCTGTTTTTCCCTTTGACTGGTGCTGTCTCCCATCCCTCTGTTTTGGACAGGTTGCCTCCAGCTTGGTGCGGTTGCCAGACTTGCTGTTTGGGAGGTACTGGTTCCCACCAAGTCAGGCCAGTTTATCTGGGGAAACATGCCTTTAGCCCAGACCTTTCCATCCTGGGTTTTATACCTGTCACAGAATAGGCTGGCCTAAATGCTGCTCCACAATGAAGTAGGCACAGGTGTGTGAAGCTCAGTCTGCTCTGTCACGGATGTAGACCTAGTGTTTCCACCTTTGCACTGGTGGGCTAGTTGCCCAAAGCTGTTGATTGTGCTAGTGGCTTCAGATGGGCATCAACTGCCTGTATGACCAATTAATTTGTTTTTCCCCCAGATGAGACTGTTCATCTCAGAATCACTTTCTGTGTAACAACTGTGGAAAGCATGATCATAGGCATAGTGGGGAATAAACATGCTAATTTATAAATCGGAGCATAACTGAAGGCTTAATACGCCTCCAGGTTGAATAAAGAGTTAGGTGTGGCTGCCCTGTGTATGCTAAATAAGAGACCTGTGGACCATGACTACAGATTCAGTTGTCTCTATCAAAAGCTATATAGATATTTCTAATGAGTTGAAATGAAAGGCAATAAAAACCCAGTAAGAATTGATACTGTTGCTTATTCTGCATAAAAAGAAGTTCTTTTTATCACAGGGTACCTATTTATTAAACATTCATTTCTTATCTTCTCATGGCAATGGAAGCAGGGGTTATTTCATGACAATCAAGTGATATGAAATCAGAAGTGTACTGTTTCATTTTTATTGGATTAATGTCCTCTCCTGCTGCGAGCAGTTCACAAAATCTCCTAAAAATGAGTGCAATCCAGTGCTTACTGTTGCTCCATTGTTCTGTTATCACCAAATTGGACACAAAGAACAGGCTGGCAAATCAGTGGGCAAGAGGAAGATGAGGGCTTGACACAGCAAGCTGTGTAACACTGAAATACAATTCACTTTTATGATGACACACCTCATTACTTTCTCATTCCTTTTGAGAAAAACAGATCGGGGTTGTACTGTATGTCTTGCCAACTATTGATACCAAGTTATCACAGACAGAACATACTGGCTAAAGAGAGTAGGTGGTCAATGGGTACTTCCAAAAATAGAAACGGTCTGAGGAAAATGGAAATATAGTGCCTGTAAGGTAATGTAAATGTCTGTAAGTATGCTCAGTTACCCTTGTATAATGAAAACAAGGGAAAGAACAATACCAGAGAAGCGATAGAATTCTGGTATTGTTTTCCTAAGCATAATTATATTCCTACCTCTTTTAATGGAAATGTATTATAGACCTAAACAGGTAAAAGGCTGGATGCCTGACAGACATCATCTATTGAACTGCTGAGATTAAAATTTAGCTGCCAGGAATATCATATTCATTTTAGTACATGCTCTATCAACCAGGAAAAATCAAGAAAAAGCAATGATTCAACAGATCTATCGAATCTGTTCAATTTGACAGGCTAAGCCAACACAGTAAGGCATATAGTTAAGGAAATGAAAAGCATATTTATATTTGGTCAGGTACCCTAAAAACTAATTCTTTTATTTTTTTAGTTTTTCAATTCATTTAATTTTCTAGTAAAAGTGAAAGCTGCCACACAGCTGCTTTGTGAGTTAACATGATCTTTGTTACAGATATTCATTTACTGCAAAAGTAAATCACCAGCCAATCAGGAGAGAGGTCTTAAAATTTCTATTTGCTTTTAACCTTCCAACATTCATTTTTTCAATATGTGTTCCCATGTATATGGATATAATGTGTATACAAAATATCCAGAGAGAGAATAAGTTTAAAGTAGCATGAAGCTTCATAAAATAAAACAAGGATAGCAGTTTATCTGAAACCTCTCCTAGCAAAGTACTGCTGAAGATAAAGATGGCTATTGTCCTGTTTAAAGTCCTTCCAGTACACAAAGTAGTGGCAAAGGCAGCTGAGGACAGTTACCTCTTTGCAGTAACGCCTGGAATTACACACCTCTATTATAAGGCCTGCCCGTATCTCAGAAAATGTATTTTTATTTAACCAAGTACAAATTCCCTCTCTATTACAGTAATCTTCAGGAGTAACACTTTAGAGTCTCGTGCTGGGACCTGTTTATCATCCCGAATTCATGTACCAGTGCCATCAGGTGTGAGAGACTGGGCCACAAAAATGATCAGAGGCCTGGAACACCTCTCCTATGAAGAAAGGTTGAGAGAGTTGGGGTTGTTCAGCCTGGAGAGGAGAAGGCTCTGGGGAGACCTTATTGCGGCCTTTTAATATTTAAAGGGGGCTTATAAGAAAGATGGGGACAGACTTTTTAGCAGGGCCTGAAGCGATAGGACAAGGGGTAATGGTCTTAAACTAAAGGAGGGTAGACTCAGACTAGGTATAAGGAAGAAAATTTTTATGATGAAGGTGGTTAGACACTGGCACAGGTTGCCCAGAGAGGTGGTAGGTGCCCCATCCCTGGAAACATTCAGGGTGAGGCTGGACAGGGCTCTGAGCAGCCCTGATCTAGTTGAAGATGTCCCTGCTCATTGCAGGGGGGTTGGACTAGATAACCTTTAAAGGTCCCTTCCAACCCAAACCATTCTATGATTAACCTGAATCAGAGGTCTGCACTGCCTCTGCAGCTGCCGTGCATAGCGCTCCGAGGAAGACATCTTCCTCACAGGGTACAACACAGAGGACTGAGGCTGCTTGCTGGTCTGTGAAATACTGATATTCCTGATTCTTCCACTAAGGAGGGAAAGACCACTATAGTGCCAAGAGAGTTAAAGAGCTTGCATCTGGTATTGCCACCTGTGCTTGCATAATTGCAGCCAATACTATCTGAACAGGGTTTTCATTCATGAAGAAGAGCACAAGTCCTATTTATTCTTTGGTGCCATGAGGAAAAGCTGCTGGAAATGGCCTTTGTGCTTTTGCTGAGGAGATATGTGAGAGTTTTGTTTGTGCCATGGACACTTTGGTAACATCTCTTCCTTCGCTCCACATGCCCACACAAAATGCACTTCTTTTTGCCCACAAAGGATAGAAGCTGCATAGAAGCTTCTTAGTGCTAGGTCATCACAAAAATGTAAATTCTTAACTTTCAAATACTGGGGGTCCTGTAGTTACTGCTTAACCAACAGAATTTGTATTTGAAATAAAAAGATAATCTAGAAGCCACAGAAGCTGCATAATTTTGCAAAAGATGTTGTTAATCCTCATTTGTTTTATGACTGTACTGATTTGAGTGGATTATAAGGACAGCTCACTCAGAGAAAGCTTAGCCCAGCTGGGTGTCATATCAAAACAGAGTAGGCACAGGGATACACAGCTTTCATGCTTTGAGCTGCAATGTTCAAAGGAGATCATCAATTTTAAATTACATTTCTGTCTCAGATTGTTTTACTGGCTGCTATTATGAAAACACCTGTGCTTATCAGAACTGTAAAACATTAGTGCTCAGAAATTTTTGTATTTGCATTAGTTTGTGCATTTGACATCACTGTGTCTAGTCTGTGCTATTTCTTCTGTAAAATCAGGCTGCTACCATAGAGCAAAGGATTTTACTTGTGCATTTCCTTTAATGTTACATCTCAGATCTACAAATGTAATTAAGTCTGATATCACCATTCCTGTCAATTTGGCAATATTATCCTGACATGCTGCTTCCAAAGCAAAGAGAAAGCAAAGCAGCATTTATGTGAGATATGAAAATATAATTGTAAAATAATTGTCTTGGGGCAACAGGTAGTAGGTATACAGCTAAAACAGATTTCTAACTGAAATGTGGTTTTAAACTTTACTTAGGTTTCCTGAGTTTTCTCTTTCTATACTTGTCCATTGGCTTTAGATATTTATATGTACTTTAATAAATTGCCCAGTTCTGTCTGTTATTTGAAGTGTTCAGACTTCATGTATTTTTGTACCTATGGACCACTTTCCATATCAATAACAGCTATTTGATAATTTAAGAATGCTGATAGAAAAAGGTGTTGTGTGGTAGCAGGGAATATGTAACCTTGTAAGAATAACGATAAGGTAATTTTATGACCACTGTGTGTTGGTCAGTAAACAGCTATTATAGAAATGGAATATAAAGCTTTCCTGTGTCAATGCATTGATTTCACTTTGAAAGCACCACAAGAAAAGCAAACAGATAAACAAAATGTTGGCTAGCCCGATGACCGTACTCATCTGAAAGATGCAAACACACTTTGCAAGCAAGGCCTCCTAGAGACAGTCTGACTGGTCTGAATTTTTAAGATTTCGGAATCCTTTTTTTGTTCCTAGGAGACTGTCTGGTCACTGGTTACCCCTATCATTGCTCCCAGAGGGAGCAGAAAATATCAGTACAGGAAACAAGGCGATCTACCAAGGTAATCATCTCATTTGATATACAAGGCTAAGGTGCTTGGTAATTTTCCAGAAAAATTACATAGGTGATTCATCAGAATCAGGCATTCTTTGGGAAGTCTGTTCCTGTCCCAGTTTCAACAGGAAAGATTGGTCAGCTTCCAGTGCTCAGGTCAGAGACAAAGAGAGCTTCTTTTTTGTCTTAAGGTAACCAATGCTGAGGGCACCCTATTCAGATATGGGACACTGTGGTTCAAGTCCCTATTCTTGATTTAGACTAGAAACTCTTAGATTTAGACTAGAAACTTCTTTTTTTGCATATCAGCTATGAATGCTCGTACCAGAGCAGACTGCATTGCAGTCTGCCTAAAGGTCTCTATTCCTGGGATTGTTTCACACAAAAAAACCCTGTACATAATCATTGCACTAGAAAGGGAAATTGAGTCAGGCTGATTTTATAATACAACCAATATTTAATACTTTGTTAATAGTTATCCTCTGCACCTCTTCCGTGGTAGTCAGTAGACTTATGATTCAGGCACGTGCCTAGGGCTGTTGATGCAGTACTAGCCATTTGGAGGAAAATGTGCTTCTCTCCTTTACATCTCAAAAAGTAAACTGGAAGTCTTATGCAATCTCAACAGCTTTCACAATACAATAAATACATTCCTGACAGGTGTTAAGCAAGTCTTGAGGATTTAGTGCCTTGTCTAAGACTTGCAGGGTTTCTGCCCAGAAAATGGGTAGTAGTAGGGACATTTGACATAGATTCTAGAGCCATTTCAAATGCTCTACAACTCATCTGCATAGGAGTGGCAGATGCAATACAGGGATGGTGGGAAACTTGTGCCAGTGAGGAATGACTGCTGGAGGCGAGGCAGGATAATAAGAGACATTTGAAATAGAAGTAGACCTTTTGCATCTGGATCATCCCTTAGTGACTGGAAAGGCTAGAGGCTCATACTGAGAGTCTAGAAGAGATAAGGAGTAAAGCATTGCCCTGAAACTCTTTAACTCTTAACTATTTTCCTAAATAATCATCCACAGGGCAGGATTCATTTGCCTAATTATAAGCATCTAGTTCTATTTGTGATGCCCAAGGGTATCCCACCAATCTTCCAACTGCTGCTTCAGCAGGAATCAGTAAATCCTGTGTCACATATTCCAGCTCTGTGAGGATGTCCTGGATATCCACAATAAACACATATGCACTTGTACACAAACCTGGGGTCTGGACGACTAACTGGTAGCTAAAGTCATAATCAGCCCATGAATTGCAAAACTCTAATTGACAGATGCAGTCAAAGGTATTATGTGACAGCTATTTGTGAGCTTACAGTAGATAATATGCATTTGCGGTTTAATTCTATCTTCTAGTGGACAAATATTTATTCCATAAAACTGTCGGCTTAATTTGAAACCTGCTTTAGTACACACAAGAGAGAGAGAAACATTTTTTTCTTAATCTTTCCCATGATTTATTTAATATTTGCTGCATTACCCAAACTAATCTTACTGCAGTTTGGAGCTGTGGTATTGTCCCATCAATGTCACTGAAATGGTGCTGATTTATACTTTTGGAGAATATTATCTCTAGTGCCTAATTTTGTTTCTAACTCTATTAGGCACTACTCTATGCTAGTAGTGGTCCCAAGGACATCAGTATAGGCACATCAAAGAAAAGGTGAGTTAGGATTAGCATGGCAAGTAAATGTCTACAAAATAGACGTCAGTGTCTGATTAATTAATCCCTTACTAGTCATTGGACAGAGACAGAAAAAATATCTAACCACAACAACCCTAAAAAAACCTGCTGGGAACAATTACACTAAAATAGAAAATGATACCCTACATCTGGTCCAAGGGGACTAGCTGAAACCATCTCATTGCTAAGGCAGAGGAGATGAATCTGCCCGTGGCACCCACTTACAGAATTTTTAAGTCCTTGATTAATTTTGGAAGTTCTGTCAATCACAGTAATAATGTTTTAAAAAGATGAAAGTACCTGAGTTTATCTTGAATTTTCCTACTCATATAACCACATATACCCTGTCTTCCAGAAACACAAAAGTCAGTGATTCTGCTAAAGCCTTTGGCAACATTCCCAAAGCTTTACCATTATATTACTTAAGAAGAAAGCCAATCATGTAGGTCATATAAGAAAGACCTAGTCTTATAGTCCTCATAACCAAAACTCATGACTGCCAGCTGCCTGTCTGTCCCGCTCTCTGTTTCCCTCCCTCCCTGTGCCTCAGTTGGTAGGAGAAGCTGTGTGAGAATGGTGAACAGAGCAAGGATGATGGAGGCAGGGTGGCTTGCCCTCACTCCCTCATTCACAAACATTTTCTTGGTAAGACTAGTTAAAGGTCATCAGCACTAGTGTGGGAATGCAGGCTTCTGCTTCACCTATTAAACTATCTTTATCTCAACCCATGAGTTTTCTCAGTTTTACCCTTCATTGTCTCCCCATCCAACCGGGGAGGAAGTGAGCGAGCAGCTGTGTAGTGCTTAATTGCTGGCTGGGGTTAAACCATGACAGGTGATTTTCAGGTGTTTTCTAAAGATCTACAGATTACAGTATGCAAAAAGATTTCAAAACTATGTTCTTATTCATTTTGTCTTCTAAAGTATTACTCAGTTCCAGATGGTCTTTTCCCAGATAAATCAAAGGCAAGGGATCTTGTACTGAACTCTCATTTTTCACATAGAAGGTTCAGATTTGATGTCATCATGTTCTTGTTCTATGGTTAAGAAACTGCTTATCTAGAGAATTACTTATATAAACTCCAATCATCTTCTGTTCTTCCAGGGTTCCAAAAATGAATTAATTTCTTTGGCTATCATCTTGTAAAAGAAGTAAAGACAGAAAATGATAAAAATGACTGGATTTTTTTCAGAGAGAAGCAAAGCTGTTACTCTGTTTCAGCAGTGCATAAGGTGCTTCTATTTTATTCTGCAGACACTCCTACAGGCTTATATGTATAAAGTAAGACATTTATAATGTTTGGTGTATATAGCAAAGCATTACTTAGCTAAGGTTATATTAAAGAATCTGCTGAATAATACTCTTTTTTCCCCATGTTAACTCAGTGTCTTTCAATCAGACATTTGTTTCCGTCTCCTTCATTCTTAAATAACTCTTGCCCAAGCCTTAGATATGTCACAGCAGCACAGGGACATCCTGCAACTGTAAGAAGTGACTGTGGTGTCTAAATCTAGAAAACTGAACCTTCTGATGGCAGCAGCAGGCTCTCTAAACATTACTCTCGAGAACCTGGTGACACAACAGGGATCTGTGTTCATCAGTTAGTTTATCCATTTCATAGTTGCATTGGAGATGTATGTACATATATAATTCCTTCCACCGAGCCCAGACATTAAGATCTTTATGGAGTCTTTGAGTAAGCGTCAATCATTGCCTTCTTTTGTTTATATTGCAACATACTCCTTTCCAGTCCTGAAGCCTGATGATACTCAAAGGGAAAACAACAGGATTATGGTTTAGTAGCCTAGAATCACAGAATCATAAAATCATAGAATTATAGAATCATAGAATGGTTTTTGTTGGAAGGGACATTCAAAGGTCATCTAGTCCAATGCCCCTGCCATGGACCGGGAAATCTTGCACTAGATCAGGTTGCTCAAAGCCCAATCCAACCTGACCTTGAATGCTTCCAGTGATGGGGCATCCACAACTTCTCCAGGCAACCTGTTTCAGTGTCTCACCAACCTCATCATAAAATATGTCTTCCTTATGTCCAATCTAAATCTATCCTCTTTCAATTCAAAACCATTACCCCTTGTCCTATTGCAACAAGCCCTCCTAAAAAGTTTGTCCCCATCTTTCTTATAAGCCCCCTTTAATTACTGAAAGGCCACAGTAAGGTGTCCCTGGAGTCTTCTCTTCTCCAGGCTGGATAACCCCAGCTCTCTCAACCTTTCTTCATAGCAGAGGTGTTCCAGCCCTCTGATCATTTTTGTGGCCTCCTCTGGACCCACTCCAACAGGTCCATGTCTTTCCTGTGCTGGGGACCATAGAGCTGGACACAGTGCTCCAGGTGGGGTCTCACCAGAGCAGAGTAGAAGGGCAGAATCACCTCCCTCAACCTGCTGGCCACGCTTCTTTTGATGCAGCCCAGGATATGGTTCACTTTCTGGCCTGCAACCACACATTGCCAGCTCATGTCCAATTTTTTATCCACCAGTACCCCCAAATCCTTCTCCTCAGGGCTGCTCTCAATCCCTTCACCCCCCAACCTGTATTGATACTGGGGGTTGACCTGACCCAGGTGCAGAACGTTGCACCTTGCCTTGTTGAACTTCAAGAGTTTTGCACAGGCTTACTCCTCAAGCCTATCAAGGTCCCTCTGGATGGCATCCCTTCCCTCTAGTGAATCAAGGAAAATAATACTTGGAAAGAAAACTTGTACTGCTTTAGTACTCAAAGTGATCTCTTCTGTTCAGAGTTCCTGTAGGTTTATATCAGTGTGCAGGGTGGGTAGCTTGAACCTCAGCAGTCCAGTGGGTGAAAACCAAGGAAAACACTGCTTTGCTTAAAGCTATTTGGGAGGCTGAGACAGGTCCCCAGAAGGGACATTTGTCCCCAAAAGGGATATTTTGCCACCAGATTTTTCTTCCTTTCCTATCTCATAGACAGTACAATAATGCCATTCCAATCATACACAGCAGACTACCATAGAGAAATTGTTAGCTGTATGACAATTCTATTCAGTACTCAGAGCTACTGCTGAGCTACATTCGGTCAGGCTCCTGGGAATAACCCCCATTTACCTTCAATCCACTAATAAAGATGGAAAACCAAACAACCTGCTTCTTTATGTTTTTTCTGTAGGAGTAATGACTTAGTAAATCCCTCTGAAGTAGAATACATAGTCCTTTAAACTAGGGTCCTTAATACTTCCAATTACGTATTGTTCAGTGATGGAGGCTAATGAACATCAAAGGAAAGAAAACAGCAGATACTGGCCTCCTAACACATAGTGGAGGGGGCATTCTAGGTTCGAGCATGATTGAAGGAACACGAAGCAAAGTGGGAGGAACTGTTTTTCAAGATGATTATTGCCAAGGAGAGGTGACCACAGTAAAAAGAAACAGGGAATATGAAAGTCAAGATGTAAATGTGTAGTCTCCATGTGAGATTTAGTTGACCAGATCCATGTTCAGCACCACCCTCCTGAGACCATGAGCTGGGAGGACAGATCACCACCTCTACATTTCTCCTCATCTTAGGACAGATATGTAATAACCACACTCCTTTCTGAATGTTGTGTCAGAAGGGAGAAATGGCAAGAAAAAAGAGGAAGAAGATACAAAAACGGGAAGGAAGAATAAGAAAGGAAGAACATAGGAGGCATAGAAAGAGACATAGACTTTGTCAAACAAAGAGATGGGACTGACAGGAATAAAGAAGCATGTAGCAGCATATGGACGAGGAACAATATACTTACAGTGACAGCGAAGGGAGATGTATCAGCAATAATATAACAGTGAATGGAATCTGAGTACGAGACTCACATGCTGGCAGAGGGCCAGTCTGACTTTTTACACATTACCAGTGAACCAAACTTCCTGCCTGAAACAGAATCAGGGCAACTCAAGTCATACTACATCATGTGTACAAAAACCCCAAAGAACAACAATGAAAGAGCTCCTACTGTTCCTGCCCAGCAACACAGGAATGCCAAAATGAAAATGCCAAACCACACAAGCAATTTTTCCCCCCCAAGTTCTACAGATCAGGATGACATTTCTGCTTCTATCTTTCCCAAAATGACATTTCAAAATTGTTGCTTTGTTTTTATCTCTGTACTGTTTTCCTGGAAAGTTTGGGTTGCAAGTATAGGGCTTATGCATTAAAATTTTCAATGGGATACCCAGTTGCCCAGGGAAACTGTGCTTTATGTGCTATTATTCTATGGCATCCCAAGGAAAGCCTTCAGAAAAGCAGAATAATCAATCACCTCTAATATTCCCTTAGCTCTTGTGCAGTGTTGCCTAAATGTAAAAGTTTACTAGTTTTCTTTGAATATGGGAAAAAAAGGAATTTAGATTTGAAAAAGCAAAAGCCTGCTGAACCAGAAGTATTCAAGGCAGATGGAAATTACAATAATTTGTCTTCAAGATGAAGAAATAATGGTTATTACTAGCCATTTGAGTAATAAACTTTGTGATGGGTAAATTTAACACAGTTTTCCTTTAAAAAATATTTATCAGTTGTTTTGACTTTAAAACACTGATATAAGATTGAATATAGGTAACATTACAGTTTAATGTGTTGTAAATGGAAATGAGGTTATTTTAAACTGATAGAATATGATACCCTGAGCTTACTGTGGAATTATATATACTAGAATCATAGAATCATAGAGTCACAGAATATTTTGAATTGGAAGGGCTGAGTCCAACTCCTGACTCTACACAGGGCAACGTAAAAGTTAAATCATATACCTAAGAGTGTTGTCCAAACCCTTCTAGAACATGAACAGGCTTGAGGCCATGGCTGCTTCCCTGGGGAGCTTGTTGCAGTGCTTGACCACCCTCACACTGAAGAACTTTTTCCTAATATCCAATATGAACTTCCCTTGATGCAGCTTTAAGCCATTCTCTCATGTCCTACCGACAGACACCAGAGAGATCAGCACCTCCCTATCAGCTCCCCTTCATGAGAAAGTTGTAGACAGCAATGAGGTCACCCCTCAGATAGTGTCCTGTTGACTAAGTATCCTCAGCCACTCCTCCTAAGTCATGCCCCTCTAGCCCTTTCGCCATCTTTGTTGTCTTCCTTTGGACCCATTCTAATATTTTTATATCTTTCTTATATTTTAGAGCCCAAAATTGCACACAGTACTCAAGGTGGGGCCACACCAATGCTGAGTATAGTGGGACAATGACTTCTTTTGACCAGTTAGCTATACTGTGCTTAATGCATCCCATGATACAGTTGGTCCTTCTGGCCACCACAGCACATTGTTCACTCATATTGAGTTTACCATCAACCAAAACCCTTAGACTCCTTTCTGCAGGGCTGCACTCCAGACACTTTGTCCCTCAGTCTATACGTACATCCAGTATTAAAATGCCCCAGGTGCAGAATCCAACACTTGTTAAATTTCATATCGTTGGTGATTGCCCAGCACTTTAATCTACTAAGACCTCTCTAACCTCGAGGGAATCAACAGCTCCTCCTAATTTGTATTGGTGGCAAACTTAGTATGCATTCAACTCCTGTGTCCAAACCATTGATAAAAATGTTGAAGAGAACTGGCCCTAAAATAGAGCCCTGGGGAACACCACTAATGACTGGCCACCAATCAGATGTTACCCCATTTAGTACAACTCTCTGAGCCAAACTCTTCAGCCAATTGCCCACCCATTGTTTTGTGATGTATCTATATGTGTGTATGTGTAGCTCCTTCATGAATATAGAAATTAACTGACTTAAAAATGAAAGGATTATTAAAGAATGGTTCTTCAGTTGGTTCATAAGGTGATAGGACATTTGTTCATCTTTCCTTTTCCCTGCTGGTATTTTATGTCTTCTTGCTAGAATTCCCTACCATGACATGAACTTCAACTGTTTAGAGGAACACGGGTAACAAATCTAAAAAGCCTTCAGAAATCCAGGAAATACATCAGAGCTGTAACTGAAGAAATGAAACATAGGTACCTTGAAAGGCAAAGGGTTAAGTTATCCTCTATAGCTGTATTTATACTGGTATGTAAGAGAGGTAAGATCACCCATCCATACTGCTTAAATGTTAACATGTACGCTGGTATAATTTTAGCCCATGTCAACCAGCACTGTTATCCCGGACAGACAGTCCGTAGGTATGGTTTATTATAGCCTGTTCCGGTAAGCAATTTTGTTGTTGCCACACTGTTTGGGGAGAGAAGATAGATGGTCTACGATTACACAAGTTGTGCCAGTCCAGTAAGCCTCAAAGCCAGGGAATGGTCCCTAACCTCTTTTATTTATTAGTCTAGAAGTTTCTTGCATGTCTCATCTGTTTCATACTGGCTATACATATGGTGACTCTGTGTCTAAGGTAGGCTCCCCAGGTGAGAGTATAACGATGAGTGGGTTTAGTATGGACCAGAGTGAAAAGCACAGCAGCAATAATGACATATGTTGCTAGTTTGCCTTAGGAGGAGATACAAAAAGAACTCAATTTATAAAGTGTACCTCTCACCCAGCTTTGCTTTGCTTAGAAAGCCCAGATAAGTGAGATACCTGTCACATCTCCTGGTATCACTAAACATGGTAAATTGATCTCAGCCTAAAACATGCCTGTTTGTTCTAAAGGTTGCTGCTGTCCCATGAAACTTCTGTAACAGTGCAACTGTGTAAGTGTATAAATTATGTGTATAACTACAGTATACATATGAATGCAATCTGCAAATAAGAGGTGAGTGTAAATATAGAATATGTGAAAGAGGTTTCACAGGGCTCTTAGCAAACAGCCTTTGTGAACAATACGTGTTTATGTTAGGCTAAAGCTACAGACATACATTCTCTTTCAGATGTTTAAACCTTTCCCAGTTTAGGAATT
Organism: Theristicus caerulescens; assembly: GCA_020745775.1. NCBI lineage: Eukaryota > Metazoa > Chordata > Aves > Pelecaniformes > Threskiornithidae > Theristicus > Theristicus caerulescens. Next base: position 123,551,664 of record CM036559.1, on the reverse strand, counting down.
GCAGATCAATTCATAGATGAGGCTTCAAAAGAATGATTCATTTGCCTCCACATGCGTGGATTCAGTATTTTATGTACTCTAAGGTATCTTGACCAGCCTTCAGCCACCACTACAGAGTGCAAATCTCACATGGCTGTTTGCCAGCCCCATGGAGAGGTCACAGATATCCTAAATACACCTACCAAAAGTTGTTATGTGGTTATGGGCAGAAACAAGCCCTGAAATTCATTGCATTTACTCTAGGTATTACAAAGTATATGCCTACACCTGAGATAGTCACCCAGACCTCCCTGGAGCCAATGGAGAAAAGGAGGCACTTATAGCCTCTTATGGACATTTTCAATTATCTTTTATAGGATGAGGTCAGCCATATCTTAGAAGGATCTTTTTCTATTTATCAATATAAAGTGAGTCTGGACAACCAATTCAGATATAATGTCCTTATTGTGGATAATCTGGAGAGAGAAATATCACTTTAATGACTGTAAGCTGCTAAAAAACTAGTCCTACCCAGTCCTTCTATCCAACTCCAATCTGTCTATATAAAATTTAAGAAAAAATAGCACTTTTTTAGCATCCTAAGCATGTTTCTAGGAAAAAAGATTTCCATATCATAGAAAGTAAAGAAAAATTATTTCTCAAGATTTTCAACTGTTTTTTTTTTCAACTTAACGCTGAAGCTGCTGCAATCCCTTTCCCCCAGAAGTGTGTTCAGCCTTCATGAAAAAATTTAGAAGTCTTCCAAAACCAGGACTTTTTCAGGTCTCCTCTGAGCCAAAGAAGGCAACTTTTGCTGTGTCCTCAGGAGATGCACCAGTGCGTTAAACTGCACCAATGTGTTTTTACTAGAACTTCAAACCCTTAGCCTCCAGTTGTTGTATCGGGATCATCAGTAATCAACATCATTGCAAACTAAATTATATGTGGACTAAACATGTGATTCTCATGTGCTGAGGACTTATACACCCATTTATCATTTTGTGTGCCTCTCTGTAATGCAATTGGTTTCTCCCTCCAGGTTCTTGATCACAATCAGACTCAGTCCTTACTGAAAATTTGTCTTTGGAAGAGGTCTGTTACATTTGGTACAAGGATGTTTACCTCCTTATCAGTGAATATTCTCCTTCTGCATCCAGCCCAGAGATGAAGCAAATCTTTACTGGTCCTGGCTATTGAGTTTAATCTAATTTGTATCTACTTGCACCTTCAGACTTAGAAATTCCTAGTTCGACCATGAAGTGATTCAGACTGAAACATCATGAATTCACCAACCCAGTGGCACCATTACAGCTCTCCTGACATGCACATGGGATTAATAAGTAGTAAATCCAATTAATGCCTCTGGATACATTGCCTTCCCAATGTTTCCAAATTGACTTTTTCCTTATCTGAGTTTCCACTCTATGAAAGAGTGTGGTATTTTGGTTTCCTATCCCAATTGCAGTGCAAAAAAACCTTACTGCAATATTAGCATTCCCCAGAGGACAGTAACAGATTTTTGACCGTCTTTAATAATAATCTACTTATCAATGAACACGGACTAAAATGTGAGTTCTGAAACCATTTGTACTTCAGGGATATTTGTAATCAAAATATAGAACCAGAGTGTTAATTTGCTAATTGATTCCAAACAAATAAGGAACTCATCAAAGTCCCAAATCTATGGCCTCATCAAGCTAAGGTAAGTAAATCAAAGTCATAAGCTTTTCAATGAAAACCTATCTCTAAGAGTAGTAGTTGATCAAGAACATCCATCAAATCAATGTGTATGCATATGTGCATGAGATTCCCATTTTATCACAGATATTTAACAACCAGAAAAACAGACTTCTGTCCTTATCTGCTCTCCCTGAGTTTCTTCTAGTCTTCAGCATTCTCCATTAATCCCTCTCAACTTCTTCCCTTTTGCTAACATCCTGCACATCTTCTCTTCCTAAGGAGGAGGAGGCTTGGATTTCTTTGCTGTTTCCTTGAGAAGGATAAAGAACATGATGCCCACAGCTACCTTAGACCAATGTTCTTGGTTTAACAGTGTGTAGCAGATCGCAGTAATATGGAAGATCTTTTCTATCATTCCCCAAGGCTGACATTGCTTGAAGATGATTTTGCTGCATGTGGCCTTTGACTTTTTGTCATTTGCATCTAGTTCATCAAGACACAGAGGCCGAAGCCTGTGGATCTAACTTTCATAGGTCATGACATTATTTCAGGTCATCTCTGTGTACAGGAAAACATGGAGTCTGTTACTGATGACAACAGCAAGAACTTCATCCAAGTGCCACAAAAAACCCTCAGAACAAAAACCCAGCCCCTCCCGAGACCCACAACATTCACACATCAGGCAGTACACTACACAGCTTTTTTGTATTAAGAAGGTTATTTTCCTAATGTATGCACCAAATAGACAAAGAAATTAATCAGAAAACCAGCATTTGACTTCTTATGTACCCAAATATACTAGTTAAGTGCTACTATGTCAACAGCAACAAAGACTGAAGTCCACTTACTACTTTTATTTCCTCACACCCTGAGCAGCTCTTACAAGCCTAATTCTTGTTCCTGTCAGAAACATCTTGCTCAAAAGTCTTTTTCAAATAGGTGAAGTGCTTGAAATATGTCCTTTGTTGAAAGATATTTTTAAACAGTAAATTTTTATACACGTCTGACATCCAAAGAGGTCCTACTTTCCTCCTTCATAATTCAGAGGAGGTGCCTGAAATGTTTCCTGCTGCTGTTAACAATGTTTCTCTGTCATAATTACCAGAACTACCTCCAGAGCAATTTACTACTTGGTGTGAGTAGAAGCATCAGAATCTGTCCTGGACTAGTATCTCCATTTACAAAGTAACTGTCTTCCAGAAAAAGATCTTCAAAAACCTAAGAAGTCAAGCACTATTGTTAGCAGAGAGAAGATAATTAAAATAATTGGTAGTTCCTTGGTGCTTGAAGTGCCAATGTAGGCAGTAAAATAGGACAAGATGTTTGCCTTCTGTTAATGTATTCCTGCACTGTGGTTTCATGGGCCTTTACAAAAATTAATGTAGATTGTATCCTATAGGTCTGCCCATGCCGAGCACTTTCTGAAACCAGCACTGGGACTTCTTAAAGTTTAATAGCTCAGCTGAAGGTGGTATCTATTTCTATGCAAACAATATGAAATCCAGTGAGAGATTCTAATTACTGAACAATTACTGGTGTACATCCAGACGTATCTATCTTAAATGCTTTATAAATCCAGCTTTACAACTCTGCCAGTAAGTAAGGTTATCAAAGATTTGAATTTTGCTTTGCTTAAAAAAAAGATAAAAATAAAAGCATGCTGGTTCTAGCATTCATTCAACAGCAGAGTAATTGGAAATTTATATTTTTGTACAATTTATTTGAACTCCAACCCTATTTCAGCTTTACTGCCTGACTTCCAGATCACTCCTCTGGCATAGCCTGAAAATCTTATTGTTCAGTTTGCATTTATAAGCTTTCTGAGATAATTTTCAATGCTAGTCCAAATGCATATGAAGGCAGCTGTATGTGAGCAGGTGGTGGGCCTTAGCTGTAGATCACAGAAATGCAGAAAAAGAAGTAAATACAACAGACCTTTGGCATCGTACTGGTTTATTCCATATTATATTTTATTCACCTCTGTGGCAGATGCTCTTTCTTCAACCCTGTTCCCTGTGCTGAGAGTTTGCAGTGGGACTTTCCTCAGCTGAGGCCAACTAAGGAGTAGTTTTCCACAATAACATGAGTAACTTCTCCAAGTACATAACAGAGAAACTGGAGAGTCACAAAGAGTCCCTCTAACACCTTGTTATCTCTGTATGTCACCTCTATATGGCTATAACTATATGGGTAAATAAAGCAACATTAGAGACTTCCCTGGCTTTGAAGTCTAGTGGTACAAACTGGTCACGTTCAGGATAGACAGCACTTGTTCCTGGGTCCCATCTATGCTCCATGCTAGGATGCCTAAGACATAATTATTACTTTTGTCATCAAGAGTAGTCCTTTGTACAGGATATCTAAATAATAACACTTCCAACTTAGGCACATCATTTAATGCTTCATTTAGGTGAGATAATTCCAGGCCATGGATATCTGCTTTCTGAGAGGAAGCGAAGATGTTGCCTTGCTTCAGGTGCAGATCAATAACAACTACATGACCACTATTAAATGACAGAAAGCAAGTCAATAAAATCATGCTCTCACAAGCCAGTTAGAGGCAAACTTAAATGCACAGACAAATCATACCACTGTATGACATTGTTAGGCTTATTAAAAAGTACGGATTTGAAAGCGAGCTAGCGAACTCTGTAGGCTTTTCTCGAGTCTCATCATTGGGGTTTCTGATGATCTAAGTTTCTCTTTTTCTTAATTCTTACCCTATTTACTATTATAGCTATTATATTCTGCTATATTTTCTTATCTAAAACATGATTTTCACATATGTGTTGTTTGATTTCAAGTTACGATAGCACTAAATTTGTGTAATAACATGAAGAATCATGTCTTCAAATAAATTGAAGGTTGAACCTTCTGTGCTCTGTTTTTTATCTTAATTTTAGAAAGTCCAGAACATTGAGAAAAAAAGTATTTGTTTTGGCAGTATTTTTATGACAGTATGGTACATAAAGCTATACTCTGTTTATACACTGGTGTTTAGAGTGTTGTCCTAAGATAGAGAGGACCCAGGTCTTCCAGTTCCAGAAACATCTAGGGTAGAAATTATCAGCTCTGAATCAGCATTTGAGAACACTGGTCTTCCAGGCTTGGAGGTTTTCCCACATTAAAGAAGCCGTTTTGATCTGTAATTGCTCAGCTGGACACACATTCCATTTTCACAGGAAAATGCATTCGGTTTGGGGATCATCACAGTGTGAAAAGATAAAAAGAAACTGAAATTGGAAAATTTCTTATAAGAAGAAGCATTACCTTTTGGTCAGCTTGTCTCTTTTTCTCTGATAGCAAGATGGGTACAGGGCAGAAACATAAAAAGTGACACAATCTGAAAGAAAAGATAATTTTCTTCTATCTACCCAGAAAGTCATTGCCCAGATTTACCGCATGCTCTGGCAAAATCTAGGCTGAGAGCCCAGATATGGAAATTCTGCCAGCTGTGGAGGAAGCAAAATGACATTGTACTTTGCAACAGGTCTTTAGCCAGTCAGTGAAGAGTTGAAGTGCTTGGTGCTTAGATAGGATGGGATGTCCAAAAAATATGCTGATTCAGAATGATTTACAAGGAAAGGCTCTTGAATAACCCAAGCTGAGGCTTTAATGCCTCTCAGGATGCCTCTGAGGGTTGTCTTCACTACATTTTTAGTAGGTAGTTGGGTCAAATAAAGCTTACATTGTTATCATATTGTTATCTTTTACTTGTAGGAGCTCTTGATATGCTTTTACCATTCAGTCTTTGGAGAAGGTTGCACTGCTAGCATTGGGATGCAAGTCATTGAGGAAGGAGCTGTTACAAGCAACAAATGTTAGCTTTCTGCTATAACCTCTCCAGAGATGCAACACATTTTTTTTTGAGGTACAATTTCTGTCTAAGATTTTTCAAATGGTTTCTTCAAGTCCTGAAAAAAATATATGTTTTCTATTCTGTATTTCCACACTAATTTTGCATCCCAATCAAAAGAGGGCTTCATATTATCACTCTTTACTCCTTGTGAAGAGTAAAGGTTAAGTTGCTCTTCATGGCACTGGTGCAACTCTGGAATGGAAGCATCTGTGCCTTTACTAAGCATATAACCAAAAGCATAATTTGCCCTATGATTGCCATGTGTTTTGGAATAAGAGTGATTATACAAATGTAAATTGTTGTTGTTATTATTGTTATAGTCATTGGCAGTACTAGTACGGCAACAAGAAAAAGCAACAAAGTAGTCTATATATCCAACCTGTTTTCTAGTGGCATATGGCTCTTTCTATTCCAGCTCATGGTTTTCTCTTGCATCTGTAGGTTTGCATGATTTTTTAATGAAGTACCAAAGGATAAGTCTTCACTCTGATGCCCATTCTCATACTATTTATTTTATTATGATGGTCTGGAATAAAGCCTGCAATTATTTCAAGTGCAAAACCAGAAGAAAAGGCACTATATTTTCTCTTCAAAAACAAATACAGTTGCTACTGTAGGGCAGTGGTTTCTGATGTTTCAAAGGGTTAGCTTCTCTTTTTTCTTTTTTCTTTTTTCTTTTTTCTTTTTTCTTTTTTCTTTTTTCTTTTTTCTTTTTTCTTTTTTCTTTTTTCTTTTTTCTTTTTTCTTTTTTCTTTTTTCTTTTTTCCTTTTTCCTTTTTCTTTTTTCCTTTTTCTTTTTTTTGTTCTCTTCCCCTCCCCCCCAAATAAAAGACCTACAGAAGGCCAAAATTGACCAGGAGAAACCTGAAATATGTTACACTCTGCTTCAGTGGTCTTTAATGACATAAGTATTATTGTATCTGTTCAGAATAGCTAGCTCATAGCATTTCAATATTTAAGGAACTGATGAGTAACCCATGAGGTACTACAAAAAAAGGCCAAGATGGCATCACTATATATGAAAAGAGGTTTTAAAGATGTGATGATTTTACCTTCATGGCAGCCAAAAACCCCAGTGACAGTTTTAAGAAAAAATCATGATCATGAAATGATACCTTTCTGAATAAATATAATTTTGCTTAAAAGGTTGTCAAGAAGATTTGGTTCAGATTCAAACTTGGACATTCACTTCATGCCACTGAAATCCAGCTCTGATGGAGAAGTTTCTTGCTGGGAAAGGCATGACCCATTCCAGACCCAACAGAATGTGAGCTTATGCTGACTGTAGAGAAATGCCTTATGAAATCATCAGAATGGTTAAGTCACAGACTATCCTCCCCTTTAAAATACTGTTTTGGTCTGCAGTGAGCTTTCCTGCACTGAAGGAGTGCAATCGGTTTCTGACGGAATCAAATCACTTCCTTCCACAAGGTGTCCCAGAACTTTAAGACATCAGAATGAAAGTGTCTGTGCTTCCGCTCCAGAGAGTTTGTTTCCCTTTACTAAAAAGATGGATAATTCCTGATTTATCACTATAGGAGAGGAGGGGGAGAAAATCCTTATTATGATGTATTTCATTGAGTTAAACCAGCTATCATAGCATCATAGAACCATATAATCATGGAATCATAGAATGGTTTGGGTTGGAAGGGACCTTAAAGATCACCTAGTTCCAACCCCCCTGCCATGGGCAGGGACACCTTCCACTAGACCAGGTTGCTCAAAGCCCCATCCAATCTGGCCTTGAATACTTCCAGGGATGGGGCATCCACAACTTCTCTGGGTAACCTGTTCCAGTGCCTCACCACCCTCATAGTAAAGAATTTCTTCCTTATATCTAATCTAAACCTATCCTCTTCCAGTTTAAAGCCATTACCCCTTGTCCTATTACTATGCGCCCTTGTAAAAAGTCCCTCTCCAGCTTTCTTGCAGGCCCCCTTCAGGTACTGAAAGGCTGCAATAAGGTCTCCCTGCAGCCTTCTCTTCTCCAGGCTGAACAACCCCAACTCTCTCAGCCTGTCCTCATAGGAGAGGTGCTCCAGCCCAGTGATCATCTTTGTGGCCCTCCTCTGGACCTGCTCCAACAGGTCCATGTCCTTCTTATGGTGGGTGCCCCAGAGCTGAACACTGTACTCCAGGTGGGGTCTCAGAAGAATGGAGTAGAGGGGGAGAATCACCTCCCTCGGCCTGCAGTCCTATCCCTGTGTGCTCCCCCTGATCTTCCTCACTGTAGAAGTCAAGTGCTAAATACAGAACCCATCTTTGCTTGAGGGAGGGCTTCCTATAGAGACCTTCTATCAGTCATGGCTAAGGGAGAAATTCATGCTGTGGTAGCTTTGCTAGGGTCTTATACCCTATGAGGAGATACTGCTCTGCAACTCAGAGTCATGAATGGAAGGGAGGAAGGGAATAGGTGCAAATTAATAAAACTTCTTCAGAAAAAGATCCCAAAGATTCTGTATCGCAGAGGTGAATGTCCATACAGGTTTGTATCATCCTGACAGAAGACTGAATGAAAAGTAGGCAATCAAAGGTAAACTATATAAGCATAACCTGATAGCAGGAGACACCTTTATTCCTCCAAGGTCTTCAAATAACAGAAAAACAGCACAGCCAGGATGAGAAGTTTCAGATGGTTTAAGTTCAGCTGAGTTAAATCCCACCCTCAGTATTCACCCCCTGTTTGGAGAATATGACATGGAAACGTGATGAATATCAAACTGGAGTGGGGACAACACTGTGGTCAGGCAGACACTTATCAGTAAAGATGTTATTCTCTAGTCTGAAGTGAAAACTGCTGCACCTCTCAGCAAGACCAAAAGTATTTTGGCTTTTCTTTATGAATGATCTGCAGTAGTTGGTTTTAATAGGTGTATCTAGCAATTCAGCCAGGAGCTGGAGTTGTGTTGTTATAGCCTCTTCATGCATATGGAAACTAAGGCTGTTCTTGGCTACATTGGTGGCAGGCACATTTGACAGTTGCAGATGGTATCTGGCTTCCCACACTCATGTCTGTTTATGAGGCTGGTTGTGCGCTCCTATTCACTTGGCTTTTTTGATTCATGAGCATTATAGAAGGTGCCAAGTGAACATGATCTGATACAGACAGCTTTGCTTCAAATGAAATCTTTACTGCAAGGCAGCAGTTGCAACGTTACCCTACGTCTCTGATTACGATATCTGTTGATACTGATGCACCCAAATAGGAATTTTTGACTTAGAATGGATGGAAAATACAAGGTGCCTGTGGTGAGCCTCAGTGGCCATGCTGAGACCACATAATGGCATCTATCAGAGGATGAGTGCTTAGTATTTTCTGAAAATCAGAAGAGACATTTTTTAGGAATGCCATTCTATTTGGTTCTAAAGTTTCAATTATACTGAAAAAATAAATTAAAATTTTGTCTTACCATTGAAAATCATTTAGAACAAAAAATCCCTTTGTTAAAAGCAACCATACCAATATCTTTTTATGTTTCCTGTTTGACTCGTCTTTGTGCCTCAAAGTCTTTGCTACATACTGCTTTGCTCATTTAGCAAACTGCAAGCAGACTGCAAGTTACAACATGAAAAGGAAGGGACTGTCTATACTGGATATCAGGACATGCTTCTTAAAACATTTCCAGAAAAATGAGACTTGATTGTAAAGCCTTGTGAGACTACAATGCAGATAAGAATCTAGTGAGATACTGTATTAGCAAACTGGCAGGAAACAGGTACCCTAGATTTCAAAAACTGTTGAATACTTTCTTGTATCTCTAAATGTTTTAATCCCTTGAAAATGGGGCCATTAGGTAAGTGCTTGTAAGTAGAAGACAGTATCTTCAAAAAGTTTCTAACCATTTAGGGTGGGATTGTCTGACTTTGTGAGAGTGGTGAATCACCTGCTCACAAGACAGACATTTAAGCCTGTATGTCCTGAGTGCTACTCATCTACCTACACAACTGTAGAGAGAGACTAAATTACCATATTATACGAGACAGACAACATGTAGGTAAAGTGGGATAAAGCCTACCTTTAGGCTTTACTAATCTATAGAGACCGCACACAGATGTCACCTAGATTATAGAATAGGGGCTTGATGAGAACAGACTAGTGCTTTATAATTTGTCTTTTTAAGAAACTCAAAACCTTTGAATAAACGGGACATGTATCTCCCATTCATAATGGGAAGATTTTGTTCCTGAAGGCCTAGATTAATCTGTTTCAGTAAATTGTCACACTGACTATTCTGATGATGAACTCTGTCTATATGACAATAATAAATGCAGCATAGCAAATAGTCAAGACAGTGTAGACTGTATAGTACAGAAGGAGAAGACACCGGAAGAAAGAAATGAATTATTTAGTAACAAAGCAGGAGACAGGACAAGATTTCTGAAAAACAGTAGGTTTTTCATACAGCAATTTAAATCAGTACAAAAGTTTCAGTTAACTTTGCAGTTAGATTTTTGAACATTGTGAGAGAAAGTTTCAGGGTGAAAGAGAAGACAAGAAAGAACCTCATTAATTTTTAATCTTTGAAAAAGTTGTCAGCGAAAGGGATTATGGATTCATTGTAATTATAATTTGTTAAATGTAAAACAAATCCATTTATTTAGACTTCTTAATTCCCTTCTGGATAATTTAACAATTTGGATAATTGGATTTAGCTGGATGATTGCAAGGGAAGATCTTGGCCCTGAACACTTTTGAAAAATGCCAGACATTCTAAATTTAACATTCTGTCTTTCCTATCTCTAATTACTGGTCTGAGTGGTCAACATATATGCTTTAAATTTGCAGTCTTACACATTGTATAGGTCGATGTCTAAAAATAGTCAAATAACTATCTTTAATGGGCTAAATATAATGCTTTATTTCATGCCTTCATTATACCTAGATTTCTTTTTTTTTGGTTGCTGATGTGAAATTGTACTAGAGACAATCTTTATAGAAAACACAAAACGAGAGATTAATTCCTGAACAATAACACAGATACGTACCCAGACAAGTTTTACTAAGTTTCTAGATGACTGAATTAATAATTCTTTGCATTATTTCAAAATACAAAGGAAAAAATATTCTTTTTAGTTCTTTTCAAATCTTTTTCATCTATTCACATCAGTCAATTACACATTAGTTCAGCAAAGCAGTTAAGCACCTGAAAAACTTCATGACTGTGAAAAGTGTCACCAAATATTTCCTGCAATCATCTTTTCCAATCTTATTCTAGTGTTTAGTTGTTTTTGCACTTTTGCTGATGTATTTAGAGGTCATCTAATTTATCTTCTAGCCATAACTTGTTATTCCCTACTGTCCTGGTTTCAGCTGGGATAGAGTTAATTTTCTTCTTAGTAGCTAGTAGAGTGCTGTGTTTTGGATTTAGGATGAGAATAATGTTGATAACACACTGATGTTTTGGTTCTTGCTAAGTAGTGCTTACACTAGTCAAGGACTTTTTCAGCTTCCCATGCTCTGCCAGGTGCACAAGAAGCTGGGAGGGGGGGCACAGCCAGGACAGCTGACCCAGACCAGCCAAAGGGCTATTCCACACCGTATGACATCATGCTCAGTATATAAACTGGGGGCAGCGATCGCTGCTGGGGGACGTGCTAGGCATCGGTCGGCGGGTGGTGAGCCAATTGTATAGTGTATCCCTTGCTCTGTATATTATTATCGTATTATTATTATTATATTATTATTATTATTACTACTATTCTATTTCATTTTACTTCAATTATTAAACTGTTCTTATCTCAATCCACGAGTTTTCTGACTGTAACCCTCCCAATTCTCTTCCCCATCCCACTGGGGTGGGGGGAGTGAGCGAGCGGCTGCGTGGTGCTTAGCTGCTGGCTGGGGTTAAACCACGACAGTCCTTTTTGGCGCCCAACGTGGGGGCTCGAAGGGTTTGAGATAATAACAGATTAACCAGAGCGTGGTAAGGAATTTGTATGTGTTAACAATTGCTCATCATAATATTGATTCATCTGTTCTCGGTATTAGTCTACCTGATTTGCACCATGCTTTTGTTTTTGCAGTACGTGTTAAAAATTGGTGTTGGGTTTTGCAGTTTGCTGTGCTCTGCAGTGATCAGTGAAGTTTTGCCTGGGAGATTTGTTATTAAAACACTGACCTTGAGCGCTATCTGGTATTTGGGTTCTGTAGTGAAGCCATTACTGTACTTCGGGTACCACCTCATGGAGACACTTGGCAATTATACCTCTTCCTCTGAGAGCTTCTTTATGGAGGAAATACAGAATAGCACGTTTGTTGTTTTCTTCTATGATGTTTCGTCCTTCATTGCAACAACTTTTCAGTATCTTGAGCATCCTTGGGTAGTTAAGATATATCTATTGATAGTTCTTGGGAATATTGTTTCAGTTTTGTCTAAGGTTAATAAGCACCTTAAGAATATCATCCAGAGATCTGCTCCAAGGCTGGATAGTTATGAGTGGCAGGGTGTGTGGGAGAGCATGGGCAAGTACCTGGGACAGTGGGCACCTCCAATGTTTTGGAACTTCACTCCTGAACAAGTGCAGAATCCTGAAAATCTAGTAAAGTATTTGGAAAAAGTATGTTGTCACCCTGGCAACTCCAGAGAGACACAAATCACTGCAACATGCTGGGGCCTGGCCCATGCTTACCGAGCCCTATTCAACACTATTCAGAACCCACAAGGGGAAGGGAAGGTCCCTGGATCTGACGACAAAATGACAGATGCTGTGGCTGCGCCAGCCCCTGCGCCAGCCCCTCAGGCCCCCACGACAGTCACTGTGGTTGCGCCAGCCCCCACAACAGGCACTGCGGTTGATCCAGAGAACCAACCCGTGCCAGTATCAGTTGCCCCTATACAGAAGAAAAAATATACAAGGAAATCAGCTCGTTTAGTAAAAGCTGATGATGAGCCAGCGTCATCAAGAGAACAGGAGGAGGAAGAGGCAGAACCCATAAACGAGACAGTAACCACATGATCCCTATCCCTGAGTGAGCTGCGAGATATGCGAAAAGATTTCAGTCGTCGTCCAGGCGAGCCCATCATCACCTGGCTGCTCCAATGCTGGGATAATGGGGCCAGTAGCCTGGAATTAGAGGGTAGGGAAGCCAAGCAGCTGGGATCTCTTTCTAGGGAAGGAGGCATTGACAAAGTGATTGGAAAAGGGGTAAAAGCCCTCAGCCTTTGGAGGCGACTCCTGTCAGGCGTGAAGGAAAGGTATCCCTTCAAGGAAGATCTTATATGTCACCCAGGCAAGTGGACTGCCATGGAGAGAGGTATCCAGTACTTGAGGGAATTAGCCGTGCTGGAGGTGATTCATAATGACCTGAACAATGAGCAGTTATCCAAAGATCCAGATGAAGTCCAGTGCACACGACCCATGTGGCGGAAGTTTGTACGGAGCGCACCATCATCGTACGCAAACTCATTGGCAATAATGACCTGGAAAGATGAAGAGGGACCAACGGTGGATGAATTGGCTGGCCAACTCCGACAATACGAAGAAAGTCTCTCTTCCTCCCTACGGGCCTGCATCTCGGCTGTGGAGAAGTTGTCCCAGGATTTCCAGCAGTTCAAAGAGGACATGTCCTACTCCTCACCTGTACAGACCAGTATCTCAGCCATTAGGAGTAAGCGTCCCTCTCTTCAAGAGAGAAGATATAGTGGATACACACCACGGGCCACCCTGTGGTTTTATCTGCGTGACCACGGAGAGGACATGAGGAAGTGGGATGGAAAATCTACCTCGACCCTAGAGGCACGAGTACGTGAGTTGCAAGGAAAAAAAGGTGGTTCTTCCAGGAAAATTGCTGCTCCAGTTTCCAATGAGCAGTTCCCCAGACAAAGTAGAAGGGCTGATTTTGCTTCCGATCTTAGTAAAGGGATTTTCGATTCACATGTACAAGAAGTGAATAACGAATGCTATAACCAGGACTAGAGGGGCCCTGCCTCCAGCCAGGTGGAGGAGAGGGACAACCGGGTGTACTGGACTGTGTGGATTCGATGGCCTGGCACATCACACCCACAGGAATATAAGGCTTTAGTAGACACCGGTGCACAGTGTACCTTAATGCCATCAAGCTATGAAGGAGCAGAACCCATCTGTATTTCTGGAGTGACAGGGGGATCCCAAGAGTTGACTGTATTGGAGGCCGAAGTAAGCTTAACCGGGAAGGAGTGGCAGAAACACCCCATTGTGACTGGCCCGGAGGCTCCGTGCATCCTTGGCATAGACTACCTCAGGAGAGGGTATTTCAAGGACCCAAAAGGGTACCGGTGGGCTTTTGGCATAGCTGCCTTAGAGACAGAGGAAATTAAACAGCTGTCTACCCTGCCTGGTCTCTCGAAGGACCCTTCTATTGTGGGGTTGCTGAGGGTCAAAGAACAACAGGTACCAATCGCTACCACAACAGTGCACCGGCGGCAATATCGCACCAACAGAGACTCCCTGATTCCCATCCATAAGCTGATTCGTCGACTGGAGAGCCAAGGAGTGATCAGCAAGACTCGCTCACCTTTTAACAGTCCCATATGGCCAGTGCAAAAGTCTAACGGAGAGTGGAGACTAACAGTAGACTATCGGGGCCTGAACGAAGTCACGCCGCCGCTGAGTGCTGCCGTGCCGGACATGCTAGAACTTCAATATGAATTGGAGTCAAAGGCAGCCAAATGGTATGCCACAATTGATATCGCTAATGCGTTTTTCTCTATCCCTTTGGTGGCAGAGTGCAGGCCACAGTTTGCTTTCACTTGGAGGGGTGTGCTACTGCCCCAGGGGTGGAAACACAGCCCCACCATTTGCCATGGACTGATCCAGACTACATTGGAACAGGGTGGGGCTCCGGAACACCTGCAATACATTGATGACATCATCGTGTGGGGCAACACAGCAGAAGAAGTTTTTGAGAAAGGGAAGAAAATAGTCCAAATCCTTCTGGAAGCCGGCTTTGCTATAAAACAAAGTAAGGTCAAGGGACCTGCACAGGAGATCCAGTTTTTAGGAATAAAATGGCAAGATGGACGTCGTCAGATCCCAATGGATGTGATCAACAAAATCACAGCCATGTCTCCACCAACTAGCAAAAAGGAAGCACAGGCTTTCCTGGGCGTTGTGGGTTTTTGGAGAATGCATATTCCAAATTACAGTCTCATCGTAAGCCCTCTCTATCAAGTGACCCGGAAGAAGAACGATTTCAAATGGGGCCCTGAGCAACGACAAGCCTTTGAACAAATTAAACGGGAGATAGTTCATGCAGTAGCCCTTGGGCCAGTCCGGGCAGGGCAAGATGTAAGGAATGTGCTCTACACTGCAGCCGGGGAGAATGGCCCTACCTGGAGCCTGTGGCAGAAAGCACCGGGGGAGACTAGAGGTCGACCCCTAGGGTTTTGGAGTCGAGGATACAGAGGATCCGAGGCTGGCTATACTCCAACGGAGAAAGAGATATTGGCAGCATATGAAGGGGTTCGAGCTGCTTCGGAAGTGGTTGGTACTGAAGCACAGCTCCTCCTGGCACCCCGACTGCCAGTGCTGGGCTGGATGTTCAAAGGGAGGGTCCCCTCTACACATCATGCAACTGACGCTACATGGAGTAAGTGGATCGCACTGATCACACAACGGGCCCGAATAGGAAACCCCAGTCGCCCAGGAATCTTGGAAGTGATCATGGACTGGCCAGAAGGCAAAGATTTCGGAATATCACCAGAGGAGGAGGTGACACGTGCTGAGGAGGCCCCACTGTATAATAAACTGCCAGAAAATGAGAAGCAATATGCCCTGTTCACTGATGGGTCCTGTCGTCTTGTGGGGAAGCATTGGAGGTGGAAAGCTGCTGTATGGAATCCTGTACGACAAGTTGCAGAAACTGCTGAAGGAGAAGGTGAATCGAGTCAGTTTGCAGAGGTGAAAGCCATCCAGCTGGCTTTAGATATTGCTGAACGAGAAAAGTGGCCAATGCTATATCTCTATACTGACTCATGGATGGTGGCAAATGCCCTGTGGGGGTGGTTACAGCAATGGAAGCAGAGCAACTGGCAACGCAGAGGCAAACCCATCTGGGCTGCCGCAGTGTGGCAAGATATTGCTGCCCGGATAGAGAACCTGGTTGTAAAAGTACGTCACGTAGACGCTCATGTACCCAAGAGTCGGGCCACTGAAGAACATCAAAACAACCAGCAGGTGGATCAGGCTGCTAAGATTGAAGTGGCTCAAGTGGATCTGGACTGGCAACATAAGGGTGAATTATTTCTGGCTTGGTGGGCCCATGACACCTCAGGCCATCAAGGAAGAGATGCAACATATAGATGGGCTCGTGATCAAGGGGTGGATTTGACCATGGACACTATTGCACAGGTTATCCATGAATGTGAAACATGCGCTGCAATCAAGCAAGCCAAGCGGTTCAAGCCTCTCTGGTATGGAGGACGATGGCTCAAATATAAATACGGGGAGGCCTGGCAGATTGATTATATCACACTCCCACAAACCCGACAAGGCAAGCGCTATGTGCTTACAATGGTGGAAGCAACCACTGGATGGCTGGAAACATATCCCGTGCCCCACGCCACTGCCCGGAACACTATCCTGGGCCTTGAAAAGCAAGTCCTATGGCGACATGGTACTCCAGAAAGAATTGAGTCAGACAATGGGACTCATTTCCGAAATAGCCTCATAGACACCTGGGCCAAAGAGCATGGCATTGAGTGGGTATATCACATCCCCTATCATGCACCAGCCTCCGGGAAAATAGAACGATACAATGGACTGTTAAAGACTACACTAAAAGCAATGGGTGGTGGGACATTCAAACACTGGGATACACATTTAGCAAAGGCCACCTGGTTAGTCAACACTAGGGGATCTGCCAATCGAGCTGGCCCTGCCCAATCAAGACTTTTACGTACTGTAGAGGGAGATAAAGTCCCTGTAGTGCACCTAAAAAATATAACAGGGAAGACAGTCTGGG
Organism: Theristicus caerulescens; assembly: GCA_020745775.1. Lineage (NCBI taxonomy): Eukaryota > Metazoa > Chordata > Aves > Pelecaniformes > Threskiornithidae > Theristicus > Theristicus caerulescens. The sequence continues at coordinate 123,535,204 of CM036559.1, read as the reverse complement.
TTACTCCTGCCTCAGGCAGAGGTAAACCCATCCGTGGGATTGCTTTTGCTCAAGGACCTGGGTGCACTTGGTGGGTGATGCGGGAGGATGGGGAAGTCCGATGTGTACCTCAAGGGGATTTGATTTTGGGTGAAAATAGCCAATGAACTGAATTGTATAATGTTAGTTGCTATATAATACTGGATGTCATCACTTCAATGATTACTATGTGCCATATCAACAGTATACAGTAAGAAGTGCCCAAATTAATGAAGAATGAACTTCGAGGAAACCGAGCAAAGTGCAGCAGTGATGGAACCAGAACTGGCTTCAGCATGCAACAATCCAACACCACACACCATCTTTCCTGCCCTGAAGAACTATTAGGACAGATGAAACCCAAAGTCATGGACTAAATGAACTCAACATTTTAGAGGGATAGCCTATAGACTAAGGAAATTATATCCATGTGTGTATGTGTGTATATATATATATATATATCTCTATATCAAAAGACTGGAAAAGTGGTAGTGATTAATTGGAATGTATTGGAAAGTGTAAGACCTGGGCATGATGTATATGGTATGGAATAAGGGGTGGATACTGTCCTGGTTTCAGCTGGGATAGAGTTAATTTTCTTCTTAGTAGCTAGTAGAGTGCTGTGTTTTGGATTTAGGATGAGAATAATGTTGATAACACACTGATGTTTTGGTTCTTGCTAAGTAGTGCTTACACTAGTCAAGGACTTTTTCAGCTTCCCATGCTCTGCCAGGTGCACAAGAAGCTGGGAGGGGGCACAGCCAGGACAGCTGACCCAGACCAGCCAAAGGGCTATTCCACACCGTATGACATCATGCTCAGTATATAAACTGGGGGCAGCGATCGCTGCTGGGGGACGTGCTAGGCATCGGTCGGCGGGTGGTGAGCCAATTGTATAGTGTATCCCTTGCTCTGTATATTATTATCGTATTATTATTATTATATTATTATTATTATTACTACTATTCTATTTCATTTTACTTCAATTATTAAACTGTTCTTATCTCAATCCACGAGTTTTCTGACTGTAACCCTCCCAATTCTCTTCCCCATCCCACTGGGGTGGGGGGAGTGAGCGAGCGGCTGCGTGGTGCTTAGCTGCTGGCTGGGGTTAAACCACGACACCTACATTTATTTTTCTCATGCCTTGTTTTATCTATATTTAAATCTCCCAAATGCTAAGATTTCATTATCTTGTCTCATTCTACACTAGAAGAGTATCTGAGGTTGCAGAGAAGGGCCACATGCTCATAGTTAGACAATGTGTCAGCACAGGGAACGTGGGCAGATAAGTTTGAGTATGACACGTCAATATAAAGATGAACCTGAGTATGGTGGTTCTGGGTGTATGACAAGAGATCCTTTCATAAGGAAGGGTAGTCATATCCAGTAGCAATGCTAAATGTGGCTCAGTGGGACTGTTACCATCCACTCTCGTATTCTGAGCACTGGGAGGAGAGGAACTTTAGAAGACCCAAATGTTAATTAGATAGTTATGTGCTATTGACTTTAAATGGCTGCACCTGCTAAAGGCAAACCTGTCAACGTCAAAAGGATACTGTAAAATATGATGGTGTTACTATTATGGGTCTAGTCAATACAATTTAACTAATGAGTCAGATTATCCTCATCCACTGTGAAGCCTGCCCACTTCTGCTTGAGGTCCTTCCTTGTAAAAGATCCTTTCCTCTTCAAACATTTTAATATCTTTCTCTATTGGATCTCTTGAGCAGTCTAAATAGCTGCTCTTGTCCTTGTATTGCTTGACAGAATGCCTTTATTTTCTCACACTAAGTGTGGTAGAAACTGCAGAATAAGGGTTACTGGCTTCTGTCCTTAAAGCATTTGTGAGTGTTAATCATCGTTCTCCGTGAAAGGCATGAGTTCACATAGCTGCTTCTCATGGGATACTTAAGATGAACGTAAAACAATGACCATCCCACAGTTCTGATGAAATCAAAACCTCTGAAACCGTGCTGGAAATGTACTTGAGTAAGCTTTTACTGTGGTCTCTGGCTTGCTCCTGCTGAGCTGCAAATAAGCAATTTAAAAGACTTAGAAATACAAGTGTTCATGGCAAGTCTGTGACTTACTCACTGCTCAGCAGCCTCACTAAAAACCTGCAATCTTTTTTTTTTCCCCTTTTCATTTTGATACATAGAAACATAGGATTGGAAGAGTCTGCCTGGCTCACTAAGACTAGTTCCCTGATGACGGAGGTACCATGTGATGTAATCTCTTTCATAAACTGCCCAGGCTCTCTCTGAAACCTAATTGTGTTTTGGAAGCTTGGTTTTTGCTGCCACTACTTTGATGTACAAAAAACGTGTAAGAAAATGTTCAGACAGCAGAGCCCTGCAGTGGACAGCACTCCAGTTGTCCACCACCAGTACTGAGAAGAGGAGAAGGATCACCTCCCTCAACCTGCTGACAATGGTCTTCCTAATGCCATCCAGGAGGTTGTTGGCCTTCTTTTTCCAAGGACACATTGCTGGATATTGTTCTTCTTAAGAAACATTTCTCCCTCTTCAACTTTTACTGACATATTGTATTTACTCTGACATATTGCATTTACTGAGAGGAAATATGCCATCTTTCTTCCTTCACTGTGCCACACTGAACAAGCTGTCACTCTTACAATTTCCTGAAATGGTCTTTTAATTCCTCAAACCACGCTATAGTACTTTTGCATGCATGTTCCAGTTGTACTGTATTTTTAATAAACACAGAGGACACTATAAAACCTTCCAGATGAGACTATAAGAACAACCATAGTGAATCAGAGCAAAAGTTCTGATCTACCTATCCAAGTATCTCATCTCAGCTGTACCTTAGACAGTGGTTCTATATGGGGTGGGAGCAGTACTACCTGATCCCTGCTGTAAACATCATCAGCTCATTTTAAGATGAGATGAGCACAGTCATAGAACATAGTCTTCTATGATGAGTTGCTATGCGCATGTGTTTACTTTATGATATTTCTTATTAGCTTCATGCTTACAGTGAAAGTCTTTTAATTGATAGCGCATAGTGGAAACTCTCACCTCAGCCAAACCATCTAAAAATTAAGTGGTGTGGTGATGCACACTTTTGAACATTGTAGCATTACATTCATCCCATTTGAATTACTACAGCCGCCTTTGTCTTCTCATTCAGTTTTCTGATTCCTGTTTTGGTAGGGTGTTTCAATATTGACTTATCAGCAACTTTCATTAGTGCTCTTTTATTTTTGTGTCATATGCTTTTGTGAAAATAATAAACTTGGCCCCAAGACACGTCTTTACCTTTCCTCTATTGCAATATTTTCTCTTTCAACAAAACTAGTAGTCATGAAGTCTTGACCTTTTTTTGATTTTTCAAAATGTTTACACTTCATTTCATTTCAGCTAACTTTTTTTTCACTGGCACTGTACCAGCCGCCTTATTCAGGTGATGGATGGAATACATTCACTTTTGTCAGAGAATTATTTGTCTTCGCAAAGAAAGTTACCAGGTAATTCCTGTGCAATTTACCTTGCTGAGTATGTTGCATTTTATTTAATTTTATTCCATTTTCTGTTTATCTCTGTATACTTTGGAGCAAAACTTACAATTCTTTAGTTGTCTGCAGGACATCCCCATCCTTAAATATGGCATTTCATTTACCAAGAAGCCTTGCTACTACCCTCACAACTTCATTTACCAATTTCAGCAACATTCTGGGATGGAAAACTGCTAGTATCTGTCATTGGGTGCATTGGCTACATCTCAATCAAGCTGAAAGAGCAGCCCTTCAGAGGTAGTGTGAACAGTGTACTCCAAGTCCTCTCCACTCTCTACCTTCATTTGGTCCATATGACTGCTTTATGTGAACACAAAGAAACCTTTTCTGGCATGTCCATCTGTTTGTTAATCCATTGAGCATGTTCAGATACAGTTTTGTGTGCTCTGAACATTACATTCTGACTGCTGAGGAGTCTGCAAGCTTTCAGACTAACAGTCAGTGTAGTCGAGACAGGAGAATCTAGTCCTGACGTAGTCTTAAGGACAACCTTTAACAGAGGATTAAGATACATTCTCAGTTTTACTCCCACCTTAAATGGTTAAATTCCAGTTCCATATCCACTAAACCAATGGATGTCTCCTTTTTCTCATATTTGGCAACATCATCCTTACTGAAAAGTGAGAGGGAAGTATTTATTCAGCTTTTGGACCATAGCTATATTGTCTTTAATCACTATCTCACTTCAACTGTATAGCAACTTCACATCTTATTTCCTTGGGTTTCTTTTGCTTTACATGGCAGAAGAACCTTTCATTGCTTGTTTTCAATTGCTCTACTGTCGTGGTTTAACCCCAGCTAGCAACTAAGCATCACGCAGCCGCTCGCTCACTCCCCCCCGGTGGGATGCGGGAGAGAATCGGAAGGGTAAAAGGGAGAGAACTCGTGGATTGAGATAAGAACAGTTTAATAATTGAAGTAAAATAAAACAGAATAGTTAAAGAGGTAAAGCAAAAGCTGCACATGCAAACAAAGCAAAACAAGGAATTAATTCGCTACTTCCCATCGGCAGGCAGGTGTTCGGCCATCCCCAGGAAAGCAGGGCTCCATCACGCGTAACGGTTACTTGGGAAGACAAACGCCATCACACCAGATGTTCCCCCCTTCCTTCTTCTTCCCCCAGCTTATATACTGAGCATGACGTCATGTGGTATGGGATAACTCTTTGGCCAGTCTGGGTCAGCGCCCCTGGCTGTGCTCCCTCCCAGCCCCCCATGCACCGGGCAGAGCAGGGGAAGCTGAAAAGTCCTTGACCAATGTAAGCGCTACTTAGCGACTATTTAGCGGTACTTAGCATCGCCATTGTTCTCGTCCTAAACCCAAAACACAGCCCCATACCGGCTACCAAGAAGAAAATTAACTCTATCCCAGCTGAAACCAGGACATCTACTATTTTTACAGAAATTTTTGCTTTATCCCTATACTTAGAGATGCTGAAGACCTATTTTCTCTTATTCATTCTTTTTGTCTGTTCATAGAATCATAGAATCATAGAATCATAGAATCATAGAATCATAGAATTGCCAAGGTTGGAAAAGACCCTTAGGATCATCAGGTCCAACCGTTAACCTACCACCGCCAAGTCCACCACTAAACCATGTCCTTAAGCACCACATCTACCCGTCCTCCAAATACCTCCAGGGATGGGGACTCAACCACTGCCCTGGGCAGCCTGTTCCAGTGCCTGACAGCTCTTTCAGTAAAGAAGTTTTTCCTAATATCTAACCTAAACTTACCTGGCGCAGCTTGAGGCCATTTCCTCTCGTCCTATCGCTTGTTATTGGGGTGAAGAGACCGACCCCCACCTCTCTACAACTTCCTTTCAGGTAGTTGCAGAGAGCAATAAGGTCTCCCCTCAGCCTCCTCTTCTCCAAACTAAACAACCCCAGCTCCCTCAGCCGCTCTTCATAAGACTTGTTCTCTAGACCCTTCACCAACCTTGTTGCCCTTCTCTGGACACGCTCCAGCACCTCGATGTCCTTCTTGAATTGAGGGGCCCAAAACTGAACACAGTATTTGAGGTGTGGCCTCACCAGTGCCAAATACAGGGGCACTATCACCTCCCTGGTCCTGCTGGCCACGCTATTCCTGATACAAGCCAGGATGCCATTGGCCCTCTTGGCCACCTGGGCACACTGCTGGCTCATGTTTAGGCGGCTGTCAACCAACACCCCCAGGTCCTTTTCAGCCAGGCTGCTTTCCAGCCACACCTCCCCAAGGCTGTAGCGTTGCCTGGGGTTGTTGTGACCGAAGTGCAGGACCCGGCACTTGGCCTTGTTGAACCTCATACAGTTGGCCCCGGCTCAACAATCCAGCCTGTCCAGGTCCCTCTGCAGGGCCTTCCTGCCCTCCAGCAGATCGACACTCCCACCCAATTTGGTGTTATCTGCAAACTTACTGGAGTGCACTCAATCCCCTCATCCAAATTGTCAATAAAGATATTAAACAGGACTGGTCCCAACACTGAGCCCTGTTCATTATTAAATCTCTGCTTTTTGAATTGTTAGATAGTCCTGTTGGGCCCAAACCACTTCTCTACACATCTTGAGACACAACTATGTATAATTATCAGCCACTTTATCTAAGGTTCTTAGGTATATTATTTTAGACCTGTCACCAGTAGACAAGGAGGACGCTAAGGAAGACACATTTTTACAGTTGTAGAAAACTGTATCTTCCTTAGCGTCCTCCTTGTTTATTGTGACAGGTCTAAAATAATACACCTTTTATTGGCCAAGCGACAGTCTCCTAATACTTTCAGGAACAGGACGCCCTTGTCATTACTGTTCATTTGTTCTCCATTCTGTTTCTGGAAAGTCGAAGTTTCCCACTAAGACCCAGATTGTGGTAATGCTTATTTCTGTTTCCAAGTACAGCTGATACCCAGCATTAAATTAGTAGAATTTCTTCAACCACTCCAACGTTTTTTCAACCTAAACAGATTTTATTTTATGCTTTATCTCCCTTCTTAGCTCTATAAAGTCTATCATATCTTTAATCTGGGATATGACCCCATGACAATAATTTGTGTTTCTACCTTCCTAAACACCATGCCCAGGAGTACCAACGCTCTGTACCATGACAACTATGTCACCATGTCATTTCTGTAGTGTCTGTCTATACTTATGGTGTTATTTCTATAATGTCTTGTTTCACCTCCTGCACTTCTATCTCTAGCTACTCCACTTTGTTGCTCAGGAATCTTGTATTAGTCTACATATTGTTCAGTTGTCCTTTTTGTTGAGCATTCTTCCTCACTTCTACTTCAGTTTCCATAGGGATCCTTTCTCCATCAAATATATACCAGCTCCAGTAATGATGCTTAATGGATAGGGAAAATTCAGTTTCTTTCCCTATGCCATTTACCCAGGCGTAGTGCAAGGAAAAGAGTTCAATCTTCTTTTTTTCCTAGGTGCTACTTTTTTGAGAGAGGATTTTTGGAAATTTCCTGTTAGCTTTGAAGCCAGCAATATTTTCTTTGGCTTGGCATTGCCCACAGAAATTGGATTCATTTTTCCTTTCAATCACTGGATGGCACTGAACAACAGTCTCTGGGTATTGGCAGCTCAAGCTCAGTTTATGATGCAGAAGACAGGGAGGTAGATCTGAGAGGTCTTGTTTATCTCCATAACACCATGCAATATTGGGCAGATACTAGCCTGGCTCTCAAAAACACTCTAGCTGAAACCATGTGGTGTTGCTATTGAGTTAATAAGCCCTGTCCCTTTTAAGCAGTTTAGTTGTGACCCATAGCCAAACTAATGTTGGTTGCACAGAAAGATCAGTTGCAGATGGTTTGGGTCTACATTCAATGCTTTTAATATTCTGTGTGACAAAATCAGCTGTTTTCATTTGTAGCAGTATATAAAAGTGTGATTTAAATATAGTTATACACATATATAATAGAATGGCTTGCTGATGCTGCTGCTGTTAGTAAAGTTTAAAGATTGTATGATGGTTAAGTATGGTTAATTTTACTTGTCTTTAGGCAAATTGTTGTGATTTCTTTAGGCAGAATGAAAAAAAAAAGAAACTTCCACTTTTGCCTCAGGTTAAAGTTTTATGTATGAAGGATACTAAAGTGTTAGAAAAAATAGATCTCAACCTTCTGAAAAGTTCTACTAAATAAATCCAGGTTTCATTTTACCCCTCAGAAGTATCTGGGGGGGTATATAAAACCAGAGAAGTCTAATGAAAACTCACTCCTCCCTGACTGTGAGATAAAGGCCAGTCCTTCTAAGTGTAGGCTAACCTTTTTCCATGTGTTTAAACATCTAAGTTGTTGCTTCTACCATTTAATTTCTTTAGGTAAATTTATGACTTCTTGTATTTCATCTGTTGTAGGTGGAGATTAATCATTATTTAAATTTAAATGATATAACGGCAACATCTGTTACTTAGTAACACAAATGTATGATTATATTCTGAGGTAATTAACTATTTTCATAACCCTTTTTGAGCAAATTACATAGCTCATTAGACTTAGAGTCACCTGCACCCTACACAGACTCTGTGCTAGTGCAAATTGTGTACAGAAATTGCCTTGGGAGCATGTTTGCCCTAAACTATGCCTGCTGGGGCTGACGTGACTAGAAGAGGGCTGGTACCCACTTGAACTGCTGAGTCACAACACGTTACAGCTGGATTCAGGACGTGTCTGCATCTTGCAGCCTGCAATGCCACATTTGCTATTGCCAGAGATTCAGACAGGACTGCCTGAAACATTCAGCCTTAAAAGTAAACAGAAAGAGACCTCTCGGTTGAGGGAGAAATAGCTATGTAATGAGATGGTGAAACAGTGGAAATCCATATGACATTTAAGAAGTGTGAAAATATACTTATTCATAGAAGTGCAGTCATCTGAAATACAGGGATCAAGAAATCTAGAGGGCTCCCTGGAGTAACATAATACCAGGAACTTGGGGAAAGATGGGACAAACAAGATAAACTATTGATTAAACGAGATAAACTGTTGATTAAACAAGATATTGGGGGAGGTTCCCAGTTTCTATAAGAATGCTTACCTTTGCTGGTGTACACGCAACTGAGCATAGATGGCATCCCTACATGGTCTGCAGCATTTCATGTTGAGTCATACACCGCTTGCTTCTTCTCCATTGCAGTTGATGAGAATGATGACACTGGCTACATGAGGCTGAAGTGTGTCATGCATAAAGTGCATCACATACCCCAAAACCACTGCATAGCTGACTTCTGTACTCTCTGTGTTACAAAAAGTTGTGTAAAAAGGAGACAAGACCTGAAGTGACATGAGAATGAAGCAATTTATATCATTGCAGATCAAGAGCTGGATGTTGCCTTCTGAAAGAAGGTGTAAACAGGAAGAGAATTACTATTTTGGGCCCTAGTGATTTATGTATGTTCTATAAGTTTTTATAACTTCTTTATTCTCTTCCCTGTGTGCATGTGCCACCCACAGATTGTGACATACATCTCTGGTAGCAGCACCTGAACACAGAACTGCCAATGGATGCTGAAGTGTTACAGGGTATTTACACAGAATCAACCACTGTTACTCCATTTCTGCTACTATACCTGCTGTTCTCTGTTTGCTAATGACATTTTTTTCTCTGATCTTTTCCTAAATGTTTTTAATTCATAGCTTGGATTTAGAGCTGAATATCCAAGATGGACATGGATAAGCATAAACAATTATTTAGAGACTAACTGACGCAAGTTCAAACAGGGTCTCAGTTGTACTTCTGGTACTCTATTCTATAATTTTTGTGCTCTATTGTACCAGGAAGTGCTGCTAACTCAAAACTATTTTCCTATATTGAAACAAGTAGGAGAATTTTTAAAAAATCCTTTTTAATGAGGCACCTTCTAAAAAATTGCCTCTTATTAATCACAATCTTTTAAAAAACAATATAAAATAACCTTTCCACTTAAAAACAAATCTCAGAAGAAGTAACACTTCAGGTTAATTTTGCACGCTACCTTCAGTTGATTAGAGTCCATTATAATCAGGATGAACTGAGAGTTAAATGACACCCTGATAGTTTCTGTCCTGTTAGCAAAATTCTTCTTAGCATGTATAAATATTTAAGGATAAGACACATTATATTGGGGCAGCAAGGCCACAATCTTCACTCTATACTTACAGTCAACCCTAAATATTCAAATAAAAAATTGAAACAAACACATTTAACAGAAATATTTTATGTGATACACCTGAAAGTCACTGAAGTACCTGGGGCTACAGAAACTGCACAGGGAAATCCATTCTGGGTCATAACCAAACACAAGGGCTTCCTACCACTCTCAAAAGATGTTTTACTCCAGAACAAGTGACTGAGCATATTCTTACTGTAAAATACATTAAATAAGTCTAATAAAAAAACCTAGAAAAGTGATGGATATAGCTAGTGATTAGACACTAAACAGATTGTTTCTGACTGGCATGTCTTGGAAAGCTATCAGACTTGCCACCTGGCTGTGGCTTTTTTGTTTGTTTGTTTATCAATTAATGCTATGTTGTTCTTTTAATGCACATATTTTAGAAATGTATAATAAGATCTCATGAAGACATTTGGCACTGTTCATAGAATGACTATTACACTGCCTCAACAATGTGACGGGCTCCACTAACCTGCGGCTGTCACACCGCCTGTCTGGACTGCCTATGCACAGAAACAGGTTAGGCAGGCAGAATCAGATGCTGAGATTCACCTCCCCTAGCTGTACGCAGTGATGGAAATTGGACACTTGGATAGGTGCCTCGCCAGCAAGCTAAAAATATCAGTAATCATTGCCTAAAAAAACTCAAACTCAAATTGAAGATCCTTTGGATCCTATCTACAATTAAAATTAGGCATATGCATAACATTTTTCAAGGTCTGTGTTTAAATTTCAGAAATGGAGATGAGTGTCAAAAATTTGGTTTAAATCATGTAAATGTTTAGAAATAAGTAACTGAATATATTCAAAATACTACATGTAACTCCCCAAGCCCACACATGCATATAAGCTTTTGCAAAAAAGTCACGTGCATGAAATATTTTCTAATGACTTCTTGAACTATAGACTGAAGAATAAAAAAGCAGAGCAAGTGTTATATGCAAAGAGTCATATCTATTAAGAATTTTTGGAAAATAAATTCTAGAGCAGGCCACACATGATGGCCACTATTCCTGTTGACTATTTCCTTATGTATTTTACTAACAAACAAACAAACATATATAAATTTTTTATTGCTTGGTTCATGGAAAAGAAAACTCACTTTTTGGATTAAAGCCACTGACAAGTATGCAGCCATGTAGAAATGTATTATTCAATATATTTTGATTTAAGTGCTTGCTTACTCTCTTCCTGAGACTCTAGGTAAATTAATACCCATGCTGTTCATAATAATTAAATTTCTAGCCTGAGATTCAGTCCCCAAACACATGGTAAACAGATCCACCATGAAAAATTACAAAAATGTATTAATAAAAGATCCATTGCTAGGGTAGATGATAACTCTGCTATATGAACCTCCTCCTGCATTCTTTTTCTACTTTACACTATGCTTTGAGCATTCCTACATACTTGGGACCACACAGTTTTTATTTTAGTATATGTTTTACATAATATTTGGGGAAAAGAAATATCTGAATTTCTCTCTTTAGTCAGGAAGCTGGCATCGTCCTTCTATCAAATAGTGCTATGTCAAACTAAGTTTTACTACTGCTTTGCTGTTTATTGCAAATCTACAGGTCCTTTGTGGGGAGAGGAGGCAGAAAGAGATTTTCAAAACAGTAAGGATGAGGTTAAATTTTAAACTTTAAATCACCTGTAACTTGTTTATCTAGATAAATCTCATCAACTGGAATTTGATCCATTTGCCTATATACAGGTCTCTACTTCACCTGATAGCATATGAGATATCTGCAAAAGGCTAGCAGATACAAAACAGGACTTAAAGGACATCCATACCCTTTTGCAGTGGCAGCTAGGGGCCAGATAGGGTAAGATACAACATCTAAAACTGACCTCTTGGATTCCTTTTATAACTGATGGAAAGACAGGAGTCTATTTTAGGGAAGGATGAATTGTCCTCCAGAAATATGTATCTCTTTCCATTTACCATAGAGCAAAACTAATTTACCAGCTTGGGTCAGATATCCAGGTTTTAGCTGGCTAAAATTAAGTAAAATTAGTCTGGTCCCAAGGCATTCTCAGTACCCTTACAGACCTTTTCTAAGGATCTAAGGATGTGGTTTTACCTACATAAACCAGTTCTAGTGTACATAACATACACATAATATTGCTTCAATGTGTTGACTAAACCCTTTCCTCCTAACCTGTAAGTCTGTTTACCTTAATTTATGCTACAGCTTTAGTCAAAGAATTGAGCCAGCCAGCTCCTATGGATAACTTTTTAAAAGTTTTGTCCCAAACTGCAGTTTGTTAGTACTTACTTAACAGAGCTAAAGTTTGGTAATGCCAGATTTTAAACCCGAACACATACTAAGTGGCCACAAAAAATCTGCACAGCCAATGCATGGTGAGCTCTGAAGCTTTTGAAAAGACTTGAAATCATTCATCTTCAAGGTCACAGACATGCTTATATTGCCCAATATCTTTATGGAAAATTTCCACAAAGTACAACAGACCATTTTTGTTTGTGTGCCACTGGGTGATAATGAAATACAATGGAGGAGATCTTGATAAGTCATTTCCAGCTGCCTCTGCTTCCTACTGAAATCGCATATAAAATGAGAGCAGCTAAAAAGCCAACTGGTATTGCCACTTTTCTATATTGGTACTTAAATAATCACAAGTTGAGATGCAAAACATTCCATTGCCATCAAACAGGATGTGTTGTTGTCTTGCCATGAATACGAATACTGCATCTTAAAAGTAATAGCTTTGCCTGGACCTGTTTCAAGTCCTGAGGATGGTTTTAAACTCACATTTCTACAAAATTCATGTGATGAGAGGTCTCCGGGAATTGTTAGTTTCAGCAGTACCTAATTAACACTCTCATGCATGCACAAGTGGAAACTGTATTCCAAAACACATCTCCTTTTGTCTTTGAGTTAAAATGTTTGTCTTGGCATAGGGATTACTGCTCACCACCAATTAAGATTTTTGGGAAGATTCGTAATTATTTTGTTTTCTTGAAGTTATAGAAGAAAAATGACTGATAAAAATTGAAGTGGTATTACATTATTTTCAGGTAGCCTTTGATGGCGAATTTTTAAAACCTCATACTGGTAAGATGAATGGTCACATATTGAGAGTGCAAAAGAAATGAGGTTGTCAGATTTATTCTTGGCTGGCAGAAGGCACTTTGAGCACTTTAATTTGGGTAGGTGTTTGGGGTTATCATACAGATGAAAACCCCTCCCTTGTCAATCCTCCATTATATTTCCTTGATGGAACTGGGATGGTGGAAATGGCCCAGGGGAGTTAAGGAAGCTTTCAATTCCTGCTAAGAAAACTTTTTTCCAAGTAGAGGCACAGCTGATGATCTGGTTCATTATCATAGTAATTGTCTTTGTTCCTTAAGATCATCTCCCTTCTGTACCTTCCCTGTCTTCCTCCATTTTTAGATACAATTTTTTTCTAGCTCTTATGCATTAATTCCGTTATTATTCACATTACATTTATCCTTAAATATTGGAAGCCATTATTCATCATTATTCAGAGAATGAGTAGCAGCAACTTAATTTGCCTATATACTGGCCTGTAACATCTGATCTCCCCAGTACATTTCTCTTTGATTTTTCTCCAAGGCTTTTGAGAACAAAAAGAAAATTGATGTGCTATTTAAATAAATTTGTATATATCTTATTAGCTTTATTTGCATTAGCTGAATTCACACTTTAAAGTTTGCACATCATCTATATAAGTAATAGCAACATTGTTTTCTTACTAGCTACTCTGAGCAATATTTTGCAAGTGGTTGTAAATCCATTGTCATAATTAATTCTAGGATGAAGGACAAAACCCCAAATCTGACATTTCTTTCAAATCAAAGAATGCCCAAATGGTTTGATTGGACATTTTCAAGGGGGAAGGAAAAGACAATGCCCTTGGGTTCTTTTGAAGTTGGAGAAAAAATGTCACATACATAACAAATCTTAAGTGTTATTTTATTTATTATTGATTTTAAACACCCAAATGTCTTCTGAGTAATCCATAGGCATAAAGGACAGCTGCTTTACTTATAGAATTTGGACACTGAAGAGACATTTAGTAAGAAGAAAAAAGGATGGGTTTCTTTTAGGATATGCAAATGGATTTGGGCTCTTTTTTCTGCATTTGAAGATGTTTAAATACAGTCAAGGTTCAGACCATTAGGATGGCACTGAACTTGCATTAATACACTGTTCCTTAAAGACCATCTCCATGTAAATCAGAATTGAGGAATTCACCCATATGGTCCATACAGCCTATGACTTCACTTAAAACAGTGCAATTGGTAATTAGGCAATATACTTTTCAGCTATTAAGGAAGTAAAGTCAAACAATGCATTGAGTTACTTCATGAAAACACATTTTTCCCTTATTAAAGGTATTTGAAACTCTGAAGGTTATTCAAAACATCCAATCTCAGAGTCTAACATTAGCTGATTAAGCTAATTGGCCAGTTTCCCTTTAGAGACAGCAGAGGGGACGATTTATAGCAGGAGCCATAAATTTCCAACCCAAATGTTAAATAAACATCATGAATGCTACCTGCTGTATCTTTCATACTTGTTGGCTCATACTGATCTTGAAAGTCTACTCAGGGATCATTGTCTTCTTTTTTACCCAAAAGAGGCTTGTGAATAGGACTGGATGGAAACAGCATTTCTATGATGGGTAAGAGCATACCCATACTGTAGTAATTTCAGAGTCAATGAACCCGTGTACCCAAGACAGAGGATGAGTTGGCACTGCCCCACCTGAAGCCCAGGACTGCAGTCTCTCAGCTGTCCCAGGACCCAACACATCAGACATGGTCTCCCACATGAAAATGTAACACCTGGGTGCGGTGAGTTGACCCTGGCTGGATGCCAGGTTCCCACCAAAGCCACTGTATCACTCCCCTCCTCAGCTGGACAGGGGAGAAAAAATATAACGAAAGTCTTGTGGGTCGAGATAAGGACAGGGAGATCACTCACCAATTACTGTCACTGGGAAAACAGACTCGACTTGGGGAATAGGTTGGATATTAGGAAAAACTTCTTCACTGAAAGGGTAGTCAGGCACTGGAACAGGCTGCCCAGGGCAGTGGTTGAGTCCCCATCCCTGGAGGTATTTAAAAGACGGGTAGATGTGGTGCTTAGGGACATGGTTTAGTGGTGGACTTGGCAGTGCTAGGTTAACGGTTGGACTTGATAATCTTGAAGACCTTTTCCAATCTAAACGATTCTATAGAATCATAGAATCATAGAATTGTTAAGGTTGGAAAAGACCCCTATGATTCTATAAAAATTAGTTTAATTTATTACCAATCAAATCAGAGCAGGGTAATGAGAAATAAAAACTAAATCTTAAAACACCTTTCCCCCCACCCCTCCCTTCTTTGTGAGCTCAACTTTACTCCTGAATGCTCTACCTCCTCCCCCAACAGAGGTGCAGGAGGATGAGGAATGGGGGTTGCAGTCAGTTCATCACATGTTGTCTCTGCTGCTCCTTCCTCCTCAGAGGGAGGACTCCTCACACTCTTCACCTGCTCCAGCATGGAGTCCCTCCCACAGGAGACAGTCCTCCATGAACTTCTTCAACCTGAGTTCTTCCCACGGGCTGCAGTTCTTCACAATCTGCTCCAGCCCGGGTCCCTTCCACAGGGTGCAGTCCTTCAGGAATAGACCGCTCCAGCATGGGTCCCCCGTGGGGTCACAAGTCCTGCCAGCAAACCTGCTCCACCGTGGGCCCCTCTCTCCATGGGTCCACAGGTCCTGCCAGGAGCCTGCTCCAGCAGGAGCTTCCCATGGGGTCACAGCCTCCTTCGAGCATCCACCTGCTCTGGCGTGGGTCCTCCGTGGGCTGCAGGTGGATATCTGCTCCACCATGGACCTCCATGGGCTGCAGGGGCACAGCCTGCCTCACCATGGTCTTCCCCATAGGCTGCAGGGGAATCTCTGCTCCAGTGCCTGGAGCACCTCCTCCCCCTCCTTCTTCACTGACCTTGGTGTCTGCAGAGTTGTTGCTCTCACATTTTCTCACTCCACTCTTCGCCTGCTGTTGTGCAGGGTTTTTTTCCTCCCTTCTTAACTATGTTATCCCAGAGGCGCTACCACCGTCACTGATGGGCTCAGCCGTGGCCAGCGGCAGGTCCGTCTTGGAGCTGGCTGGCATTGGCTCTATTGGACATGGGGGAAGCTTCTAGCAGCTTCTCACAGAAGCCACCCTTATAGCCCCTGGCTACCAAAACCTTGCCATACAAACCCAATACACTGGGACATCTGAAAACTACTTGCAAATTCAAGGAATGGGAGACCATGGCACAAAATATCCGGTGTACATAAAATCCAGCAACTTCTCCCTCCCTGTCAACATCTCAACATCCCTGCAAAATAGACAGCCAGCCCAAGAGTTTCAGTTCAGAAAAAACACATTTCATTTCCCTTACAATAATACATCACTCTTGCATAAAGCACTTTGGTATTTTTAACCTAGTGACTCTTCTTCATTGAGTTTTTCAGCCTACTTGAAGCTTCTTTATGTTGTGAGCTCCTTGGCATGCCAGCAATTCAGCTGCCATAACAAAATGCACAATTTTAAAGAGCTTGTTTTTAAATTAGTGTCATCATGCAATATTCATTTGCAAAGTGCTTATTTATCATCTCACAGAGATTTCCATGATAATTCTCAATTACTTATTATTCTTACAGGACGGTGAAGTCATCAGAGAGATGATGCACATAAAAACAAAAACAAAAGAAAAATGTCAAAAGTGAGAAAAAGTATACAACACGTATATGCCTCAAGTACCCAAGAGTAGCACTGTTACCAAGATTACAAAATAGAAAAAAATCACTTTTACAATAGTTAAAAGTTTTACAGGTTATTCCAATAAAACTTGTCCCTTAGGATCGGCAGTCCAGAATCTTTCTGAATGTGTAATTTCTTGTCTCATCAGAACTTGAAAACATCCCCACTTTCCAATCAGAAGACAAGTTGAATATTCCCATAACAGGTTCCAGTACCCCTAAACTTTCGATGTTTTAATTTAATTTTCAAAGTTGGTTTTAATTTTTTTCTGATTTGATTTCAAATGACTACTGATATTTTGTAAAAGAAAATACAGTGCCAATATTGGAAAGATATTTCAAATACAAGTTTCTTCCTGAAAATGGAAGCATGGAACTCTGCAACTTTTGAAATGTCTTTCAACATAGTGAGAGGAGATCAGAAATAGGAAAAAAACAGACACATTTTTATAATCCCTTTTTAATTTCAGCATAGTGGATTTTTTCTATGTTATTTTTTTCATTCTAGAAGGTCCTAATTGTTACTGAAAGTCACCCTCCAAGCTCATTTCATGCAAATCACATAGGACAGTTAAAGGAGACTGTGCAAATTGTTTTTGCTATTGAAGTACTTACCACACTTTGCCTCCTTTTTTAATACATTTTAGCAGGTCAAGTACAAGGAGATCCAAATCTTTTTTTTAGAGTACGATTCAGAAATACTGCCTCACTTCCTGACTCTATCTTATTAAATTTCGTGGGACCTTCTCTAATGATTTTAATGGGTGAAATGAAAGATTCTTATACAGAGAAATCAGAATTTCCTTTGAACACTTTACATTATGATTCAGATATATTAATGTTAATTTACGTCAATATTCAGATACCTGGGGGTCTGGTTAATAGAAGTATGCATAACAAATGTGAGTTTATTGATTGTAATGACCTTCTGTGGACTTCTTGAAGTAGTGCATGAACCTCATAGGTTTACAAAGCACAGGTTGAAAACAATGTGGATCACTATAGAATCCTTACATGTGGATGCTATGAGGAAAGGTATGTAATCAACATCTGCAGACAAGAATTTAATAACTTGGTTGCATTTATGAATCTGTTTTGTTGTAGTATATATCAGTTCCCTTCTGTCTTTTCCCACTCCAGATTACTTTTGTTCCAGATCCCAAAATTCACTGAATTTCACAGAAGAAATTGAACACTAGTTTTTTTAACTATGGAAGAAGAGATTATCGAAAGCTCCAGACTTCTCATTAGCTGTTCGAAATATTTGAAAACAGTGTTTCAGGTTAAATTTTCACTCTGTAAAGATAGGGAATGATTTTGTTATGCACATCTTTGTACCGTGGATATTTAATAATCTCTGGGTTAGCATTTCTGAACATAAAGCTGGATGGAGGCAAAACAGTAAAAAATTATAGTCCAGCTGTTAACAAAAGCCCAGTAATGAACAGTGTGAATGAAGTTAGTTTGTTCAAAATAGTAACTCAAATAATGTTCAGCACTGACAGAGCTATCTAACCTCAACACATTTTTTAAAATATTGAAATTGAACTGTGAATTAATGAATGACAAATCCCTCTTATACAGTCAGTAATAATCTGGCACAGGACTCTAATGCATAGTAATTGGTTAGTGTCTCTAACCTAACACTTAAGCATGTCATATAAGAATGGCAAGCTGTATGGATGGTGTAAAATCTGCAACTATCTCATAAACAAGAATTTTTCATTTCAGAAAACTAGTTTTAGGCAAAGAGCAAGACAAATACAGCAAAATAAGATTTACATTTGTTTGCAAAGCATTTAGTTCAAGGTAAAGATAATTCAAGGCTCCAGAGAAGTTTCCTTAATCAGCATAAACCTAAGCACAGAACTTGTTTCAAATGCAGAAGAAAAGCCTTTATTAAGATACTTGTTTCCATTCAACTGATTTTTTCAATAACCATATCCACTAGGATACAAAATTCAATTTAGAAAACCATTTACTATATCTTAATTAAATACCAAAGACCGTTGGAACATTTTTTCTAAGATCTAATAACAAGATAGCCAATTAAGATGTTAATTCTGAAATAAAAAACAAGTTGTGCCCTGTGATTTGCACAGCATCTCTGAGTTTTGGAATTGTTTATGTGAGGAGTGGCTGAGAATATTCTCTGATTTAATGACTGATTTACCTCTTTTCTCCTGAATGCTCAAACTCTCCATGTCTTTTTAAGCATGTGAGAGAGGATTCACTTGTAAAATGCTCAGACAGAGAGTAAATGGACTAAAATATTTTAATACCTGAAACCAATAGGTGGGAAACTACTTAATTAGGAGCAGTGAGTGGAATCTATCATTAATATCACTTTAGGACTTAAGATTCATAGACACAATCTAGGAGTCTGGGGTGTTAAGACCTCTGCAGGAAGAGGCCACATAAAATCCTCAGACATAAAATCAGACACAAGAGGGAGAAACCAATATCAAAATACATGAAGATAGGGGAATAGAAATAAATAATATAATGAGGGAATATGATAGCTGATGCTCTTAGTATGCTAACTGTTGCCATGCTTTTAGAAGAGGCATAGAGGAGAATATCCAATCATCAGATTTCAAGGAGGATGAGACATTGTGTGGATCTTGGTAGGAAGCACGTTCCAGCTGTAATAGACTGCCAAGGCAAAAAGTGCTTTGCAGAAATCATATCTCTCCCTGAAATACCCATGGACAGAAGCTTAATTCATAAACATTACTTATTACTGTTCCTCACGGTTTGGCACAGAATAAGCTTAGCATTTCATCTGAAATGAATTTTTCTCTGGGGTGAAAAACAATGAACAATAACAAAAAACCCACCACCCAATACAGTCAAAGAAAAGGAATGTTTATTGGTATTGCTTACAGCTGCTATGTTGGATTTGAGAGCCCATTTAAATGCCGTCATTTGAATAGTTAGGAGAGCTACCTCCCCAATATGATGCAATCATAATGAAGTGATCGAATCACAAGAAAGAAGGGTAATGACCATGAAAAAAAAAGAGTATAAAGGCAAAATTTTCTAGCTGCAAAGTTTTGTAACTGTGGTACTGAAAATAATCTAATTTGTAGAACTCTAGAAAGTTTTCCTACTCTTGGAAATTTTTTTTTTCAGTAATTTGAAAGAACACAGATTATTAGAGCTGAGGACTTCTCCTATGAAAGTTATTTTCTATCAAAATGAAATGTTGCATTTTTTCTAAAATGAATATTTTAATGAAAAATTGTTGGTAATAAAGTTTCAATAAAAATTATGTAGCAATTTCATTAATGAATACTGATCAGTAAATTTCTTAAAAAAAAAAGGTTTCTTTTGAACACTCAAAATGAAGTTTCCTGGTTCTTGCCCACTGACACAGATTATACAAACAAAACAACCATGTACAACCTTAGTCTGCTTTTATAAAATTCATTTTCAAAAGACAGCAGCTCAAAAAATACCCTTGCAGACAATCTTAAAAGTAATTTGCCTTCTTCTGATATTAAATACTCCCTTGCTATAAGCATATAAAGTTTTAGAAACAATAACTCTGCATGAGATTGTGGATTCTGCCTTAAGAGCCCTGCGGGAGAGGGTCACCATTAAAGCTGCTACATACAGGGAACAGAGAGCAATTTTAGAAACTATTTTGTAGTTTTATGCATCCAGATTCACCTTGATCTGTCTCTGAGAGCTCCCAGCCACCTAAACTACTAGAAATGCTAGGATGCGACATCCCCAGTCAGAATCAGTGGGGCTGAAATCAAGGCCAGAAATCAAATTTCTTCCTTTAAATTTCTCTTCTGAGATGCACAAATAGCAACTGATTCAAACTTTTGAAGTTTGCACCCTCCAGGACCGGCCTGGCTGGGAATTCCCAAAGCTGGAAGGATTTTCAGGCACTTAATTCCTCAGAGTCAGTGGGGAAACATTCAGTCTCTGTTTCGTAGGCTCAGCTGTCCCTTAGCACTTTTAACTGACAGCTCCTTTTCAAGGCAGAAGGCAGCAGAAGATGCCAGAACTTGCCTCCAAGCACAGGGAGAAGGTGCAGGAGTATGCAGGAATGTGAATTTACTATACTGTTGCTGGAAAAAAAGGATTCAAGGTGAAGAATTCTCTTTCTTGAACATGAGTAAGTTCTTATCCTTGAGTAGACTCCCTCCATAAACCTCCCCCACTTTTGAAGAACAGGAGTCCATTAAACCTGTACCCGAGGAAGCACTTCACATCTGTCCACCCACCTGAAGAACAATGGCACCTCTGTTTTCCCAAGAAGCCAATATGCCATCTGAGAGAGGGATATGTTGGTCAAGGTTTATCTTCCCTGATTCTCAGCACATAATGGATGTTTGGATGTGTTCACCCCAAATCCCCTTTACTAGGGACAGCAGAGGACGATTTACCTAAGATATGAATCACCCTTTGTACATGCCTGTACTTCTCCACTATTAAGTGATCTCATACCAATTTTGCACTGGCCTTAGGTGAGATCAATCTTGCTCTTCTCCATCAGTGCTATGAAATGTCCAGACAAAAATCTATTTGAATTAAGAATGAAATTATGATGTAAAACCATTACTGCTTCATTTTGAAGAAAAATAGGTCCTTTTCTCTGATTGGTATGACCACAGATATTTATACAAACATCTAGAAACTCCTGAATAGAAGTGAATGACCACCTCAGAAAATCAAAGAGCTTTCTCTGGGATACATCCTGAGCTCAAGATGAGTGTCACTCTTTGAGAAAGGCAACAAAGTACAGCCTGCTATAAGAAAGCCTCTGAAAAAAGCAACTGTTTCCCTGCCCGGGATCTATATCCTGGCCCTGGGTGGATTGCTGGGCACTTCAGAGGAGAGCTCAGCAGAAAGATGTGTGGTTTACATTGGTCAGTTGGAAACACCTTGACTGAATTCCTCTTGTTATGACTTTTTGCACCTCCCAACTGAATTATTGTGGTTGAACGAAACACAGGCTCTGTGGTACCTGCTGCTGTTTGTTATTGCTGTTGTTCCCAGGGTGCTTCTTTGACCCTGTTGTTTTCAATTGGGAGAGAGGAGTTAATGCTTTGTGGAGTATGAATCATTTAGTCTTCTGGCTACAAGAGCACAACCAGAATGAAATAGCAAACTGTCACGGAGCTTCTAGCTGCCAGTAGCTGAAATTGGCATATTAAGTTCAATGTAGTGTAAAATAATGGGGGGAGATGATTAGAAAACACTAATTACCTTTACCCAAGCCCTTGTACTGGGAGATCCCCCATGACAAGGACTTATGGAGCAGCAAGAAGTAATTAGATTCCTAACAGAGCAATTGTTACATAAGTAATTAAGCTGTTTTCTTATTATTGCTACAGAATATCAGTTATATATCTTATAGTAAAAAGAAAAAATATACATAAACCTCATTAAAAGTTTCAGCTAAGACATGACAGCTTCAGAAGCAGTTCTGTCTTCGA
The DNA here is from genome assembly GCA_020745775.1 of Theristicus caerulescens. NCBI lineage: Eukaryota > Metazoa > Chordata > Aves > Pelecaniformes > Threskiornithidae > Theristicus > Theristicus caerulescens. The sequence continues at coordinate 123,513,257 of CM036559.1, read as the reverse complement.
TTTTTTTGTTTCAAAGAAAAAAAACAACTCTGTATTCATTGCTCTCCTTCTCTATAAGCGCATTTCAAGTAATCAACTATTGACAAAACCAGATGAACAACCTGCAGTTAGTGTTCTGGTTTCTGGACATTCACTTCTAAGCAGGAGATTCTAGATGTTTGTATAAATATCTGTGGTCAGAGCAAGTAACTAAATAACACATTTTAGTATGTTACTTCCGCTTAATCCCCCAAAATTCTCTATTAAGTGCACATTTAACATTAAGCCCTGCATTTTGTGACAGTCATCCTCCTCAAGATATTGCTGAGCTGACAATACATTACAGTATAATGTTCATCATATCAGAAATACTCAGGTAAAATCAGGTTTTGGGTGGTTAACATGCACTTTTTGTTACTGAGACAATCTCCAGATGATGCACATTTGACTATGAGAAGTGAACTGATTTAGCCAAACCCTGAAATCTTTGAACACATGTAGAGTTTGGAAAATTATTCAAACAGAAACATTTTTAACTTACTTTATTTTAACTGCTAGGATACAAGGAATAATTTTCCTTTTGGTATGTCTTGGTAGAACTGTATTAAAAATCAGCTCAGCCAATCATGGATAAAGAGTCAGCATCCAAGCTTAACATTGATTTGTGAATATCGGCACTTAGAGACAAAGAACGTTTAACAGCATACTAGTTAAAATGTATTAAATCACAATGTTTTATAGCTATACATTTTCCCAGGATAGAGATGACTTACTCATTATGATTCAGCCAGTCTCCACTTCCTTCATTGTCACTAATCAACATGAATAAAGGTTGAAGGATACAGCCCCTTAGTAAATATAGATTTTATTTTATTAACTTTGCCTTCCTAATTAAAATACTGTTCATTTAATCCATTCTATTATTACAGTGTTTCTAATTAATAGGAAAAGATCAACAGAATTCAGCTTGGGCCTCATTCCTTGAAATAGTACATGGCTTTTTTATCTGCTCTTCCTGAAAGCAGTATCTTCTTGCCAAGATTTATAATGTCTTTTCAAGGCAGTAGTGAACTGAATTCCACCAGAATGAGGTTTAGAGAGTTTTGGTATTTCATCCACGTTATCAGTCGCCTTCAGCCTTAACCTCTGGAGACACAACGGCTTCACTAGAAACTATCAATTCAGCCATAGTGAGGGGGAAATGTGCTGCTGTGTGTGCTACTTTGTCATTTTAATAGAGTGACAGAAAAATGAATTACACAAGTTTACAAATCAGAAGTTTTCGTTACTCCGAGTAAGATTCTTCTATAATCATTCAGCAGTGTTAGTGAGATGGGTCCTTGGTATAAATCTCTGCCGCGTGGGTAAAGTTTTTATGTTCAGATCTTTGGGGTGTTTTAAGTATTCCTAAATCATCTCAAATGTAGAGTTAGAGAAAGCATCTCTCTGCCTTTCTGATTCCCACTTTCCTTCTCTAACCGAAAAATAGAGCACATGTAACAATAGCCACGAATCTGGGACAACTGAATGAATCCTAGTGATCCAGTACTTCCTTCCCTTTATCTGCCACACACTTTTCTTCTGTTTATCTACACAAAGGACCTCTGGGAGATGCAGAAAGTAAGATGTGAATAGAATTGATGGCAGATTTGCCGAGAGAAGAGACTGTTCCTGGACCACATCATCTGGAACAGATGCTCTTTATCAGGAGGTGGTAACATGGAGCTACAAACCCCTGGGTCTTCCCCTCCCATAAATACCTTCTCTGTATTCAGATATATATGTGTGGTTTGTGTGTGTGCAGTGAGTCACTATTCCTAGGTGCAGACTCTGGGATGATGCAGATAAATCAAAAAAAGAAAGAGAAAAAGAAGTCCTGGAAAATAACATACCTACATACTACAGAGAAAGATAATAGAAAGGAAACAGATCTTAATGGCTAATCAGTACCTTCCAGCAAACCTTTATTTGTCACAATGCTAATTTTAAAGGAGCAGAAATAGGTTTGGGGTTTTTTTGGACAAACATATTCCAAGCATTTAATAGAGATCATTTTAGGCTCACTTAACTTCATTAACCAAAAGTCTATAGCTGTTCTAAAGATCAGAAAAACGCAAGGACAATACTAGCTTTCATCCTTTAAATCTTTCTAGGAAAATATACTGAATCACATTTTCAGTCTTAGTTTTAAGGTTTTAAATAGTTACCTTTTGTCATGTAGCCTACACAGAATGGTGGAATAACAATGATGGAATTTAAGATCTTAATTTCTTTTCACCTCTTGAATTCTTGTTTTTGAGAAGAAAGCATCTCATCTTTCCTCAAGCTTAAATAGAAAATCTTTTCATTGTTCCAAGAGTATTTTTAGTTTCTTTGCTTAGAGTTGGAAGAATCTCTTTTATCCTCAAAATAGCCTGACCTCAGAAAATTCTCTGTGGGCATTGCCTATCACTCTCAGAAGACATATTTGAAGAGAAGAATCTTAAGTGAGCCACCCATAGACTTCTCCCATTCTGAGTTTTAATAAGCTCTTGGATAGAGTAGAGCTTTAAAGCTGAAAGTAAAATCAGAAGCGTATATTTCTTGTGAGAGAACAGAGATGCACCCACAAATGAACACAATTTCCCAGCAATACCACTGACTTGATTTCATGCAGAACTACAAGTACAGGTCTGCTGGCAATATGGAGCTGTCTTTGAGATTGCCTCACTGTCTGTTTTTCAACTGTGTAGGCCATCTCATGGATTTGTACTTTTGCAATGGAAATAAATTTTATATAATGCTTCAGTATTCTTTGCCACCTCTTTTTTTGTGCTTTTCCCCATGTCCTATTTCCACTGGGAGAATAGACATGTCATGTTATTCCAAAGAGTAAAACATGTTTTCATTTCATACTGAAAGTTGTCTAAGCAGATTGAGGGTAAGCATAAGTCTTCAAATATATAAATAGTAGTCTTAGAAAGGCAGGGAATTAACTGCTTCTTTTGTTCACAAGAAGTAATAGGCTTAAAAAAAACAGTTTAAAAAGCTAGGTTAGACATTAGGAAGAGTATAAGGACTAGTTACGCATAGGAAACAGTTGCCTGAGAAGGCTGTGGAATTTTTTTCTTTGAAAGATTTTAAGCAGATCCATCCAAAGGTGGATCAAGCATTAATTAGGTAGAGATGATGCTGCAGTGCAGAAGTGAAAGACTTGAATGACATCCTGAGTTCCCAACCAGTGTAATTTTCTACAGTGCTAAGGCACAACTCTACTCAAGTGCATTGACTGACAAAGATACCTTCCCTTGGTTGTTAATGCCAGTCTTAGATAACAAAGATCCTGTCCTTCAGGAAGTAAATAATTTACTTGGACACACTTATGATTTGTCATGTCATGAGAAGGATATATTCATTACCAGTATCAACTAATTATTTGTTTCCTATTGAGCAAGACTGCCTATTGAGCTCACTGAAGTAGTGTTACTTTATGGTAGTACTTGAATAATCAAAAGAGCTTGGAGCCTCATAGTCCAAAGGGCAACACAGGTACATAGTAAAATACAGTGTCTAGCCTGAGCTGCTCACTGTCTAAAGTAGTCATGAAAGAGAGTTGCAGAGAAAAAGCAAAGACATACAAATGTAGTGACACATGCAAAATCACTAATATAGTGTCAGTACTAGTATTAAAGTTCATCTCTCCTAGGACTAAGCTCTGCATTCATGATCTACCCCTGTCTGTCCTTTTTTACTCATAGCAGTGCACTGCACAAGAGCTTCCCTTACAAAGACACCAACTTTGATTTAGGAGGTTCATGAACTGCACATCAGTTGTAGATTTAAGAATGCTCCACAAGAACTTTGCTCCATCCTGGACTGGTGTCACTTTTTGCCAGTTATTTGCTGTTGGCCACTTCCAGAAACACCACATTGATTTGGTGTACCTTTGATCTGACCTGATACAGCCATGTTTATTTTCTAATGTTATATTTTAAGATGTGTAGGACCTGAATTTCCTCTCAGAGACATATGCATCTCTTATTGACATAAATAGAAAGTGTGCTCACTTGCCAATACACACACTAGGAAATCGTCTGATATTAGCTTGACACCATGTCACACCAACACACACCCCAGGGAAGATACAGCATTCCTGCAAGGGCAAAATGAAGACATTCTTCCAAACACGCTTAGAGCTTACTCCCATCCAAATCTACCTCCATCCATATTAGTGACTGTGAAATTGGAATGCAAGATGCAATATTTATTAGAAACAGGTCAGATAGATTTAAAAAAAAAAAAAGGATTTTAAAGAGAGAGAAGAAGATTAACAAAATCAGGTTGACTGATTTGCTTTCTGTGTAGAAGGTTGCCTCACCCATCCCCCTAGAATCCTCAAGCATAGCTTGTGGGGTCCTTACTTATGTTAATCTTTTGTGGTTCATACCATAGAAAGAAAATGATGCGCCTTTCAGTTATTACACAAATGGCCTTGGCCAGCCACTCTACTGCTTCCATCTGCAGCAGGACACAGCTGGGGGCTGCTATTGTTCACCTTGAGGGTCTCTGAGCTCCAAGGCTGCCAGGTAAATGGAGACCACAAAACTCCTTTTCAAAGTCAAGTTATTCTTTATCCTCTAGTCTGCTTTACCTCTAAGGACACTGTTTGGATACAGGAGGGAAGACAGCTTTTCACTTCAGTAATCTCTCTTACAGCTCTAGAAAAGCAAACCTTTGTTTTTCTTTTAAGTGCTTTGTCTTTTGGGTGGCAATGAAGATTATGACTTAATGCTGCTAATTACAGTGCATTTAATTACTGGGTATAATACAATAGCTACTTCCTTGGGCTACACGTTGATGCCTGAACAAGGGAACTGAGAGATAAATAAATGAGTGGGCAGCAGACAGTTGCCTCAGAGGAAACAGCATTCAGGTGAGGCTGTAGCAGGCTCCTCTCTACTGTGGACTGAAGAAAAAGGGATCAGACTCCTCATACAAGCTGGGGTTACTTGATTGCACTCTGAAAGTATTTTTTCACCTGCTTATTTTGTCCCTGGAGAAGAGATCTGTACACTTATATTACCTTTAGCTTCCACATTTTTTTCAAAGGTTATCCAGTTGGAACTATTCTAGCTAGAAGAATTTTGGCTGATTAATTTTTCCCTGAAGCAGCAGAAATAACCAAAAATGAAGTTAGAGCATATTTCAGGTCTGCAAAATTTCATATCCTCATTTATTTTACAGGAACTTCTCCAGCAGTTGGACTTGTACAAACACAGAAAAAGGCATGTTAACCCACGCCATACAGCATACTTTCAGGAGGGAAATTATTACATCCTCTGCAGTGAGATCTTTCTTCGTTCAGCAGACACTTTTACAAGTCTCACGAAAGATCTCTTTTTAAATTATTGAAAATAACTCATTTCCCTCACATCATCTATCTTGCTTTAATTTTCCTTCAGCAATAGTTGCTCTTTTTGGTTGCTAACCAGATTTTCTTCATATATTGCTGAGTTTCCTATCAGCTAAATTGCTTTTGGGACTTCCTGGAACTAATGGTGCTCCACATTTTATTCTCCCTCCTTATCCTCATCTCTACTACTCACCTTCTACTTAGCTCTTTTTGCTGCAACATCTATGAGCCTCAGAATCAATAACAATTTCCTCCAATCCATCTCCTCAGGAGCTAAGCAGGCATCTTTCTTTTATTAGGAGAGGTGATTTGTGAAAGCTAGAGAATACATGCGCTGTTCTGAGAAGAATGGGCACTGCTTCACTGGGCCTTCTGCCCTCTTCCAGAGCTGGAGTGTGTCCAGAGAAGGGCAACAAAGCTCGTGTAGGGTCTAGAGAACAGGTCTTATGAGGAGCAGCTGAGGGAGCTGGGGTTGTTTAGTTTGGAAAAGAGAAGGCTGAGGGGAGACCTTATTGCTCTCTACAACTACCTGAAAGGAGGTTGTAGTGAGGTGGGGGTCAGGCACTTCTCCCAAATAACAAGTGATAGGACGAGAGGAAATGGCTTCAAGTTGTGGCAGGGGAGGTTTAGGTTGGATATTAGGAAAACTTTCTTCACTGAAAGGGTAGTCAGGCACTGGCACAGGCTGCCCAGGGAAGTGGTGGAGTCCCCATCCCTGGAGGTATTTAAAAGACGGGTAGATGTGGTGCTTAGGGACATGGTTTAGTGGTGGACTTGGCAGTGATAGGTTAACGGTTAGACTCGATGATCTTGAAGATCTTTTCCAACCTAAATGATTCTATGATTCTATGAATCTATCACTTGAATTGCTTGTGATCACTACACTTCTAGAATTGGTGTCCTCACCTTGTCCACCTTCAGTTGGACATGCTCTGCCAATGACAGAATGCTCGAGAGGGTTCTCTTTATCCTGAAGCACAGCCTTTTGCATATCACAGAACATAGTGAATTCTAAAAAGGCAGGATGTGATTCTCAGTCTTTGCAAGGACATTTAAAGACATAGTCATTAAGTCCTGACTGCACTTCAAGTAAGCACGGAAGCTCTGTGGGATGCCCTGTAGTTCTAGATTTCCCATCCCTTTGTGGCAGCTATTGTAACCAATACACAATTTTGTAACATTTCTGTAGGCCCTTGGCTGAAAGTATCTAAGGGCCATGTGAAGATCAGATCAGACGGATAAATTTTGGCCATGTTTCTCCAACTGGACAGCTGAAAATCAGAATCTGTACTAGAGCTTAAGGAAACATTTCCACTTCTGTTGATTTTTTTACTGGTTCTGTTTAATTTTTTCATTTTATCCAAAAGGAAATCCAGATAATCTTAATTAACTTTGTTTTACTCAAACAAGGTGGTTAATACCCAAGTAAGTCTGACACACGATACACATACTGGAACATGAAGCATATGGAAGTTCCAGGAATTCCTTGCAGATCAATACTGCCTCTGGAATGCCATTTAGAAGCTGGAGATGTTGACTAAGCCATTTTATCTCTATATGTGTCTCCTTTCCCTTCTCCTCTCCTTAAGTTAGGAAAAGTCCTACTGTCTTGCATTTGAAATCACAAATCCTTTGCAAAATTTCAGTCTCTTGCTCTGTGGGTTTGTGCAATAGCTACATTTATACTATTAAATAAAACAAACCAGGGACAGTTATCTTATCTGGAGGTAAGAGGCATGCAAGGCCTGCATCCATATATCTTAACACTATTATACCCCAAAACAGAGCATCTGTGTCCAAATTGCCTCTTGGTAACAATCCCTGACAGTGTTATCACCAACACCATGCCCAAGTCCCATCTCAAAAATGTTAGTTACTATAGGATAAAACAATGCCAGTGAGCAAAAAAAGAAAAAAAAATCCAGTATGCAGTACTGTTCTCTGACCCCATTTTATTGAGGACAGTTACAGTCAATATACATAATTTCAGTTGTGGCTAATAGTTTCTATTGTATTACAAAAAATCATGTGAAACAGCACTGTAACATTTAGTAATTCTGAGGGATGTTTTGGAATTCTTGTAGATGAAAGGTGTCAGATAAAATTATCACTGGCGAGAGTTATCACAGGTTTTTTTCAAACATCAGGCACTAGTAGTCAAGAGGAGGAGGATGAAGGTGTTCATACAATATGAAACAAAATTTCAACTATTGGGGCCAACTATTACATAAAATGAGGAACAGCTGAAAATTACCTACAACTAAACTGGTTTTCATATTTCCTTCTGGAATATGTTCCAAAGTTATTCTGCTATGCAAATGTATTATTTATTCTCTAATCAATTTTATCTGTAAGGATATCTCCTGACATATGACCTGTGGATGATAGAAGCAATAAACACAAACAGATGAAGCCTGATGTCCATATCTCAATTAAGTTGAATAGCAGTTAGGTTAAAAAACCATTTTTTTTCACACTTGAAAGTCAGCACACTCACCTTTTTGTTTGAGGTTAAGTCCAATTCCTCAAGGTGCATGAGGTAAATATTTGCTGAGCATTTAAAATGTTTTCCATGAAACAAAAAGCTCTGGAATGCTACAATTGCTAATGACTTGCCATGTTTCATCTCTGTCAGAGACAGGCAATGCAATTTCAGGAACTGCATAGTATGTCAATAGTGGAGTGTTTATTGAAGGATATCTTTTCTCCTCCCCTTGGGGCTCTACAGGGTGATTTATTTGATATGTACCCTCATTGGCCACTCCATTTTCTGTTTATCTGAGCATAAAACAGGTGCTATGAGAAACCCATGCCCTCCAAAAATCTCAGTATTTTTGCGAGGCTTCAGATTGGAAGCATGAGGGGTAAACCCAAATAAAAAATGGAACAAAAAAAAGCTAAGAGGAAGTGGAAATGTGATTTCTTATGGTTTCCCATAGAGCTGCTGTGTGGCTTTGGGACTTTAGCTCTTTCTGTGCATTTGGAAATAAAATAAAATAATTCTCTGCAGAACAAAGAGGAAGTAAAATCCATTTGTGGGGTAACAAATAAGTATCCATTAGTAGATGAAGTTTTCCATGTAAGCCCATTGCATTTCAGTGACAGGCACTCTCCCTACACTTGGAGTGTCCTTTTATAACCTTCTCAGTTGAACAGGCAGCCCAGAGCAACTCCAGGATCAGAGCATGAATGAAAGTATAAATCTTATCCTAGTCCATTTTCCTGCATAGCTTCACAAGAGAAATGAGTTGCATGAACCTTCTCTTATTTCAGATGTAGCTCTTTCCCCTTTGAGTGCTCTGAACCATCTGTTCTTTTCAAAATCTTGCTAAATGCCCTTTTCCCATATATAAATGATGCACAAAAAAGTTCCCAACATAATCTGCTTGTAAGATCTGGGTTTGTCCTGGTGTGACATCCATCCCAGATCAGTGCCTTAGGCTGTTCTCCACAGAACCAACCAATCAGTCTAGCTCTGGACCAACAGTTAGATATTTGTAGCCAACAGAGCCAAACAGCTGAAACCAAGAGACCACACAGCACGTCAAGGTTCTGGAAAACAGAGCTTGAAATCCCTACAGGAGCTCAGGCCATCAATGGGCAATGGCATTATTGTCTTGCATCCCATCTACATGAAGAAGCCTTCCTGCAAGTTCCCTGCTTTTTCTTTTCCTTTTTTCTTTCCCCTCTGCTAAGAACACTTGAGATTATCCCACAGCAGAAAGAGAACATTTTTGTGAGAATGAACGTTTTTGTGGAACATAAATAACTGCTCCACAACATCCCACACTCTGCACATGAGTCTTACTGCACTGCAGGGACATAAAACAGTCTGCTCTCCTGACTAAGGGTGACTCAAAGCAAAACAAAAGTCCTCAGTAGGTAAAACTAGAGGTTTTATTTCTGGCTTACAGCTGTTTTTAAAATCAAATCTGAACCAAATCTATTGAAAAGAGATGGGAGGCTCTTAGGTCCTTGGAATCCTCCAAGTCCAGAGCCATATGTGGAGAGAATTCATCACTCCAGCTGTCCTCAGCTGTCTGATGCAGCCATAGGAATGCTCTACTTGGGTGAAGGTAAGTGCAATTATTTTACATCTGTCCCCAGCAGCTACTGCCTGGGGACAGGTTAATCTATGTCTGAGAAGCCACTTCTCAGTCATTACCTTGGAATCTCTGTTAATAAATAGAAAGGATAGAAAAAAAATCCCTACACTTCCCTTTTTCTTTCTTTGTAAACACTTCCAGTTCATGCTACAATTTTCACAAATAAATTGTATAGTACTGCCACGGGCATGGACACACATAAATTTGTCTGGTAGAATTAAGGATGCTTGTTTTAACTTCAAACAGTTTACAATTTAAACTTCTGAGAGAAGCTATCACTTTCAATTTACTGAATGCAAGTCATATACTGAATAACGACTTTCTTGTAATTAAGCATGACAGCTCCCACTGCAGATAGAAACAGGTATTTTTCACTGAAAAAAAAGCAAAGTCCATTCTCTCTAGACTTTACTTTTTTGAAGAGCTAAGCTATATTGCTCCATTCTTATTCACAATCACCAGTTCCTGAAGTCTTTATTCATAAAAGCATCTCAGAGGGCTAAATTTAGCACTGTTGTACATAAACAAATCTCATCCAAAATTAAGTATGGTTTGGAGTCTGGAGGAGTTAAGGGCCAACATATTTTTTTGAAAACGATGCTTACGTGCTTCTACATTTGGATGCTGCTGCAGAGAATTGGCAATTTCTTGTGTTTAGGATAAAAGAAGACAGCAAAGGTCATGTGGCACCAGATTCACCTAGAGACAGTAGAGGTGGCTTTTGCTCCACTTTACTCCAAAAAAATGGCAAGTAGGCTTTTCCACCAAAGCTATTCATCAGGAGAGTCTTTGTACAAGCCCTTTTCTAGAACGTGATTTCTCTGAGCTACTTGAAATATCCACTTTATAAACAAGAGACCTAAGAAGGTCCTATTTTTCTCCGTTAACTATAGATGGAACCGTGATGACCAGCCCACATGAAAGTATCTAAATTGTAGACATCTAAATGCGTTTAGAGGAATCTCACCCTGAGGGCTGTGATCCCTTTGGGTGTCAGTCAAGAAAAGGACCAAGATAATCCATGGAAGAGCCTACAGATAAAATGTATTTGAAAGGAAAGGTGGACACAGTTGCCATAAGACAGAGAAATAATTAAGGAATTCACATCTGAAATTGCCAAAATGTAGGCTGATGCCAAAGAGTAAGGGCAGAGGCAGAGGTCCCTGTTGTTGCCTGTTTGCTTTCCCCTTTGCCCAAGGGGGAAGGGCAGCTGTGTGCAACAGGGCAGACTGGGAATAGAGGCTGGTGTCCTACCAGTAGGACAGTCTCAGCATCCCAGTTTCCAAAACGGCTGGGCAGAGCCGCAGTCCTTACATGTTTCCCTGAGGGTCTCACCAGGACAGCTGGTTTCACTGCCACTGTTTTATTCATGTTCCTGTACAGTTCATTCTTGGGACAGCATCAGGTCATCCTTCTAATAACGCACTGGAAAGGCAGCAGGCCGCATTAGCTGATTCCTGGCATGTGCCATTTTGTAGTCAAGACACCATTTTTCTCATCTCATTTAGGGCCTACTTGTTGAATATGTGACAAATATAAAGATCCCAGTAGGTTTACACCAATATCTTCTACTTCTCTGTTTAGTAGCCCAGAGTCTTTTCCTGCTTGGTGAACACATCTGAGTGAGTTTTCCTTTCTCCTCTTGGTGATTAGGGAAGGAACCATTGATATCACTGAGCTCCACGTAAGAGAAAGGATTACCTATATACTGCTTTTAGGACAGTATGCACATGTCAGCACATTGGCTCAGGAAGAAAAGGTGATGGTTAACAAACTATGTTTTGGGAAGATCTATTTCATGCACATCCAGAGGCCACATCAATGATTCTTAACACAGTGTTACTCAAATGAGGCACAGCTTCAGGCTGCATATGTACATGATGCATTTTAAACTGCAGTGAACAAAATAGATGATACAAATCAAATGGTTTTGTGTCAGCCTTCCCTTACACAATGCTATTAAGACTGGCCAAGCAGACTTGTGTTTGCCTGGTGTGTCATGAGAATGATGCATGTGTTTGTAGAATATGTACGACTTTGACATGGCTGACATTACTTTCTATCTTTTAGATATGCGCGTGTATAGGAGAGACCACGAGTATGTGCTTTATGTATGCTTGACTGAACTGTCTTATTTTTTTACACTACACAGTAAAGAGGCTGGCTGTAATTGCATGGTATTACTCACCTGCCCAGCAGCAAAAATTCTCCAGCGAGTCCCAGGCGCCTCATAGCCATTAAGAGCCCTCTCACAGTCATGCCTTCACAGAAGCAGGCAACCACTCTGGCCTTGGGCAGGTGGCTCCGAAGCTTTCGCAGCAGCTTGTCAAAGCTCTGTTCACCAGCGTTGCTATAGATCTTGTAGGAATGTGCAATGCAGATCCCTTCCTTGGCTGCCATATCTTTGAAAGCTTCCATTCCACTTTCACCATAGTTTCCTAAATACAAACAGAAACACATATGCATATATTAAAAATTGCAGAAGCTTTTCTTGCTTTGGAAACAGCAAATATTTTAAAAAATACATAACATATCTGCATAGAGGTCAGTGTACCAATCTTAACAAAATAACATTAACATTTTAATTTATTAATCAATTTTTCAAGTCAAGATCAACATATTTTCCCAGAAACCTCACTTCAGTCTAGGAGCCTGCATCTCTGTTGAAATCAAAGGCTTGGTACCTCAATATGTTTGAGGAGCTGGTCCCAAATGTTTACAGCAATGTATGTATAAATTGCACAGTCTCTTCTGATTCTCTAAAGTTGACTAAATGTGGTCAAGTGCTCTGCATATATAGAAATATATGTTCACAATAAATATTTTTAATATAAGCAAAACAAAACAATGACTCATAATAACATGACTTTTTTCATAATACAATCTGAAAAGCAACAATTTTTAAATTATGCTGAAAGGTAAAACTCATCCTGTGAAGAAAGAACTTCTTCTGACTCAGGAGAATGGGTGGCAAAATTGAGGATTAGCATTACAGAGATCACAGAATCACATATGGACTAATAGTACTTCTGTGTTTGTTATTTTTAAATTAAATGCTTAACAAACTTGATTTCCTTCAATGACAAGATTACCCACCTAGTTGACCAAGGGAAACCAGTCGTAATCTTTTTGGATTTCAGTAAAGCTTTCATTACTGTCTCTCACAGTATCCTCCTGGCCAAAATGTCCAGCATACAGCTGGATAAACACATAATGCAATGGGTGAGCAGTTGGCTGACAAGTCGGGCTCAAAGGGTTACATTAAATGGGGTTACATCGGGCTGGTGAGCAGTCACTAGCAGGGTTCTGCAGGGATCCATCTTGGGGCCAGTGCTCTTTAATGTCTTCATAAATGACTTGGATGCAGGACTTGAAGGACTACTATCTAAGTTTGCTGCTGACACAAAATTGGGAGGATCCATTGACACTCTCGAGGGCAGAGAGGCCCTGCAGAGACATCTAGACAAGTTAGAGAGCTGGGCAATCACCACCCGTATGAAGTTCAACAAGGGCAAGTGCCGGATTTTGCACCTGGGACATGGCAACCCTGGAGGTAGCTACAGACTGGAGAACAAGAGGCTGGAGAGCGCCCCGCGGAGAGGGATCTGGGGGTTCTGGTCGACGGCAAGTTGAACATGAGCCAACAGTGTGCCCTGGCAGCCAGGAGGGCCAACCATGTCCTGGGGTGCATCAAGCACTGTATTGCTAGCTGGTTGAGGGAGGTGATTGTCCCACTCTACTCTGCACTGGTGCGGCCTCATCTTGAGTACTGTGGGCAGTTTTGGGTGCCACAGTACAAAAAGGATACAAAGCTACTAGAGAGTGTCCAGAGGAGAGCCACAAAGATGGGGAAGGGTTTAGAGGGGAAGCCATATGAGGAGTGGCTGAAGTCACTTGATCTGTTCAGCCTGGAGAAGAGGAGACTGAGGGGAGACCTCACCGTGGTCTACAGCTTCCTCACAAGGGGAAGAGGAGGAGCAGGCGCTGATCTCTTCTCCCTGATGACCAATGATAGGACCCAAGGGAATGGCAGGAGGACATGCCAGGGGAGGTTTAGGTTGGACATTAGGAAAAAGTTCTTCACCCAGAGGGTGGTGGAGAACTGGAACAGGCTCCCCCAGGACGTAGTCACGGCACCAAGCCAGACAATATTCAGGAAGCATTTAGACAATGCCCTCAGACATATGGGATGAATTTTGGGGTTGTCCTATGCAGGGTCAGGAGTTGGACTTAATGATCCTTGTAGGTCCCTTCCAACTCAGGACATTCTAAATATCTACCAACATAACAGAAAAAAATTGATATTTTCTTTCAATATATTCTTCCCCTGAGGGATAAACTGATACAAAATATTAACAGATAGATACATTTATTGTTATTTATTCTGTCTCACCATGGAAAATTCTTCATAAGTCACAGTGCTTAAACAGTGGGTGTACTGATACCACTGACAATCATCCTGACCAGGATTGTCTCTCTGGTTCCCTGTGCTCCTCCATCTGGCTGTCTAAATCTGCTTCATGTCTCGTTTAAATAAGAAGGCCTTTGAGGCAGGAAATCTTTCTCCAAAATATTGCCTTAACCCCTCAGTAATATTCCACAGAAACAGTCAGTAAATGAATAAGACTGAGAGTGTTAAAGTAATTCTGTTGCAAGGAACTGCTGATTCTTCACTTATTTCTGTTAGTTTGCAAATGGAAGAATCTGTAAGGAAAATGTTTTCTTTTACCCGCATAGTTACAAGTATATAAGAGCACGGACAGTGAAAATGCATGGAAGCAGTCAGAATCAGACAAATGGATTAGGGCTGTCATCTGGTTTTGTGACCTTGGACATTGGAGCCACCAAGCATTCAGCTTGCCCACCCAGGGAATCGTCCCTGTTGCTCTGGTGCTAGAGTTTAGAGGCTGTATTAGGCTTAGCACTGTACATGAATGTGAAAAACACTGTCTCCAGTTTGAAGACCTTACCATCTGAATAGCCAAAAGAGACAAAGAGCAGAAGAGAGGAAATACCATTGCCTTCGTTTCACATCAGGAATGGCTCACTGAGACCTTGAAATTTCCAAATGGTACCCAACCAGAACGGCAACTTGAATGCAGAACCCCTTAGCTAATACGACTTTCATTTTCCTCCCTGCTGTGATCACGCCTGACGGAAAAGCCATTACTATGCAAATTGTGCCTGGACAAAATGTCATAGGATTTTTAAACTCGGTTCTTGCAATGCTTCCTGGGAGTTGTAAATCAGGTGCCCAGTGCTTCCCCATGTGTCACGCTCTTAGGGCAAACTATGCTTCCTGTGATACATGAGCATCAGGTGATTCCCATGAGATACTGAAACAGTTCAGCTAGAGGTCGAAAACGTGGTGCCTCATGAAAGATATATTACAGCCTCAGAAGTCGGTGTGAAGGAAAAATGGGGGTCAGTCACATCTAACTCCCACCGGGCCCTGAGGCCATCTAAAATAAAACTAAGCTGTTTGATAGGAAATACACTACTTTGTTTAAAATTATGCTCATTTAGGTCAATCTGGATCAACATTAAATGTTCTGTTTCATTTTTCTTAACAGAATATAAAAAGGAAAAAAAAAATCATATCAAATTTTCTCATAGAAGATGGAAGTTTGAGGAAAATCTGTTCCATAGTATATCTCAAAGAGACTGAAATTCTGAAGACTTCATTTTCAGTCAAAAAATTGTCAATGGAAAATTCACAGCCAGGTCTAATTGACTTACAGAACTGGATCTCTTCAATGTTCCAGATACTGCACTTGTTGTTTAAAAGTGTTATAAATGTACAAACTGTTACCCTGAGGCTTGCTATAAAGCTGAGAATAGGTTTAATTACAGTACTGAAAAATAGTAGGTCTTGCAATGAACATGAAGTGCATTAACTCTTTTCCAGTCAAATAAAAGTTGCTCTGGCACAAATGCCATAGTCTCATCATGTATCAAGACAGGGAGATTTTGTGAAACCGTAGAGAAAGCAATGTGTCATCCAAAATGAGAGGAAACGTTAAATTACCAAGGCCACTTAGCAAAGTGGTACATTCTTAACATTTGGAAGAAAAACATCCTGGCAGTCCAAATCTGAGAGTGACTGAGTTCTCCAACTGGGAAAACTGTAGCTGTATGGCATGAGCTCAAGGGAGATTTGATGAAAACAGAAAGCAGCTTTGCTTCAAGACACTCATAGAAATACACCAGTGAAGCTCTTCTCATGATCACTGCTGATTAAACTCTACTTAATTAATTATTCATAGTGAATTCCCCTGTTGTGCAAAAGGTTTGATGAGGTATCTATATTTAATTTGAGCTATACTGTGGGGATAATGAACACTCCTTGATGGAAAAATAAATTCTTTTCTGCTAAACTCCTTTGCACCACATATCAGGATGAATTTCCTCTAAGCTACTTTCTTTCTGTGGACAACCTGTACGTGCATGAAGGTATACATGCAGCACTGAGAGAATGGGAGTGGGAAATTGGGTAAGTTACATTACATCATTTCCTTGAGGATGAGATGGGAGGTTCCCAGTGGAAGAGCATCTCCATGCTTTCTGTATGGAACTGGGTTCCTCATGGCCATTTGGTTCTTGAACCGTGGCCTTTCCATAGTAGTACTACTAAAACTGCCACAGCAAGAGCAAGTTTCCACTGTCTGGGCAGTTTTTACTCTTCAGCCAGGTCTATGACACAAGGAGAAGGATACAGGGACTTGTACACATGGATGGACAAGATGAGGACTTATGCAGCCTGACTTTGAGGAGTTTGTAGTTTTACTTCCAAGGGAAAATTCATTCAGAAGCCCTATGCTGCAACCAAAGCAACATCTTCTGTGAGTCCCCTGTGATGGTAGCTGCCTACGTCCTGGCAATCTATCCATGTAGCTATTTTGTTTCCACTTCTAAATTTAAAGAAAGATCCTAAGGAAAAGTTAAACAGAAGGGAAGTATTGATTTACTTCTGCTTGGCTAGTTCCAGTTCAGCAGAAAAGACTCAGATAACAACACAAGCTGGAAGTATGGTCAGTTCAGCTCCTCCTCCCCCATGAGACTCCATCTCCATTTCAGTGTTTGGAAACCAGCACCTCTATATTGTGACTGGTTCTGCTGGAGGAGGTATCACAATTTTTTACCGGATGTTCATCTCCTCTTGAAAGTTTGTCTGTCAGTGGTGTAATCAGAGCTGCCAGCTGTTGATGGCTTTTGTAAATATGTCCTATACTCATGGCAACAACTGGCAGCTGAGTTCTTTTAAAATGCCAGCCTGAATCCTGCATATTGCCTACCTGATCGTCTGGCCCTAAGCCCAGTTCAAAAGCTACTCCCATATGTCTCTTAATGTTTAAAAAAAAATTGATTACATCATCATGCAAAAGACTTATCCCTGCTTCAGAGTTGGAATTTTGTTCAAAACTCAAGCATATGCGTCCCCACCTACAGTCTAACTATAACAATCTGTTAGTTCCACTTCCAATGAATCAGTACTAGAAACTATTAAGAAGCTCAAAAGAACAGATTGTGCTTTTTTCCAGATGAAGCTTAATATAGTACAGTACATAATAATACTTCAATCTGATAGAAAAGGGTCAGGCAAACTGCAAGCTGCCTTTGCTGCTCCTCCTGCCCAGCAATTGAGCGAATTAAACTATCTAAACATAAACCATTAAGATCTTATCTGCATTGCACAGCAAAACAACAAGGTTTTTAATCTTAAATAATAAACAAGATACACTGACATCTGCTCTATCACACTAAAGGTTATCAATATGAGATAAAAAGTCTCTACAGCCAAATGGAATAACGAACTACATTTTCTCCCGCCCAGGGATTTTAAGGGTGTCGCACATTTCTTTTTGAATACAAGAGATTTTTTATGATTAGCTGAATATGCAAATTGTTATCAGGTAATTGTTTGGTTTATAAGAGAATTTCAGTGAACACAGATGAGAATCAATCTTTAGGAGAGATTTAGGATGTAAAATTGCTTCAGGCAGGACACAGCGAAAATTCACAAAGTAAAAGAAGAGGAGGCTCAAGTGAAATTGAAGAAATGCATTATGTCATTCATCTAGCTGGTAACAATCCTACCTATCACAAAGCATATTTATTTAAGCAGAAGTGCTACCATCATTTTTATAGACAAGGAAGAGCACGACACAGAATAATATTCTATGCTGTATCTGAGCCACAGAAAAAAAGCCAAGTCAGGTTAAGATCCTCAGTAGAAGTTTTGCAAGCAATACAGAGAATAAAGAGATTCATTTTTTACTAGCTTTCATTGACATCAATAGGATGAACTTTGCCAGAAATACCTAAAAAACCAGAAGTAGGTATAATTTTGAAAATGCATGTGGGAGTAATGGAAGATATTTATGAAAGGCAACATGTTGGTCGATTACCAAGATGATCTTCCTGAAAGTCAAGGATATGGGGGTGTAGAATAGTTTCCCAAATGGAAACGTTATAAGTCTCTTTGAATGTTATAATTTAAATTAATCATGGCAAAACACCAATAATACCTACTACTACTGGTACCTACTAGATATGGTCCACATTTAACTGCCATGACTGCACGAGTCTTTTAAAGTTTCATCACTACTAAGAATAGGGACATAATACGAAATCTCTTGAGCAGCTACAGCAACCACATGCCACTGATATAACATTATGAAAATCACAGCCTTCCTGATACAGTTACGTCTGCAAATAGAGCAGGACAATACAGCGTTATTTCATTCTAAAAAATACAAACCAAATAAAATCAAATCACGTGTGCCTGGAATTCTGGAGTTGTCCATGTGTGCTAAAAAAGAAAAAAATTATAACCTGTTTTCATTTGATCATAATATTTTATTTCAATAATTTTTAAATGGGATTTCAGTCTCTATATTAAGTACATATGTATAAAACAACAAAAAATAAAAAAAGGTCATTTTGAAAGCAGTCCATTAAAAAATACCTTAAATGAGAATAATTCCTAAAAATATATTCTGCTTAAACATCTCTAACTAGATCTATTCCTTAGTAATCACTCGGAGACTGGGCTGTTCCAGTTCAATTATCTTGAGTGCTAGATAGCAACTTCAAGGCCTTTGAGCTCTTTCTTCATAAGATATTCAATCTGAAAGTCTTAATTTCATGGACGTGTGTGTGTGTATATATATATATGTACATACACACGTTTGTAAAGCTAGTACTGTTTTTTATAAACTATTCTCTAACATTCAGAATACAAGTAGTCAAATGCCACTCTGATGAAAGGACATCAACCCAGAATAAGTCCCACTAGTCTTTCCTCAGCATGACACCACTCTCTATCTCCAGCACCATCCCTCATTTGGAGCCGCACATTGAAACAGCTATTACGAAGCTTCTTCAGAGGGCTGCTGCAGAGCTGTGGCACAGCACAGTATGCAGTCAAGATGGAAGACCTCTTGATGAAAATATGGCCTTTTATATGCAATTAGCTTTCACACAAGAGCTGTTTTCCTATGAGGTTATGTTCTTTGGCAGGAGTTGTCAAGAAGGTTTATCTGTTGCTCCTCATGCAGAACCAAGCAATCATGTCAAGGGAAGGTTTCTCTAAAGAAACGACTACTCAAGCAAAGCAGCCAGGCAATGTTGGCTAGGCTTGGAGAGGTATCACAGAATGAGAAAAGAGCAAAAGAGCAGCATGGGGCAAAAGTTCCCTCAGCGATTAATTTAAGAAAACTACCTACTCCATCCTTAAAATTGCTGTACCTGCTTTCCTTAAGCACAGACAAATTCCAAGTGATTCAGAGTGCATGTTCTAAGCCCTTATACAGGACATAAAACATTTATGACTGCAGTTAGGACTCTATCCTTAGCTATCTATATGATCATGGAGACCTCATATATCTATTTCCTTGGATGTTCATTTTTCTATTCAAACTGAAAGCTCTTTGAACAGCACTTACAAATTCCTAAGTGTTCATAAAACTCAGACCCAAAAGGATTGCCTGTATCACTGGTGGCTTGGTAGATGAAGATACTAAAAGATGTGCCAATATAAAGAAGCTTTAGTTACCATGACATCATACTGGCTATGAACTTAATTTCCTTTTCTGTGAACAGTTTCGAGATTTGTGGTTTTGTACATTTGAGGACAAGAAATATTTTCAAAATCTCAAAAATATTAGCCAACCAAAAAACCCCACTTCTAATTTTCTTAAAATTAAGTCTGATTGACATTATTTGTTGAAATTATCTTCTAAAATTTAATTTAGGTATTGACCATTTTATCATTTCATATAAGCATCATATCATCTTATACAATGTAAAATAAAAACAAAATATGTATTCTGAATCAGGAAACTACTTTATTTTTATTTCAAAAATAATTAACTGAAATATTTTGACATTTCAAAATAAATTCAACATTTAATTAAGAAATTAATTGAGCTCTTTTCTGTGAGGTTTTTAAGTTTCAGCTACTAGGTATTTCCTGACCAGAAGTTTTTATTCAAAGGTTTTTAGATGAGCTCTGTTCATTAGATCTTTGTTTAAATAAATAATGTTTAAATTATTTTAGTGAGGTAATATACAATATACACAAAACATAACTCTACTTAATTAAATTAAATATATCTGTTCATTATCTCTTCATCTGAGAGAGCTCAGAAGTATCACTTTGATAGCAAAGTTTCTCTTCTCCTTATCATCTTCTCTTGGCTATTTTGAAATTATAAATTCATTCCTCTTAAGAAAATGATGACCTAGTTTCACAGTTTAATGCACCTCAATTCTGTTTATTTTTAAATTATCACTTCATAACTTTAAAAGAAAGACTCATTTAAACATTGCTGCTATGTGAGAACAGAGAGCAGTCTGGAAACAGCCTTTTTTGCACAATTCCTTTGATCCATCCTGATAACTGGCACATCTGCAGCTCTGTGGCCTTGTCCACTGAGCGATGTTTGAAGTCCTCCGTGATGCTAATGTCTGCTAAAGGATTTTAAGCTTGACAGCTTTTGCAGAAACACGCTGCCATCTCTGCCTGCTCTCTTTGTTTTCAGACTGGAGACATTAAAAATTTTCCCTATTTTCTGTTTGTGAAATAGCTCTTTCTATCTACCTGACTCTAAGACATTTCCCTTAGATATTTCCTATATCATTTCATCATTTCATTTCAGAATGAAATCATTAATGAAAGCACAGTGCCTAGTGGACTCCAGGGATACTCTAACTTTTCTTTCATTTTCATTTAGGGTTATACTCTTCATTTTTTGTTTGGTTTTCAGATAGAAATGAGGACACATGAGACTGACAGTATTGAACTGGAGGATGTTCCTTTCAGGAGACAAATGCTGTGTCAGAAAGGAGAGGGCTTTGCAGTGAGAACACTTCAGTCTATGATCCTGTATCCTTCATTGTGGGCATAGTGAATTCCCAAGGAATGCAGCTTGCCTGGGGTTTCTTCACTGGTATTTGGACTCAGTCCCAGTTCTGGCTTAGGCTATTAATTATTATATTTCTCAAAAGAGTTAGCCCCTTCTACAAGTGAACAACATCACGCTTCTGTATATTCACAATCTGAAACATACCCTCATGTATGACTAATTCTTAACTCTGCTATGGTTTGTGACTGGTCTTTTCTAAAATACACTTGATGTCCTATTCTGCTGCTGCAGTAGATGAACACTACCAGAAGTCACCCAGCAAAAATAATCATAATTCAGGGATTAGATAGACTCTGAAGGCCTTCAATTACTCTTTTGAGTTTTCTGGTAAGTGCCTCTCTTTCTGCGCTGTCTCCTCATACGTGAAACGGAGGCTAAAATGTTTTCCTGCCTGTGGTGGTGTGACAATAAATGTATTATAGATTGAGAGAAACTCAGATAACTACATTAATGAGGGCCACATTTATATTGAACAGATTGAATGAAACCTGATAGTTTTGTCTCACAAAAACTCACATTTGCTTAGTTGTAACAATAGCCACATTGTGTTTATTATAGCAATAATCACTCTGTATGTCTAACATCTGTTTTAATAATAACACCTAATATTTCCCACAGTAATTGCAGATGATGGCAAGGCTACTCCAAAGAGAGCACTTTAATTTCACTTTAACAGATTGTGCACATTCGTATTCAGCACATTCACTTGGGACAAGAGTGGGTTTCGTGACTCTCCCAATCTGAACTCTGAGAACAGCGAGGTCTATCAGGAATCCATGAATATTTAGAGTAGTAGGCAGATCTATAACTGCATTTCCCAGGAGTGCTTGTCAAAAGACTTTGAAGGGGGTAATATGAAGTTTCTTGGGGCATATTAATAATTCTTAAAGTATATTGTGTAGGATGAGAAGGTTTATACTGTGTGACTAACTACTTTCTTGGATATAGTCTCATTTTAGGAACATGTTGGATAATTGTTTCCTCTTGGCTAACAACAAAGATTGCACCTCAGAAGAATATTTGAAAAATGCATTTGAATAAGTTAGGGATGCAGGTGGTTTTCGAATTGTAACTTCAGAGGGTGTTACCAAGTAGGACACTACCATTCTCAGCTTTTGGATGCAGAAACTGGAGAAGGAAAAGATTGTAATAGACCAGGGTTGAAGGCAAAAATATGATCTCCTGAATTTCAGACTAAGCTGCCCTAGGGCAAAAGAATAGTTAGTTATTAAATAATTACAGAATAATTTTTGTTTTACAAGCTATTTACAGCGATGGAGATTTCATGGCTACCTTGGACAATCTGTCCCAAGCCAAACTAGTCTTTTCATAAGTTTCCCTTCCCTAGTTCTTAACCTGTTCTTCTATGTTCTCTTTCAACTTAAACTTCTTATATCTTTTTCTATCAAATATGAGAATAGCTTCTCAAATTGATGTTTTCAGAAGTCCTTAACAACTTTGAAGACAACCACCATGCTTCCACTTAATTTTCTTTTTTTTTTTTAAGACTAAACAAGTCCAGTTTTAATCTGATGATCCTGTTTCCTACACTTCTTTTGGTATTACTGATTTTCTTGTGGTTGATCTCCAATTAGTTCATGTTGTCCATCCAGGATGATGTGTACTTTTTGTGAAGATATGGTGCTTTTCCATCTTGTACCTTGCCTGAGCAGGATAGAATTGAAAAACTATTTCATATCTCTAAAACTGTTGACTCAAATTTAGCTTGTGATCCATTTTAATCTTCTAGGTCTTGTTTTCTAAAGAACTGCTTCTCAGTCGATCATTCCTCATCCAGTATCTAAGCAGCAGATTATTCTGTTCTAGGAGCAGCTTTGTCCAGCATGGTACTGTTTACAGACTTAATAACCACACTCTGTTTATCATAATTCAAATCGCTGTTGGAAATATCAATTAAAAATGGATTCAAGGCAGATCTCTAAGAAGACCATTGAGCTTATCTCTCCTGTTGGAAAACTAACAATTGAGAAATACAGTTTGAATAAAGTTTTAAAGTCAGTTGTGCACCTAACACAGGGAAGTTTAGATTCATATATTCTTATGAGAATGTTCATGTGTGATAAAAAAAATAACGATTTTAAGATATGGTCACTCATTCTTCACAAATACTGTAAACTGGATACTACGTTGGCTTGTTATGATTTATTTTTGAAGAATACACATTGTCCTTTCTTTATGACACCAGAAGGAAATTGCCCATTTCTTGCAAACAACTGTTTATTTGTTGCAGAAGTGAAATTAGGTTGGCTGAGCTCTTTCCTCACTTTCTTTTTAAAGATAAGTAGTGTTACCTCATTTCAGTTTGTTGGAATCTTATACATACACCAGATTTCTCCAGGAGAACCATTAAAGTCTTCAACACTGTTTCAATCAATTCAGCAAGGTAGATGGACCAGATATTTTGAGAATTTATCATTATCTAATCTCTAGAAATTTTTATAATTTCTGAATTCTTCTTTACTTGTTCTAGTATGAGGTAGAGTATGACAGGCAGAATTTAGGTACTTGAACAAAATGCAATCCTAAAACCCTTAAGCAACTGCTGCCTAGATTTGAAATTGTCACTATTTATCAAGTCATCTTCACATTCAAGTCTCCAAATATGTATAAGATGTCTCTGCGTCAAATGAGTCACACATCCTGAATTATTTTTTGACCAGAAAGATCATTTTAATAAGATGGATAGATTGTGGTCTCACCTCTTTTGTATTATGTTTTTTCCACCCTCTTTCCAAGAAAAATAGGTTATACACTGATGAGTATGGCACTTTTTTTGAATCTGAAGAATGTGAGTGTGACACACTCAGGCTAAGAAGGGAATGAGACCTAAATTTTCAGTATGTCCTGGGAGCATATTATAGTTACTAGGCTATGATATAAAAAAGCTATCCTCCTCTACCCATGTCTTAAGAGAAAATAAGTCTATTTTCAGGATAAGGTTCAGAGTGGAAACCAAGTAAACAGTAGTACTTAAAGATGTTGTGATCTGTATCTGCCTTGTTCTCTTGTGCATTCTTAACACAAAGATTTTCTGAACCACATGTTGAAGTATCTTGCTCTATTCAGATATTAGACAGAGAGCTTGAGTACCAAACACAGAGCTAGGTATCCTATGACAAGGATCAGGAACCTAAAAGTACAAACTTTGCAATATATGCTTCTGAGATAGATACATTTCTTACTGTATCTAGCCTGAAATGCTTCTGGAAGACAACAGCTGTAGCTGAATATAGTTCGATCTTTTGGCAATTTAGTACTCAAGTTTCTGGTCCTCTGCCTATAACAATATCAGCCCCTAGCCTCCATTTTTATCTTTGTCCATCTTTTTTTTTGGGGGGGGGGCAGGGGGGGAGGGTTGTTTTTGTAATCCATGACATAATAAACTGGAAAATGAACTAGAAAAATTATAGAAATTGTAGAATAAATAGTCAGTTGGGGGAAATTTTGAACTCAAATTCCTGACATCTTATTTATAGTTTTATTAAATATTTCCCTCTATAGTATCTAATCGACTGAACCTATCAGAGTAGCAAAACATTTCTATAGCATACCCATCTACTGAAAAGAAAACAATACTGAAAAAAAACTAAACTATTTTGCCTTCAGGCAATGAAATAAGTGGGCAAATTAATCTAACTGGGCATGGACTGGAATGGCCAGACTGTTTCACATGAGCCATGAAATGACTATTAAGACATTTCTCCTCCCCCCATTACTATATATTACACCATTATATTAGTAAGAGAACAGGAGTGTTAGACTTGATGTCTCTTCATTCCCTTTTGGGATAATATTTACTTTCAGCATGTTTAGGAGCCATGCCATATTTTTCATGAGCAAATGTATTTTCTTCAAGAAGGTTCTCCGTAACCTGAATGCCAATGTTGGGGGCAGAGATGGAGCAAAGGGGACCTGATCCTATAGTAGAGTTGACATTACATGGCAAGTTTCAGCATTTGCAGGATCAGCATTGGCACTTGGCATGGCAGATTAATGAGTGTTCAGAGCATTCAGGAAGATCATTCTGTTCTCATTTAGCTGGATCTCCCTGTCAAGTGCCCTTTAGATTTCAAGGATGCCATTGACAGTAAAGGAAATGTGCTTTGGGCACTGCTGTTGCTTTACATACTGTCATTGTTTGCTTAGGTGTGGGAAGGAAAACCATCAGCAAAATGCTTACAGACAGCAACACTGCAGATGATAGGTTTTGCCTAGGGGGGCATTTAAAAATATATGCAGTTATTCGAGAGCGCTGGGCTCTCCTGGAAGGACATGGAGTAGAAGCCTTTTGGCCAAAGAGCAGATGGCAAAATGATCAGAGGACCTGAAACTCATTTTGACTGTAAGATGCTCAAGTGCAAAGATGATGGCCTCATGTGATGTGCTAAACACTGTCATCTATCATATTTAGCTTCTTCCTTAATGATCTGAAGAGGGAGTAAACAATCTTAATGAAACCTGCAAGTGACTTTGAACTGGACAATGTTGAGGATGCCAGCCAGGATACAGAAACATTGCAAAGGTTTCTAAAGATATTGTTGACTTGGCTAGAAATTTGGGAAAAGAAACAGTCTTACCTTGTCATACTTAAACTAAAAATTCTGGACTGAGTGGAAAGATAATAAGAAAGGCAACAGAGAAAGCAGAAATAAAATTAGGCTTAGTTTTGCAATGAGATATGAATAAGTAAACATGCAAGTGACATGTCTCTCTATTTTGTTTTATTGTTTTTTAATTGTTAGCTTAGACTTTGGGAAAAAAATGGGATTCTGTCACCCCAAAATGTTTGCAGGAAAGTTTATTTTTCTGAATGCTTTTCCTTTGGGAAAAAAAAAGCTAATTATTTGACCTTTATTCCCCAAACTGCCAGTAATGTTCTTTCATTAGGACCCTTAGAAAGGGTGTTGGAAATGCAATCTCAGTTCCCTCTGACTGAGGAGTATCTGATCTGTATCTTCCACTGTCAGTAGCCTATGTATCATGTCAAAATGTAATCTGGGATGGATTCTCTTAATCTTTCTGGGTGGTACTTGCCCATTTTTATTAAAATTATATTTTTGCTTTGCTTCTCCCTGTAGCTGATCAGCAATGCTGAATTTTGTGATCCAGAAATCTCCCCAGAACTTTTTCTGGACCAATTGTATCAACAAAATTTTCAACTTTATGCATGTAGTCTCTTGTAAACTATAGAATATGAGACAGCAGGATGTTCACTCATAGCATGCCAGAAGTTGTCATGGGAGTTGATATGTTAAATACAGGACTGAAAATTCAGGGCATAAAATACCATCCATTTCCTAGAACAATAAGGTATAGATTTGGAAAACAATTGTGGTAACTACTGGCAGGAAAAATAAAAAGATAATTTTCAAGCTTAAAAGTAACATTCCCTACATGAAATAAATCATAAAATACATGGCCAGGGTCTTAAAAGATGTGAATTAAGGACTAAGTTTTCGTTTAACATTTGTGTGGTGTCGAGCTTGATAAGATCACTGCAGGCGTAGTCATAAGTACTCCTAGATATAGAATAATAAATAATAATAATAATAATAATAATAATAATAATAATAATAATAATAATAATAATAATGTCATCACTGGTAATAGTACTTGAAACAAGAAAATGGGAAAAGTAAAGAACACTACTGCAATCATTTGTAAACTCTAAAATGCCTAAATTAAACAGTTTTTTAAAAACAATGGCTATACTTTTTACTATATATTAACTTTGATAACATTTTTAATGGGAAAAGTTTATCTTATTGCCTCAGAAATGTCAGCCTGTCTTATTTTGGTTCATTTCCTTTAGGCCAAAATATTAGAATATAGATTTGATTGTGCACTATAATATATGATCCATACTGCAGGTAAATTTCTTTTGTGTTGTAAAGTACGCATTACATGTCTATATAGCTTAAATCAGATAGGTTATAATAAAGCACAAATTAACCAAATTAACCAAAACATTCAAAATGATCCCATAAAACAAAACATTCTTGTAATGCTGAAGCAAAATGTTTTAATGATTTGTAGTCTTTTTCTTTAGAGAATTGTCATTTGTTAAGGAATTCAAAAATTTTACTTTTTCTTCAGAGCTGCAATTTAAAAAAATCAGAATATTAGAAATTTTATTCCCATCAATCTCTGCTGCTAATTTTTATCTTAATTCCAGAACAAACATATATTTTTAAAAAGGCTAGAAAGTTCCCTAATGTTACATCCCTTTTAGAGGTATACCCAAAGGTCACAATTAGGTCTAAAAGACTGTGTCAGGAGACTTTGCCTGTGTGTTTTTTGCAAATGAATCTGAAATATAAATCTGCCTGGGCTTAGTTTAATTTGAACTATAACTAAGGAGCACACAGAAAGAAGAGGTAGGGAATAGACTGAGATATCAAAGGTTTTTTTTCCTCCGTCCATATTTAAAGCTTCCTGAGAGCTTCATTTTCATTTTTACCTTTTCAAAACCACTAACTCACAAGGCTGTTGCAAATCTCATAGACCTGTTTAAACCCCTGATACTGAATTTGGTGACAGTGTTCATCTACAATGAAGTGCTTCATTATAAAATGCCTTTTATAAAAAACCCCAGGGCAAATCCCAGGAGGAAGGAAAAAAGAAATAAAATAAAATAAAAAAATAAAAGAACAGAATAACACCAAACCAGCTTTAGTCTCTTGAATTTTTTTAAGTACCGCATACAAAGAAATGACAGCATTCTTCAGGATTTCAGCCCCAGGTTAGATTTCATCTGTGCTCCCTATCAGGAGCAAGGCTGAGAGCTGACTGGGGAAGTCAAAGTCCTTTTCATCATGTACACACGCGGCACATTGCAATGATTTCAGATATTAATGGAGATCATAAAAATTAAGCCATCCCACAGCAGCAATCAATTTTCAGAATAGTCTGACCGTGGCACATTGTAACATGCATAGCGATCATATGAGGCGATAACTGAAGGAAACTTCTCACAAGTACAAAGATGGCACAGATATGTAACAGAGAAGAAAGAAAGAAAGAGGGAGTCAGAAAGAGAACAGGGGAAAGATTTTTTCCTAATTACTTTCCTGATAAAGCAACGTTGTGTTAAGTATTTATATCCTTCAACTGTGTGTCTTTAATTACTACTATTATGAATACAACTAGTACTAGATATTGCTTGGAGACCTCTGATAAGATCTTGGCCTCATCATGTTAATCATGACACAAAGACAGGGTAAGAGAATCCCTTTTCTAAAATAGGTAATTCTAATTCGACAAGAAAAGCAAAGAATGAGAATGGAAATAAAGTTACATGAAATAAAAGGACTTGCAAAATGTCAGGCAACTGATTATTTATAAAGGAAGGATAGATGCATTATCACCTATAACACTTGCTAGTTGGGAGCTTAACCCTGTTAGCTGGGATCTTAACAGTCATCCTCCTGGGCACTGTTTGTGTTCCATCTATAGCAAATGGAGTGGAACCAGCAGCTGCAGGAGATGATACATCTACCTATCTTACACACCTTTTTTTCTAGGTGACTAGAGTTGTAGAGTGTATAATTCAGTTTGGTTAGTTGCCTTATTTTCAGATATCTGATGAATCCCACCCAAAATATGCTCAATCATAGAATCATAAAATCATGGAATGGTTTGAGTTGGAAGGGACCTTCAAAGATCATCTAGTCCAACCTCCCTGCAGGGACATCTTTCACTAGATCAGGTTGCTCAAAGCCCCATCCAACCTGACCTTGAACACTTCCAATGATGGGGCATCCATAACTCTGGGAAACCTGTTCCAGTGTTTCAGCACCCTCATCATAAAATATGTTCCTTATGTCCAATGTAAACCTACCTTCTTTCAGTTTAAAACCATTACCCCTTGTTCTGTCACTACAGGCCTTGGTAAAAAGTTTCTCTCCATCTTTCTTATAAGCCCCCTTTATATACTGAAAGGCTACAATAAGGTCTCCCTGGAGCCTTCTCTTCTCCAGGCTGAACGACCCCAACTCTCTCAGCCTTTCTTCATAAGAAAGGTGTTCCAGCCCTCTGACCATTTTCATGGCCCTCCTCTGGACCTGCTCCAACAGAAGAGAAGAGAGGACTGAAGCCCAGATCTGCTGCTCACCAGTTGAGTACTTTGACCGCTGAACCACTGACTAAAATGGGAATACCTCTGCCTTTCTCATTTGTTAATCTAATTCCAAGAAAATCCTCTCTCTCCTCACAGGGGAAAAACTTCTTGATTTGCAAAGTATTTTTGGACCAAATATGCAATGTATTTTTCAACCAGAAAAAGATTGTTTCGCACCCTTAAAAATAAATTTCCAGCTCTAGTGAGAGCTTCATCAAGGAAATGATTTAGTCTCCCAATTAAGGATAGAAAATTGAGCCAGAGAACAAATTGAATACTAGGTTTAGGAAATTTTAGACTATTAGGTTCCAGTGAAAGAACTGAGTTATTTAGAAAATATTTGCTTATTTTGGGAAACCTCTCCTTCTATGTGTCAGAGAACTTGGTTGGTTCCACTGGCTGATTGTCTGTTAGGGGAAAATAAGGATATTTTGTAAACAATAGGTGATAGACTACTTCCTTTATCTTCTTTTAGTTGGACCAGTACCAACTCTGAAGATTTAATGGGTTTATTATGGAGTGGCTGGTATCCCTTTCACTATTGAAGTTACAGCCAAAACTGTTGTTAATTGAATTTTGATCACTTGTTTAAGCTGAAGAAAAAAAAAATCTTAAAACTAAATGTCATTTAAAAATTATCAGTGGCAAGCAGACTTTGTTTGAATAATTTTAAGTGAGTTGGAATCCTCTGCGAATTATTTGTTTGAAGTATACTGGGTTTTCTAAGGACTTTTTTTCTCTCTTTTAGCCAAATGTAATCACAATTACTATAAACATTCAAAACATAAATAGATTTTATTGTCCCTGCCCAGCTTCAATAAATTGCAGTGTTATTTTTTAACCAGTGCACTGTCCATTGCTGTCCACAATGATAAGTTATTTAGATATTAAAATAAAAAGAATATTAGGTCAATCTTCACATCTGTCTTGAAGTGCGAAGACAGGATATCATATGAGAAGTCCCCATTGATAAGGGTATTGCTTATTTGTGATTGAGTTTGATAGGGAGTATATCAGATCAGATTTTCCCGACAAGTTCATGTCAACAGATAAAGCCTTCAGCTGAGGTTATTCTCATCTACTAGGATTTCAATGCTATGTGAAACTTGTGCAAGCATTTAGCGTAAAGATGAATTTTTCATTAATGATGCAGGAAATAATACAAATATTTGATTTGAAACATTGCTGAAATTGAGAGACCACTCAACCTGTCATTTACAAAAATTAGAACAAAGAAAGATATTGATTCTTTTTGGCTATGCAATTTCCTTGCAGTACCCCTCACAACACTAAGGAAATACATTTCTTATTCTTCAGCCACTATTAAGTAATTGAACAACCACTATTGACTAGTTGGACCATTGGTAGATACTATCTAATCCTTCATTATTGTGAACTGATGACTCTTCCAGACTAGTTATTTTTCATTTTAAGTAGCTAGGTTAAAAATTATCCTCTTATTTCAGTATGATTTAGGTGCCTGTTGCCTTCATAGTCCTTTACACCCATGTGTCCAGATCCTAAGCCTCAGTTAAACATTTCTCCCTTCAAGTGACTCCATCGTTACAAAACTCATTCTAGACTATGTTATGCAGTTTAAACAAACCTTCACCATAAAGGCAAAGAAAGATAGCACCTCCATATTTGAGATGCAGAAGAGAATTTCACCCTGTATCCTCCCCTTGAGCCAGTTCCATCTAAAGCTCATTTTCCATTCTTATTTGAGGACATGAAGACCCCACTGCCTTCCGTTGCAGTTTGCCCCCACAGTTATTCATCCTCAGTCTTAAACAGATATTTCTCCCATAGCTTTTACATTGTCTTCATAATAAATGAGTATGTCTTTTGTTAAATTCAAAGAAATACTAGTTAAAAGACAGATCAGTTCTTGTGACAAACTTCTCTGATTTTTCAGACCTCTTTGCTTTTCTAATTGCCTGATCAACTGTAATGGCACGTTTGCTTAAAAAAGGCCACAACAATGTCGAATGTTGATGTTATGAAATGTATTAGCATTAGCCACTAAACACACCACAGCTGACTGCTCAAATGGTACGAGGACTAATGGAGCACAATGAGCAGGTATCACAGCATGTTAATCTCAGTGTAAAATAGATTTGATTTTAAGTAATGATGCTCCCACTTGGACCAGATTCCAAAATTAGTGCAGAAAGCAACAAGCTTTCTGATCTGGTGCCAGGTCGTCAGGCACTGCCTTGAACAGATGCTCCCTATGGAATTTATTGTATGAAAGAAGGAACACCAGTTAATCTGATTTACAAGGTTATGCATAATATTTCTGCACCACAGATTTCCAATTTGTTATAAGCAAACAGCTTTAATTCTCCAATAAATACGTTTGTGAAGATTTGCACTGGGCTTTGTTGGTATGTATAGGAAGAGCTGCTTTGCATAGCTCCCTATCCCCATAGCATGTCAAATGATTTGTAATTCTGAAAAGTACATGAATAATGTGGGCAATTTTAACCAAAGGCTGCAATAAGCTGTATAAATTAGGTTCATAAGTAAAAATAACATTAACAAGGCTGGCAGGTGGAAAACTTCTGCAATGATGCCTGCTGGCCTCCAAATGATCGGGCGCGTCCCTATGTGTGTTTGTGTGTGAGTGAACTTATGCATGTTTGTCAGCTTATCATTGCTATATATTGCAGTATGAAAGACACTTTTTTTGCTTTTGGGTATGATTCCTGCATAAAGCTTAATGATGTTATGTTGATTTCCTCTCAGTATAAGCAGTTTAAGGCAGCAAATCCTGACTGAAATTCTGCAAACAAAATAGATCTGTCTTTACTGGTTTTGTTTGTGGGGTACAAAAGAAACAAAATTAAATTCAACATTTGTTTTTTTTTTTCTTTTTCACCAGTGAAGTATGTGCTTTAGGATTTATCTGAGTATCTGCTAATATTTTTGTTATCCCCATTTTGCCTGCAATACATTATTATGTGACAATGCCCTGTTCTGAAACCAAAGTCTGATTTCTTTCAGCCTTTCCTTTTGGAAAGATTATATATTTAAACTTTCCCATGAAATTTCCATGCTGATTTCCAGCATCTGAAGGTTTCAAAGAGAAAAGGACCTGCTGTGATCAGCTTGTTGTTGTGTTTCATAACAGTAGCAATGGATTTTTTGTTTCCACAAAATTAGCTACTTGCATTTGGTTTAAAAGAATTCTTCACAATTCTTTTTGAGAACAGCAAAAAAACAAGGAGTTATTGTTTTCTCTAAGGTCTAATAAAATCAATTTACTAGTCAGGTCTACAACTCAACATCATGCCTTTAACCTGATATTCAGGTAATAACCAGGAGGGTGTCTGCTAGAATGTCTTGCTGGCAACGTCCCTGCAAAGCTGCGTAATACATCGGTGCTTGAACACGGCATGATGCGTCCTCACCTTTCTGTAAGGCACAGAACCTGGACTAATGACAGTGGGGAGATATCAAAGTGCCTCCAGCATTCTGAGCTACTGCAGAAATAACCATGCAATACTCAGCGACTAAGTAGCAGGAGAATAACAAGGAAACAAACTAGGATTTTAGAGCCTTGAGGAAGATTTTTGTTTGTGTCTGTGGAAAGTGTGGTCAATATCATCTGTTGCAAACTAGAACGTGATTAGTGTTCAGAGAATCCAAAGGACACTCATTCGCTCTTTGTTGTCATTCACAGCTGCTTTGCTATATCTGCTTCACTGTGATGCACAGAAGCCAGGATCAAAGGATCATGATCCATTGTACTAATCACTGTGAATACAAATGAAACATTTTCAGTCTCAAAGTGTTCAAAATATGATACAACAGGAAGATGCAATAGTTGGAAAAAATGAAAAACAATGGGAGATGGGAGTAGCAAAATAATAAAAAGAAAAAATTAATATGTTTTGCCACAGAAGGCAGGATTCTACTGCAGATTTCCCCCCTGAAAATGGAAAAGAATAAGGCCACAGCGTGTCAGTGGATGACTGAAAAGCAAAGTAAGATGGCAGTTGCTGTCTTGAAGTTTGTGCTGCCAGTCTGTACAAACAATGTGTTGTACTGCTACTTAATAACTGTTCTGCTTACTCTCACTGCTCAGTTTAAAATGTATTTCTTATAGCCAGATAGAAGGCAGAGTCATGAAGGATATCCAGCAGCATTACTATCAAAGGTGAGCAATCCTGTCTTCAGAAACCTGCCTTCCATAAATTTTTATTCCTCAGCCAACCCTACTTATCCCTGAAACTTCTTAAACTTAAAAAACTCCTCTTTCCCAATGGCCCTTCGCTGCCACATACAAAATAGATTTGTACCTCTGACTATGTCTTCTATGAAGTTTAGGGGAAAGTGATTTTACTGTGGTTATGGACTGTGTCTGATTTTTGCTTAGTTCCCAGTACTGCTATGGACATTTTGAGGGACTCAGGGAAATCACTGAACTTTCTGTATTCTACATGAACACTGCCTGTCAAGAGTTTAAATACACAGAAGCCAGGTAATGAAAAAGTGGAAGAAGTTGACCATAGTTACTGGAACTTTTGCTTGCTACCTGTAGCGTTGGGAGGAAAGGAATAGAGCACATCCAAAGCATTTGTCCTAAGGCAAATAGCACTCTTCATGTAGTGCCTGGGGGGAAGGAACTGCCTTCAGCCAGCCAGGCTCCCTGGCTTCCTGCAGCACCAGGAACAATGATACCTTTGTAACCTACTGAGCTAGGATTCACCTCATAACTTTAGACATCTATACTGTAGACATTTGGTTAGATGAATGCCACCTCTGAAGGCCTCACACAGTGTCTTGCTCTTCCTGTCTCTCCTTCTGTCCTTCATTTGATGTCCAAGTTTTACTCTTCACTTTTTTATTAACATTAGCATTGGCTAGCAATTCTCCATCTAAATAACACCGGTTCCGGACTCTAGTCCACACAGAGAAATTGAGTTGAGGCACTCCAAATTATCACTTCTGTGGGCCATAAAAAAAGTTCATTTTAATTCTGAGTAGACTATAAACACAATCAATCTCATGAGGACTTGCATCTTTATTCAGGTTGAAAAGCTAATGGGGTTTTTGGTCCAACTCCATTTATTTAATGTTCCTCAAGAACCTTTGGTCCCTTATCTGATGCTGCTATGAGCATCAACAGAACTCTAAAAGGAAACTCAATAAAGCTGAGTAAAATTATCAGAATGAAATTAGAATATTCTTGAAACGAAACAAGAATAACTCAAACTGATAGAGGAAAAAATAACACACAGAAACAGGGGAACTGAACTAATTAAACCATGAAGAAAACAATACTAAATCTATTTCCCCAAATTGATAATAATTAGTAGTAATAACTTTCACTTATATTGAATGAGTCACCCAAGGATCTCTAAGTGCTAGTTAAAAATGAATGTTAATTTTTCCTCGTGCTCACTGCTTTGGAACCTGAGACACAATATGGTTAAGTAAATGTTCCAAACTCCTTCTCTAAGCTATTGACAGAGTACAGAAACTGTCACAGTCCATTGCTTCCCAGATCTTTGCCCTGATCAGTTGTCTGTCACTTCTTTACTGAAAATCAGAGAAATCTTTGAGAATGATCATGCACACAAGCTATATCAATGTAGCATCAAGGCCAATGCAGCATGGTATCTCGTATTTTTAGCAGGTACGAAGTGCTGTGTGAAGTCCTGATTAAGCAGGAAACCCTTTCCTCTCTAACTCTGCTGCCCTATGGCTTTGTATGAATTAAAGATCTAGTGGTTAATATGCATCAAAGAAGTTGGAGTTAGGCAAAAATGAAGGGGTGCGTGGTTATTCTAGTCACATAGCACCATGAAAAGCAAAGGGCAGCATTATGGTTTCAGAAAACTGAAGATAATCACTGCTTGATTTCTGCTCATTATTCAGGTGATGACCACAGCTGTCCTTAAGGGCTGTTCCCAAAAATATCAATTACAATAAGCCTTAAATAATTAATCAATCAATCAATCAGCTATATAATGCATATGAAACTAAGCTGTTTTGCAGTACCACAGAGGAAAAAAAGAAATGCCTGAAGAGCAGCCTGAGGGCTAATCTCAAAGGAACTGCTGAAAACACACACTTCAGTATGCACTCTCTAGCTCTGTACTTGCTTTAGGAGGAGAAAACCATTGCCTGAGCAGAGAGGCTATTTGAAAGTAGCCTTGTAAGCAGAACTCTTGACTCTTGACAAAGTTTTTTGTCCTGAGATTTGGTCTCATTTACACACAAAACTAATCCTAGTGAAATACCTTCCTTCATTATTGATGAAAGGAAAAAGTGGCTTTGGAACAGATGAGCTTCTGTTGTATCATGTTAATGGTAAAATTCTTGCTTAAAATTTTTAGGAGACTGAGTCATAGATGTGAGGTGGAAACAGGGCAACTATCCTTAGCCTCTTTACAATAATCCCCCTCAGAACAATTCCTACCCTTTAAGGACAAATTAATATATCTGGAAACCTAGTTAATTTGATGAAAATGGGAAAGCTTTTCTTAACTGCCTAATAAACATTTTGTAGTATTTGGTAATTAACTATAGAAAGGCTGAGAGAGTTGGGATTGTTCAGTTGGAGAAGAGAAGGCTCTGGGGAGACCTTATTGCAGCATTTCAATACTTAAAGGGGGCTTTCAAGAAAGACAGAGAGAACTTTTTACCAGTACCTGTTGTGACAGGACAAAGGGCAATTGTTCTTAAACTGAAAGAGAGAAGGTTTAGATTGGACCTAAGGAAGAAATTCTTTATGATGAGGGTGGTGAGACACTGGAACAGGTTTTCTCAGAGAAGTTGTGGATGCCCCCTGTGCTCAGGGTCAAGTTGGACAGGACTTTGTGCAACCTGATCTAGTGAAAGATGTCCCTACCCTTGGCAGAGGGGGTTGGACTAAGATGTCTTTGAAGTTCCTTTCCAACCCAAACTGTTCTGTGATTCTATCTATTTATCTAATTAGCCCCTAGGTACCTAACTGAAACAGAACTATTCAGACTTAAAGAGAAATACAGACACTATTTCGTATTGCTTAGTGATCCAGTTTGTTACTTATTCCATTACAAAAACATTAATTATGTTGAAAAATTATCAGTTATGATCAGGTAACATAGCACTTGGATGACAGTCTAACAGTTCATCACATAGCTGGAATTCACTCATTTGTAGTAATTCAAATAATCATTGTCTTAAAATTTTAGCTAGCTAAAGCTTTTTCCTTATGCACTTCATTCAATTCTCTGTTCTTCACATACTTCACCAGAGTTTCAGTACAGGTTGGAACAGAAATTGGAACTAGAATATTTGCTTTCTTTTAAATTTTGCAATTTTCGCTCTCTTAGGGTGTGCAGATCAATGACTAACCTGAGGTTTAGCTAAACTGAATAAACCATGAGAAACTACTGGACACAACACGAGAAATTGCCATATGACATAAAACAGTCCGAGAAGCTGTCAAAAGTTATAGATAGACTCTGTTAACACATCAAAAGTCTCAAAATGCCTTACTATTTTCACTATAAGGATCTTCTGAAAAACCACTAATTTCAGGGAAGATGCTGTATATCCAGTTTGAACTACTTACTAGT
Source organism: Theristicus caerulescens (assembly GCA_020745775.1). Taxonomy (NCBI): domain Eukaryota; kingdom Metazoa; phylum Chordata; class Aves; order Pelecaniformes; family Threskiornithidae; genus Theristicus; species Theristicus caerulescens. The sequence continues at coordinate 123,476,637 of CM036559.1, read as the reverse complement.
ATACAAACCAGTTTTAAAAATCATTGTCATCTTTCAACAACCATTGTATTTTTGTAAAATTCAAGTTTATTATGCTTTTAACATAATCCCATGCTTTAATCCTGAACATGTCAGAGCACTCTAAAATGATTAATAGAACCCACAAGTACCAGAGGTAACTAATAGCCATAAACCAAACAAACATGGTTATGGATATTTCTCCTGGTTTTCACAGGCCAAACTGAGACAGAAAACCTTTCTAGGAACTCTTCTGTGACAAAATTGTTTTTTCAGTTCACAGTGCTGCAGAGGGCTTTTGGACCCTCCAAACAATTTCATCATCTTGCAGAAATCCACCTTAGTTATTTCAGACTAAACTCTTGACATGTGATGCCCTTTCGCTCAAATTATCTTTTTTTTTTTTTCCAAGCTTTATGTCTTGCATGATGTCACTCAGGTTGTACCACATTTCTCTGCAGAGCAGCGATATCAAGCCCAGATTTTGTGGTATAACAAACTTAGGCAAAATTAAGCTTCACTTCAAGCATCATCACTGGGTTTAAATATGAAAAACAAGGTAAATTTCACTTATGGAGTCTGAACACTGCCTTGGGTAAGAGTCTTCTAGAATTATAAATGCGTAAGTGCACACATGAGTATGTATAGAAAAGTAGATAACTTCATGATACACCTGAGTTTATCATGCTCTCTCCATTCATTTCATATTGGAAAATCTGTTGAAACCAGCATTTGCTACATTGTTGTAGGGGGGGACTGCTGGGAATTTATGAGATCTCTGTACATCAGTGTTGAGACTGGCCTCACTGATCTGCTCTGAGGCCTCTTCTGTACCATGAGACAGCAGAATGTTGTCCCGCCTCCTCCCTTTCCCAAGGCTGTGATAACTTCATATTGATCTCTATTGTTTCATGGTTGTCCACGATAAAAAAAAAAAAGAGCTAAGGAATCACAAAATATGTTTTTCATCAGTCATAGCTACAAGTCAATTCAGTTGAAAAATGGATAACTATTTCCAGACAACACATTTGCATGTATCTGTGAGAACAGGTATGATGCTTGCATTTACAGCTATGAAAGCATTTTTACTATTCATTATGCCTTCAAAACCCTGTAAGTAGATAGGTTTAAAACTGTTTCACACACATCCTATAGAAACCCAGAAAAATAAATTCCTTCAAGGTCATATGAAACTACTTCATGAAAGAGACAATGCTGGAATATAAAATTCTAGATTACGCAGTTCCTAGAGACTTTACTAATCTCTGACCACCTTAGCAGCAAAAACTCTGGAATAATAGACCACAAAGTAAATTTCAGGACTGACTTTCAGCCTTCACACTGAATGAGCTGTCTTGCATTAGTGGGTCTGTCAAAACATCTCTGTTATTTGAGCTCAGCTTTTGCTGGTTGCATATACCTTTAATCTGTTATTTGTTAATATGTATTTGGCAGGCATCACCATCTCAGATTTTGTGAGTTTCACTTCAGAACAGCTGCCAAGATAATACATCTTAGTCTGAGGGCATTTCATTGATGTGGACATAGCATCCTCAAGGGAGTCTCCTCAGCAAAGATGCTGGTTATTAATGCAGACATGTATCTATCGTAGCTAAATGTATCTCTTCCTCTCTGGCATCATAGAGATTTAGAAAAGGTTGACATTTTCCAGTAAGAGTCCTTTCTGCTTATCACATGCAGAGAGATTCTAGAAGGACAGCTGGCCTTTTAGAAATGCAAAGAGAATACATTCTGCAGCAGAATTTAGAAGTATATGTTCCAAACACTAATAGATGTTCAGTAACTAATCTAATAAAATAAAAAGGAACCACCATGTCTTATTTTTGTATGTTTTCATCCCCCCAGCAACCCAGGGTATTCCAGGTATGTAGTCCTTGTAGCTCCAAAATAACAAAGTATTATGTATATGCTTAATTAAGGTAATTCCAGTAAAGTCAGTTGTGATGATTTGTTTTTTGCAGTTAAAGATGTACTTAAGTACACCTTTCCTTTGGTTCCCTGCCAAAGTATTTATTTTCACTTCCAGTTGTTTTCCCCTTCCAAGGCTGTTAGCAGCTTCTCCTCACCTACTCTGTTATCTCTCACTGTGTCCTGAAACATCAGTTTCACTTCTGATCCGCCTGTGATCTCAATCTCCTTCACCTGCTTGTTACATTCTTAAATAGGCACTTTTGTGGCGCTCTGTCACACCTGGGAGAAAGTGCTTCATAGGTATCTTTGCTCCATTGTTCTCTTTAAAAACCTCTGTCAACACCATGACGCACACCAAAGCTCAATAATGATTTGATTGCTGGAATACAGTATTGCCTGTCATGTTGTCAAGTCCCTATTCCTTGTATGTGCATGTTTTATACTTCGATTGTAACATTAAACCACTTATTCAGGGAAGAAAACCTCACCTCCCTCACCTGGAAATTTCACTGCCATGAGGGAAGTCCCCCCCTTCATGGTGTCTTTTGACTCTTGCCTACCTGACCCAAAAAATAACAGGAAAAGTGCTGTACAGTTGTTGACTGGCTAGGTGACAAGGACATGTTTGGTGAGATTGGAATAGATCCTAAAACTGCTGCTAGGATGACTAAGCAAAGCAAAAAAAAAATAATGGATGAAGATACCTAAATACGTACTATGTTGACTTGTACTTTTGGTGAAAGGGAGCTCCTGCATTGCCCTCCAGAGACATCCACCTTCCCAGTTCAATCCATAGCAAAAAAAGATCAGTGAAACCTATGGACTGGATAGCTTGCTTCAGTATTCAGAGGATCTTGCCTCTTCTTTGAGTGTATAGGAGCATAGTCTGTCGTGTTGGGTTGTCCTTTCTTTCAATTAGGAACATATCAGGCCAGCTGCTCAAAAATTTCAGGGTCGTTGTACCCATTTTGGACATTTAAATCATGCAGACTGGACTCTACAATCATATTTTACAGTCTTTAAGAGCAAAACCATCTTTTAGCTCTGTGCTTGCACAGCTCCTAGCAACATGTGAACCTGGTTTTGCAGAAGGGTGCCATATAAATGAAGACATTCATAGTGTAAGCAAACAAAACACCATCTTTAATTTTCACTATACAACCAGCAAATATATTCTTTAGCCAGAGTGTAAGTCTAATCATGAATAATTCAATTAAGCTTTTACTACTTTATTGGAAGAAGGACCAAGCCATTTAAAAACAAACTGGCTGATCATTTATGGGAACCCATCAATTTTCAGTTGAGAAAGTATCCCACTTTCTATTCTTGAACTACTTGTGAACACAAACTGAGTTAAGAAAACAAGGGTTTGAAACTGTTTGCTAAAGAAATAATGCAAAGTGATATCTTTCAAGATGCTTAACCATTTTCTGCTTATCAGATCAACACAAATCACATTGGCTTCACTGAATCATACAAGTAAAATAGTACAAAATATTATTGTGGCACATTTTTTAGGGGTGGGGATAAGTATAGTTTGGGATATAATTGGTGCAACTTGTCAGGATTTGTGACAAGTTGCATGAACTGACAGATGTCAAAACACATTTAAGGAAAGAGTGATATGATCCCACAAATAACTGACTTCAACTGATCACATATTTACAAAAATATTTCAAAAGCATATTTCTATAAATTCTTTATGATTGATCATTCTTTATGATTCTTTATGATGATCTTTATGATTTATGATGACCAGCACAGAATATCAAAACCTTAATATCCTCTACAGCAAGATAGTCATTTTTCAAACAGACAAAAAAGGTTATTCAGAGTTCAGAATTTAACGTGGATTTCTACCAAGCTTGTATTCATAAAAAAGCACAACTAAACTACAGTTTCATTCTATAGGAGTCCATAGTAAATTTTCCATATGATAAACCTTTATCAAACTAACTAAACCTCTTGTTGCTCACAAAGTGTGTTCTCATATGTATATTCAAAGACAATCACAGAAAAGCCTGAAGTATTTTGTATACTTTCTTAGTTTATTTATTTTCATTTTATATTCCAATATTTGTTTCAAAAGCAGTTGATTGAGAAATTTAGAGTTTTAAAGCTCCATGACAGGAATTTCTGCAGAAACGTATTTGCCATACAACAACTTGAGGTCTTTTTTGGGGAGGAAATTTGAGGGTTTTTCCTATCAGTAAATAAGGCCACGTAGCTTAGTTTCTGTGTGATTTATAGACTCCTCAGAGTTATGAAGGCAATTGGTCAGAAACTGAAACAGATGGCAATGGTCAGAAGGATATACAGATGGTCCTGGGATTGACTGGAAATAAAAGCCCTTTAAAACGGGATAAAATTTGCTGAACAGAGCAATTGTGCGTGAGATAGATAGGACTGGATGACATCTAAAAAGACTCAAGAGATTTTCAAAAGTCCAGAACCTAAAGGAATTAGCAAAACCTAACTGGAGGAGTGTAGATATCATATGAATAGGGCATGTCAACATCAAAAAAACAAAAAGATGGCATTAAACTGAGGGCAACAGCTTAATGTGCGGACCACCTACCACTTTTTTCTTGACCAGCTACATATTCTTCCTGCCCCCACATTTAGGACTTTGAATACACACTAGTACTGCATCTACATGACAGGAGTATGGAGCATTTCCTCCTCTTCTATATGTGCTGGCAAAAAGCTGGGAAACGCTTCCAGTTTAGAAATAGCCTCCATGGTCATCCAAAAACTATGATCTTGTCCCTGTGGCTGCCAAGACAAATTGGTGACATAAACTATGATATCAGCTGATGTCAATATCATCATTTTCTTCCTTAAAATGGCAACCCATTCATTTTGCTTACTCTGATTTTATGCCTCTTTCAAGCTCATTCACTTAATTCTGAAGGTAAAAAATCGAATATTGTTTGGATCATATCTACCAAGATTTGTGCAGGAAGGTTTGTATAGTGAAAGAAGTCAAACACTGGGGAAGGCTCAACAGATCTCAATTACTTTTATACCTGTGTCATAGACTCTTTGGATAAAAAAAGAACTCACCTGATTTAATTTGTGACATTTCATACACTGACAACTAAACAACCACTTAATTTTTAAACAATTAAAAAAAAGTAGATTTTTCGTCCTCTGATCTACATTTTATTTTCTCTGTAGGGAGCCTGTAAACTCTGTAACTCAAAGCACTCTCTTATCTATCATAGAATCATTTAGGTTGGAAAAGACCTTCAAGATCATCAAGTCCAACCGTTAACCCAGCACTGCCAAGTCCACCACTAAACCATGTCCTCAAGCACCACATCTACCCATCTTTTAAATACCTCCAGGGATGGAGACTCAACCACTTCCCTGGGTAGCCGGTTCCAATGCCTGACTACCTTTCGGTGAAGATACTTTTCCTAATATCCAATCTAAACCTCCCTTGGTGCAACTTAAGGCCATTTCCTCTTGTCCTATCGCTTGTTACTTGGGAGAAGAGACCAACCCCCACCTCACTACAGCCTCCTTTCAGGTAGTTGTAGAGAGCAATAAGGTCTGCCCTCAGCCTCCTCTTCTCCAAACTAAACAACCCCAGCTCCCTCAGCGCTCCTCATAAGACTTGTGCTCTAGATCCTGCACGAGCGTTGTTGCCCTTCTCTGGACACAACACTCCAGCACCTCAATGTCCTTCTTGTAGTGAGGGGCCCAAAACTGGACGAAGTGTACTCGAGGTGCAGCTCACCAGTGCTGAGTACACGGGGAGACAATGACTTCCCTAGTCCTGCTGGCCACACTATTTCTGATGCAAGCCAGGATGCCATTGGCCCTCTTTGGCCACCTGGCACACTGCTGGCTCATATTCAGCTAGCTGTCAACCGGTACCCCCAGTTGCTTTTCCACCAGGCACCTTTCCAGTCACTCTTCCCAAGCCTGCAGCGTTGCATGGGGTTTTTGTGATCCAAATGCAGGACCCAGCACTGAGCCTTGGTGAACCTCATACAGTTGACCTCGGCCCATCGATCCTGCCTGTCCAGATCCCTCTGTAGAGCCTTCCTACCCTCCAGCAGATCACTTCTGCCCACCTTGGTGTTCATCTGCCAACTTACTGGAGTGCCCTCTCAATCCCTCATCCAGATCATTGATAAAGATATTAAACAGAACTGGCCCCAACACTGAGCCCTGGGGACCACCACTTGTGACCGGCTGCCAACTGGATTTAATTCCATTCACCACAACTCACTGGCCATCCAGCAGTGTTTACCCAGTGAAGTGTACGCCTGTTCAAGCCATGAGGAACAGTTTCACCAGGAGATATGTTGTGGTCTTGATAAGGCAAAAACTATAGATTTCAAAGTAGAATTTTCTGTCAGAGAGACTTTCTGGAAGAAATTTCTCACTTACAAAAATTTCATTTTCTCTCGTATTTTCCACCCTCTTCTACAGTCTTCACTGTTGGACAGGATCTGCTATGCTGGTAGTCAGAAAGGCAAAATTTACATCTCTTCTTCATTTTTAAAAAGTTATTTCCTGTGAAAATATGTATCTTGAAACATATTTTCCTGTTTTTTTTCCTAGGATTTTTTTTTTCTAGGATTTTATTTTCTTATTAACCCCAAATTTTATCATGGGACAGAAATTCAGATCTTCTAACAGCTTTAGTTCAATCACATCAGTCTTGAGTAGTTTCTGAGAAAAGGCAATCTGGCATACTTTTATCATCAGGTAAAGAAGTTAAACCAGCTGGATAAGTTGTTTATTGGCAATTAGCTTTGAAAATGGTTTCTTTTTAGCTTTCCTACATGATAAAAAAGCTAAAGTCCAAGGAAACATCACTAAGTTGTTAACATTCATTATAATTTGAAAGAACTAGTAGGTTCTAAATATTTACCAGCTTACTCACACATCATTAGCTGTAGCAGCTCTGTTCAGAGACACAAGACATAAATTATTATCTGCTTTCTCCCTAGGTATCTTTTTCTCCATGTGGAACTTTAGCAATCAAAAAATGCTGCAGTGACAGCCACTAATAGGAAAAAAAGTTGTTAGTCTCCATTATCTCCATTATGATCTTACGATGGTGATTACGTTAGCTCCTTCATGTATAAATACTAAACACTGAGTCTGAGAGGCAGTTTCATTACTAGGTTCATCTACAGCGATACTGCCCTGGACAGTGTCGGTCCCCCTTCTCTCACCTCTCCCAGTCATGCCTTCTCACCGCCTTTCCCAGCACTATAGTCCCTATGACATTATTATAACAAAAAAAATCTAATTTATTTTCCTTTCCCAAGCTGTCTATGGTGTCAATGCAATGCAAGGACAGGAAAATGCAGTGGGGGGAAAAGTGGTGGAACAACTTCTTTGGACAGTACAAGCTCAACAAGAAAACTTCTCAATTATCACACAAAGGGGGGTGTACGCGTGTGTGTGCGTGTGTGTGTAGGAGTGGAACTTACATCTCTTTAGTTCTGGCTAAGCGCTTTCAGTTGGTATCTTATTTTTTCCCTTCAGTTCTGAGTTTTCTAAAGACTTTATTGGAGACGGCCCTCTTTCCTTAACTATCTGACACAAAGTGCCCTTAAAGGAATTAATGCAGTTGCATAGACAGATAGAAACATAGACAGAAAGATATGTAGACAGATTTATGTAGCTCTCTGCTATGTATATTTAGATTCAGTGACAGAAATGTTCATATTGGTCTTGTTCCTAAATTAAAAGTTTCCATTTTCTCATCAAAATGAACTGGCCTGTTTTTCACCTTCTTTTTTCCTTCTATTTGTCAACTTCACGTTGAGTTCTCAAATTATTTTGTTTACCTTTAAATGAGACTGTTTAGAGAAAAAACCCATGTTGTTAAAATAATATCCCACGGTTCTAGAAACAATCAGCATATTTTTCCTATTTGCGCTGGGGAGATAACACCATTCAGAGGAAACTTTATGAAAAGGTTCGGACCAGTCAGACCAAAGGATATCACAGCAACCCTTTCATAGTTTGCTTTCTACTTCACTCGATGCACTAAATAGCCAAAATTTAGTTCCCAAAATTTAGTTATCTGCTGTAGGAATGCCTCCAGAGGTATAGGAAAATGGAGAGGTCTGAGGGCCAAAACTCCTTTAATTAAAATGTTGGAGCATTCCTCCTACACTGCTGATGCCTCACTCTAGTGCTTGTCCCTTTCCCATGCTGCAGATCTGAAATTCCCACGTGTCCATTGCTCCACCGCAGCTGATAAAGGGACTTTGTGTTTCTTCCCCTCCGTCTGCTCCATAAAAAATTCTGACCAAGTGTCAACCTGATCGTCCCAGCTTCTGCCAAAAGCAATTTGACATCATCCAAGAAAATGTTTTTTATTGGCTCCTTCTGTGTTGTGTCAGTTAACTTTACTCACTAAAAATGCTATGCAACCAACCTTAGCATAATTTTATTGCCCTCCATAGCAAGCTTTCTTTGTTGGCAACAAGCCACTGAATGAACTGAGAATCAACAGATCTGGATGAAAACTGCAATCTTCTATATTTATGAACTACTCTGTTGAGAACCCATCATTGTTTTGGGGTTATTGAAACTGAAGTATTGTAGTAATATATAAAATGCCACATATCAAATGAAGTAAATGGAATTGACATCTTCCGGTACAAAACAGTTTGTTATATTTTTTTCTTTTTTAAGTGGAATCTCTGTCTTCTTTCTTTCATGTTCAATTATGTATAATGAATTCAATGAGGGTTTTTGATATAAAAATACTTTGAAGACATTATTTATAGCTCACATCCTCCTGTTAATGAATACACATTGTGTCAATCAAACGCATCATGCTAGAAAAGAAGAATGACTAAATATGGACTTTTTTGTATCATAGTTTCATTTGATCTCAGAATCTTCTCACCCCAAAATATTTAATATCCTTCTCTGAATGGAAATAAAACTATTCTACAATTTAATATCAGTACTGTTCTTCTCTGGGTTCAGTAAACATCAATTCTGGTTTTGACAGGGTTTCTTGGACATGCTTTTTACCATTTGCACTTCCTGAGAAAATCAACTACAAAGCTAAGAAAGCAAGCAGTTTTGTAGAAGATGAAAATACAGTGCACATCTTTCTATTGTTGTAGAAAGTGAAAGAGAAATGCAGAAGTGTATGAATATTGCTAAGAAAATATATCACTTTTTTTATGAACAGAAATGTGATAGACAGAAGTCCAACAAGTGTTGTAGAGTCCAAAACTATTCATGTATATTGGGTTTATGTGGCAAGGTTTTGGTAACAGTGGGGCTGCAGGGGTGGCTTCTGTGAGAAGATGCCAGCAGCTGCCCCTATGTTGGACAGAGCTAGTTCCAGCCAGCTCCAAGACGGACCTGCTGCTGGCCAAAACTGAGGCCGTCAATGATGTTGGTAACACCTCTGTGATAACATATTTAAGAAAGGGTAAAAACTGCTGCACAAGAGCAGCTGGGAGAGAGAAGTGAGAACATGTGAGAGGAACAACTCTGCAGACATCAACGTCAGTGAAGAAGGAAGGGGAGGAGGTGCTCCAGGCGCCCAAGCAGAGATTCCCCTGCAGTCTGTGGGGAAGACCATGGTGAGGCAGGCTGTCCCCCTGCAGCCCAGGGACGTCCACGGTGGAGTCCGTGGAGGACCCCATGCCAGAGCAGGTGAATGTGCCCTGAAGGCACCCCCGTTGGAAGCCCACATTGGAGCAGGCTCCTGGCAGGACCTGTGGCCTGTGAAGAAGAGCCCATGCTGGAGTAGGTTTTCTGGCAGGACCTGTAAGCGTGTGGGGGACCCACGCTGGAGCAGTCTGTGCTCCCTTGGGCACCTGGCAGCTAGTCAAGGTCAACCCTTGACATCATGTAATCCAATAATGGAAAAATAAATCAGATAAATTAATAGAAGAAAAGGACTGTATCACTAATAAGACATAGGTATAACTGCAGAACCAGGAGGTCCTAAGCTGAACTTTGCCAAAAGCTGAGAAAGTACATGAAAGAGAGCATTGCTTGTCATGGAAGAACATTTCATGTTCTTTCCATAAATATCTGACCACACTCAGAGTGAGAATGTCATATTCTCTGGTCTACTGCAGTTATTTTTATACCTCAATCAACGTATTGCTTCTCTTTATGGCCATGACTGTGCAAGCCCATCTAATTTTATTTAACCCACTACTACCCATAATGCAATGCTGAGCACATCAGGAAGAAGCTGCAGTGACTGAGATCTTGTGAGTGGTTGCACTGCTCTTCACCAGGGATTCTTCACAAGTTAAACATGCCATGTTTACCAATCCATGCCCTAATGGTGAAAAGGTTGACTATGATTTCCTTGCTTGGAATCAAATTTCCAAAACCTAATGTTGCACATTCAAAATGATGTTGACCACCCAGTTGTCTTTTATTGGACTTGACAGAAACATCACATGAGAAAATGACGATTTTTGAAATTTATTTGGAAAAAAATGAACTGGAACATTTTGATCTCATCAAAACGTTCGTTCTGACATTTTTTTAATGGAATTTCAGTGTTCAGTTTGAAAAGTAATGTTGCAAAAAGAATACCACATTATACTGTAACATGGAAAATATCAACAATATGAACAATTTTGACTGAATCCAAAATAAATTATTTTAAAAATTGTAACTTTTAAAAAAAAACAAAAGTCAACAATTCATTCTCTTTTGGAATTCTAATAAATGTCAAAATGGAAAGACTCCTTTAAATGAAACTTTGGGGTTTGTTATTCATGTGAATTATTGGCTTCATCGATATCACTGAGCTACCAAGTGCTTACTCATTTTGCCCAATTGGAGCTCTTCTGCTACAATGTCTTCAGTAAATCAGCCAACTGTTATCCTCATCCTAAATATCATAATATTTGTTAAAAACAAAGTGTGATGAGATCTAAAATAATTTCCTAGCTACATAACACTATAGTCTCACATTCTTATCATCTTCTTTCTTCCCTCTGTTGTTTGTTAGATACTTCTTGCAAATTACCTCATAGTACATTTCTTCATATGGTAGCTAGCACAGCAAACCCAGATCTATGTGCAAGAGCTGGGTAGCACTGTATAGCACTAATAAATAATAATCAGCAGGAAAGCTTGATTGCAAGAGGACAAAATTAATCAAGGTTGTCCCAGGTCACAAATACCCATCTGCAAAAGTATCAGTTGAATCGTATCATTATTCAACTACCCCATTTAATATATTTGTAGTTAGTTTTTTGCCCAAGATATGAAATACCAGTTTCTGCCTTCCAAAATACACAATTTAAGAGTAAAGTTCATTTGATGAAACTAAATTAGTGGGAATATTAAAGACCCTTTCTTTTTCCAAATAAAACATTGAGCAAGCATATTATTGATTCAATTGACTGCCTCGTGGTTTATATCCAAGAGTAAAGGGAACACTGCTGTGCAGTTTGTAATTTGGAACTTATTTTCTTTTATTTGTTATATAGCTACTTACAAAGAATATATCAGAGGTAACACAGAATACAGGCAGAAAAGCCATTTTTGAGGACATTGTTAGGAAAATGGATGAAAGTAGCAAAGAATGCTCACAAAGGATTACTCAACAAAGGTGAGGAATGGTGAAATGAGGGTGTGGGACAGTCTGCAGGAAAGTTTTGGTTTCTAAACTTTCTTCTTAGACACACTGCTCCTAACCCCTCACTAATTTCTACATTAAGCATGACAACACCAGTATGACTGTAGCGCTAAGTCTGAAAAACTAGTGTGCAAGGCAACTGCTAAATGAGACCTGGAGGAATGGAAGAGGACGTGCCAACTATCTGCTGTCTGCATGACACCTCTGTCAGACTGTCACCTGGTACTCAGTCTTTTATTCAGTTTGATTTGTTTGAGAGTAAAACCTTTTCTTCTACTGAGATCACTTTTCATTTATGAGTAGTGTATCTTCTGGACAGTTAGCTTAGTGAAAAGGTTGGCCTTCTTGAAACACAGACCTGTTAATGAATATGTTTTTAATTCCTGACCAAAGTCCCCACAAACACAAGTAAGTGATGAATGGACCTTTGTGTTGTGAGCCTTAAATTTTGAACTTCATTGATGAGCTTTCAGAAGGAACAGTAGAGAAAGGTCACCAATACATATTTAGCAGGTTCAGTCTTTCATCACTATGTACAGTGTTTTGATGTCACAGTAGATGTGATAGCACAGAAGACAGCATCTACCTTTAAATATCAGATTGGAGAAAAGCAAGCAAAGCACTCACCTATTATTAAGTTTCGTTTTGCCTATTAACAGTAAAGACCATATTTTTCATCTAAACTTGGACTTGAATGTGAAACATCCTCAACATAAAAAATTTCAAGCCCAAGGTTTAGGTTCAGATCTTCATGTAATATGAAATGTGATTTTGAAATGGGAACTCTTAACAAAATGCACCTTCCTGATCAGAACAAAAATACTTTTATACGGCCATTTCATATCAAATGAGGAAGATTTAGATGTCAGTGTTCTTATGATATCAGTTGCAAGTTCCTTTTCCCTTATTCTTGCCCGAAGTCTTGACTGTTGAAAGTACATTCAAGACAGCTGAGAGGAAGAAGAAAGTAGAAAAGGAATATTTTCTGTTTAGGTGAAAGAAAATGGCTTGGCATAAGATTTATATTTAAAACGATAAATGTGTCTCATGAAACAAATCTACTTCATCTTCATTCAGCATAGTTACATGCAATCCCCTGGTTTCAAACTACGTAACAATGATGATCACCAGGTGTCATTTCAGTAAACGTATTTTGGGATCTTAACACAACCACTACATTAATCCATCGCCATATGCTGAGGGGAGATCAGAAAGATGACAGAGAAATGACTTCCAATAGAGGAACAAGTGCCATTCAGGAGGATCCAGCCTGCAGCTTGTGTGGATCAACCTGAAATATCCTTTAAAGTCCTGGGTAGTTGGTTGAATTCTTAACTGGTTCCCGTTCATACTCTACTGTTGACAGTCTTGTGATAATTTGTAAGGCCCCTCAAGATCATTAATATTATGGCAGTGTCCTGCAATACAGTACTTGCAATGAAAATATCTAAAGGAAGAGGTAATTATGCTCTCAAAAGCTTACAATGTAATTTAAATTAAGATGTAAAAAGGGATCATAATTCAAAACTAGGGAAAGTAAGAATGTGGTAAATGGTAATAGAAGCATACAAATATATTGGCCATTGATGTAAATGGATATATGAACTTCACAAAAGAAGATTGGGAAGCTTAATTTATATTTGAATCTTCAGAAAAGAGGTCACCATTAATTGCTAAGTGTTATTGCCATTATCTATTATTATCACTAATGTTAGCTCTAAGGATCGGTGATGGAAGGCACGATAAACCCAGGAGGTATCTTAATAATTTAACTCATGTAACTATCTCTTAAAAAATAATTACTTTTAAGCTGTGAAGCTTCTTAAACAGAATGTTCATCAGTCTTCACACACTTCCTTTACACTTACCCTCAAAACTTCTTGCTGAAGAGTCTATGCTTTTTGAGACCATGATCTTTGTAATGTTAGTCCATCTTAGGACTCAGAAATATGGTGCTGAAAGGAATTCATCAGATAAAATAAATTAACACAGGACGGAACTTAACTAATCAAATACAGACTGTTCATCTGGACTGTCTTCATGGTGGAATGATACAGGCACTTTTAAAGCAAAATCCACCTCATTTTAAAGGAGGACATTTTAGTACTGATTGGAGAAAATGTGCATAAAATGCCTGTTTCTCCACAGTTTTTGAATGAATTTTGCAGTGGGTACAAACAGATGTCCCATGTTTCAAGAACATATCAAATCAGGCAGTGCAGTTGGAAGGAACTAGAGATGTGAGATGAGATGTAGACAATAATTATTAAGCGTACCTGGCTAGCTGGCAAATCTGAAAAAAAATAAACTGCAGATGAAGTTGGATTACTAGCTTAAAATAAACCATATGTGTATTTGAATATTGATTATGAAAATTCATTTATTTCAGGATTATTTTATCTCAACACGTCGTACAAACAGAGTTGTTCACAGAGGAACAGAGCAGAGTTCATTCAGTGTTGGTGGCAGCAGTGCTCATTCTTTCTATATTGTGTCTCACCCTGAAACACTTGTCTTCAGCAGTGGGAGACTTTTAGATTTAATTCCTCCTCCGACAGAAGGACCTGAACTGGCAGCAACTGCTGTTGAAGAGTGATAACACTAGTTATCAGGTCATATGCTATTATGGTTGGAAACATCCTCCGCCTCTCTGTGTGAGGCATGTCAGTGGGAGTGCACAGGACCACGTAAACAAAATTGATTCTGAATTTCTATTTCTTTTCTCTAGAGATGTATGTTTAGGAGACATAGAGAACAGCAATGTGGCTCTCCCTGGACAGCCTGTTGCACAGTCAGTAGGCCTTCTTTTTCCCTGTGTTTTCCATCTGATAATTACCTACCATAAAAGTGCAGAAAAGCAGATGCCTTCTCTGAGAGCATATTCAGACACTCCTGGACTCGATTATTCCATATGGACAGATTCAGGTAATTTCCTGATAAGTGTATAGTATCTCTGAATAAACACCTTAAGGACTACCTCTACCTCTCTGTCAACAGGAGCACTGTCTATGTAGAAAATTATTTGTCTTAGTCTAAGTGGTCTGAATAATTCCATAGGACTAGATATCCTACAAAATTAAAGTTTATAATGCCTAATTTATTGCTCAAAAGTAATGATCTGACCATCCCTCCATCATCCCATTAGTGCTTGATAAGTTTTCAAGATGCTTAATACCATTTAAACATTTTTGTTGTTCCTGTTTCAGATGTATTTTTTTGACTAGGAATGTGATGCGGTATTTTTCCTCTAGGAAACAAAGAGTTCTTATGAATGCTTGTGTTCCTGATTCTGTCAAGACACAACTCTGGACCCTGCTTCTGTGTAGGAGTAATCTGTGGGATGGGAAAGAAGAGCATTTCTTCTCAACATGTTACGTATGGAAGAAAAGCAATCTTCAATCAATTTTAAATTGCTTTCCACTGAGATTGTTCTGATTTACCTTTTTAATATTTTGCAATGGAAGGATGTGAGGGGAGTGGCATATATTATCCTCACAGAAAAAAATTTCCATATGTAAACTTGAGAAATTCAAGTGCTATTTTTAACCACAGGACAAAACTGGAAAAAAGTCTAATTAATTTTTTTTCCCCTTTTGCATGCCTTGCTACTATCTATGGCAAGAATGGAAACAATAACACTGAATTATTTAGAACCTCTTGTTTGGACACAACAGGAATCTGCTCTTCGATAATAGTTGCAAAGGTGTTCATCTGACTGTCTCCCAAATATAGCTTCTTTTCTATTATCCTGTATATTACTCACTTCAGCTGATGCTTTCATATCTCCCCCATGCCCTCTACATTTCCATTCTGTTCCTTTGTTCTTAGGCTGTCTATACAAATAAAAGTATGCACAATGAGCACAGTACCACTATCTACTTCTCTGCCTTTAACCTCTGTATTTTCTGCACATCCTCTTTGTAGAGCTCATTGCAGATCTAGCAAATAGAATAAGCTACCTTTCCCTCCTCTTCCACAGCCACACATTCAGCATAAGGAAATATTTTATTACTTGTAAGAATACTTCTCCATAGACCCTCATATTAGCAGAAGAAGAATAGGCAAAGAATGTAGCCAGCAGGGAATTTGTTGTAGGATGTCTGGTATGATCTCATCTGGAACTCTATTTTGAGGGTGCAAATCTCCCCGGCATGATAGTATAATTTAGAAAAGAGAAAAGAGTGATATAAAATGCTTTCTAGTTAGAGTTAAGTTCCATTTTATGTGCAGTTTTCCTAACCGTTAATGACTAAACCAGGGGCAAATCGTGGTGACTCATGCCCTAAATGCTTATGTATAGCTTTTAAATTGCTATGAGTATCACAAAACTCTAGTCTGACTATTCAGTAATGGGAAAGGACATTTTATTAGTACTGCCACATTGACATGAACAGCTGATGTAATTATATGGATGCATACCATAGTGAGCAGAGCACCTGGAAGTGCTCACAATGATGAAGCAATGGTACGGGTCTCCCATCCCTCCAGACTACAGACTGCCCAATGACTCCAGGCTGCACCTGTAAGCTCTGTCCAGTGTGGGAGCAATGCGACTTCTATCACTTCTTGGCGATTATTCCTTATCTGGCCCTCTGTTTCTTTACTTGTTTTCCCTTCCCTTACTTGGAATTCTTGCCTTTCTCATGAAAGACTTAATTCCTATTGCTAGCAAACAGATTATTCAATTCTACTTTTCTCAAAGTGATCAAAATACCTCATGCTATATTTAATACAAATGAACTGGTTCACAGATTTTGATCACATTAGCCACTGACTGAATTAGGTTGAGTTTCCTGCAGCTTCTTTCTACTGCTAAAGTTATTTTTTTTCATGCCTTTAGCTTACTCAGTATATTTAGTTTCTGACTCATTTCTTTAGAGCTCTGAATTCTTTTCTGACTCACTGGGAATCATTTATTCTGTTTTAGTTTCACCAGGACAGGTTTTCAGATTTCATCTCTCAAATGTCATCACTAATGTCTCAAAGTTTGTTTACAAATGACTTT
Source organism: Theristicus caerulescens (assembly GCA_020745775.1). Lineage (NCBI taxonomy): Eukaryota > Metazoa > Chordata > Aves > Pelecaniformes > Threskiornithidae > Theristicus > Theristicus caerulescens. The sequence continues at coordinate 123,460,087 of CM036559.1, read as the reverse complement.
TTGTCTCACACAGAAGAACACTGATGTCAGACAGTGCTTCGCCAATCAAAGCTGTTCCAAAGTTTCCATGTCTTAAGATATTCTCTCTGTCTGCAGCCTTTCCACAACTTGTTAATTAATGAATTTTTCCCACAGTGCACTGATGGTTAGCTCTTTCCCCTAAGGAACGAGGTTGCCTCTAAGCTTGCTTTGAATAAATGTAATATAATCAACTATAAGTATACAAAAATAGCAGGAATCTCATGTGTACTGTCTGCCAAAATTAAAACAAGAATTAAATTCGTCAAAAATGATATGAGGTATCACTAGTGAATGTGGGGTTCTACTTATTTGCCTTCTGGCCCTCAGAATCTAGGATGTACTTGGCTGACATTTTCATCTTTTTTGCTGCAAACATAAAGGCAGAATTTTCATTTCGTTTTTGAAATATGAGTTTTCCCTCAATTTGTGCAATGGAAGAACTTGGAAAATTTAAAAGAAAACATGCCAATTTTATCATTATCATTATGAACTCCGTGATAAAAATTATATCTGTATTAATAAAAGCAAACACTACAAAAATTGATTACTGGCACCCAGTGCCATTTATATGCCCTAATGTATCTAAACCATCTGCTCAGAGTTGGCAGGCATGGCACAGGCTTTACAGGAAACCCATATCCTGGAGCAGCAACTGAAGGCAAGGTGAGATATCTGTCAACACATAAAGTAACACTGAATATTTAGGATTAGGCAAGTGAATCCAGTCCCTGTGTCCACAATGCACAGCAGTATCTCCTCTAAGCCTCTCATGCCCATGTCACAGTGGTGTTTTTTACAGCATGACACTGAGGATGTTTATCTATAGCCTAAGGAGCACAAGGGCATAATTCAGAGCTTTGCATCACAAGGTCCATTGGGATAGTGTTGGAAGACTGTGTAGCGTAGAGGGAACTTGCACGTACCTCATTCCCTGGAGCAAATTGTCTCCAGCACCACAGCTGACTTGGAGAGTAGCAGAAAACACGGGGTGTGACACACATTGCAGTGCATGTGATCCAGAGCCTGGGTTTCAGGAGCAGACTCTGGATCATAGTTACTTGACAGTTTATATGCAACCTTAGTGACAGCAAGGCTGAGGGCTCGTTCAGAGACAGTCTGTTAAGTCACCTCAGTTTAGATATCTACATTGAGTTGCATACATGTGTGCTTTGATATTTCAGCAAGCAGGGCCTCAGTTCAGCAGGTGCCTGGCAGTATCTAAGGCACTAGAATTGTTGAGACTTAAAAGTAGGACTAGCAAATTCAGGACATATAGGATATACATATCCTTTGGAATTGGCAGCTGGAGATCAGTCAGGACAACTGTGTGAAACCTGATGCCTACTTTTTGGTGAGATGACTAGCCTCTAGACTCCATTGAGAAGATCTCTAATGACTATCATGGGAGTTTAGACCAACAGTTCACATACATCCATGCATATAGGTATATTTCAGTGTCTTAATCTGGAATTAAACTCCTCTAGAGGACTTTTTTTTTAATTAATATCTATCAGCAAATTGCATTCTAGTCAAACTTTTAAAAAGTTTCCTTAAAAAGGGACATTAATAACTTGGAGAATTATTAATAACTTGGAAGTACGTATGAATTGCAACAGGCAATGAAGTAGTGTCCATAGGAGCAAAAAGCAAGAGCTAAGCAAAAACAAGAATTTCTGCTATAGCTAGGATTATTTCACTCATCATTTCCTCTTATTCTGAACAAGAGTTGAGCACTGAGATGTGAAACAAAAAAACTTAGGCCAAAAAATTTTGAAAAATTTCAGTTCAGAAAGTGTCACAATATCAATGTCAATGCACAGTAGTTTGATCTTTTTCTGATTCTTATTTGTTTTATTTTCTGGCCTGTAAGATTTTTGTCTTTGAAAATGTCAGTCTTTTATCTTTCTTTGAGCTGAGAACAATGATGACGTTGGAATTTGTCCCTTACTTAGACAAAAAATGAGCATTGTGATCAGTTTTTCTGAGGTATCCAGAGGTCTAGAATGGAATTATTTGGACACCTGAAATTTTCCCATATGTAAATAGAAAATTTAGAGCTGCAAGAAATATGCAATGAATACCTGAGTTAGGATGGGATATCTCTGTTCTCTGAGTCAGTCACTTACAGAAAATGAACAATTAGGATACGTATTTAAAATAGGCCACCTTTTGATAAATATTACATCCATGACATGCAAAATAGTAAAAAGTAGGGCGATTTAAGCAAGCATGAAATAATCCTTTTTAATACCAAAATAATGAGAAAGAATTTAAAAAGCCAAGATCTTAATGTCCTTCAAAAGGATACAGTTTGCTTTGAAACTAGGTTGCCAAATGACGAATAAAACATACTTCAATAAATTTAATGTGTCTTGGCCCCAAAAATAAACACAAGTACACAATGAATGGATCCAAAACAAATGTGAAAAACCTTGAAAACTTGAATTAAAAGTTCTCATTAAAATCCCTCTTTCAAACTCTAGTTATTATGTAGAAGCAATTACAAGTGCTTCTGGGATTCATAACAATAGCAGTAAAAAATAATTTATTGACATTAATTTTCTTTTCAGTAGCAGATCTTGTTTTCTAAGAAGTGGAAGGGACTGCTCACTCTGCCTACTGCAGCTGAAGAACATTTCAGGCTTTCCCATTTTGACTGTTTCCAAACAGTTTCCCATACAGTCTGCTTTCAAACCAGTAGCATTTGGCTGGGTCAATATTAAGATGGCAGAATAGACGTATCTATTTGATATAAATCTTAACCAAAGAAAATACGAAGTTTAACCAACTAAAAAGAAATCAGTTGAGTAGCATCATTAATGGAATATGAAAAATTGATGCCATCAAACCAACATGACTTTAAAATTAAATTAGAAGTTTGTTTGATAAAGTTAATAGTGTTGATAAGATTCATCTCAACCTAGTAATTCACAAACATTTTAATTAAGAAACCTGAAAAGGAGTATCTTACAGAAATTAAACATCACATTAAGAATTGACTGATAGTTTCTAAATCATTGTAAAAAGGGGAATTAATGAATGTAATGTAGCCAGATCCTGCAGGGAGTAATCCTGGACCTTCTGGCATTTAATGTTCCTATTAAAGGCCTGGAGAAAAATTAAGATGTGTTAATCAATTCCAAAAACAGCATGAAGACAGATGAACTACAAAATATAAACAAAAATAGACCAAAGTTATAGAACATCCTGGATGATTCAGCAAGTTGGGCATAAACTAGTGAAGTGTTTGAATATAGCCAAATGTGAAGTTATATGTCTAGGAACAGAAGAGGAGGGCTGTATTTGTAGAATGGCAATCTCCATTCGGACAATCAATGACTCCTGAAAAGGACTTAAGATAATTCATTAGCTGAGCATAGGTTGCTGGGCAATGATATGTTCAAAAAGCTCTATATAAACTGAGGTAGACTGAAGCAGAATAAAGGGTCACCTTATCTATGTGTCCAGCTTTGGTATAAATGCTACTCTTAGATTAATTTTGTATAAAAAAACCCAAGGAGAATGATAAATTGATGATCATTCAGATAAAAACCATCACAATAATTAGAAAATATGTTGTATAACAAAAGAGTGGAAGAAATTAATCTGTTTAGCTCACCCAAAAGAAGAGCAACTGGTGTGACTCACTCACTGTCTGAATACTTAACACAGAGTAGGAGATACAAATGGACATGCAAAGTGGGATTATTTCATTTAACTTCAGATGTCTACCATGTAGATATCTTTATCTAATCTTGTCACAAAGGGATTGCTGTAGCTTAAAAAATGGGTGAACACAAGGAATCTTTGAAACCTGTGCTAGAAGGTTTTCACAGCTGGCCCTGCCTAGCATCAGCTAGCTAAGCAAGCATCTGTAGTGGCTTCTGCTTAACAGAGGTGCCACATTAGTAAAGGAGTGAATTGTGCTGCTAACTGTAAATTTATATACAGAATTCAAACCTATCTTATAAAGAAATTTTTATTTAACTGTAACAAACCGAACAATGAAATAATTACACTGTTAATCTTTACCAAAATTTTATAGGAATAATCAGAAGAATTTTAACAAACACATTTCTTTCCACTGGAAAGTTATTGGTGCTATTCTGATACATGTAAGACCAGAATATGGTCCAACAAAAAGATAAAACCATTTTTTCTTGTTTTCACAGTCCTCACTCTGACTGGAGTTATTGTTATTGAATAAGTATTCAAACAAAATGATCCCAAAACTAAATGAATCTTTGAACAACAGTTCTTAGAACAATATTGTGCCTACATATAGATGTAGTTTGTTGGCTGATGCTGTAAAAGGTATGTCTAGAGAAGGTTGCAGGAAGGTACTCAAACAATTTCAGGCAATAAAATTACCATAAGATTGAATTTTTATCTTCTCATACTTATTGTACAGACTTTGTATTGCTTTGCCCATTTTTTCTTTTTTTTTTTTAATATTCTAATCCTATGAATGGTAAAGGAAATCAAAGTTTTTTATTCCTCCTGGGCAGCCAGACATCAATTTTAGGTGTAACAACTCACAGTCATTATTATCTGGTAACAGGCTGTTGGGCTGTCTTTAAAGAGATAGTTTTATTGAAGATAAGTCAGGAGATGTCACCACTACCTTTGGTCTGCCATTTGTATACATACATGTTGGCAGCTTCAGGCAAAAGACTGAAAAATCAAATGGCTATCATCTCACTCTTGTAAATGGTTTCTTCTTGCCCGCACTCAAAGATGACATATTCTGGAAGGGATAATCATATTGACTTTCACTTATTGTTTCTATTCTGTTCTTATATAAAATTTTTTGTTCTCCAAAATTGTCAATCAATCAGTCAATAGCGCTTTTCTATTTTAAAAAAAATATTAATCTCAGTCTTACACAGGTTGAGAGTGTGTAAATAATTAGTTTAATAAAACTAACCAAACTTCACATTGTACATTTGACTTGTGGAGAAAATGTATTTTTGCAGCAGATTATCTCATGCGAGTCAGCAGCAGACTTTGCCTGACCTTATTTGTTCTAGTTGAGAGGGTCAATTTTCTCCTGTGTTAGAAGGATGGAAGAAGGTGCACAGAGAACACTTGCTACCAGGTTCCAAATTAGGGTTGTGTCAGAGAGGCACTCAGCCAGGCATGACTTGTGGTACAAATATGTCCTGGTCCAAGAGAGAAAGGACTTTCTCAAGCTCAGAGGAAGAAGCTGAGTGACTCTACAACATTCAAATGAAAGATATTTTTCAAAATGCTCATGTTCTGTTTAAAGTTATTTTTGCGCCCCCCCCATCTACACTGACACTATGTACCTGTGGCAGATAATGAGGGACTCAAACTGAAATAAATGTCCACACTGTAGCCTGACTCAGGCAGAGAGAACCAAGTAAATTAGGATTTATGGCTGACATGCTGTCCTTACCTGATCTTATTGTACATCAATACTGCAAATGCCTCTACCAGCGGGATAACCATCATACATATAACAATATGTTGACATTATAAGGGTGATTTAAGGATGGAGCTTAAGTTTTAATTTGGAAATTTCTTGACTTTGTAGGTTTAAAGGTGACTTGCAAGTGAGTTGACAGAGAACCTAGTTAGCTAGAGATATAATGCAGAATGCCATCGGTGTTCAGGGTTAGTTTGAAAGCCTTGGACTGTGACTGGTCCAATTCTGCTGGTTCTCAGTCAGGTCCAATGAGCAACCTCAATTTTTACCCTAATCTTCACAGCAATTTAAGGTTTATTCCAGAGCCATGAAGATCCCCAGCTTCCATAATCACCAAGAGATGTGTGTTTTTCTGGGTCAATAAAAATCATAAGATGGAGGTTGTTGCAGATTAAGTGCAAATTAAAACTTTCTCATAAGTGGCAGTGCAGGAAAAACTGGAGAAGGTTGGTTGAATCCAGTGTGCAATCACCATTAGGAAGAAAATCTTCCAATAGGATAAAACTTCCCTGTTATAGCCACAACAATGTCACAGCATTCATATACCCTGTCACTTCAATATTAGAAGACATGGACAATCCATTTCTACATGGTGAAATATCCCAGTATTCTCATTTTTGGCAAAAGGGTGGGTAAAAACCCACAGGACGTTTTCAAAGGCTCAAGAAAATGTCTTCTATTCCAGACTAATGAAACTTAATCTCTTTAGTTTGTGAGAAAATGAGAACAAGGTGACTTGATTATGATGCATAACGGAGTGGCTGATGTTAGTATGATGTTGGGATGTTAGGAAGATGTCCACAGAAGTAAGACACTTGTCTATAGGGTGAGTTAGTGTAACAGCAGACCACATGGGAGTGGATTTCTGTCTTGATCTAGCCTATACGCTGGCAGCTGGGCCATGCTGTTTTGAATGAGGGAAACCATCAGGTGTTAAATATCTATTTATTCTAGAAACTTGGAATTGGAAGCAAGAGTGTCTCTATGATTAGACTGATCAACATACAGAACAAGAGAACAGATGAATCAACCAGCTATGGATGTCTTCGTCTCACAAAATCAGGTACAACTTAGGCGATGTATCTGGGAACTCAGTGGAATTTGTAGGCTACGTTAAAAAGAAGAACTTAGATGAGCTATTCTTAAGACTCTTTGTCTTAAAATATGCAGAATGATATTCAGAACAAAAATTAGTGAATGGTAGAGAAGGAATCAGAAAAGTGATGGTTGTAGTGAAGTGATTTGGAAATATTTTGACTATGTTTTATTATTTTAATATAAAAATTTAAAAAATTTATTGCAAAGACTGAAAAAAGACCAAAACCACCACACAATCCCTACTGATCTGCTGCTTGGGAGTAGTAATTATATAGATTGACTTTGATGAAAGGTATAATGTACAGATCCTTAAAATAAAAAGAAGTGTGGTCCAGTTGGAAGTTCAAGGATGTAATGACATTCCAGGACATTGGAAACACTTAGGTTTGCTTTTTTTTAAAGGTAGCTTACATCTGCATTAAGCTTTTCTCCATCTGGGACAATCCTTACATAGACCATAAACCAACAGACCTAAATGATCACATCAAAGAAAAAAATCACATTATTACTTTCACACTTCAACTTGCAGTCATGTTTTTAGCTACATTCTTTCTGAAATGTTATGAAACAAAAATCAATGTATTTTGCTCCTCCCCTGTTTCTTTGTGATTGTTATAAAACAACAAAGCTAACCAACTCATCAGAGAAAAAGTCAGTTCTGACTGCTATAGACTTTTTGGATCCTTGCTTCTTATAGAATCATAGAATCATAGAATCATAGAATGGTTTGGGTTGGAAGAGACCTTAAAGATCATCTGGTTCCAACGTCCTTGGCACTCTCCTTCTTTCAGGAACTCTGTTTCTAGTTTCCATGGGATTCACATAATTTCCTTTAATTCTGTGCAGAACTTGGGAGAATCTGCAGGTGCATACACTGCCAGCAATATAAAAATAAGTAGGAAAGACAGTGAGAATTTAAACTATCCATAGTATCTGTTATTAAGGTCTTGAGCCTTTTAAGGTTAATAGGAAAGTTTCAATGGGAAATGATCAGGCTCTAAAATGGTTTTATTATATTAAATCAAAGCAAGAGATACCTGGAAATGTGAAAAAATAATGTTGCTTCAATAAAGGAACTACCTGTGAAACCCAAAGACTGTAACAGAAAGAGATGGCCAACATTTAGGTGGTCAATTTTAAAACAATAATTAAGCATTTCAGTTTTTTTCAGACTGAAATGGAAACAGAACGTTCAGAGCTTACTGTAAAATAAAAATTTTGAAAACTTTTCAAAATTAATTCTTTTGAAAAAAAAACACTTCAAATAAAATTTAAGGTTTAAGTTATGTTGCTGGCATGGATTTATATTGTCATTTTTTCATGTTATTTCACAATATGTCAGTAGAGCAAAATGATGCATCATTGTAGATCAGAGTTTGAGATGACATTCACATCATGCACAAAGACCAAAATGTCTTGAAAAATTGTAAGAAGAGTAGTTGTGAAGAGTGTGACAAGTCATCATATTCTGAAGTGATGTGACATGTCATTTTGCTCTACTACTATTGACATACCATTGAAATTCTGTAAAACAAGTAAAGCTATACGAAAAAAATTATATTATGGATTTTGTCTTCTGATTGCATTTTATTTTTTTCAAAAAGTTTTTTCATGGAAAGAAACAAATGAACAAACACAATTTTCAAGAGGCATATAATTCAGTGCAATTTCATAGCACTCTACTCTTTTAGATTGCCCCTGTGCCCTGAAGAAGAATATGTAGGTCCATCAAGCTAAAAAACCCAACAACCAAGACCAAATAAAAGGAAAAAAAAAGAGAAAGAAAGAAAAAAGTCAGCCATTCTGTCCAGGACTTAACTATGCACTAACCAATAAGTGAATGAAAAGGTCATATAATCTAAATGTCATCCTAACTCTGTCAAAACCCTTTTCAGCTAACTTGAGTGAATCGCACATGATTACATTTCCTTGTACCTGAGTAGAACAAAATAAACTGAATCTTTCTGATAAATCTAATAAAAGCTTATTTCTACTACTACTCATACTAGGACTGAGGTCTGCTGCAAGATTAAGAAAGAGAGCGCTCTTAGTATTCTTCAAATTGCTCTTCTGGGAAGCAATATGATGTTTTCTGTCTTCCCTTCATCTGATTATGAGCTACACTAATTTCTTTCACAACATCTCCTGTGGGACACAGACCCAGCCCGAATGAGGGAAGGAATAAGGGTTGTGCACCTCTGGCAGCACCGTGTGGTTTGGGAGAAGACACTACAGCTCTGGATGGGAGGGGGAAAGGAGTAAAGCTACCTTAGCCCATTCTCCCCAGTAAAACACAACTAACTGATACATCTTCAATTTTCAGTGGTGAGTGTTCACAGCAAATGGTTCATAATCAATCTGTGCAGTGAAACAAAGAGAAGAATCATGGAAAAAATATATAAGAATAAAAAGGATCTGTTGGTGAATTGTCCTGCTTGCATTGTTCTCTCAGATCCTGTCTGCTGGTGTGAATCATTTCAATAATACTGCAAGACAAAATCAGGACTGTAATGCTGATTTTTAAGTACTTCATTGATGATTGTCCCAGAAATAGTTTGGATAATTAAAACAGATTAGGGAGATCAAAGTTCTTGAAATCATATTTGTATTAAGAATAGTTCTATGCTGTGACATTTACAGATCTTGCTGAAACCTTCAACATAGGAATGTGACACGCTAACCATAAGCCATCATAATCCCTGTGAAAGACACAAATATTTTATTTACCCTTTCGAAATAGAATACTTTAGTGCTAGTTAAAGTTCTGTGTCTTTTCCTTGGTTTGTATAGAAAGTTTTGTGGAAATATACTAATAATCAGTTCATAGAAAGTAATGTAGCAGGTACTTTAAATGAAGCCATTAGTTGTTTCTTGGTTGTATTTGAATCAAATTACCAGTCCAAAAAAAGGTACTAGTTACACATAAACAAAAGAACTAGACTAGCTAAAGCGAAGTTATTTAGAAGTTCAGCAAAGCTTTTTTTTTCTCCACATCTGCCAATTCACTAGATTAATCTGATAATACAAGATCATAAATCCATATTACACAAGACTCAGTGATGAAAACAAAGCCTCAATTTATAAAAGGTAATCAGGTTTGCAGAATGTTCACTTAAAGCACATCTGATAGACTTTTTGTTTTTCAAAATGAACTAATTCGACTCATTGTATTTTAGCTAGCAATTTTAAGATTCTTATTTAGGAAATTACAATGAAGGTAATAAAAACTGGCATTATACACACTAACATTACCACCCGCTCTGAGTTTTAGGACATCAGAGAGCACAGCATGCAGCTTTTAAATAAACCAAATAAATTTTGGGATACTTCATGTCAGACAATTGCCAGTTAAGTGAGCATTTCCATAATTAAACACAGTACAATACATAAATGGTGGATATTGACAGGTTTTTTCCACTTTGCACAGAGGACTTCACGTTTTTCTAGTTTAAACAATAATAGGGCGATGCCAACAAAATCATCAGAAAAAAACTTGTAAACGAGCTGCATTTTCATATATTAGTATGGAACGTTGAAAGGCTTGATGTAAAGATATTATTCTGTTCAGAATATGTTCCTAAAATAATCAATCAGATGTGATTACTGCGGGTAAGTGTGTTCTGTGTTCAGAAGCATAATGCTGTTTCATGTGACAGACTTGCATTATGTGACCTCACACCACGGCACCTGATGGAGCACTCAGGGATGTTCGGATCACTTTCTTCTGAGGAGGCAGAACACTGCTAGGAGAAGCAGAAAAGTCTCCTCTGAATAGATGGGTTCTTGGAAATGCACCAAGTTTACCACACGTTTGGTCAGAAGTGCTGAATGCTAGGATTCCTGAGCTCAGATTTTGCTCTAGAAAAATATTCTGATGGTAAAGGCAACACTGACAAATTAAAATTATTTAAAAATTAAAATTATCTAAACAGATTTAGCCTAATCATTCTGGAAGACACGGAGGATAAATGGGACACAGCAAGGGAACTGAAGAGACGTAAGTCGTAGGATCTCCCTGATGACATTCTGTGAAATCTCTCAGACCAACTATTTGCACAGTAGAGGATTTATTACTGCCCTTGTCCCAGGAGGGGTTGATACATACTGCCAGAGATGTGCATGTGGGGAAAAATTGCCCTGTTTTTATCCTAATCAAAGCATTTCACACTGAATATGGCTCCCAAGATACTGATTTCACTATACTAAATCTAAACAATGTTAACATTATCTGCAAGCTAAATATGCAACTAAACACCTTAAAATGTTTGGATAAAAATCATGAAGCTATCAGATATTTGGCAGATGTGTTACCAGTGACTAAACTCATAATAATCTGTTTTACCAGCATGGAGTTTGTTTAGTTGCGACATCGGTGCTGCTGACAGCAGGATACTGCTCGGAGAGCAACATAAAATGTCTTCTTGCTCAAACAGCCTATATTATTTCCCCACAATAAACTGCTGTTGTTGTCAGTTGCAAGGTTACAACTACTATCCATCAGATGCAACATCATTACTAGCCAGTTCCAGACCCTGCAAGCCATCGGCGGCAGCATTTAAGGCAATTGGTGGCAGATTCAACACGCAGGAGAACTATATAGTCGACAACAATGTAATAGATCAGTAATTTTGCCTTATACTTTTTAATATACAGAACTGCAAAGTGAAGGGTAATTGTTACAAGGCTAGTTGAGCAAATGCCAAATCCAAAAACAAGGGACATGAACCTAAGCCGAGAAAGAGACAGCTACTAAATTACTTTGGTCAGAATGTCTTTCCAAATGGAAAAGCTGTAATATCAAATAAACCATCAATGTCAAATCTGGGACAGCTGGCATATCTATCTCTTTAAAATTGGATTGCAAAGGCATTTGTATGAAATAAATATGACAGAGTAAAACTGTTGAAGTAAAGCTGGGTTTGTTAACTTTTCTTTTAGTCAACATTTCCGTTCTTCTGCCTTTCAGATAAATGTCAGCTTAATCAATTTCTAAAGTAATTTATCTGTGAGCTTTTCCAATATAAGGAATAAGCATAAGTGTATTGGTGATGACATTAAGTATTTGGCAAATGGTAAACATTAATGCTTGTAACATCTTTATTTTATGAGAAAAATATGCCGTTAATACAGGCCACAAGGGAAAGAAAACAGCAAATGTAATGAAAATTTTCCATGTGATATATCAACAACAAGGGCCAATGAATTTTTAAATATTTTAAAGTTGAGAAGCCATCTCCCATGGGTCCTGGCAGGCAAGTGGATAAGGAAACAGAATTAAGTAGCTTCTATAGTCTTCCTAACTAAAGAAGTGGCCACAAACCCAATCCTTTTGTCCTTTGGAGAAGGGATTTAATGGGCTTCCTTAAGAGTCAACAATGTCGAGATAGGGCAGTTGCAAAACCCAGTGCCAGACCTGGAAGTAATAGAGGGGTTTGAGTGGGTGTCCTCTTATGCCCAAAGTGCTCGTGAGTCTTAACCCCAGGGATAAAGGTTTTGAGACTAAGGTCTGAGAGAAGGCTGCTGACATGACTGATTGTAGTTAGTAGCAGCAGATTTGAAGTACTTGTTGTGTGAATTGCTGACACCTCGAAGGCTATTGGAGAGTTCACTGGTTGACTACTGCTTACAGTAATCAGTGTCCATGGCCTGAAGCATGTGTTATTCGTCTGGCTATAAATGCGCTAGTAATGACTGAAAAAGGCCAAGAAGTAGAAGGTTCAAGTCAATGCTGAATCCTTGCCCTCCAGGAAAGAGGAAAACTTTCCAATGGATGCTTCTCTTAGAACCTACATCCTTTCCATTGGAACACTGGAGCATCTCAGTTTCAGAACCCCTTCTCAAACTAAAAAATGTTAAAAGGTATTTAAGACTTGATAAATGGGAACTGATCCTACTGTGCCGTGAGGGGGGTGAAGCTTTCTGTAATTGTACAGTCATTTTCCTTCTTTATGGTCAGGTAAACAGAGTACGTTTATAGTCACAATCAGAAAGATGTTAGCAGAGGAAAGGTGGGAACTGAAAATAGATATTAGAGTACTAGAAAAATATATGCATCTAACACATATCTAAAGATCTAATGGTAATTACATTTAAATAACTTGCAAGCACCAGAGCTGAGTGAATCCTTCTTTATTCATTTGTACACAAAAGCGAATATGGGCAGAAGTCACAGCTGTCTGGATTAATTTGGTTTGTAAGTAGAAGCAAGATATGGTGGTTTGAGTACAGAGAATGAACAAGTCTTTCAATTAACAAAACCCCCCCTGGTCTTTGATAGCTATTTGAAGATAGTAATTCGAAAATTAACAGATATATAATCTTGTGTATGAATCTATTTATAGTGAGATTATGCAATGCAATAAGCAATAATAATCTTTACATGGATCAAGGAGCACTTTTTAGGATCACTCAAAATGTTTATTATGAATGATTGGTCAGCATAAGGGTTTTAGTTATAATTCTGCAAATAATTCAACTGTATTTTTTTTTTTAAACCAAATTGTTCATTATTGCATCCACAAATTTTAGGTTTTATTCCAAGTATTACTGGTTTCATCTAGCTACATGTTTTTCCTGGTGTATGGTTGCCTAGACCAAGTCTCATGATATTAGTTCTTTAAAGATTTCATTTAGAAAACTCGAAGAAAGCTTTTTTTTTTAGTGCTCACAGAAATATTCTACGTATCAACAAAGCAATGTTGTGGATGAACACTCTTACAAATATTGCCTCACTTTCCTGTTCCACAAACGATAGTATCAGGGAACACCCTGCCCCTAAGCTCGTGGTGGTCATTCATCATCCCTTCTCAGCTGCTGGGCTGAATGAAGGCCTTGAGAGCTCAAAGAACAAACCTCCACGTAACTTGAAAAGACCAAAAGACTCAGTAGACTTCTACTGCACAATACTTAAAGCACGAGTATTGTGGAGAGTAGCCTCTTTGTTTTCAGTGCTGTGGCCATCTGAATACCCTACAACACATGACTGCTTTTTTCTTGCTAAGGCTGTGTGGAATCTAAGTGGATTCTGACTGGCTGTCTGTAACTGAGTGAATTAACAATATTGGGGAATTTTTCCAAAGCACTCATTTCTGTTGCTGCATTCACTGAAATAACAAGATTTTTTTTGAGATCTGGCGTGGGGTAGGGGAGTTTGCAGCTCATGGAAGAAGTATTGGATCATTGGATACCATTTACAAATCTCACTAATTTGTAAAAAGTTCAATATATAATGAACTTAAGAAATGTAGATGTGATAAATGTTACCAAAGGCCTGAAGGTGAGGGGGAACTTGTTTCTGTTTAAACAATGTTGCCTTGCAGCCAAGAATATGATAGTCCTTAAATTGGATGGACAAAAGGCAAGAAATGACAAGTTTCTGCTTCCTGTTGGTTAGAGTACCTATCTTGTCCTTACTTCTAGGACTGACTAGGTAACTTCTGTTGTACAGTCATTAGAAGAAAAACAGAAGTTATATGAGGAAATGAAAATATCTTCAATACTCATCTGAAGAATCAAGTGTCCTCTTGCTATTCTCAGGACTTTGCACCTTCCTGGCTGCTCAGTGGCTCAGCTTTGATTAGACAGGTGGAGAGTGCCATGTATTTTGCAGCCTGTAGCTTAAGACGGCTTCCTGTCACATGGGAAATTTGAATCCTCTCAGGTCAAAGACCACTTTGAACCATTTCTCTTTCTGTATGAGAATCCTCTTCACTGGGACACCAGAAAATAAAACCAAGAAATCCCCACCCTCCCACATTCCCAAAGAAGTGCAGCCCAAAGTCCTAGAGTGGTGTCACACTGAATCCCAGGTCACAGAGGCATTTATTCCATGGCTATAGGTTGACAGTAACATCAGAAAAAAAAAGTAGGACTTCCAAAATGTCCCTCCCCAACGCTTTCCCTTTTGCTGATTTGCATCTCATTTTCTGGGAGCTGCAAACCCCATTTGGAAAATCTTTTGTTTCTCTGAACATTGTATGAAGAAATATAGCTACCTAGAATGGGAGATTTCATCACTGAAACTGAGTCTTTTAGAAGTAAGCAAGGTAGTGTCTGACACAGCCACATGAGCATGCATTTCTAGATCTCTCCAGAAACATATTTGACTTCTAAGGCAATTTTAGGTACTATATCAGTATTTGGAAGTTATGATGTTATTAGCTCTCTGACAAGTTTCCTTAAAAATAATTAAAATTAATTACATTTGTGCACAAATTTAGCTTTGAAAGGAATAATTGAGACATGTTTGGCAACTCATTTTCACAGGAGCTTGGATTTGCCATTTACATTTAACCTTTAAGACCTGCGATCCAAATTTTCTTTTAACGAAGTCACACAGAAGCATCTGACTAAATAATGCACACGCTCCACTTCAAACAGCAGAGGAGACTGTGGCAGCTGTTGAAGGAAAATGTATTATGTTAACTGCAAATGTGGTGAAAAAAATGTGTGTGTTCCTTCAAGATTTTTTGTAAGAATGAGGAAAATACCTACTGTTTTCCACCATCTATGTTTACTACCATTACATTTAAATATTACGTTTCAGTTGCATGTAAAAACTGCCAATGAAAATTAAACAACTTTACACTGATTTTAAAATCCACTGTTCAATCTGATATCTTTCTCTTCACACTTTCCCATAACAATCAACAGAAAACTAAACAAAATGTAAATGGATAGAAAGAAACAGACTGTACTATGAATTATACGTATTATTGTAGTGACATCTACAAATCTTCCTTTGTCTTCCCTTTCCCTTTCCCTTTCCCTTTCCCTTTCCCTTTCCCTTTCCCTTTCCCTTTCCCTTTCCCTTTCCCTTCCCTTTCCCTTTCCCTTTCCCTTTCCCTTTCCCTTTCCCTTTCCCTTTCCCTTTCCCTTCTTTCCCTTTCCCTTTCCCCTTTTCTTTCTTTTGCTTTCTTTTTCTCTTCCCCTTTCTTTCCAATTTTTCTTTTTTTCCTCCTTTTTCTTTCCTCTTTTCTGTTTCCTTTTTCCTTTCATTTCACTGAACCTGCTTCAGTTCTAAGAAGCATCAGATGGAAATAGTTTGAGAGAAGACTATAACTATTTGATAAATCTGTCTCATTCTCTACTTTGCTCAGTCTAGAAGATGAAGCATTTTTCTGTCCATGTTGCAGATCAATCCAGACAGAATTCTTTAGCTCAGGCTTCTAGTTAGCGAATCTGTTCTTCCCTGTGTCAGCCCAAAAAGTGATCATTACATGTTATTCACGGCATCTAATCCTGAATAACGGGTCCTTGTACAGCTCATTAGAGCTGTTGTTACAAGCAGCTGTTCATTTATCACAAAATCCATGGTCATGGTCATTGGCAAACCCTGCTGGCCTTTCCAGGACTACTTGACAACTGCAAAGAAACTTGCACTTTGTTTTTGTTAGAAGATGTGAATTAAACACCTCACATAACAGGTAATGTATTATTCCTTCTGCATCTCATGGTACATCTTTGAGGTCAAGGTAGGGGTGAGCAGCCTGGCAATGTAGGAAAGACAGGTGGTGATGTAAGAGACACAGGCACCAATGTAGGGGACACAGGTCTGTTGCTGTGCAGACTTTATCTACAGTTGAAATAGACTGATGCAGTTCTGACTAGCCAGGATGTAATGACACACAATCACAGAATGGTTGAATTTGGAAGGGACCTCTGGAGATCCAACATCCCTGCTCAAGCAGGACCACCTAGAACCAGTTGGTCAGGACCATGTCCAGATGGCTTTTGAACATCTCCAAGGATGGAGACTTCACACATTCAATTTCACACTGTTGATAAATGAAAAATTTCAAAAAAATTATAAAAGATAACCAACATGAAACCCCCCACAAGGAATTGCCCACAATTATTGGTTGCATCAAGTTAGTGTAGAAAGGTAGTAATTTTCTGATTTTTTTTCTCAGTACCTTTTGCTGTTCTTCATGGTACAGTAAGCTGTGAATACTTATTGGTATGTGGGAGTACTACGGAGAACTTTACCCTTTGTCCTGAAATGGGCTGCTTGCTATACCATAACAGCTTTAACAGGATCAAACAGGGCTACACAGCCCTATTTAAGAGCAGGCTTTACTTAATTGGCTTTTTACAGTTTTATTTTATTGTTTTCTTCCAGAAAGGGTAAAGGTTGTGCAGACATTGCAAATCATAGTTGATAATTTGATCAGGCTTTCTTTTAAAGTTTCATTTATAATGTCCATCACAAATACACATTGCGATTGGAAATCATTACTAATTCATGTTATCTCCTTTGGGACACAGTTTGGATCACAAATTCCAGGTTCATCAGCAAAAAATGTTATAACCCAAGAATATAAACGGAACCTTAGTTGTTTCCCGGCAATCAATAACAGGAAAGCAAACATTGAATAAAAAAGCCCTGATTGATAATCTTTTGTCCTAAGGAAGAAAAAATTGTCAGGCACTGTATCCCACACCAAGTTAGGGCTGTATTCTGCAGCAGGTCAATTAAGCTCTACGGTATAGCTTTCTCCTTCAGCATCTAGACATTTGTAAGGATTTAGTAGCATTGCTTCAAGCTACTCTGAATTAATCAAAATGTTATACAAACATAGCTGGCTTGTGAGCACCTTTCCAAATCTCTGCATCCCCTATTTGTAGGTGTTTTACAGATTCTATTTTTAATCTGCATTTCTAAGCCCAGATGAATAAACCTCTTCTGTTCTCTTTTGTTATTCTTCTTTGCACAAATGATAATGATGATTTATCAGTCTCCAATCAGTTATTACTTCATAAATGTAAGTCACCCTTCCAAGATGCCACTGTCTATATTTCTTGTGAAAGATTAGGACTAGAATTCTTGAATACCTAAGTATCCCCTTTCTCTTATTCTGTTTCCTTTGTTGATGGTGCACAATGTTAAAAATCAATATTGTGATTAGCCAAGGAACAATTTATTGTATTCCATTCAGTGGCTAAACATGTATCTCTTTGTTTTTTCTGCCCTTAGTCTTTGAAACATTTACTTCATTGTAAAATGCTAAAGAAAAAGAGGCTTAGACTAAAAGCTTGTGCTGCTGATTTTATCACAAAAAAAAGCAAGAAAAAGAAAAAGAAAAAAAATCAAAGAACCAAAACACCCCAAGACACTTTATGAGAGAAAAAAGAAAAAAAAAATCCTACACTTTTGGAGTAGATTAAAAAACAAAAATAGTTATGTGCACCAAGTAAGGCTGTTCAGACTTCTTTCTTCAATAACGCTGCTTACAAATTGAGCCATCTCTTTGTGGATAGACTGTTTCAACCACCTTTTGTATGGAAGCAACAGCACTCTCTCCCCCACTTCCCTCTCTGATTTTGCCTGAAGCTAGAGATTTCTCCTAGTTGTCTTCTGGGAAGCTCTAGTTTTTTGAAACGAGTCATCTTTAGTGTATGTAGGCTGGTACCTTCCCATTCCTGGTAGCTGCCAAAGGTCCCTAAAAGCGTGCTTCTCCCTCAGAGTGCTGGGCTTGTCTCAGCGTCTTGAGGCAGTACCTTGGGCAGCTCAGTACCTTCACCAGCTCCTCCACAGAAGACCCAACAGCCTCCTAAATCCCTCTCTATGTCCTGCGATTCATTTTTGCAGAATATTTCCTGTTCTTGACCACATATGGCTTATCCATATTATCCTAAAAGGACTACAGTCAGGTGGGGCCTTTCAACCTGATATGTATCCAAGAAGGGATAGTTTTTCTTCTTTTGCTGAAGATGCAACTGCAAGTTGATCTTATGATTCTCCAGATACGGGAGAAATCGTCTATGAAATCTTGTACAAATTTGGCTGCCTACCTCTCTATATCCTTCCCCATCCCCAACATTAATACACTTAGAAAGGAACATCTGGGATAACCAATATATCACACTCAAGGAGTCTTATTCCAGAATAAGGGGAAATAAAAAAGCCAAAACCTTTTTCCAGAGAGGCATGATGGCTAGAGAAAATTAAGCCTGTCTTTGTGTGTGCTTAGACTGAAGTGTCCCTGGAAGCGGTTTTTTACATTACAAAGGCCATGAGAAAATTTCTGAAATTAGAAAACCCTTATTTCATTATAAAATCCTAGTTTTTCCTAAGGACTAGGAGTTTATAATGGTAGACAGACCATGGCCTTTACATGTACTTGAAGTTGTAGAGAGATCAACTGGCTAGACCCAAGTTAGAAACAGAATTTTCCTTTTTTTTTTTTTGACAGTTTTGGTCCACTGTGATTATTAGGACATGGGTGCAGATGGCCAACTGTGATCTGTTGCTACACTAATAAGACATTTCATGGTGTTACAGGTGGGAAAGTGGTCATAATGTGTATGCAGATGATTGATTGATTAATTCTGACTTTTGTGATTACACTAATAAAATAGCAATATGGGAAGTAGTAGAAATGAGAGACATTATGGATAGAAAAGCAGGTACTAGTTTAACAGAATTACTGACCAAGGTAGAAATTACCAAGGCAGCAATGTCACAAACATCAAATAAATGTATCAAGTCAGCAAAATCAAGACAAATGTGCAAAGAGTAAACAGGGATGAGCTGTTTGTAATAGAGGGGTTGAGCGTGGTGAAGAGGAAAAACTTTGGAGGGGAAAAAGCAAATGTAAGAGACAGTGTACCATATGACAAAAGCCTTTCACAGGTGACAGTCAGGCAGCCCTGTTCCTGATGATCACAACTTGGAGCATGACAATAAACAGTATGTGTGTCCAGGTAATTACTGTGGTCAGGATATACCTGAGGTGCTTTCCCTTCCACTGGCAACTGAGTCCCCGAACAGTGTTACTAAAGATGCTATTTAAAAAAAAATTGAAATAAAATATATCAAATAAATAATAATAATAAATAATAATATAACAGATAATAATAAAATAATAAAATAGAAACAGTTTTAAGCTTTTAATATTTTTGGGATTTCTCTAGTTCGGGGAGAAAAAAATTGTTCTTCCAATTCTCCAAATTCACTAACAGTTTTGGTCCCTAGCTGTCCCTTTTCTATTGTCTTACCCATGAAGAAACATGGGATTCTTTCAGAATAATTGATGCATCACAGTAAAAAGCTACCAGAATAGCTCTCAATTAATACCTGCCACACTTTCCATGTGGCTTCTAGAAGTACATTTTAAACCTGTATTTTTTTTTCAAGCATTAAAACATCTGTTATTAAACAAGTGTTCCTGGAGAGTAAATGAGTACTCCAGTGAGGTTTTTACCTGTGAATGATGAGGAAGAGGTGTTAACAAGTAAAATCTGCTGTGGTCATGCAAAGAATTCCTTCAATGCAGTAATTTCATGAAGATCATTAATTCACTTTTTTTCTACACTGATTATGGGCAGAATCGAGAATGGACTTACATGCTCAATAGCATCTCACACTATTAAGATTCCTGTAGCAACCTATATGTTTGCAGAACTCAAGACTGTAGGAATGAGTATAATGAATCTTACTGCACCTTACTCATAAAAGAGTGAAAATACAAGGTGAACCTTTATTTTTTCTTCACTGTCTTATGGTGACAGAGATCCTTCACTCCTCTCTACAGCTACTTAGTTTTCCTGACAAATTTCAGGTCTGTAAGTTCTTTCACTCTTTAAATTTTTATTTAAAAACACCATCCATCAATCTAATTAAATGAAAAAACCTCTATCAAGCACACAAAAGTTTTATGTAAATTATTGCTGAGCCTCTATAACATTATTACATTTGAATTTCACTCAGCTAAGATTTCCTCTAGGTCTCTTCTGGGTTACTGAACACAGAAGCAAAATCATAACATTTCCACTGGGGTTTCTGTGCACACACTGAAATTCAGTTTCTCTCTCTGCTGGATGGTTGCAGAAACACAATAGCTGCACACTAATAACTTGTCACTACTATTCAGTCTCCCTAGTCACAAAAGCATTGGTGGTTGAATAACCGAGCAGGGAGTATTACAGATTCTAGTTTTTACTAAGTTCTAAATTAACAGAGAAGGAAATATTCTGGTTACTTTAAATCTCTCATGCAACCTCTGCAGCAGATGGTGTGGAAAAGGGAAGGCACAGGGAGCATCTCCCTCAGCACCCCGTGAGCGTGAGCCTCTGAGGCACAGAACAAGGGAAACTCAGAGGTCTCTGAGACCAGAAATTATTATAACTGTCCTCTGATATCACTGCCAGCACAACATAGGCCAGTGAATATAATCCCCTTCATCGATCCCAGAGGGTCTGACTGACCTATGCAGGCAGTCTTAGTTCAAAAGCACCAAGGGGTAGAGATCTCTTCTAGTCTGTAGACAAAGAGATCTAGTGGTTAAATGACCCTACTGGTTTGCCACCAATAACAAGGTATATTTTAACATCTTGGAAGAGTAAAGAATACAATCTGACAATCTAAAAAAAGAAACTTGGGCTGAAATCTCAAAGCCTGCAGTCAGTGCACTGGAGGCAAAGTCTTCATTTTTTATGAATGCGGTGAGCAGAGAACTTGTGCACTCCCACATCATCAAACCAGGGTCACATAGGCCTTAAAGGACTTCAGACCCAGCTACCTGCTATCCTTATCAAAGGATGCCATCCTATGTGCATCACAGCAGAAATCAGCATGCATGATTCAAGAGGGCACGGACCAATAAATCCCACAAATCTCCACATATCTGAGAAGTGGAGTCAGCTGCAAGTGAGGTTGAGTGGGATATGATTAATGCTTTAAAATATTCAGTCTTGTGCAGAAAAATCAGACCTACTCTGCACATCATCTGATAGGCAATTATGCTTAAATAATTCAGTGCTATCACTTAAAGGTGAAATCAGCATTTTCTTGCATCTGAGTTTCTAAGTTGTTGTCAGCAGGTTTCTATTGGTAGGTAATGTAGTCCAGAAGTCCTTATTCATTGAATGGATCTTATTAAAGCAGTTCATATTATTTTTATGTGTCATTTTTCTTTACATGATCATTTTAGTAGTTATCTGAGGCTCTAGTACCGTTCATTTTCCATAATACCAATAGCAATTGAGACAAAGACATAAGGGAATTATACTTTAACATAAGAAAGTACAGACCTTATTCATTTTGTGTGGGACCAATAGCTTCAGTATGGAATACATAATGTATTTATCATAACCAAGTGCCTTCTGTTCTATATACTAGGGAATGTTTCAAGAAAGAGTCATAAAATCCAAGACCAAAAAAAACAAAAGAAAGAGTCCAGCCTGATAGCTCTTGCTTTTACTTCTAAAATATGCTAAACCTGTTTATATATATACCTTTTGAATGGATTTTGACTTACAGGTTTGTATACAAGTTATATACAGTGAATTCCACATGGCGTGGCACATTTAAGCTAGGAAGTTTTGAGTTCTGTCAGCAATCAGCATTCTCCTTGCTTCTCGATTTAGGTCAGACAGCAGGATGCTAATAATACAGATCATAGTCTGCATGGTAAATTTTCTTCTTTAATCCTAAAATATTTATCGAGGTCTCAGATCTCTAGATCCAGCAATGGTAGCTTCATTTGGAAGAAAGACATTTTCTAGCTGAAACAGTGTTCTCTGATCATATTTTCATCTCTTTTCTTCTTAGCAGGAGACATGTAAAATAATGAGGTTTTTATTCTTCTAGAAGCTAACATTAAAAAAAAGCCTGTACTTAAACCCTCAGCTGAATCAGGACTTTATGTCTTAAAGCAATTATGTTATTAAATCGCAGTTCTTCAAAACGTTTAATTACTGCACACATCTCTTAATCTATAATGGAACTGAGAAGTACACTTTCCTGAATCAGGGTCACAGAGACAGTCATCAATATCCATCTAATGTCACCACGACACGAGCTTATTTAAAACTTCAGTAAACAAATGGACCAGATTCTACTCTTGGTTAGTTTTCAAGAGCTCCAGAAGGACGGCAACCTGTCCTTCCATGTTTTCAGAAACAAAAATATGAACATTTTTTTTTCAGCTCTCTTACAAGAGTTTTTAATATTCATTGATTTTAATGAGCCAGAACATAACTAGTATTTGTATTAAGAAAAGTTCATGCATTCAGTACACATATACTGAATTGAATAACTGTGTTTAAATTGCTACCATTACTCTCCTTCCTTTTTGAGGGTCAGGATCTATGATTATGAACTCAAATTATTTTAATTAAAACATCATTAGATTCTGAAATTAATATATCAAATGAGACGTGGCATTTTGTGTAAGAGACAAACACACAGTTTCAGAAGCAGCTTTGTATACATCCCACAGTGCGTACCACCCTAAATTCAGTGAAGAAAATGTCACCAAAGGACTTCTGTTGTGTAAGTACAGCAAAGGGCAGACACACTGGAGGGCAGATCAGAGCAGCATACACCAGCAGGATGCAGAAAGCTGAGGGCCTTGATTAAGGCAGAAAAATTAACATCCTGCCCAGTCATAAAAGCCACCTTCATGGTGTGACTCAGCTTTTCGAAGAGAAACTATGCACGTGCATTTTTCAAACCTGTGATTTACTGTCAGTAGTTGCCACCACTGCACAAACTGCCTTGCTTTATGAGTTATTAGGTAAGGCCAAGCTGCTTGTCTCATTTGCCACAAGGTCATCACAGTCACGGCCCTCTGCACTGTACCTGTGATGTTGAGGGGTGGGATTTGGAGTACATCTGCAAGTGTCTCAACCCATGTCTTTAGACTTTGGAACCAAATAAAAGAGCAGTAGGGGAAGCCTCAGCTTTGTTCCACTAGTAATAGCCATCCTTGTTTCACAGAATCAGAGGATAAATGAGGCTGGAAGAGACCTCTGGATATCACATGGTTGAATGCCCCAATCGGACTTTGATCGACAGGGCCTTGTTTAGTCAAGCTTTAAATATCATCAGGGATGGAGATTCCATAGTCTTTCTGTGCAACCTATTCTGTTGTTTGATCACCACCATTGTAAAATCAGAATATTTTGTTTCCTGCTTTTAGTTCTTCAAGGGCTTCATTGTTCTGTGTGGGGCTTCATGTCTGGAAACTTCTCTGTAGAAAATAGGCTTTGTTTTTCTTCAAATTCTTCATTTGCAGTTATTTCTAGAACTGGAACTTCTGCATCTGAGCAATGTTTTGTCTTCCTCAGCCACTTTCAGTTGAGCTCCTTTATACCAGTAAGTGAAATAGGGTTAAGGTATGGACTCAAACATGGGCCTGCTGTTGACTATGCCATTTAACTGTAACCACATTCCCTGTCATGGTTTTGCTCAGGTTAGGCAACAATGTTCCAGGCAGGCATGGTTCAAAAGATGGCATGGGCCAGGAGACGTTCTCACCATAGTCAAGTGCTATGAGAGGAACATGGACTTTTCATGATAAATCTGACATGTTGGGGTCTTCATCTGGTTAGAATTTCTAGATATAATACAGGATTTACTTTTATAAGTATACATAGTCTGACATTCAAAGAATAATGCATCATGCTTTTATAACCCACAAGCTAGTTTATTGCACTAAAGTGCTCATGTTACTCAAAGACAAAGATCACAAAGAAAGTGCTGAAAATTGCAACACATTCCATATGTATGGAATGATAGTGCAAACACATGAATTATACAGACAGGGATGACAGAAGGGCTTATATGCTATCTAAAAGCCTAAGAAAGCATCTAGATCTGCTCTTTCACAAAGTGGGGCATAGGTTTTTGGCATCAGGTTGAGGACTTACTTTTCTACTGAAAAGCATAATTAGGATCTCAGTCCAAAAGAAGCAAGAAGTCCACAGCTTAAAAAACCAAATCCTATAACATTTGGTTATTCCAATTACAATTTTGCTGGAATTTTCTTAGGATTGTACTCACTCATTCAGTAATTGATGACAGAAGCTCTTGTGAAATGGTGTCTGATTTCTACAGTAATAGAATCTGTTAGCAGTGACCAAATTTATGAGTTCTACTCTTATCTGTAAAAAATAATTCCTTTTATCTTAGGTTTTGAATTTTCTTAATAAAGTTTATTTTAAGGAGCGTATAGATTAAAGCAAGGCTAGTTAACATGTGCATCCTCCAAAAAAGGCATAATCATTTCTAATAAATTAATTGTGTAAATTTCTATCTTAAAAAATTAATCTGATCAGAAATAGTGAATTGTATTCACTGTTTCTTAACATGATAATGATTCAGATTTGTTGGGCATTCTCAGGGACATCATTTCTTGGGATCAGCTAAACAATGGGGTTGTGATGCAACATTGATGAAAAAGCTTTTTAAACCACTCCAAACTCCTTTTAAAAAGACAAAAATATGCACAAAATATTTGGATGCTAAATTTTATTTAGAGGCCTTTGCCTTACTATACTAAGAGAGAAAATCTCTCTATTTTTTAAGAAAGTGCTTCTTCAGAAGGGAAAACAGGATGAATGCCACTCATGAATTTTTCCTCTCCACTTCATGTTTTGAAGGTGCTTTCCCATTTTAAACATATTCTTATTTACTTCCAAGAAAAGCTGAATTCTCAGCATTAAATTCTGTGCCTGTTTCTAAGTCACTTACTGCAGTAACACTTCTAAATAGGTGTAAATACATTTGGTGGCATAAGAAACGTTTTTTCACACTACCCCTCTCCTATTAGCAGCTGATACTAATCACATTTTTAATAAACTATGTCTTGACAGAATGCCTTGCATAAACCTATTCCTTTCTACAGCCTTGAGGCTAATATCAACAGTATGTTTTCTTTCAGTCTAATTTCAACAGCAGGTTAACATATGTACCCCTGTTTACCACTGTCACAGACATGGGGCTAACAGGGTAGAAATAAAAATCTGTCTGGATCACAGCGCTAGCAATTCTTACAATTTAGTGTAAATCACAAGTGATTTTTTTTCTTGAAGTCCCATGTCCTGAATTCATGTGATTTATAGGGAGACATACAGTCTCTTTTGGGTCATAAAAGTTCTTAGCCCAGTAGATGCAGAGGAAAACAAGAAAGCACAGCTAAAGTGTACCTGAAAGGCTCATAAACCAACAAGCAAATAAATAGATATTGATTAAATCAGTATTATATCATCTGGATGAGCCTGGCGGGTTTGGAATAGCTGGGCTGCAAGGCTTAGATTGCTTGGGGGGGAGGAAAAGGGCACACAAACTAGTGCTTTAGCATATAGAGCTCCTTAGTGCAGGGATCCCTAAATCTATTACAATTCCAAGGCATACAGTAGGGGTGTATGTAGGGCTGGTGAGGGCATCATTTGTTTTAACTCTCACAGATACCAGTAGATTTTATATTTATCAGTGATTGATTGAAGGCAGTAGAACATCATTCAGGGATCAAGAAAATTAGATGTGACAATTTTTTGGCTGTCAGGACCTGAACTTTCAAAGACTGATGGAGCAGTACAATGAGCAGACAAGGACTGAAGGATGTCCGCTGGTACAATAACCTCATTTCCACAATGATGTAAGAGTCTAAGGAAAGAAGCTTCACCCTAAATTATCCTCCGCTTTCAGGGTGATTATGTGAAGCCTTCAGAACATCACCGATAAATTGTTTATATATTCATACTTATTTATTTTACTAGTTTCAAAACATTGGAGGACTATTGGGTCTGAAAAAGGCATGGAATAGTGGCACTGGGGAGGTCCAACATTTCCATTCTCCTGAGACAGCCACCTGTGTGCTGTGTTGCCTTGAAGAAGCAGTAAATTGTTTTATGCCTGAAGAACAATGCTGTTACTTTCCTTCCAGAATAGCAGTATTTAGAGATCTTCAGATATGGTGCATTTCCTTCTAACGTATAAAATTATTAAAAATATTTAAACAAGTCAACTGTCAAGGTTTTTGTATCCTAAATCAAAGTATTGTTCCAATGCTTGTTGCCATAGAGATTAAACGTCTCAAATCCTCCATACAATGTTATTCACTTCCAATACAGCCAGTGGACTTTTCATACTAATCAGCACTTAATTTGAAGTGTTTAAAGAAGTATTATACCAGTCCCTGAATATGGAGATGGCAGTATTACTGAAGACAATTCTGTTTTCCTGAGCAGGCTTTCAATTCAAGAAGAAAAATGCTGGCAGTTTGAAAATGGGAGGCTATGTTTCTGTAGTGCAGGAAAATAAATAAACCCATTTCTTTATCTAATTCAGTACTGCTTTTTTTCATTTCATTATTTTCAAACCACAGATACTCAACAGAGTTTTTGATTGTGTTTTTTGTTAAGTAAAGATTTATTAAATATAAATATAAGCTAAATTAAATACAAATTTGTCTTCAAGATAAGGGAAAAAGAGAATTAGATTGTGTGAAGATCTTGGTAGTATTTCCGTAGTGGAAGTCAGAGAAGATGGTGGGGGACCCACCATGGTTTTATTTCAGCCTTTAGCTGGAGCTGCCTTTTCTGACACAGTCTCTAAGGGACCTCTCTGCACATCTGCTTCTCCTTATCCACAAGGTCCCACAGTTCTGCCACTCTCTCTAACTGGCCTCTAACTTCAGCAAAGACATTTGTCGGTCAGTCAGGTGTAAGTCTTGGCAATCAGTGTGGGCTGGCACCTGCAAAATTTCCTTTCTGAGACTTGTGGACAAAGACAATGTACAGCAGCAATAGAGGCCCTTTCTCCAGAACAAAAGCAGATTCATAATGCTAAAAGGAGTACAGCATTCAGAGGAAAAACAGACATACTTTACTAATTTTTTACCCTCTAGGCTTTTAGTGATCTGATTTAACCTTGGGATCTTCCATTTGCCTATGGTTTCAACAGCTATTTGTGAGCTGCTGATCTTCATAAACTGCTCCTCAGCTACTGGACAGGATTTGGCACCTTTTCCTTGGTTCCCTTTCCAAAGACCAGAGCTCTTCCTCTTAGCCATCAGCAGCAGTGTTAGAATCAGCCACCTCCATAGTTATTTGTTTCAAAGGATGCTCTATATTCCTGTTGTTGTTTTACCATTCATGCCTGATTTTGACAAGTCCTTTTTATCTATCTGTATGAATTCAAGCTGGGTGTTATCAGACTGGCAGACTGAGGTGTATGTAAGATTTATAAAGAAAACACACTAATCCAAATATTTCTGTGCTCTCCCTAACATATTATTGTGTTCCCCATGATTGTCTGGACTGTAAAGAGAACCAGGATTGCCTGTCATGAGTGAGGCATGTTCACAACCTTTTCGTGATCATGTAGGTGGGCTAATTTCCCATCTGGGGAAGGATACAGTTACCTAAACGTAGATACATAGCGTTAGTTTGGTAACTGTGAAGTTGTAGTCCTATACATATAAATTTGCCATTACTAGTCAAAGGCCACAGTCTTTTTATTGGCCTTACAGTGTAGGGTCTTGCCTTGGCTTGAGCTGATTTTAGCTCATATTATTTGTGATAACAGTAGTGTAGCAGTCAGTTGACAATTGCCTGAAATTTTTTCAGTTTTAGTTTGGCTTTGTAAAATTGTGTGGTGTAACCCCTAGTGTCAATTAATAGGTAGTAGAAACAAGCAGCTTTCCTGTGTAGAAGGAATTATCTATGACCCTAGAATGAAAATATGAACACAGTGGGCAGTTACTGGTCCTTGACTGAGTGCAGCCTTGTGGGCCAGGTAAAACCAGTTTGAGAGATAACAAAGAGAACAGAAAAGCAAATATGATATGGAACTGCAATTCAATAAGGAAAAAGTTAGTAGGCAGATTATGTTAAAAACATATAAACCAACCTGAATCAGATGCAACACTGGAAAGAAGCAGGGGAAGAAATCCCTGCCATCACCATCATACTCCTCCTGGTGAAGAATAGGGACCGCGATACGTTACAGCAGGACACCCCACGTACACACACAGACATGCACACACACACACTTTCTTCTCAAGGAAGACTGGCCCACAGGACCTAGATTGCAGAGGAAGGATGAGCATAACACCAGGGAATGGGGTAGATACTAGGAGGTTTATGTATAACAATATTAACTCTATTATTAATGAAAAGTTTCTGAAATCATTAGATAGTGTTAGTATCACTGTAACTGACCTAATACTAATAGCTCTTTACTGTATTTTAGCTAGACTGCTAATACTTTAATTGTACCAATATTGAGTCTGGGGCTCTGCTTATCAGCTACGTTCCCTCTTTGCCCATAACACAACATTAAGCTGAAAGCAGTATCCAGCTTGGCCATCAGTGCTCTAGATTGGAGTGGGACCCCTGTAGCTTTTGCAATATATCTGTATACCCCATAAAGGTGCATTACATACATACCCTAGGATGCCTCAGTAGCAACCAGAACCTTGTTTATGCAGCTGAATCCCATCCTTGAGATCTGTTTCTTTTTCTCGTCTCTCTTCCAAACCACCCTTTCAGCTACAGAGGGAAATCAGCATGGAAGTTCTTTTCAGTCATACAAGCTGTGCCTGCACAGGGCTGCTGCCAGCTACATCTGGCAATCCCCCTAGCTCCAGTGAAAGGGTACTGTACACAAAAGCTCACTACAAAATGTTGTGTCTCAGTTCTCCTCCTGTTTTACTGTGAAGCGAGACAGAAATGATGAGCAGGCCAAAAGGAAGGCCAGGAGGAAGTCGGGCAGGTGAAAGTTAGCTAGTTGGCAGGTACCTCTAAATATACAAAATCTCAAGTAGAAAGAAATTCTGGGTAGCGGGCAGTGAAGTGTAATGGTCATGGTAGCAGATTCAGATTACCAGTGTCAAGGACTCAAAAACAGGGTTCAAAGAAAATAATTCCCATCTAGCAATCCTGTAATATAAAGGAGTTTTACTGAGGCTTAACAAAAGAGACTAGGTTTTGAACCCAGAATAACTTCTTCCTTCTTCTTTTGCTCCCTGTTGTTCTTCAGGTTTCCAGCTTTCCATATGACAAGGCTCACGTACAGTGCTTGGAGCTCCCATTGCGCCACTGACATCAAAAGGAGGCTGACCACTGATTTCAACACAAACAGGAATAAGCACTCAGAGACTCTAAAGCATATCACAAGACCTATTAGCCATGAATAGCTCATTTGTGATGCCCCCAAACAAGGATTCTTGGCCCAGCAATTGTGCAGTTCATTCTCCTCATATGATCAGGGATGAGGTAAATCAGAATGCACAGATACATCAAGAGAAGCATAATTTCTATGGTGTTTTTATCCCTGTACACTGACGAACCCTCAGAGGATAAAACAAAAGTTGCCACAGTGGTTGATTTCCTTGTTTCATAAGTACATATTTGTCAGCGAGACAGCATGCAACTGCATTTCTTAGCTGTCACTTAGCAAACTTGCCACCAAGTTCACTGGGAGTTTGGCTGAAGAATTTGCCTATATTGCCAACATATGAGAGCGCTACTTCTGCCACTAATACAATCTTTCATGGCAAAACACAATGACAGCTTCTTCTTTCTGTTCCACATTAAGGTTTCTGCATAAATTTAATCAGTACACCGTGGACCACCCACAGGCTGTCACACAAAGCACTTTCAATGTAAGAGACAAGCTCACTGTACAGTTCCTCAATTATGGACCAAAACCCCCTCATCTAAATTCAATTCATTCTTTAGTCAAGTATTTCTTGCAATCAGTGCCTAGCAATCTAGTTCATAAAGTCTGTTTTCCCCTGTAGTTTATTTGGAGAAACGAACGTACTGATCTAAATAACGATAGTATCCAGCTTCTCAGCTCATTTTGGCTTTTCTTTCAAGTGGATGGACAGACAGTAAACATTTAATTGATAATTCAATCATGCAAATCTACAGATCTAAGTATCTAGAAGTGGTATCTTCAAATATCAAGAGGGTGCACACTGAATATCCTTTTTGAAATATTTTTGAACATTTTGAAATACATAGTCATTCGGATATACTGGCTAAGACCAAGCATCCATCCATCCTCTGTAGCTTTTCACCTTCAGCAACCAAAACATGGTGTTTAGAAAGAACATACTAAAAAGTGGCAAACATACCATGATGGTAAGAGATTCTTCCTCAGTTTTCAGCTGAACAGAAAACACTGTTTTACCTTTAAAAAAATTCCACTAATGTACTACCGTCAATTTTCCAGCAGTGGTAAACTTTGATCCAGGAAACTCATTTTTCTGTGTAATAACCAGTGAATTGCTCAGCTTGTCTCTTTGAATGGTGTGTAGCTGAGAAAATCAGCAATTTTCTTCACTCTCAAAACAGAGAGCTGTAACAGGCATTTTTAAAGCGGCAGACGTTTGCTATGTGACATAGTTAATGAGCTTTAGATTACAGATAGACAATGATTATGATTCCTGTGTAAATTGCTATTGAGAGAGTATTCCATGTGCCTTCCTGAGAGTGGAGAAAGCTGGAGAAAGTGACAGAGATGGTGCTGGGAGTTAGGTTTTGGCAGTGAAGATGATGAAGAGAGATTGGATACAGTCATTAAGGATGACTTGGTGTTGACCAGGATATTCTCACAACTATTACGGTGGAGTTGAATGACTGGAGTGTTACTACAGCTGGATGAAGCTTAGAATGCAGTTAAAGGGGCGATGAAGTTGTCGTGATGGTCACTGATAGCTGTGATTGTGTGTAATAATGTTGAGATTGAAGGGATCTTTGGGTAGAATAAATGGGCTATGGAGAGTGGTGAATGGGCAAGGATGGTGGAATAGTATGATCTGAGGACAGTGAGTAGTAAGATAAGAAGGCTGGGTGATACTACCAGGACATGGAGGATGTGGAAGATGTTAAATGGGGACTGAGATATTGGAACAGTGCTTGAGTGAGACTGGATGTGACGGAAATGAGGGAGCAGGGACGGTACAAGGGAGAGAGGCTGGAGATACTGGATATGAAAGGACTGTATGATAGTGGAGATGGGAGGGTTAGAACAACCCTAGAAACGTGACATTTGTATGGGAGGAGACTGGGGACATCTGACCTCACTCAGCAGACAAGGAACAGCAGCAGGGAGAAGACAGGCCCAGAGGCACAAGCTAGCCTAAGGAGGCACAGGGCACACATGTCTGAAACTGAATCACAGCACCATCGCCTCCAGAAGGGAAGGATGAGGGACACCGCATCTACCCCCTCAGTGTCTTCCTGTGGCAAGAGATGAGAGCAGAGACAGTGAGCTCAGGAACCTTACCAGCCCAGTGAAATGACCCTTACTTGAAATCTCTTTTAGCTTAGTGAAGTTGTTCCCTTACCAGTGTGAAACATTATCCAATGCTTTCTCTTTCTCATCTGTACATTAAAAGCAATATAATTTCTATCTCCCTTACAGGCATGCGGTCAGGCTTAATTTCTGAACCACTTGGAGACTCTCAGATGAAATAGCTGCATAAATGCACATCAGTTGTTAGAAGAGTAGATAGGTCTAAGCCAGTGGGCATTTGTTAAGTGCACTTAGAATAGTACGAGATCTACACTAAACCATGTGAGGCTTAACTAGGCATGCATGATTTTTTTTCTTACCCTAACACCATCTAGTACTGCAGCTCCTTAATCACAGTGGGGTTTGTTCAGCTATGTCTTGTCAGCAGTCATTACAACATATTGGTGATATACAAGTCTTAGGGAAGGGCTGGCAGTTGTATAAGCATTGAAATGTATCCTAGTGATAACAGCTTGTCTGCAGAATAGATTTCCAAGGGAGGTAGTTGAAGTGCTATTCCTAGAGAAACTGAAAAACAGGTGAGATAAATCTGTGGTGAGAAAGCAACATACAGAGTCTAGAAAAATACAGGGGACTAGACTTAAACACACGTGTATTTTTCTGATCCTGTTTTGTGATATATTGCTTATTTTTTTAACATTTTTTTTAAACACATGAAAACAATAATAATCACAATTGACACTTGCCAACAATTAGTCTGAAGACACTGAGTACCTTTCACTTATGAGTAAGATGTAACTAAAAGTAAGGTATAAATGACCCATATATCTCTGATTGAAATTTACAAACATAGGCTGGGAGAGTGGTAGATTCTTAACAGGTTTTAACCTTTTTAACCTTTTAACTCTTTTCCAGAGTTTTAACCTAATTTTTATTGCTCGTGACAAGTGTTCATAATTGCCCCCTAAAAGTGCCCATCACTGCGTAGAAAATGTAGATGCAATGCTAGGGATAGAAGGAAGTCTGAGAACCCAAAACATATGTGCCACTAGCAGATGATTTAGAACTATCAGAGCAGAATCAGATTCTTAGATGAATTTATTATCATATATTTCTCCTTCACCAAGATAATTTTCTTGCTTTTAAAGTCTACATGGAAATTATAGTCTGCATGACTATTTTCACAATTTATCTTAATTAACAGCCTGAACCTTCATGTACATTCCAGATATTTTAATATTATGCAACCAGTTAGTACTATCTTTATTCCCTTAACTCATCAATGGAAATTTCCTTGCATATGAAGATAATTCCCAGCTTGATCTCATTCGAAGATAAAACTAAAAAGACCTGAAAAAGGGGAAAAGATTAGAAAGGCGAAGGCCCAGCTAGAACTTAAACTGGCCACCGCTGTCAAGGATAACAAAAAATGCTTCTACAAATATATCAGCGACAAAAGGAGGGCTAAGGAGAATCTCCCTCCTTTGTTGGATGCAGAGGGAAACTTGGCCACGAAGGATGAGGAGAAGGCTGAGGTACTTAATGCCTTCTTTGCCTCAGTCTTTAACAGTCGGACTGATCATCCTCAAGGTTTTCATGCCCCTGAGCTGGGAGATGGAGATCGGACACAGAATGAAGTCCCAGTTGTCAAAGTTGTCGAAGAGGTGGCAGTCACCGACCTGCTCCTCCACCTAGATGCCCACAAGTCTATGGGGCCAGACGGGATCCACCCCAGGATACTGAGGGAGCTGGCGGAGGAGCTTGCCAAGCCGCTCTCCATCATTTACCAGCAGTCCTGGTCAACCGGGGAGGTCCCAGATGACTGGAAGTTAGCTAATGTGACACCCATCTACAAGAAGGGTCGGAAGGAGGATCCGGGGAACTACAGGCCTGTCAGCCTGACCTCAGTGCCAGGGAAGGTCATGGAACAGATCATCCTGAGTGCCATTATGCGGCATGTGCGGGACAACCAGGGGATCAGGCTCAGCCAGCATGGGTTTATGAAAGGCAGGTCCTGCTTGACTAACCTGGTCTCCTTCTATGACAAGGTGACCTGCTTAGTGGATGAGGGGAAGGCTGTGGATGTTGTCTACTTGGACTTCAGTAAGGCCTTTGACACTGTCTCCCACAGCATTCTCCTGCAGAAGCTGGCTGCTTATGGCTTGGACAAGTGCACTCTGCGCTGGGTTAAAAACTGGCTGGATGGCCAAGCCCAGAGAGTGGTGGTGAATGGAGCCAAATCCAGCTGGCGACCGGTCACGAGTGGTGTTCCCCAGGGCTCAGTGTTGGGACCGGTCCTGTTTAATATCTTTATCGACGAACTGGATGAGGGGATTGAGTGCACCCTCAGTAAGTTTGCAGATAACACCAAATTGGGTGGGAGTGTCGATCTGCTGGAGGGTAGGAAGGCCCTGCAGAGGGACCTGGACAGGCTGGATTGTTGGGCCGGGGCCAACTGTATGAGGTTCAACAAGGCCAAGTGCCGGGTCCTGCACTTCGGTCACAACAACCCCAGGCAACGCTACAGGCTTGGGGAGGAGTGGCTGGAGAGCTGCCTGGCTGAAAAGGACCTGGGGGTGATGGTTGACAGCTGCCTAAATATGAGCCAGCAGTGTGCCCAGGTGGCCAAGAGGGCCAACGGCATCCTGGCTTGTATCAGGAATGGTGTGGCCAGCAGGACCGGGGAAGTGATAGTGCCCCTGTGTTCGGCACTGGTGAGGCTGCACCTCGAATACTGTGTCCAGTTTTGTGCCCCTCACTTCAAGAGGGACATTGAGGTGCTGGAGCGTGTCCAGAGAAGGGCAACAAGGTTGGTGAAGGGTCTAGAGAATAAGTCTTACAAGGAGTGGCTGAGGGAGCTGGGGTTGTTTAGTTTGGAGGAGGCTGAGGGGAGACCTTCTTGCTCTCTACAACTACCTGAAAGGAGGTTGTAGTGAGGTGGGGGTTGGTCTCTTCTCCCAAGTAAGAAGTGATAGGATGAGAGGAAATGGCCTCAGGTTGTGTCAGGGAAGGTTTAGGTTGGATATTAGGAGGAACTTCTTTACTGAGAGAGTAGTCAGGCATTGGAGCAGGCTGCCCAGGGAAGTGGTTGAGTCTCCATCCCTGGAGGTATTTGGAGGACGGGTAGATGTGGTGCTTGAGGACATGGTTTGGTGGTGGACTTGGCAGAGGTAGGTTGACGGTTGGACTTGATGATCTTAAGGGTCTTTTCCAACCTTAACAATTCTATGATTCTATGATTCTATAAGAAAGACGGGGACAGACTTTTTAGTAGGGCCAATAGCGATAGGACAAGGGGTAATGGTTTTAAACTAAAGGAGGGTAGATTCAAACTAGGTATAAGGAGGAAATTTTTTACAATGAGGGTGGTGAAACACTGGAACAGGTTGCCCAGAGAGGTGGTAGATGCCCTGTCCTTGGAAACATTCAAGGCCAGGCTGGATGGGGCTCTGAGCAACCTGATGTAGTTGTAGATGTCCCTGCCCATTGCAGGGGGGATGGACTAGATGACCTTTAAAGGTCCCTTCCATCCCAAAGCATTCTATGATTCTATGAGTCTATGATTCTAAAACCAAAAAGTTTTTGTAAACATAGGCATTTTTAAGAATTCTGATTGAAGGATCTAAGGTACATAGATTACACAAGGGGAAAATTTGTATACTAGGTTACAAAAGCTATTGGCAAGAGGTGAGTTCAGCAGTTCAAAATTATGTACCAAGGTGAAACCATGATATTAGAGGTCATGTCCATTTAGCTTTCATATTTTAACTTTAAAGGCTTTTGACATCAAAGCATTTTTTGACTGGATAAGAATAAGTTGTCTCTCTTCTTGCAGCTATTTTTTCCTATTTAACTCAGCATTTGCATTTTACGTAGTTATTTTTTCCCCTGGTCTTGCAACTGTGATTAAATATTACTATGACTGTGAAGACAAGGCAAAAATTATGGACTAAAATTGATTGCGTACTGTACAAAGCTACAAAGAAGAAGATTAAACAGTGTTAATGATGTGTAATTTGTTTGCCTCCTGGTGACAATGGGTGTTTATATCCTCTTCTGAAAGTACATCTCTCTTGTGGTTGAAGAGATTTAGGTAACTGGCATTATCAGAGCTTATATTAGTATTTTAGTATATTCAGTGTTTAGTAAGTATACATATAAATGAAAGACTATAGATACTAATTACTGTCTGTTTTGGCTCATTACCAGCATAAGGGCATATGCTCATTCTGGGAGATTCAAATGTGTTGCCTTTTCACAGTGAAGCATCCCTACTAGCATATAAACTGCTTTTCAGACATTTGAATTCCTTTACATCATTCTTCACTTAAGGAGAGAATGCTTGATAGAATGCATGAGAGTTACATATCAATAACTTTATTAACAGAAATCTGATAGTGATCAAAGATGAAAGGACATTCTCCATTTGTTTCATCTAAGATATTTATGCAAGCTCCATTTGCATAATATCACAATGTTTCTCTACCTGTAGCAGTGTTACAACGGTCTTTAAGACTGGGAAATTTTGAGTTCACCAGGGCAGTAATGGTCTTACATATCAACACGTTAAGAAAATTTCCAAGTTAGTATCCAAACCATTAAACCATATTCTCATACAATTTTTTTTCTCAATAAAATCTCATAGCTAGATGTATTTTTCTCCACATCTATTACTTTAGCTGGCAGTGGAAAGGAAGATAATAAATTCTTTATGCTATTCTTTACCTGCTAGTATAAAGAAATCTATGGTAAATATCCATAACACAGATCTCTAGTCTGTACACTAAAATACAAATATCTTACTCTTCCTTATTGAAATCAGTGTCAAACCTTTTCATGCTAACAGTGGGATAGGAATTAACCAATTTTTTAACTCATGCAAACCAAATTGAAACAAGGAAGCATGGGCTGGTTGCTAAAGCACAAAGCAATGTGGTTTTAACAGAGATTTAGTGCACATGTGGCCTGAAAAAGAGTATTTAATTAACCTTCCTAGTAAAGATACTGTCCTATATGAAGGTTATAGAATAATGTTATGGGAACATAACCCCCCATTTTCTTGATGGTTTTTCTGGACAGTCTATTGTGAGCAGGGAAGGGATAATGAGCAACATAGTGCCACAAATCCAAAGGCTTGTGAGCAGTTTGTCTCAAATCTAGAAGGGTAGCTTTATATAGTTTTCCCAGATATCTTTTCCCCTTTGGTGGTGTTAACTGTGTGAGCAAACTGCATTAAACACTGGGTTGTTTACTAGCTACTTGAAGTTAAATCAAGAGGGTTGTTGAGGGGACAAGTTGGAAGATAAAGCCATGATCTAGGAGAACTGCTGAGAAGGTAAAATGTTTCAGGACTGCAGAACCAAAGGCTCTAAGGAGAACGACTTGACCTTCAGACTAGCTTGCCAAATTGTCTCATAACTAGCAAAGCCAAAAAAAAGAGAAATGATGTCTAGACTAAAAGTGAGGAGCACTTCAGGCAGATATCCTGGACATTTGAGTATGGGCAGAAAATCTGTTTGCTTGGCTCATAGATCATGTGTTACTTTTTTCCCCTAAGTGCTGCATTTTAATTGATGAAATTACTTTGGCCTAAGAAGGCACTTTGACCCTCAGTTCTTCACCAAAATGGTTCAGAAAGGAAAGAACTGTGGGTACCAAACCCAGAATTACCATACAGTAGCAATGACACAGGACAGCTTTGAACCAGGCAACAGAGTACAACACCAAGATGACTGAGCTCATGGAGAGCAGAGCTAGAAAATCCACTTGTAACAGGATAGGCTGACTTTCTAAGATTAAGTCCAAATAAGGTTCATACAACTTAGCCTGGCACTGCACCTTACCAGGAGCTGTAAGGTATTGCATGAACTTAGAGCTACAGTGCTCTAGGTCCATTATAAAAAAAGGAAAAAATGTGTGATTACAATCAAGAGAAAAAAAAGCAAAAGGATCACCACTTTTAGAAGAGGACTAAGGTTAACTACATATTATCTAACTAGACAGATTCAGGGCTTGGGTATGAATACCAGCTCAAACAGCATTCATCCATGTTATTTAATCATTATCATCGTCCCCATCAAGTTTTTGTCCAGGTCAGCTAATACTGTGCTAAACAGTGTGTGGCTATGGCTCAGAGACTAGCATGGCCAAAGACCATTTCCAATACATAGCTGTATGTGGCCTCCTGTATAATAAGAGTTTAGATGTAGAGATGCAAGAAATATCATGCCAAGGGCCCTCTGGTTCCTATGTAGTTTTATTTAGTAACACAGATGTAGCCAGAGAGTCTGGGTGGAGGGGGGGATAGATGGATCCAGCTGCCTTTGAGCCATAGTGTTTTTCTCTATAATGCACTGAAAACGATCTGGGAAGGAGTATTAGTAATGCATGATAAAACTCTGTATCTTAGTGTAGTGGACTCAAATAAAAAAAAATCACTTTTTACAAGGTAATTATTTACCATCAAGTTTTTGAAGCACTGGAGAAAATGCATTCATAGGACATAATCAATCTGTTGTTGAAAAGATCAGATTGACACAGCATCCTTACAAAGATAGACATCCAAGCCCAACCGGAGAATTAAAATTACATAATTCCTGCTGTAGGAGAGAGCCAAGCTGATGGATGAGGCTGGGAGTAGTGAGGCTGAGAAAAGAAAGTACTTACAGCTCATTTCCTGCAAACTTTCAATATGATCTCCACTGCACATACACATCTCAATTCTCAGTCATTCCATATGCTGCAAGTCTAACTGCTACACACAGGAGAACAAGATGTCTTCTGGGGGCCAGATTAGGGGGAAAAAAAGTTTCCTCATGTAAATTAGAAATTGATGAGTAAATCACCGATGCAACTGCAGGAAATGCAGCCAGAATTACATGAAATGTGGGGTTAAAATTATAAATGTAGAGTCTTTCGTGAAAAGTCTGCATGTACAACTCATGGAATTAAGAGTAAGTATAAACTCAAAAATGTACACAGAGAAAGTAAGCCAATAAAGTTGATCTTCTCATTATAAATCAGTCAAAAAAATGTGCATGATCTTAGACAAGTTTTGATGACAGACTGTAATCTACATAAGTTTCACTGAGTCTGAGAATCTCAAAGTATCGTAAAAGTTGCACGTTTTTACCTCTGTAACACTTTCTGCTTCTATTAGTCTAACTGAAAAAATTATAAAGAAAACAAAGCAATTGCAAGTCTTTGTGGAACTGAAAGGTGGAAACTGAGTTTTATTCTTTCCCTTTTGAGTCAAGAATAAAAGGGAATGACATTTGAGATAGCAAAATATGCAAAATACAGATAGAGGCTGGGAGTTTATAAAGGGGTATGAGGAATCAGGGAAATCAATATCTTTGAAATTCAGTGGGAGCCAAGCACCTGACTCCTTTACATGCTCTTGAAAATCCTAAACAAAATTAAAGTTTTATTTTGCAAATGTGTCAGGCAGCTTTCACTTTAACTGTCTTATTTACTTCTAAAGCATCCATTGTGGCTGGATCTAAGTGCTACTTGGAGACAGAAACATAACTGTTCTTAAAATTGGGATCTATTGTTTCTTATCCTGAATCACTGTATTACAGATGAGATTGGTGCCAGCACCTGTTACAAACTGAAGTTTGTTCTGTAGAGAAGGCTCAAAGGCAAAGCCATCAGTAAGTCAGTAGTTAACTGGGATCAGCTATAACGAGGAGGAAGAAGGGGAGAACATGGTAGAGGGTAAAGTGAGGAAATCAAGGCCAGGGCCACAGACTTCCAGGGCTGGAAGGCAGCCCAAGTTCATGTTGATACTGGAATTAGCTGTGCCCTGGATCATTCTTTCTCACTGGGCAAACTGCCTCAGAGCAGCCTTCATCACTATGTTTTATGCTCCAAAACAGGGTGGCCATAGTCTGACTGCTTATCCTGACTACTCAACTGTTCCCTGGACTTTCTGTAAAAGTGTTCATTTGACCAGGTCAGGGAGTTTGCTAACAGTTTAACAGGACAGATGATCAGATATCATATATTTCAATACAGGCTGGGGACTGACTGGCTAGTTAGTAGCTCTGCAGAAAAAAGACCTCCCGGGTCCAGGTGAGGAGGGAGTTAAACACCATGTGCTCTTGCGGTGATGGAAACTAATCCCATCCTGGGCTGCCTGAGGAAAAGCATACCCATCAAAGGAAGTGATTTTACCCTTCTGTTTGGCACTTGTGAGGCTTCATTGTAGAACCAAGAGAGGCAAGTAAGATTAACAGGCAAAGAAAGTTGAACTTGCAACTCAAAACGAATGCCAGACTTGAACAAATCTCTTCAATGAGGAGGAACGGGCATGGGAATGACAACTTTTCTACTGCTTTTCTCTACCTTTTCTCTCAAGAAGTCAACTGGACTATTGACATACGCATACACAATGGCCTGGCTTTCCATAACTGTGATATAACTATAGCCACGACTGTCACCCCAGGTTTCCTTTATGGTCAGTGGGGAAAAAATAGATGCTTCTGGTGCAATATTCATTGAAGTCATTGAAATGTCTACTTTAGAATTAAATAAATCTCATTCTGGAAATGCCTATGTTTCTCTATTGACAGTAGAGATCCAGTTGTGACCTTCTCAGAGGAAGACATTAATGCTGCAGACATATACCTTGCCTGGTGAATCGCTTCTGTTTTATCAGTTTCAGTCTGAAGAGTGTTTCAGGATGTAGGGCTCCAAAGTGACGATTCTCTAGTGGAGCTTTCGAGAAAAATACATAAGCTCCCACCACTTCTGATCAATACTTTTAAAGTATTTTTGGTACCAGGGAATCCAATAACTCTTTTCTGATGCTTTGGGGCAAAGAATTTACTTGCTTTTCCCACCCTTTCCTCCCAGCTAGTTTCCAGCCCTACTCCTCTCTCTCAGCTGTCCCAGAATCACTCCTGACTTGTGATAAACTTGGCTCAATTAAGCCCCTAAACCTAATTAAAATAATGGTTCAATTGGCCATTAAAAGCAATGGTCATACTCATTTATTTATTTAATAGCTTTCCTTCGTTACTTTGGAAACTTCAATATCACAGATTATGGTCAGGAGTAATTCAGTTTTCCAGCAGTGAAATTACTTTTTTCACCTTATCATATTAAGATCTACATTTTGATTTTTCCCTTCATCATGTACAAGCCAGGGATATCAGAACAGAGTGGAGGCAAGATAATGTAGGGCACCTTTTGCAAGAAGCAGCATAAAATAATTGGCATGTGTAAGGAGGACAGAAACAGGTTATAAGCAGCTGCTGGTGTAACGCAAGGCTTGAATGGTAACTCACCAGGCACTTGCTTTACATTTTTTTAACTGGCTTCAACAAGCTCTCTTTAAATTAATGAGAGTTTGCAGAGTAGGGACTTCATAAAGAAAACTGGAAAGGCCTCAAGATATGACCTGTGGCCAAAAGATGGGCATTCCTTTCATTCATTGAATCCCCACTTGGCAAAATTACCAGAAGAAACCTTGGGAGAGTATATTTTTCCATTCTCTTTGACATGCCAAATGTTCAGCAAATATTCTGCCAAATGAGGATGAACTACACAGAAGTGTTTGACTAATATCAAGTAGTTGTATATCTGCAAAGGACAGAAAAAGGGTGGATTTACTAGGGTAATAAAGAATAATTGAGGCATCTGTAACCCACATGTACTTTCCCTCCGGTGCAGCACGTGAGTTTTTATGCAATATAATGTGGCAACAGGCATGCCGCTCCTCACCCTTAGACCTGGTCTGTGCCTGTCTTTGCAGATTCAAATGCTCTGGATGTGACTTAATTGCAAAAGTGTTTTATTAATATAACCTTTATGTACTGAAACTGAAAGCAAGTAGAATACGCAACAGAACTTAAAGCTGACTTTGTAGTCTGCTGCATAAATTTATTCCATGATTTGAGAAAATATCACGCAGCAGACTCAAATTGTACTGATCAGAGATCATATATCACCTCCTCCCTGAGACTTTTTTTTGGCTGAATAACTACTAGCAGCCAACTTCTTTTGCATACCACATCTGTCCTGCTGTGCTAAACATCTGCTGAACCTTGGAGAAAAAGGAAAAGGCCAGTTCGGAAGGAGAGCAGTCTGGGGATAAGGCCAAGAAATTAACTGATATTTATTCTGTACTGATCTCACTTCCTTACAACTTGTCAAGCTGGTTTACCGAAGTCATCTGAATAGATATTGCTGGCAAGATTGGCTTGACAGCTTACAAAAGAAATCCAGGGCTCTCATTTTCTGCTGTCTGAATAATACCTCTAATAAGTACAGAAGGAACTTTTTTATTTTTTCATTCTGTAGCAGATATTTCTTAGCAAATAATGGTTGCATCTACATTTAGTTCAGACTAAAAGTGCACTTCTGAAGTAAATCTCCCAATTTTCCCCTTTTATTGTGGTCTGGTTTACATGGTGATATACTCAGTGAGTATGACAGCTGGGTTCCTTTTGAATGAAACTAAACTGAAAGGTGTGCTCCAAAAGCACACCTATTGTACACCACCACAAATGGGCATTGACTCTCTAGGACTAGAGGAGAGCTACTCAAGTTAAAAAAAAAAAAAAAAACAAACAAATTGATATTTACAGTGTTGACATATGGTCCTTAGTACCAGTGGTCTTCCTCTGCAGATATGGATGTTGTGACTACTCCATCAGTCCCACCACTGGTGCAATACTATCAAGAATTCTGACAAGCAACACCAGCTGAACTACACTTCCTCAGGCTGAATATGAGAACATGCACAATTTGACATAGTAATGACTGTTCACCCTGCCAAGAAACAGAACTGCAGCTCATCATGCCTTCAGCATCCTTTCAGATGCACTATAGGGAGG
Source organism: Theristicus caerulescens (assembly GCA_020745775.1). Classification (NCBI taxonomy): domain Eukaryota; kingdom Metazoa; phylum Chordata; class Aves; order Pelecaniformes; family Threskiornithidae; genus Theristicus; species Theristicus caerulescens. Next base: position 123,417,678 of record CM036559.1, on the reverse strand, counting down.
TGAGGAAGTACCACTGAATAATGCACAAGTTGTCCATGCAAACACCAGGGCTTTATGTTCAAGCGCTACATTACAAAGAGAATTTTGGTGCAGAATATCAGACAGTAGCAATTCTCCCTTGCTCACCTTATTTTTCCAATACCATATATGGTATAGCTTTTGTTTGGCTTATTTCACTTACCAAACTGCTTTTGTGAGAGAAAAGAACAAACTCCTCAAAGAACAGTTTGATTTTGCTTATCAAAAACCAGCTTACAGTTTTAGTGAGTTTTCTTTTTTTTTTTACTTTGTTTTTAATCTTAAAAAATAATGAAATGTTCTGTATGTTATTAAATCCGTTCTCTTTTTACCCTGACAATGGATGGATGCAAAAGATGAGTGAAGATATTACTGAAGATTTGTGAGTCATACTAAAATTTGTCATCAGCTCAGACAAATTAGTACAAGTGTATATAAGTTTGCCACATGGTACCATGTTTGTTAAGTGCATGAATATGGACATGTTACTGTGACTGGAGGGATGAAAAGCATAAAGAAAATTACCCAGGAGCCTGGAAGTTTAAGTCTCTTTGCTCTTGTAGTCAGGTGGCAGAACAGAAAATCCATACATCAATCAAAAAGGATCTGCAAATTAATCTTTGAATGGAAAATATGGATTGAGATAAAGAAAGTACAAAGAACAGGGTTATTTAACCTTCTTATTCTCTAGAAAGTGCCCTGTGGGAATTTGCACTCCTTCAAGACACTTGTGCATTTTATGCTACTTAAAGGGGTTTTGTTTGTGTTTTGAATAGCTACTTAAGAAATTGACTATCTGCAAGTGATTTTTTTTGTTTTTACTTTCTAAGAAAAATGTTGGCAACTGTATATGTGATGAATCTACTCTGTTCTGGTGAGACCCCACCTGGACTACTGTGCTCAGCTCAGGGGCCCCCCCCGCACAAGAAAGACATGGACCTGTTGGAGTGAGTCCAGAGGAGGCCACAAAAATGATCAGAGGACTGGAACACCTCTGCTATGAGGAAAGGCTGAGAGAGCTGGGGTTGTTCAGCCTGGAGAAGAGAAGGCTCTGAAGAGACCTCACAGCAGCCTTCCAGTACCTAAAGGGGGCCTACAAGAAAGCTGGAGAGGGACTCTTTATCAGGTAGTGTAGTGATAGGATGAGGGGTAGCAGTTTTAAACTGAAAGATGGTAGATTTAGATTAGATATATGGAAGGAATTCTTTACTCTGAGGGTGGTGAGGCACAGGAACAGGTTTTCCGGAGAAGCTGTGGATGCCCCATCCCTGGAATTGTTCAAGGCCAGGTTGGATGGGGCTTTGAGCAACCTGGTCTAGCGGAAGGTGTCCCTGACCATAGCTGAGGGGTTGGAACTAGATGACCTTTAAGGTCCCTTCCAACCCAAACCATTCTATTGTTCTATGATTCTATGATTTTGTGACTGATGGCCTGAGAGAACATGGTATGAAATGAATCCGCACAAAGCAGCTATTCTGCATTTTAAAACCAGTATGAGAAGCATTGCAGAAAAAACAAGAAAAATCTGAACTGCAGGTAACATTTTTCTTTTTGTCTCACTGGATGATATTAGGGAAACGTCACTCAGCACACCTTTGTGATGTGTGGAATGGAGAAAGTAAGTGTCATTTCATTATTAAAGATTAAGAATAAAGCTGTACCAGATCAAGTTTTAAAGCAGTGGGAACTGAATTGTTAGGACGCTAAAAATCATGAGTTATGAGATTTAGGAGAAAAAAAGGATTAGGAATTAAAGAGTGGCAATTCTCATTGAGAAAAGTATTTTGATTTTTTCCCCCAAGCCTCCTAAACAGTATGAACTGGAATGAAGTAAATAGATAAACTGACTGTTATTGTATATGATTTCTCTTTTGTATACAGCCTTGATCTATTTACATGAGGACAAATTAAGGCTAGAGAAGTCTGACAGATTATTTAGTTCACTCATTTGTATCAAAAAGTAAAATCATTATATTGGTTTTACACTAGCTAACACAGTATTTCCCAAAGTGAGAGCTCTGCCCTCGTGGGTAAAGTGAGGGAGCAGCTTAGGGTAAGTGTTCCAGGAAGCTTCTCAGTCATTTGCCAGAGTTTCTGGGGTTTTTAATTTTGCTTCATTTATAAAAGATAGTTTCCAGCTGTTAAAGACTCAAAGAATATTTTCAGAGTCTGCTTCTGAATCTGCAGAGAGCCTAAGGAACTACTTTGATGTATCTAACTGAGACTTTCCTTCCAGGGATTGCTAAATTCATATACCAGTATTTTAAGTATCATCGCAGTAATTATTTTACTATGATCAGAGTATGTGGCAGAGGACAGAAAGTATCTTTTGAAGAATATCAGCATTAAACAAGGTGGTGAAAACTATGCCAGAAGCTATGCAGCGACATGGATGCAAGAGTGTGGTAGATTTGTGTCTGTTGTTTGGTTTTGTTTTTTTTTTTTTTCTCTGAAGTGCATGTTCAGTTTGCAAAAGGTAGATTGAGAGTGTGGCTGTAATGCGAAATACTTTCACAGAGGCAAAAATACCAGGTACTTGCAACTTTAGCAATGAAAGACAGAAGGAGGCAGTAGCTGTGAATTGTGGCTGAACATATTCCAACTGCAGATTACACATGCATTTCTAAGAATGAGGGTAACTCAAACCACCAAGAGATTCTCAATCTGTTCATTTTTCAGTTCAGGCTCTGACACCTTTCTAGAAGCTCCTCTTTAGTTGATAACAAGCTCCAAGGCCCAGTGCAAAAAAACCCCTGAATACACTGCAATAGGCAGGCATCCAGACTAGATGATCTAATGGTCTCCTTCTCCTTGAACACTCTAAAACTTCAAACCTATGGAAAAGGATTTGAGAAACAAACCTTGTTTCACATAACACTGCAACCAGACTACCGTCAGCTTCTTCCTATTTCCTGGCTGCCTTTTTGCTGTCTGTTTTCCTCTCTCGGTGTGTCTGGACTTCAATTAGATTACTTAGCCTTCGAGAGGGAGGCTGCAGCACCTGGCATGCTGGGATGCGTGCGGTGGAGCTGCAGCCCTAACTGGGCTCCTCTGAATAAAAGAAATCAGTGGAAAAACAGATCTTGCAAAGGGTATTCAAGAGATGGCAGTGTTGCACTCACCATCCATCCCTGCTGCTGGAGATTTCATTTCGGCTGGTCCTGTGTCAGAGGAAGTTTTCCAGGCTTTTCAGACCTCTTTTCTTTCCTGTCTCCAGTCTTTCAGCTTCTGGTTTGCTATTTTAAATTCTAATTATGCAACTGAACCATACCCATTAAAAAGAATGTGTAAAATGCATGGATAGCATGCTCAGGGTAAGGTTAGAGTCTCTCCAAAGCTCCCTGAATTGAGTAGCAGTTTTCCTAACAGCCCTGCAATGAAATAAAGCCATTTTCCTCTATCTGGAAACACCCAGCAGTGCCCAGTACTGCACAGATTATTGCATGTGTTCAGCGTCAGGCGTTTGAGTGACTGTTGAATGTCAGAGCAGTACTTCAGCAAGTAAAGTATGAGCATCCATAAACAGAAGCAAAGTTAAACACTAAACTTAAAAGGAAAAAAGAAACAAGGGCTGACCAATAAAACAAACAGTCACTGCTGATGTTATACCAGCTGGTGCCAGCAAGCTGGAGCAGAGCAGAATTATGTTAACATTATTCTGATGATATTCAGCATCAATAATGCATGGCAGCAAGTAATGGAGAACGTCTTATTGACTCTCTCATCTTAGCTTGTAGCACTGTGAATTGATACCTGGCAGTACTGCCCTAGAGGCAAACGCTCAGGCTATTTTTCACCACATGCAGTGGAAATGAGGTGCGAGTTCCTCCAGTACTCAGCTGGGAGTCAGGGGAGTGCCTCCAGTGGGGGCTGTATCTGGGATGGGGCTGGCAAAGACTTGGGTGGTATGCCTACTCAAAAGGGTACCCCCAAACAGTCCACATCACATCATCCGGGACAGCAAGAACAGTTTCTTAAATTGAAAAGGTGTCAAAGCCTCAGCTAAACTCTAAGCACTGTTTAAATGTAAATGGATATGTCATTTAGAAGAAAGTGGGAGCTTCATAGGGATGGTTCCACTCATCAATACTTAATTCATATATGCAGGATCTTAATTTCTGTGTTGTTCCACTGCACCACTTGGCATCCATCAGCAAGAACAGCTGAGCTATGCAGCTGGGACTGGCATCTGTGCTGACAGGAGCCTTGTATTCAAATGTCAAGTATTGGCACAGGGCACCTTTTTTTGACCTTATTTAAGGCAGAAGTCTGATGTAGAATATCACAGCACAGTCAGTAGCAAACCACCATGCTGATTTCAAGGTACAGAGTCTCTTCAAACAGAATCATGAACAAACACAGTTTTCTGTGCTTGAGAACTGGATGGGTGCATACAATCCATTTTAAGAAATAAGAATAACAGTCAGTTTCAAGCTTATCTGAATTTTTTCAAATTTCTAACTCAAATTTCTGAAATCTCAGAAAAATTAAGCCATTTTCTTTTTTACATTAATTTTTTCTAGACACATCTGCTTTGTCTACACAACAGGAGCCAGTAGGTATGTGAAGAAATGATGGGGAAACCCTGCCTTGGGCAAGGTCTGGGCCAGTGTTGAGCACTTGCTGTAAAGAAGAGAGCTTTGCTCTCTTCATTCCCAGGGACTTCACAGGATGTTGACAGCCCTCAGTCCCTCTTAGCACTAACCCATGGGTGCATATCTTGCTCACAGAGTTTTTTAAAAGGTCATCTTTAATCTTTATGATTCTCTCTTTGCCATCATCCAAACATCGTCAAATATCACTCCACTGATTCAGTAAATAATGGGTGAACATATCAAAAGCAGGGTACTCCAGAGGCCAGCAAGAGAAATGGTTGTTTCACACAGCACACAGCCAGGCCACATGACTACCTAAATCAAGCCTTGCTTAAAAGGGAAGGGTTATTTGTTTTAAGAGAAATTCCTAACATTCTCAGGAATGTTGTATAAGGTTTGTACTGACTTCAGCACAACATCACAGTGACAGCATTGTCAGGGCAGGGGGCAAACCCAAAGCCTGATGGGGTCAAAGGAGCTTGTCAGTGGTCTTTGGATAAAGCTTCTAATCTACTCCAATGCATAGATGTGTCTACTGTGACACATCAACACCATTATTCTTCATCTCCTGTACTGCCTTCGCTTTTGAACTCTGGAATGTGGAAACTGGGGTTTAGATGGAGGTGGCATCTGCCACCTTCACCCTGTCTACAGAGATGTTACCTGTCATTCTGGCAGACACATCGGATGTGCAATGAAAAGAAAGGCAGAAAAGACAGAAGAAATTTAGTTTAAAACTCCATACTGAGATTCAGTAACAGCATTAAAATGAATATGAGTTTTCACTCTATCTCCTCTCTAGCAAGCAGTCATTTTGTGGCGAGCTGGGTGTCCAAGCTCTTTCTAGAGAGAATTAGAGGCTGAAAGGACCTGTTACACTTACTCAGTAGGCACTGGAAATAGAGAGCTCTGGCATACAGTTGGGTTACAAAGTGTAATGTACATGAACAATGAAAGACATACAAGCCAGCATACTTTGTTGATGGTTGGCTGACACCATGACTCGGTATGACACCATTCAGTAATTCAGTACATTCTGAGAAATTCATCATGCATATGAGTGCAAAGATATTAATCCACTCTTCATGTCTGTGTTGATACAGTATTTAAGTGGGAAAAGAAACAATAAGCAATTAATCTGTTCTGCTTCTGCAAAAACAAGTACATTGATAATTGTCAAACAAAATAAAGAGACATGTAAGTGTGATTCCTAATTATAGAAAAGTGAGCCCCAGCAACGGGCTTGCACGGGAAAAGTCATTGATGCCAATATTTTCTACTGGGAAATGTTAAGAATAGCTGGGGCGGCGGAGCGGGAGGGGCAGGTTCTTCTATCACAAAACGATGAAATAATTTAATAAGATTCTGTGTTTTGAAAATAGAAGAGATATTGCAAGCCGCAAATTAAATGTAATATGGCAGGTAGGCTGCTTTTGTTCATGACTTAATTTCTTTTACCTTCTGCTACATTTAATACCAATATTTATAAACAGTATCCTGCAACAGACAAACCATGATCCAAGAAAATAATTCTTACAAGCCTACAATAAGGAAGATTTTGTTCAACTAATTATGGATTCTACCCCAGAAGTTGCCAAGCGCTTTCAGCTCTCCCTAAATACACTCCACCGAAGATCAGACCATTATGATACCATTGCCTTCCCACTTAATATATTTGAGCTCTGAACAAATTCTAAAATAACTCAGGTGTATACATATTTACTGTGATGAAAAAAATGTGATAAATGCCAGTGCAATAAACCTTGAAACAAGTTGCTTGGAAAATGTCCCCATTTTTATTAAATAAAATGGAAATGGTCCTAAAGATAAATTAGTAGAAATAAGGTAAAATACATTTTGCTTTGTTTCTGATTTATAAGTATTTTCTACAACTAGTCCCCATGGAGTATGCTGTAAAATACAAATCAAAACAGACCCCAAAATATTGAAGTAGAGATAGATAGGAATAGAGGAAAGGGAGAAAAGGAAGGGAAGGTGGATCAGTCTTGTCCCTCCCCAGGTTCAAATGTAAGTGACATTTTCATGTCCAAAAAAAGATGCCTGTGGATGACATCAGAGATGCAAGACAACTTGTTGACAGTACCCAGTGTTGGTTCCCCCCAGTTCAAGAAAAACTGAAAAACTGGAGCACATCCAGTGGAGGGCTACCAAGATGGTTGGAAGTTGGAGAACTTGATATATGAAGAAAGGTTGAAAGAATTGGGTTTATTCAGCCTAGAGAAGAGAAATCTCATGGGGATCTAATCACTGTCTTTTAGCACCGAAAAAGTCATTACAGAGTAGATGACAGTGCTCTTGTCACAGCAATCCCTGTGATGGGAGAAGGGACAAGGGACAAGGGGAACAAGTTGCTTCAGGGGAAATTCCATCTGTACACAAAAAAAATATTCTTCACTGTGAGACCGAATAATGATTGGAATAGGTAGACCCAAAGGGAAGTGGTAGAATATTCCTCACTGTAAGTCTTAGCTAGACAGGTCCTTTTTATTTGCAAGTAAAAAGCCACCAATAACATTGTTTTAATATTGTTTTGTTAAAAAAAGATGTTTTTGTATTTTATGTTCTTAATTTCTAAAGTGCTTAAATGAAATACAATTATGTGTCAATAATTTCCCCAATGATATGTTTATTTGTATCTGTTTAAGAAACAAAATATTTTTTTGGCATTACAATGCTTTTTTTTATTAACACACACATTTTCTGAAATATAAAAAGCCACATAAATGCTTGTTGCCTTACTCCTGTGAGTAATTTTGCTTTATCTGATAACAAAATGTATGACTTGATGCAGAAATTATGAACACAAAGATTTGTCCTATAAGTACCCAAAGATGATACTAGGTGACCATAAAAATGAAACACAATTATGGCTTAAAAGCTACACTGTTATTAAATTAATTCAAATAGTGGGAGAGTTTAAGCCTGTTTTTCCCACCTGAAGCACCACTTTCAAAATGCCTATCTTTGAAGTTCAAAATTTCAATTCTTTTTTCTGAAAAGATATACATTTTTGCTCTTTATTCTGTTCCCATAAAGACTTCCTAATACTTGTAGCTTGCTTTCTTCAGAAGACAGTGTCAATCCCCTTCTAATTATCTCTTGGCCAATTTCAGCCACATCAGAAAAAAAGAAAAGATGGAAGTTACAAAGATGCTAAGTGTTTCCACAAATTTCATGAAACAAAAATCAGTGTCAGGGTAGAGGAGAGTTGCCCAAATCACTGCCTCTGCCCAGGGAAAGGAAAGCAGAGCTCAACCCTTTTCTGCTGTGTTCAGCAGCACCTGTTGATAACACTCCATGTGCTACCTCTTGCCTGGGTGGAGAAACCAGCTGACACTTGGCTGAGTAACAAACCAGGGCACCACTCCTATTTTCAGTAAGGAAGCAGGGAAAGTTTCACTGAGCCCAGCCTCCTCCTCAGGTTCACCATTCACCTCCACCACTGCTAAATGCAGAGGCCTCACACAATCTAACCTGTGAAATGCTCACTAGCTTAAGTCCGCCTGACTTCAATATGTTCATACTTTCCTGAAGCCTTACACAAGGATAGGGAAGACCTGAAAAACCTTCCATGCCATATTTATTATTTCAGACATTGGGGTCAAGAATTTCACAAGTTTAAGCTAAAGGCTGAATATCTGTACAGAGAAATAAGTCAGAATGATCATACTTTACAGAAATCTGAAGGTACTAAATAAAATAGAGATTTATCTGATGAACTGACAGACTTTGCGGTCACCACAGTTCTTTCAGGGCATGCTTCATGGCATGCTTCAGCACATGCACCACTCTCTGCATCTTTCCACCTCTGTCTTTGCATGCATGCCGTGGCTGAGTACACCTTTGCATCAGATGATTTCTACCACTTCGAAAACAGAGGAAGACCAATAAGGGCTACAGATTATCCAACCACAGGATTCCCTTGAAACATGAGCTGTGAGACACTATCAGACATGACAACCTGAGACAAACAGACCTTCATTTACATGCTGTGAGGCTATTCCTGTTTCTCTAGGCATCTCATTAGGAGATGGCATTTTTTAACTGCTAAAAGTTGACCAATTTGCATATTTTACTCAATGCCTTTGAAATCATTAGTGAATTAAGATGTTATGTGAGCATGGGTGGTAGAAATCATCCTAGACTCTCCTCCCCCTCCAATTCACAAATTCCTTGGGTGTCGTATATGTGAGTCAATACCAAACTCCTTGTCTCCATGGAGAGAAAGCATGGAATTAGGTGGGATGAATCTGAAGAGCATAATCAATGAAAACAGCTCCATACCCTTTCCAGCACAGGATCCTATAACCAGTATGCTGCTGGTTCTAAGGTCGTCTTCTCCTCATACAGACAGTAGATGGTGTTTGAGTAAGAGTAAATGCAAAGTATATTGGTTCTGAACATCTCTGTCACTAATCAATGCTATCTAGCATATCCCAGGTCTGTCAAATTAGATTTCTAAAGCACTGATTACATTTTTCAATATTCTGGTATTTTAAATAGGTTTTATCAAGAAGAAAAATATGTATAAGTAAATATGATTGTTTTGGTCAAGCTTAGTCAGAGACAGACATATGTCAAAGCTCCCAAGTCCTGGATCACATAACGTAACTGATTTGAGCTTGAACAGAGTGTGAGTGTGTGTTTAGGAGCTCCTGACAATGAAAGAGAAGGCAGGAATGTGTCATGGACTGCCTTAAGTAGTCTTTGGTTCAGAATCCCAGATTTCAGAACCTTAAGTAAGTAAGTGATGCAAAGAAATCATCTGCAGAAAATAAATTTATAAAATAAAGGGGTCAATCTCTATTTTTAGCAGGTTCCTCAAACCATCAGTACTGATTGCAGAGTAGTTGCTCCCTGATATCACAGCACAGTAAAATCAGGTTGGTATCAGTAAAAGGCAAGCCTCTCCCTGAGAATGATTAATTTCTTCAATATGTTTTCTATGAAGGTGAAATCTATGATATTGGCAAGAACACCTCCCCCTCCCCGAGGCTGATAGCCAAGTTGAATGGAAATCAAAACTGGAAACCTTCACTAAGTTGGCTCAGGAGAAGCCAAATTGAAGCACATTTTACAGACAAGGTGTTCTTCTAGCTATAAAGAGCAGCATGTTAACTGCAAGAGCCAGATTTTGGTATCCCTCATACTTATGTAAATCTGAAGCTCATTTTTTGCATTGATTAGAGGAGCTCTGTATTTACACCAAGCTATCAGGACACATCCATCAGTTGGGGCGATTGCAACCTGAAATTAAGACAAACAATCTACAAAGAAAGACAACAAATGGAAACCTCTATGACGAGAGAGGTCACGGTGCCTTATTCTTTCCATAGAAGAATGTCTCCATGGAGACAGACACATTCAGATTGGAAGCAAGACAACTTTTAACAGCAAGAGTAATTAACTGTTGCAACATAATTAAAGGATGTAGCTGATTAATCATCTCCTGGAGGCCTTACATTTAGACCAAATGTCTTTCAATAAGATGTACACTGGTTTAGTCACAAGTTCATGGCCTTGATAACGCTCACTTTAGAGGAAAGAATGATTTCTTCCACTGCTTGATTTACTGGGTAAAATTCCGTGACCCGTGTTATGCAGAAGGTCTGAGTGTCTGAGCAGATGGGTTTCTTCTGGCATTTAAATCTATGTGAAAACTCACAACACACAAGCCTGCCTTAGAGTGAGCAGGTAAAGAAAGTGCATGTCTCCAGCAATACACAGAAAACGATCTTTAACATATTCTCTACATTGTTCATTTGAGCAGAGGGTCTGCTCATGGGTGGGATGAAATTTGGCCTTATGCTTCCTTTCACACAGGTAATCGATAACCTACAAAAGAAGAAACTCTGCCCCTACATTTGTAAAACTGGACAGTAAGAACAGATAATAGAGAGGAAAAATAGACAGAACATGCATCATTATTTCCTCTGCATTTCCTTTTCCTTATACACATTTATCTCCTTTTGCATATTTGCATTTGAATATAATAAATAGTCCCATGCAATTTCTTTGTGCTTTGGAACAGACCCTAATCATTTCACATAATAGATATGTGAATATTTATTTATTAATATAAACATGTGAATATTTGGGGCCCATAAAAAATATGTGCCCCACTTCTTACTCATAAAGTCCATTCATTTGCAGCTACTGGATTATTTAAATCTACTCATCACAGATAAATATGAATACATCTTCGCTTTTCTGTGAACAGCAGTTATTCAAGCTAGAATCCACTTTAGATCTCTTGACATAGTGAAATATCGCTTACTATCCAACTGCATTTGTCAAGGGAAAAAAAAAATCAAATCACCAGCACTGAATCATTGCAACATACACGAAGGTGGCAGAAATCTTCAGTACAGTTCCTGGTACAACCACTGATAACGTTGTCTTTCATGTAAGAATATGGACCTTGAGCGACCACTCAGTCATTCCACATAGCTAGAGAGTTAGATTACACACACCTATGAATGTGTACACATTCATACTGTACAGGCTTCCAAATGAACATGCAGCAGTCCTGATATGAAAACCTTTTGTGTTACTGCAATGTCCATAAAAGCTCCAGTTTGTTTTCCTGAGAGAGTTGGGGTCGAACAATCCCACTCTGCATCAGTTTGATCACAGTGTCTCTAAACGTACAACATAAGTAAGATTCTCATAACACAAATCTACTTAAAATTAACAGTTAAAAGTAGAGGGTTTTTTTTACTTCAACTTTAATTTCCACTGTTACAGAAGATAATCAAAGGTTAATTTTTCAAAAATACTTAGCAACATATTGGCATCACATATCATCCCACAGCCAATATGCTTACCTCCCATCTTGAAGTTCTTTTTAGCTTTTAAAACTATTGTTTGGTGCCTAGGAAAGATACCATAGGCCTACATAACTCAGTGCTGTTCATATTCACATGTTTAGCTCTAAAGGAGCATGTTCTCTTTCTTGACAAGAAACAGGGAACATAGACTTCATTTTCCTCCACCTACCTCAAGTTTCCTGGAGTACATTGTGAGGAGAGCTTTCTGGATCTGCTGCAGAAAGTCTGTACTCTGCCCAAATTAATTAATTAATTAATTAACGGGGGTGTTGGTTGACAGACACCTGAACATGAACCAGCAGTGTGCTCAAGTGGCCAGGAGGGCCAATGGCATCCTGGCTTGTATCAGGAATGGTGTGGCCAGCAGGACCGGGGAAGTGATAGTGCCCCTGTATTCGGTACTGGTGAGGCCCCACCTCGAATACTGTGTCCAGTTTTGGGCCCCTCACTACAAGAAGGACATTGAGGTGCTGGAGCGTGTCCAGAGAAGGGCAATGAAGTTGGTTAATGGTCTAGAGAACAAGTCTTATGAGGAGCGGCTGAGGGAACTGGGGTTGTTTAGTTTGGAGAAGAGGAGGCTGAGGGGAGACCTTCTTGCTCTCTACAACTACCTAAAAGGAAGTTGTAGAGAGGTGGGGGTTGGTCTCTTCTCCCAAGTAACAAGTGATAGGATGAGAGGAAATGGCCTCAAGTTGCACCAGGGCAGATTTAGGTTGGATATTAGGCAAAACTTCTTCACTGAAAGGGTAGTCAGGCACTGGAACAGGCTGCCCAGGGAAGTGGTTGAGTCTCCATCCCTGGAGGTATTTAAAAGATGTGTAGACGTGGTGCGTGAGGACATGGTTTGGTGGTGGACTTGGCAGAGGTAGGTTGACGGTTGGACTTGATGATCTTAAGGGTCTTTTCCAACCTTAACAATTCTATGATTCTATGATTCTATTCTAATTCAGACACCGTTCAGTGGGAAAGATACGGGACTTGCAGCCCTATCCCTCTTTGGCACAGTTCATGGCCATTCCCATCCTTCAGTGTCATCAGTGAGACCAGGACTCCACCCGCTTCTGGTTTCTATTAATTGTAGTTATATCCTACTGCATGAAACAAGGGCTGACCCAGACTTAGTTTGGGATTCAAAAGTCCTGCTTCACCAGCATGACTTAGAAATATCCATTGACCACTGCCTCATCCTGTGTCCCTCCATCCTTCCAAAAAGGGGAATCACAGTCTGTCTCATAAGACTGTTGAGAGAGTATTATGATATCTGATATACTACATTAGGAGAAGAGAGGAATAAGATTAAAATAGGTCAAAATGCACTGTGGTCTATGTCCTTGCTTTTCCCCCATTCAACAATTAATCCAGAGAATGGAATGAAATTGGAAGAAGCTTCTGGAGGTCACCTGATCCAACCCCTTGTTCCGCGGATGGGCAACTTAGATTAGGTTGCTCAGGACCTTTTGCAGTCAAGTTTTGAATACCTCCAAGGATGAAGACTTTACAACTTCTCTGGGGAACTTCTTGCAAGGTTTACCATCTTCTTCATAAAAAAACCCCATATATATAAGAGTAGTTCCCCTTGGTAACACTTGTGATCCCATCTGGATAAGAGAACAAACAAATAAAAAGGGATTCAGGTATCCAGCTATCCAGTTACCCCAGCCTAGAATTAGCCATCTAGACTTCTTCTGCAGTGCAAGGAAGAGCCCACTCAGAGCCTCCAAAATCAACATTCTGCTTTGACCATTACCCCAACTAGACAGCATAAAATACTATAAAGGGCCTGCCCTGCATAAGGATGAAGGTGCCTAATTTAGCTAGATCAAAGCCCTTCCCTCTACTTTAGAGTCTCACCTAAAACCTTCACCTGGGGTTTCTCACTTCAGCAGGGTCAGTCCTGTCTCACACGTGATTCAGGCATAATAAATCCCATGTGAGAAGTGAGTTTCCATTTCCCTTTGTGCTTGAGCTGAAGCAGAGACTGCATGTCTCCTAGCAGAGGGAACTGTAAGGTATGATGGAGTGGATTTCCTTCAGTCTCTCCAGTCAAAGATTTTCATTTTGTATAAATTACTCAAATACTCAGTGAGCCCAGGGAAGAACAAGAATAGAGGTTTGCGGAAAGCACTCACCTTGGGCAATGAGATTCCAGTCTCTGATGCAGTCAATAGTGTGGATTTTATAAAAAGAAAGTTGCAAAACATCCAGTCTCTGGCCATTTAGAAATACATTGAGATATATCTCAGGTGTGTGGCATTGGTTTTTTTCTTTTTTTTGTGTGGTCAGTCCCCAATTGGAATCTGTTCCTATACTGAGAAAACTTTATTGATCAAGCGATTTTTACTCTGATTTGTAATTAGTATACTAGGCAGACCAAAATCCCTTAACTGATTCCTTCAGAATTTGCAGATTCCCCCTATGTACAAAACTACCTTCCATTCAATATTGCTTTCTTTTTTTATTGCACACTGGAGTTCAAGAAGAGAAGAGGGCAGGAGAATGAAGAACAAGCCACAGGAATTACTTCTGCTTAAGCTAACTTTATTGAATAACAGGCCATTTTTCTTGCCTCCTTATCTAACTTGAACATGGCATAACCATTGGTTTATTTGAATGATGGTGTAGATTTTAACGTCAGGCTGTATACCCTCTGTTCCATTTATCAGGATGTATTGCATCCAGTTTATAAATTGCTGTTCTTCTGTTTGCAGCCATGTAGCTCAGCTCATTTCCACAATCATTAATGCCAATGTTTTTTCTGGAGAGTGAAATTAAGCTAACCTGAAAATTCATTATGTCTTACTGTCTTCAAGATTAAACATGCCAATGTTCTTATAAGCATTTTCTTCTCCTTGCTGTTATTTTCAAAGGTACTGGGGATATGCTTTCAGATCCACCTCAATTCAGTTTTTTCTTCCAAAACACATATACATATACTGCAGAAGCTTATGCATGCACTGTAAGTGTAAACTTGATAAGCTGCCTCCCAAGGTGATTCCAGCTGACCCAGGTGACACAGTGACATATGCAAAACCTTTCATCAACTTATTAAATTTCATCTCAAAACCAGCTGCATTTTGGACAAAGTTTATCTATTGTAAGGCTGTTCTAGAGCCACATTCACCTGAGAGCTGGATATCCTCAACCTACGCTTATTTATTAAGATTTTTCTTTCAGCCATCATTACTATTCAATGTGATGTATTTAAAGACATTAATGACATTATTCAGGCTTCATTTTTGCTCCACTAAACAAAGATAAGTCTTCTGGGCTCCTGTTTCATGATAGGCTCTTCAGATTAGACTAATAACCCTTCTCTGCAGCTGTCCCCACTCTGATTGTCTCTTCCCCAGGCATCAATGACTACCAGTCTGCAACAATCAGAAGATGATTTACGGAATCCTGTACAGTAGGACAAACACTCTTCTGTTTTTCCTGAAAATACCTCTTCAAGGTCCCATTTGCCTTTTCCATAACTTTATCATATGGGCTTCTCTTTTCTCTCACATCCTCTCTTCCTAAGTGCTGAACTCTTGGGGAACCACAGAAACGAACACTAATCTGTAAAGAAAAAGGAGCATTTGTGGCAGGCAAGACAAGAACTTCATCACTCTGAGCTTCACACTTAGTCAATAGAGATCATTACGCACTTCAGAACTACTCTGGAAGCCACTTAAAACTTGAGTCTCCCTTGGCAGGTGTCAGAATTTCTTACTGATTTAGAGATGAAGCTTAGGATGACTATGCTCCTGGACTGGACTTCTTAGGTTAGACACCTAAAGACAGGGAAGATTTTAAGTGCCTGTTACAATTCCTTTTAGCCTAGTTTCCAAAACCATCTGATTCTTCTTGTACAATTACTCTTTTTCTACTTTCTAATGGTTAATATTTTTCCATCATTAGAAAATCTCAGGGTTTAAACTAATTATACTCACATCAGTTACAAAAGCGTTAAATGAAATGAGTCCCAGTATTGATCACTGAAGACTTCTGTGAAGAACCTTATGCAATGTCATACCTTCTTTTTCCATGTCACCCAGTTTCCTGCCCACCTCAGTTTCATGGCAGCATTTTCCAACTACTAGGAAACCCAAATCCTAACTCTAATTTCCTCTGTAGCACTATATCAGTGCTTAACAAGCCTGGACAGAGGAAATCCAAACCACATTTTCTCTCTTTAAGGAGGAAAAAAAAAAAAAAATCCCATGAAAAAAAGATTTAAAAGATCTGGGATCTTACATTTGCTTCCATATAATTTTCTTCAAAATTTGTCTGAAAGCAAACATACTACAGAGACATGGTCTGTAGATAATGAGATCATTCCACCCACACAAGCACACATTAAAGCACATCCATTGTCTATGCTATTCTCCAGTATTGCGCTGCCACCCTGAAACAATGTTTTCTTTAAAGAGCCCCAAAAAGATGGTCTAAAAGTCCCTCTGAAAAAGACCTTGCTGTCAAGTTTATGATTTCACAAATAACTAGTCTTAATCTTCTGGGACCAAAATTATCCAACACTCCCTTTAATTCTACTGAAGAGTTTTTCTTCCACTTCCATTGTGGTCCTTTCCACTTCCATAACCTCCTTCCTGCCAGTCAACTTACCTTTACCTTCATATTCTACAGCCTTCATCTTTATGAAGACTGTTATTCAGCACACGTAATTTTAAATACTTATCTAAAGTACCCGAGTTAGGTAGGCAGTAATCCAAAGTCACTAAAGAAGAGGTTAAATAAGATGGAGGGTTGAATCACCCCTTGGAAGTGACTCTCCATTGAGTGTATAGGGTCTCTGGGACAATTTAGTTATCAGCTTGAAGAAAAATGAAATCTTTTCCGCCTAGAACCACTTCTATGCCAAGAAATGTTTGGTTTGGCTTAGGGCCAAGATTGAATTACTTTTAATGTTGACTCAATCTGTTCTTGTTCTTCTTCATAACTTTGCACACAGCAATGGTAGACTTTAGTCTAAAAACTCTCTGGTTTTATTTACTTTGTGAGATTTAACTCATCTTGACTTTTACAATTTTTACTTTATTACTATTTTGGATATCCATGATACATTATCTAAATAAACTTTCTGAGGGATTTTAGAGCTCTTCCCTCCATTCTCAATGGGAAAATCCATTCCAAGCAGATCCCATTCCAATAGATACCATTAACTGGGAAGAAAACTTTGGATAAGAAAGCCATCTTTGCCTTAGTGCCCATTCTGCTTTATATTTGACGGTCTGATCCTGAGTAGTTGAATTTATATAATTCATTATCTTTCTTAATTTCTCAGATACCTGTTCTTTTGAAATTAACCCTCTTTCAATAAACAATAATGTTTATACAAAATATATTCATTTAATTAAAACTGAGTGATCTCACAGCTAGCATTATTTAGTATCTCATTATTCACTCCAATAAAACAAAGCACATTTAATAATAATACATTTTCAGCTATTAAATATCTCAACAAGCTGTAGAGAGCTGCAAAGAAATTAAGGTCCTTGGAAAACAAAGAAGATTATGCAAAGATTCGAGTGGAGTGAAAATCTGTGTGTTAGTGCCTGTATTCATAACTGCTTTCTTTAATACATGCCTGCAGGTTAAGAACGGTGTTTATCAGGAAACAAAGGTAACATTTATATTAGTATATTAAAGCAACACCAGAGAACATTCCCTAGTACTGAGACATGATTCTCTATGGCATTAAACTGCTGTAATAGTCCCTGGAATCATTTTTGCTTGGATCAAATAGAACTGTCCTAAATAATTCCTAGGGAAAGGTGGAGACAGTCTGAATCATGAACTATTCAAAATAGGCAGGTCTGGTATGATCAGATTGTACCAGCTTTTCAAGAACAAGCAAATTAAGATTCTTCAGGTATAGCAACTGAAGATTCAGAATTGCGTGACATTTACTGCTGTAAAGCTCACAAGGAGAGTGCTGCCTCTTTATGTTCACACAAGGGCTTCTGCACAATGGAAGACTGGACAAGGGACAGGACAAGGACAAGTAATATAGATTATTCTGCATCCACTGCTTTGGTCCACTCCTCACTATAGCAGATTTGCCTTGTAGAGGGATCATTGAGTGGTCCGGAAGAGAAGCAGGGTGTGAGTTAACAGTTAGAAAGTGCAGTGCTTAAGCTCAGCCCTTGGTCTTATTTTAGTGATGTACACGTGCCCAGGGAGATTCCGTTCCCTGTCCCAACCATCTTCAGGTTAATCTATTTCAAAAAGACTAGAATACTCTTAGAAATAAGAGAAATATACAGTCTTGACACTAGAACTGGAATAGTGTCCAAAGTTCCACATGGGTGCTTATAATTTTCAGACATAATTTTGAGCTACCAGCATATTACAAGTACCAGTTTTCATATCAACAACAGAAATACATAGAGCCAGCATTTTGCTGGCCATCAGTGATCTCCAAGGTGCAAGTTTATTCCAAGGTGCCAGTTTTATAGAATTTACAATAATATAACTGTTTCTGTTTCAGTCAAAACTGAAGAGTCAAAGGGCTTTGCTCAGAGAAAATTACTGCAAGGAAGAAAATGAATAAACTGATTACCACACACAGTGAGAGTCCTTGACGAAACATGTAATTAAGGCAAGCAGGCAATTCCTTCAATAACATTGTTCTTGTTCTAGCAGATAATACTAAAAACTTGTCAAACATGCATGCAGAAGTCTATTGTCTACCAGCAAAGGATACTTTTTGATTTGCTGCTTCTTAGCCAGTTGAACTATATAGAGTAGAAATGGCAAAATGGTTCAGAGCACTTGCTGAACCAGAACCCTGCAGAGTATGTGATGGATTGAATCTGCCATCTCTTTTTGTTCAATTCCATTGCACTCTCTGGACTAAAGAAATAAAATCGTTGATGAAAGGAAAAGACTCAGGCTTTAACAGTAAAGTAAGACAAGACTGAATGTGATACTATTTGGGAATGGAAATTCTTTTCATAATTTACTTATAATGACATATATGGGCACCAGCTAAGGTGAAGGTACCCTGATGCTAGATGGTATTCAAAGGCACAAGAGAAAGTAAAAGCTTTCAGTGCAAATAAATAGACAATAGAATCACAGTGATACTCAAAGAAATATAGAGTGGTAGGAAAAAAAAATAGTTCTTAGCTTGTGAGAGAAATCCTCATGTTCCTGTTGAACAAACTGGCAATGCATGTGTATACTTAATGGTGCTGAAATACGTGACAGGATGCCATACAAGCACAGCACTGAGTCAAGGCTATGTAACTCAGATCAAGCACCAGTTTAAGTAGTGGGTGCTTTTTCCACAACTGGTTTATCCACAGATAGGTCAGGTGTCTCTGCTTGATACTGAACTCCTGAGTAACTCAGGAGACTGCTCAGCTGAGGTTAGTTAGGTTAGGCACCTAACTAATATGTTGTTTGTAAGTAACCAGTAACCATTTATCAGTTTGTAAACTATTCATAACCTTGAAGCAATGTGTGATTGGAAGGAAGGCAGTAAATATCCTTTCTTACTACAAAATCCTTCCTATCAGAAAGTGTCACTCAGTAACTTTGTGGAGACTTTTCAGTTGCAAAGATTATACTGAGTCAAAAACATCACTATGGACTTTAGAATATTACAACATTTTATAGATTAAAACATTTCAAGCAAAGCCTATAAATAGACAATATTCACAATCTGACCAACTCCCTGAGATACGTAATTACTTAGCATATTGCCCCAAATACTTTTTAGATTATATTTAAACCCAAAGCAATCAGCCTTATTTATTCAATAAATTTTGCATGCAAGGCAAAATGCTCGTCTTTGAAGTCAGAGAATCTTCTCACACTCATTCAGATTAACAAAATAGTTTCACTGCAGATGTCATGTATTTTTAGAGGACAGCAAAAACAGCCATTGGGTACACGAACTCTAACCCACGGCTGTCCAGAGGTGTAGTGTGTAGGTGATAAGACTATAGCAAATTCCATCAACAGAAAATGGCAATGTACAAGCACCCACTCTTCCCATTTTGAAAAGCATTTTTCATTAAAAAAAATCCAACTCCTCCCTTTTCCTATAAAATGTTTATCTATGTTCTACAGAGAAAAATGAAGGAAAATGCTACAAAAATACTTTTTCACACTAATGCAGAGAACAAACACACACAAAAACCTCTCAAATGTTGTCATAGTTCCAGTTATGATTTTTTTTACAAACTCCTCTACAAAATTGTGAAGTAATTACTTATTTCTTGTGTACATAATGAAGCTAGTAGCACCTCTACCATGATCATATCAAAATGACATATTTGTCTAGCCAGAGAGAAACCATCAGCTTATGAGAAGTTATTAACATGATTGATTTGAAGAGCCATTTTATAAAGCAAAATTCAGTCACTTCTACTTGACATATTTAGGACAAATCAACTGCTTATAAATGCAAAAACAGTTTTGAGTTATTGCTGCATTCCAAAGTTTGCTTTTGCTTGAAATTTAGCTACATCTGCAGAAATATTTAGTCCTTTGAGAGCACCTCGCTGCATTCTCACTTCTGATCTGATGAACGACTCCAGGCCTTGTGGCCTCCCCACTGAATTTACACAAACAGGTGAAGGACCCAAAGGGGCACCTCCCATACTGTAACAGATTATGACCATCAACCGTGGAAGGTAGACTAGTACAAGGGAGACCAGAGGTCTGGGAAACAAGACAGGTGCCATGGTTGTCCTCCAGCACAGCATGCCAGCTTTCAGTCCTTTGGTTCCCTACTAATAAAATTATATTTAATTTGTGAAGCATTTCAAGGCCTGTAGATGGCATGTTCTGAATAGGATCTAGGGTGTATTAAATGCTCAGATCTAGAAACTGTATCAGCGAAACAGTTCATCTTAAGCACAATTGCTATTTCTGCACTTTGTTTCTCTTAAACCTGTATTCTCATCTTTCTCCTTCACCTAGACCTTTGATATTCTGCTTCCTCCCCCCCTTGCTAAAAGTCCTCTTTGTATTCATATCCAATCTGCACAGAGGTCACTCCTGCCCTTCCACAGCCCACCCGATAAAATAATCTGTGATGAAATTGCTGCAAGTGGCATTATGTAGTGCTCATGTCTTTGAACTGACATCCCAGCGAGACAGACAGGGCAGGGAGAGCACTGCCAAATCTGGGCTGCTTTGTTCCAGATTGTCTGTAGACTGAGGATGGCAATGCTCCACTGTTTTAAGGACTCTGACTACCTTTGGCCAGTTTTCCTTATGGACATGGCTGCAAAATGCTGAAATGCTACTTTCTGGGAAGAGCTTGACACTTTTTTTCATTTGTCATTATGCACACACTGACACTGTCCCTTCTCCCCCGAAACCATCCATCTTGTGAGTAAAAACTCACCTTTTATTTCAGTTATACATTAAAGCTTAGGCTCTACACATCTCGATGAAGCCATGCATGTTGCAAATGTCAAATGAACTCCCTGATTAGTGTAGGCAAACATACTGTGAGGTTCTATAGGGCCCATGCACATATAGCAAATGGATCCTTTGGGACTTGCACCTGTAATTTAGCTGGCAGAATAATTAGGTCCCATATGGTTAATGAAATGTAACATGTCAGTATTTTGTAGGCTGAGATTTGTCACACAGAGGTGTTGGATGTAACACCCACTCTACCAACTGTTCAAGAGTAGAAAAAACAAAATCAGTTAAAAGCCCATGTGTAAAAGAGAAATAGGAATCAGCCTTCAAGCTTTCAGTTTTCCAGGCTTCCAGTGTCCTCTGTCTTTCTGCCTTCCTAGGGGAAGTATGTCAGTGAAGGTACTTTTTCTTAATAATGTTTCAGTGTACCTTCTCGAAGGGCACAAACCTGTGCGTGGTTGGTAACAGAACTTGTACACAAACTACATGTCCATGAGCTTCTCTGCCCTACATTACCAGCAGTGTCTGAGTGTCCCTTACTCTCCAAAGTATTGATCCTCACATCACTTCCATCACACATTTGAAATGTGGGTGTTAGGAGCAAATGCTTCAAAGACACCCATGTGTGCCAATTCTCAGCCTACAAAATGCCAAACCATTATAAAATCATTAAGCAGGCTCCCCTGCAGATGGCTGGAGGCATGTCCACAGCAGGCTACAGAAGGGGCTGCAGGCACACCCAATGTAGCTCTGATCTAGCTGGTTGTGCTGAGCCACTAGCTGAGATCCTCAGCTCCACAGTGTTACGTCCCATGTTGTACTTCTCAATGGACTGATCAGCTTGAGCTCAATACTGTAATAGTACAGCCCAATGCAACCTTGATGTATCTGAACCAGTTTCTCCATCATAAGGCATTGGCATGATCTCTATAATATCATTGGGGCTACATGGGTAGTCCAGGGGAGCACAGAACTGGGTCTCTCACTTCCATGTAAACCATCTCAAACTCCCTGCTCCAGCAGCCACCACACTGTCCTGCTCTCCACACCAAATATTCTCAGGCTAAATTTTCTAGTTCTGGTGATTTAATTTGACTCCCACTCCTGACCAGAGCAGTTGAATGGGGCTAGAATAAGAGACAGTACTATGTTTCCAGCCCACAGAGACATAATCTAACCAAATAGCAAAGGCAGATCCACAGCACAGCGCTGAGGACTCAATAGCTTTCCCTCTCATAGCGCAGCTTAGTGTGATGCACATGCCATCGCATGCAGATGGAGAGGCTTCAGCATTGGCCTGACATGGTCATAAACAACCATGCGTGACTGAGAGGCTTCTCAGCACCTTGCCTCCTGGGTCAGCACCATTTACATGTCACTCCTCCCACAGGGTGGTGCCTAAAGGCACTGTCTAGCCCTGCCTGAACAGCCTGTGAACAGCTCACATAGCAGAATCTGTCTGCATAAACTGTTGGTTGAATACACATGAATAATGCATAGAGCTGTAATAAAATCAGCTTGGGAGTAGGGAAAGAAAAGGACTATGTTAGCCTGGAAGGTTCAGACAGTTCCAGTTAACAGGCGAGAGGACAAAGAGAGAGGGAGGGGCAGGAAGGTCACACAATTGAAGCAGCAGCCAAATAGGGAATGGTGGAGGAAAAGAGAAATTGGTAAGTCAGTAGGTCAAGTAACCTTCTCTTTTTCAATAAAACTCTATAGCAGGATGTTGTTATAACTATAAAGCTTACACTCCTTGTTTGAATCTTACGTAGCTTACCAGAAGTAACTACATTCCTAGCCTGTCCCACTCATTGCATAAGTCTGACTTTCATACAAAATCAATAAGGTTGAGATCCCTGAATGCATTCTGTACTAGATGCTTCATTTTGAGCTACTTAGGCATGCTGATATTTATGGGTTTGCATAAATGCCTCTGGATTTGGAGAAAAAAAAATCCCTTCATAGAAATTCTGTCTGAGTGAACAAAACCTTCAGCCCCATATCCAGTAAGACATAGAGCATCTACATATCCCTTTCTTTTCAGTAGGCACAGAGGTGCCAAAAAAGAAGTTGAGTATCTAAATACCCTGTACAGTGGGCTTTCAAGGGAGAGAGACAAGTCAGAGAAAGGGAGCATCTGATCCAATTTCAACTTTTTTTAGACCCCTTATATTTGAGCTAGTCTCATACTTTCCCTTTAGGGAAAGAAATAGGTCAGACAAATTGCCTGTCTTTTTGCATATGCATGAAAATGAGCAAGGTAACTTCACATCCCACAGCGCTGTTGGAAGGAAAAAAACAAAGAAGCCCTTTATATATATCACCATGACTGAAGACATATGAGAAGCTTACATTGGAAAGATAATATACACTCTCTCATATTATCATTTTAGGCACATATCCTCATCTTCTTGAAAGCTTCTGCTAATGTGAAAAGGATTTGAATCCTGTATTTTTGTGTGGTAAGGATGAAAGAAAAAGGAAGAACTGCTTACCTATCAAATGCAACCTTAAGTTATGTTCTACTCATAAAACCAAATGAGCAGCACCTGCATATTTTTACTAATTTCTTCCCTGGACTTCTTTGGAAAACTATGATAAAATTCTTCTCTGAGCTGCAAAGCCACCATAGAAATGGGAAAGGAGCTGAACCTCACTGCTCCTCCTCCATCAACAGAAGGTATAAGATCCCTTTCCAAACTTCTTGCTTTTGCTCCTTTTCCATGTCTAAATATAGTTTCATTTACTTGCTGTCAAGATGTATCTGTGCTGCCTGTTCGGCACAGCTCTGAGATCAGAGTCATCTACAACATTTTCTGCAAGCCAGGGAACACCCTCAAGAACATGTCAGCATGCTTCCTGACTGCTCGCTCATCTTTCTTACAAAGACTGCCTCTGACGCAGCCTGGTAGAGAGAAGGTGGATGTGATATAGTTTTGGGCTCTTTAAGTGCAACAGGTATTTTGGCCAAAAACCTATTCCAATGTAATTGAGAATGAAGTTGGGTATGAAGATTGTTGAAAGTGATGAAGGTGAAATAGAGGAAGAATTTCAGCTTATATTTCACCTTCAAGGCTTTGCTTGCAAATGAAAAACTGTCCTGTTTTTCACTAAATACCAAATCTGCAAATTGAACAACTGTGATACACAAAGCTTTAAAGACAAAATAAATGTAGAAACGCTGAATAATATATCTAGTTAGAATCAGATTTTTTTAGTGAGAATCTGGACTTTAAATCCTGAACTTTAGATGACATATGGACTAAGTCTGGATTCTTGTGCTGGGTTGACCCTGGATGGATGCCAGGTGCCCACCAAAGCTGTCCTATCACTCCCCTCCTCAGCTGGAGAGGGGAGAGAAAATATAATGAAAGGCTCGTGGGTTGAGATAAGGACAGGGAGATCACTCACCAATTACCATCACAGGCAGAACAGACTCAACTTGGGAAATTAGTTAATTTGTTACCAATCAAATCAGAGTAGGGTAATGAGAAACAAAAACTAAATCTTAAAACACTTTCTTCCCACCCCTCCCTTCTTCCCAGGCTTAACTTTACTCCCAATTTCTCTACCACCTCCCCCACAGCAACACAGGGGGAGAGGGAATGGGATCTGTGGTCAGTTCATGATGACCTGTCTCTGCTGCTCCTTCCTCCTCAGGGGAGGACTCCTCATACACTTCCCCTGCTCCAGCATGGGGTCCCTCCCACGGCAGACAGTCCTCCATGAACTTTTCCATTGTGACTCCTTCCCATGGCCTACAGTTCTCCACAAACTGCTCCAGCGTGGATCCTTCCCACAGGGTGCAATCCTTCAGGAACAGACTGCTTCAGCGGGGGTCCCCCATGAGGTCACAAGTCCTGCCAGCAAACCTGCTCCAGTGTGGACTACTCTCTCTCCATGGGTCCACAGGTCCACAGGTCCTGCCAGGAGTCTGCTCCAGTGTGGGCTTCCCACGGGGTCACAGCCTCCTTCGGGCATCCACCTGCTCTGGTGTGGGGTCCTCCATGGGCTGCAGGTGGATATCTGCTCCACCGTGGACCTCCATGGGCTGCAGGGGGACAGCCTGCCTCACCATGGTCTTCACCATGGGCTGCAGGGGAATCTCTGCTCCAACACCTGGAGCACCTCCTGCCCCTCCTTCTTCACTGACCTTGGTGTCTGCAGAGTTGTTCCTCTCACATATTCTCAATCCTCTCTCTGGCTGCAATTGCACAGTTGGGTTTTTTCCCCCCCTTGTTAACTATGTTATCCCAGAGGCGCTACCACTATCACTGATGGGCTCGGCCGTGGCCAGTGGTGGGTCCATCTTGGAGCTGGCTGGCATTGGCTCTATCGGACATATGGGGGAAGCTTCCAGCAGCTTCTCACAGAAGCCACCCCTGTAGCCCCCCCACTACCAAAACCTTGCCATGCAAACCCATCACAGTTGTCCAGGTGAAAGAACTTTAAAAATAGTGTGCATCTTTGATGGCCTTTATTTTAGCAAGGACTCAGTCTGCATTGGTTGATAGTCATGATCGCATAAACCAAAAGTTTCAGAAATTTCCAAATCTGTGCATCCTATCTTATTCATACAATTATCTACCTGAAATTGTTTGGTAATCTTATTTGACTGGGGAGGGATAAGAGGAAAAAAAGTTAAACCTAACCAGGGGGAGAAGCAATAAGTTAATGTTACCAGAAAAAGACATGGTAGGAAGAGAAAAAACCCCCACCAAACATACGTAGTGAGCCAGATGGGCAGAAGATGAGTTATAACGATGAGTTTTTGATACAAGTCAGGATGCTATTGGCCTTCTTGGCCACCTGGGCAAACTGCCGGCTCATATTCACCCAGCTACCGACCAACATCCCCAGGTCCTTTTCTGCTGGGCAGCTTTCCAGCCACTCTTCCCCAAGCCTGTAGTGTTGCATGGGGTTGTTGTGACTCAAGTGCAGGACCTGGCACTGAGCCTTGTTCAATCCATACATGAAAGACCACTTCCTGTATTTACAAGAGCTAACTCGTGATTTCTCTGAAAGCTAAGAAAGGCAAAAGGCCTGCATGATTCTTGAATGACAGTCAACACCGATAGCATCCTGGGTTGTATCAGAAATAGTGTGGCCAGCAGGACTAGGGGAAAGATCATCCCCCTGTACTCAGCACTGGTGAGGCTGCACCTCGAGTACTGTGTTCAGTTTTGGGCCCCTCACTACAAGAAGGACATTGAGGTGCTGGAGTGTGTCCAAATTAGGGCAACAAAGCTGGTGAAGGGTCTTATGAGGAGCGGCTGAGGCAACTGGGGTTGTTTAGCCTGGAGAAAAGGAGGCTGAGGGGAGACCTTATCGCTCTCTACAACTGCCTGAAAGGAGGCTGTAGCGAGGTGGGGGTCAGTCTCTTCTCCCAAGTAACAAGCAATAGGATGAGAGGAAATGGCCTCAAGTTGCACCAGGGAAGGTTTAGGTTGGATATTAGGAAAAGTATCTTCACTGAAAGGGTTATCAAACATTGGAACAGGCTGCCCAGGGAAGTGGTTGAGGCCCCACCCCTGGAGGTATTTAAAAGCCGTATGAGGAGCGGCTGAAGTCCCTTGGTCTGTTCAGCCTGGAGGAGACTGAGGGGAGACCTCATCGTGGTCTACAGCTTCCTCACACAGGAAAGAAGAGGGGCAGACGCTGATTTCTTTTCCCTGATGACCAATGATAGGACCCGAGGGAACAGCAGGAAGATATGCCAGGGGAGGTTTAGGTTGGACATTAGGAAAAGGTTCTTCACCAGAGGGTGGTGGAGCACTGGAACAAGCTACCCCAGGAGGTAGTCATGGCACCAAGCCTGACAACTTTCAAGAAGCGTTTGGACAACGCCCTCAAACATATGGTGTGAATTTTGGGGTTGTCCAGGAGCAGGGGGAGGATGGAGGGAGGGAGGGATGGGGGAGGACCTTCCAGCTATTCCCTGAGGAAAACGCCTGTTATCAAAACTGTCAAAGAACATTAATATTTGTGCAAAAATTTTAAAAGTTGACATATTTTTGAGTGAAGTTTCCATTTGACTTACAAAGTTACCTTTTATCAACTGTTTTAATATAACCACAAGACAAGCAGTTTATTTTGACTGACTTCTGAATTTTATCATAGCTTTAATTCACTTAACATATTGTTATTTTGGCTATCGATTCTGACTTCAGGAACCTTTTCTTTTAATTGTGTGGAATATCTTTTTTCCAGCCAGGTCTATAGCATGTAGCCTTTTATCTCAAAGACAAAATATCAACAGAGGATACAGGAAAGTGAACCACTGTCACTACACGTGGTAGTCTGATAGCATATATTAGAAGGATCATCTTTCATAAAACTGATCTGACCCATCAGGCACTGTGCAGTGAAACCTTGTTTCCTGAAAGATTTCCAAATCTCATCAACTTGATAGATCCCTCCCTGATTGAAGAGGTGCACCCTGGGGATGTGGACTAGAACTGTGTCATTTCCAGGCCCAAGGCAAAAGACATTTAAGATGAAGCTGGAAGATGCTGAACTCCCACTGTCTCTTCTCAATGAAGGCAAGTTTCATCACACTACAACTTTCATTGAGTAGCTATAGAGTCTAAGTGAGGGGAAAAGTGACAAACGCTTAGCCCCTAAACAAAAGAAGCAAAGTGACATTTTGAAGATCCAAATGTCCTGTTTTTAGCTAAGTCCACCCTATATTATTCCTTTCAAAGTGATTTTTTTTAAACTTTAGAAGAGTACAAGTCCTTGCTCACCTTTTCTTTGCTGTCTCATGATATTTCCCCTAACAATCTTCATCCCTACTATGGTCCAGAGTATATCCCTTGTTTTGTATTTTTCTTTCAGTCAAGATAATTCACAATGGGTATGTCTGGCCTGAGCAGTCTGCCAGTAACGTTAAAATGCTGTCCCATTAGTCAGTCACTGCAGAAGAAAGTGAACATTAACTTGATGTTACTTCAGTTTTCTGTCTCAGTATTCCCAGGTGATTGATAACATTTGCTCACTTTTCACAATTGTGATGCTAGGATAAATATTTGAAATTGGACAAAAAAAAAGCCACCTTTGTTGTAGATGTCAACATTCAATAAAAATGAGCAAACACCTCAACAAGATAGGACTGGAACTGGGTTTTCCATTTCCCATATTTTCTTTCAAATGAGAGATATTTTTTATTTTTGCTACAAGATTAATGTGATTGAGAGCATATCAAATTGTGATCATCTCAACTCAACATTTATGTTTGAAACAGTTTAAAAGTCTCAAAAAATAAAAAATAAAAGTAATTTCAAAAATAAAAACCCCAAGTAATTGTTTTGCCCAAAGGCAAAAATGAAACGTTGATGAAATAGAACATTCTCCAGTCTTTAGACAGGAAATTCTTCTATTTTCAGAAACAGATTTTTAGAAATAAACTTTCTTTGAAATTGAAAATATTTTCATGAGCTAGCAATGACCTTTTTTGGTGCATTATTTCTATGTGTTTTTTTCTGCATGTATGCTTAAATAAAATGAATCTAATTTTAAATCAGATTATTTTGTGAAAAGCAAATAATATTTCTGACTGTGATTGACATAGTTTTTGTATCTAAAGGAAAAAAATCTAAAGTCTGAAAGAAAGTTCCACAACGTCATATAAGTACAATTTGTTCCAAGCAGCAGGTTTAAGGTCAACTTGTTGCAGCTCTTTCGTTCATTTCTTCGTCCTGTTCTCACAGACTATGACTAACTTTCATTTTGCTCTTTACTTGGTAGCAAGGGACGTAGGCAAAAATAGTCTTGTAACCAGATACATTCGAACAAATATGAAAGGAAATGTGTGAAATAACCCTTATCTGCAGGAAAAAAAAGTTCTGCTTTTGTTATGCTTGCCTGGGTGCATCCTAAGAAAATGAACATGAACCACCTCTTTATATTCACTTCTGATAAATTCAAATGGAGGAAAGTGATAATAAACAGAAAGGACTTTGAGGATGAGTTTGAGGATGATGTTTACCTGCAGAGCTGTCTAAAGAAAATGTTAACAAAGTGGCTTCTTTCTTAAGGCTGTATTCAAAAGTAAATCACACCTTTTACATAATGGAGTGAAATTTATCCCTAGCCACCCCCCAAAAATTCGGCCTATTGTGTTTCAATTGTACCCCTGTGCAGTTCTGTTTTTCCAGCATACATCACCTCTTCACTCCATTCAGAGTGGCAAAATAAACGGCTTCCAATAGCAATGAAAATTGCCTTTCAAATTATTAATTCATTTGGCTTCAGGCAAATTTTAAGCACAGATTCTCAGGGGTTGACCTTGTTTCTGAGTAGGAAGGCCTGATCCAAATGTCAGTCTAGTCAACGGGGGAGTATTGACTTCAAATAGGCTTTCAATGAGGCCTTCAAACCACAATGATGGGAGAAGAGAAAATGGTATATATTTTTCTCTGATCTTTCAGAAAGACCAGGGAATGCTTTCATATGGGAAATGAGGTAAACAGGCAGTTCTTTGTCTCGTGGGGCAGACAGCCAGTTTCTCCCCAGTCTCCCCGACCATTTCCAATTAGTTGTGGTGCTGAGTGGTTAAGCAAGAAAAGGCTGAGACAAAACTCCAGGGGTGTTTGACCTGCATGGCCCATCTGCATGCCAACCATCACCACCCAAAATCCAGATACAGGCACAAATTTTCCTCTCTACTCCCTTGTCCATGCATTAGTTTCCCCGGGGGTGGACAACAGTTACATGATCTAAAAAAAAAAACCCTAAAGTGCTCTGAGAAATTGAGGGACTAAACCGGAGGGCTTCTCTCTGCTGAGCTACTTTGCCTGAGAGGCACAGACTGAGTTCCTGACTGCATTATTGACCCACTGTCTGTCTCCAAAGTTGGTTTAGGAAGTGAAAGTTGGTTTGAGTTTAAGGGAAGTTTGTTTAAGCTCTGTTGCTATCACAGTGGTGGAAAAAAACATCTGTAAGGCCAGCTGAAAGAATTAGATGAGTAAGCAAACGTCAAATAAAATGGTCTCCAACACATCCTGCATGCTTGTTGTAGCAATCCATAAAGTTGAAGACACTTGCTTCAGGCTTTAAGTGACATGTGCTTAGTGCCAGGAGTTTCCCATTATATTTTCCCTCTTTGCTTGCTCACTCCTGCCTCCCTGCCATGCATGTTAACATGTCTGTTCATGGGGCCACGGCGTGACCTGGATTCCAGAACTGATGAGCCTTTTTTTTAAAAGTGCCCTGATGGTGGGTGAAAGTTTTATTTTAAAGGCAGATCAGTTCAGAGTAGAGCCCCACAAATCATTAAATGCAAGGAAGAGTTGGAGAGTGGGGGAAGATAATGACACCAGTGTCATTCCTGACAGAGCCAAGCAAGGGGGGTTACGACCTAAGACTATCTAAGATTTGCAAAGATTTCTGATTGGCATATGTAAAATACACTACAGCAAGAGGAGATGACTGTTGCTTTATGAGAAATATCCTTCATTTCTTACTCATATTTCCTATTAATTGGATTGCAGAAACTTCCTCCTTAAAATTACAAGAGCTCCACTGACAATAGTGCTTGCTACCTTCCAATTCTTAGGAAAAAAAATTACTCTTAGTGGTTACTTGCACACCTGGAAGCACCAGCTAGATTAAACCATGATGCTAAATGTCAAAGAAGCAAAGCTTGTGAGAACCTCCCAAAATTTTTGTTTATTTTAAGTCTGGAAGTCTTGAATAAGGATTTAATAACAAAACTTCAGATCAATCTCGCAAAATATTAATCCACTGCAGACAGAGATGATTAGTAAGTGCAAAAGGAAAGATTCAAACAGGAAGCTTTTTATTATGAAGCTAGTGACTTATCCCAGGCTTTTCTTATACTAGGCCAAAAAGGGACCTGTAACTTTAACTGATGATGGAACTACCAAAGCAATGAAATAAACAAGATTTTTCTGCCTCTTCTTTTTCTCTCAGTCCAGCTTTGAAAGAGAGGACCCTCCCTCTCCTTGGAAATCCTTCCCAGAAACCAAAGATTGTGTTTCAGAAGAGTCTGGCTAATGCATGAAGATTAGCTAAAGATAATGAATGTAGGTGGCCAGAATTACTGGAGGCAATGAAAGTCCTCTCTCAGTGGGTGGGCAAGATCCTAAGTTGATAAAAATTGCAAGGAGAGTGATTCAACAATTTTTTTCCCCTATTTTGAAATAATACCAATGAATGTAGGACACTGAATACAGGGGCATATTCGGAATGTTTACAAGTAAACAGATGCTATATTAAAATGAAAATTAATTATAAAAACCAAAATAATATAAATAAAGAATATCTCTTTTGCTTGTTTACTCAATTTGTTTACTTTAACATTCATCTATAGGAGTGTTTTGTGGTGTTTTAAAAAAAATCTTTCTGTTTCTGGAAGGGACAGCATCTGCCATAATCTTTGGAAAGTGTCCAGAACTTCAGACATTCTCACATTTCAAAGAAATACCTTGACCAGTTTGTATTTGTCTATCTCATTATAAATACCATCTGTTCTATTGTTAGAAAACATTTCTGTGATATTATTTAACAGGAGACCATATTCATCATCATGACCAGACCATGCAAATAGATGACAGGATCATAAGATTCCCAGAACCCAAGTTTAATGTTCGTTCACTGAAGTCCAGAGTTATGTTGTTGTAAACATGCTATGAGTGATATGAGGCCTCAAGTATTAACAACGTACCACCTATCTTGTCCACTTTAATACCGGCAGAAGTAGGCACATGTTGTACTAGATATATCATTCATCATTTCTCCTTCTTCACACCCAGCTCCTCTGTCATTTTCTGCTCTTTTCTTGCCCATAGTAGCTACCTTCAGCTTCAATCCTTGTGTCCCTATTCCCTTCTTTCCAATGCGCAGTGCAAAGTTCCTCTGCCATAAGATTAACATGCCATATGTTACCATCTGCTCCAAACAGAGTGTCCACAGGAAGTGGTAAAAGTAAGTATTCTCACTCTGTGCAGAATCAGACCTTGATATAAGCTTGACAGTTCCCATACTGAATATATAAGCATCGCCTCTCAATAAGCAGAGGTGTAAATGCTGTTCATAGCAAAAATCAGACAAGTTATCAAAAGTAGTCAGGATATAAAATCTTATGCTAATGTGATGCATCAGTGGCATTATTTTTGACCATGATGTTATTCATACATATTTGTGAAGCGAAGGCTGCACACCAAACCATGCCAAAAGCATCAGCTGGCACAGAGTACCTTCACTACATGATGTGACACAGGGTGATTTATACACTGTTATATTAAACTGTTAATATATTCATGCATCCCCATACAAAAGAAGCTGCAGTTATTTACCAGCTTTTGTTATCGTGATGGAAACATGATCGCAACAATCTGCATGTAAGTTCTAACTTTTTTTTTTTTAAATACTGCAGAACGAGCTGTCTACATATCTGTAGGAGGACGAAGATCTCTACATACTAATATTGGACCAGCATCACCCCAAAAAGGGCTTTGAATAGTATGAAGGCTGCCAGAGAAGCATACTCAGTGTGTGGGAAGGACAATCTGCTTTCTATTGGTTGTAATAAAGCCAGCAGCATCTGCTGCTGTTCAGAAACGCCATCACCACTACTCAATCTCTTAATAACATTTTTCATTCCCAGATCATATTCTGAGCCGTCCATTCTGAGCTTGTCTGTTTGAACAGAGGCGACCTGGTGAGATCCTAAAATTCATCACAGAACCTAATTCCAGAAAACTCATTAAATGGTGCTGTCATTAGACAGGGAAGGGTGAAACTTGCTCTTAAGGCAGTATGAAATTCTAGTCACTTATAGCAAGATGAACCCACTCAACTCTGCCAATACAAGGAATAACAAAGTCAGGTAAGCTTTTCCATAGCATTTCCCTTTAAGCATATACTCTTCTGAACACTGCTTAAAGAGCTTAAGCTCTAACTCAAATTAATAAAAAGAGGAAAGCAATTTAGCACACAGTTCTGATTTTCTGGATGCCTGATGGAGCATAAGTGTGTGAAGAAGATTCGAGGAAACTTCCCTTGCTTACTCCTCAAAACAATGGCCAGATGCAGAGCAAGAAGTGGCTGCAGTACTCCATGGAGTATTATAAAAAGGACAGAAATAGTTTTGGTTCCCAGGCGACAATTTGCATTCAAATATTAGCCAGAACTACGTGCTTCCTAGTATTCATGCCTCTGTGCCTCAGATATTAAGCAGGAAGACATTCTGACTCAGCTACAGTTTCAAATGATGATTTAGCTCTCTTCTGCACTAGGAAGACCAGACACTTTCTCATTACCCATTGATACCAATATAGTCAAAATTATTATTCTACATAAACACACCAAGTGGTAGATTGAGAAAAATAAATAAATGTCAACTAAATTAAACTAAAATGACTTAGGGGACTCCAGAGTAAGCACTTTTAGCAACAAGTGGCCCTAGAGCACACACAATTCTATATTTCAAACTTTGCTTTCAGCCATTGTCAACATGATGCTACTTCAGCCCCATAGGGAATGTGAAATTATTACTATTAAGTAAAGTAAAAGTTTATGTTGTTGACAACTGACTGGCAAAAAAGCCAACAACATCAAACTATCATCATCTATCTATTTGACCACACCAAAGTAGTTTGAAGGCATTCTTATATAGAAAAAAATAGCCTCTTACCTTCAGTATGTACAGCAGAAACATAGGTCCAGTTATAGCGCTTGACAATGTCCACCATAGCCCGTGCTTGCTGTGCATCAGATGGCACAACTCTCATAAAATACTTGAACAGAGTTTTGTCGCTTAGGTCCATACTTGTGGCAGAATAAGCAATCTGAGGTATATTGAAAAGCTGCAACAAGTTCTGGACCTGGATAGCAACTGAGCTAGAACCAGGTCCAATGACACCAACAATAGGTTTCTTGGAGTGGAAAGACGATGAAGATCCATCCACACATCGCACCATCCCTTCCTCTTCTTCTGATGAAATAAGAGAGTCCCTTATAAACTCAATGCTCTGCTCCAGAGCCACAGCGGAATGCCAGCAGGAGTCCCTTATTTCACATCCTAGCGTTATATTTGGCAACAGTGTGGGGTCCAAATTAATTCTGTCAAGGGTATGTAGCATTGCCTCCACTCTCTGAATGCCATACTGCTCTCTTACCTCTCCACATTTCCTCTCATGAACCTTGTCAACAGTTGGTTGATGGTGGACAGAGAATAGAGCTCCAATGATAATATCACCAGGCATGTGTGCAACCACCCTTCTTTCATTGGCCTGTGCAGAAACCAAAAGCCCAAAGTTCCCACAGACATCTTCCTTCAATAACAGGATTGCAAGGAACAGCAAAAGGACCATTTTAGGAAATGGTTTAGGCTGGTAGAGACAACATGATGGAACAAAGCTGGAGAGCTGGTGAAAAGCAGTTATCAAATCTTTTGGATAAAAGGAGCACTATGCTGATGGTTAACCAGGAGTTTGCGTATATTCTCTAAGGAGTCACCATCGTCTCCAAGTGGACAGCTATGCAGAGCTGCACATGTGATCATAATCCTCATAACCTTCAAAAATGAATAAGAGAAAAAGCTTTAAAATTAGTTATAAAGTCAGCTTTGTAATCTGTTCTAAAATTGCACCTATTCCTACTCTTGTCAATGACTGTAATATATTGTCTCCTATATCCACTTACTTCTGTCATTTTTCAAGCCAGAAAACTTTGTTGTACTTCAGTGTTTCACAGTCTTAGGCTTGTACTTCTGCTGGTATAAATTGGTGCTTTGACACTCTTGTTTAAAAACTCTTTTGGGAAATGTTTTCAAAAGCACAAAAGACAGGCAAGTATTTAATTCCAAAGAAGAAAGATGCCGCCATTTCTAATGTGTGTCTTTGAAAACAACTCCCTCCTCTATATCACAAATGCGTATGTCACACTAATGTACCTTGGGCTGTACTATGTTTTCAATTACAACACTAGGAAACTGCTGTTGACAAACAGAACTGTTCTTGAAATATTCTAAGAAATGCAGAATCTGGTTCTTCAAATCTCTAAATCTGTTTTTTCTTTGTAAGCCACAACATGAAACAAACTAACTTTTAAAATAAGTTAGGATTAAGAAAACTGATTTTGTTATTAATATTTGTATTTGTTTTAAGCAGTGAATATTTCAGCAGAGGAACAACAATTCTAAAATAGCAGAGCAGTAAAATTCTTTTCATCTTTTTCTATCCTTAAATTAAACATTGCCAATAAACAATTTGACAAATGCTGGTACTATGGACAACTATAGAGACTTCACTGATAGAAAGAAGTCAACATAGACACTATACAGATGCGTTACTGCCTAAAATATTTGGTCTGCTGTGTTTGCCAATAGTCTGCAATGCAATCTGCACTTGGCTTTAGTGTGGATGAAGGATCAAAAAAAAAAAAAAAGAAAAGAAAAGAATCGGCAAAGAATTCATATCTTGAGCTGTGGTTAATGAAACTTGAAAATGTACTTGAAAATATTCTGTACCTAGCAGTGGATCTGCAGCAGGATGCTTCTGGTTTTAAATACAGTGCTTAAATGGTAGTTTGTCCAGGTCTGATCCCTGAGCACATTAAAGTATCATCTATTGCTCTACACCTGCCCGTGGCTCTATTGATAGTACAGAAAGTTAAGCGCACTCTTAAATCTAGGAAGATGCTGAGCTAGTGAGTGAACGGCATGCCCAGTTTCATTATTGACAAAACAAATGTAAAATTCTGGGACAGAGCCTGATCTCAGCTTTACTGACATAAATCTTTTGATGTAATAAACAAGAATATAGAAATTTTCATACATTTCAGACCCACCAGTCATTTCTAATCCATTTACAATCATTAATGATGATCAGATGATGTAAAGTGAAAGAAACCTTTGCCATAGGAAATCTACCTCTGTTTCTTCCAGGTTCAAAATCTAGCAGTATTTTAATCTTGAATTTACCCCTCACAACTAGGTCATTCAGTGCAGTGCCACAGTGAAAATCTTCCTGATTCTGAAGATGAGACAGTCAAACCTAAAAACACTTTTCTGCTTGAGGTTAGCCTTGTTTAATTATTATTTTACCTAGACATTTATAGATTATAAACTATTTACACAGAGGAAATCGTGCAATAGTTTTAGTGAATATTCCCCAATGAAATCCAAGTCTTTTAAAAGAGAAAACATTTAATAGAAATGGTTTTGTAATATTAATTGCAATATTAATAGGTTCATATAACATTAATTTCTAGTAATAGAAAGCGTTAATAATGAAATAAGGTTCAGACAACTGTAGAACACTTCAAGAAGTGTTTTTCTAGTCTGTGAAGAGTCAGCTTATCAATACCGCAACCCTTTGCCACTAAAGAATAACAACAGTTCAATTCTGGCTAATTAGTCTCTAATTACAGAATATCACTACTGCCTATGTCTTCCAATTGCTTGTTCCATGACTCTGAAGATGGTACTGTATAATTTGCAAACAGTCTGAAGAATGAATGACAAGGGATATCTTTGTACAGTATCACAGCTATTAAATTTCTATACCTCCAAATAATTTAATGTATTACCACTTTAAAAAAATCTTTAATTATTTGCTAACTTATTAACATTTGAACAGAAATAGCACTCATTTAAAACCATGGATGCTTATTTGTCTGAGCTTCTGAGACTAAGGCTACATGTACAGAGCACAACTATATCTAGACAAATGCCAGCTCTGCCTCGTACTGTAACTGGATATACAATTAGATGTCTTTTTATAACCTAGCTGCCTGTGCAGCTGCATATGCACAAATAGAGAGAGTTCAGAGGATTGGGGTGAGCTTGTGACACACAAAAAAAAAATCCAGTCCCCATCCACCATTTAATTCTACAACACACATCAACCAGGTTTCTGATCAAGTTTAGTCATATTGTTCTTGGTCTTTTGTCTATGGATTAAACGATTTCTGTATAGGATATATGAGAAAGAGAGGGCAGCAAGGCCATTTTGATCTTCTTCACTCCAAAGAACAGCTGTTTGCTCTTCTCTGTCTACCGTTGTATCTATCAGTATAAAATTACAGGGTAAAGAATGAAGTAAAGCTGAAGGTCTCCTTTATATTTCTGGTCCCATAATAACAGATCTCATGGCTACTGGGTTCCTATGGCCCAAAAGCAAGTTCTGAAAGCAATCAAATCCTTTCACTCCATGGCATCTAAGGGAAAAGAAGGGGCCAGTTGCAGACTGCAGTTGCTCCAGAATTAATGAACTTTCTTCACATACTCCACTGTACTAAAGTGAAAGTCAAATTACTTGGGACTTACAAAGCTGTTACTAATTACACCAAGAAAACTGTTGATGTTTTATAGTGTTAGGCTTAGGACTCATATCCAAAGCATCTGAAGTCAATGCTTTCTCTGGGTTTTTATGATGCAGTGAAACAACCTGGAATTTATATTGGCATGGCTAAGTAAGCTTGATAAATTTCAATGGATTTGTATTTGTATAATAGAGATCTGGTTCTATGGGCTTACTCTTGCCCTCATAAACCTAAAAATCACAGAATGGTTGAGGTGAAAAAGCACCTCGGGAAGTTGTCTGGTCCATCCACCCTGCTTTAAAGCAAGTTCAACTAAAGCAGGTTTCTCAACTTCATGTGCAGTCAGGTTTTTAATATCTCTGAGAATGGAGACTGCACAACCTTTCTGGGCAATTTGTTCCAGTGTTTGACCATAATCACAGTAAAAAGGGTTCTTTTTTTATGTTTAAGCAGAATTTCCTGTATTTCAGTCTGTGCTTATTGCCTGTCATCCTTCCACTGGATGCATCTGATTATGCCATGCGAAGATGCCATGAGAGTCATCAGGTAACATCCCATTTCAGGCTGAAATGTCTGAGCAGAGAGCTGATAGACTAAGCACACTAATTACATTTCCTGGAGAACATCTTCCTGAAGAGAAGATGGCCAAGGGAACTTTTCAAATATACAATTTTATTGCTCTTCTGTCCCAAGAGAATCACATACAAGTCACTCCACATTTTGATTATCATTCTTTCCTACTACAGGAAGCTTAGTATTACAAGCAGGACGAGTACTAAAATAAAATTAAGCAAAATTTCATAAGCTTAAATATAACTCCTGTTTAAATTGTTAGGGATAACCCTAAAGGGAGTTTGACAGCCTTCAGACTGAGAACAGAGGTATCAGCAGCATCAAAGACAGTGAGCACTTGAATGCATGCATAAAGTAATGGGAATTGTTTCCCAATTAATAATTTATCTGCATTTACTTCTTTTCATTGATAGACAAGCAAATCAACTTGCACAGCACTTAGGGTCAAATTTACTTTTCACACTGTTCAATTTCTTCAGCATCAAGGGAGTTATTCCTAATTTACTGCAACATAGGCAAAATGGAATCAGGCACTTAATTACTGGTGTATCAAGATTTGCAGCTTAATTCAGCTATGGATCTAACTCTAAATTAATGCTGAAGTCACATGCTTTAACAATAGATGACAGACACTTTGATCTGTCTTCTGGTGCACTAGCTTCACATTTGGAGCAACTGCAGAAGTAGTAAGGCAGAAAGATAATTCTGCTTATCTTGTCCTTTGCTCGGTCTCGCCCTAGACAAAAATTTAAGCACTGCCCAGATGACTGAAAGACACAGATCTGATGAAGCACTCTACATGTTCCTATAACCTCTGCTTTCTCTGGCAGTAAAAACTTTATGCCAGTCTCTGTGAGGAGAAATTCTCAGCTGTTCCTTTAGGGCAGAGTTCCAGCTACTTCATGTTGAGGTTTAACCGAGTAGAAAATGAGCATCTGTAATATTCCATGAAACATCTCACAGTTCTTAAAATTATTTTTTTCAGCCTCAAATGCAAGTCCATCTATAGTTAAGTCTGTACAGACCAAAAGAAAAAAAAAAGCCTTAATATCTAATGGCATTAATTAAATCTTGATCAAAAATCAAACTATGAAGAGCAGTTCACAAAGGGCTGATTTTCCACTATGTACGTGGCTGAGGGTTTATACATGGAGCACGTCTGACTTTTCTTAAGGGCTTCCACTACCGCAGGTGTAACTGTGTTTAAACCTTAAGAATGAAACCCTTTCCCCCTGTGACTTACATTATTATAGCAGCGCCCACTAGTGACCTCAGAGTGAAGGACCTGTCCTTTTTGCAATCTGAATTCTCTTGGCTGGGTGGCTTCTAATAGGCAAAACACAAACTCAGCCAAGGGAATTTTTTGATTTAGCTTATTTTGTATCAGGGAAAAAAAAAATAAAAAGGAGAGAAAGAGCAATACTTTCGTTCAGGTTTCTTCTTTGTTACAATTTTGTAAATTTACAGCCTGTTCGTTCATAGTCTCTAAATCTTCAGGCAGATTTAAATAATAAAAATAAAATGCCAGATTACTGAACCACAGAACAGTGCTGTGATGGAGTGAAAACTTATGGTTCAATCCAGGAAAGCACTTAGGAATATACTCAGTGTTAAGCACATGAAGAATGCTATTGGTCAAACATCTGTAAAGACTTATCTAAAGTTTAACATGTCTTTAAAGGATTTTCTAGATAAGAGCAATCACAAAAAATTAGGCCCCCAAAATCCATTGATTTGTAGTGACAAATTTTACTTACATGCTATGTTTGTATAGCCTACAGCCACGTACCTGCTGATGAAATGCTTTCCAGGCATTCATTTCCAGTACACACTGCAATTAATTCAATGCCATCAGATATGAGATAATATATGTCGATACAGATATGGATCAAATCAGTATATCCCAAGGAACTAACCCAGGTTTCATCATCAGAAAAGACAAAACCTTAGCAATCAGCAACTGAATTACTGGTCCAGAGTCAGTCCTGCCACTTATCGCACAGTGAAGATCTTTGAATAGCAAAAGATGGAACTGCCTTAGAAAAACAATTACACAAGGAGAGAGACCTCTCGGCTCATCTTGGCAGGGACCAATGCAAAGTAAAAGTGTACCTTCAGGATGCTAAACCTTTACTCAGTTCTGCTGGCTATTGGCATTGCAAACACTAAGCATTGGGTTCAAGCTATCCTGGCAATCTAGCTCCCAGTGCTAAGAGAGGCTCAGTTTGCAGGAGGTCCCGCACACCCACTCCTCAGAGGTAGTTCAGTTTACAAAACCTGATGCACTCAAATGGTCTTTAGTTGAAAAACATGAATATGAGCACATGGTTCTGTTTTGAGATTTCTACTGCCTTTAAATTTTCCA
This sequence comes from Theristicus caerulescens, assembly GCA_020745775.1. Lineage (NCBI taxonomy): Eukaryota > Metazoa > Chordata > Aves > Pelecaniformes > Threskiornithidae > Theristicus > Theristicus caerulescens. The sequence goes on along the minus strand of CM036559.1, from coordinate 123,377,599 downwards.
TTCACAAAAAAAAAAATTAAAAAGATCAAACAACCATTAGTCATTGCATTATCGGCTCTGTGAATTCCAGTGGGCATTGGATCAAGCCCTTTGACAAAGGAAACAGCCTTATACAACAGGAGAGACTATGAAGCAGCTTTCTGTAATTCTACTTAGAAATAGGAGGAAACTAAGCAGCACAGAAGAATTTTAACCATTTGGCCAGAACAGCCGCTGAAAATAACAGACTAGTGTGCTGATCTCATGCCTTCATAGATAATAAACATAGAATGCTATAATTATCAGCAAGATTCTTAGCAATCCTAGGAAATTCTTCCCTGTATTACGCCCACACACGCACATACTTTCTTGTTGATGAAACAATTTTGATTTTAATATGTAGGTGCTTAACTTCCCAGCAAAACTTGCAATGATATCTGCAATTCCGCTAAATATACTACTTATTGCTGCTGTTACCAAAAACCTGTTATACCATATGATGCAGGAACTAATAGCTCTGTTGTGATTTCTCCTGTAATTCTAGACATTTCATTAATTAACAAAACTGTATCATCTGGATGAGGTGATCAAGAAAAAGCAACAGCAATTCCAAAAAACCTTTTCTAGCAAGTCACAACAAGACTGATATTACAGTGGCATTCCAGTACTACCACTGTACCAAAAAAGCTATACACATGTTGGAAAATAAAATGACAAAGAATCTGAATAGAGACCCCAAAAATGCTCTCTGATCATTTGAAATAATGATTAACCCTGGCATTCCTGATCATGTAGCATAAATATTATCATGTAGTTAAAGTATTTGAGAATGCGCAAAATATTAGTATACGATAGAAATGTTTAGGAATGCAGTAATAAAAAAAAGTCACAGAGAATTAAAAGACCCTAGCAGTTAACTCCTCTATACACCTTCTCCTTTCAATATTGTTTAGAGGGGTGTATTTTCAAGACGATCGTCCGCCGCTCCGCTTTTGAGATGGTCCCCAGCTTTGTCCTGAAGACTAGAAGAAAGAGATGTCCGGCCTCCCGCTACCCCCAGTCATCCCACCGCCACCAGAAAGCCCTTCTCGGGGAGGAGGTCGAATGGAAATGGGGCTGCCGGGGCGGCGGAGCCCCGGGGTGCGGGACAGCGCTGCCTGCCGGCTGCGGGCAGCGGGCAGCGGGCAGCGGCAGCGGCGGGGCGGGCAGCGGGCAGCGGCGGGGCGGGCAGCGGGCAGCGGCGGGGCGGGCAGCGGGCAGCGGCGGGGCGGGCAGCGCTGTCCCTGGTGCTGAGCACCGCCCGCCGCCAGCCTTCACCTCCCGGGCAGGTTTAGGGAAGGGAAAAAAAAAATATCTAAAAATCAACCAGTAGTAAAAATTGCCATCGTGGTCACATTTGCCATGCACGACCACATTTTTTAACAAATAAATTAAATACATAGAGCTGGGTCTTGCCGGAAACTATTGGACAAGGTTAACTCCCAGCATAGCTACCTGCGCTGCTACAACTAAGTGGCTGTGCATAGGGACGTATATGTTTGCATGCACACTGGTTCTTAGGTCTCTGTCTCCCTGCTCGGCTAGTGGTATCGCTGTCCCTCTCAACCTTAATGAATCAATTTTTGTACGCGGAGACATTAGTTCTGATTATTAAATAAGGAACAGGCGGGACTCGCCAAGCACAGCCAAAGTGATTTGTCCCAAGGTCACACAGAAAAGTCTATGGCTGAGCTAAGCCTGGCTGTCTCTGGAAAACAACTACATTCCCGTTTCCATTCTCCCTTCCTGGCAAGACAAATCCCCACTGGTGAACAGGACTATATCACACATGCCACCAAGCCCAGGTATTGCAGTACCTCAGTGCCCCTCAGCCCCACACATATCCTGCTCCAGGGGAGGGGTCAGTGCCCACTGCCCTCCAGTGCCCTGACCCACTGATGCCCCAGCAGCCCCTGGAGGTGCACCCCACCGGTTTGCTTGCTGGCCCCCCAGGAGCCGTGCTTGTCCTCCGGCAACCAGGGCACAGAGCAAAAGCAGGAGGGAGGGAGGGAAGGGAAAGAGTTCCTCCTGCATCCACAGGGTTTCTGTCTGCAACCCAGGACACATAAATCCCCTCTCCCACCCCGCAGCATTACCTTGTCGGTGGCAGCAATTGCTTCTTCCTACAGTGGCGGCAAAGAGGTCCTTTCGGTGGCAATAATCAAGACGAGTAGGGGTAGGCACCTCCTATTTTCAGCCACGGCAGAGATAGCATTCCTTGCACAGACCTTCTGGAGCTGAATAATCCTCAAATGCCTCTGCAAAGATCACCAGCAGGTGAGCCCCACTCGGCTAGCATTGTCACTCCTCCAGCTATGGGCACATCCTGTTTTCTTCTGATCACAGGCAAATGCTGAGGACCGAGTATCCTGCCCCCGCGAACGCATGCACATACACACACGCCATGCAACACGCTGTTCTCTCAGCATCACCCAAGTCTCATTTGCAAGAGGCGTGAATGGTCCCTGGATTTAAGGGGGGGGGGGGGGGGAAGGCGTGAGAAGGAGGAATAAACAAACAAACAATGAAACAACAGATGGGTCTTTGCTCTCTGCCACCACAGCCTTGCTCTTCCTAAATACTTGCTGCAGCTTGACCCACCTGCTTAAACACCTCCGCCCCCCTCACATATGCACGGCAGCAACCTCTCCGCATTTATAAGGGGCTAATCCTGCATTCTGCCCTGCGAGGAAAGCTCTCCAGATGCTCCGAAGGTTGCAAAGTCTCCCTATTAAACGGACACCTCCCTCCCGCTCTACCCTCCTCCAGCAAGTAAGAAAGCGGTGCTGGGTTCAGAACAGCATCATCCGAAGGGAAAAAAAAAAAAAAAAAAAAAAAAAAAAAGCGATAGCTGCTTCGGGAGGCTCTGTTTAAAACCGAGCCGCGGGGAAGAGTTTACCCCTGCGGTCCCGGCGGTCTTTTGCCAACCGGCTCCGGCAAAGTTTTGCCGTCCCCCCGGGGCCGCGCTGCCCGGCGGCCCGGGCGCTCGCTGCGCACCTGCGGGGCCGGGGCTGGGGGCGAGGGGGCCCTTTGCACCGGGGGAGCGCCGGGCTTCAGCGCAACTTTTTAGTGCCACCAAGTGGCATAGATCCCTCTAGGAAACCAAACGGCTTGCCAGCCCTGGGCTCTGCCTGCTGCTCCCTGGCAAGGGGAGAGAGGGGAATAAGAGAGCAGCGACCACCACCTCCCTACACACACACACACACACACACACACACGGCGATATCAAGCAGAAAGGAGGGACTGTTTGCCACTGGAAGAACAGGTTGCCCTCTCCAGCCCTCGCCCCTTCCCTTGGCTTCAGGGCGACAGCACCGGGCACGGCGAGGCGAGGAGCGATGCCCCTGCCAAGGGCAGCCCGAGCTGCCAGCCCCGCCGGCGGGATGTGCCCCTCTGCTCCTCAGGTGCCACCTGCAGCCACCCCTCCGTTCCTGCCGAGCTCCCTCCCCTCTGGCTCCCCCGGGCTCCCCGGACCCACAGGAGCTGCAGTCCCCTGCCAGCCCCCTGGCTCCGCAGCCAGCATCCCTGGACCGTTTCTGCAGACCCACAGGCAGGCTGCTTATTTGCCTACCTTCTGCCCACAAGCTCGGTACCCTCCAGCCCTTCTGCTTCCCCACCCTTCCACAAACCCCATAGCACTTCTGTCCCCTGCTAACTACCTGCTCCCCACACGTACACCTTTCCTCGGTTAACCCTTCCCTCCCGAAGCCAGCCGAGGCTTTACCTTCTCCTGCGGCATCCCTGCATCCTCCCAAAGCTTCCCCCCCTCCCTCTCTCCTCCTCCTTCTCACGGCTCAGCCCTACACACACCCAAGCTTCTGCTCTTAATCACACTCAGCCGTCCCACTCCTCTCCGGCCAGGTTCACCGCCCTAGGTGGGCAGGGACCCCCGGCACAGGGCCGGCACGACGGCTCTGAGCGTGGGCTCTGGGGCTGTGGGGCTGCGTGTGCAGGTGGGAGGGGTCCTAGGTAGCCTGAGCCCTGACAAACTCAACACCTCCCCGCACTCTCACTGCAGCACCAACAACAAACAACAACAAGGAACCATCGCAATGCAATGCTAGACAGAGATCATATCTTTATTCAAAGCTATTCCTAGTAAATAAATAAATAAAGTAAAATAAAATAAATAAATAACAAAGCAAAATTTCATTTAAGTAAGAGCTGATCTGGCATTTAAAAAGCTGCTGGGTCCGACCATTTACCAGGCTGTATTTGCAGGGGAGGATTAGCTCGTGCATTCATATTCGAGAATTAACAGCCATTCCCTGCCTCTGCTCCACAGCTTGGCACTCCCTGCTGGGTCCCCCCATTTGGGTTGCTGCTTAAAATATTATCTTTTTTTTTTTAAACAACTACTGAATGACCCAAATCCTGGCCGCTACTCGATGTAGCTCCCCAAGGGTGACTGCATTGCCACATCCAGCCTGCGTTTTGTCCTCCCCAGTACCCCTGCCCATCTGAGGTTACTTTGATAAAGTTGTTGGGGAACAAGAGGAAGAGGGACGGTCTTGTTGCATCTCCATCCACACTCCTAATCCCCTGTAATCCCTTTACTGCTGTGTCTCTTCACCAGATTACCATCCTGACTGCTCCTTTCATCCCAAAGGGTGAAGGACAGGGATCCCATATGTCCATACCAGGTGTGGAGCCTGGCTTCTTTCTCCTTCTCATCCTCCTTCAGCCCCAGCCTGGGACTGGCTGGGAGCCCATCAGCCGGCACCTGCTTCCCATCCTTCCCCAGCTCTCCTGGCTCCTCCAGTCACTGAATTGCTGTCAGAGGCCAGTCCTTAAAGCAGAGGGCACTGTGGGTGTCTGTGCATGTCTAACTGTTTGTTCCCTCTACTTAGATCCAAGCGCCTCTGTGCTGATGCTTGAAAGGGTGGAGATAGGTTACATGAGAAGGGAGAGCCCACTACTTACCAGGGGGTTTCCCCATTCCTGCCACTGCCCTGGTGGGGTGGTGGGTAAGGAGCATCCTTCCTCTTTCTCCCCAGATCCACATTCCCCTCAGACATTGTCTTCCCCACTAACCATGGGCTGTGAAATTACTAGAAGGTCAGGAGGCTGAAGAAAGAAAAAAAGAGGGGATGGATATCTATAGAGAAAGCACAGATCAGAAGAAGGAGGGGAGGGATGTGTCTGTAGAAGGGAAAGGTGAGACCAAAGGCAAAGTGGTATTACCGTGCACAGGGTCCCTGGAAGGCAGCAGTGTTGAGGGATCTGGGGAGAGGGGAAGTGCCATTGCTTTGCTGGGCTGTCACAGCAGTTCTCTGCCTCCCCAGGGACTCTGTGTGTGATGAGGGAGTCAGAAAGCAGCCACCTTTCATTGGCAACAGAGACACCCAGCTGGCTGGCAGGATGGCGGGTGACCCGCAGCAGGTGAGGGAGGTGATCCCTACACAAGCAGGACACACTGAGTTGTGTGGATGCAGCCACGCTGGATGCAAAGCAGCTCCCACACACACATTCCCAAGGAGTCCCCGTGAATCAGAGCCTGGAGTCAGAGTTCACTGTGCCAGATGTTTGGAGCAGCTGGATCAAAGATTAAAGGAGGCAGAGTGGATGGGGGTGGCCATGGCACTTACATTTCTAATGCCTCTCATTGACCTTTTAAACAGGGTCCCAATAAATACTGATATATAAAAAGCTCTTTTCCTTTGCTGTATTCCTCCCCCTTTCTCCCCTCCTCCCTTCCCATCATTCCCAACCATTTTAAAGAACCCATAAAATTAGTCACTGTTTTCTCCACTAATGGTAGATTATTTTTCCCCTACCAGGAAATTTTCCCTCCTATTCTGACACCATTTTTAAAGTATTTTTTTTTTAAAAATTAAAGCTTCCTGTACCTATTTGCAATAGCATCAGTAAAAAATAAATAAACCAGTACCCGAATAAGGAGATATCATAACTACATTTTATAAGCCCACTATTGGTAACACTCATTACTTCTGTGGCAGTAGCACCTATAGATACTAACACATTGAGCAAGGCTCAACATGCTCTGAATCTCTGCACTCTGAGGAGCTCATGCATACAGAAAACTGCAGGGGTAAAAAGAGTCTCCAGGTGTAACCAGTATCTCCAAAGAACGTGCTAACCAGGCCACCATTTTAAGACTGAAAATAACAAAGCTAAAGGAATATCAATTTGGATTCTCCTCAGTTCAAGAATGAATAAACCCTGTGGGACACAGGCACCACAGTCAAAGGCAGAGTGTGGACAAGAAGGTGATATTGTATTGGCTAAGATGAGCCAGGTGCCTGCTTTCTTACAAAGTAGTCTGTAAGACAAGCTCAAAAAAAAAAAAAAAGAAAAAAAAAAGAAAGAAAAATTGGAAAAAAATTATAAGATGTGCTTTTATATATATTTACACACATATATTCTAATAAATATAACAATGTTTACTCCCTACTAGATAAGATGGAGGAAATGGAGCAAGGTGGGAACAATCTAGCATGCTTATAGTTCATGACATATAATTAAAATCAAGACAATTATTCTTGCTTCCCAAGCAAGTATCCTAATGGCAAGTCTATTACGCAGAAGGAGAGTAAAAAGGCGCAAAATATGATAGACAACACAGTTTAAAAGAAAATAGTAGCCAGGGTATAATAAGGGTGTTACTCTTGGAATCCTTAGTTGGTGTTGTCCTTCCAACATTGAGGAATGCAAGGGCTTGACTTTATATGTCTGTTTTGTAGAGATTTATATATAAACTTCATGTTTTCCTCAGAGTGAATACAGGGAAATTGTCTTTTGTAAGGTGCAATTCATTCGAGCTATTTTAAACTTTTTATTCAGGATGACAAAGAAGAGGCATTAAGATGTGCTCACTTCTCTTCATAGATTCCAAAGTGTGCCTATTCCTCATAAGGGTATCTATATTATACCAGTGTGCTTCTAAGGAATCTATGACTAATTTTTTACTCTTGATTGTGCATAGGTGTAAAGGCGGCACTGAAATGCCCAATACTTCCAAGACTGTTCTAGCTCTGTGCAAGAAAGCAATCCAGCTCTCAGTAGCTAGGAAAACTCAGAAATCCCAAACTAGCTGTGAAGTTCCTTCCACATTATGCAGTCCCTGGGTAAGGATTCTTACTTTAGATTTAGAATCTATGACTGGAGGTGTCTATAAGCTCTTGCTTGGTCTGACCCTTATGTTCATCAGTGGAAAATAGGACATGAGAGAGGAAGACAAAATACAGAGCTCTGAGGAGGACATTTGCAAGAAGAGTGTAAAAGGGGAACACAAACTCATACCTATCATCTATGGAGATTTATATGAGTAATGGGGTGCATCAGATGCAGCTAAAACATTGTAGAATACAGATGCCTTCAGATTTGTCCACAAAAAATTATTTTAGGACAATGAAACCTATTTGCAGGGCATCTGAATAAAAAACTAACACAAAATGGTTGAATTTACTCTAGGGAATAGTTCTAGGTGTCTTCTCCATAATTCCTTCTTTGCTCTTTCCAGAGAGTGAATTTCATGTCTAAAGTGTCTGTACTTGCCAAAATGGGTACCTAGAACTTTTGCAGCTTTACAACACTGATGCATAGTAGTAGGAGTATTCAGGGTCAGTAACTCCAGCTGAGGAAATTTGACTTACATTTTACCTTTATGAATAAAGGTATTATTCCTATTATTCAAGGTCAAAATGATGTTATTTCAATTGTTATAAGCATTTTCAATTTTGTAAAATTAATAAAAAAGAATTACATTTATGTGATTTCTTCTTGTTTCTTCTGTTATTTCCAATATCGTTAAGTATGTATGCATTTTATGTCCAGCTACCTTCTCCTATGCAATTCCCATCACTGTTTTCCACCAAAGAATTCCAGTACACTCAACAGGAGACTAAAACCTGATGTGTGAGGACCTTAGTTAAATGCAATCAGCGTGCACACATTGAAAGGAGAGCTTGGGGTATAGACAGACCTCCCTGCTGAAATTCGTAGAAATGCACTTGACACTACATTAAAAAAAAAAAAAATAAATGACACTAAGCCTCTCAGGAAACTCCATACCTTCCTAAGACTGTTTTTTCTGTGCTGGGGAAAGTGGTTTAGAGCTCTCGTATCATTCAAAATCTGATGCTGGTGTTCCTATTTCTACTCGGCGAGCTCTGATCTGAGTGGGGGAGTGCTTCTAATGAAGTCTGAAAGAATGAAACCTCCAATTACGCTGCCGTGTGATATACTATCTTCTCTCTGCAGTGAGAGTGGAGTATTGACTGGGTGAAACTTGACTGGTAGGTTACTTTTGGGATTTGAACTCATCTATGCTTACATCTGCACCCCAGACTGGCATCTTCTGCTGAACAGCAGGGAGGCGATGGGGACAGGTCTGTTTATCTTGTGAAGTCCCCAAACCTACCCAAAGTAAGATCGGATCTGTACCACTGTGATTGATTCATATGAATGCAAGGCAGAGGACTTTCTGGCTCTGAAGCAGATTCCTCCAAGGGAATTTTACTCATTCCAAGATCCAGACTTTGCTCTAATGAGAAATATTAATATCAGAGATATAGAATATTCTTACAAATCCATTTCATTCCCATTGTGGAGAACTACCCTTTGGTTGAAGAGCCATGCTCAAGACTAACCTGCATAGAAACAAAGAGAATAGAATATAAACATGATGAATTTCACCTGAACAAAACTCTATCCTCCAAATGAAAGTGGCAAAACATCACTGCGATACTACACACTAGTCCTTCTCCTGGTGTATTTCAGCTGAAACACTGTTATTTCTAGCTATTCTTGGCCAGCTAATTCCTCCTGCTGACACTGTGATCTGATTCCCGTTCCCTCCATGAACAAAGGAGGCTGGCAAAAGACTGGGAAATACGTAGCACAGAACAACCTTGCTCCAGCAGTAACACAGACTTGGATCAGCACATGGCTGGTTGGCAGTCAACCTACCACAGAAGGTGACTTGGAGCCAGCTCTGTCTCCTTGCTTGTAGCTCTTTCTGTGCAAAACGTCAGCTGGGAAGGAGAACCTGTAAAAGTGGCAGGGAATATAGATGCAGAATAATTCAGTCCCTCCCTTTCCTGTAGGACATCCAAAAAAAGAGAGAAAAAGAGAACTAGGGCCAGCAGTAATCAAAAGGTGCTGTTTGGTATATAACTTTAAATCCTCGATATTGCTTTCCTAGGTAAACAATTACTGTAGTTATCATAGGAACACTGAGTGGACAAAAAAGTCTTTGTATTTTGAAGATGACTACTTTTTTGAGACCCAACAATGAGAATGGAGATTGTTCACAAATTTACAGTTTCTGTCAAATTAAGTTTTTGCATGGCCCGTTGAAGAAACAAGTGCACCTCAATTTTTTATTGGCATGACTTCAAGCAGTGAGCAAGCTCTTGAGTTTGTAAAATGGGTTGTTTTCATTCCAGACATGGAAGAGGCTGATGAAGAAAATGATCAGATAAATTACTTTGAACTATAGTTAAATATCAAATGCAGTTCCCTTCACTTACATATTGCTCTCTTTTTCCTTTAGGTAAACCTATCTCCACAAACACCCCAAAAGCTTGCTCTGTCAAACTGTATATTTCTCACAATAGCCAATCTTTCCTTATATAATAAGATAGATTTTTGTTTCTTTGACTACCAATTCCCACTAAAAGAAAATACAACTAAAAGAAAAGCAGCTTGGTTGTTAGATACTATGTGACATTGATGTCTAGGACTGCCTTATTAAGGCCAAAAAACCCAGTTGAACAGTCATATTTCATTTATACTTTGGGCTTCCCCGATATCTCTTCTGGCTTCTTCACTGGAGGTCAGAAGAATTATGCCATGGTAGTGTGCTGAATGAATAATTTCACTGCTGATGGATCAAAATTATTTCCAGTAATGTGCTAGCATGAAAGGATTAGGTATTGTGAGTGGGTATGCAGTGGGATTCTCCTCATCAGATATAGACTACTGTAATGTGATATCCACCTCTGGTCATCTACACTCCCTTTAAAACCAATGGAGAGGAACTGGTAATTGGGTGATGCAATTAGAGTCATCCCTAAGAAAGTTTCAAGTGAATTTACCTTAAGATTGACCATTTATGGAAGCAAGACTAACTAGTTGAGGAGCAGACACGTACACTATGAATTCATATGGTTAGGTGGGATGGACACATAACATGGTTTTCATTAAACAGGAAAAACAGCATTTAAAAAAATGTCCATTTCAAATAATTGTCAAGACCCAGGTGTAAACTTCTTTTTGGGGAGTGAGGGGAACAACTATCTGTTTTTCACCCAGTATGGGCACCACTAGCTGAATATGAAGTTTAAATGTTCACTTCTCCATTTTTTTTGTGTTTAAACATTAAGCTGTGCATTAAAGCAGCTCAGAGACATGGTGTGCTCAAGAACATTCTGCGCTATTCATTTGTCAAACCTACCCTATTGTACATATTTCTAATGCAGCTACTCCCACAGCACTGAGCTGACAGAAACGCTTATCACAGTGCGGCCCCACTGAGATTCCCAATATGAATTCTGACCTTAAGAAGCCATGTGAAAAATCCCACTGTCGCCCCAAGAAGTTCTGAGAGATAATTTCAGACTTAAATAGGATGAAAAAAAGAAACATGAAAAAAATATTTGGTTATAATTCTGTCTCTGAAGAAGGCCTGATGGATGAGCACTTGGATCATCTCTGAAGGCAGTGGAAGTAAAAAAGGATAAAGAATGAGTAAAGGAACAATGAAACCTTTCTCGCTCAGCCTGTGTTTTGGTAGGAAAAATCAGTCTCTTTTTTCCCAACTAAGAATACCAGTACAGTGCTACTACCTTGATATTAGAAAACTGCAGTGACTTCTCCGTGTTTCTAGTAGATCTCTGGAGAAGGCCAAATGTTTGCTTCAGGCCAATGAGGGCGTGTGGAGGAGGGCAACTGGAAAAGAAAAAACTGAATGTGCCAAGTCAACAAAGATGCTCACCATTTACATTTACAATTCTCTATCATTTGAAAACAGAGATCATCGTTAATCTGGACTGACATATTTTTTGCACTTAGTGGCTAAAGTTTACCAAGTTTACTGGACCCTGGTATGAGGCCATGTATATATAGTTGTATGAAGTAAATAGCCTTTCTGTATAAGGATTTTGCACTCCCTGTTTCTCACACTTGAAGGCAGTGGCTTCTTGTTAACAAAAAAGAAATTTAGCAAGGAAGTAGTCAAAATCAGCCATTCCTTACTTACCTGATGTGAAGCTGGAGTGAGAGGAACACAGGTCTGGTTAAAAGCATATAATATCCAAAGCCCGCACTATGTCAGAAAAATACTTATTCCTGTATAGGTGGATGGTTTCTTGATTGGTCCTGAGTCAGTACCCACTGAATAAAGAGCATAAATGAAAACAACATGAAATAAAAGGCCAGATCTAAGAAAGAGAAACAGCTTAATTTCTCCAGTGGCTGGAGGACATGACATAGCAGAAGAACAGTGATTATATGTAATGCCAAAACTGCAGTAATATCTATGCATATGTTACTCAAGAAAGGCAAAGAGGTATTGTTTTAAGCAGAGATAAAACCTTGTGCTGTACAGAAAAAAGAAACAACCCACAGCTCTCACTCACCAAGTCAAAGTTCATATATAAACTGACCTCAAAACATTACGTTATTCACTAGTCTATTAATCACAGTGGAGGGAGATAAACAAAACTCTCATAATATGGTCAGTTAGTTTGTTAGGACCATGTTTGAGCAGACATCTCTCTTCTCAGGTGATGCTAGCGTTTTCCTAGTAAAGAGCTTCAGTTTTTTAGGCTGTTTAGAAATACCAGTACTAATTCTGCTTTCTTGAGACTGTTCTTTTGTTTACAAATAAAACATGGTTTTGCTTACATGGAGTTTAACGTCTTTGAAACCAAGAATATAAAAGCTTTGCTGATACAATGAGGGAACCAATTGCACAAGACATATCAGACTAGATTTTTTTTTCAATTTTGGACACAAAACATTTGCAGTCTGTCTTTGAGATTGACACTACTGACATTACTCTTTCAGCAGCAAGAGGACACCTGTGAATTCTCCAGAAATACCCTTAATAATTTCAGTCAAGAAATTAATCTGAAGAACAGGAGTTACATGTGGAGGAAGACTGTGAAGCAACTGCAGAGAGTACAATCAATTAGGTAATGATTTCCTAATTTAAAGAAGATTTAGAGAATGTACATTGCCATATTTTCTTTATGATCATATTCAAGAAATTATTTGCAAAGATAACAAGTTTGTTGCTTGTGTTGACTGAAAACAAATTACTCCTGTAGCCAGAAGCAAATTATTCAAAGATTGTTTATGGAACATATAAAAGAGTTTTAAAATAACATTAGGAAAATCATGAAAATCACCTTAGCCATCAAAATATTCAGGGCTTTGTCCTTACAGTTCAGCATAGTACCTAAGCATGCCATCAAATCAATTGATGTGATAGACAGTATTCATCTCACCTCACTTTGGGCTTCAGTGATACAGATTCATTATTTTTTCCTTCAACCCTATTCATATCAAGATGCAATGTCAAAATGTAATTTTACAAACCACGTTCTCTTTTCAAAAATCATGATCTCTAAGACACAGAACTTTGCTCTATAACAGTCCTGTAAACTGCAGTCCTCCAGGGTTTTAATATCACAACTGTCCATGTAAATTAAGTTTTATGAGTTTGCTACCATTTGAAATCTCTGCAGATTGTCATCTTGCTATGTGACCTTCTCCTGAACCTGTTAAAATAATCAGGATTTTTATTAAAGTAGAAAAACAAGATGAGAAGTAGTTAACTCCACATATTTTAGCACTCGCCTTTTCCTCAGTTTCATGTCATTTCTCTCATATCTGTGAGGGAGAAGTTGAGCAGTCAATCTTCCAATTTGTTTTTTGGGTTTTTTTGTTTTGTTTTGTTTTGTTTTTCTTCCCAGGGGGGTGTACTGAAATCAGTTTACAAGCAAAACATGAAATGCAAAACTTTCAAATGGACCCTCAGAGAAATTCCTCCCCATATACACACACAGACACTAGATGTGGCAAGTGCAAATAACAGTCCCCATGGACATCAAGAGCAAGAAGCAGTTAGCACATCTTCAATTTATGGAATCGGGAATTCCACCTCACTTTACCAGTACAGAACAGAGATTACTCCAACCTTCATCTAAGCCTGGAGACCTGCTAGACAAGAGAGCATGAAACTTTGGAATTGAGCTTTTGCTTATAATCAGGATGAAAATACCCATAAATTAAATCAGCAAACTTCATCTTCCCAAACTAAGACTAAAAATGCCTGTATTTTGAAATTCCACGAGTTTGTCCACGATGCTTAGGATTACTCAGAAAAAAAGGGATATTAATTTTACTTAAATTTTTGCCTTAATTGGAGTAGAATACATAGCAAGAGTTATCACTGATGGGCTCTTCAGTGGATATGATGTGAAAGCAGTCAAGAATTTCTGACAACAAAAAGGTTTTTATAAACTTTCCAATAAAATACTACATTTTGAAATAAAAGGCTATATAGACAGCAGTAGTAAACAAAAATGAAATACAAGTTAGTAAATGAAATACAGCATTTCAAGAATTCAGAAACTCTTTGCATATTTTCAAAACTTGCAGACACTTGAAATATTGGAAATAAAAGAATGAACTAAAAGAAATCTAACAGAATAGTAAAAGTCTGTTTATACTTTTTATTTTGCCCTTATTGTCTCCTGCAAAGGATAGTAGTGTGAAGCAAATATCTTGATGGATTTTTGGCATTCAGATACTCCAGAGATAGGAGACACACTTGGATGATATTCTGCTTTGACGAGCTTTCGATGTCTGCATGAGAAAACAAGGTTGGAACTAGAATTTCTGCACCTTCATACAGATATAGAATCAGACAGACTACTAAGAAAGAACATCTAAAAGGTCTTCTAGTATTTAGAAGCCTAGGAACTGACATGTCTTGTTCCCTCTTCCCTTCACCTATCACAGAAAAAGCAAACAAGCAGAATAAATTCACTTTTGCCCAGAACGAGTACTGAGATGCAAACCTCAATACATTTTTCCCCCCATGTGTATGTAATCAACAAGCTGTTTGTTCTGCAGTAAAAGCTGTTTGATACGTTGCCTCAAAAGCACTAAAAGAAAGGCTGATAACATACTTCACCATTTTAGAGGCAGCAAGGACTGCGCACGCTCAGTGCAGTTATCACCTAGGAAACAAATGATTGCATCTTATTTTTGGCATAAGGCTGTAGGTGTACGAAAGATCTGAAATACGCTCCCACACAGTGCTGAACTCATTCCTCATGATGCCAACAAGAGTAATGAGTGGGGCCGCTGGGAAGCACCTCCTAGCGGTAGCCAGAGAACCACCCACGGGCACGAGACGTGATGTCAGGGCTCCTCACCGCATGAATTCCCCAGGAACACTCTGTTACGGCCGGCATAATGCACAAGTCAGACCAGGCAATCATAATAGGTTCTTAGGGGCTGAAGATCTCCTAATAAAATCTGCGAGGCACCCAGAAGCAGCGTGCATCAAGATGTAAAAGCATTCAAATGGATTTTAATGAAACAATTAATTTAAGTGCTCTTCAGATCTTGATGTAAATTGCCTCTGCATCACAGCATTACAGCGGGTTGTTTAATAAATTGATAGATTTTAAGGCCAGAAGGGACCATTATGATCATCTAACCTGACTGCTTGCATAGTACAGGTCAGAGACTCTCACCCAGAAATTCTATAAGTAAAGCCCATAACTTTGGATTAAGCAAGAGCATCTCTTCCTGAAAGCCTTCTAAACTTGATTTAAAGACTTTAAATAATAGAGAATCCACTGTAGTCCTAGATAAATGGTTTAATGGGGCATTATCATAGCTCTTAAAGTTTTGCATCTTATTTTTAATCTTCAGTTTCCAGATTTTTACCCAACATTTATTTTCATACAAGCAGCTTGCAATATAATTGTGACCTACTTGGAAAGAGCTTGATTGTGAAATCTTGTGCAGCTTTTCCGATCACAAAGTATGTATGTACAATTGCCTTTCCATCTTCTTTTCCTTCTCCCTGAAGAACCTCTATAACATTCCTAAGCCAGACAAGCACGTCCTTACCTTTGTTCTGTGGATCAGCATCATTCTTTCCATCTGTCACATGTAAATATTTGCCATGAAAATGTACCTTTTGGAAAATAAACCTTTGGTTTGATTCTGGTGTCATTATACAAGATTCTCCTAAAAGAGGAATGTCTGCAAAGCACTATTAGGCATAAATTTATACGGAAATGGATATTTTACGCTGCATCTCCACATGGACATGTTTACTGCATAGTAACAAAAAGGTGATTAACTCCAATTTCAAAAAAGAATGAGCTCCTGCAAGATTATTAATACACTACAAGTTCACTTTATCCCTTATTTCACAGTTGCCTCCCTCGGTAGACAAGCCCAGAGTGCAAAATGATGTCTCATTCTAATCTTAATACACATATGTGCAACTTCATAGACAGCAGGAAAGATCACTTGTGATTTACACCCAGAAAGGAAATGAGAATGACCTCTTCTAGAGGGCTGCACATTAAGTGGAATCATAGAAATATGATGGTTTCATTAAGTCTGACAGAGTAATACCGATATGTACCATTTAACAATCTACTTTGCCACCATTATGGTTTGTAGCATTCATCCTATCTATACTGTGATGGTCCATCTGCTAGCACCGTTTTTCTTTTTGTCTGTACAGTGTATGGCACAACAGGGTCCATGGTAAGGGACACATGCATGTTACTATAGCAGAAATAAGAAATGCTAACCATGGTTTACTTCAGTGGGACTCAGTGTGCACATATGGTCTGTCCATATGGAGCTGATTTCAGCATGGATTCCTTTATGTACAGAATGTTATCAGTTCATCGATAAAAAGATGAACCTCTCAATAGGGAAATAAGTAGAGAAGCAAAAAGTAAAGCTGATGGCCAGAGGCCATAATATTCTTCTTCCTTTCAAATTTCACAAATTAAAAACAAAGAAAAAATAAGCCACCCAGAAATTAAAATCATGACTGCCTAGATTTGAGTTGCTCATTAATTCTGGATACCACTTTGTGTCACACAATGTTAACACTATAACCAAGATGTATGCTAATAGAATTAATAGCTAAAAGAAATGATCCTATGTGGGGAGGGCTGCTTCTGTTTTTGAGCAAAATAATGGATAGCTCTATCCCAGCCTGATAATGTTTCACCGCTTATAAACTACTGCTTGGAAGGCTGAGGTTAAAGTGATCATCTAAAAATTCCATGTCCTGAGACATCTGTGAAATGATTTCATCTTTGCAAAGGAGAATGCACACAAATCAATGTTAATTGCAACATTCATATTTGTGACTTAGTCAAATGCCTTTAAAGCTTGATGATAACAACAAAGCTGAAATCAGCAATGGGAATGTAGCAAGATGGAGCCGAAACAAGGATCAAGTGATAAGAAAGCAGAACATTGCTGGCATCTACCACTTTGGAAGGCTCTGTCCATTGAAAACAGCTTGACCTCCCTCCAAAGCATCTATTTTTGCAAACAGCTCTTCAGAGAGGCTGTACCGCATGGTTGCCAGCAATCTTGTTGCTTCAGTGCTAGGTCTGTAATGAAAGACACTGCAAAGTGAAGGTCAAAGATGGTATTTTTACTTGAACAACAATGACATCCTATGATGTAAAGGCTATGGGGTGAATAACTAGAGCTCTGTAGGTAAATTTGAAGAGGTATAGATGTATGTGATGGATCACAGCTAAACTGTCTCTGCAGCCTTTATTAGCATTACTGTGAATTTCTGTATGTGTCTAGGTGAAGAGCAGACCCCAGAAGTCCCATGCTAGGACTGCATTTAATCCTATAATTACTGGTATTTGTTCATTTTCATTTTGACATTCTGAAGTCACTGTTTACAGCAAACTGTCCCGTCCCTCCTGCTTTTTTTTAATTGTAATTATGTTAAGACTGTGTTAGACTGAAAACAAGTCACACATTCTTTTTTCCTGACTCAGATTTTCATCCTAGTCCCTTGTCTACAAGTTGCTCAGCAGAGTTATTCTGGAGCTTCTGTCCTTCCCTTGCAGCTTTCAGAAACTATCACTTTTTGGGTACAATAGCTCCAGAGCTGACCACCTGCTTCTCACCCCCAGGCTGTTCAGCCCATACCTGTATTCCACAGAGAAGCTTGCATGGGATACTGGGGAGGGGGAGGATGTGGAAGACACTGCATGTTTTGCATGTATGTGTCTTGTAATAAATTCAGGAGTGCCCCAATTTCTTATTGAGTTTTATAGTTATAATATTTAATCTCTTGTTGACTCCCTGCCTTTGTAAAGGAGATGGATTGTAAAATGACACCTCTACAGTAGCCAGACTCATAACATGTATTAAGTGAAATGATCTATTACACAGGCCACAATACTTTAAGACTGAAAGTGTCACTTTGTAATTAAAGTGTCTGAACAGCTGGGAAGATTTATAACAGTGATATAATTAAATTATTATTCTGAGGTTTGTCTGTTTCTTGTAAATTTTGTCTGCCACTGGCATGTGCGTTAGCCATGTGGTATTTATAACATGGGCTTTCCAAGCATAGTTTCAGGGTTTAATGTATGAAAAACTAATGTATAAATCTTTGAAAATCAGATTAGCAGGATAAAATAATAACACTGTCAAAATAAGAATAACAACCTGGCTTCCCAATGTGTTAATTCTATTTTGTAGGGCTCTGAAGACATAGCACAGGTTTAAATGTGCTATGCCTTACGCATAGCACTGTTGGATCTCACTGTGTGCAGATTCATCTCACTCAAGGGAGTCCTCCTGTGGCGTACAAGCTAAAAGCATTGAGGACATGGCCAAGCAGAGGGAAAAGTGAGTTCACAAATGGTGATGCTTATTACTCACAATGGTGCTTCAAAGCCATCCAGGTAAATAAATTCAGCCTGCATCATTTCCTTAATGGTTTTCAAACTCTACTCTGAATGACTCTTTCATGCAGCTAAACTCCAGTTCAATGTATGTGTAAACATGACATTCAACCTACACAGGTATCACAATATACTTCCAAATGCCTTTTGAATACTGAGTTTATTTTTTCACTATTTATAAACACTCTTTGGTTTTGTGACTAATTAGATAAGAGTGACCATGAGCTTATTCAGTAAGATCCTGTTTCAGATCAGGACTCCCTCATTTATGTATCACTACAGACATATTGACACAGGAGCTGGGTGTCTAAGTTTCTTCCACTTCTGCTGTGGACATGTAGGGCAGGAGGCACTTGTCTAAATATAGATACCTGCTGATATCTGGGATGCAATGGGACATTTGAGACTGCACTGGGCTGGCAAAACAGCATGGGAGGCGAGGGAGACTAGCACCTTTTTAGATTCTGAGGTGGGACACTATTGGGATATCCTCAAGACTCAAATGTCACTAGGTGCTTTCACTTCAGTGGCTGAATCTCTCTCCTAGTCGACATGTCTGGTGGCACCTGGAGAAATGAATCCTACAGGTAGATTTCTGCAGCCCTATTCAGTTGCTCAGATAAATGACATCTAGACCCATTTGAGATGCCTAAGGCTATTTCACCAGGTTTCCAGCTACCTTGTCCAGAACGTGCCAGTCTGTCTAGTGGTACATCTTCTAGCCCTCTCCATCTGAAATGGCTCAAACGTCTATGTTCAGAGACCTGAACTAAGTCCCTATCTCACCTGTGACACCTCCATGGAGATACTTGCATGAAGTTATCTAAACTTATGCACCTTAACACCCAAAAGAAACTGTATCTGTCAGATAAAATTTGATTTTGAACTAGTTTCACCTTTTGGTTTTCATGAGGCCACACAAAGCCTTTATAATCTAAAAACAAACATTGCAAGAAAATGTCAAAATAAAGCTGGTTTAATTTGAAATTTAACAATTTATGAAATATTTTGCACATATGAGTTTTCCTCTGTGTGTGCATGTTTGTTCTGAAGCCAGATTGTGTGTCTTCAGATCTTTGAACAGATATTTAAAAGAAAACAAGCCATCTTTTCATTAATAAGTATAGGTTTGATCACTCCAAACCAGAAGCAAATTCGACTTGAATTCAGCTAAAAGCATAAAAAGAAATTAAGACAGATAAAAATTTACTTTGAGTAATTTTAATAAAACACATTGATTTTTCATTTAAAAATGGCATTTCAGTCTAACTTTCAATAAACTAAACTAAAACAAAAAGATTAAAACCTTTAGATAAATCATGTGGTAAACCCAAACTGTAATGAAGAGTTTGGAATTTTTTGTGAGAAAATGACATTTTTTTTCTTTTTCTTTTGATCTACAGTGATTTTTTCCACTTTGGGAAAAGTGGAAAAAGAAAACTATACTGAAGAAAACTAGAATTATTATTGTCCAAACCAAAAACTTTAGTATCTGTTAAAGTAGGATCAAGAATGAGGATCCTCAGTTTTCTCTATATTGCTATATTTTCAGATGAGACTGTTTCTTTTTCCCATCTTAATTTTACTCAAAACGCCCTCCTCTATCCCCATACAATATGTGCAGTAATGCTAAGCAAACTCTGAATATGTAATGGTTCCAAGTTTTAAAAAGTGGCAATACAGCTATTATTCCATCTCCTACATTCCCAAGAAGAATATAGCAGCTGCTAAATCCTTCTCAAAACTCCTGATTACTCCTTGGTGCTTTGCAAAAGACATAATTTTTTAAAATTATGACTAGACTTCTTTTTTCACACACTGTTTAATGAAAATTACCTATTTTCATTTACACAATTTTTATGACAACCAGTATGACATATTCTATATCTTGCAAGCTTTAATACTTTCTCTTAATACTATCTTTCACAGTATAATTTTTACTGCATTAAAATTTGAAATTTCTGTGACATATTTTTATTTCTGCCACGGTTCATTTTTCAACGTGGATTTCTAGTAACCGGAAAAATATTTTGGTTAATAAAAGGCTTGAAACACACCATCAAGTTGTTCAGTAAAAGAAACAAACCTTCTGGAAGATTACATTTTCGTGATTTATCAGAATACTGATTAGCTTCCAAGTTTCTCAGGATTATTTCTTCATCTTTCACAATTCTTTTTAAAGTGACCTGTTTGTCAATGGGGAAATAATCTGGGAAGTACAGATTATCCTGTATATGTACCTACTATATGTGATATAATATACGATAATATGGTTATATTTAGCAATATATTTATATATGCAAATGTAAAACTGCTGCAGACTCCCTTTACAATAAATAGAAAGAAATAGGTGCTTATAGCATGCAGTTCAGGTCATTATCAGGTAGATGTCTGAAAAGGTCATATGGATTGCAACTAAAATTGTCTATTTCTCTCCCTTGATTATAAAAACCTAGAGTGACGTACTCAGATGCATACTTCTACAGTGCTAATTTTACTTGGTAATTTTTAAAGGTGAAAAATGTTTTAACAAGTAGATACCCCAAAATTTGGGCATTCAGAATTATTAGCCTTTAAGAAAAACATTTGTATTATTGATGCTTTGATATCAAAAAAGAGGGGGGAGAAGTTGAGGAATGAAAATAACATGCTGGAAGACTTTTCTTATAGAATTCAGCCTGAAAACCTTCAGCTGTACTTCTCAGCAAGGAAAAGATTTTAAATCAGTCCAGGCATGAATTTCGGCTTGGCATGCTCTGAGATATCCTCTTTGTTTGTTGTTTCCATAGTAATTGCATTCCAAAGTCAATATATGTATAGCTTCCTTTAGTCAAAATTGGATATTTTATTTTAAATCATTTTGCTTTTCATCTTCAGTAATATTTTTCTAGAAAGGGAGAAAGGCTCCATGTCATGTATTTGCTTATATATTTGATAACATCGAACTTTTCTTTCTGTTTGTAGAAAATAAACTGAAGGAAAGGCTACTTATATCTCAATATTGTTTCTATTTCAGAAGGTTGTGTAGAAATATAATAAAGATTACAAAACAACTGATACCACAGGAATCTGTCTCCTCTGATTCGTCACTACTTGGAAGTATATAGGTGACACAGCTGACATTTACAAATTAGGGCATTTATCTAGCCCGTTTCTTTGTAAGGATGGTTTGTGTAGAATTATTGTAAACTTATCAGCACAGCTGAAAAAAATGCATAGGCAAGTTCATTTTTGTGATAGATGTCTTTGGCAACTCAATCAACAGCTCCTTCAGGGCTGTTTTTATTTCTGTTGCTTTTAAGAAATAGGAAAATGTTTCAGTGAAGCTGAATACAAAACAGTGCCATACTGCTGGGCAGCAAATGGCATCTTTGCTAGGTTCAAGGGCTGCTCAGGCTTACTCTGGTGAGGCAATGCATGGTTAAATGCAAGGTTAAAATAACCTTTCTTACATCTCACCCTGCTTCAGATGTCTGAGTCTGGGCTGGTCACTTTGTCTTTCCTTTGTAATAATTGAGAGAAATTGGCACCTTCTGAAAGTGATTAAACTGAACTAGTCTGGTCATCTATTTTAGAGTGAAATGACTGCACTCATGAGCTGGTGGCATTTCCTCTGAAGGAAGGCCACCATGACTAGCTCAGGTCTGGACAACCAAAGTTAGGGCAGATGAGTTCCACTTGGAGTTTCATTCATTTGTATTTACTCATTTATCACATCTGCTATATAAAGCTTTGCATGTGGTATGCACTGTTTCGCGATTGGCAGGAAGCAGAGCAGCAAGTATCCCACAATTTTTCAGCCATGAGTCAATATCAGTATGTTTAGATTATACATAAAAGAATAAAGATGTAATTCATCAACTGTCAAACATAAAAGACTGGAATAATTAAGATAAAACATCCAGTGTCGACCACATCTCACCAAATTTTAGATTTCTAAAATGTAGATATTGTACAGCAGAGTAACTTCAGCTCCCACAATAATAAATTGAAAGGAATAAGCACTTCATTTAGACTGTTTTAGGTGTTTGCTTTGCTTTAGGATGAGTTAATTTACATCCAAAAATTTTCTGTTTCACAGAGTCACAGAATGGTTGAGGTTGGAAAGGACCTCTGGAGGTCATCTGGTCCAACACTCTGCTCAAGCACGGCACCTAGACCTGGTTGCCCAGGACAAAGTCCAAACAGTTTCTGAATATCCTCAAGGATGGGAACCTTAGAACCTCTCTGGGCAACCTGTTCCAGTGCTAAGTCACCCCCACGTAAAAAAGTGTTTCCTGATGTTCAGAGGCAACCTCATGCATTTTAGTTTGTGCCCTTTGCTTCTTCTCCTGCCACTGGGCACTACTGCAGAGAGTCTGGCTCCATTTTCTTTGTACTGTCCCTGCACGTATTTATACACATTGATGAGATCCCCCCTGAGCCTTCTCTTCTCCAGGCTGAACAGTCCCAGCTCTCTCAGCCTTTCCTCACAGGAGAGATGCTCCAGTCCCTTAATCATCTTCTTGGCCTTTTGCTGAACTCTCTCCAGTATGTCCATGTTTCTCTTGTAGTGAGCAGCCCAGAACTGGACCCAGTACTCCAGGTGTGGCCTCACCAGTGCTGAGTAAAGGGGAAGGATCCTCAAGTAACTTCTCTCCAGTAGCTTCTCTCCAATAACTGTAAATCAGTCCAGATGAGTAGCTCAGATTCAGGTAGTTACATTTGATTAGAAGAATTCAACATGTAGGATGGGCTCTCCCTTGACAACAATGAGATTTATCTATATCCTTTCCTTGGAAGATTTTTTCTTCCTCATAGTTTAGTCTATCAGTGAAGGCAAACGGTTTTCCTGAGCATAGGACAAAGACAACTTATTAACTGAATAAAGAGTGAGACAGATACTTGCTGGAAATGTGGCAAGTTCATATGTGACATGAACTTTTTTTAACTCTCAGGCTAAACTAAATGAGGAGATGGAGAAACTGACAATAGTACTGCAATCAGCTCTCTTCTACTTTATGTTAATGAAAATTTAATTTTGTTATTGTTGTTAGTCTTGCTACAAATTCTCAAATGCATTAAAATAGGCTTTGTGTGGCCTCAGAACAAGCTACTTCATCTCTCTTGACCTCATTTTCTTATCTGTGAATGAAGGAAAAATACTTAATTATATGTCATACCAATACATTAATCATTTACAGTTCTCTGGGTGACATAAAGTATTCAAAGTCCAAGATGTTCCACATAGAAACATATTGATCACACTGAAAACAAGTGCATGCAAGGACAGTTTAAAAATGTGGCATGCCAGCAGATTGTTTTGGTGGTTATTAGCTTTTCTTTGTCCTGTCCATGTAAATAAGTCTATTAATAACTTAACTAATACAAACTTTGGCCAAAATTGAAAGAATTTGGGTTACCAAGGTTCTGTAGAAGTTCACTGCCATGCACTGTAGTGTATTGTAGACTATTAGGCATATTTCATGAATCAAACAGGTACTGTTCTTGTGGGGTTTTTAATTAGTACAAATTTACAAGAATTATCTTTGGCCCAGTTCCACTGCACTTAATCGGAGTGCCTTAGAGGTGCAAACTGATTTGACATGTCAGGGTGAAAGGACTAGCAGAGTTCAACACCAAGTTATTAAGAATGATGCAGGAATCAAGAGGTCAAATCCCATGGCCTACATTAGGGAAAAGGTCAGACTAGAGAGACTTTATCACCACTTTAGTTTTTAAAATGAAGGAGCTGTGAAGTTTTCCCCATGGCATCGACCATTTCTGGTAGCAATTTCACAACCTGCGTAAGTGATACTGATCACAAGAAGGAAGAAAGCAGCTGCAGTGAGAGCAAGGGAGCTGTGCTATCACCTCACTGCCGTTACTACATACCTCCCAGGAGCGGGAGCTTGCATGGGGCATGGGGGCATGTTTAGCAAAAGAAGGAAGGATATGCCCCTTTACTCCCCTGATAACCCATGTCAAGAAGCCTATATGCTAAATACAGTTGCAGAACTGACATACTTCTTTGAGTAGTTGAATTCTATCCATTAATCTTCTAACATGCAAGGCATATGAGCAATAAAAAAAAATAGAAAAAAAAATCATCCATAAAAGTAATTCCCCTGCAAAACACCAGTCACCCAAATAGTAAGGCTGAAGTTCAGCATTTTTCAAGCACTGAAAGAGAATATAGGAGCTTTGCCCCCATGAAATGAAGACATTCCCAAAAGTAGAGCAGAACTGACACTTACTTCTAGTTCTGGGAGATCCTAAAATATCAGACCTAGAAAACTTGAGACATCACTCCATATAGAAAAGCTACAGGCAAATGTTTTTAGGAATTTCTGAGCTTTATATCTTTTCCATGGGGGAATCTGATATCAGCTCATGGCATTGAGGCAGTGTTTACTTTTAAGCAGGATGTGCAAAATAATAAAAAAATAGTAAAAAAATAGACTCCTCAAGAAGGAATTCATACACAAGAGGTGGAACTCCAACTGTCTCTTCATTGCTATTTGCTCATTGTTGGTGTAAGGGGCAATTAAGATTAACCATAAGCACATTGTGGGTAATTTTCACACTATGACCCCATTTCAGTACTTCTCTCATGCTGTCCTCACCACTCCTTAGTGATGAAGCTGGTAGGCACATGCTATCAGGGTGAATAATATTGTCCTGCAGTTTCCACATGTTTAAAAGCATTTTATCTAACCTAATGCTAAATGTGGCTTTGTTTTTTTGTGAGTGGAAGACCAAGTTCAAAATAAACTTGGCTGTATTTAATGCTAGATCACATTAAAATTTGCTAACATACACAAAGCTTCTTCTAGCAAAACCTTTTTCATGTCTGACACTGAATTTATTTTAAAAGTGTAGTAATTCATTCATGGTGTGTCAGTCCAAATCTCTCTAAATGCCCAGCTTTGCATCAGTGAAAACCACTAAAATTTCACTGTCACTGAAACAATATCCTTTTACCAAATGACAGCACTTTGTACCAGCTTGTTTTCCCCAACCAGCCAGCATACGCACACACAAAATAGCACCTGTGTATTTATAATGTAGATAAATATTTCTTGTAGGGAGACAGGCACATTTTGCCTATTGTATCTGAAGACAGGCAAGTGGGTGACAAAAAGATCCTGGCATAAGCATGAGGGCTTTTAATATTTTTAAGTGTTCTTATAAAAATGTAAGGAATGGTATAAAGTTCCCTTTGGGAACACACTCTGGAGTCTTTGCTTCTCCCACCTCTCAAGTGATTTGCCAAATAACAGCTCTCAGAATTCAGTTGGTCCTTCACACCTACTGTAATTAACCTTTCCCCTCAAGACTTTCGATGTTTTACTGGATTTGGTTTTTTGATGAACTACTAAAAATATTTTAATGATAAAATTGCTTAAGCCAAGTCCATCCCATGTGACTAGGAATAATTTAAGGTTAATTTAAACATTCTAGTCACAAGAATCTCTTACACTTATGTCGGAAATACTAAACTTATTTCTTCCTAAATAAACTTTAGGTTGTCTTAGTTAATACCTTAGTACTCTGCACAACTAATGCATCACTTGCTTTTCAAATTATTTATTTTTGGCATCTTCTACATGCATGTCCTCTGGCTTGGGGAGAAGAAAAGAATTCCAGGAATATACTTGTCCATCCATTTCTTTCAAGTGCCTTTCTAGGCACATGAGCTCTCTCAGGACAAATGCTGCACCGGTAATGTTTACAATATCCATATGAATAACTTCAAAGAAATCTGTTTTGTTGACCACAAAATCTATTTTTTTTTTCATCCAGTTCTTTTTGCTTTTTCTTCTGAAAAGTTGAAAATGGGCCTACTTTTTAATTTGTAAAAGAAATCCCAAATCTTTGTGCATTCTCCTTTCTAATTACTCCGGGATCCTTGCTGTTGAATATCAAGGAGATATGTGTTGTAATATTTGCGTGCTCTGCAGTAGAGACCAGGAACTGCCTGGTGACATCTGTGCTAAAATATACCACTGGCTGCAATGGAGCAATATTTAATCTGCTTTTGTCATAGGAATGGTCAAACCAAAGGATCGTGTTGTCCATTATCCTGCCCCCACAATGGACCATGGCAGACATGTTATGGGTCTGGGAACCAAACACATCTGTAGAGACATTTTGCTGGAGTGATCTCCCCTCCCTTAAAGCAATTTAAGGTTCAGAGATTTCTGGAGCCAGACATGGTGTGTTTGTACTGAGCAGGCCTTGATATTTTTTTTTGTCCTGGTCTGATCAGGTTTTTTTTTTTGTCTGGTCAGTTTCCGAACCTATGAAAATTTTCAGTTACAAGGGATCTAGCAGCTTAACTATGACTTGTAGGAAGAAAAATCAATTTTTGCTTGTTTCAAACATATTGCATCCTAATGGCAAAAAATAAGGAGAAAAATGAGAAAAATCATTCGTAATTCACCTTCTCTGTGTTACTCAAAACTGTCAGCTATTATCAGAATCATTGTACATTACTTTGGAAGGATTTTTTTTCCCCATTTTCCCAGATGCTTAATGTCTTACCAAGACATTTTGTTCTTCATTCAGAGAGTTTGCAGCGTGAGAAACTGAGTTTCCTATCCTCTATTTGCATTGAAGTGAATGTCAAGGTCTTATTTATATATTTATTTGGCTGTGGATTAATCAGCGAAGTTCTACAGAGAAAGTCAAATTCAGTACAATTTGATTCTTCATCACAGTCATTATTTGGAAGGGGGGGAATCAAGGACTACATCTAATATTTGAGTCTTTTGTGTAGCTGGGCCTTTGAGTATTGTCAGACAGTTATGGAAGGTTAATAAGACTTTTTGAATTCTAAACAATGTATGTCTTTTTCCCTTATCTTTCATATGCTGTAGAGAGGTTTAAATTAATAGAAATGTGAGTGGAGCTATTATAATTGCCTACGTTATAATCTGCATTTTCTTTCTGCAATGATCTGGGACTGAAGAACAGCATGGTTTTCTCTGCTCTGCAGAGCAGGGGAAGCAAAAGGAAGACGTGTCGGTCTCCTGAGGGCGTGTTGGATTGCAGGTCATCTCTTTCTTGCCCATTGCAGCATGGGATGCCCCTGCTTGAAAATCTTGCAATAATAAGCAGATATGCAGGTAGCAGTCTGGGAGATTAGGGAGCATTAGCTTTCCACAGCTTCCCTTCTCCCGTTGTGTCTCATGGAAAATGTCTGTGTATTGTGGTCTCCTTCAGCCTGGTTTTATCTGATTTGCTCCTTCTACCAGAGTTACCAAGATAAGGGGGTTTCAGACAAAGCAAAAACTGCGGACTTTAAGAACCTGTTAGCAATAAAAAGTCATGATGGTTAAGGGGTTCTCTGAGGTATCTAAAAGTCTAGCCAGCCAAGCTGCTTTTCAAACCCAAAGGATGTAAAGCTTACTGCAGGTTAGGATAGCATTCAAAGGAAAGCGTCTGAATGCAACATATGAGATTAATTTCTTCTGTACATATTTTTTTCCACTAGAGCCAGCCACATTTAGTCACTTTTTTGTGTTTTTTTTCATTTTAAAACATATTATATAGATACGAAAAAGTCAGCATCTTTTCCCATCCCCAAAGTTTTTATTTGCCTCAGCAAATCTCTGGGATATGCTTTAGAACAACTGTAGCATTCTCCTCACCATTTTTGAGTATTCAAAGGATTTGATAGTATGTTAAAAGCACCAATTTATGACTAAAATAATGTGTGTTGAAAATTAAGAGAAAAATATGCCTGTGAACTGCTTATCTGATGCATGGGTCTCCCTTCTATCTACAAGCAAAGGCAAGGTTTCATGGAAGCCCAGCTACTCTTGGCTCAGAAGAGGTTATATGAGGTGACCTTAGCCTCAGAGGGTCCCAGCTGGTTTATATACACATACCTGTCCCAACTGATTCTCTCAGTCCTTTTCCAAATTTAGTTTTTGACACTGCAAAGCTGTGTTTGTCTTACCACCAGGAGCTGCTGAGACCTGCTCTGTGCTAAATGTCACTTTCATGTTTTTTAATACGTTATTTGATTATCTGTTTTCCAAAGCGTGCACGCACAAAAAACCAACAGGCAGCTACTAGGAGTTTTTATTATTCTTCCGTGTCTCTGCAGAGCTGGATAAATGGAGCAGGACAAGTCTGTGAGAAGGGCCTAGAGGCACTTATTAGACACAGCTGTTTCTGAAGAGGAGCCAAGCATGGTGGATAGCCCAGGAGGAAGGTTCCCCCTAGTCAACCTGCAGAGAGTTAAGTTTATCAGAGGACACTGGAAAGTAGGAGGAGGATTATAGGTTTTTAACTGCAAGAGTAAGACTCTGTAGTTGATTGAGACACAATTGCGGGGTACCGGCCACAAGGGCAAAGGATGCAGCTTTGCAAAATGGGTGAGCCAGTCCAAGAGACCTCCAACAGAGCAAAGACTCACCTTGCCTCTCCCCTAGTTGTTTCCACCACTAGTTTTGCACGAGTTAGAGTGCTTGTCTGACCCCTCAGCAGGCCAGTTCCCCTTGGAAAGTAAGCAGAACATTAACCCAGCAAAAAAATACGAAGAGTTTCCTTGGGGGTTGCTGAAAAACTTTCTGTGCTTTCAGCCTCAGTGAGCTGTTAGATGAGACAGGGATTTCCAGAACCAGCATGCTATTATCCATCTAGTTAAACCTGGGCCCTAGCCTGCTATCAAGGCCAAATTCACGTATCAGCCACACAGTAGTAAAAAATTGTATGATACTTTTCCTCTGAAAGCTGATAGGAAAGCATTCAGACTCACTTACCAATATTTCCACTCTGCCCAGCATGCTCCCAAAAGCCAGAAGCCAGGCTGCCTTTCAGCAAAGAGCTGAAAGCAGAGGTGAAGTGTAAGTGGAGTGTAACAAAACTATAGAAAATATTGCTTCGGTATCCCCCTTAGATGCTGTCCTGTCATCAAGACTGATAGATGTCAGATAAGTTTTGTGTCACCTGCAGCAAATACCCAAATCATGTAGATTGTAGATTGATAGGTTAGTAACTATTTTCATACTATCTTCAGTCTATAACGGGGGAAAAATACCTTTTGTCTTTTGCGGCTGTTTCTATACTTCTATTGCTCTGATTGCATCAGTGCCTCTTCTCCCTTGCTTTGGACTGCAGATCAATGACTTTTTTTCTTACTCCTAGATGTTGCCTGTAATATTTAGCCTATGTTTTCAGACCAGTTTGAATACCTATTTTCTGGTGCCCTAAGTCTGTCTCCAGGGCTCCCAGTATCAGATCAAAAATAACATGGCCACATAATGAAAGCACTGATCCAGTAAAATTCACTGTTTCAATGTTGTTAAAATGCACAAGTTAACTTTGTGCCAGCAGGCTTTGTGACCGATCAAATATCATCTGTCCATACCTTTATGTTTTTGTTAGAACAAGTATTTCTCCTCTTTGCATGCACTATAAAACCCATAAAACAATAGCACTGGCCTTGTGTTCTCTGACTGATTCAACAACGCTGAGACTGGGGATTCATGCATGGACCAGGTTACATTAGGATCAGGAAGGGGGTTGATGTGCTAATGCAAAGATTGCTCTTCATAACTGTGAAAACACAACTTTAGCCTGGGAAAGCAACTAGACCTGTGAAGTCTTTCTGCAAGAGTTCAGGGCTAAGGCTGGCTGGAGTGTCAGGAGTGCTTTGAATTGCTGCACAAGCCAAGCTTAATTGAACCTTGCACTGAATTTCAGATTAGGGGCCCAACATGGTTGAACATGCCCATGGTTACATCTATCAGACTGTCAACTGTGTGGACTGCATATTAGGTATGCTGGTCCCAAGTTAAAAGTTGGTTACTTACAGCATTCGGAATCATTTTTGATCCCGGGGTTGTCCACCTTTCATACATCTAAATGGTTTAAACCTTATCTTCAAATATAGTCCCAAAGGTACCAAAAGGTGTGGAGGTCTTTGTCTTAGGCTAAAAAGCTTGTGAGAATTTCTAGTCTGCTTCTTAGTAAAGAGCTTTGATTAGTAGGAGTGAACTTAGTGAAATTTTTACTTTCTAATCAGAAACTTGATTTTTCTTCCACCTAAGGATAAAAAGTTGATTATAAATAGAAATTGAGTATTTTCCTCTTCCTTGTGTAACGTTAAATGCCTAACTGCTTCATGGCTCTTAATGATAAGCAGGACTCTTAAACTTCCTCTCCCCATTTATCAGTAACCAGGGGATGGATTTTCTATTCTGGCTTTGACCACAACATAGTATCTATGACATGTGTTATCGTCCTACATCCACCCCTTGTTGTCTTTCTCCTGGGGACCAGGAGCCAGATTTGGCTCACTGGCAAACCACTGAGGAGTCTGATAGCTCCATTGGGCACATGGGTCATGGGGCAAGGGAAAACAACGATGCCTTGTCCTTCTGCTCTATGAAATGCAAGCTCAGCAGGAGCTCAGGAAAACATCTGAAACCAGGTGCCTTATGCAGTGTATAAGGATGTTGATGGATGGGATGTCACCAGAGGGAGGTGGACAAGCTGGAGAAATGGGCCTGTGTGAACCTCATGAGGTTCAACAAGGACAAGTGCAAGGTCCTGAACCTGGGTTGGGGCAATCCCTGGTATCAATACAGGCTGGGGGATGAAGGGATTGAGAGCAGTCCTGAGGAGAAGGACTTGGGGGTACTGATAGATGAAAAGCTAGACATGAGCAAGCAATGTGCTCTCGCAGCCCAGAAAGCTAACAGTATCCTGGGCTGCATCAAAAGAAGCGTGGCCAGCAGGTCGAGGGAGGTGATTCTGCTCCTCTACTCTGCTCTGGTGAGACCCACCTGGAGCCCTGCATCCAGCTCCGGAGTCCTCAGCACAGGAAAGACATGGATCTGTTGGAGCAGGTCCAGAGGAGGCCACAAAACTGATCAGGGGGATGGAACAGCTCTCCTATGAGGAAAGGCTGCGAGAGCAGGGGTTGTTCAGCCTGGAGAAGGGAAGGCTGCAGGGAGACCTTATTGCAGCCTTTCAGTACTTAAAGGGGGTTTATAAGAAAGATGGGGACAGACTTTTTAGCAGGGCCAATAGCGATAGGACAAGGGGTAATGGTTTTAAACTAAAAGAGGGTAGATTCAGACTAGATATAAGGAAGAAATTTTTTACAATGAAGGTGGTGAAACACTGGAATGTGTTGCCCAGAGAGGTGGTAGCTGCCCCATCCTTGGAAACATTCAAGGCCAGGCTGGATGGGGCTCTGAGCAACCTGATCTAGTTGAAGATGTCCCTGCCAATTGCAGGGGGGATGGACTAGATGACCTTTAAAGGTCCCTTCAATCCCAAAGCATTCTATGATTCTATGAGTCTATGATACTGAACAGTAAGTAACAGGGAAGGATCAGAGAGCACAATCTGAGCCTACTGGTTTGTCAGACTGAATTTCCTGGCTGGTTAATAGACTATCTTTCCTTCCATTTGTCAGTGCTCTCTCACTGTCAGAAGGTCATTGTACTTATCCATCTCAAATAACCATGTATTTTTTTTTTTCTCTTTTTCTCTTGACTTTTTTTCTTTTCACTGGAACTGAGCAGCATCAACTTTTATCTATCCAGCCTTTGTTTCTTCACAGTTTTATACTTGACTTTTAAAATAATTACAGTTAAAAATTATTCTCCATTTTCCCATCCCAGATTTCATTTTTTCCCCTCTCAACATAGACAACTGGACCTTAAAATCCCCATAGAATTCCTAAAAAATGGTAACAAGCTGTATTGAGAGACACATTCTTTTGCAGTGTCATCTAGCTATCATAATTTTTTAAAAACCACTAATATTACTTGAAACTTCGATTGCTTCAGTATCAGCAGCCCAGAATTCAAATTTCCTGTGACATCTTCCAAAAGGAAGGAATGATCTTTTGAAGCTCAGCCCAGTCAGATCTGAGGAGACCAAGAGTTATTTTTATGAGGTAATATGAACCCCCATTCAATGCCATTGTTTTTTATTCGGATTATTCCTTTTCTTTGTCCATAACCACATCAGAAAGCCACAGGCTGTGTCTATACACAGCTTGGTTTCACACTGCAGCATAGCACTGAAAATCTGATCCTAATGCCACAAGCAAGCCAGTATGTGAACTTCAGGAAGACATCTCACTACTCTGTGTCTGGGGGTTTTCCTTCCAATAACTATTGACATATCTACAAAGCACTTAAGGACCTTGTAATGAAAACACAAGTTAGATTTTAAATACTGTCATTACTGTGCTACTCTACTAGACTGAAACCAGTACTTTAACAGATTCAGTTGCAAACTTCAGGGTGGAGTTAAGATTTAGGGACATTAAGCAGAGTCCCATGTTAGTTTGTTGTTGAAGGTTGCCTCTATGAGACCCAACTGTGAAGCGATTCTTGGTCATTTATGCTTTGGAATCAAGTAAAGTTGAATATGGCCACCAAACCCCTGTCTTTCATGTTCTTGGATACAGAAAGTGGTGTGCCTTAGCCATGCTCATCTTATGGTCCACCTAGCATTTATGTACCTTAAATGAATAAGTCCTGACCCATACTCAAATGTGGGGACCCAGGTATGAGAAATGGTTCTCTCAGCATATGACAAGATGATGCCAACCCACTGGCAGAAAGCAAGGGAAAGAGTTCTCAATGAAAAAGACTAAATTCAACTTATGCACAAACATCACCCAGATATGATGAACAATGAAATAAAGAGTGCTGGGTTGAAGCACAAGAGAGATGGTAAGTCCCATGAGGCCCTTTTAATGAAGAGAATTTTGCCCAGAGGTAGCATGTAAGGTGCGACTGTCTCATGTTTTGGTGACTCTACAGTCACGCATGGGAATAGGAACACATATTTACTTACTTGTTTAATGCTTATGGCTGTTGATATATGGAAAGGTTGATTTCTCAACTGCTATCTGAACCACTGACAGTTATTCAAAACAGGATTCTGCTCAATAGTAGGTCAAGAAGGGCGTGTGCTGTTCCTCAGTCGCATTCCTCATTCAGAGTTTCTCATTCATACCATTACACAGGGGATTCCTCTGTTAACCAGCTGCTTCAGAAACTTGTCATATGACAACTGTCAAGGCTTGGATTCTTATTTTTTAGCATTGAACATGAAATCTCATTTGAATATAAAAATAGGATATTCAATGTATTTCTGTGTATTACTGTCTGTCTAAATATATATTTGAGGGCTTTTCTGGTTCACTCTGAGGCTCTACCTCAAGCCTTTCCCAATCCCTGCAGTTTTTGTGTGAAAATTAAAATATATATATCTCGTTATCCTCAGAGACGAGTCTCTTCTCACATATAGTAGTTTTGCACTAGCCTCCACAGGAGGAACAGTACACAAAATAAATTGCAAAGGTTTCCCAAACAGCCAGGCACAGAGAAAATAAAATAAATCAACAAGTAACATTTCTGTGATGGAATCTCTTTTACAAGCCTAGCACGGAAACCAGGGGAATCAGTCAAACAGTAGTAAACACCAGTCTGTGGTTCGAAATATTTTTTGAAAAAGCAACTCCTTTTCCTTTGCCCTCCTTGCTCCAAGCTCCCCCATCACAGGCTCCCTGGCAGCGGGACTTGGGGATAATCTCCTGGAATACCTGAGGCGTAGAAGCCAACAGTATTAAAGTATCTCGTGCTCCTCAGCACAGTCATGTGATGACCTGCTGATCCCAGCAAAAGGCATCGTTTCCCAGCAAAGTTCTAACTTCATTCGCTTATGCGTTGTTCCTGCCCTGCTGGGATTCTCCCTAAGCATAAGGAAATAATTCACAATGTTTTTAGTAAAAAAACCACTCTTACTAATAACAGTGATAGCTGAAGAAAACTGTAGATAATTTGTGTGCAATTCACCCAGCAGTAAAACAACAGCTGTCCCTTTGCTTCAAGGAGCAGCTTCAAAGAATGTATAATTTCTAATGCCACCCATACAGCTCTGTTAGCTCTGATCAGGCTAATGTGTAAGAAGAAAGAGGTGGGTGGTCTGGAGGCTGCCCAGTAACGTGTTGAGTAAAGAACATAGATATGGTGTTTGCAAACTGCCTGATGGGAGAAAAACAGGAGTCGAGATTTGGTTTCCAGGTCTGGAGACAACTGCTTAAAGCGCTTTCTGCAAATCTATTGGCAGATTGCCTGTAATTCCCCACAAAACTGTGGAGAAGTTTTGGGTGCAGATTTCAGTGTGTCATTAACTGTCAAAGTGCTATGGATTCTAGGGGAACAAAAAATTATTTTTTTCTGAAAAGTTTATCACTTCTCTTGTGAAGTTACTCTGCTGTATGCTGCCCCAGGAAAAGCAGCTTACACTGAAATATAAAAATGCCAAGCCAAACCATTTATTCTGGTTCTGCACTATGTTCATACTTAATCTGACCACATTTTATGTTTGCTTCCTCATAAAAAAATAGATAGCTTATCCCCAAATTGTTTATCTCATTTTTAGGTTTGCTGTGCTTATTTAACTGATCAGATTGTTCTAGGTCTTTTTTTAAACAACCATTTACTCTAAAGCATATAATCAAACAAGGAATTTGAAGAGCCGACAATTGTTTCTGTGTCCAAATTTTCATTTTACTTCCTCTCCAATTGCCAGAGAAAAGCAATCATGTGCTAGGCAGAAGATGAAAGTTTATAATAAATGCCTGTATTTTGAAACCCGTAGGGGGTGGGGAAAAAAGTCACTTGGCTTTCACCCAGAACATGTGATAATCAGATTAACCCTGAAGTGTATTTTGTGTGTAAATGCATCCAGGGTAGGAATGGGGAAGGACATTGGAGGGTGCACTGTAGCAGAAGTCAGCAGTAAAGCATTCCTGGTGGAGGGTAGGAATTTCTTTCACACCCAGGACTTTGGAGGGGTCAGAGAGAGCACTCCATGCACTGAAGCGTAACACTGATGCTCTCCTGCTGTTCTGTGAGGATGTCGCTGTTTGCCATGGGTTTTCTGCTAGTCATCCTTCAGCCATCCACCGGGCAGTTCCCCAGAGCCTGTGCAAACATGCAGAGCTTGCTGAGGAAGGAGTGCTGTCCCCCCTGGGATGGAGACGGGTCCCCTTGTGGGGAGCTTTCCAGCAGAGGGTCCTGCCAGAACATCCTTCTCTCTCAGGCTCCGCTGGGACCACAGTTCCCTTTCTCAGGAGTGGATGACAGAGAGGACTGGCCCTCTGTATTTTACAACCGGACATGTAGATGTGAAGGCAACTTCATGGGATTCAACTGTGGGGAGTGCAAGTTTGGTTTCTCAGGACTCAACTGCACTGAAAGGCGACTAAGAACAAGAAGAAACATCTTCCAGATCACCACCAGTGAGAAGGACAAGTTTCTTGCCTACCTTAACTTGGCAAAGAACACCCCTAGCCAGGACTATGTTATTGCTACTGGCACGTATACTCAGATGAACAATGGCTCCAACCCCATGTTCAGAAACATCAATGTGTATGATCTCTTTGTGTGGATGCATTATTATGCTTCTCGAGACACACTCTTAGGTGGGTCCAATGTGTGGCGTGACATTGATTTTGCCCATGAAGCCCCTGGTTTTCTGCCTTGGCATCGGGTCTTTCTACTCATGTGGGAACGTGAGATCCAGAAGATAACAGGTGATGAGAACTTCACCATCCCCTACTGGGACTGGCGAGATGCAGAGGACTGTGTGGTCTGTACTGATGAATACATGGGTGGCAGACATCCCACCAACCCTAATTTACTCAGCCCAGCATCATTTTTCTCCTCGTGGCAGGTAAGGACAGGCTAAGGGGAAGGGGAAGGGAAAGGCTGATTGTGCCAGAATTATCCTACCTGACTCTAGGCACTTAAGTGAGGTGTACAAGCTGGGAGCTTAGCCATGCTGTGTTCCCTTAGATGTTCCTGGAGAGAAAGTAAGCACTACCAAAGAGCAAATTAGATTTTATGTGGACTTAATCTTCATTTAGAGCTGTTCATTTGTCTCTTTGTCTCTTCTCTCTCTGACTGTAGGATTTAGGCTGTAGGATTTAATTAAGAACCTAAAGTTAAGGTGGAAGAAGGAAAGTTATGCCTTTGTATCCAGACATGGCCTTTAGCAGGCTAAACAGGCTTGGGTCTGCTGAAGCAGTCATATGAGAAAAAGCAGGATTTATGTACACAAATTGGTAGCACACAACCATTGCAAGACATTTGGTGACTGAATGATGGAAATAGAAGCAAAGACTTTTCAGAGGCTCTACCCCTCTCCCAGTGCCTTCTTCCACCCAAGAGTTAAAAAGTATCTAATTAAGCTTGTCTGTTTTCAAATTAAAAAAAAAAAACCCCAAACAAATCTTTAGCGTGCAGAAGAACCAGCTGTGTAATTCACATCAGTAGTTCAAAAGATATATAAGAATTACTATCTGTTGCTCAAAGGAACTAAGAAGTAAACTCAATAGCTATTCCTGCCACTTAACAGCACTGCAAATTAAATGAGGTAAATTTACATATTTACACAGGTGATATGTTCTCATATAGCTGAACTATACTGTGCTGTCCTAACACTGAGAGCTTCTAGACTTTTTTTGTCTCTTGCTTATTACCGCCACCGTCGCCTAAAACACAGTACAAAGGTCTATTGGCTTCCATAGGCACACTCCGTCATGACAATAGCAACAGTCCCTTCTGGCACTGAAATCTATGATTATGTTGGTGTAAATCTATCTTTGTTCTATTTATTTCTGTAGCAACAACCCAAATGAAGGTTGGGCAGTCTTAGTGATTTAATGGAAAGTGAAAGAGATACAAGCTCCAGCAGCTCTCTGATATTCTGGCATTACAAAACAGCAACTAACTGGATTGGTTATACTGAATTTAGTCATGATTTGTGCCCTCTGAACAATATAGGCTGTGTATATACCTGTAAATTCAAACATTCCCATATACTGTAACAGACCTATTTTAGGACATTCGCTGGCATATGTTTTTTATGCATGGACTAGTTCTCCCCAAAACAGGTACTTTTCTAGGACCATTTCCAGGAGAATGTTTGCATGCAGCCACCCTGTTTGGGAGGCTAAGATGGTTTTACTGGCATAGGCATGGATTTTTTCACACCATTTGGCCTCAATGCCCAGGAAATTTCCTGGCCACATTTAATTTACCAGTGTAGGCATAGCCATAAACAAATAGAGCTACAAGCATGTATTTTCATCCCATTTTCCAAGATTCTGCTCATTTCTAGCAATATGAATCTGGATGAACTCTCCTAACTTAATTTGATTTCATTACCAGAATGAAGTGGATCTGATGCTGTTCTGCACTGAGCAGAATAAAGATTTATATGAAAATGGTACAAGTGTTAAAGTGGATTAAATGAAATTAGAATTGCACTGGTTACATGTGTCAAGTGAAGCTATCAATACAGTATATTGGATGAGATAACCAAAGTAGTAGGAGCCAGGTTGTATAAAGAAATCAACAAGTTGCTAGCAGAATTTTCTAAAAGACCTGGAGGGGTCAGATAGTTATCTTTAGCTCATTTTTTCAAAGATACTATTAATCTTATCCAGATTCTTAGAATTTTTCCATCCTGGTAATAAGTACCCAGAAAATTTACGAGTAGTAACAAAGATATTTAAGAAACAGTCAGGTTTATAACTTCTAATTTAAGGTCAGTTCCCACAAATATATTCTGCAAATAAAGACTTTTTTTTATGAAACAAGTTGCTTTAACAGATATTTTTGTATAACTTTAATAGGTGCAACAATAAAAATTGTGCTATGTTTAAAGCACATTCAGTGCCCGTGTATATATGTAGTAGCACCTAAGTCCTTTGCTGAAGTTTTCCAAATAATTTGTGAAAATGGGTTTTTATCACTCATATTTTTCAGCCACTTCTGGAAATGCTGCACTTTTATCGAAATTTCCAAAACAGGCCTACAATAACTTTGCCTTCAAAGAGTATTATTCCCCTTTAATGTTTTCTATCTACATATATCTCTGCTGCCTTATCTAGAGAAGGAATGAAAGATTGAATAGATCTGCATTTTCAGTCAGTGAGTTTGGAGTGAAGATACAACACAAACTGATATTTCTTTATTAGCTTTGAATCCAAATTTAAACAATTGCTTATGATGGAATAACTTAGTCAATGCAGTTTCTTCAAGTAGCACAAAGTAAGAGATCAGAATCTCACTTCAGAATATCAAAAGGGAACAAAAATAGCCTTAGCTTGAACCGGAAAACAGCCATAGATCTGCTGCAGAATACGCTGATTATCCAAGCTCTGTAGCTAAACAGCAAGAGAAAAAAAAAAAAAAAAAAGAGGAGGATCCAGAAATGTGAAGGAATTTAGGCTTTTAATAAGCATTCAAAATAAAAAGAGGGCAAGAGAAACCTTTTGAATAACACATTTATAATATGGTGTCCTTTTTAGAATTTTAAGTCTCTTTCCAAAGCATAACAAAACAATGCCTGCTATGTTAGGAAATAGTTATAGATTTATTGAAGAAAAAGGTAAAGTGCCTATTTGCAGAACAGCATCTCTATTTTTTTTTAATCCCTAAAGAAAGGAGAAAATACTTTATTCCATTGAGAAGTTGCCATGGCAACATGGATACCCATGAATACATGCTGAAATTCTTGCTTTCGCCTTACTTTTTCTTCTCACATGCTGCTGTTACCACTTAACTGAGTGAATTATCTGTCCACATTTTTCTCATGTTTATCATCTAAGTGAAACTTCTGATTCCTGTCTCTGTTTTTACCAGCAAGACTATCAGAAATCTTTAGTTGTTTTATTTGTTTGCTTGGCTCATGTTTTAGGGTAGGTGGGAAGGATTTTCTCATGTTCTCAGTTACTTGTTTGTGATGATTCAGGTGTTGCATTCAGAATTAGGACCGCATGACACCTACTAATGCTTTACCAAATTTTGCAATTCCATGCCGACTTAATGGAAAGCTATGTGGGAAATGGAGATCTTCCATGACATTTTGAGAGTTCTTTGGTTTAGTGCCCATTTCTGTAATTATTCAAGATAACGGATTTGCTAAAGAAATAATTATTATGTCTCACTTAAATAGTAGTAGGTGAAATTCTGCTCTCCTCTGCACCAGAACTAATTTGGAGAAATAACTAAAGTTAGTGGAGCTACAAATGCATAAAAAGCCTTCTGCAAATAAAAGCGGAATCTTTCTGCTGGTAGTGAACATTAGAGTTTGGGGATCCCCACAGTGTGATAGGCAGACAGTGAAGAAAATAAAGCAGGAGAATGTAAGTGCTGTTTTAGGTTTGCTGTCATGGCAAGCAGGCTATACCACCAACTTTAGCCCCCTGTATTTTGTCTCTCCTAAAAAAAAATGACTTGAGAGAATTAATTGCATAACACAGAGAGCTGTCTGCTCTCAGATGTGCTGGTGTAAGCCTGCAGCCAATTCTTTGTTGCAAGCACCGAGAATTTCCCTTAGCATTTCATTCTGTATCACCCTGCAGAACCACTTACACAAATGCAAAGCTACTACAAAAGGGAAACAAGTTACACAAATAGAAAATGGATATAATGCTCCTGAACTAATAATGACAGTACTTTAGATCCATTACCTGAAAATATGACTTCATAAGAAATACAAAATTTAGCTATTCAGACACAGTTATTTAATTCTAAGCACAGTTTATCAGGGAGCTGTATTGCTACAGTCCGAGAGGATCATTTGAAGCACTATTTTATGTCCACCTTTAAAAACTGCAAGAAATTTTCAAAAATACAAACAGCAGAAGCCAACACTTCTTGATTCTTAAATTGGCCAAGGTCTTACATCCACCTGCTTGTGAACGCCTGAGTATCTCATGAACTCAATTACTTTATTTTTTATTGCAACTTAATAGGTTTTGGTGCCAGCTACAGGCTGGTAACGTAAAAAA
Organism: Theristicus caerulescens; assembly: GCA_020745775.1. Classification (NCBI taxonomy): domain Eukaryota; kingdom Metazoa; phylum Chordata; class Aves; order Pelecaniformes; family Threskiornithidae; genus Theristicus; species Theristicus caerulescens. The sequence goes on along the minus strand of CM036559.1, from coordinate 123,337,783 downwards.
CACCAGCCCAAATGGAGTAAGTAACTGTAAAATAAATATTTATCAAGATCAGTCTCCTAATGATACGCTTACATGGATTATAAATTTGAAACATTTCCTGTTACAAAGAGATAAGTCTCCACATGCCAAATCTCAGTACCACAGCCTGAAGGAATCAGGATCTGTGCACAGCAGGAGCAGCCACTCGGGTATCCTCAGCCTCTTTATGTTGCTGTAGCCTCAAAGTAATGCTCCTTCTTCCACGGGATCACGAGTGGGTGACAGCAGAGTTTGGCCTGTGGTTGCTTGGCTGTTCTCTAGTATATAGCTGTGCTTTCTCAGGAGTTGTGTAGTGTAAAAGATAAACATCTTCAGAGCTGTATAAATTAATAGCTAAGGAATTTAATAAAAATTGGGTTTTGTTAATAATTCACCAGAAAAAGAAACCTACCTGTAGAGAGATGTGTCTTTGTGAATTTGCGGTAGACATGGAGACAGCAACACTAACAGCACAGCTTGGAGACAGCCAGAGATCAGGCAATCAGAGTCCGCCAAACCAGAAAGTGTCAATGAATATTTCATCCGTAATTGATAACAGAGTTTCCTATTCCATCCCAGCACCATTTTGAGGTGCTGAATGGGGTGTAAGTTACACCCTGGTTTTGGGCTGCCTCTGAGCAAAGAGATGAAACTCAGCTGGCTTTTACTGAAGGCTGAGAAAATACCTCAAAGGCCCTGGGTTTGTTTCAGTGCTGTCACTTCACATTTGTCTCATCTCCTTTTACCTTGAGTTTCACAGCTCCTCCAGTTAATGCATACGCCGTAAGGGTCAGAAAGATAATTAATTACCTTATCCTTGCACAAAGATGTTTCTTAGAATTTCTATAAAGCTTTGCTTTCCAAATTTTTTTCTTTTCATTCAGTCCTCTGCCTGAGGACTTACCTTTCCATTCCTGCTAATATTCAGGAGTACATGAAGAACTAGATATAAATACACAGTCTCTTAAAAACTTTTTAGTCTGCTATAGATACAGCACCTTTTAAAGTTCTGCCTATAAAAGCAAGCTCCCAAAGTACAGTTTGTTGTGTTGCAGGTTATTTGGGGATTTCCTTGCATTTTTCCAGTTTGGTGAGTAAATGGCTTCTGGATGCCACTTAATTAGGATTAGATTATGCCAGGCCCCAATGCAGCCAAAAAAGTAAAAATTAAACCTCTTTACAATTGCCAAATGTTTTAAATCCAGTGTGAGGGCTGCATTTTAATCCCGTTCCCAAGCAAGGATGTGAGAATAAGTGAAGAAAGACAGAGAAAGGCAATGGATCAGTGCAAAATCTCTTTTGGCCCCATAGTGGGACCCAAGGCTCCAGTTCAGGAGTCTAGACGTCATGTCTAGGACAGACGGAGCCACGGGGATGGGTCAAGGAAGGCCAGGAGGTGCCCACATCACTCACACCCTTGGGAGAGCTGGGATGGGCGCCACAGATAAGCAAGTCTTGTGGTTGCTCTGGCTGTAGTGTGAAGTGGTTCTTGTAGGCTATATTAACCTGGAGCATAACACTATGAAAACACACTGATATAGTTTCTGGACAGCGGTAGACTCCTGCTTGGTGGGCTCAGAAGAGAAGCAGAGCAAGGGACCAGCTCTAAAGGAAGCAGAGGTGCAGATTAACCCTTTGTGTGGCCATACTTCCCCAGCAAACTAAGGAATTCAGATCACTTTGTAAGCGAGCAGTTTTTTCAATACTGTAGAAAATCACCTTTTTCCAAGTGTTCAGGTATATATCACCTGCATTGCATGTCCCTGTGAGCGCAGATCTATTAAGTCCAAAGCAACTAAGAATTTGTCACCAAAACCCCCAAAGCTTTGAATTTAAAGAGAGCAGACAAAGGACTGAACACTGCTGAAGACTCCTGTAATGTAATTCACTTTATTTAGGCACAAGGGCTAGTCTGTGCAAGCAGTTGCAAACTAAAAGACAAAAGGGTTTCCCATTTGTGAAAAGGTGCGAGACAGCAGCAACGCTTCCACACATTTACAGTCTGTTTTCTAAGAAACGATACAAAGAGCTGTGCTAAAGATCTCAACTGCAGTGCATAGAGGGATTTTTTTTACTGGGTGCTACAAGGCCCAGGAGCGATGCTGCGTATTCTGGACTGCCATCTACTGGTATTTGCGCTGCTAACTACTTACATAAGCTTTTCCTCGGAATATCTTCCTAACAATTTCCCTGGAGCCGGTGAATTTAGGCATGCGGGAGAGCAGGCACTGGGTGCAGTTTGAATATGAAGCTTTGTCCAGGGTGAACTGAGAAATTTGCTCAGGACTGTTCTGAAAGTGAACAAAAGATCGTGTGTTAAAACAGCATGTTTCTAGTAGAAAGTCCTCCTGCTGAATGAAGAGAAGGCAATGATGTGACCCATTTTGTGTGTGCTTTACTCAGATTACATCCAGAAAGAACCATTTAACTGACCTATGTTCTGTTACCACTTACACATCACATCGTTGGTAAAACAGCAAATTATAGTTTCAGGATAGACCCATAAATTATATTACTTGAGTTACACCTTTCTGGAAAAGCATCCTGGCTAATTTTATGGCCAGACTTTAATTTTTAGTTCAGAACAAATAGCAGAAGGTCACAGATAACCATTTTCATTCCTGCCCCTTATGTTGGCATTTCTTGACCATGAGTTACCAGATGCCTTATAGCATCTGGCTTCTGTTTAGGATGAATTCGGTTAGTCAAACAGTTAATGATGAGGGCTACACTGAGGCATAAATAGAAAAAAAAATTAGCACTCTAACCATTTATAAGCCTCATAACATTAACAGTTGCTTTAAATCCCACTGAAATGGATAAACAGAATGAAGGGAAATGTTCCTTTGTTTAGATATATTTGAGCTCATGCTTGAAGATTCTCTGTCTGAATATCCGAAAAGCTGGTCTTGAAGGCAGCATGTGATTCCTCTTTAGGACCTAGTGGGGGTATATGCCCAGGGCAGTGGGAAGAGGATGAAAAGATAGGAGATGGCACAGCAGAGAAGCCAGAAGAAGATATGGACCTAGATAAGGTCCATAGGAAACAGAGCTAAGCAGAAAATCCACATGTATGTAGTTTCTGAGCCAAGTGCCAACTGGGAAATGGGTTGAGCTCTACCAGCCAACACACACTTGCCTTCTCCACTAATGCACTTCTAGGGACATAGGATTGTGCACTTTTATAAACAAAGAAATTACTAGAGCATCTCCCTCAGCCTGAATCATCCCCTTATTTTTCTTCTAATGGGAATAAACTCTCTCAGTAACACAAAACAATCATAAACCCAACACTGTAGCCACGCTTTGTGTTTATAACTGTCTCTCCCTGTCTCTACCTCTCCCTTCTTGGCAGGGATTCTTAAACAAGACTTCTTAGAGGCACAATCCTGACCTCAGTCCCTCTTAGAGGTACAATCCTGACCCACTCGGTGAGCTTCTGGTGGGAACGTGCACATGAAACTCTCTGCTGGACAACCACCTACAGCCTCCAAGGGCACCTTAAGAGTTTTAACAGAATAGGGCAGATTTCAACTAACAGAGCAGTCTCTAAGGATAAATTTCTCTGATAAGCTTTCTTATCTCCTCAAAAAAAAAAAGATGAGACTAATTTATTCATGAGATTCATATTCATAAGAAACTTATCATTTAAGAACTTCAGATTCTTAAGAAATCTAGGTTATATCACCAGCTCCGTCATACATTTTCTGTGAATTTGTGGTCAAATCACTTAGAAAAGAATTCATCTCATCTCCTTCCACTCTTTCAAAAGTTAGTTAGGCAGCAAAGCAACTTGCCTTTGGCTCTGTCTTTAGTCACTTCAGAGGCACATCCATGCCTCCAGGGTGTGATTCATCCCATCCTAATGTAGAAGCAGAGCATTAAGTTGAACATTCTTAATTTTGCTTCCCTTGCTAATTGCAGTCCAGAGACAGTTTCTGCATTGATTTTTTTTTTACACACTTTATTTCATTGACTTAGTCAATAGAGAGAGTTAGGCACCCCTAGAGGTAAGTACATCTCACCTACCAGACATCTGGCTTAGGAGGGCTAAATCACACTCTGGAGATGCCTCTCTCTATTGACTGCAGAGGTTGTCCTAAAGTGTTGCTTCAGTCTGGTAATTTGTACACAACTAGTGCTGGTGAAATCAACCTCCCACTCACTTCCTTCACTAACAGAGTATCTCATGTTCTTCCGTCCCATTCACAGCAGATATGATTGCTTTCACTCACCTTCTCATTCATTGTTTTGGTCCATGAAATAGAAGTACAGGTCCAGGATGAAAGAAGTCTGGAGGTTTGAGTGTTACATGCATCCCCTATGATGTCTCACTCAGTAATGAGACCTGTTCTTTCTCCACACAAAGTTCTCATTAACCACATTGATTATCTGCTAACCACAGAGTCTTATATTTTGAAGGGATCTCTGGTGGTTTGGAGTTCTATTTGTTTTGGTGGGTTTTTCAGAAAAAAAGCAAAACAATAGACAGCTATTTTGGTTCACAGCTTCAGCCTCACCTGAAAGGCATACAAAACAACTTCCAAGAGTTTTGAGCCACTGTTGCTGTTTCATTTTCATAGACCCATCAGCTGTACCACTATACACACCCACCCCACCAAACCCTCTAGTCTGATCTTCTGCTTGTCTTTGTGTCATTATATATTTCTCCATCCTCCATCCTGACTCCATGTCAGGCAAGTTTCTGAATATAAAGTAGAAATATGAGTTAGTACTTGTACTAACTCCCTGTAGGTTTATTGTACCCAAATATGAAAAAATCCTCCCTCTCATTCTGATCACTGGCCAAGCAGGGGATGTAGTGAGGGCTACTATAAAAAGTCATGGCCATCAGAGGACCCACGTCCTTAGGTAACAAATAAGTTATTGTGGCTTAAAAAGATATTGAGCAGCACCTTAGTGACACTGACAGTCTGTGTGGGCACGTTTAACCCATGGCAAATGTGAAGGAGTTTGACTCAGACAAAATCAGCTGACTATCATTTGAAGTTACATTGAACTACTTTGCTCTTCCTGGAGTCTCAGATTGGACTGGCAGCTTCCACAGATCATCTGACAAACAATGACTTGCTATGCCATGGTAACTGGACTTTGCCTGTGAACCCAGAACATTTATATAAATGATGCCGGATTCTGACAGTATTTAATATCTGTATCCATATGTGTATTTAAGGTCTCTTTCCCAATACCCATCACTATGGTATCTCAGCTGGTGATATATGTTCATCCCCACAACATTCCTCTGAAGTAGAGCAGCGTCTTTTCCCATTTTGTACATATAGCATCATCAAGACATAGTGAAACTAAGTGTCCATTTAGTCTGACAAAGCTCAAACAGGTATTTGCAGAATAAAAGATATTTTTTTTCATATTCCAAGTCAACAATTCCCCCTCTTACTGTGTGAGGAGAAAAATCTGCGGTTATGGCTTTGTTCAGTAGTCTGCTGAGGACAAAAAGCCTCCATTTAGCAACTGCAGCAGCAGATTTAACTCTGTTTGTGTCCTGCTGCATTGGTAGGTAACACTGAATTTAGCCTCAGTGAGTGTTGAAGGGCATAAATGAGAATTGATGCCTTAGTCCACATGGGTAGTTTCAGATACAGACTAGTGTATTATTTCAAAATGTGCACTGTAGTAGAGGGGTGTCTACTATGAAATAAGCCATCTTACATTAAAATCATACATAGAAAATTTAAAAATTAATAAATGTACTTGCAACAAGCTTACTACATATTGTACATTTTCTTTGCTCCTTTAAAAAAAATTAATTGAAGTACCTCTTTTGTTTCCCTTTATTTGTTACAATTGCAACTCTGCTAATTGAAAGTGTTTTATACAGGTAATTTGTACTCGGTCTGAAGAGTACAACAGCCAACAGGCTTTATGCAATGCCACAAGTGAGGGACCTATACTGCGAAATCCTGGGAACCATGATAAATCGAGAACCCCAAGGCTCCCATCCTCAGCTGAAGTTGAATTTTGCCTATCACTGACTCAGTATGAATCTGGATCCATGGATAAAATGGCCAATTACAGTTTCCGAAACACTTTGGAAGGTAACATGTTTTATTCTATTATGCCATTTCCATCTGTAAATTGATTCTCTCTGGGGTTAGAGTGTTTAAATTCTGGGCAGTTTAAGCTGATTCCATGAAGCACCACTCAAAAAAAAAAAAAAAAAAAAAAAAAGAAAACATTATTCTTTCTCCTGGAATAGCAACAGACAGAAAGAGCCACGTTAAAGGCAATTTGATAAGAAAACAGAAATCATAGACTAGATCAGACCCTAAACCCATCTGTTAGGAGATATTTTCTCCTGCTATAGTCAGCACCAGACACAGAAAAGAAATGTAGCATTGCATAAAAGGAGATCATTTACTAATCTACTTACACATGATCATAACCACGTGCATGTGGGTTGCAGGTTTGTCCTGGAATCCACTGTCTTTCAGAGGCCAGGGTGAACAGCAAGGGTGAAAGAGGATGCTGCCAGTTGGCACATTATGTCTGCATCCTACCACTGTGAACTCCATGGCAGACTTCTCCTCAAACTCTAAGGATGAGGGATTAAATTACACCTCAAAAATGACCATTAGTGTCATTTCCAATAGAATTTAGTTATCTTAATTTTCTAACTACCCAACTGTTTTGAAGGTTCCTAATTTGCTAGTAAACAAGGGTTCTTTGCTAAAAGGAATAGTTATTCTTAATTATCTGTCTACCCAATCTCTTCTGAATCTGCTAAATTGCTAATAAACAAACACATTATATATTTATCAATAAATATTGCTACAGTATCATGTGTCAGCTGAATCAAATATGATCTGCGTTTGATGTCCCAGAGATTTTTGCTTGTAAGGAGCTGTGCAAGGGCCAAAACAATGCAATATAGGAGTTAGTGTGAGGATAAGAAAGCAAAGTTTTTAGTAAATTCAGTATTACTCTTAATGCTGCATGGAATGCCATAAAGCTTTCTTGGGAAAAAAAAAAGTGAATGAGTTTCTGCTCTGAAAACAGTCAAAACTGTGGAATTTGTCTGCTGAAGCCAACAGAGAATCCAGACATTAATTAACTACAGCTCTGGACAGAGCTGTGCTTTCTGCCTTTGCAAAAGGCAACCATGTGAAGTTTGGGAAATAAAAAGGTGATGTAATTAAGTAGAGGTTTGCTCACATTTTTCTCCATGAAGTATGTGAATAGATGCAAAGGGTGGAATAGGAGGAGTAGAGAAAAGGGAATTAAAGCAAAAAAGTAATGAAATAATGAGGGTCTACCATCATGCTGCTAGTATTGTAAACAAAAGCAAAACCACAGCCTATGGAAGTTATGCAGAGCCACATATGGGTTCACTGAGAAGGCAGAGTCAGAATGGACCACTCACTTATAAAGCCTGAATTTCAGTACATGACTGCTCCTTAAATAACAATAATTCATGAGTTCTTGCAGAAAAAGGGCAAAACCTCTTTTTGTCAACACTAAGTCTAAACTGACAGCTAAACAGAGTCATAGATCAAGTATACCCCTTTGATACAAATGAATACATTTTCCTATTGAAAATAAGTTATTTGAAAAAAAGGCAATAACATAGATGTTCAACAGAATTGCACAATGCTCGGGAAAGCACCTACAGTTCCCAAAGAGCCAGGAAGAAGTTATTTTAACTCTAAAATCAGAATCAGTGTTTTGTCTGATTAATCTATGAAACCCTTTCTCTACTGCTGTCTCTTTGTCACATTAATTTCATGGCTAGCAAGTGCAGTCACAGCTGGTCTTTGTTAATATCATAGTGTCATCTGCCAATCACACTTGAAGAGGGTCATGCTTTAATCTGAATAATGCCAAGTCATTGCATCTGAAGAGAGCTCTTCTGAATCAAATTTTCCTCCAAGTGAGTTCTTTTGTTCTATGTAACAACCCTTCAGAAGGTGAAGAGTGTTAATCTTTTTCCTAACTGAGGTTATGAAGTTCCAGCTCACCACTGTGGACATTTAGAGCCCTCCAAATGCCACATGAGGCATGTCATGGTTGCCACCAATAGGCACTAATGAATTTCATGTGATTTAGATCTTCCAATAGACTGGGGAAAAAAAACTACTTGTTCTTGAGGATGTATGCAAGTCAGATATGATTCAGAAGCCATACAGCTTAGGTAGCTACAGAAGCAGCATATATTATCTTGGTCATAGTACTGCGTGGCTTCTGGATACATCCAGTTAGCTCAATGCAGGGGCAGAGCATGCCTGTTTTATCAGTCCATCCAGATGTGCCCTCCCTGACACGCACTGTAGCCCTTTTAGAGCATCCGGAGGATCCCTCGCATGTGATTTGAAAAGGAAAGAAAAGAGATTTAGCAGCTCCTTTTCTCCTGGCAGTGAACGTGGACCTTTGGAAGTCCTAGGATCTATGTGGAGGGAGCCTGGGAAGCTGTAGCACAGTGAGGAAAAGCTCAGTAGGGTAAGACTGAGACAACAAATGTCCCCTCCTTAGAAGCTCTGTAGACATGAAACCAAAATATCGAAACAATCTAACATTAGATCCTCTCTATTATAGGGGAAATCCTGTTAAGAAAGTGACCATGTTTGTTCATAGTCCAACTCCCAGTGCAATTACCAGAGCCTATATTGTTGTCTAACTTTTATAGCCTAGCTAAAGGAGATCTACAGTGCCCAAGAGCTGGTGTGGAAGAGAATAAAGGTCAACAGAGTGACGTTACCTTTCTTTCCATAAGAACATTTCACTAGAGCCAGAGATCACTGGAATGAAACTGTGTCCACAGTGTTCCACAATAAGGGGGTCTTTTGGTGATGTCTGTCTGAATGCAAGCCAGATGTGGCTCAGTAGGCATTTATCTATATTGCTATGGAGATGGAGCTTATTCCGTCAGACACAGTGTTATTCTGAGACAGCTTTTTTCATTTTTTTCTGTGAGGATATTTTTTTTTTAAACCTGAATTATGTCAACACTCAACTTTACACCACAGGGCTACAAATGTTTCTGTCAACTAACTTATTTAGCTAACAAGATAGTGAACTGCAATGTGAAGCCAAGAATACATGGCTAATATTGAAAAAGATGGTGGAAAGTTTTTAAACTAGTTTTACTGCCAAAAAAACCCCACATTGTGTTAGCTTCTTTCTTACAAATGGCCTGCTTAGTTTTTTGTTGTGTACAGATGCCAAGCTTGAATTGCCAGCTTGCATTTATTGTGCCAGTGCCCACTTCTGCGTGACAGCATTCTTACAAACCTGCTAATACTTTATAGTTCCTAACATTTACTTCTTTTTCTAAGAAAAAAGCTTTTCAGTCCTTCTTTACTTGTTTACACAAGTTTGTGCCAATACACCTAAGGTCAAATTCTAATCTCTTTTAGATCCAAAATAAATCCAATGTAAGCCCATTGTCTTTACTGGAGTTACCCTAGATTTACAAAAGATGACCAAAACCAAGCCAGTGACCGTAATTGAGTGGCTCCTGATTTACACCAATGTGAGATTTACCTCTCAGTTTTAGTTCTGTAATAGAAAACACCTGTGGTGACTTAGAAGAATGATCACATAGAAGAACCACTTCTGGGCAAAATGTTGTGCTCTTCTGTGCTTGAGTGGACTGGAACAAAGACAACATCTTTTTACCCTTTGAAAGGGTAGGTATCAGCATCATTATGAGCAGATGCCAACAACGCAGGCTGAATCTGTGTTTGACTGATAGAAACTGCTGCTATAGAGCAGAAAATATGTCACTGAAGAGCAACCACAACAGCCATAAACAGCAATGGTCAATATTATTCAACAAAACAACCACCCCCCTAAGGCTGAGCACAGGGGTTGCCCTCTCACTCTGGGACAGGCCAGTTTCTGCTTTGACTGAGAAACATGTTAAAAACAGTTTGCGTGTTGCCCCTTGAAGTGGAAGCAATTATTTTAAATAGGATTTGTTGAATCGTGGCCCTAACTGGGGAACACTGTTGACTTCATTGGACACTTCATGGATATAAGAAGAGAACAGAAAATTAGTCTAGTTTATAAGCAGCAGGTGAGATCAGAAGTGGATTAGCTGACTGCAAATGAAATAGTTGGGTTTCTTTGTGCAGTTCAGTTTCGGTGTGACAACTTGCATGCTAATGCCTAAGAATAAGAGATGGCTGAAAAACATAACTACTTTTTCTTTATGACCAAATTCCGTATTTGAAATTATTTTATTCATGGCAACTTCCAATGAAAATCAGTGCCTTCTAGGTTTTGCAGAAAGTGACAAAAGAACATTAAAAAAAATTTGTAAAACTCTATATCACTTACTTTATTTATAAATTAACTCATGACACATGGTATCAAGTCAAGCCATGTCATAGCATTCCACTGTCTGTCACAATTATGTATTGTTACTGCTGTTCTGTCATGAAATAATGGAATAAAACATCAAATATTTCAAAATGTAATTTCATTTGAATAGGATATTTTCCTTTTTTTTCTGAGAGATTTTCATCTGGAAAACTTTTCTCAGTATTTTCACTGCGATCCATACAGCTGATGAAAAATGATTTCTCAAAATGAAGTTTGCTGACAGAAACCTTCTAATTAAAAAAGTTTTAGCCTACAGCCAGCTCAAACTCTCAACTTCTGGGTAAATTTATGCTGCACATTGAGAAAGTGCTATCAAGATGCAGAGCCATTACCAGAGAACTAGAAAGACTGTTCAACCCCGATCACAGTGAAGCTCTGCAAGAGTTGTTTTAAGAAAAAAACTAGATGGTGACACGATCTAAATTAGATAATCACAAACTTTCATTTACTACAGCCCCCTAGGCCAAATTCTGAAGATCTTGTAGTTACCTCACTCTAGGGGGATTACAGCAATTAAGGCAGTTGTAGAGGGTGATAAGGTCTCCCCTCAGCCTCCTCTTCTCCAAACTAAACAACCCCAGCTCCCTCAGCCGCTCCTCATAAGACTTGTGCTCTAGACCCTTCACCAACCTCGTTGCCCTTCTCTGGACACGCTCCAGCACCTCAATGTCCTTCTTGAATTGAGGGGCCCAAAACTGAACACAGTACTCGAGGTGTGGCCTCACCAGTGCCGAATACAGGGGCACTATCACCTCCCTGGTCCTGCTGGCCACGTTATTCCTGATACAAGCCAGGATGCCATTGGCCCTCTTGGCCACCTGGGCACACTACTGGCTCATGTTCGGCTGGCTGTTGACCAACACCCCCAGGTCCTTCACTGCCAGGCAGCTCTCCAGCCGCTCTTCCCCAAGCCTGTAGCATTGCATGGGGTCTTTGTGACCCAAGTGCAGGACCCGGCACTTGGCCTTGTTGAACCTCATACAGTTGGCATCAGCCCATTGATCCAGCCTGCCCAGGTCCCTCTGTAGAGCCTTTCTACCCTCCAGAAGATCAACACTTCTACCCAACTTGGTGTCATCTGCCAACTTACTGAGGGTGCACTTGATCCCCTCAGGGTGCAATCAATCCCCTCAACATGCAACATACAAAGCAGAATTTGACCTTTAAAGTCCCTGCTGTCCTAACCACCAGCCTAGAAAGTCACACAAAACTAAAATTTATTTTATAAGAAAAACAGTTTTGCAGATAGAAAAACCACCTGCAAAACTGTTATGAATAGCTCAGTGATGTTAGGGATGCCACAGATGTTAAGCAGTCCACTAAGATAATCAGAGGAGATGGGATTGTTGGAATGGTTCCTCCATTCCTGTAGCACTGAACGCTGCTAATGATCTCCAAGCCCTGCATACCCTCTGCTAAGCATACTTACAGTGCTTCAATCAGTGGCAAATGAGCAACTGAGGAAAACACTGCCCACTTTCAATATATAAAGCTTTTCACTTTGTACATGAACTTCTGTGGTCTACATTATTGGATTGTAAAATCCACAGTTAATATAATTAAATACTCTATTAAAAGACATACACCTGACCCAACTGCTTGTTCAATGAGAACCACCTATATATCCTCCTAAAAACTGTCAAGTAGCCTTAATTTTGAGTGGCATCTTTAGCTCCTCCTATAATAAACTTTAGGCTAAATCCTCATCTGATTTAATTTGGCCTGGATCCAGTGAAGCTACTGCAAATCCACTGAATCACTGTTGCTGATTTACAGTGCTATCAGAAGGAGCAGAACCGGGTTTATGTTCTCTTAAAAATGTGGTTTTTCTCTCATTGAAATCACTGGTAAAAATTCCATTGACTTCAGTGATGCATGCCTTAATGGCTATTTCTAATGCACCATAATTAAATGAAGGTTTAACAGGATGTCTGAATGCTACAGTTTCCTATACTGGCCAGATGATTTAACAACTCACTGCCATTGGGGACAACCCTGCTTCTCTATGCAGTCTCCTCCATCTACCAGTCAGTTGCTCTCCCTCCTTTTTTGGTACGAACACTGGTTCTCATCATATCCTTACATGAGATACAGTATCTCAGTAGCCTGGAAAAAAAATGAGATCCCAAACTCCAGGGTAGTCTTCTGCCAGATTAGTGAGTTAAATCAGTTCACAGAAGGACTGACAAGAGCTGCAGTTAACACATGGAGCACAGCATGGAGCAAGGCAGGTGGGGAAAGTGGAGTTCCCCTATCTAGAGGCAAGGAGCTCTTATTTCAGCTCACTGCACTGGTAGATCTGTAGCCTCACATTTTCTGTAGAGATGGTTTTACTGCAGACATCACAGCGAAGTTTCCTGTGCTCTGAAAAAATTCTCATGTTTTCACATATTTTTAATTGGCTCTACTCTATTTCATAGTATATCATCCTGAATAGCTGATTCTCCCTGAAATCTTTTAAAAAGTCTGAGAGAAAAGAGTAAGGCCCAGGTGAATAAAAAAAAGTGACACCACATTGTGGTTTTATTCCTGCTAACTTTACAATTTATATGGAGTTTTCATAACAAGAAACCAGATATTAGAACTTCTCATGCGCATGGTTAAACATGATGTCAATTTTGACACTGACAGAATGTACCCCAATTAACTAGGAGCTGGGGAGTTGCTAAAGCTCTTCCAGTTACAGAAATTTTGATTATTAAGATAAATTGCTTGTGTGCAGATGTTCCATGAGAGGTTGTCCAGAGCCAAAATAACTATTCTGTATATTTTTATGAATGATTAGATCAAGTGTTTTCAATGCATTAAGAAATTTTAAGAAGTATCCCAAGTCTGATATAAAATGTCTAGCCTTCTGCCTAAATGCTACATAAAGTCTATCTTTCCTTAAACATACTTATAATGCAGCTGCATATAAGTGGAAGTGTTGCTTCAGAATGATGTACAGACAGATCATTTTCAGTTAATATTCACAGAAATTTCCTAGTATTGCTACATCAACTGGTCCCCATGATCACCTGCTGTGGCCATCAGCAAAGAAGGCCAAAACTGATGCCATCGATTCCTGTGAGTTCTGGCCAGACTGTGAACGTACATCATTCCTCATAGCACATTTGGTAATATTTTATTCTGCTGTTTCACCTGAGTGAAATCTAGGTAACATAGCATTCACCATCAGGCAAATTTCTGTGGGCAAGATTATCCTTTTGAGAACTTCTGCACATTGCTATTTATGTCACTATGCAGTGTCTTCAATAATCCCGGTCCACATCTGATGTACTTAAAACCTGCAGTTATCTATAGGCATCAACGTGTTCCTGTTTCTCTCCTAAATCCAGATTCTTTCTGCCTTGAAGTCTTACAATTTTAATCAAAAGCCAACTCTACATCCTCCAGCCGTCCTGATTATGTTTTGTCCTCTGACTTCCCTTGAATTTCTCAAAATCCTTGTGACACTATTACAATCAGAAAGATGTATGGTTATTATGGTATATTGGTTCCAGGGTGCTACAGCTATGATTTGATCCTTATTACAATTATCATTGGTTTTATGGTGGAAGCTTTTCCCTTGTTTGAAGAGGTTCTCAGACAAGAGTTGCAATCATTTCAAACACAAGATCAGAGTCCCAATGGAGTATAAAATTCAGGTTTCCAAGTTCACAGAGTATGACTCTACTCATAAGGCATCTCTAGCAATGTCTCAATTAATACTTCATGTGACTCAAAGAGGAGCAAATCCAAAGAGCAAAAGAGCTGATACGGAGGACCTGACTTCCATGTTACACATGAGGGTTTTGACAGGGAAGGGTTTCTTTCAGACTAGCTCTAGTTCAGTCCCATGAGCAGAACACCCACTGATGGCTGGCACATTTTAGATTTCCTCCAAAAGGAATTCAGCTTGCAAAGTCACATATTGCCCTGTGATGTGAGTCACAGCATGAAACAGAAGGACTATTGGGAGATTCACTTCAGAAGTATATTGCTGATCCTCATTCAAATGCTAGTTCTTGGTCCAAATAAGTAAATAAAGCAAGTGTTCAAAGTGTGTGAGGCATTTCCCAAAGAGAAGAGCTAAGATCTTTCTTTTCCCCACCTTGCAGACTTGACAAACTGCAGCAATATTGGGAAAACACTGAGGATCAGCACAACAAGCATATTGTTCACAGCCCTTTTTGTTTGATTACTAAATTGTAAAGATGTTTTAATATGTGTCCACTATGCTTCCTCATCTTACAGCTTACAGAAACTGTGAAAACAAGACATCTTCAAGAACCAAATCAAAGAGAGAGAACAGAGGTTTTGTAGCATGGGTTAAATAGTAGGACTAGAATCAAGTTAAGAAATAGATGGGGAGGACAACATATGTTTCTGCTTTTATTCTCCTGAAAAATCCTAGAGAAGCATCAGATGGTTGAGTTGACTTTTATTAGAAGTTCTTACAAGTAGAGAGAAAGCTTGACTCTCAGGATGCTGAGAAGGGCTACCAACATCAGAGCTGAGGAATGGACAGGCTACCAAAATAAAAACTGATGTAAACTCATCTTCCAGTGTTTCTTATTAGGGAGTCAGTCTGTGCGACCTTTTCTCAAAGCCCATATTTTAAGTGCCCTCCAAAATAACAGCAATCCACAGACTTTCATCCTGCAAGTCTGACCATGGAAGGTTATTGATTATTTACCGAATCCTTTTGTAAAGATTATAGCTTGTATTGTGTTGGCTCCTATCAATAAAAGAATGTGTTCTATAGAGACAAACAATATGAAATGACTCAGTATACGATGAGATACAATAGCTTGTTTTATCTTAGGAACCTGTAATTATAGAGATCAAAAATGAAAATAAAGTGAATAAATTTTCTCAACATGAATAAATGCACATGCATAAGTATCTGCAGGGATTATGTTACCTTTTAACAGCCAGACACAATGGACAAAGAAATTTTAAAATATAAAGCAATTAAGCAGTACATTTGCTGACAAGCTGCATTAGCTACATGGCAGGAGTTTTAATTTAGCTTATTCTAATTTCATCTTTGCTATGCCTTTGAAATATATTAGCACTCCTTTACATGTTTTCCTAAGCCCTTGTCTAAAAAGCTGAACGTAAATGAAGTGAAAGTAGGTACTTTGATCTTCAGTCTTACTGGAAAAAGAATTATACGCATTGTCATGTCAGCGTACGATTTTCTCTTGAATATACAGGCTTTGCTGATCCACAGACTGCAATATCAAACATATCTCAAAGTGGTTTACATAATGCACTTCACATCTACATGAATGGCTCCATGTCCCAAGTGCAAGGCTCTGCAAATGATCCTATCTTTGTACTACACCATGCATTTGTTGACAGGTGAGTTTAATTCTTCTTGGTAAACCTAATATATTTTGTGTTTTTACAGTGTGCTTTTCACCTACATTTCAAAACTGCAAATATTTTACATGCCAGTACATGCACAGCATTTTCAGACATGTAGAACTGAGCTCTCCTATTACTTGAGAGCAAGTGTCTTTCCTAACCTGTCTGTATGTTCACTGGATTAAATATAATTTGAAACATTGACAAATGTATTCAGCTTTTATTACTAAGGTAAAAATAGTTCTTCAGTGATGTCATAGTGATTAATATATATGGATGTGTATGTCAGGAAGTTTGGACCAAAAGTGCGTGACTCATTTTAACACAACTATAATCAGTTGGAGCAATTCCTTTACATTCTAAATGTCAGTGCTGTTTTAATTTCTATTCCATAAGGAAAATCCAAGCATGCTATTCATAAATAAAGAAGAAAAAAATCCGTATTTCAGTGTGACAAACAAAATTGTGACTGTCTTTCGATAAAAGAGTACAGCTGTGCAGAATGAAAGGAAAGCAAACAGAAGGATATCATGTTTATTAATAAGAAAGGGTAGGGGAGCACAGTTTTGCAAGAAAAGAGTGAAATTGCTATGTTAAGGACAGCATTCCAAGATTTAATGGTGACCTTAAAAATTTCTGTGTCACTATAATACATGTGAATGGCTACAATTTACTGTGGACTGCATTACACCGAACTGTGATGACTAAAGAGCTATAAAAAAGAAAGTTAGCTAAGCAAAGAACTGTAAAAGCCACACAAACACCACTTGTTCTGGAGCAGTTTAAATTTTCTTACCAATTTCCTCTACTTTCCCACCATGCACTGGCCGTGACTTGGCTAATTAGATGCTTAGAACAAAAGATCTACTACCCTGTACAAACATTTCACAAATTCGTATGCTCAGATACCTACTGACTGGGACCCTGCCTGCATGCAGCAAGGCGCTTATTCAGATGAAAACCGAAATGGTTTATCTATTTGGGTCACTGAGGCATGCAGCACAGGAGGGATGCAGATTACATCTTGCAGACATCATATTGCAGTGAAGTTCTTTAGTTTCAGGCAGTTCACGCCAAAAGTCTTATATAAAACTTTATCATATTTAACCAAAAAGCTAGTCAGTGTAAAACACAAATTTGAAGTTGGGCTTTTTCTCCATAGTTTATATATTTAATGAGCCTAATGGTTGTAGTCTTCATACTTTACCCATCCAGAAACAAGGCATCAGGTCTAAGCAGGTCACCCAGGCATCAGTGGAATAGTTTCTTCAAAGGTTGACCCACCTGTCTTCTGCTCCGAATACCGTAGAGTATAATTAGCCTCCTGGAGGTGTCAGTTTTGAATCTCTTTTCAGTGAAAAGCTTTTCTTCAGAACATTTAAAAAGTTAAACGGTGTAGCTTAGCTGTGATTTACCATATCCACCCATTGACTGCTTGACAGGATGGATGCACAAAGGTTTCAGGTGTGGTTACAAGTTTCGAGTTTGGCACCTGGAAATTAACTTTCCAACATCTAGGCTATTAAAAAATGGATCAATTGAATATTCAGAGAAAAGGAACGCAGAAGGGAAAGCATTATGCTCCACAATATCTAAAGAATTGTTTTCCTTAGACATTCACACTTGTATAAGACCTACGCATCTCTTAGCTCCCACTCATTGCAGGGCTTAAATAGCACCTTGGTCTTCATGCTGACCGCTCCCACAGAGGAATTTCAGTTGTAGTCATTATGAGCCTCTGGAAACACTTTCATAACTGTAGTTGTTATCCATTTTAGAAGGCAAAATTATTTGCAAAAGGTAACATCATTAAATCCTGCTAGTGTTGAGGAAATAAATCACTGCACAGGCACTATAGGAGCAATACAGATATCCATGATGCAACCTCATCCCATCTGTGGCAGAAAGAATGTTACCAGTGCTCTGCAGCTGCTGTGTATATGGGCTTTAGTACACATAGATGTAAAAACTGATAATAATGCTGCCTTTTGTATAAGTGACAGAAATGCATTACCATGATTAAGGTTACTTAGCAGCCTTATCCATGACAGTTTAATCATGCTTTTAGTTATAATTAATAAGTAGGTGACTGATAGGTACATACAGTACATTTTAAAAAACTCTGTTCCTCTCCTACATAGACTTTAAATCTGAAGGGCTGCGAAGAAGTTCTTTTCTGAGAGGCAAGCAAGAATATAAAGAATAGAGGAAATGGGAAAAACAGTCTCCACAGCAGCAGAAGCATTTTTTTTTTTGTGGTCCATATCAACTTCTCTCATTTGAGCAGAACACTTTTGAGCTGATCGCTATCACTACATTGGGCCAATGGGTTTTTAACTAACTTTTTAGCTAAATCTTCTGCTGAGGACAACATCTCTTCCAGGCCTTGGTGAAGACATGGAAAGTTGTGAGATGGGGGTTTACTGGCAAAGGGTGTAAAAAGACTGGACACCAGCAACTACAAGTCTGCTGGGTCTTACTAAGGCAGGGAACAGCTCTGTGTCAAGAAATCAAGAATGGTGCACCACTTTGAGCATCCATGTAGGACCCAGAAGAGGGATTCCTCACTCCACTGCCAATTCTTTGGGTGAAACTGAGGGTGTAGTTTGGTCTCCCAAACTCAAATCTCCTGGAGATGTGTTTCTTTCCCATTGATTTCAACAAGACTTTTGAGGAGCTGTTGATCTGAGCTTCAGCTAACCCATCTGTAAAGTGGGTGATATTAGATGCCTACGCAACAGGGACGCTGTCAGGGTAAATGCATTAACGACTGTGAAATGCTCAGTTACGACCATAATAGGAGTGATAGAAGTAAGGCAATAGATCATTGGAACTGATTTTACATAGAAACATATGGTACAGAGGAGGATAAACAAGTGTATACGGAGTCTGCTGACAGGTGTGAGCCAAATGTTAGGAGCTGCTTTCCAAACTGAGCAACAGTCAGCCTCCCATCTGCTACCCCCCAGCCTTTCCTACCCGGGCCTGACACACAAAATGAGGGAAGGATGGACGGACCAGAGGTGTAGTTGAGAAGATCTCTCATGTGAAAAGCAAAGTGTTTGCTTACAAACACTCCGTTGTTTTTAGGTCATTCTCTTTCAGCAATGCAGAAGTATCAAGGTACCCAGGCAACAGCTGTCTTAGCAATGATAAATTAGGCTCCTTGTCTTCTTATTTGCTAGCTAGAAGACCTAGAGATCAGACCTCAGTGCTTGTAAAAGCAGGTGACCACCCTGAAAATTATTAATTGTTAATTGAATGGCTTAAAAAACAAGAAAAAAGATGCAACAAAATATACGTTCAGCAAAAATGAGAGCTTTTTTAGCTCTGTGAAGCATTTCTCTTAATTGCAAATCTCTTTGCTATTCAGATATGCTCTACAGTCAGCACAAGGGAATAACAAGGGAGGAGTCAACCCACTCAAGCTGGAAGGAGCAGCTGCACAAGCAGTGAAAGCAAGGGCCCACAGTCCCACTTAAGCTCACTAGGGTGTTTTCTTTGCTCTGAAAAGGAACTCTTTCCTCTGCCAGCTTTTCAGCCCCTCCATCCCTATAGCCACATAGTATCTTCACCTGTTCTCCCTGCACTTCTGCCCTTTGAATGTTTCTTCAATCTTTCTTCTCATTTGTTCTGTACCTCTCCCCTCCTTGACTTCCACATCCCGCCCCAACAGTTCCCCTTGCAAACTGCAAGAAAAACTAAATAGCAATGGGGAAACTGAGTTGCCATTAAAGATCTCCATACTACTTTATGCCTGTACAGCAGCTAATGCGATAGGGCCCCCATGCTCATCTCGTTTCTAAGTTCTGCAGTGATAGACAGGGTTTATTACAATAAAATGGATGACTTTCAAAGGCCCTGATTTTAGAACAAGCAATTTAGAATTTATTTTCTGGAGAAACACAATAGGGTGTAGACTTTCTTGCACCTCTAAAATCTAGACTTGTTAGACTACTTGTACAGCTAGACCCAGATTGTCTGTTCTAGCGGTGCCACAACTACAGCACCTTTTTATCCAGCTTTCATGAGTAACCAAACAGCTCAGAATACTTCTGCAGCCATCATTGCATTAACTCAATGCCCTGATCAGTTGTTCCTCTCTGTTCATACCCTTCTACCATTTCTTTGCTCTCTGTCACATCAGATGAACTGCTGGTCTCTACTTTCAAGGCCTTTTACTGCCCATCCCCAAATCATCCCTTATTCATTGCTAAGGAACTCACCCCTTCAATAAGTTTGTGATACCAATCTCTGTCTTACATCTGTTTGGCATTCAGTCAAGTCCCTGTCTCCTGTTCCCAGTACTCCTCCTGGTAGGGAATTGTTCACCCTACACATCCACAGATACAATCACTGTTCTTCCTTCGGCATGATACTTGCAGAAAAGCTCAGATATTAGCAAGCTGAAACCTTCACTTAGTGGTAGACCTTTGTGGTTCCACTGCATGGTTGCCTAGTCCTCCTCCCATCTGTTTGTATCCATCTGTTGTCCTTTGTCCTATGTGTATATTATAAGCTCTGTCATTAAGGGACTGTCTAATTGCACTGGTCTGTGCAGTGCCTGGCATATTCTTAGCCTCTGACTATGGCTCTCAGGTATCAAAGCAACATGAGCAACAGGAGACAGCAATTGCTTCATTTACAATCATATGAAATGGCAATGACAAGAGACAGCTGGACATCCCTATACTGATCTTGTTGCTTCAGTTACTCTTTTGCTTGCTATCACACAGGCCTAAATCCTTGCATCAAAGAGGTAAAATCTTCAGGGGTGGAGGGGTGTGCATTTGTGTGTGTGCATATACGCTCTGCTAAAAGTAATCCAAGTCAAGCATAAGGTTTCATAGGAAATGGAGACACTCTCATTTACAGCTACTTACATATATGCAAGCTTCCAAACGGGTGCAGGAGAAACTCTCCTACGCATCAGCTTCAGAGCCCAATGAAAATGCCACTAATTCCGCCTGATCAAGGCAAATATCTCTGTGCTGTTCAGCAACATCAGCTGCCATAGACTCCTCTGCAGGATGCTAAAATAACCCCTTCTGCTTCAGTGGCAGGCTGGAGCTGGGACCGTTAGGAAATGTCAGACTCTGGCTTATCTGAGGATCTAACAATAAAATGTTCCTTATCGCATTGCTTATCTGTAAAGTGTTAAACTGAAAAGCATGTACGGAGAAATCTGTTCAAAAATATATTAGAACTGAAAATCTACACATCCTGATTTGCATGCCAGCAACGCCCCATTCCCGAAGCCAACTTTATGGACATTTTCAGTCGCTGTGGACTCAGTACACTCACCTTCATGCCAGTCCCTTCTCTTTCCACTCCAAAAAAAAGTTAGCATTATGTCAAAAGTGATTTTGTTGGAAAATACTTTAACAAGAGGAAATTTGATTTTCACTCCCAGGAGATGTCAAAATAAAAGCTTCTTATTTTTACTCTGTTTTTGAAACAGAACATTTTCAGTTTCTCTTAAATGTCATCTCAGGTTTTTTAAACCAAAAAACGGCATGAGAAAAACCAAGTTGTTCTCTTGTTTTGAAATGTTGACAGGAAACAAGAACTTTTTTTAGCAGTTAAAAACTATTTGCTTCAAGAATTTGGAACACTTGGAGTGAAAGCATTCAAAAAGAATCATTAGAAATTCTTGTAAGGCAACACTAGGTTTCCAGACTTGTTTAATACATGAAATAAGATTCATTCCCATTCCTTACCCTGAACTGTTTCCAGTAGAAGACAACAGAGACAAACATGAGGCCTAGGAAGTGTTATCCCTATTTGGTATATGGAAACTTAGAGACACCAAAACAAGTGACTTAAGCACAGCTGAGATGGAGATTGTCATACAATGATGTATCAGCTAATAATAATAAAGTGCAAAAATGGAGAAGTCACTGCATAAACACTAAGCATATAATTAATTTTCTCCCTTGATATGGGCACAGCAAGACTCTTACTGCTTTCTGAGGTATGTTTGCAAAAAATTATGACACAGCCTGAAAGTCATATTTTTCTGGAGCTGAATGAACTATGGCTTGGAGCCACATGAAATCTGTTAGACAAAGGCGGGTCAAGAGGCTGCCATTAGCCATACACATCTTCCCACAGTAACAGTTAACCCACAATGCTTCTGCATTGTGTCAGCTCAGGATCTTACTGCCTGTGCCCAGCACTGTAACCTCCCAAGTGCCTGCATAAAGGCAGTGGATGAGGTGAAGTCATCTTCATAATTATCCCTGACATGAAGGTGAAACATGGTTACAGTCCTTGCACTCAGTGAAATCATGAACATCACTGAGCTACTGCTATGCCCAAGGGTAAGCAAGTGCAGCTTTTATGAGCGAAGCCCCTGGGATTTGCTCCTGACCTAGGGATGTTTTGCATCATTTCCAGAACAGAGCTGAGATGATGGTGTGTAGCAGGACAGCCCCTAATGCTCCCAAATACTACTTTACCTCATAAAAGCTTTTGCATTTTGCTAATATATCTTTTGATATCTTGATCTGGCAGCTGAGTGAAATCTTGTGGAAGCTGGTGGGTGTGACAGTCATTTCTTACTCAGGATGCATGTCCATAACTTTTAGGCTGTCTTTTGGAATTAAACATCTGGAGTATAAAGTGCCTTTGCACTAAAAAATTGAACCGTGTTCACCATGCAGCAGAGATGGGAGGCGTGGGATGATACCAGTGGCGGCTGTATGGTTTCAGTGGGACTGTATGCATACGCTGAATGCATGCAAGATGGATAAAGAGGGAAAAAAAACACTTCAGAAGCAGATAGGGAAGGCAACAGGAATCCAAGGACAGTTGGAGAAGCACTTAAATGTGGTGATTATGGAGTAGTAGCACAATATCCAAAGAAGACCCCGTAAACCATTTTATGTGTAGGACTATGAATAGTGAGGAGCTCTGTCTAGGAGATTACCTTAGGCCTTAGTCCTCCTGTCCCAGGGAACTCTCTTGTCCTCTGGCACCTGGGCTAGTGCGAGTGTCAGCATTGGAGCTGATGGCGTGCCCACACCTTAACTACCTGTTAACACGTAGGCCTGCATCAGAGCCACAGATAGCAGGGCTGCTGGTTTCTCCCTCTAAGGAAACACACCTTCAGCATTGGCTGAGCTCTATTCAGCTCAGCTGCTGCCTCTGCTAAGGCACCTTTTAGTCTTTTGATGGATAAATCCACTCAAAATAATTATTTTTATCTCTGCACAATACCTAGCACAGAGGGTTCATTTAAACTCAAGTTCAGAAATTACTATAATACAAACACCCACAACACATGTAATGTGTTGTGTGTATGACCCATTACTTGTGTATGTAATAAGACTGAGTCTGGGAAGGTTATCTCCCCACCTCCAAAGCTCTTGGGAGAATTAATTACATTTTTGCAATGCATCCTGGGTAGCAGTTGCCTATCAGACCTCTTTGCCCTGCCTTGTGTGTATTACATGGCTCTTACTGGGAAGAGAGTCCTGATCAGCATGCACAGCTCCATCCCACCAGCAGGCTCTGCGGCACGGCAGCAAGGCAGCCCAGCTCTCACCCTTCTCTGATGCTTAACAAAATCACCTCGTTAACAGCAGCTGCTGCGTTGGAAACCACCATGTCACAGACACCAGCTCTGTTTTACCAGCACATCAGAGGAAGAAAACTGCTCTCCAGCAGAGCGTTTCATATGAGGGTGGACCAGGAATGACTTTGGTCACAAACTTTATTGGCACACAAGTATGAGATACAGAGCAGATCAGTACTGAAGTGGTGGGAAACTCGAGCATGGAAATTTTTAGAAATGAAAGCAGGGAAGGATTTGTCTTAATTGTTTCCCCTTGGGGATGTCTATAAATGTGCAGGAGGACACAGTCCCTCTGTTACCACAAGCCCTTGGTTGGCATTGAACCAGAGCTGCTAACCTTCCCCTCTTAACCTCTCAGGCTTAGTAGCATGTTAACTGGAGCTACTCAGCTTGTTTGATGGAGCTGACTCACTCAAAGTGGGCTCAGTATGTGGGTAGAGTGAGTTCACATCTACTGCAAAATACCACATAAATATATCCATGGAAAACAGAGTGTAAGTGGGAAGGCTGGGGTGTTGCTGAGAAACACAGCTCCCCGGTATCTCTCCTTTGATATCTCCGTGTCTGGGGCTGAAAGGCAAATCATATACCGAGATGCTGAAGCTGGACTCTCAACATCTATTTCAGTAAGGCTGGGCAGTTCCTGCTACTGCAATTGCAAAGCACCCAAAGGGATGCAGGAACAGCCTTGGAGGGTCACACCACAGGTCCATCTAACCTGTACCATGGCTAGAGTGGTGGCCAGAAACAAAAGCGAAGGAGTATAGGTTTAGAGCAACCCTCCTCCAGAAGACCTCCCTGCTTTGCCCGTTGAACAGACAGTGGCTGAGTCTATATAGTACACTTGAGATTTCATCTGCGTCTAAAGTAACTCACACTCTTAAATAAGTCCTCTAGCAATCCACAGATAGACCATACAGAATCAGAGACGGAGAGAAATAAGGACAAGGAACAGTCTCTGGAGTTAAATGTTCTTTTTATCGATTAAGCATATATAAAACCTATAGTGCTGCTGATCCACCTTGCTTTAGGGCAACAGCAAGAGGAAAGTTAAACAGACATCTTCTGGATTATATGTGAAATACAGTAGTTGGCAATCTCACCTGCTATGTCATTATTCAGGCTAGATGTTTGTAATGACCCATTCTGCTCTTAAAAATCAATAATATGGGAGGTTCAGTTCAAATAATCCCATTTAAAGTGCATGTTTCATATCACTTACTGCAAGATTTTAGTTCAGCCAACGCAGTTACAGAATGGATCACTTTGTACGCTACATATTATGCAAGCGATTAGTGGTTTTTAAAGGGAAAGGTTGCTTTGCCCTGAAACTTGGCAAGAGCCGCATGGTTAGTCTTCACCTATTCTCTTAACACAGGAGGAGGAGAAAGCTCTCTCTCTGACACAGCGATCAAGACAAGCTCTGATGCAGACAGCTAGCATAGCGTTGAGTTTCCTTCCTGCAGCACTTCTGCAATAATAGCTGCTGTAATTGTTCGAATTGTAAAAAATCACAGGAAAACATGGTACTTTTCTCACCCACGTGTAGCTACCTTCTATTCATCAAAAGAAATTATCACTTTGCCACCGTAGATGTGATTTATATATTACATGCCCTTGTGAACCTCAATAATGACAATCTCTCAGTCTCAAAAGAATTGAATTACAGAGCACAGGAGTGGGTTACACAGAGTCAGTCCAGCTACCTCCACAGCAGTCCATTTTAATCTGCTTGTTATCTTTCTCTTCAGGGGAAACTAGTTATTAAACTTTGGAGCAGCTGGCATTTCTACTATCTCTTACTTCAAGTGATGTTTTTCCATTAGCTGCAAACCGTGGCAGAGATGAACCTGAGAAAGTTAACACAGGATACACACTCCAGCAAATGTTACTTTTTTTTCTTTCCATGCAACACACAGTTGCATTTGTATTTCCTTATTTACAAAGCACACAGGACACACCATCATGTCTCATTTGTATCTTGGGTTTTGCAGTGTTGGACAGCATTGGAGACCTAAATCTGAATGAGAAATAAATATTTCTAGCCAAAAATTGCCCTGGTTTGACAGCAAGGGGTGAAACAATACACATGATGACAGCTATTTTAAGGAACAAGAATTTCTCTCCTGCACCTAGGAAGAGTCATTGCTGGCTTTCATTGGTGTAAAACCGAGGCTGGCTTGATTAAGAAAAGTGATAGAGTTTAGATCAGATATCTGACTGAATCTCAGCCCAGCTAAGCCTCACTTAAACTCTCCATTTCTTTCCAGCAGAGGTGCAGAAAAAGCTTCTGCAGGAGTTAGCTTGCTTTATCAATATCTGGGTTACGATGAGGCCCTCCCTAGTCCTACAATAGAGAATACTGACATTCCTCTGCACAGATTCCTACACAATTTCCAACACTTAGCTCCTGCTTTTAGTGTTGTGAGCGATGTGTCATGCTCAGCTTATCCATTATCTCTTTTTCCAGTAGGAATAAAGCTTTTTATGTTGTAATCCATCAGCAACTGATCAAATTCAGTACTTGTTGGTTCAGGCTACCCAGTTTTCCAAGAAGGCAGAAAACAAGAATATTTCTGTGAGGTTCATTAACTGGGAAAGTGGATCACAGGTCTGCCCAGCAGGTTAGGCTTTGTGGTACAGAAGCCATGCCCCAGACTTATAGGCAATGGGATCAAAGTCCCAAGCAGCTATATGGGTTTCCTGGGAAGAGTTAGGCTTTCACAGTGTGACTCATGGAAATTGGCACAGAAAATGGGAATTAGAAATGCAGGACTTCAGCAGCTCTCTCTGAGAGAGCGGTACTTGGTCCTACACCACCAGCAGTGATCTCTGCTCAGGATCGTTTTATCTGAATTCTCTGCAGGACTCAGGTGCCTGAGGAGCTTTTTCTGAAAATAGGGGTTGGAGGAGCCGCTGCCTTTTTTATTCTAGAACAGAAACACTTGGAGCACTGATTATTGGAGCAATGACTGGAAGCTGTGTAGCCCTCTGCACCCAAATGAGCATGTTAAATAGCAATGAGAGATCCAACTGCATCTTTGCCAAATGGCTATGGATATTTAAATTTTTTAACATGAAGAGGAACAGTTTCAGCTGGAAAGGCTGAAGACCCTTTCTCTTCCCCTAATCCTACAGAGGCATTGAGGGCATTTTAAAGATAAGGAGGAAAAACTGCTCTAAATCACATTGATAGAGGGAATATTAAAAATATCTTATAGCCGGAGCAGCTGCAGTAACCTTGAAGCTTTCAACAAAGTAGGACATGGGCAAAGAAAGTGGCATTGGTTGTCTCTTAACTGGGATTGGTTGTGTGGGATTATACCTTTACCATCTCCTTCCCTCTTGTTTCCTTTATCTGACACTTTCTGAGCACCCAGTTTATAGCACCCAGTGCCATAAATGAGAACAAAGGAGATGGAAGGAAGTACAGATGCTTGTAGTGGGATGGTGAAGCAGAGCCGTGCCAAGATCCTCAGGCACCACATGGCTCCCCAGCTCTGGTGGTACTTTGTAATGGGTGGGAAGGTGTCAGCATGGTGCACGTTATTATACCTCATCCAGAGAATGGTCCTTCAGGAGGCAGCCTGCAGCCAGTGTCAGTCTGGCTGAATAAGTAAGGGGCTTGATGTCATCTGCACATTGCCCCTCAGTGTTGCGGGTGGTCTAGTCCACTGTGGTCTACAAAAACAAACAACCTTTTGGTTCAGAAGGTGGAGTAAAGGAAAACAACAAAGTAGGCCAGACCTTTCCTGAAAATGAATATTCATATTTCAGAGACATATAATCGAACTACATGGGAATATATGCTCCAAGAAAAAAATCAGAAGCACAACATTATATGAGGGAACAGCTCCACTGGGCTCAAACATCCTTTTTTGTCTGTTTTGTACAAGTCTGGGTTTAAAGTGTTAGGGGTTGACAAATCTAGTAGCCCAACAGTGGTATGGCTACCACAGCTCCATGTTCTTGGGTCCAACCAGTAATGAGGCTGAGCATGCATTCCCAACAGGCACACATACACACAATATTTATATACATGCATATGTGCTTGACCAGCAGATCAACACAAGTACAGCACTCACACAAATTCCAACAGCACCAACAACCTCATCCTCTTGCCCTCTTTGGCTGACCAGGATGAAAGCCTGTTATGGCAAAA
Source organism: Theristicus caerulescens (assembly GCA_020745775.1). NCBI lineage: Eukaryota > Metazoa > Chordata > Aves > Pelecaniformes > Threskiornithidae > Theristicus > Theristicus caerulescens. Next base: position 123,310,307 of record CM036559.1, on the reverse strand, counting down.
TACATACACATATGTGTATATACACACACATACGGTCTGGATCCCTGCATAACTGGCCTTAGATACCCAGTCTACCTGCTAACTGCCCCTGGATCACGTGGTCTCCCAGTTGCCTCACCCACAGGCAGACACACACCTGCACACATGCACAAACAGGTCTCTCCGGTAGCTGGTCCAGGGACTGGCATAGAAGTAACTTGACAGTGGTACTGCAAGGGTTTGTGGAAGAGGCGCTGTGCCCAAGGATGCTTGCTGCATGCTGCAGCTTGGAAGTGACAGTGCAAGCCTGGATGTTCCCCAGCATCTGGGACTGGACACAGAGCAAGCACTGTAACCCAGGGCAGTCCTTAGCGGTGATTCAACAGCGGGGGAGGCATAGCCTCAGAGGCCTTAGATGGATTTCTCACAACAATTGAGGGCAGCATCTTAATTTTTAATCAGACACTTGCATTATGGCCGGCGCAATTTGTTTACAATCTGCCTGAGAGTCCCTGTAGTGTCTTTAGCCAACTTAAAACAAAAAGAAAAAAATGACACTGCAATAAAACCGCATGCATTGGCAAAGAGTACAGTGCCTTGACTTTGCAACCTCAGCATTAGCAGCTCTTCCAGGACTGAAGCACCAATGTTTCCCCCAAATGCTTGGGATGGGAATTACCTGAGGTTACTTTGTAATACCAGTGGACTAGTGCCAACTTTTAAAGTGATGACTACTGTGTAATCACAGTCCTTGGACTGGCATTTCAGCTTTCCTCAGTTTGTTTCCTTTTCCCTTTCTTTCCAAATGCAAATACATGTTGCTTGCCAGATTTCTTTTACAGAATGTCAGATCTCATGATACTGAAATAAATTGTATAAATGAGCTCTAAGCAACAATGTTCTACCTTCCTTCTGCCATAGTCAGCCTGATCTAGCCTCAGTCTCACAACTGTAGATGAGGAATGAAAGTCTATTTCAAATCTGGCACAACTACAGACATGGCTTCATATTTGAATGTGATAAAGTTATTAGTGGCTTATGAAGTTGCCACCTAGCAGCTGAGCCGTTAGTACTGAGTGCAGGCTCAGCTGAGGCATGGATTTATCAGGCTACTGAGAAAAAAAGGGCACAGTTTCACTGTTGCTTTAAATCAGCTTAACCTGGCACATAGGTTAAGAAGAAGAAACAGTCCTGCTCACCAATTAGTGCTACCCAGAGGTGCTCACCTCCTTTCCTCCCTTGTGCTGATGCTGGCCATCATGCCAAAGCACGATGAATCAGGTCCATGACTTTATCTCCTCTCAGCTATCCCAGAACAAATAAAAACAAACGAGATGTTTGATTTTAAACCAAATCAGTTCCTTAATCCTGGTTATGGCATGGTCGTGCAAATGCTTACAAGCAAAGTGAGGACAAGAAGGCAGGAGGAAAGCAAGACTGTGTCCTCAGTAGTGGTATGGACCTAGATTGACCATGACCCTTAACCATAAGGGGAATGTAGTCCTCCCACTGGGGACACCTGCAGTGTCACACATGTTCCTGGTTGCATGGCAGAGGAATACATACAGAGGTACCGAACCCTTTTCTTCCCCCTTGCCCTCTCTCCAGCTGCCCTTAATTGCAAGGTAAAACACACCAGATTAAACTTCTCCTAGAAAATCTTCCTAAAGGGCCAGTTGGGTTTACACTAGGTGTCAGTGTCTCTGCGGTAGTTCAACAGAATGAAATCTTTAATAACAGATATTTAAGGTCTGGTTTCTCCTCCTACACTGCAATCGGTCAAGTGTAGCTCTGCTCATGACTGTGGAGGCACACTGTTGGGAAACAGCTCTTAGGAGAGACTCTTTTCAAAATGATAAATAAAATGCCTACCCTCATTGTTTTATTCTACTTTTTCCAGGTTTTAAGATTTCTTTCCTGTGAGCAGCATCTTTTTTTCAGAGCACAAAAGACTATCTGGAACAGTATGAAGTTATCCAGCCCATATACAGCAGTGTTCTTATACTCTGCTTGATATTTCCCACTGGCAACATAAACCCATTTATTTCTTGACTCATCCTTTCATTAGCTATAATCTCATTGCATATATTATTCATAGAATAATATGAATTCAGAAATATATATTGGTGGCCTTTTTTTAATCATCCTCAAATCAATCTTATTTTTCCCCCCATTCTTTAAACAAAGTTCTTTTTTTTTTTAATTAATTTTCCAGCAAGGCTCATTTCATTTCACTTTGTATAATCTGGTATGTATGGAGCAGAACAAGGAAAATATTCAGGTCTATTTATATGCAATTAAATGGAAGTGATATATCCATGTCTTTTATAGATGGCTTTAATTTTCTCTGTAAAAGCACCTTACCACACTAAAACTCTTTGCGAACGCAAAGTATATTTCCCCAGAATGAAAATTTAAACTACCAAAGCATCAACATACCAGGTGGGAGTCTTTATTACTTTTCACCACATACCAGCTCTTTAGACCTATCAGCGCTGGTACACACAAGTATTAAGCTTACTAACGATTAGAGAGATCTGTATACAGATACACAGCAAAAAACTTAAATAAAATTGAGACTATATGCTTTGCAATAGTATAACCTGACTCCAAGAGGTATCATAGTCTGGTAGGCACAAAGCGGTGCCATAGCTGAGGTCCCACTCCACTGCAGCATGTCTAGTGTGAGTTTAGACAAGTCATTTCTACTCTGAGTCTATTTTCTCTAAAGTAAAACGGGGCCTCTAACACTTTCTAAAATTCCTCTAATATGCAGGAGAAATATTTTTTTGCCTTTATGACTTTTTGGGAATCCCTCTGACCAGATAACCTCCCTTAGCTATTTCTGCATCAAGCATGCAGCTTCTGACTGAACCAGAAAGTTTAAGTGATAGTGAATTTATCATGTCCCTAGATCAGTTTTTCCAATGTTTAAATACAAACACTGAGCTTTATTTTAGCTTAAATTTGCCTAAATCCAACCCATTCTACAACATTAAAATACTGTTTCTTACCACAAAAATAATCTTTGCATAGACTGTTGATCATCACATAATCTAGTAATTCTAAAACCTTCAATATTTACTTTAATAAAACAGCCACTACAAAATAATTTCTACTTTGGAAGTGCAAAATCAGGAGATTAAGCATTTTTGATTTCTAAATGTGAGACAGGGCATCTTTCAAAATTCAAATTATTCTCCTATCCCTTTCACTTCCTTAGCCTCTTATTTGGGACATGCACTTTTGATTTCTTCAAGCAAAGGAAGAAGCCTTCCAGATGGAAACAGTCTTTGCTCTAATCTAGATAGAACTATTTTTTAATCTGTCCAAGGCCTTTAAATAAAAGCTACCTTTTCTGAATCACTTTTACTTGCTGCTGAAGAAATACAAAGGGCATTGGGGCTATCAGGAGACTGATCTCCATTTCAGTTAGTTCATTTCCATATTTTAAATTTCTATTTCTTAAGTCCTGATTGCTCATGACCCTTCTAGGTAAGTGTTGTCACCCTGGAGGATTTATGGTTTATCTCTGCTAGATCCCAGGTTGGGTTCTCCCCATTTCCATTCCCTGAATAAAATTCCCCATGACTTTTGATTAGCTCTTCTCTTCTTTCCTTTATCCATCCTTGTATTCCCCACCACGCCAACATCCCATCTGCTCTCTTCAGCACTGCCAACATTTCCCAAATGACGCCAGTCTAGTTGGGATTGCAATGCTAAAAAAGTCTCCGTGTCTGGAAAATGTCACTTGTACCTATACAAATAACTAATTAGCTGCTTGCCCTCTTTGTCTACATGCTGAGGAAGAAAGTAACCAACCAGACTGCTGTAGGAGTCAGACAGATTTCTCTCTCACTCAACTTCTGCCCAGTACTTTTTTTGCATAGACGAAATATGGAGATTGGAGTCCTGATCTGATTCTTTAGCTGTCTTTTTGTTACCTTTAGTCTCATTATGTCAAGAAAGGGAGGAAAAGTGGAATAAAATGGCCCTTCAGGTGTCATTTAATTCATAGTCCTGCTTTTTTAGGCTCTCAGGGCCAGGGAAGGATGCAGAGGTTCATACGAAGAGAACATAATAGCAGTGGTTTGCCAAGATAGCCAACAATCCCAGGGAGTTCAGGTCTGCTGTTCTGCTGTAATCCTGGCTTTTCTACCAGGAACTTTGTCACTCCACGAAGGGACCAGCTAATTGCATCAGCATTTTGTCTCTCTGCATGTAGCTTTAATTCTGCAGCCCTAAGCTCTTCCAAATTTGCAGCCACTGAGCAAAGTACAGAAAACAAATATGTATTTTCAAGGTACTAAAAGGAAATAACTTACAACATGGCTGCTTTTAAAGGAAGAAAAGAAAAACCTCTCTCAACAGTAAGTGGATCAACATCTGATGATGGAAATACTGATTTCTCTCTGTCATGGAAACCACATGCCCATTATCGGATAAAACAACTGTTTCTGTAGGCCAAGGCACATGAAGGAACTGTCAGATGATCCATCGTAGCTGTTCCGATGTGTTCTCTTTGCCTACAGACAGGATAGCACTGCATGAAGGAGAGCACATTTGATGTTAACTGCCTTAAATGTAGCCAGGGATTGAGAAAGCACCTTATCTGAGGAAAAAAGTATCCTACAACGTGTAATTCAGTGGTCCCAGTACTCTGAAACAAAAGACAGTGTGATTATTTTCTCCAGCTACACTTTTTTTCGGCCCAAGATTTTTCAGTTAAAACGAGTCTCCTAGAACATGGGCACTGTGCCAATGTCACTACCTGGCTGATAGCAAAAGCCATAGGCTACTTCAGGATTTCAGCTTTCCTTAAAAATGTATGAAGGGAGTTAACAGCCTCAGTTGAGGAGGCATAAAATGTAACTCTCAGATACGAAATGGCTTATGGTGCCCAACAAGAACTATTTGTACTTCACAACAAAGATATCGCTTAAGTTGTACCTTCTCCATGGATTTTCTCCCCAACTGGTTGCAACTGGGAGGTTTCTTTTTCTGCTCAGCTAGGAAACCTTTCTTGAAAGGCAAGGGTAAGGTTCCTTCTTTCATAACTTTTCTTACAAAATATGAGTAAGGCAGGGAAATGGCAGTGCCCCCCTTTTAAAAGGAGAAATACAAACAGATGAGGATGTAAAAAATACTGCTGATATACTAAATCTGTCAGTTTTCTCAGGCAAAAGAAGAAAAACATGAAGATCCTCATGAAAATACAGAGCGTCATGCATTATCTTGCCAAGAAAAAATGAGTATTGTGAGCTCATCTTACTGAACAAGCTGGGAACAAGACTTGAAGTGGAAAGAATAAATGCAACTTCACCCAATTGCTTTATTAGCAAGCAGAATATGATCCTAATCTTTCAAAGTGTCAAAAAAAAAAAAAGATAAATGCACAGGGCCAGCTATTCTAAACAGAGTAATGGAAAGTGTGACTCTCAAACCCTAATGGATGTTTCTGAGATTTCTACAATGGCATACAGATATGTTGGAGGAAACAGTTTTCAGTAAAGATTATAAGATTTTATGCTGGCTAAAGGAGAGAACTGTTCATAAACAACTCAATGAATTGTGCAACATATCTTGTGCATCAGCACAACTCATCATATCAGTAATTAGAGGCATATGATTGCGTCTAAATCTAAAGATCAGCTGCAAGGGCAGACGATTCAATGCTCCTGCTACTGCTAAGAAAAGCTTGATATCTAACGTGGGAACCACACTGCAAATGAAGGAATCCAAAAGTACATACGTTCATTTCCATGGAAATGCTCTGCATTTGCATTCTGCTTGAAAGATTACTGGCCTAAGGATTCTTCTTGAAACTGCTTATGAAATGGCAACATTTCAGTCATCCAGAGAGGATGCTGCATTTCAGGGCATGTCATATAAAGCTATTTCAGGCGAATGACAACTTCTGGCTCTGAGTCTTGTGCTCATCAGCCCTCCAGATTTTCAGAATGTGGCTGCTCAGCGTTTTCTAAAAATCAGGCCTCAAGAAGTACCTCAGATTGAGCATTCAAAAGTTAGGGTATGGATCATAAGCAGACTTTCAAAACCTGATCCAAGTCCTATCTCTGATTTCTTCTTAAAATATTACCATGTCCCCATAACCGAAGTATCTCTGTACCTCTAACAGCCCTGTGCTGCAGAGAAGAGCTATCTCAGCTCCCATCTGCAACTGCTAGGAAAACAAGGCACCGATAGTCAGAGTGCCTTGCCCAAGACACAAATGAAAGCCAGCCAGGGAAAGGACTGGAGTCCAACACACCCCTCTACTCCCCTCAAGCTAAACTAATGTCCTCATTTCCTTTATATTCTATGCCTTTTTTAAAGATTACTGAATTTCGCTATGCAGTTCTCCAAAGATGTAATCTGATTACAGTTTCTGTTCAAACTTTCTTGTGATAACTGCAGCTGGAGCCTTGATATCATTGTTTAAATTTATCCATCTGAAAGCTTCAGCTGAACATTATTATTCTGACAAGAGTTTTTCTAGACAGGGCTGATGAAATTAACTGAAGAAGAGAGCCACAAATGAAGATTTTAATCAAGATTAATACCTGCATTGTTAAGGGTTGACAAGATGTATGAACATAGTGATGTTGTCATCTATTAAATCTTTTGATCCTAAAAAAAGAATCAAGGCTTTGGTCCTACCTTTGTTTTGATGAGTGTGAGAGGGCTTTAATTTGGTGGGGTAAGCAGAGTGTTTCTCAACACTTCTGCCCAAAGGTAAAAATCTACTGGCAGAATCCCTGGATGCTCTGCAGAGATTCTGATACTGCCAAGCACTTGCATTTGGGTCTGTGTTTCTGGGATAACTTGAGTCCCTGAAGAGCTGGTTAATAATTATAAGAGGGGGGAAAGTCTGTGTCCTCCAGCCAGTGGCCGATGTCAGGGACCAGCAACTGTTGAGCCAAGATTTCAATTAAAGTACAATCTACAGGTCTCTTCAGACCATTTCCAACTGATAAATTAATTCAGTGATCCCTCCCTGATGCTCATAATCCCCTCCTACCAATATCTTCTGATCGAGCATGGGGTCCCCTTTCTTCACGTATAAGATACCTGCATCTGCTCCCCTTGCAGCATCTTGCCAACTCCCTTATTCCAACCATCCAGGTGTCTGCTGACAAGCCAAGGTCACCGTGTAAACAGCAGGGAATTAGGGGAAAGATTTGAGGATTGAAACAAAGTGAAGAACTGAGCAGAAAAAGCTCAAGACGCAAAGGGAGGAGAACTGAGAATGTTTTGGAGGGTGGTTAATTTTTCTTTCCAAACACATCCAGTAGTTGACTTGAAAATGTCAATACAAACTCTTCCCATACTGCAGCCTTTAAGCTTTCTGCTTGCACGTTAAAGAACAGACATACAGCCCTGCACTGACAGACAGTTAATGGGAGAAACTTTGGCAGAGAAAACTGGAAAGGAGCAGCTGAGGTCAGAGGTGTGGGTAACAGCTTGTATTAGGTTTTGCATGGCAAGGTTTTGGTAGTAAGGGGGCTGCAGGGGTGGCTTCTGTGAGAAGATGTCAGTCTGCCCCCATGTCAGGCAGAACCAATGCCAGCCAGTTCCAAGACAGGCCCACCGCTGGCCAAGGCTGAGCTCATCAGCGATGGTGGTAGCACCTCTGTGATAACACATTTAAGAAAGGGTAAAAAAAGCTGTGCAACAGCAGCTGGGAGAGAGGAGTGAGAATATGTAAAACAACTCTGCAGACACCAAGGCCAGTGAAGAAGCTATGGCTGGAGGAAGACTCTTTCCTGATAGCTGACCTGCTTTATCAAGTTTTTTGACTCATATAGCTTATCCCTTCTTCCTCAGATGTTTCCACCTCCTTGGTGATGTCAAACCAACCATGATGTAGCCATACTTTAATGCAGGTGTGAAAAATCTTGGTAAGAAAATAGAGGAAGGGGAACAGGACTGAGCAGCTGGCCACAAGACCATTCAGAACCAGCCATAAATGTTTCTGAGGGTGAGGAGGAAGGACTGAGGTCTTTAATCCTTTTCTCTATATCCTTCACAGCCATGTGAATTCCTAAGCAGAAGTTGCAGTCAGGTCACAGTGAGACAGTGAACTGCATTTATGGAATTAAAAGCATATTCAGCCTTTCTGCAGCACTGCAGGCCTTTGCTTTTTGTAGGCTTGCATAGGAACTCAGCACTGAAGTAGCTAACCCCAAATGACTTGGAAAGCATTACATGCACATGAACACAAGTCATTGCATGCCACTCTCTTCCCAGGGTTCGCAAAAAAAAGCATCAACACCTTTTTTTAATTTTCAAGAAGAAAAATTCTGCCAATCTCCGCCATTAACTGACATGCTTTTTCTTCTACAGCATTTTTGAGCGCTGGTTAAGAAGACACAGGCCCATGCTAGAAGCTTACCCAGCAGCCAACGCACCCATTGGGCACAATCGAGAAAATTATATGGTCCCCTTCATCCCCCTTTACAGAAATGGAGAATTTTTTAAACCCTCAAGAGAGCTGGGGTATGACTATGAGTATCTGCAAGAACCAGGTAACGTTACTGTTTTGCGTAAATGTCAGATTTGTTGCCTATAACCTGGAACATGTCTGTAAAACATGTCTAAAAATCCAGCACTTAAAAGAGTGATCCACTGACTTTCTGCTAGCCCTATGGTTATTTAGATGAACACAACTTAATCATTCATAATGCTAATTCATTTAATCAAATTAATTTTGCACTGTTTAGTAATAGTTTTGACTTACATTGTTGTTCAAAGGTAGTTTTGGGTTGGGCATATTGGCACAAGGAGGACAGAGGCCCTTGGGGCTGTAGCTGCTGGGGAAGCTCAGGTAGACCAGGTCTCATGCTCAGAGTAGTGGACTTAGTAGTTTTGCTTGAGTAGTACAGGCCTCCTTATTGTGTATGGGAAGGGTTAAAAATCTGTTAAAGATATAAAGTTGCCTGGAACGGAGGATTGCTCAGACACTTTGGCCCAATCCTTTATGGAATTGGGCCATTGGAATTATCAGATCTGTTACGTTCACCACTGCCAAAAGCTACCCAGGATGTGGGGTGCAGTTACCCTTGCAAAGCATTGGCCATTGAACAGGTAGGTTACTGGGCATATTTGCTTTCCCTGTTGGAGATAGAAAACTTTCTGTGAACATGTCTCTTCAATTAAAAGGCAATTAAGAGCTGAAAGTCCAATTACTATACAGCAAAAGCACCAGCGACATTTTAGCGATGCTAACATTCTTACAGCTTGCTTTTTGTCTTTACCAAAACAATATTAATTCTCAGGGCATCCCTGCTTTTCTGACAGAGTTTGCTTACTAAAGGGGGTGTATGGTTTCTGCATACTTGATAAACTGTCCAATCATGCATTTATCTTGTTCGTTCTTTTCTCAAGTAAAATCTAGCTTGTGATTTAAAGTCACCCAGAAAACACGTTTTTGACTATTTATTTCATGTGTAATGAAAGGAATCTGCAACTCTCCTGTATAATTGTTAAGGCTGTTTTAGTACTACAACCCAGGGACAGAAGTCAATATTTCTCATAACATGCCATAAACAATTTGGTCAACCCCAAGTATTCAGACAGAAAATAATCTAATAAGAAGTGCTTCAAATATAATATCAAAATTTTTATTTTGATGTTATTAGTAGTAATTTTGCCTTTTTATTCATGTTGCCATAATTTAATTCCTCATCAAGACCAGAAATATTTATACATATTTTTAATGAAAGCCACTCATTTCCTAAAACCACATTATTCCAAAAATTGTACCACTAAAAAAGTGCCAAATACCATGACTTTCAGAAGCACTGAGTGCTCAATTGGTACTGCAAAAGGAAGCAAATAGTAAACTATTTACCATTTAACAATTCACTTCTGTTGCTTCCTGGTCTCTTCCCTTTTCTCAGGGGATCACATGGTCCTCAGAAAAGGAAATTCTTATTAAATTCTGCCCGTGTTTTTAACACTGAGGTAATGAAAGTAGTTCTTTAATTATTTTGAAAGATCAACACAAAGAGTGAAATTCAGCCTCATTTAGAAAGCCCAGATAATCCTCGGATGTCGCTCAACCCCTTGTTAATCTCACGGAAAAGAAGAGAGCTTAAGCTATTTCTTATCTGAAGGGAAGAACTGGTTACAAATGGAAAATGGTCTGGAATCTCAAAACACAGATATGGATTTTCTCAGTACTCCAGTGTTTCAACCCAGATTTTTTCCAGATAGGAATGCTGGGTTCCTGTTCAGAGGAACATTGGAGTGAACAGGAACTTCTTGGTAGAGGAGCTGAAGCAGGAAAGCCTGCTCACCCTCCCTGAAAGCTCTGAATGGAGAACAAAAATTCTGTGACTGGCAGCCAGGAGTTACTAGACAAATAGGAAAAAGTTACGAAGAGAAAAAAAAAATCATAGTGAAGATCTGGGTGGTTGAGAAGAGGCAGCATTTCTGCAGATCTTCCAAATGAGGAGGAAGAGGAAAGGCAGAGGAACAGGACAGGACAGAGTGAGGAATGAACACACAAGACCTGGCTCTGTCCTGCCCTCACGACCTGGCTTGTTTGCTTTTAGAGCTGGAGGAAAGCAGCAAGGACAGCAGTTCTGAGTAACAGCACTAGTGACTCGGTAGAGATGAAGCAGGACTACACAGAGCATGATGAGGCTGGTAACAAGAAATAAATTTTGGAAAGAATCCAATGACAAAATGGCATTTTAATGCTAAATTATATTGTTGCTGTTCCCCTGAGGAAGTGCTGATGCCTGGAGCCCTGCTTTCCACTGAAAAGCAAATCAGTGTGTGACAGTATGTGGTTATTTTAATTGCAGCTTCATTTATTTTTATACATACGACAGCCCTGAAGCAGAAGTGGTCACAAACAGTGTGCGTGGAAATCCATCCCTCAGGAATCAAAGACACATGTCAGAGTCTCGTTACTGGGGAGCTGATCTGAGCAGAAACCAGAGCAGACACCCAGCTTTCCTTGACATGAGAACCGTGAACTGTAAAATTACCACAACCCGCATGGCTTACTGAAAACGAACATTTGTTAGCATCAATAAAAAAGATTTGGAAGACTAACGGCACCACCTAGCAATAGCTGTCAAAACAATTTTCTATGGCAAGAGCTATTCCAAGCACTTACATTTCAGGATCTGGACTAAGTCTTTTCTGTTTTTTTTTTCTTACAGAGATAGGAACAGATAAACCTGTAGACACAGCCTTGACTTTTCCCCAGAAAATCTCCCTCTCTCAGTGGGAACAATTTGAAGACCACTACATGTGTAGCCAGGTGATTCATGTTTTTTTTGGAAAAGCAGGCAGCTACCCAATTATAAACCCAGGAATCTAACCATCACTTGCAATTTTTGGACATCTTAACCAGGGATCTTTGACACTCAGGGCAAAGCAAGGGATAAGTGTTGTGATTACAACATAGAAGGCCAGGTTGCTCAGGGATGTGTTGCAGGAGGAGAGCTCAGATCCAGAGTCTGACTGCAGCTCATTTCTATTTCTGGCTCTTCAGCAATTTGGTTGCAAAATCACATCCAGGCAAGTAGAAAATGTGGCAGCTGGCAAATATGGTATCACCATGGAGGGAATCTGCTGAGTCTCCCGACTCAGGAGCACACACTGTTGGCCATAATGTGAAAGGGCAACGTTATGCATGTAAAAGCCTATGATAAAATAGTGACATGCACAATAAAATGTGGATGCCAGCACAATAGAAAGTCATTAAAGGTGACAGTACTTGAGAAATGCTGGCTTGGGAAGTGGTTTACATTTCTGAATTAAATAAAAGATGAGAAAAGAGCATTTTGGCCCCTGGTTTTCTTCAAGCAGAGATAAGGAGGTGTAGATTAAGGTTAATTAAAACAGAAGGAGAGAACCAAAGAAAACAGGATGCAAAAAGATATTCCTCAGAGAAAATAGTATGAGCAGATATTTTGATGGTTATATAATGATGCTTGATGGAGCAACAGAAATACGGATTTTAGAAAACTTTGTGGTTTTTTTTTTTTTCTTTTTTCTGGGAGCCTTTTAGGGGTAGGAAACTATCTTTTGGTGAGTTATTAACACCCTAGTAGCATATAGTGTGGTGATATCAGGTATCCTATAGCCAGATCTCAGCTCTTTTTTGAGACATTTATATAAATAAACTGTGAAAAAGCGCTTATGAAGTGCAAGTGTTCAGTGAGGTTGTCAAACAGTAAACAGCATTGTTCTATTAATACACCCAGGAATATTTGATTTATCTCCTCTCAATACTTCAAAGTAATCAATTTTTGCCAGTGCCGTGGTTTAACCCCAGCCGACAACTAAGCCCCACCCAGCCGCTCGCTCACTCCCTCCCGGTGGGATGGGGGAGAGAATTGGAAGAGTAGAAGTGAGAAAACTCATGGGTTGAGATAAACACAGTTTAATAGGGAAAGCAAAAGCCGTGCACACAAGCAAAGCAAAACAAGGAATTCGTTCACTACTTCCCATCGGCAGGCAGGTGTTCAGCCATCTCCAGGAAAGCAGGGCTCCATCATGCCTAATGGTTACTTGGGAAGACAAATGCCATCACTCCGAATGTCCCCTGCTTCCTTCTTCTTCCCGCAGCTTTATATGCTAAGCATGACGTCATGTGGTGTGGAACATCTCTTTGGTCAGTTGGGGTCAGCTGTCCCAGCTGTGTCCTCTCCCAACTCCTTGTGCACCCCCAGCCTACTCACTGGTGGGGTGGGGTGAGAAGCAGAAAAGGCCTTGACTCTGTGTAAGCACTGCTCAGCAATAATGGAAACATCCCTCTGTTATCAACATTGTTTTCAGCACAAATCCAAAATATAGCCTCATACTAGTTACTATAAAGAAAATATTAACTCTATTGACTCCAGCCAAAACCAGAACAGCCAGTAATCCACTCTGTGGATGTGCCATCATTGCCAGCGAGTGGGCAGGACTCCACAGCAATGTTACTATGTGGAAATAACAGGCGGAGACAACTCTAATCAACTTCAGCACTGAAAAATTAATTATAAAGCTGTTGTTAGCCATGCAGAAATGGTCTCACTGTTTCTAGAGACAGCCACATGGTGAAGGGTGGGTCATAGTTTCCTGATTTACCCACCTCGGGCTGAAGGCAGAACTGAAAGGGAGAAGCTTGACTTTACACCATTAGATACTGTAGCTCTACCATAATCAACCCACTAACACCCACTGCGCGGCATCTGTTCCAGTCCAAAGCCAGTAGACTATGGCTGACAGTCTTCTCCAGATTTTCTCTCATTGTTGTCAGACAACAACGTTTCAAAAGACTTTCCAAGCTGGGAGGAGACCATGATTAAGTTAGTGGGAGCTGTGAACTTTCCATCACTGCAGAGACAAGTGATCCTGCCCTAAGACAGACTGAGGGACTCAATAACTTGAATCCCTCCCAGATCACCTTCCTAGTTTTCGATTGTGGATGTCTCACTGGTAGTTCCTTTGACCACCCAGAAGGACACAATCAGTGAACCAGACACACACAAGAAATGGCAGAAACCAAATAGAAAGAACTTGCTCACCAGGATAAGAAAAAAGCTGCAAGCTTGACGTAATAAAATATGTTTGTGCTGCCTCAAGGTTTGCTTTAAAATCTGGTGTTCATTAACTACCCATGTTAGGGGTAGAAAAGCATGTAAAATGGAATAGCAAGACTGCCAACGTATCAGTGGGGCATATGGCAATAGATATATGATAGAAAATTTGGGTTGTTTACTTCTTGACTGGCCAGAGTTTTTATTTCTAATTTGTGGAATTAACCCTGGAAAGACTTTGTCATCCTCTAGTTTACACAGAAGGAATATCTAAAATATATAAATATTCTTTCAAAAATTTTTTAAATATTAAGGGTTTTTTTTTCATCATTGGGATCCATTATATTAATAATGTAGTTTGACATTACCACAAAAAGAAGATCTCAGGATGCCCAATAATAGATTGGCCATAGCACATTTCTTCTTCAATCGTCATGGAAAGTCCACATTATTACCCTAAATATAGGAGACACATATTGCTTCAACTTAAAATTGCACTACTGTGGTTTCCTACCCTCTCAATGACATCTAGAAACCCACACAAAGAGGACTGCCTGGTATTTTTAAATTACATTAAAAAAGAATGATCTGACATATTAAGAGTAAGAAATTATTTGTTGCTGTTACCTAGAGCTAACTCTCTCTTTCAGAAGAAAGAGTATGTCAAGAGTTGAATGCTAAGACCATGGCTGAGGTTAATCACTGCTATTTTCCTATCAGAAAGAGCAAGATGAGGAGATATTGTTGGTATTAGTCACTAATAGGAGGGTAGATATCAAGCACCAGCCTGACCTCGCTTCCTCTTGCTTTTTCATGAACCTATTGACTGAAAAAGTAGTTTTAATCGATGTTCATGGCAGCTTCCAGTGAGAATTATCATTTGACTCTAAACACTGATATAACAGGAATGGAACTGGCGTTGGCTAACGTCTCCCACAAAGCAGCTATGTGTTGTGTCCCCGTCCCCTCCTTGACGCTTTTCCCAGGTAGTCATCAGCAAACACAGTTGCTGAACTCTTGGGCCTTGCACAGTTAGAGATTAAAGATTTATGATAACGGAATACTTGAAATCCCAGTTTGCATGATTTTGGCTGGGCAGCCAGTCCAGTCACAGTTTACTGTTGTGTTACAGTCACAGGTTAACAGATTATAGGGTGTCCTGGGGTGCTCCATCCTCTGACACCCAAGAGTTGCCATGGCAACTTTATGATAGCGATGCCAAACACCTTTTGTGCAGGAAAAAGAAACAGGCATTAGTTGCCAGGAGGTGGCTTTTGGCTTTGAGCTAATTACAGAAACCGTACAGACTGAGGCTGAAAGCAAGAGAAGGGCATGTTTGACTAATTATCAGGATATAATAAAATAGATTAATCCCTTCTGAAAGGGTCTGACATGAAATGTGACATCTCATCATCTCAAAGTCATGCTGTGTTTTACCAGGGAGAAGATAGCTCAGACCTCCAACTAATATTGATGGAGGAGATGGTTCAAGGACAAAGTACGAATTTGAGATGTCACTTAGAAAACCCTCATATCCCAGATAAATTCTGCAAGGAAGAGGACTTTGTGATAGTGCTCTTTTTCCATAATATTAAAACAGTATCAAGTTCTTGTTATGTATCGATTTTCTTTTATCATATGCATACTGCAGTTTAAATAGCCAGATTGTTTCTAATTTAGACGTTTGTAATATAAATATTAAAAAGTTGTGTTAAAAAAACATTGGAGTTACAAAGTCAAGCACAATGTTAAGAAATTCCAGCATTAAAGTTGTCTATATAGCCATAATTCACCCTCCACCCCTACATGTATGTATTATCTGTAATTGCACACAATTTTTCCCCAGACCCCCACCTCATTCACTACACAGCACAGGCAGCATTCACTAAGAAACAGATGTCCAATCCTTTTTACATTTGATTTTTGTTTTCTCGGTTAAGCAGTGTGTAGCCTAATGTATGATTTATTGCATATTTTTAAAATGCTATCCTGAAGATGTTTCCTCTAACACTGTGGTGCCGATCACTATAGCAGCTGAGTCCTGCAGAAACATTAATTTATATTCACAATACAAAGGATTCAATGAATGGTACTGTCCTCATCTGACAGATGAGAAATGAAGGATTAAAAAGATAATGTACCTCATACCCAGAGATTTGTGGAGTTCACTCTGAAACATCAAGAACCTAATTTTTTTTTTAATTCTTAGTGTTATATAGCATTTATATGTCTAATGAGGTCAGAAGCAGAAGGCTGAACATGCAGATTCTTGGAAACACAATCTCAGAATACAAAGTTGGATTAACTGGAAAACAAGGACCAGAGACATAGCAACCAAATATTCCCCAAAGTGAAGCTGAGTTGTAGGGACAAACAAACTATATTCTGCCTAAACTCAGCCTAAAATGGAATTACATCTCAGAAAGTTATTCAGACATCAAGTGCTAAGGATAGCTTAACCTTAAAGGTGCTGCAAACCAAAAGCATCTTTTCAGAGCACAGTGCACATAACAACATACACTCCGAAGCACCATGATCCAGGAAGATATATGGGATTACTTTTCTGGGCACCAGTGAAAATGCAAGATGGAGGAAGATGTTTATAGCCTCTGTGGGGGTATAGCACACTAAATATGGTTGAGCACATCTAAATCAGTCCAGATGCATGAACATTAGTTAAAAATAAATAACCATAGGGGGGCCCTCCATAGGGGTCCCCTTTTCTTTCCCTAATAGCTAGTAATTACAGCTAATAATAGTAATTACAGCTAGTAATTGGGAGATGTGGCTTCTAAATCCTCCTTGGCCCAAGGGGACAGGTATCCCATTTCTCAAATTCAAGACAACAGGTTGTTGGGTGCACTGTGAACAGGTCACTTTCCAACTTCTATCATGAAGTGAGAGCCCCGTAGGGCAGGGTTTTCACAACTCGTTAAGCCATGGTGAGAAAACCAGAGAGACACACACACACATTCATACCACAAAGCAAGAAGGCAGCTGATTATCTAACCAGTGAGAAGCTGCCTTGGATTCACCAAAGAAAGAGGATTTTTTGTGCAGAGAGGGACCAGAGAATAATTCTCTACTAACTTTCCCCACACAAGAACTATTAAATGAAACGAGCTGGTCGCAGGTTCAAAATTAATGAAAGGAAGCTGTTTTTTTCCACCTAATATGCAGTTAAGGCAGAGATCTTGCTGCAAGGAGTTGTGATAAAAGTTCAAAGAGCAGCTAGAAAAGCCGATGGAAGGAAAAAAAAAATCCTCCAGTGACTATTATATACAATACCACCACATCTGGTTCAGGAAATCCCTGAGCTGCAAATTGTTGGAGGCTGGGTATTTTGTGAAAGGATTGTAACAGGCTTGACCTGTTCTTAAACTCTTCCTAGTGCTCTGCTTCGGTTGTTGCTGCCAACAGGATGCTGAGCTAGCAGGACCTTTGGCCATCCCGTATGAAACTTCTTGGGTTATAGTCTTACAGTTTTGACAAAACCATAAAGAGCACTGGGGACAGTGAACTCTATTCCTGCCTCTAATAGGAAGACTGAGAAACAGGCCATAAGGACTGAAGAGATTTGTTTAAAAGTATTTGTGACCTTCAGACAATTTCTACCAATGTAGTCTATTTTTTCACTCAGCCTTCTCGTATTATGTGTTATACGACATCTATAAACTGTCAGTATATTGCATCATGTAAAAGGACCTTTCTTTTTCTGTTTGTTTTTTTTTCCAGCACTTGATTCTTTCCAGGAGTTTTTAACACCCTACCTTGAGCAAGCCCGTCAGATCTGGGGTTGGTTGGTTGGAGCAGCTGTGTTTGGAGGCATTGTTACTGCCGTGCTCACAGGGCTCATTCTGGCCTGCCAGAAGAAAAGAAGAGGAACGTCTTCAGAGATACAACCCTTGCTCATAGAAAGTGAAGACTACAACAATATATCTTATCAGTCCAATTTCTAGAGGCCTCCAGTAACTCAGTGATGTTACTAAGGTGCTAATCAAGCATGCAGTGTTTGATTCATGTTTACAAATACCTTGTTGAGGTGTGCTGCAGAAGCAGGCTGGACAGTCTTGCTCCTCAAGCCTTTTGTAACCTTCAGTGTTGTAGTATCTTACCAGATCCAGTCCTACAAAAATCTCCCAGATCCAACATAAATTACCATGCCACCCAAAGAACATCATGTATTTCCTATGCTTGATTAAATAATGCTCCTCTGGAACCAGACCAGCTTGTGTGTTGGTGGCTTTAATGTATAATTCGCTGTTCTTTTATTTGCTCTTTTACAGCTGTAGGCTCTAATCCCACAGCCCAATCCATGTGATTGGTGCATGGATATACGGAGAGGTGCCTGACTGCACTTTCAGTGCTGCGTTCACTCTGTTTGAATGTAAGAGCAGAAAGAGCCCTTTAGTTTAGTAAGCAAAATATGTGATGTCTCTGAGCAGAGTGAATGACCCATAGACACATTTTTCTTCTAGGATAAAAGTATTTTCCCTCCAGCTCCCGTAGTGTCCTGTTTGTCCTTGATTGAATGCCATCAGCAGCAGAAAGCAGGCTCTCAGAAACCATTTCTCACTTGTCTCAAATGCTCCAGTTAGCCTTCTTCTATACTGTATTTGTCTGGAAAGCTGAGAGGTTTTTAGGAGATGAAACCTAGTCTCACCGTGTCCACCTCTGTTCAGTTTGACTTAACAATTGCTCATATTATGCTTGACTTTTGGCTGCTTAATATGTGTATATTCCATACAGGTAATCCATACAGAACAAAACAAGGTGTGGTGGGTTGACCTTGGCTGGATGCCAGTTGCCCACCGAGCCGCTTTATCATTCCCCTCCTCAGCTGGGCAGAGGAAAGAAAATATAACAAAAGGTTTGTGGGTCGAGAAAAGGACAGGGAGATCACTCACTAGTCCCTGTCATGGGCAAAATAGACTCAACTTGGGAAAAATTAATTTAATTTATTACCACTCAAAAGTCAGAGTAGGATAATGAGAAATAAAAACTAAATCTTAAAAACACCTTTCCCCCACCCCTTCCTTCTTCCTGGGCTCAACTTCACTCCCAATTTCTCTACCTCCTCCCCACAAGTGGTGCAGGGGGATGAGGAATGGGGGTTGCAGTCAGTTCATCACATGTTGTCTCTGCCGCTCTTTCCTCCTCAGGGGGAGGACTACTCACACTCTGCCCCTGCTCCAGCGTGGGGTCAGACCCACAGGAGGCAATCCTCCATGAACTTCTCCAACGTGAGTCCCTCCCATGGGCTGCAGTTCTTCATGAACTGCTCCAGCGTGGGTCCCTTCCACGGGCTGCAGGTGGATATCTGCTCCACCATGGACCTCCATGGGCTGCAGGGGGACAGCCTGCCTCACCATGGTCTTCCCCACAGGCTGCAGGGGAATCTCTGCTCCGGTTCCTAGAGCACCTCCTCCCCCTCCTTCTTCACTGACCTTGGTGTCTGCAGAGTTGTTCCTCTCACATATTCTCACTCCTCTCTCTGGCTGCAGTTGCACAGCTTTTTTTTCCCCCTTCTTAAACATGTTATCCCAGTAGTGCTACCACCATTGCTGATGGGCTCAGCCTTGGCCAGTGGTGGGTCCATCTTGGAGCTGGCTGGCATTGGCTCTATTGGACACAGGAGAAGCTTTTAGCAGCTTCTCACAGAAGCCACCCCTATAGCCCCCTCACTACCAAAAACCTCATCATGCAAACCCAATACACAGTGTATCTAATTACATGATGAGTCTTAACTGAAAAGAACCACTTATTTTCTTTGATGGTGACTCCAACTGGGTTTTGATAGTTCCAAAGCTCATCCGCCGCCAAAACCATAAATTCACAGCTGTCGCAAAATGATCTATACTGTTACTCTGGTTCAGAGGATTCCCATCGCTTCTTGGTGTTCTTTTAAAAAAATAGAACAAGGCAAGGGCCATGACTTTGGCGCTGGAGACACCTTCTCTACTGATGGTGATGCTGCCATCTGGGTTTATTCCAGGTGTTCAGCCTTTGGGAACTGCAGACAAGGGCACCTTGAAGACTGCAAGGAGTCACAAGTAGGTTCAGGGGGGCTGTGAGAAGGCTGAGGGAGGGAAGTTGAGTGTGAAGGAAGGGACAATGCTGCATCATTTGAAAATTAGGGAAAGGTGTACTTTGACCATTGGTCTGAGCATTCTTTCCTAGTCAACAGATGACACGGGACCTCTCAGATGAGCTATTTTCTCTCACAACTGCCTTCAGTGAATATCCTCATGGAGCACTGAAAGGCATTATTTTGATAGTTTTCAACTGACCAACTACATGGATTCATTTCCATTTCAAGGCTCTTGCACTGGAATTGTCCTCTGAACTACAGAAATTACAGCTGAGACAGACTGCGGCAGAGCCATGATCCCTGGCTGGGTGGATGCCCTGGCAGGAAGACAACTCCTGTGTTTCACTGGAAGTTTGTTGAAAACAATGCCTTTCTGTGAAATATTTCATGTCAGTAAAGTGATATTTTCCTTTCAGAAGTTGTTCTGATAGAAAAATCCTAACTACATTAAGCAAGTATATTTCAGCCTTTGCAATATTCCATGGGTATTTCATTGTCTCTGGTGACAGTGCCTCATTTTCACATCGGCTAAGGTTAATTTTTACCAAATGTCACCCCATTGCAAAGGACACAACTAACAAGTTATTTCTGATTCAGCTCCTCAGCTGTTGGTGTCTTCTCCACAGAAGATCTTCACCAGTGTTCCCTGGGCCTCCCTCCTTTGGCCACAGCAACTCATCATCCATGGAAGGATGAAAGTGGAGCTTTGCCTCATCAGGTCTTCTAAATCCTACTTTTTGCCAGCTCTTGATCATCCCTTCTTCCCCAAAGCATGGAATGCGTAATTCATACCTTGTGGCCAAACTTTGTGATCTATTAGCGAAAGTCTTTTTATGGTCTTCTCAGAACACCTACTAATTCCCAGGCAAGCTTTTTCCTTTCCCTTTTCTTCAGTGAAGGATCTAACAGCCTTTTTTCTTCCTCCAGAAGTTTCATCACAGAGACCTCAACCTAGCTCTAACTGATGAAAGGGAATTTGTATCCCCTTCATACTTGTAGGCATACCCTCAAGCATTTTTCCCCTTTAATTCCCACTCACCATATGACCTGGAGACCATGTCTGCTTTGAGAAGAAACAAAGAACACAGTAGCCCTGTTTTGAACAGTCAACATGATCTGTGGTGGGGAATAAATAGTACAGTGTACATTACTCTTAGTAACTAGGACAAAAGTGATAGAAGCAACACGTCATTTCTCTCCATCATTGTGGGGTTTCTGCTTAGACCATTGGCCTGATGATAGTTTGGAGTTAAACCTCTTCAGAAGTGGATCTGACTCTGAGCACACGAAACCCCAACTGGTCCTCTTTTCTGAGCAAGCTGTTAAGGTTCCTCCAGAGTAGGAAGTGAACACCGCTGTCAGGTGGGGATTGGCTGCACAAAGCTTAAAGCAACTATTTTGGGACAGGAGAAAGTGTCCTGCAGACATGCCTGATCCTCCCCATTGACTTTTCAGGGGCTCCACATGCTAGCTTGGACCAGTCACTTAGTTTTTGGATGGCTCAGAAGGAGGGAGAGGACTCTTTTAGCACCATGGCACTAAATGTCTTCTTGGCACACCTCACCCACACCTGACAGGAGACATTGTGCTTTCTGTCTGGAGGCTACAAATGCAATGGCACGGCCTTTTTCTTCTCAGGTTCTTGTTCGGGCTTGTGCTTACTCCCAGGCTCAGACATACATAAGTTAAGTGTTGAAGGACCTCTTCTCTTCATAGATGCTTCCCTGAGATGGAGATGGAGCTCCTGCATTTTTTTTATTGGAAATAATGTAATGCCATGAGGATGTGCTTGCTCATTGAATCAGAGTGGGCAGAGCTTAAACACAACCCTGCCTTTACTTTTTCTTCTGTCTTGCCAAGACGACTTCCCACACTATGTCTCCCCTTCTCAGACAAGAAACTTCTCATTGGCATTAGGCATCTGGCTCAGGTTTGGGGAATTCATTCTGAAAGGATCAGTGCCAAAAACGGGGCATTACAGTGCTTGGTGCCATAAAATCTAGATCCCGTGTATGTAACCCATGCAGCCGCACACTACTTTGACACCAGTGGGCACTGAAGTTAGGCTTGTCTGAAAGCACTTGTCAGATCAGGATCCACCAGCTTCAGCATCCAGGAATGTATTTGCAATATCAGCACCATGTTGTTTCACATAATGAAACAAAAATACCGTATGGCTGATCTTCAGAAATCTACTATAGGATACCTCGCAGCTTCATTAAAACGTACTCAGTATTATTTGTCTCTGGCCTTTGCAGGAGACTGTTACCTCTGTGAAGTCTTTAATTTTCTAGCCTGGTGTCTTTCTTCCCCGAACTGTTAAGAGTCACATTTAGTCAAGGCAGGACAAAGAGCAGCTGTCAGTCTTTTTCATTCTGTTCTCCCTCCCACATTTTCTCCAAATTTGTATTTTTAGCACCTGTCCTCTCCATTGAGTTAAATCTGTAATTCACCATCTGTGTATACACATGTGTACAGGGATGCAAATCCTTTTGAATCAGTTTCCATAGTGAGCTGAAAATTGGCAGCAATGAGACCTTGTCATTAAAAATGGCCTTTTACTGTAATTTTTGTAATAAGCTCTGAATTAGATATGAAATAGCTATTATAACTATAGAAAACCAACTTATTTCTGTATATCCATCTTGCATCCATTAGGCTTTGATGTCCCATTTTATATATGGACGTTTCCGCAGGAGTCTGCCTGTTACCTCCTTCTCTTGAGGGCGTCAGGCATGAAGAATTCACACGGTGCCAAGAAGTTCTGGAAATCTGCTGGATTAGCAAAATATGTGGAGAAACTAGTTCTTTCCCTGCGTACAGACAGCATCCCCTTTGAAACAAGAACTGAGCAATAAACATTAACTCTGGACCCTAACTGTGGCTCGGCACTTTGGATCATCTCCCTTCATGCAACTTGATTCAGACTTACCTGACTTCCCTCTCCAGCCACCCCGCACTGGACTGTTTTATCTGTCAGCAAAAGGGATCCTTGAGGGCTCAGTGGTGGGACTGTCCCACATTACTGAAGCTGGTATAGCAATGGCAACGCAACACAGCCCACAGGGGTGGTGCCTACACCGTTGCTGTCTGAGTGTGTCACACAGATTTTAAAGGAATTTGGATGTATAAAAGCACTTCCCTGTTTTTCCTCATTGTTTTCTAGTGAAAGAATTATTATTGCTCAGGCAATAATAAGCTAGTAAGATACTTTCAGGTCAATTACACAATGTGGACAAATTTTCACACATTTTCTTGCAATCATAACTATGTTAAAATGTTTCTGGTTTGAATTGCTTCTTGGAAAATTTAAGCACAACCATTTCACTGTGCTACATTTTCAAACTGCTGTACATCTTTCCAAGCACTTCTGACAACAGTGCCATAAATATGAATAAAGGAAAGTAGTCTGCAGAGCCTCCTAACTCTTAGGGCAGAGCCATGCACCAGGCTTTCCTTGCCTCACATACCAATACAACCCTCCTTGTAATCAGATTCTGTTTTTCTCCACCAGTGACTGATGTTGATGAGATTTTTTGCAACATTAATGTCATTACTCACCTTCATTCCTTTACACAAGCTATTGCAAGCAAATAGTCCACATGCACCACGGAAGAAAATATATTTCTGGGGGAAGTGCTAAAAGCTTAAGTTCTTTGCATATGACCCCTTCATGCAAAGACAAGAACATTACAAAAATGTGCTGGCTAATTTGTCCCAGAGCTGAACATGTCAGGAAGATCTGCTAATAAGAACTTGAAGGCCTGGGCTGTCTTCCCATAAATTAACTGGGAGATTGGCAGGGTGGAAAATACTGGTCCATTAATGGTGCTCTGCTAAATTTACTGTGGACTGATTTCATTGTCAGATGACCTGGCTGTATAGAATGAAAAATATACATGGTTAGATAGCTGGAAAAATATCAAGTGATCAAGATCATGACAGTATCTGTATGCAGAATTATTCATTGGTGTAATTATGAGAAAATGCGATTTTTTTTTTTTAACTAAAGCACAACACACATCCCAGAGTGACAGAGCTACAGCCATTAGCTGATAGCAAAATACATATACTCATGGAACAGAGAGGTTTTTCCTGCTCCTCTTTCATATGGATGACATTACATTTAGATCAAGAGCAAGTGAATATATGATTTGTCAAGTCAGAACAGCAGCAATTTGTTTTTATTTTGACCTTGTCAGTTAATGCCACAGTGACCATGGAAGATACAGACCACCAGAGAATCCCAGCTCCATCATGGACTTGAGATGCTACTTTAAAATTCATTTTAGTCTTTTAATTCTATAGCCTGTGGTCCCAATTATTTAATCCAGAGGGTTGACTTCCAAAGCGTCAACCTCCTATTAACATTCAGGGAGAATCAGGCTCCTGACAACTCTCATTTAAGAGCCTAAATGAAAATGAGGCATTTCTGTCTTCCCTACTGCTACCAGAAAAGGTGCTTCTCACTTTGGAAAATCAGATCGCTTCTAGTCAGAAAGACTTTTTCCTTTCAGTGGAACAAATATGCTTAAATCCGCAAGTCTAGATACCAAGATTTAAAAATTACGGCCTTTTGTCTCATCCCAGGAGCCATGGCACTCTAGAGCACCGAACAGGGATGTCTGCAGGGAGGCTGTCACTTTAGAAATTGTGTTTAGAGGTCTGGATGCAGATAACAGATTGGGGAATCACTGCAGACACCGTAATTACAGTGACATTCTCCTACAAGGAGACATACTCCTGTAAAAAGTTACAGGAAGGTTCATTTGGAAAATTAATCTGTAGAGAGATCAGAAACTAACAACAACTTTTGGGCTAACAAAATTAATTTTCAGGAAAACTAGAAGAATGCTTCTGGGGAGGGAGACAGGACAGTTGTTGGTTATTCAGACCATCAGTCATCAGTCCACAATGCACAATTTCAGATTAGAAAGTGCACTGTTATTAAGCTCAGTCTAATGCTTACACATATGCTAAACAAGACACCAGAAAGAATAATGATAAATCATGGAGACATTAAATTCATGAGAATTAAATTTGGGAGGAACTGGAAAAGGGAAATGGATGAGAACTGCAGATTATTTTAAGTCATCTTGCATACAAAAACGATGATGGGCTTTCAGGAGGAACAATCCAACTTGCACTGATTAGAAATTATTCCAATGTGCCCCCCTTCAGCCCTCCTGTAACAGCCACGTGGCTGTAATGCGCGTTAGGGCCCATTTAAGGCTAAGCATCAGGTTCCCTGCAGTGAACAAGGCTCTAACTGGATTGCACGGCTGCTCCCCAGCTTTCAGGTGGGACCAGCAGTGGGTACCTATCCCTTTTACCCCAGAATTCAGAATCAGGAACAGGTAAGGAACCACCTCTGTGTGCTTCTCAGATGGTCTCAATTTTATAACACAAACTGCTCTTTCAGGTGGTTGTCCAGCTGAGATATTCTGGGGCAGGGGAGCCAGGTCACACCTAACCAGCACCCGCATTTGGAGCCCATAATGTCCCGTCTTTTCCAAATAAACGTGTTCTCTACAACATCAACGGAGGGAAAAAGGAGCTTTTGAAACAGATTTTGTATGCTGAAATGCAAAAATGCAAGTCAGGTGAATCAGATCTCCCTGGAGGTCTTCAAAGGCTTTCATAGCTCCCCACTGATTATATGAGAAAGGTGTTCATTTAGTTCAGGAGATTTGGTTCATTAAATAACTGAAATTCATGAGGCTGGTGCCTGGATTGGGCAGACAGCTGCTGCTCAGCCCGCGGCTGCTGTTTTTCTCTCTAGGAAGGCTCATCTATTAGCGGGAGCAGTCTTTGCCTGCCATTGCCCACCCTTCTGCTCACCTTGTTATCAAGAATTTATCATGATCAATGATGCCTATGTAGTGCTAAAGTGGGGAGGAGGAAGCACAGTTTTTCTCTTCTGCTAGGAAAACAGCAGACTGCAATACTTTGCTTGCTGCCCAGTGTAAGGAGAGTTTCTTATTTGCTTCAGCATTTTTAGCCAGGTTTTGTCAAAATAAATAGACCCCAATTTTTGTGCTCCCCTTCCCCTACTCTTTTTGTATGAACAATGAAATTTTCCTCTTGATCAAATGCATTTGTGAAATGTATCATTTCCCATAAAATCTCTCCAAATATCAGACAGAAAATCAAAGCTCATGAGCCAAAACACATTTTGCCAAACCTCATTACGTGGCCAGGGGAAGGTGAGTGGGAAGGGATATTCTTCTTAATGAAAAACACCATAATAATTTTTGAAAGTATCAATTTTTTCCTCTGATAACTCTGCCGAGCATGTCACCGACCTTGCGCTAAGTATAAACAAACACCTTTTCCATTTCCACAGCTCAGGAACTTCTCTGAAGTGGAGACGTTAACTTCCTCTACATGTTCTTAACCTAACAACTAAAAATAAATGAGAAAGAATATACAGGGTTGGGGTTTTTTTTCATCTTGCTGCAGTTAAACTCCTCATCCTGGAGGGATGGTACCTTTTGCCATCATTATATCAACACCACTCTGGAATGAGAAAGCAAAAGGTACAACCTTGAGATTAATACATGCAGTTTAATTATGTAACCTTACTTCTCAAAAATAAATAATTACCCAGAACTTTTGACAGCAATTCTGAAAAATCTCAGAGAAGTCTGCACACTTGTATTAATCCACGTTTCACATGCAGTTTTCCTACAAAAAACCCACAACCCTGGCAAAAGCAGAAATGATTAGGGGAACAGCGACCAGGACATTCAATGTCTCACGGAAAGATTGAGTGGGTGCTTTGGTCCGCAGTGCACCAGAAGGACCCCAACCACATTACTGGGAAGTGGATTATGAGCTTTAAAACAATTGTTTTAGATTTGCTGTAGAACCAGCAGTGTCTTGAAGATCATAATAAAATATCAGCTCTCCATTAAGATCTATCAAAAGCAGTATAGTCTGAGCAGGTGCTTCAAATAAAACACTGTGAAATGCTTTACCAGACTGAGCAGACTAAAGAAAATGCCCAGATTTTGTTTCACTCAGTCAGGTTCTCAAGTGCTCATCTTAAGTGGGAAGGATTTCTACACACTTCTGGTATGGGAGAGAACTTTGTTCATCATTGATTTTGGTGGGTTAGGGTCAGGCAGGTGCTGTTTGCTGTTCTCACTGTGCTCTAAACAAAGACATGCAGAGTGCAGAGAACTGATGTTCTTCCAAGTTCCAGTGGTGGGATGACTGTGTATGAGAATGAGATAAATTTCTTCTGCTTCCAAGATGGTCTCACAGTCGAAGATGCAAAAAGAATATATTTGTCATGGTCCTTCATTTCAAATGGTCTGGATTTATCAGAAATTTCAAGAGGTGGCCATGAAGTAAGCATGTGCCTAATGTTTAAGTCAGAAAATGACTCTGGGTGGCTAAACAAGGGTGCCTAGTACAATTTTGGTACTTCAGGTATCCTACCCAGCTTCCTGCTGTCGTTCCAGAGGATCCTGGGTCTCCTGTAACAGATCTGCCAACCCTGTGTAGACGTTTCAGCTAGTTTAGGGCATCTCAAATAGTATTAGAGCCCCTGTTTAAGGAGTGAAATCCCAGCCTCCCCTGCCAGCGGTAATACATACGCACATATGCACATACACAATGCTTCCACGATGAAAGCAGTATGTCATTAATTAAAACCAGGTCACAAACAGCAACTCAACCATGTTTTGCTCAGTCTTGGAATGGTTGTTTATTCCAAAGTCATGAAGCTTCCTGTAAATACCTTGAGAGTACAGTGCCATAATTACGTGATGAATAAATGCATGGTGCTTTGTCAAATACAATGAGAGACATAAACTCACGTTACAGCATCCTGCTAAGACAACAGAATGTAAAAATAACATCTGAACAGCAACAGAACTCGGCAGGCGAATACTTTGTCAGGATTGCCATTAAGATAAAATGGCTAATTCAGCCTAGCATTTTTGGGAAGAAGCATCCTTTCCATACTGCAACCAGGATTTTGCAATTTAACTAAACAAATTTGAAATGGTGGACTGTTCATCAGGCAAGTCCATAAAACTCTTTTCATCAGGTATGACTGTCCCATTTTACAGGTAGGCAAAAAGAACGTGGGATTTTAGAAAGAAGCTTAATGCAGTTGGGTATCAAAACATCGGTGAACTTGAATTCTTCATGTTATTCTGAAAATCCTAAGCAGAGTGACTGGTTTGTAAGGAAACTGTAAGCCGATGGGATAGAGCCCAGGATTCCTCCCTATCTGATCCCTTTTTTAGCCAATGGTTTGCACCCACCCTCACAACACTGTATAATTAAGAAAGGGACACTATGGGCAAAGATTTCTGCACATGACTTAGGAAAAAGAGAAGAAAAAAACCCAAACAGACTCAGGAAAAAGAGAGAGAGAAAAAAAAATCCCAAGGTTTTTTATGATCAATTTTCTAGCTCTGCCTTATTATACAGCTAACTGGTAAAAGCTTTGCTTCATTTGATGGGAACTAGCAGAGTCAAAAAGCTTATTGCTTACTCTTTGAAGGTTTACGAGGCATGCAGTTACAATAGTGACCTATTTAAATCCTTCCAGCCAGTGAAATATAGTTCCTCTGTTGTGTTGTGGGGCAGCAAGCTGAAGCTACAACATGGACCGGTTCACATGACAAGAATACGACTTGTTATAGACGGGAACCCACTAAGTATTATTCTTGTTCTTAAAGTCAAGCCTCAGGGGAAAAATTAAAATTGAAAGTTCAGGACCAAATTTTGCTTTCTGTTCCACTTGGAAACTCAGTAGACATTTCTCTTCAAAGAATTGTACCACATCCTGATCTATAAAAACATAAGAACAGATTGAAATTACATTAATGTAAACAGGCATCTCTGAAAAGAACATTGAGTACTCAAAATTCTGGACATTTATGCTAGTATTTTCCAAAATGGTTATCTTGCACATTGTATAGAGATAAAAATGCTGCCTTCCTTTTTAATACGTTATTTTTATTTCAGCTATAGTGGAAAAAATATATAACTACAGAATTGGAAATTCAGAACAAATTTCTTGGCCTCTTTCTTTTGGAACTGGAAAGTGATGGAAGAATGCGGTCAGTAGTGAAAAAGTCAAGACCTGCAACTACAGAAAAGACAGGGCACTCATTTTTTCTATCACATTATACGTTAACTGCAAATAACTACTTCCCAGGCTTATTTCTTAAAAGAAAAATTGGAAAGTTGAACTGAGTTTATTGCTTTTTCCAAATTTTAGGGATGGCAACAATATTTCATCTGGGGTCTGTATCTTCCTTCCTGAGACTGGATTTTGATTAATTATTTTCTGTCTGCATAGCACTCTGGTTCAAAGAAGTCCTTTGACTAGTGGCATCATGGTCTTTTAAGGATACCTACGCTTGTACCAGTGTGCCCAGTTCTTGGACATTTACCATGTCAAGCTCTCACATGGCTTATGAGCCCCAAATAACTGTCCAAAGTGAGATAAAACTGGATCATTTGTCTTCTTCCTTTCTGAGATAATTCCTAACTCAATATCCTCATCACTTCAGAAAACCATTATGAAATAATGTAAGCTGTGGCTGAAGAAGGCTAAATGCCCAAGGTGCTCCCTGCCCTCGGTACACACGGCTGTCTCCTGGGAGGGCTGGTGTCTGCCCAAGAGTCCATCAAGCCCCCAGTGGCCAGCTCAGCCTCTGGGCTCAAGCTATGGAGCAAGCCAAGTCTAGACCTGCCGCAGACATTGCCTTGAAGGTTCAGATGATAGTGTAGACAGGATCCTAGAGAGATGCTTTGCTTTAAAAGGAAGATATTTAGTTGTCGAAGCTTGGATTGTGGTAGTATTGCTCAATTTGAACAGCACCTTTCACCAATGAAGGCTGGAAAGAAAAAAAAGCCCAAAGAATGCTTTGCCATTAGAAAATAATAGTTCCTTCCAGCTGGTTTGCACTCTCCTAAGCATCTTTGAAGATTTTTTTTTTTAAAACACACGTTTTGGACATGCTAACATTTCCCAAGTAAAGAGATGTTTGGGTTTTTTTGTTCCAAAATTAAAATATATTTATATAAACAATGTAAAACCACAGACACTGAAAAAAAAACCCCAAACATATGCGCATTATGGAACTAATATAGCTGGCCCAGTCAAAACATCTTTTTGGACATCAGTTTGAGGAAACAAATCACAATTATGATTTTTCTCCTAAACTATCATAGACCAAGGGAAACATTTCTTACCCAAATGTGTATCATCAAATTTTCTCCTGCAAGTGATTAGAAGGAGAGAAAAACTCAGTGGGAATAACGGTTTCACTACCTGGCACATATGAGCTAAGGCTTCTTGTTTCATAAAAACGTAACTAATAAGCCCAGAGCTTCATCAACATATGAATCCTGGAAAAGGCTCTTGGTCACATCTGAATCTCAGTGAAAACTCTGCCCTTCTGCAGTTGCAACAGCATCAGTGCCTCCTTCTCAAAGATGCAGAGCAGAACATGTGCTGAGAGTTGTCTGCTTAGCAGAACAATCCTTCTTCTTTCCCTTTATAAACAATGAGCTCTCAAGCTCCCTGAAGCAAAGAAACCAGGCGAGGAAATATTTAATCAGTGAAAGGAGGAATTTATATGCAGTTGATAAACTAGGGGCTGTATGGAAATAGAGAATGTAATTGAAAAAGGCAACCCTTTCCATCACTGCCCACTGTCCTGAAATGCCTACGTGTGAAAGCAGAAACATGACTTAATTTCAGTGATGGCCACAAATGATCTGATAGTCACAAAACCAAATCCCCAATTCTCATCCCGAAGATGACATAATTTTTGCTACTATAAGATTTCCCCATTTTCTACACAGCTGTCCTTGTGGCACTGCCCCTCCTCTCATTCTAAAAAGCATCTCCAGGACTGGGATGCTGCAAACCAACACTTTCCTAAAGCTAATAAAAGTGCCTACAGGACCCCCATTGGTCTGTGTTCAGTTAGGAGCGTTATAAAGGCTGGTGTATGCTGTGATTAAAGTTGAGGACCTCTGCATTTCCCAAAGTGGCATTTTCCTGAGTTAAGGGAAGCAGAGGGTGGGGGAAGCCTGTTGACACAACATGTGCTGTGGAGGGAGAGAAAGCAGAAAGAGAGGACAATGTGACACATGGATGAGGCCGTTTCCAGTGATCCAAAGGTTAGAGCACATCTCTAGATGAAGGCTGAGGTTATGCAGAGAGGAAAAAGATGGATATGAAAGCTGAGCTCCCCCTAATCTTCCACAGAGATGGAGTAGACTGAGATTAATGAAAGCACCAATGCATCCAGCTCCAACAATGACACTTCACTATCAGGTGAAGACCCTTTGCCAAGTTGCATCTCAGCCATGTCTTTAAGCTCTGCTTGGGGACATTATGTTTTTCTCAAAAAGCATATATCAAACAGTTACAAGTGCTTAAGGAATTGAAAAGAATAATGCCATAGGTGAATCTTCACATTCTTATCACACATTTTTTAACAGTTAATCATGGTGTTCTGACACAATAAAGGAAAAACACAGCACTTTTATCTTCTCTGCAGGGATGTTCCCATTTATTCCTCATGAACACTAGCGCAAATATGGGCAGGGTATATGCAGTTATCAGTGGAAGCTGGCATTCACCATCCTCATCTGTTCTAGACAGTACGTTTTCAAGCATCTAACACCTAATGAGGTACAATAACATACCCTGCTCCCCAGTCCCTGAACAACATGCCTCTACAAAGCTACAGAAATACAAAGGCTATGTCCATACCCTCAGCTAACCACACAACTGAGACTGCACTCAGGAGTCAGACCAGCTCATTGTCTACACAATTCACCCTCAGATATGACAGGTCTGAGCTCCAAGCTGGAAAATGCACACAGGTGGCTCACCTGGCTGCATTTAAACATGCTTTCATCTCACATTGCAGGCTCAATCCGAGAGCCCTCGACTCTCCCTGATGCTGAGGTGTACCTTTAGGATAGGCTCTGACTGTGCACCGTTCAAAGATGTGATGGCCAATGTTGTGACATGGCCTGCTTCTGATGACTACAGATCATGTCTCACTGCTGTGCTTCTCCTTAAAACAGTTGTTTTTCTCTTTGCCTTGAACCTCACCTCTTCCCAGCAGCTTGCAGAGTTTCTGTGCAGCATTCCTAACCATGCTGCACTGAGTGCAGCTCAGGACACAGTCCACTCTATGTGCTCTCTGGTATTTTGCATTTCTCTCAGATTATTAAAGGGAGAAGAAAAGGCTTGGAGGCGTTATTTTTTCAATTCAGAAGCCACCCGTTATCACTGTGTTACATCTCTAACATGCAAACACCACTACACAGCACCAGGAGGGAATCCGTTATCCCTTGAAAAAGAAATGACATGCTTTTTTGAAATCAAAAGAAATGCCCTGCTGCCGATGAATATATTCTTGGTTACAGCACAAGGAGGAAGCTTTCGCTTTTCCTCCCCCAACTCTCATCCAAATGTCTTCCCCAGGGTTGCAGAGTACAAGAAGAGCAACACGACCTTGCAATGACAGAATTTTAATGTGTGACTGGTACACCAAAAGCAATGCAGCAGCGTCTCTCTTCTCAGTGTTGCTATGTACACTAGACATTTATGTAACACTGCTTCTCATCCTCAAGGCTGTCCTTACCTAGGGTCAGCAGCAACCAACACCAAATGTATTTATTGAACTGTCAAAGCTACTTACAGCTAGCACAGAGAACTATACACTCCAGTATTTTGGTGAAAAAGAGTTAACAGGTAAAGCCATTCCTAACTCCAAAGCTGCAAAACAGAAGTAGATGGTTTTTGAAACAGGTTAGCTCAAAAGAGTCAACGGTGGATTTATTTCAAACAAATTGCTTATTTCCAAGGTGCCTGCTAAAATATACTAGTTTTCTTCTGTGCTTTAGCACCGAGTTGTGCATAGAAAGGCAATGTCTTTGCGTATATTAGTTTTCAAACCCCAGAGAGACTTTCTATCCACATCTAGACAATGGGGCTTGCTTTTAATTTCTAAAGTTGAGAAGCCAAGAAGAATGTCTCCCTCCCTCCCCTTTGCTCCCAGGTTTGAAACATTTCATCCTGTTCATTGCTGGCATTCACCATCCTCCCCTGCCCTCCTCGGTTTGCTCCTCAGTTGACAGCAGTTTGCCTGAAGCCTGAGTAGCTACTCTTGGCTTCCCCCTCCTGGTGTAACAGTACAGATCATTAGGAAGAAGGTGCAGATTTTGGGCTGTGCAATGCACAGACTTTGCCAGGAAGAAGCAGACAGCATGTAAATATTTTTTGCAAGGTCTGACATCCCCAGAAATCCAAGGGGTCTGTTAAGAGGCAATCTACAATTGGCATGGGTGGCCTCCGTGCCCCTGTAATAACGGGACAGATCCACTGCTGTTAGTACAGCTCCAGCAGCTGTCTTACAAATATGATCCTTCTAGAGAATATAACACTTCAGGCACAGCAAACCTTGAGCATCCATTGCAAGCTGGGAGATATTCATAACATCAGAAGAAGTGCATGGTACCAAAACAGATCCTATCCCTTTTACAACATGGGTGATACAACTAGCAGGATATTAAACCTTCACAAATGCTCATCCAGCCCTTTAAGGAGCAGCATTTGTTGCTCAAAACCTCTGTGTAAAAGCATTCGTTATACATGTCAGTCCAGCAGAGGACTCAGGGTTCAACCCTAAAAGATGCTGGCTAGTTAATCTACTGTACCTACAAAGGAAATTCCAGAGTTTCTGGCATTTGCTATGCTTGGTACAGGCACTAAAATATCAAGCTCTTTATGGGAATGAAGAGTCTCATTTCAGCTCCATGCGTTTCACCAGTGCATCACTATAGTGACCTTAATGAAATACACCAGCAGCAGAGACGATGCAAACCTCAAATCACCATTCAGAGCTGAGCTGTCAGCTGTATTATATACATCCCTGAAAAATGTATATTCATCGCAGAAAAGCTCAGTTCAGCATGGGGACCCATGGCATTTTGATTAAACCTTGCTGTTAAATCCTTTGTTAAAACAATAAAAACTGGTTTTATTTGTGAGGGGTGGGAAATCTGCAGACAAATCAGATGCACAATCCAGAGAAGAACAGATCCAGCTTGTCTTAAATCACGCTGGCATGTTTATGAAATGATTGCCAGGCTGAAATGAAAATTAATCTTCCTAGAAGCCCTTTTATTTTTTTAAACAAGTAAACACTGCATTTTAATAACAATGTCTCTTCTCTGACTTATTGGGCTTGAACTACTAGAGGCAATGACTAGTTAGCCTCCTGCCTGCTTCTGTAAGCAACACCTTGTAGTTTGAAACTATAACCTTGTGCGTTTGTGTTGAGTAGAGGCTTTTCTCTTAGGCAGCTTTTCTAAAAGGAAATTTCTTACCAAACCACTACTTCCCTGCTCTGTTAGGCTGTTATAGCTCAATTACTGTTCCCAACGTGGCTGGTCTGCCACTCGTATTATCTGCCCCTTCTCAGCTGGCTCCAAATCACTTTCTCACCTATGTGCTAGAAGCAAAGGGATGATTCTGCACTTGCACTGGCTGCAACGCATGCTCACAGGTTGCTCCATGCTTATAACAGACTCTGTGCATGGATCCAAGCATATGTAGTATTTCTCTCACCTGCAAGGCACATCTGCTAACAAGATTAGTGAAGATCTGCAACCATGGAAAACGATGGGCGTTCAGTCTGAGGGAGTAAGCCCGTGATCGGGATGCAGTGTGTGTGCAACACAGTGCTAGTAGAAGCTGAATGTGCGCAGTGCTTTCCTACACATCTTCACATCAGGCTTGTGTGGGCAGGAGTCTTCAAACAGAGAGAGGGTTTGTCTCATTTCCCTTTACAGCAACTGTTCTCTAGTTTGTTGTAGCAAAACAATTGGCATTTTGCAGAAAAATGGATTTGGCTTAAACTTCCTACCCTAAGCAGTGCAGTCACCAGCTAGGCGTCTGTGGTACGCGCTGGTGTCCTCTCCCCAGCCCAGGTTCAAGGTTCTATGTAGTGATCTCTCATGTTCCTTTCAGTCCTGCCTCCTAGAAGAGCAGATAAAAGACCAAGGAAGAACTCACATGCTATTAGTACCATACGCTGAAATAGGGAAGTGTTGCTCCAAACTCAGGGCTGGAATAATCACCATGGAAGGATGGGCTGTCCTGCAGACTTCAGAGGTGAAGGTTGCTCCTCATCAGGTCTTCCCATGCTCCATCCAGGCTCGCCTCTGCAGTCCTTTGCTACAACGGTGAACATTTACTCACTCAAGTAATCTCAGTGCTATGGGAACAGGATTTCTTGGGTAAATCTGTTATCTGTGATAAGCCCCGAGTCTCACACTGCTATACAAGGGCTGGATTCCCATTGCAGAGAAAGGGCTTGGTTTCCATCATGGCATGAAAACACTTCTGTTTTAAAGAAAGTCCTGAAACATTTATGATGACTAAAACACAAAGATCCCGCTGAGCAAGCACTGAGGGGCCTGCAGTTTTGTGACAGACTGAGCGAGAAGTGGCAGAATACGTGGTGCCATCCTTCCCCTGCCAGCAGGACGCTTATGACAGACCCACTTACAGGACTCAGTTTAAAGCGTAAAGAGACATTCAATTACGTAAATCCGGTTGATCTGTAAATGTGGAATTAAGTACTGTCAGCCTTCGCTTATTTGCCTGGCACAGAGTTATATTTTCATGTACACTTGGCTTACAGATAAAAAAGCTAAAGAGGGCTCGGCTCAGTTTTGCAAGCTGGAGACACACTCAGAAGCAGCAAGGATAATGCAGCCTGTAGAAAGACTGTGTTTATCATAACATCTGCCACTCCTGAAGCCAAGTCACAGTCACTAACCCTTGAACTTTTTGCCCCTCTAAAAAGCATAGCTCAAGGAAAAGGGAAAAAGCAACTGAGGCTTTTAGCCTTTCCTCAAACTCACCCTCACCTGGTCCAGCAATTACTCATATAAGCAACAGAGAGGTTTGGTCAGACAAAGCTTTACACCAAATAAAACACAAAAACAGTTGCATAGCAATTAGACAGACCTTTTCACTGCAGGTGCACTGAAGTGATCCCGAAACATTAATTAAGCCTCACAACACTCCAGAAAGGTAGAGAGTCCCAAGCCTGTTTTACAAGTGAGTCAGCTGAGGTTGGTACAGGACAAAGGCAGAAAGAGGAGACCCTGGCTCTGCTTGCATCCGCTCTGACAGCACTGCCTAATGTAACAACAGGCATTTAACATGCCTACACGCAGCGTCAGCTCCTGCTACAATGCAGAACAAGAGCACAGTACTAGTATTATTACTTTAATTATAAAGCGCCACTTACATAGGAGCTGAGCCAGAAAATATAATCTGTTTTATCACAGAGCTAACTACAAAACTAGCTGCTCATTATATGGTAATGGAACTGATATCTATCAGAGAGGAGATGTGAAGCCACAAACAACATTGTGATTAGATGACTCTAAACCATATTTAAAAATCATTAGATACTAGATCCTAAAACAAGAGGAAAAAGATCACTGTCTGGTTGTGGTTAATAGATGCAGTCATGATTTCAATCATGCTTTAAGCTAACTGCCAGCAAACAAAAAAGCCTGCAGTATCGGCAATACCTGATATCTACGCATTTTGCCATCAGTGTTGTTTATTATAAAACCCATGCAGGCAGTATTAGGAAAAAATATTAATGATTAAAAAGGATCTAATCCTCTTCTGCATACCTCCAGTTTTACAGTGATGGATGAATGAGATCCAATGGGAAAATAATGATCCTTCCAGCCTCAAAAAAAAAAAAAAATTAAAATCAGTAGTTGCAAAGTAGGCTCCCATCTCACACTGCATTTCTATTTTGGCTTCTCTCTCCTCTAGGCTACTTTGAGAAGTCTCGTCAGTAGGAATACGTCCCTCTCTGGCTCTTTCCTTCCCCCCTGAATTTCAAACTGGGCAGAGCCAGAGGCAAAAACTTCAGTGTTAAGTCCAGACACTGAGGAACACATCCCCACGTGGCTTCACTGCTGCACCTCGACCCTGCTGCTCCGCTGAGGGCAGCTCCTGAGCAGAAGCTGCCAAGGCAAAGACCAAACTCATTTTCACTAGTTACACATACAGCATGCCTACACATCACCTCCTAGAGAAATGCTTCCCTCTGAACACTGCTACTTTGTAGACCCCTGTACAGAGTTTGTGTTGCGGGCTGAAAATTAGTGTCTTTCCTACTAAAACAAAAAAGGTATTCATTGGAAAGCTGTAAACCAAATCAAATGCACTGTGCTGAACACAGGTGAACCATGGGCATGAGAGATTCTGAGCCATCTCATGTCTGTGTGTGCTGCAAACACTACAGGGTATTGCTCCCAAGCTTCTGCTGGAGATTAAGGGGCAGGTTTTCAGCAAGTGTAAAGCAACGCTGCTCTATTAAGACGCACTAGAATGATGCCTATTTATGCCAGCTAAAATGCCTGGCTCCTGCTTAAATGTTGTCTTCTCAGCAGAATAAGGTAAAGGGGGTAAAGAAGAAATAAAGGAAGCTGGATCGGCTGTTGGGTGGAGGAAAAAAGGTTGCTCCTCAGAACCAAAAGGTTTTAAAGTGCCTATTTCAACCTCTAGCCCTTCCATGGCAACTATGAGCAGAGTGGAAAACAGCTGCGGGGAGGAGAAGGGAAGATTAAATTTGGATGTTGCCGATCCTCCACTTTGGAACATACTGAAACCATACGGCAGCTCCTGCGAAGTTTCTATCTGCACACATGATGCAAAAAGCCACAGTAATGAAGGCTTCATTCTTACTCTGCTGTAGATCTGGCCTGATCCTGCTTTCAGTGACATCAGTGCAAACAAGTGTGACTCCAGGGAAGGTATTCAAAGGATCACAGTCAACCAAACATACTCTGGCACCTCTAAAATTGGATTTCAACCTGCTGCATTGTAAAATAATCAGTAAGAGCATCTGAATGCTTGAAGTATTTGACATTCAAAGCATGTGAGAGTAGAATGAGTGCAACTTCCACGTTGAGCGTGTGGTATAATAAAACATCATATCCTGTCTGCTCCCGTTAATCACTTTTCTTGCTCCATCTTTCTGGCTGCATAAATCACACTTATTTTGCAAACTCACTGAATGCTGAATCAATGCAAGATAGAGAGTTCTCCACGTACAGCTGTTTGCTTGCCAAGAGGTTGTGATTTACATCACGGCGGAGTCTGCCCAGAGGTGCTACACAGTTGTGCTCACTTTTCCATAGGTTAACTTACATCTTTCCCCATATTCCACCCTCTCTTCCATTCAGGGTGGGAAGATACATGTCCATTGCAGAAGCAGACTAGCAGAGCAACACTCTATATTTTAAATACAGAATCCCAATTCTGCAGTGTATAAAAGCTTTAATATGGAGTATTTCCACCCCAAAGCCATGAGATTTGTATACCAACAAAAGCAATAGGTCTTTGTAATACAGTATGTTTTGTGATTTGGATTAACCTGGGGTTTGGTTTACTGATCCAGCTTCAGAGGAATGAAGTGGAAGAAGTTCAAACATCCCAAAGATTCTTCTTCCATCAGCTTTTAAAGCAACTGTGTCTCTCCCCAGCTTCTGTACTTTTTAATTAACAGAAACAACTCCAAAGAATCACCGCTGCCACAAATATTGTGCGAGCGCATTTGGCTTTGAGCATAAGCACTTATTATTTGTTGGTATACTGCTGTACCCATTATTTTCCAAAGTCTTAAATAATCATAAATAAGAAAATCTGTGCTATTCTTTGGTACATTACTGTCTGTTTAAACCACAGCTGAACTTTTAAGTTGTACAAATAAAAAATTGCACTTTTATCTTCCAGAGAGTCTTGCTAGTCCAACAGACTTTCAGCTGAAGGATTCTTTATTATACTCAAACCTCGTCCCATAAGAGTTGCTGCTGTTGCTCAGTTTATGAAGTATCTTAGAGATTTTGTTTGGTCCACAACAGAAAACTCCAATGGTCTTCCTGTTAAAAAATAAAACAAAACAAAAAAAGTTATGACATTGCAAATAAACAGTAACTTCTAAGGACAGATAGAATTCGATTCTGGCCTCACTGTATTATGCATAAGCCAACTATGCATAGATTTTAAGGTGAGAACAGCTCACTAGATCATGTAGTCAGTATTACTGAAGCCACTAGATCTCTCCCAAGTACCCCCACAACAATCCCTATTACTTATTTGACTAAGACAACTCTTACAAAAAAAGTGCTTCATCTTAGTCTCAAGACAGCAAGTGATGAAAAATTACTACTTCCCACTGTAATTTTTTCCATGATTAATCACTTTTTTTGTTAAAAATGTGTCTCACTGTAATGACCTCGTTAGTGTAACTCATGATTTACACCAGCAGGAGATCTAGTCACTAACAGTGATCCGTTACACTAATGAAAACAGAGCACTACTAACCCATGATTATTTCTGGCAGCAGCAGAATAATTTTACCACTTTAGTTTCACATTAGCATGCAATCTTTCCTTCACAGCTGTATCGAAAAGTCTTACAAAAAACCAAACACAGAATATGATCCTTGTTCATCATCCACAGCTATCAGCCCGGGTTCATTAGTTAACCTGACGTTTTCACACCACTCCACTGACAACAGCTCTTTGCTCTCTGGTCACCTTAAACACAGGCTATAAGTCAGGATCACAGTCATACAGCATCTAAGGGCTCAGAACAGTAGCCAGCATCAGAACAGGCACATCCACAACAACAGGACTGAGGCACTTGTGATATTCATTGTCTCCATTTTTTGAAAGATGAAGAGAAGGGAAAGGAAGGAGCAAGGAAAGAGGATGTGGTGCTGTCTCTTCTGTATTATGAAAAAAAAATTCTTCATCTTCCTGCTGAAATTGTGCCACTACAGAGAAAGATCTTAAAGATTTACTGGAATGGAGAGAGAGCACAGAAGAGAGAACACGGATCTAACTCCGATCTACAGCACTCACCAAGAGGATGGAGACTTGAGTTCTGGTCCCTGCCTCCAGGACTGTTTCAGTATTTCATCCAGTAACTATTTAATATAAAATATCTTAGCACATGCAGGATAATCAAATGCACAGTTTAACGCTGCCTCTGTATGTGTTTGGTGAGAGAAGGGAACTAACACCTATAAGAAGAAATCTTTGATGCATACTGTCAAGTGTATGTGCCTGATGCAGCAGCTCAAACAGCATGGCAGTCCATGCTGTACCAGGGCACAGCAGCACTGGCATGGTACAACTGAGGACTCAAACACCAAAAAGCATCACAAAGTTAGGCAGGTAGCTGCAATGGTGTCCTTGTGCAGGCGCGTTACAACACTGACTTTAACTGCCTTCAATTACATCATTTCTCGTATCAATCCATGGCAAATATTCATAACTTGTACTTTTCTCACCCTTATATTTATCTATTAAAGTTTCCTGTCCTGGTAGTACTCCTTTTAGTGGCAAGGGGTGTTGTGTTGGTGGCTGGATTTGCAGAAATAATGAGAGCACTATTGCTCG
Organism: Theristicus caerulescens; assembly: GCA_020745775.1. Taxonomy (NCBI): domain Eukaryota; kingdom Metazoa; phylum Chordata; class Aves; order Pelecaniformes; family Threskiornithidae; genus Theristicus; species Theristicus caerulescens. The sequence goes on along the minus strand of CM036559.1, from coordinate 123,270,182 downwards.
TGGCTCTCAAATAAGATTCCTCAGCACTTGCAGAACCTGAACACCCTCTAATCTGTGCACAGTGGAGAAAAGGGGTGCATGAGCTGCCAGCAAGAATCTGTTTTCTACTGTGTATTTAATTGAGAGAATTAATGTTGGTGTTTGTTTTCATTAGTCTAATTAGTACAGACAACTGATAAACAAAACCCAGAGAGTTCATTTGTCTCTCTCCCTTTCATTATGTATACATAGCCCCCAAAGCACAGACATGTCTAAGCAGCACATTCTCCTAATGTATTCCCATCTCAGCAACATCCTTCCAAGGTACACAGAGTTTTTGGCTAGTAAACAGAATCACAGAGAGGTTAAGTGATTTGCTTAAGGTCACACAAGAGACCCGTGGCTGACTAAGGTGGTCTCCTGAAACCCAGCTGAGCCAGTGCCCCATGTGGTGATCCAGAACTTCCTTCCCGGGATACCCACCATCAGCATCTGCTCTGGACATCCGTCCATGTACCACTTACCTCCCACAGTTCACGCCCCACGTCCTCCCCCACCTACGCCCCCCACTTCCCCGCTTGCAGATACCTTCCTCCCTGCCTCCTGCCTGGTTGCTGTGACACAAGCAGACAGGTGACTGAAAGCAGCTACTACACGGAGCAGCACACTACTACCCTGAGCTGATGGGCTTTAATTGCTTATCACTTGTGTGGGTCAATGGCTCATCTTCTTGCTCAGATGAAAACAGGCAGCTAGGTATTGCTGAGGCATAATGTCTGAAAATCTTTTAAATACCACTAACGTTTATAATTAGGGAAACTGTGTTATAGGCCATTCTTTGTAATAATTATAAACATTAATATAGGATTTTACTCCTTTAGAGCACTAAGGAAATCACTCTTCAGTGTTCCTATGGGATGAGTAGGTCAGCACATATTCTTACATCCATTTTGTAAACAGAGGGAGGTGAGAGAGAGGTGAAATACTTTGCTACCTGGAGAAGACAGTCAGGACTTTAAATATTCCAGTTTTAAATCCCATATTCATTCCTAGAGAGATATTTCTCCTTTACAGTGCACAAGAAATGTATCATGGTACTCCACGCCTTCCTCTCCTACAGATATTCCTGTCTTTTTCTAGGTCAGCCTCCATCTGGAAAAAGCACGTGTCCGTTTGAACTAAGCAAAATTGAGAAAGCGTGGCAGCCAAGGCATGGTATAAGCTTTTCATCTAGGAGACAACCAAACAGAAACAAGGCTGCTGTTCCATCCCCAAAAAGGGAACATGAAAAACAAGACCAATAATTTATTATATAAACTGTCCCAATGCACATTCTCGGGACTGCGGGTGTCATATAAAATATAAACAGTAGATGGCACGCGTCTGCTCCTCTTAGTCCAGAAGAAAGAATCAGGAACCTGATGCTGGGTTGTCCCATGTCACACTCTGAAGGTCTGGCAAAGCTCAGACACTTACAAATGCACTTTGCTTATTTGGGACCCAAACAGCAACAACAGCAACGATTCACAAACCACAAACCAATCAGACGGCTAAACCGATGAGAGGTTTGCCAGCTGCGTGTTTATTTATGTGCAGCTTTTACTAAAAACACAAGATAAAAAGTGGAAAATAATCTTGACTGCCCATAAACAAGCCCAAGGCGATGACTGCAAATATATGTGAAAGCCTGAACACTGGCACCAGATGTTGGAAACAACTTGGTTGCCCTGCTTTTTTTTTTTTTTTTTCTTTTGTGTCTCCGTATTGCAGCAGGGTCGTTTAGATGGAAAGTTACTAAGAAATAAGAACTGAAATAAAGTTAGAAGGAGACCAGGAAATGGGAAGACTTGGACTATACAGAAAAACAGAAGCTCCCATCTTGTCCAGGGAAACAGGGAGAATATTTCCCTACAACAGGTAAGTTTATGTGGGACAGCTTGCACTACTGTCTATCATGTTACATGCAACTATACCTATATATACAGACCTGTATCTATAAACCTTGATAAAGGGGTGACAAAGGGTGAGGAAGCCTACATCTAAGCAACTGCAGGATAATCAAAAGAGTCAGAGCATTATTTAGGTAGTAAAAGACACCTTGCTTAGAAATGGTGGCACAATTTAAAGACCTGATGTGGAAATGCAGAGGAAATGGTACTTGAAGTCTAATTAGGAGTAATGTGATGGAAAGCACAAAAGAAAAAGCAAGTATGACTACCACTAATAGCTTCATCTATATTATGTGCACTTACAGCCTTGCAAGGAAGTGGCAGAAACCTCATCATTTTCATCTTTTAAAACTGCATTCACACAGTTAAACAAAAAAGACATTAGAACGGAGCATAAAAGGTCAACAGTCCTCTATGAGGAGGACTCTGAGCCAAGAGAGTCAACTTCCTTCTCTGACCTCTCTATTTCCCTTTCTTTCCCATGGTTCTTTACTACAAAACCCTTCTCTAAGTGATACTTGTTTGCACAGTGTGAGAATCCTACTAGGGATGTCCCTCTGTAGCAGCCTTTGGGGCATCCTGGAAAAGGACCCTGTCCACAACATCCTCTAGGACCTGAATCCAAGACATATTGTCAGCAGCTTACGCTGCCAACTGTGATACATATTGGCGCTCAATACTTCTCAAGAGCCAGGGCTACTGAGGGTGGTTTGCTCCCACCTGACTGACTATACCAGCAGTGAATTAGAGAAGACTCACACAATCCCTTCTACCAGATCACCTTTTGAGGCAGAAAACTGCCAGTGGGTTGTAAAATACTCAACCAACAAAGCTGGATCTGGACAAAGACATTCCATAGGCTAATTGTATGTCTTCTCTGGCTTACAACTATCTTGTTTCAGACCATAATATGTTTGCCTAGCACAGTAAAAAGGCATTGCCAGGTCTTAACAAAGAATAAAAAAGTGCCAGGAATCTCCAAAGACAATATATCCTCTGAATTAAAACAATACAGGACAGTCAGATTCTTCCTTGTGCATTCTCTTTGTAAACCATGAAAATTATAGAAGAAGTCAACAATTTTAAAAAATGCAACTTTATATCTAAAACCAGCATATGTTGCAAGCAAGATATTACCACAGACAAAAATATATGCAATCTCTGTGCAGTGAGATGGAAATGTATTACTTTTATTTTCTGGGCCACTGAACAACCTAGCTGCATAAAAAGATGAACTGTTCTGAGTGTTAAAAAAAACATGTTTCAGTTTCTACAGGCTATCTCTCACAGCAAAATATTAGCTAATTTCAACATCAATAGCTTACACATTACACTCTAAGATAAAACCCAAAAATATTTTCATACAAACATAGCTGAAAACAGATAATATCCCCACCATTCAAATTGTGGCATCCCTCAAGCGGACTGGTACTTACTGCCTGTTACACTTCGCTATTTCATCAAAAAGAAGTTTCCACCGGGGTCGTCCAATCAAAAGCCTCGAGTTTAAAGCTTGATATTTTTCACCAATTATTTTCTGCAAGAAACAAAAAATTCCATTCTGCCTGATTTGCAAATTGCCTCATATCACCCAGGGCTCCCATTTCTGACATTGGCTGACTTACCATATCGCTGAGGTATAAAACCTGAGCACAAGTATCAGACAGTTGTGATTAAAACTGCAGCCATTTCATGCACCAATACCTCTGCTCACTGCCTTTTCAATGGCTCTCCTTGGTGCTTGTTATACATTGTTCCTCATGCAGCTGCTCATTAATCTCCCCATTACTTTTAAACCAATTTATTTAAGCCATAAAACAATAACCGTGCTCCTATTATTCATTCCCTCATTGGCTTTTAATGTTAAGCTGGAAGAAACACTGCTGATGCAAAAATCATATTTCTGTCTGAAGTCTTTTTTTTAACTTTGTACAAGTAACTATTAAGATGACTAGGTTTGAAAAAGTAACAAGGGAAATCTCACATTTCTCCCTGAGAGTAGTTTGCCAGCTGTTTTGAGTTGCCGTAACAGCAGAAAGCAGCCAAAACTGCTCCCTGGATGGATCCCAACCCATTCCAGCAGTGCTAACTCATCAGCATTTTGATAAGGTCAAGCGCCCTTCCATTGCAGGGCATTCCCTTTCTTTGGTTTTCTGTCCTAATGCGATAGAAAGGCAGAGAGAAGTTACATCTTATCTAGGGTACCAGATTCACTCTACTGCTGAATGACCTGAAGCATTGCTCGTACCAGTGCAAACACAGAGCCTTCGCTAACTCATCCTCTGTTGGCCTTTTATATTCAAGAGGCATTTGCTGAAGGATGGGCTTGGCTCCCTGTTGTCACACAGGCATGCTACTTCTGAGCAAAGGGAGCACGAAGCAAAACTGCCCTAATTTTGGTAGCAGTCAGCACTTTGGACTAACATCAGTGAACACAGAAGCTGTACGGCAATGGAGAGGTGAGTTTAACTCCCCCTTGAGAAATCACGAGCAGCATTATACTTCATGCCACTTTTGTTCAACAGCCACAAAAGAAAAGTGACTTTAAAGAAAGACTTAAACCAAAGCTGACTTAAAAAAATTCAGTAGCTGCTTGATAGACATTATTAGAAAACTTGCTTTGAATTGTCTGTTCTTACAATCTTGCTGTGTCATTGCAATGCAGTCCTGCTTTGGGTTTTCATTTTAACCTAACAATAGCATACCGGGTTCATCAATTAGGTATTTTCAAGCACCCCATTCCAGTTGACATACGTCATCCAGGCATTAAATCTGTGGAATACTGTTCATAACTACTGTAGCTACCACATTATTTAGACTATTGGATAGTGTTCCTACCAGAGCTGTGAATGTTATACTGTCTCCACCTGATACCAGGAAGATCAAAATCCTTTGGGAATGGTTTCTCACTGCATTTCATGTTTTGTAGTAATTGTTAGGCTTGGTTCTGGGCCTGCTGCAGTCAACTGAAAGCTTCCAGATGCAGCAGGGTAAAGAATCAGGCCTAGGCTCATGTGCTAAACAATGTAAAATGAAGATCATGAGCGTAAATAGCTATGGGAGATGCCAAGATCTAGCTATGGGAGATGCCAAGATCTGAGGAATTAGCCCAGCTTTGGGGCTGGTAATACATGACAATTGACAGTTCATAATAATTTCCAGTCTTATACATCAAGAGATTTGTAACTTTTGTCTATATTTGAGGCAAAGAAATCCAGAGTTTTTAAAAATAGCTAGTTTCTCTCAAAATATTTATTTGAAAACAAGATTTTAGCTTGCGAGCTCATAGAACTATTCTGTTTTGATTCTTAGCCCAGAAATGATGCTGATTTCCCATAAAACACGGCCAACTGTCTGGTCCGTGGCCTGGCCTGGAAGGACCTCTTTCCTAGAAAAGCAAGACATGGATTTTCGCCCATATCTAAGCAAGTTAAGGCTACTAGACTAGATTCTCTTAATTCTGTGGGTATGGACTTGCTCTCTTGCCCTAGTAATGAATCAGTCACTTGAGTTTATGGCCTCATTTCCTGTTTTTACCATCTGCAGTAACTCCCTTTTGCCTTTGACTGACAGTTTGCATTGTCTACTACCCCAAGGTCTAGTTCGGTTTACAAACAGCATTTAGCCACATACCTGTATTCCATCTGTTTGACTGAGGTACAGCTGGATGTTTATATAGTCTGGTCGATTCTCCTGCCAAAGCTGGGAGGATGATAAAAACAGCTAGTGAAAAAATATCCCTTCTCTTAATGTAAGCATAAAGTCACTTGTGTCTACTATCCTGAGAGACTTGGGTTTCAGCATCAGTGAAGTAAGCTTTTTAAGGAAGAAGATATGCTTGCATAGTACCCCTTCGTGCACTCCAGAATGTTGCACATCATGCTGTGTACAAAATACTATTTTAGGAAGCTACACTACTCTTAAAATCTACCTGAAATTGTAAATCCTACTCCCTTCTCAATCTGTCTACTAACCAAATGGCTAAAGGCCACTCAGACTCCCCAACCTGCACGTTCTTCTTCCATCTCATAAATTTCACAGATAAGCGTCCAGACTACTGGTACATGGCAACACTGTGCAATGAAATACTGGTGACAGATACTCAAACTGTTTTGTGCCACTCCAAGAATAAATGGAGTCTGGGTCAGGTAGCCCAAGCAGAAGTACTGCTGGAGCTTGCTTGTTTTGAGCAAGGCTGCTTTTCTCTATAGCGGGCCAGTTGTGTGGTATGGACATACCCTGCATTTATTAAGTTGTCAGTATCCCTCCAAGCAATGCTCATTACCTTGTTATGCAACATACAGAGCAGATCTGCAAACCAGCGGAAAGACTCAATGTCCCGGCACACCCAAATGAAGTAGAGTCTTCTGAGCTTGTAGCGTTTCCAGCCGTCACTGGAAAAGAAAATGTTTGGGTAATTAAAAATTATAATTTAAAAAGGAAACATTAATGAAGATGCTTTATATTCATTAGTGGAAACGTGAATTTCCATTAGAAGCTAACTGCTAAATTGTTCTTCATCCTATGACACATCAGATGCTGAAATGACCAATGCAGCCTATTATGATGATCCTGAGAATATTAAATCTCTAGCACAGAGCTACCACCCTTCATAGATACTGTTTCTGCATTAGGAAGGTGTCAGCTATACAAATGATTTGCGCAGCAAATATGGATTCATGCATCATCATCAAACTTTTATTTCAAAGCAAAGCAGACATTCTAAGTTCAAGTGTATTATGTCAATTCTTTATTAGGTTTATAAAGCAACCCATAAGAGAAAAATATTGACAAATGCAATAATGTCAGAACTTAATTCTGCCTTTTATGTGAAAGGCTCTGGTTGATTATAATTAATACTCTAGCAAAATCACAAAGACCAAATCAAATCAGAGCTCCATTGTGTTAGCGAACTGTGTGATATATTACAGCCCTCAGAAAACGCTGGTGGGGAAAGTGCAGTCATGGGCAGATTCTGGTATTGCATTTAGAAAACCAGGATTCTCATGTCAGATTTCTAATGCAAATAAAACACAAATAGAGCACAAAGGAAGGACTGGAATGAACTGGGAAAGAAAACAGAAGTGAAAAAAATCCTGATGATTAATGAGTTCAAACAAAGTAAAAATATCCACGAAGCATCTTCTTAGCCAATGCTGTTTCTGTTGTTCTGATCACTGAAATAGCCAGTGAATAGATTGTTTCCTCCTTTTCCTCCTAAAATAATTTTCAGATAGAGAAGGCCATAGCCTGTCAACTTCAAACGCTGGTTCCAGGAGCCAACCCCAGTTGAAAAGTTTGATGATACATCTCATCATCTCCACTGTGCATTATTTCAAATTGTAGGGTTGCCGGCATATCCATCAAGGGCATTGTATTAATAGATCTACCTAAGTGATAACTCCAATCACTGTCTTACCTCCCCATACCCCTAACCTCCACTGTAAGCCCAAGGAGCAAGGATGGAGACATTCTCAGCAGCATGCAGGGACTGAGAACTCACCTTTCATGTAAACTCATCAGAGAGAAAAAGGGTGCTTTAAGACTGGAGAGTAGAGTGTCTCTCAAGTCCTGATTTCAGCTTTTTTGTTTGTAAACTGCTGACCTGCAGAGCAGGATTTCCTCTGTCTTTTTCTGACTGCCTATACTAAGACAAGCCCTTAGGAAGGGTCACAATCTGGTCAGATGTGACAAGATAACTATAAGCAGTAGCAAGGAAAATAAGTGCCTTTCACTGTAAAAAAGGATAAAAGAAGAGAAAAATGCAAGGCATTTTGTATTGAACTGCTGTAACTCAGTAACAAAACACCACTCTCGGTGATGAAATGTTGCAGCTGGACAAAGAGGCTGGACTGCAAGACTTCAGGAAACAAGTCAAGCATAGATTTAAAATAGCACCTCAGACACATCCGCTTGGGTTTGCCTCCAGCAGGGTCTATTATGCAATAAAGGTGCAATCCCCCATTACAACCAAATTCACATGTATACAACACTTCTCTTGTGTTTCTATGTTACCACTGCCCAGAATAACAGCCATTATTTACAGACCCTTCTGCATGAAAGCTACTAGCTTTCCTTAATATAAGTTATATTTTCTTAAAAATAGGGCATAGGGTTCAACAGTTAAGTGGAGGGAAGGGCAGGAGCCGGAATTAAATTGTGTACATACAGCAGGAACACAACTGAGCAGGAAACAAATTACTACATTGACAGGCTTCTGATCTCCCCCAGATCTGCATGTCCTTGACACAGAGGACTGGCTCCGCTGCTCTGCAGCGCTGGCATCACAAGGCAGTTTGCATGTTCACACCTGCCAATTTCTGTTTCTAAGCCAGGGCAAAGACAACAGGCAGATCAGTGCTTTGTTGATGTTTAAATACTGAGAAGGAAAGCAGACTTAGACTATTACTTTTTCCCAGAATCACAGAACGATTCCCCTGTATAATGCTACAGTGCACAAGGGAAAGATTGGCTACAAAGGCAGGTTATGGCATTGGCTGCTTGGAAGCCCATTTATGGCTTTATCCAGATAAATGGGCATTGCAAAAGCTTTTGGATGCTAACCTTCTATGGCAATGTCTGTGCAAGTTCCTACAGCCTCTGATAACACACTGGTAGAGGCAAACATCTCATTACCTGCTGTTGGCCCATCATTATCATCTGTGACATTTTTGCTAAGCACTGTCAAGGATAATCCATCACGAGGAAAATGGTCATTTTATCCACCTGGGCCCCAGGCTTTCAGCAAAAATGTACCCTGTTTTTGAGAGGATGATCAATGCACTCTCAGGAAAAGAAAATGAGGGAACCCAAGATGGCCTTTGAGGGCTGCAGCACTATGAGACAGGTGGGGCTGATAATTTTCAGAAGCACTCAGCACTGTCAGGTCCAGCCCAGATCAAGGAGAGAAGAACGTGCATAGCATCTAAATTCCAGGCTTTAACTTCGCTTTGGAGTCTGAGCTGGCCATTGGCATGTTCATCTTAGATAAAATGCTTCAGTTGTGCATTGTAAAACCCTCTCAAAGCCAGCTAGCCTTTCAACACTTCAGGGAAGGTTTGCTGCTTGGGTCGGCTGTTTATACAGAGCCTATAAAACAGGGGTGCTTAACCTGTGACTGGAGCTCTTAGCCAATAATCTAGCAAAAAAAATTTAAAAAAACCCAATAGCAATCAATGAAAGCAAGCCTATTTCACACAGCATAAGATTTGGTGGGAACCATGTTGCCAATGTGACAGACAAATGAGGTGAAAGGTTTGGTCTGAATAGAATGTCAAAGGCTTTAAATTAAAAAAAAAAAACAGAGAAACAAGAAAAAAAAAGGTAAAGAAAAAGGCATATCTAAAAATTAAACTTCTCGAATGGAGTTAAACATTCGAATGCTGTCTGAATCCAAGCTGATCCCTTTCCTTTAAAACCTTAAGCTTACACATTTACAGAATTCAAACAGACCAGGAGAGCTGGCCCTGCATTTCCAGCAGAAAGACTGTCACAAGTTCCTGACTCTCAAAAACTCACTAGCATAGTCCCTCGCCTCATCTAAGCTGGGACTAGGGGAACAAGTCTAGCTGAAGGGCTTCGATTATGTTAATCACAGTTAGGCTGGTGACAGGATATAAAGGTTAGTGACACTGTCCCAGCTCTGGTGCATTACTGGCACAACTCTGCCACAACTGTTTGGGTTACAAAACCTGTATGAGATAATCTATGCTCTTCAGGGGACACCCCAGTCTTCTACTGCTCTCCAAGGAATCATTCACTTATGTTATGCTAATGGAAGTTTTTAAATACTCTGAAAGTCTTTCTGATGCACTACTATGGTAAATTGGGGGGAAATGGCTTTACAAGGCTTAAGGTCACTTACAGCAGGGTGTTGAGTACTGATGCAAATGGTGTAACTCCAATACCTCCAGCCACGCAGAGGCTGACCTCATAGTTCAGGGATTCCTCAAAGGGACTTCCAAAAGGTCCATCCACATACAGCCTGCAGAAAAAGCAAAAAGAACACTTTTAGAGAAAGATGCTAAAATCAGAGAAGAGAGGAAAAGAAAAGGGGGCTGGAATTAACATCCTGCAAAGAATTTGTTTCAATTTTTTATTAAGCTTGGGATGCAGAATATCATAGAAACATAGAATACCAGGTTGGAAGGGACCTCAAGGATCACCTGGTCCAACCTTTACAAAAATCTTTTTCCTGGAAAGCTTTATGTGGAGAGAAACCAACATAAAAGTGGTATGAAAAACAGTTGCATGAAATCTCTTGGCACATTCCATGATTAGACAAGCCATTTTTTAATCAAACAGGTGGAGGTGACTAAATTATGACTGTCCCTTGTGTCTGGTATTAGGGGGGCAAAGAAAGTGCTTCACTGGAAACAATAACAACTTGGTGGGCCATAAGCAGGAAGAGAGTTTGGCTAGCCCTGCCTAGGAGGTTCACCTCTTGAACATCAGAAACAGCTGAGATGGACAAACGGGTACAAAAATCTATTTTTCATGGCTTCTCATAATGCTTTTCAAGGGCCTCCAGGCAATAAAGAAGAGGTGACACACATCCATCCTGCAGTGAGCAAGAGGAACAAATTAACATCTATCTACTCCTTTGCTTCACATCCAGACCCTTGGGAATGTGATCTATCTCAATCATACAGGATATCTGAAGAGGGGAAAAAAAGCACCGAGTTTACTTCTTTGACTCATGCCTCTCATTCTTATAACAGTTTTGTCTACCTGTTCTTAAAGATCATTTAGGAGACTGAGTCCTATTTCCAACCCATTTTTAATATTCAGATACTGCTGGAAAGTCAGTTGACTATAATTTAAAAATGGGCTTTTAGGCATCTTCAAGAGTTTGAATTCCAAATCTTTCCTACACTGCTGAAAGTCTGACCAAGGTCATCCATAGATAGCTCAAAATTTATTTGCTGTAATATCTCTAATAAGATTCACATACTCCCTATTCTACCTATGGAATACCAACTTTAGTAATAGATTCAGAAACTATTATGAAGAGAACTTGAGCAGTATATTTAGTCAAGGTCCATTCTGTGTATGAGTGGCTCGCTGGATCACCACATTTTAGGTAACCGGTGAATACAGCAAAGCGTGGTGGGACCAGCACTGCATTCAGCAGCTCAGTCACTGGGTATTTGCTCACAGCTAGGCTGACTGACATCAACCTTTGGCTTGAGTCCACACAGAAGTTCCAACATATATATTTTTACACACATATACTGGTACAATTATGCAACTAACCTACTAAGCTAGGCATACTATTTGTGTAATAAAAGGGCATAAGCTTCTCTTTTATACCATCAGCCAGAGAATTAAAGGCAGAGGAGACATCTCTTTTCCCAAAGTCTTCCAACCCTCATCTGATTCTTTCCTTTTGAGGGCTGGATATTAGCCACAACTTAAGATCTCAGTCTGACCTCATTTCTTGTAGTTTTGTGGTCTGACCCTTGGCATCATACCAGTCAAGACAACATCTTGTCTGGGTGTCTTTGGCCAATATGGCCTTTTCTAGGAAATTTCTTCCAGACCTCTGCTACTGCTGAAATCTTGATGCCTCATATGTTAGGCTCCTTCTTCTACAGTATCTTGTCTAAACACAGATAAGTACCTACTTTCTGATGGATCTGTAGGCAAACAGGCTGATCCTTAACTATGCCCTGTCTTATAGATTCCTTTCTTGGCTCTTGGTGTCCTACCTGAAGAGAAAGGGAGAAGGCACTGGGCCAGCCACAGCTGTCATCAGAAAGCATTGGAAATGCTGGCAGTAGACATTTTTAAATAACCAAAATTCCTCATTGATATTCATAACTAATCAATCTGCAACCCAAATATGCTTATTCTTATTTCTGTCTTCAGAATACACTGAAGTCACTACAGTATTCTACAAATGTTCTCTTGGAGAATCTCAAAGCTTTTCAATGTCAGGTATGTTAGTACCAGCATGATGAGAATACTAGACAAACAAATTCATTCCTTACTTAGGACAGATAAATTCTTTTGCACAATGGGGCCAAGAAAAACTTAAATGGACGTGCATACAATATAAACAGAACTTTAAGTATCTTCTCATTAAATGTTTCCTGTTACATAACACTTTATACCCCGTTTGCTTAACAAGGGTTTATTTTCCACTAATGAAATGATACCACTGCTGGTGCAGAGTGCAGCAGCAGTTGCTTTAAGAGATCTTCTAAATGTTGCACTATCATTTGACTGAGGAGGTAGAGGAACATCTCTTATTTAAATAAGCAACAGGGGAAATGTAGAGAAGTAGGTCATTACTCTGAAATGAATCTGGTCCAGGGGACATTTTGAGAGAAGTCCACAAATGTTATGGGTCTCAGATGTGTATCTCAACAGAGATATCAGTATAGGGCAAAAAGAAAAAAGAATACTGGATAATGAAGTGTCCTGGTTTCAGCTGGGATAGAGTTGTTTTTTTCTTCCTAGTAGCTGGTATAGTGCTGTGTTTTGGATTTAGTATAAGAATAATGTTGATGATAACCCACTGATGGTTTAGTTGTTACTAAGCAGTGCTTACATTGTCAAGGACCTTTCAACTTCCCATGCTCTGCCTGGTGCACAAGAAGCTGGGAGGGGGCACAGCCAGGACAGCTGACCCAGACTGGCCAAAGGGCTGTTCCATACCGTATGATGTCATGCCCAGTATATAAACTGGGGGAAGTTGGCCAGGGGGCAGCGATCGCTGCTCGGGAATGGGCTGGGCATCAGTCGGCAGGTGGTGAGCAATTGTATCGTGTATCACTTGCTTTGTATATTATTATTGTATTATTATTATAGTATTATTATTATTATTACTACTACTATTCTATTTCATTTTACTTCAATTATTAAACTGTTCTTATCTCAACTCATGAGTTTTCTGACTTTCACCCTTCCAATTCTCTCCCCCATCCCACTGGGGTGGGGGGAGTGAGCGAGCGGCTGTGTGGTGCTTAGTTGCCAGCTGGGGTTAAACCACGACATGAAGACTGGCAAGTGAAGTCCACTGTCATTCCTGGCATACCTCTTACACATATGTTACCCTAATCAGACCCTGCCTAGCTGGTGAAATCTGGAGAATCGCTCCTAAAGGTATGAAGGGCATAAGCACAGGCCTGAGGGAAATTCCTTGCATTTTACACAAGCAGCACTAACTTTCATTTGGATATACAGACTTAAAGCCAACATTTTTCAGGAAAAACACAAGCAAACAAAACAAAAGCAAACTAGCAAAGGAGTTTTTTCCAGAAATTACCACAGAGGATGTGACAATAGTCATATACTGTGGGGGTGCCACTTAGCAGAATGGCACTTAAGCCTAGACTATCTGAAGTATGTATGTATGTCTGATCTCAGAAGGAACTAAGCAATTCCTGGGAAGTCTGACTGCCACTGAATATCACTGACATGATCAGGAGTTGAAACATGCAAAACTAGATCTGGTCACTGCAAGCCAGCCAATCATGGTGCATAATCCCATGCCAGAAATTCAAGAAACAACCTTCAATTAAATACGTATTTTGGTCAGATTTCTCCAATTTGTGGCCCATTAGCCCCATCTGGCCTGCAAAATATTTCTATCTGCCCACTGTGTCTTCCTCTGAGGGAGTAAGGAGCAGTTGTTTGGACAGCAAATGTAGTCAGAGGAGCCAAGAGCCTCCTGCTGTGCCTGCATGTGGCCCAGCACAGAACAGCCAGAAGTCACCGCTTCCAAGTGCAAGAACGAGAAATGGAGGAAAAGCTGGAGAAGTATCGCTACTGCGTTAACCCACTCCACAAGACTGCCTGAAAAGACTGATTCCAAGGATAACATGATCTCCCTGGAAGATTTTGTTTGATGTCATAAACATGCACTACTTAATCCCATTTTACTATGGGGATAATTTATAACTAAAAGAAATGTGACTCTGATGCCCTGATGGAGGTGGTCAGTTAGGAATTGATCCTTCTTTTATTCAAGTCAGTGGAAGAAAAAAACCCTCCTGATGCCATATAAAAGAGCGCAGTGATAAACAGAGCAGCGATTCAGCGATGGACTTTTGCAGAGATTATGCAACTTTCACTTCCTCTCACCATGTTCCTCCTTTCATTTCGTAGTAATGAAAAGTTTGCATAAAAGCAGTTCATTATTGCAAATAAAATCTCACAGCATTCAATAAAAAGACAGAGAAGCCAAGGGGGGTAAGATGACTTTTTGTTTCTTGAGTTGTGCCCCAGATATATCACACTACCATGCTATGCTCTCCTATCCTCCCAGCTTTAATTTAATTAACATGAAGGAAGGGAATGGAATTTTACTAAAAGTTTAGAAATACCCCCTTCAGGCAAACTTATCCAAATAACAAGTTGTTCTTTTCACATGTATTCATTTCCAATCTTAGGAGTGCTCTCAGTTATTCTGGCACAATTTCTTAGCTCACAAACAGAAAAAAAGCTCCTCAAAGCAGAATATATCACAAAAAATAGCAGTGCACATTGTTAAAAAGCATCTTACAGATAGCTGGTGAACATATTTTCTATTTAAAGCACACTTACATTCTACAGTACAGCAGTGCAGAAATATCGCAGCAAGCAGCAAGACAGCTTGTTCCAGCGCTGGGCAATGCAACTGCACTAACACTGGGCTGTTCCTGACCCAAGGGACACTGGCTCAGGGACACAGGCAGCTGTACTGCTTTTGAGACCCAAGTTACTATCTTCCATAGGGAACTGTATAGTGAGGTATGGAGACATCTGCCCACATCTCTGTTGGACTTGGACCTCAGTGCCATGCTTTACTGCAGGGTGTAGGTTCCCTTAGAAAAGTTTAACCTTGTACTTCATTACCCAACTGTAAATGCTGATATTGTATCGTAGCTTTTTTCTCAGGCTATTTGGGAGCTACTGTGAGACATTATCAGGAATATTAGTGGAATAACAGATGGATAGGGGAGTTAATTCAAGAGCTTGTAGGAAATTTTAATTAAAGAAGCATCAGCATTTGCAAGCTGAACAAAAATGCTGCATAGAGCACGGAAAGTAAAACCCTAGTCTGACTGAAGTTTGTGGCAAAACTCTTACCAATGTCAACAGAGTAACTATTTCACCCAGCAGTATGTGATTATCCTTGGAGCAGTATTCAGTTTGCTGCTAAGACCCAGGTGTAGGTATCTTTGTGTGAGCATACTAAGTAAGTCCCCAATACAGTCAAAAGAAATGCAGTCAATACAGTTAATGGAGCCTAGAGAGAGATTCAGGATGTGATGAATTGCTCTCTATGTCTACAGACTGTACTGACTCAATTAACAGGACCTTAAGAGATTCGTGTCCCTCTGGAACAGCTGAAGGCCAAGCAGAACTGAAATGGCATTAGACACCGAGCTTGAGGCATCCGAATCCAGACCTAGATCTCCACTGAGAAAACTGGAGCTCAGACACCTAGCTCACACACAGACACCTACATTTAGACATCTTCAGCTGGAGCTGAATCCCTCCCCTGATATCCTATGAAAAGCCCATGTCATTGACTTCAATAGGTTTTGGATAAAGTTATCCAAAATAAAAATAAAATCAAGTAAACAACCCTCCTCCCACACTCATTCTTTTCTCTAACTTGTCCTACTAAAGCCACAGCTCAGTACTGCCATGATGGATACAGCCTGAGAACTCCAAGGAACCGACTGTCTGATGGCTGCAAGCATCTCTTTATGCTCTTCTGCTGCTGTAACTTTTATGCACCAGAGAGATGCCATCACCTCCCTCTGATAACCCACAATACCAGCCTCCACCTCCACGTGATAAATATTCAAACGAGTGCCTTCATGTTCCTCCCACACTGCCCTTCATGCCTGCGAGGAAATTTCTGTAAACATCTGCAGAGCTATTTCATTATCTCCCTTCAAATTCCTTCTTAAGACTCCTCTTTCCTCTAATATCTAAAAAACCAATAAACCAGAAGTTGACAGCAGTTAGGCTGCCGATGTGCTTGCCATAGCTCAGTCGTATCCTGGCCCAGTACTGTCTCACTGTTTCCCTGAATTTTGCTGTCTGATTGTATCCATCTGTTGTCTCCTGTTCTAGTTTAAGTTGGTTCGGTCAGGACAGTCTCTCTGCTGTGTGATGGCATGTATCAGGATGGCTTCCTGATGCATGACTGGTTCTTCAGGGCAGTAGGATAATACATATAAATGAAGAGTTACTGGAAACCATCCAAATCTGAAACTTATATCAGAGGCAATCTTTTATACGGTAGGCTTGCAGAAAGCAAAACTGACTACAGAAGTGTTCCAGACCACTTTGGAGTCCAAGGCTCAATTCAGTTTTCAGTAAAAACCTAGCTACAACAAATTACATGATTTTATTTTTCAAAGAAGCTGCACTTACTACTATCAAAGATTTTCAAATATTTTCTGCAGCAAAAATCAAGACAGCCTCTTCATCTTTTGAAGTCAACATATGAAACTTCATGTCATTATTTAAACCTCTATTAGTAAGTGTACACTCTGACACTATTTTTCCAGAGGGCTTGTGATTATTGACAGCATTTCAGTACCAACAGCCTTTGACAGATGAAGAACCACCACTGAACAAAGCACATCATCCTTGGTTTGTATGGATTTCCGAAACTACAATGGCTTTCAAGGTTTAAAAGTGTAACAAAATGTGACATCTGGCATGTGAGATCAGAGATTCCCATGTGTTCTCCTGACATTGTGAAGGATGATGTTTTCATTAAAGAAAACAGCAGCCCCTTAGACAAGCAAGCTTGCAAAACCCAGTGGGTCCAATTAACTTTATATACTATTTTGCGCAGGATTGCAAAGTGTTATGATTCTAATTCAGATTTCATTAGGCATCCTCTCCCTTTTTTAATAGCTTGAGTTTAATTTCTGATTGATTATTCATATTTTTTTCCTTTCAACTTCAAACATATTCTTACAATATGTACTAGAGCTTGTAGAAGTTTCCTTCTCTCTTCTACAGAAGTTGCTTCCTTTATCAGGTGGTGAAACATCCAATTATAACAACGTAGATGGCTCAAAACCCTACAGAATCAATTAGCATCAGATTTCTTCTCATAGAAGCGTGCCAAATTATCATTATTTTTAAAATTCTAGAAAAGCCATTGGGTTTAGTACATCTCAGTTCCATTTATTTCTCCCTGGCTGGGAAAACCAAAATGAAATCACCTGTTCTTCAGCTTATTATACTCTCAAGGGCCCAGAGATGACTGAAGAAGAATTTCCATTTCTACAACATCCTTAGCAAGAGAAAATATGCTGAAGACGTGATGACAAGGGCAAGAAAGTGGAAAAGCAAAGCAGGCACCTGCATTTTCATGGATTAGGCTCCTTCTGTAAACACTGAACTGAGATCCATGGTTTTGTATGAGACACAGTCCAGGTTCAAGGAGAAGATCCCACTGGAGTAAGCTGGAACTCTACAGCAGCAAAAGTGGTACAACTACCTATGGGGAGCTGGACTTGTAATAGAGGAGTGAGGAGGATGGCTGAGAAGGAGAAAAGAACCTCATAACTCTGAATGAAAATTTCAAAAAAGCATTGAGAAATTCCACTGAAAGCAACAGAAAACAGACTTGCACAACTGATGGACACCCTTGTAAGCGTGGCTCTTTCTTGTTCAGGACTCCTAGAGCAATCTGAAGGTAGTCTCTCAGACCAAGTTCCTTTTCCTCAGAATTGAATAAAACTGTCTAAATATTGCCTAAAGCATTTATGGAGAGCCCATATTTCTTATTACTCATTGCCAACTGTCACAGGAGAGAAGCAATAGTTTAGACCATTCACTTCATTAAAAAGGTCTGTAAAACCACTATGAGAACTACAATCAGGTATAATTATGTATTCAGACAACTTTGTTCTCTGAAAGTACATGTACTTTCTGTACCAAATTCTTGGGTCAATATTCTTAATTAATGTTGCATTAATTCTTCTCCATAGCAGCCTTTTTACTGTCATTTTTATAAAATGTTTCCAAAATTTATTCCTTTGATTAAAGATCACACGATTTAGTTTTATTGTAACAAGAAATCCAATTTTCCACTTATTTCCTTACCAATTACAGTCTCTATTTTGTGAAGTGCCTTGCCTCTCTGTAAACTTGTCTCCTACCAATTTTGCCTCAGCTAATAAAGCAAAAGAAGAATATTTGTAATGACTGCACCACCTATTGTAACTCGCCCTTTGAAAATTTAGTTTCTTACATCATAAAGTGATAAGATGCTGCAGATCAGCAACCACAAGTAGGTTGAGCATGTTGGCCATGTTTTTTCACAACTCATTCACTGGCACAGTACTTATCTGTCCATCTCACTGCAAACAGCATTTCTCCTTTAGAGTAATCCACTTCCATATTTGACCTTTTGTATCTTTCAGTATTTATGGGAAGCTCTTTCTTGCCTATACTGTTCCCTTTGGTGGTCATCTCAGAGTTGCCATCTAGCAGACAGCATGGGTCCTTCTCACAAGCAGTGCTGATATTGGCGCTGAGCCCTCTTCCTCACTTGGTAAATTATACTCACTAAGACAGGATATCCCACGTCCTCATGGCAGTGGAAATACCTGCAGCATCAGTATCTCAGGGTACTATGGGAAACCTCAAGCAACTGAAGCATACTGATGCAACTGGATTGCAGATTTCAGATGCCGATTCGAGTCTTTCACACCTCTAATTATTACATATTAAGCAGCACTGGAGGTCTAATGCAGTTCCCTCAGCCAGGGTTGGGATATTGTCAAGGTAAGTAAAAAGTCTACATGGGAGTTTAGGATTCAGGAAAGCCTGACAGTTAGTACATATATGAGATGTAGTAGTCCCCCACCCCTGGCAACTGCTTTGCACTTACAAATACAGTTGGGGGGCATATTATACCGAAGGTCAAAATACTTTTTTTGATAGAGTAGACTGGGGGAAGAAGAAAACCACTCTAACTAGACATCCACACTGCCAGTAGGCTTTCCCAGTCAAGCTCCAATACACCCTATGGCTGGGGAAAGAACAGTTGGCACCTGCTGACAAATCCCAAGGATGACAAGTGCAGAAATTAAAAACCTAGCTAGGTATTCACAGAAACAAAAGGGGAGGAGAGAATAAGCTGACTAGAGTGCTGGAAGATGTAGTTGGCAGCAGATCAATGTGAAGACAAGGCCAAGCATATCACGTTCTGCTCCAAAAGCAGCCCTTTCAGGCTCTTTGGACTAGACTAAGTAGAAATGAAGAATTCAAAATGAAAAGAATAAGAATTAAAAAACAAAGGAGGACAAATTGCACAACAAATTCTGCAGTTGGAATGAAGTAGTCAATCCTGCAGTAAAATGGGATCCTCAATATATAGTAATCCCAAGTGCAAATATGCTACCTAAAATGTTATAAACCCCCAAGAAAAATTTGCCATGTCTCATTGCTGACTCTCTTCTGTCTTAAGGTGTACATTTGGCTAAGGGAAGTGACTTAGTCCAGTCACAAGCCCATCTTTTCTCTGGAAAAATCTCTTTGTAAGGAAACGTCTCTCATAGCTACACTTCCACAAAGGAAAGATGCTCTCCATGAGCCTCACATCCTATACAGGCCAGTGAATGTGCCTATAGGAGCAGGTTCCCTTCAGGGCAGCTTCATGAAGCAAATAATTACTGGTTTGAGGGTTTGTAAAATATCTTTGCTTGAACTTAGCTGCCAGGAAGCCTAGAAAGAAATTCTCTAAAAATTGCTCAGACAGTTGAGGAGCGATGTCTGCAAGATAATGAGAAGGCAACTTCAAATGGCTTCCAGATGTTCAGTGATGGTCAGACAAGGTCATTTCCTTAGTGTCCTGGTTTCGACAGGGGCAAGTGGCTGTGTGGTACTTAGTTGCTGACTGGGGTTAAACCATGACACATAGGCAGACAGCCTCTTATCTGGAAAGGGATATAGAAAACTGGCAAGGCCAAAATAGAAAGACAGACACCTGCTGAACGCTAGAGTAAACCACACATAGTTGCAGTAAAATGGCAGATTAAGGATAAGATCATCCAACTTGGAGAAGGAATTTCCGAAGTCAACATAAGCCTATAGATGAGTCTACATATAGATTCACAGGCAGAAGCTTATCAAGCTACCAGAGAATATACTGCATTACATCATAACTGAGCTCAATCCAGCCCTGACCATCTTGACCTCTTCATTGTTTTTCTCTGAATATGCTCCAACTTCTTATTTCAAGTTCCATTTTTTAGAGTGAACGGTCCATTATTGTCTGCACTGTTCCAATTTCAATTCTGCCAAGGTTCTACATAATGGCATCATTATTCATAGGTGGTAGTGTCATTATTACTACCTTTCTAGACATACAAAGATGCCTCTGTACAGCCCTCTGGCCTCTTGGGTTATTCAAAATAAAGAATTTTTCATCCCTTGAATTTTTAAATTCCTTCAAGCTCTTACCTTTCTATGTCCTGTAAGAGTATCCATGATAACAGAGAGAGTCTTATTATTAGCATTTCTATGAGTTTCAAGAATCTGAGAGAGAACAGGTGACCCCGAACAAGACAGATGAGCAAGTGACTTGGTAAGAGACAGAGAGAGAGGGGACTGGTGTTTAAATACTTCAAATATATAATTCCTCTCATAACCCCTCCCACTCTTACTTTTCATAGAAATCCTGAGGGTTACAACCCAGTGGGTGTGAAACACTGCTGTAGGGCAAGCTGACTGTAAGGCACTGAAGAGAATGGAGGCTGGACATCGCAGCAGAATACACCTGGCACAGGGTGTGAGCCAAAGGGGCTTTTCCTGTACGTCCAACACCAGTTCCTATTGACCAGGCCCCCTGAAGTTGCTCTGTGTACACCCAGAGAAACCATGCTGCATGTGACTGGTCTTGTCATTCTAGAGAGACGCAGCAAATCCTGACTCGTGAGACATCTTGCACAAAATCAGTGTCCTGCTGCTCCACACTGGTCAAGCTGATCCCCATCATGTTCGTTGTCATTGTGAAATGCAGATCACAGGACTGTGCCTCAGGTCTGACCTCAAACACCAGTTTTGATCGGTCAGAGAGGAAGAGAAGTCCAGCCTTTTAATCCCATCTCCCTCATTCTGATCCACTGTCATTTCCAGAATGTCATTTACATCCTCAGCTATGCTCTTCCTTTTGGTGAAACCAGGTAGCAACACTTTCTCAGACCTCCCCTCCACAAGACTGGGAATGCTTAATTTAATAGGTTTAATTGTCTGATACAGGCAGACAAAAGGCTGTTATAAAGTGGTAAGTATGATCCTAACATTTCCCCTACCCCATGTCACTGTTTCTTCTTTGATGATGATAATTTCTCTCTTGGTGAACTGTCTGACATTTCTGCCTATTCCAACTCATCTTCCTTTTCTTCCACCCACCTCCTGAAATTTGCCTGATCATTCAGAAATTTCAATCCATCTGCTCTGAAATATACTATCCTCCCTGGCCCAATATCACCGGAGGATTTAATTAACTTGGTGTTTACATCTCCCTCCTTGTCATTCATTACTTGATGTATTGAAAAGAACAAGTTCCAAGATGAATTACTGCATATTTGATACCTCACTCCTTTTAAAACTGTCTGCTTAAGAACTATTTGCTGCTTGCCACCTGTCAGCACTGACTTTTCATTTTTTCTTCTTAATACACTGTGCTGTATTCTTATTTAGACAATACTTTGTTAAATTGTCTATGGAAAAAAAAAATCTGATTCCAGGGCAAATCAAATGGCAAAAATGCCACTGAATTCCACGATACCAGGATTTAGTTCTACAGGACTGAAAAGTATATTGTCAAGCAGATATCCACTATACAAGTGGATATATATACCAGGTCTACCTTTTACAATTTATCCTGCTGCGGTACCTATATTTGCAAGTAAATACACCAGGACATGGGCAGCACACAATGGATGAAATCCCAGTTCTCTAGGTTTTGTGTATCTACAAAACCTCATTTTTTGAAGAGCTCATTCTGTATCCACCAGCTGTGGTCAGCGGTTTAGGTGTTCCACATACCATTTACTTTCTTTCTGTTTAAGGGTTCCCTTAACAATTGTAATTTAAACAAACTGTAAAGTAAATATTGGACTGAGAGGTGAATACTTTCTGAGATTCTGAAACGGCATTTATGTTTTACCTACTGGTTGCATTCATCAACCATTTGCTAAACCACCACCACATGTTTCTGATGTTATCAGTGCTACAACTATTGTGAAGGTACCCAAAGGTCCCTAATCAAAATGTACTTTCCCCCTTGAGTAGGAACTTTACAAAGAGGAAGGATAAAGCAGCAGCTCAGGTGCCGTGCTGGGATCCAACCTGCTCTCTGCCATACCTTCCTTAGGAGAACTTGGGCAAGTCAGCATGACACCACGTGTCACCATCTACCTGTTACACCGGAATAGTTATATTGCTCAAACAGGGAAGAGCATTGCAACAGTGACTTCATTAAAAGGCTGTGAGGCCCATAGATACATCTATAATGGTGATCATAAACCCCATCAATATATGGATCACAGTCCTTAATGAGGAAATAAAAGGAAGGACAACATTCCACAAAGGAGTGTTTCTAGAGATTAATTGTTTTATGGTTTCATCTGTCTAACTGATGGCTTTTATCTGCAGACCTGACTGATACACAGTTTAAAAAAGGGTAAACAATAGCTTCATATCTCATTGCAGAAGTCTTGCCAAGACAAACTAGTGAAAGAAAGAGTAAAGATGACTCTGGATAAAGGCACCAGCCCTGTTACTTCCTTGTGAATCCTATTATTTTATCAGTTTGGTTAACCTTAGATGACAGTGTTCAAATATTTGAGTGCACAGGGGCTTTTTACCACCAGTGACCCAATGATAATAAAACCATACATGATTTAGCAGCACTTTTGATATATTTTTTTCCTGTGAACAAGTTTTATGGTGCAATGTCACTTGACCTTTCATCCTTCAAGGGACCTTAAAGTGCAGAGAAAAACAAATCCCCAGACTCAGCAAAATCAAGACACCTTTTTTTTTTAATAGATGCTAAATATTTCAGTCATGAGTCTTCTCCTTGGACACCATAAGAAGGATAGAACAGGAGAATGAGCCAAATTTAATTGGCTCTTAATTGCCAAAACATTTCCACACGGTGCAGATGCTATTCACTGGTGCCAGAATCTGAGTGCAGGGCCAAATAACTAACAACAAAGTTAATTCAGTGAGGAAGGTTCATCTGACCATGTATAGCTGCCATAGCCAATGCAGAGATAAATGGATTTCTTAAGCTCCAGTGATGCTCTTTAGAGTTGCTTGCAGCCAACCTGCTCTATTTTGCTATCAAATTATTTGAGAGAGCCAGCCCAAAGTTTGATAACCTCTGTTTGCACCAATCCCTTCAAGTGGATTTAATTGTAGTACAAATCTGCACCAAGAAAAAGAGAAGTTAACCATCAACCACTACACAGCTAGTTACTGCCATCTAATAATGTGCGTGCAAAATGCATATAGACACACACAAAAAATGCATTGAAACAGCAAAGGACTGCTGCAGATGGGGCAGGGAAAGCTAGAGAAGTTCCCCATCTCCGAAGTGCTGCTTGTGCTGACTCTGAGAGAAGGAAGCAGGGGCTGAGCCCCAGGGGACAGCCCTTCTGCTGCACTTAGAGCTTGGAATTAGATGCGCAAGTGCGTGCTAATGGCACCATGGGTGAGAGAAGCCTTGGAGATGCCAAACTCACAGCCTGTTTTCTCCTGGGGACACAGCGATGCGCAAATAAATTAGCAAGACGTTCCTTAAACCCTCCTCCCCAACACAAGACAGAAGGAGCTCAAGTTGTCTGTCAATACCAGCATCGCTTGCCTGTCACAGAAGAGCAGTGCCCAGAGGCTCTCATTACAATCAGAGCCCTATGCAGCCGAACAGGCTCATTTTATTTTGCTTTGTTGATCCCACAAGGTAAACCTGTTCTTTTGAATTAAGGTATTTTTCTCCATGTAATGTGTGGACTGTGCACAAAACAGAAAGCTACATCTGTCTTCTCCTCCTCCCTGCTCTCTCTCCCTCCCTCCTTCCATCCTCCCCATCAGGCCACACAATATTCACCATCACTGCTCCCTTTCAAGCCATTCAGAAACCAAACTTATATTAGAGTTTTTTCTTTTTCTTCAGTTCACCAGCAAGTTTGACATATGTGAGCTGAAGCAAAATTTCATGCCATCTCCTTGAAACAAAACAGGGTCAACAGAGAAGCTGGCATGTAATGATTGTCCTTCACAGAAAGTTTGCTCTTTCTGGAGGGAAAGCAGCATAGCATTTCACTTGGACATAACTGAAACGTAACCAATGGCTTTTACACTCTTCAGATCAGCTGTGATCCTTCAGGACAACAACCCCTGCCCTTCTCACTCAGAAATGCTGGCACAGCAACTGAATTGCCTAGTGTATCACCCTAACTAATGGGTTTTGGTACTTTCTAGTCTTTCTTGTAGCTTATACTAAAAATTTATGGAAAGCCCAATTTCAGTTCACAACTCCGCCAGACTTTCTCTCATACCAGCTTGAACAAAGTGCTGGTTTCCTAGATTTGAGCCAAGTGAGTGGGATCTCTCCAATGCACTTCAAACTCTTGCTGACGCAGCAATTAGCTGAAATCCTAGAACTGCTTTCCTTGAAAACTGCAGTGGCAGGAGATACTCTTGGTATATTCTTAAGATCACAGTTTCATCTTCACAGCGCACAAAAGCCCAGTACATCAGGTTCATGATACTTTCATAAGATAACACTGCATCTACATGATTTGACTCATCTAAGTTGAAAATATATCTGGGGATGAAGTGCAAGAAAATAAATGGCCCTGTTTTGCCACTATTTCTTTGGCCTTGCTCTGGTATTAGTACCATGTGATGGAGAAAGTGTCACTGACCACTTCCATTGCTCTATTTTCCCCCATAACATAAAAAGTATGGCACAAAAAACCCCCTACAAATAGCTTTCGAAGTCTTTTGAGATTTTTGAGGGGGTGCAAATACTTTTATTTTGGAGAAAACACTGGAAATAAATGCCTGCATTTCAAATATTGTTTAGGAAGTGTCAGCTATCCATGAAAAAAAGGACAATTTAATCTATTTTAAGACCTTCCAAACTGGTTTAGCAGAGAGAAATCAATATAATACGAAATTCAATCTTTTATGGTGATTTGCCTAAAAGAGGAATTAATTATACCTTAAACATTCCAATATTGGAAATCGCCAACAGTAGTGTATCTAAAAATCTATTTTATGCTGTAAAGACATGGTATATACAGTGAAGGAAAATACAAGCTATAACTAAGCTATCCTTAGGTAACATCATGTAGCACCATGCAGAGGAAAGCAATACCCCAGTCCTCAGAAGTGCTCAGGCATTTGGCTTTCGTTATGCACTTTTGAGTACTTTTGGAAACCAAAGAGGATGCAGAGAACACTTACACTGACAACTGTGTAAGTTGTAGTACAGGTTACTGTTTTCATACTGGTCAAGTGGATTTGGGGTAGGAGGACTGACCCTGCTCCATTGTGGTTTTTTGGAGTATGCAGCAATTTTGCCTTATACAAGCTCCCAGAGGAATGAGGAAAGTTCCTTGCAGAGTTTGGTTCTAAATGAGTTTCAACCATACACAAACTTAATTTAAACCTTATATTACAAAGACACCTTGACAGCAATGGATAATTAAGTCATAAAGCAAAGTGTTACATGAAAGCTATTAGGCTCTAAAGCAAATGATTTTACTATCATTTCTTTCTGGTCAGTGCCTGTAACACAGCTTCTGCCATTGCTTTGGGGGGGAGAAAAAATGTCACTACATTCGTGATACCAAGGTAAAGCATTGCTAGTCACCTCACTCGACACTTGTAATGCCCCACTTTAGGTGCAGATGCTTAGACTGGTGATTTTCTGACAAATCTGTAACACACAAAATTCTTCTATTAAAAAACAACAAACAGGAACTCTGAATATCACCTAATTTATCTTTTCCATCCAACAACTCAATACCTATCTTCCATTCAAACAGCTTTTGTGTTAGGACTTATCTACTTTAGTCTCCAATTCTGCTCATGAACAGCCTCAGCTAGCTGATTAGGCAACACTCAGAAAGGATTTGGCAGCTAATATCATGGGCCATTGCTGTTCTGCAGCTGCTAACAATGTTTTCCAGCTGCTAGCTGTCTGGCTGTTCAAAAGCACTTGTGATTCTTACAAACCACTTGACGTCGTTGTACAAGAACTTTCCTTGGGGCTAGGCTTGGGCCACTGGGTACAATCTCTCAGCAGCCAACTCCCATCCCCATGACTGAGGATAATCAACAGCTGGAATAACATACTATAGGATGAGATGGATTTTCTACCACTGCCAGTTTTTAAGACTTGATAGTTACTTCTGAGCTACTTTCCAGCCTAGATGCTAAGACACCTTCCTCCGTGAAATGCGGCTGACATACATGTTTACCTGGGCATGCTCAATTCAGGGTGGTCCAGTTGGCATCCCACAGCCCAGATCTCCTATCCATTTCTCAGAAGAGACAGGGGACGACTGTTAGATCAACATGGGCCTCTTGCTGCCCCTGATTACCACCAAGAGCTTAAAGCTCAACCTTTTGCATGAAAAAGAAATGTGAAGTGTGTCCCTCACATATAGCAAAGAGCCTGGCACTCAGAATTGAACCACTCCACCAGTGCCACCCACCAAAAGGTTGCTGAAACTGAAATCTAGGCTTATGTCCTCATGAGAACAAGCCATCCTTGCCCATTTTATGCAAAACTAGAACATCGTAACTGTCTCCTTTGGCTTGAAGGTTCGTGCTCCCCTCTGCTCTTACAGAGAGCATGCATTTGCTCTGCCGCAGGGGCAGCAGCAGTGTATGCTGTTTTCTGAGGTATTAAATGGCATGAAAAGGGACTTGTGGTACAGCTCAGATGTTTATCTAAGTTTTCCTGCTTCTTCAAACCTTGTTTGGGGAAGGGCCAGAACAGCAATGAGAGTTGCTAGATTTCGGCCCTCCTTAGAGACCAGGTTTTGCTTATGTGTTTCTTACATGAAATACAAAGGAAGACATGGTAGGCAACTCCTTTTTCTCTACCAGTTTCTTTCACATGTTTAGGGACATAATATTGTCCATTTTCCCCTTCATTACAGCTGGAATCTTTCTTTTCTCCCTTTTTCACCAAGACACATTAACAAAACACCACCAGGAGATGCTGCCTCCTTTAACAGGTTCTATGAAAGAAAACAGCCTCCGGGGTCCCACACTGAAAGCATGGGGCCAAATATTAAATTGCTAATGTGCAGGTAGGCGTATAGGAGTGAATGAATTATGCTGTTCCCTTTTATCCATAGTCAAGGAGGAAGTCACTACTGTCAACAACCACAACTCTTCAGCACTTGTTTCTCTTTTCAAGAGCCTGGTGCTTGGATTTCTGTAACTATGGTAATTGTGAAACTATTTTTTAAACTAATATAAGCCATTATTTTTAAAACTGTTAAAACTGGATATAAGGCCAAAAGGGATCATTGTAACTCTCTCTTGCATAATGAATCAAAAAGAACTTCACTAGTAATTTCTGCATCAAACTACTATAACTTCTGTTTGAGCTGTTTAAAAAAACATCCTTCCAGACATCTGGTGGCAGGCAATTCCTCACAGTCTCACACTGCTGCTCAGTAGTAGGCAGGTATGTATCAATTAATTCAACAGGCTTTATCAAGAACTGTGCTCATGCTCCCAAATAGCAGAATGAAAACCAGCTGTAATGTTTTGTCTTATACCATTCACGTTGAACAAAGCAATGATTTCATCTCCCAAATATTTTGAAAGGTTTATGTATCTTTTATTTTCAGTCAGCCCTTTCCCCTTCTCAATTGGGAGTATTGCAATGTTTTGCATAAAACAGTTCGTGACTGCTAACGAGCCACAAGTATGCTATGATAAACAGAGCTAAGTTAAACTTGCATTCTAGATTGCTTGGTACTTAGAAGAGAATATATATGCACACGGAGCTTCGATTTGGCATGTATGTTGCTGCACAAATCTCTCAGATGATACAAGTTTTTCCCCACATTTCTCTACGTCTGAAAGATTTGTATTTGTTTCTTCAAAGTTTCTTAGATTTCAGGTCTGAGGCCTGTTGAAGTTAGCAGCAAAAATTCCTTGACTTGAAGGGGACTGGTTCACTCTGTGTCATCAGTGCTTGAACTCGAGGCCTTTAGAAACAGAACAAAAGTGTCTTTATTTTGTACTAGAAGTTACTGGGGCATTGTACTGATACTCTAAATAAATATAGCCTCTGTCTCGAGGAATTTATGACCCACATTTGAGTTTAATGTGCAGTCCTAAATATTTCAAGATATTGACTTGGCCTTGTTTGATATTATGTGGATGTGTCCACACGAGTCTTCGTAGGATCTGAGCCCAAACGTGTAGTGCACAGTATGAATTACTGTCCTCTTTCTTCCCGTTTTCATCATGGTATCAACAAAATTTAGATCCAATACTTGCACTTCTAATTGACATGATTACTCCTATACCATGACTGGTTTTTTATAAATAGCTACCAGCCTTTACCCCATTGCCACTGTTGTTCTTACCGTTTGGTAAAAATCCCGAATGACAGGAAAATGCCCTTTTCTTACAGTGGAGGTTTTATTGCCATGGAGCTCAACCCTGCAAACTCTACAGGATAACCTGATACCCCTGCAAGTCACATTAAATAAAAAAAAGGATGAAAAATGAGACAAAATCCCAAACCACTAAAAAGCTTATAAACATTCTTCTCTATAAAGAGCTTGACTTTCTTTTAAATGTCATTACAGATTCCTTAAGCAGGTATTTCTTTTTTTATCAAGTAATCAAAATTCTCTGAGACTCAGGTTTTCTGAGGGCTCAGTGCTGCTGGTGAGATAGTTAGCTTCTAGCCTGCATTTTGAAATAAATCTTGGAGCACTTCAAAAACAGTAATTTTCATGCTTAATGTACAATGCTACACAAAGCATTTAAAATGCTTGTGTGGGCACTTCTGAAAGGCTCTTTCATTTGGCACTTTCCCATCTGATTTCAGCAATATGGGCAGGCCACATGTTTTTTGCAGTGGAAAACAGTATAGATGTTATTTTAGATGAGAGAGCCAATTGCACGCAACTGAAAGGACTGCGGAAGACCTGATTTCTATTTCTGGCCTCATCCTCAGGAGAGCTGTTCCTGGGTGACACTGGTAACTCATATCAGAGTCCCATGCCTCAGTTTCTCCTCCGTAACAAGAGAACATCTTTTGTAAAGCACTTCACAGAAAGCCTTTTATAGAAAATCACTCTGTGAAAGTTCTCCACCTCTTTTTAAAATTAAAAATCTCTTTGCCTTACAATGAAGACTGAGTGATGAACGCATAGGTCGTGATTTTTCCCCTTGTTGAACACCAAGGAAGATGTTGCCTTTGTTTCTAATGCTAACTGAATTGGGTTTCTAGGCCACGATCCTGATGGCTGCTCTTGTGCATACTTAAATCTGGGATTCGGGGAATCTCAGTGGATGCACTGTCTGAGCATCGCCACTTCCAGAAGCCACAACCAGTCAGACGCAAATTATTTTTCTCTAAGAGGAAACACATTCTCAAGACAGCTACAAATAAGATACAAGTTTTATTCCTGGGGTATTATTTATGAAATATTATCAATTTCTTGGCTTGGTTCTTGAGTGGTAGTAAATTGGCATGGATCCATTACAGATCCATTATCATTAAAATGAGTAGCAATTGGGAACCAGATGGCACAATGGTTTAGGGCACTAACTTTCTGCCGCCTATTTGTCTAGACTACTCCATGATGAGAATTGAATAACATCATTTGGCTTTGTTTGAGCTGAAACTTTCAGCAGCTTTTCAAAGATGACCTTCAAAAACAGATATTTGAAAATATATATATACACAAAAATCAGGATCCTGTATTTTCTGGTTTTTTGTGACATGAAAATGACCAATATTTTTATGCATACACAAAAAGACTATCTTAATTTACTAAGAATATATGCCAAAGAAATATTTTTAAGTTTATGACAGACAGAAAGTAAATGTATTTGGAATACTCTGTTATTTCATTACACCTGCTAGGTTCTAAGTTCACTTTTTTCTCCAAAGTTCAACACTTCGTCACTCCATTTAAATAATAAGATAGTGCTCAGTTTACATTGTCTCCCTATTCGACCACAAAGAAGTGCTGTTATTTCTTTATGTGCACATCATGGAAACAGTTACCAAAATACTTTCTTAATTCCTGCCCATGTTTCACAAAAAAAAACCCCTAAAAACAACCCCCCAACTTTGGAAACGTTTTAAAAAGAGAAAACAAATTATTAGAGACTTTTTAAGCAAGCCTTACCCTGCAAGAAAGTTTTTTTTATTTAATTTGTTCAAGAGAAAGATAAGTTTTAAAATTACCCCCAGCCTCTTGTATGGAGGTATCATTTCAGATGGTACAGGATTTCTCGTTTAGCAGAAAATGGTATAGTGAGATGGCAGAGACTGGAAGCTGAAGTTAAAGAAATTAACGTTATACATAAGTGAAGTAATTAACAATTGAAACAAGCTGATCTAAAGGCTTGTGAATTTTCCAGTTTTTAACATCTCAATTTAAAGACTGGATGTCTTTCTAAATTCATGCTCCAGTTGAACCAGAAGCTTGCTGCAGGGATTATCAGGTAATGCTCTACGGCTTATGTTAAGAAGAGACTCAAATTAGCTGGAACATAACAGCTCCTTCTGTTCTTAAAATCTGTGACTCATCCAAGAACTTTTCCACCAAGCCCACAGAAGATAAGAATGAAGACTGAAAATATTTCTGAAAGGGGAAAAAAAAGAAGCAAATAATCCCACTAAAAAACTCACATACGTATTTGAGGATTTCAGCAATATCTTGAAAATATAAAGTACAGCTGATCTCTCAAGTCACTTGTATACAGAGAAATTTGCTAAAAAGCTGTAACACCAGTAGCATTTCTGGCACATCCCTCCCAAGCGCTGTTTTGTGCAGTGTCAGCTTCTCTCCTGCCTTTTTCACCCACCAACCTCATTCCTCACTCTCACACTTCTTATATCACTTCCCTTATCATTCTGTTCTTTCGTTTTTTTTTCCTTTTGACATTATCAGGCCCAGCTACAAGAGACACTTGTCTCTAGTGTTGCAAGGCAATCGTGCATCCTTCCCTTGCGCACACAGCACGGGCGGTCAGGAGCAGAGTGGAGTCACCAGAAAAAGACCAAAAGACCCTGGTGGGACAGAGCGATCCAGGGCCCCGCTGTTAGCACCAACCGCCCTGTCACATGTTGACCCCTACAGCCCAATTAATGACCATAACAGTGTCTTCTTCAGGAGCAATCCTCTGTAGCCTGTGTCAGCACTTCAGCAGTTCTTGCATTTTATGACTAAATCCATGTGATAAAACAGTAGGAATCTCATGGGTGAAGCAGGCAACCAAGGAAAGCATGAGCTTGAAACCAGTGTGAGGAAAACTCCTGCAGAAACGTGCTAAAAGAGTGAAACTCTGAAAAAGTTTTTAAGAGATTTAGGAGACCTAATGCTCATTGTCAAAGTGACGAGTCGGGATAAGACTCATTGCAACAAGTTTAGTTTGTTGACAGGTCCGATTGTGTTGGCGTAACTCACCTCGGTGACTTCAGCATGCTCATGGAGCGAGGGAGGGAAGGAACAAGCTGCAAGTATGTCTGTGATGTGGTTTGCGTGCGGAGGCTCTTCCCGGGCGGGTACCCTTGGAGGCTGCTATGCGCCCCAGCCCGTTCGCCTGTCCACAGCTGCAAGTTTATTCTTAGTTTCAGGAATGCGAATCCTCATGGACATGGAGATGGCTTCATGTCAGCTAGGAGACAGATTTTCTCCTCAAAACATTTCTCTCTGTGGATGGGTCGGTTTCCTGCTGAGGTGGATGAGGGGGGTCTAGTGATGTCTGATTTCTGAACCATGCATTTCATCCTCTGACAGTCACTTGGTGTATCAAAAAGACTTGCCTGGATTAGACTGGTCTTGCTAGTTAAGTAACCTGTAACTACGTGCAGTGCAATATGTTTCATTAAGAAACTCTATTGTAGGCATTTATGGGAGAACATAATTCCATATTCCGTAATTTTTCCAAGACACAGTTACATTGTCATGTGAGCGAAGTGCTAGATAAAGCCAAGCTCCTTCTGCTCTGCAATCTTGTAAAGAAAAGTGAGAGGATGCATACTGCAGGTTGGGCTGACTGGATAGATGCTGTACCGATGTCCTGGCATAGTACTGCATCTCAGACCACAGGCCACGATGAGAACTGGTGCTCATGATGCCATGCTACTTGTGGACACACAGTAATAAGTCAAGGAAGTCAAGGTGATGTGCTGTGTGGCTTTACAAGCTTTAATCTTTGTAAGATCAGGCCTCTCTATAATCTCCTCCACATGCTAGAGTAGGTATTTGCCCTTGGCTAAGCCAAGACAGCAGAATAAGCTCAGGCAAACACAAGGACCATAAAAAGAACCTGCATTTCTCCCCTCATCAACCAGGAGTGCAAAGCATGTTTTTTTGACACATTTACCCCAGCAAATCCAGAACAATGTGCGTGCATATTCTAGAAAATTTCTTCCAGCCATTCCAGTACACAGACATATTCTCTGAGAACAAACACATACCCCAAATTATCCTGCTGTTCTCTGGGAAAGAGTTCAGGTCTTAATAAATCTATGTTCAGGTCTTAAAAATCTATGCACAAGAATATAATTCAGGCCAGAACACCAAGGTTTCTATTTCTGTCAAAAACTGATGGATTATAGTTTGCTCATTTAGCCTTTAATATTTATTACTCTGAATATCCTGAGAGATACTAAACATCTTCCCATCCAATCTCCTTCCTTTGGACACACATCTCTTAAATATGTGCAAACTTTTGTCCTTTCTACCTACTAAGCTCTGCTTGGTCAAGCTATTCAGCTAAGTCATTACTAAAATTTCTCTCTCTATTTTTAACCTTCCATATTCTTAGGATTTCCTTAAGCATTACAAGCTCCAGCTTGTGCCCCATGACAATGTCTCATTAAAATGACCTTACTGCTCAGATCCTTATGTAGTACAACCAGCCATTGCTCAGCTGAAGTCAATGAAGGGACACTGATTTATGAGATCTGTCTGTTCATTATCTTCGTTTCTGTTAACTGACCTTTCAATGAAAATGAGCACAGAGAAGGGAAAAAACCGCCATGGGAATAAGACAAAATATATTACGAAGATGAACTGGTTTTCTACCTTGCTGAACACAAGTATTTCACTTGAAAGACAATCCCTAGGGAAATCAGAACATGTCAATAGTCTTCAACCAGTTTCTAAACGAACTATAATAAATGATAAGTTTCTGCAACAAGCAAGCAAATTTGCACCAATTAATGATGCTATAAACAGAAATCTATTGGTTTTAAGAACATAGGCAAACTTCTCTTTCAGGTAGGTGCCAAAAGTTTGGCTGATTTTGTATATTAGAGGAATCAATCAATCTTGCCAAGTAATGTGGCTGAAAACAGGTATCATTTTGTGATGCAAGGCCACTCTAACTTCAAATAGCAATAGAGCTCCATACTACAAGCTATGTGTTGTATGATCTTCAAAGAGATGAAGCATCCATTGAACAGAAGACAACTGGCACTCATTCACCCATGAATCTGACAATGTGCAATATTGCTAGCAGACTGTACTTGCCAAGAATGCTAGCAATAAATGGAATGTAAGGAAATGGAAAGTCAGACACCTTCAGAATGATTTATATAGAAATAAGTCTGTTCTTTGAGAAAGGGCAATAAACTAGTTTCTCAGACCAGTATGACAGTGTCCATACCATAAATGAAAACATCTAAGCCAAACAAAGCATTCTACACCATGGACAAATAACTGTCCCAGTGCACCAAGGGGTGAGGAGAAAAGTAGTAATTCATGGAAGTCCTACTGAAACAAGCAGACTGGTCCATCCACATAAGGTACCTCCCACAGTTTCATATATTGTACCTCCATAGTATTCCAGTAAAATACTGACAGTGGATAATGGAAACAATAAATTCAGGGGGATAAAATTGTCTCCTTTGAAGTTAATGCAAAATTTCACCATTTTCAGAATCAGGATTTCACCCTTGAGTGCTTTTATTTTCAAGTATTCACAGTGAGGAGGTGACTGGTTTTCAGCACTCAGCCCCTCTATTTGTTTCCTGCTCTTAAAAAAATTGGTATTATCAGATTTTAAGGGCTGTCTTTAACACTTAGCTCCACTGGCTTCTTATGCATTTCAGGAACCTGCTCACAATAATAATTAAAATAAATAACTTTGCTTATTTCCATCATCATTGCTGGACTGGCTCCAGACATTTTTTTTTCCTTCTCCTCCCTCTGTCCATCCTGCACTAGCCTTCTTTCATTGCTCACTCTAGTCCTGGTTAATGTGAGGACTATTTCTTCTTCTTCTTTCCCCTTCACTGCCTCTTTTCTATACTTAGCTGAAAGCGACTGTTCCTTTTAACCAATTGTATTGGGTTTGCATGGCAAAGTTTTGGAAGCGGGTGGCTGCAGGGATGGTTTCTGTGAGAAGCTGCTAGAAGCTTCCCCCATGTCTGACAGAGCCAAGGCCAGCTGGCTCCAAGATGGACCCGCCACTGGCCAAGGCCAAGCCCATCAACAATGGTGGCAGCACTACTGGGATAACGTGTTTAAGAAGGGGGAAAAAAAAGCTGTGCAACTGCAGCTGGGGAGAGGAGTGAGAATATGTGAGAGGAACAACTCCGCAGACACCAAGGTCAATGAAGAAGGAGGGGCAGGAGGTGCTCCAGGCGCCAGAGCAGAGATTCCCCTGCAGCCCATGGTGAAGACCATGGTGAGGCAGGCTGTCCACCTGCAGCCCATGGAGGTCCACGGTGGAGCAGATATCCACCTGCAGCCCATGGAGGACCCCATGCTGGAGCAGGTGGATGCCCAAAGGAGGCTGTGACCCCCGTGGGAAGCCTGTGCTGCAGCAGGCTCCTGGCAGGACCTGTGGACCCATGGAGAGAGGAGCCCATGCTGGCAGGACTTGTGGCCCCGTGGGGGACCCACACTGGAGCAGTCTGTTCCTGAAGGACTGCACCCCGTGGAAGGGACCCACGCTGGAGCAGTTCATGAAGAACTGCAGCCTGTGGGAAGGACTCACATTGGAGAAGTTTGTGGAGAACTGTCTCCCCTGGGAGGGACCCCATGCTGGAGCAGGGGAAGAGTGTGAGGAGTCCTCCCCCTGAGGAGGAAGGAGTGGCAGAGACAACATGTGATGAACTGACCGCAACCCCCATTCTCCATCCCCCTGCACCACTCAGGGGGAGGAGGTAGAGAAATTGGGAGTGAAGTTGAGCCTGGGAAGAACAGAGGGGTGGGGGAAAGGTGTTTTAAGATTTAGTTTTTATTTTCTCATTACCTTACTCTGATTTTGATTGGTAATAAATTAAACTCATTTCCCCATATTGAGTCTGTTTTGCCCATGACTGCAACTGGTGAATGATCTCTCCCTGTCCTTATCTCGACCCATGAGCCTTTCATTATATTTTCTCCTCCTGTCCAGCTGAGGAGGGGAGTGATAGAGTGGCTTTGGTGGGCACCTGGCGTCCAGCCAGGGTCAGCCCACCACACCAATATAATAACAAGAAGCATTTATTGTTTCGTTCAGGTATGTCACTTGGGAGAAGATGAGGTTTCGTCCAGGACACTCAATACATGCAAGACGTTCTAAACACAACACCACTCTTTCAGTTTGCCTGTACATATACTCCTAAAAAGGGCAGAAAAAAAATGTTCTCTAGTGCTTGCAGGCTTCCAGAGGGGAGCCTGTTAAAATCCAAGGGAATCTGTCACCATAAATGATGGAATCCCACAAGACAAGAGTGGGGATTAGCCTGACAAAACATCTGCCTATGTCAACACAGTGTCAAGTGAAACAAAGCTCCACCAGACACTGATCCACGCAACCTAACGTCTGCACTCCGCCACCACCTCCCTGCTGACAGCTGGGCACGCTTGCAAAGCACGTCTGCTTCTCCCTGACACCGCTGAAAGACTGCAAAGCTCAGTGCAAGTGTGGCTCCCTGACAGCTCTGCCTTAGGACTTCACACCAAAAGCATGTACAGTGCTATAAATGCTTCGCTCTCCCTCGCTGCAAATAGATAAAGATTTTATTTCTCCCAAGAAGACAATCTTACTTACTTGGGATAGCGCCTCTGCTGAAAGATGGGCAGAATCTCTGTATCTTGATTTGAATGTAGAAGCAGTAAATCCCGAAATCTTTCTGTCAGGACAAAGAGAAAAAAGAAGAAAAGAAAAAAAAAAAAAACAAACCCAGACTGTGACTCTGCATTATAAGTTCAGGCCACAAGTAAGCAAGCAGTAATATCAGTGAATTCTCTTCTCCAGCAATATTTACCAGAGGACAAAGCTAAGTGTATAGGGAATAAAATCGATATATTCATACAAAACTGCTGCTAAGACTAGAAATCACTGTTCCCTGTGAAAACTTTTAATAATATTTTAAAATGTTATTTTTTTCATCCAATATTGAATTCTAGTAGTGCTTACAAGTTTCTGAGGTCTGCACACAGGTCTTCTGGGTATCATACACAGCCAGCCATAAACAGTCCCTGCCTTGAAGAGCTTAGTCTAAACAGAAAGGAGGATCCACTAAGAATTCACCAGCCACTCAAGGATCACCGTAGTCTAAACAAACATAGATTAATTAATTAATCTAAATTAAATTGTAGTATGAGTCCTTAGGTAACTGATCCATTGGTATTTTCAAGGATGGCTGGAAGACTGGATTGCTTTTTATTCACTATTATATATTTAAAAAACTGCATTATAGGATCATCTGCAGTAGGTAAGGTTTTTGTAACTTAGCTTCACCACCCACCAAGTGAGGGGGTGGCTGTGGTTTGCCTTTCTCTGGTGCCTTTCTCTAGAGGTGGTTAGAGGCAATACGTAAGCAGGATCTCTAGGAGCTTCTATCAGCATCAATTTCTCGGTTCCTGGAAGATGGGAACCTCCTAAAAATTGACTTGATACCCAGATTCAGGGATAGAAGGGAATTTCTCACCCAGGTCAAATCCCCTTAGCACACCCCGTAGCTCTCCATAGCATGGGACATGCTCTGTTTCCTTCTTTCCTTCCATCACCTGCAACTTTTATTTAACCAGTCCTCCAGTGGCACAGAAACCTAGGACACTGGTGATGCCCTCCCCACCTTCACATCTCCTACTCTTCCTGCAATACCTTATAACTGTGGCTTGAAGTCTTCAGCTACAGGTTTTATCCTTCATTTGCTAAACCACAGTTTGTAGCCTGTGTTGTGTGTAGTAGCTGTACTGTGGGTTTCTCTAAACTAGCTCTCTCTTCCATGTCGGTTTTTCATTCTGGGAACTGAACCTGAGGATAAGTGTAGTCCTTCCTCCCCTTATATCCCTATGTATCTCAAAATATCCTCTAACACCGGGTTTACAGATAAGGAAATCAAGGGACAGAAAATCAGTGGAGAAAAAATCTGAATCTGCCAGCTCCAAAAAGGAACCATAACAGCCGCCTTACAGGTTAATATATGATGGCTTTAACATTCAGTTTCATGTACTGTTACGTCATCATAACTAAACTCCATTAATTTGGATACAATTCTGCTATGTAGCCTCTAAAATGGAAAAAAAAAAAAACACAAAACCAAATCCATACTTCATGAAGTTATAATACTTTGAAAAAAGCATAATGAATTCAGAAGAAAAACTCTCTTGTTAAGGGCTCAGTTTTAAAGGTCAATTGTCTCAGATGGTCTGATCTAGTCCTTCATCAGCTGGCTAAGATGTATGGCAAATATCTCAGCGAAGATACCAGGATCTGCCAGTGAAGAAACAAGGGCTGATACTTACTATCTTTGTTCCTTTATTTCTACACCTCTTCAGATCAATTTTGAAAGAAATAAGCACTTGTACTTCCAAAATTCTTACCGCATCTTCAAAATGTAACTTAGCTTTCCCTGTACCTAACTAGGGCAGAGACTGGATGTGGCCAACAACAATAAATGCAATGCTGTAAAGATAGAAATGAAACTCAGTGAGCATCTTTCAGGGAACTGCCTGCTCATTGTCTTGACAAAAAGCTTGCCATTACTTCTTGACCTCTTCTTGAATTTTTAGGAAGATGCAGAGATTTGCTTTTTTCTCAGTCCTCTGGTACATGGCAATATGCTGTACGTGGGCATGTCCTGTCATCCTTAAAGATGGTAAGCTATGATCTTCAAAAGCCACTGGACAAGAACTGAAAGGCTTCAGGAAGCTTTCACTGGTGCAAAATATCCAACTGTATATGCGTCAGAGTGAGCACATTAACTTCCACCCCTACCTCAGGAATCTCCCAACACAAGTCAAGCTACTGGTCCATTTCTAGGAACCCTTTATAAAAAGGCTTCGTACGAACAACAGCCTTTGTGTGTGACTAGTGGAGGAGTAAGAGGAAGTTTTCAATGGCAAACACTGAATGACAGCACTTCCTTCCATGACTTGAGGGTTTTGACCTCCAGAACATGGTGCTAGTCACCAGGATTAAGGATTTGTCTTTGGGGTGGTCTGATTTATTTATTTTTTAGGGCCTCTAACCAGGTGCAACAGCAATGCAAAGCACGGGGAGACATGTTCTTCTTCAGTTCAATACTGCACAGCATCACATTACATATAAGTGAGTGAGGCTGGTTTGGCAGACCTGTGACTCTGGGAGAGACAAAACACATCTCAGCAAGGACGCAGATATGTCCCGCTTCATTGTTCTGCCCGAGATGGACGGCACCGAGGCAGAGAGCCATATTCCATTTCTATCCCCTACTCTGTGACTCTTTTTCTTGTGCTGTTGCCCTTTCCCATTGATCCAGGCTACCTGGCTGCACTCCAGGACTCAATTCAACAAGCCACAATCTTGAAAATATTTTGAATAGTAATGTGACAGGGCTGGCCAGTACTGGAGTGAAAGCAGCCAAGTTATGGCATTTGAAATTGGCCTAAACAGTTTCCCTACTGGATCTTGTTTTAGTTAAAGTCAACTTTTTTTTTTCCCCCATGCTATGGCAAATTTCCCAGGCAGATGTATTTTCTTTTCACCGTATGACTTTATTCATTTTTCCATGGCAACACTTATGCTATATGGTAGCATTCCACCTCATGTCAAATACATCCTACAACTTCCTCCAGCACATGTAGCCTCCACGTCCTGTAAATCCTCTTAAGATAAATGGCACACTGACCAGAAGCCTTTAGGATTAATCTGTCCCATAGGACCATTATGTGCATGCTTCACCCTTCAGGTCTATGATATTCTCATATTACATATATGCGTGCACAGTATATGTCACACTGGTGCAAATGACTCTATTGCCTTTAAGGACGACCCAGCAAGGTGATGATAGAGGTGACGAGAGCTTTGGCAGCTCCCAACAGAACACAGGTACTTTTGGTGCTCTTACAAAAATGAATATCAGAAGCCTAACGCTTGACAAGAGAAGGCTTTTCAATTTGCAAGAAAAAATCACAATGATACCTTCCAAGGGGGGGGATTTTTTCAAAAAACTAAGATTTTCTTCTAACCCATACTACAACAACAAATGAAAGACTTGAGAACTGATGAAACTAGTAATTAGAGCCTTTTACAATTATTTTGATTTGCAATCACTAGTTGATCAATAGAACCAAACCAAGTCACAGACAAGCTTATCATTACTTAGATCATTTAAGAGACACATCTCCCAAAATTGAGTCTTTTCCATCACTTCCTACAGTTTAGTACCTAAAATGTGATGCTTTTGTCTAGGTGTTGGTCTGGTTTGTTAACAAAACATGATTAACATTTACTTAATCAAGTATTAAAAGGCCTACTTCTGAAAATCTGCAATTATCTTCTCTGTCCCACATTCTATCCATGCAATTTGCATTAGCTTAAGCCTGTAGTAGTTAGTTTCCTAATGATTGTTTGCATTGTTCTGAGATCAATTATGTCATTGATTGTTTTGTCACTCTACTGAGTGTGACACTGCAGACACCGTCTCACTGACTCTCCCATAAGTCTACCCACAGGACAAAGTTCTCACAGACATCAAGAATGGTTGCACAGTCACGTCTTATTCTCGAACTTATCTTTTCAACATGCTGAGTGTCTCCACCTCCTCCTGGCTTTCACTTTGAGCATACAGTTCCTTCCAAATCCTTTATCAGTGAGAATTCCTCAGTTAAATTTAGGCAGTCTCACTGCGTTCATATACGTTTAGCTAAATGCGTAGCGTAGTTACCTGTGATGACTAGGGGCTGGATGTAATAACACAATCTTATGCCCTGTCCCCCTAAATCAGGAAGGTTGTAGGCTATAAAGGAGAAGAGAAAGTTTGCCATTGAAAGCTTTAGAGATTTAATCTGTCCTTACATATACCTCTCTTCCCTGTCTCTCATCTAATTCTTCTTCTCTCCTTTCCACCCTTTGTTCCTCCTCCTCTGTCCCAGCTCAACGTATTCACAAGTCAGCTACTGGATCTCAGTATAAATACCCACTAACATCTTTGTAATACCTGTTATGACAAAGCAGCTATCAATTTACAAGGACAGAAGCATACATTTCAAGGGAAATTTTCCCTTTGAAATATTTAGATGCATGTCATTGCTGTTCTCAAGCAAAATGGGGTTGTGCTCAGTATGGTGAGTAAATGGTAATGACAGAAAAATGTGAGCAAGATGGGCATACGGTCTGAAGCCCATTCAAACTGGTTACTCAGTCAAGTTTCCTTTTTTTCCAGGATACGCTATTAGAGAGGTGCAAAGAGAGACAAAGGGAAATTTTATGATAATATTTTAATATCTGGAGCTCTCAAAGCAAAGAAAAATAATTTGCACAGAAGGTGCCTGTGAATTAAAACACATTATTATTCACATTCTGTAGACAGAGACACTATGGCACAGGGAGCACTGGCCTTGTTTTTCGAAGCTGTCACATCCCTGAAGCTCTTACTGCTTTAGCACTTCGAAGATGATGCCAAAAGTCACACGCTACAGTTGTATCAGGTTTGACTTTAAAAGTCAGGTCTTGTGGTTCTTCTTTCCTCGCTCCTTCTTGTTACAAAATACTTTACAGAA
This sequence comes from Theristicus caerulescens, assembly GCA_020745775.1. Classification (NCBI taxonomy): domain Eukaryota; kingdom Metazoa; phylum Chordata; class Aves; order Pelecaniformes; family Threskiornithidae; genus Theristicus; species Theristicus caerulescens. Next base: position 123,229,051 of record CM036559.1, on the reverse strand, counting down.
AATAACAGCAAAGTTACTCCGCTGAATTCCAAGGGTCTTGAAAAATCAAATTCCTGCTCTTTCAGAGTTTGATGGGTCTGTATCTATGAGGCCACAGCAGTATATAACTGAAGTCTAAGATATTAGTGTTTTGTTTATCCCAACCACCTTTTACCCTGCAGCTTCAGATGACTCTGAACCTCTAATAAAACAGGTTGAATTGCATGCAATCAACTCAATTAAGAACACTGTAAAAATGATGGTAATTGCTTTTTATGCTTTTTTATGATGGTAATATGCTTTTTTATTAAGGGATAAGGATTTTTTATATCAGTTTTATGGATTATTTTTTAAATCAGAGTTCATAAGAATAAACAGAAATGTGATTAGAAAGCAACCAGAGAATGGGAGAACAGAATAGCCTCATCACTTATAAAGTACAGAACATCGTGGTCCAGGCCTAGCTGTCTACCCAAAGGTCTATCCATAGTGACACCCTCATGCATTTGGATATTTTGCAGTCATGTTAGTGTAATTACCTGTAGCACTTCTGCATTCATTGAGACACAAATCTCAGTTCCATCTTTCACCACATGGACACTTGCAAGCCCTGCAATTTCAAACTAAAAAAATCTGCCTAGTTTTATGCAAAATGCAGAGTGGTCTGAAGCACCTTCCATGTCATGAATAGCTCCTCAGAGCCTTGCAATAATTTAAAAAAAAAAAAAAAAACTAAGTCAGCTTTCTTAAAATTGCCAACTGCATTTAAAAGGATTTGAGACCCACTAATCTGACTTGCTTTCAAGCTCTGTAAATTTGGAAATGCTGTCATAAGTAGTTCCTCAGTGCCTTGTAAAAAGAAAAGGCATTTAGGAAGAAGTCTTTGCCAGTTAAGGGCTATAAAATTATGATGAGCAACAAGATGGCATAAAACTGAAATGTCCAATATTTTAGTTTGATCTGTGGCTTATTAATGGCCAAAGTTTCTGAAGTTACAGGAGTGTCACTTCTCTCCTCTTGAAGAGTCAGTGCTACAAATATGCTCCGTCAGATTAAAAGGGGAGGAAAGAAAACAATGATGAGGTAATGTTGATGAGCTAAAGGTTCCAAAATGATTACATCGTAAGCCTTGGAATTCCCCTGAAACACATGTATTTTGCTGATACAAAGAGACAGGCTTTTTGATCAGCTTCAACTTCCATGATTCTCAGTCTGTTAAGCCTCACGGAGTTTAAATCTGTTTTTTCACCACCATTTCCTCCGGTCCTGATCAGTCATCTGAAAGACTAATTAGAGCCCACCATTTACAGAGCTACTAAAAAAAACTTAAAAGCTAGTAAAAACCCAGAAAGTTGAAAATTATATAAAAAAACTTGCTGTTTATATTTACTTGAAGGAAACAGAGAAGCTTTTATAGATAGGCAACTGGTCTCTTCATTTTCTAAGCTAGGTGAAAAAACAGTGATCATCTTTCTGTTCAACATTTTCTTTTGCAGGATTTTCATTTATTTAAGCAGACGGGAAAAAAATGAGGAAATCACCTTATCATTACACAAGTCAGCAGTGAACCTTCCAGTCACTCTGGACCTGCAGAACAGCCTTCCCTTCTTTGAAGAAAGTCTCTGTACACCCTGCTTTCCCTCCTAACCTGCATTTGCTTCCTAAAAAGTAGTCAGCTCCTCTTTCTCTAGCTGTGTGCTTACCAGCTGGAAATCATTCTCCCTCCCTGATTCTGGCATCAGCACATCCCTTCCCTGCTGGAACTCTAGGTGCTTTCTTATGTCTTTAAAATGTCCCACCTACTATGTCAAAATTAGCTTGGACAGATTTATTTCTAACTAGACCTCCCTCATTTACACTATAATCACACATATTGTATGATTTATGTGTGCATACCCATATATCAGCCAATGAAGATTAAAAGGCAGTTCTTGTCCAAGGAACCTTAAAAGGTTAGAAGATAATGATGGGAAGGAAAAAACATCACTTGCTTTGTTTCAAAACAGGGCAGAGAGATGCTGAGGACTGTATTTAGACTGCATTTTGTATGTCTAACTTGACAAGACAGCAGTGAGTGACTCAGACTGCCTATTAGCTAAGCTGCCAGACTCGGGTTCCCCAGACAGCCAGTGAAGAGAAGAGGACACAACACCAAAGTTAAGCAGTCTCAATGCTCAATACTGAGTTAGAAATCCTTCTATAGGTTACACAGCAACTCCCTGGCAGAACTGGGGATTAGCTAGACTGCTGGAGTTCAAAACCAATGTCTTAATCAAGAAACTTTTTTTTCTCAGAGGTACTTACTATACTTGAAGACTATTTCTGTCACAACAGTAGAGTTCATTCCACAACTCGACACTTACAAAGTGCAACAGTAAAACAGGGTTTAGAAACAACACAAAATGGTAACTTTAACTTTAAAAAATATCTTTATAAATACATGATCTGAAGCAAATGTTATTTATGCAGATTTTTTTAGTACCGAGTTCTACAATTGCTCCCTTTGGCCATGAAGGGCTGTACTTTACCGTTTGAACTCCCTGTGAGCCAATGCAGGGAGGCTCAACTACCATTTTCTTCCCTAGTGGTGCGCTTTCCTCTTTCACAACATGCTACAAGAAATGATGAGGCATCAGTATATCCCTTTTTGGCTTTAAGGTAAACTTGTGACACTTGATCTAAAAAGTCCTTATGTTCACAAAACAAAGACTCAAATTATGCGAGGGGGGGATTCAACTGGTTCTCTCTTTGTAACTTGTAATCTGATACAGAAACTAGAGAAAGCCCAACCTTTCAAAAGCTACATGGGATTTTAACCCTGAAATGGAGCTACTATCCAGCTGTGCAATGACTGCAATTCTATCCAGCACTGCAAAGCTCCAGAGGATATGCCTCTATAAAGCTGAGCAAAGGCACAATTAGTCAGGCTGTACTGATACACACCAAGGACCCCCCTACCCTAATATCCTTCACATGCAGGCACCTATGGCACAGGGCAAGACCCTCCTGATGTCACTTCCCCAGACTCCAACTGTTTCTATCTCAGTGGATCTCCTGAGCCTGAGGTGTTTTGTCTATTAAGAAATGCCTTGACTTCTCTTTAAAGTACTTGCCCAGTCCCCCATGTAAACCTCCTAATCTATCCCACATCCTCAGACAAGGAGTTCCCTGTGTTTCTCGCCTACTACATGGAGATCCATCGTCTTCTGTTTGCTCTGAAATAGTGTCTTACTGACTGTATTTGATGGCCAAAAGTTCAGTACTGGCAGAAGCCATGAATAGCCAGGCCCTACCCACTCACTCTTCAAGTGTTATGCATGATTTTGTAGACCACTGCTATATTCCCCTAAATTATCTATTTTCCAGGCTGAAGAGTCCCTGCATACTCAGTTGTCCCGTCTTTGGAAGCCTTTGCATGCTTTTGATCATCTCTGTCATTCCTTCCTGAACCCTGTCCAGTATCCTGTCTGAGAGATGCGGACCAGGCCTGCACACAGGATTCAAGTCCTGGGAGCACCACAGAAATACCCAGCTGCACAGTGATCTCCTCTGCTTTATTCTCTACTCTTCTAATAATTTTTCTCTTTATTGCTGCTGAGCACTGAGCTGATGTCTTCATGGAAATAATTATCATGATTCCAAAGTGTTATTCTTGGGCTGCCATCATCACATCACCTCCAGCCAGTTTGTCACCAAATATATCAAACATCAGTACGTACCCACATGCATACATGCACTGGTATTTTTAGCCAGGTCTATAAATAGGTTTGCAAGTGTAATATATTTTATACATTTGACCAAGCTACAAGAACTTTTCATTAGACATATTTAAATGGCAGTCACAAAATAATGGAATTAATGGAATTAATTAAATTTAATTTTTAATTAATTTAATTTAATTAATTTAATTAAATTAAATTAATCCCATCCAAGGCTAAAATTTTGTATCATAACAAAACCACCAACAGTCACTGGGAACTCGTTCTTGGGCTTTTCTCTATTCATATTTGGTCTCAGTTTAGACTGTAAGCATAGGATCATTTCACCCTCTTGCTAATACAGACACAGCTTCATTATTACAGTCAAATATGCAAATAAATTAGTTGAGGGTAGAAGAGATCTCTAGAGATTGTCTAGTCCAGTCCCCCTGCTCTGAGCAGGGTCAGCAAGGTTGCTCACAGCCATTTTCAGTTGGATTTTGAATATCTCCAAGGATGGAGCCTCCACCACCTCTCTGAGCAACCTGTTCCTGTGCCTGACCACCCTCACACTGGAAAAGTCTTTCTTACATTTAAAAAGAATTTCCTGTATTTCAATTTGTGCCCATTGCCTCTTGTTCTGTCACTGGGCACCACTGACAAGGGCCTGGCTCCATCTGCTTTACTCCCTCCCAGGTAAAAGTAGATAGGACAAAAGATTAGGTAGATAGGACAAAAGGGAACAATTACATGCTGCGAGACTTGGTTTCAAGATCTAATGAACCCTTCCCTGTGCAACATAAGGGGTGATTTAAGGCTGATAAGATTATATTTTATCTTTGGCCGCTGTTGTTGAGGTGCGTTATACACAAAATGCTTTGCATACCCAAAACACACAACGGGCCAGTCTTGTACAAAGCACTCCTACTCCATTACAACAGACCAGGAGGGAAGCGCTAGAAGATTTTGGCCTATAGACACACCACTGCTAAGTACGTCCCGGTTCTTTGTGCCAACTCCTTTCTTAAAAGTCACCCTAAATTTCACTAATTGATATAATCAGCAGGTCTGCTTATGGGAAAAAGAATATAAATATCAATATTTTGTGCTGTTTCCACTGATTGCCACCTTTGGATAAAACCGCAAACCCATGTCTGAGGAGCGGGACACAGCAGGGTAGGAGACAACTGTCCCCACAGCTGATAAACACACAGTCACGACACTCACTGCCATAGACTTTGTACACGCTGGGCAGGTTAGATGCTGGCTTCTCTTAGTTGGGGCAGAGATGGGAGAGGAAGGGAAAATGCTAAAGAAAAAAGAGTTTGCAAAAGAGAATGGGAGTTTCCATGTTAATGCACACTCACTCCCTGCCTTGTAATAGAAGGTAGCGGTGAGATTGCTCTTCCCTGCAACTGCAGCTGTGAATGATGTTGCTAATCACCGAGGCTTAACTGATGTTAGTAAGGCCATCAAGCATAACTCTTACTTCCTCGCAGCTAAGTTGTGTGAATACCTACATTGAAGGCGCTAATTTGTTCTCAGGGTCGGTGCTGAGGGCCGGACAGAAAGCTGAAATACGCTGAATACTTAGAGACAGTGCTGGGACAGAACAGCGCTGATACACACCCTGTGGGGAAAATGCCTGTCCAGCCAACCACTTAGCTAAACTAAAATGCTAGAAACAACAGTAACAAGATTCCAATAAGAAACAAAAGAAGAATTAGGGTATTAAGGGACTCCATTTATATATAAAAATCATTTCTCCTGTGTTTTCAGCTGCCTGTGTCTTTCAGAGAACACATACAGGTTCTTCTCTAAAAGCACTCCTAGCACTAGTTACACTGAAGCATAACACAGGATAAAGTGATCAGAGTTCAGCTGGATCCTATTTTCTATATAAATTTTGCTAGTCAGCTGGGGATGATCCACTGGGAAGAAACACACATTTATTCCAAAGATCTAATCACATCTAAGGCTCCATTTCTTACAACATCTCTCAAAGGGCAATATCAAAACCTTAGCAGGAAATCATTTGAATGACTGGCAATTGAAATGAGCCATTAGATATCGTTTTTCTCTTTTTTTTTGGATAGGTGATAAAATGTAACGCACACAAGTGTATCAGGAAATATATCAAAAGTTTGGTTTAATTTCACCCTGCTGTGAGCAATTCTGTTATTTCTTCTTACATCTGAATTAGACACATCATTCTTGAGAACTTAAGCCAGCCCACTCCCTGAATATAAACTACTATGGATAGTTTTCATTTACTCTTAATTAATAATTTCTTAAAAATACATATATTTGCTGACTTAGCACTAGCTCTTGCATAGACTCTCCTGAAAAATATGCTGTGGGATTTTCTACTGGATTGTCATCTCCATCTTTCAACTATCATGATGTTATGAATATAATGAAATACTAAATAGACATGTTTTTACATGAGAAAAAGTCTGTTACTACTCAAGTCAACCGAAGAAGTATTCCCAGCCTCGAATGGAAGAGAAAAGCTTGAAAATGTTACTACATTGATAACAATTTTCTAGAACAAAGAACCAGTGGTTTAACATGATTTAGATCACAGTTCCTCACATCATTGTAAGGAAATGGTTTGGCATGTACTTTTCTGAAAAAGTGATTTTGCCAATTCTTATAACTATAAGCTGTTATTAGATATCCATCTTTTGATTCTTTAAGTTAAAAGTCACAACTTGGCATATAGCAATGGACTGATGTACCATCACAAATTCAGCAATACAAAACGGCACAGAAGTGATAAAAACCTCTTCATGCAGAAATGGCACGTGCTGGTACATATCTGTTGAGAAGTATGGGAGACTTTTAAAGAAATATTATTTCTAAACAAACTTTTGGATTAATGAAATGCTGCTTTAGTTGGAAACTGCACTGAGAAAATGTCATTTGCCATGCTTGTTAATAATGGGGCACAATTAGCATAATCCCCTCAACCCATTAAACAAATGCAAACATCAAATAACAGAAATTATAAAAATGTCTTCCTTTAATTATAAATTCTGCCTTTTTCAAACCAGCCACAGCTAAGCTCAAGAGACACTCAGCTAACACAGTGTAAGTGAAATCCTTGAGGGAAAGCCCTGTGCTGTCAGGCTGGCACCAGCCACTTGGCAAAACACAGCAAAGCATCACAGCTTCATCTTTGAAAACGTGCGTGGGTGTCTGTGGCATTTTCCTTGAGGAAATGACACTTACAGTGTGCTTAATGAATACGGGAATATGTTAAATTTATGGGAAGAGATAGTCCTTAAAACTGCTTATCGCAATGAAGAGCACAAACTGCCCACTGATTTATTTTCATTTCACATAACGTGAGGAGGCTTCTCGGAGGCTGTAGGTGTGCTAGTTATCATCAACGGTACAGTAAAATCATCACAGCAGCTATTTCAAAACTCAAAATAGCAAATAATCTCTGAAACTCCTCCTCTCCCCAAAATCCCCCCTTCAACACTGAAAAGTGTGTCAACAGCCCTCGGTAAATGCCACCCTCCACTGAGTCCCTCCTTGTCCAACACACGTAAACCCACTAATGTGTCTGTTTGGATCCACAGACCTTCCAGGCTCTCCCCAGCAGAGAAGCATAACTTAAAATTTTCTGGTTCCAGGTGAGTCACAAAGCTAAGCAGTCACCCACTGTTTATCAGCTTCTACACACAGACAGGGTCCCTTCAAATTACTAAAACCACAGTGATGCTTTGCGTAAAGCATTGTCTGAATTTTACTCTCTGTAGATGGTCAAACATTTTCAATCAAAATGTTGCTTAGATTGAGATTTTAAGAGAAAAAAACTACTAAAATGTAAAAAACACACCCAAATGCTGAAAGCTGAGGGCTGTGTGTGGGCATGTATATATAAATAAAATGCAGCACTTCATGCAAGTCACAGTGGAGCTTTCTCACGTGCCCATCTCTTTTCCCAGTTGGAGTTGCCAGCCTGGCTGCATCTGCCATGATGCAAGTGCTTTCTGTCTCCAGGAGAGAGTGAGACCATGGCATATTACAGCAAATATACCCTGAACTGGGAACGCAGCCAAGAGAAGATAAAGCTGGAGACACAGAAATGCTAAGAGGCAGTGGGGAGAGCATTTACAAGTGATATTTTTGGCTTTCAGACAGTATTTTTGACCATATGAAATTTTTGAGAAACAAATATTTCTCATAGAAAAGGTAAATCAACTTTAAAAGAAAAGGGGGAGGGGCATCTTCTATTCATTTACTAGGCAATTTTATCACTCATATTTCTCAAGGCAAAAATTGCTTTAAAAAGTAACAGGGAATGTTATTTCATTCCCTGCTCTTTGCTTTGACTTTACTGCCTCTTTGTCAAACCTGCTGAAGGCATTGCATGCCTGAAAGACAACAGTTTTTTTTCCGGCTGTTTCAGCTGATCTAATAAAAGATATTACCTCTCCCTACAAAACTTGCCTCTCATGGAATATTATTTCATTACAGTGTACTTTGGCCTAATCTGCTACAAATGTCACAAACTATATAAATAAGAAGTATCGTGATATCCTTTTTGAAACAAGCTCTGTCACTTTATCCCCATTCTGAGCAAAAAGCGCTTTAAAGAAAGAAGAAAAAGAGGAAGAAGAAGAACATGCCTGAGCTGCAGAAATGTGGGTTACACCGCCAGTGAAACACAATACACGCTGCACCCTGCCCTTCAGCTGCTGCACTTCATACCAAAGCACCGTTCATTGCCGTCACGGCACACTCTGCTCTGCGTACCGCATCGGGCAAGGCTGCAATCCCATTCACATTTTGCAAAGTGATTTCCAGCCTATGAATTCCCTCCTACAGCTTCTCCGCACAGCACTTTAGTTAATACTGAGATAACTGAGTCATTTGTCTCATTAAGAAATGCCATGTTCAGCATGTAGCAACCGCCATTTCAAATTTCACTCAAAAATTGGACGCACTAGCAACTAATTTACCTTGCAGCATCTTAAACTTTATAGAGTATTTAAGGCATTTCTGCCTCGTCGTCTTTTGAAATTTCAAAGCCTGATAAAAAGAAAAAAATGGGGTTTAATTACAAATTAATTTAGTGGACTGACACTTACAAAAGGATGCCTTTATATTAAAAAATGGATTGCACTGGCAGTCTGACTCCATTCCCATTAGGAACTTGCCCCCACATCTGTGTTCTGCACTGGGGTATCCACTTTTTTGAGGCATGAGACCACGAGGTTCATAGTCCGGTACAAAGCTGTGATTAGCATGTAGTTTTGTGTGTTGTTTAAGTCTGTATAAAATGTGTAGCCATAAACATTTTAAACTAAACTTTTCTATTCTGTTTATAGCAGATACTAAAATATCTATTTTGACAAGTTGTGGAAACCTGCTGTTGGCCCATTGTCATGACAAGGTGCTTTCAGTGCAAGTTCTGAGGTTTGGTTTGTTTCTTTAAGGAAGAAGTAACACTTCTGCGGCTGTCACATACTAATTTTTTCCACAGGAATCCTATTTTTGCAGTTGGTAACTATATAGGTGGTTGGTGGCACATTTTTATCAAAAATATTTATGATTGAATGGGACAGATCTCCGGGGGAGGACTGGGGCAGAGAAGAACTGTGGCTGCAAGATGCCCCTCAAAAATTCTTGGATCACAGACTAGCTATATTTCCTTATGGTGAAACCCAAATTCTCCAGCTAGTGCTTGATGCATCGGAGAAACAATGCATGTACAAAAGTCAAAGGACTGGGTGGAGCAACAGGAAGGTGTGTGTGGCACATGAATGTAAAGCTGGGTTGCAAGGGGCTGTAGGGAATTGATGCTAAAATTTGGGGTGTAGGATTTGCTTCATATGAACAAGGCCAGCACTGATTTTAATGCATCTTGGAACGGAAAGAGATTTTGGAACAGACAGTTGCTGTTTAAAGAAAGCCTGAAGTTTGGGGTGAGGACATGCAGCTGGTGAAAAGTCGGGTAAATAATATACTTATGGAATGAAGGAGAAAAAATAATGCAATAAAGTGGATATCTTAACTAGAACTTCAACACTAATATCATGCCAACAAGGAGCTATACAATATTTGCTGTGTAAATAGGGTGAAAATGTCATTTGACCATGTTATTTGATGATGACATTTGCAATGTTGTGGGAGTTTTAATTAACTCCCACGGGGTTAACTGCTGAGCACAGAACAAGTTCTCAGCAAGTGATGGCCCCTCTCCCTTCCGATCCAGCTCAGACAAGGCATCTGTAGAAATAAGCAGACAGGTAGGAGAGAGCAAGGAATAAGGAGCAATACGAGGTAGCATGATAGGTAGTCTTCTGAATAGCCCAGCAACCGCCACTGTTGGCGGTCTTTATGGCAAAAGGGAGCTACACTTTAAATCGTACCACAGCCCAAATCAATGATGAGACCTCTACTGAAAAGCAAGCCTACTTCTGTATGTAAAAGGAATGTTAGAAGTGGAGACAGTGCAGAAAGCAAAAAGCCAGACAAATGCAAGGTCTCAAAACTTGAATTTAGTACAACAGATCAACCGAATAGAAGGTTCAAAGGTGCCATGATCATTTCCTGTAAGTATTTGCACACAAAGAGGTAACAACTAAAATGCACACACATTTTCCAGTGGTGGTTCTTGCCCTGAAATGGGGGGGGGGGGGAGAAAAAAAAAACCAAAACAACAGGAAAAACCACTAAATTATGACATCATCACAAAGTTGAGCTTCATTTTCACAAAAAGCACAGAAAGAGCCCATCCAAAGGTTGAAGCTGAAATATCTGCAGACTATTTCAACCCCAAGTTTTGGTTTTGGCTTATGTTAACTTCTGTATAGAAATTATTCTTAAGAAATTCTAAAGCATCATGCAGGAGCTGGGAGCTCATAAAGATAACTGTCCCTTCTGATCATAAAGTTTATAAATATCAACAGTTCCTACAGAAGTTTTTCCTATTGGTTTTAATGTTCCAAATTTGAAATATATTTTTCCTAATTAAGTACAGCATTTTTACAATCTGTTAGAAAAGGATCGCAAAAAGATACCTTTCAAATCTACTTTTAAGATATTTTAACTAGCAATTGTTAGTTAAACTGTGGTAACTCATAATTCCAAGTCTGAAGCGTGTCTGCTTTTTTCTTTTCTCTCTGAGGGAGAAGTTTCAATGAACTGGGAACAAAACAAGAAGATATTTGGTAGGGATTCTTCAGCAAAACTTGAGTCGCATCTAGGGGAGTCCACTATTGCCCCCAGGGAAGTGCAGGTATGCATGAAGAGCTAGCATTTTGATGTCAATGTTCCCATTTCTCTACAAACTATTACACACCTGAGCTTGTTAAAGGTGCTCACACAAAGGAACCAGAAAGTCCAGCCAGACTTTGTACATTCATTGCTTGAAGTAGCTGCGTACCTCTGCACAGAAACTACCACAAGAATGGGACTTCCCTACGCATCCCTGAGCAAAGATTAACAGAAAAATGGTGGAACACAGGCAACTCCAGAACAGCAACTTTGCCTTCTTAAATAGGCAAACACAGCATATAAATAGTGATTACAAAACCAGAAATTTGCCTGGCAGTCCACTTAAATACATGTCATAGAGCTTTTCTATCTTGTGACTCTATTTTCAGAATAGAGAGTAGCTTTTTGCTTTTTTCCACCACATTCATTTAGATCCCATCAGCTGCTACATGTTAATGTGCTCCACAGGTTTCATTCCTGTAGTTCATAAGGGTACTTAAAACATCTGAGGCACGGCAAGGAATCCTTCAGCCTCGTATTCTTGGATCAGTCCTTAACTACAGCAACATCCACACATCCTGTGCATATTGTATCAAAGGACAAAAATAATTTACATGATTCAGCCATGTCATTTTCTATAATCATTGCAGGATTTAAAAAAGCCTGGGATATGCAAAAAGGTGGAAGTTTACAAATAACAGGATGCATGAAGAAAGGACTTCAGAGTAGGAGAAAATTTTTTTCAAAGCAACTTTCTCACCTAAAAATCTTTTTTCCCTGTAGAGGTAAAACTCATTAACTGTTCAAATCGGAGTTGACTCAAGTTATACTGTTTTCAGTACTAAGTCAGCTGGAGTTCAACTAATGTAAAACAATCCAGGTCTGGAGCCAAAAATTCAGATGTGTTCACCTTCAGCATTAATTCTTTAATCAGAGGAAAGGGGCTTTCAGCATTGAGCCAGAGAACTAAATCTGTTCTCCTCCTTTTTCTCCATTCTCTTAATCCTGTCTTTTATTGAGCTTGTTTGCAGTCATAAATAAAATAATTAATGAACATTAACAGCAATGAAGAATAAAACTAGTATTCCTTATGGCACATTTTGGCCAATTATATTGTTAAGGCATTTTAACCTCCCAGTAATGTAACAGTATTACTTTTATTACTAATGTCAAATTATAGAAAAATAAACACATTTAAACCTTTTTAGCATTCAATTCTGATATCTTCCTCAGAAGTGTAAGTAGGATTCACTGACAATATAAGAATTGGTAGTCATGAAATCTAACAGGGGAAAATAACGTCTATCCCATCTCTGTCTTCTGCTTCCAAAACCACAAGTTGATTTTGCTGGAACAACCAACAGTACCACGTCATTAACACCTTTACACCCTGCCAGGAATCTCATGGAATAACTAAACACAACAAAATAAATGTTACTATGAAATGAAAAAGGCCCAACTTGAGGTAACAGCAAAAGACTTGACCAACTGTTCATCACCAGTGACTAGATATTTTTAAAGAAACTCAGCAGCAGTTATAGTGATCCTGGGACAGCCTTGTCACATCCTGCGGGCAGACTTTGTAGTCTTATTATTCTTTCTTGTCATCTTCTGCTTCACACATTCCTCCAGTATGAATCAAGATCTACTAAGAATATAGTAGATACTGACTGAATGATCCACTACTTCAATATCTCTAAAACTGTCCCCGGGGTTACTGAAAATAAAATATTGCTTCTTTGCTAGCTCCTACACTTGCTGATAAATTCCAGCTAAGCGCAGCAATGCAGAGCGAGCGTTGGGATGCTTCAGGCATTCTCTAAACCAGGAGCTTCAAGGGCTTAACAAGGTCACGTAGATACACCTGAACAATTTGACAAACCCTCCCAGCCCAGCAAGTTTAGATCATTGTTCCTTCAGAGCCACTCAAAAGGTATGTTTATTTTCTTCTGGTAAGCATGCAAAAAATCCTTAGTCAGCCTCCAAAATCCCAAACAACTGCCTTAAAATATTTGTCTGTTTAAAAATAAGAAATCTGGGGTGTGTACTCTTTGTTGTCTCAGGTTTTAGTCCATAGGGAGTTAAACAAGATCCATGCTTTCATACATTTGCCATGTTCTGGAAAATTGTTTTTAACTGAAAAATGTTTTGGTTTTTTTTTCCCCTGAAAATTCCTGCTCCAAATCTGGGCCTTCCAGAAAAAGGACTGTGACAGTATCTGACAAAAATTCACATCATACCATGTCAGATTCAAAATAGTCAGTACCTAAATGACCTAGTGACCGTGTATATCTTCATCTCTAGCAGGAAGAATTAAGCAAAGATACCTATTTTCTGATGAGACCTAGAGTTTACTAGGGTGATGCAGATCAGTACCCCATGATCTGTTCTGGCTCTAGCTGGAGAGTTCCTGCACACATCAACACCTCCTGCTGCCATGACATTTAGCAACCTATAGGACAGAAGTCTCAGATTCAATGGGTGGTATTAAAATGCTCTTATGGCATTCCCACAATAACTACCATGCTGATCAGAATGGTAGACAGGCCTTGCGAACGTCTCTACACAATTACACAGCAGTCAATACAAGATAAAAATTACTGTAGAGCGCAGAACAGCAGCAGTGTTTTAAACACGGTCCCACATCAATTTGTACCAGCAACACACTGCAACATAACAGCAATGTTTTATTGCCTTAAGGCATGCAGTTCAACTTAACACCTCTGAGTGCTGTGTATTTGTCTTCCACAAAAACATGCTGCATGGCTTCAGAAGTCTGTTATTTCAGCATCATCAATATCACTTTCTGTCTCGCACTCTGAAGTTTGTCTAGTGAATGAGACACATTGTCTTGATACAGTGCCGTGTTTTTTTTTCCACTGCTGTCAAGTGGTTGGACACGAGGCATGGCCCGTGGCCTCTATTCTTCCCTCCAGAGGTGCCAGATGAAATGTCAGCTTTAAAACTAAACAAGCAGTAGTACTTGAGGCGGCAGCAACAAGGACAGAGGAAGCATAAGGCTGATCGATGACAACACTGAGGACAAACTGGACAGTAAGCGGGACAAAAAAACTTTCAAAAAAGTATTTGTAAATACTTAGCCAACAATTTTTTCAAAGCTGAAGGAGAAACAGGTGACCACAGAGATATGAGAGAAGCAGAACAAACCAGGTTTTTAGAGAGGAGGCTAGTAACAAGATCAGCTTATTAGCTAATCCATGGATCTCACAGCTCTGATTTGTTCACAAGCCATTGCAGGGACTTCAATGTTAATGTAGGGTTTAAAGTTGCCATCCACCAGCTCAGCTGCAATAACTGCCGGGCAGCCACAGAGGAAAACATGCTGACTTAGCTCTGAGCCACAGGGCTAACCCAACCTGCAGGGCTTCACATTTGCAATTATCACAGATCAGCCACTGTTAAACCCATCATAACTTGGGTGTCTAAGTCCTGACAGGCTAACTAAGCTGTGGTCTACAGCCATAGGTTTCACCTCTGTAATATGACAAAATAATTGCATCAATAGTACAAGCCACCACAATGCCACAAAATACAATAGATCCTGACTTAAGTAGTCACATGTCAGCACAAGGATAGTAATTACGTTATCACAAAACCATTCCTTAGGGAGGTCTATAATAGCTGTTCCACTGTTAACAGTACCCAGTGCACATGGCAAAAGATGGAAAAATCATGTTAGGAACCTTTACTTGGGAAAAATCACAACTAATTGCCAATTAACTAAACTACCTCCCTCTGAGGTAGTGATGTATACATCCAGACTCTCTTTATAATGAATGAAGAGAAAAAGGCATACTTGGGGCCTGGCTCACCTCATCCTAAACTAGACACATAAACAGGTCAGAGGTCCACAAAGGGAGCCATGGGAAGTATTTCAGGTGAAAGTATCTGCTATACAGGCATCTGAGGGCACATTACAGCAATACCAGTGCCTGCGTATCTCTGTTTTCTGTGATGAATGTGAAAGCTAAGCACAATACAGTTACTAATACCGCCATAACACAGGTGAGAAATGAAAGAGCTCAGATTTGTATTGGAAATTGATCTAAAGGATGCTGCTGCCTACATAATGGGAGGGAATGTTGTGCCTTTATCCAAATCTGCTTCTGAGAAGGGCAGGTTCTCAGCTCTTCTAAGCTCAGATGTCACCATTTGATTTCAATGGAGCAAGAAATACATCACTTAAGGTCTGCATTACCATTTGGTTTGCAAAGGTCTCAGAACTACTGTTTCTGAGGCTTCTTCCTCTCTTCCCTACTTTTTCTGTCCTATGTTTTTCATTATTCAAATCATTGCTTTAAAAAGCAAACAGCAGTATTGCCTGAAAATCTACTAAATACCTGCTCCTATGCAAAAAATTATTTCTAGAGTGACTGCCTTTTTCAGAAGCTCCTTCTTCTGCCTTCTTCTATTGGATATCTAAAATGATATGCACTGGGACATGGGCAATAAATGACTTTCCATCAACAGCAACTTCTCATCAGGAGCTGACAATTCTATTGCTCCTTATCTTTTCTCTTGACATGCAGTTGCTTTCCCACCCTACAAAACAAAGTCACTAAGGCCATGAGGTATTCTTAAAGGTCTTTTCCAACCTAAACGATTCTATGATTCTATGATGAAATTTTCAAAATGTAAGACTCAGTGTCAGAGACTTGACCTGAAACATAACTTGCAGAATTGGTTTGCCAGTGGTGTGTATCCCCCTCAAGTCCTTACAGCAAACGGCAGGAAATTGTTCCTTCACAACATCTCCCAGGTGCGGGCAGCAGAAGCTGAAGCCAGCGAGAGGAGAAATGCCTCAAACTAACTGCTTCTTCTCTGCATTTCACAGCATATCTGCACTCTTCTTGCATCCTTTTAATCTAGGCTTGTAATTGAGTTCTCTGAAATAAATTGTTAACTCTCTTTGGTGTCAGACATAAACTGTCAGGAATGTGAAAATGTGATACAAAAGAGAATTTGTATAAATAGGATAAAGGCTGAGAGAATAGGTCGTGAGAAGAGCTCAGATGACAGTATGTCACATAAAAACTCCTCCAGCTCAATATCCTGTCTGCAGAAGTGGCCATTAGAGCATGCTTAAGAAAGATTATAAGGAACGTGGCAAATATAATAATCCTTCCTCAAACAGTCAGTGGATTAGAGACCATTAATTGTCACAGGGCTTAAGGGACCGAGTGAGAACAGGGCTCCATGGTACAGATGCGGCATAAAGGGTTGGGTAAACCGCCTGCTTGTAGACAGCACGTTTGACCCTAGGAGACATATCCCTGTTTAGCAAAGTTAATACAACAAATGGTGTCTGTAATGTGACAGTGTCCTGAATCTCATGAAGTCCTACCTAGGCAGACCTGCCTCTCAATGGAGAATATAGATACTGAGTTGGGAGAATAACATTTAAATGCTAATAGAGAGCAATTCACACCACAGAGGCAATCAGAAAACTTCAAAGATGCCACTTCTTTTGGAAAACTCATTTAGCTAGTACTTCTCCACCTCAGTTGTCCCAATAGCTTACTGTCCTCTCCCAGGTAGGAATGATGCTTAACAACAAAAGAGGCATCATACTGGGGCAGACCAGAGGCTAATTAGGCCCATAATCTGCCTCTGTCTGGCCAACATCCTATGCTTCAAGCAAGAACAGAAAATCAGGGTGATTACGGAGCATACGTGCATATGGCACTGACCTCCCAACCTTTGCCTATTAAAGTTTCAGTGGCTTCCACAGCCAAATATGCAGCTGGACCAACAAGTCTGACAGATATTCATGGCCTTATTCTCCCTGAATTGGTCTAATCCCTTCTAGGGACTCAGTTCCACAAACACACGAGCCAATACAAATTAACATGGAAAACATTTCTTATGAAGAAATGAACAAGACGGTGTTGTGTATTTGTCTTCCTTAGAAGGAAATGCTATGCTAAGCAAGAAGAAAGTCAGCTGCCGAGGAATAATGACAACTATCACTTGAGTATACAACTGTCACAGGGAGAAGCAAATTACCATTCTCCTCTGCGGGGAATCCTGGTTTACACCCCTGGTCTGGAGGACATTCAAAGAGCGATGGAAAGAGCATGGAAGAACATGAAAGCAACCTGTAATCTCAGTGTACCATAGGCGTTAATTAACTTGGCAGCCATCCAAACTGCTGGCATCAAAATCCACTTATCTGGGAGCTGCACGTTTCAGCATTTCTGCAGACACTACTACGCACAGGGGCACTGAACTGTACAGGGGCAGCAGCTACCAAAAAAATAAGAAAAAGAGGCAGAAACAGAGGAACACTGAAAATGATTACATTGCAATCAGAAGATCTGTTAGTAGTTGGAAAAACATGTTATCTGAAGAAATTTACATCTGAATAAAGCAGGGGTTGCATCAAGAATGTAATAATGGGAAATAATGGGAAAACAAGCATGAAAGATCTCTAGTGAGAACACACCACAACCAAGGCTGTGCTAGTTTTGGCTGGGATAGAGATAATTTTCTTCATAGTAGCTAGTATGGGGTTCTGTTTGGGATTTGTGATGAAAACAGTGTTGATAACACAGGGATGTTTTAGCTATGGCTGAGCAGTGCTTACACAGAGTCAAGGCCTTTTCTGCTTCTCACCCCACCCCACCAGCGAGTAGGCTGGGGGTGCACAAGAAGTTGGGAGGGGACACAGCTGGGACAGCTGACCCCAACTGACCACAGGGATGTCCCACACCATATGGCGTCATGCTCAGCATATAGAGCTGGGGGAAGAAGAAGGAAGGCGGGGGACGTTCAGAGTGATGGATGGTATTTGTCTTCCCAAGTAACCGTTACGTGTGATGGAGCCCTGCTTTCCTGGGGATGGCTGAACACCTGCCTGCCGATGGGAAGTAGTGAATGAATTCCTTGTGTTGCTTTGCTTGCCTGTGCGGCTTTTGCTTTACCTATTAAACTGTCTTTATCTCAACCCATGAGTTTTCTCACTTCTACTCTTCCAATTCTCTCCCCCATCCCACTGGGGGGGAGTGAGCGAGCAGCTGTGTGATGCTTAGTTGCCAGCTGGGGTTAAACCATGACAAGGTACAATCGTGCTGAAGCCAGACAGGGATAACAGTTCAAGTAAAGGTATTTGTCTCTGAAAATGAATTGTTTTTCTACATACCTGTCCAGTCTCCTACTACTTTAAGGTGGACCCCAAACGTTGCTTTGGTATCTGTAGGGCACTAAAAATATTAAATATATTAAGGACCACTTCTGAGTAACAAGAAAATAACAAAATGCATTCAAAGTACAGTTGTTTAGACAGAACCTGGTGTAAATAAGTCATTCCTGAGCAGCCATACCAGCAGCTATACCCTTTAAAAAGCAAGTCTAGCATCAGTGCAGTTCAGGAAGCCGAGCATGACTAGTCTCCACTCAGTCTTAACCCTTTCTTCTGGTCACAGAGGAGTTTGGGATAGGCTTGTCTGGGGGGTGTGATTTGGAACAGCCACTTCACTAAGCATTACTCAGCAATGATACCAACTGAGGATACAACAGTACAGAAATACTCCCTCTACTATTGACACTTCTCATTCAAAATCAGGAACTGCCCCATCACTCCTAAATCAAAGCATTTAAGAGACTTCTGGTTCTTGAATGTCAGGGTACATGCTTTCAAGCTGATCATTCTCACACAACTGATGCTTTCTTCTAAATGGAAACTGAGATTTTCCTGCATTTCACAAGAGCTCAGAGTTTGCAGTCTAAGCTATCTAAACACCAGATAGCATGGCACATCATAAAAATCACTTTGCGGCCAACATTCTCTCACTTTGCACCTATGCCCCCACCTGAGGGCTACTTACTTGTGACTATCAACAAGAACGATATTATTTACAGTCTTATCCACACCATGGTATCTAAAAACCCTCCAGTCAAGCTATTTCAAAGGTCTAAGGAGCCCCCTCAGCTTCATTCCTTGTTAGCTACAGGGAGATTTCAAATGCACTGTCTGAACAGCTTTTGCAGGTACAGCAAATGATTTCACACATAAACAGGACAAGGAACTATTCCTCAAGAAAAGATTCTTCACTTTCCTTCTATAAACCAACACCATTGGTTTCTTTTTCATAGAAGATATTACTACCGAGTTTTGACGCCTTTCTTAGAACCTGTTAATGATTGATCTAAGCTCCATCATGAATCCAACACCCAACAGATGACACTCTGGTCTTTTTTTTTTTCCTACTGCTACAGAAAAATATGACTTCTGAGGAGAGGGCTTAAATCCAAGGAACACATCTATATTATAAATAAAAGAGGCCCAGGTAGTGAATCCAAGCACCAAATACTCAGTCATCCACCACGCTTGTGAGGACACTTCATGGCTCTGTTCTGGACCAGTGCCATTAGTGTTCCCAAGATAATCTGTTGTGCAGTGGGAAACCACTGGTCTCAGGGCTGAGGATCAGTTCCTATCAGTTCCTTATTCAGCAGCAGACACAGATAGAAGGTTAGTATTCTTTGTATCTTGGCAAACCTAGGACAGGGAATACAATGTCCCAGCTAGTCACTCCATTTTCCTGAAGCAGAAGAGCATTCTTGTTAAGAGTATGGATTACTAGACAGACTTGTATTTAATTCCTTGACATCTTTCAAGTTTTTCTATAAAAATTTGGTGCAGAAATTTAGAATTATTTCAGCAAGTTTTAGCCTTCAAAAAAATGGCATCAAGGGAAGGATGCAGGCAAACCTCACACAATGAGGCCAGTATTTGCTGTGGCTAATTGCAATGTGTTCCAACAAAATATCAAGACCAATTCTCCATATAAAAGTAAGTAAGCAGCCTCTCAGCCTGAAAGTTGCATACTGGCAGCAAAAAGATCTGTTCTCCTGGGGGCTTCTGCAAGAGCCTTTACAGAATTTATTTTTCAGTCTGGGCTGTCCCAGGGCTCTGTGTGTTTCACAGGAGGTTGAGTGATTTTCTTAGTCCAGCTATGCACAGTCCCAGCTCAGCACATCTTCCATAAAATTGTCTGTCATTCCCTCCTTCCATTAAAGTTAATGGCAGAATACCCCTTGTCTTCAGCCAGAATAGGTTCAAACCTGTTATCCGTTACATTACCCTTGTGACTAACTCCTTTCTGCACTACTTTGAAAAATTATCCAATAAAAAAGAGATGTATTTCTCTTTAGAGTTTAGGAAGCCTATTTTGCTACCTATAAGTGGGTATGAGATTTCCTCAGAGAGTTCTGGAAAGATCTTATTGTGCTGCTAAATCTTACCAGAAGAAACACAACCATCATCTAAGCTACACAGAGTGAATTTCCCCCAGTTCAAGAGAGAGAAAGATTGTATATGGTCCAGCAAAGGGCCACGGAGACAATGAGAGGATTGGAGAACCGGACATACAAAGAGAGGTCAAAAAGGGAATGTGCTTGTGTAATCCACAGAAGAGAAGGTTCAGGAAGATCACTGACTTCCAATACCTAAAAAATAGCTATAGAGAAGCTGAAGGTGCTTGCTTCATGACCATCCATGGTGACAGGACAAGAGACAAGGGGCACAAGTTGCTTCAGGGGAAATTTCATCTGGATATATGAAAAATATTCTTCACCATGGAACAGGTAGCCAGAGAAATGGTGCGATTTCTCTTGCTAATGCAGCTTCACAGGTCCCTCAATAACAATCTACAGCCCTTGCAGCAGAAGGTTGAACCAGATGATCTCCAGAGGCCTCTTCTGACTTAAGACTTCCTTATGGACCTGTAACTTTAACTTTGAAAATGGTATTTATGTTTTTACTGCACAGAAGACTTACTTATTTTACCTCTCTCATCTCCGTAAACACAATTAAGTCTCCAGTGGCTTCTTCCAGACTGTTAGAGAATATATTCCAGAAGCTTAAGAAAATATTCAAAGACAGTTTTTCAGAAGTTTAATCATGAAAGTGGGTAAACTTTCCCATGTTATTAACAGACCACTGGGCATGTATAATGAAGTGCAATGAAAATATCCTCTTATATATTTAACCTTCTTCATGAAATCACAGAATCATAGGATAGCTGAGACTAGAAAGCACCTCTGCAGACTGGCTACTTCAATCCTCCTGCTCAAGCAGGGTCTGAGAGAGCAGGTGGCCCAGGACAGCGTCTGGTTGCACTTTGAATGTCTCCAAGGATGGAGACTCCACAGTCTCTCTGGGCAACCTGTGCCACGCTCACAGAAAAAGTGTTCTTTTTCTAATGTTCAGATGGAACCCCTCGTATTTCAGTTTGTGTTGTCCTGTACTGGGTGCCACTGAGAAGAGTCTGGCTCTGTTTTTTTCACTCCTTCATCAGTTCCAGCTGTCTCAGCCTCTCCTCATATGAGAGATGCTCCAGCTCCTTAGTCATCTTCATGACTTAGTCATCTTTGTGCTCCAATAGGTCCGTGTCTCTCTTGTACTGGGGAGCCCAGAACTGGACACAGAGCTCCAGATATATCTTCACCAGTGCTCAGCAGAGGAAAAGGGTCACCTCCCTTAACTTGCTGGCAGTGCTCTGCCTAATACAGCCCAGGAGGCTCTTGGCCTTCTTTGCTGCAAGAGCACATAGCTGGCTCATGGTCAACTTGGTGTCTACCAGGACCCCCTGGTCATTCTCTGCTGAGCTGCTTTCCAGCCATTCAGTTCCCATCATGTACTAGTACCTGGGGTTATTCCTCATCAGAGGCAGGATTTGGCAATTCCCTTTCATGATCTTCATGAGGTTACTGTCAGCCCATTTTTCCAGCCTCTCAAGGTCCCTCAAATGGCAGCACAACCACTCTTCCCAGTTTTGTATCACTTGCACACCCGTACTGACCCCTGAGGTACACTGCTGCTGACTGGCCTCCAGCTGGACTTCGTGCTACTGATCACAATCCTTTCAGCCCAGCAGTTCAGCCAGTTTTTCACCTACCTCCCTGCCCATTCATCTACTCCACACTTCATCAATTTCTCTATGAGGATTTTACAAGAAACAGTGTCAAAACCCTTGCAAAATATGATGCTCTTGTCCATTTTACATATCTAAGTCTCTGATCATCTGTTTTACCTTTAATTTGCCATATCTCATCTTTAAAACACCACACAGCTAAACACTGCTTCAAGATCCTTATTACAGTCAGCTCATGCACACATTTAAACTGACATCTATTTATGTTCCATGAAGACAAGCACAAGCTGAAGCACCCTCTTGAATTGGAAATCAAGAGATTAAGCACATGAACCTTGATCAAATACAGGTATATCAAAGTGACCTCAGCAATGTCTGATGTCCTCTGTGAAGCTGTGAACAAAACCAATTAAAATTGTTTTTAAAATGTGTTTTGGCAAATAGTACTTGGATTTCCCCCTGCTCCTTTGTTTCTTAGGGCTCCCAGATTAAATCCAGTGACTATTAACTACACTGTGGCAAGAGCTGCATGCAGCCCCTTATTTTTTCCATATTGCCCAGGACACTGCCCAAGAGGAAATTGTAAAGATGACTGCCAATCTTGAAACAAAAAAATCCTCTTTCTTAGTTCCTTTTCCTTAAATAACCAATGTTTTCCAAACAGGTAAATCACTAACTTGAGTAGTCTGTAATGAGAAGGGACATTAGACATTGTTAAACAAAAGGTCACAAGTGGTAAGTTTTTCAGCAGTTCTTTCCATATTTTGAAGAGTTAAATGAACCCTGTTTGCCGCACTCATTTGATTAAAATGCTATGGTACACAAATTAACTGTGGCAGACAGTGTAATTACATGAAGCTATGTTAATCTTATTCTAACCTCAAGCAACCTATACCTTTAAAAAGTGGAAGATTTTACAGGTAGGAACGTCTATGCTAATCAGGTTATCTGCCAGCATTTGGCCATCCTCCAAAAACAACTGAAAACCAAAGGAATTCTGTTAAATTTAACAGAGCTGTGCAGATTACACCCCTGGAAAAACCAAACTATGTTCTTAGCATTGGAAAGTTGGTAGATTTCCTTAGAGCTGTTAATCACATGTGAGCAAGTTTACAATGCCTATTTTAATTTTATTTTTTAATGTATTTTCACATTCAAAGCAGTGTGAATAGTATTTTATATGTAGATAAAACTTAGGGAATACAGATTATTCTATATCTTGATGAAAAAACACGTTTCCATACATCTCTCTCCTTTTTTTTCAAGCTAACTTGAAATACCAATGCAAATTATCACATAGGGTATTTGCAACAATCCCTGGAGAACTTTATTCTTATAGACCACCAAATTAATTACACTCACCAGTAGATGTAGCTCCACTATTTATCTCTATGCTGAGATAAAATATAGAAGATAATTTTTAATAATCTTAATTTAATTAATGCTTAATGCACTACTAGATTAATACATACTTGAAATGTATTTTATTTATCAGTTTTACATCATGAACATGACTCTCAGTTGTCCTCTATGTCTTGCTTTTATATGAACACAAAGTGAGTGAACTAATTACTGTTAGATCATAATACTTTACACCCACTTCATGCTGGTATAAAAATCTACTGGAGGTGATGTGCAGTGGAGAAATCTGTGCATATGAGAGCACAACATATAGCAAATGAAAACTATGTTATCAGCATCTGTGTTTCCAGTTTAGAATACCCCGAATATTTAACATCAGTGGTATCCACTCCCAGCCAAGAATCCTGCCCAGAACAAGAAACAGGACAAACCTTATTGAAATAAATTTAATGGTATAAAATACTGTTGAAATATTGTAAAACACTCTTTTTAGACCTTGGAGTGCAGGGAGTTGGGGTGAGTCAAAAGCAAACTAGCAAGAAAATAGAAAGTTAATTCCCGAAAGTTTCCAGTTCTTCTGTACATCTCTACCATAAGAATCGTGAAGACTCTTTAGAGAGATGTTAGGTTTTGATTACAGCGCTGTCACGGAAGCACTGATGCATACACCAGGATAACACTGCAGAATATCTATTATCAGAAAAAAGGAGATGAAAGGGATGCCCAAGGTATGTACCCCCATGTGGCTCTGCAAATAAAGGTCCTTACAAGTTCCTGTGGAGATACTGCTCTCAAGCTGATGCACCACAGTAAACACCAACTTCTGTGTTTGGTGCTGTAGTAGGTGGCCTGAATAGTCCCCAAAGTTACAAAGAAGATCTGTGCCACAGCTGGAAGAACAAAGTGAAACCTCATCTTTGTCTGATTTTGGGAACTAAAAAGCTCATTGCGGAGTTTGTTTAAATAAAGGGAAACTCCTTCAAAGGCAGCTTTCGCTTTGGGGAAGAAGCCATGATATGATCCTAATATGGATTTGCAGATATCCTGGCAGGGACTGAAAACACTGCTGAGCCCCTGATCTGTTTCCATGCCTCGCCTGCCTGCCAGGGTGAACCAGCTGTGCCGCAAACCCGGTTTCATCAGCCCATCCCTGCTTCAGACTCAGACAAACTCTTACACAGATCAAGAAAAACACATTAAAGACTTAGCATGTTTGGGAAAGAGGCAGAATTGGGGGGGGGGGGGGGGGAAAAGAACTAAATACAGCCAACTTATTTTCCCTCCCATGGAGGGGAAGGAATAAAAAAAAGGTATTCAACGTTGTCAGCTGACAAGAAAATGTGAACCTTGGAAGCTCAGTAAGCTGTAGCTTGTCTGGCTTCATACAGAACTGATATAAACATTCCTAAAATGATTCATCCTGACATTAGAAAATGAAGAGGAGTGATGACAAACACAGGCATGCTATATAAAGGTAGCCAAAAAATAGTAGCTAGACTTTAGTCTGACTCATAGGAGGTGAACTCTGTTACACTGGGCTACCCCTGTTTTAACTAATGAATCCCATAAGAAGCAAATTTCAGAGGAAAAAAAGTTAATCTGAGGAGTTACTCTTTTAAACACATCTCTGCCTCAAAGGCTAGGAGATTCTTTAAAATGGCTCTGTTTATTTTTCTGTTTTGTGTTACTTTACAGATCTGATTTTGTCTAAAAGCTTTCCCTGTTAGAAACTTGGCCTTACAGCTATGCTAATTCAACTGGCAGACATCAGCAGACATTATAACATCTCTGAACGTGGGGAAATCCCAACCACGGAACATGACTGAAGTATCAAGGGTGTCTGGATGATCAAGGCGAGACCACCATGCCTTGAATACTCATTGCTTCAGCCAGAGCCCTCCCATTGCAGAGCTGACACCTTGCAAGCAGCCCAGCTGCAGAAACATAGCCCAAACACTTTTCCTTTTTGCTTTCCATTCCCATATACTCCTTGTTGTACAACCCCAAACACCTGCAGTCTAGCTAGTGGAAAAAACACACCATAACACTGTGGGATGCTCAGGATGCATCACTGGTCAGCTGCAGTGCCAAGAAGGATCATTCTGGTCATCTGGGGTCTAACTTCTTCTGTACCACAAACCACACACCCACTAATTCCTGTGAGTCTATAGTTCAGCATTTGCTACTTCACTCCCTGCAGTCTCAGTTGTTAAATTACTCTCAGTGTTCAAAACAATTTTCTTTTTGTTAGGTCTCAATCTATGAGCATTTGTTCCTTGATTTCACTCTTGCACCACAAGAAAACACAAATCTTTACTGTCATAGATGTCTTAGAATTGTAAATAGACCAATAGTTGCAAGTGTAAAATACATACAATGTTGCATAAAATATATACTTTGTTGAATAAATAATATGAAATTACTCTGTTTTCTAGTAAGTCTGTAATAGCCCAGCTGCTACTCTACTGCTGCTATGGATACACTACAAAGACAAACTTCTACAGACTAGCCAGTATTTCTTTGCCTCTGCAGCTCAACCAAGGTAAAACACTTGCTGACTACCCTTTCACCCCAGCAGACACATTACATTTCATAGAATCACAGAATGTACAAGTTGGAAGGAACCCATAAGCATCATCAAGTTCAACTCCCTATGACATAGTAAAAATGTTTCAATCCTAGCAATATTCAATCCATATAATTTATACATTTAAAGTTGCTAGCTAGTGGAAAAAACAAACCACAACCTTATGGGATGCTCAGGATGCAAGCCTTTGTCTCTGAAGGAGTAAAAGGCAGTAGAGCAATGTTTCTGCCCAAGGCTGCCTCTCCAAGTCCTCCAAGGGTGTGCGGACACATTGCCAAGCAACACTGCGTGGAGCTGACAAATGCATGAAGAAGGAAACTGAATGGCACAAAAGGCTCCTTCTCCATCATCCCTGAGCAGAAACTACGAGCCACCTCCAGACTCATGCTAATGGGCTCCCAGTGGCATGAGGCACTCATGGAAAGAACCATCAAAGGATAGATAGGTTTTCTAGTTGGATCACCAACACCTTGAGGAATGCTGTGTCCCTCCAAACTACCTTACCAGCACACACAGTATTTTGCCAGGCTAAAGCACAGATCCCATCCAGTCAGCTGGTCTTAATTTTAGGACAACAAGAGGCAGGGCGCTTCATTTCCTCTAATACTTTGTCCACATGTTAACTGTATTCATGCTTAAAAGTTGTGCTTGTTTTTTTCATTTTGACGTTCTCCTGCACTTCCTAGACCTTTCTCTAACCTGACCTAGCAGCTAACCTAGAAGCAGTACCTCTGATGGGAGAAAACACACTTCTCTGCTAAAGTCAGTAGATGCTTGTTATATATTATAAATTTACTTTCATAATATCAGGAAAAAAAAAAAAACAAACTGCTCATGAGAGGGATCTGACACCTCCTGTTTAAAGTATCTGCTGAAGGAGCACTGAGGATTTAGTGAACTTGAATGTAACAATGTCTGTGTTCCCTTGATCCAAGAGTCAGATTTGTAAGTTTAAATGAAAGTGAAGGTTTACTTAGGGTTTTTATACAGACCCCAAAACTATTAAGCCCAAAACCAAACCAAACAAACAAGTCTAAGGAAGTACTAAAGGCATCTGAAATATTAATCTATTCTATTTTTGTTTTACTTATTCTTTGTCAAACAGCTGCTAGATTTTCTACTTCTATGAAGAGCAGACAAGCTCTAGGGATTTCTTTAGTTTGCCAGCAAGATACTTCACAGTATCTGCATTTCCCTAAATGCTCTGTAAATCATCTCAGAAAGACAAGTTTCATAACCATTTGCACAAGATATTTAACAAATCTTATTAGAATGTCATCGTTAGATTTTGTTTTTATTGTATTCATCTGTCAGTATGAACTTAGCTCTTGATGTCCTTACATATTTTTTACTCAAGCAAACTTCCAACAACTTTTCAATCTTTTTTATGAAGTATTTCAGAATTTGGCCCCTAGGCTTTTCCTGTTGTGGATAGTTTATTTCTCAAGTTTACAGTACAGGACACGTGTTTCTCCATCATCTCCAGTTTTGCTCCTTGCGCAGTACAAAATTTCTTGCTTAAAAGAAGCTTAGAGCTAAAACTTCACTGCTAGACTGTTAATACCTTCACTGATTTTAAAGGAACTCTGGATTATCCAGGGATAAAGACAACCTTGGCTCTACAAAACACTGGTTTTCTCTTACAAAAGCAAATGTGTGACTTGTGACATTGTTTATACTCATGTACTATTTGCTGAGACATGCATCAAGCCCAAAAATGTAAACGTACAGATCAGGGCTGTCACCTTATAATCCCATCATGCCTAAATCCAGATACCAAATGGACTTAAATAGAGGTGTGGAGGTAACAAGGAAAACTCAATCTACAAAAGATAAAACCAAACCAAAACAAAAACCTTAAAGGCAGAAAATGTATGAATAAGTAACAGCTCTGAGACATTTAGGTACTGTACTGTCATGTACATCCAGAAATCTCTTTCAGCTAATTCTTCTACCTACTCTGGGATGATTAATGGATTTAAGAGTTTCTCTGCCTGGCATTCAGTAATTATTACTTTATAGAATTTTAATTTGCATACTAATCAGACAAAGTATTCTTCCTCAATAATGTAGATTTGGATTTTGTCTGTGGATCTGAGTATATGCATAAGCAAATTTGTCCTCTCCCCTCCTCAAAACTCAGCTTTGACTTATTAAAAAACGCACACATACTGGCCCCCTAACTTGCTACATGCCGTAAATGACATAGCAAGGATTTCACCATCCATGTATATGAGCAGAGAATTCAAGTCCCTCCGGACTTTTTCTTTTCTTTTTCATACAGAACTGCATGTGGAAGGAAAGGAAGAAAAACATCACACTACAAATCCTCCTGATGTGATCTGCTTCAAATGAACCATCTGTGCCAAAGGATGGAGAACCACCAAAAGGGCAGAACTTCTCAGAGCTTTTTATTACCAGACTCTTCCAGCTTCTACTTCAATGGGATTTAAAAACAGATTCTAGTTTCAAAGAAAGTTTCAAACTACCTGTTGCAGGTAGTTGACTTCTGCTTACCTGTTACCAGAACTAGGATCTAGACATTGAATGAAGAGCCAAAACTCTTTGGAGGATCTGAAGAAGCAGCCACTCATGCTAATAAAAAGCAGATATTTCATAAAGTCCTGGAGTCTGAAAGCTGGGATCTTCACTTTGGGTTCTTTGGTTTGGTTTTATTTTTTGCTTTATATGTGCCACTTCCATGCCATCTGCCTCTATTAACTCCATCTCGTGAAGCTACTAATCAGTGGATCTTAAACAGAGAGGCAGAGAAAGCTCAACAAGAGTTTATGCAAGTTATCTGTGTCGGAGTATCAACAAGAGTATCTTTGGATACATGTATGCATTAAAAAAAAAAAAGCCACCAGAGGACAACTTCAATGCTAAAACAGTATTAATCTGAAAAGACAACAAACATCAAGCTCAGGATATATATTCCTTGGAACGACAAATGAGGTCCTGGACAGCTTTACAGTAACATACAAGGACATTTATCCAAAATATCTAAGGTTGCACTGTTCACAGGAGCAGAAGAGGTGGTGCTCTTTCTACATAGACAGTCAACTTCTTACAATGTAGATTAACATCCTCACATTAAGCCTTTTATCTTAATAAGAAGTGGCTTTTTAATTATTTCCAAAAGGGATTCTGGATGCTTAAAGGGGAACTACAGGATGGGGGGGGGCAACCTACCAATGGTGCTGGGTCAGGAGGAATGATGGAGAAAGGAATGAAATCTCTACGTCAAGTCAGTCAATGAAGGTTGACCTATACTGACCAGGCAATGCTTCTTCTCTGCCTGAAGAGCCTGAGCTTCGTGGGCTAAGATATATTGTTTCAGCACTTCCAACAAAATGATGTCCCAAATCTCAGAGAAATTCCATATGGATTATTTGCCTGAGTGACTTCAATGAAGAAAGGAATTGTGGTTGGGTCACTGAAATCACTAGACAAGAACTACACAGTACAGAATTCAGATCCCAGAAACACCTGAAGCCTCCCTCCTCTCCAGCACCCACAGCATCTGAGGGGGGATTCCCAGGGACTAACTCAAGCACCTTCTCTAGTCAATGCAATAATGTGATTCAGAGGATTTAAGGTTTGGCTCCTGCCCTGAAGGTCTCTTGGAAGAGTCTCTGGCCCTCATACTACAGAAGTATGGATTAGCCAAAAGCACTCCCCTCTGTTTTGCACGACAAGAGTGCCAGTCTAGAGCAGGTGTTGTCTCAGTGTCTACATATAATGCATAAAACTCTGATGTCTAATGTCTTTGGTGCTAAAGTAATACTTCAGATATCTTGTTATGGTGAAGTGTCAAAACAACTGAAAAGATAACTTATTATAC
Organism: Theristicus caerulescens; assembly: GCA_020745775.1. Lineage (NCBI taxonomy): Eukaryota > Metazoa > Chordata > Aves > Pelecaniformes > Threskiornithidae > Theristicus > Theristicus caerulescens. The sequence goes on along the minus strand of CM036559.1, from coordinate 123,199,447 downwards.
ACATACACAATTGTCAGAAATGAAAGAGCACAGTCCCTTGAGACCCAATATATTAGCTGAAAAAAAAATACGAATTACTATTCCAAATAGCAGATCTATGTTGTTGCCATAAAACAAAACTTAATGAAGCCTCTCCATCAGCAGTTCAACTTCAGCAAAGAGGATACTGCAAACCGACTCATTCAATCACCGCAGCACCTGCTATGCTTTCCTCTATAGCCACCATGGTAAAAGGCAGCAGTAAAGCTTTGATGAAAGACTTGGTTCTCCACCGCATGTACCATCGGGACTAATTTTCTTTTCTCCTCAGAGGTGGTACTTCTAGGTTAGAGATGGTACCCACTGAAAGAACAGCTTTGAACAATTTGCACTGTTCCTTGCATGCACCAGGAGGAAGGATTTTAAACTTTAAACTATTCAGCCAGCAGTTTAAGTGATCTCTGAATTCACACAACAGCAACATGTCTTTGTGCAACATAGATGCCAGTTCCAAGGGGAAACAGGGGCATGACAGCAGCTAGTGACAACCAAAACTGTTACAAATTTGAGATAACGGATTATTTGATCCTGCATTTGTCGATGTTTGTTGCAGAGCAGAAGTCTTCACCGAACCTCAGATCTGAGCCATCTCCAAATTTAGAAGAATTCATCTCTTGGTCTTGTCCTTATTTCAAGGTCTGTCACAATCTAAGTTCCATATGAAGTGATGTAATTGTTTCCTACCTTCTTTTGCCACAACCAAATCAACACTACTAAAACAACAAGGTTACCAAGCTTTATGAGGTGCTGGGAGTAGACACCAGTCTTTTGGTAGCCAAGCTGTCTAAACTGCAGCTTGTGAGAGTTTGTGGCTTGCATTGACTCTGTAGTAGATTCAGCAGAGACCACACAAAAGGACCCAGCACATCTTCTGAAGCACTTAACATCTGCAAAACACAAGGCTATTTCCATGAGGTGTACCGCCAATCACTTCATGCCAATGCAAGAAATTCCAAAAACATAGCAGAAAAGGTGACTTCTCTTGTAAGACACTAATATATATTCTGAACAGGAACCTACTTCTGAAGTCATTCATTAGCAAAAAAAGGAAGTGCACAGCCATAAATGGTCAGTATTATGGTTTCATGCTGCTGCAAATAATCAGTAGTGTGGTTAAGTGTCTGGAAAGAGAGGGAACTCAATACTAAGTAGAAAACGTAAGATGGAGATGGAAAGAATGCCAATGCTACGATAAATTGCAAGCCTGAGTCTCTGCTTGTTCACACAAATTAAAACAAAGAGCAAACATCATGAAGTCAGAGGAAACGAACGCTTTCCAAAATGTAAAAAAAAAAAGATGGAAGAATCTCCATAAACTAATTTTTTTTCTTAGTTTTGATAGGAGGTGGGGCTTTGTATACTAAAGAAAGTGGAAGCAATGTTTTGGATATATGAACTGTAATGAAGGACCATCCTCACTGCTAGAAATTAGTACTATTGCCGACGCTTGTTTTCTTTCCCAAGGGCTTTAAAGATCGCTATAGACAATGACATTTAAACTGTATTCCACAGCAGATGAGTTCCATACTTTCTTCCACAGAAGTGTAAAGAAATGTCAGTCTTGGGAAGCAGAGCACTAAAGAGAAGATTTCTGATGGTTCTTTGGATGGTCTGATCTCCAGACCATGTTGTGCAATTGGTCTGAAAGGCAAGTCTCCTTAAAAAGAGTTTATCAAGTGGAAACACACAAAAATCATTTGTCCCTTTACAAACCCTAAGTAAAATATTTATTTACAGAAAATATTTATCCCCACTACAGATCAAACTATCTTGGAGCTGACTGTATTCTGCTCAGATTCAATTGTAAGATGCAGTAATATCCTATCTAAAATAAGTAAGTTGGACACAAGGGAGTACAGGACTGAAAATACTACTCACAGTGTTTTACACAACATAGTAACACTTGTGTACAGTTGTGTATAGAAACTGGTGAAAGAAGCATGGTAAAACATGTTAAAAAGAAAGCATTTTGTCAAGGTGAAATCAAAGACAATGGAGCAATGAAGACAATATGAACCTAGTAGCCCACTATGAACTACCTAGAACTGGCCAGTAGGTCACTTGCAGGAATCCTAGATGTTGGGTCATCCCTTCATTACCATTCCCAGCCTTTCCAATGGATAACAAAGTCAAGGAGTCACACTCGTGAGTAAAAAACAGTGGAAACACGCTTCAAAAATGGAGTTAAAAATGCCAGCTTCCACATTGATCATGAGAGAAAATTGGGATCTCCTAGTGTCTGAACTTCAGAGTGTACAAGTGACATTGCCAGCAGGTCAAGGAAGATGATGCCTCCCCTTTATTCAGCACTGGTGAGGCCACACCTGGAGCACTGTGTCCAGTTCTGGGCTCCTCACTACAACAGAGCCATGGACATACTGGGTAGAGTCTAACCAAGGGCCAATATGATTAAGGAACTGGAGCATCTCTCCTATGAGTAAAGGCTGAGAGAGCTGGGACTGTTCAGCCTGGAGAGGAGAAGGCTTAAGGGGATCTTATCAATGCCTATAAATACCTAAAGGTAGGGTGCAAAGAGGATGGAGTCAGGCTCTTTTCAGTGGTGCCCAGTGGCAAGACCAGAAGCAAAGGGCACAAACTGAAACACAAGAGGTTCCTTCTGAACATCAGGAAACACTTTTTACTGTGAGAGTGACCGAGCACCGAAATAGGTTGCCCAGGGAGGCTGTGGAGTCTCCATCCTTGGGAGACATTCAAAAGCCATCTGTACATGGTCCTGGACAACTGGCTGTAGGTGGCCCTGCTTGAGCAGGGGGGTTGGACAGGATGATCTCCAGAGGTCCCTTTCCATCTCAACCATTCTGTGATTCTGTGACATGAAGCTTTTGACAGCAGAGCCAGGTCGCAGGTTAGCAAAGAGGCCAGACTGGCAGCTCTCAGTTCAGAGCAACATGGATTTTGCTTCTCCAAATTCCTGTGTGCATTTTGCACTAATGACTTCTGCTCATTCCTTCCATCAGCAGGGGGAAGAACACTTTCAATTGACAAAAAGGAAAAGAAAATAAACGCCACTGCACACATTTCTGAACAATGCTTACCTCTTTATGCTCACTTGGTTACAATTCAGAGCTCCCTCTGACTCTGAGAGAAACATGTGGGAGCTTTGCCAGAGTGCAATGGGAGTGGGTTCAGGCCCTTTACACAGCCCCCCAGTGTTTTCCTCCACCCCGGCGTTATGTAAGAAACTGAGCTAAACTGTAAATATTACACAACCTTGAAAAGGGAAGGGACTAGTAAAATATCCGCGTGACTCCTTCACACTGACTCACCCCTTCCTTTCCACTTTTGCTTATAGTCCTCACTTAGAGTACAAAGATATGCTTGAACTGGCCACTTCTTGTCTTTTAAGCATACTCCAGGCACAGACGTTTCATCAGCTTAGACAGGACATCCCACAGAGCCTAAGCAGGACAACAGCGCCAGGAAGAAGGCTGCAGCTTCCCCCCAGCTCTGCTGCAGTCATCGCTGCACTGCGCTTCCAGCATCCGAAGCCCCACGCACCCCTCATCCTGCTCTCGCTGTGGCTCTGAGCCCCACGGTCCTACACCAGCCTAGAAAAATAACCCAGGGATTATCAATATCCAACAAAAGAAGCAGCAGTAGTGTTCCAGCTTGCTTGGTAACTACAAGTACAAGTAGGTCAGATGGGAGCAGAAAAAATACTGAGTTAAGCTATTGCCTACACACTCTATAAGCCGAGTCTCATGTCTGGCATCATATTAAACAACAGAAAAAAAAAAGCTTTCTAAGCAGGACAACAGCCCAAGGCATATTCTATGACCCAGAAAGAGATGTGGAAATGACTGTCCCCTGCTTAGGCTGGGCAAAAAGACTGTCATAAACCTAGACATTTCAAATCCTCATTATGCTGTAAAACAGCCATTTACCCAGTAACAGCACTTCTCCAGCATAGTTGAGATTGTACTGAAATATGTTTGTGGCAATAAAAATGAAGCTCAGTAACTCAATGGTAACTTCATATCTTGTAATAGTTAAAACATGTATGTAATCTTGAAGGATATGCTATTATGCTGAAGGATATCACTGTACTTTAAAGTGTAAAGCATTGAGCACGAACAGAAATTGCCCCGTCTAGTATTACGTACTTAAAATATAATGCATTGTGCATGAGTGGAAATTGCTAGTTCTAATGTTACAGATTTTATACATGACTGTAAAAATTACACGAACTGTAATTTATCAACCAGATTTCTATATCTGAAATATACTGCACATTATCTGAAATATACTGCACATTATCTGAAATATACTGCACATTATCTGCAGTAACTCATTTATATTCACTAAGAAAACTCAGACTCACAAGAGATCTGTTTTCCATAGCTCCTAGATCTAGAAGGTTTTGTGCAAAAATCATTTTTCATAACATGTATTATTACAGTGTGCCATTTTAAATACTGGATGAAATCCTCAACTCATGCAAAGAATCTGACTTCAATAAAACATCCTATCCAACTTCATCCCATGATTTAACCCAGTAGGTCCATGTCAGCAGTCTCTTTTCTGATAAAAACTCTCAACATAACAAACAAAGAGTTTTGCCAGAGAAGAGACTACTGAACCAGGCCTAGTATCCTTTAATGACATTATTTCTGGAAATTGGAATCACACGATCCATTGTTTTAGCAGTGTCCTAATATAACAACAGTAAATCTTTATAACAGTCCCAGTTTCCAAACTGTGCAATTACTACTAATGATCAAATTATTACCACTATTTTAATTTCCACTGAGAAGGACAGTCAGAAATCAAGAACATGATGTTTTGTGATTAATGTTTAAATAAGATATGTCCACTGGTATAGAACAGTGCAACTTTATTAAATATAGCTATGCTAGGGCCAAACGAGTGTAAAGAGCAATCTGAGAGTTATGCTAAAAGTTCTTTATTTTCTGATCACTAAACTAATAATAATAAAAAAAAAATAATAAATACGGATTAAATCATTCTGCACAAAAAACAAGCTACCACTCCATCAGTACTGCAATGCACATCATTTTTCAGCATGGCATATCTAGTTATCTTCATGCACTATACAGAGGAAAGCCTTAAAAATTGCCTACTGGAGTTAACAACAGATACACAACACATGCCTCTGCTTTCTACCGGTTAAGTGAATAGCCAGGAAAACCTTGCAAAAATCAGGCTACGCAAGTAGTAGCAAGTAGCTTCATCAAGCTATATAGAGGCAGCTTCCTTTAAGAGAGATTCACCCCCAGATTTACAGCACAAAATTTATTTTGGATGGAATTTAGTGTAGGTTCCCTTGTGACAGCACCTGCCTGCCAGCTCAGCATATAGATAAATAAATTAAAAAAACAAAACAAAACACAACACCCCATAAAACCAAAGAGCTGGGAGTGGATAGGACCTGGTTGTGCCCTCTGAATCTCATGTAACATTAAAACATCTCAGCTGTTCCATAGCACTAACTACAATTCAGTGGGGATAAAGTATCAGTTATCAATCCAAAGAAAAGAATCAAATGTGAATATTTATCTCCATAGACTTCTTGAAGAAGGCTATCAGTTTCAGGCGATCCTAAATTATTCCTTTTGGAAGGAAAAGGCTGCCACTAATATTCAACCATCTCTCAGCATCTCCCAGGCCTCTGCACTGCTCATTCCCAGAGAACTTCAGATATGTTTATATACAATTTCACTTTACTCCAGTCTGTCTCCAGGGGGTCCAGTTCGCATTCTAGATCAGCTGAGCTGAGTAAGTAATAATCCCAATGTTGTACAGCTTCACTGGTATATCACTTTAAGTCATCGATATATCTCTTAATATCAAAATAAATCAGAAGACTATTTTAGAAAGTTCTTTTTTAAACTTGATGTTTTTCTAACTTTCGAAAAAGCAGTTGCAGGAATGTCTTTCCATTGAATAGGAAAGACGACAGAAAATTTATTACAATTTGTGCTCATTCTGCATTAAGGTCTACAAAAACTGCTGAAACCTCTTTTATGAAATAATGATCAAAATCACAGGGATTTTATTAATTTATATATTATTGTTTTTCACTTATGGAAGACTTTGAAAAAAGCTCCCATTATCATTTTCTCAGCAGTGGAGAAAATTAAATATGTATTGAGTACTGTCATACATAATAATAATCCCATTTCATATTCATTGGTACCCTCATAAATGAAACATATGCTCTTCTGGAGGGAATTTTCACCTTGAAGGCAATAAAGACCATTTGCTTACCAAATATAAATAAAAGGGAAAGTACAGAAAAAAAATCATGTTTCTTACCATGGTGAGGGTGAATGGATGGCTTTCCAGGGCGGACACTCTTGGACAGTGTAGAATAACATACTGAAACAAAATCAGCCAGAGAAAATAAAATGATAGAAAAGATATGTTCAAAACATTCAGTGATGGGTTAGTGCATACAAAGTAAAAGTCATCCCTGTAGACAATGCTACGTGAATAGCAGTGATTTTTTAGGGGCTCATTAACTCACCTGACCAGGCCTTGCTTTAAAGTTGTCCTTCATCATCCTTACTTCAAGGACATTGGAGGGATGGCTTATCACTGAAGTTATCGTGACCGGTTTATTGCTGCGGATGTAGCGGTACAGCCTTTCCACACAGTACAAGCACAGAGGTCCAGAAATCCAAAACCAGGTCTAGGGGAGAACAAAAATATGTTACCTCAAGGACTTTTCATTTTATGTTTTCTAGTTTCAAAACTACTGGAGTGCTTGCAGGACCTCATTTCACATCTATTGTGGAACAGTGTTCTGGACACAAGTAACCTCCACATCTCTCTACGTGCAGAAATCCAAGCGCATTATGGAGGCTTAATCAGCATAACCAGCAGCATCATCCACAAGCACAAATGATTTCAATCATAAAACTCATCAGCAACAAAATGCTAATGACCTCATTTGCAACCATGTTACTCTGGTTTTATGTAGTTAGATTGCAACTGGTTTCAGCAGTGAATGACACAGTACATAACACTGTTTCAAAATCTAACAGATCAGAGTACTATAAAACTGGTTAACCTTTATGGGAAAACACTTTCTGGCTTGCAATATTATTTGACTATTACCTTCTTTTAATCATCTCAGGTAGAAGCAAAAAACTAAGAAAGAGGCAATTCTCATGCTGTAGAATTTATGCTTATTTTAAGCTAGTGTAAAATCATAGACAAGGGAGAGAAATAGGCACTTTTGAATCATGATTCATTTGTCCCTGTGGAAGATGTGTACGCAAGACAAATAATGCCCTGGAAATGCCCATTTCTCTGCACTGATTATACGGGGAGCCCTGGGTGACTACGTCAGATGGAGACATTTGCAGCTGCTCAGCCAAATCCCATCCTAAGAGTCAATTAGTAACAGCTTATGGCAGAGCTAACTACTAATTCCACATCTGCTCAGTCATTCAAGCCATGGCACTGAAGTGCCGTCAACCCTCATCCATCCTCCCTTCCCAATTTTTGAAGTTACACATCAGCATCTCTTGCGACTAGCAGAGTATTTAATTTCCTCAAGCACCTCTGGCCTTAAAAACTTCAGTATCTCACAAGACAAGGCTTTTTTTTTTTTTTTTTTTTTTAGACTTGGTATCACTAAGTTCATAACACGCTTCCAAATCCAAAGAAGTCCTAAAATAATGTTACAAGCTGACAGGAGAACAATGAATGGCCATTTCTTTCCACGACTCTTCTTTTCCCATAAATAGCTCTAAAGCAGACATCTTAAGCCCCGAAGAAGACTGTTCGATGTCCTGTGGGTCATATGGAGCCAGATATACATTGATGCTTGTAATTCAGGAGTATTACCACAACAAAATACAAATCCAAAGAACTTTATTGGAGGACTTCAATGTAGAATTGACTGTTTCTTATGATTACATGCTCCATACTAAAATGGGTTCCCACTGCAGCTAGTAAGGGACATATGTGTTCTACAGAAAACAATTACAATAATAAACTCCTGTGAGGTCTGTTATGGGACCACCTTGAATGGTGGGCCTTCAACTTGTGAACTCCGTATTCCCAAACTTCCTCAGGCTACTTGCCAATACAGCCCAGCTCATCTTTTCTCAAAAGAAAAGAGAAAATTTGGATGAAGAAAAAGCTGCTGTCACAAAACATAAAGAAACAAAAGGAAAACGGAAAACAGAAAAAGAAAAGGCTTTTCTATCCCCACTGTCATCATACTCATTTACCCATGCCACACATAAAACAAGCCTGTCTGCAAACAACAGGCTATACAAAGCCAAACCGCAACCAACTGCAACCCAGAAATGATTATTAGGACTTGCATCCGCATGGTAAAAAAGAGAACAAATGGAGTTTGATTATTTCAATTAACTACTGCTGCACAATGCTTACAAAGGGACCTTATGAATATGTTATACAAACGTTTGCTCTGAAGTGCTACGCTGTAATTTAAAGTCACATTTATAGCAAGACCAACACATCTCTTATCGTGTCGTACAAAAAAGAATGTTACAGCCAATCTCTTGACATTTTTCTACACTATTCTATGCACCACATTGTAATGCAGTTCAAGGTTTAATACAGATTGTTTTTTCCCCACCAAATCTTTGAATGCCTGAAAAGGTTTTAATAATATTTTCCATTATTAAAACATCTGGTCTGGAAAAGCAATAATTAGTGGTTATGGCTGACTGAAAGACTTGGCATGGTTTGTAATACCTGAAATGTCGGATCATACAGACCTCTGGGAAGTGTGACTGGAACTTGGGTTCCTCGGAACAAATTCTCATAAAGTTATTTTGTACAAAGGGTTCTGGTACTGATAAGTCCTCTGGGAAAGGCTCAGTAGTATAGTCAGGAAACGTCTCTTCAAAAGCCTTTGGCACCGTCACATTCTCTCGGAGTGTTTTGTTAGGATTAAAGCAACCAGGAGGGTGTTCCTCTAAGTTGGTCTGGTACTTGAGCACTCCCCTACAGGAAAATAAAAACAGCAAAGACACTGAAGTAACAGTCAAAACCAAACAACTTATCTTAATTCGGAGAGGGTTTTAGAAAGCAGTCACAAGGCTCATCATCTGTAAGAATTTTTATTCCGTTTGCTTTCAGGACTTTCAATGAGATCGAGGCTTTGCAACAATAGAGCCCTCTGTCACTAGAGGCAAGGTTTAACTTTTCCAGCTCACTTGGCACTCCCCCACTGAACAGCCTCAAGCTTAATACTGCTTGAAAGGGGGAGATATTGTGGGAGCCTTGAAAAAAAAAAAAGAAATAATCATATTTCTAGTTCAATCACACCCAGGCTGTTTTCACTCATCCTCCCCACAGTCAGCAAGTCCCATTTTTTAAGACAATCTGTAGCAGAAGTGGCCCAAGTTGCCAAACCATAAACTGCAGGAATGTTCCCACTACTTGGTGTTTATCAGGGTTGCAAACAATGGTATAATTTGCTCCTTTGAATACCATCTCGCTAAATAGATAGAAGGAGAAAAGAAAGTCCTGCATGATAGCCAAGGAACCTTTCTTGCAAATTATTTTGTGGGGTCCATGCTTGTTTTCTAAGCTAAAGTTAAATTTATAGTAAAATGAAGTGAGAACTTTGCAGCTGCAGGTAGAAACTATGAAGAAAGAAGTGGAAACCTGAGACACTGGGATAACTCAACACGTGAATGAATCATTGAAAATGGAGAAGAACCAATAATACTAGTAATAAAATTCCTCAAAAGTACTACTTGCCTCCAAATCTGGATTTGATGACAGTAAAACCACAAGGAAGAATATTTAAAAAAACAAAGGGCTAAATGACAGCTGTATAGGATGGTACTGGGTGGGAAACACAGCACACTGACACAACGTCTGGTGAGACATGCCCTCTGAGCACTAGGCCATGTGGTAAAGGCTCATCTCAAGTATACGATCAAACATAAGGGCATATGCTCCCCTCTCCTCTCCCCAATGTACACACACAGCAGCAGCAGTGACAGAGTTTAATTCACAAGAAGAGAGAGAAGTAGGTCTATGCAATATTCCCAACTTAAATAGGTTCCAACAGGCTACTGGCAATCTTCCCTACCGAAATGCAGTCCTGACAGCTAGTAACAAGCTTCCCACATGGTCCAGTGAATAAGGTACAGATTAGAAGTTAAACCAGCTCACTCTAAACTCTACATCCAACTCTGGGAGAATCACTTGTGAAGTGTCCCTGTGCCTACATGCATGCTTCTATCTGTATTTACTGGCCAATCATGCCTATCGCCTGCATCTGGCATCACTGTTGGCCATCGCATATTTGCAAAGTGACAGATACCCCTAGCACTATGCTAGTTCCCTGCTCCATAAATATTATGGTGCCTCATGGATTTAGCTGGAAGTTACAGCACATGCGATATGTTTTCAATCAATCAACCTTGTGTGCATGCCTGCCAGCTGCTCTCACAGTTTCTCTGTTCTCAGAACATCCTAAAAGAGGATTCAAAGTTTTCCTTGAGACATGAATAGCTGAACTGCAAACATGAGCATCCCCTCCAGTGATCTCTAGTTTGTTTAAACTATTACAAACATGCTAACTGAGTGGCAAACTGGGATGACAAAGCTGGCTGTTAGCAGCAGCTGCAATGACTCCCATTTCTGAAGCTGTCAAGGAAAGGCAAGTTGTCTCACACACCCAAGATCAGTTCCCAGAAAGGCTGAGTTCTGCACAGCTCTTAAGGAGCCTAAGATATTTATTCGGTACAACACTTGAACACATAAAAATCAATATGTGGATGTCAGTAAGTGGGAGACAGACATCCTTAGCAAACAAAAATGGGAGAGACAAGAAGAGTAAGTCATATGAAAGTGTCCTACTGGCTAAGCAACACAGCATGCAGTCTATTTGCATGGGCATACATCAACCTCTGCCCCGATTTTCCACCCCCAAAATAAAGACAACATCCACTTCTGGCTAGAGCTGGAAAATATGTATCATTATTTTTTGAGATTTTGATGATGATAAGCTACAGGTCAATGGTTCTCACTGTTTTCATAGGGAACTACACTGCTTCTATCTTCTCATCCATCTTCCACTGCTCAACTCAAGGTGAGTTGCTTGAGGGGTCTCCTAAAGGTCAATGTGTGGGTGGAATCTTAAGAATTTTCAGCCTTCAGAAGATAAATCCTTGGATAACTCTAGTGACTCTTATTCTCAGCTCCTATGAACCAGCATAACCCACTTAACTCCACAGTAATACCAAATTTGGATCAACTGAGGATTGGGCTCCAAATGTTTTGTATGTTTTATAGCTCCTTATATGGGTACTAGAAACATCAAGCTTCTGGTTTTATGTAAACTAGTTTTTGTTGTTGCTATTACTGCCTTAAAATATAGATAAATTAATGTAGATATGCACCAAGCCTTAAGCCACTAAAATATTTGAAAGTCACATTGCAAGAAGTGAAAGAGCAACAAAAGTCTTTAAGGATAATTCCCTGAAAGATTCTCCTCTCCTTTAAGGTAGGGACAAAAGAACAAACCAATAACATATGACAGATGAATCATGTCACTTTATATACTACTGCGAAGTGCTTGGCTACCCTGAAGAAGAGGATACTGTAAGAACATACCTATAATAGTTTGAAACAAAACAAGAATCCGGGATACTGTGGGAATACTCAAAAGGAGAGACTCCCAAGACAGGTAAATCCTCACCCAATCTGCCTGCACAGTCCAGCCACAGGAAATGCCTTGCTCTGTAGAGTAACTGGCCATGTGTCTGCAAATCTCTAAGACATGCCATGCAAGAGTCACTTGGGCACCTAAGCATGGGTGTCTAAGCTTCCTTTATTCTCAGAAGAGATCTTCTAATCAATATCACCAATGGAGCCCAGAAATCAATCCAGCTCACTTGAATGTACGTTTTTGTATCAGCAGGTTAGCTGAAGCATTCCTGAGGCTCCACTGGCTGTATTTATTAGAACTTGTTAGACTATAATGGGAGACAGACACTTAGAAAACATGTAGAGACCTACATTTAGGTATCTTAAACTTGAACTGACTCCCACTCTCCATGACTCATTCTTCTCCCACTTTTAACTGACACTCAGTTCTTTTAGATCTGCACTGAAAGGCTTTCCAATTCAATATTAAGGAGGCTGTTTAACGCTTGGTGTATTCCTGCAGCCTTGGTTCCAACTCTCTCTCCAACTAGACTTCTTCCTTCATGAAGTGGCAATATGGTTAGGGAGACAATGGGCAAAGGATAACAGAGTGAAGGCGATGAATTAAACTGGACATGAAAAATACTCTGAAGGCAATCACTGGAACAGATTGCCTAGGGAGGTTAGAGGATCTCAGTCACCAGATGTTTTCAAGAAGCTAGACAAACACCTGTCACAGGTAATTTAGCAAAAGTTCATCCTGCCCAGGATGGGGAGACCAGGTTAGATCCATCTTCCCCAGCTATGAACAAGAACTATGCCACAGCAAAAAAAAAAAAAAAAACAACACAAAAAAACCCCACAGAAAACTGGAATTCTGTCCAGGAGTTTCAACTGTTTTGAACTCATTATTTCAATTCACCAGATCTCAAGCTGTGTTTGTTTTGTTCAACAACATATTCCTACTGTGATCTTGCTAGGCCTAATTACCTTTCACTGTTTACTTTAAGCAGCGGTGCTGAGTATCACACAGACATTCCAGCACCTCATGTTTCAGTAGATGTTTGATGACATGGAGAAATAAACCTCGTTCAAATACACCTTCCCTTCCCTATACCAATCTCTGAACCTACATCCACAAGGGAAACTTCAGAGATGTTAATGGATCAGATTTTCACACAGCGTAACTTGTGGAAACTGCTTTACCTTGCAGTAGAGCTGGGTTGGTTTGTGCCAGATACAGACCTGACCATCAGCTTCATGGCACATGAACACTGGTCTGATGTTTGTGAAAAGAAGAAGAAAAACTAGTAAATACTGTATCATAGCAATGAGAAAAAGATAATTAGGGAGAGGCTGTTCCTTCCCTCTCCTTAGGAGTCAAAATGGAAGGTAGGGAGGAAGGAGAAAGGGATGAGAAACTTTGCTTTACATTCTCCTCTCAGCAGCCATGTAAGAGGGGGCAGAAAAGAAACAACGTTTTCTTGATTTCTCACTAGAAACTGGTAACATGGACAAGGAATAAACCTGAAAGTGAAGAAATTTGTGCTAGCTGGCTGTAGTAACACACAATTCTCCAAGCTACAGTCTGAACTTTATTTAAACAATAACCTGTTGAAAAACTGAAAATAATAGCATCTTGTCAGGAAGTTGGCCCACTGTGCACAAGCGAGCTCAGGAAAGGCAGTAATCAAGGGAACTGCTCTTTCTGGTTGTGCTGCAGGAAAAGGGACAATGTTTTCCATTTACTTACCCAGAAACATGCAGCATCAGCAGCATATAGAAGACAAAGAAAAGGTTGTGTGTATACCAGAAGATGTCATAGTTTGAAACCCTGAAAAGAATAAACCATGGTTCAATGCTGTTTCACCCAGATGGAAGCACCGCTAATTAAAAGCAGATCTGTGCACACAGGACATCATTATACACCACGTAGTCATGTAGAATAGTCAAAGCCCAGTATGTATTCCTGCAGGCACACTGTACTTGCAAGCAATTAAGTGCTGAGAAGAACAGGTGACTGGTACAGAAGTACAAAGCTGAGAGAGAGAGATGAAGGACATAGAAGTACAGAGCCAGCTGAAGAACTCTCCCTACATTAGGAGATTTCACTACTTTCATAGGTCCTACTTAGTCCCTATCAGATCCTTACAGCTAGAATAGTTCTTCAGTCTCCAGGCTCAAAACTCAACCTCTTTACAGTGAGTGTCTCCTTGAGTTCTCCCTGCCCCAATACTGGACTGCGGTGTTTAATGTGTCACTACTGGTACAACATACAAACAGGTAGCATAGACAGCAGCGGAAGGGTTGGTGGGAAAGGCAAAAGAAATTTGTGAGGGTATGAAGCAGAAGGAGACACAGGAGGAAAGGGAACAAGAGCAAGGAGGCAATAAGAGGACAGGTAGGAGAATTTTCAGAGCAGAAGGCCACATATGGTGGGGCTCTAGGACTGATGGTCTTGGGAGGAACAAGAACATTACCACTGTGAGGATCAGGAGAGGTGAAGGGGAAAGGGGACCTCCTTTCATCAGTGATTTGTTAGGTAATGTAAAAAGAACCAAGACCAAAGAAAATACCCATCTGGAACTGTTTTCTGTTAAGCCTGTTTGTTTTTTCTTGAGTAAAACAGTCACCAAAAACCAACAACAACCAAATGGTTAAGAAAATACTCTACTTCATAGCACACAAACACACCACTCACACTACACAGCATGGTAGGAGAGTCCATCCCAAAACCAAAAAACCTACCCCCATTCATAAGCCAAAACAATTATTAAATAAAAAACCAACCTTAACTCTGAGAACATAGTTTAAGAAGTTACTCCTCCGACCTAACTTTTTTCAGAATTTTTTCCCTTCCTATGACCTTTTACAGAAACAGCTAACTACCCTTGCTTCAATATATCTGAAATGTACACTGCATTTGTTTCTGTCAGTACAGGACTTATTCGTTTTCTTTCTCAAGACAGAAAAAATAATTTTGACAATCTGAGGGCCACCAAAATATAACTCAAGCAAGGGCAGTTCTAAGGAATCCAGCAACAATCCAGCAATCCAATCCTCGAATACTGTGTTCAGTTTTGGGCCCCTCAATTCAAGAAGGACATCGAGGTGCTGGAGCGTGTCCAGAGAAGGGCAACAAGGTTGGTGAAGGATCTAGAGAACAGGTCTTATGAGGAGCCGTTGAGGGAGCTGGGCTTGTTTAGTTTGGAGAAGAGGAGGCTGAGGGGAGACCTTCTTGCTCTCTACAACTGCCTGAAAGGAGGTTGTAGTGAGGTGGGGGTCGGTCTCTTCACCCCAGTAACAAGCGACAGGACGAGAGGAAATGGCCTCAAGCTGCGCCAGGGAAAGTTTAGATTGGATATTAGGAAAAACTTCTTCACTGAAAGAGTAGTCAGGCACTGGAACAGGCTGCCCAGGGAAGTGGTTGAGTCCCCATCCCTGGAGATATTTAAAAGACGGGTAGATGCAGTGCTTGAGGACATGGTTTAGTGGCGGACTTGGTGGTGGTAGGTTAACGGTCGGACCTGATGATCTTAAGGGTCTTTTCCAACCTTAACAATTCTATGATTCTATGATTCTAACACCAGGAGCTCTGAAACCCCCCCTTTCCCCTGCCATCCTTCCCCCATTCAGCACCACACTAACATTTTCCTCCTTGAGGCTCCTCAAACCATTTCTAACTACCCACACCCTGTTAGGCATTTCCATGCAGTCACTCTTCAGTATCTGTAACAAGTTGTGGGAGTGAACATCAGTAAGATGAAAGGATGATGGTGTGGGGAGTGGAAGCACAATGAGAAGGCACAAAGAGAAAAACATTTACCCCCAGACCCAAAACAGGTCTTGGAGCTCTGGTTTAATTTGGTATCTTGCTACAATACCAAAAGCTGAACACTGAATTAATTTTTATTGGATCTTAAGCACTTTTTTCAGAATGCACCAATTTTTCAAAATTTCAGTGATGGAAAGTCAATCCCAGCTTCTGACGTGCTGTTTTTAACAGCTAATTATTATTACTGATTACTGTGCACGTCTTGTCTGAATATGTCTAAATGTCAGCTTCCAGCCAGTTGCACATTTCACTCTTCTTTCAGCACTCCTGCAGATACCTCTACTATAAAATCCTGCTTCCTCACCTGTATCAAGTTCCCCTAAATGTAATCAAGTCCTCTCAACTTCACTTCCTTAAACTAAGGGGATGGAGAGCCTTGAATCTCTTATCATGAAGCCTATTTTCTAACATTTTAATAATTACATATTTCTTACTTGTATCCTTCTTAAATTGTGTGTCCTACAGATACATACGGTATTCTAATAAACTCAATAGTCTTTCTATTGCTACATATATATTTTTATAGTTCTTCAGAACATTTACTATTTTCTTTACCTTCTTCTTAGGGCTTAAAATAGACATTATTCACAGAACGAATGCATTTCTTAGGAATTCAAAGTCCTGAAAATTTGAGATCAAGTTGAATATTTAATTTTGGTTAACCTACTTTAGAATTTTGCAGGTGAAGACCTGCAAGAGTTAACCTACTGAGAAATGTAAGGGGAGATTGCTATGCTTTAAAGGGACACAGTAAGCAGCACAGTTTTGGAAAAATATTTTTAACCCTGTTACAGCTAGTTTTGAAAAGGAAGATATATGTGGTAGTTTAGAAGATGAAATTGAAGACCGGGCTATTTGTTTATAAAAAGAGATGGCACTGGAGCAGCTTATATTTCAATGTTCTTTTAAATACATGATTTCCAAAGTCACTAGTAATTGTGGTCAATGGAAATACTCTCGAACAACATTAATTTGAAAGTTAGCAGAAATGTCATAGGATTTATGACATTTATTCATAGGATTCATTGTATTTTCTAATAACATCATAATCCTTCCAACAAACAACGACTGAACAAAAAATGTTGGTCTAATTCTCAGGTATGACACAGCAAAAATTTAGAAAATTTTTCAAACAATACTCACTTTCTCCCTTTAAAACATTAGCAGCTAACTCAATCCTCCTAATACTTATTCACACAGTTTACTGAACAAGTAAAGGCATGAAAATAGCAGGATAATCATGCATAGAAAAATTTCAGGAAGAACATATGAAGGAAGAAATGATTAAGCAGGTCAGTATGCAAAAGCGGATTAGGGCTGAAATCCAAGAGACTATAATAGTCTTTGAAATTCTTTTTAAAAAGCCCAGGTTTTGATAGGCAGTGAACATTTACAATTAATTTTCCTAAGACTATAGCATGAGCTTAGCCATCGTAAGGCACGTGAGAATCCACAGGGAAAAAGATTGAAAAGAGACAGAAAGATGGAAGCTTGTTTCCTTAGGAAAACACACTACAAAGACAAGCTTGAGCCATATGCCTGAGGGAGAAGCCAGGATAAAATTTCTAAATAAGAATTATTGCTAGAGTAACAGGAGATGCAGATGACCTCTTAAGGGCTTTGATTCTGCTGGCTAGATGGGAGAAAGACAGGAAAACACTTGCACTTACAGTAATTGAAGAAGGAAATAACAAGCATGTAACTTCGAAAGATGGAAGCCTTTGTTGCATGAACCCTGAAATTGTTATTTCCAAGAATATGTTTGCAACTACATATATTTTCCTAAGTTTCTTGATCATTAATAAATACTGTTCTTTTTTTTCTGATTTATCACAGCCTTGGAGAAAACAGGACTTTGTTCTGGCTCACTGCTGCAGAGTGAAGTAATTGTTTTATTTTTCCATCTTCCCCAAACTGGCTTTCTTTTGCAAGTAGAGCCATCTGTGTGGACTATGTAATGTGCAGCCATATCTAACATCTTGTGCAGCAGTCTTATCCTGCACTTCTGTAGCCTACAGTTCCTCACAAAGGTCTCAGCTCTCAACCCTGGAAGTATCTTTGTCTACAAAAAGTGCACAAGTATTTGCCGAACTACTTTCCTGAATCAGCGCCTGATAACATTGCTACTCAGGAAGGACAGATTAGTTCAACAAAGTTCAAAACCACATATCTAGCTCACCTCAGTGGAGCACCATTAATGTTTGAAGATATGGAATTAAAATATCCTTCAGTTTGCTGAATTGAGATGATGTATTTACATAATCAGTCTTTGAATTCACCAGAGACTGCTATAAAAATCAAGGCGTTTTTAATATGCTTCAATTCCAGAATCCAAGCCTTAGAAAGGCTACAACGTTGGGCTAGATCCTCCAAGGTACCAATCACTCAAATGTACTATAATATGTGTTCAATAATGCTGGTGCAGAATGTGAAGCCATTGGAGGACCAAACCTTTAGAAATCCCAGCAGCTACTCTGAGCCAATGCTGCACTGCTGTTTCAAAATTATAATCAACATTAAAAAGAATATATATGACAACCAGAAGCAGAGCTTTAAAAAAGCATCATTCTACTTAAGTAGCACAATTCTGTTTCAGTTTGCTTTGTTGCTGGGGTTTTTTTGTTGCTGTTTTTTTACAGTTTGTTGTTACAATTAATTTGTGAAAATAATTAAGACAAAGATATCATCTTATTTTACATCCAGTGGACTTAATTTATGTATTGGACAGAACTTTCCATATGCTTGGTTTACTGCCTCCCTGTATGAACAGGAGAAAAGAACTATTTGAATTTTTAAAGGTCTAGATTTCAAACTGAGCACATTCCTCAAACAATATTTTTCTCTGAAGGCAATTTAATCAGGTTTTGTAATCTTTTGAATACAAAATTTACTGTGTTAATTTACCTGCAAGCTAGTAAAAAAAAATAGGGGAAGAAAAGTGGTATTTTTAACACTCATTTAAATACTTCTTGTCTTGTATTGCATTTACTCTTCATTCCCTCTAATCAGTATGAGAATATGATTACTCAAATGGAATTTTTCAGCATAATGATCAGATTACGTCTTACCTGATGGCATACGTAGAAGCTGTGCACATTAGGAATAATACTAACACCATAATGACTCCAGTCAGACCTGGAACTAAAACAGACATAAGATAACTTACATTTGAACTGTGAAGAGGTATACGTGTCTCCTATGACCTTTTAAGAAAGTAGAAGTAGTAGAAGTTATTAGACATACAAAGCATGATTCAATCACACTCTTGCATGTATTTATCTCTTGAAGACAATTCATGTATCAAACCAGATAGGAAAGAAGAGCTGTTGTGTTATTTCCCACCTTCCCAGAGAAAACTGCCCTCTTCTTTGCATTTCACCATGCATCACTAATTTCCTATTAGTCTTTGCTCCTGTAATAATTTGCTCATGACATTTGTCTCTAAGCAGGTAACCAAGAACAAATCCTGTCTGTTTATTTGTAAGACTGGCTGTACAAGTTTCTATATCTCTTTTTTATTCCAAACCCTGAACTCTGTTGAACATGACAATTACAAACCTGGTCAGGGACAGAATTTCAAGCAAATCAATTTCTATGCAAGCTGTCACTACAATTGTTTGCCAACCCATTTCATCCTGGAATGAGCCTGAAATTACTCTCCATGGCATTGTATCATGCTTGAAATTGTTGCCCATAGAGCAAGGTCTGTGAGAGTGATCTACAGCCAGCATTTGAGAAGGAAAGGTTAAAAACATTAAGGATTGGACTCATCTGCTCAAATGCAGACTTGTATCAGAACTAGTCTATCCTCGGCTCTTTTTTAAGTCAAAGGAGAGAAACAAGTATTTCTACAGCATGATTCATCTCATCCTAAAGTAGAATCCTGCCCATAAAGTACAGTAAACCATCAGCCTAAAGATAGATTAGAAAAATCCCAAACAAAGTTACCACTTTTTCTGAGCACCTTATCTTCAAAATTGCCATCCCAGGAATTAAGAATCCGAATTAAGAATTAAGAACCTAAAATCCATGAAGCATTACATCAAAACCTTTTACTTCTCGAAGAATGATAGTTTTTAAGCACAGTCTCTGGTCACCCTAAAAGCCATATGTTTGGGTTTAAACAACATCAGTCAGGCCAATCACCAAGCACAAAGCTAAAGAAGTGCTGTTTTACTGTCAGAACATAAGTGTCTCAACAAGCTTTCATGAACATAAACAGCAAAACCACAGATTTTAATGGTCCAGGATCTTTTACAGGATCACATCCTAATGATAAGAACAAGCTAATTTTTTAAATAATTGATTTTGATTTTAGACTCTAGCAATAAAGAGACAATTTCAAATCTTATCATTTTGTAAAAAACTTCTCAATATCTACTTGTTAAAAAGTCTGATACCCAAAATCTGATACATTCCAAATCACTCCTCAGTTTTACAAACTGTAGGAAAAATCCCGGTCCTACAATCAATGGAAGTTTTGTCATGGACTGCATAAGAAACATAAATTCACCCCTTCATGGAAAGGTTACAACTAAAAACAGTTGCAATAAAAAGCGTGCATTCTTTCTGTTGCCTACTGCTTCATTTCTTCTTTCTTAATCTAATTTGATATGCAGTGTGCAATCAGTCTCCCCTCTGACACACATACTTCCAATCCAATTGCAGTACAGCACTTGATCCAGCTTCCTACATTGCCACTCAAGCCACAGGTCACCTTTTACATCCAGTTCTTCAATTTTCTTCTCCATCAAACTGCAAACATGACATCACTCACGACCTTGCCCCAATTAATCAGTGCATTTTTAGTGTTTCCTCTCCTCCCTGTCCCTGTCTCTCTTTTCCTCCACTAACTGTAATCTTGAATAGTTGTTCCTCCCAGAGCTAGCCTTACACCCTTAAGCAAGGAGGTTCTTTCCTGGACTGATCTGAAAAGCCATCACACCGTAAATCCTTCCAACTCCTTATTCCTTCTCTTCACTGTGTTAAAAAAAATCAGCCAATAAATCTAATTCTGAACTGTTTGGGAAGAGACCTTTTTTGCATATTTGTACAGCTCCCAGTGCAGCAATATCTTGGTCTCTGTCTGGGCACTCCCACACCACAAATAATAAATGTTAATTACCAGTTGTTAGGATGGGGAGTGATCTGAGTAATTTTAAATTTAAGATGACCTGGAATCACTGCTTTTTGCAACAATGTGCTCAAATTTTTGAAAATGCAATAATCTTCACCCCAAGTCCTTCTTCTTTATCTAAGATATTAAATACCATACTAGCTGCTTGTTCTGATTCTCCCTCCCCATCTTTAACTCCCTCCTCTGAGAGTTACCTTCTTTCAAGCCTCCATCACTGATTCACTAACTACACCAGTTACCCAACCTATTTCCAGTTAGCAGTTAATTTGTACCTCAGTTTGTATCATTTCATTTTCTCACTTCCTCTACTCTCAACTGACCTAAACCTTGCTTAGGGTTTTTGGAAAGCCCTTTCCCACAGGCTGCCAATTCTAGTAAATGTATTGGGATTGACAGGTCTAGAACCCCATTTATTGCTGTCCAGACTGATTCCTTTGGTCCTTGCCCTAAATGCTACCAAGATGGGATTTTTGCATTTGATCTAAATAAGGGTGAAAGAGAGAGGACCTCAGAAAGCACCTTTACCTGCTTGTGAAGCACTACAGCTCAGGCTTGTGCTTATCCCTCCATACCCAGATATTCCTCCCTTTTAAATTCCTGCACCAAAAATGTCTTTGCTTATTTATTCTTTATGAGCACTGAAGCCTATTCCCGTGTAACAGTTTAGATAGTTCTGAAGTCAAACTAACCCTTAAATAAACCAGCTGAAGCAAGAAGACTGCTTTTTTGTTGTGGGACTTTTTTCTAGACATCGGATCATTTAGGAATTTGGTGTTAATATTATGCAGAATCTCTGTTTGAAACTGATGATTTTCCACTGACTCATCTGTAAAACAACAGCTTTGAAGATGCTGCTCATCCTACTACAGGGCTTATGTAATTCCTCCCTCCTGACTATTGGATAAGCAAACCCAGGTTATATTAACACAAATAACACATCTCAACCTAGCTGAGACAACAAATGGAGCACACAAACACAGGATCAAAATGTTTTGTCTGGAAAGTGATGATGAGAAGCAGCAAACTTTCTCATTCAGTTTTGCAACAGACTTACCAGTAGCAAAAAGCAGTTTCCTTGGGTCCTGAAAAACAGACAGGCCAAAGAAAGTCAACATATATGATTTTATATCCATATGAATAATGTAATAATAATAAATAGCTCAAAAAGCTCACATGCTCAGTGGCATAAGCAACCCCTAAATCTGGACGCAGGAATCGATTTGGTATTTAGTAGCAGATTACACTGACTGCAATTCAACATAAACTAAACTTTTAGCCTTTGCATTCCCCCAATGAAGACAGTTCTGAACTGTTATGAAAAATTAGGATCCAGATAATTTTACAAATAATTATTTTTTGAAAGCCTAACTTTCCTCAGTTACCTCATACCTTTGGGAGGACAGAGGGGAGCAGAAGAGAGAGAGATTTTGAATTTAAATGAAATACCAGTGGCAAGCATTTTACTGTCAGTTACATCACCAAGAGATTTGCAGTGGACTCCAGTGAAGCAGGACTGAACACAAAGGAGCTGACAATACAAGGCCAGATGTTCCTGTGTCCTTCACCACATGTGAAAGGGAGAGGGGATATGTCAGCCTCACAGGAAACTGCCTCACTCCCCCTGAGTCCTGAGCCTCGTGGGGTTTTGTCTTCACGGCGGAGAAAAACTTTTATTTTAAACTTGCAGTAAAATGCAGTGAGGGGAGGTCAGCAGTTTTCATACAGGTCAGGAAAAACGAAGCGTCCCTCTCCCTGACCTTGTCTGCATCCAGATGTGTGCACCCATGTACAGAAGATGACAGAGTTACTAAAAACTTGTTATTATCTCCATTTTCTATGGCAAAATTCCTAAGGCTGCTTAGTACAGGTTGCCATGCACACCCTGGCACATTCTTGCCTGAGACAAGCTCCTGCTAATGTTCCTGATAAGGCTAAGTCTATTAGACCATTCTTAACCCATGCAGACACTCAAGTTCAATGCAGAACCTCAGCACAATAGTTGGTGTTGGCATGTCTGTCTGCCATAGAATAGCTCAGTGATTAGATCATTCACCCAGGGAGTGGAAGACCTTGGTTGTTGGTCCTTATGAGCCTGGCTGAGTCAAGCTCTCCTTTTCCAGGAAAGGATGCAGCTGGGACAGGGTCATTCTAAATCTTTCCTAATGAAGCTGGTAGAAAAGAAATGCAGACTTGAGACTAGAATGAATATAAACAAGAGAGAACTTGATTGTAGCCCAAAGAAGAAAGAGTCCTGGACTCCGGTCTTCCTAAAATCTGCAAATATCTCTCCAGCGCCAAATGCACAAGCAAGAACCTGGAGGAGGGACTAGGACTCTGGTATGCCTTCAAGAGATCTGCACCACAGTCAGAGAAGTCATAGAAACCAAGTATTTCGTAAGGAGAAATCAGCTTCCAGCCCAGCTCATGCAGATAACTAATTCCACTCTTAGCATATATACTCCAGTTCCCACTGCAGTTGAAAAATGCAAAATCAGTCTCAAATCTCACCATCCTCAAATTCCCAGTATATGTCACATAGCACTATATTCTAACGAGTACAAATGCAGAATGTACTTTCCCAAAGAGCAGCAGAAGTGCCTCAACCAGGCCCACCCAAAGAACAGAGAGAAGCAGAAGAAGAGAAGCAGGAGAGCAGGGTGCAAGGTGAAAGGACTTGATGACAGCATTCTCCACTCCATAATCCAATAGGACTGAATCCTGCTGGCTTAAACAAAAAGTGCTTAATACCTGCTTTGTCCAGAGAAAGAAGTAAAATCCATAGCAATGCACGTGATGGTGAGTTTTCAGTGCACAAAACAAGAGCACTGTATAGGTCATAGGATGGATCATACAACGGAATTGAATATACAAATAATCATATATTTAAATTATATACAAAATATGAAAGGACAGCTGTCTCACCTCACCACGATAGTTTGCTGCATTTAGTGCCAGAAAGTCTTCGTTGTAGTTCTCAGAGAAGTTAAGAGCATTCACAAGATGAGCAGCAACATGTAAGACTAAAAAAAAAAAAAAAAACCAGAGTAAAGCTGAGATCTGTAAACAAGAGGTAGATGTTCCCCTGAAGTAAAGGAAAGTAACTACCCAGATGCCAAGCTATAATCACATCACCTGCATGACATGCATCAGGGACTAAGGAATTCTTTTCCTAAAGTTAATCAGGTTATAGATACTCACAGCAGAAAGCTGTATGTATTTTAAGATTTTTTTAACACTACAGCAACCATTTCTGTACTGCAATGCTTCAGCTGGAAGACAACATTCAAAGGTGCCCACCCAAGAATATTTCTTCTTCACCAAATTGGGTATTTGTCTCCACTGCTCACTGTTGTGCAGATAAGCCTATAGCACCCTGCTGCTTCACTCAAATTCCTTTGGCACAATGGAGGGTCACTTGTAATGGCAGAT
The DNA here is from genome assembly GCA_020745775.1 of Theristicus caerulescens. Classification (NCBI taxonomy): domain Eukaryota; kingdom Metazoa; phylum Chordata; class Aves; order Pelecaniformes; family Threskiornithidae; genus Theristicus; species Theristicus caerulescens. The sequence continues at coordinate 123,175,376 of CM036559.1, read as the reverse complement.
TTTGACCTGATCTCATATACCTGTCCTTTTAGAAACCGGAATTTTAAGGAAAGGCTCAGCATTAGAATGTAAGCCCATGTGTTTAAAGGAAAAATAAACCAAAACCCACACACATCCGAGAAAGCACTCACAATTTAAGGCAGGGAAGCACAGAGCAAGACTACCCCCAAATGTACTGTACAAGAAAAACCACAAAGTACTGCTTCAATGCGTTTCCCAAACAAGCTGCTGCTCAGCACAGTAAGATCTCACCTGAAAAGATGCATATTGTAACACCACACGTCACATGGAAAGTTTTACTCTTATCTAGCAGTCTTCTGGTTTTCCTGCTGGCAACCTAATAAGAGAAGAATTCAAGCAATCTCCCTTCTAAAACAAAGCAAAGAAAAAAAAATACTAACAGCAACTGAGGTGATATAATAGCAACTTCAGCTTTTAATAGGTTTAACACCCTTGCAAGCACAGTACCTAAATTTAAAAACTACAGGATTATGTCAATGAGCCAATTTTGAGGTCTTAATGAAGAAATTACAGTTGGATGTGTATTACATAGATGTCAAGAGCACATAAAGTAATGTCCCTCCTGGCCTTACAATTTAGGAATTCCAGCACTAATTGTTGTAGACATCACTGACTCTTCACAGAGCAGGATCAGAGGGAGAGGTATACTTGCATACATATATGCATCTATAGGCATCAAATCTTAGAAGTACTGTCACATGATGAACAGAACTCATAGGTTCAATTTGCAACCATCTAGAAAACACAGATGTTCCTCAAAAGTATTTCTTATATTTCTGTAAAAGCAACTGGTGAATCACAAACAAGCTGAACTATTGTTTACTGAATACTGGTACAGAAAACAAACCCTCTTAGCTTTGCCAGAACTTTTTTTCTGCCATGATAACAAATATATCAGGTTGGGTATTTTTATTTAAAGTTCTATCATCTCCAGTAGGACACTTCTGGTCATGCAGAGACAAAGTTCTTCTTGCTCTGTTGAATTCTACCAGGAAGCAGTACAGAAGACACAGATGTCTTTTATATTAGAGTCGGGAAGAAGAAGACTTTGTTTGGTTACAGTTCCACAGCAACTCCCCGTCCTTCAAAAACGTGTTGAAGAAACCTTCCTCACAACAAGTCCAATCAAACCAGACAATGCCAGCCAAGGTGTTGTCTTCAAAGGAGTCATGAATCTAGGCTGAATGTCTGATACTTGTACCATGCAGGCACATACTGTATAATAAACAGGGATATAACAGATTTTTGCCTATTATTTTCAGACTAAACAGAGACCAGGGCCCTCTTCTTCTCAACTGCTGCATTCTGAGGACAGTGCTTACCTTCTGAGATCCTCGCAGGAAGGCCAACAGAACACGGCACATTGGTAGAAGGACCAGGCAGCAGTTGAGATTGAGGACAGATGCTGAAGCTCTGCTAACACACAATCCTAGCTGAACAAATATAGCAAGGGTTAGATTACAGGGAGAAAAGATGCTTTAATAGTTCAGGTGTCAGTATTCAAGCTTGTTTTCTTTGCTGTGAAACCCAACGGTTCCCATGCTCTCTTGACTCATCAGAATAGTGGAGTTTCATGATGTTTTACATGTACTGGAAAAACCACTGTACACACAGCATGAGTGTGTACAGTGTTTCCCTCCAAGGGAAACAGCTCTCACCTTTGCATCAAAAAATTATTCAAAATTAATTTTGTCAGCAATAATGTCAGCAAATAACAACTTTCTACTGAAAGAACCAATATCCTCATCAGTGCTCAAAGCCACATGGAACAAAACATATCCGAGACAATAAGTGTCCACCAAGAAATTAGCTGAAAGCTTCAACACTTAATTAAATAAGAAAGAGGGATAAATACTATGAGGACACTAGACAGCCACTTAAGTAAAGTGCAATGATTTTCTAGTAAACAAGCCAGAAAAAGATGTAAAAAAAATATTGATTCAATTAAACTGAAATGATAATATTGTTTCAAGGACTGTTATGGAATTGTCACAGAACGCCTCATCCATTCACACTATGCAGTGCCATATTTGGACCTAAAGAAAGTAGGTTTTCTTCATTTTAACTACTCAATAGCTGGGAACTGTAATGAAATCTAATTTCACTAATGCTTTCACTGGTATATTTGGAACTTACATAATTAGAACAAAAACACTTGTCAAATAAATGAACAAAGCACACCTTAATGTCATAACCCTGTATTTTTTAATCTTATTATATTCTCTCATTCATTTATGTTTTTTAAAAGTTAGCAAAATGCCATTGTTCTCCTAGTTATTAGGTTGAATTACCATTTTACTAGCTTATATAAAAGATGCTTTTAGACTGTCAATAGATTTCTGGAAGGATATTTCTTACAATGTTCTCTAAACCCCAAGTTTTTCAACTCCTGAAGAAATTAATAAAAAACTATAATAATATTATAAGATAACTCAAATACTGCAGAGGCATGTAAATGACTTGAACAAGTACAAATTATCTAATAAACATTACTAAAGATTTATTACTTTTTCAAAATGAAACTTTATGTCAAAAAAGAACATTTGTTATTTCCAGTCAAAAAAAACATTTCATCAGTGAAATATTTATTATATTCATATCTTTCCTATCAAGAAGAAACAAAATTGGAGAGAAACAAAGAGTTTTTATTTATTTGGAAATACATTTTTTTACAAAAATTATTAGAAAAGCCTTGAAATTCCAAAATTTTGAATTGCTATTACTTGGTTTTTGCAGACTTATCTACATGTCACAGAAATGGATGAATATATAAACTAGCAAAAAATAAAGTAAACAAAATAACTGGACTTCAGCATGTCTAGCAAGATCACAAGCGTGATGGCATGACAGGAGCTTCACAGTACCACGAAACATCAAAACTGCCTGCTCTCACAGTTAGTAACACCCATGTCCACCACCTTCTCTGCAGCACATCTGGGCACAAAACCAGTAGGCAAACAGAAGGTAAAGATGTTCAATCTACCTGAAGCATCAAGCTCTCCACCTAAATCCCATTTCTCTTCTGGCTACTTTACATTATTTAGTTGGACCTGAGAGCTAGGGATCTCCTCACCAGCCATTACCACATTCCACAGAACAAAGCAATCATAAGGGCACGTTCTCTCAAAAGTTGCCCATGAGAAGTAGCAGCAATTACCCCAGAAAATGTGCTCTACCTTGTTCTCTGCCATATAAATGTGGGATCCCTGGTAAATGTCCCAGGAGCAGATCTCATTTAAGTTACACTGAGAGGGACACTTACAACAGAGGCTTCTCTAACCTACTGAAAGTAAGACTAGAATGAACCACATCATTTAGTTCTTTCCCACTCTCCAGATGTCCTCCACTATTTCTTCCAATGCATCGTCAATCCTTTTTTTTCCTTACATAAAACCTCTCTTGCTTGTATTTCATCTGCTATTTCACACACTGTTCACATGCACAACGAGAGATTATTCTTGCTACTTTTTCCTCACAAATCATGTTCCTCAGACTTTAGACCATCCTCTCCTTCCCGCTCTGAACTCTCCCAACTGGTCCACAGCCCAAGTGCAATGACTACATCTGAGCATCAGCTACAATGGCCACAACCTCAGCAACTGAGCTGAGATTCTACTGAATGCTGATGTCACCTTCCACTTCAAAGAATGATAAAAAAAATATTTGTGAACAACCACAAAAAATAGTTCTCTATCCTTGCCCATGGTAGCTTAAAGTGACTTTAGAACATCGTAAATATTTTCTGGACTATCAGATACAATAGCAACACCCTTGAAATGATTTGACTTAAAGGCAAGTAAAATGTCTCTATAATGTGTCATTTGCATATACATGACTGTCTCTATTTTCATTGTTATTCCTCTAAAGGGAAGCTAAAAAGGAGCTATACACCTCATAAAAGCAATAACTTCAAAAACATGGTCATTAAACATACGAGCATTTTTATTAGAGCTTGCTGATGTGCTACAGTATTTCAGTGATTAAATGCACATGATTTGAAAAACCCAAGAATTATGTAGAACTAATGTTGTGCAAAACCCAGAAGTAAACTGAACCATTTTTGTAGCTCTTGACTAACACCCAAAAACTGAAAAAGTTGCAATACAATTAATAAGTAAAGCAATTTGAAAATTGTAATAATTTCTATTATATGACCTACATGGTACATCTTTAGTTTCTCAAGAATTTATGTTGTCTTTGAGTTTAAAAACAAACCAGGCATGATACGAGTTATCCAAGACTTCCTTTATCAGGCACATCTATTCTTCTTACAAAACTTCAACAAAACAGTCTAGTTTGGAATAGTCTAGAAGACAGTTAATTCTACACTGTGTAGTATTAAATAAATGAAATAATTTATTATAAGAAATAAGTAAAATGCCAAACAATTTAACTGGTACAAAAAATATTAATCAAATCTGATGAATAGAAAAAACTACCCTACTAACCTTCCTTTGTGTTTTTCCATGCCGCTATTTAACAAACAAATAGCAAATATTCATTCATAACGCAGTTACTATGGAAGAATGCCCTTACATTAATTCTAATTCAATGCTATCAGCATCTGTATAAAGAAAAAAAAAAAGAGCAGGAAACAACTTCTTCAAATAGGAGGGGCGCTTCCAAAAGTGTGATTCAAATATTTTCACCAATGGTTCATTTAAGGTTTTATTCTGAAGAAATAAAGTTGGGCAATGTTTGCTGCAACAAGCTCATGACCAGTTTGAAAACAATGGTAAAGTAATACATTTAGCAATACTTCGAATCACAATTCATGCAAGACCCAGAAGAGTAACAGAATACTAAGTTTGCTCTTAACATATATCCAAAGGCTAAAAATATCCCCATGAAACCAATTCTTTCCAAACGGTTTCCAAGTGATCTCTTTCTTGACTTCCTCTGCATTGCCTGGGTGGCATAGTAACAAATTAACATAGTGCATTGTTGGATTTTTAAACAATAGTAGAATAAAAGATGATTTTTGCTCCAAGGCAACTCACTGGTTCTAGAAGGGAATATATATCCTTATTAAGTAGCTAAGAAATGAGAGAAATATAATCCTCTTCTTCCTAAGATTACTGTTGTCTTAAGAAAAAAAAAAAGTGTTATTTCATGTTAGTAGCGTGTGAAATTTCTGCAGGATCAAAGAGAAAAAAACACCCCCAAAATCTCTGCTGGACACTACCTTTTATCCACCTTTGCTGACATCAAATCCAAGCATTTGACAACCTCCTTCGATACTGTGCCTACCCAGTACCACACATGCTGTTATCCCATTTCATGGAGGGGCAAAGAGGCATAGAAAAACTAAAGGACTAATTGAATTCACAGAGGAAATCTGTGGCAGGGATAATAGGGAACTGGACCCAATACAAACTCAAATCCTAAAAACTAGGCTAGATTTTTTTCTCCAGACAAGTAAAAAGCAATCACTACATTTTCCTTCTCCAAAGCATCAGAAAAGGGCTCCAGAGATATAGTGGGAATGTAAGTTCTCCAGCTATCCCTGTCTGACATCCAGTCCCACAGAAATCGGGATGGACTCCTGGCTACGCTCATACAACGTGCAAAGTAGGACAGAGAAGCAAAGAATCAGTTGTTGTTGGATGTTCTGTGTGTTGCTGTCAGCAAAGTAGGGGAAATGAGCTTCTCTGTAGCTAGGCAAATGATTTCAGTATTAGGCTGAGGGCTAAAGTAACTTACTGTGTACCACAGAATTCCCTAAAGTCCGTCAGTTACAAATACAGAGATGAACGTTAGCTGCAGCTTCTGTGCACAGAAATCTAATACTCAATGCATGGTTGCAAAACATACTGGAGAGCAGAATACAGGAAGACTTCAAAAAAGACTGTCCTAGCTCACCTTTTAAGCCCATCTTGTAGCAAAAAAATGGAAGAATACGGCAAATCCTTCCACACCTAAAAGCAATGTGATTCTGTTTCTCAAGACTTTGCTACCTACAAGCAACAATCCTAAACACATCATGGTGCAGCACAGACACCACACATGGAGGCCTTTCTTTGAACGTTTTCAGTCTTCTATGGTTCAGGGCAACTTGAAAGGTTGTGGGAAGGCTCATAAGCCACATGCTGCTCTGTAGACACAGGTCACAAACCATCTCCCCAGATCAGCACCGGAGCAGCTAAAAATGTTTATTTTCATAGGTGGGACAAACTGTGCTGCACAATGTGCCTCCTTTTGACCTGACTTCCTTTTCTTCATGGAGCACTCCTTGTTTTGAGTAACAGAGCACAGATAATCTAAGATGAAGAACAGATCTGAATTGTATGGATAGCAATTACTCCCCCTAGGCCTGCCAAATCTGGCTGGAGATCTAGCAAAAAAGAACCCAAAGCAGCTGAAAGGAAGCTGAAAGGAAGGAAAATGTGAGGGTAGCGGAAACCTACCAGAACATGTGAAAACTTCTACAGAAGTTTGACTTGGTTTTGTTCCTGAAGATGGAAGGTTTCAAGGCAGGACTCTGTAAAACCCAACCTCATGTACTGCAACCCTTTAAAAATTATTGTAAGACTTAAGTGGTGTAATATTTTTGAATCACATTTGAAAAAGTATATTAAGTATTTTAAAAAAAAAAAAACCAACAAAACCCAGCAATTCTCTACACAGAGAATTTATCAGCAGCCCAATTCTCTGTGCTAATTCAACTTCAGTCTTCTGCTTGCATATAGGAATCAGAAGTTGCATATGATATTATAAAAAGGGAGAAACATCAGGAGTGGACAACGGCAACAATATGTTTAGCTTTTTCATGAGGTATGGAGTATCTTCCCTGCACTACTGAGAATCAATATTCTCACAGTTCACTTGTAACTCACCAAGCAGGCATTCCTTGAAGGTTCTCCTTCTCCTTCTGTCCACACATTTAGGTCGTGTTCTCATTTTATATGCAGTCCCTTTGTGTTAGATATACTCCTTCTGCTTAAATCAGTCATTCAATCTGAAGAAAGCAACTATCTTAATCTGGAATTCAATACTAGCTTCCAAATTTTCTAATAATCTCCAGACAAAGTGTATTCACTTACAAGATTTCAGACCAAATGTTCATCTTTATTAATCTATTAATAACTTAATTTAATCTGTTAGAATCCTGACCTCAGTAAGTACAATTTTAAAAAAGACTTTTGACAGTGTTGCTGAGTTACAGGTTTCTTTTTGTGCCAGGCAGAATGATACACGCACAGACTAGAAGGGATCTCAAGTTATCTTCCAGATTTGAGTGTTCCAGACCATCCTTCTTCTGTAGCAACACCACAAAGCGTGACAGTATTTTATATATCAATTAGCAACAAGAGCTTGCATGGTTGATCCTGCAAGAGGCAGCATGATCTGAACTCCACAAATTCAGGCATGAATCAAGGGATTAAGGGTACCCAAGTGCTCCCCAAGAGATTCACAACACACTGCAACTCATGGCCAGAGCAGGAAGTTGCTTATTGTCATATCTGAGTCACAGCCACACAGAAATGATGCAACGTCTGCTACTAAGGGCTTCCTTTTTGTTGAATTATTTCCCCTTATCACAACACAGGAGGTAATATGGTCTGTAAAACCAGAGTGTAATGCAGCTATTTTTATTTTAAGACATGCCACTGTTGGACTGCCGTGGGAACCCTGCAATAATACATAACATAGTGAATAATCAACCAAAGAAACATTCTGGCCATAATTCAGTTCTGTTCTACACAGAGTATTATGCCATGATCATCTTAGAATGAGGAGCAATGATGACAACAAGACTATTTTTAACACAAGTCTACATGATACAGTAGCAAAAATTTCAGTTAATCATTTGAGATGTACTTCTAACTAATTGAACCTCTGCTATCAATAGTTTCACAAGAGATTCTGCAAAGGTGGAAGTTCCCCCATAGAAGTTAATAATATAGATGTCCTTCACAGGATTACTGCCATCTAAGCTAAAAAAAGAAAGCAAGCAAACAGTAGAACTATATGGTGAAAACCCCAAGTTCTTCATTGGCTCATAACTGAGAATAATCTCAGCAATGATGCTGAACTGTGGGCTGGCCAGGAAGGACAAAGGGTTGAAGGAAAAAATGCTGTGGAAAACAAAAAAATGTAGAATGAGGTAAAGAGAACGCAAGAAGAGACTTACTTGCAAATTCAAGGGGACTATCAAGATAAACTCTTGTGGATTAACACCTTCAGTCTTCATTAGGGAATCCTGCATATATATGTGTATATATATATGTATATATATATATCTTCCATTGCAACATAAATCTACTACTAGACATTTTTGCTACATGTAACACTCCAAAGAGCAAATCCCAAATAGCCTGGTACAAGACAATTAAATAGCAAAACCATACTGCATTAAGTAAAATAAAGGGTCAAGATACACAACTCCCTCCAATGCTTAGATTTGTGGGGGAAACAGGCTGCAGTGTGGCTGCATGAAGATCAATGAAAGCAGAATTTGGCCTCAGTTAGTAAAATCTCTGTCATTACAATAAACTAGCAAGGAGAGACATGCAAGTTACTGGAACATCTGGAACATATTCCAAGCAGTGAATAAAGATGACATAAATGTGATGCACAGTACTGCACAGTAAGAAGGCAGCAACTGTATAGATAAAAAAGTGAGGCAGCCCGTTTCCTTTTCAGTCCCATTTTCAGTTATTCAATCTTTTCCCAAAGAGATCCTTCTGAGAATGCATTTTCTCCACTTTGGTCTGAAACACAGAAGATTATTTCTTGCATTAACATCCATTTGACTACATTAGAGTTATTTGAGCAGGAACTAGAGAGGGAGTAGGGAAAGAGACCTTTTATGCCATGATAAAATCAGCCCAGTGTTCTTTCTGCTCATGAGGAACTCAAGCAACAAGAAACAGGTATCTCATTTAATGCTTTAAATAAAAAATTTGAGTTCTATAATAAGGCCAGTATTGAATTTAGAACTGAATTTGTTGGTCAGATGCAAGCAAACTTGTTGGAAAAAAACACAGCCAAGCTAATCTGAAGGGAGAAATCTTGAAGTCTGCAAAGAAATTAATCATCTGGACAATTTCTCTAACTGAGCAGACACAAAACCTCCAACACTGAAGATTTTGGAGTCACATCAAGTAATTTATGAATCTTCCTTTCTGTAATTCATGCCTACTACATCTTGTAGTATCTATCATGAACATGAAGGTGAGACTATTCCTTTCCTCTTTGCCACACTCTTTTATAAGAAATCCATGCCTGTTGGGTGTTTCCCAGGCTTCTCTTCTTTAAGCAATGCAAGGCCACAAATTTGTTAAATTATGAAAAATCGAGATTCTTTATCTGCATCATGTTCCTGAACCAGTGGCAATGCATGCATTCATGCAGTAAGACTATGATCTGCAGTGTTACAAGCAATTAAGTATCCAAAGGGATGGTTCATCAAGGCGAAAGTACTGGGAAGAGGTTTACATCCACTAGGTTCTGATTGAAATTACACTGCAAGAATCATATCATCACAGAATTATTCTGGTTGGAAGGGACCTTGGGATGTCTCTATTCCAACCTCCTGCTCTAAGCAGGTTCCACACCAAACTCAGACTAAGTTTGCTCAGGGTTTTGCCCAATTAGTTTTTGAAACCTCCAGGGATGGAGGTTCCACAGTGAAGAGTTCATGGTCTCGTCAACAGGACTCAAACTGAGCAAAGCAGTGACATTTGACACAACATAAATTTACCCACTCAGTTTTGTAGCATAGAATAGGCTGATTAACCTCCTCCTAGCACATCAGTGCCTTTGACTTATTTATTCTCTTTGCAATTCCAGGACACCACCGTGCTCTTAGTGCCTTTTTACAGGTATAGAATTAAGGATCAGAAAGATTGTCATTGAAAGATTGAGTGAGAGCTAGGTACCTAAGTAATTTTTAAATCCTGTTCTAAATATCTTGTTCAAGGTCACAGAGGATGCAACTGGAAAAGAGTAAAACTGAGCCTCTTTCTTCTGTAGAAGGCTGAAGGAAAGTGAACCACTTCAGTGACCACTGAATGAAAGACTAACCTCATTCTTTCTCCTTCTTCATATCAGAAAGAAAAGACATGGCATGAAAACGTGGCAGAGTTGAATATATTCAGGTTATTCAGTCCAAGATCTCCTTTCATATCACAATCTGATTTCCTACAGCAACTCTTCTTGTTCTCCATCCTGTTACTTGGTAAACAATAAAATTACTTGTGGTAAATCTTTCACTGCTGAAAGTGCAGAAGTTCTTAAGGAGATTTTAGGGTACTGTAGCATACAAAGAGAGGAAAAAACTCCTTAGCGGACCTCACTGAAAAACAAGAGAAATTTTTTTTTATTCAAAAAAAGCCATTCCTTTTTGCCATTTTTTTGTTAACTGGTTGGGAAAAGGAATCAATTTTCATGAAAGTATCTGTAAAAAAGTTCATAAGTTTCAAACGCATGGCCTCCTGGTCCTCATCTCCTGACCAAGTCAAGGAATCTGTTGCTTGAATCATCTCACACGATTTGAACAGACATCATATTACTCTGTATTTGTCTCTCATTTTGAAGTAGAAGATGACCAAAAAAAGACCAGATGATGAGCTGGTACAAGGCAGATGAGTCTTCTGAATTGAGAGGAACTTTGCTGATTGATACCAGCTGACAATCTGGCCCAACATGTTGACCCAAGAACATTTGCTTTACAAACAACCCACTTGCTCTGCCAGGAACAAACACAGTTTTCAAATGGATGCACTGGGCTGCAAACCCATTAGAGATTATGGTAAAATTAAGCATGTTTTCATGCTTTTTCTGTCAAGAAAGTCATCATCATGAAGGATTTAAGTATTTTAATTCCCTTCTTTTTGCACTACTTGTGCTAAGATCCATTTCTTGAACACATCTGAGTCAGCCATAAGAAGAAAAAAAAAGACAAAAGTCTGCCAGATCAACTTACTTTCAAGCAAATTCACAAAAGCTTATGGAACTGGCTAGCTATGGCAATGATATCAACCATATAAAAAATATATCCCGGATCTACCAAAGATAAAACCCAGAAGCTCTACAGCAGGTTAGGATGTGCATCATCTGTGCTTTAATCCCATGTCAACTTTGCATTGAAATCCATTCCTGAGTATGACATAGTGTTACAAAGCATCCACTTTTTCCTGGATTCTCAAATTCTGAGCAACCGTAGAGCATTTTCCAGAAAGTTGTTAACCCTTAATCTATCCCTTTGGATAGCAGTCATTTAAAACAATTGCAGTGGTGTAGCTGTGGATAACTTCACAAGACAGACCAGTATCTCACTTCCCCAAATTATTTTTTTGGGTTCTTCTGGTGGCGGTGGATGTTACCCTTGCTAAATCAACATAGTCAAATCTTCATTAAACCATTCAGATTCCAAGAATTTGTTATCAGAAAACAAAACTAAAATTATACCGATTGCAATGATTTACACAAAACGGAGGATCTATGAGGATGACAAAGACCAAAAAGAACTAAGACTTATCAAAAGAATCCCTTCAGCAAATACATATCACAATAACTGGATTAGAAAGAATTAGCCAGCACGAGCCCATAAGCTTGGCTAACATTTTGATGACAAAAAGTTGAGCTCCAGTCATCTGTTGAGCATGTTTGTGTTCCTGTGAGCCTGTCTGCAGCTGGGAATACCAGGAGGGAGGAGAAGAGGAGGAAGGATAGCTGTCCCACACTTGACTGGCTCTTTTTCTTCTCAACACTGTTCACTTTCTACTCCTAAACAACTGTCAACAGTACCCCAGTAATTTCCTACTTATCTTTCCCCACTGTGCAGTGTTAACAGGCAGTTTGTGTCATCCTTGATTAGCAAATGGATTCTGTCCCTTTCCTATCTCCCAGCATCCCAGTTTCCAGGGCAAAAAGTAATGTTCGGGTCACTCACCCCTAACATCTGATGCAAATAATAATACTGCAGCCCTTGATAATAGAGCAGGAAGGTTTTCCAGAAGAGCCATACATTGAGGCAGAGCCAGAAAAACTAAAATGAAACAGAAACAAGAGATTGTAAGTGAAAGCTGCACGTGCAAACTTTTCAGTGTTAATTTCATTCATAAAACTGGTATGCCTGTAGTTTCATAAACATATGAAAATGCAATGGGAAAACAAACTTGCAGCATTTAGCACAAAATATTCTAAAATATTAGAAGGAATAGCTCCTATGTGAGAAATTTTCACTTTAATTGAACTTCACAAAACTTTACCTTTGTGACTTAAGACTACTGAGAGCTGGCGAAACCCTCTGCATACAAAACGCTACTCCAAGTCTTTAGTTAGATATTGCAGTTAATGACTCAAAGAATAAAAACTAGCAACAAAGAGACAAAGACAAGGGCAGGAAGGACTTGACCTCCAACAAGACGCATCTTCTCCCCCAAACCTTCCCGAAGAGGATCTAACAAAGAGCAAACCCACGTACAAGGCGTGCCGAGCCCCAGCAGGACACGGACGCCCGCGCCGTCCCCGGGCCAGGACACACGCGTGTGCCGCTGCCAGCCGCACACCGGCACGGAGCACATCCCAGCCACCCCTCCGCCTCCAGCCCTACCGGCGTCCTGCCCCCGAGCACGGCCGGCACCTCCTGCACCGCGCCCGGGGCGAGCCTGCAAACCGCCCCGACCCCCGGGGCGTAGCGCTGCCACCCGGGCCGGCCCCGGCCGCCTACCAGCCCCCCCGCGCCCACCTCCCCAGCCTTCCCGCAGGTCAGCCCCGCCGAGGGGACCCCCCCCGGGGGGCAGCCCCCTACCAGAAAGAGGTGTTTGCTCCCCTCATTGGCCAGCCAGCTCCTCCAGGACAGAGCCATGGTGCGGGACGCCTGCGGGGCAGGACCTGGGGGGGGCTAGGGGGGCGACGGGCGGGCGAGCCCTCCTTTTCAGCTGGGCCGAGCCGGTCCTCCCCTCTCCCCACCCCTCACCCCCCGCCCTGTCTTCCGGCCGCCGAGGCGTTGCGCTCCGGCCCCGCCGCGCCGGGTCCAGCCCCCCCCCGGCTCCGGGCTCCGACCCCCCCGGCTCTGCCGCGGCGCCCCGGCCCTTTGTCCCTCGGGACCCGCGGCGCCGGGGGGTTCGGCTCGGCAGGGGCGACCCCCGAAGGGTCTCTGGGTCGCCAGGGCCTCTGCCGCGGAGCGATGTGGCCGGCTGCTCGCATCCCCCCCCCACCTTGAAAAGCGCGTTTCCCCACGGAGAATCCCGTCCGTGGGGTTCCCCCTTGCTTCAAACCTCACCCCCGCCCCGGCTGAAATGTGATACAAAAAGCAGGAGGGAGTGGGGGAGCAGCCGTGCATGCAACTGTAGTGCAGTTCGGGGGAAAACAAAGAGGCTGGCCAAGAAACTCCTGTGAGGGCTGTACATGAGGTCCTCGAAAGCTGGGAAGGGCCAGGTTGTGCTAATCCGAGTTTGATCCTGCTCCATCAGGTGTCCTGGGAAGAGGCGGGCCCCTGTGCCCGGCACAAAGCAACCCAGTATGCAGGCACAGCGGGTGTGCAATCATAGAAAGGGTGCTATGGGCACCTCCACATCCACAGTGTCCCCAGTTCTGGCTTCCATGCTTTGCAACCAGTCTGCTTTTTGTGGTGGTCTTCGTGTTTGGTTTGGGTTTGGTTCTTTTTTTTTTGGAGGGGGAGTTGCACTGAATACTGATCTTTATAGTAAGAAAAAGCTTTAAAAAATGCCTTGTTGCTAGCAGCTTTTAAATACAACACCCTCATGAGTCACCAGGGGAGCTTCCACTCTAAACCATGCATGGTGGTGCACATGGCTGCTCCTCGAGACAGCAGCAGCAATGACAGCTGGCAGCAGAACAAGGCTGGTTTTCAGGGAGGTGCCAAGTCCAAGGAGCAGTGCCGACAAGTCGCATCCAGTCCAGCTTGAGCTGGCTGTCTGTCTCTTACAACTCGGAAAGTTGCCATTTTTTGTGTTCCTCATGAGCCACATACCAAAGGTCCGGGGAAAACTGGAACGAAGCTAAAAGTACCATCTTTCTCCAGTTCCATAAAAAGATGGAGGGAGTGTCTGACCCATATGTGGCCCTAAGTGTAAAGAGTAAAAGCAGGGCACAGCTCCTGTGAAACTCAGTTGGGGGTATTTTGGCTGCCCTGTCTCAGAAAGTGATGGGATTTCTGCTGCTTTATGAGGTGCCAGGTGAAGTTTTGGAACAGTGGGACAGAGGATTACAGCTATTTTATATCATCAAGTGACACTAAAAGAAGAACTAGTGAAAGGGAAAATACACATTTTGAATTTAAAACTCACCAGAACCATAGTTTGATGCCAAAGCAGCTCTAACAGCAGAAGAAATAGTATAGTTTTTCTTGTTTGCTATTTCCATTCACTTCCTCATTTCTGTTGGAATATAAAGAGAAATGGAAACTGCTTACAGAGAACCAGATGATGAAAATTCGCTAGACAAGCATGTCAAAGCTAGAATGACAGAAAATAAAACTTGTAGGATATGTCATGCCTAATAACATGGGGCCTTGGCCAAAGCTGAAGCCGCAGCAAGCACAAACAAAACCAAAATAATTTGCCCATGCCATATGCTATACTTCAAAATACCCTTAGAAATGTCTCTGAAAAATCAGCTTATGCAGGATTTGACTGCCCACTCACATGAAGCTGATGACTCACGCACCAGCGACTGTACATCACTGCCCACTTACCAAGCGCCGTAATGCATGTGGCGTACGTGACTCATCCTCCAGTCGACATTGGATCCTACATCGTATCTAGGTACAGAGCAAGGAGTGCATTTTTGTAGAAAACATCTCCTTTTTCTTTCTCCCTGGAAACAACACAGGGTTTTGAATCAGTATCCCAAGAAGAGGCTGGCAGAGACCAGAGCCACACTAATACAACTGCGTCCTTCCTCCACAGAAAAGGCTGTGTTTGCAAGTGGCTAAATCATGCCTTCCCAGGGGTCTCTCGAAGATTTCTGTCTTCTTTCCCTGTTTTAAACTATCCCAGATGTATGTGAGCATGTGTTTTAAACTGCTTGGTAAGAGCACTCAGAAATGGCCATAGATGCTAGTTATACCCTGCATAATTAGAAAAGTTATGACTCTCAAACATCGTTTGAGCACGAGTTCATCTCTTCTCTGTTTCCTGAATATCCATTCTCCAGTTATGACAATCTTTGTGCTTCTCCCTACCAGCTGGACAGACCACTGGCAAGGCAGGCAGTCCCTCTTAGAGACTGAGCACATACCTTCTCTGATAAGGTTGCTTCTACTGCACCAGCAAAGTGCCCCTGACTGCACACTCACCTTCCAAGTCTACTTCCCATCAACATCCGCTGCACTCAGATCTATTCTCCCAGAGCTTATTCAGGTACTTTACAACGCTGCTGAGTGTTGTAGTTAATGTTACAGACATGGCTTAAAAGGTTTCTGGTGCCTGAATTTTGCTTATGTACCCGGATCAAGAGCCAAATCACCTACACTTCGAGGTGTCTCCATCTCTCAGAATATCATGATCATCCTGCAAGTTCCCACAGTGACTGCACGTGTTGTGAGCACAACACTGTGTCCTTCCAGTCTGGGGAGCAATCCAGGCACCTCGTCTTCTGCTCTGTTGCAATCTGGATTTGGGCAGACAGGCCCTTAAATTCCGCTTGCATCCCTAAGGGGGTTGTTCCAGTGTGCCTTCTCAGAGTATGTACCCTTAACACTGAGCTCATGGGAGGAGAAGGAAATGTTGGCACCGATTTCATTACAGAGAACAGGAAAAGTGCAGTTTCTGCATAATAGCTGAGTGATTAGAGCACTTGCCCAACAGTGGGAGAGCTGGACCTTTCTCAAAGAACTGAAGCCATTGCCTTCACATCCCAGGAAGGTTTCCTTAGCACTGCCCTTCACCGGGGTCAAGGAAGGAAACAATCTCCAAGTGAGCCACTGTGCAGCCAGGAATGCAAGAGAGAGAGGTCAAAGAAAATCAGAAAGGGACGCTGGCCAAGTGGTAACAGCACATATCTAAGGGAGAGGATCATCTAGGAAAAGGAAATTTGGGATGCTAGTTCATTTTTTGTTTCCACTGGAAGAAAAAATGTGAAGCATATTTCAAAATTCAAAATGTGCAGGAGAAAACTGCAATCACAGAAGAAAACAGAAACAGAAAGGTTTCCCCACAAATGAACTTTTTGTATTTCTTAGAAACTTTGTCATTAAACTTAAGCTACATGCTGTTTGCCTTTATAATTTTTCCTATAACTCTAGTGTGTAGTCACAACATAAGGGTAAAATAGCGATCAAAATTTATGTCACTCTTAAGATCCGTGCCATGTGAGTACTATCCTGTGTGATGGCATATGGCTTTTACGGCATTACATGTTGTGTCATTTCTTTCCTTTTTTGAAACTGGATCTTTACATTTGCTGCATACCACAAGATCAACTTGCTTTCTTGTATGCTCCCTGATGGACTCGGAGGCCTCCCTAGGGTGAAATGCTTCTCCAAAGTTGGGTGACAGCCAAGTTTATTAATTTCAGTGAAGCTGCAGTGATTCATGGTAATGCATTATTTACTGCTGCCATAGTGTCTAGGAGCATTAGGCATGGCCTACACTTTACCTTACCAGAAAAGTAAAATTTATGCCCAAAGACTTCAAATGAAAAGTCAGACAATGACAGATGGAGATCTGATCCTCGATTCTTGTAGACACAGCAAAACGGGCAGCAAGGCACAAGTGCACTGGTAGCATTAGCAGGCTGTGTTTTGCTTCCATTGAAGCTCTCTCCTAAACCAAACCATTCAGCTCCTTCTCAGATCCATTCTACAAGTTCAAAAAATATGACAGGAGGTCCTACAGTATTTTGTCCTCAAATAACCTCCTACACATTCCTGTTTCAAACAAGAAAGATAGCATGACAACTCCGACACACGGCAACGTCGTTCATCACAAAAGAATGCAAGCACATAGCACATGGGGAAAATGTGTATAATAAATACAGCTGGAGTGCATTCCGTGACAATTTGAGAGGAATGTCAGTTATATTTATTTTTCCAACTGTTTGTAAGATTTTCTTGAACACTTATTACAGAATTGAACCACATATCTACAGATCATTAACATGCAGCATCTCATACCTTTTAAAAGGTTTTAGGTCCAATCCATCTTCCACTGAATTTATGGGCCTTTCCTTGATTTTGCTATTAGTGGAGACCACTTCTGAGAATAGTACAGGGGTTAAAACATATCTTGCATTGATTTTAGAGGTTAAAGGAACTACTGTATTCCCCCCAAATTGGCATTCCAGAGATTCTCAACCAATTATATCTGTATTTGGCCAATCAATCAACTCTGTTTGAGTTTGAGCAGTTCTTTTTTAAAAAAAAATTGCTAGCCTTATTTCAAAACCTTTGAAGAGGGAAATAAACAAGACCTACCAAGCTAAATGATCTCTTAATCCATTATTCTTTGCTTTCTTTTTTTGTGGATACACCATATTTTTAGACCAAACAGGAGTAAAGCCATTTTGGGAGCACAGGCATTATCATGTATTTTGCTGTTACACCCTTTTCTCTTCAGTTTCATATAACTTACTTTCAAGTTACCTTTTTATCTTTTTCCCAGTTAAGTGAATAGACTGTGCATTTAGTTCTTAATTCTTCCCTCTGAGGCAAGGTTTCCAGAGTTGGAGGGATTTTAGTAGACGTTTCATCTTCCTTTCTGAAGAAGAAACCTCTTCTTTTTATACAACAGTCCAAAACCAGGCTCACTAATAGGTAGGAGTACAAGTATCTTAATACATTACAGGATACTCCTCTGCTTATATGCCAAGTTACTGCATTTGCCAATTTAGCTACAGCACTGCACTGAAGATTATTAATGCTTCCAGACCATGAATAAAAGCTATTGAACAGAGCTGGTGTGGAAAAAAAGTTACTGAACAATCACACTAACACACTACTGCTGAATAACAGTCCCTTGTGATATGCACTTAATAAAAAAGTGATATCCTTCAAAGAGAGGCCAGTGCTTTAGGGGAATCATTAATAACTGAGTCGTGGAACAATCCATGAAATAAGTAAAAGCTGGGCAAGAAATACTTCATATCAGCACAGTCAGTTTTCAGGTAGAAGGGGCTGGTTAAGAGTGCGCAGCAATAATTTAAGACAAGAAATAAAACATTCTTTTACATCTCAGGCAGCTTGCATCCCAAGGTGACGTAGTGCGTGCTAACATTGTGCCAGGACATCCCAATTCAGTGCCAGGATGCAAAGGTCAGTGCCAAATAATCTGCAGTATCCAAGTTTCCCAGGGGGCTCATGAAAAACACGTCAGTCCCGGTTAACTGAAAAATTTTAAGCAATTACAGTACAAACTACAGCTCTTATAGTTTACAGAGCATAGTTTACAGAAACTCTTAAAGTCTACAGTACAACATCCAACAATATGCTCATGCAAGCATAATAAATATCAACATTGAGTAAACATTCATAATTCCTCAATTCTTGGAAAAACTTTTTTCCTTGGAAGACCCAAGAGATTGGCACATTCTTCTGCATTAACTCTGCCAAACTGGTGTTTGCACTCTTACTACAAAGTCAGCGGGGCAGGAAGAAAATTGGAATGGCAAGGGCAAAAGAGGGCATGAAGCTAACAAAGGAGCTCTGAGGACTAAGGCTGACTTTTATCCATGATCAAAAAAAGTAAAATCAGGAAAGCACTTTTGATACTGCAAGAGAAAAAGTGACCAAATTTTGGTCAGATATCCCAGATACTAGAAATTCCCACCTGAGGAAGAGTTCATTCTTTGTCTCTTCACATTGTCACACCTCAGAATCCTCTTTAAAAAGTGCCTTGGCCAACTTTATTACTCTTATTTAATTTGGGTTATAGTTGTCTTTGTAAAGCTTGCTCAAATCACTCATGTAGACTACTTCTGTGGAAGTTCACTGCTGTCTCCACATTTGAGAAAGAAGTTCCCATGGTGTCATGGTTTAACCCCAGCCAGCAACTAAGCCCCACCCAGCCGCTTGCTCACTCCCCCCTGGTGGGATGGGGGAGAGAATTGGAAGAGTAAAAGTGAGAAAACTCATGGGTTGAGATAAAGACAATTTAATAGGTAAAGCAAAAGCCGCACACACAAGGAAAGCAAAACAAGGAATTCATTCACTACTTCCCATTGGCAGGCAGGTGTTCAGCCATCTCCAGGAAAGCAGGGCTCCATCATGCGTAACGGTTACTTGGGAAGACAAACGCCATCACTCTGAACATCCCCCCTTCCTTCTTCTTCCCCCAGCTCTATATGCTGAGCATGACGCCATATGGTGTGGGATATCCCTGTGGTCAGTTGGGGTCAGCTGTCCCAGCTGTGTCCCCTCCCAACTCCTTGTGCACCCGCAGCCTCCTCACTGGTGGGGTGGGGTGAGGAGCAGAAAAGGCCTTGACTCTGTGTAAGCACTGCTCAGCCATAGCTAAAACATCCCTGTGTTATCAGCACTGTTTTCAGCACAAATCCCAAACACAGCATCATATTAGCTTCTGTGAAGAAAATTAGCTCTACCCCAGCCAAACCAGCACACATGGGAATGCAGAAAAGAGCTATTCAGATATTTCTCCCCTAATTACTCTGTCTTAAAAAGGTTGCCTTCTGAAAGATGCCTTTAGGCTGCCTTCAAGCTGCGTCTTGCTGCCAGTACAGATAGGGAACCTAAAGTGCAATACATGCTATTGCCAGAGATACGAAGATCTCCAAATGCCCACATGCAGATGAAAGGTTGTAACAGCCCCAGAAAACAAAAAAACAACACAAAAACACATAAGCAATGACTGGAACCTGCCAGGCCAGTAGTATAAACTTAAGGCAGAAAAGTTGGCTGTGCCATACAGCTGCACTTGCTGGGGAGTTCAGGAGTAATGCAAATATGGTGAAAGAGCAAGATCTGCTCAGCTTGGAGAGAAACGGTGATATGGGATTCAGTCAGACAAAGCAACTACAGTTGGCAGTAAAAGCGTAAACACTAATGAGGGAAAGCACTCTACCACTCTTTAAATAAAGGGGAACACCAGTACGTGAATAAATATTTATACTGTGTTCATGATTAAATTTAGCCTGGAAAGTAGATGAGGTGCAGCAAAGTGCTGGAACAGCTTTCCAGTAAGAGTAGTGGGGAAAAAAAGAACTTGTTAAATGTTAGAGCTCTATTGTTTTATGAAAAGGACTGTATATCATCCAGAGTAAGTGGAAGACTGTTAAATGATCCAGTTTCAGAAAATGTCTTCCAGTCCAAACACACCTTCCAGCAGCCATTACAACAGTCGGGGACTGCCACCCGGGACTCCCAACAGCCAGGCACTCTCCTGACTTCACCACTCATCCGTTTTTAGTAGCAGTTTTTTTGGTCAGAATTGCTAAGATATTTCTGACGTTTTATTTTCAATTTAATATTGAACACAATGTTTCTCTCTCTTCCTTTTCATTAAAATCCTCTTGAACTTTCCTGAGAATGCGCCTATTACTGTCACAGTTATGGGGCCTTACTCCAGAATTCAACTCTTTTTGTAGAAGTAATACTTAATATTCTTACTTGGCAATTAACTGCACTGCAAATTTAACTCATATTCCTTGCTTCGTACAACCTACAGAGGCAATCTCACAATATTAGAGGATCCCCAGCCCCTGTTCAGCTTGATGAAGCCCAATGACATGTGGAACTTTCTGCGGATCATGTTGCATTTAGTGCTAAGACAAGGTAAACAGTATCAGGCAAGATAGTTTAGAGAAGAAAGATTGTGAACATTATGGAGAAGATTATAGGGGATAGACTCGAATCCCCTATTTTATTCAATTAGGCTCTCATCCAGTAAAGGTCTTAGGTACATGTTTAACTTGAAAAAAAACGAGCACTGAGGCCCAGTCTAACTTTGCTTACAGTTAAGTAAAGGGATTTCTTTGCTCAGTGAGGGCTTTCAGCACATATGTAAGTGCTTTCTTGAACCAAAGTCTTGCACAGGAGTAAATAAGAAGCAACATTACTGAAGTGCATGGTATTATGTCAGTTAGACTGGGCACAAAATATGGCTGGTATTTCAACTTGCTCTCCCCTCAGTATTCTGAGTAAGCAGAGCCAGTTTTATTAGAGACAGCCGTTATAACAAACCTTGACACAAAATGCTGCTGGCTTGAGAACCTTCATTTTAAATGCATTTAAAGTTTAATAGCACATTTAAGTGCTATTGAATATCTAGAGGTTTGTAATTTGCTTGCATAGATAGATATGCTTGTAACTGATGCTATCAATTTTTTTTCAGACTATGCCATTCTTTTGCAAAGTATCTAGGTAGAAAGTTAGGACAAGTCTTAGTTATCTGAAACTATTTTGGGCTTTCTTACTAGACAGTCTTCTGGGAGAAGCTGAAGGTCTCCTCATTGTATAATAAGGACTTATATGAATGTTCTTTATTTCTCTGGAGCCACAAGCATTACACAAACCCTCGCAAATTAATGAAACACAGTTTCTGGCGAGGCTACTTAAACTGAACCAACCAGCAGCATCATGAAAGGTGGGCCTTGAGTTTGTATGAGACCAGTTCCACAACTGAGAAATAAATACAATTGCATGGCAGTCACACCTCTCAGCTACGCAGTAAGTAAGTGAACTATTTCCACAACCATTTAGTATCTCCCCGACCATGTTTTATGACAGCACTGTTCTCTTTTTCCTTATTTACATGGTGCCTCTGAAAAATTTGCTGCAGTCACCTTTCTGTATTGCAGGTCCAAAATATGTTTGCCAAAGGCTTCCAACAGTGCCACTGTGGATTATGTTAAGCCCCACGGAAACTAAGGGCTGTAACCAAACTCAATTCCCTCATTTCTCTAATTTAAGAGAAGCATAAGAAGAAGTCACTGAGGTCCATCAATGAAAAAGGTTGTTGAAAAGAAATATCCCCAGAAAAGAGGCACATTACTGCTCCAAAAGGCAAGCGTGCCAAAGCTGAATTTATTACAGGGCAGAGTTTGCGAGATATTGATTAAGAAGAGCAAAGTTTACATTTGCACATGAAAGTATTGCAAGCTAAAAACAAAAGAAACAAATGGAAGAAACAGAAAAGCTGTGACACCTTGAATAAGAGTATCAAGATTTGTGGCATGAAAAAAGCATGGAGTACATACAAAGATAATCTTTTTGTTACTGGATCCCTTGCTAGGAAAATATAAATGTACATTCTTTATGAACAAACACTTTTTGCAAATACTTATCGTATCCAGAAGTGCTTGGTTTCTTCATGCATATTTTCTTCAACCGTTTTTTCTTTCTGCAAGTCTAGCTCCACTGACTAAAAAAAAAAAGGAATAGTGTAATAATAATAATGACATGGTTTCTTCAATTCATGTACATTCGAAATTAATTGTTCAGTAATTCCAATTTTCATCTCAGGGAAAATATAAAAGATATAACTAACTTGAAAAAAATGCTCTTGTTCCCCCAAGTAAGAATTCTTCTATCGTTACTCATCCTTTTTTAAAAAAAATATTATGGACATTTTATAAACTAGAATAGATGAATAACATCTATTTTCAGTTATGCTGGGCTTTTGGAATTATAGCAGTAATTCCTCCTTACTTCGTAATTTCTTGCCTAAAACCAGTTTCACTCTTTAAATGTTATTAAAAAGCAAAAGTTTTTTCTCTCACATACACAATTTGAATCACATTAAATCATTTAAATGATGAGTGATGTATCTAGTATTCTTGAGCAGATTTTTTGGATGTTCTTTTTATTGCCCTGTACCCTCAGTGGAATTTAAGCTATCATCATCTACTTTGGAAGCCAAAAATGTGAATTGCGGCATCGACTAAACAGTTAATATTAATTAATTTTAAAGAATTTAGAGTGGGAATATTTATAAAGATGTTTAAAATCCAAAGGTCAGTAAACAGCATCATTTTTCAATAATTTAATACAAAGCAAGTTTTGCTATTTGATTAAGAGACGCTAGGGGAAGGTGAAATACGCTTGCCAGGAATGAAATGCATTTACATTTTCCTGCCAGTAAAGGTAACCGACTGACATCAGAGACAAAAAGAAATAAACAAACAAGATATAGTCAATTCTCTTTGAAAATGAAAAACATTTTTCTGTAATTAAATTGCTTCCCAAAGGAAATAAATTTTTCAGTTCAATGCCAGGGTCTTTCATCAGATAACATTCCCCAGCGTCTACAAGGAGAGTGCTGGAACACCAAGGTACTGGCATTTTTAAGTATGTAAATCTATAAGATTTTATTTGACAAGAATTAATGCTTTTAATAGGAAAAAGCTAGTTCAGCAGAAAATTGCTTTTATTAGCTGGTTGCTGCTCACTTTCATTCTCAACATTTCTCTCCTTTCCTTGTTTTGCTACACATTGGTAAAGGAAATCACAGATACATTCTCATCAGGTTTCTCTGCAAGTAGAGCTATCTGTCATCTAGACTGTCCTGGATACATCTTCTTCTGCCAAGAAATGCTCTCTTGAGGGAAACTGAGGACTTTACCTAGCCATCTAAAATTTCCAGACATACAGCAACTTGATCAATTTATAACATTTGATCTCTGTAAAGATTTCAGTTCTTTTTTAGAAGTAGGACCTTCATGAAGGGTTTTTTTTTGGAAACAGATGATCAATTCAGTCCAAGTAGCGAAAGCATAGTCCATGGTGGTAGTGGAGCAAGTAAGAAAACAATTGACTGAATCCCAGATCACCAAGGATGACTGTTAGATCTAGAGCTTATCATTGAGTGGCATCTGATCGTGAACCTATGCGTTTTGTCCTCAGTCCAAGGAGATTTAGACCTGTATTTCCCTACCACCAGTTTCCAGGGTAGCCTGGAGCATGGATATGCCACTGAAACTCTCATCCAGTGCACTAAATGATGTAAAATTCAGGCAGCAAAAAGCAATAAGAGCACAAGTCATATCTTGACTCTGCCATAAGTGGAAGAGCACAAATAGAAAGTATAAATTCGCAGTTGCAGTCCCAGCTCCTAGCATTGCTGCTGAGTAATTAATATTAGCGCATTAATGAGCTGACATAACTTGTTGAAAACAGCTGCTCCTTAAATTAGTTCACCAAGTGCTTACCTTCATCTTTTGTGTGACATGTCACACTATTACAGTGGAAGCAGATGGATCCAGAAAATCAGATATTTTTATTAGTATTCAATGACTGTTGCAATTTGAGATACAGAATTTCACAGTGTTTCTTCTGACATGCCATGATATGTTTCAAGAAGATGTGATAAATGTTAACAAGACATTACAAAATGTAACTATAAAAATTAAAACCAGCTTTATGTTTTTCCAAAACAAGATTTTTATAATTTCCACTTTGGAACAAATTTGGAAGATAGTTTTCATTGTGATGCAAAATACCAATGTTTTCTGGGAAACAGACATTTCCTTTCCTTTCTATTAACAACCTCTAAAAAAATCAGTGATGGGCAATAAAGTAATACTGTAGTAGTAGTAGTAGTAGTAGTAGATGCTGTACCAACATAACTATGTCCCAAGTCTACTGCAGAATCCATGACTTCCAGCCTACGTTCTACTTCTGTATCAACTGCCCTTGCTACATCTGTGTCTCCTCCCAGCACTCTCTGGTGTCTGCATAGGCTTCCTTCTCCTGCAGCTGCAAGGAGATGGCACTGGAAGCAAACCACACATCTTTTCTCTCCTCCCTGAGGGATAACACTCCCTAGAGCAGTGCTCCTGAGCGTTTGGGATTAGCAGTCTCAGAAGCTGAGGAATGTAGAGGCTTGCAGAGCGGGGATAGTCCTAGATGTTAAGAAAGTGGATGAGGAACAGGGAGTCCAGCAAACTTCTGCAGCCCTTACCTTGAGATAAAGTTCTCAAGGAACATTTTGGTGTCTCAGCAAGTTTGGGCAGAGAAGGAAGAAAGGAAGGAGAACAGGAATGGTGCCCACAGCCAGAGTCACCTCAAAACTTATTGAACTGTTTCTAAGGGGTTTAGTAGGATTAGTAAATACATAAATATATGTGTATCTCATAGGAGTTTGAATAGTATCATCTGTTGCACTAATAGAAATATTTACCCTTTTAGCTGAGAGCAGTAATTCCACTAGCATGTAGCAATCATCATCTGCTATACACCAGTCAGCCAGGTGTTAGGTAAGATGTACTGCAAGGGCAACAGTCATGCCTGGGTGGGAGTGCTGAGCACCTGGGTCATCACCGCATCCCCCAGGACACAAAAATAGGCATCGCTCACTGAGCAGTGCTAATACAGGAGTGCTACAACAGTTCACCCCATCTTCCAGCCAAACCTCTGCATCATCTGAGTGCTGTTTGTATAGCCACAGTCCTAAACTTCAATCCCTTTTAACAAAAATCCACAGTGCGTGTGCTTATGTATGCATGTATAAAGACAAATATATATTTACTGAAAGTAACATCTCTTTGTTATAGCCGCAACCAAAGAAACCATTGTGAGGATAAATTGGAAAATGCATCTTAAAGATCCTGGTAGCATTTTATACTTTTATCCATTTGTTTTATGTTCCACAATATTTGTAAGCATCATTATTTTCAATTTTAAGTACCTAATAGGAACACTTTTTACATACATTTGCTTTTTTATGATTGCTGTAGCTATAAAAATATATACACTTTATCTTTTTAGATAAAGAATTCCCAGTGGTTTGGAATAAAATTGTTCTCATCAAACAAAGAATCTGTACCTACCACAGAGAAACTGTCGTTCTTGCTGGGGAATGGTTTGATTGTTTACCTGTTGTTCCATATAATTTCGAAATGACAGAACTCACAATAGTCTACTGAATGCCAAGATAACATTTGACTTTAGGTTTCCCATTGAGCTTTATTCTTTGCCTTTGCTGTAGAAATATATTTAGAAACTCTATTGTTCAAAGAAAGTAAATAGCCATGTATTTTGAGGAACAGTGCTTGCTCACACAACCTTCCTTCTGCAGCAACAAAGGCAGCAAGAATGACTTATGTGTGCAGAGTTGCAGAAATTTAAAAAAAAAACAACATTTGGAGATTTGCAACACTGCTCTGCATTAGTTCACAGAACTCATATAGCACATCTGCTTCCTGAAAGCAAGAATAATTGACAAATTATTGGTGTTTTATAACATTTCTAATCACAACTGTTGCCCTTCCATCACTTGCATTATTTTAAGCTAGCCCAGACAGTGATATTTCAAAGGAGTGTCAGATGTGTACTGACATGTGATCAGTGCAATTCTAATTTAGCTCGACATTTCTCATGCTTTGATTATCAAACCATATAAAAGAAAGAAACATAAGGGAGTCATAAACTGATGTATAACAAGTGCCTTTATCATGCCATATAAAAAAAGAAAGGAAACCAAAACCATTTTGTAATACGACTTTTAGAGTTGTTTGTTATTTAACCTGTTTGTTACATTAAAAATTGTCTTCCTGTTATTTCAATGAACTAAAATGAAGTGACTCTGAACAGTACAACAAACTTGCTAGAAATGTCAGTTCCTTGGGGTAACCTAGCCTGGGGGCTGGAAAGTTTGCTTTTGCATTGGTTTCATTCCAGAGATAAGAAAGCTAACATAATACAGAAAAGGTCTGGCAATATTGTATCTAAAAAGGCATCACTGGTTTACACCAATATTCATGTGTTTATGTTTAAAAAACACACTTAAAAGAAACATTCTCAACAAGTGAATACATGAGGAGAATGACAGAAGTGGTTTTTATATATCTAAGTAACCACTCATGTTAAGAACATCACCACCACGGGCTAACGTCATCCTTGACTGTGACTTTCCATCTTTTCCAAAGATAGGCAAGACACAAGAAGATGGACTGAAGTCAAGACAATTAATATCAAGGATATTAATAACTATAATAGGTGGTACAAGCAGGGCCAAGATTTTTTGTAACCATGATAGTGAAGGATTTGAAGGAGGTCAATGAAGTGGCTTTTGAGAGTTTTACAGCAAGCTCCTTTTAGCAAGAAAAGCAAAATGGGAAAAAGCTCAGTTTATGTTTGCTGATGAATTTAGTAAGTGCACCAGGAAAGTCAACAGTACTGGCTGAGTAAGGTTGGTGACTGACACTGTGATAGCAAATGAGAGGTTTGTATCAAGGTACTTCATAACCTAAGTATTTTATGTTTGATGTGTCAGTGAAAGGGAGCAATTCACCACGGTGACTGATAAAAATAAAGAGGAATTTTCCATATGAAGAAGCACAGTTCACAAATCAGCGTCAGAAACTTCAGTACTGGTGGCAGGGACAAGCTGCAGTATCTTCACATCCTGTCTGTAAAAGGAGATCAGTGATAGACCCCTAACCTTTCAGTATCCATGTAATGCAGCGAAGTATTACTGTTTTTACTGATCCTAACGTGATCAGAGCCACAGAAACCTAAATAAACAGGCAGTGGGGTTTTTTCTGTGAGATTAACACCTTGGTTCTTTGTCTTACGAATGTAGCAGTCAAGGGCAGTTCAAAAATAAGCAACTACTTTGACTGTAAGACAAGATTTTTTTTTAAGCCCTCTAACTCTGTTTTTAGACTCAGATGTCTTAGCCATCAAAGACTTTGGAGCAGAGACTGGAAACGAGGTTGCTGGATTTTCCTACTCTGCTCAGGGTATCCTCCTGCATAGCATGTAGGGTGAGTTTAGTTCCCTCAGGTTGAGGAGTACTTTCATCATTAATCTTCCAGCATCTTGCATGTATGCTCTCACTATCAGGATACTGAATGAAAACAGATATCATCTTATTCTGTATTTGAAAGAAAAAGAATCCAATAGCATTTAACAAAGTTCCCTGTTTGGTAAGAGTTTTGAGAAGACCCACCAGATGTAGCCCAACTGTCATTAAAATTTTCAGATAAGAACATGACTTGGGTGAGAGCATGTAATGGGCAGCTTGATACCTGCTGGGAACAAGAGATGCCTAGGCCTTGGTAGAAATACAACCTTTAAGATGCTTGAGAATTGCAAGTGGTAAAATGATGCGTCTAAAAGAGCATGAAATAGTGACAGAGCTCGGATAAAATAGAGGTATCATCTCACTGTACAGGGAAGGAGAGTCAAGAACTGTGGTAATTAGAGCCACGCGCATACCTTTGGCATCCAGAACCATAACCACAAAGACCGAGCAAACTGACACAGTACCAACAAAATGAATGGTTTGGGGACAGCTCCAGGGAACAGACATTTGTGTGACAAGGTCTAGAAAGACTTCAGAAACCTCGAAAGGTTGTAGAGGACAGGGGATAGATATTCAGAAAAATATGGTAGCAGACTGAGTAGTTAAGAGAGTTAAAAAGGGGAAAAAAAGAAGAAAAAATCCCCACCTCTCAGAAAAAAAAAAAAATAACATGCCATCCTTTCACGTTAACCCAGACCCACTGTAGGACAAGATGTGTTAATCAGGCTGTTTCTTTCATCTTCAGAAGACTGTCTCTCTACTCTTAATAAATCTTGTTGCTTGTGGTTTTTTTTTTTTCAAATTAGATCCTTTGATGGAGAGTGCTCAGCAAATGAACCATCTTACTGTTCAGAATTTTCTTTTTATTTCTTTTTTTCTTTTTTTTTAATCCTCTTCATCCAGTGTGTGGCCTCGCACTTCTCCGCATTGCATTGCACACAGAATATTCTGTTTCCTTGGGAGCTTTTTTATTGTATGCATTACTGCAGAAAATAAGCGTCTCTAACTTTCGCAAATTTGCATGCAGCCTTGTGAGATGTCCTCATTTTACAGATAAGAAACTAGAGTGATTTGTCCCTAAAATGCTTACTGATTCTGAGTGGGTGAGGTTCTTAGTTCCTACATCCTTCAATTTTTTCCTCTTCTGATCTCCAATTATGTTGGCTTTCCACTTGTTACATTACAAGCTTTACAAAACCAATAGCCCTCCTCATCTTTGTGCCTTGTCCGTGCTAAATAAACAAAGCAGGATGATAGAAGATAATTTTTCCCACACAGATTGAGAAAGAATTTGTGGTTCTGGCCATCTTGCCAGGCACATGTCAAGTATTAGTTAGTTAAACAACAATTTGGGAAAGAGAGAAAGCTTGGACTCTCAGTACCTTTTCTTTGCCTCCACTTTTTCAAAATAGTTCTCCAGGCTATGCAACATACAGGCAGATTCAGTTCACAAGGGAATTGCTTTAGGGACTATGTGCTCTCCAGCCCACAGTACATGTATTTCTGTAGACTAAACATAACAGATATGTCTCTCTAGCACTGCAAAGCCAGTCCAGTTTTCAAAGTTGACTGTCCTGGAGGCTCCAGTCTCTCTGCAATGTTAAGTGATCCAAAATGCAGAAAGACAACATGTAATTTGTGTTATTATTTATTGAATTCCAAACATCCAAGTTCGGATTATAAAAGCCTGAAAAAATGCTTTAGCGTGCAGTATCCATTCCAGGTCAGGCAAATGGCCTCATACACTGCCCTGTCTCTGAGGGCGGCCAGGGTCAGATGCCTAAGAAAAAAACAGGAGAAAACAGTGGGAGTCTTAGGGATGCCTCTGCAGAATAATCTTCCAGCATCTCGCTATTTGTGGTCCAGGGAGTTCCTGAGAGTCAGTCTTTTTTTTAATCCTTGAGGTGTTTTTCCTTCCATTGATTGTCCATCACTTTAAGAACCATGTAGACTTTCAGTGTCCACTACCTCCATTGGTAAGAAATTCTACAGCTGAACTATAGATGAACAAATATTTTCTTTGCCTGCTTAAGACCACTTACCTACTAATTTCATCTGACATCTCCTGTTCATTGTTTTAGAAGTACAATTGTTCTGTACTAATTTTTACCAAAGCACTCAGGATTTTGAAGACCTGTATGTACCCTCCTCCCCAAAGGTATGTTTCTTCCTGGACAATATCCCCAAATTCTGCTATTAGTTATTTCTCAAACTTGAATCACTTTGGTTGCCTTCTCTGTTGCTCTCCCAGTTGTACTATAACCTTTTGGAAAGGGATGGATGCTGTTTGTGTAGCACTGTTTCAGTGGAGCCCTGACATTGCTTCTGGACTCTGTAACTCAAATACATGTAAAGAACAAAGATTTACGTAGAAGAAACTGGTAATTTTAGAAATAAGAGTAAACTAAGACAATTGTTAGGTTTGGTCAGAATAGGTCAAATTAACAGCTTGATCAATAAAACCAAGAAAAAATACTGTAACATGTAAAGGTTGTACTTTGTTGGGTGTTTTTTTAGTGTTGACTAAACTAGAAAAGATAGGCATCAACATTTAAGTCACATCAAGGAGCTGCAGGTGATGGAACAAAGCTGATTTAGAATCATTAAAAGATGCAGTGACTTAAGTTACAAACATTTTGGATTGTACTGAGCCACTTAGCTACCTGCTAAATCCAATCAAGAATCCTACTTACTAAGTGATGGTACAGTGTGGCCTAACAGGAGGAGAAACTAAAGAAAATTTAAGGAGAAGGAAGCCTTAGAAAGAACAAGCAGTATCAAAAAGTCTCTGAAAGTAGAAACAAACTGTGAAAAGAGACATTATTGAAGAAGGATGGTACATTGGGGATCTCCTGAAAGAGGATGAAGAAATAATTTGTGAGAAGATAGTGGGGAAAGAAATGTTACGGCCAGCTTGGAAGAAGCCTCCAATCACATAGTTGCACAGACGAAAGATAACTAAACACAGGCTGGGAAAGAGAGGAAAATGGATATGATTTAATTATCTTGAACAGAGCTGGTTTTAGCCACATCTGAAGACAAATAGAAGAAAGGTCATCTGAAAGAATGTGAAGCTGCTAAGAAACAAAGAAAAATGGTAAACAACATTTTAAAAAATGAGAAATGGGAATAAGGAGAGGAAAAACTCCCAGTCCTTGTCCTTATTAAATGGGATTTTGTCAAGTTTAAGTCTGTAAAATATTCAAACATAACAAACAATTCACAGAAAGCATAAAAACAAGGATCAGGCTGCTGCAGAAGTTCGTAGAGTGAGTCACCAGGCCTGGCCCCTAAAATCGACCAAAAGTGGCAGGCAGGAGGAGAAAACTTTAAAACGCTTCAGCAAACCACCCAAAAGGCTGCCTTGGACTTCTGTATCAGTAACTTGGAATGAGGGTTCTTCTTGCAAAGCCAGAGACATGTCACAGATTGTAAGACTATCAAAGTCTACAGATAAATATTTATGTTATGATCAGTTGTTTTGAAGCCATACAAAGTTTCACAGGGTAAATCACATTGGGATGGGAAAAAAATCATATCAGACTGTAATGCAATTGACTTCATAACAGGAAGGTCATCCTGAGGTAGAAAGCAACACAACCAAGCCTCATGGCATTTCAAAATGCAGTTCAGATCCAGACAAAAAGAGTGGTTCTGTCCTCACACAGAATAAAGTTAACAGAAGTCACTGTATAATAAATCTCCATTGTTATGGATGAAGAACTGAGAGTTCCTTGGAACTGCTCTGAATTCTCATTTGCATTCAATGCCATCTTAGAGCCCTCATGCGCAGGTGGAGAAAGGAGCGAGAGCAGCCTCCAGAGGCTCCTGGAGAGGGAAACCTGCAGGTCTGCGTCTGCACCAAGTGTTGGGTTGGGACAAGACATCAGCAACATGTGTTTCTGCAAATTATGCCTTCTAGTTTCTGGGGTTTTCTTTTGAAATGGAGTTTCTAATTTCATAGCCAAGAACTGAATCCCTTGCTGTGCTACAAATCAAACTTACTGTTTGCATTTTGAGAATTTTAAAGTGAATTTAGGTGAATCTGACCAGTAAAAGACATCTTACTTTTTGGGGGGCAACCAGTTGTAATAAAATATTGCTCTAGGGGTACTTTCCCCCCACTTCATGTAATCCTCACTGTGTGCCACATCTTTATTTCAGTGACAGAAGAAATGGTCAATGCATGTGTGGCAGGAATAGAGCCAGGACATGGCAGAAAGCAAGTGACAACTTTTTTTAAAAAAGAATGTATTAAGGGAGACACAGCAGGAAGAAGAGAGCAAGTAGTTCCCTTCTTCACACCCCATAAAAGAATCATCATTTACAGTGTCCATAATGCTCACCTTAAGATGTTGTAAAGCAATTTATACTTAGAAAAACTGGGTGGATAATGATACTGGCTACATATCAGTACCCTCAGCATCAACAGGCATTCCTACAAATCATTTTCTTCTCCAACAACACGCTTCTGAGGAAAAACCTCTTCTATCATTCTTTGTATCTTCACATTCTTCAGAGACGGGTTTCAATGGCCTTTCTCCACTCTATTTCCACAGCTAGCTCCATTCTTTTAGGGCTTGCTGTGAAGTATTGGAATTCTTTGCTTTTGATTGGGAGGAAAGAGGGCTTAAATCTTAAATCCCAGTCTCCAAAGGAAGATGCCATTGGTTGGCCAATCATGAAATTGAGAAATTCTGTCAAACCTGATATACGATAGACTGGGGATTTCAAAAACTGTCAGCATTTTAAAGACAATATACAGTTAAGGTCACCCTGCCTTACTTTCTGAGTATCACAGGTTAAAGGACTTTATCCAGCAATTCCTACAGTGAGCATATAGAAGAAATGCTTGATGCCAAAGCCATTTTTATTAAAGATACCTACTCTCATTTAAACATTGAAGTGATAAAAAATCTTCCACAGCCATTGGTAATAGTTCTTAGTAGTTTATTAACATCCCTGTTCAAATGTTTCACTCCATTCTCAATCTGAATTGATACGTCATCAATTTCTAGAGACTGGATCTCAGGCATACCTTGTTCTCCTGATCAAAGAGCATGTACCAGCAGATTTCTTTTCTTCTGTTGGTATATTCAAAAGGTACCTTTGTCAACTTTGCAATATTTCTGTTTGTAAACTAATTAGGCTCAGTTATCACATCTGAAATCAAACTTCAATTCCCTCACTTCTTTTCAGAATGCTTAGGAATTGCTTGATACTTCTGTTTGAAGAGACTAACCAGATCTAGCCAAAATATTCTGGTAGTGGTCTTCTCTGTTCTGCACATGACTGTAACACCACCTCTTTATTCTAGCTGACGCTCCTCTGATGGCAGATCCAAGTACTGTGTTTATCTTCAACTACCCCACCACATTTGAGGTTTGCACTTGATTTGCTATGGATCATGTCCCAGCTTCTATCCCAGAATCACTTTTGCAGGAGGCAGTTCCTCACTGTGTGTATACACCCTTTTTCCTTGACATTCTCTATGACTTTATTAAGAAGCAAATTATTCATCGGTACACTCCTTATCAAGCTGTAGAAAGCTGTTTGTATAATTGACCTGTCCTCCAACTTGCATGTTATTTGAGAACTGCATGTGTGTTCATTTTACATTTTCTTCTGAACCATCAATAGCCAGCTCAGAAGCACTGGGCCAAGACCTTAGTGAGGAAATATCAGATGGTTGCTGTTTTGTTTTAGGAAAATAGGAATAATGTTTTTATCATTCAGTATATGCTACACTTAGGCACATATGAGCATAGTATCTTGACTAGCTCTCAAGCAATTAAAATTTATCAATAGATTAAACATATCTGGTTTCATTGCCTTCCTGGAGACAGTCTTAGCAAGTTAATAAACTTTGCCACTGAGCAATTTCGAACTTAAGTACTTGAGTATCTGCACTTCAAGATTTAGGATGTTTAGATATTACTATTACTTGAAGTTTAAATATTGTTGTGAAGTTTTTAAACTCAAGTTGGAGAAGAGGAAACAGCCAAAAAGCAGAAGAAAAACAGCCATCAGTCATTCCAACTGAGATAAACAGAGACTGAATAACCAAGTTTTAATATCTTTTTTCCTGGCAACATTCTCTGTTTTTAATTTGCTAGACCAACTTGTTGGTGGTTTTTTTTTTTTTTTAATATTTGCCTGTCTGGAGAGAGATGCACATGAACCTAAGGGAAAAGAAGATGTTCTCAAAACAGTAGCACAGCATAAAATGTTCAGACACTGGAAAGAGGTGACCTCATCCTATTTTTGCCTGAGTTGGCTGGTTGTAAGAAGTGAGCTGGCCATGAATCTGTTCCAGCAATTCTTTCGAGAACTCAAGTTCACCATTGAGAGGGGCAATGCAGTTTCTCTTCCTCCACATTAATATAGTGGATATTGTGGAAGTTTAAAAAGCACAAAAATAAAAGGAAACTGAAAGGTTAGTCCTCCCTTAGAAACAGTAACCACATCATAAAGGAATATATCACAGTATGCACTGTAAGCAGTAAGAGAAATTATCCAGGATATTTTTTTGCAGTAGGGAAAATTATGAACAAATTAGAGCAAATAAATTCCTGAATGCCCATAGTCTTTTTAAGACACCATTTAGCAAGGACATTGCTTTTAATTTTGCTTCTAAGAAAAACAAAGGAAAAATGCTTTCACTTAAAAAATGAAACTAAAATGAAAAGGATCTAATCTAAAAGTTATTTTCTAGTGAGGGTGTCTCTGCAAGTTCATCTTCTGCTCTTCATACTCTTGTTTTCTGTCCTCCAGCATGCTTAGGTGAAGCTCCATGCAGCATTCAGTGTTATTGATTATCTCTCGACGGTCAATTTAGTCACATTGGTCCAAGCCTTAACTTATGTCTCGGTCTGGTTTCCTCATAGCTGTTTCTTCAGTTTCAGCAAAAAAGCTGTATCCGTCTCCTGCTTCCCAGTAAAAACCTTCTCAGGCTAACCAGGACTAGCTTTCAAGCAAACTGGGAGAAGGCCATACAATACACTAGCTGAAACAGAGTTCTTTTAGTTGTAGTTATGCACATCCAGAACTAATTCATCTGCCCACACGTGTTGATGCCAGCACAAAGCTCTTTCCCCACCAAGCAGGGACATAGATTTCTCCTTTTTTAAAGGAAATGAGAGGCACAGGGGTTCCAGACTGCAACGGGGCTACATGTCTCTCCTTGTTGCAGTGAGGCGTAGGTACACATACACACAGAGATAACCTCTCTCCAATGTTTTGACAGAAAACACTAACAAACAAACCATAATTCCCCAAAATATTTTAGGTTTGCAATTCATACGTTCTGTCAAATGAACAAATGAAAAGCTAGTTCTGTTCCTGGGAGGGTTTATTTGGGGCTTTTGGGTTGTGGGTTTTTTTTTTAATCAAGACAACATTTTGTGGCCTATAAATGATTTCTTGGCAGCTCTTTACAAGTGAAAAAAAAGACAGAAATTTAGGGAAGAGATTTGTAAGGTTGGAGCTAAATTCTGCTGCCATTTCTTCAAGCCTAATTTCATTAAACTCAGTCACATTTCTCTAGATTACTACAGTGTAAATGAAATTCAGTTTGGTTTCAAATCTCTAAGCGATGCTTGCAGTGTACATGGGCACTTGCACAACCAAATCTCTCTTTTCTATTGTGAAAAGGGTTTCTGCTCACACCAGGATAGTAGCTGAGGTGAAGGTAAAAGGGCTGCATATCCTGATCCAAAGTTTGTGTGACAAATTCTCAGTACGTTTGCATAACTAGCTAACAAATGTTGAGGGTTTTTTTTCCTGAGAGTTTTAAGTACCTCATTCAGCATATCCTTATCTCTAATAGTGAAAGCTGGTCTTGAGCCATGAGATGCTGCATGTAATGGAGGAGGTTTACATTACACATAAGGTTTCTAGGTTACATGAGCTCAGTAATGACAGTGAATCTCATTCTAGACCATAAAGCAGAAAGCATGATGGTTTCCCCCAGAGAAAACAGAACAGCTTATGCATAATGTGTAGCCTTGTTAAAATCTTTTTCCCAATAGGGCAATAAAACAGTTCTGAGAAGTCACAGAAGGGAGGAAAATGGTGCATTCCCTTTTTGCCTTTGCTTCAGAAATAGCAGCTGTGCCAAAGACATGAAGGGCTAAAAAGTGTTCAGAAGTGGAAAAATGAGCAGATTTAGGCTGCTATAATTCAAACTGTAATAGAGGAAAATCATAGCTACCGTGTAGAGACACAAGAATTATGAATATGAATAAGTGAATTTTATATATAATTAATTCTACTGAGAAGCATAATTAGTTAATTGCATAATGGGAGGGAGATTGTTGCTTCCTATACACTCCTGAGCAGCAGGGGCCCAGGCACCTTGATACACCCTTACAGCAGTTTCTGTATCAGAAGCAGCTCAGTTGCTTCAGAGACGCTACCCTCTCACTCTAATCTTGCAAAGGTGTAAGAGCAGGCATGGCATCGTTTCCACCTCTCTGTCTCTCACAGAAGGAGGTATCATACCTCAGTTTAGAGTTGGCAGAGCCGTACCAAGGCATTCCAGTGCTTGGGGCAGGATGTTGATTTGCCTTCCTCCCACTGCTCCAGCTCCCAGCCCCACTGCTCCTCCTCCACCAGGCAGATCCTGTGGCCATTAATGCTCTTGTTCTACATCCCTGATACTCCCTCACACATACCAAAGGACACTGTTGCACTGACCTGAATATAACTCTTCTCCCTGGATGATATCATTAACTCTAAGTTGTCCTGGGAGTTCAAGCCACATTTTCTCAGCTCTGGGAGAGCTGTAAGATCCTCAGCATTTATAAAAAATGTTGCCTTGGACCTATGATGTACATTTTGATGGAAATTCATGTGGTACTTTACAGTGCTTCCATTCTCTTTTGTTACATTTTCAGACTTAAGAGACTACAAACAAGGTTCTACTTTCCCTTTAGGAAAAGAAACCTCAGTTTGTTAATATTGGACATTTAATAGGTCCATTCTTGGCAACTCTCTGGGGTTTTATATTTGCTTTTAAGGACTTATCAACAAAAAGATATTCCTGTCATCAGTGATATTGCTGTGGAGTCCTCTGTATCACTGGCTTGTTGGCTGAGTTCAAGTACAAGCAAAAAAATGCAAGTGGAAAGATCTCAAACATCTTTTTAAGCTTGTTTCTTTACAGTAGTTCAAAAGCAGAAACTTCTGTTGATAAGTAAAAGTTCCTCAAGCACAGGACTTAACAGTCAGACCTGGAACACACTGACGTTAATTCTCGGTGTGACTGTGAAACAAATTATTTCAGTTTTGTGGACCTTAATTGGTTCATTGCATGGAAATCAGAAACAAAATATTTTTGTCTCTGCTTTTAAAGAAATGTCAGGTCCTTGAACATAAAAAAGTGCAACTACTTAGCAGATCATTCATGGTTTGAAAAATTTTAACTGTCCCATCATGGTTTGTTTATGATACACTTCTTCATCATAGCTCATATTAGTACTTGAAGAGATGCTGTTCTCATTAGGAAAAAATCTTAAGTTCAGTTTTTTTCTTTGCCTATGTATTTAAAGGAGACATTTGGGCCAGTTAGCATTTTGGTCTTAGTAAATCATTGTCTTGGCTGTCTATTGCTGCTCTAATTGTTCAAATGCTGCAAGAAGGCACCAGAAGTTGTAACCTCCTAGGAGGCTGGCAAGCAGGAAAGAATTTTTAAGATAAATATCTGTGAAAATAGCTACAGTCACCTATTTGGAGAAGAGAACATCATTTTTCTTGGTGTTGACTTTCTATATATCAGAGTGGACACAGTCTTACCACCACTCAATAACGGAAGAAAGATCTCTGTCTCCATAAGTCATCCAGTAACCAACAATACAGGACCAGCTAATTCAGCATAACTTAAATTTTTCTCATTATTCAGAGGAGGATTAAATAGTCTGAAATGTTCTGTGAGAAAGTGAAGCACACAGTAGTAAGCAATAGACTGTATCCAAGTATGAAGTGGAAATGACAGTTGTCAGAGTTGCCAAATAGTTTTGTTCTCTATCAAAATCAATCTATTCTCAGTCCACTGGAAAAAATCATAATATGGTTGGGAGGAACCTCTTCAGTCAGTGTACTCAGACCTTTGAGGAACCACTCAGGGAGGTTTATTTCATAAACTGATTAAGCTCTGTCTCAAAATTAATTCTCATTTCAGTTCTCGTGTTACTACCGAATAATCATCACACAGCTTCATTCTTCAAATACCTAGATACTTTCTTCGGTTATCCAGCTTTACAAATGTATTTGCATTCTCTGAAATCAACCCTGAATTTGTTCCAATGCTCTTTTTTAGCTTAAATTTCTCTTTTTCTCAGTTATTCCTTCCCAACACATTTACAATGAGCCATGACCTGTCCACTTAAACTGTACTTTGCTAAGCCAAACATGGAACAGGGATATTCTCCAGGGTAGTCTGAAGTCTTGCATCCCAGATGTGTACCATGGCTGGGTTATGACTCTGCTGGGAAGAGACCACAATCACAGACAGGTTTCCAGGGCCTTGGTCAATGACATTAATACTTCCTTCTCTCTGGTGGAAATATGTTGTCCAATATATCACAGCATTGTGTTTGTTGTTTTATAATTCTTTACTGAAGCCCAGATAAGGGAAATTTATTGCATCTCCTTTATTTAGCAAAAACCAGAAATCTTATCAGAAAAAATGGCTGGATTACTGAATATTGTTTGCGCTTGGAGAATTCATATTGCTTTTTCTCCATTTCCCACACACCATGCCATTGGTAAAGGACTTTCTTCTTCAAATTACACTGTAAAGTAAGTCTTTCATATAACCAACTCAGTGTAACATATTCAAATTCTGTTTTATCCTCTCAAAAATGGTGCATATAATGCCTCCCTCTCATCTCTCCCTTTCTTCCCCCACCGTTTGGCAATAATCCTCACGAATACACTCATGTTTAATGCAATCAGAATATCAGAATTCTGGAATGAAATACATCTCATTCTCGCCATACATACACTCTCTCCCTTACATGCTAAGCTTTTCGAGATTAGCTTCCATTTCAGTTCTGGCAATTTTAGTGTTCATAAACAGTTTAAACAAGATATTGATTGAAGGGAACTTGAGTTCTGGCTGTTTGTAAGATAATACCTAAGCTCCTACTTAGAATTTCTGCAAAAAGAAAACCACACATTTCCCATGTCAGGGAGCAGCAAGAGAATGGCTGCTGCAGGGGGGAGGATGAGCTGGAAGCTGCAGGTGGCTGCGTATCTGAGCAGAGCAGAATGCTGCTAACAGGATCCATCAGCAGTCCCAGACAAAGGAAGGTCATTAAGCTGGTCCAGAATGTACCTAAGGGGTTCAGAGCAGGAAGAAACAGGCCAGAGACAAGACTAGAGACAAGTCAACAAGATAGGTCCAAAATCCAGACAAGAGACTAGGCTAGAAATGTATACATACAGTATAGCTCAGGCAAGGCATAAAGACACAGCCCAAGGTTAAACAGAGCTCCTAGAGAAATGGACAGAGGGTGCCTGGAGTGGAGGTCCCAAGGTGAGGTCAGTCAGGACAATTAAGGCCTGCTGGTGCACTCCAACATCATGGTGGTCTTGAAAAGCAGTACCCACCCTACTCCCAATCACTGCATGGATTGGACAAAAAGAAGCCCTAGAAAGGGAAGGGATGAACAACATGAACTTGGGAAAGAGCGTGGAAATGGTGTATCTGCGTGACAAATTCCTTGACTTTGACCCCTTCAGAGCCACTCATTTCTGCAGGCATCCAGCAGACAGAAGAACCCCTTTACTGTTCTCCTTATCTGCTCTGAGCTGACCTCGATCTTTTCCATGGTCAGCAAGATCCCAGGATCCCAAGACTTAAATGCTATTACGCATTTCTCTTCTTCCTTTAAATGCCATTTCGTCCATGCTGCAAGAGATGGACAAAACTCCAGGAGATTAAAAAAAAAAAACAAAAGAATTGAGTGCAGTCATATTAAAAAATAAGGGATGGGAGGTGTTACAGTCTTTCAATTGTTTCCATTTTTACCCTTGGGGAAGCAAAAATGTTTCTTGTCAGGTGGTAGCAATCTTATGAATGTTTTGACACCTGTATAAAAATGTTTTGTTAAATTATAGTGCTAATCCTTTAAAATGTTAATATGCAGGCCAACATTTATTGCCTTGATAAATGTCATTGTATTCAAATGGATGTAACAGAGATTTTATTACAATAATGCTGATCCAGGTCACTCCTCGATAGTCCTGTTAACTCTGCAGTTTCAAAGAGAGCCAGTGGAAGCAAAAAAACCCATATGCAAACACCACAACAAGATTTCAAGTCACTTTTCATGGCACTCCTGCTCTTTCAACAGCCACTTGACCCCTGGTAGAGTTTAATACACAGGATGTCCCTAAAAAGCCTGAGAGTGTATTTCTGGGTAGGGCTGCCTCTCTTTCTACTGCTCTACCATAGCTGCAGTCAGCCCATATTCCCACTTGGTAGCACCATTGGCAGTATGGTTTCTGAGAGGGTGTCAGAGTACTAAAACTGGCTTTTTCCTCTCCCTCAACAGAAATGATCTCCACCTGGTGAAGTTCTGGACACACTGTAAGGACCACAGGTTTAATGGACTCTCTGGAGAAGGGCAAGGGTGTGTGTCTTAAAACAGAACCTGCTTCTGCAGCTAAAACAAATTGTATTTCTTGCAGCAGTAATTTATAAAATTATGATGGCAAGCCTGTAGCCTCAGACAAGAGTTTATTATTGTCATTAGACTATGACTCCCCTGCCCCCAAATAAAACAAA
This sequence comes from Theristicus caerulescens, assembly GCA_020745775.1. Classification (NCBI taxonomy): domain Eukaryota; kingdom Metazoa; phylum Chordata; class Aves; order Pelecaniformes; family Threskiornithidae; genus Theristicus; species Theristicus caerulescens. The sequence continues at coordinate 123,134,888 of CM036559.1, read as the reverse complement.
GCTGTGGTTCATCAAAGCTTTACTTCATTTTTGCACCAATTTGACCAATCTGAATTTCCATTACGCTCAGATACAACCTGTAAAGAAACCTACTTGTTTTAATATATTAAATGTAGGGGCTGGCTTAAGTTCTTACTGTCAAGAGAATCTCACCAAAGGTAGTACAAGGTGAAAATATTGTGACAGTGTTTTCCGGTTCGTTGATAATGCAGCAGAAGATAGACAGAGACTGTAATGACAGGGGATACATATTTGGGTTCTGAAGGATTCTGGGATTTACAGGTGGAAGAGCATGGCCCGAACCAGCAGATGTTCAACCCCCAACCAGGGAACGTCAATGGCAACTGCTTGAGTGTGTTTGGAAGAGAGAGGGGCAGAGGAGTGGGAAGCAAATGAAGTCCTGTCAAGTAATTACCTCTCCAAAGAAAATCTTTTTTCCCCTTATTAGCTTATACAGTAACATTGATGTTTTTTGACTGATGCCTCCAAATCTCTATATGCCTTTTTCTCTGTTTCATAATCCCTCTTTCCCACTTTCTGTTGACTGCTCTGGCACAAGCCATTGACAGGTGTTACTGTAACTTTCATCACTGAAGTATTTTACATGAGGAAGTACAAAATCTGGTGATGCAAACCTAAACCGTGACTGCAGTTGCAGTGCTTTACAATTAAGACAAGCTTGATGAGGGAACAGTTTTCTCTCAGCTCACAGTCTGCACAAAGTCTACATTTTGTAGCTGGCTACAGCTTCTGTCAAGAGAAAGCAGATGGGGATGTCATGATATTTTCATAGTGAGAGTCCTAAAACACTCTAAGACTAATAAAAATAAAAAAAACTAATGATATACAGACTGCTAATACTTCCCCTGCTGTGAGACACAGCTTTAATTAAATATATTCACAGTTAACTAACTGCAGATTGGAGGGAGTACTGGGACTGAAAGGTCACCAGTGAAAGATCAACAATGACAGCCAACAGTCACATTAAAAAAGAAAACAAAACAACAAACCTGCTTCTTGGGCAGTGCCTGGGAAAAGAGACAATTTCTCATGGATAATCTGCAAAGTACTCCCCATTTCTGCAGCTGAAAGCATAAAATAGCAATCAAAAATAACTAAACACCACCAGCAGCACCCAAGGATGCCAAATTTCAGATGATGGAGGCTTCAGCCGCAGGGCAGGAAAGGTTCCCAAGACAACCTGCTCCTGCTTTGCAACGTCACCTCTCTCTCTCTCTCTTTTTTTAGCTTCCTCTTGGGACCTGCCAAGCCCAGTAGCATTTCCTCCAGAAGAGTTTTTGATATGCCAAAGAGTTATTCCCAAAGGGAATGAGCCTTCATTAGGGACCAAAAAGGGCATCTGGTTCAAATCAAATCCTGGATCAGGGAGCAGGAATATTTTGCCTTTACTGATACTAGACTTCTGCGGTTTCCAGGGAACAGAATGGGGCACAGAATGCCAATTCAATTAAGCAGCACTGTTGTTTCCTCTAACTCCAGCAGGGAAGTTCGCTGTTGCAAGGCAGAGACTCCTGGGAGACAGTAGTTCTTTGCTATGTGACCTTGGGCAAGATTCTTAATATTCTCATACCTCAGTTAACTGGCAAGAGTGTTGAAGTCTTAATTAACATGGAAGAGACATGAAGGTGACTGTAGGAAAAGTGCAGTTTTGTCATTATTACTTTTGCATTTGGACTAGCTGATGCACCTCTGCTCCTGTTGATCACCTTCCAAAACTGTTTCAGTTTTAATGAAAATACCGTGGCCGTTTGAATATGCTAATCTATAAAGTAAGAGTTATGCTACAGCTAATCTAGTCAAATCTAGGGGTTTGCTGAAAGAAGCAGTCAGGACTCCCACCTCCTCTATGCTCAAGTGCTGCCTTGTACTCATGCTTTCCTGAGTGCTCCATGAACTGGTAGTGCTCACTAAAGGCAGGGAAAAAAACACCTACCCCCATGAAATGTTGGAGTTAGAGAACAGACCTGGCTCAGTCAGATCAGATGAGCTCTGATCTGACTGAGCACATAGGGAACAGCAGGAGCACATTTCCAGGGAGCTGGTGCAGGGTGGAACAGGGAATGGCACCTCCAGCCTGGTAGCAGTAAGCTCCCGTTGTCCCATCTCAGCCTTATCCACGAAACTTCTCCTCTGTCCGAGCAGAAATCCCCACAAATTATTCAGTTTTCAGGTAAGAAGCACAGGGCCAGTAAATGTGACTCTTTTCCAGAAACAAGGGGTAACCTTCAGAAGTTACGAGGCATTAAAAGTCAAGAACAGTTTTAAAAACAAGCCCACGTATGCCTGCTTGGCACCCCGTGGTCCTGGAAGCCATTTCTTGTCCTTTCCTTTGCTTACTTCTTTCAGAGCTCTTTCCAGAGAGACAGGCAGCTGATAAGTGAGAGTGGAGGAGTTGCACAGGAAAGTGTAAGACTAAATTTAAAGTCTTTAATAAATATTTAGACCATTCCTTCATGATCATACTACGGCATGAAGAAAGCTTGCACGTTAACTAGAGCAGATGAAGGGCGAAGAAGGGAGGAATTCAGTGGCATGTTTCAGAGGGAAAAAAGTTCACATTTTGCTCAATTTTCAACTCTCCATGTTTTTCCAGTGACAATTGTTAAGGAAAAATAAATATAAAGTGAAGGAAAAAAAATTGCTTTCTCGTTTAAAATAGAATTTCAGCTGGGCAGTTTTCTCCCTTGATCATTCTCCCATTTTTTCAATACTGATCAATCCTTTTCCAGCAAAGGGGAGGGGGCAAAGTAAAGAGAAGAGAAAAATTTCCAGTTCATTACAGAAATAAAAAAATTCTTTTCCATCTCCTGATCATTAAGCTTTTGTTTGGTCTAGTGGAAAGAGGAGAACATGATTTCAAAAGTTGCATTTTTTTTAATTGAATTGAAATTATTTCACTAAAACCTGGATGTTGTTAATATTGCAAAGTCACCTAGTAGAAGGGACTAGAAGGAAAAATTGCTTCAGCAGTTGTTTTGGTCCAACGCATATTCATGCTGTTATCCTATTTGTAAAGTAAAAATTTCCCAGAAAAGGAGAAAAAATTCTGCCTCATCCAAGCCTCCTCTGATTGTACTTGTTCCCTGAAACTCAAACTAGCTCCTACAACTACTGATGAATCAGATTAATAAACCTACAGTGCATAGGCGTTCTAACACATGAATCCCTTTCTTTGGCTTTAAATTAAGACTTACGATTGGTTATCCTGTGGTATTTAAAAATTAGAAATTGCTCCTCCTCATGATCTCCTTGCTTTTAGAAGCCTGATGAGAACCGAATTGTATTTCCTTGAAATTCTTTATTTTTCTTCTGCTTGTTCCCACCCTTTTTTGGAATCGTCTGAGGTTGGAACTTGTCATATTTGTTATATAATAATTGAGTAATCTTCTATTTTTACCACCCTTAATCCTTATTTTTAAGGTTCAGCCACTAAGTGCTGTAAAGAAAAAAAACAAAGCTCTCACTCCAGAATAGACACATTGAGTTGCTAAGTTGAAAGGGCCTGTCAGGCAACATTGCAAAGACAATTCTATGCTTCACCTTAAAATAGCAGATCTAGGAGGTATTACCAAAACGTCAATTAACATTCATTCACACTAATGGAGGGAACAGAAGGCATGTGTCCTTCAGAGATCTGGCCTGTCATCTTCAAACCTGTGTTTGAAATTAAGTTTAATTAACCCCAGAGAATAAATCAAGACATTTAGCATCCCACTAAATCCATCATGAATCCCTTGGAAGGGAGGAGCTAACAAACTTATCCCAAAATTAAGTACTTTTGTCTTTTAGCAGGGAGAGAGAGAGAGCAGACATTTCCTTACCCACATTAATAATAGTGTAACTTCAGCTTCAGCAACAAATATAGTATGTTATCCAATTATGCGTGCAATGGCTCAGGTCCATTGGAAGCTGACCAGTTGCCCTCCAGTGAACGTAAGGATGTATCTGCTGTGTTTCTGGTGCAGCAGGTATGTTTTCTTTCCATGCTGTGCATGCACCCCAACCCAGATGGTGCTCTGGCACTTGTCAGCTGCTATAAAGTCCTGGCTCTGAACTGGGGAAAACCAGAAGCAGAGCTAATCAGTGTAGTCCTTACTCAGGAAAAGTATCATAAGACTACTGTTCACATAGGTATTAGCAGAGGCCTTTCTCATAGGAAAATGGAGTAGGCTGTTGGTCTGTTTCTGCAGCAGATTCTCAGCAGGAATCTATCAACTAGTCAACTGGCGATCTGTCCTTATGCCTTTTATTACTGTTGTCATGCTCTTTTCTGAGTGCTAATTGCACAAGTTTCTGGAATCTGAGACTTTTCTGAGACAGAATTCATTCGGGACAGAATGGAAGAGGGGGCTGTTACCCTTAATGAATAAACCAAGCAGCCATAACGACTGGGACCTTGAACTCCAGTTCATTTGTGTGTAAACTATAGAATTTTTAGGCATATGTGTATTTTTTTTTCCCTTTTTCCCTTTTTTAAATTATACAATCTTTAAACTTCCAGTGGTAAATCAAAGTAAAAAAAACCAAACACAAAACCAACACTGAGCCTATTAGTATGCACTTTGTAATACAGGATGAGTAAAATTTTTAAAAGATATGGGAGAGGTTTCTAAATTTTAATCACGGTGTCAGATTCGCTAGGCTACAATGGCTGTGAGATCAGCAAGCTTACAGTCTCAGCCATGGAGCAGGACAAAGACTGAGGCTGTTTGCTTGTACAGTGATGAGCCCCATGCTGCTCTGGTAAATTATTCTTTGTACTCCAGCTGATTAGGTGAAAGCAGGAACAACAGCATTGACCAAGTCAGTGCTTCCAGCTTCATTGCCCTTTCCATCAGTGAGGTGGCCCAATGACTCCTTAGCCTCATGCATTAAGAAGCCAGTTTACCTTTAATGTACTTAAAGTGACAGAGATAACCCATGAACAGCCCCATCCTCTGTGCGGCAGGGACAGAAGGACAACTGGAGGCAGTAACTTCATAAGCTGCCCCAAGCTTTGCCATGCTCACTCCCTTTGGGACCTATGTGATTTCCAGTAGGTCCATGGATAGCCAAGGGGGCCCACACACACACGTCTGACACCTGAATTTCATTAACATATTTGCTGTGGATAAAACAATTCACAGGGTTGCACAACTAAATGCATCTAGATAACGCATGGCTTTAAAATGTGGGAAGCTTTACACTGTTTTAATGCAATTTTAGATTGAGATTTTATTTATAAGGTGACTGGAACACTGTGATTGCAATCAGAAGGGCTTCTTCCTTTTTAAACAGGCACATTTTGGAAAAAAAATGGTTCGCATTCATTTATTCATAGTCTCAGTTACTATGACCCAGAATGACTCATGTTTACAAGTATCTGTGTGATTCTCCAGGCCACCGATTAGCTTTTATGCAGCTTTTGAAAGGTGCCACAATTTGCAAATTGTACACCAATATGAAATAAGTAACGAAATCACCCCTAACTACAGACACTAACACTTTAAACTGAGGCAATGCCATTAACATTACAATAATGCTTTCTTGGATTCACAATAAGATGAAGCATAGGTCAGGGGTTTACAGCCTTTGCCCACCCAGGATGGGTCAAAACTTCCTTTTTATTTTTTAAAAACCTATTAATAATTCATATTAATGTACTGTGCATTCATTTGTTGTATCAAACTTCAAAATCAGGGTAAATTTAGCAGATGCTCAGATAAACATCTGTAGCTCTTGTTAAAATAATAAAAACAAAATTTGTTTCCTTGGAAGGTCAGCCTAAATGTCATCTTCTGTCTGCCTTATTATCAAAGATAGGATTTCTTTACAGAAATAATTCATGTGAAGCTGTTTAGTGTCATAAATTCCCAGTCCCAAAGCTACCAAGAGTGTCTCCTGGCTGAATATCATACCTGGCTCTTGTACAGATTTTCTGATTTGTCTCACGCTTTAGAAAGAGCTCTGCAATTGTTACCTTTATACTTAATAATGAAAAAAAGAAAGCATCAATATTTAAAAAAATGAGAAGGACAGGTGCTACTTTAAAAAATAAGCACTTATACTATGCTCTGCTTAAACATATTGTGTATATTGAAAAAAATACAATGTGCAAAAGGCACAGCTTGGGTAAGGCTATATATACAAAAGTGATTTTATTCTTGCAGCATAACAGTTTACTGCTTGTTAGTCATAAAACTAAGGCAATTTACTTCTCAGTTGCAGACATCTAACACTGTTATTAAGTCCATCACCACCCTTCAGCAGGCAGGTAGAAACCACAACAGAACCAATCATTTTTAATTGTGCGACCAGACTTTCAAGAATCTTGGCACAAATTTTGAGGCAAGGATTCCTGTGGTCTCAGTGTCACATCTACATTGCACTCTGCCACTGAGTGTGCAGAAAACAAGTAGGCTTGCCTGCAAGAAGCAATCTAGCCATAGTAAGTCAGAGCTTGACAGAGGCTAATTTCTCCTGCCGAGAATCTGAATACGGCCTTAGAAACAAAACAAGCCGTGTTAGTTCAGATCTCTTATCTAAATTACATTGGATGTTTTGAGGATCCAGACACCCAAAGTAGGTCTAGACAAGTGAATCTTTACACAGGATAGTCGCAACCCCCTGGATACCAGCAAGTCTTTTTTACTTCCATTCTTTGTTTCATTGTTTTAATTCTCCCAGCCAGACTATGATGTTAATGCCTGTTTCATTTATAGGGTTTTAAAAATGTTTTTATATATAAAAAAATTAAAAATATTTCAGATTATACCAATGGGACAGTATAAGAGGGCAATATTTTTCTATTTTTGTTCTTATTTAGGTTGTCAGCTTAGCAGGGAAGAAGGAAGTATAGCACCAAGCCCATAGGGATCCTGATCTAATCAGAGGTTTGTAAGCATTATTGCTATACAAATAATAAAATGTCTGAATCTCTTTGAAATTCTAGAACTGCTGACTATTAGTCATTTTGTATAAACAATAAAAGTCTTAGAAGGCCAAGCTGATTAGACCCAGTTATTTTAGTGTCATTAGTAAATGAAAGCATCCATGCATCCATTACCAGTCCTGGCATAGTTCAGTGCTGCAGCATTCCTATTGCAGTTCAGAACTCCCGTTCGAACACCCCAAATAGACATTCCATTTCTGTCATTTTGATTTATAAATCAAAATATTTCTAGCGGTTTCCTATTTCCTTTTGAAGAGAGCTTACCAAAAGGAAATGCAGTTTCAAAGCCATCTTTTGTCCCCAGTACCGAGTACATGCTTGGGGAACGCCTTCAGAATTCATTTTGAGCAGTCTTTTAAATACATGCTGCTAGCAACAGCTAACACCATGATGGTAGCAAAACTGTCAGTGCAAAGCATTCTGGGATGATGACTTAACTAAATACTTCAGTTTCAACACAGAAAAGGACTTTAATAACTATTCATATTAAATAGTAATGCATAAATGAATTCATTTAGTGCAAAGGTCTTATAAGCATTAGAAATACACAACATAAAATACACAACCATCTCTCCATTTGTCAGTTGGGATAACACTTAATGAAATAAGCAGAGAAAACAGAAATAAGGATATTTACTAATATAAAGTAAGTGAGCCAAAGAGAAGTGCTTTATTGATTTCATTACTTAGCTCATTGCAACCTACTAACCACCCTCTCAAGCACTATATATCAAGAACACAGATTAAAGTCAGGAGCTGGAGTAAGAACTGGAGCTGGATTTTAAGGCTAGATAATGGTATGCTCCCATGTTTTGTGCCTTCTGTGTTTAAAAGTCAGTATTTTATTTGGCTCTGACATCAAATAACCAAAAATTAGCCACCTGGATTGGAATGCAAGCATCATCAGCATCAGTGCTAGTATTTAGTTTGCAGAAATAGAGGTCAAAGTGAAAAGTGATAAGAAGTACAAATCTGACTTTATGGTGATGTGGCACACTTACTGCATGCCCTTCACAATTCTCACTATGGAAAAGAGCCAACACAAAGCATCCAGAGTATAATTCAGCAGTGGCTTTTATACAGCTGCCCATTTCTGGCATGGTAGGTTGAGGCAGTGCATCCAACTAGCTAGCTGCACTTCAGTTCTATGAGCTCTAGGTGATAAATGATCGTCCACTGGTATTATTCCAACTCAACGGGAACAACTTTGGCCAGAACTTCTGCTCCCCTCTGCCCACAAATGCATCCTAAATCATTATCAGATTATCTATCCTTAATGGGCAATCTGTTGACCTGAGCAGGCAGCATTGTAGTTTGTCTGCATAATATTCTGAGCCCATCTGTGTGACTGATAACATGAGCTCTTCACATTTTTCCAGTCTTTTCCTGGGCTGTTCCATGAAAAAGATATAATGATTACAGAGAAGTAGAATTTAGGACAAGTAGACTATCTTGCTGCCTTTGTGAGGTACAGTTAATTTAGATAAACTAAAGTTTAGAAGGTTTATCTGTCAAGTCCATAAATGGGTTTTTACCTGGGATATAAAATATAATGCAAGTTTGTAAATGGAGTAAAATTTTTTATAATTATATTAACAGGCAGTGGTGATATCCAGTGGCCAGGCAGTCACTTATCCTTTTCAAGTTCTTATTCCAATGGCATCTTTTAATGGATAGGTTCCTAAGCATATCAGAAAGAGTAAATCCAACATAAAATCATATAAGTAATTTGTGCCTCCTTGGAGACATGGGGTTGGCACGGAATCTTGAATTCAAGAAAAAGACCATATAAAACTAATAATGATTAATGGTCTATTTGTCTTTTTGTTTGCTTTCATTGATCAAAGTCAGTCCTTGTTGCAACTCAGAACACCATGGGCTTTGACAGATTCACAACAGAACATTTGATCCATGAGGTTTTTATGAACTTTGCTGGACATGACTGGGGAAACAATCTTTTTTAACTGTGGTACCACTAATCAAATGTGGAAATAAAAGGATAGGTTTTGATACAGTTACAGTTTAAATAAGCTGGATCCAAATCAAATGCCTGAGATCTAAAATAGAATAGGAACTAAATAGTACAGCTGAATTCATGGAAGTACTTAGCCTGCTAAGATCCATGCTCTCCCCCAAATCTTTACAGAATTCTAATTTCACTTCTTGTGCATATTGCAGATCACTCCCTGTGGGGCCAGAATCACCAAAACCAGATTAGTTCTAGCACCAACTTGGAAACACTGGTTCCTTAATTCTAGCTGTAATTATTTCATGTTTTTTGGATAGGATATTCTTGGCTCAGTCTCTGGGATGTCAGTGCATATCATGGTAGTCGTGCATTCAGTGTCATGGAAAATGAAGTTTAAGCCAAATAGCTCTGTAGTAGCTGTTTTAATTAACTCAGAGACGAGAAGTTTAAAAAGGGCCCCAGTGTTAAACAGCTCACCTCCCAAAGCATGTCTGCTTATCCGTTTTTGTTTTGACAGTGATTTATGGCTGTGATTCTTGCATAGCGAAGTAACAGCAATACTGCCCTAGGTCATATCTTATGAGACTTAAAAAACCAAGGCTGTCCATGAGTTGTATTCCACTATATTACACCACAGATGTGAATTGAAGATAAAATACATTTAAGACATACATACTTAGCTACCTCACCTCCTCTCAGCCTGCTACTCGTTTCCACTCTGACACTCCTTTTACTACCTTAAAATGTGGAAGATGCTCAGCATCAGAATTGACAAGGATCAATCCCAGCATAAATAGTACCTCTTTCATCCTTGATGCCTTTTCCTTGAAATATAACTCCTCAAACACTTGTGAATGAGAAACTAGATTGCCATACCATGGAAAAAAGGGTGATTCCCAGATTGCATCAAACAGAGGAGGCCAGCCCCTCAGTCTAGAAGGACCTGGAGTGGACCTGAGAATTTAAATGGGTTGTGGAGGTGCTGAGAGACCTCAGACAGAGCAGGCTTCCCATTGTGGTAGGTGCTATTTGCATGGCAAGCATCTGTCTTTTCTTTTCTGGAAAGAATCTGCAACATAAAAGCGATCTGTAGCAGACACACTACCCGTGTCTGCTTCCCCTCCTCTGTAACCCTAAGAGGGCAGAAAGAGGAAAGAGCAGGCATTTCCAAGACAGCCATAAGCATTTTGGTCAGCATCTCTAAAATTTTTTTCTTTATTATTTGTTTTAAATGGATACAGTTTAAATTGGCTACCACGTAGGATGTGCAGAGTACATCCCTCTTCATAGTGTACAAGTGCAGATTCCAAACAAACATACTGTCAGATTATACATTCTAAAAGTCAATAGGAATGCATTTGACTGATCTCATACAGTCCTCTTCCTAGCATGGGACACTGAGCCTTAGCCCAGCAATTCCAGTATGCAGGCACAAGTGATACTGGAAATAGTTAAAGTTATAAAATTTGTGAAGTGATGTTTACTTCTGTTGCATCTCTACTGTGGATGAGCTTGTAATTAACTTTATTCAGTTTTCTTTCTTAGTTAAGCTGCCAAGAAAAGGCAGTAACATCAAAGTCCTTCGTCACCTTGTTAAAAGATGACTTAGTGCCTGAGGAAAGATACCAGACTGTTCAGCAGACTAACAGCAACAGAGGGTACATTCCTATTTAAATGGATTTCCATCATATTATCCAAGTTTTCTTGAGAGCCTTATTCTGCTCTCCCTATGTGCAAATACATTTATAGAGACAGATCATTTCTACAATGTTTGTCTGTACACAGGTAGGTTAGAAATCACTAGAACTACTACAAGGCTTGCTTGCTTGCTCTATACACATGCTACAAAAATTATAAACAACATGGGATGTGTTAGGCAACTGCAGAGGACTCCATAAGCTCTCTTCATACAGCCATTACTATTCTGGCCAAAACTAATAAAACTGACAAAACTGTCACTGCCCTCTATGGACTAAGAACTCATCCAGTGACATTAGACAGGGCATCCTGAAAAGATACCATCAGTGCATAATACTTGGACTGAATGTGCAAAAACCTATATATTTATCCATGAATATGATTTGGTCCCAATTTCACTTCCTTACAACATTCACTAGTTAAGATATATAATAATGACTGGAATATTATACACTTCCCTGTCCTTTGTAGAAGGATCACTGGGTTACGCTGCCATAAATCAAGGGCACTGCTGAAGTGGTAAGTGGGAGGAAAACACAGCAGGTGCAGAAGAGAGCAGAGCAAGAGGTCTAGGACTAAAGAAAGCTGTCCTTGTCCAGAGAAAGGAAGCAATTATCTTCAGCACTCTGCAGACAGACAGAGCACTGTTATTCACTTGGACTTTGTCAGTGGTGGTAAGGCTTGTTTCCAGTTCCCTAGAGATCGAGATTCATTGGTCAGTAGAGACATGCCTATTGAAACTGTTTTATTTGTAAAAGTAACACTTTTACAACTGGAAACAGTAGAAAGAGTTAGGTAGCTAAAATACACTCAGTATAATAGAAAGCAGATGTTATATGAAGTAGACATATTACAAGACCCAGCTGTAAGATCAGGGGACATCACCTACATTCAGCATTGCCAAGTTCATATATTATCTTTAAATTGAGCAGTCATCTAGTTATCCCTATTGTGCTTAGCTTTCTAAAAATCATAATTTCGTAGGCAATATTAATTATAACAATAATAATTCCCCTTGGAACTATTTGTGTGTTCATAACATGGGCTGAAATAACAACAATGAAGGGAAGTACCAGGAGACACTGTTCTGTGTTTTTAGTCTTATTCCTGGACTCCCTCACTGCAAGGAAGAGAAATCCAGTGAAAGTATTCCAGGTGTCCAAGCTCCACAATCTCAGCTACTTTCAGTACACAGTTTTTAGTTTGTTCTTCCTCTAGTCCTTTACCCTAAAATATCATTATGTATACGCTCTAAAGAGAAGTTCCCCTTTTCTTAGGTAAACAGCCAAATTCTGTCCTCAGTTACCATAGCATAAATCAATCAAGTGCCTATAGACTGACACAGCCTAAATGAAGACGGTTGTTTCTGTCTGGTGCCACTGGGCTTAATTAGGATTGAGGTAGTGCATAGACTTCATTATTGCTTTCAGCTGAGAAATAAATCTCCAAACATATCAGTATGAACAATGATTTATAGATGTACTTTCATTTAATTATTCTAAACAAACAAACACAATGTAGGATGCATGTTTATGTTCTTGTGAAATACTTATAGAAGATCTTTAATGTATACAATAGTCTAATTTTGAGACAGCAGCTGAACATTATTGTGCTGGTTTTGGCTGGGATAGAGTTAATTTTCTTTATAGAAGCTAGTATGGGGTTCTGTTTGGGATTTGTGCTGAAAACAGTGCTGATAACACAGGGATGTTTTAGCTATGGCTGAGCAGTGCTTACACAGAGTCAAGGCCTCTTCTGCTCCTCACCCCACCCCACCAGTGAGGAGGCTGCGGGTGCACAAGGAGTTGGGAGGGGACACAGCTGGGACAGCTGACCCCAACTGACCACAGGGATATCCCACACCATATGGCGTCATGCTCAGCATATAGAGCGGGGGGAAGAAGAAGGAAGGCGGGGGACGTTCAGAGTGATGGCGTTTGTCTTCCCAAGTAACCGTTACGTGTGATGGAGCCCTGCTTTCCTGGAGATGGCTGAACACCTGCCTGCCGATGGGAAGTAGTGAATGAATTCCTTGTTTTGCTTTGCTTGTGTGCGCGGCTTTTGCCTTACCTATTAAACTGTCTTTATCTTAACCCATGAGTTTTCTCACTTCTACTCTTCCAATTCTCTCCCCCATCCCACCTGGAGGGAGTGAGTGAGCGGCTGTGTGGGGCTTAGTTGCTGGCTGGGATTAAACCACAAAAATTATTTGATAGAGCAATAAGCCATCTAGTTGTGATGCACTGTTGATGTTGAAGTACATCACCTTTGCACTTAATGGGTTTCAGACAGCTAGAAATGATCCCAGCACTGTGAATCCACAGGTTTTTATCAGTTCAGGTAATAACTTCCTTCTCTCAGACTGAGGGGAATAACCAAAGTTCTGCCTTCAAAGGAAGAAACTTTCAGCTTTGGAAAGCAAGAACAACACAGAGATGGAGATAAACCCAGATTCCCCTTGTAGAAATAAAAAAAAAAAAACAGTTCCCAGGCAACCTTTTTCCAGTAATGATGTATGCTTTGGAAAGTGGGCAGTCCTTCTGGTACAGAGCCCTTTCATTTCGTCTCACTATTCTGAACCATAATCTTCCTTGTTGTTCTGGGGCTGGAAGGTATCCTTTGGAGTGATATGCCATGCACAGCTCAAGGTGTTTTTTTCCCCCAAGCATATGATCCAAGTGGATGAGTTGCATTTAAACAGATTCCAGCACTTCAACATTTCATTCAAAGACACATGGGACTTAAGAATGCAAGCCCAATTTTTTCTTAATTGCTTTGGACTACAGCAACTTGAAATCATATTCTGTTCATTACTCAAATCATATGTACAAAGGTATCACCACTCACAATGCAATATTTTATGGAATGTGAAATCCATAGTTGTCTTCACAAACCAGAAAGTTGGAGGAAATCTATAAGCTCAATTTCTTTTAATCACCATTCATTGCAAGCCAGTAATCCCTCAGAGGCTACAGTTTATCTATGTTGGAGGAAAAAGAAAGTTCACCCTCCCCATTAGTTCCCCTTTAACCTAACTTTGCTTCCAGTTAGGCTCTGTCCTAAGTGTAGTCACCCTTGGGGTCTGTTAGTGCTCTGAAGAAAGCTGACAGCTCTGAGGGTGCTGAAGTACTTCATACAAAACCTCAACAACAGAAACACATCTAGCAACTGGAACTGTGGCTGCTAGGGGAGGAAGCTGGAAACTCTGCCATGTCTGTCCTTTGTCACACCCAGGTAGTTTCTTGGATCACTTCTCTAAGAACAACATCCCCCAACCAAGGAGAAGAGTCTACATATCCCAAATGGTAAAGTCAGCCCCTAGAAGAGGAATTCTGACTTTCAGGACAGCATGTGCTAACCTGAACTTCAGACCTAAAACTAGGATTCAGTCTATTGCATGCAGAAATTTAGTAGGTGCTCAGTTTTTCTTGTTAATTCAAACATATTAAGTAAGTATTTAAATCAAAGAGCCATCCTCAGGATGCATCTCAGACTGGGGAAATGCTGAGATAAATGAGGTTAAGAAAAGTAATTCTCTCTCTTTTTACCACATATTGAAATAGTCTAGCTTTGCACCAGGGACTAATTCCACAGTAGTTAACTTATGACCACGTCAGAAAGTGGTTTCAAACTCTGCCAAGATGTTTGAGAAATGAATGACATCCAACTCACTTTCTATCCCATTTAGCAAGAGGTCAGTTTTAACCTTGTTTTGTTGTATAAAAAGTTCTTTTTCTGGTTTAAGAGTTATGATATGATTTGATTTTACCTTTGGATGACAATTCAGCTAGTAGAAGATTGCCAAACCCAAGCATTAAAAATACATCTATGAGTCAGCTCCAGAGAATGCAATTGGAAAAAAAAAAAAGTAATTAAAAAAGGCAGATTATCACATTTAAATATCTAAGCTACTTTGAACATGTTTTTGAGATTTAATCTATAAACATGAGGTATGGTATCTTTTTTTTTTTTGAGGGAAAAACACATTAGAACTGGGACTTTTATGCTGAGCAAAATGATATCTGTTTAATCAAATTCAAGAGCTGACAAAAGGTTAGTATCAAATTCCATGTAGACTTTCCATGACCAACCATTTCTGCCATCACAGATCATTTAAATCTTAATATATTTATCCCCACATAGTTATCCCTTTGAGGCAGGGTAGTAATTACATCTGAGTTTCCCAATGTCTCACAACAAGTCCAGGAACAGAACTCTGGTATTGTTTGCTCTGTGATAGTAATTTCTTCACAAGAACACTTTTTCACATTATACAGTTATTTTGTCTTCAGCCCTACAGCACTCATTGAGCCAGACCTTGTTTACAGTTTATTCATCAGAACTGCTGAAACCAAGGCACAGGAATAACCGCTCAGACAAAACTGAAGAAGTGCATCAGTTAGAACTAGATCCCAGGGACCTTGCCTTCCCTACATACATTTTATCTTCAAATCAAGCATCCTTCTTGCCATGAGAGGTAATAGAAATCATCCAAAGCAAGATATGCCCTACTAACATGCCTGTTCATGAATATCACTGAATAAACGAGATGATTTCCAGCTGAAGAGCCTGTTAATATTACTGTGTATAGAAGTAACTGTGAGAAAATCGAGGCTACTTAGGGAGACAAGTGGATATCTAAGAGACATTGGCTCTAGTCCTATGTCCTGTACAAGTCTAGCAAGGCATGCTGTCTGCTTGGTACTTCAATTGTCTCTCCCAAAACAACAGGAATTGTGAAACTTGTCTGACATTGAGAAGTTCTTTGGAAGCTGAGTTTAACAAGTGCCATACAAGGAAGACCAATGTTTTCAGTTATGAAGCATTTCCATGAAATGAATGTACTCGCCTGGAAGATGGGAAAGAGATCCTCTAAATCAGGCAGTGCACTTGTACGGACCTGGATTTCCCCACATCTCACTGGCCTGATCTCCAGATTAACAGCTTTATCTGTAGTATTATTATGTAAAATGAATTCTGGAAATGAGAAAAGACAGCTTTTTTTAAACTTTTATTTCAGGAAAGATACTGGTTTCAGGCAATAAATATTTCTGGCTCCCTGCCTTCTTACCCTTTCATTACCTTTTCCCTCAAAAAATGGGAAAAAAGATCCCAACAAACCTTACCCCATTCTTTAGCAACAGCAAGAGACTAATTTCTAACGATGACAAGGGGAAATGGCTATTCTGAGAAGGCCACTCAGGCAGATACCAAAGTTCAAGTTAAATAACAATAACAATAACAATAACAATAACAATAACAATAACAATAACAATAACAACAACATCAGTCACAGACACTTGGAAGGGTTTGATTCCATCCTAACACAATTTTTTAACGTAACCATTTTTTAAGAATACTTAAGGCTGAAACTTTAGAGCTATACTTGAAAAGCAAAAGCCACAAAACTAAAGTTTCATTGTAAACAGTTGCTTTTCAAGAGCAAGCTATCAAATTTATCAGTAAGGGAACTCCCAAATCACACCTACACACCCTGAAAGCCTTTCACACCCACTTCAGTAACTCAAATACACACAGGGTCCAAAGTAGAGATGGCCCCAAACTGCTGCCCAGATTTCAAAGCACATGTGTTCAGTACAGATATGCAGGGAATGTGTCCCCAGCTTCTGCTGAACCACAGTAGTTCACATCAGCCCCTGCTGATATGAAGTCTAGCGCATGTCTGTACTGTACAACTGTATGAGATTCAACAAGGCTCAGTGCCGGGTCCTGCACTTGGGTCACAACAACCCCATGCAACGCTACAGGCTTGGGGAAGAGTGGCTGGAGAGCTGCCTGGCAGAAAAGGACCTGGGGGTGTTGGTCAACAGCCGCCTAAACATGAGCCAGCAGTGTGCCCAGGTGGCCAAGAGGGCCAATGGCATCCTGGCTTCTATCAGGAATAGCGTGGCCAGCAGGACCAGGGAGGTGAGAGTGCCCCTGTATTCGGCACTGGTGAGGCCGCACCTCGAATACTGTGTCCGGTTTTGGGCCACTCACTTCAAGAAGGACATTGAGGTGCTGGAACGTGTCCAAAGAAGGGCAATGAAGCTGGTGAAGGGTCTAGAGAACAAGTCTTATAAGGAGCAGCTGAGGGAGCTGGGGTTGTTTAGTTTGGAGAAGAGGAGGCTGAGGGGAGACCTTCTTGCTCTCTACAACTACCTGAAAGGAGGCTGTAGTGAGGTGCGGGTCAGTCTCTTCTCCCAAGTAACAAGTGATAAAACGAGAGGAAATGGCCTCAAGCTGCACCAGGGGAGGTTTAGGCTGGATATTAGGAAAAATTTCTTCACTGAAAGGGTAGTCAGGCACTGGAAGAGGCTGCCCAGGGAAGTGGTTGAGTCCCCATCCCTGGAGGTATTTAAAACCCAGGTAGATGTGGTGCTTGGGGACATGGTTTAGTGGTGGACTTGGCAGTGCTACGTTAATGGTTGGACTTGATGATCTTAAGGGTCTTTTCCAACCTTAACGATTCTATGATTCTATGATTAATGCATGTTTTCTTCAGCTCAGAGAGGCTGTAGCATCACAGATCAACTATTAGCATTGCTCCTTAAAGAGGAGAGTTAAGGCTGAAGGAAAAATGTGCTTGTATTAAGATTAAAGTAAATTAAGTAAAAATTAATCCATGACTGCAGCGATATTTTATGTGCAAGAAACCCAAATGTCAGCAGAACATCAGAGAACCCTAAAGTATTGTCTTCTGTTCTGCAGCCTTCCTTGTCACTGAAATAACAAACCTACATAGGAAAAAGTGTTTCATGGCAATACAGGAGATGGTGATTTAGTTGCTCCAAACAAATACAAAGAAATGATGAATACTTACATAGGAACGTGGAGTAATTAAAATAAATCCCTTTTCTTTACAAAACAGATAGCCCGTTTATGAGGAAATATGTCTAGGTTATTGTCGTGGTTTAACTCCAGTCAGCAATCAAGAACCACATGGCTGCTCGCTCACCTTCCCCCCCCGCCCCGGTGGGACAGGGGAGAGAATTGGAAGAGCAAAAGTGAGAAAACTTGAGGGTTGAGATAAGAGCAGTTTAATAATTGTAATGAAAATATAATAATAATAATAATAATAATAATAATAATAATAATAATAATAATAATAATAATAATAATTTGTAATGAAAAGGAAAACAAGAGAGAGAGAGAAACAAAACCCAGGAAAAACAAGTGATGCAACCACTCACCACCCGCCAACCGATGCCCAGCCAATGTCTGAGCAGTGGCCCTTGCCCCCTGGCCAAGCCCCCCCAGTTTATATACTGGGCATGACATCATATGGTATGGAATAGCCCTTTGGCCAGTCTGGGTCAGCTGTCCTGGCTGTGCCCCCTCCCAGCTTCTTGTGCCCCTGGCAGAGCATGGGAAGCTGAAAGGTCCTTGACCAGTGTAAGCACTGCTTAGCAACAACTAAAACATCAGTATGTTATCAATATTATTCTCAGACTAAATCCAAAATGCAGCACTGTACCAGTTACTAGGAAGAAAATTAACTCTGTCCCAGCCAAAATCAGGACAATTATTCTTGACTGATAAGCCAATAAAGAAATTAAAGGAAGAACACCACAGCACTGAGTTTTTAAGGAGAAAGGAATATGGCACTTTGTCAGAAGAGCTAGTGAAAAAGCATGAGTTCCTAGAATCATGAAATCCTCTAGAAAACAAAGAAGAAAAATCAATAATAATAATATAATCCAATGAACTGTAAAGTCTAATATTAGAAAAAAGTAGGGCAATGATATAAAGAAACTGAAAAAATTCAGGAAAATTATATCTAAAAAAATCTAGCTACAGTCACCAGCAACTTCTAGGGGATGAAAATTATCTTATTCAAATAAAAACAAATAGTAGAATGCTATCATCAAAATCACAGATGAGTGGCCTACCTGCAAAGCACCTGATAATATCAAAAAGAAAAAGAGAAATGCAGCACAAATTGAACAAACGCACTCTTGGGAAGGAACTAACAATATAAAAAGAGAAAGAGGAAAGAGAACAAAACAACCTCATGAAGGATGCCTTTACACATGCACATGCATTGCTCTCAGCAAAATTCACAGGACAACTCTCTCAATATTCTGTTATGATGGGAAAAATACAATGTTCAGTCAACTGTCCCAATTTAGAGAGGTAACTCAGTAAGGCAAATTTCTTCAAGGCAATTGAAGTACACAGGAACCAGTGATAAAAACAGCTACAAAACAAAGGAATGTTTATCCACAGCTGATCTCATCCAAGACAGAAAAAGCACTACCACTAACAGTAAAATATCCTCAACAGTGCAATTCACCTGCTCCAAAAATCAATAGCACTCATATTCATCTTCCCACATTTAAGCTACTCAACCCTTCTTGGCTACAAAGTGAGGTGCATGGGGTGGAATGCAGGAAAAATAGAAACACTGCCCAGTTTCACCAAAGTCGCATCTCTAGATGAGGATTTAACAGTGTTCAACACTAACACATCTCTCTGCTTTCTGTGAAGCTGCTTTCTGGGGAGAACAGCATGTGGAGGAGCTTCTCCACACTACACGCCTGTTTAAGAGCTCGGTGGCTGGTCTGGACTGAGTGACAGCCCTGGGCCTGGCTGAGGGACAGTCTGATTGACAGACTGCTTCCTCACAGAATGTGAAACTCAGCCTGGAAACAGAATACAGGAGTCAGTCACACTGTTACTGACAAAGAAAATCCCATCTATGACCTTAACCACACCAAGACAACTGGGGCTGATAGAAAAAAGTGCCTAAATAGGGACACACATTATATCCAATGGAGAAAAATGCTACAGAAATAGTTCTCAACTTCAACCAAGTTCTTTGTCTAAAAACCACCAAGCAACAGCTCAGGGATTTTTCTGTCACATTGTTTCAGTGTGCCTTTTGTCTGTTATTTCTAAGAATTAAAGCCTGCTCTTTCCTCTAGGTCAATACTGGCAAATAAGATATGTATCTAGATACCTCAGCTCTTTCTAAAGCTATTAACAACAGGAATTCAACACTGCAAACATCCAAATTCCTCTCTATCTCATCTTGTAAAAGAGCTTGTGATCTAATTGATACCAATTCTAGGAAGCAGAGAAGAAAACCTCATGTTTTCATTGTGGTGTTTGTGCATTCATTTGCAGTAAGTGCATCATGTTACCGTGAAGATGTCTGTAAGGGCTTTAAGAGCAAGACAGGGCAGTGCATTTTAAATTGATTGTTTGGGAGGAATATCTTTAACCCTGCCCTGAGAATGCCTTAAATGAGGCAGAAGAGCTGGATCTCATATACGGTTCTGTGTACGAACCATCAATGTCAAGTACTGTTCTACAGTCTTAATATTCACTGCAGAACTGAAAGGCTTAATTACATAGAAGCCTCTTGTATTTGGTGTTTGAACTGAAGAACAACCATCAACCAGCATTGCTGTAACCACACCATTGCAGACTGGGCTAATAGAAAGACAGCATCAACAAAAAGTACTTAAAGAGACAGACAGTGAGGAACAGGACTAGGCAGAGCATTTCCTCTGCTGTTACCCCAGATGACCAACAAGGAGATGTCTGCATCAACGGTGATCAGCTTGCTGGCCAAGTGCGGCTCATATTTACACCAGATTTATGCCTGCCAAAGAGGATAATATGGCTCATATTTCCAAGCAATATTGACAGCCCCCAAGTTGGAACTGGTTCAGATCCACTCTCATGGGTGCAGCTCCCACTGCAGTTGATGGGAACTTTATCTCTGTAATTGTACCAATGTAACCAATTATAAAATCAGACTTCCAACCCAAGATTCCATTGGATTATTTTGGCGGTGCTTAGTTGACAGACTGTGGTACTCCTAGTAGTTCTGTGTATTTGAACAGATCTATTAAAAGAAATAAAAAGGATATCACAGTAAGCCCCATAATTAACAGACTACTAAAATCCTATTACAGCAGCAAGAAGAAACGTGTCCCTTCATACAGGTACCTTGTGTTTTACTAATCTAGAAGATTAGTGGGCAAATCAAATTAAAGCAGAGTCCTCAGATGAACAAGTAAGAACTGAATTTCATTGTGTTCCCATCAAATCTCTGGATCTGGATCTCCAGATCTCTGCAAAAAGTCTTTACATCATGATAACATGAGAGGAGGCATGAAAGAGAAAAGTTTGGCTCTGGATGAGGCACATCTTTGATGAAAAATTTAAACTGGCCTCTTGTATGCAGAAGCAGAATTAATTTTAGATTTTTTTTCAGCTGTCCTTAAAAGAGAGGACAACATAGGGTCATTTTTTTTTTTTTTTTTTTTAGATTTCCTGCAAGAGGGATGTTTTAGTTGTGGCCATTCTCAGCAGAAACAGGTTATTGTTGAGCCTATAATGTCTTCTATCAGACCTCACAGCAGCCTTTCTTTCCACACCTCTAGGAATGCACATCCCACTAGAGCCAGAGAGCTCGCCGGCTACAATTCCAGAGTCCTGCAGCTCCCTCTGCTCTCCCCAGTGATTTGCAGGACCAAGAAGACCTTGCACTGCCTAGGCCCAAGCTACCAGCTGCATCAGTGGTAGCAAGCACATTCTTTAATGATACAAGAGAGAGAACACCAGCTATGGGACCTAGGGAGCTAAGAAGAAATGAACTGGTTTACAAAATTCATGTTTGAGAAGACACCATGCTGGCACCAGGACTGACCTGGGGATCTTCACCCATTCTGCACCACAAAGTTTGGAATCTAAGCTGCCTCAGATTGCCAGTAGTGGGAATCACTTGTGCCCATGCCAGTCAAGCATGGATTTAACAGCAATGCTGTTTTCCCTTTCATAATACAGTGTAGGACAAGGCAGTATCATATCACTCTACCAAAGTACTGCACTGCAGATAAATTTTGTCCCAGCTTGACATTCTGCTAACCATCTGATCTTTAAAAAACAACTTTCTGAATTCCTGAACTATGAAATTTCACAATCAAGAGATTAACAACTTGTGACTGTATTTCCAGAAATAAAAAAATTAATGAAAGCAAAACTGTGCATCTCGTTTCTGTTTTTTTGGTTTGGGTTTTTTTTTAAACAATTGTGCAGGGGAAAAACTTCAGTTAGACAGAAAACAGCCATTGAAATTTCTGGATTATCTGAAAGTTGGGAATCTAAACAGCAGCAAATAAACTCATTTATTTCCAGTCATTTTTTTTCAACAGCTAGTAGTAGAGTGATTTACTGACAAAAGCAGCTATTTTTCCTCACAGCCTGATATAAAATAAATTAGCTACCTTTATAATATAGTGCACGGAATTTAATATAATGCTACTGAGGCAGAGGGCACCTGCAAATGAACCAGATGTTGTTAGGTCATGAAGATGACTGAGCAATGTATTTTTGCATGGTTCTCATGTAACTGTTAGCAGTTGGACAGAACATCTGGTGCTGGGAATTCATCAGCTATTCTTCATCAACATGCTTTCTAACCGACTGGTCTAGGGGTGACTGTGAATGCTGATCAGTTTTCCCTAGATTTCAGGGAAATCACAACATGTATGTGGAATATAAAGAAGGAGGAGAAATAAGGCAGGGCCCTGAACAACATAAAAAGAAAACAAACAAACAAAAAAAGGATTGTTGGAGGCAGGGAAGAGCCAGGTAAAAACATAAATCAATTTCATGTATTTTAACATCAGAAACCCTAAACTGATATGAGAATATGCAAACTCACTGTATGAGCTGCTTTTAACAAATTAAAGCTCCACAAGCAGCAGTATAGAAGTATCTACATTATAGCAGACTTGGGATATGCAAAACTTTTATTACTGCAGTCTATTCTGGCAGCCTTGCAATCAGTGCTGTAGCAAAGAGGGCAGCACCACTTGTACCTCTGCAAAATACAGATAAAATGCAAGAGACAACTCTCATGCTGAGTATGCTCATGTCCTCAAGCAATTAATTCCTTTCTTTTTTACTTAAGCCTTAAAGAAGGCATCAGAGTTACCACACTTGTGCCTACACTCACTTTTGACTGGAAGAGCAGCATTACAATTTCTTCAACCATTTAGCAAATTGCCCCACAAAATTCTAAGAATTTGCTACAGGGACTCCACTCACAAGGCTATTCCCACACAACTGATGACTGAAGAGTTCATTTCTAATCATTAATCATCTTTAGGAATTCATCAGTCTGGTTCTGGGAATTTAGACTTTTAATGTTGGAAGTCATTTCTTTGTTTAATAATGTATATTCCTACATCAAGACTTCCCTCCCAAATTAATAGCACTTCCACTGCCTAACATGAAAAGGTTTTTAAAACACAGCTAGCCCAGAACAGAAACAGAGAGCACAGACCTCAAACCTGAAAATACTACACAACATCAGGCCAGTTACTGCAGTGATTTGCTCAGTCCATGCAGCAGTGTAGGAATAACAACAAAACTGCCAAAAATAAAAAAGCTTCAGAAGTCCTTCTTTAATAGGAGAACTGTGAAATTCTGATATTGTAAGCTTATGGAGGGCTGTCCTCCGTGCAGCCTTAAATCTCTTTGTTAGCAAAAGTATCTTCCTTCTTCCTCCTGACTCTGGACCCAATTTTATTTTTTTGGATTCAAGTTCATGTTGTAAGCTTTCAACTCCACACACTGATAATCTACAAATACACCATCTTTTTTTCAAAAGTTTTATACTGTTCTTTGATAAACATTTGGGGAAACACGACATGTGGATTAACCCTTCCACTTTTAGCAGTGAAGTACTGTCTTTAGTGATCTGTGCTGTGTTGAGTCAAAGGGCATTCCACTGATTTCTGAAGGGTTTGCAATACAACTGTGCATACACACGTGATAAGCCAGAGCTACCCCTTTCAGACCCATCAATGTTAGCAGATCTGGAAAAGGCCAACAGCCCACCACAGAGTATTACTACAAAGCCTCAGATCAGACAGGCGTACAGCCCCAAATTCATCTCTAAGTTATCTGCTATGAAAACAACAGTTGTCCAACATCTTTGACATCTTCTTATACTTCCCAATGCTCAATTTTAACATTGTGTGTCAGACATCAGGATGACCTGCTGCATCCTCCAGGGTATCATCTATTTTACAGTCAAGAAGTGTTTAAAATTACTTCATCTAATTCTGTGCAGAGTCTGGTGCTCCTGTCCTTTTTCTTAACTATGGACTAAAACCTCACTGAAATCTTCATGGTATTTTCTTAAGTGAACTAGAATTCCCTATTCCTACCAATAAAATCATGAGTTTGGTTAATGAGTTGGGATATCCAGTATCAATTTTACCCTGGACCAGAAGCATTGACACAGACTCTTGAGTCAAAACTATAATTCCCAAACAGAAATTCTGATGGCTTTGCTGTCCCTCATTTAATCATATGGCTTTGCACAAAAACAAATTCCCTGCAGACCTTTAGAACTTTATTCTCATCCTCGTTCCCTTCCTATTTTCCTCTCTACCAGTATTCAACAGATATACAGATCTTTCCAAAAGCTATATTCTATAAACAGATTTTTTTTCCTATCTGTTGTTGCTCAAACAGCCAGAGAACTCTGACTTCTCACTGTTTCATCACTTCTACATCTTGATCCCTTTTTTTCTTTTACTGCAGAAAACTTACAGAATGTAGAGGTTTTAATAATGACTTTCCCCTGAAGTAGAGTAGTTCCTGAAAGCCAATTATTGCCTACAAACCATTGCTTCAACGTCTGCCAGATCTTCAAAAAGCAACTTCAGCAGACCAAATTTGCAGACACTTGCCATAAGACTGACTCTCAAGTCATTAGCCATGCTAAGATGCAGGTCAGTTTTTCCATGACCCAGATTTGTTTCTTGGATTTTAGAGCAGTCATATCCCATTTTTGGATGACTGCATGTTCCTGGATCATGAACTTGATTTAGAACAGTTCTGCTCTGAACACCCCCCTTCCCACATTTTTTTAGAATGCCTTTTCCAAGTGTTTCCTTAGGAGTTTGCCACTTCTTTTAGCATTTAAAAAACTAAATACTATTATTCAGCTGCAGACCTAATGAATTCCTTGCACTTCCAAATCTGTCCATTTAGCTAGGTGGTTTGTCAATTCAGGAAAGAGATTTCCTTTGGACATATGTGATGTTTTCTGCTAAGCAGTCTTGCATTTATAACGGTCCTTTTTATAAACAGGATTTTTACACTTCCAGCACTTAATGGAACTGCTTCCCTTAATTTCTGCATTATTGCCAATTTCCTTTGTGTTTGAATAGTTCAATAATGGTGTCCTGGTTTCGGCTGGGACAGAGTTAATTTTCCTCCTAGTAGCTGGTATAGTGCTGTGTTTTGGATTGAGTATGAGAATAATGTTGATAACACACTGATGTTTTAGTTGTTGCTAAGCAGTGCTTACACTGGTCAAGGACCTTTCAGCTTCCCATGCTCTGCCAGGGGCACAAGAAGCTGGGAGGGGGCACAGCCAGGACAGCTGACCCAGACTGGCCAAAGGGCTATTCCATACCATATGATGTCATGCCCAGTATAGAAACTGGGGGGAGTTGGCCAGGGGGCAGTGATTGCTGCTCAGGGATGGGATGGGCATCGGTTGGCGGGTGGTGAGTGGTTGCATCACTTGTTTTTCCTGGGTTTTGCTCCTCTCTCTCTTTTTGTTGTTTTCCTTTTCACTAAAATTTATTATTATTATTATTATTATTATTATTATTATTATTATTATTATTATTATTTACTATAATATAATTATAATTAATATAATATAATAATGATGATGTTATGTTATTTTATTTTATTTTAATCATTAAACTGTTCTTATCTCAACCCACAAGTTTTCTCACTTTTACCCTTCCAGTTCTCTCCCCCATCCCACCAAGAGGGAGGGTGAGCGAGCAGCTGTGTGGTGCTTGGTTGCCAACTGGGGTTAAACCACAACAAATGGTATGACCCAGGATAGAATCTTCTTTTCCCTGGACATGGAGCTGTACTTAGGACCAGCTTTCACCTTCTGTCATTCTCATGTGTAGTACCATAGCAAATTTCTTACTTTCTGAGTGTCACAGAATCACAGAATGGTTGAGGTTGGAAGGGACCTCTGGAGGTCATCTGGTCCAACACTGCGCTCAAGCAGGGCACTTAGACCTGTTTGCCCAGGACCAAGTGCAAACAACAGTTTCTGAATATCCTCAAGGATGGGGACCTTGTAACCTCTCTGGGCAACCTGTGCCAGTGCTCAGTCACCCTCGCAGTAAGAATGTGTTTCCTGACATTCAGAGGGAACATCCCGTGTTTCGGTTTGTGCCCATTGCATCTGTCTGGTTCTGGCACTGAGCACCACTGAAGAGAGTCTGGCTCCATTTTCTTTGTACCCTGCCGTCAGGTATTTATAGGCATTGATAGGATCCCCCTGAAACTTCTCTTCTCCAGGCTGAACAGTCCCAGCTCTCTCAACCTTTTCTCGTAGGAGAGATGCTCCAATGCCTTCACCATCTTCGTGGCCCTCCACTGGACTCTCTCCACTATCTCTATGTCTCTCTTGTACTAAGGAGCCCAGAACAGGACACAATACTCCAGGTGTGGCCTCACCAGTGCTGAATAAAGGGGAAGGATCACCTCCCTCAATCTGCTGGCAATACTTTGTCTAATGCAACCCAGGATACCATTAGCCTTCTGTGCCGCAACGGCACACTGCTGGCTCATATCCTTGGCATTCTTTAGGTTTCAAGTCCAGCTGAACATTCATAAATTGTTTCATTGTCAGTTTACCTTTACAGCCCTTGGTATGCCTGTAGCACAGCTCTCCACATTTCCTCCATCGGCTCAGAGACAGATAATTCTTTCCTCAATATTTCCCTTCTGGCATGCTTTAGCTAGTTGACATAGAATCATAGAATCATTTAGGTTGGAAAAGACCTTCAAGATCATTAAGTCCAACCGTTAACCCAGCACTGCCAAGTCCACCACTAAACCATGTCCTCAAGCACCAC
The DNA here is from genome assembly GCA_020745775.1 of Theristicus caerulescens. Lineage (NCBI taxonomy): Eukaryota > Metazoa > Chordata > Aves > Pelecaniformes > Threskiornithidae > Theristicus > Theristicus caerulescens. The sequence continues at coordinate 123,108,340 of CM036559.1, read as the reverse complement.
ATCTACCCGGGTTTTAAATACCTCCAGGGATGGGGACTCAGCCACTGCCCTGGGCAGCCTGTGCCAGTGCCTGACTACCCTTTCAGTGAAGAAGTTTTTTCTAATATCCAACCTAAACTTTCCCTGGTGCAGCTTGAGGCCATTTCCTCTTGTCTTATCGCTTGTTACTTGGGAGAAGAGACCAACCCCCACCTTGCTACAACCTCCTTTCAGGTAGTTGTAGAGAGTGATAAGGTCTTCCCTCAGCCTCCTCTTCTCCAGGCTAAACACCAGCGCCCTCAACCGCTCCTCATAAGACTTGTGCTCTAGACCCTTCACCACCTCTTCTTTGGACACAACTTTCTACTGCATGTCCAGGACTTGCGTCATTTCTAGACCAATCTGTTTTCTGAGAGCAAATTCTTCAGTTTTATTAGACTTGGGTGACTTAGTTTGGCCATTGAGATATGCCTTCACACCTAGCCATTTATTTGTTCTACAATTCTGAAATAAGAAAACAAGCTTTCCTTATATATTTTTATGTAAGCTGGGACATCTTGACCTATGGCCAAATGGCCACTGTCTAAGCTTTTGTACTGTTACAGAAAAGATTTTTTTAACCGTGCTTTTCACCCTGCCTAGACATTTTGCATTTATTGTTCTAAGAAAAGTATTCAACTAAATGCCATTTTTGTCTGCTCTTTATGGTAATAAAAATATAATGTTCTTTGGATTGTATGAAGATCTTCCACTATTCGTTCCACATTATTATAGGTGGGTACTAGCTCGCAGCATATCTTCTTGGCAATATATTTTATTTTTAGCACCATGGTTACCTTTCTGACCAGAAAGAAAAGATAAATTGGCTCCTTTTAAATCAGGTAGAATAAGAAATTGTGAAAAAGCTAGGTGACAGTATATGTTTGATGCTGCTGGCTGCTTATAAGCATCTGAACCCTCTTGACCACAAGGGGTGAAGACAAACGAAGGCAGTTTCCTGGCTTACAGCGAGTACCTTTCCAGAAGGCTTCTAACCCATTCTTTATACTTCTAAATTTTGATTGATTCTTTCTTCCAACCTCAGTTCCAACCTCTCCTTTCTCCACCTCAGTTTGCATCATACACACCAAATATCCTTCACAGAGGTTATGCTAACTACTGAACACAATTACACCTTCTTCTCCTTTGGGCAAAATGTGTGTTTAACTGTCTTCTATAGCTATTTTACATGAAAAGCAATGATTTAGTAAAGTTTGCCTTAGCCTTTTAATCTTATTGTCGTGGTTTAACCCCAGTCGGCAACCAAGCACCACAAAGCCGCTCACTCACCCTCCCCCACCCCGCCCAGTGGGATGGGGGAGGGAATTGGAAAAAAAAAGTAAAACCCATGAGTTGAGATAAAGGCAGCTTAATAGGACAGCAGAGGAAAATAATAATAATAATAATAATAATAATAATAATAATAATAATAATAATAATAATGATGATGGTGATGATGATGAAAGAAAATACAAAACAAGTGATGCACAATCCAATTGCTCACCACCTGCTGACCGATGCCTGGCCAGTCCCTGAGCAGCGATCACTGCCCCCCGGCCAGCTCCCCCCAATATATATACTGAGCATGACGCCACACGGTATGGAATAGCCCTTTGGCCAGTTTGGATCAGCTGTCCTGGCTGTGCCCCCTCCCAGCTTCTTGTGCCCCTGGCAGAGCATGGGAAGCTGGAAAGTCCTTGACTTAGTATAAGCACTGCTTAGCAACAACTAAAACATCAGTGTGTTATCAACATTATTCTCATCCTCAATCCAAAACACAGCACTACACCAGCTACTAGGAAGGAAATCAACTCTATCCCAGCTGAAACCAGGACACTTATGTACTTTATTGCTTATACAGTAAAAGACTATAATGTAGAAAAGTTAATAGATGCCGTTCTAACTCCTCTGCCTTATCAAATAAACTATGTTTTATGACTGAATGATATTTCTCAAGCACAACATCATATTAAGAAATCTTTTTTTTTTCTGTAAACTTACAAGCAAATGCCAGGTGTTTCTAGGAGGTATCAGATAAAGCTTTTACTTTCTAGCGGAACCCTGTGCTGCTGAACTCAAAACAGGTGTTGTGTTTCATGCAAAATATCAAATGTGAGGGAACAAATGAATATAAGGGAACCAATAATAAAATTAGTATATCATGAATCACTCTACCAGGGATGTCTGTCTGTTAGAATGGCTACCTCAGTCAAGTGCACAAAAGCACAGTAATCCAGCTGCTTGATGCTTACAGCCTGTTCAAAAGAAATGACAGCTACTTCATACTTCATTTCATACCTTCTAAAGCACAGAAATCTCAGCTTCACAAGGGTGTGGTGCAGCAGAATCTGACTCCAGAGATATTGAATTCATAGTGCAATTGATATATCATCTGGGAATGCCTGACAACCTTATCTGGGGCGTCAGATTTTCATGAAGTTCAGTGACAGTTGGTTTGACTGATTAAGCACAGCTTCACCTATGCCTGCATTTCAATTTTCCATATGCATGAATCTGGGAGCATTCCATTCTGGCAGACTAAAGACTATCGTCTACCATCTGTATCTCTTCCAGGACACCTCTTTACATGTCTGGTATGTAAAGTCACTTAATTTTCCACATGGCAATCCAGAAAGGACGTGGATCAACTGGAGAAAGTTCAGGGAACAAGGCTAGTAAAAAGACAACCAACATTTACTAGAAGAAAGAAAAAAAATGAGCTGTTTTCATTAGAGAGAGAAGACTATGTACATGAGTATTGACTTTTCGAATATCTAAGAGGTAGCCATAAAATATAAAGGCAATAAACTCCTCTCTGTGCCTACCATGAGTAAAACCAGTATTAGTGTTTTAAATTACAGCAGTAGAGATTTTGTTCAACATTGGAAAAGAAAAGCTTCCTAGCAATAAGGACAATGAAGCACAGAAATAAGTTGTCAATCAAAGTTGGTGGAACCTCCACGGTAGAAGATCTTAAGGATTTGTTGGATAGGCACCTTTCTGAAATTAAATCCATTTCATGTACACCTACCTCATGTATACCTTCATGTATACTGTCCTTTTCTTCATCTGTGCTCCTTTGCAACCCTATTTTCTATGATCAAGTCCTCCCTTTAAGTCGGGTTCAGAGAGGTTTTTCAGGCAGCCCTATCCACTTCAGAAGGCACTTAGACATCTGTCTATGACTTTTGATGTACTTCCAACTTTAACATTTTCAGATAATACGAAGACGCATTTCAGTTGAAGATTCATTGTTTGATGTTTAAGTCATAATTTTTCTGTGGCTCTGAAATGCAACTGCAGCCTCTCCAATATATGCCATATTTTTTCTCTAGACATTTCCATTAATTGGGTAGAAAAAGATAGCTATGGAGTTGCAGCTAATGACTCTATTTTGCTACATAGATACCAAATCTACGAGGGGTTGTGTGATAAGTGGATTTTAGCACTCTTTATTAGTGTCAGGCCACAGAATTTTGATTATGCCCATTTTATTGCTTAGACTTATCTTGCTTGCCAGATTTTTTGCTGCACGAGATTCAAATATATCTCTACTGAAAGTCCTATGAGGCAGAATACTGACAGAAAATTAAATAACTGTTTATGGACTTTTCTGATATGAAAATCCCAGGCTGCCAAGATTCATCTGAATCAGTTCTGGGAAAAGAGCAAGGCTGCGACAATATTATATTTTTTTAGTTCACTTGGTGACTTATTTCATTAACATAACAATTTGCTCTAGACCCTTGAATGCTGACTGTAGAGTACAATCAGCCACCAGCTCTATCAACATAAGTCAAACTGTATTTTTGCTGAAGGGCGGAAGAATGCTCCATTACAGAAGAGAAAGTATTCTGCAGTACCTCACATAGCTTATTAAAATGTTTCAGTCCGTATACAATTTTAAAATTGTCCTAATGCTTAGCCTTTCGCTTCACCACTGGAAGCCATCTGCAGTTCTCTGCTCCACATGGTATAGTGAAAGTACAGTGGAAGTTTACCTACTTAAGCTCCATTTTCTCCCCAACTTTGAGAAGATCTGAGAAACTTAGAAGTTCTGAGGTCATTGAAGATCTAAGAAAAGGGTGTTAGTACAATTTTTTTAACACTAAACAGTGAACTCGGAATAAATATTTAAGCATCCTCTATAAAAAACCACAAGACACCCAGCTGATAGTACAGAATGTGAAATGCAAGTCATTTAAGACTTATTGTAGATTCTGCTTCTACAAAATGCACCAATTAGTCAAGGATTGATTTTCCAGGGCACGCAGCTCTACAGGAGATGTTTCCTGAATGATCAATATATTATTGCTTATTCAGTGAGTGATGAAGCTTGCCTGCCTGAAAGAGCATTATCAGCTCACCTGGAAACACATCTTCCTTGTTCTCTAATATGAAGAAGAGCCATGAGCAGTGGACATCTGTGACACAAATGCAATCCACAATGGCATTGCCATTATCACATTATCCCTAGTGGCTGGCTTATTCATGTATGTCATTGGCACAAATGACTGGAAAAAATACTTCAGATTAGGCTCTTTTCTAATAGCACATGCTTCCCTTTTCCTGGCACACTTCCCTGACTTTTGACATTGTAATCATGAAGTACAATTGAAGGATAGAGCCCATCTCCCTGCTCAGTCATTCCCTCTCCCCTCAAAAGCCTCATAAATTTATGTCACCTGCCCTTAAAAGCCTCCAAAAAAAAGGAGATTATGCCCTCACTGTGGGTAGTCTCTTCCTATTTTTCATTCATGAGCAAATTAATTAGACTGCCTAAGAACAACCATATCAGGTCAACTCAAGGGTCCTTGTAGTCCAGAATTATATCTCCAACAGCTAGAAACAGCAGAGTGTAATAACAGGACAAACACATAGTAGTACTTCTTCTTCAGACTACACTCACTGGCTGTAACGAATTCTAGCTTAGGAAATCACTGAGCCAGAGTTGCTCAATGTTTTTTTGTAATACACAACCTAAAACTCACCTGCGAAGGGTAGATTATACGTGGAATAAGGGAAGTCTACACTGAAGAATTATGCAGTGTAAGAGTTAATTCAAGATTCAGTATTGTGATTTATATTGTAGTGAATATCACTTGAAATGCTTCAAAGATGTTCAATTAAGTTTCGGATTTTATATCCTATTTCACCTATCTTCACCACTATCACTTGCTGCCATGGCTCTTAATAGACTTCAGTGTGCTCTGAATTGGGCTCAGGAAAACATTCAAGTCCTAACTTTTGGAAATTCAGCTGCCTAGAGTAAATCAAAAGTCAATTAAAAGTTTTTACAATAGGATTCCCTTCCCCCTTCTGCTTGAAAAAGGTTCTATTCCTCTTCTTTTTTTCCCAAATGGTTATCTAAAACTAGTGATTTTGTTACAGGAACATTTTCATTTTCAAGTGCGCAAAAAGGATTTTGTAAAAAAAAAATTGGAAAATGGTGATTTCAACAAAGAAACTCTTTCAAAAATTATGTGTGCTTTTCCTAATTTTTTAAAATAAAAGCATGTTAAAATATTATTTCTTTTTTTTTAGAAATTTTCCTCTTCCTATCCAGTTTTCTTTCATATATTGCTTTCTCCTTCAAACAATATACAAAGGAAAAAAGCCAACAGTGTTTGCCACATGTACGATGACAAGCATTGTTATTGAAAGAAACATACACAAATATAACAGGTGTTAAAGGTAAGAAAAAAACGTTGCATTTATTAAAATTATTGCTCATGTGCCTTTTAAAAATCATTATTTAATTAACATTGATCTAACATCCTCATTTTGCAGATGCACCTCATCATACTTGTGATTTTCTTCTTTATTTTGATTTGCCTGATTACTCTCTGCCTCTTGTAAAGATTAACCATTTTAGATGGCTATATTCTGCAGCAAGAAGCTAGGAATATCTCAGGTTAGATGACGCAGCAGTCATACTTTCTCTAACTTCAGTATAAACATTCCTGCATACTAATAACAATCCTTAGATTTTGGAGCATCTCTGCAGCATACTCTGAAGACATTTAAATGGTATCACACAGTTTTGCTTGTTAGCTCGTGGATAGACAGCTGAAGCAACTAAGGAGACAGCAACATGGAGTACTGTCTATTTAGTACAACTGGCCGGTTGTTAATTTACTAGGCATATTTTCTTGACATGAAAAATGTTAGATACAATGGAGACAATATAGATATTCATTCACTTTCAGATGTGGGCTTATGACGTCTGAAGACCTTTGACTAGTGACATACTTCAGATAGGCAACTGCATAAATAACTGGTTCACTTAGACTGCCAAAAGACAAATTGAAAAAAAACTTGAGCTCCCCATTTCGTAAAATACCCAAGCGAATGAAACACCAGCGCAAATTTTGGAATGCTCTGGGCTGAGAGCTGGTAACCAAGCCAAGTTATGAGGTGGTTTCAGCAAAGTTATTTTAATCTTCTTTGGATGTTTTCTGTTTCTTACTCTCCTAGCCTGGCTCCCTTTGGACGGCTTATGTTAACAAACTGGGGTTTTAGACTTCATCCTGGTTTTGGCTGGGATAGAGTTAATTTTCTCCCAAGTAGCTGGTATAGTGCTGTGTTTTGGATTTACACACTGATGTTTTAGTTGTTGCTAAGTAGTGTTTATACTAGTCAAGGACTTTTCAGCTTCCCATTCTCTGCCAGGTGCACAAGAAGCTGGGAGGGAGCACAGCCAGGACAGCTGATCCAGACTGGCCAAAGGGCTATTCCATACCATATGGCGTCATGCTCAGTATATAAACTGGGGGAAGTTGGCCAGGGGGCAGCGATCGCTGCTCGGGGGTGGGCTGGGCATCGGTCAGTGGGTGGTGAGCGGTTGCATCACTTGTTTTTCCTGGGTTTTGTTCCTCTCTCTCTCTCTCGTTGTTTTGCTTTTCATTAAATTTATTATTGTTATTGTTATTGTTATTATTTTATTTCAATTATGAAAATGTTCTTATCTCAACCCATGAGTTTTCTCACTTTGCTCTTCCGATTCTCTCCCCCATCCCACTAGAGGAGGGAGAGGAGTGGAACAAGCAGCTCTGTGTTAAACCATGACAACTTTGAGGAAAAAATGTTAAAAGGGAAAATAATAAGGACATTTTAGTTTTGTTGTTTAAAAAAGTCCTGGCAAATATTTGAAGAAAAAGAATACAGGGAAGTAACTTAAATCCTTAAGACCCCTTAAGACCCCTTTGTTTATATGTTCAGGTGTGTAGCTCTGAAGAACTAACTTAGGAAATTTCTTCTTATTGCTGTTTCATTAATTAGAAACATGGAAAATAGGTTATCTTTTCACATTGGATACACAAGAGTAAAACATACATACAATACGCAAATATCATCATATGTTATATTATTTCTAGAAAATAAACTGAAATTGTGAAAAGGCCTTTAAATTACACAGGAACCTATGCCCAATTAAAAACCTGACTGAAAGTCTCCACTGAAATCAGTGTTCTTAAAGGGTAAGGACATAAATACTATGTTTAACTAGAGCTGTAGAGAACAGCTTTAGAATACGAACCTGCTTAGCTTTCCCATCCTGGAATACCCAAGGGCTTCATTAGCTTTAAGGTGGTATATACAGGGGAAAAAAACTTAAATTTTTAGGGCTCCAGAGAGGAAATAAAGGGCACATACCTTTGCAAAGCTTCAGTAATGCTATTTTGATTAGAGGAAGGTTTCTTTCTAAGGAAGCTATTAACTACAGGAGTTTAAAAATGCTATTTTAAGATACAGGAGTAAAGCAGTTGCACTTCACTGAGCATTAGCAAACGATTTCTGGCTGCTTTTAAAGGGAGGCAGAGGGGTTAATTGGTTTTCTGTAAAAATTCAGAAGGATATGCTGACAGACCCAAGTATTATTTTGAAGACCAGATAAGGAAACACATACACAGTTTGTGGAAGTACTGTCAGCAAAACCGACAAGCATTGCAAGTTGTACATTCACAAGGTGTCTAAAATCCTGTAAAAACACTGTACAAACCTTAGAGGAGGAAAAGACAGCCTGATGACAGTGGCTTGCTCATTTTATGGGTACATTGAAGGGAGGACTGGGATCCTCCTCCCAAGGAAGTGTGGAAGACCGAAAGGTTTCTTCTGACCAACTCCAAGAGCAATGTAAAGAGAAAAACAACAACTTCATGCATTTTTACAGGCTTGCCATTTTGCAGCAGATACCTGGGATGGGGGCTTCTGAGCTCCAGTGACTATCAAGCTTTTTCAGTCGGCCTGGATGCTTTGGGATATAAGAGTTAGCAAGTTTGTCAGTGCCATTTTCAGTCGTGGATCATGTCCTTCCTAGATGCATCATGTGAAAGGGGCCCAGCACAAAATAGCCGTAACAGCAGTTGTGCAAGACCTACTGAGTGGACAGCGAATGTGCAGCACGTCTGGTGACTTCCCGGGCATGCAAGATTTCTGCACCGGGCTCCAAAAGCCCTGTAAGCCTCACTGACAGTGCGGGCCCCACCACCAGCTTGTCGTTGCAGAGGGAGATTCACCCAGATATACATGCACTAAGGATATGATGCCTGCTGCTTTTGCCACATTGAGAGGAAAAAAGGGCAGTGTCAATGATGGATTATCTTTCCCACAAGAACAGACCGACCAAGACAGCATCCTTGGCATTCCAGTAATAGAAGGAGCACACAGCGTATCACACACTGCTACTCAAGTCCAATAAGCATCTGTCTCTTGGGTTTATCTAAGTTCATCATCAGTTCTGCTCTCTGCATTTCGATACGCTCACTGCTTTCATACTGGCACTGTTTTGGTACCCACTCTGTCTGATGCCATCAGTCAAATATGCAGCAGAGAGTCATCTGGTTTTGAAGTCTTTCCCTTACACCCGTTTTAAGCCCAGAAAGGGATGGCCAGGCATCAGGATTCCTGCTTCAAATTATACAGCGTATTTTAAATAAGCTGGCAGTAAAGTCCTGGACATACCCTTCAACAACAGACATTGCTGCAGAAAGGACTGAGCCCATTTCAAACTGTGAGTGAAAACAGATCTCAGATACTTGGTCTCTCATTAACAAAATCATAATCACTTATTGTCTCCTGGCACTGTTGAGTCAATATGCATAGCTGAATGCTAGAGATGCATGAGGACAGATGATTGGCACTTGATTAGGGTTACAGAAATGTAACCCAACCATCTGATACCATGGCAGGCTTAAAAAATTTGTAAACAAAAAATAATACATTTGGTTAGACTACTGAGAGAAAAATGCTACAGAATGAAGATGCTCGTTGAAATGGCCTAAGATTCAAGCACTGAGTCAACCCTTAATTCCTATTTAATTTTTGTAAAAATTGTGCTGAATAATGAACAGAAACTACAGAAACTACTTAGAAAGCAGCACGAAAAGGCAGTTGTTTAGTGTGACACCCCAAGGCAAAATAAGGAAAATAACAGAGGAAAGCAGATATACAGACAACAGGTAAATCCAGAGTCTGGCCCTCTTAGGGAAGCTGATTGATATTTTTCACCCCTATTTTGGCAGGAAAAAGGTCTTTTCATTATACATGGCAACATTGGCACTTTACTATCCCTAAAATTCTCACCAGCCAGTGTGCCCCATCACCCAGAGAAGAAAAAATACTACTTAAAAACCAAACTCAGTCCAGTGAGAACTTCTTTCCACTCTTGCTACCCCTTCTAAAAAGAGGGGAGTACCACATCTTTGCAAAGTTCACAACGGACTGATATTACTACTGCTATTCATTTCAGACAGCTACTATAATGACAAGTATAAATGTCCTGCAAGAAAAGGATGTGGGCAGCATGATACATTATATTTGAAAATCTTTTTGAGATTGACCTGGCTTTCAGTTAGTGACAGCTTTAATCATAATGGAGACTTTGTGACAGGGTCTTCAAACTAAAACTACTCTTGAGACACACACATTAATCCTGGATAGTAAAGGACATTAGTCCTGCTCTTCAAAAAAGCTATCAGATCTGATCAAACCCTTATCTAACTTAGAAAAAACATTCTAGCCAACCTTAATAATGGGAAGGATAGCCCCATCCAGACTACGATTTACAGGAAAACATGTGAATTTCCTAATGTAGAGCTCTAATCCCACAAAAAATCCCAACTTCTTAGTTTGTCAAGAACAAACTGATTTCACTCCAGTTATGCAATTCTCCATTTGCTGTTACAGTATTGCTGTTACAAATGAATTGCTCATTTGTTCCTTAGAAGTTTCACTGTTTGGCTCTCATCCTAACACAGAATTGCAATTTGCAGGCTACAAACACTGCACAGGGAAGTTTCACTCTAAATGAAACAAACTGTGTCACCATTATTATTTAAAAACCACCCAAGAAAATGGATGCACGTGACACATGTAACAAAATTTAAAACCTGAATTTATACTGTGGCGTCAGACCACGCCATCTTACGATTTCGTCACATCATCTGCGGGCTTTGGTAGCTATCCTGAAATAAGTCCTAAACAAAGAGGTGTAGCTTTACTTTCATTACACTTTGAGATTTGTCACTGACTTTAATAAAAGCAGAACTCAAGTCTATAAACACTATTCAAACAGGATGCAAGAAGACAGACATCTAACCATGTAACTGACTCATCTCAAATAAATGGTACATGATTTAGAAACTAAGCATCATCTGTCTTCACACCCATACTTGAAAATATTGCAATTCGGAGGGTTTTTATCCAAATATCACTGCTCTGGAAATCATAATGAAAAGTATTCTGAAAGCATGACATCAGAATATATGTCCAAAGGTCAACAGAAATTTTCTATGGGAGCTATACAAAGCAGCAGTTTTGAGGGCAGGTTTATCATTTCATAGTTGCATATTAAATTTCAAGGACCAGATCCAGATAAGAATGCTAGCAAAAAAAAAAAAATGTGAAAAAGGTTTTAATGCAACAATACAATACAATACTACTAGATATTACCAAGGCAGTGTGTGAAGAAAGATTAAGTTCAGGAATACTATTGCTGCCCTAATGGTCCAGTGGAGAGGATACACAACTGTAAATTCCTCCAAGGAGAGAAAACAGGGAGCCTCACAGACATCAGGCTTTAGTCTGATTTTTAACTAAAAGGAGTTCAGATGCTATGGGGACAAGGATAGCACAGGAATATACACAGAATTAAAAGTCAACTACTGGGTTTTTTTGCCTGAATCATTTGAAAATCCAAAGCTCTTATAAATACTATGGCACAAATTTTGGCCAGAAAGGGATCAAGTTCTCATCCTCCTGATGTAAAGTTTTATGACAGTGACTTTTACAGGAGCACAGAGCAACTGGAAAGCAATTGCCTCAGCCTAGGTAGATTTGCTGACCTAAAATAGAATAGGATCTCATTTATAAAATAGATTGATGTCTGAGTACCTGTCAACAATCTACAGAGACACTAAGGCACATTGATGTATATTGCTGAATGATGTATAGAAAAGAGGAAAAAAAAGGTGAAGGTAGGGGGAGCTTCATTGTCTGAGTGAGGCAGTGGTGGAGATGGGATAGGGTGGACTGTGTAGTAGAAGGAAAGGATGCCACGTCACAGCGTAGTGGGCAATATGCTGGTTTGAGACTCCTTCACCTTCTGCTGAATTCTCTTATATTTCATACACAGAGGAGTCTACGGGTTATAGTATCCTAGAGTATGTTAGAAACCAAACACGCACATTAGTTAGAAAACAGGTATATGCAACAGCACGACATTCCTTGACCTAATGTGATTACAGTGCTCATCTCTAACCTCACAGCACCATTCACGTCCTCCAGGCCATTGGCCTGGAACACTGCAATGCCTTCTTTATGGTATCACACACGGAAAACACCGCAGTCCTTTAACAAAACTACGTGCCAAATTATTTTGGGGTGAAATTCAAGGCAGCAAATCTGATTAGCCAATCTGTTGTTGATTTAGGCTGTTCAACAGACTCTTTCAGCTATGCCCATCTCATTTTCTGCCTCCTTCCTTTGTTCCAATGCATAATTCAGTTATTCAATAAGAATTTTGTAGGTACAACTGCTATGCTATTGCTATGATTGCAGAAGCAGTCTTTCTTTTCTAGCTTGATCACTTTCTCCCTTTGCTCTATGGTCCTCTACATAGTTGTAAGAGTACAAATGAGTGAAAAAACAAGACCTGTTTCACTAACAATTTTCATTTGAGGACTGCTTTATACATTTATGTGAATGAAACTGAAAATTTAATAAAATTGAGTGTGTTTTGTTCTATAGAAGAAGGAGTTTCCCAAAATAACACAGGGGATCATTTTCTAGTTGACGTAGCAAGTCAGAGCGAGAGTAAAGACAGGATCTCAGATGCAAACATGCACACAACTCAGAGAGACTGATTTTCCAAAAGTAGATTCTCATGCCTGTCTGCAAAATCAAATGAACAATAGCAACAGAAAGATAAGCTCTTTTGCTTTCTCTCAAATTGAATTATTACAATAACTAGCCATTTTTGAAAGTCTTAACACAGGTTTCTATTGCAGTTGTTAGGTAACACTCTCTCCCCCCAGACATGCATTCCAGTGCGGCATATGAGAAGCAGGCAAAGACATAAAGCATATATTGTAAAGGATGAGGATGTAAAGGCAGAGGCATTTTCAAGTGACCTCAGGAGTAGCACCAACATCGCTCACTGGAATATAAACAGATATCTTCTGTAATTATTATAAAAGTTCAAGATGTTTCTATTCTAAAAAAACAAATATGCAAGATGGAAATTCCTCATGTATAACATCTGGTAAAAATAACCACTGAGCTCTTCTGTTGCCATGCAGCACAGAACACATCAAAAAGGTCCAAGAGTACAGTCCTTGCACAACCAGTTCCTGAAGCAGTAGGATCAAGGCAAGGACCAAGGGTCAAACTGAGCTTCTCAAACATTTCTGCCGTTAAAAGCGATTGGCTGGCTAAGCACCATAGCATCAACCTTACTAATGACTCCGTTCACAAAATAATGAAGTTTCCCAACAACCCAGCAAAATACCAGATAAAGTAGTTTGCAAGAGTACTTTATCTAACATAAAAAACCATCTCCCACCCCCAACCAAAGCACTTAGCAACCTCAAGGATCTTTCAAAATGTAAATATTCCATAGACAGTACCATTGCAAATGCATTTTTAGATAATAATATAACTCTGGTTTTGCAGCAAAGAGGACTCTGGTAAGTAATTTACAGTTCCTGCAGTGCTCTATAGTGTGTGTCCCTCTTAAGTAATAGCAATATAACATGTTCGTTCTTTCCTGAAAGTGAAGAAGTCTTTAATATAGCAGCTATTAGAGATCTATAAATTACACAATGTATATTCTAGGAGGTCAGGTTTTACCGCTGCTCTAGGGCAATAGTAACTTGAATAAAACCAGATTTTTTATTATGAATCATGATATTGTTTCACAGCAGTGAGGGTCAGTTTTATACTCTTAGCTGTGTGAAATTGCTTTGCTTTGTTTTGTTTTTTTTTAAGATATGAGGAAGTCTCAAAAGCTCTAACAGACATGAACAGTAGCTTAGCTATTCAAGACTGACCACCTGATCTTCAATACTGGAAACAGAAAGGCACCAACAGCTCAGGGTATCCATGTTGGACTCAAAACATCCTGAAGATATAAGGATGCAGCATCTTTTATTTTAGTGAAGGACTGGCAGTTAATATTCAAAGCAAAAGCTCTAATAGGCGTGTTCTTTCACATTACCTAAACTGAAGGCAAATGATGACCTTGCCTTAGGACATGAGTAACATTCTTTTTTTCTAAGATGAAAATAAAAATAGTATTGCCAGCTTTTCTTTCCAGAAGAGAATGAACAGTAACTGCTGAAATCCTTCCTGGTGTACACATGTGAAATAAAGTAGGTCAGGAAGCAGTCAATGGTAAAGCCTTTCAGAAAAGCAACCAGCAAATGAAATACGTGGGAAGAAAAGAAGTGGGCCTGTGATTTCTCATCTGTGCAGCGTTCCAAATGTGTAGGCTGCTGTTTAAGGTAGAACTGAGACAAGTGGCTACTTAGGAATCAACTTCACAGCTATGTCCCTTTTGAAGACCAGTCCTCAGATCAAAACCAAGGACAAGAAAACTGAAATAGCTGCTCACAGAACCAAGACTGCACCCTGCTTCAGCCTCTTGCACTCTCCTTCAGTCAATGTGTAAGAGAAAGGGCATAAGTATGAGGGACCCAGGCAAGTGGCTCTCACTTTGTGTTCCCTCCTAGGTACATTACGGTACATCAGCACAGCTTCCTTCCTGCCAACTGATTTAATGTGTTGGCTGCAACAGGCTGACCTGACCTGCATCCCACCACCATGCTGCACCTTTCCATCAGGTAAACGGAGCAAGAGAAGAGCCTGTGGCACTGCATTTCAGCTACAGATTTACAATCCAACAGGATCCTGTTGAAGAGCACACTGTCCTACTGTGGGACACTGTGATCCCAGTACTCTAATACAATTTTCCATTTAAGCTTGTACATGACTTCATTTCCATCAGCCTGGAGTAACCTCAGAGTGGCACTGGAGCCTGCTCAGCCAGGAGCTTGCTGATGGCCAGGATGTCGTGCTGGAGAGTGATTAGGCTTACCTATAGAAAAGTAGTTCTGCAGCAAGGAGGAAACCCTCCCATTGTTCGTTCACATCACATTGGTGACTGAAGAAAAGAAAATTATGTTACTTGGCTTGTCACTTCCTCAGCCTACACAAGTGCAAGATTCACCAGTCATTACCACATCGTAAATCCCCAACCATGCAAAAAGTTTTGATTTTTTTTTTTTTTTGCCATAGAGAAAAGACACACACTCCCCCCCACCCTGCACCATCCTACATTGCAAAGCAGTTTTGGAGAAGTTCTAGCATCCTTTCTTGTCATCCACTCATCCATGCAAGTTTTTCTTTTGGATTTAAACTTCCTTTGAAGGCTTCTTTCTTTTTTTTTTTTTTTTTGTGCTTTTAAGGCAAAAAGGTATTTAAAGAACCAAATAAAAATCCCACGATCCTTTTAGATCAATACTGTCAAGGCTGGCCAAAGTCCCATTAGATGTAGAGAGCCATTTGCTGCCCTTCTTTGCATCCAGGAAATACAGAGAAGCTCCACTAATATAACGAGATTTCTTCTGGAAATAAACGAATATCATCTAGTCACTAGGCCTCATTTTGTTTCACCTATGTCTCTGTTATTTATGGCCCCTCCCAGGCTGCCTACCCAAATTATCTATTGGAGCAGCAAGGGTATTAAAATGCTGGGTTTTTGTATGTTCCCCAAATCCTGCCAGCTCAGAAAAACTCACAGCACACAAGCAAAATAAAAGCCAAATACAAAGCACACATCTAGCAGCTCGCAGGAAAACTCAGCTTATTGTGTTGCTATTCTTGTGTCCTCCTTGGACAATAATTTCTAAATTATGTAGCCACTAGACCAAAATTAAAACCAGTTCTAAGAGCTCAGGAAAACAATAGGCTTAAGTGATATTGTTTGTTCAGTGAATGCTGCAGGGCTAGTAACCCAGAAGGCCTGGGATCCCTCTTGGTTCTGTCTTGATAAACTCTATGATCTTGGATGTGTTCCCACTCATGCTGGTGATAACTCCCCCCCACTATTTAGACTGTAAGTCCTCTTCTAAGAAGGTCCCATCCCATGACAAATTTATACAGGGTCCAGTCCAGCAGAACTTCTCTGTGCAAAATGCTGACAATCATCTCTCTGACTGAAGAATTTAAGAATCTGCTTCAAGGCACATGAGTCAGACTTCAACTTTCATGCTACTGATGATGTCAGAGTGGAAGAACAGAGGTATTTTTTGAACATTAGTATACAAGAGTGGAAGGCTGGGCTGAAACAAGGAGATGGGATCCTAGCAGGCTCCCCATAGGAGGCATACTCCAAGTAAGTTATAGTACTGCCGTATCTCCCACTCAGTAGGCGTGATGGAAGATGAAAGAAGGCATAAGAAGGAAGGAAAGAATGAATGGGGGTGAAGAAAGTTGAACAGAGTCTCTCACATTGAATGTATGAGGTTTAACGAATGTCAGTGTAGTTGGTAGGCTGCATGACACCAGATGCTATAAAACTAGGACTATTGTTTTCACTAGCTTAGGCCAATGTAACTCAGTTGAGTGTGTACCACAAGCTGAGGACCTGACCTGACCTTACCAAACCAGACCTGAAAAAGAGCTGTGAGAAGAATGTAACTCTCAAAGAATGAATTAACTCTGCGGCTTTAAATGAATGACACAGACACAACTTTGCACACATACGAATTCAGCAGGCCCGACTCCTCACTTTCTCAAATTGTAAATGCTGTAGCTGCACTTACATAAGGCAAGTCTAAGTGGAAATCAGAAGAACCAAAGCCATGATGTTCATTTTACAGTTGTATTTCTTTTTGCTGACTTCCTTGAAAGCAAAGCTGCTCTGTCGGACTACGGTCTCAGGTCATAGAAGTTAAATAAACAGGAGGCGAATATATTCAGATTGGTGAGCAGTCTGTGGTTGCCATCAGGTGGCTAAATGTAAGTAGTACAGGAAAACAAGGAAATATTCCCATCTCGTGATCATGCTTTCTTAACAGCATTTTTAAAGAATGTGCGTGTATTATCACTATTTTCTTTTGTTTCAGGGTTAGTAACCTGTAAGATATTCCAAGATTCATTACTTATATATGCAAGTTCTCAGAAATTTAATTCTTCTCTTTTACCTTTTGCTTCCAGAAATCCTCAATTATTCCGTTCTCATTCACTCTCCCTCATGTAACTTACTTTCTGCAGACTAGCTCTAAAAAGACTTAAAAGTCGTTGCATGTGGAAGAGCAAGAGATTCTCATGTGGTCCTCATCCTTTGTCTAGTAGAACACCAACCCTGACATTGCCACCCCCACCACCCCTGTACCAGCACATCGCTAGACCCTATAGAATCTAGACAATATTGTTAGACAATAACAGATGGTGTTGATTGACCGTGATGTCCAGGAAGCTGATATTGAGGTGGCCCAGAGCACCAGAAGAGGGACTGATGATACAGACATTGCAAGGAAGGCTAGTCACCGAGGTGTGGTAATAGGCTGCAATTCTATAAAATTTATGTAGGAGAGATTGTTCACTTTCATTTTCCTATCAAAACCCCTGCAATTTAAGGCTGTGTCATTTATATTTTCAAAATATCAATATACAAGCTTTCCATTCATTCTCCCCAGCTTCCCTATTTCTATGCTGTCTTTTCAAATAACTTTGGCTTGTTCCAACAGAAGAACAAGTTGCTATTGGCAACATTTCTTTTTTAAACTCCCTCTGCAGGACTGTCTAAAGGATTCACCCTGTGGGTTCAGAATGTAGGACACAATTTCTCCAAGTACTAAATGAAAAGCTATAGTAAGTCAGACTGCCTTTATTTAAGTTCTTCAGGTGAGGAAGAAATGATTACACCTTTTGATAAAATACTCATATAAAACCTTCAGTCAGGTATGTATGGTTACAGGGCCATATTTCACAGGCATCTCTACATATGCATAGCACCAGTCCCATGTGAGGTTGTAGGTGCTCCTATAACACAAATTAATAATATAGCGTATGAAATGTCACATATATTCTACAGAAGACTAATCTAACTTTTTTCAGATGATCACATTTACAGGTTTGGATGCAGAATACAGCCAACCTTTGCAGCTCCTTCTTAGCATCCATGAAAGATCCTGCAAGTTCTCATCAACAGGTTTGTTTTGGTAGTCTTTTAGCAAAAAAACCTAAAGTCTACATCAATTTCACTGACCATCAGCAGCTGCTGAATGGCAAGAACCTGCAAGTTAAATGTTGTAACACTAAATACTTTGACAGAGCTGAATTCTGTGTCACCGGTAAGATCCAAGCAGGACACACTCAAATGATCCCCATATGTACCTACTGCCATACATCCTTTCACTTCAGTCTCCCACTATGGAGGTGCAGGAAATGTGTTTGGTTTGCACTTCTCACATAGCAATTGAAGCACGTGTGAGGAGATCTTTTTTTGTGGTAATGATATTCAGCAATGAAAATAGACTAAAAGACATGAATGGGACCTGACCTCTCATGCCTGCCATTCACATACAAAGAAGAAAAAGTAGGCATGGCAGGTCTCCTCAGAGTCACTAATTTCATTGACCTCATACTTGAAGGCTGGGAGGCAGATGGTAATTTTAACTGAAGCACGGTGGTGTTGGAATTATTAAGGTATCTCTTAACAAGAGAAGAAGGAAAGGTGTTTACAACTGAAGTAATTAATCTTGTAGAGACTGAGGGAAGAAGTGGACCCCACAGATCCAATCTCATTCACCCTGCAATCTGCCAGACTCTCATTTCAATCAATTCAGTTTAGTGGTTGTTTCAAGCTCTGCTAGAATGATGCATTTTCAACACAAAAAGGCTCAGCAGAAGAGGGCTTTCCTGACACTGCTGGGTAGAATAGCCAACATGACTAATTCTTGAAGTTAATTTCTTTCTTCAAACAATATCAAATTCACTGACTAAACATGGGGAAACAGATGTTAGCACTTCCTTTTCACATACAGTTTCAGAGAACTGATGACTTCCCTTTAGAGGTCAGGGCAGGAGAAGGCATTTTTCCCCTTACACAGCAGGACTTTCACAAGAGTTATTTTAAAGAGCTGTTTATTTCTTGCCTTGCCTTTCTTCACCTTCTGTCTTTAATCTGAACTCTGTCCTTTGCTCATATTTTTTTCTACAGCTGCATATCCTTTTATTGCTCTCTCAATTGCTTTTTTTTATCAGGAGGTTGAGTGTACTTCAATTTGTCCTTCGCATGGTGATCACACAAAGTTCAGGAGTCTGATTTACTTGTGTATCATTCCAATTTCACACCAGTGCAGTTTCTTTTTAAAGAGACTAGAGAGTAAGACTCGTGTGATTCAGGCCAACGCTACAGATTTGTATGCAGTACTGAAAATCAGTGAAGTATTCAGGTGTCTGTTTGGGGGACAGTTCATTTGACCCACTGGGATATTTTTCAAGGAAAAACAATGCTTGAAATATGAAGACAAATGGGGGAAAAAAACCCTCCCCACTTTTTACTGACAGCAGAAATTATGATACAGTAAGTGGAACTTTCCCTGGCAGCATTTTTTCTACATGCACACAGTGCATAACTATCTTTGTCAAAACAACTTGCCTTTGCAGTAATAGCAGTTGCAAAGACCAAGAACTAGTTAGCTCATCATCTGAAAGTCAAGTGTAGACTTAAGGAATACTACAGGCTTTGGATTCAGGGAAATTATTGTAGTCTTGTGGTCAGGATAGAGGACACTGGGAAATCAGAGACCTTCCTGTCTACTACAGTGACCTCAGAGAAGTCAGAAAGACTCTGTACTTCAGACTCAGTGAGGATTAAAAAAAGTACCCTGTACAAAGTGCTTCAAACTACCCAGGAGAAACGGTGCTATCTAAGGCCAAGTATTCTAATTTTTCCGTATAATAAATGAAATTAAAAGAAATAAAAAAGCATGAAATCTCCAACCACAGAATTATCCTGAATAGGACAAAAATTGAAACAGACATTATAAACTTCTGGAGCAAATACTTATTTCTTACATCTGACCACAAAAAATCCCACTGAGAATTATTAGCCTCTCATTTCTCAGAAAATGAAATTCACAACAGGAAACTATTAAAAAAATAAGCTTCATACTTTGCATTACGATGCAATCACACAACAAACACAAATGTCCCTAACAGTGGTTCCTATTTTTAACTTGTTTTTAAAATTTAAAGCCACTATGTCTTGTTCACCAACAGAATTGAAATGGATCCCTGCTTCTGACTACATACACTAAATCTCTTCCAGCTGCAACAGAAGATCTTAAAGAATAAACAGCTAGGAGCAGACAAAATTGCCAAAACACATGTAACAGTGATAACCACAGCAACACCGCTATTCGGTAAAATTCAAAGAATACATATTGGCTAACTGTGACTCACCATCAGTAAAGAGGGGTATTTAACAGGCAATACAATTTAAGTCTGTGTAGGTAAGCACAGAAAAAAAACCCCTCTTATCCTTTACTCCTGTAGCATGCAAAAACTAGCATATTAGTAGGCTTCAGAGCACTCCAGTGCAGCTATGAGGAAAGCAAACACCGTCAGGATGCTCATCTTAAGGCAGTTGCAACATGACTAAATTGCAGTTCATTGATTTCTCAGAGCAGAAAGGCACATATTTTGATATCAAGTATGCCCTAACACCTGAGAGGATTTCCATGTGTACATCATTAATTCTGCTTCATTCTCCTTGTTTTCCACATTGGCATCCCAGTCTTTGCTAGAAGAACCACCAGAAGAATCTGTGCTTGCCATATGTGAAAGATCAGTGCCCTGGGAAGACAAAAGCTGAAAATAGTCACAGAAGAAATTGCCTTTCTGTAAAAACTTGTTCTCAATCCATAGAAAGATTCAAGGCAGTTCAGCCATGGTGAGTTAATTCTGCAGTAATAACAGGCCATTTATGTCCTCATGGTAGCTTGAGCTGATTTAACATTCTGCTGTGCAAAAGGGGCAGATAGTCCCTGGATCACCTTTTGCCATGTCTGCAGCTTGTCTGACTCCTCCACGGGTCAATTCAACACCATAATCCAGCAGCAAACTGAAGTTGAGAGAAGTAAATATTCTTCTGTGCCATACTGACAAAGCCTAATGAATCAGTTCATGAGCAGTCCAGTGAGCACCACAGTTGGGAGAGAACTGACTTGTGAAGCCAAGAGCAGGAGTAACAGCTCATTCAGTATGGCAAGCTGTTAAATCAGTGCAGGCATCTTTACTTAGCTTTACCCTTCTGCATCTTGCAACATTGAGGCTGAGATGGTCTCTGTTACAATCCAGAATTACCTCAGGTCTTTCCATGTGTGGCACAGATCCTTAGAGGCCTTTACACTAGTTCACAGTACCTTCCTTTTCCCTCTCTTACAATGTTACTAACCCAAAATGCTGTACTATTTGAATAACCAGACTCCCTTCTGCAAATAGGTGGATATTCACTTCTATGACTTCTGTAGAAACTAAAGTGTTCTAGCATTTCATTAGCAAGCCCCAGAAGACAGGAGCGTAATTACTCCTGACAGAGCAACTAATGTCACCATTCAAGACAGAGGGCGTTAACAGAAGAGCACACCTGAGCAGGTAGTTGCTACGGCCAATTCATTACCATTTTCACTGAGGCATAAGGATTGATTCCCTTGCAGAGTTTTATGAGCTGGGAGAGGAGGAAAGAGGATACAAAAGGAACTCAGAAGAGAGAAGGAGGACAAAATGAGTGAGCCATTACGGTAGGAAAGCAGCCTTGCCACTGCTGCTTTTTTTGATAGTAGAAGGAATGCTATCACAGCAATGTAAATACCCCACAGATCTCTAAGCACACAGCGTAGGGACAAGGCACAAACCCAACACGTAAAGCTAATAAACTTGACCACCAAAAATTAAAATCGAGGAGGTGCTGGGAGGTGATTCTGCCCCTCTACTCCACCCTGGTGAGACCCCACCTGGAGCATTGCGTCCAGGTCTGGGGTCCTCAGCACAAGAAGGACATGGACTTGTTGTAGAGGGTCCAGAGGAGGGACACAAAACTGATCAGAGGGATGGAACACCTCTGCTATGAGAAAAGGCTGAGAGAGTTGGGGTCATTCAGCCTGGAGAAGAGAAGGCTCCAGGGAGACCTTATGGTGGCCTTTCAATACTTAAAGGGGGCTTATAAGAAAGATGGGGACAGACTTTTTAGCAGGGTCTGTAGTGATAGGACAAGGGGTAATGGTTTTAAACTAAAGGAGGGTAGATTCAGACTAGATATAAGGAAGAAATGTTTTACAATGAGGGTGGTGAAACACTGGACCAGGTTGCCCAGAGAGGTGGTAGCTGCCCCATCCTTGGAAACATTCAAGGCCAGGCTGGATGGGGCTCTGAGCAACCTGATCTGGTTGAAGATGTCCCTGTACATTGCAGGGAGGGTGGACGAGATGACCTTTAAAGGTCCCTTCCAACCCAAACTATTCTATGATTCTATGATTGCTCAGTGCTTCATGTGGGCACAGAGGCAGCATTCTGACTTCTTTATACAGAGACCTATAGGGAGAAAGATATTAAGAATCTCAAGTTTTGTTTCGAGTACATAGGCTTATGTGGCACCTTGCAGAATGGGATGTTTCACAAGCACTGTAGTGACTTGTGAAAATCAAAAGCAGCATGGTTTCTAGGCACCTGAGAAAGTTTTATCTATGCAATTTCTATTGCAAATGCAACGAGAAGAGTATATAGAGGGGGAAAGGAAAACACAAGTTATAAACCTACTTATTATTTGCATGCCTTATATTATATGAGTAAAAAGGATGAAGCTGGTATTTTGAATAGTTTGAAAATGTGAAGCTAGAATAAAGTGTAAGAAAAGTTTTCTAGGTGAAAAGTCTTCTAGGTTTTGTTTCCTGCTCTTCTGTTGACAATTGACAGCAATACATCTAATTTAATTCACTCATGAAGCGTGTAACAATAACTGCTATCAGAAACACTTCAAATTTAATTAGTGAGTGGTTCTATAGCATAATAGAGACTTGGAACTCATGAATTTCTTTCCTTTTTTTCAAAATAAATGATTTAATCCTACAGAACCCTTGGGAGCTAGGCATTTCATTTCATTATCTGTATTGCAAATTTGCAACAGAGAAACACAGACTTTAACATTTACAAAGCAGACTGCATATTAATCCACAAGTAGCTCTCCATTAAAATCACAGAATCATAGGAAAATGTTAGAAAGGACCCGAGGAGGTCAATTCAGACCAACTCCTGCTCAAAACAGAGCTAACATCCAAGTCAGATCAGGTTGCACAGGGTTTTGTTCAGGTGTTTTGAAAAGCTCCAAGAATTTATATGCCATATCTCTGGGCAGCAGCCTGTTCTAGTGCTTACCCACTCCCATGCTGAAGGACCTGTAATCGTAAGACTTCTTCTAGTTGTTTAAAGAAGGCTTTGTCCATTTTCTCACCTTGAGAGAGCAGTCAGTAGCAGATGACCCACATGATGTCCCCTTGTTGGCCTCCCCTGGAACCCTGTCACATAAGCTCTCAGCCAGCCTGTCACCAATCCCACAGCAGAACTCCGTGAATTTGGGCACCCACTCTTTCACAGCTAAAAACGTAACAAAGACTGGCAGCTCTAAGCAAACACACCTTTATTTGACAAGCTATAAAAGCTGTCCTCAGACACTACACTAGTGTTATCTCCATACTAAACTGGCTGTTCCTCCAGTGGGTTGTAAGTGACAAAACTAGTTTCACATTCTTCTCCTTAGGCTCTAACCAACAGAGTTTGGAAGCTCCTGTCCCAATCGCCTATCAAACTAGCTTTGTGACTCAGAGGAATGAAAGGCTACTGCAAAAACTGCCCCTGAAACAACTTTTCCCCACCTTTCCCCAAATCCCAAACCTGAGTAAACTCACAGCATGCATTTAGTAGGTACATCAAGAACCCTCCCCACAAATATTTGTAAGCCTTATCTGCAGTAAATGAATGTGAAAATATTTTCACATGCTGAAGGGCTAGCAAAGAATAAAGTAATAATCCTTCAGGTATATCAAAAGAAAGTAGCACAGAAGTTGGTCTTATTGTATCTGTGTTTGAACAGCACTTAACATACAAGTAGGTTCCTCAACACCTTGCAAGTACAGATCCTACCTAAAATAGTCACATTAAATTGGCTTCAATTGGACCTAAGGAAAACTGTGTCATGATAAATGACATGTAAAAGGATAATCCTAACTAAAACATTGCCTAAGATTTGCATCTCAAAAAACAGTGAGTTTGTTTCTTCAGGTGGATGTATTGAAAAAAAAATAATCATATATTCCTCACAGCTCAGAGATAAGGAAAATAACTTATAATACTTCGATTAGCAAAAGATTTTCCACTAAAGCATAGACAGAGGAGAAGCATTAATTTTTCCTACTTTTGGTTTATCGAACATTTTTGGTTTAGTGAAATGGCTTTGCCTGCAAAGTGACCTATACAATTCTGTATAGGAACAAGCATAACATCTTATGCATTTATCATAACTGTAATTTGTTCTTGAATAAAGCTTTCCTATGCCCTTTGGCTGCTGCTATTTTGTATTTAAGGGTCATAATGTCTGGTCCAAGCCAAAGGCACACTGGAAGACTATATATAAAATGTCTCAAAGTGGAGCATCTAAGTGGTGTGGGCAGGTCAATTAGCTTCAGAGTACTGAACAGCACCAAACTTTTGACAATATTCCCATCTTTGTTTCCCCACTGTTCCTTTCCATCTTATTTTACTTGAATAAGTGCAGCCATAAGCCACTGGGATTGATTAAATCCCTCTGGAATATTAATCAAGAGGTAAGATATGCTTTTGCCCAGCGCCTAGTCCCATGGTGCTTCATTAACTTAATTTACAAGCGCTTCAAACAGAAATTAGCTGATCCAGGAGTTCTTCCAAGTTCCTATGCCCACAGGTGCCCTGGCTATATTAATCTTTTTAGGAATACCAGAAGATATGTCCCTTCTTCAGCCCACTTAAATGCCGCATTGATTTCAGCTTCCATCAACGAGTAGTGGTGGAGTAGTGAACACGGGCACATTATGCCCTTCCATGTACAGTATAGGGAAGGAAAGTAGACTGCTGGGAAGGGGTACAACCTTCCACTGTGCTCACTTCCAAACTTAGTTTCCCTATATATTATAGTGCATTCCAGAATGGTATCTGTAACAGCCAGCACGCCGAGGGAACTTGGCAGGCATCTGGGTTTGACTTGACAATGTGGCAGAGTACCCCGCTCAGAGTATCATTAAAAGCAGGCTGTTGCACAATAGGGCCAAACTGGGTAGGATAGTATAAAGCAGGAGACAGGACTACTATCACAAATACTGGCATTTTTTTTAGTATCTGTCTGGTCATTTGGAGGTTTTTTGTATCTTATAAAATTTCAAAGCATGGTACTGCTGTGTCATTGGTGTATTGTTCTTTGCAACACTTCTGCTTTCCACAGGGCCCATCTAGTGGTCTTGTACTAAGATTTCCTAGTGCAATGGGCTCTGCAGATGAGGCCAGGCAAAGTTCAGTGTCTGGAACTCATCCTAGACTTAGGTTTTGTCAGCATCAGCAAGTAGTGTGGTGCAACAGGAGCAGTCCTGCAGAGTGCTTGCGCTGGCTGTCGAGAACAGGCTGTCCATACTATATGTGGACATGGACAAAACACAACTACAGACTTTATGTCTTAAACAGCAGCTGTGTCCCTAGCTGGCACCTCAGCAAGGGTTCTGAGGATGAAAATCTGTGCAGAAGTCACCTCTGCCTGCAAAGTTGCTCTCTGTTCATGGACCTAAAGGTACAGCCTCATCCCAAATGTGATGACCAAACTGAATGGACAAGTTTTTCCAAAACCATACGGTGGAGATTTTAAGAGGTGGGAAAAAAGACTCCATCCAGCAAAGTCAAGCGTGTACAGTGTTTCAGGCTTGTCCTCACACCAGCAGCTGGGGTGCACCCGCACTCTTTGGGGCTGTACCTCTGTAAACTGGAAAGAAACACAGTGCACAGAGATGTGCGGTAGTCAACCCACTCCACAGGGGCACGTGTGTCTCTGAGGAGTCTTCATAGCCCTTCGGAGAGTGTTGGGTATTGGGGTACAATATTTCTTAAAATAAATCACTTAAAATAATGGCTTTTACCTTTTTTTCTCCCCTCACGTTTGCCTACTCTGGCGTGTGCGCTGTGGAGGACGGCACGGCACAGCTCTGTGTGGAACAGCCGCAGCGAACCAGGTGTCGAAATCATCGCTTTACCTCCTGGCTGCACTTTGAGGCAAGTTAAAAGAAATACGGGGTGGCAGGGTATCTGGGACACGCAGGAGAGAGGAGGAAGGCAGAGGGGAGGTGGGCACGCCTGGGCCGACTGGCAGACCTCAGCGAGAGGGTGGCGAGGGCCCCGGCAGCGGCTTCGGCACCGGGCGGGCTCCGACGCCTCCAGCCTCGCCCGGGCGGGATGGCGTGAGGGTCTTAGCCCTGGGCGGTGGGGGAGAGCGGAGCCCCCGCGGGCGGCTGCGTGTGACACGGCCGGGCTGAGGCGGGAGCCGCTGAGGGGGCCGCGACCAACAGCCGGCCCCAGCCCGCCCGCTCGCTGCCGCCTCCGGGGCGGGCCGGGCCGTGGCGGGACCTGGGCCGGCGGGGCGGGCGCTGCCGGCAGCGGCGCGGAGCGGCTGGGAGCGGGCCGGCAGCGATGTGGACGTCGCTTGGCGCCGTCACGGAGCCGGCCGGCCCCAGGGCAGCCAGCGGCCGCTTCTGGGCTGTCGTCTTGGGAGCAGCGGCGGGGCTCTTCCTCCTCGGGTTCCTCATCGGTACAGTGCAGACTAACCCCGCTTCGGATCGGGGGGCTCTCCCGGCCACCCCCGGCCCTTCCAGCCGGGGGAGGTGTCGCGGAGCCGGGCCGAGGAAGGGCCGGGAGGGGGGAAGGAGCGGGCGGGCTTTGTGCCAGGGGTGCCCGAGGTGCGTCCGTGCTCGGCCCGGCCGACGCCTCCCTCCCTTCCTACCCCTCAGGCCCGGCCGGTGCAGGCACCGACCCCTCCTGGCGCTTCTGGCTCCTCCGCAGCAGAAGGGGCCTTTTGTTGAGAGTGTCTTTTTGACTTGTTTTTCGACTTCCGTTTAAATAAAGTAGTTATGCTATGGGCAAGAGACGAGGCGCTGGGTTTGTGAGGAGGAAGGCAGGCCCCTCGACCCTGCTGCGCTGAAACGGCCCCAGCCCAAACCAGAAAGGTGGGAAGATAAATACGGGGCTGGAGGGGCGCTGACAGGAGGGGTGAAATAACCTTTAATTTAATGTCCCTCCTCCCCCTCGGCCCAAGCAGGCAGGCCTTTGGGCTGCTGCCGCAGATTTCCACAAAAGAGCCACTTCTATTTTGCAATGCCTTTTGGTATGTACTTGGGGTTGGTGCCATTGGAAGTGAATTACTCTCTCAAGTGGAATGAGCCTTTCGCTGTGCCAGTGACCAGCACCTCACGGGTGCCACCTTGTTACCCGCTCTCTGCTCCCCACTGGTTCTCTGATTTGCACTACCCATGTAACTGCTGCTGCATTTGCACTGAACATGTCCAGTCGCTGACTTACTTAAAAATCAAATCAGATGTGAGAAAGACTTTCTTTCTAGCCAGGTGTTCCTCTCATCACTTGCTCTGGTAATGCCTGCACAGTAAGGGGAGGATTCCAGAGTAAGAGCCAGACAAACCAGAGAGTGAGAAAGGAGTTACAAGGCATCTGTTCCTTACAAAGGGTGTCTGCGTTTCTGTGCATTTTTGTAAAGCTGCTGCCTTATTACTGAGGTGACTGATACGACTGACATGACTGACAGCATGATGTTCTGGTGCTAAAGGAAGATAGATGAGTCTCCTTAGCATCTACAGTAAAATAACTGTGATGAGTAAATATAATATAGTATTTTATTCCCCTCAATATCTACCTAAGTAAATAAGTTCTCTTACTGTCTGGGGGACTGCCACTGCCATCACTGTGCAGTCTGCATTAGGTTGTGGATGCTTGTCTGTGCTGACATAAAAACAATTGTAAAATACACAGTGAAAATCTTGTGGTGATACCAAAGAGAAATGGTGTGTGTCGTGGGAATATTGCTCTGGTGTTTTTACTGTTGTATTTTGGTGTGTTGTACAGGTTGGTTTGCAAAACCTACAGAAAAGACGTCTGTGAGTCCTCATGAGGACATGAAGGCGGCATTTATGGCTGAAATGAAAGCTGAAAACATCAAGCAGTTTCTTTAGTAAGTAATGTTAATAAGCAATTTCTGACTAAGCAGTCAGAAAAAGAAAAAAAAAAACCCTCAAGTAGAACCAGCCCAAGGATGCCACCAGACAGAGGATGGTGTGCAGGTTCTCGGCCATAGGTTTTATCCCATGTGTCCCAGTGAGCTGTGGTTGACAAAATAGTCCATCTTAGCTCCTCTTTTTCTTATTTGTGTTGGAAAGAGTTGAGGAGTTGTCAGTAATCTCAATACTTAAAGTAGTTAAAAATTGGTCAAGCACTTGCTCAGCCTTTGGTGAATGCTTGTGAAATGTTGTAGAGGTTCAGCCTTTCTCATATGTGTCCTTTTCAGTCTAAAACAATGTTTATCTTACATTGTTTTTTATGGAAAAATCATTCACTTCAAATTAGGCTGTAAGAATGAACTTAAATCATGAGAGATGAAATGGAAAATAGTGGAGTACATCAATGTAAAAGAGAAGAAAATCATACGAAGCCTTTAGTTCTTCCTACAGCTTAGGCCTTAATACCTTATTGCTACTCTCCCTTCACACTTTGTCATGCTGTGACCAATTTATGTGTTAGTCTGGCACCATTCCGACCTTGTACTCACTTTCGTGAAGAAAGATATGTTTCCAACCTCTCTCTGTCTGCACAGTGAATAGCTAGAACAGACATAGTAGACACCAGCTAGTCAGCTGATGGTACATTACACTGCTCATAATAAATCTAATAGTCTTAAAGCTTTAGAGTCGTTTTTTAAGACCATGTTTTTTCCCCAATAATTTTTTCATCTCATTTACCCTTTAGTACTTAAATTAGTTGATTTTAAATGTACTATTATTAAATCCTGAAAGCAAAGCTGCTAACATTTGTTACTGACAATTCAAACAATGGAAGTTGACAATATAGATTTTTTTAATCTATTATAGTTTAATTACTGTAATTAATTTCTTAATTTCTGTAACTTAGAATCTTTAACTACAAGGAAGCTGATGCACTATTATTTCTTTATTTTAGGGTTCTTGTAAACATTATTTTTCTCTTAGGAGAGTGTAGTATTCGTTAAAACCTGTATTTATTCCAGTCAGTAATAGACCAGAAGTCATAGTTTATTGATAGAAATTTACTTTCTGTGTAAAGAAAGTGTTAGAGTATCAGTTATTTTAGGAGTACTCAACAAGTTCAGATTTGTCTTAAGTTCCCAGCCTGATTAAATAGCACGAAGTTGTATCTTGCTACAAAACTAAATTACTAAAAAACCATTTTTGGTTTATAAGATTGTGGCAATCCCGCTTATTTAATTTTAAGTACACTTGCCACAAACTATTGCAAATAAATTAGCTGGAAAGTACATTATCTTTACTACATAACAGCCATGTCCTGGACTATATAAACATTGAAAACTGAAGACTTAGGATTTTTTACAGTCTTAACCTGTGTTCTGGCTCCTACAAAGTCAACTGTTGTTAAACAGCTCTGTAAAAGGACTGCTTTCTGCCCTCTAAGCTCCCTGTCTCTGTGCCAACAGGAAACATTGTACCTCATTTACTGTCATGCAGCCAGTTCTGTGGTAAAATATGGCAGATATTTAATCCCTACTCAGAAATACCGGTACAGGCAGTCAACAGATCAGAAGAGGAAATGAAGAAAAACACAATACTTAGTTAAATGGGAATATAATACAGGAGAATATTAATGCAAATGTCAAATTTTAATGAAAACATGAGACTTAAACATTCCTAACTCTTACAGAAAACAGCCGTTCACTCTAACAATAGCACATAACTGTGCTCTTGGTTCAGTATGTCATCCAGAAAATGGTACTGTCACTGTAACAGGGACTTTTAGTACAGTGTCGGTATTAGATGTTGACATTATCAGAGGAACATGGTTTTATCTAGCAGCAGTCGGCTGCTAAGGACTTTGGGTTTGTCTAGTTTGGAGAAAAGGAGGCAGAGGGGCGACCTCATTGCTCTCTGCAGCTTCCTGAGGGGAAGTGGAGAGGGAGGTGCTGAGCTCTGCTCCCTGGTATCCAGCGACAGGATGCGTGGGAATGGTTCAAAGCTGCGCCAGGGGAGGTTCAGACTGGACATTAGGAAGCATTTCTTTACTGAGAGAATGGTCAAACACTGGAACAGGCTTCCTAGAGAGGTGGTCGATGCCCCAAGCCTGTCAGTGTTCAAGAGGCATTTGGACAATGCCCTTAAAAACATGCTTTAACTTTTGGTCAGCCCTGAATTGGTCAGGCAGTTGGACTAGGTGATCATTGTAGGTCCTTTCCAACTGGAATATTCTATTCTCTTCTCTTCTATTCTAAGTGTGTAGTTCTTTCAAACTGCTTTGTTTGATGGCTTTTTTTCTCACTTGAACTCAAGAATTAATTTTTTTCCCAATCTTATACCCCTTCCTTATCAAAGATCCAATTTCTTTCATTAACACCAGCTGATGTGACATAAGCTTCTGTGGCATGTTGATGGCATGGTCATATGACAGGATGAGGACATCATGGTGACAGCCTCATTCAGCTGAGAGTTTCTTCAAGCTGACTTCACCACTGGGCTTTCTCAATGGTCTGGACAATTTTTTTTTCAGACAATGGGTTGCTCACTATTTATGTTATCTTTCACTGTTTGTTATTCATGCTGCATGACTTTTAATTTACAAGCTGTTGAGTTTTTCTGTTCTTTGCTTGTAAGCCACTGTGAACCCACTCTCTCTTCTTTGCCAACAAGACACACTCAGAGTGAACTTTTAGATAAATCAGTATTTGTGCCAAAATTAATTAAAATAGTGGGATCCAAGGAGAATATCCAGTTAATTACAAGTAGGGATCAGAGTAATTATGCACATTTCTAAATTGAATATGCAAAGATACGTATACCAAATTATTTTATCATTTCACAAGGATGGTCAGTCTCATTATGCAGAAGAGTGACCCAGAAGACAAGGAGTAAAGCAAGGACAAGACCCCACAGTTGATGTCATCATGCCATTCTTGCTAAGCCACACTGCGAGGAAGATACAAACACCTGTGATAACTCAGGAGAAACTGAAACCCTTTACCTCAACTTATGTATAAGACAGACAGCAGCATAGATGCAGAGGAGTCTGGGTCCTTATTTAGCCTGGGTACATCTGGTCATCTCTAGGGAGTGTATTTCCAGCTAGGCTAGGAGGAGTTCTGGTTATGAGCTGCAATGCCTGATCCTGATTCATTGCTTCTTTTTCTCTAGCAATTTTACACGGCTTCCTCACCTGGCAGGAACAAAGGAGAATCTGCATCTGGCACAGCAAGTCCAAGCTGAGTGGAAGGAGTTTGGTTTGGATTCTGTTCAGTTGGTTCATTATGATGTCTTGCTCTCTTACCCCGATGACACTAAGCCCAACTACATCTCAATAATTGATGAGCATGGAAATGAGGTACAGAAAACACCAGTTTTTGCAAACAGGGAAAAAAGTCACCTTCCCACACCTGGGAAGATGGGGAGGGAAAGCTATCCTCTGCTCTGTTAATGGTGTTGGGCGTGATCCAAAGCTCACGGAAATGAGCGGTTCCAGTTTGCCTTTATATTTTGTATCTTTGTTTCTTAATGTATGTGCTAGGAATACTAATAATTACCCTGATTCATATAGCATACTGCCATATATAGATTAAAGGAGAATTATGGAAGAGAATTACTTCATGTAATTCAGTTGTTTAAAAATTGATCTGTTATTTAGAAAGAGGAAAACAACCGTGGTCAGCATCATTGTTTGCATTGATTCATTATACAGTATTGATAATTGTGCTAAATTCAGTTTCTGGAAGATTAGAGTTTAGGCCTCGAGATGTACTATCACAAGTAACATCAGTTCATTACAGAGCAGCTCTAGTGCTCATAGAAGCTCCAGGGATGAGCAGAATGCAAGCATTTTTTACCGTTATGATCTATCCTCCTCTTATGTGCTGTACTGAGAGCACTTTAAGGGTCCCTGTGTTCATTTAAGCAGGATTCTGTGTGAAGAGTGGAGATGGGATTTGCAAGATCACCCATTGAACCTGCATACTGAAAAGGATGCCCAGTGCTTGCTAAAGTTTTCGCCACTCCTCATTTAGAGTTCTAAAACTAGATTCCTTTAAACTGCAAATGCATGTGAAATGTGCCTGAAAAGACAGTACTTCTTTTCCATATTGCCTGGTTTACTTCTTTTCTTTTCTTCTTTCCCATTAGATTTTCAACACATCATTATCTGAGCCTCCTCCTCCAGGATATGAGGCTGTTAGAGATGTGGTGCCACCCTACAGTGCATTTTCAGCCCAAGGAACGCCTGAGGTAACATAGTAGAAGAGCAAAATAAATAGCAGTCAAAACGGAAACAGAAGTAGAAGTAGGAACAGAAGTAGAAATAGAAACAGAGACAGAAATAGAAATAATAGAAATAGAAAAGATGGAATACCATAGTGCAGTGTAGCGTAGCATTGCACAGAATAGCACAGAGCGATATAGAATAATGTGAAATTCCTGGGTCTTAGGCTTTAGTTCAAAACCTGACACGTCACCAGTAGCAAAGATGTCCTAGCTCTGATGTTCTTGGGAGTTTTGCAATGGAGCAATGTTTATCTTGATCAGTCATACATATATGTTTAATTTTTTCCTCTAGTTTGAGTCACAACTGGATTTTATTTTTACCTTTTCCTTAAAAAATATGGTAATGAATCTTTAATGTTGTCAGCTGCTATAAGCTTCTCCAGATATTTCTGTGACTATGCACCATTGTTTCCCATCTTGGTGAACAAATAAGACTGTTATATTTACGTAGCCAAATGAACAATCTAATTTTCAAAATGCTGCTTGCCCAAGGCTCACACTGAGAGGTATAACTGCACAATGTACAGTATGCTTGAAAATGGCTTTTGCTAGCATTTGTAGCTGGCAGTAAAAATGTTGCTGTGATCTGAGCTTAACGCTAATCCTTTCTATCTTGTTGTACAGATGGTACCAGCTGATGGGCTTTCTTTTATAAAGCTAGCCTGTGTAACAGGAGTTTTCTATCCTATGATCATTAGTGGTTTCAATTAATATTTTGTAAGATTAGAATTTTTTTTGTTGTTCTCAGTATCTTTCCTGTCTATACATAGAATAACGTAGGTTGGCAGGGCCCTCTGGAGGTCATCTGATCCAATCTCTGCTTTAAAGTTGGATCTGACTTTGAAACCTGCTAACAATGCTTTTACTCACACACCCCAGTATTAGGGTCATGTACTTTCTGAAGTTTGTTAATAAGCTATGCAAGTCTAGAAAACAAAAGGCATCCTGTATTCATTTGCCTCAGATAGATACTCAAAGGAAGCTAGAGAACCAAGCAGATAGTCTGTACCCTAGGATATGACAGCTTTGAGTGTTTCAAGAATTGCAGTGGGAATTTTGGAACCTAATACAAGGTAAAATTCATGGATTCTGACTTTGTATCATAACATAATATCCCCAAAGAAAGGCAGAATAACTTCACCGCTTTATTTGCTTTCTGGAGAGCTACAGTAAGTGATGGGATATGGCAAATAATAAAAACAAGTTTTAAAAGCTGCAGCTTCCTTCTTTAGAAAATTATTTTACTTTAATTAAATATAAGAACATTGTTTCTGAAAAAAACCCAATAAATAAAAGACAGATTGTCTTTTCAAAATATGATGGTTATGTTCCAGGTCCCTAGCTGGTGCTGTTAGCAATAACATTCTGCAGTGAGCACTTGTTTGCACCTGTACTGCAAACAGGGAGCATGTATATAGCTCAGCAGTGGGAATACTCCGTGGGTTCAGGGCTCTTCTGAGTTCTCCCAGGCCTGTTTATGTATTTTATGTTAAAAGCCATTCTATTAAAAAACAGAACGAAGCTGTAGAGAGAGATATTTGGAACTTGCGAAGTGCAATCATGGGTCATAGGTTCTCTTTCTGCTCATTAATTTTGCAAATGATTCCTGTGTAAAGCTCCAAGTTCAATGAAGGGACAAGTGCTGTGAGGTACCTGCATCCCAGGCTAACTGTAGTCTCACAAGTAGGCCACCTTCCTGGAAAGTGGCAGAAATGGATCAAACTTCTTCATACTGAGAGAGGCCAAGAATGCAGCTCTCATTTTCTGGGTGAGTGCTCTAATCAGGGAGTTCATAGAATCATAAAATCATAGAATGGTTTGGGTTGGAAGGGACCTTAAAGATCATCCGGTTCCAATCCCCCTGCCATGGGCAGAGACACTCACCACTAGACCAGGTTGCTCAAAGCCCCATCCAACCTGGCCTTGAACACTTCCAGGGATGGGGCATCCACAACTTCTGTGGGCAACCTGTGCCAGTGCCTCAGAATTTCTTCCTTATATCTAATCTAAATCTACCCTCTTTCAGTTTAAAACCATTACCCCTTGTCCTGTCACTATGCCCCCTTGTAAAAAGTCCCTCTCCAGCTTTCTTGTAGGCCCCCGTCAGGTACTGGAAGGCTGCAATAAGGTCTCCCTGGAGCCTTCTCTTCTCCAGGCTGAACAACCCCAACTCTCTCAGCCTTTTCTCACAGGAGAGGTGCTCCAGCCCTCTGATCATCTTCGTGGCCCTCCTCTGGACTCACTCCAACAGGTCCATGTTGTGGAAATACAGTTCAGCACTGCTAGCACTATTACTTTTTCCTGCAGCTGCTTTTTAAAAATAAGTGGCAATGACTGTGTTTTGAAGGTTAAATGCTATCAGAGTGGAATAGTAGCTACTTGCCTGCTAGATTGAGACCCTGCAGAGATTTAGAAGTAGTTCCCACTCATTTCTGGTTCTCAGTAGATAGAAGATGGAATGTGTCCTGGTCTCTTGTACAGATTGTTAGAAAATGTATGTTTCTACAGTGTGGTGTATGTTAACTAAATCCCAATAAACAGTCAGATGAAAAAAGGTAAGTTTTGAGCAGAAACTTCTTTTAACAGAAATATTTAGCAGAAAGCAGACAAAGTAGTGAAGTCACATTCTGTCAGACAGTACTAGTAGTTTGGAATGTTAGCATCATAAATAATGGTAGAATTCTGCTCTTCCCTTCCTTTTTAAGTGACTGCAAAAGTACTCCCACCTAGTTAATGATGGTCACAAGTAAGAGGTATGCTTGAGATCTCTAACTACACTAAAAGAGCCCAGGGAAGACATTTTATGAGTCCACACTACATTCTCAAAGCTTGTATTTTGTAATAGTTCCATAAACAGGAGGAATTCATCACATCACTAGGAAATTATGATACAAAACTGTCACAATGCTTTGATGAGAAATTTATTGTGTCGATGTAGTTCTTAGTCCTGTTAATGAAAGTTAATGGTGAAGAATTTTCAGAGATGCTGAAAGAATTTAATTAAGGAACCCTGATTTACTATGCAATATATCGTATATTGCCAGAATCTTCAAATAGTACCGTTTAATATAGTTTCAGAAATCTAAATATTGAATAAATATGAATTATTCTGCAACATCAGGAAAAATGCTATGAATACAGATTATATACTTTATGTCAGATATTGTTATGAAAGCTTCTTCTGAAGATCAGAATTGTTCTTTTCTTTATGTGATGGCATCTACTTAATCAAAGACATTATTTAAAAAACCCTGTTAAGTGTGAACAGGTTTTCACCATAGAATGTTACTCTCATGTTAACTTTTCTTGCACTTCACTGTAGAACAAGGACCCTGAATGTGAGAACCCAGCAGGTTGCTATTGTTATAATTACAGCTCTGCAATTATGTAAGCCAAACTACTGAAATCAACATTTTTGTATTTGTCATAAAAAATACAATAGTTTACAAATGTAAGTATTCTGTATGAGATATTCTAAAGAAATTATGTTAAAATGGTGGACCAAATTCCCCTTTTGCGTAATCTAAATAGACTAGAAGAACTGTCGTGACTTCAGTAGAGTTACACTTGATTTTACTGAGAGGGAAAACTACTCCATAAATTCAGAAAAGCCTCCCCAAGAATAATTCTTGTGTTTATGAATTATTCTCTGAACAGAGAGGACGAGAATCTGACTAGGTGTGAAACTGCCTTATTACATACAGTGCCCTTTATTTCATGAATTTATCCTGAGTTGATTTTGCTTAATTTAAGAAGAAGTTGCAACTTGAGCAGATTAGTGATGAAAGAAGTACTGTCAAAATGACTGTACCACAGTCTTATCAGGACATGCTGTATGCTGTTATATGAGACCACCTGAATGTCTAGTCAGCAGTTTTCATCAGTATAAGAGATTTAAGCCTATACCTTTTTGAAATTAAATTGAAGATCTCTCTGGCGGTATGGTAATATAGAGAAATGCACTGAGGAAGAGTTTCCTGTCACCTTATTTTAGTTGTCTGAAATTGTAGGCGTCTTCCCTAAACCAGTCCTTGAAGCTTTCTGTAGGCATTTACTCTAAAACAGTCTTTGAGGTATAATCAATGAGAGGTATATCCAGAGGGTAATTTATTCCTTCCTAAAACAGATGTTTAAAACAGGTTTGGGGTGAATTCTTCTGGAAAGGGAGAACTTCCCAGCTCTTCACTGGCTATGGAATGTGCTACAGGACCTTCTTAGACAATGCACACAACTTTTAGGTAGCTGACGTTAAGGAAAATGAATCACACACCGAGTATTGAATAACATGGTTGAAACACAATCATGAAGAATACTTTATTCATGTGCAAACTGTATTTATTTTGATAGTCAACCACCTGTAGCTTCTGCTGTATTGAATAAGAATCGAGTCTGAGAATTTCATAGGATATTGGCATCATTCAGTCTACTCTACTGCATAAAATACAATTGATATTTACTGTGGTGTCTGGTTCCAAAATACCTCCAGCTGTCCAAGACTGACTACAGCTTAAACAGACTACGAAGAGAAGTAAATGCTGTACTCCGAGCACTTACTCCAAGTTTCTGATTCACAAGCCATATCTTAACATTTCTCCATTGAGGGCAAAGTCTGGCAGCTTTGGATGGCAGAAGTCTAAATTCATTAGAAGTCACTTGCCTACCTAATTGTCTCATGATCTAAGAAGAATTCATACCAGAGCCAGTCCTGGAGCTTGTTGTTCCCAATTTATTCTCTTACTAGATCACATCCTCCTTTTGACATGTTCATTGATATTCTTCTTTCAAATTCTACCTCTTTCTGTCAGGGTGAGTTAGTGTATGTGAATTACGGTCGCATCGAGGACTTCTTTAAGCTAGAACGTGAGATGGGAATTAACTGTACAGGAAAGATTGTTATTGCCAGATATGGGAAGATCTTCAGAGGAAATAAGGTAATGCCTCTATATAAAAATCTTACTTGTGCTGTCCTTCAATTGATTTCGACTTACCTAAAGTGTTCTGGAGATTTTAGCATAACTGAGTTTTTCATAGAGCTGTGTTCAAAGATGATTCTTTAGTAGAAGATATAAAATTTATATTTTATATATATATATAATACATCTATAGGATAAAAGTAAGTTGGAAAATGTTACATATTTTTATATTAATTTGCATACTGTAGATTGTTCTCAAATATTACTAACATTCTTGGGTAATACACTCTAACTCTGAACTAGACTGTTCTTCCCTATTGGTTTAACTGTGCTTTGAGATGCCTATATTGTGTTTCTTTATAATGGCTTCTGCACACCAGGCAGAGACTATAACTATATGGAGGTTATTTTCAATTCTGTATTTGTTTATTCAATGTCCCTATCATATAAATATTTTTAAACTACAGATTTCTGCAGATTTCCATGGCCTGACAGGAAAGTACATAATCATGTGCATACTTCAGGCATATACTCAAGTTATTTCCTCAATCAGGATGTAAGAAGACAGTCTATTTTAAGTGTGTTTGGCTCTTGTATAAAAATTAGTTTAACCCTAATTTGGGCAGGACTATAATTTGTATTTCTCAGTTACCTAAGGGTATCAAACACTGAATCTCCTCACTGGATGCCAACTCTTATTATATGCTGTTGACTAATCTTCTGTGAGCTTTTAAGTGGGTGACTCACTGGTTTACATAAATACCGCTTTCACCAGTGAAGAGTGACATGTAACTCATATTCTGGGTGAGATAATATTTTCACTAAAATGTTTACCACTCTTAAAGATACTATCTGAATGGAAAAGACTTAAAAATTGAAGAAGGTATTGCTGTCTATGAATTTTTTATTAAAATTAAATACAAACACCTCAGAGTTACTAATATCTAGAGAGGCAGTTGTTCTGTGCTTTGGAAATTACATGCCCTCATTGACACAAAGAGATGATATGTTCATTCTTACAGTAGTATTTCTTATGACTGTTTATATACTGAAGAATTTGTTAGCTTGTGTAAAATCTGGAGAACTGTACTGTGGTTTTCCAGCTTCCTAATGGTGTGCAAGAATAGGATATACGATGAAGGCAAGTACTGTATTTCCTAAAAAAACTTCTGGTATTTCTGAATTAAAATACCCAAATTTAAAACCGTTGAGGATAAGTTGTCACTCAGCACTCAGTCACTATACATCACTGTCTTATCGAGTGGCAAAACAGATTGGGATGTCAGAATGACATATATTTTCTCTCATTCTCCACCAACCAGGATTACACAGTAATAAAGTCACATGAGAACACTTTTTAAAATCAAACCAGCATGCAGGTCATTCCTTCTGCTGTAATAAGCCTGAGGTTCACACTCTTTGGAGTTAGTCTTGTTCACACCCAAAGACAGTTTCAAGGTCTCCAGTAATAATCTTCCTGTGTAGCCTGAACCCTGATAGAAGTTAGGAGGTCATTTAGGTAAATAAGGTAAATACATGGCTAACTGAAAGGTAAGGTTGCATCGATGTGATACAGTTTTTTCCATCCATGATGTGTACATTTCAATAGTCAGTTGATTGTATTGATCTGGATGACAGAATACAAACACAGGTTATGTAGTAATACTGTGAAGGATGTTTTCCATGTCACTGCAGTTATCTCTTCATTAAAATTCAATGCAACAGCAAACCTCTTGCTTTCATACGGAACCTGATATCTGCATATATATTTTCAGGAAATTTTATGATATGAGACAGTTATGGGCCCTTTACTTAGCCCAGGCACTGTAAAAGGCCCTGAGGAATAATCACTGTAATTTATAATACTTTCTTTTGTCCCTTGAACTCTTGTGTCAAGTTATAAAGGACTGGATAGGGACTGGAGATGTGCTTTGCAGGTGAAGAATGCTGAACTGGCAGGTGCCAAGGGAGTTATTCTGTACTCTGACCCTGCTGACTACTGCGCCCCAGGAGCAGATCCCTATCCAAATGGCTGGAACCTTCCAGGTGGAGGAGCCCAGCGTGGAAATGTATTAAACCTGAATGGGGCAGGGGATCCTCTGACACCAGGTTATCCTGCAAAAGGTGAGTGACACTAGAGAAGTCATGCTCTGAGAGTCTGGTTTCAGGAAGGCAGGGGAAGGTAATGGGGATATTCTTTCCCTTGGAACAAACCACATTTTTTCTTGGTCTTTCTGTTTCTCAAAAGAGGCAGCTTTGGGCTTCACGTCAGTAGGCCACTTCTGCACATGGTGCATGAGAGAAAGTGAGGGGATGTTAAGGGAGCCACACAGTGCAGTGCTGGGCTGCTTAACTTCACAGACATAGCCAAGTTACCCAGAGATCATGACACAAGTATTCAACAGCTGAAGCCCTGGTCTTTTCTTTCTGCTTCTCATCAGTAAGTCAGCAAGTAGCCAGCCCACACAGCTCACAGGTTTCTTTGGTTTTGCAGTTCTCCTTTCTGCAGGATTTAGGCTGCTTTCCCTCCTCAGGAGCCCTTACTGGCAATGCTGAGGTCTTTAATGCTGACAGTCATGTCACCTGGCTGCACCATTCCCCACTGCTTCATCACCTTCACCTCATGCTGCCTCCACTGCTTATTTGAGCTCTGCCTAAGCTATTTCATTTACCGCCTAACCCAGATCGTTTTGACTGAAATGCATTAAGAACTGTTCATGCCAGCACTTGAGCCAGCATATCTGAGGGTGGCAGGCACCTCAAGAAGAGCAGCCCCTAAGTCAGTGATCTCATAGATGAATCCCTGTCTGCTTCCCTCAACAAGGGTCCCTGTGAACGTTGTATTAAGGAGGAAACTATTCTTTTCCATACCTGCTGGCTTGCAAACATCAAATTTTGTCCACATTGTGAAAATTAAGATTCTCATTTGTAAAAAAAACCCATGATTTGTATATGAGCTCTGTCAGAACAAAACCTAGACTTCATTTTGTTCACGAAAACAGCAAAACAGAATATTCAGTAGCTCAGTGTATAAGATTTTATCTGCATCTCTTTTCAACTGGCAAAATTTTTTTAGTTCCCAGCTGAATGTTCCAAGCATCAGACTACATCTTTGCTCTTGTTCTTTCTCTCTGGCTTAGTCTGAAGTTCCTTCCCATGGAGAGAAATATTTCTACCTAAAGACATTTAAGTGCAAAAAAATTAGCAAACAATTTTAAAATTTCCAACCATCTCTAAATGCATGACTGCAGACACTATGGGAGAATCTTTGTTAGTGTCTCTCTGAAAACATGTTGATAAAGCATAAAGATGAAGTCACTAAAGAAATGTCAGCCTGACATCAAGGAAAGTGAAATGATTATTCCTGACTCCAGTGTTAGGACTGTGCTGTGAACTGTACAAATTCCTTCTGAGAGTTGTAAATATGAAAATATCTGTCTTTTGCTTTCAGAATACACCTACCGATTAGACAAAG
The DNA here is from genome assembly GCA_020745775.1 of Theristicus caerulescens. NCBI lineage: Eukaryota > Metazoa > Chordata > Aves > Pelecaniformes > Threskiornithidae > Theristicus > Theristicus caerulescens. Next base: position 123,067,787 of record CM036559.1, on the reverse strand, counting down.
CCAGTGGTGTAGGTCTCCCAAAAATTCCAGTTCATCCCATTGGCTATCATGATGCTGAGTCATTACTGCGGTGAGTGTATGGGAGGCATGAGGAATTTCAAGCAGACTGTTTTTTGAAAGTTATGAGAGTATTTGAAAAGAAAGGGAAAAGACTTTTGTACTGTGCTTCTACTGTAGCTGCTGAAATAGTGTATGTTTGTCATTAGGTTCTCTGTAGGAGGTAAACATCTTATCTATTACTACATACCAGATATGTGCAGAGTGATCTGGAAAGGAAAATTTGTAATATATCATGATCAATCAAGTATACTGAAGGTATAAAGTGCCTCTCAGTTTGAATAAAGACAAAAATTTTTGAGGATGGTGTGATACCTGTCTTGTGAAAAAGACCACAAATGAAGTCATTTGTTTGTCTCAGGAAATACTTGCCATGCGTGTTTGAAGGGACAATATCTGTACTGTCCTCTGTTAAATGAAGGCGTGTGCTTTCTCTCATCAGGTGTATTATGTTGCATAAATATGAAATGATGCTAGTGAACTAATGTAAGGACACTGGGGAAACTCTGGAGTATTATAGGAGATTTAACAGACATCTACGTGTAAGTGTGCTTACTAAACATGCAAGTGATGTGAACACAGGCTACCAGCTTGCCAGAGGACAGGATTAAAATTCATAATTATCTTAACAAACCAAATAAGTTCTCTGAAAAAACTAAGATGTGATTGAGTTGGCAAGTGTATCATTTCCCTAAAAATGTAGCATTAATCATCTGTATCAACTGTAGAGATACAGAGCAGGAAATACCAGGGTTGGCAACAGTACTGCAGGTAAGTGTTTAGGGCAATAAGTGAACATAATCTTGGGTGTGTATTTGTATCAGAATTTTACATCCGAATCACGTGAGCAATCATTCTGCTCTGTCTGGTGACTCTGTTTGAATATTGAGTCCAAAAAAGAAAAAATTCTATCTTGGTTCTCTATGCAGGTTTTCCTCTGAAGTATTGAAGCTATTTATTTTTATATGAGGCAGAATTTTATTGTCTTTGGTGTCTTTGCATACCTGATGTTCATTAACACTGTTCTAGTGTTTCTCCTATTTCCTCCCAGACTTTTATGGACTAGTATGTCTCCAAACTGTCTTTTCTGTAAAACTTTACGGTCATCACTGTTAGGAGGATAACTGCTCATAATGATAAAGGTATAGGTTAAAAAAACTTTTTTCCACTGCCAACTAGTAGTGGTAGAGCAGATTAATAAATATGATGTAGCTAGATATTTCTCTTCAATAATTTGTAAATAATTCTGGAACTTGGTTTTAATGATTATCAGTGAAATCTAAATCCTCTAAAAATACTGGGTTCTTGTTTTCATTTTTGTCTTGAGAAGTCATAACTTCTTGTTATTCCTGCTATCATATTTTAATATAAAAAATATACCGAGGACTTGAAGACATGCTGAAGTGTTCTGTGGAATAAAGCTTGACTGAAGTATGCATTTACAGTAAAGGACATGCTTTCATTTACAATAAATATATTTTGTCTAATAAGAACCAGAATGTCTAGCATACTTTTTAATATATTTTTTTACGTTTCTCACAAGTTCATGTCAAAAATATAAATCCTTTGGAATAGGTGAATACGTATGGGCAATTGCAATCCACTGAATTACTACATTTCCAGTTGTGTTAACTGAGAAGAAACATCCTACCTTTGACAAGGGAAGAAGAAAAGGTGACTTGGACTGATCATATTTCTCTGATTTTAGACATCTTTGAAACACATCAACTCTGTCTATCCTACCAAATTAAACAGTGTTCAGGGACAGGCACTGGAAAACAACTGCCTATGCTGTTAAACTGTTAGAATGGTCCAGGTTACTCTCTGCTTATTCAAATGCAAATGCAGTTCAAGGCAGTAGAAAGTTCCAAGGACCATTTACAAGAGGCAGTTTGTATGCAAAACCTTTAGAGGCCAACACTTTTCCAGGATAGCTGTAGGCCATTCCAAGCTGATCTCAATGCCCAGGACTATTCCTCTGTGTTAATTTACTAATATTAATGTAGCTAAAAAGACAGATTATTCTCCTGTGGAAGCTTGTAGTATAAATTGTCTAAGACAAAAAGACCATCACTGTGGTCTGTGTGTGCACGGAACCACCAAAGTGTGGTTCCTGGTTCCTCATGTATGTTTGGTGCTATTGTTAGATGTCTGTAACTAATAATGATAATTTTTTTTTTCATAATAGTAATATGGGAGGATATGCACCACCACATAGTAGCTGGAAAGGAAATTTGAACGTATCTTACAACGTTGGTCCTGGTTTCACAACAAATTATTCTACAAGGTCAGTTTTGTTTCATAAGGAAAGCGTGCTCGGGATCAGAGGAAAACAGGTAGAGCAACAGAATGTGACCAAAGGTAGAGTAGTTGGCGTTATTCGCATCATTCGTTTGATTATGACCATTTCCTGGGCTGAAATGCACTCAGTGCAAAGCTTCAGTAGATTTACATCTTGATTGAATGGATATGACTGAATTGCTCAGTTTCCAGCTAGTCTTGAACCAGTTTCATTTGAAAAGCACCTAGCTTTTGGCAGACTATTTGATGAGACTGATTATTTTTGAGAATTGAATTTGTGTTGTCTTTTTTAAATTCATGTGGGTCTAGCTTCTGGTCTTATCTATTGCCTCATATAAAACAATATTAACCTACAAGTCAGGTTTTCCAGAAAAAAAGCTTTAATTACAATGTAGTTTTTATTGCTTCAGATTGTTTTTAAACGGATTTAGTGATTACAGTTTAGGACTAAAGTCCAGGTGTTTCAATATTGGCTGAGCTATTGTACTGACTTCATATGAACTGTTTGACCTTTTCGCTATGTCTTAGTCATACCACATGAAAAATTCTTTCTGAAAAATGCACAGGCAATCCTTGAAGATGAGTTGTTGCATCTCCATCTGTGTTGCAGATAAACAAACAAAGTCTCTTGATGCAACTCACGTTGTCTGATTTTCTGCTGCCTGAGCTGCCACATCGGTACTGACTGTGCTAGAGTCATTTCTGGTTTGCACCAACGTCTAGATGATTAGAACTATTTACCTTTTTAACTTTAGATGATTTTCATTTTTCTTTCACTCTTCCAAATTTAAAAACTAGCTGCTAGCAAAAAATCTTTGAATTTGGAGTTCTGAGCCTGTTATCCCTATAAATCTTGCTGACATCAATAACAGTACATGGCTTTCAAGGGCTAAATGTTGTTCTCAGTTGCACAAGTATAAATCCAGAAAAAACTACACTGACATCTTTTCATATTTACTTTGGTTTAATGAAGGTTAAATTTGGCCAAAATGCTCTCCTTACAATTTATATTGTACACTTTTGAAAGGTGTCAAGATGTTTTATTATCTAATCTGGTGGATTTTCTCTTTGGATTTTCTTCCTGATACACTAGGAAGGTGAAAATGCACATTCATAGCCACAACGAAATAACAAGGATTTACAATGTGATTGGTACCATCAGAGGCACAGTGGAACCAGGTAAAGTCATTTGTCTTCAGTGTAATATGAGCGTGCAGTGACCTCTACATGCTCTTCATAGTTACAAGGAGGAAATGAGGAATATGGTTTTCTCTGAAATATTGCACCATCATCAGTGCTGAAATATTTATTTCACCAGCTTTCATACGGTTCAGGGTATGTCACCACTTTCACTGTAAATGCTGATTTTCAAGGGAAAGTCATAACCAAGACAGAAATATTTGTCTTCAGGCAAGTAACTTTGCAATTGAAATAATATTCTTAAGTAGATCTTCCCTACTAACACCGGAATGGATTTTGCATTCCATCTGAAGACATTGTATGCACCAATATTGACTTTTTGGCTGTCTTACAGTCTCTTGTAACCAGTGTGATTTTACACTCTAAAAAACCAGCTATATAGACATCCCTAGGATGATGATAACATCATTTAACCTGTAACTGTAGCACTTCCCTGTTGCCTGAAACACAACTCTTAACCATATTATAGCAGCACAGAGATCTAGTCTGACTTTGATCTTATTAATCACATCTCTGTCATGATTTGGACAACCCTTTTTATGATTGACTATATACATATTCAGAAAAATACTGCATTCAGCACACCTTAATGTTGTGAGTTGGCGTGCTGTACAAATATAATTAGTGGATCAGCTTTACCATGAGTAATTTACTTTACTATTGTAAAATATGGAAAGATGCTTCTGTCTTCAGAGGAAAGCTGCAGTATTTCTAATAATAGAAGTAACTATGGAATTTAGGAGGTTTTAAGTCTTATGGGACCAAGTTATTGTGTTTGACAAATTCTTTAGCACTGGCTGAAAATGCAGAAAAATGTTTTTGGAGATTTAAAATGTCTTTTGCCTTCCTATCATGTATATTATAAACTGTTTTGCTTTGTTGCCTGACATCTACATGGAAAATTAGATATCACTTCCAATTAACAGCTCTATGGCAGGAAAAAAAGTTTTTCTAAGTAAACCTCCATAATTAATTTCTCTAGACAGATATGTCATCCTGGGAGGCCACCGTGACTCATGGGTATTTGGTGGGATTGATCCTCAGAGTGGGGCAGCTGTGGTTCACGAGATTGTGAGGAGCTTTGGAAAACTGAAAAGGAAAGGTATTGTAATGAAAGAATAAAGCACACCAAAATCACTGCTCTCAGCAGTGGCCATTGATTTCTCTGGGATTTAAACATATGCTTAAAATTAAACACGTGTATCTCACTGATGTCTCGAATAAATGTGCTGCTCTGCAGCTGTTAATTAGTTCCAGTTACGACCTTGGTATATGTGAGGTACTTCTACTTAAGAGAAAGTACGCCTAAAGGAAAACAAAACACAAAATGGGGCATACTGAAATAAATGACATTTAGGTACAATTGATTACTGTGTATTTGAGGCTGGTCAGACTGGATGTTTCAATGGTCCTATAAACTTGATACAGTGGTGGACTGATCAAGGCTTCATCAGGACAAGATCGAGAGCCTTCTCAGCACTTGACTGTAGTTTGGAGACAGACCCAAGAATAAATAAAGCATGTTTGTGTAGTGCAGAGAATGAGCTGTGCAAACACAGTAGGAGGTAACGGTTAAAAATACCTCATGCCTAGTTACATTAGAATAGGAACAAATGTCAACTGTACCAAGTTTATGCTGCTGTCAGAGCAAATGCTATCTCCCTATCTGACATCCCATGGAAAGAAGCTCTGACATAACTTAAATACTGTGCTAGAGGAGCTTTCTTTGCCTACCCATTACACTTAAAACCTATTGACATTTAGTTTTCTGTCCGTTCCCTCCCAGTTACTGGATATCAGGGGAAACTGTCTTTGTAATGCAAGCTGAGGGAAAAAAAAAAGGTAAAAAAGAAAGGGAGCAAAAGATGAAAAGGTTCCAGTAGCCTCAAAGAAAACTTTGGGCAAAGATACAGAGGCAGGGCAATAGAGCCTGTTCCACTTGGCCTACGTTTAAATCGAATGCAGAACTTCAAGTGAAAGACCTTTGGTTTGAAGGTGATCTGTCAAAGTTACAGGGAATTCTTTAGGTTTTGAAATCTGGCTTTTGCGAGACAGGTCAAAGAAGTTCAGTAATAGATATGAAAACACGCCAAACACTTTTCTGTCAAAGTAGGCACTGGTATACAATGTGTACTTAAACAGAGCAAAAAGAGTAGAAAATCTTTCTTTCAAGAATTTGTACACAAGCACATTATTTTTCCTCGTTCAGAGTTTTAAATTTTAGAAAATTTTCTTGCAATTAAAGCTGAGAGAAGAAAAAGAATACATTATTTGGCACAATATTGAAGTAGAAGTGAGATTGCTACAAAATTATCAAATCATTATTAGATTAGATTGGTGAAGAAGTTGGAGTTAAAGTTCCTTAAACACACCTCTTTCCCCACAGATCAGGATAAAAGATGAGCCCCCAAAAAATGACATTTGTTTTCACATTAGTTACCTTGTAACAAGCAATCTTTCTTTCTGTAATACAGTTTTCATGGTCTTTTATTGCAGGATGGAGGCCAAGGAGAACAGTGATATTTGCAAGCTGGGATGCAGAGGAATTTGGCTTGTTAGGATCGACAGAGTGGGCTGAGGTAAACCAGTAGTGTTCAAAGAGCAACTTTCACAGCAGCAGATCTTTGAGAAATCTGTACCAGAAAGCAACACTTCTTCCCTCCCTCGCTCTCTCTTCCTTACACATGCAAACACACACACACACACACACACACTCACTCACTCACTCACTCTCTGTTTCCCTGAAACAGCTGTTACTTCTGTGGACGAGGAAATATAGTTCTGGGGAAAAAAGTTCATCAGCATTTTCTTCCTCTTTTCCTTATCATAGGAAAATGCCAAAGTATTGCAAGCACGAGGAGTGGCTTACATCAATGCAGATTCCTCCATCGAAGGTACATAGTTTTGACTTGCATTTTACAGGAATAGTAATGGTATACACAGATGACTGGGAGGCATTTTGGCTTGGAGATCCATGAAAGCTGCAATGTGATAATGCTGTGGCATTAGTTCAGGAGTAGGTATAGGGGAAAACCGTGACCCAGCATCATAAAGTATCCTTCAGATGTTCCTGTTGCTTCAGGACAGAAGTCCATTACAGGAGCTACACTATTTGGGAAATCGTGGGAAGGGACAAGAAGTGTTGTGCCCGTGTCAGCAGTTCTATGGCAACTCTTTAGTGTCAGCTTTTGCTCTTACAACATGTGTAATAAGCATAGGGATGTAAGAAAACCTCTTAAGGCTTGCTTCAAAAGCTGGGCTGTAATTCATCCTAACCAATACAAATGCACTGACAAGATCACAGGAGGAGAACTCTTCTACAGGGAGAATCAGCTTGTTCCTTGTAGAGAGTGTAGCTCTCTAGTCCCTTTCTTATTAACAGATAATGGCATGAGGTTTTAGCTGAGTGGAACTTGCTTCTTTGGATAAATAGTTTTTCCTGTTTTTCAGGAAATTACACCCTACGAGTGGATTGCACACCACTGATGTACAGACTGGTGTACAGTCTGACGAAAGAGGTAATATCGCTTGAAATTTTTAGCCAGCATGTTCAGTGCTCACTTACTGGATGGGGCTCTCTGTATAAAATATGGTGTCAGATGTTTCTGTCTTTTCTAACTGCAGTACCCCTTTTAAGTCAATAGCTAAGTAGCTGGAGCTTTTTCCCAGGAGTGGCAAATCGATTTCAAGCGTATACCTTTACATTATTAGCTATTCAGGATTGGGGGATTTTTCCACTCCTCGTGTGAAAGAATTTCTTCTAGGAACACAAGAATAAAAAAATGCCATGAGCCAGAGTATAGAAACAAGCACAAACTTGGCTGCCCAGTCCATCTCTATGGTGCCCATGGTAGTGGGAGACTCTGACTACCTTTAGGCAGGGGAAGAAATTAGGCTTGCTACAGTGTTGTTTTTAGCATGATGTGACAGGTTTGGTCAATGTGCTCAGCTTCAGTGTATCCTGTTAGATATTCATTGGCTCTGACCGTGGTGCTCTCACACATATTTATGTGACACACAAAATTGAAAGGTAGGGACATTTCTCAGGAAATAGCCTCACCATCTTAGATGTAAGATGTTCCTTGCTTTGAGAGTGGGTCTTAGAGGCTGACACTAAGGGCTTTTTATTTCTGTTTTTTTTTCCTGTTCATCTGTATTAAAGCATGAGCATTTAATTAGTCTTCTGTGTGTTCGTTTTATATACATATATATAATGTACATTCAACTACTATATATATTCTATGAATCCACTATTATCTGTCTTCATCTGCTGTATATATTCAGTCATCTGTCTTTTCCAAGGTTGATAATTTGTTATCTTTTGGAAGGTAGCATTAGGCTGGTACAAAAGTAAAGGAAATGTAGTAATTCAGTATAATCATTTTCTGGCAATTGAAAGACAACAAATAAAACTTAACTCTGCTAAAATTAGGTGCCCAGATAAATACTTTTCTGTCCTGAACTGCAGAAGAGCTGATCACATGCAGTTCCCATGGGAACGTGTGCTAAGCGCAGGTGTTCAGAACGGTCAGAAAATCAGGTCAGCAGAGTCTCAGTTTGGGCACCAAGAGCCATCCTTACAGTGTTGACCTAAATACCAGTAAACATGGTTGTGTAACCCTTCCTCGAGCTGGGAAGCAGCCACAAAGGCTGGTGAATGCATGTAACCACAGCTTGTTGGTAGCTGATGTCTGAAGAGAATGCTGATCTGGAAGCAGGTCCTGTGTGATCCCATCCAAAGTTAATCTGTGGCAAAAAGTGTTAACACTCTTCTATGAACAATTAGCTTCAGGACCAAAAAGGCAAATATATTAGTTTTATTTTGATTGCTATTGTGGAGTAATTCTTAGATAGTAGGTATAGATATTAATAATAAAATAGATATTAATAATCTTTAATAGATTAAAGATAATAAAACTTCAGCAGCCCATCAATAAAAAGGAAAGATGAAGAAATAACCAGAGTGTTTAACCTGCTCAGTAATCTGGAAGGCAATCTGAAAAGAGTGATAGAAATGCACCTTAGTATGATCATGATTTGTATACCTCTGTAGCAGCTATGATGACATAAACACCAAGTACTGTACACTTTGCCCTTCTAAGGTTATTTCTGCATCCGTGAATATAATTTCTGTGAACTAAAACAAGGTAGAAGCAGTTTTGAATTAAACCAAGGCAAAATTGAAATTTCCTGCCAAAGTGAAACAAAAAGTTTTGGTTTTGTGAGGGATTTTTGTGTTGAATATTTAAATTAAATAGCTGAAAATCTCATAAAGAAATATCAGAATGTAAATATTGACTTGAAATGTTTTATTTTCCCTGTGTTTTCTTCCATCTAAAATTACCTATTTTTAGCAAATAAACTATTCCTCTGGAAAATGCTCTGTATTTGAAATGTTAAAATGGAAATGCAGAAAGGTTCAGGGACTTAAGACTGTGACTTATTCATTGCCTTAAGCCTTAGGCTTTATGTGATGACAGGTTGTAGATTTGTTGCTTGGTAACATTTAAAATTGTACACTTTGTCTTATTTTACAATGTATTTTTTCTAGATACCAAGTCCTGATGAGGGGTTTGAAGGAAAATCTCTTTATGAGAGCTGGTATAAAAAAAATCCATCAAGAGAATATAAAGAGGTCCCCAGGTCAGTGGCAAAAGAAAATAAACAATATACCAAAAGTTATTATAACTTGTACAGTGGGTTTTAAAGAAGTATCCACTTGAAAAACTGAGTGCCTAAAAGAAATGGTGTGATTCTCAGCTGGTACAAATTTCAGAGTATTATTGATTGCAGCTGATACGCTATAGTACAACAGTTTTGTGAACTTGCCTTTTGGCATGAACAGGAGGCTTTATATATGAAAAGTAAAGTGTATTTAGACAAATAAAGGTAGTATGCACAAGCCAGTGGCAGGCATACAAGGTGCTAACACAGCAGCTTTCCCTTGCACTTGCTTCCAGTCTCCTGGAAGGCCTCCATGTTTGGGTGGCTGGGGAGCACACCAGGCGGGTTTTTACAACACTGTCCTTCAAATTTACCAGAGTTTCTCTATAGAATCTTAAAGACTGATTCTATTCCATGGAGCCATGCTGGTACTGTTGTGATTTCTCTGAGTTGAGAGCTCAGCATAGTGGAAGTTCAGTAGGAAGAAGGTCGTTGGGTCTTCTCAATGATTAAAGACAGTTAAATTCTCCTTTTGAGAGTTTGATTTCTCTGACCCTGAGAATGATGACTCTGCTCCTCCAAGAATGCAATTGATGAGGTGCATGTGATGTAGGGGTCACAGGCAATTCATGGTATGTTGAGAGAAAGAGCATACTAGGGAAAGACTGGGTAGTGACTGTGACTGCAGAATAAATAAGTGCCACAGTACTTGGAAGCAAACTGAAATTGTACTTTAAGTATTGTCACTCAAGGCATTTTCCTCTTTCTTGTTAAAAGAATAAATAAACTGGGTTCTGGCAATGACTTTGAAGTCTTTTTTCAACGTCTTGGCATCGCTTCGGGCAGAGCACGTTACAGTAAAAATTGGGTAAGTAAGTCTGTGTCTTTGTGATTTTGTCTCCCGTGTAACTGCCTGAATAATATCACCTGTAATTGAGCCATTTAGACCAGCTTTTTGGAGTAGTTCAATCTAGTGTCAGAGTGGAGTCCCAGTTCATTACTAGAGCTCTATGTGCTACTACAACACAAATATTTAGTAAATAGAAATGGTCCATGTGGTGTCAGTCAGACAAAAGGAACTTTGCTCAGGGTAAGCGGATTTGCTCAAAATTACCTATGGCTGATGAAGGCTTATGAGTGGCTTATGATGGCTTTTGAATGATTTGTAATAACTTACGAAGCTTTGAATTCAAAATGGTTCATGTTTTATGGAAAATATGGGTTTGACTCTGGAGCATACTGTGAGATGAGACTAATTGAGAAATGTTCAAGGAGCAATCTATTCAATGTGGTCTTTTCCTCTGAAAAGGCATATCCAAAGACACAAACAAAAATGACTGTTGAGATCCAAGCAAAGAGAGGAAGGGCAGTCTCACCTTTATTTAGCCAATTAGAAGTTATGTGTCTGTTCTTAGCTACCCTCTTTAGGCTCTGTACATGGTCAGTGGAGAGAGGCATCTCCAAGTAAGCGTTCATCTCATCATAGGTTGATGTCTAAGAGCGCCATTGCTGAGCAGTTCTTCTCATTCGGCTGTCTGTAGTGGCTACATAGGATTAGTGTGACCTGGACACTTAACTTCACAGTGCCTTGAATCCCACAGCAAAGGTTTTCAAGCAAAGCTGGAGTATCCACAGCTGAATAATGGGTTTGTTTGCGTTGGTTTGTTTCAGAATGTAGAAAAATATAGCAGCTATCCAGTTTACCACAGTGTTTATGAAACCTATGAAATTGTGGAGAGGTTTTATGATCCCACCTTCAAGAATCATCTGACAGTAGCTCAGGTACGGGGAGGGCTGGTGTTTGAATTGGCCAACTCCGTTGTGCTTCCTTTCGACTGTAGAGATTATGCATCAGCTGTGAGCAACTATGCTCACATCGTCTATAATTTGTCAAGGAATCATGAAGAGGAACTGGCAACATACAATGTATCCTTTGGTACGTACAGTCTTTCATCACTCTCCTCCTCTGTTAATGCTAGCAGTGCCTTATCTTAATGTATGTCTTAGCCATGACCTAGTATTTACCTTGTGCAGTATGAACAGTAAATAAAACAAGAGCCACACCCTCCATTAATTTGAAATTTGAATACTCTGTCACTATTATGCCTGTATAGAGACTGTCCAGCTGCCAAGTAGAGCTAACGCTTACAGTTGCATGTTCTTTGACCTGTGCATGGTTCACCGATGTTGGCAACAAGATTTCTGTGTCTTCGTCCCTAAGAAAAATCACACTGCTTTGCAGCTTATGGTATTGGATAATTCTCTGTCCAACGCTGATCATAGGATCATAGGATAATACAGGTTAGAAGGAACCTCAGGAGGTCTCTAGGTCAACCTGCCCAAGGCAGGGTCAGCTCTGAGGTCAGACCAGGTTGCTCATAGCTTTATCCCATCTGGTCTTGAAAACCTCCAAGGACAGAGTCTACAGAACCTCTCTGGACCACAGTGCTTGACTGTCCTCGGGGTGAAAAATATTCTCCTTATATCAAGTCAGAACTTCTCTTGTTTTAGTTTATGGGCACTTGATGGCAAGTGCAAGCACCATGAGAAGTTTGCCTTGGTGCTTGGTCAGGCAGGAATAGTTCATCCCGATGCCATAATAGGGATCTTGTGCTAGCACGTGAAATTTTATTTCATGTTATAGGGATTCACAATATGCCTCCTGCCTGAGAAGCCTTTATTTCATTGGTAACATTATATACTACTCAGTTTAGGACTTGGCTGATAATGATCAATATCGGGTATGTGTGCGTGTGCACACACACATACACATACTCTCAGTCTTTCTCAAAAATCTGTATGTGTGGAGGGACATACCAGTAAAACACAAGTTGTTGGGATCTATAAAATTCCGGACCTACCTGAACAGTCTGGTTCTGGCAGTCCATGGTCTAGTTGTTGGTATTTCTGTACATTTTTCAAGTGGCAAACAATAAGCAATATTCACAAAAATACTGATTTCTATTGTTGCCAAGGCAAGGTTTCACACAGAATTACATAGTATTTAATGTAGGAATATGAGGTCATCTGATTTTCATTCAGTGAGAACTGACAGATCATGATCACGGTGAAAGATAAAGCTTTAATTTGAAGAATGTGATTTGTTAAATGACTCCTTCAGAATTTGAAGTTAAATGCTTCCTTCCTGCTCCCTCCAGATGCTCTCTTTTCAGCTGTGAAGAATTTTACAGAAGTTGCTGCTAGCTTTCATGAAAGACTGCAACAAATAGATATCAATAAGTAAGTTTAATTTTTTTTTTCTTCCAGTCAAATACTCCACATAGTCCTCTGGGCTCAGAGGGCATAGTCTTCACTTGCATTTAGTCCCCTGAATAACCTTGGTGACAAATGACTGTCAGTCATTTGTTTCATTATAAGTCGTTATGGATTCTTGTCTTTAAGGATCTGGTTACTCTAGGAAACAAAGTATAGAAATGTGGAATTAGTGGACATTAGAGACACTGCAGAGCCTGGGAATCTAGCCATGTTAGCTTCAAAAAGTGTCCAAACTAGTTAGTGTCAATTCTTGATGGGTTTTAGTTGAGGAGCAGTGCCAGGATGATACATGGCTGTGACTAGGGTGCTGGTTAGCATGAGCAGAGCCAGCTCAGGTGTGTAACTCTCTCCAAGTAGAGACACATCCTAGGATTTTGTCACTGGATTATCATTAAAGAACAAATTTTGACTTGTGGTCTTCATTTACCAGCAGTCTAGTTTTCAAGATACTGGTCCCATTTAATAAAAAAAAAAAATAGCTGTACCGTGATTGTAGTTGTGGCAAGCTTTTTGGTGGGCTTTCCTAAAATTCTATGCCCCACCTGTGCCAAAAGGCCTAATTTGCACTTGACTTAATTCTTAATTTATTCTTTGTAGGCCATGCTCAGAATGAGAAACCAAACTTCCTTTTAGATATACATATGTATGTGTTACATTTCTTGGGAAGAATCTAATTTAGCCATATGCTTACCCTTATGGACGACTAAGTGAGGATAAAAGCCATCTTTTTAATGGCAGCAACTTTCAAGATAAATGAGTTAACAATAATTTCTTATGTAAAATATGACATTTATGACACATGACATGTATGTGACATTTTCAGAATGGTTTCATTGATGGTTGGCCTAAATCTAAGCTTTAATTCAATGAACCAGTTTCAGTTTTCATTTATACCAATGTAAACTTGAAACAATTACCTTGACAGTAGTAGAGTTACTCCAGGCTTACAGTGCTATAAATTTTACCATTTTTTCTTGGTAGGTGCCTTTCAAGCACTACAATAAGTTACTTTGGATGTAAACTACCAAACCCACATATATTCAGTATAATCTTCTTCACAGTTCTTTTATTTGTTAAGCATCAGTAGTATGCTCAGAGCTATTCAAAGCACACAGACACAGATGGTCTCTGCTCTAGGGAATTTACAGTCTGCCATCAGAAAAACACAATTCTTGGATGATTCAAAAGATGATTCTAACATCACAAGGTTCCTGTTTCTCAGATGTTGTGGTTTTACATAAAAATAAATGTGATTTTATTGAAGTAATTTGCTGCTGGCTGGCTTTGTAGGGTCTTTAAAAAAATGTGGTATAAAAGAAGAGAATGGTCTGCCTAAACATCCTAATGAAAAGGAGGTACAGGAATAAGATGCAACATGAGAGAAAATATCTGAAAGTCTCTTGTCTTCTTTGACACTATTCCTTGGCCTTTAAAAGCAGCTTTAATAGGTTATGAACCAGACTGTGTCACAGTACAGATCAGCATAATTTTTGTGCAGGTTAGCTGACATGGGCTGTCTTCTGTGGGCTAAACTTTAAGTTCAACATCTTTGATCTAATGTCCTTTGTAAATCCAGAGCTGTGTGCACTGGGGCATGGGATGAGAGTGGGCCAAACAATAAGAGCTAACATATTCCTCTGTTTCCTTTTTAGCCTAATTGCTGTCAGATCACTAAATGATCAGCTCATGTTTCTAGAAAGGGCTTTCATTGATCCTCTTGGATTACCTGGCAGGCCATTCTATAGGTAAGAAAGGCTTATTTTTCACTTTCTGCATGGAGTACCCTATTAGAATTCCTTTAAAATTTACAGGTCTCTAAATGGAATTGTAATGATATTATTCAACATGGTAAAACTAGATTAAACAGGACAAATAAGATTGAAAAGGGAAAACAATATTAGGGAAAACTTCAGTGAGATACACTATATAGAATGAGGAAAAGTCTTGTTGGAAGCCTATTCAGGTCAATAAACTCATTTCCATTGATTTTCTGATCTAAAAGTTTGGCCCTGCACTCAGTTCAAGTAATTTCAGTGGTAAAGGATCTTTAGGAAGTTATTATTATTTGAAAGTGAAATAGGGTATAATTGAAGTATCTACTATTTGATCGATGATAGCAGAACAGTCATGCTAGGAAATACAGTGTAGAGGGCAGTACTTCAACGGCAGTGAAGTGAATTCAGTAGTTCTCTCACCCAGCTCAAGAAATAAATCTTGTTTGAGAGGCAGAATAGTCAAGTCTACCTTTTTGGTCCTTCTGCCAGTCTGCATAAGTCAGAACAATGATCTTTCCACTAAAATGTTCCACTAAAAAGTAACTGTAGAAAGACAACTTAAGATCTGCAGTCCTTGTACCCCTCATAGCTTCTGATTAAAAATCCGTTGAGAACAGTCTCTTGTTAAAGCATCAGCTTTCCTACCTCAAAGCATGCCTGTATCTGTTGGAGACTGTGTATATCTGTGAGAAAAGAAGCTGACTTTTTTTTAACCTTTCCATTTCATCTAAAATGAGGGAAAGGAAAATACTTTAGTCAACTTTATCTCAAGTCTTCTTAGCTATAACATTCTAGAATTCACATGGAATAATTTAGCTTATGTTATTTTCTTGCTTCATAGATTATAGGTACTATTGCTTCAGTAATCTTATTTATTTACATCTTCAATGTCAAGAATTTAACAGATTATATAGAAACAGATTAGTTTTATTCAGAAAATAACATGTTTTATTCTCCTAATGCAGAATATTGGTTTTTTTTTTTTTCCCTCAACTTCCCCACAGACATGTTGTCTTTGCTCCAAGCAGCCATAACAAGTATGCAGGCGAATCATTCCCAGGGATCTATGATGCCATGTTTGACATTAAAAACAAAGCCGATCAACATGAAGCCTGGGAAGAAGTAAAGAGGCAGATTTCCATTGCAGCCTTCACTGTACAGGCAGCAGCAGAAACACTGAAAGAAGTAGCATAAATATCAACAACATAGTCATCAACAAAGACTAAGTATGACAGTTTGCAGAACCCTTAAAAAACGAAGCATTTAAAAATACTAGGAAGATCTTTTGTTTGCAAATAATATACCCAAGTGGAATGCATTTAGCGATGTTAACAAGGTAATATACTCCATTCAGAGAGCTCAGGCTTTAGATAACTTCTGAAGTGAGAGTGAAAAAGTTTCATGTTTTCTCTCAGCTTAATATTTTAAGAATTGCTAACCACTGGATTTATTTTCAGAGCTTTGAATTTTGCTGGCTTGATTATTACAGCACTACTCGTAGTGCATTAGGAAACCAGAAGTCATTTCATGTTTCTATCAGCTTCTAGTTTTGTTGTTGACTTTTTATTATTTACCTTGGAGTTGCATAATTATACTCCAAGACAGCCCTTTCAGCTCTCCTTTTACACAAAGAATCACGTATGAAGATGGGAAAACTGTCACATACTGTGTGAGGGACGTATAATCATCATAACAAGTTTTGGGCAGCCAGCCCAGAAAGCTCATCCATGACGTTCTTCTCTTCACATGCTGAGTCTTGCAGCTGTTTGCAAATAAAATTAAGCAAGAAGCCTTCTAGTCACCAGAGTAAAAACAAGGCAATACATCTTGTCAGATGTATAATCATCTCACAAAACATGTCTTTCGAGGTGAAGACCTACTTTTATTCTTTTATCCAGTCTACCCTTGCTATGCCTTGTCCATATCAAGGTATTTTTAATATGAAGGCGATTAGAAGCAAAGAAAATTCATCATGTCTTTAGTTTGAAAGGATACCAAATTATTACCGTCTTAGTAGAGTCTGTATTTCTGATTTTGGTGTGCAGCTTACTCTTATGACAGTCTGCTCAGAAGACTACAATGGGACAACTGAGATCAGACAGAGAAGACTCACAAAATCAGATGCCTTCACCTGACACTCTGCCACTAGAGGATTACTGATTTCTTGCACAGCAAATATTTTGTGTAATTTGATCTGCCATTTCGGCTGAGGCCTCTACCATGTCTTAGAAGACTGTCCCATAATCTGATGGATTTCAGTGTCATGGTAGATTTTTTTCTTGTCCATAAGACCTCCAGGCAGAAGTGGCTGGTGTCATTACTGGACAGCAAAGGGCAAAGCCTATGTAGCTAATTACTGATGCTACATGATTTGTAGTCAGCTGTCCAAGCCATATGTCAAAATATATGCATGGATGCATATGCCACTGTCCATTTTCTGTATGTGTTACTACGATTATGAGTTCTAAACAAAAAGCAAAAAATGAAAGAATAGTTGTGTATGCACTGAGAAATGTCATTTCACATGACTCATTTACTAGGGTGATACAAAGATGTAAGGGTCACATTTCACATTTATGAACAAAATCAGACCAACTGACATGTACCAGCAAATGAAGACATCTACTTGCTACCAGACAAGTGGGGAACAACGGTTAAATAAATAAGTAATATGCGTTAAAAGCACTGTCTGTTAATATGTTCTTGCAAACTTTGTAGCTGCACTGAGAAACATTTCCAGTCCATTGATTCTTAGAGCTCAAAAAACAGTCTGAACCAGCCACATGAGCAAGGAGGTGTATGCTATGAAGCAGTCTACTAAGGAAAGGCAAACAATGAGAAACCAGATACAGGAATAACTACTCTTTAAGCATCTGTATTTTTTGTTAGATCTGCCAGGGTATCTCAGGGGCATAGCTGTTAGCTAACTCAAGCCCTGAGTGTGAAATCCTTTCCTATACAAGAAGTCAAGTTAAGGTTTGTGTGCTAATTCTCCTTCAGTGAAGTAGAATTTGAAACAACACAAAAAGTCTTTTTTTTCTAGACTTCTACAGTGAGTTGAAATTCACCCTTAACACTGCCAAGTGCTGTTGACCAGATTAGCTGTTTTGGCTCTTGAGCTTTGATATTATTCCATAGGAACTGGCCAACTAAGACTGTTGAATTAAGTAAAAAAAAAAAAATATCAGTTGTTAACAGGAACAAAACCCCAAATCAACTAAGTATGTTGAATTTACAGTTTATTGATTATCTAACATGAGCCAGTTGTTCATGTAACTACAGATGTTTTCAGCTAGAGATGGCCATTAGCAGAGTTGTTTACTATAATCAACTTTCAGTTCTTTTATTTTCTAAATGTGCTGTAATTAATACTTAGAAGAACTAAGACCCTAATTCCAGACAGCTCCTTGCAAACACTCATTTGGCTTTTACAGTTACTGCAGACAAACTCACTAACTCATTGATTTATATACAGCAGCAGATGACTTAATTACAAGACAGGAGCTTTGGAAGTATTTAGTAAGCAGAGGGAGGAACCTAGCTGGCACACAGGCATTGTTGAGAGCATCCTTTGCAATTTGAGCAATTACATTAAAGAATTTGGAGGTGAAATGAAAAAGGAATGGTATTTTTTGAAGAAAGTACTTTCTATCATATGATCACAAATTGGATGCTGTCAAAATTTTCTAAATAACTCCATACAATGATCATCCTATGCGCTAAGAGTCTGAATCAAATGAAATGAAAGCATACCCATGTGTGGAAAAGGTAGAAACTATACTTGTATTAAAATGAATCCTTGCTGTCATGAAACCAGCAATGTCAATGTTACTTGGGCTGGAAAGTCTGTTGACCTTGCAACATAATTTCTAAATTAAGATGCTGTACACACAGATCTTACTCCAAGTGTTGACTTAGCTGAGACAGAGCAACCACTGGTAGTCAAGATCTTTGAGATGGGACCTGTGCTCGTCTCTGCTTGTACGAGCGATTTGAAATGTGCTGCTGGACTACAGACAATACCATGGTGGAACAGAGCAGCCAGCTCTCACAGCTGGAGTCAGAGTAAATTGTATTCTTTCACTTGATGGGCAGCAGCTCCCCAGGGCAGGGGATTGTAACAAATGGAAGAATATCATAGGATCATAGCGTTGGAAGGGAACTCCAGAGGTCTCTAGTCCAAACTCCTGCTCAAAGCTCGGTGAGCTCCAAGGTCAGACCAGGTTGCACAGAGTTTTATCAAGTCCAGTCTTGAAAATCTCCAAGGATGGAGACTGCATAACCTCTCTATCCAACATATTCCAGTGCTTCACTGCCCTCATGACAGAAAAGCTTTTCTTTATATCCAGACAGAACCTCTTGCTGTTTCAGTTTATGACTGTTGTTTCTCAGCCTCCTGTCATGCACCACTGAAGAGGCTGGCTCTGTCTTCTTGAGAAACTTCCTGTACCTGCTGAAAGATGTCATTTGGTTTATGTTCTGTGCACAGTCCTTTACTCTCTCTGCCTCACTGGGTACATTCCTCTTGTAGAAGAAAGGGTCAAAGTTTGCAAGCTGAACTTGTCAGCTGCCAGCACTGTAAACTTTATTTTAGCTGTAATCTGATAATGGACTCCTAAAGTTCAAGATAACAGAGACTCTGACTCAAAGCATCAAAATCTACTACTCTCTTAATCTGGTAGTCAGATAGACTGCAGGGGCCGTGAGAGAGTTCTGGGGCACTGTGCAACTGGCAGAGTCAGAAGGAAACTACTGATTTGAAATTGCAGTTGAGCATTCCCCTGTTGCCATTTTTCCTGCAAGAGCTGCCTTTCCCACAAACCAGAGCCCTTTGATCTCTCAAGCCACAAGTTCAACCTTTAGTCAAACAATAGGTCAAGAAGCACAACAGTAACATATCTTTTCTTGCTGCAGATATTAACCTTTGGGGCTCAGTTGCTGAGCAGCTACAACCCATGATTTACAAGCCCTGGCATTCATTCTGTGTATTATGTATTTTCATGTACTGTTGCTGGTTTTGCTAATTGGCTGCATAGCATAATTATGCATTCAACAAACAAATGCATGCTGTTTTGCATTTGGCATGTGTATCTTTGCCATTTTTGGAGCTTTTCTACTTTACTGGGGATTTTTTTTTTTAACTAAGTAGAATATATGTAGCTCTCTGCAAGTTCTGCTAGCTTCAGCTGAACCTCACTCTTGTTTTCACTCTCAACATGTGCAATTCTCACCAATCCTGAGCTCAATATGAGGGCTACGCAGTAACTGATAGTTTTCTTGCTAGTTCTAAAAGTGATGTTAATTTGAAGAAGTAGTGTGTGTTCAGGTGTTTGTCTGTGTTTTGGACCTTTTTTCATTTTTTTTCACCTGGTCTGAGAAAATAAATCTCTTTTCCTAGTAATCTTTTCACATTGCTTGTCTTGCATAACCTTTGTGACTACTTAGGACTGGTTTTATCTCCCATCACCCTCAAGTCTTAACTCTGATTAAACTTAGGCTAAGGTTGGTATTTTCAGCATTGAAGAAAATGCCCAACTATTATCAGAGAAGCATTTTTAGCAGTATCTCGCACTGATAATACCTTAGTTCTAGCAGGAAAAGCCCCATGTAAAAGAATAGAGTGGCTGATAGGTGTGGTTTTGATTTGGTCAGGAAGTGACTCAGAGAGAAATGAGTCTTATGGGATACTGACAGTCTTAACAGCTCTGAGCTCCCTCCTTGGCTGCTAAGGGAGATGGTCAGTAACAGCTAAGAGTGAGAGGAGGTTTGGTTTGGAGCAGCTTCTTCCACCTCCTCACAGATGTGACTTTGCATTCCAGGCACGCTGTACTTCAGATCTCACCATCTCAGGCTCATTTTTGTCTGGCTCCAGTTATTCTGAGAAGCATTTGTGAGACAGGATACTACAACTTCGGCTTTGTGATTTAGTAATGTGTATAGTGGGTTATTTAGGCCATATCCCAAGACTCAGGAAACAGTGAACATGCAGGATAGACACTGCATTCCTTATGCTGCCTATCTTGGAACTGGTAGTACAAGCAAAGGAGAGAAAGTAAAGGAGGTACAGAACAAAAAGAGGGGGACAAGAAAGGAGCAGCAAAACAATGCTAAAGAGAACCCCCACCTACAGCCCAGGCAGAGGAAAATGGAAGCTGGTACAGGAGGACGTAGCTTTATTCCCTCTCCCTTCTTTTCAAAAACTTAGTTCTATCTGCTCTCTCCCACATTCTTTAAGAAGCCTCTGGATTGCTGCACCCTGTTCCCCCTTCCAAAAGGGAGGCCAGCAGCATCTATAAATTCTGTTATCAAGCCAAAACTTCTGTTTTGCCCGGGTGAATAGTATTTATTTAGCCTTTATATGCTGTTTTTTCTCATCTTTCCAGGAAGTGTGTAGATGAGATAGCTCAGGGATACTTTTGCAACATATCAGCAAGCAATTTCAAATATCTATGTATAAAATAGATACGATCCAAGAGGGACAACAAAAATTCTTGTGTAGTAATGTCACTCCTTACACTGGCCTCCACAGCATTCCAAGCTGATTCATAGACTAGAATAGAATGGTTTGGGTTGGAAGGGACCTCCAAAGATCATTTAGTCCAACCCCCCTGCAGTGAGCAGGGACATCTTCAGAGCCCCGTCCAACCTGACCTTGAATGTTTCCAGGAATGGGGCATCTACCACCTCTCTGGGCAACACATTCCAGTGTTTCACCACCCTCATTGTAAAAAATTTCTTCCTTCTATCTAGTCTGAATCTACCCTCTTTTAGTTTGAAACTATTACCCCTTGTCCTGTTGCAACAGGCCTTACTAAAATGTCTGTCCCCATTTTCTTATAAGCCCCCTTTAAGTACTGAAAGGCTGCAATAAGGTCTCCTTGGAGCCTTCTCTTCTCCAGGCTGAACAACCCCAACTCTCTCAGCCTTTCCTCATAGGAGAGGTGATCCAGCCCTCTGATCATTTTTGTGGCCTCCTCTGGACCTGCTCCAACAGGTCCATGGAAGAAACAGCAAATAATCTCTTATTCAGCTGGGAAAGAAGAATAAATATTTCAAAAATTTAGGGCTGGAAAGGACCCAAAATTTCCAATTTATGAAAATAGGAAGTTTCAGAATGTGGCTTTATTCAACACTGAAGTAGGACTACAATTTGTGAGAAAAAGACCAACTTGCTTTAAAAGAGTTGATTGCACAATTGTTTAGTAATCTGTTCAAGCAATATATTTGTAAAGGTCATTACTTTTCTATGCCTTATGAAGAGCATGGATTTAAAAAGGTCTGGATAAGTTTGCAGGACTGGTTTATGAAAACTGTCACTTTCTTTCCCAGTGAATATTTCACTTGTTTACAAGACCAGAAGGAGTTTAGGAGAGAAAAGATCAGCCCAGATTAGCCAATAACTAGAGCACCTTAACCTAGTCAGAATGAGGATTTTTTACAGGGGACTTCACTTTCTGAGACAAAAATGTAGTACTGCAGGTCATAAAAGATGTGGTCCACAGAAATGGACAAAAAACAGTCTTTAGAGCTTATCATTTGAATGACACTCAATGCCCTGAGAAGAAGCCCTGCACATCTATCGAGGTATATAGTACAAGTATGATATGAAAATATTGATCAGCTATAAGGGAAAATAGGTTCACAAGTGATACGAGAACTGTGAAACCCCAGGTTGGTACCACAGAAATACGAGACATCAGTTTCACAGACTATGCTGGAATTGAAACAGAATAATCAGGCATTCCTAGTGTGATTAAGTGATTTGATTTCATGTTTTTTAAAAAGTAATCAAGTCAAAATATTATTTTAATGGTTTTGCATCATAGGTCATGAAATAATCACTCATGAGAGGTACCTTAACCGTGAACTGTAACTTGAATCAAGTTTCAACTCTGAGGAAGGACTTTGCTTCAAACTGAGTTCACAACTCTCTCCTCTGCCTTCTTTCTATCCTTGGGCGACAGGCTGGGAAAAGGCAGCTTTCCATTTAGCCTAGTCCAGTCTAACCCAGTGAGCCCTACACTGCACCTGTACTGGTGTGTTGCTTCAGCCCCTCCAAGGGATATGTGTTCCACCAGGACAAATGTTTAACATGACAAAACTTTTTATAATACTCTTCCTATTGTAAACCAATCTCTTTTCTCAACACTTTCTGATTAGCGTGAGGATGTCACACTCGACTTTGCAAAACATGAGTTCTATGCACTTCCTTTATATCCATTGACATTTCTGGGACAGGTCTGGCTCAAAAAATCAGAGCAGCAGGAGAAGAAGCGACAGCAGAGATGTTAAATTGCCAAGGAGTTTAAGGCTCAGAGTTTCATCTGGACAGTGTTCTAATTGTATACCTTAATGGCATTGTATTATGTAATTAGCAATCTCATGGATTCAAATAATAACAAAAAGAATCACAGAAAGGAAGCAGAGGAGGTTCCCTTACATAGGAATTAAAAGCGTGCTATGCCAGCTCTCACAACGCAGTCTACCCAGAGACATCTGAATCACACAAATTGGCTTATATACTTTGGTAAAACTTAGATTCTACTCTGATTTTGAGAAGTTACTAAGATATTAATAAGATAGCAGTAGTGTATTATAGACATTGACTTAGATTTTCTGATTTTCAGAGAATTTGAGGGCTTTTTTAAATCATAAAGAAAGCCCCAAAAGGTTTCCCCCAAACCCCACACAAACCAGAAGAGCCAGCCAGTGGGTTCATAAACCAGAAACTTTATTCCGAGGTGGGTTTGGGAGAGAGAAGGCGGGTGTCGCGGAGCTCCCCTTGTCCGTGGCTGTGAGGAGCTTCCAGCTGCCTGTGAGGCCGTGGGGCGGTGCAGGCCGGGGCTGTGCCCGCGTCCTTGTCCCCAGGCCAAGGGCTTTGCAGAAAGCTGCAGAAATCTCCAGCTGAGCGGCTGAGGAGGGAGGGGACAGGAGTGCGCTGGGGTCTGGTTGTGTCCCTGCCTGGGCCTGAGGCTGTGAAAAACAGGACAATATGTACAAACAAGGGGAGCAGCCACCCTCGGTCAGCATGGGCCACCCCTGCCCAGGGCTCTCCCAGCCTCAGGCCGAGGCTGTCAGTGCCACGTCTCCCCGGCAGGCAGGAGACACCCGTCCTGGGGCGGCCATGTCACCAACCCCACCACCAGCCTGCTGCCCATGGTGCCACGGCCACCACATTGCTGGGGCTGGTGCCAGGAGCAGAGAGCTCAAAAATGGCACTGGGCAGGTGTTGTTTTGGTTCCTTATCTTTAGGTCGATGTCCTTGTAGAAAGCCGCAAATCTCTCCGGCGGGGTGGCTGAGGGCAGGGGTGCGCCATGGTCCGGTCGCGTCCTCTTCGGGGCCTCTGGCCCTGCAAGGCAACGGCAGCGCAGCCCCTGACTGTGGCACCACAGGCGGCCCCTGCCTCCCTGCCTGAGGCCCAGCCGTCCCCTCCCTGCCCCCTTCCCTCTCCTCTCACCTCAGCCTTTGCTCGCCCGCCGGCTCGCCCCCAGCCCAGGCTGGCTCACCCGCAGCCCTTTTTATACCCTCCCTGGGCCGGCCGTGTCACCGACCCCTGTGACACGGCCCCTGCCCACGTTCTGCCTGCTGTGACAGAGCCACCATAGAACCGGGGGCAGGGGGTGCCAGGGCTGATGGAAGGCCCAGCCCTTGGCTGCCTGGGGAAAAAGGGCTGTTGCTCTTCAGATGTACTCAGATGCAGAAGGACGGATGATAACTCAGGCCTAGGGGAAAATGGCCGACACAGACGGCCTACTGTTGCTCCTGTCTGTGTGGGGACAGCCTCTCGCCCGGGGCTGCAGTCATATCACAGCCCCTCATGGCCCCCAGCCCACCCCACCTCCCCTTGGCCTCCTCCTTGCTGTCAGGGCTGGGGCAGGGGGAGATGGAGCCCAGCATGAGGGTGCAGGCAAATAAATGGGGTGTCTACACACTGGGGAGCGATTCAGGAGTTTAGCATACTGACCTAGTGCCACTTTGGCTGCCTGAAAGCCTGACATCCAATGAATATACATGAAATAGGCAGAATACTGGGCCTGGGAGAAATGCATGCCCAGGTGGGGTACACTAAGGCATCTGAAATTGCATTAAATACTTCTTTTAATTCCAGTTGTAGTGCCTGGAACGCCACTGGCTCCATCTATGGACAGTTAGCTCACACCTGGCTGCACAGAGCAAGATTCGTTTGTCCGAAAACAGGCTCTGCAGTACCACGTCAGGTGGTGTGAGAAGTCTCATCTGACCTGTAGCCGCTGCACCAGAACAGAGCAGGCCCGATATAAATGCTGCCCTGCACTGGTCTGCTCTGTCGAGAGGCCTCGGACACTCCACGAGCTCCCAAAAGGCACTGGGTATTTTTCTGTTAGGAACTGAACACTCTCTGTACAGAATAATTCAAGTGCTTAAAGTTAGGTGCCTAACACACTTTAGATATCCCAGGGTATCTGGCTTGATCCCAAGAGGCCTCCTGTGTCATCTGTGGCAGCTCTATGGCATAGAGGAGGCAGCAGTGGAGAAGTAAAGTTAAGCTGGAAAAATCGGGTGAGGTGTGGGAGAAGATTTTTTTTTTTTAATTTTTGTCTTTGTTTCTCACTACCCAAGTCTGTTTTAATTTGCAGTAAATTAAATTATTTTTCCCTTAGTTGAGTCTGTTTTGCCTGTGATGGTCTTTGGCAAGTGATGTCCCTGTCTTTATCTCAACCCAGGAGCTTTTTCATCTTATTTCCTGCCCCTGTCCTGTTGTGGAGGGGGAGTGATTCAAGGCATAGATTTATACTGTTTGTTATACTTGCGTTTAAATGGAACATAATATATTCCACCAGTGGCCAATCCATGGAATGTAAGAACATGCCACAACTAAAAACTAATAGTACTAGGACTGTGTTTTAAGTGGTAGAAGCCACTTGGTTGCTGCTATTCTTCAACCTCAGTATTGCTGATGCCCTTATCACTTTAAAAAGTTGTGGGTATAGAAATAAATACATTTCATACTTTCCACTGTTGCTATTCTTACCTTCTTCCTCCACTGATGTTATCGTCATGTGAGGTCTAATTTAGAGAGTAATCTCCAAAAGCTCTTGTCACTTTATTGTCTATTATGTGCCAGTCCTACACCTGTGGTGCTGTATAAATGCTAATAATACATCAATATGCTCATTCTTTATATGTTCTGTAGGTGGAATTCCATCTGGTTTGTATATGTCAAGTGAGATGTTGGTGTGAAAAGTCCTTGCTGTTCAGAATTTGTGATGGCTTATGAGCAGTTGGGAAATGACAGAAAAAAAGATCACAAAACTGGACGTGCTTATCATTTGAACAAAGACATCCAGACATACGCTTAAGACAGTGGCTGGGACTGGTGCGAAATACCCAAGTGGTGTAATTCTTCTCTAATCTCTGAAAAGCCTTAGTGAAGTAATTAGGACATTAAACAGTCTTTTCAGCAGTTTCTGTATATTTTCAGCTCAACCTAGTCTATTTAAGAAAGTTTTGGTATTTGGAGCATTGCCATTTCTTTCACAAGATGTATCTACTTTGGACTCTTATGGGAGTGAGTGGTAAGAACTCAGAGCATGTCCAGGCTCCCAGAAAAGCTTTCCTCCCTTCAGCCAGATAACTGCTCTCAGATGGGCAGGTCCTCAGTTCCAGAAAGGTCAGTCTTGGCTTCTGCGTAGCCATGCAGGAACTCACCAGCAGGGAGTGGTGTGCAGGGCCAGGGCAAATTTGTACAAGATATGATAATTCTGTGATTCTGTGAAAGTATCTTGATTATTCCCTGGGTTGAAGTTTTGTCCTTTCCCATGAGATACTGATGGATTTGGCTGAATTAGAGTAGGAAAACTTGATCCTAAGAACCTTGTATTCCAAAATGTAAAAAGCTAGAGAATATACAAAATAATTTTTCCAACTTTTCCCAGTTGTAAATTGGATGATGTCTGAAAGTGTCCCTGTTGGCTAATCTAAATCATATTCTGAGCTGCTCTAAGTATTCATCACTTGCCAAGGATGAATGTAACCACAGATTACAAAGGGGAGCAATTCAGTGCTTCCTTTTCCCTTCATCCTTTTCATCTCCTGGCCACTTCCACTGGAACAAATACTGATTGTGATTAAGCCTAAAGCAGGAACTTTCAAAACCAGAAAGTCCTGATAATAGAAATGAACCTTTAAAATAGTACTTGTGCATTGTGTGGTGCACAGTCTAGATGCATATTTGTTACAGAGATACACATACAGCTACACACAGGCTGTCCTGTGGGGTGAGACTAAGACATGGAAGTGGTTTATTGCACTCAGAAAATCATATTATCATAATCCAGGGGTTAAGGCTGGTTAGGCAGGAGGAGAGCTGAGAATCAGAAGCAGGGGCAGCCCGGGGGCAGAGGGCGGGAGGAGGAGAAGGAGAAGGAGGAGGAGGAGGAGGAGGAGGAGGAGGAGGAGGAAGGCAGCTGCTTGCCTGCCCTCCTGGCAGCCTGCAGAGCTGCCGGCCAGCGGTGCCTGTATGGCCAGGAGCAAGGCCACCCTCTGCACATGGCTAGGTTGCCCCGGGCTGCTGGGCTGTTTCTTGCTGGGCTTTCTTGCAGGTGAGTACAGAGCCACCGGGGCTCTGCAGCCTTTGCCCTCTACAGATACTCATGTGCGACTCCTGTTGTGATTAACTCCCCATCAGGGAGCTTTAACTGCTTTTTGGGGACGTTATAAAATACCTGTCCCACGGGTTTTCTAAGAGGTTTTTCTCTCTAGCAGTTTTGGTCTTTAGGGAGTGAGGAATGTAACGGCTGCATGCTTCAGCCCAAGACGAGCCCTGGTGAACTGACAGCTTCCCATAACAGGCAGTCAGACGTTCAAAGAAGAGAGATTAATAGAAGAGTTTGAGACTTCTGTGACTGCAAAACGTCCAGGATTATTTTTTAATTTGTATTTCCTGAATTTACTGAATTCCTGTATTTACTGAAAATCTATTTAAATGCTCCTATTTTAGAAATTAAGGGCAGAATGTAGAGGAGGAGGAGTTTTGACTGACAGCCAAGAGCGGAGCTGCTGAATTTTCCATCATGCACAATGAACTTCACTAAACATTAGATTCTTTTCTGCAGTCACTGCGGCATTTGATTTTAAGTCTAAAATGGCATGTCTGCATCTGTCCTTTTTAAACTTGTGTTGTAGCACACACCTCGGGCTAAAGTATGAAAGAAAAATCCATGAGGGCTATTAAATATAAAAAACATTAGTTTGATTTAGGAGATCCCTAAGCTGCAAATTTCTGGGGCTTGTACTATTCTTGTACATTTCCCTGAACATCATCTTTTGGCCATGCTCCAAAACAGGGTATGGGAAAGATGGACCTTAGAGCTGATCCAGTAGCACTGTTATGTTCAGAATGTTACTACAATTGCATTTCAGTCTAACAGGTCATATGTATTGTGCATGTGACAGCACATATACTGGCTTTATTATTGCAATTTTCCCAGATTGGGATTTTCTAGCTATAATAGTAAAAGGATTTGGTTTTTTTTAAAGACAAATTCATACAGTTGATATACTCTCTCCTTTCAGATTTATGGGAACTGAAAAATCTTTAACTTTTAAAAACTGACTAGGGTCACGGTTAACTTTATTCCTTTAATTATTAATTATTATTATTAAATAGACTAACTGCACCCTTCTCCAAATCTGTAACTATTATAATGCTGGCAGGGTGGCTGTTGAGTCCTAGACCTTCACTTTAAATATGCTTATGCACATATCTTTAAATATATGTATAAATTAAATAAGGGAAGTTCATTATGAGCATCAGGAGTTCAATCCTCCCACTGCAAAGTTAATTGAGAATTTAAACTATAGTTTAAAACTGAGAGATGAATCTGCCTTAAAAAGGGCACCAGAGATTTAGGGTGTGCTCTTCTAATTATGTCACTTTTTTGGCAAATCAGTCAATGAAAGTGTATTTTACTTTTCTGTTTCACTTCTATGTTTGAGGCAGCAAACACTGGCAGAGGGTGCTCTAAGCCCTGTTCATCCTCATGGTTTTAATGAGACTGTTCAGTACTTTAGGTTGCACATGGGCTCAAATACGTGAGGACTGGTGTTCTTGCTAAGTAGGAAGCTTTTTGAATGTGTTTCAGGATGGTTTACAAGACCGACTGAAAAAAAACCCCAACTCTTCAGATGTCTATCAAAATGTGCGACAGAAACTTGTGGCTGAAATGAAAGCAGAAAACATCAAGCAATTCCTTCGGTAAGCCCTGTGCATCTTGGTTTTTGAATAATTTTATCAGTCACAAAAGCCAGAAAGTGATAACATCAGCTCCAAGGAACAGCCTCTGAAAGCAGAGCTGTTAAAATGCTTTGGAAGTATTTGGTTTGTACAGAATGTCTGGAGAAGGGAGAGACTCACAACCCTTCTGTTCCCCACCTCCCCATTTTTGAAGTTACTTTTTTTGAGTGGTTGTAGTTAAGTGTACTTCCCTCAAGCTGCATTACTGCCAGTGCTTATCATGCTTTTTTATTATGGTTTTCCATAGTCTTGGTTTAATGCAGTATAAGAGTCTGGTTCTTCTTCACGAGTGCCTGAAGCTCTAACATCAGATAACTTTGCTTTGTCTCAGACTGAGATGATTTTACTGAATTTGGGATACACTGCTATTAATTACATCTGATTGATAATCTGTCCAGTGTCTCCTTAAACTTTCATCTTGAGCAGCTAGTCTAAGTAAAAAATGAATATATTAAAAATGTAGTATTAAAAATGACACAAAGTTTGCATGGCACTGAGTTGCATGTATAGTTACAACTGATAATTCCTTTGGTGTGGCCATATTGGATACTGTGCTGTTAATTGGGTGCTTGAGATCCCATTATACCCTGTCTTCTGTTTCAGAAGGTGAAGGGCCCTGTCCAAGCACAGTGTGTGTGTATGGTTGGTTAAGTCTTGCATAGTGTAATTGTAATGAAATATACTTTTTTGCATCCTAGTGCATCCATGCAGTTCTTTCAAAACTTCTAAAACTCTAGGGATGTAGAAATACCTGCTTGTTTTGCTGTGTATTTCACTGAAAATGGAAAAAAAAAAAAATTCTTGTACATATTTATATCTTCTACAGAAGAACAAATATACTCACACAAAAAGTAAACAAATACAACCTCTGGTTAGTAACATGTTGGTATTCAGCATGTAAGTCAGCAACTGCATCATAAACATCAAAGGATTGCTGACAAATTTGATTTCTGTACATTTATGCTAAACCCAAAAGGTTTCATTCCTAACATCAATTAGCTTTTTAAGTCTATAGGCCTTATCTTATTTTGTATTTGTTGCTCTCAGTAGATTGGAGAGTTCCTGAAGATTATGTTTGAGTGAGAGTCTAGGCAACATTGAGATTGATGACAGCATGAAATAGCTCTGCAATTATGCTAAAGTTTCTTGGCCATAGGGTATCAATGGTGTCTGGTTTGTCTGTTTGCTTTGATAATGGGCCAAATGCTTCATATTGTTTTGTTCCCCCCCCCCCATTCAAATAAAAAGCAAGAACTGCGGAAAAAAAATATATTAATACACTATCCAAAAAGCTTGTTAAAAGCATAAAAAATGTGAACTTGAGAATTTTGATCCATATTCTTAGTTTTTTAAACTACTAAATCTGCTTTTATCAAGTGGGGAAAACAAACTGTAAGTCTCAGAAAATGCAGACACTTTGACCTTAGCATTGAATCATAGCTCTGGAAAGGATGAAACCGGTTGGAAGTGTAAAATTGAAAAAAGGCATCATGTGTTGTTCAGTATATTTTTCCTGATGGCATAGGTAGTGTTTAAACTAGAGTACTTAAGGAATCAAAAGGTACTTAAAATACTTAGAGAACTGAAGTGCAAGAAGAAAACAGGCAACAAGCTTTGGCAAAGGTTGCTTCCAGACCTCAGTGCATACCTGCACAGTTTAAAGAAAGCAAGAGGCAACAGCAGAGAGCAGAATCATAGAACCATAGAACGCTTTGGGATGGAAGGGACCTTTAAAGGTCATCTAGTCCATCCCCCCTGCAATTGGCAGGGACATCTACAACTAGATCAGGTTGCTCAGAGCCCCATCCAGCCTGACCTTGAGTGTTTCCAAGGATGGGGCATCTACCACCTCCCTGGGCAACCTATGCCAGTGTTTCACCACCCTCATTGTAAAAAATTTCTTCCTTATAGAAGGTTGTGGTCTACATAGAGAACCTAGATGCATTCAAATCCAGGGGACCAGGTGGGATTTACATGAAAGATCTGGATGTTATGATTGCAAGGCTGCTGTCTGTGAGAGATTCTGGTGATTGAAGGAGATCCCTGGTGGCTGCAAAAGGCTGATGTGCCCATCTTTAAGTAAGGCAAGAAGGACAACCTGGGGGGACTGTGGGCTGGTCAGCTTCACTTCAGTCCCTGGAAGGGTGACCAAACATCCTTCTGGAATCTGTTTCCAAACACATGAAGGACACGAAGATAGTTAGGAACAGTCAGCATTTTTTTACTATTTGTCAACTAAAACAAAAATCATTACTGATCAGGGTGATTGTCTTCTCTAAGGAAATGACTGGCTATGTGTATCAGTGGAGATGTTGCAGTGGCTGTAACATCCTTGACTAACAAGGCTTTGGACATCATCTCCCACAGCATTCTCATTTAGAAGCTGCGGAAGCGCATACTGAAGAACAAGCTGTTGCATGGGTTGAAAATAGGCTGAACTGACAGGTTGAAGTGGTATTAATCATGGTATTTGGTACCACTAATTAATGGTAATTAATGGTATCTGACATCCATGAGGCAGCCATTAACAAGTAGCCTGTTGGGAACTGGAAGCTGGTGCTTAGTACCCAGCTGACTCATCAGCGTTCACCATAACTCATTTGTTCAGTGGGCCAAATAAATTCCAGACCGATTCGTGTAGGGTAGCCAAGAGGAGCTGGATATTGTTTCTGACTATTTATCACTGTTATGTGTTATATCTGATCTGGATGTAAATGTTATTAAGAAGGCTTTTATTATTCAGGCTTTTGATAAGAAAAAAAGAACAAATCTGTGCAGATAATTTGACATAATGATTTTCGAGTTAAACTTATTAGAAGGCGTTATGCCAACAATGTATGAACCATCATCAAATACCAGCATTATTTGGAGGGCTCCTTTCTGAATGTGTAGCTTTTCTGGATCTATTTGTGCTCCTTGCATACTGTTCATATTCTTTTGCTGAATGTCCTTGACACTGATTTTCATTGCTTGTGTGTAGATGTGGCTATTTCTGTTACGCAAAGAGAAAGGTTCAGCTGAGTTATCTTAAGGCCTCAGGAAAGATCCTCTGCTCTGACTACATTTTGTGCTTCTGCTGATGCAGACTAATAAACAATCATGTTATACAGCTCAGACTTTAACTGTAAGACCTTACTTTCCATGCATGTGGCTTGAAGATAGGCGTTATACACACTGCTCCAAGTTCACTATTGTGCTTCTCTGCATTCGCTGCTTATTAGCGATTTTCTGTTTTATTCTAGCTCATTTACCAAGTTGCCTCACCTCGCAGGAACTGAACAGAATCTTCTTCTTGCCAAACAAATTCAAGGCCAGTGGAAGGAATTTGGACTGGATTCAGCAGAACTCGTTCATTATGATGTGCTTCTTTCATACCCAAATGAAAAGCAGCCAAACTACATCTCAGTAATTGACGATCAAGGGAATGAGGTGATCTTTTTAATGATTAAACTATATTTATGTAAGACTTCTTTAAAGAAACAATGTCTTCCTCTGTTTTCTCATCCACTCATCCCAGCATGTGCTTTATAATATGATAAAAAAACCAGTGCAAAGGGAACTCATATTTAGAAATGGTTTTCCAGACTGTGCAGCAGAACAGAGCAGAGTGGCTGAAATCTCAGTGCCTCATACAGTAGAGAGAGGATGCGTGGAGAGTCTGCGATTAACATCCATACACCACAAGGTATAAGAATGGCCATACTGGTTCAGATTAAGGATACGTCTCGGTCAATATCCTGTTTCCATAAACAACCTTAAGTGGATGCACAGGGAAGTTTAAGAAGAAAGAAATGTATTTAAGGCATGCAATTCTTCCAGTGTGTAGCTGTTTTCAGCTCAGGGGTTCTCTAAGCATGATGCAGTTAGTCTCCAAGAATCCTCAGTAGACCTCTTTTCCAAGTATTTATCCAGTTAGTAGCCCTTGTTAGATCTCTCTTCCAAGTACCTGTCCAAACTCTGCTTGAACATCTGTACAATTTTTGCTTCCACAGCATGCTGAGGTAAGGAATCCCACACAGATCCTGTCCATTTTATGAAGTACTGCCGTGTTTCATTTGCTCTGAACCTGATCCTACTGGCTTCCTATGGTGTCTCCTAAGTCAGTGTTGGAAGTAGTAATGAACTGTTGGTCTATAGTCACCTTCTCCATTTTGTACACCCAGGGGAATTAAAGAAGTAGATGTAAAATCTGACAAGGAGCGAGAGCGAGCAGAGGAGATGGGACTGCTAGAAAAGCATCATAGCACATATGTAGGGATGAAGAGCCCTGGTAGAAACTGAGGAATATGTGCTTGGGGGTGACATGGGCTTAGAGGTGAAAGAATGGAGAAATTCTACCAGAAACTCCCTAACACAGTCTCTGAGCTATAATGTCACAAGGTGACAAAGAGTGGATGTGAACTTGAGGCAACATGAGTGTTACAATAGATAGTGATGAAAGGCAGTGTGTTTAACTGGAGCATAACTAGCAAAGAGGTGAAGAGAGGAGTAATAATACAGGTGGGAGTAATCACAAAAAATACCTGTGATGGCATGGATGAACTAGGTGTATTTTTATTGTCACCACCTCTTGGCAATTTTCAGCTACTTCTTTGCTTAGGTTCAGACAGTGACTGATGAGCACCTTCTGACAAGTGATCTGTCTCTCTGTACTTATATCTGCATTGTTATAAAGATTCAGCTATGTATCCCTAGCTGTTTTTTTTGTTTGAACTTATATATGATAGTCAGAATTGTATTTTTTTGCTAACAATTTATGGAAACTAGCATATCATTTGCAGTAACTAAGCTTAGTGTACAAACTTGTGCCTGGAGGTAGAGTGTTTGACCAGAGACTTCTGTTATTTATTGATAGATTTTCAATACATCATTGTTTGAACCACGTCCACAGGGGTATGAAAATGTTACTGATATACTACCACCATATAATGCTTTTTCAGCACAAGGAGTGCCAGAGGTAAGAAAAAAAAATATTATTAGCTGAAGTCATATTTTGCAAAACACTTGCTGGGATAGATTGCTCCAACTTCAAAATATTTCTTGTAGTAGTTTTAATTAACCATTAGTATAAGAGAACACATAAGGACAGCTAAGCCACATATTGTCCAAAGCTTAGGAGTCTCCTATTAGAAAAAAAACTTTCTCAAATTGATAGGAATATGACTTACATAATAAGTGAAAAGCTTTTATCTTTATGGAAAATGTTGGATACATCTCAGATTACTCCACGTTACTCAATCACATGAGGAGGACTTGCTTAAGGTTTAAGCAGAAATAGCAATTTATAAATCAATTTGGAAGACATTTTGGATTAAGTGAATGTCTTCAAAGGCTACAAAAGTCCCTCACTTAAGCTGGTAATTCATCACAGAGGAACAAATGAGGGACAACATTGCATTGCATAGACGAATGAAATATAATAGTGAGTGTTTGTGTACGCAAGGAATACAACAATTTTTTCCTGGCCACAGAATTTTGACAGTTTAGCAAAGTACATTGGTTTAGTTTCCCACCTCAGTTTATTGGGCTGCTGTTAAGTGCAGGATACTATAGAAAGGTCAGCAATTTGAGCCAAGGCTTGCTATAGAATATTATGGAAATCTTTTTTATGGGCACTGGATCTCATTTGTAGAAATGCAAAAAAAAAAATAACTATATCATACATAGTGAATAAAACTGTGTATTTCTGAAAACAGATATTTTGTTTGTTGAATGGCCAGGGGCCATGAAACTGCTTTTCTTTTCTGTGCAGGCAGATCTCATATATGTGAATTATGGACGCACCGAAGATTATTTTAAGCTGGAGCGTGAAATGGGAATTAACTGTACAGGAAAGATTGTCATTGCCAGATATGGGAAGATCTTCAGAGGAAACAAAGTAAGGGTTGTGTTTTATTTTTTCCTGTATGGGTCAGACAGTGCTAATGATGGAGACGGCGGGAGTTAATGAGGGCTGTAAGTTGGAACATACAAGCAGAGGGAAGCCTGCAATGTATCCATTGTGACTGCATTCTAAGAATAACTTCCAAAACAATAAAAACAGATGAATGTATTAATCTCCTGAGACTGAGATGTCTGCAAACTCCTTAGGCAGTTCTTGCAAGAGATTAGTTTAGGGAACTGAGTAGTCTGTAGAGCCAAGGCTTTTGAGACTTTTCATCCATAGAACTGCAGTATTTTGAAGAAGTATTTGACAAGGAGCCTGATGCACAGGGATTGAATAACTAACTCTTCTGACTCAACTCTGACAAAATTGGTGATAGTGGAACAGTGGGGATAGTGGTCAGATTTTGTGCCTCAATTTTATGTCCTGTGCTTTATTTCATAGCCTTGAGCTATGACTAAAGGTGTGACACAAATATTGAACCTACTGTGTTTCACTGTGGTTTGTTCTGCTGCTGAGTCTGTGGTCATTTTCACTCTTCCACATATACAATTTCTAAAACTATGTCCCCATGGAAGTAAATTGCAACATTCAGATTTATTACTGCATTAAAAAAAAAAAGGCATTTCTTAAAAGCAAATCATTTCACAGGTTAAAAATGCCATATTAGCAGGAGCCCAAGGGATCATACTTTATTCAGATCCTGCTGACTACTGTGCCCCAGGAGTAGATGCTTATCCAGATGGCTGGAACCTTCCAGGCAGAGGAGTCCAGCGTGGGAACGTGTTAAACCTGAATGGAGCTGGGGACCCTCTAACACCAGGTTATCCTGCGAAAGGTGAGTGAAATATCTGTACCCTGGGCCATCAAGTACTTTATAAACTGGTGCTGAAAGTTATTGTAGCACTAGAAATTTGTCTATTTTCAGTACAGATGCAAAGAAAAAAGCTGCTTAAAATTATTTTTAGCAATAGTTAACTTTCCTTTTGCAGACTAAGTTCTACCTGTATGTCATTGCAAGTGGTTGCTTTTGAGTTAGGCAGGGAAAGTAAGTGTTTAGGAAAATCTCTTTGTATGATCCCAGCCTTGTAACTCTTAGACAAGCAGGATGTGTAGGTTTACAGACTGTGAAGCAGTAGAAAATGGCTGAGAATTTATAGACATTTTTAAATATCTGTGTTCTCAAGAGGACCAGTTTAAACTAGATTATAGTCTACCATCTAAGAGGAGTAATAGCTTTGCTTGGAGGTATGTTTCTTTGCTGATCCTAAATTCCAAGCAGTTTAAAAAGCAGTTTTAAATCCAACAGTTTAAAATCCTCTCTACAGGGAGTAAAATTTCTGTATTTAAAAAACCAGTAGCCTGAAGTCTTTTGAAACTTGGCACTATGTGCTTGTCTTCTCCTTGTAGGCATCCTGAACTCAGTCTAAACTAAGGTGCCTACCAGTCTTGTGCTGATGGGATGGGAACACAAGGGTGCTTCTGGAAAGCTCACTGGCTTGTGTGACCATTGTTGGGGGCATAAGACAACACCATACTGAAAAACAGGATAGATTGTGTGTGCCTGGCCCACCAGATTCAGAGAGACATTGACTGTCTTCAGCATAGGTAAATGCATCTGTGGATGTGTTCTGCAGCTTGTCAACAGACTGCACAGGGGCCGTCTTCACCTCACACACCAGTTTGGTTATCCCACAGTCAGCTTTGAGGAGATGTAATAATATGGATGGACAGCAAATCTAACCTTACATTAAGTGGGGGGATTTCTCTCACAGAGTTGTAAGATGCGCTCTTGGGTTTGTGGTTCTGTCATTACATTTTGGTTTCCTAGAAGCAATATCTAAGAAATGATGTAAGAATTAAAAAATTTATGCATGCTTGTGGCTACTGTGTGGCTGCACTGGTCAAAAGTATTTCCAGTTTGGTGAAAGTTGCTAAAAACACAGTAAACTTGACATTTTGTTCTGGTTTCTCAGAGTACACTTTCAGGTATAAAGTTAATGAAGGTGTAGGGATTCCCAAAATCCCAGTTCATCCCATTGGATATCATGATGCAGAAGTATTATTACGGTGAGTATACATCAGTCCTCCTCACCAGAAGTCAGTATTCACAAATGTGCAGCAAAATTTTTTATACTATGATGGTAAAATCTATGCTGTTACATGTACTTATTGCTCTTTTGTAGTAGTGTGTGCTTCAGAAAATGTGGAAAATTCAAAGCAATCTGTTTCTGGCATAATGTTTTTAAGAATTTTGTAAACCCACCTTGTTTAGGTGCAGTAATCATTAAGGGAATTTAAGGTTTTAGCCTACCTGGTCAACTGCATTTGTCTTGGTTTTCACTTAACAGTGCAATGGGAGGACCTGCAGCTCCAGACAGCAGCTGGAAGGGAAGTCTTAATGTGTCTTATAACATAGGGCCAGGATTTGCAGACAGCTCTTCTACAAGGTCTGTTTTAACACTTGCCTATCTATAAAATATTGCAAAAAAAATCTCAACAAGAAAAAGACTGTGAAACAGTACATCTAGAGATATTCTGGAGAAATTTACTTCCTTCTGAGTGGGCAACACTTAGTGATAATTATTAGAATTTGAAAATAAATTATCAAAACAATGGTTTTGTTCAGTCCCCAGTGGTTTTTGCACAGTGTCCCCAGTGCCAATGGGTAGACAGATTCGGAGAGTTAACCCTAAACTTCCTCCTCACTTCAAGTTTGGTCTTTCTTTTCTGTTTCTGATGACCAGGGGGACAACAGAACAGCCAGCTTGTACCAGTCCAACAGGGAAGGACTGACAATTCAGTAGTTCTCTTCTACCTATGTTTCCCTTGTCTGCTGGAAGCTTCTCAGGGTTTCTGTGAACTTAGAGCTGTGAAGTGTGGCAATGATTTGGGAGTCCATCAACTGTTCCCCAAAGCTGGTAGGCCCCACGGTTGACAGCCCTGAACAATAACAAGACAGAAGAGCCCAAAGCACATATATCTTACTAATTTGTTTGGGAGGAACCGGCCTTTGACCAGTTGGATTAGCAATACTATGTTTGCAGTTTACATTTTTCAGCTCTAACAGAGAAATACAACTGTCCAGATCTCCAGCACTAGCAGAGCTGCTCTCTAGCAGACCAAGCTACATAACAATTGCTTTTGGCGATCAGGGATTTCACTGGCTGTCAGGGACGGTCATAGCTTTCTTCCTTGTTTATAACTGATAAACTGCAATAGATAAAACTAAAGATCACTTTTCTATTGCTTTTTCACATAAAAATACTTACAGTTTACATGAGATATTATTCTATGAGGACTGGTAGTGGACCACAATGAGCAGTGTGTAAAAATGGTGTATCATTATCACTGCTCCACCTCCGCCAAAACAAGAGTATGTCTGAATATATAATTTTATAAAGACTTCATTGATCATTATTCTTTTCTGGTCTGCTTTAACACTAGCTGAAAATGAATAAAGTAGGAATAAATAAATAAGAAAGCATGTTTGACATCATTAAGGTGCTTTTTGGAATGTCTTGAAGAGCAACAGTGAGAAAAGAAACAATATGATTAATTCACAAAACATATACATGGGAAATATTTTTGAATGCACTTTTTAACATCTTCCTACTTGATAGGGTTACAGTTTTTGTAAATATGGGCTAATTCTACATATACTTCTTTCTCAGAGTAGCTCCATATCAAAATGAACCTTCTGGGTTTAGGTAGAAAGTCACTTGCACATGGAAAGTGTGCAAGTGTATGCATGCTGAAGGCACTGGTGTCAGTTATTTTCTGGGCAAAAATCCAGTAGCTGTCCTGAAGGAGGTTTTGATTTTGACAGCTGTGCAGATTTGCTGCTGAAAAGATAATTTCAAATGTGAAATTCTTGGGGTTTTGCCAAACACAAAAAAAGCATTGTTTGATGCTTTGTTTGTTTTACAGCTTAAGAGGGGCTGAATACTACATTATTTTTAGCTCTCCTAATACCTGAATTTCCTTCCTTTTTATAAAATTTGACAAGTGGATTTTACTGGGAGAGGGGAGGGATGGAGGATTGACAAATCTTTATCATTTAGATCTTCTGTCCTAAACAGAGATTTCAGTTTATTCCTGAATGAATATTTCTAATGACCATCTCTTGAAGTCCTGTCTTTTTATACAGAATTGTGCTATGAAACCAAAGTGTATTCTTTATAAAGATATGTATATCCACAATTATAATTTTGGTCAAAATGTAAATGTATTTTTAATTACTGTATATGCTTTTCAGTTTAGTCCTCTAATATACAATTATCTGATGGACTCCCATAACTAACAACTCAATAAATTCTGTAAACGTTTGAAAGTTTATAGATTGTCCCACTTCATAAGGTTGTTTCTAAGGCATCTTTCTGTCAGCAGGTTAACCTGAAATAAAAAAATGGGACACTGATACAGCATGACAGGTTAGATCAGTGCTGAACACACAAAGCAGAACAGAAGCACAAACTTCCTGGCTTACAAGCTATTACGTTGACTTTTTATTGCCTTCTCAGTCAGAAATGGTTACTCCTTGCTGCTTTTCATTTCAGAAAAGTCAGAATGCATGTTCATACAAACAATAAAATAACACGAATTTACAACGTCATTGGCATCCTCAGAGGAGCTGTGGAACCAGGTGAGCACTGGGTGCTTGAGGATTTTAATTCCTTCTTTATTTTGTGTTTGGTGAAATTGTTCTCATGTTGTAAGAAACTTTAAGTTTTTTAGATAGCCAGAGAATATGGAATCTGAGAAACCCTTAATAGTTATCCTGTCTCTCCCATAACACTGTTTTTCATTGGCATTCCCAAGAATATATTTGAATGGGAATACTAGAATGACAGATGTCAGACAATTTTTTTATCACGCCTGTCATTTTACAGTAGGTTTCCCCTTACATCATTCATACATTTTGCCTTTGCAGAAATTAGCACAATGCAAAGTACAGAAAACTAGCGATGATTTGGGACCTCAACATACTATTGTTGATACTTAGTAGCAGGCCATATACATGAAAGACTTTGAAGTGGAAAAATAGGTATAAAAGATTTCTTGTCTTCATTTATATACTTCAGTAGAGTTAGTGAATGATTGCAGATCAGCTTAAATAATAAATTTGTAGCACTGGTATTAAACTTCATATTTCATTTGACGCAAGTAGGGATGCAATCAAAGGAAATACAGGTGACCTAAATGAATTTTTAATTAAGGATTGATATTGTGTGTTTATTTCCAGACAGATATATTATTTTAGGAGGTCATAGAGACTCTTGGGTATTTGGTGGTATCGATCCAACTACAGGTGCAGCTGTTCTGCAAGAGGTTGTACGGAGTTTTGGTAAAATGAAGATGGAAGGTAACTTACTTATTACAGACACAGAATGATGGATATGGAAAACAGCAGCTTTGAGGAACTGTGTTGAATGTTCCCATAAGCAGTTGTGTTGATTTAACTTTTTGCCTCTACAGAAAGTTGTATTCCTCATTGTGAAAGATGCAAATTCACTGAAGAGATGCATACGTAGCATTGCATCTTAGTTGACTGAATTTATTCCCTCATGTCTCTCACAAGTGTAATAGTACCCTCTTAGTTGTGTGGAATGAAAATACTGCATTAAGAAGAAACACCTCTGCAATAATATGTTCTTCCGAGGAGTTTAGAGAGGACTTTTTTTTACTGCTATATCAATTAAGTGCTTTTTTTTTAAAGTGATTTCAATTAACTGTGGTGATCTTTCACTAGACTTTCTAACTTTAAGTTGAATTTTCAAGTTTAACTATGTGATTGCAGGTTGGAGACCTAAGAGAACTATTATTTTTGCTAGCTGGGATGCAGAAGAATTTGGATTGTTGGGTTCCACAGAATGGGCTGAGGTAAATAAAAAATAGTGTAAAGACAGACTTGAAAGTCTGTTGCAGGCAGCTGCAGTACCCAGTGGCATCTATTCCTAGACTGCAATCAATAGCTTCAAGGTAAAATTGGAGCACAACAAACTCCTTCAGGTTCTGTGAGGCCCTCATATATTTATACAAATTACCTACCTAACTTCTTACAACATAAATGCACTAACTCTTCTAAGATTTAAAAATCTACTTTGATTCAAAGCTAATGTCCCTCAGTGGTCTCTATGTGGAAATCTATCCCTTCTTTTAGCAAAATGATAGCATTTTATATAACCTAAATTGGTTTATTTTCTAACTTTCTATTTGAGAAATTCCTTAGTTTCTATAAACTAAAGGCCAGATCATGTACCTGTGATCCATAAGCACACCAAGCCCTTTGTGTGGAAATTAATCCTCCTGGGCAAATGAAAGGGTAGGTAATCTAAGAGTGAATAGTTCCAAATTCCTGTGAAACTTCCAGTATTGTAGAGTCTCAGGGGCAGGACAATCAATTAATTCTGTAGTGGGATCCCTGACTATATTCCTGCCTGATAGAGGGATGTTGGGAAATTCAGAAGTGAGGTTCTGAATGTTTTTCTCTTCCTTTCCCTGTTGGGCATGTTCAGTTCTTAACTCTGTAAGTGGATTTGTTCAGCCCCAGTAAGAAATATAGGTCTTACAAGAGTTTTCATTGCTTTGTCTATAAAATCCAAAATAGAAGTAGAGCAGGCAGAAAATTGTCTGATGAAACACATTTCTGCCAAACTATGTCAATTTATTAGTACTGAATGGTTTAACAGAAATGTGTTGTCTTGTTCTTCTGTTAGAATTTTATTTACAAGGTTATATTTACATATGTGGATAGAGATTTCAAAATCTATGAAATAAAGTATTTTAATCTTTTTTGGTTTAGTTTATTGGCATGTATTTCAGTAAACCACAAAATTACGTAGCAAAATGACATGTCAGAGGAGGGAACAAAACCAGAAACTTGCTCCCAAACACCAAAGGGATTCCATGATTCTTCTGTTAATAAAGCCAAGATTTCTATTCCTTTGGATTTGCACTAATTCTTTCTCCCATAAACTGTTTGGCTTCCAGCTGCAATACACTCTCTGCAACTTACTGTTTGTTTATGGGACATTAGATGAAGAAAGCACAATTTAAATTATCTTTAAAATCATTTAATGAGAGATTTTAAAGAGTTGGCATTAAAGTTTCATCCCACCTGAACTCCACTGGTAACAAAAGTATACTGTATATAAAACTTTATTTGTGATGTCTTTGTCTACGTATCTGTGCACATGTTTAGATGCTGTCAAGAAAAAACACACAGTTGTTTTAACCATGAGGAATAGGAAACAATGATACCTGAAAATCAATTTCTCTTGAGCAAGTCATGAATAAATTAGGAGTTCTTTTTATGTTTGATTTGTTCACATATTGCTAGTGCTGTTCTGTAATGTTTTTTGTTTAATAATTTAATATCTAGTAATCTATCATCTACTATTTCATGAAACAGCAGCTGTACTAGATTAGAAAGCCATGAACACAATTCATATTTGAACCTCAGTGTTTTTATATTATTGTTTTCTTGCTTTATCTTGGTGGTGTGCATTCCTCCTCTTTGACACCTACATTAGATTTGGTTTCTCTAGAGACGTTCTTCACAGCTTGCTTACATTCATGTTTTCTGCAGCTGCCAGATCTGTCATCTACTAAATCTTGAGGAAGATTAACCCACGATATTCACCGTCTTCTGTATAACAAAAAGACTCTGCAACTGTGGGAACATCCTTTTGTTACATAGACAATATCTCCATTGCTTATAAATGAAGGAATTTTTTTATGTTGCGAATATACTTTTGCATATATGCAAGGCCTCATGTATGCATATACAGGCTTGCTCCCTCCCTTCATATTCTTTTGCAGAATCTCCTCTGCTGTTTTAAAGATATTAATTTTGTTATGAAGTTATCAATTACCAATAAAATTTTTAGTTCACATGAATTACAAATTATTAGTTGGGTTATAAACTGAATGAATCAAGTAACAATTACTAACCTAATTAGAATATCTATCACAAAGCCAAGACTTAGTAAAATACCACTTACTGATTAGAATATCAATTTCAAACATAATTACCAGTTTGCAAAAAATTAAACAAGTGTGTGTATATATTTAACATGAAAACAATGCTTGGTTGACTCAAAACAGTCAGTCAAATTCATTTTCAAAGGAAATGTCAGTGCTTTGACTCGTCCCTTTTTGAAATGGAAGAGTGTAGAAATGACAACAATACTTGGTTTATCAGTGTTAAAACTGAATTCAGTGCTGGGAGCTCACATGAACAACTAGGGATTAAAAGCATGGAGGTATTCTGGCTGACCTGACAGTCACATGTTGCATGTTCAAAAAGCACTGCAAGTGCAGAGTTAAAACACATGTATAACCTTAATTTACCCTGTTACAATGCTGTTCAGTAATTGTCCGGTTCCATCTTGCTCCTGTGTGATGCAGTAGGCAGCACCTACATTTTGTGGATATTTTCCACAGCAAATTAAGTCCCAGAAAGCAGAAGTGAATTTCATATGCCCAGATCATTGACCCATCCTCAAACATTAATATAATTAGTAAGGTACATAGTGCTACTTATCCTGACTGGGTTCTTAAAGGTAATGCTGCAAAAAACAGTGCACTTAACATGCTCTTGACTAAATGTCAATAATTGAAAGTAATAATTACACTTTTACAACCCCAGGAAAATGCCAGAGTCCTCCAGGAACGGGCAGTTGCTTACATCAACACAGATTCTTCTATAGAAGGTGTGTCTTTTATTTTTAAACTCACTTTACTTCACAGATGTCAATTTTAATAGTTGCCTATGTATTATTTATTGCATCTGGCAAACATCAGATAGATAATGTGATGTTCAGACTAAGTGTAGCCAATACAGAATTAAGTGGAGAGAGAGAATAACTTAAATTCTCATGTTGCTTTCGTGTTGCAAATAGCACCATCCATGAGCTGCAGCCCCTGTGTCTGAAGTCCAGAATGTCTCCTCTGGAGGAGTTTAGTATTCTGTGCTAATGAACTGAGTGGTCTGAATGTTAAATTCTCTCTTGACTGCATTAGCTTTAACTTACAATTACAGTTTTAATATCTGATATACTCCTTGTTCTGCTTGCAGCTCCAGCTCCTTTCCCTGTGGAATTATAATATTTTGGGACACTAATTTATTACGATCTTAAGACAATTTGTGTCGAGACCTTAGGCTTACATTTTGTGGGAGTGGGACCCGTTTTGGTGCTTTGGGCCAGTGTGGTCACCTTTGCTCATTGCTATGAGCAGGGAGAATATGCAGGGAGTTACATATGTATTGTGGCAGGGCTCTTCTAGAAAAATAAGTGCTGAAATGTATTTCACAAAAAACTGATC
This sequence comes from Theristicus caerulescens, assembly GCA_020745775.1. Taxonomy (NCBI): domain Eukaryota; kingdom Metazoa; phylum Chordata; class Aves; order Pelecaniformes; family Threskiornithidae; genus Theristicus; species Theristicus caerulescens. Next base: position 123,024,024 of record CM036559.1, on the reverse strand, counting down.
CGCCATTATCCAATTTACTATGCCCTTCAGAGTAGGAGAAGAATCTGTCATACAGGAATGCTGCTTAGAAACTGGACTTAGAATTTTTGGGCCCAACACTATGACCTAAATCACAAAATCCTTCTTAAATTATACTGAGCCTTATTACAGAAGGACTTCGTTTACTGTTGTCTGTGCTGAAATAATAGTCAGTAGAGTCCTGTGAAGCTGTCCTGCATCACAACCTCCGTTATTTAGGGCATTGCTCTTCCCATGTTAAACCCAACTTATTCGAGCTTATTGTGTGTGAATAAAATGGATATCAACAGGCATATTTAAGAACTCTTTTTATTCCTGTCAGCTGAAAATTTTGTCTGTCACAAAAGGATTAGAAAGAAAGAAAAGCCAAACCCAGTTTCTAAATGCTCAGTTGGAGCTGAGGTATAGGGAGGGTTAGAGCTGTTCCTTCAATTATGCAGCCTACATGCTGTGTAAAAAGTAGAGCAGAATTTCATGCCTAGAAGATCTCACGAATGAAATAATAGCTTTACAACTGCTTCATATTCTCAGCATGGATTGTAACACATATTTTTTAGTTGGTTTGCAGCCAACATGCTGCTGCCTTAACGATTTTCTTCTAAATCTTGATTAGTCAAACATGTCTCTTGCTTTATGCATTAAAGAGAATGTGAAAGTAAAACCACTGGAAAAGAAACATGTAATAAGGAAAAGAACACCATATTCAGTGTACTATTTTAAGTATCTTGGACATATTTCACCTGACCGAGCATTAAAATCCCCTGTAGAGCCACAGCATCCATGTACTCTGCCAATTATTTTGTTTATCATCATACATTCTCCACAGCACTTCTTATGCCATGTTTTGGACAGTAAATCATTTCTATTCATTGTCCTTTAGCAATGAAAAGAAGAATAGTGGGCCATCCTTTTGAGCATTTTTGTGACTTTAATTTCCAGTTCTCAAATATAGACTCTCCTTGGAAACATTATTAACATTATCTAGTATTTTTTCCATCATCATGGGGTTTTCTGTAATTGTCAGTCCAGTCCTCTTGTGAGTACACACTGGGCAAAGGATGACCCAAAGGTCTAAAGCCATATCAAAACCTAACAGCTGTGTTATCCGAGACCTTATGCTTTATTACATCAAAGCCTTCTCACCCCTCTTCCCCTCTTTGTTTTCCATATTTGAGGGCAGAGGTGTTTGCCAAGCTGCTGTCGGGGGCTGTAATCTATAGAGAAGACTGTTTTACACTCCTGCCTGCCTCAAAAGTGGTGATGGTTTCTTTTCGATGGGGCTCTTGCTGCCATAACTGACAACTTCAGTATGAGACACTTACTTACCCAGCTCAACATAGCCCACAGGTGGTGTGGAAACCTCATGGGTGTAAAGCGCAGAAGCCACAGCATGGTGGTAAAAGGGGAGGTTTAGGAGACAGTAATTGAAAACATTACTCTGCATCTTTGCTGCATCCTATTTGGGTGAGACTTAGTTCTGAAATACAAGCTGCCAAACGTCTTGCAAGTCTCTTACTCGGAAGATGACCTCTCTTTCAGATACAGTCTGGAAAAACCTTGAAAAAGTCCTTTTTATGATAAGAGAAGCAGCAGCTGCATTGAAAGACTTCTTGGAACATCTTGCAGGGAATATGTCTTTCCTCCTGCACTGTTCCTGAATGCACCAACTTTATTTTTTAACATCCTACAAAGTAGGATGCTACTGTTGCCTTCCATTTAACACAAGCTTCGGGGGGGGGGGGGGATTCACAAGTTTGGAGTGACAAGGGCTTGTAGCTAATGAGGGATAGTTGGGCATATTTTAGAACTATGGGAAGGCTTAATTACATTACTGTGTATGTACTATAACCAATGCATCATTGTTGTGTAGTAGCAGTAGCTTATACAATGTGACCAAATAGTCTCTTGTTTCTGTATATATTCTGAGGCAAGATCTAAATTCTTGCCTTGAAGTCAAGAAGTTTGTCTAAGAAAGGACTGCAGGGTTTAATCCATTAAGAAGATAATGCCACTGGTACATGAAGGGAAAATTTCCATGTCTTTCTTTGTTCATTTTCAGGCAACTACACATTAAGAGTTGACTGCACCCCTCTTCTCTACAAATTGGTGTACAATCTGACAAAAGAGGTACAGAATTAGAGTGTCTATTATTTGTGGCTTTCTAAGAATGTAAAACTGCGAGTTTATTGGATAAAATTGGATTATTGAATAATATTGGATTTATCTTATCTCTGTGCTGGAAGAATCTCAATCCCACCAAAATCAATAGCAAAACATCCCATCAGTGGTACACAGTCCAGGCTCACAGATCCTCAGTATTCTTAGAAAGGTTGAAATGTGTCCCTGACATAAGTGGAATATTATTTGCAATATATAGTAAAACCAATAATAATAATAAAAACAAGATATTAAAATACTCGAACAAGATCAATTCTCTAAAGTGATAAGCATTCAAGGAAATAAATTGCATTTTACATTTCCATTTCATGTGCAAAAGAGAATCTGTTCCTTTTCACATTGGCTAACTATCATTTTCTCTGTCTATTCCCCCTGAATCTCCTTCATATCTCACTGAGCCCTTGAAACACTGATAAATATTGAAAGATTGGGCAGGTTTTCTAACAGGCCAGATGTATGGATTTGTATGATTACAAGTGGTCTAATCATGTCTCCTTTGCATTCACCTCTCAGGATGAATTATCATAAGGCTGAAAGACTGTGGTCCACTAAAGCATGAAATTTCATTGGCTGTATGAGGCGTTAGCCAGATTAGGCACCTAGCGTGAGCCACTGTCACTATCCTCAGATCTGGATTCCTCTCAATTAAGAGAAGACATCTCTGTCTGATTTAAGCAATGTAGGCTCCCTTTAAAGGCAATGGGTAGAAGTAGGTACCTCTCGGATGAGATTCATTTGACCAAATGTGGTTGTCCACTCTTGTACATACAGAACTCTCAAACTATTTTTCCACCTAACGTTAAGGGAGCCCAAGCGACTTGGTTCAGTGTAGAATTCTGCACCGTAACTGCCCTTGGTAGGATGACTCCCATCCCATTAGATGCATTCATCCTGGGTTATTTTCAAATGCAGTACATTTTCTTTTAACACTGGAAATGCCATGGTTTGAATCTAGGGTTGTTTATGCTATTTCCATGTTTTTCTTTCCTTTTCTTTTCTACATTTTATTGTCCTATCAACTCTTTCTATCTTACTCTTTCTTCCTTGTGGGGGAAGAAGCTGTGCTTGTTCAAACGTTAGCTGTGACACTTCGCACACTGAAGGGCATTCTGTTGCATCTAAAAAAATTTCTATGTCCTGAGTGCTGCAGGGCCCTGGATAAAATAATTTACTTTCTGTCTGCAGCAAGCCGCTTACCCATGGATACGTTTTTCTGCAAAAGATAAACAAAGTAAAAAAAATGCACTAGGCTAAAAATAGTACCTCACTCTTGATCTTAAGTCAACTTTTCAACTATTGCTGGGCTTGAGTAGAAAACTTCCATTAAAATGCCATATGAAATACTTGAGACTGGCTTTTTTGAAAATTTTCTTATTCGGTGTTATTTAATCTTTTAACAGTAGAAGCATAATATAAACAATAGAAAGTGTGACAACTATTCCATAATTCCATGCTGTTTCCTTGCTAAAAAGCTGCTAGAAGGACATTATATTCATCCATATTCTTCATAGCCTCATTTGTAAAGGGGATTATTTTATGGTAGAGTTGTCAGTGAAAAGTCTGACTATTCCCTGAGCTCCTTAAAGCCACTGTTGGTACAACTTAGATTTTTTTTTCTTGTTAGCTTGTTATAGACAAAACCCACAACTACTTTTTCTTTTCTGTTGTTCCACAGAGTGGGATTCTGCAGCAACATTCTGATTCTCTGCTGTTCTCTGCTTTCTGTACACAGTCAAGGAGCACTTTCCCCAGTTTTCTTTTATCATGTTTTCTCTGTCCAAAGAATCTTATCTGCAATCCTTTTTTTTTTCTTTTTACTCATTTTTTTTTGGCTATCTTGCTAAATAAATTTGAGACGCTCCTTGCCACATTTCTCTAGAGGAGTGTTTTCCTCTTTTTTTCTGCTAAACCTGGGACTGCCTCTGATCTTTTTGAAAAATAAAATCATGGTTCAATTTTTAAAGTGATTCAACATTGTAGTGTTCATTTCCAAATCATCTTTAATTTACCAGTGTTCCTGTGCCACCAATGACCTTCAGTGATCCATAAATCACAGGCTGTGAAAACTTTCTCTAGAACACTTGCACTATTTTGAACTTTTCTGTAAGATCATTCATAGAGATTGTTGGAATTTTGCCAAGGAAAAAGATGTTTTGATGGACCCTTGGAGAGAAGTCAGGGACACCAAAGGACGTTTGCTGAAGGACCACTTCTAGCTAGGACACCATTTTGTTGGCATAGAAACACGTATACAGATGACTGATAGACCCTGTAGAAATGTGGCACATCTTTCACTTGACTCGCTGCTTCTAGCATCACAGAATAAAATTCGTTTAAGGATTCAAACGTCTTTATTCTCCAGGTCTCTAAAAATTTCAGTGAGTTGGATTAGAAGGAAAGAAACTAAAGCAATAGACAGAACAGGGAAGCTCTATTTTGCAGAGGGATCTGCCTAATTTTTGTTATTCTTTATTTCTTCACTTACATTTAGGTAGCCTCTTATAAAGATAACCAAAGACTACATTCTGTGGGGTTGCTAATCAGTTGTGTCTTTTTTACTAATCTGAAAAAAAACCCTAATTTCTGTAAGAGCTAGAAGGACTAAGGCGGTGTGGTTATATTCTTAGTTTTGCTATTTCAACTGCAATGCATTTGGGTTTGGATGACATTGGGAAGCTACTTGTACACATCAACGCCTCAAGCCATTAAGTCTCTGCATATCCTGGTTGTTACTTTCTTCAATAGGAATAGTGAGAAGTCCCGTGCACCTCAAGAGTCCTAGTTAATTCTTGGAAACAGCATAAATGGGACCAAAATGTTCCCTGTGCTTTGTATTAGGCTTTTGCATGGGATTGAATTTCATTCAGGAAGCACGGTATGTGAAAGAACATTAGTGCAGATGTGGGTGATTATGCATGTCCAAAAGAAAGTTATTTCTGTTCATATTAAAAAGTCCAACATCCAACTGTCCAACATCCCAAGATCTCTTTGCTCTTCTTGTATTTTAGTGAGCCACTTCTCATAAAAAAAATGTAGCATACACATGAAGTGTCATCTTTCAAGTTCTTCTTCATTTAAGTGTGGTCCTCAGCATACAGATGGGACATTTAGTTGTTGAAAGTCTTTTTTGGCCCTACTCTACTACTAGGCTTTGGACAGTTGGTCACCACCAGCCAGCGTCTGCAATAGTTCAACTCCAATTCCCCTGTTCTGATCATCACTTCTTACTTTGTATTTATACTTAAAGAACTCTGTATCTTCCCTTGAGGTAGCAGTAAGCTTATGCTGATGCTAGGTTTGGATCCAAGTCAGGGCAAATTGTATGTTTTACTAGGCTCTCAGTGTTGTAAGAAAAAGATGGCCAATGGGTTTTACATAACCAGAGCTGTCAGAATAACATCTCTGCCAGAGCATGGAGTACTTTTACTCCCATATGTCAGAGTTCAGCTTGCTCTTATTAATGTGCCATTTTCAGTTTAGCCCTAGAACTTGAACAAAGTGCCCTGAAAATGACAGCAGCCAAGCAGTTACTTCACAAAGTTGTTATTTTTCTGCTAGCTGCTGACATAATCTCAGAGGTCAGAACTCCTTGGATTTTCAATTTGGAGTCTGTATATTTTTCAGTGCAGAAGTTAAGTCTCGACAATACTATGGGACCATGTATCTAGCCATGAACATGTATGCTTTGTATTTTGGAAAAAAAAATTAAAAATCCCAATCCTATGCACATCATAACCAATCTTATATTTAAAGGACCATGTCTATTAATGATTGTTTAAGTGTACATGGAGACCAGGGCCAGATTCTTGATTTATTTTTACCTCTGCCACAGATTTTCTAAGAGCTTTGGTCAACTAATTTTATACTCTTTCATAGTTTTCCTGGCAGTATGATGGATGTCCTAATACTTACCTTTTCCATCCTGGTTACATAGTTTTTCAATTTTTTTAAGGTAAGGGTGGGACCTACATTTGTACATAGTGTGTCTTGCACAATGGTGCTCCAGTCTTGGTTGAGTCCCCTTGGCACTGCTGTAATACAGTTAATGACTGGTTTTGACCCTTCCTTCTAGCACAATTCTTTTGTACCCTTCTTATAGCAAAAAGCAGTCAAATTTCAGACTCAGCCTGATGAGAGAATATTGCTGCTGTGTGGGGTAATCCTCCACAGGGTTAGGGCTGTCATCTCCCCTTGCCCGCTGACAGGAAAGCAGCTGGGGCATCCTGGCTGCCAGAGGAGCTCTATAGTGCTATATATGCTGTTGTGTGTGTACATACACACTGCTACAATAAGGTGGTAAGAAGTCCTAGAAATCCCCAGGATCCACTTCCCCCAGAAGTGGATGAGCTCCAGCTAGCATCCTTGAGCTTTTAACCTGCTCTTTAACCTGTCTGTCATTGGTTCCTGAGATGCTCTTCATGGCTGGGATCCATAAATGTATGTAACAAATGTAAATAGCGTATGTACACTTCCTTGCATGCAGCAATGCTGTTGATTAATAATGATGCAGATAGCTGTAAAGGTCTCCGTTGATACTGAATTGGATCAGAGGTCCTTCCAATGAGATTATAATCTTTTCCTCTCCAGATTTTAAGCCCTGATGAGGGTTATCAAAATAAGTCTCTTTATGAGAGTTGGCTTGAGAAAGATCCTGCAACTGAAAATAACAGCTATCCCAGGTAAGTTGTTAATCTGTTTTTTCTTTCCCAATATTTTCATCATATCATAGCATGGCTACTCTCCAGAATTTTCCAAGATGTGCTATTGATGACAGCAATACAAAAGCTTTTAGCACAAGGTGACACTCTAGCAGTATCTTTTAAAGTAAAATAAAATAAAATTTTATTACTTTAATGATGGTGACATCTATGTCTGCTGTAAAATGAAACCTCACACTTTTTAAAGGCCTTTTATTAGTAGAAAAGCAATTTGGAAAGCAATCAAGAAAGACCAGGGTGGGGAAAGAGTTCAAAATATAGTTTAGTCACCCTACTAGATGAGATAATATCAAAATTGTTGGGATAAGCAAATGCTCAGTTGAAAGAAACTGCCTAGATTGGTAATTAAAAAGCTCTTGTGATACTTACTCTTTGTTTATACAATGCATGGAAATGTAATACATTATAAATCTATATCTGAAGGTATTAAAACTTCATATTTGAAGGTATTAAAACTCCAAAACACTGTTTAAGCTTGTGACTTGTAGGGCTAAATCTTATTACAATGTGGCATGACTCACGTAAGGTAACTAGAACTGCCCCTATGTGTGATTTGACCAAAATGTTCTGTGTGTGTTACCCTATCTTTCAGGCCCTGGTAAGATGAGTTTCTAGATTCATTAGACTGAGATTTCTGCCTTTTGAAAAAGCTACCAGATCTGACCTTTCTCAATTGATACAAATAGGTCCTTGCAGAAATTTATACTAACAGAAGTTTAGCTGGCTTATTTTTCTTTTTTAGCTGAGAAACACCAATTTTTCATCAGGCTAGACATGTAAACCTAAAACTTAATATAAAACTTAAATAAATATTTGAAAATATGTAGAATATTTCATCTGTCTTTATTATCGTTTTCTTTTCCTCTGTCTTGCCACACCTACCCAGCAGATGGCAATATTTACTTGTAAGTAACAAATGCTAATTATGTCTTCTGCAGTGGAAATTATTTATCAGTCTTTGATTCGACTGTGGAATATGCTAAGTACATAAACACATCTGTCTTTACATATATTGCTGCCCAATTCATATTAGTTTGGAAAGAGATGATTAATGTTTTAAGATTGCAGAGACATATCTGATACAATTTTATGGCTCTTGTGCACAGTGTGTACATTTTTTTTTAAATGTGGTCAGTGTCAGAAGCAGGATTGCTACCTATAAAAAAATCTTCCTGTTAATACTGGATACTGAATTAGTGTGGTGGAATAAAATCAGTTAGAGTAATTAAGCTTGCCACTCATCTAGTCTCTGATCTTACTAGTGTCCCTGATATGCCTTCCAGAAGAACTGACCTCCATTTCTTTGAAAAATTTGCATTTTGAATAAATTACTACCATACTATAAAGTAAGTGCTGTCACTGAGATGTTGTCTTTTCTACATATAGAATAAACAAACTGGGATCAGGCAGTGATTTTGAAGCTTACTTTCAGCGACTGGGAATTGCATCAGCCAGAGTCCGTTATACCAAGAATAGGGTAAGTCTGCCAGATTGCTTGAAGAATTTTGATAGTTCTGAGCAGTCATCTTTTAAAAGCATTTAGTCATGATTAATAAAAAAGCTTCAAACAATCTTCGACTGGTTTGTACCATTTCTTAATTTAGCAGGGAACCTAAATGTTTGGAGAATAAAACATGTTACAGTGATGGGTACATTCTGTAAGCTGTCAAGTTCACAGAAAGGTATTTATAGAATCTGATTGGAGGTGTCTATTTCATTCCACCATATTATTAGTAGGCCCGTAATATACAAATCTTCCTTGATTGTGTTCAGAAATAACTACAGGGCCATGAGTGAGGACTTCGCTGGGTAAAAAATGGGCTGAATGGCTGAGCCCAGAGAGTGGTGGTGAATGGAGCCAAATCCACTTGGCAACTGGTCACAAGTGGTGCTCCCCAGGGCTCAGTACTGGGGCCAGTTCTGTTCGATATCTTTATCGATGATCTGGATGAGGGGATTGAGTGCACCCTCAGTAAGTTTGCAGATGACACCAAGTTGGGTGGAAGTATTGATCTGCCTGAAGGTAGGAAGGCCCTACAGAGGGATCTGGACAGGCTGGACCAATGGGCTGAGGCCAGCTGTATGAGGTTCACCAAGGCTCAGTGCTGGGTCCTGCACTTGGGTCACAACAACCCCATGCAACACTACAGGCTTGGGGAGGAGTGGCTGGAGAGCTGCTTGGTGGAAAAGGACCTGGGGGCGCTGGTTGACAGCTAGCTGAACATGAGAGGTGCTGGAGTGCGTCCAAAGAAGGTCAACAAAGCTGGTGAAGGGTCCAGAGCACAAGTCTTATGAGGAGCGGCTGAGGGAGCTGGGGTTGTTTAGTTTGGAGAAGAGGAGGCTGAGGGGAGACCTTATCGCTCTCTACAACTACCTGAAAGGAGGCTGTAGAGAGGTGCGGGTCAGTCTCTTCTCCCAAGTAACAAGTGATAGGACAAGAGGAAATGGCCTCAAGCTGCACCAGGGGAGGTTTAGGTTGGACATTAGGAAAAACTTCTTCACTGAAAGGGTAGTCAGGCACTGGAAGAGGCTGCCCAGGGAAGTGGTTGAGTCCCCATCCCTGGAGGTATTTAAAAGATGGGTAGATGTGGTGCTTGGGGACATGGTTTAGTGGTGGACTTGGCAGTGCTAGGTTAATGGTTGGACTTGATGATCTTAAGGGTCTTTTCCAACCTTAATGATTCTATGATTCTATGATTCTGCTATCCAAAACCCCAACATGTTTTCACTTTTAGTGAAGGCAATCTCTGCACAATGGAACTGAAGGCAGGCCTGTGTAGATAGAGAGAAGGAAGCATGCGCACTTAATCTTGTGCAACAGTCCATGGATTCAGGTTGTTTTAGTTTCTTAAAATGAACACACAAAAATGGAAGGATAGCAAATTGTGTTCTGTAGCAAATAGCTCTTTTGATTTGGAAACTGTGCAAAACATCATGGTTGTTAAGTGATCTGTACATCCCTTAACTGCAGTTGGAATACAGGGCACTGACAAATTTGCTTGCTCTTTTCCAGAAAGCAGACAAATTCAGCAATTATCCTGTTTATCACACTGTGTATGAGACCTTTGAGTTAGTGGAAAAATTTTATGACCCCACCTTCAAGAAACAGCTAACAATTGCCCAGTTACGAGGCAAGCTGGTTTATGAACTTGCAGATTCCCAGGTCATTCCGTTCGACTGTAGAGATTACGGAGAAGCCTTAAAAGGATATAGCAACAGAATTTATAAATTGGCCAAGAAACATGAAGAACAGCTGAAAACTTACGAAGTATCATTTGGTGAGTAATAGCCACAACAGTATTTAAGTGCATTAATTAGAATTATGCAAGGACACGATATATCTGTTGTAGCTCTGAAATTGAATTCCTTACTTTCCTGTTTCAATTCTGCCATCATAATAAAGAGCCTCCATGTTTTTTATTAAACATAACACAAGTTTAACACGTTATAGATGTGAGGCTTATAGGTGAGAGGGTTATAATAATTTTCTGCATGTTACTAATTTGGGGCATTATTGCAGTGTTCATGAGCAGTTATGGACCACAATCAAATGCAGAACAGAGAGGCAGTATCAGCCTGCTTCTCACTTTCTTGCTTAAAAAAGAAGACAAATTAAACATTTATGGCAACTGCCTGGAACTTGGGAGACACAGGTGCCCATTCCTCCTCAGCCAAAGACTTCATCTGACCTTGGGAAACTTGCTTACCATCTGTCTCAGTGCCTGGATACCACTCTCAGGCAACAGAAGCACTTCTCTAACTCTTCTGTATAAATACATCCATTTGCTGAGCACTTGAACACATTGTGATGAAGCATATAAAACAGGTCAGAAGCGGCTCTGGATCCCAGGCTAGGAGAGCTTCCACAGTAATTTTCTTTCTCTCCCTCTCTTTCTCTTCTTTCTTTCTTTCTTTCTTTTCTTTCTTTCTTTCTTTCTTTCTTTCTTTCTTTCTTTCTTTCTTTCTTTCTTTCTTTCTTTCTTTCTTTCTTTCTTTCCTTTCTTTCTTTCTTTCTTTCTTTCTTTCTTTCTTTCTTTCTTTCTTTCTTTCTTTCTCTTTCTTTCTTTTCTTTCTTTCTTTCTTTCTTTCTTTCTCTTTCTTTCTCTCTTTCTCTCTTTCTCTCTCTCTTTCTTTCTTTCTTCTTGCCTCATTCACCCCTTCTGTTTCTGTACCAAGAAGGATTTTCAGACAGTCCTAATTAACTTGGTATCTGATGGACTCATGGCTTAGAGAGATAAACAAGCTTTTTGGAGATACAGTAGTCTTTTGGGTTGTGTGAAACATTAGAAGTAACTCAAATCAAATCCTCATTTGAGGAAAATTAAAAATGACATTTAAAACTTCATGTAATGACTTAGGTGAAAAATTCTTGACTATTATGAAAAGACACCCTTTTTTGTAAAAAAGCCACTGGAGGCAGAGGAAGCCTTGTGTGATGGATCTTCCGGTCTGAGATTTTGCATAACACAAGGATTTATTTCAATATATTATTGCATTTACTGCAGCATATCTTGTAAGGAAACGTGAAATCTGGCATTTCTTTTTGCAGTAGTAGAACATCTACCGAATTTTCTGTTAAATAATTTATTTTCATTGTTTGAGTTTCTTTCTCATTTCATATTAGAAGTTGCACAAACTACCTTCTGACCAATGTATCTATTTTTGTTCCTAGATTCTAGGAGCAATCTTTTTCTTTTAGCTTTTTTTCCCCAAATATCACTTAACCCTCTCCTTAATAACTTTATAGGTGTGTCACTTTGACCAGTTTTTTACAAGGCATGTTTTTCAGTCTTTTTGTTATTTTCATGACTCTTCTCTGATGCCTGATCAGTTTTAAATTATTTCTTTAATAAAAATATAATCTTTATTTTTTGTTTATTCTATTGCGCCAGAGTGCATTAAAATACATAGGCAGTTTTTACAATACTGTGAAAATTAAAATTTATTTCACTCAAAATATCCTTCAAAATAATAGGTAAAGGTTTTTATTTGCCTTTGGATTCACATTTCAGCTGCTCCTCTGCAACAATGAAGGCTAGGAACCTTTCTTCATGAAATATGCACTTGTAGTCATATGCTATCAGGAACTAGGGTTTGCAGGGGGAAAAAAAGAAATGTGATATTTTCTAAAATAACCAACACTGAAAGCACAGAATAGCTAGTGAACATAAGCACAAATTCTCCTATATATTTTCAGATGACCTTTCTTTTTTTCTCTTAAGTAAGTCCCCTCCTACTGCTTCTGAAATATAATCTGTTGCCATGATATAGCCATGATGTCAGCAGGGCAGAACTCTGCCCTCTGGCAAACTTATAACTATTGCCACGGTTGTGGACAAGTGTACATTCTCACTCTCACAAGGTGATGTGGGTCTGTCTATACTGTGGTCCGTAAACAGGTTGCATACGTAAAATCTGTGCCTCTAATTGTGTAAACTAAAGAAAAATACTAATACAAGACCAAGCAAGTGTAGGCTGGTGATGAATAAATAAGTTTGCTAGAAATAGAAGTGTAAACAAGACTGCAGAACAGCTTTCAATAGGAGTCCTGGGAACAGAAAGCCTATCATGCTAAATAGTGTGATAAATTTATAAACAGTGAAGGGTCATAGTTGCCAACGGAGGACTGGATTTAGGAGATGACCTAATCTTATGCTCCATATTCCTGTACAATCAGAGAGGATACTCTGGTTTATCTAAAGTTTTCTGAAACTTATAGGCAAAATGTACAGGTTGTAAATCTTCCTTCTTGGTAATTGGGTTGAATTTTGTTAAGGCCAGAAGTTCTTCTCCTCATAACATCCACCTTTTACTTATTCTACAAAAATTAGCTGTATAAATTGATACTTTCCCCAGGTCTGTATTAAATAGACTCTTCCACAGGAAAATCATCACAGCTGATATTGTCATTAAAAGAAAAGCCTACTGCTTCTTTAGCTAAATTATTCCATGTAGCTTGGATGTTCTGCCACGGACAGAGCAGGAAAAAGCGACTGACTGACTTACCCACCAGCCCGACTGCACATAGTCAGGCGCAACAGGCAAAATCCTGGTGTGTGAGTAGCAGCACCGTGGGATGGCACACGGGGTCATGGCAGAGACACCTCGTGTGCTGTAACTCTGGTGCACATGTGGAGCAAGCACAGGACTTGGCTACTTCAATCTACCTTGTCGGTCACTGTGTTCCATGACAGTTGTGTCTTTTATGCCTCACCTAATACTATTTGAAATACATATCACACTCTTCTGTTATGATGTGAATAGAACATAATGTTCCAAGAGGGAAATCCAGCTGTGCTTCCACAGCCTGCTGGAAGAGCTGGTATTTTTGATGTAAGTCAGGCTTTTTTATACCTAAACGCTGCAGTGCATCCCTTTTTGTTAAAAAGGCAACTGCAGAGTTCTCTGCACTGCCAGTCAGTCTTTTCCTTGCCAGGCAGAGGGAAGATGCATACTTGTGAAAGCTTTATCAAGCACTCTACTTTATTGTTGGCCTCGTTGCACAAGGTCTTTGCCTATAACTGCTAGTAGCACAACTCTTCAAAGTCTACACTAGGGAAACTAATGAATTATGGAAAGCCAACAAAATTAATGCAATTATTTCACCAAAACAAATGTAGTTTTTCTCCCACTGGGCAACTGAAGGGTATATTGGGCTCAACAGATACTTTGAAGTTGTTCACAAAGTCCTTCCTTTTCTAGATCCTCTTTTTTCCGCTGTGGTGAACTTCTCAAAGGCTGCTGCTGAATTTCACAGGAGACTTGAACAAGTTGACAAGAAAGAGTAAGTCTGAAAAACAAAAATTATAGATATATATGTGTATCTGCCTTAGGTACCCAGGGTGGCATTTCTTTCTTTCTAGTGACTACACAAGGAGTCTCTCTGATTAGTGTAGAATAGAGCCCTTGAACTCTGAGACAGGCAATATCTGCTGAGATGAATTATACTTCCTGTGATGAATAGTATCAGCTGTAGAGCTTATTACTAGTATCAGCTTGTCATTAAAAATATTGTAATATATGGAAAGGCAGGTAGCAGTGAAAATTAAAGTTGGACTGAGCTCTGTATTTAGACACCTACACTTGAGTGTTGGTGATGCCAGAATTTGTACTTTCAGCACACCTCAAGGAGAGGGGGTGATGCTTCAGAATATCTAAGACATAGAATCATAGAACGGTTTGGGTTGGAAAGGATTTTAAAGATCATCTGGTTCCAACCACCCCCTGCCATGGGCAGGGACACCTTCCATGAGACCAGGTTGCTCAAAGCCCCATCCGACCTGGCCTTGTGGGGCATCCACAACTTCTCTGGGCAACCTGTTCTAGTGCCTCACCACCCTCACAGCGAACTTCTTCCTTATATCTAATCTAAATCTACCCTCTTTCAGTTTAAAACCATTACCCCTTGTCCTGTCACTACACTCCCTGATAAAGAGTCCCTCTCCAGCTTTCCTGTAGGCCCCCTTCAGGTACTGGAAGGCTGCTATAAGGCCTCTCTGGAGCCTTCTCTTCTCCAGGCTGAACAACCCCAGCTCTCTCAGCCTGTCCTCGTAGGAGAGGTGCTCCAGCCCACTGATCATCTTCATCGCCCTCCTCTGGACTTGCTCCAACAGGTCCATGTCCTTATGTTGGGGGCTCCAAAGCTGAACATAGTACTCCAGGTGGGGTCTCACGAGAACAGAGTAGAGGGGGAGAATCACCTCCCTTGACCTGCTGGCCACGCTTCTTTTGATACAGCCCAGGATACAGTTGGCTTTCTGGGCTGCAAGTGCACATTGCCAGGTCATGTTGAGCTTCTCATCATCCAACACCCCCAAGTCCTTCTCAGGGCTGCTCTCAATCCATTCTCCACCCAGCCTGTATTTGTGCTTGGGATTGTCCCAACCCATGTACAGCGCCTTGCACTTGGCCTTGTTGAACTTCATGAGGTTTGCACGGGCCCACCTCTCAAGCCTGTCAAGGTTCCTCTGGATGGCATCCCTTCCCTCCAGCGTGTCAACTGCACCACACAGCTTGGTGTTGCCAGCAAACTTGCTGAGGGTGCACTCAATCCCACCGTCCATGTTGCCGACAAAGATGTATAAACAGCACCGGTCCCATATAATCCATATGATGCTTGCAAACCTAAGGGCCCTATAGGACTCCCATCCCTCTGAGTGTAGTGGCTGGAGGCCAGGTAGGCACCTAGTATGGTACCAGCTAGTTGTGTTTAGGCAACTGAATCCCATCCTTACTATGTTACTGTACAGATTAGAGTGGGAGTTGGGACACTTGGCTTATGGGTGGACACCAAAATCTAGGTATCGTCATCTTGACCTAAATCTCAGCCTTCCTCTCCCCTCTGTTAAGTGGGATCTTTCTAGTGCTATTTAATACTAAGCAAGTATCTGACACTCTCAGAAAGTCTCCCATTTTATTTTTTGCACAGTATGAAATCTTGTAGTCAATTTTTCTAACACAGAAATCCTAATGCATTAATATAACATGTATTGGATAACTCCATTTGCAAAACCTCATCTTTTTGCAAACTGTAGACCATCTTTGTCATTTTTTTCCTGTCCAAAGAAGAGGAAAAGTGTTTAAATGAAACTGGGAAGTCACGTTTCCTTGTTATGTGAAACGTCTCTGTCTTCATTTTCTGCAGTCCAGTTGCAGTGCGAATCATGAACGATCAGCTGATGTTTATAGAAAGAGCTTTCATTGATCCTCTTGGCTTACCAGGAAGGAAGTTTTACAGGTGAGGCAACAAGTTTCTTGACCACCTGTCTAAGGCACTGTATTTTTGCAGGTGAACCCCACCCTGACTGCTCAGTTGAACTGCTGTATAGGCCTCGTATAGGAACTGCAGCTCAACAGATTCTGGTTTCGGTACAATCCAGTGAGTTGCAGATGTTGTTTATAACCCTCAAGGAGAACTCCTTGGCTGCACCAGTCTTGTGGTGCCTAATTCCTCTTCTTGGGTCTGGTGCTCTGTTTTTATTGGCCATCATACTCTCTGACTTTTATTTGCAGGTGTGTAGTACTACTTCTGTCACCACTTGCTCTTTTAAACCTGTACAAAGTGAGGATTCAGTGGAGAATCAACTGTATGGAAAGAAAGGAGAAACGAGGGTAAAAAGGGAAAAGAGGATGAGAACAGATGTATAGTGAGGGTCAGGTGAAGAGAGAAGTCCAGAAGAGAGAGCTTAGAGAGAGTGACCTTTGAGCACCAGATAGATAAAGGCCCAGGAGCTGTGCTGCAGAGATCCATCTGTCCCAGCTTTGGCTGCTTCTATAGATGCTCCTATTAGCTTAAATCATTAACTAGTTATTCTTGAAGTTTTCTCTCTACAAGCACATGGGCCTGGAGAAAGACAATGTTTGGTGCACCACAATACCCTTTATAGAAACCCAGTGCATTTAATAGTAACACTTGACAAGAAGCTAGCTTCCAGTGTCAGGTGTGTGAGTACCTCACTCTACTCTCTGTATCCCCCTTTTCTTAATGCCTGGATATATCTGCCTCACTGACTGATGGATTCACACCAAGCCAGAAGTCCCTTAGGCAGGTAGAACTGAGAATCACACTTCCATCCTCCTAGGATAAACTGTTGTTTATGCTTTTGGAAGAATGAAATGGTTGTTTTGTACAATTCTTGTTGGGTGCAAGGTATCATTTAGAGCTGTCTGTATTTTTTTCTTTTTTTACTTGCTTGCATTTATTAATGTGGTTTTAGTGTTTATTTTGATTTGGGGGGGACTCTTTCACATCCTCTTTCATACAAAAACCATCAATTTAAAAGCAAATCTGAAAGTATTCCGTATTAAAAAAAACCCAACAAAATCAACTAACAAATAAAATCGATACTTTTTCCCAGTTCTGTTCCAGTATAATCACTTTTTCTTTGAAGAATTCGTGCTCTTCTCAGGAATTCTCCCACAGGTTTTTTTTCCCCTCTTTTCACATTCCTTTCCCAGATCTGCTGACTATCATTCAATTATTAGTTATTTTTTGAGGTTTCTATTCCACTTCTTCTCATTGTACACCCATAACTAGTTTTATTCCCTGTTCCAGACTGCTACATTAGTTCAACAGGTTTGTTGAGCTCCTGTTTTAAAAAAATTTAACATGGTTTCATTCCTAATTAGGCAAACGCACCGTCTCTTCCCAAGGAGAAGGCTACCCGTCCTAAATCTGTGCCCTTTCCCATAGATTTTGCCCTTGGGGCTGCTTCCTCCTCTCCTTTTAAAGACAGTTCCAGCTACATTTCCTGTGCATGTAGTAAGTTCTGATCTTCACAGGATTCATAGCTGCTTTACGTAGCACATATACGGTTCCCTACAATGAACACGCACACTGTTAATGGTTATTGTATTTAGTACACCTACATTTTTTCCTTCTTTCCCCACAGACATGTCATCTTTGCTCCAAGCAGCCACAACAAGTATGCTGGAGAGTCCTTCCCAGGGATCTATGATGCCATGTTTGATATTGAAAGCAAAGCAGATCAGCGTGGAGCCTGGGAAGAAGTAAAGAGGCAGATTTCCATTGCAGCCTTCACTGTGCAGGCTGCAGCAGGGACGCTGAAAGAAGTAGCATAGGATGATGGCTTCGAAAAGCTCAGTCAGACAGCGAAGTCTGAAATGCACTGTAGTCAGGCTACTCCAGTGACCCAGTCTCTCCTGCCTGCCTGAGTTTCCAACCTTCTGAACGCATGCAAGTGTACTGGTAGGGTGAGCAGGAGCTCTGTGTATCAAAGAACTCCTGAGCTAGAAATTACTGCTTCTCTGACACTGACAAAACTGTAGCTTTAAGAACAACCCTAGATGGAAGCAAATTTGGGGGTGGGGAGAAGGAAGAATCAGTTCCCAATTAGAGTTTTCTGAAAGATCTGCCAATTTTGAGGACCTGTTATTTTGGATATACAATTACAAAACCAGTTATTTGCCAAGCTACCTGTAAATCTTGTCTGTAGTAGTGTTCAGCAGCACACATTTCAAGAGAAAAATATAGCACTCCTCAGCACATGCATTTTTCTTGTTCTGATAATTACTTTTATAATATAAGTTATGCCAAAGGCATCTCTGTATTTTAGAATCTATTCTGCAGGACTGGTGAGTGCTCGTTATACCGATTTGCTTTCTTTTCCTGAAAAAATAAAACATTGGCCCTCCTGCCAATTGCCACAGCAGTACTAGCCGTTCTTGATAATCAGAGCAAACAGCCACTTATATGCAGCAATCCAAAAGCATTTTCTGGGGAAGTGAGTGTCCATCCCTCTGAAAGACCATGTGTACCTCCCTCCGTGATTTGCACCTTGGAATATACAGAGCGTGGGGGATAACCAAAAGCTGACCTCCCTGCTCCTTCCTTTTGGCACTGTCACTAGGCTCAAACCCATGGCAGCTTGTGTTCCGATTTTCTCCTGGGAGATCTCTTTCATGCTGATGTCTTCTTCCCATTGAGGGAGATGGAGGACATTGGCACTATTGGCACGGGGCTTGAAGTTATTCTGTCTTCAAATAAGGCCTGAAGAAAGTTTCCCATCAGGAGCTGCATTTACATTCAAAGAGAAACTGAAATGCATGAGAAGGGTAATTGTACAAAACTGTTTAATTTGTAAAAAAACTGATTCTTGCTTCATTTGCCCTTTAAATGTACTTCCATCTACATGCTTTACAACTAATAAAATTGCTAGAATTTTATTAAATCACACTCCGGTTTGTGGGAGCTGATCATAACCCATGTCTTCTCTTATGTAAAATGTACTACAGTTTTTCTCACAACCATAAATTGCACCAGGTTGTGGGAATAAAATCCTTTTTGTTTTATGGGGAATAGGACAGGTGTGCTACTAAAAAAGACAGAAACAGGACGATTACTAGGCTACAGAAGGAGTCGTTCTCATCTCAAATGCCTTGAATTCAGACAAGGGAATGAGCAATTACTATAGTTCAGTCCTTGGGGAAGTTGTTTTGAGGGGTATGTGCCACCAAGAAGAGAGGCTTTCATTGGCATCACTTCCAATAATCCTCTCTGAAAGACGAAGGACTGTGTACCTACAGATGTCGTGCTCATTATTTACTGTTAAATTGCTTTTCACAAATCAAGCCTTAGGCACACGAGGAGGAAATTACACTCCTGCAGTCCATGCTTTACCTCTTCCATTGGAAAAAGTAGTGCTTAACCGACCTTGTCAGCATGCACATAGGAGACAGGAGCAGTCAGTGCTGAGGACACCAGAACAGCAACTACATTTTTGTTGTTCTCTTTACTTCTACCTAACTGGAGCCACTCATGGTTATGAAGTTGCTCATCTCCACATCTGTAGCTTAAGGTGTTGCTGAAGGACGCGACACCCTGTGAACGGTGACTGGTACCTACTGCACTGGTTTTTCTTCCCTTTTCCTGCATCGCCCACTCTTCCTGCTCCATCATTAACATAGCCTGATGTTAACTGCAATGGGCAGTAACCGAATGTGCCCCCAAGGAAGGGTTAGGATATCTGGATGGTGGAAAAAAGCCACTAGTGCCTCTTCCTTGCGAACAGCAGCCAGCTTTGGATCTGTCAGTGGTCGCTGCTGTAGGATCTTCAGAGGCTAAGGCAAACAAGGAATTTCCACATAAAAAGGAAACATCTGACAAAGCGTGCTTCCTCCTTCATTTACAGAAATCTCTTTAACAGTACAAACCAGTGAACAAATGTTTCACCATTAAACAGACTTCTTCAGTGGTAGTTAGCCTTTGAAGTTCTGTGCCATTACCTCACTGCTGCAAAAGAACGTGTTATCTTTTCTTGGTTCCATGTGCAGTTTGACACTGTAAGAATAAATTACAGCTCACATCAGGCTGAATGCACAGCTGGCATCGATTGCTTTGGTCTTCTTCTCAGCTTAATTGATAACTCTCTATGAACATACGATTCATCATGACCCACTACATCCTGACAAGTATACAAAATAGCTTAAATCTATTTCCATCCCTCCCTATAAAGTTCTACTGAGGGAGAGTGATACCCAAACCCTTATAAATAAGGCAACCAAACCACTTACAAATGACTTATACTAATTCATAGAATCATAGAATCATAGAATACCGGGTTGGAAGGGACCTCAAGGATCATCTGGTCCAACCTTTCTAGCACAATCTAGATGAGATGGCCCAGCACCATGTCCAGCTGAGTCTTAAACATATTCAGTGCAGCGGAGTCAACCACTTCCCTGGGGAGATTGTTCCAATGATTGACTGTTCTCATTGTGAAAAATTTTCCTCTCGTGTCCAATCAGAATCTCCCTGGGAGTAACTTGCACCCGTTACCCCTTGTCCTCACCATGGGACTCCTTGTAAAAAGGGAGTCTCCATCTTCTTTGTAGCTCCCCTTTAAGTACTGGTACATGGTGATGAGATCACCTCCTTTTCTCAAGGCTGAACAAGCCCAGCTCTCCCAGCCTATCCTCATATGGCAGGCTTCCCAGACCCTTGATCATCTTGGTGGCCCTTCTCTGGACCCGCTCCAGCCTGTCCACATCTTTTTTGTATAACGGGGACCAGAACTGTACACAGTATTCCAGGTGTGGCCTGACAAGCGCCGAATAGAGTGGGAGATTGATTTCCATAAAGTCCCATATCCTTGGTATTGAAAGGATCAGTTACTCAGAGCTGAGATCGCCTTCCCTGCTTCAGTCAGTGCTATCTCCTTTTCTATAGATGGGCAACCAAGCAACTGCTGCCGGCTCCCAGCCCAAAGGCTGCCGTATTTGTGTAGCTCTGCCTGCCCGTAATTTCAAAGTGTGTGGGGGATTTTCCAGGCTCTCCGTACAAATGGGTAACACTGGATCACCTACTCTGTCCTGCCCTAGTGCCATTTGCACACTTCATTCACTCAACCTGTCTGAAGCAACCTGTGAATCACATAGCTGGGCGAAACGGACCCTTCGGCCTCGGCGGGGGCTGCAAAACAATTTGGCAAAATTAAATTTGGATGACCCAAATACCACTTGGGTATTTGGTTTGCCAATTGTCTCTTTAGAAAATCAGTTTCAAAGGGACAGGGCCAGGAAGTTTATTTCAGATTCCCTTATGGCTGAAATACCTTTGGTTTGCCTTTGGAAAGGAAGCCGTAACACTTGGTCAGCTTAGTGAGGGCTGAAAGGGGGGACAACCTCCGTTGGCCACGGAGTAAGTGATAAACACAATCCAGTTACAACACTCATTCATTTGCACCAAAAATGGTAGTAAATGAGAATAGTTATTCTGCTGTGTTTTCCAATCACTCGATAGAAATAGAACCACCTAAAAAATGCTCTGCAGATCGTACACTTAATAAAATCTCAAACTAATTCAAAACCTTTGAAGATGAAGTGTTTGGGATTAAGCGATGCCAGTGCTTCTCTCAACACCCTGTAATTTAGCGACCCTTCCCAAAGTTGACTCATGCATCCAGGGACTGCCTCTGTCGAGCAGTGGAATTAAAATTTCCCTACCCCAGTATCCTGACAACTGAAGTACAAGCACACCAACTGAAGAAGTTTGATAAATCTTCTTGGTAACTACGCAGCTTGGGTGTTAGAACTTGTCTGGTTGGACTTGTCTGGTTTTGTGGTTCAGCCAAAGCAATTTGTCAAGTGCAGGTCAAACTTTTAAATTGCTTCAGCTGATCTAAAATTGCATTCTTTTGCAACAGTCGTAAAAATAAAACACACCGTGTAACTCGGTGTTTCTATTAAGGGCAACAAGGTTGGTGAAGGGTCTGGAGCACAAGGACCTGAACACCTGCCCAGCAGCCCTCAGTGACCTGAAAGCCTTTCCTTGTGTGGAGGAACTATTGCTGTTCCTGTCCATGCTGCCTAATAACGTATCAGGCAGCAGGTTTAAAACAAAGGGATTACTCACCCCTACACGTGCGTACATGGTGAAGCTTATTGCTACAGGAGCTTGTGAAAGGTGAAATGGGTTAAAAAAGGGTCAGGTGCATGCAAGGAGTGCTCACGCCTAATGATCCAGGTGCAACCTTTCATTCAGAAGGCCCTAAAGCACTTGGGAATTAAAGCATCTGTGTGCATGAAGGGATTAAAATATACCTGCTTCGTTCCTCGCTTTAACCATTTGTCATGGAGAGATTATTGGGAAAGACAGTACTTCGCACTCTCTCACTGTAGTGCTTTCCATGGAACAGACACCCCCTTAGGTGCTGCTGGTGGCCCTCTATTTGTGTGCACTTGATTGAAACCCATGAAAATTAATTAATGTATCTTTAAAAGGTGGCTTGTTCTCCTCTTTAAACCAAGATAAGGATTAAATATGTCAATCACGGGTCTTTTTACAAAAACAGAATCGCTTGAGAGCAGAAATAGTTTATCCTGCGGTGGCGTCACTCAGAGGGTAAGAGGCGATGTGCAGCATCTGCAGAGAAGAGCTTCTGCAGTGACCCCACGTTATTCCTAAGGCAAACAGCAGCAGGATGAGATTCGGGAAGATCCTGACTGGGTCTGAAAGTCACTGAGGACTTCGGCGCCTCCCAGGCAATGCTGTAGAAACCCTCAAGGTGGCAGAGCTGGAATCTCCAGGCCGTACAGCATCAAAAGCAGCTGGGGACCTCCTCTCTGCAGCTGGCAGGAACAGGATATACTCATCATGGCCTGTTTTTTCTCTCTCTTACTCTAAATTCCTCTATTTTCATTCATGGGATTTTTAAAATACAGTAAAGTGTGCCATTAAGAGAGCTGGATGATGGTGAATGTCATGGACTTCCCTACAGCAAAGCAGAGAAGAAAACACTAACTAAATGAAATACGGAAATCTTGCTTCTGCGATGCTGTTCTCTTCCAAGCCGAACCAGCGCGCTGCATTCCTCACTGAGCAACACCTGCTACACAGAAATTGGCCCTAGAGAAACCAGGAGGAGCTGAATTTAGTGAGCAGCCTTTTTTTAACACAAAAGACTGTTTCCATTACACCACTGGGACTCAAAGCAACTCCAATCAAGCAAAAGTGGCTACCATTTAACCCTGTAATTTAGCTGCAAGTCTATGATGTATTAAAGTTGAGCTCTAAGTCAAGTTCAGCAATTACTTCTGTTAATCAGCGTCGGCAGGAGGAACTTAGAAAGCCTAAATGGTTTAGGAGCTGTCTGTCCCACGGATTGCTTCTGTACTTGCTTGTGCCAGCTCTAATCTGCGAAGTCAAGGCAGCTCCCGTCAGTGTCAACACAGCATTTGTCCTGATGGATCCTACACCTGTAAACATTTTCTCCCTCATCCAAGAAAATCTATTCTTCAACCCAACCTGTGAGGCGCATCCATTTTCTGGATGAGCTCGGAGGGCTCAAAGAATGGCGGAGGAGGAGGAGGACTGGGTTGTTGGGCACCTCATGCAGGAGGGGCTGGACCTGGTTCAAGTAAACTGCAAAGACTTTACAACCTTCCATAAAGGGAAAGAACAGGAGAGGCGATAATGGGAAAAGCATGCCATAGGCGGGGATCAGATAAGAATAGACATGCTGTGTTTACATGGCACCTTCCCCAGATGTGCTTTGCTAGCTTGCTGACAGCAAGCTGCTGACGCATTCCTGATGCTGCCATCCACATTACCTCCAAACTTGGCTGTATTTTTAGAAGGAAACTCAAGCCACAGTTGCTGGACACAGTGACTGTTGTGACAACACAGCCTTGTGTAACCCATAAGCAGCAGGACGTCAGGCTGGGGAAACACGGTCAGCTGCGAACACTGAGCTCTGAAAGATTTAGCTCCCTCTGAGATCACTCGTCCCGTCAGATGTTCCTGGAACCGACACCCCCCTCCTGAAACACCGCCTTTGCTTCCTCAGCTCTCTCCATCTCCCAAGCCATGTTTCCGTACTCTTTCCACCCGAGCCTGCATGCCCCGGCACCTCCTGCCTGCACTTAATCACTGTCTTCAGCCCGCAGCTCACCAGAACCACGGCTCACCAGAACCACGGCTCACCAGAACCACGGCTCACCAGAACCACCCCGGCACCTGGCCTTGCAGGAGCAGGGGCACTTGCGTAGCATCACCCATTGCTACGGCAGAGGAGGAAAACACACTGCCCCCGCCTGTCTGATTACAGGCAGAAACACACTTTGTAAGTAAAGACAAATTCATTGTTAGTATACTTGAAATCTTAACTGTGATCAAAGAATGTTTAGTCTCTATTTATTACAGAAGAAGAAAAAACAGAGATTACTATTACAGACAAACCTTTCAATAGCAGTCTCCAGTATCATCCTGTGCCCCTTCTCTCATCGTCCCGTGCCCACAGTCCCCTACACCACATGCCATGCCCCAGTTTTCAAGGCCCCTGATTTTATCAGAATCACAGAATGGTTTGGGTTGGAAGGGACCTTAAAGATCATCTGGTCCAACCCCCCTGCCGTGGACAGGGACACCTTCCACTAGACCAGGTTGCTCAAAGCCCCATCCTTGGCTTGTATTCCTCTGCAACGTCATGCTAGAATCATAAATATGTTCTTCTACACAGAAAAACAGCTTGTTACTAGTAGCTATATAAAAAATACGGTTATACCATGTAACTATGAAAGGAGAAACAAAGGTAAAACAAATAAGGCAATAGCCACCTGGTGATGAGTAAACTTTTAACAGCCAAACACGCTAAACCAAGGCTCCAGGCAGGCGAAGAGAAGTGCAGACAACACAAGCCTGGCAAGTCCTGAGACCCTGCAGAGCTGGCACAAAGCTGGTGCCCTGCTATGAGCCGTGGCAAAACTGGTTTATCAAGCTGTCAGCAGAGACCAGCACTCAGGGACTACCTGGGGGAGATCCCAAGTGTTTGAAAGAGCAATCGTTTAGGCCAGCTACTTATATATAGCCATATACATACTTAGTATCCAGTCCTGGCAAATCTGAGAAATGGATGAAACAGACCTAGCTTTTCTTTCTACATTTTCAAACCATCCCAGTTCACATAATTCAGCCTGACTGGGCTTTGATTTTGCAAATATCAATCATTCTTGTCATCTGCAGTCTCATAAACGATAACCTGCCTGAGGACTAGATATTTATATGGGATTCAGAGTGTAACTGCAGGACTCAGGACTTGCCTCTCAGGCAGCATTATACTCCGTTTTGTACTAAAACATCATCACCAGAATATGGAGAGCTCTGGCAAAATCTGTCAGCTCTCTCCCGGCTACTGCTTGTTCTGCAGACGACTGTACTTACAATTTCAGTGAAGAATACCTACAACGTACGGAGGGAAAATGAGGACGTACAACACTGCAGACTGCAATATACCCTTGAAAAGTTATGTTTACTTAAGTACCCCTACGGGACAGTCTAAGATAAAACATATGTGCATTATATAGTAGAACTGTGAAATGCAAAAACTCATTAAAATGAGGCATGCTTTAGCTTAAGAATTATGCACTCAACGTTTTGGTACTGCCACTCAACCACGTTGAAGTTTTTGGCCACTTTTCATTGTACGAGTCCCAGCCACACTGCAGTCTTCAGGCAACGTGCATCAATATAATGGTTCAGTAATAAATGCAATAAACTTAATTGTCTGCGTTCTAAAGTAAAATATTGTTGAGGAGAAATAAGAGCAAAAGAAGAAATGCTGAACGCCACTGTGCTCACATAGCACACAGCAACAAGGTGAACCTTTATAAAGATATGGGAAAAAATTATAAAACATTGTGATTTGAAAAGTTTCAGTGCTTCGGCACATTCACAGTTGAAGTTGTTGCTTTGCATTAACCTTCAGTCTTAGCCTGTTTTCTATAAACGATTTCATTTTTCTATAAACATGTGCAAACCTTTCTCTTAAAAATTTATTTTCAACTACATTTTAATATTCTCTATTCATTTTACCAGCTTTATCTTCTTTGCAGCTGTTAACTGCTCTTGGAAAGCATAAGCATCCCTTTTAAGTTATAAATCCATTGAAGTGAAAGTTTTGTAACAGCAGTGCCGACAAGCTTCCGATTTGCAGAGCTGCAGTTAAAGAATAACTCTGAACTGAACGCTTTTGTTGTAGGTTTTGTTCATGAGTAGACACTCCAACGTTAACTGCTTTCACAGATGAAGGCAGAACATTTAAAGTTTGGGTTAATGTTTATGTATACAACAATATAACTTGATTACAAGGCATTCCCTTAAAAAAAAATGAAGTCCTTTGGTGTCTAGAAGTACACAGTATCAACTCTGCCTCTTATACGTGAATTTGATTTTCAGTAAAGGAAGAACAAATTAGGTTAAGCGTATTAGGCTAGAAGCACATGAGGTTAGTTTTCTCCCAAGCATTGAATTCGGCAGTATCAATATTTATCATAAATTTAAAACATATTTCAGAGAACAAGGTTTCTGGACTAAAAGTACTTCATAGATCGTTGTAAGGTAACAGCTCTGCCTCCAGCTAGCTTTGAATGACTTTTGTTGCAATACAGCTTTTATTAACATTTAACAAAGAACTAATTTTTCAAATACTTGTTTCCAGTAGGTAACAGAAATATTTTATTCAAGAGGACACTTGCCTCTCACACAGAAGTGCGCTGGCTGCAAAAAAACCTGCGCGCTTTCTGGAGAGCCAGGATCAGTCATCATATAGGTTGCTCAATTAAGCTAAAGGAAACCACGCTGCTGCATGTCACGTACCTCCAGATGACAGGTACCTGCTCCTACAGCCCCCTTCCTTTCAGGCTCGCAGGACTGACTGCAAACGCGCAGCTGACAGCGGCCACTGTACAGCAGTTCTTCATTCCTGCTCACGCCAACATTGTGTCAGGAAAACAAAACGTTCAGAAGTTGAACAGAAAAATGGTGACTTTATGAACACGGGTTGAAATCTGTGCTGCCTACAGAGAAGTCTCAGGGACCGTGCCCTTTGCCCACCCATCCTCCCAACCGCTATCTCCCGAACACCAACCTTCGTGTTGCAGACGAACTCAAAGAAACTGAATTTGCTTGACTAACAATCATTTGGCACGGTCACTGGATTAGTTTATAAGGTCTGTGACGGTATCTTGGTTATCTTTGGTTAAAACACCCACCCAAACTTTGAGAAAACACAAAGTTTTTATTACCACAGAAAATTTCAGGCCCCAAGAAGTGAATGCTTTCTCTCTCCATTGTGGGAATGCCAGAGGTTTTGACAGAGATCTTCTTCCTTTTGCCAAAAAATCAAGAAAATAGAAAAAGAGCAGCAGAGCTACAGTAGCTTCAGCATTCTTAGAAACAGCCCAAACATGGTATTTGGAATTATTCCAGTTCCAATAAGTTTGTAACAGCTCAAAACAGAAAAATTTCTGAGAATGAGCCAGGCCCCCATGCCATCAGCCAGACCTATTCGAATTGCTGCACAACTTACGCACCTTGACTGGGCTGCTGTGTTAGAAAGCAACGGGCAAAGAAAGAAACCAACGGGTGGGGAAAAACCCCTTTGCCACACAGTTTCCCTCGTCTAGAGACTGCCCTGTGCAAAATGCCCACTTCCATTTCATTTTGACAACCCTGTTGCAAATCCAAAGGGAAGTTCTCTCCCGTAGCAAAAGAAGTCAAAAAAACCCCAAATGCAACCAGCATGTAATAAGAATTTTATTGAATACATTTAGAAAAAAACCTAGAGCATGAAGACATGAGATTAATTTCTCCATAAGTTTTATGAATGTGCAGAATCAAACAACCATGCAAAAAGACATCTCTCCCCCTTCAACTGTAATTCAAGACTCCTATAATGGCAAAATTATTACCACCTTAAAACCGTGTTCCAGACACATAACTCATTACTTTAAAAAGGATCTCATTCCTGAACGGAGATAAAAAAAATTTAGTAGCAATAGGGAAAGACCAGTGATGAACAGGTACAGTATTTAACCAGTACTCATGCCATGTTTAAAGAATGCAAGCAAAAAATGCCTCGTTCCATAGGATACGTAGATTTTTTTCAAGGCAAAATTCCTAGTAAAACTAGACCCTAAATTACTGAAATGGTGACTTGATAATGTACATGTTCCAGAAGATCATCCAATGGAAGATTTTTTTTGTCAAGTTACATCAGTGCCATGTAAAACGTAAGAGTCAAAGCAGCTGAACAGCCCAGTGCTTAACAGTATATTAACATTAAAAATAAATTCCCACTCCTCCAAGAAATGTTGGTACAGATATAATATGCAATGCTAGGTAGGAAAATGGGCTTATACATGAGGGAAAAGATTAAGATTTCTGTCACAAACCTGTATACCCATGCCATTTTTCATATTAAGAAGGGATTATGAAGGAAACGTTTTATATGCACCTGGACAGTCAGTTCTGAGACATGTAATATGCTGTCTGCACGTGTAACAGGTAAACCCGTACTGAAACACGTTACTGCTTTTAAAGAGTCATCAATTATACAAATATAGCTAGACTGTATCAAGTTAACCAACTTGTTAAATACAGCACAACTTCTGAGAACATGAAAAACAGGGTAAATTCAACAGCAAGTATTCCGGTACATACTTGTTTGCGATTTAGTTTCACTATTATTAGACAGGTGAAAGCCTATGGGATCAAAAATCACTTTGCTTAGTTTTCAAATCCTGCTTTTGAGAAAGTACTGTGATGGGTTTGGTACCCGACAGTCGGTTTCACCTTCTCTCCACATTTACTAATAACAGTTACAGCCAAACCCATATTCCACCGAAGCGCCGGCTACCGCTGTCCTTGTCAAGACATCATTTCACAAAACACCAGGATCACACACTGCTGTGCCGAAGCCTGTTCTGAGCAACTGCTTCAAACACTCAAATTCAGAGATACAGCTTTTGCAGCCTGATGATGGATGCAGACATATGGTTATAAAAAGCTGCTAAGAATTAATGCAGTTAAACAAGAGACTTATGGCAGTCTATACCATCTGAAAGTTGATCCTTTTAGTTTGAAAAACATCACAGGCCACAGAAAACTAGGCTATTATTTGTAAAACCTATACCTTCTTGCCTGATCAAAGCTGGGGTTTTTTTTGTTTGCTTACTTTTTTAAACAGGTGAATTTTAGAATTGATTTTATTGCCACTGATGGGGAAAATCACTATGGAACTCCTGAAGTATCTTGAATTTTGTGCTGAAACTATGAACAACTGGAAAAGAGTAGGAGGAATGAACAAAAAGCAAAAGCAAAACTGAGGGCCATGTTTATAGGAGCTTTCTTCTACTTATGGCCAAGTTGACTCAGCTACCGGCAGAATGTAGTTTGAAAGAGTGGAACAGCCAGTTCCGAGGTCCCAAGGCCTGCAGCACTAACAGCAGAAGGTCCATTCATCCACATTGCTCTCCATTTAGTGTTTAGCGTACTAAGGGAGAATGTGACTTGCTTGAAAGCAGAAATTTTGTTTTCCCAAGAAATTCCATCTCCCATGTAGTCCTTTAAAATGGATTTTACATGATGTAAACCTACTGCATGTGAGGATGCAAATAAATTGAAAATATGTTAAAAAAAATGTGGGAAATTTGGGGTATTTACATATCCATATGGATAGACACACATTTGAACTTGCTTGTTAAATAAGAACTTTATCCTGGCATTTAAACACTGCTCATTCTGCTGTCCAAGTTCAGAGCTCTGCCTACAAAAACACAGATGGCACGCTAGTAGCTACAGCTACTTAGAACTTTTCATCCACTGAAGTGGTTGTTCTCAGCATTATACCAATAAGAGCTCCACTTGGTGGTTCGGAACACATCAGGGAACATCTGTTCAATTTTTAGAGGACCATTTGCAGGCATACATTTTTGTAAGCTTGTACCCTATCACTTCACAGCACCTGATGTTTTCAAATTTATTTAAAAAAAAAAAAAGGCAGCATTATTAGAGGTTGATAGAATCTTTCAAGCAGAACTTAAGCTGGAACTTTTAATAGGGGCCCAAAGGAGTACGCAACCACACTCCCTCCAAGTCAGTGAGGAAACAGGACCTTGGAGGTAAAGCAGCACCAAAACCAATTTCATATATACAGCACTGGTGTTACCTTCCTGGGGTTTGGGGATGGTTTCTTTGGTAGCGTATTTCCTACTACTTTAAGCATGAAGTAGGATTTCAAGTACTAATAGAGACAAAACTCTGAGCTCAAGTCAAATGATACCTGTTGGAAAACAGTAAGATTCCTAGAAATCCATATTTAACTTCAGAATGCCTTTACCACATTCTGTGTTTCTCTTGGCGTTATTCCAGGTGTGCCAAGGTAGGCAGATGAGCATCCACACATTTCAACAGGCCACAGGACTGCTCGTTTACATATATAAGTTTTGGCACAATAAATAACGGGGTACATTTTGCATGACGTATACGAAAACTTTTTCTTTCAGCTATAACCCAAATTTAAGAAACTATTTCAAGCAGAAAGAGAAAGCAACATTACTGCATGTGTTGCTGCTTGGATAAAAGTCTCATCTTTAAAACTATCCTGTTTTCAGTCACAAATCCTTAGTGATGAAGAACTGAAAACAAAAATAAGGTCTTCATTTCTAATTACAGTGTTTTGCTTATGCTGTTTGAAAGAAATAATATTTTAAAAATATTTTAATTCAAAGGTACAATTATGATTTGAGACAGACATTTTAAAGCTTGTTGCTTGTTTCTCCTAGGATTTGTCCTGTAGATAAATTTGGTTCTTAGATCACCATCCTCAGAAACAAGAGCTATGCATATCTACATGGAAATAATTTTCCTGAGACACCTACAGTGTGTACTGGCTTCTCCTACTACGCATATGCACCTACTCTGAAAAAAGATTCATAATTTTGAATGTTGTAGAATAGGACGGAATATACATTCTAAAGACTGTCAAATATATACAGCACCTTGGTAATTTTACAATAGTCTGCTGTTTGTATATTCTCCACAGCTGAGATGCTAAATTATTCAGCCATTTCACTGTCCATTCACTTCTATATTTAACAATACAAATACCAAAGGTACAGGAGTAAAAAAAAAAAAAAAAATTCCCTTTTGCCGATTTTATTTTAATCTGATCTCCTGCTTTTGTACATGAAAGACAGCAAAAGAGTCAGCAAGTACTGAAATCCTTAGCAAAATACCCTTTATTCCATTCCTCCACAGCCAACAGGTATTGAAACAAACCGTAGTTTCAGAAGACAAAAATGCAAGTCTACAAGTGTGCTTTCATATTTATGCTTATGTATCTTTCTATTCTTCATGTAGAATCACATGTTAATCACTTCATAAACTCAGATTTTTGCATCTGTATTACTGTATGCTTCGTAACAAACCGTGCTGAATTTAACATGTGCTACGCAGTAGATCCAGTCTAAACCGAACACTGGAAAAATTAACAGACACAGTGGACTGAGAACACATCTATTTGGATAGTCAGTGCATGGCAGGTAAGGTTGTAAGCAAAGGGCAATAGCTCTTTTACTCTAAATCCCCATGGAGACACTCCAGCTAGAATAAATATACTCATGGGAGCAAGAGCAGGAATAGCTGTTACCCTTCAAGTTTATACCTTCATTTACTGTGCATCAAATTTCTTTGTAGAATGGAACATATGATCTAGCATAAAAAAAAGAATCTATATAAAAGTTAAATATTTGATTACAGTAGCAAGTCACCACTTCATAATGGGAAATAACTTGTCTCTTGGAATCATTATTGATCTGAATTCTCTTTTTTTTGTTGTGTGTTGGATACCGGTAATTCAAGACTAGCCCATAATAGGGGCTCTGCTTTCCTCATAGTAAGCTCAATCTTTGTAGCCGTCATGTTCACATAACTCCTCTTTACATCGATAACCTAGAACAGAAAACATATTTCACACTTCAATTTACGAAACAGACTGCTAGATATTTGGGAATTAAGTTCGGAAGAGTACCTTATCACTAAATTTCAGTAGATGTTTAGGTAGATGGAGTCCCTCTGTTATCTGGAAAAGTCAACCCTCTCCCATTCCCAAGCCACGCACACATGCCTGTGCATATGTAGCACATACATTGGTCTAACACATCCATGAGCGTGCAATTACATAGTGTCAGGGCTTTCTGGAAGACCACTATCATGGTGTTGGGATCTTAGGACAAATCAGGACAGAAAGGACCTCAGGAGGTCACCTTCTGCTCAAAGCAGCATCAACTGTGATGTCATACCTGATCACTTGGGGCATTAGATTCAGATTTAAATGTAGATTACTGAATGACATGCAACTGAATTTCTTTCAATAAACAGAGTAATGAGGAAAACCAAACTGTTTTGAAAGAGAGGAAGCTGAGGGCTTGTGTTTTGTTGTGGGTTTGGTTTTTTTTTTTTTTTTAAAAAGAAGAATTATACTTACTCCCCATAATTTCACACTGCGATGAAATTCCTTTTCTCCTTCAAATACAATATGGATATTTAACTTAATGGGAAAAACAACAGAACATTTTGTCAGGCTAATAAAACATACACAAGTATGTTTAAGCAAAATATGTCACATTAGCACTCAGATTCTACAATAAGCAAAGCGAAAATCTATTCTAACAGATTCTGATACAGTCTCATAGTCAACAGTGGCCATATATACATCCTGGGAGCTGTATAGTTCTCTCCAAATGCGTGATTAAGACATCAGAGAAGCATTTTAACACTTGTTTAATATTAGTAGCTGTGAAACTGCATACTGTGAAGAACTATATTAAACTACATTAAGCCAAATAGAATGAAATTATGAATCTATAATTATTTACACATATGGTGATGCAAATCCATCACACTCGGGTTTTAATTGTGGAAGTCAAATTAAAGATTTTTTTGACATATTATATTGCAGCTTTAAAAAAAAAAAATTGAAGTACAGATGTCCAGAAGAGGAAAAAAAATGCTATACATACATGAACAAACACAAATGCGAAGAAAAAGATTCTTATGCTATTCTACCTCTGCCTTGTAAATGAAGCAGAAGCCAGATTTACCTAACTTCAAGCTGCTGTAAGAATTAAAAAAAGAATTACATCTTAAGGCGGATACTCACCATTGTGCTATTTGCTTCTACGTAGCTCAGATCAGGAATAGAGTTTTTAGCATATACAGAAATAGTCACTTCTCCTCCAGTCTGGTGCCAATCATGCCTGCATGGAACTACTTTCTTCCCCTATATGAGCAAAAAGTTATGAAAAAAAGACTTAAAATTGCATTCAAGAGTATTTTTATAAGATTAATCAGGATGAAAGCTCAGGACTATTTTAATAGCCAATAGGCATAGCTAATAAAAGGACTATATTGCATGCTCACAGGAAATTGCAAGACTTCACTTACATCTTTTTTTACTAAATATTTCAGCTACCAGTCCCTGACAAACATCAGAAGTGAGAAAAACAATGCTTATAACAGACTACAATAAGAAACTGGGACGTTGTGACAGGAAAAAATAAAAAATGAAAACCAAATCAACAACAAAAAAACCTGTTACTTGTTGGATTAACTTCCTTTCCAAGACTACAGTTATCCAGCAGGTAGTAGAAAGGAACAGATCAAAGAAAAAGAAAGCCATGGCTCCAAGAAACTTTCATATTACTGCAAAAAATTATGGAATATTACCCTCTGTTCTCTGATGCAGGAAAAATAAACAGCTAAAAAAACCCCAAAATAACAACAAAGGTAAAGTCAAAAAAACCCCCTGTTAGCTAGAAGCCCATTATCTCAATACAGGCACATTTAATATACACATAGTTTCTTAACATCTGGGTAAATTCTTTACAGGAATACTCTCATGCTTTAGGCTCACAATTTCAGCTTTTTTTTTAATCCCTCCTTTCTGTATTTAAAATACTTCTCAAAAACAAACATAAATCTTCAAAGCAAGCAGCAATACATGACTTAAAGGAAGTAAAGGACTTGTGAAGTAGTTGTTATAGAATGAGGTAACAGAACTACACTTTCTATAATATATCTTCATTTCCTTCTGTTAAGTGTTACTGATGTTTGCAGTATCAAACCCATTTTGCCTCAGCAATGGAAAATATATTCATAACAAGAATTTTGTGTTCACCTGCATCCAACATGTGACCAGCTCATGTTTTTGAAGTAAGTGTTCAGTTCCATTATTACGTTCTATAATGTTCTCTAAGAATCTTTTTAAACCTTGAATGGAAATATTTTTCACCTTGTAATTCTGCAGTTTGTTCCCAACATTGCATGAAATACCTACAAACTAAACAGATGCTCTCTCTGTATTTGTTATACTGGTAGCCAAAACATTGAATTAGATTCAGACTAGAAAAATATTCAGACGTGTAAACGGAATCCAAATTAGACAGAAAGAGATCCTTCCATCCTCACCCACGGAACCTCCGCGACCTTATCTGCCCTGCCATCCCTACCTAAACAACAACTCAACTACTCTGAATGAAATTGGAAGTACCGTTATTTTACTACAGAACATGTATGGCTGCTCTCTTCATGGTCTTTGGGGGAGGAAAGACTTCTAATAATCTTATTTTAAAGGAATATATATGGAATATATTCTATATGGAATACCATAGACCTTCTTAACTAACAAAGCAAAAAAGACTGCTATTTTTTTTCTGAATTTGTCAAAAACACTTTTACTATAAAATAATGATACTGTATGTATCACTAAAAAGAAAGGTTGTACTCTATTACAAGTACGCTTCTACCACAGATTACTTCAAACTCCACTTCTCTGTTGTCACGCTGTGCATAATATCCTCCCAGTTATTTCAGAGGCAGTGATCTGTAACAGCTCGACTACAGTAATAACTCAATCAAGCTACTAACTACATTTGAGTAGTCAAAATTCAGAATGGCCAGCTACAGAACGCAACTTACCGCATCCTTTTTAGTCCATACATGTGTTCCTGTTGTGCAGCCTTCTTGAGCTAAAAATGTATTGAAGTCAGATGTTTTCCTTTTACAACAGCTCCAATACTTCATCCTTGAAAGTTTGCAAAGTAATTAACAAACAATATTTAGGACACTATTTACTGTGAGTACTTAAGATCTTTCCTTTATGCAATATTACTGTTAATTTAGTATACCCTCCTCAAGCATTGCCATTTTTGACTGAAGAAGAAATACAGAATGAAAACAAGGCAACATCTACAAAGAAAGCAGGAACGCATGATAGACTAACTAAAAAAAATTGAAGTTAACTGAATACTAACCCTTCATGGAATATAGGTACACCGGAATGGTATATACATACTTCTTCTGTGCTGTGTGGTCCTTCGTACGTCTAGTAAAACAAAACATTTAAAGCGTATTACTGTTACAGGATGTGGACCGAAGGAAAAAACAGAACAAAACAAAATACAACCCACAAGAGAAACACTGAACAAAGTACTGCAAAGCTTTTGAGTAAATAATCTAAATCTAGTGGCTTGCCTTAGCTTTTCAAAATAGCCATTCAACCTTCACTCACAAGAGGTTCCCTGGAACTCTTCCTAACAAGATATACTTTGTATTGGTTCAATGGAGTACATCAAGGGTGATATCATCTATGCTCATAAAGGTCACTTTAGATCCTCAGAGATACCCATCTTTAAAAACACTCTGAATATTCAGAGAAAACAAGTACTTAACTGGAAAATAAATTAAATTTATCATTCATAAAACACATGGATTCTCAAAAGGAAGTAAATTAAACAATATACAACTCTGCCACTGAGTATCGTATCAGTTCTTGCTAACAAACAAGAGACTGTTATAAATTCTTCTCCCACCAGTTTCAGTAGAAAATGCAAAATCTCTCAGATGCCCAGTGAAATACCTATTTAAATTCTATTGTCCCGTTCTGTACAACACAAGGGTGTCAATGTAAAAAACTTCCAGTCTAAATGACCGTGTAATACAAAGACTAATTTTGGTGGTAGAAGTGTTAAAACATTTTCTTTGTGGACTGTTCTGGCAGGAAGCATTAATTGATAAGATCTGCAGATGCTTCTGACCTATACCCAGATTATCAAGAGCAATTCAAGTGTTTTCAGTAAGCCACCTCTCACCAATATTATATTTAACATTTTAAGTTGAAATACATCAGTATCATGGGTTTGGCAAGCTTACTAATCAGAAGTTCAGGACAGGTGTGAAAAAAAGTAATCTTAGATTTACTGCACCCACAGTACCAAACAGCCCACATTTGTCCATATGAGAGTGTGTTACCAAATGTGCGTTTGTTAAGCCTGATGGACTTTGTGCCATTTCCAAATCGATTTTTAGCACACAAAAAAACACCCAAGAAAGGAAAACAAAACTGCACACTTAATAGTTTAGCAGCTGGGTTTAAGAGTGGAACTGAACCACTTACTTTTGAACAGCCTGCATTTTTACACGCCGTCCCAATCTTGATTTCATCACTGTCTTCCTCTGTAAACAGAATCATATTATAGAAAAGAGCAACTGAATTGTATAGTGTACTAAATATTTTGCTTTTATTGAGAATTAAAACAAGCTAAGGAGTAGATTATGAAAAAAGAACTCTCAAGCTGGCTATTTTCTGCCTGGGACTGAAGTCTGCCAGAAAGGTATAAAGAAATAGAAATTATGCAAACATTCCAAAAGGTGTATTACCTATGCATCAGATTCTAGGTTCTATACCTTTACACTGTTTTAAGTGGGGCAAAAAAAAAAAATTGATGAAGAGGATTATTACAATCATAGGGGAAGAGAACAATCACTCATCTTGCTTGGTTTTGTAAAACTAAATGTAAAAGGCTCCAACTGCTGTCTACGAATACACACAAGGAAAGAATTTGGATACCAAGTTGAAAGAAGAGCTAAATGACAGTTTTGGCACAAGAACAAAGTAGTATAAAATAGCCACAAATATAGGTTGAAATTAGAAAGTGTTTCATAAGAGCAGTGTAGTTCTGGAACCAAATTCCAGATAAACTGTGGGAAGAAAAAAAGTGGAAAAACAGAAGAGGGAGAACCAGCTAGACTTCAGAGGAATTTCAGCAGTTTATGAAAGGCTTTATAAGACATCGTGTTTCCAATAACATAGGAGTACAGTTCATTGCTTGGGAAACTCTTTCAGTCTTATATTCAGAAATGGATGTTCCCACCATGCCCATTCTAACCAGGAAATCTCATAAAATAGGCAGTTCAAATAATTATAATGGGAACATACTGCTCCTAACACCCAAGTCTCCACATTGTTCACATTTAAACTTTGATTATCATTCCCTAGACTGGAAGATACCTCCCAGATTATTGAGAACAAGAGCATAATCATATGAATTAACTACTTCAGAAACAGCAACAAAAAAATAGCATTTCATTTACTTGTGTGACAATTAGCATCATATACCTACTCAACCTCCCTATGTCCTTACCTTTTTTCTCTTCGTTTTCTGATGACAGTTTCAGTTTATCTAGTGCTTGCTTCAAGGAAGCTGACACTTTCAGCTGCAAATTTGTCATTGGCTCATCTGGGCTAAAAAAAAGTCCATTTATTCACGTCAGCTTCATGAGAAATAATTTACAAAAGACAACAAAGTAGTAACTTTTAATCTTGCTATAAGGCTCTTCCTTTCCAACCTCCCTTACAACAACAAACAAACAAACTAGGTTTGTAAGTGCCAATTCTTACAGTTTATGGAAAAACAGACTATAAATTTAGAAGGCAGTCTTGGACTTCAACAGGAAATCCTAAATACTCTACAACAATAAAAATGAATCAGAGAGATTAAGGAATCTAAATACAAGCACTCTAAAATTATTTTCTATGACTGTTTAAAACACTAAACACAACTGCTAGTGGCATTCTAAGCTACGAGGCTTTACACCGCAATTTGTGTTTCCTGTAAAGCTAAATGCTGAGAGATCGAGTACCACCTTGTCCTAACCAGAATTCTTTTATCTCATTTTGAAGCTTAAGATATCATCACTGCTACCAAACACAAGCTCTTCTAAAGTTAATTTGGGAATTTTTACACTATGAGAGATGTGTAACATTGAATAACCAAACAAGCTTTAACTTGGCCAACTGACCACAAATCTGGCAAAACTTAGTTTCGTATACTGTACCTTGGTCTTTTAATTGTTTCCAATGGTTTTGGTGCCTGAATTATGTGTTCTTGAAATTTGGGTTTCAGTTCAGCCAGCTCCTTTCGTTCAGAGGTAGTTTTGACTTCTGGTTTAACAGGCTCAGGAGGTTTCTCACTGTTATGGAAACCCTTTGTACAGCCCTATTATGGAAAGCATATGTTTATATATATGCAGTATAGTTTGTGTGAACAATTAAAAATTATCAAAAACTGCAACAAGTTTTCTTGATTTATTTTTTCAGCCCCATCTTCTCCTTTAAACCCACTCTAAACATTGGCTGCAAAGGAAATCCTACAACTAAAGTGGAAAAATCTTCATATGGACATATGTTGAAGAAAATTGCATACTTCCCGTAATCAAGCAAAGTAACAAAAAATATTGACCTTCCTTCATCGTTAACAAGTATCTAAATAGGTTTTGATAGAACTAATTATAACCCTTAAAGCCTGAAAATAAGACTCGACTTATATCAGGAAAAATAATGCATGCAAGATTAAGACAGTTTTAACAAAAGTACACAGATTTTAAGCATGTAAGCACATGTACCATTTAATATTTATCACTGTCATTTGACAAGTATAAAAATTGTAAATAATCATGAGTACATACCACAATGCTTAAGAAGTCAGAAAAGTCTGTTGTTCTTCTCTTACAACATGACCAACCCTATAAAAATTTTGGAATAAAAACAAAACAAGCATGACTACCTTACTTGGCAACAGCTTACAAAAAGCAAAAGACTAATAATATTCCTTTTATTATTATATTTCCTATTTATATCCTGCCCACTTAGATTATCTAGAATTCATAGCAGGAGGAAAACTGCCCATACAAAATTATCATACATTTTTAATTAGGCCAAGAGATAGGACAAGGAGAGGAGTGAAAGTAGTACCTGTTTTAAAAACGGTGCATATATAAGCGAAAGAGGGAATAAACACAATCTTTTGCGGTAACTGTATAATTTCTGTCTTTATAATTAGGGAGAAGTTTTAGGTACTGGTGTTATGAGTACAACTGTAATTTTGTACAAAACAAACTGCCATAGTCTAAGTAACTGTATCGTATTTGATCTAACAGCGTCCATGCTCATTTGCGAGTGGCACACTGTGGCCATTTCCAGAGTCACATACTGCAATATGAGCAATGGCTCACAGAAAACACGCTACCCAGCACACATGCACAAGCCTCCACGAGCCCAAAAGCCAGCACATTATGGGACAGGGATGAGATGCACTGCCAGTAGAAGCAGTTCCTAAATACCAAGAAAAGATGCTTGCCCCAAAGCTTGGTTAAATAGCAGGCTGGTGTCCTAAGAAAGGTCACTTCGGCTACATCTGTATTAACACAGTAAACATTGCCAGGCTCCATCTCTGGACACCAGATTTCTGGCCAGACACTATTAAATTGTTAGAATGATTTCCAGTACTGTTCTGGCAGTCGTGTCTCAGATAATTCCCTGTAGGCACTTCAGATGGATCCAGTAGATCCTGAAGTAGGACAACAGTTTAATATAATGAATATGGGCTACATAGTTGGCCTAAGCACTGGAGACCAGTCACAGGTATATTTAATTCACTACTGACGATGTAGCCCAAGAATCCTGGACAGCTGCATCAGAGGCATGGGCGACCGGTCCTAACTTAATCAACACACTCATTTGTCAGATTAACAGAACACAATTATTTTTTTATAGTAGGCAAATGTCACATACACATTAGTTCACTAGTCACATAAGATGGCAAGCAGCTGGCTTGAATTCTAAGCAGGTTAATTCATCGAAAGAGTATGACACTTCTCAATGCCTCCAAAGACCTGTTCAGAGGACCTAATTAAACTGTTGAGACACCTGAAGTCAATCAATAGGAAACGTGTCATACAGACTTGCATGACATTCAGACCATATGATTACAGTTTTCAATTTCTTCTTCAGTTTTGAGAAAGTGTGCTTTTGTAATTTCATGGGGTTGCTCAAACATGATAGGCTGGACATCAGTTTCTATAACTGAAAGATTTGGAATTAAAAAGGAAAACAAGCATACTGTTTTACATATATGGAAAAAAAAAAGATAAGACTTAGAAAGCTAGTTGCATACTTACTTTGAGAGCATCATGAAAGACGGGCACACCTGGATGATATGTGCATGAATCTAGAAGAAAATAACTATTATTAATATTCAGGCATACCAAAAATCCTTAGTCTGATCACAAACCCAGCAAAAATTTCACACCTGCAATTCATGTATGCCATGAGCTGTTCCACTTCCCCAAGTGCATGGAATTATGAAGGAAAATACAGACTCCACAGAACAAGCTTTCTGAGTGCATATCTTACACCTAAATAATCCAGATATTTTCTTCCATATTAAACAACACAAACCAGAAAGTAGGCATCTAAGACAAACTTCTACTCCATATGGAGCAAGTAAATTTTCTATGGACCATCCCTTGCCTTCATCAATAATTAGTCCTTAATGGTAATTCCACAGAACTCAATAAAGTGGCCCTGTGGCCACTTGACAGACATGATATACTGTTTTACAGCATCAAATACATCTATTTGCAACTGATCAAGGCTTTCTATCTAGAAACACTCTGATAAAAAATTCCCTTAACAGAAATCTTGAGTTCATTATTTTACCCATGATAATTAGCTTGTTCTTGTTCACTGTTTGTGGTATCCTAGGTCACTTAAGGACTTGAACCCAAAGGCCAGTCTTCCACATACACAATTTAGACATGTCAATACTATTAATTATTAATAAGTTCTCTACAAACACTACAATGTAACATGACTTCCATTAACTGAACTGTTTATATTCACAGATGTTTATCAACACTACAGCTTTTTATGTAGCAACTGTTCCTTTTTTACTCAACAGATGTGTTTTTTCTCCAAGTGTAATACAATTGCTCTGATTATTTAACTTCTCTTTGACACATACTGCACAGATAGTATTTTAATGACTTGACTCTAAAAGCGATGGGAAACACTAGCTATCTTTTAGTCTTTAAAGCAAAATTTTTGCTGTTGTTAGAAACAGCTAAAATTAAAAGTGACACTGTTACTGTTGTAACAATTTTTATAATAAGCCTCCGTAAAACAGAAGAGTGAAAAATATCACAATTCACATAATAGGAGGCAAAAGAGAAAAGTGATAAATAACTTTATTAAATGGGCTTAAAGACAAATAACTTTCTTGTTTTCATTTTTTATAAATATGTATTTTTATAAATATGTAGATTTTTAAGAAATCTTGCTTGGTATAATTTTCTTTAGTTTTACATTCAGTGCCTAAGTCTGAGGCACTAATACAGTCTGACAGACATGTTGCTTTAAGATGACTGTTCCCACCTTAACTCAAAACGCACATATTTTGGGACGTTAGTCCTTCAGCTGGACTTATATACATATCCATGAACTTCTACCAACTCCTTCAGCTTCAGGATGAAAAGCTAATGCTTTCGTAAATGTAAACCTCACAGGAAAATAAAAAAAAATGTGGTTATTTGGTATAAAGAACCAGGACTTTGCTAAATCAAATAGAAGTAAAAATAGAGGTTATTCTTTTCCAAAAGTATGGAAGTATGTCATCATAAGCATCATGGTAGTAAAACTAAGTTCTGTTTGCAGCAAAGATTATTTCTGAATCAGAAGACGTAAATTAGTATTTCTAATCCCTCACAAGCATGTGGGTTTAAATGAGAGAGGTGCTGTTAGTCAGTGCAACATTTTTAGAGACCAAAACCATCTTATGATCCATTAACTCAGGGACAGCTACCCTCTAGCTCACAAGTCAGACAGAGACAAGTGTTTATTTGTCCATCTGGCCAACTCCAATCCTTTTTCCTTGCTTCCTGAAGCCCCCTCTGCAGGAGGTACATCATGGAGCAAATGACAGTCCACTCTCTCGTGCTATCTCATGAGGGCCATGCATGTTCCACAACAGAGAATGCTGAGACAAGGACTTCTGCTGTACCTCAAAAAGAGGCAGCGGGACTTATCCACTAAGCAGTCTGACCATTCTGCGTACCACAGGACAGTAAAATGTCCCTCATTTTCACTCATACCGAGCCCAACAACTCTTATCTGATTAAGTTCACGTCCATAAAAATATCCCATCTCAGACTAAGTGGTGAAAACCGGGAATTTAGCACACATCAACAGTCACCGGAGCAGTTAGAAGCACATCTATTTCTGATTTGTCAGAGTTCAACTTCCAGCCTTTGGTCGTTATTCTACATTTTTCACTGCAAGAAAATCAAGTCACTTCTCCACTGTTTTTAATACCTTTCCTTAACCAGGACAAACTTAAGTTTTTTCAAAACAAGGCATTTTCTCTCACCATCAGATCATTTTTGGAGATGCAAGTACCACAAATTTTCAGGTTGTTTGGTGGGTTCTTTTTTTTATGCTGATTTCATACCTAGACCAATCCCACTCTCACAATGCACACACTGCTGTCTGCTGTTACCTTACCGCTACATCCTTGCTTATTCGTTGAATCACTTTATTAGGCTTTTTGTTAAATGTCAAAGTAGAAAACGGCACAGGTCATCCAAACTTAGAGTTATCTATAACGGAATTGTGTGCAATTCTTGAGGATGAAATGAGACATCTGTCTACATACAACTTGCAAACCAACCTGCTAGCCTGTGGAAACACTCCAATACTTAGCAAGCTGTGCTTTACAGCCCCAAAGCAATGGAAGGTCATTAAACCTGATGAAGTCTATTCAGCACCTTGAGGAATTTGATGCCTTCAAGTAGGCTGAAGCTAGGAAGCTAATTCCACTGAACTTCTCACAGTGTTGGAAAAAGACGTAGAAAACAGGACAAACATGGTATGGCAAGAGCTTGTAAGTAGTTCACAGAGAAAAGAAAGGCTCAGCCTGAGAAACAGAAAATCAAGGGGAAGACAGAGGATCAGAGGGTGCACTTCATAGGAACAGAGTTTGAACTGTGGAGACCAGACAAGGTTAAAGAAAGCTGACTGTGGGCACACAGACTCAAAATATCTCGGCTACCATTTCTTGCAAGTTCATCTCTCACTCACTCCACGTCAGAAATACATAAAGTAAGTTTGCATCAGGTCTGTGGTCATGTTTATCCTGCAGGTGCAACACCACCGAGTTTGATCTAAGGAAAAGGGTATAAAAAAGCACAAAAAAGCACATGCTTCTGTTCTGGCAATGGACCAAATTAAACCACATTAAGAAAGATCCAAATTGTAGCCTAAACCAAAAAATGCTGCAGGACAGTGAAGAAATTGAGACAAAAACATATAACATATACACTTTCCATCTGTTTGTGCATACCACCTTTACAACTGTCATTAAGAAGCTTTCAAACCTAAAGTAAAGTGTGCATGTACTACCTCACACCACTGTTTTAGCAGCAAAATTTGACCTGGCCTTGAAATGGATTAGAAATAGTCACATGGTCACTCACAGTTAAAAAAAAAAAAAAAATAAAAACCTACTACTGCTTTTGAAGCTAAGTTCTACCTTCTATGTCAGATGCTGTATAAGTCTTCAACAGTATGGATTAACTAGTAGTTAACATATCTAAAATGCATGTGAAATTTGTACCTTGCCAGGCATGCCACGGATGAATTCGTAACTGTTGTTCAGTCACAACTGTGTAGACATACCTTTAATGCTTTCCCTCAGGCTGGTTTTTTTGCCTCTCTTTAAGAGGCATACAGTCCTTCATGTCAGCCAGTTGCCACTTGCTCATAGTTTGGAAACAACTAGAGTTTCTACAGAAAATACATGCCTATATTATTTCAGCCTTCTGGTTCTAAAGAGAAGATTAATGGCCTCTTACATCAATCATCACTGTGGGAATATCTATACTGCTGGCTGAATGTAGACAAAAAACCCGAAAGATCCTATACTGCTTTGAGGCCAGCAGGCCTTATTTTCTACCTATTTCATTTAAGAAAATTTCCTATTAATGTATTGATCCTAAGCTTAACTATTTGATTATGTCAATGCAAAACTTCTTATTAAAGGGGTAAGTATTTTGGTGTTTAACACATGTACTAGCCTTAATCCCCACAATATTTTAGAAGTAAATCCAAACACAGTTCCAAAACACAAACAAACATTTGAACTTGACAGCCATACACAGCTAAATATGGATTTAGAAGCCCAAGCAGTAATTATCCCATTGACCCTGGTCAAGTTTAGGGATGCCAAAAGTTATAATCAACTCTACTTCCGCTGAAAATGTCAAACTTGGTTTTCTGAAGTGGTCTGTGAAGAACTACGTTTACCTTCAGAACTACTTAGTCTAGGACACAGTAATTCCAGTAAGTGTTCCAGCCATTCACCAAAACAAACTTCATCTCAAGAAGCTGTTTTCCCCAATCCAAGCACCACACAATGAGCAATGGGCCATGCCAACCAGATCGGGTCTACTCCAACTTTGATCACAAACGTAGGAACATATGTTCAAGAACTGTTATTTTAATAACGAATACAGGTTATGGAGCCCCAGTGAGAATTTTTAATATAAACACCTCTATCTGCTTTGTCTTTGGGGGCAAAGGGATGCGGGGGGGGG
This sequence comes from Theristicus caerulescens, assembly GCA_020745775.1. Lineage (NCBI taxonomy): Eukaryota > Metazoa > Chordata > Aves > Pelecaniformes > Threskiornithidae > Theristicus > Theristicus caerulescens. Next base: position 122,979,546 of record CM036559.1, on the reverse strand, counting down.
GTGGTGAAAAAGATCACTAAATGGAAGCATTCCACAACTATGCCTGCTTTTCTGTTAACTACATGAGTGAGTCTTAGTCAAAATGCTGCCCCTCTTTGGAAATACTTCGCTCAGAAAAATAAACACACTTTATGCCATGGTTCTTAATCACTGACTATGCACATGCTAGAACATGCTAGCCTACTTCCAATCTTGTGGGTCACTAAAAATTAAGCTAATGCAAAGAGGCCATTCTAGAAATTCAGCCAAACGAGTTGAGGGCAAGCCTACTGAAAACTCAGATCACTCTTCTGCAGCCTCTGTGGAATTATAAAACCTAAAATGATAGCACTTTGAAGATGTTTCACCAGGTCCTGGATCCTCAGTATGCATAGGGGAAGCACTGCCAAGAGCTCACAGCGCTTGGCAAAGCAGACATATGCGTATCATAAAATACATTTAATTACCTGCTGCAAGTCCACATACTATAATTAAAAAAAAAAAAAGCGGTTGATAACTGGTACATATGCAAGACCCACAGAGGCCCTCAAAAGAAAAACGTCTGTTGCTCAAGGCCTCCAGCTTCTACCTTCAGAATACATCGCGGCAAGGTACAGAACTGCTTCCTGTTGCCTCTCTTCCCTCGCACTGCTGTGAACAGCTTTATTATTTTAAGAGACCCTCAGCGCCAGGCTGGCCGCCAGCCCCGCACTTCTGCGTGAAGAGACAACCGCCAGCCCGGGCAGGTTTCGCTGTCCGGCTGCCGCCGTGCCCGCGGGGGAGAGCCCGCAGCACCCTCGTACCGCACCGGAGCGCCCCTCCACCCCTGAGGCGGCAGAAAGCACCCCCTGAACACACGGCTTTCCCCGGGGAGAAGCCAGCCGGGGCCAGCACCCTGCAGTGACAGACAGGGGAGGGCGGGAAGGACACACGGACACGCAGCCCCGCAGGCCAGGGCTGTCCCTGCCCCTCGGTGCTGACCGGCCCCAGCGGCCTGGCTGACAGCTCCGCACCGCGACGTGGCTCCGGCACCGACCGCCCCTCAGAGCCTCCCCGCAGTCGCCCCCGCCATAGCCCCTCCTTCGCATCCCCCAAACCGAAAGCCGGGCGGGGGCAATGAGGGAGGCAGCCCGCGCCCCCCTTCCCCCTCCGCCGCCTTTCCCCGCCGCTCTCACCCTCCCTGTTGGTTTCGGGGTCGAAGCGCTGGCCGCAGCCCCGGTTGTAGCAGAGCAACGACATGGCGGCGGAGCGGCCGGCGGCTCCTCCTGCCCCGCCGCTCGGGAGAGCGCAGCCCGGCGGAGCGGCAGGCGGAAGCCGGGCAGCGCCGGGGCGGGGGGCGGCGCGGCTCCCTGGGCGGAAAGAGCCGGCCGGAGCCTTCCGGAATCTTCACGAAGCTTCGGGGGAAGGGGAGAGCGGGCAGCCGCCACCGCGCAGGCGCCGCCGCCCGGCGCGGCAGCCCTTGCTGGAGCGGCAGGAGGAAGGCGGCGGGGCGCCTGCGCGGTGAGGCGGGGCGGAGGCGGGATGGCGGCGGGGGCCGCGTCCCCGTCCCCGGGTGACACCGCGGCAGGGCTGGCGCCGGGGCGGATCGCCGCTGGAAAGCCCTTCAGCCGCAGCAGAAGGAAGCGGATTGCCGCCGGGCCGCAGCCGCGCTACCCCGTCCCCGCGGCCCTGTGGCGCCGGGCCGGCCTCCTCACGGCCCCGTCCGGTGGCTGGGCCCGGGCGGCGCTGGGGGAGGCTGGCGGCGGCCGGCCTGGCGGGGGGGGGCCGTGCCCCGCTGCGGGCTGGGGGCGCCGGCGAGCGGCTCGGCCGGCGAGCGGTGCCGGTGCTGGGCTGGTGGGGGGGATGCTCGGCCTCGGGCGAGTTCTTAAGTTTTTTTGAGAATGTAGGTTGTCTAAGTCACTTCAAAAATATTTGGCTACATAAAAAGACGAATTAGGAAACTATGAACGTCCTAAATGTCTGTGATACATGTGAGTTTAATTTAAAGTAAATACTTTTGTTTACGTATTAAAGGATTGTCTCATTTGCACAGAAACAAAGATACTAACATCAGAAATGACTGCAAAAGATTTTTTTTACTCTCAGTTCCCTGAAAGTTACCCTGAATGCTCCTGTCAGCTGACCAGTTCATGTGTCCTCTGTAGCGTGCCAACTTCTGTGATGTATTATAATAGGTGTGTGTAATAATTACAGCTGTCTGTATTTCTGCAGGCAAATACAAATTGATTTCTTCTAATTACACATCTACTGCACAGTTTTTAAAATAGGAATGCCTAGGTGCTCAGATGCATGCAACAAATCCTGAGCACATGTGCATAGAGTGAGCAGATTCAGTGATCCGTACAAGGGCCTCTTTAAAGGGAGTTTAAGGATGCAAAAAGGATAACCAGGAGACTGCTTCCAGTGTAGCCCTAAACTTCTGCAAACTTGGAAGTTTATGTGAGATGTGCTCCACTTGCTTCATTATCTCTATAGTTTACATAAAGAAACATGTTCTTGGTCAAGCAACACGTTTGCTTGAGCTATCAAATACCAGATGCTTCTGATCTGAAGCTCCCACTGAGGCCTGTTGCAAGACTGGCAGCATAAGTTGCTTAGTTTCAAACAGAAAAAACATACTTTTGCTATTTGCCAGGAGCATTTTAATGTATAAATACACGTGGTGATAACGGTTTGGAAAGAAAGGGAAAAAGTAAGAATATGATTAAGTTTTATGCTTCCCTTTTTTGTATAGAAAGCATTTAAGTTGTTTCTGTTGTTTGGATACCTTATTTTGTAAGGAGAAGATGGATGGAAACGTTACATAATTAAAGTATGTGTATTTGCATTGCTATTGTAGGGCCAATAATTGTTCTTAAAACATGAAATTCACCTTATTTGCTGTCAGTAAAAGTACCACATAAGAATAAAAGTCTGATTTATATCCATAAAATAAGTTTTGTGCTATTCCTGTGACTGTGGTTGCATTTCATCTGTAGTGAGCAAGCATACTTGCGTTTTAGAAGGAGCCAACATTTTTTGGTGCTGTGCAATGCAAAAAAGTTATGCTTCTGCAGAGGCAGCATCAATTTCTGTTCTGAGAATATTTGTATAAAAATTCAAAACCCGTTATTTTACCAGAATGATATTTACTGGATTAAACAGTAGCATTCCTATGACCTTAGTAATGGAGTTTGGTTCAAACACACAGAGAAAACTTGTGGGGAGAAAAATAAAATTTAACATCCATATAGTTCCCAAAAGGTATCATGTGCTATTCTACACCTAATTACTATCTCACGGATAGGGATACACACCTTCAGATCTTCCAGAAATGTATCTATCAAGAATGTATTTGTTTCATAGTTCAAAATTTTGTATTAAAGAAAATTAAAAACTAATCTGAAAACTCAGTTTGTTGTTAAAATGAACACACACATAATTGGTTCTCTGAAGGTTACTGAGCTGTAGCTATCTTCTTTGTATGTGATGTTAAATGGAATGAGGTTTTTGTTTCACAGAACAGCGTACAAGCAAATAGGGGTTTGTAATTAAGTGGGTCTTTTCAAATTGCATGTATTCTGCCTCCACAAAACACTGCAGATTCACAGTACACAATAGTCGTCTCTCAGAAGTCTGCATAGCTTCAAAAAGGCGGTTTCCATGCTTGATAGGAAGGCATAAGAGGTTTTTCAACACAGTTTTGAAAATTCAGGGAGTAACTTGTTCAAATAAGATTTAGATAATCATCTTGTGTGCATAATAACAAAGCCTCATTTATTCCTGTATATTTTGTGTAGAAACCTCTGTTTTTAACTGGGATTCAGAATGATAATTCTAATAATAATAATTCTGACCATTCTAATGGTTGGTCACTGGATTTTTGGGTCCCTAGAACTTAAAAGTACGTACATAATTTTTGATTAGTTTTGTCCTTTATTTTCAGTTGCAAAGTCTTCCAGAGTGTTAGACAAACTTTTAAACAACTGGATCTTGTATTTGGTGTTCTGAGATATTATATCTGAGAAATAGTGAGAGATTTGTGTTCATATAACTTTTTTTTTATTTACACAGGCTCTATTTTTCTCACATCAGGAATTCTACACTTAAAAAAATACAGAAGCAGCATTCTACAATGAACACACATACACAGGAGGATGTACTCTTGCTCTGGACTTGTATGTGTGTATGCATTTGGATAGACTTAAAAAGTTGGTGGGAAATACTGTGTCAGTGCCAGTCATTCTGATGGTAAGAACACAGTTTTTTTGCTGGTCATAAATGATGACAAAATGTCAAAAATGTTCTGATCGAGGGGAATTTTGAAGTAATCGTAGAGGTGGTTAAGACCTGATCGTAGTTTGTATAATTCCGTGGAAAAATGCCATTTTTGATACAGGGTCACTGAGGCTGACAGAAAGGGATAGGAAAAATCAGTGGCTGGAAAGGGAAGCTATGCATCTGCAATCCAGAAATCAGATGCACAGTCTCAAGAGTAGTGATGATTGATGGGATTATTATTCCATAACTGGAAGCTTTAAAAGGATGATTGGTTTTGTATATTACCTATTGGTTTTGTGTATATATATACACATATACATACATGTATATATAAAGCAGTGTCTTTCAAGCACAGATTATATATCTGAAGCAGGAATTACTCCAAGAAATTCCCATGTTGTGTTATGCAGAGTGTCAAATTAGATGATCAGACAGTGAGAAAGAGTTTCTCTTGTGAAGGAGTTCAGTCTTTTTCTCAGAGAAAATTCTTTTTAATTTGGGATTCATTATCCGCAATCTGGACCAGAAGATTGAAGTGTCACAGCAACATATTCATTGTGACAATGTTTTCTTGTCTTTCTAACTCCTCTCTGCTTCCCCCAAAGTGGTACTTGGCCAGATTATGCTAGTACAACCAGTAATGTGTGATGCCTTTTAGAATGCAGAGCTACTGCCCATCCTGTGGTCTTGAGAACCCATGAAAAATGTTTGCTTATTACACCCTGGAGATCATAGAATCATAGAATATCCTGAGTTGGAAGGGACCCACAAGGATCATCGAGTCCAGCTCCTGTCCCTGCATAGGACAACCCCAAAAGTCACACCATATGTCTGAGGGCATTGTCCAATTGCTTCTTGAATGTTGTCAGGCTTGGCGCCCTGACTGCCTCCCCAGGGAGCTTGTTCCAGTGCTCCACCACCCTCTGGGTGAAGGACCTTTTCCTAATGTCCAACCTAAACCTCCCCTGGCATATCTTCCTGCCGTCCCCTCGGGTCCTATGATTGGTCATCAGGGAGAAGAGATCAGCGCCTGCCCCTCCTCCTTCCCTTGTGAGAAAGCTGTAGACCGCATTCGGTCCCATAGACTTGTGTGTCTACGGGAGGGCTTCATTCTGCTCCCCGTTGACCAACTTCCACAGCACAACTCTCTGGTCGTCACAGCAAGCAGAATCACAGCAAACAGAATCACTGAGTGCACAAGGAACCTCTGGAGATCAGCTAGTTCAACCCAACCTGCTCAAGCAGGGTCAGCCCGAGCAGGCTGTCCACGACCATGGGCAGTCGGGTTTTCAGTATCTCCAAGGACGGAGACTACAACACCTCTCTGCGCAACTGGTTCCGCTGCTTGACCACCCTAATGACCACTGTCGTGAAATTTTCTCATTCTTTACACCTGCCTACCATGAAATATTATGCACTGTATTATTCATAAGATTTATGTTCCTAAAAACAATGGTTCAATGCTTTAAGGACTTACTATGGAAATCTTTAGTTCAAGGCATTCTGTACCAAGTAAGAAGTCTCCACCAATAACTGTATTTGCAGCTTTGGACCAAACAGGTAGGTGAAATGAGCAGAACATGGTGTTGAATTCTGTCAAAAAATACATTGCAAGGCAGTTCTTTGTCAAAGACAGCTTTAGACAGGCAGAAGTAGTGTTTTTTCATTGTGCTCTAAGCTTGAAAATATATTATCAGATCTGGTGTGGTTTAGTAATGTTATCCTCTGTCGGCTCTCACTGCTAGATAGCATGTCAGTGCACCCTTCTCTTGGATGCTGAATGCTTTCTGTGTGTCCTGACATGCTGGGTGTGTTTTCTGGCTGATAGCAGAGGGGTTTATATCCCCTTTTTTGCACAGAGCTAGATTCTGTGCAAAGATTTCCTCTGCCAAAAGCCATCCTGAGTTTCTACCAGTCAAAAGTCATCCCATCTTGCCCATGCTTAATGGAACTTATACATGAGATGGCCACAAATTTCCAGGCGTTTGAACTGGCAGGGTTTCACTGTAAAACCCAAACCTGTAAAGAAACAGCATGTTTCAATTCACTTCTCAAAATGCAGAATCTGCTGATTTGCTTGCCAGTTTGTTTGGTGAGGAGCCTCTCATCCCACTGTCTGCAAACCTGGGCATTGTTCATGCAGAACTGCTAGTCCTAGGATTGCAAAAAAAAACCCAAACTAAACCAGTTTTGAATAAAACCGACAGAGGGTGGGGAGAAGATTGTCAAGACTCTAGCTCCAGAGTAGGGCTGCTATGTGGGTGGCATCTGAATGTTTTGGCTTCTCATCAGCAGCAAAGGGCATTTTGGGCTCCCTCAGCCTCCTTGGAACAGACAGGGAGTCCTTGAAACTTAAAAGGGTTCTGGAGACTCATTGAGAGTCAAGGCAGGCAGCTCTGTTTCAGATCTGGAAATATCAAAATGGGAAATAATTAAGCAAATCCTTTCTTTAGGAAGCTTAGCAGAGGTTTAAATACAAATGTAAATCCCTGAAAAGCTAAGAGAGTCAAAAGCCTGCAGAGTTTGCAGGAAACTGTCCAGTTCAACTGAATATGCTCAGATTTGATGGGCAGAACATCTTAAAACATCACATCTCATGGAGAAGCAGAATGGCTGGCTTTTTAGGAGGGAATACTTTTCTCCCCTTTCTGCGATTGCTGTTGCTAACGTTTTTTAAATGCCAGTTTTTCCCAGGAGGTGAGAGAGATTGAACAGCACCCGCTTCTAATAATCCACCTGAGCACTTGCTGCTAAAACATGGCCTGAATTTGAGTAGATGCTTCATTAAGGCTCACCACCTGCCTTTGATACCTGGCTTTAGTGTAGGCTTGCTGTGTGATCATAAGAATTCATTTAAGGCAGAATTTTCAAAGGTGTCATCTATGTAACCTAGGTGCCTACATTTCATTTTGAGAGAGGCTTAGTCACTTATGGCTGGATTCTCAAGGGGCCTTTGAAACCTAGAAAACCTAATTTTTAATCAGTTTTCAGAAGTCTTCTTTCAGGTCCCGATAAGGAGACTGGGAATTTTATTATTGAGTTCAACAGGATATGGGTTAGGTCCAAATAATACATTGATGCCTCCCCATTTAAATTTTTCTGTGCCTTTGACCTAGCTGCAGAGAGTAAAACCTCTTTGATGCAATCTGTACAACCATTCTGTAGAGTGGTACTTTGTAATAAGTTGCAGTGATGCGTGTATTATAATGATCTTAAAGGCCTTTTCCTAAACCTAAACGATTCTATGATTCTATGATCTTTTTCATCCTTCCTGCAGCTGAAATAAGGATGAAATACAACAGAATCTATGAATAATTAAACATAAAAGTTATGATGAAATTTAAAAAATTCAGCTCCCTAGACGAGAGAAAATACGCGGATAATTCATGTAGGTACACATACTGCACTAATGCTATGACCCAAAGGAATTTGGAAATAAAGTTGATAGATTGCATGAATACTGGTGGGAGGAGAACGAAAGCTAAATTTACATTAGATATTTGAAAGTTACAGTGCAGTAACGTGTTCACTTTTATTTTGTGGATGTTTTCACAACCACCAAACTGAATGTTTGAGCTTCCGTTTGCCCCGTCTCCAGCTTTTTCCTTCTTTTATCCTGGAGTAATAACACAAGTAATCTGCTGTCGTGCCTGCGAAGGGGGAATTCAGACCACCTGTTTCAGCAACAGCAGGAACTTATATTAGGAGAAATGACCTGGTATTAGTCATGGAAAATAATGATGACCTTTACTCCTGTATTCTTTATTGATGTGATTACTCCTACTTGGTCAGCATTGCTAAATTCATTCAAGGTGCTCTCTTGGACAGTGTCCCAAATCAGATGTTGTTTTAGAAATAAGGTTATTTAAAATATTTAAATACAAAGTTCTTTTTATTTATCATCATGTTTTGGAACCTTTAATCTTACAGCTTCAGGCTTTTCTTCAGCTGAAGGCTGGATAGTTACTTAAGAGCAAAAGAAAGAAGTGCTGATTTTGTTACGTAAATCCAGAAGTTTTAAGAATAAGTTGTGGCAATGGTAGAAAAGGTCATAACACAACTAACAAGACCGTGGTCTGGATTATGCTTTTTTTTCATTCAATTTACTGCAAGCAATTGTATTCAAGTAAAAGCAGCCATCCAGCATACCGCTCGTCTTTGTTTCTGATACTGTGAAGTTAGTGGGACTAAATCACACGTGCAAGGGGAGGAGTGTGCAAAAGACTTTACCAGACTGCACCTTTTGTGAATTATTGTTATAGCGATATAATCAATGGATTTCTCTGGTCATTGATAGCTTAATGAAATAAATTGGGTTGAACCACAACACTTTTTTGGGAGGGATACGAAGTGGAAAAAACCCACTTAATTTTGTGTCAAAAAGTTTAATTTCAATTATGATAATTCATAATTACAAACCAATGATTTTGAAATCTGTAAAACAACTTCATATTAAATATTTAGGCTTTGCGTTTTTTTTTCTTTTTATCAGAAAGGTTTGCAAAGTGAAGGTGTAACTTTTTTGTGTGTATTTCCTATTTCTGTGTTAAAGAAAACGGGGCAGTGATGTGTGAAGAGTGCAGACTGAAGAAACAGCAAACACCTTACGAACTCAGTGTACGCTGGTGAAATAAGTGCTAAGTATTTCTGTCAGCCAGAAGGTGGTAGCAGAATTCTCCTGTAACAGCTCTGAATTGTGTTCCAGCAGGCGTTCTCAATACAAAGTGATTTTGAAATGCAGTTCAGAAAACATATTTTTTTTAGTCGCAGGAACAAACAGCAATGACTTTTCTTTTTCATTTGGCAGCATCTTTGAGTGGAAAAGTGTCTGCACTTATGCCTGAGATGTCATGCGTCAGGAATGCATGTGGGATCTGTTACTTGGGTTTTGTCTCTGTTTTTTTGCAATTGTAATTATGGTTTTTACAGACTTTTTAATGCCAAAGGGAGCCATTTATGGGCTGAAATGACAAGAGATTTGTTTTGCTCATGGTATCGCAAGACTGGAAGATGTCAGTACCATGAGAAGACCAGATAACACGTTATTTCCATCCAGAGGAATTCTGTCATTCTTTCACAGATACGAACACAAATGCGGAGAGCGTTCTTCATCAGCTGGGACTGATGCAGCACCCCAGTCATACTCTTTAACAAGTGTAATGAAGATGCAAAGGGATACGTTTTATTACTCTGTTTTATTATTTTGTGATGGACTTGTGATGCTCATGTGACCCCCTGCCAAGTTAGCTCACTGTGCAAACAGCCATTCCTATTTCAGCAGAGACACTCTTCATCACTGAGAAACCTGTGAGAAATTCAGGCTCTGGAGCACAGCCCATCCCTCATTTCCCTCTGAACCAGTGTATCACGGCTCTGATGATACTCAATACTCCTCTGCAGACTTCTTTAAGAAATTGTTCTGTATCTTAGAGAGAGTTTCTATGGTAACTATAGTCATGGGGTTTTTTTAACTTAATGGACAGTTTGGAAATGGAGGGATCAGAGTTTTAATGTGACATTAGGAAGTGTCGCCACAATAAAATAAGCTAGAAAAAGAAAGCATTCTGTGCTTGATCTGTTTGTCAGTAAACTGAAACAGCAGTTCAAGAGAGCATCAGTCTCACTGCCTGGCTGAGAAGGCAAGCAGGCTGGAGCTGCTGGAACTACACAGGAATGCAAAGAAAAAGGAGAAGCCCCAGAGCAAGCCCTGCCACTCTTCTAATTTTGCAACTGGCAGTCTTTTTAAAATTAGCAGCTTTTTAGAGTGACTGCAGCTTTCAGAGTCTCCTCTTGCCAAAGTTTTGACTGAGAAAAATATTCACCCAAGATTACAATAATGGAGCATTATTTCATATGTGCTTCTCTCCTCGTTTCTTGTTCTTCACAGTATAAATATAAAATTAATTGGGGCAGTATGTATAGGGCAGTATGTATGGAACTGGTAGTGGAGCCACAACAGTTACAGTGATGAAGATACTGAATGAGCTGATTTAGAACACAGCAAAAGATGGCAGGAAATACAAATAATGGGCAGATATAGATATCAATACAGATATAGAATATAGATATTAGAATACAGATATAGAAAGCATGGTTAAACAGACCCGATATGTGTGTACTATGTGGAAAACATACCAAGATACTGAGATAATCACGAAGTTCAGACATCTGTTTTGCCCATATGCAGAGAAAGCATATTCCCAGGTAGAGTGTCTTTTAGGCAAAAATGTAGGTGTTGCAAAGATGCCAGAGGTAAAATTGACTGTGGATTACATCGTAACACCGGGGCATTTGAAAAACCCCGGAGCAGTTTTGCCAACAGCCCTGTTTTCTGTTGAGGCAGAAGCTAGGAGAGGGTTAACCCACAATGAACTTATTCAATGAAAATACAAATGTTTGTGTCATAAATAATAAATTTCCTAGGACTATATTTAGAGATCATTACCATAATGCTTACCCTTCTCTGTCTGTATTTAACTGTTTCATCTCAAAAGAAGGAGACAAAATGTTTATTTTGGGGAACCAAAACAATGATATGAAATCAAAGAGAGCTGATGAAGGAAAAGATGCTATTAATGGAGTGCTCTGGTATTTTGTCAGTACTGTTACAAACAATACATTATCCTTCTGTTTCTTTGCAATATAGGGGAAAAAAAGACCACATTATTCAAAAATGCTTTGCAAATATGGAGTTGAGTTCAGCATAGTACTGAAGTGCATAGTGACTGCACTTTCAAATGTGCAGGGTACAAAAGCATGATTATTAGATAGGCACAAGTGAATATTTTAAAAATAATTTACAATTCCTTTATCTCCAAGTCTGTATGAAGTCCTAGTGAAACCCAAAGTTGTTCCCATTTGCTTTAAATTGGTATTTGGCATCTCCTTTGAGATTATTGAATCTTATTTTATCTTCATATAATGCCGAATGGCTATTTGCTGAAAAAAATGAGGTTCTTTTAAGATGCTTTATGTTGGACACCGAATTAATTGGGGTATCTGAACTCTATTAGTCATCTGAAACATCTCGGTCTGTATTTCCTGCTCTTACTGACTTATTAATGTGCTTGTGGCAGGAGAGTAAGAGGGCAAAGAAGAAAATGTCAGTGCAGTTATTTGCAGGTGATGCTTCCATCTGGAGGGCAGTGAACACCGCTATTCTTGCCGAGTCCAGAGTGTACAAACCTTCTGTGGAGTCGCTTTCCTAGAAACGAAGTGAAAACCCCCTTGCAGTGAAAAGTGGGAAACACCACGTTCTGTAACGTGTCCTGTGCTGAACCCTTTGACATTTTCCTCCCATTGCTGTGAGGACCAAGTAAGGAATGAGGAGACCCAACTGCTGTTTGTCCTCTGCACTGCTCGTGTTTCCCTTTATCCTGTAGCTCTGAGGGAAGTGAAATCTGTAGCCTGTGTCTATTTAACTGTAAATAAATGAATGTGTCAGTCAGGGAGAAGTTTTCAAATGGAGGAGAGCTCTGCAATTTATCATATGTAGCCAGTATGAGAAACTAAGCACTGAAACTGCTGACACTGATAATGTTGTCAGGTGTGAGTAATTAGAAGTAGGACTGGCAAAACCAGGGTACTTGTAATTTAAGCTGCCTGGCTGGACTCGCAGTTCTCCAAAGCAGGGTGCAAATAGTCGTGTGCCCAGCTGTTTAAGCCGAAATCCGTAATAAAAAGAATGAGTTATTGCATAAAGTATATGAGCAGGCAATCAATTACTAGAGGTCTAGAGCAAAGTATCGATATTTTTGTGTAAGAGAAGCCAGAGATCCTTGCCTTCAGACACTTGTGGTTGGAGAATAGACCCTGGTGGGTGCAAGTGCATTGCACACAACTTGTGCTGGCAGTACCACAGGGCCTTTGGAACAGCTCTTCTGCGTGGATGCTCGGCTGGAGAACAAGTGATATGATGGCCAGGTCTGCCTTAGGATGGTCTCAGCACCATAGGTCGAGCCCTAAACAAGAACAGTGCCCTGCAGTAATACATAGTGGTGGATATGCTTTGAGCAATGGGCACGTGTGAACTCCACGGCATAGTCCGAGCACAACAGCACCTGCCTGAGGATGGATTCTTGTTCTAGAAAGGCTGATGTACTCAGTGTAAAAGGTGAAGACATTACACAAGATTAGATTGACAATAGATTTTCTTAATTTTGAGTTTATTTGGTGAAATTGTCTGGGGTTTTTTTCCTGATTGTTGCTCAGATCTCTACAGTTGATGGCAGTTTCCTTTCCATGTTATTTGCCTTTATTACGGTGTGCCATGATCCCTGCTTAACATCCCCACAGAAAACTATAGCAGTGAGCAAAATATTTATCTGCACACTACAGCCTGTTTCTGAGCTTAAGGTGATGAGATGTGTATTTTCCTTACAATCTAGTAATTTGAGTTGCTATTCCACATTGGAAAAACAATCTCATCAGTAAGAGCTGTGAGATTTCCTTGTTTTCACAGTTATGTGAATGCCACCCTTCCTGAAGTAATAATCACTCGTTAACCTTACATTTGCTGCTCTTTCAGATTTCGCAGCCAGAACTGACACTGCTGACAGCTTGATAAACTGTTTGCCACTTACGATGGCTTTGCCTCTTCCAGGAACACTTTTCTGCGTATACTCACTTTGAAGAACCACCCTGATTTTAATCTGAAGCTTCTGTGCAAATTAGGCAGCCTTTGCTGCTGCAAAATTACCGAGGGTAAAAAATGTGAAATTCTGGCACAAGAAAATGTTGCCTGTAATAAAAGAATGGTTCGTGTGGAAGAATATTTCTGCAGCACTAGTAATATGGGTGCCCCTTGATGTGGGTCCTGGTTTCACATATGGGTCTTGGCAGTAAGGCAATACAGTTGAAGATACAGTTTGAAGGTTATATCTTAGCATTTCATTTCATGGTCTGCTTTGATAATTTTCTATTTGCTTTTTAGATAACTTGGTAACAAATTTACCGACAGGTGGTGCTGCCGCACTAAATCCTGTGTATTCAGTCTTGATTTGGGAAAGGAATGCTGGCACTTGTGTTTCAACATCCCAGTGATTTCTCAGGCTCTAAAGAAAAAATCATGAAATATTACTCGGGTATAATCTTTTCCATGTATTCCTGGGAAGGTAATTACAATAATGAATCAGGATCTTTTATTATAACAATGTTATTGTGCTTGTATATAGTATCTCTCAAAACAGTTAGACTCATCCCACATGAGAGAGATCTTGGACTGTCTGACTCTTCTTGCCTCTTGCAATATACTCACTGAAGTAAATAACTATTTCCATACATAATGTTTGAAACAGAAAGACAGAAAAATTACTTGTCTGAGTCACGCAGGAAGTCTTCGTCAAGGCAAGGAATTAAATCCAGGTAACCAGTGTCATACCTCATTTACTTGCTGTTGGTCAGGCGCTCGTTTCTTAGGAAATAATTTGGGCAAGGATGTCTGTCCTGTCTGGCAGTGACAGAAACATCAGTGTAACATCAGAATGAGCAGGAATGTGGGTATGCAACCTCTGTCCTCTTTCCCAGTAGCAATGAGGCATAGCTATTTTATTATGTTTGTTGTCATCAGTCAGGGCTACTGCTTGTTTGTCTGAGGCTACCAATAAACACGATGTGATTCATGCAAAACTGCACGAGGGATGGCTTGACTCCAAAAACACGGTTTAGCTTTTATTTGGCAATTGTTTGCTTAATGCAGAAAAATGTCTATGAAAGCTATGAAAAATGAATCTGTGCTGTAACACACAGCTTGTAAAATCCACTTGATTTATCCTGCAGAAGATATTACAGTATAAAGGAATAATGAAGACAATGCCTACCTTCATTTTCTTTTATTTTTTGTTTATGCTGTCATCTTCCATATTATTGCAACAGATTCTGGCCTGCATGGAGTCGTCGTAACTAGTAAAATGTCTTTATAATCAAAGATGATCTGTGATGCTGAGCTTTGAAAAGGACATTTTTTTAATCTAATTGTAACATATGTGGAATTTTCTTTCCCTTGTATGATTACTCTGATTTAATCCTGAACCGTATGGGAGAGATGCAGTGGCACGGAGTGGTAGAGCATTTGAAGAGGCTTAGTTACCTCTCCAGAGGCTGGGCATCATCCATAAGTACTGTGTTACTGTTGTAGGGTGATGACTGGCTCTGTCTTTTGTTCTGTGGGTAATCTAAAGCAATGATTTCCTTCTTGGGGCTTCCAAATCTCTGGAGATCTTTGGGTGGCTTCCTTGGGGTCCTTGGCCCTGGAAAAGGTATCAGACAAAGGCAAGCTTATTGTTTAGATGTGATATGTACGGACTGCCATTTCCAATGAAAAAATAAATATGTTAGGGTTCTACAAAGTAGGAAAGTTTGAAAATCATTGATCTAAATCATGCTCCCTGCAGAAACTGGAAGTGCGAGGGTGAGTAACACAGATGTAAAAATACAGAAACAAAACAGCTTCATGCTGGGAAGGAAGCCCAGGTTTTTCTGACCTACCTGAAGAGGGCTAAGAAGACAATTCCCTGGAAACTCTGAACAATTGGATTCATCTCCATTAACATTTTAATTTGGATCGAGAGTGCACTTTTGAGGTGAATCTCCCAACCAGCCCCAGTTTCTGTGCTTTGGTTCAGAGTGGTCTCAGAGCACCTACACTAGAATCATCTCAGATGAAACCAGGCTGGAAGAGGTACTCCAGGAGCACACCTAGCCCATTTTAGTTGGTAGTGAGCGTGCTGGAGATGGGACTGGACTAGAAGTAGTCTGAAGGAGACCCCCTGAAATATATGTGGTCTGGGCATCACATCCTCAGTGACAGGGTTTTTGGTCTGCTGAGGCAGGCGCAGCTTAGCAGGTAGCGTGCAATGGGGTTCCACCACTGACCATGGTGAGGCTACGGGCCAGTCTTCACCTGGAGACGTGTGACAGCCTTCATGCTTTCAAAATAGCCTTCTCTGAAACAGGTTGGCTCTCACAGATGTTTCTGTTACAGGTGAGACCTGGGTGGGCACTAATTAACACTGTTATTGCTGGGAAGAGAACAGCACTGTGCTGAACTGAGCTCCAGCCAACTAAGGGGATCAACGTGGGTGGCAGGGGACTGTAGTGGGTGAGCCCTGCCATTGGGAAAGGGGACAGCTGAAGTGCCAGGGCCCAACTGGCTGACCAGCAAGAGAGCAAAGGTCTCGAGAAACTTGAGTGTGGCGTCCTCCCTGCTGGAGTCCCGGTTATGCATTACTGTGCTCTGAAAATGTTCATATTGCCTCGCCCAAATGTTTTCTTCTTTAAAACTTGCAGGTCCTGGTAAACACAAGTTGGTTTAACTCTCCTACATACTGTGAATATTTCTCTTCATTCCTTGATATTACTTCCTTCAGGGTATTTAAACTGTTTTATCATCTCCCTTCAGGCTCCTTTTATCTGACAGTATATATTAGACTCCTGTTTTCTCTATTTTTATGTCACAGTCTCCAATCTTGCTTTCATTTATTTGCCTATCTCTGTCTTTAAATATGTGGGATAAGCTAGCATACTGATATGGCATTTTGCTAAGGTAATAGAAAATTTCATATAATTCTAGGTAGATCATTACTGCATCATATAAAGCCTCTCAAGATTCAACTTGGACTGTTTCAAAGATACCTGCTGTTCCAGTTTCTTTTACATACTCAGCTTTGTTAAATTATATATCTAACGGAGGGGTTTTTTGTGGGGCTTTTGTTTTTATTTCAGCAAGTGAGATCTACAGAAAATGTGTTTATTTAAATGACAAGTTGAAATTGTCTGAAATAATTTTTTTTTTACTTGATATTTGTTCTCCTTTGCTTACAGAGAAAGTCTGCAAAGTCTGCAGTCCTGAAACAGGACTGGTATGGATGGATGCCTTTGCACTTGGGCATAATCTCATTAGTATCACCAGGACTTTTTACAGGCATGAAGGTGCACCAATATAAATCCAATTTAGGGATTAAGACATAGCTATGACAACACACAAACCAAAAGAAAAGCCTTAGCAAAGGAAGCGATGTATGGTTGGAGGATGAGAGACAGCTGACATAAGTGGCAACGAGCGATTCACAGGTTGCCCAGAGAGGTGGTGCAGCCCCTGTGTCTGGAGGTTTCCAAGACCAAACTGGATAAAGCCCTGCACAACCTGGTGTGACCTCAGAGCTGACCCTGCTTTGAGCAGAAGGTTGGACTAGAGACCTCCTGAGGTCCCTTCCAACCTGAATTTCCCTATGATCCTATGAAAAAGAATGGCTACATATCCACAGGTGATGTATGGGAAAATATTAATAGCCTGCAGGAGTAAACCAGTGTTTACTGAGCTTCCTTCCATAGTTATTATTGTATTAGGTTTGTACAACCTTATCAAAGAACAGATTTTCATTTCTTTAACAGTTGGGATCAACCAATTGCTCCCATAATACATACTATGGAATATTTTGCTGGTCCTGTCTTCCAGATGGCAGAACCAAATTTACAAACATGCCTGATTTTGGAACCGTAGCACATTTTACAGGTAGCTTGGTGAAGCAAATACCCTTTTATATGACCGTTTGAATCAGTCAGGATTTATCACTGTGAAGGGGCCAAGGCCATAAAATATAACAGGGCATAGACTCCTCACTAAAGAATCTTCTAGTCTGCTTTAAAATCATATAGTGTTTTATAATCCTATAGCAAATTCTATAGCACCTTTCTGTAAAGGTGCAGATTGCCAGCTCACAGAGAATAACACATGTTCTGAACTACCAAAACTACTGGGGTTTTTTGTATAGATGTATTTTTCAGCAGATCTTCCATATAAGTGTAAGTTTAGGCCAAGGCTGCTTGGCATACGAAGTTGGGAGAGATCGTGACACTAGACAGCACAGAATAGACTCATGTGTGATAATTCTAAATGTGCTTTAAGTTAAGAAGGAGGGGGTCAGGTATATTACACCGTGGCAGAATGAGATTAAGGATGTTGATGTATTCAGGATGAAGCCACTGAAAAAACCCTGTTAAATAAACAGAAATAAGGCACAGATTTATTGGAGAGAAAACCTTTAGATGTAAACATGCTTGTTATCCACAAGGGTTTCCATAGAGGAGAACTGACTGAAGAAACCACCTCTTGACATATGCTTTGATCTACAATTCAGTCAGCTCCGTTTCGCGGTGCAATCAGATGTGCTGATTCCTCTAGCCACAGGGCAGCTGCCTCCCTCCCTCTCCCCCTTCTCCTTAATTTTCTTGTCCTTCCTTCCTCTCTTTCTGTCTTCTTTTCTCCCTTCCCCTTCCCATTCCCATTCCCCTTCCCCTCACATATCCGTAGAATAACATCCTACAGACATGACTTTCCCAAACATCCAGTATGTTACTACTAGATTAATACAGAAGGAAAGGAAATGAACCATAAAATCATTGACAGATCAAGAAAAAAAACCTGGCATGTATCACATGGGAGCAGAGTCCTCAGAATAAGGTGGGGTTTTTTATGTCTAAGGAAGAATTATAATAATAAGTAAATTAAAGGCCGGAGTAACAGAAGAATGGAAGCCCAGACTGCTGCATGAATAATACTTATGTAGTTCTGAACAATGAATGTAAGAGTTTTTCAAATGGCTTGTAGAGCCACCTCTATACCGGTCATATAGGGAACCGTATCCAGTTCTGTCCAGACATTTAAAATGTCCGTTCGGGGCTTTCTGTTTGGGAAGAGTTCCTGACAACCTAACACACCGGTGAAAGGAGCATCAGAAAATTAAACACAGACAACATTGTTGAGTCCACCTGGACAAGTGTTGGAGATGTAGTTGCTCACCTTTCACAGACAAGTCAATTGAGAACATCAAGTCTAATGTTCTTTAAATTATGAAAAGAATTATTAATTGTCTTGTGGCTAGAGAGTATGGTATATTCAGCAGCAGGGCTTATTGTTTTCGTGTATGGTGCTGAAAATAATTGAGCAATGAAAAAACCTGTTTAGGACTGTAATAACAATTAATCACAATTGAGCATGTTATAAAATATGTCTTGGATGTTCATCTGATGCAAATCAGCTCTTGTTTGAAATCAATAGAGCTGTGGCAATTTATGCCAGCAAAGGGCTTGGCTCTTTTTCTTTTCAATGAATAATATACCCAAGTATTCATTTTTCTTTCTTACAGTAGGTGCCAGATTTCAACCTGTTCATTCACAAAGCTGTGGAACACAACCAGTTGTAAACCACCCTGTCTCCCATAATTCAGTGCTTTCTAGGATAGGGTTTGTCATTGTCCATTTTTCTCTTCAGTGTCACCCAGGTGAAATAATGTAATTGTGAGTTTAGTCATGCTGCTGTACTGAAATTAAAAGTTAAACAGGACTGGAATCTTTTCTTATCTCTGCATCCAAAAATGTGCTGTAATGCTCATGAAGTCTTGAGTGTTACAGTAGTGTGAAATAATTCCTGCCCTTGGATATTTACTGACATGAAAGAAAACAGAGGCTACAGGCTGATGAGGAGCTGTTTTTTGACAGAGACAGAGAACTACTTTGTCAGAAATAATGCTGCAGCATTGTAGCAACAGCATACATCTCAGCGGGAGGCCTTAGAGAGGGGAAGGCGATTATATTTTAAAACAAAGCTGATTTCATTCATTCATCCACAGATTCCCACAAGCATGTACAACACCAAAACTTGTACGTCCAAATAGTCCGTCTACCCTTGGAGCACCAAGGTGCTGGTCCGCAGGCAGACCAAGATTCCCTGTGGTGATGCAGAGGGCAGGAGAAACAGGCCAGTTTCTCTTCACACCTTCTGAGTTCATCTTAGGTTGGTGATTTTGGATACGCCTTTTTTGTTCCCCTTATAAACTGATAGGGATTAGTCTCTGTATCCCGTCCCACCTGTGAGTCATCAGGATTTGCTCACTATCTTTTGTTTCTAACTCTGGGTATCCTGAGAAGAAACACGGAGATGTGCTGGGATCTTGATGACCTCCTGATATAAGTGACATCAACACATGTCATTCTTCTAGCCCTCCTCCTGCCGTGTGATCCTTGTGCTCCCACACCCGTACATTTTTATTCATACCAATATAAACATCTCTACTGGAATTCTCTACAACATGAAACAGATTCTGTTCTCCTAATATTTAATGTAGACATTTATAATGAACCATGATGCTGAAAAATATGTTAATAGGGGCATTACAGAACTGATACCCAACTCTTGTTGTAAATTGTCATATTAAATATCAGTAGATCATCACCGATGTGTTACTTCCCACTAGAAGGAATGTTGCAATAGCAAGACTATTATGGGCTTGAAGACAAGGGTACATTAAGCTTGTTTCTCACTCAATCCACGGTTGATTATACCTCGTAACATGGGTAATTGCTGTTAAGAAGCATTAACATAATCCACATCTCTTCTTATTCTTGGGACTGAATTAATCTCATCTAACTATAGACATCTGTAGTGCTGACATTTATTTTTGAGCTATCCACCTGAAGTTCTGTGTTATTGGTGAAGAGAAATGGCACTTCTAAGGTGCAGTTCTTTTGACCTATTTTAGATGCTACTTTAGCATAATAAAAATAACAACTAAAAATGTTTATTTTTCCCCACTGATTGTAAAGGAAGCCTATAGCGAGTAGTTCAAATATAGAAATCTACATTTAGTTAGTAAATATCGCCCCAGATGTCTGCTTAGTGTAATAATGGCCCCACAACTATTATTGTGACCAGGTGTGGACAAAATAAAATTTGCCTGCTGCCCCCAGAAGAGTCACATCAGCGATGGAAATATTTCTGGAATATAAAGAATTTGAATTAAAGTGTCTTTTCCATATGTATAGGATGGAAGGATTTACTTCCTTTTGGGTGTAATTAAATGTATTTCCATTTAGTGGGGGGATACAAAATCCATTTATACAAGGGGAGGATTTGATCCAGAATCTCAGTTTTTCATCTGGCACATGATAAAAGTCAGTCAGTGTCTCCTGCACATGAAAGCATTTTGTGTTCAATTTGCTTCTGAATGATAACTACATTGATAACCTGTTTAGCTCCTCTAGCAGGTGGAGATCAGCATCCGTGACAATTATCAACTGCAATTATATTGTAGCTGCTCTATTTTTTGTATTTCAGTTTTCAGTGGTGACTACCATAGTTTTGAACCGCTACTGCTTTTGCTAGTTAAAAGGCTCAGATTTTAACTTTTCCAAATTACCGATACCTATCTTTGTCATCACTGCTGGTAAGTTGTAATGGCTGTGCAACTCCTGGTCAGGCATTATGGCCTAGAATTGCAAATTTGGCTACTGATCTTCAGTGCTCACTCTGAAATACTTGGATCCAGACAGAATGGCACAGGTCTTCCCGATGACATGGCTGACAGCTCCATACTGATGTTTGAATATCCTAGTAGGTCCAAAATAATGCTATGTACCTCAGTTTAGGCAACTGAATCCTCCTGCAGCTGCCTTTGAAATTCTTGGACCAAAATACCAGACAGGTTTTTTTGAGCCCCGTTTCAGTAAGGTAAAGGAGAAAGCAAATAATTTGTCATGAATGGGATTCCCTTTGAATGACTCAAGGCTCATTCCTCTACTGAAAGCCACCTTTCCTGCCCCCGTTCAAAACCCCAAACCCCAAGCTCTTTTCAGCGTGTATAATTACTATTAAATCTGATCCAGATGTTAAGAAATAACAAACTGGTATTAAAAGCTCAGTGGAAACATTTCAGCAAAATGCAGTGAAGATAGTCACAAATGTATATTGTCTGATGCTGCACTGCAAGTGCTGAAGTGTTATTCAGTTTTTGACTGTAGCACACATGTTAGCAAACCAAGCCTGATTCTCTTCTCTTTCTTCTATTTTTTTTTAATATTAATTTCTTTGTACAAAAGACCTTAGCAAGTCATCCATTTGTGATGTTCAAAGAGCTTGCCTACAGGAAAGACTGAGTTCTTTGAAAAAGCGTGTAGGATCAGGAACACTGGTTAATATTTACTGCCTTACAACAGCAGATGCTAAATAATAATCAGTTGCACAGCAACACGAAAGTCAGAATATTGCACAAAACTACAATTACTCCTTGAGACTTTCCTCCGTTCTTAACAGGTTCTGCCGAAGCAGATAAAGAGAGGGGATCAGAAACAAGTGCTCCTTCAAAATAAGAGTTGACAGCAAAAGGAGCAGTTGTACCATGTGGCATTTGACATGGAGAGAAATTGTGTAAGAAGAGTTAAACTTATCCATAGGACAAAGCTCCTGGAAGCACGCTTAGTCCCAGAACTCTGCTGCAGAATGAACTCCTACGAAGTAAGTGAAAACAGGCAACAGCACAGGCGTTCAAGCGCAATGCCCTATGTTGGTGACAATGTGAACAGTGTATTTGAGAGGCAGGCCTAGCAAAGACTACTCAGTACCTGGGGGAAGCTCTTTTTGTAAGAAGAGCTACTCATATCACTGCATGAAATAGGTTTGAGGACTGCTTATGCAGCCTTTCTCTAAAAGGATGAGAATATGCCATGGCTTTGCTCCTCATATATCCCATCATTCCAAGTCAGTATCACATAAAGTTGCTGTATGTAGATGAAAAAACATGGTTTAACTTCCTTCAGGAAGGTCTGCTGGGTTTTTTCATTCCTCTCTCTTCAGAGAAGAACTTGCTACATCTGCTGAGTGGGAGCCTTGACAAAAATTGAGAAACAAAAATTGGGAAGGAGGAAATCCTTGAACGTTCTCAATGATGCTTCCCATCATGTTGACTCTATTGTTCTAATTTGCACCAAATTTGACAACACACTTTTTTGGTGCTGACTTAGGCCCCTGTTCAGCATTATTACTAGGTCAACAACAATGGTTTTAGCTGTACTGGAGAATGCCGATGGCGGGTTTTGTTACATTTTGTCAAATTTCTTGTGTCATTAGTGGTATACTTTCATATTGCTTATCACAATGATCTCCCTCCTACTGTAGCCCACGCTGAAACTTTGCACACCAATGGTCAGGTCTTGCTTTCCTTGTGTACACAATGCATTGAAAATCAATTGACAATAACAAAATCCCTAGGTGGACTTTTCTTCCTCTGAGCATTAAACTCACTTACTTCAGAAAACTGATTTCATGGTTTAGTTAGTAATTATTATTCTTTTTCCTCATAATGTGATTTAGATCAACATTTTGTTTCACAGTAGCAAAGTGAGCAAATGCTGTTGTGCAATTAAGCCTTCCGATACAATAACTGTACCACCAACAGCCTTTTTGGGGATCAAGTAACTGAGAAATGTTTACACAGCCAATGAACATCAGAGCTATATATTATTTCCTAGTAAACAGAGACATAGCAACCTCACAACACTATAAATTGGTTTCCTAATAGTAAATAAATCAATCTCTCACTTTGTCAGTCAGCAGTGGAATCTGATATTCCCTGCCCTCCAACTCTGATAATATTGTTTATTATACACCCCCAGAGGCTGTTTCCACACTGATCTAACAGGCATTAACATCAGTATCTACTTGGTAAATAACTCTGAGATGCTTTATTGCCCAGCTCCCTGGTACTCTACTTCGCTTACGTACTAACACCAGCCACTTTTAACCTTCTACTGACAGAGGGAATAAGTCATGGAAAGTCTCTTTCCTCAAACAGGGAAATGCTGTTTTCATTTAATTTCTTTTGGAGAGTAGTTTGGTGCCCAGAAGTGGTGGTGTTGGAAGCTAAGGGCTGGTGCTTGAATAGGTCTAAACTGTGACAGCTCTAATAGATGCAAAGAAGCTATACTGACTTATAGCAGCCACCGTGATAGCCCAGAGCTCAGGGGACAGGTATATTCTTGGCTGTAGCACTCCACCCTTCTTCTGCGTGATCAGCTCAGTGCTGGTGGCAGCGACTCTCAGGAAGAGAAAACAGCTTCCTCTGGTCTTCTCTTCATGCTCTCCTTGCTAAGATCATGCACAAAAAAAGAGGTTTGGTAGGCCTTAGTTTGAATAACAGGATTTGCAGTGTGTATCCTTGTTCCAGAGTGCATTTCCCAAGACGTTAGGGCACTGCAGCCCTCCAGCTCCCACACATTACCAGCGCTGGGTGGAAAAATGCTCTACATCATGGGAAAAAGGAGATATTATGCCAAGGTGTCATGGCTGTTTACAAGGAGGACAGAAACCTAATCTAAAGGCAGATGGAGGCTTATGGATAGAAGAAAGATAGAAAACTTCGGTATAGGGCCTGATGACTACACCAATACAGATGCATCCCTTTTATGAGTGAGGAAAGGAAACAAAGTAAGACCTCTTTGAGCTACTATAAAATGAATGTTTGGAGCAAGAAAAGAGGGGAACCGTGGCCTCACTGAAACATGAACTAAAACTCCAATCTGTTCTAAGAAAAATTTCTGCGGGGGCACAGATGGAAAGAGCTTTTGCCATTAATGCCAGAGCACATGTCCTGCTCAGGACCCAGCTGTGATGGGAGAAGAGATTACCACCACCATCGTTCCCCTTGCTGGCGACCGTTGTTCCTGTAGTTCTGCTTTTGTGAAATAATTGCCCTTAAGCAAAAGTAGCTGGGTTAGAATAAACAATGTTATATCCGTAATCAGTGCTACCATGAAGGAAATTGAAAAATGCTATGTAAACTGCTCAAGTGGTGGATGGAGAGAGTAACATCCAGCTGGTGTGTGGCAACATGCAGCCGAGGTAGCATCAGCCATGGGGCAGCTTGTCTGCTCTTGTCTTTGAGAGTCAATGAAATTGGAAGATTAGCTGGGAAATGCTTACCCCATGGTGGAAAGACTGGTGGAGGGGACAGCTGGCTAAAAACACGGAATATCCATGTTGTTTGGTCTCCTTGCCTCTTCTCCCATGTTCTCTTTGTGCTTCCTTCCCTGCCCCTCTCTCTGATATAACCTCTCCTTTTCCTGCTTATCAAGAAATGTCTCTATGCCTTGAAATCCTTAAATTAATTCTATTTCTCCACTCCTTCCTCTCTCCGAGTTTTTCTGCCAAGAAGGTAATCTCTTGTGTCTTCCCAAGATACCTAAATTTCCTCTGCTAAAAGGAGCTATTACAGGCAAGACCTTTGCTTTTTAATTATTTCTAATTTGTTTTGCAAAGCCAGGATGTAGCTTGAAAAGCCTCTATAAATAACAGCAAAGTACAAAGGCAGTCTCTGATACCTATTAACTGCATTCAAAACTAACCTGACTGGAGAATCCAGGAATATTGCTTGGGGAAAAAAAGGACAAAAAGAGGGAAATCTGGTTTTGTCTAAATATGTCCTTTAATTCAGTTAGGTTGTAAGTATATCGTAGACAGCATCTAATGTGCTTAAGCAAGTGCTGCATATGGGGACTTAGTACCTATAGATTTTTGGAAATCAGGTACTCGAGTTGCATTTGACCAGGGAATTTTCACTCACGGTATTTCTTGGTCACACCAATAGATGGCAATCTGTCTTCACGTCCCTTCGCTTCTTCAAAAGAGAAATAAAAGGTGAGGAGGAAAGGGAGAAAACAATTTTTCTCAAATGCTTGTTCCCTTTTATGTGTCAGAGTTTCAAAGCTAAATGTTCAAATGCCCTGGAAATGAGAAATTATCTGAAAACTAGTACACTGCATGCTACCACAGCACAAATTACCCCATGCTGTCCTGTCAGATTTAGTCTGCCTGAATCATTTTTGGAAGGGATGATATGGGATTTAGTTACCATGTGAGCTAGTAAACTGAGATTAGCACTGTTCTTGATACTATTGCATATTTTAATCTATGATTCAGTTTATTGCCTGAGTTCTACATTGTGAAATCTTCAATAGATATCAAAAAGATTAGAAAAAAAGAAAAGAAAAAGAAATCTCAAGTCATATAAAAGATCCCTGATCTTCCCATCTGATTCTGCTCTGTGCCACAGCACTGTAATTCAGGAATAACAGCAAAGAAAATATCTCGGTGTCAGATTAGCAGATGTGATGATAAAATTAAACCATGGCTGTTTCGCATGTTCACTCTGCTGTGATTGTGGGAGCACTTGTGGAGTTTGGAGCTATTGTTTTGGGTTTGATGGCCTCAGCTTTGCTTAGAGCATCAGATTGCTGAATTAATTTAACCTTCTTACCCCTTTATTTATTCATATACTACCACTACATACAGAGCCCATGGGCATATGAGATTTTTTAGGAGATACTTCCTACAAAAACTAATTTCTTTGCTGACGATTTGGTTAAAAAGTGAAAAATAAAGCAAAATGGATGCTTTTGCCCTAACTGTGCGGTTCTCTCCACCCAGGAGTAAGCTGGGGCCAGCAAGTTCAGTTCATTTGGAAAACAATATTTATTTCAGCCACATTATGTTCTTGATCCAGGGTGTTCTTCTTGCTGCCCCGCACAAAGGATAAGACTTTCTGCAGAAAGCCACTAAACAGGGATAGCAGTTGGTCTCTCTGGCCTGATAGTTCTTGCTGGGACAGAGCTGCATGGATCATAGAATCATAGAATCATGGAATATCCTGAATTGGAAGGGACCCACAAGGATCATCGAGTCCAACTCCTGTCACTGCGTAGGACAACCCCAAAAGTCACACCATATGTCTGAGGGCATAGGATCCTCACTGGAAAAGCGGGGAGCCACCCAGCCCTGCCACAACTGGCCACAAAGACCTGGGGCTGCAGCAGTGCTCAACACCCGCTCCACGCTGCTGCATGAAAAGCTGCCATGCCGGGCATCTGCCACAAGCTCTTCGCCCGCTGCGCTCTGCTTCATCCACGTCCCTTCTCCTGTCCTTCCCTTGGGGCATGACCTGCTTCTCTCCTGCAGCATTTGCACCGAGCTCTGGCTTTCTGAAGATGTGTGGGAGTCTCTCAGTCGGTCTGGCACCATCCGGAAGCCCCAGGCTATTTGGAAAGAAATTGTGCGCTTCCACACTACATACTTGTTTCTGTTGAATTCTTGGCATCCTGTAATTTATTCTGTCCTTCCTTTCACCAGCAACCGGAATATTGCAAGTCAGTAAACAGGCTTTAATCTACAGCCATTGTTAACTAGAGAATGCAGGTAGTGCTGAAAATAAATTGCATCTACTAGCAGTGCACAGCATGAAACCAGAGGTTCCTGATGTGACTCTCCTCTTTACCAAAAATATAAAGAATAGCTATCTTATTTAAGTTGCTAGTATTTGTTTTGTGGGGTGCTCATAGCTCATGAATAGAGCTGAGCTTGGAGAGGGTATTGTGGATGCTAACAGCAGCAATAGGGCAGATAGAACAGCAAGGTAAAAGAAAATGAAGTTTCATTCACAATTTACCCATTCTTCAGATTTCCAAGTGTACACACATTGTGCTTCCTGGGAATAAGACGGCCACGGGCCTTCAGGTACAGAAAACGACATAAAGTGCTCTGCACTATTCTTTACCTTTCACAGCATTTCTGCTCTGAACGTATGCTGCCATTTTTTGTAGACATTTTATGTATTGCATGCATGTCAGAGGTTAGGTGTTTCTTTTGTAATGGGATGTGTCTTTTACTTCCAGAAGGAATATTTTTCTGCCTCTTTGCATTTTATGGAGCTTTTCCCTTTAAGAAAAAAACCAACCCCCCCCTCCCCCAAAAGCCCAATCACAGTCAAGGATTATATGAAGTGAGAAGAGAACACACAAAACCTGGCCTTCAGCTTCAGAGATGAATGGCCATAATCCGAAGCCAATACCAGATGAACTGCTGAAGGGTTGCTATTAAAGCCTTGATACTGTTACCTCTCATCTTTGACCTGAAGGGATTGATTACCTACTTCTGGAGTATTAATGAATTTGCTGAGCTTCTCTGCAGCAAAACTGTGGGCATGAACTTTCTCTTGCCTGAAAGAATGGAGGAGAAATCTCTGAGCTTGTTTTCATGGCTCCACTTCAATTGCTGATAGAGGGGATTTTGTCATTTCTGCAATGAACGGTGGCAGAACCTACAAGTGTTACATTTCCTCCACAAAAGATGCAGGGGGAGAATGCAAGGAGAGAATGGGAAATAGGGGAAAATACACTAGCATTATTTTCCTGCTTTCAGAAACGCATTTGCTAGTACAGTTAATAAATATTAACAAGGCATAAGTCTCCATGCAGCCCCCAGCCAGTTCCCCAGTAGATCCATAGAACTCTGATCCGAGTGAAAGAGTGTCAGCTTCATTAATGGCAGCATTCTCCAGATACACACAAATTAATCAAGCATGTTATGGGAAGTTAATGGCTATAAAATTAATAGGGTATTTTCGCTACCTTTTGTAGATATTTCTGAATAAATTGGGATGCTTATTGCTAGAGCTAGAGAACAAAGTCCGAAGACCACTAAGTGAATAGTTATCTTTTGATTCATTTTCAGTGAACTTTGGAGCAGGATCTGGTAGTATAAGCACAGCAGAGAAACGTGGCCCTGGGTACAGTGCCAGGCTTAAAGCTACAAAACTCAGCTTTAAAGTCAGACTGCTTGTCTGCTGCACCTTTACAGGTCACTTTACCCTCCGTGCCTCAGTTTCCCCCAGAAGCTTCTGTCTTTCTTCAGGGTGGGATTGACTCTTCCTAGTAGGGATTTGCTGAACCTCAGTTGTGAGGGGGATGTGGGCTTTCTGGGAGACCATCACAGGTACTGTAATGCTGTATGTCAGGTTAGGAAATTCCTGGGCGGCAATCAAAGCCCAGTGTGCACTGCTGACATCTGCATGCTCTGTTCTGTCTCACCATGGACCTTTGGCATCTCCCCTGTTTCGGTTCTGGATCCTTTCTGAGCACAGAATCCCGCCAAACAAGGACACAGGGACTAAATACAAGCAGTTTTCAAAACAAATGCAAAAAACATCAGTTCATGCAACATTAAGTTTACTGTAGGAATGCTCTCTCAGTGTTGCTAGCTCAGCCATGCTGCGTGTCCTGTTTATTTCATAGCATGCTTGCACATTTAACGTATGAGTTTGAAAAGGAAAAACTAGCTTAAGGAATGTAACTTCACCTGTCATCTGGGGAAAGTTACCTTGTTAATTTTGTATTGTTCAGCATTCTGAGCTCTTGAGGAAAAACATCAGGAGATTTATCCCTGCCAAAGAATATGGCCTTTGGTGAACTGAGAAACACAGCATGCAGTTTCTGTCTTAAACTGACTGTTGCATTGCTTTTTATATTTATGCAAATGTCCTCTGGCATAGTGCAAGAAACCAGGAAGGTTCACATGCAAACTCATGGGGATTATATCAGTTCATTCTCTAAAGAAATACATACTCCCACACAAGCACAGCTTTTCCCATAATGGAGGAATAGGAAGAACCCTTGTATCGTATTGGAATGACTTACTATCAAATGGAAGCTACGTTGTCCAGTGGCAGGGGCAATGGGGCCATGATTGGTCCCACAAGTGGAAACTGGAATTATTCTGAGTCATCACTCCTATCAAAATGTCTCTGTTTCGCCAAGGATCTCTATATGGGCACAGGAATGATAGACAGTCATATTAGTTCTATCCTTAGTCTAAGCTGAGACCACCAACATTAAAATGTCACAGCATTTTTTCTGTAGCATCTCCCTAGGCAGAAGCTAAGTTTCTGTGTGTCCCCTAAATGTAGGTTTCCACGATATAGCATATAGTGATGTCTCTAACGTGTTGCCTTGGCTCTCATTTTTCTGGGTTTTTATAGTATTGCTGGGCTTGGGGAGAAAGTCCCTTTAAGGAAGAAAGCTCCATAAAGAAGAAATAGAATAATGATCCTTTAAGAACCAGAAGGGAGATACAGAATCCATTGCAACCCCTAAGAAGAGATTACGCAAATAAACCTTTTTTTTTTTTTCTGGGGAGGAAAGAGAGTGCAATGTAAGAGAGCTGCTAAAAGAGCTTCTGAGAAAGCAAGAATCCTTCTGTCATGCCAAGAGCAAGCACCTTTTCTTTCATACTATCCCCTCGACGCTTTTCCCAACTTCCTTCCTGATATCTCTTGTGTCAGCAATAGACTAACATTTACTGAGGGTTTGGATACATTGAGCATCCCTTCGTTTTCCCCAGTGTTTTCATGGCTCAGTACAGTACATTCTTCCTCTTCAGCTTTTGAATCCACTTCTGCTCCCCTTTAGGAAAACCACTGGTACTTTCAGGGAATCTCTGGTGAATTTTCCCAATCTGCTTTGGCTGTTTTTCTCGGAAAGACTGCCTCTTGCATTAGTAGCTCTCTCCCCAAGCTCCAGTGAGCAAACCTAAAATGTCAGTTTATGTCCAGATAATTTTGCAAAAGAGTCTTATTTACGTCAACTTCTTCTGCCTAAGCAGCAGGGCTCTAAAGCATTCCAGTAAGGGGAGAAATATTTCAGTAATGGAGATGCAATGCACAATTTATTGTTGTTTCATATTTGTATTTTACTAAGAATATCTGATACTTCCTGTAATAAGACTTTGCCTGTTAAGCATAGCCCTGGCTGCTTGGGGACAGGGTGTGCAGGGTTCCAGACATGAAAACGGTGAATGTGTCCTTTCTGTACTCCTCCTAATGTTCTTGTGCCTTAGCAGCCCTCAGGGCAGCAGCTTCCAGCAGACCTGGAGTGTGATATGGAGAGTGGACACAGGGGGAGCGGAATTACAGGGATGGAAGTGATGGAGAATGAGTGAAAACAGGACCTGAAGGTTATGGATTGGAATTAGACGGCAAGGAGCATATCTCTGGTGCACTGGAGGTGAGATGGGGATGTCTCAGACAAGGATCCAAGTCGGGAGGGACCTGGGACCGAGCAGGCAAGGAGTCTGCAGCAGGAGAAGGAGCAGGGAGTTGAGGACTGGACATGACTGATCACTGACGGCTGGGATTGGGGTGAGGAGCCTGAATGGAAACTGGTGTGGCAAGGGTGAGGAGAAGTGATGAGGATGAACCATGTGGAGTGGGATGGAGAGTAAAAGAGGAGAGCAGGGTAATGTTAGAGTGAGCCAGGCTGTGGCAGGCAAAGGCAAGGGCAGACACTTCTGCATTCACTTGCTGCTTGCCTTCCTGCACTGAGCAGGAGCACGGGCTGGGGCTTCCAACCCATGTTTCCTTGTTCCCTGCACATGTGAAGGCTTCCAGCAAAACATCTTCTCCCCTACCTGTGCTGATCCACATCAAAGATGACAATCAGCTGTTGCTATAAATTACTCCATTAGTTTGTTGGTTGAAAGCTATTTTGGTATACTTACGGGATCCAGCCTGGCTTGAGCTCTGTGATTGACACCATGTGATAGAAAAGCTTCTGGCTTTTCTGATTGTGCAGTTTGCCTGCACGTTGCAGCAAGAAAATACTTTCCCCAGATTCCATTCCTTCATTTGCACATTTCAGATTAATCTCTTGGCCATTCTTACAAGCTGAATCTAGTCTGTTTATTTAGCTGGATAAATGTCTGATATAAAATCTCATTAGCTCAACAATTACCTTTGACACCATAGATGAACAAAGTCTCTTTGCCATGTATATTAGGAAATCACACCAAGTCCCTTCCAGTTCTGAGAGGCCACAGTTTTGAAAGACATTAAAAATGTAGAACATTAGTTGAAGTCATTAATATTTCTGCAGTGGGTATGGTTCATATTGGACAGCCTGGATACCACCAGCCGTAGGATTTTATCATAATTCCTCATGATAAAGCTGTCCCTATGCATCATATACAGCCCAAAAGCCCAGTTGCAACATTAATCATTCCACCTGATGATTCTTTCAGCTCTCCCTGTATGGCATTTCTTTGGAAAATAGCAAAAAGAACGACAAGAACATGGACTGATCTTCGGAGGAATGGAAAATAGGAAGGCAAGTCCATTCTCTGCAGCACTTCTGTCAGAATACCTTCTGTTATCAATCCCCATTAGTAACCAGTATTAAGCACTATTAATGCAAAAAAATGATTTACAGTGCCAGAAATTTAGATTCGGGTCTTGATTCCCTCCTCCACTTCTCCTGTATTCTCTCTGATGTGGTGAAAAGACTCTCTGTTTAGTGAGCATGCATGAAGCTCAAGATGTCAAAGGAGCCCAGGTCCCATTCATAGCCAGTGCCGTTCGGGTGGCTCTGACACTTTGCTGTTTGGAAAATGTAGCTGGAATCTTTCTGAAGGGACAGGCATCGGCATCTTCAGTGTTTGGTTTCCCAGTCCCTCATGTCCTTTTACAAATATTATCCAAATGGTGTATTGCTTGGAAGTGGGAGCTTTTTTAATGGGCTGTGTTTGTTCAGAGAACCTGTGTAAGTTAACGTGAAAGTGTGTGTGCATAGAAGAAAAAGAGCTTTGTATGAAGTTTTCCATTCATGTAGCTGTGTTGTGGCATTCTTTCTTAATAAATGGAGCTATGTAGTTTTTCCCACACAGAAGAAAAATAATTGTATTTCAGACAGACATGCCAGAGCCTTGTTTACCCAGATGTTGTTCCTTTATGGTATAGCATCTCCTCTAATTCTGTAGGGCTGTTCTGGCCATCTGGGTCACCGGCAGCCTCATTAAAGTATACAGGTAAGGTATGCCCAGAGTGAAAACTATGACTGGTAAAAAGAACACATTGTAATTACCCATAGCATGGATCTCACTCTAGGTAGATGTTTTTTAATATTTAAATTACATTTAACCACTCCAGTAGAGATGAGCAGAAAGCAGGAGAAGTAGAAAGAAGCAAAATAATGATGTGATTAATATTCACACTATAAAGAATTGACGCTTCCCATCTGTCAGAGATCACTGTATGTTCCATACCTATCTTTCCACAAATCAGAAGCAGACTGCTAATTTGTAAAAAAAAAATAGTCATTTATTCAGAGAACTGCACCTCTCTTCATGTTTTAGCTTGTTTTCTGTTATCTTGATTTTACAGATGTGGTTATTGTCCATAACTCTTTCCTGACTTTTTTTGTGCAAACATGTTTTCAGCCTTGGCCAGAAAGTGTTTGTGCAAGATTGTCCTATTAAGTATAGTAGACCTTGGCTGTTAAGTGCAGCTCTGATTTCTGCTGAAAGCAGTGGGATTTACAGCAATGAGCTTTAAAGATGGTTCTCCTGCTAAGTCTGGATCACTTGCTTAATCTGTACAAATTATATGGCTTTTGCTAGAGTAATTTCTTTGATCACTACACAAATCTTTTTGATTAAACAAATGTGTTCTGAGCCCAGAAGTCCTTTACTGCAAACATTTATACTGTTGTCCCCCTGACCAGAGCAGTTAGCATTTGGGGCCCAGCCAGGTTGTTTCCATTAAGAGGAGAAATTGATGACAGGAATCAGACAGGGTTTTTTTGGTGCTGTCCTGCTTATTTACAATGAATATCCGCAAAGTTATGCTTCCCTGAACCTGGCAGAAACCACCAGAGGCAGCTTTTGAACACAGTTTAAAAATCCAATACCTCAAGTGCCTTTAACTTTGGCCCTCTGTCAGGGCCACCTGCACAAAAGTGTTTCATTTGGTCACCATTGGCTTTTGTCTAGTTCCCAACCTCTGTCACCAAGATGTGTGTCCTGGCAAACACTGTCCTGATGCCTTTGGGGCCAGACTTTCAGCCTACACACATCAGTCACGCTGACATTCACTCTTGCTTGTCTTGGCCATCAGCTACTGCTTCCACCAGGTACCTTCTTCCGTAAAGGAACCTAATTTCCTCCCCTGTAGGTGAAAAAGCAGTATTTAACTAATGCTGTGGTAAATGGCAGATGCTGATACCTTTTAACCTGTATTGGGTTTGTGTGGCAAGGTTTTGGTAGCAGGGGGGCTACAGAGGTGGCTTCTATGAGAAGCTGCTAGAAGCTTCCCCTATGTCCAATAGAGCCAATGTCAGCCGGCTCCAAGATGGATCCGCCGCTGGCCAAGGCCAAGCCCATCAATGATGGTGGTAGTGCCTCTGGGATAACATAGTTAAGAAGGGGTAAAAAAACCATACACAACGGTAGCTGGAGAGAGGAGTGAGAATATGTGAGAGAAACAATTCTGCAGACACCAAAGTCAGCCCGTGGTGAAGACCATGGTGAGGCAGGCTATCCCCCTGCAGCCCATGGAGGTCCATGGTGGAGCAGATATCCACCTGCAGCCCGTGGAGGACCCCATGCCACAGCAGGTGGATGCCCAAAGGAGGCTGTGACCCCGTGGGAAGCCCGCACTGGAGCAGGCTCCTGGCAGGACCCGTGGACCCATGGAGAGAGGAGCCCATGCTGGAGCAGGTTTGCTGGCAGGACTTGTGACCCCGTGGGGGACCCACGCTGGAGCAGTCTGTTCCTGAAGGACTGCACCCTGTGGAAGGGACTCACGCTGGAGCAGTTCATGAAGAACTACAGCCCATGGGAAGGACCCACACTGGAGAAGTTCATGGAGGACTGTCTGCCGTGGGAGGGACCCCATGCTGGAGCAGGTGAAGAGTGTGAGGAGTCCTCCCCCTGAGGAGGAAGGAGCGGCAGAGACAACATGTGATGAACTGACTGCAACCCCCA
Source organism: Theristicus caerulescens (assembly GCA_020745775.1). Lineage (NCBI taxonomy): Eukaryota > Metazoa > Chordata > Aves > Pelecaniformes > Threskiornithidae > Theristicus > Theristicus caerulescens. The sequence goes on along the minus strand of CM036559.1, from coordinate 122,945,897 downwards.
TTCCCCGTCCCCCTGTGTTGCTCATGGGGAGGAGGTAGAGAAATCGGGAGTGACGCTGAGCCCAGGAAAAGGGAGGGGTGGGGAAAGGTGTTTTTAAGATTTGGTTTTATTTCTCATTATCCTACTCTGATTTGATTGGTAATAAATTAAGCTAATTTCACACAGTCAAGTCTGTTTTGCCTGTGATGGTAATTGGCGAGTGATCTCCCTGTCCTTATCTTGACCCACGAGCTTTTAGTTGTATTTTCTCTCCCCTGTCTAGCTGAGGAAGGGAGTGATAGAGCAGCTCTCACGGGCACCTGGCATCCAGCCAGGGTCAACCCACCACATAACGACATAATATAAATCCACTCACTCACACAAAGTTACTGCATGCATAAAAAATTGGTGGCAAAAGAAAACAAAAGCTGTGAATCATAGAATCATAGAATGGTTTGGGTTGGAAAGGACCTTAAAGATCATCTGGTTCTAACACCCCTGCCATGGGCAGAGACACCTTCCACTGGACCAGGTTGCTCAAAGCCCCAGCCAACCTGGCCTTGAACACTTCCAGGGATGGGGCATCCACAACTTTTCTGGGCAACCTGTGCCAGTGCCTCACCACCCTCATCAAGACTGATGTTTGTTGTTTCTGTTAGAATTTGCAGGTAAAGGTGATATTGCAATTATTTTTAGATGAAAAATGCTGTGTATACAATGTCAAAATGTTATGCTTTATAAAAAAAAATTGTTCTGGAAAACAAACTCTCTTTCCCTGGCGAGGGTGTAGTAGGATAATTTTAGTTTGGGTTCGTTCAACCCAGGTAAAAGTGTTTTATTCTGTTGAGCTGCCTCAGAGGATTTAGCTTGCTCTGTTTAGCAAATAGTTATACTGCGTTCCAACTTTGTGCATTGGTCCATGAGACAGCAGTTTGAGACGCTATCACCCCCAATATTCTAGAGGTCTCCAAAGGACGGTTTCCTCCTTTCAGAAGACAAAATGGATTTCTTTCCAAGTATGCTCTGTGTTTCAAGGTAGAAATCGTCTGACTCCAGTGCATCATAAAAGACGATAAAAACAATCCAACTTGTGAAAAGGAACATGGGCATTACTCTCCTGAGATGTAATGCCTGTGCGGTGAGGTGTTATATTGAAAAAGTCCTATGGCTGTATTAAACTAATTCCAAACAAAGCATGTGAGATCATATCAGTAATCAACAGTGAAGCTGTTCAACTGAACTTCAGTCAAAATATTTTATTCCAGATTACAATGTCAAAAGAAAAATTTGATTTTTGTATAAAAATGTTCTTAATTCCAATTTTTTGTTTTTCCAGCATTCAAAAAAAATGCTGGAATGCCTGTTTTTCCTTCAGGATGAATTCCAAATTTTGTTCACCTCTGAGTGTAATCCTTTATTTGCAGATATAGGCCCCTTGACTGTCTATATTGTAGCTTATTTTTATATTATGTGTTGACATAAAGTGCCAGTAAAATACAGGTTTCGGATGGATCTATGAGTTGTTACTCCATTTTTTTCTTAGCCTGTGATTTCTCAAATTGGAAGCCATCTTTCAGGAAGTGTGTATGGACACTAGTTTCTCTTTAAGACTTCTGGATATTAACAATTTTATAACTCACATTATCATGCATTCCATCTCTCTCTCTCTCTTTCATGTGTTTCTCCACTCTTGTGGCTTTCAACTTCTTTCAGTTTTGAACTCCTAAGATTTTTTTTCTGTGGAAGTGTAGACCTCTGTATACCATATTCTAGCCTACTGACAAAAGCCTTTTATTTCTTAAGTTACCCTCTGCAGATCCCTTAGAAATTTTCCATGGGCTGCCAGACTGAAAAACCACAGATCTGCTGTCAGACCCACATCCATTGGACTGTCCTTTTCTCTTTCCCTACTGCATACACATGCTTTTATTTATAGTACATATTCTTGACAAATGCAAAGATCATCTCTGGCCAAGGGATTCCAAAAGAAAAGCCTTTGCCACTATTACCCTTTTCAGCTTTTATTGACTTTGAGTCTTGAGAGATTTCCTGCTAAAGACTACTGAGGTCTTGTGCTAGTTAGGAAAAGCAAAAAAGAAATCTCTTTTTTTTAATCAAAAGAAAAAGCAAACTTTAAACAGTCAAACGTCAAGGTTCCCAAGGCAGGAGCACCAGGAGACTAGACATTGCTCGGAAGAAGTAGGCTCAGTTCTCCTTTACACTATCGTCTTTGGTACAAACACGCTTCCAGTATCACAATTGTTTTCTGCACAGCTACAAGGTCTTTTATACTTTCATTAATATTAACAGATTCTCAAGCTCTTAAACCCGATGTCATACTGTGAGGACTCTGCCTAGACACCTGTCTGAATCAAGACCCCACTGAAGAAATATTGACCTCTCTTTTGTGTCCATGTCAGGTATCTCAGCAGTAGAACTTCAAAGTGCTTGCGAGACCTCTAATGGTGTGCATGGCACTATGTATTATAGAAATAACCAGGAATCGGACAAGAGAGATTGAAAATATACAGTTAGGAATGGTACGTTTGTGTATTTGTTGTAAAAAGTTACATGAGCTATGACTGCGCCCTTGTGTCTCCTTTGCCTTGATTTTTTACTGTGCGAACAGCAAAAGACCCAAAAGACGACAAATAAGCTGCCTTTTGTGCACCTGTTTTATGGAGAATCCTTTGAAATGGTGCAGTATATGATATGCAGGCTGGTTTTGTGGGGTTGTAAGGACTTCTGTTATCTCCTTTGGGTCTCTCCTCACAGAAGGGTACTACCATACTGCCTGACAAGGAAAGCGCTTGAAACAAACTCCATATACCTATTCCACCTATTTTAGTATAGCAGAGGGGATACTCCTAGCTGCAATTCCACACTCTGCCTGAACCTTCTGTATCCCTCATTCAGTCTATTGATGTCCTCCATAGCATGAGCTTATTGGTGATCTCAGTGTTCTTTCTTTCTGAATGTAAGAAAGTTATTAACTCTGAACTGGCTTCTCAAACAATAGCACAAAGCTTCAAAGCAATGGGTGCAATTCATTGTAGCCACTGGGAACAGCCAAACTGGCCGAAAGAGGACTTTAGAAAGCTACACAGCTCCCCAGGTGCAGAGAGTATCTCAAGGCACTGCATGAGTTCTGTGGATTATTCACCTTGTCCAAGCTTAGAGCGGCAATTTGAGACAAGATGGTGTTTGGAGCTTTTTAACGAGCAGGAGGAATCATGGTTCAGGCATATAGGATTATGGTGGCTGTGACTCCTTGACAGAGCTGTTTGAATCAGGGATGTTGCATGCAGTAGACATCGGACCCCACGAACAGTGGCTACGAGGCAAATTCTGATCAAGGAGAGTACAGACGCTGTCTTTGCATTGGCTCAGGAATCTTCAGTTTTGCAAAATGGAAATATGAAAAATTGAATGGGAAGAAATCCAGTTTTGAAGCTCTCAGAAGGGAATTGCAAAAGAACTGATCTGTTTTTAAAAGCCTTAAATCCCCTGAAGCTTCTGATTAATTTATTGAAAAAGTGTTCATAAAAGATGTAACCAAACCCAAATCTGTTGCTTCAGTAAAGAATGTATTCAGGATGAAAAGCCCAGGGCTCTGCCCTGCCAGCACAGAGAGAGCATTTCAGCTGTCATCCGAATAGGCACCTGTCACTCCCATCAGAGCAGGAACAGCGTGATTTCTGGCCTAATTTCTAGAACATCAGTGATATGAATGGAGATCTGGGTGCTCAGATACTATGCAAACTAGGACCCAAAACTACAAATGCTGCTTCTTTTTCTTTTTCTCTGCCCCTATGAAAGCCTCAAGGAATATGAAGTCATTCCTAAGTCTGTTTCTGTTCCGCAGGCTTTTCTTTCCACAGTGATGGGCTGATCCTTAATATATTTGCATGATGGCCTGACCCACTTTGAACAAACTTATATGCTGATCAGCGAAAAGCAAAATATTCTTTCCTGGCTTTTGGATTATTATTTGAAAGGAAAGGAGACCCAGAGCAGCACTCCATGTTCACTGCTGCATGACAACACTTTTGAGTAGCCAAGTTGTAGTAAAGCAGACACATGGAGAAACAGGAGTCTGCCTTATGGTACGAAAACTTTCTCCAGGCATCCAGCTTAGCAGCATCCAGCACACCGTTGTGGCAAGAGCTGTGGGACATGAGTTCTATGTATGAAAATAAAGTTTGCTCTTTAGTTAGAATTGTGGTTTAGCTGGGTCTCAGGGCTGTGCATGCCCAATGCACTTAAGACATTAATTCTTTGGGTGGTCCAGCAGCTCCTGCTGGCTTGTCACCTGCAAGGACGAGGCAATGGACCACTCTGAGATAATATACGCTTTGAGGTAACAGCTTCAAACTCGGTGATTGACTAAAGCTTCACAATTAGGTGTTTGGCTGTCACAGGAGCTCTCCAGGACAATTCTAGACATTCCCCAGCTCAGGTCCTGCAGTGTCTAGTCCACTTTGTATACCTAAAGGTATTGATTAACATCCTGAGTGGAGCATCCCAAAGACTCCTCTAGATGTTCCTGCTCTAGAAGTGATGAAACTTTACATAGATAAGATGTTTATAAACACTCAATAGAAACTGTTTCTGTAGAAATTGTCACAGAGGATGGTCTTTAGTATGTAGTCAAGATGGACTATGGATGTGCTGGGCTGGTCACATAATGACTCTGGCCAGCTGGGTTATAAGAGCTGATCAGAACAGAGGTTTGGGGTGCCTCTCTCAGTCCAGCTGGAGATGCTGCTGTAGATACCAGGTACCCTTGCAACGGAGACTGCTGTCAGCACTGGTCAGAAACCTGCTCTCTCATTGTGAGATTTTATTTCCTATGCAAGCACTGCCCTGTACCAAGATCCCCCCAAATTATTGTTTTCTTTTAACAAAGACTGTCCTGAGTGTCCGTACGACACCTTGCTCCTTGCACTGTGGCACGCGGGTGGGGAGGGATCCCAGCGTGAGCCTGCAAGCAGAGAGAAGGGGCTGCTTCGAAGACAAGAACTGCATAGCCAAGGCTCCGACCACCACCGCAGCCTGTAGGTTCTCTTCCTTATAAGCTGTCTGCTCAGAGGTCATTTACTTCATGGGCACCTTTTCTGCTCAATGACTTCTTTTCCCACTTTGGTTACATATAGGGACTGATCTGAGTCTGAGAACCTAAAACTGCACCAGGTAAATTCTTGAGACAAAGCAATTTTCCTGCTGGGAAGTCAGTGCCAGGAAATCCATTTGCTTCAGTGCTGAGCTTAGGGCTTGGGGCAGCGGTGATGTTCATGGAGGTGAGAGCCCGTTGGACACCCCTCTCCTCCCCTGTCATGTCACCATGATGCCGTCATTGGCATCAGGCTGTACTGTTGGAAGGGACTTGGGCTCCTTCTTCTCATGGTAGTCAGTAAATTCACCCTGGATATCTAAATAAAAGAGTTAGAGGAAAATGTTTTTTACTTTCCATATAAAACAGAGATGAAATATTCGTGGGAAGCTTTAGGCATCTCATAATAAGTCTAACTGAATACTAAGAACCTGAATACATTGATGGTTTGGGAGTTTTGATTTTTTACTCCCACATAAAAATCAAGATTTTCTTGTTAGGGAAAGCAAATGCATTCCACAAAATTCTTCATTCAGTCAAACCCCTAGTTTCCTACTGAAAAAGAATATATTTTGATGGAGATATTTTTGCCATCCCTTCTAAGTATGCATTTGGGGGTTTAATGCTAGCTGAGCAAATGAAAACAAAAAAAGGTAAGGTTTTTGTCCTTCGTATTCCCACTTTCTCAAATTCCAGTTCCATTTAATCAAAGGTCATTCCACCTTCCTTATTACCCTGGTGATGAAAGGAACAGCTATATCAAGAAATCACATAATATGGTTAGTGGTATTGCTGTGAACTGCCAGACACACTGTTCGGGTAACCCCTGCCACCAGTTACAGTGTTGTTCTGTGCTAAAAATCTCTTTCTAACACCCTAGTCCAAGCCTGCGGCTTGCACTGTTGAGTCTTGCTGGCACATACTGTTCTTCATGCATACTTAGAATTCTATTTTGGGATTTAATATCTATTTTCTCTATCGAGTCTGTAAAGATTAAAGTAAAATTTAATTGATAAGAAGCATTTTATCCTATCCTAAATTTGATTTAACTGCAAAGCGAATAGGGCTCAGTAAATGTTTTTTCTCTGGACAGTGCTTAATATAGGTTTAAAAGCAATATTCATAAATTACTAGGCTCTTTTATGTTTCATGTAGATGATTTTGTGTTATGTTTATATCGCTGCTCTTGTGACTGTACTAATTGCAGGGACTATACAAAATCTAGTGCTGAACCAATACATGTGGTGGACCTGCAGTTCACCAGAGCCAGTGCAAAGGCTTCCTTTTGATTGCTTTTACTTCAAAACAAAAGCAGAGGTCCTACATGTAATGTATATAAAAAGGAGAATATCAGCTCCATCTGGAAGGTCCAGCCCTTCAAGAATTTGCCTCACCTTGCCTCCCAAGGACTTTCTGTGTCAAAGGCTCCCACAAGCAAATTTCCTGACATTCAGAGATCTTTGCAGAAACTGATACTTCCTTGTTGCCTTTACGGGACCCAGTCATAAAAATAATAATAGAAGCATGGAAGCATGGTCACAATTGTAATGTGCCAAACATTTGTCAAATCTTTGGGAAAGCTGTCTCTATTTGTGCCTTAACTAAACCAGCACTCCTTACTGATGGCAGAAAACCCAGCAAAGATGATGATAGTAAATAAAATTTAGTTAGAGATTGTCCCAAACTAGTCTGACTTGCTAAAGGTACCTTATTACTTTTGAAACAACCCTTTCTGTGTAGGTTACAGCTTCTGTAAATGAAGAATATCATGAAGGGTTAGCATGACCAGACCAGATATTTCTATCAGTCAAGCAAACTGGATGTATAAGGGCCAGTCCCACAGCAAAATATAGCAAACCTCTTAAACGTGTGCATATGTTTAAGTCCAGGTATATTTTTGCAATTGCCATTGGGTACAGAGTAGAATGATTGGAAAATTAATCACAAATAAAGCATGTGCTTTGCCAAATTAAAGTTGGAAATATGTAAGCAAGCTACTAGATTTCCTTTTTGGGTCATGCTACTGGGGTTCAATATCCCTGAACACATCCTTTGAGGCTGCTGCATATCTGCCACATACTTTGGATAATAAGGATGGTTAAGAAAGATCCCCTTTTTATATTTACATTTGTCCTGAACCGTAAACTCTGCAGTCAGTGCTGTTTATGAGAAATGGACTTCTGGAAGCTGTGATACCATCCTGAATGAACACAAATGCTTGGAGCCAGACAGTAAAGCAGGGAAGAGAGGCACAAGTAACCTCCTTGTTCCTTTCTCTTTCTGATAAGTACAACCTTAGCCTTTACCAGCTCTAAATCTTACTGGGTGCTCATTTTGCGCCTAAATTTGGCAGGCCTTTAAGATGCCAAGAGCTAAACAGGTTGAAATGGCACTTCCTCTTCTTGCTGTGTTTTTGAGCTAAAGTTCAGTGGCTACCATGCTTCATGCTGAAGTCAGGGCCCCCACCATGTGTGAGTATGATCTGAGCACACCCACCAGGTCAGATCTCTCAGGTTACTTTACACAAAAAGACAGACCAAGATTTTGAATCCCAGATGGCCCTAAGCAAGAGATGTGCTTGAACCTGAGCTGGGATGCAGGAGCCCAACACATGCAGCATCCCAGCTTTAAGCACTTGACTGTAGGCAGGCAAAGCAGGGCTGGGGGGTTGCTCAGCTGAAATAATACGTCAACAGCCTGACTTTCTTTGGCTCTTGTTCATGTGCCCAGAAATGAGGAGTTCCCAATATGTTTGCAAGAGGGTAGGATTTAGCCTTGTGTCTGGCCTCTGGCAATGCTTCCTGTCCAAGCTGTGGTTACTGGCTAACATCAGTGACAACAGCTTCTCGTCATCGATATACAGGTAATGTCTTGTATGTTCAGGATGTCACAGCTGTGCACATCCTTTATGTTTTATACTTAAACGTACAAGAATTAACCACTTCTCCATGAAAGTTCCCTTAAAAGAATCACTAAAATTAGAAGTGAAGATGACTAAGCAATGTTTTTAATAGTCATTAATTCATATGAATGGCATCGATAAATAACATGGCAAAAATAAATATGGTAACAATAAATTGATTTTTGTTGTAGTTTGTGCAAAGAGTAAGTACTCCTTTGATCTCAAAACTACTGCTGTAACATAGGTAAATATTTATAGCCTCATTTATAATGTGCAATATATAGTGCAGACATGATGTGTTCTTTACCCAGGTCATGGAATCAGTAGGGAAGGAGGAAGTTGCCCATAGGACCAGACATCCTGACACCCGTATGAGAGCACTTGTGACTTCCCTGTGGTCTGTGCCTCTGTTAAGTGATTTAAGAATGAGATTTTCAAGCCTCTTTGAGACAGTAGCTGTAATTAGAGCTATGCTTCCCAGTTCCTTATGTCCACTTAGGAACCCAAGGCATTTTGTTTTTATAGGCATTGCAGCAGCTGCAGTTATAAACTGGGGGCAAATATGTAAAAAAAAAAAAAAAGCCAAAACCAACCACAAAAAAGACCAAACAAACACACAAAAAAAGACAATTTCTGCTTCCAGCAGCAGTACAGAGCTAATCCCTGCAATGTGCATTTGTCCTGGCTAGCTTTAACTGGCCAAAACAGTGAGGGCTTCCACATCTTTTAAAGCTATTTCACAACCTTTGTTGATTTCTAATGAGAATGAATTAGCACCTTCTTTATTTTCTAGGGCCTGCATCTTAGCATCAGGGTTGTTGGAGAGTAGGTGAGAATTAAATCACGTAGCTGTGTACGGAGAGAGGAGCAGCCTTTGGAGCCACGCATGCCTGGCTGGAGTTCACAGAGCATAAGCCAATTTTTGCGCCCACAGAGCAGTTCATTTCTTGGCAGCTGAACCAGAATAAAGCTCCAAGGCTACAGCAGCCCACAGCCTGCTGTGACTCGGTGACCACAGAACCTAATTTGTGCTGGATAAAGCCCTAAAGAGATTAACTGACTCATAACATATGCTACTTTACCTTCTACAAATGAACCTCAGATACAGTGCCATGTTCCTGATCCCTCTCTAAATTTTGCAAATACTCCACCACTTAGTCACAGATATGGGGGAACCTGAAGAAGAAAAAAACACCCCGTCTAGTTTATTATTCGTACATTCTTTGCAAGCACTTCAAAAGATTATATGCTTTTTTCTGCCAAGAATGTGACATTTCACATTAAGGCATCTATAAAAAATGCATACATGCATTTTAGGGAACCTCTGAGAAACAACAGTGCAGGTGTGTTACCTGCGGCACAGCCATGTAGGAGAGGCATCCAAGGTTGGTTTACCAAGGGATGGGCCACATATAAGTCTATAAAAGTCACTGAATCTCTTCAGTCTCCCCAGGACCATAAAGAGCTCATTGGAGGTGGTCAGCAGCTTAAAAGAGGGACCATCAGGGGCAGGAGTGTCAGTCAACAGTCAGGGTGTTTCTAAAACAGCCTGAAGAGTGTGTGAGCTGTGAAGCAGATAGATATACTCTGTTGTTCAGTGGTTCCTGACTCTGTACTATGGACCTGACCAGGATGAATTATTCCTTGGTAGCCCACACACATCAGTATTACATGGAGGAGGAGGTGCTGGTATTTCCCCCGATCTCATTCCAACATGGAATTTGAATGTGGGACCAGGGAAATGCAGTATATACAGCATACAAGACAGCGAGGCTCAGTTAATTTCCATGTCGTGAAACCCTACCTTCCCAAAGGATTCAGAGAAAGACAGCCAGGATGGTCTCAGGTACAGGTCATCTTCCACAAAAGCCATGACCTGACATCATTGGTCTTACATTTCATAAATCCTTTTGAAAATCCAACCCTGTTCTACACTGGTGAAGTGAAAGGCATTTATTATCAGTGATTTCAAGTATAGCTAACTTGATTAAATTCAAGGTATTACATCCTAACAAAATAAAAACAAATATCAGCACAAACAGCCATTATAAATGAGCTAATAAATACTGAATCAGATGAATGATGTTGCTGATTAACGCCTTTACATTTTTAGCCTACTTTACTGTCATAACTTAAAGCCAAATATATCTGCAGACTTCAGGAGCAGCATCCAGATGAGGCTTAAATAGGAACTGTTCCATATTAAATGACATATTAGAAAGGAATTTGACTCTTCTAAGATAATACAGACCTCATACACTAAAACCTCTATGTGTCTTCTCAGAATTGGAAACTTTATGGGTTTAAAGTTACCAGTTAGGATCCTTCCTGGTGTCCTTTTTTCATGAGATTTTCCAAAGGCCCTTAAAAATCAGGGCATCCAAATCCAAGTGAGAACTGAAAACCTGACTCCTGTAGTGTTTTTTGAAAAGCATAGTCTTAAACTGCTGTTCTCAGTAGATATATGTCAAGACATTGAATTACTGCAGTTTACCTTCTAGGCATACGCTCCAAAGACCGAGCAAAGTGTGTCAGCTGCCATGATGCAATTGCACTCACTTTGCTGATGTGATCATGGTCAGTGGCTGTGGGTGAGCTGATGAGCAAGAACTCATGCTGCAGTATATCAGCTGCCAGCCATTGTGTGAAGAGGGTCTAAAATCCAGCTTAGTGAAGTTCCCAGTATCAATGCATGCAAGGGGGCAAATTCTGTCCCATACCCTATCAGTGTGCCTTCAGGCTGATCCAAACCCACAATTAGTGTTCGCTCATAGATCAAATCTGTTTTTCAGCTCAAAGAGACAACCAGCCTGCACAGGCTGCACATTTTTATGCTTACAAAACTGTTTGATTTTTGTGTCTGGAATCCTCTTAACTTATATATTCATTGGTCTCCTAAAATACATAGTGGGCTGGGCAGCTCAAGTCCGTACTGTAGCTGATTAACTGGGGATCTTCTTCCTCTCCCTTTTCTTTCCAGACTTCCAGCAATGAAGCTAGGTCTTACAGCCACCAGAAAAACAAACCTCAGAAGTTGTCAAGCTGGTAGGATGTGAATAACAGTGATTTCTGCAAGTGAAACAAGCTCAGAAGTTTCACCACCTGAGCATAGGCCCTGTGCTCCCCAGCCTGTTAAATGCATGTATTGGGTCTAGGCCCAGGTGAACAAGTCAATTCCTTAAAGACCATAAAGTTGGCGTGGGCCCATTGGACTCAATGGAACAATGCAGCCAAGGATGCTTATTTAGCTTAAATGGACTTGTATGATTTTAATCTAGGAGGATTTGAGTGTTATAACCTCTCCGGCAAAAACCTGGGGGAAAGAAAAAAGAAAAAAAAAAAGAAAAGAAAGAAAGAAAATAAATGAGAGAAATGCAGAGAAGGAGAGAGATTGTAAATATCATTGGCAGCAAGCAGACTAGAAGCAGCTGTCTCTGGCAGACGTGTTTCATTCAGATCAAACAGAGAGCTGTGGATGTTTGGAAATAACCCACATTTGCTATATAATTAACTACAAGCTTTCCGTTTGTTTGGAGGCAATCAGGAATTTATGCTCAAACAAGAACTTTTCTCACCCAGGTTTTGTTCAGAAAGCACCGTTTTCCTGTGGCACCGGCGCGTGAGTGCCAGGATGCCACATGGAGCACAGGCAATCCACAGCAGGAGGAGGGCTCCTGATTTCACAGCTTTTGGTCACACAGTCCTGGAGGTAAATGGAGCTGTTTTCAGAATGTGCCTTCCTCCAGGAACCTAAATGCTTTTATTAGCGGGGGAGAAAGGTGGAGATGACCATGTGCTTTGGACATGATAGCTGTTAAACCATGGCATCTGACAGCCCTTACCACTGCTAACTCCCCAGGACTCCTGTGAGTGTGTTTCCTGTGAGGGACTCCACCATCTGCCGTCTGCTCACAGGGATGGCAGTCAGTCTGGGGACTCAGAGCCCATCCTATGTCATCTGCAGAGATCCTCTGTCCTCCTTAATAAGAACACTGAAAGGCTGTAATTTTTGCCTTACCAGCTCTGTCACATTTCCGCCCTATTTGATTTCCTTCCTTTTCAGTTCTTCCCTATGTAAATGCTTTTTATTTTTTTACACACATGGAATCTAGCATTTTAATTCTGGTATTTAAAGCCTTAAATAATATAGTAGTGCTGCTGTCTACTTGCAGGACTGTCTATGGACTCTTGTTGCATCACGGCTATTAAGATCAATTGCAAGGAGAATATAAGATGATAGAATGTAATTACCTGTGTTGGAGGCTTGCCCAGACTGCCAGCACCTGCATTCCCTTAAAAAAAAATTAAGAAAAAAAAGAGAATGTCTTTGGAAAGTCTAAGTGGCACCAGGCAAGCTACCTTGGTGTGGACAGTGCTCTTTGCTAGTGCTCTTGATGCAGGGCTTGAACCTGCCTTAGGGCTTCACCTTGCAAACCAGGAGGCTGCTTCCAGGATGTGCCGACCAGTCCCAGTCTTGCTGGAAGGAGGTTGTGTGCGCCTTGCAGAACTGCCCTGCACCACTGATACAGTTGTCCACGGGATCTCACAGTGAGACTAGGAGAAAATTGTGAATCCCTGTGATGGTAAGTGGGGTAAAAGGGCCTGATGATCTTCTCGAATTAGGAAAAACAGAGAGCTACTAGAGATTGTTGGTACAAAAGTAGCAGAAGGTGTTTGCTTTCCAAAACAGATCACTTCACTGATCTGTACTGGGGTATAGCTCCACCAAAGAGTATAGGGAACAGGCAGCCAGGCACAGGGAAAAGCAAACATCTTTTATGCTGGTTTTGCCTTATGGGGAAAACTCAGCATGAAATTATGCCCTGAGATACCATAATGTGGAACTGCACTGTCAGTCTCCTGAAGATGACCTCAAGATAATGTGAGACATTTTCAAAAAGGACTGAAACCGTTCCCTCAGCAAAAATCACTCTTGTTTTTAAATCACACCACAGAAAGACTGCTTCCCCAAATGATTACACACGCCAGAAAACTGTGTTCCTATTAAAAAAGATCACAATTTTGTGTTCTTATTCAAGAAATACACACATATGGGCCTGCTGTTGATGTGTGTAGGCACCAGATAAATCCCCACGATCAATCCCCAGATGAAAGTAACAGTTCAGAATTTGCTAAAACACTGTGGTATTATGGAACACTTTCAAAAGTGTGGATTTGTTTTCCACCTTTTTCCCCAATAATAAATATTGGACTCAGCAGTAAGGGCTTATAACAGAGCCACAGTAGTACTGTAAAATGTAGGATTTACGAGCCAGATCTGTAGAACATAAATTTTCCAACAAGGGCTGTAATTATATAAAATGCTACATGAATCCAACAATGTGAAGAAATCTATTTTTAAGGCAAAAGTTTTCCAGTTATCAGGGTTTCAGTTTTTGGCTGGGAATTAAAAAGCCTGCAGGACTGAGATGTTCAACAGCTTGTTGGAACTGGTATGTGTCTCTCTTTTGCTAACTAGACAAAAATCCCTTTCAAACCCTGGGAAGGGGCCCACTACCAAGATGTCCTGGTCAGTTCTGGCGTGTCTCTGATACCAACATTGGTATTAGCAAAACAGTCCAGGTCAGGATGCTTAGGGACATGGTTTAGTGGTGGACTTGGCAGTGCTAGGTTAACGGTTGGACTTGATAATCTTAAAGGTCTTTTCCAACCTAAACGATTCTATGATGCTATAAGAGCTGGTGGAGAGAAGCAGGGGTTCATAGGAAGAAGGGACCTGACTGAAGTATCTTCATATCCTTAATGGTTCTGAAGTGCTATCAAGTCTAGCACAAGTCTTTGCAACACCTAAATAGCTGCAGGTTGTCTCCCTTGAACAGATAACTATTTAACCTAAAAACAGGTCATACTTTTAGGTCAGCTCCAAGGTAATGCCAGGTCTCAATTCCTATTTAATGCTTCTCAGTGGATGAAACTCTTCGTGATGTATTCTTCCCTTTCCATGCACTGGTTCTGTGCCAACTTCACAGGGAACAAACAGATTTTACTGTTTTTCTCTCACCCCCATATCACTGGTGCCAGTTGTTCTGAATACGAACATTGTGCTAGTGAAATCTACTAGAAATAACCTCAGAACTGTATTATGTATTCTCATTTAGGCCATGCTCTCTATAAAAGCAACAGTGTACTTTCTCAGACTGTCCTGTCCCTATGTCCATATGTAAGCCAAATAACTCCTGCAATGAATTGCTCTCAGTGCTGTTCCTTCCTCCCTTTGCTGCCTTTTGTTTTCTCTACATCTCATCACACAACTTTTGAAATTAGACCCACATCCCGCAGGCATGTCCACAGAAGTGAAGCAGTAGGCTGGCTAGTCAATAGTTTCCCCAGCTTCTTTAACCATAGAAATCATAGAAATCATAGAATCATTTAGGTTGGAAAAGACCTTTAAGATCATCGAGTTCAACTGTTAACCTAGTGCTGCCAAGTCCACCACTAAACCATGTCCCTAAGCACCACGTCTACACATCTTTTAAATACCTCCAGGGATGGGGACTCAACCACTGCCCTGGGCAGCCTGTTCCAATGTTTGATAACCCTTTTGGTGAAGAAATTTTTCCTAATATCCAACCTAAACTTCCCCTGCCACAACTTGAGGCCATTTCCTCTTGTCCTATTGCTTGTTACTTGGGAGAAGAGACCGACCCCCTCCTGGCTACAGCCTCTTTTCAGGTAGTTGTAGAGAGCGATAAGGTCTCCCCTCAGCCTCCTCTTCTCCATGCTAAACAGCCTCAGCTCCCTCAGCCGTTCCTCATAAGACTTGTGCTCTAGACCCTTCACCAGCTTTGTTGCTAAGTTGCACTGGAGCCAAATGCCTAAAGGTTGCGATCATGCCCAATAATATATAAAAAATTTCAAAGAAAAAAATAATGTAAATATTAAGAAAAAGTGAATGTAAGCCATAGCTTTAACTTCTATAAGATGCCTTCAGCTCTTTGTCTTTGTTTCCTCAAACCAGGGAATGCAGGATTGTCCTACCTCACAGAAAATTCATGGCAATAAATGCTTTAGAGTAAGATGTGGATAAAGTAGCACAACAGAAACCACTTCATACTCACATACATGAATGCATATATACCTACAGGTTGCAGACACACATAAAATAATAACTCAAAAATGCTTATTCCTAAAAATAACTCCTTGCTTTTTTATATTGATTTCATAGTTTTCTGAAGCCTAGTTCATGAGATTTGGAAGTGACTGCTCAGTGGTTTCAAACAGTCTCCAGACATGTCCAACCAGTTTCTTACACTAGACAAGCCTCTAGTGGAATCTCTCCATGGAACTTTCAAAGGATATTAAAATCTGCCTTTGTGTTATTTTTTATAAATTTAATCTACTATTTGCCATTTGCACATTTGTGATACTAAAAATGACTATTTGGTGCTTTCCCCTTAGAAGCTGTGCATTTTTTCCTCCATAGATACCGTTTCCAAAGCTCATATTTGTCACTCCAGCAAAGCACATGAATGAGCTATTTAGCAATATAATAAAGTAACAATGAATGAAGCAAGAGGACCAATTGAATTGGTGCTATTATTTCAACAAAATCCTTTCAGCAATTGCCTCTCTCTTCATAGAGACCTTCATGGCATTATTTCACTAAATGACACCATGAATGTAATTACTTTGATTCAGAGTGTTGGAATCACACAGGTAACAAATTACACTGCCCCCTGATGAGTAATAATTCAATTATTCAGTGGCCTTATAACAGTTTGAAATAGCCTATTCTCATTTCACAAACATCATATTTACTCCTGGAAATAAACCATTTCTGCAAAGTGAAATATTAGATCTATATATCTTTGCACATGTAGGCTCCCGAATGGTTCACCACATAACTGCATGCATTTGGTGTTTTTAATACTAAAGGGACTGCAGAGATACTGAGCCTCTTGGGTTACTCCATCTCAGTAGATGTGTACATATATTTTGCCTATTTACTACCTGGTGAATCAAGACTTTATTATAAATATCAAGCAGCAATTGTGCACAGAGCGAGGTTTGATCTCAGTGGCACCAGTGCTGCTGGAATTCATCCTGAACTGGAAGCAGAATCTAGATGTGTGTCCAAAGAGACATTCCTCAGACATGACTCTTCTCTTCTGTGCTCCAGCATAAATGAAGCATACAACACTGCTAAAGCCAAGACAGTACAAAACAGGGGTGAAGAGTGGAAGAAACAACCTGGCTTGCTGAAAGGTCAATTCAAAGTTAGACTTTTGGGGTAAAATGTGTAAAGCCCAGTGAGATTTTCAAATGCATTAAATGCCAAACTCCCAATTATGTAATCTCCAAATTATATTTAGACATCTAGGAGCTTGTGAAAATCCCACAGACAGATACTATCTTCACTTTGAAGTACTTCAATATTTTTAAAAACTGTTTGTGTCTTAATCTACTGTGGTGTGATTTATACAAGCTGTATTCATCTCAGAAGTGCGGCATTCCTCCAGGCTGACTGCAGGAGGCATCAGTGAGGAATTTCCAGACCATAATTGCTGGGTTTGCTCCTAAATAAAACCAGCAGCAGCTGCTGCAACCCTCTCTTCATCTAATACTTGGCAGCTTGGAGTTGTTCTCCTAGATCCGGCAGATATAGCTTCCATTTCTGAATTTGCCTGAAGATGTCCAAGCTTCTGCTTCCTTGGGGACTGCCTTGACACCCTGCTTATCAACTGTTTGATTGAATAGCTTTCAGTCTTTCCCATGGAAGCTGTGCCATTGCACGTAAAGTATTTAAAGATGTGTTAATCTCATAAGAGCAAGACGTGCTCCACAAGTTCCCAGCTGAGAGGCAGCATACACTGCTGAGAGCAGAGGGGGAAGAGGGCTGTCTGTCAGTCACTTCTATTAAATTATAATTACAACAAGGAGGTGATTTTCCTCTCAGGTGAGGACTCAGTCCCTAGACAATGGAATCATTCTGTCTCTGTCAAAGAATTTCCTCAACCAGAACTGAAGTCTGGTATTGCAGTATACTTTTCCCAGCTTCGTTTAAAAGCAATGGTCATTTAGAAGGTTTTGTAAAAGTCAGTGTCACAAAGTGGATGTAAAAATAGCACTTTACGACTTGCAGTAACTGAATTCCACTAAGGAAATGTACCAAAACTTTGCAATAAGTGGCCACAAAGTTATAATAAGATGAGGGATGAATCCCTCAAGGGAAAATGAGAAAAATGAAAACAGATGAAGAAGAAAATTAAGCTGATTATCTACCAAGACTCAACACTGCTTACCAGTATTCAGACACACATCTCTGTAAGTCTAAAAAAATCTGCAAGATCGTGAGCATGCATAAGCACTATGAATTACTGTGCACATATAGAAATGCAAACCCACATGCAAGGAAGGGTAGTCAAAGACCAAAACTTTTTCATGTATTTTTGAGAGGAAGAAAGTTTCTGATGACTTCAAGTTTCCAGTGATAATGCCTATCATCTCTAAAAATCTGGCCATATACTTTGATACTTACAAGTCTGACAACCCTTTCTTATGTGATAATTTCTAGGCAAAGATCTCAGTACAAGTTTAGCCTCAAACAAAATTCAGTTACCCTGATAATACAGCTATGAAGTTCACAAATTCTCGTCATACTTTAAAATGAGAAAACTGAGTAATGAAGACTTCAAGGGACCATCTCATTGCAATTAGCAGCGTGAAGGAGAATGGAAAACTCAGTCCGAACTGAGCAGCACTTCTCTAGCACTTCACATCCTTAAAGCTGTGTGTTGTATGTCTTTGTAGGATTAGGAGCTAAACTTTTACTATGATCTACCATGCTGAGATCTCTGTCTAGCATAGAGGTGTTTAAGTAGCACTCCTCTGCTTAGAGAGGAAGAAACTCAATCAATCCTGCAAAAGTAAGTCCAAGTTTTAGTTACTCCATTAAAACCAATAGCAATAACTCTGAGTTAGTGAGGCTGTGAATTGACCCACCTATGCCACGAGCCAAAAAAGTGTTGACTTTTCCCCACTGTGTAACATCTACGACAGTTTTTTTGGCTCTCAAAAGCATAAAATGACTCCTATGGATAAAGGTTTCAATTGATCGGGAGACGCAAAAGTCAAGATTAACTTGTCTGCTGTTGTCTGTCCTGTCCTGATTGCAGCTTAAAGATCTAAGTGTCAAATCCTGAAGTGGGTTTGAAGTAGAATTCAATCCCAAAACCTCCTGCTATGTTGCCACCCAATTCTGAAGGTGAATAACCCCAGGAGCTGTCTCGGGTTTTTAACTTTGATGTACCCCAGACAGTTACAGTGCAGCTTGGCCTCTCTGTCATGCTTAAGCTTGACTGTAATCCCGAGATCAGACACCCCTGAGCCTGCCTCCCTTGAGGGATATTCTCAGGAACAGAACAAGTCTGTCACATTTCTGTAAAACTAGTCTCCATTCAAAGAGGAATGATATTTGCTGCTGTACTCTAAAACTCAGTTGAAAAAGTTTTTGATTCCTCTTAAACAATAGTATTTGGCAGCAGAAGACCCTTGTCCTTTTGACAGACATCAGCTCCCCACTTGCCGTCACTCATGGAAATTCTTTGCCTACACAAGTGCACATAGGAGTTGGGGGGAAATCGAGAGGAGGAATTCAGTCCCTCTTCTCAGTGCTTTTCAGAGAACAGTTCAAGATTCATTGCCTTGGTGAAGCAAAGGAGCATGAACATGGCTGTGGTTTATTGAGTAGGGTAGTTGTTCAGGGTAGGAGAGATCAGGGATCTCTCCCATAATTATTCCAATGCTTTCTCAAATGATCATCTAATTCCACTCCAGAGCCAAGCACATAAAATTTAGATGTCAGAACAGTCATTGACTAAGCTTATTTTTGGAGCTACTGCTAGATATAATGTGTTTGCAAGCTTGTTTTGGATAGATGGAGACATTTATGTACAATAATACACTTGAAAACACACAGTTTTGTGGGAAGGAATTGCCACGCTGAATACTTGGGTTTATGCTAGGTGAGAATGCCTGCTACAAATTCTCCAAGGCTTGCCAGGATGCATTCGACAGTCATCCTTATCAGCTTTTCCTCCTGATCAAATAAAATCAACCTCTGACTGGTATGATGTTGATGACCTAAATTCCAGTTCTAGTGAGAGTTGTTGAAACTGAGGGAAATGGATTGCGGACTGAGAACTAGGTGTTTACAAATAGACATCGCTTGGCAGCACACCGTGCATTTTAAGTATTTATTTTTACTAAGAAAACTGGGCATTCAATAGGGATGCCCAGACAGCTTTCTGTTCTATGGGAAATCAGTTTAGGGTTGCTCATCCATATTCCAAGTGAAAAATAAAATGACAATAAACAAGAGTGCTATATAACAAAATAAAAATAAATTCTGCTCGACCTTTTCAAAACAGAAATCTCAGCTTTTCTTGCCCGTTATGCAGGTTTAGTATGTTTCAGATCAATATTTTATACGTGGTGTAATAGCCCTCCTTTTTCTTTAAACAGGGTTGATTTGAGAAGGGAAGGCAGAAAGATTTTATTGCTGTGTTACCGGTATTGATTTCGTAACAGCTGAATTTACAGCAAAAGAGACTCCAGAGAAGGAATACATTTTTATTTCACGTGACATGTTCCCTAAGGAAAACACAGCAAAAAGAGGGCAAAGAGGATTTGAGGAAGCTCATTAGCACAGATCATAAAAATCAAAGAAATCATAGGGAGAGAATTCAGGACAGCTGGCATGGCCACTCCAGAGGAAAGATCAGCCATATCTATGTCTTTCCTGATAGATGATTCTCAGAGCTGCTCTTAAAAACCTCCAATGACAGAGAGGCTAAAATCTCCCTAGATGATCTGTCCTCATGCTTAAATAGCCTTATAGTCAGAAAACTTTCACTGATGTCTAACTTTAATTTCTGTGGCTTTAATTCTACAGCTGTCTTTTCCCTTTGACTTATTTGCCACAGCGAGTTATGAATTCTCTGAGTTTGCTGTTTTCTTGAAGTCTATTGTCTTTATTCTCCTTCTTTCCTTTCCTTAGACAAGAACGCCACTGTTCAATGGTCAGTGCCACCCTACCCTCTCTTTACTTTCACATCATCAATTCCCTGTTGTTGCAATAAACTGTAGAAGCCTATTCCCTCACCTTCCTGTCTCCAGTTTATTTAAATAACTAGATAATCTATGTTCTGTTGTATGAGCTGACATCTCCGTTACTCCCAGCTTCTGATGATTCTTCTGTTTGCTCAGACTAAACCTTTCTTCTTGATCTTTCTGGCTTGGTAGTCTAAGGTAGATTGAAAGAGAAACTGTGGGATACATTTGTATCATTAAACTTCTCATCATCATTATTCAGACGCTTTCAGTCAGTCTGTTCTCTTTGTCTGCTCAACCTGGAACAAGTATATCTTTTATAAAGAAAAACTCTTCAGATTTTCCTGGTCTGTTCCTCCTGAGCTGCAATTTTCCATAATAATATTCTAGCTATGCCAGTTATCTCACTATTTATAGCAGTTAAGCAGTAGTTTTTATTATGCCTTTAGCCCATGCTGTTTATTCCCAATATCTCTTGCATTGTAATATAGACATGAAAATACAGAAATCAAAGATGTAATTTTGAGCAATTATACTGCTGTTGACAATGGGCTTGGACCTTATCTCTGTTCTCTGATCAAATGTGTATTGGTGTCTCCTTGTACCATGCAGGAACTTAGGAGGATAGTGAAAGGTAGGTAGCTGCATATCACCTATTTCAGTGCCTATGAAAGAAAAGGCCTGTTTGAAATACAAATAGTATTTTTAGACCATGCTCAAATATTATAATGGAAATAGTAACTATAATAACTTATAATTTAATAAAGTATATAATTTGCAATTTAAAACTATCAATCAAAATGTAGTTTTACTTGCTTATAGCTTAGGCTTGCTTACAGATTTTTCATTTGAAGGTATGGATATTCAGCTTTAAGCCAATTTCCCATAAAGCTGCAAGGGGTCTAATCTCTTATATCAATGATTCTTAAGCACCCAAGTTAGAAGACCTACTGTTACAGCAGATCCATTGACTACATTGAATACAGGAAATATAATTACTTCTTAGAATGGGTGAGGTTAGATGGATGGGATTCCTCCCTTATGTGCATAGAAGTTTTTGAAAATATATACTAGGAAACTACAGGCCCTTTGGATTTCAATGGGATTTGGGCAATGTACCTTGAACATCCCATTCTTAGTTTTCAGTACTGCTAGTTTTCAGTACAATAAACTTTATAAAAAGCTGACAACATGGTCACAATATGTGCAGGATGCAGAATCACCTTCTTTCCCTCATCATTCAGTATAACAGAAAGAGTTTTTCTTGTTTGACGATCAACCTTTTAATCTTAAAACTTTGTATAAATATTATTTCCTTTTGTTTACAAATGCTCAGTTTTGGGCAGGGAAGAGATATCATCAGGCAACGCTGTGTCCAACAGAATATCTGACTCTCTACAGTACTTCTGTGGCCACCAAAATGACCATCGACAAAGACAAGGGGAGCCTTATGCCAAGACAGTTGCCTTTCTCAAGCAAGGGTGGTATTTTGGGGTAATTCACTGCTTCCATAGTTGTGCATTACTATATAATTTCAGAGTCTGATACAAAGCTTGCTAAAACAAAGAGTCCTGTGGACCACAGGTCACTTTGCATCAAATTAAAACCAAGTTCCAGCTTCTCAAACTATGCCAGCCTTATCCTATGAAATACCCTACCTGGATTTCTTTCATTCCAAGATGCTTTGATGCAAGAACCCTGACCCAGAGTCCATTGACCTCAAATTGAGAAAAAATGGATATGAAAAATCTGGAGGAATTTTCCTGTTCCATAGATTCACCTGACAGGCTAGAAATTCACTATGAACCCAGCCAAGATAATGAACAAAGCTAATGGAGAATTTTCTCTCATATCTAAAATGAAAAGTTTCACATTATCTCTTCTACAGAAAGTTTGTGTTTATTGATGTTGGTTTTAGTCAGTCTCTGAAAATCACTGTCAATCTGTCATTTTTTAATTAACATTGGTTGCAAAAAACTGAAATGTCTTCGGAAGTTGCACTTTAGCAACTGGAGAAGGAATTTCAATAGATATGAAAGGAGAAGGATTATTTTTCCAAGCAAATTAGGTATCTGGAGAATGTGATATATTTTGTGACCATTTGGATTAACTTTTCCTATTTTAACTCTCCTAGATACAAACATTATGTGACAAACTAATATAACAGTTAGTACCGGCTTGTAAATCAAAATTCTGTCCCGCAGTAATTTGTGTGATTTTTGCAATTTTATTTCATCTCAGATTAAGAGGATTTTTTTTACAGATCACATTCTAAAATACTTCATTTATACTCATCTACATTGTTCTAACTTTCATAATATGCTCTATAATAAATCTTCAATGTCAGAATGATAGAATGATAAACTCAAAATATTTTAATTATATCAAAGTGTGAAAATTAATTACTATATGATTGCTAAATGTTTTTATTGCATGGAATCAACATTTTCAGATGGAAAATTGTGCTTTTACAAGATGTTTTGATCATATTTTATTATTTTGACATTTTATTATGGGGAAACTTTTTCTCTTATACTGTTATAAAAACATTTCCGTAATTGGAATGCTAACTAATTATGGAGCCTGGTATACACACCAGTATTCTGAAATTTCCTATTCTCATTCTGAAGAAATATACCTTGTCTATTCTTTAAGCAACATTCACAGGGAATAGGAATCTGTAAATCAAAAAATATTTATCTATCTATCTATTTCATTTCTTTTTTTGTGGGAGCTTTTAAAGATCAGTATTGGTCCTAAAATTTAGGGTTCTTCCAGTGGGGAGCCAATCACAAATGACAAAATCTATACATGATCATATTAATAAATTTTGTATTGCTTTTTATCAGTTGATCTCAGAGCATGCTGCTATCACGTCTCCAATTTTAGAAATAGGGAAACTAAGGTACATTTGAAGACCATGAGTGACTTGGCTGTGTCATCTCTTCTTGAGCCTTTCATTCAACCTGCATTCTGAAAGATACCGGTGTGTGTTTAATAGTGTACGTTTCCTTTCTTTCACCAGTGTATATATATGCGTAAAAAAGAAAAATGTTCTTTTCTCCTCTGTGGTGAAGGTGGAATTAAGCCAAGAGGCATAATGCCACTGAGCTTTGTAGAGTTGTAGGTCCTAATGCAGACAGGTGCTATTGCTATCATGCACTCTGACATAACCACACAATTAAATTTTGCACTGTCACAAGAAGATATTTTTGTCTTCCTGTTGTATCTATTGAAAAGCCATCCAATCTTAATGAAAAAACACCTGAAGATGGAATTTTTTACCTCTCATTATTCTATTGCAAGAATATTTGGATCAAGAGAGATTTAGGCCAAAGACCAGGCAGATGCAGTGTGTTGTTTCTCAAAGTGCATAATGTCACTATAGCATAATCTGTATGGAGAGTACAAGTGGGAATGGATTTTTTTTTAGGATTGTATTTCAAACCCGTGTTTAAGTGTGATGTTTAGAGGTATCAGAGCTGAAATGTCAGATGTCTCCATTACTAGCACCTCGGGCAAGATAAAGAGGAACTTGCCCTGCATGTAGTCCAAAGAGGACCTGCTACAGCTCTGAACCTGATGTGCTTTCACCTCAGAAGCACAATCATCCCCTCCAAAGTGTACCTGTGTAGCTCTGTAATATGTCATTGCTAGTGATAGCCACAGGTTTTCTACAGAGTTTGCAAGTTCTCGGGAGAGAGGCTTGTCAGGCTTCCTCTGCATGAACTTTGGTCAACCTGCCTGCAGCTTTGTTTTACTTCATTTAGCTCTGACTTTAATTTCTCTTATTGACCAGGCATCAATGGCTAAATTGCATCACTTCTTTATCTTTCTATGGTACCACTGTAGTTTTATGTAGATAGCAGTAACAAAATGTAAATAAATATTTCATGTAAAATGAAATATTTATGACTCTAACACAAGGATGTTTTGTAGAGAAATACAGGCCTGGTACGACAGCAAAGGCCTTGAGAAGTGGAGACAATGTATGTGGTGCAGACAAGTACAGGCATGGGATGATGAGAGGTGGGGCACAGGCTCGCACTATAAACAACTCAGTAATGGTTGGTTAAAGAAATGCAGACCTACAGCTGGACAAAACAGGCTTTAGGGGTAACAAAAAGTACAAAGAAATAGTATCTAGCATACGTAAAAAGCACCAAATTGTGTAAGTTTAGATATAACAAGGAGCTGGAAACCAATGAAGAAAAAACAAGGTGTAAAAGCATGTTGGAAAACAGATAAAAATTACTCCAAATAGATCCTAGAGGGAGGAAGAAGAAACCATCTACACGAACATCATATTCCTCCTGGCAACAGACTCCAGAGGCTGATGATTGTCTACACTCTCTGGCAATCTGAGTCTAAGACCAGGGGATCAGCAGAAGGGTGAGCATAACCTCAGGAAGGAAGGGATGAAAACTAAGTGTGTTTGTTACAATTTAAATAGTAATATTGCCATTACTGAGATTTCTAATTGTATTACTATGTGTTCTTTCTTTTTCTGTGTTAATTATATCTAAACTAATAATGATTCTTGAATCAGACTGTTAAGATTTCATTTATACTAAGAATAAAATTTTGGCTTTATATATAAAGTGTGTTTCTCTTTGCCCATAAACAAGATTTTGACATAACAGAAGGAAACCTCTCTGGGGTCAGCATGTGTATTAAAGTATTATTTGTGCCATAGATTTCCAGGCTCTTTGCTTCTGATAGTACATAAATCTCAGTTTACTGACACCCTGCAGCTCTGACTTGGTTTTTAGCTGTGATTTATCCCACTAATATACCAACAGAAATATTCCTTTATTTTAGCTTATTTTTATAGACATTTTTATAACCAATCCCTTTAATAATTCAGATCAATTGCTTATCCTTTTTCTAGGATGTTACCAAAGTAAGAAAAAACATTTTTACTGTAAGCATGATTGAAGACTGGAACAGGTTGCCCACAGGTGTTGTAGAGTCCCCGTCCTTGGAGATATTCAAAACCCAACTGGACATGGCCCTGAGCAACCTGCTCTACTTGACCTTACTCTAGACAGGGGATGTTGGACAAGGTGATCTCCAGAGGCGTCCTCTTACCTCAGCTCTTCTGTGATTCTGTGATTTTGACTGGTGCTATAAGAAATACCACAGTAATCTGTCATGATTCTGCTTCCTTGCTGGCTGTTTCTAGACAGTGTAAACACAGTCCTGAGTTGAGACATGCCAAATGATTTTTTTTCTCTGGGAGACAAGTTTTGCAAAGAACAAGGCTCCTTCTGACAGCCTCTGGCTTCAGTCAGAGTACAGATTACTCAGCACCTTGATGATTACCCACAGGATCAAATTAACTGGCAGATGACTGCATTCTTATTCCATTTGGCATGTGACCCTAGTCATGTGAGAAATCTTTGTTTCTTTATATAGATCTGTTAAGACTGATGGCATGAATTTTGTAGATAAGAGTTTGTAAGAGTGGCACAGGGAACATATTATTTAGGGAAGCTGGAATTTTTATCAACAGAAGTCTTTAGGAACAGGTTAGACAGATGTAAATAGTTCTGATGGAGCTTGGGACTAGACTAGGTAACCTCTTCAGACCCTTTCCTGCCTTTTCTGTAATTTGTCCACACAGGGAAGCCAAAGTATAGCACCTGGGGGCAAAAAATATCACTCTTGTTCAAGTAGAGTTTTATTTTCCTGCAGGACTAGCCTCAGCTAGAATCGCTAGCATAAGTAACAGGCGCTTGATCACTTCTGCTCAGGTACTCCATCAGTGATTACAGACCCAGTCCTTGCCTCATTGGCAGTGATATAAACGAATAGCAGATCCAGTGTGCAAGCAGTATAATATTTTATGTGACTTCTGTTATGTCGGAGAACACTTTACAAATTTCTTTTCACCAGTTTGCACTTGTGCAGCTACTAGTAGCTTCAGAAGGCGTTGGCTATAGATTTCCGATGGCAGGGTTTCTTTCTGCACACTTACACGATGAGATCTTGGGAAGTCTGAATTTGAAAGAGGCAGGTCCAGAATTGTTGATAGTGGAAGAGTGGCCTGATCTCAAAGGTGCTGAGTATTGTCAGTCTCACACGCAGTCAGTAGAAGGAAGCCTGGATGGCCCCTTCCACACTGAACTGCCAGCAATAGATATCAGCAGAAAAGGTAGCGATGAACTTCTGTTGATGTGAATTGGATTTGGAGGGTGGAAAGAAAACTTAGCAGCCTTCATTTCTGTTTTACTCTGTATAACAGGTACAAGGAATCATGGCAGCAATGATGATAGGCTAAGCACTGTGAGATATTGGTGATCAGGAACTTGCGTGTAGCCTAAAGCTTCATTTCTTATAACCAATGACCATGTCTTTTTGCTGGATAGCATGAAGACATGTGCTAATATGTGTCTTGTCAAAATGTTAGAGAGCTGTTTGGTCTTCAGTAAATATATGGATTGCCAACTGTTAGAAAGAAAGCAGTAAAAGCACATAGTCTGCCTATGGAGTACCCTATGCCAGAAGCTCAGTGAGCCAAAACCTAGACCTGGCTGTTGGGAGGAGGGGAGTGAATTTATGCCTGGTTTTAATATTTGTGTCCATGCTAAATACCCAGGGGCAGGCGCATAAAAAGGTGGAGTATCAAAAACCAACTTGCCTGAGTCTTAAAACCTTACCAAGCGAGGACACACAAGGATGAGTTATGGATGCTGATCTTTTCCATCGTCTTCAGGAGCTGTGCCAACTTTTCCGAAGCAAAGTTCACACCATCTTGAATCACCATCTAACTTTCTTGTGGTCTGTGAAGAGAAAGAAATCCATTTGAAGGGTTAGTTCATAGCAGGTTTTGTATTAGTATTCTCTCTGGAGAGGGCAAGAATGCTGTTTAACAACAGGGGGATATAAAACTCAGCAAGACTAAACTGTTAAGTTAGAAGCCCTAAAGGTAGACAGTGTGAAAGCCCTCACATTCTAGCTTCTGGAAATACATCATTACCTTTTGATTGCCATTTCTATCGACTGATGGTGTGATATATAAACCTTCTATAATGTTAACAATGAAAGAGCAGCGGCAGAAACAAACTATACTTCACAAAGACACATCTCTGGCTCCTGGAATCTGTCATCTCCTGCTGTGTTAGGGCTTGACCCAAACCCTTTTGGAGCCAATAGACACACTTGCACTGTCTTCAACAGGCTTCAGTCAGTCTTGTGAAATCCAGCACACCTTAATATCTGTAAAAATAAGTGCCTATTAAAAAGGCAGGTTAAAAAGAAGCCGTTCTGGGAGAATCAGAGCTAATGAGGCTTGATTGCCCTTGAATTTGCTGTTTGTGAGTTCTGTCTGAAGCAACCCATGATTAGGATATTTGGTAGTGTTCTCCCCTGTGTGCATCTTCTTGGGGTTTGCTAAGATGTGAAACTCACGTTTCAGCCTTTTCCTTCATCTGAGCACTTAAAAGGCAAAAATGTACATGAATTTAGTTCTTTTAGAGAGTTCTAACCCTTTGCCACATTTGAACAACACATTGAAATGTGACTAGAGAAGGACACAGACAAAGAAAGAAAATAATGTGATCACACGAGTCTCTTTTCTTAAAGAAACTGAGCCAAAAAATTTTCTCTCCCTTCCTTTGCCATGACACACGCAATGGACTGGGTAAGGGCTGGGATAATAGAAGCTATCCAAATCAGCATGGATGTCTTTAATAGCATGCAAATGTGAGGGAAGAAACATGCTGGTTGAAATCCCACAAGGCAGGTTTGATTAATACTTTTTTCTTACCCAGCCATGCCAGTGTTCTGATAAATGATATTTAAAACTAGCAACTATTTTTAAAACATGTTCTGCTGTTGCTGGTTTGATTGCCTTTATAGTTATACCAACCTTAATATCTCCCAGTCTTTGTGTTCTCAGCGTTTTTTCTAGATGAAGATTCTTCCCTCATGGTTGCTGCAGACTTCTGGTAGTTCAAAGGTTTAAATTGCATTAGGCTAGTGTAGTTCAAAACCTTCCCAGGTGTCATCTAGCAATGAGTGTTTAGATTTAAACAATAAAAGCACCCCCACAAAAAGCTCCAAGGTTCAATTCAATTTACAGTAAGATGCTAATGACAATCCCATAGCAATAAATATTCATTTGCAGGTAATGTGTTAACTCAGCTATCCAGCAATGTGCAGTAATCACATAAAGGTAACATATTAAGTTAACCAGTGATTAATTTCAAACTGTTTTCAACTCATAGTCTCCCTTCAGATCAGGTCAAATAAGTGGTTGTGGCAACCCAGCAGAGTTGTGATGAAATGCTATTTTATCCCAAGGAGAAAAATGGATTTGAGTAACTAGACCTCCTCTATCCCCATTCCCCCTTTTTTCTAAGAAGCTTCAACTTAAGCGCATCCTAGAAAAATCTTCTTGGCCTAAAATTACATGAATGTAAAGGGTATTAAAAGGCATCCTCTTACAGAAGTAACTGATCCAAATCACTGGGAATTTCCAAGAGGTAAAAAAAGGCAAACATAAACAGGAAAAAGGCATTTGAATTCTGGAGGTGAATTTCTATGAGTCATTACCCTGGCATGATGCAGGTGTTACCTAAGGTTATAATTTTTCTGATATTTTCATGTTAGTTCATCTCCCCAGCCCTAAAACAGGAATGACCCAGCAGCATCACAAAGTACTGTCCAAGATTTCCTAGGAAAAAAAATTTACTTAGATAAAATTTGACCAGGATCTGAAGACTCATGCTTGGTGAGCATAAGACTTGTCTAAGCAGCAGTAAAGCAAAATTTATGTGGTTCCAAATCTTCTTCCTAGCAGCTCACCCCCGGAGCAAAAAGGGAACAGTCCCTTCACCTGCTCCAGCACCATGAAAAGGACAAACATCCAGCCAGCTTTCTCCTCTCAAAAGATATTATCTTGGTTGAGGGAAGTCTCATTGCTGAAAATCACTGCAAATTAAGAGATGTGGAAGCTGATCCAATTTCTTTTATGAGTAAATTTGGCTTTTTCTGTTTCCTAGCCGTTTAGCATATGTTATCTTGCACAAACTTGCTTGAGAAACATTCAGTTTGGAGCTGAGCCTCTGAAGGAGGCAGATTCCTGCTTTTTGTGACAGCAAAGCAGCTTTATTCTCCTAGTGGCTTCAAGTACTATGTAAGGAAAAGCTGGGAATGTTTTTGATATCCTGGAAAAACTCTTCAGGCAGAAACCCTCTTCCATCCTGACTTACCTCTTCCCTTAAATGATTCTTCACCTACACCTGCTGCTAGCAAGAAACACTCTCAAGTCCTCTGCTTCTGCCTATCTAGGATCTATAGGTACATTTGTATCTCTTATAGGCTCTTCTCTCTTACGTACGTGGAGAACACCTCATAGGAGCAATTCTGTGTGAGCTGTCATAGCTGTCATGAGCTTGGCTTACTTGTGGAACTTACCACAATAGTACTTGATAATCATTGATTGATATGAGAATATAAATAAATGTATTTTTATTGAGCCAAAGGTAGCTCCTACTGGCATTGCCTTGTGTGGTGCAAACGTTTATGGAACAGCTGGATCCAGCTGCTGGATAAAATACATAGGAAAATAATGCCTCATTATTCTTTTCCAGCAATAAAAAATACGAATGCTTGAAATCAAAAAGGACCTCTGATGGTGTGTTTCTAGAAGGTGGTGATGCAGAACCATAACTCATATATCCTAGTGACAAGGATGCCCTTAAGCTTTACACTGAGTATTTCAAAGAGGCAGCAGTTTACACCATGATTAAAATAGTCTGTTTGCCTGGAACATCCATTTACGCAGTGCAATATCCATTTCTGTCTCCGAAAGTGATTTCTAGCATGAGTCTTTTGTAATTTCTATTAATATTGCAGAATGGAGAAGATTGATACTGATTCACTCACCAGCTCAGTTAATTTTTCTTCAAGTATGGATTCCTATTAGGAATGTGCCCGTGTAATGTAATAAAACTTCCTCGTACCATTTGCAATCAGGTCTCAGTGCATATATTTTCCCCAGTGTTTCCCCCTTAATAATAATTGTCAGAAGAAGTGGAGGACATAAATGAATACTGGATGATTCACTGGCCTTCTGATAATTCTGTCCATTGTGATACAGGATAGCCTGAAAGCTCAAGAAGAGCAATAGTTACTGGTAAAAGAGGAGTGAATTTATCAATATTGCAGGCTCAGTTCTGCTTTCTAATATGTAGAAAAGGAGAAGTAAGAAAGAAGAAGCTGAAAAGTCTCTTTTACTGCCTTGTAGATTTGCTCCTGTCAGCCCTGGCCACGTCTCTTGCTTGCTACACTGATCTCCATCTGTGTCCTCCAGTTGTTTAGATACTTTAATTTGACTTTTTCTATCATAAATAATACATATAAGAATTCAACATAACACCTCCAAAATGCTGTTCTATTATCATGTCTCCTCTCCTGTGAAAATCATTTTTCCTGTGCTTTTCTCTGGTGTTTATGGCAAAGACCATTATAAAGTCAACGTCTACTGGTCAACTCCATGGAGCAAAAAAGAAAACAGAGGGTCATAGCTGCTCCTGTGTGAGTGGCATTGGCAAACATTAAGCTTTTGTCACTGTATCATGTTGCCCCTTTGGATTTATTTTAATAACCACCTTATCTCTACTGAAAGATTCATTCCAACATGTTTACAGCTACAGAAGCCAAATTTTCTGGTCTATTACTCTCATCTCTTCATTCTTTAACATTGGCACCACACTTAGATTTCCTCTGGTCTTCTGGTGACATCTCTGATTTTAATGACTTTTTGATCTATGCCAGAGAATATGCTGACTCCCAGTTTTGCATCCCACAGTGAATCCCATCAGGTCCTGCAGATGCTGATTTGATGTTTGCTTGTTCCACTAATAAGCCTTGTAGTTTGGATGTGATCCTGGCCTTCTATTCCCAGAGCAGTAGTTGCCTTCTGCTCTGTCTGATCTGTTATGCTAATGTAGCTTGTGACTAGCACAAACCAAAAGAGTGGTGATTTCCCCTTCAGGGGACATAATAGATTCATCAAGCCACCGTTCTGTGCTCAGTAGTGTCTGATACAGATACATCTGTTCAATAAATCATATATCCAGAACTATCAGTAGGACAGAGGCATTTTTCCTGGAAGCATGAGATTTAATTACTTTAGCATGTGTAATTCCAGCATTTGTTACCAGCAATAAAAAAATGTTTCACCTTAGAAACTAAACCTCAGTGCTTGACTCAGTGACTACTGACAAGAGCAGACTCTTTGCCTTACAAGCAAAGTGATGTGATTTTGTGGTTTTACTGTGATTTTGTTGAATACAGGAAAAGTGCAAAAGCATCATCAGAGTAACAAAAGAAATAGTTTGAAAGAACACCCCTCCTCAGCTGAGATGTGATAATAGGTCATGAGTGTGCAGCTAACCCACCACAATATGCAGCAGAGAGATATTAACTTAAACCAGTGAATGTGGAAAGGCTGATTTGCTGCTGTCATAGGCATGTGTGAGAGCCCCAGGAGGTTTTTCCTTTAGTGCTCTGCATCCCGTGGCCTTTCCAGGTCAATAGAAAGCCCTGGTGGATATTCTGTCCATAAATGAATTAGCTCATAATGGTATCTGCAGAGCCATGATGGCATTCAGAAGCCTTCATATCCTTGTCTAATAAATTAAACAAATTTTATTTTCCT
The DNA here is from genome assembly GCA_020745775.1 of Theristicus caerulescens. NCBI lineage: Eukaryota > Metazoa > Chordata > Aves > Pelecaniformes > Threskiornithidae > Theristicus > Theristicus caerulescens. The sequence continues at coordinate 122,914,160 of CM036559.1, read as the reverse complement.
GCTGGGAAGAGCAGAGATTCTCTTCCTGTGTCCTTGCAAGTAACACTGTTGCCTCCATTGTAACCTTTGGCTGCCACTGCCCTCAAGACAAGGGTGAAACCACTGATGGGAAAAGCACCTCACTTAGGAGATCTTTCCAATCATAGGAAATGCATGGTGTATGGTACCCCCTGGGAATTAGCCATTTCCCTGTGTGGTGTAAATACAGTCCATGACATGTTGGTGGTGAGACCTGGGAGCAGCTGCCCTTGTACCAGACAGCAGTCCCTCTCTCTCAGGAACTTGGTAGAAATGAAAAGCCACGAGACCCTTCTTCTCAGAGACTGTGGCCCATGGAAGCAATCGGCTAAACAGCCTACCAGTGTGTTGCTTCTGTGGGAGGCAGTGGTGTTCCTGAGTTCCTGTGGATGCTCCAAATTCAAACTCTTCCACCTTATGGTATTTCACTGTTTAAAGTACAAGTGGTGGTTTGGCACCCTTTTGTGTCTACAGCTCCTTGGGTTTCACACCTTTGTGCCACACTTACCAATGCTGCCTTTCATCATTGACTTCTCTCTAGCACTTCCTCTCTGGGCTAAATCGTTCAACTGGTTTAATCTTTCAGTTTATGGCCTTCTAGAAGGCATAAAAATTCTTGTCTCTCCTTGTGATGTATCATTCTCAAATAAAAAATTAATAGTAAAATAAGATGATAGACAACTATTTTTCACAGATCATTCCTCATTGCAGGCTGGATTGCAAACAGAATTGCAGGTCCATGCAAGAAATCAGAACTAATAATCTCCCTTCTGTTCCTGCATGATCTGTCTAGTCTTCAGTCGGGTCATGGGGAAATAGACTGTCCTATTTATCTGATTTCTCAACCTCTAGCACAAACAATGAGTGTATGTCTCATTCTGCCTTCTGTATTCACTGTCCAGCATAGTTTAGCTTGTGGTGCAGTGCAGTGTCAGCTATTTGTGTTCAAAAGAAGAAAAAAAGCATAAATTGGTTGTATTGGCAACATGGCTGCTCTCTAGTTTATCAAAATCTGTGTCAGTTCAAAACTACCATGGTAATATGTAGGACTCGGTATAAGGTACCTGCTTCTATAGTTTTCCACATTTAATGATATCTTTTTTCTCCTCCTACAAGCTTTTAAGCATATTTCTAAGAAAAGGTCTTGTTGAGAACTCAGTTTTCACAGATTTTCTGCAAAGAATTGACCTGCTTTCAGAATGGCCTATTGAGATGCTGCCTTACAATGACCAAAGAATTTGTGCTTACACATTCTTCAGATAAATGCTTTAATTCCTCATAATTGCAGCAGGAAACTGATACCAAGGCTCAGATACTAATCTGGAGTTCTGAAACTGTTAATATGATAATTTTGTCACTATTACCTTTATCTTAATTGGTTTTAGTATATAAATAAATAATTGTTATATTTATGTTTATCTTTTATTAGCATATAAATATATAATTATTAATATTAATATAAGATAAAAATGGTGGAGTGGTTAACTGCTGGTCAAAATATCACTGTAATCCATCATATTTTTTCCTCTGAACTGCAACATGTTTCCCATCATGGCCTTGATAAACACCTTGCACATGCTTCTAGAAAGCGAGTGCTGCATAAAGGTGGTGGTCCTTCAGTGACCCTCACCCAGAGAGATGAAGGAGGCAGAATCTCCCTTACAGCTCCAAAGGGACGCAGCATCAATATTTCTAACTCCAAAATTAGAGGTGACCACATGTGTTTTTTCTTTAAAAATCAATGCTTGCCATGGAAAGCAAATACAAATATTTTTTTTCCTAAATATTAAAGGTTCTATCAAAAAGAAATAGTTTAGGAGGAAAATGTGTTAGACAGCTGCAGGGCTCCTGTGGTAATATGAAATCTCCAACAGGTGTCAGTTGTTCTTAACAGCTGTAGTATTAATTAAGTTAATTTGAATAGAGGATTTGGTGTTGGGGAATTGTTTATCAGGGAGGGTTGGTTGTACCCTGATTCTGAACTTGGACTGCTGTTGTAAATGTGAGTGGACTCAGTCTAATTTAGTTCTGTTGCTTCTAACACTTTATCAGTTGGGGATATGTCTGCCCATTCATTGCAGGCTTTGCTAATTAGGTTGCAAGACATGTTAGGTCAGGTTCATGCTGGAGTGGATCTATAACTTCTGAACTAGAGCTGAGTTATATCTGATTGGTTCAGAAAGTGAACCAAGGGATGGAGTTCATTTATGGTTGCCTGCAATGAATCAGGCAGACATTATGTGAACGTCTTGTGTAAAATGGAAGAACAAAAAAAAAGTTGTAAAAACACGAAAATGAGCATAGGCCCATGTAAATAAATTTAAGACCACTTCCTCCGACTGCCTCAAATATTTGAACAAGAGGGCATCCAGTGAAATGAAAATGAGCAACAGTCAAAGCTGGTAAAATACAAAATTATCTACAATTATAATTATCTACAAAATGTACAATTAGCCTGAAGAACTCATTGCCACAAGAAATTACACATCTCCACTATAGAAGAAGGGGTGTACTACGGTTGCAATAATATACAGAGGTATTCTAATTAATGTTAACAGTACAGCTAACATAATTAATGTCCCAGGCTACAAGACTAAAGCCAGTCACTAATACAAGTGGAATATATTATCTAAAGTGAAGGGTAATTTATTCTACAACTTCCTTAAAAATTTAATTTTTTCCCATGTATCTGCTCCTGATATAAGACACAAGGTACTAGGAGAACCTTACACCTGATTAACAGGGCAGAAACCATGTTCATGTAAGAAGAGCTCTGAAAACTAAGAAAAAACCCACTCAAACTCATTTAGTACTTGATGATCCTTTCTCCACTTTCAGTTAAATATCAAGAACAAAAAGATAGATTTTTTTTTTTAAGATTATTCTTCAAAGTTGCAGAACCTTGTTTGTCTTTCAAAGACGTACTTTGAGCCTTTTGGTCTTTTCCCGTCCTTTTGTATTTATTTCTAAAGCACACAAATACAGCTTTATAAAACCATCTTCACTCTTCTTGATACTGCCATCAAAGGAGTTACTGAATAGCATGGGTTTTTTAATTAGTATTTGTAAGGCATTTAATGAATAAACTGGCAGATCTACTTATTTCTCTTTCAAAGAAGTTATTGAAATACAGTTTGAATATAGAACTGGAGTAGTACAGGTTTCATTTCTACCAGTGTTAATGCCTGTTAAAGTGTATTTGTCTCTTTCTCTGCTATCTTTGTCTTCAAAAGATCTACCTGATATGTGTCATGAGCCCTAACTTTAAGCAAGAAATCAGTACTCACTCAAGGCACAGGAATAGGTACTTGCTCAAGGCACAGGCAAAGTAGGTAGCTGCTGATAGCAAGAGATTTTTATCATAGAATCACAGAATATTTTAGGCTGGAAGGGAAGCTCTGGAGGTCATCTAGTCCAACCTTCTGTTCGAAGCAGGCCCAATTAGATGAGGTTGCCAGGGTCCATGTCCCATTGATCTGGAATACCTTCAACGACTGAGATTTCATGACATTGTTGTGCAACCTCTTCTAGTATTTGACCATCCTTATGGAAAAGATATTTCCTAGTATCTTACTGGAATTCTTCATGTTTTATTGAGCCTTCTCCTCTCCAGGCTGAGAAAGCACAGCTCTCAGCCTCTCCTTGAATGTTCTGTGCTCCAGCTTGGTGGCGGGGAGTGGAGGCTGCACTTGCTCCAGTATACCAATGTCTTGTACAAAGTCCAAAACTGAGCATGCTGCTCCAGATGCCCAGGTAATGAATAGAGAGGATCCCTTGCCTGGACCTGTTAGATATATCCTTACTAATGCAACCCCAGTGGCTGTTGGCTTTCTTTGCTGCACAGGTGCATTGCTGGCTCACATTCAACTTGGTATCCACCAGGACCTCCATGTGGATAAGCTCTGTGGAGCTCCATCCTAGAAGACTGGGCCTATACTGTTGTATGGGGATATTCCATCCTAGATGCACGACCTTGCACTTTGCTCTTTTTGAACATCATGAGGTTCCTGCCAGCCCATTTATCCAGACTGTCCAGGTCCCTCTGAGTAGCAGCCTTGTCCTCTAGTACACTGACTGCTCTCACCAGTTTGGTGTCATCCCCAAATTTGCTGAGAGTGTACTCTGTCCCATCATCCAGGTCATTAATGAAGGCATTAAACAATGACGGTTCCAGTACTGATCCCCAAGGGACCCTGCTAGTTGCTCACTGACAGATTGACTTTGCACTACCGGTCATGACTCTTTGAGCCTGGAGGTCTAGCCAATTTTCCACCTACCTTATTTTTCACTTACCCAGCCTCCACTCATGAATTTGGTGATGAAAGCATGAGGAACTGTTTCAAAGGCCTTGATAAAATCAAGGCATAGAAAATCCGCATCTCTCCCCTTGTCCATAGCACCAGTCACCTCATCATAGAAAGGAGTGAGGCTGGTTAGGCATGATTTGCTGTTGGTAAACCAGTACTGGCTGCTCCCAATCCCCTTACTGTCTTTCATGAGTTTAGAAATAATTTCTGAGTGGATCTGTTCCATCATCTTCCTAGGGACTGAGGTGAGGCTGATCACCCTGTAGTCCCCTGCTATTTTTGAAGATAAGTGTTGCATTTGTCTTTTCTGCAGTCCTCAGAAATCTCCCCTGATTGCCATGACCCTTAAAAAATGATGCAGTATGGCCCTGCAATGTCATCTGCCAGTTCCTTCATCACCCTTGGATACATCCAATCTGGTTACAGGGACTTGTGTATGTCTAATTGACTTTTCCTTTTCCTTATTCATTCTTTAGTTCATCTAGAGGGTTTTTATTATTATTATTTTATGGTATTGCCCAATATTCTAATGATGGCACTTAGTCACTAGACTTAGGAAGATATTTTTGTGCATATCTTTTTTAGGCCAGGAACTGTCTTTACAAAGGACTCCAAGATCATTCAAAATTTATGTGACCAAAACAGTAAATAAACCAACAGTATTTACCAGCCTGGATATAATACCTTCTATTGTCTTCCATCATCAGTTCTCTTGATTGATTAACTGATTAGTACATTCTCATTCATACCTCCTTTTGCTGAAAGCAAATAAGGTCATGAAGTCATAGGTAAGAATGCTGAGGCTTTGAAAACAAGATATATATTACATCACTTTGTAGAGTAACATCCTTAATCATCTCTATCATTTGTGGCAATAAGCCAACACAGTTGTTCAAGAATAGTGTTTTAATTTCAAAGACCTCATGTAAGATTTTTATTATCAGTGCCCACAACTGCCAACTTATCTGGAAGTTACCTATGGAGTTATGTTGGAGTTCACGGAATAGGCCACTTAGCATCAAGTGAAGCATGAAGACATTAGCAAACTATAATGACTGTGAAGCAAGTACACTTGTAGTTTGACCTCTCTATACATAACCAGCAATGACTGGGAGAAATAAAGTGGACATTAAAAAAGAAAAACTAAGAGGCAGCAAAAAAGGCTCTGAATTAAGCCAGTTGGAGGAAAGGTGCAACCACAAAAAACAGGTACATTGATGTGAGTCAATGTATCCTTGTTGTCTCTCCTTTGTCATCTTGCTTGTCTGGGCAGATTTTCAGGCTATTTAAAGATAAATAACAGAAGCTTGAAGCAAAGTAGGTTGTTTGTGCTCAAGACAATGGCTCTACTCTAATTTTACGTGAGTGAAGAATCTAGCTATTTTATATCTAGGGTCTGGTATACATAAATTGTTAATTGAAAATCTGGGTTTATTCAGTAGAATTAAACAAATCTTGGAGAACATGTCTGGAAACAGCCTCCATCACCAGCTCTAAAAATCCTAGCATGAGAAGACACAAGAAGATCTGTGGTAGGATAAAGAATCAGGTGCTGGATTTCCAGGGAATGACACAGCTAGGATAAAATTCAGTCAGAGCAGCCAAAGCAAGACGATGTTCCTCTTTCTCACAGTTCTTTTCCCAAGAATGACTATCTTGTCTCAGAGCCTTATGTAATCAACAGCCAACTCAAACCCCAATGTAACTTCCTTTTCCCAGGTTATAATGTTTCTTTGCACACATGAAAAAATGCAATCAGGTGACACCTGACACAACAGACAGATTAGTGACATTGTCACCTGTGGAGGCCTTTACATACAAGTTGGACAACAATTCAGGTAATCAGGTGTCTAGAACAGCTTAGGAATTTCCCCCATCTTGAGGCAGGGAGGTGAACTTCACAAGTTTTGAGGGTTTGTTCTTTATGTATTTTCTTTGTTGCTCTCAGCATTTTTTTTTAATTAATGTCTCTAGGATGCTGCACAGATATTCACCAATTATCTTTAGACAGTTCTTGATTAAATTGATAAAAAGTTCTATGAAAAAAAATTGTTTGGATTTGGGGATTTCTTATGGATGTATTATTTTCTACGGATGAGCATGACTCTTGAGTGGCAGTATGGTTTTATTATAATTCATCAGCTGTAGTGCTTCAGCTTTTTTTCTTAATGATATTAATAATAACATTAATAACAACATTGACATAGATAGGTAGAATTTATGTGTGATAAAAATAGCATTATGTACTTTCTTCAAACAATCCATGCCCTTTGGGGGTATTTGGATTACTTTGGGCAATTGAAAAGGCAAAGTTTATTGACTGATTGAGTTCAGAATACGTAATTTGCTGAATTAATGACAAACCAGCTTTACTGGCAGATAGAAAATTTCAGAGCGAGTAAAAATACTCACAGAAGCATGATTAAAAACTTAAGAAGAATGTCTAATAGGGTAATTTTTGAATTCTTTGTTGGCCTCCAACAGACAAAGACAAAGTTCCTAAATACTGTATTGTTGTTTAAATTGGTTTTGAGTATAGACAATAGCTGGTCATCTAAAAGCAGGAATGGAAAAAAAAAAGGCTGAAATAAAGCAAGTGATCTTCTCTTTGTCATCTGATTGAACTATGTGGAAAGGGAAAAGGTATCTTTTCTTCTAGAGTTGTGAGAAAAGCCAGTCGAAGCAGAATTTAAATGAAACCATTTAGGGGCAAAGTTAGTTTATGCCCCTGGAATGCCTCAGGAGTTACAATAAAAAGGACAAATTTAGAGCTGGAAAACATACTGAATTTAGTTGAGCCACAATTCCAGGCTTGAATTTGGCCCACAGGGCATTTATTAATGATGACTGATAATTTTACACATATAGAAGTGGCATCAAAACACAATTGTGTGTAAGTAAAAGATCTATTAATTCAATATCCGACTTTCTCTAAGTATTTACAGATAATTACCAAAATTATGTATCCTACTGAATAAGAAGGAAAATATAAATAATTTGCTTAATTTATAGATGATTTTATTTGGCATGTTAATTTCTGTAAATGCTCTGTCTGTGGAAACTCAGAGAAAATCAAGTCAAAATAATATGCTCTTAAATTTTATATCAAAATTGTTAGTTTTGTGGTGATTTTTCTTCTGTCGCAATAATTTTAATGGTGTAGGGCTAACTCCTATGAGAGGAATGTTACTAGCCTCCTGAATGGAGCAAATTAGTCTGATCTCTTATGTGTAGATCTGAACTCTCAAATGTAGAGCTGGAAATTTTACTATTTTTAAAAAATCATATGTATGAAATGAAAAATTTTTGGTTTTATGGTTCAGTTTGTCTTTTTACTTAAAATGCAGTATAAATTACAAAATACTGTAAACACAGCTTCATTAGATTCTTATCAGAAAATGTCCAAATGCAATGGTTTGACTTGGTTGAGATGCTCCATTTAAATTTTCTTCAAAAATGAGGGAACACTATTTTCTAGTAAAGAAACACTCCAGGAGAAAATGGTTTTCTTCTAAGTCTTTTGCTGCTGATAGTCATTTGGAATGTTTCATTGGAACATGGGCATTATGGGTGATCATGGGTGCGGAGTGGAGAAACTAAGTCACAAGTCACTTCCAGATCTCTGAAACCTGAGATCGAATTTGAACTTAGAAATTGGTGCAGAAGGGTGAATCAGCAATATATTTTATTCCAGATTGATTGCTGATGCTAAGGGAAAGAACTGTGTTTTGTACCAACAAGAATTTTTTATGATATGTGATTTTATTTGTGATACTGTGAGCTGAAATAATGCAGACTGCAGGTTATAGCTGTGCCCAGTATGTGTAACAGGATGGGCCTCATGTCTAATTAGCTAGGATAAGAGTGAGCATATCCAACCACTACAGCAGGATTGCTTTTCTGTTGGCATGCTTTAGGGAAGTGGAATAGAGATCACTTGTGTACTCTTTAATTTTCTTTGAAGTGATTTGGAGTTCTTGGTTACAAAATACAAAGTTTTTATCTACAAGATAGAGTTTTCAATTCTTGGAGAAGTAAGGAAGGTGGTCGACAGAACTGCTACTCTGGACTTTCAGAGGGCAGACTTTGACCTGTTCAGGAGCCTGGTTGACAGAGTCCCTTGGGAGGCAGTCCTGAAGGGCAAAGGAGTCCAGGAAGGATGGACATTCTTCAAGAAGGAAATCTTAAAAGCACAGGAACAGGCCGTCGCCATGTGCTGAAAGAAGAGCTGGTAGGGGAGAAGACTGGCCTGGCTGAACAGAGAGCTTTGGCTGGAACTCAGGAATACAAGGAGAGTTTACGACCTTTGGAAGAAGGGGCAGGCAACTCAGGAGGACTACAAGGATGTCGTGAGGTTATGCAGAGAGAAAATTAGAAGGGCCAACGCCCAGCTGGAACTTAATCTGGCTACTGCCGTAAAACACAATAAAAAATGTTTCTACAAATACATTAGCAACAAAAGGAGAGCTAAGGAGAATCTCTGTCTTTTATTGGATGTGGGGGGAAACACAGTGACAGAGGACAAGGAAAAGGCTGAGGTACTTAATGCCTTCTTTTCCTCAGTCTTTAATAGTCAGATCAGTTGTTCTCCAGGTACCCAGCCCCCTGAGCCAGAAGACAGGGATGGGGAGCAGAATGAAGCCCCCATAATCCAAGGGGAAATGGTTAGTGACCTGCTACACCACTTAGACACACACAAGTCTACAGGGCCAGTGGTATTTAAAAGACGTGTAGATGTGATGCTTAGGGACATGGTTTAGTGGTGGACTTGGCAGCACTAGGTTAACGATTGAACTCGATGATCTGAAAGGTGTTTTCCAACCTTAACGATTCTATGATTCCGTGATTCTATGAAATGAAATGCATTTACAGTACATTTTAAATTATTTTTACACAACAAAATTAAAAATAGTATATATAAACATAGGAATCTATTTGGGATGTTAAAGCTGAATTCTGTTTTTAATTGTCAAAGAAAGGTGATACTAATAGCCTGGTAGGTTTTTTTTTTGTTCTTTCCACACATACCCAAATAGCATCCTGAGAGCAATTCACATGTCATACCAGGAGCCGTGGAATGGACAAAACAGAATCAAAACACAATAATGCTTCCTGGCATAGCTATAGATTACATAAAACAACACAAAATGAGGATTTCAGGCATGGGTGCACAATACACATTCCACCTCAGAGGTTTGTCTGCTACAGTCCAGCTTAAATCAGCACATCATCACTGAAGAAAAATAACCTCTGCTTTTCATAGTTCTTGTTCCTCTTTCCCATTCAGCATACAGCCCATCCTTTTATATCTTTACAATACTCCTGTGAAAAATGGTACTGATCATATATACTCAAGCCCTCATTCAACAAAACGCTTAAGTATATGAAGACATGATTTATCTTGTTTTGTATGATGCTTGAACCATATACCTTTCTTTTTTTCCTGAATTAAAGTCTTCTCATTGTGAGACAAGCAGAGCCTCTCAGTAAATTGTTACAACTCTAATGGGGTACCAGCCACATTTACCATAAACTGTGGATTACCTTAACATAGGTTTTTAAAAATAAATAAACTTGAAAGTGCTGAAAATTCCAGAGTTCTCCTCTCATAGGCTTGGTCCTGCAACACTGGTTCTGTTTTAACTAGAGCTGGAGGTAAAGATGTTTAACTGGGTGTCCTCCTAGCTGAGGGAGCCTAAGTTAAGTGTCTTGGAGACCTAACCTAAACCAGTGGTCTCATCTTTGTAGCTGATGGAGAGAGAGAAGCATTGAGCACCTCCATGGGAATGGGGACAGGCCAAGGTGAAGCCAGGACATCAGCCTGTGGTGGGGGTTAGAATCAGGCCCAGTGGGGGGAACCAGGGTCAGACAGAGCCTTGTGGTTGCCAGGCAGGGCCATGGGGATGGGGATGGGGATGGGGACAGACCAAGGACAGACTGGGACATCAGCTTACTCTAAAAATACTTTATACTAATATTAACTTTGTAATTTATACTAGTGCTGAGTTTCTTTTACACAAAATTCAGTTAAAAGATCTATTCATGACAACAAAAATTAAGCAATCTCATTTTAGTTTTTCTAGTAACAGTTGTATCCAAAGCTGTGGCAAACTGCAGTGAGGACAGTTATTGTCAAGGCCCTGAAGCACTAAGAAATCTCCCAACTTGACCTTGGACTTGCCTCATCACCACAAACGTGCCTGATGCTGTGGGCTGGGGCTGCCCCCAGCTGCCCCCCTGGCCTGCCCTGATCCCTGTCGGCGGGCGGTGAGATCGGCCCTGGCTGCAAGGCTCTGCCCTGCCAGCCTTCGTGGGAAGCCCCCATTGCTCCTGCCCCCCAGGAGGTGCCAGCCTACATGGTGCCCTGGCACATATCCTTCCACTTAGTGTGAACTACCTCCATCAGCCTGGGGTGAAGTGGGAGTTTCCCAGCCCCATGCCTAGGCTCTCGGACCTTTATGAGTGTCCTATTGCAATCCAGCGGAAGGTAACTAAAAAGTTTGCTACGGTGGCACACCGACCAACTTGTTGTACTTGGATTTTGTATCTCAATACAAGAAATTTTTGGGGAGACACTCTTTGTGACTGCTTTGAACTGTAAGTTTTGTCATTTATAAAATGGGTGGCTTTTTTGAGGGTCCTTGCCTCTCCTTGGCTTGCTTTCCTCCTTGACTACACTGACAAAACAGCTAACCATTGAAATATTCTTGGCTATGAACTATGCTCTTAGAAAACACAGTTGATGTTCATATATGGTCTCTTGGCTGCCTAGACTTATGCCCATCTGCTAGGATGGCATGATGCCGGCACACACAGTGGCACGCCAGTTTTTTTGGGCAAGGAGCACCAACCGTGAATGGTTTCACACAGGCAAGCTGCCGAATGCTTCAAGCACCATCTCTTTTGGAAGAATCCTTTCTTTTGTTATAGGATTGCCACACTGTTGCCATAGAGCTCTTTAAACCATTGTTAGCTTTGTGTCCTAATACAATACTTGACTGTTGAGAAGGAACATAAGAGGCTGAAGAGCACTTGAGACTAGCAAGTATCTTTTAAAATGTTGTCTGACTTAGATGCATATGAAACACTGATTATTTGAAATAAAATCTATGGATACATTAAACAGGACCACTGAGGGATTCTGGTTTTATGTATCATCTTTTTAAGTGATGAGAGCAGAAATCCCAGCCCTGTGTGGCACAGAAGCGCTTGCCAGCATGGGATACATGGTGTTATCAATTAATCACAAAGCTTCAGTGTTCCCACAACAATCAATAACCAAGTAATTCTGAGCACAAAGTTGTCTCAATAAAAGTGGAGGGCATATGGGGACAGGAATGAGAGGTCAGATCATAAAGAGAGAAGAAATTTAACACAGAATTTGAATTTGAAAAGAAATCAGTGAACTGGACAAAAATAGCAAGATTTTCCAAGGAGTGCAACTTGGGACACAACGAGAGGCTTTCTGCAACGATGATCAGTTACTGGTGGATGAGCATGTGATGCTGGGGGTGTAAAGAAAAGAAAAGAGAATAGAATAACGCAGCTCAGACTTAAATAATTTTATCACTTTAAATGCAAAAAACCTTACTGTAAGTTGAAAAAGGGTTCATTTTACATACATTTTCCATGATTTCTAACTGGGGAAGAATTGGAGTTTCCCCTCTGCTTCATGAATGTTTTACAATCTCAAAGCATATCTTGTTCTGCATTGGATGAGTGCCCCAAGCCCTAGGCTAGCTGCCGTTCAGGAGTGGTAGAGCTGTCTTTCTCATTTGCACCAGAAATTTCATCCATGTTAGTATTAGTATATTTATTACTGAGGAAAAGTTCATGGTTTTTGAACAAGAAGCTCTTGTTCAAAATCTCTCTTGACAGAGAAAAAATGTAATTGATAAATTCTCTTAAGACAGTTAGATTCAGCAGAGTGACACAGCTGGAATCAGAGGAGTAACTGAATCTTAGCAATGCAGAGGCTACCTAGCGGTAGTAATGATGTCAATAGAGCTGCTTCAGCTGCCTTTAAAATGCACTGAGGAATTCACCCATTAGGGCTGGGGACATACCTGTTCCCAGCCTTCTCTGTGGCCCTAGACTGTCCTAAAGAAAACACTTCTGATTATTTTCTTTTCATTTGACTCATCTCTAAGTTCCATTTTTCCCTTTTCAAAATGATAATGTAATTTTCTTCCTCACCAAATCACTCCCCAGATTGAAGGTTTTCTGATACATTGGAAACTTTTTGCTGAACTTGGGCTCTCAAACCAAATTATTTCCTTCCCTCTGAACCCCCTCAAAGCCCAGTGGCTTAGTGGTTTGCTCACTCTGCTGGGATGTGGAAGACTTAGCTTCATGTCCTCTGCTTTGCTTGCTTAGACAATTCACAGTACCTTTAGCAAGAAACATCAAGGGACAGCCACTACAGAATGTATTATTTCTTCACAAAGACAGAACTGATAGGAGGCATCTGGTTTCAAATTATTACTTCTAACTGGGCACTCACTAGACTTACAGAAATGTAGAGACCTCGAGGATTCCATGGGACTTTTGATCTTCTAAATTTTGTATTTAAGTACATATGACTCAAAATAATTTAGCCATCTAATTTCCAGCAACTACACTGAGGGATGGTTACCACATTACCTTTGTGGATTTGGGACATAAGGTGGTAGTTAGGTCCCCTTCCTCTTTCTAAATCTTCTTGCTTGCAGGATGTAGCAATATCTAACTCCTACTGGCCACAACAAAGCCAGTAAGGATGCAGTTATAGAGGGAATAATGATACCTATTATAGCTGAAACTGTGTAATAGTTTCTATTCCACAACTTTCGGAAGCTGAAATTGTCAAGGCTTTGTCCAAGAGTGGCCTTACTGTGGAAAGTATACTCAATAATGGTCCAGCAATTTTACAATATGAGGAGAAAATCTACTTTGCTATTATAAAAATTAGACCTCATAACTTTTTGAACAGTTATGCAGCCAAACTATCCTGTAATAAAAGTTGGAGGTTGGCATGGAAACCACCCTCCGAGGAGAAGGGCATTTGGATTCATTTTTCTGGCCTTGTAACTTATGTAGCAATTTACACTTCTGCAACGCTGAAAAAACCCCACAGGTATTAAAATAATTTTCAGCCTCAACTTGAAGTAAGAGTTAAATATTTTCACTCATTACTTTTGTAAGTATTTTCATTATATTTATTTAATTGACATAACCACAAAATGAGAAGCTGCTTCTATGCATCAAGATGAAGCATCAAACAAATTTTTTCCAAATATAATTATCTTATTCAAGGGAACTGAGAACTAAATGACTTAACGTGGTGAGGGGGAAATGAGAAATTGTTGTTAATGCTCTGGCAATAATTACCATAAAAATGCATTTTCAATACCTATTGTTGATTTAGCTGCTCACAATCATCCCTTTAATGTGCTCAGTTGCACTTTCAGTTTTCAAGACATACAAATGATGGTGTTGCTTTTCTACTAAGGTGAAACATGTTAGCTTTCTGCTGATAGACTCGGTATAAATTTACGTAATTCCATCAAGGTGATGGAAATACATGGAGTTAAACTGGGAAACTGGATCTATATGAACACCTATGCCTTCAGCGTATGCTCATGCTTATTCTAGCACATCACTGTTTTCCCAAAAGCTTACATGTGGAACCTTTCATGTCTACATTTACAGTGTCATTCATAGGAAAAGGCCCATGCATTAGACTAGGATCTTTGAGAGAGACTCAAAGGTATTTCTGAAATGTGAAGAGATTGTTGAGTGGACAGAATGAAAACAAAATGTTCACAGTAGATTGGCATAGATGCCTACAGTGCAACTCCTGGTACAAAATAAATAGCAAGCATAGGGAAATTGCACTGTTGGGAAGACTGAGGATGATCCCAAGAAGCTTCCAAAACCTTCTGTGCAGAGATTGTCTGAAAACTTTAGCACTAGACCATTTGAATGTGGAAAATCCTATAGATATGGAAACAGATTACTCTAAAAGCTGATTTTTATTGTCTCACGTCAGCAACTCATCAGCTAGATGTTGGCAAGCCTGCTGTCCAGTTATAGTCGTGAGGCATTTACAATGTAACCCTTAAAGCTGATTGCCAGTGGTTTGTAGAAGAGGTCCTGAAATAACAACTGGCTTCTGCTGAGGCCACTAGTTCCACAATCACCTTTTTAAGAAAGAGAGGAAATACAGTAACTGTATGGAATAATCTTTGCTTTCTTTGCAAGGTACTGCAGAGATGGATTTATGAACATGACTATACGTAGTATTGGAAAAGTGGATACTGATATTTCTCCTACAAAACTGTTTGTATGCCAATGTTTCAAATATCTTCAGCTTTACTGTGGATCGCTGTTCCTTGACCAGCTGCCTGTTTGCCAAGTGTTAGTTCACAGAGAGGACAAAAGGAAGTGATGGTTTCTGAAGAAAGTGCAATCAGGGACTGTAAACCAGGGTCAAAGCTGGCCCTGCCTCTGACTCATTTTAAAGACAGATGGGAGAGGCTTTAGTCCTTCAAAAAGCCATTCCATCTGATAATGAAAGAATGATTTGGACCATTACCCAGGGTGCCTTTGGGTGTTTAGATTTATATTTATTCATTCTTCAACTTCATTCTCCTTTTAAGGGTGGATATATCCACTGTACTGTACTAAGGAATCCTGGCAATGCACTCCAGGAGACAGGGGTGTTTTGAGCGGTAAATTTCCATTTAAACACACTAACCCCCAATTTTTGCATTCCCTCTTTGACTTGCAAATGCATGAAAAAAATTTGAAATTTATCTGGAAAAGCAGTCACTGACTTTGTATTCCTAACTTGGTGAAAGGTTTGGGATCCAAGTATTGCACAATGGCATAGAGCAAGCCAGACAGAAAGAGAAACAACGAGAGGATAAAAATCTGTGGGAGAAATAGATAATCCGTAAGTGAGCATTTTTACAATGCAAATGTAATATACTTTTCTAGATATTTAGGTAATAATTACCTCATTATCTTTCAACAATGCATTCTTTATTCCTGCTCCTTTTGGTACCTGACACTAATTTTTGTAACTACAGTAACATAGAAATTATTGTACACACATGGTTACAGCTTGAGCCTGTTTAATTAGTTGCCTGGAAAAGAAAGATAATGTCTTATTATTTGTCTGGGGTTAGTCAACTTATCCTGTGTTTGGAGATAATCACCTTCACTCTGGAGTGGGAAGACATCCTGCAGTTACCACAGAGCTAAAACCAGTTCTTTCTTCCAGGGAAGGCAGTGAGTCCTGAAGGCAATGACACCTTCCAAGCCTTGGCTATCATTAAAGTCTTTTACACACTGTAAGACTCCATTTTTATGGAGGTTATTCTTTAACATATTTGCAGAACAGTAACAACTGCCTTCTCCATTTATTTGTTTCATAATGCAGTCTTAAAATTCCACTCGTCGGCAGGATTCATTAGCGACGTCTTTTTTATGTACACACATGTGCAGGCTTTGTGTGTGGTCTCCTAGAATGTATAAACCTCCTTCCTATCTGATTGAGAATCTGGCATGCTCAGCCCATTAACTTGACTTCTATACTCTGCTAAAATCTTGTGCAATGTTGAAGACCCATGCGCTAAGAAATGCTGAGCCCATTTCTTATCTTCTTATCTTTGGGGATAAATAATAGGTTAATACATTACCATTCAGCTTCCTTAACCTCTTCCCATACCTATAGGACAGTCCTGCAGAACTGGCTCTTGACTGCAAGAAATATTTTCAACTGTAGGTCTGGACAAGTCATGCAATGTGCTTCTTACTATATTTCGCTCCAACCTCGTTGAGGCTGTACGGCACTGTCTGTATCTTAGTAATGCTATAGTAGCATCTACCTACTGTAGTGGAGCTCCAATTATTGTTAATAAAAATGCATATGAAAAAACATTTATTATTTTCTTAGAATGCTTAGGCCTGATTTTTCAGTCAGTTTTATGTCTGTACATTTTTGTACTTTAGAGAGATCAATTGCTTTAAATAAGTTGCCCCAGCTTTTTCAGACTTGCAGTTGGAATACAGTAGCAAGTTGCAACATAATAAGCAAGGTGCTGTACAGACACAGAGGCAAGGTTTCCAAGGTGGCACCACTCCATAGAGCAAAATGTCCATCCTGGATGTTTCCTGATGAATCTCCTCACCAACATCTGGCAGTCATTATTAGTACAAAATAGCTATTAATATATGAATAGGAATCCTGTTTCTGTCAGGAGAGGAGAATGTCAAGGCCATGGTTTGTCAAGGGAATCTCAAAAAAGACATTCAGGGAATAGTTGGAAGTCCATTACCATTAGTAATGTAGCTGAAGATCCTTATTTCTTTCCTACTGGAATTTGTTCATTCATCAGAATTGAATTGCTTTGTGGAAACTCCTTGGTTTTGAGCAGACAGGTTTTGTGAAACCCTGCCTGCTAGGCAATTTTTGAAGCCTGTTTGGTTTTCTCTCTCATCTGGCCCTACACCAGCTGCATAATGAGCTGCCGGAAAATCTGTTTCCAGGCTTCAAGCTTCCCAGTAAATTAAGCTCCTATTTACAATAACCTCTGGGGAATTCCACCAGGCAGACCATCCCAGAACTGGTGCTCCCTTCCCTTTCACAGTAAATTTCAAAATGCTATTTTTCTTCTGCCTTAGAAAGCAAGCTAATAATGAAGTCCTGAGATTCTCTATGAAGCAGAACTCCGTTCAATTCAGTCTTTGCAAGCCATGGTCTATACTCTGTTTACAGTGAACATCTGAGGGCATGCTTTACTTCATGTTGTGCCCTGGCTCTGTCCAAACAAAACCCTTTACAGTGCACCAGTTTCATCCATAATACAGGTACCATGTGCAACAGTTCACAGTCCTCTTGACACAGACCAGATTTCTTTGGTAACTGTGGGAAGTTAAAACTAAAGCATTTGCAGGTAGAGTGGATGAGGTGCAACAGACAGAAGTTATAATAAGCAATATTCTCATTGGACATTAAAAAAACCCACAAACACTTGAAACAAGTTGGCTAGAACACTCTTGGACTCTCCATCTGTCATGGTTTAACCCCAGCTAGCAACTAAGCACCACGCAGCCGCTCACTCACTCCCCCCCGGTGGGATGGGGGAGAGAATCGGAAGGGTAAAAGGGAGAGAACTCGTGGGTTGAGATAAGAACAGTTTAATAATTGAAGTAAAATAAAATAGAACAGTTAAATAGGTAAAGCAAAAGCTGCGCACGCAAACAAGGCAAAACAAGGAATTAATTCACTACTTCCCATCGGCAGGCAGGTGTTCGGCCATCCCCAGGAAAGCAGGGCTCCATCACGCGTAACGGTTACTTGGGAAGACAAACGCCATCACGCCAGATGTCCCCCCCTTCCTTCTTCTTCCCCCAGTTTATATACTGAGCATGACGTCATATGGTATGGAATAGCCCTTTGGCCAGTCTGGGTCAGCGCCCCTGGCTGTGCTCCCTCCCAGCCCCCCATGCACCGGGCAGAGCACTGGAAGCTGAAAAGTCCTTGACCAATGCAAGCGCTACTTAGCATCGCCATTGTTCTCGTCCTAAACCCAAAACACAGCCCCATACCGGCTACCAAGAAGAAAATTAACTCTATCCCAGCTGAAACCAGGACACCATCCTTAGAGATTTTCAAAGCTCGACTGGACAAGGCTCTGAGCAACCTGATCAATGAGGGTCCTGTTTTGAGCATGGATCAGACTGCATGATCTTCACAGGACTTTTCTGGTCTAAATTATTCTAGGATTCAATGAATTAACAACTATGGGTGGAGTACAATTCTCACATGAAATCCTGAGTGCTCCACTCAGAACGTTTAGATGCACCCAGGTGGACTAAGGAAGAAGAATGTATTATGTCAGCATGGCATTTTATCATCAACACTCACCAGTTATTGACTTTAGCCCTCATTATAGGCCAAAAGAGCTGCAAGATCTGCTTTCAAATTCTGTGGTTGACCCTGTATGTACCCCTTAGAAAGATATTTAATTTCTCCATAAATCAGGGCAAAATGTCACTGGAGGGATGGGGGAACCTATGGATGAATCATTGTTTGTAAAACATTCTGCACAACTAAAGAAGTATTTCAAAGCAAAATAAAATGAAAAGTGACTCTGCCAAGCTCAGTTCCACTCCATGAAAACAGACAGGAGAGTTTTTGTCTGTAAGTGGAAAGTATTACCCTTTTGCTTTGGTATGTGTATATGCAGTTCTAGATAGACAAATAGATTATAGTTAGGGATATATTTACTCCATTTTCCAGAGTTAATGTGCTTGTAACTTGGATAGATCTGGCAGACTGCCACACGTTCCTTTCCTGTATGTAAATGCCCTGATAATGATAAAGGCCTACAAAATTCAAAGTATTTGTTGTTTCTAAATAGAGATCTTAATAATTGCAGTCCAGCTTTACTGCAAGAACATTAGCAGTGAATGATATTCATCTGAGATCTTGACCAAGGCACAGTAGTAGCTCATTCCACTGATTTTATTTAAGTACTCTCCACGTAGGAGAGTTTGAACACATTAACTGGAAAATTAATGATATTTTTGAATTTCAAATTTTAATATATGCCTGCAAACTGTACTGCAAATCTAGTAGGAAAAATGTTTATTGCTTCTGGAAATGGGCCATAGTGGGATACACTGCTACTTTCCAGTTAAAGATAAGCAATCATATTTTAGCTAATAATCCTGGGGAGTCAGCCAACCTAATCCTTTTTTATTCACAAACTTGATTCTCAGTAAGCCATATATGTTGTTATCCCAGCACTGTTGGAGGGTTTTTGGTTGTATATACAGCAAAAATTATTTAGTCTTGGGAGCAAAGGCTTCTACATTCTAAGAATATATATAATGTTCTGGGGGTCTGCCCAAAAGGAAAGGTATCTTAGTGTTAAAATCAGCTCAAGGAATTGTGGTATAATTCTTCACTTTAACAATTGAGATAAACTATAAAGTGAAAGAGTTTAACACCTTAAGAAGTCATGGGAGAATTCTGGGTGCTACTACAAAAAGTGATTCTACATGAAGTGCCTTTATGTCGCTCTGTCTTTGTTGAAAAGGCTTCTAGCATGTGCCTACTTGATTTATGGTATTTATACATGCCAGGATTGCAAGGAGCTGACTGACCTATCTCTGGTATTGGAATCATCCTGAATATGTTTGTGCAGTAGTCCTCCTGATCTAATTGCCCTGAGGGGATATCTGGAGTAATTAATCATAATGACCGTACTTTGATATGTGCATCTTTGATACATGTTAATGTGGCTGTTTAAAACTCTGGAGAGCCAGCATGTTCCAAATGTCTGCAGGAGACAAGGGTATGCTGCATGGCAAATTCCCAAGTATAATGAAGCTAGCTGTTAGGCCGGAGGCTTAGAAAGAAGGGGAGGCCCCCAAAGACACAGAGAAAGCCTGGGTTAAAAAGGAAGATTCTTTGGATGTGAGAAGGGAAGAAATGGACAAGTTTCTGTTGTAGTAGTGGGCTAGCCGGACTTCAGAAGACAAGCTATGAAAGGCAGGAGAAGGAAAATACAGATGACCTTGACCTGAGCCCAAAAGTTAGCTTTGATAGCAATTATAGGTTTGACTGTTTTTGGCTTGTTCTGTGGATTTATTCTACTAAATAAAAAGAAAATAATATTTTAAAATGCTGTGTGGAGTCATTTCATGTTTGTCTTAAAGTATGGACAGAAGTGTTCTGGCAAATTGTGCTAATACAGTTTAATACGTTGCTGCCCCAAGTTGCCTCTTGCGTCTCTGCTGCTGCTTATCCTCCTTGTAGCAAAGGTCAGCAGAACGCAACATGTGCCTGTGTCATCACTGATCCAACTTACCGCCCTCAGCAACTGTCCCAGGTCTCAAGCAAACAACAGAAAAGAATGTGCCTACAGATTTTGAAACAGGGCTCTGTTAAGAAATCAGGATCTTCCGGTAGACGAGGCCTGAGAAGCAGCACTCTCAGCAGTGCACACACAGAGGAGGAAGAACACTGATGATGCCAGAGCTGTGTGTACCACAAACTGACTCATTATCCACATCTGCTTTTAGATGGTTTATTTTCCCCTTCCTCCAAGCATCCTGCACTGGCCAGGGTCAGAGTTAGGATATTGGACGAGAAGGATCCAGAACAGTGAAACTAGATCAGATCCAGCCTGCATATGGTTATACTCAAACATGCTCTGAGCAAAACACTCAGATGAGCTCGAAATCTTACTAGTTAAGGTTAATAATAGCCTCTATTTAAACTGATAGTTCCTCCATGAAGCTGTTACTTAAAATCAACATAAAGCTTCTTGGTGGTTTGCCTGAGGAATCAGCCATATAAAAGTTATTCCCCAGTTAGTCTTAATTATTTGCTGAATATACACTTTTCTGTGTGCTTCAATCAGCTTCCAGCTCAACACTTTGAGGAACTGTGAAACTGTTGAGACAAAATCCAATTCACTTGGTCGAGGTCAATCATCCCAGTGGTAAAAAAGGGGTTTTTAGGTGAGCAGGATTTGGCTCTCTGTATAATATCTGCTTCCTTCAAATAAATGCAAGTGTTTATCTCAGAGCCATAGCTTTTTCTCAGTATGAGAATATCTGTATGTCTCTCCGCCTACGTAGTTCCTCTGATCTTTTACAGGGTGCTCATCACTGCATTATGCAGGTTTGAACAGTTCCTTCAGAAATTTCATCTGCAGGGTGAAGTCTTAACAATTAAAAAACTCCTATATATTGTTCATTTACTAGAAACTATTCATAAGAAATATTAGAGGAAAATGGATATTTTTCAAAGATATGGAAACATGTTTAATGGAATGCACTTAAGTGACATTAGGCAAAGCATTGTACATGTTTTGATGTATCTTCCATTCTGCTAAAGTTTCTGCTTCTTGAATATTATGGACCCGAGGGCACTACTAAATTCTTTGGAGATGGTTTGTACTCAGGTTTTTTGCATCCTAAGAAAGCTCAGGTAACAGTTGGAAAACGGTTGGCCTGAGGAGTCCATTGTGTCAGGCAGTCGAAGAAGGAATTGTATTCCAATGTAATACTCCATTGTATATAAGGGTCATCACAGCTACCCTGAAACTGGAGGATCTGGGGAATGGCTTCCATATTATTCAGCAGTCACCCACTCCTTACAGAGGAATTGGCACCTATTTGCTACCTTTATTAAATTAACTTCTGGTAAAGCAAACTTTTATATGTACAAAGTTTATGGCATGAAGGGCAGCACAATGCTATAAGGAAACAGATATCTTAAGAGACACACAAACAACACTGACCATGACTTATCAGTCGTGGTTGCTGTCTCCCTGTTGAATCCAGTCACAGTTAAGCCCCTGCCCTAATTTTAGTGGGGCAACTTAGACACCCAGCAGTAACATATGGTGAATGTGCCATGCTGGCCAACACTGATGGCCTCTCTCTTTCCTTCTCAGCCCCCTAGCTCCATATCTGATGAAACCAGACTATTTACCATTTCCACACATTAGATTCACTATTTCAATATTATTTTTTAATTCTTGGTTTCATTTAAGTGAAAACAAATTTTTTCCATGTGGGGTGGAAACGAGGTTGCTATTATTTTGAGGGAACATTGTTGTCTGCCCAATTTGACTGAAGGCAAAACTGCATGGAAAAAAATAAATTGTGTGCAGATATGTATGAGACAGTCCTGAGGTTCTGTACTCTAATGTGAGGGACTCATAAAATGTATAAGAGAGGTCAGTTTTATCAGAGGCCCTGAGGGTATCATCAGAGTACCTCCTCTGGTACCTCAGGCCATCTGCTATGGCATCTAATAACCTCATGAGAGCAATGAACAGCTCAGACTGTGATTTAGGGCTGTGGTCTGACTGCCTATTCTGGCTGCTATATGAAATGAAACTCCAATTACAGTATCTAAATTCAGAAGAGAAATGAGCAATTCAAACCTCTGGCTATTAAGGGCTGGCGTCCCGTACTGCCCATGGAGCAAGGTGGAGGCAATATTTAGACCACCAGCAGGAGCTGCCTAAGTTAACCATTGTGACCGTTTCTTTCCTGTGATGCTACAGGGAATTAGGGCCTGACAGTCCCAGTGCAGCACAAGATCTGAATTGCTCATTCTGAACTTAGGTGCTGTGGCTGTCTCTTGGTCTATCTTAAGTGTCGTAACAGGCAGGCTGAATACAGCCCTCCTCCTCCCCCTACTACTCTGCTGGGATTGTGGAAGGAGGGAGGGAGTGAGAGGAAAAGCCATCTGTGCATCCCATCAAGTGGTAAAACAGGGGGAAAAGATCCTGCTGCTTTCAGCTCTGTTTCCATCAGTGCAGAAGTGCTGACTGGGATAAGACTGAGAAAGAGTGATGGAGAGTGAAATTGAAAAGGAGAGAAAGAGATCCATGGAAGTCAGTGGGAGTTTTGCCACCGACCATAATGGGATTATGATTTAGGCCAGTCTGTGGAGATTTTAATGAGTCAAATGAAGACAGCTAAATAGTTTAAGTGAGCTATGTGCAGACTCCTTTTTCAGTATCCAGCATGCTAAGTAAGCATACCAAATCACATCCAGTGTCCATTATCCAAACGATATCATTATCCCCCAAAGAGCACTTCTCTCCTGGCAGGGCTATGTGACAGGCTGCTGCCCAAAGCACTCTGCAGCTCATGGCAGAGGGGAGATTATGATTAGACTGAAGTACAGGAACTCTTACAATTCATTCGCAAATTGGTATTAATACATATGCAAATGCATTTGGACGGTGTGAAAATCAGACTGTACATTTCCAGTTTTACCACATGACACTAGATTTCCTGTTCCTTCCTTGGTGACTCAGATATTTGAGAGTTGTGCAAGCTGGGAATGCAGGCTCTTCAATTTATCATCGCACAGCCCTCACTGTGCTCAGTCAGAGCACATTTACAATTGGCATAAACACGTTGCCCAAATTGATAAGTAAGTTTGTCCATGCAGGCCAATGCAGTACTTTGTTGGAACACTGACCTGGGTCTTAAAACAGTATAGCCAAGTGCTGTATCCTAGCACAGATCCTCTCAGGGGGACTGTTTACTGATCCCATCATCCATCACATTGATGGGTTGTATCACCTGGGTTAGACAGGTCAGACAGTGAGAACAGATCTCTCTTCAGTGACACGCATGAAGTCTTCAGTCCTGGGTTTTAGAAATCTTCAGACCTCCTGACATGTTCCCAAGATCCTGCTGCAGCAGCCTCCCTGTTCTAGCCACAGGTACAAGTACCTCGTCAGTTTGGCTCAATCATTCTGGTCCCTTAATTATCTGTATTATATAATGTGCTCTCGGTTCCCAGGGAATCCAGAATGACCAAGGGAAAATAGGCATTGTTAAGGCAGCCTTATTAAGAGCACAAAGGTCCCAGTAGTCTGAATAAGCATTGTTGACCCCTAACATAGGAGCCATTACCCTAACTTACTCTAATAGTTAGACTTTTATGTCTGAGCTTGTCACTCTAGCTTTATAGTCAATGGAGAGAAGTAGACAATTTCAGAGAATGATTGCTTTCTTCCTAAATCAGTTTCTAATATAAGATACATGAATTGCCCTCCGGAGCTGCCTATTTCTCTGCCTTGATTATAAAGAGAACCTGGGATACCATTCTTATCAGCAAATGTCTCAAAGTACCTTACACGAGATGGGAGATGTTCAGAAGATCTCTGACCTTGGCACTCTCCATTTAGGAGGGCTGCCCAAACTGGAAGCATCATCCCTCAAAACTGATTGTTTTTGAAAACAGGAGCCACATGGGATTTTATCTGTGAGAAACAATAATGAACAGGAATGAAAAAACAAAAATGAATAAACTCATACATGTTATAAAACTTATTTCCTGTGTACTTACCAGGGAAGTCTAACATTCAGGATTCTATATTTATTCTGCAAAAGCAGATGTCATAGGATTGACAGACCATTCCTTACCTTGCTGTAGACAATTAGGAAATGATCCAGCTGTGTAGTGGGAAAAATAGAGATGTGCTATCAGACAACTCCTATGGGCAAGGGGACAGAAAGCTTTCTGCCTTCTCTGCCACAGTGGCACTCCACAGTCCTCAACATGCCTGGTATTCAGTCCTACACAACCACTGCATGGCTGTTTTCCTCACTTAAAGTCTGTTGAAATCTAGGAAATAGAGACTTGTGTGGGCCATAAAGCCTATGCTTGCACCCTGCCTTGGTGGAGGTCCTTCTCCCATTGCTTTATTACCTTTTCTTCCCTTCATGCTAGCAAATCTGGGAAGCTGGTACCCACTATCCCACAATAAGATTCATCTAGTCACAAATTATTTTTTAATAACATATTTTGAAATGGCAATATCAGACCAACACTAGGTCCATGAATACAACTGAAATGCATCACTCTGACAGGGAGAACATGAGAGCCAGGAGGGTTGGCTGCTCCCCGATACTTTTGGGGAAGAGGAGTGTCTCTTGCCAGTGCAACAGGAAAAAAAAGTAGCACCTGAATAGCAGCTGGCATCACACATACACACATACACAGTGCTGACCTTGGATGTTGTCAACAACAGTGGATGGGAAGGAGGTCATTAACAGCTATATTCCTATGCTGGATCTTCGAGGATGTTATATCTTTTTAAGTATGTACTTAGCCCTCTGATGACCCTAAAAGAAAATGCAGGTGATAATTGGACAATCTGTATCTGTCAGAAACTGAGATTTTTAACAAAAGTTTTTTTGGCATTCTTTCTCCCTCCCCTCACTTGATATCTGTTGTGTGCGTATTTACTAGGTAGCCTTTAAAATCCCTTTTCCTCTCCCAACAATTACACCCGTAATAAAAATGATAATCACAGTGGGTGGAGATTGAATTTCCTTTCCTTTTAACAGAAAGGACAGGCTGGTAAAAAAATAAATGTAGTTAATTAAATGCAAATTCCTTGGAGTTAAAATGCGCTGCATACAGGCAGAAAACGTTATTTGCCATATGGTATAGGAACGCTCTGGAATGATGTCTTTTCCTCTACTGTTTTCTGCAGACTGGATTATTTGTGGCTTCCCAAGTATTTGAGTTATGCAAGCCAGCTCACTGAGTGCCCCAAAGCAGCAGAAAACCATGCTTGTTTGGTTCATATGTACTAAAAAATAAACAAACAAAAATCTTGGTTTTGCAAAGCTTTTAATGAAAGCCTAAAGTTTCACTTTTCAGTGGTTTGGGGAAGCTTTCAGAAACTTTTTTCTTCTAAGAGTCCAGTCAAGATCCCCTAGGTCACTACTGAACAGTGTTATTAAGAGCAGCGGAAGAGTCTTTGAGGGAAGTTATCAAATACTAGTAGGAAATGGTTGTGTACTTAACATGGAAATCATTTAGAATAAGAAAGAGGTTAAAAAAAGAGGAAAACATAGACAGTTGAATCTTTATTTAGTGTGGTTTTCAGATTTAAAAAAATTAATAAAAAATGGGAGTTTGCTATACGACTATGCACATTTATTTATCTAACCTTTCCAGTCTAAAATTTCAAGTTTGCTAGCTTTGATACAAAGAAAATAGAAATGATGGACAACAAATGCAGTTACTGTGTACTGTATGTTGTCAGATAAAGAACCCAAGGCAAGTTACCATGTCACATTCCTAAAAAAGTTCCTCTGCGGATTTCCGTCCTCATCCATGATTTTACACTGCTTATTTTTAAGATACACATCAACATACACCCCCCCCCCCAAAAAAAAAACCAACCCACAAACCTGCTAAGAAACAGCCATTCTGATCTCTTAGATTTACAGCTCTCTAGGAAATTGCTCTCCAAGCTCCTAAGCTTCTTTTCTTGTTGTGAAAGTGACACATGGGGACTCACACTAGTGCTTACAAACTCTGACTTAGAAGTGAAATAAAAGTTCATTTTCAAGCTATAAAAGTATATTTGGATCTTACAACAGCAACATTGCCTTAATTACACTTGTAGCTCAGTTTTTTGGTCTTTTCTTCAGTTTTATGGCCCTGTTAATGCTATCAGGTCAATAAAGTTAGCAGGTTTAACTGAAAAATTGTCAGTGAATGTTTTCAATCTTCATTGCGCAGATAGGATAATTTTTGTGATGCATAGATTTTCCTCTCTTGAAAGTAAACACTTGTCACATGAATAAGTAGGCCATGGTTTTAGTTGTTAAATCTGTTAGGTGGGCAAGTTGTTTTTTTTCTCCATACGGTGTGTAAACAGAAGGTGAATTATACACATGAGCAAAGCTAGGATTAGGAATCCTAAATTGCTCAAACTGCCCCCCCAGATATGGGAGAACTCATAGAAGTACTGCTAGTAGCTTCAGGGGCTTTGTGATTCAAAACAGCAAGAATTTATTATATATAGCACAATAAAATATACAATTTACAAATTAGGGCTGGTCAGGCAGGTTGTCTTACGCTGCTCAAAAGTTTATAAGTTTTAGCACCTTTTTACTGAGGTTTTCAATGATGTTCACAAAATGCTGTACATTTTCCCCCACAATTCTAATATGTACCACTAGCAACTTCGAGGAAAAATTGAACTGAATGTGAATAAAACTACTTGTGAACATTGAAAGCATTTATTAAATATTTCTCCTCCTGTGTTTTCTTTTGTGGGGCTTATCGGTGGCAGGTTTCCTTTAAAACCTGGTAAACCTAAAAACAGGTAGTCAATGTGATTAAAAAATAAGGAGACAATCTGTTCACATGCCTCTGCCATTCTGATTTCATTAAAGTCAAATTTTTACTTACTTTTAGAATGGTCAGTTCTGTCTTAGTGAACAAGTGGCATCATTCTTAGGACTTCTGTGAAGTCTTCGGGAATTGAGAAATTATTGGAAGGTAGAACCTGTCAGAGGGGCTTTCCTAGCAGTAGCAGGCTTTAAAAATATGATCCTAATTTTCCATTTTGCATGAAGAAAATCACAGATGATTTCTCTCTGGCTGCCCCTTGAAGTCAGCAATCTAAAGATTAAGCTGTCAATTCTTGCTAACGCAGACTTTTTCAGGAATCGTCAAAAATGTTGGCATCTATTCCAAAGATGATCAAATTAAAAACCAGACAACCCTCAACACTGTCTCTTTGTCCATTCATTACAAAGTGTAAAACACCATCTTTTGATACCTCCATGCTACTTGATGCATAAGATATACTGCATAAAAGGATGTGCGTTGTATCACAAAAATCTCAGTTTCTGGAAGCATTAGCCAGGCACTGGGCTTAATACAATTAGGTCTGCTTCTTAGCCTTGCCAACTAGCCAACGTGCAGCTAAAATGCATTTGCTGTGGGAGCTAGTGTCTGGGGAACTGGGGATCCTTGGGGATCTTTTCGTCTCTCCATATTGCAAAGTTCAGACATGCTCTTTGATTCTTTCCTGTCTTCAGTCATGCTCTGCTCACAATTTAGCCACACTAGAGAGCAGCCTGCTGAAATATTTTCATACCATCAGCTTGATTCTCTGTTGCTTTGCACACAAGTTGTCATTGCCTTGTCAGGTGTTGTTCTGACCTGTGCAAAATGTGTGTAAAAGGCAGAGTGGTTAGCTGTCATTTCCAGTAAACTTTCGTATGATGATCCTAAAGTGGATGCAAATGTATTTTAAACTTATCTTAAGACCCTTAACACACCACGGTGCTGTGTTGAGGTGTATGCCATCCTGATCTTTGTATTATTTCAGCTATGGATATTTTCTTTTTTCTTTTAACTCACATAATGACACTCCAGTTCTATCTATGTGAGAGAATTCTATATCAAACATTCTCACAAGAAGGAAAAATTTCCTTTTGTATCTCCTTAAGCAAATGAAAATCCTGTGCCCTGGAGCACTGCGTCTGCTGAAAGACCCAGTCCAAGCACTGCAAATTCAGGAGTCCACCCATGCCACTTATTCTGCTTGAATCTGTCAACCTGGAATATGTTTAGTTGCTATTACTATTATTATTGATTATTGCCTGACACTAAGTAATTATAGAATTTCCCATCCCTCCCCACAGGTTACTCATGAATTAATTCAATCAAAGTCATCCTATTATTAATTTACAGTTTCCTGAGGCCCCCCAATTCAGACTGTTGAACTGTCATTGAACAAAGATACAGTAAAAGACAAGTTTCTGAAAAACACTAATGTAGTTTAAGGTGAAGACAGATAAAGGAGATCAGCATCAATTTGCATCATGCAGAATGTACCCACTTGTCTCAGTTCAGCCTTGAATACCAAACAGATGAGTTTACTTGCTTATAGCCTTATCAACCAAAAAAGATGGGAGAAAAGTGTTCATCATCATTTAACAGATGGTGAATAGAGGCACAAAACATTAAGATCAGATTTTAAAAGCCATTTAGAAGCCTAAAGAGGCAGATGAAGATGAAATGTTATTTCTGAGGTTAAAGTTAGTGCTTATGTGCGTCATGAAATGTCTACACTCTTTTAGAAATATGTCTTTAAGAAATTTACTGAAGGTCACTAAGAAAGACTATCACAGAGTATGTAGTAGGACACATACTTTTGCACACATGACCTGTGAGCACAAGAATATCTTTGCTGCCTTGAAAACAAAATACCTGTTCATTCTGCAGAAGTCCAGTAGTGGTCCTCCATCCTCACTTCAGCATTGCAGACAGGCCTGACTTGGTGCTGTCTCTCTGTCCTGGGGAGAGTTTCTCCCATTGTGCTCATATGGCAAGGAGACAGGTTGCCACAGATAAGTTATGCTTTAAAAAATTGTTTATTTAATTACCATATGTGTCCACCAGCAGTGGCAATGAAATCTCTCCTTAAGTTTTGTTTCAGCAATGAATAGAGCCATTACAGTGATAAAATATGTAAAAACCATAAGAAAGTAGTCTTTTGGGGGAAAAAAGTGCAATATTGGTTAAGCACTTTCAACATCTACAAATCCTGCTGTACTGGGATCATAAAAGGAGATGAGCCAGGCAATAATTTCACTGTTCCCATGACTAGGTGTGCATTCCTGCTCATAAAGACACCAGATATTCTTTTGAAGAGCCCTAAATATTGCTGAGAGAGTACAGCATCATCCATGTTATTGAGCTAGATAACCTGCCTCTCACAAGCAATGGGGATCGTTTGCCTCAGGCTTTCTGCAGTGAAAGCACATCTGGAGTCAGATAAAAGAAAACGAGAGATTTTAGGGTGGAGGCTAGTGTTCCAACTTGGAGAGTTTTGCACAGGTAGAGCAACTCTTCCAGCTTTATTCATCAGATTAAAAAAAAAAGAGGGCCAAAGAATGGTGTCTTGTTCATGCATAAATGAATTCCTCTATTGCTGTGTCAGACCAGTGCTTCAGAACAGACACGTCAGGCCCTGTTGCTCCTACAACAGAATAATCCCTTAAGCAGCCCCAAGGCTACGCAGGTAGGGTCAACAAAATAAACCAGCTCTGCAGAGCACTGTCACAGTCCTGCCAGCTGGACAGACCACTGTCAAGGCAGGCAGTCCCTCTCTGGTGGGTTGACCTTGGCTGGCTGCCATACCACCATGGCTGGCTGCCATACCACCACTCAACCACTTTTTCACTCCCCCTCTACAACAGGACAGGGGCAGGAAATAAGACGAAAAAGCTCACGGGTTGAGATAAAGACAGGGACATCACTTGCCAAAGACCATCACAGGCAAAACAGACTCAACTAAGGGAAAAATAATTTAATTTACTGCAAATTAAAATAGACTTGGGTAGTGAGAAACAAAGACAAAAATTAAAAAAAAAAAAAATCTTCTCCCACACCTCGCCCGATTTTTCCAGCTTAACTTTACTTCTCCACTGCTGCCTCCTCTATGCCATAGAGCTGCCACAGATGACACAGGAGGCCTCTTGGGATCAAGCCAGATACCCTGGGATATCTGAAGTGTGTTAGGCACCTAACAGATGGAGCCAGTGGCGTTCCAGGCACTACAACTGGAATTAAAAGAAGTATTTAATGCAATTTCAGATGCCTTAGTGTACCCCACCTGGGCATGCATTTCTCCCAGGCCCAGTATTCTGCCTATTTCATGTATATTCATTGGATGTCAGGCTTTCAGACAGCCAAAGTGGCACTAGGTCAGTATGTTAAACTCCTGAATCGCTCCCCAGTGTGTAGACACCCCATTTATTTGCCTGCACCCTCATGCTGGGCTCCATCTCCCCCTGCCCCAGCCCTGACAGCAAGGAGGAGGCCAAGGGGAGGTGGGGTGGGCTGGGGGCCATGAGGGTCTGTGATGTGGCTGCAGCCCTGGGCGAGAGGCTGTCCCCACACAGACAGGAGCAACAGTGGCCCGTCCGTGTCGGCCATTTTCCCCTAGGCCTGAGTTATCATCCGTCCTTCGGCATCTGAGTACATCTGAAGAGCAACAGCCCTTTTTCCCCAGGCAGCCGAGGGCTGGGCCTTCCATCAGCCCTGGCACCCCCTGCCCCCGGTTCTATGGCGGCTCTGTCACAGCAGGCAGAACGTGGGCAGGGGCCGTGTCACAGGGGGTCGGTGACACGGCCGGCCCAGGGAGGGTATAAAAAGGGCTGCGGGTGAGCCAGCCTGGGCTGGGGGCGAGCCGGCGGGCGAGCAATGGCTGAGGTGAGAGGAGAGGGAAGGGGGCAGGGAGGGGACGGCTGGGCCTCAGGCAGGGAGGCAGGGGCCGCCTGTGGTGCCACAGTCAGGGGCTGCGCTGCCGTTGCCTTGCAGGGCCAGAGGCCCCGAAGAGGACGCGACCGGACCATGGCGCGCCCCTGCCCTCAGCCACCCCGCCGGAGAGATTTGCGGCTTTCTACAAGGACATCGACCTAAAGATAAGGAACCAAAACAACACCTGCCCAGTGCCATTTTTGAGCTCTCTGCTCCTGGCACCAGCCCCAGCAATGTGGTGGCCGTGGCACCATGGGCAGCAGGCTGGTGGTGGGGTTGGTGACATGGCCGCCCCAGGACGGGTGTCTCCTGCCTGCCGGGGAGACGTGGCACTGACAGCCTTGGCCTGAGGCTGGGAGAGCCCTGGGCAGGGGTGGCCCATGCTGACCGAGGGTGGCTGCTCCCCTTGTTTGTACATATTGTCCTGTTTTTCACAGCCTCAGGCCCAGGCAGGGACACAACCAGACCCCAGCGCACTCCTGTCCCCTCCCTCCTCAGCCGCTCAGCTGGAGATTTCTGCAGCTTTCTGCAAAGCCCTTGGCCTGGGGACAAGGACGCGGGCACAGCCCCGGCCTGCACCGCCCCACGGCCTCACAGGCAGCTGGAAGCTCCTCACAGCCACGGACAAGGGGAGCTCCACGACACCCGCCTTCTCTCTCCCAAACCCACCTCGGAATAAAGTTTCTGGTTTATGAACCCACTGGCTGGCTCTTCTGGTTTGTGTGGGGTTTGGGGGAAACCTTTTGGGGCTTTCTTTATGATTTAAAAAAGCCCTCAAATTCTCTGAAAATTAGAAAATCTAAGTCAATGTCTATAATACACTACTGCTATCTTATTAATATCTTAGTAACTTCTCAAAATCAGAGTAGAATCTAAGTTTTACCAAAGTATATAAGCCAATTTGTGTGATTCAGATGTCTCTGGGTAGACTGCGTTGTGAGAGCTGGCATAGCACGCTTTTAATTCCTGTCTAAGGGAACCTCCTCTGCTTCCTTTCTGGGATTATTTTGTTATTATTTGAATCCATGAGATTGCTAATTACATAATACAATGCCATTAAGGTACACAATAAGAACACTGTCCAGATGAAACTCTGAGCCTTAAACTCCTTGGCAATTTAACATCTCTGCTGTCGCTTCCTCTCCTGCTGCTCTGATTTTTTGAGCCAGACCTGTCCCAGAAATGTCAATGGATATAAAGGAAGTGCATAGAACTCATGTTTTGCAAAGTCGAGTGTGACACCCTCACGCTAATCAGAAAGTGTTGAGAAAGGAGATTGGTTTACAATAGGAAGAGTATTATAAAAAGTTCTGTCATGATAAATGTTCGTCCTGGTGGAACACATATCCCTTGGAGGGGCTGAAGCAACACACCAGTACAGGTGCAGTGTAGGGCTCACTGGGTTAGACTGGACTAGGCTAAATGGAAAGCTGCCTTTTCCCAGCCTGTCACCCAAGGATAGAAAGAAGGCAGAGGAGAGAGTTGTGAACTCAGTTTGAAGCAAAGTCCTTCCTCAGAGTTGAAGCCTGATTCAAATCTGTACAGTTCAAGATTAAGATACCTCTCATGAGTGATTATTTTCTGACCTATGATGCAAGCCTAGTAAAATAATATTTTGACTCAACTTGGTTACTTTTTTATAACTGTGAAATCAAGTCACTTAATCACACTAGGAATGCCTGATTATTCTGTTTCAATTCCAGCATAGTCTGTGAAGCTGATGTCTCGTATTTCTGTGGTACCAAGCTGAGGTTTCACAGTCCTTGTATGACTTGTGAACCTATTATCCCCTATTATTGATCAATGTTTTCATATTTTACTACCCTACCTGTACTAAATACCTCAGTATATATGCAGGGCTTCTTCTCAGGGCATTGAGTGTCATTTAAATGATAAGCTTTAAAGGGTATTTTTTATGCAAAACGTTTCAGTGCACCACATCTTTTATGACCTAGAGTGCTGCATTTTCATGGGTTGTGCTAAAGACCCTGACTATATTGCATTATCTGTCTGCAAAAGTATTGGTAAACCAGCACAGAACGGACCAAGCAGGCATTAGAGGTGAGACTCACCTCATCTCATTTAGATACGTACAATACCAATTTCTCACCTTCTGAAGTAGGCTTCCTATTTCAGAAGTCAGGGGTGAGAAACAGGTGATTTTTAGGTGTGATTCATTTGACCTGCTTCAGACATTGATTTAGGGTGAAACAAGTCATACCTTAGAAGTGGGTTTTGTTTTTTCCTCTGCTCTCTATAGAGTGAGGGCATATTTTGGGCATAATTCTTGGGCATAATTCTTGGGCATAACTTGGATATAAGCATGGAAGGGTGAAGTTCAGTGAAATTAATCCCACCCTAGTGGACTATGAACAGTAGAAGAGGCCCTATGTTACATATGCTTAAGTCATCTTAACTTACTCTATCCATGTTTCTATTGTGGTTCAGATTAACACTTTTTTTTATGTTGAACTAGAGCTGATCTTCATGAATGCTGTTGACCAATGCAAAATGTTTAACTCCATTTAAAGAAGTGGCTGCTCAGAATTTGCCATGATGTCTCTGCATATGCAGTCTTCAAAAAGCGATGCAGATAAAAAATGTTGTGCTGCTGTATAAGATTTCTATGACAGTCATGAAGAAGGGTTAGAAACACTGAGCTAGATTCACAGTCGTGGTGGGTTAACCTTGGCCAAGGGCCACAGTCCCACCCCGCTGCTCGCTCACTCCCCCTCCTGATTGGGACAGGGGAGAAGAGAGGGTGAAAACGTGCATGGGTCAAGATAAGGACAGGGAGATTGCCGACCAGTTACCGTCATGGGCAAAACAGACTTGACTTGGGGAAAATTAATGTAATGTATTGCCAATTAAAGTAGATTTGGGTAGTAGGAAACGCAGACAAAAATTAAAACAACAGCTTCCCCACCCTTTTATCCCAGGCTGAACTTCATTCGCACTCCTGACTCCTCCAACAGCCCCATCCCATGCAGCACAGGGGATGGGGAAGAGGGGTGATGGTCAGTACCCAACCGCCCCTCTCTGCTGCTCCTCCCTCCTGGCACTGTTCCCCTGCTCCTGCCTGGGCTCTCCGCAGGCTGCAATTCCTTCAGGAACCATCCAGCTGCTCTGCTGTGGGATCCTCCACAGGCTGCAGTGTGGGGATCTGCTCCCCCGCCTCCTCCTCCTCTCACCAAGGTGCTCACACTGCTGTTTCTCACTTTTTTTTTTCTTTTTTAACTCCCTCCTCTGCTCTTCCAACATATTTGCCCTTTCTTAACTACGTTTTCGCAGAGG
The DNA here is from genome assembly GCA_020745775.1 of Theristicus caerulescens. Lineage (NCBI taxonomy): Eukaryota > Metazoa > Chordata > Aves > Pelecaniformes > Threskiornithidae > Theristicus > Theristicus caerulescens. The sequence continues at coordinate 122,879,921 of CM036559.1, read as the reverse complement.
CACCAGCAAGTGGCCGATGAGCCCAGCTGTGGCTGCTGTGGGTCATGGAGCCGGCTGTGCCCGGCTGTGCCCAGCACAGGGCAGCCCCAGCCTCTCAGGCCATGCCAACCACAAGTGTCTCTCTCACCTCCTCTCCAATTAACATTGCTGCTTTGCTCTGTGGTCTTCTAGACCCTTCTTGACCCTGGAGGCCCAGGAAAGAGGAGAGAAAGTATCCAGAAGCAAGCTCTGCTAGAACTTGTGCCGCTACTTGGATCAGATAAAAAAGCTAAGAAGCTGTAGGAGCGGCAAGAGGAAAGGGATGTGCTGTGAGGCGGGAAAAGCGAGTTGCTGTGGGATCAGGTAAGCCCGTAAAGGGATCCTGAGCATGGGCTGACTGAGGAATCACTTTGTTGTTATGTTGTGGCCTGAATAAAAGAGCTGGAGATGAGATCCTCCTGCGGCCGGGAGGAACTGCAGCAGAGGAGGCAAAGGCAGCTTGCAGGGTGTGCTTAGGAGAGCGAGAATCTGTATGACGAAGTGGCTAAACAGGGATTAAAAGGAGCAGGCAGAAATCCCGCTATCTGTCTTGGAGACCTATTCTTAATTTTGTGCTTTTGAATCCTATCTTACACTGATGACAATGAATGACTATCATTTTTTTAAAGTTTGGAGCTGGTAATATTGAGTGGGTGGAAAAGAACAGAGATGCTGGGTGCCCTGGACTGATCCATGCATTGATGGAGATGGTTGAGCAGTTTCTTCGTGTTTTCTTGGCTGTCTGATGGCTCAGAAATACCAGAGCAAGAGTGAGAGTTTGATATAAATGGCAGGGAAGTTTGTTACTCAGAAGAGCCCTGGAGTTACAACATTTCCCTCAGAAACTGAAGTCCCCTTTAAAAAAACCTCATTCTGACTAGGTTAAGGTGCTCTAGTTATTGGCTAATCTGAGCTGATCTTTTCTCTCCTAAACTCCTTCAGGTCTTGTAAATGAGTGAAATATTCACTGGGAAAGAAAGTGACAGTCTTCATAAACCAGTCCTGCAAACTCATCCTGTCACAAGCAAGTCCATGCTCTTCATCAGGCATAGAAAAGTAATGAACTTCACGTATGTATTACCTGAACTTATTGCCAAACAACTGTGCCATCAACTGTTTCCAAGCAAATTTTGTTGTAGTCCTACTCCAGTGTTGAATAAAGCCACATTCTGAAACCTCTTATTTTCATACATTGGAAATTTGGGGTTCTTTCCAGCCCTAAATTCTTGAAACATTTGTTCTTCTCTCCCAGCTGAATCAAAAATTAATTGCTGCTGCTTTATCAAAGTGGGGGCGGTCCTGGGATGACAGTAATACAGTAAGGGCAAGATGGCTCATCTGTGTCATTGATAAATTCCTAAATTAAAGGCTGTAAATAACATGCAAAGACTTTTATTAAGGTCATGATCTCAAACCCTTCTAAGTCAATTGGAAGCTGTCAGCTGACATCAGAGCTCTTCATGTTTGGTTATATTATTATTCTTGTCACATGCATAAAACAATGCTCTGAGGTTCAAGGACACTATCTTTTTTGGTTTTTTTAATTTTTTTTAAATTTTTTATTCACTTCTGATTTATCTTCATATAAAAATTAACAATAAACTAAGTCTCCATCCCCCAACAAATATGTTCCACATGTACAGAGAATCTTAAATAGTGTCTGCACAAATTAAAACACTTTCTAAATAAAACTTACACTTTGGTAGATCAGGGAAAAAAGATCCATGTTATCCTGTGATTGGTGGCAGATACTGAATCACTTACTTAGATACAATTATGGTCAGTTGGTAGCTCAAGAAAATAATGAGGTACATTAGAAATGAAATAACAACTGTATTGTTGAAGCTATCTATCTCAGAAAGTTAGCTAAATAATGTAGGAAACCCAGTTCCTGCATCAGAATCAGGTAGTACCTGCTTCTTGAGAGATGGCTGAAGAGGGAAGACCTTAATTGTTCAAGAGAGAATACCACTGGGTTAAGTTCTTCCAACAGCTGACGATTCTTACTTTGAGTTTAATGCTTGTTCAATGATGAGCTTTTGACTAGGAATTCAATGAATGCTCTCCCCTGCAAGCTCTTCAAATTGCACTCACTCACACACTGACCCCCTTATTGTACTTTTCCTGTAGGGTCACAGCAGAAAGTTCTTTGTATATCTTACTTTGAAAATGATAGGCTCAGAGGCAAGCCTGAGAGCCTTATGACCTTTTTTTGCTCAGGTTAGCAAAGTTAGAAAATCTGAGACAGTAATTACAATCTGCTTTAAAATATTCCAACTCACCTGTAACCTCCCGCCCCCCCCCCCTTTTTTTTTTTGTGTTCTGTTTTCCCCTCTCTTCTAGTGTTAGGCGATACAACATGGTGAAAATGTTTGGATGATTTTTGAGTAGCAAAACAAAGTGATTTATATGTTAAAAACTGAAGAAACTACCATGTGGTGCTAGTCTGCTATCAGCTCTGCTGGATTTGAATTAAGGTATTGACAGAGAAGAAGTGAGAGAAGCCCAGACTCTACTGTGTTTCTGTGTACAGGAAATAGCTTCAATTTAAGTTGATCTTTCCAAGCTTCTAATTTCACAGGCATCAAATCACAGATTTGTTTGGTAACTTCTAAACTTTACTTGCACATATTGACTTTTGATTTGTAAAGCTCAGTTTCAGTCGTGTCCTAGAGGATAAGAATTGAAGCATGAAAGTTCAATGAAATTACCAAAAAATCCATTTGTGGTTTAAATGTGCAACAGAATATCAAGTTCTGCTTAAATTGCAACAAACTTTAGATCGAGTGGAGATGCACTACTTGCCAGAGATGCACTGTACCAAGAGGTATTTTGACAGAGTTCAGTAATAGTAGAAAGACCAAGGATCCAGTAGGCTTAGTGACCTGAGTGACACACAAACACATCAGATTATAAATAATAAGAAGAAAGTGGCAGTAATCTTCTATTTAAGGCTTTAATGATCAAATCCAGACACTGAGGTAAAGCGCATACTGAAGAGTGACAGTGTATAAAGTTCAAGGCATTCTCCTTTCCAAGGTTACTTAAGAAAAAGACAAGTATATTGAACAATATCCACTGTGCCAAGGGATACAAAATGGTGGCTTGGTTATGTGTCACTGTCAGGAATCTAAAATAAAAAATCACATGTATTTGATTCACTTGAAAACACCACACCAGATTTATATCTGATGGAAGTCATTGGAATAATACTGGGAATAATGAGTTTGGCTCACACCCTGGATGAGACACTGTTCAAAATGACTGTGTCACCCACATTTCTTTAGCTTTTATGGTTCTGAATGAAAATCAAAATCATGCTATGATGAACTACATCCCAAGATATTTAAAATCTGTTGTTCAAGTTAAGTTCAATTTCAGAGTGTAATACCAGAAAAATCCCACTGGGAGTTACTTAATTTTTTATACAGGTTCAACATGTATGAGAACACTTATACAGCCATTTAAAATCAATCAAGTGAATACAGTGCTCATTGGAGGTGAGCAATTTGCATTCCACATGTCTGAGCTTTCACTTACTTTCATAGGTTTTACACAACTAACTCTGTGGCGATGTTTCTGATTTACAGTGGGATGCATCACTGGTAGAGTTGAGTGAATGGTTCATCATTTCCATCAGCTGTATTCAAACCTGATGTGAAAAGTTACATATCCCATTTGAGAGTTTAATATAATCCCTGGTAGTGGAAATCCTATATCTCAGTCATTCTTAGTCCCTTTCCAGGTGAGACCCAAACATCACATTTATTTCTGCATCTTGCCTGTTCTGTTTTCATGAGATGGGTTGTGGGATAAAGATCATGGCAAGAAATCTGGCATGATATGAAAACTGTCAAGAGAGAGATATGTGCTTCCACGGGTCAGATACTGAGCAAAGTGCGTACTTGCTGGAGGGGTGGGAAAGTGGGAATTAATCTTTGCTTCAGCATTACTCGTAAGTAAATGGGCTGTACAGTTGCTAAGCAAGTAATGTTTGTCATTCTGTGTACTGCAAGTACCATCAGCTCAACTCTGCTGTCAGTTCCAACAACAGACTCTGGGGAAGTTACTCTGATGGTAAGGCAGTGCAATGTTATTTCCCAGTCACAGATGGATTTCAGCTCCCCCCCAAACTAAAATATTTGCTTTATTCCTCTCCAGACTATGAAAATATAGAACAAATCATAATGTGAAAATTGACCTTCTGAAATGTCTGTTCCCAGTATTTAGGCTATGACTTTGAAATTAAAAAAATAAATGACAGCTGTCTTCACTCTACATATGTGTTTACACATGCATTAGTTTAAACATATGAATAATTACAGTAGTTAGGGGGATTATATGCATATTGTTAACTGTGTTAAATCTTGCAGGAGAGGGCCCATCGGCCTGGAATGCTAGATACCATGTGAGTGTTGAAATTAGTAAAAAGGTTGCATCAACAGTAAAAGATGATCATTTTTCTTAGGTTGGTGTGTTCTGATACATATTTACCCACATAGGTCAAAACCAAATGTTTTGGGTTCTGTAGAAACTCTCTTCTCTCACTCCTACCCATACAATAGTGTGGAAACTGCATATGTGGAAATGTGAACAGAACAGATGACTCCTAATGCAGGATGCAGTAATTGAGAAACAATTACTCATTCAAACAGCTGAAAACATTTTCTGACCAGAAATGTATCTTGTGGGTAGCTTTCATTGCTTCTTTTTTTTGCAAAATATGTCTATTTATATGACTAGTCCCTTGGACTATTTTTAGCTTAGTGCTAATGGACGGTAGGTGCCTTTGAGATTTTATTGCTCTTTATCTTTTCAAGAATGCTCAACAATTTTAATGTCGAACTGTAAACTCACAACCCCTGGTGAGTTTTTACCCTTTGTCTTCACACATTTTTTGTCCACTTGCACTTCATTTTGATAACAGCGATTGCATCCATTTTATTTCCATGTGTAAAATCCAAGGCATTTTCAGTGTGCTTTTTCCTGTAACATGGTAGTTCCCAAGGTTTTGAGGTCATAAGTGCTGCAGTTTGCACATCTGGGCTTTCAACTCAACTCCCATTTACACTTCAATGCTTGTCCTCCCCATCCTTTGAGGTCTGTGACTGCTTGTTTGGCAGCTTTGGCCATGGTGAAAAATAAAAGGTAGGAAAGAGCAATAAAATTGAGAAAAGGAAAAAAAAATCCTTGTGAGATCATCTATCTCTTCCATTGCAGGTCACAAAGACTGAACAAGATGGTTGATACAAATATCTCAATTCTGTTTTGCAAGCCCTTGGAGCATTGTGTGTGGTGCTTTCCCCCTCATCCTAAAAAGGGGAATAGGAAAGAGCTGAGAGAAAGGCAACAAAGGTTAAAAGATATAGAAGGTTTTTCTAGAAGTAGCAGCTGAGTAGGTGAGGATTTCTTAGTCCTCAAATCAGAAGACTTCAGAGGAGTCTGAAGGAGTCTGATAAGCTTCTATAAAATTATGAGTGTCATGGAAAGGGTAGATATAACTCAATTATTTATCACACTCTTTAAAGACAAGAACTATGGATCACCAAATAATGATATCAGAAGTTATTTTCAAACAAATAAAAAAGCAGTGGTTTTACACAGAACGTGCTAGCACTGTGGACCTCCCTGTGAAGGAATGCTGTGTACAGCCAAAATTTACATTGGTTTAAGAGCTGACTAGACAAGCACATTGAAATTAAATTCTTGGAAGATTATAAAATACACAGAACGACATCCAGTTCAGAAACTCCCCTGAGCTGAAAATAGTTGAAAGATGAGACAGTATTAGAGGAGCAATCAGATAGACATGCTGTTTTCTTACAGATCTCTAGACATTCATTTAGGGTCATTGCTCCTTCTGGTTATCTTCTTTTGGAAAGCCATCGCCCCCTCCCTAACAAAATCAAAAGAAAGGGACTACAGAAAAGAATCTGAGCAGAACAAAATAATTCTGAGGAGCAGTGAATGACAGTGGTGAAGGTCATAAGGTCAAAAGTGTAAAAAAAAAAAAAAACAGTTGGAGGGGGAAAAAGAGTGGGACACCCTGACACCATCTCCTTCTCTCTGAAGGCACCCAAGGAGCCGGTAGAAGCTCCCTGGCCATGTTCTGCCTGGCAACATGGCAAGACACATGAGCAGAAATGTACCACATGCTTGGATCATCCCCTCAGCCTTCCTTTTCCTTGAGCAATGGATGTCTGGCTTGAGTAAGGCCAGGAAGGGTGGGCTGAGGAGGGCCAGAGATTAAACAGAGCTTTGGATGAAAGGTGAGAGGAAAAGCACAGCCAGAACCTCAAGAGATTTTGGTGAAGCAGAAAAATGGACTGTAGCCTGGCAAACTCAGTGTACATGAGTGCAGGATTGTCTCTTGCCACAGGAGGGAGAAGTAAGGGAATCCCATGGCCCATTCCACAAGCACTCCTCTACACACTGTGCCACAGAGATAGTCATCCATCATGGCCACTGTTGGTGAACTCTTGATATGAGCCAGTGCAGCTGCCTTTATACTGTGAATGGGAAAATATTCAGTAAATGGGATAATATTCAGAAATGCACAGTTAAGAATTTCAAAAATAGCAAGTGATTTTTGAAGTCATCTTTGCTTGTCTTTATTTTGAAGTGATGAATTTTTAGCACCTTATAGAATTGAATTTTCTATAAGGATTCCACATATCATGAGTGCTCTTTGCACATATGAAACCTTGTCATGACATGTAACTGGATATACAAAATGTCCCTATCATAGGTCCGAATATAAATTGAGGATATACACTCATGCTGCAGCAGAGTATATCAACATTTCAGTTCCTCAGTGGAAATGAGTTTGAGATGTGCTACCTTCAGTTCCTCCACAAGAGGCTTTTCTTTGAATCCAGCTGAAATACAGTGGTGTGAGATGTGATTGAAGTTAGAATTTTCTAAGAACCTATATGGGACAATGTCAGATTACTTTTACTCTGTGAACATACCAGTTTCTTATTTTCTCCTAGTCTCCACTGTGACTGGTAGGACTGGTTTGCTTTGTGGGCTTTTTCTTTGTATCATTCTTCATGTTGGAGATATGGATAATGGATTCAGGAATTTAAGTATCCCTGGAAACAGGAGAAATTCCTGCTGTGGCTTACAAAATAAAAGTAGCAGCTACTGCAATGTAGACAACATGCTGATAGTTTTGCAAGGTCTCGTTTACATAGTCTTTCAGGATACACTGAGCTTGATCCACATTTCAGACAGAGAGGAGGCACTGTGATTTCAGAGGACTTCTGCAAAAACACATGTGAAGACTATCGCAGCAAATTCTGCACAGCTGTAAGTCTCATTGATCTGGATTTTTTAACATTCTGCAATTAGCTCAAATTATTAACAGGTTCTCCATGGCAATTCAAAATAAAACTTTCAAACAGAGGAATGTTTACCCGTTGGTGATGAGGCTTTACCACCATGCCAGTTTCCCCACTCACCATATAACTGTAGATTCAAACTTCAGTGAAGCAACGTCTCCAGCATTAGACTGTTTCAAAATCTGCTGGACCTCAACATATTAGGTTTCTGATCTGTTACATAATGGAGCTGTCTCTATGTGGGCAGGCACTGACAACACAGTGAAAGAAATATTAATCTATCCGATATTCAGGGGACACAGTTAGTGTGACAAATCACACAGAGGTGAGGCCATACTCAATGTAAAGAACGTACCAATAAATATGACTTCTTAGACCAGTGAGTTGTACATCCCTTGGCTGCAAGCTAAAGGATACTTCTCTGCATCTTGCATGGTAGATAGAGCTGGGGAATAACTACATCACTGGACTGATTATATATGTGACCTCTCACCCAAGATGTAGAAAGACACCAAGGGGTCGGTTGCATGGGTCAGCAACCAGTGTTGGCACTCGATGAACCTGCTGCTTAGTAACACAGGAACAGACATTCTTTGCCCATGAGTTTTAAGCAATTTAATTAAACGGACATAGATGATTTGTTTTGAAGAAAAATAATGGCGATAAATAAAAAATTCAGCATTGTTGTTGTAATTGTGCTTTGAGCAAGAAAAAAACTCTTCTCCTTCCCCCTGAATTTTAAGAGAGTAAGAAAAAGTGACTTTAGTCAAATGTACAGAGTGCACAGATGTCCTTCTTTAAAAGCATATCCAAATCCTCTAGTATAGGGGCACTATTTTTAGTTAACAAAGAAAATAGTGGTTAGGGTTGGAAGAGGCTTTCCAAAATAGCAGAAAAACTAAGGATATGAGAAGGAATGTGTTCCAGAGAGCGGCCCTCAACTGAAGAAACTCTAGGCCATGCAGGATGTGTTAATTCAATTCCTAAAATTTCTTTTTTTACACCAATTTATCCCTTTCCAGCCCTAATGCAAATCTGTACTGTAGCCCAATAAGTCCTTAAAGCTGACATAACACCTTGCTGCTGTGGCTGAAGAGAAGGATGCCTGTTCCTCTCTCAGTTACCTTCTCCACTGTTGCTCCTGGTCATGATTATATTGTGCTGGCTCTGTCACTTGCCAGATGTTCAGAAAGTCAACGGAATATGAACACAGTCCCAAATGGATGACTATTCTTTCTGGATGAATGAGTTAAACTGGTTTACAGAAGAGTACCAGGGTCACTGTAGGGAAAGGGAAAGACTACATGAAGAACAGAAGAGTAAAGGGATGGAAGAGAGGAACAGAAGTGAAGGGGGAGAACCAAAACCTATCATATTTGATGGCAGGGCTCTGTATTCTATCTCGAGGAATCTATAATTTCACACTAAAAGCAATCCTTATTAAATGTAATTTAAAAGACAGGATTCAGATATACCAATAAACTTCAGCAGAGATCAGTAATCTCTCTAGCACTGTCCATGATCAGTTGAGTCTTATTCTGAAACCCTGCACCTAATGTGGCTCTGGATACAGGAGAATCTTCACTGTAGCACAGCATTTGCAGAAAGACTACAGATAAGCCAGTGCTGTCGACAGACACCAACCTCAGTTTGTACCAATGGTCAGCAGAGAATCTAGAAATAGTTTAGTTCTCTCATCTCTTCTATTTCTAAACCTTTTTGCTATAACCCTACAGAAAGGACTGTAACAAACTAAAGTGTCGCTTTTAAAACTCGGCTGGACAGGGTGCTGGGCCATCTCGGCTAGACTGTGCTCTTGCCTAGAAAGGTTGGACCAGATGATCCTTGAGGTCCCTTCCAACCTGGTATTCTATAATTATATGAAACTAAGAACAGCCAGATAACTAATACCTGCAGAATAAACCCAGTTGAAATGAGAGGCCTCAGCCAAAAGAAGTCATCAAGGCCTGTGAAATTAGTTTCAACTATACAAACACACTCATCTTCAATCTTTGTTTCCAAACCTTAAGAAAAATCTGTAAATTTTAAGTGAGACTATTCCTTATTTCAGGTTTATTTTTTGGTTAGATACAGCTATTTTTAACCTATATCCTAAATGCAATAGATTCAACCCTTCAATATTTCTTCTTCAAAGTCTTACTCAAATACTGACCTTTAAAAGTTCTAACTATAACTACTTTTGCAAGGCCTGCACTTTCAGGAAACAAAGCTCACTCTGTTCTCTGCTGGAAATATAAGCTCCAGGCCTAAAATCAGCAACCCAATTCCTTTTCTTATAAGCTTTAACTCTACCATTAACCACAGACAGGTGTCCAATACCTATTGAAAAACCTCATATAAATTATGGACCTCAGCAGAAATCAATCTACAGTCTAGTCTGGTGGGCTGCACAGTATCCAAGAAAAACAAAACAAACCCAGAACATGTTGGCAGGTAAGCTTTTCTTTATATTTTATACCACTTACAGGTGACTATAGAATCAATACAAAATATTTTTCGTTGCTATGAGCTGGACTTATGTTGACGCTTCATAAGTGACCAGTATGACATACAAGTCCTTATTTTCCCATCTCTAACTCTGTTCTTAATCTCAAAATTATCAGTAGTCAAAGGAATATTATGCAGACAAGGGTTGTTGTCTCTCAGAAAACATATCCCCCATCCTTGCCTTCTGAGCTGTACAGGAGGCAGCTATAAATCAAGCTTCTTAATAAAGTAACTTGCCTACACTTGGCTCATAATCTTTCAAGAACTGCCAGCTTCCCCCCACACCTGACCAACTGCCCACACACATTTAGAGCAGATTTAGGTCCTGTACTTCAGTTCTGACATGTCAAACTCTGTCCCTTAGTTGCTGTTCGATCTTTCACATCAGAGATGGAGGTAGATGAAGTAGCCTTACTTTGCAGGAATATGCAACTAACACAGGGCACAAGAAAAAAAATCCCTGAAGTCTTGCAAGGGTAGTATGGATATCCAGGTTTCCGTCACTCCTACCTTGTGATTGGAAAAACGCACCAGCTTTTCCTCTGATCTCTGGCCCAGGCTAAACCTGTAAGAGGTCTGACTTACCCACTCCCCATTTTGTTGGGAGCTTTATGGTCTGGCGGGTCAGTCCACCAAAGGATGATTCTACAGGTTCTGAGAAAGGGACTCGGTGCTGCATTGCAAGGCCTTCTCCCGGTTTGCTTTTCTGTGTTGAAGAGAAAAATCTAAGGTGGGAGATGTCTTCTACTGCTGACATTTAATTGTTCTAATGGGCATGGTTTCCTGGCTATCGTCAAGGCAAGGATTAGACATGATGTGTGCTAAAAGAAAAATTTTCTTTTTTTAATCTAGATGATGCATCTGATGAATTTGATTCTTCACACTGCTTTGCCAGTCCTCCCAAACTATCCATAAACTTAGCCATGAATAACCACAGTCATCAAGCTGGTAACACCATTAATTATCCAGTTGTGATGTCTCTGTGCCATGACATCTGTAAGTAACTGCCTGCAATCTAGATAATCCTACAAATAACTGACAATTAATTGCATGTTGTGTCTTTCATCCTCTACTACAGCTCTGACTGTGAAGGAATCACAGAGGCACTGCAGGATCAAAATAAGTAGGTTTACAAAAGATATGTGATCCTTATTCCAGAATTATCCTTTAAATTACATAGCTCCTTTCCCAGTGCTTATTCCTCTCACAATACCCAAACATTATGCTCCAGACTGCTAAGTATGTGTAAAGGCACTCATTTTTTTAAGTAGAGTTATGTTTTGCTTCTATTTGCCTTTATGAAAGTCTTAAGAGTTATTCTGTTACTATAAAAAAAAAAGAGGATTTAGAATAGTTTACCACAGTGAGAGGCTGAAATCAATATTGTTTATACGGGCATGAATGTTATTGACTGTATATTTACAATAACCTCCAGAAAGTAACTCTTAAACCATTAAACCTCCTGGTAAAGTATACACTTTCATAAATCTGACTAAACATTTTACAATAATAATTAAATTAATTACTAGGAGAAAACAACACATTTGATGGATTTTATCCTTAGGAAAAAATGAGACATTTCACTATTGACTTAGTTCAAAGTGCCTGTTTTCTCCAGTCTGGTATTTGCAACTGGAAAATTACCTTTTCTTTGGAAGAAAAAAGACTTCACAATGAAACATAACCCAAACAGGATTAATCTGAAGACAATTGGCTTAACTTGCACAGAGTATTGTTTACAGTGGTGTTGATAGAGGGCAGCTCAGAAAAATGCACCCAGATGTCATTGTTTGGATGTAGAACATTTACACGTGACTAAGTAATTAATTACTCCATCCCCTTTAAACCAAGGTTTGCAGGGAAATTGGGGCTGAAAATGAGTGCTCAAGAGCTCCCAGAAACAAGATAGCTGAGGAGCACTTTTCATTAGTTCACTATGTTACACATAAGTGCCCACTAGAGATCATTGTCCACATACATAAAGCATTTTCAGCAGATCACTGCTGCAGACAGTTTTCAGTCTTATAGAGAAGGCAGACTAATAAAAATGAAAAAGAGGTTCAGAGACATGAGGTGATGATTCTGAAGATTCATAGTTTGTCAGTGACAGAATTGGGGACCAGGACTCAGATCTGCAGATTAGGAAAGATCTAAATCTGTGCGAAGTGTCTATTGATTTCTTTTGCGTTTGCGTTATTTATTCAATATTAAAGACTTCAATGATTTCATGGCCACCTAAGAATTGAGAAGATTGGTTAGGTGCCACTTTGCAACTGAAATCCATTTTTCTTACACCACAGGATTCCCGTGATCTTTCTGGATTTGACTCTGGCCAGATCCCATCTCCTGTCATTCAATGGACCTATGGATTTTCATGATGCAAGATGGCTGGAAAAGAAAGAATTCATGGAGGTTCATGGCAACCTGACTTTGTTGATGAATAGCTTCCTTCCCCTTCTTTTTATTTTTTTTTTGCAACTAATTTTATGACCAACAAAGTAATGAGAAAGATTAATTTAGCAGCAATATTTTGGACTTGAGAGCAATAAAGCTACAGGCCATGAAGCTAAAATAAGACACAAGCAGAATTTCAGTATTATCAGTAGAGAAAAATTAAGGTTTGGGGAAGTATTATACAGAGAATTGCAGACAGATTTAGCTTAGGTTAGTAGGGCAAAATAGAGAGCCAAATGAAAGATTATCCCAAAAGTGAGGTTGTGGCTGAATGCTGATCTCAATACTTAATCCACAGAAATGATCTCTCCTTGTGTCTTACCCAGTCTTTCTCATTTTATCTTTTATGATATGTTACACTGAGTAGGTTACTCTTATTTCCCTCCGGACCCATTACCTGTAGCTGTAGCTTCACCCTTCCTCCTTCATCCCTTTAACGTTTTGTACTTGGCCCTAAAACAGGAAAAGACTGTAATTCAGACTCATAAGGGAAAACTGATAGGAAGGGCAGAGCCTCACTTAAGGCAATGAGAAGTTCCTGGCATTCGTGCTCTCTAAAGACACACAGACATCTAGACATCTTGTCCGCTGTCACATGAGAGGGAACAAAAGTAGTCCACAGTGTTAAGCTTTAAGTGGGGAGTGACTCAATTGCGGGATTCCTGGAATTCAGGCTGGGTGAATCTCGACCAAGCAAAATACAAACACGGCAGAGCAACAGTATCTTGAAAACAATATAATTTTACTAAACGGAAAACAGGAGTATGTAATTTTCCAGTAATGTCAGACACAAAGTTTTTAATTAGCAAGGCTGTGGATAAACGTGGAATATATAATTTATCCAGAGGCTGATCTGATGCACTGTTCTGATCCCAAGAGCTTATATTGTTAAAAATCCTCCTCTTGCATTGTTGGAAAGCTGCGCATCCTCTATGCTCTCCATTTGCAATTTTACTGTCCTGCTGAATCACCCAATGTTCACCTTCACATTCTTGGCAGGCTTTAATGTGTTTGCTTACAGTATAATTAAATGCTCTGTATTCATTACTTCCAAGCTCTGACTTACATTTAGTCTCTTCAATGTAATTACTCCACCGTGTACATTCAGTCAAATGTGCTATTCTGTGCCTGTCCAAATTTTATTAAACAAGGGTAAATGTGTGGTCAATTACACCATTACACTTACAATTGTATCTGTCCTTAAGAGAAGCTCTTGAGCTTCTAGTGTGCTTTCAGTGACATGAATTACAGGCATATAAATCCCTTTTCACACTCTTTTCTATCAGTTCTTGTGTTCTGCCTGCTATTAGCGGCAAATTAATTGACTGCGGGGGAAAAAAACAAACAAGCTCTGGGTTAGATCAATGATTTCAGATGGTGATAAAAGTAATAGAGAGAGGATCTGTAGTCTTCCTGAATCTACTATATTGCCAGGGTTAGTTATCCAACACGATCTCACTTTCTCATTATCCTCTGCTGTCATATTCCAGCAAAACAAAACAGAAAGACTGGGTGAACCCCCAACATCTAACTACTAGAAATATTGTGGTTGGAAGCTGTTATCCTGTCAATCCCACATGTTAATCCTATCGAGATTCCTCTTTTGCATATCAAGCTCCAGAGAGCAAAACCAAATTAACTGTAAGACTAACTTAGAAATCTTCAGGCTTTTTAAAAGATATTCTCATTTGCTTTCTAAAATAAATTACCTGTAAGACTAACTTTGAAATCTTGAGAGTCTTTTTAAAGATCTTTTAATTTGATGTCTGGTGTCTGATCTTTGGAATCACATGCATGTCACTTAAAGTAGAGGTCATTTTGTTTTGTTTTCCAGATGAATTTCCTGTTTCTGATATAATTTCCAACTGCTGCAGACTGCAAGATCAGGGCAAAAAAAATATTAACAGTTGGATTAATCTCACTTGACTTTAGTTAGGCGTGTAGTCTAAACTAGTTGTCTAGGCACACAGTGGAGAGAAACAGACACCTCTAGCAGGCAGTACAGCCCCTCCTAAACAAAAAAAAAAAATAAATTAAGGCAGGGTCAACGAGCATCTCTAAGAGGCACCTGTCCCCCTCTCTCTGTTAAAGCAAGGGAGTCTAAAGCTTAGCTGTGTAGAAGTTCCAGTCCTAGTCTAAAACTACATACAATGCCCCCAACCTCCAAGCAAGTGTATTGAAAGATAACTTGACTTAATACAAGAGTTTATGCTGAACTGAACAAAGAATAAATTGAAATAATTTTGCATTTGATACCATATTCTCAGAGAATGAATGAGCACTTATGCCATTTCTTGCTGTTTCTTAAACTTGCTTTGCAGAAAATCCTTAGCCGGAGTGTGACAGAAGACAGACATGAATTTCTTGTCTTTCTCTAAATTAATAGCTTTTAGACTAGCTATGCATATTAAAATTAATTTTTTTAAAATAAGCAATAAAACACAAAGAGATAAAACCTAATTTATAAATAGTTCATATCAGGTTGAAATAGCATCTAATGAGTTTCATCCTGAAGTAAATTCATATTGTCAGGTTTAACAGCCTTTCATAAACTGGATTTACACTCAGCAGGCTAAATTCTCCTTTCAATTAATTTTCATGAATGGAGTTCGCTGTGGTGTAAATGAGAAGAGAATCTGTCTCCAAATGCCTAGAGGCCTTCATTGGGAGTTTGCTGATGATGCACACAGGGGTACTAAAACAATGTTATCTTCATCTAAGCATAGCCTTAAAATTAGATAGCAGTTAAGATATGTCCTCTTTTATTTTGCTGATTTGGAAAATGGAATACATTTATTGGAAGAAAGGATGCAGATTAAAAGTCAACGAGATTTTATTGCATCACGGATAATTATTTCCCATTGTTTTACCATTTTTTCTTCATTTAGGAAAAGAAGATGATTCAAATAATTTTATCAGCTCAGTAGCTTTATGTTCCACATATAATGCAAGAAATTGGAGTAAATACAGGATTTTCAATAATGGACCTTTCATTTCTAATTTAATTGTCTTAAAAAAGTGATGCTATATACATGCATAGGAAGTATAGCATGTACTTATATCTATAGTAATGGTATATATACATTTCAACATAAATATGCCATTAATAGACCTCACCACTGATATCATGGCAGTAGATGAAAGTTGTTTGTAAGTTAGTTTGAAAGTTGCACAGCTAGAAAACTTCTCTAATTTTTTATTTTTTTGCCATCCAAGAAGGAGTACATGCAATATAGAATATAAAGGAAATAAAGTAATAGCTAAGAAAAGATTAGTTAAAAAAATCTAATGGAATTTAATAGGTCATGTAACTCCATAAGGTTTCTCTGGTAATTGCAGGATAAATGTGTAAAGGGATATGATTTTAAAATTATAGCTACCAATAATTACTTTGGGGTTAGGAAAAAATTTCCCTTCTATAGGTCTGATTTATCTTCATATTCAAGGTATCTGAACTAGACATTGGCTCAGGATAAAATATGGGAGATAAGTATTAATGTTATCCACTATGTCATTTCCTATGTTGTAGTAAGACCCTAAACTTCATTCCACCCAGTGGCTTTTAGTCATCTATAAGTGATTATGAAAAGCTTTAATGATATTAATAAATATTTCCTTCTACCTTCCTGAGCTCCCTTAAGCTTCTGATTGAAAAAAAATCCTGTCTGTATTTCCCTAATTAAACTGCATCCATACCAACTCATGTTATAGTTGTTCTCCTCTAGAGGTGCAAGTAATATTTCCTAATACATAAATCAATGCACATCAATCCAAAAGAAAATCCATGCTTTGTAACTGCCCTAGTTTTCTGCACTCATTTATTTCAAAAGTTTTTTCTCATTATAATCTTTCTTGCCCTCTCTAGCTTCGTATTCATGTCTATAGCAAGTGACCATCCATGCCTATATACGTTTCTTTTTCTGGTGCCAGAAGAAAGTCTTTAAATAAAATGAAACTGTTAGAGAAGCTCTATTTTGCAGTATTTAACTCTTCTGCAGAATAAAAAAGGCTTGCAAGAACTTAGGAAGACAGTTAAGCATTATCCATTTTGAAACAAAGAATGTAGAAAAAATTATAATTAACTTTTCGTTTTCATCGTGTTATTTAAATTCTAATTTTCTTAGCAATAGCTCAAAATAACAATAATACTTTTGCAGTAGGAGGAACAGTAGAAAAGCATAAGATTTTTTTTCCCCAAAAAAATCAATGCCACAGCTACAGTGAGAGTGAGAACAATATGAGAATTGAAGAGGGGAGTGTCTTCAATATTTCTCTTTTTTTCATACATTCTGTTAAATGCATTAGTTTCTTAAAGTTTTGTTGAAGCTAAATTATAGAGCACTTACATGCATTTTTTTTCAAATAGCCTGGCAAATAAGGCTACTTTTCTTAAGTAACAATTTACAGATAAAAGATCAAAAGGTACACAGTCCGGTTCAGCTTAGCAACACAGCTACAACAGCATGGCATTTCATACAACTTGGTTTTCTTGCTTCATGACTTGAGTGTTTCCTTCTTGGCAATCTCTTTTTAGTATTACAATTTTTGGCACAAAAAACTCAAGAGATGGGAATTTATTTCTCCAGTGACAAATAACACATCTGGGGTCAGGAACTGTATCTACCAGATCATATTCTAGAATGGCTGATTAGAATTTTCTCTCAGCTTTCCTGTTTTCCAACATTATGTGCATCTGAAAAACTGGTAAGAACCCAGTGAAATACAGAAAAAAACCCCATGATTCCGCTTGCTTTGGACCAATATCCATGCATGCACTAATATGTGTGAATAGTGCTGTTATGTCCTAGTGAAATACTAGGGGAATTGGCTAACTTTAATGTAGTTTTCTTAGTGTTAGCATATGACCCAGGGTAGGTTGCATCCAGAGCCTGTGGACAGTGGTGGGTCCTTCCAGTGGGTAATTCACCCTGGCTAAGAAAAGTGTTTAAAGACATCATTTCACAGGGAGCTGAACCTAACAGCTCTTATTTCCTCCCCAACCAAAAGGTCTCAGTACCAGATCCAGTACTTGCCATTCATTTCCAATTTAATGAAAAAAAAAAAAAGATCCATTTAAGTACAAGACCAGTGCAAAGAAAAAGGCACAAACACGTTGGGGATGGGGATGAAAGGCAATGGGAACATGTGCTTTCTGCAGCAATGAGCTGCTCATCACATCTCATACAATCATGCCCTTAAATGGAAGGCACTAAAATATCAAAATGTCTCTCTCACTTCTCTGTCAATGAAACTTAGGTGTCTAGCTCAGGACACCAGATCTGAAGGGCTGGAATTAGCTGACAAGATTCCTATCTCAGATGTTTATTGCACTATACACAACACATCAGATGTGATGCTGAATGGGGCTAGCTGATAACATGGTGCCAGGCCAGTTAAGTGCCCATTCAGCAGAGCAGTAACAGGAGCTTCTCGGAAGCCTCTGGGTTTATCTCCAGGCAAGTTTGCAGGTTTTGTTTAGTAGGAGTTTTCAGAATCCCGATATCCATGTAGATGAGAGTTGTAAAGAATTCAGGTTTTCCCATTTCTGAATGTCACTGCAGGTAAAATCAGCCTGCTGGAGAAGGAAGTGCCTTGCTTTTTGTGGTTGTTCTTGGTCACAAGGGTCTGTCTCAAAAAAGCAATCTGAAAGAGCTGCTTCCAAACAATTTCAGGTGTCCATAGAGACCTTTAGCATTAAAGGCATGAGTTAGGACTGTGACTCCTGATGTGGTCACTCCATGGCTGTGCAAAAGGACTGGAGTGACATCAAGGACCCCTACGGATTTGTTGATATTGTAAACTATGTGTGGGTCTGAGTAGGTTCTGAAGTCTGCCTCTGAAAATCATCAATGCTATGTATAAGCAAAGACATAATCAGGACTAGACTTTGAGCTGTGAAACTCTTGGCAGGGAAAAGCCTGAATACGCAGGACAAGTTCTTGTTCATATCATTTGGGTGGATCTTGGACGGGGAGGCCTGAATCCCTACAGCTTTGCTCACAAGCAGGAAACCAAAATTCAACTTTCCTTAGCTGAAGCACTGGCAATAGAAAACTCATCAGGGACTGGGTAAGACACATCTACAGTAGGATCTCAGCCCTTATCTCAAGTGTTGCTACTGCTAGAAGTTCCAGGCCTAGCAGGGAAGGACTCTGCCAATGCAGGCAGCTCTAACACTGCCTTAAAAATAAGTTTTGATCTGGATGGTACCACAGGACAGCCTTAAATTATACCATTCTGCAACTTAGAAGTGATATTCTGAAAGATGGCCTGGAGCCACTAAAGCCTTCTCAGCTGAGAGATTTGTGCTATACCTCTAAGACCTCTCATCTGTGATATTTAAGAAAAAGCTAATAGAAAAGGACAGAACTTTTCTTTTTTTTTGTGTTAGACCTTTTCTGCAATAAACTGGGAATTAATACAAAGCCAATGTGTCATCACTGATCAGCCTCATTTTGGTCCACAGATCATTCAAACACCTCATGCCATTATGCCAGGGATGCCCTGGCTCAGATATACATTAAGTTACCTGAAAAATTAATCACTTTTTTTTTTCCCCCAAACACTATGTATAATACTGAGTTGCTTTGCATCGTAGCACCTAGACTATTTTTATCACACCATTTTTTATCTATGACAAACGTGTGAAATAAATAACCACTACTTTTCCCTGTTTCACAGAGCTGGGGTGTTGTGCTTGACTGTGATTTCAGCTCAGATAATTTGAACCAGAGATAAGTGTTTTGAAGACCATGGTGGTTTAAAGCTACATTTACCAAAGCATAGGCTACAAACTTAGAATTCTGTTGTATCAGGGGATTGTAAGCTAGCCTCAAGTGGAAACAAAATTATGTCCTCGTTAGGCTGAATGTATTATGTCTCGTTTGTTCACCTACACACTTTCTTCATTTTCCCCTCTCCCTTTTGGAGCTTTATGCACTGCTGAGGTCTACTGTGCAAAGGGACCAAACTACAAATAGTCTGTCCATACTAATACAAAAAAAAGTGGAAGTGAAATGCAAACCCAGGTCAATAAGAGGGCAAGGGGATTTATGCATATAAACACAGTAATCCTGTTTCTGTCATCATGCATACCAGGCCAAAACTGGGGTAACTTCATTGCCTTAGAGGAGTTCTTCTAGATTTGCATTTGAATGAGTATATAAATAACTGGGCCTGGTAAATCAGTCTGACTCATTCTAATCCAGGAGATACTGGCTTTTAGCTATGTGTTGAAGCCCACCAGTACATACCAATTCACTGGCCAGCTTATTAAAAAAAACCCAAACCATCAAATGAAAGAGTATTAAGATTAAAAAAACCCTTATTTCCAAATCTGGATGTTTATTTTTAGTGTATAAAGAAACTGTAGTTCACACATTTGTACAAAAAAGGTATCAAGAGTTAAGCTACTTTTAAATAAACCACATGAATAAATAACACACAGATTTCAGCAGTCTACAGACAGCACTACAGTCTCTCAAAAGCAAAACTTCAGATGGTTTAATAGTTCAGCTGTATTTATCAACTACTACTTTGCTGAGCAAGTCTGCTTTTCAAGCCCCAGCAATCAGGGATATCATCATATGAAAACAGTTTATGCCTCTCTCTACTTACTATCATAAGATTAACTGTGGATAGCTAATAGAGATTACAGAGTGTATTTTACCATCAGCATTTATGCTTTCCAGGGTCAGCCTTATCCTTCTAAAGAGATACCACAATGGAAGATGCAGCACTATATCAACCAGAAAGAATACAAATCTCAGTTGATCAATGAGTCACATTAGCTGTTTGGAGATTGATGGCAGCTCCAGCAATTCAGAAGCTTTAAAAATATATCCATAAGGTCAAAATATAATTTAGTACTTGTTGTCTTGCAGGGGTGCTGATAGGAAATGCCATTTCTACCACTCTGATTTGCTTCTTTAGAGGGCATGTCTTAATGCAGAAAATTTGTTGCTGTTGTTGCTGAAGGTTCTGCTAAAGCTTCCCTATAAAAATGCACTTAATCTGAAAGCTGCAGTATTTCATCTGCTTTCAGCCTTTAATAGAGTGGAGGAATTCATTAAGTCATCTGAAAGCAATTTTCAATTATGAAAATACAATTTAAATAAGGGAAAGAGGAGTCTTTGAAGATGACAAAAGTGGGAAGTGATTGACACACTCTGTTGTCAGCTGGAATCAATTTCACACTTGGGGAAAAATACCTTTGCTGGGGAAAGATCATCCGTCAGCAGGCGGCAAACTGCAGGGAACCGGGAAAGGAGAGAGAAAGTAAATCCCAT
The DNA here is from genome assembly GCA_020745775.1 of Theristicus caerulescens. Classification (NCBI taxonomy): domain Eukaryota; kingdom Metazoa; phylum Chordata; class Aves; order Pelecaniformes; family Threskiornithidae; genus Theristicus; species Theristicus caerulescens. The sequence continues at coordinate 122,859,310 of CM036559.1, read as the reverse complement.
CTTAAGCAAAATATTCAGCAGCCTGAACACCCTTCACCTTGACAAAATGAAACCTCTTTAATATAAGTACTGAACCTCATAGCATGGGCACTCAGGGCAAACACTAAAGAATTATAGGAATATAACTATCTGTCCAAATTTGGGTCTTATTCAGGCACAATGCCATTTGGCTTCAAAACCAGCTTTGTCTCAGCAAGCACTGCAAGATATCCCTAAGGGTTTTTACAGCTGCTGAATAACACAGTATTCTATATAATAATGTAAGTAGTGTTAAACATGCAAAGTCTCAAGCTATACTTTGCAGTCTGTTGTGGGTCTGAGAATCAGCTGTTACTTCCCCATGGAGCCAGTGGTTCATATGGTGGCAGTTCTTTCTATCTCTAAGTTAAGATAAAAACATGATTAGAAATACTCTATTTGATTCCCTGATATGCCATGTATATTTTGCACAGTTGACAAAGTGCTGGTGGGGTATTAGTCAATAAGAAATATCTCCATAAGAAAATACTTAAGAAAAGCTGTGATGACAAGTTTGTGCCACATCAAATGAGGGGCCAGTTCCTAGTAAAAATCAGCATAGGCCTGAAATCTCAAAAAAAGCCCTGAAGTCAGTTTGCAGAGGCAGTGACTGACAATAAGAGGTTCTAAAAGCAGGATTTCATTCCAAGTAAATACTGTGGAGTGGTGCATAGGAAAAATGACTGATAGCTAGAGCAAGCAGATTACACACATGGGTAGATGGGGGGCATTCCCCTGACACCACTGCTAACGTATCGCTCCCTCCTCTGTGTTACCTTGGCTTATCCATCTCTTTCAAGAAAATGTTGTAGTAAGTGGCAAACCTGCTCACATGTGTGTTCATACACCAAGGCAGGATAATATTTTTGAAGAATCCTTTCAGTGATTTTTACTAAGTTAAGGTGGAGAAACTAGAACGGTTAAAACCACAATTGTACTGATTGTAGCCACTATTTAAGAGCACTGAGACATGCATGAGTACTTGGGAGACCCAGATACTAAGAAAAATTAATACATTAAAATCCATGTAGCTTTGAAAGTATATAAATGCAATAGAGAGAACTTAACAGTGGAGTTAATAATAATGGGGTAAGTTGGAACAGTTCCTTTCCCTCCCTCTGCTGTCTCTCCTCAAAATAGCCCAGGCCACATCTCTGGTGCTTGGCTTTATACATGTTATGTGACTATGCTTGTTTTCATTATAAGCTTGAAATGTCAGCTGGTTCTTATTTGTTTATCTCAGTCGTTTTATTTATTTATCTCAGTCAGCACCATTCAAAGCTGTACTTAAACCCCGTGATATGAAGTTGCCCTGCCAGTTAAGGATTTAACTTGAGGGAAACTGTCCCAAGGACTAGGCTCTCCTCTGGTGCACAAGAGCTCCTCTCTGGGCCAGAGGCAATTCTGCAATTGTTTAAGTTTTTTCTGAAGACTGGTATTTTTATATTTGCCCAGATAATGAGAATACTATCTAACAAACCACTTAGCTGAATTTCTTTATGTGATGGCATTGAGAATATGTGCTGCATGCAGGAGGGCCTGAGATAAGGCTATGTGAAGCCGCATACTCTGCTAGGATAATGCTGGAAGAGCAGGTCCATCGGGGAAATGAGTTACAGCCTGTCCCATTTCTGTTGCCCACTGCTGTGGTCTCCAACCAACCAGAAGACCCCTGGTTTTGCTGGGGAGATCCCTCATTTTCCCACTCCAGAAAGGACAGACCCTTGACTATAACAGGAAGCTCTTGGCTCCCATGAAATCAGTGACATTTAGGTTCTCAAATAACTTTGAAATATCTCACCTGAATTGTTCTTAACAAGACAATTCTGATGTTTTGGAAAACTGTTATCATGGGTTTAAAATCTCGTTTCTGTGGCAATTAGGAGTGATTTATACAAAAAATGTCACTGCTTTAGGGAGCATTTTTAAGTGAAGAGGCTGCCTACTGTAATAGTCTTTTGCAAAGATTAACTTCAAATATAAATCCTTGTAATAAAGGGGTTAAGTACTTATATAAATTCTTTCTCAGATGTCTAGGTGGGTTAATAAATCTAACCCTGTGGTATTAACATCAGAGTTTATTTATCGATCCTTCTACTTTTTGGAGGCTATACATTTGCATTGATTTTCCTTTTTGCCCTTTTTGTTTGTTCATTTGTGTCTCTAGCTAGGTGGGTCTGTTTGACTATCATATAACAGTTTTCAAATAAAAATTTGAATACAAGGCCTGTCCAAGCTACAAAATGTTGTAATTTTAGAATATTAATTAAATTCTACAAATTGTTCTTTCTTGCAGTGAAGAGAAATGCCTGGCATAAAATTATTAGTGAATTGTATTTGTTTCTTACTTGGCTGTTGTACATAACTGAAAAATTGCAGTAGAAACATCTTGTGTACTAAAAGATAGGCAAAATGATGACCCAATCAGTATACCATACCTTTCAGCCCATTTTTCCACCTAGATAACCACGTGCTACATGATAATAAGTCTTTCTGGGAAATAATGGATCAATTAGACTATTTTTTTCCTATTGAAACAGGTTTATATGTATGATATAGGCTCTGGGAATGATTATCACAGCAGTGAAAGTTATGCCACTTATGCAGATGATGTACTGCTACAAATCCTAAGCATTGCCATTGTGTCATGTAGCTCCAGGCTAATATAAATGACTTTGAAATGATAAAATCACTGTTCTGGTTTGTTACAGGAACTAAAATGAGACCCCAGTGGTTTCCATGCAAATCATCTCTTGTGAGACATTTGTCAGTGTCAAAGTTAAGTCTGTTGAATTCAATGTCCTCCAAATGAAAGTTTCATTAAATGCTTTTTATTACACATAATGGCCTATTTTACAAGTGTCTAATCTAAAGATATAAGGAGCACTAAGTTATAAGAAAATATTTCTGGTCATAAACGGCCTGCTGATAACCACATTTTCTAATGTATTCATTTTTAAGGAAATCTAGAGTAAAAGTTCTGTTCCCATGTCACACAATGGATTGAATTTCTAATATTCTGTCATTTTTACAAGCAGAGATCTGCCATTGCCTCAAGAGGAATTCTTTTCATCCCATACACGCAAAAAGGATTTAGAAGATTCAACAGACAGACAAGGACAAAATTTTACGCTGATGCAGATCTTGTGTTAAGAAATGTGGTTAAGAGTGCTCCAGGATAAGAAGGTGAGATTTATGGGATGAGACTACAGATCTGTTTCCCCCCACCTCCCCCAGCAATCAGATGTACCCTATTTTGAGGTATATTTAACAGCAAACTATACAAACTGGCTAATTTATGTTGGGTTCATGCAGCTGGATTACAGTTAACTACAGCTAACATGAAGTGTGACTGACATTTATGGTATATAATTAGGGAACACAGTGAAAAATTACCTTGTGTTGCTAAGGGGCTGTGTTCTGTCTCACTCGACCTTCCCTCTCACATTAAACAATGAATACAAGCATTGTTTCTCTATGCTATTCCCCTTCGGAGCATGATTAACTTCCATAGGATAAGATGTTACTCAAAATCTTCTGACTACTTGTCACCTTCAGACAGCCCTTTTGGCTATAATGGGTTACAGGATCCACATAAATTTTCATCTAGTCTCAAAGGCTTTCCAGACTTTGTAAGAGCTCCTCCACCCTGTTAGCTGTTGCCTAGATTCAGTATACTTTAACTGTTACCACATCTGGAGTTTCTCATCTTTTTTTCTCTTCCAGATCCTTCAGTTCATGGAAGCCCTCAGTGCACCTCTTTTCTTCTTGTCTCCTAGACTCTACTCTGAGTGGCTATTCCTAAGAAGATCCTTTGCAAATGCCTTTCAGGATGATCTCTAGTTGTCCCTATCCCCAGGATGACCCTCCCATAATGTGGCATCCAGTATTGTTTCATTTGTTTGGTTTAGAGGAAGCTATCCCTGCCATCTATCAGATGATCCCCCAGCTCTCTTACAGGACCAATTGACTCAGGAGGAGAAAATCACCGATCTTGTGACAGAGATGTAGAACAGAAGATCAATAAGAATACATCAACACAAATTTTAAAACCACTCCTAAGATTTGCACATGCTATTGATATTGGCTGGATATTTTTTGACTGATATGCAAAAATAACTTCTTGGATTCAGTAAAGGGTAACAGATTGAAATGATGGGTCCTTTGATATCCTGAAGGCCAAATGGATGATCTAATGATTCAGTCAGGTCTTAAAATATATATAAGGGGAGCTCTGAATTGATAAAACAGTCTGTAGTCTCCAAATGATGCTTGACATATATATATATAATCACATATATATATAAACTGATTTTTTTTTTGTTTATATATATTATATACCCCAAGTTTTACCTCAGAGAACAAGCTGAAAATAATGTGTCTACCCCCTTGTTCTCCTGGTTGCTGTAGCTTATAATGCAGCTCTTCACCTGTGTCCACATCAGCAGCTAAGATGATAAAAGACATCTCAGTTCAGTGAGACACAGAGGGCTCATTAGCCAAGGCACCATTTATATGTCTGGTGACATCCATTTATTTTAGCAGCCTTACCTATTGCTCACTGAAATGAAGGAAAAGACCTTAAAAAAAAATCTGTGGCACTTATTCTTTAAAAAATCCTGCCTCAGCCAGCAAGAAGAACAGTAGGAATCAACTATGTAGTACATCCTCAGGTCCCAACACAATTCAAAACCAAGTACCTCTCTCTGATTTCCAAGGGTGTACAGAACAGCTATTCCCTCATTCAATAGATTAAAGAGGAGTACTAATGTAAAACTTTACTGTGATTGACATTAATGGCCGTTCTTATTTCACCATCTCATTCAATCAATTATATTATTCAAGTAATGTGAGCATTATCTTTTATGAGCAGTATTTATTAAATACAAATAAAAATGGCATAGTAAATCTTATCCATTCACCTTTCCTATGCTTATATTTATACTGATGTGTGAAAAAGTTGAAAGCTGTTTTGTATCAACATTTTGTGCTTTTGAAACTTTAAGGAGAAAACAACTATTTCTTGAAGCCATATTCTTAAGAGGAAACACATGCACAAAACCAGATTGTTGTACAGAAATCAGAGACTATGAACAAACCCACCTGTCAGGCAGAAAGAAGCTGGCTTAACAAGCATATCAGATCATATGAGTTTGTTGAGCAGTTCACATGCACTGAGTGCTTTTTGGAAACCGTTCATATACACAGTGTCATCCTGCCACTGGCTGCTACACAGCTGGGCCTTAAGCCCATTATCTCTTCTAAATTCCCTCTTCTGATTCACTCTTTGAGCCGTTATACCTACTAGCAAGCTAACAATAGGTCTGCATGACTCCTGATTTGGGGTGAGTGTGTACCATCCTCACACTTTTCCTTAGGTCAACACATGAGGACATTAGCAATATTTCAAATGGCACCTTTTTATTCAGCTTGGCATTAAATGCTGTTCAGCTCTTAAAATGTAACTGCAAAAATGGTGCTATGGGATTCCATGTTTATCATCTCTTGATGGCTTCCATATCTAATGAGATCAGATGGTTGTTGTAAATGCCAATTCTGCAAACTCCACCTGGGAACCAAAAGTCAAGCTGTGTTTTGCATTTTTTTTCTGGCTCATGCATTATGATCTAAGCTACAGACTATTACAGAGTTTTCTTAGTAATTCTCTCAAAGGTAAGAACAAAGAACTTGAAGGGGTGCCCACAACAGCTGAGCCTGTCCTCTTGTGTTGGCTGGAAGGGGTATCATGCAACCCCTTCCATAAATGGATTTTCCAGAATCCCACTGCTATGTTCATGAGAAGTATTTTAAAAGAATTCCAGCCAAAACGTATTTATGGCCAGGTTAAAACAATTTGTTCTTGTGCTAACCTTGTCCTCTGCTTCATATAAGCATTTCATTTTCCAGGTGCTAAGCAGAGCAAGCATGACTTCCCTGTGTCATGGGCCAAGATCCAAACCAAGGCTTTGGCTCTTTGACCCTTCTTACCAATGCTTGTTGGGTCCAATTAGCACACAGTCAAGCACAGGCCCAGTTGGGAGGCAACAGCTAACAGCTGAGAAACAATAAGGAACAGATTTTTAAATTACCACATGGAATTCATTTACCTCCTCCCAGCTGAGATCAGCGTCTGATTCAATGAGCACTTCTCTCTTACTGTTATAGCTTAAATTAACTCTTGTGACTTTGTCCTGAAACAAAGGAGAAATGCTCGTGTTATCAGTTAACAGTATTAGCTGGAAGGAGGCAAAGCACAGCTCCACCCATTATACAGAATCTAGTTGTAACAGCAGGCATAGTAAGCAAAGCTGGAAGGAGGCAAAGCACAGCTCCACCCATTATACAGAATCTAGTTGTAACAGCAGGCATAGTAAGCAAATCAGGAATAAGGACATGGCCATGCATTTAGTGAAGCCACCAAAAATAAATTGTCCTTGTGAATGTAATTGCGCGTAGTGTATGATGCAGTCTTATTAGAGCGTTCCACAATAATATAGCTGTGTTTGAAAATAGGAGGGTGTTTTCCTTGCTGTATTACATTTGTGGATCACTTTCATCCTGGAATTAGGTAATGCACCTAGGTTTTTCTATTTTGTGTTTCCTACTGACAACAATCAACTTCTAACAAAATGTTATTTTTCTGGACCTCAGGTTCCTTGTGTCTTGTCTCTCTTACTCTAATTTACAGGTCTTCCTCCTCTTTGTGTCCTGCATCTTGATTTTTCTTTTGTGGTGTAATTGTATAACCCTTTGTGGACTTGGTCTAACCACAGTTTAACCCAGCCAGATTTGAGCCAGATCCTTTGCTTGGATCCTTGTCTTGTGGTTCTGCTCATGGGTAAAAGTCTCTCATTCCCTCATTTATTATATCAGACCTGCAGTTATTTGGTTACATAGCTTTAGATCAGATGTGGTTTACACCCTATCAGCCTGGATTGAGGGCAGGGCAAGCTCTCATTTTACTGTAAAAGTTGATGCAGACAAACCCTGTGTTGATCAGGTTTGTTCTATCAGCAAATTTCACCTGTACAGCTGCTTCCAAAAGTGATGTCCCTGGGAGTCCACAGGTAGTGTCTGCAGGCTGGTAATTCCTGCTTAAAACAACCTGTTAGGTTGTCTTCTTTATTCTAGCTATTTCCCAGCTTCTAGTTCTTGCACTAATTCCCATTTTATCTAGCCTAACTAATAATGTCCCATGTGGGACTACATTAAATGCTTTACTGAACTCCAGGTAGATTAGATCAACTGCATTTCTTTTGTCTGGAAGATCAGTTAGCTTATCAAGGAAAGCTATCATCTCAGTTTGGCACAGCCTATGTTTGCTAAACAGTCATATTTATCTCATTTATCATTTTCCTTCATTTAACTGCTCTTTTGTGTGCTAGTATTTAAAAACTTTGCAGCCCTGCAAGGCCCATTCAGGCCAGGCGAACAGCCAGCAATGGGCAGTTCAGCATTCATCCACATGCTGCATGAACTATACCTGTTTTGCTCCCATCACAAAATTGTTCCTCAGACTCAACAAATCCAGTTAAAACTCCCTGCTGCTAGACTTGTAACACTGGGCCAGATGTGGCTTATCTGGTCCTTCAAGATGTGACCGTATTGGTTTTTTTAAGTCTTGCTTCTACCTCTGACATGGTTATTTATTATTTTCACAGCCTCACTGGCCATCCTGCCTTTGTGTTCTGCATTATCTTTATTGAAAATTGAAGTCATTCTGTTTCAATGCTATCACAAGTTTGCCTGAATCTCTACCAATCTAGACTGCAGATGGCTGCAACCTTTTAGAACTGCTGTCCTTTTATTCAGGTGGCTAAAGAAATTTTTTCCCATTTCTTCCAGTTTCATTACAGATAAGTGAATCCAGATTTGCAAAGCAAGCAGGAGTTCACAGGGCTGAGGGTGATATTCTTGAGTAAAAAAAAAAAAAGCTGAAATCTTGATACCTGCAGGGAGAAGATTCCTCACAGAAAATGTGCTATTTTTGCAGTCACATCTCATTATTGCATTTAAGCTGAGGTCTTTGAGCTGTGAGCAGATACAGAGTCAGCTGTATATCAGAGGCAGATATGGAGTCAGCAGCAGAACAAAGTTGATTAGAACGTGATGAAACATCAGGGTAAAGCCATTAGAGAGAAAAGCAGTGAGCAAAGTTTGGATAAGAAAGTGTTCATATAATTCTATATATGATCAGAAAGTGAGCCCATGGCAGAACCAGCGGTAGAGCTTGGGCTGCCAGTACAAGTTCATGTTCACCACTTCACAATACTGCTTCTTTTGACCCTGTTACATTAGTCGTGGTTACAACTTATAATGGACACATGCATGAGAGCAGGGTATGTATAAAGGCCTGGCTGGCAGAGCAGCTGTCCTGATTTGTACACCTTGCAATGATATGTCCAGAGGGCTTTGAATGAGCCTGTGACAGTAGTCACAGTGGTGAGAGGGGGTGATACTTTCCTGCACAGAGCAGGAGAGGACGAAAAGTTTTCCCTCCTTAGTTCCATAGTCATTGCCACCCACCCTACTGCCCCTGTCCTCTTCTCCATTGATGCACAGACCGTAAAGCCATGATCGTTTGGTTTATGGGTAGCTTATGCTCAGACCTTCCCAGTTTCTTTGCACCCTTATCAAAGCTAACGGAAAGCACCTCTCCAAGTTTCAGGCTTTTGTTGGAGCCCTCAGATATAATTTGCAGATGCGATTTGTTTGTTTGTTTGTTTGCTATAAAGCTAATTCTGCTAGTACTCTTGCTGCTGACCCGACCCCCTCTGTACTGCCAGGAATCCCTCGGTGGCTTCAGCTCAGCGCAGCACTCTCTGATCTTTCTCAGAGGGCTTGTATTTCTCTTATGAAATGATGCACTTACTAATAAACATGAGACTTAATTTGAACTTCAAATACTAGGAAAAGAAACCATTCCCAGACTGTAAAAGCAAGAGGGGATTAAACAGGGTAGTATCCTAATGGAGCAGAGGCAGGCCTCAATAATTAGAGAGACACGAGGCCTCGGGTGTCACAGCATAACAGAACAGCATCTCCAGAGGTTGTTCCCCCACACAAAATAAGATGCAGTGTTAATAATAAATGTGAGGCTTAATTAGGATCACAAATACTGGGAGAAGAAATCAACTCCCAGGCTGTATAATTATAAAAATATTAGAAGCTCAAATACTTAAAAAGCAGCAGAAATTGAGGGGTTTTTCCCTGACTCACATAGACACAACATACTCTGTCAATGAGTGCAGGAGTCCTAATGATTTTTGGCTTATTTGACACTGTCTTGGCTGGGGTTAAATGAAGAGCTTTCAATTACGATCATGTTCCTCTTCAGCTCAAACGACAGAACCAGGCTCCTGTCACAGATGCTGTAACCCACTTGTCAGCGTGTGCGTGTCACTGGTGAGCAATAACCTTTCTAGCAAGGTCAGCCTTTCTGAAAAGTGGAAAATAAGGTGTCTAAAAAGCCAACCCTGCCTAAGCCTCAGGCTTTTATTGTAAAGCATCTTCTTATATTTTCACCAATTTCTGACAGTCTGGGAGAAAATCAAAACAAATTTGCAGAGATATTTGGTAGCCTGGAAAACTTCAAAGAAAAGAGTACACAGGAAATTTAGAAGAGAGGAATTTATGAGGCAAATTTCAAGGCTGATACTTGTAACGAGCAAGTGCACATTTTAAATAATGCAGGCATTGATCTAGATGTCACTAACAGTTATGCTTGTTTCTGAGAAAGGACTTGTATTTCTACCTCACAAGTGTTTTCAAAGCAGTTTTAAAGCAATTCTGCTGTTTTTCTCCATCTGCATCTGAACAGCCATGGGATGATAAGGAAGGCTTTTGTAAGCAGAGGCAGCAAAACTTCATGTGTCATAAGCATACAAGGCAGTCACACTGGGTCAGATCAAAGGTTCATCTAGCTTGTATCTTTCTTCTGATAATAGATCTATTAAGATCATCTCACTGTGGACGTGAAAAGAAAAAAATACAAAAACATAGTAGGCAGAGGATGATCATGCCTCAATAAAGTCTACCAATCCTGATAATCATTAAACTAAGGACATTTTGAGCTGGCAGTTGTACCTGGCTCATCATTTGTTTTAAAATAAAACATGCTTGGACCTCTCCTAGGAGAAATTGTCTATTAATTTTTTTACCTATTTTATTTTGGCTTCCACAATATCCCATGGCAGTGAGTTTGACATTTTAACTGTGCCTTATGAGTAAAAAAAATCGCATTTGGTTTAAGCTTGTTGTCTCACCACTTCTTTGGATGGCCTTCCTCTTCTACTCAAGGAAATAAACAATAATATTTCCCTAGCTACCTTCACAATTCTATTCTATTTAGAGACTTTATAATTGGATCAACCCTCTTTTAATTTTTTTATTTTAAGTTGCAGTGTACTTATTCTGTCCTAACATGTGATAACCAGAACTGCATGCTGTGATGCCAACATACCAAACCCTCTCTGAGGTGATCAGATAAACAGCAACTTCTGCTTAGGTGCTGACAGTAGGCAAGGTTGGAAACAGTACTGGGCAAGAGCTGGGACATCAAAAAGTGCTTAGTATGGCCTATCCCATCTGAGATCAGTAATGATTCCTTCCTCCCTTTTGCGTCAGTGAAGGGAAGAAATTGAGCCATAATATCTGAAAATCCAACTCCTCCCCTAAGGTTTTTATGGGAAGCCAATGAGATAAATGAATCATCGTAAAGGTACCTATAATTTTAATTTCCTACATGAGGCAGTTATTGAGTCTGAATACACAGTTCATTGCTCATGCTAGTGCTAACCTCACAGGATATTGAGCAAATTTTCACAAAAGGGGTAAATTTATTGCCTGGAGAGTTAAAAAAGTTCTCGAACTGGAACTGGTTGCCAAGAGGAATACACTGAGAACATGGGAAAATTCTGTGAGAAATCTCTGCAGGACACCTAATGCAATGCTGTCACAGTGATAATTTTCAGAGATGCTCAGATGGCTACCATCAAAAAGGGCCATAAATACTTGTTATTGCCTACTGTAGGGCTTTAGCAACACACGGCACATCAGTGTGCTTCCTCAGTGTAACTTTAGGGCAATCTGCAACTGTGGATGCTTCAAAAGTGATCAAAGTTTTTTGGCTAGGACTACACATAATTTCATTTTTTCTCCCTGGTTGTTCCACTGGGATGAATTCATGGTGAATTCATACCCTAGGCAGTTTGAAAGCATGGCAAGGAATTGGCTACATGTTGCAAGTCAGCAGCCCACTGTTTCAAACATGAATGAAGGAAATACTGCTCTGCAGCCCATCCCTGGTTTCGTAGTTGTAACTTCAAAGACATCTGAGTTGATGTGACCAAAACCACAAGCCAGTGTTGTCTTGAAACATTATTGTTGTAGGATTTTCCTAGAGAAAAGCAAGTAAAAATGAGGGGAGTCTGTCATATTTAGAAGCAGCAAATATCCTTTTTTTTTTCTTGTGGTGAAGATTTTCCCTCAAATTACCCTTAATTGAAGCAAAAGTTATGGAAGTGAGATCCTTAAGTGAATCTATTTGCAATAAAGGTTGTAAGACAGAAAATATCACAAAAGATATGGGAAGTGCCATATAAAAGCATAAGCTGAAACCAAACATTGGCCAGAATCAGTTTCAAATTGGTCCTTATAGAAAAATGAAATTGATACAATAGAATTGGTCCTTATATTTCAGATTTGTCTTGAGGTAAAAGTTCCAAAAGTGCCACATTTCAAAATTGGTGGGGGACCTTGCAGGCAGGAGCATGCTACAAGTGAACTGGGCATTTTTAAAGGTTAATTATGGAACAGCTATGATTGAAAATATGGACCTAAATTATTTTGTTTCTTACATCCCTCCACACTCTGTCCTCTCTGTTGAAGTGGGGAAGGAGTCATGTCTTATCTTAGCTCTTTTTGTTGATTCATGCAGAATATAGCCTCAGTGACAGCAAGGCACTTGTGAAGTTTTAAAATAGTTTATTAGGTGAGGTAACCTCCCATAGGGTTTACTTGACTATTTAACACATGTGAAAACTACAGTCTGTTTTGTGTTCCCTGGAACTTTATCTCAGATTAGTGCTAATTTATCTGCTGATATAAGTTATTAAAATTTTCTCCTTAGTGAAAATACACCAAGACTCTGCTCTGAAAGGCAAAGATCCGAAAAGGATTTGATGCTTGATGACCTTGATAAGCACCTAAATCCTTTACAAACTAGCCTGAGAGTGCTGAAACCTAGACAATGCAAGAGAATTTTCTGCCTGCCTGGCTTGCCTCCAGGTGCAGTATCTTGTATGTGTCCTCTGCAGGGCCTCTCACTTCTCAAAGGCCCTTAGCAACAGTTTTGTGGTTTAGAGGATACACGTGGGATGCTCAGGTCTCTCTTCTGCTTGCAAGGACTTGGAAAGCTTCTGTTTTTGCAGAGTGACCCAACAAATGTCTGAAGTTTCCCAGTGGGATATGTGCCTACCTCCTTAGACAAACAAAAACTCTTCAGAGAAGGCAGGTCTTCTGCAAACTGCTATTGTCACCTCATTGTTGGGGTTGGTTTAACTCCCTCAGCTAATTTTTCACAGGGTAGATGAGTCCTGTCACCTCCAGGTGAAGTTTCTCTGAAGGTGGCAGGTCTCGCACGCCAGCCGTGTTGGATAACTATAGCAATTGACTCCAGGCTTATGGAAGCTTATGGCTATGAATCCAGACAGTAAATGATGCTTTCCGACACAGAACAGATCTAAAAATGCCTTTAAAATACTTACATTAGCCTCAAGATGTTTGATCTCCTCGTAGTCAAAAGGCTCGGCTTCTCTAGGAAGATGATTTGAAACACCTCAATTTAAACTTTTTGAGAGAATTGTCCCCTGCACAGCTCTCCATGGCTGTAAAGACAGTCCAGAGCAGTGATTCTCCTTATGTTCAAGCTAGTCCTTGTCCTTAGGTGCAGGTTAGGTGTGTTTGTCAGAAATTCCAAGCACCTTGCTACTAAGCAAGCCTGCTATGCTTCTCTGTCAGGAGAGGATCCCAGTTTAACAACCCATCATGGAGAGAAATTCAAGTTCTCTTTATTTCTGTTAATAGATCTATGTTTCAAACAGCGAAATGTGAAGAAATGTAAACAATTGATTCCTTTTCACTTGAAATTAATATAAATCTTGAAGCCACTGAACTGTTAAAAGAGCTGTGCAGAACTGATACAAATTATATGAAGGGCAGTACATTGTATTTACTTTTTATTGCCCAGATATCACATGCACAGGCAAAGATTAACAGTTGGGGCTAAACATTTATAGATGTAAATACTGTAAGGAATGGAGTCACAGGTGATTCCTTTTCACTTTTTCAGCTGCCATCCATAAATATACTGGCATTGATGCTCTGAAGGGAAAATGGTTTACTCTGTCACATTATTTGTACTCACTCAGGGCACAAAAACTATGAAATTTAGTTTCTTTATCCAGAAAATTTGGCTAAGTAGATGAAGAAGTGAAGATAGGATCATTTTAACCAGGTGCTTTAGAGCATGAAAAGCTGTGTGCAGAGCACCTTGGCAGAAGCACTGGGATGGAAACAAACACTTTAATAAGACTGCCTACTAGAGACATATAATTACAACAATTCAGAGACTTTTGGAAAACAAGGAGGCCAAAACCCAAGCTCTACAGTCATATCATGAGGCAGTTAAAAATAACAGCATGATCACCTCTAAATATAGAAAGCAAAATTCTCTTTCTTTGGGACGCAGCCATGCGTTTGGCTTTTGGCTTTTGTATAGCAAAAATGATTCTGAAAAAAGCCATGAATCTGGGAGACCATGTGTACTGTGGATTAGCTGTAACTCTATCTTATTACAGAGAAAGCCAAAGGTGGTGTTGTTAAAACCATGCATTGTTGAAGTCAACACAAGCTTTACCACCCATTTGTGTAGGAACTGAGAATGTTTAGGCCAACACTGAACACTTTGAAAATCCCACGCTTGCTGTTTATGTTTTGAACAAAATGAATAACATTTCAGATATCTTTCTGTTGTATCCTCCCCTCCACACACATACCCTCAGCTGGGGGAGAGCAAGAAGAATAAAAACTGACATTATTTTAGTGTAGCATCCAAACCATGGAGTTTCCCAGTATTCTATAGCCATAAAAATCTAGACCCATTGAGGACATGTGGTTTCTTTTATGCACTGCAGGGTTGTGAACTGAGCATTTAGGAAGCAGAGTCGATTAAAATGAGTAAAATAAAATTAAAACCTCCAGATTTTTCTTTAGCAAACAATAAAGGAAATTCAGTTGACATGTTAGTGAATAGAAAAACTACACAGCCACTAGTCATCAGCCACCTGGATTAAAAAAAAAAAAGACAAAATACATTTATATACCACTTCTATTTCTTCTCTAACAATATTGTACTAGTGGTTTAGACTGATTTTCAAATGCTGACATGAAGAAAAAAATTAAATACTTGAACCAGAGACTATACTTCTCAATTTATAAATAGCAAATAAAGTAAAATATTATTATTCATAAGAATTTATATAGATTGGCAGAAATTCCTATACACACTAAATACAATGGCACTTTATTATATCATACGCTGTTACACACATACTCTAAATGCTCTGAATGGTTTGCAGTAGAAGAACTGTCCTACTAAAACACATAACCATATGGTTAGGTGAACAGGGTTGCCTCATTTAAGGCAATGATTTTCAACCTATGGTACGTGACACTTTTGGAAATATGTGACTTCTAAAGAGCCTTCAGAGAAGAGCAAAGAAATGTGAGACCATAAATGCTATTCAGTATTTATCACAGAGATGGTATTTCTGAAGACACTACAAATGACAGAGGCTGGGAATCACTGATTTAAGAACTTGCATAAATGCTTTTCTGGGCTGGAATCAACTTGCTTAGCATCTTGTTGAATTAAGCCTCATCTACCAAAAACTGATACAGTGCCACTCGTTATTTGCATTGTTTCCATAAACTGATGTATGCTAGCATGTGGCCAGTACAGCAGACATGGGCTAGACATGTTCATTTCCATATCAAATACCCAAGGAGTGGAAGTAACAGACTATTACAGAAGCTTTGTGTTTACTGGGAGTACAAGACAAAATGACCATTTATGGGGCTAGGAAGAATATTCACATACATTATAAGATTTTTTAGAACTAATTAAAAGGGGTCTGAACCTGGGATAAGCCTCAAACTTCAAGGTGAAATTAAGTCAAATTGTGATTAGGAAATTCTTTGTTTGTCTTTTAACAGTTGTCAGCTTCTTGATTTTTTTGCTCATTTCCCAGAAGCACCTGGACCTGGCTACTACTGGAGCCAGAGAGCTGGCCTAATTCTCTAGTAGTCTAGTTCTCAAGTAGAATTGCTGTGTTTCAACGAACAACTTTAAGTGGCTGAGCAGACAGATCAGAGCCACCATTCACCCATTTTTATGTACTGGCATTTATGCAAACATTTTGATACAGGAGACAAAGTTCATTGTCAAAAGAAATGGGATTTATCTGAGGAAATGTAGATATTTACAGTGTCAGGGTCTACATCTGCACGTATCATCTAAAGTACTTTTAATCAATGGGAAACAGAGCAATTCTGTAGAACAATTTGCCATACGCTGCTCTACATGCTTCAAGTAGGGCAGAGGCATTGCACCCTAACGAGCCTATTACTCACTATGAGGTTGAAAGGGTGCCAGGGTGACTCTCTCAAATGCATCCCACCTACACTGGAATGTGGCTTGCACAGAAAGAAAGAGGGAATGGAAATTTATATGCAAGTATATAAATAATTCTAATTGTAGTTACTAATATCCAACAATAAAAAGAACTAGAAGTGCAGATCTCAGTGCCTCAGTCAGTCTTCATCAATGACTAAGAGACTCTTCTATGTACCAGATTCTCCCTCAGCTCCTTTCAGTATGATTTTGTGCATTTTTAAAAAACTTCAATTACCATTGCTGCAGGAAGCAGGCATCAGAAGTAAACAGTCTTTGGGTGTGACCTACTACAGTCATTTCCACCCCAGGGGTGTGAAGACAAAAAATCTCTAACTTGTCATTACCTTACTCCCAACAAGGAAAGTTCGAAGTGTGACTTGCTTATCTAAGCACAAAATAAGAAACATACTTTCATATTAATTGCAATACACAGAAATCAAACCCACCGTAACCTCCTTCTTCACACATACACCTGCAAACAAACAATCTGCAGCAGCTTGCAATTCAGCCATCTGTTTAGGGGTTAGAGTATGCCTGTAGGCACAAGCAGCACAGGAGGCTGCATTGCATGAAGTCTAGTTCCAGAAGGCAGCTGATCATAGAAGCAATTCATCTCTGTTTTCTTCTTGCCTCTGGAGTGGGTGTTTGCTGCTGACCTACAGCTGTAGTGAATTACCACCAAACATCATGCTGCCTCAGTGGTCCTGATGGGCACAGGGAGAATACAGAGTCAGTGCTTGGCAGTTATGCTTTTCCTTCGCCGTAGGGAAAGAAAGAAAGTAGGGAAAAGCAGCCAGAAGGCTTGGTTGTCAGGAGTCACAGACAAGATATGGCAGAAGTTCTCACTGGTTGTTTTTTTGGCTGAGTTTGGGTTTGGTAAGACATTACACGCTGGACATTTGTTTGTATGGAAACCAGAAGGTTGATATGGGCCTATGCACACACTTTCAATACATGTCTTAGCAGTTTGAGTTGAATTCTGTTAGAGTTTGGGTCTCAAAGCTTTTGTTATTTGTAACTGAACTCTAGACAAAAATCTAGTCTTTTCTGATTGGAGTAACTGTCTAAATTCCTAGCATTCAATAAATTCTATAAGCAGTGAGAAAAGTCAAGCTGATGTGTCTTTGGAGCACTGGGGGCTTAAGGTGAAGAAGTTCATATTTTTAGAGTCATTCTCCCCAGCCAGCACCCTGGTGTATCTGGATTTTGTTGAAATGGGAGTGCGGGGGAAGCATATAAATTTATTACTCATTAATATCCTAAGGAAAAAAGTCCCTTTGTCATATGTTCTGTTAAGAAATATTTTCAGATGATGATACTCTTCCCCCCTGGTGTAACCAGTCTAAAGTATTCCCATTCAGCTGTGAATGGTATTTCACTCAAACCCTCTCCTTTTACTATGCCAGTTGATTTTTCCCAGCACAGTTGCCTGCAGAGATGACCCTTGATTTCAAACTTTGCTCCCAAACACAAACACAGCTGGATGTCAAAAGAAATCAGCCCAGAACAATATCTAACACATATTTGAAACCCCTACATATTTTGACTTGCATTTTGATGCCAGTCTCCACATCAGACCCAACATTTTAAGAAAACAGCAGTACTGAATGATGGAATCATATTTCACTTACAGTGGGACGTGCTGGGCTTTTTTTTCCTTTACATATATTCTCTAACCCTCTCTATGTAGGATTTGCTAAACCACTAAAAATATTTTCCAAGGGATAGGACTATTGGTTAATTCAAGAACAAAGCAATGCAGCTTCTCTCAATTTATTTTTTTAGGTAATTAACTTCAGCAAAGTCATTAAGCTAATTTGTTTCATTTTCTTTTCAGTTTCATAGGATGATTTCTACTGATTTTTCTGTCTTTTGAACCAATACCCGAACTCTAACCTAAGCCCTTTCAAGCCAGATACTAAAAGATAAGGCTGCACAATGAGTTAGTCTGAATGGGTATCTCTCCAGAGACAGATCTTACAGATCTTAAAGGCCACAGAAGCATTGGTTGGACCCAGAGAAGCCTATATTTAATCTTGGAATTGTACCCAGAACAGAGGATGAAATACAGGAATATAATAAGCAAGTTTGGTTTCCACCTTCCACTGTGTGTGTTCAACTCCCTTGGCCTTTTTTCCAAGAGTAAAGCAAGAAAACTCAAAAGTTTCTTTTTTTGTTTTACTGTGGGAATATGTTCATCTCTTCCAATTTACCACCTACCACTGGAATTACTTGATGGCTACCATTGTAGCCTCACAAGCCTTTCCTTAAGGTTTTTCTCTAGTGAAGAACATACAAAGAGCTCTTCTGAATTGCCAGTACCACCATCATGATATGGTGAGCAGAAACAGAATACGATTTCTGGGCAGGAGCCCTGTTTGCCTTAGTGAAGTCCCGTGTCCCCATTGCTCTGCCAAAAGGCTCTTCCAGAACATGATGCTTATCAGCCTTCTGTTTTCAGGCATAAGTGTATTTGTGGCCTGTTTATTCCTGCTTTCTGTTGAACTGGAGGTTCTCTCCCTTCACTGATATTCACATCCCTGGCCAGCTTTTTGTCTGCTAAGGTGAACAAAACGAGGTCTTTTAATCTCCTGTCATGAGAAGGGGGTCTCCCTACTTTCGATGAATGTATTCTCCCTGATCCCACATGGTCAAAAGTAATTGCATTTTCTTGGATGCTAGATGAGCTCTCAGCAAGCACTTTTACAATGGTATAAACATTCTTTCTTTACAGGCAATTCTTCAGGTGATGCACCCTTGGATGCCCTCTGTCTGTTTGCATGGTAGCATCACACCAGCAATTCACAGCCCCTGCTGTGTCCTTTGCCTTTTGTGATGACCCCTCAGCCCACAGCAAAAGTTCTGATCAGTCCAGTTCTTTGTAGCATCCAGGTTTTCTTTCTGTGAAATATTATGCTTTTCTCTGAACAAAAGATGTCTTCAACTCTGCGCTGTTATGACATTCACACTTTTGTATTATGCTCAATAATGATCATTTTAAGGAGGGCTCTACTGGTAACCTTCCTCCAGATGAACAGTTCCCCTTTCATGGACAACTAATTGCCATTTACACAACTAATTGTTATTTGCACTTTCACCTGTGCTGTCACCTCTTTATGTTTTCTACCTTCTCCAGCTAAAATAATTTTTCTTGCTGTACCGAATCAAAGGATTCACCAAAGTCCAAATCTTCAGAGGCACTCTTTTTTGTTTAGAAAAACAAAAGAATCTAGCAGGCTAATCTGGCACAATCTTCTTTTAGCAATGTTTAATCTTCCATGTTACCTCCATGCCTTATTTTTGTTCTTCATCCAAGATTTGGTCAACACCCTCTGTACATTATAGTCAAGAGATCATCTGGCCAAACTTCTGCTTTATTCACAGCTCTGCCATAGTAACATGGAAAGGAGTCAATAAGCAATAGAAGTCTGTGAAGCTTTCATCCCCTCCATGTGTCCTTCATTCGTATCCTATTCAGGATCACAGGAGTGGTAGTAAGAGGAAGACTATGGCAGCATGATTTCTTCTAGATTTTCCCTCCTTCTAGAGCATCTTTTTTTCAATCAGTGAATTGCCATGAGCAAATGCTGAAATGCAGTCCAAAATAGAGAAAGCTTTAAGCAAGTGTTTAAGCTTGGTACTTTCAAAATAAATTCTTGCATAGTAAAAAATAGGGATGACTCTTTTGCAAACGGATGCACTTCTCAGCTTTTATCATGAATTATGAACAACTTTCACCATATCCACATTCAGGTAAATGTGAAGAAGTTCATGCTACATCTGGATTCTGCATTATAATTCTTGGAGTTACCTTGGAAAATTCTTATTATATATTTCATTGTTATTTTTATTTTGCTCTTAATCCTTACTTATATGGTATGAAAAATCCTGGAAAAAAGCATTTTATTGAAGCAGGAGTAGACTATGATTTAGGGAAACAGATAATAAAATATTAATAGTTCACAAATTTACTCCATGCCTCAGTGAACATCTTTATTGATCACAAGAATTACAATAAGACTTTGTATATAAAATACATGCATCAAAGAGTCCTATTGTGCCTGGCAAGCCTTAAATTATAGTAGACCTTTTCAGGAACCATGTGGTTTTGTATTAAAAGGTAATACTATATGATAAAGCATCAAAACGAACAGCTTAGCTTTGTATAACCTTTAGTGTATATAAAAGATACGCATCAAAAAAAGAAAAGTGTTTGTAAAAATATACATAGAAAATAAGACTAGAAAACCAGGGATCATGTTTTAGCTGTGATACACCATGCTGATGAGAGACTTCTGTTTCAATAACCACATCTCAGTGTAAAAAACAGCTTTAATTTATTTTTCCACTACCCTAAGAAGGCCTCACTGAATTTCTGGCCTTCATCTGTATTCCAGACACATACTTTCAGAATTTTTGAGATGTCTGAATGTTGTTTGATTTGCATCCAACTTGCTGACACAGCCCCAGTTTTGTTGCAGATCAAATAATCTAGCTTTTTGAAGGCGAGTGATTAGGAATTCTTATTGATGATTTATACAGTCCTGAATAAACTCATTTTATTTGGCTTGTCATAACCAGCTTTAATTTTCTGTTCTGCTAGTAAAAAGCTTAGTGGTTTGTTTATTGTACTGCTGTAATGTCAACAACCTAATCTACTTTAAAGAGCAAAGTCAATATTGTATTTTATTAAAGCAAATGTGAAGTTTAATTATATGTTTCAGTTAACCTGGGCTTTGTGTTAGCTTTTATTATTTTCCATAAGTAAATCTTTATTCAAAGCTCTTATGTCCTTCTTCTGCCCAGATCTCAGAGCTAGCAAGTAGTGTCTCTTGCAGGGTTTGTTTGCGAGGAGCCGATATATTTTTCCACTCAGTCACTCTGGGCTTTGTGGATGTAGTAGCTGTTCTAGAACTAATAACCATTTTAGGTGATAAAAAGATGTACATGGCATTGAATCATTACCCTTGCTGAAGCCTGGGGTGCAAACTAGTTCTTGCTCTCTCTCTGAAACACTTTGTGTTGGGTCTTGGGTGTGATTTGGGAATCCACAGGCTATCCAGGACACCCACATGGGGTTGATGGGGATGACACAGGACCTACAGGGAGACCCATATGACAGCTGAAGGCTGAGCTGGATGTGGTACATGTAGGCAAACAAATGAAATCCTCTCTGCAAGATGCAGAATACCTCTTTAATCTGGAAGCCACATTAAACAGAATCATAGAATCGTAGAATCGTTTAGGTTGGAAAAGACCTTCAAGATCATCAAGTCCAACCGTTAACCTAACGCTGACAAGTCCACCGCTAAACCATGTCCCTAAGCACCACGTCTACACAAATACACAAATATTTATTTGAATATTCATCACAAGATGAAATAATCACAAACCAAATGTGTCCTACCAAGTCTTGGCCTCTAGGCTACTGAGTCTGGCTGTAATGTAAGGAGGGCAGAGATATATATGTTCCAGGTTCTGCTCTCTTATCATATGAACCTGGTGTTGAATTTCATCCTTCCACAGATGCATAACAAGAATGTCAGAAGCAAGACCTGTGCAGTGAGTTTTTATTGCTGCAGTGATAGAGTATTCAGTGGGGCAGAGAAATGAACAGTTTACTTTTTGTTGAAGGCAAACCTGAATATCTCTAGTTAGGCTCTTTTAATTATTTTAAATATTAATTTAAATTAATTTCTATCATCTTAAATACATTTTAAAACAGAATGGGAAAATAGCCTTTTGCTCTTATAAATTCAACTTAATTTACACTTTATATCCAAGCACTGAAAAAATTTGAATTTTTGGAAACCAGTTCATTCCATCTCAAATTATCAAGCTTCAAAAATAGACTGTCAGCTACATGTCCAAAAAACTTACAGAAAATTTCAAAAATTTTGCAAGTTTCATATAAGCTCAACTGTCAAGGAATGCTGAGGCCAGAATTCTACTAACCACATATTACACTGAATCAGCAGTAATAAAGCAAGGATTTGATATAAAACTCCATGCAGTATAAAGTAAGAGAAGTTCAGAAAGGGGTAGTGAAGTATTTACCACCACCTCTTCCTCTACTTCCATGTTGTTACTTCTTCACAGTTCCTGAGGTACTGCTATCAAACATTATCAAAATAATGCCTTAAGCTTTTGTCAGTTCAAATTACCTTTCCACCATCAAATTCTTATTGCCAGTAAGATATTGATTCAAGACAAATTTCTCCTGCCCAATTAAGATGATTCTCCTGGAGGAGCGCAAACTGATCAATATTGTCTACGTATAGTCCCCCAGCCCCATTCAGACCCTGAGACCCAATTAATGTATTAAATGAATGCATACAGGCAAGGTATTAGCTACTCTGCTAAATTAATTTATTCTTTGATTTACAGTAACAGAACCTCTCTCACCCCCAGAAGGAGGGTTTACACTCTAGCAGGATAGAATCATCCCTGCGCAGCCTAATAAGGTCTCTTTGAAGCAGCAACAATTGACCTATGTGGACTGGAGGATACTTCACTAAACTGACTAGCAAAAATGAATGAGAAAAATCATAATGGATACCTAATAGCTAAGAAAAAAACTTCTCTGATCCCCAGAGGTGATAACTTTATGCTCTATAGCATGAGAGTTGATTATCCTTATCATAATGGCAACATACATAATGACAAATGTTATTAGTGGTCATAAAATTATCCAACCCTTTAGAATTTCTGCCACAGTATTTAAATCAAATACCTCCTTCAACGATAAAACCCAAATTGCTGAATATGGATTGCATACAGATGTATATCTCTTTTTATTCTAAACTCACTTCCAATTTGATTTAACTGTGGTATTCCCTGCGCACCATGTCCGTCATAATTTTCACAGTAAGCCCCCTAATTTCTTCTTATCCAGCTAAGCAATTCCAACCTTTGCGACACCTCTATTTATGCTCTGTCTATTGCCGTTTATTTTGCCCCATGGTGAGTTTTGTAATTTCATTTATGTTTTTCCTAATGTTGGGTGACCACATTTGGATTAAGGACTACAGAAGTATACTATTCATTAATGCCTTTTAGTGTAGCTGAATTTTTTTGGCTTTACAGATGTTAATCTATTCCAGCACACTTGCCAAGTTACTCACAGTAATCTCAGGTTATTTTCCTCAGAAAATCCCATATGAATAAAATCCACATATAAAAAGCTTTGACTATTTTGTCCATTATTACTGGTCACACTCCTTCGGTGTTTCTATACTAAAATAAAACATTAATACTTACTCAGCTGTCAGGAGGTTGGATTTGTCTCAAGTAATTTACAGTACTTTTTTTTCCCCCTCTGTTGGTTTAAAGGACTGAAGTGATCCCAGATTCTTTTTTTTTTTTTAACATTTGCAGATGAGTACTTTTGATTTTTCTTTTGTGGTATTTTTTTTTCTTTGGTGGTACTTTTTTTTCTTTTGTGGTTAATACTGCTGATAATAATAGGCCAAAACACTGCTCCTTCCGTGCTATGAAGTGAAGATCATTACTTCATGTGTAATTTGGTCACAAGTGGAAAGAGAATTTTCCTTCTCTTCAGGTAATAAAATTCACTGCAGACAATAAGCCAAAATTTTGATTACGTGACTCAGTGCAGGTCCACCAAGGTCAGTGTTGCTCTGCTCTTAAGTCCAGTAGGGAATAGGTCTCGGTAGGTCCTCTGGTGACTGTAGAGAAAAAGGGGATCAGAATTCAAAGCATTGCATTTCATCAATACGACTTGTGCATCTGTCCACTTGTAGGGCTATCATGGTCATCTATTTTCTGGAATACCATCATGTATTTCACAAAGGTTTGCAGACCAGGCCTCTTGAGAAATCACAAATAATGGATGAAATCACACAATGGAGTGAGTCTGCAGGTGGAAAGCAGCTAAGCTGTGACATTATGCCTAGATAAATGTATGTCCCATTTAATTTCTGGTTTTGAGTGTTTCTCCCTGTCTTCTGTAAGAGTTTAGAATTTTTTCCAGTTCTTCAGGTCAAGTGTTAGCTGTTGAAAGTAGCTACTTTGGACTGATATCCCCAGAGGTTGGGCAGTTATTCAGGTATTAGTAATATGACTTCCTTTTTGAATTGTAAGATAAGTGGTGACATGCAATGCAATGAAATCAAATCAAGTCTATTCAGATTTTCATGACTGTGATTCTGTTTTCCTTCATTTATTGGGAAAATACTTACAAGGCACTGCTTGTAGTTTGAGATGCCACAGCTGACTGGTATGAACCAGAAAACAAAGCATTTCTAAAATGCGTGTGCTGAAAAGTAAGTCTGCAGAGAAAAGAATAGCACTGCGGGGTGCCCTGCTTACTTTGTCTTATTGACGTTATGTCAGATCTGGTCAAAAGACAAGCAAAATGATCATTTTTCTAACCACTGCCACTGTAGACTCACTGTGGAAGCTAACAGCCAAAATATGATCTTCCTGGCTTGTGAATCAATAACAGCAATAAAGCATTTACAGGTCATACTCTTCTCTCAGTTGCACTTGTATAATTCAATTGTGAGAAAAAATTCAGCCTTCATTTACATTTGAGGAGCACTGCTGGACTGCTGCTACTGTTTCACTGAAATAACTGGAATTCAAGGGCATTATACTAATTTACCTCGTGGAGTATGAATCCCTTGTCTTTCACTGGAAGGCTCGAAGGCTGAGTTGAGCACATTCTCCCAGTAGACTTCCACAGGATTCAACAGGATAACCTATTCTTTTTAAACCTTGTTGTAAACTATTGCGTGATGTTGCGCTGTTCTTTCATGTTCATTGCTTTTCCCAGCACATGCTCATGTCTTGTGAAGGGTCTTCTGTATAAACCCCTCACTGATCTCACAGGACTGGTCAGAGCCAGCTGGTGCTTTGAAGTTACTGAAGAAAAGATGCTGTAGAAGTGCATGGTATTAATAGGTGCTACCATGAGGCTACATCAAACCCTACGGAGAAGAACTGTCTGTTGGTATTTTACTGTCATCTGAGACATTTGCAGCAGCAGTAGCTAAAAGGTTTTATCCACACAAGTCTGGTATGAAAATTAACAGATAACAAATCAGTCACTCCAAAAGACCCTATTTTATTTTAATGTCTACACTCTAGAAGAAACTCAGTATTAGAGAAACTTCAGGAAATCCTCAAATCAATACATAGAGGAGCTACCTTCCATTTCTGAGCAACAAGGGAAAAGGGATTTGCTGAAAATATGTTCCTCTTTCATTGGCTTTATAAGGCCTCTCTTCTCTGATAATGGGATGAAGCAATTTTCAGAGTTATAATTAGATTTTGATTCTGTAGAAGTGAATATTAGCATATGGATTGCAATTAACTCCTCCTGACAGTTAGAACAAATTGCAGAGATGAACGATGTCATACCTGTTAAAAAAAAAGGTCAGATTCCAACCACAATTTACATATGAAAAATAAGGCTTCCAAGCAGTATTCAGCTGCATATGCTCCAAATTTCAATCCTGGAAAGCCCATTTGGCTGCCTCCTGACATTGGCAGCTGAACTCTGGAGGGGCCCACTTCTAATGTCCCCTGGGTACCCTGAGTCATGCCAAGGGAGCTCAGATGGGTACAAGACCCACTAACCTCCTGGATAAGGCACTCATGGGAGAGAGACTGGGCTTTCATCTCGGGTCTGTCACTGTGCTGACATTAACTGTTACTGACTGAATCACAGGGAGAGTCTCTAGAGCAAGGACCTAGCCCATAGCTCAGGATTTCTGCTACTCTCCCGGATGATGATTTCAACAGGCTCAGGCAGAAGTTGACATGATTCTATGATTCTATGATTAAACCCAAATCTTCTATTTCCAGAGGAAGTTCATTAACCATTGGCTGCTTTATTAGAGAGGGATGCCATGGTCACCTCTAACTCCTGTGTTTTGAAATGGAAGTGAGCCGTGTTCTGCACTTGGAAAGACAGGATAGAAGCTTCTTCCTTAGGAGTGACCCCTACATCTGTTGCGAGAAGCGTAGCCTTACCTACCTGAGAGATGCTACAATAAATCCCTGCCCTCCGCCATCCACTTCAGGCTTGTCTGGACAGCCCTCATCCCAGGGTGTGTCCCTGTTTGGGGAATGCTATAACACATCAGGACCCTGGGGGCTTGAATTCTAACAATTCAACAAGTTTGATAAATCACTTTTCCCACCCTATCTTCTGTTTTGCTATCTCGAAAATGGGTACAATGATGCTACTCCACTATTTAAGTGCAATGAGGACAATTACTGGAGAGCTTTGTCTAAGAGCTAGGTGGTATTATATATATACACATTATATATGTATGGTACTATACATATGTAATGTTTTACAAAACATTTCACAGTGAAGTACTGTTCTAGGTGAGATTCTAGTGTTTTTATACATATTGCTTTCTTTTAGCAGTATATATGTGGCTGGAAAAAAGGCATTTGCATTTATGATCTTATTGGTTTTCCTGTAAAATGCACTCGTTTTGCATAAGAAAAATAAAAGACATCTGTACTTGATTGTTGGGTTGTCAGATAGGCAATTCCTCCCAAGTTATGTTTTTCTTCCCCTTCTCTGCAGTTTTGATTGTAATTCAAATTATCAGTCTACAAAGAGAAACTCCCCTTTCCTCAGTATTTGGTCCTGACCACACTGAAAGCGGGAAGTATTAAAAATTTTGTGAGAAAGCATGTTATGATGCTCCAAGCTGGCTTATTTGGACAAAAGAATTCCAAAGAGAGTAGTTATGCTTTAAATAAAATGTCAACATTTTCTTTGTTAATTAAAACCAAACCATGGGATGATTTCTTGGCTGATATAAACGGGGATTATTGTGCATAGCAACTTATACCAGGTGAAGATTGCACTCTGGGACTCTTCTATTGATTTGTACATGCAAGAGACATTTGAAATGAATGTGTTCCCTCATAGCAAAAATGCATTTAAAAGTAGAAAATAGGTGCTACGTTTTTTAAAATTATTTTAAACTGTCCTCAATTTGTCTCAAAGGAATTTCATTTAAGAATCTAAAGTTTTTCATAGCACTTTAGGATTATAAAATGGTGTTTAATTACATGTAATAGGTGTACTGGTTTTTTAGGCATAGCAATGAATTAGAAAATATTTGTGTTCTCTCATATTGTGCATTTTCAGTAGAATCACTATTTTAATGTTATTTTTTCCTTTGAGTTTTTTCTTTTGTATACACAAATAGAATAATCCTCAACAGGTAAGAATGGTAATACTATTACTTATACATTTATTATTATTTGTAATAATTATTGCTATTTCTGTTTATCAGGAGGCTTTGCACTAAACCAGCAACATTCGTCTCGGGAAAAGCAAATTGCATGGAGAATCTAATTATTTTTTAATTGGTAGAATGATTTATGTGTCTGTCACATCTGGTTTTGAGGCTAGATTATTCAGGTTTTCTGTTTTATTCCCTCTGTCTCTCCTCACATGTTTTTAAATATACTTCTTACTTTCCTACTACACTTTCTTTCCTTGTGCTATATTTCTCTATTTGTTTGTACTCTTGTTTCTTGTCTGCTTAGCTAGAAGACCTAAAGAAATTACAATATGGTACAGTCTGACTGCAGCCCTTTACTTAGATCTTTTAAATACACCTTTCTTTACAGAACTGAGAAGAGAAATTTAGTGAAACTGCTACAGCTTTCCTTAATCTGGAGCATTGCACAAGTGTAACACCACTCCTTGAGTCTCTGACAGCAAGAACATTTTTGGTTTCCATAGAGAACAAGCTAATAATTTAGTCACTTCACTTTTTTCTCTCTTTCTATGCATTCTCTTGTCTGTTTAGAAATGTTGATGAATTCAGATTTCTTGCAGAAATTTTCATAGACTGATGACTACTTTCCAGTGAAGAATAAGCCTAAGTGTGCACATCAAAGTGATATGAGATTCATCTCATCTCATCTCACTTTTAACATATAAACATGAGTCCATTTAGACTAAATTAGGCTCTAGGCTCCTTCTGTAGTTGATGAAGAGATATAGGCACCTCCATAAGATGTCATTCTTCTTCCTTACTGGACCTTCCTTTTAATGACTATTGCTCTCTAGGATCATGTCTGAATATGTAATCAGGGCATGGATGTTGTGTTCACCACTCTCTGGTCATCCTGTAAGATTAAGTTGATGGGAAATCTATTAATACCATACAAGAACTAAGATAACCTGAGAAGCTTTACTTTTCGTAGGTGCTCTAGATCCAGAATCACCTAATGTCTTTCATCCATTTGAGGCAAGAGAACCCGCGGGTCTGTAACAGCAGTGTGTTAGCTTCGGTGGCTATGCGTGTACTAGCAGCCAGAGACCAGACCATGCTCTGACCCTCCAGGCAACTCCCTTGGCCTGATTTGTTTCTATATAGGTGAATCTCTTCCTCTCCAAAACAGGGTGGTCTTCGCCAGACTGCCAGCTGGGAATGATCCCTTGGCTTGTCCCTGACCACTGCTCTGTATTGTCTGGAGGAGTGTTAGGTAGCTTAAGCCAAAAAAATGCTGAAAGTACCCTAACGTTTACACTTTAGGGATGATCCCAGGTCAATGTTTGAGCCGTATCCTAATCCTGGTTTATTTGCTACTGTTTATTTAGCTTTTAGAACTATGCAGAAACTATTTCATATTTTTTCATCACACAGTCTTTCTTTATGAATGAATTAGCATTTTCAAAGACACGGGACAGGGATAGAAGAAAACATGTAAATAACTGCAATGCATTTGCTGTTACCAGAATTCAATCAAAGCAAGAAGAAAAAGTGACACGCAGAAAAGGCTGAGATACGTTGTGCATGTGGGCAGGAATTAAGGTTTCAGATTTGCATACAACTCTTCTAAATCCTAAACCAGAAAAGTAAAAATATAACTGCTCCTGGGTGTGTACTTTCCCTGATGGCAAACACCAGGCTATAAAAGTCTTTCAACTGTGTACCCAAAGCGTTTGTACGATAAATGGAAACTCTCTTGCTGCTATTACGAGAGCTATTTTTATCAATTGTTCAGGGGTTCATTCTGATCCTTTCTATTGTGTAGCTGAGATATATCTGTTAACATTCCTGATGCCTTTCCTTAGCTGAATTTTGACCATCCTTTCCACTTTTTTGTTTGCAGTTTTGTTAATTAAGAGTTTTTTGAATCATTTGGGTATGCAGATCTAATAAATATCCTTCTCATCCAAGCAGCTCTCTTTCCTCCTTCTTTCCTAGCTGGTCTATGACACAATGTAATGAAGGGAAAAAAACTCTCATCAGCTATAGCCGTATGGACAATCAGCTAATTTGTCAACCCTTTTGTTTTGAGGAGGAAGCAATTTGCAGTCCAGGTGATAATGAAAGACAGGTGATAATGGGCAGTAGCTTATATTTAGACATTTGTGTGGGTTTCTGAGGTCCTGAGGTCCAGCACTTCTCCTGTTGCATTTTATTTATCTTCTTACACCATGTCACTCAATCATTGCACACCTTATGGACATTTACCTGCAAAACCATCCTGTGAAGGAGGGAAGTTCTATCACTGTTTCACAGATGGCAAACCACAAAACTGTAAGGCCCTCCCTCTCTGCAGCATGCCATGCTTTGTCCTCAGCTCCAAAATTTGGAAGGTGTATAGTCATACTAGTAATGCGGTCCACTTGGGCTACACAGCTTCACTGAGAGATCAGATTAATTAGTTGAAGTGTGCGGTCACTGCTGTTCTGCTTTCACCACTCAGGCTACTGCCTTTGCATGGCATTGGTCTGGACGCATGAGCTTGTTCAGAGCTGGCTCAGCTACACATAGTGTGACAGTGTGTTGTGAATCTTAACTATTCCTGGAGTGATTTTCTCAGTAGCATGTAAAAATCCTCTGCCTGGGCTGGGAACTGAGCTCACAGTCTGTGGGTCCCACCATGGTACCACAAGCATGAATCTATCCATCTTAGATTTTTAGATGCTGAGTGTGAAAAAAATTCAAATGTATCTAGAGTTTTTATATAATTGATATTTTATATTCTGGTTTCTGCCTCAATATATCTAATTTCTACCAAACACCAACAAATGAATTTCCTGCCATTAAAACCTGGGAGTGGGTCTGATTTTCTGGCTGATGGCCTTTAAACAAGACAGATATGTGATCAATAAAAGGTTTCTTCTCTCTAAGTGAGGCTAGGATAAAGTGTCACTACAATGCACAAATCTTCACAACCTTTTCAGCTCAGACATGTCCCATTAGTAGTAAAACAAAAGCAAACAGAACAGAAGCATCTACTTTCTTGAGAGATCACCAAGATGCTTATTTAGTCATTTAGACATTTCACCTGAAAAGATAAAGGTCTCTATACTCTTTTTCACTTATCTGTCAGTAAATTAGAGGTGAAAGTATTGGTAATGATAAATTTACCCCAGTATAAATCCTGGATGTCCCTGAAGAAGAGCCATGTTGTATTCTGATCTTGTTTAGTTTTTCATCCTATTTTTTATTTAGTTATTTCTGAAATTTCAACTTTTAAGCTTTAGAACAAAACAATTAAAGTTCCTTCCCCATGGAGGAGTGACAGGCACATTTTTATATTTACTGTTATTGAGAAGAAACTATTCCCTTTTTCATTATGCAAATAGATCCAGAAATAATTAAGAAGTATGGTAATGATACATGCAAATCCCAGCACTAACAATTTCTGAGATGTTCCTATTTTATGTCATAGCAAAGAGCCTTTGACTTTCAAAGCACATAAATACAGTATGCTTTGCAGAGTTAGGAGGGAACAACCCCGAATGATACACTTGGTTACCTTCCTAAAAAAAATAAAAGCAAGGAAAGGTGCTTTACAACTCTCTCAATTTTATTTTTTGATGATAATAGTAACAGACAAGAATAGATCTTCTGGGTCATCTCTTATTTCCTGGTATCACAGGTTGCCATGTCAAATATTCCTTTTCCACAAACCAGTGGAGAATGAGCTTTTGCTTTCACATCTTCTTTTGAAAGGTTCCTCATAAATTC
Organism: Theristicus caerulescens; assembly: GCA_020745775.1. Classification (NCBI taxonomy): domain Eukaryota; kingdom Metazoa; phylum Chordata; class Aves; order Pelecaniformes; family Threskiornithidae; genus Theristicus; species Theristicus caerulescens. The sequence goes on along the minus strand of CM036559.1, from coordinate 122,828,563 downwards.
TTCATACTACACATCTTCACAATTTTTGGCAAAAGTTGGTTCCAGTCAGGTGGACAACTTCCATTGACATAAAAAATTCTTTGCTTCTTTCCTGATTTATTTATGGAAAGAAAGTAATCAAAACTCTCTATGCTTCTATTTTTCTGTGCTGAATGAGGTAAGCTGTTTTTATCTCACAGTTAGGTTCTTTCAGAATGTCTCAACTTTTCTTCCAGTCCTTCCTGAATATGGAGGGATGAAAATTTTGTCCAGAATCCCAGCAGGAGTCGTCTTAGTGCCTTGTTGATTGGCTGTAGCAGCTTCTGGAAATACTGACCTAACAAAACTTGCAGTCATTACCTTCTGTTTACAATGACATTAGTGTGGTTGAACCTCACCTTCAATTACACAAAGGTCATTTTTATAACTCATAAGAGTCTTAAAATGGAGTGGTAAACCCTGGGTGCCAAGCTCTGGATGAATAAAGTCTCTGTCATACATATCTCATGAGAGATGCCCAGAGGATACAATTCCGATGTGGGGAGCTGACCGGAACGATGGCCGTGTGAGGTGCCTCTATAATTAACCTTGGTGCGTGGAATGCACAATTAAGTAAATGCCCCAAGATCAGATATTCAGTAAGAGGCGGTGAAGAATCAGAAAAGATGTTATGGAAATGATAGCTGGAATGATGCTGCTTTCATGTGAATCTCTCATATGTAGGTGTGAAATGTAGGGAGCAAAAAGGTGGTTTAGGGTCACTCTCTCCAGTTTTCCCTCCATCACTCTGTGGAGTGAGAGAATAAATAAAAATCAGGCTCACACTGTTCACACACTCGAGACGTATCATGATTGGGTTCCTTATCAGCATTGCTTTTTCTGAGCATACATCATTCATATAATTTTTTTGTCAAATCCAGAGTCCCTGAAGGATTAGTGTTCACTTTTAAAAAACTTACATGAACTCGAATTTGCATTTCCCGTTTCACTCTGCCTCTCTAAGTACAATGTAATTCAGACCCATTTGAGTGATATAAATTACATTTTAGAACTAGCTAGTTAATTATGCTAGAGACAGACATCTCAAAAAAGAAGAAAAGATGGAGGAAAAAGTAACTTACATTTGACTCACTAGCATGTAGTCCCTGTATTACAAAGGAGCTGTAATTTTTAAACAATCTTCAGTAAAAAAGTCAGCCCTACTGAAGTAACTCAGTTTAATGTCAAATAAAGCAGAGTAAAATAATGCTTTTCAAGTTTGGTGAAATGAAAAATTGGGGTGGGGAAATACTATGTACGGCTGAGTCAAAAATATTTTTCAGATTGTTCAGCAACAATGCTAAACAAAAGCAAATGAAAAATACATTTTGTTGTTAGGTGAACCTGACATGTTTTGCTTTGTGTCAAATTTTTAACCTACTTGTCTAACCTTGATTTTCTTTTTATTTCAGTCACTGTTTGTATGAGACGTCTTTTTCTGAAATAAGGTCTAGAAATTTCACATGGCCACCAAGCAATGCCTCCTCTTCATCTTCTTCTGAGGAGAGAAGCAGTTCAGAGAATCCAAGTAAGGTTCACCTCAGTCTTGGCAAATACCTTTCCTCCCTCTTTTAATGGGCATGCGATCACCTGCTCAAGCAGCACGTGTAACCTGGCTCTTGTTCTTACAGCTAGAGAGAAGCCTTTCAAGCTCAACTGCTAACAGTGCCGCTTACTGGATCTGTGATCTTGGGGCATTTACTTAACTGTGTATTTCAAACAGCTTGTATCTAAAAGGGTGAGTGCTAGTCACTGAGGCCTTGTTACAGTTGCAAATGAGATCGCCACATTCCCACAAGGAGTTTAACTGCTTACTCCAGTTGATATCAAGGGCAGCCTGGGATTTAATTTCTTTAAACATTTTTGAAAATTCTGTCCTACTTAATTAATGTCTCTTCAGTGCTTTGAACATGGTAAAAATGTGTATAAATGTGATGTATTCTTGCTGTTCATGAAATATCCATGCAGCAGGTTGAAAGGTATTTATGTGAACCACATAGCAAAGACTTCTGAAGAAGTGATCAGACACTTGGAAGTGAGGCATTTTTTACAAACAATTCACATACTGAAATAAAAGTAGAAATCACAACAAATACAGACTGAGACAAATAGTTCAAGCAGCTACGGTTAACCTAGTACTCAAAAGCAGTGAAGGCAAAAGTGTTCATTGGGACTTCGTGAAATTCAGCTTTAGGATTATGTAAAAAAAAATCAGAGAGAAAAATTTGAGTTCCTAAATTCTTCTATAGTGACTAAATAACGGTTTTAGTTTTTCTCAAAAGTGCTGCATCGCCCTGATTTCCCAAGTATATCAGTAGAAGGTGCTGAGTGCTCAACACTGCTGAAAAATCAGGTCACCTTTTTAGAAGATTATGGGATGGAATTTCAAAAGAACTCAACATAAAGTTGTGGAAACATATAGAGGGTGAAAGCATACAGGGGGTGAAAGCAAGGACAGATAACCTGGAAGGAACACAGAAACATTGTCTGAGCATCCAGGGACAAACTTAGGAAGGCTAAAGCCCATCTGGAATTGAATCTAGCTGGGGATGTCAAAGACAACAAGAAGAGCTTCTGTAAGTACATAGCTGACAAAAGGAAGACTAGGGAAAATGTGGGCCCATTGCTCATTAAGAGGGGGGACCTGGTTACACACGACATGGAAAAGGCTGAATACCTTCTTTGCCTCAGTCTTTACTAGCAAGACTGGACTTCAGGAATCCCAGGTCCCAAAGACCAGAGGGAGCAAGGAAAATGCTCAGTGGAAAAGAACCAGGTCAGGGAATATTTAAGTTGCTTGGGCATACATAATTTCATGGACCCTGATAGGATGCACCCAAGAGTGCTGAGGGAGCTGGCAGATGTCATTGCAAGGCCACTCTCGATAGTCTTTGATCAATCATGATGACTGGGAGAAGTGCCTGAAGACCAGAGGAAAGCAAATGTCACTCATATCTTCAAGAAGGGCAAGAAGGAAGACCCAGGGAACTATAGGCTGGTCAGTGTCACCTCAATCCCTGGGAAGGTGATGGCTGGAAAACCATTTCCAAGAACATGAAGGACAACAAAATAATCAGTAATAGTCAGCATGGATTCACTAAGGCAAAGTCATGCTTGACCAACTTGATAAACCTGTATGATAAAATGACTGGCCTGGTAGATGAGGGGAGAGCAGTGGATATTCTCTACCTGGACTTCAGTAAGGCCTTTGATACTGTCTCCCATAAGATCCTTATAGACAAGGTGTTCATGTACAGGCTGGTTGAGCAGACAGTGAGGTGGATTGAAAACTGGCTCAATGGCCAGGCCCAGAGGGAGGTGATCAGTGGCAGAAAGTCTAGTTCGAGGCCAATAACTAACAGTGTACCCCAGGGGTCAATACTGCATCCAGCCCCATTTAACGTCTTCATTAGTTATCTGGATGATGGGTCAGACTGTATCCTCAGCAAGTTTGCTGATGATAAAAAAACGGAGAGGAGTGCCAGATACACCAGAAGGTTGTGCTGCCATGGAGGAGTGGTCCAACAGGAACCTCATGAAGTTCAACAAGCGTGAAGTCCTGCGCTGGGGGAGGAACAACTCCAGACACCAGTATATGCTGTGGGCCACCCAGTTGAAAAGCAGCTTGACAGAAAATGTCCCAGGGGTCCTGGTAAACACCAAGTTGAACAGGAGCCAGTAATGGGCCCTTGCTGCAAAGAGGAGAAATGGTATGCGAGGCTGCATTAGGCAAAGTATTGCCAGCAAACCGAGGGAGGTGAGCCTTCCCCTCTACTCAGCACTGGTGAGGCTGTCACACCTGGAGTGCTGTGTCCAATTCTGGATTCCCCAGTACAAGATAGACATGGACATACTGGAGAGAGTTCAACAAAGGGTCACCAGGATGACTGAGGGACTGGAGCATCTCTCCCATGAGGAAAAGCTGAGAGAGCTGGAACTGTTTAGCCTGGAGAAGAGAAAGCTCAGGGGGATCTTACAGATATCCATAAATACCAGAAGGGAGGGTGCAAAGAGAACAGAGTCAGGCTCTTTTCAGTGGTGCCCAGTGACAGGACCAGAGGCAATGGGCACAAACTGAAACATAGGAGGTTCCCACTGAACATCAGGAAGCACTTCTTTACTGTGAGGGTGACCAAGCACTGGCAGAGGTTGCCCAGGGAGGTTGTGGAGTCTCCCTCTTTAGAGATATTCAAACGCTGTCTGGACATCTTCTTGGGCAACCTGGCTCTAGGTGGCCCTGCCTGAGCAGAGGGGTGGGATAAGATGAACTCCAGAGGTCTCTTCCAACCTCAGCCATTCAGTGACTCCGTGATTTTGCGATTCTGTGAAGCCACAGCTCTCTATACAGGGAGGAGATTTCTTTTTAAAAATTGGCCTTATCATTAGAGTTCAGCAAGCAGCTGGTTTAATGTTTAATGGTGAACCAAAATTTAAACATATAAATGTATTCTGTGTACAGCAAAACACCTCCTTTGAGATAATATTTTACCCATTAAAAAATAAATATATCTGTACTTAATATTGAAATGTTTCAAAATGAACAATTTCAATATTTATTATTTTCTCAGCATCTGTTTTTTATTTCTTTCAATTTGAAGGAGCTGCAGGGTCATTTGTTTTAACAGCATAATGGATTTAACCATTGTTTCTTTCACCTGTTTGCTTATTGGGGTCTTTTTTAGCTATCTTTTCAAAATTTGAATCCAGGTAAGAAGTCCACAGTTGCTCTTAATTTTGGAATATGTAACTCTTACTGAGAACCTTGAGAAAGAGAAATATTGGCTAATAGACCCCTTTTGAAATGACAGAGTAATATTCAATTAGGATCATTCCAGCAGCTGTTAGATGTCAGTATTGTTCCATGGAAGTCCAATTAGAAGTAGATTTCTCTGGCTGTAAGCAAGATAGCTCTTCAACTGTGAAGTTTGGAAGAGCTAGCTGTTGGTGTTCAGCACCTCATCTATTAACAAGAGACTTTAAATTACATACTCAGTGGAGCAGTAATCATTAGAGCAGACTCAAGATGCACAATAGAGATTTAATTTCACTGGAACTGTTCCTAATGAAATTCTACATGGTGCAGAGTATTTGAATTACATTTTTAGGTGGGCCAAAAAAAAGGTATAAGGAAAAAAGTTGTGCTGTCTAAAAATATTCATTAAGATCCCTTTCAAAAATTCAAATCAGGTATGATATGTAGGTTGAGCAGCCTGATTTTTTTTTCAATAGCATAATGTATTTAACCTTTATGTTTCTTTCATGTGTTTGATTTTCTACTGTCTGTATATAATGAAATGTCTTTTTTTTCTAAGCTTCAAACACTGCTGCATAATACCCTGGGGAGTTCTCCAAGGTTATTAAATCCATTGCTTTGTCACAAGTTACTAGAGGCTACACTAACTCTCTCCTCTGTTTGGAAAGCTGCTATAATATTTCTGGTCCTCAGCAATGAATAATGTGGTTAGTACCTTAGGGAATACAAACAAAAACATTAGCAAAGTACATTTTCCAATATTTAAGAGGTTAAGCCAATCCTCAAAACAAAAGTTGCACGTTCTTGAACACTAATAACATCAACCTGAAATCACTTGATTCGATTGCCTGTTAAGCAGTTTATTGCATTACTTATGGGATAATAGAATGAGTTCAAAGTGGGTTCATTGCATTATCTTATAAACAATGTAGCACATCATTAAACAGGATGATAGAAATCAACGTATTTTATAAGAAACAATTATGAAGGCTCATGTAAAGCCGCTAATGTGAATAGTAGAAAGACCTCAGTGTGACAAGGGAAAAAAGGCCTTTGCGAGGATAAAAAGACAAAGCAATGTCAAACCATAATTCCCCAGAATCAGATTAGAAGCCCAATTCTCCAAAATTATTAGTTTCCCTCTAGTCTGATATTCTGCCCTTAAGCTTAGAAATATACTGAAATCTCTTGCTTGTCTTATGGATAATAATTTCAAACAGGTATCTTGTCAGTTCTGTTCTTAGTGCATTTAGCACAGATATGTGACAATCTTCCTACAGTCTAACTTGCAAACTTGTGATGATCTATTTTGACTTGTGTGTCCACAGGGAGTGCAAATAGAAATGTTCAGGAGAGACCAAAGAGAGAAGACAGCTGACCCAATCTACTCTGCAAGAAGTAATTTCATGTTGTCTGAGGGAACTGACCAGGCAGAGAGAAATACTGGCTCAGTGTCACCTTAGTGCCCCTCAGCCTGGTGTATCTGCCCTTGCTTGCCATGACATCTCCACAGTCCTTTTGCTACAGCCCCAGAAACTTATAGGCATGAATATGAATGAAGGGTCCAATTGTGTTCGCCATCACTTCAGAAATGAGAATAGACCAAAACGCTGGAATATCTTTCCAGAGATCAGATATGAAGTGAGAGTGGTTCAGTGATCCTAACAGATCTGCAAAGTATTTGCCTGCTCCAGAACCTGAAGGTGATGGGGGGAGCGAGTCCAGGAGATGTCACACCCCCCTGCTGAATGCCGGTCCTGCATTAGGAACATTTCATACTCCACCTTTCAATAACTGCCGCAATGCTGCTCATCTCACTCGCACTGTGTGCACTGACATTTCCATGTGTACTTGAGGGAGTTTTAATTAATCAAAGCAATTTTCAGAGTGGGGAACTAGTGGAGAAATGATTAGCTCCATGTATCTGCCTCTTTCCTGGTTTGCAACTCAACTGAGCAATGCAGAGGGTTCAGGGTCTAACCTGGGTAAAGAGCATTTTTGTCCAGCAAAAGAGAGGTCTTGACCGTAAAAAATGGTAGCAGGGAGCTGCTGTCTCATGGCTTGCACTGAAAACATAGGCTGGATTCCTCCCAGTAAACTATAACTTTATTCCCTCAGACCTCTTTGGCACATTTCAAGAAATTATAATAAAACTTCCCTCTAATACAAGGCTTTTTTGTGGAAAATTCTTCAGTGAGAGGAACAACCTCTAATCAAAAACATTTGGCCAGAAATAATTAAGATCCAACTCTATAAAAAACCTGTTCTTTGAACTATCATTCTCTCAGTGGGAGGACACAGGGACAAGACACCCTTCCTGTAGTTACAAAGGTGTGTAAATGCCTTTTGCGTACTTTCTGGGAATAAGGTAGCCAAAGATTATTATCTGGACATCAGTATCCAATACACTCATTTAAACATTTTTCAGTTAGCTAGTCATTTGTTACAGCTTCTCTAAACATCTTGAGTTATAACCTTGTGTCAGCAGTACCATATTCTTGCCTGACAGAGAATAAAAACTGCAGGATGGGTATTCACTCACACATTGGCTTTAATTTTCAGTTTTAGTGGAAGCACTTTGATTTACGCCATCTAAAACTAAAGGAAAACCAGACTCTACTACAGAACAGGAACATGTTTATCCCTTGACCGTGCCATTCATGGATAAAAAGGTTTATCATATTTCCCAGCCAGCAATGGTTAGGAAGCTTTGCTGGCTTCCAGCTCAGCACAGAAAAGCCATTGCAGTTACTCCTGGGAGCTACTCAGGGAAAGTTTTTGATTGATGAAGCCTGAATGAAAATAATAGGATGGAATCTGTTCTACTTGTCATTTCAGCAGCAATTTTTGAGGCTACAGTGTGTTGTTTACCTGCCAGGGAACGGTGGACCTTGCTGGCAGGATTTGTAACCCAAATGTCTAGGTGCTATACAGTTAATTCACACAGAAGATAAAGGGTAGGTTATAAAAAAGGCTCAATCTTTATGTCAAACAATTCAGATCAAAAATGTGGCGTGAAAATGGTAGCAAAAGCAATCATAAGGGTTCATAGAATCATAGAATCGTTAAGGTTGGAAAAGACCCTTAAGATCATCGAGTCCAACCATTAACCTAGCACTGCCAAGTCCACCACTAAACCATGTCCTCAAGCACCACGACTACCCGTCTTTTAAAAACCTCCAGGGATAGGGACTCTACCACTTCCCTGGGCAGCCTGTGCCAGTGCCTGACTACCCTTTCAGTGAAAAAATTTTTCCTAATATCCAATCTAAACTTCCCCTGGTGCAGCTTGAGGCCATTTCCTCTCGTCCTATCGCTTGTTACTTGGGAGAAGAGACCGACCCCCACCTTGCTACAACCTCCTTTCAGGTAGTTGTAGAGAGCAATAAGGTCTCCCCTCAGTCTCCTCTTCTCCAGACTAAACAACCCCAGCTCCCTCAGCTGCTCCTCATAAGACTTGTGCTCTAAACCCTGTAGTAGGGTCTAGTAGTAGGGAAGCAGAAAGGTTTTAGGGGGCTGAGAATCCTCTGTCCATGCCCTGCAGTGTGCACAACCCCGTGGCCTTGGGTCTGCTCTTTGGCAGAATGACAACTTTTTAAGCACCAGCAACAGGAGAGAAATGAAGGTGGGAGATCTCCATGCCATGGAGCTGGCACTGGCAAATAATCTGAACATAGTGCCTAAAACTGATGTTGGTCACAGCGGTGAGTTCTTCATGGCTAAATGAAGCCACTTTATAGAAGTCACCTTATGGACATGGATGTGCTGATAAGAATATACTGTGATTTAACGTCATTGCATTTGTGCAGTTCTATAGCTCTTCATTGACATGTGGGCAGCCCTGCATTAAATAAAAAAGTATCTTTCAAAAGATGAGATTAGATGCCCCTTGATATAAACAAGATTTTATTCTGTAGTGTCCAAATACTCCTTGGTTAGAACTGTTTCATCACAGTTTCTGTACGCTGCCACATCAGGTGCCCTAAGTCTTATTGCTCTCACCTACTCTTTCTCGCCTAGTTCTGGAGCCTGACATGCCAAGCTAAAGGAAATAAATTTTAGTGCCCAGAGAGAAGAAAAAGTGATATGGAAGGTCATTATATCTACCCACTGCTTTGATGCCCTCCAGTCTTGAATGGAAATTCAATAAAAATGACAGATCTTTGGTGCAGAACATTTCTCTGCTCTCCATCAATACCACAGGATACTGAGAGGCACGGAGAGATGATGTGATAGGCTATTTTTCTGTTTTGCATTTTTGCTCATAATAACAAACATTTAAAATAAAAAAATGATGTAAAAATGGACATTTAACTTATGCAAAAAGAAAAGATATCATATTACCTACTATGTCTGCTGGAAAATAACTTTAACAGCTACCTGAAAAATACTTTTGTGATCCCTCTGAATGACCTCTCTTCCACCCTTTGGCATGGGGAGATATGTGCAATTTCTCTGCACCTCTGCTTTCACTGAAACACTCCTGTGTGAACTCATTTTTGACTCAAACATATTCTTGAATGTCTAGCTTGCACCTAGTACTGGATCAAACTTTAGCTTAGGATGACTGAGACACCTTAAAGCCACCAGCCTAAATCTAAGTCAGGCTGGGCACAGACAGAGTGGAAAGTTTGCCTCTGAGGGAGGGATTAATTTCACCCATCTTTAGGAATCTGACAGTTAGTCCTTTAGCCTGAACAAGTCTTTTCCTCTAGAGTCAGTGAAGAGAGAAGCATCTCCAAACAGTGATTCATCCATCCTAAGGCAAATATTGAATACGTGCAAAAAGTTTCCACCTGAAGTGCCTATTTTTCTTCAGTTGGTGTGGAGGAATCCTAGTTAAGCCTCAGTGACTAAGTTTAGGGCAGCCGAAGGTAGGGGAGAGGAAGACCCCATTTATTCCTGGCGTGTTGAAGGCATTCAGGCTGCAATTCTTTTCAGATTTCCGGGGTCTAAAAGGAGGCTTTGTGTATACGCTAGGAGAGTCCACTATACAAACATGAAGATTAACAGATCCACAAGTTGCGGTTGTTTCTGTAAGTTTGTTGCAGACTAGAAGAACTCAGGAATGGGCAACTAGTTTGCTTGTGATTAACTGTGTTAATATGAGTTATATTAGGTTAATATCCAATTTATTTAGGATATTTGTGTATTTGTGTATTTGATTTTCTTTCAAAACAGACTGTTATCTGATCCAATATCTCTGTATTCTCAGATTTGTTATATATATGCATATAACAAACAAAAAAATTATTAATATATTTAATATCTAACCAACACTCAGGGAACTCATTACTATAAATGACCGCAATAAATTTTCATCAGTAACAATTTAATTGATACACAGCTAAATACCTAGAAAACCTCTGTCTGTTTCATTGTCATTAAAGGAAGTTTCACAAAGCTTCCTGCCAATCTCCCACACTTCACAGCCTACCCAGAATATGTTCTGCTTTGGATGAAAGTACAAGATCCTCAGAAGAGGCACTCTGCTGTCGTCTCTTATAACACAAAGAACCCAATGAAAAAATATGTGGCAGTGTGATGTGGAAAAAAGGCAGGATAGTTTCATGCCCTGTATGGCTTTATAGCTGATATCACATAAAAGCCAAATAATGCACATGGCAGATCCCAGAATTGTGTTTTCTGCAAATTCTTTTGGATCATAATATTTATGGAAATTCCTTCAGAGGCAGGTTGGACAGCCCACACTCACATGCCTGGCAATTTCAAACTCCTGGGTTGGGAGGGCCCACATTAATGGCATAACACAGGATTGATGTGTGAAAGATGCAGTCAAGAGTAGCTAGGAGCAGCCTCCCAAAGGGCTGCAGGGTTTTAGCTCTCTGTAATATTTTTGTATTACTATTACTTTGTAATTCTGTAGGAATTAGACTTGTGGTAACTCATTGTCAGTCTCCTCTAACAATTTTTAAACCTTTTGGCTAATTTCCATCAAAGTTCTCAGAGAGGTGAAGGTCTCAAGGTTATTAAGCTCCTGTAAGGTTTATGACAATAGGTAACCGTGTAGATGACAGAGGCTGTATTTAGAGTTGAGGTACCTTCCGTGCTGCTTGACAGAAGAGGCTGGCCAGTCATGCCAAGTAACGTGTGTGCCTGGCAGTCAGCATGTGCACTGCTCTGATCAGGTCAGAAAAAAGGCTGTGGCTTGCTCAGCTGGCAGGCTGAGAGAAGTGTGTATGGACAAAGGAAAATTTGGGATTGCTGTGGTGGAGGAAACCTGAAGATGAGGAAGAGAGCTGGAGCTATTGCAAGGGTAGAGGAGGCATGTGAAATGCTGACCAGACCCCATTGCTTTTTGTTCTCGTGAAACACCTTTAGAAAAGTGTTTAATGAATAGAGGGTTCATTGTGCAGAGCGAAGCACCTGCCAGTGGCATTTGTCTGAAGGTTGGGTATGGTATGAGCAACAAAATCTCTACATCATAGATGTTTTCCAGAAAAGATCATCTCTCGTGGTGAGAGCTGCACAGTCTTGTTCACCGAAGCCACGGTTTATTGGCTATAAATGTTTATGAGACTGTTCAGTGTGAGGAAACTGATTGGTTTCACATATACTACTCGTAGGACCATCAGATAACAGCTTTTATTTACTACTTCAATAAAGTAACCTTAAACAAAGTGTCCTGATCTCCTGTGACTAATCTACCCTGCTTTGTATCTCCCTCTGAGATTTATCCTCTCAACAGATTTATAGTTTTAGTTAGTCTCAGTTTCAAGAGTCATCTATCCTGATCCTGCAGTGGAGGTAAATGGGATCTCCTCCGTTCTCTTGCAATGGATGCTGGAAGCAGTCCCTGACCTATCTATGATGTGATCCTGTTAGGGTTCAAATAGAGCGATGCCACTATTTGGAAATTAGTAGTGCAACAGAGATAAATGGTGCTACAGCTATTCACGTTTCTTCTTTCGTCTAAATGTAAAGCATACATGAGGTCAGTAGGTGGATGTGCTCAGGCTATTCCATGGCCTGAAAAAATAAACATCAAGAAAAACATAGCACTGCCAAGTCCACCACTAAACCATGCCCCTAAGCACCACATCTACCCGTCTTTTAAATACCTCCAGGGACGGGGACTCTACCACTTCCCTGGGCAGCCTGTTCCAGTCCTTGACAACCCTTTCAGTGAAGAAATTTTTCCTAATATCCAACCTAAACCTCCCCTGCCACAACTTGAGGCCATTTCCTCTCGTCCTATCGCTTGTTACTGGGGAGAAGAGACCGACCCCCACCTCACTACAACCTCCTTTCAGGCAGTTGTAGAGAGCGATAAGGTCTTCCCTCAGCCTCCTTTTCTCCAGGCTAAGCAACCCCAGCTCCCTCAGATGCTCCTCATAAGACTTGTGCTCTAGACCCTTCACCAGCTTTGTTGCCCTTCTTTGGACATGCTCCAGCACGTCAACGTCCTTCTTGTAGTGAGGGGCCCAAAACTGAACACAGTATTCGAGGTGCGGCCTCACCGGTGCCAAATACAGGGGCACTATCACCTCCCTGGTCCTGCTGGCCACGCTATTCCTGATGCAAGCCAGGATGCTCTTGGCCTTCTTTGTCACCTGGGCACACTGCTGGCTCATATTCAGCTGGCTGTCAACCAGCACCCCCTAGTCCTTTTCCACCAGGCAGCTTTCCAGCCACTCTTCCCCAAGCCTGTAGCATTGCATGGGGTTGTTGTGACCCAAGTGCAGGACCCAGCACTGAGCCTTGGTGAACCTCATACAGCTGGCCTCAGCCCATCGATGCAGCCTGTCCAGATCCCTCTGTAGAGCCTTCCTACCCTCAAGCAGATCAACACTCCTGCCCAACGTGGTGTCATCTGCAAACTTACTGAGGGTGCACTCGATCTCCTCATCCAGAGCATTGACAAAGAGATTAAACAGAACTGGCCCCAGTACTGAGCCCTGGGGAACACCACTTGTGACTGGTCGCCAACTGGATTGAACTCCATTCACCACAACTCTTTGGGCACAGCCATCCAGCCAGTCTTTAACCCAGCTCAGAGTGCACTTGTCCAAGCCATGAGCAGCCAGCTTCTGCAGGAGAATGCTGTGGGAAATGGCATCAAAGGCTTTACTAAAGTCTAGGTAGACAACATCCACAGCCTTTCCCTCATCCACTAAGCAGGTCACCTTGTCATAGAAGGAGATCAGGATGGTCAAGCAGGACCTGCCTTTCATAAACCCATGCTTACTGGGCCTGATCCTCTTACCTACTTCCATTCCTATGGGCATTCAATTTGGAAGCAATCCTTCTGTGAACCAAGGGGCTTTCCCTCCTTGTCTTTACCCTTCCCTCACAAAAAAACAGTGTTCAGAAGAAAGGCACTGAAATAAGGAGCCCATGACATAGTTGCTTTTGAAAGAGTTTTCTGTTTTAATTTTAGTTGCAAACCTCCCTTGGAGAGTTCTTCTGTGAAAGCGATATTAAATTGATAGGGAAGCCTGACCTCAAAGAAGCTAATAGCAAAGTGCCCTTTACTAGAATGGGGCAAAGACTTTACTCTCTGTAGTAATAGTCAAAACCTCTGTAGTGACACTTTTACAACTCAAAAAGATATGGACTATTACTGTACTATATTTTACCACTTATTTAGAATGAGCTAGTAGCTGCTTGAAAAAGAGTAGCATTAGTCTTAGTTTGCTTCTTTGAAGTCAGTGATTTGACTTCAGCTTTGCCAATGGGGAATACTCAGGAAAGGTCTGGCATACTCCCAGAGAAAGAAAATTCTAGTAGCAGCAGGTTGAAAAATAACAGCAGCATCAAGCCTGAGCAACCCACTTTGGCTTTGAAATTGCTCTTCTTCTTTGCTGTTGTCTGGAAGGAAATAATCAGACAAATACAGTACTTTTCCTTTTTATTGATTTATTTTGGTGGTTTTTTTTTTTTAGTACATTATTTCATTACTTGAATCAGGCTTCTATTGTCTGGTTTCAGCCTCCATATTGGGCAGGACATCTTAAATAAAGTTTTCAAAGCATTTCAGTATTGAAAGGCTAATACAATAGTGTGGTTGTTAGAGCATCCAAAAATTAAACAATTGTAAATAGACAAAATTGGCATCAGATTCTGCTGTTCCATTTTCATGTAAATCTGCTAGAGTATTTCAGAGGAACTTTTCATGAGATCAGAGTGTAAGAGCTGCCATACTGGGTCAGACAATTTTTCTAGCTGTATCTTGTCTCAGACAGTGGTCAACAATGGATGCTTAGGAGAATAATATAAGGATATTAACTCATTAAACTGAAATGTCTGAAGCTGTCTTATCTGTGTCACATAATAAGGCCATGAAGCTGCTCCTGAGCTGCCATTGTGTAGAGCTTGGAATAGTAATATAAAGCACTACTTATTTCAGCCTGCCATAACTGAGTTGCAGTTCTCAAGAGGAGCTCAGTGCAAACGCCTTTCAAGGTTACTCTAGCACTGGGGCAACTCAAACAGAGGGAGGCAGTAAACACCTCAGTCCTTCAAACTTGCCTTTTCAATACACTAAAATCTGGGCAAACTTACAGTCATCCTTCACTGACAGATGCCCTGCCAGCTCCTGGGAGTCACAGCCACCCTGGGCTGGAGACTATAGATGGAGCTGTGATCTGTCAGTTCAAGCTTTTATCAACACAAAAGCCCTTATTCATCATATAATAATTCAAAGGGAATATTGGCTTATGGTCCACCTGAATACATTGAGGACTGAATGCCACAGTTTATCTTTAGAACAGATAGAGCTGTATTAGCCCCAGGGAGGCCAAGGCAAAGGGAAAAACTAATCCAAGTAAGATAGTGCCAGTAGTTTTCTTATTATTCTTTGTGAGCAGGAATGGAATTATGCAACATGTCCATGTGCTAAAACATGATGAATATTTTTTCTGAAGAACATCTTTCATGCAAACTCCACCTTTCCACATTTTACAGGAGATAAACTTGCTACATTTCTATAATTTGTGCCAGCCAGCACAATTAAAGCCCCTTACAAGCCTTAATGAATTAAACTTTTTGCATTTCAGCATGAAGAGGAAGATGACAGAGGAAAATTAGCATAGTTACATAAATGAAGCACCTCTGTGAATGTTGCACTGGGCATTTTAACAGGCAGCAGAGATGAAAAATGATATTTTTCAACATTTATAGTACTGATAGTCTGGATTCTGTGGAAAAAAAATAAATTATAAAAGTGGAGATTATCTCAAGGGCACCAAATAGAGAAATCTCTCTTGTCCTGTGTATGTTAAATGGTATGTTGGAAAAACTGTGCTTAAAGCCCAAACAGCAAATTGGAAAATTACTTGATATCTGAAAAAAAAAAAATCAGATTATCACTGGAAGAGTGAAACTCAGCCTTCCACAGAACAGTCAGTTGCTTTATCCAGTTCAGTGGCTTATGAAAAACTGATACATAAGCTTCATAATAGACTTAATATTTTGGGGGTTGCCTGATCTCACATGGTTTGTGCAGGAAGACATCAGAGTAGGAGCTTATAGTGCCCAACACTACTTCCATTCACAAAGCCTGAATGAAAAGGGATTTGCACGGAGGCAGTAGGCAGGTTAAGAGCAAGGATGAATCTTCCTTTCAACTTGCAAGCAGGCAGTGAGGTAATTTGCAGTTTCTAACCATAATCTATGAACTATTCTGCAACAGCCCTGCTAATACAAGCATGTATCCTGTGAGAGTATGGGTACACAGCTCACTCTAGCATCATGAGCAACAAATTTTTGTGGATACAGCATCTTTTCCCGTATTCCCTCACCCAGATGGGCTGCTGAAATGCTGCATTTCTCATGTGTTTCCTTCCAGCTCCCCCTGGTCATGCAGAGAGCTGCAGGAGCTGGGTAACAGGCTTTGAGAATGCCAGCTGTGAAATGAAGGAGAGAGAGCAGGGATTGCTTAATGCTATCTGTTTCCCCTACTTTTTTTTTTTTGCAATTATTGCTTTCATACCACGACTGTAGCATGTGGAGAATGAGATAATTGAGCATCTTCACCTCTCAGAAGCTTTTATACAATGAGCATTTATATATGTGCAAAGATATATGAATATGCACACAGATGTGTTTGTGAATGTAGTTAAATGCATGTGTATACATCCATGTATTCATTCACACACAAAACCACCTAAAAGGATGATGGGAAGTAACTGTCTTGTCCCACTGCATCAGACACTCCAGTCGCAGAAAATTACTGACGTAGATATAAACACATATGGTCCCTGCGCAGTGTTCAGGTTCTTGTTAAGTCCTTGTCACCCAATGACTGGATAATTCGTGTGCATAAACCAAAGAATTAGCATAGACAAGCATCAAATCCGCTGTACGTGCAGGTAGCTGTCGGTCTTTCTTGTTTTGTAGTAGCATAAATGATCCAGAACCTCTAGATAAAAACAAAGTTTTATGTGAGAAAAGGACTGTTCTGCATATTCACTCCATGTTTATCCTATGGGCATTTGAAAGGCTTCTTAGTTTTATCAGCAGTAACGTGTACAGCTGTATAAACCTGCATTAGCAGGTTTCTTCTTAGCCCACAACAGCCTCATTTTAAAATGATCCCTACTTCCTCAGAAAGTGTATTTGAAACTAATGTACTTAAAAATTTATTTCAAATGAGAAAAAAAGATGTTTCTGTGGTAAAACAATGGTGCAAGCAGAGACCTTGTCTTCTTATTTTTGCACATGCTGGAAAGTCTGGGGCTGGATCCCATTAGATGATCAACCAGGAGCTGATACAGCCTAATCTTTCTCATCAGTCTGGCTCTCCTGGCTCCTCAGGCATCTGCTCCCTGGAGCTTCAGGTAGAGAGTCTGCAGATTCAGACAGACAGAACGCACTGGAAAATTAGCTCTTAATTCTCAAAAACCAGAAATCCTGTGAATATTTCCTTTCAGGGGAGGATTATTCCTGCTTTTTGGAAGCCCATTTTGTTTTGGAAAAACTCCCCATGTGACCCAAGTAATAAATATTTTTTCAGGGAAGAAAATTCTGGTTTTCAGTCATCTTTAGTCCTTTGCCATTCCCTAGACTTTCTATGTGACACCAAGAACAAATGCATCCCAAGAGACTGGAAAGTCTGAAAAGTCCTGGCTACTTGTGCTAGGGGAAAAGCCTGGTGGGGAGAAAATCGGAGTCCTTCCCACTTCTGCTCACATCTGCTCTGTGAATATCAGGGGATTTTGAAACATATAGAATTCCTTCAACAACATTTTTCAACACATGCTCGTTGCTATTCTGTTCACTATAACATGGAAATGACACACCATTTTTTTAACTAGTGAGAACATCACTGCAGGTATCAGGATGGTTTTAGATCTTGGTCTGTAACACGGAAAACAGACATCTTGTCTTAGTGAAAATGAATGTACGAGCGTGGGTTTTGGGCAAGGAATTATGCACAAGTTTTGTGTGTGAAAGACAAAGGGACAGATAAGAGTTGGGAAAAGGGGGAAAAAATTGGGAGGCAAGCCCTTAGCGGTCAGATTTCAGGAGAAAAGAAAATTCGTTATCCTATCATGTATGCACATGCATGTTCATTTGAATGGGAGCTATGCACATGTCAGTCACAAGATGGCCAGGCGCTTTTGGCTAAACCTTAAGTAAACTTGGACTTTGCTTTAAGTTAAAAATGTCTGGCCAGGTAGTTTATATTCATCTCTCTGTTGAAGTCTTTAGGAAGTCATCAGACTTTGAGGCCAAAAAGGAACACAGGAATGTCTAACGACCTCATGCATAACTCAGAACTTATGGCTGTCCTATTTTAAAACCTATATTTTCTTTTGGTTTTGAACAATTTCATATCTTTTTGAGAAGCAACCAGTCCTGATTTTAATATTTGCAGTGGTAAGCTTATACAACCTTAGGTAAATCGTGTCGGTGATTCTGAAGACACGTGATTGCTAGCTGCCTGCTTTTCATCTCAGCTGCTATCTCCCAGGCCAAGAGTGTCTTCTGATCTTATTTATTTCTGAGTTTCTCCTTTGAAGTTCCAGTGTTCACCATATTTCATGAGATATGGTGAGATCTAAAAGTTTGGCTTGGGGGCAGAGGGAGGGAAGGGCTTGGCTTGGCTTCCTGGAGTTCCAGGATATGCAGAGAAGGGTGCGCTGACTTTTTTCTTGCAAAATTTTCATTACAGAATTGAAATTTAGCAACATCAGAATGTATTGTGAATTTTATCATTTCATAAGACACAACAGAACAAAAAATTCTAAAGAAATATTTTTGACATTTCCTAAACATTTCTATTTTTCAGCTGGAAATGCAATTGTTTTTTTCAGGATTTCCCACTGCTTTGCTTTAGAAAATTAAAAAATCTTAAAATCAAAATAACAATTTTAAATTTTAGTGATTTAAAATAATTTCATCCATAGTGGATGGCTGTGAGTTTTGTTAGCTTGATTGTTTTGCATCCTTCAATTGCTGTTGGCATGGATATAATTTATTTGGCCAGAACATTATCATGACACTGTCGGACACCTCATCACCTTGAACGGCATTTGGGTCTATGGAAAGAATAAAGCTCTTTCACAGGATGTTTCAGAGTGTAGGGAACTGAACTGCCCTCTCATAAGCATGCCTCTGCCCCACTGGCTACAGAGGGACTCTAAAGCAGTTACACTTCTAACACAGCTGTCTCAAAGGTCTAAGGTTAGGTGAGATGAAGATGGTGTAAAAGTGCTTATGAGCAGATGGATGCCCCCAGATGTGCACACCTCAGTCCTCCCTGAGTTGGTGAGATAGGCAGTAGCTGTACATCGGAGATGATATAGTCACATTACCATGGGCTATTTCCAATCTAATGAGCCTACCTTTCAGCAGAGTTTATTACCTGGACCCCAGCCATCACACTAATGGCTTTGGATAGGAGCTTGCTCACATCTGGCTATCTCTATGTGGGCAGAAAAGGTCTCCCCTCCTGCCCATGTGGAAATGCTCTGATATACCCAAGTGGCTTTTGGGTACCTTTCCAAAATCCATTTATCATTTTGTCCAGCTCATGAATTTCACCATATTTATCATTTGCCCCTGCTTTTTTTTTGGTTTAGTTGTTTACACACTTACTTAAAACAAATGCAGGGTTCTCTCCAAACAGCTGCAAGGGTCTTAGAAGAAGACCTGTAACAGAAGGGAGTGACTGGTACAACTGATGTTTTAAATTACTTATCTCTCACTAATATGGGCTAGGATGTGCTCTGTTTGAGCTGGGAGCCTGAATTAGCTGTACCACGAGCAGCAACTAGATAATGGATAAGTAGCAACTTTTACACTCTTCCCAAACTCATTTGTTTTGAATCAGTTCAGGCCATTTAAAAAATGCAGCAAGTTCCTGTGAGTCAGAAGGCTGTGCTGACAGCAGATCCACGAGGAATGCTGATTAGGATGGAAAATGGCTCAGAACTAGCCCGGCTTTCTAATGATCTCGTGTTCAGGGCAAGTAGAGCAGAATCACCGCTGCCACAAACCATTAGGACCGTTCCTAAAGACAGATAGGCTGGGGTAACTGGAAGCATGTGTTGCAGTTCCAGTAGTGACTAAATTCTTTAATTTAATTCATTAGATGAATGTTTACAGTGGTAAGTAAAAAGTGCTACAGCTTTCCTGGGATGCATACTATCCAAGAAATACTTTTTAATCAATAACAGAAAAAGCCTGATTTCTTACTACGATGCCATTTCAAAAAAGTGAAACATTTTGACCCAAAGTAATCATAAAGAAAGAAAGAAAATAATCCTTAAATGACTTAGAAGAGGTGCTAAAATTGAGGTTTTATGATACAGGAGAAAGTGGACTGTATTAATCCCACTGTTAGTCCTTTATCTTTAAAAATCAATGCAGATTGCATCTTTCCTTTGGCTAGAAAGGCTGCAGCTACTGCTCTGCATTTGATTCAGCCACCAATAATACTGCCCTCAGCAGAGGGCATGTGATACCTACGTAGCTAGCATCAACAAACACAGTAGGATGATCATTTGATGTTCACAGAATTTCCTGGAAACCATACCCAACAAATCATTAATAGACATGTTCCTTCTTCAGGTCCATACATCTGTGGCTTTGATTTTCAACAGAACCTGTCCGGATGCACCTAATTGCAAAATGTGACCTTCTTTCATCTTTTTTTTTTTTTTTTTAATTTAATGTTGTAAGAATAATATGAGGAAAGGAGGTTAAGAGATGACTTGATCACGTTTATAAGTATCTGCACAGAGAGACAACTTCTAACAATGCAAGGCTCTTTTAATCTGCCAGACAAATGGATGGTACAATTCAGTGGCTGAAAGTTGAAGCTCAACAAAATTAAACTAGAAATGCACTGTAAAAGTTTAGCATCAAAGGTTAGGACAACATGCCTAGGATGCATTTTCCATCACTTGAAACCTCTGACCCAAGTAAAGCCTTTGAGTCTTTCAAAGACATACGTTTCAGGTCAAAAAGAAATTGCCTGGACCATTACAGGAATTAGTGGGTATAATTCCATGGCCTGCGTTAGGCAGAAGATCCATGTATATACTTAGGTTGGCCTCAAGATCTTAACCATCAGGAGTTGCATTTGTTGACTGTTTCCATTGCTGTGGCTATATAATATTAAATTTTATACATTCCTTTTCTCAAATATCTGGGGTACTAGCACTGCAATCACACAGGTGAAATAAGTGGCCTGCCTAGGACAGAGAAAATGTCTTTGCCTGGATCAGTAACTCAGTTCTTGTGGATTCTGACCTTGTAAGAGCGCAAGAGACCATCCCTGCTGTTCTCCCTCCTTCTTACGACTTCATTGTTGCATTAAAATTTCCATAGCTATCAATGACATTGCCAATGAATACAGAAGAAAGGAAGAGAAGTCTTTGCAGTACTACAATAGATCTTTTTATTCTGCATAAGAAGTCATCTTCCCTATCTGTGAAGCAAGAAACTTAATAAGCTTGCAAACACCTGACAAAATGGAAGCATTCATGTTATCTGAAAGCTTGGATATAGGTTTTAAAATCTTCTGAGAATGATGGTCTTGGGGTGGGGGGATGTTATACAGTATCTTAATTCCATTGAGCTTCAAAATATTTGATCCTATTCTTTTGAAATCATATGCTGTGTTGGATAGAATCATGAATGACACTGAAAGGAGGAATCACTTGATAGGATGTGGATATCTCCATCTGCAGTAGCCCCGGTAGGCTTTCTTTATAAGTCAGTGAAAAGAAATAGCTACTTTGAGAGCATGATTCATCTTCTCCTAACATCTCTGTATAAAACAGTTCAAACAGACTGTACACTGAATGTGCTTCTGTTTTCCGAATGATTATATGATTATAGAAGGAGCCATCCAGACAAGTAGATTTAGATGTCTGAATTCAGATGAGATGTGTTCCAACCTTACAGTACAAAATGCATGGGCATTATAATTTAGGTTCATTTTGGTTTTCACAAAAAGGATCAGGTCTCTCCTCATTTCATTTAATTCATCCTTATTGTCTGTTTCAGAGGTTTGGTCTTCTTGAGAGTCGGAGAAGAGAAGATGGGAAATTCTCCTAAACTTACTTGAACTTTCTGATATCATCAGCTGCAAAATGCAAGAACACTATTGCAGAAAAGGTTATTTGAGTAACAATCAAGAGAATAATACACTTTTATTAGAATAGCCATATGTGTGCTCTGGGCCTAACACAAAGACCACCAAAGGCAAAGGGAAACTTCAAAGTTTGAACTATAATTTCTATTACCATCTCCTGAAATGACTGAAAAAAAAAAGATAATTAGTAAGCTGTAAAGGAATCAGAGCTAAATTAGGATTCTTGAAGTTTTCTAATGTTGTAAGATAGATATTTTCCATCACTCAATCCCTTAATTTTCTTCTTCCAATTCTTGCCCATTTAAAAAAAATCAATAACTGCGCGTGTTTAGAAAGATTAAGGAAATTCTTGAGTCCTTCTGGCATATTGGATTGCTCTGCTAAAGAGGATAAATGGACTATAGAGTGGTAACCTAGTTACAATTGTTATTTATGGAATATTCTGATTCAGTCAAATTAGCTTGTCAGTAAGGTAGAGAAACAGCGCGCACAATTTCAAGATGCTACGTATGGAAAGCAAAAGTTGTAGGAAAAACAGCTTGATAGGCTATTGCCTTTTTGTGAAAGAGTAGATAAATGTGTCACTAACGATGGCTTTATAATGAACATTCACATAAGCACTCAGTTAAAGATTCATATGGAAATATAACTTTGGCACCATTTTTGGTTTTGACCGTTTAGTTTTGTGACTTTTGGCATAACATTCCTGCAATAATTTATATTTATCACTAATGGTCTACTCTGAGGCGTCAATCCTGCCGGATTACTGAGCAATATTTAGAAATGTTGCCTGAAGCTCAGACTTGGGTACAAGCTGGTAGGTGGTAATAGTTTTGACCAGCATGTCCTCTGGAACAGATCACACCTCTCTCTGCTTCAGCTGAACACGCATGCTGGGGAGCTACAAGGTGCATAGTCAAATTCACATCAATTTCTCATTCTGCGACATACTTCGCCTTGTATAGAAGGGTACAAATCAAATCAAGGACTTTTCTTCTTTCGCTAGCAATGCTAGTAGCCTTTGTATGGGCTGAAGGGGAAGAATATTTATTGGACAAAAGTGCTTAGAAGTGATCAAGGCCCCTGAGCAGTGCTCCTCACTAAGGTTGTAGCTACCAGTAAGCCCTGGACAGGAATGACCACAGTTCATTGAGAAAAGCAATTTCAGCAAGATTTCTAACTATAGGCTGTAAATTTGCAAAAACTTCTAATATGGGGATGCTTAGATGTTATAAGTGATTTCCAAACTGGAAAGGGCATCATTCTAAACCGACAAAAAGTGACAAAAATTGTCTGTCAATTGGGCTACATAGCTTGATACCACCCAAAGAACCTGGACCTTGAACACTGACAGGGAAATCAGAGGTGGCAGACAGTAGAAATTTCTTTCCAGCTGTACTACATGATAACGGAGGAAAAAATATCTGGGGTTCATGTAGACCATATGTATGGTGTAAATTTGCTTTCATACAGTAGATGTATTTCCAAAAGAAAAATTATTCACTCTTTCTTCACAGATACCATTCATTGAACTCCAAACTGCCCATGAATAATGTTGGAAGCTGCATCTTCAACTTAAACTACTCCTCCCATAAGCTAACCTTGCAAATAAAAGCACATTTATTGTCATTGTCAAATACCTGCTCTTTACATCCCTGTACATCTCCTGAAGCCAAAGCATGAGAATAATGTTTTTCTGCTTACGGAAGACTTTAGGCAGAATTTAGATTGTTCAGAATGCGCTACAGGTAGAGATCAACTTTATCACTAGCCTTCAAGAAGTACAATCGTCAACATGACTGAGGCATTTTAGCTGTGAAGCTGCATGAGCTGAACAAGTATAGCAGGCATACCAAGATGCAGATTTCTTGTGAAAGAGGAGTGGAGATCTTGGAGAACTGTAGACACCTTCATTACCTGTGTCCAGTGAAACACAGATTTCTGTGCACCTGACACAAAATGATGACACCGTTGCACAGCTCCCCCTCTGAGATGAGGTCTCTGTCCCACGTTTTGCACAACAGGTATGCAAAAGGTTAAGGTTAGCCAAGTGAGGCTAATCTCTTGCAAGCTCCTGCTGCAGTTAATGGAGAGGGCAATTTAGAGCAGGCACCTAATTCAGCTGCTTGGTAATAGTCTCTGGAGGATCTTATTTCATTCCATTGACTATAGTGGGAGGCTAAGGAAGATGTGAGGCCAGATTTAGCCTTTGTGACTACCTCTTTCCAACTTGAAAATATAGCATGACTGAAAACTTTGTTCAGCATCCTAAGATTCTTACTTTACTGTGGTATTTTGGGCCTTCTATGTTACACTGAGAGAACATATTTAATGTTGGGATCTATTCAAAAAGCCCACAGTAGGCATCTGCCATACACTTCTCAGTTATAGCACTTCTCTTGCCTCCATTGGGAGAGCAGATGATTTGAATTATTCACTGATGTTTTGATAGTAAACTCTGTAGTAGACTTTATAGCTTAATTAGGCACATAATATTTTGATTTTAATATGGCCCATTTATCTGCATTTATTTCAGGTGGGACTCATCTCACCTAATTTTAACTACAAAAGTGTTGGCAGCTTAGTCAAAGGGGTTCTCTGCAAAGTTGATGGAGAAGATCAAGCACCTCCAGAGTGCAACAAAAATGAGTTTTGTAATAGATAAGTGTTTATAGTACATGGGTTGAATTGCCTTCTGGAGGTTTTGAAGATTAGATAAACATTTGTTACACATCTTTACAGCATCTGTCATGAGAAGTCCTAATTCCATTTTTGGAATTTTGGAATCCACTTGGATATGTTATAAAACAACAACACCCAACAGTAATAATGAATTAGACTGCAGTGGATATTTGATAATTAAACAAGTTATTTGTATCTGTCTATTCTACTGCTTCATGGTTGCTGCTGTGTGTTATGCTGCAACAATGTTTTGCCCTAATTCTTGGTGCCTATATTTGAAAAAGCTTTATATACTACACTTCTATCTTAGAATGAGGAGAGAACCTCAGGTTATAAATAAAGCATTTGTAGAAATAGTAAGATTTAAACATTGCCATTCTTTTACAAGTATTTCTATCACAAGCAACAGGGTTTGAATCCAGAAATCAAGCCATCTCTTTTACTCTGGGGAAACTGTTTCAAGTCAATCACAGCCCCATGAATAGGAAGAACAGATGCTTTTTTTTTTTTTTTTAATAATGCATTTCAGCAGTAGAGTAGGCATTTGTATTCTAGTTAATAATTCAAAATCAAAGGGGGGATAAGAGAGAGAGAGAGAGAAACAGTGGTAGGAGGAGGGGAAGTGAGTTTAGAATGTCCAGAAATATATTGAGCAAGTTTTTTTGAAAAAATTTACTTCTGCATGGAAAGCAAAATAGAAAAAAAAAATTACAAAGCAACGAAATACATAGATCTTTATTATGTTTGAATAATCAACTTTCTGTATGAGCTATCTTAAGGTCAATGCAGATATAAAGACCTCGTTTAGTGAAGTTATGCTGCATTACAGCAAAAAAGGAATAATAAAAGAGTATTTCACCCACTGGTTTGTAGCCTGGAGCCCCCTGAGTCTGCATTGCAAAGCAGCCCAAAAATGTGTTTATAAGCTTCTTTGTGAAACACCTGCTGCCAACAGAAGCCATATGGATCCTTGAAAATTCAGGTATTACCTGGAAGTATAGTTCCAAAGATATGCTCTATCTATCAAAAATTATACAAAGCTAATTTGATTTACAGTTGTCTTTCCCATCAATGAGACAGGAACACAGAGAGGGAAAAATAGATCCCTGGTTATTCCTTATGATTTTACAGTTTAAAGTGTCTTCATATTGCAACACAAAACTCTTAACACATATAAACAGGGGTTTGCGCATAATCCCATTTCTTTTTGATTTTGACACAATTTCACAAGCATTTCTTGGAAGAAGAAAAGTCTGTTAGCATCTGGCATTGAAAGAGCTGGAGTTTTTACTGTTATTTTCGATTGTTTTTTGTTTTGTTAAACACAGAATGAATTTAATAAAATCTGTCTCAGTTGTAGAATTGCCTGCTAGTATAAATATGAAAAAGTTATGGCAGCAGTTTGAAACCTCTTTAAAAATTAAAATCTGATACCATCTACAAAATCATTTTGACTGCTTCTTAGGCAAGATCTGTAGATGACTGCATACTACTTTAGAAACGGCAAGAGTCTTGGCCTTTTAATGGTAACCGATCTATGGAAGAGCTAAAGATGTCTTCATCTGGAACTGCAACTTGTTATTTACCTCTTCCTCCATTATATTTCTCTCGGGAATATTACAAATGAAGAACAAATTTAAGATGCTCTAAAAATATTCTGCTGCAATTAGCAAGCAATATATGTTGCTGCTATAAACATGCCAAAGATGAGGTTTTTACACTGCATTATCGTAACTCCTGCCCTCTACAGGTTTCTACAAGGAGGAAAAAGGAAAAAATGCGTGCAGTTTTTAATTAAAAATACTTTTAACAGATAAGATAAAAAATATTAAATATTTATGCCCTAAGTGCATCAGGATTGTTTTCCCTTTTGGGTTACTGCAAATAGAACTGATACATACTCCATAGTTATTCTTGAAGTAAGACCTTAGTGCCATGCAGATGGTGACAGTCTGCACAAAACTTTCAAAGCTTCCAGTTGTGTTTTGAGTCACCCTATACCATGTTAAACAGAACAGGAGTCTTTACTGAGGCCAGTGAAGCTTAATTCTCAGTGTACAGCAACAGTAAAGAAATAGTATAAAGGAAAGTAATACAGGAGCCTTCCATTGCTGTTATGGGTCAGGACTACAACCTTATTTGGAATTATGTCATGAATTAGACAGTGGAAATAAAGAAGAAAACTCAGAGAAAAGAGATAAACTGGCCCAGAAATTCTGATGAAGTTTAAGGTGCTTGAAAATTAAGAGGTTTACATTACACAGGAAACAACTAAAAAAAAAAAATACAATAAATGAACTACGGACAAGTCAACACAGTGGAGAAATCAAATCTTACACTCCAGACCACTGTCTGCCATACAAGAATTCAGAGAAACCCTGCAAAACTGAAATAAAATAAAAGTAGAACTGATCTTTCTGTATGAGTGCCTGAAGGATATCTGAGAGCAGTAGGAATGCAAAGATCACCGTATAGGGCTCAGAGCTACTTTACGTGTTCACCAACTGTAAAATCTGCAATTAACTCTTAGAACTTGTTTCAGCAGTTTAAGTTACCTTGAACAAAATACTTAGGGAAAAAATGAGTTTCTATTGCTTGTTCAGAGAAGAATTCAATGTTGTTTTCTTTTCTACCCTTGAGAAAGAACTGGTAATGCCGCATAGAGGCTATAGTCAGTACAGATCTGTAGTAAGAAACAGAAATACAGGGGAGCAAACTATGTCTCTGATGAAACATGTCACATGATATTTCAGTTTGATTTTTTTTTTAGTTTCTGGTTAAAATATTTTAATTTTGACTCTTACGAAAATGTGAAAATTTCTGTGGAAAAGTGAGATTCTTGGTTTAGTTGCAGAAAAAAAAACAGAACGGAAAAAAAAGAAAAAACAAGCAAATGACACAAACTGTTTAGACAGCACGTTCTGTCATATCATCCTGAACTCAAGAACCATTCTGCTTTGATATGTTCATTGCACAGGACTCTCCTCTCCAAATACAGATGCCTATATTTGATCTTTGGCTTCACATATATCTATATAATTTTATATATATATATTTATGCATGTATGTATATATGTATACACATCTACCTTCTGTATATCTTGGGTTTCCTTCAGAACCCAAAGAGGGAAGTGAGCATATTAGGACATGAATAATCTTATCCTAAAGTTAATGTCTAAAACTGACAGATTAGTTGAATTGCTCCCTGAAGGTGCCTGCCGCTGGCTAGCTCAGATGTAGACATCAGCACTGTGGTGAGATGGATTCTGTCCATGGCTTCCAAGAATAATTCAACTGAAATAAACCCATAAAAGCCAAGCTGGCAAGAAAGTTCACAGGAGGAATTTAAAAAATAATATTCCTCTTGCCTTAGCTTTCTTACAAAGGAAACTGATAGCAACAGAGAGAAAGTAATTCTCATCTAGCTGGGACACCAAAAATAAGACAGATGGACACATATGGAAAGATGAGTGGCAATAATGTGCAGACAGCTGAAAGCCTAAGCTGCGGAAAATATGGAATTTGGGACACAGGCCTGGGTAGGCATTGTTATGAACTTGGTCTGTTCTTGTACCCTTCTTTCAGTTGCACACTTCTACTGCCTGGTGACAGAGATGGGACCCATTCTGCATGTTCTTATGTCAGCACCATAATTTTACAGCATTTTAAAAGGGAATATACCATCTGCTCCAAAGGCTAATTCAATCTCTTTTAGACAATGCAAAGACTGTTGAGCTAACCCCTCTGCTTTTAGCAAAGGTTTCCTGAGCTTGCCTTAACTTTACTGGATGTTGGAGAAAAGATGCAACATGCAAGGTGCCCCTGAAACAATACAGTGACCCTTATGTTGCAACGGATCTCAAATCTGGCATTTCTGAATCACTGTTAAACTTTTTTTAGGCCAGCCTGACTTCTTCCCTTTCTTTGTACTAGGTTGCAGTAAATGGGTGTTAGATTCATTCTGTTTGCTCCTTAAGAACAGAGTGTAGAAAGACGTAAGAACCAGTTATTTGATGAAACATGATTCATTAGATATTAATTGTACTATGCAATAATATTTGTTCTTTGGTAGGAGTCACAGTCCCTTCTAAGCACTCAGGATTCTTATTATTAAAATCCAAAGTTTGAATGCAAGGGTCAAAAGCTAAAGATGGATATTGGCTTCCATGCATAACCATAGTGACAATCACTTTCCTGAGAAACACTTTAACTCTTGGCACTGTTAGTTTAGCCGGCAATGAAAAAAAAAATAATAATAAAAAGTCCTGTGATCCCAGTGGCATCTATCACTTTTGGCCTCTAATAAAAGTGATTTTTCCCTTTGGGGAAAGACAACTAGATGGATTATGCTGGGAATAGCTTGTGTCATCAAATCAGCTTGCCAAGCTAGTGGCACACAATGGAGATGGCAAATTTCCACACTGCTGATGAGCATAGGGAACTCTTTGTTCTCAACCAGTGGGAGTCACTGGTTCAGGTCCAGTAAGCCATGAGCCAAAAAGAAGGGAGTCAGGAAGAAATATAGTGAACCAGCTCACAAAATAAAAAAGAAGCAGCACCAACTTTGTATGACAATTTGACCTACTACTGAGCAGATTAAAGGCACCTTCCTTTTTAACTTGACCTTAACAAGACCTCCAAACTTGCAAACTCTAAAATTGCTAGTGCAAGTTTTAGCAGTGCCAGTTCTTTCCAGTTGCTTTAATGTTACACTGACATATGTGAGGCTTGATGATGTCCAAAAATCCAAATAACTTGCATTTCAAGTTCAGACAATTGTAATGTAATTCCTGTTTAGGTGAGTAAAAATGGAAGTTTAAAAAAAAGAATCAGTAAACTTACATGAACTACTACCTTGTCTCTCTTTCTTAGTAAAAGAAGGGAGCATGGTAATAGAAATTCTTTGCATACAGAGTTGTTAGACTTAAGAATTTATTTAGCATTTGAATAAAATGCTATGAAATTTCACAGATAAGCAAGACCTGGCTTAAGTGTCTCATGTAAAGCATGGGGTTGGAAATGTGAGCCCAGACACTGATAAAACACAGTATTTGAGGCAATGTTTGTGAGTGCACAAAGTCCCAAAGCAATCAGCAGAACTTTTTTGTGGATAATGGACTTTTTGCCTATGGAAAACAGCCAGCAGGAAAAAAAGCTAGAAAAAAATGATAAATCTAAGAAATAAAAAGTGGCCCAATTTTCTTGCCTTTCAGCGAGAGTTACACTCAGAGGTACATGTTTCATTTCTGAAACTGCAAATCAAAGCCACAAGTCCAGAGCTGCTTTTGAAAGTTTATTCTAGCCTAAACTTTGCTTTTTATTTATTTTTTCACTTGGAAGACAGAATTCAACAATAAGTCCTTAAATATGTGAAGATAGCCCAGATTTTGAAAAATTAGCAAGGAGCAGGATTTATCGTGCCATTTCATTCTGGCAATTGGTATTTGTGCTGATTATCCTGTCAAAAAAGACAGCGGCAAAGGGTCATCAGTTCAAAGAAGACCATGACTCATATTTACATTTATATGGCAGCTCTTATCCCATAGGATTTACAAGCACTATATACACACACATACACACACACAAACACGTAGAGCGTAGACTTTTACTGCATCATCTTTCGTTTTCAGGATTGTTATAGTCAGACAGAAGACAAGGCAATATTTTACACAAGCACAGGGAGGAACTCAGAAGAAAATGGTAAATAGCTTGGTATCCAAAACAACCAGCTCAGCTACAGTTGACTTGACTTTACATACTAGCAAAACAGTTTAAAAGAGTAAAACATCTGCATGACTTTCTTCAAAACCCACGCTTATAAAACTGCCTTGTTTATTCAAACAGAGAGCCTGTGTTTGCTTTGCATATTTGCTTTGATCTAAGACAAGAGGATAAAAAGAAGGGGAAAGATTTGGGTTCATTCAGACCAGGTCAGGTTTTCATCCAAAAAGCCACTGACTGAAGTGGGAGTTTGCATTAAAATGCATTTTAACACAGTTTTCTTTCAATGATGAATTATTTATCCTTCGTTTTTCCAGAATGCAGCAGTGAAGTCAGGTACTGTAAAAGCCATAACTCTTTGTATAGCAAGGACATTATTATCTTATATACTTATCATACAACTACAACTTATGACACAAACTTTATTTAGACAGGTACTGTATGCACCTGAACAACTCTAGGTCCTGGGGTATGAAGGAGAAATGTAGCTCATGCCAACTACCAGGCATAAATGGTTTTGCTTTTTTTTTTTCTCCCAGACTGAAGCAACTTGGTTGCAAGATGCACTGCACAATGAAAAAAAGTCTTTGATATGTGAGAAGTGCTCAGTATTTAGCTGACCTTCAAAGCTGCCAAAAAAGCTTCAGTCAGGATCTGCTCATCTTCTCACCAGCAGACCAGTTGTATGGCCTCGCTGCTTTGGAAATGCAGCCCAAACTTCAGAGATACCACCAGAAGAAAAAGCAATGAAAATATACTACTACGAGACAGAGACAAACTCCCACTCATCATCACTGACCACTTAACCAGACACTGGAGGGCATTAAATTTTTACAGATCCACCACATTCCCTACTGCATTCCAAGGTTAAAATGATGTGACTTTTTTTACTACCTTAGTTTATAGATAATATAAAACTTAGTATTGCAGTACACTAATTCATAAAAAGCCTCTCCTTTCTTTAGTAAAAAGAGAAAAATAAGTGCTGTGTGCTATGTCAGCTGGAAAAAAGTTTTGCTCAGGCAGTTGCAGTTTTTACTAATGCAGATACAGTAAACATAATAAATCCTTACAAAAATTCAAATTCCCATGCTCTCCGAGCCATTGCATTCCATTTGTTACTTCCCTTCTAATCTATAATTTATCAAACTCCAATCTCTTCTTTGCCCCTCAAATCAGAAGACTTTCTGCTGCAGTGGATCTTTAATTATATTGTAACATAGTATAGTGCAGTATAATTATTTATATAATTTATATAAGGTATTCATTAAACATATATATATATTAATACATAATAGTATTTACAGTAGATTAGATTAAATTTGATTAGATTTTATTTATTATCAATGAAAACCTTCGATCCAAAGGTCATTCTCTTTCTGAAAGCACTGGGGTGTCACCAGAGTGCCAGGCACCGACACCGAGGGATGGGGGCAGATGAAGGAAGTGTAACTCCCTGGGTCTGCCCTCTTAGTAAGGATAAGGACAACATAAGAGAAGTGTTGAGAGGTGTCTCAAATTCTGTGGAATCTATCTGTCCTTGTGCAGATGCAAGTGGTATAAAGAGCTCTGGGCAGAAAAGAGACGAGCTGCACTGGGTAGATAAAAGCTTGCCAAAACACAGTAAAGAAAGCAAGAGCAGAGGAGCAGGAGTGATGCCGTTGAATCCTGCTTTGAGGAGCAGGTGCAGAGCCTCCTTGCATCCAAGTAGGAGCAGCAATAAGAGCAAAATTACTGATGCTTGGCCAGGAATATGATTTTTTCTTGGTCAAGAGAGGATGCATATCAGAGAAGACAGCTGCCTGCTCAGACCAGCATGCCAGTGTTCAGTTAAAAGATGCCGTGAAAGTACAGGCATGGCATGGCATGGCATGGCATGGTCAGAGGGTTATCTCAGAGAGCCACTTTATCTTACAGGGATCTCGGCTGGGCATCTCTTCATAGCCACAGCAGGCAGAGCCACAGTGTGAGCAGCAGCATGCCCACGCAATTTTGGGTTTGTTCACAGTGACATGGATGCTCACTTCAGTCAGGGCCTAGAGACAGGTTTAAATTCTTCCCCTGGATTTGTAATAAGGCACCATTTAAGTGTTCTGCTGCATATGCTTGGCCCCCAAAGTAGATGCATTGACCCCATTTCTCCCTAGGCCACTATCTCTTGGAGTAAACCCTTGTGATTTCCAGTAGTTCCTAGATTTTAAAGCCAGACTGTAATAACCTAATATGACATTTTGTATAACATACACATAGTTTATCCCAGAACTAATGACTGTCTGAAATATGAGTGTACATTGTAAAATAGCATCCAGTCTTGGTTAAGAAAGTCCCTAGCACACAAGAAATTTTTCTCTAGGTAAATAGCATTGGAAATTACTTTTTCAGGACCATATTTCTAGCCTAAGTTTGTTTATTTTACACTTTTTAAGTGCTGAAGTATTGTATCTCTTTCTGCTAAGCTAAAGAGTTCCCTGTTGTCACACTTTTCTGTGTAGAGTCTAAGAGACAAAACCTGCCCCCCACCTTCTCTTTGTTGAGCTAAAGAGACTGAGGTCCCTTAGTATGGGATTGTTTTCCAGTAGCGTCTTTGGTGTTGTCACTGAGGGCTTGAGAAGGGTTGAATGTAGAGACAGGTGTGCCAGAAGGAACAACCTTAACGATAGCAGCAGAATTGTGTTTACAGAAGGATAGATTATCTTTTCCTGCATAGCGGGAAGTTTACTGTGCTAATATAACAAAACAGTTTTATCTTCATAGCAGTATCTGCACTAGGAATGCTTTGCAGTATGTAATGCAGAGGTGCCTCACTTGAGAGCACTGGGGAACCTGTGACCCTAAGGAAAGAGCATGGGCCTACGGCTATGAGCCATGGTCTCTCTCTTTAGCATCATAATTTTCCTTCAGAATGACCTTGAGTAATGCACTTCATCCCTTTTTTACCTTTTATCAAAGAAAGCTTTCTTTAAGAGTTCACTGCATATGTGGCTTTGCTTCAGGCAATACCCTTGATCTCTGTGAAACTCTAATGCCTCGGTATTCCTGATTGTAACTAACAAATTGTCAGCCCAGACAGCCTCAAAACAACCACTGAGGAATACAGCACCTTGAAAGGAGCTTTGAGGTACCTGCATTGCTGTGCAGAAATCACCTCTACTTTACATCTTGGAGTAAAGAGTGAGTGTGATTGACTTTGTCTCCTTGACAGCAATCAGGCTATTCCAAAGCAATAGCATACCCCAGCTGATGTAGGATGATGTGGATACTTAGAGGATGTTCAGCCTGTGGAAATAATAGTTGTGGATAATTTTCTTTTAGTTTTCTAGATGCAGGATCTCTTCAACTAACAGTGTGTCATGCTTGATTTGGAAAAGCGTACAAAAAGTTCAACTTTCTGCAACATTCCTTTTGAAGAAAAATAGCTCATTAACCTGTCATTGTTTCCAAGGAGAATTCTGTGGAAGCTCAGTTCACAGAAGTGCTCCTGAATGCACTCAAATCTCTCTGACCTACAAGGCTTTCAAAATTGGTCATCATTCATGGACAATTCTGTGACTAGCTTTCCATTTCTTTGGCTGAATTTAGGAGGGAAAAAAAGCACAGACACTCTCCTTCTAGTGAGAGATGACAGATCTTTAAGCCAAACTGCAAGTTTAGATATGCTCTAAAACGGTTACATTTTTTAAAGTATTGAAGAAAAATCCAGTTTGTTCCACTTGTATTTTGTGGAATAATTAAAAAAAAAGAGAATAGCTTAATTCATTGTTCTTTTTATATTTGGGCATTTTTCCACAGCAGGTAGATTCACATCAGTAAGCATCTCTGGTGTTCACCTGTGAAATTGATATCGTATGAAAGAGGCAGTGACAGGGGAGAAATGTCCTTTTCCAGAGGAAGCATTTCCAAGGACTGGTTTACTGCTTTTGCTGATTCAGTGCTAGCCTTGAAACCCAGGTGACTTGTTGCTCCTTGTGTGGCAGCTGGGCTCTGACATCAGAGCTTCGTTGAGAAGCCAGAAGTTCATCAGGAGGGGACGTGGATCAAGAGGGCAGATTTGATAATGAAAAGCTACAGCTATAAATAGTCCGTGGTTAGATAATTGCAAATTATGTGAATCAATTCCTCAGTAATTGATGAATTACTGATAATCTCATCCACCCTTTTAACTCTAAGTTCTTGCTGTCACTAGGTTAGCATAAATAACCTGTAACACTACAGGTCCTAAAATGAAGAGTTAGTGTGGAGGATGAAGGAAGTCTATAGATAAAGTCATGTGTAACTAAATCTATCCCTGCACTGTTGAAGGATCATGCGTGCACTCCATACCAGCTTGGCCAAAGAGCTGAACAGCTAATTTTAATAGAAGAAACACATGAAATATGATAAAGGCATAGAAGGTTTTTATAAGAATTTATAAATTATAATATTTTTATATTATATTTTTATTCATATTATAATATTTTTTATTTATAATATAATTATATATATTATATATAATATAAATATATAATATAAATATATAAATATATAATATAAATATAATATATTATATAATATATTATATTTATAATATTTATATTTATATAATATTATATATTATATATAATATTTATTTTATATATTTATATATTTATTTTATGTATATTTATATATAATATTTATTATATATAAATATAATATTTATATTATATTTATAATAATATAAATATATATAAATATAATATAATTATATTATACTTATATTATATATTATATAATATTTATATTATATAAATATATTTATAAGAATTATAAATATTGGAACAGTGGAATGTCTTCTACATGTCTTCTACATGTAGTCTACATGTTTTTTTCTAAACTCCACATAAAGTGTAGGTAGAATTAAAAAAGCAAACAAACAAACAAACAAACAAAAGGCATCCCACAACAGAAATGAGACATATGGGAAATGTTTTGACCAGCAAAGTACCAACTGTTTATGCTATTCACATGCTTCAATACCTCATTTGCCTTAAAAATAAGTTAGAAGCCCAGCTGATATAATTGAGAGTCCAGTGCTAAGAGAAATGTTTCAGAACTGGGGGTGTAATCCAAAAAGCAGGATACTTCTGCGGCTTCATAATGGATTCCTAATAATATCTTAGGAATTCAAAGGTAATAAAATCTAATAAAATCTAAGCAACTGGAAAAACATTCAGCTGTTAAATTTACTTGAAGATTGCAGTTACATTCCTTTGATTGTAATCTTTTTGCAGTTTTGCAGGTAACAACCTGACCATAAATATTGCTTAATAAAGCTGGTTTATTTTATCGTTGGGCTTGTCCTGCGCAGGACTGAAGGTGAGTGGGAGCGAGGATGAAAATGTGTAAACTATGTCATATGAGGGAGTGAATCTGAATAACACAAGGAATAATGCCTACCCTACAGCATACTAGAGCCTGCCATACCTTGGTGTGAAATTCCCTCTTCCTGATAAACGCTAAGGCACCTCTTCCTAAAGGAGCAGGCAGAAAAACAAACCAACCAAGCAAAAACTCTACCCATATGCCTGTAGTTGCATGCGTGTTATTTTGAAGTAGTATGTTATATAAACTCTCTCACTTTGTCTTTACTCCAGGAGAAAAGTGAAGCGAAGAAACCCGTTTAAACCCATTGTACAGCCTTGTGTACAATGGCTGGCACATAACCAGGAGCTGGTGGCTCAGTACTGGATGACATTAGCACCTGGATCAACATGCAGTTGATGCTAAAACTTGAGTAAGCCAGGTTCAGGAGCCCTGACTTCAAAGCAAAGAGCATCACTCACCCTCCACAAGGCTTCCCACAGGTAGGATAAGAAAGATGATTCCCAAGGAAGGGACAAAAGGAAGGCAAGAGAGTGACTTTGTGAAATTTGACCAGAGTTTCTGCCAAGCAGGGGGCATCATAAAATAATACAGCCCCCCCCCCCCAAAAAGAGGTCCATAACCTTCCACATCCATAAAGATCGAACACTTGAAGAACTCTGCCTTGTTCCCTTACAGGAAAACCAATTGTCCCGCCTCAGCCATCTCAGAGTTACTTTTCTCTCCCCAAAGATTAAATATCAGCTCTCTGCACCTGTGTGCTGATGTGTCAGTATTTAAGACAACATGTTACATAGGATAATATTGTGGATATATCTTTAGTGAACGTAAAAACTAAGAAAGCCCATTTCCCTACTGGAAAAGATTAATTGCCTGAGACATCTTTAAAGATACATTTTTAAGGTCTACCTTTTTACTTTCATTTCCTGGAATGTTGGGTTCATTAAATTTCAGAGGTGACACATACTGTACCTTACTGTGACTATAAAATAAAGAAGCTATTCATAGATACTGCACAGACATAACATACTGTGCCAGTGTCTATCGTGAGCAACTCCTGGGTCTTTTTCAGACTGATTTTCTCTTTTGTTGATCATACTGCTTCATGAAGTCTTTTTTCCGTTAAAATAAAAAATAATCTAAACTGCTATGCACTTTAAGCTTGAATGACAGCTCAGGTACTGGATCAGACTAAAGGTGAAAATAGCCTGATGTGGAACAGACAGTAATGGATGATTAAGAAATTACTTTAAAAATGGAGAATGAAATTATTGGAGATTTGCTGACTTCCTGAGCCAGAGCCTACTTCTGGACTATCCTCTTTAATAGTCCCTGCTGGGGACTAGACCATCCTTCAGGATGATCCCTGTACTTTTTAAAGCCTATTTATACCTCTTATCTCCACAGCATCCTGTGGCCATGAGTTTCACATTTAATTTTGTGACTGGGGGGATGAGGAGGGGAGTTTCTTCTGGCTTATTTAGCCTGTTGCCTAATAATTTTGCTGGGACCTTCCCAGTTCTTGTATTGCAAGCAGCAGCAATAAACCCTCTTTATGCTATTGCTGAAGGGTTCGAGACTCCATTCAGGAGATGCTTCATGCATATCTATAGATAGACATAGCTATAGGGAGCGTATTTGCAGTGGGTGAGTCAATTTTTTTTGCTGTGGCATGAAAATAGCACTTAATCCTTTATTAGTATTTAATTTTACTCTCACTGGGCTCAAACTATTACTATTACTACTTCTACTGCTGCTACTGCTACTACTATTGCTATTATTTTTATCATTAGCATTTTTTCAGATGCTGTGCTCATTAGTGTTCTCATCTGGGCAGGGAGAAAACCTTAGCATGCAGGACAATTTGATGGTCCCTACAAGAGGGTTGATATGCAGCCCCTCGCCTAGCACAGCCTGCAAGAATGCAGTGTTAGAAGAGACTAGCACCTTGCTATCATGGGAGAAGAAGAAGGACTGGGGGTTTTCTGGGTGAAAGCTTTTCTCCCTGTACTCCAGAGAAAGGGTCCCAAGCTGTAACACTCTTATCCTGGTACACGTGTTTCAGATACTTGGCTTTTCTGTTTTGCCATGTGATATGATATTCATAACCATTCTATGATAATATGATATTCATATTCATTCTATGATATTCACCTTACTTTATAATTTAGTAAGTAGATTGCCTAGGAGGCCTTTGAAAATCCTCCCTGAAATTTTTAAAATATTTGTGGACATCTTGAAGTCTTTTCTACTTCGGATCACCTACCTTTTTTATGATGTGCTCTGATTATTTTCATCCCTTCAGTTTCTGTTTTCCAGAGACCATGCTCTCCTTTGGCAAACCTTGCTCCTGTCTGAGGCCCTTTGACTGCATTCCATTTGTGCTGCAAAAACTCTGGAGAGGCTGAGAGCAGATGAATGCCTTGCCCTTCTCCTCTACACATCTCAAAACATTTAACAAAGAAGATCAGTACCATTTATTCCCTTTCTGTAGATAAGGAAAGTGAAATAGAGAGAGGACAAATGACTAGTATCACTCACTGAGGAAATCAATGGCATAGCCAATGCCAGATCTCTTAGACCCAGACGCTAGTTCTAGTTGCTGAGCCCGTGCTGGCTGGGGGAGTGTAATCCTGAGTAGCAGCACAGCAATTGCAGACAATGGCTGTTGGGTTTTGCAAAGGATTTTAGGATTTTGATGTTTGGCTTTCTTCCAAATTGGAACACGTTTGAAAGTTCTCCAAGAAAAAAAAAAAAAAAGGCTTATTTCCTTCTGTTTTGAAATGTTTCATGTCAACAGAACTAAAAGGGTTTTTGTTTTGATAGGTAGTCTGAAAATTTACCTTTTATTGCAATACATGATAACCTCAAATAATAAAACAAAGGCAAAAGGAAGGGAGTAATTTCAAAATGAAAACCCAAGAGCACAGTTAATTTGGATGTCCTGACTGTTCTGCCTCCTTCAGAAAAATCTCCATTGAGACATTTAAAAAAAAAAATGGGCCAAATGAGCTGACATCATAGGGTGCTTGGGTTTTAACGGCACCACACATTGGTCAGCATATGATTCCACTGTGATTTATCACTCGGTCTTTAGCTGTTGTACTTAGGTATGGAAAAAAGTGTGAAATTACACAGTGGACAGATTTAATTACAGATTCTCTTTCCTGCTCTCCTAGCAAGCCACGTTGCCATAAGCAGGAGCAAGAGAGCATTGCTTAACAGTACTGGATGATCAGGGATTTCTCATTGCAGGCTCTATGAAAGGGGAATGTGTGTGCTTTCCAGGGTGCAGCATGCCAGTAGCTGGCAATACAAGTTGCAGTTACAACTTTCTAGCCTGATTCCATGGATAGCAAGGGGGGAAGACTGCTAACTTTCCAAAGTCATATGCTATTCATCCACAGCCATCCCTCTGCAGTTGGGTAACTTTTTCCAGCTAGGCTGCTTTACTTTGTGCTCATTACAATTCTGAGTTGGTTTGATATCCACATGCTAACAAACCAATCTTTTCACAATTCCTCTCTCAAATACAATTGAAACTGAACTGAAGGAGTGTGCTTTATCTGGTTAATTTAGCTAGAGAGATATTACATTTCATAATAAAGAATCCCTAAAGACATGTGATTTGGTTTAATTTTCACCTGGTGTTTATCACTGTGTATACTCCAAATTTCGTTAGTATCTACAAACGTAACAGCGGGTACTTGGACCTTACAAAGATTTCTGGAGCCAGATCCAGAGAGAGACGCAGAGTAATGGAATGGCAGAAATCCAGGTTCTAAAATAAATATAATATGTCTACTGCTAATGAGAAACAAAACACCAGCTTCAAACTCTTCCAGAGGATGAAACCATCACTTGAATGTTTGATTGCATGAGGAATTTAAGTCCCCACGATTGCATTTGGAATAAGTTACAACATTTCTGAATGACATGTATTGAAATGAAGGCACTTGCAGTCTGCTCACATAGTTTTATTTGTATGACACTAGCAAACAGGAAGCCCAGTGAGATCAGAGCCCTGCCACATTGGTGCTGCACATACAGTCCTTCCCCAACACAGTTGCTTTCAGAAAAATAATGGGGGGGGGAAGTGATGAAACACTTGTATTTGGTGATGAAACAAATAGATTAAAAGTTACTGGCAAGACAGGATATAAAATAAGGACTCCTGGATCTCTGTGTAGTAGATGCTGCTACTTCCTTCAACATGGTACAATATTTGCACTGTAAATCAGCCCATATTCTATAATTCTGTCCCTTGTAAAAGGCCTTTTCTCCTATGTCCCAGTGTGAACACTGAGAGAAGCAAAAAAAGCAAGGATTAAGTTGTTTCTGTTTTGAGAAGAAGTGGCATTGGAAGATTGCACTCGTTTCCTTTTGAGACTGAAATTATTAATGAAGCCTAGGTTTGGTTTGGATGAAATCTGAAAGGACAGTATTCCAGGAGCAAATAAACCTCACAGGGAAAAGACACCCTGACAGGTTATTTTGTCCATGAAAGGTATCAGCCTTACTGTGATGCTGAGTAACAAGGAGAGAAACATGCAAAAGAGCCTTAAAAGGCAAACTTAACGTGTTTAAGAAGTCATAGAATCATAGAAAATCCTGAGTTGGAAGGGACCGATAAGGATCATCGAGTCCAACTCCTGGTATCAGTTTCTCTGGATTGGAAAGAATTGTTTGTGGAATTCATGTTATTTCAAGTGAGAAGAACAATTTTAAAGGGATTCAGGCTTAACATTCAGGCTACAGAAGTATATATCTGCAATCTACAGAAGATGCTAGTGCACAAAGGAAAACCCCAACAAAACAGAAAGAAGATAAAGCAGCATCTGACATGAATGTTAATATCAAAATAGCTGTTAATAGGAAAATTGCATTATTATTATTAGAAATTAACATAATCACGGAGCAATAAGGAAGAGAGAGTCTTCTGAAAAATACAGTACTGAACATCCCAGAGGTAAGTGGACTTTGCAAAGGGAAATAAGATTCCCCTTACACTTCCAAATGTCAGGTCTGAATTTGCTGAATTAAGAATAAGTAGCTTTAAGCCATTTATGATTCTTTAAGAGCTCATCCCTTGGTCAGTGGAAGATGCTACACATCTTTAGAGGTCTCTTCAGCCTTGAAGATCTCAGCTATCCTAGGGAATATCCTATTTCTTGATAGATGATCTGTTGACTGAATTTAGAAAGACACTAAAGCATTCGCAATCCTAACTCATCTTAGTCTCCAAAGTTAGGAAAGGTGGCCTCTCTTACTTCACTTACTAGTGAATGTCAGAAATGGCTCCTCCAGACAGTAAATTTGTCTGAACTTTCTTAATGTCTCTTACACCTAAACTCACTGAGGGTCTCAGACCCTTAGATGAGAAATCCAGTCTTAGACATGTAATTTTTAAGGCTTAGGCGATTGTATTCTTTTATTTGGGTTATATGAAGAATGTAGTTTAGAGATAAAATAGTCTGGCATGGAACATTTTTAAGATAACTGTAAAACAGTTGCCATGTTGGACAACAATTTGAAACGAAGGCTCTGCTGAAAATAACTATTGTTATTACTTAGACTAAGTCAGTGGAAAAAAGGTGTTGCAAGGTAAATCCAGGACATGTAACTTTAGGTGCTCTGACTCAGCCTATACCTTATGAAACAAGGCTTTATAGGTGGTCATTAGAATGACCACAGTCATGTAGTTCAATCTGGTGGATACTAAAGGGTAGTAACACCTATAGAAATCCAGAATGGAAAAGCCAAGGGTAAGAGGGACCTCCTGTGTTAGTAGAAACTGCACTGGTTGACCCTAGAACTCATAGTTCATTTCAAGTGAGTATCTGCACTACTTAATATCATAGTTAACTGCAACTGTAATTGACTACAAAACATACATTTTTGGCTCTAAATCCCAAAATAATTTATTTGTAGTAAGTGAAGCTCAAGTGACTGCCTTGGATGCAGATGTCTCCCCTGTAGGAATATATACATGGTTAGATGAATCCCATTCAAATAGTCATAGCTGCAGACCTGAACACTATTTTCCCAGGTGCTGTGCAAACACATAACAAACCCCTTATCCAAAAGCACGTGCAAACAAAGATTGGACTAGATAAGAGAAGGAGATAAGAGAAGGAACTCAGGAGAAGGAAATGACAAGACCACCATTGTAAACAACAAAGCTTGGTGTACCTGAGGACTAATTCTTGTCCTGTTCGGAGTTATTTTGTAGGTCGCACAGCAAAGAAAAAAATAAGGAAGAATTTGAAACTCAGTAATGAAGCAGCTGTGCAGATGTTTCAAACATTCTTCCCAAATGTGCTAAGCATTATGAGAGAAAGTTTGGAGTTTCTAACCTGAGAATTATTATTAACCTTTTATTTATGGTCCAATGAAAGGTCCATATCTTACTAGGAGAGATTATGGAAAGTATAGAAATGGGCACTGGCAATCTCTGAAAGTAAACCTGCAGTTGTATTGATGCCAGTGTAAGAGCAATGTATCTTAGCCTCTAATCAATGTAATCTATTGAAGAAAAATCTATGATAAGTAGGAAGGAAGAGGAAATTTCTGGCTTGATTTTTGTTGTATATTTTTTGCTTGCTTGTATGTGAATGTGTTTTAACAGCTTAAAGATGTCCCTGTGGAGATGGGCAACACTGTCATTTGGCCAACATTGGCTTTTTTGCAATGAAGATTAATTCATTGTGCAAGGCACTGTGCAAACAGACCAAAAAGATGATCTCTGACAAAGAAGTAACCGATCACATAAGTGCCTAATTATGCATTGATTGAATGCTGTTTGCATATATTATAATAAAGCTGTGACCATGAACATCAGGTGAAGTTTATTGTGCATATTTTAACTGAGCTTTTGGATGTCTTCATTACTTTTTCCTATCCTTTATGATTTTAATGCAAAGCAGCTTGTTCAATTTAAATTAAACAAATTTTAACAGATGTCTAAGCAGACCCCATATTTCTTTATGATTTCATGAAGAATATAGATGCAGAAATGTTGTCCACAGGCATGTCTGTGTTAAATTGAAGTAAACTCATTAAAACTCACTCTATTAAGCTAGTCAGATTTTCACAATAAGTCAATGTGAGAAAAACAATTTTACGGCATGAAGTGATACTACGTGGATCTTGAAATGATGTGCTGTGTCCTTCAGGAGGCGGTCGAAGCACATGGAAGAGCAAAGAAAAATGAGGGATCCTATATTTATATTTCTCACTTGAATTAAAAGATCTGTATTTACTTAGGTTAGGGAATCTAAAGCACTCTTATTTACAATTCATGTTCTCTTTAATAACAATACTAATAGTCACAGTGGAGTTTTCAAAAGCAACGGTATTAACTGTGCTTACACAGAAATTGCTATCTTCAAAAAGAAGCTAGCCATGGGCTAATATACAGTGGAAGTCAAATCATTTTCTGTCAAGAAAATTAAGATATCTATATACATATACAAATATAACCTGCCTGTTGTCTACAGTGATATCACAGTAGAATATGCAAGAATTGATTTTGAGGTAGCTTCAAATGGATTGGAGTCTAGTATTTTAAAAATAGCAGGTCTCACTCCACTGCTCAAATACTTCTGCTTTTCCTGGCACTGAAATACAATTTATCTTTTAGAAAGTAGAAAAAGTGTTTAACTAAATTCGCTAATTAGCAGCCAGAAACATGAGCTGGTTAGGTAAAAAGAAAATTACTCAAGGGTGTCCACAAAATCAAATTAAAATAAAAAAAAAATGAAGAAATTGCTACATTTGCCCAGAGCCTTTGCCATTAGGGTGCTTGGTCATTAAATCTGAAGTCAGCCTCCAAATGCCAAAGAAGTGCTTAAATGTAAGGAAGGAAAGAGGTTAAAAAAAAGCAGGAATAAAGTTTAGGTAATTATAATAAATGGAGATATAACCTCGGTTCTAAACCTTGGCCTTAAATTCAGGATTTGACACATCTGTGTCATCCACCCAACCTATTTTTCCTCTCTCCTCCTTCATCTGCCATCTTCCACATGATGTCTTCATGGACCAGTATTTTAAAACTCCCAGTTCTCTCAGTAGATTGATGAAAAAGCAGAAAACTTGTTAAATATAAATAGCCAGGTGTCATTTTCCTCCCACTTCCAAGTTCACCACTGTGTAACATATAGACTGATTTGCAAACTCTATTATTGGGGCTCAGTAACCACAGTGATTACTGCAAATTGAAGACATATAGCAAGAATTCCCATTTCTTCTGTTAAGTTACCTTTAGAAAACAGAAATCCTAAGTGAATCGATTGTACAAAATATGAAACTAACCAAAGCTCTTTTTTTTTTTTTTTTTGAGAATGTGAAAGGAGTAAATCATAGAATCATAGAACTGTTTAGGTTGGAAAAGACCTTTATGTCATCAGGTCCAACCATTAACCTAGCACTGCCAAGTCCACCACTAAACCATGTCCTTAAGCACCACATCTACACATCTTTTAAATACCTCCAGGGACAGGGACTCAACCACTTCCCTGGGCAGCCTGTTCCAATGCCTGACTACCCTTTCGGTGAAGAAGTTTTTCCTAATATCCAACCTAAACCTCCCCTGGTGCAGCTTGAGGCCATTTCCTCTTGTCCCATCACTTGTTACTTGGGAGAAGAGACTGACCCCCACCTCACTACAACCTCCTTTCAGGCAGTTGTAGAGAGTGATAAGGTCTCCCCTCAGTCTCCTTTTCTCCAGGCTAAACAACCCCAGCTCCCTCAGATGCTCCTCATAAGACTTGTTCTCTAGACCCTTCACCAGCTTTGTTGCCCTTCTCTGGACATGCTCCAGCACCTCAATGTCCTTCTTGTAGTGAGGGGCCCAAAACTGATCACAGTACTCGAGGTGTGGCCTCACCAGTGGTGAGTACAATCATTTCCCTGATCCTGCTTGCCACACTATTTCTGATCAAAGCCAGGATGCTGTTGGCTGCCTTGGCCACCTGGGCACACTTCTGCCTCGTATTCAGCTGACTGTCAACCAACAACCCCAGGTCCTTTTCCACCAG
This sequence comes from Theristicus caerulescens, assembly GCA_020745775.1. NCBI lineage: Eukaryota > Metazoa > Chordata > Aves > Pelecaniformes > Threskiornithidae > Theristicus > Theristicus caerulescens. The sequence continues at coordinate 122,784,441 of CM036559.1, read as the reverse complement.
GCACCTTTCCAGCCACTCTTCCCCAAGCCTGTAGCGTTGCATGGGTTGTTGTGACCCAAGTGCAGGACCCAGCACTGAGCCTTGGTGAACCTCATACAGCTGGCCTCAGCCCATTGATCCAGCCTGTCCAGATCCCTCTGTAGAGCCTTCCTACCCTCCAGCAGATCAACACTTCCACCTAACTTAGTGTGATCTGCTAACTTACTGAGGGTCCACTCGATCCCCTTGTCCAGAGCATTGACAAAGATATTAAACAGAACTGGCCCCAGTACTGAGCCCTGGGGAACACCACTTGTGACCAGCTGCCGACTGGGTTTGACTCCATTCACCACAACTCTTTGGGCACAGCCATCCAGCCAGGTTTTTACCCAGCAAAGAGTATGCCCATCCCAGACATGAGAAGCCAGTTTCTCCAGGAGAATGCTGTGGGAAATGGCATCAAAAGCTTTACTAAAGTCTAGGTAGACAACATCCACAGCCTTTCCTTCATCCATTGAGTGGGTCACCTTGTTGCAGAAGGAGATCAGGTTAGTCAAGCAAGACCTGCCTTTCATGAAGCCATGCTTACTGGGCCTGCTCACCTGGTTGTCCTGTATGTGCCATGTGATGGCACTCAGGATGATCTGTTCCATAACTTTCTCCAGCACTGTGGTCAGGCTGACAGGCCTATAGTTTCCTGCATCCTCCTTCTGGACCTTCTTGTAGGTGGGCGTCACATTTGCTAACCTCCAGTCGACTGGGACCTCCCTGGTTAGCCAGGACTGCTGATAGATGATGAAGAGTGGCTTGGTGAGCACCGCTGCCAGCTCCCTCAGTACCTTTGGGTGGATCCCATCTGGCCCCGTAGACTTGTGTGTGTCTAAGTGGTGTAGCAGGTCACTAACCATTTCCTCTTGGATTATGGGGGCTTCATTCTGCTCCTCATCCCTGTCTTCTAGCTGAGGGAGCTGGGTACCTGGAGAACAACTGGTCTGACTATTAAAGACTGAGGAAAAGAAGGCATTAAGTACTTTTCCTTATCCTTTGTCATTATGTTTCCTCCCACATCCAATAAAGGATGGAGATACACCTTAGCCCTCCTTTTGTCACCAATGTATTTATAGAAACATTTTTTATTGTCTTTTACAGCAGTAGCCAGATTAAGTTCCAGCTGGGCGTTGGCCCTTCTAATTTTCTCTCTGCATAACCTCACAACATCCTTGTAATCCTCCTGAGCGGCCTGCCCCTTCTTCCAAAGGTCATAAACTCCTTTTATTCCTGAGTTCCAGCCAAAGCTCTCTGTTCAGCCAGGCCAGTCTTCTTCTGCACCGGCTCACCTTTCAGCACATGGGGATGGCCTGTTCCTGTGCTTTTAAGATTTCCTTCTTGAAGAATGTCCATCCTTCCTGGACTCTTTGCCCTTCAGGACTGCCTCCCAAGGGACTCTGTCAACCAGGCTCCTGAACAGGCCAAAGTCTGCCCTCTGGAAGTCCAAGGTAGCAATTATGCTGCCCCCCCTCCTTACTTCTCCAAGAACTGAAAACTATCATTTCATGCTTGCTATGCCCAAGATGGCCTCCAACTGTCACATCACCCACCAGTCCTTCTCTGTTCACAAACAAGATATCCAGCAGGTGCCTTCCCTAGTTGGCTTCCTCACCAGCTGCATCAGGAAGTGTCTTCCACACACTCCAGGAATCTCCTAGACTGTTTCCTCTCTGCTGTATTGTATTTCCAGCAGACATCTGGTAAGTTGAAGTCCCCCATGAGAACAAGGGCTAGAGATTGTGAGACTTCTCCCAGCTGCTTATAGAATATTTCCTCTGCCTCTTCATCCTGGTTGAGTGGTCTATAACAGAATCCCACTGGGATATCTGCGTTGTTGGCCTTCTCCCTGCTTCTTACCCATAAACACTCAACCCTGTCATCACCATCATTAAGCTCTAGACAGTCAAAGCACTCCCTACCATACAGGGCTACCCAAACACCTCTCGTTCCTTGCCTGTCCCTTCTGAAGAGTTTATAACCATCCATTGCAATGCTCTAGTTGTGTGAGTCATCCCACCGTGTTTCCGTGATGGCAACTATTTCGTAGGTTTCCCACTGCACAATGGCTTCCAGCTCCTCTTGTTTGTTGCCCATGCTGTGCGCGTTGGTGTAGATGCATTTCAGTGGGGCTATTGATCCCACCACCTTTTTGGGGGGAGAAGGCCTAATTCCTACGTGACCATTTTCAGGAGCTTCTATGGTTTGTAATACATCAATAACCCTTGCGTCTTTGCTCATGGATCTCCATCCCCTGCCTCCTCTGAGATGGCAGACGGAAGGACCCTGCTAGCACACCATCCCTCAAACAATGGCATGCTGGCCACAGGATTATCCCTAGAGAGGCTGGTTTTATCCCCTCCCCCCTTCAAATCTAGTTTAAAGCTTTTTCAATGAGCCCTGTTAACTCCTGTTGCAAGCATCCTTTTCCCCCTTTCAGATAGGTATAACCTCTCTGTTGCCAGCAGGCCCGGTGCTGTGTAAACTGACCCATGATCAAAAAATCCCAAATTCTGCTGGTGACACCAGGTTCGGAGCCAGGTATTGATCTGCTGGCTCTTCCTGTGTCTTCCCTCCTCATTTCCTGCAACTGGAGGGATAGAGGAGAACATTACTTGTGCTCCTGATCCCTTAACCAGTTGTCCCAAGGCTCTGAAGTCTCTCTTGACTGCCCTGGGACTTCTTGTTGCAACTTCATCGCTGCCTACCTGAAAAATCAGTCATGGATAATAATCTGAGGGCCATACCAGGGCAGGAAGCTTTCTCTTCACATCTGTAACGCAGGCCCCAGGGAGGCAGCAGATTTCCCTAAGGAGGGAGTCTGGTCTGCATATTAGGCCTTCTGTTCCCTTCAGAAGGGAGTTTTCTATGACAATGGCCCATCTTTTTTTCTTTATGGAAGCAGTTTTGATGCATGGCATAGGCTGACTTAACCTCGGTGACACCTCCAAGCTAGATGAACCATCATCCTCGTCATTGTTCAGTTCCACTTGCAGAGCCTCGTACCTGTTATGCAAGGGCACCTGGGAAGGTGGGGCAGTCACAGAGGAGATGCGCCTGCTGCGCCGGGCAGGAACTTGTCGCCATTGCCCCCTGCCCTTCAAGTCACTGTGTTCAGCCAGGCGGAGAGAGGATAGGGAACCCTCCATATCATGGGTCCTGTCTGCCTGCTGGGCCTGTCTGAGGGAAGGTAGGGTGCAATTCCAGTAGTCTCTCTCTCTCTCACTCTCCCTGATACTCCTCAGCCTACTCACCTCCTCCTGGAGCTCTGTCACTAAGCAGAGGAGCTCCTCTCCCTGGGCGCACCTCCCACAGGGGTGCTCGCTGCTGCTGTCTGGTACTGGCATAAGAGCAGGGCACACCCCGCAGCCTGACACCTGGGTGGCAGCGTGTTCCCGCCGGAGCTCTGTGTGGGAAACTGTGTCAGTCCTGGTGGGTGCAGAGCTTAGAGAGGCCATGGCTTTCTACCGGGTGGATACCATTGCTCCCTGGTTGAGCTGGCAGAGCTTCAGCGCCATTCCTAGGCCCCCTTCCATGCTAACTGGTTGGGGAAACCCCCCTGTGCACCGCGCTAGAGCACTCTGTTACCAGTCGTGCCGGCACCGAAGCTGCTCGCCTCAACAGCTGAGGCTATATGTGTTTAATTATTTCTATCATGTTTAATTCTGATACATATGCGGCTTTTTGCCACCCAGGTCTGTTCAGACTGGAAACTGTTTTGGTCAGAAAAAATCCCTTTTAATGGTATATTTCCAGTCAGAGGGAAACATGACATTTACTGAAATCCTCATGAATGGACTTGGTCTCATAAATGTCTTAGGCCAGCTGATTGCCCATAAGGAATGAAGTATGGTCCTGTAAGCAGCTATTTCATAGACAGTTAGCTTGAAACCCAAAACTTACCTCCAGCCTTGTGCTGCTGGGCTCAGGTTTCACTTTCCTCCAAAGCAGTCAGGAATAAGCAATGTTTAAAATGCAATTGTATGCGAAGACCACTAGACCTGGTATGGATGCAGCAGCAGCTTCCTATGTCTCTCACTCACTGTTTCTCATTGTTCCCACTTTTGGGATTGCTCCCATCCTGGGAAGAGAGGCAAAGTAGTTTCCTGCCCTCACACTGACTGAGTGGCACATGGACATGAGGCCAGGAGATAATCAGCTTCACTGATGCAGAATGAAGGTACCCGCCAAGATACCACTGCACAGCAACAGGCAATTAATCTAATTCAGAAAGAGCAGATCCATCAATAGCTATTAAACACCCAATGGTCTGGTCACATATTCCAGATTAGGAAGTCTCTAATCAGGCCTTCAGTTTACCTAAAGCTTTTATTATGAGTTGCTGCCTATATTCGGATACGGAGTAGTTATGTCATAGTCACTATCACCCCATGGTGATGGAAAATGACCCTGTCCTGTAGAAGGGGACACGGGCAGGTCTATGCTTAGCACACTGGTTACCAAACAGTTAACATAGTGAATAGTTTTGATTTTTTCACTTGTTATCAAGCTTGCCTGAAAATGGACCATGCCTTGGCGGCTGGCGAGCTCGCTTTGAGACAGTGCTGCTACACAGCTGCAGACTGGGATGAAAACAGTCCTTCTGCTATCTCATTCCAGCCATTTCTGTGAGGTAGCCTGGGGCAGGGTAGCAGCATCACTTGCACTGTAAGGGAATTGTCCCTCAGTTTAGAGCCTTTATATGTCTTCTGTAAGCTCTTCTAAGCAAAGCGTGTCATACACAGTGATCTTAAAGCCTCTTTCCTCTCTCCTTAGATGCTGAAAGTACAACAGGAGAAATAGATACAGAAAGAGAGCAAGAGAGACAGCTGGAAAATGCATTAGTGGGCCCTGATGACTCATCCAGCATTTCCACACTGTTGGTATTACGGCTTGCCATAATAATACTAGAATGCCATTGCACGTTAGGGGAAGGATGATATCACCAGCTATCTCACTACAGCACAATCAGAGTAATGAAATCCAGATATACTCGGTGAAGGTTCCCAAAGCACTAAAAAGGCTGCAATTTCTCATTCATTAGGGAAAAAAGAATAGTGGTCTTCCTTCAGTGAAAGAGATGCAATGCCAGAGGGATTAGGGTGTCAGCCTCAGACAGCAAAGTCCAGATTGTATTCTCGATTTGCACCAAAAGCTGTATTTGCAGTGATTTGAGCTGTGAAGGGAAGAAATCCTGCTCCTTCCACTTAGAGCTCGAGGTCACTGGGCATAAATTTTGGCTACCTTAGCCCCATTTATCACCAGCTGCAAGAGTTTTCATAACTTACCTAGACAAGCCCAGGAGGTCTCCTCTGCTCAGGGAGAACATGATGGGATTTAGTGTAATACAGCACTTCATTACCACTTCTAAGAGGGGTAAAAGAAACTAACTGCCACTGCGGTGGCTGAGGATGTGCAGTACATGGATCATCTGATGTAGTGACTATAAGATCAAGCCACTACATTACATGGAAGTTCATTCCAGTACCATGTTCCTAACATCATTGTCATAAATAATCTAATAACAATAATAATGTCCTCCCTATGTTATTTTCTAGCTGCTTTTCAACAAGAAAATTCAGAACAGTTTTTTCACTGCTGCCTGTTTAAAAAACTTCTCATCTGAAGACAAGACAAAAAAGGCAATTTACTTGCTTTTTTTTTCATGAGTTTTTGATTTTAGAAAAGTCAAAGCAGTTTGTTTGCATTTGTTGAATGGAACTGTGATGCTTTGACCTTAATCAGTTAAAAAATAAACTTCTAGCTCCCCTAACACAGTGGTGCTTCATAGATGATGCAGTATGGATACCTCATGCTCCTATTTTGAGATAGGGACTCAGCTATCATCCCATGGTACGTCTGAAATCCCGCGGCATCCACAGTGTATCATGGAGGTTTGTTAGAAGTGGGGTGCCAGTGGAAACACAGGGAAGAGTAAGGAAATCAGGAATCAGACCTCCACCAGTAAGCTTGGTCTGTGGCTAAGCTGACTGCAAACTAAATATTTTGATTTTGGTTAAAGTGACACTAATGAAGGGTTTTTTTCTTTTTTGAGAATCATAACAGAAATTTTTTGTTATCTTATTTTATACTGAAACTTTAATACCAAATCTATGAATTATTTACTGATGGAATATGGAAACCCTTTAAGACTGACTACTTTGCCAAAGGTGGCTTTTACAATTTCTTTCTTTTTTTTTTTAATTTTTATTCTTTAATTTTACCCTTTGTTTAGCTTTGTCTTCTATTGTGTGTTCTGATCAAAGCCAGCTGCAATTATTTGGGCAGCTTTTCATACACTTCAGCTGACTCTGGATCTGCTGAGAAGAGCCCCTGCCGCTCAGTGACTGCTCAGCAGCCACCATGAAGTGCAGAGCTGGTTTCAGGCTTTTTCTCAAAGCCTGTGTTGTTTCTCAGGCAGCTCTAGTTGCTTGCTAGTTAAGGGTCTCAGGACCACAGCTAGACAGAAAAACTTCATTAGAACACTTTTAATAAGTTTTGTAGTCTATGCATAGCTGCTTTAGTTTTTTTTAATAAATATCTAAAAGTTGTTAATAAAGTGACTGGAAAACATTGGTTATGAAAATTGGAAATTTACTCTTTCCACTTTTTGTGTGGAATTTTGTGTTTTGATTCAAAAATAAACTTTTGCTTTCATTTTGAAAAAAAACTTTGTTCCTGAAAATGTCATTTTAATTTTTTTTTCAATAACTGAATTTTTGCTTCTCTTTTCTTTTTCTACTTTGGAGCAAAAGAGAATGAGGAATCACTGAATGTCTTGCAAGTCTGCTTATTCTTATGCACACCAACACGCACAAAGGTCATACCTCGAAAGCTAGCTAAACCCCCATTCCCGATAGTAACTGCAATTTAATTGGAAAATGTTGTTTTTGAAATGCAGTTTTCTCATTCATTAATGGGCAAATGTAGTAGAACCACATGCATTAGGAATTCAAAAGATGAGTGTGTGTAACAAGCCTTGCAGAACCGAGCTATTTATTCCAGTCTGTGCTGCATTTAGTGCTGCGTTTTCTTTCCTCATAAGGTTCATACTCAATAACCACCATCGGGACTGTGCTGTAGATGTGGCAAGGGACCTGGTTCAGGCCATATGAATAATATGTGTGGGGATCAAAACAGAAAAGGTGAACGAGAGAAGGATGATTGATAGAAGACCTGGGATGTTTCATAATTAGAATTGCTTTATAATACTTAATGCAACGCCATCAATTATATATGTCCTGATGATCATCCTCTTCATCCTTATTTAGGCCTTAATGAGCATTATACTCAGTTTCAATTACTGGCATATACAACCACTTTGTAACAACTTCCCCCTAGAAACGCAGGAGCATTAAAAACAGAGAAAGCAGCATTTAAAATGGCAAGTCCTGAGCAATTATTCTGCGTTGCCTCTCCCAGAGTCAACATACATTTTCTTTGGCCTTAATAACTCTCCTCTGAATGATTTTCAATCAAGAGGGAGAAGGGGAAGACGGATGATGTAGCCTGGGCACCAGTGATCAATACTGCAGAGATGGCTCCAATGGCATCTAGGAGCCAACCAGCATGTCCTTCCTGATCCCTGTTTCATCTGCACTGAGATACCCATCAGAGTGCCCTGGAGGCACCCTTGCCTGCACACCTTGCTTTTGTTTGTGTGGGATGGCACCACATCCCAGTCTGCAGTCTGGATGTAGCCAAGGTGGACACCAACAAGCTAGGACCATGCAAGCAGCCAATGCGTGCACCCACCCTGTGGCACTTCTGCTTTGTACGGAAGAAAAATAGAGCTGGCAAAGCAAATATAGAAGGATCTTGGAGTAGCAGCATCCTGCTCCCCCTGATTTTTTCCTGATGTGTTGAATTCTATCTTGAGGAAGCAAATAGAGGCTGAAACACAACCTTTGAATGCAAGATTGTACTTGCATTTCACGTGGCATGGTGTATTGGGACCATGTGACAGTGGGCAAGAAATTTCATCCTCTGAATCTCAGCTCAACACCCAGAAAAGAAGACAGAGCTTCCTACTGCACCGCGCTGCTGCAAAAGAAAAATTAATTAAAGATTGCTTTTCATTTGGTACGACTTCATCAAAATGCTGGTGAAAAGAAACAATAATGAAAAACCTTTATCAGTTTCTGAAGATTTAGAAAAGAAAAAAAAGGACCAGCTGAATAACTGATAATTACAATCTTGTGTGTGTTTTTCTGTCCAAATTTAAAATGATAATTGCTTTGGACAAGTAGTATCCATACAGGGAGCGGAAGACACCATTTTTGAGTTCTGCACTTTGCAGGAAGCCAAAAAAAGATTTTATTTCTACAGAAATGAAAGCTCCATTTTGGGTTAATTGTTTTGTGGCATGTCGTTCCCTGCCCCCACCAACAATTACTTTGAAGGAATGGCAAACAAAAAGTCTTAACTGCACGTAGAAATCTCACTGACGTGGATGATTACTTGTCTGCCAAATTTAGGCTAATTAATTTATCCATGTGATGCATGAAGCTTTTGAACATTGGGGCACATACAATGAAAAGACAACTATTGACATCACCTAATATTACAGGGGGAAATCACCTAAGTCTCTGACAGCAATGTTAACTACACTCATCCTTGACTCTCTGTGTTACACTGCAGGAAGGGAGTCTATGGCCAATAGACCCATCTATGTGTCCTGAGACAGACTCTGATGTCTAATAGAGACCTGCAGCATCAAGAAGAGAAATAATCTGGTATCTGTGAGATTCCTGAAATGCAAATCTCTTTTACAGTGGTTTGCACAAATTACCCCACTTGTTGACAGAGTTGGACAGCCTTCAGCCTATATTGATGCTCAGCTGATGTGTGATAGCTCCTTGCATAGCAGAACTCGGTTATGTATCTGTTTTTATTAATTGTCACAATTTTCCTCATTCAAACTTAACACTGCACTGCCACAGATTTGGATTTCTTTGATATTTTTAAATGAGCGTGTTCCGAATGTTTAAAAAAAAAAATACTTTGGTTGTGGATCTTTTGTGTTTTCCATTTAAGATGTTCCATACAGAAACAGAATAAAGTGTATATTACCAGAGATTAAATGAGGCAATTTTTATGTAGAGGTAAATTGCACTGAGACAGAGAGTCTCTGATTATCCTTTTGTATTGGAAGCTTAATGCTGCTCAAAGAAAATAACAGTGAAGGGCTATGATAAACGCCAACAGGAAAATATATTCAGAGGAGATAATATGAAAGAGTGGGGGGAAATATTTAAGGTGGTTAACCAGGAGTAATTGTCTAAAACTAGGAAAAGAAAGAAATTAAAAGTGAACATTAGGAAAAATGTTCTAACGTCTATGCCAATTAGGGAAGACATTAAGTGAGGTCAATGAAGCAGTGATGAAGAAGCTGTTAAAGGAAGAGAAGGTGAGTGTTCAGAGGACTAACGTAGTACCTATAGATACATTGAAAAAGGGACCAGCATGCCTTTGCTTTTCCCCTCCAGCTAATATGTCACTTCAAATAAGTAGAATTCCTCATCATCAACCTTAAATAACAGTGAGGTAGGGAGGAAAATAGATATGGCAGCATCTATTTATCTTTTGTCCTCACTTGAGGACATTACTTAAATGCAAACTTCTTATGCACCTTCAGGGCTTTGGGATGATTGAGGGGACTCTGGCAGGAAAGGCTGGAAAAGGGCTGTCACCTATAGGGACAGCTGTAGGACAGGGAAGGATAGCCGGCTCTTCCTGCCTCCATCTGTCCCACCAACCCTTGCGGCAATGCTCCTCTCAGAGAAACAGGTCTCAGCCTTGCCCTGTGCAGATGAGGACAGGATTTAAGGTCAGCCTCAAAGGGGACTATGGGTAATTCAATCATTGCAAGCCAGCGACAGGCAGTGATCTGGAAATGCAGGGAGGGGTCAGGGAGTGCTCTGGATTTAAGCTTGTTTCTGACCTAATGCCTTAAGGGAACAATAAATATTACTTATTATATGGCTCTCCAGCAAAGGAGCATTCTTTGAGGGAGAATAGACAATACCTTGTCAAAGAATAAAAAAAATATGCAAAACCATCCTCAGTATGTTCAATTTCTATTCTCACTTTCCAAAACAGTGGATAAATTTCTGCTATTGTCTGGAAGACGTTTTTAGAGTGAAGTAATTAAAAAACTTAAAAATTACAGTCCCCTAATTTAGAAAGAGTAACACATTAAAGATATTTCTGTTCCTTGGGAATTAAGACTAACATAGACAACCAGAACATTCCCACAACTCCAACAGCCTATTTTAGGGTTTTTTAGATAACAAGATAAAAATAATAAAACATCTTTAATCCATAGTTACTCCTAAAAACCTTTCCCCCAAACTGGAAGATTTCCCTTAAATAAAGGAGATATCCTGTGGGAAGACAATTGTATGCTAATTCATTTTTCAATTTCTCTATCCATTTTTCTCATTTCAAGCTTTTTCATATCTTCTCACTCTTATTATTATCAACAAAGCCAGCAATGAGGAAAAAAAAAGTGTTTCTTTTCTTTAAATATTTGCTGTAGCTTGTGTAATTACTGTGCTTGGCAAGAGACATGAAGCACTATTGAATTTTCCAACCTATTTCTTTTGAAGAGTAAAATACTTTTGCCTCCCTCTTAAGAAACCTCCAGAGAAAGGCAGTAATAAACGGTGTTAAAAAAAGTGAGGAAATAAAAATAAGAGTATATAAAAGTGAAAATGCAGCTGAGTTTTGAGAATCCAGATTTTACAAGATATTTGCACAAACAAGCCACTTCAAGGACCACAGCGTCTCAGCTGACCCAGATTCCCCTAGCTTGCAAACCCATGTGTTTGGAAAATGGGCACAGCAAACACAACCTGTATAAAAGCCTCAGCTTTGCTGGAAGGAGTTTTGCTATCGAGGAACAAGAGAGAGCCTATTGAAAATCTCTCTGTTGCTTTCTCTTCCCTATTTAAATTACAAATAGATGACTACAGTAATAAGATCAAGCCTCCTGTTTAATTCAGAGCTTGATTAAGATGTAGATGAGTCTGTAGTAGCTTGTCCTTGTTCTGTCTATCACAATACATAAGACTTTATTCTAGACTAAAGCTTTGGATCTCTTGTGATATTTTCAGCTAAATGTGTATTAGTGATGTGAACATGCTATTTGAGCTAATCAGTATGATAACCACATGGCAGTTATAGATCAGCCATCTAGTTGTGTTGCTATGTGTTGGAATATTGACTTTTATGGAACTTTTTTCCCCTGCATTCATAATGCTAAGTATGGGTGACATTTGCCCTCATTTTGCTGAATTTCTCTGTTCATGGAACTGACACATCTTGGAAAAAATTGTCAGCACAGAAGCACAGAGCAGTCTGAATAGCGGCACGACAGCCACTGCACATCCAAGGACCAGCTCAAAAGGAGCGAGAGGTCAGCCTGCTTCCATGCTGTCTTAGGGCTTCACAGCTGCACTGGTACAAAGGCTTCTGGGTTCTTGCTGGTGCACTGATATCAAACGTATATCAGAGATTCTTTGTAGTTGAGCAGGTAAATGCACAAAAATCAATAGGATGCTTCTCTGACACAGGCTGTTTCCAAGCTCTATTGAAATTCATTCCTTCTACTGGGAGCAGGTTTGGGCATGCAGGTTAAAAAGTTCAAAAGTGCCCAAATGAATTAAGTACCTACGTCCCAGATGCTTGCTATGAGAACTGATGGTCTTGTCCCTCCCTTGAAGGAGCCTGACTCTCCCTCCACCCTCACAACAGAGGAGATTCAGCCATTTCATGCCATAACTGTTAAATCATCATAATTTGCAGAACTGATTGGGGGTTATCTTTGCATGCTGTGCTGCAAACCACATAGCAGCTCAGCAGCTGCTGCAGGAACAGCTGAGGCACAAGCTGGAAGAGGGATCCTGTGGGCAGTCTTGGGGATGGCAGGAAGATCACTGTAGCCTTTCCACACCAAGTCCCATTGCTCCGTCCATCATCACTTGCATGGTCACCACAGAAAGGTCTATCAACAAAACCATAAAACCATGTCAGTCAGAGGTGTGGAAGAAGCCCCGCAGCCTAAAACCCTTTTAGTTATCCTGGCAAAACCCTGAGTGCACGTTGATAGACACCTGCTTTTTCTGGCTCATGCTGTTTCCAGCCATGGTATGAGGGTACTGATGAAAAAAGTTTGGCTGAATTACACAGCTTCTATGGGAAAGGGCTGTGCCAAGGTTGTGCCATGCTGAGAAGATGCCCTTCAGAGCCTAAATCCAGTGTGAAAAGAGAAATTGCAAGGGATTTCAAAGCTTGTCCCCAAACACATATTCCTTCCAATCAGTCAAACAATGGGCTAGAGAAAGATTTTTCTGACATTTTCCATCCTCAGTAGAAGAAAAGAGATAGACTGGTTTCCTCATCTTCCTGGCCTAGCAAAGTTTTCTGTTTAACCCATAGACAGACACCCTCTTCTATGTCTGGCTGAGCAGGCTGAAAGTTGTGCTCTGAGAGCTCGGTTAAAGAAGGCACTGCAGAAGTCCTCATTAATCTCTTTAAACCATAGTTTGGGTTGATCTCGGGCAGCCACTGGAGGTGGCCAGAGCTGGCTCAGCTGATGATAACATTTCTGCAGTGGGAGCGCTCAGAGGAGAAGCTGTCACGTGTGGCAGGTGGGTGACAACGGCGTTGTCCAGTGCTGCAAATAGCTCTGCAAGGCGGTGTTTCTTCAGCTTCCCTGTGAAGTAAACTCATTGTCCAGGTTTTCCATCAATTTAAGCTTGAAGTGCATACACTGTTGTATAACATACATAATTGCTATGTGCAAATGAAACTAGGTGCCTTAGAGGTTCCCACTTTGGACCCCATGATACAATTTTTGCACAGAACAACAAAAGAAAAACATTCATCTGTGACATATTTTAAAGAAGATTGCATGTGTTATTGATATTGCTGGTTATATTTCATGTGAATATCAAAATTCCCAAATATATAATGTGTCAACCTTAAAGAGAATTATAAGGAGAGAATAACTTCTTCCTGTGTCTTTCCTGATTCTGATCTAGAAGTGCTGGTCAGGCCTCCAAGGAACCGTGTTGTGAGGCCAAATTTACTGATTCCTTCATTAAAAACTGTGCTTAGGTCTGGAGCTGGAGCTTTCTGAGCTCTTTGGGTTTTCTTGTTTGTTTGTGTTTTTCATAAATCATTGAAACTGCATGTGCTTATGGGAAAGAGTCATTTGGGTTAAATTTTTCAACTGTTTGAACATGTCCTGCTTCAACACTTCCTAATGAAAATATAATTTGAATAATTTTCTTCAATATTAGAATAACTTCTTGTGCAGAAATAGATAATTTCTATTGTATTGAACTGTTGATAACAGCAGTAATGCAGAAATAGGTAAGAGTTACATACCCAGGACTCAGGCAGTAGGGTGTGTGGATGTGTAGGTGGCTGCACATTGCCTCTGTGTGTGCCATGACAGAGGAGGAAAGATTTCAGGCAGAGATATTTACCCGTTGGAGTCATGAAATGCCTGGAAGGAAGGAATTCCATGGTTAAAGCCTGCCTGCACCCAACCATGCATCAAACATCAGCCCTGCGTCTAGTGCATGTAGGACTAACAAGAGTGTAGCCCTGCAGAAAAATAATGATAAACGTGAGGCTTCATTTCAGCATTAAGCAAGAATGTGCTAAGGATGAGTGCCGTGCGAGTGATGTGACACTTTGAAGCACTGCCAGCAATCGTCAGTAATTTTTTGACAAATTTCCTAATGAGGTGTGTAGGCTTCTTTTAGGAGAAAGAAGAGCCACGGTGCCCTATTCTTAAGACTGAGAGGTATGAGTATTTCAACAAGACTCTAACGATCCAAAATATTTTACGGAGATATATTGATTTTGACAACAGTTTTGACACAAAGGTTTTCTCATATCCACTCAGTTCCAGAAAAAAAGCAAGACTGAGAAAGGGAGAGAGAAAGACACAAGATAAAAAAAAAAAAATAAAAAAAATTACCTTTCCAATTGAGTCTTTTTAACAATCAGTTAAGAAGTTTTCTTTCATTTTAGGGTAAGGTAGAAAACAAGTTACCAATTCTGTCATGATTTAAGGATTTCAGTTATAAGCAGCCCTACTTCTTTCATTATCCATTCCCTCAATCTGTTAAAAATTATGCTTTATTGGCTTGGGAAACTTTTTCTCTTCAAGTATGGTTTGACATCAAACCCATTTATTTACCTGCAGAAATGTGTAAGGTAGGGGGAGGGAAATTGATTTTGTTTTTTTGTTTGTTTGTTTTCTTTTACAGAATTTGGGCTCATTTCATGCAGGAATCATGAGTTACAGCCCCAAGAAATAAATAAAAAAAGTCTCAGTCAAATGAAAAACAGATTTTTGTGAACTAGCTTCTGCTGATGGATTTTGTATATCCCTTCCTGTGATCATGACCCAAATGGTCTGAATACACCCATATCTTTTCCCAGAATGTCTGGAAACTTATTGTCCCTTTGAGAAAGCCACACTGGAAGTGGCCTTTTGGAAAAAAAAAAAAAAGAGAGAAAGGAAACGAGAAGAGAAGAGAAGAGAAGAGAAGAGAAGAGAAGAGAAGAGAAGAGAAGAGAAGAGAAGAGAAGAGAAGAGAAGAGGGAAGCGGGAAGGGAAGCGGGAAGGGAAGCGGGAAGGGAAATTATTACAGGACTGCCTTTTGTGATGAAGAGAAGAGAGGAGAGGAGAGGAGAGGAGAGGAGAGGAGAGGAGAGGAGAGGAGAGGAGAGGAGAGGAGAGGAGAGGAGAGGAGAGGAGAGGAGAGGAGAGGAGAGGGGAGGGGAGGGGAGGGGAGGGGAGGGGAGGGGAGGGGAGGGGAGGGGAGGGGAGGGAGGGAAGGGAAGGGAAGGGAAGGGAAGGGAAGGGAAGGGAAGGGAAGGGAAGGGAAGGGAAGGGAAGGGAAGGGAAGGGAAGGGAAGGGAAGGGAAGGGAAGGGAAGGGAAGGGAAGGGAAGGGAAGGGAAGGGAAGGGAAGGGAAGGGAAGGGAAGGGAAGGGAAGGGAAGGGAAGGGAAGGGAAGGGAAGGGAAGGGAAGGCAAGGGAAGGCAAGGCAAGGCAAGGCAAGGCAAGGCAAGGCAAGGCAAGGCAAGGCAAGGCAAGGCAAGGCAAGGCAAGGCAAGGAAAGGAAAGGAAAGGAAAGGAAAGGAAAGGAAAGGAAAGGAAAGGAAAGGAAAGGAAAGGAAAGGAAAGGAGGAGAAAAGAATTGTTTCTTAGGTTTTATATGTTTCAAAATTGTGTTAAGGAAGTTTCTCCCCACATCCCACACAGCACATGGTGCATTAGCTGATTCCTGCCACCCTCTTGCATGGGTCACCCTCACTCAAACAAGGAGCAGGCTGATCAAATTGCTGCTGCATACATCCAACAATTTCATTGCTTCAAAGCTGTGCCAGACCATTTACCTGCTGCTCCAGTCTACATCTTCTCTGCATGTTTCTTGCAGATTTGCAATGATGCTCAGGGTTTGCTGTGAAGAAGGAAGGAGAAGAGAAAGATGTGTTAGCATTGTGTCAAAATGGGGGAGTTAAGGAAGGGATGATTTAGAGCAAGCAGGGCTGGTTCAAATCTTCTTGGAATTTGTTCTCCCACAGGACCTGGGAAGCAGAGAAAAGGGACAGAGAGGGGACAGAGCAAGGTGCAGAGCTCTGAGGATAGGTAGCCTTGCTGTTCGTTTTGCTACCCCCAACAGGATGTGATAAAAGGAGATAGCAACTGATGTTAGATGAAAGACGGCTTCTTCTCTTTCCCCATCTCCTCTTCCACAGGAGGAACTACACGGGTGCCCATCTCTCACCAGCAGCAATTCACCTGGTCCTTCAGGGCTCTGAAACAGGCAAAACACATGGTGCCATTTTACCATATATGGATATCAAACACCCAATTTGGCCAGAGAGAGTGTCAGATGATGACAGGAAGAGGACATTTTACAAACACTATGTTCTCCTCTTCTATGAATCTACTACCCTCTAAACAGTTTAGGATCTTTCCCTTATCTCCTATTTCAGGCAACCTCCAAATGGCCCAATAGCTTGGAATGTGGCTGTGATCTCTTACACTTTCCATGCATTTGTGCTCAAGTGACAAGCAGAAGTCAAAACTGCTTCTCTAAGTGTGTATTCTCTGCCCTTCTCATGCGAGTCCAAATCAGAGGAGGCTCCTTCCCCTCCCTTGCAGGCTGGAACCACAGAACAACTGCAGAAGTGTACCTGATCAACTCAGTGCCCTCATGTTCTCCCTGAACATCTCCAACTAAATTAAAATTAAAGACCTCTGTCTTCAGCTAAGTCTTTCAGTGCTTTCTCACACTACGCAACACTCTTCTGACTGTTTAATCTGTCACCAATATTCCTGTTCCCTCTCTTTCATTCTCGAGGATTTTGTGATGTGTTTTGCATAGAAAATGTCTCCTAAACAGAAAATGGCTTGATTGATGTTCAGTGTAGAATCGCATATGGACAATAAGGCCAGAAGGTGACAACTAGAGCCTTGGCCTCGTATCTGAATTGCAAGGTGCCATCTTTGGTGTTGCTGTGTGTCCACTATATAGAAAGAATAAATTGAGAATATGATTCACTGATCAGTTGCTCTGACATCCGGGATAGTACCATTAAATGATCTTTTTTGCTTGTACTTTTACAGATACTTTTGTGTTAATGTCCTGTTTCATTTCTAATTTTCTTTGCCAACCATATATTTCACTTGAATTTGAGTGTTAGTAAAAATATCATGTAGGGATACATTTGCTCTGAAAGTAAGTGGTATTTATTTTTCTTTATTGTTCAAATAAGTGTTTTGACAGAGAAAATAAAGAAATCTATTTTCAAGAGTAAAATTTTTTTTTCAACAGTAAAATCGACTTGCATTGTTGATCTAATGGGCTATCAGTCAAGCCGCTCTTGCTCTGAAGAGCTGGCATAGGAGATTTTGAATAGCTGATGATAATAAGGAGCAGATGTTCTTCCCTCAAACTTAAGTATACAAGCTAGAGAAGAACACAAAACTGCTGGTTAATATGCTTCCATGAAAAGCCAAGGCACTTTTTTTCACTTGTGAAATTATATCATACAATTGATTCAATAATTTAAATCAAAACCAAGCAAGTAAACAAAGTAGTTTCTGGGTAGCATGAGTATCATAGATGCAATGGGAGGATTTGGTGTCCATCAGTTCCTCTCTCCACTGGCTGTAGATGGTTATCTTAATCAAACACCTAGTCTTAGACGGCAAATGAGATGCAATGAATCTGTCACTCCTATAGGCTTTTTTTAAAATCCCACCTTTACTGGGTAGACTGAGATAAACTAGGCCACTGTTAAGGGCCTCACATTTTAAGATCAGAACAGTTCACACAACCATTAAATGAACTGAATACCTTTGGCACTCTGGCATCTTTTTCTAGAGAGACTTTCTTCTGTGTTTTAGTGACATTACGTCCACATGTTATGTTCCTTCTTCATTGACCTCTAACAAAACTGACTTGAAAAAAGCCCTGACGGTTTACTGGTTTTGTGGATAAGGCATCTGCTAAATGGTGTGAAAGCACACTGCTGACTTGTGAGCAGCAGCTAGACTTCCAGCTCTGCCATCCTTTTGTGTGAGCGACAGAGATCCATGCATTGGTGCAGTGCCACAGGACTGTGTAGTGTTTAGCAGTGCTGCAGAGCTCACTTTTATCTGTATCTGCATGTTTTTTTGAAATATCGTGGCAATGGTAAAACCCAGGTCTTCTGGATGAAAACTTTGAGCACAATCAAAATGTGTTAAAGTGACTTAAGGAACTGACAAGGGAGGAAAAAGAAGAGAACAACTGCTCTTTTGACAGGTTTTCCACTGGACTGTTTGTACCATTTTGGAAGGAAAAAAAATGTCCTTTGGCCTTATTGTTTCTTATGTACTCAGTCCTAGGGTAACAGTTAGGTCCTGGTGATGACTGTTCAGAGAGTTTTCAGCACCGTTCAGATACAGAGGAAAATATATTCTCAAACAACACATGTCAAATTTTAATTTCATGATAGCTCTGTCACTGTACAAAGGATACCAATTCAGTTCCCCATGGAATGCTTGGGGAAGAGTGGATGGAAAGCTGCCTAGTGGAAAAGGACCTGGGGGTGACGGTTGACAGCCAGCTGAATATGAGCCAGCAGTGTGCACAGGTGGCCAAGAAGGCCAATAGCATCCTGGCTTGCATCAGAAATAGTGTGGCCAGCAGGACCAGGGAAATGATTGTCCCCTTGTACTCAGCACTTGGTGAGGCCGCACCTCAAATGCTGTGTTCAGTTTTGGTCTCCTCACTACAAGAAGGACATTGACGTGCTGGAGCATGTCTAGAGAAGGGCAACAAAGCTGGTGAAGGGTCTGGAGCACAAGTCTTAAGAGGAGCATCTGAGGGAGCTGGGGTTGTTTAGCCTGGAGAAAAGGAGGCTGAGGGGAGACCTTATTGCTCTCTACAACTTCCTGAAAGGAGGCTGTAGTGAGGTGGGGGTCGGTCTCTTCTCCCAAGTAACAAGCGATAGGACAAGAGGAAATGGCCTCAAGTTGTGGCAGGGGAGGTTTAGGTTGGATATTAGAAAAAATTTATTCACTGAAGGGGTTGTCAAGCATTGGAACAGGCTGCCCAGGGAAGTGGCTGAGTCTCCATCCCTGGAGGTATTTAAAAGCCGTGTAGATGTGGTGCTTGAAGACATGGTTTAGTGGTGAACTTGGCAGTGCTAGGTTGACGATTGGACTTGGTGATCTTAAAGGTCTTTTCCAACCTAAACAATTCTATGATTCTATGATTCAATTCTGAGGGCAAATTTCATGTCAGGAAAACAAACAAATAAAGAAAAACAAAAATCAAATAGGAAGAGAGAGGCTTTCAGCAGATATTCCTTTATTCTCCAAAAATAGGAAAGAAGAAAACAAATCTCACTCCTAACTGCTGTTAAAATCCCCATCTATTTTTCTGCTATTATTATTAAGGTCATAAACCTAACAGAGAATACAGTTTAGAAGGAAGCTAGCAAACTTAAAACGATATAACAGAGAGTTTGCACAGTCAGACTCAGGATTCAGAGTCAATGTGCCAATATGTCAGACCCCAATTTATCTCCTTTTTCGTCTTGCTTTTTAGGATAACTACATCAGTTTGGACAATTCAGTTCCCCAGGCTGCACACAGCATGCGTCTCTTGGAGTGCCAAGAATAGAATTGGGATTCTTTATGATCAGCTCCCTACTGTGTACTAACAAGCAGCCGTGTAACATATTGGGAAGGTGTGTGCATGTCAAGGTCTTTCCCCAGCTGGAAATAAAAATACGAAATGAGCACCAAGACAAAAGCATAACAAAGATATCAGCAACAGTAGCATAAAGCTGATTGTCAAATATGTAGGATACATGATACTTGCAGGACTGCTCTGCTGGTATGGAGGTACTGTGGGAGCTCTTGCACTGGGAAGTAAGTCTCATACCTTGACTGCAAGGTGTTAGAAATGGTGTGAAGGCCTTATAGAGAGATTGAACTTCTCATCTATTATGCTTCTAGAACTAAGATGGAGAGTCTTTTCCCTCATTTCTTATTTCCATTCTTTCAGGCAAGGGATAGTTGGCACATCTTCCACATTATTTGCAGCCATTAATTATAATGTTTTATTTGCTAATTTTATCCCCTTGCATCATCTTCAGATCTGTCTGTACTTATGAGAATGCTCCCAGGAGAAAGAATTTAGTTCTGACATTGATTTTTTTTGGTTTTTTGATACTTCTGTATGAATATTTTGAAGTGCAGAATGTAGTTTATGCTCTTTGAGACTTTGAAATAAAGCTTTTACATTGGTCAGATGTATTTGTCAGAGAGTTTTCATGAACATTTTTACCATATCTGCCAAATGTTCTTTGTGACTGCTCTTTGTCACATTTGGTTGGATAGATGCACTGAACATGAGACTCATCTTTGGTCTCTGACAGAAACAATGTGAACCTTCCAGTTCTGTCTGCCATGAATGCTCCTGACACTGCATTTGAATTTCATTTGCTTTGAATATTCTACAAATAAAGTCTCTGTAGTAAATTTGCTTCTTAGAGCCTCAAATAAAATGCAGAACAGAAGGATTTACAATATGGAGAGAGAAAATTAATTTTAGAGGTCAAGAAGTATTTAGCATGGTTACTTTGTTATTTCACTTATGTTTGGGAACTAAATGGGAGTTGTAGTGTATAGCAGTGGGAAAAATCTGTTTGTGTTCAGGGTTCGGTTGCAACCACTCATTTTGAAATGAAACCGTACTATTTTTCTCTAAAGCATTATTTAGCTAACCCATAATCTGTGGATGGCAGAATTTCTCCAACAGTCCTTCACAATCTTTCTCATGACATATATAGATGTCTAGAATAGACTTGATCCTGAAAAGAAAGCCCCAGGTTATTTTCACTGAACAGTTTTTACCATAGATATTGTGAACATTATAGAAATATCTGACCCCTAATTCTCCTTAAAGAAAGAAATATCAGCTCCTTGGGACACCATTGTTATCTCCTATCTTTGTAAAGAAAAAGATAAAAAACATCAGAAAAACCTGCACCTCTACTGGAGCAGAAATTTTCCTGCTGAATTTCAAGCCATTTCCTACCATCCAAGAATCTGAAAGCACACTTCACAGCTCTGATGTCCCTGTGACCTTGGTGGACTATAAAGACTTGGATGTCAGACTTTCAGCTGTGGAATGTAAAACTAAGCTGTTCAACAAATGACATCAGTCAGTGCCTCTGAACAGTGGCTCAAGAATCAGGACTTACCCTTTCCCTGTTGAATGATTTATCAGAGTAGTAGAAAATATTGAGCTACTGCTTAAGAAATGCCAGAGGACACTGGACCCAGGAGGGATACATGCATAATTCATGACACTGATCAACAATATTCATAGGGAACAGTAACTACTTACTTTTCCCACTTTTTTAGTAGACTTACTTACATTTTATAAAAGGAAATTGCACAGTCACTCATCTTTATTCATAAATTCTAGGGCAGACAGTTTCTCGAACCCATCAGAAAAAATATATGTGCAAAGGTATGTTATGTATGTATTAGCTTCCAAGACCATGTGTACCCTGAACTGTGGGGAATAACTGGGAAAGGGGAAAGAAAGGGAGGAACCTGCCAGTTCACACAGGCACTTTGGACCTGTAAAACCCAGTGTCTGCCACCATGAATCAGGAGTAGATTTGTTTCTGCTTTCAGCTGTCAGGTTTGCAATACAAAAACCAAATCCATAACAGTGTCACTTAAAACAAAAAGAAAGCTCTAAATGAGCTGAACTAAATGATGGAGTGATTATTTTCTGCCATACATTAGTGCTAGCCATGGTCATCAGATGCCATTTGTTTTGTTTGGCAAGGTGGAGACACAGACCAGATTTAGGGTGATGGGTTATAGTAGGTTAGATCTGAAGTTCTGCTGTTATTAACTTCTCCTCTCTGTCACTAGCTATAAAGTGTGAGCTGGTTACCCTACTTTGGCTCATTTCTGGGAAGTTTTCATGCAGATTGGCTTCGCCCATTAGTTAAGCTGAAATACCTTCCCCTTCTGCAAGGGAAGACCAGCCATACATACACAGAGTTACTGTGCATCAGCTGATATAAATGTGGTCACTTGACCATGTGGGAGCAAATAACATGTTTAAATACAGGTATATAGTGCCAATGCAGAGATCCTGGGATACCTTACCTTACTCGCAGAAATATTTGTCTTTCCTGTAGGTCCTGTGTTATGTTAACTGGTCTTGCATTGATGCTTTGGACAGCTGAAGGTGTCTGAGAAAGTACTAGACATCTAGATTTAGGTACCTGAATTGCTCCTTGGTTTTATTTTTGCATCAATTCTTTGCTTATAGTGGGAATAACAGCTGTGCCTCAAGGGCATGAAGTACTGAAATATCAGATTACTGAAGAAAATGCATATGCCTTAGATCATGTCATACGCAGCTCTTAGAGAATCTTCTCTGCACTTTAGAAAAAATATCTCAACAATACTTTGAATAAAAAGACTAATGCTAAAGCTTCAATAATTCATCAAAATCCAGTTTAAATAAATAATAAACCATATAACTAAACACCTAATCATCCGGCTCCTGATTCTTGTGACTCACTGTTTATTACCTTCTCAATAAATTAATTTGCATGACTTACCAAGCTAAATGCTTAAGAATAAAAAGGTTAATTGAAGGTTGGAGTAGGATACGTTATTGAGTAGCTGACGTATTGCCTTGATGTTATGAATAATCTGGAAGTAGTTCAATAGAGTTGCAGCCCCTTTTCTCAAGTCTGAACTTGACCTGCAGTCTTTCTTCTGGAAGTATTGTCACCTCTTTATGTCTAACAGGGCTTTGAGTAATTTCTTTTTTTTTTTTTCTCCCTTCTTAAGAATATGAATTATTAATAACATGAAGAATACATTCAGGGAAGAAAAAGCCAGAGCATATCACAGCTCCCCAAACCTATAAGATTTTGAAAAAAGGGAGAACAAAAAAAGTTAAACATCCATACCTGAGGTTGCTCGTTTGCATGCCAACAAAAGATAGTGAAGGAACTACAAAGAAGCTTTGAAATGAGAGGATTATTAGAACAAGAAGAATTTTGAATTAATCAGGACAAGCTTGTATAAGCAGATCGAAGATGCCAGAGGGTTTGGAAACTCTTTTTCTGTAAATCACTTCCTATCACAGACACTCTTCGTGAAAGGAGGATGGGGAGGTGAGCTTAGGGGGGCAGGTGGGGAGGAGGTAGTCCCATCTCTGACATGCTCTGAATTAATGCAGCTGTCAGGCAGGAGCCGAGTGTGTGGAAATAGGACTGTATACCAAACTAAAGATTTTGCAGCTACTGTGCTAATGATGAGGGCCAGATCCTCAGCACGTTTTATTTGTCACAGGTCTGACATAGGTAATGTAAATCACACCAACTGAGTATCTATCCCTCCATTTTGTGCAGTTTCTCCTCCTCACCCAGCCTCATCTCCTTTCATTTTTATGATAAACTGGACCTACACTCTGCTGAGCCTCACAATTCTGCATCTCGTTGATGACTCATTAAGATTTTATCATTCCAGTGACATGTTATTGAACCCAGTTTCCTTAGGGGGCTGGTTTGGTGATTATAGGAGTAACCAGTGACTGCTTAATCACCCACTTCATTATATTCATATTAATAATAAATACCAGGAGGTAGACAGTTATAATTACATTGCTAGTTTAGGAAGACATGAGCCCATAAAAGTCGGCAACACTGAAATACATATTCAGTCGTAAATATCACATGAATAGATGTGACTTGGAAGGTGCAGAGAAGCGTAAGAGAGCATAAACATTGTTATTTTAAAGAGAGTTATTGTCTCGGCAATCATGATGCTCTTTAATTAAGCAGAAGAAAAATACTTCCTTGAGCATGAGCAGCTTAGAAGAGATGAGGCAATAAGATATTCTCATGTCTGGTTGGGAAGCATTTTCCATCAGTGAAAAAGGCCCAAGGAACCCTCCATAGCAGCCTTGCTGTGATGTTCTTTGGAGTAACAGGTCATAATTTTGTATGTCCATTAAGTCCATAAAGTCTGGCCTGTGCCTCTGGGGTTCAACTCTTCCACCTTTGATCAGCAGATACTTTGCAGAGCAGGAACTTTCAGCATTGTGTAAAAGTCTCACAACACAGCAGTTCCCCACACTTACCAGGGGTGCTGAGCAGACGTCCCCTTCTAACTGTAATAAACTGTGGCAATCACACTGAAGGTTTGATACAATATGATCCATCACAAAGCAGAAAAATGTTGAGCTGGATATGTGCTGAACTGCAGACAGGAGAGGCTTTTTTTCTGGTTTACCATATATGCCTATTTTAAGATTTGATGAACTGCCATCCAGAGGTGCTTGCTTGTAACAGAAGCATAGGGTGACTAAGTTTTGACACCTAACTTAAAACAGACATTGAGTAAGGTCTTGTGACAGAACATATTGGACCAGGGAGCCATGAATAGCAACAGTATTCCTCCCAAAGCAAGATAATACTTTCATGGCTGAGGATTTCTGAAAACTCCAGGTTTCCAATCAAACCTGATTTTTCTGAAAATCCAGAATAATCTGTCGATTCCTCATTATGTTTAAAGTGAGGCTTGGCTTTATTTTATTTTGAACAGATCAAGTTTTTGTTGCAAAGATTTGTTTTCACATAATTGAAAATGTTTTCTGCACAGTGCAGCTAAAGTAGTTGTCAAAAGTAAAGGGAAGGCAGAGCTGCATCCTGAATAAGACTGAGAAAAATCTAGCGTAAGTGCAGAAGGTGGATGCTCAGGCAGCTCATTACTCAACTTAATTCATTACCTAGAGCTGCAAATATTTATGTATCACATTAAAAGTCAGACAGCTCAAATGAGCAGAAGCTGGAAATGTTAGTTCAAGTTTCTTCAGGTAAGGGATTTAGTGCTCCCGACTGCTAGCTTTTTTGTAAAAGAGGTTCATAATTGTGCCAAGCCTTATAGACAGTTAAATGTGGTTTGAGCAACCTGTGAGTTTGGCCTGTAAGGAAAATAAGCAGAGTGTATCCTAACAAGGCTTAGGCTAACAATCACTGTCGATAACTCAGTGCTCAGTTGTCTGAAGTGTCTCGGGGACTTTAGCGCTGAATGTTTAGGTGCTAGGCTAGTTTGACATCTACAGGATTGAAGAAGGGGGCTAGCAATGCCAGCAGTCCCTAAATACTTGGACATCTTGAGGCATCTTAGTACTTTAGCTCTCCAAGTGTGTGCATCCAGGGGGAATCTGACTGCGCACAGCTTCTGGCTGGTGTGATGCTTCAGTTTATAGGGAATTCATCATTACTTGCCAGAGTCATATTTCTTCCAGGGAAGAAACATTCTATTAAGCTATTTAGCTTCAATAGTTTCCTTTAAAATGATAGAACTTCATGGGAGAGAGAGATGTGGGAAAGTGGATCCAGCTTAAATAAAGACAACAGCTAGGAAAAATAGACTCAATAATTTGTGGAAAAAGTTCATATATATCTTGGACTCCTTGAAAGATTGTGCATTAAAACTGAAACCACTGAAGGGTTGAGGAAACCAAGACTGGGAGATAAAGGAATGTTTTTATAGTTGGGCAGTCTTTAGGTAGACAAAAGCACATGGGGATGGTTTTGAGCAATATCTCATTTATTTGTGCACACGTGCACAAATGCATACAAAAAGAAAAGAACTGCCAGTTCGTTGTCCACCATAAAAGGTATAGGACAGTACAGGAAAACTGGGACACAAGGCTCCATCCTTATTGCAATCGAACAGCTGAAGGGTCTGGCACCAGAATATATATTAAATAGATCAAGAAAAGAAACACAGCTATAATCCAGCAATTAAAAATTCACAATACATTTATAATAATAGATTCAAACTTTGCTAATATGCATTTTGATTGACTATACATTCTCATCTCGATTCCATTGCTCCCTCAGGCTCCACATCCCTAGTTAGGCAAATAGTTGGCCTTTACCAGATGACATTACATTGAATTCACTATCTGAGTACAATTAGATAAAACACTGTTTTGATCCTCTATTCTTCTGAGTTACTGGAAAAAAGAGATAAAACCCCTACAGTCTTAGCTCCTGAGGCTTCCCACACAATAGCATATTGCCTTGCCACAGTGAAATATGCATAATTGGTTAGACTCTTCTCTAAAGATACAATTAGTACCTCGAATCCTGAGCTCTTTTATTTGCAAACAGCAATAGAGATTCCAAAACCTTGGCCTCACTGTTTCCCCCCTAGTTTAAGCAATGCTTTGGTTTGAACAGAAAGAAGTGAGAAATACCTGCTTATAAGCAGGCAAAACAGAGAGGTAACATCAGCCTGGACAAGAAAAAAGTGCAGGGAATTTTGTAGTGGTCAGCTGACCTGTCTACTGAAGAGACACTGGGGGAGACATTTCCAAGGGTAGAGACATGAAACAAAACGTACTTCAGAAACTGGTATTTTGAATAGAATCATAAAATGCTTTGGGATGGAAGGGACCTTTAAAGGTCATCTAGTGCAACCCTCCTGCAGTTGGCAGGGACATCTTCAACTAGATCAGATTGCTCAGAGCCCCATCCAGCCTGTCCTTGAATGTTTCCAAGGATGGGGCATCTACCACCTCTCTGGGCAACCCGTTCCAGTGTTTCACCACCCTCATCGTGAAAAGTTTTTTCCTTGTGTTCAGCCTAAATCTACCCTCCTTTAGTTTAAGACCATTACCCCTTGTCCTGTTGCAGCAGACCTTGCTAAAAAGACTATCCCCATCTTTCTTGTAGGCCCCCTTTAAGTATTGAAAAGCTGCAATAAGGTCTCCTCACAGCCTTCTCTTCCCCAGGCTGAATGACCCCAGCTCTCTCAGCCTTTCTTCATGAGAGGTGTTCCATCCCTCTGATCATTGTTGTGGCCCTCCTCTGGACCTGCTCCAACAGGTCCATGTCTTTCCTGTGCTGAGGACCCCAGAGCTGGACACAGGGCTCCAGGTGGGGTCTCACCAGAGCAGAGTAGAGGGGCAGAATCCCCTCCCTCGACCTGCTGGCCACACTTCTTTTGATGCAGCCCAGGATACGGTTGGCTTTCTGGGCTGCATTGCCAGCTCATGTCCAGCTTTTCATCTATCAGTACCCCCAAGTCCTTCTTGGCAGGGCTGCTCTCAATCCCTTCATCCCCCAGCCTGTATTGATACTGGGGATTGCCCCAACCCAGGTGCGGGACCTTGCACTTGGCCTTGTTGAACCTCATGATGTTCACACAGGCCCACCTCTCCAGCCTGTCCAGTTCCCTTTGGATGGCATCCTGTCCCTCAGGCATGTCAACTGCACCAGTCAGCTTGGTGTCATCTGTAAACTTGCTCAGGGTGCACTCGATCCCGCTGTCTATGTCATTGGTGAAGATATTAAACAGTGCTGGCCCCAGAACGGACCCCTGAGGGACACCACTTGTTACTGATATCCATCTGGACATCGAGCCATTGACCACTACCCTCTGGATGCGACCATCTGACCAATTCCTTATCCACCCAACAGTCCACCCATCACATCCATATCCTTCCAATTTAGAGAGAAGGATACTGTGGGGGGACCGTGTCAAAGGCCTTACAGAAGTCCAGATAGATGACATCCATAGCTCTTCCCTCATCCACTGATGCAGTGACTCCATCATAGAAGGCCACTAGGTTGGTCAGGAAGGACTTGCCCTTGGTGAAGCCATGCTGGCTGTCTCGAATCACCTCCCTGTCCTCAATGTGCCTTAGCATAGATTCTAGGAGGATCTGTTCCATGATCTTCCCAGGTGCAGAGGTGAGGCTGACAGGTTGGTAGTTCCCAGGGTCCTCCTTTTTACCCTTTTTAAAAATGGCTGCAATATTTCCCTTTTTCCAGTTCCCAGGGACTTCACCTGACTGCCATGATTTTTCAAATATCATGGAGAGTGGCTTGGCAACTATATCAGCCAATTGCCTGAGGACTCTGGGATGCATCTCATCAGGACCCACAGACTTAGGTACGTTCAGGTTCCTCAGGTGGTCACGACCCTGATCTTCTATTACAGTGGGAGGAACTTTGCTCCCCTAGTCCTCGTCTTGTGGTCCATCCACTTGAGAGGTGTGAGGAGAGAGGTTGCCAGTGAAGACTGAGGCAAAAAAGTTGTTGAGTACCTCAGCCTTCTCCTCGTCCGTTGTTACCAGCTTGCCACTTTTGCTCATCAGAGGTGGTACGTTTTCCTTAACCTTCCTTTTCTGGTTGACATACCTGTAGAAGCCCTTATTATTCTTAGCGTCCCTCTCCAGATTCAGCTCCAGCTGAGCCTTGGCCTTCTTGATCCCATCCTTACACAACCGAGCAGTGTCCCGGTACTCTTCCCAAGATACCAGTCCCTTCTTCCACTGCCTGTGCATTCTCTTCTTGCCCTTTAGTTTGACCAACAGGTCATGGCTCAGCCATGCTGGCCTCTTCCTTTCCTTGCCCGATTTCCTGCACCTGGGGATCGAGAGCTCTTGTGCTCTATGGAAAGCATCTTTAAAGACCTTCCAGCTCTGTTCTGCTAGCTTGTCCCTGAGGACCATTTCCCAGGGGGTCCTGTTGATTAACTCCTTGAAGAGGTGGAAGTTTGCTTTCCTAAAATTCAGGGTCCTGACTATACTCTTCACCTGACCCTTATCTCTCCAGACTGTGAACTCTACCAGTGCATTATCACTGCAGCCAAGGCTGCCTCCAATCCTGACATCACCAATGAGCTCATTTACATTGGTGACCACCAGGTCCAGTACTGCATCCCCTCTGGTAGGGCTATCTATTACCTGGCTTGCCCTCCATGCACTCCAGGAGTCTCCTAGATTGCCTATCGCCTGCCGTGTTACTTTCCCAGCAGATGTCAGGGTGGCTGAAATCCCCCAGCAGGACAAGAGCCTGTGAGAGCGAAGCTTCCTGTAGTTGGAGAAAAAAGGCTTCATCAATAGGCTCCCCTTGATCAGGCAGTCTGTAGTAGAAACCAACCACGAGGTTCCCTTTGTTGCCTCGGTCTCTAATTCTTACCCATAAGCTTTCGACCTGCTTGTGGCTTTTCTTCAGGAACAGTTCTTCACATTCTATCCATTTCTTGACGTAAACGGCAATGCCTCCACCCCTCCTACCTCGCCTGCCCCTTCTGAACAGCCTGTAGCCTTCAATAGCTGAACTCCAGTCATGGGATTCGTCCCACGAAGTTTCAATAATGGCAACTAAGTCATAACTTTCTAGCAGCACAGTAGCTTCCAGCTCCCATGGAATAGGCAGAATAAAAGTAATCCTAATCTCAGTAAATGTTAAATCTTATCCATACGGTCATCAGTCTTCTTTCTGGTAGTTTCTACCTTTTTTGGTGCATATCTATTCTGGCTTCTAGTTCATCCATTGGCAGAGGAGGGATTATCTTTCCATTACTGTCTTCAGCTGCCACAGAGAAACCCAAAATAGGCATACTGATATACAGTTAAAAACTACTACTAAAGATCTCTGAACTGGAGTATGCTATTTACGGTTATTTTTTGCTCTGAGGAGATTAACTAAGGAATGTAAGTACTCTGCTACACCATTCAACTCTTAAAGAAGATCATTTTGTAGGATGCTATTTCATATTAAAGCTCCTAAACAAGCATGCAATTACAGGAAAGTCCCAATTCAAGCAGTATTGTGCCACTTCCCATGTAACTGCGTACTCAGGTTGGTACATCTGCTTGTATCCTATATGTTTAAATGACCTCCATAACCCCTAGAAACTCCAGGCTTCTTGTCCATTAGCAAACTGATCTTTGGGCACCGAGTTACCAAAGCAGAACACAGAAGTTTTTCAGTTCAGTGGGAGTCACTCGGGCGAAATCCCGCACACAGCTTTAGCAGATAAACCTCTTAGCACCAGAGAAATGAGGATAGGGTAGAAATGACGGAGGATTTGGTGATCAGATTTCAAGTTGTCATTATACAATTACTTCACGCTTCAAATGTCTCTCCTCTCTTGCTTGCAGAAGCTGTAATCATTGCCTTTAAAGCAGTGCGGAACCAGCAAAGCTTTGCTGGTGAGTGGCAGTATCCTAACTGTACAACATTCCCCTGTTGTCAAATCCAAGTCTGCTCTTTCAGTGTCATGTATGTATTCATCCTTATTAAACGGGGCTTTCTATGCAGCTTAACAAACAGTCATTTTTTTTCCTGCAGTTTTGTCACTGTAGTAGGGAATGGAATTAAAGTCCACAGAAATCTTTTACTCCACATGTAGAATTAAACTACCTTTTGAGGTTGGTGCAGGATACACTGAGCATTTCAGAGCATTAATGTTACAGGGTAGTAAGTTATCTGCCCAAATCATGGACAAGTCCCAGGAAGACTGGTAATTACCTCTCACCAAATTCCAAAGATGTTGGATACCTTTGGATATCCTTTGAAGCAGCAGACTAAAAGGGCCTCACTTGTGAATTTCATGTAGATAATATTGAGTTTGAACATTTTAGATTTTCAAACTGCTAAATTTTCCCTTGATAGTGCAAACCTCAGCATTGCAGTTTGAGCCTACTGAATCTTGGTTTGCTTAGTTATCTCAGAAAACATCTATGGAGTGACCAGAAGTAGAAAAACTGTTGGCAGAGAGTAAGGAAGGAAAAATCCGCCATGTATGTTCTGGCAGCATCACTCTGACACCATTGCTTCGCTTAGTACATCACTATTTCCTTGAAAGTCCTACCACATACTTCCCAGCTAGCAACCTGGATGTCAAATCTTCACGGCAGCCCAGTGTATCTGCATATCATCACCTCTGCCCTGCACCTTTGATATGACAGCCCTTTCAGGTAGCTTTGCTTCGTTAGCATCAACTTAAGATATTGCACTGGGTTCCACTGCAAATTTCATGTGTGATTTGGCAGGTGATTAAGCTGATCTAATGGACAGCTGCTTCTGAAAACAGTTTCACTCCTACTGCTTCCCTTGACTTATCTCTGAGCTCATAAAAACCTTACCAGTTTTCTGCCAGTTTAGTTCTCTGAACAGGTAAGTTCAGCGAACTTACTAGACAAGTATCACTTGTGGTGCAGAACTGTTAGAACAGCCCTATTGGTTGTTGAACAGCCTTTCCTTAGCCTAATCTGTGTCATTAAACATCACTAATAGAGGACAATAATTCTGCTGTACAGTGGCGACTGCAGTAAAGACTTCTTTTCTACTTAAATTTCATTCTGTGACTTCTCTGCATCCATGAACTACAGCCCCTCTTCCCTGACCTTTGCTTTCTTCCCTGTTGTCTGTACAAATCTTTCATCCATTTTCTTTATCAGAGAGAAAATGCATGCATCTACCTGTATGTCATTAATGAGAGAGGGAGAGGACTGAGCTGTCAGAGCTGGATCCGTCATTTTCAAATTTTCTTTACTTAAATACTTTAACAAGCAAATTTCTGACTTTTGCTGACAAATATTTAGCTTTTCATTTAACACCATCATACTTGTTGTGAGAGATTTTTTTCCTGTGCCAAAATTAGTGCAAGCCTGTTGCCTGACATCAGCAACTCCAGTCATCTGTTCCAAGTTTCCCCTGTAATATTTAATTTTTATGACCTAAAAACAACAGAGCAATTTGCAACTGTCTCTTTTATGTCCAAGTGGAGACTGAAGAATTATATTAAGATATATGTTGCTGATCATTCATTGATATAAAGAGTTGTAGGTTCACAGAAAGAAGGTTAAATACACAAATATACAACTGAGAAGCTGACAATTTCCTAGACAATGTGATATTTCCAGGCTCAGTACAATGATGGATTGAAAAGGAGCTAGACCAAAATAAATCTCTGATGTGAATCTGCTACATCAAAACTTCCACAGAGTTTGATTTACTCTAGGTTTTATCTTTTACCAAGTCCCATTTATTCAGATACAGTATATCTGCATTGGAGATTGGCATCAGGCCAATACTAAACAACAGAAAAATCCAGGAAGAAAACCATAGAAATTGATTAATCATTTGTCTTATTTTCTTTCAGTTATGGATCTCAAAGGGTTTTGCAGATATGAATTCCTTCTTCTTTGTTTTGTACATTTGTAAGGGCTCTCATGACCTTTAACAAATATTCTGAGTATGACAACATGCCAATGATGGAGGGGAGGGAGGGAGTGTGCTATATGCTCCATTTCAAGAAAAATTCAGACACAGCAGAAGTCTATGACCACTCCTAGGGTCATGCCAGATCAGGGTACCCACATCTATTCTGGCCAGAATACTCAGTACAGACTTTCTCTAGGATTCTAGTAAAAAATGAGGGTGTTTGGTCACCTTCTGTATAGCAGTTCATTTCATTTGCTGCAATTAATTGCCTCAGTTTACAATGTAAAGATTTGGAAAGGGCACCCTCACTTCATGCTTATGCCATCCTCAGCCATCTTTTCTTGTATATTTTTAGCACCTACCTTTTAAAAACTGCAGCTATCACACCTTCAGAAGATAATCAGGAGCAAACCATGTAAAAGAACAAATCCCTGGCACCGCCTTTATCCTTATGCATCTGTATAACATAGACCAGATGTGAGACTCGTTTGAGCTCTGGTTTGGATTTACCCACCAGTTCAGAGGGAATGAGTAGATTAGAAAGTTGTGAGGAATAAGAATTTGTGCAACAGTTTCAGAGAAGAAAAGAGAATGGGTATATTCATATCTTCACTGCACTCCTTTCTGCAAGCATCATCTTGAACATTTACTGACCTCTGAATACCCAAGACAGGAGCTACAGTTGCCAGGCTACATGAGTCTTCTTCGGGAAGAAAAGCAGCCCTTGCAGTACCTTCTGAAACAGTGAATTTTCAAGGAATTAAGCCAGTCTAAAAAGCAGCTCAGGATGACAGAGTGGGAAAGATTATTTGATATTTTAAGTATATTTTACATACAATAATAATGTTCTGCCTTGAAGATGATGCAAGTATAGTGATGGTCAGTTGCTATTGAAGTCTCCTGATCTCAGTGGGGTAGGAATTCACCCACATGCTTGGGGTGAAAGGGGCACGTCAGCATCATACCATCTTCATCTATCCTAAGTGTGTGTCTCTTTTGACCTATCTGTCTAGGCTCTCTCAAATCAATGAGGGAGATAGACATCTCCAAAGGATGATTTGTGTAATCACAGGTGTTTATGAAAGGCTGGATAAATTACCTTCTCAAAGAGCCTGCCTCTTTCCATTCACTCTATGTAGTGAATGGAAATCTTCATATCTAGTTTGGATTAAATGGATAAATTAATTCAGATGAATACTGCTCTTTAGAATTGAAAGCAGAATCCAGCCCAGCTTCTTTTCTTCACTACCTATTAGTTTATAGTGTATGGTAGGACTAATCTGTTATTTCTATCTAATCCTATCAAAAAGGATTTTGAGAGATTCAATGTTTCATCTTTGTTTTGGTCATTAATCAATCTCAACAGCTCTTTATTGCATTTTATAGCACAAAGCAAACAAAAGTGATCCTTTAAGTGATCCTTTAATGATGTGATACTTTATAAACTATCAAACATAATAAAAAAATATTTTACACTAAGAATTTGTTTCTTTTCAGTTTTTTATGTGAGCATTCTGAGTACCTCTAAATGGCAACAGACTTTTATTATTGCACAAATGGAAATCTGTTTTGCTTTTCAAACTTTGTTTACTTCTATTGAAAATGAAGAAAGCAATTGCTGGGTATGGGAGAAACAAGCTTGCATGATTGTACTTTTAAATTGTAAAATTCAGTTATTATCTTACAAGCATGAGCATTTTGGCAGAAGTAACAATTGTTTCAAAGCCTTTCTTGCCTTATGTATTACTGTCTTCACTGACTTTTGTTTCCCACTAGAAAGCAGAACATGATAACTGTTTCAGACCATGTTTACACATTTCAGTTGAAGACCTTGCTTCTAGTCCTTGCACTGGTTTCTAGCTGACCTTTTGCAACTTCTATATCATATCTTTAGTACACTGGAAATTTCACTCTGGAAGTTTTACTATCCTGACCTGGAACAATTTTCAATGTCTTCATCTGAAATTTCCTGTACATGCTCCAGATCTTTTGGCAATTCTATTTCTATGGTTTCTCATAAATGTCATTCATCAAGAAGCATCCTATCTCCAGGATGACTGTGTCAGCCCACAGAAGATGTCTGGCAGTAGTAAGGTAGAGCTGATCATCAGCATTATTTTTTTTTCAGATCATTGAGAAAGAAAATGAGAGGACAAGATAATAAAGATGAAGACATGACCAATTAGTTGATTAAACGAAGGCAGTCCAGGGATATTCAACTACCTAGAGGTATTCATGGAAAGAACATGCTTTCTTCAGCCTCATAGATCAGGAGAGTAATGTCTGGATAAGGCCATTGAGACTCACTAAAAAAGCTTTAAAGTAGGGATAAAAAAGGAAGTTTGAGAGATGTGATATTTCCACACTCGATCTTAGGAAAACTAGACAAGTACAGCTGCTACTGTAATAGATAAAGGAGCACCATAAGTGAGACTACATACCTGAAATGAAACAAAAAATTAATATAAGTCAAGACTGTCACTGGGCTCCTGAAGTGGTTAGGAAAAGGATTATGTCAATTTTCAGTAGAGATTTGAAGTGATTTGTATACTGCTGCATAGAGCCTGTGAAACAAAAGGGAAGAACTTGAGCTACTATAGGCTTGGATTTTGATAAGGGCAGAGATCTCCCTCATGTTATTAGGAAGATAAACACTACAGAAAGAGTATCATTAGGAAAACTTTTTTTTTTTACCAGAAAGAGATCAGAAATTACTGTGTTGTTATTCCTGGAGATGATAGTCAACAGAGTTTTCCAGGAAATCACAAGAGAAATGCACAGAATACTAATTCTTTAGACGTAGTTTTGAAAGGAAATGAGGACATTATAATAGACTTTTTTTTTTTAGGTGATCATGATTTGGTTTCAGTTACATGTAAAAATGAACAAACAAATGTCTACAATAGAGGACCTTGGTTTTGAAACTTGCTGAGCAGTGAACTGGAAGAAGACTAGGTTCATAGAAGCCAAAGACATCTGAATTTTTTTCATGGTCAGAGGACTGTACTGTCAAGAACCTGTCCCTAACAAGAGGAGGAAATCTTGTTGGAAGGGACTTCATTCCTAAACAGATGGCTAAGTGATCAAGAAAGATGCTAGCAAATAAGTAAGGTGCTTATAAAAAATGGAAAAAGAAAGGAGTGATCCACAAAGAAGGTTATGTCCTAGATGTTAAGAAGTATAGAGGTGAAGAGATAATTGTCAAAGTGTGGGCTGCGGTCATCTCTGCAAGGCATATTAAAAGAAATAGCCAAGTATCATTCAACTAAATTGAAAGTTAGTCTGCTAATGCAATTTGCTCATGACTCAATTTTGTCACATCAAAAGATGCAGGTGAACTCCAAGACCAGAAAAAGAAGAAAACCAAGTAGTATGGCAAGGAAGCTCAGGCACATTACTATCAACTGTGAGATTATCAGTTGGAAACAGCTGAGGAAGATGAGAAAGTAAATTTGTTAAATGATCGTAGGATGGCAATAAATCATGAAGTTTTTTCCTGTAGAGAAAAGAGATTATTCATATAATTCTGCAAGAAACTGAGATCTCCTCCAGTACCATCCCAATCTCTTATGTTTGGAAAATATTAATTCAAACTGAAAAAGAAGTAGAAGAGGCCTTCTAAAGTGATCAATAAATGGGAGAAGAATGAAAGGGCTTTGTTTACCCAAACCCATAAAACAAAACCTCAAAAGGTGATAAGATTTTTCTTTGAAAATGTTTCTGGAGAATGAACAGCAGGAGGAGGAAGAGCTACACAGTCTACAGGACAAAACTGCTGTGCAAATACATAGGTATAACATGGATACAAGTAAATGTAGGCAGATAATTACAGAGGTTTATGTTCTGCAACAGCTTCTGAATGATAGTAGTAATGGAGATAAAAACATGGAGAAATTCTGAAGAACAGCTTGCTAGCTGTATTAGCCAGGCTGTCTGAGGCGGTTATCCCCAACAAGAGCAGGCAGGGCTGACTTGATGACTTAAGATCTTATTTCTGTTCCTGTGTTTCTAATCATTACACTATTGTGACAATTATGCTACTATTTTTGGATCCTGGGTCTGTTTTTGGAATGTGAAGATTTTAGCATAGCAACTGTCCCAAAGGTTGCTTATGCACTTTTAGATATTTTAAACTGTACCTTTCTGTACCTAGGGAAAACAGAAGCACTATTCGCTTTTAAAAGTGGATTTGCTAGTACCAAGACCATGAAAACTGTAGGCTTCACTGTTACTTAAACATAAATTTGAATGCCAGAATCAAAGGTATCTTAACAAAAATGAGAAGGAAATCTGGGATGCAAGTTAGAAATGAAATGGCTTATCAGCAGTCTTTTTGTTCTTTTGTGAAGATAAGTACCTTCCACAAACATAAGCAATTGCCTGAACACACCTGAGGGATTATTTTGAAGCACAGTATACAGAGAGTCTTTCATAAATAATAATAATAAAAAAAAGCCATCCAAATTGTTGGATGTTCCCAGTGCTTTCAAAAAGCTACCAAATTGATTTAACTTCTTAAAGCGTGCATTTATTTTGTACCAGTATAATCACCAGCACTTAAGTTATTAGTTCTATTTTTGGCTACTGGGCTGATACAAAATGTTAGTAAATCTAACCCGAAGAGCTGTATTTTTATAGCTGTTAGGAACTATCAGACATGCTAGCATAAGTCATTTCAGACAGCTCCACTCTGTGATCACACGCAGAGCCATTTTGAATATTTTACTAATTCATTTATCAAGTACTAAGTTCCCAGCAGTAAGAAACTGAGCAATTGTCTAGGCGTCTCTCTGGATGTCTTGTCATTTTGTTTTCTATGCCAAATAAATTATTGCTGTCTTTTGATTATGAATTCATGAAAGCTCAGAGGAAACATAATTATAATCTGTACTTAGGAGGTTAGCATGTCACTTGTATATCTGATTTAGTAGATTTACATACAATATTGATTCTGGAGAATAAAGTATTTTCATAGAAAGAAGATATCACTATATTCAGTGACATCACCACATTTCTGTTGTCCTTCAGCAATGTTTTTTTATTCAGGAAACATATGGGCTTCCACAGAAACACGCTGCACTGCCTATCCTTTACTATGAATCTATTTTATGCTCTGCCACAATTAATCCACTTCTCAGTAATGGCAAAACACTGCTATTCTCTTATTATATAATAAACACACTTCTTTGGTGCCAGTAAATTAGATTTTGAAGAGTGGCACTGGCTGCTGAAGGCTCGGAGAACAGTTAATTTTATGCTGTGCTGATGTTTTCTTTGCTCACTACTCCCAGCAATGGCTATGGGAATCAAGGATGTTCAGTAACAATACTTTGCTTTGGTAACTGTTATTGTTTATTGGCATAATTTGCCATTATTGTTTATTAGCAGAACTTCAGGGGAGGCAACCCAGCAAAGCCGCTTTGCACCAAAGGGTGTTTCTCAAGGGCATGCGGAGCACGAGGGAGCATTCAGGTGCAGGCAGTCATGCTTAGTCTGCTCTCCAGGCAGGTGGCACCAGCCACTGCTGGTCCAGAGCTGAGTGGCTGTGCTACCACGGTGCTCCAGGGGGCTAAAGAGCCCTAACAAGAGGCCAGGGATGGTATCTCAGAGCACGAGTGAAACAGGTACATGATTTCCTGCATCTGACTGACTGACTGCAGAACATGAGCAACAGAATCCAGATTAAATTCCGACTCCTTTGCTTGTTTTACAGGAAGGTCTGTAAGTTACCTTATATAAATGGCACTAATTCTCTACTCCATCACACCGGTGTTATCGAAGTACAATGCTATTAAAATAGATGAAATTACCTTAGATTAAAACGGGTGTCATGCACTGGAGAATCAGATCCACAGGAATGAAAGGTTTTCTTTGTGTAAGCGACATGTTCTGAGGCATAACAGATTAGTAAATGCAATTGATGTACTTTCTTGTCACATATTATAATAACTTCTTATTTGTGCTATTTTTAAACAAGCACAGAATTAGACTTGTAATTTTTTGCAATGAACTGAGAATCTCAGTGAGCAAGACGTATTATAAGGCTCTAATCCTGTGCGTTACAGCCTGGCATATGCCAGACACCATACAGAAATGTAACAACAGCATATTATGACTGTTTGGCATTGCTTTTTGTTTTATAAAATTATATTTTGTCTGCTACAGATTTTTTAAAAAAATCTGTAGATTTCTACAGGCTATTCAAAATGGCTAGAGTGAAAAACAAAGTACTCCTAAAGGTTTCCTTCTACCTACCATATGTTGTTAGAAAATTGCTTACATATACAGGTAGCACATATTAGAACACTGCAAAACTGCCAAATATGCTTCAGGTAATCTTCCCGCACACATATAAAAAGTGCCAGATTTTGAAAAGGGGTAAATGCGTCATACATTAATTTTTCATCTCATAAGCCAGTGGGACTGCCTGAGTAGCCTCTAGCAACTATTGTCCAAGAAAGAGAAAGAAAGCATGTGTTTTTGCAGAGTAAGGGCTATATGAACAAATGAGGGAACCACAGGGCAGAAAATATGTTTCAATACAATATGTATGAAATTTGGTGGGCCTTGGCCAAGCTACTGGAAAAAGTGTGCTGTAGATTAGACTAATAACTATGTTCAAGTGACATCTTCAAAAGCACCAAAATATGATGCTTTATTTAAAGCTGATAGGTTTTAAGGTCTTAGCTTACCGAGGAACTTGTGAGAACTAAACATTATGCATGTTAGGAGGCCGGCCTCTGAGCTCAGCAGGAAGATGAGAAACTTTTCAGGGAATGAAAAATGGTGCACATATTGGTTGATCTAATCCTTCTTTTCCTCTTTCCCTTTCTCCCAGCATTGCAAATATGGATTGTATTTCTCCCTTCCCCAAGATATCAACTGTTAATAATTCACTATGATGATTTTGGACATTTTATATTTAAAGTCTGCATACAATCTACTGATTAAATTGCATTATGAATAGTTGGATGAATATCTTATTTAACAAATTACTTTCTTCTGCCACCACAAATTGTACTTTTACAGCAAATGACTGGCCATTTTAATAAGAATGAATGTAATTATTTTACAGTCTGTGCTCTTTACAGGCTGGCGTACTTCATTTTCATGTAAGAAGTCAGTGAGTATTATAGGAAAGGAGGATTTTTAAAGTTGCCATTTGCGTCTATAATTTACAGAAAATGACCTTGCCTGGAAAATAAATAAGACATGCGGGGGGCTTCAGTGAAATCATTGAACCCCAAAAGACATGAATCACTGAGTATCCTTTTTCTTTGCCACAGACCCCATGGTGATATTTTCTGTTGTTATTTTCTCAACCAAACCAAGAAAGAAAGAAAAAAAAAGCTACTATGGGCAAAGAAATCCTGAAGCAAAGCCAGCATTCTTCCTCAAGACATATGAAATCAGACTAGCAAACAAAGACCTTTCTTTTGCAACTTTTTCTCAGGTTTAGTCTCAGATAAATTTCATCTATCTTAATAGCATTATACTTCGAGTTGCTGTAAGTCATCCAAGCTGCAGGGGC
This sequence comes from Theristicus caerulescens, assembly GCA_020745775.1. Classification (NCBI taxonomy): domain Eukaryota; kingdom Metazoa; phylum Chordata; class Aves; order Pelecaniformes; family Threskiornithidae; genus Theristicus; species Theristicus caerulescens. The sequence continues at coordinate 122,745,270 of CM036559.1, read as the reverse complement.
TGCCTGGGATGCAGTCTTCGCTCCCTGCAACTGCAATGAATGGGAATCAACTGATGTCCATTTCACCTTGCATTTACCATGTGGCTGTTATTGATAATTATGAGAACTCCGATGATACATAATAAAACATTGCATCAGGGTAATGATAGATGACAATTTACCTGACATGTACAGATGTCAAAATCCTGAAGAAAAGCAAGGAAATGTAGGTATTTGTCACCGAAGCCCTGGAAAATCTCCTCCTTCAGCTACCAGGTGCTAAGGCCTTTGTGAAAATGGAATTTGGATTCCAAAGTTAGATATTTTTGAAAGAAATAGGTCTGATCTGCTTTGACCACAGAAACAGGCAGGTATAATCAATGATCACTGGCCTCTGTATGTACTATACTAGTGACTCTTGGAAAATCACTGAAAAAAGAAAACGTGTTTTAGTTCTGCAGATCATATTGGCCTCAGCCTATAAACCCATCAGGCCACAAGGAAGAGAGTTACTGTATCCCTGCAAACCCACAAATTCGGAGTGCAAAAGCAAGGAAGCACAGAAACTGCAGCAGTTCTTTAGGAGTCTCTACTTCATCATCATTTAACCTGATCCTGCTATGCCCTAATTTAGTTCCTTAACCACATAATCGTGATATCTATCTTCAGTCTATTCTTTTTACCTGTTCCACAACGTGCAATCAAATAAGTGTTTCCTGAGACAAAAAACTGATGCCAGAACCCAATAGTTAGATACACACTTGACTTACAGAGGTACAAGGTTAGAGTCTCCCTGAATGAGAGCAGGGGTAGGTTGTGGGTCACCCATGTCTTGCATCACTATTGTAGGGATGTTAACAAGGCTAGGGATGGGGCTGCGGATGGGTGGGAGAGGTGGAGCTTCAGTAATTCTGGTTTTGAGTGAGAAATCCACCTTTCTAAAAAGATTTTACTGAAACAGAAACATTCCCATTATGTAAGTACATATATTTGTGTATGTATGTGTGTATATATGTATGTATGTTTATATAGTACCGTGATTCTGTTTTGCAGCACAATTTGCTTGAAGTGGAAGCAGGTGAAGATCCTTACATCAGTTTTGCCCATGATGTTAATCCTGCTCACTAAAAAAAAGAAAATACTCTAGGAAAAAATAGCAATGTCAGGAAAAGGTGTTTAGACAGGCTCCAACCTGAAGGATGATGAGATCTTGGAGACAGAAGCTACTTAAGAGGAGCAGTCACACTCACACTCACATGGTAGCTCAGTTCCAGCTCTTCATCCTCCCTCCCTCCTCCTATATATACTTCAGAAATTCCTTAGCTCAATGTTCTAAAAAGTACCAATGCATTTGCTGCAACCTATTGACAATGCATTGCTGATCTGTGTTAATTGGCACAGACAAGCCTTGTGAAGGTGCTGATTGCATCTGTCACAGCAGGTTATCTTTTTATACCTCAGTATTTTGAACATCGATAAAATCCTTGGTATTAGATTTCCAGGTAACTCAGTGTGCTTAAATAGGCTACCTGACTCTCCATCAACCCAATTTCACCCAATGTTTCTCTGAAATTGTTCTTAGGTTATGACCTTATTGAGTAAGTTTCAGTCAAGAGTGAATTTTTATGACATTTTGTAAAGCCATGAAAAGGAGTATTTATAATGGGAAGTGTGAAACATCTTTAACTATAACTCCACTGCTAGGAGCTGGAATAGTAAAAGAGCTTACCCCTGTTCCATTTCACATTGTATAAGCTATTAGACTGAGGAGGTGGAAGTACAATTTAATTCCTCTCTCCCAGTACATTAAAGGTATATTTGTTTTTAGCTCCTTTCACTGATGCTGTTTTACATTTTACCCTTTAGCATCCAATAAAAACAAAATAAAAGAGAAAAAGACAGAAGAAGGCAGAAATGAAACTGCTGTAGAAAATAACCTCAGAGAACAAGACAACTTTGTTTACAATCTAATAAAATATTTTTCATGAGTGTGGAGGGGTGGAAACCACTCTGTAATACTAAGTAACTCAAATCTGTTGTGCTGGGAGGAAATGAAAAAGTCAGCAGTCATCGTGTGAGGGGCCACACTTTATACAACTGAGCTGTACCTAGTGACTACAAAATGTAATTAACTGATAATTAGGGGACGAAGGCATAGTAGCCACTATGTTTGATCTGCAAATCAATAAAACTCTACTAGGAGCTTCTGTGTTGGCTTTTTATTAGTCTTTTTCTGTCTTTTTTTTTTTTTTTAGCTGACAGCTCTCCTGAGAACTGCAGTTCCTATCCCGCTCTGATCCAAGTCTGCTGTCAGTCTGCCTAGCAGCACTGATTCACCCAGATAGTCCTAAAAGCCAAGAATTGCTTTCCCTACCCTATAAAGGTTCTTTCACTTTCTCTGCACCCTCAAGAAGTGAACTCTGGTCCACTTAAAACTTATTTACTTCCCAGCAGATTCTTGGGTGCAGCTGAATTCTTCTTGGATAATATAATGGTTTTTAATCGAAAAGAAACCTCTAAGAGACGGCAATACAAACGGATATTTCTGACTGTTTAATCATTTGTGGCACACTTGAGATTTTGTACAAATACACAAAAACTTACCAAAGAAAATTCAGTTTTTGTGCATGTACTGCTTAAACTGAAAGTCACCAGTAGAATGAATCGACATGCAGAATACGTAATTTGTAATGAAGATGGTGGTTATACATTTTTGCTAATCTTTACAAAGTTGAGGTTTCCCTTTTATCCCTGCTCTCCACTGCAGGCCTTATTCTTTCCATAAAATATCTACATGAAGAGGTGAAGGTAAACTGAGAGTGTTATTCTCTTTAAATCGAAATTTTATCCTCAAATAAAAGCTAAAACCAGCATTTTATTTTCTGTTGTATTCAGAACTTGTACACCCTTCTTTGTCGACTAACTTAGTTGTTAATCTCTTTCTACCCCTGTGAGGGTCTCAGAGGTGATGTGCACACAGATGAGGATACATGCTCCTGCTCAAGCACTGAACAACCCAAACACAAAATCTTTATTCCTAGCATACGAATGAGAAGAAATACAGTTTGATTTTCAGAAACTAATTTTTTAGGTTTACCTGCAAATTCTTTTTCTTGTAGACAATGGAGATTTAATCAAAAGAGTAAAGAAGGCTCTGTGATGGTTACAGACCCGTATCTCTTTCAGCAGTTCTGTGAGTCACTGAACTCATTTCCAATGAAATGAAGCTCAGCTGTTCTCCCAGTGTTTATACACTTACAGATATGTAGGTATGCCTTTGCAAACACCGATATAATGTGACCTTCACCACTGTGTACAGTCAGTAAGTAATAATGCAGAAGAAGTTAAGTCATAAGAGTTGATTGTATCACACAAGTCTTCAAGGTTTATGTTTTATGCAAAACCATTCCTATCATAGCAGTAGTGTGGGAGCTGCTCTTCCTACAATGCTGCTGTTCAAGTGAAACTGAAGAAATTGGTCCCTTTCCTTATATGTGGTTTTCCATATCTGGACAACTTGGAAGGGCCAACCAACAGGCTCAATGCTGGGGCACTGTCTTCAGTGAGAGATGAACAGTGCCGTAGACCCTGAGCTTGCTGGGACACTCCAGCTGCTTGCTTTCTGTCTGTCCTTGCTCCTTATTCTTAACTTGGTGGGATTAAAGTTCAGGGAATTACATTCTGATGTTGAGTTTGGGAAAGTCAGTGCTGTCTGTTTCTTTCCAACCAGTCTTGCCTTGTCTCAAACAAAACAAGGTCCAAACAAAAGCTGAGGACCGTGTCAGGAAACTGAGCACGCTCAGCTTTCCAAGTAATTTCAGAGCTTGCTATTTCGTGGAGTTTGTTCCAGGTCATGACTTTACAAGAAAGCAATCTGGGTAGTACAGAGGTTTGCAGCCAAGAACAAGCTGAGACCCACTTTTCACCAACAGTACACACCCATCAGTGAGTATTGATCACCTGTGGCTATCATTTACCTTTTTCTTATTTCCTTTCCATGTCTTTTTTATTAGTTACAGCTGTCAGATCTTTCCCACCTCTTCAATGTCCCTGGTAAGTACAGCGACGGGAACAAGCGCATGTGTGCCTTGCCTCACAGCTTTCAGGAGGCAGAGCTTGGCTTCTTCTTGGCAGCTGCAAGAGCTTTAGGGAAAAGGTTTGAGGCCACCCAGGTGAGCAGATGTGCGACAGCAGCTGGGGAGTGCTGTTCCCAGCAGGTCCTCCAGCTGTAATCGTTACCCGTTAGTGAGCAGCAGCAGCAGCATTGCTCCATCACTGTGGTGGATCCAACTGCAGGCCTTCTGCTCCCTTCCCAGAAACAATTCCTTATCTCCCGCCGGTCAGCCTCACTCTTCTACTTTATTAATTACAGGCTCAGCTGTGAGTCCTTCTACATGCCCGCTCTGGGAGTAATGGTCCGTGAGAAGTCTCATTAGTCTCCCGTGTGGGCTGCCCGCACTGCCAGATCCCTCAGAGGGAAGACAGCAACTGTTAGCTAAATGCTGCTCCCCTTTCCCACACAGGTGAGCGATGGCAGGGCGAGTAAACGTGGAGGAATGGGAAGAACTAACCCCATCTCTTCACAGGGCAGTCTTTGCAGACCCAGGCATATAGGGAGGCAGTAAATGGCAGTAGCATGGTGGCTACTTAAGGGCTTTTCTTTTCACCAGGTCTATGTCCTTTCTTGTCTACTTTCTTTCTCAATATCCCGAGCAACACCTGAAAGCCCCATTCAGAATTGCAGCTCTGTTCTCCTGGATGTTGTATGAAGCTACACTAAGTCACAGCTCCCTGCTTCCCATATTGAGAAGTTTATGAACTAACCCACTAATCCTGCAAAGGTTTGGATGCTGTGTTCCTTTCAGCACGTGGTGAATCTGCTGGAAATTAATCTATTGGCCATGTCACTCTACATCAGATAAATTTGGTTCATACCTCTCTGCAAGATCAGGGCCCACAAATTTGTTCACAGTGAAACGTGGTTCTGGGGTGAATGGCCGGCACAGTAACACTGACAACAGTGCCTATTTCCTTACATCCTGAAGGTCTGACATGAACATTACACCTTTTCTGCCTGGCTCACTAGCCTTGTTTCTGACATGGCTGTGAATACCTACAACCATACACACATAGCACGCACACATGCACAATGCCACAGGCAGGAAAACAGGGCAAAGTAGTGCCATATTAGAACATTATTTTTTTTCTCTCCCACATTTTGCATATCCATACTGAAATTTCTGAATTGCCATTTTAATTATTTTATCTCTGTAGATATGCACTCACACACATTCAGGGGTGGCATTATCCAAGGCTGAAAATGACAGTGACAAGCTATACAATCGTGGGGGTGATGATTTGGAGTATTTTCATGGCATATGAAATCACTACAATAAAACAGTCCATACAATGCACTCTAATAGCCTCCTTACCACACTGTTAAATCCTATAACTGAAACTTCCTTGCGTTTCTACTGAGAACTAATGCAGCATGAAGACTGAATTATCTCATGTACATTTACAGATAATTCTTTAGGTCACTAAAGTGGGATAAGCCATAATGAAACAGCTACACCATGTTTAGTTTGCAAAGACACAAACAGAAAGTTTGTATTTTGCACATATGTCCACAACACGAAGACACCCTCTTCCTCCTTCACCCTGAAACAGAGCCATACACTCAGAGACACATGTGCACACGCAGAGCCATGAAGCCGAACAGAGACACCAATACACGAAGCTGTGCACGCATGTGGTGCATGAACGCAGAGCCACGCGTGCATGCACGCTGAGCCATGCGCACAGAGGTGTAATCTTGCACCCAGCCATGCACACACAGAGGACTTGCGTACACAGCAAAGCATGAAATTAAAAAAGGGTAGCAGTCACTCCTAAATTTAAGATTAATTGCCTGCTCTCTTAAATCTTGTAGGAATTCATTTTATGTGTTGGACATAACTGATCCTAATCAATTTTTTTTTTTTTTTAAATTGAGGTCAAGACAGATGGAGAGAAATGACAAGTATCCTAAGCTCACACCGAAGATATAGGGACTGCTGAAAGGATGAAATTTTGAACTCATTAATTTCAACAAGAATTTAATCTGTGACATCGTTAGGTTTAAAATTTCCCTATGGGAAATTATGAGAATAGAATACCTGAGGGCTGGGTCCTGCGCCTAAATACTCTCCATTGATCTCTTCTCATTCCACGTTTCCTAAAAGAATAATCACACTGATATAGCCTCTGCAAGAGGAGCTAAGAGAAGAGGAATATATTAAAAATACTGCTCCTGCCACACAGCATTTCCCTCACTGATCTTGATTTTTGAACAGTGCCAGCCTCCAGCCATTCTTTGTTTATTAGTTGGTGACTTGAAGTCAAATAGGAGTCTTTGAAATACTTCACAGTGAATCTTTCTACTGATGGACAGATCCTTCATGATAAATCTGTTTCATCATATTGCCAATGGTTATATGGAATACATAATTATTAACGCATAATTCTCCTATCTGTCTATCTAGATGCAATATAATTGGGTGAATAATTTATAGCACACAATTTAAAATTTGTGCCCATTTTCTATTAGCATAGTATCCACAAATATATTAGAATTGTCTGAGATTAATTCCTCATTCAGAATGACTTACTATAATTGTGAAAACCTGATATAAAGTCTATTAAGTCAGTAGAAAGTATTTCATTGAATTCTATGAATTCTGGATTAGACCTATAATTATTAGTCTGTAGATAAATCAGAAGTAGTTCAATAAAAGTACTCACAGTCATAATTTTCTTTCTAATTCTTTTGATTGGAAATCTTTCATTGCTCTGATTGGCTATGCACCTAGGGAAACAGATATACTGTGGACATCCAGCCTCACGTTTAGCTTTTCATGACTCAAGTGCTTTTAAAGATCCCATCAAGCAATTATTCATCTCTTTAGGCATCTAAATCTCTCTCTTACATAATTCTTAAGATAAGTCTCCATCCTATCACATTATACATGGGAGCTCCATGGCCAGGTTTCACAAGCTCCCAGCTGCTATTGCCTTAAGCATTTGACTGTGTTTTTTCTTCCCAAACTAAGGTATTAAATGTCCTGCAATAAAACACCAAGCAATGTACGACAACTGAAGGGACTTTCCTCATTAAAAGTCTCATACGCTATGATTTTTAGTGTGGTGGGTTCACTCTGGCTGGGTGCCAGGTGCCCACCAAAGCCACTCTATCACTCCTCTCCTCAGCTGGACAGGGGAGAGAAAATATAATGAAAGGCTTGTGGGTCAAGATAAGGACAGGGAGATCACTCGGCAATCACTGTCAAGAGCAAAACAGACTCAACTTGGGGAAAATTAATTTAATTTATTACCAATCAAATCAGAGTAGGATAATGAGAAAATAAAAACCAAATCTTAAGAACACCTTCCCCCACCCCTCCCTTTTCCTGGGCTCAACTTTGCTCCCTATTTCTCTACCTCCTCCCCCCAAGCAGCACAGGGGGACGAGGAATGGGGATTGCGGTCAGTTCATCACATGTTGTCTCTGCCGCTCCTTCCTCCTCAGGGGGAGGACTCCTCACACTCTTCCTCTGCTCCGGCGTGGGATCCCTCCCATGGCAGACAGTCCTCCATGAACTTCTCCAACGTGAGTCCTTCCCAGGGCTGCAGTTCTTCATGAACTGCTCCAGCGTGGGTCCCTTCCACAGGGTGTAGTCCTTCAGGAACAGACTGCTTCAGCATGGGTCCCCCACAGGGTCACAAGTCCTGCCAGCAAACCTGCTCCAGCATGGGCTCCTCTCTTCACGGGTCCACAGATCCTGCCAGGAGCCTGCTCCAGCGCGGGCTTCCCATAAGGTCACAGCCTCCTTTGGGCATCCACCTGCTGTGGCATGGGGTCCTCCACGGGCTGCAGGTGGATATCTGCTCCACCATGGACCTCCATGGGCTGCAGAGGCACAGTCTGCCTCACCATGGTCTTCACCACAGGCTGCAGGGGAATCTCTGCTCCAGTGCCTGGGGCACCTCCTCCCCCTCCTTCACTGACCTTGGTGTCTGCAGAGTTGTTCCTCTCACATATTCTCACTCCTCCCTCTGTCTGCAGTTGCACGGTTTTGTGGTTTTTTCCCCCTTAAATATGTTATCCCAGAGGTGCTTCCACCACTGCTGATGGGCTCAGCCTTGGCCAGTGGTGTGTCTGTCTTGGAGCCAGATGGCATTGGCTCTATTGGACATAGGGGAAGCTTCTAGCAGGTTCCCACAAAAGCCACCCCTGTAGCCCCCCTGCTACGAAAACCTGGCCACACAAACCCAATACATTTAGCTATTTCCAATCCAATCCAAAGCCAGGGCAAAGAGACTAACGGAACAGACAATTAATGATTGACAATCTACTTCACCTCCAGTAGTGAAAGTCAAAGCTCTTGTCTTGCCAATACAAATTGCTTGTTTCCAAACCAGCAAAGAAAAAGAAAAAATAAAATTCAAAGCTGCTTCTTCTCTGTATGGTTTCTTACCTAGACTGGGTTTCATATTTCTTTGAATTAATAATTCTTTCTTTTTTATTGTGCCTTAAGCAGTCATCTGGCTTCAAAGAACTGCTGTGTTTGCTTTAACTCCTCTGCAGTAGAAAATACCTTATTAAAGTAATGATCTAATGGTTTAAAACAGGGCACTTCTAAGCTTAATGGAGGCTTATTAAGTGTTCATTCATTAGACAATGCTGCTTGTGATAAATATACCATTAAACCACTATAATGCATACTGTCAACTACCAGCATGAACTGAAAAGCACGTGGGCCAGCATCCCTGTGTACTATATTGTCTTGAACAGTTATGCCTTAAAATATTGCTGTCCTACAATTTCACTTATTGAAAGCTATGATTTGTAATCTCTAGGATGATGTTTCCAACCCAGGTATTTGGTGTGTACTAGACTGCTGTAAAAAAGTTGTCCTTGTTATCCTGAATGGGGGTTATTGACACATTTCCTTACATAAAGCCAGGCCCTCAAATGAGCTGGGAACAGATCTGTAAAAACGGAGATTAGAAATTACTCTCAAAGGAAATCTTGAGACCAGTGGAAACTGGGATGATTTGGGTTATCTCCTTTGGGTCTGTGTATTCCAGACTCTGGTGTTGCTAGCCTGTATTAAGACCTCCACAGAGGAAACCATGTGCAGTGTGTTTCTGTGTAGTCCTGTAATACAGTATTGCTACTGCTAGTAATAAATTAAACAATTTTTACTGAGTTTTCAAGACCTCAGAAGCGAGGCTTGCCAGGCTTGCTCTGCCTGAACTCAGCCAGCCTGCAGCTTTCTTTTAATTAGTTTAGCTGTGACAGCAATTTGTTTAATTGACAGGTGTTTGTGGCTAATTTGTTTTGCTTTCGTTATCTTTGTAAGGTATGACCATAGTTTTATATAGGTAGCAGTAACAAGCAATTATCCTGTGTAGAATGAGGTATTTATGACTCTTACACAATGATGTAGTTTAGAGAAATACAGGCTTGGTATCACAGCAGAAGTTTTGAGAAGTAGAGACACAGGATGCAGCACAGAGGAGTGTAGGCATGGGATAATAAGACATGGGGCACAGCCTGGCACTGTGGATCCCATGGCTACAAACAACTCACAAATGGACAGTTAAAAAAATGTAGTCCTGGAGTTGGATAAAAAAGGCTTTAGGGATAACAAACAGAGTAATACTATATAACCTATATAACACATGTAAAAGGCATCATATATATTAAATTCAGATGTAACATGGAATTGCAGAATAACGTAGAAAGAACTAGGTGTAAAAGTATGTTAACAAACATAAAAATAACCCAAAATGGATCTTAGGGTGAAGAAGAAACGCGAACATGAAATGTGAACATCATATTCCTCCTGGCGAAGAATCCAGGTGCCAACAACTCACCTTAACACCCCCACCCCACCCCAGAATGGAACCACTGAGCTTAGGACTCAGAAGAACAGCAGAAAGATGAGCATAACACCAGGAAAAAGGGTGTGTATAGCAGTTTTAAATTATTGTTGTTGTTGTTTTTATTATTATTATTGTTATTGAAACATTTTCTGTTTTTTTTTTCTCTTTGTATAATAGTTACATCTGAACTAACAATAATACTTTGATTAGACTGTTAAGATTTCAATCATACTAGCAATAAATTCTTGGTTCTTTGCCTATAAACAAGAGTTTGAGCATGACCAGGGCATTATCACCAGGAATGTCCATGCTCTGTCTGTGCCTTGGTTGTCTTTTTCTACATCACGTCTCCCAGCACCTATCATCTAGTTGGGAAGTACCAACTTCCATGCACACAGGTATTGGTACTTTGTAGATTAGTATTCTTACAGCCAAAGGGCGTGGGACTTTCACAGCTACAGGCAAGGGCTAAGTCAATATTTCTTTCGTGTCCAGTGTGTTAGCAAGGTGTGCATTGCTCTCAAACACCAAATCAGTATATAACTAACTGTTCACTGGGGCATCCTTCAATACTGAAATCATGCATGCTCAAAATCAGTCATGTAACTGAGAAAAAGACTGACCTCTTTTTAGTATGAGTTATATAGAGTCTGTCTGCATAGAAAAACACTTATTTCTTCTAAGGGCTGTAATGTGTTTTTGATGTTGTGTCAGCTTAAAGCTGGATCTCATCCTTGATGACTAACTCCCTGATCATCTATCATGCACTCGTGCCAGCTCACACTCTGGCTAAAGCCTGGAGTTAGACAGCTGGCTCCCAGAAGAGGAGAGGCATATCAACTCAACACACTCCCTTCCTGTCAGTGTGGACACAGTTAGCTGGAGTCAAGTGAAGTGGAGAAGCTGAACCCTTGCTTGGACACTGCATAGATAGAAGCTGGGTTTTTTATACACCATGGCAAAAGGTCTAGCAGTAAATTCTCTTGCCTTGCCTTACCTCTGCCTTGTTCTTAACCTCCAGTGCACCTAGTCCATCCTTACAGCTCATTTCCACCCCTCCCACAGCTTCCTGTCTGAAGGTTCTTGTAAGGCTCTCCAACTTGCATAGCCTCTGCTCTCTACTAGAAGGACCCTGGTAGACAAGGCCATAGGGTTGGTATGCATTGCACATGGTCTTTAGCTCATGCACAGGGGGGTAATGCTCCTGGGATCAAAGGGCTCAGAATTTTATCCCTTCTGTCTCCATACAGCTCCCAATGGTTTAAACTGAACATATCTGGCAATTCCAGAGGAATTACACTGTTTTAATTTGCATAACATCTATTTCTTTGGAACTGAAGTGCAGATTTTCAAAGACATGTATGAAGGATGAAATTGCTGAGTAACAGGGATGAATGTGTTCTAATGCTGCTTGAAATTCTTTGAAGTTCAGGCAAACAGAAGTCAGACAGGCAAAGCACGATGCTACAGAATTAATAAAAATTAATCTGGAATTCTTTCTTCTTGTTGATTTCTGACAAATTCTTTTTAACTTAGTTATGTTCTTGGTTCTCAGCTAAATAGATGCTGTTACGAAATATGGGTGAGCTGCTTCCATGATTAGCTGAGCAGGTACCTCAGTCTTATTGGGGTGAGCAAACAGATTTCACAAGCAGATGGTTTTCTTCTTTTCTTTGCTTCTCCCTCTAGCCCTGTGAAATGTACAGTAGGCCCTTGTACTGACACAGAAAGGATTGAGGAAGAGAGTAGGTAATAACCAATTTTGTCTTTTCTGGATGCTCTCTCAGTGGACCCAAGAAACATTTTCCCAGGGGCAAATTAATTCTTACCTCAGACCCATTCAGCTTCCCTCATGAGTGCTGCATCTCCTTCTGTACCTGCCTCTTATCCATCAGCCAGCTGTAAACTTAATTGATCCAAACTGCAGAAGCAAATTATGTATTACAAATTTGTGGTTGTCTTGTCCTAAAACACCCTGAGAAAACTCCAATGTGTACACATTTTCCAAGATCAGATTCTGCAACTGTCTGATGTAACATTTGATCAAAACTGAGGATCTCTGCTAATGCCCATAACACACAGCCCACCTCATGAAATGAATTACATGATTGAGGCTGTTTTTTCCCCCTGATTGCCCTTCTTTTCGTGTTACTGTGGTTCATGATTTTACTCATCTTTCTTTTTTTTTTTAATATTAAATTCACCCAACTTCTTGCAACTGATTGATTTTCCAAGTGTCTGTTTTGTGGATAGCATATTGATATATTTTTAAAATCAATAGAAAGAGAATTAAACAGAAAACAAATCAGACACCTCAATCATATAAGTCTGCTGCTGCATAATCTTTCATTTCAACCTATATATTTCATGGGCCTAAGGCCACAAACCAGCCTTCTCTCTTTATTTCCCTGCCTTCCATCTCAGTACATGGATTATAGCATGCATGGAGCCTTCTATTTATATAGAATTATATGATATATGGAGTCTTATGATAAAGGACTCAAGTGAAATAATTAACCTATGACAATTAAGACTAATGTCAAATCCAAACCAATGTCCCAAAATCAAGGAGCTTGCTAAAAATGGAGAGAAACTGTTCTCTATAAAAGTCTTAAGTAAAATCAAATCCAATATAATCCTCTTATTAAGTAATATTTGACAGTTCAGTCATGTGCATTTCTCCTGAAAGAAGAGACTTGCTTATTTTAAACTCCCTGAGAGACAATTTGCATAATGATGATCTTCGCATAGAACTAGATTGATTTACCATTTTTAAACAAGTATCGCCGTAAACAGTGTTTGAAACAGGTGTTTATGTACTTGTTTCCAGAGTCTATTGAGACTTATAGCAGGACAAGCTCCTCCCCTGTATAGATTTCTGCCCTGACTCGTATGCTCTCAGTCTCAAGCTATAGTTGTACCCTTTGATATGTTTTTGGCCAGCCATCAGTCCCATAACACCTACTGCTGTGGGTATCTAGAGATGAGGACAAGGCTGCAAGATTTTGACTAACCAGAGAGAAATGGTGAACTTTCCTTATAAAAGAATCGCAGGAGTCTTCCTCTACTTCTGCAGAAATATTCATTCAATCTTCATATAATGGTGGCTATAGGCTTTAAATGTTATTTAACTGCTACTTCATCCATAAAGGAAATGAGATTAAAGAGAAGAGATGGTGGTAGGAAAATAAAGAGAGAAGATTAAATCTTTGCTGACACAGTCATAGACGTTATACATGGAAAGACCAATTATATCTAATTATACATCTTCTTCCTGTATTCACTGGGTTCATAGAATAGTCTGGGTTGGAAGGGACCTTTAAAGGTCATCTAGTCCAACCCCCCTGCAATGGACAGGGACATCTACAACTAGATCAGGTTGCTCAGAGCCCCATCCAGCCTAACCTTGAAAGTTGCCAGGGATGGGGCATCTACAACCTTTCTGGGCAACCTGGTCCAGTGTTTCACCACCCTCATTGTAAAAACTTTCTTCCTTATATCTAGTCTAAATATACCCTCTTTTAGTTTAAAACCATTACCCCTTGTCCTATTGCAACAGGCCCTGCTAAAATGTTTGCCCCCATCTTTCTTATAAGCCCCCTTTAAGTACTGAAAGGCCACAATAAGGTCTCTCTGGGACCTTCTCTTCCCCAGGCTGAATGACCCCAGCTCTTTCAGCCTTTATTCATAGGAGAGGTGTTCCATCCCTCTGATCATTTTTGTGGCCTCCTCTGGACCTGCTCCAACAGGCCCATGTCTTTCCTGTGCTGAGGACCCCAGAGCTGGACACAGTGCTCCAGGTGGGGCCTCATGAGAGCAGAGTAGAGGGGCAGAATCACCTCCCTCGACCTGCTGGCCACGCTGCTTTTGATGCAGCCCAGGATATGGTCGGCTTTCTGGGCTGTGAACACACATTGCTGGCTCATATCCAGCTTTTCATCTATCAGTACCCCCAAGTCCTTCTTGGCAGGGCTGCTCTCAATCCCTTTATCCCCCAGTCTGTACTGATATCGGGGATTGCCCCAACCCAGGTGCAGGACCCTGCATTTCGCCTTGTTGAACCTCATGATGTTCACACAGGCGCACTTCTCGAGCTTGTCTAGGTCCCTTTGAATGGCATGCGGTCCCTCAGGCGTGTCAACCACACACTCAGCTTGGTGTCATCTGCAAACTTGCTGAGGGTGCACTCGATCCTGCTATGTCATTGGTGAAGATATTAAACAGTAGTCCAGATAGATGACATCCGTAGCTCTTTCCTTGTCCACTGATGTAGTCACTCTGTCACAGAAGGTCACTAGGTTGGTCAGGAAGGACTTGCCCTTGGTGAAACCATGCTGGCTGTCTTGAATCACCTCCCTGTCCTCCATGGGCCTTAGCATAGATTCTAGGATGATCTGTTTCATGATCTTCCCAGGTGCAGAGGTGAGGGTGAAAGGTCGGTAGTTCCCAGGGTCCTCCTTTCTACCCTTTTTAAAAATGGGTGCAATGTTATATACTATAATTCTCTATTTAGGCTCCATAGGTGCCTGTGACTATGTTGACTTGTAAACTACAGTTAGTTTTAGAGCAACTAACATGAAGGCTTCTCAGCAAGGCTTCCCCATCTCCGTAGCTATGTGCATTTGAGCACACTAGAGGTGATTCATCATCATATTAGAGCAGCTTTCCATGACTCTGTCTCAGCAAGGGGTGGTAAAAGCTCTGTAGTTAACACACCTGGTGTCTTCAAGCACATGCTAGTTTTGTGCTCCCTACACATTGGCCCTCAAACCAGAAGACATTCCTTGTCAGATGGAGAACGGAAGAAGGAGGAGCAGAGCTGCTTCAAAGTTTTCTCCTCAGCTACCAGAGCATTTGTAAGAATCATTCCATGGTCATCTTACTTAGTCTGGTGCCAGTTTGTTTATGACTTTTCTCTGTTCCCTCAGTTTCCACTGGCGTAGACATGAAAGAGTCATCCTGGGATCTAGTTTAGTAGACGTGCATCAGAGTTGAGCACCAAATAAATTTTAAGCCAGATTTCTTCAGCTGGCTTAAATCTTAAATCTTCAGCTTCCAATCTCTTCTAGAATCTCTGGTCCTTCTTAAGCAATGTTTCATAAAGTACCTTTCTACTACAAGACATGGTTTCAACTAAGTGTGCTTCCGTGACTGGCATTGGGATATGCTTTCTAGGTCTTCTTTGATCTTGACCTTTACCGTTACCTTGTCTGGTCAAACACATCTCTTTTGCTTCTGTTGGAATTTTTTATGAACAATCATTCATCCTACAACTATACCATGAACTCTTGTCCTCAGACTCATTGCTGGTGAGACAAACAACTGGTATTATTTCATTAATGCTGAGACTAGCTCCAACTCATGTGAAGAGCTTTTCACCTTCTGACAGGGTCTATGACAGCCCTTAAAGCTGCTGAAACCAAGCAGCTCCCCTTGGCTTTCCTTTCAGATCCTGTACCAATGCTGAATGAATTAATTTGCTAGGGTACCCAAACCCTGCACTTGCACTTGCAAGCGTAGACTCTGTCTCCATCTAAAAAAAGACAGGACTGAGCAGCTGCACAATTGTTCCCATGTCAGATACACAGACTTATGTGGGTTGTAGCAGGCAATATCCACAGTAAATCTGTCTGGAATCAGATGTCTTTGGCAAGACCCCTAACTATAGCTCCCACTGAACAAGGTGGCTGTGTCACTTGTGCTAGTGACTTCATGTGCATCAATGACCATTTCTGGAATTTAGTAGTTACTATTGTAGGCACTTGGGACAGATAAAGGATCATGGCAATTTTTATCTTGCTCCAGAGCATGAAATAAAAATGTTAAAACTGTCAATGTGCATGATTCCAATTATGTGCCTTGCTGAGGAATTACAGCAATTTTTGTTGGCTCTGAATTGAGATAATTCTGTGTTGACCTCCTTGTCTCTGTGCTACTTAACTATGCCACTTGGGATGACTATTGTTCTTCACCATTCTTCCCTGTGCTCAAGGAAGTTGTTACCTTTATGATTTAAAAAAAAAAAAGTGTTTCCAATTGCTTTCATTTGTTACCATTGCAGACATTATCATTTAGCACCAGTACATCTGTGTGTGCATGCATATTTCAGCTGCCTGCGTGGGTACAGTGCTTGGCACAATAAGGCCTTTCCACTCCATGTTCTAGAGTTGCTTTAGTGACACTTACACACGTGAGGAAATAATTTCAGAAATGAAACTTTGGGAATCAGAAATGTTGTGTCTGTACAGCAAATCATACTTTCTCTTTCTTGCTCAATATATTTCAGTGGCACTTAACATAGATGGCCATATCCCACAGCTGATGGGAAGAATCGGGACTCTACCAAGATGTGGGCACCTATATCATTGATGATACCCCCAGAGAACTCTCAAACTGCCTAAGGGGATGCCTTACTGCCAGGATATTGTCTTCCCTTGACAGTTCAAAACCACTTCAAAGACAGAAATTTTATTTTTTTGAGGAAAAAATTGATCCTTATGAATAAGATCTAGTCTAGTTATGTCATACGTTCTGTCAGCTTATATTTAACAGCATGACATACATGTTAGCAGCAAAGTGAGTCTGACAAAATTGCTCTACTTGACATGGTAAGAATTATTTGGTTCTGCACATAAACTACCAGTTTGCTTTAGAATTGTTATTTTGAAAATAAATATTGCAAAGAAAATTGATTTCTTATTTCTTCTCCTAGAAAAGTACAAGGACATAATCTCTATAGTACTTCATAAACTCAATTTGATTTTTTTGAAAGCTCTCTCCAGTGTATACCTCTTAGCTAGCTGTCATGGTTTAACCCCAGTCAGCAACTAAGCCCCACACAGCTGCTCACTCACTCCCCCTCGGTGGGGGAGAGGATCGGAAGAGTAAAAGTGAGAAAACTTGTGTGCTCAGATAAAGGCAGTTTAATAAGTAAAGTAAAAGCTGTGCGTGCAAGCAAAGCAAAACAAGGAATTCATTCACTACTTCCCATGGGCAGGCAGGTGTTCAGCCATCTCCAGGAAAGCAGGGCTCCATCATGTGTTAACAGTTACTTGGGAAGACAAACGCCATCACTCTGAATGTCCCCCCTTCCTCCTTCTTCCCCCAGCTTTATATGCTGAGCATGATGCCATATGGTGTGGGATATCCCTTTGGTCAGTTGGGGTCAGCTGTCCCAGCTGTGTCCCCTCCCAACTTCTTGTGCACCCCCAGCCTGCTCGCTGGTGGGGTGGGGTGAGGAGCAGAAAAGGCCTTGACTCTGTGTAAGCACTGCTTAGCACTAATGAAAACATCCCTGTATTATCAAGACTGTTTTCAACACAAATCCAAAATATAGCCTCATGCTAGCTACTCTGAAGAGAATTAACTCTATCCCAGCCAAAACCAGCATACTAGCAAAGGAGTTCAGCTCTTTTGATTGCAATATATTCTCTGCTTGAAGAACAAAAAGAAAAAAACTCATGTACAGCAGGAGATGAGAATGTAATACATGAAAACATGATAATACATAAAAACCATGAAAATATATTAGCAATTTCCAGCTCTGAAAAACACTAAAAAATTGTCAGTAGCTTAGCTTGCTTCTCTTAGACAAATTTATATATAGATCCAAAAAGGCATAGTAGTTTAGTTAAAAAAAGTGCCACGCAGTGGGGAGAATGAATAAGGGATGTTTATTTAGAAGATACTTTGTGGAGTAGATCTGCCACCAATACATTATATTATACTAATATAATCTGATCCATGTTATTAAAAGGGTCTGAAAGTTTCCACTTAGATTTATATTGCCAGGCATAAATAAACTATTTTAAAAAGCTTGCCTATTTTGGAAAGCTTGTCTCTCTGCATCCTATTCCAGAGTTCCCACCCAGATACTTGAAAAAGATCGGTTTACTTTTTGCTATCATACTGTCACTTTTATTCATTTCTGCTCTGCTCTCAGTTCACTCCCTGTCTGGCTATAATAGGAAAGTATGACAACGATCCTGAATGAGACTTTTAATGAGATTATGATTTCTATAATCAGCAATGGATCAGCTCCAACAAAGGACATATAAATCTTAAAACCAGTCAACCTGTATATATTGTTTATATGACTCTTTAGAAACAGACAAGACTTAGATTCATCACACAAACTTTAAGTACCTAAGCAAGCCATAAGATTATAGACATCATAGACATTGGTAAGACATTATAGACATCACTACAGACAATGGCAAGAATGTGGTACCTTCAGCGGGTGAATCGTTCCTCCTGAGTTGTTTCCTGAGCGCACACATCTAATATGGTTTATCTAATATGCACACTCTTGCTCAACTGACTATATAGTGAGCACAGGGCAACTGCTCTCCCAGATTCATCTTGTCCATCAGCCACATAAATGAAATGTGATAAATCCAGGCCTTGATGTTTCAGAAGGCGCATCTAAAAAGACTGCCTAAGAGGGCAGGTGTTTAATGGGAAGCACTAGAAATAGGCATATAGAGGCATCTAAGTATCCCTAACTTACGAACCATGGCTGAAGAAATTAGCTATAAGAGTGTCTTGGAAGAGCTGAATAGCATTCACTCCCCTCTAGACAAAGGACAAGAAGTCATGGACTCCTGGGTGTTAAAAGGACCTCTCTCCTTTTTTTTGTTTGTTAAGATGTTTCAGAACACAAGAGGTTGTTGACACTGAAGGACTTACAAAGCAAGCAGAAGGCAGAAATCTTTCTGTATTTTTAACAGAGAAGGTGAGAAAGCATAGTATATGATATTTACCACACAACAGTTATATGGAAATAATGTATATATTAAGTTCCTGAGTCTTTTTCATTACTGCTTATGAAAATTTGTATTTAAACATTGAAAATTAAATTGTAATCGAAGTCTTCTTAATGATGACAATGATTCAGATCATGTATGAACATAAATATATACATGCTGCTGCATGGCAGAAGTCATTTCAAAGCTAAGGCCAAGAAAATAATGTAGCTCTGGGTTTATAGAAAATATTACTGAAGCACAAATAAAAAGACAAAAAACATCTGTAGCAACAGATTATATATGACCTCAAAGAGAAAATGAAGAACTTTTACTTATAGTTAACGCAGCAGAAGATAGAGAGCCAGAGGAAGAAATTTTAGAAGCCGTTGAAACAGGAGACTTAGAAGATGATATTAAGGTAGTGGTCTAGACAAGTGTCTAGGAAAACATTGAGTAGAGCCACAGGAGAGATGCACATTTATGACTCTTGCAGGGTGGTTAGGATGAAGTGAGTGATATCATATGGGAAAACAGTGATGAAATCTAGTGAGAGGCTCAAGGAGAAATAAGATCTGACACAGTGTGCAAGACAAGGCAGTCAGGATGCAAGGGTAGTGTTTCATGTCAGAGGAAGGCACAACGGTGAGGAAGCAAACCTGAGCTATCACACACTGGAGTTGTTTACATAGAGCTTAATTAGCACAAGAACTTCAATGAATCTGAAGGAAAAACTTCACCTCTGGGCTTGTTCTTATACCAAGGTTATCACGCTGTGACGTGCTACATAAAATTAGCTGGAAAGGGTAAGTTTGCCTGAGGTCCTGTTCTGCTCTTTCCCAGCAGAGTTTCTGTTACTCTTGTCATAAACTGACTAAATATAGATTATCCTCTTTTCCCCAAGGTTTTCTTTGTCTTTTCTTATCCTGGCCTTTCATAATCCCAGGGTTGTGCAGGTGCCATACATAATCTTCTGTGTTATCAGAAAATGGCACTGCAGGGTTCTGTTTAACCAGCACAAGCTGTCGTCTTCCATTGCTGCAGTTTTATAACTATAAAAAGACAATTATACATACTGTGAGAATGCTAATGACTGCACCTTGGAAGGCTGAAAAAAAGAATCGTGATTTCAGTTGTGTGGAGTTATGGTAGCTTGAAGGTGAAAGTTTGAAGATCAGTGCCTAACATGTAGCCATGCTTCCCAAATGAATCATTTTTTTTATAGATATTTTTTTCTGTGAGAAATGTCATCAAAGTGTTGTTGTCTTCTTTATGGTAAATTACTTTCATCCCAAGATATTTACTTATTTTGAGTTTGCTATTACTCTCCTTAAAAACTATACATGTTCCTTATGGCATCACTCAGCATGATATAGCAGTAAACCATCATTCACTGCTGGACCACTTTAGTATAGTCTGCCCACAAACTGAGTTTTGCAGATGTGTGCCCTTGCTTTGGGGTGCAAGTCAGACGAATGACTACAGTATCTATCATCTGTCTCGATAATGTGACTGATCAGGTGGCTACAGCTAAGGACAAACCTAGGAATATAAGCCATTAGTTGCACTGGCTGTCAGGACTGTCGTTGCTATCGTTCTTGTTGTTATACACTACACAGAAAGACCATAGTTATTCAAAGAAAAACACTGGCATAATCAGAAAATAGTGTGTCTTCACGACATTGATACATTTACTGTGTGAAGTCTTCAGATCAACTTCACACATGCTGCACCATCACCTCAAGTGCGTGGTCACAATGTGAAGTGGAAATTTCATATCAGCTTCACACTATGTCTCCATATGTCTTCATATAAATAATAAATTTAATTTTTCAAGGAAGTAGTGAGACCTCATTCACCCTTTCAATAACTGATCTCTTATACCTTACACATTGTGCCATGTTTTCATGAAGAAACTGAAGCCAGAGTAAACAAATAAAAAATCACACCAATCAACTGATGATGAAAGCCCCACTTCAGGTTAATGTGTGCTCAGAGGTCACAGGATTGAGTCCTACCTCTTCATTCTTCTAATGTCACTAGAAGTAGTACATACTATTTATCATACCGTGCCTACCACACTGGCAGTATATAATACCTAGTTCAGTCTCTGACAGGGGATAGGCAGTGGTCCAACACGAACATCCTGATGTTGATTTCAGAAAGAATCTAAACACTTCAGGACAGGATGAAGGAAATCAGTTTCAATCCCCAAAAGCTCAAACCAAAGTGTGAATCAATCATTATTACCATTTGGATTTTTGGCAATATAAGTGAAAATCCTACTGAAAGATTTGTGCTTTATGTAACGCAATCCTATACTCCCTTGATACTCTCATAGTATAAAACTAAGGATTTTTATTTTCCTTTCATGGGCTATAACAACCATATATTTCCCCCAGTAAAATACATGCAGGATGTTGAATAGGTATATGGGCACATAAGATTTTTTTTTTTAATCAGCATTTCCTCCAATATAAATCATAATAAAATGGATGGAGGGCATCCTTATGCTAATAATGCTGTTTCATACTGGCAAGGTCAGTATTTGTATGGTTTATCTATTTCATGCATGTTCTATTTCATCTATGCATGTCAATTAAAACTGCCTGTAGGCAGCTTTAGCCTGTGCACCTGACAGAAAAGCAGAATTATTTGCATTGTACCCATGAATTGATGCATTTTGCTTGATTTTTGTTAACTATTTCCTCTTCTGGAAATCTCTCCAGAGCTTACCAAGCAAAAGTTTGCCTGTGTCTGCTGCATCCCAAAATTAAAGAATACTGATTTCTGCTGGATTATGTATTGTAATCATGCATGTTCAGACCAACCTCTGAAGAAATTGATTCATTTATGGCCTTCTGGAATCTTAATCCTGAGGCTATGCTCATATATATGCAAGCTTTTGCAATTTGGAGAGTGATTTCATACAGTCTATAGGCATCAGATCAAAGATAGAAGAATAATTATCAGCACATCGTCTAAAGTCAGCAAAGAGCAGCACGCTTTGCTAGAGTTCGGATTACAAATCTAATTTTAATTCATCTTCTAGAAGACCAGTGTCTCCCTCTTGGCTACAGAGGGAACATAGAAAGACCAGCTTTCTAATTTTGGCACCTAATTTATATACCTAAAATAAGGTGATGTGATTACCCTCTGAAGCCTGAATTCATCTACCATAAATTAGCCATCTGGAGCTTTTAAATGATTACGTATCAATCCATGATTCATCCTGCCTATCCTCAGCCCTCAGTCAACATCAGCATCTGCTATTCATCCAGATATAGGCAAGTGAAAGTCCATAGCTGTTTAAACTGCCTATTTTGCTCATCTGCAGAACCCTCCCACCTCTGCCCAAATTAGACATCTAGCTCTTACTAAAGTCCAGTTGTGATTAATCCCCCTAAGGGCAGCTGTCAAAAATCCTAAAACTCTGAATGCTAGACAACTCTTAATTCTTGCTGAATCTCAGACCCACATAAATAGCTAGTAATGGATGGTCTCAGACTGAAACGCTCACCCTGTTATACCCAACCCTGGCCTCCTTCAGCTCATCTCGACCTTGGATTTAATAGGTAGTGAAATCAGAGAGGCAGAAGAGGTAGTGAGACAATAGATGGATTTTTTTTTTCCCCTAGGACCTTTTAAACATTCTCTGGGCATCCTGGCCAACTGTCCTTGTAGTGGATGGCCTTTCTATTTTAATTAGCGCTGTGATTTCCCGATCCTCCTATGGGCCTTGAGATATCTCCACTTCGCCACTGATAGTGTCAAAGTGCACTATTCATTTAACTTTGGCAGTGTCCAGTCATCTAGCGATAGACTATGGCAAGTAGAAAGTGACTTGCCTTTTTTGATTCCCAGTCTGAAATAACAAAGATGCTGGGTGAGAGATGGGTCGTTGTTTGCAACAGCCTTGGCTAAAAGAGGAGAAAGAAACATTGGCATTCACAAAAACATTTTGCTGGCCTTCAGCTGCCATCTGCACGGGTCAGGCGAAAAGCCAGATGCATCATTCAGGATGAAAGCCTATCAACGCAAAGTATTGCAGTGGCTATAGAGGGGAATTGGCTGTTTGGCCTGGGGAAGTGGCAACACAACAAAAAGCCACTAACTACCTTTAGGAACTGATTTATTCCCTTTTGGTCATCTGACTTAGGAGAAATGAATCTAGCCTTGCAGTCATGTAAAATTTTCTCCGATGATTTCTGGATCAATCAATCCTATCCTATAAAAATTTAATCAGACGAGTCTTAGAAATGCATGGTCATTATACCACAAAACCTTTTAGCAGTTTGCATGACATCAGTTGGAGGGATCCAATGAAATAATAAAATGTAGATGCATGGTAAAGCAGAACACACTCCAGCACACTTCTATGAAACTCATTCATATGGAAATGTGAATAGGGAGCTTCATATCTCATCTACAGAAAAAAAGAAAAAAATTGCTTAAAAGGCAATTAAAAAACTGAAACCAGGACAGTCACAAATGAAGATCCTGCAAAATAACTTTGTTCTCGTGCCACATCCTTAGAGCATACTTATAAGACACTTCAAGTTATGAGGTGACTGTGTTTTGAAGTCGTTACATTATGTTTACCATGCAAATAATGTGAGTGTAGCTCTGTTATAAGGCAAAAAAACAGATGCATATTTTCAAAACAATACATTTATGAACACTATTATCCCAACGGAAACAACAGTTGCTAAGACAAAAATTGTGAGATACCTTGATTTTGATGTAAGCAACAGATTATTTCAGGAAGAGATGCAGCCATGTGCTATTCAGTCAGTATCATCTAGATGTAAAGGGACAGATGGGGAGAATAAAGGTGTGATTATAACAGCAAAGCTCTTGATGCTAAAGTTTACAATTGTTACGACCCGGCCTGATAGTCAGGCTCGGGGAAGGTTCGAGATGATCCCAAGGGCGAAATTAAGACACAAATGAGGTCATATGCCGCCAATCAGATGTTTTATTAGGTAAATATAAAAGAGTAAAGCGATAGGAAAGGCAGGAAATATTAGGAGGAAAATAAGCAAGCGATCAGAGAGGGAAGCAAAGGATAGTCACCACCCTGGATCCAGCGGCATCCCGTTGGTCCTCAGTCTTCAGCTCTTTGGTGGTGGAAAGGCTTCTTCTTCTTTTAGTTCTTCAGGGGTGGAAAAGCTGCTTCTTTCTGCCTTCTTTCTGCTTTCGTTGTGCTTTCTTCTTTCAGCCCTCGTTGTACTTTCTTCTTTTCCGCCCTCGTTGTACTTTCTTCTTTTCCGCCCTCGTTGTACTTTCTTCTTTTCAGACCTCGTTGTACTTTCTTCTTTTCAGACCCTTCTTTTTTTTTGCCTACTTCAGGTTTCGTTGTACCATCTTTTATCCCATGTTGGAGAGGGAGTTTCCCCTCTCATTTCCATTTGGTTATCACGTATGCCACACCTGCACATCCAGTCACACAATATGTATTGCTGGTGGGCAAGTGGCCTGGCCCGGATATCAATTGGTGTCCCATTCTTGGTGGTGCCTGACAAGCCAAAGAATGCCCGGCTGCTTCAGAAAGCTTGCATGTTCCCTTGCAAGTTAATGGTACCTGATAAGCAAAAGAATGGCCTGCTGCTCCAGCAAGTTTGTGCATCTCTTTGCAAGATAGTGGCACTTGATAAGCCAAAGAATGGTCCGCCCTTGGGCCTTATCAGACAGAAGAGTGGTCTGCTGTCCAGTCTTATCAGATAAACACACCCAAGCAAGCTTTGAGACAATGGTTCTTAACACTTCAGACTCTTACATCACCCCGTGGCTCAAAGATTGCTGTCTTGACTCGCAGATATCTGTCTTCACGGTCCAGGGTGGTGATAGAAGGAGAGGATAGTAAGGCAAGAAAAGAGAGCATTTGTTTACACAATTTTTACAACTAAAGGTTTTGGCTGGTACACTGCACGGATACATTTAACATTGTCAGGTGATGGGACAGCAACAAACTGCATGTTAGTCAAAACACGTTGAATTAATTGAACAAAACATGGAATGACACATGGTAAAAATAACAACATTGCTAAACCACACAACATATAAAATAAGATATGCTTAACCCAGGGGTTATCCGGAAGCCATGAAAAGGGATCAAATTCCCAACGTCTCCAGGTCTGTGTAAGTGCAGTCCGTGTTTCTGCTTTTCGCGCCCTGGTCTCTGCACAGGCGCCTTGTGGTCTGCGTGCATGCAGTCTGTCGGAGGCTGGATGTCCAAGCCAGAAGATGGTGGTATAACGGCAATGTCGGGACAATTCGAGTTCCATAAGAGTCCTTGACAACAATACTACCTGAATAAACTCCTTCCGTAAAAAATGACGTGGTGGCAAAACACTGCACAGATCTTTCTGAACCCTTGAGACTTTTTCTCTGCATATTGCCACTTTAAAAGACAGTAATGTTTAGGTATAATGCGACCTAAAACATTGCTTGCATTCCTATTCTCTTTTGTGGGTATCAGCTTCTTGGTTAGATGGTTTTATTCCATGAGATAATGGGCACCATCCTTGGAGGAATCACAGTAGCATCTTACAGTCAGAACCATCAGGTTTAAGTTGTTTGTTTTTGCAATCTGAGTTAGAATTATTTTTTTTTCCATAAAAATGTTGTTTTTAATTGAAAATCTGATTTTTCCCTCAGCAGGTTTACCTTAATTTCTGTGACCAGCCAGAAGTTATCCCTTTCTAGACAACTTCTTCAAGAAGCACAGTTCCCAATATCCTAAGGAGAAGATCAGCAAACTGCTCATTGTGCCTGAGCTCTCACTGAAACAAAATGTTGTGAGGACTGCTATTTTACCTACAAGATATGCAACAGTTTTTGAAATTAGTATCTGTTTAAGATTTTCCCTTAACAGATTTAGATTCAATGACCTTCATTTTTTTATTATTCCCTTATTTGTCTATGAGCAAAAAGAAATACGATAAGTTGCTCTGGGCATTAAACTATCCTAGATGGAGTCAAAATAGTATCTGCGTTTGTCATCTCGAGAATGAAATACATGGAAAGATGAGTTTGCCTTCTGGAGAAGAGTTATTTGCTTCATTTTCTTTGACTCACACGTTGTTGTTGCTGCTTATAGTTTTAAGGCAGTGAGAAAAAGGAAGTGTTTGAACTGTGGTGCATTGTATGTAAGGCTAGAAAGTTTTAAAACAGCAGTTCAAAATGAAAAAAAAGGTATATAAATATATAGATATATATAATAAAGATTTTTTTAAATTCATATGTGTTATCTGAAGTTCATCAAATCATGAACCATGAAAACTTAATGAAATGCCTTTTTCTGAATACTGGAACTAAAATGGGGACACAATAGGAAAGATGTGCAAACAATACTCAGTGGTCTAGAGAGCACTAATACTTCCTTGAGTCAAATGAAACATGTTCTATGGTGGGAATTAAAAGAAGTAGTTCCAAAGATAGTTAGACATCGATTAAGACTGAAGACTATGCATTTCTCCAAACTTAAACAGTTAGTGACAAAAGACTGAAGGGAAACTTCAGAGTTAAATCCCTTTGCTTTGGCTGCTAGGCAAATTCCTAGAGAATTATGCTGGAGATTTGCAGCCCAGGATCCAGAGTGAAAGCACAGCCGATTAGATAAGCAATATAAAAACGCTGGTATGACTAAATTATGTCTTGATCATGCTGTGAAACTAGCAACAGTGTTAATTTCTGTTTTAAATAGTATACATAGTTCAGCTCCCCTAGTTTTGTTGGACAGAGATACCCAAATTTTAGGGAAATGAGATAAAGAAAGAGACCCTGTACTGTTGGCATGGCAAAGTAATTGGCTACAGTAAACCTCAAATTTCATCACAAATTTATAGTATCAACAAGTCATCCAGATGATTAGATCCAAACTTGTACAAGACCGTCTAACAAACAGAGCATTCTTAACACAATGCAGTCTCTCAAAGTTACACAATGCAGGTTCTTAACTACATGGCAGCGTGTGTGAAAGGCTTTTCAGTGAGTCAGAAATCTGGCAAGAGTCTTTGATTCCATTAGATGAGAAACCGAGGAGACATAGGAAACCTTGCAAATAGCAGAGGAAAGGATTTAAATATAGTCTGCAAATATGAAGCACAAAGCCTCAAGTTATTTATCAATAATGAAATGGTCTCTGTCTTCTTATATTTGTAGACACACAAAACCATATTTTATTTTGGTTTTGGTTTTTTTTTTTTCATTCCAACAGGTATCTAACAATCTAACTAAGGTTTAAAAAAGAGGTCTACACTTACATTTATCTCAAAGGGTTGTGAAACAATGCCTCTCTTTTGCAGCTGCCAAGCTCTGGGAAGTTAGGTTTCTCAGACCCATTAAGCATTGAAGTCTGTACCCAGTTTCTCCCAGTTTCTGCCAAAGATTAATCAGAGATGCCAGGTGCCTGTTGCACTGAAATGAAACCATGTGACAACCCAGAACAGATGAGCTCACCAGAGCAGTGGAGAAGTGAACAGGCACTAGGTTTTCATTTGCTATGTCTGGATGGCCCAGGGGATTGCACCAAGATGCAAAACAATTTGTTTTGAGGCCACAGGCTCTGGTTGGTCCTGTCTGCATAGAAAAACTTTGCATTTTGCTGACTATCTCATGCTGTATGTTGCTATGCATCCCCAAATCATCAGGCAGTAGGAATCAACAGTACGAACAGTCATTACAATGTAGCTCTTATGTTAACAAGAGCCAGCAATTAATGTCACACCTACATATGGATATGGATAATTCTTTCAGTGTATTGTTTGTGCACTCAGATAGGAACCAGGTCTAACTGGAGCAGAAGAAGACATGGTACCACAGAGGGCTGCTCAAGCTAAGATGGATGTGGAGAGGGAGTCCTTTCCTTGTATCCTAGACTGTTCATGCCAAGATCATGGCCTGAAAAAATGTGGAGAAAATCATGTTCCTTTTTCCAATATTTAATGCTCTGGAGCTAAGAGGAAGATTCTATCTTCCAAGACAATCAGTCTGGCAGGCCTCACTGACACTTTATAAAGAATTAAACATGACACAACTAAGTAATGTCTAGACATGAGAAACTGTACACTGACATCTTTAAAAGTGTCCTGAGGGTATGGAACAAAAGTTAGGAGTTTTATGCCCCTTGAAATTTTTTATGGGGAAGTAAGATCACAGAGCTGAGAGACACAAAATGAACATTCTTCTAACATATAAGTAGGAAATTGCAAAAAATCCTCCAATAAATATTATCACCTTGCTAGGAATTCAAGAGTGCATTTGGGAAAAATTCCTTGATCTAAATTTAGCCAAATGCATAAACTACAGCTTTTACTCTGTGCAAAGGTCGGAATGCAGGCAGAAAATTTTCAAAGCAGGTAATTTCCACAGAAGCATTATGTGAGACTATCTTCCCTTAATGTTCTCTAAGTATCATAAATCAAAAGTAAGTAATTCACACAATGCATTTTTAACAAAAGAAAATCCCTTCCTTCTTCTTCCCTTCCCTTCTCTTCCCTTCCCTTCCCTTCCCCTTCCCCTTCCCCTTCCCCTTCCCTTCTCCTTCCCCTTCCCCTTCCCCCTTCCCCTTCCCCTTCCCCTTCCCCTTCCCCTTCCCCATTCTTTGTTTACTTTTTTTTTCAGGGGTGCCGTCATTTAATACAGCAATCAGAATGAGCTAAAGCCCTCTAATACTCAGTTATGCGAAGAGCTAACAATGCTGCTAAATTAAGCCCAGAGGCATCATGGGCAGCTTCCTGTTGATCATAGTTTGCATGTTGGTTTTGGGCTCAGAGCCATGTCTACACTCTCCATTAATGAAATCAGTAAAAACAGTACTGTGAAGAAAAATGGCCATAAAGGGAGACAGAAGGTCCTCTGTGGTAATTAATGTTCTGTGTGATTAGAGATCCATGAGGATGAGGTTACAGAGCTGACACACTATTCTGCCCCTCCCTCCAATATCTGGTGGCAAGTCACCCTGGGGTCCCTTTAATCTGAAGACCCAGCTGCATCTTTGCTACTTTTCCATTTACAACTTTGTTTCCTCTGTCATTAAGACCTTTCATCGCGAGGAGAGTCTCAGTTCAGAAAAACATTTTGGGATCAGAACTCAGTACATATTAACAGGATTTTAATACACGCTTAATTTTTACAGTAATCTTCACTGGGTTTACTGACCAGAGTCTTCTGTGTCTTTTTTTCTTTTTTTCATTTGCTATTGTTATGAGAATACTTGGAGCACTAATAAAAAAAGGGTAGAAACCCCTCTGAGCCAGAGATTATTGCACACACAGTCTATAGCAGTGCAAGGCTTCCAGCTAAGTTACTGGGCTCTTCAACTTCAAAGGATGCATGAGTGCACTCAGCTCCTTCCAGGAAAGATGTGTGGGCCCAGCTGGAAATATGGCACACACATACACAACTCACCCCTTCTAAAATAGGCACATACAGTTAGTAATACAGTTATTGTGTTAAAGGGGGGAGGGAAGAGGGAGGGGGAGAGCTGGAGTAACAGGGGATGGAAAGCAGAGGTGTGTCTGGCTACCCAGGGGAGCACGGTCCAGCCAGCTACCAGCGGTTTCACCAGCAGGAACATCTCCACTCTAGGACTGTCTCTTTAGGGTACAAATTCCTCGCAGAGTCTGGCCTAGCTCTTCGTGCCACTGTGCCGCCAGTTCACGCAGATACCCCCCGTGTGGTGCGGAAGTCCATGCTGTCACAGCACTGATATTCAAAAGAGATGAGCAAGATAAAGTCTGTAAAAAGAAGCAAGGTTTTTTATTAGACCAAACTAATGTAGTTGGAAAAAAACAACAAGAAGAAAGGCTTTGAGGCACATGGAGCCCTTGAAGAACAGTTGCTTGCCTGCTTTTTTCCAGCTACATCAGTTGATTTAACAAGAAGTATTACCTCCCAGCCACAAAACGGTGCTTCTCTTATATATGACAGCAAAGAGTCAGTGATGGTTGGTAGACAGCTTAGATGGGAAGCCTATCTAACACACAGGACATTGTCTAAGATCCAGAAATGAACTCATAATCATGGGACAGGAACATACTTGTGAAGTTTTAAATTCATTTGCCTTGTAGAAGAACATTTGTAATTACAAGCCTTCTACAACCTCATGATAATGTGAAATCTGATAATAAGGAAAAAAAACCCCAATAGTTTCCATTCTGAATCTCAGAATATAAGGTGAATAACTTCATGGAAAATTCATTCCACCTATAACATGCTGTTACTATCAATTTAGTTCAGAGAACTTCCTGAAAATTAATGAACATCACTGAAATTATTTTCTTGCTGACTCGGTGTCTAGGGGATTACCAGCCTGACAGAAAGAGGAAAAATATATATACACATACTTCTGGGTACAGAAATAATTTTCTTTTTATCATGTATAAACAAAAAGCAGCAATATTTTTTTCTGCAGTAATTTATGAGCAAATATCTCCACTGACACAATAATTTTGCAGCTACCCAAACCAGGAATGATTGCATGATGGGATTTTATTCGTGAAGTGTAAATTAGAATTTCGTCATAAACCCAGAATATTCAGCAAGGCTCTCTATCTTTACTTGGATTCATTTATATATATTAAAACAAAACAAAACCCATAAAGATCTAAATTAATGTGTACATAGAAAAACAAGGATTTTCAAGTATGGCTGTCTGGCACTTCAACATATCTAAATTAAATTAAAAATGAGTACAAGAACAGTATCACATCATTTTGTGCCATGGAAGCCTCCTAAGTAGAATTGTGAGAAGCAAGAACACAGCATGTATCTGTGGTTTTTACAAATTATGTCAATACTGTATAAAGTGCTGAATACATCTGAAGTGCTGGATTTTGGACCCTAGGTTTAATCATGTAAACCAATACATTTTTCTTTGTCCATATTTGTTACACAGTAGAACACACAGACCTCAGCCAAGAGATGGATACTGAACAAATATAGTGAGAAACAGATCTTGACCAAACGAGATTTCAGCTTAAATACACAAAACAAATAATAGGTGTTTCTACCAGCAAGGTCTTGAGGTGGAGATTAAGTGGTTTTCCCACACTGACAATAGAAACCCTTCCCAAACATAGGATGAGAACACAGAGATCTTTAGTTCGACCAGTGAATTAACAAGATGTAGACAGATTTCAGATTAGTTTCTCTGTTGGATATCAGCAGCATCTTGGGGAGGTTTCTGGCCTTAGATTCAATCTGCCTGACTTTGCCACTGTAAACATCTACATTGAAGTGGTATTCTCAGCTGTCCCATTTTGTCAACAGGGAGAAACAAGCTCCTTTAGAGCATGATTCATCTGATCTATTGTAGGCATCTGCCTTAGGCTAAATTGAATTGCTCTGGCAATGACTCCATCTCTCTGGGATTGCAAAGGGAGTCCAGGGTGACCAACTTGGGTGAAGCGATTTACAGAGGCGACATCTAAAATTGAATGAATGAATCTTCCTCCATGTGTCAAAGGTGTGAAATGCCCACAGTGAAGCAAGAAGCAGAAACAAAGTGGGAAGTGATAATTTGTTTCTACAGTTTTTATTTGCATATGTGTCAGTGCAATGTTAATAATGTAAAATGTAATTTAGAGCACAGGTTTTGCCTGGATGAATTTTTTCCTATTTCTTCTGCTAAGGAGTCTTAGCAGTCCATACAACAGCACAAAAATGAGCTTTGGGGAAGAACTGGCACTAAATGTGATCCTTTTGCATGAATTTGAGGAAGATGCTTATTCTTAGAAGAAGGCCTGATTTTTTTTCTTGCAGAGCAAATGATAAACATGTTGACTACTATAAATTATTAACTTGAGGCTAATTGCATAGGTTAGATGCTGAGTGGATAAATCAGAGAAGAAATTATCTTCTCAAAGAGAAGAAATAAAAGCAGCAGTGCAAACTATGTACAAGGGTACTCTTTTCTAGTTCATCCTGAGAATAAGAGTAGGACTACACAAGTATATGAAATAGGAGGGAATTTGAAAGTCAAAGTGAAGTTGTAAAACTTGTAAAAATTGACAATGCTGTAAGGAAAGATATTAAAACTTGGGGAAAATATTTGCAGTATGTTATACTTCTGTGTTGTTTGTCAGTTGGTGGTTCTTCAGTTATATACTTGCATTAATCTTCTTATGACTCCTGTATTTTTCTTTTTTCTTCTTTGAGACTATTTGTGGGTTCACTAAGTAAGTTTCCCTGATAGAAAATGAAAGTGAAGCTATATCTTGCATGGTAACAGGCTTCCCAAATCTGTGCAAGAGCACAGAAGGCATGATAATGTTCAAAATATGTCACCCTATGTTTTTCCACATGAAGCATTTATCCATCTCTAGATGAGCCCATCTACAGCCTTCTTAACTACACTGGAGGCCAGTTTTACACAGAAAAAGTCACTCGTCCTAGTTCAATTCATTTTCATACTTCTAGCACTTCACTATTGCAATCATTGCCTACACCTACCAAAACACGAAGCAAAAAGCTGTCCAAACAAAATGTACTAAACCAGATACATCCCACAGTGAGGATTTGTGGGGCATTGCTTTCATAGCTCCCACAAGGGCACACCACAGCCCAATCTCTTCCTGCTGTGTTCATAAGGGAAAAAATGTTAACAGGAAAAGGGGAAAACATTTTAAAAAGTAGATATGTAAAACGTAGTAGAAGTCAACAGAAAAAGAAAAATATTTTTAGTTACAAACATAACAAAACTAGTTGATGGAGATAAAAGCAGAAATCACATTAACTAGTAGGCATGTCAAGAGGTAATGAAGCACTGGGGATTGGAAATTGCAAGAAAATGTGTAGGGCTGACAGTTCTGCTTGTGGAGCAGAAGTAACCATGTCCAACAGCCTCAAGTGTTCAGGAGATAAAGTTGCTCATGAGCTGTCTGAAAGGATCTGTAATAGGTTCTCATGAAAAGATCTTATAAGAGACAGAATAGCCATCATGAAGCGCCCTATCGTGCCCATCAAATGCAAGAGCTTCTCCTTGTGAGTACAGTCCCACCACTATCCCAGCTCTCCCCATGGAGCAGAATCATATGGAGAAAGTGTCAGATGTGAAAAAGTCTACTTCAGGTAAGAGGTGATGCAAGGAGGGCAAAAAATCCCAGATGCATAAAAGTCTATGACTTTTGATCATCCTCCTTACCAGTTTCTAAAATTGTTGCTACTTTTTTACAGATAGGAAAAATGTAATGAAGAATCATCTCATAATTTCCTCAGAAATATCTTAACCATAGTAGCCATTTTACACTGAAGATATTTGACATATTTTTGTATTTGCTTTTGCCATGTTGCTTAATGTGTTCCTGAAAAGCATTTAGTATTACTTCGCTGAGGACGAAATAAAAACCTGAATAGAGTAATATATGCATTACTTTTCCATCTCTGGAGACCCAGATTCAGTCATTAATGGGATTTCTACAAAAAAGAGGTACAATATTTGACTACAATGATATTTCAGGTCATGATTAAATGACTTATTTAGATGTTTTGGGATCTATTCAATATGCTTGCTACTCTCTGTTCTATATTTTCATAATGCTGAAATCTTGCTGTTAAGGATTTTATCAAACTAGTGCAATATACAATGTCAGACCAAAGTAAAATACAATGACTCTGTCATAGATTCTCATCTCTAAAATGGACAGCCAATGCAGTCTTTTTCTCTTTTTTTCTTGTGAGATTTGGAATGACTAAAATACAAGTCATTAGCATTCAGGTTGTTTATGACATTACAAAACGATGAAAGTAGTTTGGAATGAGTAGTAGCTTAAAGTGTGAGACACTTTGTGAAATTATGCATCTGTTTCTTCACTGGAAAATTTGTATGCCAGCCAAGGCATAGCAAGGCAGAGAGACTGCAATTAAATCAGAGAAAATGTTATTATATTGTCCAGTTCAGGGTCTCAGCAGTCCCAGTAAGGAATTTTTAGCATTTCCAGTATGCATAAGATACAGTTCAAAAATAAAAATAGGGTATAAAAACTCTATGATAAGCTTCCCATACTTTCTTAAAATAGCTTGAATTTATAAATTGACAGACCTTGAAAGATATTTAGAAAATGCTCTAAATATCTAATCTCATGACCATGTCAATAATCCAATGATTATACAACTCACAAGACAAATATTTACCGAAGAGTCCATAACAGTTTAGTTAAACACAAAAAGGTGGCCATGCAAAATAGAACACCTAGTAAAAGATCCTAGTCACAATTTTTATGAGTTAAATACAGACTGCAGTCAAAGAGAGAGCCATGTGCAAACCACTTGTAAAATGCTCTGAATTCAAAATGAAATAAACATTTAATTGCCAGGCTGAGAGCAGTCATAGTAGCAGTTTGTCATCTTCTTGTGTCTTGGTTCAGAAATTAGTTCCCAATGAAGGAAAATATGCACATACTTAAATTTCATTTCAGAGGCCTGTTTGCATAGACCTAAAACTAAGCATGTGCTCAGTTAATGAACTTGAGTGCATCTTCAAGGGCTAGAGTCCAAAGTCCTGTTTTGCAGATCAGATTCAGAGTTGCCTAGACACACTAGTTTTATTAAATATTACCACTGGTTTTTGTTCATCTTGTTTTCATTACTATAACCATTTTTTTTTACATACATTTCAAGTAGCTTATTTTGAGTCAGTCATGCTTCATGAAAATGCTGGTTTTGCTTCTAATTTTTGTGTGATCTCTATAAAGATATTAACTATCTGAACATTGGAAAATACATAAATCGATACATTAAAATGCTGAAAAATAGAAGCAGTCCTTAAAAGCAGTCTCTTACGATAAATGGAGCTATATAGTAAATTTTACGAAGTGTTACTAAAGACTCCTGGTTTTCTATCAAAAGTCCAACAAACATTATTTACTGCTGATAAAAACGTATATACTACGGCTGTTTGGAAAAGAGCCTGGAAGGTTCATACAGATGGAGAGAAACATTGATCAAGAAAGAGTGAAAGATACTGCTGCATTTTATGTGTTCAGTGGCCAGAGGGAAATTAAAAGGATGAATTCAGTCATGTTCCCAAAGGACAGGCGACAGTATAAAAAAAATCCCGAAAACTCATAATTCAGTAATGTTAACTGAGCAAGGAGGTCATTGATAAACTAGGCTCACATCCTTCGATAAGTGCTACATCCTGTGAGGCAGATCCAACATGTTGCATGCTGTCACTCTGTTATGTAGACCTCAAAAGGATTTGAGAGATGTGATATTCAACTCGGGAATGACTGACAGTACAAATATCCACCTCCAGTCAAGACAGCTCACTTTGCTGAATTGGTTATTTCCTAAGCATGGGAGGGAGGTTTGCCTCCAAGACTGGGATTCACAACAGTCAAGATGATGAGTGTTGAGACATGGGAAAAAGATGAGAAATACCAGGTTGTGGCTGCAGTGGTATCATCTCCTGTATGAGCTCAGGCACCTGTGGGAGGCTGTGAATCAAAGCCTGCTGTTTTGTGACCTAGAGTACAAGCAACACAATATTGGAGAGGGGTAGAGTCAGGGTGTCCTCTTACTGCTCCTTGGGTCATTTCTAAGTTGTGGATGATTTTTCTACAGAAAAATACATAAATATAACAAACTTCACCTCTCCGCATACCCAACCAGCAGGCTACAGCTTCTTGCCTTCCTGGCTATGCACTCATTCAAATTTAGGAGGTGGTAAGTTCTCTCTAGCCTGCTGTCCTGGATACTCATGTGAGACATCAGAGCTGGGGGCTCGTCTGAGGTAGATGACTGCTGTAAGTACAGGGGAAAAGTTCTACCACTGCTGTTTTTATTGTATGCATTATAGTTCAAGTGAGTTAAGAGCTAAGAATTTACTTGGACTCTTCCAGAAACTCAGGCCCATGGATAGCTGTTGTCATAGACTTATGCAAGTATTTGTTTGTTTGTTTGTTTTTGGTTTTGTTTTAGGAAGTAAGTTCCATTAAGACAGAAATGTTTGGTAGCATACTTTTCAAGGCAGGTAGCTACCTACCTTGGTAACATCGTTCCATGTTCAGAGAAGATTCGGGCTGGACTGTCCAATACTTAGCACGTTTCAGGTATCTAACCAGCTTAGACAGGTTTTCCTGAAGTTATCTACCATACTTAGGCACCTACATAACAGACTATATATCTAAGCAGCCTGTTGAATACGGGTCTCAAAACCTCTGGGTCTGAGTCTCCACTGTTTGTACCTTATCTGCCTCCTATCTTGGGATTTGTTTAGGTAGGAGGAAGCTGCAGGAGACTGTTTTTGCCTTCGTGTTCACATTCAATGACACTGTCCTAGGCACATCCTTGCAGTTAAGTGCTGAGGTCTCATGATAGGCTGGGAATGACACTCCCCATAGGGAATCATAGCCATACACCTTTCCCCATGTCAGTCTCAGAGAAAAGGCAGCTAAAGTAACTTTACTTCACCCAAGCATGGGACAATTCAGCCCCAAGGTAGACAGCAGCCCAACAGCCATCAAAAAGGGCTTCACAGATGTTTTGTGAACATGGAAGACCTTTTCTTGTTTAATGCTATAGGTGGATGGATGCTGTGCTTCAAGTCTCTGAAGGAGTTCAGTTCTTTGGGCTTGATGGGTAACATGTAGCTGCCTTTAGGTTGGGTTTTGATTTGTAAATGAAAGATAAATTATGAAGTAATCACTAGCAACAATGAGGATTTAGTCTCAGTTCTGATATTTCTATGTCCATTTGATCAGAACCAGTTAAAAAATTAGGACAGAGTATCAGCACATACCAGTGTCTCCCATCGTATCATCATCTTGAGCAGCCGAAATACAAGAGGAAAAAAATGGAGCTCTGTATCGATTTTTGCTATCACATTTGGTTCTTGGGTACTGCAGCATCCTCAAAAATGTGAGAATAACTGTAAAGTTTGGAAGGATGTTGTCTAGAAGTTTTTCTGTTTTCCATGCTCTTTTATCCCTGGTTGAAGAAGAGATTCACAGCACACCACTTTCTGCATTGGTTACATGCCTCGGCATAAGACAGATCCATTGGAATGTGAACATTGAGTCAAGTGTGAAAAATATAATATATTCTCTTATAATACATAATATAAATATAATATCTTCTCTTCTCTTTTCTCTTCTCTTTCTCTTCTCTTCTCTTCTCTTCTCTTCTCTCTTCTCTTCTTCTCTTCTCTTCTCTTCTCTTTCTCTTCTCTTCCCTCCTTCTCTCCTCTCCTTCTCTTCTCTTCTCTCCTCTTCTCTTCTCTTCCTCTTCTCTTCTCTTCTCTTCCTCTTCTCTTCCTTCTCTTCCCTTCCCTTCCCCTCCCTTCCCTTCCCTTCTCTCCTCTTTTCTCTTCATCACAAAAGGCAGTCCTGTAATACCTAGGTTTTCTAGGCTTTTCCATTTCCACAGGAGCTACTTGAATGTGCTTGACCCCATTTTGATGTGGCATTGAATAGCATGGCATCAAAAATAGAAGAGGGAAAAAAAAATAAAGGACAAACATTATACAATAAAAACCTTAATCATGTTGTTATAAGTTTAAAAAAGGTTTGAAAGTCTGGTGCTTTGTCTTTCCCATTTCACATGGTCCTGCTGCTAAAAAAAATTTCCCTGAGGTTCCTGCTGCATCTCTCCTATAAATGATTCTCTTTGATCAAAATCCAGTGCAAGCAGGGTTTTTTTTTTTCAGTCTTACAGAGGCAATGATTCCATATCACGGCATTGAAACTCTTGACAGCTCAGTGGGGGTGAGAAGAAGAAGCAGGATTATCTAAAAAAGAGAGAAAAAAGAGGAAGCAATTCAAAGTCAGGCCAAAGATGACAGGAGAATCAGGATAGCAGCTGTACAAAATCGTACTTGATCTCTGCCAGAGATGTGGTATGTAGGGGTGAATGACAACTTCTAATTAAAATTGTGACTGATTACCATGTAAGAAATGACACAATTTGTTGAAGACCTGGAGTCGAAGATGAATCACTTTTATTTGTGGAAAATGCTAATTTGAAGTTATGAATTTTTAGAGGAACATCTGTGGCATATTTTTGATAAAATTCACTCCATAATTAATTCCTTCTTTTTTTACTAAAACTTTTAAATTGCCTTTTATCCAAGCCCTGACTTTGCATTACAGTAAATAAGGATGAAGAAATACTGAAAACAAATTTGGAAAAGACCCTGACTGTAATTCAGCAGCCCTTATTTGAAATTCCAGGAATGAAGCAGTTTTAAAATACAGTATCTATTGTAGTGTAATAGATAAACAGATCTGCATCAAGCAACTCAGGATATTATTTTTCAGAGTTTTTGGACTGTTTACTTCTCATATATGCATGTGAACTGGATTCATATCCCTTTTCAAAGGAACACATGAATATGAGCATTATTCAAAACATGTGCTGACTCATTTGAAAGCACATTTTGAATCTGGATTCACACTGAGATTAGCCGGCTTCTGTGCTGTTTTCTCTTGAGACCTGTCTCAGTCATTGTCCAAGTTGATATTTTTCCACACTGAAGACTAAATCATTGTTGCCTTCTACTGGTTGCTTCACATTTCTCAGCCAGGGCAAAGCCCCTGGGAAACTACCTGGTGCAGGGTTTTCTTAGGATGAAGTCTTTGGGTGGCCAGATGCTAGTTTGTCACCCATTCCCAGAGTTGATCTCACATGGAAATTTGCAGGAACAGCAAGGAAAGGGTGGGGCTGCTTGGGTATTGCCATGTTCTCCCCTCAAGTCTCCCTGGGCACAGCCTAGGATGGTGAGAGGGGGCCTGGGCAAAACCCACATCAGGGACCACACTAATGGTTACACAGTATTGATGGTCACTAAACACTGACCCAAGCCTCTGTAGATGCTTTTTGCTATATATGCAATTCTTAAGCCCCAGCTGATACCAATAAGTTATAAAAGATAAATTTAATTCTCCTTACTTCATCTTCTTCTCCACATTTGATTAGCTAAGCTCTCCATGCTGTTCTTGTGCCTCTAAGAAACTCCACATGCATCATATCAACCCTATGCTTGTTAGGATAAATATAAGCAGGTTCCAAGTAGGAGTGTCACCTAAGCATGGAAATAAACATGAAGTCCCATTTTAAAGTAAGCAATAGTTGTATACAGAGCAATGCATGGTGTTTAATATGACCAGCTTGAATCTGAGTCTTGTTTCCTGCTGTCAGAAGAAAGCATCGCATGGATTTCAGTGAGATCTGGATCACTATTTCTTTCACTATTTCATTGGACAACGCCATTAATTACTTGGACCATTTGGCAGGATAGTATAGCACAGACAGGGACTGAAATACTGAACTGAAGGTGATGTGGCACATATGAAGGCTGAAGTGAGGACAACTCAGCAGTTTATAGATTTACATTTCAAAAGGATGGGTATTTTGGCTTTGAGAGGAAATCAACTCTTTAACGGACTTTTTTTGTTCTTTTAGAGAACTTGTCAGTTTCTCTGATTAAAAAGAATCAGCATGTATGTCTCCATGGCATTTTTTATATCTAAATATTTAAAATGTAGTGCTTAACCTTTTTAATAAGATTAGTATCTTAAAATACACTCACATAGATAAATATTTTCCAAACACCTTTCTTCACTGGCTTGCTCCAGAATTCAATTGACTTTTTACACTTAAAGATAAATCTTAATTTTTAGATGTTAATTATCACATTTTCACACTATACAGAGTTATTATATACCTCTAGGCTATTGCTAGATGATCTTAGTTTTAAAAATGTGGGGGTGGAGAGCAAAGATTTTGCCTGTTTGTGTATGCCATTGTTTATGCCTATAGTTAGTTTTACAGAGCAGAAAGTGAAATTGTGCATTTCTTTTGCAACTCTTTCTTTATACTCTCTCCTTATGCAAACCACATTTTAGAACCGGCATACAACTGTCAAAGTCAAATTTTAAGTCTACATTCCTGTTTTGTTCTGAAGTTACACATCATTATGAGTTACCAATTAAGGTACATATGCAAACACCATCTCTCCCTGTGAGAATACAGAAACACAAGATGAAGGTAAAATAAACTGGCAAATATGAATGTACTTCTGCCCAATGCTTCTCTTTCCATCTAGCCTAGGAAGCATGGCCTTGGAGCAGTTAAAGTAGGGTCTTTTCTGTATTGGTACATTGCAGAGCTATGGCAATAAGAGGTCTTGAGCACTGTTCTTGCTTCACCAAGAAGATCTCTACTGCACTGTATTATCCACAATGCTGAAGCAAATTACAGGACAAAAAAAAAAAAAGTTTAGAAAACTGCCCAAAATAAAATAAAAATCTGGTCAGAAAAGCAATGTGCATTTTCTTATGTGGCTTCCTGTGATGGATGAGCTTGATCCTGTAACCGAACTAGCGGTAGCTTGGTACAGGATCCAAAGGCGGTAAAGGCCTGAGCAGTAGTTGGGTCAAGAACTCCTTTAGTTCCAATCTGTTCTCTGAAAACCCACAAAGGAGCAGAGTGACGCAGTCAGCATCGATGTGTATGAGCTTGGAACACTGATCATGTGATTAACACGTGAATAGCCAGTGGCTTTTCCAAGACTCATTTATCAAGGAATAAAGAAAGTTGTGGGTACAAGGGATCTCATGCATACCTTTCCAATCACATGTAATGTGACTACAAGCCAACCATTTTATTCCATAAATATGACAGCCTACATGAGCCTTCTTTGAGCTCTCCCTGCTAGGCAGCGTGGCTGCATTGCGGTGATCTCCCCTTGAGCTGGGACACCTCTCAAGGTTGCTCCTGGAGGCAGAGAGACCTTTCACCAACTGCAGATCTTTGGTAAGTGACTGATAGAATGCTGAATTAATACTAATGAAACATTACTAATCCATGTAGCTATTAAATATTAATTACTATAAACCTTTTATAGATAATTCCATTAGACATAAACCATTGTCCAAGTCTGAGACTAAGATTGGACCTGGCCACACCTAAGCTCCATCAGGAGTTTAGAAAGCAAGGGGGTCCACTCTGAATGTTGTGACTCAATGGGAGGGTCTTCCTTAACTTTTTCGTCTCTGGTCTCTGTGTGAATCATTCTAACTTGATTCTAACTCAGTTTTCCTTTGTATGTTTCTTCCATTCAATAATTAATAGAGTGAACCTTGCCATCGAACTTATTGAACCTTGGTAAACCATTGTTAAACTTTGTTAAATTCCATAAAATTTATTGAACGCTGTCAAGTTATTGTTCTACCTCAATAAAACACATTGCTCCTTCTCTCTTTTGAGTGACGTGCATTCCACTCATTCGCAACACTTCCGTTACAGTCAATGGTGGAAAATAAGCACAGTAAACTTGGGAATCCCTGGAATATAGAAGTGAATCACCAAATCCATTCGTTATGTTTTAGGGAGAACCAAGACATAACTTCATCCTAAACCCTGGTCATATAATCCCATGTTAAAATTCCTCTTGGAAGGATTTGTACTTTGGAGAGAGATCAAATATTATATATTTGCACACCCATTTGCTGTTTTGCCAACATCAGTCTGGATTTACCTCACTATATTTAGGCACCTCACTAAAGTGCCTCAATTAACAGCTAGGTCTTTTTTGACTCTCTCTTCCAGAGTTCGGATAGGATTAATCACCCTCTGGGAATGTTTATCTCTATTCTTTACTCTCTGAGTTTCTCAGGTACCAGAAAATATCTTTGAACCATTTTATTTACCAGTAGAACGTTTTCTGACTTCCTGCTTACAAACTGGTGTACTCATAAACAACAAAATTTTGTCTTTATTAACTTTCATTTGTATTTTGCTAGGTTAAATCAAATTCTTCCAACTTTATTCCATATATAGGTTGATAACTGAGCAGCATTTCCTGTACCTATTTCAGCTTGAGTTCCTCTTTCTCAGATATGGGTGACTAGAAGAATATACAGTCTAGCAGATTAGTGCTCACCAGGGCCTTGTATAGTAGTACTAATATTTCCCACTCTCCCTGTATCTGCATCTTTATATAGCAATGCCTTGCTGGTTTTGGACTTATTATGAGATAATGTTATTTTTGGAATTATGGAATGTCCTCAGGAATCTCCTTCATGCACCATATAAAATTGACCTAAGTTCACTGCAAATTTGAAACTGCCTGTGTTTATGATTTTACAGCTCTCAAGTACTGGACTGGTTTTTACTTGAATGTATAAAAGCCAAACTGTAAGTGAAACCTACAGAGGAGAGGGGACAAGAAATAATACTTTGTATTCTTAACTGACAGCTTTGCTAATTGAGCCTGAATCCCAGCTGTTAGGTTGAGTTATACCCTTTTAAATCTCATCACCCATATAGAAGCTTCTGTAGATGAGTTAAGATACCAAATCCCCCTCATGTAGTCCCCACTTTTCAGTAAGTTTATACAGGTGCCATTGGTTAGTCCTGCATTTTGATTTTGCCAAGCAGTTCCGGTAATGGTGATGATGGTGCACACAAATACAGGCCTAACAGTCCAGCGTTTTAGTTAATGTATGGGCTTTCGTGCTCTCTGCACAAGAAGTGTCATTTCCTAGTAGTCCCAGCAGAGATGATTTTGAAAGTACATGGGGACAAAGTCTGCTTCAGTACATTGGTGTAAGTTTTAGAGAAGACCTGCCCTTTAAAGAGGACATGTTGTTTTGCTTATTGTTTAACATTAGACT
Organism: Theristicus caerulescens; assembly: GCA_020745775.1. NCBI lineage: Eukaryota > Metazoa > Chordata > Aves > Pelecaniformes > Threskiornithidae > Theristicus > Theristicus caerulescens. Next base: position 122,702,996 of record CM036559.1, on the reverse strand, counting down.
TGTTCTAATACTTTAAAGCTTCAATCAAAGATCAAAAGGCATCACTGTGGAAAAAGACATTATTTAAAAAAATAGCGAATAAGTTTCTGGATAAATATTGAAAAGATTATTTTTAAAAGGATAATATTCTCTAAAAGCTGTAAAATATTCACTCTTCTAAGCATTATATGCTTCTTTCAGGCTTTCCCTGTATCATACATTTAAATAAAATATGTAAAGCTGACATTTTATGTCATCTCTCTATGAAATAGGGCAAACTCATAAATCAGTCTGAATGCAGACGATAACAATATACAACTTTGGTTCAGAGAGCACATATTCATAAATCCAAGTGCCTTTTGAAGTTCAATCCCTTATACTTGTCACAGCCTTCTTCTGTCCTCTCAGGATAGAGGTCTCTCCTCAGTTCTATGAAAATAAGAGTTGGTGGGAAACATAGTTTTGATAGCTACCATTTTGGATTACATAGCAAGGAGGTGGAGATTGTCTGTGCAAAGGTCATTGCCTTGTGCAAGGTAAGCTGAAGAGCAGAGACAAGTTCCCTTTTGTAGTATTGTGTCAGGATGTCTCCAGATCAGAGACAGAAAAGATCTCATCAGATCCACTTGCTAATGAGCAGTGCCCTCAGCAGGCAATCCTTTGGGTGTCATTATCCTGTAACAAGTTTCAATTTCATACAACAGTGCCAATCTACTTCAGATTTCTCAAACATACTCTTCTGACTGGTCTCACATTTTTGATCCTTTATTTCCCACTGATGGAGAGGATCCTTGATCATAGAATCATAGAATTGTTTAAGTTGGAAAAGACCCTTAAGATCATCAGGTTCAACCATTAACCTAGCACTGCCAAGTCTACCACTAAACCATGTCCTCAAGCACCACATCTACACGTCTTTGAAACATTTCCAGGGATGGGGACTCAACCACTTCCCTGGGCAGCCTGCTCCAGTGCTTGACTACCCTTTCACTGAAGAAATTTTTCCTAATATCCAACCTAGACCCACCCTGGTGCAACTTGAGGCCATTTTCTCTTGTCTTATCGCTTGTTACTTGGGAGAAGAGACCGACCCCCACCTTGCTACAACCTCCTTTCACGTAGTTGTAGAGAGCAATAAGGTCTTTGCTCAGCCTCCTCTTCTCCAGGCTAAACAACCCTAGTTCCCTCAGCTGCTCCTCATAAGACTTGTTCTCTAGACCCTTCACCAGCCTTGTTGCCCTTCTTTGGACACACTCCAGCACCTCAATGTACTTCTTGAAGTGAGTGGCCCTAAACTGAACACAGTATTCAAGGTGTGGCCTCACCAGTGCCAAGTACAAGGGGATGATCACTTCCCCAGTCCTGCTGGCCACGCTATGTCTGATGCAAGCCAGAATGCCATTGGTCTGATGAGAGGAAGGATACAGTGAACCATGCAGCCCACAGTGAGAGCTGAAAACGGGGAACGTGAGATGGTGGAGACTGATGACACAGCTGCATCAACTACAGATACCCTCGGAGGAAGCCAGACATGAATCCATTATACAGACATGACTCACTTCCAGACCATCCAATCAGCAAGCTGGCTGACTCAAATACTGCTGCAGCAGAAAGAATAACCTCCAGAACAGAGTATGAATGGTCAGCCATCTGTCAGGGTCACTGTCAGTGGCTGCCAGGATCCATTTTGCTCATTAACATCTTGCAAGCAGGTTAGATGTGAACAAGGAATATTTTGATATCCTCCCTGGGATAATACTTTGCAGCTGAAGCAGTCCTGAAGAGGTCCACCAAGAGATGAGGTTAAGTAGCAGTTACATATCCCAAACAGTGATGGAAAAATACCCAGAATGTCATGAAGAAGTATTATGGTTCTAAATGACCATGCAAAAGGGTTTTCTAACCCTTGATCCAGAACTGCTCTGTAGTTTGTGTCCTCTATAACAGCAGAGGTAAGGGAGAATCTCCTTTAGTTCAAGTGCTCAGGACACTACCAAAGAACTTCAGTTGTTATAAACCAAAGTAACTGGAAAATAGAAATTTGCCACATATTCTCAGTATGTGCAAGGCAAGCAGAAAGGTTTTCAGTGAGATATCCAGCTGGCAAAACCTGGGATGCCTCCGGTGGCCTGCATTCCCAGCTGGTGTAAATCAAGCACTGTTGTCAGCAGAGGTGCATCAGTTTCCGCTAGCTGAGAGTCCGATACAAAGACTTCAGTAATGTAGTATTGATTTTCACTAGCTGATGACTTCCAACTACAGGTTTTCAGATCATAAGAAGTTAGAGTCTTTCTAATTATTGTTATGGCCAGACTGCACATGGCAGTGATAACCTAGGAACTTCACAATGTTCTCCATTGCTGTTGTGTTTGTTAGAAGTGGGTTACATTTCTTTATAAGGTCTGTTTTCACATAGGCCTTCAAGTTTTAAAAGGGATCTCATCTAAATGCAAAATTAAGGTAATGATATTATTTTCCTTAGTTGAGAAGCCAAGTTAATTAACAGTTATGAAGAATTTTGACATGTCTAGATAAAAGGCAGGTACAACCAGAATGTATCCTTGCTTTCCCCAGCATGGTCTAGCCCCATGGCTCGTAATTATTTCGACATGCACATTATTAAAACCGCATGGGGTTTTTTTGTCCATTTTTATGTCTTCAGTTTAAGTTTTATAAATATTCTAACAGGCTATTCTAACTTTAAGGATCTAACAGGGGTGGTAAATCTTTAAATCAAATTGACTATATCAGGGAACTGTATACAGGTGAGAAAGTATCTGTTACAGCAAATATAGGATACAGATGTTTATAGAGAAAAAGGAGAAAGAGGCAGACCTTTAAGGAGGGTTTAGCTCATACTGTATTTTATGACTCCTTTAGAAAAGTTCAAACATTTCAGCTAGAGATTTGCTCTGTAAGGCACTTGATTTTAACAAATATGTTTACCAACAGAATGACAAGTAAACAATTGTTCCAAAGCCACAAAACATTACTCCCAGGTTAGCATTTTGTTAATAGCATTAGCTTAAGGAATGACACAAAAAAGAAGCCACGAATGCATGTGTCTTAAGGGAATATGAGGAGAGTAGTAGTTTATGTAGAAAGCAAAACTAGATTTTATTATATCAATGAAAAAATCCAGAGATTTAAAAATGATCCCTATATTCCAGCATCATAGGCAATGGGCTTTGATTCTAACTACAACCTGGAGTGCTTCACAGGGAAAAAAATATCTCTTTTCCCCTGTAACATTGTTACTAAAAATAAGGAAACTTACTCTGGCCAAGGTGATTATAGCCTGACTACGGTCATTATCAATGGTTACATTCCTGAGCAAAATAGTATGAAGTTAGGCAAAGATCAACTACTAACGAATGTGAGTCAAACTGGTATCCCTGATCCGACAAATAGTTTTCAGGAAATCCCAGAACTGCAATGTCATCGGTGGCTATGTATATGAATAGATGAAGGACAGACAGATGTTCTTATTTTTCTGTACTTCTCTGAAACATTTCGATTCATAAGAACCACTGCATATTACAATCTCACCTATAAGAGGTGTTCCAGAGGAATGCTCTGAAATAGCCTTTCCCAAAAAATACACATTTAATGAAGAGCAATGAGAAATTGCACTTCTGTGACTGCCTGCCTGTAATCCTGCAACAACTTGCTGTCTTTCCAGCCTTAGTCAGAATCCATATGCTGCTACAAGGGAAAATGTTCAGAGGTCATGGATTTAAGTGTTACCTACACAATGCTACCTGTCCTTCACTATGTACGACCAAATCATCACCACCCACGTAGCTCAAAGCTTGAGCCTCCCCAACTCATGGGTGGAGTTGAAGCACAACCAGAGCGGAAGGTGGTGTGCTCTTTGGCAAGAAAATACTGTGATACACTGACTAGCATTTATGAATAGGACTTCTTACCAACATCAGCTGGTTAGAAGAAACTGTTTTATCTTGCCAGACGAGGCCTTAGTATTTCATATATTTATACCATCTACTTTGGAATTAGAATACATCTACTTTGGAATATAGAATATAGAATATTTCCTTCCTTACAGGGAGGAAACCTTCCAGACTCAGAGATTTCCATCTGGTCCCAAGCATCGAAGCATGACTCCTCAGGAGTGCTGGCCACAGCGAAAACACTACGGCATGTTCTTGACACAGTATACTGCTTGCCTAAAGCAGTCAAATTAGATTCATGGTCTCCATCCTTATCTTCAAGACCCACAATATCCCAGAGGTACCATTCAAACACCAGGTACTCAGTGTTCTTAACATAATATAGATACAAAATGCACACATGCTTATAAACAAAATTCAAAACAAAACTCTGTTCACAGTCTGATTATGAGAGAAAGGTGGTGAATATAGTCGATTTATTTAATGCTGTCTTTAGAGGCAGCCAGATAGTCTGCTGAACACTGTACAGCCTGTGTAAAACACATGGCATTTACTATAAGACTGGCTGCATAAGAACTTGAAAAGAATATGCTCCCTTAAGGTTTCCTTACAAATGTGATAATAGCTGGGCATCTTGTCATATTCCCATGCGCTCCTCTTGCAAACATTATTTTGTAATTCTTGAAAGAAACAGAGAAAATAAACCCAAGATGAGAATTTAACTACTGTTGATTGCAGAATACAACCCTATTTCACTAAGATGCTTTACAAATCTGAAAAAAGGAAAATCTGTAGTACAATAATTAATATACAAACTATTAAAGGAAGCATGGAGTAATTAACGAAACAGCAAAGAGCTTCCATCATGGAAAAGGACAATAATGACTAGATCTGTTCTACAGGAAAGATGTTGTAAACTAACCCAATGAAGCTTAAAGTTCCTGAATTTCATTGGTTTGTTTGTTTGTTTTCATACAGAGTGTCATTTATAGGAAGTCACACATTCAGTACTGCTTCATAAAAATTTTCTGCAATGCAATGCTTTTATTTTCAAGCATGACTTGCACTAGGTACACAGGGTAACAGTAAAGAAGATTCTACATTATTTCTTAATCAAAACTTCAACAGGTCCACTGCAGCTATCTTTTCTTAGAAAATGGGCTCTCTACAACTCAGCACCTAGGGTGTCCTGTTGAGAAAGAGATTAGAAATGGAGATGCAAATCAAAGTCTCTGAAATATAAGAGCATCCATGAAGAATAATAATAAAAAATATATGACACCTGAGATGTTAGAATCTCCTCTCGCAGGTGAAGGAATAACTAATAGGCTGGATTCCTTCTACAGTTGACAGAGGGGGGTACTACTCTTGCAGATTAGGAAAATTTGTCATCTCTCTGGAGTTCATTGGAAGCATCAATTCTGTTGACACATGGACTGTAGATGCTCTTTGGGCAGCATCCATATCTGTAAGGTTCAAGCACTTACGTTTCAGTGAGGTAATAACAAAGTTAGGCAGTTAACTTATGATTGACTGGGATCTACCATCAGCTTGTAGAGAAAGAGTAGTTCGCACTGACAGGAGCTCATTTTCACCACATGGTTAGATAAACTGTATGGCCCCCAGAAACAGCTTGGTTTGCACAGGTATTTATGCCTTAAGCATATGTATGCCATTTTAAAAATCTGAACTAAGATCTGATGGAAGTTACGGTTAGGAAAACAATAGCAGCAGCTACAATTTATTATGATAGCATCATATTTCAGGATGTAGGTGTAAATCCATCCTTCACTGTCAGACAGTTCTTCCTGAATTTCTCATTCACCATTATAGCGTCACTGATGCAACAGTAGCTGGATCCAAGAGGAACTCTTACCATCAGTTCTCTATAGCTCAGTCTTATGCATTAGGATAAAAGATACAAGAAAAAGTAGAGGAAAGATTTAAACCAGTAGTTCTCGAACTCTCTGTATCAATGGGCTGAGGTGAAATGTTAGCATTTGTCACAGACAGCAATGCAACTTTAGCATTAAACTTCTAATTGAAAACACTTTAAAGGATATGTATGTTTCACTAACATGCTTAAATTGATTTATCATGGACTTCAGTAGAACTATGTCCTAAGCTGCTGTGATATCTCAAATGAGAAGCGAGTGACAGCAAAGTCATGTGACATGCATGCAACAACTAGATGATTATGTATAAAACATGAATTAGTGCTACACTGATTGAAGACCTTCTCTAAAATGAAAGCAGCAAGAGATTTTCTCCAGTTGTACTTCTGTTATCCTGAACAGATTTCTGTTTCAGAGAGAGGCAGGTCTGCTGGCTCCAGGAGCTGCAAGCTGAACTCCTCATACAGCTGAGTGCCACAAAGCCACAAGTACCACGTACCTGGGGAGACGAAACATGGAGTGGTCCAGGAGCACTTCACAGATGAGGAATGACTACCCATCCACAGGGATCCTGGCATTCAAATTATAGGACGTGGACAGTGTAGGCATGAATGATGGAGCAAGCCAACCATGCCAGCCCAAATAACCCCTGCTTGCTCCTTTCTCACAGCCAGGCAGCCCCTGTACCTACTGCCCTGCCAGAACATGTGGCAGAGCTTTAGAGACCTTATCATAGGTCTCTGTGTTGCTCAAAAGCCATAGCTTGGTCACTCTTTTTTTTTCTTTCTTTCTTTCTTTTCTTAATGCAGAAAGATCTACTGGGTATGCAGATATATTGCCTTATATTGACAGTGTATCAGCAGTCACAGTATAACTGATGATCTGCCCCAAGGTGTGACTGTTCAGACATTTTTGTAGTCTGAGGGTCTCTATTAGCACGAGGATGAGACAATGATTAGGAGATCAAAGCCCAACACTGTAAAAGAAAATCTCTCTCTTGTACCGCCAAAGGTAACAGGTATGGAATTACCATACATATTTTTTGTCATCCTGATGCTTTCCCCCGTAAATAATTATATCTCCTGTTCACTTATTCATATCTTTTAAAAATTCACTGTTTTATTTATTATCTTTGAAATTATTTTCATGCACTGTGCCCTCTCATCAACTCAAATGTTAATAAAGATTCTGTTTACCATTTGCAATAATAATCATATTTTCATTCTTCCATCTTTATTGTAGAGCCTGCTTTGTCTACTAGATTATACATATAATTCTCCTCTATGTTCACTAGTAAGAAACTATGATATGATGAAAATAATGTTTATGAAAATGTAATTTACACTCTTTGTGTTAGGGAAAGTCAGTCACACTAAGTAATGTGCATTTTAGGGGACTTATTAGATATGAGGAATGCTGTTCATGACTGAGAACTCCCCACTGATGAGGTGTGAAAGATTGTTTTGTATCATTTGCAGAATGCCGATGCCTGGGACTGGGATCTCATTTCTGCTGTATCTAACATCATTTAAATTACAGTGAAGGAAGAAAGGAAGTGATGGTTGGTGTGGAGGAACAGGATCAGGTGATGACTGATTTATTATGATAATGTCAGAGATTTGGCTTGACTGTGATCTTTTAAAAGAGCTTTTCTGTGGAAAAGTAGTAGGCATTAATGTACATTGTCTGCTACACGCAATGAGATTGGCAGCACATTTTCTGTGTTGAACAGCAATGCTCCCTTCAATTGGAATCTCCATCTCAATTTCAGTTAGACCTGCTAGTGTATTCTGACTTTAACACTTGTGTGAACAGGTTATACAGACAGCAAAAATGATGTAATTGAGCTGAAAATTCCTCTTCTTTTCATAATAATTGTATATTTCTATGAAGTAACATAGAGGATTGGAAGGTGCTCCCCTGTATGACCTTGAACTGGTAATAAGTGCTGGGAAGCTCGATACCAGGTTTCGTCATTCTCTGGCCTGTGGGAATGTTTCTCTTTCATCATATCTCTTGTAGAAAATCTAGATAGGCTTTGGCTATTCAGGCTCTGTGCATGGTGGGTGTGATGGGTGGAAATTTCAGCTGATGTTTAAAATACAAAAGCATAAAGATTTCACATAGATAATATCTTGCTAAAGCTGGAATTATAAAAACAATGCTCCCAAATAGGAAATAAGTAGTTACTCTTTATCTCCTAGAGTATTTTCTAGGCAAGGAAAAAGGTGAAGGGGTTTATTTTCCAGGTATAAAAGGAACCCGTGTTTCTAAAAGAATGGTTGTTCTTATCTTCTCCAAAATGAGACAAAGGAAACCCAAGAATGAAAAAAAGAAATAGGAAGCTAACAGATCATTGCCAGAATCTGAGGAGTTGCTAAAGGGGTCTATGAAGAAGTCTAAATATATGACCTGCGTGTTATCTTAGAACTTATAATGTGCCTACATCCATCCACGTGCACAGGAGTATGCAATACCTGTACACTTGCTTTCAGAATTGTCATTGGTTAAAATTCCCAAGTTTCTTTGAGAAATGCAGCCACTAATACTGGCTACAAGTAAGTGTACATACAAGCAAGTGTACATACAAGTAATTGTACATACAAGCAAGATGTGACCATTGGTCTTGATGGAAATGGCAGCAGTTCCCACCACATGATAGGCTTCACATACATTTAGGGGGCCTCTATTTCCCCCCTTTCCTACCCTAACACATGCCCCTGGTGTGTCCCTCCAAATAGGATCCCAGCTCCATCTCCTTACTTATCTCCGTCCTCTCAGTACCTTGGTCATCTTGCACCACTCTCCTGTTACATATCCCTCCATTGGGATACCAATACACTTTCCTGAACCCTAAAACTGGTGGAAGTATAGGTAGCAAGAAAAGTGAGCTAACAGGAAGGCATGGGATGGTATAAAGCAAAGCACAGACGATACAACTTCTGAGCACTCAGGTAACACCAGCTCTGACTCCCTTCCACCCACTTGCTTGTCAGCAGGATGAGGTTAGTCAGTCTGCAAAAGCTTGTGTTAATAATTCCTAATTCTCATCACCTGCAGCTCACTTCTTAGGAATTTGCACAACTTGCAGGATATGAAGCACCATATGCCCTTGGGCAGAATAGGAGGATGATTAATTTCACAAACCAGAGAGAAGTTTTGGAACTCACTCAAATGTCTACCTTTCCTGAAATAGAAACATTTTGAAAACCAAATGGATAATAATAATAATTTTAAAAAGACATTTAAAACAGAGAAATTTGTTCTGCAAGGGACAGCAGTCAGCACTGAAAGCCTTGGTTCAGTCCCCAGGCATGGCTGGGGGAGTACAACAGTCCTGAGGTGTTGCCATGTAAAATGAACAGAAGAAAGCAAGTGAGGGATGATTTTACTTTAATTTATGACCAATACCTAGCCCCAGAGGCCTTGATTCAACATAAATTCCACCTAAGCCTTGGTACCTCTTGTTGGCTCTAGGCTTTCAGAGGCAGCCAGCCAATAGGAAATGCTAGGCTCAGGGACTTAAGTGGAATTTAGGCTGCGGTAAAATTGGCTGAAGTATGGTTTTCATAGATTTGTTTTTCCTTGAATTAAGATAACTTTAAAAATATATCTGCTTGGGCATTTAGAATAATATTCTCAAGTTTTCTCTATGGCCGACTCAAAAATATTTTCAATCTTTTTCATTTATTATAAAAGTCAGGCAACACCAGTGACAGTAATGACAAAGCCATATAGTTTATTTGCATGTGTTTTGAAAAGATACCTTCAAGTAACTGGAAAGAAGGGTCTAGATTGTTTTTGATTTAGCTTCTAATAACATTTCAATGTGTAATAGAAGTTTCCAGGTGATTTTTATGAATTTACAACCAGGCTGCTGAAAAACCCTGGTCAACAATAAGTAACTAAAAGCCATTTGCAATGTACACAACTACAAGATGTCTTGGCTCTGGGAGTCTACTCAATGCTCAGTTTCAGCTTGTCCAGTGTATTGTAGTTTTGAACATTCAAAAAATAGTCCCCTCTCCAGTACCACCCTGATTCCACTACCACTCCAATTTAATGGAAAGTACAGCTGTGAAGAATTTGCAGATGACTTTTTGACTGCAGATTTAGTGAAGTAAAACATCAAAAAACTTTGAGAATTCATTCTGATGTCACTAAATTGTTCAGGATGTGGGAAAAAAATAAAAAAGAGTGTAATTCATCCAATTTTGTTTCTGTAAAATGATTATTCATTTAGTGATTCCATATAAACTAATAACAATTAGAAGTATCTCAAATTTTTCAGACTCCAAATAGTTTTTTATTTTTTAAACAATTAAAAATTTGGGGTTTGATCCAAAATACACTTTTTGTCAAGGAACAACAACAAAAAATCATTATTCACCCAGCCCTATTCTCAGGAGGAAGAGATAGTAGGGCCATATCATCAAAAAATCTAATAAGTTCAAAAGGTACTGTTTAAAAATGGTAAAATATGATTAAATTAGCAATATAGCTAAAATGTAATGATCCAGATGAAACTAAACATCTGATTTTGGAGCAGTCTGTGAGCACTAAGCAATGCCTGAGGACTAAATTCCAAAATCATTTTAAAAGCTTTCAGACTGTGCTCTCAGTTACAAAAGCATGTCTGAGAAAAGAATGATGCAGAGGGGAGAACAATAAAAGGTCGCATTTCTCTGAAGCATCAGACAGCGTGTTTAACAATAGCTGAGCCTCCAAAGACATTAATCTTTCATTTCAGGATATCACAACAGTAGGGTAAAAGTGAAAATGTAGAAAAATTGTTTATGCAGAACTGGGATATTTCAGAAGCCAAAAGGGATAATTTCATGTTAGCAATTGTCTATCTATTGTAATTGCCCATGTTTAAAGAGCTGGACAAGGATTCGTAAACAGCTACATGGATACTCTACTTAGGGCTGGAAGGCCACTATGACACTCTTTTCCCAGGCATCCATAGAGGGGTGGATGTTCACAGTATGTCTGGGGAAAGCTTGCTTGACTGGCGTGTCACTACAAGCCACAGAGAGAACACACAGATGCTAAAGCCCCAGAATGGGGTGTTGAATCTCCCAGGAGAGGTTTGATCATGACTTGGCAGGAGCATGCTCTAATCCCTATGGGATAATATATGACCCCTTTTTTAATTTTTATTTTTGCATAAAAATTACAACCCTAAATACTGATGAATGAATCACATGAAAGAGACCACAGGCGAACTCTTGAAGCAAAGTTACTCATCTTAGAGTGATTGGAGGATTTCAGCCTTGTGAGAAGATTGAAAATCTCTGTGTCCTTGCTGTGTGAATCTCAGTATGGGTCATGCATAGACCAGACTATTTTTAATCCATGATCCAGGCATTTTCCTGCATTTTATTTAGTTTAGAAAAGCTTGTTTGACCATTCACTCTGCCATGGTGGACTTTCACAGGCTTTGCGGCATACAATAAAATTGGAGGTAAGTGAACACAAAGGTGGGTAGCAAAATTGTGAGCAGATAGCACATTCAGGACAGCATTTACTGTACATGAATGAATGCTTTCTTCTGAGTAGTCATTCCTACCAGTATTCCTTTGCAAATGACCCACAAACAGTCTCAAGTGGATGCTCAAAGTACTACTACATTGTGGATTGAAGGATTATACCTCCAAAAGGAATCCAAAAGAGATGCTTATCTAATGCATTCTGGCATAAGAGGCTTTCTGGACACCAGTGGGCCACCCAGCACACTTAAAAAAGACCCCAGAACTGTAAGACAAGCATTAGTCAAGTGTTCTGTAATAGCGAATAAGTCTTGATGCTTGGCATAACACAAAGATTTGAAAAATCCCTCTATTAAAAACAGAATTATCTTTCTTTCTTTTAGATATGCGGAAATTTTGTCGCTACAGAGACCACTCTCCCTGGATTGTGAGGCAGCATCCCATGCATCTCTGCTTATTCACATGAAGAATTTACCAAATATTTGCCATGCTTTTTGAGGGCTATGAATTGCTCCCTGTTTTCTGGTGAGTTTGTCAGTAAGATCAATTTCTGGAATACAGTCACATTTCAGTGTGACTTCAAATGCTAATTTTTAATGTGAAATAGTAAACTTGCTGATGAGTAATTTTTCCTTCCAAAGAGGTTTAATTATTTAGCCTCCCCATTCTCTTTGATTGATGCATATTCCTTTTATTGGCTACTGTGACAATGAAGAAATTCAGGATGGGTTGTGAATAAAAACTGTCTGTTCCCTCAGGTATAGAACTTTTCTCTAAGTTTTCTTTGAAGTAGCTGAAGCTGCAGCAGGAGTCTGCTGAACTGCTTAAGCCAATTGTGGAAGTATTTTATTAATAAGTATAATTTTATTGAATTGTGGGGAATATCTGCTAAATTGACATGGAATTCCCTGCCCTTCTTCTAGAGCTGTTTTAAACTGCCTGTGTTGATCACTACGTTATTTCCCATAAACTTTAAAATAGGCAGAGGGACAGATAAGCTGTTGCTGTTGTGTGTGTTGGTGGAAAATCGGGCTGAGATGATTCTTCCTCTTCAGGATGGCCTCCATTTTCAGAGGCTGATCTCCTGACTCCAAATCCAGCTTTTCTTTGCGCAAAACATTTCAGTGTGTGTGATGTGCTGTAAGCATTTTAGAAACTTGAGACAATCTATTATATTGTAATGCAGGACTTTCTCCCAGAGTATACAGAGTGCCAAGTCATATCTTGCATGATGAAATACATGGATGTCTTCTCTGGTTGAGTTAGTGGGAAATGAGTCCTGGGCACTTTCAAATGTTCAGAGAAGGAAAACAAACAAACAAACAAACAAGCAACAACTAGTTAAATGAAAAAAACCAACTTTTGGTTTTTCTCATTCTGGTACTGCATATCAGGTCATTTAAGATTTCTATCCATGGTAGTGCCAGAAGCAATAACACCTGGAAGATCCTGCTAAGCATGATGTCTGAACCATTTACATTTATTGGCATCACAGATTTAAGCCCTTTCAGCTTTATTCCTGCCCTTTCTATTTCTGAGCAGGACACATCATGTTTCATGTAATTCCATGTGTAGGAAGTGTTCAGCTGAGATCTTAAACCCTAAATCCAACCATCTCAGCATGATAGGATGAGGTAAGAGCTTTCTCAGCTTTAGTTTTCACTGGGCTGGTAGATAAGTGTTTGTGGTCAGGTACAGCTGCAAGGAAGAGAGTTTCATTTCACATAATACTGGTTGTGTTCAGTTTATCCTGAAACACTTTGCAGAGTGTCATACTTTTGTGCAGTGCAATGCCATATGCGAAGGTGAACATGGCAGCTCAGTAAGAGCTAGTAATTACTGTTAGTTTAGCCCTAGAAATATCTGGATTATGCTCAGTCCTGAATGCATTCATTTCTAAAGCACATTCAGAGCTCTAAAGCAGCTGAATCTCCTAGTTTGTAAGTAGTCCTTTTGCCTGTTTGAGCTCTGGGGCCATAAATTGCACTCACCAAAGGACAATACAGGGTAGAGTGGTAGATGTTAGCTCATACCTAAAGAGTTGTCCAAGCAATGGAATACATGGAAAAATCCAGGTATTTCACCCTGTCACCTTGTGGCATTACATGTCAAGAGACTGTTGCCAACCCAAGAAAGTAAAATAAACCTTAAGTGATCAGTTTTCCCTGCTTAGCACTTCATTCACAAGTTTTAAATGATGCCCTACTTCACAACAAGTCGCAAAGGGAATTTTACTGAAGGGCTATATCTGTATCAGGAATTTAAAGAAAATAATTAGATTCTTGAATATTTCAACTCCCCTTTGACTCATAACTTTGCATTCATAAGAAAAGCTAATGCAGAGTGGTTTACACTATTCCACAAAGAGACATTGCCTGTCAAAACTGAAAAATTTCAGTTGAGAAGTTGTTTTTTGACGAATTTCTCCTTTTGACAGAAATCTATTTTGTTTTGTCAAAATTTCCTGTTTAGACATTTTCACATGCAATATTTTATTTTTCTGTTTCAAATTACTTTTTCTCTCAAATATGTGATTTACTGTGGAACAAAAAATATTTTTCAAAAGCTCAAGTAAAATGAATTATTTCGATATTATAAAAAATAAACGCAATAAATGATGCAGACTGGAGGAAGGGGTTAAGCTGCTAGTATTGCACTTTTTTTGAGATTTTTGCTTTCTTTTTGTATGCTGAAAAAATCTGTCTTCCCACCTCTGCTTGTTTGGGAATAAACTCATATGAACAAACACACAGAGAACATCTCAATAACTGGAATTTGCAAACAGTTTGTACGGCAAGAAATGTTATTCTTAATGCACTAAAAATGCCATCTGGGTCCTACTGTGCTGCTTTCATTTCTTTATATGTCAGAACTCAGCCAGTTTCTAAGAAGCTGACAGATTACTTGATAAGACTAATATATAATGATGCTTATTAAAAGTGTGTCTTTGCCACCAGAACAAATTCTAATGCTGTATTTAAAGCATCCAGCCTCTTTTTATAGGTGACAGTGAGCTAGACAATTTCCTACAGTCTCCACTGGAACCTTATAATGAAGCCTATTGACGTGCCCGATAGATTTACAGAGGAGTTGTTTTCCCTCCAAGATAATAGATGTCTGCAGAGCTTGAAGTATTTTGCACCTAGACCCATAACACAGTGCCAGGTTTTTGCCATTCACTCCTATTTCACAGGCTGGAAGTAACACTGAAGAACTGGATTTCCCACAGAGATGAAAGCTGACTTAAGTGTGTCACAGGCTCCTGTGTGGACAAGTCCCCCCGCCGTCATCTCTCAACAAAACACCTTCCAGGAGGAAGATACAGTCTAAGTGGCATTCTTTATTCTCTTTAGATGTCACTTAAAAATGAAGTCGGGTAAAGGACTGTAAAGAAAAAAGTCTGGGTTTAGGAAGAAATTGCTTCAACTGAGGCAGCCTTTCAGGATTCAGTTCCCCAAACCAGATGGAGTGGGTAGTATTCCCAACCTCAATTTCTTCAGGAAGCTTATTTATACATTTCTTAAGATGTTTGCTGACAAAACAGTATTAGAGCAGTATTAGATTAATTAAAGTTGTTCTCTATTCCAGCTTTTCCAGAAAAATCTAACCACAAAGTCTACAGCAACACTTAACCTCTAAAAGTAGCAAATATTATCAGATAATTTTGGGCTAACAAGACCCCTAGATGTCTAAGCATAGGGCCCTTCACTGTTCCCAGATTTCAGTAGCTCTTGCTTCTGTCTAAACTACGTAACAGCAGAGAGAGAGCTTGGTACAGAAGTATCAAATCTCAATCTAAGTCCCTGGAGGGACAGATGCCTGCAGTAGGCAGTCTGAAAATGGCTCAGTTCTCCTTTCTTCTACTTCGTCTCTTGTACTACTCTGTGGGACAGACAGCTCAGCTCATGAGGACTGTGGTGGGACAGCTGAAGAAACCATTGCCCTGAGCTGCTAATTACTGCTCCTCAGGCAAAGGTAGTTGGCAGACCTAGTTTATGTTTGTACTGAAGTAGACTAAGCATGCTCATACAATCTTCTGTCACATCTCAGCTCTTGGGGCTGTCACCTCCACCTGCAGGATAATAAGCAATGACAGACCTCTCCACTGTTGACATCTGAATTGAGGTATAAGTACATTTATGGACCAGGACCTGGAGGAATATCTTTTGCTGACTATTTGAATTATATAAACTGGTGACAAAATAGGATTCTTTGGTCAGCAGCGAAGCCCAGTGGCAGAGACACCCTTATGCCTTAGCATCAGTAGTGCTTAGGGCCTGTAATTTGCAGTTTTGTACCCTTTCACCTAAGGTGCTGTAGCAGTGGTTTTCCAGAGTCTCTGTGGCACTTTCCCCTTGTTTATTCCATGCCAAAATTCAGGTGCTATTGCCCTCACCACCTTCTACCTGCCAAACCCTGATGCTGGTGTTATGACAGGTTCTCATGGGAAGCGACTGCTGCTAGCATGAGAAACACCTCTCTTCACTTCTTGTTTTGCAGATTTTAGTTTATACAAAAGAAAAACAAGAAAAGCAGCACAGTAAACAGTAGTCAGTTATGTACTTGACAAATACTATCTAGGACTACATGTGCAGAGTATTAACAGCCAATAAATGTGCAACATCTGTGCCTAATTAAAATGCTCCAAACAGTGCTAATAACTTCACAAGCAGAAACAAGGAATAGGAAGCTTGAGCAGTTCCTGATTAAAAGTACATAATGCTAGAGGAAAATCACGGTGAAAGTTGTCATCGTTGTCATCATCATCACCGTCATCATCTTTGTTGTTGCTTCTTGCTGCACTGGAGAGGGCCCCCACTGCAGGACGCTCATCCTGGACACTCATCACTGTTCCTCCTGCCTGGTCACTGGACAGTTTTCCCTTTCCCACTCCCTTTCCCATTCCCTTCTCTCTCACTTTTGCTCTCTCTCTTTTATTTCCCTCAGACGTAACTTTCAGCATTGGAGTCGATGCATGTCATCTACTATGTACCCTGCTCATGCATCTTCATGCATGTGGACCTGTCTCACCCTCCCTTGTGCAACAAACGCCCATGCAATAAATCATGGGCATGTCAGCACGATATCAGGGTGTATCAGCTTGGAGTCTATGGCTGAAAAATCACAAGCTTCCACCTCACTTAAAAAACATCATGATTTAGCAGTGTTAGAGTGAGAATATGGAAGATTTTACTATGCTACAGACCATGCTGATTTCCAGTCTGTAAATCAAAGCCATCCTGTGAGCACCAAATTCACCTAATGTATTAAGATATATGGTTAAGGTGCAGTACTTGATCATTTATAAGCTGCAATTTACAAGACTTTTATTAAAATAGCTCTGCTATGTCCTTGCTATTTTTACCATTCTTTCAGCTATCTCTCTTTTGTTAATTCAACAAAATCCCAAGATGCTTTTAAAAATAATTGGAATGATTAACCTCTAGCTTCTCAAGGTTACAAAGTCTTTTACTAGACAACCCTTTACACTTGGTGTTCAGTGTGAACTCTGATCAAAACCAACTACTTAAGAATGTATTTTACAGTTTCTGTAACTCAAATTTCATTGGGCTCAGAAAACTTGCAACTGTTTTAAAATAGGAAGTATGGGAAGCAGTATTATGAAGTAATGATGCTTTCAACACAAACATTTGGCTGAGTTTTGTGCAGCGCTGGCTGCATTTCACTCTTGACTGAAGTGATAATGATTAGAAAAGTATCTGTACGATCCTGTTCCAGCTGTAGTGTGCACTACAATGGTAGATTACTACTTAGGTATTTACTTCAGATTTTTTACTTATTAGTCATTACATTGAGACCTGGCATGACCAAAATTCTAAATACAGATCCTGTAGCTTCTCTCACCTTCTCACGGCAACTCCCTTTCCCACCCCAGTCTTTACCACAGATCATGACAGGATCAAACTTGCCTTTGGGAAAATCTGTGAAGTTAGACTTGATCTCAGCGTCTTTTTTTTTTCAGATGATGAAGGAATAGGTTAGGAATGGGGATAGATAGGTTCTGATCCTTCTGCTTGAGAGTTTTATTAGTTTTTCATTGGCCTAAAAAGCTTTTTGAAATATAAGAATGGGGTTTTGTTACCGCAGTGGAATTGAAATTTCATCTTAAATTTGGAAGTTATTTAAAGTTCTTTACCAATTCTTTCCTATCTTTCTCTAAATATTTTCCCTAGTCATTTCCACCTCTAACTAGCAGAATCCTAATGCAGAAAAATAATGCTCATCTGATGATTTGCAGGCAATTTGTATACCAGCAATCTCAAAACATAATCTAGGTCCATTCTCAATTCTTCTGTTGCCACGTTGATGCTTAAAAAGTGGGAGGCACTTTGGTGAAGCTCCAGGAAAGTCTCTTCAATTCCTTTTATTGGGATCTTTCTTCAATAATAGGCTGTTTCTTGTCCTTTGAAATATATATCCTAAAAGTGTAGAAAATGGTAGACAGAATGAAGGCCCTCATTTGCTTTCCATTTCATTTTGTGCTTTTTTTTTCCTGGGAAAAGTTTGCAACATTTAACAGGCCCATTACATTAGAGCAGTGGAGAGCATGACACATTTCCTTTATCTTAACAAATCCAGAGGTATAGTTGTCGCTGCCCCTTGCAGCAAATTGTCTGAGGTACTTGATGCTTTGCAGAAAGTCTGGAAGAAATCCTCTTTGGCACTTCCAAAGTGAGGTATGTATTCTGTACAAGATATCATTGCTCCATTTACTTCGTGTTGCATGTTAGAAAAGAGCATTTCTGAGTGATTGTACATGTATTGTGAATTAGTAAAGATAACGTTTACAGCAATACAGCAAGAATCTGCACTGGATCTTTTAGGTTTGACATTTGTCTCCTTGGTATCTGTTTCACACTGGTGTGTTTCTATTAATCTCAGCAAGCTACAGTGTCAGTGACAGGTAAGCTATGATGTCCCGTGTGTGTATCTATGCTAAGGGGGACCTACCATCTACAACAGGCAGCTGGAGGCCATTTGGGGTCCTCCTCGCATCCCTGGCTATAATGCGAACATGGACACTTAGTTCACTGGTGACACCTTCTTGCAGATGCTTAAATTTAGGTATCTTAAACTGAAGTCCATTTCACAGCTTATTTCTTATGGTGCTATGGGGCACCAAAGCACCTGACAAGGGTGGACAGCAAAATCAATTAAATTGTTTTATTGTTTTATCAGATTTCTTTCTCTCTCATCTTTTGTTTTATACTGAGATTGTAACTTCTGTGGAGTAGGAAGCACTTTATTTTGTAAATGAAAAGTATCGGTACTAAGTCCCTGGCTAGGGCTCCTAAGTGTGATAATAACACAATTATATTGTCGACTTTTCTGTGCTCTTACAAAGTACAACAAAATAGTGCCCTTCAGTCAACTGAACATAATGACTAGAACAGAGGCTAGGATGCCTGGGTGAATAAAAACTCTGGGTTGTTCTCATGCTTTTTATGCACCCTCATGAATTTTCCAGCAAAGTATACAGTAACAGAAATGACAGCAGACATCGCTAACTGTAAGTAAATCATGGAGAGTATTCACAGAAAATATTTCTAATCCCATTTTATGGAGGAGGAAAGTAAAACACACAGAATTGAGGGTTTTATGCAAACTCACCAATGGAGCCTATGCAGAATTGAGAACTGAGTCAAAGCCTCTTTCCCATAGCAACTTTAAGGTTTGTTTCCCCATTTATATTCAGTATTTGTTCATCTGCTGATGGACACCTAATTGACACAAGTCATGTTGAGCACAGAGCCTCAGATAACCAAGAAAGCAAAACAGCACAGAAGTAATTTTTTTCCACCAAAAGGGGAAGAAATTAGTGTCTTCAAGTGTCCCTCTTCAAAATCCTCACCTCTTAGTAACCACAAATGCAGATACCTCTCCCTGTAAAAACTTGAGAAACAGCCCAGAAAATTGATTTGTTTGCACCACAAATCTCACAGATAGATGAAAGGAATGGAAATTGCTGAAACAAAGCAAGAAGACTGACTCAGAAAATATGGTAATAGAGCTAATAAAGTTCAAAGTCAAAGTGCAATTCTTTGAGTGTCTGCAAAGAGAACAGTGTATTAAATGCAGCATGCAAATGAAAAATATTTTGGAGCCTGTGGATCTTAGATCAGTCCCACTGGCAAAATAAAAATAGCGATTTCTAAGGCCACGTTCTGGTCATGATTTTTATAACCAGAAAACGCAGTTCTGAATTAGAATTAAGTCTTGGTGATTCTAAAATCAGTAGGAATCTCAAAAGAAGCTGGTCTTTACATATCCCAAGACATGGAGTTTTGTTCTGAAATTCTTATAGCTAGTGCATAATGTGTTTTCAAGTTTCAATACATTTTGAGCAAAGCGTATAAATCAGTGTTAAAGAACTGAAGTGCTGAAGAATTGATCATATTGATATTTAACCTTGATTTATCATGCTCAGTGACAAAATTTGCTTTGAATTTTTAGTGTGAATTTGTCTGTTTTCCATCACTACAGCTTTCTGTTATTTTCTCTTTTTATTGATATAAGAGCCTTCTGTCTTACAAACTAACGTAGACAGCTATGGAATTTGATTAGAAAAAGTCTTTAACTCCTCCATTGATAAGCAACAGCTCAAGCATGTTAGAAGGCAGGTTTCCTAAATATCAGACAATTCTTATAGCTCTCTTGTGAGTGCTTTCCAGTTTTTGTTTTTTTAATATTGTCCATTAAATTTGGGAACCAAATCCAGACATGGTTTTCCAGGAATGATCTAAGTAGCTTTATCTACCCACTTCATAGAGAAGAGAACTTAAGAAAATTTGACTCTTCCCCCCCCCCCAAATACTGTTATTTCCACTATCTAGAAAGATGTATTAATCCAGCCTCCCCCCAGCTGAGGATTGCTATTTACATATTCAAAGTATGTAGGCTTGTGGGCTGCCAAAACCAACACAGTTCTAGCTAGTTTTGTGAATGAAAAAAATGTTAATAACTCCCAAACATAGACTTCTGTATGGCATTATTATAACATTGTTGCTTTGGTCTCTCCTTTAACTTTGTATCCTTGTCCCTTTTGCAGTTTACCAATCAGTTCTGCATCAAGAACAGAATCCTGAAATGATGCATCAGCAGCAAGTTTTCAGACATCAGGTCAAAGGTCAAACAACTCCCCAGGAACACAAGAAAAAATCCTGCAAAAAACAAATTCTTCTCCTGTTTCAGTATAGCCAGTTTAGTCTTCTTATTTTTTTTTTTTGTCGTGTCATAGAATAAACGAGTTTACTGTGTCAAATCTTACAGCCTGCTGACCTGATTTTTAGCCCCAAAATAATGGCTGAGATTAGCTATTTACATCATTTCTGAGTTTGATCTGACCTCTAACTTGAATTATACACATTTCAATTATAAACCCTCTAAAACATGCAGCTTTAGAGATTTCAGGTTCTGGTTCAGTCCGATCTCTAGCAACAATGTAATTTCTGGACATTGGGTTGAGGTGGAATTGGCTCCAGTGTTTAATCAATTGTAAATGTTATGTACTGTGTCATATACTCCACTGCTATATTAGCCCTTAGACAGGTAAAACAATAAGACTTAATTTCCCTCCAATGTGTCTTGCTGAAAACAAAAAGTCAGCCATTTAAGATAAGAATTAGGGAAGATTAATGCCAAGAATGAAACAAGACTAGGGTTTATTAATCAGTGCTTTTTATAGCCCTGTTTCATGATGCTTTCAAGAGCCAATGGCAAATGATCTCCAAGAGTCAGAATTAATAGCCATAACACGCTCTGGCAGAACAAAAATAATAAAAAAAATCACTTGGATCACTATACTGCAATAACACGTGCTTGCAATGCTGTATAGGGTAGACATGTTTGAACAGTGTTATCTTGCATTAGTGTGAGTAGTGGACATGCAGATATATGAGTGATGCTAAGGAAGTCTAACTTCAGGCTCCTGAACTTGGTCGGAAAGTCTGCTACCAAATGTGCTTAGGCTCAACTTCCATTTTTTAAAATGCACAGATACAGCCTGAGTTGCCTCAGGACATTTCTCACAGGCACTGTCTGAGCATGAGTTGGTTCTTCCTTTTTCTCTGGATTTTTTTTTTTTTTATTTTTAGTGAACATGAGCTTGTCTTGTCTCTACTCAAATTACCTCCTCAGTTTGAATTTTCCATCACTCATGTGTGGTTATGAATATGAACTCAGAAGATCAGCAAGTAAAACGTGCCTTTAATCCACTGAACTAAGTGGAATAAAGGATTTGGCCCAAAACTTTCATTCTGATTCATCTTTGTACAGGTTGGCAGGGCACCTTTTCCCTGGATGAGTCCCACAGGGTCTAGTTCCTCCGACCACCTGTCAAGGTCTTTTCCGGGGTTTATAAAACTGATAGCCTAGCTCAGTGCCTCTTTTCACCATAGTTAGTCCTGTGTCCCTTGTTGTGTATCCTCTCTGCCCTCTCTATTACGATTTTCATTACAGAAGATACAAAGGAAGTGAATAGTCACTTTATGAGAAAGCCATGCCACAAGAAACTTGTCACGAGGATCTTTTTTCAAAGATTCTGTTTTCCTGTAGGCTTCTAGGGTTAGGTTTGAAAGTCACTAGCCTTGGAAATAAGGACAGTACTTTCCCAGCTCTCAGATTAAATTAAATAGCCATCTGACAAACATTTTTATTTCAAAGATCATTATAAGAAAAACTGTCATGTGAAGTAGGGGTTGGCTTTCTGCTCTTTATTTTTATGTTGTACCTTTCTGAACAGGCTGCACCCACTAAGCCATGTGAATCATATAATTACAATTAGCCCTCCCAATAGTCCTATCAGAAATGAAGGTTTATATAGACAGCGTGTGATAACCATTTATTATTTTTCTCCAGCTCACTTAGCTGTGAATTTTTATGGGAAGTATTTAAATAAGTTTTCCACTTGGTGGAGATGACTGGCTGAAAAAACAAAAAATGGAGGAAGCTCAGAGGGATTTATTAGAACAAAAATTTTAACCATTGTACTGGAAACACATCAGGTTTTTATACCATTGTACAGCATCTTGTCTTTAATCAAGATCAGACTGTACAAACTGTAACATAGACAGGACTTGATAGGTAATTTGAGGCAATGATACAATGCATATACCTAATAACCACATTAATAAAATATAAAATTAGCAATCAATGTTTCCTTCTTTCTGTGGAGTTGGGTTTCATATCTCCCCCTTTGTCTCCATCCTTTAGGTTAAAAGGTCTCTGAGGGAGAGATTTTTTTCCCCTGTACCTATAAAATAATAGCACAGCCAAGCACAACTTCAGTTCCCTTTGGGACTTTTGTGTGTTCTTTATCATTTTAGAGTTGGTTGGAAATATTGGTATTGACTTTTTTTTCCATTTTTTTTTTAATAAAGTTGAGATTTTTATGCACTTTTTATTGTAATCTGTAAAGGTTACAGTTTTAACACCGATCATTTTTATTTTACATTTTATTTGTATTAAAGGAAAATATTTTCTAATTTTTGTATCCCATCGTGAGTTTTAAGGAAAGAAGTGAGATATTTCTTTCTTTCACCCAAATAAAGTAAATTGAAGTTTGAAATGAAGGTATTGGAATTCCTCTAGTATGAAACAAAAAAAATAGTTGGGAAAATACACTCCTTCTCAAATAGTAGTAACTTTCTAAAAAATCACCTTTCTCCTTCATCCCATGCTCAGCCATCATTAACAGAGATTAATAGGGATTTTTTTTCCCTGCAGATTGAAAAATTGTCATTTTTTTCTTTTCATTCAGAAACAGATTGAAATAAAAAATTCAAAATTTTATGTTGCACAATATTTCAGAAAATCTTTTGGGGCTAATCAAAACATTCATGTTTTAATTTTGTTTCCCTGAGACATTTGGAAATGAAAAATCAAAACATTTCTCTAAAACCACCAAAATGGGACTTTTCAGCACTTCTGAAGCCTGTCATTGCTGGTTTTGATTCTCAAAATTAATTTCACCAACCCACAGACACAAGAATTGCTGAATTGGTGCACACTCATGCCCACAGGAGGGAGCAGTATGTGTAAGGATAGTTTTCATTAGCATGTTTCTCCTATAGTTTCATTCACATCCAATTGGACAGTTTCTAAGCACAGATTTAACTTTAAATTCATGTTTAAGCATCCCTATGAAGCAAATATTTAAGCATGTACTTACCCTCTTTTGACCTCAGGAATACATAAATATGTGCTTCAATGCTTTGCTGAATAGGGTTACACTGAAATTCCTCAATAGCATGTTGCAGAGCTGAGGCCTCAAGCTTTTAATGAGGGATGCATGGATATGAGATGAAAGAGCATCAACCATCATCAAAAGCTCAGACTTCTCATTTCATTGCTAACACATGAAAAAACATGCTTTAGAAAGATCTGTATCGGGCTAACTACTTCAATGGTGAGATGATACTGATGTAGCACTATCTATCCTCATCAGTTACAGAAGCCTGAACTGATTTATAATACACTGCATGGATTCTTTTACAAGCCATCAGATCTTTGACAGGGATTTAAAAACTGGGTCAGTTCCAAAAGAAAAAAAAAGAGAAAGGAAAAGATTAAAAAGAAAAAGAAAAATAGGGATTCACTAAGAATAATGTTTAAAAAAGAGTAGGTCATATGTTTAGCAACAGACATTTCCTAGGAAAATCCTTATGATCATCTCAGCCATAGTTTTTTATTCTTTTTCTATGAAAGCCTTTGTTTATAAAAAAGGGACATAAGATTTCTTTAAAAAAGGAACATGCATGCATTGGATAAGACAGTATGTCAGTGTTACTACATGCTGGCCTTACTCCTATACTCTTCTCTAGAAATCCAATACTGGTCACTTAAACTGATAGGATATTGGGTCAGACGGACCTTTAATCCAACCTGACATGGCTAGTTTCTTGTTCTTATTGGATGAGACACAGAGAGATCTGACATGTTTCATTAACAAGTCTCTTCTTTAACTTTATTTTCATGTTTAAGCCATTTTGGAAGTGTTTTTTTTTTTTTTTTTTTAATGAAAACCTGTATTTTCCTTGTGTATGCACAAAAAGAGGCTGCAACAGTCAGGTGAAGGCTCCATCAAGCTGCCCCTTCTACCTCCCTTGTCCTGCACCGTCAGTGAGCCTCATCCTGCCAGTGTGATTTAACTAACCTGGAGGGTCGATAATAGAGGCTGAAGGGCTGTCTGTACAGAAGAAAGACTTTGGCACAAAGATGCTTCCCATATTGCCAGTGGTTTGGGAGGGCATCTAGTTTAGCCATTGGAAGTTTCTTTTGACACTAGGAGGACTGGTGGATGTGGAGCTTCTATTCAAAATCTGAAAATGCTGTGATAATGTTTCTGTTAATAACTTACATGAGCAAGCAGGCACTGCAAATGTTAGGTATGTTCATTTATAAGACCTGATGAAATGCTGGGGATCTCTGACACAAACAAGCACTGAAGTAACTAGAGACAGCGAAGAATTTTTTTATTACACTTTTGCCAAAAATGTTGAGTGATCAAAAATAATGATCCTTTCCTGTAAGAAGGGTCATTTTAAGTGACCTTCTTTATGTGAAGAAACACTAGAATAAAAGTTTTGAGTTCTCAGTGCCTTGTTTAACTGGTAAATCTTATATGGACTACAGAGATAATTGAAAACTCCATCAAATACTATTGGTTTTTTTCATATTTTTATGCATTGTTCAGAACTCAACTCACCCTTTCTGCTCCTTTTTGTTTCAGTTCCTTTCAATTCAGTTTCTTCAGGTGCACACTATGTCACAAACATGCCTACAGGAGCAAAGAAATCAATATACTCAACCAGCCAGTCCCATTCCCAGTTTCTAACCAGAGCTGGCCAATGCCAGAAGATTCAGAGGAAGCTTTAAACAACTTGCACTGTACAAGATGGGATAATCTGACCCACATTTCCATCACTTTCTAACAGCTTTTGGTTGTTTTAAACACTGAATAACAAGATTTAACAGAAATTTTTGTTCTGGTTATTCTTGTTATCCAAGTATTTATCCAAACTATTGTTGAAACTTGTGAAATTCTTTGTCTCAACAGCTTATTTTGCCAATGACTGCATAGTCTGTGCCTGTGAGAAAAATATTTCTTATATTCATTTTAAATTTGCCTTGGATGGTATTTATTTCTTCATCATGTCTCTATTCTTATGAGCTATTTTGTTGTCAGAGTCTGATGCTTTCCATCAGCAAAGCCCATAAAGCTGTAAGAACATCTGTAAATCAGGACAGAGCTGATTAGCCCAGTACCTGTTGCTAGTAGTGGACGACACAGAAGAATATGAGATATTTCTGCAGTGTTTACAAGCCTGCAGAAATCTTCACCTCATGGCAGCCTCTTTTCTGTCTTTTCTGGTTGTTTTTTTGTTTGTTTGTTTGTTTGCTTGGTTGTTGTTTTTTTCCCCGGGCATTTTCTTCCATGTATTTGG
Source organism: Theristicus caerulescens (assembly GCA_020745775.1). Classification (NCBI taxonomy): domain Eukaryota; kingdom Metazoa; phylum Chordata; class Aves; order Pelecaniformes; family Threskiornithidae; genus Theristicus; species Theristicus caerulescens. The sequence continues at coordinate 122,677,254 of CM036559.1, read as the reverse complement.
TCCATTCATTTTTAACTCATACATATTCTTACCATGCACAATATTCTGAGTTTCAGAAGTTATGTGAAGTACCACATTGTTTCGATTTTCCAGACCTGCCACCTGGTATTTTCATTTAAACTCTCTTAGTTCTTGTATTGAAAGAGACAGTAAATAATGATTCCCTTCTGGCCTGCTCCCTGACTCTCATCATTTTATAGACTTCTGGGATATCTCCCTCGGTGCCAAGTCAAGGCTTGTGCAGATCTGTAGGGAAGAAGCACTCCTGCCCAGACAGTTAAACACAGCCTTCTAGACCATCCGAGCTCCCACTCAGGATGGCACAGGGCCACCTGAAAACCAGGAGAAAACCAGATATATTAGTATGTGCTTCCTTTGTGCCAGTTAGCTTTGCCAAGGCTCAGGATATATTTGCTTCTTTAGAGCACTGTGCACTGCATTCAAAGCTAAATGAAGTATCTTCCCACGGAGCCATAACCCAAAGGCAATCTCTCTGAGTAAAGGACAGGCCCTACAATCATCCTTCATGACATTATTCTGGACGAATTGTTTCTAAAGAAAGAGAAAAGATATCTGTTTCTCTGGACATTTTTTAACTCCCCAAACGCCTCTGATAATCGGAGATGTTTTGGGAAGGCACATAGCAAATGTTTTCCTCTCCAGCAGATCAACAAATGCCATTACCACCCTGTAAATATGTAAAGAACCTCACAGCCAATGGAAAAAAAAAAAAAGTCTGTTTTTTTCTCATCTGGACACTCTGAGCTAGTGAACAAAACCACTGGCCAAAGAACTGAGTTGTGCTCCTGTCTGACAGACTAATCGACTTTGGGTGACCCCGTGTCTCACTTCCTGTCTGTAATGTGGTACACCCTCTCTAAAAGACAGTGACTTTCTTCACAAATTTCTTATACTTCAGTAACATTTAGTGCTTGCAGATGTGATAGATCTTTCCAATAAGTGGGTTGGTGAACCTGACATGCTGACAGATTTTTAACTCCAACATTTAACTTTTTTTCTGTTCTACCTCATAGTAAAAATTGAATTTTGAGGTCAATATAGTAATAGGGAAGACAATGCAAAGAAAACAAAAATCCCTAGTTCAGGTAGAGCTGAGGAATTTTTCAGGTTTTTTCAATTAAAAGAGAAATTCAGTATGAATTTTATTTTGCTTAAAAATAAAATTACTTCTGTGATTTAATATCAACCTTTTATTTCCCTTTTCTTTATAGTTTAAAAAACATTTCATCTTTTAAGCCAAAAAGTGTTGTTTAGATACCAAAGAACTGACAGATTTTCCCTATGAAATGTTGAAAGTAATGTTTTCATGTTTCCATGATAAAATATTTCACTTGATATCAGACACTTAAAAATGTCAAAATGAAATGATTCAGCATTTTAATTTCCCTCCCTCTTTATTTTTCAGTTGAAATTATTATGAGTAGATTCATTGCCACCTACTCTCACTCCAAATCCCTCTTACTGTTAAATTTTCTGCTCCTCAAATGCATACTGATCGCATTGGATAGAATTGGTTGGTCCAGCCCAGCCATCAGGCTCTATATTACACAATGATCCTGGTACTTTGAATGCCTCAGATTGCGAATCCATCACACTAGTAGAGCAGTTTTAGTGCCATATTGCACAGAGCCCTCAAAAAATCAGGAAACCCAAGGAACTCTCTGACCTTGGTCATTTGTATCAGCTTCAGTTGTCACAGACACCAAAAGTCTTCCATTCTATCACTGTTTTAGTGAAGGAACAGTCAGTTTCTTCAGTTGAGAAATCCATTTTAAAACCATCTGGGAATATCGTTATCCTGTAAGCCACACATAAGTGAGAAAGAAAGCAAGAAAAAACTGCTCAACCAGGGACTAAAGTAAATGGGTTATTCTTCAAGTAATCCATTCACTGATCAATTTTAGTGAGAGTTTTGACTAAATCAGGAGAGAAGAAGTGCAGAATGGGTCTAAAACACCACCATCTGCATAGAAATGTTTCTGAAACAACCATTTCATAAGCTTTTTCCAGCAGCTGGACAAAATCCATACGAGTCATTTCTCAAGGGATTTGTTCCAGAAATCTGCTTTTAGTACGTATCATTCCAGTTACTACTTTCTGACCTTGCATATTTTGGGTTCTCTGGCATATCCTATAACATAAAATAAATATTTTCCCCACTAAAATTGCTGTCTGCTTTAGATTTTGTGTTTTATTTGAAAAACTGTGCAGTAAGTGATTTTTCTGTCCCAATTTTAATTTAACAACCTCTGGTTTCTTGGTGTATTTCTTGTAACACAACTCCATCCAGTTTCTGTTGGCTTAGGCAAATTTTTATTTTTGATTGTTCTTAATAGGGTCATTCAGGTCTTTTGCATTCCAAGGAGGCTTTATGCCATTCATTTAAGGGGTTATTAAATCTTACAATTTCTCCTTTTCTTTTTTGTTTATGATTTTTAAAATGACTGCTCTCTCAAGTTCCTTTATTTGTTGTAACCACTTTATCAGACCTTCTTACTCTTTCCAGTAGCTAAGCTATTTGCTTTTCTTTCAACTCCCTCCCCTAACTCTTGATTCCAGAGAATCAAAATTCTCAAAGGAAATCTCCTTCTATTTTCCTTTCGGACAGTGAAGCACTTTTTTTTTTTTCCTTCCTTCTTTTTTAATACAAAGACGCGGTACACCTTTGTTCTGCCTCTAGTCTCTTAAAGAAAATGATCAGTTTAAATTGTCCTTTTTTTTTTTAATGTTCCCCATATTGTGTGCACCCATCTTGAACACCTCATGGGTTTGATGCTCCTCAGCGTTAAGTGAAAATGATTCCACAAAAGGTGCAGCCTGGGTGCAAACCTGGCCTCTGGGTATAGCAATATTGCTCAGTGGAATACTGTCCAGAGCAATGTGATGGTCTGGGGCTGGGCCTGGAGGAGCCTGCTCTGGCACCAGATGCAGATAGCTGCTCTCTGGCTAATCCTTCAGCTGTTCGGTTCCCAGCTCCACAACATCTGCAGGTAGCTAACATATGCTCAAATCCAAGCTTGTATCCATCAACTTTTGATACAGACTTTCATCCAGCCATAAGATATATTACCTTGCCTTGGTCTCTCCGTCTTGAACTTGCCACAGAAGCAATTTCTACTTTGGCCATGGACACACCTCTTACTAAATCCCCCTCCCAGGTGCCTCTTCTCTGCCATGTCAGATCAAAGCTACATTGCAAAGCCTTCACCACACACCATTCCCTGTTTCACATTTAAACATCTGCCTCCATTTTGCTAAGCTCCACTGCCTATAAACAAGCAATTGTTGCTTCCTTCATTCTGCTCCTCAAGTGCTATCATACCTCAGGAACTGTTATCATATGTCTTTTTTGTCTTCCTTCCCATCCTCCTTAGGAGTCCCCTCTGTTACAAAACTTGACAGTGGTTATGCCTCTAGGATACAAATACCACAGACTTCTACATCCCCCACAATACTGTATTCCCTGTTTCTCTGCATGTAGTGTCCTATAGGCAGATGGTATCACTTTGGAGTGTTGTCATGGAGTTCCCAGTCCCAAAAAGCCACATTTAGGGATTATCTAAAGTAGGACTAATGTTATCTCAGTGCTGTTTATCTTTCATCCTGTTGAATCTCCATGAGAAATCAATTAATTAATGAATCACAGCTCTTGTTCTTAGTTAAGTGTGTAAATAGGATTTTATGAAAAACTATGTACATAAACTCATGTATACTCAGAAATTATGTAAATTGGTATGTGGATTGGCCTGCCAGGAAGAGGCATGCTCATGAACTTGTATGTAGACTGTATTTGTTCATAACATGTAAAGCATTAAGACAAGCAATATTCACTCAGCTGGATATGATATCCTTTTTTCTTTTTTTTTTTTTTTTTAAAGAAAGCTATGTCAGATAATTACTAGTTTAGATGACAGGAATTAAGAGGTGAGCCATTTTCCTAATTAAATCAGTAATCAAGAATATGGGGTTGAAGAATTTACACTCAACACAAATGTGATTGGAGGAGTCAGCAGTATGCCCTTGCAGCAAAGAAGCCTAACAGCACCCTGGGCTTCATTAGCATGATCATAGCCAGCAGGTCAAGGGGAGTGATTATTCTCATCTCTTTAGCACTTCTGAAGTCATGTTCAGAGTACTGTGCCCATTTTTTAACTCCCTGGTATTAGAGAAAAAAATGATAAATTGCAGCAAGTCCAATGGAGGACAAATCTGGTGGGTAGCATATGAAACACCCTGGAAGAGACTGAGGGATCGGGGTTGTCCAGCCTGAAGAGGAGAAAGCTAGGTAGATACCTAACTGCTGCCTTCAGCTGCCTCATGGAGGAGTTATAAGATAGCCAGACTCTTCCCAGAGATACCCAGTGAAAGAAGAAGAGGCAGGAGTCGAAAGCTGCAGCAAGGGAAATACCAGCTAGGCATAAAGAAAAGGCAATTCACAATGAAACTTGTCAAGCACTGAAACAGGTTGTCCAGAGAGGCTGTGGGATCTCCATTTGGTGATTTTCAAAGCTCAGCTGGGGAAGGCCCTGAATAACCTATTCTGAGTTTGAAGTTAGACCTGCTCTGGGCTTGTTGGACTAGCTGACCTCTAAAGGTTTCTTCCAACCAAAGTGATTCCATGAATAAGAAAAACTTGAGATGGTTCACTCCAGAGCAGAATTTGCTTTGGGAAAAAGTGAGGTTTGTTAGAGACCCAATTCTGTCCATGGGAGCTATGTATAACGTCCTGAAACTTAGTTTGACTGGATCACCTAGTATAAGGAAAGCATGCAGGTGGAAAAGCAAAACCAAAAGTAGTTATAGCTTATTATTGTTTGATTTACAAATACAGTAACTTGTTACTTACACCTGGCAATTTAGCATAAGAAATTAATTTGCTTTTACCTTTACCTCTCTCTATCTCATAATAAGAGAGTGAATTCAAGTTGATCACACTGGCATCCTAATACCCTGGGACTAGTGATCTTAAACACACCTACTGTTCCCACACTGTGATCAGGAGGGCCAAGGAATAGCAGGGTGTTGCTCCACAAAGTTGTAGGGGGAAGGGTTTGTCAGACTTGGTGATGGAGAGTCATCCCCCGGGGCAGGCTCTGGCTCGCTCTCCTAGCCTCACAGCAGCATGGTGGGAAGAGTACCTGTGTCATAAGGGACTCCTCAGAAAATAACAATCATCTTTTATTATTCACGGTATAAGGGCCTTGTGAATCTTGGCCCATAAAGGGGCCTCCTCCGTGTTACAGCAGTAAAAATTACAATAAAAAGAAGATTGCTCTGCATCAAAAAGAAAAGAACATTTGTTGAATAAGCTGCTCTACCAACATAAATAATGATGTCACGGTCTAGCTCTCTGTCTCTCTTTCTGCTTGTTTTTAATTACTTTTGTCTAGTTTTCTTCTTTGGTATAAAAATAGATTTTTACTCTCTCTGTAACCTTTTCAACTATTTTTTTGTTTTGTTTGCTTTATAATTCCAGGTGGCACTAACCTCTCATGTAAATGTTCTGTGTTTGCTGGAAAGAGCAGACAGGAGTATGCTTGCACTCAGCAGGGAAGCAACCCTCCAGACAATTATGTCCTCTTTAATTTATTTCCCATTCTATTTAGCAGCTTTCCTGGATTAAAAGTCATTTATCAGAAAAGATCTCAGCTGCTATCAGCTCATCGAAGATGCCAATGTTGGAAACATAAGACAGTTCCACCTTGCAGGAATCTATACAAAGCTACACATATACATATGTATGCATAGGATCAGATACTTTCAGATCAAGGAGACAGTTTCAAAGAAATAAAATTGAGAATGTGTTACACCTAAAGCACTCTCTTTGCTTCTTGGCACATAAAGAGTGAAATGGAAGGGACAGCCTCCCTGTCCTTGCCCTGACAATGCCATGTTCTTCACTTTTCTGAGAATGTCTTCTATTCAGGTGCCTGAATGAGAGCTAAACTTTTCTGAAAATGGCTTTCTAATACTGTGATGAAATTCTGTCCCTGAGCTGAATTGAATATCTGATCCTCAAGTTTGCAAACCAGCATACACTCACTATAACAGATTTTTCTTTCAGTGAGCAAAAGCTAAATGATCCTTACATCCGCTAACCCATAAACAAAGGACCCTATCCCTTCACTCCCTAGTAGCAGAATAATAATCTCCTGACACCTGATAATGAACAAAACCTACCAAATGTCTCTTTCTGCAAAGACTGAGTCACAGCACTCAGAAATGTTATTTCTTCTAGCTAAAAAGCTAGCAATTCCCATCTGTTTTTTTCATTAAGTTTCAGCAAAGAAATGTGAGAGTCCCATACATTATCCTCTCTTATTTCCACTCTTAGACCTCATGAAAAATTGAATAATGTCTGTAGTCAAAAAAACAGGTTTGTATGATTTGTTGATCTATGGAAATTAATTGTAAAATATCTTTACTTCTTCCTTCAAGGAAGCACAAATCAAGCTTCCCTCATGTCAGAAAAATCTTAATTCTTTAAAACAAATGGTAAGGGATGAACTGTATGATTTTGACTGATTAAACAGACAGATTCTTTCCTTACCAATGCTTGCATAAAATTAGAATAAATCCTTTGGCTTCACTGTTTTTTCTTGAGTTTTACTCTGACTTGAAGAAGAGCAGAGTCTCAGGGAGAAGTTGATATCATTCTGGCATGACACCATTTAACTCACTTTATTTCAGTAGAGCTACATCTGGTGAATATGGACTTGAAAACAGACTCAAGCCCAGACTTCATTAAGGTATCAAAACTAAAAAAGAAGACTTTTACCCTGCTAGGCTATGATGCTCCCTTCCTTTTAAATTAGATCTCAGAAAGATTAAATGCTTCAGAAGATTTGAACAAGACTTCAACATACTTACCCTATTGTTAATAATAATTTGTCTTTATTACTAATTAACTGCAATAATTGGGTATCTTTTTTGTTTTAATTTTGAGATCTATATGTTTTTAAGTCCTCAAATAATAAAAAGGGTTTCTGTTAAAACCCCATATCTTTCAAGTAGGTGATAAGTATAGGCACGATGTATGTGTTTTATATTAAATTACTGTGTTCAGCCATGCCACAGATGGGACTAATTTGGAGTTTTAAAAGGTACAGGTTCCTGGATGTCTTTACATTTTGTTTTATGTTCTCTTTTGTTTCCTGACAGAGTATTTTTGGGGAAGATGTAGACTACAGGATTAAGTTTTGGGAGACTGAGGATTAGATACCTCTGTGAGAATAAATCTGTGATTTGCAAGCAAGACAAGATGTAATATTTTGTAAATGAAAATGTCTAGGGAGACAATTACATGTATACAGGGTGCTGACTTGTTGAGTGTTGGGAGAGCCAAACTGCTGACTTTGAGAGTCAATTTATTGTTGTGCTATATAATATTTACAAGCCTGAGGCAATGAGTTTCTTGCAACCAGGAAGAGCTTTACCATGGATAAATGCCTTTGTCTGGGCAGGGTGGAGCATTGGCTGGGACCTGGCATCTGAACAAGTAGGCCAGGCAAATGTTTTAGCCTCCTAGAAACTACGGATACAAAGGACTTCTCTTATTTGGGGTGGAGTGGTAGAAAGGCTGATAAATAGCCTGCAGTAATGCAAGAGAAGTCCCAGGCAACCTGTAGCCCAGAGGGGAAGTTTGAGCAGCCTGTCTAGATATGGAAGTTCCCATGTCGCATTTTTGGCCATGGACATATAGTGCCCAGGCAATCTGCATGAGTGTCCCCTCATGGACACTCTTAACATGCAATTAATGCCAGGTGGTCTAAATCAGTTTCAGATCAAAATTTGCCCCTATCTTCGCTGTCCAGACAAACTCTGAATGACCAGCCTTCCTCTGGCAGCATAATAACCTGCCCTATACACTCCTAAGGCATTTGAATGGGGGACTGTTCCCTGCCACTCGCTGGCTCAGCTGTGTTGCCCATGAGCACAAGGCTCGGTCCCTTTTTTGCTCCTCTCTGGTGTAGAAGCACTGAAGCAGAGCATGCTGGCACCCATCCTGGTACAGCTGTTTATCCCCTATACTGTGTCCTGTAAGAATGTCCTTGGGAGACAGCCTAAAGGAAACATGCAGAAATCTCCAAAGGAGGAATATACCCAGGCAGATATGTCTTTTAGGATTGGTGGGGTGTGGGGGCAGAGCCATGGTGAGAGACCTACTTGAGAATTTCTGCTATATGCAGTCTACTTTAATTTGTCAAAGACGCCTCTAGCTGGCCATCCTTAAATTTAGGAATACAACACCCAAGCCCATTTTAAACTGCCTACGGACACACCAGACCAAAGACAACCCCTAGCAGAACAGTCATGGGTCAGAGGGTATCTAGATTCATTGTGAGGCATGGAATGGAGAGGGACATGTAGAAGTGATCAAGGGTTCATCTGAGCAGAGAAGAGATTCTGTGCTTCTTGTGAGCCCAAGTTTACTTCAAGAAATAGGGCACACAGTTACAACCTTTGGTTCTCACTGTTAACAGGTCAAGCTAATGGACACAGGAGGAAAGGCATATGAGTTCAAACCCAGGTTGCATTGTAGTCAGTGGCAAAACTCTCAAAGAGAACAACTAAATGGAAATGGAGAACAGACAAAAGGCACATGGAGTGAGCAGACAAAGCAAACAAAAAATGTGCATCGCTGAGAAAAGAGAAGGACTCTTGAGAGAAGAAAAAGCCAAAATGTAAGGAATTTTTTATATATATAAAGTAGAAGAATAGAAGCAAAAAGAAACTTTCATTAATGTCCTTTTCGTTAGTTGCTCTAGACAGCATGCAAATGCATGAAGCAGGGGAAATAGAGGAATAATCTAATTATGTTTCTACCAAGGGAAAAAACAAGTCTATACAGGAGAAAAAATATGGGTGTTCAATTTCAGTGGACCAAGCTTTGTTAGAATTTGAAGTGTTGGGTAAAATTGAAAGAAATAGAACGACAAAGGGAAGGGGTGGGTGAGGGAAATTGGAAGGCGTTCAAAGTAAAATTCATGTTTGCCTCAGGGAATGTTGTGGATGTGTATGCTACCTACCCAGTAAATACACTGTAAAGGAAAAAGGATGCCAATGTGCATGAAAAATGCTTTGTACAAAGTAATCAAGGTTAGGAAGGGACCAAATGTGAGGGATAAAATGTGGATTATGGAAGGGAGAGATGAGAAAGTGTAGAGAAAAGAGAGGGGAATTCAGCAAAAAGACTAAAAGCAAAGTAGCACAAGAGGAGAAAAGAGAAGCAATAGAAATGTGTTAGGGCAGGAAGGTCATCCAAGGAGATTATAGGCTAGGATATTGTAAATGTAAGATATTATTAACCAAAGAAATAGATATGGCTACAATATGAAATTAATTCTCTGCCTCAGTTTTCACAAAATAAAAAAAAAGGACAAATGTTAAAGGCAGACATAAAATTTCCCTAGGGAGGAAAAAGAAATATTACAGGAAATCTCGGTCATGCCAGAACAGGTAATCAAAAATAATGGTCAAAACCATATACACCAAGAATATATATAGAAAAAAACCTCAAACTACCTCTGCTCAAGTATACTTTACAACTTTCTTTGTAAGAGAAAAAAGAAAAAAGAGGTTAGAGAAGAATAAAAATTTCAACTCACAGCTCTCTTTTAAAGCATATCGATGACAAGCTAAAAGCTGTATTTAAAATACCCAGCCCACCAATTCTTTACTCTTCTGATAAAATAAATGTCTTTGGAAAAGAACACAATAAAACCACTCCTCAAAGCCTGTACGTTTCACTCTCTTGTAATTCACATACCCATTAAGGACATAATCTGCTACCACTGAAGCCAATGGAAGCATGTAGTGCTGATTTCACATGGCATGGAGTTAGGTCCCAGCTAACAGGACAGTTTACGTGCCTATGCTGGAGAAATGGTATGGACCTTCACAGTTCTGTGTGCTGAGAGTGCCTCCACCACCAAATTCATACATGTTCATCACTGCTTCATGTATCAGTCTTCCCAGGTGGAAAATGGGACATGCAACTGCTGCTGAAGTGTTTTGAGATCAGTCAGTGAAAACTTTTGGATTTTACACATACAAAGACCACCTAAAAAGCTGCTTCTTGGGCCATATAGAGGAAGAAGTTACTGCTAAGCACCTCTTTATTCCTCTGCTTTGGTTGCCCACCTTGTATGAAACAACAAGGCAGAAGAGCAGTTGCATCTGGGCTCCTACCCTTTTCAAGTGACTCATGTCCCCTTGTGTGTACTGAAGTGCAGGTCAACAGGAGGGAAAAGTGCTAATTCTGTCCCAAAGTTACTCTTTTAATCCCTTCTCTACTGTCAGACATGTGTAATTACATGCTGCCACTTTCCCAGGGAAGATTGCAATCCCTGTTTTCAAGCAGTGCTGGGCTAAGATATCTAAGACCCATCAGCCTTGAGGAGTCACATATCTGACACTCCATCTGAGGTCAGTTGTTCAAAAGCTACAGGGAGCTTTTTTTTACCCCCTTTTTACATGTTCAGCAGCAGTAGGGCCTCTTCTAACAAAACTACAGCTGGGTGAGCTGAATCCTGCTCCAAGTTGCTTTGGAATTCATTCAGAGAAATTCCCTTGACTTCTGCATGCATGTAGAGCTGCCAGCTTGCAGCAGCAAGGAAGGTATTTTCCTCAGCCCATCACACTGGTACAGGCATCTGATGGTTATTCTTTTTTTTCAGTTAAAAGCTCTTAAAACCCATTTTGAGAGTCTTTAAATGCTAGTGAATAGCTTAGTCACACAGTACTCCTCTCAGTTCCTCGGATAAGATGCCAGGCATAATGTTGCAGAAGCATAGGACTGTAGTTTTTGCTTCATTTTATCTTAAGTATAACTGGTGTCTCATATCTTGCTGGAAGGGAGAAAAAAAATGTGGAAATGGGACAGGGACAGCAGCAGGGATATCACTTCTTTGGGTATATTGACTTCAAATTTCTACTGAATCCAGGGGAATGTTTGTCTTCCATCTTCTGTGTATCAAAAAGTGATCTCTGATCCATCTGAAAATTTAACCCACAGGGTTTCTGTGGATATTTTCAGAGGTATGAATCTCAGCTGGTGAATTGACACTGGCTATACTGAAGTTAGACTTACTTACACCAGGTATGAAAGATTAAGCAGCAAATCAGTAAACCAGAAGCAGAATCCAGAGTCCCTTGAATCACATTCCCTTGTGTACCTTGAAGGCCCTTAGCCTTCCCAAGTGCTCAGTTATATTGAGTAGACCTGGTGTATTTATTTAATCGTGTCCTATATTTGAGACTATATTTGAGATCTACTGTATCAGTAGAGAAATTCCAACTTCACAGTAGGAAGGAGCTATACAAATGAACCAGCCCTCCATTCAAGCAGAACAGACAGAAGGAAGTGTCATTCTATAAATAATTGACATTTTCAGCGAGGTTTACAAACAAACATCCAAGCTTTTGTAGCAGAGGCTTAATTGCAAGAATCTTTTGAAACTGAAGATAGATATAACTCTACAAGTGCTCAACACATAAAATGCTGGTAGATGGCAGAAAAAGAGTATTTGAGCTGCATTCAAAAGACAACTGAAGAAGGTACGAGCAATTGATAGAGCAAAGGGCCACAGTGTAGGAGAATATTATTGAACATGCTATGCTGCTTGGGAGGAATCCAGATCAACAACTGAGCAGCTGCATTTTCTGGACAATCTGTTGACGATTAATGAAGGAAGAGGGGAAGCTAGTTACAATCGTCTCAGCCCAGTGTTATGAATGCATAGCATAAATCAGGTTTTCATCATCTTTTGTAACGAGCCTCTGTGCAAAACATGGAGCAACTCTCAGGTGGTAACTAGGGCACTGTGGAAACTCATCTTCAGTAAGCAGGCACATTGTTCTACTGGTTCTTTATGAAGAGTTAATTATAAACAAAAAGATATAATCATATGGTACTGAACAACAAGCTGAGGAAAGTTTTGGAAAATATTGCCTAAATGTTAGAGCAACTGACTGAGGTCATTCATCATCTCAGGAGGTCAGCATTTGCATGGGCAGAAGTCAAGCCATTTAGACATCTACAGTGTAAGTGTCCATTCCTTGACCTCCAGGGTTTCCCTTATTTTTACAGGAGAAAAGAAGACACTCCAAGGATGGGTTTCTCTGACCTATTCTAGTTGTCTATACTAGAATGAGTTCAACTGTACCTAGAAATGCCCATTTCTCTCTTTTGACCATAAAGTGGGCTTACAGTAAAACTACCTCAGATGTAGATGACTGCATGCAAATGTCACCTTTAGACAGATGAATCCCCCTTCTTCTAACAGTATGAAATGTTTGCATTGGGCATTAAATTTTTGATGTTAAGCCTTGGAATTGAAGTTAGAGATATTTGGGATGGAAAAGGCTGGCTGAGTTTCTTTGCTTGTCTTGAAGGCTTGGTGGTTCCCTTTACACTGAGCTATGGAGCGTGATCCAGAGATCCTCGAGCTATCAGCAAACCATGTGTGTGCATATGTTCCCACAGCAAAGCTGCTTGCTTAGCAAAGCATCTTCAGAAGTGGTATAATCGTGTTGCCAGAGCCAAGGAACAATATGAACAGGAAAATACTGTTTTCACAACATGTTTGATAGCTTAGCAGCATGCTTCCTAGTGTGCTGGATTTCAGGACATGAAAGGACAGTTTGAATTTCTCTGCATGCATGGTACAAAATACACTGTTGTCCTTCATTTATTACTGCAATGACCTCAATATGATCTCCAGTTCCTTATTTTCTTCAACAGTGTCTTGGTCAACAAGGATAGAGGGAAAGGTATGGATTATATAGTATATTCTAGGGTTTTTTTTCTACAGCTATATCAGATATTTTAGCTGTACTTTTTAGTGGCTGAAAACTGGAATAGGAAAAAAAGGAAATATGTCAGGATTAAGTTTAATTTACCAAACAGTTCAGCTGAAGTGAATGGAAACAAACATAAATTGTTAACAAAAAAAAAAAAAAGGAAGAGTCTGCTTTAATTTAAGGTTTTAAATAAAAAAGTTTTCTGTTCCTAAATTTACATTGCATTTTGTAGATTTTTAAAAACAAAAAGCGAGCTAGATATTTTCAAAAGTAAACATTTAATCTGAAATAACATCTTTTCAAATTATTTTAATTTTAGACTGACACAATTATGTTGTTAATATTACTAGCCACAGTCAAGAATGAAAAATTAATGTGGCTATCTTCATATAGGTTGGAGTGTCAGATTAGCAGCATTATAATGGAGAAGGGGAAGGTTTATGAACTTCTTTGTATAGCTTAGTCTAACACAAACCCTCAAAGAAAATTCTCTCATGGTAGTGTTCTGATCCAATACTCCATCTGTAGAGGTTCATGCACATCTTTTGATTGAAGAGTGTTTTTATAACATTACGTTGTTTCCAGAATCAAAACATTCTGTTCTCATCCACCAATTGTCACCTCGAGCTGTGTCAGAATGCCCCGTGGGTAATAACAGGGTTGTCCCTGAGCCCCTTTCTCCAGTCTTGCACCTACCAGAGCCGCAGTATGCCTCTAGAAACCTGGAGCTCTCTCACACAATATATATACTAAAGCCATATCCAAAACACAGTTCATCTGTAGACATGGAGCTTCCACACACACCTTCACAACTTGGGCAGTCCCTCACCAGGTGTATACACAAAACTTGTCAGAACAGGACCCTGAACCTAAACTAGGACCTTTAGGTGCTACAATCAGGGCTAAAAATAGAATCGTAATCTCATTTTTTTCAATATTCAGCCTCTCTGTTCTTAGCATATTACTTCTGCCCATGTGTTGGAGGCTGAACTACAACATTTGCAATACACTACTTTTTTTCATTTTCCATATGGCCTGAAGTTCCCTAGACCTGAATCTTCAAGAAACAATACTCTGTTCTCTTGCTGCACTGAAAAGCTATTTTTGTTTGAAATGGACAGGATTTGTTACATGTAAGATCATGATGGAATAAAAATGATGCTGTTGCTAAACAGGAAGCTCATATAATCATAATTTTTAGATCTGTAATATCTTTATATTTGGGGAGCCCAAAATAATCATATTGGAACTAGTCTACAAAAAAGTCTTCAAACTCAGTTTACGATCATCTAAATCTTGCCTTGCTGCTTGGGCTGAAATTAGGTGTTCACAAACATTCTGATATGGATGGGTACAGGCACCTTGGAATACTTTCTACAACACAACAGAATGCTTGGAGAGAAGTTGCCTAAACTAGCAAAGAGAAAATCCCTACATGTCTCATCACTATTTTTTTTTTTCCTGATGACAAAGGTGAACTACTACCTGTATCTAAAAATCTTCCTGGTTAGGCCATACAAATATGACAGGCAAGGGTATGCCAGAGAATCACTTCGGGGTTTAGCGACTGATCTTCTCAGATGTTGTACAGTTGTGCATTTTAACAGTGTCAGAAACATATGTCCTGATGGGATTTAGATGCTGCAAGTACAAGGTGGACACAAGAAAGGATCTGTGAATACCTACAGATGTGTATTGAGGCTCCTTCAGGTACAATCCACCACTAAGAGGTAAAAAAGATTGTCTTTCTCATGCAAAGTTTTGTCAGCTCAGTGCAGAACAATTGGAAGATAGACCTAAAAAAGCTATGCAGCTGGCTTTGAAGCCGTAAAAGTTTAAATGAGAAAAAGGGCACTATTTGTCTTCTAATTTCCGAGTGTGTAGGGTTCACTTGGTTCACATTTTCAAGCTTTTCTGTACACCTGTGACCAAAGAAATTTAATTTTCTTAAATAAAAAGAAAGCTGAGAATCTCACTTAACCACATCATTTTGCAAGCTAGATATGGAACACATAATCCTTTCCTTCTTCTAAGTAAGTAGTTTCATAGGCTTTTACATGATGGCCCTGATTCTTAGACAGCACAATCTCTTGTAGTTTTTGACTCTAGTATTGACTGTAATTGAGGTAGACCACCTTATATCTGATCCCAAATCTCACGTTCAAAGCAAACTTTTTTGTTTAATCTTGCCTCACTGATTTGCTGACTGACCATTTCTAGTCTGATGTCATGTACTTTAACTGTTCACGTTCTTTCTCTTCAGGATGAATTATTCATCATTTGGACACACTCCAAAATGCATAGACACTTTTCAAAAACTGAAGGTAGTTCATACCATTAAAGGTAACCATCTCTGGGAAACATGCTTTCCTTTTCTGACCCTGCCTCCTGCTCTCCTGCAGAAAATGCTTTCAGCTTTCAGAGTCTTTTCACTAAATATGGTCTTCATTCTTCATGAAATTACCCAGTCATTGCTCCCCACAAGCATGTGGTCCCATGTTGGTCTGGAACATATAGAGGGTTATTGTATTACATGGTTATTTGTGACCTGTAAAATTGATACCAAGTTTATTATAGTGCAGCTGACTTGGTTTCAGATTTCAGACATTATTAATCATAATAGAAAAGAGTGTAACAGCAGGAGCATGTCTGATGGAGGAGACTTCAGACTGAGATTCATCCTATGTGTAGGTTGAAAAACAGTTAAAACTATGCATATTTTAAGCTGAATTCCTAACTAACTTGTGCGATCTCTAGTTCCTTATATTTGTTTTTCCAGCTTCTAACACATAAGGAGACTTATGTCCTTGGAAATTTAACATTGCTTTTATCTGGGAAAAAATAAAAATAAAAGGTAAATAAAGCTCAAGATAGACAGACAAGCAAAAATCCCAGTTCAGGACTTCCTCATTTGCACTAATTGTTGAAATAGCTTTGCAAAATGGAGATTTATGAAATACTAAAAGATAGATTCTGATTAAAATTACCATGGGGTAAACTGGAATTATTCCCATGACATGAACGAACCTATGTAAATGAAAACAGAATCAGAGTTCAGGTGAAATGTGTTGTTAGAGATGGTTGATTTCCATCTCATTGAAAGTCATTAGTATAAATCTAACACTTGAGCAGGAAAAGGCCCAGACACACAAAGAGAGGGACCCATGGTTAATTCCTCTTTCAACACAGTTATAGAAGCAGTTAAAAAAACAAAATTAAAAAGTATACTGCAACAAGAAGTGCTTTTCCTTATAAGTAAAATATATATTCCTATGACTCCTGGGTAAATTCACTGGGTAGGAATTGTTTAAGGAGCTGTGGCTCACACAGGAGCCCCATTAATGCCATGTTGTGGAGCAACAGCTGTGCTATCACTGCAATGGCACTGAGATGCAACAGTGAAGCTCCTTGCTGCATAATGACATTGAAGCCAGCAATCAGGGAAAGACTCACCCAACCCTTAGATAGGTAGCTCCAGCTTCTAGTTACAATACTAAAACCTAAGATTTTGGAAAGAGACAACTTTTTGTGCCTCAAAGGCATAGGCTAGCAGAAAGCCAGAAAAACTTTCCCGGTGGGCAAATACCTTTAAAGCTTCTTTCTTGACCCTTCGTTTGAAATATGCAATACTCATGATGTCATTCCCAGGATCTTTGCAGAGACAAAACACAGCATGCTCATTACTATGCTGCTATGCCTTCATTTAGTTAGGGTCACTATAAGGGGCTTCTGCATACTACAGAGGTGGCCAGGTGATCTGCCACATAATCTTTGAGAAGTCATGGAGATCAGGGAATGTCTCAGAAGACTGGAAGAAGTCTAATGTCACCCCCATCAACAAAGAGGGCTTAAAGGAGGATCCAGGAAATTATAGGCCCATAAGTCTTACTTCAGTCCCTGGGAAAGATACGGAATGAATTCTCCCTGGGGGCTATCACAAGTCAAATGAAGCATGTGGTTGGGAAAAGCCTGTACGGATTCACCAAGGGCAAATTGTGCTTGACAAGCCTGATTGCCTTCTGTGACAAAGTAACCTGCTCGGTTGATGTGGGGTGAGTGGTGGACATTGTCTACCTGGATTTCTCTAAGGCTTTCAATACGGTTTCCCACAGTGTCCTCCAAGAGAAACTGATGTGTTATGGTCTAGACAAGTGGTCTGTGCGGTGGGTGGGGAACTGGCTGACAGGTTGCACCCAGAGGGTGGTGGTAAATAGCTCCTTTTCAAACTGGCAACCTGTCACAAGTGGGGTCCCCCAGCGATCGATATTGGGCCCAGTGTTGTTTAATATCTTCATAAGTGATCTGGATGATGGGATCAAGTGTATCTTGATGGCAGGTGATGATCACCTGGTTGATGGATCACCAGGCCACACCTGGAATACTGTGTTCAGTTTTGGTCCCCACTATACAAAAAAGTTGAGGACAGACTGGAGGAGGTCCAGAGAAGGGCCACAAAGATGATCAAAGGACTGGGAAGCCTACCATATGAGGAAAGGCTGAGAGAACTGGGTCTGTTCAGCCTTGAGAAAAGAAGGCTAAAGGGAGACCTTATCACCATCATCCAGTATTCTCCAAAGAAGATGGGGACTCCCTTTTTACAAGGAGTCACATGGAAAAGACGAGGGGTAATGAGTACAAGTTACTCTTGGGGAGATTCCAATTGGACACAAGAGGACAATTTTTCACAATGAGAACAATCCGCCATTGCAATAATCTCCCCAGGGAAGTGGTGGATTCCCCAACACTGGACACTTTTAAGATTCAGCTGGACAGGGTGCTGGGCCATCTTATCTAGACTGTGCTTTTGCCAAGAAAGGTTGGACCAGATGATCCTTGAGGTCCCTTCCAACCTGGTATTCTACAATTCTGTGATGAAAGGTTTGGTGCTTTCAACTCATGCTTAATTTCGAATTTGGGATTAGTTTTATTGAAGGCAGGAGGCACCCTTTTAGTGTCTGAATACTTTATTGAAGAGACCTGAGCTTTGCAGCCTACCAGCAAACACAAACATTAGGCAAAATTTATGGAGTGAATCATTAAAAATTATTTGCCCAAGTCTCTTCAAGAGCTCAAAGACAATGTGTTGACACTACAAACACAGGAATGAAGGAGAACAAAACACAACCATTTATACTGTGTTTCTTTACTCTGTCAGATCCTCCAGACTGCAGAAGCTCTTAGAAACTGCCAATTTATTTTAGGAGTGTGCAGGGATATTCAGCACTGATAGCAAATAATTTTGCATAAAGCTTAAAATTCTAGTACATACAGTGAGGCTAAATCCCCAGAGTACCTCTCAGCTTTGAACAGTGCTGCTTAGGAAAAGAAGTGATTGTATATGCAAGAGAAAATCAGAAATAAAACCCATCTATGCTGAAAAATGGAATACCAAACGGGGAGATAAATAATATGCTGCTTCAAAGTAAGTCTTGCCACACAAATCCCATAATCACTGTGAGAAAAAGGGATTATGTAAATATATTTGGTGATTAGCCAAATTACATATTCAAAATTATTTAATTTCATTATCCACTGAAAGTTACACAAATAAACACCTACTGTACCTGCATTTTTCCCATCTGCCTCTTTGTCATATTTGACAATTATTATCTACAAGCTAGAAAATGTATGAACCAGGTGATGAGCTAGATTTTGTTTAACAAACATTTATCATGTATGTACCATGAATGATTTCAGAGCAAAAAGGACAGACTGATGGTTATAATGTATGAATGAGAATCAAAAAATCTTCGCAGTGCCTTCACTTTCTTACTCACAGAAAGACAATTATTTTTATGTTCCATTTTTGAGGTATGCAAAATGTGCTGACTGCCTGGCTGCAGGTCTCCTTGGTCAAAATGTACTGCATCATACATGGGAGTAGGACACCAGCAAGAGATAGGAGCGGATGGAGAAGAGGAGGAAGGCTGTGAAGTATGGCAGTAATGATGGTTGTCACACACATAGCCAGGTAACCAAGGCCAGAAGGTAAAAGGGACACCTTTGTACCCTCCCTCCATCCCAAGAAAAGGAAGGGGAGTCCAAAGATTGAAAGGCACTCTGTCAGCCTCTGGTGAAGCTATAGGGAGAGAAATAAAGAAGGAATGATAGACAGGCCTAAACATCTTGGATTGCATGGGTCAATGTGGGTAAGAACCTTTTCTGTTAAGAAGGGAGTTCCAAATTGGAGAAAATAGTATGGTAGCAACTATGTAGAAAAATCCAGGTCAGATAACTCAGTGCAGACATGCATGGGTTGAGTGGTGACCCAGGGAGGTCCTCCAGTACTCAGATGAAAATTACGTGTGATCCTAAGACAAAGAAGATGAGACTTTATGGAAGAGTCCTCCCTGAGAAGACAGAAGATAAAAGAAACTACTTGGAAAGTATGTTACGAGAGACTGTCTTAATTCACAACTGTATTTCTTTTAAGATGCAAAATAACAAAAACTACTTTCAAATCTGATAGAGGGAGCCAGAGCAGCCACCAGACCAAGGCAAGGAATGGTGCAAGACAGAGCTTGCAGCAAAAAGGGCAGTCTAAAATGGCAGGGAACAGTACGTGGCTGAGGGAGAGGAGGCAGCTAGGCCCTCAACAAATGATGAGCTTTCCTGAGATCTGTCCTTGCTACCTGGAAAGGCTTAACAACCTCCAAGTGCAGCTGAAAATTATGTGGGAAGGAAAAGTAACCCAGGGCTTAGCTGTTGCCTCTCCAGAGGAAAAGATATTAAAGTTATTATGGTTATAGTTTTACTTTAAGCATTAACTATCATTATTGTGCTTACCTACCTGTTATGAATCCATTGTCCCCCTCAATTACAAGCATTGTTCATTAGCCATTCTCTTTGGGTTTTTTGTCTGAGTACCAGGGAATGTATGACAACAAACTGAGACTAGGTAAGGTTTTGGCTAAGGATTTGCAACTGAGGCCATAAAATATGAATCTGATCCTTGACGCTGCCAAATAAATCACACTGAAGATTAAATGTGGGTGTCCAACACCTATGAAGTCCCATACCCAACAACGTCTGAACACCAGTCTTTACTGAACACGTCTTTATGACAGCTCCACAACACAGCAAAGCATTATGTTGTGGTGATAGGAGCATGGAAAGATAGGCAAACTCAGGGGACAGTCATCATGGTGTAGGGAAATCAAACACTACTGCCTTGCCTTCAGAAAGTACTCCCATCACTGAAAAACCCTTCTTCTCCAGCCAAAACGCCCATGAAGATACATCACAGGGATAGTCTAACCGAGAAGATATGGAACTTGAAGGAATTGTCATTGAGTTTTGATTCAGCCAGAGGATATCTGTGGCATTTTACACTGCACCTAATCCAGTGGCACTTCAGGTCATTGCCAAGAGAGACAGTCACGCTCTCCTCTCCTTTCTCCTCACTCCACATCATCAACTGTGCATTATGTCTCCTTCCCCATGTGAGAACAAATAAACCCCTTGAGGATTTAGATAAACAAGCAGATTTCATGGAAATATTTTTGTTCATTTGTTTGCGTGTGTGGTAGGTTAGTTTTCTGTAGATCAGCTGGACCAGCTGACTCACACTTCAGTTTCAGCTCTGCTACATTGGAAACAGTAGAAGTGCACAGCTGGGCATAGAAAGCAGAAGGAAACACCACCTCGGGGTGCACTGAGAAATCGTGTGAGTTTGAAGTGTTCATCAAGTTACACATCGCACCTCTCCTATTTACAATTTCTTCTCAGTAGGACAGAATTAGTAGGTTTTTCCTTCTATATAAGGAGATGGGCAAAATACAACTCGGTAATGATTATGGACCACTAACCAGCAAGGATAAAAGCAGGTAGAAGGCAGATAGCAGACAGACAGTATCCTTCCTCAAGGCCTTTCAGTTTAGCAGAGAACTTGTTTGACTTTTTGACTCATGACTTCCCACAGGTGAGTTATCAGCAAAACTTTTTTTTTTCCTCCCCAGAATGAAGCTTGGAAAATAAGATTTCTCATCTGTCAGCAGTACTGATATTTAGGGAGAGTTAAAAGAAAAAGAGAGCAAGGAATTATCCTGAATTAAGATGAAAACTCTAGCACAGCACAAGAGGTCTAAAAGAAACCAAATAAGAGAACTTTGGAATTACTGCATCTCACTTGAGTTTAGTGTTGACAAACAGGATGTCTATCACCCAGCCACCCTGAACTCTCTTTCACCACCAGAGAGAAAGCGGCTGTCTAGAGGTTGTGTCAAGGTCAAATACTTGTCTTGAGAGGAAAAATCTCACTCTTCATTGAATTGGCTACCTCAAGCTTAGAAGTCTAGGTATCCAAGTCTAAATATTCAAGTTCAAGCACTCATTTTTCTAATCAGTCACTAAATATTTAACAGGCATATATATAATACAAAACTAGCACAACATTAATATTGATGACTAGATTTAATGTAAAAGTTAGAACGGAATAAAACAAGAGAAAAGAAATTAAGTTTCCTCCACCTCCAGCACCATTGCAGATAATGTTATAGTGAGTGTAATCTAATTCTGACTCTTGCCACAGTCTTGCTTTCCCATCAGAGCTAACAGAGCAGCCTTTCTCACAGGGTACAAGTCACTTTGCCTGCAAGTATCCACCCAGAAATCTGCTGCAATGATTATTCCCTAATTCATCATTTCCCCGGAGCATCAGCACTTGAATTTCTTAGCTGAGGCATCATGCTGCCATTTGCCCATCTTCACTTCCAATGCCCCAAATAGTCTTTGTCCCTCTCCTGCTTTTTAGCACTCATTCAGAATTGAAAGTCTAGGAGAGAACTGTGGCCAGCACACTTCAAAGGAACCATAGTGTCCTTCATCCTCTGAAACTGCTATTGTTTGGGAGAAGCTCACATTAAACACCTATAAATCCACCTCCTTCTTCTTCTGTAAATATCTCTGTAAGACCTTAGTTTCCTGTGATGCCCACAAAACGTCAGCTATTATGCCACAATGTGTTTTCTGTACAATTTACTGTGTCCTGATCATGATGATAAGTATTGTTTCAATACTTCTTGGTGCTGTTCGCTGTTTATAGGCACCTGCCCTTGTCTTATTCACAGACTTGAAGCACTGGGTATTGGGACTGTGTTCTTTGTCCTCAGCTCCATCTCACCCTGGACAATAGAGTGGAAACACATAATAAACGCAAAATTCTGAGTCCCATTTCCTTCAAATAAAAATTTACAGGTCCTGATTCATCAGAGTCACATGTCTTATGCTAATAAAACATTGCACCGTTATGTTGTGTGGAAAGTTGGCATTTTGAATGGGCCACCACCTGGACTTTAATTTTTATATATGGTCTGTATTGATGCCTGAAGTTAATATCGCACCTACGTTTCCATTCCTAAAGCTCATTACGACAAGCTTATAAATTTAACCTTTAAAAATGAAATAATCTGTTCTCAGACAGCTGTCAAATGGCTTTCAAAAACCTGAATGTAAACAGCTGATAGTACTGAGGATGCAAAAACTGTGTTTTATTATTACAGGATTTTTGCAAACCTTCTAAAATACTTCTGATGGCTCAACAGGAGAAGACAGAGATTCAAAACTTGGACAGTGAAGCATGACTTGCAGCCATGGCTTCATGTAATTCCAAGGAAACCTGTTTTAATTTGGCTGTTTTCTAGAGGTCTTTTCCATATGCAGTGTTCTTCATGTTTGACCTGTAAAGGACCTACCAAAGCTCCACTGGCATAGAACATGTGTGGAAGTTGATCAGAAATTTCCACTAAGTTGTCAATCCATGTGCAGTACTAGTGTTTTGCAAAGAAAAAGAAATAAAAAGGAAGACCTTTTAAATGTATATACTTGTGTGGAAAATTAATCTGAAATACCTACATACTTATGTGTGTTTAAAGAGCTATGTACATACAAAACCACAAAGCCTCAAGAGGAAGTATTTCCATATTGCATGTAAAAGAGAGAGCTGCAATTTATAAAACTGTCAAAATATGTATTGATGCAATCAGAATTAATTAAAGTGGAAGAGAATATTTCTCTCAAAAAATAAAAGTTTCTTCTTTCAAGTTCTTCATTTTCTTAAAGTAAGACTCTTATAGTTCATTTATCATTAAATAACATTTATAGTTTTCTTAACTACTTTGTATCATACCATATTTCATAGTTTTTCATTCTTATAATATCTAATCATGTAATTTGTATAATTCATAGTTTATAAAATTTTAAGGCCAGGAAGAATCAATAGTGTAATTTAATCTGAACAATGAATAACCCATGCCATGGAATTCTGTCCAGTTGTTTCTGTAACAGGCCTTCTATCACTATTTTGATTAAACTTTTCTGAAGAAGTAACATCCCGGCTTGTTTTAAAGCAGTCATCACATGGAGAATCTACTGGATTATTTAGCAGTCTCTTCTGACAGTGAAGGTGGGGTTCAACTCTATATTAAGGCATTGATGCACATCTGCATGAGGGAGTACAGTCATAAGAGATCTTGTCATCACTGACAGTAGGCCCCTTGAGTGTGATTTGTTTATTCTTAAAGTGGACACCTATATTTGATCAGCTGAATCACTTTCAAGACTACATTATCCTTTGCTTGCATTTGCAGGTTTATTTGAATGGTTTGGGGTTGTTTTTTTTTTTTTTTTCCCCTATATTCTTTCCTTTGCTGTGGTAGCTGCATTGTCCTTTGAGAAGCCCTGTGTTACCCAGAACTTCTCAATAAATCTAGCAGGTATGACACAGGATCTATAGAAGATCCATTAACTTTCAGTAGGAACAGCTATAAGCCAGGCAAGAAAATATCAAATGGTTCTAGACTTCTCCATGAAGACAACTGAGTCAAGCCCAATATCTCCATCGACCCTTCTGGGAGTTGAGACATGCAGTTTTCATAAGCACTCTAAAAGTCACTTGTTTTCACATTGAGCTGAATTGTCCCCTAATTTCATTTATTGTTTAAAATGCAAGTTTTTCTCCATTTAAATTTATTTGGCTTTGTCTTCCAACTATTAGGTTTTATTACGCTTCTTTCTGCACAAAATAGGTCACTAAAAATAGCATCAGAAAATTTCTCCTTGAGTAGATTAAGATCAGGTCATCTCTTAGACCATAATTTCATTATCATTCTTTTCTTCAGCTGCCCTATCCCTTCCAACCAGCTGTTCTTGTATCCACACCAAATAAATGATTCTGATGGGTGAATATAAGTTAAAAATTCAATAGAGAGCAGCACTCTCTACAACAGAGAAACATTGGTCAAGGGAAGAGCTATGGATGTCATCTGCCTACACTTCTGTAAGGCCTTTGATACAGTCCCGCACAACATTCCTACCTCTAAATTGGAGAGCTACAGGTTTGATGGACAGACAGTTAGATTGATAAGGACTTGGCTGGATGGCTGTGTCCAAAAAGTTACAGTCAATGGCTCAATGTCCAAGCAGAAAATAGTAATGAGTGGTGTCCCTCAAGGGTCTGTACTGAGATGAATACTGTTTAATGTCTTCATCAGTGACATAGACAGTGGGGTTGAGTGCACCCTCAGCAAGTTTGCAGATGACACCAAGCTGAGTGGTGCAGTGGACTCGCTTGAGGGAAGGGAGTTCAACAAGGCCAAGTGCAAGGTCCTGCACCTGGGTCAGTGCAATCCCCAGCATCAATACAGACTGGGGGATGAATGGATTGAGAGAAGCCCTGCAGAGAAAGGCTTGGAGTACTGGTGGATGAAAAATTGGACATGAGCCAGCAATGTGTGCTTGCAACCCAGAAAGACAACAGAAGCATGGCCAGCAGGTCGAGGGGGGTGATTCTCCCCCTCTACTCTGCCTTTGTGAGACCCCACCTGGAGTACTGCGTCCAGCTCTGGGGTCCCCACTACAAGACAGACATGGACCTGTTAGAGCAGGTCCAGAGGAGGGCCATGAAAAGTGGGTCCTGTTAAAGCAGGTCCAGAGGAGGGATGGAACACATCTCTTACGAAGAAAGGCTGAGAGAGTTGGGGTTGTTCATCCTGAAGAAGAGAAGGTTCCAGGGAGACCTTACTGCAGCCTTTCAATACTTACAGGAGGCTTATAAGAAAGACAGAAAGAGACTTTTTGCCAGGGCATGTAGGTGACAGGACAGGCTTTAAACTGAAAGAGGGTATATTTAGATTGGACATAAGAAAGAAATTTTTTAAGATGAGGGTAGTGAGGCACTGGAACAGGTTGTCCAAAGAAGCTGTGGATGTCCCATCACTGGAAGTGTTCAAGGTCAGGTTGGATGGGGCTTCGAACAACCTGATGTAGTGAAAGATGCCCCTGCCTATGGCAGGGGGGTTTGACTAGATGATCTTCAAATGTCCCTTCCAACCCAAACCATTCCATGACTCCATGGTAATATGGGCTTTTTAAGTTGACAGTTTATTCTTTGTTAGGTGAGTTTATTTGACAAGAATGTATATTATGATCCTTAACAGCACACAGAAATGTAGAAAATACTTAGCATGTAAGTGGGGAACAGGCCTATAGAAGGAAGAAAGCTTCTAGTTTTCTTCAGAGAAAGCTAATCTAATTTATCTGCTCAAAAGCATGGCAAAAATGTGTATAATTAAAGCCAAATTCTGCCCTCAGATGGCCAAACATAAATGCCCTTAGAACATTAAAGCCATATCAATGTCAATTAAACTTTAAACCGTGAAATATTGGGAGTAGGAAGAAGAATAGAGATTTTTTTCTATTGTACTTTCATATTTTACTGCCCTCCTGATTCCTTCTATCCGTGCTTTTTCTGATTCTCCTCAGTATATTCTTCATAAATAAAGCTTTGAAAGTACAAATACCAACATTTTCACTTTTTATTTTACATTTTATATTTCTCATCTTTTTGTCTCCATTCTCACCTTGCAACATGTCCTTTTTATTTATAAGATGTCCAGTTAACCAAATGCAATATTTCACATATAAAAAGACTCTGTTCATTACAAGCCTGGTTACTGTCCTAGTTTCAGCTGGGATAGAGTTAATTTTTCTTCCTAGTAGCTGGTATAGTGCTGTGTTTTGGATTTAGTATGAGAATAATGTTGATAACACACTGATGGTTTAGTTGTTGCTAAGCAGTGCTTACACTGTCAAGGACTTTTCAGCTTCCCGTGCTCTGCCAGGTGCACAAGAAGCTGGGAGGGGGCACAGCCAGGACAGCTGACCCAGACTGGCCAAAGGGCTGTTCCATACTGTATGATGTCATGCCCAGTATATAAACTGGGGGAGTTGGCTGGGGGGCAGTGATCACTGCTTGGGGCTGTGCTGGGCATCAGTCGGCAGGTGGTGAGCCAATTGTATAGTGTATCACTTGCTCTGTATATTATTATTGCATTATTATATTATTATTATTACTATTACTGCTATTCTATTTCATTTTATTTCAATTATTAAACTGTTCTTATCTCAATCCATGAATTTTCTGACTGTAACCCTTCCAATTCTCTTCCCCATCCCACTGGGGTGGGGGGAGTGAGCAAGCGGCTGCGTGGTGCTTAGCTGCTGGCTGGGGTTAAACCACAACAGTTACCTAGAATGTATCATCATTGAACACAAGTGACTAGAGGATATGTATGACTGCCCATTAAAAATAAAAGGAATAGAAACTCCTGTTTTTAAGCACTGAGAATGAAATTAGGGTGGATGCATGAAGAACATTAAGTGATAAAAATCATACCCATAGTGGTATTTGTGCATTTGGTGAGGCAGATGCCAAGATGACTTCTCTTTCTGTGCAAGGGTCCAACAGTGTACAATGAGCATTGTCAGAATGAAAGGAAAACAGAACCCCGCCTCGTCCATCTCCAGAATGACCAGAATGCTACTTTCATAGAGGTGTCTGTTATGGCACAAAAAAGTTTTCAAAGTGCATGAGTTACAGTCACCCAAAAGTCAATTTCTCATGCTTGAAAAGTCCTGACATGTTGACACCAAACTCCAAAGAATGGAAAACCACAAACTAACAGAAGCCCAGCAATATGCTTCAGTTGGCGAGACTGAAAAATTTGGAAATGTTGAGAGAGCTGATTGAGAGAGAGGAGACTATCAGTTCTACAGCCTAGATTCCCACAAGGATTTAAAGGCAATTCACAGAATTAAGATGAGTAAGTGATCATGGCACGGCACGTGCCTAAGGTAAAGAAAGTCCTCACTTTGTATAAATACTTCAATATAAATTGGTGCAAGTACTGGAATCTGATATAGTCCCTTAATGCCTGTGCACCTCGAGCCAACAAGCTATGAAACTATTTCCAGTCTAGCTTTCAGCTTTACCCACAAGCAAATGTGTATCTTGCACAATGATACTGCATAACACACAGACAATACACGCACACCTGAAACAGCACTACTGTCATCCCATATGTAGAGCTGAAATAAAGATATTTCCAGCAAATTCAGTAAATTAAAGTAGCCCTAGTGCAGTTAATTTAGCTGGATTTTAATTAGGGCATGAGGGCAAACACCCTTTTTTTCTTCTAAGAATGGCACTTTAATACTCAGAAGAGGTGCAAATTTATTTATATGTTTTAAATATCGTATTACATAGGCTTGCCCTCACTGCATTAACAGCCTGAAGTATTAAGACCTTCTAGAGTTCTAAGGTGTGGTATAATAATAAAAGTGACCCACCAAGATTTAATAACTCTCAGACTAGATTTCAGAGGGAAAACTGTAACTCCATGCCACAGGCATTTTTCATACTCTTTATCTTCTAACAAGGCCTGGCTTTATTTGATGGCTAACATGACAGTCATTGTTTGATTCTTCTGCAAGAAAAATACCGTAAATAAAGTTTGACATTCAGTAAAATGTGAGTAAAAATCGTCTTATAAGCATCATTTGAATCCTAAGGCAATTTCCTGTTTCTTGACATTACCGACAAAAATATAACTGTAATGAGAAATGCCCTTGAGAATACTTAAAAAATTGGCAACTTCTGAAATGAAGTGTGAAATAATTTAAGAAAACAGATGTGTCTTTTTCTGATGCACTGAATGATACTGGAATATCATCAAGCTGTAGACTGATAATTAGCTTAGTATAGAATTATAATATTTTAATAGATACATAAACAGGTGAGCTGAAGAGCAAAATACACATGCTGAGCAATAGTCTGCCTCTGCTCTGCTAGTTTGTCTTCACTTCTTCAGAAAGACAGACATGTGCATGGTCTCTTTGATTCAGTGATCCAAACCCATCTCTCTTCGATGTGCCTGTTACATCTTCATGCATGTTCACTTTGAAGCAGCTGCACATGGAATGACTCATGCATTAAGGAGAAATACCACAACTGTAGCCCAGCTTCCAAAGCATTCCTTTTCAAACAATTACTTTGGTGCTACTGTTTTCTCATCCACTCATATTTCCGTTGATATTTCACAAACTCCTCTTGATTCTATTTCTTAGTATAAATCAGATGTACTCCAACTATTTTCCAGTATATACAATTCAGTAGAAAGACTGTCCAGTGGAAAGCTCCCTGCCCTATTCACAGGTGGTGCCTTCTCACCCTCTCTTCCCATTTGATTCATATTGTAGTAACTACAGAATTTGCAACCACCCAGAAATATTGTTCAGTGAGCTTTCAATGTCTTTTTTATCTGTCTAGATTTGATTTAAAGACTGCAAACAAGGAGAAACATTAGATTATGGCCAGACAGTTTCAAGAGATTGAGTTAATGCTATTTTAGTAAATTACTGTCCCTCAAATTGTTACAATGTAGTTGACTTTGAGTATTCTCTAAATGCTTGGCTTTATTTAAAACACTTTAGTGCTTCTCTGGGTCTACATGAGTGGTGATTCAAATCAAACTCTTCAACCTTGAATTGCATCAAACTAGGAAAACAAGCATAGATGAATACTAGTGTCAGTTTTTCTCTCCATATTTTCCACCTTTAGCCATGCCCACTCCTAACCCCTGCTAATCCACCCTTCTCTGAACATCTCAAGAAAAGATCAGATCAGATCTAGTCTGTTTACTTGAAAATTTGAACACCAAAAATCTTTTTGTGGATAAAGATCAAAGTCATATTAAAAAATCCACCTCCTCTCTATACCAATATGTACAGATTTAGTTTTAGGGGCACAGTTTCAACCTGAAGAAAAATGTTGTGTTTTTTTTTTTTTTCTTGGACTCAAGAGAGAAAGTTTGGAATCTCTTCCCCAGGGCACTAAAGCAAGCTTGTCTTCTTTGAAAATCTTACAGCCAGATTCAAATTCCCAGCCAGCAGTTATTTTAATTATCTTCAAGTGTAGAACTGAATTAAAGTAGCTGCTGTGCTGGGAGTCCCTGATGTGTGCTTCATCTGATTTGGAAGTGTTTGACATCTCTGGAAAACTTGAGGAGACTAAAATCTTTGCAAAATAAATAAATAAATAGATAAATAAATAGACAAAATGCTCTAAAAATAAAATTATTTAAGAATGAAATTAGAACTTGCTACAGCTCTTAAAAATAAAAAGGCACTAATGAATGTGAAAACCTTACATGAGAGATGATGTAGAGCCTGTTGCATCCTACCGCCACTTCTGAGACTCTGTGCTGTGCCCCAGAGGAGCCCAGTGTTGGCTGGGCACAGGTCTTTCACACATTTTCATCTCATCATCTCCCACTCCAGAACCCAACATGTCAGACGTGACTGCTTGGTCAAGCTGTGGTGTGTCAGCTGGAGCCTCCCCGCATCCTCTGATGAAGTGAACACCATCCCACAGTCCAACAGGCAGGTTCTCAGGTACTGGATCAGAAACCATTGAGAGGGCTGCTTCTTCATGGTGGTTAGAAGTGGCCAAGAGAGAGCAAAGGCCCATTCTGTTCTAGTGTCCTGTCTGAAACAGTAGCCAGAAATGGATGCCCAGGCAATAGTTTAAAACCAAGGCAAACAGGGCAATACCTCCCTAAAAAATAGATTCCCAGTCTCCACTGATTTTCATCTCAAGAGTTTTCAAAAACAGAGGTGGTGCCTTTGGTTTCCTTGGCCTTCAGTTAATTGCTTAATCCCATTTTGGACTCATTAAATCTTGCAGCACCCATGACATCCTGTGCCAAGAAGTTCCACAGCTTAACTACCTGTTGCATGAAGAGCCAGCTCCATTTGACGGTTTTGTCTGCAGGCTTCCCTTTGATGCCCCCTAAATCTCATACTGGAAAAGAAACTGATCACACACTCTGTTGATCTTTTTCATACCACTCATGTTTTTGTAGATCTCTAACAAAACTCTTCTTAGATGTCTCTTTTTCTAGGTGGATGAGAATTAGTCCACATCTCATTTTGAGCCAATATATGTATCTCTGTCTTCCAGACAGATGCTAACTCTCCTAGTACATTGTAATAAGATCCTTAGTGCCTTATGTGGAGCTGGAGACCACACTGGCAGCTAGATATGCCAAAGCAAAGTCTTTCAGCACCAGCAAGAGATTCAACGTCCCTACACTTGTATTGTTTTGTATATCCAGCCTAACAGGAGCAGTAACTGTTGATAAATGCCTCTTTATACCAAGTCTAGTCATTACCTTCAGGGGGTCCAGAAGTGACTCTGTTGATGGAGCACAGGTATCTGCCTTCCACAGCTGTCAAGCTTTCAAGGCCACCACTGTAAACAGATTTACGACTGAGGCACAGTTTGTCCCTGTCTATCTCTCTGATTCCATTTCATGAAGCCTCCTGAGACCCAAAGGCCTTGTGTCCAGCAGAGATCAGGTTGTTTGAACACTGAATCCATGTCTGATCCCAGTGCTGCAGAGCTGCAGACAGGCTGCGTGGACAAGACATTCAGTGCTGAACACCAGTATCATGGATACCTGTCTCTGTAAGGTGGACACTGAGGCATTTTGTATCTCCACAAATCTCAGTAGGACAAGGCTCTCCAAAGCTCCTGAGTTCTTGCTTCCTGCTGACACTAGCTCATTTAATAATGCTCCTTGACTTGTCCATTTCCCAGGTGCAAAAGAAAGGACAGCATCTTTTGCAGATCTGGCTAACATTAATACACAGCATAACCACAGCCTTTTCCTTCATCCTTCTAGCCTCTGTCATAATTTCTCCTTTAGGCTGATGCCTCTTTCACATCAGGCATGCTATCTCTTGCCTCAGCCTGAGAGGGTTAACCAAAGTTTATTGAAAGTGTCTAATACTGTAAAGAGGCTCCTGAAATCTGAATTCATGTTTATTCAGAACCTCTTCAAATGCGAATCACTTATGTAAAGCCCTGCAGCCCTGAGACTCAATTCGGATTACTTGCAATTACTTGAAATTATTTAAACAGAGTAAAGCTCCCTCTTTTCAAGCTTTTTAAGATCAAAGAGTCAGTCTTCACCCTTTATGGCTTGTCACTTTAAAACCTTGAAGTAACAATCCAAGGGCACCTTTTCCCAAGCACTTCTATTATATCTAGACTACATAACTGTGTTGCAATAGAAATAGGTGTGTGCTTTTTTGTCATATTTCATTAGCTGTCTTTAGCTTCTAAGAATATGAGTCAAGTTTCCCCAAAAGCAAGTCTCCCTTTCTCTCCAGAGAGTTCCATTTTCACACGTCCAAACAGACATTTCCTCCAAAGCTGCAAAACCAGCCTTAAAAACTCTGCATTCCTGGGGTCATCCCAGTTGTGGAGGTCAAAAATGGAGGCAATCCAAAATCAGAAGTCTGTTTAATGCATCTTTATTTTCTGCTGTGACTCTACAAAGCAGAGATCTCTCTTGTGCTTCCAGTGTAGCACAACAATCTCTTTCTGCTGGCCAGTCATGCCTTGTAATATTGATCCTCAGGACTCTTTCCCTCCTTTCCTCCTCTCCCTCCCATAAGCATTTGACTACAGTTCTCATTTTCCTCCTGCAAAACAACTCTTAACTGAAAACAACCAGCTTTGTGCAGCAGGTAGGGTTGGCAGAAGTTACTGCTAAGTTTGAATTTACTGTTCTCTGATAAAGATAGAGAAAAATGCCTATTGCCTGCTCTGACAGACTGGGGACAGTAAGACAGTGTGAGCCCTCATGTCAGAATTCATAAAATCCATTCACAATTGGAGCCTGGATTTTTGACAATAGCTGTTGCTGTCCTCTGAAACTCTGTGCGATGAGATAGATTTGGTACAGCAGAAAGGATCAGATGACACTGGTCATTGAGACAGAGGAGCAGGAGATGGCAGTTCCAGGCAGAGGCCACACTTCTAATACAAGAATCATAGGGATAAAATGAAAGTGTTTCAGATTTTGGCACTGTCATTCTTTCTATAAGATACATCATTAGCTTTGAACTGGATGACTTATAAGGACAACATGACTTAAAATAATATTCACTGAGGACCAAGCAGGTATGTGGCGAGATCAGGAGAAAGGCAAAACAGTCAGCATCCTATCAGCTTCTGGTTTCGTTTATATCCTTTTTAAAAGTAAGGAATGCAATTCGTGTGTCAGGGAGTGAAAAAGTTGGTCCAAAATTCATCAGCTCCCCCATGTTGTGATTGCCTTTCAGGCCAGTCTGCCTTATTATGGTGGGCATATTTATACCATTTTAGACTCATTAGATAGATTTCATCTCCAGGAGGAGAAATATACTCTGTTAGATAATGGTAGTAATCATTATGTACGCCAATGCTCCAGCATGGTTGCATATGTAAGCACCTAGCATTTGAGGAGCACTAATTAAGACCAAATATTCTCTCTACTTTTATTTTCCCCACTTGTGTATGTACATTACAACACAGCCACTAATTATGTGACATACAGTACATTAACTGCAAAATATAATAAAATCAATGCAGACTATTTTCTCTCACATTTAAAGACATGGGGCAATTTTGTAAGACCCTATCAGCCAAAGCTCAGAGCATTTCTGGAATTTATTCACCTGAAACCCTGCAGAAAAGCTACTGACAGAGAGCCTGGGATATTTTTCATTGGTGGTCCCACAGGGCTCCATTCTCCATCTGCTCTGCATGTCTCTATACCCTCCTCCCCTTCTGCTGCCAGGCACTCCCTCTGCCTTAGGCCAATCACAGAATTATGAGTATGGACCTCAACTTCTCTTCTGCTTACACTGATAGGTAAAAAACTGTTAGCTTCAGAACCTTGCCTACTGGCTAAAACCACTCATTAGTCAGAGATAGGACAGCACTGGCTCAAAGACAACAGACTAGAACATGTGTGGAAAGCTACTACCTGAGAGCTCCAGAGCCAGAAATGATCCAACAGAGGCATTTGTGCTAAGTGTGTCACACCGGAGTTAGTGGCAGAGGCCTGTGCTTTGATGGCAGGCAGGTTTCCATGCTCTCCCTGCTCTTCCCAAATAGTTTCCAGGTGGATGAGATTTGTGATGAAGAAACAACTGTGACATTTCTAAGCAGCAATTTTTCGCCAGAGGACTATTATCCTTTTTACGGGTATGCCGGAACTGAGGCTCGTAACAGCCAGGAAACTAAAGCTTTATTTAGGCAACTAAAGCAGTGGCCTGATTTTCTACAGCTTCGACTCCCCTGAAGAGAACAGGAGCTCTGGGCACTCAGCAGGGCTGAAAAACTACCCATTAACTTCTAAATCTATAGCCATTTCACAGCTGTATCTCTGTTTCACACCATGCTGCTCAGTTCTCCTCGGCAGCAGAGAAGAGCCTCTCATACAAAAAAAAAAAAAAAAAAAAGGCAGAGGGCTGCTCAGTGCACTGGTCGCTGGTCTCCTGCTTCAGAAAATGCAGCCCACACGGCTTGGTCAAGGTCACTCACAGATTGCCTGCTGCATCTCCCCCATCTCCCACTCCTGGACCTCGCCCAATCGGCTGCTAATCCTTCCCTAATACCGTTGGTGCATGTAAGACAAAAAAAGAGACCATTCTCTTCATTTACATATAGAGTATAGAGTAAAACATAATTAAACCACATACTACAGATGCACTATAATAAAAAAGAGAAATAGTAAAAACAATTGTAGGCTGGCATACTTACTGCTTCACATTTAAATAATAATGTGAACTATTAAGTAAACTAGGGCATAATCAGCTGAGGTTCATTAACTGATCTCACTGTAGAAATAGTACTACAATTCAATACAATTAGGTACATGCTAGTAGGAAACAGCGTTTTTTCTGCACCATGCTGGGCCCAGTCTTAGAGATGCTGAGGTCTTTCGTCTCCCACTGATTTCTCAGAGCATGGTCGCTCCCTTTCGGGAGGCACCCAGCACTGCTCTGGATCTAGCCCCTTGCAAAGGAATGGGCATTAAGTATGTCAGTTCACACTGGTGCTGTTGATAGCCATGGAATCCCCCAAAAATGCTAAGAATAGGCCACATTCACGGACCACATTCAGATGGGGTTGCATTACCTGTCCATGTTTAAGGACAGGAGCAATGAAGGCATGTACAAAGGAGACATGTATGACATTTGCTTGCATACAGCAGGGGCTCTGGCCTGAGCAGACCTGGAACTGCTTCAAGTAGAGAATATCCAGGCCACCGCAGGCTCCCGAAAGCCCTGGGAGAAACCAATTCTGGATCATTTAAAAGCATCCAGGAAAAATGAGAATAACCCAAACAATCTATTTTATGCTGTCTATGGTACTTTGCACATGCTCCATATCACAGCAGATTCCCCCCCACTTCCAAATGACCTTTTGAATCTCAGAAGACTTTCCTTCCTGCAGAATGGGGAGTTAAGGCACAGAGACCCTCAAAGGGTGTCTATAAAGTCTCATTACATTGTAAATTAGCCTCTTCACTACACATGTGGTCTTCCTGGCTGTGTCTATAGTAGAAAAGCAGACGAGGCTAGTGTCTGACCTCTGACCCTGAGGGCAAGTGGCATGCACAGCTGATGTCCACCCAGATGAATTTCTTTCCCCTTCAGAACAGGATGGGCTTGGGAAAACTGTCTATCTGGTATGGTCCCTGGCCTGTCCAAACATGATCTGGTACACTAGTAGGGGGCACAGGCGAAACTGCACCATGAAAGTTCAAGCATTTAAACAATATGGAAAATCACACATCACTGTTTGACTCAATGCCTTCGCCCCATTTATTTGTCTTTGCTTTCCTAGGAGCTAGCCAAGGCAGGATTTCGATGAAAGGGATTTGGCTTGAGTTAACAGAGGATGCTGATAGATTGGAGTGAGCATCTGGAGGATAGTTTGTGATAAATGTCTGAAGGATTTCCCTAATAAGTAAGTACTCCTTACTATCTGAATGCTTTTGAATCTCTTGTTTCCTCAGACTTTGTATGAGTTCCATCAGTAGGACTCTTTTCCCTCTTCCATCTGTGTTTAGAAAGGAGATACAACGCTGTACCAGATGGAGATGCTGAAGGTCTCCCTGAGACCTCCAGATGGAGAGTGGTCAAAAACCTATGCAAAAGGACATCATTCTTTTTGGACAGCATTTTAATCACAATTTCTGTGTGTGAAAATAACAGCATATGGCACAAGAGAGTAAAACACACAGCTGCTGAGTGAAAAAACCCCTCTGTCATTACAAGCTAGGGTCCATAAATATTACCTATTAAATTAAATTAGGTCAAGGACCTTATGTATCCCTAAAATGCTTTCAGGGATTTCTCCAAGTTACATGAAGAGATTATGAGTTACAGCTGCCAATGTCTTCAAGCAAAGGGAATTGGAAAGAGATGTTCCATGGCATCTTTACAGCAGACGTCACACAGAAAACTCAGCTTAGGATGGGTATGGTTTTAAACCTGGGAACGGTGAACAAGACAAAGCAGAAGTGTGTTACAAAGAGCTCAGAAGAACAATTCACAAAAAAGTCCTAAGCAAAGATCTGTTCGATAAAAATATGGGTCAAACAACAGGTCACACAATTGCTAGCACTGATGGAACTCATGTTTAAATTAAATCCCTCTGTGTGTGTGCAATTAGGGATGAGAAAATGAAGCCTAATTGTCTGAAGACATTCACTCTAAATTTCTCACTTGGATGCCTATACCAGAGAACTAATAAGCTGGAACTTTAACTTCATGGAAAATTCCATAAGTCTCCTATGCAATTTTCTTCCAGATTGGGAAACAAACAAACAAAGGAAAAAAAAAAAGATAATTCCATATTACTCCACAAAAGGAAATTTTAAGATACGAGATGTTATTTTTGACTTACTGGAATATAGTTTCAACAAAATCAATACTTTTTTTTTCTTCATTTTCAACTTTTTGAGTTTCCAAAATAAGTGTACAATAATAAAACCAGACTGCAATTAAGAAAAAAAACTTTAAAAAATGAAAAAGCTTTTGAAAAAGAATAGCAGGCAAACCCTATTCCCAAATGAAAAGTTTTCCCCAAACTGTTGAAGTGACATAGCATTTCCCAGAACAAAAATGTTCCTTTGGAAAATATGTGACCAGAATACAAGGCACTTCTCTAAGGCATGTCTGTGACAGTTTCTTTCTATGATTATGGTGCTTCAGAGGAAGTTTCTGCACTATATGTTCTCTAGACATACACCATAGCTCTGTGGGTAAACACAGGAAATCTTAGGTCAAACTGAAAAAAATCTTAGTACATTTCAGGAAACAGAAAATAAGCAGTCCCTCTGGATTGCCATTCTCAAGGTTTTTCTCCAATGCTGCTTCCGTGATGTCTTGCAAATGGATTTACCAGGACTCCACAGGCCCCAGGTGATTAAACTACTGAAAACAGGGCAGAATATTCCATTGCACATGTGTGAAGTCAATTGCTTAATCATATACAACCTCATAACTTTTAGAAGTATGTTATAGGCAATTTAAAACTGGGCAAAGCCCAACTGCTCCTTTTTTATTCACTGCAGTTCACTATATCCAGATCAAACCAGAGCCTTTTCTTTTTTTTCATCTTTTCCTTTCTTTATTACACTTGCAAAACATTTCAGCTCCCATTATTCACTTTCTACACCCCAATAAATAAGTTAAATTACTGACTCACCTGCACACACAACTATCTGCCTGCTTTTCTACCCTGATCATACAGCCCTGCACATAATGCAAATTAACAAAACTAATTTGGTTTTCATTATGATGCTAATGAATACTTCCTTTTTAAAGTGCTTTGAGATCTACTGACGCAAGGCATTATATCAGAGTTGGCATTAACGTTTACTATGTATTTATTATTATTATACCTCTTATAAATATAATTGATTTTCCATGTTATTAAAATTCTCTGTACACTTGTAAAAATTCCCACTCAAGCATCTCAAAATCAGATGCATTGTTTCTGGTTTTTGGTCATTCTAATTAATCTGTTACATTGTTGTGATTAAAGCTTTTCAGAGTTCTGGTTCTTGTGATATAATCACTATCATTTTTATTCATTAGTTGTTGATGGTAGTGACCACAAAGTCCTCAGCAATTTTCAGACATTCATAAGGGGGAATAACTGCCCTAAGGAGCTGAGAGACTAAAAAAAAGCTCATTCAAACAGTATTTATTTTTTTGGACTCACTGAAAATCTGTATTAGACCCATTCATCTTTTGCTTTAGAGGTTTTGCTCTGCAGAAGCCACAATATGAGGCTTAGTTAAGAAACAAGCCTGTAAAGTAAGAGTGGATGTATTCACATGTACTGGGAAATGCGCTGCAGTCTCTCTCTTGTACTTAAAATCCCAATTTTCTATGTCTGGCTAAGGTGGAGCACACAGAGCCACAGCAAGAAGGTGCTGGTCTTGTGTCACAGGCAGCCTTCGCCTGCTGCTGGTCCCCAAGGGTCCTTTCCAAAGCTACAGATGTATAAGCAGTGTCTTTATCTGGAAGAGCACAAAAATAATCACATCCTGTAACCCTAGGTCAGATGCCTGACCTAGGAGAGGATTTTCTCTGGCTTTATGTGGGTATAATGAAATCCCTGCATAAAACACTTCTTAAAAATCAGCTGCCCACACCTGACCTGCTCTCTCTAGAGACTGTATCCCCTCAACCACAAGCTTTCGAGATCATCAAGGCCTAGAAAGGTGTGTGCATGTGTGTGTGGGATTTTATGATTCTAAAATAGCTGAAGGGATTTTCCTCTAGTTTTATAAATCTATCGATTTAGTAGTCCTACAAAAGACCTCAAACAGGAATTTTTTCAGTTTAAGCATGGAACAATGAAGAGGGGAAACTGAGCTTTCATTAGAAATGGAAATTGTTTGTGACTGGCAACCAGTTTATAGCTGCAATTCGAACCAAAGGACAAAGCACGTGTTTTGGGGTTTTCTTTTAACATTTTCTGTTATTTGATTAACATAGTTTCTATTAGCCTAGCAGCAGCTGGGTTTTGATTCTGTTTGTGTAGCATCTCAGAAAACAAATGGTGCTTTTGAGCAAGCTCAGGTCTCTCAAAGCAGTTTTAGGACATGGTAACAGAGATGTCTCAACTCCATCTTCTCACTCCTCCTCCCTCTGCATCTTTGCTATCCTTAATAAAAAGGCACAGCCTAGGAAATATGGATTATCTCAGACAACCAGACTGAATAGCTTTGTCTTTTATATTTAGTTGATACAAATCAGCAGTGCAAGCCCCACATCTGAATATTCTTTTTTTATCCTTTCAAATCAGGCAGCAGTTCTCCAGCCTTCTACTATCCTCTGCCCTGTTCTTCTTCAACACTGATTTTAATGTAGCTGTTTTGAACAACATTATCTAATTTCTTAGAACTACACTCAATACCAATTTGTAGTAAGTTAAAAAGAGATTTTGGAAACAGTTACTTATTTAAAGCTGGGACTACACAATGTATACATTCTTATATCTGCCATGTCCACCCAATTCAACGTATTTAATTTACCAAGTAAAATATTTTTTTTAGATAATTTAGATAATACTTCTAGAAGCATTTTAATCAGGTGCTGAAACTAGTCTGTGCTCTTCCTAATGGGATTTAGAGAGCAGGGCTAGCAGTAAACAAAGAAGCAAATGAAATAAACCCCATTAATTAGGGTAAAACAGTAACGGAGCAGTTCTGGTTTTACAGATGGGCAAGATGTCTGATTGAATTTCCCAGGCTATGCAGATTGGCTGCAGATGGTGTGGAAAGTGGTCCAGAACTCAGAATTCATATAATCAAAAACACTCTTAGATCCAAACAAGAATGTTTTCCCATGTGATGCTGTATAGCTTGCAACCTTATCACAAGCATTTGGTAACTTTTCAAATCAAACCATAACATAAACTTCACACAACACAGCATTCAGCAAGGGCTCTCATTAATGTGCTATTATATCTAATAATTCAATAACAGCATAGCTCCTGGAGGCAATTTAATTTGGCCCCAAGTTATAATTTCCTATCGAAAATACCGACTGATAAGTGCATGGGCCAACTGGAGATCTCAAGAGAAGGGCATTCACAGAGTAGGCAGTATATGAGCAACACCTGTTATCATTAAGAAAATAACAGTGGAAGAACTTATTGCCAGTGAGAATATCCTGAAGAATTCACCAAAATATTAATATATTGTACACCTAAAACTCTTTGGATCTGAATCTAAACTTTTGCATACTCCTTTGATCTAGAAATTAAACTGTATTTCTGAAATTTTTTTTGCAATATCGACACATTAGAGAACAAAAGTCTTTTGCAAAGGGAACTGTGTAAACATGACGACCTCTTACCCTCTGCAAGGACACTGAGACTCTTCTGCTGACTTCAGAAGCCAGCAAATAAATGATTGCCCGCTTCAACCCTGTTCAGCTTGCAAGGTCATAACCCTTTTCACAAGGTTGCTGCTTAGGTTTTAATTTGAACAAAAAAAACCTTCTTTGAGTATCTATTACAGGTCCCTTGACATTATTCAGGTGTTGTAAAAAGGCAAAAAATATGTGCACCCCCTACCTATGCTCTTGTCTGACATAAAAGCTCCTTGCTTCACTATCCTCAGGAAGAACGAATGCCTGGAGGCAAGTACTGCATGGGATATAAACCTTTTGTGCTCTTCCTTACACCCACACCTAGATCTGACCTCACTTTAACTCACACTAGGACAGTAGATATGGCATTTCTTCAATGAATTTAACTCACCTAGTACAGCCTTCACCTCTGCACCAAATCAGCTTAATCGAATGGAAGAAAGATTGGGATTGACTGAGAACCAGGCTCAGTGGCCTTGCATAGGTGTACCAAAGACTTTAGCTGTGACTTTGGGCACAGCTCTTTTTCCTTCTTTTTCTTCTAATAATAAATGAGAGAAGCAGTCTTCAAATTCTAAAATCTTTGTGATAAATATCAACCAGAAAAATTAGCACACTAAGTTATGTAAGACATTAGATCATGATAAGAAAATACACAGCAAGACTTAGGTAATTAACCGGTATAATGAGAGTTGTTAATTTTTGCAGGAGCAATTTATAAAGTTACTCAAGTCCAAGAATTTGTCACTGAGTCTATTCTAATAGGCTATTTGAAGGTAGCTAGACATCTAGAAGTATAGCAAGAAAGGAAATAAAAATGAATCTCATATATTAATTTGTACACTCAATTTCAGAGGAGAATCACATTTTATGTAAAGGCAGTGAGCCTTGGCAGAAAGGTTCACAAAGAATGAGGTATCAGTGGAAGTTTAATTTTTATATTCCTCTCAAAAGGTCTTAATTAGCAGGGAAGGATGAAAGTGAGCTTGAAAGAAAATCACCAAAGACACTCTGGGAAAGGAAATGTCATTAAACATATCCCCATCCCTTGGCACTTTAAAACTGAACTTGACAAATGATGGCCTAAAATACAATTGATAGAAATTCTGCACTAAGGCTTCTCCATTCAGGCCTTACCAGAGCTTACAGGTGGGAGACAAGAAGGATAGAAAGTCTTTGAGCAGAAAAAAATAAAGGAAAAGGAAAAGGAAAAAAAAAGGAAAAGGAAAAGGAAAAGGAAAAGGAAAAGGAAAAGGAAAAGGAAAAGGAAAAGGAAAAGGAAAAGGAAAAGCTCCATATTGTAAGGAAAATTCACAAGTGAGAAATACCTCGTGAAGGTATTTCCAGGAGAGAGGGAAAAATCTGTTTCAGAAGTAGCTGTCAGCTGCCAACCACCAGCTGAAAAGCTCTCGTCAATTTCCATTTCCAGCAGAAACTGAGTTTCTGGCAGAAGGTGAAATTTGACAAATTTCCTTCCAGCTGGGCTTCAGGGTTGGGGCACTTGGGGAGCCGTTCTGCCTTTGCAGCAGCTCTGCTTTACTTCCTCCACCGTTTTTTGCAGATTCACATAAATTTTTCTTTCTTCCTAAAAGCAGGGGTGAATATGACAACAGTCTTCCCAGTCAAAAACTACAGAGACATCACTTGGTTTTTCTTGAATCACAACTAACATTTTTCAGCAGAATTGAAAATTCAATTTTGAACAGCTCTAGGTTTCTTTGGTTTTGTGGAATTAGAGGAGTCTGGAAATTACTTCTATAAAGAATGTATAATCTCTGGATAAGAGACAACATCTGTGGCATTTGATATAGCACTAGAAAGTAATGAAGAATGAAGAAACAGCAGTCACTGCATCAGATAATCAGGCAGCAGGTTAAAAAAGGTGAACAAATGGAAATAAATTTTTTGTATTAGAAGTATTAAACTGTGAAAGTTGCTAACACAGTTCAGAAAAACCAATGGATTCAAAACAGGATTCCTCATACTGATGGAGAGGAGTTCCAATTTAACAGGATGGACCACATGAAACTTCTTAGTTCAGGAAGTCCTTAAAATAATCAATGCCAAAAGCCAGGAAAGTTTATGCAACATTGATCTTGTTTCTTATTCTGCTTCTCTAAGCATCTAACACTGGCGACTGTCAGGAAGAGAATACTAGGATGACAGACTATTGTACTGAATTGGTTTGGCAGTTTCTATGTTCATACAAAGCAACAGAAAGTGGTCTGCCAGCTCAGAGGTACTGGCTGTTGAAGGCTGCTCCATTTAGTAACACTGGAAAGACATGCAAAAACCAAAGCCTTAACTCATTTTTAGCAGAGGCTTATCTTCAGCTTGTTAAAGAGAGCTTACACGTATGCATCATCACATATTAAGAGGAAAGTGAACATTCCCAGAAGACAAGTCTGCCCGTTACGTTAGTTTTACCAATCTCTCGGCTCAAATATCACTAATTTTCTCACTTGTTATTAAAATTTATGAAGACTCAGGAGTTTTTTGAATAAAAAGCTTAGCACATATCCTTTCCCCTCTTGGCTTACCATAGTTTCTTCTAAGACTAAAAATGCACCAGTCTTCCAAATTAAAAATATAAATTGCATCTGAAAGTGCTTGATTTGAATCTGGTTAAGATCAAATATTTTGAGTTGCATCTCACTCTCTTCTTGAGACCCACAAAGAGAAAGAGAAATAGTTAATAAACTCTTTTTCTTATCAAAGTGATTTCAAACCAAAGAATAATAGACTGAACAGTACCCCAGAACACTGAAAATCAGATACCAATTTTCACCTCAGTTACAAAAACTTCCGTTTTGACTTTGGCTTACTTAATTCAACTGTGTTCCACTTCTTTTTGGCTTACTTAATTCAACTGTGTTCCACTTCTTCATTTATAAAATGACACAAGAGTTTCCTGGATTACTGTAAAATTCTGTATTTGCAAGGTCTTCTGAGGACTATACAATGAGCAACGTAGACAGAAAGCAATAAAAAACACAAATTGTTTCTATTTCATAGGAAAGTGAAACAATTATTAAAAAGTGTGGATGGGGCTACTTTCCTTGAATTCACTTAATAATCAATGCTTACAAAATTTTGGCATCAGTGGGAACCTCTTTTTTTTAAAAAAACAGTGGTTATCTGTCCACTGTACACTTCCAAACTCTATACTATTACATAATAGCATTTCATGGGGTTGATCCAGGTTTTAATTTTCTTTAAAATGAAGATCTTGGAAAAAGATATGTGCATGAGAAAAAGAAGACTTTTTGAAGGTTATTATGCATTTAATTTTTATTACATGTTTTGGAAAAAGGCCCTTGAGATGAATGCCAGAGAGCAGTCAAACTCATACTTAAAAGAGTGCGCTAAGTTCAAAGCAGCTGATAATAAATGCTAATGATGGTCATTGCTTGTTTGCTTTTCTGAGCAAAGATCTGTCGGCTTATACACAGGAGAAAGATTGTTAGATCGGGTTTTACAATAACCATGTGCAAAGTCCTCGGCAGTCTTTTGTATGTATAAACCTTATTAAAAGGTTCAGGTTCTTAAGTGCATCATACTATAGATGATCTCATAAATTACATGCACAGCTTCTGGCTTCTCCACCCAGGAGGTAATAACCTTCTGGTGGCTTGACTATGCCATTGTTATGGTTCAGATTATAAAAGTCAATAAAATGAGATCTAAAACCCAACATTGTACATGTTGTTAAAAAAACCCTGTATAAGTAGACATAAAGGCTAAGCCTCCATGTGAAGATATATAATTTAAAACAATGATAGCATTATAGCACATAGAAATG
This sequence comes from Theristicus caerulescens, assembly GCA_020745775.1. Lineage (NCBI taxonomy): Eukaryota > Metazoa > Chordata > Aves > Pelecaniformes > Threskiornithidae > Theristicus > Theristicus caerulescens. Next base: position 122,634,056 of record CM036559.1, on the reverse strand, counting down.
AGCAGAATCTCAAAAAAAAAAATAAAATCCACAAACCTGGGAATTATAGTTGGATCTCCTAAGTCCCACAGTAGACTTTGACTTTGTTCTTCCATTGTAAAAATGCTTCTTTCCAAGGTGTGCTCAAGTCCCAGTAGCTATCACATTTTACATCCCTAAAGTTCATGCTCCTTCAAGTACTGGAATGCATTTTACTTACGCTGGCACCTTTCCCTGGCATCCATACTAAAGAACAGATTCATTTATCCTAACTGAGCACACCCAAGTGAGGTGCTTAAATTAGCAGTATAGTCATTTTAAGGAGAAACTCATTTCATCTTCCTTTAGTCATCTGAAAGCTTAACACTAAGTCCAACATGGTCATCTCTAAAGTTGGTGGAGGCAGACATCTCTAGAAGGAGATTCATCCCATGCTAGACCACTATCTGAAACAGATAAACTGAGTCACTCCTGGTGATGTCTCTATTGAACACAGAAGGAATTTATTATTCAGGCTAAGACTTATATAACTTTGATAGCTAATATGAATGTGATGAATGAACCCCTACCTTCTTTTGTAGTCAAGGGACAAAGGCACTGCCAATGGACGAAACAGTCACTTACAAACTGAATCACCCTCTTGAACATGGCATTCTCTCTTCAGTGAAATTTATTTCTGATAGATTAGCTTCTATTTTTAAATGGCCCTTTACTTTTTTTTTAATCAAAAATATAGCATGACATGATTTTTCTTTCTGGATTAAAAAAATCTCAACCAAAACCTCACTTTCTCCCTCATTTTTATGATTGATCAAAACATTTCTGAAAAAATCACATGGCTTCTACTCAGAATATTTATAGGTTTATTTTGAGATGAATTTTCAAAAACCTGAAAATATTCCTTCAATCATCTTTAATCCAATCATCTTTAATTTAAAAATCCTTTCGAAGTAAGAAGTATACTACTGTAGTGGTTAAAAAACTGCAGTTGCTTTTGTAAGAGCATGGCTAGTACTCTGTCCATGGTGTTTTGGCCAAATTCCAAGGCAAGTAATTACATTTACATACCTAAATTCACCCTGGTTGTTTCATCTGGATACTGCAATATTCTGTAAGCTCGTTTAGCTAATTTAGAGCCCACATGAACAGCATAGGTTCAAAAGTTCAACTTAAACTTTATTAGGTTTGCGGTCCGCTTAATAATACTTAGCACTTAATTAATCTGCACAACACCCTTGTGAGCTACTTAAGTTAGTATTACCAGGAGAGTCTGTGAAAAAGGTACAAAAAGAGAGCCAGGAAGAAAAATGTCCATCCTGTAATGCCATCTCTCATACTCAAAGGGGTGTTCAGGTGCCTATAGTATTCATTTTTAGTTCAATGGTATTTCATCTTGAAAAGCCATTAAATCAAAGAAAAGCACACAAAAGGCAATGTGACAGTCTACCTCATTTTATGATTTCAGTTTGCCTATACAGGTCTCCAACAAAAGTAAAAAAAAAAAAGAATAATTTCTCATTTTCCCTTTCATATATTGGATCCATACATGGAATAGGGAAATCTCTGTGATGGGAAAGAAGTCAATAATAGCAATAACGTAATACTCCAATAATGCGAGTACCTGATTGATGTAATCATCATACCACTCATCAGTGGTATGATGCAAGGCATCCTGTGGGGACCCAAGACCAAATGTCTTTGGTAACAAACCACGGAGTCACATCCTCTGAAACATGAGAAATGCTCTGTGCTCAAATTCCCATGCTTACTACGTCAGCACCATGACAGTAAACAGACTGGTGTAATAGTAAGCATGTCCAAATGCAGAAGCAGGCAGTGCAATTGCAGGTTGTCTGAGAAGCTGCCATGTGAAAAAGCAGGTAGAGTTCATAGGCACTTCTGAGATTGCATCACCCTTCTATCAAACCCCTTCATCGCTTAGAGAAGTATTCATGGTGCCTAAAAGTTGTTGCTTTTTCTTCATGTCTCCTGTCTTGTGGGAATTTTTCCCTGAATGGTTTCTTGAGATCCTACTGTTTGATTCAGTTCCATTTATTAGGACCTAGTACAGGTCCTTAAGTCCTGTTTTCCACCTAACAGTTTCTACCATCTCTGTGTCATTTGTAGGGACAAACCCTTTCTATGCTGCAGGGAACTCAGTAAAAGAAAACCATAGAAGCCTAAATCTAAGCTGTTAGGGGACTTGTGGAACTGTGGATATGCATAATAGGTAAATGAGACTGAAAGAGCAGAAGCCACAAATATTTCCTTTTCTTCTGAAGCTTATGACTGCAATTACAGTCAATGATAGACACAGACCACAGTCTGTATAGACTTACAATTAGGTTTACATACGGTCCCTATCACAGTAGGAATTTCTCACACTTTCAATAACTTTATTGTTACAGCATTCTTAATAAAGTACCGTCTTCTCACTTAGGGTGAACTGATACAGAAAAAATTAAAATTATTTGCCAAGGCAAACACACAGGATAATTGTGAGGGGTGTGAAACTAAGTCTCAAGCCCCCAATGAGACCTGTAGCTACTACACACCTTTCTTCTCCACCGGACTCTTGATTTTGACTAGTTCTTATAAGCATGACTGTTATAACATCATTGCATCACCCATGGCACAACAGGAGAAACGCAGGATGTGATCCTGCTGGCAGATCCATGCAGGCAGAACTATATGCTTGAGGCACTCTCTGACTTCAGGTGGGTCCTGCACAGACATGAGGGACAAACCTTTGCTGAACATAAGCAGTAGACATAAATATTTCCATGGTAGAGGTTTTATGAAGTGTCAGGTATGTATTAAATAGGATAACAGCAAAGCCATATCCTGACATGGTATTGTGATTACATCTTGACTTTAGTGGTTCAGTTTTGCCTGCCCCTTTACTCTCCCTCTTCTTCACTGCTCTTGGGAAATTAATTTCTTCCTTTTCTTAAATTATTTGCTCTGGGACAATCAAGTCAAGAACATGAGAGGATGCTCACAAAAGATGGTCACATGTTTCCTCAAACAACTATACGCATCATAAGTGAAGGTGTCTGAGGGAAACTCGTGTGATCCCTGATCCTCTTGAGACCAGGGAGAGAAAGAGGTGCTCTTGCCAAATAATACCGTCTTCAAAGACAATGAAGAGCAAGGGCAAACAGGGTAGTCAAGCCTTTTCCTTCCTGAAGATGCATGTCATCATCAGAATACATTGCTCCAGTCTTTCTTCACCCATTTAATCTAGTTTGTAAACCTACCTTTTTTGCATTAGCATTAATTTCTTTATTGAAGGCTGAAAGAAAGGCAGGGTTTCACCTTTTGATCCTCAAGACATTCAGCCCTTCAGCAAGCTTCCCTGGCAGAAGTAAAGAGTTCTCATCTTCAACAACAACAATAAAGGATGGTTCATGCCAGTGGCACTTGAAACTGAAATGAATTGCAAAACACTGCAATTAAAATAGCAGGAAAAGTGCATTGAGAGAGACTTTATAGCCATTCAGGATACCTGAAGGCATGATAAATCTTCCATCTCAGTGTAAAATGCATCCCATTATTCACTCAAACCCACAGCAAGGAACTACAGCTGCAGCATAAGTTTAGGGAAAGTCCTAAAGCAAAACTTCCCTGTACTTTGAGGCAGGTATCACTGAGCTTATCCGAGGTCAGGAGAAGAGCTTGAGTCTTTCTACATGGTGCTTCTAAAATGCCCCCATTTTTCTGAGTGGAATCAGGTTGGTCTAGCTAGGCTTAATAGCTCAGACTCCCTGCAAAGTCTGCTGGAGAAGAAAGAAGAGACAAAAATTATATTCCCAAGACAGAGGGACTAGAATTTCCTTTCCCATCTAAAAAGTCTGTCTTCTCTATCCTTCACACTTGGTTGGAGACCACACCTATCTGTCAGTAACAGACAGACAAGGCTGAGACATAATAGGTGCATGAGAAAATTTTATTAAATCGGTACTACTCAGGGACTGAAAAGTAACAGGGATAAAAGGCACAAATGGAGATGACTCAGGAGAAGAAGGAAATTGGGATGAAGATTTTTAAGAGGGAACAGAGGGTGGGGATTCGTCAAACTTGAAGTCAGCAGGAAGAGTCAGAAGAACTACCATACACCATGGATGCCTACCACTCTCCCCCTTTCCTCCCATCAAAAGGCTGCCTGTGCCTCATCTTTATTTATGCTGCTGATTTCAGGACACCAGCTCTGCAACCAGGATGACTATCCAGCCAACTCTTCTTGACTTTGCCATGTGATTATCTTTGTGCTGTCTTCTCATTTGTTGGAGCCAAGTCCTGGTACTCTTTACCTGGTCCTCCATGATATGAGCCAAGTTTAGTTGCTTGGTTTCTGTAGGTCGCCTCTGCTGCCATATTTCTGTATCTCACTAGAGAGAATTGCACTCCACCAGTAACAACTTCTCATCAGCTAAGAACTGCTACTCTGTGGTCCATCAGTGATGCATTGCATAATTAGGAAATGGATACACTTTTTCTGGGAAGAATGTAGTGAAAAAAAAATGTCCTTGATTTCACTGGACAAAATCTAGCCATGGCAAGTGACTGCCTAAAATAACACCACATTTCCTCTTAAAAATGCTGATGGCCCATGAGCAACAAAATTCATCCAAAGCTTCAACCTTTGATATAATAAATTGGCTAGACAAAAATTGCTAGAATTTTCACAGAAATACAGTCTGGGAATTTACCATATGCTAGGAAAAAAGAACAACTTCTGGGGTTTGTTGTGAAATTTGCAATTTCTATATTACATTCAGCCTATGAGCCCTTCTCTGAGCCTTTACTTCACGTTTTTTTTTAATTTCTTCCAAATGGTTTTGTCTTTCCCCTGGATGATGTGTTTTGCCTTACTTCCACCAAACCCCCAGAGTATTCCCAGTTCACACAAGATGCAGGAGATTTCCAGATCACACAGATCCCACCACCCAGCAGGTTCAACCAGTGGGGTAAGGCAGTGACTCCAGTTGAGCCTTTGCTGTGTTCTGTCACCTAGAGCATCCTTATGATCATCCCTACTCCTCCAGAAGCTCCTTCTGGAGCTTCCTCCCTCCCCTCAGGCCTTTCTTCCCAAGGGAACCAGAACTCAACGGAAGGAGTGTCTGGCAATTCCCATCTCCACGTGCAGCTAGGATGCCACCAACCCATGCACGAGACCAAGACTGCAGAGTTATCCCCCATGAGAAATACACAGTTTCATGGTGCCATATTGCCATCACCATTCCCAGCTTAGAAAACCCTGCACTCTTCCACCCCTTGGTCCCCCCACTACACACACACACAGCCTCCCTGAGCTTTTTCACATTTTGGGGCTGCAAATTCTCTCATTATTGGCTATTTACTTTTCTCTGACTGCTGCTCACAACCTGATCTCTGCTCTCAGGTGAAGGTCCAGCTGGAAAAAATAAGCTTCCTCTTCAGGTCCATCCTGTTTTTAATCTGCTGGTGTCGCACTAAACTCCCTATGGGAGTTTTCTTACTTCCTATTGCTTTCCCTCTTCTGCTATAAACCTCACAAATATTAATCTCTTTTGGTCCTGATTTTCCCTTGCCTCCCATCTTTTATTTGTCTAAAATGCCTGCCAGGACTTTTCACACTTCATCATGTCTCCAGCAATACCGGCCCTGGGCCAATGCCAGAGACTGCAACTTGACAAAATGTGTTGCAAGGTGGCTTTCCTTCCACACCGTCTGCAGCTGTCATCTTCTCTCAGGGCCTGATACTACAAATTAGCCAGAGCTGGCGGGAGACCATAAGTTTTTACCTCCTGAAAGTTAGATTGGGAACAGAATTGCCAGGGAATTTTCCTTTTAGCTCCTTGCATGTGGGATAAGCAGCCTGGGCATCATGCCTGTGTTTTATCCTGACATTTTTCTCTCCTTTTGTTTATTGTGCTTTGCCAGCTCTTACTGGACTATCATGATGCAAAGCCTAGTCAATTTGCAGGCATCATCTCATGCCATGTTAGCCTGGACTGTGAAATCAATTAAACAGTGGACTAATCTCAGAGGGAAAATACTAGAAGACCAGCAGTTTCATGCTACAATGAGCAGAAGAGTAAATAACTTGGGGGCTCTTGGAGGCTTTGGTTCATTGGTTTGCAAGGACTGGTTCCATATGAGCAGTGAGATAGAATAGGTGTTTGTATATCCTAGGAATTCCTCATTCAAACATATCCAGTAGGCTGTGGGTTTTGTAGCTCTATTTTTTGGATCAATGGCTAGAAATGATGTGCTATGTTTATTTTGAGTTGGAAGTACCACAATTTCTTCTTGACCTTTGATAGTCTCCATGTATGTAGAGTGCAATTGATCAAGCTGGATTAGTGAGAGAATGAAAACAACAAGAAACCTTCTTCTGTTATTTAAACAATTTTTCTTTTTAAAATCAAGGTTAGAAATCAGGGAAAATGCAAGGGAAGGCAAAAAACCACTCAGCTAAAACCAGCTGTGTTTCAGAGCTTTGGCTGATCCAAAACTGAGCAGGAAAGAGTTTCCTGCCTAAAAAGCACTCACGGAACTTTCCACCAGCATGAAGAAGGTGAGCTGCAGTGCCTGCTGAAGACTTGCCAACTGGAGGCTCTCAGGCTGTTGGCCTACAGCCCTGTAGTTTATACTTTGATCCTTAGAAATCCACAGAGAATAGTGATAATAAAGCAAAGTGTCAGAGGTGTGTAATTCAAGCTGATATAGCGGAGAGCTGGTAGCTCAGCATAAGGAGACTCTGGAACAATTAAAGAAAAAAGGTACTTGCTCTGTAATGGTATCAAACATCTTCTGAAACAAAGAAAGCCATTCTTCAGTGTTTGAGATTCCCATGGGATGAGTGGCATCTGGCAGGGCTGATTTAGCAGTATTCGGAAAAGGGATGAGCAATCACTGAGAGAAGAATCAATTGGGTAGTAAAATGTTAACAAAGGACCCTGGAGGCTCTGGGGACCCCCTTTGAGCTCATCCCATAGTTACAGCTTATTTTAAATCAGATCTCCCATTTGTTCTATGCTTTCTCAGAATATTTTTCATTTTTTATTGCTATTATACTGGTATTTCATTATGACTATTGTGTTCTTTTTAAATTCCATTTTCCTTAAGCTCAATTCAAGAATTCTGATGACAAACCCTATAGTAAATAATACTTATAGGTGGTATAATTAAATGCATCTCTGTTGACTGCAGTGGGGTTTGGCTAATTTACGCCAGCTGTTAGTCTGGGCATTAGTTATACCCAATGGGGACAGGAAGACATCTTTCCTTGGACTGGTTCAACAGCCGGGGCCAAACGAGATCAGTGATCCTGGACTTTCCCAGCAGCTCTGATTCTGATCTGTTGTGTGACCTTCAGCAAGTTACTTCACTTCCCTGAGCTGTTAATTCCTATCCCATATTTAGAGTTTTATGAAAGACTTCCTGTAGGAGAGACTTTATTTTCCTATGTAATCTTCTACTGCCTAGAATAAAGGCAGCCTTACCCACCCTACACACTACAAATAAACAATAATGTCTGGTTGCAATGCAACGTTGGCAGTCTGAGAATTAATTTTCTCCCAGGATGCTTTTCCAGCTAATGTATGCCTATATTTATTCGAAGAAAGCAAAGCATATCCTTGTGGGACCATTACCCACCTCCAGCCAGCACACATACCAGTCCCAGTGGAATGACAGTTAGGAAAATTACAAAAATAATCCAAAAGGTAAAGGCATTTAAGTTTCTAGTTTGAAAGATCTGAACATTTTTGCTGGCATGAAAGTCTCTCTTTAATGCAGACTCATGCCATTTGATAGTTTGAAAGAGGAAAAAAACCCTAAGACGAAAACATAAATATTTGAAAAGCTGCTACTGTTCTGTGTATGTTCCTGAGCACTTTTCATCTTAACATTTATTGGCTACATAGTAGATCAAATAGCTCGCTGAAACTGAAATAAATACATCAATGTGATATGGACTATTTGTTTTTCCATTTGGATCCCTTTGTTTCAATTTTTATGATATACAAAGGAATCAGCCTTGGTGTCCAGTCAAATTAGCTCACATTACCAATCACCATTTCCAAAACAGAAGCATATTGTTCTTTATTCCCAGAACCTCCCACTGATGTATAAGGCACACATAATACCACTTTGCTCAAGATCAACGTAGTCATATATTATTATCTTATTTTGTACATTACACCAATTCTACCCTAAAACAGCGCTGCACTGCATATCTATATTCAGCAGCGCTAAAGAACAAAATGAACTATTGCATCACCTAGTCCTTTAATGTATGGTGTCTTCTCCACGAAAACATGCTACACACTAAGTTTCTGCTCAATCTGTCCTTTTGCTGAGTTAAATTGATCTCTGAGTCTTTTGCTAGAAGACATTCCCTCCAGTCTTTGAATCGGGATATTGTTATTTTCTGTATCATCTCTGATTTTTCAGCATGCTTTTGAAAATGGAAAAAATTAGATCCATGTTCACTATTCCCATGCCTGTCCCACCAATGTTTTATACAGAAGCAAAGAGATCCTTCTATGTACCATTCCTATTCATTGGCTTGTGACTTATGAAGCTATGAATCACACTGGTCTTTTGGCCCTAGTTTTGCATGAGAACCTGTATTTAATTGTTAGTTCACTGTGATCCTTCAGACTTTTCAGGATCTTTTTTTGCAAGAATGAGAAAAAGGAAAGAAAAGTTCAGAAGATGCTGAAAAAAGGAGACAACTGGAAGGACACAGCCACAGCAGTGTAAGGCAGGTCTTTCTCCTGGCTCTGAACCTACTCTGATCATATTCTCACCCCACCCAAAGACAGATAGTTTAAAAAGTTTAGGTTCATCTCTATTGCCAAGAGTGTAAACCAGGCATTTTCAGAAGATGATTCATTCTGTTCTGGGATGGGTTTATAACAGAGATACGTGAACTGTCCCCTGAAGATAAATCTGTCTCCCTTGTTTTCACAGAGAGCTACTACATTTTCAGACAGTTAAATTTTGGTGAAATTAATCTGTGTCAGGCTTGTACTTCCACCTGCCTCTTCTCTGTGAGTTCTGTAGACGTGTCTTTCATTTCTTGGCCCTGGATATGCAATTTTGTACCTGGCTGTATTAAAGAGCAGTTTAACAAGCTCAGTTTACCAAGTAGATGTCTGTAGGGCTATCTTGTTAACTGATATAGGCCATTTTCCCAAATTTTGTGCTACCTGCCAAGGTTAAAAGTATTGATACCATATTTATTTTTAGATCACAGGTTAAATTATTAAAAAAAAGTTGGACCTAGTCCATATGACTGCAGGACACAATTAGAAACATTTCCACTTGATAATGATTTATTGTTGAGATCTAAATTTGGAGTACACCAGTTATTCAGTTTCTATTATATTTCATGTTTTCTTTTTTTCTACATTATAGTCTTACTCTTTCCAGGTCCATCAAAACCAGGGGTAAGGCTTGAGAGATTACTTTTAATAATAAGTCATTTAATTGGTATAATTATAGGCAATTCAGATTTGGCTTTTCAAGGGCCTTCTGAGGGGTTTACTACCTAATGTCCTTAATCTCTCTTGAAAATGTTGGGCTGTATTCAATTAGCATTTTAATCCTAGTCTCCTGCAAATGTGTTTACAAGTCACAGGTAAATGCAAAACATGTTTCTACACATACACTTTCCTCCTCCCCACACATACAGTGTGACCATGTACCAACAAACTTATGATTTGTCTGTGCAGAACTTTTCACACATAGGCTGGGATGTTCGTTAGCTATGAAGCATTCATTCATCTTCACCAATGTGATGGAAACAGAGCAAGAGACAGCTGAAGTTGTCATTCCTTCACTGTGATTTTCACCAAATACTATACAAAGGGTAATCTTTTATAACAGATGTACATACATTTATGGTGCTAGGAGGCCAGAGAAGAGAATAAAAGTTTTTCACCATCTTATTATAAACTCCAACTTCTCTGCAATAGTAGTATTCATATGTTAACATTTTGGACTGATTAAAAACTCTCTGGAATATTTCAGAAGGGAAAGTTGTTCCTACTGAGTGTGGGGGGGGGTTCATTCCTTTCTCTTTTTCCTTTAAATAATCAGAAAAAAAAAAAACCTTATTTTGATTAATTGAGTAGTTTCCATAGCAGCTGTGAGCCAGGTGGCTGGAACCGGTTACTTAGGATGCTAAATTCTGGGTAATTAGTTTATTTTTAATCTTTTAATTCTGTGGGAGTGAAGTTTAGTGTGTTAATGGGAGAGGTTTTGTGCAGAAGTGTCTTGACTAATGTGTTATTATCATTTAGTTTTATTGATGAAGCTCAGCCTTACACAAAAAGAAAATGAGTGGAAAAATCTGAGGCAGGGCAAGCTATGATTTTCATTCTGACTTAAAAGTCCCTAAAGGGCTTTTTTATATTTTATTTTTATCAGGATTTTTTTATAACTGAAAACCTGAGGGATTTGGTTCAAAGAGCAGCTTGTGTTCATACAGAAGGACCTGCTCTAACATAGAAAAAAAGGCATTAAATGCAGAATGAGAAGGCATGGAAAACATATTAACTGTGTCATTCTTTTACCAGCTCCTATTGTTGAGGGAGGGCTGATTTTGATTATTTTACAATGTGTACATTTGCTGAGCAAAAAATTTTTTTACTACTTAAGTCATGTTTCTTAACTTGACTCTCCAACCCTTTTTTTTTTTTTTCAAATTCTGCCACTAACTTCTGGTTTTAGTTTTTAAAGCTACTTGTTCAATTACCTTGTTTTCCAGGCTAAAGCAATGCATTTTTTGGCTTAAAACATGAAAATGGATCGATGTATCATTTCAGTATTTTCCATGTTCTATGAAGTCTTTCTTTTCTGTGGATTAAGGCCAATTAGCAGATGGAGATTTGTGAGCTGGAGAAAGTCCAAGGGGGAGGAGGCACTTCCTTTCAACTAGAGACTCACTGACTTTACATCTACTATCAGCTAAATATTTTATTAGAAAAAAATCCCTTCTCAGGGATATTTTTACTGCCACTTTTCCCCAGCATGCTCTAAAGCTACATAAACCACTGAAACATACATGTTTTCCAGAGCTGTGCTATGCTGGCCGAGGATGAAGGGGGCCAAATTCAGACCACCTACCATACTTCCTGATTTAGGCATAGTTATTTCTTTCCTGTAATAAAGGAGTCACAGGTGTGCAGGTAAGGTTAGCAAAGGTTTAGAACTGCTCCTGGCCATCTTCACTTCACTTATCTTAGAAACCTAAGTCAGGTAACCAGGAGATGATCAGACATCACCTGTGGTCTGTTTTTCCTGTACACCGGTTGTGCAGGCTGTGGGTGCATTTACATTAGCTTTCTAATTCAGATCCAGAGCACGCTTCTAGAGTGAATCTCTCAGTAGTCTTCATTTACTGAGCTTTATTTCATGACAGAGAGAAGTCTCAAGGTGTCTTTTGGGTCAGGCTAAAGCAGATGTGCTCCAGAAGCACACCTATTGCATTCTCACCTCTAAAAGGTGGTCAGTTGAAGGGAAAAATAAACCCAAACATGTACAGTGTTCACACCAGGTGCTCAGCACCAACCACTTCTCCATTGGGCCTCACTACCTACTAACACAGACAAAGCCTACCAGGGAATGATTGCTGGTCCCAACAATAAAATGTATAATCCAACATGTTTCTATACAGCTAAATTTTCTTTGCTGCAACAAAAGGTTTATCTCATCTTGACTAACTGCTTATGCCAAGACTATCCCCCTGAGCTATGCGAAACTTTTTCTGGGAGAGTGCTTGTTCTTACGCACCTAAGCTGTGCCATGGAGTGTGACAAGAGTGACATGATGTGGATGACTGTATGGCAGTGCTCCACCCCAAGCCCTGGCCTCCTAAAGCCCTAGAGCCTCACTATGATGCCAGAGGTGACAAAACATTGCCTTAGCAGGGCACAAAAGGATTTGTTGCTTGTTCAAGACCCTGAAGGAGGTGGAAAGCCACCTTCACTCAGTTGAGTGCCTTGATCACTTAGCTGGAGATAAAGCTGAGAGAGAAGAATTTTCTGTCAACTACTTGATGCTGTGTCTCTGTGCACCAAAGAGGTTAGAAAACAATAAAGCAAAAAAGGATCCTGATTCTGGCTCCAGTCCAGATGGGAGCTTTTGTGGAAATGGGATATCTTGGTTGTGTATCACAAGTATTGAATAAAATGCATAAATAATTTTAAGTGTCTTTTAAACAGAGCTTTTAATTAAACCTAAGGAGTAGGACTCAGCACACATTAGACAAATACTAGACATTACCACATGACTCTACTTCCACTGTTACTACAGTCCTAAAATGAAGGACATTTTTGTAACAAGGTATCTAATTCTACAAGAATTATGTCCATAGAGCCAGTATCTGCATATGTATAATGAATAACTGTTCAACAAACTTTTCATTTGCACTTCTGATTACCTGTTTTGGATCTTTGCATTTCAATCTATAGAGACACTTATGCAGTGATTTTAAAAGGTCTGACGGAGCAACATGGACTGTTTCAGTCTGCACTCCCAAGACTGCCTCCTTCCTCCTTTGTTATTCTCTCCGTGAGTGCTCTTCCCATACCCACCAACTTCCCTGTGTGCTTACACCTGCTGCTCAGGGAACAGCCTCATTTGCAGAGCTCTTAATTGTAACCCCCACCCTTCTCTCACTGACCAATTCTGTTCCAGTCACTGTAGCAGGCAGGTTGATAGCCTTTCCTTTAAAAAAAGCCATGCTAAAGTGAACAATCCTACACCAAAGAACAGAAACAGTTAAAGCTGAAATGTTTTCTTTCCTTCTTTGTTCACTGGCAGGTATTTAAAAGCTCTCATTATCTTACATAATGTCACCAGCCTGGTTTTGTCTCCTTGCATTATAGTGATAAAACCTTAATTTTGTTCAAATACAGCTCTGAAAGTAGCAAGTGCTATAGATTCCAGGGTGAGGGAGAGGGCAAGAAGGGGAAAGCTTGCTTGGCTGCTTAAAAAAAACCAGAAACGAAAAACCAAAGCAAGCTTTGGTGGCTATTAGGACATTAAGGAGTTTTTTTACCCTGGAGAACCCATCTGTGCTTCCAAACATAAACATGTGAAGGTGAGAGGTCTCCTTATTATTCAGGTAGGACAGAATGAGGCTGAATCCTATCCAGCTGAGCTGGTTCTGTTGTTTTGAACCCTACGGAAACATAAAGATCACAGCACTCCACTGTATAACTGCTGCATTTCTTGGTTTGTTCCATCAGTTGGCTTTCTCTTCTCTTGGAGTATTTTTGAACTGCATCTTCAGAGAATATTTGCTCTGTCTCATTCACACTGTAAAGAGTGTTAATGGAATGCTTTTTTTTTTTAACTCTAGCAAAATCTGTGAAAATTAATTTAAGCTGTCTGTTGCAAGAATTTTTTAACCTGATCAGTATTTACAAAGTATTCTGTGTAGTGGAAGGTTGAAATTCTTTAAATACTTTCAGCTCCAAAGAATAAAATAGTCATGCATGTAGAGGGGTGCATAAAAGGGGACTCTTTTTGCTGAAAACTTTAGATTTAGGTTTGGGCTTGAGAGGTGTCAATTTGCTCGTCTCAAAAAAGACAGTACCACTAAACACTACCCAGAGTAAAAAATTTATTCCTACTACTACCTGAGTTAAGATTTTAACTAAAAATGTAATGTGACATCTCCCTCATCTCCATGAAGCTGTCTTATTCCTCACTATAGTCCTCAAGCTAGGGGAAAAAAATAATTTTAAAATTGCAGTTCACTCCATTTCTTACCTTCTCAGCCCCCATTCTCAGGGAGCTGTATTACTGTCTTGCCTTGCTTATTGAGACTAAGAATGTGACTGTAGAAAGGCTGGAGGGGTACAGAAGTCAACAAAGCCACTGTAATTTGCCACAGCTGAGGCTCTGGCTCCTGAGTCACCCTTTTATCCATCTTGTGTTGTACTCATCTCCCTCTCCATTCCTGCCATCTGCAGCCTTTTCCAAAGTAATTCTTGGAACCCCTTCAGGGAATGATAGTCCACCATGACTGCAGTTTATTATATCAATTTCTGGGTTGCTATTAATAAATAAATGAATAAATATATGCATATATATGTCTACATACACCTAAGAGGATGGCACAAGAGCAGCTGTTGGCATTGACAAATAGGCATGTATTCTTGGGCTGATCTGTATCTACAGTGCTTAGGAAAAGCTTTCATTAAAAATAGTCACATACGGATGGATATACGTATGTGTACTTAGGTCAGTATAAGTCCCTTTGCTCAGTGATGGGCCATTTCTATTCTTACTAAATCTCCTCTTGTTCTCCTTTGGGAAAAGCCACTCTGTCAAGCTACTGCATTTTGGGATTCAAAATGAACTTGAACCACTTTCAATTCTCCTCAGGTGCAATATGTTTCATGGTTTACTGTTACACCTTTGGAACACAATCTAAATGAATAATGGAAAAGACAATGGTAAAAATAGGAACAATCATACCAAGAAAATGCTGTAGTTTTAATGTCATTATTATTTAAGCAGCAGCTTCCTGTCCTAATACAATAACGCAAGCAGTGGCAGCTGCCTATTCTTTGAAGGCATCAGTAGACATTGCCATTTACTTTGAATCGGATTCAGAGCACACATGAACCAACCTGTGCTTCTCCTATAGCTTGATGACAGTAAAAGTGCGTCTGGCAGATGCTAATTATTTTATAGGTGTAAATTAGCAATTCTGCTCAGTAAAGGTGTATTAATGAAGCAGCAATGCTTGAACAGTAGGTATCACTTTTTTTTTTTTTAACATCTCATTTCTTGTAGATACTGACAGATTTCAAGCTGAGGTATATATTTCAGAGAGCAAGGTCTTGATGATATGAGCATATTGTATTATATAAATAATAGCTTCTGTGAGTGGGTCTTGGCACATTCTTTCCAGTGCCAGATTCTTTTGCTCTAAATGTTCATGTGGTGAGGAAAAAAAGGACTTGCATTTTTCAAACAGGCTTTGTTCTTGTCAGACTGTCAGCATTTAAACAAACACAATCATCTGTTTTGTCATCATTCTTGTGTGCAAATAACTTTTGAGGAAAGGTTTGCCTCATTTTAAAAAAGAAAAAAAAGAAAGATGTATGGGCCTGAAACCCCAGGGCTCTGCTTAGTTGTCCTTGTAACTTGAAAAAAAAACATTTTATTAAAGACAGGGAATTGGCTTCATGGTGCCATTCTTCTTTTACTGAGGCCCTCATTACTGTGGGTTAATGCATCATTAATGCATGAGGCTGGGATCCCACATCTTTTTCCCTGCCCATCTGGGGTGGCAGAAAACTCGCTGCCGTAGCTTCCCACTAAAGCTCATCACCTCCCCTCAGCCCAAGGAAACCACCTTCGCAAACAGAGCTCCTTCTGGGACTGCTTTCTAAACTATTTGGGGAATGAATTAGCCTGGTTTGCTTAACTAGATTAAATAACCTTAACAACTCTGACCCATTTTAGCCTGCGATGGGTTAGGGAGCCATCCCATGAGCAACTCGGTCAGCAGGTATCTGGGGTGATAACTGGTGTGAGACATGCACAGGAGTGGCCAGAGAAAGTCATTGACTTCACCAGCACTGTCGTATCCGAGTCTGTCTGAGTGAACCCCAAGCAAAACAGAGGAAAAAAATATGTGATGCAGTACCTGAAGGAGAAGGCTGGAGGTTGCTTCATACCTCTCAGCTAAGGTACATACCTCAAAGGAAGGTGTTGTTTGCAATTCATGGACAAAAAATCAGACTAGAAGAAGAAATACTTCACAGCAGAATATTTGCCCTGATTCAGCATTTACAAATCCAAGTTTTCCCACTACTCACAAATTAAAAAAAAAAAAAAATCTTTCATTTTGACCCAAATGCCATTTTGCTCCATCTTACAGAAGTTTAGCAAAACAAGAATAAATTCAATTTGCCATGTTAGCTTGTATGTTTTCAGAGTTTTTTTCCTTCTCCTTGCATAGCTTTATCCTTTTGCTATATTAAAAATCAGGAAAAGAAATTATTAAATGTGAAAGTGTTTCTTTTTCTTGATTTATTTTTTTCCCACTTCCACATTTCAGAAAACTTAAGAAATGTGTGTATTCTACTTTCTTTCCACTTTACAAATATTTTACCAATGTTTTTCAGTTGAAATAAGAAAAAACTGTGTGAGAAAAAAAAGTGGGTTGCTTCTTCTCTGTTTAAAACCCTCTCATTTCCCACACATATTTCATGTGAATATAAGCCAAATAAATAAATTAAAAAAGAGAATGTGATAAAGAATAATACTTTTTTCCCCTTCAGTTTCCAAACAATTCAGAGCAGCTCCCTTTTAATAAAATATTTTGATATTTTTTCAACAAAGACAAAAATGTTTGATCTGATGTCAGGGGTTGATAGTCATACCACATTTGCCACCCCAGCTTGAAGGCCGCTCTGTGACTTCCCCATCATCCAGGGGATGAGAGCAGATCCCTCAGAGCCAGACCTCACAGGCCTCCTGTGATGAACTCAGCCTCTATTGACTGTATTTGGAGCTAACAAAGACCAGCGTTTTAACACAGACATGTGAGTGCCTAAGGTTAAACAGGAGAATATCCTCTTTATCTGCAAATGAAGTGCTTTTTCAAACACCAGGAAAATATCACAAGGAATATTTTCTCACTGTATGTTCTACTGACAATGTTGCTGGGTCCTCAAAAACGTCCCAGGCCTGTGCCATCATTCATAAATAGACTGTCACCATGATCCTTCTTCTTAGTGTTTTCAGAACTCCTTACAAATATATTAGTATCATACGGTAAGCATGACTGTTGCTTGACCCCCTAACATAATATTTTCCTTTTGCCTTCTCTGAACACCAGACTTCACTCAGTGGGGATAATGTCTTCTAAGAAGGGCACTTTTAAGAACTAGCATAAGGACATCCGTGAACTTTTCTTCTTCCCCTTGTTTCAGATATGGATAAAAGGTCATTTTCATCATGACTAACTAAGGTGGTCTCTGTATGTAAATCTTTCTAGTACATTCAGAGAAGGAAGATCTGGTGATTGCTATAAGAGGAGATTTGCACTCACATGTACAGTAACAAGGGCAAACAAAATAGCAGATTGCAAAAGCAGAAGCATGTGGTATAAAGCCAAAGTTTTTATGACCAACTGTAAAGAACTGGTGAAATACAATCCATCTGGAAAGGATTATGACCCAGAAACTAGTAAAAGCTGGACAGCCATGAGGACCTGTCTATGTCTGACCTCTAAGGTTTTTGCAGAAATACTGAACTGATCCTCAGTAAGAGAAAAGGCAAATATTTGAACTATAGTCTTGTTGTAAGTCTTTGTATCTCTACAGAAGTTTGGCAGGGGCTCAGCTGAAGGATTGTGCAGAAGAGCAAAACTTCACTACACCAGTGGCTACTCTCAGAATCTAGAATACATGTTTTGAAGTGTTTTATAAAATCTTATTTCCATTCTGAACAGTGCTATCGATCAGAACACTGGGAGCTTTGTTGGATGAAAGATTTTGCCCTGAAATAGCTGGATGGAAGACGAAATAGCTCCCTTTCAGTACCACTTCTTAACAGTATATTGCTAAGATATTTATACATGTTTCCTCTATAGGCATCACATAGAAGATGATTGTAATGATTTTTTTTAAAAGGTATTTTTCAACAATAGGCAGACTGGGGAGAGCAACTGACCTCTTGCCTAGTATCAGAGCTCCTCCTGATATATCTAATGTTGTTATTGTCATCAAGGTTGGTCAAAACTCTGTATTCAGAGCAATGTATCTGTGGCTGGGTATAATAAAAATCGTCAACACTAAATCCCAAGAAACAGAACCAAGACATAATACCTTGGATGTTGCGTGCAGTATGTCCATTCAATTTCCTGGAGGTTTTCAGTTTCAGGGCAATTTCCTGATAGCTTTAAGCTTTAGCACGTTCAGGTACAGTTTCTGTTACGAAAAAAATAAAGGGAAAGAATAAAAAGCCTAGAAAGCAAAGAAAAATGGTACTTTTTCACAAGGGACTGCTCAGTTATAACACAACAGTCTATCATGAAACAATACTGTGTGATTGCATCACAGTCTGTTTTGTTATGATTTATGTGTTCCTGAAATACTCGGTACCATGCTGTAGGAAATATAATGTATTACTTCCAGGCAAAACACTTTATTAACTCGCAGTTAAGGTTGAAAACAACTAGTGCTTATTTGGTCAAGGATCTCTTTAGAAAACACTGAAATACAGTCATGAGAAAGTCTAGGATTTTAAATTTAGGTTCCATTTTACAGAAGAAAAATACTAAAATAACTCAAAATACTAGAAGGCAACAGCTCAGCTTTTGCAGCTTGTTTATTGTGGTCTTGATCCTGTTCTTCAAATAAATGGAAAAGGTCACTTATTTGTAGGTACAAATTCTTTGACAGCAAACAAAAACACTACAGTATCAGCTATCTCCCTGGTTCATCTTCCCATTGATCTTAAAGTGTGGAATATTTTGGTCTTAGAATGCTTCATAGTTCTACAGCCTCCACAGACTCCTGTAGTCTCTCCTCAAACCTAGAAATGGGCCCTAAACCCTATGGAAGGTTGTATCTTCTAGTATGTCATTAGGTCTTGTCAATTTTTTTGTGAACTTATGTCTATTGCTGAGCTCCAGCTCGGGGTGGGGGGTGAGGTGAGACAGCTAACAAATTGCTATTGATTAACACAATAAATTATGAATGTACAGTTCCCAGACCAGGTCACTTTGCAGTGATAAAACAACCCCCCAAAAAGTATGTTTGGATTTAAAATCCTTTTTGTTCTGGACACATCTCCAAATTATCTTTAAAAAGAAACAATCTTATTTGGTCTGTGAAATGTTGGGTATTTTGGTTTGGTTCAGATCAAGTTATTGGGTAGTGAGAAAAAAAAGGTTATAATAAAAAGGAATCTGTCTTCATCCAAAAGCTATAGTAAAACTGGAGTCTTTCCACAATGTAATTTTTCACTGTCCTATGTATCACACTTTCTGGTATAAGGGATTCTGCAGCCAAATAAGGTAGTTCAATTACTTCAGAGAGAATGCATTATTTATTGATGAAAAGGTCAAAGGGGAACATGTGATGCAGGGAATTTTCAGGAGGAATGGTGATCGTTTGTCAAGAAAGAAGAAATCTACATTGATATGTGAAGTTATTATGCTTCTCCTGATCACAATTTGACCTTTCTCTTGCTAGAACTATACATCACCCTAAGGGAGAGGAAAGCAGGACACAACCCACAAACAGGCAGGAGACTTAAGATGATGATTAGAAGAGATAAAATGAATGGATAACCAAGAAAAAATGGGCCATTTGTACACACAAACACACATGTGCTTTAAAGGATACAAGACAGTTTTATTACAGAGACTGTATGGTGTGTAGTCTTTTCAAAATGTGAAGATTTATATTTAAAAAATAAGAATGCAGGTTTGTTTGTTTTTTTTAAAATGTTAAACCAAACATTTGAAAGTACGGCAATTCACAGACAACTTCTTAATAAAATTAACTGTTCTACTTAGCTCAGGTTCTTCTGTTATTTAGTTTATTCCTTTCTACCTGTCTTTCAAGATGTGCTATTCATACCTACATGTCAGGAATGGAGGAGGAGAAAGGATGAGAAATCCTAGCATAATCATGGAGATGGCAGGTTTGTGAATGGCTGAATAATCCACAGATGGAGAAATTTTGTTTTGTGACCTAATGGAACAGAGAGATGGTACATGTGGCAAAGGTAAGAACAAAATACATCCTCTGTTATAACCAAACTTGCAGCACACTATTCCAATGACAGGTATTGGAACCTGGCACAAAATATGCAGTTGCTATGCAGAAAGGCAGGTAGAATTTGTCAATTTGGAAACTGCATTTTTTTCAGTTTCTTATCAGTTTCAAGTCACTTAGGAGATGTGCTGACTTTTTAACTCATGTAGAGATGACTGAAGTAGCCAGTGTTGTGAAATAAATATTGAAGTTTAATTTTTAAATTCTCCCTTTAGGTTACGCAAATTTGTAGCAACAGGAATCATGGGAGGTACAGATCAAACCCATCTACAAATGTATGTGTACATAGTGCATAAGTTACTTCATAAAACTTTTACATTCTTCTGGTGGTTTGACCCTGGCTGGCCGCTAAGCCCCACACAGCCACTCACTCACCTCCCACCCTGGAGCCCAATGGCCTTATACTAATGCTTACACACACATAGTTACAGATACAGACTATCCTGCAGTATAGATGGAGTTTATCCAAGCCTACACCTAAGTCTGAAGTTCTTTCTCTCCTGCTCAGTACCTTGGCAAAGTGATATATGTTTCAGAAAATTAGCAATGAGTGAAATATAGCATTGGGGAGTATTCAAGTACATCATTAAATGCCAGCAATTGGGATCATGTACTAGAGTTATTTTCCCTATCAGTTCATTCTATTTTCAAAGTCAAAAGTCCACAGAAAACCACTCTTTCCCACCAAGCATTTTGTTTCTAATCCTGAGATCCTAACCCAAACAAGTCAGTGGATGGTGTAACTTTTGTGCAATATATTCAAATTACAATTTAGAACCTTATCTGATTTATCCATGTTAAAAAAATTGTTACTCACATGCAGACTGAAGAACAACCTCTCTGCTTAATATACTGCCAAGCATATTGATGGTTAAAAACTGATACTGTACAGAATCCTTCATTTCACTGGAGTCGTTGATGATCAAACTTCCTTCTATTAAACTATAGCGATAATCACTTTCAATGTTGATTTCAATTCCATTGCAAAGCCATCTTAGGAAAAAAAAGAAAAAAAACTACTTAAGCATTTTATAGCCGAAGGAAGGCATCAACTTTAGTATACAGAACCTCTTAGAACCATCTCTTACTGAGGATGAGTGCCATTCGAAGATAGCTTGTGCAGTGACCAATTACTTAGGCAAAACTTTGGACGGAGACATTCCACAATGCATGCCTGACAAAAGCTAAGCTTTTCTAAGAGGCAAGTCAAAACAGATCTTTGATCTCTGAGGAGAAAGTATATTCACCATTTTGCCTGTGCTGAATCAAATTAATAAACCTTTTGTTTGCGGAACTATTGTCCACAAAGGCTGGGGACTTGAAATCTGTATACCAGATGCATCCTTTATGACAACAATATGACTTTTACTGTCCTTATGATCACAAAAGTTTCAATTCATATTTTATTATTAAAGCCTTAGGCCCAAATGAGCTTAGAGAGTTAGCAGTGTTGAGTCTGCACTGTATGACAGCAAGCAACCTTTCTTTTCCATTCTTCCAGCATTTGTTCTTCTAGGCTCAAGAAATGGGGACACCTGATTTAAATACAGAAAGCAAAAGAGCCAGACATGTGAAGAGTAAGGAAGAAGGTTTATACACATAGGCTGTTGGGGAATAAAGGATGTTGGCAATGGACAAAGACAAAATTATATTAGCTGGACCAGGATACATGAAATTTAGAGAAGACTGGGACTGGAGAAACTGGAATTAGGTGGAAGCTGGTCAAGGGTGATGTCTGGCAGCTACCAGGTAAATGGAAGCTAAGATCAGATGAGTAGTTGGCAGAAGGAACACTAGGTCTGGGAGGTGTCTGGGAGTGAAATGAGAAGCGTGAACAAGAGAAAGAGGGATGGGAATGAAGATAAGGTGGAACTAGCCAGGCTGTAGGAATCCTATTAGAAAGTATCACACCTAAGCCAATGCATTGAATAATTCCCAAACAAACAGTTCCTTTCCTGAGATTGAGAAGTAACCTAAGCGTCTCATAATTTTTATGCTATATGAGTGGTGGATTTTTATTTCGTTTGGTTTTCCTTCTGGATATCTCTGGCAAAAAGTCTCACCCATTACATTCACCTCCAAAGACTTAAACAAACCCTCAGAGTCCAGTAGCTGTGAGAGAAAGGATTTTGTGAAGTAGATTAGTAGACTCTATCACTTTGGAATAATCTCCTGGGTAGGTGCACTATCTCAATTAAAGAATAACAATCCACATAAGAAGACTTTTTAAATTTGCTTTTGTGTCAAACTGTTAAGACCAGAAATTGTTAAAAGAATGTTTCTGATATTGCAAAGAAGAGATAAGCAGCAGAACAGGTATCACAAATCTCTGAAAAGTTTCACATGGCGTTGATATTATGATGCACAAATACTTCCTTCATCACTAGTGTGCAGTCACTCTGCAACTTCAAAGTTGTCTCAAGAAACTGCCAAGCACTTCCAACCTTCACCAGAATTCAGCAAAAACTAGAAGAACTTGGCAACATCTAGACTCGAGAGGCAACTTTAATAAAGCAAATTGAGTATCAGTACACTCTATCCCATTAACTTTCATGGTGAATGAGGTACAGACAGCAGAACTCAGCTGGAGAAGCTCTGTATTTTTTCTTAATCCAGAAGTCAGAACTGCCTGAATTAAGATGAACTATCATTTGCCTGTTTTATAATGATTGAACTTTTGATCGCAGAGGACCCCTGCCTCATTAAATGTAAGAAATGAAACACTGTTGACAGTATCTTTATATTGCAAAGGATAATAAGAAAATGCCTGTAGGATTCACTATGTAATTTTTAAAGAGATTCATACATAACAGAGCGAGAAAGAAGTAGAATTTTTCATCATGAATAATTTATCAATGATTTAAGATTTTGAATGAAATCATGAGAGTTGACTTTCCTTTAAAATTAAATAAAAATTAAATAAATTAAATAACAAGTCAAAATGACATGTTTTGGTATTTCCAAATGGGAAATGAAGCAAAATTCAGTTTCTTTAATTAGCTGATTTCACTTAGTTTCACTTTCAGTTAAATTCAATGCAAAATTATGGTTTTGTAATATTACCCCAAAATTTCGGGGCTTGATGGCTGCCTGACTATATATCCCAGGACCTATCCTGAATAATTGTATTCCCCTTACTTATCCAAACACATTAGAGGAAAACCACCATTGAATTGTGTGACATGTTTTCTTCTAGGTATCCTGACTGATCTGGGAGGACAGAAAAACAAATATAATACTTAAAAAAGGCAATAAGCTGATAGGGAAACTCAATTACATTTTTTCTTGAAGAAAAATGACACAAAATACTTCAATATATTTTAATTTGGCTTAAGCAGATAGAAAATAATTTTAATTTTTTTTTCAGCTGCCTTTTCTATCAGAAAATGATACTAACGAAAAATTTCCAACCAGCTTGTATGTGTTCTAAGTAAAATAGGAAATGTAGTCTGCATTTTTGACTGCATTCCAATGTGAAAATGTAAAAATGGTTGGATCAAGAAAGAAAGGGGATGGCATAGATTCTGCAAAGAAAACATCTGCACAGTATTAATGGGGTTGTCTGGGAGGGCTGAACATAGGGTTCCACTCTTTTGTGTGGGAATTTGTGCCTTTTCCCCAAGGGTACATGCTATATTTAATGGACTGATAGGTCTTTAACAGTGTGTAGAACTAATGCACATAATTTTTTATCAGCGAAAAAAGTAACAGATATGCAAGAGAAATTACACAAGGAACATCAGTAAGGAAGAAGTTAACAGTTTTCATCCCACGCTATGAGGAGTTCATACAATTCCAGTTTGAAGAGTTTCTGGCTACTCATTCCTAATCCCACGTTACATGTTTTAGTTATGTCTATGCCATTTGGGGAGGTTGTGCCATGCATTAGATAAGTCTGAGGAATCACATCTGTTGCAAAGACGCAGATTCAATGCTGTTGTGCTGGGGATATCTAGAGACGATACTGCCTCTGAATTTCTTCCAGCCATAGAAATGCAGATTCTGTAATTCAAAGAAGTCAAAGTGGAATTCATGAAGAATATTAAAAAATCCACAAGTGAAATAAACATAATGGGTAAAAAATAAAATGTAGAACTGATGATCGCCACATATGACAAAACACAGCAATAAGAGTCCTTATGGTCTCTCTGTAGGTGAAGAATGACTCTACGAGAAAAGATAAAGGGTGTCTGGAAAAAATAATTAACCATATGTTCCCCCAGCCCTTCTATATCACTTGTAATTTGTATAAAATATGAGCAGAGTCAGATATCGCAAATGGATAAGGTGACTGCAGCATACTACTCCCACCCATAAGTGGGCACCATTAATAAACTGAATTCTCAGAATCACAGGTGTGGCTTAACATATCTGTGTAATAGATAACTGTGTCATAATTGTCTGTACAGGAAAACAGGCAAGAGACAATGGTCACAAAGGAGTAAGATGGTGGACTCAGGAGTGAAAACATTACAGATTTGGTTCAGCTATATTGCATAGTAATGTCATTTAATGTACCTGTTCTTCACTGATTTCCCTATAAATTGGGATAGTATTTCCTAGCTTTATGGAAGTTGTGTTCAGAAAAAAAATCAATTAAAGATTTTGATCTTGTCAGCTGTTACAGACACAAGTCATAAAACTAGACAAAAGGAGTCCCTCCAAATGGATAGCTACAATGCATAGAGAACATAATTTCAAATGTCACAAATTGCTTTGCCTTTATTCACTTCCACTTATGCTTTTTCCTTATTCAGAATCAGAAACAATCAAGAAAGCCGTTTAGGTCACAGAGCAGTTTCTGTTATGTTGTTTTCCAATGCACACTGACTCTCAGAATGGGATTACAATGGCCAAATATTCTGAAAATTACAAAAAAATCTAAAACATGTATCTGTATGTGGGGATTTCTATGAGCTTGACAATCCAAAGATACTTTGTCCTCCTTAGAATCAGTGGGAAAAATCATATCATCTGGTTCTTATACAAATACCAGCATATAATCAACACTTTCTTTGGAAATAGAAGTGTTATAATTTTGGAAGTTTCAACAAATGCTAATGTATTATAGGTTTTAAAATGTTAGATTATATTATGCAAAATTATCTTTGTTTTCCAGAGATTAATCATTGGAACAGACTGCCCAGGGAAGTGGTACAATCACGGTCCCTGGAAGTGTTCAAAAAACATGTGGATGTGGTGCTTAGGGACATGATTTAGAGGTGGACCAGGCAGTTAGGCTAACAGGTTGGACTCGATGATCTCGGAGGTCCTTTCCAACTTAAACGATTCTATGATTCTATGATTACTTCAGATGCTATGTTAAAAAGTAATAGTTAACAACAAAAAAATGTTATGGAAGAAATATTATTAAGGTAACAAAAAAGTAGTATGTTTTATTCTACAGCTGTACATTAAAATAGCTTTCTCATCAGACATATTTTGGCCTGAAGTCTAATGAGCAGCTCAAGAGAATTATGACAGCTAGAGGAATTAACCCCACCCGCAGGGAGTAAAGTAAACAAAAATCCTCCTTCTGTTTGCAGCAGTTTGTATCACAAAGAACTAAGACACAGTTTTCCCCCTTATGTCAGAGAGTTGCTAAGAAAAATCATTTGTTAAATTAATGGCAGCAACTGGTGGCTACTATCAACTACTATATATCTCAAAATCTGACATTTCATTTTCCTGCACTGCCTTTTATAATTTTGGCATATATCTATATCTTCATATGAATTTACATTTCTGGACAAGAAACACTGGATAGACCCATAGAATACATCCATGACTCCATTTCATTCATAATGTGTAGAGTGAAGTGTAACCTTCAGAAAAGTAAAAGGTTGCAAGTATAGCATTCCTATTCACGTAAGTCAGAATAACTAAAATGCTCGCTATGCAATAGAAGACTGTGGAATTTTAATCAACTTAGACTTGCTCAAAACTCTTGAATCATTTAGTTTCATAATGCTCACCAAATTTAGAGCACTAGGCTATGGATTTGGGTGAGGGGGGACAGTTACTTTGTCCTACTAGTTGCAATGAAACATGGGAGCAGAGTTTTCTCTGTCAATTTTACGGTTTCAGATGTTCACATCATAAAAGTCCTCCAAGGTGTACTGAGGACAGCATGACACATTAAGCAGTTCATAACCACCTGATGTATTTGTAGAATCTATTATTAGAGTTGGCCCCCTATAAGTGTCCTACTAATACCAGCTTGAAGTAAGCAAGATGCATCTGAGGAAGACCTCATTTAGCCATTTTAGGGTTTGGTTGTTGACATCTCAAAATGATTTAATGCATTTGTCTACTAAGTCCACCCAACTTCAACCAGATGTCATGGGTTCACCGTCTGGGAACTGTGACCTTTGCCGTACTGCTAACAGTTTCAGGAAGTTTGGCTGGACAGGAAAAGGTGCGTGGGACTGCAGGTCTTGATACATGGAAGAAAGACTTGGGGTCTGAAAAAGGATGAGAAATATCAGAGACATAGGTGACATATGCTAGTTCTGAGATGAAAATTTCCATTTTCTTAAATTCTGTGATATTCAGGGTTTCTCAATTCTTTTATTATTATATAGTGAAAAGACCACATGAAAACCTGTTATGCAATTCATCCTTTCTTTTTAATGACTACGCACTTATTAAATGGGTCTCAGTTTTTTGTCTTATTACACTGCTACTCAAATGTGGATTTTGAAAATAACTTTATTTTCAAATACGTATATTTCTACGGGAATAGACTCAAATAATTAATGGGTACAAATAATGTGGGTACAAATACATTGTCTGTATTATAATTCAGTTACCTGCTTCTCACACTGCACAAGAAAGAATACTAATGAATATGGGCATAAATAATCAGGGCACTCATCAAGCTACAGTTTAGAAAAAACAAGAATTAATGAATGCAAACCTAAATCATGATTTTAGATTTAGGTGTTATCCCATGCAGATTAATAGATATATGGTTAGGGAGTATTCATGAACACCAACAGTTTTATCTTCTCCCTAGGAGTGACTCTGTAGATAAAATATTTTGCTACATTCTAGGATTGATAGAAAAGAAAGGGAAAGATGCAATGCTAGCTAGGTGCTGGTGTCACTAGCAATACAGGTGTTCTTTCTATCTGTACTATTTGCATCAGTAATACTGAAAGGCTGTGTGCAGGGAAAAAATGTACTCTTTGGGTGAAGGCTGGCAGTCTTAATGGTAGTGGTCAAATGGATATTTTTGTTATGAGGAATGAGAAGAACAAGTTTTAAATCTGTCTGCAGTGAAGACAAAAGCAATAGAGAAAGTTCAGTGCATGCATAACATTTTCCTAAAAGATGGAAAGATGCAGTTAGTTGTTTATTTGAATTTCAGATGGAGTGTGGAGTACTGGCAGAGATTATCCAGAGACTGAAAAGCAACATAATAATGAAGGAGAATGTTCATCAGTTTGTAGCTAAATTGACTAAACTACTTCTCAGTTAGATCTTCCAGACTACAACAGAATAATTGAAGAAAAGGGTCTATTCTGAAGAGACCAAAGCACTTACTGAAAAGACAAGACATAAATAATTAATAAATTATTAGGTATAATAAAGGGTTAATCAAAGAAAATGTAATGGGGTGTGATATGTGATGTGCAAGAAGTAATGACAGGTCACCTAGTGATGCCATTTTAATTTAAACTTCAGTGGCAATCCAGAAACTGGAGATATTAAGTGTTCTATACCTCCTCTCTATTTCAAAAGCAATGAGGGAAACACTGCAGATGCAAACATTTCATTTAAATACTTTCAGAAATATTTAATTTTTTTTGCCAATTAAATTACTGGCTGGCTTGTGACTAAAACTAAAACATTTAATTTTCTTATAAATAATGCTAATAAAAGCTGAAATAAAATGAAGCCTTCAGTAATTGTATTAATGATGGACACACATTTTAGCCAGCACTTAACATCCCATCAAAAGTAACAGGAAACCCTGAAGTCTTCCAAAATTGACCTGGAACACCCCTTGATGCTTACTGTATTCTGTTTGCTATGTAAAGAGTTTAAAGGTACATCAAAACTGTGGGACTTGAGAACATTTCCCAGAAGCCAGTGCACACTCTGCTAACATTACACTTTCATGGTGGGATAAGTCTCAGGGATGTAGAACCTCATTTCCCTTATCCCTAATACAGATAACGGAAGTAAACCCAGGTTATGAGGCAGACAGTCATAGTGTGATCCAGCAGATTTGTAAGAGCAGAGAGTCATGGAGCCAGGGACTGAGGATTGTATTGTGTTATACTGAATGGTGGCTCCACGGTCTTAAATCTCTGTAACTGAACAATCCTAACATTAATCCTAATTAATCTATTTTTCTAGAACAAATGAAAAAAGTATGTATGTGCGTGACACCATTCATAATACAGACTTATAACATCGCAGGATAAGAGCCTGAATTTTCAGGAAAAACTTTAATAGGTTTTGGGCTGTATTTTGCCATTTTGTCAATTTATCAGTTGATATTCTAAATAACAATGATTTATAAGCAATTTCAACATCGTCATATTAAAGAAGAGAATTAAGCAACCATAAACCTAATTTATAATTTCAAACATTCAGTTCAGTGGTAAGTGAACTGAGTTGATATTCAGCATTCACATAAATGGCTTCAGATTTCTTCTGGAAATTCTGTAATCACCACAGTGCTTCATAATTTTCAATTTATCAATACCATTTACTTTTGATTCTTTCTTAACACCATGTATTCCCCACCTTTTAATCTGCCTTTATTGTTTCTGAGGCAGACTTGCAGCCTGAGAGAATAACATGCAGCCTAAAACATGCACTACTTCAAGAAAAAATATATCTAATGATGGGTATGGGGTTTAATCAGCCTTCTCAGGAACAGGTGAATCTCATGGATCACTACTTTTAAGGACTGGAGATTTTAAGTAGGTGGGAATTAAGTTAAAGAGTCAAAAAGTATACAAGGGTTAAAAGTTCACTTTTAAGTAACTTCAGTATCATTGCCAGTCTCAGCACATTATTTTAGAATGTTCATTCATTCAGGAATTCCAAGCGTTATCCATATTAATAATAACAATGAATAATTAAGAGAGCTTGAATGCATTCTGCTTGAGGATTCCAGTCTGAAGTGGGTTACCATCTGAATTTCACCTGATTAGGTGAAACGGGAAATTTCTTAATTTCTTTTAGAAATATTGCACCACGTGTTTAATCACCATTAAAAACCTAGAAACAATTTCTTCAGCATACAGCATAACCACACATTGATTAATATTCAGAGATTGTTCATGTGTCCTTTTACAAACTAGACTAGAGGGTATTAGAGGATATTAAGATCACAGGATATCAGGCTTTCAGACAGCCAAAGTGGCACTAGGTCAGTATGTTAAACTCCTGAATCACTCCCCAGTGTGTAGACACCCCATTTATTTGCCTGCACCCTCATGCTGGGCTCCATCTCCCCCTGCCCCAGCCCTGACAGCAAGGAGGAGGCCAAGGGGAGGTGGGGTGGGCTGGGGGCCATGAGGGGCTGTGATGTGGCTGCAGCCCTGGGCGAGAGGCTGTCCCCACACAGACAGGAGCAACAGTGGCCCGTCCATGTCAGCCATTTTCCCCTAGGCCTGAGTTATCATCCGTCCTTCTGCATCTGAGTACATCTGAAGAGCAACAGCCCTTTTTCCCCAGGCAGCCAAGGGCTGGGCCTTCCATCAGCCCTGGCACCCCCTGCCCCCGGTTCTATGGTGGCTCTGTCACAGCAGGCAGAACGTGGGCAGGGGCCGTGTCACAGGGGTCGGTGACACGGCCGGCCCAGGGAGGGTATAAAAAGGGCTGCGGGTGAGCCAGCCTGGGCTGGGGGCGAGCCGGCGGGCGAGCAATGGCTGAGGTGAGAGGAGACGGAGGGGGCAGGGAGGGGACGGCTGGGCCGCAGGCAGGGAGGCAGGGGCCGCCTGTGGTGCCACAGTCAGGGGCTGCGCTGCCGTTGCCTTGCAGGGCCAGAGGCCCCGAAGAGGACGCGACCGGACCATGGCGCGCCCCTGCCCTCAGCCACCCCGCCGGAGAGATTTGCGGCTTTCTACAAGGACATCGACCTAAAGATAAGGAACCAAAACAACACCTGCCCAGTGCCATTTTTGAGCTCTCTGCTCCTGGCACCAGCCCCAGCAATGTGGTGGCCGTGTCACCGTGGGCAGCAGGCTGGTGGTGGGGTTGGTGACATGGCCGCCCCAGGATGGGTGTCTCCTGCCTGCCGGGGAGACGTGGCACTGACAGCCTTGGCCTGAGGCTGGGAGAGCCCTGGGCAGGGGTGGCCCATGCTGACCGAGGGTGGCTGCTCCCCTTGTTTGTACATATTGTCCTGTTTTTCACAGCCTCAGGCCCAGGCAGGGACACAACCAGACCCCGGCGCACTCCTGTCCCCTCCCTCCTCAGCCGCTCAGCCGGAGATTTCTGCAGCTTTCTGCAAAGCCCTTGGCCTGGGGACAAGGACGCGGGCACAGCCCCGGCCTGCACCGCCCCACGGCCTCACAGGCAGCTGGAAGCTCCTCACAGCCACGGACAAGGGGAGCTCCGCGACACCCGCCTTCTCTCTCCCAAACCCACCTCGGAATAAAGTTTCTGGTTTATGAACCCACTGGCTGGCTCTTCTGGTTTGTGTGGGGTTTGGGGGAAACCTTTTGGGCCTTTATTTCCTTTGGATCTGTATTTCCTTAGTATATTTATATATGTGTGTGTATATATAAAATATATATAATATGCAATATATACACATATATAAATACACATGTATTTATACACATAAAGTATGTCTATGTATAAATAAATACATATTTATAGATATTTGTACACTACTAAAAGAAGTGGCTGTTCAGAATTTGCCATGACTTCTCTGCATATGCATTCTTCAAAAACCAATGCAGATAAAAAATGTTGTGTTGCTGTATAAGATTTCTGTTATTATTGTAGGGCCCACAGTCTGGCCAGAGTAGTCACGAACAAGGTTTAGAAACAATGAGCTACATTCACAGTCGTGGTGGGTTAGCCTTGGCCAAGGGCCACAGTCCCACCCCGTTGCTCACTCATTCACCCGCCTCAACAGGACGGGGGGAGAACAGAGGATGAAAAAGCTCGTTGGTTGAGATAAGGACAGGGGGACTGCTGAACAGTTACCGTCATGTGCAAAACAGACTTGACTTGGGGAAAATTCATTTAATGTATTGCCAAATAAAATAGATTTGGGTAGTGAGAAACTAAGGCAAAAATGAAAACAAGAGCTTCCCCTTTCACAGGCTCAGCTTCGCTCCTGACTCCTCAAACATCCCCACCCCACACGGCACAGGGGGATGGGGAATGGGGGTTATGGTCACTACCTAACCGCCCCTCTCTGCTGCCGCTTCCCCTGCTCCTGCGTGGCATCCCTCCCACAGGCTGCGGTCCTTCAGGAACTGCTCCAGCATGGCTCCTTCCCACAGGCTGCAGCGTGGATATCTGCTTCACTGTGGTCCTCGCCTTGGGCTGCAGGGCAATACCTGCTTCACTGCGGCCTCGTCCCCAGGCTGCAGGGCAACACCTGCTCCGGCGCCTGGAGCACCGCCTCCCCCCCCCCCCCCCCCCCACCTTGGTGCTCGCATTGCTCTTTCTCACTTTTTTCCCCTCAGTCCTCTGCTCTTCCAGCATTCTTGCCCTTTCTTAAGGGTGTTTTCACGGCGGCACCACCCACTTGGCTGACAGGCCCACTTGTCTCCTGAGGCGGGTCTGTGGAACCGGCTGGACCCAGGCTGCCTCTCCTCACAGAGGCCCCTGCAGCCCCCGCTGCCGACACCTCCCCAGGGACAGCCGGCGCACGTATGTACGCCTTTATGTGCCTCAGCTCCTTGCTTTAGACAGTTTTGGTGTCTGCGTGACTGCGCAGGAGGGTTTGAACTCCACACCTTGTCAGTTCTTCCTAACTTAAGCCAAGAGCACAGAAAGAGGTATTTATGGGGTCAGAAAGGATCGTGACCAGAATGATGATGCAGAATATACCAAAACTTCTGTTTAACCAGGACACATCTCCTGAGAAAAAAGAATACCGTATCTATGTATCAATTTACTGCTTTAATTTCTCAGGGGCAACATTTCTGTTCCTCACAGAGGCTTTTATGAGAACATCACCCATTTTCTGCATCTTAAACTGAAGTGCTATGAGACTGGTGATGTATTATAGAGTGACACACATGCCTTGGGGTTACAGGTACGCATTACAATCAAGCAATGCAACAGCTAGTTTGTGCACTTTTAAGTTGCTATTTTCGATCCAGGCAACTAAAATCACTCCTATTATGATTTACTGTGTTAACTGGTGTTATTTGGATTCGAAATTTCTCCTTACAGCCTATCTGCACTTACAAAATACTGGACTATATGACTTCATAGTAACAAGTAATTAAATCCTTACTAGAGTGGAAACTGGAACCTGTGTCTCCTGCATCTCAGCGTAGGCAAAGTGTGGTTTCTCTCTCTTATGTAGAGAGACACTTCCATTCTCTCCCTCAAGTACTGATGAAAAAAAATCAGATGTTCTTTGTTTCTTCTTGATGAGCAATGTGAATATGCTCCTCTTTAGAAATCATGAGAAATACTGCAGATGAGAATAAAGTTTCCTGTAAATTCCTATACTTTCAGTTCTGTAGTAACTGAAATAATAGTGTCATTCCTCAACACTCAGCTTTCTTGTTTCCATCCTTGATATACTTCCAGGTCAGTAAATATACTGTGAAAAAGAATGAATTGCTGGAAACCTAGGAACCCAGAGGTGGGCAGGAAGGAAATATGACCATGTTCAAAGAGCTGCACTGAACATATATTATTTTTAGCATCTGATAGTTCTGTATGCTGTACTTTTAAATGATGTTCTCTTAAATAATGTTTTTAAAAATTTAACTGTCTGCAGAAGGAGAAGGTGTAGCAAATTGTACACTGCACTGGTCACTTGCATCAAATAGTATAGTTTTACCACTGTCCTCAATGTTACTGTACCATTCACACTATATGACTAGCACAAACATTCCTCCTGGGGTAATCTTCTTGGTCTGAGGTACCGATGGGAGGAAACGCAGCTCTTCTCACTCTGGTATTCTTCACCTAATGGACAAGGTATCTGAGTGGATATGTTCAGGCAGCATGTGAATATGGGGGAAGGAGATTATTCATCTCTATTGCCACTGCTCATGTCCCTTTAGGAGTGCTTTTTTACTGCAGGTGTTATTGGTGGAGAGCTTTGCTAATCCTTCTGAAGGTGGACTAGAGACATCTTCAGACAAACCATCTGTGTTCAGCTGTCATTCTGGCACACTGACAAAATTTGTCCAAATGGCAGTTGGAAAAAGGGTGATGGCAATTCTCCTTTACAAGCCGCATAATACATCAAAATTTAAAAAGCGAGTTTTTACAGGACTGGGAAAACAATGTTTTTCAATCTCTCTACTTTCTTTTTGTGCACTTTTCAAAGGCCTCTTAAGTCTACCTGGAGATGGAATAATTTTCTAAAGACAAGCTACAAGATACTGTAAAATGATAGAACTTCCAAAGCAGCCTGAAAGGAGGGATGCCTAACAGGTCTTCCATCCTAAAATACTCATTTGACTCTGTATGCAAACCCTACTCAGAAAAGTATGTACTTGACATATCATGGGCCAAACCAGATACCCACTGATCTGGCAGTCCTGGGTGTTAATATGTTAAGGATATATTAAGAAAGTTAAAGCCATTGCAGATAATACCATGTATGTTGCTGAAATATGCATATCAGCAGACTTTATTAAAATAAAACAAACAAAAAAGGAATTTAATTTTAATTGGTTCTACAGAACGACAGACGCTTTTTGTTAAAGGTGGATCAGGTTTTAGTGTCACTCATTATTACACTTGCTTTTGAATTTATTGCTTTCTTGGTTTGTTTTCAGTTTGTGCTTGTTGTGTGCACTTAAGGTGATGACTAAAAGATCTTCCGATTAACCTTTGTTACCATGGAGACAAACAGCTTAATCTGTTCAGTATATTCAGAAAAATTTTTAATGATTCAGATGTATAAATAATCAGTCTGCTTTGAAAAAAACCCAACATTGCTTTCTTCAATTAAAAGCTAGAAACACTCCTTTTCAGCTTAAGCACTGAAAAAGTAATTAACCTTAGTGTTAATATTTATTTTACAAGTAGGTTTTATAACAGAACTGTTCACTTAACACATGAGAAATAAGGCATGAATATCTATTTTAATATCCCTATAATCTGTCAAAATATAGTTTTCTTTAAAATAATAAAAAAGTAAAAGCCCTTTAATTCATCACAAAAAAATGTGTTCCAATGATTAAATCTTTATATAACAGATTTTAACATTATTAACAAAATTGTCTGCAATTTACAATAATTATTTTACATATTTAGAAGCAGACATACACATATATATATTTGTACATCTACACACACCAGCATTACATTATACCTGAAAAACATGTTTGGGTTAACTTAAAAGTCAGGAGATTGAGGAGACTTTCTTTTTTTCTGGGTAAGTTCAGGCAGATACCCATGTCCTGACGGATGTACGTTGATTCTAGCATGCTGCATGCTGGAGCAGCACGCTCTACATGTACAGTTGAGTTTACACTGCAAAAGAGATCAATTTCTGGTCAATATTTTTAGATTTATATTTTCTGAAGTAGATTTATTTATATGATTATCAGGCAAGATAGAACAAGCTTTTCCTGTTGCTAGAAAATGTTGTCTTCTAAATAGTTTAAAATATCCAAACTTCATGCCACATTAATCAATATTCCCCAGTATCTTTTAGCAATGAGAAATTTTTTTGTAGTATGTGTCTTTAATTCGGACTGGTAAGTGCTGAACCTAGCAGATGGTATGGAACCAGGAACTGTCAGTCAAAAAAAATTTGATTCAGACTTTGCGCATCTTTGGGTTCAGTGATTCAAACACTTTCAGTTGTGACCTGAACCCTGCTCTTTCTTTTCTTCTGAAAGATATGAAACCAAAGATGGAAGGATATAACCATTTAAGGTTAAGTTTGACTATCTTTACTGCAGCACTTCCAAAAGTTTTAGGAACAGTAAGTATGAGAGTTTGCAGTTTTATGATTCTTCAGAAGTATTTAATGAATAATTCATAATTTCTATGTGCATTTATTAGTCATGACTTTACACATTGATACATAGCTTGAAGAGAAGAACCGTATTGCCTTAACTGCATGTTTACGCTAAGTAATTCCATATAGTTTAAATTCAGCAGTGAGCTACAGCATAGTTCTTTTAATTTGAGATATCAGGAAACCCATACTGAATTGAGAGTGCAAATTAAATGGCATAAAGTCAGTGTAAAAGGAGCTTTATTAGAAGCCATGTCAGGCCTCTGAGCAGGTCTGCTGGGAAATCTATTAAGAAGTCACTTGAGAACCTGTATACTTAGGCAGCTAATAAAAGTATTTTGTCTTTTCTTATGGCAAACCCAGCTCCTGAAGTGTATGCCATATATTAGAGGTTCAGTACCAGAATTTGTACTTCTAAGACGTCAGCAACATTTATTATAGAGAGTTAGGGAACCACAGGGCTTCCTTGACTCCTTAGTAGACCTGCTGGCTCAGGTCTCCCTGAAACTTGATTAACTGAATTGCCATGTGGAATTATCTGCTTGGCAGTGACTGGGGCCTTGATGAGGAAGGTATGATTACTGCCGGCAATGCATTTTGGTGTAATCAGAAGTGAGAGGGTGGGAGAGCGAGCTATTTGTGGCATATTTGTGGCATTATTATGAAAATGTGGTGGTCAAAACTAACAAAACCACTACACATCTCAATAATCTTATGAGAACTAAATGCTACTTGAAGTGGGTCTCATCCCTAAATCCCATTCTTAAGGAGTCACCCACAGAAAATGTGCACTGATTGACATAGGAATTCCTCCTGAGAACAAAATAGGAACGTTTTCTTTCACTGAAGGATGTCCTGGATGAGATAGTACAGTGTGGATTGTGCAGAAAGTCTGGGCCCTGGTGACCATAGCCATGACGTAGGACCTTAAAATAAATACATGGACAAAAAGTAGGAGAGAATGAAGGACCTCAGATTTAGGCTGTTAACATTTTTATATTCTCTGGTCATTTTCATCATCTCCAATTGCTTTATATTTGATTTCTGTGTTCAGCATTGCCAATTCTGAGCAGATAAAACCAGAAAATAAAAGTAAAAAGAAAATAGAAAATTATTTTTCTATAGTTCTTGGATACTGCTATAGAACTGAAGGGAAAACGTGCCTCTTCACAGTTGAATTTATAGAATAAAATAAAACCTTTATAGCAAGGAAACGGTCTCCTCTGCCTTCTACAAGGTGAAATCCTGGCTCCATTATGTCACAGAGGAACCATTCCAATAGCTTCAGTTAGATCAAGATATCCCCACAGCTTTTCAAAATAGTTTTAATATTCAGTAGACCACTATGTCAATCCTACTCAGTTCTGTTTCATCTCCATGCACTTTTATGAAGACATTCAGCAGAAAAGGATGTGCATTCATCTTTTGCTGGCCATAGTTACCATGGAGCTGTCAGTCACAAGAGCAGAGCCATCGCAGTTCAGGACCTTAAAACATTTATCGTTGCCAACTATGATTCAGTGAGTTTACTACTCCAGCTCTTGCCCATGGAAAAACTTACAGGCTAACATGGAAGCAAGAAATAGTTAACAATCTTCCCGTTTCTGAAAACTAGACAGGTTTTATGCCAAGTCCCTAAGGAAGTACATCCCTTATTAAAGAATTTGAAAACTTGACTATTTCTATTATGCTATTTTTGCTTCATCTGCCTAATTGATAGGTTCATTAGAAAGGAAAATAAAAGATGCAGGAGGATGCAGAAAAAAAATTTACATGCAAAAGCAAACACAGTGTATAATGCTCTTGGAAGGTCGCAGTCTCTAAATCCTGGCTCCCCTCTCCCTCCAAGAAATGACTGCAGAATAACCACTTTCAATGAAGCTTTTCCACAATGCTTCAGTTTTCAGCCAAAGATGGAAGCAATAATTCAGGATTGTATTCCCTTCCACTGAGGCTGCTAATGATGGTTCCCATGAAGCGGAAAGGCTCAGATCTGGACTGTTGCGACTTAGGTATCTCTTAGCCTCGACTGGGTGTTTTAATTACTAATTCCCTAATAGTTGCTGATTCATGTTCCCTTGGCTATTTAAGATGGAAATGGTAATATTTCATTGATAAATAGGAAATCTTTCCAGGTTACAGTTCTGGAAAGGCAAATGGATTGAATTCAGTGGATAATAAAGGATGGTGAGAAATTTCCAGTATTAATTCTGCTGTCTTTTGGAGGGGAACTTTTCCACTTTTTGCTTCAAAACAGCAGTTTTCTTTTATAAACTGTTCTAACATTTAAGAGTTCAGTTAAAATAGTTATATAACTTCAAAAGTAAACAAAGACACCATTTTTGATCAAATTGAGAAATCAGGGGGTTTATTCTTCTAAAAACAAAGGAAAAAGTCCATTTTGGTTCAAACCAAATTGCTACCCCCTGCAAATTTTCCTGTCTACCCACCAAGTCCTGTGCCAAAATCACAGGACAGTGAGTTGGAGCACCTTTTTGCTGTTTCCTATGGCTCAAAAATGTTGGTTGGTATCAGTGAAATCATACTCCAGACCCTTATTCCTGTTTTGGTAGATACCACTCTTATTTAAGGCTATGAAGAAAAGGATTCAAATTATTAGAGAAGACTCTTACCATCTCCATCAGCAATTTGCAGAGTAAGTAAATAACTTTTAAATATCCAAGACTTTCTTAGGGCAGCTGTGAAGCCTTCCCTGTTTCACTAAGCAACAGAGAGAACTGTAAAATGGCATGATTTGGATATAAGAGGAATCATGATATCTAGCCCCTTGCTCTGTTTTCACCTTTTGTATTCTGTGGTGAACATGTTAAATTTTATGCTTTAAATGTTGCTAATTTGAGGATTTTGTTTCATCTTTTTTCTGTTTTAGTTACCACCATATGATACCAGTTTACCTGAGTATCTGGAAAATATTCTGAATGTTTCTAAGGGAATAAAGAGAAACAAAAAACAACTCAGAACCTGAATTTGCTGCTTCAGTTACTGCATAAATAGTGCTTATTCAGTGTAGACCCTTACATGCATGATCCAGAGACTGTCATACTGATCAAAACCACATGTTCATGGAATAATTGAAAAGCAGCTTCCCTAACCTACAAACAATATGCCATCTCTTCAGTCTCAGCAATGTTCCTACTCCCAGTACTATGATGTCCAACAAGTAAAGCTCTTTTTCCTTGCTGCCTGCATCATGCCCCATCTTGCAACTCTATAAAGACCCTGCATTTTGCTATTGTTTCTTCCCATAATTCTAATCTGAGATGCATTTGCAAGTACAGAATAGTATTGCTGAATTCTGGCCACATTAGCCAAGTGATTGGAAACCACTTAGGCAGACACCATTTTTAAAAAGAAGTTGCTGAATCAGAAGCAGCAGGGGTGGACAAATCTCTCTCACTCGGTGTGATGGCTGAAAGGCATGATGAAAACTGTAATTTTGCAATGAAAATGTTTCTGACAAGTTCAACTATCTATCAAAAAAATATTCCCCAGGTTACAACTAATATTCTCTTTACACTTATTTGTGGATACAGGTGCAGAATGTGACAGACAGCAAAAAGGAAGGGTGGGGGTGTGAAGAGGGTGTAATCAGTCAAGGGTGTGGAATGACATTGTATTGAAAATGTAGAAGAACAGAAGGCACGTATGGAGGAGGGGGGAGAGAGGTAATATACTGTGTTACACAAGGAAACTTAGAAACAAATTAAAGTGACATTCCAGCTGCATGCTTCACAGCTCACATTTACTCATTACCGCTTAAATATCAAACACTGAAACACATCTGGTGAAACTTATATTCTGATCCTTTTAGAAAGCATACAAAACCCCATGAAGCAATGAAAACCCAATGTGAAAGCAGATGAGGGACTCTCCATAGTTAACTTGATTTTCAGGAAATAATAAGGACTTGATCTTGCCTATCACTGAATGTCATATATACTCACTGATAGCCAAGACTTGGGTAATGAAGTATCAGGATCACAAAATTATGTTTTCAAAAGTACTATGAAGCTCAGAAAATGGGTCAGGTTAAAGGGGAGTATTTTTGCAAAATAATCCTATTTCTGCAAAACATCACTATGTGAGAAGCAGAATGTCATTCATTCTGGTGTCATAATTCAAGTGATCAGAAATTGTATCCCCTAAGAGAGGGGAGGGATGGATTAGCGTTTTGTATCATCTCTCCATTATAAGCACACTAAGCAGCACTTGCCCATGTGGGATCTCACTTTGCCAAGCAAGAAGAAAAGATGTCCTTCCTCCATGATTTCATCAGCACTTTAAGGCTCAGTGAACACAACTCCACAGGGGTACCTGCACAAGTGGGAATCTCCATAGCAAGAGTTTCAGCTCATATTAGTGCCATTCCTTCTGGATCCAGGCTACCAGGCAGAATGGGAACAAAAAGATTAATAGTAATGCTGGTAATACAGCTGGTCACATTTTTCCAACAGAAACATTAGTTGGAGTGTGTTTTGTCAAAATCTCTGACAAAAAAAATCTATTAAATGTTTTCTCTTTTGAAGGACAAATAATTTAATTTTTACTTAGTTCTTTTGTGGAGGATTTATCTGCCTTAATTTAGGCATTTAAAAGTTAGGGGTTCAAATCTCAACTAATCACCCTGGATTCTCTTCATAATCGGGGGGAAAAAATGATACCTCAAGTGCAATTCATCTCATCATAAGAGAAGCATGTAAGATAGTCTAAACAACTCAAAATGCATATTTCTCTCCATGAACTATAAGTGCAATCAAAGACAGCTAGTTCAGACCACAGGTCTAAAGCTTAAGTTAAATCTTGCCCTTTCTCATTAGTAATAGGGCACATAAGATAATTTAGGTACACTCGATGCCACTTTGCATACTGTATTTCAATCAACGATATCAAAGCAACAGTGTCATAACAAAGGTGATCTTTGATGAGACTGTTTCCTATGTCCTTAAATGATGCTTCCCCAAATTGCAGTTTCAGATAAAAGACTGATTTTTTTTTTGTTCTGTGGGAATTTTCTCAATGCTGGAATATCCCAGAATGCAGAATTTTCCAGATTTCAACATTATAAGTGCAAGTCTAGCCACTGTCTTTCAGCAGGCAAGTCTGTAGCAGAATCTCAAGATACCCACTTTTTTTCCCACTTGGTAATAATCTACTGTCCCTCCAAATTCCCTTCTCTTACAAATTCAAAAAGA
Source organism: Theristicus caerulescens (assembly GCA_020745775.1). Classification (NCBI taxonomy): domain Eukaryota; kingdom Metazoa; phylum Chordata; class Aves; order Pelecaniformes; family Threskiornithidae; genus Theristicus; species Theristicus caerulescens. The sequence goes on along the minus strand of CM036559.1, from coordinate 122,593,902 downwards.
TCGATTTCACTTGGTTTTCTTGAATTTACTGCCCCTTTAGTTAATTAGGAATAGGGTGATGCAATCAAGTTCTTAATTTATTCTGAGAAAGAAGAAAAATTATTAAACCTAAGCTAAGGATGAGTGCTAAATTAGCAGTAAAAGAAAAAGACCCCCCCCCCATTGGAGAAATCCATTCCCCTATTGACTGTTTACTGGCATGCTATTAATGTTTGGTGATTTCCCAACTAATTAATTTATTCAATAGGAAAGGGGAAATAATAAGCTTGTTTATGAGTACAGAATACAGAATAGGCTGTATTAACATTAACCAGAAAATATTATATTTGAAGCTTTACTATAGAAAGCACAGGTTCGATTATTATTAAGAATTTATTTTTATATACTTCAGAATGTTGAATCCTGGATGACTGCTATGTAGCTGACAAGTGATTGGAAATAAACCGTACAGGTGATATCATGTGGGGAGGGAGGGCCCAAAAGGAATCTTAGCTACTATTTCACTACTTGTACTTTGACTAACCTGAGGGCTCTTCTTATATCAACTCTAAGGTTGATAATGATACTCTGTGCCTGGAGTAATAAAGAAGAGAGGCAAGGGAGCTACTTTTTCATTCTTTTTATTCTCCAGAGTAATCACAGATGCAGTACAACAAAGGAGAGTGGATTGGAAAACCATCCATCTCTGGGACTCAGATTAATGGCCTTACACATATAACACAAAGGCTGTGTTCTCCTATTAGTCACCTACCTGTTACATTTTGAGGGGGAAAAGGGAACTGAAAAAAGGCAAGAGAAACTCCAGGGCTGCTTCTGAGCAGACCCTCTCGGAGAAATTTATTTTGAATGCTAATTGTTAAAGAGAGGAGCAATAATAAACAAAGCTGCACAGAGCTGCTCCAATGAGAGGCCATTCCAATGAGAAGCTTTAAAAGGGCAGTCACTATTTTTCCAGGAGAAGAAATCTTCCAGCTTTCACAGCACACAAGAAACTCACACAATGCCAGATAACAAATAGTGGAAAAAATAAGTGATATCCCGCTTTGCTGGACTGGTAGGGCCCAGATTTCGCTTACAGTAGATTTTACTTCTGCTTTAAAATTTCATACTATGGTTATAGTAGAGTTAATTATTGGATTCACTTCTATTGTTTCAAGAGTATAATATTTAGAAGAAGACTAAATCTGAAGGCATGAAGGGTATTTATGCTGCCAACAAGTCTGTAAGGACCTGCTGCTCAGCCCAGAACTTCTCATTCTTTTGCTAAGTAACTCCAAGAAAAACTTTCAAAGAGTGCAATAACTGTGCAGTAAAGTCTTACTTATGGCAATCCCCCAATGTAATAGGAAACTGTGGGGAAAGAATAGCCTGATATCATCAGGCAGAGCTGCAAAGTAAGATGAGACCTGATAACTTCATACATTTGCTCTTTAATATGAACTGAAGAAACAGATTATTACACTGAAAAACAGAGTTTTGCCTTCCCACAGATAAATCTGACACATTCTTTGCAGAAACACATCAGCACTGCTGCTTGGGAGAGTCACCATGGTTGAAGTAGAAAACTGGGAGTGTCTGTGGTTTGTCAAGAAATGCATAGAAAAAATTTTAAGATTGGCTCAGAAGTTATAATATTTCTTAAAAAAATAAGAAGTATAAAGTTGTCTCCATTTGCCTTCTGCTTTCTTAAACTTGGTTCTAGTTTTATGCAATTTATTATTTTTTTAAAGGGAAGCTGAAAATCCCATGTAATCACGTTTCCCAGATACTGGGCTTTAAGAAATACGTAGAGGGTATTATCGTTCATATTTATAAGGTGAGGAAGTACCACTGTGACAAGGTAGTCTGACCTCCTATACAGCATAGACCACTAGGAATTCTTTGGCTGAATTCAGTGTTTAAATTATGAACAGTCTTAATTCAAACTTGTCAGAGAACCCATCACAAGCACTGAAACATTGTTGCAAAGATTAGTTACACTTTGTTTTAAAAATGAGAGTGTAATTCCCGTTTTCTATGGTTTCATTTCAATTTTCAGCCACTGGATCTTGTTATAGCCATGCCTGCTGCAGGAAGGCTGCCGCTGCCACCATTTACCTCGCTGGAGTAAAAGTTGCTTGTGTGCAGCCTCTGAGGAGGGGAATCTACTAGAAATCCTCTACGAGAGGAGCTGGAGGGGATGCCTGAACATGGAGGGGGGGTAAATATGCATCCATGGGTCTCTCAGAGTCACTGCTTCAGAGGCAGAGCCCCCTCAGAGAAGTGCAGTTTTCACTCTTTGTTCCTGCATTCAGAATTTTCCATCTCTCTAAAAAGCCTTTACTTATGCCCTACTTACTAAAAGAATGACATAGCTCTCAGTCTCATTCATTATTTATAATTTCTTCAATCTTTCTGTTTTCTCCATATGGATTGGTAATAATTTAATGGTTTTTTATTTATTTATATAGGACATGGCTAAAAACATTGGGCTGTGAAAGGGACAAGAACCAAGTCCTGCATAATTCCTCTGGACTACTGTGTGACAACTATAGCCAGAACACATCCCATCCATTTACTGTGGGCTATTTACTGCACTTAAATAAGTGGTTCTGTAATATCAAGTAAAATTCAAAGGAAAATTTGTGTACAGTTTATTACATGAAGACTATCATTTGTATCAATCTGAATAACATTTTAATCTAAACAGGTATCAAGTTAGTTAGAGGAAATCTATTTTCCATAATACCATATTGCTTGCCATTAGTTATAATATCTTTCTTTATTTCCTTATTAGTCAAGCCTCATACCAGCTGTTTCATTGTTTTGCCTAGGCTAAATTTGAGCCAGACGAGCCTGTAATTCCCTGTGTCTTCCCCCTTCCCCTTTTTTTAGTATTGGCACAGCTTTAGCTTTCTACCACTTGGCTTCCCCGCAGCTGCAAGATTTATTGAAAAATAACTTAATTTAAAAAGAAAGGCTGTTAGGAGCAAAATTAGAATATATGCAATCGTTACTTAATTCTTGAAACTGTATTTAGTTATTTCAGATTGAGAACTGAATTATATATAATTTAATCTGCACATAGAAAGTGTCTTTATACATTCTTATAAAATCTTTAAAAATGTTTTAATAACAGCACATATACATAGATAAATATACCTACAAATAACCTGATTTTGCACATTATGGTATTTACATGTATTCTGTCTGCTATGGTATTTCTGAAATAGTGAACTGATGAAAAAACAGAAAGCATCAGTACTGTTGCTTTATAAAGTAAAAAGAAAGCTAATTCTGTAAGAGTTAGAAATGTTTTGTAAAGCTTATAAATGTAAAAATTGGACATGTAAATACAGATTCATCTGACCAAATGCAGCATATTGAGAATTTTGTTTAATGTTTCTCAAAGTTGTTTTTTTTTTTCATACTAGGCTCTGAAATGAGGAAAAAGGAGTGTATGGATGAATACTAATATTTTATTTCACTCTCCTAACTTTTTATTATTGTTTATTTTCCCATTTCCAAGAAGTATGAGAATAATGCCATCTTCAGAAGTCTTGCTACTTGTATACATTATCATACTTAGCTCTTGGATGTACATTTCCTCATGTACTGTAGTTTCCATTAAAGACATTAGGACCCTAGCTTTTAATGTATATTTGTTGCTATATACTACCTACATGGCTATCTTTTTTTATTTTATTGTTTTGAACCTTCAATCATTGCAATAGGTAAAGATAGCTAGAGCTAAATAGATTACTAGATGCATTTTTACGTATATGTGTGAAAATATTGTATATGTATTCAAATATAGGGAGACCAAGGGAAATACACATCATGTTATTTGTGTATCCCTTAAATAGCAACATTAGTAATCTGAAATAATTCCTTGTCAGCTTGGTCCTGGGAGACGAGGGACCAGGAGCATCCGATCACAGACAAGATTTTGGAAAACAAACGAGGTTCTGCAAAAACAATGGAGAGGCACAGCTTGGAGGATACCACAGGTGATGATCACACAGCAGTGGCTGCAGCTGAAGAAGCAGGCTTTGACAGGCAGGTATGGGAAAGGATGAGCAATATAGATCTGATTCATTCAAGGGTGCAGCAGGGACAAGCTACCTGCGGAGCATTCAGAGTTATTAAAATCAGGATTTGTCCTTGGTTAACCCAAGCTTGCTTTTGTCTCCTTCCTAATTAACTATGCTGTCTTATTATTGGTACCCTTGTGTTTTTTTCCCATTCTTCTCCTTCTATGCATTTGGGACAAGACCTTTTTGAACTTTGTCTACTTTTATGTTGTATGGTCCCATGTTGCCCATTTTTCTTATTTTATTTTAAGCCTTGTGATTTCTGGAGATTTATTTAAAACCCCAGGTCCTTGAAAGAATGGTTATATTTTTTAGTTGAGAAAAACCCAAAAGACTCTGCAAAGTTTCCAACCCCGTTTCAAGTCCAGTTGGGAGAGCTGATAAACGTGCACTCTGAATGTGCAAAAACTGCAAGGCAGATAAAGAATACTGCAAATATTTTCTCATTGTTTTTAATTCAAGCTTGTCAGTCTTATCTGTAATCAAATTCATGACATTTGAACTTCTAGAGTTGAAACACTGGCATTTTTCAGTGTGAGGGCCTGCACTTTTCAAAAGTGTCTGAACAGCTGAAAACCTGGACTAATGCAGCTGTGTGGGATTGGGATGGGGCAGGGAATTAAGAGTTTTAAATGACTCCTTTAGTGGTCAGCTCCTGCCTTCACTTTATAGTAAATTCATTTTCCCTATGGCAGAGACTTACTTTCCCATGTGGTGAGCTTATGAGGCTGATGTCAAGATCCGTATCAGGGAAAAGTTGTGATGTTGCACCTCATGCAAAAAGTAAGCCCCTCTCCCTGTCTGAAAGCTGTGGTACATGATCCATCTTACCTAAGCACATCTCGTACGGAGAGTATGTCTCTATGCTATGACTTGATGCAAGATGGGAAAAAGGATAAGAACGGAGTGGACAAGCATTTGTTACCTGACCTAAAAAAAAAAAAAAAAAGCATTGAATCTTCCATCCCCATTTAAAACATGAGTCTGTCTGTCCTGCTTGAATAACAATAAAAACTGTAGAAGAGGCCAAGCTCTACTCATACAAATCTTCCCCTGCTATTTATACACATAAATGGTTCACATTTCATGCATCCACCATGCACTGAAACTTCCTTATATGTATTGTCATCTTCTTTTCCTCCATCCATAATTACACATACATATTTTTATGTTTTTCATCCTTCCATGACACACAGCTGGAGGAAGAAGGACTGGCTGTCTGGAGAATCACTGCAAAACTGCCAGTTTGCCTAGCTTGTGAGACGGCTGAATGGAAATGGTTGGATGGATGATACATCCACCCGCCTCAGGTGTAAATCTGAAACACTGGACAACTTGTATAATCCTATCAGAAGACACTGGCAAGTCAGTACAGGCTTTGTCTGCAGTGCATGACAGCTGTGTCTTAGGAAAATAATTGTCTCTTCATCGTTTAACTAGGAGAGGTAATAACAGCAGTGATGATGTGGAGAACAGGGTTTGGTGCAGGCTGTATAAACCTACAAGGGCTGATGTACCAGATTCTAGGAAAAGGAGGCTTAGAAGATTGCAGGAATCATAGAATCATAAAATAGTTTGGGATGGAAGGGACCTTTAAAGGTCATCTAGTCCAACCCCCCTGCAATGGACAGGGACATCTACAACTAGATCAGATTGCTCAGAGCCCCATCCAGCCTGACCTTGAAAGTTTCCAGGGATGGGTCATCTACAACCTTTCTGGGCAACCTGGTCCAGTGTTTCACCACCCTCATTGTAAAAAATTTCTTCCTTATATCTAGTCTGAATATACCGTCTTTTAGGTTAAAAACATTACCCCTTGTCCTATCACAACAGGCCCTGCTAAAAAGTTTGCCCCCATCTTTCTTATAAGCCCCCTTTAAGTACTGAAAGGCTGCAATAAGGTCTCCCCACAGCCTTCTCTTCTCCAGGCTGAACAACCCCACTCTCTCAGCATTTCTTCATAGAAGAGGTGTTCCATTCCTCTGGTAATTTTTATGGCCCTCCTCTGGACCCTCTCCAACAGGCCCATGTCTTTCCTGTGCTGAGGATCCCAGAGCTGGACACAGGGCTCCAGGTGGGGTCTCACCAGGGCAGAGTAGAGGGGCAGAATCCCCTCCCTCGACCTGCTGGCCATGCTTGTTTTGATGCAGCCCAGGATACAGTTGGCCTTCTGGGCTGCAAGTGCACATTGCCAGCTCATGTCCAGCTTTTCATCCAGCAGTACCCCCAAGTCCTTCTTGGCAGGGCTGCTCTCAATCCCTTCATCCCCCAGCCTGTAAGTGAGGCAAAAGACGCCTCATATACCAAAACATCTCCACTATCTGTAATCACAACCGTTGTCACCCATGCAAGGTACAATACATCTAGGATTGCTTGTCATGATACAATCATACATCCATTTTGCAGAGCAGGCAAATCTTTGGTTCCCTGAGGTTATTCCACTCATTAGCTCATTGAGAGACTGTCATCAAGCTTATTAATCACTCCAGCTGCTGCAATAGTTTGGGTTCTGGGAAAGTGGACACTTATCTCTGCAGAAATGAGAGATAAGAGAGCGCAAGACTCTCAAGCTTATTTCACAGAGCTGCCAAACCACAATCCTTAAAATGGAGGATTCATCAGCAAATAAAATGGTAGCAATTATTGACAGTAGCCAACAGTGGTGGAGCGTGACATGAATGAATCTGTGCATGCAGGGCTTCCAGTATTGCACAGCTAAGAAAAAAATCATTTAAGTGCTTGGGTTAAACCCCAAATGCAAGATCAACAGAATGTTTCCAACCAGCAATTTGCATTTTCCCTCACTTTTTCTGCTGACAAGGAACCATTTATTAACAATGTAAGATGAGCTATGAGTGATGGAGCAATTATGCTAAATAAAATGAGTTCAGCATTTGACAGAATGGATTTGGGACACTAATCATTGAATTTGACTGTAGTCAAGAGGACAAAACATGTTTTTTCTCTTAATCATTTGTGTGTGCACACAAGTATGAAAAATGGATTCTTCCATCCAACTGGGAAGCTATAAATTCACTCTTTTAATCCTCTCAGCGAGAGCACGTGTAGGTCTCCAAATATAACTTGTTATGATCAGTGGATTGGCACATCACTACAAGGAAAAAAAAGCCACTGAAGTCAAGACACATTAGGAAAATGGGTGAAGACTAGCAGGCCATTTGAACTCCAATTTGTTAAACAGGCATTGCTGGATAGGTTTAGGGACCCTCAAAATGTGAAACATTGGAGCAGAAGTGAAGTAATGCCTCTTATTTAGATAATTTATTATCATATGAGAAGCCTGAGGGAGCTGGAGAACTGTCATAGCAAATGGAAATTGTCTTTGCTAATATAAATTAATTATGACTCCAAGGAAGCACTAATGGGAACAAGCAGAAATATCTAACGTCACCATGTAAGACAACAGAAGAATGACATCCAAAGATCCAGCTTCACTTCAAGTGACAGCATGGACTAATCAGACTAGAGAGGCCAACAGAGCTCAATTTGTCTCAGTTTTTCTGTTCTCTTAGATCTTGCAGACGGCTGATTTCACACATCAGATACTTGCCAATTGTGCATGGTAGCCATAGTCTAATTTAAAATAACAAATCTTAGAAGATCTTTCAAACTGTAATGCATATATAGTGTATATGTATGGATGTGTGTGTATGGGTATAATACTATCCTGAGGAGGCCAGGCTACTTGGGTATCATCTATTTTCTCTTCCTTAGAGGAATTTTTTGTAACATGCATACACAGACAGAGGTCTGTGTTGTGCTGTACACATTTGTCTTCATCCTTGCAAGATGGTAGTCTCTTAACTGTATCCCACCTATTCCATTTCAAAATACTGTATGTATTATAGTCCCGGTCACACTTTAAAGGCACTACAGTAGACTAAAAAAAATGCATGAAGCCTATAGCACTTTAAAATTTACATGACCTTGGGGTAATTATTTCAAACTTGCCTGCAAGAATACCATCAGTGCTCCTGCACATAGATTAGCAGTTCCTGGCTAGCTAAGGACATGCCTGCAGCATGTGGTGGACCATGTTTCCAAGAGCCCTGACCTTGTAGGGCAGAGCAGAGCCGCAAAGAAATCCCAGCCCAGGTTTTGAAGGCAGTATACCTTCATTAGCCCATCCCTGCTCCTGACCTAATATACTCCTCAGCAGGGCTAATCTTCTTGGCTACTATGTCAGTACTACCTGTCCTGGAGCCACTGGTCCCACTGTCCATCTGGGGCAAGTTTGTTCTCTTGCTGTTCTCAGAGCATAAATATTCTTTTTAACTCCTCCATACACATTTCTGCTGAAAGCTGGAATAATTCTAGAAATGTTAAACTGTATTCCACCTCCTTTTCAGACATAAGAAAGCACACAAAGAAAAATTTGAAGATAATTCTAAACTCTATGTGCTTGTATTCTGGGCTATTTTGTGGGATGAAACAAATAACAAAGTCTTTTTAGAGCAACTCTAGAAGCTGGTTAGACTTAAGATACTTTCCAGCTATGCTTTATCTCCCTACACAGTTTTGAGGTACAGCATCCAGGAATTTTTGTGGGCAACAATACAGGTAATTTTCCTGGCCTTGTGCTGAAGGGACTGTGTATTTCCATATTCTGTTTTCTGTATTCTACTTAGAAATGCAGAGAGAAGGAACCAAGATGTGTCAAGTGTTCCTCCAGCCTCTACTGTTAGCACGGGAGAGTGTGCCCACTCTTAATGTGTGGCTGGCTTAATTCCTGCTGCAGGCTCAGAGGCTGTGCTTGCTTCTCCAATGTGCCTAGAGCTATGGACTAGCCTGACAAGGAGCTACATGGCTGTAGTGGGTTGACCCTGGCCAGCAGCTAAGCCCATACCCAGTTGCTCTCTCACTCTCCCCAGTGGGATGGAGAAGAGAAACAGAAGGGCGAAAGTGAGAAAAACTCATGGACTGAGATAAAGACAGATCAATGAGTGAAGCAAAGAAAAGAAGGAAAAAACCAGCCACCACAAACCAAAAAAGAAAACGAAAATAAACAAAAAAACCCCAAGTGATGCAAAGGCACTCACTCACCACCTCCCATGAGCTAACTGATGCCCAGCCAGTCTCTGAGCAATGGCTACTTTGGAAAAATTTGCCTCCCCTCCCCCCTAAGTTTTATTGCTGAGCATGATGTTTGGTATGGAATATCTCTTTGGTCAGTTTGGGTCAGCTATCCCAACTGTGTCCCCTCCCAGTCTCTTGCCCACTCCCAGCCAACTCACTGAGCGGGCAGCGTTGGATAGAGAAAAGGCCTTGATGCTGTGCAAGTACTGTTCCGCAGTACCTAAAACATTGGTGTGTATCAAGACTGTTTTGGCCACCAGTCGAAAGCACAGCACTATATGAGTTGCTATAAAGAAAACTCTATTCCAGCCAGACCCAGTGCAGTGGTTCACCACAAAATGGTACAGTTGTGAAAATGAATACATATTCATTTTAAATAATACGGGCAGCAGGACCCCAGTGTGCAACTGAGGACAAAGCTGCTTCACACTGTAATACACCCTATTACATCTTCCCATGAGACTAACTGTAGGAATACCATTTCTCTGTGCTGTCTACTCCCATTAAAATGCAAGGAAGTTAAGAAAGTAATATTGTTAACCATATATGAAACTGAGTATCCTGCCCGACTTTCATACACTGTAAGCGAAACCAGTTTGTTTCTATCAGTACTGGGAAGCTCCATGCCTAAGCCAGTGGTTTCAATCATTGATTAAGCTCTTTCCTGAAATAACTGGATGAAGACTAGTTTTGTATAGAAACTGATAGTCTCTTGAAGATTGTCTATGTCTCACAGTCAAGCAACATACGCAACACTACAGAGGACAGTTTTTTCTTTTATTAATATCTTACTGGCTCTCAGCACATCAGGAGACAACTCAAATGGGCAAAAGTAAAAAGTACATAAACATAGCTCTTGTTTGCAATCCACAGTGTAAAAGTACTACATTTCTGACAGTATTTCTAAATATTTCAGAGGTAAACCTCCACAAAGAAGAAAACTTAGGGCTCAGTTCTCTTGCCTGAACATAGGCATCTAGTGCCATTTGAGATGCACAATGGTTTTGAGACCTCTGCCAAGGGCTAATGGATATCAAGTAAGGTTTAAGGGAGATGCATGCCTTTCTGAAACAGATTGGACATCCTGGGACATCCAGGGCATCTCAGCTAAAACTGGGCAAGTGTTCAGGCAGCTTCAGTAAGCCAGGCACGTATTCACACAATCAGTTGGCGAGCACTGAGAGCTCTTATTATAGAACAACTCCAGATAAGAGGAATTTGATTTGCAAGAGGATAAAACTAATTTTAATGATAAGAGAAGCCGGAGGATTTTCTAAAACAATTTTAGAGATAGTAATCCTAAATACTGTAAAAGGACTGTAAACAGCTTTTTCAAGTCTTTCCTAAACCAGACATTTAGTTTGCTTATTCTTCAGTAAGACAATGTATAATGACTTGTACCTGGTTATCTGAGATTACATAGCCTGGCAAAGGTACAGCCTACGAAGAAAAATAAAAACATGCAGCAACAAAATTATAGCTTCCATCCAATACCAGTTGTGAATAGCAGCTTCATATTTAGGTCTTCTGTGAAAGTTTAACACCTTCATGGAAAATGAAAGTATCCTGCACAGGGGAAAAAAAAGAAAAAAAGATAAAGTCAAATGAAAAATATGATTAAGACATTATTTGCCGGATTTCATCCAAAGAAGTTCCTTTAAATGAGCTACAATACCTTGCTTTTTATCAATGAGATTTATGTTTTATTTCACTAAATTCAATGAGTTCAGGCAGAATTACATCCTTCGGTATTATCAAAGAAAGCGAAAGAGGAGAAATGTTTCTTCAACACTACTGAGTGCGTAAAATAAATTCCACTCTGGCCTGAGATGTGCACTCATCAACATTAAACAGAGCCAGCTGTGTGTCTCACAAAGTCAGAGTTGCTTTTTGTCTTCAAAATTACTTGGTAAGAGACATGATGGTTATACAAATGGTTATACAAATGTGCTCCTGAAAAGACTCTTACTGTAAAGAGTAGACTGGAAGGGAAAGTATGGTCTCCTCCAGATAACCCTGAAGAGTTTAGTGAGGGCGATAGACTACAGAAACTAACCAAATGGAAGAGTGCATGTTTAGGATGCTTATGAACTGATCACTCCTAGCTGTCTCTAAAGCATTAAAAAGGAGAGCAAACTGCCAAGGTGAAGTATCATTCCCTTGAAGGGAAGTCATTTATCATTGTATTTAAGAACTTGTGCTGTCAGCCTCGATAAATGAAATGGTCCATTGATATAACTCAAATCACTGATGCGTGGCTCCAATATATAATGCTTAATTAGGTGTACTAGATTAACTTATTTCTATGTAAAGTGTTTGTGTTTTATGGAATAAGCCATTTAATTAAAAAGGCCCAAGTAGAATATTACCTCACATCATAGCCCTGCCCTTCAATTGCAAGTAAAATTTCCAAACTGAAAAATCAAATCAAAGAAACTTCAGCTAAATTAACTGTTGTGAAGACTATTGTCTCCCTGGCATATATATACTCTTTAATTATTTTATAAGAAATGCTTTGAAACTACTCTAGCTCTAAAGGTGACCTCTTTCTTTGGTCGGTTCAGGCCTAGAATTTAGGATCTGAAAATGGGCAGAAATTCATATTGCTTACCTCAGCTGGTAAACTTCTCTAGTGTCCATCCCATTCTATAATACGTATCTAAGATAAGTATGAATAGTTGCCCTTTTTAGGTACCTTCTCTTTTCATTGACTGTAGAGGAATTATAAACAACAGATAACTACTAGCTCAGACTAGACTTCTCATGTATTGATAATAAAAATCAAGTTAGGTGAATACTGATATTACAAACTAGTGAGACAAAAACTTCCAAAGAACTTAGTGAAGACTTCCAACTTACAGTGAATAACAATAATAATTTTTGTCAAAAGGGGTGTGAACAATAGCAATAGAGTGTTCAATATAGGGCACGTCAATACAGCCACACTCTGTTCAGACTAATGATAAGGAATTTGGAAAGAAGGCTGAAAGGGTCAGCTATATGATATGCCTCTTCTGGTAAGAGGATAGATACATTCCATAAGGATATATATTTTCCTGTAACTGTTTCCTTACAAAAGCCCTTCTGTAAAAAATATATGACATCATAACTTTCCTACCTCTTAGGTCCCTCCTTATGGTTCATCAGCATAAACTTGAATTAACAAGCATTGAAAGTTACAGTTAAAGTCTGAGTTCCTAACGTGGTGGTTTTTTTTTTTTTTTTAGTTAGTGACCCTCTACCCATGTTTATGGTAACTGTGACAAAGGTTTAATGATATACAGAAGAAGCAGGAACATAGAAACTGTGATATTACATCAGGTTTTTAGCTTGTCTAGTCCTTCATCTTTCTTCAAATTTGGAGACCCCCAAGAAGGTTGTCTTGTATCCACTGCACCAGTGACAAAGCTTCTGGTGACTTTACTGGCTTAGGATATAAATCCTAAGAAGTACTAATATGTATCTCTAGGCAATGGGAAACATCTCAAGACTCTTCTAGTGAAGCTTTCTGTCCTTTCAAAACCTTCAATATTGGTAACTAGAGGGCAAAAATATCTATAAATATAAGCAGTGAAAAACAGATGTAAAAGTAATATTTTTTGAATAAAAGGTGAACCTACATGAGGTAATTTGTATGGAATAAAGTGCTAATTTTCTGAAGATGTGTTTTATTGATGTTAGATAGGGATTCAAAATCACTGATTTTCTAAAAAAATCATAAGGTATGTCTTCTTACGGATATGTTTCTATCCATATACATTTTTTCTTTACTTATTGGCTTCACAACCATTTTCTATTTTAAAAGTTCAAGTTCATTATTTTTCATCAATGCACATTTAACTTGATCTATAAAGACCAAAATCAGAACTAAGACTAATTGTATGTTGAATGCAAGTCTATTAAATCACAAGAAGACCGCATGTTCTAGAGATTCAAAATCACAGATCCTTTTACTAAAATTGTAAAAAAAAAATCCAAATTACTTACCTGAAAACATATTTTCACAATACCCAGACACTATCTCCATAAGTGTAAATCACAGCTGAAGAGAACCACCGCATGTTCAGCTTCTCATTATCCAAATTTTCATTCAGTAAAATAGAAAGCCACATACAAATCTTTAAATACACAAGTACTTTCTATTGCTAGTACATTTTGCCTGATAGTTTCCTTAGGATTTTATCCTATAATACAGTCCATGTGAGTGGCACATAATTACCCCTAGAAGGGCTCTATCACAGACCAGAAATTTATCCCCATCTAGCAAGTCAGAGGAGAAGTAGTGAAGGCTTTTACTTTAAAAAGACCTGAGACGTTCTTATGAACATGTAATTAAATTCAGTCCTCCTTAGCAAGGTTTTTTGTTTCTTTTTTTTTTTTTAATGTTTTAAATTACAAATTCACAATCAAAATGAAATGATGAGTGACGGTGCTTGCAGGTAGTCTTTCATCCACCCCAATTCCTCTTCTTTTTTTTTCTTATTCCTCTTCTTTTTTTTTTCTTATTCCTCTAATCACTTTGTAATGGTTCAATGTAATTTTTTTTCTGTTGTCCTCGAAGTGTAACTTCCATAGAGCAAATTTTGTAGCCAGACCTCCTCCAGCTATTTTCCATCCTGGGTCACAATGTTCTGTAGCTGTAAAGCTGTGAGAACACATCTATGGAAACTGTGTGTCATTTAAAATTAGTCAGTTGATCATGAGTATTTTGTAATTGAATATTGGAAAAACATTAAGCAAAGTCGCCTGTTGTTCAAAGAGAGGGAGGGAAGACTGAAACATTGGTATATAAAAATGAGCACCAGTATCAATGAAAACAGTTTGACATAAAAAGGCCTAAAACATAATGCTGTAGTCATCATGTAAGTGTTAAAAAAGTGTATCTCCAAAATTCCGAGTTAAAGCTTCCTGCTTAAGATTGAGAATGAACAGATGTGCTTTTCAGCTTCCCCGGGAACACAGATCATAAACTGAGAAAAATCAAAACTTTCTGTGCTTGCTGAAGTCTCCCTTTTTTAACAAAGAGACTAGCAATAAGAAACCAGTGTTCATCTCAAGGCTTTTCTCTCCACTTTATTTTTTTATTTCTTAGAAGTATTTGACTCTCATCTTCTGGAAAGCTGTGCTCACTTCTCTTATTCAGGTAAGGAAGCTAATGCTACGATCCTCGCTCCATGTAGCCTTGAGTTTACTTCAAGAGATCAGAACACCTCATTAAGTACTTCTAATTTAAGCATTTCAGTGTCTCAGGATTGGGATTCAGATTCATCTTAATTTTAGGTAGCAAGCTGAAGCTCCTAATTTAGAAGCCTATTTGTCTTTGCTGTTTATTGTTGTCAGCCAACCGAGATAGGTTTCATCTGACTGAACATTTGAATGACCCCCGGAGGACAGTTAAGCTCCTGTCTGTGATTTCCTCACTACAGTGCCCAGTGTGCAGTGGGGTAAATCCATGCTTCAGTGTGTGGATCCGGAGGACTCAGAATATCTACATTTGGCTCCTATGCTTCCTCTCAGAAGGAGTACCAGGAAGGCCCCTCTGCTGGGTGCCAGGCACTCGAGCTCAAGTAGTCTAGTCACTCTGTCAGTCGACACCAAACATCCAAATGTCATCTGAATGCCAAATCCCTCAACTGCCTGAGAAATGGGAATCAGACCACACTCTCTCCAATCCCTGTTGAGTATTCTGACAACTGAGTTACTGAATTATGAGGTGCTGGAGTGTGTCCAAAGAAGGGCAACAAAGCTGGTGAAGGGTCTAGAGCAAAAGTCTTATGAGGAGCGGCTGAGGGAGCTGGGGTTGTTTAGCCTGGAGAAAAGGAGGCTGAGGGGAGACCTTATCGCTCTCCACAACCACCTGAAAGGAGGCTGTAGTGAGGTGGGGGTCGGTCTCTTCTCCCAAGTGACAAATGATAGGACAAGAGGAAACAGCCTCAAGTTGCACCAGGGCAGATTTAGATTGCATATTAGGAAAAATTTCTTCACCGAAAGGGTTGTCAAGCACTGGAGCAGGCTGCCCAGGGAAGCGGTTGTCCTCATCCCTGGAGATACTTAAAAGATGTGTAGATGTGGTGCTTAGGGACATGGTTTAGTGGTGGACTTGGCAGTGCTTTCTATGATTCTATGATTCTATCATTCTTTTTTTGCCATCCTTCTGGCCCCAGGACTGTAGCGTTTTGGCACAGCTTCCAAAGAAGTTCCCAGTGTCTGTAAGCACCCTGCTCTGTAGCCTCCTGCTTTGAACATTGCAGTGGGGTGTGAGACCAAGGAGGACTGAGAACTGACTGATGTCTCCTGCTTTGTGAGTGCTCTAAGCGGCTGCCTTTTTTGCAATAGAGGATCTCTTTCTCAGGCTTGATTTTTGAATGAGATTGACATGCTGCAGATTGGAGTCCATGATGCATCGTTTGCTTGGCCTGTGCAGATCACAGCGAAGAGCTTGGCCCCCGTCAAAGACTTCAACAGAATTCAGAGGTTTTTTTCCAAGCCATCTAAAATCTCAGACAAGTTTGATTGGGAATGCTTCCTAGTCTGTGCTGCTCTTAGATGTGTATGGAAATAATTCTTTATCTGCCAAGGAAATTTAAAGCTGGACTTTAGTGAAAATGTAATGGCCATGGAATGCCAGGATCACTGTCAGGACTCTGAGTGCCTTACTAGGCTTTACTGGCCCTGCCCAGACTCCCTGGGGCTCTCCCCATCCTGCCCATGGCCCAGGACCCCATTTTAGCACCCTGGGGCTGTCAGCCCCTGCCCCAGTGATGCCATAGGATGTTGGTCTCCAGCTCCCTGCAGCCTGGCCATGATCCTTGCTGAGCCAAGCCCACCCACGGGCCTTGGCCCATCTCTGTCCCCACATCACTGCCCAGGGCTGGGGCTGTCCCGCAGTGGGCCCTGGTCCCTGGCTGGGGTGGGAAGACTGGCCCTGGCTGCTGGGCCCTGCCTCGCCACCCCAGGGAGCACCCACTGCTCCCAGCCCCCAGGGAACCACCGGCCCACTCAGCACCTGACAATCACGTCCTTGAATTTTGTTGCCTGTTAAATACCTTTTTAAGCACCAAAGGGGAAGTTCCAGCTCTCAGAGTGGTTTCCTTGAAGAAACTTGTGATGCACAGGAGTTTTAAAAGGAATGCAGTCTTTTAAGCCCAGGAAAACCTTATTGTGGCACATCGGCTACTCTAGGTAATCAATACACTCCAGCCATTGCAATACAGTTTGCTGGTGGGATGGATCCACAGGAAAGTGATAGCAGTCTACTACGCTAAGATTTGTGAGACAATTCCCAATTATCATATTTGCATTTACTTCTTCTGCAACCTATTATTCATGACCAAATTGGCTTATATCCACAGCTAGAAGTGGTGACCTGCCTTATGCCCTCCAATAGCCTCCACTGGTAAATGCAAAACAGACGATGAAGCAAAACCCTCAGATGCTATAATGTTCTCCTGTACTCATGCAAGTACCGTGAGCAAAAATTGAAACTGATAGCACTTTGTGAGAACACCAGCTGACAAGAACGGTTTTTGCTGAGAAGCACACGTACCACCTATTTTGCCAATTCTGTTAGGGGCAGTAATTTCTGGCAGAAGGGCAGGGCAGACAGCTGGGGATGGTAATTTCTTAAATTGTCTCATATTAAATCACCAAAACTCATTAGTCTGGTCTACATTATTTGCCATTCTCACATACTTTGTAGCTGCAGTGTGAGGTGTTTCATGTCCTGCAGCTGAGAAATAACTGGGCTTTAAAGTTCAGATGCAGATTTGAGTTTCCAGGATGATTAAAAGACATTTTGAGGCAGTTTCCATTTTGGGCCACATACTTATCTTTTGTTTAAGACCACTGTATTTTTTTAATGATTTTGCCAATTTCAGTGTTTTTTGAGACTGCCTATTGCTGCTTAAAGATGTTTCCTCTAGTATATGCTACATATATAACGTATGCTTAAGCAAGTATGTTTTACAGATACAGCACATTAATATAGTAATATGGACCATATGGTTCAAATTCTCTTGGAATAAATTAGGAACCATTATACATGTTGTTATTCTAAGTGGATTTTTATGAATGATTGCTTTATTCTCTCTAGCGTGTCATATATCTTCAGTACAATTCTTTTCTTAACGTATGTGCAAAGTGCATTTGTTCAAACAAGCGAGGTTTGCTGCTTATGAAGCTTTAATTTTGCAAATGCAATATTCTTAAAATTTGTAATAATGTTGCACTCATATGTTAAACAAGCATCTACATACAGTGAGATATATTTTCAGTGTATTTTTTAATGTAGTTAGAATTATTCTGCTAATTTCCCATGCATCATGGTGAGTTGCATATTTAATTAGCACTAACGTGTTAATCAGAAGCACAAGAAAAAAGTTTACAAAGGGAAGATTGTTCTGGAGGTTTTAATTCCTTTTTCCTATCAGTCACAGTAAGAAGCAGGAGTATTGCATAATAATGCCAATTCTCTCTTCTCGTATGATCAAAATTTCACAGACAAATGAAAGTGATCTTGCCTGTAGTTGAAAAATAATCCATCGGAGTCTATCAAACACAAAAATGTATGCCTAGTTGTCAAATAATCTTCAGTCTTAGATTTTTATGTACAGGAAAGTGGCAATCGGGAGACGAGGACAGAAGTTAGAAAAGGGAGAAACAGCTTCATTTCAGCATTTTCCTCCTAGAGGTGAGCAGAAAAGTCACTTTCCATACCCCATGTGATACCTAGAAGATTAATCTGTAGTATACTTTGATGTTCTCTAAAATACTAAGAAACTTGGAATTAATGATTTGGGGATAACGTTTATCAACACATTTGAAAATCAAGCCTCTTTTTATGAGCTTAAAAAACACAAAGGAAGAACCTATCTTTATAAAGCATGTTTTGAGATCTATTTCCTGTTAAAGAGTTACACTATCTTACATACTGCTATGGCCTTCTTACCGCACAATCACCCTAGAATAACAGACTGGTTATGCCACAGAGCATGATAGAGCTGCTGCATCCACATTTGTTATAAGGTAGCACAAATCAGATATTGCAGAAGAATTCCAGCCGTCCTTGCTGTAGGCTATGACAATGTTTTTGCAGAAAGACCTGCACAATCACACAAAACCACTACAAAGGCAGATGAAACACATGCCAGCAAGCCATTTACACCATGGGTAGGTACAGGGCAGGGTCCTCACTAAAGGGTAGTTTATACCCAAGGATTCTGCTCCAATGGGCCTAGCAGGTAACTTCTAGCTCACTGAATAGCTACCTGTATCTCTATGTAGCAAAGATAAAGGGCAAGTTTAGACTCAAACATTGCCTCAAGCCTGTGCTTGAAATGTACAGTGTACCTGTGGCCCCATATAATTCAGTCTTCATTACACTGACTCTTAAGATTCCTGGGAGAGCAGATATTATTCTTATTATGTAGGTCAAGTGGACAACAGTCTTTCTTATCCAAGGAGTGTTTTGGTGTTTCAAAAATGGTCCTTTGACACTGTGGAAAACATCCTGAAGCTTTTCAACAGAAACCAGAGACTGAGACAATCTCATCCATGTTCTAAGAACTGGCAGTGAGAGCATCCACCAGAGAGATGAGAGAAGTAGGAGAAATCTTTGCTTTCTCAGCCATATTATTCCCATTTCTATCTCAGCCTCACGTACAGCCATGTGTAAGAAAGACCCTTACTTTTCAGACTTGTTTTTAGGTTCTGGAAGGACTTACATTTTGACCAGAAACCATATCCATTTTTCACACTGGTACTTATATTCTCAAGGGAAATACCTAGTTTCAGCTTGTCAACATTTTCTGATTATGGGGATTGAACTGGGAATTTCAAGGCAGTTCTGTCTACAGTATCAGTTTAAAGAACTATTAGACAAGTCAGCTCACTTGTAGTTAGGGGACAGTGGACTGCTAATGCAAGATTACTCTCCTAGCCACTGTTGCTTACACACCATCCTAATTAATTTTCTTTAGTTCAGCATTATTTGCTCTTGTGTGTTCAGGAGTTGGTTTTTCCAGCAGCTAACATTCATGGGGATGTGGAGGGGTGGAAGGACCATCAGGGTAGGACATACAGGTTCTTCTCAAATATGTTATGTGACTCTAAGGTTTTCTCCTACCAGGTGCATTGGGTCTCCTCTGAAAGTTCGTGACACCTGCTGACTCTCAGTGATGCACAGAAGTTGCCTGTGTCTGGTTACATTGACACTGTGACAGTACTTCTCTTCTAAGTAGTAGGTTCAGTCATTCATATCACAGAAACTGCATCAAAAAGCATCACATGTCAACAGTGCTATCAACAGCTTTCTGCTGTATTCTGCTCAGCTGTGCTCAAAACAGTTGCTAGAGCTGTTTCTGCATTGCACTGCACTTACTGTAATTCAGCAATAAATTGAAGTCTATTATTATGTTTCATGTGCAGCCTAAGCTGTAAATGACTTTGCAAAGCAATGGGGAAGCAGGCCTTCGTTGGAAGAATGAAAGGCTTCAAAACCTGTTACTCAGCTTTTCACATAGGTTGTCAGAAAATTTTCCAGTGTTTTCTTTCTCTAAAAAAGGACAATAACCCTTCCTCAGAGAGTGCATACTCATAGTATCTTACTCTGGAGTTCTTGCCAGACATCTCCTTTCATCACCTGCACCTTTCACAGGACAGTTTTTGGGCCAAGTTCTGTCCTAGCTTACTGGCAAATCTGACATATAACTCCATAAAATGCATAGAAACTCTGCAGATTTCCTCATGGACACTGGAATCTCACACTTCAGGTCTATCAAGCCTTCTGGTATTTTCCCCAGTTGTGTTTTTGAAACTGTGTTTAGTGTAATTATTCTCATGTGTGTTCTCATCGTCACCTGCCTTGTTCTGCCTGGTGGGAGGTAGTGTCTTGCAGATGTTTACGTTGGCTCCCTGTGGAGCTGAAAAGAACAATGAGCTACTTGCCATCCAGATTTTTTATGACTTCGTAACTAACATCTTGAAATTAGGTAATTAAACACAGCAACATCACTGCTTTTTATGAGGACATGTTTGCATGTGTTCTCCCTGAAATGGTCTGTGATTGTCATGGCCTCTCTACTTGGTCACTCAAGGTCACTCGATGGCTCAATTATAAATATTGCTGCTAATGTATAAAATATGTAAAGCATTTACAAACTTGTAACTTTCCTAAGCTGTGTTCACACTTCGTAGGAAAACAGCAATCCCTGAAAGCATGAAGTAAAAAAAAAAACCAACATTCTCCTAGTTCTGCCATCATTTCTGCACCTGCTTAACTTTTAAGAGTTGAATGAATCTAGTGATTTCTTTCAAGTCTATAAAACAGTATTACCAGATAAAGCTTTCAGTGGTGGACAGAGATGCTTGCTTTAAAGCTGAGACTAAAATATTCAGAAGAAAGAAGCAGACAGCTGGGGAGGGCAACTCAGAGCATGCAAATTAAACTGTAGTTATAACCTCTCTTTCACTGAAAACTTTAAAGGGAGCACCTAAGCTAGTTGCTTAAAACAGGTCTATTCATGTCAACTTACATTTGACAGTTTAGATGTGTTATATGACAAGACTCTGTGTCATTTTTGTCAGTGCAGTTCGTTCTTGGCTCTGAAGAGAGGTAGTCCAAGTCTCCTCTAGTTCCTGCCTCCAAATTCTCCTCTTCAAATTACCATTACAAGTCCATGGAAGCACTAGAAACTCCACTCCAGAAAACAGGTGAAAGGAAATGATTGACTTTTTGCAGCATCACCATGTCGATTAAATGTTGTTCCTTACTAACTATAATCATTTCTAAATCAAAAATAAAGTATCAGATTTAATGGGAGACGGAAGTAGCACAGAGGGACCTGAACTCAGTGAGGTTTTATGGATGCTCTTTGAAAATAATCACAATCTTCACTCATCCATTTGGGTTTTTAATACCCCCATGAGTTCATGCTTCATATTCCCCCTGAATTTGCACATTCTGCAGCTCTGGATTAAAAACTGTGTTTTCTGTTTGCCACAGGGAAGATGTGGTTAAAACAATGGTATTCCTTCCTGCATGTCAGTCCAAGGTCTGGTTTGGCTCTGCAGGGGGTGCAAGGGAAGGGAAAGGTTCATTGTCCTTTGATTAGTGCATATTCCAAAGCATAACCTTTCCCGTGCTATTTATTTCTACAGAGCAGTCAAAAAGTTGTCTCCTGCAGATAGTTCCCAACCCCCTCCAGCCATCATCTCTGTAAGGTGGGGGCAAAGACCGTTGCTGTTTTCTCAAGGCAATCAAAGTGCTCTAATGGTGCAATAGGAAGGAAACAGGGCTGAGTCTGTGCAAAGGATCTCGGACTTTTCAAGCTGGGCTCAGAAACACTGTTAAAGAACTCTGATGTCAATGTAATTCATGGGCTTATTTTCTGTATGACCAAAAGATCTAGAAAGGTTGGAGAAATGTTTTGAATTCCAATGTCAATTGTAATTTATCTTATTTAAAATAGGAAAGCCTCTTTGCTGGGTGATCTGAAGGAAATTCTTCACTGGAAATCAGACATGATAATAAATCACTTCTTGGTTTTCTCACATGAATAATTTGTGTCTTGTTATGCAAAGCCTGGCAGCTAATTTGAAGTTGAGACCAGAAATACACAAACAATCAATGTTTCTCATTCCCAGATTTGCTTTTCAGAGAGGCAAAAGCACTGTGTATGAAATCAAATAGTGTACTGAAAAGTGAAGGAACAAATATCTGACATGTTAAGGCTTAGCAATAATAATAGCACTGCAACACAACAAGCAACATAGCACATAATGTGATCAGGGCAATGTCACCTTGAGCTTCAGTCCCTCCCTCTAAATTTATATGTGTCTTAAGGAAAAAAGGAATCATAGCATGTCTTACCTCTACACTGGAAAGGAAGTGACTGCAGAATAGACAAGGTTAGGGCACTTTAAGCACTGAGTTATAGAAGAGAGAAAATTAACATTTTTTTGGTGGGCAGGTAATTTTTCAGTCTGATCGGTTCCCTGATTATTCCCATTGCACAGCACTCAAATACATGTGCCAACACAAGATCAAGAGTGGAAAGGGGCCACAAATAAGCAGCTGGAGTGAGAGCAGTGCAGGACTGCTTCTGATGGCTGCTCTGGCTCATGTCAGCTGAAAACATACATCAAACTGCATTTGAACTGTTGCCTGCTCTCACTTTGGACAAGCTGTGAGAAAGAGTATGACCTTTAGTTGTAAACACAGAAATCTACCAAGTGATTTTTGCTCCCGGAATATCACACTGTATGGACCAGAGTCAGGTGGTCTATCCCACCTAAAGCTTTCCACCAGATGTTTCCGATCGGTTGCCTTGATTGTGCCCCACTCAACACCTTGCTTAGCCCTTCTGAAGGGCTAAAGTATCAAAGGTATTACATTCCCTCTTCTGACAGGCTCAGGAGTACTGCTGAAATAAGGATTGCCTGGGTATGTCTCTATTTCCACTGTCAGCCCCACAGCCCATTAAGTTTTTGATAGTTTCAGAGATTCTTCAGTGCTTGCAGAGAGAAAAGTGCTTTTTCAGTTAGGCAAGGGCAGTTTTAAGTGTAGAATTAAGAATTTTTTACTCTGTTTAATATCCAGCAGAGAATCAGAGTACAACATGAAGGATGGTGGTGGTGTTTTGAATGGCTTAGTGTTCCGGTTTCTCTGTTTTGTACAATATGTGGAGCCTTTTCAGAATATATTACTTTATACTTAAAGCTTACAGTTGAAGAGGTTGTCACACAATTTATTAACTACGTGCAGGAGGAAATAGCCATTTCTGGGTTTGTTTTTTGGTTGTGATTTTATTTTTTTCTTTTACCACTGAACACTGAAGAGTTTAAAAATACCCTGACTCTGAAAGGTGTTTGGCCAAAATACCATTAATAATGTGGAAAGAAGAAAGTTCTCCTTGTCTTTTTGAATCATTAGAAACCCAGGGTCAGATTCAGTCATTTCTCTTTCCCAGTGCTGCTGATTTCAGCTCACTATTAAAAAAACTGTATACCTTGCTACTACTGAGAAATCTAGTTCTGCTCATACAAATCTGAGCTCAGTTCCTTAAAAGATTTTATCTAAGACATTTCCTTACACATGTGTTCAAGGCCTGTGAATTTTGATAATAAAACTAATTATGGCTGATAACATTGCATACCCAAAGACTTATAATAGATAGCCTTGTAGTCCAAACACTAGTGTTTTATCTGGGTAATCTTAGTTCTAATTTAGATTATGTAATGATTTTACTATTTGTGCTTTAGCAAATCCCCTACTCTTGTTGGTCCAAATTCATCCCACCCGAGTTAGTTAGACACTAAAGTAAGATGTTACTAAAATACGCAACTGGCCCATGCTGACCAAGGAGAGAGGCTAGGATGCAAAGTACAGAATTACAAAGGTAAATATTCACACACATGAGGTGTCCCAGCTAAATTTAGGCACCCTGAACGTGGTTTTACACAGGGTTCTTGCACCCTTCAAACGTTCGGGTACAACATGGTTTGACTAATCACTAACACCCACACTACCGATTACTAATCATAGTAAAATTTTGCAAAGTGACTATATTTCTGCAGCATTCTTGCTGCTTGTCTGTTCATTCAGACATCCCCAGAGTCAGTCTTGCTACAGTTACTTGTCTATGATGTCAGCCAATGCTGGGAGGGTTTTAAAGCCGAGTTAATGGGGCTAGGATGCTGGTGTTATCTTGGTTGTCCAGGGGTATCCTTTATCTTTCATGGACAGCTCTAAGCTTCCAAGAAACAAAGTCTTTATTTCCAGGGCTGGGCTGCCCTTTAGTTTGTTTTACTTAAGCATGAACAATATCTAAGTCTCCAGTAAAATTCCACTATCTCATTACATTACCGTGTATAATGTGAGCTAATATATATTAACAAAGTTAATACACTTTCATACTATAAAGACTGATTGATATAATAGGGAAGGGAATTTTCATAACAAAGACCTGCATAGCTTGCACAGTCAGTGGAGGGAGACGGACTCTTCCAACAGGTGCTCAATCTGAGATTTCCTTAAGCGATCTGTGAAGGTGCCATTTCCTTTCTGTTGACAGCAAAGGATGAGTGTGAGTGTATGCCTAATAACAGTACCTTCAAATTAACTGGATACCCTTGAATATGTTTCTGTTGCAAAATACCTGAGCTGGTTCTCAGTGAGATAATGGACCATAGAGGTGGCATTGCATGAGCAGCTGTGGGAATACCATTGTGAATCTCAGCCCTATGAAGTCCTGCCTCACCCTCTTTTGTGTGTTTTGGGAAGTGCTGTGTGCCATGTTCTATATATGCTATATGTCTATCTTCTTCCATACACCTTTATGTCCACACACATTTTTTCCCTCAGGAAGAATAAGGTGTGACCAGGGGTATTTATTATCATCTAATAAGTCATAAATCTTATTCTTTGCTCATATTTATCACTATTATATTCCAGTAGTGCAGATTGCTATGGAATTATATTAATGAAAATCAGATGAGAATAAATCAATGGGATTCATCTGACATAATATTAAACATTCACAGTATAAACAGAAGTATTCACGTAAATTAATAATTTTGAGCTACTTTCTCGAATCCAAGGGAAATGAAAATAGGCATGTCTATAGTGAGGCATGTGAACTGATTTAGATGGCTTCTTTTGCACTAGCTGTATTCTGCTCGGAATGTTCATCTTCTCCACTGAATTGAGAGTGACTAGCTCAGATGTAGACATTTCCAGTATAGATGTTTACATTTAGTGAGACTCATGCCTTTCAAAATGCAGTGAAATGCTGAGATCCTTAGTTCTTTCTTATTCAGCTTTTGACAGGTCAACTCCAATACACATACTCCACACAATATTCTATACTCCATACAGTGTGCTTGTCAGGTCTAATTTATCAATCTCATAGTCTTCTGCATCACTATCCTTACTCAACATGGTCTGCCTGCTGATGAGAAAAGGTGATTGTGTCTTTTCTGCCTGATTTCTCTCATGAGATTCTCTCTCATTACAATTATGCAGTTATATTTGAAATCTGACCAGTTTGGAGCATTTCTACCTCCAAAATCATTACCTATTTTTGAAACACGTATGACTTCACTGTGTCTCACCTGTTATTCAGCTTTTGGCACTTTCTCATGCCTGATGCTTCAAAGGAAGTTCAGAAAGTCCTGTAATGTACTTAAACATCTGGGTAATGTAGCAGTTGGTGAACATTTTCCTTCCTGAACTGCACAGATAAATGGCTTGTGATTCAAAGATGAGACTGATCAGTTTTCAGAGCTTGGTTCTGGATGCATCTATGCTATGCATCATGCTGGACTTGCTGGAACTTTTACATAATATTACACGGTGCTTGGCAGAGATATCCAATTGGACCCTGCAAACAGGACAGCATTAATTCATCACAGCACATAAGTTAATTACCCTGGTCTGTTGGCAATGCTAATTAACTAGGGCACAGAGACACACTTACTTGGTTATTTCTCTTCTGTTTCCAGAGCTAGCTTGCCTGGCATAGCTCATAAATTTATACACCTTTATCCTTTGCCTAAAGGAGATGTGCCCTGGAGTGTCCTGGCTCATGATGAGTGTCATTTCCTGGGCAGCCTCTAATTTCAGTGTGTTATAAATCCATTAAAGCTATCCAAATGTAGCTGTGCTTGCTTATAACAAAAAAACATATTGTTGTTACCTAAAAGGCCTATTGGCCAGTAGGGAGAATCACCTATTTTCCTTAGAGAAACTCATCTAAGAATAGATAACAGCACACAACAGTTAGCCATTTTAGCCATAATCATTAGTGATTTTGAAGTAACAAAGCCTTTATGACAAAACTTAACTTGACTCAATTTACAGTTTTCTTTAACCAGACACAAAACTAAATGTGTTAGCAGTGTGGTAAGTTAATTATTTCATTTATATTACTAAACATAGAATATATATGTAGGGACTAAGACACTGTTGTGCAAGGAACTGTCTGATTATAATGGAGAAAGACAGTTTTTGTCTTAAGGGAGTTTGTACTTGAACAGACAAGAAAGATAAAAGAGACTGAGGGTGAAATAACCCACCTAAGCTCATACAGCAGATCAAGGGCAGAGCTATATTTTACTTCACTTGTCTGTCCAAATGTTTCCTGTCTTTCCTTATGTAATTTTTGCAAGACACTAAATTAATTCGTTGATTTTTAAATTCCATGTGAATTCTGGGCTCAGGAGTAGCATGATAAACTCAAGGACTAAAATCTCCTCAACAGCTGCAGGAAGAAGTAAATTCAAACTCACTTGTCAAACGCAAGCGTGCTGCTGGGCGCTCTGAGCCTTCAGGGGCTGTGTGTGGATTGTCTCTGCATCACCCTGACTGCTGATTAAGCAAAACACGTGTGCTTGAGTCCATTCAGCTACTGAGACCCATAGAAAGCTTGTCATGTGGAAAGCTGTAGGAAAGCAGGGAAGAGGAATAGAGCCAAAAATCATATTTACTTCATATTTTAGCAGCAATTCAACTTACTCTCTTCCAGAGCATGGAAAGAGCATACTGGCTTCTCAATGGCTGGCTCAGTAAGTACACTGAAAATGTTCCTGGACCTTCTTCCCCTTGGCTCCAGCTGACCATGACAAGAAGACTGAGCCCATTCTGTTTACAGTATTTTAGGAATAGAGAAAAGCAGCATATTCCCTGGTGGTCAGAGTTTTATTTTCTTTGAGAGTGATGAATTTAGTGAGAAATATGTGTTTATAAAGATGACGATATGACTCATGGCAAGGAAAATCCTAAACATCTGACCTTGTCATATAATCTTTCCTATTCCTTAAGTTTCATACAGCTGAAGACTAAGAGGGATTATTAAAGTAGGAGCAAGGGGGCAACTGGTATCACAATTACAGAAATAAACACAAAACAAAAGTGATTTATATGTGTCAGGATAATCCCTAACTGCTAAAATGCCCTAATCATGCAGTGGAATAAGTGATGTCACTTTGGGAAAAGGCTGTTTTGCTGCCTGAACTGTGCCTGTCACAAGCCATCAGATATCATCTACTGACCTCCATACAGAGGTCAGTCACGTAGCCTCAGATCACTGTCTTGTGTCCCTCAAGAGAAAGCAAGAGAAATCGCAGTGCTACCAATGCTTGCAGCCCAAAATACCTATGAGGAAAGTTACTCAAGTAATGCCAACAGGTAAACATTTTCCCATGGGCTGGATGAATGTAACCCCTTCTCCTATCCTCGCATTCCTGCTAATCTTACCAGAGAGGGAAAGGGAGGAATTTTTTCAAGGTTCCAGATTACGTCCTGCCTGGGCATACAAGCAAGGCACAATTAAGAAAGGTGGCCCTTGTATTTTCTGAGGGAAGGAATCCATTCTAGTTATGGTCCTGCACCTGGCTGTGTCCAAAGCCTGATGCTTTAGAAGGCTGGGAAGGAAAGATGAGGGGATAAACAGAAGAAAAAGAATATCTGGACAGACATGCTTTGGAAGGAAAATTTTGCTGCTTGTTAAACACAAATAGATCAGTGTCCAGCTAACCAGTTGACATCCTTTCATATCCACCCCTTGATCAATCTCCTTAGTTTGCTGCAAGACTGTTCAGATGAACTAACATAGCACTTCTAATAAACCTATGTAGCATAAAGAAAGAAGAACATGGAAATACCGGAGAGGGTGTATGTGTGCATTTATATATACATTATAGATTTGCATATATTTATGGGTAACAGAATTATGTATCAGAATCTAGGTAAGTTTCATCTCCTATTTTCATCCTCAGATTAAAGCGCAGTCTACTTTCAAAAGTTTATTCTTAAAGTAGATTTTGGGGCTCTAATTTCAAAAGACAAAAGGATAGAAATGTTGAGATGCCTCCTTATTATGGGAGCCTTTAAAAGCAAACCAGCCTAGCTTGTTAGTGGTCCTTGGATGGTCTTAATTAGACAAGATTTAATGCTGGGAGAAAAAATCTGGCTCCTGACAAAGCATGATGTCTTATCTTCTATGCATTTGACTTCCCATTAACTGGGCCTTCCCTAACCTGGATGTCGTCCACTAGCCCATTAATTGGCTTTCTCTCCTGCCTGACACACTTAGCACGTTTCACAGTAATAAGGGTTCAAAAGTTCATTAACACTCCGGTTCATGGGGCCTTAGATATTAATAGCAACAGAACCTTGTAGTACAAGTTTATTCATGGGTTTAACATGAATTTATAGTTAATGCACAGAAACTGCATGTGCATGCTAGGTAAACTGCCTGAAGCTACTTTTTTCTACAAAAAACCTTAAAGTTCTAGCTTTCACTCAGTTCTGATTGCCTAGAGCCCATGTTCACACTCAGTTACCCTGAGGGCAACTGGCTACAGGCTCCACGCATGAGCTTTAATTTTCACTGCAGTCTTAACAGTGAGCTGCAAGTGTTATCAGTATGCTGAGGACTTTGCATGGCTTTCTGCCCTCTCTGTGACCAAACTCCGAACTGAGCAGAATATTCACAGATCTAGAGCTGCATTAATTCATTCCAGGGCCAGAAGGGGCCACCAGACCCATACAAACTGTAGCTGGATTAAGCCATCTCTCTTCTGACAGATACCCAATTTCATTTGAAAGACTTCAGGACACAGCGCGTCCTTCACAAATATAGAGACGTTACTGGATAAGATGTTTCAACATTTTAATTAACTTCACTAATAGGATATTATGTCTTAATTTGTACAACTTCAGTTTTCAGGTGACGAATCTTGTTTTCCCTCTGCCAGCAAGGCTGAAAAAAAAGCCTCCTTCCATCATCCAGTTCTTTCTATGCACAATTCAGCACAGAGTAGAGCTCATCTAGCTTCATGTTGCAACGTTGCTTTCTAACCTGTGGATCATTTTACAGGGATCCCTTTGAGTGCCAGTATTTCTGCAGTCTTCTTAACATAGACAATTTAAGTGGGCAAGATACTCTATAGTATCACTGCTGTGTGAATAGAAACCACAGTTGAAGGGATTCCCTGTTCATACATGTGGGATGGTTTTAAACCTTCAGATCACAGAACTGCACTGAGAGCTCACAGTGAGGTGAGTACAATTCTGAAGTCTTTCTTTAATTTATTTCTTTCTGGGAGTCTCCAGTTCTGCCAGTGTAATGTGCTTTCTCTGTTCCTGTATTTAATCCAGCTGTCTGCATTACTTCTTCTGTGTCACCAAACTGCTGTCAACTGCAAGTTTAACCAGTGTATATTTTCTGTTGCTTTATGGATCATTTATCCTCACAACACCCTTCTGGAACAGAGATGTTCCTTTCCCATCCTTGGAAACTCTTTGAGGGAACAGTAAGAAATACTGTGGCTCATAAGCAAAGAAGAAACTTGATCCGGGCTTTATGGGACCTCTGGTGAATAACTCTGTGTTTTGCTTTGGACTAGGCTAGCATTAGGTCTCCTGAACTGGAATGCCTAGGCAAGATCCAAATGGCTTAATCCTGTCAGGGCTGATGTGCTTCTAGGTGCCTGGCATTCAGGTTTATAGAAAATGTTCTAGCAGAAAAGTAAACACTTGGAGAGTTTTAAGCAGCTGAGTGAATTGTCAAGATCTGAAGTCAGCCTGGAATAAGGTTATTAAAACATATAAGATTTTTGTGGATCTACCTTGTGTATGATGGAGCTGGGAAGAAATCATAATGGCTAAATCTACAAGAGGCAGAGTGGCTCAGGTGACTCACAGTGTACATCCACATTAATTAATAAGAGAACCAGGGATGTCAGCACTGGGCCCCTGCTCATTTCCACTGCTTAGTTGCTAGCTCACTCCCTGGCTTTTTTTGAACTTTTCCAACTAGCTCTACCAAGGCCGTGACTGAAAACTGGTCTCAAGTAGTTCACTAGACAGTACTCCTAAAACTCAGTAAGAATGACACCACTTTAAATTGACTCTTTCTGCCACGTACAGGTCTTACATGTTCTCCCAACAAACTTTACTCCCTCAGACACCTCAGAGCATGTAACAAATGCTGTCCAGTGCTATGCTATGAAATGTCCACTCTGGTGGGCTGCTACACTGATTTTATGTTATTTCAGAAAGCTTAAAAGGAAAAAAGAAGAAGAAGAAAAAAAAACCTTCTGCCTTTGGGCTGCAACATAGGGCACAGAAGAGCTAGAGAGAACTAGTAAGTAGTATGAATGCAGCCAGACCATACCACGTAGCCTCAGTGCCAGAGGAAAGGTCCTTACTCCTATTTTGTTTATCATTATAGGTGTAGCCATCTGTTTCCACCCAAAACTACAGAGGTCCAGTGGAAAAAAACCTATTCTTATCCACTTGGGTTGTTCCCCTGACCATTTATGTGCTGACACCTCTCAGCAAGAGAGAATTCTCCTGTAGAGAATCTCAGCTTCTTTTCATAAGCTTTTGGTAACTGGGGAGAGGAGTTATCCACAAAATCTATTGTGTTTTCAAGTGTTGCTAGCAGCTCTCCAGAGTCTCTCTTGGCTCTGTTTTGCGCCACTTTGGTGCTCTCTCTCTCGTGTGCTCTCCCATTCTCCAAGACAAATCCATGAAAGCAGGATAGCCCTAAGAAGTGATGACCTAAGCCAGTCTGTGCCACTTTTCCTCAGGAACAGAGATCTTTTCCTACCCCTTTTTTTTGTTTAGCAGTAGAGGCAAGGCCAAAAAACCTAGAAGTGATAGGATACCAAAATTGCTGCCTCTTGCCCGTATTATTGCTTATGTTCCTCCAGTGCCACCATGCATCAGGATCTTCACGTGCTCCATCTACACTAATTGTCTCCAAGCCTGCAGCATGACCTTCCCTCTCTGCCTGACCCTGGAGGCAGTGGGGATCTGCCGCTCGTGGCTTGCCAAGGAAAAGGCAGGAATGAATTGAGCAAGCACGCTGACAATCTGCCTGTAGCTAACAGCAAAGTGCTGGGTAATTAATAATTTATCTGTGTCTGTCTATTTGCACTGTGTTCTCTCTCTTTACAGCAGAATGAGCACTTAGAGAAAACAGTAACAAAATGGAATTGTTTAAGCGGGTGTTTTCTTGAAAGGGATAAAACGTGACTATGCTTCTTGCCAAGTTGTAGAGAACATCTCCACTTGAAAAGTAACCAGTCTGGAACTTCAGAAAGTTGAAAATACAAGGCTAGATTCGTTCAGCTGCTGGGCTCCACTGAGGTCAATGAAATCAGGCATATTTCAGGGCCACCAAGTCACATCCTCATGTTGTGTCCAGCTTTCCACTGGGAAGGCTGTATTGTACTTTATGAAGGCAGAGGAAGAGATGTGTGCTCTGTCACCTTCCCCATCAAGTGATTGATGCGCCAATAATAACGGGACATGCAAACCAACGCTAACATTAGCTGGTGTCATCTGATCAGTGCGTGCCCTTCTAGACACATAAAGCAGGGGGTGAAATAGGACCTTCAGCAAAGAAGATGTGACAGAATAGGCTACAAGGCAGCAAAAAAACCTCCTGCCTCCCTCCCCTGCCTGAGGAGCTTGTGGGGACAAGGCACCAGGGATCCCACCACGGCTTAGCTGAGTTACTCTGAGGCTTGGTCACCTCATCCCAGCCTCAGCTGTGGATCATGCTGTGTGCAGGAATTTGAGTTAACTGATCTCCTGGTTTCATGGCTTCTATTCCCCAATTTTCTTGTTCAACAGGTCTCTAAAAGGTCAGAGTTGCCCCAGACCTCAATCTCACCTCATCTACAGCTGAAATCCTACCCACCCTCTAAACCTCCATTCGTATTCTTCTGCTTTTCCTTCTTCTCCCTCAGAGGAGAGGCGAGCAAGAGAAAATCCATGTGTAAGGTATAAAGTATATGATTTTATTTATTTTAGCTTTCACACTGTCCTCTGTGCAACTGTCTACATAAACAAGTTTTTAAAGAAATCTTATTTCTCTCATCCCTCCCCAACATACCTTTAAACCAAAATGTCAAATGAGTCGTATTTTTCTTCCCAGCAGCAGACTCACTACTGCCAAAAATATTCACAACACTTATGTAACCGCTGCGTGGTTATCCGTGTGAAGGATTACTGCAGGTCTGTGTACGCGCTAGCCTGGAGAGGTCAGTCTCCACAGACCCATTCATCCTGACGATGGCATTACTTTGGCATGTGTTAAGAGCTCCTCATTTAAAAATGTTAGCTGATGCATTTTAATTTCCTTTCAGCTTTCCATTTCTCTCATGAAAGGCAAGAAGAAGGGACAAGTTTTGGGTTTTTTTAATCCATTTCTGTAGCTTTCTTCTAAGGCATTTAAAAGGCTGCTAGAAGTGTCTCCGTTGTATGCTTAGAGCACAAAACAGTTCATTGACTTGCCAAAGGCCACAGAGGAAATAGGTGGCTAAACTGGTAAATTATCAGTCTCTCTATTCCTTTACCTACCACCCAGACTCCATCTTCTCTTTCAGATCAAAATTAGCACTCATTTGTATAACTGTTATGGAAAAAGAAACATGATGACAGTGAGGTGTTAACATCAGTATCCTTGAAGTTTCCTTTATTGATATTAAGCTGATATTAAGAATGATCTTAAGAAAAAGCTTTTGCTTTTCCCAAGTTTGATTTTCAGTTTTAGTCTTTTGTTGTTGTGGTAAATTATAGGTCATCTAAAATGCCCATTTTTTTCTAACTGGCATTTGTTCTATTAAAAGAGAATAACGAAAGCATTTCTGCAGAGAAACAGAAGAGAGTGAGGGCTGATACATTTCCAGAATTTTTCTTTCCTGTTTGCAGCATGTAGCTTGATAATTGATGTATTGTCTTGGGAGAAAACAGCTCCAGGGCTGAAGAGGAGTGTCTGGGATGAAATAAAGGTAGGTCTCTCACACCCTAGTTCTGATAACTCAGCTGTTGTATACCTGCAATAAACATGTTTCTGTTGTGTTTACAAGGAAAGCTATGGCCATGTCTTTTTGAGGAGCTTGGTCTTGTCAGCGTGCCTGACGTGGTCTGAGAGTCATGGCCAGGCTGAGTTACTCAGCTTAAGCAAGAATTGCTTAGGGGGAGATTTATCTTCCCTAGTTAGAGATGTTTACAGTGTACACATTTACTTCTGAACTCATCCCACGTGCTCCTTTTTAAAGTCAATGTGAGAAACGGGCACCTTCAGAGTGTGGTTCATTTAAACTATTTCAACTAATTTTTTGACAGATTGTTCTCCGAGCTGATTCAGCTCACTAATGTGGAAAAAAATGATTCAGTCACTTTTCCTTGGTTACTTCTTTGCCAGGTTAGTGAGTTAAATTAACTCACAAAGGGGTGCTAATAGGAGAGATGAAAATAAGTGTGAACAGAGGTAAACAGCTAGATTAGTACATCCTGTTTCTTCAAACTGCAGCCTTTGACACCTAAATTCTGTTTATCTCCCCATTTAGATGGGGATTTGTCTCGTATGTTTATGAAACAACATACCTAGCTGTTTCTGCTGATAAATAGTTCGACATAGGCAGTGTTGTTTCCAAGTCAAATGAATGAGTAGAATGCACTGAATATTGCAGCTTTTACAGCTGAAATGAAGGTATGAATGAGAATGGGGAGTATACATATAAAATATGGTTGTAAATACTTCAGCTGTCTCTGAAAATGGAATTATACATTTGGCTTGTTTAACTTTTGTAAAGAAAGAGGTAAGGGACATATTGTAGGCTCAGAACCAGTTGTAGTTGAACTCTGATTGAAGACAACAGGTAAATTCTCTTTAATGTAAACTGGAGAATTGATTTGGAAAGATAAATATTGAAGCATTTGTTGACTGAATGAATATGCATTTGGCAATTGGTTTATATAATACTTGTTCAGATTAAAACAGTATAATAATAAACAGACTACTTTGCCAACTAAAGACATAATATAGAGATGTAAAGATTTCATTTTGATTTTACATAGGAGTGTAGGTTTGGGACATAGGCAGAGATACACCTACAGAGTATTTTGCTGATGGCGTGTCCAGTCTCCTCTATCTCACCCATATCTGAGCTAACTCCAAAGAATAAACTACAATGTATGCACTTCTGAAAGGCAGACTGTATTAGCTCCAGCCCTGAAATGCAGCCACATACCTACCAGGCCTCTAGTTTACAGCTGGCAAGTGCCACAGGTCTGTAATTTCAAACACTTGAGAAACAAAATTTACACTGGAAAATCAACATAGGGATTTATTCCCCACCAAAACTGACTTTGGGATTTTTTCAAGGCTATAAATATATCTGAGTAACTAAACCCAAGCCTGGAAAAAAGTCTTGAAAGTATGCCTATTCACAGGGATATTAGAAGAACTGATTTGAACTAGACATGTAACATGCATCAGGGTTTCCAGACAAAAGGCTGTATATGTTCCGAGTTCTATTACAATGAACTAGCTGAGTATACTGAGAGTGCTGTTGTAATTTTAATAAAATTAATTTATTTTGAATTAGTAAGCAGTTGCTGAGAGACAGCAGTTCCCACTCCCACCTGTGAAGGAAACCAGATCTTAACAGAACTTTGCAAGATATAGAAATGTGATAAAGACTTCATTAAAAAAAAAAATCTAAAATGAGTTGCAAACCAAGCAGCAGAATGCTTGAGTCACATCTCTTCCCAGGCTTGATTCAAGCTAATTCTAAAAGAAGCTTCCTGTAAAGAAAGTACAGACTTTTTCAGATAGCAATACCAAAGTAAGTTAAATACTTGTAGTAGGCATTAATCAGGCTTGCATTTAATCGGCTCTCCATTAAAGGTATACTTACATGAATACGCTTTGTCTGGATCTAAAAGCAAAGGAACAGTTGTGATGGGATGGATAGTTTGGATAGTGTGATAGTAGTAGAGAGAGGGCTTCTCTCTCCCTCTAATGCAGGACAGGAGTTTCTGCTCAAGGATTTGGTCACCTAAAGGTTGAGTGAAATATCTAAGTCACTTTGTCTCACAAAGGCATTGTGACAATAGATTTAGTAATCACTGTGAGATGCTCGGGTAATTCGGAAGTAGGAACTCTCTAGGTGCTTTTAATAGGTGCGTTTTGAAGTACAAACTCAGTTGCAGTCCCTTTAGGACCCACACCTCCCACAGCCCACTTCCCAGTGCAGTATGAGTTAGGAAACAGGCTGTGCAGCTGAATAGCCCTGGCATTGCCTCCCCTCATCAGTTGATGGCATGGCTCCTCCCAAACCGGACTGACTCTCTTTGAAGGCTTTGGGCCAATGCCATGTCTGTTTGGGGACAAAGCCACTGCCCTAATACGTTCTCATCTTAGCTGAACAAACCTCCATAAAACTCTCTAGCAGAGTGACACCTGGACCCACTATGGGTTCTTGTCTTGTTTCTACATATTGCTTCTGTTACATTTGTTTTAATCTCCTGTGGCTCCTTGTATTTGCACAGTAACTGGTGCCATTATTGCTGAGCTGTGTAATTACACAGTGGATCTCTCAGTAGCACTAAATGTATAATTATGAAGTTCTCCAAAGTAGAAGGACAAAACAACTGTTCAGTGTTTGCAGCCAACGGAGTTTTACTGTATGTGCTTTCCATACCACTTAGTTTACTGCCTACTTAACTTTCCATAAAGTGTAATTAGGTTCTGGGTAGGGTTGGAAGACACATGGAGTATAATATATTAACTGCACTTCTTATTCATAAAGTAACAAAGACTCTGCATCAAGTTAATGCCAACAGTTTCCCTTGGAAATAGCACAAATAATTTGTCACTGCTCATTACTCTCACACTACTATACCACTGCTGGCTTTTGAAAAGACAGTTTCTAAAATTATCCAGAAGAGCTGATTACTGGTTTTGGTATTGTAATGTTTAAATGGACCAAAACAATTCAAGATCTATGCATTTAACCCAAGCAAATAGAAGTGTTTTGTTTTTGCATTTGTCTTTCTGGCATGTATGGATTGTTTTCTTTCTTTCTGAAGGATAAAGGGTACCCAGTGGAATACATAGAGCAGAGAGCCAGCTCAAGGCCTCTGTTTAAGTGGGGTACAGACATTTGTCTTTTGAACAGAGAGCAGTCTGACCTGAGCCTTTTACCAATGACAGGAATATTAGCTCTCTGAAAGCAGAGACAGCAACAGGGGTTAGGCCACATTGCATGAGAGGCTTTCACAAACTCACTTTCTCTGTCTGAAGGGACAAGCTGGACAAAAGGAGATAAAACAACTTCTCCAAGGTCACACACAACAGCCTTGTAGCAGAACAAGGAATAGAAGTGAGATTTCCTTAATGCTGTGTTAGTGTCAGGTCTACTTGGACATGTTGCTTAGCCTCTGTTTAGCCCCTCTAGCCCACCCCAAACTCTTTAGGACCTCTGTCCAAAAGAAGTGTGTGTTCCTGTGAATCTGGCTCGATTCAACAATCACTGGACATTTTGATGCTTCCTTTGGAGACACAGCCAGCTACTCTCCACGCACAGTGTTTGCACTCAGCAGGGCTGGAAAGGGGAACTGGTGCCGCCCCCACTTGCACACTCACAAGACTGAGGGAGCTGATTCACATGTCACTTGTGGTTTGTTTGAGTTGTAGAAATGTTCCTTACAACTGAAATAGTATTATATCTGAATTCATAACTCTTTCCTCCCAAAAAACACCCCTGGCTGGGATGGCTGGAGATTCACTCCCCTCTTTTTTTCACCTTAGTGCATAAAAGGCTTCATATACTGTGTTATTCTGGGAGCAGATCAGAGGACAAATTGCGATGGAGAAACTTATTTC
Organism: Theristicus caerulescens; assembly: GCA_020745775.1. Classification (NCBI taxonomy): domain Eukaryota; kingdom Metazoa; phylum Chordata; class Aves; order Pelecaniformes; family Threskiornithidae; genus Theristicus; species Theristicus caerulescens. The sequence goes on along the minus strand of CM036559.1, from coordinate 122,557,043 downwards.
CTGCAGTTTTGGAACAGAGAATGATCTGTTTAAGATATAACAGCTCTCCCTCTCTTACATTCCCAAGTGTGAAGGGCTGGCTGGAGCCAGGGCTCCTGCAGCTCTGTAGCAGATGCTGTAGGTGGGCTTCCATTTTCCTCCTCCTTGACCTTGGAGCCACAGACTCCACCGAGAAGAGAAGCAGGAGGGCTTTCTTGCATATCTGAACAGAGATGGGAATTATTATCCCAGTGAACTCACAGTACTTAGCCTCTCACAAAGAAAAATGAGTTACACAAGACTGGATTTTCAGTCTCCAGTCCCAGTTCCATCCCTTTGCTCTTCTGACATGAAATAAGCTGACCGCTGAAATCTGGCCCTCTGTTATATGAGTATCATCCCAACATTAGCAAACCCAGGGGAGGCTGAGGGAACTGGCAACTGACTTTGAAGAGATCTTTTCTAGTACAGAGAGAAATGCTTTGGTGAACTATTCTGAGTTACCTGGTACTTCTTCACTCCAGGTTTCCCCAGCTGCAGTGCCTGCCTTTGCTCTATTAAATCACTTCACAACAATTTTGGAAGAAAGTACTGTTATATAAAGAGATCCCATATGAAAATTACTATCCTAAACAGTAAGCTTTAATTTTCAAAGCTGTCAGTCTCCTCTATTTCATGTGTGATAGGCACAAGAAAAGATAAAAAAGTAGGGTTTTGAACCTGTTTTCTAATACTTTGCTTCAGAGACAGTATTTTTCATGTCGTGCTTGTTTTCCCTCTTTCTTATGTTTTTTTTTCCTTTAAAAAAGTCTTTTCACGTTTAGAACATGAATCCTTCTCCTTTTCCCATTGTTGCTTGTCACTTGAACACTCACCCAAACAGACTCAATGTGGTACTAGTTCTCTTTAGTAAATCCATGTTTCACTTGCACTGAACTACCGTACCCTTATTTAAAGAGTTAAGCTTCAATTTGGCTAAGACAAGTTGATGACATGCTAAACAGAGGCATACTGCAACTCTCCCCAAAGCTGCAGGAAATTCAGATAACAGACAGTAACTTCTCATTTCAAAAGTCTTCTCATAATAATAATTTTTGATCCTTATAGAGAGAAAAAGACGCTTAATTAACTCTCTCTGCTTATCTGTCTTCCATCACATTTGAGTATATTGTGTAGGACTCTACAGCTTTATATACTGCAGCACAGTTTCATCAATAGTGATTACAGTTCCTTGCCCGTCTTCAGTATCTTTGTTCAGCAGTGGATCTGAAACACAGTCAAAGCTAAAACAGCCACCAGCAATGGCACATGAGGACAAAAGAACAGCATGAAAGCCTTAAGTAAGCTTCAATACCATAACAATACTTCTCAACAGCATGGCCTATTAATATGAAGCTTTTAAAATGCAGTTTAGAATGCTAAATAATAGCCTTATCCCCATCAGCAACACATATAACACTGAACTGAAGCAACTGCTAGCTTCAATAGCTTCTCATTAGAGATGATTGACTTTTTGCATTAAAACCACTTTTATTTTAATAGGGCACTAATTGTTTTCTTCTGAAAATTATTTTCTCTACATACTTCTCTGGTTTTCAAAATAGTCCCCACTCTAAACATAAACTTTTCATTCTTTTCTTTCAATAATCAAATTTTATTTGAAAAGTAAAAATTTCTAACAGTCAATTTAAAATTATAGTTTTATGTAAAAAAGCCATGTCCAAATTGTTTTACCCATTTCAGTGTGTTACAAGAGATCCTTGTTCTGAGGTAAGAGTTCCTTATGTCTGGTTATTTATTCCTCCCCAGGCATCTGAATTTCACATCCTCTATGAAATCATTACTATTGCTAAAGCAATGTGTAGTGGGTTTTGCACTGCAAACTCTGAATCCTTTCATAGAGTTTGGCCTCACTCCTGAAGATTTGTCTGCTTAGTTAATTGTATGAGGTATGGCAACTTCCATCAAATTTCACAGAAATATTTTCAGTACTGTAACCTAGGATGGAATTTGATATCAGCCTGTTAACATGTCCCAAAAGGTAAGGGGGAGCTCATGACAGTATTTCAGGAGGAATTAAGTAGGAGGCAAAAGAAATCCTGAAGACCACTAGTCAAGTGATGCTTGATACAAGAATATTTTGTGGGTAAAGACTGAAAGATGTTTGAAAAATAAAGGACATGTAACAAAGCAGCAGAAACTGTACTCCCAGGTACACTAGCTTTCAGGACTTTTCTAGCAACACTTAACAACATATCTTGTCCCCAGTTGGTGTTTCCACCTTCCAAATATTTCCATCACACATCCTTCGCTAGGTTAAATGTTACAAGGGAAGATTGATCTTCAGGTTTCATGGCACAAAATAATCCCTGCCAGGCACCAGGAATCAATGGTTTCTATTTTACCTTGAGATGACAGATGTGCATTCAGTTGCCTTGCTGGCTAGAAAAGGCTTACTGAGGGAACCATGTTTCCTGCTTAGCATGCTGAATAAAGTGCTGTCTCACCATGAGAGACAGAGGAAAACTGCTACCATTGCAGAACTTCTTCAGCGGAAAAAACAAAAGTGGCCAGCAGACAGAAACTGAGCCCTGTGAAATGCAAGGTCATTTGTAGACTGGAAAAATATTTTGTCCTGAAGCTTGGCTTACTATTTGCTTTTCATTAAAAAAAAAAAATATTAAAAACCAGGCATAAGGCTCATTATCCTGTTTTCTATTTATAGATAAAGACTCCAGGTACAGAAAATTCAGAGTGCTTTTAGTTGAGTTGTAAACTAATTCTAAAATGCATGTGTCCCAGTTCAGTGCCTAGTATATAAGACCTTGGTTCCTCAGGAATCTCCCCAGAAGACTAATGTCCTTGACCACAACTGGAGGAGAGGAGGAGAGGGAAGAAGAGAAGGACAAGGAGATTCCAGTTAGTCTCTTTATTCAATGCTAAAGATTCTCCTTCTCTCTTCAGTGAGAGAAAAAAAGCTCTTCCTAAACATATGCTGAAGACCAAATCAGACACGGGATGTGCTATTTATCTGCTACTTAAAGACTGACAATATGGGAGGTGGATTCTTTTTTATAGTCCTTAGTGAACAGACTGCTGCAATCCAATCCTCCCCATGTGTCTCCCACAACTACCATCATCATAGAGAGAATAGCAGTAGTCACTGGTCTTTAGACCCCACACTGTGTTTCTATGCAGAAAAAAAAAAAATCAAAGATCATAGTAATATTTAGATAGGAGATACTGTTTTTTACATCCAGAGCCCACAGGCATCCAGGAAACACAGCGGAGAGGGTAATCCCCTCTCACTGGGTCAGCAGACAGACTGGTTTACTGGTCAGGGAAAGTTTAGACTGTTTCAACACATTGTAAATGACACGACATCATTTGTGAACAATATTATCCCATGGGGACATGTCTACCGGTCAAAAACATTTATCATAGAATGACAGGTCAAGTCAACAAAACTTGTGAAGGAGAGATCATCATGAATATAAAGAGTGCAACTGCAGCAAGAGTTTTGACTGGTGTTGCACAGCTCATACACCTCTCCCATGTCTACCCCTGCCAGCCCTGGTACCTGAGTCATTTCCCACATGGGAATGCTGTGGGTGCAAACAGCAAAAATGATCCCTTTGTCCCAGAAAACTTCTTATTGTATTGTACCATTTCTGTGCTCTCCAAACAAAAGTGATAGAACTTCCCCTGGCTTTGCTTAGGTTAGAGCAGATCTCAAACCATGTAGGATCTCAGGACACATAGTCAGGGGGAAGATCTAGTTCTTTAAACTTGACTTGCTATTCTTAAAGTGATCTAAGGCAGACTGATGCCAAAAATGGCTTCCTGCTACTTGCCATTCACCTTAGTCGCACAGTCCTGACTTCTCCCTTGCACTGCTTTGGCTGCATGGTGAGTGCAGGGTGTTGTGAACACCAGAGGGATTATTTTCCATTAGATCTGCAAGCTGTTTGCCTCACCCCTCAGCTGCGTAATCCCCAGAGTGAAGCAGGATAACAGCAGGACCATAATCCAGGCTGGGAAGGTGGGGAAGAGGTGGGAAAAGTAGGAATGAGCAGGACTGCTTCATCAGTAGCACAGTGAGATCACATAAAGCATAACATGAAGCCACAATGCTCATCTCAACCTGCTCAAAGCACATAAGGAAGTGTTTAACCACCTTTGCACTCCTAGTAGCTAGGGCTTGCTTTACCTCCATTGTAAGGTAGTGTAATTCCTAGGCAGAACTAATTATGCTCATCTGATTGCAGTACACATGATCTATGATATCAACATCCCCCTCTTAGCACAGTCTCTTACACTGGGATCCCAGAAAGGCACCACAGTTTTTACATAGCATGACCCAGAGTTCCTTTCCACAGGGAACACTGTAACAGTTTAAGAAGAAAAAAAACGTTCTGACTGTATGCTCATACTTTTAAATTTCCTTTCTCTCCTGAAGCAGTAAAATTTTGGGAAATGACGTTTGTATATTATTTAGGAGTCAAACACATATTGAACTCAGTATGACTTAGACTGTGTAAGTAATTTTAAAAACCGGTCCCATGAACATGTAAAGGGGCAAGAACCGTAGTTGTGTAAGGCCAATGGCTAAGCATAACAGTGAAAAGCAGCAGGAAGTAAAAGAAAGAAAAAGCCAGGATTTTCTTTTTTGTTGTCTCAGTAACAGAGGGGAAAGAAGCCATGTGCAAAATCTGTTCAGTTTAAAAATTTTATTTGATAGTATTTGTGGCATCACTTTTCAAAGGGAACAAGTCATAAAAAATTGAGGAAATTTAATAGCTTTTATAGGTATTAAAATTGGGAGCAATTAATTATATCTAAATGTGCCTGAGTTAATGTTCTCCCTAACCTAAAAGAGGCTTGCAGTGCTGGGGTATAAAGGTCATTGGGGAAAGTAAGAACTCAGAATTCTCCTTTGAGCAACAAGGTCCTTGAGTAATCCCATATGCTACATGAACCACTGTTAAAGATGAGAAATAACCAAAGAACAGGTGCTATTGCTGCAAGTGTGGGGTTTAGATGAAACAGTTGGAAGCTCTATTAACTATAACAGAGCAGATGCAGCTGGGCAGAATGCCTGGCTGAGCAGGAACAAGATCACAGAATTACAGAATGGTGGAGGTGGGAAAGGACCTCTTGAGATCATCTAGTCCAGCCCCTTGCTCAATGCAGGGTCAGAGAGAGCAGGTTGCTCGGGGCGGCATCCATTTGGGTTTTGAATACCTCAAGGATGAAGATTTTGAAACCTCTCTGAGCAACCTGTTCAGGTTCCTTATAGTAAAAAAAAAAAAAAAAGAACAAAAAAACCCACCTTAATTTTAAATGGAATTTATTGTATTTCGGTCTGTGCCCATTGCCTTTTGTCCTCTTATTGATTACCACTGAGGACAGTCTGGTCTGGCTCCATCTTCTTTACTCCGCCCCGTCAAGTGTGAGTACTTCTGCCACCTCTGCTTGCCTTCCTGCACATCAGGATGATCCATTCTTGAGACTGGAGGAGGTGATCCTTGAAAGTCAAGCAGCTCTCCTTGACCCTTCTCTTCAAGACCATCTCCCAGGGAAGAGCTCTATGAAAAGGCCAAAGTCTGCTCCCTTCAAGTCCAGGTTTGTGATCCTGCTTTTTGCCCCGCTCACCCCTCTCAGGATCCTGAACTCCACCATTGCAAGATCACCGCCTCCAAGCTGTCCCCAGCTTTCATATCCCTGACCTGTTCTTCATTGTTTGTAAGCATCAGATCCATCAGACCATCTCTCATCATCTGCTTGTCAATCACTTGTATCAGGAAGTTGTTCATAATGCACTCCAAAAACATCCTGGATTGCTTGTGGCCTGTTAGGTTGTCCGTCCAGCAGATTCCAGGGTGGTTGAAGTCCCTCATGAGAACCAGGGCCTACAAACATGAGGTTTCTTCCCTTTGTCCAAAGAAGGCCTCATCTGCTTCTACCTGATTAGGTGTCCTGAAGCAGGCACCAACAACAATGTTGCCCTTTTTGGTTTGTGCTATGATCCTGACCCATAAACTCTTGACTGGCTCCTCTCCTATCCCCAAGCAGAGCTCTATTCACCCCTTCTGCTCTCTCAAATAAAGGACAAATCTCCCTCCTTGCCTCCCAGCCTGTCCTTCCTAAAGCGCATGCATCCATCCGTCATAGGACTCCAGCTGTGTGAGCTATCCCACCATGTCTTTGTGAGATGGTAGCCCTGCAACTGCACACAGACCTCTAATTCCTCCTGGTTTTGCATATGCTGCATGCATTAGTGTACAGGCACTTCAGAGAGGCACCCACTCATGCTGTCCTGTTCCCAGAAGAGGTATTGAGAGCTTACCTCATCATCCTTTCCTGCAGGCACTTCTTTATTTATGTATGTATACTTGGAGAGGGACTTCTTCAATCCGGTTTTGTTTTTTTAACATCTCTTCTGTCCAAATCCTCTGTATCCTTTGCTCGCCAACATGGCCTGCCACTTCCTCACTTAACTGTGGGGTATCTTCTCCCTCCCCTGTCATTCCTAGCTTACTTAAGGGTTCGATAACTCTATGCAAGGTAATTTATTCAATCAGTGAGCTCCTTAATAAAAATTAGTGCTCAATCAATGAGTAATCCAGGACCAACCATGCACAGAGTACCATCTCTATGGAATTTCATAAATGCTAGATTCAGCCACCTGAATCTAAAAATAGGATAAGAGCCTTTCTTTATCCTTATTATTCCTTAATATATTTTGTTCCGTTCAGTATTTAGACATTTTATGTTTGCTTTTGCAAAACCACATTGCCATTGTGTCTCTACTAGGCCATGAGAAACATTGAAAGCACTTCTAAAAACAGTGTGAAGCTATTTTGGAAACATTGCTTGACTCACCCAGAGTTTCTGTTCTGAATCAGTTCTTCTCTGTTGTTTCTTATTGTGAAGACCGACTCCCAAACCAGAATCACATATGCAGTTACGGATAAAGTTCTCCTTACATATGAACTTCTACATGTGGCAAGTTGAGGGAATATACTGCAAGCAATGAAAGAGAGATGACTGGAAAGCAGAGCAGTGTCCTGGTCTAGTAGCAGTCATTCTGCTAAGACTGAGATAATTCATTTCAAAGGTTAAAAATTAGGAGGAAGCTTTGCATGCAGCCTTACGAACTCTTCTGGGTTAGACCAGAGAGTCAGTTCTTGCAGTGGCTCTTGCAGTTGACTGTCCAAAAGGTCCTTGATATATATAATCCAGTGAAAAGTCATTGTCACAGCAGAGATATCTGCTGTCAGTAAATATGATCACTATGTACCTGAATTAAATTCCAGCTCTCAGCAAATAGAGAAAACAGATTTTTTTTTTTTTTACTGATCTATCTGTATCTAGGGGACCTATCCTGAAAATATTTCAGCCAGAGGTTGAATGTGGTTCTCTCATGTGGACAAAAATACTCATATGCTTGGATTTGGGCTTAGATATTTCAGCAGAATGGTTTGATTTATCAGGACCTTTACTGATCTTAGAAATATCTTGAAAAAAGTTAATCAAGTCCAAAAAATTTCATACTTCGGAGACTACAGTGGTCATAAAGGACCCAGGTAGACAGTCCTTCACATGGAATGCTCTTGCATTTGTCAGCTATTGTCAACCCCCTGAAATATTTATATGTATATGCTCTGTTAATTATCATCCTTTAATTATTTTTAGCAATCTCTATCAATTCCATTTCCTGATAGAAATGGGGAAAAGATCCTTGCTGTGCTGTGCTTTTAGTCAATTTGAACAGATAAAAAAGGTGCCCAGGGCAGAATAGAAAGGAGGAATTATTTCTCATCAAGTCAGAGGCTGAATAAAACCTGAAAGGAGTACAAGAAAAAGGAGAATTAGGCCACAGGGCGGGCTTCTTCTGACAGAGGAATCTGGGGGCAGAAACTTAACTTGGAAGCAGCTCTGATAAACCAGATGGAGGGTCAGGACTGTTGCACTGTTGGTTTCTCTGTCAACAATTTCTATGTGTGGAGGAAGCTCAAACCAAGATGGGAGAGGAAGAAGTCTAACATGGTAAGAATCATTCTGTTTGTGCTTCACATTCATACAGAATACCCCAGAACCAACCTCACCTGCTTCTGCATTTTTCAGGTTGTGCCAAGGAGGACAGCCATTCAAGAATTACCCTCAGAGACTTTTTTTTTTCTTTGTACTCTTACTCCTTCTCCTCCTCCCAACTTGCTTTCACTCCAGCAAAGGCTTTTCTGCCAGAAATCAAATAAGGGGAAATGGCATAAGTGCTCAGAGAAAGAGTCCAAGAAAGTGGCAGATATAGAATGACTGTCCCCATGGTTATACATTCACATCTTTCAGCAGTTTAGGAATTCACTGGGCTGGAGATTGCATCTGGGCCAACATTATTGCTTTAAATGTTACAATCATTTTTTATTGCTTTAATCATTTATACATTAAAAGCCCTATGGGGTCCTCAGCACTAAGTCAAAGGATAGTAGCAATGCTTGCCCTTTTGTGGGGATGCAGCCGCCAAAAGGAAGTATACCTGAGTCCCCAGCAGAAAAGAAACACTTCAAGGTAATATTCATCTGAAGGCTTTTGGGGATGGAAAAAAAACCCAAACAATGTTTTGCTGCTTCACAAATACTATGCCTGTTACAGGATATAACAAAATGTTTAAGCAGCATATAAAACAATAACAGGATACAACACATCGTTATAGGAAAATATTTGGAACATAATGTGAAATTGCAGCAAATCCCATCCCTCCCACCACTCACTCTGTTCCAGCCATCATCATAAAGATATTTACTCTACATAAAGGAAGTCAATTCTTGATTTTTCATAAGTGCATTAGCAGCCTGCACAATAATCTAGACCACATTTCCTCCCTAACACCATAAGCTGGAGAAAAGTGTACAGAAAGCCCATACAGCCTATATCAGGCCATGTCAAACTGCTGAAGAAACCAATGTACAAGATTTACTAACTAAAAAATAGATGCATTAAATATGTTTCTATAGATTAATTTAAATAAGCTTTGTATTAGCTACATCCTTCCTTTCTTGAAAATACCCCATGCCACTGTGACTCCAGATTACTGAGAGCTGACTCTACCCACATATAAAGAACACATTTTTAGCTTTCCCCCACTCCTACTAGGAAAGGGGAGGACAATTTCAAGATAAACTTGGTGGTCTGCTTCAAATCCTTTCTTATAGCTCAAAAGTCTTAGCAGTTAAGCTGTTTTGCTGTGCAGTACTAGAAGTGGGAGATTTGGAATGACCAAATTATACAGTCTTCCTCTCTGCATTTCAAACATATCTGACTAGGTCCTGCAACAAGCTTGTTATAGAGAGCTGGATTAATATGGTTTTATACCTTTTATGACGATTGACTTGTAATTACCTCTTTATTCAATATCTCCAAAGCTATCACAGTTTTTAGTGAACACACAACAGGAAAACAGATGCAGTAAAAATTAGTTACATGGGTAAGTCACAAAAGTGAGAGAGTTCTTGATCTTCAAGATCCAAAATCATCAGATTTAGTACCGTAAAAGTACAGAAAAATGGTGAGAAAGAAAAGGAACAACTTACATATTAAGAATGACTTTTCAGTTGGAAAATTACATACTTCAAAGACATATCGTAGGTCTATAAAGCCAACAGTGGCATGGAAAAATAGGAGCTGTGTCATCAAACCTCAATTATTTTTTTTAAACTGAGAAGGAACAACCTTTCTTACACTGAGTAGTAAGTCACAGTGGCATTGGGACAACTGAGGGGTAACCTAACTGGTTCTATTTGATTTAGGCAAAAGGAGTGTGGAACCCAAATTTTCAGCCATATTTGCTGGATTTATGAGAGACATTTGGGATCTTTAGGGCTTTACTTTTGAAAGTACTCATACTTGAGGAAAACACAAGTTGTATCGAAACTGTTCAGTAAAAAAGCAAGAGGAGTTAAAGCAAAAAGCCAGAACAAAAGTTAGCAGCCATACCAATCACCAGCAGTTCAGCTCTAAAAGAGGATTTTTTTTTTTTTTTTTCAGTTCGCATCAGCTAACTAAATACTTCCCTTTAACCAGATAGGTTTCCTATGCTAATCCAAGCATTCCTTCATGAAGACAGAAATTAAAATGATTTCTTTACAAAATTATAGACCCATAGCTATACCAACTTTTTCATAGGTAATTCAAACAAAGCAGAGTTTTTCTATCATCTCAGTCTTTTCTTAACTGGGCATATTGATGAGGATGGGCTTTTTGCCTCTAGCCAGTGTAGCTAACATCGCTGGTTCAGTAATTTATTAAAAGAGAAATTATTCCTAGAAAAAATACTGATTTTTTTTTTTTTTTTACTTTTTGTCAATCAGAGCAAAATTTGAACTTGACAGCAAGTGCTACAAAGTTGTTTTAGAGTCAAGACTCAGGTTCTTTTATCCTTAAGTTCTAATGGACTCTTGACTTTTTGTTTTCCAGAAGCATGAGATAATAACTCCCCTAAGACTTTGGCTATCTTCCAGAATAAATGAGCAGAACTGTTCCTAATGATATTTGTCTGTGCAAACAGTCTGTATTGATTTTTTTCAATAAAATGTGGAATGAGACTTTCAAGTAAAGCTACACTCATGCTTCAGAGTTCCTTGCTGTTCCAGCTGGGAATTTTATCTAAAACTAACCCATGTGAGGTTACTGACAGTGTCAGAATTAACTACATGGTCAACTAAGTATTCTAAAACAATAAAAAAAGTTTATATGTAGAAAAAAATAATTGTGGGAGACAAAGAAAAAAGTATCTTCATAGAGCTGTCTAGTTATCTACCTGCGCAAGCTCTTCCTTGTTCTTTGAAAGGATACATGTGTTTGTAACTTTTATGCTAAAGTCACCAGTGCAAATCCCGCAGTCCCACATTCTTAAGAATTCCTCTTTCAACCTCCGTCCTGTTGATTTTTCTTCCCTTACCACAACATATGCATGTGTTATACACTATCTTCTGCCTGAACACACATGCAGCCTAATATCTTCCCTTGGTCATTTCTTATTGAAAAATCTTATTGCTATTTGTCTGAATATTTTTCACAGTAATTGAGTTTAATATTAACAATTCTTATATTATCTTCACTTGCCAAATGTTTATCAGTCCTTTAGTCTCTTCCATGTGGCTTAACTCTGACTTGTTCTAGTTAGCAACCTTGTCTTGTACATTTCTTTTAGTTAAACTCATTTCCTGTGGGTCACTACATCAAGTACTTTTTGAAAGTGCAGATAGATTAGATATATTTTCTTTGCCTAGAAAATATACAAACTTATCAAAGATATCTATCGAATTGTCTCATATGAGACATATTCCTAAATTTCTTCCTGTTTATTCATCTGAATGGGATTAACAGGTTTTAGATTTTTACAACATCAGAATATACAAGCATGTTTTCTGTTTCTTCAGAAGACCCCCTCATATTTGCACCCCAATTTATCTCAGCCCAATTTGAAAGAAGGATTTAGGCCTCAGAAGTATGAAGTTCTAGCAAGTTTTATGACAACTGGTAGGTGGGATGGATATAGAGGGGACAAATCTATTAAAAAATCCCATGTTATTGGATCTGCTTCCACCAAAGCAATCTGCTCTGTCCATGGTAACACACGTATTAAAGCTCATGTTTTAGCAGACCTAAATATCTCGTTGTACCATTGTGACTGTGCTGCTTCCATGCTTGGGGCGATGACTGGATTGAGAACCTTCACCATAAAGAAATCCTAGGGTCTTTTCACACCTAACTTCTCCTCAACCAAGCTGCTTCTCAGACTGTCCGAACAATACATTTGTCATCATTTGTCTTTTGAAATCAAGGACCTCACTTTCAGACTAACTTTTTCATTTTCTCCTCTTTTTAAAGGATTTCATTCAATGAAGTTGGATGAACTTGGAATCCCATCACTAGAATTGTAGTGTATGATTACCTAATCTATATTCCCATAATTTTTGACTGTAACCAATATTATCTTGTCACATTTTGTTATGTATTGCCATAGCAATCTCCCTAGAAAAAAAAATACCTGTAACAATGTGATCTTATGTGTTTGAGAAAGGCTTTTCAATGTATAAACAATCATTTTTATGTATGTGGAAACAAATGTATCTGATTTTCTTTTATACTGAAGAGAGTACTTCCCTTAGCTATTCCTTATATAGTTAGGGAACTCTAATTAAATAATACTAATTTATTTACCTCTTCTTCTCTAAACTTTCCATATCCTCATTCCCTTTGAAGGACTGTAAGTAGGTTTCATACTCTATGATGGAAAACCAAGTTCCACATATTATTCAAGAGTTTATTATGGCTTTAAACTAACATCATTGCAAAAAGTTAAGAGAAAGAAGAAAAAGAAAGGACAAAAAAAACCCCAAGATCGAATTTAATCTGCAAGTGACATTTAAATAGGCAAAAAGCAAAGATATAATTTGATCAAGATTCAGAGATGATTTATTACTTCTCTTGTGATAAAAGCCAGAGGCTTTCATCATGTATGAATGCTCCATTGTGCTGGATGCTTTACATAGCATAATGAAATGTCAGGCCCCTTCACTCTTCTACATTAAGAATTTGTTAGAAGATAATGTAAGGATCGTCCAGATTCTAACTGCCTATGCTAGGAACAAGTATCTTGAAACTTTATTGACTACTTCAGTTTTAAGACTCCTCTTATTAACAGAGAACTGACATTTAATAAAACAAAAGACAAAAGGTAGATAGTGACAGAGGAAAGAACAACAAGAAAAAATTAAGGAATCCTATAGCAATCTTAGCACACAAGGCACTGGCATTCATTGTATCCCATTTCAGATAGCTTGCACACCCAAAGTTGAACTCAAAATCTAAGGTTTTCTTTACAGCCAATCACAAGAAATCAGCATATCTAGACTGAGATTCATGTAAGTCATTTCAATAATTTCAACTCTAGTGTGATGTGTATTACACCATACAAGTGGCCATACGTTTTCATAAAGCAAGCCTAAAATGACTAGCTCAGATTAAGGGTATGCATACATTCACATATATGTATATTGTGCATATAGATCATTTTCTGGGAGGATTTGCATGGATATTACAGCAAAACAATTGCTTTTGGACACGTAATTTGGGCAACTCTATCTTCATGCAAAGAAACTCTGCAAACAGGATATATACAAGCTGAAAAAATAAATTGTGCTGATTTGGGCTGGAATAGAATTAATTTTCTTCATAGTAGCTGGCATGGGGCTATGTTTTGGATTTGTGATCAAAACTGTGTCGATAACACACTGATGATCTAGCTATTGCTGAGCAGTGCTACACAGAGTCAAGGCCTCTTCTGCTTCTCTCTCTGCCCCTCCCAGTGAGTAGGCTGGGGGTGCATAAGAATTTGGGAGGGGACACAGCTGGGACAGCTGACCCCAACTGACCAAAGGGATGTCCCACACCATATGACGCCATGCTCGGCACATAAAGCTGGGGGAAGGAGGAAGGAGAGACATTCAAATTTATGGCATTTGTCCTCCCAAATAACCATTCTGCATGACGAAGCTGTGCTTTCCTGGAGATGGCCAAACATCTGCCTGCCGATGGGAAGTAGTGAATGAATTCCCTATTTTGTTTTGCTTGTGTGCACGGCTTTACCTTTTGCTTTACCTATTAAACTATTTAATGAAAACCCAGAAGTAAGTTTTCTCACTTTAGCCCTTCCAATTCTCTCCCCTGTTCCATTGGTGGGGGAATGAGCAAGAGGCTGGGTGGAGCTGAGCTGCCTACCAGCGTTAAACCACAACACGAATATATACAACTTCAATAATAAGGCAATTATTTATTGTCTAACACACAAACGATGGCTAGAATGTAATGAGCTCCTAGCCTAAGCTTCAGTTCATCATGCCAGTAAGCTACCTGACTACGTTTTCCTGGCCAGGCAGGCATCAATCAGGAGCAGAAGGGGTGGCCTCTGCTGCTCACTAAAATATATTCTCCATGTTGCTGACTTGCTATTGTCCACCAACTGTCAGCGCCTTGTTTTTTGCTTTGGGATCTTATATTTTTCAGTGCTAATGTTTTCGCTCTTGAATTCTCCAAACATTCTCCACCTCAACAACCCTGCCTCTGTCTCTAATTTTACCTTTGTTATCTTCCATGGCTCTGCTCTAGAGTCTCTCACAGTTCTTTGTCACAGCTTAGCAATTTCCTCTGAAGTCTGAGCCAAGGTTGCGCAGCTGGGCCATATCAAACCTCGGCCTTGGATCCTTGGAGCACAGAGAGATAAAGCCATGGGAAGGAGGGAAAGGTTACAGAGGGTTTACAGGGAGAAGAATATAGAGCATTTACAGGAAAAAAATGAAGGGGAAAATGGAGAAGCTTTGTAGATATACATGTGGTGTTTCTCCTATCTGTACAACATAGCTTGGGTGAGAGAAAGAAAATTTGAAAATGTAATTTGTTGAGGATAAGGAATGGTACCTTACATGGTTTGGGGTGGGAGAAAATCACCTAATACTACCTTTCGTAGTGGTAAGAGAGAATAAGAGACAAGAAGGAAAGGCACAAAAAATAATTTGAAAATTAAGACCAAAAGCAGTTTGTATTTTCTATGATGGAGAAAAGGAAATTACAGGAAAGAGACAAAGGGAACTATGATGTGGGTAGAATACAACTTTTGCTTCAATATATTGAAAGTAGGAGGGGTCAGTGGAAAGATTGTTCCCGTGATAGAAACGCAAATGCAAATTACATAGATGAGAGGTTTTACCTATGAACAGATAAGTCTTTCAGATGCCATGGGAAAAAGTAATCAGCATTGAGAGAGAGGCCTTTCCAAAAAGAGGGCCAACATACTGGACTCATTCATTGACAGTGAAGATTTTGAACGTGTCTGAGTTACTGGGAAAGAAGAGTAAATAAGAGAAAAGATCAGTAAGATGAAGCATATCAAGATACTTCAGTTGTGATGAATTTAAACTAAGAGATGACATTTGTGAGGCAATACCAAAACGACAGCCTGAAACCAAGCACTTTCCTTTAGGATTCATTGAAATCATTATATTGATGTGTGACAAGAATTGTATTTCTGCCCTTATACAGGAAAATGCTTATGAACCTGCCTAACCTCAAATATGTTCTCACATCTCCCTTGGCACTATTGTCAACAATTTTCAGCAACTTGTCTTGTGATCCAGATCTGGGATTAAATATCTTCGAGGGGACAATTCCTTGTTCATTTAAATAGGGTATGCTGGGAGAATGGTAGCAGGACTAAGCAAAAAACTGTAGAGGGAATGGACAAGATAGGGCTTCCAACCCAGCAAAATATTAATATTCTCCAGGTAATAGTTCTGCATTGTACTTTATTGCTGTCTGATTAGTATTCTTTTATCGTGCTTTATGAGAGAGACTAATGTGATTATACATTAGCCGCATTAGTAAAAACAAAAAAAAAGGAAGATGATAAGTTTCAATTAAAAATTATGCTAATTTGATAGGATGGAAAATTACTTATGTAGGGTATAAACTTATTACTAAGATATATTGGCTGTCCTTAGGAAAAGTTTCACAGTGCTTATGAGTATTTCTTTTACAATAGTTCATTCCACAAAAAGGAAGAGACAAGGGAGTCTCTTGTAAAGCTGACACTACTCTCAATTTATTGTTGAGTTCAACAGAACCAGTTCTAACAATAAAGCCCGGACTGGCAGTTTGGATATGTTTAGCCTGCCATGCCACAGAGATACTGGAGTTCATTATGGACAAGCTGGTTTGCCTTTTAGGAGTAGATAGTATAGCTGTCCACATCGACGTGCCTTGTTTCTTGACAGCTCTGATGAGTCCATGCCAAGCACTGTGCTAATTTGGCCATACTACATTTCTTTCCTTAGACCTCTTAGAATTTAGAAGCTTTTCCTTAAGGCAGTTTCAGGCACCATGTACCTTTGCTGTGCTTGGAGGAATGTGCATGCTCTTGAATTGTTCTGCACAGTTTTAAGGTTTGTTTTTTCTATTTATAAGTGAATTCATGTACACCCACCAGTAACCTGAGTCTATGACCTTGATCATTTAGCCTTATGTAAAGATGTGGTAACTCTGATATATTTCTAAAATAACTATAAACTCAGAAACACACACCTTGAATAAAATTAAACTACTCACTGCTAATAAGAAGAAAGATAGCATGAAAGATATCTATGTGACATTCTTCTTTAATTACTCAGTGTTCTGTAATTTAGACTTTACATAAAATTATTTTAAATATGCATTTGTAGAAACTTTATTTACATTGATTCAAAGCTTATGCCTGGGTGTCAGCGTGCCTGAAATATTTAATTTAGGACATATTGGAGCCTGCACAAGAAATAAAAAACTATGAACTGAACAAAAAACAGTTTTTCAGGTTTTCCTTCTGAAATCAAAACTTAACATTTTCTAGCATACTCTATTTCCTTCCATTTCTGGTAGAAGAAAAGCAAAGGAATTCTCCAAAACAGAAAGATTAAGGCTGTCTTCTTCCCACCTGCCCAACAGTCTGACTTTCATGCAGGACAAAGAGACTGTAGTTCCTTCTCTCACTGGGAAAACCCAAATCAAGGCCTGCCACAGCAATATCCTACCCATCAGGTGAAAGCATAGAGTGAGGATGGACCAGCAATCTCTTCTGTAGGAGTTTTTCCACTTTGCACTGTATACCTAAGTATTAACACCAAAACGGGAAAAAAGAAAGAAAGCTTCTATACCCTTTTTGGAACACACACATACAAACCAATCCTTGCAAACCACCTGCAAAGGAAAACTTGATCTAGTCCCTGCCAGCAAATAGGGAGAGTATGGTTTGGATCGAGTGGCATTTAAATCCATTCCAAGAGACCTGGAAGCCCAGAAGCTATAGCACTTCTTCTGCAGCAGTGAGATTTTATTTTAAAGATCATCTATAAATCAAAAAGAAAAGAGATTTGAACTCAGATTTCCAGGAAACTGTTTTAACTTCTAAGCTACATTCCAAATTTGGGTTTATAAAACCTGACTCTTCACATTAAACTATTAGCAGAGTGCAAACAAATTTGGGCATAGTCTCTGGAGAAATAAAATACCTTTAATCAACAAATAGATTCATTTATAAGAAAAAGTCCAGTACTAGTCCAACTGGGTAGCATATACTTCATTTAACTCAAGCCATCTGAGAGCTAGATGTTTAACCCCTCTAGGGTTAGTGGAGAGAGAGTTAATTTCAGAGGGCAATTTATCCTATCCAGCTTGGACATCTATTTTATAACACTGTGAATAATATGCTTGAAGTGCTTATCAAGTAGCAGAGAGGAGTTGTTTAGACATGCCTCTTTTTGATGGCTGATGATGGGGAAAATGAATATCACACAATGATTCTTATCACCTCCCACTTCTAATACTACAAGCAGTAGCTTATTTGTCCTTCAGGCTCCTTCTCCACCTGCAGAGCTGCAATTCCTGGACTCATGTAATGGTCCAGGAACAAGAAGGAACAAGACCATCAGGACCAGAACCAGCTGAGCCTGAACCATGTGTTCACATTGAGAGGGAAAAGCTGACAGCTGACAGTCCTGCAAAAGATGGAGGCTCCTGTCTACAAACCTGCCCTGATAACTCAGGGGGATTCTTGACTGCCAAGAGGCCTCCAGGCTATCAATTCTTGCTGCTCATCGATGAGATTGCCACCAATGACACTGCCAGGTATGACCTTGAGAATATCAAGAGTGACTATTGGTATCTGGAGATGAGGGTGAAGCATCTCCAGTTTCTCTGAATTGGTTTTCAGTCTTTCTCTCTCACACCCCCTGCGTTGGTAGGAGGAATAGGTCCCCCCAAGATAGTCATCTAAATCTGGCAAATATTTTGTTTCAGTTTCTGATTGATTCCTAGGGCGAGGGTGTTTCTGACAAACAGATGAAGTTTGCACTGCAATTGTCTGTTCTGGTGGAGCTGTCAGTTGTGGCCATCACCCCAGATTTAGATAGCTTTTGAAGATCTCACCACTGCAGGTCAGTCCAGGAATTAAAATAAGGACCTTATAAAACACTTGCTATAATTTGCCTCCAACTGCTAAGTCTGCATCTCTGTCTGAAAGAGGGAAGGCAATGGACACTCTGATTTCTACATTATCAGCAGGATTAAAATTTGTCTATATGTTCTTTTGTATCAAATTAAATGTCAAAATGTGATAAGGTTACTGTATTTTATTCCTGTCAACATCATTCTCAATATGAAGGATTTCACTCATTATTTGTGAATTGCTGCTTTACAATTATATCTTAATTGACTTGATCACCAACTCGAACACTTAATATTACAGTATCATTAGCACATTTATTATTCATCTAAATCATACAATTACAGCAATTAAATTGGTTGCCTTTTAAACACTTGGTTCACTGATCTTTAATTAGACGTCTATGAACTGAATTACATGGAAAAGGTGCTAAATGTTACAATAGTAGTGAAGGGGTTTATTTGCCATATTATACAGGACTGATTTAGATAAATGTCATATGTATTACAACATGCCACCTCCTTGATACTTCCTGGTTACCTAGTGATTCAGAGACTACCTATTAAATAACATGATAGGAAGCTATGTTGTTTTTTCAATACGGTATAGGCTACATATAGAAGGAGCATAAACATAATTAAGCAATTCAAATCCAGAGCTTAACTTGCAATATAGTAAAAGTTTAGTGTTTTTTTCTTTTTCTGTCATCCATTTTCACAGAAGGGAAGACCCTGATTTCATGTTTACAGGCTATATGTGCATCTTTGATCCCTGCCTGAATCCTCCTAACTGTTAGTTTTCATGTATGCTATTCTCCTATCTTAAGAAATTAAATTTCTAGTGTAGTAGGCAAGAATTTTCACTTTAAATACACAGAAAGAAGCACATATTGTTTGGTAGGAACCTTTCTTTTTCCATGAATACACTAGCTAAGTGTTTCTTCTCAGTCAAAAGAGCAAGTTCAAGGAACAGCTAACACAACAGGAAACATAATCATGCCACTATATAAATCCATGGTTTGTTTAAATCTTAAATTCTGGGTGCAGCTATAATCCCCTAATCTCTAAGAAAATAATAGAACCGCAAAACATTGAGGGAAGAATGATCTAAGGTATGAACCTTTGTTTCCTCCCGTATGAGGAATGACTGAGTCACTAAGGGTCTTCAGTCTGGAAAAGAGATGATTCAGGGGAGATATACTATAGGCCTATAAAATCATGAAAAGCATGAAGAGGTTGAATAAAAATTCGTTATTCATTCTGTCTTCTAATACAAGAAGAATAGTAGGAACTATTAGTCAAAGTTAGTTGAAGCAAGGTGCAGAACAAACTGGAGGAAATGGTTATTCATGAAAGGGCAATAGACATATGGAACCCCTTGCCAATGAATACAATGAAAACAAAAGGCTTCAGAGAAAACTGGAGAAGCCGTTGCAAGAGGGATTCTTTATTATGCAGTGTAGAAAGCTGAATATTTTTAATAAGGAATTTTTAAATTATTTTTTCAAAAAAAAAAATCTGTTTTCACAGACAATCTAACAAAAAAAAACCCAAACCATCAAAAAACCGAACAAATAAACAAAAGCAAACATTTTTACTAAGAAGCACTGTAATATATTTTGCATGTCTTATGTCCTACTTGTCCTCTTTGAAGCAATCTGTTTGGACAAATAGGAAGTCTGTGATGCATCCTGACTTTTGTCTTGCTTGGTTGTTTGGCTATCTAGTCTGAGACAGTCTGACTGTGGAAACAGTCAGAATAGGGACACAGGACACCTGAACTGCATTCCCTATAAATATTTCTGACAGTATTTCTCAGCAGAGTATTTTTTTGTTTCTCTGATGAAAGTTCATCTATTACAAAGAAAGCAATTAAAAATATGCATCACCCTTCAGTCAGAATCTTCAGTTTATGATGTTTTGCTGCAAATTCAGCAGTTCCAAAGCTCAAAAAATCTGAAGAGGTGTAGCATGGGCTAATTTCTGAAGTGCTGAATAATGTAATGTTCAAGTGACATATGGTCAACCAGAAGCTGAGCTACAGTTTTGTTTTTTTTCTTTCCATATTATCTTGAATAGTCTACTTAATCTACTCTCTTTCACCTCTCCTTATACAGAGTAGGGATAATATTTCACTATTTCCCATGGACATGAGAGGACAAAAATCCATTAATGACTAAGAGTTGTTCAGGTCTTATGTTGACGAGGATCATACAAGTGCTTAGCAGGATAATACAGTATTCTGGCTGTGCTCTTTTAATGAAGCCATTAACAATTCACAAAAGCCAACGATGAATTTTAAGCAATGAATAGAACTAACAGTAGTTAATTTCAGAAAAGCTTTGATAACATTCTCAAACTGCAAAATGAAGAGTATCAAATCGTTAACAGGGGAGTTAATTAGAAGTGATGCAATAACACAAGAAACTTAATAGGTGAGATCATTATATGAAGTTTAGTGATACAAAGATTCTCAAAATCAGGTTAATCTTCCTATATTGAATGATAAAAGGAAAAATCTGCTTTATTAAATTTCTTAATTGAGACTTATGCAGCAGTACAACAAAACCTGAAAGATCATGAAAATGATAGCTATGAGTAGGAGCACTTCCAAGAACCTCAGGGTACTTCAAGCTGTAGCTCAACTAATGACACATTTTTCCGCCTCTTTTTTTCCCAACTCCTCATAACCTCCATCTTCTGACTTGGGAGGATATTCCCTACTGATGTCTCTACTCCCTACTGTGTTGCTTCAGAAAGGTTTTTATCAGATGAATCTTTCAACACCATTTTCCATAATCTGCCTTCTTCCAGTATGTCTATCTTTTCTTTTGTGTAGGGAAACTCAAAACAAACTTCAAAATTCCATTTCCCTATTTAGATTTTGACCTACAGCCTTCCTACCAAGACTTACAGGCTATGTCTACACTACCAATGAAAAGAGGCCTATCAGCCAATTCATTGCATTTACTTTTGTTAGTCCCCTCTACAGAAGGTTTTTCTTGCAGATAGGAAAAGTGGACATCTCTTACGACCTCATTCTATCTGGTGGTGGAGATGTCTCCTCTGCCTGAAAGTATTGCTGTTTATTTTTAAATAGTTCTTTATAGAGAAAAAAAAAAGGACAAAAACTTTTTTATGAGCATATTCACTGCAATTTCAGTACCTACACAAATGTAGTTAAGTATATGCATGACCAGGCTTATAAAATACATCTAAATTCAAGAAGATTCTTAAGTATTAAGTGTTTTATGACTCAGCTGTGTACATTTAAAAGTAATAGCTTCATTAATACGAAAGAATTGAATAAAGTTATATAGCATGAAGTTTTTAATTTGTTTCCAATAGTTTAATGCACTTTGGCATTTCCAAATTTTTTTTTTTTTTAAATTACAGGCTAATTACAGATATATGTCAGATTCCACTCAGCTAGGTCACTAGCACTCAGTCACGTGAAGAAGAAGTCTTCAAAATATTAAAGAAAAATAAAAGCTTTGAATGCATAAAGTGATATCTTTCCTTAGATTTAGACATTTCTCTAGTTATAAAAAGTTCCCTCAAACAACATCACATAAATCACTTCAGAATCTGTAGATTAATGCAAGAAAATATTAAAAATATCAACAGGATTGGGTGGTTATGTGCTCTTGAAAATCTCAACAGAACTCAGACTCATCCCACTTCTTTAGCTACCCTGCTGGTGTTTCTACCAGGAGCTAATTCTCCCCTTCTGGCCCATGCAGCTATTAGAATTGCCCTGCAGAAGTGTCTTTCTCTCTCTGTTCTAAGTTCCCTACTAAGGTTTTGATGATCCGATCCTGTTTTTAGGTACCTTGGTTATATATCTATGGTCAACAACCAAGGAACAGAAACCTGTCTTTTCTTTACCTCAAATACCTCTATAGATGACTTATATTTGTTCACATTCACTTACTTGCTTTCTCTAGAGCCCACCTGCAGCCATAACCATGTAAAGGTATATACTTCCCTAAATAGTTTCTCTGTGCAGCAAGGTTTTATTTGAATTGAGATCATTATAATGTCTCATCTTTCAGTTATCAATGCACAGATTGGTATGGATGAACTGATAAGAACACAAGTGTGCTCCTATCTGAAAGCGAAGTAAATTCACAGTGTAGTAATTCAACATGTGTAAAAGCGTGTGTGGGCTTATTTCCAGTACACAGTACTTTGGCAGTGATCTTGTCATCATTCTGAGCTGCTTTGTATTCTATCTAGGACCAACAGCTGTGTTTATTCATTTGCCTTCTGCTGTTCAGGGGTCACAGTGACAGGATGGTATTTCCATCTTAAATATTGATGTGGAGTTAAGCTACGTAGTGGAGGTCCCAAATCTTCTCTTCCTTCAGGGTAAGGCAAACTTCTGGGAAGCTCTGGAGATGAAGGATATTTTTGAGGATATCCTTAAAGGGATCACCACACAAAAGTATAACCAGAAGCTAGGTAATGAGCAGAATCAGAAATCTTCTCACAAGAAAGTAAGAATGTGGTGTGCAGCAGTCCAGGGGTGCTCCTGTCACCCATCCATAGTGTGAACTAGCTGGCACAACTTCGTCATGCAGTCTGGTATCCCTCATCAATGGGCAATCTAGGATTGTAATGCAGACTTCCTCAAAGGTCTCACTCAAACCTAACGCTCATTCAGTGTGCAAGCATCTGGCCAGATACCACAGGATCCCTTAAAAAATCTGAACTCTACCCAACCACCCTCCTCCCATGCCTGCTTAAAAGCACAGTCTTCAGTCTCCCACAGGGTTTTCAGTTAATACTTTTTTCTGGTCTCATTAGGTTTGATCTTACCATGAGTATTTTGTATTTCCTTGTATGACACATGGGAAGTATTTATACGTTAGTTGTTGTGTTTTCATGTTCAGTGGATAAAAACTAGTGTCCTTTGAGTGACCTCTTGTCCTCTCTACCCTTCCTCCAAGTGATAAAAACAGCTACCACTCCGCTAGACTTGCAGAATTACTGTGTGAGCTGTCTGCTCTTAGCAAGCTACTCATCTTTCACTGACTTTCCCACCCTTCTTCATTTTACAGCTTCCACTCTCATACTGTCAGAATAAGACAGGGCTGACTTCTTGCCTCAGGCAGAAAAAGTCGCTGTCCCCTTCCAGGGGTGCACAGATGTATGGCTGCACTGGTGGATAACATCAATGCATAGCTTGAAGATTTGCCTTCACTTGCTTGAACTACTCTTTTCTATACCTCCTGAGCCCTCACAGTGATGAAATGGCTTTCAGTGTAATAATGGTTTGAAAAGAGGCAAAGTGGAACCACTAACCTGCCCCTACCAAACCACTTTCTCTAACAAATGCCTGAAGTCTTGTCTTCCAATGGATCACAATACGGAACACCCCTCGCTGCCTACAGCCACTGCTAGAGAGACTGATGCATGTAGACTCCATTCATGCTGGACATAAAATGTAAAATGACTGGCTGAAGGATCCCCCAGTCCTGGGTGGAAGATGGGAGAATGGTATCTCTAGGTTGGCTGGCAACCCCTGCCCCCTCAAGAGCAAAACAAATAATCCTCCAACCCATTATGGTATGCAGTGGTATGTAAAACAGACAAAGGACAAAACCAGCATTGTTATTTTCCTTGCTGGCACAGCACATGTCTGACAGCATTACAGCTCTCTAAGGACACCTGAGTTAATGATCGCTCAATATCTTTGTGTCATCCAAGGAGGCAGAGGAAAAAATCGAAAAGATAAATGTATGGGAAACTCTCCACTTTTTTTGCAATTTGGGTATGGAGAGGATGAGGCCTTCCTCAAGGCTGAGAAAGAGTAGGACATTAGAGTTTAGGTCTACCCTGAGAACTGGTAGAGGTGGTCTTTGTCATAGCCACCAAGCTGGCCAAGAAATGGCCAAGAAGCATCTTAGAAAGGTGCATGTGGCCACATGAAAAGACAATTGGGAGAAATTTTCAATATCATGAAAAATACTTAATCAGAGTACCTTTTCCCCAGTCTACTTGCCTTTTCACACCACAGCTTTGAGTAGCTACATCTCTGCCAGTCTCAGAGATGCTTTCTATTCAATCCACTATCTGTGGGAGCACCATTTCTTTCCCATATGGTGTTAGATACACCAGCTTCTGCATTTCCACCTTTGAATTTTACTTGCCAGTGAAATTCAATTATTTCTGTCAAGGCATTCCAATTGTCATGATTCCTCAACAGTGGCTAACTAAAAACAAACAAAAAAACCCAGTCAGATGAATAAACATAAATTAACAGCACAGCTACAAAGTGATGTTAAAGAATAATTAAAAAGAATTCTAGGTTCAGGCCTCATAACAGCAACTGCTTTCAGAGCCTTTCCAATATATGCCATACGGCATCACAGAAAAATTGTACAATGCCAATGACACAAATAGGAGGGCAAAAAACCACTGAGACCCTGCCCACCTGGCAGGCAATTCATATAACAAAAGTCCTCATAGCTTTTGAGCAAAATCGGTGCAAAGTAATGCCCTTCTTTTTTGCCCCAATAGACGAGCCCTTTAGAGTAAAACCTAGGACTACGTTCTGGAAAATCTTTGTTAGTTTTATTTTGTTGGCATGTTTCTCACAATAGGTATCTTTAGCAAGCTGAGCTTGTCTGTAAGCACAAGATATAAATGGCCATAACCCCACCTGCCAAAACAGCAATTTTTGCTAGTTTTTGTCAACAAAGGTTTCACAGTGTGTGATTTTTTATTACTTTAAAAAGAAATGTAAAGATTACTCAAATAACATTTGGCTGGCTAATTACAAATACAGCCCTCCTCTCCATCTATTTTTCAATAGTAGGCTGATCAATAGGGTTTCGTTCACTCAGTGTGTACCGGATATCTGAAAAAAGAGAGAGCATCATCTGTACAGTAAGAAAGATATAATGGACAGTTCAAAATAAAGTACTGTGCCTGACCATCTGTGTGATCTTCAGGCTCTCATTTCACCTCTCTAACCCTCCGTTTCCCCTCCCACATTTTATTTCATCTCTCAGTCTAGAGAGTTCTTTGTGATGGACTGACAGTGTGATTAAATAATGCCTAGTAAAACAAGATTCCTGTCTTGTAGAAGTCCCAGTACATTATTTTAATAAATCCAAGGGATAACAATGACATTTATTATTAACAATGGAAATTCTACTGCCACTTTCCTTATTTCCCATCATAAGGGCTATAAGTTTGTAAGTACTTCAGGGATTTTCCACCTAAAACCTGAAAAATAATATCTAGGCTCCTACATGACATAAATGGTTTTGAAAAATTATCCTAATGCCATTAATTCAGCTTCATTGCTAAATTTTGAAACACAGTACCAGAATTACATTCATTCTTCATTCTTGGCATTCTAGAAAAAAAGAGTTTGTGCACTTAAATACTCAAGAATAATTTCTTAGGAGAGTTTTACAGGTCCTTTTGAAAATGTGACCTTTAATGCTGCTGTGCTTTGGAGAAAAATGTCAAGTTTTTATTATTCATTTTTTTTAGTTCGCATAAATTGCAATACACTGACAAGGAAAGATAGACTTTGACTGAACAAAAAAAGTTACATTTCCAAGTAAACCAAGTGAAGTTTTGCCTAAATGAAGGGGCTGTCAACCTTTAAAAAAACCCCAACAACTCATCTACTGGGTAAAGGAAACAGCGTGTCTCATGCTAATACTGCAGTACACTGTAAATCACATATGCCAGAGGTGCAGATGATTTTTGACTTTAACCTGGCTCTACCAAAATGCCCTTTCCAACACTTCCATTTTACAAAGTGAAGTTAAATAGTTGCCTATTAGGTTGCACATGCTAAAGGCTAAATAAAATCACCAAAGATAAAGAGACATTAATGTAGAGATATAGAGCTAGAGATAAATATTGGACCATTGTTCCTTACAGACACAACATGTTCATAAATGGCAAAAATGACTGACAAGCACTGAAGTGCCCAAATTACTGGTTTGGGCAAAACAGATGGTACTTTTAGGCCTCTATTTTGTCTCCTCTGGTGACCAGAAACTTTTAAAAGTAACTGCAGTAAGAATCCCATAAAGAACAATTGGTGAGACATGTGCCTAACCCAGAAAGACTCCCTCAAACCTGAGGCAATCTATGGAAGTCTAATGCCCTGAACCGTAAAGCTACATCTCTCAGACAGTTTTATTAAAGCATATACTTGCACCAAAAGAGACACAGTATAAAGATAAAGTAAAAATAAAAAATGTTCTAAATTTTCTCCCTGTCACTTAGTATCCTGCAGGGGTGTTTACTGAGAGGTCCTCTTGCTCTTCTCTGTAATCTTCATGGCCACAGCATGCCTTCAACACATTAAAGAGACATAGATGGCGGGATTGAAACTCTCACTTTTATCAGTTTGTGCAACGTTCATTTTGAGAGTGGTAATTTCTGTCTAGAAATATTCCTGGATGCCTAAAATCTGTGCCACAACAAAAGGCAACTGACAACCCCTGGCAGCCCTTAGCCGTCCTATGAATGCTTCTGTGGAGGACTCTACAGTACAAATACAAGGAGACAGGACAGTATCCCATATGTACGTGTCCACATGACCACCTAATAAATGCTTATTTAGTCCAAAGTGTCTGACATCATATTTACCGCACATTTGTGGCTGGCCCTGAGGGCCTAAAAACATGGTACAGGTACAAATTTTGGCCTGTCATTAATTCACACCATGAAGGCAATAAAATGGATACTATAGAAACCCTCTAAATATGCTGAAGAGAGGAGGAAAAAAATTTTTATCATACAGTGCAACACATCAAACCAAGGTGAATTGACTGTAACCTTGTTTTTTTACACTTGGTTCCAGTCCAGCGTGAGTTTGCTCCAGGGCAGCAAACTGTTTTTGTGTGTAGTTGCTCAAAGCTGCTACATGCAGGCTATTGTTTCAGTCTTTCTTCCCATGGGCTGCTCTGTTCATGCATGATTATTTTACCTTTGCTGTAGCTTAAATACTTTTTGAGGCTAATTCTTCAAGCCTAAGAAGGATATCAGCCAGGAAATCAGGGTTTCTCTATATGTTAGTGCATGCATATGTATATTTTGATCACAATATAAAGACAGAAGGAAAGTAAGTTGCTTTTTTCTTCACACTAATCCTCAAACTGTTTTCAGAGTCGGGAGCAGAAGGAACATTGGGTTTTTTTCCTCATTGTTGCCATGTAACTTTCTTAAGAGGACTGTTTTGTAGCTGCAGAGATTTGAGGTAATGAGAAAATTATGGTACATAGGGCACTTAGCACAATTCTTTCATCCTGCCTCCAGCATTTCTCTTCTTGCCAAGTTCTTTGACTTTAAGGAGGTACCACAATCTTACAGACTGCTTCATAAAAATTAAAGAAGAAGAAGAAGAAGAAGAAGAAGAAGAAGAAGAAGAAGAAGAACAAGAACAAGAACAAGAACAAGAACAAGAAGTTCCTATTCAGCTGGTCTGAAATTTCCTACCAAATAAAGTGTCATCAAAAAATGTGGGTGCAATGAGCAAGAAATATTGAACTCAAAGTGGCTCAGATTTGAGGAACTTTTAGTGGATTCAAGGCAAGATTTCAAAGAAACTATTGTTGAAATCATGGCAAAGATGACCTCATTACAAAATACTGAAAACTAAAAACTGGGACCTATATGTAGACCTGACAAGTAACAGTTAGGTTTAACTTTCGGTTGCTTTTTAGTTTTGAAAATGGCATTGGACACAGGGTCAGGACACTTGAGTGAAACCTAAATCACAAAAGAAAGAAAAGAAAAAAAATGATATCTCTACTGAACTAGAAGTTTCATCTTGGCTACGTCTAGCCTGCCATTAAAATGCTTTACTGCTACATGAAAACACTCAAGTTTTTACTGAAAACAACCAATTCTTAAAGAAAAAGCATGAGTGCAAAATGAATCTGCTACAGTCAATTTAGACTTCTCCAGCTTTGCCCTTTGCGTCATTCAGCTCAACTCATTCTAACATTATTATGACCCTGGTCATCCTCAGGGTTTTCAGGCCTCTGAGCTGGGAGATGGAGATAGGACACAGAATGAAGTCCCAGTTGTCGAAGAGGTGGCAGTCACTGACCTGCTCCTCCACCCGAATGCCCACAAGTCTATGGGGCCAGACGGGATCCACCTGAGGATACTGAGGGAACTGGCAGAGGAGCTTGCCAAGCCACTCTTCATCATTTATCAGCAGTCCTGGTCAACCGGGGAGGTCCCAGATGACTGGAAGTTAGCTAATGTGACACCCATCTACAAGAAGGGTCAGAAGGAGGATCTGGGGAACTACAGGCCTGTCAGTCTGACCTCGGTGCTGGGGAAGGTCATGGAACAGATCATCTTGAGTGCCATTATGCGGCATGTGCGGGACAACCGGGGGATCAGGCTCAGCCAGCATGGGTTTATGAAAGGCAGGTCCTGCTTCACTAACCTGGTCTCCTTCTATGACAAGGTGACCCACTTAGTGGATGAGGGGAAGGCTGTGGATGTTGTCTACTTGGACTTCAGTAAGGCCTTTGACACCGTCTCCCACAGCATTCTCCTGCAGAAGCTGGCTGCTCACGGCTTGGACAAGTGCACTCTGTGCTGGGTTAAAAACTGGCTGGACGGCTGAGCCCAGAGAGTGGTGGTGAATAGAGCCAAATCCAGTTGGCGACCGGTCACGAGTGGTGTTCCCCAGGGCTCAGTGTTGGGACCGGTCCTGTTTAATATCTTTATCGACGAACTGGATGAGGGGATTGAGTGCACCCTCAGTAAGTTTGCAGATGACACCAAGTTGGGTGGGAGTGTCGATCTGCTGGAGGGTAGGAAGGCCCTGCAGAGGGACCTGGACAGGCTGGATTGTTGGGCCGGGGCCAACTGTATGAGGTTCAACAAGGCTCAGTGCCAGGTCCTGCACTTGGGTCACAACAACCCCAGGCAACGCTACAGGCTTGGGGAGGAGTGGCTGGAGAGCTGCCTGGCAGAAAAGGACCTGGGGGTGATGGTTGACAGACACCTAAACATGAGCCAGCAGTGTGCCCAGGTGACCAAGAGGGCCAATGGCATCCTGGCTTGTATCAGGAATAGCGTGGCCAGCAGGAGCAGGGAGGTGATCGTGCCCCTGTATTTGGCACTGGTGAGGCCGCACCTCGAATACTGTGTCCAGTTTTGTGCCCCTCACTACAAGAAGGACATCAAGGTGCTGGAGTGTGTCCAGAGAAGGGCAACAAGGTTGGTGAAGGGTCTAGAGAATAAGTCTTACAAGGAGCGGCTGAGGGAGCTGGGGTTGTTTAGTTTGGAGAAGAGGAGACTGAGGGGAGACCTTATCGCTCTCTACAGCTACCTGAAAGGAGGTTGTAGAGAGGTGGGGGTTGGTCTCTTTTCCCAAGTAACAAGTGACAGGATGAATGGAAATGGCCTCAAGCTGCGCCAGGGCAAGTTTAGGTTGGATATTAGGAAAAACTTCTTTACCGAAAGAGTAGTCAGGCATTGGAACAGGCTGCCCAGGGCAGTGGTTGAGTCCCCATCCCTGAAGGTATTTAAAAGACGGGTAGATGTGGTGCTTGGGGACATGGTTTAGTGGTGGACTTGGTAGTGCTAGGTTAATGGTTGGACCTGATGATCCTAAGGGTCTTTTCCAACCTTAACAATTCTATGATTCTATGATTCTATTAGTCCTATGAAATCTGTGCAAATAATCAAACATCCAGGAAGAATCCATCAGGAGTCATGTGAATGCAGGGAATCCCACTGTCTTCCTCTTTCTTTTAAGTTTCTAAGAAAAGCTTGAAAACATACCCTGAACATATCTCATTAATGCAGATGAGAAAGAAACTAGAAGAAAGAAAGGAAAAAATGCTGTAATATACCTGAAAAAAAAAATCTCCATGTGTATTGCAATTTATGTAGCATTCTCATAACTGGGGTGGGGAAAAGGGAAGGTAACTATTGATTTTTAAATGGCCAGGAATACTGCAGCTGGAAAAAGAGGAGAAGCAGGAGGTTAAATTCACTTAATAAATTTGTTGTGAGTTTGGCACATGGCAAATGGGCATGAAGTAGCCAACAATACATTCAGGTTGAGAACTAGAAGATATTTTCTGCTAAAAAAAGCAGTGACGCTCTGGAACATTTTTGTCAGAGGAGCTAAAAAACGACATGCTTTTGAGGTAGGTACAATTAGCTTGTAAATGAAATTATGCAGTATGGCTGCCTGGGATAACAGTGAGCTGGCTCACACACAGACCTTTTCAATCTTCTGCCTGTGACCTCATGCTGACTCCTACCATACCAGGATTACATCATCTTTTTTGGCTATGTGGGACTCATCATGGAAGGTTTTAGTTTTTTATTAAAATTGGAGAGCAGAATTTGTACATAAAGAATGGGAATTGTTGTATGTTTCTGTATCCATCCACAGATGCTTGTGTGTGGACAGACTAGAATACCATACTGCATCTTCTACAGCATTTGTCTTACTGAATTTCTTCCTTTTTAAACTGTGTGTATATTTACTCTATATTCCCTCTAGAATTGTTTAGCTGATCCACTGGCAAAAAAAATAAGTAATCTTTTAGGTGTTACAGCAAATGGCATCCTGTTAGCTGCAATGTGTAAATGAATCAGAAAAAAAAAGAAAAAGCTTCCTTATCTCCTCCACTTCAGGGCAATGCAAGCAGTGTGAGATACTTTTCTGGCAGAGGACAATTAGGAACATTGTCCTAGGAGGACCAGACTTCTCCACAAAGTTGATATTTAGTATACTTTGACATTTTTATCAGTTGCCTGTAAAGGACAGGAAGTTGTCCTACTCTACGAGCAGGGAAGTCTGTTTTTATATTTCCAACACTAAACTGTGAGCATTAGGTCCACCAGCTTTGGGCAAGCACATGGATTGAGTTTGACTTAGTGTGCAAAAGATGCTGTAGATGTGGACAACATTTAGCCAGCTCTGCGTGCTCCTAAAATATTCTGGTTGAGAATTATCCCATCTAAATTTAAGGATCTAGGATAGAAACTTAGGTGCTAAAGAATCCTTCTGTATTCAGTGGGGATAAAAAACGTGATGAGTAGCAGAGCATGGAAGTTGCTATGCATATATCACGCTCCTTTAGGATAGGTTATATGCACCCTTATGCAGTTGTGCAAAAGACATCCACTTCGTAGTGGCATTGCAGTCCTTGCATTAGGACTATGAGCATGGTTAAAAGCTAGTAATATGAACAGTAATCACTGAAAAGGGGGGGGGGGGCATTTCATTGTCTGTAGTCCTTTTTCTTTCCCATTTGCCCTGTGCACAGTGAAGCCTTCTCTACTGGAGAGAACAGTCGGATCTTACAGTGCATCCTGATTAATGCAACCACATTTCCAAATAAGTGAAAAATAGAGAAGAGGATCTAAAAGAAGTAGGGTGTAGGAGGAGTGCATTGCTGTCCAGTGCTTTCTCCTGAAAAGGAACTGATGAATCGTGTCTAAACCAAAATCGCTGTGTCCAAGCAAACGTCGCCACATCACACTCCACCTATGGAGCATCACTGCTACCCACAGCCCCACATCAAATCTCTCTTGTCCCAAAATTCCCAGGTCCCAGGCTTCCTGCCCCAGAGCTTCCCAGACTTTCCGAATCCAACCCAGAGCCCCAGTACCCCTGTCCTCATTTGTCCTAGGATCTCTACCACCAGCCCAAATACCTCCCCTGTTCAACCGTCAGTAACATAACCCCTACAACTCCCCTCAGTAATGTAATTCCACTCCCCTGCTCCCAGCACCCTCACCTAAATCCCTTCCTATACGGAACCCCCACACGCTCTGCCCCAAGCTCCGCTCCTCCCCAGCCCCAGCCTTGCTCACATCTGTGGCTCTGTGGACCCAGGCCAAGCACAGCAGCTGCCAGTACTTCAGATCTAGCACTGCATGCACATCTCCTCCTCCTCCCTTTTCCCATTGCCTGCCTGCGCTCACCGCTGCCCTGCCATTGCCCGCTGCAGCCTGCCAAGCCTGCCCCTTGCAAAGCTTCTGCTAGAAATTCCCAAACCCCAGACACGGGGCTGCACTTGTTCAAAAATCTGCTTAGATGGTGCTCCAAGGACAGAAAAGGAAGACATATCAGGGAAACCCAGGCAGCTGATAGCTCTGCTCCTGCAGGGAGGCAGTTCTGTTTAGTAGCTACTAAAGACTCTTGTTTTAATAATAGAACACAGCCCTGAGATTTAATTAGCACTTATAGCAACATATGTCAGATAGCAATAGCTTTCAGTAGGCACTCGTGAGCATTGTCAGGACTGCAGACTTGGTGCCAGGGTGATTCTCTGCTCCTGTTTGTGGTGATGTAAGTCCCACGTAACTTTCATTGTTGATCTTGTTTTTCTTTCGTTTCACTGAGAAAAAGAGAGAAATATCTGGACCAATTGTTTATCTACTCAAAACATACTGTCTGTCAGTTTGTTATCTATTTCTGCTTTAGGTGACACCTTTCAGCTTTCCACCCCAGTCTTGACTGTTGAATGATGAGTAAGTGGTAGTACTGATGCTAATCAATTGCAGCTCCTGAAGGAAGATTTTACGGCTGGCTATGTCAAACTGTGTTCTGCCATGCAGCTGAATATGGCATCACATAGTTTTTTTTTAATTTGTTCAGAGCCAGGTGTCATATTCACTGTCAGAAAATGTAATTAAATTGAAATATATCATCTGTGAGACCCAAATTGGTTTTAATCACCAATAACGTGCTGGATGCTGTTGTTTATGTGAAGCTTATCTGGGCTGTAGCACTGATAAGAAAACACTGGGAAAACAACAAATCATGCATGATATTGGGTAGCTTTGCTATGAATGAGACACAGGAAAAGGAGTCAGGGGATATTTATTTCTCAAGGTGCATTTCTAACCTGTATCTTCACTGCTGGGCCTACGGGGTACAAAAAAACCATTCCCCCAATTATGAATCCAACTTCAGTAGCCACTGCATGCACCTGTGAATGCCCTGCCAGACACTGAGAACTCAGTGTGTGAAGGACAAGGAAAAAAGTGTGAAAAGACTTTTGTGTGGCTCATTTAAGTCTGATTTTTATGTCCATGGGTGACTGTCAGAGAAAGAAAACCAGTCCTCCCTTTGGAGGAATGTGACTGAGCGTGCAGCAGAGTCCTGTCTTTACAGGGGATATGTTGATCTCCATGCCTTTTATTTTTATTTTACACAAAAAACTGCAAAACATGTTCAACTTTCATTGCTCTCTGGATCAGAGATTCTGATTCAAGTCCTACAACTAATTCAATTTTTCTTACTTGGCTTGTACAAAGCCCTGGAAGTAGGCTGGGAATTTCTATTTCAAACATATCTTCAAAAAACCCATCTTTTGAAATGTTTTAGAAAGCCACCCTTTTTGTTTCATATCAAACTGTCGTTCTGATCAGAACAGTTTCCTTTTTTCTATTTCCATCTAATTCTCAGACTTGTAAATAGACAGGATCATTGTGTGCGCTTCACTTGCAAGATATTGTTCCTTTCGGAGCACATGCATAGAAAGGGAACTTTTTCCTCCCATTTTAATTTAATTAAAAGCCAAGATGTGTTGAAAGCTTTGAGCTGATCCATTGAGAAGATAGCTGATCCAGTGAGAAGATGACTGATCAAGGATATGTTAGCACAGCTGCGGGTAGCAAGGTTACAGCCTTTCCCTCACTGGCGAACAGAAGTGCAGGCAACAGGCTAAAAAACAGTCTCTTGATTTTCACTAAAGAGCTTTATTAAAACTAGTCAGGAAGGAGAAGACAAGTAGGAGTTTGAAGACAATGAGATCTTAGAGTGTTCAAATCTCCAAAGGTGAGTGGACTTGAATGGCCTGCAATCATGCAGACAAAGGAGAAGGTTGTGATGCTCACCCAGTCACATTAAGGGAAAAACATGCTGCCTAGGTTCCTTAATCATTATCTCATGCACCTTTCAAGATATTCCCCTCTCAGAAGGAATTTATCTCAGAGATTTCTAGAGTAATCCCAAACTACACTGACCCATTCTTATCCATTTACATCTGCTCTGCAAACTATGCACTATCTTACAGCTTCTTAAGAAGTTGCCATGATTCTTCTCAGCTGCACTGGCTCCCTCCATACAAGCTCTTCAGCCACAATAAACGTAACATGGTGCTCTTTCACTGAAAGTTGAATTATCTTGCATTTACCAAGACCAAGAGGAGTGTCATAAGCATTAGTACAGTTTTAAATGATTCACAGTTACTTTTTAAGTTATTGTAATTTCATCATATCTACACCTCATACTATCGTTTTTACTCAAGGATATCCAAAGATGTAGGCAACAACTCACTGGCTTTTCAATGTGAACTGCTATCTGAGTGACACACAGTCAGCATGAGACAGAAGATTCAAAAAGGACAGTAAATGATACTGTGAGGCTGAAAAATTCCACTCACCTACATTTTTTCTCTGTGGACAATATCTATCCTGAATTTCAGTGGAGAGCTTTAAGAACCATAGGTATCTTCTTAAGTTTATCAAAAATGAATTCACAAATGTGAAAGTAAGTTTGCTACCTCTGGCAGCAAATGGCTGGTGCTAACACTGGTTAATGTGATTGCTCTTAAGACTTTACTGGAGAGTTGGGATCTTAACAGGAGAAGTTAGAGAAAGTCTAACTAGTTTAATAAATAGGTTGAAGCTGCCAAAAAGCTGCAAGATCAGACTAAATATTGTAATGGTCCCTTCTGACCTTTAGACGTAGGAAATGTCGAACTCAGGGTTACAGAAACTGCAAAAATTTCAAAAAAATTTGAACATAAAAATCTGTTTCCAAGACCTCCCAGGCTCTGTACTGGAACAGGATCAGGTGAGATGAGTATACTTCCCCCAACTCTTCAAGGCAGTGGCTAGAAATCTGTGTGGAAAGGCAATATGAAGAAAAATCCTGCTAAAATTTTAACAGAGAGAAACATGTTTAAATAAAGCAGAGTTGTAGAAGGCTGGAGAACTGCTTGTAAACTTCATAAATTTGTTTGGGAAAGCCATCTGCAATCAACATAACACCTACTGACATATTTTGTCCTGGTAATGTAGAATAACAACATTTGTTAGCAGGGCTGTCAAGCAGTGTGCCAATACTCAACTCGGCCATATCAGCTCCACCAATACGGCTTTTGACCATACCAGTAAAGGAATTAAAATCATAGGAAGCTGAGACAAATAGCACCAATAAAGTGTATTTTTACTCTTAGAAGTAAAAGTTGAAAAATGATGTTACAAAGTTTTTGTGTTTATTTTTGAAACTTGTGGGGCATATTTGCTCTGTTAACAGCAGATTTTTTTTTTTTTTTTTAATATTTGTACCTTGGCTTTTTGTTAACAGGATAGTGTATCCAACTTAAGGTCCAAAAAAATCTTGCACGTTCTTACAGGTATAATACTTAGGTCTCTTCTCCTTTCTTTACACCACTGTAGTTCCATCATCTTCCTTGAGACTGTACAACTCTCAGAGCAAAACTGTGTGTTTGTGGAAGTAGTCACACAGCTTAACTTTGGGCATCCACCTTCTGATAGCTAAGTTGGAAGCCAGGCTTTCTCTCTAGTGAACAGAGAGAGAGAAGCTCTTCCAAAGGGCAGTTCAGACCATGTCCAGACTTATGCGTCAGGGCATGTTCTAAGTTTCTAGTTCTGTTGCAGCATGTTTTTCCGATCAGACCTGACCTGCTTTTCTGAATTTTATTCTAATAGAAACCAAGGCACCAAACAGGAGAAGAGAAACAGAAAAGGAAATTCTTGTATCACCATTATGGTAGGTGCACATCCAGGGTACACACACTATTAGGGAACACTGTTGGATTTGGTTATGAAGAAGTAGCCTCACTGGATAATGCATAGGCTTCTGCTCTAAAATGCCCTGTGGAAGAGTCTAGTATCTGCCTCTTACTTTGTTTTTTCTGACAGGTACTAAAGAATATTAATATTATCTAAAGTCTCACACTAGGTATATGTCCCATTATTTATCTTTTTTTTTATGAAACTGAGTGGAAACATTCATTAACACTAAAAGAAATATTCATTATTTTTACACCTTTCATAATCAAAGTAAACATTTATATGTATGCACAGGAGTCTCTCAATTTACTTCCTGTCTTATAGGCACTTGTTCAGAGTGTACAGAAAATTCACCAGATGAAAGTTATGCACCTACTCCATCTATTAGTGTCTTACAGCCACTTTGAACAGGTGCTGTGTTCAGCAGCTGTGCTATGTAAATTAGTTTACAAGCATTTTAATTCCATTCATCACTGACATATCTGCTAATCCATGCTCTTTCAGCTAATCTACAATTACACACCATAATTTACTTCAATCCTGTTCTTAGCATAGATTTTACCACTGCTACTCATCAGCATTGTGTTCAGGTTGTACTCTACCAACCATCTAGACTCATTGCAGTGGTACACGACCCAGGTTCCAGACTGACAGCTGCTTGTCTAAAATATTACCTAAAATAGACCTCAGCTAAAAAACCCTCTAGAATATCCTCACTCGAACTATGTAATCTCTACTTTGCAGTTGATGTTGATTTGTCAAGATTAAGTGCAAAAGGCATCCTGCTTTTCAACTGGCTGTGACTCACAAAACATATCGCAGGTTTAAAACATCAGATTAGAAAGGTATCACACTGTCAAGTCATATTAAGACATCTTTTTTGGGAGAGATTCCCAAAAGCAGTAGATTGCTTTCCTTAGTGGAGATGACAGTTAAAATGTTAAACGTCAGAAGAAACTTGTACTTTCTATCAGCTGCTGAAATGTTTAAAAAACAGTGTTTAAGTGCTCTTAAGATTTTATTTCCAAGGATGCAAATGAATCTATCTTGGGGAACTGTATTCAGCACCTGTAAAGGCAGCTGCAAACTTACAGGACTGTGTGTCAGCAGAGTCCTGGGCAGAGATGCAAGCGTCCTTCATTTTCAGAGCATTTACCTTATTTAGAAGTCTCCCCCATGCCCCCAAATCCTCACAATTTAATCAGTTTATCAAACACATCCATGCAGCTTGAAGCCAATCACTTTTCCCAGTCACCTCAGCAGCAAACATACGGTTTCAATTTTCTACGAAGCCTCTGGGGTATCCACAGTGTACTTTGCATAGCTGTTATTCCAACTCCTGCTCAGTCAACAGCACCTTCACGCTGGGATTGCTATTTATGGAGCTTCCTGAATTTTTTATGGGGACTCACACCTCTGTTTTGGCAGCAGAGTCACACCCTGAAAATTAGCAGTATCACAGCTGTCTTTACTAATTCAGTATATAATTTGCACAGATGCTTTTCTTTGAAACAACTTTCCTTAAACAGCAGACTGTAGCCTATTTGGATATACTAAAAAAAAAAAAAATGCATCTCAACATCTATGATTTTGAAAGGGATATTCTTCTCCCTTTCCAGTTTTTTTGGGTTATTCTTTTTTTCCAATCTCAAAGCTGTGTTCAACAGGAAAAAAAAGCATTTATTTCATGTAAAGGTTTCTGCCATGCTCTTTCCCTACCCATGCAACAATCTTTATTGATGGAAACAACTACTAGTTCATTCTACCACCAGCTGCCCTGAAATCCCTGCACATACTACTCATCAAAATATCAAAGCATTCACACTTACATGAGCAAAGAAGTTAATCTTAAATTTAATATCCATTCTATTTAGCAAAAAACTTAATGCAAATATGTCTTAAATTGCATCATTAAACTAATAATTTACAGTGAGTTTTCAAATGGCTCAAAACACCTGCTTGTGGGTAAGTGATCTGAGCCCCAGTTCTCCACTGACTATAGTGGGAATATAGTAGTCTAGCTCACATACTGACTGTTTCATTTAAGCAGTTTGGTATGCTGAGTCCTATTTCAAACTGGATCATATTTGTGACATCTTAGGCAGATTCCAGTAGAAATGGAAGTTTTCAGAAAGTCAAATATTACAGTTCCTCTTCTTAGTTTGTTTTGTTCAGGTATCTTTAGGTGGGCAAAAAGAGACTCTAAAGCAGGTTATACACAATTTAAAAGTACAAAACAATTATTTATTGACTAACAGATAAAAAACATAACTGAAATTTAACTTTAGATGCTCACCACTCCTGACAAAACACTTAAGGAATTGACCCGGCAACTATCAGACAGGCAGGGTTGTCCTCTGCAGCTCCTTGGAAGGGACCTCACTGCTGCTGAGTTGTCATCTGCCCCAATCCCATCAACAATGATGGCACCATGACTCAACCTAATAACCCAATGCTTCCTGACTAGTCCCTGATTAGACCAACCAGTCTGACTAGCATTCCAGGGGGGAGCTGGGGAAGCTTAGTTTTTGTTTCCTTCTTTTTTTCCTGTTGGACATTTCCCTGTTGATGTTTTCCTCCTTGAACCCTTAAGCCAATTCCAATCTGGCATCATCAGTCCTAGCTCTGTCCATGATTTTACCTTTCTTATGTCTCTACAAACTTTCTCTGCCATCTGAGTCAAGGTCACGCAGCTGTACTACATCAGAGCTGGATCTTTGATCCCTAGTAGACAGACAGCTAAACTCCTACGGATGCGGGCAGTTTACAGCAGGACTACAGAGAGACAGTTACAGGGCGCCTAATTCTGGAGGTCCGTAATAAACTTTAAATCTACAAAGTTACACAATTTTAAAATTCTGTCTGAAAGGTACCTAACCTCAGAAACCTCTCCATGAGCAGAAATACTCTTGTGTGGACAGCTAGACTCCTAGAATTCCATTCAATAGCATAAATATATGTTGCTATTGTCCTTTTCAATTTACAGACATATCCAGTGCATCCACAAGAAAATATCAAATATGACATAAGACACTACAACGTTTGAGAGGAGGAAGTTGAAGTTGCAGGGGAACCTACAGCATCTCAAATGCCATTTGGCACCTTGGTTGGACACCTGAATCAAGTCCTAAGATCTGGGATTCATCTCACCTGCTTTTAGGTAACAACAATGTCAACATACATATCTGAGTGGTCGACTGAGAGAAAGATGCACTTTTAGAATAAAAGTCCTCTGACTTCTCTTAGGCATCTACCTTAAGGTGAGATGAATCATATCTTATAAATGCCTATTTTTTCTCATGTGATTACTTAAGACATGTTATAAGGCCAGGTCAGATATGATGCTGACACTGTAAACTTCTAAATTAAGTGAAATTAAGCTCAGCTGCCACCTGTTTAATTGCAATGCAGAGAGGAGACAGAGAAAGAACAAAGTTCCATCTATGCTTTGGGAGATGACTGATATGTCAGGATTGCAGACAGGGAAAAAGACAAAAAGAGGATCTGCTCTCCTTTCTTCCTACTTACAAATTGTCTTTTAAAAAATCCAAATTTTCTGTTTATTTTCAGCATCATTTCTGTGGTAACTTCTGATCTGTAGATAATTTGGTAATTATTAATTTTGTTGTTGAGTATTAAGAATTAAAACTGGTTTATAGGTTGCATGCTATATTTCTGTTCCTTCAAAGGTTAAGCTTAAGATTTCTGATGGGAAAATTCCTGAATAAAAAGTCAGTGATTGAGAATGTCCTATGATATTTACTTTACATTTGTTACTTAAGCAAACTACATACCATATGCACAGAAATTTAACACAAGAGGCAGAGGAAAACACTTGTGATAATAAGTCAGATCTCATTAGCAGGTTCTCTTTAAATTAACTATTGGAAAAATGGTAATTATAATTTTTTTAAAATTTTTGAAAGATAAATGCAATTCAGTACCTAGATCTTCATTTCATCATATAATACTAATGCTACATCTCATAACAGGAACTTAATTTTCTCCTGTATAATAATTAAGAACAAATTTGTTACTACTAATAATTTGTATTACTGGAAAAGTTGTGTTACTAAGAGAACCCAATTATCTTGAGTTCTTATAAACACCTTTGTCCTCAAAACTGCACTCTGACCTCAGAACTCAGCTGACTGGTGGAAGTTCATGAAATGATGAAATCACAAATTACATGTAAGTGGTTATAATGTCTGGCACTGCTTGATCAAAGTTAATCTGAAGGCTCTAAATGATAATCTGAAGGATTTATCACCTTGCCCGACATCCTGTCAACACTGCCTAATGCAGCCCAGGATGCTGTGGACCTTCTTAGCCATGAGGGCACATTGCTGGCTCATTGTCAACTTGTCCACCAGGATGTCTAGGTCCTCCTCAGCAAAGCTGCTTTCCAGTTTGTCGGTGCCAGCCTGTTGATGCCTGGGGTTATTCCTCCCCAGGTGCCAGACTTGGAATTTCCCATTGTTGAATTTTATGATGTTCTTTTTGGCCAAATTCTCCAGCCTGTCCAGGTCCTGTGAAAGGCAATGCAACTCCCTGGTGTATCACCCACTCTTCCCAGTTTTGCATCATCTGCAAGCTTGCTGAGAGTGCACTCTGTCCCATCATCTAGGTCATTAATGAAGATGTTAAACAGTATTGCCACCAGTATCTAGCCTTGGGGTACACAACTACTGACTGTCCTCCAGGTGGACTTTGTGCAACTGATCATAACGCTTTAAGCCCTGCAGATCAGCCACTTTTCAGTCCAACTCACTGCTTACTTATTTAGTCTGTTCGTCAACAGTTTGTCAATATGGATGTTGTGGGAGAAAGTGTTGAAAGCCTTGCTAAAGTCAAGATAATGAAGATCAGCTGTTCTCCCCTCATCCACCCAGCTAGTCATCTCATCACAGAAGGCTGTCATGTTGCTCAGGAATGATTTTTTCTTCATAAATACATGCTGACTACTCACAGACACCTTCTTGTCCTCCATGCTTTTGGAAATCTCTACAGCTTCCCGAGAAGGAGAAAAGGAGAAGGAGGTACTGATCTCTCCTCTCCCTGGTATCCAGTGATAGGACACATGGGAATGGTTCAAAGCTGCGCCAAGGGAGATTCAGACTTGGAGTTAGGAAGCATTCCTTTACCGAGAGGTTGGTCAAACACTGGAACAGGCTTCCTAGAGAAGTGGTCAATGGCCCAAGCCTGTCAGTATTTAAAAGGCATTTGGGCAATGCCCTTAACAACATGCTTTAACTTTTGGTCAGCTCTGAAGTGGTGAGGCAGTTGGATCATAGTAGGTCCCTTCCAAGTGAAATATTCTATTCTATTGTCATTTCCAGGATTATTTGCTCCATCACGTTGCAGGGACCTAGGTGAGGCTGACCAGCCTGTAGTTCCCTGCATCATCCTTTTTGCCTTTCTTGAAGATATAAGTGATATTTACTTTCTCCCAGTCTTTCACTGGAAGTTCAAGGATTCAAGCGAAAATGATGGGTTTATCTATAGTGACTAAAGCACCAGCATGTGTTCAAAGAGAAATCCCTGGCACAGAGCTGGAGTGGACAGGGACATCAGTAAAGTCTCAAGCCATCTGCAGTAATTGTGTGTCAGCGTCCCATTGCTATTACTGCTCATCATAAAACATATGGTTAGAGCAAGTCAGGGCAGGGAGAGCAAAGTTCAACAGAAAAAGTCTGCAAGGTTAATCCGTGAAACCGAAGACTGGCATGTCACCCAGCTCTGCTAATTACCAACCCTGTTAAAATGCTTAACTAAGACTAGATGGGAATGTAAAACAAATGGAGGCCTAGCTTTAATAGTATTTTTAACTGAAAACAAACAAACAAAAAATCCAAAGAGCAGTTCTGAAACAGAGCTCATAAGTGTCACTGATGCACTCACAGAAAAATCTCACTGACCCTGTAAAAGGGATGTTAATGCTGCCATCCTTTCTTTCCCAGTGTTTGTTCTCTCTGCTCTCTTTACCCCCGTTTTCCAGCAGAAAATTTAGTCCCTGAATCAGTAGCACACTCCTACATTCATGAAAATGTTGATTTGTAGCCCAAGTGCACCTTTAATTATGCTAATTAATTAATTATTTTCTGTTACTAGTACAGTGATGACAATTTAGAGTGACAAAATACCCTGTCAACATATTTCTTTGCATAGAAAGTAATTCCAGAAGAACAGGGAATCTTCCTCTGGGAATGTTAAACTATACAAATTGTACACATTTTCAGGGTTATCACCATAAACAATCCTCTCACTTTTCACCAGACATGCAGAGATTTAAGCACTTAGATCTAAACCAAATACTATGACTTTCAAATCTGCTGAATATCTGTTTTTCCCCTTGGTATCTGGTGCTAATCCTCTGAAAATGAGGCTTTTTATAGTAAGTCCTTTAAATCAGAAAGCAGAAGTGGGATACATCTCCCCAAACATCAAAAGGCAGATATAGTTGTCTGTGCATAGTCATCTAGTAACATATGAAGGGTCCTAGGGTATCAAAGACTTCCAAATGGGGCTGGCAGAAATGTCACATGAGCTAGAAGAGACCTGTGTCCTAGTAGACTGATAGCTGAAGGCAAAGAAGGATACACTTGTGCCTCTTAAATGTCAGTAGATGTGTAGGCAAGTGAGTTCAGCCCCAGTTGTCCAGATATCAAAACAAAGCTGATTGTCAGTGCTCTTCCAGAGACACAGTCTACTCCAGAAGGAGATTCATCTTGTCATGTAACAGAGCTAAAAGAGGTGGAATGAATTATACTGTAAAGGTATTTCTCTCTTCTTCAGGAATTTGGACTACTAATTCAGGTTACATAATTAACATTCAGCCAACTAAATTTAGGAGCTACTAATCCCATTCAGTTGGTTATTCAGGACTTGATTCAACTTCCCTAACGTAAGTGTTTCATGTTGTTTGACATATCCCAAGGAATCTTGCCTGATCTCCACCTGTTGCTCCAGAAGGACATGGTCTTCCTCAGGCCTCATCTGCCATTCGCATGCAGCTGTCTGGGATATCTCAGAGTCTCACAAAGGGCACTGGTGCCTGTATTTAAGCAACCAAACCTGGCCCCTTTTAGTAGTACAATGGGAAAACAGTGCTCATCCTCTGTGTATAGAAAATTATTCACCCAAGCACCTGAAGTATGAAGACAGAATGTATTGCAGGACTCTGAAAGGTGCTCACGCCCTCAAACTCCCAGGTCTAATCAACTCTCACAGCTCAGAAAATTATGCATAACGTATTGAGTACTATCCAAGGAGTCAGAAATCTAAGCAGAACCAGAATTCAGATGTCCTGACTTCCAAACCTCTTAAAATATGCAGCAATATTTGACATGGACCAGATGCACTACTCATTCAAGATATACGTGGAGAAGATTTTTATTGATTTTACCTATAGGTCTGACTCAATACAAGCTATTCCTTCAAGTATAAATACTTGTGTTGTACCTTCAAAAGTCCATGAGGCAGGCCTGGAAATATTCCATGCTGTATGATGATTGCTCTGTCTCTTTGTTGTTTGCCTCTTGTTCTGGAGATCAATATTAGAGATTTGCTCATACAAGAGTTAAGAGCCCTGTTCTTAGTGATTGAATTATTCCATGATAATCTACCCCCTTGAGCTATTATAAAAAGTGACTTAATAATGTTGCCTAAATGACATTTGAATATGATACAGCTGCCTGAATCATATTGTTATAACTGCCTTTTGATTGCTAGAAAAACAATTCCAATCATTCTTTTACCATTCCCATTACTATGATGAAAAAACACCTCTCTGAAAAAAGAACCAACAAAAAGCACAGCAAAGAAAAGAAAGGTTTCTGAAAACACTTTTTTTTTTTTAAACTGGGTGACTATATCCTTTAAATACCGTTTTTTGCCTTTCTTAAGCAAAACTTTTGAATGCACTGCATTGATATTGTTCTAAAATTCTCTTCTTCTAATCAGATCCAAATCCAGATCATTAAATGAGAAAAATCACCATTAGTGTCCAAGTCATTACGGGAGCATGCATTCCCAAATTAATATAAAGAAGCATGACTACCAAAAGTAACAACTTGGAGAGACTGGTATCAAACTACTTTT
The DNA here is from genome assembly GCA_020745775.1 of Theristicus caerulescens. Taxonomy (NCBI): domain Eukaryota; kingdom Metazoa; phylum Chordata; class Aves; order Pelecaniformes; family Threskiornithidae; genus Theristicus; species Theristicus caerulescens. The sequence goes on along the minus strand of CM036559.1, from coordinate 122,513,138 downwards.
GACTAGGAAAAATAGGCCAAATTATAGGCTGATGTAGCCACCTGGTACATGCTGAGCTGAGAAAAGTCCTCTGGAGATATCTGCACTTGCCTCCAAGGACAGTATCAGGGACATTTTCATGACTAGAGTGAAGGCTGCACAGACAAAAAAAACAAGCACCCATTCAGGGTGCTGCCAAAGCTCACACCCCTGACATGGTTTGTCTCCATGTTTTTAGCCTGTTCAAATGAAATCACACGTTGCAGCACACCCAGACAAGCTGTCTGCCAGCACCCTGCAGAAAGCCCATAAGGCAGCTATGTGGACAGGATGCTAGCGGCAGGTGTAACACACCATCTGCACAGCCATCTGGAGACCACCCTTCCTCAGGGTACAGACGTAACACCAAGGCCTCATTCTTCTTCCACTGACACGAGAAGGAATTTCAAACAACTCTATCAAAGTCATTGTCCACCTCCCCTCCATGAAGGTGTCATTGATCAAAACAGAATCAGGGCCCTGACCTAAGCTAGAGAGAAGGGTGCTCAGCACTTGGCTGAATTTTGAGTTTTTCCTGCTAGACACTGTGATACAGCAGCAAGGAAATAAAACCTAGCTGACAGAAAGAATTTATCAAGCCTATTAATAAATATTTAGTATAACCAGGCAAGCGGCCCGGAAAATATGCCTCCAATGCAAAGCATATACACAGAACAACCCCTTATTTCTAGAAATCCTTTTTCTGTGAAAGCAATTTCCAGAATATCATCTTTCATCAGAACCAAAACAGCCTCAAACTTCTTCCTTTCTATTCTGGACTATCTTTGATGCAGCATAAATTAATATGGGATCACAGGATGCAGTGATCTCAAAACCAATGAGACTTTCATGGAAAGTAACTCTGATGCTGGAACAAGAGTAGCAGTATTTTAGGAACATGACTTTATTTCCTGCGTATAATATAGTCCAACCTAGGATTCCTTTCTTCTGTATTCAGTTCCTTTTTAAATTTCTCTGTGATAATTAGTAGAGGAAGAAAATCTGATGAAGAATTCTTGCCTACAAAACCAATAAAAATTGTAATAAATCCAAAGGTTCCAATCCCTTTTTTTTCCCCATGTCACATGACTTTTCAATGAAGTTATCTTATGGCAGTGATGCTGACTCTATGGCACAAATGCTAGCACCAGTGCACAGCGCTCCTGGCTATGTCAGTAGAATCTAGCTGATTCAAAGCATTCAGGCCTATCAATAAATATTTGAATATAACCAGGAACGTATGCCTCCAATGCAAAATGTATCTAGAGTAACACCTTATTTCTATAAATCCCTTTGCCCTGAAGGTAATTCCCAGAATGTGTCTTTCACCAGATCCAAAAAAAGCCCAAACATCTTCCTTTCTACTATTCTGGGGTTATTGTGGCAGGTGAATCCCACAGGACGTCCCAGAGACTTATTCCGTATATCATGCAAGACTGAGAAGCACCTTAGAAAGCTCTGGTTTCTGCTCCCCACCCTGCTCACCTGCTGAGATTTTGACCCACTAGGGGATTTTGAACACCCAGATCTCAAAGACTCTAAAATACACTAGAAAATGAATGTCATAGGCATGTATATTTCTAAAGGCTAGGCTTCAAGTTAAAGCAAGCACTTCTACTTCCTCTATGTTCAACCAAGAGAGACTGGCATTTTCATATGACTATTCATCCCACCTCTTAAGAGTTGCCTGCCACAGGATGACTTGTTTTCAGGAGAGGTTCTCATTATGCCCACTTCAGAGGAATTGTAGATAACCAGTTAGGGACAGGTGTCTAACTTCTGAATGCATCAAGCTGAGTGAGATGATCCTCCATTTATTATTCAAATTAGGTTTTTCTAGCAAACTCAGTAAAATGACTTCAGGTTTGCTCCTTTGTTAAGTACAAAGAGACAGCAGTAATTCTTTGCCCACCTAATACATATATCAGACAGTAAACACATAATTGATGCAATCTTCCCCCTCCAGGTTGATATTCAAAACCATCCTTAATTTTTCTTGACCACTTAGTTGTACCAAATAGCTTTCCAGATCTCTTTAGACTCACCAGAGTTCATCCAGAATTATTTCTGCACACAGCACCAGCATCACAATTTTAAAGAACATTGAGTATTCATCTAATAAACTATAATATTTTTTCTCCCTTACTTAGCTGCTCCAAAATATTTTAAAACCTGAAACTATGGAAGCTAATTCCTCACTTAAAAGCACTTTATTGATCATAAAGACCTTGGCACATGACAGACACAAAACCCTACTAACATGTACTCAGCTATAGTGGCAAATCTGAATGCTGGCTGCTTTATTCCAGCGAAATAGGCTACATGGGCCAAAAAAAAAAAAAAAAAAAAAAGGACGTTTTTGTCAATATAACTAGAACTCCATTAAGGGGTTTTGTTGCCTTGGCCAAAGATCACACTTCATCATATGCCTGTTTCTAATAGCTGTACAAGTAGGAGATTGCAATGCAGGCGTATGCATAAACAGGTAAAGGACAGATGTTTTACTAAGAGACCACATGTTAAGATACTGAGCATCCTCAGTTCCCATGAATAAAGAGATTTGGCCAATTCATACAATGCATCTCTGGTTCAGCAAAGCATATAAGCATGTGCTTAAATTTAAGCACGTGGCTAAATCCCACTGAAAACAATGAGAGTTAAATATGTACTTAAAGGCATTATTGTAGGAAGACTGGATTACTCACGTACTTAGGGGCTTTGTTGTATCAGAACTTCTGGCCACCACAGAATTCCCAATTTCATTTATTGCATATCTGGATCCAACTTTAAAATAGCCAGGCAAAACATTCACACAGGTTAGCACAGCATACCAAAACTTCATTGGCATCCAGAGGGCAGGCTACACTAATTTTGCTTCAAAGGGCACTCCTTGTATTTCTTCCAAAAGCTGTATCACAATAGCTAGTGATACTGATGCCAGGAAATTAAAACCTATAAATTTCCTGCCTGGTTAGATGCAAACCCCTGGCCCCCACCCTTAATTAGTTTTATCCATATGCAAATGTTACAGTTAAGGAGTATGGCTCTGGAAAGTTAATAGCTTAATCAGTGTATCAGAAGGCTAATGACATCTCCTGCCAGTTTTCTCAAAAATGCATTTCAGGGATATTAATGTTATTACCAGACTGATAAATAGACTTTATCCTCTGGGCTCATATGAAAGTTTAAGAGGGGGGAAGTAGAGGAGTAGGAGAATGATTATATTTGTTTTATACACAGGGGGAATCAGGGACTATGCCATGGATCCCCTTGAAATAAATTATATTTGCTCTTTTTCCTACTTTTGGCATTTCCAGATGCCTGTCTGTTTTTAACATCTTCTTCAGCCTCAATAAATTTGTTGAAACAAGACTGTCATACATTCCGTGAGTCACAGCTGAAAAATAAAAGTAATCCCTAGTGGGATAAATGCACTTGAGCTGGATACCAGGAAAAAAATGTATTGGTTTTTAAAATTGATGGGGATACACTTTAACAATTTTTTTCCAAGCTTGTTTTGTTTTGAAACTGTCAGAGAATGTTCACTGAATGTTTTGTAAGCAAAACAACTCTCTCCTAAGGCTATAAACATAGTACTTTGGAAACGAGGTACTTTCCTAATGATGATTAAAAGAACCTGTGAACTCAGGGGAATCATTAGTTCAGATCATGCTCTCTGGCCACATTTTCACCTGAGGACGTATAAAGTATTTGTTGTGCTGATTGCCTGAACCACCTTCTCACCAGGTCAGATATGGCAGGTCAGGCAGAAATGTCCATCTCTTCTTATGGGGGCAAACACAGCGCGTAGGCAAGAGCATATTGTGCAACACTTTTTTTTTCCTGTTCATGTTAATCCCTTGCAGTCCTTCAAAATATCTGCCTCAGCCTCTCTTCATATGCACTCTCACTATCTTATTTTCAGGTATTTATTGGGCACTTGAGAGCACAGCATGTGAGCCGCACAGATAGTCATGAATATTGCATATCTTTGCAAACCCGGGGTAGAACTTTTAGAACTGAAAAGAGTCAACGACAAAACAGACTCAAGGATTTGTCTAAGGACAATTTTGAGGAACTCCTGTTCTGCAAACAGGTCAGGTGAGGTTGGGCCTTGGCACACAGCAGAGTCCCTCTGAAGGCCCAGGGTTGCATGATTATTTGGTCAACACTCTGATTAACTTCAGTGGGAGTGTTGTTTGAGCAATGTCTGTAGGGACAGGTCTTAGAACTGGATTTAATTAGTAGTGCCTTATTGTCTAGCCAGAGATGGTTTGATGATTTATATTCCATACTTGAGCCTCCAGGAAGCCAACACAAGTCTCTCTTTTTTCCTTTCTATTTCTACTATCTTTTGCCATCATTTGCAGATGTTTTTTAGTGTATTATTCATAGGCAACAGTAAGCTGGTCTTCTTCATAATCTCTCCTATTTTATTCACTTTGAATACTAAGTCTTATTATTTGTTTCATCCCTCAGTGCCTCCCACATATTCAGCTGCTCCAGTTCTTTCTAGAGTTGCTCCCTCTGTTGCAGCATTGTACCAGTCTACTTTCCATTGTCTTTTTTTATCCTAATGTATGAAAAAACCAAAAACATAGTTATTTTGGAAAAGAGTAATTTCTTGAAGTTCTCAATATATCACAACAGATTTGTAAGGGGTCACTGAAGGCATCCAAAACACTTAACGTGAAGTAACACAGTCAGTATTAATGTATAATATGTGAAAGGACAGGATCTCCCATTGTAACCCCTCTGTAGCATTGGCAAGACAGAGTTCTGCAAAACAGTGGATTTTAAATGTAAAATAATGAGTATGTGTCTTCATAGTAATTTATTATAAAATAAAGAGTAGATTTCCATGACAGTGCGTCCAACAAGGCTTGAATGCAACAAGATTCAACAAAATAATTAGTTTTAAAACTTACATAATAACAATATTTTGTTTCTTTCATAAGAATATCATAAGCCTATTAAGAAACTCCCAGTTGCTTTAGATACCCTCTTGGCATTTTCTTGAGTGTGTAGTTATTATTGCATAATAACCTGTTCCAGCTGGAGCTCCTGATGTATCTATAACTTTAATCAGGCCAGCTCTTAAACATCAGCTTCAGAGGGTCATACACACGTATTTACTTTTTGCACATACTAAAGAGCTTTTGTCAGAAGCCTTTTGCTCCAGGTACAGCCAAATTTACACTCTTGGTATTGCTGACCTACGTCAGCGCCAAAGCTGAGAAGAGATTTGAATTCTCCTCTCCTTGGAAGAAATTAATCTCATATAACTTTAGGGATGAGATTCAATGCCAGGTACAGACAGTTGACTTTAGATTTCTACAGCATTGGAGTCTACATGTCAGCTCCAACTACCATCAATATAGACACCTACGCTTCATCAGATAAATGAATCACTTTCTAGATTCCATTGGTTGTATTGACTTGAGATGCAAAACAACTGCCTAAACATATGTTCCTAGTACTATTTAGCCTTCCATAGAGGCTTACAAACATCTGTACAATCCTGGCAGCTATGACACAAGATCTATGGAAGACATCTGTCATTGTGGAGTAAGACATGGAGGCCAGCTGATACCCTTAGTGTGTTTCAACTGATATTATATGTCTGTGTGCAGACAACTGAATCAAGACTTCCATTGACTATACCCCCTGAATGCCAGCTAGGCTAGTTTTTTGTCTCCAGCTCAGAATGAGATATCCAGAACTGGTGTCTTGCATTGCTCAGATTGCTACCTATCATGATACGGTAGGAGTGCTGAGACTCAGGGTTTGCATTAGGCAGTCAACCTCACCGGGGGGGAGTGAGTGAGCAGCTGTGCGGTGCTTAGTTGCTGGCTGGGGTTAAACCATGACAGTGTACTGAGTTGTCCTGGTTTCGGCTGGGATAGAGTTAATTTTCTTTCTAGTAGCTGGTATAGTACCATGTTTTGGATTTAGGATGAAAATTATGTTGATAACACACTGATGTTTTAGTTGTTGCTGAGCAGCTCTTACACTAAGTCAAGGTCTTTTCAGCTTCTCTTCCTGCCCTGCCAGCAAGGAGGCTGGAAGTGCACAAGAAGCTGGGAGGGGGCACAGCCAGGACAGCTGACCCCAACTGACCAAAGGGATATTCCATACCATATGACATCATGCTGAACAAAAAACTGAGGAGGTTGGCTGGGGGGCCGTAGCCGCTGCTCAGGAACTGTCTGGGCATTGGTCAGCAGGTGGTTAGCAATTGCATTGTGCATCACTTGTTTTGTATATTATTTTATCATTATTATTATTTTCTCTTCCTTTTCTGTCCTATTAAATTGTTTTTATCTCAACCAACGAGTTTTACCTTTTTTCCAATTCTCTCCCACATGCCACTGCGGGGGGAGTGAGCAAATGGCTGTGTGGTGTTTAGCTGCCTGCCAGGTTAAAGCACGACAGGGGTACACAGGTAGCAGGGCCATGGCCATCCATTAATTGTATCTAGGATGCTAGGAGTTAGTCCTTCAGCCTTCACAGAGGATGGCATGTGGAGGTGCCACGGATTTCACTGCTACATATTATCTTCCTCCCTAAGAAAATGCTTACAATAACTACACATATAATCTGTAAGAGTGACTAGCATTGGACCGTGCACATGTACCACTGCTCACCCTTCCAAATCTTCCTTGTGAACCCCTTTATAGCCATCTAAAAAAAAAGTCAGTTTTCTCTCTCTTTAGATTTTTAGAGAGTCCTATTATCAATTCTTTCTTACACAAAAATATTAGCAAAGGGGAGGGGTCTGGAATCTTTTATCTATTCAAATACCAACCCTTTTACTGAAATCGGAATAAATTATGGCTCTGTTTTACCCTCATCTGTTTTACCCTTGTCTCTTTACTCAGAAATGGTCTCAAAGAACTTGAGTTCCCTGAAGCAGTTGCCCACTTTTGAACTCAAACCTATTCTTTATCATATTAAACATTTCTGAAATGCTTCTTAATCCCCACCTCTTATCAAAATTTCCAGCATCTTTCCTATAGACAAATCACAGGCTTAGGAGCTCTTCAGTGTCTGGAGTTAATCTTACAGATATCTGATGTCTGGAGACTGTCTGAAGCATGGACACAAAAATATGTTCCCTGCTGCAGAATCTGTTTGACCCTTTTGGTTGTCTGCTCTGTATCCTCGATCTTCAGCACAGTGCTTTAAAAATAACAGGTGCACTACAGCTCCTGTAAAACAGGCTTGAGCTTCGATTTAAGGGAAAGGGAAAAACCTTAAGAATAGCAAGTCTGAGCATTATGTGCTTTGTCCTGGGAAGTGGTTTTAGCACATGTTATGTCAATTTAATATTGAGCGTGAGCCACTAAGGAACTGTGAAAATCCCAACTCTATTTATGGGGAAGCAGTATGTAGGGACCAAATACTATCATTTTGGCCTGTCCAGAATCAGGAATAGGATCCACATGGGACTGCAGTGTATCAAAATTCAGTGACCTGTTCTCCCAGGGTGTTATCTGACAAATACTAAGTTGGCATTCTGGGAACTTGTTACATTCACAATATTTTTTTTTCTTTATTACTTGCATTGCAGGTGTACCTAAGAGGCTCATTGAGTCACATTTATTATCCGTAGCAGCGGTACATCAGAATCAGGTGTTCAGAACAATCCATTCTGCCACTTAAGAAAATACTCCAATTTAGTTTAAAAGTTTTTCTCTTCCCTTTTAAGATAAAAGATTGATTTAAGCATTTATCTCAGGATTGCCTTGAGCATGGCCTACTGTGGCTTTGGAAATACCCACCTTTGACTGTTTTACCATATATATTTTATTTGTAAGATACTGATGCAAAGAAGTAATGGTGAACAAGCAGCCTTTGCACTGAAGAAATACAAACAGAGAGATGCTCACTGCCCCGAGGAGTTTGTACTTGCAGTATAAAAGAGCAGATAACAGGTGGACACAAGCAGACCAGGAAAGCTGATGGTTGAGCGGGATTTCTTGTTTGCCTGCTGAAGTTCTGACTAAACAACACTGTAATTCTTTCAAATGAAAGGCATAAGTTATTATATCTTTACTACCTTAATCTTGCTTGAACACATTCTCATACTTTTAAACTGCGATCAATATACATTTTTATTATGTTTCTGTTCTGATATTTTAGGCTTCCAAAAAATTTATTTCTTTCTCTTGGTCTTACAACTTTTTTTAACAGACCACTCACACTGGTCTGTTTTATTTCCATGTTTATTAGCAAAACAATCTTTATGAACAACATAGTTTTTCTCTGAAAGGTCTATCTCTCCTTCACTACCTCATCCCATTTCATTGTATTCAGTAAATCTGAAGTGCCCTCCATGTATAATATTCTTATCAAAGTTAATGTTTTTTCACAGTACTACACTTTCTACTGATTTTTTTTATGGCTATTTCATGGTCTAGTTGTTCTTTCTTGTTATTGGATAGCCTGGTACATAGCCTTGTTTATTTTCTACACAAGCTCTCACCTTTTAACAGCCGCTGTCTATGCAGTCCCAAGACTGAACAGTTAAACTGTGCAGTATTGTATTGCACACAGTAAGGATAACAAGGACTTGAGTGACATGTTTCTAAAAACAAACAAAAACCAAAAAAACCCTCTGAAGTAGTTATAAAAAACTTGATTATGCACAAAAATTTGGATTTTTTGTGTTTTAGAATTGAGCAATAATCACCTTATGTGAATGCATTTTCCTTTAATTTTTTTCCCTGTGGTTGAAAAAGGCAAATATAGAGAGAAGAAGAAACAAACTCCTGTGAACACAAATCCCTTAATTAGGAATGCGACGTTCCTGATTGATAACATTAGGTCTTATGCAAGAATATTCTGCTAAAAGAAAAAAAAACATTAAAAAGTTCATTTTTAGCTCTTCTTAATGTAATTTGCTAGTGTTTGAGGGGGCTGTGACACACCTGTGGGGCCCAGAGGAGATCCACGGCCAAGGGGTATGTAGCATCCCCTTAATAGCAGAGACTCAGCCTGTCTGCCCTCTAGGACTATCATAAAACTCCGTGGCCGCTGACATGCAGGACAGAGTTTAGTCCTTGTGCCTTTCTCATTTAGCTGTATAGACATAGCCATGGCATCTCCAGCTCTTTTCTCCTCTCTCAGCAGAGGAAACTCAACTCAATAAATGGAAAAGCACCCAACACAAGATGATTTTAATGATCCCTTCTGGTCATGGTCTCTTCCTGATGCCTTCATAATGATCCCTTCATCCATCAAACTAAAAAATCATTCTGTAAGTAGAAATATTGAGGAGGATAAGTAAAATTTAACCAATATTAACTATTTCCTACCCCTGTGGAAGTCTAAAATCTGACAGACTCTGGTAACAGAATTGGGTAACAGCAAGCTCTTTTCTCTCCAAAATATTATCATCAATAAAAAGGAAGCCTGTGTATTTACTCCCCTTTCTAGTAACATATGTCTCAGGGATCAAATAACAACAGTCCCCTAATCACATTCTTAGGACAATTTTATCAATTTTATCAATGTGCAAGTCATACACAATGCTTTCAATGAGGGATCCAGAGTAAAACTGATATAACGGTTCCTGTTATATCCTTCTGAGCATTCAAAGTTACTACACATTTTCTGTCTCACTATGTTTTCTGCCTCTCTTGTCATATAAGTAATTTGCCCATAAACCCATAAGATCATGCTCTCCTAGAGTGCATGCCTGCTGTTATTATATTAATTCTCCAAAGCTCTTGGTACTTGAATATGCAAATTGTAGCCATGATGCAATTTTCTGTTGATGGACATACTCCTGCTGTTAATATCCACAGAAAATTTGATGTGTATCTGTTGTTTTATCTTTTGCCTCCAGTCTGCCATAAGTCTCCAGCCATATTCATTAGATTCAATTAGTGACATTCTGCCCTGTGAGAATCTGTTAATATAAAATAGGCACAGTAATGCTCAGAAAATTGTCAAAATAAACACTTTTTTAAAATAACATCAGATGACTGAAAACACAGTAGACTTAGATTCATCAGTTCCCATGTACTTTACAGAGCATTCGACAAAATTCAATAGTATAAATAAATATACGTAATTTAAATAAATAAAACCTATAAAATAAATAGAAAATATGGAAGGAATGTAGCAGGACCTAACAGTGTCATTTAATCCATTACTCTACTTTAAAACAGGACTGCTGACACTTAAACCTATGTTTGATGGGTTTCAGCATTCATTTCCTTTTGAAAACAGACTGTTAATATTTTTGCTTGTATTTATTTATAGCTAGCATTTCTGGATGATTTCAGAATTTTCATCCTTCCCCCTCTCTATGCCTTTCAATATTTCCATTCTCCTAGTTTCACCTGATCTACATTCACTATTGCAGCTGTCTCTCCCCAAAGTTTTCAGCCTCTGGTCAATTTTAAAGAGTGAACTTTTATTGTTATTAATTACTTTTGGTTAAAATTCTATTAAGAAATGGTGGAACATTTCTGCCTGTTTCCTAGCTTCTTTCATACTGTTTCTCTAATTTATTAAGATCAACTTGAATTTTAGTCTTGTCCTTTGACATACTTACAGTTCCTATAAGCTTGATGTCATCTGTGGTTTTAATAAGCATAGCCTTGATTTGATTATGTAATTTATGTCATTAACAAATCAGAGTGAAAGGAACTATGCTTGCAGTTGGACAGGGAGCAAGTGATAACTTCGTCTGGTTATGTACCACTCTACACTCTTCTCCAACAGTAATTTTACTTTTGATAGGTTTCCCTAGTTTGCTTACAAGAATGCAAGATCCATGATTAGCCCCATCCCTGGAAACACTCAACGTCAGGCTGGATGGGGCTCTGAGCAGCCTGATCTAGTTGATGTCCCTGCTTATTGCAGGGGGGTTGGACTAGATGACCTTTAAAGGTCCCTTCCAACCCAAACTATTCTATGATTGTTCCTTCTTTGTCTACATGACCCCTTATTCTTTCATAAAAGAAAATTAGATTGATTTGACAAGATATCATCTCCTGGCCAAATTCATCTTTGCTGCTACTCTCCTCCTTGTTATCTTCCAAGTGCTTGCAAGTCACTTCTGACTGTTTGGTTTAGATTTTTCCTAAGATTTGAAGTGAAGTTGACTTGTCTATAGATTTACACTTAATTTTTTCTTCCCTTTATACAGTTACACATTAAGATTGTTCCTTTCCAGTCCATCAATACCTTATACACCCTCCACAAGTTTTCAAAGACAACTGCTAATGTTTCTGAGACTGCTTCAGCCCATATTGAGATCAGGATCAGAAGGCCCAGACAAGTTGAAAACCAAAATGCTGCCAGACATGATCTGTTTCTGTTCTAGGTTGAGCTGTTACCCATTGTTGCTGAAAATGAGTTTGCCACTTGTCGTAAGTAACCTTTATAATGAACAGTGAAAAAAACCCTATCCTTTACCTTTTTAGTTTTCCTTACACCATTTAATGATAGCTGTTCCTTTGCACTGAATAAATGTCTAAGACTTTCCTTTGGGCCTTCTGTTGCTACTAATCCAGTCAAAGAATGATTTCGTGTTACCTCCAGTTTCTCTTGATAGCTACAGTTCATTCTGCATTGTCCATTCTGATTTTGCTCCTGCCTGTTCCTGATGCTCTGTATGTGTGCTTAATGATCTGTGCTTGCCTCTCCTTTATCCATACCCAATGTTTAGAGTGAATAAAAACTTCATAATTTAGCCAAAGGTCTTTAATATTTTTTTCTAACCTTTCTCTTCACTGAAATACTGTATGATTTCCTGGGAAACTACAACTTCTCCTGGATTTTTTTTTTTCTTTTATGAGATCTTCCTTACCATTTATGTATATCTATCAAAATCTCCTGTGTTTAGAAGTTATTAGTGGCACATAGACAGAAAGGCAGAGAGAAAGAGAACAAACTCTAGGAAACTGCACTGGAAGTATCCCTGAAGGATCCCTCTGCTCACACTAAAGCCCATTTGCAGGTAAGAATGCGGTCCTACCCTACGCAGCCAGCTGAGTCAAGTCTATACAGTTACAGGGATTCCTGCTGCTGCACTAACCACTTTGGAGCTGCAGCTCCCCAAAGCACTTGGCATCAACAAATGAAAACAGCTACAGCCTGCTGAAAACAGCATGTTCGGTTTTGTATTCAGTGTGTAAACTGTAAGCTGGTTTCAACCATATTTTGTTACCCTTTGAAATGTTTCCTCAATAGTAGGTTGCACCATCTGTTGCACTGTTTGCCTGCATGTTTTGCTTGTTAAACTGCTCCCCCAGCAGCACACAAAAGAGGAAAAACAGTGGTGATGCTTTTCAGGAAGATCTCTCTGTCCTCCGCCTACCTCCTCCCACCCCAGTGTTGCACTGCACACAGCAGATGCTCCTCTAGTCCTACCTCATGCTTATTTATTTTAAGACCTAAGCCAAAGTCCACTATAAAACACCAGAGGCTTTAAAATCTGGCCATCTCTCTCCTCGTGAAGCCTATAGGTATGTTTTATGTGCTAAGGACAGAATACCACACATGCCAAAGCAAAAAGTTAAGCTGAATCACTTCCAAGGTTCACCAGGGAGCGTGAGCTCTGCCACAGCTAATCCTGAACACCCATTTAAATATGGGAGAAAGTCCAATGTTGATCAGATGTCAATAAACTTCCTTTTCTCTATAAACCTACAGACAGAACAATACTCACACTGCACTGGTATGTACTCTGTCTCCTGGATAAATGCTGACATATTGTCATGACAGGAAGAATACTCTGTGCTGGTACGGGTAATGAAGCAGGCCTTTTTTTTCCCTTCTATCAGTTGCCCATCATCCTTAGTATCTAAGCAGCAGGCAAACCTTATATCAGCTTTTCATCTTTCTGTCTTTCGTGGTGTGTTTATTAAAACTGAGCAAATAACATACAATGATTTTACATGAAATACTCTCTGAAATGTGTTAACAAAGCCTTGCGCTATACTGTATAATCCCAAATTATTCACTTCAGGAACTGGATGAATGATGGGAAGAAGGGGAAACCCAGTGAATAATGTATTCAAATATGACTGCAGAATGCTCTGAGTAAATTATGCAACCCAAACATATTCAGCCAGCTCTGCTCTGAATAACCTGACATAGTTTCCTTGTGGCTTTAAGCCACCTTAGCAACAGGGACCAGTGAGGAGCTGAACTCATTGAATGGGAAATGCTTTCTCAAGATGTACATTTGCCTTGAGAGAGCACGGCCTCTGTCCCAACTCCTATCAAGAGACTTCATATGCAGGAATACAAGACCTGAATATCCTTTACAGAGAAATAAATATGTTTTCTTGTGCCAGCTTCTGCCCAAGGGTCATACCCATCTCACGTGGCCATAGGATTCATGTGGTACATTAATATGACTCTCTAATTTCTCCCTACAGCTGCTATCTTAGAAAAGTAATGACACATCCTTGCTTTTTCTTGAATTCACAGACAAGAGGTTGTCATACAGACAATCATAAATATTAACTTGCTACCCAGTCCTGGATAGTAAATCAATTTAAAAACTCAGCAAGGTCACCACAGTTGAAGCTTGAAGGCAGCATCTGAAATATTTATTATGAAACAGGATGGCATTCGACAGATGAAGGAGAGATGTCTCTATATGAACTGGTGACTTTAGGTTTTCTTTGTAATAAACAGAGAAAAGCAGGTATTTCTAGAGTGAAGTTAGTCTCATTCTGAGTAGACATTTGAAACAAATCAAATGAATCATATTCTAAAATGCCTATTAGTCTCCATTGGCTGTAAATGGGAGCTGGGATAATTTGTCTCTGATGCAGAGACTAAACATGTGGACACCTAAACTGGAGTGAGATGAATCCTACCCACAAACCTGGCTGTGCACAGTGGCAGATGCAGGCTCCGTGACAGAGCATATAGTGTGGGAGCACATACCACACCAGCTGGTACTAACGTTCCCTGAGCTTCCCTGGGAAATCTGTCCCAATATTTCTGTGTCCAATATGGTGAACCAGATACCAAGAGAAGATCTAGCGTCTTGGAGTTTATTTCCTCCTCTACAAGCTTTTCCAGGTGTCTGAGACCCGATCAAATATTTATAGAACTAAATATTTCTCTTCTCTGTGGGAGGGAAACAGTAAAAGTAGAGATCCTAATTTGTTTTTGCAGAAGGCTGGAAATAATGACAAACTGGTCATTAAAACTAAGCCTCTTTTTCTTTTTTTTTTTTTTTTCTTTCATTCTTTACAGATGCAAATAAACTTTCCAAGGACAAATCTGGACCCATAAGTTTCTCTCTCATAAGAAGGTTAGCAGGTGAGTAAGGTTGTTTCAGGAAATCTGCACTGCCTCTTCTACTGGAAATACTTCTTGGATTATTATCCATAGAATTTGGTAGCTCCCAGGAGTCCCCTTCACTGACCAGGAGCCCACATAGTAGCATCTGCACACAGACTCTCTTTCCAAAATGTTGGTGTTCTAAAACAAGAGACAAAACCAGACAACTTCTCTTCAGAAAGTGAGGTTATTTGAGATCCATTGTCTGTAAAAATACATTGTAGTTACAGCTATTTTAATTGATGAAATTATGTTAGGAGGCATTCCCAGGCAGAGGAACTCATCTTACTTACAGAGCTAATACTTTTCTGGGCATGTTTTTGTTCCATGTCAACTGAGTTCGTCAAAAATAATTTCTGAACAAGGTTAAGATGGATAATTGTATGTGGTCACCCTGTTTTGGAAAAGAAGATCATGCATGGTACAGATGCGGGCTGTTCCACATCAGTATCAAAAAGCAGTCCTAGGTATATTTTATTTGCTAGAAATGACATAGCCTCATGTCAGTTCTTCCTCAAGTCATTTGCTAACTAAAATACAGATATTTTTAGACTTTCAAGAGGTGAAGAAGAGCCTGTCCAGGACAACATCAGTCATGGTTACGTAAGGAATTTCTTTCTCTTTGAGTAAATGACTGCTTGTATTACAAAGCCACTCACAAGGATCCCCAGCTTTCAAACTCACAAGGATATGAGCCACTGATGTGCTGAAGACTGTTTTGCCAACTGCAGCCCCTCCTGTTACTTGCCATTTCCTCAGTGATACTGCTTGCATCAAGGTGCAACACTACAGATCTCCATAATTCAGATATTGGTCAAAAAGTCCTCCAAGGAATTAATTTTTTCTGACTCAGAAACTTAAAATTCACTTTTGTATAGCAGTTCAATATAAGGAAAAAGTGATTTAATAATCTTTGGAATAAGTTATTTTTAATTCTTATGCATTTTTTCAGCACTGGCTATCAATAGTCTTGACATAGATCTAAAAAGCCTACTCCTACTAGCATATGAGGACAAAGGACTATACTGTGACTATCTTCTCTAGCAGTCCCAATTTAGTCATCTTCATTGTCATACCATCTAAGTGAATGAGTAATTCAGTTCAGTGCCGCACACCACTGCCAGACACTTTCAAAACATTCAGTGAAAAGAAGTTATTACAATACATAAATTAGATAGACAACAGTCCAGTTTTCTCATAACATCTAGAGTACATTGTACTTTTTCTAGGTCTCTAACTGGAAGTTAGGGAGTTTAGGAAAATAGATTATTTTGAAAATATTCTACAATCTTCAGGAAAAAAAAATAGCTGAAGTGTGAGCTAAGTGTAGGTAGGACCTAACATTTATGCATTCATTCTTTCTACCCAGCCCGCTAAAATGATAGAAACTAAATTATTCTTCTACAGAGAGGTTTTTTCAAGCAACGAAAAATGAATGATTGGAGAGGTAGTATCAGCAGAACTTTCATCATCAATGACTAAATTCCAGCTTATTCCAATACTACAGTAACAACAACCACCAAAAGATATAGAATATTGCAAATCAGAACGTGGACAACCCGCTCCCTTTTTGAGTTATGCAGGGTGCCATTAGAAGTCTGCTCCTAGCAAGTCCCTTTTATGTCCGCAGAGGAGGTTCAGGTCAAGGATGTCTGCTTAGCTGAAAGGTACTGGCATTGGTGCTGGGAGAGGGGAGGATAAAGACAGATGGAGAGTAGAAGCAAATTAAGTGTTGGATTCACCTCCTCTAACTTGAGAGGTCTACAATGGCGAGTCCATCTAAACTAGTTGCCTTTGCTCCCATTATAGAGAGTGGAAAGGAACAGACACTTGTAGATATCAGCTGAAATTTGGGTCGGATTTACTAGCATGTCATGTCACATGAACCTCACCAGACTGATCAACACAATCTGAACAAAATGGCAATGATTTGGCCAGCAGGGAGCTGAGCTAAGCAGTGACCTGTCAGGTTTTTGATAGCCATCAGAGAACAGCACAGTTTAAGACATCATATGAAAGAGAAGAATGAGGTGCCATGATGTTCAGGGGAAGCCTTTCCAATGCTTTTACAATACAGCAACTGACAGCTCAGGAAACCAAGACACAGCATGGAGGATTTGAGCAATCAAAAACAACCCATGTGTTGGCGAATGCAGATCTTAGTTTCTCAGGGGATTTTCAGAGAAAAAATACTTAAAAAAATTGAAGGACTATTATTCCAGTTCTTAAGATTTTTAAATCATGAGCTTGAAAAAACACACAGCTCAACAAGCATTGGCAGGTGCCATGTTGATTTCCGTTTAGATTTCACACTGTGCTTTAACTGTCACATAATGAAATAATGTATCTGTTAAAAGCTCATTGATTTTATTTACCTTTCTGACAAGTGGGAATTCAGTGCTACTTACCACCCTGTAGGACAGTATTTGCATACAACCTTTTGTAGAATTTCATTTATTTTGATTTATGAGAGTTCTGAAATCATTGCACTCATGTTGATAGCAGCAAGAACAGATCAGTCACCATCAATAGTCCAAACTTATGCTAAAGAAGAGAGAACATTAATTCCATCCAAGCAGTTTTATTTCAGCTTGAATCATCTTTTCCAAGGCAACCCACACAGTCTTCACAAATGTCCCAAAGATCCAACAAAAAAAACCCAAACAAACATGAGGAGACAGGAATTACAGTAGCCTCCATCTTATCTCCCTCTTTCCCCTGCCCCCAATACAACCTGAGCATATAGAAAATTGACTTTAATTAAGGATTGGAGCATTAGTGTTGCACTCACTATAACTGTCAGGGAGCAGCAGAATCCAGCTGCTCCCTAAGGGATGGAGGCCAGGAGCTGAGTGTGATAACCATGGTGGGGAAGGTGCTCAGCCACCCCAAGGGGTTCCAGGGGCCAGGTGGGCCAAAGGGAGAAGGAATTGGGCTCAGGTCAGCCCTGATGGATGCCAGAGGCTGTGCAGCACTGGGGAAGAGGCCAATGAAGGATTAGGATCAGGCCTAGTGAGGGGAACCAGGGTCAGACACAGCCCTGAGGTGGACTGGCAAGGGCATGGGGACGGGAATGCTGGCCCATGGGTTGGCAGGGCCCATGGCTGGGCAGGGCAGGGCTGTGGGGAGCTGGAGACCAATGTCCTATGGTGTCACTGGGGCAGGGACTGACGGCCCTGGGGTGCTGAAATGGAGTCCTGGACCGTGGGCAGAGTGGGAGGAGGTCCTGGGATGGACAGGGCCATTAAAGCCTAGCAGGGCTATAACCATAACACTACTTTTGTTTATGAATAACTGGTGAAGTCAAATGTGTCAAGTATAGAGTACATACATGTGGAAAATTGCTAAAGAAAGATTTTTTCTGATAGATGTCTGAGTAGCTAATACATTATTCCTCTTCAGTACTGATTATATATTATCCAGGAGACTGGATATTCCAAACCTGCCGAGATTTAAAGGCTAATGTTTTCTAACTGGGGAGAGAGGAGGAAAGTTCATTTAGTGCGATGCCATTTCTAAAATTGAGCTTTGACTGTTAAGCCTACTTAGCCAAATTCTCAGGTTATATATTAAAAAGATTACCTTTTTTTTCATGCTCAGCCTTAAGCTGACAAAATCAGAAAATTCAAAGTCTGAATTGGCACTGTTTTCTTAAAATATTTCTGAAGAATTATCAGTGACACCTCTTCTTTGCAAGTTTTCTTCACTTTCTGTAACCATTCTGACACCACAGGTGCCATGCAAGCACCTAATATACAGATATATAGGGGAGAACAGACTGCAAACGTGGATTTGGGGTGTAGAACACAAGGCCGTTGCTATCCCTCGGTACACATACACACCAACTGCAGCAGTGGGTGAAGGTTGGAGGATCTGACCTGTAAAACCTGGGCAAACAGAGCATTGCTGTGGCCTCCCATTAATATGTTCAACCAGAACAAATCTTTGTGCAGAAAGTCACCCTCTATGTAGCTATGGGGAAGAGGATGGTGTTGTTAAGGCTTGTAGCATTAATATCATAGTCTTAAGGAGCACTGAACAGTATTTCTGAGTGGTTTCTTTCTTAGGTAGCAAAAATGATCCTTTACCCAGAACTTTCACTTTTTAGTAGCATACAGAGGAGATCTGTTTTGCTGGTTTAAAACTTGCAGAAGATGCTGAAGATTCTTGCCTTCAGATGATCAACTGCAGTGGGCCTTTGATTCATTGCCTTGATGGTTCTCCATTGAATGAGGGATTACAGCACAGCTGTGATGTGCTGCTGAACAGAAACTGCCAAGCACCTGCACACAACATTGTGCCTCAAACTCATCCTTACCTGATGCATGAAACACAAGCATTTGTGTTCACACAAATCTCTTTATGCGTGAATCTCGCCCAGCATGTCACCAGTTTTGAAGGCTCACAGAGCTTTGGCATAGAAGGAGATTCTCCTTTGAAATAAATGGAATGACAAATTAACTCTGTCTGAAGAACTCCTTACCACACTGAAGATTGCTAAAGCCCCACCTCTTCAGGAACCATAGACTGTTTCTTGTCCTTCACTTGATGTGATGATAATTATATACCTGTCACCTTACCTACTTCTTTTAGCCTGCAACTTGCACATTTTCCGCAACAACCTACCACTTAGTTCTCTTCCACTTTTTAAATAGTGCTGACTGGTAGTTTTTAATTAAGAGTTGACAGTTGAAATTTGCATTCCAAAAGCTAGCTGAAGGTGCTGGAATTGGATTGTCTATTATTTTTTTTAATGCAGAGCATTCTACTTGCACACAACCCTATCTAGCGAGCATGTCCTTACCAGGACCTTCTTAGTTTCTAGAGACGCTGTGTGCAAGGGTTTAAGGCTACTTCTGTGAGAGCATAATGAATTGGTATTTTATGCTTTAATGCTTAGTTAATGGAGTATAAATAAGCATGCTGAGCAATTTCTGTAGCTCTAAGAGGAACATTGTTCTTGCCTGATTCGTTATTCATTCATACATGCCAGCTCACAAAATTGCTGTGAGCAGATGGACAAACTGCTAAGAGTAGTTTTGTCAGTTTCAAGATTTAGGGGAGAAGTGACCCAGGGAAAGACCCAAAGAATGGATCGCTACAAATTTTAAAGGGCTACAGTGTACTCCTCAGTTTTCTGTAAGAGTCTCTGAGTCCTGCTAGAAGTTCTTGGCTTGACATGCATTTAGCTAGATGAATTTTCCCTTCATATCCATTGACTTCAGTAGACTTTGTGCTTGACAGTGATATAAGTCAAGTCATTTCTGATTAGGTTCTACAGGCTAAAGCTTTAAATCTGCTCCAATTAATGCTTCTTTTAAAGAAATGAGGCACATGTTGTGCTTAAAGCTAAGTCTCCAGCTTTTTAAGGATTTTCCATAAAATTCCACTGATAATTAGTCACTGCAGGTATCTATAGAACCAAACACCTTGTGTTGCCTTTATGACCAGTAATAGCGCAAAATTGCAATTACGATAGAATAGCAAAGATGGAGCTTACAAAGTCACCTCTTCTGTCTGTAGCATGAATTGTAAAGTTAAGGAGCACATTCTTGATAAACTTCCTGGGCTGACAGATATTTTGAGAAAATGTAAATAACAAGTTCACACAATGTATTTGTGAAATTTCATCTTTTCATCTTATTTCCTATGGATTCACCTTTTTTATGCATTCTTTCCTATGGATGCTATATGACATCTGAAACACAATAGCGACAGTATAGCTGTGAGGCTAGAGCTGAGGTCACACATCCAAACCAAGAAGCAGCTACTGGCCATCTGTAAAAGAAATATCACAGACAGCCTAGAAACAATTGCATCCTCTATATCACAAACCTTATTTGAATTCTTTATATTCATTGTATCTTCTGGATCAAAATCCAGTAGAATTTCTACTCTACTGCTTTTACCGCACTAGATAATGCTGATTGGATTTGTTTCTTTTAAAAATTAAAAGAACAGTAGTCCAGTTTATATCTGTTCACTGCAAGAGTATTTCACAGGAACAAAACTGATGTAAATAAAATTACCAAAGAAAAAACAAAAAGGTGCTAATTTTGATGTTGCTCCAGGCACCAGAGCAGAGATTTCCCTGCAGCCCATAGTGAAGACCATGGTGATGCAGATTGTCCCGCTGAAGCACTTAGAGAACCATGCTGGAGCATATAACCACACTGCAGCCTGTGGAGGACCCCACACCGATGCAGGTGGATATGTCCAGAAGGAAGCTGCAGCCTGTGGAGATCTCACATCAGAGCAGGCTCCTGGCAGGAGCTGCAGCCTGCAGAGAGGAGACCATGCAGGAGCAGGTTTTCTGGCAGGACCTGTGACCCCATGGAGAACCCATGCTGGGGCAGTCTGTTTCTGAAGGATTGTACCCTGTGGAAAGGACCCATGCTGGAGCAGTTCATAAAGGACTGTGTCCCATGGGAAGGACACAGGGGAAGAGCGTGAGGAGGAAGGAGCGGCAGAGATGAAGTATTATGGACTGAACTCAAGCTCCATTCCCCTGCACTGCTTGAGGGGGAGCAGGTAGAAGAGTCAGGAGTGAAGTTAAGCCTGGGAAGAAGGGAGTTGGGAGAAAGGTATTTTTAGGTTTGTTTTTATTTCTCATTATCCTACTCTGTTATTAATTGGCAATAAATTAAATTTCCCCATCGAGTCTGTTTTGCCCATGCTGGTAACTGATGAACAGTCCTCCTGTCTTTATCTCAACCCACAAGTTTTTAATCTTATTTTTTCCCCTTGTCTAGCTGAGGAGGGGAAGAGAAAGAACAGCTTGGTGGGCACCTGGTGGCTGACCAAGATCAGCCCACTACGTATAGATAATATCTATATATTTTACCTGTTTATGAATTCTTTTCTTTTGCAAAGAGAATGAGTAGCTCAGGTAAGACCACTGGAAAGAAAGAGGTTGTTCCTTCCATTGGGAGAACCTGAACATGTCTGAGAAAAGTTAATTTTCCTACTGCAAAGTATGGCAGGGAAGAACAGAGACTGATGCATGCGGCAAGGACTGGTGAACCAGCTGTTCAAGAGACAGAAGTGTCTGAGAGAAGAGAGAAGCAGACATATCCTGGCCTCCACAGGGACAAAAAAAAAAACTTCCTGGAGACCAGAGGAGGCTGTGCAATATTTACTGCAACTCATAAACTCACTGAAGTGCTTAAAACCCAGCTTGGAAGCCAAGTGGGTAAAGAAGTTGTTTATACTGCCCTTTTAAATTTAGTCTTCTGACCTAATAATTTTGAGCTTTGTCTGTGTGAAAGATTAAGTAAATATTCTGTAATTGAACTACCTTTTTATGTTTAAAAGTCCTTTTGATCTTCATTAGGAAGCTCACTATAAATGAAAAACAGTCTAGACGAAGCCATCCTAGAGACCTGGATGACTTGGGTGCCATTACAAGCCTATTACCTCATGCTGACTTACCACTCAGACCAGATGACTGAGTGATAATAATGTGTCCAGCTTAAGTCATAATTCATCCAATGGAAGTTTGACTTGGTCTTGGAAACCTAGAAGCCAGATTTAAATCTCAGATGACCCCTGCTCTGCCTGGGTAGGATGGCCTTTTTAGTACACAAGGATGAAAAAAAGGAATAGAAAATCTTCTTCCTAACCAGAAGTAGAAGTAAACTCTGAAATGGAAGAAGGGGATATAAAACCAAGTGTTTAA
The DNA here is from genome assembly GCA_020745775.1 of Theristicus caerulescens. NCBI lineage: Eukaryota > Metazoa > Chordata > Aves > Pelecaniformes > Threskiornithidae > Theristicus > Theristicus caerulescens. The sequence goes on along the minus strand of CM036559.1, from coordinate 122,491,120 downwards.
TATGCAGGCAGCACAGACGGTGCAGAAGGCTGCAGTGAGCCAAGATGAATTAGCCTCCCCTGGCTTGTAAAAGAAAAAGAAACGCCACCTTTCAAACAAATCCTTCTGTGCAACAGCACCAGCCCTTGCAGTGTGAATGCTGCCAAAAGTTTTCTCTTGGAGAAGCCCGGACTTCATCAGGCCTTAAGCAGCAGCCTTCTTTGGATTAGCTGATGCACCATATGCCCAGGTAATAGAAGAATTACTGGCAACAATAGGGTAAGCACAGCAAGATGGTCATATGCTTTCTGAGAGGGCACAATGAGATCTAACACCAATGACTCAGCCATTCAGCAAAATGAGACAGAGCTAAATACCATACAGGGAAAGACCCTCATTTGATTTCAGGGGAGAAGACAAACCAGGTCTTGCCTGGTCTTCTTCCCTAACCTTTTTACAGTCAGACACCCATTTCCTCCAGCTGAACAGGTAAGACGACTGCTAGCTACAACATCCCAGCTGGGTAATCTTTATAGTTCTTTTAAAATCAAGACCCAACATATTTAAAGAAGACATTGTGAGATTAGGATGTCTTCAAGAAGCTATCTTGCTTGGAGAAAGCAAAGGTCTCTAGAATGGTAAGTCCTAACAAAGATACCTCTCATCAGTCTTTTCTACACTTTATTACCTGAGACTCAGCTGGGTTCATCTGCGTGTGAGTTCATGTATGAGATTCATCTATATTTGTCCATAGCCCCTGCTATTCTTCCACTCTTTCCCTTCATGTTTAATACATCATTGCCCATCTTGGCTGCTGAGCCTAGGTGTTGTAAAGAACAAGATGGGAACCACATCTGATGGGAACAGCATCAAGATCCCTCTTTGCAAATAACCTGAACTGTCAGCTGAAACTGAGCTGTCAGATGAAGTTGCTGCCTTAGATTTAAGAGGATAAAAATTAGAAATGAGAGAGGCTTCTGTGGAAATATTTCTTTTAAAATAATACATATCTACCTTTCTGCGTGGAGAGTGAAGTTCCTAGACTCCTGGAGTGCACCTGCCATTCGGAGGCACTGAGACAATCAGCACCTCACAGCTATGATTGAAATGAGCTCTGCTGAAGACTTGACGAGAACCTTTGATGGAAGCAAAACCTCTGAAAAACTGTGTTGCAGTTGACAGCAGATAGAAAGTGACTAAAGAGTATTTTTGAGGATGGCTGAGGTGGTGAGATTATTCTTTTGATCCCACAGCACCTTAAACCCCTAGAAACCAAACAGTAAAGATCATAAGGAGCTGTGTGGGTAATAAAAATAGTAAAAGTATTTGGGATGAGATTAGTAAAACCAGAGAGGCTTAAATGTATTTGCCTGGAGAGGAGGAGACTAAGAGAAGGGAGGATATTCAGATTACGAAGGTCATAGGGACTAAACAGTGTCTCCTCTTAACTAGGTTACATAGAACAAAGACAATAGCACAGAGGATTAAATGAGAGGGCAGTCCATGTAGAAGAAACAGACAGAATAAGTACTATGTTCAGCCTGCAGCCTCCTTCTGGAATTTACTGCCATAGGAGATCATTAAGTCAAGCACTATGTCCAGATTTTTTAAGGAGTTTGGATAAGTTAGTGTTTAATAATTATATGCACTGCCATCAAGCTTTTGTAATAAAAGAGATAACAAAAGCTCATAGTTCAAGATGTAAACAAGTCACCTGTGATGGTCATTAAAGGAATGTCTGTCTGTCCCTACACCTTGTGTATTATTCCATAATAGCTCAGATATTTTACTAGAGAATCTTACTTCATAGAGCCAGATGTTCACTTTTGTCAGAAACATGATACGGATCTAGAAGGGCAAATGGCTTAATCTGGCATGACAGTTTTTAGGAACAAGTGCATGATCTCTGTGGATGTAAGAAAAGCACACAGTAGGAAGGCTTAGAGCTGACTTCTTCTATAAAACCTATAGTATAGCACAGAAAAACAGAAGCAGGTACAAGTGGGTGTAACTTCACTGAAGTCTATTGCCAGGTGCTGAGGATCTAACCTGTTATATTTCAAATACCATCATGGGTTTTTATTCCCAGTGTATTCTTTACCTGTCGAACATGCATAATGGTGGGATACTTTATTTTGTAAATGTGACAATCAATGTCTTCTCCACGTTTAAAAGCAGGAGCTGGAGGCACCAGCATCACTGTCAGATTTCCCCACAAGTCAGTCAGAGATGGCAGGCACTCTCTATTGACATAGCTCAGCTTTTAGATTCATCCTTCACATGCAATATTGAAAATGTTGGTAGCATTCTCAGCAGGTGTCATATCGCTACTCAGTCCCAGGTTATAATTAAAGCTCATTATTTATCTGCGAAAGATGAAAGCAAAAATTAAAAATAATAGAAAAAAAAGCTATGCAAAACTCATCTTCTGAACTTCTACTAAACTGGAAAACTTTTGGCAAACTCTCTTCATTAACAAGAAAATGCCTTTTCCATCGGAAAAGTTGCTTCTGGTAGTTTTAGAGATAGCCTAAGTGCTAACACAGTTAAAAGGAGAGAATCAAGTTAATGGAAGAACTTTCCTTCTCAAAGTCAGCTGATGAAAAATAATACAGTATTTCATGGAAAATACTATGTAGATATTGGTCTAGGACTGAAATACAAATGCTGGGGTGCCTTGAAGAAGATTAATTGGAAAACCAGATATTTGAGTTGCATAGGAAAAATGTACTTCATGTGAAATATTTGAAAACTTTCCTAAAATCAAAAAACATTCACTTAGTTTTGCAATTGTTTATTTCTTTTTAAGTGAACCACTGGCATGGATATTTCAGATATCTTTTTCTTTCTGTATCTTTTTCTCTTTTCTCTCTAATTTGGTTTTATTTGCAGGAAGGCAAGGAAGAATTTAGAAATCTTTTTTTAACAATTTGACAATTGTTTTTTATTGTTTTTCAATGTGAAATTAAGGAAAATTCAAAATTCTTCATTACAATTCAAAGGATTAAAAAGTGAGTATGAAAATTTTAATCACTTTTGAAAAGCCTTTTTTTTTTTTGGCATCGGGAAAATATCTTTATGAGGATTTGCATGTCAGCTCTCCACAACACTTTCCGAGAAACATACCATCTTTCTCAGAAGCCCGAGTATCTGCAAATTAAGGATAATTCCAATCCTTAGCTGCTTTGAGCAAGACACGATAAGCATACTCCCTAAATCACAATGTAGGAACAGCCAGCTTGAAATCAAAAAGGAGATGTAGGTTTGAATGCAGATGAGATCAATTTACTAATGTATTGATCTTACTAGAGTTATTCTGAAGTAAAACAGCAATAATGAATGAGGACTCACTCTTTCTTAGAGTGAACCTATTACCAGTAATGACAGGTGTAGCCTGGGGTCTTGTAGTCTAATCTCATCATCTTGCAGTTTAAGCAAACAACCATTACAGCTGCTTTGGCAAAGACTCATGAGAGGACCAAGTAATCAGCTAGGAAGTAAAATCAGTTCACCTAGAGAAAACCACAGGATCTTGTCCACTACTACAGACCTAGGGAAGGCAACTGATTTCACTCATGGAGGACGCTTCCTCTGTTTCTCATAGACTGGATCAAGAGAAACCTGCTTCTAATCCTCAGTGAAAGCTGAGATCTCCTTAAGTGCATTAGCTGTGGATAGTAACCTTTGGCTGATTCCCAGTACACACATCTTGCTTTCCTGCAGGATAGTCACAACTGCACTTCATTTAAGCCTTTATATTCTCTGGCAAGAATTCCCAGGCAGGCACAGTAAAGACTGCCAGGAGAATCTCAAATTCATTGCCAGTTTACACATCGACTTTATGAGTTCCCCGATGCTTTCTCATCATCCACAAACAAGTCAAAACTGAAATCAATTGAAGAACTGAAAGCAAGGTGTAGTGCCCAGATCCATAACAGCATATTTCACTGTTAGCTTTCAAAATGCTTCTAATAAGGGTCAGAATTATCAACACCCTTTTACATGTTGAGAAACTGAGGTATGAGGATGTGAAGTGATTTGCCCAAAGTCAGCTCATATAGAAAGCAATTTCATCTGTCCTGAGTCCTAGACCAGTTCTACTGAAATGAATTCAGAAAGTCTCAGAGGTAAAGAGAAACATTCAGATGTAGAGTCCCAAGCTGTGAGTTAATAAAAGGAGAGAAAAGACAGTAGCACTGAAGGAAACCTCCTAGTACACCAGGTATGTAATTTGTTAGCAACAAAAGGTCAAGATGCTTCCTCAGCCACTGAATTAAGATATTAGGCTCATCTCAGTATACTGGAGCCATCAGCTACTAGCAGCATTTGACAGCAAATCAGCCAAACTCCACTGATTTATAGTGTAAACAAAGTTATGCACTCACTCAGTGGTGGTCTCTGTTCACCTCCAGGCACACTCGCAAAATGGAGCCATGGAGAGGTCGTGGAGGGAAAGGAGGGAACTGCATCTGAAAATTCAGATTTGATCAGCCCTGATCCTGCAGTGACAAGCAAGAGTCCAAACCATTCACAAACTCTAGAAAGGATATGAACACTAGCTTAGTCCCGTCATTGGCTTTACTAGTCTGGACCTTCTCCTCCACCATGGAGCAAATTATAGGGTGCTTTTTCTGCTTATGTATCCAGCTGGTGATTATTGTCTTCCCTTTCAAAACAGAAATAGAGAGACACCTGAGCAATGTATAAACAGGCTGATGCCCAGAACAGCTGAGCCTTTCTCATAGTAAGCCCAAGCTAATAAACCCTTCTGGGTGATGGGACTTACTCGCCAGACACCTTAAAGTGACCCACTATTGCCCTTGCACAGTTTTGCTGTGAATTCAGTGCTGTGCTGTGAGGGCTCTCTGGATGGGTCTCTGTGCCCTCAGGAGTCACTGAAGCATGGTACCATCACTTTTAAACACATAGGTAGCAGCTGTGCTGAAAATGGCACTGGGGTCCTGATGGACACTAGGCTAAACATGAGTCAGGAGCATGCCCTGCTAGCTGTGAAAGGTAAAAACACACTGGGTTATATTAATATTAAGGTAGCCAGTAGACCAAGGGAAGTGATGGTTCTTCTTTCACTCAGCACTTGTTATGCTGCATCCAGAATACTCCATCCAGTTTTCAGCTCTTCAGTACAAAAAAGATGCTTGCAAACTGGAGGGAGTTCAGGGGAGGCCACTGAGATGGTGAGGGCTGGAGCACTTGTCCTGTGAGAAGAGGCTGGGGGAGCTGGACTTGGTCAGTTTGAAGCTGAGGTGGCTTTGGGTGAACCTACCGTTTGGAAGAGGTTGCCCAGAGATATTCCATCCCTGGAGATTTTCAGGACCTGACTGGACAAGGCCCTGAGCAATCTGCTCTGCATTGAGCAGAAGCTTGACCTAGAGACCTCCTAAAGTCTCTTCTAACCTGAATCAATTGTGTGATCCTATCAAAAACAGTCACAAACTGATGGCCTAACAGGTGAGGCTCTATGTGTATGATGACTGGGCTCAGTGGTCAGTTCTGCCACAGCTTTCTTGTGTAACCACAGAAAAGTTATCTAACGAAAGATCCTGAATGACATTTAAGTATCTAACTATTCTTGCCTTCCTCCCTTCAGGAAGAGTTAGATGCCTATGTAAGAGTTAGAAACCTATGCACATTTGTGGAACTATTTGTTCCTTTCTGTAGAACTAAGTTGAAAAAGTACTCCAGCAGATTGTTGTGATCATAAATTGATTGATACTTTTATTACAGTGATGGAAAAAGTCAAAGGATCTTGATAATAACAGTAAATTTCAATTAAAAGTTACTATGCTGCAGGGTTGCTGATGGATGAATAAATCACACAGCCTATAATTAAAATGTAAAGAAAAGCCCCAGACTTTCAATGTGTCTACATCACAGGTCATAGATCATCAAGAAAATCAAAACACCCATATTTTCCATATTTTGGGTCAATCCCACCCACATCCAACCCTCTGTTTCAAGATGCAGAAAAATTAGCAGGTTGTTGCTTGTTATCAGGAAGATTTGATAAAACCGAGTTCAAGGGAAAAGAAAACAATCCCTGAATTATAGTTAAAACAGGCTAGCCAGCCCTTGAAAGCCGAGAAGATGAGACATCAACCCTCTGTTTGTTTGACAGGAAGAGAGGAAAACAGGTGATAAAGTAACGAATCTGAGACCAGAAATGTGAAGTATGCTCAGCATTTTGAACTTTAGGTTGAACCCAAATTCCCAGTAGACACTGCAGCAATTGCTGTATTTAGTTCTGAATGTAGCTTTGCCCTTTTGGTTAGCTAGCCTGGCTTAGCAGTGTGTGCCTCTCATTTCCCCACCAAAAGCTAAGCCCTGGCGTCTTGGGACAGAGCAGGCAAAAGTACTTAAGACATCATCTTCTCTGCAGCTCCCCAAAATGCCCCAATCCCTGCTGCTCTTCCCTGGCACCTTGTGTGATTTTAAAGTGAACATACAAACTCTGTGCGCTTTCTCATTGCCAAGGGAACTTGATGTCTGAGTTATTTGAACCTAACACACTGGACTCTCCCTGAATATTTATAGACCTTAAAGAGGATCCAATTTTTTACACCAGAAACATGCTTCAAACAAGACAATTCTGAACACTAGTCACATAGCTGATGTCCTACATATATGTTTATTTATGTATTTGTTTTAAAACTAATCCTACAATTGCAGTCCTTACAATGAAATGACTGATTAACAAGTTTGGAAAATTGACAAGCCTTCACAACAACTACAGACAGGACTGGAGTTGCTAAAAGACAAACAGAGTCTTCCAGTGCAGCCTCTTCTTTTCAAATTAGGGCAAAGTTGCCCTAATTTAATCTTTAAAGTTCCTTGGCACAGATTAAGTTGTCCACCATGTTTATATGATTTCGGTAATTGGATATTACTGACAATTGTTCCCAAAGACAGATCTCTATGTTTTTATTTCTAGCTGTATCTGTCAGTAATGCCTTTCCTACAGTGTTAGGCCCTTCCCTGACTATTCACCAATGCTACTGTGATCCCTTCCATACATGGAAAAGCATTTACTAAGGAAGAGTCAGTAGCACATTCTCATTTTATATCTTTTCTGCATGCCTTCAGATAAACCAGAACTTGTTTTCAAATGCCTTGAGTTAACAGCTTAAACATCCTCAGCTCTTGTTAACAGCAAGCTGTAAGTGGTAGGTATTTCTGACAGTGAGACCAGATGTTTTTGAACACATCTGTGAAGAATCAGCATTTGTCTGTGAATTCTGCATGCACAACAATTTATTCCACAAAGCCATCTCAGCTGAATTTCCTAGAAGAGTAGCCTGTAAAACAGATGAACTCATATATCTTCTTAGGTGTGATGTCTTTTTTTGGCAGGAGGAGCAGACTCTTCTCTAATACCAAGGTAAGATACTGCTGGAACTCAAGTCTAGCTATTTTTCATTCTGATTCTAGTTACAGTAGTAAAAGCCTTCATGGTATTTTCTTAAGAGCCATGATAAAATGAAAGAGACCATATTTTTACTTAGATCAGTCTGTGCAAACTTAATTAGGTTTAATTTTCTCTTTCGATTTACTGTGTGTTCTTGCATATAAACAACAACATAAAAAAATGGAAGACATCATAGGAAAAAAAGAACAAAGCATCAGAGTGTGTGGCTGTCATTTGGTCAGGAAAATATCCAAGTTTTCTTCAGCGTAAGTAACTTCAAATGTTAAAAATGGGTTTTTTTCCATGCCATGTGAAAAAGTGAAAAACATAAAGGCAGAACTGTCTACAGAGTTTTAGACAGCAAGACTTGGTCTGCAGACCATATCACTCCAAATTAAAAGCTGCCATCTCTCTGTGCTTTATGATTTGAGAGCAAAGATGAATATCAAACAACACAGGCAACTACATCTAGAATTAAACTTCTTTCCCGCTTTCCATCGTGAGACTGTTCCATTGTTTTCTAACTGCCAAATTTTAACACTACAGGCTTAAATCTCCGTGCTGAGATTCTGCCACAGGTTAAATAATTTGAATTTTTAACTAAAACAGTCAAGCTATATCCAAGTGGAAAGTATATTTTCCCCATGCTTAAAAGAATAAGAAATGCATTTATCCTGCAACCACTTCACGAAGTTCTAGAACTTTGACTTAATGCATCAAGAACCTGAAATTTTCCAGGGAGGGGAGGGGAAAAGCCCCAATATCAAAGATACACCTTTTACTTCTACTTAAAATGAAAAGCAGGAAAGAAGAAAGCAAACTGCCCAAGAGTTTCTGCCTCTGAAAAATTTCCAAATTGGATTTTGTTTCAGTTTGACAGACACATTCTCCACAGATTGTGGCTCCGCTGACCGTGTTCCCACTGCTCCCAGCTTCTTCCTGCCATTAGATGTTCCACACACTGGGCACGGCCCTCCTGTGGGAGCTGAGCAAGAGCTTTTCAAACACTCATTTGTCTCCTCAGCAGCATGCCATTGTAACAAGGTGCTTTCTAAGGAAAACTGAGGAACTGTATATATATACAATATATATATTAAAAATGTTAGGACTGTGAATTCAAACACTTAAAAGTTAGGAATTTGTAGAATTAGTACTGCTTTTGCAAATCTTCATTCAGCCCCAATGTGTAAGTATATCATGGTAAAAGGGAATACTCAGTCATGGTTTCCTGGGATATTATTCACCTCACTTCATGTTAACTGTCTAAAATACAGATGTCAAGCTGAAACATATTGCTTTAATGGACAGCAAGAGATCGGCACCACCATGGGCAACTCATCTCATACCGTAACAAATGTCTAAGGTATATGTTTGAGTAAATAGGGAATTTAGACACTTCTGAAGAGCACTGAGTCTACCTAATTTAGGGATCCTTCTCTTCTGCTGTAATCATAGGAAACAGTGGGAATCTACTCCCATTCTGCCAAGTCCTTTTCCATAATAGGCAGATGGTTAGAAGAGAAACAGGAGGTTCAGTAATTTCAGCTCCATTCAACCTGACGGGACTGAACTCATGTTGCTCAGTAGATCATAGCATCTTCTAATGCCAAGGGATATCCTAGATTGAAGTGTTCCTATTCATCCTGTAGAATTTGGCCTACCTGAATGACCCTACTGAACTCAGAAAAACAGCAAGCAAGAAGACTTTGGGAGGCTTATAGAAGGGATATAAACTTTCACCTTTCTCCCCTGGGCAGGCACTTTTGTATTTCAGTGGGCAGCTGAAGTTAGAGATTTCAGAATAAGTAGGGAGAATCTTTATAAATGTAGTTGTTTACAAGATTAACTAAAGTGAACTAGATGATTGCTTTTTGAGACCTCAGGTCAGTTCAGGGCCTAACCCTATACATGGGAAGGATTTAGGAATACTGTAAGCTACCTCCAGTCATTGCTAGTTATGCATACTAACTCCCTGATAGGTACCTCAGGGAATTTGATCTTTTTCTACATCTCTGTTCTTAAACGCTTCTTCCTGTATTTCTCATAGAAATATGATAAGTGGAAATGCTTTCTGAAAGATTTTTTAGAATTTCATTGTAATCTCTTCCTACTGTTGAAGGAATAACACCTCAAGGTTTACTGGAATATGCAGGAAATGCTAATCCAGATGCAAATGTTTGTGTACCTCAATAGAAATTCATCCCAAAGCTCCAGTACCAAACACCTGCAAACTTTAGTGAACCGGATTTCTGAATGTGATTTGTTTTGAAACCTTGATCCTAGCATGCAGCACTGAAATAGCTAGTGAAGGAGTGCAGACTCTGGAGAGTCTGAGATGTCTGTACCAGCCAGCTGGTGGAGGATGGAAATTAAAGTATATTGAGCCTGATCTTGGCAGGTGAATTAAGGTTCTCCGCTATTTTTCTAATGACCTCTGAACATCCCAAATCACTTTTCTGCAGTCTGTATCTCCTAGTGCTCTTTACAGCTACACTAAGAATTTTTTCTCTGGGATAAATAAAATTGAGCGGACAAAAGGAGCATTTCAAAAGCTGTTTTTTGTGTGTGCAGGGTGAAGTGAAGAGATCAGGTCAAATCTTTGCTATGTCTAAGAATTTTAAGATGTTAGTATACCATTCTTACTGCAATCCTCTCTACTTCTCACACTGAGTAAGTTGTAGAAAGACTGTTTTCTGTCTTTTCCCTCTATTGCATGAAAGCAAAGCATATGTTCATCTGTTAAAATATATGGATTTCACAAGTTATAGAGAGGCTTTTCTGGCAGTTTTGAAAAGAGGCTTCCCATTTCTCTACATTTTGTTGTCTCTACTTCCTTTCTGCTCTGAAGACAAAAATAAAATAAACCTTTTCTTTGGGAGGAAGAATTTTAAAAATGTGCCTGTTACTGCATAAACAAATCCCAATGTTGTGTAACCATTCCATGGAAACCAAACAAAGTCATTTATTTCATCACTGTGTTAAGTGCAAATAAACTCACATTATAGCAGTGTTGCCTGTCTTTCACACAAACATTCTTGCACAGTGGGATAAGATGGTGTCTGAGTCTATATCCATATTAATAAACTAAACAGGACCTGTGCATAAATTCAAGCCTTTGCACATGGTTATCCACAGATAATCCAGGTCCAAAGATAAATTCTTAGCACAGTCCATTGCACAGTTTTGGCCAGGATCAGTTTACACTTTCCCAAATAATGGCCTAACTCTTTCCAACACACCTTCCTATCAGCCAGTCTAGCAGTGCAACAGATAGATAGAATATCTACTTTGAATCTAAACAAGCTTTTCTTTCTAATGAGCCTGGCAATTCAGGTAGAGTAGAAATCACAGGTTTAGTCCCAAGTGTACCACATACTCAGTGAATGTCAAAAAGCTATTGGAAGGATGCTGTGAAAAGTGCCTGATTATTTGTCAAAGGGGGTGAAAATGTTATTTACTACAATAGGAACTGGACAATAAGCCAATGTCTTGCCCTGGCAATTCCTGTGGCTTTTGGAATTTATCCCCTATACACTGGGGATAATTTCATTCAATCGGCAAACCTGCCTGCCTGAATTCACTATGGCCAGAGTGCACCCTCCAGAGCACTGGGATCCCATGTACCTGAGCATACCCCTGGGCTTGTACTCCAGCAGGCACACTGGAGCAGGCAGGCCTCTCCTTTGGAGGGCTGGAGCCACCTTTGTGGCTAGGAGCCAGGGCTGGCAGAGCTTGGATGTAGGCTGGAAACTGCGTCTTCAGTGCAGCAGGGTCTTTGGACCAGGTTTTTCTCAGCAGTATAGAACTGCCAGGCTTAACTATTTCAATTTGTCATTTTGAAGTAACAGCATGCACCTCACTGCTATGAGGCTTAATTTACCTGGAACTTTGATTGCTTTGAGTGGAAAATTCAACAAAGGAAAATTGTATTCCAAGCATATGAAACACTGAGAGACTAACGTATTAACAGGGAGCTTTAGTTCTCTATAGCTTTGGCAATGTGGCATATAAAGAGCTGAGGCTGAAAAGGAGCTGAGAAATATTCTTAAGGGGAAATGTTTTTCACAGACCACCATCTCTCTTGGCACAAAAACAATATGTTCTAATTACTGAAAGTACGTAAGAACAGTCACACTTTAATGTTAGGACTGAAAGAGGCTAAAGAAACTCCAGTGGAAAGTGCACTGGGTTTCTCCCAGGTGCTGCAGAGCATAAGTGTTCCATTTTGTTTGCAGATTTAATTCATGACATTGCTTTTGGTTTTCACTCTGAATCTGTGAAAAACCCAATCACTGCTCCGCTCTGACAGTCAAAAATATCCCATACAGCAAACACTCCAGGAGAATGTATTCGTTTCTCTGATGGATGTATTCAGCTGTTTTTCATGCATCTTGATGCATTTTTCTCCCTTCTGTTTTTCCTGGTTTTTTTTTTATTCTCCCTCAAACTAGCTTTAGAATTTCAATCGTAGAAATCATACAAGATTTTAATGATGCTTGACGAGGTGCTGAGAATTGCCACGGGGCACAAGCAAAGGGGCAGTGTCCTTTCAAAATGAACGTGGTGATCAGAAGTGCTTAAGTAGTAACTTTTTCAGAACTAGTTGGGGCTTTTTAAAGTATTCCACCTGTTACATGCTTTTTATTCAAATGAAAATAAGTATCTCTAACAAATAAGCCCATAAAAATGTAAAGGAGAGGAAATAGTGAGTTTGCATATATTCGCCACACTTAGGTGTTTTATTCACATGCCAGTCGGCAGACTTTTCACTTGAACTTCCCACTGGAAAGGTGACATTGAGAATAGCTGAATGAACTCAGAATTTTTCTGTGCAGCCCAATTACAGAACACCTGTGCTAAATCACTCTGTGCTGATTCACTGCGATCATTCATAAAGCTCAAGATCCCTCAAAATGTCTTTTTCCTCATCTGTAGTGAGGTGGTGATGGTGGGCAAGTGGCTTCAGTATGAAACATGAAAGATTGCTCATTCAGATCCTCCTAAAAGGGCTTTTATTTTATTTAATTTTCATGGCAGCATTTGCCAAGAACACCTGGGCTACTCCACTTGTCTCTCATATATAATCTATTTCTGCGTCAATTTTTAACACCCTTGAAAGAGGACAAGAGCTGCTACTGACATAATTGTACATCATAGTTCCAAGTCAGTCTGAATATTGATGGTGCTCCCACACCAGAATAAATCCATCTTTTTCCCAGTGCTGCTTCCTAGAGAAACTTCCTCTGGATTTGCACACATACTATGGAACTCTGAGTCACCCTGTATGAGGGCTAATGTCTTATTTCAGCCAGCTGATCTGTAAAGGCCTGTTTGCCAACTGAGAATATGAACTCTGCTTGGAGAATCACTTATGCCTCACAACACACCTATACCGCATCCATCCTAGAACAGAGACTTATACACCTCATGATGGAAAAAACATAGCCTCACACTTCTGTCTGTATAGTAGTGTTTTTCAACCTTTCTTTCCCACACTTTGTGAAACCCTCAGAATTTTCCAATGTAGCAAATTTGTGCTGACAGTACTTTCTTCAGCTATTTTTTCATAGCTCCCTTGCAATTAGCCCACACCCTCTGTAAATCAGAAATTGAAAACTACCATTTCATTGTATTCCAAAATATTTTTTCTTCACTGAAGAAAGAATCTTAAGTTTCCTGCAGGGAATGTCTCCCGTAAAACAGGATTCTGCTTTGAAGCATGCCATGCTCCATGCTGTTCCTAGCCATTCATAGAGATTAAAAAGTAAAATAGGATGCTGAGAGAACCTCCTTGTTGTTTACTGCATGTTACTTGATCAAGTAAGGCTATATCTGCAAAAATAGATATTGCCACTCCAGAAAGAAAATCCTATATCACAGGCCAAGTAGCAGAGAATGAGTATGTTCATGTCACTCATAACACATGAGCAGTTCAAGTGAACAGGCCATGTACACCATAGCACTGAATTTGGTTTAGGTCCTATGTTCTGGCAGCCAGGAGGGCCAGCTGTGTCCTGGGGTGCATCAAGCACTGTATTGCTAGCTGGTCAAGGCAGGTGATTGTCCTGCTCTACTCTGCACTGGTGCGGCCTCATCTTGAGTACTGTGTGCAGTTTTGGGCCCCACACTACAAAAAGGATACAAAGCTACTAGGGAGTGTCCAGAGGAGAGCCACAAAGATGGGGAAGGGTTTAGAGGGGAAGCTGTATGAGGAGCAGCTGAAGTCACTTGGTCTGTTCAGCCTGGAGAAGAGGAGACTGAGGGGAGACCTCATCGTGGTCTACAGCTTCCTCACAAGGGGAAGAGGAGGAGCAGGCGCTGATCTCTTCTCCCTGATGACCAATGATAGGACCCGAGGGAATGGCGGGAAGATATGCCAGGGGAGGTTTAGGCTGGATATTAGGAAAAGGTTCTTCACCAGAGGGTGGTGGAGCACTGGAACACGTTCCCCAGGAGGTAGTCATGGCGCCAAGCCTGACAATATTCAAGAAGCATTTAGACAACACCCTCAGACCTATGGTGTGAATTTTGGGGTTGTCCTATGCAGGGACAGGAGCTGGACTCGATGGTCCTTGTGGGTCCCTTCCAACTCAGGACATTCTATGATTCTATGATTCTAAAAATAGTATTACTTTGCAGGTGGTTTACAGTTGAAGATTCTCAGAATGAGGAAAGAACAATGTCACAACCTGATGGATTGGTATATTTACAGCATGAAATCAAGGATGAGGATTATATGTCCTGAGGAGACCGTGGAAGTGCTTGAGAACACAAGGCGTTCTTGAGTAATATCAGAAGACACCACAGGGCACAGAGCTGACATAAGACACAACTCCAGCCATGTGGCTAGCAAGAGGGGTCCCTGGAGCAAACTACCCCAAGAAAGAATAACAGAATCGTTTAGTTTGGAAGAGACTCTCCTCTCTCCTTTCTTAGTCCAACTCCCTGCCCAAGAAGAGTCAACTATAGCACGTGTCCCAGGATTGTGTCCAGTCAGATTTTGATTACTGCCATAGATGGAGACTCCACAACTTCTTTGGGCAATGTGTTCCAGTGTTTGACCACCCTCACAGTAAAAATGTGTTTTCCCGTGTTGAGATGGAGCTTCCTTTTGTTTAAATTTGTGCCCACTGCCTCTTGTCTTATCAATAGTCAGCGCTGAGAAGAGTCTGGGTCGTTCTTCATTCCCTCCCATCAGATATTTATACACATTAGTAAGATTCCCCTGAGTTTTCTATTCTCCAGGCCTAAAAGGCTGTTGGCATTCTTCACCATGAGGGTGCCTTGCAGGCTCATGGTCAGCTTGCTGTTCACCAGGACCCCAAGGTCTTTCTCTGCAGAGCATTCTCCCAGCCAGTCAGACCATTTCTCCAGCCTGTCCAGGTCCTTCTGAATGGCAGCACCCCCACACTCCTCCCAGTTTTATACCATCTACAAATCTGCTGATGGTCCACTCTGTCTCATCATACAGGACATTAATGAAGATATTAAGCAGTATTGGCCCCAGTATTGACCCCTGGGGTATACCACTAGCAACTTTCCCCCAACTTGATTTTGTGTTACTGATCACAGCCTTCTCTATGCCCAGCTCTTATATAGGCCTCCCCTAGCACAGGCTTAAAGGGTGTTTGACCCTCCCTAATCAGTGGTCAGCTAGAACAACAGCTGCAGGCACCCTTTGATTAAGGACAGCTGGCAGATTTTGTTAGAAACTGCTAGACCTACCATTACCTTACCCTTAGCCTTAACTGACAGCAGCAGATACTCTCTCATTCCTCTGAAAGGTCCCAGATCCCAGCCAAAGTGCCCAGAAGCTCAAGAAGATCTCAAAGAAGAAGAGCCCAGAAACTGCTGCACAAACTGGAACATCTGTTAGATGCACTCTGGACCTTGCTCTTATATGGACCCACTCTGCACCTTGCTCTTATATGGACCCAAGACTGGGGTTTGGTTTAGAGAAACTTTAGAAGAGAGCTTAAAAAATTACTTCCAGGCAGTATTGACTATCAGTGAACCAGGAGCCATGTGTGAATGTTGGAGTTAAGTTATCTGACATGGGAGACATGCCCCGTGTTTTCCAGGAACAAAGGAGTAATGATCAGTCTACAACTGCAAACAGTATAAACTCTGTAATCACAATGCAAGCCAAACTAGTACCTGCTATTAGGTCCTTTCCTTGTCCCCCTCTATCTGTAGCCTTTATTTACTTATTTTTTTCCCAGATCTGACACTTTGTCAGTAATAGGGACATTTAGGAATGGAAATCCTGGTCCCACTGAAAGCTATGTAAAAATTCATGATAAATCCTGCAGTTCAGTGTCAGGCTATCCCACTGCATTAAAGGAATTACTTGTTTTCTGTTCTACTTGTATTGTTATACTGCACCCATCACTATGGAATCTCAAATCCCTGACCTGAGTATGGGTAAATTAATTCTGAAGCTGTTTTTCAGAGCAATGAACTGAAAACAAAAGGCCCAAGAGTTTTTGGAGGCAGACAGCGGAAAGAGAATTTCTGTCTTGTGCCCTCAGGACAAGAATTCAAAATTCCATGGTATGCTTTAAAAAGAAAATAGTTAGGGTAAGATATGTGTTATTCTACTTTAGCCATCAACAATTCAGTGATGAAAACCCAAGTTAGTAATTGATGATCAGACTACTGTCAATGGAAAGTGACAGACACGTTTATAGGAAAATTCATCTTTTCCACAGATAAGCATGGAAAATTTGTGGGATGAATAACTATGTGGAGATCTCTCTCTCCTTTGAGTATAGCAAGAAGATGTACAGGTAGCTTTAGACTAGACATCTATGTTTTAGAAAGCAAAAGTGAGATGAACAAGATTGGGAGAGAGAGCATCATAGTCCCATAGGTTTTGTTTTCAATACATCTTCAAACAAAGCAATCCTTGTTAATATTTGAATGGGTGACTGCTGCGGATAACAGGAGCTGCAGCAAGCAGAATTAGTATTAAAAACACTCTTCATGAATCATCACTGAAACACCATACCAAGTTGTTAGATGGTAGATGCTCTGTTTAAGATGAGCCATAAAGCACAGCCAATGATCTTTTATGCAGATTTATAAAAATCCCATGTCTTCTTCACAAGAGGAGAAGTGAAGTTGGCCCCAGTGGCTTGGTTTTCTTCCAACTGAATAATTGCATACTACTTGCTACCTTTTCCTGCACTGGAGAAGACACTGCTTGCATAACATTGCTGTGCTTTTGTTACAGGCTGCTACGCTTCAAGGTTAGGCCTCTTCACTGCATATGTCCTGCAGTAAAATCTGTGATCCAAAAGAAGACGAAAAAATGTAGACTCAACAAGAGGCATTTCTTTTTGATATTCTACTAGAGGAAGAAGTATTTAGTGGTTTCCTTGGGGAACCATCTCCCAAATCCACTGGTCTCTGGGGTCTATATCACTGAAGGCTTGACTAATTGCATTTGTAAGATCTTTATTTCTTTCCCAGCTCCTCCAGAAGCAGAGATGCTGTTGGATACATTCCCATCACAGTCCCCAGTGACATCTGCATCAATTAGTAGTGCTTTTACAAGAACTAACTCCATCATGAACTTTGAAATTTTAGAAATCTGTTGTGCCTACAGGGTCATAAAAGACGAACCTTCTCCAACATAATGTCTGTTCATCTCCATCAAAATCCTATTGCCTCTTGACTGTCTCAGACAGAAAGGGGAGTATCTGGGAAGTGAGAGGAACATCATGAAGACTGTCAAGAAAACCTTTGTACTTGCATTTCTCTTTTGTCCTCCTCGAGTTGGTTAACAGTGAAGAATGGATTCTGCAAGATTTGTTCCAGTATGTATGGCTGAAAGGAACCCTCCCAGAAATGTCACTCATTCATTAATGCCTGCAATTCCCCCTTGTCTGAAATTATATAAAATTAATATAGGATTTAGCCATTTCCAAAATGTGTTCATCCAATATTTAAGCTTTCAAAGTAATTATAATGTTGGACAGGGTTGTTCCTTGGCTTCTGACTCTAGAAACCAGAAATACTGCTGTATAATTTGAGAAAGAAAATCAGATGTTCTGATATATAAACCCCAGGCCCATGTCTGTCTTTGAATAATATATCAAGGATCTCAGAATAAAGTCTCTTAATAATTTAACCATCAACCCAGAATCTTTCATTGTGGATATCTGCTAAAAAGAGATAAGGGCAAGACGTATGTTCAGATACACCTTTGTGTCCACCGATGTTAAAGCCACTTGAATGGATGTAAACCATGGCTAGTGAGATTCCTATCTCAACTCTGGGCTGCTGGCAGTTTAACACAGAGGAGTCTGTTTATTGGGAGAAAAAACCAGCACAGGTCACTGAGCAAATCACTGATCTGGGAATTGGAAAATCTGGGCTCTATTCCCATCCTGTCACTGGCCTATTGTCCAGCCTTCACCAATTCCTATTTTTCTTCTTTCCCCTTACACAATTTCTCTATTTAGGAGGTAGAACAGAATCAAAGAGAGCACTTCGGTGCCTATGGGCAAAGACTGCTGCCTCAGCTGATTCTACTTTGTCTAACGCAAAATGAACCTGCGCTCCTGGAGAAAGGGACCTGGCAGTTGCACTGATCAGTGGAATACAGGATCCTTCTTCAGCTCCATCTCCTGCTCTGGGCCCATGAGTTTTACATTGTTGGCTACGTGGTCATTCAGCTTCAGCACAGGAGTGAAGAAAAAAGATTATCTCCTATTCCACCCCGCCACCACATCCACTTCATGCACAGTTACCTCACTGCGAGGTTATTACACAGCTGTGTGTAGCAGCAATCTACCAGCCACTCAGCAGTTACAGAAGACAGAACTTCAGCTACCTATGACCAAATACATGACTTAGGCTCCTAAACCAAGGAGCAGTTTCAGGCTCTGACACTCAATTATACATAGCAACATGTGAAACATTTTATGTTTTACTTAAAAAAAAAAGGCTTGGCTTAGAAATCAATTTAATGCACTTTCATTTGGGTATTTCCTATTGGATCATAGAGTGAAGTTATCCAGTATGCTGGCTTTGCTGTTCCTCTTCCACTGTCCTTCATAACCATGTCTGTTGAAGGGACAGGCAGTAAACAAATCAGGTGTATGGCACAATCCCACCAACAGTTATAAGAACAAGCAGCAAGAGAGAAACTTCTTATGACAGCCTCACTGCCCAAGCAAAGAAATCTTATGATCGCTCTTTAAGTCATACAGGTAACTGAGCATAGCTTTTGGAAACACCAGCACCAAGAAGCCAGAGAAGGCAAGGGGATCAGATGACCCACATACCTTCACAAAAGGGAAGAACTTTTTTTTCATAAAGAAGTTCATTGTTCTGCTGTATGTAAATCACTGACTGTTGCCAAATATATATTTGTTTATTTATATTTATATTTATATTTATATTTATATTTATATTTATATTTATATTTATATTTATATTATTTATATTTATATTTATATTTATATTTATATTTATATTTATATTTATATTTATATTTATATATACTTATATTTATATTTTCTTATCTGTCTGAATTTCATTTTTTTAAAACTCAGGAACTCATTCAATCTTGAAGTGAAATGTTTCATTTCAGATTCAAGCTTCTTTTGGAATGAAAGTGGAAGTCTGAAGCAGAACGCTTCCTCTTGAATCAAAATGATTTAGCATTCCCTGAATGGCTTTTGCTGCTTTTTACATCTGAAGCTGCTAAAACTGAGACAACTGAGCAAAATATTTTAGTGTTGACAAAGCTTCATCTTTTTTTTTTTCCTGAAAAATGGATTCAATTAGTAGATAATGGCTAGTTTTATTAGGATTGCACACAGCTATCAAGGTCTATCCACAGATACCTGAGAAAATTGCTTCCCGTTGCTCAGCTGTATATCTGGAATTTGTGGCTAATGTGGACACAGCAAAAAATTACTTGGGAACTTTCACTCAACAGGCACAGAGGCCCCTCTGTATCTTCAGACATGGTTAACTTGCTTCTCATAGGATGTGTAACAGCAACTCAACCATTTCCAAAATAAGCCTTCTTTGTTTAGGGGCCATTCTATCTTGTCAGGTTGACAGGATCGCAGTTTTATCCTTCAAGAACAAAGCTAAAGAGGCAACTGCTCCTTAAAACCACCCTGTTCCAGCACAGAGACCACTGACTGTTTAGTTCCCAGTGCTATTCTCTAGGTGGCTCCAACCCAGCTCAGCAAGGCCTGGCAGGAGCACTGCAAGCTCTGGTAGCAAAACAGAAAACAATAATTGCTAGGTGTGAGTGATCTCAAAAGATGCAGAGAGTCACAAGACTTTTTCTAACAATAGTCAGTATCATCATTTATTTTTGCCATATAAAATGGCTGTTTGTTTGCTTGTTTGTAATAGCCTGGTTTGCTTGTTTTCCTGTATTTATTAAAATCAGCGGTTACAGGTAGGTTTTGGAAAGAGAATACTGAACAGTTTGTGAAATAAAGGCTGAAACCCCAAAGTCCCTCAAACAATGGCTCCATTGTAACACATTTTCCAGTGCTGGAACCATTGAGATGCCTCCTTCATTTGTACTTGAATAAATCTATCCAGAAGTGACATGAAAAGAGCAAATAATGGTTGATGCAGAGCAAATGCATTAGACAAACTCTCTCCCACAACTACACATATAAGAACCTTTGGAGACCAGAGGGATTAATCCACAGATGGTAAATTGTCTGATATGTATGCAAGCTGACAAGGGTTTTCAACGTTCAACTATTGTACTAAATAATTTTCTATTTAATGCAAGATTTCTGCCCCTGAACTTTGCTTTATATTATTATTTGTTAGAGGGCTACTGTCAGCTTCAGGGCTAAAGTACTTCTGAGACTGAAAAGTGCCATTTACAGCTACTGGTTGAAAGAGAGAAGATAAAATTAGAATCTAAGATGACTTCACTTGTTCAGGTGAAGTCACAAATCGGCCCTAGAGGCAGATACTCTGGAACAAAATCGACCAACAGAAAATGTTACCGAGCCACTCTTCGATCATAATTTCTCTGCAGTCAGTACTGTAAACACCAAGCACACAGATGGCAAAGCATCAGTGTCAGCTGCAAACGCTGCCTGTAAGCTATTGGAAACACTCATTTTCTCATTCCTCCTTCCACCTTGGTGTAAGTCCACTGCTGCAAAGCTGCCACAAGCCTGCAGGAGGGGAACCAAATACACAACGGAAAGCCTAGGGAGTTTTAGTCTCTAACCACAGAGTGGGAGAGCGCTTGCTGCATCCTAAAATCCAGGTCAAGACAGGGAATTATTTCTATTTTTCATTTGTAAAGAGGCTAGGTCTTTGGGGAAAGGCAGATTGGACAAACGCTTTGTAAGACAGAGACGCAGTGAACCATCGGACAGTGAGTTCCCAGAGGCACTGGAGGCAGATACATACAGGAACCTCAGAAGAGAAAAGGCAGCCTTGGGAGAGCGGTGCTGCTAAGAACTGCTGTAAATGTCAACCACAACCTTATACCTGTGATGAGGCTCTTCTGTTGTTCACATAGTTGGTGAGATGTCTTGTTGCTGTGTATGTTCTCCCCTTTAGGAAGGAGGAGAAATGTTCCCTATCTATTTTCAATTTGAAGTCACTTTGACCTCAAAATGGTCAAAGCACCCTTCAAAAGCCAAGCTTGTCACACACTCTCGGCAATGTTCTTTCCTTTCATCCTACGTGGATAAAAAGATCATGGACTGCTCGTCCTGAAGCTTTACAAAAATAAGCAGTGCTGGCACCACAGCACCATTTGCTTGGTTAACTAAAGGACTTCATAGCACGACATACATGCAGTAACAGGTCTTAATCTTAGTCAGTGTAGAAAGTGTGAATAATGTCAGCCAAACATTTATGAATCCAGTCAAAATTAGCCTAGAGACAGCAGTCTGTTTTCTGCTTGCCAGTAAATCTACTCTTTGAACAGGAAATAAATCACTGTGGTAATGGTACCATATTTTTTGCAATTTTTTGTTAAATCTTTCCTTTCTACAAAGGAATAAGTTGACTGTTCAAAATAAAACAAGTTTGCAGCAGGTGCTGCAAAATATATAGTGTGAGCTGACAGCCAAAGCTGCCTCTGCGGACAGATAAATGCACCTTAGCACAAGCAGCAACACTGAAGTTCATTTAAGGACCCAGCAAAATAACTGAACAGAGACAGAGAGCAAATTTTGAAGGGAATGGTAGACGCCCGTGAAATGTCCTTTCACACCATCATATGAGCGGCTCAGAGTAAAACAAATGGATCATCAGGGTACTTCCCACACAGTTTTCTTTGCTTGGCAATGTGTAGAAATGGCATTGGAGGGATGACACCTATAACCAAGCTTATGCCCCATTATTTGGCTGCCATTGACTGGTTTGAACTAATCAGCCATTGAACCCAAAGTATAAACATGCACCTGGCCTCTGCACAGAAAGAACTAAAACAATGGGCATATGCTCAGGTGATAGCTCTGCTATGGCATGCTGAAGTAGAAAAGGACAAGGATAATTTTGATGCAACCCTACCCAGTCTTCACTGCTGTCACCTCTTGTCATTCTTGTCTAGCATCTTCTTATCCAGCATCTTTCCAAAGTGTCTATGTTTAGGGTATGTTGCTTCCTTTTAAAGCCAGCATTTTGCTTTACTGAGATGTTCTCAGGTGTGAAGGGAGGGAGATGGAGCAAAGGGAGTTCCTTGCCACTACTAAACAGAATCTATTATCTTTGGCTCAGTTTTTTTGTTTTAGTGAGATTATTCTTCTCAACAATACAGCCATAAATGAAACAGCTATACAAATAGGACAACACATTGCACTTCTGAGACCAAAATGAGCAGCAGAAGGGGATTTATCTCAGCCTAGAGAGGCTTTGTTGCTGGGGGAAAAAAACACGCATTTCAGTACCTAGATGTTATGTGGGGATTTTTTGCAAAATGTTCTTCCACATGCTATAGCTCCACTCATCCTTTACTGCAGTGTGCTAGCAACAAAGCTTACTGCTTTCAGAAAGAGTGAAGCTTATGCTGATGCAAACTTTTCAGATGGACTCATTAATCTAGCATCTGGAAGCCTGTTAATCAGAGCTACAAGGTTACTTTAACACTCCCAGTAGCTTACGCTACTCGGCAAGACTTTCCATTTTGTGAAACGATTAGTTACTGACTGTATTACACAGAGGAAGAAGCTAAAATTTGTTACTGATTGCGCTCTCAGCAGTCATCCAGTTATAAAGCAATGCACCTGGAAATCACTTGTCTGAAGTGCAACACAATGAAGGTACTAAGTCGCCTATTACAGCTCCCTTCAGTCCCAACTTGTGCTTAATTTTTAAGGTTATCGAACAGGCCATTTGAGGCAATGTTAGCGCTTATTTTAAAAATCTTTAGAGTCTTCATCTTGAATGCCAGCAGGCTCATTTGAGCCTGAGAAAGTACTGAAATCACTTATAATCTCCTGAGGATGGACAAAACGCCATGCATTTATGTTCATTCTTCCAAAGCTACCTTTGGTATCAGCCTTTGTTATCATTTAACTACAAGGCTAATCAAACCCAGAAAAACAGACTAAAGGCTGTTTCTGGTTGTTACTTTAGTACGATACATGACTGTTGAAAAAAACAATGAAAAAATGTAGGCTGATTTTTCTGGAGCCAAACTGAAATTTGGATTTGTGGGCTAATCTAAACAAGACAGAGAAGTTGAGTGCTGTGAAAGGGAAATTTTGCCTGAAGACATTTCCCAGATGCACTTGGGCTTCATTAAATAAAAGGGATTTTTTTTCTTCTGACTTAGTAGGCATTTACTCATGTCCTGATCCAATGATTTCAGGGGTACCTTCAGACACCTTGCTGCCTTAGGACACAAGTGGTCTTGGAAACTGCCAGCATTTGTTCACCTTTACATCTGATTACAGACATATATTTTGGACAATGGAGAAAGCATGATCCTAACTCTAACAAATTAGTACCACAAGAATGGGCTATTCTGAGAAAAACACAGCACTGCCAAAAAAAAAAAAAGTGTAATCATGAAACACATTATTGTAAATCTTCCCTAATCCAAAAAAAAAAAAAAATCTTAGGCCCAATCCACAGCCATTCCTAAAGCAAAGTAAGTATCTCCTGAGACAAATGGTTATCTGTGCAAGGTTTCTTCAAAGCTATTGTCTCCAGCTTTTGCATCAAGTCTTCTTATCTTCTGGCAATTCAGGCACTTGGAGCAAGGAACATTATTCAGAAAACAGCTTTGAATATGTTCTGGTCACATTCCTCTGCGTCATCGCTCTGCACGGTCCTTCCTCTGGCTGCTTGTGCCTGGTTCTGAGAGAAAACCCTTTGCCATACAGCACTGCAGCTTGACAAACATTTTGGAGGGGAAGGCAAGGCCCTGGGACACTTATAGTATCTTTAAGAAGTAGAAATGAGCACTGATGTGAAAATATTTTTATAAAAATGTGGGAATTTTAAATGCAAAAATGCATTTTTATTAGATGAGCAAATGCTGCCTTTAGCACTCTTCTTTTTGAGGAGGAAAACCCCAAAACCGCTTCCTCATCAGAAATCAGGCAAATTACTTGTCTTCTTGTGAATTTTATATCTAAACGTCAGGATATTCTCTGTGTTTTGTCAGCTTTTGGGGAACTCACCAGAATAATTAATAAAAATGTTTTGTACTATGGATAAATGCATAGTGCTATATACTATGTCAAAGTCACTCCTCGCTATGGAATTAAGCTGGCAAAGAAGTACAGAGTAGGCATCCCAGCCGAAATGGAGAAGGGAAGGTGCATCAAGGAGCCCTCTGCACAGAAAAAAACAGAGGGAAAACACACAATAAGCAATTTCTAATTCATGTATGTTAATATTAAGCCATTTATATTTGACTTTGACATGATCAGCAAATATTGTTTAGGTATTTATCTTTCTCTTTTAGAAAATGAAATATGGCTTTTTTCCCATTTAAGAAGGATCACCTGTAAATCACCAGTACTCAGTCTTCCAGGGGACATTTCAGTTCCTTTCCATTAACTGTACTACATATGAGTTGCAGGATTTTTTAAGAAGTAAATTGTTACTAAAGGCCTCATAGTGATTGACAGAAAAAGTGTAGTCTTCTCACCTATCCTCAGACATTTATGACACAGTCATGAACATGTGAGCCAGTCACCTCAAACTAACTCCTCTTATAGTCACTGGGAAGAACTAAAGCCAGTCAGATCCATCTGACTGGTTTTAGGACAAAATGAATCACACCCTATAATTTGCAGTTACTGAGTGCAAAGGAAGCCAGGACAACTAGCTCAAATGAATATGTCTACATCTGGTCAAATGAACCCCTATAAAATTGTCCAGTGAGATCAGCAGACAGAAATTGTACTGAGATTAATGAAGAATGATAATATTTCTATTGTTGTGTAAGGAGTGTATAAGGGGAGTATTACATTATATGGTCAAAAATTACAGGAAGGTTACTGGTTTTTATTAAAATCTAGAGGACAATAATCCATTTTGCAGTCACCAGTCTCTCCCTCCATTTGCTTCATATACATTTGTGACGCAAACCCACTTAATGTAATCCCAGGCACAGTCTTTCCTGCATCTTTCATGTCCCTGTGGTGTTGTTCTTCCTTTGTTATAATCTATTATGGACAAATGGTGGCTAGAGAGGTCTTCATAGCTAACCGGAAACACATAGAGGGACTGGTGTGGGCCCTGGGAAAGTTGTCTCGCACATCATTAACAACAGAGCAGGGCTGCCATCCTCCCCATCTGACAGTTTAGGTTGAGGAATTTAGTTCTCTGTCTGAATGCATGCCAAAGACAAGGGATTTGCCAAGCTCCACACAGGATATAGAGAAAAATACATGGAAGGGACATTTCCCTGCCACTTCAGATGTCTTCTTGTGAGAAAGTTCAACTGAGAATTGGTACGTCATTTAGATGAAACACACATGTGCCTTTGGGTGGCAAAATCTAAACTGGTGCTGAGTCACAGAGAAATAACATGACTTTCCTATGGCTCCACACACTTCCTCTAGTTACTTACTCATTGCAGACTATTGAGTAAGGTACTGAATGTAATGTCCCACTCTCCATGCGAGTATCTCGATGTTGAAACGCAGGTAGATCCAGGTCATATAGTTTTATGTCCTGTAGTTTCTTGCTTACAACCCCATCCTGCAGTACCTCTGCAGAAGTGCAATTACTTTTAATTTCTTCTACAGGTATGCCACACACAACCAAAACATGAGGCCAATTCTATGCCCCACTTCAGCTTTTCCCACAGATTTTTGGTGGAAAAACAACACCTGGCCTAGGTCTATTGCAGTGGGTGACTCTTATTTTGTGACAGTGTGGTTGACACAATTTTTATATAGATTCTAAGCCATATTCTTGAGTGTACTGAGCCATTAATGTGTTCGTCTTTTGGTTTTAGTACTTCAGAGTCATAGCAGATGTTTAGAAAATTGTGTTCATAGGATTGGATCCATTGCATCTGCTTCTTCTGATACATGCTGCTTTTCTAGCTCATTGCACTCTCTTTAAATTAAAAGAAAACCCAAGAAATCTGATCTCATGCTTGACATCAATAAGAAAAAAAAGGGAAATGATGCTCACATGTACTTATAGGAACTTCTTTGTAAACCAGAACAAGAATCAAAATGAAAAAGTTGCTCGGGTTCTCGGAATGATCATTGTTCATCTCTGTCAGTTGACGAAAAACACCACCTAAATAAGGAGAACACTTATTATTAAATGATGGTTGGGATTAACACCATCACACAACAATTATCATAGGAAGCAGGGTAGCCAAGTCAGCAGCAGCAGCCTACTGCAGGCTGCCTTGTCTTCAGCCTCTTCTATGGCTTTGAACTCTGGGCTTCATTTTAGCTATCTGTAGAAAGGAGAGTAGGATAACTGTTCTTACTCCTGCTGTTAAAGCACTTTGATATCACTTGGTAATAGTGATTTACAAAAGAGCTAGCTGTCATTACGGCTTCATATCCTGCAATCACATTCTGCAGATGTCCATTTCCCAGCTCTCCATTTTACCATTTTGGGACAAGTTTGCCTTGAAGACAAGGAAGACCAAGCATCTTGCTATCTTGACTTGTATTTTCTTTGTTCAAATTGGCTATATTATAGCCACTTCTTGTGCAGCTAAAAGCATACCAGTAGCCAGTCACAATTCTCTGATCATGTGGAAACCACATACTGGAGAAACTTTGACTTCTTCCCATACAGGATTTACACAGAGTTGTGCTGGGCCAGGACACATCACTTGGTAAGCTATTTCCAAGCTACTCACCCTGGATCTTTAAGCTATGCCCTTTTGGCTTCAATTTATCCCATGTAATGTGGGGCACCTAAGATGCCGACATTCTGACTTGCCCTTTGAAGGTACTCATCTCTCCCCATTGGCTATGCTCCAAGGCACTTTTTACTTAGCTTTGTGTTTTATCTGTATATTGGAAAATAAGATCACTGGGAGGGTATAGTCATTGATCTGTAGGTAAAACCAAACAAGATGGGGTTTAGACTGGACATAACAAGCATTGCAGTCAAAATATATACAACAGGTGCCTATCAAGAAATATTTAATGGATGACTTAGTTCCAGAGATACCAGGTTGTTTCCGATTCATTCGATCTAGGTTCTAAAAGTTAGATACCTATTATAAAACATTTATGTATACTTTGTCTGTATCACTGGAGAATCAGAGGCAGCTTTATGGAACAATTCATTCTACTGCCTCAGAAACGTTCCTTAAAATGAGATGGATAGGTCTCTGGAGCTCACTTTATCTTTTTTTTTCTCTCTCTTGTCTACAAAAGAAGCCTAAGAAAGATACTCAGTTGCCCACACATATGTATTTCATCCTATTTCAGAAACCCTAGAGACATCCATAAGGGACTGGCAGGTATGGCACAGGATCTACAGGTGTTCTTCTGGCACAGTAGAGAGAGACAAGGTGAAATATCTTAGATCATCTCAAATCACAGAAAACACTTTGTATGTGGGCAGCTGAGCCCACCCTATATGAAAGATTAGCTTGGACTAGACTTCTACCTTTAGATGGCTAAATTTGAGTGAGGTTAATCCTGCCTCCCGTGCTCAGTTCGGGTGTCTCGGGCTGGACTTGGTTGCTCACACTGCCTAGTATCGTTTGAGATGTTTTAGAGTATCCTGTCTGGACACCAGCTGCCACTCCAAGACAGTTCTTACGTAGGTCCTGCATCATATTTACCAGCCAACATATCCAATTACACTAGACACCTATGTGTTGGCAACTAACTCAAGTCAATGTCTACATTGTTTCAGTTAAAGAGATTCACTCCTCTGTTATCCAGGCCTACCAAATTTGGATCTGTTTCAAAGAGAAGTAGCCAGGCATAAAAACTAGATGTCTATTCTGCTTGCAACCAGACAACATTTCCTATAGTATTCCCACTTTTCAACACTGGGAGTATCTGTGTAGCCTATAATTTCTGCCAAAACCCATAAAGAGCTATGTTTTTACATTTGCTTGCTGAAATTCAAAATGTTTTTGTGATGCATTATGCTTCCCAAGCTGTGATTCAGCATGAAATATAAGGACACAAGTATACTCAGATCAAAATGGCAGGAAGTGGTCCCAAGTACCTCTACAAAGAGAACCTCCATTACACTTAATTTATGTATAAATGTAAGTAGAGAGAGACAAAAAGCACAGACATCCCAACAATGAATGGCAAGAGAAAAGGAATGCTGGTTACAAAAGCCATGTTGTGGCTGAGGAAACAGAAAAGGAGACCCAAGCAAGGAACAAAGAGCAAAATGTTGAACTACAGAAAAAGTTTAAAAGTGTATAAATAACTGGGTGATGGAAAATATCAATGTGAACATCCCCTGGCAAAGAAGGCATATGCACTTCTAGGGAGAGGCAGAACTGTACAAAATAAATTATGTAAAAGGCAGAAAGAACTGTTGACATCAACCTGGCATGTCACTGTTGAGTCTGGTTGAAGCTTAAGTGAATAACAGGCTTGGGTTATGGACTTTTTTTTTGATCAGCATTTTGGAAATACCACTGGAACACATATATGGCTACTGGAAGTCAAATGCAACAAAAGTGTTAGTTCGGAAACTGCTGTATAAAATGTCATGCACGTCCTTACTATTGATAATCACATAAAGTTCATAACTAAGAATACAAGTTCATAGCTAAGAGTACACTTTTTCTCAGTGCCTGGCACTCAGAAGCTGTACTCTGTGAGCGTTGGAAATTTACAGAAGAAATTAGGAAAGTTTATCCCCAGAAATAATTTGTAGATCTGTCTCTAAAAGGTTAGTCCATTGATTGAAGTAAGGTTATTCAAAAGTACAAGGTTTATTAAGAAAGACAGAAAGCCAAAAAAAGGAAAATATTCCAAATAACTTCCCATTTGGAAGCCCATTAAGCTTAACATTGCTTCCCTCAAAAAAATATACTAATATGTATTTTCTGATGCCTAGTCACAAGTTACATAGACCTGATTCAGCCCATGAATTCAACCAGTCTGCCCTACTCACATGAACACAAATTTTTGCAATAACTTCAGGATAACGGTTCCAAATGTCTTTGTTCTCAGAGATCCTAAAATCTAAGGACAGATCTTTTAAAGTCACTTAGGAGCTTCTGTATCCAACCATTCCACTGTGCTAACATCTATGGGATGCTACTGGACTTGGACAGGAAAAGAAATTCTTATCTTGTCAATGCTTTTAAGATTTCACCATTTTTTTCACCTCTGCTTCCAAATGGTATGTCAACGAAGTTTTTCTTAATGGTAAAGGGGGAAAAAAGAGGAGACAGAGAAAATGCTATGAAGCTTGTTAATCAGCTGCTACTGATCCTACTCCTATAGCTCTTGAATGCTGTGTCCTCTGAATTTGCCCTGAGGTCGCTGTATCCTGAGCTGATTTATGAACAGTGAATCTACTTTCCTCAGTCCACTGCACATTCTCAGGCCCTTCAGATCCCTTGCAAAAGCCAAGCCCCATTTCAAAAATGGAGGCAATATCACAGGTGTGAGAACTGACTACCCATTTCCTAGATGGAAATTTAGTAGAGAAGGAGGACACTTGACAAATTAGTACATTAATTTTTTGCCTTTGGTAATAAGAGAAAATGAGTATGTGACTATCATGAGATAAAGATGAGGAGTGACCTTTTCAAGTCAGAATTATTTATTAGAGAAAAGAGCAATGAACTACGGCACAAAGAGACAGTCTCCACAATGATTGACTTCCAGCTTTGTTTTTATTGTTTACCAGGGTCCAAATGCCTTTTTTTCTGAATTTTTCTACAGCATAGGAGACATCTAGTGGCTGAAAAGGGTAAAAGAAGGACATATCTTGACAGGTCCCACTCCTCCCTGAAATCCAGGAGAAAAGATGGGCCAGTCACCCGGTCCAATAGAGCTGAGGGAAAGGAAACCACGTTTCCTCCTGCTTTTGCTGCTCCCAAAATATGGAGCTGGGAAAAGAGAATAGAGGTGGGTGAATGACGGTACAAGGTACGTGAGGGCAAGGATTGAGAGAGTATAGAGAGATATTGGTATCTTAGCCTGGAGTACAAAGCAACTCAACTGAACCCTGTGAAATGTAAGCCTAAATCTCACTCGGTTCCTGTCCTGAATCTCATGCAAAACAAAAAAGTGTGTTTTTTCAACAGCCTTTGGAATTGCCAACATAGAACATGACTGGAAATATAACTCAGGTCATCAGCTATTACATGGAAATCAAAGAGGTTTCTGGAAAATCCAAGCAGATAATCTCATGCCTACTGCTGAGAAAATCACCCTGTTGCAAACTAAAAAGACCGTAACAGGCTGGAATTCAACACTTGGCTGGACAAAATAGGACAGTTTTCTCCCTGCTGCAATTCTGTTGAAATCAGAGAGTTATACAGCAGATCAATTTGGCCCAGTGTATTTCAATAACAACACGAAGGTTCCTCCTTAAAAAAACCCAACAACATATAGTTCAAATCTCAACTTCTATTATCTGTAGTTAAAAGTTTCTCTTAAAAATGGGCTTCCATTCCAGTGCACTTGCAATTAATGATTCCTAAGGGAAACCAAAGTTCACAGAGATGTGGTGCACACCTACATCTTATCCCCAAGAGGAAGAGGCACATTGAGATATACACAGTGCTCATCAGCCCCATAGTGTAGATGAAATCTACAGACTCCCCGGGAGGTTTTGTTATTTAAAGCACTAGTACATATGGAGATTGTATAGAAAATTAGATAGTTCATAAATATAAGCACACACTTCTGCACATTTTCCTTTAGGCAGTTACACCCAGTCCATTTGAGATGCAATGGATAGAATATCTGTTCTTATGTTGTGTATAAGTTGCACAAACACATATATATGGATTGTTACAGAAGGTGGATGCGTTTTGCTGACTTGCAACATTTTGTTGCTCAGTATAGACTAGGTGCTCATTTTCCTTGCTGCTTCACCCTGGGGCATGTGCAGTCCTTTGGGGAGAAAAGACGAGGGCACCTTCCCAAAGAGTATCTGAGGATGCTGGGAGTATCTGGGATTCTGGGTGAGGCATTGAAGACACAGGAGAGGAGAGATCCAGCCATAAGGGAGCCTGCAGTACCCACAGAAAATGGGAAAACACTGAAAAGCTTGGGGAAGAAATGACCCTGCCAAGACTTGGAGGAGATGGAAAGCAAGAGATTTTTATAGGTCATCCTCAGAGTTTGTTCCAAAATAAACCCTAACATTGAAGATGCAAAGTCCTCCATGTGTCCTTGATATGCTCTACTTAAGGATACAGTGAGGGTGGATGCACTTTGAGAGTATTGCACACAAGAGGACCCGGTTCTGCCCAATGTACTACAAAGCAAAGTGACGCCATGGCGGAATGAATATAACACAGCCTGTTTCCCCCAGCATAAGCAGACAGTTATGCAAAGGAGGAAGTCTGAGACCCGATCTCTTTCAGTCTCTCTGATTAAGCTTTAGGCATGCACATTATCTGTGCTTTCCAGAGAACAGAGGATAAAATTGCCCTTGGTATTTTTTCCTTCTTCTTCATGCACACTGGAGCAAGCCAAGCCTGTAAAGCGCATGTATAAACTGCAGAATGATTTGATACATTGAATCTACAGATTAATAATGAGTTCTAAGTTTTTGAATTAATAAGAAATATAATGGGGTCTTTCCTAGCCCAGGTGCTTTGTTTATTATTTTTACGACTGAGGATTTTGTTTCATCTACCCAAATCATTCTCTAATTGTCTCAATCTGGTTACATACAAGCATTTGATCCAAGTTATCAATTGCAACATATCAGGTATCTATTCACTCTACAGACCAGCCTTCCAGTGGCAAAGATGCAGTGGCCCTCATTCAGAAAGTGTTAAAAAATCACTTGGCTCTGGCATCACCGTGGATGTCTCAATCTGCTTCTTCCTTTTTTTTCTAAATGCCTCTGTGTTCCTGTCAATACTATAACTGCCTCTCCACAATAACCATTATGTTCTGTCATGTCAGTTATCCAGAGCACCTGTTAAGCTGACCCATCATACGGTAACTCTGAGCCACTTACATCCTATTTTTTTTGGCTGGTGACCAAGATGCTCCAATTGATTTTTTTTTTACTAATTCCCGGCAAGATCAATGCACAACTGAAATTCAGTGCCATGCGGCTCTCTTCATCACTGTAATCAGATAGCTGGCTGCAGCATGCAGGAGACACAAGGGCAGCAAACACAGAATAAGTGGAATCGGAGATAAGGTACATATTATGCTGCAAAATGTTTCCATCAGCCAAATGGCTTTGAGTTTACTACATATCGCTGCCTCCTCCAAACCAATGCTCTCACTTCCTACAGGGATTGTATCTCTGTTCATTTACCAAGCAGCTTAATTTCTGTTCTGGTCTATACCTGTGTAAGGGCTCATCTCAGTTATCTATATCTGGGGACACAATTTGACTATATATAAGTAGAAACTTGCAGATACATGATGCAACATAACAAGGTACCTTACCCCTCATCTTGATCTCTTGATAATAGCTCCCTGTTTTTCATCTCTCCAGTGGCTTCGCTTTATCTGTTGTGCTTTGAATCTACCCGAGGTACTGCAGGAGACAGAATCAACACTTTTCTACCTGATTTAACTAAGTGACAAAATTGCGAGATGATGATGACCCTGGTTATTCCTATGTTAAAAAAGTAAACAGGACAAGCACACAGCTTCAAGCACTGGTGCATGATCATCCATGGTGGCTAACTGCCGGCGAGTTCCTTGGCACAGTTGTGGCCGGTGTCCATGCTCCCAGACCACCCTTGGGATCAGTGAGAGATAACACAGATCAACCCAGTGACTGTTCCCACTCACTTGAATGTACGGAACAAATCACCCCCCCCAGGAGAAAGAGTTAAGTCATATGAATGTGAGTTGTCCTGTACTGCTGAACCGGTCCTGGCTTATTTTATGTATTAAACCCACTGCAGATGACCAGCAAACAATCCCTCACTAGTCTGCCAGACCACTTGAATAGAGCTAATGATAACTGATAAGTTTTGCTTGTTTTTTTTTTTTTTTTCCAGCTTGAGGGCCCAAGAAGTCTTTATCATTCATAAGTTTGTTTTCCTCTTGCATTTATTCATTCAAATTTCTGAAAAACAGGAGCAGCCATATAAATAGATTGATCAATTTTGAAGATGTTGGGATGCCTCCAGTGTCTTTGGACTATTTTCAAAATTCAGCCCTGCAGGTTTAGGGCTTGAAGAGAGACTGCACAATAATCTGATGTTGCGTTTTTGCAACAAAGAAGGCGTTGGAATATGCTAAGTGTATGACATATAGTTTTTAATTGCTCTGTTTTTAAATAAGAGGGCATGAATCATAAAATCACCCACATCCCCTTACTGAATGGCCGGCTCCAGGAAAAGTATTCACCTGATTGATTGGCTACTGCATGGCTACCAGTTTCCCCCTCAGGAAAATTAGCTATAAGATCAAAGCTTATTTCAAACAAGCAATAAGTTAAGCAGGCTTGTATAAAACAATTTATACCATCTCCTCTGGCACAACAACAGTATTTTTGGCAAGCTTTCAGTACTTCAGGTATCTGCCTAAACAATCTATACTGTACTGTCTGTCACAACATTGCCCACCCTCTGTAACTGCATTGCTCCAAATTACGTATCAGTAAAACCCTGTTGGGAATTTCCACATTTGCTTTGCTGAAATTTTCCATGTAGATGATAACATAGACGTTCCTATAAGCCTATCCGCTGGTGTTACTAGGAAAATAAATCAGATCATGTCTATCTCGGAAATAAATCAAGTACACCAGCTGACACTTACAAACCTCACTGCTTTCATTAAATGTCAGCAGGCTTTTCATTGCTTTTGCTTACTTTTATTTCATTTTAAATTTTCTCATAAATGCTCTATACTTAATGTCTTCCGAATCCATTATTCTCCCAGTTCTTTGATACATAGTATATCTCCTCTGCAAAATCATACATGGAGCCCTCGGGTAATATATTTTTCAGCCTACATCATAATATTCTAATTACTGTCTAATGGCTCTTCCTAGAAAAAAAGAAAACATAAAAAAGTGTAATTAAGCAAACCATCCTAAGGCCATACCAATCCTAGGGGTTAACACAAAAATATTCCCATATACAGTGGCCTCTAAGTTATCACCCGATGAAAATTAAAATGTAGCTTTTTAGAGAACTGAAGGTCATTAATCCTTGGTTACATGTCGGTTCCCATCATGAAAAAAGAATATAAATAATCATTCCATGGTTTATATTAACTTGCATGTTGTATCAATATAACCAAGATTCCTCTCTTCAAATGAAATGATAAATATGCTCATAAGGTTTTCTCTTTAGCACACCTCAGTGTACAACGCTTGCACACATCTCACAGAAACGATTTCCTGACAGATTATTTGGAGTGAAAAATATTAGCTCCAAGCTATATTAAAGTGTGCCATTAATAGCTGCAGAGCTTTTTTAGTAATCTAATGATTCCAACATCTTAAAATTCAATTTTCTGAAACCCTATGTTTGCACATTTGGATCGCCCACTTACACAATTTATTATTTTAAAATTATGTTTATGCACATTAAATTGTCCATTCATCAAGAGAAAAATGACATATGAGGCACTGGGTGCTGGAGTTGAGATTTTTTAAAAATAAGTATGTTTCTCTTGTATATGGAAAGTAGTATTAAGCGTACTAAATCATCTTGTCTCTAGGAACACATATGAACTGTAAACGAATGAGGTAGGCAATTTTGCTTAATTAGAATCAATAGTATCATCCTTTAATTAAACAATATCGATTGTATTATGCAGAGGGCAGCCTTGTAGAGGATATGTTTTAATGTGATTTCTGTTTGACTTGCAAAAATATGTCAAGGGTCAAATTGAACTTGTACGTGGAATATCCCATTCAAGGAGAGCAATCACTCTGAATTCATCTAGGTCCTTTCCATAAAGTACACATGAGTAGAAATCCAGTGTTAAATCTTTACAAAGAAAACAGAAGGCTTTAACTGAGAAAGATGTGAGGGTTTTTATATTCCTCCTCCAGAGGAACTTCGGAGAAGTACGGCATCCTATTTTTTCCTCTTTCCAGTGTCAAGAAGATCAATAGAGGAGTGCATGGATCAGGAACCTCATTGCTTTTGCAACATCTCCCATACACATACAACACATGATTTCATGACAGTTCAAGGCATGGTATGATGAGAAAACAAAGTGGTCTCATGTGTCATCATTTTTTTAAGACCTGAGTGCAGTAGCTTCCAGCTATTATTGATATAAGAATGACACGCAGTCCCCAGTGTTTCCATTTGCCTCTACACAGCCAAAGTGAAAGTAGTCTCAGAATTGCAGAGTGCTGAACACTGAAAACGTATTAAGCCACCAATTAAGTGCTGAAACACACACCATTTCATGTCAATAACAGTGACAAGAGGAATGCTCTTTAAAAAACAGCCTGTGCAACTCCCAGACATTCCTTTACATTAACCAGTTAAGCCATACATCATGGGCAAAATAGAATAAAAAAATGTGAAAAGCTTACTGTATGCCTATCTATGAAGTCCCTGCAGACTGAAATTTAGCTGAGCTGTCCAAGGGGGAAAAAAAGAGTATAAGTATATATATGTTCCAGGAAATATTCAAACACCAAGGAAAATTTCATGTTTGAACATATGTGGTCACTAATCAGTAACTGCAAGTCTTTGCAGCAGCTACTTGTTTGCACACTGTAATTCTTATCATTATTAGTCGTTATTAGAATTTCAAGGCTGTAAAATTCTACTCAAGATCAGACCAACATTATTTAAAAAAAAAGATACAAACATATACAAAGAGGCAGCCCTTGTTCCCAAAGGCCTTCTGGAAAAGAACTGGAGGAGGAAGGGAAAAATTGATGCAGAGAGATGAAAAGACTCCCAGTCGCACCGTGGATCGCAGATGAAAAGACTTGCAGTCTTCAAAGTCCCAGTTTAGTGCTCTCAGACTTGCTCACCTTCTTTCTTTCTGGCAGCAGGGACTAATACCTCAGATTTTGCTCTGAAAACACAGGTAGTTATGCCACCAGTTAAAAGTGTACTAGCTTCTCTCGTTACAGAGCCCATGTCCTATAATGGACACACGCACACATCCACATACTTCCCTTCTTGGAGCACATCAAGAGTGGGGATCATGGACACACAAAGCATAGAGGCACATAGACCCTTGCATCTATGGAGCACGTATGGAGGATTTCCATGTGTCAGTGTGCACGGCATTACGCAGGACAGTCTGTGCAACCCCCCTACTGCCTTTCCCAGTCCATCAGCAGAAATGATAACGCATGTGCTCTCTACATGGCTGGAACGCGGCTGTGCATTCATGGACTGTAAGAATGGGCACCTGCTGATGGAAAACATAAAGGCCAGTAGTTACTCCTGTCAATAAACTGGATAACAGTGCAACATCCTCTCCATTAGCAAAACAAAAAGGTGGTACAGGCGTGACCATCACTCCATCAGCAAAACAGCAAGGGCAGTAGTGAACAAAGATACCTCCGCTCATTTCCATATATTATATTGATTGGGAGTAACATTCAGGTCAATTTTTCCTCCAGTCTTTTAGATGAAATTATATATTTATTCAATTGATCACATTCTAAGTAGTCTCCATTTCAAAGCTTCCCTTTCTGGGTTATTTTCCCCCAGCTATCATTAATACAATACCAAGTCTAATGAAGCACTCAATAGAATATAAATACTAATGAAGTGTGCTGGACTCACTAGTTAGCAGTCCTGTAGGGGGAAGAGAATTGAACAGGTGAGTGAAACCATGTAAATGCATAGCTGTTATGCATAGGACAGTTCGGAGGGTGTTTAGGTTTGGTTTTTTTAACCCCTTAGTCCTTCTTAGTCCTTGGTCCTTAGCTTCAGTTTGTCCACAGGAGCCTTTAGGTTGATACAAGCCCAGCAGATTTCTAGGTGGAAGAGCTGTTGCTGAGTTAGTTGCACAGGAAAATAGATGTTGCTCTTTTGCCCGTGTAGATAAGTCTTTCCCCAGAATGACATGAGCTATTTAAACAGAGTTCTCTCTTACTGCCGAAAGCTAAGTGTATGAAGAGCTTGCCGACACAATTATGCCCATTAGAGACCAATATTTTCATGCCTCTTCCTGTCAGATGGGCAAAGCCTTGCAGAGTACAGCTGATATTTGTGGGAAGCCATCCATCATGTACTCCTGCCGAATCTCAGCTTGGTTTTCTTCAGCAAGGAATGATGCTGTGGCTCTGCAAAACCTAAACACAAAGAAGTGCCCTGGCAGGGGTTCAAAGTGACTTTTAGTTCCCTGTGTGGCAGTGGTCAGAAAAAAAAATGAGTCCCTACATGCACCTCTCACTGGTTACAAAAAGCGAAACCACCAGCCAAAAGCAATCTGAAAAAGTCCAATTAGGCAAATAAGGTAGCATTTTGTCTCTGTAATGAATGTGGTTTAAGTTAACCTATTTCCCTTTGGCTTTTAGCTCGCTACTGTCCTACAAATGACCAGTAATCTCCTCTCAGCACGGGAGGTGTTAACTAACAGCTGAGTAGCAGCACCTTGTGAAGACAGTAAGATAATCATGATTGACTGCTGATATCTTAGATATAACGATTTGCCAATGCATCTATTTATCTGGTAATGAGGAACATATCTCAGCAATTAGACTCAAGTATGACATATCATTATTTTCTTTTCTTTGACACAGATTTAGGCCAGGCTCCAAGAGAATTATTTCTCTGTACCACAGTTTCTCAACTGTTACTGTAATAACCCTGCCTTCTTCTCATTAGTTTTCAGGCTGCATTAGCATACTAGGTGTACCTGTACAAAATCTGGCATAAGGAGGTTGAAGTTTCAACCTAGAACTGAAGGTAGTACTGTAAATTAGACTTCTAAATGGCCATGGAGAACATGCAAGAAAATCTATGGTTTGAATGATAATGTGGGTTTTGCCCCTACCCCTTTTCTGTGTTGGTCCAATTCTATTCATGGGAAAGAGATTACAAAGGTGTGCAGGGTTCTTGTGAATGGTTTCCCAGCAGAGGAAACTCAAGCAAAGCATGAATAAGGTATTCTCCGTGCTTTCAGCCAGCACTGATGTAATGACCCTATCATATAACACAAATCAGTGAATTAATTCCCCACTTTGCCTGGTAAAAACATTTGTTCTTTCTTGGTTTCTTTGGCAAGAACCATGAACTAGTCCCCCCAAAAATTCCTACACTCCCCCCCCCCAAAAAAACAAACCACAAAAGTTGTCAGTCTCAGACACCATACCATCTCCTTTTATTAATAGAGCCTTGACATGGAAGAGTTTTCTGGCCAGGCATTTTTCACACCCCAATAGGCTCAAATAAAAAATTATTGCCAGCACAATGATTTAAATGTAAGATGTAACACTACAGCACTTGCCTAGCTTGATTTTTTAATGTCAGCTCCAATGTGTCTGACACATGCAAGACATAAATGAATATCCATATTTCTTTGGAATTAAAGGTTCCCTGTCAGCTCACGGTATGGAGCATACGGCACTCCCGATGGGTCGTTACTGTGGACTGGCATTATTTTCACCTCCTTCATTCTTCCCCAGCCAGCTTTACTAGTAAGAGCCAAAAGACTCTCCCCGCTAACCTCAAGGGCAATTGTCTCAAAATATTTGATATAAACCAGTCTATGCTATATTTGCTAATTGCATTTGTCAATCTCCCTTGCCAAAATTTCCTCAAGTAACAGAACCATTGGCAATGAATATGGAGATCTATGTATTTGGGTAGAGGGAATGTTTTTTACTGTTCATGAACTAAGGGTTATAAATGAGAAATGATTCCTTGTTTCATAGAGTTGGTCCATAGAGCTGCCTCAGCCCACACAGTGTCAAAATTGGCACCTTTCTACTTTTTAAAATAACTTTTTCTGATGTATTTCTACTCGGCTTCTTTCTCCGCCTCCTAATCTCTTTGTTCAGTATTTCCTCGCAACACAGAGTCATCACACCATTCATCTGCATCAATCTGTCTGCCGCTCACAGACTTTGCTGGGTCTGCCTCATCAAGTGCAGTCACTAAATTCATATCTTTTTTCAAGTCAGTAATTGCCTTCAGCTTCACGCTGTCGTTTTTGCTTGTGTTGATGTCTATTAGATTTTGGTCTACTGTTTCAGAAGTCTGTGCCGGGTTCCTTGAGTCACATAACCTCCAGCTCTGCCAGTGATTTACTGGCCCATCTTGTCTGAAACTGTTGAAATTACGTTTATGCACATACAATTTGCTGTTCATCATGAGAAAGGTGACATATCTAGCACCTGTAGCCATGTGCCCAGATTTCAAGCACAGGATTTATCTCCTCCAACTTCAGGGTGTGATTCAGTTTGAGATAACACTGCTGCTAACTTAATATGCTTGCATGTAGGTGTCTACATGTGAGGCAGCGTCCAAGCTCCTATTATAGTGGCACAGACTAACTCGATTCATTTGTCCTCACATAAGCCTCTAGTGCTATCTGAGATGCCCTTAAGCTTTCTGTCTGGCTTCCAGCCACAGGCCTCGAGTCCCTTGTCAATATAGGAAATAGAGTCTAGAGCAATTCAATTTATCCTAAGTCTGGCTAAAGCCAGTGGGTCAGCTGAATTGCTTTTCAGGCTCCAGTGTAATGATTAAATTTTCATTGACTAAAGCAGGAGCTTAGGCACTTAGCTCACATGTAGACACCTACATGCAGGCATCTGAATTTAAATGTCTTAATCTGGAGCTGACTTCCACCCTACAGGCTCTGTTCAGTTGTCCAAACATATGGTGCAATTTGCAACGCTTTGGAGTGTCCAAGTCATCCACAAAAGGCTGACAGATATGACACAAGCTACAGGAGCACTACTCAGAGCCACATGGAATACCCTGGGGCATCTCAGATGGCACTAGAAACCTACGTCTAGGCTACTGAATGACATTGCTACATGTCTGCAATATAGATGCCTAAACAGAGCTAGTTGGCTTAAGCTCTGCATCTGATAAGGAAGGTGGGATGAGGTTTGAATTGTGCCTAGGAAAATTCAGTGTGAAGAAGTCATATTCAGAAAAATGAAAAGAAGTTTTGGCCAGAAACCCTTGGATATATTTGTCATCTAAAAATTAACTACCAAGCCTCAGCTAATTACCTAGACTAACTCCACAATTAATACAAATATAGGTTCTTTCAGATGACAATTTATACCACAGCAAGAGAGATGTCTAAATTAATCAGGACAAATTGCCCTCCAGAGAGATCTACCACTCTCTACAGATTGTGGAAGG
This sequence comes from Theristicus caerulescens, assembly GCA_020745775.1. Lineage (NCBI taxonomy): Eukaryota > Metazoa > Chordata > Aves > Pelecaniformes > Threskiornithidae > Theristicus > Theristicus caerulescens. Next base: position 122,450,858 of record CM036559.1, on the reverse strand, counting down.
AACCCAAATAAGTATCTTAGATACCTAATATTTAACAGGCTAATGTTACAAGATTTTATTCTGCCTTTCCCCTTATGATTTGATATTAATTACCCAACTCCCTAAGTGTTAAATATGTGAAAATGCTTTTCCGTAGGTGCAAATTTTACGTATTTGTATAAAGGATGAGTTTCTGTCAACTGCTTATATAACATCCATCATTGTAAGGTAGGCGGCCAACATCATGACTTTCCTTTATAAATCCACTCTGACGATCTATATCTGCAATCAATATTGCAAATCTGCAAACATTAGGGCTACTCAGTCATGGAATTCTTTATCATACACTAAAGATTTCCCTCTACAGAAGGACTGAGCCATGAGGATTTGTGTTCACCTAACTGGCTAAAAAGCCACAGCCGTATACACAGAATATAGCAGACAGGGTAGCATCCTGATAAAGACAAACCTTTGCACAAGAATGATAGGTCTTTCTCTTTTGTTGTAAATCACAGTCAAAGCTGTCCAACTTTCTCTAAACAGAAAAGGGAAAGATGAAGGACCTGACTTGCTAGTAAAGCCAGCATGAGTCACCTGCAGTCCGATAAGATACCCTGAATGTGTTACCAATCCTGACCATAAATCTACTGTCTACATAAAGATAACAAAGAACAACATCCACTTGAGTGCAAGCTCCCAAGAAATGAAGTAGAATTCAGTCTCTTTGTGTGTGATGACAATTGCCTTCATCTTTTATTTTTTCCCTATTATTTTTTCAATTATATTATATGCACGTGTCAGCATATGCATAAACAATGCCTTAAATAATTTTCTTAAAGTAAACAGCACAGAATTAATAGATTTTTCAGGTTAAAATGGTGTTATTCAAAAGCAGTTAATGTGTATGATTTATCCATCACCTCTGTGTGAAGTCTTTAAAAAGGTTCTTTTGTTCTAAAGTTAGGGGGTGGAATAAGAACAACCACAATAATGCGCAGCAGTGAGTTTTAAGGAGGAGGCATTCAAATGGCATTCATCTAGTCACACTCTGCTAAGACGAACAAAGGGACTTCATCACTTGTATTTTCTGAATTGTGCTGTCAAAGGGCTAAGCCTAGAACAAATGCTCAGGCCCAGATCAATTTTACCTAACCTTAAAAACCAAATAAAAGTTAGATGTATAAAGCAGGATTTTTCATACGTAAAATAGTTGTCTAGTCCGAGCTAATCCTGTACATACTCTGCACAAATTGGGGAGAATGAGAGATTTCCAAAAAGCAATTCACCTTGTCCCAAACTGAATGTTTAGGATTAGAAAAGCAGAATAGATCTCTGTTTTGTGCCTCCCTCTGTCACTTCCACAAGGACTACATAAATAATTTAAACTTGATGTCTAATGTTCAGGTGAGCAAAGTTAAGAGAGAGAAGCTGCACTTAGAGAAAGTACGGTTCCATCTTGTGGGAATCTTTTTCCTTCCCCAGAAATATTTATACATGTAGCTAAGATCATAAATGAAAGGCATCTAGCTCCTCCTTAAATTTTTCCAAGGCAAAACTAACTTAAACTAATTCAAATAGTGTCAAAATTATAATTTGATTTGATTACCTGCACTATTAGTTTGAAAGTTTAATCAGTTGAACTCATTGATTCATTCTTGGTTGTGACCTCAATTTGATCATTGCTTTGTGCCACTTTTGATTAGCTTAGTGAAACTGCAATACATTTGCCTTAGCAACATAGAATCGTATGCTGGAGGTATTTAAAAGATGTGTAGATGTGGTGCTTAGAGACATGTGCCTAAATTACAGACCTGCTTGCAAAAGGGAACTTTATACTAGGAGATGTTAACACTTAAGACCATACTTGCTTTTTTGCTCTGAAACAAAATCAAAATATGAAATATAGGCTCTCACATGGAATAAAATTGGCAGCATAGAATCCTAGAATCATAGAATCATTTAGGTTGGAAAAGACCTTTAAGATCACCAAGTCCAACCATTAATCTATCACTGCCAAGTCCACCACTAAACCATGTCCCCAAGCACCACATCTACTTGTCTTTTAAATACCTCCACGGATGGGGACTCCACCACTTCCCTGGGCAGCCTGTTCCAGTGCTTGACAACCCTTTTGGTGAAGACATTTTTCCTAATATCCAATCTAAACTTTCCCTGGCGCGGCTTGAGGCCATTTCCTCTCGTCCTATCGATTGTTACTTGGGAGAAGAGACTGACCCCCACCTCACTACAACCTCCTTTCAGGTAGTTGTAGAGAATGATAAGGTCTCCCTTCAGCCTCCTCTTCTCCAGGCTAAACAACCCCAGTTCTCTCAGCTGCTCCTCATAAGACTTGTGCTCTAGACACCTTCAACATAAGTAAGTGTATATTTGCTTGTTCATACTGTTTTACAAAATCTTTTAAAATATTTACAATAGGCTTATCCATCTAAAATACCATAAGGATCACAAATGCTGAGGGAATGACTTCCTTAGTTTAACAAATTTGCAAACCACTTTGCCCTGATCCTAAATGAATGAATGATTTTTTTCAAAAACTTAGAACTTTATGGATTACAGCTGATACGTGCCAAAGAACAGCAGTGGATTATAGTCATTTCCACATCCAAACCTTCAGGGAGATAATCAGCTGAAAAAAGGCTCAGGAGAATAACTGGTCAAAAAGAAAACAAAAAATACCACCACCACCAAAAAAAAAATCCTACAAGGCAAAACAGACTGAATAGATTAAAAAAACAATTCTTATCAATTTTGAAATGAACCCCAGGAATAAACTGATTTTAAAAACCTTTTCAAAAGTAAGTCTCAATAAATTTTATCTAGGTTCTTGTTCTATTCTTAAATTGTCATTCTCATTTGTTTCATGTTACTTGTATATTACAGAACCAATTGCAACTCTAATACACATTGGAGATGGGGTTACCAGTATTCATGACAGTGAAGTGTAATATGAGCGTGTATGCCATGCTGGCCAGAGATAACTGTAGGAAAAGAAATCCCTTTAATCCTTGTCTCCTACCAATGCCAATAAAGAATAAGCTCCATTTATGGGACATCACCAAATTTTTTTGGAGGTGCTCTTCAGCATGCTAAGGCAGAGAAAGGAAATCAGGTACAGCAAAAAGCAACTTTGCTGAGGGTCACTGAGCTGTGAAAAGCACCAGAAAAGAAATAAGCTGACTGTCACTCTCCGATACACAAGGTTTCATTTCACCTCTGGAAAGCTGAAGTGGCATTGCTGTAGTCACAAATGTCTAAAGAGATGATGGAGAAAAGGAGGTAGTGCTTTTGATTCGACCAGTACTTCTGCATAAACAAACAAGTTTGGGGGGACACAGTACATAGAATATTCATTATTCCTGTTCCAAATTGGAGCCACAACAAAAAGTAGTGAGGATTTAGGGCAGAGCATGCTTGAGACAGTGCCTCTTTGGGGCAGATCAGACATGTAGTTCTCCACCTTTCCAGATTTTCCTTCTATTTCTTTCTTTTCTTTTTTTTTTCTTTTTTATTTCCTTGGCACTACTGCCTACTGCTGTTCCATCCAGTGAAGATGGAATTCATTCTTTTATATCCTACTTGAGTCCCTGTTCAGCTAAAAAGTGTGATGGGTGGTACAACTAGCATCCCTCACAGGTTTCTTCCTTCTTTCTCTTGCCTGTCTGCGATCAGGTGCTCAACCTATTCCCTCAGCGATTACTTTCCTGTCCCTTGCCATCAAACATGTCTGTTCCCTGGAAGTCTTTGTTCTCTCTCTTTTTCAGTAACCCATAGGAAAAAGCAGTGATGCCCTATAACTGGGAGAACGATGATTGCTGCCCACAAGGGATTTTTCTCAGCTCTGGCAGGTTACTCCATTACTGCACCTGAAATCAGTGACATCTAGGCCTGATAGTTTATGCTTTTCAATTTTTTGGTCTTAAAAGGAAGATTTCTGTTACTGACTAATGCACATTTATTTGGGGAATGAGGAAGAGCAAGAATCACTGTGACTCTGCTAACGGCACGTCACATTTTGTTATTGTGCTGCACTTGATTCTTCTGCCTTGTGTTAAGAACATTCAATTCCAGCTCCTGAGGATATTGGTTCCATACCAATGAAGCTAAAAATATTTTCAAAATGCCCAGGGGGTGAATATTTTTATGTCCCTCCACTTAGTTGAGGCTGTTTTAAGATGATGCTGACTCACACACAATATCTCTTGCATACTAATCAACGCAACAATAATTCAGGTCATTTGATTTCAAAGCCTGTTCTCTAATCCGTTAACCTTTCACTGTTAACCTGCAGTACCCTTCATGTGGCACAAAGGGATTGAACCAAGCAACGGGAGGATGGGGAAAGACAAATGTAAATTGAAACTAAAGGATGAGGCTTAGATTATTTGTATTACAATACATTTAGATGCAGGAATTGAACTCTGATATCCTGAGTCACAGTCCACTAGTTTAATCACAAGGTTATCCTTCCCTTCTGCTCCTTTTCTGCAAACAATGAAAGCTTGCTGACAGTGATATCCCTCCAACACTTCTTTGAATATTTACAGCACAGGCAACCCAATTAAGCCTTTGTCCTGCTTATACGTGTTTCATAGAGCCATATAAAGAGGAGAAACACCAAAATGTCACTCAGATAACCAACAACATTGGTTGAAAAGACATGTTTAAAACCAGCAGCACAAAAAATGAATTTGAAACTAATTAATCAGCTGAAAGCCGTCTGTGTGAAACATTTGGGGAATCACTTCAGACATACATATATATATATATATATATTCCCAACTGCATTCGCAGATCATTTGCACTCAAAAAATGGGGAAAATAGTTTAATGAGTTCTGCGTTACAGCTAGACTGCTCTGGTCTACATACATGTGTTTATGGTCACTGCCTTGAAAGCTTTTAATTATAAATGCAAAGGGTCTCAGTATTCAAAATAATCATGTGGATGGTGGTTCTTGTTTATTTTTGCATGGGTCAAATACATGCATTGCAAAATCAGATCAGAGTGAAAAACTTTTAATTCCCAAAGCAGGGAAAATTACAACTCAGTGTAGAGAAGTTGACATTGTGTAAAATTCGTGACATATTTTCTCCTCAGCTATGTTAAGCAAAGTTGCTGAGCTTATAGTAAAGTGTTTCTACCAAGATGGATTTTACTTTGATGGAATGAATAGTCCCCTTCTTTTCCAAGTCAAATTCAGTGTAGTATTCAATTAGTAGTATTCAACACAGGGCTCAGAAAAGTCTCCTCTGTGTTAAACATCCGAGTGAGTCTATATCAGTTTTATCATGCCTTGCTGAGCCAATTTTTTACATATGATTTTAATTTAGTATTTTCTGTGGAATGTATTTAGAGCATATCTAGAGATGACTCAAATCTTAACAGTGTATAAATCTGTTTCCTTTCTATTTTTATTTTTTAGTAACTGATACTTCCTAGGTTTTGTATTACCCAGTTTTCCCTAAATGAAGGAAACACCTAAGCTTTTAGGGAGAGTCCTACCTAGTCTTAAAAATATGTCTGTTAAAAGAGATAGCTGCTCACTATCAATTACTTGGTTAGAAAAAAATCACTGAAACATCTTTAAGAATTCATATTCGTGGCATGAAATTAACTGAGATGATCCTAACCAAAGATGGCAGTAACAGAAAAATTTCATTTCTTGTTCCATTTCCAGCTCAGAGTCCAGTTCAACCCAGCTTAGAACAGAATTGCCTTCTTCAGATTTTTCCTATAGCTTAAATAGGGAGGCTAAAATTACTATGCTCCTAACTTAGGTACTTCAGTTTTATGTGAAAAATTATGTGGGTAAATCCAGATTTTTGTGGTTCAAAACACATTGCGCCGCAGACTCATAGGAAAGTGACCCCAAGATGCCTTCTAGTCCAATACTTGCTGCAAAGCAGGATACCATATATCTAAGCACTGTGACAGATGCTCATTAATTGGTTCATGATGATGTCAGGTTATGGAGATTCTACAGCCATGGAGCTGGTGAGGAGCTGGAGTTCACCTTTTTCCCAAGTAACAGCCCTCCTACACAATTCTTTGTGTTACAAAAGGGAAACTTTTTGTAAAATTTCCCACAAAATGAAATGCAAGTAAATTAATTCCAGGGTGATGTAAATGTTCCATGAGAACACAAATCAAAGTTTCCATTCCAACTTCACCTCTTGCATTATGGGCATACATTACACTTAGACATAATATAGACATATGGATATATGTCATTTTGTGTACATACATCTAAAATAACATTTTAAAATGGAAACAAAACCATTTGGAAGCAGACAATCAAAATGTCCTTTATTGAGATCATTTTTATCCTGTTTTCAAAAAGAAATTAAATTAAAATGTATTTGTTCCTATGAAGTATTTGCCTTTGCCAAATTCTGACAAGAAAAAGAAATGTTTCCACTCTGAAGACATTTTACAGCACAGATTTGATCTATCCATGGTCTTTTCTAAGTTCACATTTATGACTGTCTCACAAAGTGCGTAGTATTGCTTATAGCACCCGGAGTCACTTGTCAGGATATGAGATTCATTGTGCTAGACACTGTGTAACGTGTAAAACAGTGTAAAACTGTCTAGGCAGGATTCAGCTGCTTTTTTACAGCTTCCTAGTGCAATGTGGGACACCCGAGAGTGTCCTAAAGACATGCAGGGGGACAGGTCTGGAAGACCTGCAGCCTTCAGGAGCAGCAGCTGGAAGCCTGAAAGGATGCCCTTCTGCTTAAAATGATGCTAACAAAATCTTACCCTCCCTGTTGTGAAACACGGAGTCTGTAGGAAACAAGGATTACAGGATTACAAACTATGTATTTAGAAGAAGACAATGAAAATAAAACAAGTACAGGAACTCTGGGAACATAAAAGAAGCAGTACAGCATCAAACATAAGATCCAATCAGCCCATTAACCTCCCTCTGGCAATGGTCAACAGTAAATGCTATAGAGAAACAGAATAAATCCAGGGTAAATCTACAGAGACACTTCCCTGCAATATAAGACTGTAAATTAAGAACTTCTTAATATAAACAGACTAAATTGCAATCAAAACCTAACACTCATTTACCCATTCTTTTATGAATAGGAAACTTTGGATAGATTAACTGCTCGTAGTTTATCTTGAAAAGAAACAGGAGTTTGGCTTTGCTAACTAATTCCAAGCATAAAATCCACTGTTAACCTGACACCTCTGTTCACTGAAGCAGCACTGTGGCAGAGGACTCCAGTGTTGTGCTAACAGTGACATCTATTAAAACTCCAATTGAGAAGGACACAGCTAAGAACCTGTCTTTAGCATATAACGCTAAGTAAATTTAAATGGTACCATGCCACCCAGACCAACTTTCACATGTTAGGAAATATTGTGTCTTTAAAGGCATATGACATTTTTATTAATAGAAAATTTTATTATTTATACAAATACAGGTATATTTTTTTTACTTAGGTTAAATGTTTCATTTTACCTGGATTTGTCCTTTGGAAGCTCTGGAACATTTTCAAAAACCTCTAAGTTTAAAGTGTTTCAGGGTCTGGTGATCAAAATTTGGGAAGAATTTTGGTTTTTGTTTTTTCTCTCCAGTTGTTGAAAACTAAATGTTTTGAGGCACCAATGTTTATAACCTCAAAAAAACCCTCCCTCACCAAAACCCCCTTAGGATTCTAGTTATAATTCTGATGTTAAAAATAAATAATTCTTGTAACTTCTCAACTGGTAAGCTCAGGACTGCAACTCTCAAAATAATTGTGTTTTTCAGGATTTGCATGGTCTTTTGATGATGACATATCATATTCTAAAGACATAGTGCTGTTATTCTGCTCATACATTTTAAGAGCAAAATATTGATCTTGCCACAAAACAGTGATTTTTGTATGAAAGATGATGAAATGTTCCAGTTTTCAAATGTCTCAAAAAAAAAAAAATCCTGCTTACCTGATGTCACTGCTGCTAAATGCCATCCCATCAATCCTTTTCTCACTGCTCTGATTCATCGGTGAGATACTTCCAGCATTGATGGTGTTCTGGCTGAGCTGACTTCCCAGGGTCACCAGGGCTTTCATTCTTGCTCTATATCAAATTTACTTAATTCACAGCTGGTAACTCCAGCATATACCTGGATGTCTTGGAAAACAAGCAGCACAACACTGAGGACTGCAAGAGTACTAATTAACTTCTAAAATCTAATCCACTGATGTCCTCACTGGGCAAGCAGTTCCTCATCCGTGAGCAGTGTACAGCTAAGGAGCACTTGAGCTGTCCCTGCTTCAGAGAGGTGACAAGCTGGTAATGACAATATCAAGGACTGGTGCATGTAGGTAATTTCACAGTTTTGGCCACTTTGTGGGAAGGGCAGCCCAGGTCCTCCCCTGGAAAGAGGTTAAACAGGTTCCTCTGAAGTATGACATCATTAATATCCACTCAAAGCTATTGTACATGGTTGTATGCTTACAGAATGACTCAGAAGACCAAAGTTTTTTGACTTCTGGTCATTTGCAGTTTGTTGTATTAGCAAGTATGTGAGGCTCCTCAGTTTAATTGCATCAATGCTTTGAAAGCGAATTCCCATTTCTACCTGTCATGTTTTTATTAACAGGCCTACAACAGGGGTGCCTGGGGATGAACAACACATGGAGGTCTGATGTTGCTGGGCATTGCGCAGTCTCTGCCCTGACAAGAGAACAAGATGACCTCAGAGAAGAGAATTCAGTAGAGACAAATACAAAGAAATGACCAATTGAGGAAAGAAAGAGTTATACAAGGAGGGAGTAGTGAAAGAAAAGAAGGAAAGATCGTAGAAGAGATAAGTGGAGATTCAGCTTGAGATACAGAAGCTGGGATAGGTGCAAACAGCCCATCGGCACCTCTTCACTGACAGCAGTTCAGATGCTCCACATTGATACCATTATGTCTGCTGTCTACTGGTTCAACTGGTCCTGTAGCTGTTCTTCCATGCCTGAGCCTCCAGCTGACTCTTCCATGAAGTTTCTTTCTCCAAAGTCATGAATTGCATGGGGCTATGGGGCTAATATGAGTAGGTTTGCTTCTGTGATGGCAATGTAACAGGGAAAAATGTATGTAGGGTGGGGGGTTGGCAGTCCTATCTCTGAAAGCAGAAAGTATTAATTGAAAGTAGACAGTATTAATTGAAAGAGCTGAACTTTATATCAGCAGAGCTTATAACAACCGTATATTCTTAAGTACTATGTGTACTTAAAATAATTATTACCTCCTTACAAGCACCTGAATATAAAATCTCAGCTAAACTTTTCCCTTGGTTGACCAGCAAAAAAAAAAAAAAAAAAAAAAAAGAGGCAAATAAGAGGAGAAGGGAGGGACAGGGATTACTCTATGGGAAATCAGAAGCAGGGAGACTATTAGGGAAGAAAAGTTTCCCAAATACTCCTTTTGCTTCTTGCACTTGAATGTAATTCACACTGTTGCTGAAACACCAGCTTTCTTTACAGATAACCTACAGGTTATATGCATGCAAATTGGTAATATAGAAGAAAGCATGTATTAGAAATTATAATGGCCAGAAGCTCTGAGTCTTTGGACACTGGAATTGAAGTAGAATGAACAGTGCAGAGCTTTTTAATAGATTAACTTCTTTTCTAAGCTTATAAGACTCCCTGAGAAAGCGAAGATACGGCTCTAGGGTGACATCTGTTTCGGAAACGGATGGGATACACATCATGGAGTAATTCTCACCCTCTATGCAGCAATGATCGTACATGTTTACAAAAGAAGCTGATGTTTGTATGCATGAATGGCTGCACTATCTATAGAGGAGTCACCTCACTTTTCATTTCTCAGTACAGATAGGAGTCCATGGAAGCCATTAAATGTACAGTAGAGCTGGAAATACTTAGTAGAGACCCTTTTTTATTATACTGACATCTGTGAAAAAAATCAGCTATGAAACATTAAAAAAAAATTAAATTTTAAAATTTTAATTGTTTCAAAGTGGGATTTTTTCCCAACAAATTTGCTGTAAAAAAAAAAAAAAAATCTGCAGGTGAGGTAATCTGCATCCAGTTTCATATAACAAGTTCTATTACATGGCTTTTCCTCAAGACAATCAATATATTATCTTTACTGTGCTCTTTGTACTACCAAGAACATATCTCTAGCGTTCTCCTGCTGACTCCTTGTTGGGAGCCGGGGCCCTGTCAGTTCTGCAAAGCAAGGTACCCGCTCCAAATCCTGGCCTAGCTCACCTGAAAGTAGTCTGGAGAACAGAGTATGGATTTGACTGAAGTTAAAAAAGGAGCTTACCTTCCCATTAACTGTAATAAGTGAGGTTTCTTGTTTTTAGAAGGTTATTCAGGGAGAGCTTTGTGGAAAATTTGAATAGGAAGCAAGATTTCAGTTAGCCTTGAGTAATGTGCCAAGGAGTCGGCATGCTGGGAACAGTCTCCAGTTGAGAAGTGCTCTGAGAAGGACTACGGGAGACTGACAAGGGGAATTAACTCCAGGTTTGGAGCTGCAGTTTGAGTGAGGGATCCAAAAACCTCATAAAATATGGAGCAGGATCAGCACATAAGCTGCTTTGTATATGTGCAACAGTGGAAATTTAGGCATTTAACCCTATTGAGTTAATCAGCAGCTGAGCAGTGGGTTTTGAGGGCTTTAGGTAGCTTAAGATACACATATGCGTCTCAGTTCATCAATGAAAAAAAATCACAGCCTCTAATAAAGGAAATAAAATCCCATGTGCTTCTTATGTCCAGGCTGTCTTGATGGCTTGGAGTTTTATTCAATCTCCTCTGGCAGGACTTATCAAAACAACAGATCGCTTTGGCTAATTAGCCAATATTAGTTAGAGAACTGTGACTTCTGCATTCTTCAAATAGGGATGTTAGTTGTGGCTGCCTGTTAAAGAAAATGGCATTACTCTGAAAGGCTGAAATTCTCAAATGTGCCAAAAATCGGCAAGTATATATATTTCTTCAGCTTTTAGAAGGACAAGACATTTTGCTGCAACCCATGACTCCATACGGCAGGGCTGGCCAAGCTTTATGTAAGGGGGGCAGAAAGTTCTGTGAGCCGTGACACACATCACAGGTTCCTCATGGTGAGGAGCAGGGACACCTGATGTGGACGTGGCAGGATGGTGCTGGACTCAGCATGGAGGCTGTTTCAGGAGCAGGCCCACAAATACCTGCTGGCTCACCTCCTTCATATGATGGCACTACCCTACAGTCCCCATGCCAGTATGGTCCTGTCACCGGACATGTGACAGAAACCTGCCATACCTGCACTTGACTCACTTGTGTCTCAGGAGCTACAAAACAGTCCCCACAGTCTTCCTGTATCTGAAATAGTCCATAGCAGTCAGTTAGGGATTTTCCTAGTATTTCCCTTTCAGTTGTGGTATATGGGAATATCATTGCATCTACTTTTGTCTCAGACTAAAAATGAGAAAAAAGCCCCATTCAAAGAAAAGGAAGTTTACACAGTAACACAAGATCCAGAACTACAATAATTACCCCAATACAGGTCTCCAAAGAGTAAAAATGAGACATCACAGAGGAACAGATTATGCCATGTCTGCGTATGCTGGGGTTCATGTGTCTTCCTCTGAGGCAGCCTGTTCTGGTTGCTGTTAGGGGCAGGATGCTGGGCTGAACAGACCTGGAGTGTGATCCCGTCTGACAATTTCTGTGTTCATAAGACTACCAGATAGAGAAAACATACCTTATTTATTTAAACAACCTTAATTTTTCCCTTTCTTCCATGCAGATTTAATTTCCTTCTGGAAAACAGTTACCCAGCTGTGGCTATGAAACTGGTAATAAGTGCACAGCTTCGGTTCAGAGGTGATCAAGCACTGCTCTTATGTTTAAAGTAATAGAAGATGGGAAAGACTGGAATGGGGGTAGGTAATGAAGGCACTTTGTGGTGTTTGGACCGAGGATCCAGGGAGTACATCATAGTTGTCAGAGTGAAAGAGCAAGTTCTGGTCTTCTTCAGATCAAGCCTTTTCAAAACAGACAGAAAAAGCTTTCTGCTAAAAGAAAGCCAGGGGAAAAAAAATCTAAGTAGCTACATGCAAAATCATTTCAAAGCTAATTTCACTCCCTCCTGTGTAACACTGTCACCTTTCTTAATAACAGCAGAATGGATTCACATAAAACTTTATGTTTTTAAAATTATCACTCTTGCCTTTAAACTGAGGGCCAGGTCTTCTGTTTAGGAAAACTGAAACAGATACATTGATTAAATGCAGTTAATCCAGCTTGCACTGCCTGAAGCTCTGGCACTGGTTCACTTTTTTACAAAGGAACATGCATATGGAAAACCTGGAGAAGCTCAATGGTTTAAAATTTCCTCCTTGCAAGTCTTGCCATTGAATTTAGAAGAGCAAGGATCTCATGCGTATTCTCCTGTCCTTTCATTCCTTCTCCAAAACAAGTTTAAGAAAAAAAAAGAAAACATTTAGCATCTACCAGAAAAACAAGGCCAAGCATTAGATTCTTTTATTTTTTGGAATACATTTCTTGTTTCCTTTATATCCCCAGCAAACTGTTTTGTAGTTGTAACAAGAAATCAGAACTTCATGTTTGAGCATGACAACTACAAGAGGGCAGAGATCTGACTTAATTCAAGCTGGTTACTAGAGGGACAAGGAAGTTCAGGACAGCTGCTGGAGAAACTGTAGAGTCTGGGAGCAGACTGAGAGACCTATCTGTGTGTGTGGGGGGAGAGAAGGCAGTCTGAGTACCAGCATCTGGAGTGAGGTTGCAGCCTCACAGGCTTACATGCCCAGGTGCCAGTAACTGGGGAGGCTGGGATCCAGGGGCAGCTACTGGGCAGACAAATGTCAGAGTGCAGCTGCTGGCGGGATCCGCATTGTACATATGTGCATATATATATATGTATACATATATATGCATATATATATTTAATGCATTTATTTATAAATATATGCATTTATATACATAGATATATATTCCCCACTATCAGCTGGAACAAGATAACACATATGTGTTTGCATTTGTGTAACCACTGTGTTTTCTGTCCATGTTGGCCTTTGTGGCCAACCATGTGTGCTTATGTGTGTTGTATATGTGTGCTCTGTGTGAATATGCCTGCTGGGTACCCATGCCCAGCCTCACTACTTGTTGATACTGGGGGCGCGGGGCTGCAGCAGCCTTGTCTCCATTGGGCTATTAGATTCAGCAACCGTGTTTCTTGGTAGAGTGATGCTGTTCTGCAGTAACAGGTAAACCCAGGCAGGTGCCCATGCAGATGTGGAGCTGATGACAGGTTCTTTCATATACCTGCAAGGTCTCTGGGCATTGGAGCCTACAAATCTTGCAGTCCCTTCCCTTTAGCCCTTCCATCAGAAAAACAGTAAATCATAAAATGGCATAGGCGAAATTGTTCTTGCTGAGGTTTCCTGACCTTGGACCAGCTCACATGGCTGTTTTTCTCTAGAATACTAGAGCAAGCTGAGTGTTTGGCCAAGTAGTTCTGGTATTTTTGAAATCAAGAACTGATCCTGTAACTTGTGACTGCACAAGCCCCTCTAAAGTCTTCACTATAGGGTTTTTACTGGTCCATCTGAAATTCTCAGAAAACTTCTGATATGCTTTTTTCTTTAGAGTGTCAACACAGCTTACTTTTGGAAAAAATTAACTTCTTGAAATATAGAAAAAAATTGCATTTATTTCATTTAATTAGTTCAATTATATTGGAGAGCTGTGAGTTTTTTGTAGCACATTTTAAAATCCTTATTTTCATTCTTAGTGATAACAATTTCACTCGCAAATCATGAAGCAGTATAAAAACCACACAGAACAGAAAGGAAGGAACAGCCTATACAGAATTATTGATTACCCTGTTCTGAACAGAGTCAGGGGCCCAGCTAGAGTAAAAGCATGCAATGGCCCATTCTAACTACCATGCTCCTGGACAATATGCAGGCACAATTCAAGGACAGCATGAATGAGGGACTAGTCCCAAAAAGCATTAGGATCAGGGCCAGCCTGCTCTAAGAACAAGTTTAGCCATATGGACATAAACCATGATGTGCTACCTATCCCGCTGGCAAAGAACAGGCCTTGTCTCCTTTTATTTCAAGTTTACAGGTAGCTGTAGGTAGTTTCCAACAGATGGGGAGCAAGAGTCAATGTATGTTTTCAAAGAAAAGCAAATTCACCACACTAGGAATTCACAAATCAAAAAGATCGAACTAAAGAAATGATTGCTCATTTCTAGTTAATCAGACAGTGATACTAATAACAAAATGTATACATACTGCATCTATCTCTGTGTGTATGTGCATAAGTAGCCTCCCCTGACCTCCCGCCCACCCCAGTCCTTCAGATTAATGTTTTTCCTGAATTTCACCATCTCCGCTGTGGGTAGTTAACAAAACCTCCTCAGGCCAAAACACTCTGCTTGGTCTCTCAAACAACAGCAAACACAGTCACAGTATTTGAGCAATAGCAATAGGTCTTTCAGCTCTGCCTTGGTAATAAGCTTTGAAGGTAAGTCTAGAATCTTGAAAAATAAGAGAAAATAAGATGTCAGTTATCAGTATTCTACAAGATGAGTACATTTCCTGTGCATTTAGGATTAATGCATGGTACAGAAGACTATTGGTTCCATCACTACTTATAAAAACATGCACAGATATTAACAGGTTTCCACTTTCCTCAGAATTTACACTTTATGAATCTTACCTTTCTGATCTGTGAGTAGTCTGAATTTCTGGTGTATTACTAGATCAATCAATTATAAATATTTATGTAATGTCAAAGATTCACATGAGTCTAGGTAACTCTGCCTCACAAATATCCTTAAGAGCAACTCTACTGCAACTGATAGATATAGACACAAATCAAAATGGAGTCCATGTCTTGAAGGGTTTAGACTCAAATTCTCTTTTAATCAAGCAAAACTTCAGCTGAAAGTGCCCAGTCCTTCAAAACATCTCATCTCTGCTATTCTGCAACTTCCACCATTGCTATTCCATGAGGCAGCAGCAGAGAATTATATATCTGATTTTGGCCGATTAAATGTGACTTCAGAATCACTGAGAAGGAATCCATTTTCTGCTCAGCACTCCGTGAGATTTATCAGTGAATGCATCACATCCCAAAGCACACTGCTACTGAGCTGTAAAATATTCCAATGTCTTATTAATAAGTTAATTGAATCCATTGTAATTTTCCTAGTATTCATGCAGCTCACTTTGTCATTGATTGACAGAGATGAATTTGAAGATATTTAAGAGTTTCACAAGCAGATGAACAGCTATATCTGAATTATCATGAAAGAGGAATAGTTAATAAGGGACTGTAATAATCTTTCATTAGAAAATTTGATGTAGTAACCACTGCAAACCTAATCCTGTTCCCGCTGACAGCAAAAGGAATTCTGCCTACAGATTCAGTGACATTTTGAGTTAAAAATGACTGCATTTTTTCCCAGAAGCCAAGAAAACTGCAATGAAATGAGATAAATACCAGAGAAAAGTCCATCAAAGCTAGCTATAACTAAATCATGTGGCTGCTGAGTGACTCATACATTTAATTTCAAGGTAGATGATTTATAATCCAGAATTTTAGTTTTTCAGGGCTTAAATAGTATCACAGGCACATTAAAGCTTCCAAAACTTGTGTGGGTATCAGTCCTACTCACCATCTCCCCACCTAAACATCCAGCATCATGATGCAGTCACATCAATGAGTTATACCTTTGCTACTGTCCTGGGGCAGAGATGACCCATTGCACTTGCAAAAACATGACAAAAGTCCCATCTGAATGCTCTTAAAACTCTTTTTTTGACTCAAAACAAAACCACCACTCTGTATCAGATAGAGGACATTTCTGTTCTTACAAGAGATTTCCTCACTTCATCCTCTTCTGGCCCCATGAATTTGGTTTCCAAAACTTTGGTCACTTTTTGAGACAGTTTTGTTTACATGAGAGGGATGTGGCACCAAGAACCTGCCAGATGCATCCAGAACAGCTCACCAACAGAAGATGCTGCATGTATGGTGCGTAACTGCCCTTGAATGTCTCGAAGAACCAGATGTCCTAAAGATCTTCTCAGGATGTACCCTGCATTCAGAGGCCACCAGCCTAGCAAAACATGTCAGTTTTAGCTCAAACACAAACACTATACATCAATGTCATGATCTCCATATAGGAGTTAATGATGGTTTACATCTGTTTTTATATTGCATTGGTCTGCCACTGCTAATATAGCACAAAGAGGACACTGCTAACCTAAACCAGCACTAGATGGCTAAACATCTCCAGTTGCTCTTTTGAGCAATGTTAGAGAGCACTGAAGCACCAACCCGGTCCCACATCATCCCTGTTTCCTGCAACAGCTGTAGGGATCCCCTGTGAGCACAATCCTGAGAGCACTCAGCTATACATCTCAGCTGTCACCATTAGTGAAAGGATGGTGTATCTCCTGGAAACGATCCTTGGGTTAAAAAGCAGCCAGCTCAGAGTCCAGGCAACATCAAAAGGGAAATGCCTCAAAAAAGGAAATGTTCTGAAAATGTGTAGAGGCTGTTGGGGCAGCAGGTAACAACTAGGCCATTGTCTAAGTTGTGGCCTGAGGTTAAGCTATTTCATCAGCATGTGGAAAACTACTGGACATGATGAGAAATTGCCAGACATGACAGAAAGCCATGTGAGAAGCTGACGAAATCACAGGCAGTGCTATGAGGGATGACGACATTTCACCAGTGGGTAAGGGAGAGCTATGTGAGAGACAGCCAAACCCCACCAACACTAGAGGGGGGCACTGGGGACCTTCAGGGAGTAGAGCTGGCCAGGCCTGGGGAACCACCTCAGCCACACCTGGCTGGGCTGAGATGACCATAATAAGTGTTAGAAATACGTTATTAGGGTACAGATGTATCAAAATTGGGACCAGTATAGAAAAGTAAATGGGGGGGTTGAGCTGTTTATTTGGGAAGAGGCCTGGGTAAAGAAAGGGAGGTACAAAGGCAACAAAAAGGAAGGTCAAGAAACAATAAAAGGGACAATAAGACGTGCAAATTATGGAGGTACCTGTCAGGCAGCTCTGCACCCAGTCACCACAGCCCGAATCAGGGCAATAACCCACACACACTGTTCTGACCATACCACACTTGCCAAACCTACTTCTATCATCAGGAGGATGGGTGGGAGCAGGGTGTTTCCACTGCTGTGTTGGTACACATTGGTTTTTGAGTCTTTGTCTTACACTCACAGAGCAGGGCATTACTTAATCTGTTTCTCTGCCTCAGCATTCCTAAAACTCAGCTGTGCCTTTTGTTATCAAGAGGTGACAAAGAGGAGGGATAATCCTCAGTAGGTAACAGTATAAGCTTAATACAACACCTTGCCTCATACATTGCAGAAAGATTGTTAGGGACTGAGTGAAATAAGAACATTGTGGAGAGGGTCTCAAACAGCCAATTCTGGCTAGCAGAGGCTGGGAAGAAAGAGACGAGCAGCGGAGAAGAATGGCATTAAGTTGCTCAGGGCATCCCTAGTGAGACTCCTTTTCCCAGAGTATAGGGTACGGATTCACAGTTTATGCCTGGAAGAACGTGTGTTCAATATGTGCTGTGTGATATTTCAAGCAAAAAGACAAGAAGATTCCCCAAATACACATACATGCACTACACCCTGAGGTGGATTAGTTATTTCAGCAATGCTGATTTAAACAGCTAAAACAAACTAAGTGTCTGGCGGCTTCTGCATATCTTCCATCCTGTTTTCCAAACAGCATAAAAAAGCAGCTAATGAAACAACTCTGCTGATTCCCTGCTTTCCCCAGCCTCCATATTAGTCACAGAGTCTCTCTTAATAAAGGCAGTGAGACTAATTCAGCTTCCACCCTAAGCCAGTACTATCCTAGTCAACATTGAGTCCTGCTGTAAAATTGAACTAAATCTACCTTTGTTTTGGTTTAAGTAAGGATAAAGGAGAGTTGATGCATTTGTAGTGTAATGATCCTCTAAGTATAAGTTTGGGTCTCCAGAAAAGTCCTCAAACTTCATCTGCAGTGAAGCAAAGGTTTATAAATTAAAACCGATGCCTAAAGGACAGGAAAGACCAATTTAACTCAGGAGAGCTACTTATTTTTGTAAGTGTCTACAGAGGCTGGCAATCATTACATTAGAGAATACAAAAAACCCCTTCTACCCTATTCACATTATCAGGATGTCCATTTTCTGCTTGCAATGTATTACACTGTAGTTCATTATTTTCAAATTATAGAAAGTTGCCAGTCCCCTACTGTGTAGCTAATGAACTTACTAAAAAACCTTACTGTTCTGATCAGATAACAGAAATAACCTAAACAGCTAACTTGTTATTGAGTATGATTTGTTTATCTTTTGGGGGCAGTTCATCTGAAGTTATGCTATAAGCTTAAGCCATTAGAAATATTTCAAGATCCAGAATTGCTAGTTCTATAAAATTGAGGAGCTGCTTCTCCGTTTTCATAGGCAATTGTAAGTAATTTCCACAGAACTTAAGGGATGTAACTATAGAACAAGTGCTTGGAAACGCTGGACACACAGACAAAAATTCCCTGTTTTGGTAAGAAGCACAAACTGGGTGTTTCTCTTTTCAAAAGCTTAGAAATGTCATTCTGTACTAATTTAGTCCCTCCTCAAGAAATATCAACTTCAAAAAAAAGAGGGAACCATTTGAGAATGACTAAATAGAACCTGATCCACCCAGGCAGATTTTCTATTATTTTCACTACATTTTCCCTTCAATTTGCTCTTGTGTTCACCCCTGGGACTTTGCTTCTCTAACCTGAAAGGCCAGTGGTCAAAATCTAGTTATGTTTGTGGAAACTGTACATGATTTATGTCCTTGTACAACAATAACCTGGACAGGTTCCTTGTATGATGCAAAGCAGTGCTGATTTACCTCCTGAGAACTGCTCCTTTTGTGAGTAAATCTTATGATGAAACTTGCATTCAGCACTTCCCTCAGAAGAGCAAGTTAGATAAAAATTAATTTTTTTAAAGAGAAACAACTTCCTTCTGACATAAAAGTTAGTATCCCATAAGGAATTCAAATTTAATTAGAATTATGATAGCATTCTGTCTGTGGGAATATATTTCAATGCATATTTTAAGGTACATAACAGGGTATACCTGAAGGAAAAGCTTTTTTCTGTTTAACTTAATTTGGGTGTGCATACCTTTCCCTGCTGGTCTAGAGGAATGATATAGAGCTCTTTGTATTCTTTTCAAAGGTGATGTTTCTTTCCTTTAGAGTTTGAATTCATGATCCAGACTCCCAGTCTTTGAACTGGATATTTCTCCATATTTAAAGCAGTTCACAACATTTCTATTAAGAAGGTAAACACAACTGGTAGATGCTATGTTGAAGAATGGCTCTAAGGCCTGACAAGCAGACTGCTTTCAGGAGCTACATATGCAGCAATAAATGAAACAAGGCCAGGGAAAACTTTGAGCCCTGTCTCATGGAAGCCCATTTTCTCATTATTAGCATGTTCCTGAAACAGTTCTATCAGCCTTGCAGTCCTCCAGCCAATGCCCAGGCATGGCTCAGGACATCACCAAGGCAAGAAACTCCCTCCAGTAGGCTCCATGAATGAGGCCAGCTTGCCTTTGGGGAGAGGAGGGAGTTCAGCTGTCTGGGTACAAGCGTGTCTTGCCACTCACTTTCCATACTAGAGAATGGGACTGATCCAGTTTATCTGACTGGCTTGGACATGTCCAGGTAGGGCCAGTGACACCACAGGCTGTAGCTGAGGCAGAGCTCAGCCAATTTGAATTTTAAGTCTATTATGGGTAACTCAGTACTCTCATAAAACACTGGAGAAGGGTAGGTGTCTCCAAAGGACAATTCAAAGAACTTACATTAAATGCTCGAGGGTAGACAACATGAGTACTGTGTCATCTCATTTACGTGAAGGGATGTGAGCTCTGATTGCCCTGGAAATCTTGACAACACAAGAACTACAGCAACAGCCACTTGTAATGAATTGAGAGGCATTTCTCTATCCGTGGTCACAAAGTTACTGACAAGGAGATGCGTTCCGCTCACTGCCTGCACACCCCAGAAGATTTATCAGAGTGTGGATCATATCCCAAAGCACAGCACTAACAGGCTTTAAAGCATCCTGATGTCTTATTAATAAGTTAATTGAATTCCACGGTAGCTCTCTCAGTATTAATGCATCTATGCTTGTCATTGACTGATAGACAGAGATGAATATGGAGATATTTTAATAGCTTCTTACATGAACAGATGAACATCTATATCTACATTATCATAAAAGGAGAAAAATTATTTGGGGAGTGTGACTCAAACTAAGAGGAAGTTGATATGGTAACCATTGCAATCAAAGTTTGTTTTTCTTGACATCAGGGGAAAAATGTGGGTTGAATTCAAGAGGACTGGAATCATAAGCTACAATTTATGGCAGCAATTAGCCTTAAAATAATCTTACTAGGAGACTGTATCACTGCCTTTGGCAGCTGAACATCTCAAAAAAGAGGAAGGAAGACTGACTGGTAAAGAAATGTACTACTCTGGTGACAGTAGGCTTTCTCCATCCTGCTATTTTTGTGGTGGGTTTGTAGTTGCTCATGGTAATTTTAAGCATCTAGTTGGATGTCCTCCACTACACAAGCTGTCGGATATTCCTCTGGGATTTCAGCTTTGAGTCCATAAAATTGTGACTGAGCCAAACTCAAGCTTCGATTGCTCCAGGAATGTAATGCAAAACACCAGAGCAAAACCAAGATGGCATGACAGACAATCATAAAACTCTTTCTTATGCTGGTGAGTGATGGAGTAAGGGGCCCAGAGTGAAGGACTAGAGCCAAAGCATGGGCACTGACTAGTGGCCCCAGCCAAATAATAACAAATTATAATCCTTCCCTGCAAGAATTGCACCAAGAGAGCACAAGCGCTTTCCCCAGGCAATTCCCCAGATAACTGCAGAGAATAAATCAATTTATCAATAACTTTATTGTCAAAGTGATTAAGGACACTTGAGAAACTCTTTACCTGCCCCAAGCATGTTTACACAGTGTAATGCAGAAACTAGATCAAGCTCCTGAGCCAGAAGCAATATAGCCATGACATAATAAGGCACAGAAGGATTCACTTATCAGCAGATAATTTCCTACAGAGGTTTGTTAAAACTGCACATAACCTCAGGATGACCCCTGTCTCCCTCCTGACTTCCTCATGTGATGGATGCAGGAATATAACATGGAAAGTAAAGTCCGATTTCATAAAACTTTTTCACAGAGACCTTGGAGTCCATGTGCAGAGGTAATAGCTCCCTGGAACAGAGTGCTTCGCTCATTTTCCCCCCTCATTCTCCATGTCTCTCTATTGAGCTGACGAACAAATTGTGAGCCCTCCAGTGGCCAAAATAATGTATTTCCAACTGTGTTTATGATTCTGGTCCACCCTTCAAATGCTGCAGCTGCTCAGACAGGTTTTCCCCTGTGCACTATAGCCATGGCTATATGTTGGAGAAATATTGGAAGGACCTGATTACTCAGAAAGCACATGAAGAGATCAACACTACTGGAGAGTGTAGAAAAAATTTCCACTGTATCTGCAGAGTTTAAAAGGAGCAGCCTCTGGGTCTGTGTTCTAGGATAAGAAAAAGGGACTGTCATTGTAATACCAGAAGGACAACAGGGAAGATCCTGGATGAAAGGCTCTATCTCAGCAAAGCTCTTCTATGTTTTCCCACCAAAGGCATTGATTATCCAGCATCCAAAATGTGCTCAGTAGCTCACAGAATATGGAACAGGCCTTGACTTTATCCAGAAGCAGTACCATTGAAATTGTACATTCATAGAGAAGGACTAGAGGAGAAGAGGGATGATAAATTAACAAGCAACCACACATAGTCACTCTGTGGGCTTTACAAGCTTGTTCCCCTGTGTCTTTCTCACTTCACAAAACCCCTTCCCCAGACTCACTCCTGACACCTGTTCTCTGAGAGCGAGGGAGCGTGAGAAAAAGGTTTTCTTGTACCTTTTTTCCTCCTGCCCCTCAAAGCTCTTGCTTTCTGTTCCCTGTGAAAATGCACCATTATTCCAGTGCCAGAAGATACCAGGGACTGAGTGATAAAGATGAGGTTGCACAATTTAGAGGTCATACTTCATTGCTGTAGGGCTGGCGTTTCGGTCAGTATGTGGCTGTGTAATTTAGAGAGAAGGGAGCTTTGCAATGAATGCACCTACTAATCACAACACGTGGAGGGGGTCACAGTCTCTGGTGAGGAAGCTGCAGGGTTTATTTACAGTTGCACCTCTGCCATGCATTAAAAAGAATTTAACATAGGTACATTAGAATAAAACCATAGGCTAATTATTATTATTAACACTACTTCTCAGGGTTAATGACTGTAAGGTAAAGACAAGACTGTGGAGGCTACAAGTTAAAAGACTGTCTTTTGATTCAGAGGTATTAACTTCCAATCCTTTTAGGGTTGTACTTTCATTACAGTTTCCACAGTTTTAACTCGGTTTTTTTTTTCATCAGTGCAATTATGGAGTAATTCAGACTACTTTTCTAAAGCAAAAACCAATTATATCTGATTTGAAAATTCCATGGTTTTTCTTTTTTTGTAAGTGAAAACTCAAAAAAGAATAGGTAATATATCTAAAGACATAATATCTATTTTTTTAAGCCTCATTACAAATGGAGCTCGCCATTTAATATGTCACCTTACACTTAGACATAATTAAAGCTGACAGTATCTGTAGCACTACATCAGAGTATCTATGGAGTTACAAACATAACTCTGGGTTACACAGGGTGAGAACAGTGTGAAAGTTATCACTGCCTTTTTTTTTGTATTAAAGGGCTTGCATGGTAAAATATTTCTATGGTCAGGGAAAGAAACCAGAAGTCAATGTTTGGGGTTCCCATGGCTCTGACAATGATTTACCATGTTAGGTAAGACCAGGGCCAGACCTTGATCCAGGCACTCAGTTACCCTGCCTTTCCATGAAAAGAGTCAAGGATGGAAGCTCCAAGCATGCTCCAATGAACTCCAAAGATGGGGTCCAGCAAGCTCAGCAAGGAACTTGCATTCCTCTGAACAAGGAAAAGAAAGATGCAGTCATTCAGAAAGGCAGTTATTTCATTGCCTCTTCTTTCTATGACCATGTTAGAGATGGGACCATACATCTTTTGACATATGGTTCCATTTACACGAGTGTGAACACACCAAGTATATCTACACTGCAGACTAAGCGCAGGGTTATCAAACTTCCACACCTGAGTGACTAGGTTCAGGAGGCCTATACCACTCCACCAGATTTATCAGCCCAAGGTAATGCTAGTTGAGCCTGTGCTGGTGTAGATATGTCCTGAGTCACGAACCAGGACCTGTCATGCCAGACTCTGCGTGCAAAAACAGATTGAAGCACAGACTCTGTCTTAGGGAACTTACAGTCAAAATATAAGACAGGGGAACAAGTGGACCCAGATGTTCTCCACTGCTGCGAAGCACGCAAAGAAATGAAACACAACAAAAGGCTTAATAAAAGACCATCGTAACATGTTCCATTTTTAAGACATTCCCTTCACTTAAGAATCTTAATAGTCTTTGAGAATTTTCTGATGTATCATGTATACCAGGTATAATAGAGACCTAAAATACCAATATAATACTAATGTTTTTTTAAATGTAATTTATTTCCATTCAACTACTCAAGCTACTCTGAATAATTTTGATTGAGCTCTCAAGGTGTTTCTGTAAAAGGACGAGCACAGAGCATGGAAATTCCACTTTTGTGAAGGACTTCAAAAAATGTGCAAAGACAATTCTGATATTTCTGGCATTATATTTTGCATCACTGGAAACATTTTGTCCAGATCAAAACTTTTCATTTTTTTCACCTTTTTAAACTACATCATAAAATATGTATGATGTGTTTACAAATATATAATATAGCATATTATTTATCTAATATACTGATATATAAGGATATATAGTTAAATATAGAAGTAAAAAATTAAAACTAAAAGAGATTGCTAAACAAAAAGGCAGCGGATTTTGCTGAAAGTGAAAGAGGACATTTTGACACTCTGGGAATTTTTTAAACTTTTTCCAAAAATAATATTCTTCTGAAATCAACACTATGTTATGAAGCATTTTCACTCTGATGAAACTGAACACATTGATAGAAAAATGGTCCAATAAGTTTCTCTTTCCAATTAGTTCTACTTTCTAGCCCTGTCTTCAGAGCTGCTCCTCATAAGAGTGGGAATTTGTGGTTTCCATGGGGTCTTAAGACATACACACATCCAATCCAGTGAGCAGTCACACCACAGGCACAGGTGAAGCAACACATATCTGCCATGACTGAGCAGTTTGCAAGGAAAGAGGATGAGGAAGATGTACATGAAAGGGAATAAGGCTTTGCACCTTTCTCATTTCAACCTTTGCCATGAAAGGTACTGCCTCACAAACTTTTGGGTTACATTCACTTGCTCTATTGGGCATTATGTTTTGTTTGGTTTTTTTTTTTTATTTTACCTGAGCTGTTCTTACTGTGAAAACAATCCTTTATTTAAATTATATTATTACAAGACTTGGTCCCAATGAGTGGTAATGAACCTTTGGCATCTGAGGACGGACAGAAAGGCAGAGCTGTGCTGTTCTTATTAAAGCATAAAATATTTGAGATTAAAAACTCTACAATTTTCATTTATAAACTGTTTAAATTAAGAAATGAAACATCAGAATGTGGTGTTTCACTGCAGCTTACATGTTCTTTAAATCTGGTGACCAGCTGTCCAAAATGCAGGCTGTCTGCAGGCTCTGCTACCTTGTCCAGGTGCTTACAATAGGCAAGAGCTATCGTAATACACAGCAGAGACTGGAAGATAGCTTCAGGGTTTTGGCCAATGGCCCAGGCTACACTGTCCCGTTACAGGACAAGCTGGTGGTGTTTGGCCTGCCATGATAACTCATGTCAGCAAGGGCTGGACAAGTGAGTTTCGAGATCCTGTCCTCTAACAATACTATAGAAAAGAAGCAAAGAAATGAGGGACTAAAGTCTTTGAAAGGAAACTTAAAAAACAAAGAAAGAAAGAAAGAAACAAATTAACTAACTAACTAACTAACCAAACCCCACCAACCCCAAATAACTAAAGGAATTGATTCACAGTTCTAGAGATATTCCTCTTTGCCTTGAGTCAATCCTGGTAATGTTTAGGTATCTCTGACAGTTGTTCAGGGAATCCTAAAGAAAAATTTCAGAACAGCCCTGAACTTTGCAAAAATAGTCATCCTTTCTAAGAAATTATTTAGTTTATCACTGTGTTCCAACCAAATTCTACCATGGGCAATTTTATTCTGTTGATCTAAATTTTCCAAGAATCTACTTTCTGGCTTAGTTTTCTGCGCATTATTGCTGTCTCATTTCCAAAATAATTGCACTTCAACAGTCTCAGATTGATCCCAGAATTTCTGTACAGCATTGACAGAGTCCAATACCCTCTGATCAAGTTCTTTTAGATTTTCTACACATGGACAGGGTAAAGTGTAATATCAAATTTACTAATTTAAAGACAGGATTTCTGATTTAACAGTGATAAAAAATATATTTCATAACACAATACAAATGTAAGTTACACTTAGCAAAATATATAGCAATTGCAATATACAGTTCAATCACAATACTAATGTGATTCCCATTACTGGTCTCTATAATATGCTCTCTGTCATGACACTGGACATTCCCAGTTGTCAGGAAGGAATACGTGGGTTGAAGCCAGCTCAAGCCCATTGTTCTCTTTGAAATTCTTTTGTTAATTTTTTAGTTTTTATACTCTATGTTGGGCTGAGCCACGTATTCACTCTTCCGATGCTGGTCTGGCTAACTCAGGGAGACATTCACTCTCCTCTAATGAACTCAGGGAGAAATATTTACACCATCAGTTGATCCACTCAGCTGTTGATAGCTGTTTATCTAAAACAAAGGCTACCCTCTAGTCCCCTTTTTGTGTTGAGAGAAAATTCAGATTCTTTACAACAGCTTTGGTCAGTCACACTCTGCATTATTCCCTGAGCTTCATGGGCACATCACCCTTACCCATCTCCTCTGAGCCTTCTCCCATTTTAGGGGTTTATTGGTCAGTCACAAGTGTCAGCATAGTTATGTTTAAAAGTACAACCCATTTTTGGGAGGCTAGTATGCAACAGTGTACTTCACACCCTGAAGACACTGAAAAGATTTTACCTTCATGAGTTGTGCTGGTGAACAGCACCAAAAAAAGGAACAAAAAATACCAAAGGAGCAAAGAGATTATGGAAGAACCCTTAATGTATTTAATATGGAATTATGAAATCCAAACAGAATTATTTAATTATTACCAGCTTTTATTGGAATATTCTCTTGGTAACAGACTAATTTTAATGCAATTGCATATTAGATTTCAGGCTAGAAAGAAAATGCAGATTCTCTTGAATATATATATTCACCAATAATTGCCACCTAGTGAAGAAAAGGAAAAAAGTAGGTACAATTAAAATAGAATGTAATGAGTTTTATAACTTCAGTGACTTTTGAAAGAATATGAAACATTTAATGTGCCTATAGGGACTGAATGAGAAATGACTTTGTGTTACGCTATCTCATAGCCCTTGAAGATTTAAGCCAAACAAGAACTGTCAATCATTTTCCACACAGTGCTCTGAAAGGTCAGCTGCAAGTACTGTGCTTTCCTCCTGATCAATCTCGATACTGGAAGTTGGGAGCAGTACTATGTTTATAAAACCCACAGCTTGCACTGCCACTGAAAGTAGCGTTTTGGCTGAAGGAAGAGGGAGGACAACTCCCTCTTAGAATAAGCATGTGTTCCTCTGTCTTGTATCTGCCCCACTTACTTCTAATTAGATGATTTCTGTCTTTCCAGCTCCTCCTCATAATAACCTTAGAGTCCTGCTGACTTTTATTTCACTCTACTAACTCCAAGCTTTATTTCTTACGGGGTGTTTAAATGATTTTTTTTTTTTTGCTTGTCATAGAATGACAAAATCGTTTAGGTTGGAAAAGACCTTTAAGATCATCAAGTCCAACTGTTAACCTAGCGCTACCAAGTCCACCACTAAACCACGTCTCTAAGCACTACCTTGTCCCAGACAAAAGGAGCACAGTGTGATAAAAACTATCCAGAAAGACAAAACGGGATGATTTTCCAACAAGGTTTCTCCTGCCATTGCTATGTAGCACCCTTTTCTCAGCTATGAGTAAGGGCAAGTAGATATTGCAGGCTTCAGATCCTCAGCAAAGCCACAGGACTCTCACTGTGGTGTATTCCACTGTAGGTATGGTGAATGTTACCATCCAGAGGTACCTTGTATTTCATAGCAGATTATTGCCAATTTAAAGGTAGTTAGTGGACTATCCTCCAGAGGATGCTATCAGCATCACAGATCCAGAAGACACGCACCCATGTGGCATGGCAAATACGCAGAGTGACAGACAGTCCCACGACCTGGAAGTGTGCAGTGCGTCGATTAATCTGGGAGCATCTTTGCTATGTCCCAGCTGGTATATGTAATGCCAGTAGCTGACCATCTGACTGAATGTTACAGTGGGAAACCTCTGGTGTTATTTTATTCTCTGTGAGGCCAGTTTGATCCTTGTGATTTTAGAACTGGTTGGATACAAAGGAAAGACTAACTTTTTGAAAAAAGCCCTAAAACGAATAACATTGAATCAGAAACTTGCCTGAGTATACTGACATGGTTTTAAGTGAAAGAAAACAAATTTAAAAATCCAGTTATCGCCCCCTTCCCTCTCCTTCTCCTAAAAAAAGAAAAGTTTATAAAGAAAAAAAAACCCACACTTTTTAAAGGATCTGCTTAGATGCTTAGGCTCAGAACCTTCGTTATGTTTTACACAGAGGAAGCAAAAGAGAGACACTGAAATTATTAAAAAGAAAAGAAAGAAGAAAAACACCCAACGCTCTTTCCCTCCATCCCATCAAACACAGGGAGAAGGGAGACAGGTGCCTATCTATTCTATTAGTACACATTGCAACATGACTAAATACAGGAGTGCTGCTGGCAAGATGGCATCTAGGCAAATTGCCCAACAGATGGTACAACCTATCAGTGAAGAAACTTTCTAAAGAATAACAAATTACAGCAGGAAATGCAGACTTTTTTATATTTCAAGTCAGGTGCTCTGCAGGAAGGTGGTACCCTCTGAAATATGTGAGTCCCATTTTACTTCTCAGATGTACCTCAAATTATAAGAAGTGCTAAACTCTGTGCTCCAGAGGTGCAAGGAGCTCTCCAAGATGTAATGCTCAGGGTTTTTAGGCATATTTGAGGTGAAATAGATATAAGACAACACACCTGCAATGTAGATGATTAGGGAAAAGACTGCTGAGGATTTGTTGTTCTTGTGGTTTTATTATTTTCTTTAGAAGGGGTAAATCTGCTTCCCTTTCTCATGGGAAAAAAAAAGAAAAAAGACAAGAGAAATTTAAATTCTGGATAGGATTCTTAGCTGTAAACCCTGTTATCCAGAGAAATTCCACTGAGATTAATAAAACTGTGTTGATTTCTGCCAGCTGAAACCCCTTTCCACTCAAAACAATGAAAAAATAAAAAGAAAAAAAGAAAAAAAGAAAAAGTTTGCTTATTCAGTATTGTTTTTCTTCTCATAAAAGTGTCTGGATTATACTTACAAAAGCCACCAGAATGTCAGCCTCTAATTAGCCTCATTCATTTCATACAGTAACTGTAGGTACAAAAAAATCTTAGTAGTAGCAGTCTCCTCCCATTTTTCTCTCCTCTAACCATTGTATATAAGGCATAGCCGAGAGTTTAAATTCACTGGGCCAAAAAAAGCACCACTTCTTTGTAAAAATGAATGTTTACACTGTAAAATGAGTGAAAGGATCTGCCAGTCCTGAGTACACTAGTACTGTAGCCAGCCAAACCTAACAATGCACAAACAAAAAGTACCGAATACAAGAAATAGAGCTCAAGTCACAATGTAATATTATAATATAAGCAATAGCAGTCTGGCACAAAGTGTTTTATTGCTGTTGGCAAAGAGTTCTTTAAGTATGTGTGCTTGTTCGTCCAAATGAAAAACAAAAATGCAGTGCATGAGAAATCATAGTTGCTTCGTTCATTATCTGGTTATGTACTCGGAAAGCGAGAGATTGCTCTGTTACTGATTCAGTCTACTCTCAATTTTTTTCCTTAGGAAGGCAGTCATTACTCACCTAACTATTCTCACTGAAGCAGATTCTGTTCCAAGCAACATCCAAGTAGGATAAAGCAGAAGTAAGTTTCCAAAGTCTATATATCCCAGTTTTGTTCCACTGACTTCAGTGTTGCCCCTTATGAGCTTGACCTATGATTTGTACGTGTTTAATTTAAAGTGTGATATATATATATAAATCGTGCATACTCTGATTTTATATGTGTTTATATAACATGTGTGTAATGAATATCTGCCAGCAAACTTGTATTAACCATCATGAATGGCTCTGACTCTCCTCGCAGTCACTGAAGTTTACAGCAGTTGTTCCACCGGGCTTGATGCTCATCTAAGGTACCTCATCTGAGAGCTATTAAAGTATCACCAGATGAAACTCTAGCCCTTTGCTTTCAGTGAGCATGAGCCCAATTTCCATTAGCAGAGGTGAGGACATGAAGGGCAAAACCCCCAAATTGCTACACCTGGACTGAATGAAATGTTCCCCCAGTTCCTTTGCCATCTTAGGCAATAAAGGTACTTAGTCCCTTGTCTGAGGTGCACCTGGATTTCTCTCAGGAGCAAAAAGTATTTGGTCCTGTGGACAAATTCCAGCAGCCATTTATATACTCATATATATTCTGTTTTAACAGTCAGGGCATCAAAAAGAGGCTGAGAAACATAACAATTTATGCTGGATTTTCGCTACCATTTAAATGTGAATATTTCCTTCTAAAATATCAGAATGTTATGTTGTAGAGGTCAGCAAATATTGCATTCTTAATCCAAAGCCCATTGAAATCTATGGAAAAACTTGCACTAAACTCACTAAGTTGTGGATCTGTCATTCTATCCAAGCTAAAAAGAAACAACTTGGCAATCATGCTCAGATATGATTTGCTGTAAAAAAATTGAGTCTCTGGCATTGCTGTATATGGATTTGAGGACACAGTTATCACCTCATTAGACTGAGGTGATAGCTTGAGGTTATCATTAGAATATCTAAACCAAGTCTTTTTTTAATGCTACAATTAATTTGGTCATTCAGGCAGCATCTAACTTGTGGGAAGGTATGTTCTGCCATGCTGTCTCCAGCCTAGGGATTGCACTACCCTTCTCTACCTGCTCCCACAGATGGGTTTCCAATTTCCAAGCCCCAGCTGCAGAGGGAATGGAAGGGGGCTGCATACTGGGTCTCATCCCAACAAGAGTTGAAGATTCATTGGCCACACATTGCTGAATCACATTTAGGCATAACTTGTTTTAAGAGCAAGATTAGCAAAGGAAATATGATTTGCTGTCTCTGGTCACATTCAGCGATTCTTTTGGTGTAGTTAAACCTTTCAAGGAACCATGTCTCATGCAGGTCTCACCACCTGATGTGGGTTTTCATTAAGGCTCATCTGCAGGATGTCAGGGTTCAGAAGCATTCCTGCCCTTGTCCCAAAGCAATAAAAGTAATGTATGAGACCACCAGTGAGGAGTTCACTGTAAATTAAGACAGTAGAGAATGATGGCATTAATGGTTGCTTGAACAAAGCACAGATTCTCTTTCCACTCCTTTGTTCTGCTTGCAGCCTCTCAGAGCAATGCATTGGCTGTCTGAGTTTTACCAGGCAAATGTCACAGCTCCTCTCCTCCTATTCTGCAAGGCTCAAAGAAGAATTTGTGTATGCCATGCAACCTATTCTCTATTTTAGAGAGAAAGGCAAATAACAATACCCATAAATAAAGAACAAAATCAATAACAAAAAAAACCCAACAAAACAAAAAAGCAAGAACGAAACCTGTGGAAATAAGAAAGAGACTGGATCACTGTTAGTGAGAGCAGTTTGTGAGACATCCAAAACGAAGTTAATCCAGGATTGTGGTTGATATTTCATGTCAGTTCTGACAGTAACAACAATTGTTTCTGTACATGTTGACACCTGAAGATGAGTGGCTAAAAAGGAGACATTTTCTAGACTCAGTTCAGAAAGCACCGTTAATTAAGTCAGTTGAGACAAGTGACTAGGACTTAATTCAGTAATTTCGAACATGAGCTACGTTAAGCATCCAACAAATTGATTCCCATTTTTTTCTTCCTGACACCTAATATTCAAAGATAATCTTTGCAAGCCATCTGGCCAAGTCATAATCCACTTTTGTTTGATTTGACAGATCGATGAGTGAACATTACACAACACAAGGTATACAAACTAATAAACATGCTCAAAGGCATGTTTTTTAATTTACTTGGAATAAAGCACAAAAATTTATAAGCCAGTCTGAAGCAATTTACTCCCACAGACCTCTATATCTACAAGTCGGTAAACACCTTTGTTATTATTCCTGATTTGTTTTACACTAGTATTCAAACACATGAAAGACAAATGCAGACACTCACAGGAAGATGCAGTATCTGCTCCCAGATTTTAGTCAGATCCATCCTTCCATCTGTGCTCTTCAGAACTTTTTTGTCCAGTTATTCTCCTATTTCTAGATGGCTTCTGTGGCCAAAGTACTATTTGTAAAACACATTAATCATGTGGACGTCAGACCTGAGACATAAAACCAAGGTTCTGCCATTTATGGTCATTAAAGACACATGGCAGCTCTTTAAGACATGACATAAACCCAAGGCCTTGCCATTTGCTGTCAGTAAAGAAGCACAGCCTGGTGACGAAGGAACGCCTGTGGCTGGCAACTCATTAATTTTGAGCTGAATAATTTCATTCTGCTACCATACGATACACTGTCCTTCTAGATACATTCTCCTTCATACATTGTTCTCTTTTGTGACAATGCTGCCAAATATTATAGGAGCAGCTTGCCTGATTACACTGTCGTTCACTCTGTTAGATTTTCTGGGCTCAATTTTGAAGAGGCAATTTGGAGTAGAAGTGGACATTACCAGCACATTGAATCACATGGATAAGCAAGCAGAGCAAGAAGTTTAAACAGTGCTTACACTACGCATAGTCGTCTAAGTTCATCACCGAAAACAAATGTAATGCCTCTGAAGACACCATTGCTTAATGATTTTCTCTTACATCAAGAGACTCTGCTGATTAAGTCTGTGACCATGTTTTACTTCATGAATTTTTGGTTCATCGTGTATGGTACACCTCTATGTAATGCACAGGATGATTCAAATTATCTCCCTGCCTTGACTGTGTCTAAACTTATGTGTTTGACACACTGTAACTCACCTCTGGCTCACAACTCTACACTTTTTCTGCAGAAACATGGGAGTGAGATGATGGTTAAGATAGGTCTGCATTTCAACCTCGTAGGAAGTCAGAAAGTGGTTGATGCATGTGCCCTGACCCAGGAATTGGCAAGATCTCCATGCTGGGATGGCAAAGGTATAGGCCATGCACTCAATGGTGGCAATGGCTTCTTTCATCTCTCACTCCCAGGGACTATGGTAGGGGGTCCCCACCCACTTAATCACCTGTGTTTGCCAACTGCGACTTCCAGGAGGGGAGCAAAATGGTTTGGGATGCTGCATCCTCTGTTTGCAGCAGATGACCTGCATCTCATTTTCTGCGCTGTAACAGCCAGCCAATGCGGTGTTTTCTAGCGCTTGGGTGCAATGGGGTTCTGGGCAACAAAGAGTCATTGAAAGTTTAATCCAGCTGAAACCATTGTGATGTTGGTTAAAGAAAGCAACCCAAGAGATCAATGAGTACAGCATTTCACAACCACTGCAGAGGGGACCTGGACAACCTTTAGGAAAGAGGTGTGTGGGTGATCTGCTCCAGTTGCTCCCAGAGCTCTCTGAAAATTACTTCTGCTACTGTCAATGCTAATGTCAAATAACCCAAATCTGGAGCAAAAGTAGCTCAGATTTTGCTAGAGACATTTCCAAGAAGTTTATTTGTAGTTCAGTTTGTTATGACAGGTATCTGTTTTTTGCTTATAGCCAGAGGAAAAAGAGATGAGTGAATCTTTAAGTCTGCAGAAATGAGTAAACACATCAAATTAAGAAATTATTTCTCAAGTTCTGTCAAAAATATTTGCTCTCATAACTACATTGTTAAAGAACCATTGCCTTATACCCATGAGGTGGCAGAGTTCCAGCAGCTCTAGAAGTTTATAATAAAGTTTGTTACAGATGTATGATGGGAGAGATATATATGCATGTACGCACACAAGACTAGTTTTGTATTGAAGGATTGCTGGAACAAAGGTGTCAGGATAATAATATGTCCACACAGACATCTATGCTGGCACAGACATATATACATGTCTCAGACTGGTTCCACTAAACCAATCCAGACCTTCCTGTGCAAAATTAGCCCTCTCTATATTACAGAGAGGTTTGGGGTGTTTTAGTCTGGAAGGAGTCCAGAGGAAAGGGACATGTGAAGAAAACTACAGCAAAAATACAAGGATTATTTAACAATGCAAAGAGTTTGAAACAGTTTCTTAATATTAACTTTGGAACAGCTACCAAGGTAGGTTTTAATGCAGAGGTGAGATGTAAAATATTATTGCTATAAAACATATGAATTTTAAATAGGGTGGAAAATTAACAGCTCATTTAATGTATAATAATACTAAAAGAAACGGTTACTCATCTCCTCTGGGAGTGTATAATTGCCCAAAGTTACTGCCTTGTACAGACAACACAATCTAGTATAAAAGATCTGTCCTCTCTGCCTGGTGTTTTATGGTCAGGGAACAGTCACACAGGGAATTCCAACAGAGAATCAGTTGACCTGGGCACACAGAAAGATGTTTCCTTAAAAACTTCTGAAAAGAAGGGACAGATAAACTGCCTGTATTATAATTGTACCCACCATTCAGTGTGAATGACTAGCTCCCCTATAACCTGGATATGTAAAGGTCTACAGGAGAGTTAAGTAACTGCTATAACACAGAGGGTGGGTTGAGCCTTGTAGGAAATAAAAGCAAAGTTATAAAATTACGTTTACTCACTATCAGCTATTCTTCAGTGCATGAAAAAATGCTCCTGGGTTACATCTAGTCAGGAAATCACATCATCATGTTATTCACAGGAGTCTGAAAGCATGAATAACTCTCATCAGTGATCCTAATTATTCCTACAGGAATTAAAGGTCAGTTACTAAGTAGAAAGCGTTGATAAAAGAAGCATTAGTTTCTGGCAGAACACACTTTACTAGCATTCAGCAGATAATAGACAACTACTTACACTCCACTGTAATACTTTGGTATAAATAAAATCTTTTTCTTAAGATTAATAATGGGAATCTTTCATTTCTATGGTGGGTTTAATCCCGAAGCTTCCCAGGGTGTTTTACATGTTCCTCTACTGGATTTAGAAATTATAGATCTGGTCCAATGATCCTTAAGGGATTTTTTTGCTGTGGTCACCAAATTAGTCCTTATTGCAGGAGTTAATAAATAAACCAGTGGCATGTCTGTATCTCTGTAGAGGAATGCAGAACTCCTCATAAAGGCTCTTACAACATTATCCAGTAGCAGAGGATAAGAAATTTAAAAAATTGTCTCGCATTGAAGTTATCAGTGGTATATATTTAAAGCAGGCAAAATATTACTACAGCA
This sequence comes from Theristicus caerulescens, assembly GCA_020745775.1. Taxonomy (NCBI): domain Eukaryota; kingdom Metazoa; phylum Chordata; class Aves; order Pelecaniformes; family Threskiornithidae; genus Theristicus; species Theristicus caerulescens. Next base: position 122,416,099 of record CM036559.1, on the reverse strand, counting down.
GCTGGAATGTACCCCTGGCAACTGTCTTTTTATATGGAAGGGACTAAATGACTTTTCCAGTCACAAAGAGCTGTTGTCCTCCATGAGGAAACACCACAGCCTAATACCATGCCAAAGCTTCAGCTTATATTAACTTGGGTTCTGGGATCAGTTCTTATCACAGTTAAGTATGCAAATATCATTTACTCCTTGACTGTTTCTCATAAGCAGATTTAGTGGTCAAAGCACTGAAATCCATAGCTGTTCTGCAATGCCGGTTTGTGAAATCAAGCCTGAGGTAATTTCATTGTTAAGGTTTTTGCCCCATGCAAATAGTTAGGCTGGCTGTTGAACACAGAAAACAGGAATGATTATTGTAATATATTACATGGACCATTCTGAATGATTCTATTTATTTATTTATTTACTTATTTATTGGAAATAGATGATCCTTCTAAAATCTGCGTATCTGAAGCTTATGGAACAGATTGTAAGAAGCATGTAGGAGCCTCAGGCAAAATTTAGACACGTTCAGGACAAAATTAAGGAAAGCTCGAACTATACTGCTGAGGCACCTCAGAAGTGAAAACTTTTTGTAGGCTCATAAAGTCAAATCCTTAGGCACCCCTAAAAGTTTGCTACGTTTCATGAACTGACCACCTAAGCACTTGAGGCCATCTGGAACCCCAAAATCAGAAATCTTTGGTTCTAAGTCCCTTTGACAGTTAAATAAGCTGTGTGTGATCAGAGCATACCCAATCTTCTGGGCTGTTTTCAAGTAATTTTAAAATGCTGGTGAAACCACTGGTCTCAGAAATGAGACAAGTACATTCTAAGACCTATCAGTCTGAAGGATTTTAGAAATATCAACCTCATCACGAAGGCGAAAACCCCAGTCACTGTGATATGGGGTTTCTAAGTCAGCATCTCTGTCTTGTTAGAGTCCTTCCTGCAGGCAGCAATGAAAGAGTTGGGGATCCATCAAGCTAGACACAACAGGTAACTCATCCTCTAATCTAGTTGTTGAATTGCTCAGCTGGGAAAGTCATTGTCTTGCCTACCTTTCCTTCACATCAATACTTAAGCAAGGAGAGTGTGTGACAATGGGGAACTGTGGAAATCAAGGTCTCATAAGGGAAAGCAGCAAACTATGAGAAGGGTACACAAGAGCATTAGGTTCTTCCCAAATACATATTTTCATACTCTTGTTTTTAAAGAAATTAATATTCCTCTTTTAATCTAGGATCTCTTCTCAGTCTGCTGGGTGTTCCTCTCACAGGGTCTCCTAGTAAAAACAGTCAGCTAGAGTACTGCTGACTTTAGGTTTTGCCGCAGCTGCCAAGACAAGTACTCTGAAGCCACTAATGCTGTTCAGTTCAGCTTGACAGAATAATCATACCATTGCTAGGTACCCAACATATTAAAACAGAATATTTTCATCAAAATGGATATATGAGTTATTAAAAAAATTCTATTTTTAGATCTTTTTCTTCCATAGCTAGTATCAAGACAACAGTCACCCTGTGCTACACTTAAATATCACAAAATTCACTTGTATTTTGGAAAGCCATGTAATATTCATGGTTACATATACACTCATATGAATCTCACAGAGAATACAACATCTGAAGAGCATAAATGTTGATGATTCTTCCAAGAGCAGGATCTTGCATGACCTGAATCCCTTCGGGCCAACTTTTTATTCCCTCACTGTGAGAAGAGATAACCTGCAGTTTGAAGAGCTTTTTACATGGATCAGGAAAGAGAGAAGCAGATCCCAGCAGAAATTTGTGATGAGTTGGCTGGGTGATCTAACCCCAGTCCCTGAGTAACCTTCCTCTCTCATCTAGTTTTAATTTTCATCTCTTTGCTGATAACCCTGTAAGCACTCTCCATTTCAGACTCCTGTCTTTCCTTCTCACACCTCTTAGAAACATTTCCTTTCACGTTTCTCAGCATCATCCCATTTTTAATGCAGAGAAAAAAGTTTAGTCTTCTCCTATCATTCTCTATTTTAGCTAATAGCTTTTATCTACACTAGTAAAACAGCAAATTCATCTCTCTTCACAAATCCAAATCATTACCCAGTTTTCCTACCTTTCTCTAATACAGTTTGCTAGAGAACTTCTTAGACCTTCTTTCTTTCCTGATAATGCAATTGTTTTTCCAAGCTGTGAGCTATACCATCTCCCTCAACAACCGTTACAACCTTTACTTGGTCCTCTAAAGACTGAAACAGATTCTCCATCTCTGCCCATAATACCTTGTTGCAGGCAACTCCCTGGCTGCACATTTTAGCACACAGTCTTTAATGTGGCACAGGCCATAACCCTATATAAATAAAATGAAATATATCCCTCCCATTAAATATCCAGTCAGGGGAAAATTATTTGAGAACGTTGACCATTAAAATAAGGATAAACTTTAGGATGGTTTAGAGATTTTCTCCTAATGGATGTGCTGTTATCCCTCATTTCAAAAACTTAAGATGTTATATGGGGATCTATCGTTCATTGTTTTGGAAAGAGAAAGAAGTGCATTAGATATTGGAGAAAGTTTAAAATGGAATGAAAACTCTGGTTTCAGAAAGATCTTATAATCCAATTTACTGTAACCTTCTACAGCAACTGCAAAAGAGATACTGACAGACTCAGAGAGTTCAGCGTTCTGCTCATCCTCCCGACAAGGTTAGCACATAAAAGCTAAGGCACTCTGGATGAGAGTGCCAGTGGGTATAAATCAGTGTCATGCCTTAGGCCAGTGGCAAATGCAGCCATGTTTCCTCAGTATTACTCCTGTAGATGTGGTCTTTGGGTCTATGATTGTTCTGAATTGGCAGATGTCCTGGTTTCGGCTGGGATGGAGTTGGTTTTCTTCCTGGTAGCTGGTATGGGGCTGTGTTTTGGGTCTAGGTTGAGAACAATGTCGATGATACACTGATGTTTTGGTTCTTGTTAAGTAGTGCTAAGTACTTGCTAAGTGGTGCTCACACTGGTCAAGGACTTTTCAGCTTCCCATGCTCTGCCAGGGGCATGGGAGGCTGGGAGGGGCACAGCTGGGGCAGCTGACTCAGACTGGGCGGGGGCTATTCCATACCACGTGACGTCATGCTCAGTATATAAGCAGGGGAGTTGGCCGGGGAGGGGTTCGATCGCTGCTTGGGGGACGTGCTGGGCATCGGTTGGTGGGTGGTGAGCAATTGTACAGTGTACCGCTTGCTTTGTATTACTACTGTTCTTTTTTTATTTTACTTTAGTTATTAAACTGTTTTTATCTCAACCCACGAGTTTTTCCCCTTTTGCCCTTCCGATCCTCTTCCCCATCCCGCCGGTGGGGGGGTGAGCGAGTGGCTGTGTGGTGCTTAGTTGCTGGCTGGGGTTAAACCACGACAGCAGACAAAAGCAGATATTGGGAGGACTGAATTGTGTGATGGATTTAGGTTTCTCTGCAGAGAATGGGAGATTTTTTTGGTTTTTTGCAAGCTGAGAAACATTACTGCATATTTTTTCTTTTTTTTCCATCTGTCATGGTATTGAAAGCAGTTTGCCAGGAACTGGTTCTGATGTCGTGCAGCTCTGTGAATTCAGAGACATTTAATAGATATTTGAGCCTGAGATGGAGTGGCTCTGCAAGAGTGTGCCAAACTGCCACTTTCTACGTTGAACAGCACCACACCATTGCTCCTGCATGAGAATGCCATATTGCCGATGGCTGTGACAGCTCAGATGAGCCCCTGATGAGACAGTTTCTACTTCTTGTGGAAAGCAGGCTGGCCCAGGAGACCCTGTGAGAGCCAAGTTGCAAGCAACTGCTTGAACCACTGCTGGCCTGGACAGTACTAACTTGCCATAACAGATGACAGTCTGCATCTGCTTTTGCTGTGAAACAGCAGCTCTGAATGAGCTAGGAACTCATCAAGAAATGAAATTTCTATCCAGAACATGCCTTTTGACATTCCCATGGAGGCATGCAGAAGTTCAGAACTTCTAATGAATCTGAATTCACACAAACTTCTGAGGGGGCTGGAGGAGTTAGCAGTGAAGGACACCATCCTCCCTGAGCATGTTCTATCTCCTGTCACAGCTCTTATTTGGTACTGGACATTGCATATGATTAGCACACTCAAAACCATATTTATGAAAGGAAAGCCAGAATTGTCCTGTAAATGGCAGTTCCTTCGGGTCAGTATGGACCCTTGACTTTCAAGCAGCTGTGTCTGCTCGTTCTCAGTGTCTTTGCTGAAGAATCTGGATGACAAATCTGATTAAGATGCAGAAGGATCAAGAGAGGCAGTCCAAGGGAAAAGAAATGCAAATAAGGACAATCTGGGAGACGACAACTAGAGGAGAGAAAGAAGCTTGCTGGTCATGAGGACTGCAGCTGGAAGTCATAGAGAGAACTAGGGGTGAAGTTCTGTGCATGTCTCTTTAAAATAGCATTCAAAATAATGTTTAACATAATCTGCAACATAATCTCCTTTATTGCTCCAGTAAAATGTTGGAATGTGTGTATACATGCTGAACATACATGGAAACAGGCAGGAAAAATAACCATAAATTAATAATTACATGACAAAGTACTTGGAGGCTCATTAATAATGGACCATGTGCAAAAATAAACTCTAGCAAAATCCAAATAAAATGAACCTGGAGTGGTCTTGTAATGTAATATTAACTGATATGATTAAACAAACATGTGATGCAGTAATAGTAAACACATGCATTCAACTACTGTAGAATTCAGGGCTGGCCTCTCAGTCCCAAAAATCACCATTTCACATAATTACCTTTTTAGAAGAAGCTTATACCAAGTCACTGGTAAAATGTTTTCTTTAGTAAGTATCTAAATATTGCCCTGGAAGAGCTGGTGGTTGCAAATCATTGTTAAAAAATCTTTCTTCTCCTTTGTCAGTGATGCAAATCAACAATTTTTTCTTATTAACTGTAAAAGCATTTGTCACTGCCAGAAAAATGAGACCAAATGTGTCTCTAAAATCTAAGTGGTGCATATGTATTAACTGTAAGATTAAAAAGAACAAGAGAGAATGCATAACCTAGACCTTAAAAGACAATTTTTACTATTTTTACAACAAATGAGCAAACTTATTGGAATTTGACCAAATATACTTTCTTTTGAAAATTCATGCAGACACGCACTGGAATACCTCCATAGTAAATCTACTGCTTAGCCTGCATGTGTCACACAGGATCCATCTTCCCCTAACTGCTGCCAGAAAAAGATGCAGTTTCACACTGGGCAGATATGCACCTCCTGCAGTTCCCACCTCTCACATCTCCTGACCATTAAAGACCACCAAAGAGAAATATTTAGATTTTGCAAGCCTTTATCCACTGAGGATGGTATTTACAGAGTCCTCATAATCCCTAGCTGCCAGGGCTCCTCTCACAGAGCTGCTTTATTGCTCCGTCACCCCACATCTCCTGTTCAATGTGCGGTAAGGGAGGTACCATACTCAAAGGCAAAGCCTACTGTCATCAGACGTCCTCCATTGCAACTTACTGCAAAAAGACCTATCATGGGATCAAATATGGGACTTGCATCCTGCATTTTGTGTTGCTGCTGTCTTTTATCAGAATCTGGAGAAATCCAAATATTCTTCTCAAAAATGTAAAAAGATATGCATTTCTCTGCACCTACAACTCATGCTACTCAATGTCTGTGTGCACCCCACTGAATTCCCAGGTAGATACACACGTCAACCACATCTCTTTTCCATGTCATGATGAAACCTAGTGCATGCTGTTACCCTCACCCCCTTAACCACATGCCTACTGTTGTGTCAACAGAGCCTCCTGTTATTCGAGGAATTTACAGCCCGTCAATAAACATTTTAGGGTTAAAAGTTCAAAGATCTGGGATAGAAGATGGCAGTCAAGAGCAGCATGGATTTCTATGCACAAATGTTGATGCAAGCAGTTGAATAAAAACTTTAGGGCACGATACTGCTTCCACAGAAGTCACTGTAAAACTATCAACCGTTTCACTGTGACAAAGTTCGCTCCAGGTATAAATTAATTTATACATAAATGTTTGGAATTCTCTTTTTTCATTGCAAATCTCTGCACAGGAAATACAAGCTGTATTTGGCTTACAATTCAAGGGATATGTTATTGCTAAACAATGCAGTCAAGCTGAATTTAGGCTTATTATGTTTATTAAAACAATAACATGTAGGTAAGCTATAAAATTTACAAATTGGCTTCTAACCCTGACTAAAAGGTTTTTTTTTTTTGCAATAGGTTTTTTTTTTGCTTTTAGCCACATTTTTAAATTGCTTTTCTCACTGTGAACACATCTCTATCACGAACATGGATATTATATACAAGCATGAGGAAAGACTAAATGATGGAGAAAGTTTGTTCTGTAGCTGGATTACTCCATATGCTGCAGCAGTGCCAAAGAAGCTAGCATGGTCTGTTGGATCAATATTGTAAACTAAGCACATGCTGGCTACTAGGTAGCACGAGAGATTAGCAATGGCGTGGCCCATGGCTTTTCGAATAAAGTAATTAGATGGAATTTAAGGCCAGGGCAGTTTTGACCAAAAGTGACAAAATTTCAGCCATCTACTGGCCATTTCATGTGGAAAAAAAATGGTGCTCTTAGTTCTGTTTTTAGAAACTGTTAACACTGCTTTAAAAAAAAATAATTGCTTTATATAGATTATTTAAATAACTCCTAAGGGCCAGCTAATGTACAAATCCATTATCAAAACAAGATCACCAAATAGAGACCAAACATTTTAGCAAGAAAGATCTGTAAAGTTATCGATTTTACTTTTCTCTCAAATAAACTAGAATATATTTAATAAAACCTCTGGTGCTTTTTCAGTGTAAGAGTAAAGAAAAATGGTACATTTGAATTCTGTGGGAAGGAAACTGGTATAAAATTACAGGTGTAAAACCTAGCAGGGAGGTGTTGAATTTCAGATATACCAACCATAAAATATGATATACATTACTCAAATGCTTATCAATCATTCACATAAGAAAATAAATAAAGTCAGCACGGATTTAAGTGTGTAAGAGCTGCACAAGAGCAACACTGACTCCTTAGAGTCAAATGTCAGACCAGCACACTCAAGGGAGCACAATATCTGATGAACAGATACAGTATGCACGACCACTCTGGCCTGTGGACTAGATAAAGCAATGTGTTCACCTGTGGATCAGCTCATAGACTAGTCTGAAGAACAGGAGTACTCATTAAATGTTTGTCATATGAGTATTGAAAACTTCATGATCCGGCCCTGTGTGATTCAGTATATCTTTAGAGAGAAAATATTACTAATGCAGATAAATGCAAACCTCTGAGTGTTTAATTATATGAAGTGATAAATACACCCACAATTCCTGCCATGCCTGTAAGACTGTGAACATTGTAGGATTTACTCAGGCAAAACATGGAATTTAATGAACAGAACTTATCAGTATGAAAGTCTTACATGTTACAAACATTGCCAGCATCATGCTGCCAGAAGAGCATTTGACATGAATGCTTAGAAACAAAATACTCAAGAAACAGGCCATTTTTTACTTTTGCTTCTGAATTGCCTGCCTTCCTTCCTCCTCTCTTTGTAATAGGTCTTGTGAGATCAGACCTTCTACAGGTGAACCTGTGCAAATTCCCGGCATTTTTTAATATGGGAGAGCTACCATAATTTTATGCCTCTTCAAAAACACAGTGAGAGCAATCAAGGGAAAAAGAAATTAAAAACTAATTCTGCTATTTATTCTCCTCATTTATTTTATCAGTCACCCCACTGTCACACTGAATAATGATCAACAAGACTTGATACACACACTTAGCACAGGGCAGACATCTTTGTGGGATTCCAGAGAAAACTGCAAACCCAAGGCAAATACTGATACTGAAGGAAAGACTGAATTAATCACAGCAAACATGATGCCAATATTAATATTTCTGTTCACTCAGCTATCCAGGCAGGCTAAGTATGAAGCAAGTTTACCTAACTAATTATGTCAATACAGGGGGAAAAAAAAGGCTTCAGAGCAGTTTACTACCACAGACAGCTGATGGTATGTGGAAGGTAAAGTAGACAGCATGTCTACAACGAGGTATAAAATTACAACAGAAGTATTGTGACAGACTACAGATAATTATTGCTTATAATGTCTGGTTGCAATTATACGATTCTGTACCATTTCACATTTAGTAGCTTAGTGCTGGAATTAAAAGGCTATGATGACTGTTTAGAGGAATCCCATTTAAGTCTCAGTCACTTTGTGGAGTTGATTCAGAATGCCTCAGACAAAACACAAGATCAAAGCAAAACCATCATTTAGTTTTTATTTGAGATCCATTCTTGCTGGAGAAACCGCCCAAGCAATTTTAGCGTTAAAGAATCTTAAAAGCCTGAAGGTTTGGGGTTTTTTTGTTGTTGTTTTGCCCTTTTTTAATTCAATCAGTTATGAAAAGGGTGAATTCAGTGGGGTTAGATATGACTGTGCAGAAACTTGAGTGGTGCCTCGATGCGCATTTAAGCCTCCGCTGTAATTTGTGTGAAGCACATCTTTAAGAAAGACAATTTCACTCCTGCATCTCTTGATGGAGGAGCATGCATTCAGCTCCAGAAGGAGCATTTAGCTGAGTGTAACAGCAGAAGTACTGCAAGCAGACAAAGCAGAATGGAGTGAAATGTCCCTAGCCCTACAGGGCTAGAATTACAAAGGTCCCTTAGGACACAAAAAAGCATCTGCTGAGACTTTCATAAGTGCCCAGGTTCTCTAACACCTTTTAAAATGAAAATTACACAACTAGAAGCTCTTGAAAACCTCTCTAGATATCTAGCTACCTTTACGTCACTGTCTAACCACCTTCACAAACCTGACCCTTAGAAACTTTGTTCCTACAAAGGGGTACGATTTTCTGTACTCATTTTTGTATCATTTTCTGTACAAAGTTCTGAGACACCATTTAGGAAATTGACTTAGGCCAGAGTCTGTCTGAAATGAATTTTTTCTCCTCTGCACTGAAAGGGAGCAGAATATTATTTACTGTACCTCTGAGTGCAGTATTTTCTTGAACCGTTCTGCAAAAGCATTCCTGTCTATGCCATTTAGGAGCTTTGTTTTCATCAGATGCCAAGGCTGACTGAAAACGAAACACCAAGAAGAGACAGCTTGATCCAGTGAAGCTCCAGACATCAGAGAGCTGCCTTGTTTCCTGACAGCTTGGCCACCGTCTCCTCGGCAGCCCTCTTGGAAAGCTGACAAGAAATAGAGACCACGAACACCAGTAGCTCTTCACTTGTCAGGATTTCTAAGCATGGAGTTGAGACCAGAGGGTTTCTGTGTCTTAGAGCATGTCCCACATAGCCCCCGCATCAAATGACCCTTCACAGCAATCCCTTTCTTACAGAGACTTTTGGAGTAGTATATCAAATTTCCAATACAGTCCATTTTTACCATTACCTCTCCCTGTCCTACTCTGCTTCAGGAAGATCCAAGGAGGAGCTGAGGTCCTGATTAGACCTACCTACCTCTGCACAAGTGCTACCCATTTCAGTGTATCCAAAGCACTTATAGGAACTTGCTGGAGCCAGTTCACTCAGATTCAGAAAATCCAAAAATGCTTAAATTTCATTGCCGTTTGCCCTTCCCCTTTCCTCCTAGGAATCAGTCTCTGTGCTGTGATGATCTGTCTCTGTGATGTTTTTACCCTTTTCCCTTGGTTCCAGAAATTTCTTTCCCACATCCCTCCCCGTGTTTTTTCTCCTCCAAAACAGCGCAGCAGGTCTGCCTACATCCCTCATGAAGTGCAGCTTACAACACCTGACTTTGGAGTACCAGATAAAGGACCATAGGAAGAGCTCTGGAAGACACTTAGCTGCCTAACAACTCACAAAAGCTGCTAGCGCTCATTCAAAAGCACCAAAGCACCCTGGTTCTTACTGCTATTACTTCCAAAGCATTCGCTGCTTTTGAAAACCTCACTAGATGCCTGTCCCATGCAAGACACGTAAATACTTTTTCCAAATGCAGCCCCAAACATCCTTACATGGAATAAAAATGTCCACTGCAGACAAAGTTTCTATGCAGGTTCAGTGACAAATATTATTAACACAATTAATAATGTCCTTAAATATACATCAAACATTTGTCAAAACAACCAATTGATCTTTAAAGGAAATTTGCCTTTTCCCTTGGATGTAGTTTTCTCCTAGCAGAGGGAAAGAATTATGCTGTCCAAAAGGAGAGTTATAAATTTTACTACTGGGCTAAATACAATGTGTGTGTAAATCTGGCAACTGTGAAGTGTTGTTAAATAGATAAACGTTCAGTTTTTTAGCCCTGCCATATATCAAAAGGACCTTTCCTTACACTCTTCATCCTGACAGCTGTGAGCATTTTTAATGGTGGAAGAAAACTCATTTTATTGTTTGAAAAATACCTGTAGAAAACTAACATCTCCCAGCTAAAAAAAAACCTGGCCTACATAGTTTAATGTGAGTAAGCAGCAGCCTGCTAGGTTTCCCAGCCTTAGAGAAGTTCATGGCCATGCCTGAGTCTCTTCCAAAGCACACATGTTGTTCTCCAACACAAAACTGAAGAAAAATGCAAAGCAAAAGGCCTTTGGCTCACCCTGAATTACTACTATGGAAATCTTCTTCCTACTCTCATGCTTCAGTTTCCACACCATGAACCTCCCCAATTATTGCAGATTTTTCCTGTGGATACAGTCATCCCTTGCATCCCTTGCATCCAAGGACACATCCTGTTAACTAATGGTTATTATCTGAGGATTTCTCAGTAGCTGGCACTCCATGACTAGCAGTGAAATGAAGTCCTATTCCGTGAGCTCATGGTCTATCTACAAGACATGTTGTAATGTGCGTTCATGCCAATCGCCACGAGCTACAGCCTAGAGCCCAGCTCGGAGACTTTCTTCTTATCACTTTCCAGCAATGAAGTCTTTCCTGGGCATCAGTCCACACTCATATTTCCCCATATGTTACTTGATATATGTAAGAGTGAAGGAGTCAACATGATCTATATGTTAGTGAATATGCAGCATTGCCCATTCACCACTGTAGCCATATACATTCTTTAGTTTATAGTCTTTACAAAGTTAAATCAAGTTTAATATCACAGGAACCTGTCATGTCACTTATCCAGAAAGCACCATTCACAATTTAGAGCCCTATAAAAATGATAATAAGAAGAGAAATTATATTTCTCATTGACTGCCACAGTTGAAATGAAGCTTATTTCTTTTTATTAAGTACTTATATGGCCCTCATACCCTCTTATCTATTGCCTGAAGCCCTCACTGTCTCCAAGAAAAATCGCTATTAATCCTTGTTTGTGCCAAGTCCTTGCAGTACAACAGTGTGTCCAGGAAAAGGTGCCATTTAAGTTTAAGGTTATTACAGTCAGAATCAGTGTGGGCAAGCATAGATCACTTGTGGGTTTTGCTTTAGAATGCTTGGAAAAATGTTTTGTAATAAAAAATCCCCAAATATTATGATTATTGTATCAAGGAGGATTCAAAAGCAGAGAAATCTGGCCAAAATTTGATAACATGTTTTGGAGATTCTGGTTATTGAGCTGTGAATCTTTACAGTTCATAGATCGGTACACATTAAATAGATTTTAAATTTATCTGATGTTTTTGGTATTTTGCAAATTCCTTCTCAAGGGAAGATATTTCCCTCATGTGGGAGACTTTTTTGTGGTTTATGTGGACCGTAACTGTCCTGTGCAGGGGATGACTCTTCTATGTCAGGAATTTACATTGTCCTGAAGCACCGAATCCCAGAATCCCACCAAGAAGGGAGAAAGATTGCACACCCCTGTTTGAAATCCCTCTTCCTCTGAATGGGAAGGTTTTGTGTTGAATGGATACTCATTTACAGAGACAGAGCAAGAAAAGATGGTCATGGCAAAGACCTGTTCCAGACATATCACTGAGGAGAAGCGTGGGCAAATGAAATCAGAGTACTAAAGAGACTGGAACATCTCTGCAAAAATTTGGTATTAATGTTTTTCCCCCCACTTCCTTCCTTCTTTTTTCTCTCTGTCTTTCTTTTTTTTTGCCTTCCTTTATTTCTTTTTTTCCTCCCTCCCTTTCTTTTTTTCTCCTGCTTTTCTTCCTTCTTTCTTTCCTCTTCTCCCCTCCTTCATCCCTTCCCCCTGTGTGGGTGCGCATACTTATATTCTTAGTAGAAAAAAGAATAATTTGAGACTTCAGAATGAATTTTCCCAATGTTTCTGGCTTAAAAGGGGAATAAAATTATATAAGTGGTGAGGCTTTTACAGAACATCATAACTGGAGCGTTCCTTAACAGCATTTCCTCATCCACAGAATGGGAGAAATAGTTCAGATTCCTTCTCTTCTCAGGCAATATGAACACACCAACAGCTTGAAAAATGATTTAATCTACATAAAACAGGAAATTCTGTGTGGGATGCTTACTTCTCTTGAAGCTGAATAACTATATAAAATATTTAGCTTTTGGGGGGAAACAGACAGAAAGACTGATTGTAGGAAAGCTTGTTACTTAGGGAATATATGAAGAATATCAAACTTCCAATTCATACTCACAGAGGAATTAGAGGTTTTCTAAAGGTGAAACAACACATGACATTCCTATTCTTGAATGCCACTAAAGTTAGCACTTTCTGAAAGGCAGACAACTGCATTCAGGTTGGTGCTCTGAATCACAAAGTTAGTTTGTGCTTGGATTTTTTGTATGCCATATAGTGAGTCACACTCTCTTTATTTCCTTTTATTTTTACATATTTTATACAAAGTATAACAGCAAAAATGAGAGCAGCTTCATCCCCAAATGCCCTATGTTATATTCAGCTCACGAAGAGAAACAGACCCTCAAAACAGCCAACGTGCAAGTAGTTAATGAGCGATGGTTGAAAAATGAGCACAGAGAATAGACATGATTGAAATTTTGCCCTTTTCTGGAGCCTGGAAATCTCAGCATAGGTCCATACCAGCAGTTGGAGTCAACCTTAGCCCTACCTTCCGGCCAAGTCCACAAAACATTTCCACAAAACATTTTCACAAGAAGTTTCTCATCTTGGGACCCAGAAACCTTGATGAATGTTGATGCCTGGTGTCATAGAATCATAGAAAGGTTTGGGTTGGAAGGGACCTTAAAGATCACCTAGTTCCAACCTCCCTGCCATGGGCAGAGACACATTCCATTAAACCAGGTTGCTCAAAGTCCCATCCAACCCGGGCTTGAACACTTCCAGGGATAGGGCGTCCACAACTTCTCTGGGCAACCTGTTCCAGTGCCTCACCACCCTCAAACATGTCTTGCTGAAGAGTGCCATGCACGTCATAAAATATGGACTATCACATCCTCCCCCTATGCAGTGCACAAGAGGCATATAGGACCAGGCTTTTCCCACACTTTTTCTTGTTGGTCCATATCTGCCCACTACAAGACATATCCACGAGAACTCATGTATTCCTACATGGCCATGGGGATCCCAGACACAGTGAGCCACTGCTTAAGACATCTGTCATCCAACTTGACAGAGGGCGTACGTCTGTGAACTCATGAACCAAAGGGGAGAGAAAAAGTACTATGTGCATCATCAGTGTCTCTCCCAGCCCCAGCTCTTCTGAAGCATACATCCAACGCAGTCCAGCAGATCAAGGTGTCAGAAAGCCAGCTATTAAACAATTCCAAAGTCCCTGCTTCTGTTATTTCAGAGCATCTTCTCCTTTCTTATGTAGCCTGTAGTTAGAGAGGAGCTTGGAAGGAGGTTGATTCCAAGGAAGGACCCACACATCATGGGGGCAGCTGAGGCAGCTGCTGTGAAATAAGGAAGAGATATATGAAGGCTCGAACACCTTGGTGGGGATGACTTTCATGATGGACCCCAATATTAACACAGACCAATCCTAAATATCAGTCTACATAACTTGTGGTTTTAATAGGAGTTTTAACCTCCTTCGTTTTCAGTCATTTTGTGTAAACTAGGTAGGCGTTTTTGAAATACAGCAAGGTAAGTGTGAATGTCTGTCACTCCCACATTGTGAAGTGGAGCTTAGCTCAAGCTATTATTGTGTGAGTTAAAAGCTCTTTACTAATGACCTCAGATATTATCTGAAGACTGGACACAAGGGAGGATTTTCCAGTGCACGACAAGAACCGTCTTTGAGACAGAAGAATACATCAAGATACTCGGGGACTGCCACAGCTGCATCCTCAAAGGCAAAATCTGTGTGCCCTGGGACAGGATGTACAAACCCCAAAGGCAGATTTGGATGGGGAGGTGGAAGGGGTGTTACAATCTTTTTATTTTCTTCTTTTCTGGTCCCTCAGTCTCTTTTTGTGATGGAGGGAAATTCACAGCTGCATAACCTAAATACAGAAATGTTCAGGGCAAAAGAGTGAGGCCAGCTGTGGTAAATTAGTTAATTCCTCTGGCTCATTATATCAGAGACATGCTCTGACAAGTTGAGACTGGCTGCTATTACAAATGTACAGCCTGGGAGGAAAAAAATACCAGTGTGAAGGTTTGGACCTTTTCTTCGTAAAGTTGCTTTAATTAGAAAACCAGACTCTAGGAGGCTTTGTATGGTGAAAGTCCAATTGTTAAAGAGGACTGGGGGTGGGATACTCACGTTTGCCCATCAAGTTACTCAACTGTCCATCCCATATATCTCGGTTTGTGTCCTTTGTCCAAAAGTGGCTCTTATCGCCTGGGCCCACAAAGGGTAGAGAGAAGAGACATTTATTCCTCAAGCACAAAGAACCACTTTGAAGACATAGCCCTTTGTTCACCTTCAAACACTCCTTCTACTGTCAGTTAAGGAGTATTGAAATTTGTCTGCATTGGTTGTTTAAAAAAAAATTACACAGGTGGCTGAGAGAAAGAACAAACCCTTGTCCCATACTTCTGCAATAGTTTATGCTGCAAGAAGTCAGTGGCAAACAGTGGGAACTCAACCCAAGTGGAAGAGAATGGGTGCCAAAATGGTCATGGTGCCAGCCCAGGCTGGAGGAGAGCTGTGGCTCCTTGTGTTGCTACTGGTACCTATGATGTTGCACAGGCTATGGATGCCTGCACTTTACAATTCATGCCCCTCACCTCTTTGGTGGTGAAACGGCCTTATTAGCATTTTTCAGCTTTATTCAGTATAAATTACTGAGGGACTGTGAGGCACTCAGGGGAAGATCTAAGAAAACATATGGGTGCTTGAAACAGTACAGTACGCATTTCACTCCAACACAGAAATGCAAATCTCTGCACATCAACAACTACCTAAATGCCAGAGGTATCTAAACTTGCTCCATAATACATGTGGTAAAGCTGATGCTTCCAGAAAAGAGCAAACCTTCTGCAGGTGGTCAGTGCATGTGCAATTACTGTTAATGCTTTTGAAACCTCTCAAACTCTGCATGTGCATAGACCAGAGCATGCGCAGAGAGCTTGGTTGCTTCACAGAGGTAGCAAACTCTGATATAATGATCAGAAGACAAGCAAGCACAAGTAGCCTGACCAACTCAAGTTATGGACAGTATGAGCACAGTTAGGCATTCACTCATGCAATATGTCATGAATCTCCCTATGCACAACTTTTTGGGCTCCACTACCATAGGCCATGCATCAAAAAAGTAATAATTGTATTTCCTCAGCTTGTTGTTAATACTGCAGAGACTTATGCCCTTGGAAGCACAGATGGGGGATTTGCCTGTATTTCAAAACTCCCAGGATGTTAAAAAATTAATTATTATTTTGAGCAATCTTAGATTAGCAACCCACTTTGAAAAGGGCTGGGGAGAGAGAGAGAAGAATCCAGCTGAGAGAAAATTAAAATAATATCAGGCAAGAGAAGAAGGAACACTGTCAACATAGACACCACATTTCCCTCAAAGTTACAACAGAAGGTAGAATTCTTAATAGAAAACACAAGTTTCATTATTAAGTAGGAGAAAAAGTATATATATTTACACAGTTTTTGTTTTGTTCAAATTACCAAAGGACTGAGGCAGCAGATGTGAGGATGAGGAGTGCACGAAGGAGGAGGAAACATCAAACTAGTCTGGCATCCCTCCAAGACTAGTTAGAGACGTTCACAAATCCTCCAGGACCATAAAATTTGCCCAATTTTAATGATAACATGGTCACAGTACCTCATTAGCCTTATTATAGCCAATGATTTCTCTGCCTTGGGATTTTACGCATGAGCCCATGACTTTGACTGTGATAGGAAACAGGAGTGTTCCTCCAAACTGTGTTTTAAACACTGCTGTCACCCAGAGGTGTTGTATCAGCAATCCACATTGCTATGAATATTTTTGCAAGGACTGCTCAGGAATAAAAGCTCTCTCAGACACTAACACAATTCATATAGTGGGTATGATTGAGCTGAAAGGGAAAAAAAAGGTAAGGGAAGGAGTAAGTTTGGCTTTTCCGTGGAAGATAAAGCAGGATGAAGATAGGAGTTAAAAGCAGTGGGCAAACCAAGCTGTGCTCTGAACACATTTAGTCTAATTTATTGCTTGAGCGTAGCTCTGCTGCTGTGTTTTGGAAGTCTTTCTAAGGCTCTTCTCAAGACCATAGATGATGGGACCTTTCATGTCCAAACAAGTTTGGAAGCCTACACCATTAGCAAATGGCTTTATATGTGACCACACAAAGGTGCACAGGGTGGGGTGTGGGGTGTCTGATGTAGCAGTGGGTAGAAATAGGGGGTAGATCAGGGAACATGAGCATAAACATATGCACAATGTCCATGAACAGTTATGTGGGCACTCTTTGAATCAAGATTTTTCTTATCAGTGCCATGAGAGTGGGTTTCAGGGCCCTCTTTTAAGCAGTACTTTGATGGAAATCTTTACAGTTTATTCCTATAATATATACTGATTAAAATAACAATTCAATAAAGAGCTAAACTCCTCTTTAACAATTATAAGAGGTGGGTTTGGAGTGAACTAATGCCCCAGGAATATTCTAATATTGGTTTATTTGATGTCATTCTTAAAAGCACTTAAGAATAATTTCAGAAGCCTTGATGTAACTCACCTCCAGTTCAGATGCTTTACTAATATGCATTTATGCCTAATGCTCTGTATTTGGTGAAAAATTATGCAAAGAGAAACTCTCAGTAACATCTGAAAAGTGCCGTGACTTTTCCATCCTCACACTCCTGGGTCAAGGATTTAGAGGCAGCCAAAAATTTTGCCACATCAAATTAGTGTACCCTGAATAGGCTGGGCTCATTGACCTTTTGTCCTTCTTGGTCCCAACCTAGAAGGTATCAGGTCACTGTCCTGATTTTAACCTAATGAAGCTAATCCTTAAGTGAACGATGAATCAAACTTTGGCCTAACCTCCTAAGAGACATCCTGTATACTTGGGTGCCAGGCCACAGGTTATAAAGACAGGGCAGGCTTTGATGGGTTTTGAAGAAGGCTCAGCCTGCGTATTGAATAACCACCAGTGCACAATGAAGACCAAGGATTTATGGCACCCAGCTTGGGAGGACTTGAATGTGTTGGTAACACCAAGAGAGCTAGCCAGCTGGAGCTGCCCAGACTTCTCTGGGGATGAGCAGTTTTAGACCAGGATAAAAAATTGTATTTTATCTGAACTTCCAGGTGACGAGATATGGCCATCGCATCTGAGCAGACTCTACATGGTGGCTGCTTCATTTAATATGTTCACCTTCATTCAAAATTGCTCACACAAATACAGAGAAGACTAAGACTTCTCCACAGATAGATATTTGCTGCTTGTCTCAGCTTATCAATGGGAAAGAAAGTTTGTGCTGCTGCTAGCTTTCAGTAGCTACAAAAGATGGCTTTTCAAAAGGGGAAGGTATAATCATAATCTCGCTTTCCTTACATAGTAGTATTTCATTTAGATTCCAGAGCATTTACAGCTCGAGCAGAGGGATATCAGCTCAGTCGCTCGGTTCCAAGTAAGTTTGCAGCAGTGTCATTTGACAATGACAATTAATAGTTAACCAGCAAAATTTACACAGCAATGTCTGACACTGAGTAAACAGAGAGATCCCAATAATTTAGTTTAACGCATGCAATTTTGCAACTGCAACCATGTTTGACAGAAAATATTCCCAGTCATTTTCTGCCAATATCTATAATGAGAATCAGAAATGTGATGGTGTAGCTTAAGAAGTTTGAGAACTTACTGATTCCTGAGTGTTCATAACAGCTTCCATTTCATAGCTACAACAATTGCCTTTAAGATGGACAAATACATGTGTGTTTATATACACATTTAAAAGTTTTAAAGAAAAGTTCTGGGATCAGATTTCTCCATTTTATAGGTTGCTGTGGAAACAGATTAGCCCCCTGAAAATAAAAACCCGTGTTTGACTATAATGCAAAGAACAATCTATAGCATGAAAGGAAAGAACAGCTGGGAGCTGGAATAGTGTAAGCTGACATGTCAGACAGTAGCCAGACAAAGTCAGCCAGGGACTGTCTGAAGAAAAGGGGGGAAAAAAAGAACTAAGCACTGTCGACAAAGTCTGCAAAACAGTCCAGCTGTTCACTCTCATCATAACTAAGAAAATAAGGAGAGAATTCCAGGGCTGAGGATTAAATTTATGAAGAGAAGAAAACCTGAATGGAAAGAGTGAATAGGATTTCAGACAAAACAGACCCCGCACGGAGGTCTTTATTCGGAAATAACTTGGAAACACAATGCTGGGTTCCGGAGAAAACACACATCCCTCTGCAACCTTGCTTATAAAAGGCCGAAAGGAGTCTTAATACACTGCATTAAGCAGGCTTTTACAGCAAACATCATTCGTATAATTTCACTGTTTTGGGCTGAGCATTAATGTCCTAGGCAGTTAAATAGATTTAGAGAATTTGAGAAAAGGCATATCCAGCATCACAGAAAGGACTAAAAGGTGAACAAGTTTCACCACAAATCCTTGCTGAAACCTGAAACGAAAGCCCAAAGGACTTCTGATATACTGTAAATAGCCAGTCAACTCCTAGAGCCTGAAGTGATGTCTAGTCTTTTGTTCTGACAATGGACAATTGAATCCAAGATGAACAGTTCCCAGGATTACGTGAGCACTGAGCAGCATAGAGGGAAAGAGAAGTGTTAGAGAGGTTAATTCAGAGACATGCTTACCTCCAAACAATGGAATTCAGCAGTACAGAACCTGATTAGGGACTCTTCAAGAAATACAAATAATGTCATTCACGTTGCACAAGCAGCTGGGACTATGCATGGGTGCATAGTTAGAAAATAATAATGAATTCACTTTCTTCTCTCTGTTTTTGTTTTTTGGTTTTTTTTTTTCTTTTTTTTTGAGTAATGGCCTCTCTGTCCAGTGATCTCTTAGGAGCAAAGCCAGCTAAATAGCTAGCAAGATGATTGATTAAGAAGATGCTTTGTTTCCATTGTCTGTGTGATCACTCCAGGCATTCAGCAATCTAATCTGTTAACTCCTGCATCAGTAAGTACGTTATAAATCAGGAATAAAAACCATAAATGCCTAGTGAGGAAACTTCATATTCTTTAGATGAAACTAATTATGAATGTGGATTTCATTAGTGATAGGACAGCTCTGAAATATCATTCATAGTTATTCATCCATGCTCTGGTACCCAAAGATAACACTTGCAAATGATGTGGTAATAATAGGATAAACAGGTTGAACTAATATCCAAAATACCATGTCATCTGGGTTTTCAATATTTACGTTTGATGCCACTTAAATGAGCAGAGCATGATGAAGAAGGGCACAAGATACACTAAGCCTTCATAAATCTCTCACTTTTATCATGGTCATGGTGCATTTGTGTATGTTATCTACCAGTTGTTGCTTTTGTTTATGTCCAGCAGCATAGTCACCTTTGCCAAACATGGTCTTAAGTATCATAATCTGCTTGCTATTTTGCTTTTTAAATTTATTTTGATAGATAAGGAAACACCCCATCTGTCCCTCCTGATTATCACAGTCTTTCTGTATGTCTCCCTTGCCACTCTCCTAACCTGCAACATTACAGCTCTAATCATAAAAAAGGTCAAGTTTCCAGGGGAAACGTGTGGCCTGTGGTTCAGCAGGCAAGGAGGCACCTCCAAAGGCGATCCTGGCCCCTCCACCTGCCAAGAAAAGATCCCCCTGCTACAACTCCACAGCTCTCACTGTTAAAGTCCTGCGATTTCAGCTTTGGTCATGTGAAAAGGTGTCCTGATGTCCCATCAGAACTGCAGTCATTTGGGGATTATCTTTCTTCATGTTTACTCAGAGCTGAGGTCGATATGAGCACTAAAGCTAACAGCCCACAGGGGCAGGATGGCAGCTGTTTGTGGTTAAAGCCCCTTGATTCATACTGTCAAGCAAAAGCTGATACTAGAGGGCACATCAAATTGCTCAGACTTTTGTACGTACGTGTACGCTGCAGAGAAGAGCAGAAAGCGGGAGGACAGTAGTTTAAATTGTATCATGTCCTGGAGAATAAAGCTTGAGATTCTGCTGCCCTTCTTCATAGGGGCATTTTTCAGCTTCCCTTGCTTGGTGACAATCACCTTATCAGATGAGTAACTGCACTGGATCAGAGTTTAACATGTCAACACTGTCCCACGGAAGGACTTGTGTAGCTTGGCTGAGTCACAGGTGCTCCAAGGGAAACGAATCTCAGATACACACGCTGACTTCCACTGCAGCCTGCTGTGTTTTAAATCAGGGCAGAGTTTACTGTTTCCACAAGCACTTTGGTGGAGAATGAGGAGAGATGTGGGACCACCAGCTCCCTTGCCTTCTCTGCAAGACTGCACACCACGGGTCACATAGGAGACCCATGCAAAGGGTCCCTTAATCTCCCTCCTGAGCCCCAGACACCAGAAGAGATGAGTCACCCCTGTTGATGCACAGATTTTCCCTGAACCTTACTCATTATCACCCATGTAATGTGTCCTCAGCCTGCTCCTGTGATGAGCAGGCAATAACAATTAATTCACAATTATTTACTGGGTCGATAAATTGGAACTGGCTCTCGTTTTTTCCTTCTTGAGTTGCCGGTGAATATATCACCAGCTCCATTGTCTGAGCATCACCAGCAATATATTTTTAGACTGTTTTATCTGATGCAGTGATGCAGTAATTCAAAAATCATCTAATACAGTGATTCAAAATTCAAGATACATTGCTAATATTAGCATGATAGGTCTCATAGTATTTTTCTTATTTTCCTGTTCCTTGGGTATACTAGTTTTTCTGACTTGGCTGCCCACAGGACACGTTTGAAACTCCATGCTCATAGGGCAAGGGAACTAAAATAAGTGGAAAGCCAAAGCAGACCTACACATCACTGTCTTTTTTTCCAGAGGGAGAAGGGGGTCTTCTTGGACCCTTGGACAAACTAACCTTACGAAAAGGGCTGAAGTCCACTCTACACAAGAGATAAACATGTCAAAACTCAAACAAATGTTCTTTTCAAAAGCCATAACTTGCTAATTGCCCATATTGGCATTTGTAAACAGGAAAAAAGAACAGTCAGTCTTCATCTCACTGATGGTGTGGTAGCAACCTGATCGTAGTGCCTGTGATCAAGGTTTGTCCTGTCCCCTCTACAAACACGCTTTTGAAGTAAGCTATATAAAGAAACAATCCCACAGAAATAATGTCCATGTAAAGAAAAGCCAGGAGCAAGCCTGGATCAGGCAGCATCTGCATAGTTTAAATTACAGGTGGGAGTGTAACAGCATGAAGTCAGCACACCACAGTGGAAGAGGTGTGAGCCCGTGGGGACACTGAATTTCCCTGGGGGACCACGATTACAACAGCAGCCATATGAAATTTCAAGCTGAAAAAGCACAGTGCCCTTCAAAGAATCTCAGTGATATTTCAAGCTGCTCATGTAGCAGATATCATATCCTGGCACTGACATGACACACTTAAAACGAACCCAAGATTAGACCGAAATTTCAAACAATCTCAAGTTCTGGGATGTTTAACTTCAGGGTTTTGATCGAGGATGTTAGAAAAATACGTTTTGCTAAGCTTGCCTTTGTGACATCCATCTCCAGAACATTCCTGCTGTTCTCGGAGAGAAGAAATCACAACTTTGACTTGCATCTCCTTATGACCAAGATCACACATTTTACAGACCCTTATTCTGATTGGCTGCTGGAAATTTTGTCATGTTGTCGTTTATACCTGTGTTGAAACCCATTTGTTGGGTTTCAAGCCCACTCAGTTGGCCCTGTACAGTGCCTTTGATACCTCAAGATTTTCAAAAGCAGCAGCCACTGTCATGGCAGCACTTGCAGGTCCAGGATCTTGGGTTGACAACTGTGCTATAGATCCAGGAGAGGCCATAAAGACAATTTTATATGCAGTACTTCTTGCATGTGGTGATATAAGAGTTATACCCACACCCTCTGGAAGATTTTCAGTGCTACTACTGCATTGTCCATTTAGGATTCATCTACAACCTCAGTGCTAGAGGGCATAAGAAATGCCTTCACCATGGGTGTCTGTGGCTATACTTCTCCAGCTCCAGAGCTGTAGTTCCTCTTTAATACACATGACAGTGTGGCCATGCTACCACCTGGGGAACTGTGTGTAACCTGGGCATGAATCCCCAGACTGGGTGTGGATGAGCAAGGAGGAGCAGGAAGGGATGTGTAGGATGGAGGAGGTGATGCCAAGGACCCAGCATCCACACTGTACACATCTAAGGGGCTCTTTGCAGACTACTTCTAGTCTGGTCTTCTGGAGCCTGGCAGATGGAGTGTGCTACTCGTGCACATTTTCTGGGTTAGTGTCATCCAAAAAGAATCCACCTCAGGTTCTCCAAGCCTTCTCTGTGATGTGAACTAAAGCATGGACAGGGAGATTCAGTTCAAAGCAGGCTCCTGATCTATATGGAAATGTTAATGCTGACACAATATTAACTGAATCTCAGACTGTTTCTTGGCACGGAGGCCAATGTGCAGAGTACTGTGCATTTCCACAATATTATACTCTCTTGCCCTTCAGAATATACTGGCTGCATGCACATTGTCTACTGGGAACAGTTCTTTGACTGTGTTTGCACCTGAATAATAGCTAGGAGATACTTAGGAGGACGTTTTTTTGGCATGAGCCAAAAGCATGCCAAGAGCCATTCTGAAAATGTAACATTTAAACAATGTAGATGACAGAGCTCAAGTACCCTAAATATGTTGCTTGGCAGTGTTTAGCACTGGTACAGAGGTAGTCCTGGTTTCACAGTGTCCCCCTCAGCGTGCTCCTGAAACCAGGTTGCAGTACTAATGCCCTGATGCAAGTCTTATAGCAAAGTCATGAACGAATCCAAAGCTGTGGAGGGGTGAATGTTACTTTCCTCATTTTCGTGGGCTACACAACACCAAGAACAGTATTTGGCTTTTAGTAAGAAAGCCATAACTGAGCTAAAATTTTCACTGTGATCTGCACTGAACTGCTTTGCATTAAAAATGTCTGAAGTCTGTATTGTCATTTTAGAGGGATTGTCAGAAGCAATAGCCTGATCACCTTTACACAAGAACAATCAGCTCTCAGAGCAAGTTTACAAAGTCTTTAGAAAAGTGGGTGGAATTGATTAGTTGTTGGTGCCTCTTTTTTCCTTTTTTTATCTTCCCAAGCAGCAGTCATTTCACCAGAATAACTGATGTTAAGAAATACTATGAAGTACATCTATAGGGAAAATGCCACTTTTTCATAGTGGGAAGGACTGAAACACCACCCTGCAGCTGCCCTCACAGCAGCAGACATTTGTCCAGTGCATAGCAGGACATCTCATCTCCTCCCAGATTTCTGCTGACTTCTCTCCTCCTGCACACAGGACAGTATGATTACTTCCTAGTGCCCTTCCATCCTCAGGGCTTGGACCTATAAAGGCAGAAACAACAAGATGCACAATCTCAGCCTGTAGTAACAGAAAATGACCTTGAGATTCTGCCCCCCCGTATGCTTAAAAGTGGAGGTTTAGAGGGCAAAAGATAAAAAGTCCGGATTCAGCTAAATATGAATGTATTATGATTTTTTCATAGTGGGGCATGCTGAAACCATGATGGCACCTCCTGATCTGTACCATTATCTCAGATGTCTGTGTGAAATAAATAGAAGAGGCTTCTTTGCAAAGCAGGCTGCCTGAATGGCATATTCTTGCTCTAGACACTGCTGTGGTTGGGGGTTGGGGGGATGAAATAAATAAATAATTCCCAGATAGAAGTCAAGTGTCCATAAAATGAGAAATGAAGAAGAGTATGGCATAAAAGTTGTTTCAAACAGTGTTTTAATTTTCAGGTTCTGTAAATAATACAAGAGAAGAAATTCCACATGCTGCATTGGACTGATAGATAAAGTTGGAGCTGTTCCAGGAGATGATGGATGAACCCCGTCATTAGCTACACTAGGTTAGGACAGAAGAGATATGAGTCCTGCTGACAGCACTGCCAAAGATTTCTGTCATGACGTCAGATGGTCCACTTAATCTCTTGCTACCTCAGCTCCCTGTCTCCAAGATGGGGATGCTGATGGATTGTTTTTCCTTTATGCTGTGAGTGGTCTAGTATTTGTACAGCAGCTGGTGCGATGGACCCAGCCTGGACTGGGAGACCTGGGGCTGAGGGTGCACCAGAGGAAAACAAACCAGAATCCAGTTGAAATACCAATATCTACTTAAATTGCATATATGTAGCCCAAAGTACTGTAGCAATCTGTTTTAAGTTAGACTGTTTTTCATTTTTCTCCCTTCAGCCTTCACCCAGAATCCTGCAATATTTAGCAGGCTTAGCTGTCCACCTAGCTCTTAACCCAGGGCAGTTAACACATTGCTGTGCAATTATTAAGTCTTTGTGGGAAGAAGAGCCTCTTGTGTTTTGTTTGTACTGCCACTGCACTGGAACCTCACCTTCTCCTCATGCCAGAGGGGATTTCAAGGCAGATGCTACCAGAACACATTGATTCCCTCTAAATAAAAACAGTGAGTATCTCTGTAGAGCAAGTGGCTTTTTAAGCCATTGGGGTATGAAGAAATACTTAGCAGTTCCATGCTCAGCAAGTCTCCAGGGGTATATTGTCAGAAGGGGCAGATGGAACAGGTGTGTGATGAGGTCGTATATTTTGCTGTTTCCTGTGGATTCTTTTATTTTCACAAAAGACTAGGTCATGCCCTGTGTTGCTCTTCCCTCTTTGTTATTAATTTCCACAGTTCCTATCACCAGAGAAGCCTGACCTCTCAGTTCCCAAAATTGGAAAAAGCACATAAATTACATATACCACCGACCCTGGCATTTTCCAGATTAAAATGACTGTTGCTGCAACTGTTGCCGTCAAGCATACCCAGGCCAGCTGTTAGAGATGATAAAATACAGACACAGACAAAAAAAAGCCAAAGCCAAACCAGAACAAAAAGATCTGCCCAAGTGATGGACAAAGTTGGGCATCCCCAAGTCCACCCCATAATCAGATTGCATCTCTGCCCCAACAGAAACAAACATTGATGGTCCCCGTCCTCAGTAGGAGGTCCTCTCCCTCCAGACCCTGGATGCCAGGGACTCCTCACTCTCCCCCATGGCTGATAAGGGTCATATTTACATCCTTTTAGAGGAAAAGAATGAACTTGTGATGGCTACAGATAGGTAGATAGATATAGAAGATACTAAGGGATGAAGATTCCTGGTAGCAGTACAGTCAAAAGGCAACAAATACCATCAAGTCTTGCAACACTTATTAAACCTCCTGGAGAAGAGGTCCATGGTCCATGTGCTTCATAAACAGTAGCCTGGTCATCATGCTAGGATCATGGTAGCATCACTGCTGTGTACATTTAGCATTCCAGTAGATGTACAGTATTGATGCATTGCTAATTGCCAGCTACTCATTTCTTCATCTGCTCTTTCTTTTTCATCATCAAAAAATCCCTAATATTTCCTCCCCACTCCTCATTTCCTCATCAGATTCCAGGGACTCCTGTCACCAACCTATTACTGAACCTTGTCTTCTAACTGTCTCGTACCAATCTCTGTCTATTTTAGGCCGAAAAATCTCCAGACTTTCTCTAATCCCTGACTTTACAGTGCAGTGAAGTCCTTGGTCCCAACTCATTCTTCCAGGTATTACTGGAACAGGCACAGTAATAAATAAAAAGTTTATAATTGAAAAAAAAACTGTTGCTGCTACAAAATAGTCATCCGTTTTACTCCATAAAAGACAGGAGCTGAAAATGCCAGTATATGGGGCCACTGTTAAAGCATTTTATGTGAATACTAGCTTGGGTTTTTTCTTATTTTTCTAATCTACATAGCATGGTCATTTTTATACTGTCTGTGAATTATGGATTTTCTTTCCAGATATCAGCACACCCTTCCAGGGTCTGAGACAGTTAACAATTACAGTAGTTTAGCTTCAGATTTAGCAAGGCTTTATGGTTTGTGGGAATAAATTAATTTTTGATACAGTAGCCAAGAAAAAAAAATGGTAAAGAAAAAATCAATCAGGTTGACTTAACAGATTCCCTTTTTTTGTCTCCCTCCTTCCACTCCTCAAAAAATGATATAATGTATTTTGGATTAAATGTCTCAGTCAACTCTAAAGAAAAATATTGGTTAAATTTCAAGTATTTATTTCTAAACTTGGGTTAGTTTGGGTTTTTTTCCAATTTAAACTTATCATGACATAATTTCAAAACAGGAATTCAGTTAATTTTGTTTATGAAACCTTTTAAAAGATTGCTTTATTGTTTTCATTTTCAGATGTCAAATTATTTGCCGAATTTAACCTGTATTAGCACATCTTGATGTTTACTTTGGGGAACAAACTATAATTGACCACAAAAACGTTGTCATACTCTGCACATTCCTGGAAAGGGTGTTGAGTGAGACAGATCTGGGTTTCAAAACATCTTTGGGTATGTCTACAAGGGAGGCTGCTGACAGTCCCTGCATTGACTGTGCTTGAGCTCTGCCATGGTACGAGCCAGATACAGCTGCACTAACAAAGCTGCTCCTCTGAGCACATAGGCTCTTTTATATCCCCAGATATGATCTCTTGCTATATAGCACAAAAGGAAATGGAAGGGAGTAAGGGATTTTAAAAGGATTTTAACATTTCTAATCATGACCCATCCTGTAGCCTGCTCCTTTCACTTCCAGCAAGGCATGGAGGCTGTAGCAGGAGGGGAAAACTGAGGCTAGTACACAAGGTTTGCCCCAGACAAGGGATAAGGCCAGACTAATTTGGCTGTAAAGCTTCGGAGCTGACTCACCTCAAAGTGAGCTCCTGTCCTTCTCTGATGGCCTTTTCTATGTAGAGATATATTCCCTCTAAATTCCTGCACCACATGCCAGGACTTTTACATCTGTCATAGTTCTCTTAAACCCCTTCTCTTCTGGCATTGCTGCATGATAACTCTCCCCCTAAAAGTGAGAATCAACAATAGAAACAAGAAGAACAACAAGAAGAAATTAAGAAAAAGGCAGAAGAGGGGTGTGAACAGCTATTTTCTGTCTGCTGAAGGAATACATCCCAGTGGAAAAAAAAATAATAACTGCTGCACAATTAACATAGAAGAGATTCCTGGTTTGAAAGCTCACCATGCATATGTCACATAGTCTTAATGAAGACATTTATCACACCACAGCCTTTGAAGAAGGGAAGTCCAGAAAATAAAACAATATATTTTGAAGGCAGCTAATCCCATGGTTATATCAAACAATGCTTCTGGACTATCTAAAACCAGCATGGTTTCTGGCAATGTCAGGTTCGTTAGAAGGCTCTTCCCATTGCTAAACAGCAGGAGTGGTGAGCTGTGACATTAGCTAGCAACACTGGTGAGAAATCACCTCTTTTACACAGCTGTGGGTGTGCATGATTAAAAAATAAATAGGGGATCCATTTTCCAACTGCTTCTAAGACAAAAAGAAGAATAAAGGAAGTATTGCCAAATGTAGGAAGAATTCTTCCCATTTCTCCTAGCCCAGCTAATTTTAATTTAGCTTTTTGTAAATCACAAGTGTAGAAAGACATTTCAGGTAATGTACCAAGTGGGAGGAAAAAAAAAAAGACTGAAAAAGATTTTAAAATTACAAAGAATATACTGTGCGCTCAATACAGGTATGAGACGGCTGTTAGGAGAGGGAAAGTAAGTGTTTATGGGGCCAGACTGAATGTCTTCACTGAGACTGATCAGGTTATTCCAGCAGAACAGATTTTCCATTAGCAAATATGATTACCTCTCTATTGATATATTCTGTGAAAACATACAGAATTTGATTATGGTTTTGTGGGGAAAAACAAGAAAATGTTTCTAATGTCCATAAAAGTTTGTTTTGTTACAGTGAAAATACTTTGGATCTTGTTTTAACTTTCATACTGTGTTGAAGTTAATCTCATTCTTGCATATATTTATATTATAATTAATTTTGTATAACATGTTTACCTTCTTACGTTAGAATGCTGTAAAAAATTAAACACTTGTGACTAATTGAACTTAAATATGCCAGTTCTGTTTAATATCTTTATCAACGATGTGGACAAGGGGATCAAGTGCACCCTCAGTAAGTTTGCAGAGGACACCAAGTTGGGTGGGAGTGTTGAGCTGCTGGAGGGTAGAAAGGCTCTACAGAGGGTTGTGGACAGGCTGGATCGATGGGCCAAGGCCAGATGTATAAGGTTCAACAAGGCTCAGTGCCAGGTCCTGCACTTGGGTCACAACAACCCCATGCAATGCTACAGGCTTGGGGAGGAGTGGCTGGAAAGCAGCCTGGCTGAAAAGGACCTGGGGGTGATGGTTGACAGCCGCCTAAACATGAGCCAGCAGTGTGCCCAGGTGGCCAAGAGGGCCAATGGCATCATGGCTTTGATCAGAAATAGTGTGGCCAGTAGGACTAGGGAAGTGATCGTCCCTCTGTACTGGGCACAGGTGAGGCCGCACCTCGAATACTGTGTTCAGTTTTGGGCCCCTCACTACAAGAAGGACATTGAGGTGCTGGAGCGTGTCCAGAGAAGGGCAACAAAGCTGGTGAAGGGTCTGGAGCACAAGTCTTACGAGGAGCATCTGAGGGAGCTGGGGTTTTTTAGCCTGGAGAAGAGGAGGCTGAGGGGAGATGTTATTGCTCTCTACAACTACCTGAAAGGAGGCTGTAGCGAGGTGGGGGTCGGTCTCTTCTCCCAAGTAACAAGCGATAGGACAAGAGGAAATGGCCTCAAGTTTTGCCAGGGGAGGTTTAGATTGGATATTAGGAAAAATTTCTTCACCAAAAGGGTAGTCAGGCATTGGACCAGGCTGCCCAGGGAAGTGGCTGAGTCTCCATCCCTGGAGGTATTTAAAAGACGGGTAGACGTGGTGCTTAGGGACATGGTTTAGTGGTGGACTTGGCAGTGCTGGGTTAATGGTTGGACTCGATGATCTTAAAGGACTTTTCCAACCTAAATGATTCTATGATTCTATGCTGGCAACTTTATTCCATGAGAGAGCCTATATTTCATACTTTGATTTTGTTTCAGAGCAAAAAAGCAAGCATGGTCTTAAATGCTAACATCTCCTAGTATAAAGTTCCCTTTTGCAATCAGGTCTGTAATTTAGGCACATACAGGTGCAGGGGAACATATACTGTGATTAAAACATATTCCTAGCAAGGAATTTGCTGAAATCAATAATGCTTTTTTAAAGTCCAGGTCTACAGGTATCCTTAGGCATTAAAATCACTTGGTAAATCTGGCCAAGGGAGGCTGCCACCTGAAGCCATTCAGTGCCATCCTTGTTCTCCCAAGGAAAAACTTATTTCTGCGGGTGGTGGCAGCTGCACCTGATGGAGAGAAGAGGCTCCACACTGGTTGTCCACCACACCAGTCAGCAGAGAACCCTGCCTACCTGGCTGGCTGGACACTCAAGCCTGCCTGCCCTGGAGGCACAACTGCCCCAATGTCCCTGGTACCGGTTTGCTCCTGAACATTCAGGGAATATCTATATGCACCACCAGGAGGTGAAATATCTGCTTCACTTTCTGCACTGGTGTCCTTCAGAGCTGGATGGTGGGGTTTGGCTCCTGCTTTGCAACCACGTTGGCACAGAATTAAACACATGAACATGGAAATGGGAACGTTCAGGGGTTGTGCTTGAAACCCTGGGACCGGGAGCCAGGCTTTGAAGGGATTAGATGGCTAATTCTCACTGAAAACAGTGGGAATTCAGCATGCCAATGCCTTTGAAAATGTCAGCCTTCTTTTAGCAGACATCAAAATAAAATGTGTGAGTCTTACAACATACACTCAGACTTAAAAAAATAACTGGCTTAGTTAAGTGTCCTGGTTTTGGCTGGGATAGAGTTAATTTTCTTCCTAGTAGCTGCTATAGCACTGTGGTTTGGATTTAGTATGAGAATAATGTTGATAACACACTGATGTTTTAGTTGTTTCTAAGTCGTGCTTACACTGGTCAAGGACCTTTCAGCTTCCCATGCTCTGCCAGGTGCACAAGAAGCTGGGAGGGGGCACAGCCAGGGGCGCTGACCCAGACTGGCCAAAGGGCTGTTCCATACCATATGGCATCATGCCCAGTATATAAACTGGGGGGAGCTGGCTGGGGTGGGCAGTGATCACCGCTCGGGGATGGGCTGGATTTTCACTGGAATTTTCTCAGACTTCTGAGTGCATTTTTGTATTGTATTCACACATATATCTTGTTGTAGATAGCTGAAATATAAATAACCATCTGGAAATTCACCCAGGGCAATAGCTGCTATTTTTTTTCTTAATGATACAGAATTGTTGACAATCATGCACAGCTGTATGTCTTCAATGGTAGCTTACCCCTTACCAGATAGAAGGTGAAGTGACAGGTCTCTTTACTCGCCAGTCCAAATGTGTGATGGTAGCATTTACAGGTGTACCAAAGCCTGGCAGAACAAGGTTCAGTCCAAGCTTCATTGTGGCCTTCAGTGGCCATCTGGCTGCTGAATGGGACCACAGCACCTAAGATATTATTACACACCCATGTTCAGGCAACAGAATCTCACCTAGACGTCTATGTTAACATGAGTGTCTTCTCTCCACCTAGCTCATCTGGCACTGCACTGATAGATCCTGCCATCAAAACGAGTTATCATTTTTCTGGATCGAGCCAGCTGAGTTACCTCATTCTTATTGGATGGGGAAGGTTCTAAAAATAATTGGTGAAGCTGTGACAATCATGAAGTTTGATTTCCACTGCTGGTCAGTAGCAAAATGCATGCGTTCTTGGTCATCTCTGAACTGCAGTCCCAAGCATGATTTCTGCTAAGAAAACTTGTGCTGGAGTACAAACAACAGGATAGTTCTGGCAGCAGGGGCAGTAGCTCCAGCTAACCCTGTGAGTACTGCTACTACTAGTAGTACTCACAGCTACTAACACACCTCTACACACCTATGTGTAGACATCTAAATGTAGGTGTCTGTCTCTGGAGCTGGAACCACCCCTACATTCTAGACACCACTCAGAGAATCTAGTTGCCTAAAAGTAGGCATCTAGCAACATTTGGTATGTCGCAGGGTATCTCACCTGGCCTCCAGCTGCCACTCCACAAAGGTGTGCAACTTGCCTAACGTTGCCATATCTGCGAGCCCCATCTGGATGTCTTGATAATCTTCAGACATCCAAAATAGGTCTAGCAACCCATGTTTAAGCAGCTAAAACCCATCCCAAAGCTACATGAGATGAACCTCAAACTGAGTACCTGTACCAGGAGAGAGAATATCAGTTCAGTCCATCTCCTGTTGGAGTCAATAGCATAACATGTATTTTTATTGTTTTTATTAATATCCTTTTCTTCTTGCATATTCCATTTCTTTGATGAAAACCAATGCAGATAAATACAGAATAACAGCATCTATATAAAATATAAGATAGTCTTCCTCCATCAGGATTTGCTAGAATTTTAATTTTAAAATACTTTCACATACCGTATATGTCACTTCTTGTAAGGTCCAGTTTGATTTTAGTTTAAGTGACATTTAATCATTGTATCATTGAATCGAATTCATCAGTACTATCTGGAAAGCACTATCTGTCTTTTCCAATATAAACCTCTCTCCTTTAATGTTTCCTTATATTATTTAATTTAACCCACTACAGACATCTGTCTGTTATTTCCTCAAAAATGTACTGCAGTTTGCTTACACCAAAGAAAGCAAGTAGAAAAATTAAACTCATAATACTGGAGACAGTCAGATGCTTTTTTTTTGTTTTTATTTTTTTTTCTCTCTTAAACAATCATAAAATAATTCCCAGCAATCCTGCTGAAGGGAAAGAATTAGATAAATGGCCAGAGCTCAGTAAAACCAGCTTTGAAATGTAGCAGGGCTGTGTTATTACACAGTGCTCCTGCTTACAGCTGGCGTATTTTGTCTTTATTGTAAGGCAGAGTTCAGGCTGCATATATTTCCTATTGAGGCAGACACTGCTTCTTTTCCATTTAACTCTTCTTTATATGACAGCATTTTACCTGCCAGTAGGTTTATTATTAAGACATTTTCCTCATGACTTGAAGGATTTGTTTATTTGAGGTTTTTAAAGAGTGTTCCAATTTTTATCTTTGCTTGCAGTGACAGAGATCAAATCTAGGTGAAATTACCCCCATGCTGTATAGAGTTACATCACCTTTTGTGACTCCATAGATCCAGTTGTGTTACCTGTGCATCTTAGATGTGCCTGCCATACCCATCAGCGTACTATCTGCAATATGATGGATTTGCACGGTAGTCATGTCTCAGAGACCCAGTCCTCATCCACAATGAGGGAATCCATGCTAGTAAAGACTAAAAGTGCATAAAAACCCATACCATTTCAGGTTTTTACAATAAGTGTTCTGTGACGAATTTAAAAGGAGATAATGATAGCATTAAACTAAACAGCGAATGAGTGCAGTCTCGAGCCCAGGCTCACAGTAGTCATAGCACAGTGCTGGTGCAGCTCTGGCCCATGCCAGCATGTGTGCTCCAACCCAGTGGGCTGCAAGCTACAGGAGAGCAGGCCTGGGGCTGCCCCCACTTGGTGGACAGCCACTAGTTTTCGGGGAGAAGCAAGCTCAGCCACCGGCATATGAGCTGCAAGCTGTGCCATGTCATCCTCAGCAAGCCAGGAAAATAGTCCCTCACCCATTTTATTTACTGGTATGAACATCACCTTAGCAACTAAATCAATTTTCTGCAAAGATCTAGCAAAGCCTCTAAGCAATTGCTTCATCCGGATGAGTTCCTAGTCACAGCTTCTGGCAGGACTTTTTTTTTTTTCACATGCTTTACTGGCCTAAAGGCTTTGTTAGATTGAGACCTAAACAAATACTGAGACCAGAACTGGGGATAACCTTTCTATGCAGAAATAACCACCATGGTTTCTTCAAAAAATCAGGTTTTTATTCTTTAACTCAACATAAAAAATATTTCTTATATTCTTTCTCCCTGTTCCTGATATTTTCTTACATTTTTTACCAACGCAGGCCTCTCTGCTGCTCAGAGTAGCTTTTCAGAAACTTCCATTTTTCATTTTTCTTTTCAGATCAAAGTTGTAGCTTTATCAAAGCTTGAAGGATCTAGTCAAGACATACTAACCTCAGGTGTAACCCAGCCTAAATGTACAGTTCCATGTTACAGCTGAAAATGTTCTTTATTGCATGAAATGTAGAAAGTTTAAACATGATCATTCACAGTCCAAGCAATTGAAACAGCAAACAGATGTCCATGCTGTGAGAACAACACAACTAATGCTAAGGAATCACCTGGTTTGTTTATCACTGGTTATCAGTTTGGGATTCCTCCTCCCTGAGACTGCCCAAGTTTTAGCTCATCCCTGAGCACGTCTTCTAAAATGGGAATTAATTTTCTGTTCCTCAAGTTCAACTAAAGAAAGAGTCTCAGACAGGACAAGCCAAAATTGCCTTTAGCGTTATAGTAAGTCTGGGATAAATGTTAATTTAAAAGTGCATATGGGTGGCTTTAACAATATACTTTATTTGCCTAACTTAGACTTACCCTGACCTGTGTGGCTCAATCCAGTGATATTTTACACCGTCCACCCCACTTGGCCTTGTACCCCATCACTCTCGCTCATGTTGTTCCCCTTCACCCCCTCCACCTGCT
Source organism: Theristicus caerulescens (assembly GCA_020745775.1). Classification (NCBI taxonomy): domain Eukaryota; kingdom Metazoa; phylum Chordata; class Aves; order Pelecaniformes; family Threskiornithidae; genus Theristicus; species Theristicus caerulescens. The sequence goes on along the minus strand of CM036559.1, from coordinate 122,382,028 downwards.
CTGGGAGGCTCCACGCATTGAGGTTTGTTTCCAGCTATGCTGCTGCACCCTCTGGGAACTCTTTCTTCTCTCTGACCCTCTCCATACCACCGAGTCCTCTTTAAACTGTCACCTTAAAGCTTTCCTATTCACTTTAGCCTCTGATTAACGTTAAGCACCATTTCTGTTCTTTGTATTTCCCCATCATTTGTAGCTAGTCTGTAAGAATACTTTTCTGGCACCTTTGCTGCTTTTAAATTCCAACTTTTTCTTCCTTAATCTCTGTCTCTGTCTTTGTACATTATTTTCTTTGTCTAGCAGCACAAGTGCCTTTGTTACCTGCTCATTTCTCATCTCTGTCCTACCAATTTCTGTGAAGTATTTTCACATATCACGTACCAGGGATGTGAAGTAAAAAGAAATTGTGTTCTACATGGAAGGCATTTTCTAAGTGCTACACTGGTTACTTCCTGTTTTTGATGTTATTTTCTAGCCTTGGGAAACTCTATATCAACAGGAAAAAGCATATCAAGTAGGAAAAAAAAAAAAAAAGAGAATAGGCTTTGTGACCAGAAATGATGGAGCACAGTAAAGAGGAAGGCAGAGAAAGTTTAAGTCACCTCAGTAATTGCCATTTCTGGACAGGCTCTGCATGGGGCAAGGAGCTGCTGGGAAGCTTTGACCCAAGTCTTGTTCCTGTTGCTGCTGTTCTCTATGGCAGCATCAGCCATAATTGGATGTCATTGTGCTAGAGAAGTGGCACAAAGCATAAGATTCAGGAAGCAGAGAGTTATTCCCTTGTTAATTCTCTGTGTTCAAAATTATGATTGTGGTAAAAATTCAAACAGAAGTTAAACACCTCTAATAAATCTTCCAAGAGCCCCAGGTTGGCTTCCTGAAGACACAGTGACAAACAGTATATCCAGTTGGCACACCCAGCTCTGCTGATCTGCTTGCAGAAATGACCAGATGCACTGGTAATTATAGAAATACATCAGCAGTGTTATCAGCACATACCTTTCCACATAGCTTTAAACTATCTGCCCTCTGGACCAAAAAGAAAAATCCCCAAATACTGTCATGATGGCACATCCTTTTAATAGCGTATATTCCCCTGACATCCCACTGATTGTTGACTAAACATTAATTCATTGACATAAATTGACTTATATCTGCAATGGGCATAGAAACGTATCAGTGAAACTATGACTCATATCTGGGATTTGTATGAAAAATTAATGAATTTGAGAAGCAGAGAACTTGACAGCATGAGACCTTCTTTTATACGTGTTCTCTGTGGCTTGGACTCTGTGTTAATCCTCAAAAATTACATCTCAGAAGGCTGCAAAGGTGTTTGTATGAATTTAAGTTATTTCCCTGAACAAATGAGCAACTTCAGGAACTCTATAGTCATTGCTGGTCCTTGTCATGGTACGAAACAGGAAATTGGAGCACCCTATGCCTTCAAAAGCTGAAGTGAATAGTTACACAGGGAACATACATTATTCATAGAACATAAAATACACATTATCAGTACAAGGGAAAGCTATTTTCTTTGGCACAGCAAAATAAGGCAGCCTGAAAAACATGCTGCGGTATGCCACTTGGGTAGAGCCCTGAGTTAAACAGCATTCCCCGCCTGTCAGGACCCGCGTTTCACACGCCTGCTGCTGGAATGAACGGGGATTTGTTTTCAGTAAAGACTTTAGGTTCACCGACCATGGTACAATTTGCTTAATTTTGTATTCATATTCTGTAATTACAAATGTGAAAGAGATGGGAGTGGTATACCATAAACATTTTGTCAGTGTAAATTTGTACTGGAAAATTGCAGTGTGAAGAAGTAAAAAGTCCTTTAAAAATAAAACCTGAGAAAAATAAAATATTAGGTGAGGGCAAAGCTTTCAAACAACAGGATCAAATTACATTTTAAATCAGATTTATTAATTAGGCATTCACAGGTAGGTGGAAAAACTTAAGATGTCCTTATGCGCATATGTACTTGACTCTGTCTTGGATTTTTTGACTAATATGTATCTGAAGATCCCAATGATATATATCTAGGATACTGAAATTTATACTGTGAGCCAAAGAAATAAGTTGGGATTCATCTGAACTAACTTCATTAAAAGTTAGACATCTAATTGAAATTAATCCTTTAGCTTCCTTCTGTATTCAAGGGGGAAAGAGAGGCATTGCCAGAGAACAGTTCATCTCTCCCATATCGTATATGCTGTCCCAGAACGGGATGAGCGGCACTTTACATATGCATCTGCATAGACTATGGCTGGATTTAGATGTCTAGCTCACATTAAACACTAAATTTGTACAAACTGAAGCTAAATGAGTTGAATCCCTCCCAAAGGCATGAGACTGAGAAATAAAAGATTAAGTAAGGTCCAGTCCAGTTTCTCTGCTGCTTTGCTCAGTGAAAGTAGGCAAGTCATTTCATATATTTATGTTTCTTCTCCTCCTTCTCTCCTTCATTTATCTAAACTGTAATCAGCTAATACAACAGGGTCTCTTGCTCCTATCTGTGTTGTCTGTACACTGTTATAATAACAGTAATGTCTGGATAAGGCTAGGCATCAAGAATACTGTGCTGCCTTAGCCCTTTACATATGCAGCTCTTTGCTTATGGTGGTGATTTGCAACATATGCGTTTGCCATACCAGTTTATGCTTCTTCATTCTGGTGCAGCTTTTCATGATCAAATACAATATCTAAATATGCCCGTACAACTCATGAGGAAAGTCAGAAGGAGATGCACATGCCTCAGTCAGACAAAAACTAGATGTTAAAAATGTTAAAACCTCGATATTTTGTCATAGGTCACAAATACTAAAAAAAAAAAACAAAAACACCAACCAAAAAAAAATGTCAATAGGCTTGCACAGCCTCATACTAGTGTTTTCAGCATTATTTTTATCCTGAGTCCTGCTCTTGAGCAACAACAGTTAATGGAAGTCCTATGTCTCTGTTAGTGGAATTATATGAATAATGCAACATGATATTCATTTGCTTTTTTCATCCCACTATTTTTCCACTAAGCCAGCTGCCAGCTTTAACTGTCATTTCCAAGGACCTGAAGATCAGGTGGGATTATATACTCAGGCTTTTCTGATTAATAACTCTGTGAATCAATAAGGGGTAAGCCATTTAGCATAATATACCTATGAAATACTAAGTTCCCAAGTTTATAACAGCTCAATTTTTAGTTCCTATTTCTTATGCATCTTTATATAGGTGTGCCTGTTAAAGTCGAATAAACTGTCATGGCTGGGGAGTAGATAGGTTTCTTGTATTATGCTGAATACTTTCTTCTTGCTTTGACAAAATACAAATATCTTTCAGGAACTGGAAGCTTTTAGATGTGTTATTTACAAGCTTTTTATTTTGCAAGTATGCCGGCAGATTTTTGAATGAAGTTATGAAGAGAGGGATTTATTAACATGAAATTAGGTGCTATACTTTTTTTTTTTCAGCAGTGCAATTTCTTTGGATCTTTTCAAGACTGGTTTTTACCTCTCAAGCTTCATAATTTAAGATTAAAAAGAAATCAGAAAGTAGCAACTTTAAAACAAGAAACACTTCACCATTCAGCAGGTATTTGGGGAGAGGAAATCTGTCTTATCTTACTTATCTGACTCCCATCCTAGCTCTGTTCTCTCATCTAAACAGCTAAGAAGTGGGAAACTAAAGAAGGGTAAAACAGATTCACTGAGAGGACTTGAAGCTGTTACAGGGAGCTAGATATCCTGAATAAATACTTTGATGACTAGCATACTAGTTACCCCTTCCTGCATCTGAGCTGTCTGGTTTGGAGGTGGCCGTGACATCTCTCCAGTCTGTGCAGTAAACACACTTGAAGTTGCTGCTGCAGAGGCAGACACAGTAAGCAAAGATCCCTGCTGCCACGGTCCTCATCAAAGTCCAAGATTGATGTAACTTCTTCCCAGAGCTTATGTGATGCCTAAAGGCAAGAGAGCTGCAAGAAAGGCAGGTGCATTTGACAAGACCAAGGACTGGTCAGTTCTGCCATGATTTTCTCTCTTTCCATCTCTTTCTTCCTGTTCTTGCTACTTCACTGCTTAACGTCTTTGTTCTCTGGGGCTCAGTGATTTAATGTACCGTCACTAACAGCAATTCAGCCCTCAGATTTCAAAAGTTACACTACAATTCTATGACTGTGCTTATGAAATGGGCAGAAAAAAAAAGCAAAGGTTACTAACTAGAGATCTCGTTAGAAATACTGTTCCTAATTGAAGACCAGCATTAATGAACTAACTGGGACAGAGGAAAAAAAAAAGGCAGTATTTGGAAGAACCAGTTCAGTAATGAACTGACAGGGCTTACTCTCTTCTCACCTAATTGAAATGTTGCTGCTTCTTCTGCCTTTTTTATTGAGTTGCCTTTGGCTTTCAAAATACTTCCCACAGACAAATTGACATGTGGATTTTATATTAACTTCTGGATTTGCTGCACTTCACTTTTATAGCGTTGTTTAGGTGTGGAGTGGTTTTTTTTGTCTTTTTTTGTTCCTAAATAAAAGAAAGAACATTTTGACCTTATTAATAACACTGAAAACACAATTTTTCAAGTTATTTTCATGCCCACACAGCTTGGCCCACACAAACCTATTCGCATACAAGCACAGACTACACATAGTCAGGGATCTGGTTGTTTTTTCTGTCTAGAATGGTGGTGACACTAGCTGATGATATTAAGAGATGGATTAGCTTGTTTTGCCTCCCATTTTCAAGTATTTTTTGTGGGTTTCTCCTTATATGTTTTTAAGTTTCCAAGTGCAAATTTAAGGATTGCTCTTCTGTGTCTAAAAATAGAGTATTAGTACCAAGAGGAGGATCTGAAAAGACAGACTCACTCAAACTCCTTATACTAAATGATGCTACTTACTAGCATTTGTGTTTCATCAACAAAAATTATAATTAGATCTCTCATGAGAAATAAAGAAATTTGGTTGTCCTGCCACAGGCATGGCCTTAGGATGGTTCCTGGTGAGAGAAAACACTCTTTTTCTTGCTTTTTAGTCCCCAAAGTAATTCTGCAAAGTGTTTGCTCTAAAATAACATGAACCATGGTTTCATCTCCTAAGGTAACCAAATTAGCTTAGATCTACAGGTCAGTTTGCTAGGGAAGAGAATTGCCTTTGTGTAGGGCTGCAGCCTCTTCTGCAGATCCCCACCTCACCCCTTGCTGCAGCTGCCCTGTGGGCCCCAAGGAGAAGTCTTCTACAAAGAGGAAAGATTTGGAGCTTCCTTGGCTTTTGTAACAAACGCAGTACAAGTCTGTGAAAGATATTAGTCCCAGCAAAGCCACCAGAAGTTTTATTAAAGGTTTCAGTAAGACTTAGGTTTTCTTACTTGCTTGCTCCATGGTTGATGTCTCCTACACGTAGGCTGCTTGGTCTTCATCTCCTATGCTGGGATGGAAGTTTCTCCATCATCAAATTAGAAAACTACTGGTGTGTGCCTCCAGGCTGATGTTTCCTTCCTGTGCAAAACCTGGGATGAGGAAGAGGAGGAGAAGAGGCACTGGCCTGAGTCTCACCCCAAGTTGAGGGCGTGAACTGTTCCAATATTAATGTTTCTGAAAATAAAGGCCTTTCTACAAATATGGATACACTTTCATTGGAATGCAGCGATAAAATGGACTCATTGGGGGGCGGGTGGGGTAATTCACCCGAAATAATCAAATAAAATATTAGAAAAAAGTCTGCCACATACAAAGTAAATATTAACAGCATAAGCAGCTCAGATTCTTTCCTGGAACTGCCTAAATGAAGCTGGCTGAATTAATCCAAGGTAGAATCCAACCTGCATTAATTACCATTGTATCTGATCCTCTTTCTTAAGCCTCGGTATTCATTATATTGCACAATAAGATTTTCTGTGTATTTTGTACTTACTTATCACCACTTAATTACAAGCCTGAGAATTACTAACACCACAGATTTATCATAGTTTAATGCCATTTCTGCTTGTATCATAATTATTTTTTATGTTTCATTAAGTTTTTATGTGATTTTAGATATTCTCACAAAGTGTTTACTTCATATATGTTAATTTGTTTTATTTGCATTTCTTTGTGATCACTTTACAGCTAACTACCAATTACTATAGAATCAGATATTAATTCCATCATAAACTATGATATTTATTGCATATGATTTAGAATATATAATAGCTTGTGCACATTTAAGTGACTAATCTGTCCTTCTATAATGTTGTCCATGGGAACATCCCAAAATGCTCTAAACATCCTAATGTAAGTAATTATTAGTGGTCCCCATGTGAACACATAAACAAAGAGGCTCAGAGAGATAAAGCGACCTGCTTATAGATACTAATTTTAATGACCTAATTCAAAGCCCTATCAAGTCTATCCATTGCCTCCAATAGGATTTGAATTGGTCCCCGAAAGTCAGCAGGAAGCACAAAGCAGTTTCCTATATCTCTGTTAGGGCCAGGTCTTCTAATTAACAGTCCTGAAAATGATTCATCAAAACAAGAAGAATTCAATTTTATTTGTTGTAGCAAGAAGTAGGCTATTAACTTCCAAGGTCACTTTGGTGTCCCAAAGGATCATTAGCTGCCAAGGCCGTGAAAAGAGATCACACTTGTAAATGCTGGCTGATCAGTTTTGCTGCTGAGATTTTGTGTCATTTACTGTCCGGTAGCTCATAAATTCTTTCTGTCACCAGTTACTGTCAATGAGTACTTTCTTCCAGACAGAAACTGTCTCTTAGAGACTGAAAAAGAGTTTAGTGTTCCATCATCGACTTCATCTGGGTGGTTTCATATCCGCAGTAGAAGATGTACTACCTGTATATAGCAGATGAAGTGCAGATGTACCATAAAACATCCCTCGTTTATCTTTACTTGCTAATGATCACTATTAGCTGAAAATTGATGGATTTGAAGCCAAAGCTCCATCCCTCAGGTCATCAGTAATGATATAACTAATGGCATTTGGTGACCCTTCAATATTTTTGAATGAACTACATCAGACTGAACCCATGTCAGAGTGATCATTCGGTAGCAAAAGGTTACCAAGGGGCAATTTTTCCTTACGGAGGGGAAAAAAAATCAGGGGACTAAACTAATCCCTTAGGATTCCCAAGCAGAAAGGGGGATTCCCCATTTTAAAGGGACAGGAAAAGACATTTCCATGTCTTCATAAAAGAGCACAGGCCAAAGACCATAGCAGAGCCCGTTATAGACTTGGGAGTGCTCCGGCTGAGCATCTTCCTTCAGGAGCCACAGGAAAGCTTTGGTAACGCTGCGCCTTTCTGCAAAGCCTGCAGTGCACTGCACAGAAAGGCAAGCTTGTTTTGTGAATACTGTCAAGACTTTTGACAATATTAGCATTTACTCTGTTCGGGACATGCAGATCTTTCTCAGTTCTTTTTTTAGCGCAGAAGCAGTGTCAAAGACAGATCTATCTCTCTCCGGCATGCCCACCCAAGGATTATGATAGAAATTTTTTTGAAAGATTTAGCTCAAACTGTCATCTCCAGTTTATTTTTTCAGAAGCAAGTATGCAGCTGCATTTCAATCCAATCACAGTAAACATTATTCCACAAACATGATCTCTACTCTCTTTACAGTGTCTAACTAGTGAATAGCAATCCTAAATCCATCGGTAAGTATGTGTTGCCTTCCCTAAATAGGCTTTCTGCAAAATCCTAGGAATGTAATAAGCCCTCAGCAACTGAATTACTTTATTGCCTACTACTTCACATGCCGTTGAAAATTGTTTAAGACAGAGGATAACATTGAAACAGAGCACAGCACAGGAATATAAGAACTTCTGAGGCAACGCAGAATGCTGTAGACCTGCTCTGGATATGTTGTATCACCATGGAGAAGTTACTTCACCTCTTTTTCTATTTATCACCCATTGCCTGATTTATCTGTCAGGCCTTGTTCATCTTCCAGGCAAAGAATGGCTCCTGCAACATAAATGTGCAGGCAGAGCCCAGCACAAAGGGCCCCTGGCTGACACTAAAGAAACATACTTTTATAACTGATCCTCTGTCCAATTTTGATATGTAGCTTGCAGATAACTGCACGATGTGTCAACATTTGGAGGAGCAAAGCCCAAGATCATCAATAATGAACTTAATTTGGGCAGTTTAACAATTTAATAACTGCTCGTTGTCACCCCCAGCCTATCCTTCATAGCACAGTTACTGAAGCAAGAGCGTACACATGTATTTCAACACAAAGTGTGCCAAGGCTGAGAGTAAGCACACTTTCACCTGTAGTTAAATTAAGCTGCTGGAGTTTGCACTGAAGCAGCAAAGTTTCACACATCCATCCTGTTCGGCTATGCGTGCCAGAAAGGAGAGAAGAAAAGGCAGAGAAAACTCCAGCAGACATGCAGTCATGAACAAGTTCAGTTCCTCAGCTGTTTTCTAAGACCATGGAAGACTAAGATCTGGGAGCCATACTTAAATACAGAGCCATGCCATCACAAAACCTGAAAATACATTGTACAGCCCAAACCAGTTCTCTTTTGAAGTGTGCACACCATGCACAAGGGCCTAGTTCAGAGTCCCCCAGCATTTCTTTACTGCAATACTGATCCAAACTGTGGCAACTTTTAAAACCCAAGCAAGTCCCTCCATGCTCCATTGCATTTTTGCCTACAATAGGCTAAGATTTTGCCTGGCAAATTTGCAAAGATTTGCCTGGTTCTATTTCAACCTGAATATCTCATTTGTGGGGATCTGGGGTATTTTCTGCATCCGTCCAAGATGTGGGGCAAGCCAGGCCAGAATGCCCAGCACAAGCACAGGAAGGGGAGGACTGTGGTCCCCTGAGCCCAGCACCTCCAGAAGTCACCGCACATGCCTGTGGGTACTCAGAGCATCCATGTTGCCATGGCACACTACAGTCAGCAGTCTCTGTCACCATCACACTCACCATGCATGTGTCACCCCAAAACATGTGTGGCAGTATCTCTGCTTAGGATTCACAAGAGGAAGATAAGGCAGTTAGTATGTCCACCACACCTTGCAAAGTTGCTTCAAGCTACCTCGTTGCTCTCTTTAACACAATCCATTGCACACTGTTCTTCTCACATCTCCAAAATGATTTGTTATATCTCGCACACACCTCACAAGCGGGGAGTTTTTCCACTTTTCTACCTGTAGCCTGCCTGACTTCTTCAACAAAGGTGGTATTGGCATGGTTTGTGCATGTTTCTTATCTAAGTGCAGGCTGCATGGCCAGAGCATGTTTCTGGACATGCATTTCAGTTTGTTCTCATGCCAGATTAAGTGATATCTATGTCACAGACTATGTCATGGATGAGCTAGTCTCTTCTTCCTCATAGAATAAGAGCATGCATATGAGAACACTAGTTGCAATTACTGCAGGACACCAACCAAGACTTTTTAATGAAACCTTTCTGGTTTTATCCATATACCTTTTCTTGTTTGAATTTTTTTCGGTGTTAGTTTCATCCATTTTTGTTAAAACTCTCTGCTTCCAGGAGAAAATAACCCAACTGGATGTCAAAAAAAAAATTTTTTTGACAGAATATTTTTGGTGAGTTACAGTAGCTAATTAACATTTAGAAAGTATTTTGAAGATGGAAAGGATTACAGCAATGCTAAGTACAGTAGCAGTTATCCTCTTCTAGTCAGTAACAATTATTATGTATCAGCATTTTTAAATGACATCATTCCCACACTTCTCCCATTGACAGATAGAGACATACATATTGACAGTAGCATAAATAACTCATATATCATTCTTCAGTCTTTACATTAATGGCACATGAAGAAAAGGGAAATATGCAAAAATTGACTTTTACAGAGCTACGGAGAAAAGTCTACATCAAAGCATAGATATAATTAAAGTGATATTTGAAAAATTGCAGTCATGCACACTTTCTCTCTGTCTTTTTCTCCCTCTGTTGGTTCTCTTTGACGCTTATTTGTTTTATTGATCGGATGATTCTGTGATATGCAAAATAGAGTGGAAATCTACTGTTCGACACATATTTATATAACATGCCCTCTGTGTGTTCCTTGGCTGCTTGGTGGGCCTTCAGAGCCTTATTTTCAGCATTTTGATTGTTTGAGAATAATGTCAAGAGTGACCTGTACAGCAATTTCCTTTCTGTCAAACCTTTTTGATTCTTAATTAAATGTTGCACTGTAATGTATTTGGATATATTCACTGACCTGTAGAAGGAAAAAAAAAGTGTATTCAAAGAATTGTTTGCCCAGAATAGATCCAGTTACTGATAAAGTATTCTTATTTCCTGTAATTTACTGCTACATGTGACTGTAGCTATAGCATCAAGTGGTGAGATCTCATTAGGTCCCTTAAGGTCAGTCTAAGCTTGTGCTCAGACAGAGATATCCAATACAGACAGGTATCCAGGAAAAGCTTAAAGCACTTGGTTCATTTTTCAAAATCTAAGTCATATCACATGGCCCCCCTTGACACTGGCACTGGTAAAGGTGCCCAACTTACCTTCAGCCTACAGTATGCAACTTTTTTGGTCTTAGTCACTTTGATTGTGGCCCATGGCAGTCAAGTTAATTTAATTAACCCCTTCCATGGAAAGGGGAGGGATCTCCCCTCCACAACCACCCTCCACAAGTCCTCCTTCTCCCCTTCCTTGCTTGCTGCTGCTCTGTCCTCCTCCCTTTCATCTCTCGCACCAGCTTTGGTGCCCAGAAGACATCATTAACTCAACTCACAAAAGCAGTCTAGTTCTTTAGGCTCTATATTAATGAACTAAATCAATACATCTGTTGTGCACCAGAGTTGGCACAATGCAAGTGGTTCAGACACACAGAAGAGGAAAGGTGGAGATAGCAGGATGGAGTGGTGTCGTGGTTTAACCCCAGCCAGCAACTAAGCACCACGCAGCCGCTCGCTCACCCCCCCACCGGCGGGATGGGGGAGAGGATCGGAAGGGCAAAAGGGGAAAAACTCATGGGTTGAGATAAAAACAGTTTAATAACTAAAGTAAAATAAAAAATAGAACAGTAGTAATACAAAGCAAGCGGTACACTGTACAATTGCTCACCACCCGCCAACCGATGCCCAGCACGTCCCCCAAGCAGTGACCGAACCCCTCCCCGGCCAACTCCCCTGCTTATATACTGAGCATGACGTCACATGGTATGGAATAGCCCCCGCCCAGTCTGAGTCAGCTGCCCCAGCTGTGCCCCTCCCAGCCTCCCATGCCCCTGGCAGAGCATGGGAAGCTGAAAAGTCCTTGACCAGTGTGAGCACCACTTAGCAAGTACTTAGCACTACTTAACAAGAACCAAAACATCAGTGTATCATCGACATTGTTCTCAACCTAGACCCAAAACACAGCCCCATACCGGCTACCAGGAAGAAAACCAACTCCATCCCAGCCAAAACCAGGACAAGTGGGAACTCTCCCATTCAGGTGCAGTGACCTTCTATCCAGGCCCACCACATTTCATACCAATACACCAGGATTCTTCTCACTTAACTACAGCCAGATGGAAACAGGATCACTTTTAGGCTATTTCCTCCCCTCTGTAATCAGAGGAAAGAGAATTGCACCTCTGCAGAATGATTTATCTTGTCTCATCCCTCTCCACTGACTACAGAGGAGACCTTGACGGCAGACTTAAATTAGACTTTTAAAGAGCAATTTGAGTGTCTAAACAAGTGTGTCTAAGGGCCAGATGAGATACCCTAGGATGTCATATCCATCAGCCTCGGACAGACATTTGATATCCCAGAGTATCCATAATGGTACTGATTCCTAAATGTAGGCACCTAGATCACTGTCCCAACATCTCACTTTTCTAAGTGCAGTTACTTTAAAAATAAAGGGAATGCCTCTTCAATTCCCCCTCCTTTCACACTGGTGTCACTCTGTGGACCCAAAGACAATTGAAAATATAAAGAGAAAACAAATCTGACCACACTTTCCATCTTTGTTCCAGGAGCCTAGTCTAGTAGGATTAGTCAAAGCAAGTAGCTGATCGGGACACTGCATGTTCTTCCTCTCCTGTCTGCAGAAACAAATACTTGGGGGGGGTTTGTTACTTTTCTGAATCCCCATTGAAAGGCATCTACCCAGACTGAATTCTGCCCACTCCAGAAAATCTGCCCATGGAAGTTAAGTCATCATCATGTTGCTGATTCTGCTCAGTAATCTAAAAAATTTATCTTTGTATTTTCCCCAATGGCTGCCATTGCTACGGTATCTAAGTTTCTCACCATACATTCAGTGTCTCGCATCTCAGTGTTGAAAATATCTCAGGGTCTATAGTGCTCATGTGCTTGCACTTTAATATGTGGCCATTGAACTGTATATATTTTAGAGTGTCTCCATACTCTGCCCAGACTTTCTGACTAGGATATTCAGCCTTTGCAATTATACTTCCCAGAGCCATAGCCTCTCTCTGAAGGCAAAGCCTCCAGTGCTGTAAACCCACATCAATACAATTCCAAACACGACAAGACAGGGATATTTTTAGTAAATATGCTCTTGGCCAAACAGCGCAGTCCCCTCATATCATGAGCGTAGAGAACTCAGGTCAAAACTACCAAATAGGTTTGAGTGGAGAAAAACAGAACAACAAAGGAGGAAAACTGGATAGAGATGCCTTTAACCTAATGCACATGATACTTGTTCCAAGCACAGAAGTCCAAGTTCACTTCTTTGTCTAAAGAAGGTTTGAACACTTCTCCCAGGTTACAAAACAGATTCCTAGACAATTGGGTTCAAGAATACTGCTGACAGAGTACTTTCAATATCTCCAGCTAATGCTACCTGAGTTTAAACAATATGCTCAGATATTAATTGAGGAAGGTACTGATTTTCAACACAAAGAATGTCCTAAAAAGCTATAGATTTGTTATTTGTGTCATTCAGGCAAGATCTTCAACAAACTTCCACCACTTAGGATATTGTTTTAACACCCAGGCTATTGAGTCGTTCTCTCTCTGATCCTGTTATTTTCTTTTATTGCAGTGTGTTACTGTAGCACTCAGAATAACTCTTGCCAAACTGGGCAACTTCTGAATATTTTTATCTTTGCAGTATCTCTTGCCTGTAGACACAGCCTGTATAAATATTTCTCATTTGTCCTCTGCAGTCTCCCAAGAGCTTCAGCTAGATTAAATTGGATAGAAACCAACACAAACGAAGATTACACCTGGCAATTGGGAAACCCAGAAGGAATTCCGTCACTTTGCAAATATATGCAAGTAGGAACTGGTATTCCAGTGGCAACTGTCTTTCATATATATATATATATAATTTTTTTTTTTTTTTATTTATGGGACTATGAGATGTTGGGTGACCATTTAGTATGAGTGTTTATATAACTTTTCAACTGTCTCTGCAGAAACAGCAATCTGAACTTTTAATTCCCTGGCAGACCTCTGTCAGGAAACTTAAAACTTAAAAAGGCACCATGTCCATGAGGTCATGGCACGTATACTAGAATGATCATAGAATCATAGAATAGATGTATTTCCTTACATCTAATTAGAATTTCCCATATTCCAATTTGTGTCTGCTGACCCTTGTCCTAAACACCTCTGTATCTGTGCAACTCTGAAAAGAGTTTGGCACCATCTTCTACACAGCCTCCCATTAGGTAGCTGCAGATAGCAACAAGATCTCCCCTTATCTTCTCTTAAGGCTGAAAAAGCCCAGTTTTCTCAGCATCTTCTTTTATGTCCCATGCTCCAGCCCCATGATTTTCTTAGTGATCTTCTCCTGGACTTGCTCCAGAATGCCCATGTCTTCCTTGTCTGAGGACCCCATATCTGGACACAGCACTCCAGATGTTGTCTCACCCATGCTGAGAGGAAGAGAAGGTTTGCTGTCCTCAGGCTCTTGCTAATTTCTCTTGGGAGTATAATACAAAGGTGCAGCTTTGACTATGTGATCCAGAAAGCATTGGGAGTGTTCTTAATGTAACACTAAATGTGAAATCACAGCAGAAATGTTCCAGTTTTATCAGGGTGGAAGGTTCTCCTTAATTAGCAATAACTTTCCCCAAACAGATTCCATTTGGGGAATGAGATTTAGCTAGTTATTTCTTTCTACATGTCTCCTGGTGTCTTAACCAGAAATGATGGACTTCATGTACAAACGTGTTAAACAAAAGTTGCAGTCTATTTCACGTAGGAAATCAGACAATTTTAAGGGACACTTTGACCCTAAATTTATTTTATCTTTCTTGCTTCCAGCTGCTACTGGTTGCTTTGGGCGTTGTCCTGGTTTTGGCTGGGATGGAGTTGGTTTTCTTCCTGGTAGCCGGTATGGGGCTGTGTTCTGGGTTTAGGTTGAGAACAATGTCGATGATACACTGATGTTTTGGTTCTTGTTAAGTAGTGCTAAGTACTTGCTAAGTGGTGCTCACACTGGTCAAGGACTTTTCAGCTTCCCATGCTCTGCCAGGGGCACGGGAGGCTGGGAGGGGCACAGCTGGGGCAGCTGACTCAGACTGGGCGGGGGCTATTCCATACCACGTGACGTCATGCTCAGTATATAAGCAGGGCAGTTGGCCGGGGAGGGGTTCGGTCGCTGCTTGGGGGACGTGCTGGGCATCGGTCGGCGGGTGGTGAGCAATTGTACAGTGTACCGCTTGCTTTGTATTACTACTGTTCTATTTTTTATTTTACTTTAGTTATTAAACTGTTTTTATCTCAACCCACGAGTTTTCCCCTTTTGCCCTTCCGATCCTCTCCCCCATCCCGCCGGTGGGGGGGGTGAGCGTCTGCGTGGTGCTTAGTTGCTGGCTGGGGTTAAACCACGACAGGCGTAAACTACACTTGATTCCTGTGTGTAACAGGACCCATTTAGCAATATTCAGACAAATAACAGTAAGAGTGAATACAGCTAGTTTTAGCAATGCTTGCAACAGAAGGCAACTTGGGTGCCATAAAAGTACAACTTGATATGTCAATGAGCAGGGCACTGCATAGGATTCTTCAAAGCAGTTCATAAACATGAAGCTGTTCCCCACACAGGCTCACAAGGACACTCAATTTTGTTCCTGTGGACAAGCTGTTCATTGATCATTGGTGTCACTTCAGACAGCAAAGAAAGAATCTCTCTCTCTCTCTCCTTCACCACCAAGACATTAAGAGAGGCAAGATAGGAAAGTCTCTGCTTCACTAAGCGACCTGGCTAATGAAAGCAGCACAATAAAGAAATCAGGTCACTGCAGATGACTGTACCAAGTGGGCTCTTGTGCTAAACCAGGGCTCAATGAGACATATAATCTTACTCCAGGCGCATCCTCTTTGGAGTTTTTCTCTATAAAATCATCATGAAGTGCCATGTTCACTGACCCAGAACAAGCTGGTCATGTTCCCATCAGGTTAAGTAGCCTGAGAATACCTACAATTGAACCAAGGATATTTATTCTCCTTCTAAAGATTTGCATTCACTGCAAACCACACAGCTTTGGGTTATTGTTCTTTCTGTTGGCCCCATTTTCAGATACTTAATTGCTTCCTGGTGGTTTTGTAAGAAAGACAGACATTGGGTTTTTTGATCATATTGCTACACTATACATAAAAGATAAAGCAATTCTCTAGACATCTCTAACAGTCATCTCAGCAAATGCTCTCCTCTCTCTTAATGCTGATTTAAGACAGGACTCATTCCAAGACAGGTCAGGGCTGCACAATGTTATCCATGATACAAAAGTGGTTCAAGTGGAGAAAGTAAGCCAAGGACCAAATTGGAATAGCTTCCAGACTCATCCTTTTTTATTTAAAAAAGGAACTCCACGAAGTCCTCAACAGCATTTCCAGGTTGTGATTTAGTGAATTGAGTGAATGATTTACTGGGGATAGCATGTTCCACTTTTACCTTTGCTATCTCTGCTCTATAGGAGTTTGATGTCCATGGCTGTCAGTCACTTATCTTTCCCTGTTCATGTCCTCACTTCTTTAAAGTAATATAAGCAGCCTTTTAAGCACATGCTGACATGACTGCATTTATAGAAATTTTCAAAACTAAGCTGATTGTAAAAATGTTTCTCTATCTTCAGTTAAAAATCCAAGAGTTTTTTTAACTGATGTTTTTCACAGTGTTCTTAATGGTACAAATACGTCTATGGTAAGAAAAACTGGACAGAAGTATAATTCATCAGGCAGCAAAGTAAGTTGTGAGTGAAAGGCTGCATGCCTTCCTGTACCCCTACCAGGACAATAAACATAAATCTCCATCAATATAAGGTCTTAAACACAGTAATACGACTTGGAAATGCAATCCTGTTTTATTAGGCAGAATATAGGAAGCCTGAATAATGACAGCTACTGGTGGTATCTACCACAGCACAGCAGTGGAGGTCAAGAGGGGCACCAAGCATGTCATCTACTGCAAAGCTCAAGAGGTTTTGCTGTTGCAAGCCCCTTCCCCTTCTCCCATCCTTCGCTCCTGCTCTTGGGCAGAGCGCAGCCAGGAGTTCATTCATAGCCCTTTGCACATCTCTGTGTAGCCCTGGGTATGAACACTCAAAACCATTTCCCTGAGGTGAGCCAACAAAACAACAGATGTATTGGGTCACACTAAGGTCTCAACTAGCCCTACACCCTGTCTCCAGCAGTGATAGAGCAGATGCCTGTGAAAGTCAGGGCAATCATCATCACAGCTTCCCAGAATATTCTTCTAGTGCTCCACAGTCTGTAACACAGGAAGCCCCTGAGCCAAAAGTGTCTTTATAATAACTTTGAATATGTTTTTCTTCCATGAATTTATCCATGCAATCCATTGAAACATTTAGCATTTATGTAAATGTTTAGCATCTGCAACAGCCTTTGGCAATGCATTATACACCTTAACTTCATGTTGTGTGACTATAACCACCTCTTTTAATTTGTTTTCAAGATGTTAAATGAAAGTATCATTTGATAATCTTAATTCATGTTTTGGAAAAAGGCAGGAGGACCACCTCTAAGACCACTGCCAATCACTAACCAGCCAGCCAAGGGAGCGGATACTTTCAGCCCACTCACTGGCTGGTTCTTAAAGCAGATGGACCAGGAAATCTCTACAGTGAAGATGAATAGCTATTTTGGCTTATCCTAGCACTTCAAAGCACAAATGGAGTAACATGCTGTCGCCTAAGGTGTAACTTTATTGTCAACAACTACAAGATATATCAAATCAATTTTATTACTGCAAATTGTCAGAGCTACTGATAAGCAAGATTTCATCAGATTTTATACTTCATTGTATTGGAGTCCAGGTTCTTGAGGTTTTTTCAGATCCTGATGGTACTCAGACAGGAATTTATTTCTAATTTTTTTTTCCCTTCACTCTTTATAAATTCCTAGATGCTATGCAGAACAAATTTCTATCCAGTCTGAGGCTTTAGCATGTCCATCATGGACAGACCACCCTCACTTAGCCACCTCCTTTTTATGGTCTTCAAAACTGACTCAGTCCACTTTATGTTACTTTAGGTCAAGGCAAGTAATGCGGTCTTTGTTACTAGGTCAACTTTTCATCCATTCCTTGCTTTCCAGCTTACTTGGTAAGTAGTTTCTGAGGCCTACAATAATATCTCCATAACATTACCTCCAAATGATTCTCTAAAGTGCACTTGTAACTTATGATGTGCTGCAAAGCTTTCTACCTACATTTCTCCATACTCACTAATGATTGTATAGACCTTCACCATTTCTTTTCTGGGCTGAAGAGTTTTGATCTGTTCAACCACTACTTGTATAAAAGCATTCTGTATCTTTGACTGATTTTTTTTTTCCCTGCTTAGTATCTTTTTCTGGTTTTACTGTATCTTTTAGTTGGATTTAGGGGGCTAGATCCCATACCATGCTGAAGATGAGGGCAAACCCTCAATTTTTACAACCACATGACAGCTTTTTCTGTTTTGTTTTGCTTTCCTTTCCTAACAGTTCCTACCTTCCCATTTTCTGTGTATTTTTTTACTACTACTCAACCCTGAGTTGGCGTTTCCATATACTTAACCATACTAGTCACAAAAATTTCATTCTTGAGTGTTGTTAGTCATCTCAGACTATCATCATATTTGCAAAGCTGGGATCCACCTCTCCTCCACATATGTATCTAAATTGAATTTAATTTGCCATTTTTTCACCTGGTCATTCAGAAAGGCAAGGACTTCCTTCAATTTTTCAGTCAACCCTTGACCTTGAATAACTCAGTACTGTCAGCAAACTGTCACCTCATTGCTCAACCCTTTTACCAGACCATTTACAGATCTGGGACATCACAGGCCCCAGCATAGGTCCCTGTGGGATTATTTTGGTAATTTTCCTTCCCTGTGAGAAATGAACATTTATTCCTACTTTGTTTCCTATCTTTTAGTGAGTTATTTATCCTATTCCTTTATCCTTTCACATCCTAGTGTCCTTATGAGTCTTCAGCGAGAAACATTCTTGAATGCCTTTTGCAAATGCTAGTAGACTGTTACAGTTGTTCATGGCAAGTTTCTGTTGCCTGTTATCACACACTTACCACAATAGATAAGTGATCTGTAACATGTTTTTCTTGGTCAACTACAGGAGTTATCAGCAAAATGGTTCACATAGACAGTTCAAATACTGTTTACTCAGAAAGAATACTCCTGGCCAAATTCTTGAATAGTATCTTATTCTATTAGCCAAATGTTAATTGTCAGTTCTTACTGAGTTCTAGACTAAATGTTGAGCTTGTTTGGTGATATCCAGTCTCACCAAGTAGGATGTCACATGAGACAATCACATTAGCCCCTTCTATCATGATCACAATAGTTTCAAAATCTATTGGCAAAGTCCCAGTGTCAGAGGAAATAAATAAAAATCACTCTTGAATTAGCTTGTGATGTTAGCGATAAAAAACACAGCTGCCTTAGTGACCCATTTCACCGTTTTTTTTCGTTACCTTTGTGAAGTAAGTCTCTAAGAGCACTTGAAAGGAGTAGTCCATGTATACAGGGGAGAGCAAGGACTGACAATATGCTTGAACTGGCACTGAAACGGTAAAGAAGGACCATTACTGCTCTACGTCCTGCCTCCCAGTGGGTCACCTTTGACAGAAGAAGTCACAGTACAATCCATGATCAACTAACAAACCTCATATGGAAAGCAGGACTAACAAGAGGCACTACATGCAATGAAACATAGGTGCTTTTAAGTTCTGAGCAGGAACCTAACCAAATTCTCTGTGTAAAGAACAGAGAGGCATTTGGCATCTGAACTGACCAGCCATGTGCTGAAAGTTGGGTGATAGGTATAATCCCATAGCACTTAGATTTTTGGAGAGTGGACCTAACTCATTCCCTATTTCTATTCTGTTTATATTATATCTTTTTACAAAAATGTAAGCCTGTTATCAAAACCTATCTTCCTGCTCCTAGCAGCTATGGGACATGTAAGAACCTTAACTTTCCTGCCTCAATTTCCCACCTAGGATGAAGGGTTTGTGATGGTGGCATCCAAACAGATATCAAAGGTAGGGTTTGAAGGAAACTGTCTTGAAGAGGACACCAAAATGT
This sequence comes from Theristicus caerulescens, assembly GCA_020745775.1. NCBI lineage: Eukaryota > Metazoa > Chordata > Aves > Pelecaniformes > Threskiornithidae > Theristicus > Theristicus caerulescens. The sequence goes on along the minus strand of CM036559.1, from coordinate 122,362,524 downwards.
TTCACTGTGTTTCTGTTTTTCATGGCTGCACAGCCTGATGCCACTGGAAGTACCAATCCTCTAACATACCGTAGCTTATAATTTTGCCCCAAGCTTAATGGAGGAGTCTCTGAATAATAATGAAGCTGAAAACATGAATCAACACTCTCACACATTATGCAACTGTTATTATTCTGATGAGAAAACATGGGATCTGAGAATTCATTTCACTGATAAAAAGCAGAATAAATCTTTTCAAAATTATTTCAATGTGATAACTTCACTAGCTGCTTTAAAATAAATAATCCTCCAAACTTAGATAAACAAACAAAAACATCAAGATGATAATCAAGATTCATCAAGTGGAGAAAGGTTACAAATGTAGTTCTAATTCTATCCATAAGCATGTATATTCTGTGGACCTAAAACTGAGCATTGTTTTGTATTGTTTAATAGCTGAAGAATGCAGTGAATGAACACCAGGCATGAGACAAAATTCAGACCTGGAAAATGTTGATCCAGAATGATTATCAATAGGAAGTAACACAAAAAAAGTATTCATAGCAGAAGCACCTCTGGATGACCATGTGTGTTACAGGCCACATAGCTCAGAAGTGATATGGCAGAACTAGAAGAGTTTTGGAGTAGAACAATGAGCACAAGTCTAAAGACTGAGTTTAAGACAGATTCACAAAATTTTTTTTTACCTGTGTGAATGGGAACTAAGACAATGAAAATAATGAAAATTCTGAAGAGAAGGGGAAGAAAAAGCCATGCAAATTAACTGTTGGGAATTCAAAATCCATGCACAGAAATACATGTCTAATACATGCCTTGTGATTAGCTCATTGCCACAAGAAGCTCTTATGGCTACAAATTAACACAACCTAAAAAGCAGTTGATATTTTATCCATGCCAATATCAAACAACAAAACTATCCAATTATGATCATTAATAGGAACCAAAACTTTGGAAGTCTATTCACTATTGTATTGCAGAGAAAAGAGAAAATTTAACATTTAAAAATTAGAAAGACAGACTGACATGTATCTGTCTGCTGCATGGCTCTTTCTTCTAAGTTTCTGGTTGTCGGCATGCTCAGAGACATCATAGAACTGCAAAATGTCATGCTGGAGAGTACTTGAGCTCTAATTTGCAGCCTTATACTTATCTTTGTTTATTTGTTCGTATGCCAGGAAGCCAGACACATCTATAAAACTTCCAGTGCCTGTATGTTCTTGTAGGTCAAAGAGATAATGTGAAAATGCTTTTATGGTGAATACTTCTGCCCTATATTCCAAAATCTGCTATGCCAAATACGCCTTTTCAATTGACAGCAATGAATGGACTAGATCCTCTGTGGATATGAATCAATGTAGCTTCATTGATTTCATTTTACTTGACTGATTCATGCCAGCTGAGAACCTGGCTCAAGATTTTAATTGCCTCTAAACAGCAAGGAAAAATGAAAAACCAAAATGAAACAAACTAACACAGGTATATTCAGTCCTTATTTAATACACTAAACCCTATACTTTTTCACCAGCAGATCTCTGCACCACGCAGTTCAATGTCTTTTGGATGTTGTATTTCAGTCAATTAGGGAATGCAAACATGCAATACCCAGATAGAGTTAAAACCTTGGAGAGTGAGGGAAGACAAAGGAAAAGAGGGAATTGTCTGTCCCAAAAATGCTACTTCTGTGAGTAATTGACTTGAATTTCCTAATCCTCTCTACTTAAACTCACGCACAGAGAAGTCAGTCAAACACTGCCTTTTAATAAAATTCCTTATGACACTACTTTTCATGGCCATGACATATTTAAGCTCAAATGAGCAACGCTTGTGTTGTTTGTGATTGTTATTAAGCACTCCTCAGCGGAGAGTGGGATAGAGTCCCTGCTACACAGGTGTTGTGCTTTGCCGCCCAAGGTAAGATTAGAGTCCAGCTAAGCCAGGCATTGAACAAAACACAAAGAGAAGACTTCAGGGACTGTGGAGCGAAACACACAAGAAAAGAAAGAGCAGCACCCATCTGTACAAAATCCACAAGAACACAGAGGCTGTAAGCCTGGCTCAAAGCTCTCATTGAAGGCTCCCTTGCACTGTGACTTGGCTAGTGTCACCAGGAAAGGCTCCGGTGGAGCTAAGAGCAGCACTCCAAGTCAAAAGCCTTCTCTCCAGTCAGAGTTTAAAAGGAGAAGTAGTAGTACAAGGGGGTATAGACATGAAGATAACAGTTGGAGACCCAAGTCTTTCATTTTATGAATGTGGATTAAAGAGAGAGACTGAGGACTGTAATCCCCTACACATACACAGTCCGGCCGCTAGTAAAGAATACAGTTGTGAAACCCATCACTTGACAGGTTGCGGCCATGTGACAGCTCTTGTTCTCCCTTTGCACTGCGGCCATGTAAGGATTTTTGCATGCTCTTTTCAAAACATTTATTTTGCAATTCTGATCTTTCCAAATGCAGCATATGGTGCCTTTTCAGGAGCTCAGGTGCCTATCAGATATTTATTTTAGGGATTTCACTAGAAAAACACAGATGTGGGAGAATTGTCCAAGCAAAACATTTATTTTTTTCCAAGAAGATGCTTCCCCTGTAAGCCAATCAAAGCTACTGAAATTTGAAAACATGGTTTAGTCCCAATAAACAGGTGTCATCACAGCAGGTTCATCTTTTGGTTAATACAACTTCCAAATCCCTCTGTGTATAAGACGAAAACCCAGTTAAGAACAGTCACAAGCCCCAACAACTAATCATAGCATTTATTCAAGGGAATTCAGATGGAGATTTTTTTTATAGAGAGCAAAAAGAACAAACCACTTATCAAAGCTATCAAATTCCTGAAATTTACTCCATGTTCACATGACTCTGACCAATGAAGTGATGTTTTGTGGTGAACACAATAAAGAGAGTAAGTTATCAATGCTAGTATTTCGCTTCCATACACCTCAGTGGGCCAAATTTTCTCTTGCTATAAATTGTTTTTGAACCAGCTGTGGTTTCAGCTTCTTATGCTTGCTTGAAGTTTGATTCAAATTGGCTACTGGACCTTCTTTAATATATTGTCGTGGTTTAACCCCAGCCAGCAGCTAAGCACCACGCAGCCACTCGCTCACCCCCCCACCAGCGGGATGGGGGAGAGGATCGGAAGGGCAAAAGGGGAAAAACTCGTGGGTTGAGATAAAAACAGTTTAATAACTAAAGTAAAATAAAAAATAGAACAGTAGTAATACAAAGCAAGCGGTACACTGTACAATTGCTCACCACCCGCCGACCGATGCCCAGCACGTCCCCCAAGCAGCGACCGAACCCCTCCCCGGCCAACTCCCCTGCTTATATACTGAGCATGACGTCACGTGGTATGGAATAGCCCCCGCCCAGTCTGAGTCAGCTGCCCCAGCTGTGCCCCTCCCAGCCTCCCGTGCCCCTGGCAGAGCACGGGAAGCTGAAAGGTCCTTGACCAGTATGAGTACCACTTAGCAAGTACTTAGCACTACTTAACAAGAACCAAAACATCAGTGTATCATCGACATTGTTCTCAACCTAGACCCAAAACACAGCCCCATACCGGCTACCAGGAAGAAAACCAACTCCATCCCAGCCGACACCAGGACATATATTTAACTCATTTTTTAATGGACTTAATGTGAGCCAGACACTTTTCTCCAGGTGATGTTGGTGAATGGAGCAAAACCTGATACAAAACTGAATCAGAGCAAGTGGCAGCTTCTGCTGCTTTCTTCCCTCTCACCAGTATTTCACCTTCTTTCCATGACTCCAACAGAACTGTTCCTGGGCTGCTAACCAGTAGCTACACTATGTGGTCAATAAAGCCAAGCACACATGAGCTGATTGTGGATCTGGCCCTATGTTCTCAGTACCTGGCAACTGCAGGATTTTTCAAAGCCTATGCCGTAGGCCAGGCATGACATGACCATGAATAACAAACCAGCCTTTACCTTCTGCAACCAGCTTCTCTTCAGGAGGCAACAATTCAAGAAACATGTGAAGCACTGTACTGATATCTAAATGAAGCACCAACATTTATTCAAACATATTCTGAGCTCTAGGCAGGTCACTGCTTACTTCATGACTGTAGACCAATCTCGCATACTAATACTGAAATTTCATAAATTCTATCTATCTTAAAGAACACCAGATGTGCCTGACTGTTTTCAAGCTAAGTTAGGAATTTGTTTACTTGATTTATTTCAGTGTATTGTCTTTATGTTTTACACTTGCTATCTTGTCTGGAGGATGTCTAGGATCATTATCTTATAGAGCACACTTTAATAATATGTGGAAAAAGTTTTCCATCCTCTGTTATAAAACTCTGGTGTGTAACGAGAAATAAGTATACCATACATATAAATGAAGGAGAATAACAGAGGTCTTTCAGATAATTGGTAGTCTCTTTGGAAGGGAGCAAAGGTGGCACCTATTCAGATGTCAGAAACTGATGATAGTCTGCTGATTTAATGGAACTGTGGTTTAACCCCAGACAGCAACTAAGCACCACACAGCTGCTCGCTCACTCCCCCCTGGTGGGATGGGGGAGAGAATCGAAAAAGTAAAACTGAGAAAACTCATGGGTTGAGATAAAGACAGTTTAATAAGTAAAGCAAAAGCCGCGCATGCAAGCAAAGCAAAACAAGGAATTCATTCACTACTTCCCATTGGCAGGTAGGTGTTCAGCCATCTCCAGGAAAGCAGGGCTCCATCACGCCTAACGGTTATTTGGGAAGACAAACGCCATAGCTCCAAACGTCCCCCCTTCCTTCTTCTTGCCCCAGCTTTATATGCCGAGCATGACGCCATATGGTGTGGGATATCCCTTTGGTCAGTTGGGGTCAGCTGTCCCATCTGTGTCCCCTCCCAGATCCTTGTGCACCCCCAGCCTACTCGCTGGTGGGGTGGGGTGAGGAGCAGAAAAGGCCTTGACTCTGTGTAAGCACTGCTCAGTAATAATGAAAACATCTCTGTATTATCAAGACTGTTTTCAGCACAAATCCAAAACATAGCCCCATACTAGCTAGTATAAAGAAAATTAACTCTATCCCAGCCAAAACCAGCACAGGAATGTATTCAGTTTATGTTTGGCCCATCAAAGTTTAGAAGCATAAGTTCAGTACTCAGGACTGGAAGGGGACTTCTAAATTATTATGTCCAGTCCCCTTCAACTGCAGATGCCATGGGTAACACCTGGACCAGCATCAAAGGGACTTTAAATTAAAAATACTTAAAGTGTTTAAAATGTCAGAGGTGTCCCTATTCACACCATGCTATACTTCCAATTAAAATTCTACTTCTAAGTGGTTTATAAAGGGTTAATAAATGATGAGTGGAGCTTTAAAGAAATGGGTAAAGAATGAATGTACATTTTATGCAGTCCAATGGCTTGATTGATTAGCTCTTATAAAACTCAGTATTGTCATCTATTGATGTGCTTATAACTAAGACATGGCCCAAATCTATAAAACATTTACAGTCACTATCAATCATTTATTAACCCCTTACATATGTTTTATTAATAGAATCTTAATATAAAGCCAAGTTAGCATCCTATAAAAGTCTTTGGGAGAGATTGATATCAATCAAATGTTATGGAATAAGTCAGAAATAGTCATCTCTTACATTGCATAGGGCTACTTCTAAAGGAATATTGAGATTCTTTTATTATTTCTACCTTCTTAAAATATTGGGGGATTAAGGAAGATGCAGACACGGAATTTCTGTGACAACATGTAATAAAAACCCATTATGGTACTCTCTATTATTTTCAGGAAAGTAAAAACCCTATTTTATTTTTTTTTTAATCTTCAGTTTACATCAATGAAACTTTCAGGGGCAAGCTACGTGATTTAAGGTCTTAGATACTGAAATGAAAGTGAGGATCTGTAGACCCTCTCTGGACCATATCTAAGGCTCTTCATCCTAAGCTGATGAGCTCTAGAAAGCACTATTGAGATTCAAGTACTATTGAAAATAGCATCTCACGCAAAAGGGCTAGTGCTTGCAGTTGGTGAATAAAATCCATATTTCCATAAGAAATTTCCCTTACCACAGAATTACAGAATCATGGAAGTGGGAGGGGACCTCTGGAGATCTAGTCCAAGCCCCTGCACAAAGCAGGGCCAGCAGGCGCAGGTTGCTCGGGGCTGTGTCCAGTCAGGTATTGAATATCTCCAAGGACTGAGACTACCCAATCTCTTTGGGCAAACAATTTCAGTGCTCAGTCACCATCACAGTGAAAAAGCTTTTCTCTCATATTTGAATGGAACTTCTGTATTTCAGTTTGTGCTCATTGCCTCTTGTCCTCTCACTGGGCACCACTAAAGAGAGCCTGGCTCCATCCTCTTTGCACCCTCCCTTGAGGTATTTATAGACATTGATAAGATCCTCCTGAGTCTTCTGTTTTCCAGGCTAAATAGTCCCAGCTCTCTCAGACTCTCCTTGTATGGCAGATGCTCCAAGTCTTTAATAACTTTAGCCGACACATATGTCCATGTCTGTCTTGCAGCAGGCAGCCCAGCACTGGACACAGCACTCCAGATGTGTGTCACCAGCACTGACCAGAGGTGAAGGATCACCTCCCTCATCCTGCTGACAAAGCTTTTCTTTTTCTGCAGGTGACCACAGCTGTTCTCACAGTTTTACCCACTGCCTTTATGCCAAAGATGAGCAGATTTACCTGTCTAAATTCTATTTAGTTACTTCCTTCCCTTCTACCTTCTCTGCTTTTCACTGTTGCTTTCTTCTATGTATTTTATGATCTACTTACACAAAGAAGGACAAAGCCAAAATCTCCTTACTAACACCAAGTCTCCCTGAGCAGCTTTCTCAGTCAGACCTGCCATGTCTCCCACTTCACGCACGCAATGGATGCATCTCACCCACGTTTTGTGCTCTCTCACTGACCATCCATGGTGCTCACATTTCAACCCTATCACCACTGTCTCTGGAGCCAGGCCAGACTCTTCCTCCCATGACATGGCTGAGCAGTTGGATCTGGTACCTCTGCCTCTGGAGCAGGAGAAAAGCTTAGGTGCACCCCAGCCCCCAGGCAGAAACATTTCTGTATAATAGATGATCTTTGGGCAGTTTCTCTCTCCATGGCATGGCCCTTTCTTTGACACATGAACTTGTTTCCAAAGAAATCAATAAATATATTACAGCTGTCTTCCATCGAGCAAAATAGTCCACCCCGGAGGTGATAGTGCCCCTGTATTCGGCACTGGTGAGGCTGCACCTCAAATGCTGTGTTCAGTTTTGGGCCCCTCGCTACAAGAAGGACATTGAGGTGCTGGAGCGTGTCCAAAGAAGGGCAACAAGGTTGGTGAAGGGTCTAGAGAATAAGTCTTATGAGGAGCAGCTGAGGGAGCTGGGGTTGTTTAGTTTGGAGAAGAGGAGGCTGAGGGGAGACCTTATCGCTCTCTACAACTACCTGAAAGGAGGTTGTAGAGAGGTGGGGGTCAGTCTCTTCTCCCACGTAACAAGCGATAGGACAAAAGGAAATGGCCTCAAGCTGCACCAGGACAAGTTTAGGTTGGATATTAGGAAAAACTTCTTTACTGAAAGAGTAGTCAGGCATTGGAACAGGTTGCCCAGGGCAGTGGTGGAGTCCCCATCCCTGGAGGTATTTAAAAGCTGTGTAGATGTGGTGCTTGAGGACATGGTTTAGTGGTGAACTTGGCAGTGATAGGTTAACAGTTGGACTCGATGATCTTAAGGGTCTTTTCCAACCTTAACGATTCTATGATTCTATGATTCTATGAAAATAAATTTCAAAAAATTGCACAAGTATAACTATAGAAGATCTGCCTAAATTTCTCCTGCTTTCCCCCCCCCCCGAGTTTAGCTATGAATGGGGAGAATATTGCAATCAAGAAGTTACTGATTTATCTTTTTTCTAAGTGCTTACTAGTCTGGATGCATTTGACAGGACACTGCTAAGGAAGGTTTTCAATTATGTTTTCAAAATACATTTTAAAACCTGCTGGTTCAGTAATTACTAGAGGAGAAGTAAGATAGAAGGATATTTTCTTTACCTTAGAACTGATGCTGTGGCCATCAGGTATTAACACAATTAATTCTGATTGCCATGGCATTCACAGCTCAAATCCCACGCATGCAAATAAGGGCTTCTTGCACTGCACCCTTTGAAAGGCAATCGTGCAAGTGTAGAAGCTGAGCATGAGAGCCTAAAAGAGGAGAGGTGATCTTGGAGATGATATTAGGCATCAGCTAGCACAGCAGCAAAACAGCAGTCATAGCCAAGTAAAGACAAATGATGACAAATTTATTTGAGACTGTCACGTTTTTTCCCCTTATAAATTAACATGCACATGCAGCTGAGCAGTAGACTACCAGTAGATATGTTCATTCCCAGTCCCATACACTGCTTCACAACAATGGAGGTATGAACTGGTAAGAGGTCTTACTGCTCTGTATGAGGACCCAGTCGAGCTTGAACTGGAGCCTGCAGTCTTCTGAGGACTATCTCAGTTTTGCAATGACTGTGCAATCTGAACTAAACCTTTTGAACTTGACCCACCATTCATCATACTGGCCTGGCCAGATGCCACATCTTAAAAGGACCCAAGCAAGACACGCAGCAGTGGGGACAATATTACTGTAGATTTAAATCATAAAGTGGCAGACAGAATGAAGTGGGCACCAAAAGCCGTGTCATCTGCTGCATCTGCCTTGAGTTTTCTGTTGACTGGTTCCTCAAGTGAGGACAGGATTTTAGTCAATGCCAAATGAGTTCTGAAAATCTTAAGCGGTTTTGCAGTTTCCTTTTTTTTCCTGGATTACTTTCCACCCACTGCTTTCCCAAAGTCTATTTTTAATTCCTCACTAATACATGCCACCATTTCACTAGTTCCAATGCAAAGCATGCAAAACCAAATTGCAAGGGCAAGAGGCAGTAATGTACAGAACAATTTAGACAATAAATTCTGCACAGGTCCAAACACAGCCTCTCTTTTTCATGCAAACACACTCACACACATGTGAAAGACTAATGAGTCAAACAGCCATGTGAATCTTAAAGCTTCTGGTTGTCCACTGTGCCAAGTCAGTGCTATCAGAATCGAAACTGTTAATTTAGCATGACTTTCTGAATATGTCCAAAATTAGTTGACTGGCTAGCATGACATTTGCCAAAAAAATTGTTTTTAGAAGACCCAGATATTATGAAAATAACTTTTCTGGACAGCATCCAATTTGCCCAATGATTGGTCTGCAATAGTTTTTCATGCAGCATGCAGTGGAAAACCCTGAGCTGAGCTTTGAAAAAAACCACCTAGGATTACCTGTGTTAATGTATTGACCACAGAGCAAAAACAAGCACTAAATGCTGCCTGCATCTAGCCTATATTATGCGATGAGATAACTTGATCACTCTTTCTCTGTGTCCAGCAGACTTCCTACTGGACTGCTATTGAGAGTGCAGGGTAAAGATTTTTTTTTTCATGCATATTAAATTAAAATTGGCTTAAAAACAGCAGTCCTAAGACAGCATGCCAATTTCTCTTCTTTTCCCTGATGTGCCTGTGCCGACAGCAATGCCAAGTGAGAACAATCATAACCCTGGTAAAACCTCAGTGAGCTATTTGCATCATGCTGACAACTTTAATAATAGCCAAACAGTCCATAGATTGTCACAGTAAGAAAAGGGCAGACAGTTTTTCAGATTTTGCTTTGTCCCAGTGCTGCCGACTAGATGCAACATGACAGCAGTTCAGATACATACACACAGGGCTAAGTAGCTGCAGGTAGATATAAAGCAGATAGTCTGCAGAAGACAGAGTATGCAAATGTGTGTTGGGAGTAAAAAGGATTCAGCTGTAACAAAACCAAAACCCTACATGCCTCTGTCAGCAAATGGATTTCCTCTTGGTGTTCCTTCTCCCTCTCTTTTCTGCTGGGTTTTCTGTTTGCTAATCAAAAAAATGATTAGAAATAAATGAACTGTCAGGAAACTAAATAGCAGGACAACACCCTATGCCCAAGTCACATTTTATTATCTGCCATGTCTTCCCATGCAAGCAGCCCCCTCCCCAGCCTTCCCCTGCCGTCACCGCCACTACCAGCTCCCGCCTTTGATGAGACTGTCTGATGGGAAGCATCGTCCATTCAGCATGGGACGATGGGATTTATTACCCGCAGAAACGCGACTTTTTGAGCCAGCCATGCCAGATTATCATTTTAATAATCAGAATCAAAAGTGATTTGCCAGGCCAGCGCAGCCCCTTTTACTGTGGAAGGTTTCACCTTACTGCTGTTTCCCACTCAACCCCCACCCAAACAGTGGCAATAAACATCTGAGAAAGGGAACTGCTTGTGTCCAATTCTATTGTCACCAGCCACATAAATTAAAGCAATATCCCCAAGCTACTGCATGGTATACACTCGAGGGCCAGAGAGGAATTCTATTTTGAGAGAACATTAGAATGTAAATGGAGGTGAAAGTCTCTATTTCTCCCTTTCTCTTTTGCAGAACAAGTCGCAGACATTGTTCAATGCTTCAAAGTTAACAATAAAAGACCATCTTCTTATTCAAGTTGCAATGTTCAGCGCTTTTGTTCTCGAAATCTATTTTACCACATGGAAAGGCTTTCTGAGGAGTTAATATACACTGTACAAGAATTGTCTCCTTATAAAAGAATTACTGCAGTCTAAAAATAGTGGCAGCTTTGTTACATGCATTTGAGATTTCTTATGATGTTGGGATCAAAGTTTGCAACTACTGAACTAAAAATCATTTACCACTATGAACTGCATTAGCCTATAAGCAAGACCATTATATGCTAGAGGAATGTGAACATGGCCCATAGCAGGTAAATAGGTCATACCTGTCTCTTTCTTAAGTATAATACAATATAATATAATATAATATAATATAATATAATATAATATAATATAATAATATAATATAATAAATATAATAATATAATAGTACCATATATGCATGATATATGTTATAACGTTGTAACATAAGTCCACATCTCTGTCCATCTGCCTTGTGCATTGACACTGTCATGTCTCCAAAAGTCCTGAACTGTTAAGACCTGTACTGATGTTCTTCACATATATTGATAGAAAGACAATTCCTTCAATGGAATTGAAGGACCTTTACCTATCAATCAACTGAGTTTAAAACATCATTATTTATCAATTATGATGCCTCTGTCCAAGGTCATGAAGGATATCTCATTGCCATCAAAGCCAGGCACTTTTTGTCCCCAGCCATACTTTGGCAGTACAAAGGGTTGGGGATAAGGGGAGCAAGAGAAGGGTTTTCCTGGGAGAAGAAGTTCCCAGAAGGAGGAAGGAGTACAGATGTGGAGCCAGTATCCAGTGCATAGTCTCATATAAAAATGAAAAGAGGCAAGAACAATGGAGGTCAATATTTTAAGATTGTCCCAAACCTTTTAGGAGGCCTACACAGTCTCACCTGAGTGGAGTTATGCACTGACTGTTACCCTGTGGGTACCACAAAATGTATCTATAGACAAACACGTGTGTGTATCTCTGTGAGTAGTTTTCCTGGGCCTTGCTTTGCTTATGTGACCAAATTTTACATGCTGTCAGAAGGCCAGACAATGATTTGGAGACTGGGCATTTAGGGACTTTAAGTTTTTGTCCTTGCTCTGATACTTGATCTTCACCAAATATTTAAGACACTTTTGCAAATGTTATCCAATGTATTAATTTTTAAGGCCAATAATTCAAATAGGAATTATATCATATTGCTTCTCCATTCAGACAGCAACTCTGGAAGCCTTTCATGGGCAAAGAAGTATGTGGGCTCTTGTAAATCCAGAAGTTCCTGTCAGTATAGCATGCTGCCAGGTACAGCCAGACAAAACATCCTCAGGCAGTCAGCAAAATAGTCCTAGGGATGGGATTGGTCAGGGAGCACAGACATACTATTGACTTGAACTGATATAACCAGATTTGGAAATAAAACTTTGCCTACCGAGTCAGTCTGGGCTTTCAAAAATGCTATTCTTACTAGGCACACTTTCACAAAAATCATAAAACACAATTGTGACACCTGGGGTTAGACCAAAGGCCTAGCTGACTCAGTCTCTTGTCACTGTCTGAGGCATTAGTCAGTATTTACAGTGAGAGACAGGAAAAGGAAAGAATGATCCTTCCCTGCCTATGTCCTGCATGTGTCAGGATCATGGGCTGCTTGGAGTATCATGGGAATACAGCAGTAATACATAGATACGTTCCCCAGCTGAAACTACTTCTTAATATACATACATACTGTGTTCAACATGTGTCACATCTGCCAAAAGGATGCCCTGATCTCCATCAAGGCTCGCAAAAGAAACAGCAATTTATTCAAAATTGATTTAAAATAGTGCACTAGATGAGCCACAAATGGCAGCATGGACTCAATTTTGATCCCTCTTGCCTCCATGCGTATCCATCATTCATCCATTAGCTGTTACGGATGCGGACTAATCCATAAGCTGCACCAGATACTCTACATGCCCCCATTTTGGCCGTATGGTAGGTAGGAAGTGTATTACAGTGATAATCACACAGCATAGGAGAGTCAAACCATTCAGCAGCCCAAGTGTAAGGGCTGCGGGCTATAGCCCAACACTTTCCTCTCTGTTATGATCTCCCCTCATGCAATTCTGAATGAGCTCAATACTTTGTCCACATGCACTTAACTCCAACCACTATTAATATCAGTCGTTCATGCTCTGACTTCTCTCATTCATTTGCAAGCTGCCACTCACATCCACAGCTGAGCTGTTTGCCAGAGCATGTGCTCTTCATGTTAGTGATCTCTTGCGTCACAGCTGAGTTAGCTCAGCTTTCTGCTTCCAAAGCCCTACAACCGACATGCATCTCAATCTGAAGCCTGGGATTTCCCAGCACTGCTTAGCCTTGCCCTGCGCAGCTTCACAGAGCGATAGGGGGTTTGTTTATTTCCTGCAGGCTGATTAGGCTCTGTGTTGATTTAATGTCAAACAGCTTATTCTCCTCACCAAATTGCAATGTATAACCAAACTGTCCTGGACATAAAACCCTCCATCAGTGCTGGTGGGATTTCACACAGGCACAGCAGTTTTACTTACATGCTTTTTTACAGTCAGAACAAGTCCTGAGTTCAAACAATAGGTTTTGAACCATGTTGTTGATAGTAATAGGAGTTTTTGTTACACCATCAATGAACATATGCTTAGGCTGACAGATTGGTCTAATCAGGATCAGATGATGGTCCTTTATGTATTTGGAAATCTTACAGAACTCCTTCCTTGCCAAGTAGTTTTCAATAGACCTTTCATTATAAAGGAGCATGTTATAAAAATTTTTCTGTGCTCCCAATTCTGGACATGCTCAAAAGCTGGCAGAACAGTGGTAGTTCAGTAGCTGGATGACTCAGTGACTGATATGGAGAACAAGATCAATTATTTAAATCTTTTCAGCAATATATGAAAACTGTTACCGTGAAAGCAGGGATGACCCTTTAGATAGCTTTCCTACAAAAAAAAAAAAGGAAAAGCACTCATAATGAAAGCAGTGAATAATATGAAAAATTATTTGAAATAATATGAAAAATAATATGAAATATTATTTTTAGTGAAAATATATTCTATGTAATAAAGGCAAGAAGTTTTTAAAGAAAGACTTGTATATAAGCTGATGAAAATTGCAATGAAGAGAGCAAATGGGTAACCAATGAGAAGAGATTCCCACACAGACAAATAACTGTGTACAAACAAGCCAGAAAACAAAATACCAAAAATAAAATAAAGATATGGTAGCCACCATGGCCTAAGGCAGAAGGGTTAGAGACATGTGGTATGTCTTAGTAAACAAAACAATACAAACCAAAAAAAAAATGGACAGGCTTCACATTTGGAGTCCAGGTGAGTCAGAGACACAAAGAAGAATCTTTGAGCGTAAAATAATATTCATTTTTCCCCAGCTCTGTCAGCTGGTCTGGTAAAAAATACCCCTTCTCTCTTAAAAGCTTGCATTTACAAATAAAGACAGATGAAATTCTCAAACCAATGACACTTCTTTTGTGTCGATCCACGATGCAGGTATCAGGAATGTCTGAAACAGCAAATCATCTAAAAATCACCTTCCTGCAACTATAGAAAAAGACCTGGAATAGATCTCTGCTAACCCAGCCATCCTTGTGTCACAGAATAGGATTATTATGCATAAATCTATTCATGCAAAAGACTACCCCTTCTCCTATTACTCAGTAGAAACAGTTTAACATAGGATACGAGATAGAAAGTACATAAAAAGGTAGTACTCCTGACTTATTCAAACCACCTGTCTAAGCATTTAAATGAATAAAAGGAGAAAAAGAATCAGAAAGAACATAAAAAGAAGAACATCCCATTACATCACCACATGATGTTGGACTCTCAAGGAGAGAGGATATTACAATTCACTTAATAAAACATCTGTAGTGTCACACTGAAGTAGCAAAAGGCAGTCAGCTATTGCAAGTCTGTATGCTCTTCTGCAATTATAGAAAGAACAATCTGGTTTTGGCTCCTTTAGCTTCCAGCTAAATATAAGAAAACAAACACCCACTTCCTTATGTATATTTCTGCCTTGAGAAAGACAAACACTGCAATCTCTTGTCCTTTTTTTCTTTTTTTCTGAAAGAAAGGAGAGAGGTCTTACTGATAATTTGCTGTCTTTTTCCAGTTTCTTTGTGTCACCCTGTTCACATGTTTGTGTATAACATCTATGTTCTTCCAAACTACTATTTTCCACTAACCATCCCTGGGACCCAAGTTAGTAGGACAGACAAATTGAATGTCCTTTCACATTCTTCCTCCTCTTGACTCTTTCCACCAGGAATGGACGCTTCCTAAGGTTCATTCTTACTGTGCCTATGTTCTTGGGTCTTTACATGCTTTCTGTTTAATTCCCAGGAAAATCAGAGGAAATGCCATGTTGTCATAATATACTGAGTTTTGGGGTCTCAAACAAAACCCTCTCCCTAAGGCTAATGAGCTAAGAATTAAACCTATAGAAATTTCCATTTGTCACTTTGTTGACATCCTGTCCTCCTGTCAACTATAGATCTTCCTAGCAATTCCTTGGAAAAATCTTGTCAATCTCTTACATTTTTATCCAGCATGGAATGTATGCTTTTCAGGTATCATTCTATATTTTCTTTAATAAAGCATAAAGTGTCAAGCAAATCATAACGAGTCTTCAAACTGCAGTAGGACCACCTGGGTAATAATGAAGAACTGAAAAGTATCAGGGTCACTACTCTATTTTCTGATGACTTGTTTTGGCAATCTTCATTCAGCTGATTTCAAGTCTTATATAGTCTGCTGATGAAAAATGCAAGGCAAGCTTGTACACTTATATATTTGTGTGTGCATGCATATTTGTCAATGTATGTATTTTTATTTATCAACTCAGACCAAAGAACAGCTGTGCCTCAGCATCCTGAACAAGCTCCGAAACTGAGGAGCCCTGCAAAGACGTTACCAGAGTAATGAAGCTGTATGTTTGCAAGAGCATGTACTGCAGTTGCAAGTTTGTCAACAGCTGTGCAAAAGCACAGGGCTTGCAAGCTGCAGAATAAAAAAACCTGCTATTTCCCTTGCGTGAGTACATCGATGATGGAGATTATAGGAAGAGCTTAAAGGACAGAGAGAGATATAACAGCAAATCACAACTTGCTTTCATATCTCCAATAGATGGTACAGCCATTTCATTGGCCTCTGGTCTCTGTTTGCTAATTACATGCTGTGGCTTGTTCTGAATAGAGGAGAAATAGCATGCTCCTGGAGAGTAATGGAGTAATCACAGCTGAGTGAAGCTTCTGGAATGCAATAGGACAAAAAGGGATTTATAAATATACAGTGAGTCCAAATGCAGAACAGGAAACTCCTGAACATAGCTGGAGGGTTGCTGGCAGCAGAGAACATATCTGAAGTCAAATTAGAAAAGTGATGGAAAGGAGGCTTTCCTAGGGATCCTGAGAGTACTGTGGAGTTCGCTTACATCCACAAAGCCTTGCAAGAAAGAAAAAGACCTACCCTGAAAGGACAAAATGGGTAGGGAAAGGGGACAGATTGCTTTTAAGCCTTTAATTTCATCTGCCTCACTCCAAGTACCCTCTACATAAAGAGTTATGTCATAGTAGCTTGTTATTCTGTGTTCTAATAACATAAAAGCTTTAGGGATTAGAAATATTTGGTGCTTCTTGGCACACGTCTTAAAAGTTAGAAGTTCTTCCATCTCAAAGGCTTTAGCCAGCCCACGATTCATCCCAACATCAAACACACCGCATCCCCTCCTTTCGATGAGCCATTTAGAGAAGAAATTGGCTGGAAGGAGCATTCAAAGAAATGCTACATTCTGAATGGATATTAAAAGAATTCACAGAGCATGAGATTAAGGGACTTGCAAATGAGAACATTTATTCTGGGAAAAAGACTCTTAAGAGCTTATCCACTAATGCAAAAGACATAGAAATGACTGTTTCAGATATTATTAGCAGGTTTGGCTTCAAAATACTGCCATGCCACCTATAGTCTACCTATTCTAGACATCTACCTTAAGATAAGACAAATAATGTCCTTTAGAAGGCACCTCAGTTGACTAACTCAGGTTTAGATAGCTTCTTTTTGCCAGATGAATCTCACCTCGCCTACCTTTCTCATGGGTACAAAAACTGTTGCTGGAGGCAAATATGAAGTTGTTTACTGTTTTGGTTTTTTTTTCTCCAGTGCCAAATAGTTAGGCTGGCTTATTGTCTGAAGGCTGAACTGAAGAAATAACAGATGATGGTGGTTTTTTTCCCCAATTTTGAGAAGTTTATACCATTTCTATTTTAAAATGTGTGTTATAGTTAGAGCTAGTAGAGAGTTTTTCATCAAAACCACTTTCCTCCGGAAATACTCTTTGCTTAAATTGAAACATTTTTTCTTTAGGTTTCCTGGCGACAATAAAATGTTCATCAAGAAGGATTTCTTGGGTCCAAGATTCTAGGTCAAAATACCACAGGCATTCTCTAGGTCAGAGAAAACCCAAAGAAGCAATATCCCAAGTGATTTTCTATAATTCAAAATATAAAGAGAAAAGATTTACTCCACATAGGAATTATACAGTCCACATGGATACTATTTGGGTACCATAGTTATTCTTTTGTGAGAAATTTCCAAATATCTAGTTTCACCAGGAAATAGGATTTTTAAAAATCTTAACAACAAAAAAAAAAAGATGGAAGAAACAACATTTATTGCCTAGCTCTAAGTATAACATACAGAACATTGACTGTGATATAATTTAATGAACATCAATGAAATTTTGATTGAGGAGTACTTGCAATTAATTGTTTATAAACAATCCAGAAAAAGAAAAGTGTTTATCAAAAATATTGAGAAAATGAATTTAATTAATTTAGAAGTTCACATAAAATCACAGGCTGCTCATTAACAATTCATGAACATGGAAAAAGACTGAATTCATTCTGTGAAGGACTTGATATTAGTTGTTATTATCTCCTTATTTCCACCAGAATGCATTTGTTCTAGAACAATCCTGGTCAAGCAGTTCATTCTAACACCCTCAGCTGCAAACAATCTAAAACCAGTTTTGGCCCCAACCCAAATTCCCAACCCAATGTCATAACAAATGCTACCAATTCCTCTGACTTTACCCAGATTCTCAACATTTCACAGAATTCAGATGATCCGTGAAAGTGTTATTACAAAACAAAATAAAATTGAAAAATGTGTTTCCTAGACACACTCATTTATGTTCCAGGAAAATGATTAGTTATTTTCTAATTCTTAAAAATTCATTCAACCCAAGTTAGTCTCTCTCAACCAGTAGTCAATAGGAGTTTACCATGGATTGTAACAAAAATTGTCTCTCATATTTCCTATTGCTTTTTGGCTTTTTTATAAAATCCACTTGACATTGTGGGAGGAACAGTATGATATGAAGTGCTTACAACAGTGAGTCCAAAGAAGTTTGAGTCCAACATCATATTTAAATACATACTAACATTCTTAAGCATACACTTTAATTTAGGCTTATGAAGGTATGTTCTTCTAGCGTACTCTCTCAGGACCTTGTATAGGGGCCCTTTAAAGCTATTAGAAGTAGATATTGATTCACTGGGGAGATCTAAGGGGACTTTATTACCTCCATTAGCCACCATCTCAAACTCTCCTAACACGGTGCCAGGTACCCCTGGATCTCCAGGCCAGCACAAACACCCCTTGAAATCCTCCCTTCAAAATTGCGGATGCCCCAAAATACAGTGCTGTGCAGACTTGTGTGTCCTGTCCCTCATCCTGCCCACAATTCCACTGATTGGGCTCCTGGGAATCGGTGCTTGGGAGAAGGATCTCAGCCCCCTCGTTCACACTCCCTCCGTGTCTCCTCCTGACCTAAAGCCCAATGTTTCACTTTTTGATTCCAAACTGAGCAACAATTAATTACTAAACCTTTGCTTCAAGCTCAGACTTTGTTTCAGGATCATTCTTTTCTCCAGCATTTATTTGAATGGCAGCTCTTTAGTCTGTTCTAACTTAGAGCTATGAGTACAGGACTCATTATTATAAATAAGAGTTTTCAAACAAAAACCTGTCCCTGCAAGATTTACATTCAGCTTCAGCATGTTTCCAATTTGATCATTCTCTTTTACCCTTCCTTTCTCTCTTTTCTTTCCTGTAAACAATCCAGGTGTCTACACTGTTTGTAATGAGAGTATATTCTTACACTGACATTGCAGTGCCTCTACAGAGCAGAGCTGTTAACAGCTACTACTTCTCCAGGGTTAGAAAGAAGTGAAGAAGCCACTTCTAATCCACTAAGATTGCATCATCACTGCTCAGCAGATCTGCAAAGGTACAATATATGCTGGCTTCCTTTCCCAGGAGATCATATATATCATCCAAACTTATTGCCTCTGATCTATAGCAAGAATTATGACTAATCAGCTGCATTAGAGAGACAGAGAGGTTGTGTATCTTTATCTCAACATAGTAATATTTCCTATTTACATGCACTGATAGTCATTGCTAGTTTTCCCCCTTTTACTTAAGGGAAAAAAAAAACAACACCAAAAGCCTCCAAGTTTTTTGCACAACTTAGTTTCACAGAATTATTGTCCCCAAAAAGTCTACAAATAAGCATAAAAGATCATTTGAATGGCTAGGAAAAGTAATCAGACCTGCCAAGTTGAAAAAAAAGTAGAGTAATTGGATCCAACCACATAAAATGCTCTTTCAAGAGGTAATACATGTACTGAATAAAAAAAAAAAATCATCGAGAAAGTTTGCTGAATGCAGTCACTTAGACCTCGCTCTGGACAAGAGGCAGTTTGAGGACTAAGAAAGACAAACAGATGGATCAAAAGTGTTCTTCACGGCTGACTCTTGCCTGTTATATGGCATAGCAAGAAGATGATCCTGCCAATAGCTTCCCTCCTACATCACTTGAAAAGGGTTCATTCAGGGTATGTGAGCAGAGGTCACTCAGTAAGACAATTCCTACATGCATTCTACCTCTATTGAAGGTTCAGGATGACTTGCTACAATCCACAAAAAGATAATACATTTTCACATATGTCATACACTCTCAGCTTCCCTTGATTTTTTTGAATTGCCAAGTGCTAGTGAAAATCAGTTCATTTATTACAGGTGTTAAATATTAGCATGGGGCACGCAACCTTAGCAGTCATTATTAAAAGAAGGAACCTTAATGTCTCTCAGACCCTCTGGCTAAAGAATATCTAAAGTACCTACCAAAGTCATAGAAAGTTACCAGTCTTGCAGCAGGCATTTATCATTCTCATTAGATGATCCTCTCTAATGCCATATGGTCCTTTCCAAAATGCAAAACACAAAAGGAACAACCAAAGTAATTTCATAGCTCATGTGGGTGCAGATTTCTCCTGTCAGCAAGAAAGATGGCTCTTTCTGTGACTGCACCAGTTTTAAACTAAATAGAGAATCCTTGACCATATTTCTCAGTACTGAGTGTGGTGTGTTATAATTGTTCACAAATCTCCTGCAGTGACACACACACACACACAAGAATCCAGAACTGAGGCTATTTTTAGTTAGCTGTTTCTAAAATCAAAAACTCAGGGCCCTACTGTAACTCAGAGAAATCAGTCATGAGGCATTCACCACGGCGAAGAAAGGAAGCCACCAAGGGCAGTTCAGCAGGAGCCTGTTAGTTATAGTGGTGGGGGGGAGACTGTATCAGCTCTTACACCTGCCTTTCTCTAGGTTTTCATTAAAGATGGACTGTCCTGTGATGGTTAGTATATATTCATTATTTTCTTTATTATTTCACTGTCTCATTGCATCTCATCTATTTATTGATAATTACAGAGAAACCTACAATAGCAAAGACAAACCAAACGGCTTCCAGGCAACAGTACAGGAACAAATACAGAAGATCTTATTCTCTCATGAAGACCCAAGTGGAAGCCACCAGCCTATGCTAAGCTTTCTAATTCTTTGTTCATATGGCATTCCTTTAATTTTTTCATCTTTCACTAACTCCACCAGTCCCTTCTTCATTTCAGTTTCCTTGAAATCCTCTTTGCAACTTGTAGATTTAAATGACATTTCCTCAAACGAACAGTGCCATCTGAAACATATCTTCTAATTTATACACAGGCTCTAGCCATGTCCCTTAAGTGAGAAGTCAATGACTCACATCTTTGTTTCACGTTATGGATGAAATATAGGCTGATGTGCAGTACGATGGGGAGTGGCTATTTTAACTATATAGAAAAGAATAAATTTAGTCAGAAAAAGAAGCAGGCTATAGCAGCCATGTCTGACATGAAATACTTTCTTTTTTATGTTAGATAGTCAAGTGATTCCTAGTTTTGTATATGTCAACAGTGAAATCCAAAGCTGCAGTACTCATTGTCTATCAGATGGCACTTAGCAATGCTGTATCACAGAAAAATGAAATGAGCAAGAAGAGGGCCAACTTTGGAGACATAAATAAAACACTAAATGAAAAAAAATCTACTCAGAACAGCTCAAGAAATTGAAAGTTATGGCTGAAATATGGTTGCACTGGAAAGGCCTCTTCACACCCATCTTCTCACTCCATCACTTAGCAAACACAATAAATATTGTTTATCCTGCTCAGGGTACATGAAGGTCCATCCTCTTTTTCTACTTTTTTCCTGTTGATTCTCAGAAACTTTCACAGAGCAAAGAAAAGAGCTAAGGAGTTTGAACTGGGGGAGGTTTAGAGAAAGGAAAAATGCATGAGAAGCAAAAAGACAAGGACAGAGTAATGGGCTAGGCATGCTTCGTATCATTGCATTAAACAACACTGTAAAAATTCAGAAAACTGGAAGAATCAACAATAAAAAACATCAAAATGCATAATTTTGAGGAAAAAAAATCATTAAAATATTCTTCCCAAAAGCTTTTTCATTAAAAAAGGGAATCTGAATTTTCTGAGAATTCTAGGAGAAAAGCATGTCAAGAAGGATTATCATTCTTTAATATATATATATATATATATAAAGTAAATTCTATTTGGGGAATGTCTGAATGAATAGTGGCAATAACATGACACTGGAGGAAAGGAGAATATTGAAAAAATAGTTTGGGGTTGATTCAAAAACAATAAAAAGGGACTGATAGTAACAATGTCTGCTCTGCTGTTGTGAGTGACTCAGAGCCCCTAGCTGGTTCTTATCCATCCACTCAGACCTCCAGCAAGTCCTGCTATCCCCTATTAACTTTTCAAGAGAATCAGTTTCTCATAAATAGAACATAAAAGAAAAGAGACTACAGAAAAATTAACAATTGATCCAGAAAAGCAAATAAAAACACAGCCTAAAAGGAGTAGTCCAAAGCCAAGAAATCTATAAGCATCCTGAAGGCTTTTGAAAAATATTGTATTAGGAGCGCAGATAAAATATGTGCCATAATTCAAAAAGAGAACAAAGCAGTCTCATAATCCCCCTGTATGGCTCAATGGGAAAGTTAAGGAGGCTGTCACAGGGAAAAGGTCAGCAGTTAAAAAATTGAAAGCTTGCTCAAATAAGGATAACAGGTCAAAAGTAAAAGAGGTCATTAAAAGGGTTAGAAGGACTGTGAAGCATGTCTTCACAAGGTGGTTGTTTTTTTTTTTTTTTACTGATCGTCACAAGTTCATTAAATACTTTAAAAACAGGAAGCAGGTGACATAACCAGTGGGACTGCTTGATGACAAAACTATGAAAAAGGGACCCAGGGATGGTCAGTCCACACTGGAAAAGCTCAGTGAACTCTTTGCATCAGTCTTTAGTCTACAGGGGAAATGCCCACATGCAAGTTTTTCTGTAGTAGGTAGGTCAGAGAGGCTTGGCAGGATACAGATAAATACACAGGGTGTTTTAAACCCTAGAGACACTTAACATGTCACCAGGACTAGATGGCATTTACCTGGGAGAACTGAAGAAACTGTGAAATTGCAGAGCTGCAGCTGGTACATGTCAAATACACCACAGCTAGGATCCCCTGTGCTACTGGAGTGGTAGGGTGCCAGGGTGACTTGTCTACAGAAAAGGGTCAAGCAGGGTTTCTGGGAAGCACAGACTGTCAAGTCTGACTTCCAGCCTCAGTGTGACAATAGAGTCTGTAATACAGAGAAAGGTCACGGAGCAAGTGAATCAAGACAGCCTGTTGGGAAAGGGTCAGCATAGCACCTGTAGAGGGAATTCCTGCCTTGGTTCAATGAGGGTGTCTGTAGGTTGATACAGGGGATCCAATGGACATCATAGATTTGGTTCCCCAGAAAGGCTTTTGGTTAAGGTTCCTCACCAAAGACCACCAAAGAAGCAGAAGGAGGCTGGAGGAAAAGATCTTTTATGGATGGGAAGCTGCTTAAAGGTTGGGAAACAGAGCATAGAACTCAGCCTTCATTTCACAAAGTGGAGAAAAATCAGGAAATAGGTCCTCCAAGTATCAGCTCTGGGACCAAAAAGCAAGAAGTATCATCAGAAAGTGCTCTGAGAACAAAACACAAAGCTTTATGTTGCCACTGTATAAAACCTTGGCACACCCACTTCTTGGCTACTGTGTATGGTTTTTATCTCCGCACCTCCAAAAGGACATTGCAGAGATAGAAGATACAGAGAAGAAAATTATGATAAGGATGGAGCTGTCTTATCTGAAAAGATTAAAAATATCTCTGCTCTTCAGTTTGGAGAGAAGACTCAGTGAAGATAGGATGGAAATTTGAAAAATCATACAGTCATTAGATTATCGGGATGCAGAACTATTTTTCAGCAAATCCTACAATTTTAGAACTAGGGACACTCACTGAAGCTGGTTGGTGTAAAAGAGTTGAAAGGATGTAATTCTACACGTAGCCAACAGTGAAGTTGTCTCGAAGGGAAGTTTTGGAAACAGACAGGATCAACAGGTTCAAAAACAGATTAGACATAGGTAACAAATCCACAAACAGATATTAGCATGCTACTGACTGCAGCAGTGCACACTAGGGGCATACAGGGGAAGGGAAAGCATACTGCAGGTGACAGCTGGGCTCACATTTTCTCCTCGCACAGTCTCACTTTCTGCCACTGTCAGAGTCAGAAGCCTGCGCTACATGGGCCATTGGTCTAACCCATCAAAGCATTTCATTTTTTCTTAAGAGATGAAATAATGCGACATAAGCCCTGCTTTGAGGACATCTCTATAGCAATGCTTTATTTATTCTTTTCTTCTTCTCTCCTGATATCATCCATCAATCTGGTCTGCAGCATCAGTATCACCAAGATGTCAAAGCAGCCGTCTAGACCTAGATAAATGCTTTATCAAGGTGGAAGATTCCTTGTCATTTCCTAACTCTCCCAGTTTTCATCCCCCATCTCTTGTCCTGAATAGATATGTTGTTTCTGGGAGAAATTCAAATACACAGAAGATACAAGAATGAAGAGATCTTTCATTCCTCTTTCATTCCTATGTTTCATTCCTATGTTTTCCATAGGCTACCCATGGGGCTGATACAAAAAGACTGAAATCAGGAAGCAAATTTTCCTGGGTCTGTTTGGTTGGCTTTTTTATCTAGTTTGCCTTGATTCCTGACATAGCTGTAATACAGATGAAAATAACAGGGTACCTTCAGGGTAATGCAGAATTCTTGCCCCTTAAATTTTCTTACAGCCTCTGCAATGCTTACTGATGTTCACATTCAATTTTCACAGGGCCCAGGGTCCCCTACCACTTCAGCTTTATTCAATGTGCAAGCAACTCAGGACAGAAAATGTCTGATTTACTGTGTGAAAGGCATACTGATGTCTATGACATTCTTGGTCTCAGCTAGGGAGGAGGAAAAGAGCCCCAGACAGTAGGGACCTAGACATGCACTTAGACACATGCACACACTGATCAAAATGGAAATTAAAAAGTTCTGGTTTGAAAAACTGAGAAATATGGGTAGAAACATTTATTCATCTTGCAATCTATGTTTGAAAAGTGCTTGCATGAATGTATGAAGTGGCGCGGCACACTGTCACGTGTTAGCCTATTTCAATGACAATATCAATTTGAACTAGCTATTACACAGAGTGGCCTTATTTCTGTTGGTCTGCAGTAGAAGATTGGCTTTACCGTACAATTTGCTTAATTCTCAATAACTCTGATTTCCCTCCTGCTTTACATACCTAGCCAGTAGAAGCAAGATGCAACGTGACAACTCAGATACTCCAATTTTGCAAGATTCATTTTGCTAAATCATCCCTATGCATCTGAACCGCTGTCTATTTGTGTCTAGCAACATCTGGCAAACAAGCACTGATATATTATAATGTTTATCATGCCAGATGGCAATATGTCTTCAATGTCACCTGCAGGATGAAATAAAACCTTTGTTATCACTATTTGTTACGCACCCACCCACCCACTTCCCCCTTCCCCCCCCCTCCAGTAATCATAGGAGAGCTCAAATCTCTGCCTGCAGAGCATGTGTGGTTAAATATTAAAATAAATGTAGGAAATGGCAACAGGTTACTACACAACCCTAATTGCTAAAAGGTATAAAACATTTAATTACTATGAATTTTATGGTAATTCAATGACATACCATTTTCACTATAAACACCACAATTTCTGCACAATTAAAAATTACTAGTAAACTATCATTCTGGACAGTTTTAATTGTGTACTGTAAGGGACAAAAATATTCAAGGTCATGCCTGTTTGAATGCATGCACATGAAGTCAAAAGGAAGCATTTCCAGCTGCTGTCCATGGAATATCAAGTGGTTTCTTCTTCCACTTGGGATTCCCCATATGTTTCCTCCTTGAACAAGGGCAGTTTGAAGTCATTTTAATCTTCTATTAATGGGGTTTACCTATCAGTCTGTTTTCTGGGAGCACTCCTTGTGATGGATTTAACCTGGGGCTGCAGAAAGAGCAGGGTGGAAAAAAAATTGAGCCATTCTCTTGGCTTGTTCATCAGAGAGGTTTTTCTGTTCGTTTCCTTTTGTTGCCAAGTGAATATTCTATTATACTTTATCAACAAAATCTTGGTTATCTTCAAGCACAGTGTGATTTATTGTGGACATTTTAGACCAGTTGGGATGAAAGCTTTTATGGATCAAACATATATTTTAAGCCTAAAGGATATTTATTTTCAAAAGCCAGTATCAGAAATCATCACACATTGTAAGTCTCACAGCTTTTCATATTTTAAGTGTTCACTGTCCAGAAAAATTAATACACTGTGTTACACTAGAAGTTCCCTATCTGTTAGCAAGCAAATTAAGATATCTGCCATTTATCAAAGGACTCAGCTTCCACACAAAAAATGCAAAACTGAAAACCACCACCCTTTTAAGGTGGATTGTTGCTAGCATTCATAGATGAAGAGGAAGATTAGCAATACAGTTATCTCTGAATGCATTTCTCAAGGCCTGAAATAGTAACACAAAAATGGTGAAGCGCTCATGCTTCCTTTGGCATTTTTATTCAAGATCTGTAGTCATAGACATAGGACCAAAGAATTGCTCAGTTGTGTATTTGGTCCCTTAATTACTCTTTAATTTCATTTACATTCTCACAAAATGAGTGTTAAAAATGAAAATGAAGTTACGATTAGGAAGCCAAATGCACAGTTGTGCAATTCTTGGTAGCTAGTGCAGCTACTTAATAGTTCTGGCAAATTAAGCATGACATCCAAGCAAATGAACCCTACTTTTGATCATCTGGAGAAAGCCTTATGGCCATCAACCTGTGCATTTGGAAATCAATGCAAACCCTGCCTTTGACTTTAGAGGTGTGGGGATTGGACCTTGCTTTGCAAAAGGAAAGCTGGAGTGGCTGTGAAGAAGTGTTTCCTACTTAGTTCAGTGCCTGAACTGAACTATGTAAGTCCAAAACTAAGAATTTAAACAAAATCAGGCCAAATTTCAGGGGGCCTTTGTACCTATCTCTAAAAATTAAAGCAGGGCCCAGGAAATCTGAAAATTAATTCCTATTTATAAAGGTGAGTACTTTCTCCTGTAGATTGTTCAATTTTGAACATCTAAGCTTGACAGTCTGGCTTCCTTTCTCAAGTTCAGAGCTGCATCCAATATAGCTCCAGACGATGGAAGAAGTGAGCGGCTTCTGGTAATCCCAAGAGTGTGCAGGTGAGAAATAGGATCAGCTTTAACTTTTTAAGAATCTATTTATTATAAGTACATACTGTTTTCTTATAACATGACACATATGCTTAAGTTGCATATATTAAACTGAAAGCAGTAAAAGCTATAATGAAAGAACTATTCTTTTTCTAAAGTATGATCCTTCTGAGCCTCTCTGATTGCAACAGTGCCCAGAAGCCAGAGTAAAGGACCATGACCTTCTTGTACAAATACAGAAAATAGATTTGGTCCCCACTGGAAAGTCTCAAAAGACTATTAAGATTAGATTTCCAGAGCACAAAAAAAGAGTTATTTTCGGCCAAATATTTCTGACTAGAAGCAGATAAAATAGAGGAAGGAAGGCTGCGAATGCAGTTTCCTTTGCTTTACAGAGATGCTGAGGATAAGATTAATCAGATTCATTTCCTCTCACCTTAGCTGGTCACAAACTGGGCATCTTGATCTAATGATTTTATATGCTTAGATGGGTTGGGATTAGTCGCTGGTAGAGGCACCCATCTCCGAGCACCGCATAGATGCCACAGGTCAAGTTAGATGCCTTACTTTCCATCAGTGATTGGGCAGAAGTGTTCCTCCCACCATGACAGTCCCAATGTCACAAACTCTGCTTTAATGCTATGAGGAACTGAACTTGCCTCCCATGAGCAAAGGGGAGATGCATGCAGAGAATGTATGTAGAGAAACTCACTTTAAACCACCCAGACAGTGACTGCTAGGCTGCAGGCAGCACTGAGCTCTCTTCAGCGGGGGTTAAGCTGTGGGTTGCACCCAAGATACTTAGCTGAAAGCTTCCAGGATATAGTGTTGTGAGCTGCTCTGAGGGCAGTGCAGATATACCCTGAGTCCAGAAAGTCTCTGCGGGATCATTCTTTGCCTTACACAGCATGTCAAAGCTCACAGAAAGCAATTTTTCTTTCAGTGCCTCCTTTTCAACTGGGAAGCATTTGAAGGGAAGCACTTGCCCCTTGAGTGCTCAAGTGTGTACTTTGTATTGCCAAAGAAAGGGCACTCCAATAGCTCTTCTGGGAAAGCACACCATATTTCACATCACCCCATGCACTTTCAAGGGCCTTTGCAGAAATGGCTTGTTCTGGGACATCTATGAAATATAATTAGGAAGAAAAATAAAGAAGCTTTCTTCTCTTTCAGGTTGAGATAATCCACAGTCAGAAAAATAAGACTCCTATTTTTTTTTTCCTTGCCCGAAGTGCTCTCTCCGCTGGGAGGTCATCTTTGAGACAGAAGTGTTTTAATTTCCTAACCTATAAAGCAAGCAATTATGATATTCAGGGAGAAAGTGTGGGTTTTGTGCTGTTACTTTCTGAGCAAGGAATGCATCAGTGGTCTGTTTCCACAGACCAGCAGGCTTATTCCTCTAAGGGACCATCGGGCGTGGGCTGGTATCTGCAGGAAGAGCAGGGACTGCAGCTGGTACCAAGGTGGTTCAGTGTAACAGGTGGGGTGGGGGTACAAAGACCAGAAATGACTGTTGTCTCCTTGGTCAGCTCTTGGGCAAAACACATGTAGAGTGAAATGATAGTGGGTGAGGCAATGTGAAACTTCAGCTTTTTAGGCAGAAAAGCAGAAAGGCAGGATGGCAAGGGGACAGAGGGTAAGACTCCATCAGTCATCTGGATGTCCCAACCTCTGAAATGATTAAGCTGGGTGTTTTCTTGGCACAGCTTGAAGGAAAGAAAGTAAAGCAAAACGGAGATACATGTGGCTATAATGGGAATGGGGACAGCCTCACTCACTGGCAGAAGCAGCTCAAGAAGATGGTAAGAGGTACCCTATATGCTACTGCAGCTCATGAGTCCACGCCTGCGTGGGAATGACTGCACCATGCACCCAGACATGAGCAATGAGAAGGGCATGGACTGGCAAATATTAACCAAAATCTATCCTCTCAGCCTGGAGTGTAACTCAGAAGCATCAGACAGCATTCACCAAGCAGAATAAAGCAGCATATGCTGTTTCAACCTCAGCTTGTTAAGTTAGCAAAGTACTAAACGTGGTGTGTGTTTGAACTGCCAGATCTGCTGGTTGGATGCTGGGGCCATTAGAAGTGATTTCCCCTTGCTGGGTATGCACGCAGCTCTGCACAGGCTGGGACCTTTGCACAGGGAGCTCTCTGCCCAGCAGATCAAGCCTGCCATTTGCATAATTTTTGACCACTGATCAGGTGCCTTTTGCGACATAAATTCAGACACCAGTTAAAATTGTTTTTAAGAGGAAACAGGGAAAGTTTGGATACTTTGGACAAAACTGAAGGTGAGTCAAAATATTAATAGAAGAGGTTTCATTGCAACCTTGTTTTCATCTCTAATTAATAATATCTATAGCAGCTTGAGATATTCAGCTGTTTACTCAAGAATATTTCTGCAGTGCTTGATACAGCTGTTTTATATGAGGATTCACTTAACATAGCTTAATGTCAACCCAACAAAATATAAGAAGGAATTGTTTTCTTTTTTTTTTTTTTAAACTGGTAATAACAGGGCTCAGAAAGGCTTTAGGAAAAAGGTTGATTGAGAAGTGCAAAGATGAGTATTTATAGGGATAAAATTTGCTTTTTTAATTGTAGTATAGTTCATTTGGGCAGTGTTGGAGGAAATTAGGTCTTTCCATGGTGCTTTGCTTTTTTTTTTTCCGTCACTGTGAGCCACAGTGAAAAGCATGTATGTTTTGAACCACCATAAAACAAATTACAAGTAATGACATTTAATACTCATTATTACTTTTTCTCTGGTTATATGTTTGCAAACACATAGAGATCCTTGGGAGGAAAATTGTGAGCACCTTGGCTGCTGCCAGGTTTTATTCTGCATTTGTGCAGATCACAGCACAGTACATGAGTTGCAGGGGCTGAAGGACTCATTAGGATTGTGCTGGCCAACCTCCTGTGCAAGGCTGGCCCCAGCCGAGCAACCGTAATGAGAAACAACAATACCAAGGTGCTACATGAGGGCAAGGTACCACAGCTTGTATTATCATTTTTTTTCTTTATAGCTACTCAGTCTGTCTCCCTTCAGCTTTCTTTCCTCGTATGCAAAGAGGTCTCTTTCTCTTGAATTTCTCTGGAAAACCTAGAGAAGTTTTCTTTCACAAAACTTAGTCTGTATTTGTTACTTTTCTTCTGAACTATCCCTAATTTTTCTGTGTTGTCTTTGAAATATGGTGCTTGTAATAGACTGGTGTATTCCAATTATAATCTGAGCAGTGCTAGGTAGGGCAAAATAATTATTTTGCTTCTTTATATGCACATAACCATCTTCCTCATTCCTCTTGTCACTGGCCTGAAATGCAGAATCTCATATCTATTGTAACATTTCTTCCAGTTCAAATCAAAATGTAATTACTTTTCGTAAGCAGTTTTAACCCTGCAATATTGAAACCTCTGGAATTACTGAAATTGAGAAGTTGTGACCCAACATGTTATAGCATGCCTCAGACTGACAGCTACCGCCCATCTAAACAACACGGCTATTGCTCCCCACTGCATGCGCAGCTCAGCGCGGCTTGAGAGGAATCCTGGCAAGAAGAGCAAAAGGCAGCGGAGGAGAATGTTCCTCTGGTGGTCTGGAGGGTGGGATGAACAGGAGAGCACTTGTAAGAGGTTCATTACAGATATGGAGAGGAGAAATAATCTTTTCCATCATGTAGTATGCTACATATACCCTGAAATGAAGAAAACGGTACGTCTAAGAAGAAAGGGGAGGAGGGACTATGTCCATAACATTTGAGCTTGTCTCAAAGAGGCTGGATTGCTCTGTTCAGAGGAGAGAAATAGGTGGGGTAAGAGGAACTGGGGAGTCACTTCTGCAGATGCCTGTCTTGGCCTGGATCACTTTCTGGGAGTGACTTTTTTTCTCTCACCTGCAGTAGGTATGTAGGCGACTAGTCAAACTTTAGACAGCTAAACATAGGTGACAAGGACTTCATCCTATCAATCTAAAGCATCTACCTGCAGGAATACCTATGTTCTAACCAGCTGAAGATCATGGAGACACAAGACTTGCATTAGAGTCAAGTATAAAGAAAATGTTTCTCACTAAACCTAGGAATGGTATTACAAAAAATATGTCTAGACCAGCATGTATTGGTATTACCAAGGGCTTTGCTATAGACATCAGCAAGAATAGGCCCTGGACCATAAAGTCAGACTAGTCAAATGTAATGTTTACTCTCTGCTTTTACAGGGCTTGGTCCTAATCACATTAGTATAAATCAGTAGCAAGCCTACTTATGTCATTACAGTTACATCACGCAAATCAAGGTGCTTGGGCCCAGTTTCACCTCCTCTTACTAATGTTCTGCTGGGATTATTGATAACACTGGTGCACAAGCAAGGAAACTATCAAAAATATTCATTTCAAGCTCCACTGCAAGCAGAGTAAAATAATCAATATTCATTGTGATGGGTTAACTCTGGCTGGACGCCAGGTGCCCACAAAAGCCACTCTGTCACTCCCCTCCTCAGATGAACAGGGAAGAGAAAAAATAATGAAAGGCTCATGGGTCGAGATAAGGACAGGGAGATCACTCGCCAGTTACCATCACAGGCAGAACAGACTCAACTTGGAGAAATTTATTACCGATGAAATCAGAGTAGGGTAATGAGAAATAAAACCAAATCTTAAGAACACCTTCCCCCCACCCCTCCCTTCTTCCCGGGCTCAACTTCACTCCCAATTTCTCTACCTCCTCCCCCGCAGCAGCACAGGGGGACAGGGAATGGGGGCTGCAGTCAGTTCATCACACGTTGTCTCTGCCACTCCTTCCTCCTCAGAGGGAGGACTCCTCACACTCTTCCCCTGCTCCAGCATGGGGTCCCTCCCACAGGAGACAGTTCTCCATGAACTTCTCTAATGTGAGTCCTTCCCACAGGCTGCAGTTCTTCACAAATTGCTCCAGCGTGGGTCCCTTCCACGGGGTGCAGTCCTTCAGGAACAGACTGCTCCAGCGTGGGTCCCCTGCGGGGCCACAAGTCCTGCCAGCAAACCTGCTCCAGCGTGGGCTCCTCTCTCCACCGGTCCACAGGTCCTGCCAGGAGCCTGCTCCAGCGCAGGCTTCCCACGGGGGTCACAGCCTCCTTTGGGCACCCACCTGCTCCGGCATGGGATCCTCCATGGGCTGCAGGTGGATATCTGCTCCACTGTGGACCTCCATGGGCTGCAGGGGGACAGCCTGCCTCACCATGATCTTCACCATGGGCTGCAGGGGAATCTCTGCTCCAGTGCCTGGAGCACCTCCTTCCCCTCCTTATTCACTGACCTTGGTGTCTGCAGAGTTGTTCCTCTCACATAGTCTCACTCCACTCTCTGGCTGCAGTTGTGCAGTTTTTTTTTTCCCCTTCTTAAATATGTTATCCCAGAGACGCTACCACCATTGCTGATGGGTTCAGCCTTGGCCAGCCGTGGGTCGGTCTTGGAGCCGGCTGGCATTGGTTCTATCAGGCACAGGGAACGCTTCTGGCACGTTCTCACAGAAGACACCCCTGTAGCCCCCTCACTACCACAACCTTGGCACTCAAACCCAATACAGTCACTTAGAAACAAAAAGCAAAAAAACTAAAACACTCTTCTAGAGACTTACAAGTAAAATGTAGTGTGAATAATTGGAAGGAAATAGTAAGTATACAGGTAAAATAACCTGTATAAAGGAACATTCTCCAGATAAATAAAATCCATACCTAGTTTGCTTCCACTATCTTTGCTTGCCTGTTTGCTTTTTCTTTTAGCTTTCTTTTTTTTTTCTCCATTAAATGCAATTTTTTTCAGTTTGATTCTGTTTGAATTCAGTTTCATTTCCCTGTTCTTTGCTATTGGAACATAGTTCCCTGGCTTTGTCACAGATATGTTTTTAAATGAACAGGTACCTGAACAGAATGACTGAGCATTTTGTGCCTCCCCATCCTTTCAGTTTGCACAAAGATGTCTTTTGCTTTTTTTTTTTCCCCTAGGTATTGCCAAAATTAGTCCTCACTTCAATTTAAAGTGAAAGTTCTAACAGCAAAACAATAACAAAACTAAACTTGAGTTTGGAAAAAATCAGACAGACTATTTAGTCCCAAGTGTTCCAATGTGTTATTTGAACATTGGTTTTATTTAACTGCTTAATACTGTTTTCCAAAATTTCTTTAAAACATAGCCTTATATCATCTAAAATAGTGTATGGTCTTGGTCTCTTTTATATAGACCATAAAATGCAGATTAATTTTGTGATTGGATGCTCAGCTGGAGTTATTCCTTACTTACCACAGAAAAGCAGATGTTTCATACCCTCTGGGTAACTGTACACCATACAAAGGCATAGAAAAATTTTTTCCTTTTTTTAAAAAAAGAACCAACACACTGACAATATTACTGGTTCCATGGTGTTTCCTGTTCTAAATACAGGGACTCATACACCAAGAATACCAAAATGTGGCTACCCCTTATGAATTTGGAGCACATAATTATAGCAAGCCTCAATAGCGGAGTCTTGTTCCTTAATGCTTTCTTTTATCTACCCCATGAGCTGTAAATATTTGTTTCTCTACAATTCAAACATATTACTCAGTCACTAATGAGAATGCAATACTGACTCTCAGCGGGAGAAAAACACTTTACTGGGAATGCCCAAAAGACAAACTGGAAATTAAGACAGCTACAAAGCAACATTTTTTTAGAGCAGGGATGTATGGACAGCTTCCTTTGGATAATCTTGGCTGTGAACTTGTTAGGTAGAGTATAAGTTGGTCTGTGATGTGCTTATGGGCATGCTTTTGTCTGACATTATATACCAGTTACTTAAACCACTAATGTAAGAGGAGAAAGGTGACTCTCATTCCTTACGTCAAAAACATTTGTCTTGGAGAAAGAACAAATCATTGTGCACAACTATTGCAGGCCACTCAATATGCAGCAAGTTCACACCCCACAACCCAGGCTTTGCTCTTGATCTTTCTCCTGAATTACCACTCCTCATTCCTACTGCAAGAAAAATTAACAGCCTAGAGGCAAAAAGCACGGTCCCATTAGGCTGCACACCAGG
Source organism: Theristicus caerulescens (assembly GCA_020745775.1). NCBI lineage: Eukaryota > Metazoa > Chordata > Aves > Pelecaniformes > Threskiornithidae > Theristicus > Theristicus caerulescens. The sequence goes on along the minus strand of CM036559.1, from coordinate 122,328,844 downwards.
CAGGGCAGTAGCAATGGGAAGCCCTTTCCCATACAGAAACTGTACTGAACAGGGGGTTGGCCAGATTCAGCAGGGAAATGAGACAACATGTGGGAAGATGAGATAGGAAAGGAAATTAATGGGGAGAACAATCTTGTTTCATGTGTTGGACCATAGCCTCTGTGCATCATCTGGCACTATCCCATTCAGCCTCCAGGCGTTGGTCGTGTTATCTGTTACCTGATAGCAGGTCTTGATGCTGCGAGCTCTTGGACAGCCCTGAATAAATTCAGCGGGTTGTACCCTGTCTCTTCCAGTAACGCTGCGTGTGCAGGGCTGGGAGTTTTCCTGGCACACGCATGGACCGTATCATCATCACATATCCTCCACGGGAGGAGAGATGACCAGAGACAGTGAGCTTGGGCAGGGAGGACAAAATGCTCTGTTAGAAATTAATGAAGTGGAAGCTTTTGCTCATCAGTGGGAAGCAGTTACCCGAAACATTAGAATGAAAATAGATTTGAATATTATTTAGGGAAAGCTTAAACTACCCTTCCAAGGAAAAGTCCACTTAAACCTACTTTACATCAACTGAATATTGATACAAGCACTGTTTTCTTTTTACCTGAGCCAGAGATTTCAAAGCACTCACAAAAGTTCGTTCTGCATTACTTCCCTTGAGTTGAAGGTTGCTTCTCATTGATTCCTGGGGTTCTCCTTAGTGTCTGCAAGGCCACGCTGCCCAAAACCCTGTCCAGGATCGGAGCTCCATTTGTTTTACAACTTTTTGGAACAAACAAACAAGAGGATGACAGCTCTGACCCCAAAAGCTTTTAAGTTCAAGCTAAATCCTGGCAGCTGGCAATGTGCCACTCCCCATGCAGGCTCTCTATCGATTACAAGAGGGGCTCTGTGCAGAGACAGCAGTTTTCTCCTCCATGATTGCAAAAATCAGAGCCAACTTGAGCAGAGGTTGATAGAAAAACGGCAATCAGAGTAGAAGGGAAGGAAAACTAAAGTCACAGCAATAAGAATAGGTTGTTATGTAGATGAGATGTGTGCAGAAACTAAGTCCTGGGCAGATATTTTATGCCAGTGGAGTGGTTAAGTGATACGCCTTACCCCACACAGCCAGTCGGTAGCAAGGCACCAGATCTTTTACTCTTTTCCACTAACACCCTCAGCACTGAGTATCGCTGAATACCTGCTCGAGCATTAGCAGTGTGGTGAAGCAACTGCATCTGAAGCAGTACTTTTTTGTCATTTGTGCTCACATATTTATTCTCTGACAACTCACCAGAGTTTGTGACTGACAGCAGAATTTGGCCCATTGGATACAAATCAGAAAGTATCTGTATTTCAGAATTTGTTTTGCCAGAACCTTATGACAATGCTAAACAGATCCTTCATCCACAGCATCTCTCTTTCATTTCTCTTATTTCCTTTAGCAAAGCCCTTGTTGAAACAGTGAAGAATTCCACACAAGGCAATGAAGATTCAATATACATTGCTTAGAGAGAATTATTTCCCTATAAATTGATTTCAAAAAAAGATCTTGGCATTTTGACCAAAACCACATCTCTTAAATTATCTCGTATCCCTCCAAACACACACTCCTAAGCCCTTTTTTGTCCATACTAGAAAGACAGTCGTACTTTGGCACAATTTAAAAGGTTTTGAGAATGATGATGATTTAAAACAAAGTATTCCCCAAGCAGACTGTGGACTTGAGCAGAAACAGCCGCAGAGTCCTGCAGGGACTTCACAACGTAGAATTGATTTAGCAGGGAAGTGTGTAGATTGAACAGTGATGGATGCTATAGAAAACTCTGTGATATAGAAGATAGATGGTCATTTGAAAAAGATCAAGGAAAAACACACTGAAAACCAGAAGAGCCTCCAGCTTTTTGCAAATTATGATCAGTATCAGGCACAGTAAGGATGCAGAAAAAAGGGCATGGATAAGGCCATGCTCTGCAGTTTCATCTCTCTTCGGAAGGGCTGCCTGAGTGTGAAAAAGCTGTTGCTATAATAGAGTTCATTAGACATTAACACAGCTATACAAAAACTCTTACACAACATAGGGACATGCACGTGGTGTGTTCATACACTGAAATATTGATATTACTAGTGCCACACAGAGGGAAAATAAGCAGCTAACAACCCCTGGCTTCTTCTGGACAGGGGCTGAGACCCCAGCCATGCTCCCAGCTCCCTTTCCTGCCTGCATTGGGGCAGGTGCTGCGTGCAAGGCGCTGCACAGATGGTCACCCCAGGACCAGGGGTCTTCGCCAGCTGATGATGGCCAGCATGGGAGAGGAAGGAGAGGAGGATGCCCTTCCCTGGTTGGTGCCAGGCACTCGTTAAATACATCTCTTATTGTTACCTTTTTTGTGGGAGAATTGTTTGTTTGGCTGTGAAGACTAAAGGTGAAGGTTATCCATCAGTCTTACTCTTAGCAAGCACTTTGGGCCCTTTTATATTCTGCAGGCAGAAGATGGAGTGATGGAAATATGTCTTCAAACATACCCTGTCCTCTCATGAAAGCAGATCCCAAGACAAAATGTTGTAAAAGAACAACCACAATTTTTTGATAAATTCCTATCAGCTAAATAAAATCTCATCACATTGTAAACACCAGAGAACGCACTTTTTATAAAGACACTAACAGAAAATATGTACATTTGTGCTTGCAAATTTAAGTTAAATTCAAAGGGCTCATTTTGATACTCACTTCCAATTCTTAATTTCGCAAATGCTGTTAATGCTTTCAACATCTCATTAGCATATCCTGTATGCTCTTTAAATTATGCAGGCGCTGCTATCAAAAAATTGCTAAAGGAGATTCCAGAGAACCCCAACAGACAAAAAAGATGCTTAATATCTACCATTTTAGTGTTAGTCAGAGCCTACATAAATCAAAGATATATTCTGGGACAGTATGATTATAAGCCTGCACAAGTGAAGAATAAGAACCAAATGAAAGGGCAGGACTCTGAGCATCTGCATTTCTGTAGACTAAATACACTTCTAAAGGAAAACGCATCGGGAGACACTAATGAGCTGTACACTATAGCAGTGCCAGAAGAGCTGGGACAGAAGACTGGCACTGGAATCCTAAAATTATAGCAATAAAAATTAACAATTTTCTTCCTCAAAGTTTGTACTGCTTCCCATCTGGTTCTTCATAATAGCAAAATTCTCCATTTATTATAATATTTAAATGAAGAAGCCTCAAACATAGACAAGCAAAAAACTTTGTCCATGAAAAATTCCTGTAAGTGCAAAATTTGTAACAGGAAACTTTGAAATATGATACATTTCTGTAAAGCCTTTAGAAGACATTGTGTGAGAAAACACAGGCTTCTCTCAGAACATGTGAGCAAAAATAGAGCTAATTTTGAAAGGGCTGCAAATGTTTTCATGCAGGTTTTCTTTGCATTTTCAAACCACAGGAGTGGTTGAAAGTAATGCTAACTTAAAAGAGTTCATGAAAGAAGATAGAATTCTTTTTTTAAAAGGGAGCCATAAAGTAAGCTTTGAGCCTTGGAGCAATGTATCTTCAGGAGTTTAACTCAATGACCATGCTACTTGGCTCATTTGCTGATTGCCAATTTTGCTGATTATTTCTTGATCTGAATAACTCCTCTTAGAAAAAGAAAAAGTAGGTAGCAGGCTCATTTATCTGCCTTGTAGCTACTAAATAATTTACTGATTTCAATCCCCTCATTTGAATTTACAAATATACAAAATCCTGTAAATGCCAATATATTCCTTTCTACGCTCTTATGCCAGAAAAGTTTGCTAACATTTTTCATTCCCAAGAAGCGCAAAGAGTTTTACAGGTTGTGAACAAAGATCATTTTGCCAGCTCATAAAATAGTTTTATGTAAGGAAATACAGCAGCAATCCTCTTCTATTTCAGAATTAAGGAATAGGAATCTTAATTAGACATAGGGATAATATCAGCTAGTTACATAAAACAGAATAAAAGCACATAAAGGGTATAAAATCTCATGCTTCGGGACATTAGTCAAGCAGTAATGAATGGGTTAGTACAAAAATACCCCTGGGGAGCAGGCAATTTTTTCATTTCCCCCTTCATTTATCGCCTTTGAAAGTTAACTCATCTGAACAGGTGTAAATGAGTCCAGTGGGTCTAATGAGACAAATGAAAAAGAGGATGGGAGTTACAGTGAGGATCACTAGTTTGGAAACGAAGCTTCATGAGAAGAAATAGCTGCATAATGCATTAGTCTGCCTGATAGCCACCTCTGCTACTTTTCCCCCTGTTCCTTGCCCCACATTTTGTCACCGATTACCAAGGTGAAGCAATTAGGCATGTCGATTCTCAACTACCCATAACCTATTGCTAGCTCCCCAGCAGGGATGAGCCTATTATGTACATACGAATACAGCAGCTTTCCCATTTGTACGGACCAGTACATTTTTAGGATCAATTTAGCTCACTGCCATAATGTGCAAAAGAGATGTCATGTGTCTTCTTACTAAACCAAACAGTATGTATCAGTGAATTTTTCGTCTTCATCCCAGCATGTGCTCTTTCTATGGGGGAAACATGATGTGTTATACGAATTTTGGTCTCAGCTATGGCTTGTCTTCACTCCAGTGATGGTTGTTTCTATGCAGAGATCACTCTTGCTGCAAAATCCTAATGACAAGGCACAGATTGTAACCTCAGTAAAACTAAATTAACTCAGCCCTACAATCCTCACCTGCAGTCGATTTTGGCTACTTATTTGCAGCAAAAACTACAGCATCCAGTCTCTACTAGTATTTTACAGCAAGATAGCTGTAAATCCTGCAGAAACACCCCTCTCTGCACTGAAGACAAAGCCTATGTGCACAAACCGAGCTGCCAATAAATTCAATGCAAGTTGTACATAAGCCAGATTCTCAGCTGATGTCGATTGGCACAGCTCCACGCATGTCGATTACAAGCAATATGATGTCTGTCTCTGCTGGTGGTGGGCCATGTGCTAATTTGCAACAGGAGAGGACACATCACACTGGACAGCTCTTGCCGGGCTGCAGCAGAGCACGGTGAATTAACTGTTTGCACGGTTTGATGGTCACCCCATTTTACGCAGGATCACAGTGGCTGGGGCTTTAACCCAGGCTTGGTTCCCAGCTCTGCTGGAGAGGATCAGAACATCTCCCTGATTGCATTAATTGTCCCACTACACAGGACAATGTGGTGAGTAGCTGTCAGCTTCTCTTGTGGATGTTGCTCCAATGTGTACATTGCGGTGTTATATTTACAAAGTCAGAAGAAGTGGGGGTGTGGATGGCCCTGTAGCCTGCCTGCTGCAGAGACACTGCAAGCAGGACTATAAACATTTTATGAGCTCACAACAATTATTTATCAGTTAATACACACAGCAGGCAGCCAGGGCTAACAGGCTACTAGGCTCAGCACGAGCACACTCCCTGCCCATGATAGAGGCACCCCGCAAGTATCTGCTGTCCGGGAAGCCATCAGTCAGACGGGGAAACGTCAGCCTCCTTGTTGGAAATGACTGAACCTTGACCTTGCTGAGTTGCTCTCATTTTATTTCTTGGAGTTTTATACCGTCACATGTCAGTAGTTTTCTCCTGAGCACTTAATTTATGGCTCAACAATTTTGCTTCTGTCTGTGTTTTTACTTTTCTTACATTGCATAGCTTTGGCTTATGTTCCCTTAGAGCTCAACACCAACTTTTTTTCAGTAAAGCTGAGCTGAAATCAGAGAGCTCAGCTTCACAAACCCATGCCTTAGGTCACAGACAGCTGAAACCCTGGGCTTCGTGCTCCATTGCCATCTCCAGCAGTGCAGTTACACTCTTTCCTTTGCACCACCACTAGCCCTTAGGCAGCTGAGCAGCAAGCCTGGACACAGGACCGGATCCAGTTAGAAGCAAATATTTTTTTCTTCCACATGGATTTAGTTTGCAGCCAGGCCATATTCCTGGCCACACAAGTGTCAGCAGCAGCACTAAGGAGAGAAAGGTAACACCCATCTGAGGACAAGGTGGAGGGAGAGCAATCCTGTAGCTTTCATTAAGGGAGACCTTATTGCTCTCTTATTGCTGAGGGGAGACCTTATTGCTCTCTACAACTACCTGAAAGGAGGTTGTAGCGAGGTGGGGGTTGGTCTCTTCACCCCAGTAACAAGTGATAGAACGAGAGGAAATGGCCTCAAGCTGCACCAAGGTAAGTTTAGGTTGGATATTAGGAAAAACTTCTTCACTGAAAGAGTAGTCAGGCACTGGAACAGGCTGCCCAGGGAAGTGGCTGAGTCTCCATCCCTGGAGGTATTTAAAAGATGGGTAGATGCGGTGCTTGAGGACATGGTTTAGCGGCGGACTTGGCGGTGCTAGGTTAACGGTTGGACCTGATTATCTTAAGGGTCTTTTCCAACCTTAACAATTCTATGATTCTATGATTAGCACACTGATCTTCCACCTGACTCTACCAATTATGAAACTACAGTCTGAGAACAACCCACCCAAAAAGCCCAGTAGCAGGTTAACTAGGGAAACATCCATAGGAGATGTGAGTCCTCCTTCCCCCAGACAAAATGGGGAACTGAGTTCAAGTCTCTCAGTCCCGAAAAAGCTCCCTTGATACTGAGCTACTGATTAGAACGGACACATTTCCCTCTCTTCTTTTATTTTGGGAAAGGGTTTTGAACAAACTCCTCCAGAGCCATTGGTATCATTTTTCCTAAAGGTGTTCAAAATTAGAATAAGGTTCTTCATTTCAGGTCAAATGAAATATTTCCAATGTTTCACTGAATTCTTTTTTTTCTTTATTTAGACAAGTTAAAAAAAAAAGTTGCAGGTTGAAATAAAACTTCCTCTTCCATTTAGCAGCCAAACCAAGAAATCAATTATTCATGGAGTCCTATCCTGCAGTGCTTCTCTACTATGTGTTTTATAGAAAACATTTCCTACAGTTTGCACTGTTCTTTGTTTTCTCAGTGATGCATCCCAAAGGACAGTCTTAAGGAATTACTTGACCTCTAGTGTCCCTGAGATTTTCAGAAAGAATCTGCTGATGATGCTTACTGTAACAGAAGATGCAAAGGAAAACAGATTGAAGACAAATTCTACGGTTTGAGGTTATTTCAGAGCAGGAGTTTAAGATCACCTTTCCATAAAAATAGAGGGACTGCTTGATTTTCCATATCAATATCTTCTCCTGGGGATAATAGTAGGAAAAAAGAGCTTTCTGATCCTTCTTTCATCAGTACTGATGTTTCTGAAGAAAGATTACGTATGGACTTCGTCACCATTTAATATAACTAGTTTTTAAAACTTTTGCTCTGAATTAATTGTCATAAAACTTTTCACCACGAGAAAAGATTACAATTTCTAAACCAAATCCTGAGAAGAACTGGACAGAAGATTGAACTGATGGAAGGATTGATTGATTGTTGTCATTGAAATGTCTGTGTTGGTTAGACTGTAATTAAAAATCCTGTTTGACTGATGCACAAGGGAAACATTTTCAAATTTTTTCTACATTTTAGAACCCAAAGACCCACTTTAAAAGAACCAGGTCTAGGGCCTATAGCACAGCAGGTGTGGACACACAATCTAACAAAGCTGAGTTATGACAGGTGAACAAATTGCTACTATGCAGCTGAGCTCCCACAGCTGGCCAGTTGTGCCTCCTGGCTTATTCCAATAATGAAACAGAATATATTAGATGAAGCAAAATGTGTTTCCCTAATTGTGGGGAAAAGCATGAAGAGTCAGTTATTACCACCCAGCTGCTGGGCAATGATTTCTTATGCCACAGTGATTCAATTATTCTTGATTGCATGCCAAAAAAGGTATATATAATCAGTGCTAGGAGCCCGGATGATGAGTGGTAACTTTCTGAGTTTCCACAGGTTGATTGCATTTCATCATCTGTAACTTTAGATTCATTCTCAGGAATAACACGGTCATTTCTGCCCACATTGCCTAAACAGGCTCATGTGGGCTTTTCAAAAGCGTTTTGGAACATTAGAAACTTAAATTCTATTGAAAACAGTGAAGTATTTACATATGATATAAACTTGTCCTAATACATACCTGCCAAATTCCTTCATCTTGTAACTTGTCACATCAACATGTTTCAAGATGCATGACAAGATGTTTTACAAACTTAAGGTGTTTCTGTTTGTGAATTATTTTACACTGAAAGAATTTGCGATGAGTGTTTACTCAATCTGATTATTTTTGTGCGCAGCAACTTGCAAAGTTTTCTATTTCTGCACTCTTTTGGGGAAAAAACTTTCAGTTTAAGATTGCGTTGAGCATAACATTACAGAAATTATTTCCACTATATACTTTTCATTTCTTTCTTTTTCTCCTACCGTTCTTGTGACAAAATCTCTCAATAAAGCAGGAAGCACAAAGAGAAGTGTATAGTAGTCATTTCCAGCAGAAAGCCAGTGTTTTACTTCTTGGTCTTTCTTGTAAGATGATTTGTTGACTCCTTGCCAATATTCTATACAGCTATAAAGAGCTTTTTGGTATTCATTTTGGCCTTTTCATTAAGCTGGATTTCACCTGACTAAATGTCTTTAGTGTAGACTTCAACATACAAGGTAGATTCCTAGCTTCCCCTTATAGTTTTTGGAGAGAAACAGGCATTGAAATAGAATGGGTTATTTTACCCTATTGTACCTTTACATCTAAGATGGAACACCTAAAATAAGACATCTAATTTGTGCCCTTGAATGCCTAATTCTTTCCACTGACTAAAGGGAGCTGATGGTGACTAGCTCAGATACAGATTTGTTCAGAGCAGGCATCCAAAACTGATATGAAGTGATCCAATGCTTTTGCAGGTTTTTCCCAGGTTCTTGTTTTTGAAAGGAAGTGGAAACTGTATACAATTTGTCACTGCTGCCAGATCTCTACCATTCCAAGCTTTATTCTACCTGCATTTAGCAAATAAACATTGATGATCAGCATGATGATAAGGAATTAAACATACATACAATGCCACTGTCCCAACCTCCACAGCTATAAAAGTATCCTGTCTGTGAGTATCAGTTATAAGTATCCAGTTGAAATGAATTACCACTAGAATGTTAAATAAAGGTTATCTAATACTTTATTTCAGGGGTGGGGGAGGGATTTCTAACCTCAATCACATAATAATATTGAACAAGCTTCATTTCAATCTTGTTGGCCAATAAAACATTGATTACACAGCTGATGCCACAGTACAAAAATTATATCTCTCTGAAAAAGGTTGTGAATATTTCACACAACAAAGAAAGTGTACTGTGCATAGAAATACTATGCAATGTGTTACCCAAAGCCAACATAGCGTGGAGTGTATTATTTCCTAATATTCATTTTTATGGTACTTCTAAGAGGTCTGCAAGTCATCTGTTTAGCCTGAATAAATACCTCCTGAGTGTTACAAAGCCAGAAAAAATCTGCAGCTCAGAATTCATAGGCTTTTCACTAACACTCCTGAACATTTTAGAGGCCAGCTAAATTTCAGTCCTGATGGAGCTTGTGGCAAGCTCCACAGATCCAAATTCTGGCTTCTTCTGCACAATGTGTTCTTGTGAGCCTGGACTATTAACCCTTGGTGAGGCACATTTCATAGTGCTTCTGATGCACTAATGCGTTGCCACTTCAGAAATTCCTCACTGAGAGGAAGAGAGTAACTCTGAGTGTTCTTAACAGTTTTCTTATTTGGTTCATATTTGGAAAGACTGACAAATGTTTTTTTCCTTTTCTGGCAGAGGAAAATTTTTAGAAAACTGAACAGACATATCGAAGTCCATGGAAACTGTGCTTCTAAGTGCTCCTCTGATAATCCTTTGTCTATTCCTTAGCTGGCCATGCCCAAGGAAATACAGATTTCTTTTTTTTCCAAGGAGCTGCGTTTCAAAAAACATGCAAAGATATTTCTCCCTGAGGTCTTTAGCTGTTTTTGCAAAGAAACTTAATGAACTTTCTTCTTGGCCAAGGCCTTCAAAACACATCCCACCTTCCTTCCCTTTGTTGACATTTGAATGCTGTTTAATCAGTCACAAGAAAAAGGGAGCAGAGCTAAACAGAATGAAAGGACCAGAAGAGGAAATGTGGGATCAAATTCTCTAGTTCTTTTCATGCTTTACTCCAGAAATCATCAGCGAGAGATTGTCTGATTGGTTCCAATCTCATTTAATAGCCAGCTAAAGACGTTCCTTAAAGAAGCCAGTAACATTCAGTGACTCTGAGCACAAAAGGGCATTCAGGGATTTTGTTTCTCAGTCCAAGGAAAGTGTTCAGAATCCTTTCCGATAAGATCATTCTGTAGCTTTAATTTCTCATTAGAGGGGTTTTCAATAAGTCTAAAGTCAAATTTCCATTCAGTCGCATCTTGTGAATACAAGTTATTGTGCTGTCAAGGTGTTTGTTAACTTAAGAGAACGTGGTATAGATGCGTGTGTTCTCTTGATCCACTTTAGATAAGTGCGCATGCCCTCTTTGAAACATTGTGGGATGTGTTTTCCTGTGCTCTTTCTCAGATAGGGCAGCTAATAACTTGTCTGGCTATTGTACGAACAGGTGCCAAACAGTTCTCCAGCATTATGGGCATGTTTCTGACTTGATAATAAACTGCAGAAAACTCATATATCATTAAAGAAAGGAGCAAAGGAAGGGAGAAATTCAATTTGAGGAATTCAAGTCTGAGGTAGCAGTGGGTCTCAACTCACATGTACAATGATAGCACTAAGCGCTACCTACTGCTCTCACGCAAATTTTGTTGTTTGCATCACGTTGTTGCTCTGTGGGCTGAGAAGAAATGAGCTATGGAGCGGGTGGTTTTCCCACTCCAGCTCTGGAGCTTTGCTTCAGGAGAGAAGGAGTGGGGAAGGAGTGTGATCTTGACTTGCATCTCTCTCATCTTGTACAAGATGAGTAGATGTTTATGGCATGAGGTTTGACTTCAGTCTTGATAAAGAGAGTAGAAAACATGGGCTTTCCAAATAAATGCTCCTGAACATTAACTCACTCCCTTTGCTAAAGATTTGAAATGATTCTCCAATTTGACCCTTGAGGGGAAACAAAAAAAAAAAGAAAAACAAAAAGGAATAGTCTTTTAAAGCCACTCTTTTGCAGCTCCATTGCATCCTTGTTCAGCCATAGCCGAGGCGAGAAACCACCCTTGCAACACTGCCTTGGGAGCTCAGCTGAGATGGAGCCGACAGCTCTCCCTGCAAAGGCTCTGCTTTCGCTGCCAGCCCGCAAGTGGCTGTGAGGCACTCAGTAAGTGCGAGACTCCAAAACAGCAGGGCCCCACACCAAACACCAGGAGCTCGTATTTGTGTTTATATCACTGATAACACATTCAACATAAACCCTTATGCTTTTTGCTATGTACAGCTTCTGTGCTCAACTGCAGCCTGCTCACCATTTTTATCATTTATTCCTGAACAACTGCTTCCTATTGTGTATCACATGGAGTGAAGCAAAGTCCTTCACAGAGATGGTAGAGGTTTAGACCAACGGATAGCTGAGCACCCTAAAGCGCCCAGATGGACTTAAGTTTCTAAAAATTAACTTCCTGGCAAGCTAAGGTTCTCAACGGAGTAAAAGCCACAGGATTACCCCTATGCATTAGCTTAAACCTGACTCTCCTAAAATCTCCAAGCAAAATTATGAAACAAAACACTGCAGATACAGTAATAAATCCAAGTGTGCCCAGGAAGGTTCCTGTGCCCTGGATCAAAGTCATCTTTGCTAATAAACCATTAGACTGTTCCCAGTATGTGTATGGGCTTTTCACACCATGTCTTCTACTGAAATCCCAGGTATGTCCTGGATGTTAAACTGCCCAGGGACCATTCCCAATAGACAGTTGGCATTTAGTCACTGTCTCTTCGTGGCTAGAACAGCTAATTAGTGTAGATGTGAGCTATGCCAGGGCAATTGTCCTCCACACCCAGCAGCTTTCCCCAGCACGTTTAACTTGGTGGGATGGCCATAGACCGAGCATCTGAATTAAGGTCCTAAATTCATATCTAGGCAGCTAAATAAAAGTGGTTTCATTCTCCAATTTGTGGAGTTACCCCAAACTCCTGCTAAGGTCAATGGCAGTGACAGGTTTCTAGTGTTCCTGGAAATTAATCTCATTTTATTTGTGTAGAGTTTCAGAAGTCCGATGTTAGATTTGGAAATTTCGACCAAGCTCTGTGTGACAGTCTTTAATATTGGATGGATTATTCCCATAATCCCCCTGGAAAATGCAAACATCCATTTGCAAACAAAACACCAGGCTGACGCGTTTGCACCAGCAGAAGTTGAATGTGGCTGAAAATTTGGCCTTGTGTGGCATAGGAAGTATATTATTTGAATCTTAGCTGCAAAAGTTAGTACCTATAAAGTCTCAGCCAGTGAGATAATAAATTCTGAAACAAAATAGAGCGAAGCCTTTGCAGTTCATGGTTTGCGTCTGTTTCTTGAAATAAGAAGCAGGTTGTGGCTAGTCTTTGTCACATCAGGTGGTATCTAAAACATGAAAAGGATTTTTGGATTCCAGTCCATGGCCGTCATTAATTCCTTTGAAAATCCTCTGTTTATGCCTCATTTCCAAGTTGAATGGGGTTTCTACAGGGACTGCACATGGAATTGCAGAATGGCCATTTGCTACTGATATTCTTTAGTCTTGAAAATGGCTTGTGATTAATCAAAATGAAACCCATGCACATTTTTAATACGGTATCCCATTTCTCTCTAATTATTTAGTGTAAACTATAGAGTGATTTGTTAGCATGATTGGCTTATAGTTTGCTTGTCACATAAAAGCACAGCATGGCTTACAGAATTAACAATATTTTCTAAATTTTAATTTAATTTTAGACTCCTTACTTTAAAAGGTAAGTTATATGTTTGTCACCCAGATATTAAAATGTACTTTCTCCATAAACATATCTTTCTGAATTATCCTTATTAATCATTGTTGTCACAGCAAAGTGACTGGAGGCAAAACAATGAGTCATCAGCAATTAAAACAAATGATGAGAGAAATGAAGCCATTGCATGGACACACTGCTTTTAATCTGTAACGAAGACTGATGCTTATACCAGAAACAAAACTATCCTGGTGGTCTTCATCTCTTCTTCAATCGATATCCCATCTGCATCTTAAAAAGCAAGCTCGACACTGTCTCTCTCTTCACAGGAGGGATGTTTATGACCGTGGCTGTCAGCTGGCTCTAAGTGGTGTCATTCTGTTGGCTTTCATAGAGCTACGCTGCTTTAGGCCAGCTTAAGATCTCAATATACATACCAGGGGTGTCAAAGGGCAGGGTAAAGGTATATGAAACACCTGTCTGAATACAGCGGGATAATCACTTCTTTTGACCGGCTGGTTATACTGTGTTCAGTGCACCCCAGGATGCGGTTTGCCCTCTTGGCTGCCAGGGCACACTGCTGGCTCACATTGAGCCTGCTGTCAAGCAGCACCCCCAGATCCCTTTCTGCAGGGTGGCTCTCCAGCCACTCCTCTCCCAATTTATACTTGTGCCTGGCAGTAGGTGCTTGTTGTGGCACTTTGGCCCCCTCCGTCTCAATATTCCTGTTCTTCAGCCCTGTGTCAGTGAAAGGAGATATCACAGGGCTGGTGTTTTATAAATACTCAGATTCAACACTGCTTTGCTCAGGTCTAATACCCATATAACTCCATTGAATTCCAACCTTAATTTTAGGACTGCCTGAAACGGCCGAAACCGCTGTTATGTCATGTTTTACTACTTGTAAAACAGGGGTAGTGTTACCTGCCTTCTTTGTTCTGCACCGCAGAGCCTCCATAGGCAAAGTGTTACATAAATGCTCTGTATTTGTTATTTCAAATAGTAAATCAAGGGCAGGACAAGTACAGCAAGCTGGAACAGGTCTTAAATCTGCAGACATAAGCAGAGCTGTGTGCGCGAAATGTTTCAGAAATAATATAAAAATGTGAGACTAATTCTCCGTAGTGAAGGAACAAGAGTAATTGCAGAAGTGTAGGGGTGATATGGGAATCATGGGAATTATCACTCGCACAAAATTAACTGCAACAGTGTTTTCCAAGCACACAGGACATGAATATGAAAGATCAGTCAAAAGGACTGGAAAAGTGATCCAGCAGAGCTATAGCAAAAGCCAGAGTCTTGGTGGTTACTGTTAGAAATTGAGGCCTTTAAGGTTTTGCTTCATATGGACTAAATGAACATTACTGACAGGACTCTGCTTATATTGGCATAATTCATTTCCCCACAAAAAAAATTCCTGCACCAGCTAAATCCATAGGAAAATTTCTATTAAGTAAAGAATTAGGTCATGGCGTATGGCTTCAGATGGCCATCACATCAGTGATATATGGGAATATAGTGGTGCAGGACTTCCTGGAAGTCAGGCTTTTTGATATCCTTAATTTGTCTGAAGAGCTACAACTCCATTTCCAGATGCAGGTCAGGTAAATGTGCCTTACTTCAGAAGACACAGAGGAAGGTCAGTTTATATTCAGTAGGAAAGAGTATATTTCTATAGAAAATATACTGAGGTACATATAGAAAATATGAGGTGGCCCATCTTCCCAGCTTTAAAAATCACCATACACTTCATCCTAGCACTGAGATCACCTGTTCTTTATGGAGAAAAATGATGCCTTGAGTGAAAGGGGAGATCAGCCTTGGACACAGCAGGACCAGTCCTCTGGAACACAGCAGAACCAGATATACTCTGGATATGAAGAGCATATACAAAAGATACTCAGCTCCTGGATGCTATTCCATACAGCTCTATTAAGGACCCTCTGATCACAGGTTAAAAACATCTCTTAATCAAAAACATCTGTTCACCAAAAGAGCAGGTTTACAGGAATGGTTGCTTTACTTTATCCAAGCTTTATGGGATTTCCATGTGGTTTAAGAAGAGAAGCCTGAAATACTTAGCTGACTCATGTGAAAATAAGATAAAATAAGTTACCTATTAAAGCTAATTAAGGACAGATTATGTCCTGCTTCTTTAAAGGGATAGTTGTGATTGTAACCCTTCTAACAAACATCTACCTCTGTGCTTTCCTAATGACAAAGGAGGAGGCTGCGTGCTGAGGCCATGGGCATTGTCATGGGGCAACTTTGTGCAGGAGCAGTATGTAGCACCACAAAAAGCAATGATGTTCCTCCTGGGCTCCTCCCTGATGCAGAAATTCCACCGGTGGTCAGTGCTGCTGCAGGCACTTCTGAAAGCTGCTAAGGCTCCTTAATGCCCACTAAAGGAAAAGAGAACCCAGGGGGTGCTCAGCTGTTGAAAGAAACATTCAGTATTTTGTAGAAGTGACTGTCAGAGTCTGTAACATGAGAATATGATGCCTGAGACTGGTGTTTGAAGGGTGAGAGTTTGAAGATAGTTTCCCTCTTCCCATGCAATATCTGCAAGACAAGTACCTTAGACAAGAATCATGTTGTTCCTCATGCAGACTTCAGCTATAACTCAGACAGGGAAGGAAAATACCTTCACTTCTTGCCATTGGAGTCCAAAATATGTCCAGGATATTAATTCAGGCCGTACACTTGGGGAGGAATTTCATGTTCCTGTGAAAATACTCGGAGTCATCGAAACATATAATACTTCCCAAAAGCCCAGAGCTATTCGCAGCTACCAACAATATTTTCTGCAACTGAGCTCCTAAATCTCAGACCTCTGAAAGCCAGGAAATAACAGAGATAAGCCATACACATACACTATTTACCCAAACATCTTTAATTCTGCTGACCCTGAGTGAAGTGATAGAAAGGAGGAAGCACCTGACAGTAGTTTAGCTGTACCCAGTTTATTAGCTATAAGTGTCCTGAAGGGCTGAAGATAATATGGAGCAACCAGGAGAGCTGTGATTGTGATGTGAGGTGCTTCAGGCATCCTCTGCATACGTGGAGAAAGGAAGAGCTGCAAATGCACCTCAACAGAGGCTGCAGTGCCTCATTTCAGCGGTGTGCTGAATAGATCATGCCAGAAGCTTAGCATAATTTCTCTTTTTGTCTTGGGGATTATCATCCGTTAAATGTGAGATGAGTGAAATCTGTGGGTTTTATCCTGGGAAAATGAAAGAGGGGCATTAGATGGCATTGTGTAGGAAGGGTGAGGGGATTACAAAAGGAAATGGAAGAACCATAAATATTAGCAGATGTGTTGCATTTTCAGAGCATGGAAAGCATTTTACAGCAGGCATTTCCCGATCTATTCATTTCAAAGACAGGGAGCACGCGTGTGTGGTAAAGACACAGTATATCACTTACAGATGGCAGAATTATGGATGTCCTCCTCACCTGCATTTGCTTTTAGAGATTTGAGATGAGTGAACTCAACACTGCAGAAGGACACAGGGCATCGTGGGCAGCCTCATGTCTAATTAACGAGTTGTGTCACTCCATTTCCAAGGGCGTGGTTTGCTTCCTTTGGTAGTTTGGTTTTTACCTTGTCTGCCTGCTTTTGATGGAGGAAGGCTGGAAGGGTAGCAAGGTATTGGGTTCTGTTTCAGGAAGAAAAACTGTTTCTCAGACAATCATAGAATCATAGAATACCAGGTTGGAGGGGACCTCAAGGATCATCAGGTCCAGCCTTTCTTGGCAAAAGCATGGTCTAGACAAGATGGCCCAGCACTCTGTCCAGCCGAATCTTAAAAGTGCCCAATGATGGGGAATCCACCACTTCCCTGGGGAGATTGTTCCAATGGCAGATTGTTCTCATTGTGAAAAATTGTCCTCTTGTGTCCAATCGAAATCTCCCTGGGAGTAACTTGTACCCATGATGAACTTGTAACCATGACACAAGATAGCAATCAAGCACAAAGTAGTTTTTTACAGTGTTTTGCATGGAGGTGCTACCGTGTTTGGATAAAAATAAAGGGTACAACTTTATTCTGAAATGTTCCTTTGTCTGTTGTATACGTTGTAAGCACGGTGTGGAGGGTATGAATATGCTTGGAAATGTTTTCAAAAGGTTCATTAGACCCCCCAAAAAAATCACAAATGTAGTCTATGCCCTCACATGTTAACACTTCTATTCCAAGGTGGGAACAATGAGTGGTAATTACAGGTGTGAAAATCATCTCTCTAAATATGGTTCTCTCAGCAGAATGAGAATATCCATGGATATAAATATAGATGGGCGGAGGGAAGCTCGAAAAGCTGTGAACCACTATCTTGCTATCACTGCTACACAGCAGCGCTGGCACATGAGAGTCTGTGATGTGCATCAGGGGTACCTGTTCTTAGCTCCTCTATCCAAGCGCTGTCTTTAAAGTATATTTCAAGCACCTTTTTTCCCCTCTATTTCTTTTAGAGAGAGACAAGATAAAACCTACAAAAGAACAGAAGTCCTCAGATTCATAGGCATTCGCAAAAGACAGAAAAAGGGAATGCAAAAACCTCTATTAGATTGACAGTTGCTGGCAATTCACACACTTCCAAAGCCAGAGCACACTAGAGCATGCAGGAAGCCAACCTCGTGCATCCCTCGCATCAGTAATTGTTAGATCCCACGGGAAAGCAGAGAAGAACAAAGTCCCCACATCCCACCTATTCTCTCTCATCCTTACTTTGGGCATGGCCCCTTAGCTTAGGACCAATAAACTCTTTTGTCTGTACTTCCAGATGCTTCTTCCATTAATTCTTGCTTCCCTCTTTGCAAGCATTTCTATTTGTAGCTCATTTTATTTTGCATGTACCTCCTTAATTTCCTGCTGAGTTCAGATGAGTTCATTCCTCACTCTCACTATCCTCTTCAAGAATATCCAAGGTTGACAGATGCATAGATTATAACAGTATGAATAGCTTATAGCAATAAAATTATTTAATTTTCCTTTTGGTTTAACACAATGGAACCACATTAAGAAAAGAGAAAAAAAAAAGACCACTGTGCTTTGAGAAAAGAGCATGTTCATTTTCAGACATTGCACATAGAAGATCAATTAGATGATTTACATGTACTTTTGGTAAAGTGAATCTCCACTTCTTAAAAATATAGCCCAATGTTATCAATAAACTAATCTGTAGAAATACAGAGGCTACCAAGTCAGTTCTTCACTTAAAACTTTGATTTGAAGTGTGATTTAAAGCCCATTATTGTCAACAGAAGACTTTCCACTGACTTCTAAAGGAGTTTTCATCAGACCATTACAGATGTAACATTTCTGGCTCTGTGGAAGAAATAGAAGCCAGACATGAAAATTAAATCACTTAACTGTGGATTGTGGACAGAAGAAAAACACATTCAGCATATTAAGATGAAACATGCCTGTTCCTCTAATACGCAGAGGAACATAAACAAGAAGAGCAATACTTTAACTTTCTAATAAATTACCTATTCAAGCACTGGTGTATGCTTAAGTGGCAGACATTAAGATATTTTCAGACAGACGACTCCATCCTGTCATTTGGCACCCCGCTGCCACAGCTGTCTTCTGCTTAATTCTAGTCACACCTCTCCTTCTCTGATAGCGCTTTTGTTGTAAAGTCACCTTGTGGGTCTCACACAACCTGATCCATTTTTTACTTTACAGCTAGCCTGATCTGCTTTCCATGTGATTACACAAGAACTCCACCAGAAATATATGCTCAGTGGTAGTGGATAAACCATGGGTTATTTGCAAGGCAGTCTTCATAAGGGTGAGAAACAACAGGGCAAAAATAACTGCTGGAAGATTAAATGTAATGGCCACCCAGCTACAGTTTTTCAACATATTATCAGTTCAGCTTGCTGATAAGAGTGACAATATTATGAGGAATGAAAGCTAGTACCTCTGCATCTGTTTTTTATTCAAATTGAAAGCATGCAGATGAAAAATACCATACTCTAGCCATGAGATTTTCCTCTGTTCTGAGAATGATACCACAGTTCTCCTGGAGGTAATGAGTTTCTCAAAAACACTGCAGTTTGTCAACTAGTAGAGTAGCCATTTCCTTATTGACCATAGGTGCTGGGAAGCTTTAACAGCTGTTGTGTGGTCTGCTAGCCAACACAATGTTAGCAAATGTTCTTTCACGTGAATTGTTAAAATAAGCAAAATAAGAGCTTTTGCTGATCTGCTCTTTTAAAGAGAAAATAAAATCTTTTATATGGTTAAGGAGGGAGAAGAAGAATGTGCATGCTGGCCCAGAACAAACTTTTTTTTGTTGGTTTTTTCTCTGTGCTATACTTCTCTCTGAAAAGTTCTTCCAAGAAAAGTTGAAAGTTCCAAATAATCCCATGACTCCTGGAACTGTGACTTTAATGAAAACAAAAAAAAACATAACAAGATTTTGATGAAAAGATCAGGATGGGAAGAAATACTGTTCATTACAATTATGCTGAAAAGTTGGGGGAGACACAGATGACAGCTACATAATTAAAAAATACTGCACATAGGTATTCAATTCATGGGTACCTCTCTCCATTCCCTACTAGAAAAAAAAGAATCTTGTTCAACTTACAGAAGATTGAAAGGAGACATATGAACCTTCAAACATGTAAATGAAAGCAATAAATTGTTGTCCTGGTTTCAGCTGGGATAGAGTTAATTTTCTTCCTAGTAGCTGCTATAGTGCTGTGTTTTTGATTTAGTATGAGAATAATGTTGATAACACACTGATATTTTAGTAGTTGCTAAGTAGTGCTTACACTGGTCAAGGACTTTTCAGCTTCCCCTGCTCTGCCAGGTGCACAAGAAGCTGGTAGGGGGCACAGCCAGGACAGCTGACCCAGACTGGCCAAAGGGCTGTTCCATACCGTATGACGTCATGCTCAGTATATAAACTGGGGGAGCTGGCTGGGGGGCAGCGATTGCTGCTCAGGGACTGGCTGGGTATCAGTCGGCAGGTGGTGAGTGATTGCATCACTTGTTTTTCCTGCATTTTTGTTCTTTTTTTTTTCTTTTTTTTTTCTTTCTTTTTCACTACAATTATTATTATTATTTATTATTTTTATTATTATTATTGTTATTTTATTTTATTTCAAGGATTAAACTGTTCTTCTCTCAACCTGTGAGTTTTCTCACTTTTACTCTTCCAATTCTCTCCCCCATCCCACTGGGAGATGGGGGGAAAGCGAGCGGCTGTGTGGTGTTTAGCTGCCTGCTGGGTTAAACCACAAAAATTGTTATTCATGTTTTCTGGGAATGGACACCAAAATTATAGGATTAAATCAATACAAGACAGAATTATTTTAAACTCAGAGAATTTCCCAACTACTACTCATGCAAGCAGATTGCCTAGAGAGACTGCTGAACTTCCTGACTGAGGAGGGAGAAGAGGAAGGTTAGTATAAGTAAAGAGGGATAACGGCTGGGACAGAGGGATGGACTAGATGACCGATGGCCCTCTGAATTCTGCTGTTTCATGATTCACCAAGCATCATTTTTCATCAGTTATGGGTTACTCCGTATTCAAATCTTTTTGAATGCCCACTACCTTTTTAAGATTTATTAAGATATGAGGTATTACCATAAATACTTATCACACATAGGTTGTTCTGAACATCTTCACCTCCACCAATGGCATCCCAACTACCCCACTGTCATATTTAACAAGAAAGGGCTCATGGTGACGAGCCTGGTCCTGAATAAATGACCAGATAAAGCATCTATGGACATAGTAGACCCTTCCTTCACCTGAAGGCTTTAAAACAGGAAGGACCATCAAGCTAAACGGATTTATGGAAATGAACAAACACAGTTATTATCCTGTCTATGATGGACATCAGACTAAATTAATATTACTTGTGGTTTTCAGCGAATAGTGACCACACCAACAGCTGATGGCTGGGGGATGAGCAGAAATGGAAACTCCTGAAGGGCAGGAAGCCATATCTGCCTGTTACAGAGCTAGACTATAACCCTAGCTGGCCTTTTTCCTGTTCATTTCCCTTGTCTTGACCAATAAATAAGCAAGCTTGAGCAATAAAATCATGAGAAGGAAAACTTGCTGACTAATGAACTGGATTTTTTCTCATTCCTGACCTTGCTGGACCATTCCACCAGTTTAGAGGATCATTAATCAACAAATCTCTTTCATTTTATCTTTGCCTGGAAAATGAAAAGGTTCACACTTTGTTTCAATGTCACACACATATAGCTTATAAAGGCTTATTCAATGAACAAATACATGCTTTAATAAATGGTTTACCAGTTGTTATAAAATCTCCTTGGTCAACAGATTGCCTACAATCATGGCTTCTCAGCTCCCACTACCACTTCTGCTTTTGTATTCTGCTCTGTTACTTTTACACAGTGTTTACCATTAACAATCAAATTAAGATTTTAAAATATTCCTTCATATATAATGTGACTGAGAAGACTGAAAATATTTTATTTTAAGACTCCTTCTGATACCAGGAAACAAAGACCTTATTTTTTTCTCACTCCTCGTGCTTAAGAGAAACAATAGAAACCAATGTATCCACTAGCAAACATATATTAGTCGCTTGGATTTATGTCTGAAACTTCTCTATTAGAGACCACTTAATTAGATGCATAAATCCTGTAAATGATGTCAATGTTCATAATTAAATGAGACAATTGCAAAATCAGCTGCAGCACAAAATGTAGATAAATGTGGGAAGGAACAATAAGGGATTGCTTTATTATAAATCTGCATGACTAACACTACCATAGTGATGTAGCAGAGAACCTATAACATCTGCTTCATACATATGAAAATTCAATTAAATTATCAGCCATGAATTACTGTAGCAAAAATATCAACAATGAAAACTTTGACCTAATTATTTTAAGATTTTTTAAGCAGAAAAAGGTCATATTTCAGTATGATGAAGTTGGTAGATTCATTTTATGATCCCTAAACAGCTTAATCCTGTAAAGTCTTTAAAAAATATATATTTCACCAATGGCAAGAATACCAAAAGGGTGCGGGGAGACTGATTAAAAATTTACCACTGCTTAGAATAAAATCAAATAACACAAAAATAAAAGGCAGTAGCTTAACTGTAAATTGTCGTAGCAATCAAGGCTCTGTTAATTAGGGTATTTTATACCAACTCAGGGTCCATATCTGAGTCCAAGGTGCATCTCATTGTTTCTTTAGAAGAAATATCTATTTTCATGAATAAGATAGATGGTTCTGTCACTCCAGTAGTTTAGTGGGAGGAAGAGGAGTTTAGAAGAAAAAAAAAAATGGCCAGGAAAGAAGGATTTCAGATGTTTTCACCCTCCTTGCATATAAAGCATACAGTACTGACTGGAACATTGACTTTGCTTGCAGTCTGTATAAATACACATTTGTATGTATAATTACACATAAATGAATACATACATATTTATGTGCATATATATGTACATATATATATACATAAAAAACAATATATCCCTCTCCTTTTGGTCTCTCTCTGAAACAGGTCAACTTTTGACCACACTAA
Source organism: Theristicus caerulescens (assembly GCA_020745775.1). NCBI lineage: Eukaryota > Metazoa > Chordata > Aves > Pelecaniformes > Threskiornithidae > Theristicus > Theristicus caerulescens. The sequence continues at coordinate 122,306,467 of CM036559.1, read as the reverse complement.
GACCTAGCCAAACTGCTATCCTTAGGGAATATACACCCGACAGATATTATCCTTTCAGATCAGAAGTGAATTTTAATATTTATCCCCAAATAGATCTTGATGACAGATGGACTGTTCTTTCCATGAATAATAATTAGGAGTTAGGTTCTCCAACTGGATCTGGCAGACCTCTTGCAAAAGCAAACCTCAAAGTCTTTGGGCAGATGCTCAAGTTCACCACCATAAAGTCTCAGCTGAAGGACTGTCTCCTTCATGGGTAACATCTTACAGTGCTCCGTGATTCAGTGCTTAAAAAATATACTGCTCCTGATGCCACATTTACTGCTGTGTGAAATATGCAGAACTGAGCCCAGGGACACAACTAGCCAATTGCCCCATGTCCACATTCTCCACCTTGGCAGTACCAGGTAATGGCGTCATCTGCTGTTTCTTGTAGGCTGTCAAATCCATTGTCAGTGCTTAACAAAGAATAATACTAACAGGACATATTTAAAGCATTGGCTTGGTGTTATCAAATGGAAAACAGCTAGATGGGAGGGTCACTTCAAGGATTTATCCCTGAAGGCTTTCAAGTAAGGTGTATAAGCAGAGACCTTCCTTTTGCGCTAAAGGAACAGCTCAGCATGTTCTTTGCCCTTGCATGGGCATGCAGAAGAGTATAAAAACTGCTCTTCTCCTCCTCTTCCATATTAAAGGCTTAGGGATAAGGGTAGTCCATAGGCTTAATGGACGGCAGGTAATACACATCCTTGGAGTTGGAAATTGTTGCAGAGCTTAAAGAAGGCATGACTATACCATAGCTGCTGAAACAGGCTATTTTTGGGGTTTGGAAAAGGCAGCTCAATTCCCTGGCCTTTCCCCAAGTTTTTCCGGGAGGAGGTTAGTTCACCTGAACTCATAAATGCCACAGAGTTTCTATTCAGCCAGACCTGTACATCCAGACCTCTAAGGAGAAAGCCCTTTAGACCAGGAAGGTTCAACCCTGAGGTAACCCTTACCTCTGAAGGGGACGAAGCTTTAAGAAAGGTGATCTGAATCTCTGGAACAGATTTGCCAAAATAAACCCACAGGTCACTCCAAAGCTTGCACTCTGCGAGGAAAGTTGAGAAGAAGAGCACTTGGTATGTGTGGGAAGGTGCCAGCAGTCATTCATGGCTCAAAGCTAGCTGGACACAAGCCAGCCCTGGTTCAGGCACTGTCTTATCAACTGTGCTTGCATGGCTTCCATATCAGAGCTGGCTGGAGTACAGGTGGCTCAAAACACAGGTGGGGAAGACACAGACACAACTGTCTGCACCCCTCCAGACAGATGTGCCCTCAGGCCTGATCAATCTTGCATCAAGCTGGAGTCCAATATTTGCTCCTACACGTGCTTCCTCTATTGCACCCTGCCGCAAGGCTGGTAGCTCACAGGTTTCACAGCCTGTTTAGAGCCTGTTGTATTGGATGTACACAGTACCAGAGCAGGAGAGGAGCCATGGTGCTGCAAAGCAGCAGGGGCCATATTCCCCTAACCATAAAAAAGTACATTTTCCTTCTGAAACTTGGTTCTGGGCCTCTTCATTGCCATGTGGTCCACTGCAGCCCCTTTTGTCTCACACGATCTAGAGCACTAGGTATTAGTGTTGTGATGCTCGGTCACTGAGAGTACACCTGTGCTGCCTGGGCATTCCTTTACCCTATAAAACCATATCATTAAAAAAAAAAAAAAAGCAAAATGCAACAAGCCGGTCATGATGCAATTCTGCCCTGAGGCTGAGACAGAAGAGAATGAGCTGCTTCTGACAGATGTCACATAAAGCACCACCTGCAGATGGTGATGCTCTGCAGTGTTCAAGACACCTGCATAATGCACCTGCATAAACTAAACTGAGTTTTACCTTACTCACACACATACACACATACTTACCAGCCTATTTAAAATGCAGTCACATGTCCTAATGGACAGCTCTTCTGTCACACAGCGCCAGCGTATTAGCAATGTTTGGTTTAAATATCTAATTTGCAGAGGAAGAAAGAACAAACCTGTATCATGGATTTTCTTCCAATCAGAAGGCAGATGGAGTGTTATTAGCTAGAGATAGCCTATGTTATTAACTGAGATATAGGTCATGTCCTTGTAGATGGCTAATATGGTGTCTTTGCTTCCATTATTAACTGAGATCTATATGGAGTAAATGGAGTCAATACGGTGAGTAGAGTTTATAGTGATAATCTGGATCAAAAATAGGCATCTACTGTGTGATGAGCTGCTGATGAGAATCGCTCCCAAGGCTCCAGTCTGTTGCCATCTCAGCTCTACTGAGGTCACCAAAAGTCAGGTGCAACAAACTTACACCTGCATTTCACAACAGCTTGCTATGGCCTGTACGCATTCCTTTCTTTAGCTGCACTGATACTTTATCCATGTATATTAGCAGCTGATTTCAGTTATAATAGCAGATTTAATATGTCAGGTTTTAGAAAAATTCCCCTCTGTCATATAACTGAACGTGGAATCACTATTGATTTTTAACAGCTCTTGCTTGTTCGCCTTTTCTTGTACCTGTAATTACAAGCGATGCTAATTGTTAACACGTGTAGCAATACGCTCCTGTCACTCTCCCATCACTGCATCTCATGGCCCTGCTGAGTCCTGAATCCACTTTTTTCATTTTTAATTCACTGACACCAGGAAATCCCTAAAGCTTTTACCATGCCCAGAAGCAACTGCCCTCAGATCTCACTGACATCTTGGTGAGATTCCTCTGACTGAGAGCAGACATCTACTTGCAGCATCTACAGCTGAACCAGTCACCCTCCCCTTGGCAGGGGATAAAAAGAGTGCAATTCAGTGCATCCTCATCGTATTGTCTTCCTCTGCAGTTTTGAGTGTTTCAGTGTGGCATATACTTAAAGAGGCCTTAGCGAAAGATTTCTTCAATGAAATTAGAAAAGAGACAAACCAAAAAACCCTTGCATTCAGTGCTCTTTACTTCATTAGTAGGTTAACAAGACCAGACAGGAGAACTGTGATATTTGTGTTCCAGGCAGACTTCAGATTCACACCTATTATGATCCAAAATTATGTTTTTAATTAATGTGTTCCCTTTCCCAATAAATATTCAAAAAAACCCTAACAGTAAAGTACTGGATGTGCTGAGATTCAGAGCTAGTCAGAGCCCTTTGTGTTTTGAGCTTGCTAGGGTCTGGCTTCTCAATTTGATTACACTGCTGTAAATTACAACCTGGTTAATAATGTCACACACAAGCAGTGTAGTCAAGAAAAATACTGGAACCAAGATAGGAGCTGTACGAGCTTCATGTCCCAAAACTGCAAGGCCCCATGTGCCCTAAGCATTCCCAAATTTCACTATTTTTTGCAAGTATTTTTATGCTCTCCATGTGTTTGAGTCATATATACACTTTTTGACTACAGAATAATCCTAGATTTTTACAGAACAATGTAAAGCAGTCTTGGTATGGCAGATGAAGAATCAGCCTCCAGTCAGGATAACAGAAATGGTAAGATACATAGATGCCAAGACACTGTGTTGCTACTGTATTATAAGGATATATCTCAGGATGAATTTGACACTTTTCAGCTTTTTTTTTATATTCATTCTTTGGCAATGGAGTTGATTTAGGAAGAAGTCTTTTAGGTAACTAGAAGTCCGAAGCTATCTCTTCCTGGCTCAATAATATATTTTGCAGTCAGGACCTACCTGTCTCTATTGTCCATCTGTCTGGCAGATGTCTGTGAGGGAAGTCCCCCACTCCTTGGGTGGTTTTTGAACAGCAACCCGCATGGTGGCAGCACAACTGAATGGTTTCCATAATTCACACCCTATGAATATCCAGAACAGCATCATTTTCACACTGTAGCTTCAGCTTTTCAGTCTCCCTGAAACTTCAGAAGCAACTTTCTTCCAAAAGATAAAAAAATATCTACAGGGTAAAGAGTAGACATTGAGTTCAGTAGCCAAGGAGTACAAAGCCATAGAATCATAGAATCATTTAGTTTGGAAAAGACCTTTAAGATCATCAAGTCCAACCGTTAACCTAGCACTGCCAAGTCCACCACTAAACCATGTCCCTAAGCACCACATCTACACGTCTTTTAAATACCTCCAGGGATGGGGACTCAACCAGTTCCCTGGGCAGCCTGTGCCAGTGCCTGACTACTCTTTCAGTGAAGAAGTTTTTCCTAATATCCAACCTAAACTTACCTTGGTGCAGCTTGAGGCCATTTCCTCTCATTCTATCACTTGTTACTGGGGTGAAGAGACCAACCCCCACCTCGCTACAACCTCCTTTCAGGTAGTTGTAGAGAGCAATAAGGTCTTCCCTCAGCCTCCTCTTCTCCAAACTAAACAACCCCAGCTCCCTCAGCTGCTCCTCATAAGACTTGTGCTCTAGACCCTTCACCAGCCTCATTGCCCTTCTCTGGACACGCTCCAGCACCTCGATGTCCTTCTTGTAGCGAGGGGCCCAAAACTGAACACAGTACTTGAGGTGTGGCCTCACCAGTGCCCAGTACAGGAGCACTATCACCTCCCTAGTCTTGCTGGCCACACTATTCCTGATACAAGCCAGGATGCTCTTGGCCTTCTTGGCCACCTGGGCACACTGCTGGCTCATATTCAGCCAGCTGTCAACCATCACCCCCAGGTCCTTTTCCACCAGGGAGCTTTCCAGCCACTCTTCCCCAAGCCCATACTGGGGCCATCAGTCTCTCCAAAGGCACTTGATATCACACCCTCCAGGACCCTTCTCTGGATGGTTTTCCACTTCAGGATCTGACTCTCCTGGAAAAAATTACTTCCTGCCCATTGTACTGATAATGTGTTGAACTGTCACAAAGGGTAGCTACTCTGCAACTTTATAAATATGGATATGCATTTGTATATTTGCTTATATATTATATATTCAAGAGACCTTGACTGGTGTAGGTATTAAAAAGGGGGGAAAATGAACCTTACTTTTCAAAGTTTATCATCCCAAAATAAAACAAGGCACAAGAAATGGATCCAGTTAGGAAAGCACAAAGAGACCATGAGATTTCATTTCTTTTCGTTCAGTTTCATTTCCACTAGCAGACTGAGGCTGAACAATGAAATAGTTAAATATTCTGGATTAAACATTTATCTCAGAGCATTTGCCTTTTCACACATAAATTAAATTTTCTTGTTTAATCTCTGCTTTTCTTCTAATTATCTCTCTCCACACACACTAATGGCTCACAGCTAGCATCTCTCTTCAAGCAAGATGATTAGGAAGTGTCTGTTGTTGTTGGGCTTTCTTTTTTTCTTTAATTTTTTCCTCCTGGAGATGATAATATTATTCACTTTCTATGCAGAAGCATTTATAACAATATACATAAGAGGTAAGAATAGACCAACAATTCAGGCACCTTCTCCTAGAACGGGACACAACTTACACTTTTGATATTAGATTTTTACAGATTCTTTAAAATGAAAATTCTTGTAGTTCTTCTTCCACCTTGACAGATATGATTTCTCTCTCAGATTAAACATTGATCTTTTGTGTGTATGTGTGGGTAATGTTTTACAACTTAATATCTGGTAAGACTTTATTACAAAGAAGCACAACTTCGTTTCCTGTGCATTTTAAAGGTGTGGGTAAGAAAGTATAAAATTCAGGCCAAAGGATGTAAATAGCATCTTTCTGGAAGCTACATGGCTAGGAGAAATGAACTACAGGGCTGGATCCTAAAACTTCTTCATTTCAGTTGCATAGAAGGTAAACACAACTCTCTGCTCCCCTAATGAAAGACAACCTTCAGCCCCAGATTGGACTTTGAAAAGCCTTCCTGGAGCACTTCCTTTTATATATAGAAATGTACATAGATGTAAATATATATATATACACACACATATATAACAGCAATATATAAAAATTGTAATACAAAGTATTTGTATCACTGCTTTCTACTAGGAAGAATTAGATCTACCCACATGCATAATGTTGCATATGGATTAAGCTCTCCCTTTACTGTCAGTGTGAAGTTTTAAGTGGTCATGTCCTTTAGGAATGTGACAGCCTTAAAATCTTCAATTGGACAGAGGTATAGATTGATAGACAGACAGCTACATCCATATGTGCATACTCCCAAAAACATACACACTTTTCTGCAAGGATGTGTACCTCTAAAGCATGTTATTAAGGGCATTGTCCAAATATCTCTTAAACACAGACAGGCATGGGGCATTGGCCACCTCTCTAGAAAGCCTGTTCCATAATATAATAATAAAACTATTTTAAAGCATAATAATATGCTTTAACTTTTAGTCAGCCTTAAAGTTGTCAGGCAGTTGGACTAGGTGATCGTTATAGGTCCCTTCCAACAGAAATATTTTGTTCTGTTCTATTCTGGTCTATTCTAGTCTATTTTACTTGCTTTTAGATAGCCAGTGAAGCTCCTGAGTCTGCCCTCAGTCTGGATACACAGTATAAACACTAGGATCAACTGAAAGAAATTAAACAGCATACAAACTACTGTGTCTATATCACTGTGAAGTTTAATTCTGATGTGATTTTTCATCGCTTCAAAAATATGGCTTTCAATTGACTTTCCTTTATATATATCACATCACAAACAAGTACTTCTCACTTGCATTTGTGTTCCTCTATACTAGCTCATCAGAGCATTTGGCTATCATTTGGCTCAAAGCTCTCCAGCCTTGCCAATTAGTTGATGAAGAACCATTATGAGACAAATATATCATCTGCATTTTAACTGCTTGAATGGAAGGTTATTGAAGTAATAACTGGCAACATTAAAACCATTAATAAAATATGGGCTGGGAATAGCAAATTACAAATTTCTGTACCTAGTTCCCAAAATAAATTTGTTCTTGAAGGTAGTTTTAGCACTCACGATGACATAGATGAATCATGCTGATTAAAAAGGAGTGAAGAAAAGATTATCACTTTAGCATAGAAACCACTGGCATCATTATTGGTCTCATCTAAATAAAAAGTGTTAAATTTTTCAGTGGCTTCATAGCCTTGCTGTGAAATTGCAGGTGTCACTGTGTACTGGTAGTTGAGCACAAGATAAGGCAAAAATGGAGATAAAGTAGGTTAGACCAAGAACAAAAGCCCACAAAGCATCAGAAGAGTGATAGTTCTGTGGCTTTAAAACAGGGTCTTCGTGGGCTTCCTTTTGTAAATGAAATACTTGTATTGCTTCTGCCAGTGATGAGATGTCCCTTACAACATGAACAGACACAATCACTTTGAAGGAGCCAATATCTAGTAAATGAGTAAAGATTTAAATTAACAAGGTGCTTAATATTGTTATCACAACCCAAAGACATGAATAAGCTTCCTAGAGAAGGAATGAATAGGACACAGGACTGCGAAGTACTCTCTCTCTGCCACATATTTACAGGGAGACTGTAGGTGTGCCTCTTTCCTTCTCTATACTTTTCTTTCCTCTCCCACTCTCTCTGTCTTCTTGTCAATTTAAAATTTAAACTCTTTGCAGCAAGACTGGCTCTCACTATGTGGTTTGTACAGTCCCTTGCACAATGAGGCACCAATGTAATGCAAATTGCAGTATTAAATATTCATACAAAAGCTTCATAGTGCGACTGCATGAAATCAGAACAATCAGGGAACAGGCATAAGCTGAGCGCCTAGGTAAGATGAAGCACAGAGATTTCTATTACAATTGCAGCCTCATTAGAGGAAGTGTGCTGACATAAGCTGTGTTTTCATTGTCGTAAGCCCAATTTCATAACCATGTATTAGAGTTATGAGTTCTCCTAGCAAGCCATAATGTTTTCACTTTTGGCTGTGCAATCACATATTGTTAGCTTAAGACATTTAAACTTTATAAATGGCTCTGTAATATGTGGTCTTTTCAGCTATAAAATTGTCCCTTAAAAAATAATCTGAGGCATTGGTCACTGGAGTCAATGTCACCTAACAGCAAATAAATTTTGGCAATAAATTAGAAGTTAACTACATAACTGCAAGCAATTCCTTCAACTAAGAATTAGTCATATATTTTTTTTCCATCTAATAAAAACATCACTAAAATGCTATGCAGTGTTCCTGTTCCTATCTGATGCTTTGCTTCAGAAATGGTAAAGGATGTGTCCAATAATGAATTATTTGCAGCAGTTTGCAGGACTTTGCACTGAGAATTTTAGCAGGAATGCCTGGATTGATGCAGCCTGTTTAGGAAAACTTGCCTTACTTTATAATTCAGATAAGGAGACAAGAAAACCACATATGAATGGCTTGGTAACTCAAAAATACACTGAGTAAAATCAAATCCACACTCAATAAAAAGCTTTTTTTTTGGCCCTTTATTAAATGATTGAGCCTGTCTCTGGATATATTATCTGTCTATTTAGTCTGTAAGCTGTTCAAGGCAGCTTTTATCTCCTGTTCATCATGAAGCACGCTTTTCTTGTAAATTATAGCTGTGGAAGCTCATTCTTCCTCAATACTTCCTTACTGAAACTGTTTCTTTTTAGAGGAAGAAAACAAGGCTGGTGTGCATCATAATGAATTTATATGCAGTAGAGTTTATATAAATACAATTTTATCACGGTGGACAAGAATTGAAATCTCAGGGATTTGACTTAGGGTTAATATTTTGCACTGTAAAGCTTTAGACCACACGACTTCAAGGAGCTCTCTAAAGGTAGACTTTGGATAGTATTTTCAGAAATGACCAATAACGCTTACAGCTGAATGATAAGTGGGCAACAAACTTAACCCAAAATCTGGCATTTACAGATAATCATCAGTTTAAGAGATCACAGCAAGCTGTTATGACTTTATCATTCTTACCTCCTTCTGATGTTTGATAGCAAAACAAATCCTCATGTGGCACACTGCCTGTAGAACTTTGTGAGTGCAGCTGCAAGACAGGAACCAAAGCATAGCAGGGCCAGTGGGGTTGTGTTGCCACCAGCATGACCAAGCAGGGACAAAACCCACCCAAACCCCCTCATTCCTGTCAGAATTATGCATTGAATTTGAGAGTGTTCAGAAACCTTGTCCACTGTAGGCATAAAAATGAAGCAGCACTCAGAAGCATCCTCAAAGCTCACCTTCATGAGAGCTCATGAGATCTTCATCTCTCTCACACCAGTCCAGAACAACTGCAAAGGGTGCTGGTCTGGACTTGCACTCCTGTGGCTTCGACAGAGCTGCCTTTACACCGGACTGTTCACAATGAAGGCAGTGATTGCTGTTTTGTTGGTACTTGCAGCAATATCAAAGTGTATGGAAAGACTTTCCCTATTTGTTTCTTTAAAGGACTTATATGTATTTATTTGATGAAGATACTTCTTACTGGTAGCAGCATATAATAATAATAATAATAATAATAATAATAATAATAATAATAATAATAATAATAATAATAGTTAGAACCATGTCTGTAGTCTCTAGGTATCTGTTTGTGTTACAGTAATATCTGACCATTTTGACCTTTGACCAAAGCTCCATGGTACCAAAAGCTTCACTAGCTCCAGACTGCAGCTGTTTCACACCAAAATCCAAATTCCATACCCAATCTATTTTTCTCCAAACTATAAATGCACAGATACATCTTTGTGAGAGAGCCCCTTGCTGATAACCAGAGAGGAGAGTTCATTCCTTACTTCCCCATCCAAAAAAGAGGGAAGGGCTGAGCAGGTCAAGGGTGCTTTTATGGGAGATCTTCATAGATGAAATGTCACAGTGGTCAGACAGAAGAGAAAGCAGAGGTTAGACGTGGGAGGTAAGCATGTTCCAGTTTTGCTGTTGGGCTGCATATTGACACAATACTGCAGAGCACGTCTCATTTGCCTGCTGTCCACAGAAAGAAAATCTGGACATATGGTGTGGCCATGAAAATGCAGATTGAATCCAGGTAAGTCAACAAGTCTAGACACAGCCAGAGATATGAGCTGGCTGATGACCTGATCCTGTAGGCTTGGACACATACTGGCAGCGTACAGAGCTAGGATATTCCTGCACTGATATCTTTAGAACTTTGAACTGACTGTACACAAAAAATGCACAAGATTATTTTTTTTTTTATACTGTCAGCAACTGTTGTTGCTACTGCTGGCTTCTGATTCAATAGCAACATGGGCATATTTCCTTAATAGGAGAGGTTGTTTTTTTTTCCCTGAGAACTTCATGTTCTGAGTGAGTTTATTCATGAACCATGGAAACATCATTAACATTCACTCTGAGCAAAAGAACAGCTTTTACTGCATCCACATTCATTGGATGTCTCACTCGATCCCATATGTTGCCTATCACATTGAGCACTCATTCCCCTGGACCGTTTGCTCCCAGTAAACAGAGAGCACATTCTGGGAAGTACAACAATGTATCTTGAGAAAGCAAATGGTTTTTAGCTGCAAGAGAAACACAACACAAATGTTTTGAGTGATGAAATGGAGACAGGACATTTTCAGCTAGCTTCAGAGGAGTTCTTATAAAACTGATGCTGACCTATTAGGACTTACAATAGCATTTAATTAATCATGTGGGGAAGTGTTTGTAGCATAACTCAGCCTTGTAAATTCTGGGGTTTGTTTTTCAACCCACACTGTGTAACTTTCCCTTCTGATTCAAGTATGAATTTTGCAGCTGAAATACCAAAGGGCAAAAAACCCACCCTAAGGTTTTTTAAGCTTTTTTTCCCCCACTAGCCTGTATTTCAGCACTATGCTTGAGGACTGCCACTACATTCATATTTTTGATACATCTCGTATAAGACATACTTCTTTCCATTGTGTTTGTACAATAAGAGTCTATTAAATACATACCAAGGACAATTAGACATTATTGCAACTATCATATTTATTAATAGTTATTACCACCAATCCATTTCATTACTTGTCACTAGCTTCTTACACTGACCCAGCAGTCAAGAAAGAACAGCAAATTTAAGGGAAGATTTCTCCTTCAGAGTTGTAGCCATGAGGATCCCTTCCTTCCTTTCTTCCATCTATTTCCAAGTCTTACCATTTGTATATTTATGACATTCAATCAAAACCAACTCTCTGGATTCCCATGTTTTCCTTCCTTGTTCTGATGGAGCAAACACATTTTCATCTTGCCTCCCTTTGCTCTGGAAAGTGTGCTAGTTAGCCATCTTTAAAGAATTTCCAGCCTTAGAGCAACCTTAAAAGAACCATAACTGCAGACAGACACTGGAACAGAAGAGTATACTGTAAGGTATTCAGATACATCACTGTTTCTGAGTACCGTATTACCCAAGTGTTTCTACACTGCTTAATTGCATTCCACTTACCCATAGTCACTATGAAAAAAAAAATACCAAAACCAGACACATAAAATAAAGCACCCTACAAATAATACTCAGATAACTCACGATGGGCCAAATCTTTAAAAAAAAAAAAAAAAAAGCTTTCTAGTGATTCTGATTGATGCGCCAACATAAGTCTTCACAGTTCTTCACATCTTCTATTTCAATTCACTGTGATAGATTTCCAAACCTGGCTTAATCATCACATGAAGGTCATGAAAACTAAAGGGGATGGACAAGAAATAAGAATGATGTCTGTAAGGTGCCTGGATGAAATAAACTATGAGCTTTTTGCATGAGTATCTAAAGTAAGTGTAGTTCTTAAGCATTCTTCTCACAAATTAATAATAAATCTGCCATTGGTTATCATTTTTAATTGGGAAGGGAGGACTTTTAAAAAAAAAAAAACTTAAACTCTGGTGTCCTATCTATTATTTTGAGGTAAAGCAGCTGCAGTAGTGGAAGGGATCAGATGAAGACATATGAAAGCATGATAAGCACCTTCAAAGTCTGTGGACAGTAGCCAAACTGAAGCTGAGGAGTACATCACTTGATGATTAATTCCAATAAAAGAAACTGAGTTACTCAGTGACATTCCCCATTTCCCACAGTTTTATGTTCTGTTCCCATGGCCTATGGAAAATCATCTGCGGCTGGAGCCAGCCACCAGCTTTGTGTTAGCTTTCCAGCTCAGGAGGCAGAGCACCCAACATAATGTCGTTCCTGGGTTCCAGCAGCTCATGCCCCAAAAGCTGTTTTACCAAAAGGAAATCTACTGGGTCCCAATCATATGCTTGACTGCAGCATCCCATTTATAACTTCCCTCCTTTCCCCAGAACAGTGCAAGGCTGCGCTGTGCAAAGCTTGTGATGACTTTTTCCTTTTTTTTTTTTTTTTTTTGATAGATAGCTGACAGCTGGTGTTGCTTACTGCCAGTAAATAATAGTTCTCCCAAAGAGAGCGCACTGGGTCTCCAGTCAGCTCTTTCTCAAGCATGAAGATCAGTCACCTTAACAAAAATATTTGTCACTTGTGCTTTTTTTCAGTTGCAGCTGGAAAAATAGTTTTTTCTGGTGTTTCCATAGCTCCCAAAGGCCCCAACAAGCTCCAAGGCCACTTTAGGATGGGCTTACACTAACTATGTTTTTAGAAGTATTTTTTAGTCAGTGAGTTATCAATCTAAAGGAAGAAACAAAAGCATGAGGGAAATGGGAGAGATCACTTGCAGAGTGAGGAAGGGAGCTTGATCTTCCCAGTCTGAGCTTGGTGCCCCACTCTGTGCGTCACACACTTCGACACCCAAAAACCCAACAGTGGCTTAAGGGAAGGGCTGTGGGCAACAGGCACAGGAAGGTAACTATGGGGCTGAACGAAGCAGGGAGAAAACACAGGGTCCCTTGTGCAGGAGCCCATCTCCCCACAGTGGGGCAAGAGGTACAGGTGGGAAGGGGGTCAGGCAGAGGATTTTGGCACATGTGCAAGATGAGCAGCTGATACCCCCCAGGCAAGCGCCCAGAGGAGATGCATGGTTGGGTTGTCCTTGAGATTTGCCGCCTACCTGCCAGTCCCTCGAGCTCCCTGATAGGTTTGGGTTTGAGTTATTGCTGCCAGCCCTTTGGATGAGGTTTTCTGTCTGTTTTATAACTATTTAGCACCAGCTTACTCGATATGTCTTTTATATCTATAATGATGAAATAAAACATTATAAATTTACCCAACAGATGACAAATCCACTGCTCAGACATTCCTCCCAATGCAAAGAAACTGCTTTTAATTGTAACTATTGGCGCAGAAGGGCTTCCTACACTGCAGATGATCCGCCTTTATACACAGCACCATTTGGTTTGTTTACTTTTACAGAGGAGAAATATGAAGCTGATAGAAATAGTACAACTGAAACGTTCACAAACTCTTGATAGTTACAGACAGACTTCACCACTGCTCCAGCAGGACACATGCCATCAGCAACAGCCACAATGGGCCCTCAGTCTTTCAGCTGCTTCTCCACCCTGTGATCAGGAGAACATCCACCTCCTAACAGAGGTGGGCTGCAGCCACTTTATCTCCTCTGTCCCTTAACAACTCCCTCTCTGGTTATAGCAGTGATATTAGTGGTTTTATACCGCAGTATTTGTGTTGTCTCAGATTGACATCCCAACAAGTCATCATCCTCAAATCACATCCCTGAAAGCCAGACTAGAGAGCTCCAATGCAACTAATTTTTTTTTTAATGTTTCTTTATACCTTAAAGCTGACTGTCGAAAAACATTTGCACAAATTCCCCGCTCTTTCTTCACAGCAAGCTTAGTGACATGAAACCTATGCACGTTTCAAACCTACAAGCTCCTGTCAGCTCCACTTTTCCTTTCCAGTGGGGTAGGAAGCTTGGCAGCAATGCCTTTGGCTGCACTGCCCAGGAGCAGGGACACTATGTCCACCAGCCTGGACAGGCATCAGCGGAGGCTCAGACATTTCATGGAGCTGCACAAGGAAAATAGATAGAGCCAGAGTCCCCGTGGCCACTCACATTTGTAATGTCATAAAACAAGAGGAAAACATCAGAAAAGAGATGTGAAGAGTGAGAGATAAGCTGACGTCTTCCAGTATCAAGACTAGGAAAACAAGCCTGTGCACAAATAACTAGTTAGGGTTAACAGCTTTATATCGCTTTCTGCTTTAAATGAACATGTTCGTTAAGAAACTCCCATCTACACATACTTCAAGACCTTTTCTGAAACTCAGTGCCTGAAAAGCATTATCTTTTTTCCTAATAGGCCAGCCAACTTACCAGTGATTTCTAAGGAGGAATTTCGAATCCTCTATGTATTAAACATTTGTTTTTCTCACTCCTGCTTGTTGTCAGTAGATTGTATATTTCTTTCATGTGCAGACCATCTCATGTCTTATATTGCATTATTTTGGAGCTACTTATCATATTGCTGTTTGCAATTTCAAGTAAAGTTCTGTTTAACCTTTTCTCTGACAGTCTGGCTTTCTCCATGGCAACCTCTATGAATATTTTTTTCCCAGTTCATATCTGTAGTCAGCTGTGACATTACATATTTGAATTATGATGGAGTCAGGAGACCTCGTCTACCTGATGCAAGGCCAGCAGTGCCCACACTCCTTGCCATGGTGGACACCTTAGCTTAATTTCCTGCTGTGATGAGTCATAGAATCATAGAATCATAGAATCACAGAATGGTTTGGGTTGGAAGGGACCTTAAAGATCATCTAGTTCCAACCCTCCCTGCCATGGGCAGAGACACCTTCCACTAGACCAGGTTGCTCAAAGCCCCAGCCAACCTGGCCTTGAACATTTCCAGGGATGGACCATCCACAACTTCTCTGGAAAACCTGTTCCAATGCCTCACCACTCTCATAGTAAAGAACTTCTTCCTTATATCTAATCTAAATCTACCCTCCGATCACACGCATGTAGACTGAGCAGCGTATGCACAGGAACTCATTTTCCTTCCCAAAAGCTTTGGATAGACATGCATCAGATTGCAGACCTGTCCATTTTTGGGAGGGCTTCACAAGGAAGTCAGTAGCAGGCCACAGGCCAGATGAACCCTCTTCGTGGGTCAGAGACCGACCACAGGTTATAGACTAGGCCTTTAATGCATGTAGTGGCTACATGGTACTTATTTGTATGATCGCGTGGAAACCCTAGCTACACAATGACAGGAGTATGTAGATGTACGAGTTAGGAGTGTATAATAAAACAAGATCATTCAGCAAGATAAGCAGGGAAGTCAGTATACCAGCTCACTATATTCCCACAGCCAGTTCCCAGAGAGTACAGTTCTCAACATTTTATTGCTAGCACTGCGGAGGAGAGGTGGTTATACTCTGCTTTCCTACCAGATGACATTGTGGAGCATCAACAGGCAGACTAATTTTCTCTATTCCTTCCCAAGGAAACACACCATTGTCCTGCCAGTTAATAAAGTGTAACCACCTACAGAAAGCTGCAGCAGTCAGAACAAAGACTGATCATGCTGCTTACAGCATAGATCTCTAAGTCACAGACAGAAATAATCTGTGTGACATGAATACAACACATTGCCCCCAACATTCAGCATCATGGCCAAAATCCAGAAGGATGTCTGTCCATGTATTTTTGAAGCTTCAGGTCCTTTGCCTTTTTCCACTTCAGTTGCTTTCAGGAAACTGTAGAATCTCCAAAACTGATTGTTTTGGTGTTGAAGATATCCACAGATTAGTTTAGCTCTGATCCAGCCTCCTTCTCAGCCTGATATATAACCAGTCATTGTCTATAGAGAACTATACTGAACTATAAACTCAGCTGAATGATTCTGAAATGATAAGTCATATAATTCTACTTATAGCTAATTTCAGTAACTGTGATGAATTGTATAACTATATAGTAATTGATACTATAAACTGAATGGGCAACAGTCATCGAAAGAAGAGTTCAGAGGCTGAAACTAAAATAGCGGTTTCTTTCTGTTTAACATAAAAGATGGCTAGTACTGAAAATATTGTCGTAGTAAACAAGTTCTCTGTTATCCATTAGCTTCTCCATGAATATGAAGGGAAGTTTATTTCCCTATACCTTTTCCTCTCTCCCTGTTTTTAAAGAGACTTACAGTAGGAATACTTAATACTGGAAAATTACTGCATTCTGAGGTTATATTCTGTCATTTTATTGACACTGAATAGTATTCTGTTCCCTGAGCATTCTTACTGAAATCATTGGGATCACTCCTGAAGAGACAGTGGTGAAAGAAGAGTATCAAACTTTGGCTCGTTAAAATTGAAAGAAAACATAAATATAATTTTTATGACTTCCTGTTGTTTGAGTTTTATTATTATATTCTTAATATAACATTTGCAGAAGGTGCTTAGGTTTTAAGACATCTGTGGAGACCATCAAAATGACAAATGCTAACAAAAGGTAAGAAAGGGAGTTATTAAAATATAAGAATATTGAAATCCATATCGATTAACAGGCTAATCAGAGCAGAGAATACATGGATCATTACATATTTCAATTCAAATTCCAAGGTTGAGATGCTTAATTTTTTTTTAATAGGCTCAAAGCAATAACATATCTTTAATCAAAGAAGCTCAGTATTGCACATTACAGTGTAATAACATTTGGCGTTAAAAACTCACTTCCAAATAAATTAACAAAATGCAGACACATTAAACCAAGTTTAGGGAGACGTCCTTTAGAGACTCTTTTTATTTCCTAGTTCTGCAACCAAAGGCCTTTGGAAATGAACAGACACGCTTCACAAAAAGCTACATTCTATCATTCACTGTAATAAAATTGGGATACTGATGTAGAATATTGGAGATTTGACTTCCTCTCTAAAGCAATGACAATTAGCATTTTACATATAAGATCAGACAGCATTTTACATAAGATCAGATAAATTCTTGCAGTCTTGGAAAACAGTGATCGTTATCTCTTTATGAACAGACTATTAATATTATGGAAAAATCTGGTAATCACAGTTGCTGCATAATTACTCTTGGTCATAAAGACAATGGATAAGACTTCCAAAAGTATCCACAAGATGTAGGACTGTAAGTCCTTGTGTCTTAACATCAACTTTTGCCCAGATGATAAGTGGTTTTGTTGCCTCTTTAAGAAGGCAGGATCAGAATCCTAAATTTAACGTCTTGATCTACCTTTAGCCGTATTGGTTAGCTACACCAGAGTCTTCTGCTGTACCTTAAAATGTGCCTTTTCAAGTAAAAGGAAACTTTCCTCTTCATGGAAAATGATCTGAACCTCTGGGGTGGCTTTGTGTAAGAACCACCCAAACAAGCTTTCGTACTGTTATGATAACCTCAATGCACTCCTCTGTAGAAACCTATCAGGCAGATATCTGTCACCTATTTATCAGAACACCAGGACAGACCCTCTGATTTCACAGACCCAAATCCCACCTGATGTTCCTCTTTTCCAAAACACCATTACTAGGGCTTGAGAAAATCAAGATAACACAGAATCCCAGCACACAGCCAGTCACTTCATAAAAACACAGAAAGAAAAAAAAAAAAAAAAAGGCTTTTAGGCAGCAAGGTTTTCCAGAACTTACTGGGCAAACCTTATGTTCTTGGATCTGTCCAAGCCACAAGTCAAGGCAGAAAGCTAAGTGGCTTCACTACCCTCCACCAAACTTATTGCAGAGCAGAAATGAACTCTTCAGCCAGCTAAAATGGGAAATTAATAAAGTACATTCTGTAAGTATCATTTACTATGACACCCTGACTCCTGGCTATCTTTCTTAACACTAGCTCTAGTAGAGTTATCTCTCATAAGAAGGCTGTGAAACAAAACAAAACAAAAAAGAATTGTTCCGTGATTGCTAACACCATGTGAAAAACTAGAACTTTTTTTCAGTCAAACTCCAGAACCTTCTTTGTTTTTAATAAAGACAACACTAAGACTCTCCATGCCTTCTGAGGAAAAACAGAAAGAATAATTATAATTTACAAAAAAGCCCTCAATATCATCTAAATTTAGAGTATCACACTGTTATCTCACTCACATACTTTATTTCTCACCTGTTAAATTATACTTGCTGGGAACACAGCCAAGGAACAACTGCTGGCATTGTCACTCTGTAAGAAACAATATTACAGATATTACTTAGAAAACACGGGTGGGTTGTGTTGGGTTTTTTTAAACTTGGAATGAAAAAATATCTTAGAAGCTATTAAGGAGAAGACAAATTAACTGGGAACTTAATCCACTGCTTTGTTCTTTGGAAATGGCTAAATCTAATAACTGTGAAGAATTGTTACGGATGTTCAATATATTGCTCAAGAAAATATCTGTCAAATAGATTGTATCTCCTCACCACTCCCAACCACAAGCGAGTGTTATGAACACATCTCAAGGAGATGTGGCAGGCAAGAAGGAAAATACCAAACGTTTTCTAATTCATTCTCTGAACATGGTGCAAACAACTAAGTTAATTAAAAACTTTCTAAATATTACGTGTTGGGAAGTGGCACAAAATGGGCCTGATTTTGCTTGTGATTCAGCCTCTTTCTGTTCCTGTAATGACATAGAGGACTACAAGGGAGATGAAATGGCTTGCCTGCTCTGCTCAGGCTAAAGGAGCTGTTGGGGCAAGGGAGCGGACAGAGTGTGGCATTCCACAATGCACTGTGGCTGCTCTGCAGCGCCGCAGCTGATCTCTCCAGGCTGAAACAAGCAACAAATATTGGGACAAAACTTCCACTGTTTCTGAGCTCCACCTTTTGCACAGTTCAAGGTGGAACAGTTTTTATATTTATTTATTCTAAAGCCTATTATTCTTAAAGATTTCTTAATAAATTTTTGGTGATAAACTGTCACAAATGGAAAGTTGAAAACAAAGTTAATTTTGTTCCTCTTCAGATAAGAATCCTCTTTGTAGTATTATCTAGTAAATGGTTCACACTGAAGTTTTGGTGTATAGTATGCTTGGGTTATGCTTGGGTGATGTATTTCCAGGAGGACTTGAGGCTGATTAGATTTTCAGCTCTCGATGAGCACCTCACTTTTAGGACCTGAAGACCCTGAAATCCAAAGGATGTTCTCAGTTAAGACAGGCTCTTACACTGCATTGAACTTTTTGTGTTGAATGCACATGTGCATTGTCACTGAACATGCAATGATAATATACATGCATATCCTGCATCTCTAAACCTTCAGTTTGAAAACCCAGCTAATCTCACCAGCAACAATGTATTAATACATCATATAGCATTTTTCTAAGAAACACTTAATGCAGAACCTGGTATAATAGTGCTGGGTATGAAATTAGAGAAAACAAAGAATAAACTTTTCAAGACCATTATTTTAAATATATTCACCTCCTTGTTTATTATGATATAATATTAACATCCAGCCGTTGGGATTATATTGGGGTTGTCTTTCAGATTTCCCAAGCTGGTTATGTAAGCCTTTCAGTTGTGCAAAGATGGAAAAGTTTGTAATTTTTGGAATTTCTGCTGCATTTCTTATCGCTGTAAATAGAGTGGCTTTTGCATATGGTCCCACTGTGAATGGCATTGTTTCAATTTTAAATACAGTCCTCAATAACAACTTGCAAATGGCTCTGCTTCAAGGCAGTTAGACACTCAGATGCTCTGTAAAGATTGTTTGTCAAAGATAAGTACTCCAGAAGGTTGTAAACAAGCTTCAGATATAACATAAATGCATTGCTCTTACAAATACCTTGTTTTTGGTAAATTCTTGGCTCCATTAAAGTTCCTGGGAATTTTGCCATTGACCTGTCTGGGGCCAGTATTTCATCTATTTGTTCCATTTTAATGCAAGACCATTGGGAACTTCAGCACATCCCCTGGTGAAAAAAAGATCTAATGCTTAAGGCACAGATCCCCACTTCAAAAGCCTCATGTAGCAACAACACTGCATCCTCAGTATTATGCTGGAATGGCTATGAAAGCTGAGCATCAG
Source organism: Theristicus caerulescens (assembly GCA_020745775.1). Taxonomy (NCBI): domain Eukaryota; kingdom Metazoa; phylum Chordata; class Aves; order Pelecaniformes; family Threskiornithidae; genus Theristicus; species Theristicus caerulescens. The sequence goes on along the minus strand of CM036559.1, from coordinate 122,286,719 downwards.
GTCCCAGATCAAAAAGTCCCCTTCCTTCAGTGTCCCCAGCTAGGGACTAAGCTCCCTCAAGTTTCACAGCACCACAGAATACTGGAGGTGAGAAGGCACCTTTGGAGATCATCTAGTCCATCCCTCTGCTCAAAGCAGAGTCAGTGAAAGCAGGCTCCTCAAGGCTGTGTCCACCTGATTTTTGTAATATATCAAATGGTGGAGATATAACCTCTCTGGGCAACCTGTGCCAGCATTTGACCACCCTCACAGTGAAAAAAGTTTTTTCCTTATGTTTAAACTGAATTTCCTGTATTTCAGTTGGTGCCCATTGCCTCTTGTTCTCTCACTGGGCACTACTGAGAAAAGTCCATCTCTGTCATTTAATCTCCTCCATCAGATACTTACAGACATTGATAAAATTTCCCTGCAACTTCTCTTCTCCAGGCTGAACAGTGCCATCTCTCAGTCTCTCCCTGTGTGGTTCTGATTCAGAAAAGCAGTTAAGCATGTGCTTATCAGAGCGTTGTGTTGGAATTTCATCATATTTCATGGGGACATGCAGAGATGTTGAAATTCATCCATATCCAGAAAAAAGTTCCAATACTTCAAAATTGTCTGCGAAAGAGAAATCTATGGAGTCCCTATCTAATCTCTGCAGCTACTCAGCAGAAAAACAAGGAAGTCTTAAAACCCCCAGCCTCGCAGCCTGTGGAGTCAGGGGGTCTATGACTCCGTAGAAGCCCATCTGGAGAGCTGCCTTTCGGTCAAGACTCAAGACATCCCTTGTCTGCAGCTCTCCAACAGTCCAACTTCCATTTCATACATTTGAGAAAATACAGTTCTGTTGCATGGCTTGTTTATTTCAAATACAGTAATTTATTTGAAAGTCACAAAAGAAATAAATTTCCCCAAAGAGAGTTATTTAAATTAAAGCATTTCCTGCAGAAGAGAACTTTAAATTAGAAAATAAAATCGCAGACAAGCGTAAAGTTGACATTTCAGTTTAATTAGGAAGACTACTGTACAAATACTTGTTGTTAATATCAAAACAAGTCAGACTCCAAACTGCTGGTAATAATGAAATTAAAATTAGGTGTACAGATGAGGCACTGAGTTAAAACTTGGAGTGCTCTTCACTAATTCTGATAGGCAAAATTCATCCATTTACAGAAGATCAATAAATGGTTCATATATTGCTATGCACTACCTGAGGCCTTGCTTCACAGAGTGGGCAGGGTCCTTGTATTAACATTCAGAAATGTGAGCTCTTGAATCAGTATTACTAAGATGTTAAAGCCCTGTACTGGTACTTTACATTTCTACATGGGAAAATCATATTCTCACTCTCATAAATTATTCTGTGACCTATATATGACAAGCTCTAAAAAAAAAAAAAACACCTACCATAAATGGAAAGTAAGAAGTGAATAGGTCCTGTGCTGAACTCCTGTAGAGGGATGGATTTCCTTCACTTAGAACAATTTAATTTACGCTTACTTCAGCCAGGAACTCCTCATGTCATATTAACAAGCTGAAAATTAACTGTATGGATGTGTCCAGCAAAATGATACTATATCACATCAAAAGGAATTAGGTTTCATTGAACAGAATTCAATTAAAAAAGCAAACTGCATCAGCAAATAGCACAGTGGCATTCATCCAGCTCATCCTTTGGTGGTTCCTGGACCAAGATATTTAGAGGATTGGGATGTAAGTGAAGAGCCCCAGAGAATACAGTTGTCAGACGCACTCAGAATTCAAGGCCTCCTTCTAACCAGCCCATTTACAAATTTAACCTTTAACCATGTAACGTATACTCCTTATACAGCCCCTGCAGGCACCTATAAATGGTGGCTATAAATTCACCCCCCTCCCCTTGAACATCAACCTTAAAATGGTACTTTGTGCTTGGGTTTCCCTGTGGCAAGGAGAGCAGCTGGGGCTGGTGGGACAGTGGGTCTAATCTCACCCATCATTACCTTGGCCACGGAGCTGCGTCACCACACAGAGGGAAACACTGTGTGCCTGGCTAATAACTGATCAAAACCACACATTGAGGACACCAGGGAGTAGGTCATGACTCCTTTCCCCACATTTGCCCAGATCAGTGTTCATGATTCTTGGTTTCTGATTTGCAATCTACGGCTGAGCTCTGGATAATACTCCAAGCCAAACAGCAACAGCAGCAGCACCAGAAAGAGCTGTATGAAAGGGGAATTCTCCAAGAGCACTTGCTGGTTTTGTTCATAGATTAAAAAAAAATATTTCAACTTAAACATATTGCACAGATGTTCTCTGGAATAGAGTATAGACCATTTTATGAAAATGCCCATTCACTGTTAATTTCTGGTGGCTCTCAGTGAAACACTGACTTTCTGGACTGACCAACACTCATGGCCAGTCAGATTACTAGATTCAATTCTTTGAAAATCATTAAAGTGCCTACAATGGTTTCATATGAAACATACTCTACATCAGGCACTTTCAGACACTGTTCAGGACTGACTTCCTTTGTATTCAGAACTGAATCAAGAGGCAGCTGGAATATTAGATGCAGATTTGTGGGAAATAAAGTGTCCAATTTGCATAAATGCCAACATTCCAGCAAGAAATGAAGCAGCAGAACTTCCCCGGGTATCCTGTCAGAGTGATTTCCTGGTGTGAGATGTATTCCTTTAAAGAATAACTTAGAACAACCCTCAGGAAAGATGAACTGCAAAGAAAACCCTGACTCACGATGGCTCTTTTTGTCTGGCTGCTAATATTGTGATTTACCTTGTAAAAAGTAAGTACTAAGATATGGCCCCGTTTTTCTAGGTACGTGTAAATTCTTAAAAGGCACATCCTTCTTGGAAGCACTTGCAGTCCTCCAACACCACATAACATGCTGCATTTTCATTAATATAGTTTGAGTAATGCAGTCTCATTGTATGACACTTAATAACCTGCAGTTTATCAAGGAAGGTATGAGAGTCTGCCACTGGGACTTGTCTTGAATACAGACCCTAACTCTTGTGCTCCCCTGCAATAGAGCAGTCTCTCACCATTTTTGCTGAGTCAATAGGCTGAGAAAGGGAGCAGGGACTAAGTCACAGACCGTATGGCAATGTGTTGGATGTTTTTGGATCACCACCCTTGTTAACCACCAACTGATCCATCCTTTTGACCTATGAGGAAATCAGATTAATGGGGAAGAGCAAGCAAAGGCATCGCACACTAAAACCCCATGGAGATTTGCTACCTACATCATTTTTATGCCAAATGACCACAGGCTCCTGTACTTCTGAGAACTACTCATGTGAGAGCTCAGCAGATGGACTGATGAGGAATTTTCCAGTGATTGAGTTACTATCCAAAAATACCATTAAGGGGAGTAATCACAGCACTCAGGTTTGGGCCAACTTATCTATGTAATTTCCACTGCAGCTTTACCTATATTGCACAGAAAAGCAGGTTCCCCTGATGTCTGACTCATCTTCTCTATCCCAAGAACTATGAAAAGTTCAGCAGGAGGCCAGCTAATTATCTTAGGCACCTAGAGTTAAAAGATCTCAATGTTGTCTTTGTCTACATCTAAATGTTTCATCTTGATTTCAGTGAGACTTCACTTTAAAAATGGAACAGAACATTTTGACTTCCAATGATATTTTGTTTCCATATTTAGCTTTTGTATTATACATTAGGCAAGTGAAGAAAGTTTAAAAAAATGGAATTCATTTTGTTATCAAAACAAATCCTTTTGGTTTTCTTTATATTAAATGCTTTGCTTGAAGCTTAGGATAGTTTTTTAAAAAGGGGGTTACATGGGTATTATTTTAACGAGCACATTGCTTTCATTCCATTTTGGAACGGAGCGAAATATATCAGCATCACATAGTTACTCAGAAAACAGAAAATCTTGATTGTACGCAGCTTCATTCAGCAGTCATTCACTTCCAGACCAGAAATAACTGCTTTAAGTCTAAGCCAAGTTACTGGGACTGTATGATGGAAACTGGATGAAGTGCATTAGCTTGGGGTGGATACAGCAGAGGTCAGGTTAGATGATGAACTGGCCAGTTCTGGCCTTAACTCCAGGAAATTTTGCAGCCTGTGTGGGGAGTGAGGTATTGCAGTTTCCATAGACTGTGTAAAGCAATTTGTCAAGTCTCAGGAACATGAGTAAAGCCAAGCCTCTAACAGGATTTCTAATGTGATCATCCATTGTTCTATGTTAAAATAGGAAAAAGGAAGGAAAGAAAAGACAAATTTTCAGGTCTGTAGGGTAGCTAGTTCTTGGATTTATGTCTTGCCCCCAACTACTGATGCAGATCTTTCCCCAAGTATCTGAAGTATCAATCAATATCTGACTCAGTTGCCAAAATAATTTCAGAAAAATCTCTCTACTTCATTCCAAGACTTCAGCCTTTTGAATTTTCATTCTCAAGCAGCACTGCAGCCTCCAGTAGTACCACTACAAAGCTGTCAGAGGGCCAAACCATCTGCCCAGAGCCCAAACCACCTGCCTTCTTTCTAAAGAGCTTCTCGTATGTACCTGGGATTGAGCTGCAAGCCAGAGTAATTATTTAGGCAGCCTTCAGCCTGGTCCTCATCATTCTGTTTCCTGAGGGCTCTTCAGAGCCCCTTCAACTGCATGACTGTAGATTCATCCATTCCTCCAAAGTGTCTGTTGGCATATGTTGCTAAGAGCTCAACAGATGGTGAGTATACATCCATCCAGGCACACAGCAGAAGTGCTTATGGACATTGGACCACATGAACAAAGGCTGCCTGCACGTCCTGTCACAGGGCCTGGCTCATTCCCATCTTGTGACAGAAGAGACCAGAGTTTTGATTATGTGATGGACACGCATCTGGCCGCTTCTTAATGGAATATGTAAGGATTTGGTCAAGATGGTTGATTTTGACATATGCAATCTTTTTGTATGTTTGCTGTGCATTCATGGGATAAGAAACACCTGCCTTGAACTCCAGGCATGTGGTGGAAGCAGCCCCATTGTATATTGAGCTTAAATGGTACTGATGGAGTTTATATATGTCACCGTCCTGCCAGAGTGTTTGCTAGCACAAGGCTAAGGTAGATTTGTCTTGTAGAGTACATTCTGACAGACAAGATCATTCACAAACCTGGTCAGGAGAAACAGAGGTTGCCAGAGGTGTATACATAGTCAGGTTTGACATCTACAAAAGGCCTGGAAACCAAGAAAGAGACTTCTAATCTGTGGATTCTCCATGCCATGGTCCATCCAAGTTTACAGGCCAATGATTTTTCCTGAATGAAACCCATCAGATGCTCATGTTGCTTTTCTTGCTCAAAATAGCTGGATGTTTGTGGAGCCTAAGGGAACCTTGGGAGTTGCGTCTGGACATCAGGGGCTGCTGATCTGTATCAGCACTAGGCAGAAGCAGGAGTACCCAGAAGCAAGTGAGGTGATTAATCACACTACCATAAGTTTGGCCATTTGACTGATTAGATCACATGAGATGCACTAACCCTGTTCCTGATCTTGTCATTGCAAGCATTTTATTCAGTGCTTTTATACTCAGCTGAAATTCTGAGGGACTCCATGATGTGGCTATGGCCCATTTTTGAACTCACTCTCTTTTTTCTTCTTTAGTTGTCATTGAAAGAAAAAGATTTAGGATCCTATCCCCCTCCCGCTTTTTGGCATCTTTAGATGGATATTCTCCTAATTCCTAAGTCTTAGGTGACATTGGCAATTTAAAGTCTTGAATGCACTCTCAGCATGGAGAGAACATAAATGATTTTCTATTCCAACAGCACCAGAGAACAGAACAAGGTCAGGTACTGTCATCAATTCTTTTATTTATTTATTTATTTATTTTTAAACTAATCCAAGGAAAACTCATAAAATACTCTTTGAAAAGGAAGCCAAATTCACCTCTGTCTCCATCATGATTCACTGGATCTGCACCTACCAGAAATAAGATTGAAGATAGCTGTTTCATTTGAAACCAAGACTTTTGTCCATAAGCACATAGATACAATTTATCTCTCTCCTAGTCCTCTGCTGTTCAGACTTCCACGTCTGAGCTAGACCTGGTAGGTCCCTGCCGTAGCCATTGGTGTCATGACTCTACATTCATGAACACTTCTGACATCTGACTTAACAGGTGCTCACCCTATGTTGAAATCATACAGTCATGTGCTGAAGGATGTGCTGGATGGATGCATGGATGGATGGATGAATCTGTGGTCACACATCAAGAGCCCTTTGGAAATGGGAGAGAAATTGCCTCTGCCGAGGCATGTTTCATCTCGTTTATTTTAGACATCCACCTGAGAAAGAGATGAATCACACCCTGGAGGTTCCTGCTCATCTCCTTTTATTAGGCAGGGATTCAAGACTGACTGTTTCTCACACAGACATCTCCACTGGAGAGGTCTAAATCTGAAGAGAGGAATTCTTCCCCACCTTACTTTCCCTCTCCCACAAATATATGGTACAACTCAATTTATATACTGCATCTCTGTAAAGACAAGGGACTCTCTTTTTATCTCCTGACTTGCACCTCAAAGGCTGAAAAATAAAAGATGGTGCCCTACCTTTTTTTTTTGTTTATTATAATGAAAAAACAAGCAGTTTGTGCCCTAGGTGTGATTTACACTGAATGATGTGCAGTATTTTCCTTCCTTTATTGGGTGTGCCAAAATTTTAGGAATAAATCTAGAAAATGTGCAAATTCTAATATCTGTGTATGTGAGTTTAGTGCCTTTATATAGACAAGTTAACTCAGTTTGCATCAGCCAATTTATTTCTTGGCAGTTTCTCAGTTTTGAGGTAGAAAGTAAGTTGTTTGTTAAACCGTCTACTCTTACACATCTTTGCATGGATTAATTCCTCACTCCTTTTCAGTTTGCAGCCAGTAATTGCTTTTAAGTTGAAAAGGGCTGTGCTCTTGGTTTACTTTTTTTTAAAAAATGGTGATGAACAAGTGGAAACTGTCACAGCCAACAGAGCTCAGTCATTAACAAAGTTAAATAACAATCAAGGCAGATTTTTTTTTTTCATCTCAAACTTCTGTTTTGCATCAGAACTAATTATTTCAACTTAGATCCTGGCACAACTCACCATTATAATGGAAGGGAGTTTTCAATGAAAAACCTGCACCTTTATAAAGAAGCTTGGCTTTAAGTCATCTCTCACTGAAACACCAGAAGATCAATACTGCACAGCACCCCAGTCTACTGGATTATTGTGAACATCCTGCTGGCTACAATTCAGCTTTCCATTTAATTGTGCTCTTATTTAAAATTCTGCTGCACCCACAGAAGAGCAAGAGAAACCTGATAGGCATTTTGTAAGGTTATGAACAATGAAAACTCCAGATAAATGTCAGAGAAAAGATAGTAGGCCATAAATCATCACTTGATGGTATCAGGTGAAATAACCTGTTCTCTCCCCCACCTCCACAGGGCAAGCAACGCTGAATATGTTAAATGCTGAATTTATCAGTGATGCAACACCCCCACTGACACTTAGATATGAGGCCATTTCATCAGTGATGGAGAATTTTTTTTTTCATCTTACAATTCTTTTGATTTTTCTGGGGACGAGATGTCTCAAGCGACAGATAAAAATAGGACAGAGTGGCGGTGAAACTTAAAAATCCAGCCTCGCAAGTGATTGCCTCGTATCTGCCTTCAAAAAAGTTGTGAAATAGATCTATTCATACAACAAGAGTAAGACAATTTCTTTTCCACCATCTCTGTGATAATCACGAATGCTAATGGTATCTCTGCAAATGTCAAATTATGGCAACTCAGGCACTCAGGCTGCCTCATGTAGTCTCTCTGTACCTAGATACATGCAAAGCAGCAAAAGAAGCAAACCAGACCAGCCTGGAACCAAAGGGGGAATCATTAACAAATGCTTCCAGATCAAAACAATTTTTCCTTTTGTCTCCACATTTTCTGCTTCATTTCATTCCACAGTTGCAGGGGGGAATGTTGTCGTCTGGTATTGGTAGGAACACCATATAAAATGCAACAGCCAAAGGAAAAAAAATGTTCTATTTTTGCTTGAAAATTGGAGTCAGATTTTCAGAGGAAGGGAGCTAAATCATGCCTGCCAAATAGAAAATCCTTGCAGGCTCACGCAGCCACAGCCACGCAGCACATACACGTGAAGCCCTGCCAAAGCTGGGCTGAGGAACTGCCATGCTCCTCCTTGTTCCTCCCTTTATTCCTGCTCTTTACTCCTCCCCTTTATTCCTCCCCAGAGAGCAGAAATGCAGCTCTGGGGCCTCTTTCCCACTCTGAGCCCCCCCTGCATCAGGTTCCCCTGTACACAATGAAGGTTCTCAAAACAGGATGATGGCCACCAACTACTGCTCTTAATGATCATGCTGACCAGAAGCTGGGGAGAAAAAGCCTCCCAGAGAAGGTCTCCATCTGCAAAGGAGCCCTTGCAGAAGGGACACTCCTTGTGACCCCATTACCTCCACTGTTACACAGCTCAGTCACTTGACTCAGGTGAAGATTTTCACATCCTGAGGAACAAGAAAGTTCATGCAATTTGGAGATCTACACGCATGTTTGCGCACTGTGAATGTTTCAAAGCACCTTTGGATAACATTCCTATTTGCAGCCATCTATGATTATATGATGAAGGGAAAAACTGGCTCCCTCTTGTTGAAATGAAAAGATCCACATGTAAATAATTGCTGCTCTGCATTTCTCACAAGCAGAGCCCTGCGCATGCTTGGGGTGGGAAGCGTGACTCAGAGAGATTCCTCGGGGAGCACTGAGCAGCGGGCACCCTGGCAGCGGATGTAGCATGCTTTGAAACAGCATGGTGTGCACATACTCCTCCTCTGCGTAGGCATTAGCTAGCTGCAAATGCCGGACCAGATAGGTGGAGGTGTTGGCAACATTGCACTCCTCCAGCTCAGGGATGATGGCAACCCATGGGGCTGAAACTCTAGGGACCATTTGCACAGAAGGGGCTGCCCTGCATATTGGGACAGGGCCAGCTCCTCTGCTACTTGAAACTTTGTTCAAGACTTTCATTTTTGTAGGGTTTGAACAGCATCCAAATAAGTTAAAACCACAGATGGGATGAAGTGAACTTGGATTTAAATTTGGATTTCACACTGCACATATGCATACACATACGTGCACACAGCACAGCAGCTTCTCTGATCTGAGAGATGAGTTTGAACCACTCTTGAGACAGAGATCAGCTGTGACACTGCATCTCTAAATCACCCACACCCCTGTGAATTACAGCCACAGATATTGGGGGGACAGGGGAAAGGGAGAAGGAAATCTCTCTTCCTCTCTAAAAATAAGTTTTAATCAATCCACAGCAAATACCTCTTCTTTCCCATCTGTCTCTTCATTACCTATGATAAATAAAAAGTAACACCTTCTCTCAGCTCCAGGTTTCCTCCGCTGATTTTCTGTGTGGTTGCCTTTTATATATGAGCAGACAAGGACTGAACCGTTATTTCTCACCGCAGCTCTCAGCAGCTCTGAGAGGCTCATGGCTTCTTTCCCTCCCCTCAAAAGGGAAATGTCTAAATGCTCAGGGACTCCTTTAATTTTTCAGCAGCTTAAGTTTCTCCTTTACTCCTTTGCACTTACATATCTGCAGAGAGGACTGGGAAATCACATTAAGTCTCTGATTTGCACTTACGCTACATATCCCCTGAGCTTATCTGGGACTTTGAAGGGGACTTTCAGACTGGGAGAAGAGTTTGTTCTTTCTTATTTATTTATATTAGCTGCCAGGTTACACCAGCTGAAATTGCTACTTGTCTGATCCTAAGACTGCATGGGCTTTTAGGCATCTGGTTCTCCTAGGAGAAAGGAAGGATGCTCTTGCACCTGATCTCGTAGGCCAGAGAATTCGTTATCTAAATTGTCTTCTCCGGAGATCTGGGTGATTTTGGGAAAGAAAAGCTGTATTCTCCTCTGCCTTGTGTCTTCTCTGTGCCACAAGAAAGTGGCTCAGTGCAAAAGGGCTTTAAATCAGAACAGCCAGGTAAGGCACACTTGTCTTACACAGCTGTAAATGGTGTTGTAAGATAAATGGGATGTAATGCAGGATAAGCTTTGTGTCTTTGTTTCATCACCTGCAAAGTTTTGTGTGATTTGGTTTTCTTTCAATTTCTAAAGTAAACTTGAAATCACCAGGAGAGGAGAAAGCAAGATATGAAACCTCCATTCCTCATACATGAAATAAAATTATAGCTCTGGCAATTGTCACTGAAGATCCCTGAATACTTTATGTAAGAATATAGAATAAGAATATCCCTGTATGTAAGAATATCCCTGTCCGCATGCAGAGGTCACTTGAGATGAAGAATATTAGATACCATAACATAGTGTTTCATTTATTGTGTGTCTGATTGATAGTTAATATTTCTTCTTCAACTCTGTTATTCATAAACTGTGTATTTTTCCTCTGAGCCTAAAAATGGAAACCTTGTGTTATTTGGAATATGACCTCTCTTGTTCCTGTTCCTGGGAGAAAAATAATAATAATAAAACAAACAAACAAACCAACCAACAAACCACCACAAAACCTGTGAGTTTCTAACACCAAAACAAATGTGGTGCCTTTTATCTTTAACCTCCTTCAGCAGCAAGGTATAATAACTACATGCAAACAGCATTGATTGAACAAGATAAGGCTGTTCATATAGGAAAAAAAAAGCCTCCAACTCAAGGAAACATTTAAGAAGTGTGAGTGTGCATATACTATAACTTCCTTTTGAAAGGACATGAACATAAGCTGCATGTCAAGTTAATTATGGTTGTATGCTGGGGCTTCATTTGCAGCAGTTGGTTCTCTTTGGGACAGATATTGGCACTACCATTCTCAAAATCAGTCCAAGAAATCTCCTAATCTCTGCAAATGCAGCAGAGACATAGCAAGTAATATCATTAGGAAAGAAACCTATTACTTCTCCAAAGTAAACACGAGAATACATTTCCCACCCCAGCTAAACACAGAAACTTCTTAACTATGCCACTGTCCCAGTTAAAAACAAACAAAAGGATTGCAGTAGCCATCAGAGCCTTTCAGCTTCAAGTACATACTCAGAAAGGTTCTGCTTGTGAAGTTAATGTCTAATGAATATTGCAGGAGAACTTGTTGGTTCTGGCTGTATCAAAAACTGGCTGCACAAAGCACTGAACACACAGAAAGGAGCCACAAATGGGTCTTTTCTCTTCATGCTGGAAAAAGGTTAAGTGGGAAAACATTTCAGATGCCAAGTGATTCCCACGCACTTTAATTTATGTATTTATTTATTTATCATACCCGATTTAAATAAGGGGGAGAAAAAACCTAAAGTTCTGTTTTCTAGGTGTGTGGAAAATGATATAAGGGATGGCAAAAACTGGAACTGCAGAATAGAAAACACAACAAGGGAATTAATGAACCGAAGGGAAGCATTGGAGTAACAGATGACAGACCGTTCAGTCCAAAGCCATGCGAACACAGAGCCTTGCTAGAGGGGGAAAGGTGCCCAAAAAAGAGAAAGAGTAGTCTCCTCATCTTCAAGCGGTCATGGTTAGATAGGTGCTTAACCACCGGGATGAATCAAAGACCTCAGCTGTCCCTCTCATGCCACCCTCCAGTGCTTTCCCCTTGTTATTTATCCGGGTAGTCCACTGCTGCCTGCGAGTACATTCCTCACATAACTACACCCTGGGCAAGGAATTCCACTTGAAAGCCTTCAGCATCTGTCAGTAACTTAAGTGTGTGCCCCTGATGTTCTCCTGCTGCTCCCAGGTTTGGCACGAGCTAATAATAGCTTTCTAACATTTATCTTTTCTACACTGCTCAGATTTTTGTTTTCCTGGATGAGATCTTCTACATGGCTCCAACTTTCCAAAGAACCTGCTGCACTTTCTCCATCCAATGTGAATACCAGCAAGCAACCGAGTTGTACTGTCATTTGAGTTGCCTTCTGCTGGAACTTCCTTCCACTGCAGCTCATTCATGCAACAACTCACCAGAGCAGCTCTTTGCCTCACTCACTGCCCATGCTGCAGCTGAAAGCTTTCTTCCATGTTGCTTTCAATGCTCCTGCTTTGAGCCGTTGTGTCCCCTGAGATGTGTTCAAAACCGTAACAGGAGAAATTGTTTATAAATGAACCCTGATGGAATAAAACCTTGGTGACAGGCACACAGGCACACAGACAGCGCGATGCTGGTCATCACTGAGTGAAAGTTGAACATAGATTAATTCAGACTAGATGTGAGATACCTTGTTTCATTGATGAGGGTTGTTGAGACAGTTTACAAGAGTTGGAGTGAGTTTCTCCCGCTAACAATTTTTAAACCAAGACTAGATTTATTTTTGTTTATTCTAAAACATTTACTGCAAACAACAGTTACCTCGGAGAAGTCAGCAGGACTTTGTTATATGAACAGGTTACCCCAACAAGCATAAGCAAAATTGTATTTCCCCACTCTCAAAAATTGTAGGGATATTGCCCTTAGCCTCCAAGGAGTCTACAACATTCCTTCCCAGTTCACTTGTCACATCCACCCTGCCACAGAGGTATGATACACGTTGTCACGTCTTTCAGCAATTAAGCACAATAACGTTTGACAGTAGACCCCAGTTTAAGGGATCGGGATGTTGTGTAAGGGCACCAAATCAACCCGTTGGACTGGGGAGGGATATAAAAAAACACCTGGTGCCACTTAAAACACATCAGGAAGACAGAAGCACTGGGAGAGCTGGTCTCACCCTACTGACTGTATTTTGCACGTGGGTGTCCAGCAGTGCTCTGGAAATCAAACCCTGGATGCATTTTGCACAGGTTTGTCCACCTCCCTCACCTTCCCATAGTCCTTTAACAACTGATCTGCTCAAAAAACTCTTTCTCACCTCAGACTACCATTATATTTTTTTAAAGGGAAGAAAGATTGTCTCACTAAGAGTAAAATGATCCTCTTGGGTATCAGGGAATGAAGTCTAGTACAGGAGCATGGCACACACAGGAGGAGACAGGAGATGTCTGAACTGCAAAAGCAATTAGATCCACAACATTTCAGGACTTACTTTCAGTGGTTCAGTGTTCTTACCGCAACACATGCATGATTTTTATGGAAAGCAGATAACACTCATAAAAATATCTGCTTCGTTAAAACTTGATTTCCTGCAAAGATTTTCCCAACTGCAAATTTTCAATCAGTTCCAGACACAATCCTTTGCAAATGGCATAAAAACTGTTGATTTTATTTTAAACAAACAAAGAAACAAACAAACAAAAACCTTTTCACTTACTGAATCATAAAATGCTTCTGAGTGTTTAGATTCAGTATCTTATGGTTAAGAAATACTACTAAAGATTACCTAAACACCAGCCTAAAAATCTAACTGAACCAGAAAATAAGTGACTATGATATTAAGTGATCAGGCTGATAATTCTGTTAGATCTGAAAATTGCCCTGCCTAGCTATTAGAAGGTGACTCTAATTAAAGGAAACCTGGGCTGTCTGCAGCCACAGTGGTGTGATCGGATGATCAGGGAGTGACTTGGTCATAGTTTATATGTATCCACACAAAACACCTATAACATGCTCTCAGTCCCACAGTGATAGAGTGAACACCACTGGCTGAAACATTAAGGCAGATGAATTCAAACACAGGGGCTGTGTTTTTATTAGCAAGGATAATTACTTGTTCATGCAACTTAACTGCGGCTATAGCAGGCTCTCTGCCACTGGTGGCTTTCAAATTAAAAGTGGATTTTATGGTCTTTGAAAGATCTACTCCCGTTCAAACATGAATTATGTCAAAGAAGGCCTGTGGTTTGTCTTGTAGGGATGTCAGAATAAATCATTACACTGGTTCCTTTTTGTACCAGATTTCACAAGTGCATGTGATATACATGCAATCATGTCTTCCTATATATGACTGAAAAAATGGTTTTGCTGAAGTCAAAGCGTGGCTCCAGTTGGGTTCAATAAGTTCATCACAACACAATGAATTTTCCAAAGGACAAATTCCCACAGAGCTGGAACTGGGATCCTTCTGCCTCACAAGGTATTGCTCACAGAACTGTAAAAAGGGAGAAGAGGGAATTCATAGCAATAAATACATCCAAAACCCCACTGCACATCTTTGCTAGCACCCAGAAAAAGAGACATCAGACCTGTAGGAATGGTAGGAACTGAAAGAAGGTCCTGGCACCTGCCACGGAGAAAAGATTTAGAGAGGGGACACAGGATAAAAGAGGGGACACAGGGAGAGGGAAGGAGATAGAGATTCCTTATGTGCAGAAATGTCTCACCAGGAGTCTGTTTGCACAGGACAGAAAGACTCTGTTGTGCCGGTCACTTCTAAGACCAACCTTGCAAGTCACCCCTGTTGTTATATTAATCTCTGGAGGAAATCAAAGGAAGTTCTGCAACTTTTCCCCTCTGGTTCTCAGCTGTGCAACAGCCTGTCTCCCACAACCAAGACTCTGGGTTTGTTTTTAACATGTCCCAGATATTTGGTGGATAACCCTAAAGATATGAAGGTCAGTGAACTCTTTGATGAATTTCAACATTTTAATAAATCCATTTAGTACCTAATATTTTTCTATAGCCTTCAATGGCACTTATGCATATGGTTGTAACTTTGATGAATGTCCAGCTTTCATCCATATGTTAAGATAGAAATAGCATTTAAATTAAAGATTTGTAACTTGAACTCAACATTGCGGATATTTAGTGACCAAGAAAAGGAAATGCCCGTATCCTCTTTCCAGTTCATGACATCATTTCCTTCTGCACAGGCTTACTTTGGAGCAACATATCAAAATAAATTCAGTAATAGCAGTAATGCTTTGCACTGTTACGGCACTTGCCACAAGCAAGTTAAATAACCACTCCTCTTCAAACACTTTCACCACCACCCTGGATTTAGGATATTACAGGCTGGTGAGAGATATTAAGTAACATGTCTCAAACCACTCTTGACATCTGTTGCTGAAGCAGGAATAGACAGTAAGTCTCTTGAGTATTTACCCATTCATTTCACCACAGAATGATCATTCCTGTCTACGATATGAGTTCTTCAGTCAAGAGATTTCAATTACACAGCCCATGCACACGATTCACATTTACCCTTGGATTAAAAAAAGCATTTGATTCAAAGAAGGACCAACTTTTTTATTGGACTTTAAACTAATGATCTTAGACAGACTTGACAGTGCAAGACAAAGGTTGGCAGCTCGCATCTGGGAATACTCTCACAGCATTAACTTGCCCCAGTGCCCCAGAGACTAGGAGGATATGTTCAGGGCAGCTGAAAAAAGTGCCCATTAGGGAGAAAAACTGTACCCAATCAATTGCAATCTACATCCTCATCTAAGAAGAATCCTGACTATATATACATTTACAGTATCTCCAGCTTAAATAGGAAAGTATAAACCCTGTCCAGATAAATCCTGGATAGGACTAAGTACTACGAAGCTCTTAATTGCTAGTTTTATTCTATTGTGTTGGTGTCATTTGAGGCCACTCGATACATCTAAGATTTCATCCCAGACCAAATTCTCACCATTAAATCTGTAGCATTTTGCTACTGTCCTCAACAGCAGTAGGATTGTTCCCTTAAATTTAGTGCTGAGAGATAATGAGGGCCTTTCATCTGCATTGAAAATGCAGATTAAACACACATTTATAGAAACACGGTTTTCACGTGCTGTGCTGGATCAGGGCCAACATGCTCTGCATGTTGCAGCGTGACGCCATCTGGGGCATATTCTCAACCCCACAAAACCCAGTAACGTTATCAGAAACAGATTTTGCCCTGTGATTTTAATCTAACAGAAATCAGTGCCTATGGCCCAAGATGCAGTAGAGCTAACAGGGCTGCCAAGATTATCCTGCTACTGTCAGAATTGCACATCTTTCAGGAGATGTCATGAAGTGATTTTACCTGGTACAATTTCCCCAGGCTTCTCAAAATGACATAAACATTTTATAAAAAGCTATTATAGAGCAAGTCTCTCTTTTTTTTTTTTCTTTACAAAGGCATGCATTAGAGATTGGAGGTCAGGGACTTACCTGGAAGATTTGTGGAAACTGAAGGAAATAAAATTAATCCCTCAAGAATAAGCCTGTATGGTCCAACTTGAGATGAGAAACAACAGTTTACATGGTTCTGTCAATAGCCTCTGGGTACCCCAAGAAGGGAAACTACAGCAACATGTCTATAAATAATTAGAAATTGTATTTTTGGCTACTTCAATCTATTCTCTTGGAACTTGGCAGTTGCTCAAATAAATTGGTATTTTTTTTCCCCAGAAGAAAAACTGATTGGATTATTTAAATTTGGTACAGCACATTCCAGCTGTCCCTGCTTACCAAAAATTGCCCCATTTTTTTGTAACAGGAAAATATATCCTTTCCCTGTCTCTTTTTACCTCCAAAATTGTTTTACCTTTGGCCCTATATGTATGTGGTTTTGAATCATCCAAAACATCTTAAGAAACCGACCTACTTCATTGCTGATGGTAGAAGAAGCGTAACATGGCTGTTTCTAACTCAGGCACCCAAATTGCTGGGCTCTTGACCCAGACAATGACATGGTTCTCTCTACATCTACATATTAAGAAAATGGGATTACAATGGGTCACACTGACGGTTCTGGAGAGCCAAGGATTTTTCCCTGCTTATAGCATGCTGTGCTGCTTTCTGGACACATGCACAGAAAAGAAATAACAGAAAATAAATAAGGTTGCATGGTTAGTGCTCCAGGTCTGCCAACTTTTGCTGTTTTATTGAGGCTTGAGATACTTACTGATTTACTTAAAGTCGCAGCTCCTTGGGTCTGGTGACTATATGTCAGTTTTATTTCCATTTTTTAAGAATGTTTCTATTTTTTATGGCTGGAGAAGAAAGATTGAAGCTTGAAAAATATGAAAACAAATAAAAAAGGAAGCCAAGAATACAGTGGGAGGTGGGAGGAAGAATTGGGTTTTCAATGATCTGACAGCCTCCTGCATTTATCTCGTGCGTTTGGAGGGTGTCTGTGAATCCTAGATTTTGAATGTACAGAATGTGCAGTGGTGGGAGAATGGTATTAAACAGCCCAAGATACTTATACTCCAAACAGATTGGATGTGTTTGGGAAGGAACAAGCCGAACAATCCTCCCACCTTCATCCCTCTCCCTTACTGTTAGACTAGTCATTTGTGTAGATACTGGCATACTTAAAATATCAGTTTCCAAGGGTTGATCCCCAAATCAAAGGAGTGATCACTCTGATCCCCATACAGTTAAATGTTCCCAGTCAAATCCCCAGCTACCAACTGTGAACTCTTTGCTCATGAGGAGAACAAGAAAACATGGAAATGGATATGAAATAAAGTGTGTGATGGGTCAAAATTTAGTGGGCCCAGGCTGGGTGGGAGACAAGAGATTTTTTAGAGAAAGATGACAGTGTTCTGGCTTTGGAATGGCTGAGATCTTTTGGATGGAGCACTTTCTTCAACGAATAAAGTATGTTTCACCACGTTTCTAAAGAAATCCCACTGAAGTGGTGATACTGAGCTTCTCCCTATAAAGCAAGGGAACTAAGAGAGATTTAATGATGCACAGGTTCTGTGCAAGGTTTCTGAGGCAGGAGTACCAGGACCAATGTTGGAGTTAGCACATGAGATGTCTAATTCCAGGGTTTCTTGTGTATGCTTCCTTGTGCAATGGTGGACAAGTCAATTAATCAGGCTGGACTTCACTTTCCCCATATCTAAGAAAAGGTTTCCCCTTTTTTTTAATCCCTTCCTGATATTCTTTGTAACAGGGATTCTTTCTTCTTCCATACTAGAAAACTGGGACCACATTTTTGTTTCACTGTATATCACTATTGTGGTAAAAGGAGTATAAAGACAAAGCAACATTTTGCAGGCACACAGACGGTAAGGATTTTTTTGATAGCATGTTGTCTCTCACAAACAAGTTGCTGCTGACTTGTTCTACTGTTTCCTATCCTCATAAGCTGAAGATAGATACAGAAAGTCTTGTTTGCAAATTTCAACTTTCGCTGCTCAGACAAAAACACTGGAAAATGTACCACTGGGTTATGAACCAGTCAGTTTGAAGAAAATGTGCTGGCTGGCTCTTTCTGTCACAGTATCCATGACAGGCATATTACACATTTCCAGCCAAAAAAGGGAAAAAAAAAAAAAGAAAAAATGCTTCAGCCCAATAAAACAAAGTGAAAGCTTTTGCCGTGATATAATTAGCCTGTGGAAATGTTTCAAATTAGGGTTTTTTTTGTTTTGTTTTCTCTTTCATTTGTGTACATGAAATATATGGCCAACAACACAACGGATAAGTAGTTAAAAGGTAATCTTAGGGCACAGATCATTTGAAAGTTTTAGGTAACTGAAAAATGTACTTTTGAAAAATACGCTTTGTATACAGAAAAATCTTATTTGCCAGGGATTATGAAGATCCTGTGTCTGTCCGGAAAGCACCATGCTTGAACCCAGGGTGACGTGTTAGAGCTGAAGCCATCAGTTCAGTTGATATTTCAGCCTGCAGAGAGTAAGCAGGAAGACTTCTGAGAAAAGCAAATCAGAAAATATGACACTTCCTGGCACTGCTTTGACAAAGTTATGGAAGGTGCAATGATCATGCAAGCACGGCTGCCAACCTCCTCTGAAGTACGAGTGTCTCATCTTCAGCACGGTCGCTCCACGCTCACATATTGATTGGACCCTTCCAAGGTTTTACCTTACCTGCACTAAAACCAACAGAGGTAACCTAGGTTAGATTGCAGTAAGATTGGATACGGGATGTGTAGGTGTTTGGTGGTGTACCTCACAAGTGATCTCAGTTCTGTCAACATGACTGTGCAGACAGGACCACAGTGCCATCAAATGCCAAGAAGGTCACAGAAAGTTAAGGTCATCAGCATTTCAGAAGACTGTGCACCAACTAACCAACAATGTGCTGGTTTAAGAGGAAAGTTTTCTTCCTATTGAATTCACAAATACTTAAGTGAGCTTCTGTCATCATTTGCTGTATATGCATGACAAGTGTAAATACATATTTGTAAACTCTTGTGGTGTTTCTCAAACTTTCTGAGCCAACAGACCTTCAAAACCCTTGCAGGTGATCATATGCCATTATATTCAACTTTGGGCTGAAGGATTTGTGTTAAATACTGCTGAGAATGGTTGCCCAAGCTGTCAGTGGGCCATTTCCCTTGGGTCACCACACTACAGTTTTGGGATTAGTAAACCAGCACAAAACCTGCAGCATCACTGCCGAGGACAGATTCTGACACTGAGACTGGAAGTCAAAGCAGCAACGTGAAGGTAACTTCTCCGTGCCCCTTGATCTGTAATTCATGAGTGGGGCTTCAAAACTGCTAAGCATTAGTCCACCTACACCCACTTTGATATCAGTAAAACATGATTCGATGTGCCTTCACACTAATGATAAGCCCTTCACCATGATGATATATGGTGAACAAAGAGATTAGCTGAACGGCTAGCCTTTGTGGTGACAAGAATGACAAATGCATCATTTCAAAATTAAACAACTATAGAAGGAGCAGCAGAAAAGGAAGAGCTAGAACCACTGCTCAGAGCACAACACTGAGGAATGGACAGTCCCATGTTACAGGTCCACCCCTGACACAGCTTCCATGTGCCACCACGCAGTTCTGTCCCCTTCTCACAGTTCAGTTTTCCCCTCTCCCATCACTTCAGGCCCTTACTCTTGAACCCCTTCATCTCAGCTTGACATCTCAAAGAGGAGCAATTTCACCAAGGACAGAGACTATCTGGCCACTTGAAGTGAAGCACACGCATGGCTGGGCTGCCTCCTTCATCGGAGGGGTGGAAGGCTTAAATCACATCTATCTGTGGGTATGGTGCTGTGAAACCTCACGCCGTACAAGAGGTCAGACTGAAGCACCCAAGGGGCTCATCCAGTCTTGGAGCCTATGAATATTCAGCTTCAGCCTGGTAAACAGATGCAAGTTGATGGGGGGTTGTACATTGAGAAGGTACATTTATATATTGAGAAAGCACAGGAAACCATCAAGGGACAGCAGTAAACAAGGATTCAAAGACAGGAACATGCAAAATATTTTATAGTTAATAAATGACCACACCAATTACAGCCATCTAGTGGGCATATGTATTAAGCAATGAGCTGTCACCAAGGTAGTGTGCTTTATATTACTGGAAAGCATGCCTCTTTCAAGCCCTGATCTATATTCCTAATTAAACCAGCCACCACAGGCACCCAGGAACACGATGCTATGCAGAACAAGGGCTGAGCCACAAAATTGGGATTCTTTTGCTAACCCTTCTTAAGTTTGAAGGTGTTTGCATCAAGGGTTTTGGCATGTCTCTGCTAATAGCGTAAACATGGGCTGTAATTGCAATAATCTGTCAGCATTTTAAGTGCAGGAACAAGAAAAAAAAAGCTCTACTTCTTTATGAACACTTTGCCTTGAATTTCATCAGCAGGGGATGCATGTATTATTCAATCATACACCTACCACTATTATGAAGTTGCTCTTAATTATACTACAAGTGGAACCTCTCAGGTAATCAGAATTCAGAGCTAATGCATAGCTATTCCCCCATCAATTTATAATAGACACAATTAATCCAATTTAGAATTTCAAGTTTTAGTGATTATTAAATGCAAACAAGGGTTCTTTTTTTTGCTTGGGAGTGGACATTTTTTTAAGTACGTCTCTTTTTATGGCTCAGTAATGTATAAAGTAACAATTGCCACAAAAGCAGTAAGAATATTAACATTAAAGAATCATGACAGAGCATGAACTTCAGTGTGCTTGGACTAAGCCCTATGGGAATTCACTTTACCCATCCTCCCTCTAACTGGCTGGGCAGTCCCTTTCACTTACTTTGTGCCTCTATTGCTCTTCTGTTTTTGCCTTGGGAACTATTTACAGCACAAAGCTGATAATAAACTGACAGAAATGACCCAGCGACAGATCCTCTGTTACCAACCAGCATCTTGGCATCTCTTTTGTTTCTTGAATTCCTACTAAACATGAAAGATCAAGTGATATGCTTATGAAATTCCTTCAAGGGAGGAACCATATGCCACTCTCAAACAGCAAATCAAAGCTCGTAGCTTATGGCAATATGTCTCCCAGGGAAAAAAAAGAAAAAGCAAAACAAAGATGTGTATAGAATCAGAAGAAAAATCTTTCTATGACTGAGAAGCCATTACATCTCTGGAGGCAAGGATTGCTCAGAAAACGGGCTCTCTTTTCGCTCCTAAGTTTAAAATATATCTGACCTGTATAATTTTAACGTTAAGTTTCATATTTCTTCCTGTGTAGTTATATATTATACTACATACCAACACAACATATGAATTCAAGGATTTTGCAGGTCTTTAGAAATGTGGATTAAACCTCCAAAACTGTTCATGTGTCATGCTTACTGTATATTTATAGACGGTGCATCTATCAGTACATCGATTTCCTTCACATTGTGCCTTAATCTAAAAGCAACCTTTAAAAAAAAAAAAAGGGAAAGAAATGAACCCCTTCCCTATCCCCCACAAACCAACTTTTCTCTCAGGCAAGCAGAAGGAATAGGTGAGGAGAAAGTAGAGACAGAAGTCACAATTGTTCTGAGGGATTTCAGCTCTCTGTATTTTTAGACATCTCTGGCTGTCACAACTGTGAAGAAAACCCAAGCTGAGCTTCACTAGAGCAGCGGTGTGGGCTTGGAACAGCAGAGGAGCCTGAAACAATTGCTCCAAGAAATATAAACTGCTGCACTCCTCACAGCAAAGATGCTAACTCAGATGCTTATATGCTAACATTGTTAACTGTTTCACGGCCCATCAGAGCGTAGCAGAAAGCATATGAAGCTCTCCACAGTTTGTGCTGAGTGCCTTTCCCTTTTGCGTCGTCCTTCAGCAATGCCCAGGAGACCTTGCAAAGGAGCAGCCTGTTTGGCTTTCCAGTACATAAGCTACTGATGAACCAGACTCACCCGTCCACTCCAATGTTTTGCCATGGGACAGTGCTGACTCGGGTGGAATATCATCTGAGCCCTTTCCAGAAGCAGAAGCAGCTCAGATACATCAGCACAGTAATTCATCCAGAAGAGCTAATCCGCAGCTAAGCAGCGCTAAGCACTTGGGCCCAAAGCTGCCCATTGGTGGCTATACTGCTTTCAGCATCCAAAGTATGGACAGGGCCAGTTTGTTCTGCAGCTGTGTGGTTGGTGATCTCCACCAGGCCCCTGGTAGGTGGCCCTGGTATTCCTTCTGGGTCTTGATGAGGCCAGTCTCCTTCCTGCTACATGGGAAGAGGGTCCACCAGATGGCACAAAGATGTAGTAACTTCAAGAGGTTAGAAAAAGAGCAAGTGCTCTCCACTCATTATATTCTTAATTTTTTATTAAGATACATTCATTTGTTCCTTTACTTGTGAGGCTTTCCATTAAATATCCCCAGCCCCTACCACTGTCAGAGGTATAGGCCTTCCTAATACAGCAAAAGAATGGCTAAATGGAGCTGCTGCTCTTCCCAGAAAGCAGCAATAGGGATGGCATCCTGCTCCTCTGCATTACCAGCTATTATGGTGTGATATTACACTGGCAGAAGCTTAAAGAAACTTATAATCCTCAGAGAAGGCAGAGCTGAAAAGATTAATACTTGTGATGGGCTGCCTAGAGGCAGGATGAAGCTGAACTGGTGGGACCAAAATCTATATAAAGACTGCTGGGATACTGTGCTTTTAATTTAAAAAAATTAAAACTTGAAGGAAAATACAAATTTTTTTTATCACTCTGACTTTTCTTGCAGCTCAGTTTGATACTCTTTAAATTTATCCTTAAAGTTACTTATGATCAGCTACAGATGATCTACTCTGGCTCTAAATCAAGTTTGCTCACCCCATAGTTTTTAAAATATTTCCTTCCTCTTTAAAATGAAGGCATTAAGCCTTTTTTTTCCTTTTCTTTTTTTTTTTTAATTCCATTTCTCTGCAGCATAGTTAGAAGCGTAGGAAAAAAATGCATGTGGTCTAGAGGAGACCCTGACGAAGCACTATGCAAAGGGGATGTGGCCTCTCCCTAGAGAGCATCACCCTGAGATGTGTATACATAAGCCATTCTATACCCTGTGCTATGGGCCATGGTTTGGTCTCTGGAGTAATGCTTGATAAAAACAGCTAACAGTCTTTGTATATGTAAGCACAGGAGAAGTAAGGAGATGATTTTTTTTTGCTTTCTATGCATTGCATTATCAAGGCAGCATCTGTCATCCTGCATCCTGGTCTGGTGCTCAGATATCAAAATTATGCTGGGTATTAGAAAGGCCACACAAAATTATCTGAGGGACAGAGAAAATGCTCTGCGTTCAATCCACTAATCAAAAAGAATAATTGAGAAATGACTTAAAAGCTGGACCTCTCTACAAGGGTACCCAACATGAGCTATAAAAAACGTCTTCGTGCTAGCAGAAATAAGCAAAATATGATCCCGTGGAAGCTAAAGAATAAAAATACAAAATGAAAATACAGTAAGGCACACATTTTTAATACACTGAGAGTGCTTAACCTCCTGAACAAACTACCAAAGGAAGTGGTGAACTCCCCATCATTCAGTGCCTTCGGAGCAGGACTCTACACCTTTCCGGAATCTGTGCCTCAGACAAACACAAGTTTTGGGCTCCGTGCAGGGTCACTGAATGAAATGCAATACCCTGTTATGTGCAGGAAGTTCGGTGATTTAATGGTCCCACCTTGCCTTCAGCTTTCTGCATTCAGCTGCTCATAACTATGGCCTTACTAAGGGCCAATGTCGTGTTGAAAAGTATCCTGTTCTTTTTTACCTTTGTGTATGTGCATGTGGGTATAATGTCTATAGGAATTCATCTTCCATGTTGTATTGTGTCACGCAAGTCATGCAGCCTTTTCAATGTAAAAGAGACCAGCACAAAATATGAAATATTTTTTGCCAGCTCCACAGGCCTTGAGACCATCCTGGAACACACATTCAGCAAGGCACAACATTAGCTGAGACACCATGTCTGCTGCAGAAGCACAAGGTACCCTCACTACAAGGACTCCTCCATGCATCAGATGCTCTAATATTTAAGCCCCTCTGCTGCCATGAGCCCAAGGCTGAGAGACGAGTTTGTGGACTTCCCTGACTTTAGACACCGATGTTGCACCTCAGTGAATTTTCTCCAATGCAAGGAATGACACAGCTCTAGATGGCAAATTTGGCTTTAGGGCATGTCCTGTAGGGTCGGCACAGTTGCAGCCACATGGCAAAGACAAACTCAGTCCTCCTGGTCGAAGCTTTTCTCAAAAAGCTGAAATGGTAAAATCAGCCAGTTGGGTTCCATGTCAATGTAGGTATCTTTCATCCACGCAGCTCTACCATTGGACCTCCAGTGTTTCTCAGCCTAATCTGACCCACTGCCTTATTCTTCTCAGGTCTTCTTGTTGCTTTCTGGCCCTGCTACCCAGATGTCATTATTTTCACTGCCACATTCAGGTCCACGTCTTTTCCAAATCATTTGGAAAAACTTGGTCTTTCTTTGCCTGCTGTCAGAACTGCCTCGATCCAAGCTACCTAACCCATCAATGGACATTCTCATTGCATGTTGCTGAATCAATTTACCTTTCACCTGCTCAGTACCGAACAGCCTGGCCAAACTATGCAGTGGCTCTTACAGACAGAGACAGGGAGACATAAGTTAGGGCCAAACTTGGCCCATAGCGATGAACCTCACAGCTTAAACTGAAGCAGACACAAAAGCAAAGTGGGCATTATATATCTGCAGTCTGGGCTTCAGAGATATTTTTTGGGCATCTATAGTTGAAGTTGGAGCCAATTCTTTTTGTCTTGTTTGAAGGATATTGCTGTGACAGCAGGACCCCAAACCTGACAGAAAGTGCTTGTCAGAGAGAGGAGGAAACTTAGAAAAATTACTCAAAATGCTTTATCTGTCATCTATATTATTAGTACAGTATGTGTCTTTTCAAAGAAAAGCCAAGGTTAAAATGGGAAATTACTTTAAGGAGATAATAGAACTTGTAGGAAATAGGGCTGGAAAGGATGTCAAGTGCCATTTGGAAGCACTTTCACCCACAACTTGTGAGGAACAGGACAGTGGCCATTTTCAAGACTTTTTCAAGAATAAGAAGTAATTCATCATAGTTCTCTGCGGGACTTGAATCTTCCTTACTTTTTATGTATGTGGCTCTATGAGGCATGTCAGACTGATCTTGAGTATTGGTCACCCCACCCCAAAAATAAATCAAGCATTACATGCAAGTTTTGAGGAGAATGCGAGACATTCTTAGACTATGTTTACACACCCGCATGCACTTCAAATTAGCTTTGTATCTACATATACGTTGTTTAACCTAGTCCATCTTTTCCTCGCTTGATTCTCAGAACATCACAGAAATGCAAAAAGCAACTAGAAAAGGCTGGAAAAGGGTTACCTTTTAAAACATGTAAGGATGTGGTTTCACAGTGCAAGGTGTTGCACAGGCAAAGAAACCCAGGTTGCTGAAGCAGTTGACAGGACGATCCCACAACAGCTCTGTCAGCAGGAGGAGAGGCAGCACACCGCAGCCTAGGGATGCAAAAAATACCCTGTGTAAGGGGGGAGGAATATTTGAGGTCAAATTCGTTGTAATGTGAAACTGTAGTGGGGTTTACAAGGTATGACAAAAATTTAGGCAATTGTGCAATATAACCGAGAAGTAAATTTGGAGAAACGCCTTGAGAGCAGAGAGGAGGTCCAGCTTGCTATATCTGTATTTTCTAATGCAACTACAAGAAAACAGTACACAGCAGGGAAACACAGTCTAGAGACCTGGGAGAAAATTATGAGTCATCACAATCATACTTGGTATAAATTTTAATATTCTATTCCTATTTAGAACAACCAGGAGAAGTTAGGACAAAGACAGGTAGCAAAAGCAAAGAAGAATCTATCTTTAATAAAGGAAGCAGGCAAAGGGAGCTTCAGGTCTCCTAAACCAAGCCAGA
The DNA here is from genome assembly GCA_020745775.1 of Theristicus caerulescens. Lineage (NCBI taxonomy): Eukaryota > Metazoa > Chordata > Aves > Pelecaniformes > Threskiornithidae > Theristicus > Theristicus caerulescens. Next base: position 122,260,726 of record CM036559.1, on the reverse strand, counting down.
GCAGTGGTGGGCACAATCCAATGCTGTTGCAGCTTCCTAGTTTAGTGCCTAGCTGAGGCAGTAAAACAGCTGAGGAGCGTAGGTTTAAGTATAACCAAGGGCTGCCTTCCATGGATTTCTTCTTTTGCTACCAATTTCATAATTAAGCAGTTAATCCTGCTAACACATTGCTTGTTGCTTTAATTTCAAGCCTGTCTAGCTCTTCAAAAAATAATTCAGTAAATCTGACAGGCAGAAAAAAACATGCTTTTTCAAAAAAACCCCAAGTGCTCAAAAGCACTGACATAGATGAAACCCACTGGAGTGGCTGCAACCCACAATACAAGTGTGAATCCCAGAAACTAGACTGTGCTTCCCACCATGCTGCAAAGGCCAGGGGTACACCAAAAGCCTTTCAGCTGTCGTGGGTCACTTAAACACAATCAAGAGGCAGGCATTGAAGAGGTAATCCATAGCAGTGGACAAAATTGGTACTAAAAAAACTATCACAAAATCGGAAACACAATTTTTTCCTCACTTTGCAGCATGTACTCTACCAGCTAGGATGACTCTCTTTTTCTCAAATCTGTTGATTGTTTTTGAGTTATAATTATTTTTTAATTGCTGTTTAAAGATATTTATACTCTTAAAGAATAATGATTTTTCAGGATAATTAGCTACTGATTTTCAGAAACAGAGACTTTATTTACCAGCAAACTGCAGTGGTATCAAAGGGAAAGCTATTTCTTTCACTCTGTACTCAGTGTATCGGCAATCTTCATCAGAACTTGTTTCTGGTGTCTGGAGTAGCGTTTGTTGAAAATGCATGTCCCAAAATCTGAACTTAATTTTCTCAGCATTTATTATGTGTGGGGAATCTTGTCGTATTTGAACTCTACTGCAATCACCATTGCATACAAGCAGCATAAACATTTCTTAAACACAGCACAGACGCATCCTTTTTAAGCAGCCATGATGTCTTTCATAGAAAGAGTATCTTTCAGAGTTGATGCTTAACAAGGCTTTGCATCACTGCTTACACAAAACAGCTGATGCACATATCACCCCTCATTGGAGTTGGTCATATAACCCACCCACTTAGTTAACCAAGTGTTAAGTGTCCCCATCTGAGCTGACTCACTGAATGCCTTTTGAAGCTACCATCATTTGTTCTTTTGGCACTTGCAACCAATTGAGTGCCCTCAGAGACAGCACCTGTGAGAATGAGTTTTTCCCAAGCAATCCTGATCCCAGCACTGGCCAGATGATGAACTTCTGTCATTTCCAATTCAAGATACTTCCACTAGGGTAAAAGGACAAAAATTCAACTTAGGCTCTCTTCTGACCTGGTTTGAGTTCAGCCCATCTCCTGTACGTTTGCCTGACACGGCAAGTGTATGTTCCCAGATCCAGTTTGTAACCAGAGTTTTCCTTGTCCTGGATGCAGCTGATTTACAGCAACATTGCCTGCACCTCCCAGAGCAATCTCACCGCAGAGCAGCCCACCCTATTTACTGCTATCAGACAAATCCTTATCTGCCTTTCAGCCCCAAAGCAGGTGAAATAGCTCTCAAAAGCCCCCAAGTGCTGCTCTGTGTGCCAGCTATGAACCTTGTGGGTACAGCTTGAAGTGAAGCGTTATCTGGGTGAACTTGCACAGTGTCTGTCGCACACATGCACAGCAAGAAAGCAGATCTGCGGGACAAGTCTTTCCTGCATGCTGGGGGTCTCTTGTCAATCTAACAGCAGGGTGACCGCAGCAGGGTTAATCTAACAGTAGGCCACTTGTCATCAGAATGGGGCTGGGAAGGACAGTAAACTCTCTGCCATCACTCTGGCAGCGCTGCTCGTCCAAAAAAAACTCATGCCATCATCTGGGCATCTTCGTGGTGGGTTAAGGCTGCAACGTCCTCCCTCAAATAGAGAGCGTAGATGCCAGGCTTGCCTTTGGAAAGCATCTTACCTTAATAAAGTGGTATGATTTTCCTTGGTCTTGGCACTCAGGAAGCATACTGGGCAAGCAGAAAGCCTGTGGGAATGATTCACTAGTGTTTGCATGAGGTTTTTCTAATTTCTTCTCCTTTTTTTTGCTATTTTTTTCCTGCCTTTTTTTTTGTTGCTACCAGCTGCTTCATATTCTGCCACTTGCTACAGGAGAAGACTGTTCCATCTTGCTGGGATCCAGTTCAGTGCATAGACGTGACAGAATGGGAGCTGCAACCTGGTTTATTTTTCCAGTTTACAGCTTTTGTTCAAAAACCCAGCAGCAAGTCCAGAGGCACAGTGTGCCAGCACCAGAGACTGTGAGTGATACAGAGGTGATTTCTGGAACATCTTTTCCATTTCTAATTCAACTCCAAAAATATTTTTATAACTTCCCTTTTTTCCCTCTGCTGTGATCCATAAACAGAATAGACATTCAAGCTGAAAATTGCCAAAAGATTCTTACTCATTCACACGAAAAACAAAGTTTTGAGCTTTCCTGGCCTATTGATACTAGTTGTATATTCAGATCATACTCATTTTTCAAAGAAAAAGGCCTGCTGGGATCAGACCCAGGAATATCTTCGGATTTGCATATGAGTGAGAAAAGCAGGAATCCCACTCATCCAAGACTCCCATTGGGAGTGAATTTGAAAATAAGACTGGAAAAAATCCAGGAGATCTATATTATGGTCAAGTTCGTAAATATGGACAAAACACACAACACACTTATCAGCAGGCAATGTAACTGGGAAAGCCTGGACTCCTATGGATCTGTACCTTGCAGTTGTACTCTCTGATGCCTTAATAACACTTGAGTTCATGTTGTGGCCCTTATCCCCGGGATATTAACAGTGTCTCTCTCATCAATCCACCCTCGGTTATATTAGAACTTGTCAAAAAATAATCTCCTTGGGACCATTGCTAAATGTGATTGAAATTGCACAAGCCAAAAAACCCCTGGGGAAGAGAGTGACAGATAGATGCACAGAGAATATGAGCACAGAAGCCCTGTTTCAAAATGAAAACAGGCTAAAAGCTGGTATACTTGCATTCAAAGTGGTATCCTGCTAATTTAAATCTATCAGTGAACATTTCCAAGTGCACCAAAAAGCGCCAAAAGAACAGGTTGTTTGCTTATAAAGGGAACGCCTTAACCATTTAACTATCACTTTTGTCGACTGATGGGGAAATGCAGTGTTACGTGGGCAATCAGACTGGAAGATCACAAACACTCTTTCCAGATTTAAAATATGCAGGAGCATGAAAGAGTGTAAAAAATGTAAATCAAAGGAACCAGCTTCTATCTGGATTGAATAAATGAAAGATCATTGAAAAATGACAGGGTTTGTGGGGAAACAGTAGTTAGAGAGTATGCTTACACATATGCTTATAAACTTATATACACTTCTGCTTACAAACAGCGCCAGGAATGTTCCCAAGTGCTGGAACTCAGTCCTTTACACTGCTAACTTGTCAGAGAATCCCTGACATCACTCGTCCCAGGCCAAGTACCTTCTCCCAGCCATGGATCAGACATTAGCATGGACCAAAGGCCAACAGACGGCTTGGTGGCAGCCTCCCAGTTTTATAACGGTAAAAAAAAAAAAGTTTAATAGCCTGGAGACAGCCCAGCCTGACAGAGCAATACTCCTCCAGCTGATCTAACCAGCCAGCATCGAGGGAGGGATGCCACATGCTCTGCACTGAAGCCCAGTGCCAGACCAAAAGCTGATGATGCTGTGGGGAAATGTGAGTATGTGACAATGCTGTGGGGAAATGTGACACCACATATTGGTGTCAGCACTGCTGCGAAAGAAGTACATCTGGCTTTGTGAGAGACGTTGTACAGCTTGGGACAGCACCTGGGGAGGAAGAAATGGGAAAGAAGTATCCATATACAGATCCCCTCACTCTTGCTTCAAAATTTTTTACAAGCACAACCCAAAAGAAAGACCAGAAGTCCCCTTGGTGGCAGCTCCAGCTTTGTGCACCGGCACTTGTTAAGTGCCTCATGGGCCCGAGTCAATGACAGCATTAGCAATGTGCAATATCATGTTCAGGGATAAACCATAAGGCAGGGCTGCCTACCAGCCTCAACACTGGACAATATCACCATGGATTCTTCTTGAAAGAGGACTCAAGCTGTTATACACAATTTATTTTTTTTTTAAATAGGCAGAATTTTGTGAGATAGGACAGCACAAGCACTCCTAGCTCTGATGTAAGGTGTCCCTCCAAATCCAATTTAACAAGCTTGTGCCCCTGCTCTGAGCTCAAAGACGTGAGGGATCAAATTCAGTTCAAAATTAAGGTGTCCAAATTTCAATAAATACGTGTAGGTGTAGATGATGTCCAGTTCAGATAGTAAGGTGACGGGCTCCTCCCTATTAACATGCCTGCCCAAGCACTGACTAAACCTCGTTCCCTCTCCTATATGGTTGCTTTCTCCTTGAGGTGGGCTCCAGCCTTCCTGTATCCACTCCCTCTCCCACTCTCTTCCTGCCATGATGTCCCTCCATCTCATCTCCTCTCCTGTGCCATGCAGGACTATACTCCTGACGCACCTTCCTCTTTATTTGTCCCAATTCAGTCTCTAGCTCTCCCTGATACACTTGCCATCTCAGTGCTCCCAGTCTATGCTCTCCCACCACCTACGCTAATCTCATCTAAAGGGTTTGCAGGAGAAAGAAACAACAAAAGACTCTTGTTATCTCTCCAAGACCAGGCTTTAGTATGTACTCTGAGTCCCTCTGAACCCAGTGGGCTCTTACCTTCCAGCCCAGGTCACCCTGGCATCTGATGCTGACTTCAGCTAGTTCATTTTCCCTTCTTCCCACCAGCAAGAGACTCCAAGCAGATGTAATTTTCTCACCACAGAAGCAGTGCTGCTTAAAAAAAAAAAAGAAAAAAAGTCTTAGCAGTGGGTTAATAAAAAGGGTCCAGGCAAATTGGATCGACGTGTCACATGAAATGCCACCTGCAAAAATTTAAAAAATGCATGTTCTGATATCTAAAGGGGCATGGGTGCACATGCCAAGCTCGTGCTGATTGCCTCTCTTGCTGAAACATGTTCATGGCTACATTTGCTCTTTACCTCCACATACACTATCTCTTGTAATCTGACAGTGGAAAACTTCCTTCCATGTGGTGCACTGCAGGAGAAGAGCAGCTTATTTGCTGCAAGCTGAAATGCCCTCAGCCTTTTCAGTATTATCACCTCTACTGGCAGGAAAAATGTTTGGTTTATCCTATTTCATTGCTAATCCACAGCCTCAATATGCAAGGTTTTCTCATCAGGCTTGATTGGGATGTATTAATGAATGCTGTCTTTCCCATCCCATAATCTTTCTCATATCAGCATTTATTTTCAGTCTTTGCCCTGGAGGGGAGGAAGCTTCACAAACATTAAGTCGTCTGGATACTATAAGCAATATCTAGAGAAAAATATAAGCAACGCATTGACAAAAACACTGGCACTTTCTTTTTTGAATTGAATGATGAAACTATCAGGAACCAAAGGAAAGATTCCCAGCATCGCTTTTATATTAAAAAGGTAACTAGCACCATCAGTAAGGGGAGCACGATAAGCAGGGAGTATGTAAGGAAGCGCTTGAGTGGTGATGGGAAAATCTTAATCCTTTGCTGAAGGCATTTAAACTGAAGGGCTAAATTGCTTCCATGTTAATTTTGATGTTACTCTGTAATATCTGTGAGTGCTCTTTGGTGAAGCTCTAATACCTCTGCAAAAGTTAATGTTTTATATCCGATTAACTCAAATGGGTAAGATATGTTATAATGATGGCATGTATTTAAGAAAGACAGGGAAATTAATGGTATGGGTACAACGCCCCTCCACCTTTTTAGGAGGCAAACCCATGAGACAAGGACTCCGCTGTTCTAACGCAGGCTCAGGTACGTGAAGCCCTCAGTGATCCACTTAAGCTCTGTTCTCAGTTTCTCCAAATGCCATATGAAGGGAATATTTATCCTTGGGAGATTATGGAGATTAATTTTTTAATTTGCTTTTAACTAATTCTCATCTTTTGAAGATAGAAATCTTTACATGAGTGCTGGATACTATTAAGTATACAAAAGCAATATGAGGAAAAAAAAACATTTATTTTTGAAACAGATTTTTGCATCAAATGTTATATACTGTGTAAAACAAACAAACTAGAAATTGTTCTCTTCTCACAGTCTTGAAATGTTATTTAGGCTCTTTGCAAATATTGCCTAAATTGCCTTTTTTTAAAGTTTTAGCTACTTACGTCTCTTTTAGACAGTCCTTTCCCTTGGCAAGACCAAGGACTTCATAGCTTCTGCAGTTATATTTCACTCTGTCGTTTGAACAATGCTTCTGTGAAAGGAAATGGCAATCAATTATCACTTCTAGTTTCAACAATGACTTTTCTTCATTCCTAGAGGAATAATTTCTTGTGATCTGCAGAAGCAGAATTAAAATAAAAACACAGAAAATGATTTCAAGTGACGAAGAGTACAAAATAATAAATGACTAAAGGCAAATGTGTTCAAGTAGGCATTTTTTTTCTACATCAACTCTCACTGAAAAAACATTTTTGGAGTAATTCAGTGGATGCTGGGGTCTGCTGTCCCTCTCAAACTGCAGCAGATGACCCTTGGAGAGGAACTCCTCAGCACTGCAGAAACTGGGTGCGAGGACTCAAGCAACTGTTTCCTAAATCAGTCCTTTTCCCATGGTACACTTGAAGCGCTGTGGTTTTCTTTCTTTCTGAAGGCAATATACAACAGAAACCCAAACTGCCTGGAGTCAATGACTTCCAGGAAGCACAGAAAGGCCCTGTGTTGGTCTAACCTCTTGTGGGAGAAGGAAAATCTGGTTTTCTAAATTTCTTATGCAATCTCCACCTGATGAGGAGTCATTCTTCCTCTTCAATGTAACTGGGGTTTATTAGTAGTGCTACTGCATTTTACTCCAGAGTGGCTCCATGTGTGTGGTGAAGAGGGTGATCTCCATCTACAGCTCATAAAGAGTTTTATATAAATGTCCATTACCCATGTAATGGCAACAGCCAACAGTTTTATTAGGCAATATAAAAAGATATTAGGGATATAAACTGTAATGCCTCAGGGCAGAAGCCAATCAATGACTGTCTGGAGTTATCCAAAAGAAACTTTCTGTCTGCAAGTTATTCCCTCATCATATATTAGGGCGTTTCTTGCCTCTCTCTGCAAAACATCAGGAGGCAGACATGCTCAGAGCCAGGCTGCTGAATCCCACCGGTGTCTGGTTGGGTCCAGTCTAGCAACTCCCCGGTTCTTGCCGCAATGCATAAATGAAGTGTGGCACTTCACTTGATCAAATGATTGATCTCCAATGAAGATCAATCCAGGAATTCTCCCATTAAATTTATGCTTGCTAAAACAAATATATAGATCTTTTTTTTCAACTTTGTATTAGTTTAGTTCAGGAGATTTCCTTGCTATGTTCAAGCCCTTCAAGTAGCAAATGAAATGGCAATAAGCTCCTGTTTTTCAGATGGTGACGAGGACCCTAACAGTATGATGAATCCTGCAGTCCAGAGGGTCACAGTCTCAGCTTTTGCCTTGGGACTCAGGTAAAATCTTTTTGGCCTTCTCTGTCTCACAACACAGTATTACCAATCTTTAGGATACACATACCTCTGCAAATAGCCTCCAGCTTTCCTAACCAACTGCTGGGCTCTCTTCTTGCAGGCCATGCCTCAAGTGCCTCAACCACTCCTCCCAGATTTTACTTTGTTTTAGCCTTTGAACATGTCTCTCACAAAAGCATCATTCCCCAGGTAGCCCCAACCTGTGTTCCTCAAGCTCTTCCCTTTCTCATTTCCTCCAGCTATCTCCCAAGTGTGTCTAAAATCTTCACTCCTCTCTCTCATCTTCTGTTGTCCTAAGCTTGCCTTTAGCTGGTTCTCTCAGTTTGTCCTTGCCCCTTCTCTCTAGTGTAGTTAATCCCAGCAGCTAACTGACATACATGAAATAAGAGTAGCTTAACAACCTTGTCGTATGCATGTCACACACCCTAATGGCTCTAGAAGCCCTGTGGAATATATGGAGCAACAGCAGTGTGTAACAAAGACATTAAAAAGGATTGACATGTTGCTACTAGGAATAGGATTGCTTTTTGCATTAAAACACACACTTTAATTGAGATTACTGGGGTATTTTGTACGGTAGCCTCCTAAATATAACACAGAAGTTGGTGCTACTTTCAGGGGGTGCCTTTCCCATGGACTGCTACCTCTTCCATCAGACAGAAATAGCCATAATCTGATCACACAGCCTTCTCAGATTAAAACACCTTTCTGTCTGAAAAGGTGCTGGTGAGGGAAGAGGATGGGATCTCTATTGGGTAGGATGACAGAGCCTTGGTTTGCGTCATCTTTAGAGGGATGGCTGGGTGAGGCATATTTGGGTGGGAGCAAAGGGAAGAACTGCTTTTTTGTGTGGTTTGCGATGCAGACCCTCTTGTAACATTGCATTTAATATAGGTTTGGCCAGGTGCTCTGTGAGAGGAAGTTCTTTTCTATGGGAACTAAGAGACAAAAGCTTGGTCTAACTGAAGATCACAGCAGTTTCACCACTGACTTAGGACTGAAAGCAAAATGACTTCAGTCAAGGGCCCTGTTTTCATTAGGTGTAAATCACAATGTCACACCCACTGATGGTGTCCCCAGTTCAGATCTCAATGCATTGCTCCCTTCGAGCTTTCTGTGTTTGCAGCTTGGTTTGCTAAGGAAATGTCTTGTTCAGTCACACTGCATCTGACTGCCTCCGTCAGTCAGTCTGCTCCCCAAACTTCTGAATCCCTGTTTCAAAGGATAGGGATCTCAAACATATTAAATTCCTGTAAGACTTATAAAAATATGTTGCAAGAAAGAAGAAAAAGATTGAAACAGAGTTACTAGATACCAATGAATTCACTCTACAAAGAGATACCATCACTTTTCTAAAGTGGAAAAGATCTCAATTTGCATCTTAATAGAAACCAGAGAATCCATTTCTGCCCTTGTGGCCCCAGGATAAGAGTTGCAACTATGATTCAGTTTCCCAGATGGAAGGAAATGATAGAGCTTCCCGATTTTCAGTGGGTATTGAACAGCCAACAATTAACCAAGTCCCTTTCTAGTTGTTGCACATTGCCCTCCAAAACTTGCAGCACCTGCAATTAGGCATTTTTAAACATCTTCAGCCCTTGTTCTTCCTTTGGATCTTCCTTTAACCTCCAGGCAGAGACTAACCTTCTGGGTGTGTAATTGGTAGCGACAGTAACCTTCGCAGCTATCTCCGGGAAACTGGGAAAAGGGTATCAGTGAAAAAAAGAGGCCTTCCAAAGCTGGATCTTCTGACTTCTCAGGTCCAGTTGGTACTATGAGGAGCTGCAAGGCAGCAGGCACTCAGAAGGTACCAGCACTCAAAACACACAGACACTCCAAGCTGACTATGCTATACTTGTCTTGATTGACTTGCATCACAATTTATCCTTTCATTTCAGCTGTTCTTTCTTCCTTTATGGTCTCTAGTTTCCTCTTTATGTCCTATTAGACAGTTGACTATTCTTACCTGTCTTTACTGAAGTCATCCACCACTGGCATATTGGATGTTCTTATTTGACCAGTAGATAGCTATTTTTTTCCTTTTCTCCCCTCTCTTTTATCCTCTCTTTTCTCCTTACTTTCCATCATTTCTGTCTGTTATCTCACCGAGTGCAAGCACCAGGGATTGTGGTTAGGGAATGATTCAGCTGGAAACAGAAGGCAGAGGGCAGCATGCAAAGCCAGCACTGGAAGTACGAATTGCACCTGCCAACCTGTCATTAATGTGGCCACCAAAAGAGGGAGAATAACAATGCAATCAAATAGGACTCAAATCCGCATCTCATGCTCTGCTCATTACCAAGAAGGCTTTCAGGAACGACAAGTTTTTAATCCTGTAACTCTATTAAGAGCTGATGCCAACAGCAGAAACTGGAGCTGTGATACAAGTTAAGCTAGGATGGCTTGGCATAGCAACTGAAAGTCATCTCAGCTCATGTGAGATGACAGCTATGGCATGAAACCACAGATAAGCTGGCATTTGTAAATATATTCTTTATAGATTTTTTTGTTAAACCAGGTACCATGAAAGCATACAACAGCAAAAGAACCTGTGAACCCAAATAAACACGATCATTACCTCCTGCTGAACTGTTATGCGCAGCCAAGCAACACCTTCTGCTCAACTAAAACTAAGGGTTCGCTAAGAGTGTGTTATACTTTCCCCTTATTTTCAGCGGCTTATAGTACAGCTGGTAAAATTTTGCTCTGGTTAGAAGTTTGATTTATAAAGTCTCTAGTCCTAAAACAGGAAATGAATATTTCATCCCCACAAATTTAGGAGGATTTTTTTTTGGCTTTTATGTTCCACAAAATCTGTTTTTGTTTCCTATAAAGGGTGCAGTCCAACTGCCATCAAAATCTGTAGAGATTCCCCCTGACTTCAGCTGGGCTTGGCTCATGCCCTGAGGCAGTGCTACAGAAGCAGACAACACCTAATGAAATCATGTGTGTAAAGGACCAGGGAATCCCATACTAAATCCCCACCCCGCAAACAGCCATGCCTAAGCTTAAATGTGCATTAAAATTGAAGTCAAAAAGCCACTCATGTCTATCAAGTTAAGCACATGTTTAAATGTTTACTGGAGTCGGTTCTTGGTACAATGAACAGAAAAAGCTATGCAAAAGTATTGTGGGGAAGATCAGTCCTTCCCTTGTGCTGCGTGGTATCCCGAATTCTTAGGGCTTTCTACTGTCTGGTTGCAGGACCTTTCACAATTTTTATACAATCGAGTTGCTTTCCTTTTATTCTTTCTTGTGTATTAACTAACGTAATGTACTTCTTCCGCAGCATCTTTCCACTGACCTCAGAGTGCTCCAAGGAGGAATCTCAAAACTATTTATCACACCCTATTGTTAAAATTAAAGGACCTCAGTTGATGTCAGACCTCTAGAAGGTAAATCACTGTAAAATACATAACAATAGGTATGTTTATTTTTCTAAAAAGCATAGAAAGAGCAAAAGTGTTTCTGGTTTTGTATCACAGACAGAAAAATTGAGCCACAGAGATAACCCATAATTTCTTTAAAGTCTCACAAGGTACGGATAGCAGAATAGGGAATCAAACTACAATTCGAACAGTAAATTCACAAAAATATAATATTTTCTTGTCTTACGATCCCCAGTGACTGTCTCTCTCTATTTTTTCAAAATGAGAAATCAAACTCGAGGAGGTTAAGGTAGAGGTTGAGGCCTACCTAGAAACTCACTGGCACAGCTGTGAGACGAATGGGAAAATTCTGGCTCCACACAGCACTTCCTTCCTATCTCAGATCTGTTTCAATGAAATAAAATAAAAAAGAAGCCACAAACCCCTGCTCTCAATTTTCTGTGAGCAGGATTTGATATGTTAGATCAAGCCATCAAATGCAGCTTATTACCCTGATGGAGGGTAAGCGTTCCAGCATCACCTCCTGCGATTTGCCTTCGGCTCATTGATGACACTTCAACCCTTTTTGACTGGCAGGTCTGTTCCCTGTGAAGGGAAGCTATGGATTTGATCCAGTCCTCTTGGAGTCAGTGCTACGTGCAGCCAGGCTCGAATGAGACCGTGCTACGGCTGGGAGGCACTGAATAGACCAAAAAGAAAAGTGAACTTAAATAATCAAAGTTAAATTATCAAAGCTGACCCGGTCCTTCACAAATATTACTATATCCTTCAAATGATGGAAATTGCAGACACATCAGCTCAAATGTTTCCCTTCTATGCAGGATGACCTCACTCTACGAGTTTAAGTCAAACCTCTGACGTTTGGCTGCTAAAAATGCTAATAGTTTTGTACTGCAAGGCATAATCTGGCATAATACAAGAGAAATACTTCAATATGCACTGTCAAAATGGATTTTTTGATGTGTGATCTCATTGCAGTCTCTAAATCAGATGGCAAGAGGCGGTAAACCCCTAATGCAATGTTTTCTGTATTAACAAGAGATCTTTCTTGTTGAACAGCACTCCTAGCTAGCAATAAGCTATGTGCCATACCTATCCCCTTAATTATTCCTGTGGGACCACCCGCAGGCTGCAAACCTCTCTGTTGCTGACCCTCCTGCAGAGCAGTGCCACGCGCTGCCCTTGAATGACATTTCTGTAGGAATCGCTTTTTGAGGAAACGCGAAGAATGGCCTCAAAGCAAATTTCTGGTGTTGTCACCATTGAGCTGCCTTGTGCTGCCGCATCACGTTTCTAGAGAAGTCTGAGTGCTGTCACTACGTGTTAACTTTTTTAACACCATGCTAGTATTACCTACTGCCATGAGAAGTGAGAAGAGACAGAAAAGCTGCAAGAAATTTGTACAGAAGTCCTTGGTATAACCAGGAGGCTGCCTCTCTAGAGGGAATCGGAGAGTTAGAGAGAAACCTACCTGCGGGATATGGGACAGTGTTACTTGCCTGCAGATTTGTTCACATCAGTCTTGAGGCACTTCTGATTGGGGAGGTTTTATCTCTGAAGTAAAGAAAAGGCTCTGAGCAGGAGATACCGGAGTATCTTGTTCATAATGATGGACCCCAAACCCATGGAATTTGCTAAAAGTGACTAATGATTTTTATATCATTTGCATGGCATTTCAAATAATTATTTTAATTACCTTAGACCCCAGTTTAGTGAAGCACTTAAGCATGTTTGTAAGTTTAAACGTTCAGTATTTAAGCACATTCTTAACTGATGCTTTACTGCAATGACACCTAAAACATTGATCTGTAAAAAGCAGTCTCACAAAAAGTGACTTCAGAGTGTTGTAATTTTCCCCCTTTTAAAAAAAAAAAAAAAGAGACAAAAGCATTGCCAATACATATGAGCAATAAACTGATGTTTCAGTATGCAGTCACATCCAAAGTCCAAATTTCAGGCAAGTATAGTGAATATTTTTGTTACGTGCTCACGCCTAGTTCTTCCACTGCTATCTGCTATCCAGACCTTTTATTGGTAGCAAGCCCAGAAAGGCAATCGTAGCCCATTGAACGTCTTTTCCCATGTTGGTGGCCTGTTGCCCTACAAACAGAAAGCAATTCCCTGATAACGAGCAACCTCTGACACTGAAAATCACTGGTAGTATTTTGAATCAAGTTAGATTTTGGATCAAGAAGCCAGTGAATTATGACTGATTACCTTTTCAAAGTAACTCACACAGCAGCCCTGGGCAACAGATTGTATTAAAACATTTTCAATATGCAAATAGTTTGATACTTTGAAAAATAGCAGTGTTGTTAACATTTGGCCTGGTGAAGGGAAATAGTGTATTAATTTGCCCAGGCAACTGTCTCTAAAACAGTGTATAAATAGCCCTTTGCATTAACTCAAAGTGAAATGTCAATGTTTCATAATTTATGATAGTATGCTGAGATTCAGCTTCAATAGCTCACTGCTGGTTCAGTTAACATCAGGTCTAAAACCTGTCTTCCTGTCTTCTGAACCTTGAATCTTTGGGAAAACTTTTTCTTTCTGCTTGGATTTATTTTTATTTATACTAGCTGAATTATTTATGATCATTTCAATGTAAATTACTGAGCTAAGAGAAAGTGAAATACTCTGTTGTCGCAGTGGTTTACTCACATCTTCTTGAATCTGATCACCTTGGCAGGAAAACGATGAGAGATTCTTCTCACTACTCAGGATGTGGGAACCTAAAAGCTGTTTCCTGGTCTGTATCTGTAGAGTGTGATGACATTATTAATCAGACACGATAGTTACTTTACTGTCTTTCCAATAGTCATTTGAAGCTGTTTACCTTTCAAGACCTACTGCAAAATAGCAAATTATTTTGAGGTGTGAAGCTAGGAGCTTTGCTCCTGGCCATCCCTGACTTGTTACCCGATTTCGGGCATCTCAGCCATCCTGCTCCTGATCCTCTTTCACAGTGGTGTAAATTCTACTGAACCTCACAGATACATGACTGTAAAATGGTGGCATGGGAGACAAGGCGATTCCTTCTGTCCTAGTTATTCCTTAAGCCTAAATTGGGAACTGCTCACCTCCTTGAGAAAAAATACGATAATGAGATTGTTACAGATGAACAAAAATGTTATATACATGCAAAATGGTCTTGCTAATCAACAGAGCTCACTCCCTGCTGGAGGAAGCTCCAGAAGAACAACAGAAATCATTATCACGCTGGTAGGATTGATTAATAAGGAAAACTGCATTAACTACTTCTACTAATACTCATTAGCATTTATACATTGTAACATTCACTAAATGTATGTGTAAATAGCTTTCCTAAGTGACAAGTAAGGGTGCCTGAAGGGTGCAACACGATGTTATTGTTGTTTTCCGGTTGCGTGGGTTTTGCATCGCAAGAAATGCCTCTGCATTGGCTAAGGAAATCAGGAAGAGGGAGCTGGAAGAGGAAGAGGACACAGGGAAGGCACCTTCTGAGTCCTGAGACAGGTTTGCCGTAAGAGCAAATGAAAGCTGTATTCCAGGGAATATTTTAAAGGGGCTAAAGAGGGGACAGTGGAATATGGGATCAAATCCGGGGTACTGCTACCAGGCAGAGTGTGAGTATGGACAACATGGCCCCTTGGAGCCTCAGGAAAACGCTGTGAGGAGCAGGATCTCCCCCTCCCAAGACAAAGGTGCAGATTTGGACACCCTTCTGGTTCCCCCTAGGAAGGGGGTGGCAGAAGCGGACACACTCGGAAATCATCTGTCTTAGCCCAGATGCTATCTGTTAGTGCTTTTTGTTCCACAGGATGAATTTCTGGACAGAGGACTTTCAAATAATGTGGTTTAAATTTAGAAAGTGACTGTTCAGTTATCAGTGCAGTTGAAAATTATAATGAAATGGAGCCCAATACCTCCAAAATACTGGTCAAAAGATGATTATCTGTGTAATGTGTGTTTTCTGGAGTTCATGTGCAATTATCAAGCACTATTTTTAGACTGATTTTCAGGAGAGTTGTGTTTAGTTCTTGGCTCTGCCACAGACTTCCTGCATGACCTTGGGCAAATCGGTTTCTTTCTCAGTACCATCTGCAGCATAATACATTTTCCTCCCACTCTAAATTTGTCTTGTCGATGTGGATTATGAGCTTTTTGGAATAGGACATCTCCTCGCTGTGTTTGTTTAGTGAGTGACACAGTGACGCTCTGATCTTTTCTTGTGACTTCTAGATAGTTTTTTAATGCAGTTAATAAGCTGCTAGAAGAGGTGACTTGCACAAGATCACCTTCCATGACCAATGCAACCAGGTGGTGGGTATAAAATCGTTAACTCTATTGTAGATTTTAGACAAAGCTGGTATTTGTTATGTGCTTCCATTGCAGAACTTTTAATTTCAGCTGGTAAATTTTACAAGCAGTTTTCGTATTTATTTTCCTTCTCATTTTTCACAGCGCAGACCATGCCCTCCTGCTTTGTGATTATTACCCTTGTCCTTGTGATTAGCGTGGAGTTGCTGGTTGCTTTTATTTGCTCACTTGTTTTTTCACCTTCACACTAAATTACAGCAGCAGATTGACTGGGGCATGTGAGTGTTTCATGGAATTGGCGAAGGGTGCTACGCTGCTGGTCCTCGCAGGGACTTTCTTACCTGTACTTCGGTTTAGCAGTTGTGGCCTGCAGCCAGGTGGGAGGCATGGACAAAGTGAAGGAGCAACAGACTAGAAAACAAACGAAATTAGCAGCACTTCAAAGCTCTTGCAGAGGAGGGGGTAGCTGAAGGTAGCCACTGTTAAAAAAAAAAAAAAAGAAAAATGCACGTGAAAGTGCTCTCTCTCTCCCTCTCTTGAATGAGATACCTGGTCAGGTGGGGGCCTGGGCTCCGCTGCTAGAGAAGGAAACGAACAGATGATGAAATAGGTGCCATATCACAACATCCTATTAAAACAGGCAGAATTGGAACTTGGACATCAATTCAAAGGCACAGAAGGCACTAAATGTATTTCCTTGCTAGCACAGCCGAAGGGAGCAGCTCTTCGGACCGGTGTAGCTTTCACACCGGACTGTCACAGACTGTCACAGACCTACGGCTCAGCAGCATAACCGTGCTTACAAGCAAGCTGCAATCGCGCTGGTACCCAGAAGCCTGCCCCAGTGCCCAGCAAGCGCTCACCCCGGGGGATTACCGGCGTGGGGGGGTTACCGGCGGGGAGGGTTAACCAGCTCCTCCGGCCACCTCCGCCGAGAGCGGCTCCCCCGGCAGCGCCTTCCTCCGGCGGCTGGATGGCAGGAGCGGAGCGCTGACCCCCGAGGGGAGCCGGGGGGACACCGGGCGACCCGGCGCCTTTCCGGGAGCGACTGACCTTGGGCGAGTCCCCTCGGGGGGGACACTTTTCGGGAGCGCCTCAGCGGCTCCCCCGGGGCCGGGGCTGGGTCGGTGGGAGCCCCGCGGCGGGCGGGGCCGGGGCGGGCGGCGGCGGCGGTCCCTCCCCGCGGGCCGGGAGGCGGGAGCGGGCCGGGCTCCCGGCAGGCTGCGCTGCGCTCTGCTCGCCGCGGCGGCCGGGAGGGGATCGCCCCCCTCTCCCCTCCTCCCGCCGTAGCCCCCCGGCGGCGTCCGGGGCGGCATGGAGACCCGGCGAGGGAGGCCGAGGGGCAACCCCCGGAGTTGAGCCGGCCGGTGCGTACCCGCCTGGGGCTGGGGAGAAGGGGCGCGGAGGGGATGGCGGAGAAACTTTCCGCCGGGCAAACTCGGGCGGCGGCCACTGGGGCGCCGGGGGCTGCGGCCGCCGCTTGGGGAAACTTCTGCCGCCGGGGCTCCGCCGCCGCTCCCGCCTCCGCCCCGCGGCGCCGGGGGAGCGGAGCCGAGCGCTGTCCCCCGGCCCGCTTTCATCGCCCCGCTCCCCGCCCGGCCAGCGGCCAGCCGCTCTCCCACTGTGCCCTGCAAGGTGCAGCGGTGGGCGGCTGCCCCTGGGCTCGCTCCCCGCTTCGCACCGCGTCTTAGCTCGCATGCAGGCAAGAGCTGTGTTTTCATTTTAAAAAAAAATTTTCCTCGCTGCTTTTTAATGTTCCCCCCCCCCCCTTTTTTTTTTTTGTCGCAGGGAGCGGGCGAGGGAAAGGGGGTGTGCGTGTCTGTCGCTGTTCTTCAGCTGCAGTTGCTCTTGGCTGAGCCTGGGGACTGGTTGCAGCTGCTTGGGCTGGGGGGAGAGGGATGTTACCGGAGGACCTGCCTGTTCGTATTTTTATCTATCTATCTATATATATGGGGTTTTTTATTTTTTCAAAATGTTTTTAGAAGGGAGGGCTCGCCTTGCCCTCCCCATTTGCAGGCACCGGCGCCGGGGCGCTGGTTGGAGCTGGGGGCAGCGCCCTGCCCCGGGGCGGGGGCTCCGGGGGCGGCGGGGGGAGCAGCCGCGGCCCCCCGCCCCGGCCGGGCTCTGCCCGGGATGGTGGCTCCGGGCCCGGCGGGGCAGAGGCAGGAGGGTCCCCGTCCCCGCCGCGCTGCCGTGCGGCTGCTCTCAGCCTCCCCGGGACGCCCGAAACTCGGACCGTGTGTCAGCGTCTGTGAGCGTCTGTCCGTCTCCGTGTAAGTGTGTGTGTGTGTGTGTGTGCAAGGGCTGGTGCGTGCCTGGGGAGGCGCTTGGGGGAACCTGCTCCGGCTGGGGATGGGTTAAACGTGGCTCTTCCAGCTCTAACTTCTGCTATTAAAGGAAATAATCCAGCCTCTCCTGCCCACTTTTTGAACCCCGCTGGATTATTTGCAGGAGGAAAAGAGAGCTGAGCTGCCCCGAGAAACGCATCAGTGGGTGTCTTTTTCCCTTTTTTTTTTTTTTCTTTTTTTGTTATTGTTAGTGGTGGCTTCATACCCTTGCTTTGTTGTTGGGAGGATTAGGGGTTGCCGAGTGTCCTTAGTCCCCGATCCAATTAAAATAAATGCAAGTAAATGGGACATAAAGGGAAGTCAGCGCTGGCATCCCGGCAGAGGCACTAAAGCATCAAGGTTGGTTATAAGGAAGAGACTCGAGGAAATGAATGCTTTCCTTCTTACTCATTTGCTTTCTCTTTGCAGCGCTGTCAGACAGGCTTAGAGAGGTGCATCATTTGATCAGGGCTTCGCGGATCCTTAACCAATCTCTGTCCAGCAGAAGGAAAGAAAAAAAAACGTCTTCTCCACAGGCACAGGCATTTTAACTTATCATCTCTCATTTAGCAAACGCTTTGCTTTATGAAATCTGGTTTGAGTTCTCAGCAAAGGAATTAAAAATCAGGAGAGCTATGAGAAACGCAGAGTAGAAGTGCTGCACCATTTCCTAGTCACTGCCCAGACTGTGTGGCTTATTCCTGGTCTGGAGCAGTTGTGGGGAGGGTATAAGCATTAGCTGGGAAAGCAGAACAAGGCAAAACAGCCTGGCTGGTTCTTGGCTGTCTTGTTTTCTTCCTACTGACATACAGAGGGCTTATCCTTCAGTTAAACAGAAAGTTACTTTTGTTGCTGGGAGAGGACTTGGTGGTGGACACGAGGAGAGAAGGACTGATCCCTCCGGAGCCAGCTTGCCTTTGGAGAGTGCTGCTGAGAAAGAGCTTACAGCCGTGAGTGTCCAAAAAGCACTGGAGTCTTGTTGAGAGAGCCAGGTAGGAGCCAATGTACTGCAGGGCTGGAAACTACAGATATCCCTCTGCCTGATCCTTTGGTGGTGCTAGTGTTGTAGAAAATCAGCAGGTTGGCTGTACTTGCCTTGATGCAGCACATCATACTGTCTCTTTCTTTACTTTTCCTCCTTTTTTTTTTAAGCATGATTCTTAATATAGCATCCGTTGGCATCTTAATGACTGGCTCCGTACCTGTGTGCTGATGGTACGCGGGATGCTTCCCGGTGTCTTACGTTACTGTGTTGTTGTCCTGTGTGTGCAGGACAGTGATGGGGTATAACACCCCCAGTTTTCCTAAGTGCTCCGTTTCTGACCCGAGGGCCGCCTATTCCACCAGGTGATATTGTCACCGTTCCTACCATCAAGTTGCGCTGTTGTGACCTGACGTACTCTGGTTGATGGACTCTGTCAAATACGATTAAGTGAGCAATTACGAGAAAGTTAGGGTGTTTAGCCATTGCTTGTTAGGAGCAGTTTGTAGCTGCTGTTCCACTACAGATGTGTTTCTGTGCTGAGTTCTCAAATGTCTTCTGACACATGCCAACTGCACTCATACTGCTTCTATTTACCATCAGGTTTTTCTGAAGGACAGAAAGTTGGTTAGGATAAGGTTTGTTTTAGCATGGTGTGCCAATGCGAAACATCATATTTCTGGATGCAGGTTTGAATCCCTTGCAGTTCGGCACTGTCTTAAATCTCTTAACCGTCTGATGAGTATTTGGTTGCTTATGTGAAGGACTTCACGACTTCTGCCTGCAGTTCATAACACAAAAGCTGCTGTCACTGTTGAGACCCTTATTGTGCTGGCTGGAAGTCCCAAGGCAGAATGGGCAGGGAGTCAAAATCGCTGCGACAGAGGTGAAATCCTGGCTACGCTGACTTTAGTGGGCATTTTGCCATGGATGACAATGGGCCAAAGCTTCAATCCAGAAGTAGTCCTCCCTTCTTGTTAATCCTGGTAATCCTGGTGTGTGCTCTAGGGAAGTTTTTGCTTTTCGGCTGCCACCCAGACTGTGTCTGTTAGTGCAGAGGAGATGTAAATCTCTTAGGATGTCACGCTGTGCCTTTCACAAGCACAGCATTCCTGGGAAGGAAATCAGGGCAGATAGGAGTGGAAATAAAACCCCAAATGTGGACACATGCTGACTGTCTCGTTGCTCATGTCCTGAGTCATTCCCAGGAACATGGATGAAGCACTCTGAACTGAACAAGATCAGCTTCTTGAGGCTGCAGTGGAGGGAGCCATCAGTGGCCACAGCCAGTGCATCCCCCGGTCCCTGCTTCTGCATTTGCAAATTACCGGTTTAGTGACCGACATTCAATATGTGAAGCAACAGTACCTTCATTAATTCAACCCTACTTAGCCCATGCACACTGAGTTTTCTATGTGTATGTGATATAGTGAGCTATTCTCAGAGACACTTCGTATATCCAGCATCCAGATAAATTTTTATGTTAAATGACAGTGACAAATGGGAAGTGTTTGATACTTTTTTTACCACGTGGAAGGTGTGTGGTGCAGAATATCAGAATTTGCATTTAATCAGTGCTGGCTGAAAGCTGGTCTGGCCATGGAATAAACTGGTCTTTTCAACAGGAATGCGTTGTTTCAGTTTATTATATTCAGGTGCATAGAAGAGGATTTGTTAATGTACAACAAAAATGTTGACTGGGATTGAGGTATTTGGATCTGTCTGATTTTTTTTTTTTTTTTTTTTTACAGTGGAAACACTTGATGCCTGTAATTCCAGTGCAAACAGTTTTCTTTTACAGTGCATTCTTTTACCATGCATTCACCCCAGACTTTTAGGTATTTTGCTCACGTATGATGACGAAAGGAATGAAAATATAAACTAATGTCGCACTGAGTAGCCTGTCTTCCATGTGTATCCTTATGTCCTTAGTTTAAGAGACTAAAATAAGAAGAATATCTTAAACAGTTATAAATTATAGTTTGTTAGTATCTCTTAGCTTGTTTGCTGTGGGAATTTATGCATCTAAACCAAAACGGTCCTAATTCTCATTTAATTTAGGTAAGTGCATAGGCCTTATTTTGTTGCAGTATAAAAAATGATAGATAGCGTAACAGGCATCGAATCAGACCCTGAAGTCATACTAGTGATGTTAAAATCTGGATGAGTGTATCAACGGCAAGTAAGTTTTGGGCACTGTTAGTACTGTCAGGATGCAAAAGATGGCAGTGCTGTGAAGAGGGATCCGAGCAAACCCTGCTGGGCTGCTGTTCAAACCTCTGCTCTGGGATCTGCATGGACGTCCAGCTTGTGGGTTTGTTGGGTTTTTTTATAACTGCAATTCAAAGAGTTGATGATAACCATTAATATATCCGTTTCTCTGTGTGTTGTCTAAACCCTAAGTACCGGATTCTCTTTAGTGCTTGGACTTGAGGGCTGAGCTGGGAGCTGCAGGCAGGACTTGTTGGGTCTTGGACTAGAATATGTATCATGTGGTGGTTTGAGAGACACACTGTTCTTAGCTTGGTTTTTTTGCTTAACTTCGTATGAAAACTGCAAAATACAGAGTAATTATGGGTGAAATTGGTGTTTCATGGGATTAGTAGCAAGGCTAAGACTGATTTCAAACCCTCCTGATTTCAATTTTGTTTTCTTTTTTTTTTTTCTTGAAGGCATCAAGAGCAGACCTTGATGTGAGGGATGTAGGGTTTTGTATTGGAAAATTCTCCATTGTCTTATTGAGCTGTTGTTGATTTTGCTGCTGTTCTTGGTGTATGAGCCTGGCTACTATAATAATTATACCTAAATGTGTCTGTGCCTGTACTGCCCGTCATCCACAGTAAATCAAAGCATGGACCCTGCAGGCACTTAACAGCAAGTTAACACAAACAAAAAACACCAGTGGCTTTGCCTGGGAGAAAACAATATTTTATTTCTTTCTCCTGAATGATGACACTACTGATTGTATGGCTTTCAGTGCGTGAGCGTAACGTCCTTTGACATCACTGAGTGTTGCCTTGATCATTACACGTGTGCCAATGCAGCTCAGCCTCTGCCGCGGGGGTTCGGTGGTGCTGCCCCTCTGCTCCCACAGAGTCCACGGCTCCGTCCTTCGGCTGCAGAGCTGGTCAGAGAGATGCGGCAACACATGGGGTGGCTCCTCTGGGCTGAAATCCTCCTTCTTTCCCTACTGTCTGAGTGGATTTCTCTCTGCTTTAAAAGGCATCTGTGATTTTTTTTTTTTTTATTTATTTTTAAATGGATTTAGCATCCCATCCTGAGATGTGTTGGGCTTTCCAGGCAGGTGGCCATCAACAGGCTGACTTAGGCCAGTTCTGTCTTCAGTGGAGCCGGTGGTGGGGTTTAACACTGACTGCAATGAGAGTTGTTTTTGGGCTGTGTAGGACACTTCTTAAAGTCCTGCCCTGCAGCATTTCCAGCTTCTTAGCTTGGTCCTGTAGAGCATCTGGGGAGGGGAAAATAGTTTTGATGACTTCCTGTAGAGCTAGTGAGAAATGGTCTGTCACCAGCCCTGGAAATGCACAACACAACTTGTCTCTGCATGCACTGTGCAAACCGACTGTAAATAACATTTCTTCTGTGTCTTTCCAGACTTCAAAGATTATTCCAGATGTTGGAGGAAGCCTAGTGAGAGAAGGTAGCTGCAAGTTTAATTGTAGCTTCAGGACTTGAGCTAAATCAAAATCTAAACAATCTGATAAAAATTACAGCCACTTGAATGTTGTTAAAGGTTAAAAGTGAGCCCTCTTCAGAACAACTATTAATGTTTTACATCTTAAAATAAAGGAGCTTATTAATATTTCTAAATAACATTGAACTTACATTATGTTTTTGCCTTCGAACCATCTGAGCACTTCTCATGATAATGCAGATTAAATTTAGTGACAAGTATATATAATGACAGTATAAATGTCAGTTTTGCTATCAGATGTGTTGCACTGGTATCTTTTTAATATTAAACATGATTATGTCCCACATTGCTTAAACAAATCACGGGACCCGGAGTCTAAGAGGATGTCTCTGTGTTCTGCCACAGGGTGAAATCATTTGTTGACTCTTCATATTTAAATAATTAGTTAATAATTTTGACATTTACATGTCTGGGGTGGGTTTGTTTTTTTTTTTTTTTTTTTTTTTAAAGCTCATGTTTGAAATTCTTTCATTCTTATCCTCTAAGTGGCAATTAAATAACGGCAGCTCATGCTGTGGTCAGGTGAGTTAAGTCTCTGCTTGCATGCCTGCGTCTTTGTGGTGTGATTGCATGTGAGGTGGAGTTGCTAGCTTGTATTGGGATGACCTAGCTTTATGGATTTTCACTGCAGTGCCATGCATACGATGGATACGCTGGCAGTTAGTAAACCCAGAGCTAAGGTTTTGCATGGACATTTTTCCAGAGGCTTGCTGTGATATTTTTTAGTCAAAATTCAGACACGGCTATTTGCCATTAGGATCTTCAAGGGAGCCTAATCGCTGGTTTCCTTTGGAAAAGACCAGCCTTTTTCTTTGTTCTTGCAATTTGGAAAAAATGTCGTTTTCTGTTCCTGCTTTGCCCTTGATAGTGGGTTTTCATATTATTGTAGTGGTCCGGACCTAGAAAAAGCCTGTGCTGCCCAGAAGGAAATGTTTCTCTGGCAAAGAAGTTAGAGGATTGGGTGGAGCAACAGTAATAATAATTATTACTATTGTTATTTTAAGCTGGAGGTTTTCATTCAGGGCCAGGATGCAAACAGAGTGAAAAGGCAGCTGCTACTTTCCAGTAGCCAAAAGGCTTCAATGTTACCAGATACTGAATAGCCAGAGGGTGACATGAGGAGTGGTGCAGAGACGAGGGGCAGCGTGCTGGTAAAGCATCCTAGCACCTCTGCTGCTTGCCTGGAGCCAGGAGGCTGGATAATGCTGGAGTTCTTGCATGTTTTCATGGAGCAGGCTGGTTTTAAAGTCTTGCTGTTGAGCTTCCATGTGTGGACACAGCTCTCTCCAAATGATGTGTGAGCTCTGGATCACCTCTGATGTGTTGGACGGGGCTTTGCCGGCCTGCCTTGCTGCCCTGCAGCAGGCTGCTGGCCCTCTTCCCTCCGCTTTGCATGGCAGCATCTGTTTGGGAGGTTCTTTACCCAGCATGGTTTGTGCAGGGAATATTTAAAGATGCCCACAAGGCTCCTTTGGTTTTGTTTATTGCATTAGTAAAAAGCATTGTGATACACATCATTAGGACTATAAGCAAATATTCTGTGTGCTTTTGCAGCCATATCGTGAGGTCAGGAATAAATGGTGAGGCACATACGCCGCTGACAGGGCTTTGAGAACTGACTCTCGCCAATACGTGATGTACTGTTTGGAAGTGGTTTGTCTTTGGGCAAATGTACATGGTGAGATTTAGCCGAATTCATGCTGGGGTCATGGTCCTCTGAGCTTGCACAGTGCATGCTTGGGCTCTGCTTTGGAGCAAACTAGCAGATAACATAGACAGAAAGAGCCTGAAGGACCCTGCTGGAAATGAAGCCTGTGGTGATTCCTTATGGATTAGTAGGGTAGAGGAGAAAAGACCTGCATACTATGTTAAAGCAGGTGGATGTGGAGTTTTCTTTCTTTCTCTCTGCTTCCTCAGCTGTTTCCAGAAGCTGTATCCTGGATCATCCTTCCCGGAGATGAATCCTTCTGTTTGGAGTAGTTTAGTGACAGCTAAAATGATTCTTGAGCATTAATAAATATTAGTTGTTCCACTGCTGACTTTTTCAGGTGTATGGTGTGAGTGTGGGAAGACTAAGGAGAAAGTGGAAGGGAGGGGAGAGAGGATTTCAAGATGAGTAAGGAGTGAGTAGAGGGTTATTCCATGTCTGGGCATGGGTTGACAAACGTTGAGGAGCAAAGGATGGGAAAAGAAACTGTGGGAGGGTGCTGGTTTCTGATGGTGGTGACTGAGTAAAGGAACATGGAAGTTTTGGGGTCCTGGACTATGCTAGGTACCTGGCTGGGGAATGGGGAGAGGGAGAAAGATGTATAGGGAGTTTTAGCTCTATTAGCCTTTACTTTAACTGGTTGTGAGGGGTTTTTTTTAAGCTCTTTTAAATACCTGAGATTTTCAGCATGGCTAAAACAACATAGTTAATGTCTTTGGTGTTCTTAGATTGACAAGCCTAAAATGTGCTTTCAGACTTAGTTTTTCATTAGCTAACTGTATGTGCAAGCAGAAGGTGTGTCTGCACATAGATCCTGGGAGACAATGGTGTACGAAGGCTCTGGCTGAGACCAATCCAGATTCAACTCTTATCAAAGTGTTGGTAACTTTGGGCATGCTTCATCCCTTATGTTATTGGTTTGTTGTTTTATCTGCAAAAATTAGGATGATGATGATAGTAATAAAAGGAATTTTGCTACCTATTCCCAGAAGCTTTGAATAAGTCATTATTGTGATAGGCAGACAAAAACTAAAGGAGCATGTTTATTGCAGAAATTCACATCACATCTCTCACTAACTCTTCTGAGAGATTTCCTTTTGGCTTAATAATTTCTCTGCTGCAGAAGTACTTCTTAGCCCGAGTGTTTATAAATTAATTTAGCATTCCATCACTCCTGCAGATGTAGCAGATCTATCACAGTCTGCTTGCAGTGTACGCCCTGCAAGGGCTGGTCTGCCCAGCGTACTGGCCTGGCTCACATCTGCAGCAAGAGGGTCACTGGCAAGAGGGGGGAATCTGAAGCATCCTGCAATGATCTCTTGTGCATATAGTTGACCTTTTTCACTTTTGTTGCTTTTCATCTACTGTGTGTTCTTCCCGCAGTGCGCAGCCACAGTGAGACATCCTCAGTCCATGTGCCAGCGTGGAAGAGAGCTAAGCATCTTACATCAAAAACAATTTCTCTCCTGATTGATGCATTGCTGGAGTCTTAGGAGCATCATTACTCATTTGGGTAGTCCTATTGGGTATGTCAGCCTTGCATCTTAAGGGTTGTTGAGATGTTGCCATGAGGACCAAAATTTCTCTCTAGCAGCCAGAGGTCATCCCTCCACTGAGTCAGGAGCTTGTGAACCCAAGTACACATGGTGGCCGCTGGTGCTCCCAGGCAGCTGGGGGCTTGCACAGCAGCTGTGTGCAGAAGGCAGGCTGGGCAAGGAGCTTGTCATGGCCATGGAACATGCTGTGCTCATGGCCATTCTTGCAGATGCCCTTCAGGGGTTATATGGAGATACACACCAGCTTTAATAGGAATCATTAAGCAGAAATTATGTAGGTCAGTGGGAGTTCTTGTGCAGTGCATGTGGATGTTGAGGATTGTGGCTGTTATTGTGGTACATCCTTACAGAGTTTAAATAATGTTGCTCTTACATGTTTTAAAGTTGTTCATAATAGGATTGGCCACCTTCAGGGTGCACTTTATGCGTAGGCTATCTTTATTGTACTGACGGCATAACTATATTTGTTGCTGAAGGTTAGCAGAAGTCCTAGTTTGTACTGTCCTCTTGGTTAAGTAGTTCTTGGTATTTGTGGAGTCGTTTTCAATCCACTGCAGTGAAGCTGAGATTAGAATCTGATTCTTTGGATTTCAGACAAAAAGAATAGTGACTTCTTCTCGTGAGTGTTCATTTCCCTGCCAGTAGAGGCTGGATGACTTAATCTCTGCATATATCAACACGCTGATTGAGTTTCACAGCAAAGTATCCAGGGGTAACTATAACAAATATTTAAAAATGTAAGCCTGGGTTGTAATTTAAGGCCTTGCTTGGTTATACAGTCCTGAGTGTAATAGGAGTGACAGCTCAGGGCTGGATTTTAGGGTAGCTTTATCTGCAGTAATATTCAGCTGTAGGTCTATCAAAACAGCCTTCTAAAGCCAGAGCTGCCTGTGGCATGGCATTTGATCAAATATGCCTTAATAAAATCAGTGCGAGGTTCCACATCCAAAGGAAAAATCAAGTCTTTGAGAGTATAGTGTGTATATGCCCTTTCAGATACCTGTTAGGAAGCCATAGGGTTGAGATCCTGTGAAAATGACAAAGTTGGATTAATTCTGGACATGCTTCCTGAGGGAGATGTGGCTGGTTGGTTTGCTCTTTCCTTCCTTCCTTCTCCTTGGGCGATGCAATGAGTGTAAGGCTGAAGCTCATCTCCTGGGTGGAGATGGGAGCAGAGCCCTTTGCAAAGTGATTGCTGAGCGGCTGCTATTTACAGAGCAGGATTTTAAAACCAACCATCATGCAGAGTTGCATGACATGCCTTGCAAATGGAGGTACTTCAACTGCTTATTCCAGCAGGTCAACCCCAGGTGCAGCTGAGAGGAATCAGGAGGTTGTTGAGATCTAGATGCAGAATGCCATAGACTGTACTCATCTCTTCTTTCCCATTACCAGTTAGAGGCTTTCATTTGAAGTAATGTTATTTTATCATGAGCCAAACAAAACCACAGAATTAAGCTAAAACCACACCAGACTGTGAGTTTTAAAACTATCAGTCAATCTGTAAATTTTAAAGAAAAACTTTTTTCTAGCTTGCTTTCTTGTACTGATTCTTTTTTAGCTTTTAGCATCACTTCCATGGCCATTCATGAGTTGACTTTGACAGTGGGTCACTGGGACAACAACAGGAATGAGAAGTGTGGGTTTTGCCACTGTTTCCAAAGCCAATAACTCTTTCCTCCCTAAGAGTTTGGATCCTGAGTGGAGCAGGCTTCATCACTGGCTGTATTGTGAACATATAAAGGTTTGGCATCTTCTGTCATAACGAGACTTTCAAATCCAGCCAGGGATATTCACTTAGTAGTTATGGAATGAAGAAATAAGTCTGCAGACCAACAGTTCCTTCAAGGAAACCGTTTTACCATCCTTGTCTATGTGCTGGGGTTCTTCCCACTGAAACAAGAAACTGAAGGGAAAAGTGGAAAACCTGAAACTCTAACAAGTTTGGGAATATTTCCCAAATTCATTTGGAGAGAGATATTACTGCCTATCACCTTCAGGTCTTGTATTGTACAACTGCAAAATCTCTGGAGGTCAAGTTTTCAATGCAGGTGTTGGCCTGGTGGGCTTGTCTCATCCTCAGCAGTAATCAAATCAAAGCAAAGCTGTATCTCTTAGGAGGGGATTAGTAACAAGCTCACACACTTCATTTAAACAGACTTGTACTCCGCCTGCATTGGTACTGCAAAGACACGGGATTCTGATTTGTTCCAGCGATAGTTTTCTCTAGTAAACTCCCAGAAAACATTTAGTATATCTTGGTATTTAGTGTCTGGGTGTTTCAGAAGATAAACCTTTAGAAGGAGGGAGCTTATGGAGCAGTTTGATAGGAATGACTGATAACAAGTCAAAATCCTGCTAAACAGCCCTGAACTGCTGCTCTCTGGTGTGGTCTCACTGGGCTTCACAGCCAGCTCCTTCTGGAGGCTTGGTTGCACTTATGTACTGGGGACGCAGCTTCAGCCCACAAACACATAGTTTGCTTCACTGGTAAATATCAAAAGGCTTCATGAGGAAGGACAGGATCCTTACTCACTCCCATTTTAGAAATGAAGGAATCAAGGCAGAGGCAGATGAACTGACTTGCTCCATGTCCACATAAGGGTTAGTGGCTGAGTGAGTTACAGGACAAATACATAACGGGGACTTAGAAGAAAGATGGGGACAGACTTTTTAGTAGACCCTGTTGCAATAGGACAAGGGGTAATGGTTTTAAACTAAAAGAGGGTAGATTCAGACTAGATATCAGGAAGAAATTTTTTACAATGAGGTTGGTGAAACACTAGCATAGGTTGCCCAGAGAGGTGGTAGATGCCCCATCCCTGGAAGCATTCAAGGTCAGGTTGGATGGGGCTCTGAGCAACCTGATCTAGTTGAAGATGTCCCTGCTCGTTGCAGTGGGGTTGGACTAGGTGACCTTTAAAGGTCCCTTCCAACCCAAACTATCCTGATTCTATGATATGTCCTCAATTTTTTTATGAGCTGCAGACCATGCTCAGTAGTTCTGCCCAAGAGGAAGAAGACACTACAAGGTAGTTGTGTGGTTTCCTTTGGGTGGGAGCTCTTCACTTAAGATACGGAACTGGTGGACCCTGGAGGAGACTGGTCCTGGGATGGGTTTGGTGGTACTGCAGGCCCCCAAGCTCCTTTTGTGTTGGGTATAACCCTCTTCTTCCTTTTGTCATAGGCTGGCTGATAAACCACTTCCTTCCATTTAAACCAATATCTAATGTACTCACTGGTTTTGTCTAGGATCAAAAGAGCACAGACATGAATGTAAGATATTTTGGCTCCATATTCTTCTGCTGCCACCATTTTTTCTGTTAATCCAGCTCAACTGGAACCAAGGATCACCTGCATTTTCTCTGAAAACCAAAGCTTTGTGATTTCAGCCTTTGAGGCGCTCTTGTCATTTTACTTTATTTTGCGCTGTCTTGAACTTTCCTTGTGCAGAGTGTGCATGTATGTGTATAGCAAGGAGTACGTAAGGGAAGATACCAGAAAAGAAGAAATCCCAGTTTGTTGCCTTGCGGCTCCTGAGTCCCTCCAACAGTGCAAACCCCTGGCTACATCTTGTCTGTGCATTGTGTAAGCTTGGCCCAGCTCTGTCATAGTAGTGAAGGTGATTGTGTTGGTTAGGATGCTGTGCACGTGGATTTAACTCAAGATTTCCCTCCTGTTCTTCCTTTTCGTGCAAGAGACACTTAATAACAGTATAAAAGTAATTAAGTGGTATTTCTCTGGAGGAAAGAGATCCAGATTTTAAGGTAGTCAGAAGTCACCCATGAGCCTTCACAGAGGTGCAGTTTATCTTAGGCCAGGCTCTGAACTGGTGCCCCTCCATGAAGAAAACAGGTCTCCTGAGCTCCTTATCATCAGCAGAGCTGGAGATAAATGAATTCCATGTATGAAGGGTCACCTCAGCCTAGTAGCAGAGGCTCCCTGTATGGTTAATGAGAAGCACCTTCAGGTGGGATTCTTTCCTTCTTTCCTTCCCAGGTATCTGGCAAGGCACTTGGGGTGGGTGATTTCTGCTGCTCTTACTGATTATAGTGGGAGTGGAGTTGACTAACTTAGATTAGAAACATAACTTTTAGCTGGCTGAAATCAGATGAGAAAAATTCCCCACTTATCATCTTGGGTGGGTTCAGTGACCTCCAGTAGTGCCATCACACTAGTGTCTGTTAGAAAAGGATATTGGTGAAAGAAAAGAGTAAAGAAAGGTCTTTGTAGGTAAAAAAAAAAATAAAAATAAGAGACAGATAGTGTCTTTTAATTTGAAGACCCAGGATGGTTAGCGGCTGCTAATGTGCTTTGTTGGAGATGTCTGCTATTGAGAGCATGTGGGCATTGTGTTTTGTGAAAGTAGTTTTTGGACAAAAGTTCTTGACAAAGATAAGCACGCCTAACTTACAGAGACTCTGTAGTTGGGAAGCAGCAATTACAAAGGAAAAACTAGCAGAAATTAAAAGAGAAAGAAAATTCTATTAATGTCTGTCTTTGTGGTAGTAAGTAGGTCAGTGAGCTGAGAAAGACTCTAGACAGACTTGCAGTTCTCACACAGTGAGGTTGGAAGAAAGATGCTGAAGCAGAGGTAATGATTTAATCAGAGATTGGTGGTGTTAAGCAAAGAGTACTGGATACGTAGTCAAAATTGTAGAAAAGGTCTTATATTCTGATTTTGGAAATAAAGATAAAGCTGATGTCAGCCCTGCATTCCCACGCAGAGATAGCCAAGCCCGTTGTCTTTGGGGTTTATGGATGGAGGGGCTAAAGCACATTAATTGAGGCCATGCAAGATTTTTCTGTTGCACATGTGATTGCTGACCTTGGTGCGAGGCACTGTCTCTGTGTGTGTCCCATACAAGGCAAACCGTGCTCTGCGTGGGTGGTGGAGGGACTGTGAGACCCCCTTGCACAGGGCTGTGGTCACGGGGCGTGCGCAGGAATTGAGGTGCCCTGATTCGGGACCTGCAGAAAGCCATTTGCGTGATGAGCAAGTGACGACACCAATTCCCTCTCCCTGATGAACACAAGGGTAAGAGTCCAATTATTTTGTACATAATGAGGAGGTCACTGAAAGAGGGACTGGAGTTTGGCAGGGCAAAATGGGAGTGTTCTCGTGCTTCAATTTTGCACTGGGAAACCTCATTATTTAGTAATGTGGTTATGAATGAAGTTCTGGCTCTTGAGGTTTTAAGTGCTTGAAAGGAGTTGGCAATCATGATGGTATAGCTGGGGATCACATAGGGTAGTGTAGGAAGGGGGTTGCTGGGGAGAGGTGACCATATAGCTTAGCTGTTTTGGAAGCATCCTAGGGCTAATGGAAGAGGAGAATAATTCATGGGTCGGAATATGGACATGTCAATATAAAAAAAGAATAAAATCTATTAGTATTAACCATCCTTTTTTTTTAAAGGAAGAAAAATTTCAAACCTATCTTTATGCAGATTAATGCTTATAAATGAGGTATTAAAATAGTGATATGTCAATCTAAGAAACTTGAAACAACTGGAAGAACTGAACTGTTACTGCACAGAGAGGGGATGCTGGTGGAACGACAGCGATGGTTGGGATATGCATTGGTATTGGTTAGCCAGGAGTGCTCTGGGGCTGACGGGTGGTTACAAAGCTGCCGGAGGAGACTTGTCAGCACCCTGGGGAGCCCAATCTGCTGTTTGAGTGGAAAATATGATGAGAAACCCTGAGTGATCCATTGTTCTGAAAAGGCTTTGGAACCTCTAAATTTTTACTTATTTTTGGTTGGTTGCTTTGGTTTTGACAGAAAAGGATTTTCACCCATATGGAATTGTTTAGGAACATTTTAAAACTTAAGAGTGCATTTCTCCCATTTTCCAACTCTTCCAATATTTTTTTTTCCATTCTTTAGGGGACAAGGTGGAAAAGAAGTAACAAGAGATGGTTGTTGCACATCCAACTGTTGTTCTCCAAACAGTTTAAAAAACTTTCATAAACTTGGATGGGACACTTTAATAAAAAATAAGTGTGTGCATGTACAGAATTAACAGGCATCCTCATCTAATTTTTCTCTTTTTCTATCATCTGTATAAATTTACTTAACGCACAGAGAGACAGCAAGCTGTGTGTGTACCTGCTTAGTTTTCACATTAATGAAGCTCTAGGTTGAAAGAAGATGAAGTTATAAACATGAAGTGCTGCACGGCATTGATTTCTGTAGACGCTAACAAGGCAGAATTTGAGTGGAGGTGACAACAAAATAATGTCTCCGTGGGCTCAAATGCCAAATTACAGAAAATGTAAATAAATTAACTGAGTCATCCTGTTACTTTGCAGGCTAAGGAAATTACACAAACAATTTCTAGAGTCTTCTAGAGGTATGTAAAACTAGTGATGCGGTACTAAAGGGGTATGACATAGTAAAATAATTTCTTGGTGCATTACAGGATTATATTTTGGAGTGTGTTGTTTCAGAGAAGAAATCATTCTTAATTTAATACACAGTTTATCATGTAATCAGTTACAGGAGTAATGAAAGTCAACCGACCAAATGACTGAGACTAAAAGGCAAGTTCAATATTCTTCAAGTTATTGAATGAATCCATAGAAGTGTTGGGATAAATTAATCCAAGTTATAAATTAATGATTAGAGGTATGGGTGTGGTTCCGTTGCCTCCAGAGGGGTGTGGCAGTCTATCTGTGCCATAGGATATTGTTCCTCCAGCCCATCCTATGGGGGATTTTAGAACTACCTCATTGCACAGCTGTCTCTCAAAATAAACTTGATATTTTGGAGTGTCATGTTTGTGTGTCTTGCTGGCTTTATTAGTTGTTGCAATGAATTTACAATTAAAAAGAATGTGCCTTTTCCTTTTTATTCCCCCCACCCCACCCCCCCTTCATCGGGGCTTTGTGTTCAACCTGGGGTAGTAGCATCCAGCTGGAAACATCCCTCATCTCACATGAAATTAGCTTCTTTAGGCTAGGTACTCCTGCACTGCACCAGGTTGTTTGGGTTTTTTTTCCCCTGTTGTAAGCATGGAATTATGTTTGTGCAAAACCACTGGCTTTAGGTGGTAGTGTGCAAATACAAGTGAAAAACTGGCCTAATAAAATCTCTAGTATGAGATCAAGCTGTCTGAGAGAAATTTTAGCTTTACTGTAAAATCTCAGCCTAAAATTGAAGGGGGAAAATACTTGGCATATTCATGAAAATCAAGCAAGCAAAACTGGAGTCTGTGATATCATTAGTTTTATAGCACAGCTCCAGAACAGTATTTCACTTCAGGAGGAGTCATCATCAACTCAATGGATAAAGAATAATTACATGCTTTGGTGTGGATCTTATTTTGGTGTAGTACGGGTATTTCTAATGCCAGTCCAGGCTGCAGTTATGTTGAAGTCTTCCTTCCTTTCTGTGATTGTTGCCTGGTTTTGCCTTTCATAGCTTTAGCAAGTCAGTGGTTGAAAAGAACTCCAAAATATATTTTGGTTGTTTTTTCTGTCTTGCTTTTTGTACAGTAAAGGTATAACCCATAAGTTGTGATCTTATTCAGTCATCTTTGGAATTAATTTTTCAAGACTTTTTTTTTTTTAAGAAATTGAAGGTTTTTCTCTTTGCTTTCCCTATTTTATAAAAGTCATGAAAAACCATCACATGCCACATGTGCCTTTTAAAAATGTTGGATTTTCTGATTTAGCATCTTCATTCTGATATATCTTGTCTAAGTTCAGAGGAGGCGGGGAGGTGACTTTTGGGACTCTTTTTTTTCCTGTTTCTGAGTTAGCCTCAGATTAATACAATTTTTTTTATTACTTTCTGGAAATAGAAATACAGAGAGATAATACACCTATGCAGAAGTAATATCCGTCTATAAGGAGGTGAACAGAAAAAATATGTATCCTGCAGAAATAGAATATATATTAGTTTACATTTCTTTCTGTATTTTGAGCTTTAAGAAGTGATAGGGTGAGCTGCTGTTGCAAGCTTCTAGTTAATCTGATGTTTTTAAGGTCTCCTTTCCATTACAGTCAGGCAGGCTTGCTCCACATTCCAGTTGCTAATTCTTGACGTACGGGATATTTTCCTTCTCATTAAAATGTATTTATTTATTTTGCAGTGAGAATAACTTGCTTCTTTTGATCTTTGGTAATGTCACAGACTCAATAAGACTGCTAGCATAAAGTGGTGTTTATCTCATTTCAGTTTTACATCCAGCGTTAATTGGGCCTGAATAATATAACCCCATTGCAAAAACTGTTTTAGTTTGCTAGGTCTCAATATGATGTCCAATAAGATGCAGGTATTATTAGTGCTTGGAAATTGCTCCCTGTCTGTAATTGGAATGCTTCTTCATGTGTTTCTGTGATTTTATTTGCATTTATTGGGTTTTAGGCCTTTTAAGAAGTAGGGGGGGAGAGGGAAAGGTATAGCGAGAAGTGCAAAGTTTTTGCAAAATATAATTTTTTTTTTTAAGCTTGAATTTATAATATCACTTATGTTTCTAGGGCAACAACTTAATGTAATGCAGATCAGCAGCTGAAATACTTTTCCTAGCAGCTGCAGAGTGAAGTTAGCAGGACCCACGGTCTGTTCTACAGCTGATACTGGGAGCTTTGTGGCTGGTGGGGGTGGCAGTTGTGTCCCCGCTCCCCTTCGTGGCTGGTGTCCTTTCGGGGAGCAGCAAGCAGCACTGAGTGATGCCAGAGTTATCCTCAAGAGAGGTTGTGATATAGGATGCTGCAAGTTCAGGGCAGTGAATAAAATCAGATTTCCTATGGCTTTGTCTCAAGAAAAGCTCTGAAAGGAGGGAGGAGGTGACAAAGTGAGCTTTCTCCAGCAACTGGGATTGTAGAGGAATGTGAAACTTCACAGTTTTCTCCCATCTCACTCTTGAAAGTTAACACAAGAAATAGATAGGACTGGGAGACAGTTTTCTGACAGAAATCCCAGAACCTTCATTCCCAGAAGCTGAGATGGTGACAAGAAGCTGGGTACTCAGCAGGGAGTTACCCAAGAATTTTGTTGACTGAGTTAAATCCTCCAGCAAGCAGGTGTCGGGTAAATGTTTTGATTCTTTGCAGTGTATATTTGCATATTTGAAGCTTTCTGGTACTTATGACTCATTTTAGTTTGCCCAAGTCTTAAAAAGAGCAAACCAGCAAGCCCCTTAATTTTTATGGGATCCCTGCATAGTGGTTTCAAGACCTGCATGCCCCAAGCTGGGCTCCTCAGTGCAAAGGTTCAACTTGTCCTACCCACATCTTGGGAGCTGATGTACCTGCAGGTCCTGACTGTTGGCATCTTATGGATAGTTATAGATATGTCACACCTCAAACGGTGTGAAGGGACTTTAGCCACGGCTGTCTGATCGTCTCCAACCTTGAATCCCTTTTGTACCAACACCTCTGTTGGGTCCCTCTTGCCCTCCCTTGGATGACTTGTGTCCTATTTCTCAGCCAGGGTAATTGTGGGTGTAAGAGGTCAGGCTGGAGCAGCAAGCAGCTCTGGCCCTTCCAGAAGGTGCTATGAAGTGTTTTAAATGTTTGATGCAAAGCTTTATCTGTAGTGATGTTTTGTTTGTAAAGGTTATTTTTTTTCTTCACGCAAATATGCCGGGGAGGGGGGGTTGGAGGAGGAGAAAACATGCTGAGAGAGTAACACTTGATGCCTTGAAGCATTTTTAATTTTCTTGATAAAAAAGCTTTTTCTGTAAATTTTCCAGTTTTGTCACTTCTCATTTGCTGGGATCATGAAGGATGGTAATACGCTCTCTGTAACCTTCTTTGGTGTATTTTTGTCTGGTACATTAATACATTCCTTAGTACTTGAGGAAAAGCAAGTCTCAACTTACTGGTTGCTAATCAGAATGTGGAAGTGGTATTTTTTTTTTCTAAAAACTGTAATTCAAGGTTATGCATGTGCAAAAATAGCTTTAGGCTACAACAAATATTTTCTTCAGCAGGTCTAGCTCATTTTATTGACATATTGTTTTGTAAACTGCGGGTGACTTGCATTGTTCTCAACCAAAATAACTTGCATCAATCAACATAAGAGGGTAATTAATTTACATATTTTCATTGTGGAAATGTTCCAGACTTTTTTTTACTGTACAGTGCTAGACTTGAGAGAGGAAAAGTGCAATAACATTTTGGGTTTGTAGTTTGTTTTTAAGTTATTCTTCACTTCTGTTTGTGCTGGAGAAAGCGTTGTGACCTTCTTAAATTTGAGTTGGCATAGCGTTGAATGAAAATAAAGCAAGACTTAGGAGTGAAATTGTATTTTGTGACTGTGTCGCACATCAGTACAGCCTTGATGAGATGAGGAGAGTTCGGCTGTTGCATGCCATAGCAAAATGTAGTCCAAAACGCTTGTCAAGAACAACGCAAGAGAGTTAACTATTTCCTTTCTGTATGAGAATTTGAGGCCAGCAGAGGAGACTATGGCAGATATGGAGTCTGATGAGTTTTGTCAGGGGTGTGCCTGGCACCTCGCCACTTGCCAAAGATGAATGAATAAGTAAGTGCTGGCTCATTTTTGCGTGAGGCACCAACAGGTCCCAGATCCACCTGAACTTCACTAGTCCATCACTGAAGTGTAGTTAAATCACAGCTTTCTGAACCTGATGAAGTGTAGAGAGCAGTGTGGTTAGTGCTATGGATGGATTGACAGGGGGCGGCTTATGGGGGAGTGAGAACTTGTGTCTCTGAAGGTGTAGTGTGATGCTTCTTCCTCTCCTCCTCTGCACCCTGAATATACTCTTTGTATAGCAGCGAAGCAGGATGCTCAGAGCCTCCATGTAAAGGGGTGCCATACACAGGCTATTCAGGCAAATCACACTACCTATACCATCGTTAAGAATAAAACCTTATATTTTGAAACCTGAGACAATGTAATGCATAAAAGTCTTTCTTCATTTTACATTTTCATTTTCCTTCTCTGTTATGGTCCTTGGTCTGTTGCCAACATATTATTCATTGGCACTGTGACCTTAATTCTTCGCTTTTAAGCAGGATCCCACCACCTGAGGGGATATCACTGGAGGTGAGAAAGCTGCTCTGGGAGGCAGGGCATTGGATAAGATTGGCCTGACATCAACTACAGATATCTTTTGGGAAAAAACAAACAAACAAATGAAACACTTTTGTTTCTCACTGTTTTCATTCTTTAAACAAGATTCCTGCTATTTCACTTGAGGAGCTGCCCATGAACAGATAGCATTCAGGCTGGTGGCGTTGGCCTCTCTTGCTAGTGGCTTTCAGATGGCAAATGTTGCATCGCCTGTGCTGATTTATTTTTCTCCTGCAACTGAGAGTGCTGCTGTGATTAAGCTATTCCTGCTGTAGAGACAAGGGCTGGAATCGGATTTTCTGACTTCAAGGTCTAGTCCTGAGATGCCAGGTCAGGATGTAACTGAGGTGCACAGCAGTACCGCTTGTGCTGACCAAGCCTAAGCTGCTTCTCCGTGACCAGTGCTGAGAAGCAGCAGGGTTGGCCCAGCTCACTGGTAACGTGCCTAATCTGCAGAGTATGTGCTGCCTCCTGCTTGCTCGTAATCCTGGGTCTCACTCCTCCTGTGCCCACGCAGAAAACCCCTGCTTGCGTGCAGTGATGTTTTCAAGCTGGCTGTGCTAGAGATGGCTCAGAGCCCGCATTCTGCTTTCACTCAAGCTGGGAACCCTCCCATTTCCCAGCGAGGACTCAGGCAAAATCCAGCTGAGTATCAGTAAGCTCTCCAGAGCTTTCCTGCATTTTTCCCCAGGTACCTGAAAGAGTGGATGAATTTCCTGATTTGCTGGCAAAGAATCAGAGAAGTGCTTGACCCAGCAATGAAAAAAGTCCTTGTGATTATTCACTCAGGGATGTTAAAGGCAAAGGAAGCCAAAGAAGGTTATATAGACATATGGGCAATGCGACTGTTGGCAACTTGGCAAGACTGAGTTAGTCCCAGGTGCTCTTATCTGCACTAACTCTGCTGAAAAGCGTCAAGCTGACTGGAGAAATGCAGTTGTGCTTTCAGTAACTTGCAAAGATTGAAATCTGACTTTACTCTGTACCAGTCTGAACGCGCTCTTCTTTCCTTCCTTTCTGCAGAAGTGTCAGAGTACTGCAATTAAGATGCCTTTTTTGACTTAAGCACATTTTCTCATCCCAGTTACTTTGAATGAAGTAGTGCAGGGGCCGGAACTTGGACTGTCTGCATCCCATGTCAGTACCTTTCTCTTTGCTCTGTGTTTAATTGATGTGATCTGAAAGCAAAAGAGAATTTGTGAGCTAATCTAGTGAAAGCCTGTCCTCAGAGCTTCAGTTTTTAATCTCTTCCTAGAAGACAAGTGATGGGTGCAGTAGATGGTGCCAAATACAGGGACCCAAACAGTACGCCCACGCTGGCAGAGACCACGTACTCCCAACCTTGCTCTTTGTAATGACTTTATGCAGTATGAAAATTCATGAGTATTTTATTTTCCTTTGGGTTAAGGAATTATCTGATCAGCTGTCTGTCATTCTGAGAGTGTCTAGATGCAGTCTGTATTCCTCTTCCATCTCGACTCCTTTTAAAAGCTTTTGACTAGTATCCATTGTCCTGGCAGCATCCATAGGCTCTTCTTGGAGAGCACACAAATGACTGAGGCCCAAAGCCAACTGGTGCAATGCTTGCTAAGCATTGCGATGCTTAAATAAGCATGAATGCTGGAGTTGAGTTCCTAAACACAGATACCTACTGCCATGTTAAGAGCTTTAGGGTAGCACATCATTGTTGGTACAGAAGGACATGGATCTCTCATAGCTTCCAGGATGCATCTAAGATGCCACCATACCCCCGTTCTTGGGCAGCTGAAACTCTTGTATGCTTCTGCTGATTAGGTGATAGCTTGCTATGCGGGGAGGAAGAGCAGTCTGTATCTTAGTGCAGTGTGGTGCTTCACAATTGTTTATTCTTTCCTGGCAAATCAGAAATTTATTTCATACTGGTCCATTATGCTAGTTTAATATATCCATTGGTCAGGAAGTTGGAAATTTTTTTAGGAGAAAGTGCAATAAAGACAAGTTGAAAGGTAGCAATGTATTAAAACAAATTCACTGTGACAAATCCCATTGGGATGTGCTTGTATCCAATTCTGCAGTAGTGTACCATTGCAGCAGGGCAGGCATTTGGCATTACACAGGCGTTAGGTGTGCATTGACATCTCCCACTATTTTAATTTGCTTTCCTGTCATGTCTTGCAAACTTATCTCTAGTCTCATGCTATCTGGTGCATTTAATAACTGGATATTGTTAAAATAAATCTTAGCAAAGGGAAGCTGGAAAAATAAATGAAAGGAGCTCAAACACTAAATGAGAGAAGAATCCAAGTTTCCTTGGGGGTTTTTGTTGTTGTTTTTTTCCCTCCTTTTAAAAAAATGTAAAAAAAAAAACCACCTCTCTTCCTTAATCTGGCACTGTGGTAGGCAGTTTGTGCCTGGCCCTAAGGAACACATGGCTCTGAACAGGTAGAACAGGGAAATAGATACAAATAGTGGCTTAGATTTTCTAATCATCTTGTATACCCAATTTGAGATAAGCAAAGCTTAACTTCCACCCACCCCACCCCCGCCCCGAGCTGCACCAAACTCCTGCAGCTCACATGATCTACCTGTTTTCACCCTTCTCTCTCAGCCTTCTCTTCTCCAGGCTGAACAATCCCAACTCTCTCAGTCTTTCTTCATAGCAGAGCTGTTCCATCCCCCTGATAATTTTTGTGGCCCTCCTCTGGACCCACTCCAACAGATCCATGTCCTTCCTGTGCTGAGGACCCCAGAGCTGCACACAGTACTCCAGGCAGGGTCTCACCAGAGCAGAGTAGAGGAGCAGAATCACCTCCCTTGACCTGCTGGCCACGCTTCTTTTGGTGGCGCCCAGGATATGGTTGGCCTTCTGGGCTGTGAGCACACATTGCCAGCTCATGTCCAGCTTTTCATCCAGCAGTACCCCCAAGTCCTTCGTGGCAGGTCTGCTCTCAATCCCTTCATCCCCCAGCCTGTATTGATACTGGGAGTTGCCCTGACCCAGGTGCAAGACCCTGCACTTGGCCTTGTTGAACCTCATGAGGTTCACGTGGGCCTACTTCTCCAGCTTGTCCAGGTCCCTCTGGATGGCATCCTGTCCCTCAGGTGTATCAACTGCACCAGTCAGCTTGGTGTCATCTGCAGACTTGCTGAGGGTGCACTCGATCCCACTGTCTGTGTCATTGATGAAGATATTTAACAGTACCAGTCCCAATACAGACCCCTGAGGGACACCCCTTGTTACCGATCTCCATCTGGACATCGAGCCGTTGACCACTACCCTCTGGATGCAACCATCCAACCAATTCCTCATCCACTGAACAGTCCACCCATCACATCCATATCTCTCCGATTTAGAGAGAAGGATGTTGTGGGGGACCCTCTCAAAGGCCTCACAGAAGTCCAGATAGATGACATCCACAGCTCTTGCCTTGTTCACTGATGTAGTCACTCCATCACAGAAGGCCACTCAGTTGGTCAGGCAAGACTTGCCCTTGGTGAAACCATACTGACTGTCTCGCATCACCTCCCTGTCCTCCATGTGCCTTAGCGTAGCTTCTAGGAGGATCTGTCCCATGAATCTTCCCAGGCTCAGAGATGAGGCTGACGGGTTGGTAGTTCCCAGGGTCCTCCTTTCTACCCTTTTAAAAAAATGGGTGCAATGTTTTCCTTTTTCCAGTCACCAGGGACTTCACCTGACTGCCATGACTTTTCAAATATCATGGAGAGTGGCTTAGCAACTATATCAACCAGTTCCCTCAGGACTCTGGGATGCATCTCGTCAGGTCCCATAGACTTATGTATGTTCAGGTTCCTCAGGTGGTCACGACCCTGATCTTCTATTACAGTGGGAGGAACTTTGCTCCCCTAGTCCTCGTCTTGTGGTCCATCCACTTGAGAGGTGTGAGGAGAGAGGTTGCCAGTGAAGACTGAGGCAAAGAAATTGTTGAGTACCTCAACCTTCCCCTCGTCCGTTGTTACCAGTTTGCCAGTCTTGCTCATCAGCAGGGGTACGCTTTCTTTGACCTTCCTTTTCTGGCTACCTATAGAAGCCCTTCTTGTTACTCTTTGCATCCCTTGCCAGGTTCAGCTCCAGCTGCGCCTTGGCCTTCCTGACCCCATCCCTACACAACCAGGCAGCATCCCTATACTCTTCCCAGGATACC
Organism: Theristicus caerulescens; assembly: GCA_020745775.1. NCBI lineage: Eukaryota > Metazoa > Chordata > Aves > Pelecaniformes > Threskiornithidae > Theristicus > Theristicus caerulescens. The sequence goes on along the minus strand of CM036559.1, from coordinate 122,219,981 downwards.
TGTCCCTGCTTCCACTGCCTGTGCCTTTCCTTCTTGCCCTTTAGTTTGACCAGCAGGTCTCAACTCATCCATGCTGGTCTCTTGCCTTCCTTTCCTGATTTCTTACACCTGGGTATCAAGAGCTCTTGCACTCTATGAAAGCATCCTTAACATCCTCATCTGGGGATCTGTTCAGGGTTCCCTCTGCAGTGCAGATGTGCTTTTAGGGTCTGAAATCTGGAATTTTAAGCTCTGAGAGTCCAGTTGAAGTATAGCTCTTAAAGTATCTCTAAAGTCTGTTGTCCTGTTATCTCTGGTTTTATTCTAATAGGGGATTTGGTTATCGGTGGGGATTCAGCGTGCTGTGTAGGGCTTTGGAAGAAGAAAGCAGTAACTGTTTCTGCCATGGAAAAGGGGAAGAAGCAAGAACACCTCAGATGGTACCTCCTGGGTGCAGTGTGGACCAAATTCCTGACCATGTCTGGTTGCTAGAACAATGTTCCTGTGATGCCTCATATAAGAGGAGAGGGTATTAACATTCCCAGTCCCCAGCAAGGAATCACGCTGCCTCCTTTGAATTCTCCTTGGCTTTGGTTGTTTGTCTGACCCCAAAGGGCTGTTGCATTGAGTTCCTTCGTGTGCAAGGGCAGCATGAAGCTGGCTGGATTTCAGCAAATGCTGGTGCTGACTGGTTTGTGTGTTGTGTATATACAGTTGCAGAATGCTTTCAGAACGAATAGTCCTTGGCAAAGCAGTTTTAATGAGCTGGAATGCCGATTGTAGCATATCCTACCCAATCTCACAGCACTCCACCGAGCTGAAATACCTTCTTTGTTCTTAAAATAGCCCCCACTGATTCAGATTTTAATTGCAGATATTACAGCTGTCAAAGAAAAGGAGAGATGACCGGATGATCGTGTTGATAGTATAAATGGAAGCTGGGGATATATCGAATTCCAGCCTTTAGATCTTCCTTCATTCAAGCGCTATCGCAGATATGACTGTGTGCTGCAGTGATTATGTGGAGCAGAGGGTCTCTCTAATGTTACGATGACCCTGAAGTGCATTGTGCCTCATTATATCCACCATGTTGACTAAACTAATCTGACAATAAGCGTGTAGGGCTAGAAGGATTTTGTTCTAGTAATGGTAACAAATAGGCATAGATATTAAATATGCCAGTTGAAGCCTGAGTCCTGATAAATCAAGATGGAATTTACTAATGCACAGAGAGATTGTGATTCAGGAATTCAATTAAAACAAAAAAAAACCAAGGAGGTGATTAAAATAAAAAGAGTTTAAAGCTTGGGTACCATACTGCATGTTTACATTGCATATCAATCAAGATTGGTCAGAGGGTGAGAGCTCTTCTGAGTAAGTGAACTGAATCTTTTCAGCACGACGTGTCAGGAACGGCCATCAGCTGAGCGGCCTGCCATCGTTGCTGTTTTACTTCATTACCTATTGATTGAGTTCTCAAGTTTTATGAGTTCATAAATCACCTTATGGAAAGAGGCATGGTAAGCTGGCTTTGTTTTGTTTTTTTTCTGTTCTGGTGCCCAGGAGGATGGATTTTTGGCTGGATGCAAGAGGTGCCTGGCAGGTTCCTTGGGCTGCAGGAAAGCACCATGAGCTTAGTGTGAGACCATCCACCCTAGCTGATTATGAACCTGGAAAGGAGAGAAGAAATCAGGGAAAAGCCTCCAGACTGAGTCTGTAAATCAGTGCAATGCTAACTACACAGACCAAAGCACTGACACTGTGATATTGTCTTTGAGCCATTCACTGTTTTGGAGAAGGGTAGGAAATCATCTCTTACAGGGGAGAGGGAGCTTCTGCCAACCTTAGGAGATTTCTGCAGGGAATATGGGGGGTGTATGCATGGTAGCACACCTTGGTGATCCTTTTGGGATCACCAGTGTCCCAGTGTTGCTGGCATATGAAGATTTCCATTACATCTCATATGTTTAATATTAATCACCATTAGTTATACATTTATACAATGAAAGCTCAAGTCAGGGACCAGTAAGTGTTACACTTAGCAGGTCTGGTCCTTAGAGAAGTATAGGACTTTCTTTCCTGTTCCTGTTGTGAAAGGTAATAATCCTTCATGGTCGTTGAAGGTTTAATTATGCCCTTGTAGCATTCTAATATGCCTGAAGGGATTTTGCTGGAACTTAACAACAACAACAAAAGCCAGAGACAGGATGGAGAATGTGATTTTGTTTGTTTGTGTATTTTGCTTGAAGTGCTGAAAATGGGGAGGCAGATTGTTGCTTGAGTATCACTAAAACTTTTTTTTTTGTTGTTCTGGTGCATATTACTTTGTAAATGCAATAATAAAATTAACTTGAATTTTTTTTTTTCCTTCCCCTATATGAATAACAGGGGGGAAACTCTGCTCCGAAGATACTGTTACTGGCCTATGTGTGTAGCTAAATTAATTACATAAGCTATATATAATGTTGGTAATTGGTGGTGTCATATTCTCAGGGCATGGGGAGAGGCGTGTGAGTGCTCTGGATGCTGTGTGATGCCTATCCTGGTGGCAGGATACTTAACTCCCACTTCATTTTGCTCCTTGATGCTTGGTTGAAGTGAAAGGAGAAACAAGATGAGCTTTCCTGACTGAAATATTGACTGTCTTATTAAGAGTCCGTTAAAAGTGGGAAGCAGGATTGTTTTAAGGTTACAATAGCCATTTGAGTTATATTGTAGCCTCACCCAGGACGGGAGAACAGCAGAAAGTGCTGGTACAATGGTAGCGTAGTACTGGTGATAATTACCTTGAGCTATCCCTTCTTAATGAAGTTTGCAGAATGAATGTGCATGCTTTCTAGCTGGCTTGTGTTTTGATGGCCTTTTTATTTTTTTTAACAGCTTCACAGTAAGTTTCAAAACACTGCAGCAGGGCCTTATCCTGCGCATTGATTCAGGCAAATCTTTCAGTGGAGGTGTCAGAGGTTTCGCTTCTCTGAAGACGCATACAAACCCAGCATTTTATTAAAGATGAGTAGCAGGCATTGGTTGCTTGTTTGCATATTGCTCCATATCCTTCTGATTGCTGTGCATGTTCCACTCATCTTTGTTGCAGGGAAAATGGGAGGAGGGTCTTGGCATCTCATATCATTTACACTATTTATGAGCAAGTGATTTGAAAACAAAAGCTTTGGAGGAGGCAATGTGAACAAAATTGGGCGCTTAAGGAAATTTCACCTGATGACCAAACCCTGTAATTTTGCAAGCCAGAAAGTAGGCGTTGTTTTTCAGAGAAACCAAAAAAAAAAAAAAACCAACCCTACAGCCCACTCTCAAATGGAAGGGAAGTGAAAGTAATAATGAAAAAGTTATTTGTTCATGGTCTGTTTGTACCTGCGTAGGGAGAAGATTACTGAGACTAGGTGGTACTTCAGTCTATCAGGTGGAGGTGTAATGAGACCCAATGTTCTGGAAAGCAGAACTGAAGGAAATAAGGTACACCTGAATTTTTCTTTTCACAGTGAGGGCAATTAACCATTGGGAAGAACTCAGCCAGAAGTGTGATGCATGGCTGTCACCTGCTTTCACAACTGGGTGCTTGTCTGGGAGAGGTGCTGTAGCTCAGTTAGAAACAGTGGGCTTGATCCAGGAGCCATTTGGCCTGAACTCTTTCATGGCCTGAACTGATGAGTCAAGCAGTGTGCTCTTGACCTTAAATTCTGTGATACACTTAAATGAATCACTTGTGTGTGTGTATTTTCAATATATTCCTTTAAAGTTCTTTTATAGTTACAAAATGGGAATTGTCTCATCATAAGGAGGTGGTAAGTATAAAGGGATGAGTATTGTGGGTTTTGCTTTGATGTATTTCTCAATGCCTGCTTGTCCCCAGTGTGCTCAGCAGTACTGTTTGCTTTCCTTCTTGACCACCGGTTGGACTGCTGGTGGCATCCCTTGCATTAGTGTGCTGGATAAACACTTGAGGTGCACTCTCTTTGAGGAGAAAGCATTCTGCATCCAGGTGATTATTTAATGCTAAGTGAGACTGAAAAGAATAATCAGCTAATTACTTTAATAGCATTTTTTTTTTTTTTAAGAAAGGGATTGTGCAATACCAAGATGGTATTGCACAGCAAGTCCCTTTGCAGAAAAAGGAGGAGTGCTCCAGGGGACTCTGCTACCCTCACTAGGTATCAAACTATCAAAATACTAAGATAGCTTTCAGTGCATTTGGACCAGGATAGTTAGGTGCAATGTTTGGTGGGATTTGTGGCTGTTTCTTATTCTGTAGTCATAGGAGGGAAGAGAAAAACATCTAGGGATCAATCTATTCTTGTAAGACTGGGAGGAGACTTCCTTCCTTATTCCTCTTTCATTTAACATTATATTATATGGTGGCACTGGATGAGGCTTGCCTTGGAGTTAATGTAATAGACCCCCATTTGAACTGTTTTTTAACCAGTATAGACTCGAAGTTTTCCCTAGGGCTGCAAGGATAAGTGGGAAATGGTAATGCAGCAAAATGCTGTCATCAGCCCTCAGGAAAGGCTGCCCGGCCAGCTCATCCTTCCCACAGATGAACGAGAGTTGGGATCTGAAATGGCCAGGTCTCCGTGAGCCTGAGTTCAAACCTGCCCAGACAAGGGAGAGGTATTTTTGCTATGTAGAAGCTGCTGACACTGGTTGCAGCAGGGGCACATCTGTGCAAACAGGCCAAGCTCACCCTCTTCAGCCCGTGGACTTGCTCTGGTGTGGAGGATGCATCACTGGGATAGCACCACTCAATAACTGCTCGAAAATGTCCTGCTTGGAGGTGATGTGGGGACAGTGGGCAGGGGAGCTCCTGTTCAGGACCAGCCTCCTGGTGCCTGGAGGAGGCTTGGCTGTCTGGTGTGAGCTCTCATGTGATGCAGATGCTGCTCAGCTGATTTTGAGATCCTTACGTGGGCCCTCAGCCAACCTTGTCAAACTTGAAGTTAGGCTCCCAAATCCACACTTAGGCACCCCAACTAGGTCGTTTCAGAGCTGTGCTAAGCAGCAATGTTTCCTACTTAAAGTAAATTGCTCAAATAGTTGTTTATATCTGAGTTTGTCTGGCTGTAGGGCTGGCTTCTGTGGGACCACTATAAGCAACACATATCAATGGTCATAGCTGGACTGTGATGCTTTGCCTGATTGTGGCATTAATGGCACGGTCATCTCTGTGCCAGGCAGCAGGGAGGCAGCAGTGGTCTCAGCAGCATAAAGATCTTCAAGGGCAGAGAGGATGTGCAAGAAACTTCAGTGCAGTCACTTAGGGATAGGCAGATCTTGAGGGGAAGGAGGGAGAAACAGCAGTCGTGGGGACGTGGATGGGTTGCTGTGTGAACCCGCCACTGTGCCGCCCTGGAGGGCTGCACCTCTGCCCTGTGTGGCAGCTGGAGCCCGGCATGGTGGAGGCTCCCCGGCAGAAGGCATGGACACCGGGGCAGTGGCTGCCGTTGCACTGTTAGCTGCACAGCATGTGGCTGCTTGAAATCCCTCTCGTCATCGTTATGAAGCTGAAATTCAGTGGCAGTTTCACAATGGCACAGTACCCTGTGCGAAGGAGGGAAAGTAGGTCACAGACTGCCCTGCCAGCGTTTGTTTGTACGTCTGTAGGGCCGCGTTGAGAGCTGAAGGCACCAAGGATCCAACCAGCCAGAATGCATTTCTCACCCCTTTCCTTCGTGTCCCTGTTTCTGGCACGGGAGTTGACGGGGGAAGAGATGCTGAAAGGTTCTGTTGACTTCCCTGTTATTAATATTTCAGTAGGACCCAGAGGTTTTTGGTATGACTGGACACCAGGCGTTGTGCACTGTTCAGACTGCCCATGTGCCAAACAGTAAATGCTTCAGGTAGATGAGTCAAAGCACAGATAAAGCACAAGACCATTTAAATTTTTGGCTACTGAATTGTGTGCTCAATATCTAGCTGCTCGAATTGCAGAAAGTGCTTGAGGATACCGATTTAAGGCCTTCCCGGCCTAGAGGCACTGATAACATAGCAGCACCTGCATTTCAGCAATCAAGTTGCATGGTGTGTGGACATCCCCTGCTTCTCCTTTTAAAGCTGTGGTAGCCAGTGATCTAAGGGTTGGGAGGAAAGCAAAGTGGGAACCCAACCCTGTAACATAGAGTTCAGGGTGTTCATTGAAAGGGGAAATAAAGGATGAAAATTATTAAGAAACTGCATGGCAGAGTTGCCTTCAGTCATTGTACAACTTCAGGTTTTAGCATGCTCAAAGTCTCTCAAAGACTGGGTTAGTGCAGTTGTTATCCAGATAATCAAACGAATATTTGGCAAACCCTTGGATGTGCAGCAGTAACTGAGATCTGCATTCATGCACCAGCGTTTGGAGCTGAGCAGGGTGGAGGATCTCCAGCCACGCTGAGAGATCCTGTGCCACGCTGTGCTCCGTGGTGTGGAAGGGTTTGGGGCTGGTGCCCCTGAGCATTCCACCTGGGCAGTGTGAGCAGTGGACAGACTGTGTTTTCCCTTGTCCTGGCCGGAGGAGATGGGGATTGCAAAGTGGCACAGAAGGGAGCACAGAGCAGGCTCTCCTCCAAGCAACAGCATTGGCCTCCCAGTATTGTCTTTTGGAAGCTGGAATTTTTTGTGTAATATAAAACATGATCAGGGAGAAATTCAAGTAACTCTTCTATGTTTATACAGTATTTCTCCAGGTTAGTTCCTAGCTTCATTTGGCTCAAATATGCAAACTACTTAAGAAATAAAAAGAAATCACCTTAAGTGGCTTCCTGTGGGGGATGTCGCTGGCTGTTCTGAGGACTGTCCATCACTTCTTAAAAAGTTAACTTAAACAAAACAAAACATTGTGGCTTTTTCTGACTGCCACAACTCTTCAGCTGTTGCTTAGCTACCACTTGGCAGTGACCTTTCCCCACAGAAGTGATGTTGTGAGCCTCCAGGCTGAAATCACCCAACAAAAGGAAAGAGCATAAAACCCCTGGATGAGGGTCACCCAAGATCTCCGCTCTGAACTCAGTGCTTTCTGTTCCCACCAGGAGCTCCTGAATTTTATGCGTGATTTGTCAAAGCCAGCAGTGATTTTGCGTGATAGGGTCTGTGGGATTAGATCTTAAATGTAGACCGTGATGTCTTTAATTTCTGAGCCATCGCTGCCTCCCAGTTAGTTCCTCTGTGGAACTTTGGTGCCATCAAGGTAAAAGCATCGCATTTCTGCAGAGAAACAAAGCTGTGTATCACAACCTTCCCTGACATTTGGGCAGCAGCACCAAATGAGCTGCACCTGGCAAGGAGCATGGTGCTCCTTCAGTCATGACCCAGGCATTGCTTTGGTTTGCTTCTTGCATCCAGAAAGAGCATCAGAGGGTCTCACCTGTGAGCCATGGCACAGGGACCCTCAGTGTTGGGGAGCACTGGCTGCACAAACCAATGTTTCCACGCTCTGGAAGGAGCTCTGTGGGATTTTGCAAAGAGAAGGGCAGTCTGTTATGTCTTTTGTTTCTTCTTTTTTTTTTTCCATTTTGCAACCTTTTATGTGCTGAAAGGTAGAGCTGAATACAAATACTGCTGTTTTCATCAGACTGGCAGGTCATTTTTAGAGAGAAAAAGGAAGTTAATACATCCTACATGTTGTACATTTTATTGAAATTATAAGTACCGGTGTACTAAAAGCTCGAAGCTTGACCTTTTTTGGTTTGCTTAATTTTCTTCGGCCTGTAACCCTTCCGAGGCAGATTCAGCCCATCATGTGCACTTGATGTCTCTTGTTCTGTTGGACCGTGCTCTGAGCTGGGCAAATTTCTGTCTTTCTTTTTCTGGGAGAAAGGAAGTGTTTTTGTTTTCAGTGGAATCGAGCTCTCATTCCCAGCCAAAGCCAGTCCAGCTGCACAGGTATGTATGGACGCACAAGGACCAGTTGTTACGGACCCAGACAAGCAGCCTGCAAGTCAGGTATGTGCGGCAGTGAAGGCAAGAGAAGAAGCTAATGTTGCAGATTTGGCATCTGAATAGAGGCTCCCATTTTCTAAATATGGGACAGGATAGCTTCGTTGTGAACCACAATGTCAGAAATCTTCAGCTTGTGTCAAAACCAGGGAGGAGAAAAGACGGAGACTTTGTCACAGCATCAAGCCGTCAAAGTAGAATTTCATAAAATGGATGCTGCAGTCTGCACTACTTTTGTTGGATAGGTTATGTAGAATCTGATGGCCACCTATTCTGAAATGATAAAGAACCACAGATTGCAATGAAGTCATTAAGAAATTTAATTTCTGTATCTTTGAAAATAGAGTTATGAGTTAATAAACTGTTTGTTGGTTAAACATCATCCCTAAGTAAACCCAGTACTGGGTTGTAACAGGCTGTAAGAAAAATTGCCTTCCCCGCCATTCATGGTGGTCCTTGCTTCACTTATTTTACCTCTTTGCTGGGTCCAACCTTGCTACCTTAGAGATTGACTGTAACGAGTGCAATAACTGGACCTGATCTAGCAAAAATAAATAAATAAATAGTTTATGTGATGATCAAAATTGTGCTAATGGCAGCTTGAGTGATGAGACCTAAGAAATGCTTTGGAATTCATCAGGTTTTGTGCCAGCGTGAAAGATGCCGAACAACAAGAGTAAAAAGAGGTATCTAGTTCAGTTTTTGTGGATGGATACTAAACAGTTTGAATAGTGGGAGAAAAACTGTGTTGTTATCTTTGGGTAGTGCAATAGTAGTTTATTACAGGAAAGGGAGAGTTGGTGGAACAGAAGTTGTATCATTTTTCATATGCCCAAACTCTGACACTGTACTTTTGCACTACGGTATTGTTCCAATAAATCAAAAGATGGGATCCCTAGAGGTTTTTGTGAAGAATCGTATTTTTGAAGGGAGGTAGGGTTGGGGAGGATGCAAAAAATTAAATACATTAAAAAGTTCTCACTCCTTAAGCTGCTTTGGAAATGGCTCTAAGAGAAGAAAGCAGCCAGGTTCAAGTTCAGACTCTAGCTTCAAGGTACTTAGGTGCTGCAGTGTTTGATTTCTCATCTGCTGCAGTACAGTTGGCCAGGACAGGTAATGGGTCAAAGCTTTAGCTGAAATAGAATATGTAAAATCTTGGTCCTGTGAAATTAAGAAAAAAATAAAAAATCTATAGTATTGAACTGCTGCCTGATTGCTTTCATTTATAAATGATAACAATAACGCTACTGCATTAGAGAAGAACAGCAAGGATGCATTTCAGACTGTTTAAGGCTTGCGATGGCAGGCTGCTGCAAGCTCCCTTCTAGCCACACGCCAAATCAGAGGGAAGGAGATCAGGTCTGAAGTACAGCGTGTAGCCTTGACCAAAACACCCTGTTCCTCCACAGGGCCTGCCAACAGCGTCTCTGCTCGGCTCTTGATCAAGAGCTGCCTCCTGCCATGCTGCTTGGGGGTGCAGTCTCATGTCTCCCTGCAGGTCTGGTGTGGAGATGGCCTTTGGGTTGCACTTTAATTTGTGTCTGGGAACTGTTACTGGTTGTGTTAGTCATGCCACACTCAGAGGAGAGGGATGGACTCCCTGGCCGGAGGAGTTTCCAGTTTAAGAAGAGTACAAATCTGTGCAAGTGAGCCCAGTGGATGGTGAAGGAGGATGCAGGAGAAGGGAGAGCAGGGCTGGCAAATGTTGTTGCAGTTTCTAAGTGTCAGGTAACTTTTCAGGCTTTCAGAGGGTAAACCAAGGTGGTGACTGGTAGCGCGTTACATTCCCAGCTGTAACTTGCTCTGTGTAACTGCCTTGGTAAATACGTGTCCCTCTGAGAGCTGGCAGGGAAGTGACCTGCCCCTTAATCTCAGTGTAGCAAAATACATAAGAGCAGTCAGAAACACACTGTAATTTCCCACCTTTGCTTACCCCACAGTCTTGCACAGCTATGCTTTTAATTATGTCCATTTTTTTGAAAACTTTTAGCTGCCTCTCAGTGACCCAGGGCTTAATTTTTCCAGCCAGAGTCAATACTAGCTATATGGAGAGTACTGCTGTCCTGCAGTGCTGCTGGAGTGAGTGGGTTGTCCACCAGGCTGGGCTTCATCTTGCTTGGCATCAGTATTGATGAGCTGGGAGTGTAGTGTGAGCCAGGCATGCTCTCCTCCCCTCTGTAGCTTGTAGAGAGAGCAGGCTGGTACCCAGCAGTGGTTTCTCCCATCTTTTGAGGTATGTCCCATCTTTTTGGGATGGAATGAATTGCCTTGCTAAGGTGCTGGTTGCTTTCCACTGATAAGGGTGGGAGCCTTCCCCAAGACGAGTATTCAGATGGATTAATTTTAAGTGAGAAAAATCCTTTCCCAATTAAAAGTTGTTCAGTTCCTTGGTGTTGGTTTAAACAGACTTCTGTGGGAAACTGCAGTCTGCTGTAGATTAGGAAGTTTGCTATAGTCCTTAGGGATGGCACCATATATAATTTGTTAACATATAGAGCATGTTCTGTTTTCAGCCTGTTTGAGGGGTTTCTTTTGTTATGTTTTTGCTGTCCATGCTCTGGCATCATCATGTACATTTTTGGTGTCAGGGGAGGTGGATATGCACAGCATCTCTTCGTGCCAAGCTTCTTGATAAGATCTCTTGTGGGCACTGAATCTTGAAAAATGAGCCTTTGTGCCTTTTGTGTCCCTAGAACAAATGAAATGGTTTTGAATGGACAACGGCTGGATAGATTGTTACACAGTTCTGAGATGAGCGCATGCCTGAAAGTTTTGTTTCTATACTGGGTGACCTCATAGGTATGGCTACAGCAGTCCCAAAAATACACTGCAGTGTAGAAACACCTCAGCTTGCTTTAAATGATATGTTGGGTTCTAGCTGCAATCTAGCAATGGCAGCATGGAGCTCAGCACAGGCTAATTTTCCCTGCTGCTTGCGTGCGCTAAACACCTAGGAAAATAGTATAGACGTACTTATAACACTTCTGGAAGAAGTGTTATACATAAAAAATACTCTGATTAGCTAGCTTTGGGGGGTGTGGTGATTTCCCTCCCACCACCATGTTTAGACCTGGTATGTATTTGAGCATGGAAGAGTTCATTTCAGAAATGAGGAGTTTAAGGATTAATGGGTTGAATGTCTGAATTTATATAACCGCTATATTCGACAATTGTTTTCTGTCCATCATTTCCTCTTTTTCAGTCCATTTAACATGTTTCCTTAAGGGTGTAGTCTTAGATCTGTTTCTGAAATATAAATATTAGTTTCCCTTTTTGCTTGTGAGGTTGGCTTAAATTGGAGGTTTGATTTCATATGAAAGGTTTATCACAAAGGTGGGTGGGATGGAAAACCAATCTCTTCTTGCTTTAGGATAACTTGTACTTCTGCAGCTCACGGACTAGGATCTTATTTATATTGATTTAGGGAAATGCTTAGGGGTTTGTATTTACATATTTAATGTAGTTAGAGTTTCAGTTATTTGCACTAGCAATTGCTCCAACTCCAGTATTAATAAGGCAGGTGCTTTTGTATAAATAAAAAAAGAAAAAAAAAAGATTAGAGTAGTGCCACAGGTTAATTTTTATATAGATGTAATGACTTCCAGCCGCCACAGTAACACACAATATTCCCCTAGTGATACCTCGAGTCAGGAAAGAAATTAACTCCTGTATATTAAGTTAGCAGTGGCAAACAAAACTGAAGATGAAAAGAAAATGAAGGGGCAAGGAAAAAGGCTTAGTTCCTCAGCACTGCCACGAGGGACACCCAACTTTAATTTCAAGATTTGGTTATTTCCTTTAATGCCCCACAGATGTGAAAAATACTGTGGCAGCTCTGGGCCATATGCAAATCCCTTTGAAACTTGTGGGACTTAGATTAGGCCTACCTTTTATTGGTTCTTTATCCTTTATTTTGTTTTTAGGGTTTTGGGGCTTTTTTTTTGCCAGAAACAAAGAGGCAAGATAGGCCTGATAAAGGGGTGTGTTACAAAAGATTGGGATCTTCAGGCTTATGAAGATCTGCGTTACTTAAAACATCCTTTTGATTTAATGGGGTTGAACTGGGTGATTTAGATCAAAGCAACATCTATGTGGAACTAGCTGAAGTCTTTCGGCTTCATGCAGCGTCAAGTGCCCACTTATGAGGAAAGCCTGCAGGTGTTTCATTTTGCCCTTTGTTTGTATGGTGTGTTTGTGCAGCAGGCAGAAGAAGGTGAGGACTGGAGATGTTCCCCCAGCGAAGCCTTGGGGCTCCAGCCTCCATGGGAAACGAGGGTTGCCATCCCATGGTGCAAAATCATCTCTGAGAACCAAGTTCCAGTTTGAAATGTAGCCTAAGTACTTCCACTTCTTAGTCCTTCTGATTTACCAAGAGACTTTCAGTCTTACAGATCACTTTTTTTTTTTCTCCCCACTCATCCAGCAGCTCCAGCTCCAGAGAGCTTTCCCATAGCATGTCCTGCTCTTGTCCTGGCTGGAGGTGGCATTGCAGGTGCCAGTGCCTGCTGCTGACAGGATGCTTTCCTCCCATGGAGCTAGAGTGGACCTGGGAAAACTATCTGATCTCCAGTAATGCAATGGTTGTTTTCCCTTCTTTGGAAACAGAGCAACTCTGTTAGGGCATAGGAAGGAAGCCAAAAAGTCAAATTGGCTGAGAACAAATAATGAAATTAGCTAGTGCTGCTTCCCCGACAGAGCTAATAAATGGGGCAGAAAATCTAACAAAAAACGCAAATGAAGATGGGGTTGTCTGCATTTAAGAGTGTGTGTGTGTGTGTGTGCGTGTGTATATATACATATTTTTATCTTGACAGTGTCCTCATTTAAAAACAATAGTGTGCTTTTAGTGTTTCTGGTTCTTGCCACTACTAATTCTTTCCTAAATTGTTAAGAGACCCACATAAATATAAGGAACTTGGCATTGCTCTTTAAATGGGCAGGATCTTGGAAAGAGTTCATTTCTCTTGTAATGCGTTTGGTTCTATTTCTGTCATGTACAAATCCTGTCTGACCAAGAATATTGAATTAGAGCTGGCTTGTGGGTGTTAAGTATCTCCACAGTTATCTTTGCTTGTGTTGAACAAATGAAAGAAGGCTTAAGGGTGGACAGTCCCATGGGTGTTTCTGTTACCTGGAGAGGAGCAGCCCTGCACCCAGCTAGCTGAAGAGGACCTGGCATGGAAAGTTAAGCAAGGTGCTTGTGCTTGGGTGGAGCATCAGCTTGCTACACAAAGACCTGTTGTCACTTGCATACTTGTATATGGCTTAGTAAAACAAAATGTAGAATATACCAGAGGTGTGGATACTTCTCACGCAGCTAACCACCAAGCATGAAAGTCCTGCTAGATAATCTGAGGCAGCCAAAAACTGGTGACTGCCTTTGGACATGTAAGGGCTGAGGGCAGAAGGTGCAATGGAAAGGAGATGTTGCATGCACTTGGGTTTCTTCAGGTCAAACCTTTATCTGTTGCTGCTGAGCACATGGTGTACTTCATGTGAATTGTGCTACTATATGCTTGGCCCTTGGGACCGATTGCTATGTAAATGCAAATTATTTAATTAACATTATTGTTTCCGTATGCCATAATACGATTTTTATGAGCATTTCTAGATTAAAGTTCACTTTAGAAACACAGCGATTGCTTCCCAAATTGCTTGGCTGTGCACTGCATTTTAAACCCCTTTAGTGCAGTAAGGAATCCTTATCATTCCTTAAGCATCAGAGAAGCAGCCAGAAAAAATCTAACTACGATGTGTAAATATAACACTTCAGAAAGCATAACAAAAGCCCTGTGTGTTTTGACATGGCAGAACCAGTAATTCTTGACTGGTAATGGGGCAAAAAATATTCACAGATTAAACTTGCATTTTCTGGTCTTTAAATCATAAGCCCAGCTTTAGTTAGATTTCTTTTTTTTTCCTTTTTTTCTCCCCCCATCAGTAGGTACGGTGCTTTGTCAGTAAAAGTTCCATATTTGCCAACAGTTACTATAGTTTTCCTTCTATGTGGAAAATACGAATGGAAGTTAGATGTGCTGCCTGGGGCCCCGGTGTGTGCCAGCGGTCAGCGGCGCGATGGTGGCTCGTGTGCAGGATCCTGCCCATCACCCGGCGAGGATGGTGCAGGTACTGAGGGTGGAAGCTCTCGCACGCCTGGAGCTTTGCCAGGAGCTGCCTGTGTGAACATACAGCTTATTGCTTGGTGCTTTTTGGTTCATTTCCCTGGGTTAGAGGATAACTCAAAGATCAATTGTAACACCTTTAGAATAGGACTGTATTGTTCTGGACTGCGGTTTGCCTAGTAAAGTTGTTCATGCTGAGAAATTTGAGGACAATCCCCTTCATTATAAACATGAAGCTGGAGAAGTGTTGGAGAATGTCACCTTGCTTTGCCCGGTGACAGAATTTTCCCAGAGTTTGTAGCTTTTACAAAAAGTTGCCATTTAAGTTTTTGCAATCTTAAGACTAACCCAATTGTGTGTCGGTGCATGGAATTCGAAACACAGCAGGGTTTCCATAGCCAAATTTTTGTATCCTTTTTCTGCTGTGAAATTTTAGCCTGTGTTAATTTAGCAAGGGATTGGGATAATGTCTTTAATATTTACCCTCTTCTGCGGTTTTGTGTTTGGGGCTTGTTTGTTTTGGTTTTTTTACATGGTAGCAGTGCACAAGCTTGTTTTGGTGGCTCACATTGAGGGGTGCAAAGAAGGCAGAAGTACTCAGTACTTCCCACTCAATGTAAAGAAATAAATGGACATAGTAATACTCAGTGAGCCCCGGATTTTTGCTTTGAAAGGGGAAAAAGGTGTCGTATTACTCCCAGCCCGGCTTTGTATTGCTTGGTCTGAGCAGACAGCCAGTAACTGCTAACACTTCCCTGCGTGCCTCTGATGATACTACAGCTGTTGGTATCTATAGAAGCTAGAACTGCACTTCGGGGTTTTGGGTCTCAGCCCGGATGCCTGTGGCATCGCGTGAGCTGTTGCAGGGAGAGTCGCTGGCTCTGCTTTTGTGCTCAGAGTAAGCACATGGCGGAAAAAATAAGTGTCTAATATCCTTCCTTTTACACAATCTAAGGTATCACTGGTAACAGTAGCAGGTCAGAATTTGCCAATCAGAAATTGTGGTACTACCTGACAGCATACCTTTAATCTTTAATTTGCATTTATGAGTGTAGGGAGTTTTTTCCACCCTTTCATCAGTTGACATATGCAGCGGTAGATTTTCCTGATTAATGGTTTACCTGTGCTTCCAGGTGCCAACAAAAATCTACATTGCAGAAGGTTCCCAAGTCCTTCTCAGTGCCGGTGAGGAAATCTAGATAAAATTCAGCCTCTTGTACAGGGCACGTTGCTGACCTGTAACTTCTTTCTGGTTTTGGAGAGAGGGATTGGGGGTGTTTTCAAGAGCAGGCTTCAGTACAGTAAACAGAAAAGACAAGGTTTGAAGTAATTGTATTTTTTATTTTCAGTCTCTCTTAATCCTGCTTAGGGGGGTGGGGGAAATGGAGAATGAAGAGTTTGATTAGGGTGTGGGTTAGATGGGTGGCTGGAATGCAATGTAAGGTTCCAGTCCTTCCCTTTTTCCTGCAGCAGGGATCACCATACCTGCAGCAGCCCTAGGTCAGAGCATATTAGCTGAATAATTCAGTGTGTTGAACTGGGTGAATTAGAAGGTTCCTATTAGGTGGTGGTGGGGTGTCGGGGCTTGAGATTTCTTGCAGCTGCGATATCATTCAGTATATTGCAAGAGACAGAGGAAGGAAACAAGAGCGAGAGAAAGCATGCTTTTGCATGGGCTGGAAGCGCAGAGGTAAGTCCTCCCTCCCCAGGCTCCGCTGGGCACTGCCCTGAAGTCAAACGGCCTTCACGCGGCTCCATGCAGCCGAGCGGTTAAGCTGCGCACACAGGCATCTGTGGGGAAAAATTGCTGCTCTGCTCCCTCCCTCCCCACCTCCTCGGAGAAATTTCATTCATAGCCAGGATGTCGGATCAGTTGATTTATAGCGTGTGGGGTATTCTTTAAATTTTTTTTTTCTTCTCTCAGCTTCTCCTTCTAAAAAGCCAGCTGAGTTCAGTTCTCCCAAAGCAGGAGGAACGTTTTCTGTCAGTTTGATTGATCTGTGAATAACTTCGATGTTCCAAGACATAACATTAATAGAGTTTGTGGCGTAAAGTCGTATGAAGAAAATCTAAAAATAAAGAGCAGCTTGATTAACGTCCACAGCCTAAAAAGAGCGCAGCTTGTGCAGCGGCCAGAGACTGGCGGTATTTGGAGAGGAGTTTTCTAAAATGGGGAGCTGGAAATTGCTATGCCTGGAACTGGGATTGAATTGTCTTCAAAATAGTTTATTTTAATTGAAACCAAATTGGAGGTTTTCTGCCTGGGACGGTGCCTGTCGGCCGTGGAGCTCATGCTGTGTCACTGGCAGTGCTTTGGCTTGGTGAGGGATGGCTGGGAGGAGAAGGCAAGAGAGCTCCAGATCTGCTCACAGCCGCTTGGTGACCACATGGACACTCCCAGGCGAAGTAACCTGAGTATTTGCATGCTACAATACCCTTTACTGATATTGCAGGATTTTTCCTGTGGCGTTTTCTGTTGCGATTAGGCATTGGTTCATTGCATTAATAATGGTGATGCTTGGTCAAAGAGAAACCCCACCATCTTGGGGAGCAGGGTTGGGACCTGATTCCTGGAGCTGTGTGAGGACCTCATCCTTCCGCTCTCCTATTTCCAATCTCCACAGGGAGAGCACGTGGCTGCGGCAATGCGCGCCCAGCCTGGCCTGCTGCCTGAGGAGACCTGTTACCTGCCATACTCTCCTGGGTGAGAGGGGATGCATATACATTGATTTAATGCAGAATAGTGATCTTTCTCTGAGGAAAAAGCCAGGGTTTTACTCTTTTGCCTGGAGTTGGAAAGTTGGGGAGAGCTCCCTGCTGGCAGGGAAGTCCTGCCCCTGTAAGGAGGGACAGGCATGGTGGTGGTGCTGGGTCTCCTCTGGGTGACTGACACCCATCCCCCAGAGACCAGAAACCTCGTCTTCTCCTTTCCTTCTCTGTCCACACCTACTGCCGTTGATGGCAGGATCCCACGCAGCCTCCTGCAGGCTGAGGGAGCCATCTGAGCTTCCTGAAGTGCTTAGAAGCACTGCAGAAATGTGGGTGCAGGTTGGGAAATTTTGGGTGGGGGCACCTCACCAGCCCAGCTGTAGGTCCCCGCATCGGTCCCTCATGAGAGGGGGAGGGGTCCCGTATGCCATGGCCATGCCGGCCACAGTGAGGGCTTGGCATTGCCAACTGGTGGCTTCCGTCCATGAGCCTTCCCCTCCAGACAGCTCTGGCTGAAAGCTATTGGGAAGAGAAAGGTGTTTTCTTGATATTTTTTCTTCTTCTTTTTTTTTTCCCCCTCTCCTTTAAGTCCATAGTGCCAGTCTTTTAAAAATCCTGTAATAATTTTATCCAAACCAAGTGGGTTGTGGGATTTTTTTGGTTTTTGTTTTGTTTTGTTTTGTTTTTTCATTTTTGGACATAAACTGTCCAGGAGTAGTTGTCCTGTGTTGGCAATATGGAAATTTAGAAGGTTTTCTAAAGATATGCTAAGACTATGTTTTGCTGGGACCATGTGGTGGAAAGGTTCGTGACCTGATGACTTGAGCTATCACTTTCTGTCATTCCTTGCTGACCTTCCCCTGTGTTTATATGGTTTTGTGAACAGCTGGGCAAAGAGCAAGGAAAAAAAAAAAGGCTAGGACTTGAAGAACTCTTCAGATCAGGCAGAAATGAATGCGCTTGGAAACCAGATGTGTGGTTTTTTTAAAACAAAACAAAACAACAACAGTTTATGTAGAGGATTTCTTTTTTTAACAAGTGAAACAGGTTAGGTATTGGTGACTTGAAAGACTGGTAAGGAATCATACCTTGTGACCACTGTTTTCAATTTTTATGATACTGTCGTAATAGTATTATGATAGGAAATGTTCTCCATACCTTTCCTCTCCAAAGGAGCCCCATTCTCCAAGTAAGCTGTATATAAAAGGAGGTCTGTGACTCACGTGCGTCCCCAACCAGTTTGTGATTTCATGTTTAATGATACCATCTGGGTAAGGCAGCTCAGCCCTTGGTGTCCACTTCAAGCCTGACTCGGGAGAGCACTGGATCAAGGTTGCTATGACAGGACGGCAGTTCTGGCCCACATGAGTTGGGTGGAGCCGAAAAAAAGTTCGAGATCCTTTTCCTAAAAGAAAGATGACAATTTTATTCTCACTGGCCTTGTCGTCAGAGACTTTGTGGTATGTCAGCTGGAACAGAGGATGGTTCACCACTGAGCACTAGATGTTTGATTGCTCTTGTACCAAAACGAAGGCAGATGGGTTTGAAGAAGTTTGTATGATGACTGCTTGCTGTTTCTTCTGTCTCGGAATTTATTGTTCACCAGAGTTAAATTCTTAAAAATGCATAAATTGCAGCTGGAGAAGTAATAGAGGAAATGCATCATTAGAATATGTGCAACTGACTTCAAGAAGGAATAAAGCCATTAAGTGGAAAAGATACTAAATGTTGCAGAGCTTTTTGTGGGAGAGAAGAACCTTAGGTATTTCACTATTTGAGTGATAAGGACAGGAAGATTTGTGGCTGGCTGTGCAGCCGTTTAATAGTAGGCTGGGATATCGATCTAGTATTGTATCACATTTTCTTAAGATATAGGATAATAATGGTATATTATCTTTCACTTCAGGAAATAATGACTTAAAAGGTATGTGAGCAAAGAGGCTGTAGAGTGTAGAAATAAAATGAAATGTAAGTTAGATGAAACTGGCTGGAAGAGATCCTGGAATTTAACAGAGCTATTGTAAAGCAGGTGTTGGCACTTTTTCAGTGAGGGTGTGCCACCCTGTAGCCTTTTCTTCCTAAATTAAAGGTTGTGTATGCCAGTAGAAATTGAGTGGAAACTGAGAGCTGCTGCCTTTTTCAGAGTCCTTGGGATGCTACAAGGTCCAGATTTGGGCATCTGCTGGGCTGTTCGGGGTCTGTCCGGGGAGGCTTGTGCTGCACACTGCCAGCTTCGGTTGTGCAAAACTCTGTGGTGCACAAAACAGACTGACTAGGGAATAACTTACTGTCTCTCCATGGATTAGTCTTCATGAAGTGGATGTGCCATGTGTCCTGTCTTTGACTGTTACTAACGTGATCTAAATTTTATGCCTGTCCTATTTCAGATAAGACATTACCAAAGAAGACTGTGAAAAGGTTGTGCATAGACTCTAGGGTACTTTGAGCCCTCTCAGAGTAACATCACTCATCCACCATGATGGCATTTATCTGAATGTATTTCTGGTGTGGTAAACAAGTTATGGGAGATCTGTTATTAGCACTTTGTAAATCCCAAGGACAGCTGAACACAGCCTTTTATAGTCTATCATAAAATGGTCTTCTGTTCACAGAAATGTGAAAATTATTGTTTTGCATGTAGACTTCCTTATTAAAAATCAAGTTTCTGGTTTGGTAAATGTCATTACTATTTTAATCAGATTAAGGTTCCCCTATAGTTTTTGCAATCTGCTCTTAAGAAAAAGCCACCTTTATTAAGCATTCTTTCTTAATACTTTCTTAATCTTCATGGCCCAGAGCACAGTTGGGCAGGAACAAGAGAAGGGACTTAAAGGTAGACACTTTCTTCTATTACACTTTTCTTTTTAAAAACTTCTAATGAGAAGCTTTCAATTTTCAATAGCAAAGAAGGGCTTTCACTTTCCTGTATTCGGTTCTCCTGGCCAAAGTGTGCCATTAAAGAATAATGAATGTTCATGGCATTCTGTGTATTTTTAAATGCAAAGAAATGGTTGGAGTCAGGAATAGCATGATTGTAATGCTTTGTCTCTCTTTGTAGGTGCATATGCATTCGAAAGTACAAACTCTGAACTATGCATACAGCTTTCTTGTTTCAGCTGGCAGTCCCTTTGAAGGGGCACTTGTCATTTCTCTTATACTTTGTTTGCCTCTCCCTGCAGGCAGCATGTATTAAAAATAATAAATACTTCCACTAATGCCTGATGGGACAGCTTAGTAGTTTAGGCATCAGATTTAGAAATATCTGGCATTTTCAAAACTTAGAACTCCAACACCTCTCAGGGTCTGGCTCCTTCTCAGTACTGGTGTTATTGTTTTGTTAGGTTGGGATTTCTCCTGCAGGACATGAGTTCTGATCAGTCCAGGAGCTTTCAGCACTGGGTTTCAAAGCATTTGTAAGGCTTGTGGAAATGTTGGCCAGGCTTTCTTCACTGGAATGAACGCACCATTTCTGTGCTTCACAGCTTAGGAGATGGTAAGGAAGATGCCTACGCAGGAGCTCTAGGCTTCTTGCCATCTAATTTTACAGCAGCTCGAAAAGCAAACGTTCAGTAGAAACAAATGAATTGAACTCAGCCAGCCAGAGAATTGGCTACCAAAACAAAAAAAAAAAAAAAAAAAAAAAGAAAAAAAGAGGGGGAAAAAGCTCCTCCCTTACGCACTTGCCTTTTGAGAGAGTTGCCAAGGAAAAAGTTGGAACTTACAGACGTTTTTGGCAGGAGGACAGGAGGAAGAACAAGTACTGTCAGGAGAGCTTGATCCCTTGTAAAGCAAGACCCGGAGAGGTGAAAGGCCCTTCCTGGCCGTAGGTCAGACCCTGAAGGCTCTGGGAAGTGAGAACGAGAGGTGGTGCCGGGGCACATGGGTTTTTCAGCCTCTAATGGGCAGCCCAGGGCTGTTCCAGCCCTGTGGCTGGTCTGGTGGTAACAAGTGCATAACTTAATTTGCAGGTAACTGGCTGTTCTCCCACTATATTTTTAATTATGTGCATCACGTCTGTTCTGGATCACTTCTTCTGCGTGCTTGGTGCTGGTCTTCACTACAGGAGACACAGGAGAGGCAAGGGAGGTGCTGCATATGGGTAAAGGTTATATCCATGGAGGGTCTGGGGATGAGGAGGAGTGTTAACAGTCAGCTCCTGTAGATCAACTGCTGTAGTTCGTGCTGGAATACTCAGTGGGAGGTTTGAAATCTGCATTTTCCATCTTACATGATACCTGCAAGAAGAAGCATTAAAAAAAAAAAAAAAAGAAAAAAGAAAAAAAAGTAAGGGCAGATTTTGGTATTAGTTCTGTGTCAATAAATCACGTCACATTAAGTTTGAAATATTGATGATTATTTTCTTTGACTGTCTCTTGATGTCCATTTGCAAAAGTTGAGACAGAGACAGGAGAGTGGAACCGCCAAGAATTTCTCTATTTATCTTCATTTTCCTCCACTGAGAAAGCTAATTGAATCTCTTTCTGAACCACTTAATTCACTGCCTGTCATGCTCTTCTCTCTCAGTGTAAACTTCCTTGGGGCTATCGCCATAGTCCCAGCAGAGGAGGAAATTAGGGTCTCTAACAGAAATAACCTACAGCTTACATAGCATAAACAAATCTTGGAAAGCAAACACTGACAAGTTGGGGAAAAATGTTTAAAAAAAAGGAAAGTAATAAAAAAGAAAAGATTAAATGCAAACATAGTGCCCTGCAGTGTTTAAAACACTTCCTTATAGTCTGTCAAGCTATATGTTCAGGACCTTTGATCAGGATGGAGGTTGTTTATTTCCTGTACAAACCAGTTTGTACATTGATCAATGTATTGTTGATATAGTGAAGGTATTCCCTTACTGGTCTCTTTGAGAAGCCTCGGACTTGACAACAATATTGTGAGCACTAACATGGGTATCTGAGTTGTGGAGAAAATGCAAACAACAAGAGGACAGGGTTGATAATACTTGATCCCCTATTTAAGGGAAGAATGCTTGGAGGGGTTTTTGTGGAAAGAAGCACTGTGGGGTGAAGGTTGTTCACACTTTAGAAGAGACCATTTGGTAACCATTGGCCTAAATAATCGAGCACTTTCCTTATGATTACTGTACTAGGAGGACCTGCTGCAGGACTCCTCCTGTGATGGGAGTCATTCCTGACTGGTCATATCCTGTGGAAAGGGGAAGGCATGAATACTTCCCTGCCTTTTTTTTTTTTTTTAGATTTTTTTAAAATATATAGTATACATAAAAATGTACCATCTGCCTTAAAACTTTGCTGCACTTTTTGACCAGAACTTAGTGTTTTCTGCAGGGTGAATGCAAAGTTATGCAAAGAATAACCTTAACTTTGTATGCATAGTAATGGGATCTAAAATAACTATTATCAGAAAGGAAAACTTGCTTAGCTGGAAAGTGAAGGATTATTTACTTTTTGTCCCAGCTGTTTTAAGTCTGAGGCATCAGGCTTAAAATGACCTGATGGAGATCTGTAATGAAGCTGTGCAGTTCGCTGCCGCCGGACGTTGTGGACGTCAGATGTTTTCGTGCCAACAGACAGCATCTGTACAAATTCATGGAAGAGAAATCTCTTAAAAAGAGAGAAATCCCCTCCAGTTCCTGAAATGTGGGAGCTGCAGATCGCTACATTGCTGTGCAGAGTTATTACAATGTATTTTGCCTGTTTTTACTCCTCCATACGCATCTGTTGCGGGCCACTATCGGGCAGGATATTGGGCTAGGGAAACCTTTGGCCTGACCTCTGTCAGTCATTCTCGTGACTCACAGGGCAAAGGTTAACTGCAAACCACACTTCGGGTGCCTCTGATCTCCACTCATTTTAAGCAGAGCGCTAATTCAATAATATTATGGTTATTTGGACTACAACTGGGTGGGATGAATTCAGTTTTCCTTCTCAGCCCATGCGTTTCCTTTGTCACATAAAGTTATTTTCTGTCTCTGTGAAGCACTCTGTAAAAGGGGAATAATGCCTCTTCTGCGTGTGTGCGTTGTTTTGCCTAAGTAAAGCAGCCCCCAGCAATTTATTTGAGCAATGCTTTAGGGGTAGTGGGCATTAAGTATCATTAATATTATCCCCGCAACAGGAGCAGGAGGTGAAACCCCCTCGTCCATCCTCTTCCCCGAAACGAGTGATGCAGAGTAGGAGCCTCCTGTTTGCAGAGAGGGCAAGCTGTTATCTGTTAATATGGCAGCATTTCGCCAAATGATTAGGCTGTCAGAATTATAGCAATTTGAACACGCTGAGCAAGCTTTATGTACACAGGAACAAGATGCCGGCGTTAGATTACTGAAGAGGAATAACACGCACTGGAGATTGACAAGTGCTTGGCAAGCCCACGTTTCTGGGGCTCATCAGACATTCACGGCTCCTATGCGTTGCTGGTGAAGAGCATACTCAAGTGGCTGTATCATAGCCCGGGTGACATCTGGTGACATGCAGTTAGGCCTGTTGTGTTTTTCTGGGATGAATTCATTTTCACAATATTTGAAAGGAATCCATTTATGCAGAGTGGAAATATTCTGGCATGTGCAAGTGACTTACAAGACAGTAATATTTTTGGTCCATCTTGTATTTGGTGACAAAAGCGTAATTAGCTGCACTTAGCCACGTGCTATTTTATGGAGCGGTTTTCTGGATTTCTCTGCTTCCTACTGGCTCTGCTCCTCCTGCTCCCTCCTGATGCAGGTAGCTACGACTGTTGGGATGAAGAGGAGGGAGCACAGGTACACTTGGCAGTTGCCTGTGGTTGTAGCTGGGGCTCCTACACAAATGTGTCTGCTGGCAAAAGCTGCCTTTTCTCTCCCTGTAGCAGCTGGAGGGTTTACGTTGCACTAAACAGAGGCTTGGACACTAAGTGGTTTTTGATCCTCTGATATGCTCTGCCTTGGTAGTGGAGTATATTATTGTTTCCCTACCAAATTAGTTGGTCATTCTGCTTTGGTGTGGCTGAATGTAAGTGTTGGGAATTGGGTGGTTTAGGTTCCTTTTTTCCTTGACCTCTCAGAAGATGACTGTGGGCTTGATTCAGCATTGCGTCTGAGCTGAACTCAGGTTTGGAATGGGATCTGGTCTCTGTTGGGAGTTCAGCTTTTGCTTGTTCTTGAGCTGTCTGCGACAGAGGTGTGCAGAAAATAGGATTTCATTGTATAGAAAAAGTTTTTATGTTAAAAATCAAACTGCAAACAGCACATTCTGCTTTTCAAGCACTGCTCTCCCTGACAGACATCAAAGCTTCTGTGGAGAGCGAATGCGAGGAAATGTGTATTTGGGATAAAAATCCAATTTTTCCCGAAAAGGTGCTTTTGAAGGAAAATTTTTGACTAGGTCTATTGCAAAATACTCTTTCAGAAACCTTCGTGCAGTGGAAGTCCTGCAGGCCCTCGGTGGCACCACTGAAGTGCAATGCAGAGCTGTGCGTGGTGGCCCAGCACGAGTCCACAGGATGCTCTTGTGCCAGGGAATTGCCTGGTGCCGGGCACGCCAGGTTTACGCTGGATCAGCAGCAAAGTGTGACCCTTATTGTGTCATCTCTACTTGTAAATAAGAAGAACAAGCTTGAAGATGTGTTAGCCTGCTGCCTGGCCCACACCAGCTAGCACTCTCCTGCATCCCATGGGCCATTCCCCATAGGTGGGCATCAGTATCGAGGCCAAATCCCTACTGATGACTTCGCACCCTGGGGCTCTCCTGCAGCCTTCTCCGGGGTATGAAGGTGCCTCTCTCCCAAGGGATGGCGATACCACTCTCAAGTCGTTTCAAACTTTTGATCTGAAACCCATGTGCCAGATAGTAATTATGTCCTAGGGCTTCATATGGGGCCAAAGTATTATGTAGCTGGACACGGACGGTCTGTGCCACGTCACCTGGGGTTGGGTGAATGGTCCTTGGCCCCATTTTATTGATAAGTAGTGTGTAACCTGTATGCCTCTAATAATGTTAATGGAGAAAACCTTATGGAGTAAACTAATGCGAAAGTGTATGGTCCTTGGAGTAGGTGAGATGTGAGTTGTACGAGGAGTACAGTAAGGCAAATCAACTTTGACATTTTGTCCTCTTGGTCGGAGCAGCCTGAGGCGACTAATGTGAAACACACGTTTAGCAGCTTGGGTAGGGGTAAATCTGCTTTCTGTAGTCGTAGTCACACCCAAGTGCTAACGATTGTTTTGCTGAGAGGGGTCTTTGTGAGTCCAGCTGTTGAGAACAGGATGAACAAGGGGGAAAAATGCTAAAATATGGTTTCCAAATGTTCTTCTGCAGGTTGTGCCTCTGAGTCTTTAACGCACACTCTGGCTCAGACTCCACTGGGGAGTTGTCCCTTGGTGGCAGGCTGACAGAGCTGGGGTGTAGCTTGGCTGTCCCAGGGCAAGCTCACTTCAGGGTAACCTAATGCAGCATGCCAGGTGAAGAAATTCTGTGAAACTCTATTTTTGCTGTTTGCTTCTGTATCTTTGGGAGAAAGTTCTGGCTCACTTTGTTATTACTGCCTGGTTGCAGTCTTCCAGCCTGATGATTCTTGGATGTAAAACCTAATTTTTTTGCAGTAGAGTTCTGTTAAGATTTAAAAAAAAAAGCCTTTTAAACTTCCGAAGTGCCTATCACAAGGTATGGATAAAAAAGTTTCGCATTGTTAAAATGGACATTTTGAGAGTGCCATCAAGGCATTTTGGAGAATAGAGGTATTTTATTTTTAATGAGAAGAACTAAAGAATAAAAAATGGTAGCCTTGGAGAATTGCAGATCAAAGGTTTCTTCATTGTAAAACAAATGAAAGGTCTCAGTCCTAGAAGTGATGAATAAATTGATAAATTTTTAATAGGAAGAATAGGCTGTAAATGGTAATTTAATTCTTTGGGGGAGGGAATCATTTAAGCACTGTTTAAAAAGTCCAGTTTTTTTTGTGTGTGAAGATTATAATGATAACTAAGGGGACAACTGGGAAAGCACATGGTTCAGCCATGGTTGTTGTGCAGTGTTGCTTGCACACACCGCAGTGCTCGTGTCCTTCCCGGCACGTGTCCCAGCATGGAGGCGGGCACCCACCTGCCTCTTGCAGGAGCTTGGTTGTGCCCTTTCCCTGGAAGCCTGATGCATATGGGGACTTCAACCTATGGGGGAAAAATGGAATGCTTAAAAAAGAGTCCCAACTTACCAACTTGCCTGTGCTCACAACCCCCCCGTCCTTTGGTTTTGCAAGGGACATCTGGGGATGTGGGATTGAAAATGGACCCTGATGGAAGGAGAAGATCGCCCACGAGTGCTGGGGAACCAGGGGGGTCAGGCCAGGGCAGTACGGGGCAGGCAGGGGGCCAGGGCAGGAAGGGCAGAGCTGGGAAAGGAGGAGCGTGGCCTTCGCGGGGGGACAGGAGCATTAACAAGTGTAGGCTGGGGAAGGGGCATTTAATGGTGTTCACCTAGGGCAGCTCACAGCTACTGGGCTGACAGACTGATGGGTGCTGCCAAATTTGCATAACAACACCACTAATAAAGGCCTCGGGGTCCCTGCTGGTCACTTCTCCATCACTCACTGCACGCTGCTGTAGCGTTGGGCTCGTCCTCCTCTATGTAGCCGTGACCCACTTTTCATACTCAAAACCCGATTTTATTTGTCAGTTGTGGGACAGCCTGGCCTGGCAATGCAAGCAAACCTTGTCAGCTCCTATAAGGTATCCTCGTGTGCCGCAGCATGGCCAGTGACCGGGACCACGACCCACTGCCATGTCCCTGCCTGGGCTGTGCCCTGGCGCATCGTCTGGGCTGCCAGCTTCCCAGTTCATGTCTTCCAGCGATGCTGTCACACTCACTAATTCATCCCACTTGTTCTGCTTCCTTCTCTTGGCAGTGTTTTTAAAGTTAAAATAAAGAAAAATAGAGGAAAAAAGAAAATCTTTGCCTCTTGCTTGATATAATTCCCTGATACTAATTTTTATTCATTTTTCCATCCCTCACCAATTTTCTCCCCTTGCTTTCACATCACACCTCTTACAAGCCCCGTGGACGGAGAAGCTCCACCACAGCCATGGTGCATGGAGGCGGACTGGCTTCACAGACCCGGGAGGCTGAGCCGTGCCTCGTGCCCCCGGGTGGCAGCTATTTTGGGGAGGAAAATGTGCTGCTGCTCACACTTGTGATTGAATTCTGACTTCTCGCTGACCTTACAGCAATGCAGGAAGCAAAATTAGTCGTATTTGCAAGGTTCAGAACAGGATTGAGCTGTTTTTCAAGTAGCTGTGTCTCTATCACAGATGAATAATTTTTTAAACTAAAAGAAGAATAAAAAGCCCACTTTGACTTTCAAAAAAAAAAAAGTTGTTTAAGAAAAGGTAATGTTTTTGACCACTGTTACATTCTCAAATCAGTTTATACTGAAGAAGCTTAGAAGGCATGATGGGACTTGTTAGTCATGGGCATAATTTTTTGGTCCGCCTTCTGCTTACTGGGAGTCAGAAACGTATGTCTGCATTCAGACCTTTGCTGTGTCACTGGATTCCTGATGATATGCTTAAGCTCTAACAGCTGGTCACAGTGGCAAAAAGCTCCAGACTGAGAAGCAGAGTTGGGCTTTCCAGCTTTAACCCTGTGGGGAGTGCAGATGGGCAGCGATAATACTAATAGCGAGTTTCATTTGTAGCTTAAATAGCAGCACTGTCACCCCAGATAAGGAAAGATGTGCCTATAAGGTCCCATCATTTAATTTCTTAGCCTCTATCAACTTCAGGTGGCAAATGGATCATTCAGTGTTATCGCTAAGAGTGTAACTAATGTTGATCCCACTCTGCTGACAGTAATTTTATTTTTCAGCTCTGCAGAGGTTTGGCAAATTGTTTGTTTCAGGTGGATTCTCCCATCCCTCTTCAATACTCGGGAGCTCTGCAGATTTACTTTGTATGGCTAATCCAAATGGCTGTTGGTAGTCTGAAATCAAACCTAAATCCTGAAGAAGGTTAAACGATAATATTTAGAGGTTACACTGGTACAAAAGGGGTTCACCTTGGGAAATCCATATCTATATCTAGTTCACTGTTCTCTTTAAGAGCTTATGGGTCTGATTCAGCTTCATGTTTATTTTGCAGCATTGCTTTGGGTAGAGCTGCTGCTGGTTTTTCACTGATGTGTCAGATCAGAGCAATGCCTTGCGGTGTTTAACTCTTTGCACTCACAGCAACAAGCTTCTGAAAGCTCTGTGAGCCCATTTTCAGCAAAGTGATATTTGCTGCACCTGTTTTTCCCCTGCTTCTTTGGCAGGGCAGCAGTTGGGACTTGAACCTCTGGGGAGATGGCTGTGAATGCTCAGGAGGAGTCCAGACTTCTCAGTGTAGACTTTTTATCAAATGTGCTTGTATGAATCCACACATTTATGGAAATTTTATTCAGTTTTAACCCAGTGACAGGTTTTTGCTTGAGCAGAGAAATAAGCCCTTTACATCTCGTCAGCTTGGATGTTGCAACAGTGCTAATGCCCGCAAACCTGAAAGTTGCATTGAGCCTGGCCACGTTTTTCCCCCTCTCCCCATGGCCCGAGAGAAATGTGCAGAGTAAACCAGCACAGTGAGTGTTGAAAGACTTCATACCATGTACGTGAGGTTGTTATTATCTGGAATATATTTTAACTTGACTCTTCCCTACCCCACCATTTTTAATTATTTTTAACATCTGTGTATTAAAGGAAAACTGTGTGTTGCCTGAAAGGTTTCTTTGTCTGGCATTGTAGGCATACCTGAATTCAGAGGATTATGACTTTAATTTGCTGGCCCTCGAATACTTGCCTTCTCTAACACTGCCTCTAGTGACTTGCACCATTGTGTTTGCTGTGCTCACTCTTATCTTCCAGATTTGTGTGTGTCTAGATATTGCTTGTTCAGCTGTTGCTGTTCAGCTTAGCTCAGAGCTTTTCAAATTCTGGTTGCCTGTCCGTGCTCCGGCCCTGTGCTCGTAGCAGAGGCTGAGCTCCTGCAGTTTTTCCTATACCTCTTAGACCTGTCCAAGAGACTTGTGAATCTACCTGTGCTGAACAGGTGGCAAAACTACTAATATTGCTTAGTTCCAAGTCTCTTCTTCGTTAGCAGTGATGGCTAACTAATAACTGTAGAAGTGCACAGTCAATGCTGGACTGAGCATCATTTAGTGATGTGAAAGGCGTTTTCAGACTCAGCTGGAAGTTGAAGAGGCTTCCATACACCTACACCTGTAAAGGGCTGCATGGTTTATTTGTTTTACTGGAGTATTGTTTTTTAATAACTTTGCATGGGTTTAAAGCTTGGGAAATGGAGGAAATATAAAGGGAAATATAGGAAGTGTGACAGTCAGTTGGATGACATATGGAAGGAAAGATTGACAGGAAAAAGGGGTCATAGCCATCAACACTATTATAGTAATGCGCAGAGAGAAATCCAGAATCCATGTTGCAAACCCGTTCCTTTGATTGGAAAACGGAAAATTTCTTGGCACAGCACTTCATGTGTTGGAAATACAAGGTAAGTAAAAAGAAATAGTGTTTTTCTTTTGGATGTACTCTTCTATTGCTAGCAAATATACAATATGATCACTTAAGACTTCTGTGCATTTAAAATGACACTTTATTATGAGTTTTATGACCTAAGTTTTGAAAACTGAATTCTTTATTTGTATAGCTGAAATTAGCTTAAATTTGATATTCAGCCTTAACACAATCAGTAAATCTGAATCTTTATACTTAATATTCAGAGAATCACAGAGCGGCTGAGGTGGGAAGGCAGCTCTGGAGGTTGTCTAGTCCAGCCCGCTGCTCAGAGCACGGTCAGCAACAGCAGGTTGCTTAGGACCATGTCTAGTTGGGCTTTGAATATCTCCAAAGATGGAGACTTCACAACCTCTCTGGGCAATGTGTGCCAGTGCCTGACTACCCTCATGGTGGAAAATGTTTTCTCTTTTTTGTATTTAGAAAGAATTTTCTGTATTTCAATTTGTGCCCATTGCGTCTTGGCTATAATAATATTGCTAATAAGAATAGTTTGTATTCAACCTTTTGTCAAATTATATTGCTTCAGTCGTGCTTGTAATTTCCTGAAAAATTAAGATTTTTTTATAGGGAAAGTGGCTGAATCAGGCTAGAAATAATTTTGTTTGCAGAAATAACAATGTGAAGTTAGGTCTTTAAAAACTAGTGTATATCATTGAATAAGAACTCTTACCACTTGTTTTTTCCCCATTTTTATGTGTGAGGTGGTTGTTGATTTTTTTTTTTCTGCTCCCCCTCCCCAGTTAAGGGTTATATTTATGACCAAAGAATGTTTTATCAGATCTTTGTTGTAAGTTGCCTCTTCAGTGAATGTATTATGTCATAAAATTGAGTAGATGCAAGATCAGATTTCTGAGTTTTTAAGACTGTCATAAAAAAAAAAAACCTTCTGTGGGGAAAAAAGAAATGCAGTAACAGCAGTAAGACCTGAAGCCACTTTCCCCACTTTCATTATCCTTAATTAACTTAAAATCGCACTGGACAGTCCTCGAGTAATGTGCAAAAGTGGCATCTAATAGATGGAAATTACTAAGAAACTTTGAGCTGTCCTCTGGGACTATGCCTCAGTGCTTCTGTGTGCTTAAGGCTTCCAAAAATATCCCCAGTAATTCTCAAACTCTTTTGGCAGATGAAGGCAGAATGACTGGTTTTACAACAATCAAGATCAGATGGTGGCAGATCTATCATACTCTCTTCTATATTAAGAAATACGTACACTGGGAAATAAGCCGTGATCATATGTTCCTTCTCTTTCTGTCGATTTGTCGCTAGTGAGTTAGTGTTAGCATTAGTGTCTTTAAAAGATGGAAGACAGTAAAAGTTCAAATCATTTTGTTGCTCTACGTGCTTTTTATTTCAAATATACTTAATGCAGTTTCATTGCTGTCTTGGGGAAAAGAAAAAAAGTTCAGTTTTCTCTTTCACCTGCCTAATAATGAGCAACTGTCAGACACACTTTGATACTTCTGTGGCTTGGAACATCAGTGGCCACAGAGAAAAATACACCTTTTTCTGCTAAGTCTTTGTTTTTTCTATGAGAGATGAGCTAATACACTGTTGGCAAGAGATACTGCCTTTGTTCTGCTAAGATGTATCATTTTAGCTGTGGATGAGTCTTGGAAAACAAAAGAATTTAATTTTCTATCGCAACCAAGTGATCTGTGTGAGAAACCGTGACTAACACCATGGAGCATTTCTGCTGCGTTTGCAGGAACAACTTGGCTCTTGTATTTGCCCATTTCTTTTGAGGAATTCCTACACCTTTTTGTTGTTGTTGTTTTCCTGAGGGTTTTGGTCTTAGAAACTACTGTAGAATTTTTCTTACAGTTAGCTTTATCTTCAGGCAGTTTCCCAGTCCACCAGGAGCAATTGCAAAGTTGTTTCTGCATAAACTTTAAGTAAGCCTTATATATCCCAGTAAAATCGTATCTCCATTCATGCTGGAAATGCAAAACCTCCTCTTTTCAGGCTGTGCACTCAATCTTGCTGATGTTTGCCACAATCACAGTGATGCGAGTCATCTCCTGTTTAGAGATGTAATTTGACCGGTTGAAATGGACAGTCATATTTACATACAACCTTAATTCGGGATGACCCTTATTTTCCTCCCATGTCTTGAGCCAGGCTCCATCTCCATTCAGATGTCCTCTAGCCCAAGATAAATGAATTGGTTCAGATCTGAAAAAGATTGTGTGTGAGGGGTCATCCTAGTCTCAGTTCCTTTAGGTAGTTTGTTCCAGAGCTACAGTTCAAAGCTTGACTTTTTGCATATCAGTTATATTTACAAGCCTACATAGAAGTGAATAAAAGGATTTAAAAATTCCTTTTCCTTTTGGACGGTGCTGTGTAATATAAGCTGTAATTACTTTCCTCTGAGATAAAGAACCCACGTCTGGATTCAGGAAACAGGGATGCTGCGAGAACCCAGACGGTTGATGGTTTATAATAATTATTCAGGAGTCTGTCGATGGGAATGCCTGCCCTGACATTCCCAGCATCTGGCCTCTGTCAGGCTGAGGGGGAATCTCCATCCTTTTTTTTTCTTCTTTTTTTCCTTCTGATCCAGAGGATACCCGCAGGAGGATGCCTCCTTGGCTCTTGGCGGAACCCCAGAGCGGTGCTGCTTTCCTCTTGGTTTCCCCACATGGTTTGCAAGCCTTCGCTCTGCCATCTCCTTAGCAACTCGGAGCACACCAGCAGCACAGAGCCACACAGCCCCCGGGGGCTGCAGCTCTCTATTTATAGGCAGTCAAGCCTGGATGAAAATTTCCAGAGAGCTCTGGTAAGGCCTCTACAGGAACAAAAAACTTATGGGTCCTGCTAGAGAATCTGACTTGGTGCTGTATCTCAAAGCTCTGCCCTTCACAGGATGCTCAACCTTGGCAGTAAAACACATCCACTCTGATACATAGCAAGGATTTGCTGTTTACATAGCTGCTAATTAACCTTTCAAGAATCATCTTCTCTGTAACCGAGGTTAGGAAGTGAAATGCAGGTGCAAAAACAACAGCCTGGGGTAATATCATGTTGTAACAGGCAAAGTCTCAAGGATGATGCCATGTCTGTGTTTTCTTTATTTCAGGGATATGGCTTAGTGAAATCTTAGAAAACAGGAGGGGAAAATATTTTTTCTGAGCTTTGTGGTTAGTTTTTTTTAATTATGTTTCTTCAGGCTGAATTCTACATTGAAAACAAGATTTAATCACTGGTAATATTGCTTAGTGTTGCTCTGCAAAGGTTTATTGATTCAGCATTTCCCTTAGTCACGTGGCTGAGAAATGAAGTAAAGGATGTGTGGTGGTGCTGAGAGCAACTCAGAGTATTAAAGAAATAAATGATAATCCATTAAAATGGGGTGGATGATGACTCTGAGCAGAACACCTGTTTTCAGGAACTTTTTATGTATGCTGAGCTAGAACTATGAGATACCCATGAAGGAATTTAGTATTTATTGGGAGATAATACCTTTTCGGTGAATCTGAGGAGCTTTTTGGAGAACCTGAAGTTACCGTATCTAGTTGTCTGACAGCTTTGTACTTTTTTACCTGGACAAAATCATAATTAAAGACTTCCATAGGGCAGTGAGTTTTTTCTTCTCTTTAATCCTTGTATCTGGACCTTGTGTACCAGTGTAGGAGAATTTTGGGTCCTGATCCTAGGGCTTCCCTCCCAGATTTCCCTCATACCTTGCATTCCCTGCCAATGACTGCTAATGGGAAAAGCCTTGGAGGAAATGGAACTCTGCTTTTAAAATACTGTTTGATGTCTCAGAGTCATCACTGGAATTGTTCTCCTGGATGCCATGGTGAGAAAATTACATCTGCCTTAGACTGGAGGAGTAAGGGAAGTCCAAAGCAACATTTAACGTACGCCAGTTGATAGGAATGTGAGAATTACATGCTTTTGTGTGTGCTCGTGGGGGGAGAAGGAGCCTCTACGTGCAAGGAGAACATGGGGAGATGAAGACATGCACTATATAGGTAGGCTGATTGACAGCCCAGCTGGTGCAGATCAGTAATTGGAAATTCATTGCACATAAATCTTCTAGTACTTATCGTGAGACATGGGAAGGAGAATATCTGAGCTCTGAAACAATTAACTCTTTCAGGGCCATCTGGGAAGATGTTCAGCTTTCAAAGTAGCAAGATTGTTCAAGTATTTCTCTTTAAAGCCTTCATTTTTTTGTTGTAGCAAGAAGAATGCTGGTGGAGGAAAAAGCGACCATGTGCTCCAAGTGATAGCATTTAGGTGAACAGCCTTAAATATTTAGTGTTTATTTCTTTTACAGTGCAGCTTCAGATTGTCTTGGAAAATTCATTTTCGTATTTGGTGGTGAACACATTTTTGCCTTTATAAAACGCATCTTGCACATGTTGCCTGCCAATTTCATGTCTGATTTACCTGATTTGTGTCTCCACATTGGTGGGCTTATTGTATGTTTGTCCATGTGCCAGCAGACTCTGCAACTGTATTTTAAGAGGTCTGTTCATGTCTAAATATTTATATTCTTTTCCGTGAGGCTGAGACTGATGGTATGTGCTAGCAGCTCCGTCCCTGCACCTCGCTTCTTCCCCCAGTCCAAGTGTGGTTTTGGTACATTTTCCTTCTCACTTGATTTCAACACTTTGGTGGTTTCCACTATGCAGTTTTGAATGTATAATTGGTTTCTGGTGACCACATTTTTTCTCGTTTATTTTGGTCTGCCTCTGTTCTGTTACACACATATTTGTCTCTCCATTAATGTCAATGTGAATTACAGATGAAAAGCTAAGTGTAGATAAATTAGTAACTACGCAAAACGGAAGGCGGCATTTAACTTTCTGAATTATTTGTGTGGGCACAGGACAGCTAATGAATACCTGAGGATCTGAACAAACGAGCAGCGGCAGGATGCAGGGCTCTGCTGTCGATGTAGTTCGCAGTGCGGTGGCTGGGGAGGGTGGGGGACTGTATGAGGGGCAGTGCAACTGTACTGGGTTTTAACGCCCACTTTTCTGGCAAGCGCTGTGAGTAGATGGAAGTGCTGGTTGTGGTTTTGGAGCCAAAAATCATGCTTGCCTCTAAGGGAGCAGTTGTGTACGTACAATAAATAGAAGACTGAATAGTCTGCATCTCAGTCCATAATGCACTGAGACTTCTCTCGACCCTTAAAATGGTGTAAAACAGTCCAGAATGGTGTTTCTTGCTGTAAAATTACAGTGCTTGGATGAAAGCCTTCCTTCAAGATGGGCCATGTTCTCTGCTTCACTGCCTGTGGTAACACTTTATTCATTTACATCAGGAGAAAACCTTTTGTCTTCAGCTGAACAACTTCTGCTTTGCTTGCAGTGCCCTGCAGAAGCATTACAAGAGGTTTCCTTAAAGGGAAGCACTTGGCTATTTTCTAAGCTCACTTTCAAAGTACTCTGAATTAATTATAAATGAGTAAAGCCGTCTGGCTCTTGATTACACAATTGCCTATCCTCGATTCCCTGTAATGAAATGTAAGCTGGCCCAACCGTAGTAAAACGGGAGGTGCTTTTTCTCCCTCTGTATCTTATGATCTGAGCTATTCTCAGATGTACTGCTCTGATTTCTTTCAGGGTGCAATTCTGTCAGCCTTACATTTCCCCCGCTTTCTCCCTGCTGCCCTATTTTTATTAGGCTTTTCTTTTGGCTGCACTTATGCCCATATCCTGTTATAATTTCCATTGAATGTAGTTAACATGCATTGATACCGTGCCTTTTGCACTGAACTAACCCAATGCATTTTACTTATTTAAAGGATTCTAAGTGCCTGTAGTGTCTAAGTGTTTGACAAACACATAAAAATACACAGAAGTCAAGCACTTAGCTGCCCTGAGAGGATGGGTTCCCCTCTGTCTCTGCCAGGAACATCCATAAACCCAATTATTCACGTAGCACATAGTTTAGTAACAATTAAACTGAAGTCTGTGCTTTCTATGTGGTGAACCCTGATCTTGTCTCCATCGTTTGCCACAACATGAACCTCACGGGATATGCTGTGTGTTATCCTGTTACTCTGTCTTTTTCTGCCCTCATTTTTGTGTAGTGCTGGATATTGTGGGCAGCAGTTCTTCTCACTTTTGGCACATTTTTACCAGGTTTTACTGTCTTCAGATGGGATGGGAGGTGGCTTAGTGCAAGCAACGTGGATGTCCTTTGCTCTGACATTTTTGTTTTGTGTGAAAGAGCAGGAACAGTGTTAAGGGGCCATAAAGTCTTGGTTTGGACTGTAATAGCAGTGTATAAACTAAAGACTCCAACCTGAGTTTTGGAGTAGAGGCCATTGAGCCGTAGTGCACTTGAGCCATGGCACACATGGTGGAGATGGTGCTGCTCCTTGCTCTGTCCATTGGGGCTGCCCTGTAGTGGATGTCCTAGCCCTGTCCTCGGCCTTTCCACTTGCTGAGGAAGGATGGGTTCAAAATGCCTTAGGACAATGGTAACAGTCTTTCCCAAGATGTAACAAGGGCAACATAAATTTTTCCACCCCTGCTCTTCTCCCCTCTTCCTTATGTTGGTTTAGGGAGTTGAAGACATGCTAGGGAAATGGATGAAGCTATACATTTTCATCTCTTCTTATCACAGTAACATGGGATTGTCTGAGGATAATGGATTCTTCTGGGCTTTGGTTTTACATCTTTGCTGGACATAGTAAATCGACAGTATGGAGGTCCTCCAGGTTGTTGGCTGAGGGTCACCTTGAGAAGTAGACTCTACCTGCTGAGTTACCATCCTCCTTGCCTGTGGGATTTGAAGCCCATTTTGATAAATGCTGTTTAGTCCCAGAATTACTGGAGAGCTGATACCTATCTATTACTATGCCAAACTTGGAGTCATCTCCATTGAAATTAGTTTGGAAGCGGGTACCTGATTGTTTATTATTTTCCCCTTTTACCGGGAAGTTCCTTACTCCTACCAGTCCACCAAGATTAGACCATCCAGTTGCCTTTTTCGAAGAAGGTGCTGCATTTTTTCACCTGCTCCCTTCCAGCACCCTTTGCCAGGACCTCTAGCCCTGAAGTTGCTTTTGTGGAGCATCCCCAGCCTTCAGGGCTCATTTCCACAGCCGGTGCTTGGCTTTGATAAAGACATCAGCCCTGCCAGGTTTAACCTTCAGCAGCCATGGCAACCAGCCTTGCAGCCTTTGAAGGAGTAGTCCTAAGCACAAGTCTCTTTAAAGACCCATGCAGTTCGCTTCAGGAGTCCTTCCCGAAATGGATGGGAATTATCACTTGATAGCATTTAGCAAATAGGGCAGAACTCAGAGAATATCTGTTCTGAAGATGACAGAAACTGTCAAAACTGTAAGGCAATTACACTAATCCACCCTCTCCTAATAGCGGGCCCATCAGTCTGGCCATGCTGGAAACCTGTTAGAAATATATGGTCTTTGAGAGTGGTTTCCCAATTTATTTTCTCTTCCTTCCTCTCTGAGGCCTGAGGCCTGTATAGGCAAATCATGGAATATGAAGTATTTAGGGGGGGTGAGGAAGAGCTTTGGTGAGAAAAGCGATACCAAACCAGTGGAAAACAAGGCTTCAGAGGAGAGAGTTGTCATTTTGCCTATTTAGCCTGGGACTAATATATTTGAGCTACAGCTTGACCTTCAGGGATGCCTTCAGGGATGGTGAACTCAGGAGTCATCCCCTCCTGGTGTGCCTGGAGACCCCCTGCAAGTTGTATCTTACCAGAAGGAGACTCTCAGAGGAGTTGTCCACATATAATAGGGAGTGCTTTTGACTACTCTGATGCAATGTATATTCTGAAAATACGTTGATGAGGATTTTGACTGCTTGACCACATGATGAGGTTGTGGTCGTGGGATGTGCTAACACACTTTGTGCTGGGTTGAGCTGGCTTGCAAAAGATGCTCAGAAAAGTTGCTGCTAAAATAAAACTGGAGAAGGAGTAAAGTATGCAAGCTTGCAGTGAGCGGGAGACAGAAATCCTAGGCATTTGCAATCTCTTGCCAAATCCATCCATCTCTTTTCCCACATTCTCTCTCCATTTCTTAAGAACGATGCTTAGCAGTTACTTTCTGTCTTCAAAAGTAATAGATGTGAGCAGCTGTGACGTGGCAGGGTTTTACATTTAAACTGTTATTAGCATGTGTTGGAGGTATATATTCAAGCAAAGTGACACTTAAAATATATTCCACGTTGTACGCCAATATCCTATAGAAAGGCATGACGTATCAGTAACCAAAATTAGCTGTGGAGCCATATCATCATATAAGCTGGGTTTTTCTCTGTGGAATCACAGACCACTACATAGCAATTTACTTAGGTACTTGTAATGCTTTTATTCATACTTATTTTTCCTCCCCACTATCTGGGCCCATGTTGTTGGTTTTCCAGTAGACAGTCGCTGGTGTGCCCTGATCAACATGGGGGCTCTTTTGGCTGCGTGTTATGATGTAAGTCTCTCTCTGCCTTTGAGCCTGCTTCATCTCTAAGCTGCCAAGCGGCAGCAATGGGGGAAGGTTTCCTTGCTGCAGAGGAGGAACCAAAGCACGGTAACTCAGTCTGCACTGGGAGAAGCGATTGGAGGTGCTGTATAGAAAAACTGAGAAGAGCTGTCCTGTGTTAGTGCTCAGTGTGAGCAGGATCAAGGGTAGGGGTGGGCCATATATCATGTCACCCTAAAAACACGGTAGGATGGGTTTCTTCAGGAAGGCAGCAGCCTTGTCCCAGGCTGACCATGCACTCAACAGGGCCAGGCAGATGCTCCAGGAGCCATCCTGCACTACCCACGGCTGTCTTGGGAGCCACAGCTAAGCACTTAAAGTCAAGTGGTATGAATTTTTTCCAACTTTTTTTTTTCTTTTTCTTTCAGTTCATTCTGGCAGAAGCTTCTTTCTCTCCAGTAAATTACAGACATTTCTAATGCTACAGTCAGAAGTGTGAAAAGTGTCTGAGCTAGCTTTAACCAAGCTTGCCTCAGTGGTTGTCGCTGCCATGAAGCCATGGTAACAGATGCTTTATCATGGTATGGTCAGTGGTCAGAGTCTCCTGGATCCTTATTAGATTTATGTGGTCTGTGCTGATATATGTAGCTTCACTGGTGTGAACAGCAATGCTGTTCAGTCTAGTTTAAAATTAGTTTAGGTTTGCTTATCTGTGCTGCCGTCAGATTTTGGGTACAGCATCAACACCTTGCTAGTACAGAGCAAGAGCATCTCTGGTGGGAATGGTGAGAAATACCTATTGTTTTTTAAGTTTGTGCTCTTACTGTATTTCACAGTACCTTTCTCAGGAGGGTCTATTTTGTACCCACTGACTAAGGAGTTGAAAGATGTGAAAATTAGATCCAGCAAGATTGTTTGGTCAGTTGAAACAAAGTGCCTTTGTGGTTAGCAGTGAAAATCAGGCACCCTAAAAAGATGTCAGGACCCAAGGAAAACTTCAGGAACAATATATGGGTGCTGGTGGCTGGAGGGACCTCATGTGCACCATGTATGTGCCTCCTGGCCCATTCACTTTGTCGGTGCAAAATTCTGCCAGGCTCTGGTTTCACACTAGAAAACTCCCTTCTGCAGTTTGCTGGCAGAATGAGGGTTTAAATGAGATTTCCCAAATCCCAGTTCAGCTGGCTCAGGACTGCCTCAGGAGCATGGCTGCTGTGGCACACAGTGCAGTGAGCCCTTCATGCCTAGCTGGGGTGTACGGACACTTCCCAAAGAGTTGGGGCTGGGAAGTGGATGCAATGGGTGCCACGGCTCCATTCGGGTTTGCTGGACCTCTGACGGATGCCGCCGTGGAGGTAATCACCCAACCCCGCAGACTGGCGGCTGCACATTACCAAAACCCAATTTTCAAATAGGAAATTGGCCTTTTATCTTTGGTATTTGCTACATAATGGTGCAGAGCATTAGTCAGTTGAACCTCACCATGGTTTATTGTGCAGTTGTAAATCGTAATTGGCTGACTAACCTTCTCTGATGTTGTGCCGTAAAAGGTTGTTTTTCCTTTATTTTATTTTAGTTTTTGTTTCTGGCTTTATGTGTTCTTTCTGTTTATTCTGCTACTAAAATGTAATTAGAAATTAAAAAGAACAAAGCAAAACCTCCAAGCCTACTGATGTAGATGAACATGAATCATCATCTCTTTAAAGTGTGTGTAATCCAAAGCTCTGCAAGCTGATATACATCCTCTTCATTTGGTAAATATTTAAAATATCCACAGACATTTTTTCACATTCTTGAGCAAAGACCACATCACCATGTGTTCACCCTTGTTTCTGTTTTTAAGTCTTGATGTTTTGAAGCCAGACTTTATTTAGTTAAATGTTTTTCTTTTTTCTTTTGTAATTTCTCATATTTATTGTACTATACAAAACCAAATATAAAGGAAGAGAGAAAAACCTACCAATTTATTTGCCTTTTAATAATCAAAATTACTGTATTAGAATACGTAAGCAACTTTAAACAGTGCCAAAGGCTGTAGTCTTTGAGAACAGTTGAATTGGAAGGTTTAGATAATGAACAGAGTTGACGATGCCTGTAATAAAGTGGATTAGCTGTTACAAATAGTGTTACACCATGTATCTTTACATAGCTAATCATTTCCCATGTTTCCAATTTCAGTCATAGGTTCTTGGGGAGCACACAGATAGTTTATAGTTCTCCAAAGAGTGTTGTAAATGCTGGCACTTCCCAATATAGTTTTTGAAGGAGAAAAGAGAAGAATCTTAATAGCTTTTCCTCTGGGTTGTACAGTACTGCCCTATTAGCAGTCATTGGTTCCTGCCCTCAAGTAGTAAATACTGACTTCTTTCTCTTGTGGTAGCAGCTCTTTTTCTTTGATACTTCTTTCCATCTTGGACTTTTGTTAGGTAACTCTCTACAGCTTCCATAGAGTAGGCTTTCACGTGGATAAAGCAAATTCTGAGAACAAAGTAAGCATATGTTCTTCCTCCAAATTATATTAAGCTAAAAATGTGCTGGTTTGTGGATTATATTTTTGGTATCATCAGGGCACCAGCTCTGATGGTGGCAGTGCTGGTGGGCCCGTGTGTTGGGTGATGCTGATCTCCACGGACCGTTTGCATCGGGTAGGGTGTGCAAGGGCTGTCGTGGGAGAGCAGGACCTCCAGGCAGCACAGGCAGCTCACCAGGGCATCCGTGCATGGGAGACCCTTTGTAGGAGCCTCTCGACCAGGTCAGGGCTGGCAACACATCCCCCTTTCCCTGCCTCCAGCAACAGCAAGGGTTGTTCCACTGGCACCTAGGGACTGGGACCTTCACTGTGGCACTCAAGACTTTTTCCTTTAACCAGACGTTAACTGACAACCTGGTCTGATACTGGCATACTTGCTTATTTTGAGAAATGTTTTCTGTCCGTTTTTCTTCACACATATGAGGTGTCCTTCCATGCAGTTACCTACTGACTTGAAATATCCTGCCAAACTGAGACTGTAACTCTAATTGTGGAATGATATTTGAATTATTTTCTAGTAAAATAATGTGAATTATGAATTTTTATTTGGAATAAAACTTGTCAGTGTATACACATGCGGATTTCTTAAGCAGCACAGGAGCTCCTTAAATACCATGAACTGTGCTTTGATTCATACTTAAGAGTAGACTAGAATGATGCTGATATTTTTTTTAAGGAACAAATAGCTTGACTTTCAAAATATGTCAAATTCAGTTGCTTGTGTTTGAAACAAGAACAGTCTTCACAGTTAAGGGACTTGAAAAGCCTGGAATCAGTTCCCTGCTATTCTCTAGCACTTCTTGCATCTCCTTGGGGAGGCAGTTTAGGCTTTCAGTGTTCAAATCATCATCTCTAAAATGGGGATAATAAAGACTTTCCTAGTGCCTAGGAGTGTTGAGATGACAGATCGACTGATGGATTATTTATGGATTCCAAGTGCACTTACGATCACCTCTGCAGCTGTGAACCTTTCCCAAAATGCAGCTACCCGCTGGACTTCTTCAGCCTGCATGTATTCAGTGGATTATATCCTTATTACAATGTTTCCCTGTGAAAATAATTTGATTGCCAGGGTGAGTTTCCCCTGCCTTTTGTCAGATGGGACTTGAAGTCATCAACAGTTCATGACTGTAGTTGTGGGGAAGAGGCCCATTGCTGGATGCCCTTTGGGGGTGTTTCCCTTTTTTTGCAAGACTTTCCTGGAGCTTGGGTTCCTTTCCAGCTATCCTGGCTGGAGCTTGGCTTTGTGTCTCATGCTTTCATGGAAGGTGGGCCCATTTTCTGTGGCAGATGGAATGTATATGTTCTTTGATTCAGATGGGATCCCAAAGCACTTGCCAAGTGCTTTGATCCCCTTGCAAAGAGAAACGTTCTGTACAAGGTTGAGGCCACTTTCAGGGACGCTTTAACCAGTTGACATTGCCCCCTAATTTAGAGTAGGGGACTGAAAGGGGAATGCAGTTTTGCAGACTCTGGACCATCAGGTTGGTATTATCAGCGATCTCTGTATCTCATTTCAAATCCAGTATGTTTGTCGTGCTGCGGTGCTGGGTCAATAACAACTATGAAGCACGAAGATCTGCATCATTTTTGGTGATTTCCTATGAAGGTTTTTGTGTTTTCCTCTCATTCCAGTCGCAGCTCAGCATTGCCCTGCTTAGTGCTGTGTTACTCAGGGCTACTTCTTCCCTGACCCTTCTTGCACCAAAAAAACACGTCAGCTAGATTATATTTGTGAAGTCAATACATGTAAAGCGCAGCATCTTCATCAAGAGTACAGGAGCCTGGAATTAGTGTAGCTCAAGAAACATGGACTTCATGTGCATAAGCAATTTACCTGTGCCCTTTGGTGTCCTCCCATGTAAATAAGCCTTTGGTTTGTAATATCTGTTGGGATGGTTGACCACTGCTCAGCATTTCTGCATATTCCACATTTATCTAGCTGTGAAGGATGTTACTAGGCATCATAAAGAATTTCTGACAGTGTGGCATTTGGATCTACTACTAGTAGTCACTAGTAGTATTTTGTCCTGCTGTTGGGTTTTTTTCTCCCTCAGCTAGAGGAAGAATTATAACCTTAACATTATTTAATTGGAGGTTTTTTGAGTTAATTAATTTAACTCTTCACTGCCTTTGGTAGCATGGTTTTACGAGTATTTTTAATTGATCTTATTCGTATGGAAATGCAATCTCGCATTAATTTACCAAGATGGATTCAAGTCACTGGTCAACCCAGCTGTTCAATCACAGATCTTGCTCAGTGGTATTTATTGGGTTTGGTTTGAAGATTATGGCTACCCCAGAAATAGAAAAGGAAAAGCAGCTACTGGTGTATTTGTAGGCAGGTTCACTGATGTATGTTGTTAGCGTGGAATTGTCCTGGCCCCAGCAAATAAATACGGTTTTCTTTTCTTTCCGCTGAGTTTCACAAACACAAATAGAAATATGGAAAGGGGAAGGGGAGCTCTTAACCTGAGAATTTCAGACCAGTTGGATTTAAGCAAACCACCCATTTATTCTTAGATTAATGGCTTGGAGGCAGACTCTATTAGTTGTAGACTGTATTGTATTAATTTGCAACGGCAAGAGTTAATGCTAGTAATTGCTTTTCCTCTATAGAGAGAGCCTGTAGTAGATTGTTTTTACATGGCAATCTGTGATTGATAGATCAGGGAAAACAGGACCAAAGAAGGTTACTGCCTCCCAACCACTTCCCCCTTCAAATTAAAATAATTTGCGATTTGTAGGGTGCCTTGTCGCACGTGCTATGGGAATGAAGCAGTAAACACACTAGGCTGCATTCCCTTAAAGCAGTGAACCTCTTACTGCATTTCTTTCACCAAACCAAACAAGTCATGTTGTTGGGAGTCCATTGAAAACAAGTGTGCTGGTGAAACAGCCCCCAGACCCCTTCAGC
The DNA here is from genome assembly GCA_020745775.1 of Theristicus caerulescens. Lineage (NCBI taxonomy): Eukaryota > Metazoa > Chordata > Aves > Pelecaniformes > Threskiornithidae > Theristicus > Theristicus caerulescens. The sequence continues at coordinate 122,176,872 of CM036559.1, read as the reverse complement.
AAACTTCCTGTACGGTCAGGCAGCGGACCTGATGAAAGAGCCTGTTTGTGAACCTTTGGATTCCTTCCATTGATTTGTAAATCCACTTTAATAAAGTACTGCTGAAGCTAGTGAAATGAGCAACTGATTTTCGGCTTCCATCAAGTTTCTAACAAATATCTGATGCAGCTTGTGTCACTAGCGCTGGCACATGCTTTTTAAATTTTTTTTTCTGCTGCGTTGGATCGTTTTGAGACTGGGAGAGTAGGGAAGTAGGGGGAGAAAAACGCAGTCTCCATCAGCCACACATTACATGGCTGCTTTATTTTTCAGTGCTGCTAAAACTCAGTTTATTTAATATTGATCATACCAAGGAGCCAGCAAAGTACAGTGTTAATTGGGTCCACTGGAATTCTTGTCCCCTGGGAGGGAGAGCTTCCTAGGCAGGGAGGGCGGAGGGAGGGAGGGAAGGAGGGAAGCAGGCGGGGAGGAGGGGACCCACTGTGCGCCGCATAAAATGTAAGTGCACTAGACATCAAGGCTTCTGCTTGCATCGCTGGAAAGCAGTCGCGGCGTTTCCCACCCGTCCCCCTTTTCAGAAATCAGGCAACTCATTTTTTTTTTTTTTAAGTCTGGTAGTTCTTGAATTAACAGCTCCTTTCTTTTCTATTATTTGTCTTTCCTTTTTCTTTTTTCTTTCCCTTTGCGGAGGGCTTTTTTTTTTTTATTGTTTTCTTCTCCTTTCTGCAAAGCTGCAAAAGCTCTGCTTTGAAAACTGCTGCCCCAGAGTGCAGTTGCTTAGCTGTCCTGTCAGCATTGTTCTAATGCTCATTCCATATGTATGTCACATAGGAGCAGTACCCTCCTCCTCCTCCTCTCCCTTCCCCCCATCCATGCATTTGATTTTTTTTCCCTAAAGACTGATTTTATTTTTTTTTTTCCCAAGGAGCTTGCAAACAGGGAAATTCAAACTGTATGATTCTGTGCTGTGGTTACTTCTACAGCCAAGACCAGATTTCTCTTAGGAAAACTGTTTGCTCTGTTTCTCCTTTTCCCCGCTCCCTCTTTTTCTTCCCTATAAGCACAAAGGCTTTAAAAACTAAGATCTGTAGTTCTTTTTGCTTTTTCGCGTTACCGTGACAGCATGTATCTCTGTTGCTGAAGAATGAAGCATGCAGGCTGGAGTTTTTTTATGTTCAGTGCTTTTGGGACCACTAAAGAGAAGTCCGCAGAGAAATATGTACAGCAGCTGTGCCAACTGAGTTTCTCATGCCTGTTATCTGTCACTTATTCTGACTAGAAGGTAAGGGATTCTTTACTATTTTTTGTTAAAGTCTTTGTGCATTGTTTGTGCAGTGTCATTAGACATGTGCAACTAATTGGCTCAGGAGGGAGGTGGGTTATGAAGATTTTTGTGCTAAGGTATTATAGGTCACCCAAGCAAAGCTCTTTGCGTCCAGAGGAGAAAAAAAACCCTTGCTTCTTGGAATTTTTCCCCTTTTCATCTCAAATGGTTCCTCCAGCTTTACTCGCTACTGATTGAGACATAAAGCCGAGGCATTATCGCTGCTGCTTATCTTTTCTGGTCCTCTTTCTCTACCTAGGAAGCACACGCACCCAGTTTGTGTGTGCGTGCGCATGTGTGGGGTAAGGCATATCCCCGTTGCATGGGAAATACTTGGCAACATGCACGTTCACCTCTTTTACTGTAACTAACCATCTTCAAGCACTCTTTGCAAGGTAAGAATGCCTTAGTTCAGCACACTGCAGCTAATGCCTGTTTAAAATTATTACTTGGATTACAGTGCATACTATGGAAAGTTATTAGTTTCCACAGAGACCAGTTTAATTGGGGGTATGTGTGCAGCGGTTCTGTTCTGTGCTTTACATACACTGCTTATGGGAGAGTATGAAATGGTTTTTTCTTAATTCTTGGGAAGGGTGAAGTTTACACTGTGTGTTAGGCATAACAAATGAAGTTATAGCTGAAATCGATTAAAGCTGCGGAGAAGCATAGCCTTACAAGGCTTTTCAACTTAGCCCTGAGAGTCAGAAGAGAGTTTATTAAAATATTTTTTGCACTGCATTGTAATATGCAGAAATGTTAGCGTGAAGGCATCTTCACCAAGCAGGAGTCGCAGCAAATGATGCCTGGACTGGATCGTTATATCGTTTATGTGTTAGAAACCTGTTTAATCCATAACCTTGGTGTGCACTGCTTTTGTGTGTGTGTGTGCTGGATGCATCTTTCAACAGCCTCTTAGTTCAAGAGGGCTTTGTTTTATAAAATGTGTTTCAGCTTTGCAGGCAGAAGTGCACTCTGCAACTGTCCCCTTAGCTGTGACACAGTCCGTTATTTGGCATTTTGGAAGAGGCTGATTTTTTAGGACTTGCTTTGCTTTCTTTCGCAGGTATTTGTATTCTTACTTCTTAGCTGTTAGTTCTCTGCATAGAAAAGGCATCTTAAGGGTGTTATTTCTCATGCTTTGAAATGATCAGTGGCTGAGGCAGCTGAGCAACCTCATTTAATCATATCACTTTACCTTGAATGTTGCATTGCTTATTTGAATAACTAGGGATGCCCCCAAATATGTAATTAGTTTAAAAACAGTCTAAAAAGGCAAAGTATGAAGGAAGAGAGAAAAGTCCTGTCTGCAGGCATTAATTTCTTTCTTTACTGTAGCTGTTTATAATGTCATTTCAAAATCAGATATTTCCTAACACATGCTCTGTGACTCTATTTTCCCATGATTGTTGCTTTATATCAGCACTGAGAAAACAGTCATTTAGATAACAGGTTTTCATTGACATCCTTTTTATAATATAGAAAGGAAGAAGCAGTAATAAGTTAAATTGGCATCTGCTAATTATGCTGAATACAGATTGTGAGCTCTGCAAGTCGTCCCTTGCCTTAATGCTGTTAGCATATTTTAGCACTGGCAACCAAAGGAAAGAAACTTGAATGTTCCTGCTTGTTTTTTTAGAAAAAAAAAAGATGACTTGTGAAGAAATGTGAAGTTTGGGTTTTTTTTTAATGTTTGTATGCTGGTTTTGAACAGGAGAGCTTTACACACAGTTTGGTAGCACTTGGTAAAACTGATTAGAGATCATTGAGACACTGACCTGTCTGGTGATCACTAGAATTAATTTTGACCCTTGGTGACAAAACTGCTGTTGTCTGACGTAAAACTTAGTCTTTGGGGAGGAAAAGTTTAAATGTTTCTTAGTCACCAAATACCAGATTCTTTTGGGTCTCTGAGAAACAATACAACAAATAATTGTGTTCTGAACTTAGCTGTAGTTCTTCATGCTAAGTGGCAATTTTGCTCACCTCATCTCAAAACTGGGAGTCTTGGGCCCCTGTGGAAGCAGAAGAGCTGTGCTTCTGCCCAGATGTGCTCATTTCTGCCTTGTGCGTTTTCCCTGTGCAACAACATCCCTGCCTGGCTGTGGCACTGAGCCCGGGCTCAGCAGACGTAGAAGCTCGGCTTGTGGTGGCTTTGCCAGGGGACACACTCCAGCCCTTCACGCCGTTGGCAGCAGCAGCAGAAGACATGCGAGCGGTTGTGGTGGGTCAGCCACTAGAGGGGAGACAAGAGCTGCGTTATGTTAATGTCTGTTACCACGGAGTACCAGATACGACGATGTCTACGTAGGGCTTTTCAGCGTGCAGTGGAAATACCTGACCTAATCTGGATCCTCTGGATGCTGGAAGCATCCAGCGGTGGTCGCGTGGGGCATAGCATAGGCTGATACAGGTCCTCTTCCTCAAGGAACGCCACACTTCTGGGGTGAATGGTGTCCCGTTACAAGTTTAGATATAGCAGAAACGTGTCTACACTTCGTCTGCGCTGGAGGGTCTGTGGTTTTCTGCATGTGGACCTGCCTGATTGTTGCTGTGCACAACCTACCTCTTGCCTGGCTTGGACAGGAGTGGGCCCAGCCTTGGTGCAGGCGTCCAAATTCACTCTCGTGTCTCTGTGGCGGAGCTTTTTGCTGTGAACTTGAAAAAAGCAGGAGGCCATAAGTTTTTTGTTTGCTTCTCACATCTGTAGATGACTGTGGTAGGCTCACAGATTGCTTTAATTGGAGTTGAATGGTGACAGGTGGCTGGTAGGCATTGCCTTGAGACCTCAAAAGTTGAAGGAAGTGTCTTTCCTCCCTTCTTGGCTGCTTGAATCTTCTTCTGTATAATCATATGCAAAATTTTTACTGTTAATGATGATTTGGCACATAGATTTACCATAAGTTATTTCATCCTTCTCTAGAGGACAGATATCTTGAACTTAAAGTATTGCCCTGGGCGATGGGGATGGGCACACTGGGAAGTATCCTGTGCAGAGAGGTGCAGGGCTGAGTGGAGGTGGGAGAGCTCCCAACCTGTGAGTCCTCCAGGTCAAGGTGAGGTTTCCCAGGGATGGGCAGTGCAGGAACCATGTGCTTTGGATATTGGTGTGGTGTGTTATGGAAGTGCTGTAACTCTTGTCTTCATGTGAGCCTAATTTTGCTAAAAGTGGTGTCAGAGTCTTTTTAATAAGACATTATGACTTTGGCTTCAATTTTGGGTTTTTTTACTCTCTTACATGCATGTGTGAAATGCAAAGCATATTTAATGAGCGAATACTTCAAATGCTTCCAAATTAATTAAAAACAGTTCCACATCTGGAATAAATCCAGTACCTTTCATGGATGGCTTCAACTTCATGGTTTTTCCCTCTTGTGAGAAGCCCTGTGAATATCCCCGTGCGGGTGCTTGTGAAAGCTGGAGTGGCAGAATCCAGGCTTATTTTACAAAAGAGAGAGATCTGAAGCCTGCAGAGATCAATGGGATCTTGGCCTTTATTCCAGCAGACTTTGGATAAGACCTCATAATATATATAATTATATAATATGATATGCCTATGCACAGTCAGATATTTTCAGGGTATCCTGTCTTGAAGGTAACTGTGCAAGTCTTAATTAAAATGTTTTGTTTCTCATGGTTCAGCTGCTGTTTAAATTCATGCAGATTTCAGTGGGGCTTGAATTAGGCACCACAAACAAAAAAAGCGTTTTTATAATGAACTTTTCTTTTTCGCCCTTCTGTGTTCCCAAAAGTAAATAAAATGATCAGATTTTTCTCTATGGGAATGTTGTGATTTAAACTGACACAAATAAGTGACCTAAAGATAGGCTTATTGCATAGATAAAAAATGCAGGGTTGGGTTGTTTGAACTGCATTAGCATCAGAATAAGAAACGGCAGGGCGAGTTGGCCGAGGTGGCCATGCAGAACTGGGGAGGGTTGTTCTTTGGAAAGCCTCTGTGCTGGGAATTCTTTTCTGAGCCATAAATAAATAAATCTGTGTCCTGAGCAATTAATGAATACAGAAGTCTGGGCAACTTTAAGCTGTTTGGGATATTTAAAAAACCCATATGGTGCTTTTGTTAGTGTTGTTGATTTCCATTTTTTTCCCCTATTACTTCCATTTTAAGGTGGGCTTTTTTTTTGACTTACTTAATTTTTGCTGAAAGATGCTGATGAGAATGTTTTTGGCAGCACTCTTCTGTAAAACCGCTGTTAACTCCCACATCAGTTTCAGCATGTGTTGCACCAAAATGCTGCCCCTGAAACTTTTGATCTTCCAGATGCAGATTGGGATTGCAGGCAGCTTAGTGCTTTGAGTACCTCGTCTTTGGTGTTGTCCTCTGGCTGCTCGTGCTGGTTACTCTGGGGATGCCAAGAAAATTATTTTCCTATTGCTGTGGTCACTGTTGGTCATAGGCAAAAGAAAAAAAACTGCTGGTGAAGTGCATGAGCTGGCAGTACAGTAAAATCGAGTGGGAATGAGAAAGTTCACTTGCTTAACTGCTTTGAGTACAAGAGTACAAGGCGATGCCTTTAGAAAATAAAGTTTTTAGCCAGTCTGGTAACTCGTTTATGAAATTATAGAGGGAGTTTAAAGAAAGCAATCTAAAGAGAGATCTAGGGAAGCATCAGATAATTATGGTCCTGTATGCCAGATTTGCAGATATACTGATACAATGCAGAAATTGCCATTAGGGCATGCTGTACAACTGGGATATATTGACAAAGAGAGAGAAAAAAAGGAGTAGTGAGAGAAAGCTGTGGCCGTAGTTTTTAGAAAATGTCTTAGACATAAGACCCAGCTAAAAAGGTTAATTGGGCAAGATCAGTTATTGTGGTGTGTGAAAGTGAGCTTCAGAGCTTGAGATGAGAAAGCACCAGACAAAGCAGCGAGGTGTTTCGTGAGATGAAGCTGTTTGTGGTGCTGAGAAATGAGGACCAGCCCCACGCCGATCTGGAAGAGGGGAGATGTAAGAAAAGCAACAGAATTTACTGAAGATGTGAATGTTGTTTCAGTGATGCAAGACCCCCCAAAGCAGTGTGGGTTGAAAGAGAAGGGCAGACAAGTTGCCTTTGGATCTGCATACAGAGGCAATGAGGGTTACAGCAGCAAAGGGGTAAAGTCTGTGAAAACCGAAGAGACAAGGCACAAAAGAGGAGGCAGCATGAAGACGATGGAGCCTTTTTTACCATATCACCACAGTGCCTGAGAGCATCCAAAAAAGCGACAGTTGTATGACTGTATGTGCCGTTGGGCAGGAGCTGGCAGTCTTCTAGCACTTGGCTATCTCTGCCTGAGGCCACACTGGAAATACTGTGTGTAGCTTAGGCTATCTACTTATATAAAGGGTGTTACAGTCATGGAAAAGAATGAGCCAAGGGGAATGTAAAGGTCACAGAGAAAGATTACGGGGGCATCCGACGGAAGAAGCAGGGATGTTGAGGTATGTGCTCCTATAAAGCTGTCACACATACTGGAAGGGATGAATACCAAAGTTCATCCACAAAGTGATGGGGTGGTTGAACCTGGCTGGAACTGCTTTATATTCAGTGGTTGTTGGGTGGAATAAGCTGCCACAGAAATCAGGAGAATAAATGAATGCTTGCTGAAACTGAGCCTAAAAACTAGGGATTTGGCATGATGATCTAAGTGCTAACACCAAAAAGCAGTTAATTTTGCATTGCCTTCCTTACGGTAGACCTGCCCGTCTTCCTACGAAACATCCCTGAGAATGAGCTGTTGATATTGGAGCATAAGGATTCATTTTTAAATTAATTTTAATAATGTTGGGCATAAGTCAGTTTGAGTTAGTGCTTGGTGCTAATGAAACGGATTTCAGACCAACGGGTTCCAGAGAAGAGCAGAGTTCCAGTATTTCTCCTATTGCACATTTCAGTTTGCTGAAAAGTTGGAGCAAAGGACAGCATCTCTGCTTCATCTGTTGCTGGTTATGCAGTTTAATTAGTGCCCATCATTACAGATTTCTGAACAACTCTCATGAAGGTGAATACGGGCTTAGAGAAATCTGCAACTCTGCAGAGGAACTCTGTAACTAGATGCTAAGAAGGGGCTGTTCGTACAGGGCAGACAAAAGAGTCCTTTATGCAAAAGTAGCTTGTTAGCTTTTTGTTTTTAAGCTGTAGCATGTCTAAGCGATCAGGGTGTCACACACTAATAAACTGGCCAGTCCCTCTGGAATAGACATTCTTGGTGGTGATTTAGAAGGTGCATTTATACAGTAGTCTCCAACTTCATTACTACACTGTTTCCTTGGATACTGAGCATTTTGCATATAATTACGAGAGGGTTGTTAACAATGCTTGGTGGTTCTAATGGTTTTAATAAAGTTTTTCATATTACTTGGTTCGTGATGCTCTTTTTCCTTTAATTTTCTATATCAGAGAGGAAAAACAAAAGGAAGTGATTTTTGTCAGCTAATTTGCACAACTTCTTTTGAGCCAAGAACAGGTTTTATTTCATAAAGTGTGGAAATCCTGCATGCTATTTGTGGAATTATGTTGCTGAATGGGTTGTAAATAGGAGTTGAAGTGCTACTATTCATTGCAACATCAAATTCACACTGTTTGGGAACAATCTTACAATAGTAAAGAAAAAGCTGTTTAAATGCTGGGCAGTAAACAAAATTTGTTATGGGTGTGAAAGCATTTAAATACTTCATGTGTCTATTTAAGACTTGGGTATTTTGATAGTGTTCAGTATGTTTCTCAGAGGTACTTTCTGCTCTTTACACACCATCTTGGTTGCCTCAACTCCGGCTGTTGTTTGACAAACAGTTTGAGCTGCCATGGACATGGAAAGGATCCCTCCCGCCTGCCCCAGGCACCCGTTCCCGTCTCCCTCCCTCCCTTTTGTTCACAGGCATATTTGCAATAGGGCAGCTCAATCCCCAGTGAGAACAAAATCAACAAAAAAAGACAAAAAAAAAGAAGAAAAGGAAAAAAAAAGGGAGGGAGGCATGAGCCTGGGACAGCTGCTTTGGTGGCCACAGTGGCTTATCCTGCTATAAAGTGATCACCAAGCTGTGGCATGAAATGATTGTGCCTGAATGTAATTTGGTTTAGTTGTGCAGAGTGTCTGCAACTCTTGCGAAGAAGCTGGTAGGAGCATCAGGCTGCGATGCCCGGGCTCATACAGTGATGTACGGGGATGGAGTGCATGTTGTGGCCCATCGCTGCTCCTGAACGTGAGCGTGCAGCTCTGTGTGTGTTACCTCCATGGCGTGCAGCACATCTGCTTGTTGCTGCAAAGGATGCATTTGTATGCACTTGAGGAACATCTGCTCAGGAGCAATATTTTTGCATGTCAAAAAAAAATTAATGCTTTTGTGTTTTTTGAGACCTCATTGGACCTTAGGATATCCCCTAGAAACACAGCAACAAGAATTTAAACTCTTAAATTACTGTAACTGTCACAGGCTGCATAGTTACATGAGGTATGAGGGCAGCTGGGCATGATGAAATGGGCTGTATGTGTATGTGTATACACCTCCACTCACACTAGAAGTGTGCTCACTTACTGAAAGTGTTTTTTAAGTTCAAACCATTTTTTTTTTAGTGTTAAAAGAACTACTTTATGTTCCTACTGATACTTTTTCTTCAGAGAAACAATATATTGCAGAGTTCATTTAATAAAACAAAATGATTTTTCCAAAAGCCACAGAATGCAGAATTTAATACAGTAGGATTTGAACATAAATTCTAGGGATGCATGTGTGATGGCTCTTTTAGAGTACACTCAATTTTATTGCAGTCCTCATAGTGGCTTTCATATGCCAAAAGCTATTGAGAGCCTTTTCTTATAAAAGTGGTTAGCCACAGACATTTTCTCCTTATCCATAGTAGTTTCACAAGCGAGACTTGCTGCTTTTTCCTCCCTTCTGTATGGATTTGTAATTTTGCTGGGTTTGTTTTGGTAGGCTGATGCATTGCGATTTCATTACTCTTACTTTTTTGCTCTATACTTTCAACTTAAAAATACAGAGGAAACAGCGGAGCTTCAAATCAGGCAAAGTTATTCTTGATGACTTTGATCTTTGACCTGATGCTCTCTGACACAGCTTTTTTTTTTTTTTTTACCCTTCTGGAGATTTGCAAGGGTCAGATTAAAATGGCAGCTGACTTTCAATTGGCACATAGAGGAGCTTGAGGAACAAGAACTATATGCAAGTAGCACCTTGCTATGTGAAACTTCATTTTAAATTGAGGTTTTAAAATCAGCAGCTGTGAACCTCACTGGGCATGTGTCCTTTTATTTCAGGTGATCAGCTTTCCCTATTTCTTGCCAGAAGATAAAAGTGGGGAAAACGATGAACATGTGGCTGGGAGGCACGGGGTATGAGTTTGCTTCTGCGGGATGCTGTAAGAGGGAACATCCATGTGCCTTTGCAGAGGGGCAGTCCCTGGGAGCTGTGCACCGGCACAGCACCTTTGGCAGGGACAGGAGCAGCGGAGCAGCTCGGCACAGCCACACCGGGGTTTTGGAGGCACAGAGGGGTATCTGCTGGGATGATACGGGGTTGCTGACACCGCTTCCTCCCCTCCCAGCACATGAACAGAAGACATGGAGACAGCGGCTGTTTGTGTTTCCAGGACGTGGATCAGCAGCTCGGGGAGGTGTGACCTGCCCCGTTTGCACTGGCGAGCGCTAAGTTGGATGTTCAATTGGATGTGATATGAGGTGTCCACCTTGCTAACAACTTCTCTGCTTCTCAAAGTGTGTAAGGGATGGGATTGCTCCCATTAGGAAGATTTATCTGCTGGGGCTGTGGGGAGTTGGTGCGGCACCACCACTGCGTGGGCTCCCAGCAAGGGAGAAGTCCAGACCAAGGAAGCTGGCAGCAAACTGGGGTGAGACATGATGAAAGCACGGTCAGAGGGACTGAGCCTGACCCTGTCTCGTGTGTTTAGGTGATTTACCACAACCAGTGTCTGGTGTGCATGTGGTGTTTGCTTTCTGTTCAGAATTTGAGAATACAGGCTTTGCAGCTTGACCTGGGGTTGCAGATGATTCTGACTCTGGGAGAGCAAATGGAGAAGGGTGAGGCATTAAGACATGTGCCTGTTCTTACTAGTGGCTACTGTTTTCAACAACATAATGGAATCTTGACGTTGTTATTATTATTATTACCCCTGCCTTACTGGTGTCCATTTCATGATCACTGTCTGCAATTAACTTTTCAAGATCTAGATGGAATTTTGAAGACTGAATGCAAATTCCTGGACTGTAAATAAATGATGCGTTTTTAATGGTAGCCACTGTGATGGTGGTCAGAAACATAACTGTATGACCCCCTGTTTTGGAAATTTAGGCCAGTAATGCTGGTGAGCATTGCTTTGTAGGGAGACCTCCCTGCTCTAAATCATGCAGGTACAGAGGGCAGCATAGCAAGGCAGTGAGAGCTGGCAGCTGGAGTATGTGGAGGTCTCCTGTGTGACCGGGAGCGAGGGGCTTGAGCTGTTGTGCCTGTTACCTAATCTGGGAATGGGCTGAGAGTGCACACTTACCTCTCCTTCAAATAAGCGTGAAAATCCGGGAACTCGAGGGCACGACTCTCAGGGCTGGTGTAGGTGCTTTGCAGTCGAAGCCTTTCTGACAGCCAGTGGATGTGGGTGCTTCAGGGAAGCCCTGTATCCATAAGGATTTCAGGAGGTAGGTATTTGAGGGAACATGCTGCTCCTGAGGGGAGCATAGAGCTCTGTTAGTGTCTGTTAGTGGAGAGAGCTAAAAAAACCTGACTTTTTTTTTTTTTAATCTTGTATGATTTTGACATATGAAACTGGCTCATAAATGAAATGATCCTCTTTCTGAGGTTGTGCCTCTAATGCCAAATATTTTAAAGGCACTTTTCCAAGGTGATTATCGAAACTCTGTATGAAAAGATACCTCATTTAATCTAGCATACGCTGATTGCCATGAAGATATTTTCAACAGATACTGTGCAGTGGTGCCTGTCATTCTCCAGGACATAAATAACTGCTGGACTGTACACGACTGTGCGGCTAACTGACGGCTTATGGGTAACCTCTTTTCTGGCACAGAAATAATGGGTTGTTTGTTCCTCCAGTTGAAATCCTGATGTGTTTTGATGTTTCTGATTTACATTTTTAGCACTGTTTCTGATACCATTCGGTGTTCTGGGAATGGTCTTTAAACTTAGTGTTTATTTTGGAGCGTTGGTTTTCCAGCAAACAAAAATGTGATTAGCAATTAATGGTTTTGCTATAAATAAACAAGAGTGAACAGTTCAGCTTTAAATAGTGATCTCTGCTCTGTGGAGCTTTTAATTGGGCTGTGCCTGCAAAGTTGGACCTTTCCAAACATGCAACCAGCTTTGAGGGACGCCCAGCTGTGGCAACTGAACTGGCTGAGTTAGAAAGCTGAAGCTGTAGTGGTTTGAGTTTATGTCTGGTTAGCTAAAAGTGGTTATTGTCTCAAATATCTGTGCATGAGCTGACCATTGGAGGGGGGGCAGAAGCATGCGTGGTTTCAGTGTGGGTAACTCGTTTGAATGCGATAGGAGTTTCAGCGTGCAGAAGACTTCAGTGTTGTGCCTTTCCTTCGATGGCTGCATGCCAGGGTGAGAGTGTCTGGTGGAGGTGGGACCAGAGGTTCTCCTGTGCAGCCAAGGCAGATCTCTCTGTCTGAGTTCTACCAGCACTCCCTTGTGTGCGTGAGAATTAGCATGTTACAATATCCCATGCAAAATAATTGGATTTAGCACCTTGTATGGATTCAGGTTTTTCTAATGCAGGGAGCAGTCCAAGGCCAGCTTTGATGGAAAGCTTTCTTCCTTGCAGTGCTTTGGCCTTAGCACATGGACTGGAAAGGGAATTTCTGGGTTTCTGTCATAACTTTGTTTGGTTTAAAGCTGATTCCATCTACTTTTCTATTTCCCTCACGATGTCTGTAGTGTGGATTCCACTTACCTGGGAGAAACTGTGATGTATTTGACTTGACGTATTCGTGCATTGCTTCTTACTTAGGCAGGTTAAGCAATTTCCATGGCCTGAGCTGGATGCAATTTTAAAAAGTGATGGCAATAGTCCTTTCTTTAAATGCTGCCTGTTTGAACAAACTGCAACCTTTCTGATTTTTTACACAGGAAGATTTAGAAAGCAGAAACTGTATTCATCAACAATTGTTTCTCTGTTTTTTTTGTGAACAGTTGTGGGCTTAGGGTTGGTCCAAATTTTTGGAGGCTGCTTTATCAGAGGGCCAGCAGGAGGCCATTTTTTGGGAGTTGTCTTTCAGGTAGGCAGTTGCTCTGCAGTGCCTGGAAGTCAGATACATGTAGACGTCCTAAATTGGTTGTAGACAACTCAAGTGGGTTGCTCCAGAAGCAGAAGCAGCTCTGTGTTATGCCTGCGGCACAGCAGCAGGTGCCAGAGCCCTGCAGATTCCTGCCCTATCGAAAGAAAAATGTTCACTGTTAAACCTAGGTTTCGTTCTCAGATCTCAAACTTGTTGAGAATCTCAATCAAAATATTTGCTCCTTGCTCTTCAAGCATGATCTCTCTCTATTGCTATGTGTCAGCCATCTTGAAGAGAAACGGCATCGCAAAACCACTAATCCAGTTCCTAGCCTCAAAAAAGAATTTTTTTTCTTTTTCTCCAGAATCATAAGATTTAGCTATTTCTCAAATGATTGTTCTGTTTAATTGTGGTTTTTTTCTTAATGGCACCTGGATGCATCCATATGTCTTCTTCTGAGACTTCTTCCTAGATTGCTCAGGCAATGCCATTTTCTTGGGTCACTTTGAGCATTGCTCCTGCGTGGACCAAACACCATCCAGTCATGGTAGAAACTGGAGGATCAGCAACTCTGGCTGAACTTTTTGGACAGCAAGCCTGACATGCCATGGGCAAGAACATGCTCTGCCTCTGTGCATGGTAAATGGCACTGTGCTGGTTAGGGGGACGTGTCCCTCAGTGCTGCTCACCAACCCTCCTGGCCTGCCTTACCCACCAGGTCCCATGTTCTGTCTCTACTCATCCCTCCCCTGACTGTCCCTTCTTGATCCGATTGACTCCATCCGTACCAGCCTTTTCAGCACTAGCTGCCACTGCAGGAAGCAATCCTGCTGACACCACCTCTCTGTCACTCAGCAAATCATTTTGGGACAAACGTGAAGTTGGGCTTATCCCAAGGTTTGACATGCAGTGAAATGCTTTATCCCTCAGTCCCTTTGTAACATCCTTACTGGACTGTCATTATTTTGACTTGGCATCTCGTAATCATAGAATCATGGAATGGTTTGGGTTGGAAGGGAGGAACTGTTAAATATTATCTAGTCCAGCCCACCATTTTTTTCCCCTGGTCTCCAATTTATGTTATGCTTTTTACATGGAGCTGTCAACTGGGAAGAAGCTTTTGTATATTCATCTCTCTTTCAACCACCCTCCTTTTGCCCATATATAAAGGTCTGGACCATTTGAGCTGCCCTACCTCCACACACAGAGTGTCTGAGGGAGATATATGGTATTTTTTTTCTCTGAGAGTAACAGCTTACCCCAGTCCTTACACCTACATACCTATTATGGCCCTGGAAACAGTAGTTGTAAATCTCATAGACTTCTTTCTTACTATGAACCATATCCAAATAGTTTATACAAGCCTGTGCAAGCTGTCAGAAGGAGTATGTGCAGTATCCCAAACACAGAGCAGACCAGCGGCACGGGCCAGCAGCGGCTGGGAATAGCAGGAATGGGTTTGCAGGAAACCTACTGTGGAAGAGAGTGCAGGGAGGGAACTGAGCCTTGCGTGAGATCCAAATTAACGTGTGGTGAAGGGAGAGCCAGGGAAAGACCAGCAGTGACAGGAGTGGGACTCAGCAGTCCTGGATTTTTTACATTGACATTGTACCTAGACAGAGCTTTCAAACCAGGGCTCCTTGGATGAGGGTCAAACTAGATTTATGAGATAACGGGGGAAAAAAAAAAGCCAAATAAGCAAGAAATAGTATCCTTGAGTGTGTCTCATAAGGAAGCACGTAGGCCCTGTGAAAATAACTGGCTCATTTTGAAACTCTCCCAAAGCTTCCCCATTTTATAGTGATTAAGAAGCAGGAGCCTGGAGGGATTGGAGATACACAAAGCATGAAAACTGGATATCAGCCTTTGTTTCCCTGGGGGCAGACCACCAAGGGACAAGCTCAAATCCCTTGTAAGGTGGCTCCCAGGAATTCCCTTCTGACAGATCTCACATGGCGGCAAATTATTCCTCCCCTCTCCCCCTCTACCATTTCCCCAAGCCACGTCTCATCCTCGAGGGGGAAGGGAGAGTCCGACAGACCCTTTGCACCCGTTCCCAGGGAAGACAAATGATGCCTGGCTCCTGCTCGCAAGTGGAAGCATTTGCTGATGAACTGATACTTGGCAAAAATTGGTGTTGTATGGAAAAATCCCCAGCACCTGCTAGCAAAACAAAGTTATTCATAACATACGGCTGGGTGGCTAAATCTTCGCTTCCTAGGGACGGCCTGGAATTACACTTGCTACATGCTGAGTGGCCTTTCTCCTGCATGAAATTATATGCAGGCAGCAGGAGGGTTTGCAGCTCTAAGGAAGGTTAGGATTTATAGCACTGTCTCTTGCAAGGGCTTACTCTGCAGAAATGGTCATTTTGTCTTCATCTTCTCTTTTTGGGATAAACACATCAGGATATAATCATATATATGGAAAATCATATCTTTGTGCTCATCGGGGAGCAGGTAGCCCCATTAATATATCCCCTGTTGTAAATCTATTTGTGTCAGTCAGGTTTTTTTCCCTCCTGCCTAGAGTTGAACGCACATTTTTAATTCTTTTCCGTATGGCACAAATTCTAAGTTTTTCTTGTATATTCTGATTTCTTTTCCTGGCCAGTAAATTGTTAGCCTTTCCTAGCTGGGTAGATTACTGTGGGATGTAGCTCAAGGAAGATGCCTGGCTAGAGGAAGTGCTGTTTGAACGTGCTTTCCCCCCCATTCTCATTTGACAACATGCTAATGATATTGCCTGTGTAATGAGGGGAATGTATAAAATCCATGGCGCGCTCTAGGCTGTGCCAGGGGTTTGCTGGTACAATGATGCCTTTGTCTTTAAACTCCTAGATCGATGTCTTCCATGTGCCTTAAATATGAATTTCCATGACTTTGGAAGAGTTTTCCATAGTTCTGCACTATGGAAGAGGCTCTTTCCAGGAGAGGGCACTGACATACATGGGCTCCCACCTCCTTGTTGCAATATCAATAACAGATTGTGAAAAACATCTTTTCCTATCATTGATGCAGCTTGGTGTAAGCCTTAAATAGGTAACAACTACAAACCAGTCAAGATGCTTTGTAACCTTCATTGCACGCTTTTTGCAGGTCCTTCTGGCGTGGTCACGCAGAAGTTTTTGTGTAGGCAGATTGCTGTTGTTAATAGAAAATAGCACTGAGAATAAGAGGCTCCATTCAGGTGCGTGGATTTGCCTGTGTGACAGGCTTGTAGGTTTGGTGTTTTGATTATTAGACCATGAGAATAGATAGGCTACTGCTGATGTTGACGTTGTTTGAGTAAAAGGAAGGAGTTACTTGTAAGACTGAGGTCACTTCCAACAAAATCAAGAGTTTCTGTTCCTGCTGCAGATGCATCGCTTAACTACATACTATTTAGGCTTCATGTGCATGTGAAGTTAATGTTCTCCTGCCTCCTAAAATAGACCTTTATATTTTCAAATATACCTTTTTGCTGTAAAGCTGCTTATTTTCTAAATTTTAAATAGCTACCCTTTGAAAGAGAATTGTGACAACTCTCCTGAGAAAGGAGTAGTATTTCCAAATTTTAGTATTTTTCCATACCATGAGGTCACCACTCCTGTCCTATGTGAGGAGGCACCCTCCATTTCCCAACTTCTCCAGGAAAAATGTCAATCAAGGTAAAAACCTTTAAGCCAAGTTTTCTTGACCCTTTTTTCCCATGTACACAGGTGCATAAATATCTTGACTCTCAGAAATTTGCCATCTGAAACTGAGAAGCTGTTTTTAATCCTCCCAGCCCAGAGGACCCTATAGGTAAGAGCTTCATTGGGTCCTTGCGGTGAAAATGGAAGTTAAAGCACAGATTGTTTTCTTCTCTCTTCCCTTTCAAAGGACCTGTAGAAGGTCTTAAATAGTTGTATTGTATTAGCTAGTCACATTGCCTAAGTTAATTTAAGGAAAAATCCTTATCTCATAGGGTGTGATTGGGCTTGGAGGGTAAGTTGGGAGAGAGGAGAAGGCTCTTTTGTTTTCCCTGTTGTGGCCTGCTAAAAGCTTATTCATTCTGCCTGCTGAAGATGTTTACCTGCTATATTCTCTATATTCTCTGAAAGTGCTTTTGGCACTTGTTTAATATTTTCAGAGTTTACCCAAGAGGTATATGCATTGTTTTCTTTTTCAAGTATTTTATGGTACGGAAATCTGTGGAATTAGAAGAATTAGCATTGGCAGAGTGAATCAAACAAAGCCAGTAAGTCAGCTTTATTGGGGGCCCAACTTCAATGCCTCTATGCAAATGCGCATAGCATGGGGAATAAACAAGAGGAGTTAGAGACGTGCGCACGCCTGCAGGGCTATGATCTTATTGGCATCATGGAGACGTGGTGGGATGGCTCCTATGACTGGAGTGTTGGAATGGAAGGATACAGGCTCTTTAGGAAGGACAGGCAGGGGAGACGAGGAGGGGGTGTCACCCTCTATGTCAATGACCAGCTGGAGTGCATGGAGCTCCACCTGGGGATGGATGAGGAGCCGACTGAGAGCTTATGGGTCAGGGCTGAAGGGAGGACAGGGAAAGGTGACATTATAGTGGGGTTCTGCTACAGGCCACCTGACCAGGAAGACTGAGCAGATGAGGCCCTCACCAGGTAGATAGGAGCAGCCTCACGTTCACAAGCCCTGGTCCTCATGGGGGACTTCAACCAGCCCAGTATCTGTTAGAAGGACAACACAACAGGGCATAAGGAATCTGGGAGGTTCCTGGAATGTGTTGACGATAACTTCCTTCTCCAAGTGATAGAGGAGCCAATGAGGAGAGGTGCTATGCGGGACCTTGTTCTCACCAACAAGGAGGGGTTGGTGGGGAATGTGATGCTCAAGGGCAGCCTTGGCTGCAGTGACCATGAAATGGTGGAGTTCAAGATCCTTAGGGCACAGAGGAGGGTGCACAGCAAGCTCACTACCCTGGACTTCAGGGGAGCAGACTTCGGCCTCTTCAGGGATCTGCTCGGTAGAGTGCCATGGGATAAAGCCCCGGAGGGAAGAGGGACCCAAGAAAGGTGGTTAATATTCACGGATCACCTCCTCCAAGCTCAGGAGTGATGCATCCCAACAAAGAGGAAGTCAGGCAAAAATGCCAGGAGGCCTGCATGGATGAACAAGGAGCTCCTGGACAAACTCAAACTCAAAAAGGAAGCCTACAGAAGGTGGAAGCAAGGGCAGGTAGCCTGGGAGGAACACAAAGAAATTGTCCGAGCAGCCAGGGATCAGGTTAGGAAAGCTAAAGCCCTGATAGAATTAAATCTGGCCAGGGATGTCAAGGGCAATAAGAAAAGCTTCTATAGGTATGTTGGTGATAAAAGGAAGACTAGGGAAAATGTGGGTCCTCTCTGAAAGGAAACAGGAGAGCTGGTTACCCAGGATATGCAGAAGGCTGAAGTACTCAATGACTTTTTTGCCTCAGTCTTCACCGGCAAGTGCTCAAGCCACACTGCCCAAGTCACAGAAGGCAAAGGCAAACACTGGGAGAATGAAGAACCACCCACTGTAGGAGAAGATCAGGTTTGAGACCATCTAAGGAACCTGAAGGTGCACAAGCCCAGGGGACCTGATGAGATGCATCCACGGGTCCTGAGGGAACTGGTGGATGAAGTTGCTAAGCCACTATCCATCATATTTGTAGAAAGGGTAGTCCAGCATTGGAACAGGCTGTCCAGGGAAGTGGTTGAGTCCCCATCCCTGGAGGTATTTAAAAGACATGTAGATGTCATGCTTAGGGACATGGTTTAGTGGTGGACTTGGCAGTGCTAGGTTAACAGCTGGACTTGATGATCTTAAAGGTCTTTTCCAACCTAAGCAATTCTATGATTCTATGATATTTGAGAAGCCGTGGCAGTCCAGTGAAGTTCCCACTGACTGGGGAAACATAACCCTCATTTTTAAGAAGGGAAAAAAGGAAGACCCATGGAACTACAGGTCAGTCAGTCTCACCTCTGCCAGGCAAGATCATGGAGCAGATCCTTCTGGAAACTGTGTTAAGGCACATGGAAAATAAGGAGGTGATTGGTGACAGCCAACATGGCTTCGCTAAGGGCAAATCATGCCTGGCAAATTTGGTGGCCTTCTACGATGGGGTTACAGTGGTTATGGTGGATATAGTTGATGTCAGCAACTGACATCATATACCTGGACTTGTGCAAAGCATTTGACAGTCCCGCATGACATCCTTGTCTCTAAATTGGAGAGACATGGATTTGATGGATGGACCACTGGGTGGATAAGGAATTGGCTGGATGGTCACAGAGTTGCAGTCAACAGCTCGATGTCCAAGCAGAGACCAGTGACGAGTGGCCTTCCTCATGGGTCAGTATTGGGACCGGCACTGTTTAACATCTCTGTCGGCAACATGGACAGTGTGATTGAGTACACCCTCAGCAAGTTTTCCGACAACACCAAGCTGTGTGGTGCGGTCGACACACTGGAGGGAAGGGATGCCATCCAGAGGGACCTTGATGGGCTGGAGAGGTGGGCCCGTGCAAACCTCATGAAGTTCAACAAGGCCAAATGCAAGGTCCTGCACGTGGGTCGGGGCAATCCCAAGCACAAATACAGGCTGGGCAGAGAATGGATTGAGCGCAGCCCTGAGTAAAAGGACTTGGGAGTGTTGGTTGATGAGAAGCTCATTGGCCTTGGCCAGCGGTGGGTCCATCTTTGAGCCGGCTTGCATTGGCTCTATCGAACACAGGGGAAGCTTCTAGCAGCTTCTCACAGAAGCCACCCCTGTAGCCCCTCTGCTACCAAAGCCTTGCCATGCAAAACCAATACAGGTCCCTTCCAACCCAAACCATTCTATGATTCTATGATCACACGGCACTTGTTTCATATCTGCACGTTGAATTAGAGCCATGATATTGGTATGCAGGAATCCTGGCAGTTCCTGGGACTTGAGTCTTCCTTCCCAGTCTGGTGGGGTGTTATGTTTGGATGCAGCCCAGACTGGAGGTTTCCAGAGCCAAGATGAGAAAGAGGAATGATGCTCATACCTCTTACAATTCCTGTAAGGAGCACCAGCCGCCTACAGGTCCCTGCAGCTATTTTGCAGGGTCATGTAGTTAATCTTTGTTCAAGGAGCGAAGGAAAGTGACTGAGTGAAGAACTGAATGTGAAATTATAGAGTTCTCCATTATGGTAAAGTTTATTTTAGAGAGTATTAAAAATCAAGACACACCATTCTATTTTTCCATTCCTTCCTTCCCACTTCAAGGCCAAAGTATTTAATGTGAGCTAGAGTGGAAAGTTGCTAGACTCCTACTTTGTGTTATCTTGTCACCTCCTTCGGTAGTTAGAAGGAGCTTTTTTCTTTTAGTCTCTGCTTTTGTTAGAGCTGTTTCTTTTCTTCAAATTAACCATGTTGAGCACTACCAGAGGATTTTTTTTTTTTTTTTTAGTAGCTCCTGCCCAAACGTTTCAAAATCAAGCAAAAGTAATCACAACCTTTCTCTTCACTTGAAACCATAACATTTTTTTGACAAGAAGTGCCTTTAAAGAAATGCCTCTTAATTTACGGTGGGTTGCTTTGTACTTTGTTTCTGTAACCTATCGCATTACATTTCCTGTGCGTTGAGTATGTATGTATTATGAGCTCTTAAAAACAAATATCCCAGAAGAAAGGAATTCAGTAAATGAATAAAACACTCTTGGGTAGCCCAAGTGGCAGTTTAATAGCTCATCCATTGGGACTTTCAAATAATATAATGATGATGGCCATATAAATATATGGATAGATGAATAACTTCAATGAGGAGCTTGTTACAACTCTGCATACCACATCTGAAATGAAATCAAACTCTGAAAGTGCTGCCTGATGTGAAGGTCCAGTTTTTCCAGTGCCAACCCTGAAATTATACGTAAAAATACACAAACCATGTGTTTGTGTATACATATGTATACATAACTAAAACACGCATTCATAAACACACACACACATACACATATGTTGTTTCTGAGTGGAATTTAGTGTTTCAGGACTGATCCTGATTGCACTGAACCACTAAAACTTCAGAGACTATTGACATGACTGGATTTACAGCAGTGTATTTGAGATTAGGTCTTAGCCCTGGCTTTCTCTAAAAATAAACAGATAAATAGAATGGGAGCTTAAGGTTGTCGTGTTATATTGCCTGGGATATGCACAACTTTTTCATTAGGTTCGCTTAATCACATAGCTTTGTAAATATCTACTTTGATGCCTGTCTGCCACGGTGGAGTCTGTAACCTTGGGATGGATAACCTGAAGGTAAAGTTTTAAATCATTTTTGCTTGTAGCAATGAATTTCTTAGGAAAACTGATTTCTGATTATGGTGGACCTGGAAACTTGATGTTGATGGCCATGAATGATTGAGAGAAGCCAGCTCAGACTGAACTATGGTGTGGACAGGAGAAACTAGACCACCAAATGAGGTGTAAATAAGATACTACAATTAATTTCATGACTCCAGAGATACCTTTTTCTGGAAAGCTGCTGAGCTGTGGTGAAATGAGGTCTGGGTGCTCATATGAAACACAGCATCAGTCTCCATTGGAAGCCAGCAAAAATTCACTTTCTCTGAGCAGTGGGGAGAGGCTGGTATTGCAGTATAGAGGGAGGATGCTGAAGTGCTCTTGCTAAAAGGCAGCAACACAGTGATTTCTCTGTTGAGTATTTTAATAATGCCACATCACAGAAGAGGCACAGCCCTTTATTTTGTTATGAGTTGGATCTCTCATTAGAATTTCTCATTCCCCTTGGCTGGCTTTTCCTCGGCAGCATACTGTATGTTGGTTGTATTTTCTACTTGAGAGCATTGTCTCCCACGCTAAGCTGAAGCAGCACCTTGTAGTGGCAGTACTCAAAGTGATTCACATAAAGCCCCATGAAAATATGGGACTTTGATATTTTTCACACTGGTGGATTAAGTTGATGAATGTTTGCTGTGCTGAAAAATAAGGTGCCACTGCTCTGATCTTTTAGTTGAATGAAATGGCAACAAAAATTTAAAAAAAAAATCTTTCCTAGCTGAAGTAGAAAAATTCCATCCTGGGTCTCCTGGGAATCAACCTGAGCATGGGGAGACCTGGTCTCTCACATACACAAAGCATATTGGAGAATTGCATGTATTCGATGTATAAACGGTATGGGTTGAAATGTTAGTCATAGGACTCGCATGATATGTGCACAACAGTTGCGTGGGCCTATTCAGAAAAGGAGCTGCCACATCTAGTTCTGTGTTGATTTGCCTGTTACTGGTGAATGCAGGTCCAGGAGGTGACACAATCTTACATTTTAATTTTCTTTTTAAAGAGTTTACTTATTTTGTTGGTATAATAGAAAAGAAAGTAAGAATGAAACAAGTTGAGGGGGGAGAGCTGCATGTGGCAATAAGTGGACTGAAAGTTGAGTGCCTTGATAATTGATCAAATTGATTAATGTGTTAAGCAATGGGATATAGACTGGGACCAGGAAGTTAGGTGTTTTGTGTGAACATTATAACATCACTGCGATAAATTGATTGTCGTTAGTACTTAAAAGTGCAATAGTCATTCAGTTATATTGGAAGTGATAACTAACATGAATTCATATTCCAAAACTTGCATGCAATTTGTAAATCTCCTAGGGGATGTTGAAATCATGTTGGAAATTTAAATTAACCCCTGTCATTATCGACAACTTTTCCTATCCTTTTCCACTCTGTATTCTAGCTTGGAGAAAACTACATTTTCAAGCAGTTTTTAAACGACAATGGGAACAATGTATGTGTGCAGTCGGTCTTTTAATAATTGCCTTTTAAAATTGATTTTTATGATTTTCATGAGTAGCAGCAAATGTACTCTGTAACAAAGAAGCTTATTCACACTGTCTCACTGTAAGCACCTGCCTGGTTTCCTCAGGCTCCTTTCCTCTCCTTTCAGTGGGAAGCAATAAGCAGGAGCCTGGCTCACAGCTTTTGCATCCTCCAGCAACCTTCAGCCAGTTTCTCCACTTACCTTGTCTCCATTTAATCTCCCAATTTAGATTCCTGAAGTGAGGCACTGGGGCTATTCCACAACACAACTGTATGGAGGAACTCCAAATCTTCCCTAAATGGCTGCTTATTAATTGCATTTGAATACTTACATTATAATGAGCCTTTTGAAATCAGTGGAAAGGCTCTCACTGCTTTGAGGTGCCTTGAGTGGGACAGAGTGGATTGAGACAGACTGCCAGCGATGGAGCCGTGTGCCTTATTTGTAGCCAAATTCTGCTCGGGGTTGCCAAATTGAAATGTGGTGCAAGCTCAAATTCACTCCATCTGAGCAAGGATGTGTTTATGCTCTTGCTGGTTGCGATGGCCCATTGGCAGCAGGACAGGCAGTAGATTGGAAGGGGTCTTTACCTTTCTTAAGTGGGGATGGCAATAGTACACAGCAAATGGAGCATTTGTTGGACATACAGAAAAAAAGGTTCTTCTGTGTCCTCACTTAGTGTTTGTTACCCAGTGTATTTGGTGGAAAGTTGTGACCATAATTACAGATGCATTATGGTGCATATGCAAGAGTAGAATTAAATCCTATGGGCTACCTCAGCTGTGCTGTTTCCTAACCTGAGTCTTCACCTGGGAGCTTTATCGAGCAGTTTTATTTTCTTCTTTGTATTTTGTCTGTTCTCAGTATCTGGGTATGTATATGCATATGTATATGTGTATGCAGTTGCATTTACTTAGCTAGCATTCTTCCTTAATTTTGATTTTTCTGAAGGTATCTGTAATTAAAGTAATGGCTGGGCAGTGATTTTTATGTACTACTTGTTCTTGGTCGCTCAAATTTCATCAACCGTGTGATCTGGTCTTTCTTAACTGTCCATAAAAAAACTGATAACATTTGACTATCACAGTGCTACATACGTAATGAAAATGTTGTGTCCTTTCCAAACACTGCGACTAAAAATGAGTTTTCCAATATGCTCTGAAAACAAACAAGTTTAGGCTTAGTTGGAGCTACTGGTAAATAAAAACAGTAATTTCTGTATGTGGTTCATCCTTTTATATAAACTTATTCAAATGTGTGTGATTTTATTTTTTTTTCAATGTGATTATTATTCTGGACTGTGTGCATGTGTGTATAGAAGTGGTAGGGTCTCATAGGGTTTTTTATGTTAAAAAAATGTATAAACATACATATATATATTTATGTATTATATACATGTATGTGCTACAGATGTACATGCTACACTTATGCACATGTAAAAATATAATCCCAAACTGGTGCTTGTGTGTGTGTGTGTAGTGTTCTCCCTTTCTGTTTTGTTAAATATGCAGTGACTAGTTATTGCATATATTTTATTTTTAATTAGAAATTTAAGAAGTAATTTTGATGTGACACTTCACAGTACAGTTTTTATCTCTTGATCAACTATTTCCTGTTTTTTTTCTCTGTCACAGGGTGAAAGAATGATGTGATGGAGGTGAATATGGGCGGCTGGTCAGGCTCACGGCCACCTCCATCATGCCTCGCCCTCCTGATTGTCAAGTTCCTGGCATCCGTTTGCCAGGTAGCTCATGGGACCACCCCGCTTGGCTTTCACTTCACACATTCCACTTACAATGCTACGGTGTATGAGAATTCGGCAGCCAGGACGTATGTCAACAGTCAAACAAGGATGGGCATTACCTTGGCTGACCTTTCGTGGGATATCAAGTACAGGATAGTGTCTGGTGATGACGAGGGCTTTTTTAAAGCAGAGGAAGTCATCATTGCTGACTTCTGCTTCCTAAGAATAAGGACTAAAGGTGGGAATTCTGCTATATTGAACAGAGAAATCCAGGACAACTATTTATTGATGGTGAAAGGGTCTGTCAGAGGAGAGGACTTGGAAGCATGGACAAAAGTGAACATCCAGGTTTTGGATATGAATGACTTAAGACCTTTGTTTTCACCAACCACGTACTCTGTCACGATAGCAGAAAGCACTCCTTTAAGGACTAGCATTGCACAGGTAACCGCAACAGATGCGGATATTGGGTCCAATGGTGAATTTTATTATTACTTCAAAAACAAAGTTGATCTCTTCTCAGTTCATCCAACGAGTGGTGTTATCTCCTTAAGTGGCCGATTAAACTATGATGAGAAAAACAGATACGATCTTGAGATTTTGGCTGTGGACCGTGGGATGA
Organism: Theristicus caerulescens; assembly: GCA_020745775.1. Lineage (NCBI taxonomy): Eukaryota > Metazoa > Chordata > Aves > Pelecaniformes > Threskiornithidae > Theristicus > Theristicus caerulescens. The sequence continues at coordinate 122,152,116 of CM036559.1, read as the reverse complement.
AGCTTTATGGAAACAATGGTGTAAGCAGCACTGCCAAGCTTTATGTTCACATTGAACGTATAAATGAACATGCCCCAACAATAAATGTGGTAACCCATATTCCCTTCCCATCAGACAAGGAGCCTACCTATGCAGTTATTAACATTGATGACCTAGATGAAGGAGCCAATGGAGAAATAGAATCTGTTTCTATTGTGGCTGGAGATCCGCTAGAACAGTTCTTTCTGACTAAAGAAGGTAAATGGATGAATGAGTACAAAATCAAAGAAAGAAAGCCTATTGATTGGGACAGCTTCCCATATGGTTATAACCTGACTCTCCAAGCCAAGGACAAAGGATCTCCTCAGAAATTTTCTGCGGTCAAACTGGTCCACATTGCTAGTCCCAGGAAAGAAAGTATCCCCACGAAGTTTGAAAAGGAAGCATATGATGTTTCAATCAGTGAATTTTCACCTCCTGGTGTGGTGGTTGCAGTAGTTAAGCTGATGCCTGAGCCACAGGGTGTGGAATATAGAATATCTCCAAGTGAGGAAGCCGAGTATTTTAAGATCAATCCCAACACAGGCCTTATTACTACTGCTCGTCCTTTGAAAATCATTGAGAAGGACCTCTATGAATTAGAAGTATATACGAACAAAGGTGGTGATTTAAAAGCACAGGTTACTGTCCGGTTAGAAGATGCCAACGATCACACTCCGGAGTTCCAGCAGCCCTCCTACAGCTCATTCGTCAACGAAAGCGTCCCTGTGGGGTCTAGCGTTTTGGCAGTTTCAGCAGTTGATAAAGATAGGGGAGAAAATGGATACATAACATACAGCATTGCCAGTCTGAACTCACTACCATTTACAATAAACCAGTTTACAGGTGTCATCAGCACATCTGAAGAACTAGATTTTGAGTCCTCACCAGAAAGCTACAGGTTCATTGTGAGAGCTTCTGACTGGGGTTCTCCCTACCGCCATGAAAGTGAGGTGAATGTCACCATATACATCGGCAATGTCAATGATAACAAACCCCTCTTTGAAAAAGTGGCGTGTCAGGGAGTGATTTCATCTGATTTTCCCGTTGGTGGTCACATCACTGCTGTTTCTGCAATAGACATAGACGAGTTAGAGCTTGTGAAGTACAAAATAATCTCTGGAAATGAACTTGGCATTTTTTATTTAAATCCTGACTCTGGTGTCCTGCAACTTAAAAAATCTCTAATTAATTCTGGCATAAAGAACAGCAATTTTGGCCTTAAGATAACGGCAACTGATGGAGAGAACTTTGCTGATGCTATGTTTGTTAATATTTCGGTAGTTCATGGGAAAGTGTCTTCAAAGACCTTTAGCTGTAGAGAAACTAGAGTTGCTCAGAAGCTAGCAGAAAAATTACTCAAAAAAGCAAAAGCAAATGTGAAGCTGAATTTGGAAGATGGTTTTCTCGATTTTTATTCAGTGAACAGACAGGCACCACATTTTGACAAATCCTTCCCTACTGATATAAAGGTTTCAGAGGATCTGCCAGTTGGTGCCACCATCCTGAGGATAAAAGCCTATGATGCAGACTCAGGCTTTAATGGGAGAGTAGTTTATACAATTTCTGATGGTAATGTAGATAGTTGTTTCAACATTGATATGGAGACGGGGATACTTAATGTTCTTATGCCCTTGGACCGTGAAAAAACAGAGCTCTACCTCCTTAACATTACAATTTATGATTTAGGTAATCCACAGAAATCTGCGTGGAGACTGTTGACTGTCACTGTGGAGGATGCAAATGATAACATGCCTGTTTTTTTACAGGACAGTTACTCAGTTAATATTTTAGAAAGTACAAGTCTTGGTACAGAGATTATCCAGGTAGAAGCCAGAGATAAAGACCTAGGATCCAACGGTGAAGTGACTTACTCAGTACTGACAGACACCCAGCAATTTGCCATCAACAGTTCCACGGGAATGGTGTATGTGGCCGATCAACTAGACCGGGAATCAAAAGCAAACTACACACTGAAGATTGAGGCTAGGGACAAAGCAGAGAGTGGCCATCAGCAGTTTTCCGTTGTGCCTCTGAAGGTTTTTTTGGATGATGTCAATGATTGCTCTCCAGCCTTCATACCGTCCAGCTACAATGTGAAGGTCCTTGAGGACCTGCCAGTTGGCACTGTCATAGCTTGGTTGGAAACTCATGATCCAGATCTTGGCTTGGGAGGTCAAGTCCGTTACTCGCTGGTGAATGATTACAATGGGCGGTTTGAGATAGACAAAGCGAGCGGCGCCATCCGCTTGAACAAAGAGCTTGATTACGAGAAGCAGCAGTTCTACAACCTGACTGTGCGTGCGAAGGACAAAGGGCGCCCAGTTTCTCTCTCTTCTGTTTCTTTTGTGGAAGTTGAAGTCGTGGATGTTAACGAAAATCTCTATACCCCCTATTTTCCTGACTTTGCCGTCATTGGATCTGTAAAGGAAAACTCCCGCGTTGGTACAAGTGTTTTGCAAGTTGTTGCTCGAGACGAGGACACTGGAAGGGATGGGGAGATCCAGTATTCCATCAGGGATGGCAGCGGCCTGGGGAGATTCAGCATAGATGAAGAAACCGGTGAGTTTTGTTTCTAATTTCCTTTTCCCTTTGTAGAGGTTTTTGCAAAAGCAAAGCTTAGGCATAATTATTTTCTACCCTTAACAAGAAGTTCAGTTCTTAACAGGCAAGATAAAATTATAAATAAGGATTTTCCAGGCCCAGCAATGACATGATTTAATTACCTGGTTACATTCATCACTCTGTGGGTGTGAAATAATACACATTCCTTTTCAGCAGCTATGTGATGACTCCATTTAGAAAGCAATGATAGTTACGGAATGACTTGCTTTCAGTTACTGTGTTATCTGTTGATCATTGTAAATTACTCAAGTCACCTCCACAGAGTCACAGCGCTCATGACCTTGAATGTGGTGTTAAACCCAATGAAAGGAAATAAGGAGAATGAAACAAGAATTATTTCATCCTAAAACCTATTTTTGGTCTTGTTCTTATTGTTGGTGGGAGTAATTTTTCTTGGGAGTTAGCAGTCTGGAATGATATGCCATTCTGTATAATACGCTTGCTTGTAGTATGGTGTTCATCAGTGTTGGCATGCTTGTGTAAAGGTAGAAATACAGGGAAAGATACTAACTGTAAAACAACTGTGGTAGCTTTCCCTTGGAGGTGGTAGCATATGAACATTGATGTTAGAAAACAGTATTAATAGAGTGAAGATTTTCAAGATGTTGAATTTCACTACTGTGCCACCCTATTAGAAAATGTGGAAAGGCTATCTAGTAAAACACTTAAGCTGGCTGTTTAAATATCTGATAGCTGTTGGGATTAATGGTGCAGCTGTTGTACTAGAAGTAGTGAGGAAATTAGAAAATATTAGTCAACAGTTTCAGGAATTATATTAAATATGTTAGGTCTGTGGGTTTACTGTGGTTTAAGCAGACTTTGTGTGTCTTTTTCTAAAGCTTTTAATTGAGAATATGGTATTAAAACATAAGATTAAAATGTATGTTTTGGCAAAATCAAACTGTTTAATCAAATGTCAACTTTCTAAACTGAACATTATGAAAAACAGACGACATTACAAATGCTGTGGATCGTGTCTGAGCATAAGCAGTGAAAAATATTTTTATTCTATTTGTGCTATAGTCTCTCTGCTGCAGCTGTGCACAGATGACACAGTCAAAACCTTGTGTCCAGAAACATCAAACTTGAGTGTCAAAAGTCAAGAGGGCACCTCCTCTAATTTCCAGAAACGTTAAGAACTCGCATATCCTACAGTGCTAATAGCAGTTGAAGGCATTTGGGCAACATTATTTAGGCAGTTGAACATGAATTTCAATTTTAAGCTCCTGCATTTGAAAATTTTGGCCTACCTGCTTATTCAGTAGCATCAATTTCAGCTAAATGGATTCTTTATAAGGCAATGGGAGACTGGTCCAAATGCTGCAGCGTTGGTCTGAAAATCTCAAAATTCAACATTTATTGAACTGAAAGGAATTGTTAGGGAGAGTAAGTTAATGCATATTGCTCATTAATAAATTAACCAGGGTTTTTACCCTGTGCCTAGACTAGTAGCAGTGATAGCCTATAATAAGTTAGGGCCCCCATTCAGTAAAGCACAAATCATGTTTTGACATGAGTGGGCATTGTACTCAATATTGCATGTTAAACATACTTAGTTTCTTAGTTTCTTCCCAGAATTGAAATCTAGTTGGGGGGGGACCCCCACAAACCACCCCCTTGACTTTAAAAGTTGCATATGTTTGTCTTGCAGTCTTTTACAAGTGTTTTCATGAAAATGAACCAACCCTGTCGCTTGTCCTGTTTCACTAAACTGTTCCAGAAGACACTTCATAGTCCAGCAGATCAAAAGACTCCCTTGGATTATTTTTCTGTTTTCCTCAACTGTTCAGTACAACTTAAGCCTTCTTGAAACCATCTTGGGGAACACTTGGGTGCATAGCTGCAGCCAGGGCGATGTGGAGAGCAGGGCTTGGGGGTTCAGGAGTTATGCCAAGTTGCACTGTTGTAACCCGAGTGCCAAATTTGACCTGCTGTGTCAAATAGGACACAACATTAATACTCTGCTATTGAACTGGTGGCAACTTAAATGCTGCTGAATGATGAATCAGCTTTCTAACTGTAGAAAAGAGCTCAAGTCACATAATGAATTAATTTACAAAGAGATAGCTGTTTATTTACTTTCAGTGCAGTTAATTTGTCACTTTTAAACTGACCGACTCTATTGGCTTATGCACCGTCTCTCCTGAAATTTGTTAAGGTAAGCAGGAGCGCGAAGTACAACAAATCAATAGTTTTGGCTGCTGCCTTAATGAAAAGACGACTGCAGTATCCATTATAATCATTAGGATATAAACTGGGCCAAATTCATCCTGATATGTGAGCAGGCTAGACTCCAAGCAAGTCTGTGCTTTCAGCAAAGTTCTGCTCGAGTGCATAATTTTTGTTCCTCTACAATATTCCATCTTAATGGTGTCACCCCGTGTGCTGAGTGAGATGTGCCTGTGCTCCCTGAGGCATGTTGATACTGAGGAGGGGAAACGGTGCAGAGATACCCGAGGAGGAGCTGGCCTGCATGGTGGATCCACACCACCATGCTGCACCATTCTGGTGCTGTTGCAGTTTGATAAGAGATGTGCCATGGGGATGAGCCTGGGTTTTCCTTCCCACAGTGCTGCTCTTTGCCTTGCATCGTAGAGAATCGGTTTGGAGCATTATCATTGTTGTGTTGCAGCATTCACTGTTAAATATTGTAGTTCATATGTGGTAGTAACCAGAAGCGTAGCAAGCATTTGCCAGCTAGAAGTATTTGCTGAAGTGAAATTTTACGTGTATTTGGTCCCACAGAGTTATGAATCCCTTCCAAATTTGTTTCAGTGGATTTACTTTCCTTTTCCAGGAGGCAGAGCTGGTACAAATTTGTAAAACAATAAAAACTCTCCTGAAGTAGAAGGCAACAGTTCCTGACCTCCTCCAACTTCATCCCTGGTTTCCCACTAGTACCTTAGCCAGCAGACTAAATTTCTCATGTGTTTACAACTCAACACATGATTCATAGCTAAAAAAACCCTGGTTTAAGACCTTTCTAGAGGTTAAAAAAAAAGGAACTTCTTTTTTTAATAGAGGATTCTTATTTGTTGATTCAAGCCTCAGTGGAGATTGAGTTTGTCACCAGCCTAAGTGCATAGTTCAAACTCATTGATTTTCTGTCTTCATTGGCCTATTTATTGACTCTTGGTATAAATGTCACAAGCTTGCCATTTAAGATTCCTGCACTGAGGGACACGTAATGTCATCCTGCCATTTATGGATTCTCTTTTTCCTTCTGTCTCCTGTTCAAAACTGCTTTTTTTTGTGTGTGTCCCTCTCATTCTTTTGGACTCCTGAGATGTAATCTATATGATGAAATACAGTCATCTACAGTCAGAACTAGTCACTGCAGCCTTTCCTCATAGTCAACAGAGAGAAATGGGCAATTGAGAAACATGATTAATTTTACCCTAAAGTAAGAATATGAAACAAGTTGGATGAATCATGCTCTAAAAATGTGCATTTTTCTCTGAACTATGAAAGGTCCTTGTATGACTAGCTCAGAGGTAGAGGTCTACACTAAACACCTTTGATCAGATGTAACCCATCTCTGTTAACTGTAAAGCAATTGTAAACAAGAATATATGCTGTCAGGTTCACATGCTAGATCATATGTGTAGACTCCTCTCTACCGGTTTGATGTTTTAGCCTAATTTCAGGGAATTGTCTTTCAATATGAAGCCCGCACATAAATGTACTTGTAAAAATAAGAACTGGAAAGAAGTGTTTTAAGAGTATAAGAGAGGAGAGTTGTGCAGCTAATATTTTATGATTTGTCATTTTCTGAGAATACAGTGCTGGACAGGAGCATCCCACCCTCTTTTCCATCTATAGAAAGTCATCAAGATCTGATGCTTTGACCTTACTTGCAGAAGTAGGTGGTTACCGTCCCCTTATGCAACTCAGGGGCTATGGAGAACCTCGAGCCATTTCTTTATCTCTAGTACTGCTTCCTGCCTCGTGTGTTTCTCCAAACTCCTCACCAGTCTGCTAATTGCAGCTCCTTAGAAGAGAATTGTGTAAAAAACCCTCTATATTTCCAGATAGTTGTAACGCAAAATGAGCAGAGATCTGTTAAAAATTTTTGTGGGATGACAGTGTTCTCTGAGTTTTCATCCTAGCGATGACTCTAATAGATATAACTAGTCTTCTGGAAATGGTCTCTGCTAGAGGTCCTCTACTGCTTTCATAAACCCCTGGGTTTTCTCAGCTGTGGTATGTACACCCTCATAGTGCTGATATCACAGCAAAATGGTGTATTTTTGCTGTCTCAGGAGCTGGTGGTGATTCCAGCAAATGCATATGGGTTTATGACACCACCTACCTTGGGTGACTAATTGCCATCTAGCAGTACCTCTTTTCTGGCTGCTGTGGGGACTTGGACAACTAGCGAGACTTCCTGACTTCTCAAAAGGTTGAGTTAGATGAGATCACTCCTCGCCTAAATGCTGACGTCTTCCTTCTCATTTTTTAATGATTTGTGGTTCAGCTAAACAGCACTTTTGCCTCAAGCTCCACTTTTTAGTCTGGCATGTGTTTCTACTCTGTGCATAGTTGATGTAACAGCCTGGCACTCAAAGAGTTTCTATATTTACCCCTACACTACCCGTGGATGTACTAGTAATAGCAAATGAACAAAATGAGTTCTAGAGGAGCACAGAGACTAGACACACTCGGCATCTTCTGCTGCAGAGACTTCTGTAAGCTTGATCGGAGTTGGTGTGGCAGTGCCCTGGGATGCCAGGAATGACTAACTCCACTGCGTAGGTGGGGAAACTGAAGCAATAAGTCTTTTTCTGCTTCTCAGGAAAGCATTGAAACATCTTCTTAAGTCCCATTGAAATCGAACATGAAGATAAAATAGTGGTATTAATGAAATGCTTAGGGGATCTTTAATGTTCTTGCAAAGCCCATAAGCCTGGACTTAGGCAATGCTTTCAAAACTTACTAACCTCATTTCCTAAGGTTATTCAGGAGTCTGAGTCCCCTTATTTTCATTGGGACTTCAAATTTAGGCATTAGCTGGCACTGATTTCCACCCCCGTCGAGGCCCCCTGATAAGAACACAAGCTGGAGATGACCCTGTTAATTTGTTATCTTTAGGTGTTTTCAGCCCTGAAATTCAAATGAATAAGCCAAGCCTGACTTTCATGGTGCTGAAATCTTAAAGATACTATTAAATGGAGGTGGAGTGAAAATTATTACAGACTCCGTGGATTTATTTATGGTGCCAAGGACAGCAGTTGGATCTTCTATTTTGATACCTTTTAAGGTACCTCATGAGTGATAGAAATTCCTGACAAACTGTGGCTAGAGCCTAAAAAGAAGCCAGTTGGTGTTGGAAAACCCTAATCATGTCTTCAAACGATTAATAATGGAAACTAGAAACACCAGATGATATAGTTTACAATAAACCAGACCTGCCCGCACTGTTATATCTGTCTGGCAGAAGGGAATAAATTTATTGCTTCAGACTCTTTGCATCTTGTCTCCGTATTCTAAAATATTTTTCGGTTATTGTGTATGCAAGTTGAAGGATACTTTCATTTATTACCTTTTGAGTGGTCTGATAAATATTTATGTGGGACCGTTACTAGCATTTCCTTGAAACAAAATCAAGTAAAAACGAAAATGGTTTTTGATACGTGATTTTTTTCCCCTCACTTATTTAATTTTATGAGAGCATATAGGAGCTAGTGGGTAAATCTGGGCAGACTCACTTGTAGAATTGAATTCATTGTAGAGTTTTGAGGCATTAGTATTACATATGTTCTTCATTTTCCTGGTGAGTGTAGGCAAATTTCATTGCCCAGAGCCAGTATTTCAGAGCCACTTCATTATCCCAGGCTTCTAAAACCAGTTTTCAAAGTAACTTCAGGCCATACAACAAGAGAAGTGCCAGTGGGTGTTGCTGGGCTCAGGAAAGGGCTCGTGGGGGAGGCACTTGCAGCTGTCACTTGGGACTGGAGATCATCGGTCCTCAGCCTGGCTGTGATGGCTCTCTTGAGCAGCCTCTCTGGGAAGGAGCATGCCAGACAGATCACAGAGCACGGTCCTGGCCAAAATCTGGTCTGTCATCCTGTATCTGTGTCAGGCATGAATAAAGCATTCCTGGCAACAGCTATTTCTGAGTCGGCAGTACTGCGTTATCGTTGTTCTGTGAGTTATCTCTGGCAGCTTTTAGTAGTGCAAGCTTTCCTTCATTTATGATTTCCAATTTTAGGAAAGTAATTGTTAACATTTTTCTTTTTCTTTAAAATTAGCTGTGGTGGAAAAACAAGGTTTTTTGATAAATTCTGTGTCTGTGTGTTTATAATTTCCCTGTCATTTGTAGCTGTAAATTAGTAAAGGAACAAGGCTTGTCTTGGTTTCACTGTAGTGAATTTGTTTAAGTTTTTAGTTAATAATATGAACGCTAAAATAATGCATCAGCTTACGAAAAATATTTACTGTAAAGGGCCCTTAGATTCATTCTGACATACTTCGAAAGCTTCCTAAGTGAGGCTAGTCATGCAGAATTGTTCCGTTCAAGCTGTTCAGCTCTCTTGGCTTTATACCCCATAAAACAGCTCATGATGTACAATTTTTATAGCTAGCTGTAATTTGCATGTTTTCCCTTCTTTGGAAAATGTTTAGAGAATCTCCTTCATTATTCAGGATGCTCCTGATGATAGGACATTTCATCTCAAACTCCAAATAATTTATTTATTAATAAAGAAATGTGCAGTTTTTATTTCCTCCTAGCTGTCACCTTTATCACCCTTGAGATTTGTTTCCAACAGTATTTTGTACTATTACGTGTTCTGTTATTCTCTCCCTTAGCGTATAAGCCCAGAAGTGACCCCTATGTTATCCCGTGTATCACGGTCCATTACATTATACACAAGGGCTTCTGCAGAAAGCTTCTGCCCAAAGTGTCAGCGATGGGACCAAGCCACAAGGAACCCAGTTAGATGAGACTGGAGGAAAACTGACTTCCAGTATCTGGTGTTCAGTCTGAGCATCTGAGCACCAGCTTTATCCTGGCATCACTTCAGACCATGATCTGCCTTCCCATGTGAGAAATTCATGGTAGTTCAGAGGGAACTGGAGAAAAATCCATTTTAGCTCTTCCAAGGCACCAATGGAAGCCCAGGGGCATTGAGCAGTGATGTTGTTAATGCAAAACTGAAAGCTTATGAGCATGTGGAGGGCAGTATGAGCAGTCCTGTCCTCCTGGGATGTACAGAGGAGGATGTTTCAACAGTGTCTATGATTACGTGGAGCCATTTTGGTGTACTGCCTAATCCTTTCCTGAAACAAGTCCAAGACAGAGGAATGCCCAGTGGCCAATAAAATCGAGGACACATCCTGCTGTCTGACCCTTGCAGCAGGTTGTGTGGCTTTTTTAGGGAGCCGTAGAACTGGACAAAGTTGGTCATGGGACTACTTTGGAGCAGAGACAGGTGGTAACACTGGACTATCAAAAATACAAGTCCATATATCTCTTCCCCTGCTTCAGTACATATGCAGGCTCCAGGATTTACCTTGGAAGCTGGATTAAAGGGTGCTTTTTATGAAGCTGTTTGCAATTCAAGGACTACAAGTAATGGCAAATCAGGCACTTGCTTGGAAAGCTCTTCCAATCTTTCATTGCTCCCATTGCTAAAAAATTGTGTCATATTTTAAGGCTGTTTGGCTAATTTCAGTGTTCAAGTCTTGGAACTTGTTAGGTCTTTGTCAGCAAGGTAAAAAGAAAATAATAAAAAAAGTCCTTTTGCTGTCAGATCTCTTTCTGTTTGTACGTACGTGTTTACCTGAAAATAGATGCTGGGAGATGAGCTTCTATAGCTCACGGAACAGATTCTTTTAATCTGTAGTCTGCTGTTTAATATAAACATCTTTATTACATTTTATACACTTATGGTGTCTTATTAGCATTGAAGTGTTGCCAATAAGAAATAACTGAGAGAAAGCCAAACAGTGCATGTGGGGAGGGAGTTTTCATTGCAGTTGGTTTGAATTAGGCATTCGCACTAATAAATTTTTGTGTTTCTCAGAATTAAGTTGTCCATTGGCATCAGCCTGATGATTTTGCCCGTGCCTAACAAAAAAAAGGGTAGATCTGTTTAGTTGTGGTTAGGAGTTTGTCACATCTTTCTCTTTTTCTGGGGATGTTTTGAGGACAGCTCTGCAGGCTCTGTACCTACAGTGTTTTGCAGAGCACGGGGCAGGGACGTGGGGTGGGAAGCTGCATGATCTCTCACTGCTGGCTGGGCCCTGGGCTGCCCTCCCTGGCACCATAATCAGGTGACATGGGGATTAAGTTGGACATGTAACATGGGGCAGTGTTCACCTCATATTGCTTCGCTCCCCTGGTTAAATATCTCATGTAGGTTGGACATGAACATGTTGCTCAGCTAAGGTGAGATGAGTCCTACTCCAGGTGGTGAAATGTGGTTAGGTGGGTCCTGCCCATGGTACCTGCCCTCTGCTTGGCCAAGTCCTGCTTTGGCATTCTGTGGGAATGGGAAGTGTGTGAAGATGTAGGACTGTGCTTGGCTTCCTCCGTGCTCTCTGCATCAGGGGAACAGGAAAGAAAATGGGGAGCGTGGGTCTGCAGAGAGCTGCTCTACCCTCCAGTGCATCCCCCTGTCTAAATGCCTGGGGACATAAGGATGTGCTGCAGAACTTACCTACTCCTCCATTTAGACACACGTGTTGGTTTTTTGCTCTTGGATGTTTGTACCGCGTCCTGTAGATAGTAAACACACAACATCTTTATAGCCAACTATGCCTCAACTTTGCAGCTGTTCCCCACTGGTGACAGTCTGGTTACCACAACCCCCCCTAGAGAGGGAGGCAGCCTGAAGCTGCTTCTCTTAGGAAATACTTTTCAGTTACTTTGATGATATTTTCATCTTGGAGTTGAGCAAAATGTGCTCACTGTACATGTACGAGTGATGTCTCTCCAAGGTGACGGACTGGAGAGGTGTGCAGCTCTGGGGCTAAGGAGATGCTGAGGTTTGGATCTGGCTTGAGCTAGGTGGCTGCTTTTGCCAGTGAAAATCAACTTTTAGTTATAAACCTGAGCTCGTGACCATTAGCACTGATGAATAATCATCCTAGCGACTATAAGGAATGAAATTAAACTTTCCTGCTTTAATTTATGTCAGGACTAATTATGAAGAAGTGTTTACGTTGGCCTGAGAGTAATCTGATTGTATGTGGTTCCAATAGCTCTCTGCTTCCACAGTGTGACAGCTAGATCTGCCCATCTTTCACAGTTGAAGCCTTTGGTTTTTCAGTTTTACTAAAATTTGCATAGCAAATTCATTTCTGATTTTAGATCATTGCAGCCCATAATGAATTATATGAATAATTATTTGGGGATTTTTCCTTTTCATTTGAAAGTTTTACTGAGAATTTGTGTTCTGGAAATGTAACTTTACACACAGGTCATTAAAAATAGTTTTGCTTCTCACCACTGCTTCAGTGTATAAGGTAAAGATTTTGCAAAAAGAAAAAAACAAACCCTAACTGTGAATCAGTTAAATTTTAATAACTTTTTTTCCCAAAAGCTTTATTTTTATGAGAGAATAACTATGGGATTTAATTAAATTTGCCAGAATACTTCACAGTCCCAGAACACCTTTCATCTAAAGTACACAAATTATTTTTCACATTTTAATGAAGGAAGCTCTTTGATGTACAACATTTATGTAGTTTCCCATTTTACTGAAAGGGTGTGAAAGGTGTAGATAAGTTAATAGTTTGATTCTTTTTCTTTGGGGGGCAGGGAATGACAATGTAGAAGTTCATTAAAAACAGTGGGAACTTGAGGTGTTCAGCATCTCTGTGATGAAGCTGTACTTGGCCATAGCATACAGTGGTGGATGGGACAGATTTTTCCAGCTCCCAACATGTCTTTCAATGCGAGACCACCCTTCTTACACTATACAGGATCTCGGAGCTGGTTTTAAAAGGATTTTATTGTTTCTTCTTGAGATGGTCTTTAAGGATGAATTGGTTGGCGCTGCACTACTTCTGTTGGCTATATTAAGTGGGGTTTATTACTTTGCCTTAATTATCATTAAGCAGTAACTCAGGTGATGGCAGATAGCAGTCCAAGGCATCATCAGTGACTAACGCGGCTTCCTATGGGATGATAACCTTATATTTTGGTGTTGCAAGGAGAGCACTGGATAGTGTCAAGCACCAGCAGTGTGACCCAATCCAGGGATAGCCGGAGTCCTGGGCTGCCTGTGGCGGATCTCAGGGCTGCCGGCAGCCGGAGGGGGATCTGAGCAAAACTTCAGTGGGACTTCAGGGGTGATTCTTCTGGGCAGTGCTGGGTGCTCTGAGCGGCTGCGGGTCCTTCCCAGGGATGGGGCAGCCTCCCTCGCTTTAACCTTTCCCAGCACCGCTCCTCAGAGACACCTGCCTCATCCTTCTCCTTAAGGAAATGCTGAATTCAGCAGATTCAGCCCACGTGAGCTACTTCCATTAGAAGCCTCACAAACTTTTAATGTGTGATTTTTCCTCCCACAGTACCAGGGATGGGGAGGTGTGTTCTGTGCTTTCGGTACCTACATGTAGAGCAAATTAATGGTGTGTCTTCATCTCTGTGACAAGCAGTTACAGCAGCCATTTGCTAATGAGATGAGGTGCTTTTTGCGAGCGTGTGGCTCCTTTGCATCCTAGTGTGGCTCTACGTTTAATGAGATATCTTCCTTTTAGGAACATGTAGTTCGATGTCGGCAGCAAGCTGCTTCTGAGGTGCAAAGCGTTCTTCTGGAGAAAGGCAAAATAATCAAAAAGGAAGACTGTGCCTATGGCGACATTTGGAGAGGAGATGGGGACTGTTTATGAGGCAGGAGCAGGACTGGCATTTAGCTGTGCTGGCTAAAGGGTAAATGGCAAAATCTTTTTAATGAGTGTGACCTAATGAATTTAGGACTCCTGACTCTAGAGTTTGGCCACCCATCAATTTATTGTCAAAACCCATTGCTGCTTCCCTCTAAAGATGGAATGTAATGTCTAAATTATCTGAACTATAAAGATTGAATTTGTTGATGCTGGAAATGGAAAAAAAACATTCTACTGGTGGCTGGCTGTAGCCATTGCTGCGATGCAAAGTGCTGTACTCCTATATTGTTAGGAGTGCAGAAGGGTTTGTGATGTCTTCGTGTAAACATACCAGTGTTTGAAACTTTTTGCATATGTTTCAGCTGTTTCATGGGGATTTCCTTTAATTGCTTAATCTTTCATAATGAACATTAATCTGTCATTGGCAAAGATAAAATCCAGCTAATTCTCAGAAAATCTGTTTCTCTTTCTCTGTACCCACAAATTAAAACTCCTCTGATACCAGCTGGAAGCTCTATCTAGATATTGAATGTGGTCAGAAATAACCATGTGGTCACAGGGAAGGTAACCGTGCTGCTTTACACGTCATAATACAGTCCACTTTGACAGGAGGATTTTGGCTCCTAGAAAGTCCCTGGAGGCGATGGGAACCTCTGGCAAAAGAGCCATAATCCCCTTCCCCAGGTCACCCAGGTCCAGGAGATACCATCTTCCCCAGCGTGGTTCGTGAAGGGCTGATCTACACAGAAAAAACAGCTTTTTCTGGATTAACTTGAATTGCTTGTGAAGAATGCCATCTTTGCAGTAAAATAAGGCTGTGATTCCCTGCTCCCTTTAACCTGTTCTGACCGCAATAAATGCAGGACCATTCCTGGTCCTGACTGCTGCTTCCTACCACCTCCCCGCAGTGGCTGTCTTTTCACATAGCCACTTGGTGAGCCAGTTCAAGAGGGCAATCAGAGGAGAGCTCAACTGTTTTGGAGAAAAGAAGTGAGAGGATCAGTTCTCTGATTGGATTTATGGGCCCTGCAAACACTAGGCATTTTGGTGGAGGTAGAGAAGGGAGATCAGGTATAAAGTTAAGGGTTGGGTTGCCCTTTTGATGCTTGTGTGATCTTATGCTGGATTAATATGACTGTGACCCCATGGGTCTGAGAGCATCCACGCAGGGAGTTGCATTGGTATAGCTCATGTCATTAAAATTCATACTGAGCCATATATAGACATTTACAACTTGTCCATATAGGAAATTTGTAACTCCCTGTTTTGTAGAGGTTGCTCGATGGAGAGTCGTCCTGATAAACCAGAACTGATTTTAGCAGGAAGGAGGAATGGCTTGGAAATAACACAGGGCGAGAGCTGCTGCTTTTTTTCTGGCTTTGGTGTGGAAGCAGCAGCTGTGACGGAGCGAGCAGGATGTGTGCTAACATGGGGATTCGGTGTGTTAGCTGATTAGGATGCTTATTTGCTATGTGGTGTTTACGGTGTGGGCCCCTGAGCCTCGAGCTGAAATCACAAGTCAGAGCAACTATCAGATGGATAAAGTTGCTTACTATATGTTACAGAGAGAGATAAAATCCCTCTGGCAGTGAGACTAACCTTTTCATGCCTCGCTTTACCTGTCTGTACAATAAGGCTAATGATCATCACATTGTCAAAGGCATTTTTGTGCCAGTTATGAGTCTCGCATGATTAATGGCTTTAAAATGCTATGAGTGATTTTGATGGAAAGGTATCAAAATGCATTGCAGCGGTTGTGTGTAATGCTGTTGCTTGGTATTTGGAGTGGGATGGTGTTAAAGGAGAAGTCCCTTCAGGAGTCACTTCTTTCCCAGTTTAATCTCTGAGGAGAACTGTAGCATCGTGATGACCTATTTAAGCTAGTATATTTATTCCAAATAATTAACTATAGAAATGTTACATTGACTGCACTGGACATGCCCAACAGCCGTGTGCTCAGGTTGCCCGATTGGTCCTTTCAGCCTATCAGGGCTGAATTATGCTCCAAAACCTGGCTTACTGCAGTGCTGGGTGGAAACAAAATAGAAAATAAATTTCAGGATTAAATGAGACGAATCCTTACTGTTGCTCCCTGCCTGCCATAACCAGCTTGTCTCTGTTTGGCCTGGCCAAGGGACTGGCTGTAGCTCCATGCTACAGCTAGTTCTATGATGCATTGTTTTAAGGGGGTAAAAAAATGAAGCTACAGTATTTTTTAGGCATTCTTGCCAGTTGTGGAGCTGATGGCCAGAGGTGGAAAGGGCTGTGCCCGAGCTGTGAGCTGCTTGCCAGCAGTGCCGGCCACATGGGCTGTGGGACAGCCCATGGCAGAGCACACCCAGAATGTGCTGCCTCTGCATCCGTGCCATGGTTTAATGCATGCAACATGAGCGTAGCAAGGTGGGAAGGCTGTAGGCGAGGGCAAGGCACACTGGGAGCTCAGTTGACGCTTCTCTCTTCATTTACCTTAATAAATAGTTTCGGCAGCTACTAGCTAACCTGCCTGCTTAGAGTAATTGCCATGTCAGTAAGCAGCCTTTGCCATGATGTCCTTGTTTTAAATCCAGTACGAGGCTCACCAGAGAGGTGACAAGAATTAATCTGAGCAACTAATTCCCATTTTTGGGCTTGGGGCCAGGCAGTTCGAGGCAGCACACAGAAGCTGGGGAAGCAGATTAATGCTGCCTGCAGCACGTGATATTTTGGCTCAAAAATGTGCTAAAGGAACGCGTCTAGCATGGCTTCACTGCCTTGCCAAATCATTTGCTGTGTTATGTGGTGTAAAAGACAGTAGTAGTTCTTTTAGGGAAGGATGCTCCGCCATCTCGTATTCCTCCCATTTTTCGACTCTCTTTCAGTAACTGTGTTGACTTCTACACCACAATCAGAGTTGGAGACCTCTCCTTTCTTTCATGTGATGCTTGACCTTCTCTGTTTTTGAGGCATTTTTTTTGTTTTATTTTGTTGGGGTTTTATACTTCAGTGTGTGGAAGTGTCTTCCTTCCTAGTACAATCTAAATTCCAAGCTACTCCCCATCAAACCCCGCATTGTCTCCACATTGCAGTACTTTAACTCCAGAACCACTTTTTTTTTTTTTTTCCTTTTCAGTTTTTCACTAATCTGGAACTAAAGCACAGAGCTGGAAATCTTCCTAAAGATTTCAGGAATCCGGTGCTTATCGTGGTTGGGAATAATCTCATGTGCCAGTGTCACAGCCTGACCTGGCTGTGCAGGGTTAGGGCTCAGTAGTGCAGAAAAGGAGGTTTTATTTAATGGAAGTGCCTAAGGATAACACAAACACAAAGATTAGTGATGCTACAGCCTTGGTTGAGTTGCTTGATGTCACTGAACTTAATTTATTTATTGAATTATGTGTTCTAAAGATGTGGAAGCCTTGGGATGGAAGATATTACAAAGACTTTAAAGAATTATTAAACTACACAGCAATAAAATGCTTTTCCCTGTCCCTAATCATTCATATATTGTCCTTTTTTTTTGTGAAAATGGCTTTGTGTTTCTAATCAGCTGGTAAGGAAGCAGGTCTCTCGGTAGCAATATTGCTAATGGTGATAAGCAAAGGCAACACGGGGAGGGAATGCACGCTGAAGGTAATGTTCCCTGGTCCTTGTCACCAGCCTCCATTTTGACTTTTTCATTTGTGGTGGCAATGAGTGATGTTAAGAGTGTCTCCTGGGCAACATACTGCCTGTGTGGTGTGATTTATGGACCACTATTTTAGAGAAGCCACAATATTCTGCTTCATTCTGAAGAGAGCTTTAAAAACATACAAAAGTTGGGAAAATATTATCTGTCTTTTAAAAACAAGATTCATGAACAGATGTATATATCTATTCTGTCACCATACAGATGGGCAGAAAATGTTTAGTTGTCATGGCAGCGAAATGTACAGTATCGCAGATGAAAAAGAAATATAAAAAAAAAAAGTACAGTCTTGCCAGTTGTTATACCATGGCAGCAGCTGCTGAATTTGAGTTTTATTGTCCTGAAACTTAAACTCAAAATATTTCACGCCATGTTTCTCATCAGCGACAATATCTGCGTCCTCTAACCTTCCTGTGATTTGCCTTCAGAGCTCTTCACCCTGGGAGGCATCGGCATTCTCACCTCTAGTTATTTATTTAGATATAGTTTCTCTCTTGAATGGGAACTGGGCAGTAAGCAGTAGATGGATATGTCTGTTGTCATGAAGAAACTCCTAGATGAATTAACATTTCTATTTTGTTGTTAATTGAGATTTCCACATTGGTGAGCGTGATGGGTTACACCTTGATGTAAGGGTGGAATAGGAACTATTTAGGCTTGTTGTGGTTTAACCCCAGTCAGCAACTAAGAACCACACAGCTGCTCGCTCGCTGCCCCCCTCCCCCCAGTGGGATGGGGGAGAGAATCAGGGAAAAAAAAGTAAAATCCATGGATTGAGATAAAGACAGTTTAATAGGACAGCTGAGGAAGAGTAAATAATAATAATAACAAATAATAATAATAATAATGATAAAAGAATATACAAAACAAGTGATGCACTATGCAATTGCTCACCACCCGCTGACTGATGCCCAGCATGTCCCCGAGCAGCGATCGCTGCCTCCCAGCCAGCTCCCCCCAGTTTCTATACTGGGCATGATGCCATATGGTATGGAACAGCCCTTTGGCCAGTCTGGGTCACCTGTCCTGGCTGTGCCCCCTCCCAGCTTCTTGTGCACCAGGCAGAGCAGGGGAAGCTGGAAAGCCCTTGACCAGTATAAGCACTACTTAGCAACTGCTAAACCATCAGTGTGTAATCAACATCATTCTCATACTAAATCAAAAACACAGCGCTATGCCAGCTACTAGGAAGAAAATTAACTCTATTCCAGCTGAAACCAGGACAAGGCTGTAATCAAGATTCCTGTATGTCTGTATATAAAATGAGCAGACCTATCTACATGTTTAGACCAAAGTAAAACATATACAATATCCCTTATATTTCATACTCTTTGCTAGGTAATATTGACAATATTTTTTAAATCTCACATTTTGCTGTCTTGATTTTTATTCTCCCCACTGCAGATATTTGGAAACAAAACTATAAAACTTCTTTGTGGCTATTAATTTCCCTTTCTGCTCTCTAGGCGCGATGTGGCAGAGTGGCTGTAGATTACTACACTGTATGGCCATGTTTTAACCCTCCCTTCAATTGCTTAATTAAATTTACAAAGAAATAGTGTAGCATATTTGTATTATTCATTGGGATGTTCTGCTCTGAAAAAACAGTCAGTGAAAATGAAATAAGACAATTCAGAGGACTGTGTGGTGGTGGTGGTGGTTGGGAAAGTGTAGGGTCCCTTGTCCACCAGCACAGGGTGGGGTTGTGCTCAGCCCCTGCAGCCCTGAGGGCTCAGGCCATGGCAATGATGGACCTTGAGGGTGGCCTTGGTCCCTCCATAATGTCTGAAATGGGTGTGCAAGCACCCATCTGCTGGTGCAGGGTCCTGCTATTTCACCTGGGGCACAAGTACAAGGTATGTGCTAATATCAGCAGGAATTAAGCTACTTGCCAATGGGCACATGAAGGGGTAGTAGTAATTAAGTAATTGTCTATAGTAAACTCAGAGGAATCATCAAAATTGCTTCTACTGCTGTGTCTTGCTGGATGGTTTTAAACTGATTTTTCAACTGTCTTCCAAAAAAAGAGAAGTGAGAGTTTTATCTTCCACCTGACTTTACTTCTGGTTGCTGGTACCAGTTATCTGCTCTGTGGGTTTCATGTAATATTGCGAATGTTTAGGGTGCATCCTCTTGGTAACTGCAAATGAGGTGTAGCCATTTCCATTTAAATGACCATTTTTTTTTCCTTAGCTGCTTGAAGCGGTGTTTCATTTTTGGAATAAATAAACAGAGTGCCAGGCTCTCTGAAGGTCAAAACTGTTTACAGAGCTCTTCCCTGCTTGGCTTTTGTTTTCTCAAAAAAGGAAAAAATTAAACTGGGATTTCTGGGATTTTAGGATTAGTTAATGTATTTACCCAGCCTTTAAAAGGTAATTTTCATGGGATAGAGAGATCTTGTTTACAATGTGTATAAAAAGATTAAAAGGAATTAATTTAATTGTGTAAGACTATTAAGTAATCTCCTGCCTTCTGCTGTGAACCTATCATACCTTCAGCTGTGTTACACTTTCTATTTCTACTTCTTCTTAATCTTCAATTAACTAGAAAGCTTTCTCCCATTTTTAATTCTCTTATTCCCTTTCAAAGCCTTCTCTAGCAAATTCATATATACCCTGGTATGTCCTCTCCACCTGTCTATCTGTCATGGGTTTTCTTATTGTCCCTGCCACCAGCATGGGGCCCTGATTCAGCTAAGTGCTTTTAACCCAATGAAGCCAGTGGGATTTAAATATCTGTCTGAGTGTTTTGGAATGGGATTAGCTTTACTGAACTCAGCCCTTTATGAAAGCAATGTTTTAGTCTGTGTAGCAGTAAATGGAGAGCTGAACCAGAGAGAAGATGCCACTGAGAAGAAAGATGTGCTCACGCTCAGCTTGCAACCACTGAGTATTGAGGAGTCTTCTGTTAGTATGGTTTAGGCTTTTAAATTCTTCTGTAAATCCAAATGCCTATTGCCAGAGTTCAAATCCAGTGAACCAGTCACAGGACTGGCCCGTCCTGCTGGGTCCATCTTCTCCTCTTCACCAGCACAATCTTGTTCCTACCTAAGGAAGAGAAGTTGACTGAGCATGGGGGAAGAAGTTAATGGCCAGCCTTGCCTTGATGTAAATGCCAATGTTTTCATTTACATCACCTAACAAGAAAATGGCCTTACTGAGGAAGATTTCTCTTTCCCACATCATCTCCTCTTCCTTTCACAGCTGCTGTTTGTTTCTTCTCTTTCCTTTGCATGATCCTTAAGTCTTTACTCCTTGTATACAAGGGGCCAGCACCGTGATGTCTTCTGCCTTTACTCACAAAACAAGACCCATAAATCTTTGCGTTGAATTGCTGCCAGACCCTTGCGTTGTCTCTTGCAATGATCTCTTTCTGTCTTCTCCTAATGACTGCAGGCTTTTCTTTCCAGGGGTGGCAGATGGAGTGGTAGCTCCCCCTGAAAGGGTCTCGCCCTGCACGGACCAAGAGTCTCCTCTTTCTTTTATTAACCTCAGCCTTATTGTGCTGCTGGTGTTCTTCAAAGTAGCTCACGTAATGAAGGAGCACAAGTGCCACTGAAAGTCAGATTTCCTAAATCTTTTTCTTGGTAGGTTTGAAAATCCAACCTTGTTTCTATACGGGTAGTAAGGCCAAGAGCCACAAGAACACCAATGTCCTCATGCTTTCCTACATGCCTAATTTTGTGTGTTTCTGGGTCAGAATTTGTGTTTGAACTTACTAGGGCTAAGTACTTCACTGAGCTTAGTCCTAATTTTGCCCAGCAGTAGCTGGCACATGCTCTACCTCTTCCAGTGGAAGAGTTCCCCCGACAGATCATGGCTCATTTTTTGCAGGTGTCTTCTGTGGCTCTTCGTCCGTTTGAAGTGTGGCAGACTTCAGAAGTACGCCAGCTAGAAAACTTCAACTGTTATTTTTCTCTCTGGGTGCATATTACTCGTGTGATCATTGGGTCTGATCTTACGGGTGCATGCTAGAGCTCGCTGCCGTCTTAAAAATGTGCATGTGGCGTGGAAAGATTCATGGATATGAGCCCGTGCTAGTTCACAACCGGTAAATGAGCTAATGATGATACATCTTCCCCTCCCTGCTGCACTCAGAATTTTTATTACAAGGCCAGTGTCATTTATTTTCATCTCTTGCAAATCCTCCCTACATCCTTCCCCATCCTAATCATTTCCCCTGAAAAACACCTACTGCAGTGACCTCCATTTGACTACGAAATTGAAGCACTAATCAGCAGGGCTGGTATCCGTGAGGTTTTCTAAGTGTTGCATAGTACAGACACCTTTCTAGCTACATTAGCCCCGAAAAGGCAACGCTTACATTTTTAAGCAGTACAGACCCAGATATTTCCTTATATGTGAACTTTTGTCTCAGCATCAACATCCCTTCTAAGAAGTAAATTTAAGGAGACAATTTGAGTGTAACTGTTTGCAAAGTGCAAAGTTCACCATTAGTTTAACCCACCACCCTCCAGGCTAATAGAAATCATGTAAGGTTAAACATATTAAAATGAAGTGCTTCCTGCGCTCAGGAGCAGCCTGCATGGTATTTTTCTTGTGAAAATTTTAATTATGGATGTTGGTGTCCTCCGGTTCTGCCTGTACAGTGAGCCCTGCCATGAGTGTCTGCTTTGTGAATGGCACTTCCACATGCCAATGGCATGCAAAGCAGTCATAAATTTCTATTTTAATGTCAAATTCTTGGATGTACATAGCTCCTGTTTCAAGTAGGAGCCAGGACGTAAAGATTGGAGTGCATGCCTCAGTGGAGAGAGATTTTCTGAATTTTGGAAGGGGACTTGGACAGGTCATGCTCTTATCTAAAGAAATGGATTTCAGCTGAATTTTGAAAAGGACAAATGTGTGTCTGCATTATGTATTTATTACTTAATGTCAAGAAGTGAATTATGGGTTTGGCAGATCTGTGTAATAGATGTCCATAAGAGATTCTGGCAGCCTAAGCTGAATGAAAGAGCAGATTTGTGGACTAACATGTCTGTAAAGGAATTATGTTTTGACTTTGTGCAAGATTTGTTAAAATATATTTTTATTCTGTTTTGGTAGTGGTACATGACTAATACATTGAGTAAGTGCATGCGTGGGTGTACAGAAGCCTGCTGAATGGCGTATTTTTTTAATAGAAATAATTCAGTTCCTGACTTTTGAATACTTGATGAAGTCGTAAAAATCAGTGATCGGAATTGCCTCGACCTCACAGGGCACTTCATGCTCTTTCAGACCCATTGTGTTATAACCTTGGGCCCTCATTTTAAATTTCCCAAATGTGGGGGCTTCTTCCATTCACGCTGCAAGACTTTTTTTTAGCGTAGGGACGTGTGACTGTGTTTGGGCAGGGGGTAGCAATCCTCACTACTTTTTTCTTATAAATACTTCTGGGTGCTCAATCAGAGTGCAAAGTGGTACTGCACTGCCCATCGCGGGAAGCCTTCTCCTTCCCCCTTCTCAGCATCCGCCTTGGGGTGACTTTGTGTCCAGATACCTGCCCCTCTTTCCCACAGTGCACGGTGGGCTGATTAAGGGGGATTTCCTTTTTGCCACCCAGCCCCTCCTTCCTCAGCCTCATCATTACTTCAGTGACGTCCAAGTGTCTGGCATGGTGACAAATAAGCCCTTTCACGCGCCAGTAGTTCAAAGAGCTGAAGCTGAATCCTGACATGTCCCTGGGCTCTCCCTAAGACCATGTTTCTAGCTGCAGTTCATGCATTTTTTTAAATAATTATATTTTTAGCACATTAGAGTACCTCCCCCTTTTTTTCCCCCTCTTGTCTTCATACCTAATTAGTCATTCCCTAAATAAATACCATGGTACCTCCCAAATTACTTGCATCATGAGGGAATGCAGTTCTGTCTCCCAAATACAGCCTGTTTCGTGCTGCATGGGAATGATGGATTTGTCTCACAGATAAATTTACTGGGAACATTTTTCATAACTGTTTAGCTTGGGGCATGTTTATGTTTTGAATCACATCTCACATTTTTTGAGGTTTCTCTTTTTTTGGAGGTTACAACTGTCTCATTACTTGAGGAGGGACAGCGTGAATTTTCTTAGTGTTTCTCCTGATGGTCTTCTTGGTCCTTTGAGGGTACTGTTGTCCCTGTTTGAGCTACCTGTTTCTTATATTCCAGCAACGTGGTACAATTTGGTAGCTTCTTGGTACCTTCTGATTGACTACCAGTTCCTAAACTTAAAAAATGGCATATTTCAGCTTTTAATGTCCTTCATATGTCTCATAGTTTGTGCATATATATTTAACTCTCAGTGTTGTTCTCCGGATTTAGCTGGAAGGCAATGCTTACCATGAGATAAAGGTAATAAAATGATGAAACTGTAGTTACACTCTGAACTCCTAATTTAATGAAAAAATCACCCGAACGATAAAGTGTGTAATTATGCTGATTTTCATGACATTTGGGTCACAAATGGATTCTTCCTTGTGTACAGATGACATCAATTAATACCCGTTACAGCTTTCTGTTAAGTCACAGATTTGGCAATGCTTTTATATTAAGTGGGCATTAATTCTTGCTAAATTGTGAAATGAGTCTTTCTGTATTACTTCTTCCATCCAGACAAATACCTGGAGAGATTCTTCTTTGTCCTAATGCTAGAAGAAGGTTGTACCATGGGAAGTTCCTTCTACTGGGAACATATCTTCTTGGGGAATAAGTCTGTCAAACTTAAAAAAAAAATATTTTCAACTAATTTAATATTCCATTTACATGGAAGTATAGATTTATATGGAATATTTATAATGTTCATGTCTGTATTGTTGAAAGAAGACAGCTATGAAGACTGTAGTTCTTTACTTATACCCTAAAAGTTTGGCAGAGCAGCAGAGATGTCAAGTTCCCTGGGCTAATCAGAGCACTTCATCATTACCGTCCGGAATGAATAGGGCAAAGCTGCCCAGTTTCCATGCTAACGCAAATCTGTCTTCTCTACTGAAAAGATGTGGTAGGTGGCTAATGTGAGTGCTGAAACTGGAGTGAGTTCACAGACAAATACTGTCCAGGCCATTTCTTGGCAATTTCATGTTACAGATAAATGAATCTTTCCACCATATGGTAAGAGGTAAGAACTGCATGACCAAATCAAAAACTAAAGTCCAGCTGAGACTGGGAGGAGAGTAAGGAACCATGTTTCTGATGTCTCCTTGCTCTTAGATGAACATTTTTCCCCTTGAAATACCTTAGCACTTTTAAAGAAATTGCTATTTCTGTAGAATGCAGTACTTACAGCGTATGTAAAGGGATAGTATGTACATCTGAATTTTATATAGGTATAAATAAATATATGCAAATTGCACAGTAATAATTTTCCTCAGGTTCTTTATAGATCTCACTAGGAGAAACTGCCTTTTTTTTTCACTTCAGTGTGATGTTTTGAACTTAACTCCTTCCTCTGCTGTGCTATTATTCTTTGATATTTCATTAATTCTGACTAAATTTTGTTGGCTGAATGATAAGCATGGTTCTAATTTCTGAAGAAATGCTAATAAAGGATGGCATGCCATATTTGGGATTTTTATTGAATTTAATTAATAACAAAGTGAGTTAATCAGGTAACATTCACCTTGAACTTTTTCCTTTAAAGGGAGATAATTTCTGATCTCTTGCATTTTTGTGTTAGGTGGAAAATTTCAAAGTACATTCTGGCAGCTACATTTGAATATCTTTGTAGAGTCTAGTTAAATATTCTGTTTATAAGCGCTGCTGCTTAGTGATCTAATGAGCACAATACCAGTCTCTTGCCACATTATATCTCTCTGATTCTTTACAGTCAGGAAATGCATCTGGATTCATTCAGCATGTAAAACTGTTGTCAGTTGGTGTTATTTAATATGATAGGAAATAAAATATTTTTTTAAAAAAGACTTAAGTGCTGCCAAATTATCATTTTTAAGTTTGAGTCCTTGTATTTTGTACTCTGAAGAAACCCTTCATTTTAGGGCATTCAGTAGAAAATTAGATCAGTGCTGTAAAATAATAACAGCATTTCACAGCTATGTGCTAGTTTATATTGTAGGGTAGTGCATATGCAGAAGTATTCACTTTTTTCCTTAATGGAGTAACTGAATGTGGATTTTATTGGAGTGTTGCCAGCTTCAGATGATTTTCTGTATGAAGTATTAGGACAAAAGAAACTCCTTAAAATAAGTATTCAGAACATGATGTTATGGACGTAATTCATAAAGCTTCAGGAATGATTTCCAGAAGAAAAAGTAAGGCTGTATAAAATTACATTATAAATCTCAAGCCAGGTGGGGAGGAGGGGGAGGAAGATGTCAGAAGCATAAAGAAATTACCCTGGTCTTCAGGGAGAGAAATGTTAATCCAACATTGAGTGTCTTTGAAAACTTCACCCGTTAGTATTCATATACTCATGACTGTTCCTGGAATATTGCACACTGAAAGTGCATTGAAAGAGTATGATTAAGGTTGCGAAGTCAAAAAACTCAGAAGCTAGGGAAATGCGTACACGAATCTAGTCTGTCCACGCTCTGCATTATCAGGCACTCTATATGATCATTATTATTAGTCATAGTATTTTTGCATGATCTTGCTTATTCAAAGCACAGTTTCTTGGGGACTGTTCATTACTTCGCTTTTCCTTTGTCATTCATTTATTGTATCCCAATTCACTATTTTTTTAACATTCTTGAGGATCTTCTCTGACAGGATAAATTCCACAATATTTAACTGGGATTCCTTTGATGCTCTTCACTCAGTGTCTTGCTTTCTTTTCATCATGGCCCTAACTGGCTGTGGAAATTAGGGTTAGGATTCAGCCCCAGGTTGAGACTTGAAAGTGTAGACATGTGGGCTTGATGTCAGGGGTTTCTGAGTATGAACCTGCATTTGGTCAGCCGAAGGGCTCGTGGGGTCATTTCATATGCCCCAGCATTGCCTACCCAGTCTCCTGCTAGAAATGCAGAGGAGTATTGGTCCATGCATAATTTCTGTCATATCTGTCAGTCCCTTGAGGATCTCTCTGATACGCTGGGGAACCTTAAATGGCACTAGATGCCAATGTGAAGGGAACTGATTTTTTACACGTTCATTGAGCATGAGGGGAGCGTAGGTGTTTGGCTTACATGGAGACATCTACATTTAGGAATCTGAATCTGGACTTGGACTCCATCCTTGAAGTTAATGTTATTAACACATTGCAGATGGGGAGCAGGGGCCCAAAGAAATGAAAACAGAAAATACACAGAAATTTTAAGGACGGATTTTTCAGAAAATACAGCAATCTGTATTTCAAAGCACATCAGAAAATTGCAGAAACTTTTAGATTGGGAAGTCCTCTAGCCCATCCTCTTGCTCCAACCTGATCTAACTTCAGTGTTGGGTCCATTTGCTCCAGACCTTGTCTGAATTGGTTGAGAAAATGCCTCTGAGCATCTTGTTCCAGTTTCTAACCACACTTGTGCCTGTGAGTTTTCACTTATGTCTAACAGGAATTTCTTTTGCTGCAACTCGTGACTGTTGCCTCTCTGTGCTCTGTCTTCTCTACAGCCTCTCTTTAGGTGGGGAAGACTGCAATGAGGTTGCCCTCTGCCACCATGAACCTTGTCTTTCCAATCTAAACAAACCCAGTCCCCCTAGTTTCATCTCATACACTGTAAGCTTGGGCCCCCTGACAGTCTTACTGGATAGACACCAGTTTGTCATTAGCTCTTGACACTGGAGAGTCTAAAACTGGCCCTGTTATTCCAGATGTGGCCTCACTTCTCTTGACCTGCTGGCTACCCTTGTGGTGGTGCAGCCCAGTATGTGATTAGCCATCATCACTGCATGGACACACCGCTGGCTCACGCTCAGTTTGCCACCAGGAGCACCATGACTTTTTCTGCTGAGCTGCTCCCACTGGGCCCCAGCTCATACTGATGCATAGTGAATCCCAGTGCAGGATTTGACATTGGTATTTATTGAAGTTTTGGGTGGTTCTTGTCAACTGTGTTCATGTCAGCCGTTCTTCCATCTTATTTCAGTGCCTCTGAAGAGTAGTTCTCTTCACAATATCCATTGCTTCTCCTAAACTGGTGTCATTTTAGAACTTGCAGAGGGTGTTTTTTATCCCACCATCCAAGTTGTGTTTGAACAGCAGTGGTCTCAATCCTGACCTCTTAAGAACACTGGTCATGATGAACCCATGGATGTGTGATGAGCCAGGGACACTTTGAGTTACAGACGTCTATTATTTGAGCCTAGCAGTCCAGCCAGTTACTCATCTGCCTTGTAGTCCACCCATCCAGTCCAGATCCCTTAGATTAAGCTACAGGGACTATTGAAAACCACGTTGAAAACTTCGTTGAAGTAAAGCTTTGATTTGTCCATGGTAAATCCACCACAAGTACTGCAACCTATGACTGTAGCTTTCTTCCATTTGAAAGAGAGCTCCATCCACCTCCTCTTTTTTTACAGGACACTATGTCACAGATGTCCAGCATAGTGCCTGCCCACTGATAGAGCACCTCAGGCTAGCAGCCACGCCAACTCCTGAATTAACTACCTGGATCCCATTGGCACATCCCTTTGGCAGCTCCCTAAGTGCTCCGGGGTGGTTGGGAAGCCCAGCTTGAGCTTGCTCTTACCCCTTACAGCATTTTCTTCTTGGCTAACAACTTTTCACGCTGCCTTTTGCTTCCTGAGCATATTTTGCTCACTTTGTGAGCACGGGGTGCCCTCTCTTCTTCTGCCTTCTGGAGCCAGCTCCAGCCCAGGCAGCAGCAGCCTGAACCGAGCCCTCCAGTGACTTCAGTTGACTCCGTACCTGCCCACCACTTCTGACTGCTTCCTCAGTGCAAATCATGGAAATGCTATGACTTATCATAGAAAAGATATTTTTTTTTTAACATTTAAAAATATTTTTCATTGGTGCAATTCTTGAAGATGGTATTCATTTAGCTGAGATGTAGGAAAAGGTTGAATCAAAAGCAGGTATGTGGTATAGAAGGTTTATTCAAAAAATAGTTAGTCATAGGGCAAACTTTCAAACAAATAGAGAGAGATACTTCTGAAATGAATTTCTAGCAATTTTAGTGTCAGTGCTATAGCCCAACTATTTTAGCCAAGCTAATAAAACACATGTTGATAAAATTACATGTGTATACTTAGTTTATGATATGAGAGGAACGCCAAGTGTGAGGACTTCCAGTTTTGCAAATTGGCTATTTCCCTAAGTTATGTATAGAAATAAACTACATTTAATGATTGCTGTGAAATGTAATGATTGCAAAGGGAAAGCAGACATGGTTGTAATGACAATGTTGAACTGAAAAGGTGACTTGTGATGCCTGTAATGAGAGTTTTTATTAATCGGCATACGTTAATCAGGAGAGGGATTCTTTTTTATTAGAAGTTGCTTTGAAATAATTGTCATATTTACTAGAAAACTTCTTCACAGTTATATGAGGATAAGTGTCAGCACACTTTGTTTTTATCTCTCATAAGCTTCTGATACCTGGTATTAACACCTTTGCATTGAGTACAATCTTGGTCTCGGCCCCATGGGGTGGGAGGGACCAAAACTCTGCCCAGCAGTAGGACCAAGACTGCATCAAGAAGAGGTTTATTTGCAGCCTAGTCTGGATGATGTATTTGATACACTTGCTGGCATTGTATTTTGCCAGTCAGATGGCGTAGCACACGTTTAACCCAACATCAGTTGTCTAGAAATGGCGCGTTGTGTTGTGTCTAATCTAGTCACTTGAGCTTCCTCTGTAACGGGCCCTTCTGAAATGCTGCGGGTGGTTTGCCCTCTGGAAATGGCTCTCTCTCTCCGCTGCACAGTGAGTCTATCAGACCAGATTGGACTAGACACCAAACTTCTACACATATAAGAGCAGTTGGAGAGAAATTGTACCCTTAAATCAAATACAAACTGACTTCCAGAAGAAATGCAGAAATGCAGAAAATGACGCTGCTTGTGTTGCTTAACATTTGCCTCTTTCATTAGGAAACTAGGCCCAGGAACCTTTTGATTTGTGCTTGTAGGCTCTGTAGTCTGCAGTCGTAGTTAATCTTTGTTTATTTTGCTGTGGCCAAGTCACATCAACCAGGTAAAGCACATTATGTCCATGGAGGGGAGCCCATCTGGGCCCTGGGGTGGAGGCAGGATGAGCAGTGCGTCTAAAGGAGCTGATGTGTTGGCAAGATGATGGGAGTGACATCAATATCATCCAGAAATTTCTTAACCTTCTGGACATGTGTGGTGAGATTTAGGGATGATGCGCATCTGTCAAAGTCAACCTTGAGTTATCAAGCCAAGGGGCAACTCTTTCTGCCACCAGCTCCATGTTTAGATTCAGTGGACCTTCCTGTTCTGCTCCTGGTTCTGCTGCCGTCTGGTTTGAATGGACCTCACCTCTTCTTCATCTCATTTTCTTCTTGCTATGATTTTCAGTGCAATTTGGGCTCTTTGTTTTGTTGTTAGTTTTACTACAGTTTTACATATCTGAGATTTCAGAAAAGAAAATTTCAGAATAGAGGAACCTGATGATAATATCCAGGTAATTTTACTCTTTTTTTTGCAGGAACTTCAGTATTTTTTCTGCAAAAAAGTTTCTTTTATGTTTTTGTCTCCTTGGGGTGGAGAAGAGGAATGTTTTCTCTCTCTTCCTCTTTCACCCAGAATCATGTCTGAATTTTGTGAGCTGGAAAGAGGAGCTTTTATTCCAGCAGATTTCAAGATAAGGTCTTGCATTTTTTTCCATGGCAGATTTCAGGTTAAGACCCTAATTTAAATGCATTTGAAGCCAAAGTATGTTATTTCCTTTTAATTTGAAAGGAAGATGGATTTAAAAGCAAAGCTTGTAGAACGACTCTGATATGTTCTGTAAATTGTTTGTATAAATTATATGAGAATAAATAGCAGAGAGCTTTAACTCTTCCCTTCTAATTTTCCTTGGATTTGAACTTGTTTATTCAGAAGTTAGAGAGTATCATTTGTGGCATTTACATTATACTGACAATCAACTGCTCTCCCTTTTCATTATTTTTCATGCTGTGAGGTTCCCGGGTTCCTGTATTTCCATGCTGTTGGACAGTCAGGGTGTATGGAGAATCAGAGAATCGTCTATACTGGAGTTTTCCCTGTTTTATGTCTCTACCCTGCATCTTTTACAGCTTGCCTTATTTTCTCCATCTGGTATTTATAGCAGTTTTAGCAATTTTGGATTTCTTTTCCTCTTATGTTCCCTGAAAAATTAAAATGAAATGAAGAACTCAAGAGCTGCAGCTCTCTCCTTTAGCAGTTTGAGGGAGGTGCCTGGGTTTATGGAGGAGATTTCCTCCTCGCGTGCTGCATACTGGTCTTGTGTTGCAGGATGACTTCTGGAAGTGTTTTCCAAAGAGAAATTTGAAGAAATGTGTAAGGGCTTATGGTGGTGTTTGTGGAAACAGACTTTTTCATTTATAGCCTTGGGCTGATAACATTGCCATCTGATATCAGCTTGATAACTTTCAGGAAGTGATTTGAAAGTATCCTGTATTTTAAAAGGGATTTTTTTAAGGCAATGTCATTATTGATGTTAACAATTTTGGAAGGGATATTGGATCTCGTGCTTCAGAGTGCCATCCAACAGTTTCTGAATTACCTTCTGTGGTGGCCTTATGTTACTTTAATAATAACCTCAACATCAAATGAAACTGAATTCTGGATGGCCTGTAACCCTATTTGTCACTGCCATAACCCTGCTTGTGGTTCCTAGGCTCTGGGTTAGACCAATGTGTGACTTCCTGCTGTTCCCTCCTCAAGAGAGGAGATTATTCCATGTATTTCTATGGGGACCTGCTGATGTAATCCTTGAAGAAGGCCAGTAAACTGGAGGTATTTTGGGTCTAATCCTGTTTAGCTAAAACATGATGATTTTACAGTTCTTGTTTTGTATTTTATGTTTACTTGCTTTCAGATTTTACTTTTATGGTTGAAGATTTAAGTATATAAAATTGTGTGACCACTGAAAAATGTCGATTCTTGCTTCAGAAATTAAAACCAGAGGCTGTACCCTGTATTTCATTTAGCAGGATGTGTTGCCCATCTTGGTAGGTGTCAGTGCCAAGGGTTTGGTGAGCTTCTCTTACTCTAAGCACAGCAGTTTGCACCAGCACTGCCTGTGCATGACAGAAGTGCAGATGTGACTGGTAAAGTTTCACCTTCCCCAGTGAATTATCGACCATGTGAACAGAGAAAAGACAGAAGCAATTTCACTAAGAATGAATAAAATCTGGTGGTTTTGGTTTGGATTACCCAATAAATATCATTCTGTTTCTAAGAGAAACTAGCGCTATCCATTAAGATAAACAATTTCACAGTCCATTTGGCATCATACAATGAAAGGCTGAGTTCAGAGATTGCTCAGGTAAATCCTACTAGACAAGAGAGGGAGCTCTATTAGTTTTTATTATTATTTTATCCATCTGCTGAAGTTTCTAGAAGTTGAAAGCCAAGCAACTAACAAGAATGTTGGTTGCCTACATTTAATTTTGCCCCAAATGTGTAATGGCTAGGAGCTACGAAGTGTGTTCTTGGTAGGAACTGGTTTCACCTAGGGATATCTTTGATATTTTGAAGGCTCTCCCTTCTTGAATTGGCCCAAAAAGCCAAACCTGAACATCTTCACAAACTAAGAATCCAGAAAATTTGGGAGAAGGTTAAATAAGTCAACTACTTCAATTCAGGGCTTTAATTTTCCATATTGTACATAATGTTACATTTTAAGCTAAACTTCTGCAATGAACTGAGAAACTCCATTTTTCATTCTGAAACTCTTGAAGTAGAAAATTCTTTTTTTTTTTAAATTCCAAATTCTGAGTTCACTGAATTAGTTGCAGTTTTAGTAGAAAGAAAGAGAGAGGGTAAGGAAGACAGATAGAAAGGAAGAGAGAGAGAAAGGAAAGAAGAACGGAAGGAAGGAAGAAAGGAAGAAAGAAAGAAAACCACAAAACATTTTTGGAGTAAAATTCCAAACTATTTCTAGTTCCTCCACTGCATACAGCTTCCTGTGAGTAGATGTCATATATTCTCTGGAGAGCAAATAGTTGCCATACTGAGAGGAGAGTCTTTGACTGTTTCACACTGTCATCTCTTAGGTTAGCAGCAACAGTATTCATAGCATTTTAATGTTGTAAGTCAAAAAGCTGTGTTGTGGAGGCACAGGTAGGGGGGCCTCTTTCTTCAGGAATTGTAATGGGAACTGAAATGATTACCTTACAATAGACTTCCTAATCTTTAAACAGCTAAAATAAGATGATTTCCATCCCTGCTGTTCAGGTTCAAATGTAAAAATCCCTCTTTTCATATACCTTTTAATCACAGCGTTAGTCAAAGAGAAGGCTGAAGTACTGTATTTATGGTTGTTAATAGAGACAACGGAATTTTTTTTTCCTTCGTCTTTCAAGTTGGGTGTGAAGCACTTATTCTGAGTGCTGTATTAGTCATAGCCAAAAATAAACTGTCTTATCCAGCTTCCTTCTTCTTCTCCCATGTCTTCTGGGGAGCTCTTCTCTTGCTCCTTATCTCAGGAGACTCCTGGGTTTTGTGTTTCTGTGCGACAGACCAATGCTAGAGCTCTGCTTACTTCAATTCAGTCTTTAGTGCAGTATCTGTCCTTCATATGGGTGAAAAAGTGAATTTCTCTACTTTTCACCCCAAAACTCCAATGCCTGCGGGTTTATACTCTGCTCAACAGAGGCCAGGGTTTGCATCTCATTGTCTGCTTGTTGGTTCCATCCCCATGAAGTGCCTGGTTGAACCATGCCAACGGACACCCACCAGCAGGGACTGACTGGGCTGTGCCTGGGCACCCACATCTGGATCCCTCTGCAAGAAGGCAGGGAGCCCCAGGGCGCTGCTCCTGCAGCCCTGCTCCTGGCCAGCCAAGGGAGATTTACTTAACTGACCTTTTAGCTACAGGAAAGGTGATGTAAAGCAAGAGCGGCTGGAGGTGTTCCAGTGAGCTGTGGGCTCAGATGGGACGATTTGGAGGCTTGCCAGCAAAGAAACTCTAGAAAAAGGTACAATTGTAGGAAAGTAAGAAAAAGAAAGTGTAAACAATGGAAGCCAGCAGCTTGTGTCGATTGTGATGGGATTTGGCCTTGGCTTGAAGACCACTGGAGTCTTTTCTCAACTCTTAAGGTTTCTTTTTTTTTATGGTACATTTTTCCAAATTAGCATTTAATCATAACCAGAAGAAAGGAAGTAATTCTGTGGTACTTTGCACTACTGAAGGCTGTAATAGAGCCATCTCTGGGGAAAAAGTGCTGTATTTTACTTCCTGTTATATTTTCTACTGTTTAGTCTGTTTTAGTTCTAAAACACTTGCTTGTTGTGGACTTCACAGCACTTTCCTTGAGAGGCATTCAGATAACAGTCTCAGCCCAGATGCAGAGTGAAGTAATCTTTCTCAAATGGCTCAGGAATAACAAAAGTCATCTTCAGTTTCCGTGTTACTGAATCGCTACACCTGGAGGCAGCTAATTTCACTCTGAACCTTTGGAACTGACACGGACAATGTGATTTTGCTTCCTCAAAGGATGTGAAACCGGGGGGTTTATTGGTTGGTTTTGCTTCTTTTTTTTCCCCAGGAATTATTTTGCAGTTGTAGAATTTCAGTTTGCCTTGTTTAACGTGAAGAGCTGCATATTATGAGGTCAGAGAAAATTTGGCCTCTCGGAGCATGTGTTCTTTACCAGGGGAGAAATGCATGGAGCATTATATATATATATATATATATAAAACATATATATTTATTCGTCACCTGGGAAGAATTTATTCTTCTCCACCTTTTGTGTTGCTTATAAAGTACCAGTCCCACAGTAGCTGTCATTCCCTAAACTGCTCATATTTGACACATATTGGCTTGCAAACCCCCCAGAAACCACTGGTGTCCAGCACAGGGTTAAGTGGGATATCATACTGCCTGGGGGCATTAAGAAGATGCTGGCCTGACTTGGCCGCTTGGCATCCCACAGCCTCTCCGAGCAACCTTGGAGGATTTATTTGCAGGATGCCTGTCCCTACAGCTACAACATCTCGTTTTATGAGTGACTTCAAACACCTATCAATAGACAGCAATGGGACTAGGATTCAGCACCATCTCTCCTTTTCAGGACAGTTGGAAGAGATGCATGGATAAAAAAAGACAGTAGAAACCTTCATTAATTTTATGTAAAAGTGGGGCTTCTGTTAGGAATCTACCAAAGTGAAGGTCTTTGGAGATACTCTGTGGAAGGTCTGCCCTTTCTTCAGGCCATGCCAGGGTGGGGTGGGATTAATCTCGCCTGACTTTAGCCATCTGGAAGTTAAATGCATAATCTTAGGTAGTCATCTGGACTCTTGCTATAATGAATGGAGAGAGGCCTCTGCAGGAGGCAGTGCTGTCACTCCTAAGTCGGGTACCTGAGACGGATGGTTGGATGGTTTTGAGATGCAGTCATGGGCAAGAAGCATCTTTCCCTTTGAAGAGACTTTCTCTTTGAATTTGTTCATCTGAACAGTCTGATCAGTAAGCAAGAAAGGTCACTTCTAGTTCATCTTCCTTCACTGCATGGGACATTAGGTAAATTTTGTGTTTATCAAATAAAGACAATCAATACTAGAAGGAAATTATTTCCAGGAATGCAGTAAGGTTATTAGCTCGGTTGGATTGTTATTCTTTTCAAAGCAAACCCTGAAACAATCCTTAAAGGATTGTAGCAATGCGTGTCCTTTCGAGTTGAGATCAGCATCTGTGTCCCCCCTCACTCCTCCCAGGTGCTTGATCCAGCTGACTGCTAAAGTTTGCCCATACTGTTTTCTCCTGCAATGAAATCCAGTCTAAATATAGTGACTTAAAATAAACTAAGGGACTTGATTTTATACATAAGTTCATTGATTTAACAAATAGATATTATTAAGCATATAAAGGTTGAAAGCAAGTTAGATAAAGAAGCCAGCTAATTAATCATGCAGACTGCATATTCGTCCCTGAGCTATATTTGGTTACTGCTTAGCAAGTAAAGGGTGAGTAGCTCTGTGCTTGATTACATTCAGTGAACTCTCTGTTTTGGCAGGGGAGTGAAAGCAGGTTTGTATTTACTTTTAGGGACAAAAGCATCATTCCTTTGACATGCGAGTTGTACTCCTTTACTGCTTACATCCCTGTTTGGAGTAATTTACACCCAGCATACAGTTTACCCCACTGTTTAAGTGTCTGCAGGATTTGGCCCCGGCAGATTAACATGCATTTACAAATCCAGCTGGCTGTTTGGAAGATCCCAAAGGAGTATTTGATTGCCAATTACACTGTTTCTCCTTTCTATCAAATTGCCAAGAAACAGTAACTCAATTGATTTAAAATTATTTCTATCCCACGCAGTCTCTAAGCCTTGCAAGCAGGTTATTATGCTCAGTTGCATGGTGGTGTTTTACCCCCTTGAATTGTGTTTTCAGGGTTGCTCATCATGTGCCCAGTTGGACTCCATTTGCTTGTGCTACATTAGCTGTGTTTCCTATCAGATAATTCTGCCTTCCTGTTAGAACAACATCTCATAGTAAAAACAAACACAACTTGTGTCTAGGTTTGGGCAGGTAAATTTCAAAACAATTATATTCTTTTATTATTTTGCTTAAATAAAGTTGTTGCAGTCATAAAGGAGCCAAATTGTCTGTTATTTGGTGGTTTTGCTTATCCTTTGCAAACAATTATGTTAAAGGAAGATTAATAAGGTGGTGAAGGCAAGCGCTCAGAGTTAAGTAGTGGTGGGATGAAGGCTGCTTGTGGTACCCGGCCTCCCTTGTGCCCTGCATTATCTGCGATTTTGAATTTAAAGGATCACACAATCATTTTTGCTGTGAGCTTCTTACCTTATTTGGTTCCCTCCTTGAGTGGTGCTTGGATTTTGAATGACTGCTCAACTTTTTTCTCCTCCATATTCCAAGTGTGGCCCTTATTTAATCAAAGTTTATATAGCAGAGTTTGAATAGAGAATGATTAACCTCCCAAAAGGCATCTTTCTGTAGACGATTTCGGGTGTCTGACTTGTCTGAACACGTACTGCTAGAAAACACTGGATATGTGCTGGGAAAAGCTAGTGCCAGCTGGAGCTGGTGAGGGCCACCATGTCTGGAGCTGCCAGGGTAGGCAGGAGGTACGGCATGTGTGGGTAGAAGCTGCCCATGAAGCCCTTGGTTCAGAGGACGTGTCTATGGCAGAAGAAGGGCTGGGATGCAGTTGCGCATGGAACCTTCAACTGAGCTTCTATTCTTCTAACTTCCTTTCCTCCTCCCTGCCTACCTTCCAGCTTGTTGTCCTCGTGGACAGCAAACCCTCGCAGCTCTGTGGTCCTGACTTATCTGACAGCAGCCTCATCACCTGCAGGCAAGGAGACAGCGATCATGGTGGGAGTTGCTCAGGGTCAAAAGAAGCTGGAACGTAACTTCTGTTTTCCAGCACTTGACTTTGCAATAGGGATTTTGTTGTTTCGGCAGAGTTTTCAGCATGTAATTTCCTTGATTTGGAAAGAAAAACATAAAAAAATACCCTTGTGTGGCAGTGATATATGGCAAATCCATTTACTAACAGACTGTCTTGCATGAGCCATCATTAGTCATGGATACAACTTGCTTTTCCATTGGGTTTCATGGTTGTTTTCCTTGAAATACTGAGATTCAGGAATTTTCTCACTGTAGGCTCTGGATGAGAGCTTATTAGGCACAGGCTTTTTCTGCCTATCCCTAGTATAACTCTTTTTTACCCTCTCCTCCTCTTGTCCTCTCTGTCCTCTCTTCTGGCTCGTCTGTCTAGCCTAGTGATCTGTACTTGGCACTATTTAGCCTTTTGTTCCAGTCCCATCCTCCTCGGCAGGGTGTTCGTTGCTTTCCAGGGTCTTCCCTGCTGGACTCTGTAACTGCACCCTTCTCCTTCCTTGGCTCGCAGTCACAGACCTCTTCTTCTACAGTGTCCAGAAAACTGCAGTCTTGTTTTTGTGGGAATTGCAGCTTCCTCCTGTAGTTACAGTCCCAAATCTCCTCTTCGTTCTTCTCAGGTTTTCATTCCCTGGTTTTCCTCCTCAGCATCCTTGACACAACCTCTTCTCCCTATTCTCCTCTTTTTTTCCCCCTCATTCTCACTTGCAGGTTTAGTTTCTTCAAATTTTTGTATGTTTTTAGAAATGTTTCTTTTTCTCTACTGTCCTGGGAGACTGCTGAGAGCACCAATGTGCACAGTGCCTGCACTCAGCTCTGGGACAAACAGGTAGCAAAGCCCGGTACAGCCAATAATGGTGATAGCTTGAGACGTCCTATTTGATACAGTGGATCACACCTGGCTTGCAGGGATATTGCACAAGTCAGCTCTGAGCTTTTAGGAAGCGAGCAGCAAGCATTTGTGAGCAGCAGTTTTTTGAAGGCTTATAATTTGGGAGAGAAAACGGACACCATTTTAACAGAGAATAAATCAAATACATCTCTGACACGAAGGCTGCTCCCATGCCAATTCAAAGTACATCTTCCAAAAGACATGGACAGTAGAAATTTTCAGACAGATCTGATTTATTATCAGTCGTAATGAAATAGTTGTTCTGTCTTCAATAAATTTTGAAGGTGTTCACCGTGATGCAGGCAGTCTGGCCTGGAAAATCTCAGCCTAAGTGGTTACAACTTGGATGAGTAGCAAGTAAGCCATCGAAAACAGTGTTTGTATAAGGCATTTTTGGGCAACCATAACACCAGGTGGTGGTACCGACCCCAGCCCTAACAAGTGTGCGTTTGTGAATGTGCTTGCATAGCACAACTCGTTATTTTCCATATATCATTTAATGCAGCTGGCAATGAATGAAATCTTTTCTTGTGTGGGAGTGGTATGCATTAAGGTTAAAATATTAGCTTGGTGTTGGACTATTGTTACGATGGAATATAATAACTTCTGTGATAGTTAATGTTTGTTGAAGGAGTAGCCTAGAAAAGCAAGATAGAGATGTCTGGTTGTGTTGGGTGAAGGCACTCTGTGATCTGGACAGGCTGCAGCCTGGCATTGGTCTGTGCTCCTCATTACAGAGTTTTGCTCAGGCTCGCTCAGCCACCAATTTGCAGTGAAGAAGAGGACAATTTCAGTGACTGGCAGACTTCTTTATATAGGCAATTTGTAAAGCCTTTGGAAGTAGTATTAAATAAACTAGACGCTATTATACAGTTGACCAGCTAAGTTGAGCTTTAGCCAGTAATCCTGCTTAGTAAGCATATTATCAGAAGGAATACACTAGTCTAGACACTTTTTGTGATTTTTAACTTTGGTATGCAGTTATTCTGAAATAACAGGCTTTGAAAGGAAAATTGTCTGAAATGGCTAGTTCTTTACTGCAAGCATTAAGGACCTCAAGGAGAGAAAACATTCAGCGCTAAAGGGCTCTTCAGTCTAGCGGAGAAAGGCATAGCACGAAGGAGTGTCTGAAAGCAGGGGCAGAAAAATTCACATGGGAAGTGAGACACATTTTTAACAGAGTTACAATCCACTGGAACGAATTATCATTGAAAGTGTTGGATTTTTCTTTCTGTTCTCAAATTAAGGCTGGCTGTCTTGCCAACTCTTGCTTTAGCCCAGCAAAACTATGTTTCAATGCAACACAAATTACTGGGGCCTGTGTGGGAGTAGCTGGGAGATGTATGTTTACCTGTAATGTACAGATCAATTTACGTGATTTGATGGAGTTTTCTGCACTTAAATATTGTGAATTTAACAGCAAATGCTTACCCATGCTTCATCCTAAGTTATCCATCGTGTCCCTTCCCTTGATTTCTAGCTTGCTTGTGCATGCACATTGGTGCAGAGACCCTCTTATTTTGACATCACCTAGTTGACCTGGAGCCTTACTGTGTCTGGCCATAGCTGGCGTGAGAAGTGTGATGGTGTCCAAAAGGAGTGAAGTAGCCAATCCCCTGTAATGCAGATGCCTCAGGCATCTCTCAGTGCCCTTGTCTTGCACTCTGCTCA
This sequence comes from Theristicus caerulescens, assembly GCA_020745775.1. Lineage (NCBI taxonomy): Eukaryota > Metazoa > Chordata > Aves > Pelecaniformes > Threskiornithidae > Theristicus > Theristicus caerulescens. Next base: position 122,112,976 of record CM036559.1, on the reverse strand, counting down.
AGATCTCCTATATGTATCAGCCTCTGGCCTGAAAGGGCTGCTTCTGCTTCTTGATTAATTGGCTGTGAGATGTGGAAACCAACCTGAGCTCGTTCCAAGGAAACCCATATTAATCATACCATCATGCAAACCATATATGGCAAACCTAGTAAGCTGCTTTTGAAATCTTTAGGAGACTTTAAAGCATAGGGACAAGAGCCATACTTACATACTTTTGATAGCTAAATAAAGCCTTAGTGGTAAGCATGGAGCTCCAGCAGGCAAATGAAATGAAGCATCTGGATTCCCTTATTGTATCTCAAAAAAAAAAGAGGGGGGGGGAAAAAAAGAGGTTTGTGCCTAAAGAATGAACGGTCCTTGAATGCATGTGCTGAGCAGGGAGCCTTGTGGGGGGACTGAGGAGGAAACTCTTGGGAGGTACCCGTAGGTTCAGGCGATACCAGAGAGCAGGCTTTTGGAATCATGTACATGCATTTACCTGACTGCCAGTTTAAGCTCACTTTAGATAGTCAGGATCTTGTTGCCTCTGCCTTTGTCTTTTAAGCGGCCCACAATGTAATGTGGCAGATTAAAACATATGTTGAACGGCAGTTTTATTTCAGGAGCTGTCCTCATTCTGTGCTCTATGGGAGGCAGGGCTGTGGAGGAAGTAATAACGTGCATTGGACTAATTGCACCCCGTGTCCACAGGCAAGGGTACAGGAGGCTGCAGATAGCCTGGGCATGCTGAGATCTGGCATTGCTGAGTGATTTGGGCTTTGCAAGGTGCACAACATTGCACAACAAAGAAATTATATGCAATTAAATTATTATATTTATTATATAAATTAAAATATGCTTCATTATTAATTATTTAAATGTAATTAAATTATGCTTAATCGACTGTGTAAGCTCACGCCCACACCTAAACTCTGCTGTGGTTCTGCATAATGCAGCTATACAACAGCCTTTCTGGAAAGGCAAATCCACTCATTAAGCAGGTGTTCCCTTGCTCACTTCGTTCTGATTTTTCACTAACATTTTGCCCAGGGGGAACCTGATTATTCACTTGCAATTAGAGGAAATCATGGCCTGTTGGGAGTGGGTTGGTGTGGGAGCACTTTTCACCTGCCTTGAAAGTTGTTTTTGTTGGTTTTTTTTCAGTTCCATCAGTGAGTTAAGCTCTGGGAAGTATTCAGAAAGCCTACACTTTACAGAGGGATAGGACTCTGTTCCAGGAGGGTTTGTTTTCTTTAGGGTTTCTCACTTCCCCTTCTTCTGACTCAGGCTGTCTTGTTGCTTTTCTCCTTCCCACCCATCCCATTCCCTCATTGCTTCACCTTTTTTATTTTTCATTCTTTCTACATCCCAACATCACGTTCCTCCTTTACACTTTTGTCAGTCGTTACTCCTTCCTATTTCTTATTATATCCACTGCTGCCCTGGTTAGCTACCTCTTCTCTCCTTTCTGTTTTTTTTACCCTCCTGTATCTCCTGAGCATCACATAATGAGGAACAGATTGGATTCCTTACTGGGCTCATCAGCGAAGAGCACCATGTTGATGCCAGGTTGAGCTGATATGATATGATACTACAGACAGGAGTTGGAAATAAGTAAACGTGGTTATTGTGGCACATTGAGATTCTTGGCTCTGCCCCAAGGGATTTAAAAAAAAAAAAGGAAGAAAAGTGGAGGGGGGAGGGAGAAACCAGCTGAATAGTCTGTTGCAGCTCACTTAGAGGGAAAAAAAAACATGCAGAGAATCAGCTATATTTTTTTGGAGTTGATTTTGTAACGGTTCCATCAATCATGCTACTTTATATCATTGGATTTACACAATAAAAATAATGTGCTTTATACTTCAGTTTGTTTGCACTTCCCCTTGTTTGAAAGGTCTCACAGCACCACTGGGAGCAGATCCTTTGAAGACTCCATAAACTGGCTGCAAGACAGGTGTTGGCATCCTATCTGAGTATCACACATAGTTGATACGTGATATTTCAGTTGGCTGCATGCTGTATATACATGGTGTTTTCTGTTTAGACAAAGCCTAGGATCTGACAGTCCTGCAGAGATATAATATGAACAGTTACTTCTTATTGATGAAGAACTGATAACCTGCATGGTACTTCTACAAATAAGGAAAGCTTGAGCATGATCCAAACTTAATGGCACTCTTTGGTACCTTGATACGCATATACAGTATTTATTCATGGTCTTTATTTGATTTTTTCATCTTTTCTTGGTTATGATGAGTAAACAGACGATGTAGGAATGAACAACCCATACCAGATAGAGGTTTGTAGTTGTGCTACCTGTTATTTCTGGTTTTGCCTTAAAAGTTCATGTTTTCTTCTCAAAACTGAGTCCTGTTAAATAGACTATTAAGACTTCTGCATTAAGAAAAGATCTCTCTGCTTACTTTTCTTCTACCACCACCTAAAGCTGGGGCACTGAAGGAGTGTGAACCAAAATGAGAGGGACATGACCCGTGGTGCAGTAGTATGTACTGTCCACCTACATCCATCCATCTGTCTGTATGCTATATACATCCTAGGTATACATGACTAGATCCTCACCTTGTGAAAGTCAGGGCACCTTAATTGAAACAGTATTGCACAAGAAGAGGGGAGAATTTGACCCTCACACATAGCACCTGAGTAACCCATTTTTGCCAGTTAGCTTTCAGTGTGCTCAGTGGGTGGTTTATGTAGCACCATTTGAACTTACGAACGTCATAGCTTTATTTTCTGTTTATACCTTTTAGTTATTTTAAAGGAAGTGCTGCCTTGGCAAGGCTGGTCAGGGCTGAGCTGGGGAGAACAAACCAAACTGCCCACGTGCGACTCTGGACTCCTGTGCTCATCCGTAGTGTTGAAATACTGTTCCAGTCTGAAGTCCTCTAGCCTATGTGTGGGGAAGGACGACAAAGCTGTCACATGTTCTCCAAATAAATGAGGCAGTTTCTAGCTCAACTCGTGGGTGGAGCTAACACATCCCTGCCTATGGTGATGAGACACCTGTGGCTCTTTGATGTCTCTCTCCTTTGCCCAGCTCATGGGTATGGTGAAGAGCATCCATGAACTGATTTGGGGTAGATTCACATGATCTGGGCAGCGAGCAGCACCCGAGGACTGCACCCTGCTAGTCACCTTCGGGCTCCTGCTTATGGGATGGTGGGTCCCCTGGAGAGGATGAACTGCTGCGAGATGGGGGCTTCAAGCTCCATTTCTTACGCTGCAAATGATACATTGGAAGATTTTCAGCAAATCTGTAAGTCCAGATCCCCTGAAAAGTATATAGGCAGCTCCTCCTGATCTTGGAGGGAGTTTGGTACAGAGTATTTCCATGGATTTGTGCTTCTGTCAGCAAGCAGGGATGACAGCATTTTTTTACAGAAGTGATGCTGGTGATAAATACATTAGCTCTTGTGAGGTCCTGCAGTACAAGGGAGATGAGAGCCCTCTCAGGATAAGAGTACACTTGAGGCTTGATGGTGTTTCCATTGTAGTCAATTGGCTGGGACAATGAAACATCAGCTTCCTTGAATACTCTTGCAAATTCAACCTTTCTCCAGGAGGCAGTGGATATACTTTGTCATGATGGCAGGGGTTGATGAGCTTTCAAAATTGACCCTCTCTCATTGCATGGTTCAGCAGAAAGAAAAAGAGAGAGCAGCAGATGTCAACAACTGCAAGGCTGGTCTCAGGTACAGCAGTGCAGAGTTAATGCTCTTTTTTTGTAAGTATTCAGCTGTTGAGGCTCTGCTCTCAGGTCCCACGCACAAGTGACAGGCTTGACGACACTGTCCGACTGGGATTCTCTGCTGCTAAAAGCAGGGTTTGAGCATCTTCCTACTCTGGGATGGCATTGCATTGCCAGCGAGGTGGTAGAGGGGATCCATGGTGCTCAAGGTTTTAAAAGACTTATTAATGCCACTGTCAAGATTTCTGAAGAAAATGTTAATCAGGGATTTCACTTTGAGCATATTTACTACAACTCATCATCTTGGGAAAAACAGTTTAACAACTTAACATTTATCCTGCTCTAGGACACACTGGGGGAAGTGAGAAAGGAATCAGTGGAGACTTTGATACTGAACCTGCGAAAGTTCAATGAGCCCATCCTAAGGCTGCTTTTCCCTGTACCAGATGATATTAAATGGATCACTGATCACTTAGCAGAAAATTAATATTGATAATTTCAGGGGTTTTGTTAAAAAAACGAGAACAAAAACTAGCACACAAACAAACTGCACCACCAACAAAATCATTTTTCTTTGAAGCTTGACAACATTCGTTACATAGAGAAACAAGCAAACTTTTAAGGATGAACTATTTGCTTTCTCACATGCATATTAAAGAGTGTAATCACTCTTGCTCCAGAGATAATAATATGTTTCTTTTCTTGAAGAGCAAAGTGTTGTCTTTGCTGTCTCAGAGAGGAATGCTTGCATGAATCTTTCCTCCACGAAATGCCACTTCTTTGGGCAGTGTGTCAAATAATGGCCTTATTCCACATGCTTCAAACCAGAGCTTTCTAAGAATCTGTTTTTCACGTTCCAAGGAATATTTTAGATCTAATCTCTGCATCGTGATGATATAGTTATTTATATTTCTCTAACACCAAAAGCCATTAGGCGTCCTAACAAAAATGAGTGGAACCCTCCCATCCCGCTTCTCCATCCACCACAAAACCCTCAATCTGTTTGTAGGTTATAAGATCAAATTAGTCTGATTATACAGCGTGCAAACACATACTGCACAAGGTGCAACTCCATAGCATGTTACCCATCATATGTCCTTAGGTTTTCTGTAGTGAAACCGTTTTCCCTCCAGTCTAAATATACTTCTGAGATGTAGTCCCCTTGTGTTTACATTAGATCTTAGTGATGATGCTCTAATGTATCGTTGGATCGTCTGGCTCAGCTGCCTCCCTGCTTTCATAACTATAATCTTGGGCATTAAGTGAGATGGCCAGAATTTGTCTTGTGTGGTTTGTTCCCTGCCCACATGGAGCAGCATGTGCGTGCAGGGAAATGTTTTGCTTGGTAGCATTTTTGCTTTTTGTTTTTAAAAATGCATGCCTGCTCCATGCTTGTATTCCTGGAGGAATTAAATTTGCAGTCTTGGACTGGGCCCCAAGGATGCTCTCACTGTAGCACTCATTGATTTAACCCTTATGGTAGACACATCTCTTCTGCTGGAGGGGCAAAAGCAGAACTGAAGAGAAGCATCTATGTTGGGCTCCTCCTTTTACAGTGCTGCTCTATAAGGACAGAGAAAGAGAGAAAGAGGGCACATCTTTCTCTCTCCCATAAGGACAAGCCTGGGACCTGAAGGCTCCTATGAGGAGCAGGATGCTGGGTGGGGAGGTGGCCAAAGAAGACACTGCCACGACCCCACTGCACACAACAACATCTGGTCTGAAGGAGATAGGTGTTTTGCTGCTGTGAAATTGCTCAAAGCCTTGCCCATCAGTCGGACCCCAGTTCTTCCCATGCTTTTGACTGCTTTGAGTCAAAGCCTTCAGATCCTCTGTGGCAGAAAGCCATGTCTGGAGGATGGCCAGAGCCACCATCGGTGGCTTTCATTGAGAGGGTCCTCAAGGCTGTTGTTCTGTGCTGGAGTTTTTGCTTTTTGTGATTTTTTTTTAATTTTATTTTTCCATTTCTTCAGGGAGGGTTTCTAGAGCATGCTGTCGCAGAGCAACAAAGAGCACTAGCAACAGGGCAAGTCTGAGATTTGTTTCTTTGGGGTTTTTGTTGTTTTCTTTTGTTTTCCAGTGGGATCCTGTGAGAATTGTTTAAATACAACCTTTCAGCTTATACTAACCCAGGCCAGTTTCTTTCCCATCCCTTAAGGAGGACTGAGCGAAAGGAACACTGGCAAATTTTGAATTAAAACGAGAGAAAATAAGAGCAGACCCCTAAGTACTGTAAGGGTGGTACATACAGTTGACCACAGTGTTTGGAAACAATGTAGGGTTGTCTCCAGAAACAAGGAGTGAATCATTTCCAGGGTGTATAATAAATAGGAGGGGGTGTTAGCATTTGGAGAAACATTCACCCATGGAAATATTCATTGCAATAAATACAAAAATGGAGCGAACACATACAGTAACTGCAGCATAATGTCATCTGCTATTTATTTCTGAAGTCTAAAGCAAACAAATATGATCTAATGGAGAAAATGGTTGCTTTGAAAGCCAAAAAAAAAAAAAAAGAAGAAGGGGTGTGCCCCAGTCCGTGGATCATGCCTTTTTTGTTTGTGGTAAAAATAGAAATAATCAAATATATTGGCCAATACTCCGATTTCAGACAAAGAGTACCAGAAAAAAAAAAAGGAAAAAAAAATTGGCTTAAAGCTGGGGAAAAAAAATATTTGGAAATACTGTGGTATTTAGTGGGCGTTTTAGTCCAAGTGCCTTATGCTTCATTCTCATCTACATTAAGGGCTTTGTGGTGAGACCACGTTCCTCTCCTACACAATGGTTACAGGAGGTGGTGAGCTGTGGGAGTCAGTGCTTGGGCACGTCCTGGGGGATATGCATGACACAAAAATAACTGTAAGTCCCACAGATTCAGGCAGAGGTACCTATATTTTAATATCCTGAGATTAGATCACCAAGCTGTTCAGTCCCTTTGAGGCAGCATCCCACTGTTTCTGCAGTGGCTGATGTGGTGGGACCCAGGGCCAGTTGTGTCCTATAGGTATGTTTGTTACTGGTAAGGTTATTAATTATATTCTCCTACTTATGTCTGTTACTAATAGCTTTAAATTTTGTCAGTATGGAGTCAGCCCCAAAATATCACACTAGTAAAGAAAGTTTTTCCCGACTCTTAAAACATTCTGGTCATTTTTGTGATCTCTGCTCACCTTTTGCATCCAGCCTTCACCCTCCTTCAACTCTTCGGGCTGTATGTATGTGCATGGGTATGTTTGGATCAAGAGGTACATTTGGAAGCAAATCTGGTTGTCCCCACTTACTGGACTTTGGTTCAGGCTGGTCTCAGAGGGCCCAAACCAGCTTCCTTTTTGGAGAACTGAACTGGGAGATGTGCACCTGATGCACTCCAGCAGCATGAGCATGCAGCTGTGGGTGCAAGCTGGAGCATATCCCCCTGGTGCACAGAGGATGGGTTTGGGCTCCTCAATACCCATTACTTTGCTGTACAGACCTGCACCAATTGCATCATAGTGTTGCTAACATAGGCATAGGCTTATTCCATCTGATAAAGTCATGGAATTTAAGACCTGAAAGGACCACTATTCATCTTTCTGAATAATGGAAACAATATATTACTCAGTGATTCTTTCAGCTTCATGATAGCACACATAGCTTAGACAGTTTTGGTCTAGGAAACAATGGACTAACTTACAGATTAATATGATGGCTATTTTTTTTTACTCTTACTGTGAATAAAATGTTCAGTTCTACTCTGAGTTTGCTGGCATTTTCTTCTTTATTCCCCTTTATCCGTTGTTCCATATATGCTTTTTTGGCACTGTTTTTGTTTTATTTTTTCACTCCCTTTTCTGCATCTTCTTTCATACTTCACCTTTTTGTTAGGTAAAGCAAAAGCTCCCTATTTTAATATCACTCCATTATGTATTACATCTATAAAGATAGTTCCTGCCAGTCCATGATTGAGACCTGCTTGATAACATAAAGTCTGCTGTTACAGTGTACTTGCATTTCTGCAAGGCATTGGACTTGGTGCCACCAGATCTTTTGGTTAAACTTGTGTAGGCATAGCAGCATATACTAGGTGCATTAAAAGCCGGTTTGATGACCTGTGTCAAAATGTCGTTGTTAGGGGGAGGTTATCAGTAAGGAGGTTGTTTCTCGCTAGATACTTCTGGGAACAGTTCTTGGGCTGATCCTGCTCAATATTTTTGGCAGCAACCTAGGGAATGGTATGAAATCTTTGCAGATGACATAAAGATAGGTGAGGGTGCTAAAAATGAGGAGGTTACTTGTCAGTGTGGGCAAAAAGGCTAATTCAGTCCTCTGATGCATAAAAGAAGCAGCTGAGAAGAGATTTTGTCTCTAAGCTGGCCACAACAACAAAAAAAACCTTTATCATATTCTAGTGCTGCCAATGTGGTACTGAGCAGAGACCAGAGAAGACTTCAGTCACTGCAAAAAGATACAAAAGCAAGGATCTCGATGTATCTGCTTTTATCAAAGAGAAGGTTGCTTGGTGTCTTCATCCCTCCATGTGGATACACACAGAAGAGTTATTGAAGGCTGGCCTCTTTGTGGTTCTCCTGGTGGAAGCGTGACAAGATCCAATGACTGAAAGTCAATGTGAGAAATCTTTTACTTTGAAATAGGACTGCTACTTACTAATAAAAGTCACTAAATATCAGAATGGTTGCAAAGGAAGGTGATGGGCCCATGGCTTGGAGACTTTGAAAAGGATTAGTTATTTCTGAAAAACATATATATATTACGGGGCAGTTGCACTTTGTGCTCTTGACTTTGAAATCTATAAGTCATATATGCACCTGATCATCCTGGCCCTTGATGGCCCTTGAGAAGAGTGAAGATTACTTGTGTAACCGTCATGAAATTTTTAATACTTCAGGCTCTCTGTGCTGCTGATAAACAAAATGAATTCCGTGTTTCTCCTCTCAAACTTGTTGTCTACCAGGGTCAGAATGGATGAATTGCTGCTTTCTTTCTCAATACATAATTACCTGGGGATGTTCTGGGTCTCTCTTTGTCTGTTTTTTCCTTTCTTTGATTGGATTTTTTCTTCTTTTCTTTTTCCTGGGGAGAGAGGGACCTCATTTGGAGTTAAGAGGCTGAACATGATGAACGAATGCTTGGTCCTACCAATTTGGCCAAGGAGGCTTGTTTCTGTGGTCAAGATGACAGCAATGGTTGTTTGAAGGGAGGAGAGATTTTTCCCTGGTGGGATTAATGGAGAAATTGGAAAAATTTCATGTCTGCAGCAGGGCTCACTTGTCATCTGGGGCAGTCATTTTTGCCGTATCTTCCTTAATCATTTCCCTGCCATGTCTCTAGTAGGAACTGTGAGCACCAAGGCAATTTTTTTCCTTCAGCCTCAGGCGTCTTGAGAGCAGTTCACCTTAAGGTCAATGCCTTAAATGTGTCTGAGGAGTCGCACCTAGAAGCGCCTGCCTCTGCCTGCAGACCTGGGAGGCTGGCGAGGTGAATCCCACCCAAAAGTAGTCTTTTCTCTTGGTGAACTATATGGAGGCTCATGGGCCTTGAGCTCAGATACAGATGTGTTATAGATGTCCACATTTTGGTCCTGTGAATCTATGGAGATTCCAGCAAAAGCCTTGCTTTGCTTCTCCTTATCAGCTTTGAACATCAGCAATGAGAAACCAATGCTATTTTGCTTGGGAAAGACAAGACAACATTATCTGTGAAACAGTTTTTCCCAAATAGTCAATTTGACTATGGGGAGCCATTATGGACCTCAAGAAAATCTGACACAGGAGGATAGAATTAGAGGATGGCTGTGGATCAGTTCACGTAGAGAAGGTTATCTCTATAACCTTTAAAGGCTAGAAGCTTAATTTTTATTTTTAAATGAAAGCTTAAATTCTGCAGATGGCTTTGATAAGGCAGCACATGGATTTTTCATCTCCTGTTTGTTATTACTGTGAGGTCGGGAAAGGGTCCTGTGTTAAGGATATCTGGGAGGGAAAAAAAAAGGGGGGAGGAAAAAAAAAAGAAAAAGAAGAAAAAAAGTGTAAAGTCTTCACAGGCCCAAAGCTATAAAGGGAAGAAAGCCAGTCTTCCCAGGAATGGCACATCAAAGCAGTTTAGGAGGAAAGTATCTGTTTGTATTCCCACTGTAGTTCCTCTTTGCCACTACCACCCCTGGAGCACGTTCTTGACCTCAGCAGTAAATTATTACAGTAAACGCTTTTGTTTTTATTTTTTTATTTTCAGGAATGAAAAAAAAGTGGTGTCAGGCATGGGGGTGGGCAGACAGGCAGAGAAAGCAATGTTTGTCTCCCCTTGCAACGGAGCAGAACAGTCTATAATTATGATTTATTTAGTTTTGATGTATAACACACTGAACTCCCCTCTGAGCTGCATTTCTTACTGCGGTGGATCAGCCACTCAAATGTAGCTACTGTTAACAACTGCGATTGTTCAGGTATTTGCAAAATCCCTTGAATGTAGCAAAGTAACTTGCGGGTTGGTGTGTTTTTTTTTTTTAATATTTTCTTCCATGTGGAGAGGATATTATTGTGCAGTTTGAAGTCTAGCAAGAAGTTACTTTGATGTTCTCTCTCTTTCTTTTTTCCTGCCTCTTCACCCTGGAAAGATAAGATAACTTCTCCCTGCCAAGCCAGGCCAGAGACGGCTCAGGTTGGGAGGGAGCGGGGAGGTTGCCTGCTGCTCGCCTGTGCCTCTCCACATCTCACCGCTCCATATTTGGAGCTGAAATTTCTTGGTGCCTCACCAAAGTGACTCCCTCCAACCCAGCTTATTAATCCTGTCTGCACTTTAATTTTTGCTCCTTATTAGGCGCAAAGGAACAGGTGATTTAAATACAGATATTTAAAATGCATGTGCTATTCTTATACAAAGCATTGGTGGTGTTTTAGTGCTTTTTTTCTTCCTGAGATGAAATCGGTAGAGGATGGTCACTGAATTTTGGCTGCTTTTGTGTGTGTGTTGGCTACCGTTCAGAAACCCTCTTTGGTTAGCCGTAATTCTTCCCGTCTCCAGTCTATCTTATGAGAGGGTATTTGCTTTTAATGATTCTTGCCTTGTAGCGGTGCTGGCAGCTGGGATGCCATCCCTTCCCTGAGTGACAGCTCCACTCCCAGCCTCTACTGCAGAGATTAATACGAGCAGTTGCCTCTGAAACATTTTAATCTCACTTTTGGTCGTAATGAAAAATGGGTAATCAAACCCCGTAAATCATCACCAGGAGACAGTAAACACTGCTCAGAAGTGTTCAACACCAGGCGTGGATTGCACCTCAACCTTAAATCATTGCTGACTGCACCGAGACCCTGGCAAGCTCGTCACTTGGTAAACCAGCATCTTGGAAAGGTGCCCCATGAGCAAGGGATGGCTTGTGCTCCTGTCCATCTGAGCTTTGTTTGAACTTCATTTCAGTTTTGCATCAGATTTTGGCCGTGGCTGGGAAGGTGGCCCCTCACCATGCCTGGAACAGGAGGGCCACGGCCAGCTTGCATGGGACCTGCTGCAGGTCTTGCTGCATGGGCTGTTGGTGTGGAGCAAAAAAAGGTTTACGGTCTTTGCAAAGACTCAAACGGAAACTTGTATTGATCAAGCACCTCCTTTGTCTTTAATGGGCCTTTCTACAAATGTGCCGGAATTTGAGCTGAAGTGTGTCTGCTCTGTAATAGCCCCCAAAACTATCTGGCTGGGGAATTTTATTAGTGAAAAGTGGTTTGATTTCCTGAAAGAATAACTTGTCTGCCTTATTTTTACATGGCACTTATAAGACTTTATAACAACATTAGAAAAAATTAATGCAAAACAATATCTTTCATTCCTAAATATGACCTTTCCTCTTTTTGCCCAGCTGTCGGGCACTTGTCAGATGATGCCAGTAACTGAAATTCCTGAAATGCGTTCACTGCTGACCTGTAAAAACCACTCGGTGTGCCCGAGGGAGATGCTTATGGCCCAGGCATCGTGCTCAGGCACCTTGTCAGCTGAACTTTGTTAAATACCATGAAAGTTCTGTCTTGGTAAATGAAACAACCCAAAATCTCTAAAATTGCTGCCAGCGTGTGAACGTCAATGTTTTTGAGATAACAGAAAGTTGGAACAATAGAGGAAGAGGCCATATGTTACTATTTAAATACAGCTTCATTAAATACAGCTTCATCAAGCCCTTCATTTTTAACGCAAGCAGGGGGATGCTGCCACAGGTGTCACCTGGACCCCACTGGCCAGCATAGAGTCGGGGCTGCCTGGAACAGCACTGTCTGCGCAGCAGAGGCTGCAGGCACCCAGGAGCCGGATGGCGTTAGTCCAGGAGAGCACTGGAGGATGCACCTGAGAACAAAAACCATAGACAAGCTGGTGTCAAAACCCTCCAGAAACAGAGCAAAGACTCCTGCTGAATTCAGCGGGCTTTGGCTGCAGAGGCGGTTTGCTCTGTTTTCTTTCTTTTTCTTTTTTTTTTTTTTAAATTATATCTTCCTAATTTAATTAAATTACAAGCTCAAAGGAAATGTGGAAACCTTAGCAAGGCTGTATTAGCCCAGGTTTTTCCTCTGTCTTTCTGATCCTGTGCAGCTCCTGAGAATTAAGAGGGCCCCTCCAGGGGCAATGAGGGACTGGCGTGGCTGAAGTCACACAGGTCCAGACCTGAGGTCAAGTGGAGGCAGCAACATTGTGGGGAGAGCCAAAAATATATCTTGACTGTGTGTGCTTCTAGGTGATGAGGTTAGTCCAAATATCCTAGGCCTTCAAATAATTTTCCTATATTTAATCCCATTTAAAAATAATGGAAAAAAGCTGTTATTCATCTGGTAGGATGAGATACTGTTTTGCTTTTACTTTTTATTATTTTCTTCTGTATTGATGCTGTTTATGTGGGTGTAACTAATATTCCGGGTTTTTGATAATTTTAATGGGGCATTTGCTAATTTTTGCTGGATGAGTGTATCACTGGAGTATATCAGAGGGATGAACAGTAGGTAAATAAAGAATGATTAATAGTGTTGTTATTCCTGTCCTCAACATTTTTTATAATGCTAAATATGTAGCAATTTAAGGATATGGACAACTGATTATCTGGCTGGGGATGACGACAGATTTCAAAACACATTTTATTTGTTAGGACACATCTGCATTAAATTGAAACAGTTTAGATAAATATCCTGCCAAATATTTTAAGTGGGTTACACGCTGCCTTTTTTAATATCTATTGTATGTAAATTGCATGTTTATATTTTTGTAATTGCACTTCTAACAAAATGTAAGAAAACATTTCTCTCAGAAAAATTCCACTCCTAGCCAGAAACTTATAATCTGTTGCAGGATTTTTGCAATAAATCTGAAGAAATATAAATAATGGGAGAACAAATATAGTAATGGTATAATATCCTGTCCCGAGGGAAAATAATTTAGGAAACAGGCAGTATAAAACATAGTATAATTGCATGCATGTGGCTTTATACATTCTCTATCTGTGAACAACAACAAACCCCATAATTTAAAAGATTAAAAATGAAGACTTCAGATTGATACTTTTGTTCTTGTTTTAAAATACAAGGTTTCTTATTTTATATGGTCACATACTCCAGTTGAAAGAGAATTGTGCAGATATTTGTAAAAATAAGTACTGTGCATGGGGGACCTATCTTCTGCAGGTCGGGCTACAGTGGGGAGGAGAGAATGGAAGAGATCTTTGGTTTGCAGTTGTGATGCCAGGTGGAAAGGCTGACACATGTAAGAAAGAATTTTTTTACAGTGAGGAGCAACCTTCCCAGGGAGGTGGGAGAGTCCCCATCACTGGGGGTTTTCAAGATGCGGCTGGACAGGGTGCCGGTGATCTCATCTAGGCTCCCTTTCCTGTGAAAGGTTGGACCAGATGATCTCTTGAGGTGCCGTCCAGCCTGGGCTGTTCTGTGGTTCTGTGATTCTAACATCAACTCAAATGTGTATATCAGCATCTTTCAACAATCCTCCTTCCTGCTTAGAACGAAGTCTTGCCACTTATTAAATCTTTAAAATAATAGGGTATTTCTACACCTATATGCAACCAGTAGATTATGCCATTGGAAGATGATTTGGAAATAGTGCTATCTGATCCATAATCAAGGTGGTGGTTACTTTTCTAAGCCATGCTTGTGCTCCAGCTATACTCAAATGATCCTGACACTGCCTGCTTCTATGGCTCATCTCCTGTAAAGCAGTGGAGCCTTGCGAGCCTGACATAGCCTCCAAACCTACAGAGGAAACAGAAAAAAACACATCCTTAAATAACCTACTTTAGCAGCCCCAGGGAGAATTATGAATCTGCTTGTGCCAGGTGAGCAGTTGGGACATCAGGTTAATGGCAGCTTGCAAAGTTCTAGCTTTAGCCTGTGTATAGAAGCTTCGGTGTATGGCTGTGTATGACTGCACTGGAGGAACAAACCCCGTTACTATCGATAGCTATGATACCGTTATCCTCACATCCAAATATTGAGAGGTATTACTTACTGAGGATAGCACATTGATACAGATACTAAAATCAATAACTGTCTAGGTATGTTATTTTTACTTAAAGACTATTTTAAAGACTATTTTACTTCAATAATGTTTTACTTTTACGTGAAGACTATTTTTACTTAAAGACTATTTTAATTATCTGGGAATCACAGCCGACAGGCTGATCAAGTACTGGAGGGAGACTGGGGAGGGGGCATGGGAGGGGGAAGCTGCACAGAGTAGCGTGAGGTCTCATGAAAGCTTTTTCTGGTAAAATCATTCCTTGAAGTGTTTGAAATGAGGATGGCAAATCATATTCTGAGAACTGAGTGACAAATATGTCAGCCAATAAAATGTGTGGAAGTTTAGAGTATCTGGGTGCAGGTTGGAGGGATTTCTTAGGTGTGTACAATTTCCTTCTGTTCTTGGATTTATATTTAAAAGGAAATTTATATTTAAAACAGGAAAAAGACACCTCAACTCGGAGAGTTTGTCTCCCATACAAGGGCCCATGTCATCAATGCAGAGCAACCATTTACAATGCTTGCTCCCAAAAATTTGGCATGGCAGGGTAGCCTGCAGAAAGAACAGTATTTCTTCCATGCCCTTTCAGCTTAGGTCTGTGCTGTTGCTACCACCTATGCCCTGTGAGAGCCATGTTTGCTGTCAGTGCTAACCTGGGGTTCAGACTAGCAGACAGAAAGATGGAAGACTATTACCTTCAATCATTTCATGGAGCCTTCATTCCTCTGAGGGTTTCCTAGCAAATGCTCCCGCTCCTTGGTGTTCTGGCAGGTTTCACCATTAAATGGTGAATATATATTTTCACCTGTATTTTTTTTTTCTTTTCCAGTGGCCACAGCACTTACAAAATCAAGATATTGTCAGCTGTCCTCATGTCCTTCAAAACTGCTCCTATGGTTGCATATCGTGCATATTCAAGGAGCTGTTTCATTTTGTTTAGCTAAGGTGATTTACATGCTTAATTATCACTAGGAGGCTTTTCTGATGAGCCGTGTGAAAGAGCTAAATATAAATTTAAAAAAAGGGAAAAAAAAAAAAAGACGATAAACACGATTCTCTCCAGCAGATAACCACACGACACCGCTGGATGCACTGAGTGGCCAGAGCCATCTTTCCTCGGGCAGCAAAAGAAATTATGGGGCAAATGAAATCAAAAGCCAGCACTTAGGAGTAAATAGTCCTAAAGTAAATACTCTGGAACAGCAGTTTTCTGGAAAGAGAGATAATCATAAGTCAGTAACACAGCCAGCTTGTTTTCTTTCTGAAATTGCCTTTTTTTCCTATGGGTATTGACGTGGGTGCTCGTGATGCTGACCACTAGAGCCAAATCTGACAAAGATACACTAGGATCTCTGGTCCCATATTGCCATTTGGTTATGCTGTTAACCAATTCTGGTTCTATCCTGAAGAGTTCAATGTAGGCATCCTTAAGGGACCATGTAGGATTGGACTTCAAAGGTGTATCTTCTACCCCAAGTGTCTCTTAAGGCTCTTTGAGCTTCTGTCGTGGCATACATTGCTGGATTCAGCTGGGTCGCTCAGCACTGAATCTATAACCGCTGGATTTGAGTATGGTGCTACTTTCACTGTCACCAGAGATATTAATTAAAATTTATGGTTTTTAAGGGATGATTGGATTCCTTGGGACCTTTTTGCTTTTGCTATGGAGAAAGAAGTGCCTCCAACGTGGGAAGACCCTGGTGTGCGGAGCCTTCCTGGTAACCCTTGGCGTCCTGGGGTAGGAAGGAGACCATCATCCCACCAGAGCCCCTTGGCTGTCCACAGCCCTGGGGAGCGAGGGGAGTTTGGCACACTTGACTGTCCCAGCAGGCAGCGTTTATGAAAAAAAAAAAAGGAGTCGTCCTTGAAACAGGAGGGCTTTGGCTTGTCACGAGCAGGGTAATGATGGGCCATCATGTAAAGCAGGCACATATCACTTTCCCAGTTTGGTTCATTTCTTTGAGTGCTTTGTAATCACGGGGAGGGAAGTAATTGGCAAGTAGACTAATAGGATGAAGGTGTTACAGAGATGTAATTTCCTGGAGAACAATTTTCCACAAGCTATGTAACCCCCTTTTTTGGGGGGGGGGAAGCCAAAATTTTCCAGCTGAACTCTGACTGATGTAACGATTGCCTCTGTCTTCCTTTCCAAGAGCTTTAACAGCCAGTTGATACCTAGCTTCCTACAGTAAATTATATTATGAACGGGAGCCTTTGCTGGAAAATAGACAGAAACAAACACAAAACAACTCGGAGATGTGCACAGCAGGAGTCTGCCGATTTTGAGCAATCAGTCATTCCTAGCAATAGTTGGTGGCTGAGCTGTTCTCTCCTGTTCCTACATGTATATATATATCATACCTCTGTGTGTGTCTCTTTAAGTGCATATTTAAATTGTTGTGACTGGCAATTGTAGCCCTGTGTTGGAGACTGAATTTGGAGCCAGAGGAGACATTCAGTCCCACACCGAAGGTCCTTCCCCAAGTGGTGGGGGGTTCCCTGCAGATGCCAGGACTTCCGAGGATGTGGTTCGGTCTCTTGACTAAGTGCACTCCATATTATTAATATTTTAGTAGCAGTTTGTTAAAACCTGTTTTCAGCCCAGGTGTTTTCAATAATGGCAGGACACAGCCTCTGCAAACTTTTCACTCTGGGATTTGCGCAGGTTGCTTCCCAGGTTATCTGGTGCTGGTGAGTTTTCCTTTTCATCTTCTGCTTTTGATAACTTCAGCCCATAAATGAACTGCAAGTTAACCGTCCAGGCTGGGGTGTTTTGCTTTGCATTACCAAATGCAATCCTTCCCAACACACGGAGCTTGAGCTCTCCATCTGCCTTTGCTCCAGAGAGTGCCAGGGAGGTTCAGATCTTTGAGTCACTTGTAACACCAAACAGTGCCTTCTTGGAGGCTACTCAGCCTTCAGGCATGATATTTTAAATAATTTTTTAATTGAAGGGTAAATTTATGTCATCATCCCAAACATGGAGTGTATTAAGATGGGTCGATGGTTCATATCATTAACCTATAAGCTTTCTTTGTTCGTTTTAAAGGACATTGATTTTGTAATTACCCCAGAGATAGCCACAGAAAACCCCAGGAATTTACGGCTTAATTGAAATCCAAATATTGAAAGCTGTAAGAATGTGTCATTACGAAGCCCAGTGATGGGCTCTGCCATCTAGGGACTCCCACAAGAAAAAAGGAAATGTTTGCAAAAACAAACCAACCCCCACATCTGAATATTTTTAAAGTCTGCTTGCCATGACCTGGGGTCATAACCGATAAAATGCCTCAGGCGCTGCGGTGTCATCATTGTCTGATGGCACAACTCAGCTCAGCTCAGATTTGCTTTGGCCTCCTTAGCTCCACAAGGAGATCTGTGCAGATTAAAACCACCAAGTGTTTTTACTGTTTTGAGTATTTACTCTATCAGAAAGGTTGGGCCCTTGCCTGGCAATTAACTCTATAGGGGCCCCATTCTATACGCTTGGAGAACAGGACCGAATGCCAGTGCACCATCCACAGGGAGGCACACACCCAACCAAGTCCTCAAATGCACGAAGTCTTGAAAAATCCACGTGAGATCTCAAAACGCAGGTCTTGCGGTGTCCTTGAGTTCATCCCACCCCTATTTCTAAAGACATTTCTTTCCTCTTCTTTCATCTTCTTAAGGGCATCGTGACGGGAGCGTGTGTCTGTGTTTTGGGCAGGTGTTTGCAACCTCTGGAGCAGCCTAGCCTGTCCACCTGGATGGGGCTCCTGGGCAGCTGGGTGATGCAGGGAGCAGGACATTAATTATGCTGGAAGCCCCCAGGGCAAGGGTTGACCACTACGTCAAATACAAATGAAGTGCTGGGCAGGACGGGCTCCCCTCCTCCTCCTCTTCCACCACCACCTTCTCCTCCTCCTCCTTCTTCCGCAGGAGCACCACTCAGCATTTGCTCATTGCTGGGCTTTCTGCCCATGGTTTAGGGGCATGGGGATGTTCATAACTTGCTAGTGCTGTGAAAATGCAAAAGCCTGTTTTGACTCAGAGGCTGACCAAGTGCTGACCAAGTCTTGCCATCTCTTCTGTTTCTTTTGCCCATCTGTCAAAACTATTTTCTGGGAAAACCTGCCTGTTTTCTGTCCTGATATATTCATGGTCTTTACTACCTAGAATTTTTAAGCTATCAGTAATTCCTATGTTTTTCCAGTGTTATTGGCATCAAAATTATCTCTGTCACTGATGTTTTCCAAATCTTTTGGCTTATTTCAGGAATGAGGTAAAAACCTCTTGGAAAGTTATGTGGCGTGTGAATTGTTAAGCACACACCAAATTGCAGGAGCAAGGCCTCACATCATGAGCTTCCTCCTGTCTTTGCTTCTATAGGGTCTTGTAGCCTCCACGCTGTCCGTCAATATTAAATAATGTCCTATAAGTATTTAAGAAGAGCAGTAACAACTCCACATCCTCAGTCACATCTGTGTGCAGTGGAGAAAGCTATAATGCTTGTATAAGCGTCACTCATTTGGCAAAGCTCGAGGGCTTTAATCTTCATTTTCTTGTTCCTGCTCTGGCTATGTTGTTATCTCCCTTAAATGTGAATAAATACAAAGACCGTCTCAGTCTCGCAGTAGAAAACAGCCAAAAGAGGGAGAAAAAAGGTAGGGAAAAAATAATGTGATTAAGTCATTTTAGATGGCATTGAGGAGCTGGACTTCATGTGTCCTTAGGAGCTAATCAGTGTGAAGAGTTGATGTGGTCTGACCAGAGCCCTTTTCTCCAGGGTGGACTGACAGGCTCAAATGTGGTCTCTGGCTACACAGCAGAGTTTTCCAGAAGTTTGACTCCAGGAGGACTCTGATAACTCTTAGGATCCCAGTTTTGGCTTTACTGCAGGGGAGTAGGGGGCTACACAGGCTGTAGATGCCCTGTCCCACCACCTTGTGTAGTGTGTAGGGCTGGAGCATCTGCTAAGCATCCTCCATCTGAGAGCCTCTGATGTCTTTATGTTGAACAAAAATACTTGCTAAATACCAACTCCCTGGAGTTAGGCACAAATTTAAATGAATCGGGATCCCATCTCTGCCTGTTTGTTTTAATTTCTGAAGACTTGGTGTAGTTGGGCTCTGGGAAGTTCATCCTGTGGGTGATGACACTCCATGCACGGAGACACAGAGAGGCCAAGGTGATGCAGAAGGATGCCTGGCTGCGGCTCCTGGCAGCATCAGGCCTGGTCAGGGTCTTTTGAAGAGCCAACGATGGAAAACAGGGAGAGCTCAGGCAGTCACTTTGATGTGGGCACACAGTTGGATTAATCGGCCAGCAACCTACCTGCGCTGCAGAGCCTGCAGGAGGGAGGCATTAGCACATGGAATATGGGGCAACCACAGGAATACATTTGTCTTGCCAGTGTCTTAATCCAAGTTTGGGAAGGCTGACAGAGCTGGAAGCTGGTACTCCTGGAGATTGCTTTGCTGGCATTGCAGTGGCTGCTCTAACAGGAAACCTCTGTGTTGGCATCTGAACAGACACCAAACTGTTGTGTAGTTTTAAGACATGACACCGGCATGCGCTATTTCTCCTGCTGCTCTGCTGTATTTTGCATAGCACTGCTTGCCAGCATGCCTAGCATTTGAAAGTAACAATAAGAAATTACGCAGATGTATTGAAAATAGATAGAAAAATCCACTGAAAATAGATAATTTTCTCTTTCAATTATTAAGGTCTAAGACATGTTCACTTGTTAGTGTTTAAATAGCAGCTATTTACCTTCCTGTCCCTAACACTTATTCCTTCCCCACCTTTTTCTGCTTGTGAATTTTGCAGCCGAGATGAATATTCGATGACTGGTATTAATAAATAATTTCATGTTCTTTTTGGAGGTGAGGCAAGGAGCATCAATGTTGATGCCCCTAGTTGTATTAAAGAGGTTGTAGATAATCAAGCACTTGCCAGGGTCTGGGCAGTTTGTTGATGTGTTTTTTAATTTTCTGGTGAATGAATGACGTTCTTTGAAGAGAGCTGTCATTGGGGAAATCAGAGATGTACTGAAGCACACCAGTGTTGTCTGCTCTGTCATGTTCAGCAGAAGTCCAGCAGTAGTGTGGCGAAGCTTATGGGCAAAGCTAATTATGCATGTCAGATGCACTGACAAATGCTGTGTGCATCCCTGTGTTAAACTTGTGAAAATTTGTGTCAACTGTTGGGATTACAGATTG
This sequence comes from Theristicus caerulescens, assembly GCA_020745775.1. Lineage (NCBI taxonomy): Eukaryota > Metazoa > Chordata > Aves > Pelecaniformes > Threskiornithidae > Theristicus > Theristicus caerulescens. The sequence goes on along the minus strand of CM036559.1, from coordinate 122,092,591 downwards.
TTTTCACAATAGCTTACCATGTTGTGAGGTGTAGATGCTTTGTGCACCACCTATGATGTAAAAGACAATCATCCGTAACACAAAATCAGAGTGAAAAACATAAGACTGCCACCATGTCTGTAACTAACCCATGACATTTTATAAGATGAGGATGGGATTTGATTTGCTTAAGGAATTAACTCTGTGCAGTGTATGACTGACTTTACCGTGTTGCTCTGAAAGCCTCGTGCATCCGTTCCTTGTAGTGTTGCTGCTGAAGCATTGGGAATGCGATGCTGAAGCAGCCCAGAGCTGTGTTAGGGAAAGGAGATGCAGAGAGAGTGAACCCCATTGTCTTTCAAATAGAAAGGGCCGGATTCTGGTCACAGTCCTCTGCGAGGGTGGAGGAGAAACCCTCCTATGGACCCGGGGAGGTTTACTGGTGGTTTTGGTAGGACCAGGCTGTTGGCTGTCCTTGCATTTGCTGCCACGCTGCAGTTCTTGCTTCCCCAAAGTTATGCGGGGTTGCAAAGACAAGTACTCACAAACACTGCTCATCTCTGCTTAGCACCCATTGCTGTGAGTCAAACCATTTGCTGGTGCTCTCCAAATGCATGGACGGCAATGACCAAATTTCTAGTGGCTGACTCAGGGTGCAATCTCACCCTAATCAAAATTTTGTGTTATTTTGATTAAGGAACATAGCTTTTTCTTCAGAGCAATTTCCATGAGGCCAGATACAGACTGCTCATTACAAACAGAAGGATGCTTGAGCACAGTAACCTGCTCGGAGAGGACAATGCCGTTTAAAGCCCCGAGTTAATGAGAAGTCTACAGCACACATTTGATAAGCTTTGTCATCCTTTTGTCTGCAGATCATAGACCCTGCATTTTAATTTACTATACATAATGCTTTCTTAATGAGTTCCAGTGGATAGCCATTGAAACATGGCACTGCAGCTGCCAGCATGATTATGAAAAAGAGGCGGTTATTTGATTTACGTGATATTCTGTTATGGTAAGTAATATTTGCAGACAGGATACAATAGAGGAAGAAAAAACCCTCCATTTAGATTTTGGTATCTCAGGACTAAGGTGCTAAATCAATTTATTTTGCATGTACGTGGGCAAACTGCTAATTGAAAACTAATGGAATTATATTTCAGTCTTGAAAGTCTTGAGAGACTCATGTTTGCTTTGCACCACGAAGTTCAGGCAAACCCAGTAACACTACCAGGATTTTTAAAGCGCAAATAAGCTTCTTAATACAGTACACAGAAGCATTTTATAGAAGAGGTCCCTCATCTCTTCCCCAGTTTCAAAAGAGAAATGAAAATATCCGAAACTTGGGAAAAACAAAATTGTAACGCTATGGCAGAAGTGGTGTGTTGCTGATGGTAAATTTTGTTTTGTAGGGAGTTGCTTTCTCGGCCTCCTTTCCTCTTCTTCAGCTGGGTCCTGTGAGCAAGCCTTTATCTGGAGCTCTGTGCGTGTGTGTGTGCACACTGCTCCCCTTTCCTATACATCCTTGCATAGCACCACACTGGTGTCTTCTCACACGGAGACACTATTTAGAGGGTTTATAGGGTTTTCTATTGTTCTTCCTGTTATTTTTTCCTTGGTATAGGGATAGGAGCCAGGATGCCTTTGTGTGCTAGGCAATAAACAGAGTGAATTATTGTGCTGATAATTTAAACTGAGTTTGTATGTGGTGAGGAAACGTGTATGTTTATGCTGGGATGATACTCTGGGACTCAAGTCTAGGAACAGACTTACATTCTGGTGTCTAATACAAGACACAAGCTGCTGGAAGAAATAAATGTGTGAATCAGGGATGAGTTAAGTTTTGTATGATGGCAACTTTTGGCATTTTCTAAGTTAGACTGCTTGACTTTGCAGTCTTATTCTTAGTGGGTTTTATTATTATTATTATTCCTCTATGTGTTTGGAAAGCCCAGTAGGGCTAGCAGGGGGTAAAACCTGCCTGTGGGTTTTGCAGATACTTGCAGGCACTCTGAAGTGGTGAGACTTGAGATCTCTGGATTCCAGTTCCAGGTGTGGGGAAGGGGGTTGTCACAAGCCTTCACCTTTCATTGTCACAGTCTCATTTGTCTGTCCTAGTTCATCTCTGTCTTCCTAATTGAGTGCTCCCAAGTTTTCCATTTCCTGATCAAGCGCTGGCACAGGCTGCCCAGGGAAGTGGTTGAGTCCCCATCCCTGGAGGTATTTAAAAGACGTGTAGATGTGGTGCTTAGGGACATGGTTTAGTGGTGGACTTGGCAGTGTTATGTCTGCGGTTGGACTCGATGATCTTAAAGGTCTTTTCCAACCTAAACAATTCTATGATTCTATGATCATACACCACTTAATATACCATTTAAAAATGCCACTGCCCCCCCGCGCAGTGACCGGCACTGCCACAGCCGAAGCAGCAGTTACAGGGACATCTCACCCTGGATCTGAAGCTCAGACACCAAGAGCATCCTGACGAGTCAAACACAAAACTACTCATCCCATGAAAATTGAGATTTTTCTCACCAAATTTACACACAGAGTGTTCCATCTAGAAAAATAGTAGCTGGTTTTGCTTTGGCCTAAAATAAAGAGTGATAATTAATTTGCTGTGATACAGATCTCCAGTATGAAAGTTTAAATACTCAATCATTTAAGTTTGGCACAGTTCGGAGGAGCAGAGTCCCGCTGCTGAAAGCGTGTACATTAACAGTGAATGGACTTGAAGTGCACATTCCCCTTCTGTAGCGTGTGAGCAAATGCATACGTCTGTGTGTGCACCACGCGAGGCTGAGTCATCAGTATTACCCTTTTGCCAAGACACTGAGACTCTGAAAAAATCAGAAATGCATGTAAAAACACACCCGTTGCTAGATCAAAAGGGTGTGGCAATGGGGGAGCTGCAGCAAGACAACAGTGATGCTCACATGCCTGGAATGGCTTTTGTGTGAGAGGAGATTAAATGGATGGGGACTGCGGCTTGTAGAGAGGTAACATAGGGTGGAAATGCCAGAGAAGGCATTTTCAAAGTGGCAAAAAGAGACGGTAGAAAGGAGTGAGTTTTCACGGGTGTGCCTGCTAAAAGGTCTAGGGACATCGAATGAAATAACCAGCAGCAAGTTCAGAGCAAACGAGGGGGAGCGTGTTTTCCCCAGCACCACGTGTTGGTCTTGCATGGCTCTGCACCCCCAGCTGCTCTGCCTGCTGGGGACTGAAATGGGCTCACAAAAGGGCTACGGAAAGTCATGGATGAAAAGCCTTTTGAGAGCTATTACTTACCAAGAAGCAGTTATTTCTCATGGCTCAGGAATCCTCTAATTTTTGGTTGCCAGAAGCTGGTAAGGTCTGCCTGGGGAGGTCTCCCTGTATTCATGCTGTAGCTTTACATCTGGCTCCAAGCAGCAGCAAAAATGAACTCATGGTTTGGTTCAGTCCAGCCCTCCTTGTGTCTGTTGTTTTGCTGAGCTTTTAAATTAGTCCTTTCTAAAATTTATAGAAGTTTTTGAGAAGACATTGCTTTAATATAACTGCAATTAAAACCCAGAACTCTCTAAAAGTCTCATCTGAAAGTAGGTCAGTTTGCACGTATTTGTCTTGAAGGGTTTTTTTTTTCTTTTTTCATGTCTTAGTTGTAGGCTGACTTACCATCTGCCTTTCCTTGGCAAAGCAAAGGCGGAAGATAAAATTTGTAAGATATAATTGGGCTAATATTAATCATTTATCTCACAGGAGGTGAGTCACTGGCAATTACCCATGGCCATGTTTCTGTCCTCTTCACAGTCTTTTATGGTAGACTTCAAGTTCAGAAAACCTTTCTAGTAAAAAAATCCCAAATAAAAGACTCATGCTGACTCAGAGGGTGCTAAGATACCTTAAAATTGTGCATGGACAGCAGGGAGTCATTTGCAGTGCAGCAGTTGGGTTTTGCACACTTGGGAAATCTCAGGATGAGCCCAGGCAGGACGCAGGGACGGTGCCCGCCCTGGGCAGGTTGTGCTGTCTCCCCCACTGCTCTGATACACCAGGTTATCAGTGAGACCAAGCAAAACAGTGGCTTTTATAGTACATGCTGACTTCACCAGATATGATTATTTATTATAATTTTAGTATAACAAGTCTTCATAGTCAAGGAACGTGTCAGTTCACAGAAGCTGTGTTTGTTGATTTATACCCATAGTCAAGTTTGCTAATTTCCCCAGTTTTGCAATGCATTTTCAGTATAAAGGTTAAAAATGCACATCTCGTGCAACATCCCAAAAGCAATTCTGCTTTTGGTCTAGCTCATTGAGTTTCTTTCCCTCCAGCAGTTAGAGACTAAATGAGCATCAGCACCATCCCTCCTCCGTGAAGCAAGACCACAGGAAAATGCTGCCTCTAACGTCACTGTGGTCCCTTGGATTAATGGCTGCGCCCAGCAGCTAGCAATTGCTAACCCCTCTTTTTTTTATATATATAAGAAATTTGTATTTGAATCTAAGTTCTCAAAAGGAAAAAAAAAATTTGAGAAGATGCTCTTTCCTTTGCTGCTGGTTGTTCCAGGCCTCCTGCCATAAGTTTTTTCTGACTTTAATACAACCTGTTCTTATTATAGCTTTCACTTTGAAATGGTTTCTTTGTTTTATCTGCATGTGTGTGCGCACACGTGTGCTTTTAAAAGCTTGCAGATGGTTTTTCCTCACCTAAGCATTATAGCTAGCCATTTTTTTTTTGTTTTGGTTTGGATTTTGGCTGAAAAGTAAGGCCTGCAGGAGCAGGAGACTATTGCTCAGTCCAAGGAAGGGGGGAGATGGACCTTTGGAAGCAGGTGGCAGCATGAAGAGGTTTCGGTAGTGGAGAGTAAGAAAACAAATGCCACAGACTGTTAAGACTTTGTGAAATGAGGGGCTTGTATAATTATTACTTCTGCAGCTTGAAAGGAAGCAACATGCTGTAAGTATAAATTTACCTTTGTTTTTCATCATCCTCCTCTACTGCCAGTTGTTATAGGATGCAACATAGAGTATCTGTTACTTTTTGCTCTTTTTGAGGTCAGCTAAAGCAGTTGACAGCAGCCCACTTTTCCTTTGCTTTCCCATGTGTTTCATAGCTGCTGGACACTGCAGCCTGCCAAGCTGGTTGGTGATTAAGAATCAAATGGGATAGTAAAGTTTACAAGCGTGAAGGCTGGTAGCACACAGTATGGTATTGGGTGTATGGAAATGTCTTAGTCTTTTTGGCTAAAGCTGTAACAGGCATTTAAGCCCACTTATTATTTCTCTAAACCTATACTTATATTTTGACTAGTTTTATATTGTTCAGAACTGAATGCTTAAGTTTTAGGTTGGATGATACCTCAATGAAATAATTGGTCTTTGACTGACAGCAAAAGGAAACAAGAGAAAAAAAAAAAAATCAGTGACTTCTAACACGGTCTGCAAGATCTTGGAGAGGATATCCATGCCCCCATCTGAGTCAGAAGAGCTGGTAAGGAAGCAGAAAAGTGACTGGAGTCGTGGGAGTAATGGAGATTGCTTTTCGGTGAGAAATCTTAAAATTGTAGAGTTTATTCTGCTTAGTTTATCAAAACAGATGAAATAGTGATTGGTGAACATGGTAAAAGCCTTCATCCAGAGACAGTGCCAGATTCTATGGGGATCTTCACTGCAGCAGAGAAAGGGGGAAAAGAAAGACCCAAAAGAGGGGAGGTTGCAGCCAGATAACTTGAGGTTGGGTGTCAGAGCGTGAGCCACCACTGGAACAGCATACATCCCATCTCCCTGTGTCTTCAGGAAAATAAGCCTTAAGGGAATACATAAGCTGCATAGCCCAGGTTTTGAAGTTCAGTCGAAGGTCAGATGACTGAAATGATGTTGTCTGTGTTATACGAGAGGTCAGATTAGGTGATCTAATGATCCTTTTTGACCTTAAAAGCTATTATTATGTGCCATTATCCATTTCAGATATGGATAGCCCACATCTGTTACACACAGTTCATGGTTATGATACTATTTGGCTGGAGGAAAAAATGTCAGAATTAATAAGTAGAATCTGAGTTTTATGTCTTTGTACCAGGTTTCTTTGGGGAAATTTCCTGTGGTCTTCTATTTTTAATACAGATACAGGCTCTGGCTTTGGTGATTTGTCTTGCTGCCAGATAAAGTTTGTTGAAACGAGCATAGTGATTAATGGCAGGGACATTTTAAAATTCTTGTGAGATGGGCTAGGATTATTATTTTCATTCTTTGAGTTTTACCATGTAATGCCTGCTGTCAGAAGATAAGCAGTATGTGACTTAATCAGCGCTGGGGCGGAGACCATTAGTGACGAACCCAGGTACTACAGGCAATCATGTAGATGGCTGAATAAATAGTGTTCTTTCTGTACCAGTGTACTACACAAATACTGTGGTGTTGAGTTCGGTTGCTAGAAGTAGAATGCGTTTTTGCAAGGTTTTATGTATTAGGAGGAGAGCAAAACCACATAGGAAACAGATGGCAGAAGTAGGAACAGTATAGTCTTGGTTTTCAGAGGAAGAAATTAGTTTGGTTGGACACTCTCAAGCCTTTGAAGTGAGGTAGGGACTTAGCAAAGCAAAAGAGACATGACTGGACACATTGAAAGGTGATTCAACTTCGAATAAAGATTTCGTAAGAGTCATAGAGTCAAAGTAAACTTGAACAGTCTTTGTGTTCTGCAAAGGGATAATTTAAAACATATTCCAAAATTAAAGTTTTATTAAAATGCAGATAAGGATTAGAGTATGTGAAAGTAATTTAGGGCTGGGCACATTACAGGGATATTGCAATTATACCAAAACAAACTTAATAAATGCAGCATATCTAGAGTTAAGGTTAAACTTAAAAGAAATCAAACATATTAAAGAATGGAAATGCACAATCAGTTCACCCAGAGTCTTGACTCTGTTCTGTACTGAGGTTGTGCAATATCTATATAATTATGGTGAGTGAATAATAGGGTTTTATTCTTTTTAAAGTCCTGGAACAAATTAAACTGGTCTTTTAAATGATGTTTTCCTCTTAAGTTGTGTCTGCAGGGTGAAGATATGGTTCGAATAGGGTCTGAGAAAGGTTGCTACCAACCCATTTTCAATTGATTTTTAGCTCATAAAATGGCAAATGACCCTATTTGTGAGTTCTCAGAAAATCCTGTCTGGACTTTCTGTTGTATGGGAAAGATGTGTTATATTGTGTGTAGTTTAGGCTTTGCTTTTAGTGTAGGACTCAAACTAGTCTTTATCAGGAAAACTAAGTGGCACTTCTGCAGTGAAAGGTGTGTAAAATGTTAAAATTTGATGTGAAAAGTGACTTGGGGAAACTTTGAACCTGAGAGAATTGTTATGGGCAGAATTACCAAGGGAATGGAATGAAAGTGGATATTAGCCCGAATGTGATATTAAATTGAATCCCTCAAAAGGGAGAAGACAGAAGGAAGAGCAGGATCGAGAATTGGCCAGAGAAATTTAGTGATTTGCTTCTATTCTGAATAGAAAACCAAGCAAAGCTGATGCAGAGTGGTGGCTTACACAGGAGTGAGAGAGGATGGCAAATGAAGGTTAGGAATCTCTTCTTGAATATGAGCAGTTGGTTTTTTTTGGGTGGGTAAGGGAGCCTGGGAACTACCCAGAGAGCAGTTTGTGAGATGGTACTGGAAAAAACCATGAGAAAGACCTCCTCAGCTGCAATCTAGGGGACATCCTTCTGTAAGGAGACTTTCTCATGTTACTGAGCTCGTGCAAATCCATGTTCCTGGTGGACTCTGAGGTCTATGAGTTGTGGTAGTGGCCCAGATGACCAGGACATTGGTTAATCAGCTGTGGAAAATTCAGGTCCAATGATACACCCAGAGCCCGGCACATGCCAGGGCATATGGAAAACGAATGTCTCACTGGTGGGACTGTTGCTGTTTCACTGGCGCTGTCGCTGGAAATAAAGCACCTTTCCTTGGGATGAAGGGGGATTTTGGCTTCGTGTAAGGCTGCTTTAGTGGTTTTAGAGGCAGCAAGGCACTTCACAACCCTCCTGTAAGAGCAGCAACAGCACAGGACGCTGAGTCCACCATATGTTCATGTTTAATAGCAGTTTATAAGTCTGTGAATTTTGCCTACGGGATGTCTAAAGACTCTGGGGTCATGTAAATTGAAACAATGCAAAGTTTATTGTGCATTTAACTTAATTTAAATACCTAGAAACAAGCACAGGGGGATTCTTACCAGTTGCAGTTATTGGTTTTAATAAATACTGTTGTAATTGAATGTGATTTAATAAAAACAGTTTATTTCCAGCCTTTTGGAGTGGGAGTGCAATTCCCCAAGGGGAAGACAACAGAAGGGGGTTAATCAGAATAACTTTTATTTTAACTCGATCAGTATTACTGAGCCACTCCAAGAAGCAGGTGGGCATTCAGTTTCATTCACGGCAACTACGAACTGAGTGTTTAAACTTAGTGGTGGTGAAAAGGTCTGCACCGAGGTTGCTGCTCCACTCTGCAATTGCCCTGTGAAATGACGCTTGGGAGCGAGGAGGAGGCTACTTCACTTGTTGACCAATATTGTGGTCTTTTTCGTACGAATTAATTGAGGAGAGTGGTGGCTCTCCCAGTTGACCCTACTGGCTTTCACAGCTCAAGAGAAGCTGTCTGCATGGCTGTGTGTCCATGGCTTTGCCTGTCAATCGTCCTCTTTCTGTTTTATTCAGCTTGGCATGGTCTTTGATCTGCTGTGATCTAATGTGATCTCATCTAACATAATCTATTTGTGTTCAAAATCCCATTTGAAGTTAGTGGCAAGGTTAGCATTAATTTCCATAAACCTAGGATTTCACCTGGTACAGATATCTGAGCACCTAAACACCTGCAGAACCACCATTTCTGTGCAAATCACAGTCACAGAAATCCTACGGCATTTAAATATATGCAAAAATTAACATAGTTAAAAATTCTCTTCCTGTTTATGGATTCCCAGGCAGATTATGAACCTGGAGATACACATGCAATTCCCGTGTGTTGTTTTAATAGCAAATTCTCTCAAGCCATGATCAGATTCAGCAAATCTGTATTGCATTACTCTTACCCAGCTTGTTTTATTGAAAACACCTGGGTGAAGCTAACAGTTATCTGGAACTGCTTTGATATTCAGCATCTAAAAAATGTCTACTTATTTACATAGTATTTAGGGATCAGAATAAAGGCTTTCAGCATAGTATCACTGCTGAGGAAATCAGGTTCTAAGGCATGACTCAAAGGTCACCGATAAATTTTGACTTTTAGAGATGCGACCAGATAAGTAAAAGGTGTCTGTGGCACAGTATTTGAGATATTATTCTGCTTTAGATTTTAAGCTAGAATCTTCATTTTGCTTAAAACAGAGTAGTTGCATCAGAGATGGGTTTCATGTGCCGTATTATCACATGGACCCTGTATGCCTGTTGCAGGATCACAGCAAGAAACAGGATCCCTAAATTTGGGGTAAGATCAGGAGAGATCCTTTAGTTTTGTAGCTATCGTTAATACTACCTTTTGCTCAGCTTTGGAAAGTACTGTGTACGGTTTATAAGTGCAACGGTAATTTCTTCTTTGATGAGGACTCCAATTACAGTGATTTTATCTTACGATGTTTGATTGTGTAATCTTTAGAAAACCATTTAGACATGCTGAAGCATTAGCACCAGGTGTACGGTACCATGAAATCTGTTATAAAACAGCTGTTAGCGGTGCATTTGCCAAGTATCTCTAAATAATTGAAAGACCCAGTTAAGAAAATACTTGTTATTTATGCAGTATTACCTTGTGAGAGCTGTGTGTGGTAGCACAGCAGGAGTTGTGTAACCATCTTGCTGAAACGTCAGTGAGAACTCTAATACTCTCATAGGTAGGAAACTTTGGTATTGTACATAATTCACTGGATCTGGTGCCAATATTTCTTGGAGTTTGATCATCAGTGAAATGGAGCCTGTGAATGTGGTATTTTGGGGTCACTGAAGCATGTGATCCTGCCAGCAGAGGTGGCAATCAATGTTATAATAATAATATAATCAATGATATAATAATAAATCAATTATCATAATAAAATAGTAATCAATGCTATGATAATAAATGATATCATACTTCTAGTTACGAGAAGTGTGTTTGAGCTACCACGCACCCATAACCCGTGAGGTCTGAGAGGTGCCTGTGTGCCATCGTCCTGCTTTGTGTGCACAAACAACCTGCCAGCTGCAAAGCTTGTTTAAAAAAAAAAACAAAATGCAATCTGAGATCTGAAAACACCACAGAACATGAATAGGAGAGTATTTGATAATAACTTAATAAATGTTGTTTTTTGACAAAGCTCTTACCCCTAAGATGGCCTGTGAATACCATATTATCCTAGAATGAAAATGAGATTCAAGATAAAACCAAAGAAACGGGCTCTATTAACGCTAAAGAGCCTCTGCAGGTTTCCCTGTCTGGTCCAGCTTCTTTGTATCTTCCTCCCTCAGTGAGTCCATGTCAGTTTATATTTCATCAGACAATATAAATTTTAGTCCTTACAACTTTCTCCCTCTCATTTCTCTCCTATCATTTATTATTTAACCCTCTAAAGCATTTTATGCCTTGCCAGGTGTCATGAAAAATAAAGTTGATTGGTATAAATATTGTATTATGAAGTTTCTACATTTGTGACCTGTTGGGTTTTTTTTGCCCTAGATCACTAAGATACTAAATATTAGTTTACGTTTAGTGCCTATTTGGCATAAAATGATGCACCTGTCTATGCTTAAATTCAACTATATGCCCAACTCCTACAAAGTTAAAACTCTCAGTGTATAACTATGTTGGTGCCTGTGCATTAATGTGTATTGTAAGCTGGACAGACTTTTTGTTTGCAGATAATTATTTCCCGTGGCATCAGAAATTCTCCAGAGTGCTGAGGTTTTTAGTTTAAAAAGAAAAAAAATTATATAGTTGAAAAAGTAGTTTTACAGAAACCCTCCACTTGGATTCATAGCTTTCAGTGGCAACAAGTGTTGTACATAGCACTTGGCTTATATATTCCATTTCACTTAGTTAAAAGAACAGTAGAGATACAGCGTGAAATAACCTTCATTTGAGTAAAGTTTGTCCAATTTCTTCTAGATGTCAGTTTTTACCAAGTTTGATCCTCAAACTGGTAGATTTATTATGTTTTATTTATGGTGTTTTACAGAGGTGTGGAGACCTGATGCAGACTCATGATTTCTGTCTTTCCATCTTGAATATGGAAATATTTCTTCCCTCTGCTGTTACACCAAGGGTGAGATGACCAGCATGAGTAAGAGAGAAGGTCCCCGTGATTGACATTAAACATGGTCGAGGCAGACTGTGCTATGCGGGGACCTCTGTTATCTAAAGTGCCAGGTAGACAGAACTATGTATTTATAACTGAAAGCATAAAATGGATTATACTGGAAAAGAGTGGCATGTAGGAGAGGGAGTAGAAAGTAGAGATTACGTTAGGTACTTGGAATGAATCTTTCATCAGAGCCCTGGAATGAAAATCCAAAGATTTAAAAGGTAGTGTGGATTGAGGCCAATAACAACAGTTTATCAGTTTTAGTGGGCTTAAATTAATCTTAATGCAGACAGAGAATTTCCAATAAATTAATCTTAAAAAAGAAAAAAAAAAACCAGCACTATGGATCACTTTATATAAGATAAATAATAGAAAGGGAAGCATTTCTCCTGATAAGATGGCAAGTATAGAATAATCCTGAAGATACCTTTATGCACAGTGCTTTGGTTAAGCAGCCTAAATATTTATTGAAATCACAGGCAGCAGGACGTCTGTGCTACTTTATTTCCCAATGAACAACACCTGAGTCATCAAAAGAAGCACATTAAATAAGGAGGCTTTTTACAAAATTATTTTGAGTCATTAGGTGACCCCAGGTTCCATTCATGCTGTTCATGGGATGCGTCTGAGTGACCATGGTGGGGTGATTTGCCAGAGAAGAGTCTTTCTCAGAGGAAAATATCTTAAATGGAAGTAAAAAAAAAACACTCTGGTCCTATGACCCTTTGTGAAATCTCTTCCCATAGGATAGTGTTTTGTAGGTCTTTGAAAGCTGCATTTTCCCTGAGGGGAATTCCCCACCATGTAGCGTATGCACAAGGATTTGGGAGATGGCAGTAGAGATAGTTTTGAATGTCTTAGTTCCTCCCTGTCTTCTCCAGCATTGATGAACAGGAGAAGCGGTTGAAAAATGAAAATTTTAAAAAGTATCTTGCTGATAGCTTTCCCCAAACCCTTTTTTTGTTGTCCTCAGCAAGGCCTGGTTTTAACCAGGCTGTTTTTACTCATGGTGAGCAGTCCCAGGTTTTCAAACAGTGATATTGAAAGTGTTGCTCTTGGTATTTGCAATACCTGCAGTTGAAATGAAGGGGGTAATTCATGGCTCAGAGGTACTGCAATCAGGTTGTTTGCAAACCTAGTCAGAAATTGCCAAATGGGGACACCCAGCCTAGGCTTGGAGGTTTTTATAAGGGTAACATATCTTAGGGAGGTCAGGGAAGTCTTCTCTCCCATAAGCTTTGAGAAACACTGCTGGAAGCACTCACCTCTTATTTTCTCTCCCAGCCTGGAGATGGTTTCATCTAAAAAGCTCCTTTCTTTTGTACAGGTTCTCTCTATCTTGTGAAAATTTCAGGAGAATCTGTGAAAGAGACTTTTTAGCTGAAAAGAATTCCTTCCCTCTTCTGAACGACGCACCGTCATCCTGTTGTCTGAACTGTAATTGTTCGGCATCACTGTTGCTTGGGGAGCAGATTGCACACTCAGCATCCTCAGAGTTACTGATCCTTTCTCTCTGTTCCCCAATAGCTTGAGGATATCAGCTTTTCTGAGGCAGTTGATTTCTGACTGCGGCAGAGACCAAGATTTCAAAGCCACTTCGTCCACAAGATCTCTAGGATGGCAGAGTACATGATTTTGTGGTCACCCAATTTCTGCTAAAATATCCATGTGATAGAGTGTGTGTGTGTGTGTTCACGTATGTATGTCTCTAGGGACTGTCTATTAAGGGAAGAAGTGCGGAAGAGCCAAAACGAGGGACTGAATATCTGGCATGGTTTCTCTTGAGATTTCCTCCTCTTCTATTAACCTTTCCACCACAACCACTTTTGTATTTCTGGTCCTAATTAGAATTTCGAGTGGAGCTATGGAAGAAGCATATCTATCCCCCAGTTGATTCCTCCATCTGATTTGGCATCCAGAAATACGTTTCTTAGGAATTAATTATAATTGCTTTTGAGGGAAAGCCAACTTTTTTCATGTGTTAACTGTTAATTCTTAGCTCATTTAACATGTGATTAAGTAATGATGATAAGGTTGAATGCAGGCTTCCTATATGTTTGTGATTTGTGTGGTTGTGTTTTGTACTTCAGACTTGGTGTAGCTAGATGGCTATGGCATGTTAGTGGTTAGCATGGAGACGCCTGCTTTGGAGGGGCAAGAAGACAAGACGGTACCTAGAGAGGCTTTTGGAGTTGGAGGAGCTGAGGGGTTGATTAACAAAAGGTTAAAACTACTGTTTTTTTGACTGCATGGCTAGTTTTTCATTCACTCTATAGCATGCCTCTCCCCGGCTGTATTCGGGTTAGAGAAATGAAGTGCACTGCTGTGGTTTCTTCTTTTTTCTCTTCAATAAAGTGTCACTTACTTCTCGACAGCTACATGTGGCTGAGGTGGGGACACGAGCACCTCGTTTCTCCTGGGGTTTTTCTGTCCTAAGGATGATGCATAACACCCAGCTCCTGGGTCGGAGAAAGGTGCTATAGCCTCTGCTTTGGGGACTCGTCAGGAGAGGCTCCCGGAGCTGTGATTTTTTTTTTCCCTGCTGTTTTCTATATATCTTTTTGGTGTACCTGTTATTCCAGTTTCCAAGAGTAACTCCTCATGCTGGTAACCATGTTTTTAATCCTTGTCCTTCTCATGACAGCCAAAGATGCCATACAGGTTCTTCAAGACAGGTTAAAACATCTTTTAGGCACTTTATAACTATTCTGCTGGAATTATTTGTGACTGTCAGGAAAAAGCCTTTACTGGGTGATTTTATTCTGAAAACTGACTTTGTAAGAAGAGACTTGTAGCTGTCCAAGCACATTTCTTTCTTTGTCAAATTCACTGAGCTTACAAGTGAGGAAGTGCTTTTCCTCCTGCCAGCTTTAACACGCATCCCAGTGCCAATCAATACGTGGATTGTTTTCAGTTGAGACAGACAGGTTGACAAAGTCGTGATGGTTGTGAGTAAAGAAGACAAAGGCTTTTCTTTAGCTCAGTGAGTGGAGTTGCATATAGGCTATACCCCTGGGAAGGTAGAAATCCCCCCCCCAAGCCTCATCATAAATGGGCAAAAATTAGGTAGAAGATGTCCTGTTAATGTCATGTTAATGTCAAATACTCATTTGTGCTATTCATTTAGGCAGTGAGATTTTTAGAGATACCTTGCAGTGCAACATGAAATATGGGAGTCCCAGAAATGCTGTGTGGGTAAGTGCTTTGTGCAAGTATAAATTGCAGGTTATTAGGAGGAGATGCTGCTGGGAGGCAGGCAGTGAAGGCGAAATGCTGCACACCTCCGGAGCGACTCTGACAGGCAATCGTTTGCAGAAAGCTCCAGCACAACGGTACAGCTACAATTCAGCCGGCACTTGGAGAGGGGCAGTCAACTAGGGTTGAGGAATTGTCAGGTTGTGTCCATCTTTTGGGTCCAACATGATTTCTTTTCAGCTACGCGTAAAGCTATCCCATTTATCTCCCAGACGCTAAGCAGCCAAAGGAAGAGCCAGTACATAAGGAAGTGCCTTAAATGAGTAGTGAAATAAAAGAGGTTTTTAGACTTGCTTAGAGACTTCTAGGGAAGCCATGAAGTCAAGGACACTTTTGGTTTGCATTCCATGATCAGCCCTGTCAAAAAGGAGTAAAAATAATGGATTTTGAGTAAAATAAGTATTAATTCACTGAACTTCATCCTCTCACTGGGAAATGCTCTCTGCTGTGCCTGGGATCACTCTCAGCTATAGCCCTGACCTGAGAGCTCCTGAACTGAAACAAGGGGTAGAGATACAGAGGAGAGTTTTTTTGTGTTGCTGTGGTTTTGTGCCTAGGTTTTACTTAAATAGGATGAACTGATTGTCTTTATCAACTGTCAGCCTTTCCTGGCAAGAAGTGTGCTCTCTGTGGAGGAGGCATGGCTTGGGATGGACTGGTGTGTTGTGCAGTGCACCAGCCAGAACAGGTGGTGAGATTGGTAGGAATTTGGTGTGGGCTTTTGGTCAAGCTGAAAAGAAGAGTTAAGAGCTGGTAATGTTAGATAATGTATAAAAATAGCCATATTCCATGAGACCAAACTCAGAGATGTTTTACTGTGGCCAGTAGCACATACACAGGGAGGAATCCACGTATAGAGCAGAGGTCTTCTTGAGTCTGTAGTAGCTATAAACGGTGGGATAAGCACCACGTTGCAGGACAAAGGGTTATGATTTTGAGAATATTTGTGCTTTTACAATATTGTTTGAGAGGTCTCAAGGAGGTGAGAAAGGGAATTGGAAACATCCTTTTTCTTCTGAGTTCAGGCATTTGTCGTTCTATATCTGCTTGCAGAAGGTTAGTGGAGGAAGGGCTGTGCTGGGCAGCACTTGCTTCCTTCTGCCCGTGATGGAGACGGTATCCCTGTTCCACCCTCAGGGCCCCTCAGTTCGGGCTCTGGGGAGCGATTATCGAGTCTCCTGGCAATTACCATATCTCCTGTGCACACTCTGTTAGGCGTCCTCATTTGCACGTGTGCTACTGGTTTATTTATTGCAGTGTAATTGCTTGCTGTGTTTGTACTGTTTTTCAAAGCCCACATAAATGATCCTGCTCCACTCAATCTGCTATGGTAAATACCTATTCCAGTGTATTGTCTCTCACCTTGAATGTCCTTTATCACTGAGCAATTTGATTCCTTGCTCTGCTTTTCTTCGTAATCTTTCTATTCCCTCTTTAACCACTTCAGCCCAGTGAGCCTTCCCCCTTTGGGAAGCCTCTCCTTTTTGTGCTAATCTGTGCTCTATCCAGTTCCAAAGTAAGCCCCTGTCTCCTCTCCACCAAGGAGGAAAACCTTCCCCTCACTTCCTTTCCATTTCTACCTTTTTTTTTTCCAGTTTTGCTCCTTAAGAAAAAAAGATTTAAGTGGTCATGATAGTTGTATTTATCTCTGTCTGTGGTTCCCATTCCTCTCCACCTCATGCAAGAGAGACATTATAAATAAAACCCACTTGTAAAATCATATTTTAAGAGTTACACTGCTGTGAGCGCTGCTAGTTCCTTTCTATTCTTATTTTTAGCCGTGCCCCATCCGGCCTCACCTAGCTGACCAGTCTTTGGTCCCATGGGTCTCTTCTGCCATCTAACCTGGGAAATCTCTGTCTTTTTTCACCTCCTCTCTCAGCATGTCTCTCTTTTCTGTCTGATTCCTGCTCTGGTGACATCCTCTTCTTCATTGCTCTTATCCTGGATGAAGGAGTTTCATTTGTAATCACACCTCCAGCACGTCTCCTTCAAGTCCCTCAAGCAGGTTCTCTGAGGGATTTGCTTAATTTCTTCTGTCTCCTCCTTGTCACTGAAGGTACTAGACAGGTCACTAGTAACTCTTCTCTTCATCACATCATCTCAAATAACGTCTTGCCAATCTACCCAATATGCTCAACTCTTCCCATTTGGACTTTGGAGTACTGTGTTCTGGTTTACAGCTTATTTTTCCAGCTCCCTTAATCATTCCCTACTGCCTAACCCCCATCATGATACTCGTTGGCATTTTAAATTTTCTCCTTTTTTAAAAGTCTTTTAAAAAGTTTTTTTACTTTTATGTGCTCTCCCTCTGGCTTTGTTAACTCCAGCTGTCACTTCTAAAATAGTGACTCCAAAGATCCTTTCAGAGTGTATGTGGTCCAGGGCGTAGTGCATCACAGCCTGGCCCCTGGTATTTGCTTTTCTATTATAAGAGGTGGGCAAGGTACATAGTTCTTTTTTCCTAAGTGGTCCAGCAATTTGATAAGGAAAACTGTGTGTGATTCAGCAGACACATCAGGCTGTAAGTATAAAATTTTGCAGAGGGCACTAGTGTGGTCTTTTTTGCCCGAGGCACAGGAAAGGAAAGGGGGGGGCAGAGGGAAAAGATCAGTCTAATTTGCCACTAGACAGTTGAGCTGCTGTGTGCTGTAGTGATGGTTCTGTCTGAAACGTCAGTTTAATAACACAATAAAAGGCATTTTTGTTCTAATATCTGTTGGTGATAAGGAGATAGTTTCTCTCAAGTTAATAAATTTTAATTAAAACTACATACAGTGGTGTAAAAACAGCATTTTATTTGTAATCATTGTCAGCTGTAAGTCAAGGAGAGAACTTTAGCTGGCTAAGATGGTATGGAATTTTATTTTGAGTCTCCAAATTCATTATAGAAAAATTGAACTGAGACCTTTGGTGGAGGCTGATATGATGCAATAAGGAATTGCTGTAAAATTAAGAAAAGTCCAACTTCCATTCAACATCTTCCAGATAGGAGATGCTTTTTATTGGCCGTTTCCTTTGGGAATGTGCTCATTACAGTAACCATCAAAACAGGAATCCTTCATCTGGAGTCACTGCTTATGTTTGCTATCTGGCTGTTTGGGGAATGAGATCTTTAATTAGTTCAGGATATAAAATATTACACATATTTTCCTTCCAACTCTTCCTTTGTTGCTGGGGTCAGTAAGTGCAGCTTTGTTGTAATTGTGGTCGTAATGCTGTTGTCCTTGTCTAGTCATAGCACACTTTTTTCCCCTATAAACTGTCAGGACATATTTTTGCATTCTGTAAATACCATAAGAAGTTTTATCCTGAAATTGATAATAAATATATCAAGTGTGAACGGTGATCTGGTTGACACATATATGATATCATGACCAGTGGAGAAGTTTTATAGCTGCCCTTACAGGAGACTTTTAGAACCAGAGGGTGAAATCTGGATTTTTTCGGAGGGCATGAGAGATTTAGCATTGGTGTGAATGGTGTTATGATTTCATGCAACATTTGCTTAGAGGTTATTGCCGTAGTCTTAATGGAAATTCAGGCAAATAGACTTCTTGGGACTAGTACGTGGTACTCCTCTGTCAGTGTAGTAAGTGCAGATGGCAGCAAGTCAAAGTCATTGCTTCTTACAGACAGACAGAGCTTAAACTAGAAGGGATAGAAAGATAAAATAATATACCATACCTTGTTTAACCTAGGTGCTATATAAATATAGTTCAGATTTTAAAACAGAAGATGTGAAAGGGTGCCATTGCACTTTGAGAAATTCTGGAAAGCCTTTTCCCAAACTACTGACACACAGCGGCCTCAGAGGACCAGCCAAGGATGATGCAGTAGGAGGGCACAGCTCTTCCCCCTGGCTGAGGAGTAGCGACTGACAGTGTTTTGGGATGGAAATTCTCTTTCTCTGCTCTTTCATGTGAGCCCTGCCATGGACAAACCTCATTCTTCCTGCTCTTGACTTGCTCCCTTGAGCTTCGCCTTTGATCCCTTGTAACCTTTTTCAGTCATTGCCGTTCTTCCCACCTCGCTTAACCCTGTTTTCTCTCTTGGCATCACTTCAACTTTCAGATCCGCCTTTGTGTCCCTGGACTGAGAAAAACCCACAATTCTCCAAGCATATCTGCCGCTGCCAGGCGCCCCTTCTCCTTTTCTCTCCTACCCAAGCTCCTTATTCCTGCTCTGTATTCTGGCTCCCTTCATCTTTCTGCTGCCAACTCTCTCTTTTCTCATCGAGTTTCTGCCCTCTCTACTCCACTGAGATTGCAGTTGACTAAACCCACAAATTATCACCTCCTGGCCAAATCCCAAAGCGTCATGCCTGTCCTTGGCCTTGACTTGTTTTCGTATTCACTGCAGTTGACCCCTCTATCCCCGTCAATTCACTCTTTTCTCTGTAGCTCTTGGCAGCTACGATTGCTTCGAAGAATGGCTGGTGCCTCTTATCTCTGAAGTGTGTTTTTCAGTGACTGCCTTGGCAGCTGCATCTTCTCCATATCCCCCCATCTTAGTATTTAGCAAGGCTGCAGCCTCAGTTACTTTCCTTTTCTCTTTCTGGTCCTGACCACTTAAAAATTTCATGTGTTTTATTGCATCAGCTTCTCCTTCCGTGCTGACTGCTCAGAAGTAATACCCTTTAATATAGAAACTTCCATTCCGGTTGGAATGGAAATTGGTATCTATTCCCAGACACCCCCTGCTAGTTCATTTGCAAGTTGCTGCAATCAGCTTGTGTATTATCCCTTCCTGAAATTCCTGTTTTCTTCTCCATCATAGGGGAAGGAAAAAAAAACCAACAAACCCAACTCTTTTTCTTTGAGCATAGATAGGTCATTAAAGGTTACTGTGGGATTTTCCTTCTGCCTTCGTGTATCTCCACCCTTAGTGCTAGATTGACCTAGTGATCTCTGGAGTTGATGTAGAATATCTTTTGTCTTTTTGTTTGGTTTCTGATTACCTATTTCATACAAAATGCTGCTTAAAAATAGTAATTGAGCAAGGAGGCAAAGTTATATTCTGGACGGTTCATTCAGGTTAAACACAGCCTCTGCTTCTACACTCTTATAGTAGAGCAAAACCAAAGACAACTTCAAAGCAAGATAGGCAACAAGTTTGTGTAAGAGTAATGGGAAGAGGGAAAGCAAGAATAAACAAAGTGCTAAGGAGATTATGTATTGAAATGAGGCACTTAAAGAAATGCTGTTACGCACGTGTATGGTAGGCTCATTTGTAGGGTTAAACCATGTACCTGAAATGTTGCTGGTGTAAAAAATGGTGTAAAAGATGGCAGAACCGAGTCCATGAACTGTGTCCCTGCTCTGTTTTCAGGACCCCATGGGTTTCAGCATGACAGACCATCCAAAGTTCTTCTTCAATACTTGATTTTACTAAGGGTTCACCTCCGTAGTGTTACTTACAGATTTCCAGCAATGTTCAGAATCTAATCATTTTACTGCTGCGGTAACAACGCATATTGTAGAGATTGTTGGATAATAATGACAGTAAAAAGTAATTCCAACGATGTATTCAGTTTATGAATGGCTGTAACATAGTAGCTTAATATTGCTGCTCTGCTGGAAACCATGTAAATGCCTGATTATCTATACCTATTAAAAAAAACCCAATTATTTATAGGGGAAATAAAAATAAAGCATCTGTTTGTCACTGGGGAAAACACACCCTGCATTTTGCTATTATAGGCTATGCATGTATTGAGATTTCTGCAGTCTCTAGTCCTTTAATCATCTGAGTTAATAGCCTGTGCCATTAGACTGCGTGAGCTCGAGGGAGGCTTCCCCTCCGCGGTGCAATGCGATGCAGTGAGGCGTGTTCACCCACTTTTGTAAAAATTGATCCATTTTTGCCCGTTGAGCAGCTGAGCATGTGTTGCAGCAAATTTTCACAGTTGATCAGTTAAACTGAAGATGCACTGGTTAATAATGTGGGAATTTTATGTGGTTCTTATGTTCAGTTGGGATGTCAGTGCCAAAGTTAGTAATGTGTGTGTGCGCATGTTTGTTTTGCCTTTTTTGGGCTTGTTTTGTCTGGCTGTTGTAAGAATTAGCAGATGTTCCATTTGATTCATGATACTGGATGTCACCTTCTGGAACTGGTGTTTTAATTAGGTGGCACCAGATGCTTGTTTGGTAGCGAGCGAGTTGAGGCATGCTCATGCCAGGAATGCCAATGTCGTCGCAGTGCCATTGCCACTTCCCCTCCCATTTTGTCCTTGGAGAGATGCTTTCTGCAGTGAACATCCACGGTCTCTCCTCATTCTTAACCTTTGCTTTAAATTTTGGTTGTGCCTTCAAGTCCCTTGCAAGGACTGTTCCGTCAGACCTTGCTTTGCTTGTCCCAGTGCATTGCTTAAAAATTACTGACCAGCCAGAGTAATGCTGTTGTTTCTTCCCAAGATCTTCTCTGATGGTGTGCAGGATTAGAAACCTTGACAGCACAGTTCCTCTTGGATTTTCAAACTGGGATTAAGGAAAAGTCTGTGCTGCCATTCAATAGCACGGTCACAGTGCTAGTTAAAAGAGGTCCTTTCCGCTAACTTGTTCCTGTGCCAACAGCTATCCAGACCTAAGTCTTTAAGAGTCAACTTGGGCATGCAGGCAATGGGTGACACGGTCTTGAGGTGGGATTCATTGCAGTCCTCAGACATCCAGGCACAGGGAGACAGCAGGAGTAATTTTAGCATGGTGTTCAGCTTATAAATGGCTGTAATATAAAGTTTAATATTCTGCTCAGCTGGGAGTCACGTAGATACCTGATTGTCGGTGTCACTGTGTGTATGAATGGCACCCATACATAGCAAAATACTCCTTGGTTTAGTTTTTGGAGACTCTACTGCAAGACAAGGAGAAGGGCTGGTTTGCCTGTCACCTTCTTTCAGAAAGTAAGGTAGAGCAGCCCATATTTCTTGTTCCTGGCTGCCTCTAGATATTACTTAAAGGACTCCAACCTCCTTGGATATCTTTTTCCGCTTTGGACTGACCCCTGGAAGTGTTTGGGAGATGCTTGGTGCTCCTCATGCAGCCGTGTGGCTGTGCTGCCGCTGGGCAGACTTTGGGCATGGCCACCCTGCTGCAGTTCGTGTGGCCTTCTCCATGCCTTACCGCCACAACTATCAGTCTATCAGTACCAAGCCTTAACCTTAAATTAAAGCTGTCTGGGGTATGTCAGCACCATTTGCAGTCACACCTCTGGAGTATGAAATAGGAGTGCGCTCCTTTCAGACATTTTGGCCGCAGAGCTTTCCAGCCTAGTCCCTGGTATGATGGTTTTGAATGAAAAATTTTCCTCTTGGATGTTCGCCTTCAGGATCCCAGCGAATTTGTGTTTTACTTGGTATCACTGGTGCAAACATTCAGCCGTTTAGAGTAAGCATGGAGTGATTCATCTATTTATTTTGAGAGGTTGAATGCCTGACCACAATATATTTTCTCAAATTTTACAATTTAATAGTAGCCTGGGGTGCTGTATTAATTTTACTTTACTGCTC
This sequence comes from Theristicus caerulescens, assembly GCA_020745775.1. Lineage (NCBI taxonomy): Eukaryota > Metazoa > Chordata > Aves > Pelecaniformes > Threskiornithidae > Theristicus > Theristicus caerulescens. The sequence continues at coordinate 122,070,530 of CM036559.1, read as the reverse complement.
CAAGAGGCTAAGATATTGCTGTTTGGTTCCCTCCTGCTTTAGTTTTGCATTACTCCGTGAGATTAAAATGACTGTTTGGTAGCTGGAGCTTTACTCTTTCCCTTCTGTTGCATGTCTGACTCTTTCTGATGCTGGGCTTCCCCCTCCATTAAACGGGGGCAGAAGCACCTGGCTGCTGGGAGTTTTGTTAATGTTTGTCAAGAGTCCCTGAAATGATGTTGTGTAAGGTCTGACTCTTTTCTAAACAATGCCATCCTTCAAAAATTCCTGTACACTGTATCTTGGGGAGGGAATTCTATTGCAAAGCATCACATTTAAAATTATTCTATTTGAAAGTAAAAAATGATTGACTGCTGAAAGCTGCCTTATATGTTTTCTTCCCACTGCCCCTGTCACCCTGTACCCTCCCAGGGTCAAAACAAATCTAATTCCATCTTGTAGCAGAAAAAGCAAATAAACCCAAAGATATTATTTGTTATTGGGGTTTTGGTCCTCACCATGGTATGGTTATAAGGTAAACTCAAGTTTAATGGAACAGACTTACCTGTTCAAGACTAGAGTTTTGAATAGCACTTTCCCAAGTAAGCTTTCCTGAAGGAGCCAGTATTTATCAAGCGTGCTGTCAGAGTTTTAGTGCTCAGCACTGGACAAGTGGACACATTACATCTCAATTAAGAATGGAAGATAAATGGGTGGCAGTAAATGGAGGTCATAGGTTAGAGGCATTTAATGGAAGAAATGGAAATGAAAATTGGAAAACAATCTAAGGGATCTCGAGAAGATAAGAGCAAAGGAAACTCAATTAGAGGGAGCCATGCTTCCTCCTGCTCTTGGATCTGGGATAATTTCCTGGTTTTTGTTTGCTTGGGTTTATTGTTTCCACAGTCCGCAAAGTTGCAGTATAAATAAATAATTAAATTCAATTTAATGGTTTGCTCATGCTGATGCATTTCAAACAGGGAAAATATAATCTCCATTTCAAAATCGTGTATAAATAGACAAATAGACTTTTTCTGTCTTAAGTGCAGCCTATCGATTAGCCCTAGGCAAAGCCCATGCTGGTATTACTGAGTGTTTAAGAACTTAAAGCATAAAATACAAGGACATTTTTAAAAGCTAAAATATTCACAAATGTAAATTCGAATGCTATGTGTTTATGAAAGCTTTAAACTGCATACGATGATGGATTTGTAAGGCAATCCATGCAGAGAAAGCATACTATGCCTTTATGGTCTGGCCATTTACGGAAATGAAAATAGCCCTCTTTCATTTAGAATATATGTGCAAGTGTATGTGCATGTGTTTTTATACATATCATATCTGTCTGTGCATATAGACAACATTTCACCAAGATGAATAAGTGTGATAAAGTGATAGAAGTCGCTATGGTGCATAATGAGCACATAAGGGTTGTGTCCACAGCAAAGCCCTTATTTTCTGTGTGTTATTTCATTAGGGCTCATGCTTGTGGTTTCCCTCAAGGGATCACACAGCATATATTGGTACTGCAACATTTCATTATTTACTTTATCAAGACGTTGACTTTCCCCGCCTCTTTAGGGATCTTAGGCTGCCTCATCATAAAACACTCTAAAATTGAACTGCTGCAGTTTATGTGCTTGTACGTGTACACCAGCTGGGGAATGCAATACTTGCTCCTACTGAGTGCATCTGAGTCTTGACCTGAATAAGCAAGGGAACATCTCGGTCGATGCTGATGTCTCGGCACCCCTGGGTGCCAGGCTGCCCGCTTTGCTTCCTGGCATCTCAGATAGAGCCACAGCATCTCCCAGAAAAACAGGCAGGGAAAGCTGGCAGAAAGTATCATGACTTCAGAGGACTCTGGTGGGATAAGGGCCTGAGTTTTATGTCTTACATGAAAGGCTATACTTCGGAGAGCAGCAGTCAGAGCACATTTATTTGATTCACTCTGTTCAGAGCCAAAAGGAAGCACCCACCAAGTCACTGGCACTGTTCCCAGTGATCACAGTAGGGTTGTCTGCATTACGGGTTTTATTGTGCTGCTCTGATTTGCCACAGTCCCTTGTGTATCTCAGCTTCCCGTTTCCCTCTGTTTTCTTGTCTGAAGAAGAGTATCCTACCTGTGGAAGATTTTTGAAGATAAATGTCAGACTAATACTTCCCCAAGATTAAAAGAATGGCACTTTCCACCAATATGCTCCAGCATATTCCCATATAGTCTTTGACCCTTGGATTTATTATCACACAGAGTATGGAGAGTGAAACAGAAGTGTAATTAGGGTCTGCTTGTGCAGGGTCTGTGCTAGGTTCGCTATTATAACCCCAGCTCCATTTCCTCTATGCAAGGTAGAAAATTAAAGTTGTGACTATTGTAATGATCATGTGCAGTTTTTTTCCTGCAGAGTTACCACGAGGTTGCTCAAGGGGTTTTGGAAAAAAGCCAGCATGGAAATAAATTCTAGTTATTTCATCTTTTGGAATCACAGATATGGCTGTAGGTGGGGTGCCTCCCATGCAAAGCTTGTAGCTGTCTCTGTCCTGGTTTCAGCTGGGACAGAGTTAATTTCCTTCCTAGTAGCTGGTGTAGTGCTGTGTTTTTGATTTAGTATGAGAATAATGTTGATAACACACTGATGGTTTAGTTGTTGCTAAGCAGTGCTTACACTGGTCAAGGACTTTTCAGTTTCCCCTGCTCTGCCCGGTGCACAAGAAGCTGGGAGGGGGCACAGCCAGGACAGGTGACCCAGACTGGCCAAAGGGCTGTTCCATAACATATGGTGTCATGCTCAGTATAGAAACTGGGGGAGTTGGCCAGGGGGCAGCAATCGCTGCTCAGGGACGGGCTGGGCATCGGTCAGTGGGTGGTAAGCGGTTGCATCACTTGTTTTTCCTGGGCTTTGTTCCTCTTTTTTTTTTGTTGTTGTTTTCCTTTTCACTACAAGCTTTATTATCATTATTATTTTATTTTATTTATTTTATTTTATTTTATTTCAATTATTAAACTGTTCTTATCTCAACCCAAGAGTTTTCTTACTTTTACCCTTCCGATTCTCTCCCTCATCCAACGGGGGGTGGGGGGTGGGGCAGGGAGGGTGAGTGAGCAGCTGTGTGCTACTTAGTTGCTGACTGGGGTTAAACCACAACAGTCTCTAAGACCTTCCTATTAGAAAGAGGCTTAGAAGCATCTGGGATTGCTCTTGGCAATTTCTGTGGATAATTTTGCCATACTAGAAGAGAGTCAGCTTAGTTGTGAGTGATCTTTGAACACCGATGACTGTTTTTGGTGAAAGATGTATGCGGTTGGGGTAGATGTTGGGAAATGAGAAAAGGAGGTTCAAAGAAAATTGTGGGAGCAGGCTACTGTCTTCCACACAAAATAAGACCATTAAAAAAAAAAAAAAAAACAAGCTTTTAGGAAGGTGAGAGTCTTTGAATTACATACAGGGCAGGATTTTTGGGCCAGTCAAGTTGTGCAAAAAGTGACTTAGAACCTGATGATTTCTAAGTAGCCAGCTCCTCAGCCTGCCCATTTGGGCTTCAAAAGAAAGACTAAACTCCGCAGTTACTTCAATAGGGCTACACTTAAATTCAACATAAGGACTGGACTGTCCTGTCCTGCCCTTTTTGCTAATTCTGCAGGTCTGCAAGTTCAGGTCTCAGTTAATTGAAGAGCCAGACCCAGTTCATCAGTGGCCTTCTAGCTTGCGTCAGATGAGGGCATCAGGAGTTTGCTGTGTGGTTTGTAGTATGAATTGGTAGATATCAGCTTCTCAACATCAGTTACCAGCCATCCGCCGGTGGTTGTGGCCCTTCTTGGGATAATATCAGAATGACAGTACAGGTGAAAACATGATGCCAGTGTGGTTTCCCTACAGAGGTTCAGCATCTATGCAAAGGGTGTCTCATGGGCACTGCTTTGTGGAGGGTAATTCCCCATTAGGGAAAGGTCCAGGGTGTAAGACCCGTTCTTGTGCTCAGGAGCGTGACCAGAGCCACTCTTGTGTCTGTTCAACAAGGGAAACTGAACTCCTGTCCATCCTGAAATGAACAGCAAGAGATGCTCCTGATCTTTTCAGTGTTGACAGGTGATCTGAACTAAATTTTGTCCTCCAGGTAACCCTCTTGCATTTTTTTCTGCTGCAATCATCAAAACTTCTGCCCAGAGCAGAAGCAGCAGCTTGAAGTGGTTTTACACCCTCTGGACATGAAAGATGAAAGGAGGGTCTCTTCTTTAGCCTCTCTAGAGAAGAAAGAAGAGAGTACACCTAAAAGTGTCTTTAAGAGAAAAATGAAATGCTTTGCTCCTGGGCAATTTAAAGCAGTAGTCCTGATTCAAAACAAGTCAACTCTTTTTTTGACATGCTGGCTGTTGCATACCCTGGTCCCTGTACGCAAAGCCAGTGCGATACAGAGGAAAAACTTACATTTTCTAGACCTGGACAAAGTCCTGCAAATGGGTCTAGAGAAAACTTCAGGTTTCAGTGCATCCAGTCTGCTTTTCACAGTGACACACAAAGTGCGTTGCCTTGCAAAACAGCAGTGTTCTGCTATGGCATCATGGACAATATTGACGAAGTACATACTGCCTGGAGAGCCCTTACCCACTGGAAAATTCACTCAAAGAAACAAAAGGGCAATCGATAATTCTTACAAAGCCACAGGGTTGGCTGCCTGAGAGCCCCTTGTAATCTGAGAGTTTCTCCTCAGGCACAGAAGGGGACCAGGTTGTTCACTGCCTGCCACCCCCGCGGCACATCCCTCTCAGTGCTCAGCCTGGACGGAAGCGGTGGACATGGCTCCAGGCTCACCGATGGTCATGGCCAGCAGATAGACTGCTTCTAATGCCTTGCACACATCTCTAGAACAGGCTGTTCTTGCATGCCCTCATATGTGACAGTGAGAAGATAGCAGGAGCTATTTTTTCATTAGGTGTATTTTCTCCTCTCCGTGGGGATGGCAATGCAGAGGCTGTTGGAACAACAAAAGAGTGACCATGGGAGTGGAGCTGGGCAGGTTGGGAGCACTGCAGCAGCCCAGCACCATCCAGTGAACCTCCTCTCTCCAAGCTCCTTGGAGAAAACAGCTGGACAGTGCTCACAGATCCATAATGCTTAAGCCCAGGAGAGACCACATTGTTTGGTTTCATCCCTTTTATATCGCTATTATATATCACTTTTGTACCTATTTATACTGAGCAATTTTTCTCTGACTAAAGCATAGCATACATTTGCCATGAAATGTTTCTCCCCCAACAGCTTGTAGCACTCATTTGCAGATATCTAGAGATAGGCAGAAATTATTCCGGGAATTAATCACCCTCTTTAGAAAAATAAATAATAAGGAAGGGTATCAAGCTGATTGCTAATTTTATTTTTCCTGGCTTCAGTTTCCAATCATTAGATGTTGCTCCACCTTATTTTGTTCGATTAAAGAGCCCTTTACTTCCCAATAATATTTCCCCATGAACTTTACATGGATTTTCTAATCAAGTTGCCTTTCCATCTTCTTTTTAATAAGATTAACAGATCAAAATCTTAAACTCTCTTACTGTAAATCATTGTCTCTGTTCCTGTGCTGGTTTTGGCTGGGATAGAGATAATTTTCTTCATAGTACCTAGTATGGGGCTATGTTTTGGATTTGTGCTGAAAACAGTGTTGATAACACAGGGATGTTTTCTTATTGCTGAGCAGTGCTTACACAGAGTCAAGGCCTTTTCTGCTTCTCACCCCACCCCACCAGTGAGGAAGCTGGGGGTGCACAAGGATCTGGGAGGGGACACAGCTGGGACAGCTGACCCCAACTGACCACAGGGGTGTCCCACACCATATGGCGTCATGCTTAGCATATAAAGCTGGGGGAAGAAGAAAGAAGAGGGGGGACGTTCAGAGTGATGGCATTTGTCTTCCCAAGTAACTGTGGTGCGTGATGGAGCCCTGCTTTCCTGGAGATGGCTGAACACCTGCCTGCCAATGGGAAGTAGTGAATGAATTCCTTGTGTTGCTTTGCTTGTGTGCACAGCTTTTGCTTTACCTATTATTAAACTGTCTTTATCTCAACTTTATCTCAAGTTTTCTCACTTTTACTCTCCAATTCTCTCCCCCATCCCACCAGGAGGGAGTGAGCGAGCAGCTGTGTGGGGCTTAGTTGCCACCTGAGGTTAAACCATGACAATTCCTCATACTGTTTGTGGAGCTCTTTTTTTTTATCTTCTCCAGTTTTTTAACTTACTTTATAAAGTAGACTTCAGAGTCATGCACGGTACCTCGAAGCAGAGGTAATGCAGCTGTGCTGTGCAGGGGGGTTAAATGGTGCTCCAGTGCTTGCTCTGTGCATCATACTCCGCTCTTCCCTGCAGTGTTCATGCTCAAGTGCAGCATGGCTATTAAAGCCCTTTCAGAAGTACTCTTTCTCTCCTTTTTGACTGCCCCTCTGGTTATATGTTTGGATAGAGAGAAAGATAAAGGCAGATTTCAGGGTTAATGTTGTTCCTCTTTTCATAGGGTTGCCCATTTGCTGTGGGCTGAAGGAAACAGCAACAAAGGGGGCAGAAAAAAGATGACTTTATTTCCAGTATAATATATAATAATACTCTATTTCCACTATAATATCTATAACTAAAAGGTGAAAGACATTTACCAGGTGGAATATTCCCAATAGTCCCTGTCTGCTCTGGCCAACCATCCCAGGCCAACACTCCTCAGTGCTGAGATCCATCAGAAGAGGCAGTGCCCGTTTATGTTGTACTTGAGCCTACATAAGGTCAGCATTGCCTTCCTTGGTATGAGGGATCACTCACTCCCCAGAGCAGTTTGACAGCTGAAACAGATTGGCACAGATTTTGCTGAAGGGTTCCCAAAACAATCTCTCATACTTTAGGCAGTACAAAAGATACAGAGCTCTGTGTAAAGGAAGAGAACCCTGCACAGAAGTCCCTTGCCAGGACTTCTATCAAGATCCTTTTGAGCATCCTTTGCCTTTTTTCTCCATCTCCCTGCTTCAGATTTGCCCTGCTTCTGATCTCATTTCTAAAATAACCAGGAGCAAACCCTTCTTTTTAAAATAGCTTCCCAGTTCTCCAGGCAGAGGACACATGGGTCGGACTTTGATCTATTTATTAATCTACTGAAGAGAATATACAGAAAATCTGGGTTACTCTGAGTGTTAGCCAGACGCTTTGAGAAAAAATGCCTCTGTACAAACAGAGTTGGTACAAACAGGTTATTATCGAGGTTTAACAGCTGTCATCATTGGTGCTAACAACATGAGGATTTCTGCTGGTACCAGCCCCACGTTCAGTTTGGTTGGGAAGGCTGCAGAGTGGGCACAAGGAATGCAAGAGTTTTATAATCCCAGTGGTGCTCAGAAAACAAGGCAGAACTCGTCGTTTGCTGTAGGGACAAAGAGATACAGAGGGATAAATGCATACAGAGGGGTTATAATATTTAAGAGAATTCACAGTTTGTAATTCATGTGTGGCTGGAAACCCAGTAGCCACAAGTGCTTTAAAAAATTTTTTTTTAAAAAAAGTGTAGTCAATAGAATGAAATTATACCATCAACTGCTTGTTCTGAGTTACATTAAGCATGTGTTCCCACAGTAGGTCTTCCTGCAAGCCTTTATAAAAGCTTGAAGTATCTGAATTTTGCACGACACCTGCCACAGTCACAAAATTGCACTTTTCTTTTTTTTTTTTCCCCTTTGGCTGAAAAGTCGAGCCTGTGCATGTCCAGCGAATAGCACAAAGTTCCTCCCATAAATAGGCATCGTATTTTGCTGTGCCTCTGAGACCGAAAAGGAAGGTGGATCTACCTGGGTTAAATGGATGCCAACAGCAGCCCACATTCATAAAAGTTGAATAATACGGCTCAAGCCACACGGGCTTGCAGCACATCCCATTTATCAGAGCAGTGTCATGGTTTGTCCCGTCATTTTCAAGCGCTTGTAGTGAGTAGGAAACTACGTGGCAGCAGTTTAGTCATCGCTGGAGCTTCATGGCTCCTCTCAGCCTCATTTTACTGCAGGGTTTTATTACATAGTTCGGCCGTGATGGAGTGTGTTAAGCTTTGACAGAGATTATTCATAAATGAGAGGGTTTCTTTATAGTATTTGTGCTTTTGAAGGCAATTTGGTTCTTCCAGAGTTGTCCATTGTGTATTTTTTGTTTATCCATGTAAGATTATTCTTAATTTTTTTTTTCACCCAAGCACAAAATATTAAAGCAAGATGAATATGGATATTTCTTTATATAAGTAGAGGGATGTGATGGAAGATCCAGAAACCATAATAAAGCCTAGTCAGGTGAAAATGTTGGCATATCTTATTTAATTTAATTCATAAGTGGAAGAAGATAGAGAATTTATTTGACTAAGCCTCTGGTTCAGTGTCTTGATGATATGTTTGGAAAATTGCTCTGAAATTGATGTGTAAGTGACCTTGAAGATGTCGTATTTAAGTGATAGCTCATTTTGATGTGAAGTTTTAAGCCTTCCCCCCCCTGCTCCAAATAAAGCAAGCCAAGGAGACCAGCAGCATTGAATTTAAGTCATCTGAAGGTAAAGAAGGAAGACTCTTACCTCATACTCAAAATACGAGTAACCTGGAAGGTCAAGCACCTCAGCTGAGATGTGCCTCTCTTTCAATGCCATTAAGATGGTGCTTTACTGGGAAGTCTGCCCTTGTGGCAGCAGTCCCGCAGCCTTGGTGTCTGCTTTGGGACACCTGGGAAGATGCAATCAGAGAGCTGAGAAAACCCAGTCCCTATGATGGGCAGCACTGCTATTCGGTATGCAACATTTACCCTTTGAATCACACCATTAATATATATATGAATATATATACACACACACACTCCATATTTGTTGGTATTCATATATATGTGAATATATTGTATATCAACATTCATACTTTCATAAATATTAATATATATATGAATATGAACAAATATGTAAAGATACATATATATTTATTCTTATTATTTTTATTTGAGAGGGCACTGGCCAGACTTAAACTTGATTATCGACTTTAAAAAGTTGAACTTCCCCTCTACCCGTAGTAAATGAAGTTACGTCTGTGTTTTGCCGCCTGAGGCAGGCCTGGCCAGGTTCTGTGCTCAGGCAGGACACCATCCCCAGCCTGGTGCCAAGGTCATGCCCATGCAAGCCATGCTGATGGGGCTGTACCTGATTTAATGACCCCTGACAGACCTGATCTGCAATTGCACTGTGCATCCAAGTCACATGAGTATCCCTGACTTCGGCTGGGCTGTTGGCTGGCCCAAGACCTCAGAGGTCAGAGGAAGTTTCCATATATACCTCATCTGGATTTCAGACCGACTGGCCATGCTTGGTCTAAACCATTGCATGGTGGTGGTTTCTTCAATGAGCAGAAGTGGTTTACAGTCACTCTGTACACCCAATGCTGTGCACACAACAGCAGTGGTGGTCCCTCCTTTGGAAAGAGCCCACACTTGAAATTGCCCCTGAAACACATGGTGGCATCTCGTGTCCAGTAAGAGTTGTAAACCTGTACATTATCTACCTACTTATCTATTACATGCAGATATATTACATTTATTAACATGTTGAATGCCCTTATCACAATCCTGGCTAGTTGTGATATTCATGATACTGTGTGTAATAACATGGTAAAAGGTATATTTGCAGGCTAATCCAGTGTTGGTGGAAATAGCATTGCTGAGGATTGGCTTTCTAATTCTCTTTTACTGCTCTGGGAACTGAGACATAATATTCACTGCAGAAACTGCATTTTGAGGTAACAGTAAATTTGTACATTCAAAACATCAGTAAAAAAGAGAAAATTAAAAGTTAAGCCCTAGACAGGAATGTTACCTGTCTTGCATTGTTTGACAACCATGGTTTATTATATATGTTTTATATTTGAACCAGACAAAAGAATATTAGGAAGTTCTAGGTATGTGTAGCCTCACAAAGTTAATATTGCTTTTGGACTCGTTCCTGGGCATGATCTAATCTCCATTTAAGTCAATGGGGATATTTCCATTTGCTTCGATAGGAGCTGGGTTTGCGTTTTAATATGCGTTAAAGCCTACAAAATTTGTGCAATAAAATAAAAACGGGAGGCCACACTTTGCACAATGGGGGGGCTTAAATGAAGGCACTGAAATAGTGTTTAATCACCGGAGTAAGGAGCCTGATTTTCAAAGCTTCCGGCTGCGAGCGGTGGGGGGGATGAGCAATAAGTCTCCTTCATGCTCCGGTTGAGTTTGTGGCTGATGTGATACTGCTGTCCGTATTCAGAACTGGCACTGGTGATTCATGGCTGGAGAAGACTTAAAAAAGGGGTGAATATAATATATGGTTTATTCTGATTCCCACTGGCTTTGGTGGCCCCAGTGTGCTGAATCGGTCTGGCATCAGTGCTCAGGTTCACGTCTTCGTTACGCTAAAACTGTTTAATCCTGTGGGTTATATTTACAGTTTACCCTTAATGGAAATAACGAAATAAATATCTCCTAAAAGAGGTATGCACTCTGCTTTTATACACACAGAGCCATTCTATGTGAAGGACCTAAATAAAAAAATATATGGGCTAGGCGTAATGTTAGCTTTCTTGAAATCATAAATTTTCATCCTTAATTGGGTGTGAAATTCCTGTCTACAAATCATGCCATTTTGGTTGATTTTATGTTCGTTGGTTTGATGAATAATGGGATTGCAGTATTTTTAAACTTTTCCTGCCTACGATAGCTCTCTGCTAAGTGTCCTTCAAAAATCACGTCTTTGCTCAATGCAAGGAATCTGGATTACCTCTGACATTTGCGTTTACACTCACAAATCTTTCCATGGCCGCCCTGTGCAACGATGTGTGGGGGCACGATCTGGCTGGAGCTCAGGCAGGCAGGTGTAAAGCCTTCATCTTGGTGCAGCTAGATGAAGTGTATAAGCTCTTTCTTCCCCCTCCATATTTTAGACCGACATTTTGAAAAAAATGTCATTATTCAACTGTGTTCTTCTAAAGCTACGTTTATTTATTATTTTTTTTCCCAGCAAGGCAATGCAAGCGAGGACCTTTGGCTGATGGCTTAGTGACAAGCAAGGTGGTGTGTTTACTGCCACAAGACTCGCGGAGTCTTTGATGAGGATCATGAATAATTAGTAACATTTCAGAATCAGTGGTTTTTTCTTTTCTTCCTTTGAGGGATGAAACAGAGCCCTGAATACTTTGCTGTCAGTAGGCATTCCCGACTGCCTCATTCCTGTTGTTTTAATCTGGGGACAAACCAGCTTCTACTTTTTAGTTGGTTTCCACTGAGCCCCTTTGTTTTGAAGCTGGAGGAGGGAGAGACAGACTTAGGGCTCTGGAAATGTGTTTTTGTAGTACTTTGCATGGCAGAAGCTGACATGGCGCTTGCACATATTGAGGGTGAGTTAGCAGGTGCCCTGGGGGCTGGAGTCAGGAAGGTGCATCCATCACCCTTAATCCTTCAGTCACCTTAAAGATTATATATTTTTATAGCTACTTTAACCACTAAACCTTGCATTTGCCCTAGTGAGGAGCTGGCTTTGGGTGAGAAGGGACATGCCGCATTCTGGGAATGTGCTGCCATAGTATCATCTCCATCCTGTGCCACATCCTGTGCCACAGCCTGTGCTGAGGACAGGTTCTGCCTTTGCTGCCTCCCACTTCTCCTGCCCTCCTCTGCAGCCACTCCTGGGTCAGGCTCTGGGAATAAGTGGGCTGTTCACCTTATCTGACCTTTCCTAATTTCCCAGTCTGAGATGCAGATTTGTGCAATTAGCTTGTATTCCTGAAAAGGGATGAGAAGAACAAGCAACATCTTGTCATTGAGGCTCTTCTCAATTGAACAACTGAGCTGATGGTATCAAACAAGATGTCCCTCTGCAAAACCACTGCATTATTTTGAAAAAAGAGATCATTAAGGGATTTTCTGTAGTACTTCTGTGTGATGGAGTAGCAGATACTTCGAGGTCAGTCCCCTTTCTGTCTGTGCAGGAACCTCCCCGCATCTTGTTCATCATGTGCTGAAACCTGGAGTATGACTACTTACACTGGTGACTTATAATACAGGCTACTGAGTCACTCAGCAAAATCACATGCTATGTTATTTTTTGCGTCTAGGCCAATGACTTGGGTAGAAGAATAGGCTATATTGTCTTGTCCCAGTACCAAGATGCCAAATGATGCGAGATTCTGGCCCATCCCTGGCAAGCAATTGCTCCTGCCAGATCTCCTCCACATTGAGTATTTTCACTCTTCTTTTTCTGCCATTGACTCCTAGCCGTCAGACCTTGATTTGCTTTTCTCAGCTAGATTAAAGAGCCTCGTTACTCTCCTCTGACATTTCCTTGCCCAGCTTCTTGCGGACCACCAAGTTGTCTTTTTATCTTGCCTTGAAAAAACCTAACCAGAATTGAACTCCTTTCAATGTTTGCACTATTGAGAGTATTCATGAAGGATGATCTGACTTTTAGGAGGACCATATGTGTGAATCAGATATCCATGGCAATGGGCACCTATGTAAACACCTGGGCTGACAGCTCCAGTAAACACTCTCTTGCAGAGCTGTAGCAGGTCCATTCATCACACGACCTATACACAAAGTACTGTCAAACGTGTAAGGTAAACAAACAGGGGGCAAAAAAGAGGCGAGGAAAGAAACAATGCTCTTCTCTAATCCTTTTTTTGTTTTAAGAGCCTCTCAGGTTTCTCATGACTATCGTAAATACATAACTTTCAGATAATTTTCGAGTGGACCACGTCATTTGAAGTGGTCTGCTGAAAGATGTGCAGCAAATCAGTGGGAGAGGGAAATCCAGTTTGCCAATTCTTTGTCCACTTTAATAGCCACTAGCTTCTCACTCCTTTTTTTTTTGCCTTCGCCCTTCATAATGCAGTGTCTCAGTGTGTGCCATTTGCAGGAGCCATACAGAAAACATTATCCCATTATTTTCCCAGGGAAGGAGGGAAAACAAGCCTTTAAGAGAAACAAGCACACAACCTTTGCATTGCTGGCACATTGCCGAGCCCAAGGGCTGCACTTAATTTACATATAAATGTGCCCAGGATTTTAATCAGAGATTAATGCACTCTGTTGTTATTTTTCACTTACAGTGTTCGTAATGCACATGGTGCTTGGCAAATCGCATAGGGCAAATGTACTTGGAGGAATGCAGCAGCAAGCATATCGGTGGCACTGCTTTTTGGGTTGATGGCTGGCTTTATTTCTGAGGCTATCCCAGACCTGACGAAGTGCTGGCTTCAGTCCTTCAGGGATACTTCAAAATCTGGCCAAGGGCAACATAAAGAGCTGGCTTACAGACTGCTCAGTTGGATTTCAGCTGCCTCATGTAGAAATGCAGTAGTGTCTCCGTGGCATAGCATCCCAGTGGATGGGAACATTTGTTTTTTCTGTCTTGTTCAGAAATGTGTCTGCAGAATCTTGGAACTTTTGGGGTTTTAATTACTTTGAAATTTTCAAGATCTCTGCTACGTGTTTCTTCTTACTTCTTGATTTGTTTAGCTCAGCCGTCATTACCTTGTTCATGTTTCTCTTCTAATTAGCAGGCAGCTGGGAAAAGTGCGCCACAAAAGCTGTGCAAGAAAAGCCTTAGAGCTGCTCCCAAAGGCCTCTCCTTCCCTCTGCTCCCCTGGCCCTGAAAACAAAGTTCTGTCTTTCTTTAGTATCTGTTAATATCTATAAGCTTTGAAGTAAGTGAGGTCTTTTCTGAATTTGTTGTGGTCTTATCCAGGAATATTCTCGGCCTTTCCCATACTTTCACTCAGCTAAAGTGAGTGAGAGCCTACCTATCGACTGCCCTAGGGAATATTTTGTGGCTCCTGATGGCTCTATCAGCCTTTTTGCATTCATGCCATAGCCATAAAGAAGTAGTGGTGATAATCAAGTATCATCATTAGGCTTCAGAGTTAACACCTCATATGAAGATGGTGCAGTGTGTCCCATAGAAAATCAGATGTGTATATTGTACAAACTTTGTAAATATGTTTTTTTTTTCCTGTTTGGGTTCATATATAACATATAAGAAGATGGAAGTTTGACATCCATCTGGAAGGTGTCTCCCATACCTGCATGGAGAGATTGGTTAAATATTCAGGCAGCATGTGTATTCTTGTGGGTACTAACTTTAGACCCGTATTTGGGTATACAGCAAGGAGGCACTTTGTGCAGGACATTCGAGAGTGCGGTAGAAGGTGTTCCCAGAGTGATGGAAGGGTTTCCCTGTGGAAAACCTGAAAGCAAACAAAGTCCTTCTTATTTATCAAGCTGCTGTATGGTGGTGACAGGTGAAATGACAAGACATATTGAGGAAGTGGAATTAATTCATATCTGGGACCTTTTAATAAATCAAAAGTAAAAAGAAGAACCAGTGTAGCAGACCCGTTGGCAGTTGCTAACGCTTGTTCAATGATCCTTTCCTTCTGAAATACAGAAATGGAAAGTAACTGTTGCCAGGAGTCATAAAATGAAGGAATGACTCAGAAGATAGATTTATTATCAGCTCAGTATTGGTGAAATTCAGCTTCATAAACAGAGGTTAATCTGCTAAAACCTTCTGTGCTCTCACTGGGGGAAAACCCTACTTATTTCAAATTTTGTTTGAAGATCTAAAATAATTCTTGTCTTCTGAATAAATCAGCATCTCTAGGAGCACTAATGTTCATCTTTTTTGCCTCATCCTTGCCCACATGGATTTTATTTTATCTATTTATTTCCACGGGGTGTCATTTATTATGGGCTCTTCTCATCCCTGTGATGTAATTTCTCTTCTGGACTTCTAGGCATTTTCATCACAGTTCACTACATATTTCACCCATGTTTCTACAGAAAGTCATTACGTAGCACAGGCTGCTGCCGACAAGAATATTTAGAATACACTCTGCCTTTGTCCTCCAGTGCTGCGTTGCTCACCTTTGTTGGATGAATAATATACCTGAACAAGAAGGGCATGGATCTGATGTTACTAGAGAAAGACCTAAGCCCACACATGGCTGGAATTGGTACTGCTCCTTTCCCCTACCTCTCTATATGGTTGATCAAATGGTAGGAAAAGACTTGTCAGTTCAAACTAGCATTAAAAAACATAATAAAAAAATCCCAAACTTGAAAAAATATTTAGAAAATTAAAAAAAGAAAGATGTGTCCTGTAAGAGAAATGCAAGTACATCAGGCATCTCTGTAACTATGTGGTGGGTTCTGTGCTGTCTCCTGCCCAGAGCAGAGTTGGATGGGGGATGTCGGGAACCACAGCCTGAGTCCCCGGGGACAGGTAGCATCCCTTCTCACTCAGTGGGCTTCTCTGTCTTACACCGGGGGTGGTAGTCCCTTAGAACAGAAGTTGCATCGTTCACCTCTTGCTGCTGCCACTCACAAAAGCAATTTACTAAGTTTGCCAGTAAACTTCAGTATAGAATGTGTTCTGCTGTGAAATGTCCGGGGAGATTTGCACTGGGGCTGTTGATATTGTTAGACACCAGAAGCTCTATCAGGCCATCAAATCAGTCCCTTCTGCTGATGTCTCAGGAGCACGGGGCCATCGTTTTCGTTGCTGCTCTTCAAGAAATGGAATAGACTTACCAGTTAACTTTTAAACCAAAGGTCTTGTCTGAATCCAGTGTCATAAACGGATTAATTGCTGGTATAATCTAAAGAGCGAGATTTGATGCATAACTTCTAAGACTGAGGCTGAGGAATAACGCAGATAAATTACATCTGAAAATTACATACCTCATTAAGAAGGATTCCCGGTAGGACTGGCAAGGAGGATTCCTTCTTGGCAGCCCCTGTTCTGCAGAGTAGCTGAGCACGGAGCCTGCGCCTTCCTTAGCAGTGCTCAAAGTCTGCCCAAAACACCTCTCTACCTATTCCAGTGTCTTTAAAGCTTTTCTAAGACTTCAGGCTGTCATAGAAACTTTCAGTCTGATACTTAAAAAACCCCAAAAGCCAAAAAGACACGCACATCCCTTATTAGTGCTGATCTTAGAGCACCTCTTTCCTCTATGATTAACTGATAATGTTCTAAGTAACATCAAGCACATCTGAGAGAAAATTCAGGTTTCTTGTGTTTCTGTCTTGCCCTGCAACTTCTCCACCAGTTTCCATCTACTAATGACATGACTGGATGGTCGGCAAACTGTCCTTTTTAGTATTTCTTAAGCTCGAGATCCACTGTATTAATGTGTCGCCCAAGATTTAATAATGCTGTATTAGGAGAGGAAAATGTTCTTGGTGTATGTGTCACAGAAGTGGTGGGAGTGTGCATTTGCTTATTTTGATGCTGGTGTGGTTGTGTGTGTGGTACTGGTGTTTTTGATCCTCTGTGCATTCGTGGTCAGTGCTCAAGTCAGAGAAGGTTTGGACTGCGCAATCATGAGCAGGTCCTACAGTGCTAGGAAGTGTTTCTGCTTTAAGGGCCCTATATCTGTTTTTACAATAGTTGTTGTGGTTTTTTGGGGTTTTTTTTCTGTAATACAGCCAAATCAAAATAGATGCGATGTTTCATTGGTCCTATTCCTGAGATCCTCTGCTTGCTGTTTTTCTGCAGGAGTTATCTACACAGCAGATATTCTTGACCGGGAGACGACCAAATCCTACTGGTTGACAGTGTATGCGACTGATCATGGTGTTGTCCCACTCTACGCTACCATCGAAGTCTACATTGAAGTGGAGGACGTGAATGACAACGCCCCTCTCACCTCTGAACCTATCTATTACCCAGCTGTCATGGAAAACTCACCAAAGGATGTATCTGTCATTCAGATCCAAGCCCAGGACCCTGACTCCAGCACTAACGAAAAACTGACTTATCGGATTACAAGTGGAAATCCCCAAAACTTCTTTGTAATCAATCCTAAAACAGGTAAAAAATCCTGCTGCCTTAGGGTGGTGAGAAAATGCAATTTAAATATTTATCAGCTTGCTCCCCTTCAGGATCCACTGGCATTGCATTGCTTATCAAACCTCTATTTTCTGGTTAGTTATGCGTCTAAAGCATCTTGTATGTGTCTAAAGCATCCTTTTTTGCATCCGTACACGAGCTCACTGGCAGATGACGTGCTGCAGATGTGCTGCTGCAGTGATCGCTCTTCTGTAGGTCACTGAATAGCTTCTGGCTGTTGCCTCTTCCCTGTGTCTATAGGGGTGAGACTTTGCTACACCGACTCTGCAGAGCAATGCTAGGAAGCAGATTCAAGCTGTTGCAGTTTACAGAGCAGTGTTTCGTCCTTTGTAAGCTGGCATAGCGCCGCTGAAGTGAATGGCATGATGGTTGTCCAGCACGCGTAATTAGGCTCCACATTACAGTAGCTGGATGTAATTCTACAGCTTGTTTTACACAAAAAGACAGTTTAGATGACCTAAAAGTTCCTCTGGCCTTTAAAAAAAAATCTATGTGTCTGCATTGATTTGTAACAGCTGGGGATGTAGCCTGTGGGTTCAGTGTTGCAGATATGGTGGTTGTTTTAAGTTAAAGCGCTGTTGGCTGGCAGTAGAGCACTGTGCCCATGCAGACTGGCTCTGCACATCTCTACATCTCTGTGCCCTCGGTGCCTTTGTGGAACCAGGCATCCCGGGTGCCTCATTGATAAAGAAATAGCCCCAGGAGACATAGACTGAGGTCATGGATGCTCTGCTGGGTGCCTACCTGTGCTTGGCCGCAGGTGGTCCTCACTCCAGCATGTACCTGGCCATCCCTCGCTTATCTGGCTGGCAGGGACCCTCCAGCATGGTCTGGAGCTAGAGAGTTGGGGGGGGGTCTTTCGCAGCAATAGGCTGATCTTTATCAAAGTAGTTCAGAGGATTCACACAGCGCTCATGCTTGTTGTAATGCTCCTGGTTTTGTTCTGAGGTTTTGATTTTTTTAAAAAAAAAAGTTTATTTATATCTGCTGCAAATTTCTAAAGAACTAGAAAAACAGACGTAATAGACCTGAGAGGGAACATTTTTAATTTGGTGTAGGAAAATGATGTTCACTAAATAGGTTTTCAACATTTGGCTGGGCAATCCTATTGCAATGTGTGGCATAAGAAGGGGTCAGGATCTTTTCAGGCATAAGCCCAGGTGAAGAATCATGGAGCATGTGTAATCGCTGTGTTCAATCTGCCGAGCCCTAAGGCATATATCTCACTTATTTTTAACACTTGAAATGGCCGAAGATGGCTCTTCCATCTGCATCCCTTCTCCCCCTCCCCACCCCATAAATCCCATCTGGGCAAAGTAGCAGAGTTAGGACTCTGCAGTGTTTAATGCGTGTGCTTCCCTCCCGTCGGCTCCTCCCGCAGAGCAACCTGCTCAGCACAGCTCCACTTAATCTGCATGGTGGCCGGGGTGAGTCTGTGACGAGGACCTAAGCCAGGCATGCTGCAGCCCCACAGTACCCTATGCTGGTAGCACACCCTGTGGGGTGGCTCTTCATCCTGCTGGAGCAGCGGGTAGGGATACTTTTGCCTAACAAGGAGATCTTCATTCTCACAGTTAACACTGAAGATGGTTCATATTCATTTTGCGCTGTGGAAATTGCTGTCTGAGAACTTAAAGGCTTCAGGATGAGTAATGTTGCTGCTTAGGCAACTCCCGAAGGGCCCCCATTGCGTTTGGTGAGCATCCTGGCTGGTGGCTGGCTGTGATTTGTCACATAGGGGATAAACCATCCCCTCCTGCCCACCTTGGTGCCAAACGCAGAGCAGTGAGAGCCAGGCAAGGCGGCCTCTTTTAGTTTGTTTTTGCCTTTGAAAATGATGGGGCTGACAGAGTGTGTGTGCACAGAGGTGCCTTGTCCCAGAAGAGAAGTTTGTCATTTTGAATACAAGGATTTAATCCTCTGTTGGGAAGTATCGATGTGTGGTGAGCTCTCCCTGCCCGACCTCGACATCGGGAGGCTTTCTCCCAGTGGGATGCTGATGTCCGAGAAATAACAGTGTAATGGATTTTCCTGGAGAGTGTCCCTGGGGGTCTCTAGCCAGGCTCCTTTCAGCCATCTCCGTGCACTGCACTAGTTTCTCTAAGACAGCAATTTACACTCCTGTTGTTTTATACAGGCGATTTCTGTGCACACAGAAGAGGTTCATAGCATGCCAGCCCTGTGTGCTCGCTGGGATTCAGCACAGCAATAACTCATGTAGTGCTTTGCACGGCAGCCCTAAGTGTGACAGCACGCTGTATAATCAAGATGAAAAGGTTTAATGTGAACCCAAATATGCGGCGATTGCAGCGTACGTGGGTTGAGCGAGCATGCTCCTGCCATTGGGGGAGAGCAGTCATTTGTGAGAAAGAGGATCTTTTATTTTCTGTGTCACTCTGGAAGTTTAAACAGTGCGAGCAAACCGACATCTCTCCTGTGAGTAATCAGGTGCTGAGAGGCAACACAAAGGCAGCATCCTACATTTTTTACATCCTTTTGTGGGAAGCGTCAGAAGTTGGCCTTGACTAGAGACAGAGAGTTGGCTGGAGCGTACAGATGCTCTTGGGGTAATAAGAAGTTATTCTGACACCCGACTGATCAGACTTTGCTAATGTGCTCAGGGTTAAACCTCTTGCGGGATTTGCTGTCAGAAATGAGTATCCCCTAAGCGCAGATCATTCGGAGGCTCAGGAAGACAGGTGGAAGAGAGGAGTTTGGCTTCCTCCGCTGCAAAGAAGCACAGATCATGGTTCACAGATCACTTCCTTAGATTACTTGGCTGTATTGCAGCAAGAAATCTCCCACTATTGCTGGAGAATAAGGCATTACTAGCTTTGGCCTCCTGTGCCCTCTTTCTTATTTTTAGGACTTGGTGCATTGTACTGACTAAGTTGGGTTTGTTACAATGTGCAGAGAGTGCACAGGGCATGTCATAACTTACGGTGTGTGTCTGGTGGGTGGGTGGTATTTCAGACATTTCTGCCCTGACTGCAGATGATGCGGTTATCTGCAGCGCTGATGGGCACAGCACAGCCTGGGCAAGGTGGGTAATCCCATCTTCTTCTTAGATGGTCCTTGCCGGCAAGAAGAGGAATGCCGCAAGTGTTGGTGCACCCTGCTCGTGGCATGTCCCTCTCTGCCTTTGCACAGCCTCGTGCTCCTTCTCAGTGGTCGTGGGAGCTCAGCAATGACTGTGTTTGCCTTTCTCTGGAGCTTGCTTTCAGCCACTTTTATAGCTCATGCAGGTCATGCAGATTCCTGGAGGCACGTGTACCACTACGTGTGTTGCCATCTGATCAAGACACCAAGCGAGGACATAGGGAGTGCAGGTTTTGTTCCCAGTTCTGATACAGGATCATAATTGCAGCCAAGTCTTACGATCTTAATTGATTATCTGGATAGTGAAGCAATGATACTCCTTGTATGCCGTGTCTGTAGGTAGAAGAAACCTTTTAGTAGACAACCTGTCACTTCCTACATTTTTATAGACTGGCACAGCTCTGGGTGCTATTTTAGGTACTGTCAAACTGCAAATACATCGCATGCATTTGGATCTGTTTGAAGGCAGTCTTCAGACATTTCACGATTATCACCTGCAATTTGCTCTATGGGTTTTGGAGAGAGGAAGAGTTGTTCCTGCAGGAGCCAACAGCTAAAAAGCTGCTGAGAGCAAGACTTTGGCACCAAAGTCACCCTGGGCAGCTCGTGCTCTCGCCGGAGGCTGGCTCTGCTGTGGGAGCATGAGTACATGTGGGTGGCGGAGTCTCTCCCCTGTGGGCTTGGGATTTGTCTCTGGGGGAAGAGGAAAGGAACATGAGCAGCCCTTCTGTGTGCAGCTGACCAGGTATGGAAAGGCAGCGTGGGCAACCTCCCGTGAAGGTCTTTGTTTCCTCACCTTGATTATTTTTTAGTAAAATACAGCCGAGCATCAGTTTGCGGCTTGGCCCGTGCTTTTATCTTGTGAGCTGATATTCATAGGTACAAGCACTAAGTGAATAATGTAGCACATGAGTACGTGTGAAACCATAAATTGTTCACGCTGGAGAACAAGGCAGCCTTGTTCTGCAAACTGGTGGAGACTGCTGCCTAAGTTTAGCAGGTCCGTGAGAGCAAATTGGGATTTTTTCTTTATAGTGGGCAAGAGGTATCGCAAGGCACAGTTTTGTGAGGGGGGTGGGTAACACGTTTTTCAAATAGCTGAAGTGACTCTATGGGTTACATGACGGCAGGGAAAGGCATCCCCCTGTGCATTGGTTTCCCAGCTGCGTTGTACATGCAGTAGCAATGGAGGCGTTCCCGGTGCTCAGCACCTCCAGCAGCTGCTGGTCAGCCTAAACCTTGGTGTGGCTGCTGGGGGAGCCAGGGGTTTCCCTCTTAGCCTGACTTTTGTGCTGGGGAGGGCTCAGGCTAGCTCTGACAGAGCACAGGGTCACAGGGCTTTGCTCCTTGGTGGGTGGTGTGAGACGGGTCCGAGGAGGAGGAGGAGGAAGGCAGAGCTGCTGGTGGAGCAGCTGGGCTGGCCAGCTCCCAGCCGAGCCCATGGGAATGCCACAGCCACCCTGAGCCAAGTGAATTATTTTGGGGAGAGAGGCATGTGGAAGAAGGTAAATAAAAGAGATGACGGAGTTAATAAAAAAAAAATGATTGATTAGGGCTGTAAATTCTTGTTTTTATTTCATGTATATGGGTGTTAATCTCACAGCACAGCACAGGAGTAATTTACTGCGTTGATTTATTACTTTTCTGTGCTCTGAAGAAAACAATGAATTTTAATTCAAACCATTACATTATTTTGTTTAGTGTTCCACATATATTGGACAAACCCAATAAGCTTCTCTTCAGTCTTATGTAGATTAGTTTAAGAGATATTTTAACTAACATGCCAACAGACCAAATTTCGCTCTTGTGAACATTGATGTTAATGAATTTGCTCTAAAATTATGCTGGTGTGTCTGAAAAATCTGGTTACACCTTGCATAGTCTCTTGCTGGCACCATTTAAACAGAGGCAGACCCCTGGCACTCCCGAAATAGTACTTGCTGCAGTATTTAAGGCAGGATGCACTAGTGGGTTTAGAAATAGTATATGTAGGTCAGTACATCTTTCCAGAGCAGCAATTCTCTGCCTCTGGAGGTTGTCTCTGAACTGTCACATCTGCACCTAGAATTGGAAAGAGACTGGATATTTTCATGCTGAAGCAGTATTAATATTTGTATAAGCTAATATGGGGTTAGTGAGTGTCAGAATTTAATTGATATGAATGTTACTCTTCTCAGTAGGCTGGGCTTCGCTTTCTTTTGTGCTCACTAAGCCAGCCGGCACAGGATCCTGCTAGGGCTGAATGCCACGTTTGCCCTGCCATACTAAAACAGTGCTTCACCCTCCTGCCATACATCCTGATTTTTGTGGATGCTTTTGTTTGGTTTGTCCCAACAAATCCCCACACATGTCTTTGCTCTCATGGCCTGAGCCAAATCCAGTGCTCTGCTGCTGCACTGTCCCCTGAAGGTTGCCAGCAGTATAGCTACAGCCTTGCCCATCTTTCAGATTTAAACCCAAGTTGCATTGGGTGAGGAGAAAGACTAACATACGTTGGTTCTGTAAAGCAAGGGGCATTTAAAACCTTCCACCATGTAATAATTAAAGGTAAATGCTGGACCATTTGAAAAGATTAAACAAAATTACTTTTTGATGACATTTCGAAGGGACTTTGGATCAACAATATCAAGATAAACTTTGTACTACCTGGTCCATTTGTCACTCTGTTCTTGTAAGAGGCATTTCATGCTACTTTTTTTTTTTTTAAAGTCTGTTCTTCAAGAATGGACAACTTTATATGTTCATTCTTGACCACCAATTCTCCCTGCTTCCACCCCATCATGGAGGGTCGGCTACATTACTGGGGGACCTGCCTGACACTGCAGTTGATGCTGTGCATGCTGCTAAACTCTTAATAAACTCCCTCTGAAATAAGTTCTTTGATGTTTTGTAAATGAAAGCCTTTAGCTTTTTTCTTTTTGTTGTCTAACCTGCAGTCTTTCTCCAGGGTGCGTTTTAGGTGCTATAGTGATCAAATCGGGAATGTAGGTTGAACTTTGAGGGTGTTGCAGATCACCTCCCTCCTGCTGGAGGCTCCTTCTGAAGGGCACACATGCATTGGTGATGGAGCCCTGTTTGGCAGCTCTGTGTGTGATGTAAACCCGTTATGCAGATCATGTCACGCTCACTGCCATTCATCCTCTAAGTGTTCCTGCAGTTCAACTGGCCTGTCCAAGACCACAGAAGACCTTGCAGAGGAAAAAAACATTGATTGTACAGCTCTACAATCAAAGGTGAATTTGAGGCATTGGTCTCCCTTCCTTCTGTGGTCTTTAACGCTGTTTGTACAAATGCTGAGTTCGCCAACAGTTGCAGAGTCCAGGCCAATATATCCGTCACTGATATGTAAATATCCATAACTAATACAGATTTTTACAATGTAATTCCCTTAGCACATTAGCTGGCTTCCACTTTCTGTAATTTATGTTGTATCAACACATGCTAAATGATCTACTCTCTTTTCTTTCACTTCTCAATATTATTTAAAAGCGTGGCTCTTAATGACTTCTTTATAATATGCCTACTGTTAAAAACCGAGCTTCTGAGCATTTTAAAAGCTTTAATTTCTGCTTTGGGATGGCTCATTCTTTACTAGACACCATATTTCCAGTGGTTTGAGCCCAGGGTTAGCAGCTAGCAAATCAAAAGGACCATGTTGGAGTTACGTGCTTAATCACAGACCTAGAAGCCTGCTAGGCACTGTAGAACATGGACAAAGTTCCTGCCTCAAGGAACTTGTAATAATAATAATAATAATAATAATAGTAATAATTAAGAAAAAAAAGAAAAAAAAAACAGGGAGGAAAGGATGTAAATCATCAAGTCCATCTGCTTGCCAGTGGATATGTATTCCCCAGAGTAAATTTTCAATTAACTCCTGAGCTGCAGCCCAGCAGTGACACAAACTCTTCTTTTGACTTTGAGCAAATCATCTAACCTCACTGGTTTTCTTTTTTTGTATAAGTGGAAATATTTTCTTACCTCATGTGATGGTCCTGGAAATTAATTCACAGTAGACAGTTTGCAGATCAAATAGGCTCTGGAAATGCAAGCTATTGATTTTTCAGGCATCTTGGCATTAATAGATATCCACACAGAGTCATGTATTTATAGGCATATAAAAACAAAGAGGAACATCACTTCCGAAATGGTAGGATGAAGAGGAATATAAAACCTTTTTAGATTAAGTAAGTATAGTCTAGTGGCCAGACCACTGATTCCACTGAAAATGAGACAATTTGGGCTCAGCCAGCCTGTCTCTTCCCTTCTCCCTGATGATTCCCTCCTTACTCTGTATGTGTTATCTGTGGAAAGGATAAAGGTGTGAGCTGTGTCACCTTAGTTGAGGCTACAGTAATGCTGCTATTAATAAAATAATAAATCCAGCTTTATCATCTCTCTTGAAGAGACCTGATTTCTGCTAGCAGTGGGTTTTTATTCGTGAAGCACTGAATACAGTTGAGATTGCTGATGTCTCTGGTATCAAGTACCTCTTTTAAAATGGCATTAAAAGATACAATACTGCTCATAAATGCCATTGCTTTGTAATCAGCAGATTTAAACATGGCTTATAGAAATTTTAACCTTTCTTTAGATCTCCATGATGACCTTTTTAGTTCTTTTTCACAGTAAGAAGGTTCAGGAGTATTCCCGTTGCCTTGACTGGACCATTGTGTCCTCACTTATTCAGTGCAACATCTGTTTTTAACCTGAACTCCCCATTTGCTTCAGTAGAGACTTACGTCTGAAGGGCAGCAGCATGGCAAGGGCCAGTGAGTCAGTGTTTGCTGATGGAGAAGGTTACTGCCTGATAACCAAAAAGCTCCCTCCTGTCCTGCCCCAGCACTGATTCTGGAACAGCAAGAATTTTGCCACTAACCCACATTGTTGTACATTACAGCAATCATTTATTATTTTCAAAAACATCAGCAGACCATATCTTCTGTCCTGTTCAGGACTTTGGCTATCAGCTTAGCTGTGAAACTAATTTTCCTACCTTGTCTGTCAGTCCAGTTTCTCTGTTCATAAATTTGCAGAAGCCATGACTAGTCAGAACTGTCAAGAAACCATCTACCTTTTCTATATGCTATTCCTTCACTAATTTGTAATTAGGGCTGTTGCATTCACTTCTAGGTAGACAAATACTCTTGATAGAATTATTATCAATGACAGAAGCATAACTGAGATTACTGGATGAAAGTGTGTACCACAAGTACTGAGTCACAGCCCTGTTAAACGTATGCACAATGCATATGCTATGGATACTTGTCATACCCTGCCGTACATTATTATGATAATAGCAGTGAATGCCCCTGTGTTACAGTAATTGCTTGTGGTCCAAGCCTGAACTCTGGCAGGAGGAATTAGGCTGGTGAGTTAGGGATGCTGAGATGTGGAGCCCGTGAGCGTGGTGTTCATGCATGGGTAGTGGTCTGGAGAGGGAGCTGCTGGGGAGGAAAATAAAGCTGTGATGTTAGCCCAGATAAGGTGAAGGCTTGGGGTGGGGGGAGTTGTTGGGGCTTTTTTTCTTTTTATTTTCTACTGCTTTTTAATCAATCAAGTAACTTGCATTTAGCTTTTGCTCAACAGTCAGAGGTGCTACAGGTGTCTGTGATGTTGGACCCTGCAAATCCCAGGCAGACAATATTGAATCAGCATTTTTCCCTTTTGCTCAGTTGCAGTGAATACACTCATATTGTCATCTTAGGAGAGGCACTTTTAGTGGGTTGAATGATGTATCTCCACCTTATTGTGTGAGCACTTTCTAATATCTCATTATGGACTGGAAGTTAGAGTCAAGAAATGTAGCTATAGTTTATTCTCAGTTAACATCCAATCCTTGGTACAAACAAAGAAAGATGGAGATATTTCCTGTCTGAGAGAATGAGATTGACCTGTGCTGCATGTGAATATTAAAAAAAAAATAGCTGGGAAATGGCAATAAGAAGAGAAGGCAACTGTAAAAACAGGTGTGTTTGCATAAGCCATCATGATGTCAGTAATCACCAACTATTAATTCTTCTTTGTCTTCCATCACATAGGAGGTTGTGTCAGCACCTGCTAAACCTCCTAAGCCTCATCCCCTCTCAGTGCAGCTGAACCGGTCTGTTCAAAAATTAAAGTTAACAGCAGATTTGTATTATTTTTCCTCTTCTCTCTCTGACTCTGTCTCCATCAGAGTAACGCTGTTATAACCAAAGATAATTATTTTCTGTGAAATTACTCTCCCCTTTCTTTCCCCCTTCCCTTTATGTTAATGAGAGTGCTTTTCTCTCCCTGCGAAGATTGACACAACTTCTTTGAAGTTAATAGTGCTGTTGCTAGTTCTTGCCAGTTAAGTATGTGACCTTATCTGTATAATTGTACAGATCGCATCGCCATATGTCTAGACGCACAGAGCTTAATTTAACAGGAGACATATATGTATAAAAATAAAGTAGTATCTGGGGGTTAAATATCAGAAGACCCCCCTAATCACAGCTTTCACGTGATACAAAACTTTCTGCAGAGCTCTAAGAGCTCTGAAGTTAGATCTTCAACAACATCTCCCTACAAGGGAACCTGCTCTTATAACCTTGTTTTTACGTTGATCATCACATGGCTTCTGCTATGCCTGTACTTCCTCACCTATTGTACTTAGATGGTTTCTCTTGCCATGGTAGCTAAGTCCTTCAAACTGTATGGTGAGGTAGAGCACACTGTTGTTCCTCTTTTAACAAGCAGGGAACTGAGGCAAAGGGAGCAGCTAACTCATCTTATGCCAGTAATAAAGATTTGGTCTTAATTTGCCTTCAAAGCCACTGGCCACATGTAATGCAAAGCCTTACTGGCATGGGTGAAGCCCAGCCTGCCCCGCTGAACCTTGAAAGCAAGGCTGACCTGGCACCAGCATTCTCTACTGTGTGTGCAGAAGTTATCTTGGCATGTGAGAGCCGCAGGAGCACCTATTTTCCTATCCTGTTTCCAATTAGCCCAACATTTCCCATTGCTGCCTTTCAGCCCTTCCTTGCCTTGCTTTCTCTCTTGCCTGAAGTCAAGCCTGGATGGCCCACAGGCAAGGAAGGATTCCAGTTTGCACAGGGGCAAGGGGACTTGGATGGCTCTGATGAAGCCTCCCGGGCACGTAAGGGCAGAGCTGACTCATGTCTCTTGGGTGGGTGAAGCAAGCCCCTTCTCCATCAGCCTAATGAAGGCACAGCCCTTAGCAGCTTGTCTGATGCTGTCGTGGAGCGAGGAGGCAAACCCAGAGCCCTGAAGTCCCCGGCTACCCCCAAATAATCATATTCTTTCTTTCTCAATATTACATTTGCTTGTACTTACTGTGCAAGAACATGTTTGCTCATTGCATCCTGTAAATATGAGTCAATGTCATGATCTGCTGTGGGTTTGTTGCCTTCTCAGAGATATTTCATGTTTTTGTTGGATGAGTTACATGCGAGGAATCTGTGATGCAGTGATCTATTTGTACAGTAATTAGCAAGTAGCTTTTCAGATCTTGAAGGGATTTAGTTTGAAAACTAAGTATTATTTCCTGAACTTTAACTTAACAACAGCGTATGAACAGCAGTGCACATTCACAATTTTTTTAATGTAGCCATAATACCCAAAAGGTAAATGTAAGTCTGCTCTGCAAGAGAATATTTTGGCTATAATTAATTTTGCTTCCATTCACCATATGCTTGTATTTTCTGACCTTCATTTGAATTGCAGACACTATGTAATAAAATGTGCAGTATTAAAAAAATAGTTGCTTAAAGAAGCACAGGTGCTTATGATACTACAGCTTCAGCTGAATGGTATGGTTTGTGCTGCCTGAGAATTTGTCCATCTTATCCTTAAGAAGATATTATTACAGAAAGATGCTGTCATTGCTCAAAGATGTTCAAGTTATTTTTGTTAACATGAGAACAAGGTGGGTTTTTTAAATCTCTGAAGAAATGTATGCCCATCACTTATATTATTCAGAGAGATCCTTTAGGAGAGGCAACCAGGGATGGAGAATTTTCTCTTTTTCCTTATTATTTTATTTGTTTGAGGCAGTTCTTGATATAGGACCTGGGATCATACTACAAATAATAGTTGCTAAATTTAATTTATTGAGTAGGTGTGAATTAGATTGATTAAACAAAGAATAAACACACACAAGATTACCCAAAGTAGGTGCAGGGATGGAAAAATGTTAGATGGTATTAACAGCTTAGATATGCGTGATGCTGTAGATATTTTTCAAGTAAGTCTATAATTTCTTAGGGGATTTCTCTTGGGTTTTTTATTTCTTTCTTGTAACACTTAATGTAATCCAAACTGATTAAGGGAATGTTAAGTATTAAAGGAGAAAAAATGGAGGAACCACATGACCAAAATCAACACTAGAGTAGTCTACCAGGGCAAACTGCAGATTTGACTCAGTGAGATGCACATGACCTGAATTTGTATGTGTGGAAACCCCTCAGCTATAGTTAGGTTTGTTTGCTGAGGACAGAGCCCTTTACTGAGTGATGCACAGCCCGGTGTCAGAGCAGCAAACAGGCAGGATTTAGATATAGTCCTTCCTTGGTCAGCTGGATGGAGGGGCTTCACCCTCTCTTGTGAGCTCAGCTCCAAACTGTTGGTTCATCCTCTCCGCCTGCTACCTGGTGTTGAGGAGGGAGGATCTCAAGGGCTTTTTATTCATTCAGCCTGCAGGAAGAGGCTGTTGTTGCCTTTTGGTAAGCTGAAACGATGACTTATTTTTTTAATATTTTAATATTTATTTGCAGTATTGTGGCACCTTTGTAGCTGCAGTCATGAGGTGGCACCCTGCTGTGCTTGGCAGGATAAGTGGAGTAAAAGACGATTGCTACACCGAAAAGCTCACAGTGTAAGGGGAGCTTGAGACAACAGATGGTAAAAAGCAGATGGGGATGCAGCAGAAAAACCAAGGCAGTATTGATCAACGCTAAGTTTGTTCCTGCGCACTGTTGGTGTGAGAAGGAGTGGAGACTAGGCTTTTGAAATCGAGGAGCGGGCAGTTTGCTCCCTTGCTGGCAAGGTGCTGGCGTGCCCCTGTGTGCTGTGGGCTTCATCCTGGGGCTGCAGCTCCCGGCGTCTTGCAGAGCTGGAAGGGAGGGGGTGCAAGGGATTTGCCCCAAATTGTATATAGGGTATATATATCCTGCATCTATATCTACAGAGAGATTTCCCTCCCCCTCTCTGAGATATATGTCTGTATATATATATAATATTTAATTTTTTTTCCAAAATTTTGCACAAGTTGCAAAGGGTTTTGGTTTTTTTTTTATTTTTGCATTTTTGAAAATTAAAGGATTTTTCAGCAAAAACATTCAAAGTGGTGGTTTTTTTTTTTTCTTTAATGGCATGTATATAAGTTTAGGTTTTTTGCCTGCTCTCCTCTTCCTTTCCTTTTTCATGAGAAAAGAAAGACAGTGACAGTCTTACAATAAAAGGGCTTAGCTGCTGTTTCATTGGGATATGAGGGCAGAGGCACCTAGGAAGGCTGAACTTTTCAAACACAGTGTCTAGCTGTGCTCCTGAAAGGTGGAATTCCTTTATATTCTGGAAAAATTGGCTACTCTTCTCACCATAGTTAAAAAATAAAATATCTAATGGAGCATCCTTATCCCTTCCTCCTACACTGTAGCTCAAGGGTTTTTGTTGAGGGGATTTAGAGAGAGACCTGTTGTCTACAGGCAGGGTAGGATCCAGGAAGGCATCTGGGTACCCGATTTCTCATTGATAATGGTGTGTGTGTAGACACATGTAACAGATTTAAAATCCTAAATTTTCTTCAGCTGCCTCTCTGTGTAGGCGGTGGGACTCACTGTTAAATGATGAAGTCAGACATTTAGAGCCAGATTCTCATCTCTTTTCAAGCATGTCTGGATCCTGTGTCAAACCATCTACTTAAAAGGATCACATCACTGGGGTTCTCAATCGCCTTTTTTAAAACCTAAAATTTGCACTACCTTACCGTGAGAAGCTGAAGAAATTCAGTCTCTGTAATTTGTCAAGAAAAATTTAAGAGGTGATGCCTTCATTGTTTGTGTGTGCCTACATGGGGACAGGATTTCTGACAAAGGTTTTCTTTCATCTAACAGATAAAAGGCATAAAAGTCAGTGGAAGGTGAACTTACAGAAATTCAGACTAGAAATAATGTTATTTTTCTGGCTCAGGATAATTTTAGCACATAGTAAAAGTGCTATTCCAAAGTTATGGTCCAGACACAGGAGCTGAGCGGTGAAATTCCCCGGCTGTTGTTATCCAGGAGCTCAAAATAGATAATCTGATCTGGATTTAAAACCTATTAATACATAATGAACCATGTTGAAGCCAAAAATGACCATAGCGGTAGAGGGCCTTTATGGCAGAGCTCCGTTTTGCACAGAAAGCTGGGAGGAAAGGCCATGTTTCTTCTGGGAATGTGTAATGGATATTCAAATATCATGTGTTCCCATTTTTTCCTGCTCAGGGCTTCTTGAATAGCATTATTGCCGTACAATGTTACAAATAAATCGACAGAAGAAAAATTTTGTTATATATATTCCTATGGTGCTTCTAACAGGATGGAAATAAGACAACTTTAACACCAACTTGCCTCACGTGAGAAACATGATTTTCTTGTTCCAGCACAGCTGAAACATTTGCAGACCACAGTCATTTTAAATCACTCTGTCACTGATAGCAGAGTGTAATGGAGCTTTTCAGACTCTTCCTGTTACAAATTTTTGGATTAAAAAGTTTCCTATCTGTTACAGAACAGCAATAAGCACATTCAGTGAGGTGTGGGGTAGGAGTGACTTGTTCCATTTCTGGGGGCATGTAATATTTTATCATCTTGCAGCCTTCCTGCAATTTGGTATGCTGAGAGAAATTAATTTGACTGTTTACAATATTTAATTTTCAATAATTATTCAAGCATATATAACTACAGACATTTACAGTATGTAGTAAACAGATGGATTAGCAATTGTGCATGTAATTAGAAATTACACTTAAAATACAAAAGTGCATTTGAATATTCAGTTGCCTTTAAAATGAAAAAAGGTATAAATGCAACTCTGAGTGTCTTACAAATGGTTTATAGAGTCCATGAAGTGCCCTTCCTAAGTGAGTCTTTGCCAAAAATATTCACTGAATTGCAATTGCAAGTTGCATATATTTCTTTTTTAAAGATAAGACTAAATTGTTCCAATTTGGTGGTATTTTCCATGCTGGTGTGGTTTCAGAATCACCACAGGATCACTCCTCCCACCCTCCAGACATCCCCTCTCCATCACTGCACCCATGCTGCAAGTGGTGTGAAACCAGGCACACCACACTGTACCAGCTCCTACCTGGCACCCAGTCCTCAGCCCTGCCTCTTCTGGAGGTCCACTTGAGTCATGACACTTGAGAAATGATTTTGCTAGGACAAGATAAATCTCTTCCAGAAATCGTGGAACTTTCACGATGTGAAAGTACCATAAATGAATAACAGCCTGATCTTATTACTTCAGAGTTTATCCTTTCCCCATCTTGAATTGTGTTGCAATCTTTCATTCTGTTCAGTCAACATTGATTTGTAGGATAGCTGGCACAGTGACCACAGGTAAAATCATCAAAAATGCCTGTGCATGATTTTTAGAAGTGACTTTTGAGAATCCTGTTGAAAATATATACTTCCCAGATTCCCGTGTGGTCTCATAACATAGCTCCTGGGTTGAATGCTTTGGTGCTGTGCACTTGGCACATACACCAGGCTGCTTGGGTCTACATCAGAGCTGGTGTAGAAGAACCCCAACTTCATTTCCCTACTAATTTAATCTTTTTAAAAAAACAACAAATCCCACTCTTTTGTCTCACAGATACTTTTGAAAAAGTGACTATAATTGTGCTGTAACACCTTCAAGGAATGAATTTTATCCTGCTCTCAGTGAAGTCAATGGGATTTCTGCCATTGCTGCAGATGGGTGTGGGATTGAACCCTTAGTGATTGTCTGAGTGTGAAATGAGAAAATATATTTAGCTGGGTTCATATGAGACTATTAGACACGAATTCTCATCTAAGATAACAGTTGGAGCTAATTTCCATGGCCTTCCAGCATATTGACCATAAATCATGTCATGAGTATGAAATACATCTTCCCCCCCATATATATCTCCTCCTTTTAAAGGGATTACAATGTAACATAGAAAAAATGCCAATTTTTTAATTCTCTGCCCCTCAAAAGTTTACTGCATTTAAGGAATTATTTTAACTTTAGGAAAAAAATAATTAATTTAAGATGATAGTTCTTTTTTTGTAGTTGCAATACTGTTATTTTTGTACTTTTTTTGTATTAGAATTTTGATAGTATTGTGCTATTCACTTTTGCAATACTGTTCTATTTATTTATTTGCTGATGGAAGTGATTTTTTTTCCCTAGACCTCTCAGTATAGCGCATGAGAGATCCTCTAGTTTTCCTGCTTGTGATATATTGTTTTTTCGAGATGGAAGTAGAGGTTTTGCAGTGTCATAGGATAGTGAATGAACAGATTCGTAATCTTAAGGTTAGAGGGTTATTAGATCACCTACTCTGACCCTCTACATGGTTCAAGTTGAAGAAAGTCACCTAATTGCTCCTATACCGAGATAGCTAACTGGTGTTTGACTAAAGCCTGTATTCCAGGAAGGTACTGGTTTAAAGGCTGTAAGACCCTTTTTTCCTGATGCTTATCTCCTTATCCTTTGAAATATCTGGTTTATTTTTCATTTGAATTTGTCTACCCCTTCTTTCCAGCCTTTGGCTTTGGTTGTACCTTTCTCTGCTGGAATAAAGAGCTCTTTACTCCCTAGTAATTTCTCCCTGTGCAGGTACTTATGTGTATTAATCCAATTATTAATTAATTAAACACAGCACAGTTCTTTAATGCAGAAAGGGGAAAGGAAACACTGATTTAATTAGTGCCAGATTGTCATTGACTTATATGTAGGAAAATACAGGTTGTTCTGCCTCCATAATGCTGGTCATGGCCACAGTCCAACAGTGACCTCCAAAGTTCTTCCTCCCCAAGTCCCCAGCATGCAGGAAAGACCAGGGTCAGGTGCAGATATGACGGTCCAAAGTAACTCCAAGGACCTTCCCAACATGAGCAACAGCAACTGCCAATGCAGCAGAGAAGACGTGCCAGTTATCGTTCACAAAAATTATTGCTTGTGGCTCTGGCTTCCATGGTAAGCTGATAGCTGCTTAATTTCTTTTTGGTGTAGATAGGAAGTGAATGCATATGGGTTAGCCATTCGTCATCCACCGTGGCTAAATCCCCCCTTCCTCAAGGACAAATTACTCAGTTGTTTCTATGGCTAGAGATGAAAGTTTTTTAATTTGGGGGCGGTCACCCCATTTAATGCTTCCTTTACTGTTAAAAGCTGGAGAAATTGGTGTTGCATCTAAACACATAGCAAGCATTTTGAGGTAGGGAACCTAGACAGATGTTAGTTTTCTATACTTCGCAATATATATTTAAAGGGAAAAAAGACCTAAGACCCAAGTTCTGATATTTCTAAAATGTATGGCAGACACTCTTAGAAACTCCCATTTGTTTCCCCTTTGTTACCACTGATTTCAGGTTTGCACACATTGCAAGCCCGAGTGATGTGGGTTTATCAGGTCACGGTCTGTGGGACATTGTGTAGTGCAGAAGAGGGATGGTCCAGTCTGATCCATTGCCTTAGCACTGCAGTCACACACTTGCCCACCAAAGCGCCAGCACTGATGTCGGGGCTGTTGCTTGGTGCTCTCCCATCCAGCCATGGGCTCTGTCCTACATACAGGATGATGCTTGCTTCCTTACCCACTGGCGAAACCTTGCTAATGGCACAGAAGCCAATGGAATAAATCAGAGGCAGTCGTGTTTTTGGAAAATGGGGCATCACGGGTGAGGGGCTGGTTTTAGGTGACACAGGAAAGTGGTAGGACAGTCGTGAGTTTGAACTTGGGTCCTCTGAACTCCAGCTACGAGTCTGAACTGTAAGATGTTGCATCATGTTTGCTCTAGTGAGTTGACAGTTAACTCGCTTCTCTATTAACAATTCCTCGTTAATGCAAAGTGTGGGGTAATTAAGACCTGGATTCCCTCCTTAGCTCTTCCATAAGGCTCTTGTGTGATCTGGAAATGACTCTTGGGGCAGCTTCCCCTGTGCAGAGGTCAGGATTTTGTCCCAGCCAGCTGACTTCATGCCAGCAGTGCTGGGCTGGTAGCCATGCGTGGACAGATATCCTGACTCAGCCCCCAAAAAGATAGTGCAGCTCCTTAAGAGAATGGGAGTATCTGAAGCACAAAAAGAAAATACATTTTTGTTGTTGTCATTTGCCTTCTGTCTTAGGGTAGACTGAACAGATTTTCCAACTTCAGATCGACAAATATATCATTCTTCTGGGGATTGTTTTCATTTTGTTTCTTGTAAATGAAAGCTGAGAGTCTCTTGTAATTACAAGAGTCTCAAGACCTGGAACTTCAGCTAAAAAACCAAGCATCAGGAAAGCAATGATAAATCCTTGACAGGATCCGTACCTGACTTCAGTGGAGTGAAGGATATGGTGACACTTGTGTGCGTGGCTCCTCACAATGAAATTCTGTGTCTGAAAGCACAACTTTATGACTGCGAGCAGCAGCAGTAATGATCCCCTTCTTCCTCACAGTGGTCTTGTGTGAGTTATTTCATTACTGCTGTAATGTGCTTTGAGACCTTGGATTGAAGAGCAGGGTGATTATTACAGTAGTTTAATAATATTGTTTAGAAGGATGTAATATGCTGCAGCACTGGGTTTCATGGAAACGCGATCTGCATTCAGTGTAAATGCTTTCCATCACCAAAGTCAACTCACAGAGTCAAAGTCACACTTGGCATTGCTGCTGCTCCATCTTCAGCAGCTCTTGAGGAGCTCAAGGTGCATCATGGCAACCTGCCAGCCCCCGGCTCTGTGGTAGGACACAGCTTCAGCCCTGGGTATTCTCACCCGTCCTCCACTTTCACCAGGGCTCCCCGGTGCAGGGTGAGGTGTTTTGCCTCGGGGTACCATGCCTGAACTTCTCCACCGTTTTCCATCAGTGCCTAGTTTTGTATTGCTCTATGCCAAGAGGCTGCTGTGTCACAGTTTGGGTTATCCCTGTGGGTGACTCCAGTCTTTTACAGATTTTTGTGATTCCTTTCAAAGATTTCACTGTGGCTTTACTCCTAGGTGATGATCACCTATTACAGCCTGGTCTGCCTTCTGTCTGAGAAGGAAAGCAATGCCTGCTGCCATAGGTTTCAAGGCCAGGAAGAGCTTTTGTGGTTTGAGACAACCAGTCAGAGAAAAAGCAGTTTCCCATTTTTTTGCGGGGGAGCATGAGGATTTCATTGCCTCCTCAGGGCCCAGACTCACAGGACTGATTCCTTGGTACTGGCAGCTGCACTGCTACCTCCGAGGCAGCCCCTGCTCTCCATGGGGAAGTGGGGTCTGCGGGCCCTGCTGGCTCCCAGGACTCTCCCTGTCCATGCCCCTGCCAGCCCGCCCAAGGACCCGAGCTGGTACCCATTCACAGAGAGTTTTGCAGATGTTGCAGTATCGCTCAGTATCTGGAGATGAGCAAATTTCAAAATATCCTGCAAGTTGAGTGGCCTTTGCCCATCCAGTTCTATGACCTTTTATATACTTTTCAGCTTTCAAGACTGTTGTGCTCACCTATTTATCTCCTTTTTTTTTTTTTTTTAGCAAAAGCAGATGTAAGGTTGTCAAAAAATACCATTTGCAACTTAAATTAGTGTCTGAAATACGGTAGTGTCTATTAAATTGTATTTTGTTTTGTTCTATTCAGATTTTTACATGAACCTTTAATGCCACAGCATCTAAATACCTTTAAAAATGCATTAACCAATCCATTTAATATCTCCAGGAAGATACAGACTTGTTTTATATCAGAAATATTATTAATATACTGTTCAAAATTCAAGTTGCATTAGAGCTTCTATAAACCAGAAGCCTAAAAAACCCCTTCAGCATCCCTCTCTAATGAAAACACAGAGGGAAACCCCTCCAGAGGGCACATCTTCCTATTCTGGTTTTAGCTGGAAGCAGTGAATGGCTCTTTGAAGGTCCTAGAGAAAGAGCTTAGGTGCCTTAACGTGGCTGTTGGGAGCCTCACCATCAGCGTGGCAGGATATGTGGCTCCAGACCAGGAGAAGACCAAAAAGGAGGGGGAGGCTTCAGGGTGGGAATTGCCACGACATTGTCTCTTTTGTCCTCCTCCCGTCCCCCATCTCCCACTACTGGGCATCACAGGATAAGTAGCATGAGAAGTCCCTTTACTCTCCTTTCTTTTTCCTTTCTAGCCCCAGCTTAGCAACACTTTCAGTAAAGAGAGAGGAAAGAGAGGTGTGAAATGATATATATATATATTTTGGCATCCAGCTTGTTTTCATCTTTTGCTTGCCCTGGGTCTGGAACAATTAGTTTTGGTCCACATTTGGGGCCTCTCAGGGCTGTCATAGTATAAGTGATGAAAATAGCAAAGCTGGTCTCTTCCACCAAAGAAGTCATGTAGGTTTTTTCCCTTACTTGGTCACAGAAAATGAGAAATGACAAGAAGCTTTCAGATATGGTTTTTCAGATTGATTCCTGACCGTACGTGTCATGTGAGAGACATAAATGCAGCCTAATGGTAAATTCCAAAGGGAAAGAAAGAATTAGGAGGGATGTATCTGAAAATACAACATCTTTGCCAGCCAGCTACATGGTAGAATATCGTTTCTGACTGATTATCATCTAGTAACAATTAAACATCTTTAACCTTTTCAACCTCCTGTGATTTGGTGCATTAATGAAAAATGTAAAATGGAGCGTGCATCTTTCTGAAGAGGTTACACAGGAAAAAGATGTTGAGTGAGACTTATCAAGGTTTAATTTACATAGCAAATCTGGTTATTACTTAAATTGTCTTTCAGAAGACAGTGTCCAGAGAAAGAATATTCTTCTGACACTGCTTAATGATTAGATTTCAAAGCTGACAGGAATACAGTGCCAGGCATTGGTGGTTTTTTTTAGTTGGGTTTTTTTTTCCTTTTCCTGTGTGTTAAAAGAATCCTAATGTAATTTTAAAAGTACCATTTTAATAACCAATTCGTACTTTTATCATAATACCTTTAATATATGTAGCTGTATTTTTTTACAGGTGAACAGACAATTTCATGTTTGTAAGGACATCAGAAAATTAGACTTGAATTTCACCTTTCTGGCCTGGTTTTCTTTGTTCTTAGTAAAAAAAAAAAAGCAAACTGTTGCCACGTGGGATGAAAAGTAATCTGCAGCAACTAATCGACTGCAAACATACACCACTCGGGTATTGAAGCAGATAAAATTGCCAGTCATTTTTTAAATCAGGGTCTCAATATTTTTTCTCCACAGTTGCTCTGGGCTCCACAAATGCTCGCTCTCCAGAATCATTAAGGAGGAACACGTTGTAGCCATTGTGAAGAGCAGATTGATCAGTTTAAGCTTTTTCTTTAAAGATGAACAAAAAGGGCTATACATTTTGTGTATTACAATGATCTCCTGAAATGTCGCTGTGCTATTTTCCTGAGTCTGCAAGTGTTCAGTCTGTTGTGCCTCTGCTGCAGCTGTCGGTATATAAATAGGCTGTGTG
Source organism: Theristicus caerulescens (assembly GCA_020745775.1). Lineage (NCBI taxonomy): Eukaryota > Metazoa > Chordata > Aves > Pelecaniformes > Threskiornithidae > Theristicus > Theristicus caerulescens. The sequence continues at coordinate 122,032,887 of CM036559.1, read as the reverse complement.
GGTTTCTCCAGGAGCCTGTGCTGCGAAGGCTCTCGTAGATCATGTTGTCTTCAGCCTTCTGCAGTTTGGGGGTGTTCCCCAGGAGAAGTGTAGCAGGGACAGGCAGCAGAGCTGGCATCGGGTTGCCACATGCAGCAGCCAAGAGAAGAAAGGGGTGAGGCGGTGGAGACCCTCTGCACGAGCAGCAGCCAGAGGTTTGAAGAAGAAATAAAACCTGTTGGCTTTTGCAATAGGCGATGCTAAACTGCATTCCCTGACCTCTCCACAGCAGAGACTTGTCTAACAAGGGAAAATCTCTGTGCCAGCTCAAGGAGGCACCATATATACAACCTCAGGACAGTCCTGCTTGGCACTTGTCTTGCATTTTAGCCTCAGCTTTGTTGGACATCTCACAGTGGTTTTCTAACAACAAAACAAATACTTCATGTTATATTTACTGTCTTAAGTTCTGAGCTATAGCCACATGACTCCATTAATATAGCTTCTGCCATTCTCCTGTGAAGCGTGTGTCAAAGTTTTAAATCATATGCTGCTAAAACTCAGCCAGGCAGTCAGCACTTAACTACCGATACGGGGAGCATTGCAGAGCCTGACTAAATACGGCTGTGTAGGTGTAGGCATAAGGTACGGGCTGAAATCCAAACACTGCACAAACTACCGTTGTTCAGACTCCTGGAACCAGAGCTTAACATTTTCAGAAATATCACACAGCAAGTGCCTCAGCTTTGGCTGTGTGCGTAGGCGTGGGGAGAAGTCAGCTAGGGGATGGGCGATGGGTGAGGAGGCTTGGTGGTGGGGAAGGTGTGTGATGGGAGATGTGGGGAAGCTTTTTAATCTTCCAAACCATACACGAGCAGCATGGTAGCACTTACTTAAAGTGTCCCAGCACTGTGAACTTGTAGTGGACACAGTGCAAGAGAAGCAGATCCACCCCAGGCTCAGTTCACCCCCGCTGTGGTGCAGAAAGAAGTTAGTGATGGAGAAGAGCCTGAAAAAAGGGGAAGGGAAACATTTGCTGAACTTCTTTATGTTCTGAGGTCTGGGGTCTGTATTCAGAAATCATTGAAAAGGAGAAGGCAGCTTATCTGCCCATCCCATGTGTTTTGTTGTTTACATTTATTTATAAATCTCATTCTGGGTAGGGCAACCGCATGGTTTCTGAATTCTCCAAGTTGGCAGTACTGATAACAGTGAAGTAGCGTCCTGTGTGGTTTTTGCTTGCTCTGCCTTGGCATGCTGAGAACAACCTTCTCATGCTATTAAAACCTAAAATGACTGTCTAGGACCAGAGTCCCAGCATCATACTTCTGTTGATCAAAATTACTTCTGGGCTTATAAAGAACAAAGAGCGCAGCTTCAGAGCACCCTGGGTAGCTTTCCTCACAGTAACCTGTTAGGAGGTGGATTAATGATGAACAATATAGCTTTGCGTTGTACTTTTGAACAAGATATAAAGAGACAGTAAAACACAGGAAAGGGAACTCTGTGAGTCATTGGTCATTTTTTATGCTGTCAAGTACTTTCGTACAAATCACGTACAGTTTGAGCTTTCTTCTGAACCGCCCCTGGATATAATTGGTGAAGATGTCTCTCAAGGCAAGTTTGACAAAAGGGCAAACTTCTCATTTTCCCAGTGTTGACATTGACCAAAACATCCTGAAGTCCTTGCAGAGGAGCAGAGCCTGATTAATGTCTCAGCGACAAGGTGAAGGAGGGTTAGTGGAGGCTGCGGCTGCTTCTCAGTCTGTCATTGTGGCGCCTTGTCACGCACGCACATGACACAAAGAGCGCACCAACAGGTTTTTGCTCCACATTAAGTATGTGTTTGAGGTTTTTCTCTGCTAGGACATCTGGAAATGAAGATCCGCTCACTTAGTTGTGCTAGAAGACATAAAAGGTAGGTAGTCTGTGTTCTTTGTTGCAGAAGAGGCAGTGTAGGTGGGATCAAAGCATTTCCCCTCATTTGTTCTTCATAGTAGAAGGAGAACTCAATCTGTAGGACCTTTTAATTAAAAATATTTTTCTGGACAGTCTTTCAACACCCAATGTATAGTTTAGTATTCTGTAACAAACCACTTAGGACTAACTCTGAGTGAGAGAAAATGAGGCATGCCATTGTTAAAAGGCATTGATTTTGTGAAAAGTTAGTGATGTCACAACATATGCACTGGTTGTATTTTCTGCCTTTTTTGATGTGTGCTGTAGCTCTGTGGCCATCTGGGTTTTGAGAGCAAACTTTCTATAGGTCATTTCTTTTACAGAGCCAAGTAAATCTGTGGCACTTCAGTTCCAAAATGCTACAGGATCACTAGGACTATGGATACAGATATAGATGAGATTCACTGCATAATCTACAGTGTGCACAGAAGGTGTATCATAAATTAAACTATTTAATTTAATCTTACCAGAAAAAAAAAAGACTGGATTTTTGCAAGCATAAGATGAAAGGTAAGAATCGGCTTACATTAAAGTTAACCTGGTAGTCTGGTGCTGAAGGGTCACTGGGGAAGAAGTTTTAGCACTTGTAGTTGCATTTTGTGAGAAACAGCTTTGTAAAATTCATTGTTCAGCAAGACCTCAGAGTAATGTTGAATTATTTTTATATGGAGAAAGAGACACTGTACTCTGAATTCATTGCCATGCACATTGAAAAGGCATAGACACGCCTTTTCTTATTTGTTATTATTTTAATCCCTTTTCTTATGTTTATCTAGATTCTCAGTTTTGACTTTTATTAACTGCTACGAGGCAGCAACCAAAAGACACACCTTATGCTGCAGTTGTTGAACTGCTCAAGGAGAGGCACAAGCTCTTCAATATAAAAGGAATGTCTAAATCTAAGAGATAGTTTGCCTGAGGCTTTCAAAAAATACTCCCTGGGTGCCAGCATGTAGAAAGTACCAACAACTCTTTGTGAGAAATGTGCATTTGTATGGAGTACAAATGTGCATTATTCTCAACTCAAGTTTTCATGAGGATAAAGAAGAGAAGGATCCAATAAAAACAGTCGGGTGAATAAACCAGAGTCTGTTGCTGTAGATAAGTTTTTTTGGAAAGGAGTGCAGTGTGCTTGGTGCGAGAAGCTGGGTTGCACGGGTGACGTTTCTAGTGCAGGCAGTGCTGTGAGGAAAGTAGGGCATTTTGAGCATATGAAAGAGAGAGGTGTGCTAAGCCTCATTAGGGATTCTAGTCACTTCTTCAGTACAAGACAAGATAGACAATGTATTTTGCATGTTAAGTCACTTTTGTCATTCCCTATGTGATCCACATGTGGGTTAAACATCTTTATTTTTTCTTCAAATAAAGGTGGGTATTTGTGCAAGACAGTTACATCTCTGAGATTGTATTTTAACAAGAGAGCTAAATGGTGGAATTGTTTTAGATTTGCTTTGGGTTCTGATTTAAGGAAGGTCTTTTCACCCACAGCATCTTCTTCTGTACTAGTGTTATTGGACTATTTTGGATCAAAATTTACTAATGCATTTACTCTCAAAGGTAGTCTCAACCAGAAGTAGTGTTCATAGCTTTTCCCACTGTGGTACCTGGTACCTTTTCTACAAGTCTCAGTATCACAAACTTTTTTTATTATTATTTTTTTAATACGACTATTCCTCACAACTCAGAATTCAGTTCTGCATAACCTAGAGTGTTTGGCAGTACACTTCAGAAACATCTCAAAAGATGCTTCCAGGAATTTCAGGCTGCTAAACCCAACACAACAGTCAGTGTAGCTTTCATAAAGGATATCAGTGTCCCCAAACCTACTGGAGTTCTACAAATGACTTGGATAAATCCAATTGATAGAGTATATTGTTTTTTTGGAAGGCTTCCTAAAAGGTCTTTCACCAAAGTCTGTTAGAAACCCAAAGTTATGAAGTGTTCTCTGTCCAATATTTTTGTCCCCATAAAGGGTTTCTACAACACATAGTATTTTTGTAGTTCTGGGTGGGATTGCAGGCTACATTTACTCCTTTAGTATTTAGAGAAAGAAATCCAGTAGGAGCTTTGAATTCTTTTTCACCAACCTCTTCCTTTTTTTTTTCTTTCATTCACTTATTCTGGAAAGTCTCTTTTGTGGTTCTCAGAGGCAGCCACTGCCATCTGTAATGCCATGTCCACCCTGCAACAGAGCAGCAACTGGTGCATCCATTGATATTAAAATAGTACCTTGAAGAAGAAACTTCTGTACCTCGAGCCTGGTATCTCACTTATTAGGAACAAGAAAGGGGAAAGCGCTAGTCGGGCTCTTAGAGTTTTTAAGAATCAGTATGGGAAATCGTCACTGTTGTCTTTACAGTGTCTTTACTATTAAGTTATATTTTTCAACTGCAAAAGTTGGGATGGACAGAAGGAAGTTCTCTGAATTAGGTCTTACCCATCTGCTCAAAGGCAGGACCTCAGGGTCTCACTTTTTACTTTGATTTCATACCAGAAGAGGATTTATTCCAAGGCCCTTTGGATTTGAATACATAATTTCCCACCCAAGCAAAGGTCTGTGGAATAATCTGTCTTACTGGAATAATGTTTCTTACCATCACTTTATTCACTGCTGTCCCAGTTTGTGGCCAAAGCTGAACACACAAGAGGAAACAAGAACCAGCAGAAGAAATGGATGCAGTTCCCCTCTGAATGTTTTAAGCATCAATAAATAGAACAAAATCTCCCTTCTGTGGGAAAGTATTTGTCTATTCCAATCTAAGAGTTTTAAATCTCTTTAGCTGTGTTTGTACTTATGAGGACAGAAATTTGATTTGATTATTGCAAAAGGAGAGTGTATGACAAATACGGGTTGAATATAGCACAGTGCCTGAAAACTGAATTCTCCACTGACTGCAAATCAGTGTAACTCAGTTGATTTAGTTAGGATTATATGTCTTAAAAATGAGCATAGAATTGGTCCCTGCATTATTAATAACTGAATAGCAAAAGTGGAAAAAAAAGATGCTGTGATTTATACATATATATATGTATACATTACTGTACTAATTTCTTTGTAAGGTAAGAAGAAAAATTTGAAAATGCTTGAGAAAAAATGGGAATAACCAATGTTTCAGGAGATTTCTGTCTGGTATAGTTCTGTAATTTGTGTTTTGAATATATGGATATATAATTCTGAATGTGTGCACAGAAAACCTCAATACTGTCAGTACTTGACATTAAAATTGCAATTTTCTATTCCATTAATAATGCAGAGTATTCTATAGAAAGTGCAGATGGAAGAGAACATTGATAAGTATAGTTAATAACTGAAGATAAATGTAACTTAAATATTTTACCTTTATTAAAACTCAGACCTGCCATGACTTTTAAACTATCAGGTAATCATAGAATCATAGAATGGGTTGGGTTGGAAGGGACCTTAAATATCATCTAGTCCAACCCCTCTGCCATGGGCAGGGATACCTTCTGCTAGAGCAGGTTGCTCAAAGTCCCAGCCATCACCATCATCATCATCATCAGAACCAATCCCTTCCATTTTATCTAGCTCTGACCACATTTTGAGATGGAAAGAAGAAGGTAATGATGTTAAGATCCTAAAAGCAGAGGCAATGTTCCAGCATGCTGCTGTTTCCCTTGTGTTTTATGGTCTGCAACCCACCCAGAGGTTTAGATCGGACACAATTTTAGAAGTTGACTAGTCCCATTCCAGAATGAGAGGCAGCAATTACCACTGCCTTTCAGAATGACTACAATTATGATATTCTAATATTATAAGTAGTAGCATTATTGGATGTGTTACATATTCGAAAGAGCCTTTACACCATGGGATCATGTTTGAAAACCCCACAGGCTGCTGTTTGTGCCTTCTGGCTGCATTGCTTCTGCACCCACTTAATTAATAGGTTAGTAGGCAGAGAGCTGTATGAAATCTTCATTTTGAGATGATGCTCTGCAATTGTGCTTTATTTTATTTGGTTGTTTTTTACAACATAGATCCAAATTTGGAGCAGAATCCATCTTTCATGAAACATCAACTCGTTAAGTCCCGTTATTATGTTGTTGTTGTTTTCCTCACGTCAGTCATTTTCTCTGCAGCAGTTTAAGATAAGGCATAGTTTGTATCTTCTCTTACTAATGGCTGTAGAGCTGTTTTGAATCCTCGCCCATTGCATAATCCAGTAAAAACCTTATGCATGCACAGAAAAAACACTTGAAATTTCCAACATAAAGATAATGTGTGAAAGAGAATTGGCATATTTTTTTCATAGTAAAGTAGTTAATTCTTTTGGTAGTAGTAATTATGTCACATTTGTTCAGTAGCACACATTAAGCAAGACTGCATAACCTTTGTGCCCCTTCACATGTTTCACTGCTTGTATTTGCTAAGTGCTCAGAGCAGGGGCATAAAATACTAAGTACGTTGAACTCAAATGGTAAATATTCAAACTGAAGTATGGTGCATCATTAAGTAAAATTAATGACATTTGCATTTTAAATGGGTACAGTCATGTGTAGATGCCATTTGGCCATTAGGAGGATGTTCTCTGCTTGAGCACAGCCCTTTGCTGCGCAGTGGAGGAGGGTGGGAGGGTCCCTTGGGCTGCATCTTGCCCGTAAGGCACCAAAACAGACTTGCCCTGTATTGATCATGTACTTTTTCCTGGCTGCTACTGTCTCTGAACTAAGATACGCTGAGTGCAGGCAAGAGTAAATTTGTGCAAATAATATACCTTATACACAATGTCACTCTGATGTTCAGCACGGTCCCAGTCTATTTATAATCTATGAAACTGATATATTGATATTCAATACTGTATGGATTCAGCCAGCTTCTTGTAAGATGAGTAATAAATTTCTGTGATGTTCTCTAACATCCCTATTTTACAAATGCCTGAAAACCAATATCCTTGTCTATGCCTTATGTAGAATCACAATAACAAAAAGGACAATGATTTCTGGAATAATGAATCTGTTTATACACTGATCTCACTGCCAGTTTCATCTTACTGTCTCCTAGAGCAATCCAGTAATGCTTGTATGGTGGCAGACTTTTCAAAATAGTGATTCTTGAATGAATTTATTAGGAAACCAGATGAGTTCATCCATCCCAAATCTACCAAGACTTGTGGTGTACCTCTTGCTCAGGCACTGGGAGAGCTACAAAACTCTGCTGCCTTCCCCAAAGCGTCACCTATGGCATACAGGCTCATGTTCTTGAGCTCGGGCCCTGGGGCAAAGCTACAAATTCCTCCATTTTCCTGTTATAATTGGCCAACAGACCCCCTCCTTGCCTTCACCACGCAGCAGATAGCTCAGACTTCAAGGAGTGAGCTGGAGGATGATGATGACCTCCTGCTCGAGCACCGTCCCGCACTGTCCCAAGCGGAGCTTTGAAGATCTGAGCACTCTCCAACCCCTGAACCGAACCAAGAGAAATGCAATGCAGTCAGTGCTGCCTGCGTTTCTGAATGGGTGGATGTCACCAAGTCAGCAAATGCAACCAATACTTATTAGTCTTAGCCTTTACTTCAGTTTTAGTTTGGTTTTGGTTTTTGCTGGTTCAGTTTGGTGTCCTGTTCAGCTAAAACACATGCCTGAAATACAAAAAGCAAGAAATTGGACTTCATGTGATGATGTCAGACTACATTGGAGAGGCACAGACTGAGATTCACAAAATCTGCAATTTTCAGAGAGACAGTGACTAGAAACCAGCAGTTCAATTCTCTGACTAGCATTTCATTAATTTAATAAATCAGTTAGTTTTTATCATATTTTTCCTATACTTAATCTATCATTTTGTAGTAAGTAACGCATGATTTTACAATACTGTTTATGGACTTTGTAATTGAACTCTAGTTTGCCTCCCAGTGCAATTTGATACAGGAGTAAAATATAAAATGAAGTACTAAAAGTAATTTAGCAAATACAAAAGTTCACAAATCTAGCATAGCAAAGCGTAGAACTGCTTTAAAATGCATGGACATATAATGTACAGTCCTGGTTAGAAAAAGGTTTCCAATTTAGTGTATAGTTACAGTTTAGTTACAATTCAGTGTGTTTTAATGATTACCAGCCACTGGACTGAAACTTACTTTAGGGAAATAACTAAAAAGTACAGCTGCAAAACAAGATTAGAATTGATTATTTAAATGAATGCTTCCTGCTTCCTGATTTAAATCATGATTAAAATGGGTGATTTAAGTCACTTCTATTTATATCATTTTGCGCAGTTTGGAGACTGGCAATCCAAGTCCAGAGATGTTATTTCCTCTCCCAGAATGACAGAGCTGCTCCTAGTAAACCACAATTAAATTTGAGAGTCCTCTTCCCTTGACTAGTTACTCAATTTTTTTTTTCTCCCTCTGCTTAAACAAAGTACATTTGTATCACAAGTTATCTAATTACTGTTTCCTTTGGCCTCTTTATTCAACCTACGTATTGATTATTTTTTTTTGTCTGATACGTCTTTTGTTTTACTTGTCCTTCCTCACTGCAGTGATGCCTTCCTTGACAACTCTTCCCAGCACTATGTAGGAGGAGGATATCAACAGATGTAAATACTACAGCTGCTGTGGTTAATGAATTACTCTCATCAGCAGAGCATGGTGATGGATGTCGAATGCTGTTGACTCATTCCAAAGCAAAAATCACCATGAGGGTGGTTTAAAGTTTGCATGCTTTCCTTTCCATTTGCAGCAGAGTAGGAGCATGCACACAGTTGTTCAGTGATGAATCTGTAAACTGCAGTAATTTGTTTGATTGCCCCCACCTTGCTTGTGGTTGTCTCTCTGTCTCATGGTTTAGCATAACTTCATATGGTATGGTCTGACTTCATATGATAAAAGTTTTGTATTACCTTTACAGTTTCATTTGAGGGAATAATCTTATGCAGCTGGAGAGTTCTTGTAGTCATTGCAAACAGAAGACATGTGAGCTTTCACTGTAACCTAGAGGTTAATCTCCATCAAACCATTACTGAAAATACAAGAGATCATAATGAAATCTTCAGTTTTTTGAATATCAGTTGCCTAAAGCCTAAAAGAATGAATATGAGAAGCTCTTTGACTGACTTTAAAGGGGTGGAAAAAGCACAGTTTTTGTTCAGTCAGACATCCAAGGTTATTTTATCCTTTTTGGAACATTCATAATTCTTCTGATAAGTAAATTTGGTGATGTGTAATGCAAAGCGGAACATAAAATGCACTGTCGTCTCTTCTTTGTACTTCTGTTTCAAACCTATCAAAGAGCAGTAATGGCACTCCTGGGGTTAAGGATGTTCAGAAGGTTATCATCTCATCACATACTGTAATTATGTGGGGTAGTTTCATAGGATGGCTGGAGTTTGGTCCTGAAAAAAGTCTTCTAGTGGGATCCAGCCCTACTGAGTAGTAAATGGAGTTTCCTCAAGGAAAGGGATTTTTTTTGAAGGGGAAAAAAAAAACAAAACCAAAGACTTGCAGCTTAAAGAACCAATATTATGCTGTCAGTGTCCCTAAATTAACCAAGCGACTGACCTACACTTTAAAGGATTTTTATATTAGTGTCAGAAGGGATTGAGTCATTCTCCTTCAGCTAAACAACTTGTGTATCCTCTCATACATCCTTAATAAAGAGAATCTGCACTGGGGCCATTCATGTTTCCATCAGGCGCTGCATCAAGAACAATTTGTCATGCAAGGAGGCATAAGGAAAGGAAATCAATCTCACAGAAGCTAATGAGAGTGCAGAACTCCTACGCACCTTCTCCAAAACAGGTTTCCTGATAGCATTTGGGCACTGGAGTCAATCGTTCACTGTTCCGTGAATCACAGATCTGGCCATGGTGGAGGAAGAGAGCCTTGGCAAAGGAGGAGAGCTTTTACTGTGGTCTGCCTACACAGCCACAAGAGATATATTTATTGGGTCTTCATACTACATAGCACTTGCACTTCCCCCCCAAAAAAATTCATTTTATAAATGGGTTAAATAATTTATTTTCTCAAAAGTGTTATCAGGCAACTATTGTATCGGACGTTTCTGTGCTTCTTAGGAAATTTCATGTTGCAGTGAAGTGATGGATTAGGTGGGGCGTTTGGTTTAGTCTCTGAAGAGCAGCCATCAGGTTCAAGAGTAAGTGCAGGGATGGACAGCAATTGCCTTGCTGCATCAGAGAGAGGCAGCATGTGGAGGTGTTCAGTTCCCTCTGTCCTCACATGGTGAGTCAGCAGAGGGTAGAAGGGTCTCAGATACTACCTCTACAGTGAAATTAGGAAGAGAGAGAAAGACCAGCAGCTTCATCCAAAATAATTCAGAATTAACACACCATCAAATAGACCATACCTGGCAAATTCTTCCTGATATACTTAAATTGGGAAGTTGAATTATCTTTCAGTTGCATTAGAAACTGGAAGAGCACGTGCCGTTCTGTTGTTTACTTGGCTTTCTCCTTTCTTTTTTTCTTTCTGGTAGATTTAAAAAAAGTCATTACTTGTGTCCTTAGATATGTTATTTATCACTGCTGAAGATGATTCTGCTGGTTAAATTTTAAAAAAGGACCAAAACCAGTCTGTGTCACAGCTTTCAAGCTGCTTATGGCATAAGCACAGGTAGGACAGACAAAGACACATCTCCGTGATACCTTGGGACCTGCTGAAACAATGTGTTTTCCCAGGTCCCAGGTCCATTTTCCAGTGGAGATACCTATGGGCAATCTGTTCAGAAGTGCTAACCAGCATTTCTGGTAATGCACTGAGCCAATGGTTTCTGTTTAGTGTGAATATGGACTCATTTTTTATAGAAAAGTGCTTATTTCCCTTCACTCATATTAATAACTTCATCAAGACAGCTCTTCAGGTTGAGTTTTTCCTAAAGAACTTGATAATAAAAATCCTGCTGACTTCCAGGGAAGTTGCTTTGGATGCAAAGCTGCATTATTAGGACCACATTTACTGTCTGTTTCCCTGATGCAACATAATTAGGGAGAGAGATGATTCCTGGAGAATGAAGTGTCAAACTATGTCTCCAAGACAGTTTCCTAGGTATTTTCTGCCTGTAGTGGAATTTATCAGTCTGGCAGTTAGAGCTTTGTCTTTTTTAATTTGAACATAGCAAAAGATAATAACAAAAATGGAGTCACTTACTGTCCCACAATTTTGTTTTGTTTTTAACTAATATTGACTGGGTCCCTTGAACCTCAGTCACTTGCTTTTCCAAATCCAGCTATTAAATACTAGCAGCCCTCTTTCTTCTTATGTTGGGAGAGTTGACAGAGTAGGGTTTAAAAGCCATGGTTTACTCTTAGGTTCTTGAAGGTTTCACCTTCATTCAGGCAGGGGTGGTAGTACTAGAGCATCCCAGATCTGTATTCAGAAATTCTGATGATGTGAAATAGAACTATTTAAAAAAAAGAGAGAGAGAGAGAGAGAGAGAGAAGAGAAATTTGGTGTTACAATCACTGTTACACTTGGTAGGATAAAAATAATAAGTGATACCAGGTTTTATGCTTTGGGGAGAAAGGGAAAATAATTCTATGCTTTTGATAGAGTTAAAAAGACTGTTTTCCTCCATGGAGACTAGCCTTCCACAGAGAGGTATATTGCACCTCCATGGGAAGCATCTGGCATTGGGCATTGTTGAAAGTGTAATACTAGATTACTCTCAGTGAACCACTCAGTTCTTTCAAATAAGACTTGTATTGTCTTAACAATGGTATAGGGGAGAAAATATCCAGCTAAGCAGGGAAACTGAGAAGAAATTAATGAAGGGCAAAATATGAGTTACTTGAATTAAAAATGTACATACGTTGGAATGCAAGGTTCATCATTTATTGTAAAATTCATACATCCTTATTGCTTTTGGCTGTGGATCTTTAGCAGTCCTTGTGGCTAGCTCCAGACAGAGTTCACAAAAGCCATAGTTTGTGAAACAGGAACCAATTACATGGAAGAGATTATTTATCCTTTTTTATTGTTGGAAGTTCTAATCTTACAGCACAGACTTTCCATGCAACCTCAGTTGCATTCATTATAGATCTATCAGAGTAGCTGTCATGTTTCTGGATCAGTGGCTAATATTCAAACATACAAGAATGGTGTACAGGGATGTGTTCACCCTGCTCTTTCATCAAGGATTGTCTTTTTATTTTATGCCTAATCTCAGTGCATCTCCATTTTGCTTATGGCCTGCAGTCAAAGCAAGAGAAAGCAAGCTGCAGAAACCCAAGAGGCAGACTGAGTTTTGTTTACTTGTTGGTGGAAGAGCTTGGATGACTGTATGGTTTTTTAATGATAACAGTGGCAGAAAATGAACTGTTCTGTCCTTAAAACATCAAGTTGCCTCTGCCCATTACTTCTCTGTTACATGTACTATGAGCTCTTAAAGCGTGAAGAGTAGAAATGAATGCTCTTATGAGTAGAGATCTTGATTTGGATATTATTTTTTAAGTGCTATAGAATACTTCAGGATGAAAGATGATACGTGAATAGCCAGATGAGATTGATTGTTAACCTTAAGCATCAAGCCAAAAATACCTTGATTTCCTGGAACCACAGATGTAAATCTTGGCAGAATCACCTCAGTGTTTATCCTTTACTGTTATGTGAATTAAAGACTAGCCATTTTATTGTGTTTTCTTCTCTTGGATGAGATCTTAATGACTGAGACCCCATCTGATATATGTGGCCATTACACTCCATTACCACTTTCCGTAACAGTAGAAATTTGCCAAATCACTTTAGACTTGTCTTGCACGATGTGCTGTTTACTAATTGCCTACAGCCTTCAACGCTGTAGTAGCTATCCATCAGGGGAATGCCTCTTTGGCAGTGCACATCTCATTCAGTGACATTGAGTTTCTGATCATCATAACAGGTTTAGTTCTTCCTGAAGGACATGTGGAGCTTGAAGGTGAATGTGACTGCACGTTGTGTCTAAGCTTTCTGGATTCCTCTGCCATAAATAGATTAGTTATTTTAACTTATTGCTATTATTACATTATTGATAGATTTCCTAAGGGTAGCTCAAGAGAATGTTCCTAGGGAGACAAAGGTTTTGCATAATTAGGAAAACTTACTTTCTAGAGTGTCTAGAAAGTTGCTGGCCTTGCCACACTTCACCTCAATGTGATGTATTACAGGCAATTTTGGTGAAAACAAATACATAAAAGGACCCAAGCATGCTATTCTTACATGACCACTTAATCATACCCCTCATAGTCTCCAGCAAAGTTCCTTGGTGAATGTTGTATTCCCAAGTCATTGGCTCTGAGACCTTGAAAGTTTTAGTGTGGGTTTTTTTCCCTTTTTTAAGTAGAGAAAATAACCACATTTGCATCTCTGTGACTTAGCCCTTTTAGCCTTGCTATTTCGGACAGTCAGTGTATGCTTTTGAAGCTGCTAGGTTTTTCCTGGGGCTTGTGCAGGTCATCTTTAACGAGAGAGATTTTCTAATAGTTTGCTTCAAAGGGCAGAGATAGCCATCAGTGTGTCTTTTCATTTGATACTTTCTGACAAAGTAAAGCACAGGCTCATTTTCACCATTTGCTCAAAGTGGTCTCCAACAGTAAAGCTCCTGTTAGAATATTATTTATGGAACACAAAAGTATTACAAAGTCCAACCTGATTAACTAAAGTGGCTCTTTGTATGCCATTACTCTAAGCTGGTGCTTGATAGATGGATGGTTATTGCCCTGTTTGTATTTAAAGCAGTTATTTCTTCAGTTATAAATTTGCTGTCAGAGTTATTTCCAGTTGTCTAAAAAGCCAGTGAAATCTGTTTAGAAAACTTATAATGTTTTAAAATTAAAAAATATGAAATGTGTTCTATAGTCATAAAAAGAACAACAGAATTAATATGAAAATAAATACAGCCATAATCTTTCCCAATGACCAGTGATCGAGGGGCAGCTGTCTGGCACTGGCCACTGTTATTGCAGTTGTGTTATAACTGTGTATTATTGTTGGTTGCTGTTTGCCTGCTCAGAGAGACGTTTCCCATGAGCAGTAGTACAAAGCAGATGTGCCCTTGAAATTCTCTTTGATTGCCTGTGCACCCCATTTCTGAACTGGAAATTGGTGTTCAGATCTTTCTGCAATGATGATAAATACTTTATTTTTGTGATAACCATTTGACTTCCCTCTGAAGTAAAAATACCATTATCTATCCAGTCTAGTGAAGACACAGCTTTAGGGCCTGGTAGCAGTATTTTGAAAGATGCATATAGTACACCACTAAAGATCAGAAAGCTTGGGATCACTCCTCTATATTGCATGATTTTTCTGTGCCATCTCTGCAAGCTAGGGAGATGTTTACAAAGCACAGTTTCTTCATAGAAGACATAGAAAAAATAGATGTCTTAGAAATTTTCTTCTCCTCTCCTCCTGAGACCGCTACAGTGTCTTAGAAATGTTATCCTCCCAAAATCATGTCTGAGTCTATGAAGCTGCTGAGTTCTTAATTTTTGCTGCCTAATGCTTTAGTCTCCTCCTTACTTATTTTTTGTTTTATCCCCCACAGTCCCAAATATCTTTGCACAGCTTCCTCCAGTGCAGCAAAGTTGAGTGTGTTCTTGCCCAGCACAGGAGCAATTCCACTGTCTTTAGGGGAGCTACTTGCAAACCAAAGCACCTGGAGAAAGGCTTGTGAAGCCTCCATCTTCCATCCAAGGATACCGCACTTACACTTCTGCTGCAGTTAACACAGTATTCATTGACTTTCTGTGAGTTACTACATTTAGAAATAGTAAGCAGAGAAATGTACTTCCAGCCACGGTGGACCATTGCAGGAACTTCGAGATGTACACTTATTAAGAGGTTCTTCATTTCTCATATTTCTAAAGTAGTGCTGAATTCAGTTTTAAAAGTCTATTACTTTTCATGTGAAAGTCTAGTTACCACTTTGATAGGCAGCCTTATAGTAGAGGACTGTTTAAGAAAACTGTTACTTTAAGATTAATTCACCTTGTGGCATCAAGACTACCAAACTGAAATGAAGATGACATTTGTAAGTATTCAGCATTTCTGAAAATCAAGCTATTTACCTATATGTCTAGATAAGGGTTAAAATGCCTGGCTTGAGGCAACCCAGTTTAAAAAGGCTAATCTGGGCGTCCTTGTGGAGGCAGATATTCACAGAAGACGCATGTATCTAGATATCTGCTCAACTTCTAAAGAACTTGTAAAACCTTGGAATTACAGATTCTGATTTATGCCCTGCTGGAAGACTGGTGGATAATTGCACGATTCTGTTGTCTTTCTAAAATTGAAATACATCTATTTCTGTTTGCGATGATAAATCCAATAATAAAATCTTAATTGGAAAAAAGCAATTTGTCGGAGCAGCAATTAGCAGCGGAACAGCTGCTTCGTTAACATACAGATGCAGGGTAACGGCTTCTGAATCAAATGGGACTTGGTGAACTCTCTGCTGAAGAGGTTCCTCCTGACACTATTACACATTTTGCTTTTTCTGAGCATTGTGTTTTCTGTTGCGCATGAGCTTGACTTGCTTTAATACAACGTTATTCAAATGTCTCTGATACCCTTCTCAACATTATCCAAGCTTTTTCTATGTAAAATCAGAAGTAATTACATAGCTCATATTCAGATGATTTACTGTGTCAAACTTAGTCGCCTGCTCTGATGTCTGAATTCAAGAGAGTGATTAAAAATTCAAATAGTCTGTTCAGCAAGGCTGCCGATCCACGGTTTATGCCGAGAGCTGTATCTGAAAGCTTCGCTCAAGTGTTGTGCCCACTGATTGTCCATGGGCTGCACAGGGAACTGTTATCTGGCACTCTGGACAGCAGCAGGTTTCAGCCACTCGCCCTTTTCAAATCTGATGCCATTGTAGGTACCACCATCATTTCTGTTGAAAATCTTTCACAAGCCAAAGGCCTAAGTGGATGTCAGAAAGTCTTTGACATTTGTCCCTTAGGATGGTAAAAACTCTTCTTGAGAAGGGGTTTGGGGTTAGAGTTATTTATTTGGAAGAAAGAAGATGGGGAAACCTGTAGTCCCACTGGTAGACACTTCTATCTGTCTGTGAACACCAGACTACAAGGTTCAGTTTTCAGCGGTGCTGAGCAGCCTGTAAATGACCATTGGAAGAGCTGAAACCTCAGCTGTCTGGCACCGCTGAAATCAGTCCACCTTCTAGGGACCAGCGTTGGAAAGGCTGGGTCAGTCTTACCACATGTAAAGATATTTCCTCTGTAGCAGACATTTGATATTACTTGAGTGTATAAACAGCTGCATGGTTTTTAAGTCTCTTCTCTCCAGCTGATACATCATTTAGTCCTTTGTTTTTTTCTGGTCTTGAAATCTCTTTCCCAGATGTGTGGGAACACTGAACTCACTTATCTGGTTCCTTGGTATGATTAGGGTAACAGTAAATGGTTGTTTCACGAGAGTGGTAATACCAGAAGTGACTCATGTTGAAAATCATTTAAATCAGAACATGAGTATTTGGTAGCCTGTTTACCATAGTGTCATAAATATTGAAAGGCATTGTCACTGTTAGGGTGACCACCAGGCAATGTTGTGAACAGGGCAGAGTATTAATTTGAAAATTGGTGATACCTCCCTAGGAGACATCTCTGTTTTGCAGTCCAGTACTATGCTCAGCTAAAGGAATAGTGAGTAAAAATCTCAGGAAAGCCTAAAACCCACATTTTCAAAGGTGTTACTTCAGTGCCTAAAGACACAGTCTTAGGCACTTGATTGCCGTTTTTTTGGTTTAGTGCATTTGAATATCCTATTAAGTGTCTATCTGGATGTTCAGAGACATAAATACCTCTGCAAGTCAACTCTTATCCTAAATGGCATATTCACTGGGGTACTAACTGAGATTTCTACATCACTTAGTTTGTGTGTTTGGGTTTTTTTTTAAAGTTTATTTATAATTCCTACTTTTTTCCCAAGTGGTGTTGCTTGGCATTGCTTAATGTCACACCTAGATAACAGAGTTGAAAGAAATAAGGAAAACAATTCTGAGTATTCATTATTGAAAATAATGTCAAGTATATTATTTTCAGATGAAGGTGCCTGGCTTTCAGAGCCCTTTTAACCACAAAATAATAAGCCAAGAATACTGGCAGCAGCTTTCTATGTCTAAAATGAATAAGCAGTTTAAGCCTGACTTGCCACAGAGCCCAGCAGTTTGTAGTCATGCCGTTGTGAAATGAACACAACATGCTCTTCAGTTAGGCTTGCAGTGATAAATACCCTGGTTTCACTGTTTCAGTGACTGTACAGGGTGCAGAGCAACTGAAAGTCTAGGTCTGAATACTTGCCTACTTCTAGGTGTATTTCTGGAGTGCTGTTTTTCTGCAACTGTAAATACTCAGAGAAAAAGATCATGTTCAGTTGCTGTTGTGAATTACAAGTAGCTTCCATTGTAATACTATATTTGCTCTCAGAATTAACACCCTTTGGAGATCCCTTCTTAAATACAAAAAGTTGCTCTGGAAGATGTTTCTAAATACACCCAAACCTCTATATTAAAGAAAGATCATGGCAACATTTGGAAGGGAGCCTTATGCTCTTCATCTCTCAAATCAGTTCTGCTTTCTGAAAAAAGGTTTGACGGGAAGGACATCATTGCTGGTATAAATCAAGTGTATTTCCACCACACAGTGATTTTTTATAGCCTGACTTATTCTGTGATCATCTGATTTGTCTCTGTGACTGAGTGTACCCCCAATATTTTATTTTTTAATTCATTGACCAGCTCCAACCTTGGCAGTAAGATAGACATCTTGAAGATGATGAAGTTCTTTCAGGTGACATAAGGATAAGTAATGACAGGAGAAAAAGAACAGACAGAAGCGAGTGCTGTAAATTTGTGAGTTATTGGACACTGGAAAAGCTGCATGATGGGCAATCAGGTCAAAAGGTGGAAGGCTGCAAAGCAGAAGGCGTTTGAGATACTGTAACCAAGGCCATTTTTGATGGTTTTCATCCTCTTAGACCCCAGCATCAATCTCACAAGACATGAAACCTGAGGCAACTTAGCTCTGGTACTCGTGGACCTAGCTGGTAGCTGCTAAGTATGCAAAACACTACCACGTGTATGGGGCATCATTGTAAACCATCATGGTGTTAGTGATACACTTCTGCGTGCTGCTGAATCTCACCTCTGCTCTCAGAGCACCCATTGGGTCCAGTCTGACTCAGGAAACCAGGACTGTACAGGTTGCAGAAGGGTAATGCCACCAGTGGTTGACAGTACAGACATAGATGTATCCCCTAAAATGTTGACAGTGCAGGGCTACATTTTGCTGTACTTGACCATTATTTTTTGGCCCATAATCGAGCATGTCAGGGTGATGATAACAATATTGTTTTCTGTAAATAGAGGTCTATCTCATGCCATTTATAATAGGCTGGGGACTGGGAACTTGAGTAGTTGCTCCCAAACCATTTGCAATCAGCAGCATGCTGCTGCTTTTTGCAATTAGCACTAAGGGCTAAGAGGAGTTCAATATCCCACCTTTTATTAGATTTGAAATCTGATCAGCCTTCCTAGCAGTGTGAGGGGCAGGGCCACGCTTGCGGTGTGATTCCACCGTAATACCATCCACGAGGCAGCCTGCTTGCTGCAATTCCTTTGGATGTGACATGCCAGCTTTAATAAAACATAGCAATTTCAGGCACATTGCAATAATCACTTTTGCTTGTGGGCTCTGAGGAGGCATTAAGTGGTCAGGTTTTGGTCTTTTCTTGCAGTAAGAAACAAATGCATCCTAAAAATAACTCCAATATTAGATATTGGTGAAGTGCAAAGCAGCTTTCAGAAGTCTTCAAAATGTGGGCTGCTGATAGCCACAGCTATTAAATACCACAAAAGTATTTTAAATGCAATGTCATAGTTAGATCTCGAGGATGGGAATGGACTCCTTGACACACACTTCCCTGGTAAGAGTAGGGAAGTGACTGTGATAGGAAACGTTATCAGAAGAGCAGGTGGGTGTTGCTGCTTGGCTAGGACCTCGTTGGGGCTGTCACTGGGGAAGTTGACCGGAGGCATGGAGGAGAAGACGCTGCAAACCCACACTGCATCAGCAGGAGCATGAAGGAGATGCCAGGGCTGTCTCTGCTGACACAAAGATGGATGCGTTGTTTTATTTTTCCCCAGAGACAGCTATCATACAGTGGATGCTTCATTCTAAAATCGTTGGTGGTGACAACCTCCATGCGCTGCTCGTTA
The DNA here is from genome assembly GCA_020745775.1 of Theristicus caerulescens. Taxonomy (NCBI): domain Eukaryota; kingdom Metazoa; phylum Chordata; class Aves; order Pelecaniformes; family Threskiornithidae; genus Theristicus; species Theristicus caerulescens. Next base: position 122,013,762 of record CM036559.1, on the reverse strand, counting down.
GCAAGCTAACCAGCAGTGGTCCTCCATACCTCCACAGGGGCCAAAAGACCTTGTCACCACTTCATTCCTACACTGCGATAAATTACACAGGTTGTCCTCCAGTTAAAATATAAGCCGTCGTGGCTGAGTTTCATTGGCACTCAGCACAGGGGCTTGGGTGACCACAGCTTTGGAAAGGCTTGATGGTATGAAAGGGGGGTGAGGTGTGAGCAGTGTAGCATGAGTGCCTTTTTTTGGCGATTCACATCCTACCCTCAGCCCCAATTCTTAGCCTTTTTTACTGCTCAAGCCAACAAAAAGTGGCTACTGGAGCCCCGATGGCTGTTGCTGTGCTGTCTGCAGTCTCTCCTCTCACAACACCTCTCAACACCATTTGTCAGTGGTGAAAAGTGACATTAATTGATGTGCTAACCCTCTTCAGCACCTCTCAGAGACTGGGCTCTCACCACCAAAAATGACTCTGCAGGCTACTGAAGTCGGCGTGTTAGAAACTTGCCTTCATGGCGCTGTCAGCATGAGCCCTCGGAAAGGCTCAAATGACAGCACTGAGAGCCAAGCTGTTGCTGTCAAATCTAGTGGCCAAATGCGCTGGGACACTGCTCCCTCCTTGGTTTGCTTTGAAGTCATCAGCGATGTCGTGAGTCCCTCTGGAGAGCACCATGCTGCCTCACACTCCCGTGGCAGCCCTGGAGGCATCTCCCCAGCACTTCCCCCAAGCTCCACTGTAGGGTGTCCCATGTCCAACTGTGTGTGCGGAGGCCTCCTGATCCCTCTCTTTGAGGACCCCTGGAGCTACTACAGCAGTTGCAAAGAGGAGAACAGATATTAGGAAGATACTGTGAGCGTTAGCTGCCTGGCCACACGCAGAGAGCTGCAGCACGAAGGAGCACCATCTGACCAGGCAGTGCCTGCAGAGGAGTGCTAAATTCCTCTTCAGCAGGAGCCCAATCTGTTCCTGAGGCGATTATCAGCCTTTCACACTCCCTTTGCTCTTGGCTTCCCGCAAACTGATGGGCAGATCCTGAAGCACACGCACGCCTGCTGGCCTGATCCCTCCAAGCCCACTCTCCATCTCACCGATGGGAAATCTGATCTGCCTCTGCCTGCGCAGAGGAGACCAGGAGTCCTCCACCATAGCAGATGGCCTCTACCAGGAGGGAAATGAATTTTTTAAAAGTTGGGCTTTCTATCCAAATGATGGTTAATAGACAAAATACAAAACATCTGAAACTACTCTTATTAAGACTGTCAGGGTAGATTTATTCTGCTCTGTGGCCTGGGAAAGCCATTAAACTTTTCATTTCTTGTGAACTGGGCAGCGTGTGGCTTCTCCGTGTTCCTCTTGTTATGTTGCGTATCTGCCAAAGGCATTTCTCACTCCTCCTTTGATGGCAACTGGTACGTTAGCTAAATTCGCTCCTTCCAGCAGATGGTGATGCTGCTATCCCGTCTGTAAGTGTGCGCTGCCTGAACAGCTCATATCACTCCTGCTCTTCTCCTTTACTTGATATTCAGGCTGGAGGCTTCCAAGGGATTTTCTTACATCAATTTTTATATAACACCTTTTCACTGGACTTGTGATCAAAAGAGAAACCCAAGCTCATTTTCTCAGTAAGTGATGAGAGATAATGAGAGAGATCTAGGCTAAACTTTATGGGAAACTTCTTAACAATAAGGATAGCTAAGCACTGCAGTGATGAAACATGAGATGCCACGAAACATCCTCAGGAGTAGTAGAGTAGTAAGAGAATATCTGTAGTAGTAAGAGTAGTAAAGAGAATATCTGTTGGGAAATGCTTAGGTATTGCTGATCCATCTTTGGGGCCGTGAGATGGACAAAACTTCTTAAACTCCTTCTGGTCGTGCCTTCCATATTCTTTTATTAAATTGTTGATTAATGGGTTGTTCTGAACATACTGTTCACCCTGGATGTGGGTGTTTGAGCAATGAAATGTGTAATAAAAAGAATAGCATAGTGAGGTGCATTTTAAAAGGCAGTGATGACTTTCCATTGATGACATCAGGGCTGTATATATATGTATATGTATATATATATATCTCCAGGGTCAGCAGCGTAAGACAGTATGCAAATCGAACCCCAAACTGTGATGCGGGTGGAAGGCTTTTTACTCTGCATGATGCTTAGGAAGAGGAATTCAGTAATGATTTTTTTAGGATGACTGAGACAATACTTGACCTAAGCTGTGTCAAAAGAGGTGTGCTTTCACAGCTACTGGTTTGATAAAAATTTGGATCTGTGACTTTTCAAAGACTAAAGTTACTGGAATGGGAAGGGTATAAAGGTGATATAAATAGACCTTGAGAAGGACACTAGCCATTTACAAAGAGAAATGGCCATTTTCATTAGTCAAGAAGCTCCTAAGAAGACTTAAAAGGGAGAGCATCCAGCCTTGTCAGCATCTCTAAAACCTGGTTGAAAGAAAGAAGCCTTGCTACTGACTTGCTTGCTGCCAAACACTGGATCTCTTGTATTTCCACAAGAACCAGCAAATAGGGCATCTTTAGTTTTTTCTGTGGTAAGGGGTAAGAATCCAGCCATTCTGAAATGCAGCATATAAGTAAATAACTCCTAGCCAGCTAGCAAGCTCATCATTGTTAAATATAGAGATGAGTAGGGTAAATAATGATTATTTTCAAGCACGGAGCATTTGTAGGCAGCTGAATATCAGCAGTCATGTAACTGATCCTGTGTAAGTATTAAATCTGCTGGTTTTATTCTTGATAAAAATGAATACTCGGGTGCAATCTTACATTTACTTTTATTCCTGGGAATCCCTCTCTGATTTTATAATCAGTGATGTCTCTGTGCTTCTGTTGAAGTGCACATGGCTAGAATTTACAGACAACATTGAAGAATGGCACTGGTAGCTTTGTTCAGATATGTTAATTCTTAATATTATTTAATGTTACTTTATATAGTGTTTTATTTTATATTTTTGCATAAATGTATATATAAATATATATATTACAAATAAAACTGTATATCTCTGTAGTATGGCTTTTTCCTCCCCAGTACTAATGTTTGGATCTGGGAAGTTGCTGATGTAAATAAGATAACTTTGCACGATCCCTAAAGGTGAAATTTCCTGGTCATCCTTCTGTAAGGTTGTGTGTTGTGCAGCACAGGTAGTTTCATGAAATGCTGACTTACATTTACATCCTTTTTTCCCCCACAAGTAGGGTAGTTTCAGAATCACTAAAAACCTAGTATGAGATGACCGACCCCAAATGAACACGTTTCCGGTGCTCAGTGTCTGTTTTGCATTACTTGAGGGAGCAGAAGCCATATGAGAGGCTTGAGTAAGAGTAAAGCACTTTGACCTGCTCTTGAGAAATCCCTACTGCTGCACCAGGATGCTTATAGATTGGGGCCCTACACATCCCATAATGTCTTGCTACAGTCTTGGCCCTTTTTGTAAAGATCCTGGATTAGTTTGTCCCCCTGAAGTAGACACGATGGTTGGAAGTTGCTGTGGGTTGCCTGGTGGCAGATTGAACTGAGCTGCTAGGGCGATCTTCTACCTGATCATCTGCACTGCAAGCCTCGGTTTTCATCCAGGTCCTGCTGGGACACAAACCTTCTTCCCTGCCACCTTCCAGAAGTTACCCTGTCTTCATCTGCTTATGGTCTTGGTTTGGATATAAAATTAATTTGGGCTCAAGAGAAGGTTTGCTGCACCATGCAGCTCCTTAGTAGTTGTAGTTGACAAGTTTGTTATGACTACGTTCACAGCCCTAAGTTTTAACTGCGATAGAATGAGGCATGTGACAAGGTAAATCAGATTAATGGTTTGAAGGCACTGACAGATTACCAGTACTCAATCATTATATCCAGGCTGTATGTCCAGGTCAATAACAGTAAGTGGGACAAAATCTGCATATCATTTGATCACGGCTTGTGTTAATGTTGTGCTCTTAGCAGCTGGTTTTATGCTTAAAGCATTAGCAGTTGGACTAATTTTGCTTTATCAAATTAAAGTTTTGGTTTATGTTTTCCTGATTTGCATAAACATTCTGAAGACTCCTGGGAAATTTTTTTTAATAAGAAGCTGCAATTTTAAGTACCACTGAACACATATTATGAGAAGTCTTAAATTTTAGATTTCGCTGACATTTCCTAAAAATTGTTCCTAGTTGGAAACAAAGTTTTCAGATTTTCAAACTTTGTTTCCAACAGCTTCTCAGGCATCTGTTTTCAAAACAACTACATTGCTGAACCATTTAAGACTTCTTAGTAGCATGTATGTCACCTAATTTTTAAAAGCAGTGATACGGATATTTGCATTTGAGCTTGTTCCTCAGGATTCCCTAAATGCTCAGTGAAAACTAACACGACTCAATTCAGGCATCTGTGTGAGGATGAAGGATATTCCTCACTGACTGCAAATTTGTGTTGGGGAGCTAAGCAAGCTGTAGAGATCTGCACTCTACGTGCCTGCCTTTGATTAGAGAACTCCTACCCCTGCCTCTCTTGAACCATCATTGAGTGCAATCCTTGTCCTTGCAGTGCTGCATCTCATTTGAGCTCCCTTTCTAGCTCTGCTCTTCTAAAACATGTTGGCTGTGCCTCTTCACTTTGGATACTGTCTAAGGGAGAGCTTTCTTCTTTCTATGTGTCCTGAGTCTTTCCTTTCTGCCTGTGTCATTTCCAGCTTTCTCTCCTGGTATCACATTTCTCCTTTAATTTGGAGTTATAGCACTGAGAAGAGCCTTTGTGTTTGGATATATGTGAGATAAGACTACTCTTGTTGGCATAAGCTTCTGAAAAAATAGTCTTTGTAGACCTCGCCTGCACCAAACGTTCTGCAACTTCTCGCTCAGACATCTGTGATTCTTTGTTCCCAGTGTAGTACTAGGGATTGCACAGTCACAAGCACATGGCTTATGAAGGCAGGTGAGGACGAAACCACAGGAGGGTATTGTCAAAGTCACAATAAGCAGTTTCTTAATGCTAACCTTGTTGGTTGGGAAAATAGAAGAATGACTCTTCCCTTTGAAAATGTAGTTCATCAGCAGAATTCTTTAGTATGTTTTTCACAGTTTCCTCAGAGTTGTCAGTGGCTTTTTATAAGTGAACTGCAAATAGCCTGTAGTATTAAATATTTCATCACAGTTAGGTACAGTATATTCATCAGTTTGTAGAGTGAGCTTGTCAAAAGGCTCCTTCTTTTTGTGTTCAAGTCACATATTTTTAATGCAAATCTGTTGGGTCTGTTATGTGGACTTAAATTGCTGCTTTGCTTGCAAAAATAGAAAAAGAAGAAGAAACTAAAGCTGTTAGGGCTTTAAATGATTTTGAAATATCTTCAGCAAAGATGTAGGATGAGACGTTGTATCCACATAACAAATGTTTAGTGAAAAACTTAGGAACGTAAAAGCCTGTGTATGGCTTGTAAGGAACAGTCATTGGTCATGGTAAGCTCTAGTCCACCACTGGTACTTTATTCCTTGTGAAAAAGGTGGGTTTATTTCCCATTAGGAGCACCCTTAGAGAATCTCATGTCATTAAGGCATTTAGAAGTTTTTACTGTTCATTTTTTCAAGCACTGAACAATCAGAATTAAAAGTAATGCCAGATAATGAACCTGTGCTGCTTGTGGCCTCAAGGTAAGGAACCTAATAGGAAATCAGCTAATGAGAATATCCACAGTTGTACTAGGAAGGATAAAGAGAAAAAAAAATCAAGAATTATAAACCCTCATGCTTCAGAGCCAGCCATTAATTGGCAGGGAGGTATGAAGAAACTTCCACAGCACACAGGGTACATATTTTGATGGTTTCCTGCAGCTTCTGCAGGGACATCTGGTACTCATCCCCGTTAAAGTGAAGGTGGCAGAATTAAGAATTGCTCAGGGCACTGGTCGGATATCATAAATTTAAAGATGAAGATGCTGATTACGCATTGTTTGGCAGCTATATGAAGCATTAGATTTCTATGTGGTTATGAGTTTTGTTAATTAGTGGAGGAATGATTCCCCTTTTTTGGGAAAAAATGTATAAAAAGATATATAAATGTATAAAAAAATATATAGGACTGGAAGCAGGAGGTCAGATGTATGCTTGAAAACATACAGTGAAATAGTGACCAGAGTATATACAAAACAGGAATCAGACAATGCACAAAGAAGGTGTAATAAAACCAGCTGTACCATATATTGTTAAATGGTTTAGGATTTCAGCTCACCCATTATGTCTGCATATAGCATGACTTTGGTAATGCTCCATAATTGTCTACAGTACAACGTAAAAGACATGCTATGTCTTGAGCTTGGCTGCAATGTATTTTAAAAGATTTTTGACCTTGAAGCATTTTGAAGCAATTTGTCCAGTCCCTGAAAACTAGGAATGCCTGCTGCTTTCTGTCTAACCCATGACATGGTTATCGTCATAAAAGCAGAGCTGCTGTTTAGCTCAGCCAGTCCTGTGCTGCTCATTGCTATTACTTTTTCTAAAGCAGAAGCAAGCTGATGGATTTTATTCACTTTAGATAAAGCTGTAGTGAGTTAATAGCAGCAGTGTGTGTACTAATTGGTGATTAAAGCATTGGTAAAATGGGCATACTTTGGAAGCCTGAATAAATCCTTCAGCAGAGTCTCTCTACAGTGTTTTTAGTAATCACTTACCAGGGCAAGAGGTGGTCAAGAACAAATCTGCAGAGGATTGTACTGTTGTTACGTTGCCCTCTGAGCAACATGAAACAACAGGGGAAATGAAAGACTTGATTTTACCTTGTGATAGATGATTGTGGCAAGAGCTGGGGGTTGACCATCCAGTCCTCTGCTGCATAGTCTAATAATGAATTGAGAATGCACTCATTGACCTCTTCTTAAATGAAATTTGTCGCATAATCACAAAGACTTCTTTTCACCTTAATCTATTTTTAAAGGACATTTTATAACCTTATGTCTTCAGGAGGAAAAAGAAGATAGTCTATTAATTGGGAAAGTTTTCCCTTAACTGTTCTTTGCTGGCAACCCTCAGAAGCCTCTTTTGACTGCTTATAAAGAGTGATCATCTTTGCTTGATTATGATAGTTACAATGAGAGTGAGATTGATGCGACACTAAAAATTAAGATCATTGAAAGGGTCAGCACTGAAAATCTTCAATAAGGTTTTCATTTAACTAGCATCTCTTTTGATAGTGACTCTTAAGTAACATAAAGAAAAAGGAGACTGTTTTGGTTTAGGTATTTTGTGTGAGGTAAAGGCAATTCAGAGCTTTGCTGTTACTCAGAACAACACTGAACTGCTTGATTGAGTCCCTTTTTGCTATAAAAGCAGGTTTTGCCTTCTATTTTGTCCAGTATAGTCTCTCCTAAGAAGGAGAAGTGATCTTGGCAATACAAATAATAGTTAAATATTTTTAAGTAATAGAAAGAATATAATTCCTGATAGTCCGTTTTAAAAAAGTATATTAACTCTGGGATTCAGAGGATCACTTTCACAAATATTTTATGCACTTTATCTACTGCTGTTTGTAGCAGCGTATGGATCTTCCAGCAATTGATGTGGTCTGATTTACTTTAAATTAATGAATCAACCTTGTGATAGCTTCCACAGCTGCACTTCTGTGTAATAAAAGTCTTCTGTAAATCACTTTCTGTGTATATATGCATGTGCATATTTTTACATACAAAATTCCAAATGTTTCCATACAAAATATAGACAACCAAAAGACCACATCTAATATGAGAATGTAAGAATCAGAATTTATTTTTATTCTAATTAATGTCTTCACAGTCTAATCAAAATGCAACAATAGCTTATTATTAGACCAGTTATAACAAGAATCTAGACCACAAAATTTCTGTATAGGATCATTAGTAGTAAGTAAAACTATGTGCACTAGTATCTGTGCTTTCATCTGATGTTACGTTTCCATCCACTAATGCATTAGTAGGGTGAGTTGTCAGCACCGCATGCTCTTTGCGAGAGGAGTATGATGTTGATGATGGGGATTTCCTTCTCCTGAGTTTTTGGTTCACTCAAAGTTATTTTTTCTCTGTGGTTCAGCATCACAGTAGTTCATAGGTTGCACTCTCCCGTTGATTCACAGCATTAGTTGTACCACGTTTACTTACCTTTGCTAATTCTTCTCTGTATACAGCTTGATTTCTTTTTTTGGGGAGGGAAAGAATCTGTGATTGCACAAAGAACTGCAGAATTGCAGAACTGACATTAAAGTAAATTAGGTAACAATGCAACTAAACCAAGTTCAAAACCACAAGGTGGTCAACAAGCAAATAATCACATGGTAATTTTACTTTACAGCAGGCCAAACTAGACAGTAGGCATCTGACTGTAGAGCAAGCGGCAAGCGCAGCAAAAATTTCTTGACTTTTGCAAGTACAGTGGAAATCAAGCTAAAACACGTTCAAGACCAGACAAGGCCTAACAAGGTTGGAAGCCATGCATGGCTCATATGGCTAATTATTGTTGTAAACCTTGAGGTATGGGAGAAGCATGATCATTTAACAACAGGGCTGTGGCAGGGCCACAGGGCTCATCTGTGCGGGGTATATTGAGTCCTGCCTCTCTCAGGAAGGTGAGTTTGAGAAGAACTTAGTTGTAACAAAAACCGAGTTAAAGGAGACAATAGTATGACCCATCTGCAGCGTGATTTACTGATGCTTAAAGAAATCCTCCCAAAGGAAAAACTAGGTTCAGTTCCCTTTTGCAACTGTGAGGTCTCTAAGCCAGGTCTCCTGCCTTCCTGGGAAGCGTCTCAGCTGCCAAGCTGTGTTCCAGGTTAGACGACAGCGCTTGCTGTGCTAAATACATACAGGAGCTCCTCTGCTGGCATTACACGCAAGATTTCATTACCACCCAAACCTATCCCAGCCCATGGTGCTTGGTGTGCAATAGCTTTCCCTTTGACTGCCAGTGGCAGCAGGGGCTCAGTTTCTGAGACTTCATCGTGTTTATGTGAGGATTTGGATTTGAACAGCTCACACCCTTCTCTCCCCTCGGGGCATAAAGAAGCCTGCAACAGACTGCAATATGTGTTACGGGTGTCTTTATGGAAGTGAAGGCACAGTGAAACACAAATGCTCAAAGAAACATCCTTCCCTGGCTCCGAAAGAGCCTGGCAATGAAAAAGGAAGAGTAATAGAAATTATGATGGCCCTTTTCCATGGATATATTGACATATATTCCGTTGTATTTTAACAGATTGAAAGCTCCTGATGCTGGAGTGCAGACAACATGCTCTCGGTAGCAGGCTACCCGTGGTGGTATGCATTCATGTTTGGAGTACTTGCAAATGCAAAGATCTAGGGCCTTAAAGTTGTCACACACCAATTACAGTATAATCTAATCAAATACAGACGTTCATTCGAGATGTCACTGTCATGAAGCGGTAGGACCATTACGAACCTGAATTCTTTGGCAGCCCTTGGTTCTGTCTTAGACAATTCCCTGTTGAAAGTCTTTTTACATTACTCCTTCATGCTTGAAGCACACAGTGTTACTTCACTGTTCTGGGCTTGACTGCATATTACCAGGCATTTTTGGTGGTAAACATTTGGAAGGGTTTGTGTAGCCCTAGTCCTTTTTTTTGTCATTTGGCTTCAACTCAAGGGACACCCCCTGCTCCCTTCAGGGGAGCTGGTCTGGAAGAGGGACAGTCTGCAGGGGGGGAAGGAGCACAGGCAGCCTCATCCTTCCAGTTCACATTCCAGGTCCAATACTGAAACACGGGTGGTTGTTGACAGGGTGTGGATGATCACAAAATATCATAAACCCAGAGTCTAACTCAAGAATAGAAGCAAAACTGCTCTCAGACCGGTGGTAGCAGATGCTGTCAAGCTCATAACAGTTGGAAGGGAGTATGGGCTGAGTAAAGAGGAGGATTAGAGATGCTCGCCTTCTGATCAGAGCTATACAGTAGATCTGCTCGATTACAACTTGGCCTGACTAGAGGTTTCACTGAAGCAGAGATGATTTCTGCCTGCCAGAGCTCTGACCTTAGCGCTAATTTTGAATTCCAGGGGAAACTGGAGTAAGTAGGCAAGTGGTAGATTGACATGTGAATGGAAAAGCCAGGAGAAATGGACAGAGCCTCATAACATCAAATATCCTGTGTTGAGGTGTGAAAGACCCATTGGTTGGTTAGAGCAAAAATTACAAAGTGAGGTACCTTGCATGTAGGGAGCACTGACTGAACCAAAGCATCAGTATTAGTAAAAGACTTTACGTGGTGCCCTGGCTTCTGTATCAGTATTCTGTTCCCTTTGAACTTGCACTAAATTTGTTATTTCTAATTTGTTAAGAAGCAGACATGCAGTGAACTGCTGGGAAGCCGGCACTGGCAGTTTTGGATTAGCAGCGTGCTCCGTTTGATGCATGGCTTGGCCTCTCTGTGTTCACTCTAGCTCCAAGTCCCGTGGAAACTCCGCTGAGTTTCTCTCTCAATCATTTCTCTAAAGCAAATAAGCCTGGCAAATGAAGCAAGATTATTTGTAATGATTGTGTCATCATCTTTCCTCCAAAGAGATCTCTTGGGGTGATCTCTTTGTGAATATATCATTATTTGGAATGCAAATCCAGATTTTTTCCTTAAGAACTACAGGAGCCAGTAGGGCATGCATTAACTTCATCCCTTGTGAAAGCAATGTGGCCAATAGAAAAATGTTAACATCTAGTGTTGATAGAAGAAGTAAACATGATTTTGTGCTCATTTCGCCTGTTTAAATTCAGTTTAAGATTCTGCTTACATCTGATCAATTTGTTAGGCTATCGGTGCAAATATTTTGGGGTTGTGGGGAGTATTGCACACTGCAACTTACAGCCCTCCTGTATTTGAATGATTTGGGCACTGTAAAAGACATAGAGGTCTTTAAGTGCCTGGAATGCTGCTGGCTCAGCTCTGTACCAGAATCAGGAGCACATGTTTGGGGTTTGCCTAGGGGTTTCTTTCCCAGCTTGTAGGTTTAAATACATTTCCAGTCCAGAAAGGGCCATAAGCCTGCAAGAATCATCTAGGGACTTGCTTCTTGGGAGAGGTTTCCTCAAAAAAGGATAGGTACAGGGGAGATCCACAACTGAGGGAGGTGGTTCTCCTTATTTGTTGGTGTCGGGTGCAATTACCCTGTTCTTTTACTGATGATAATGAGTTACAATTATTAGGAATACTTTTTTTACTTAGATTTTTTTTTCCACAGATGTGCTTGTTCTAAGTTCTCTGTCTTACAAAAATATTCATCAAAATTATGCTTAAAAAACCCTAAAGATGCTTTGAAACTGACATTTGGAAAAGAGAATTATCTTTTCTCTATATATACATCTCTAAAGTTCCCCTCTTTCGCCTTCCCCTTCTCAGAGTATTCTGACAGTGACGCATGGGCTCCTACATACAACTGCAGAGATCAACTGATGGGATTTTAGAAGTGAACACAAATGAATGCTTGGGCATTTTTCTCCTTTTTCTAGCTGTCCCTCTGTCATGCTTGGTTAATACTGGCCAAAAAGGATAAAAAATCACAGGAGCATCAAGGATGCAGCAAGTGCATGAAACGTGATTGTGCTTGCCATGGTCTTCTGGGAAAAAAATATCTGGTGTTGCTGGTGCCTGATGAGTTGCATGTTTCCTATGACTCCTCCATTCATAATTCATTTTTTGACATGTGGATTCTCTGATCACCACTAAGTCAGCTGAAGCTGTGCTACGGCTTGAGCACAGGGAGGCAATAACGTGGGCCTCCATTCTTTTGTTGGCTGCTTGTTTTCATCAGATTCATAGGAATGTGGACAGAGAATTCTCTCTTTCTGTCAAATTAAGGTTAAAATTGGCTAAGAGAGAGAAAAATGTTATTGGGGAAGAATGACAGGCACACATAATGTGTTCACTTAGCTCTCAGTTCTTTGGAAACAGGGACTGTCCGAGGTTTGTGGCATGTCAGCAGGTGTAGCTTCTGATGGGAGAAGCTACGTTTCACAGTTCAGGAAGTATCATCAAGATGTACATATTTAGGAACTCCCTACCTGCTCGCATCCTTTTCAAATTGTGAAGCTTTTATGCTGAGCAACTTAGTTCACCACCGTTGCATCAGGGGAATGTGATTGCTTGGCTTTTATAAAGGGGAAGAAGGGTGGCTTCCCAAGCAATATCAACTATACATGGCAGTGGAAGGTGAAGTACCAGTCCTTAAGCTTCACTTAGAAGCCATTTGGCATTGAACAGAGATTGCAGAAGAGAGGTGTAATGAGCCATCTGGACAGTAAGAACTTTTTGGGTGAGCTGCTACATGGCTAAGCAGTTATGCCAGCCCGCGTTAAGGCACAAATCACAAAGCAGTTTGAGAAGGCATTTAAGCACACTCCTAAAGCTAAGCATGTTCTTGAAAACAAGGAGACTAAACCATATGCAAGATGTGTTTCCCTGAATAAAAGCCTGAAAAAAAACCTGAAAACCAATAACTGGAAAGGTTCAAATGTAATCACCAGCTTCAAGTTTCACAGAGCTACAGAAGAGACACATGTTGTAATATTCCGTATCTGTGTTGTGTTTCCCTCTTGTTAGAAATACTGATTTATCCAAGATCCAGAGGGGGCAGGAGTTTGATTGGGAAATGGCAGCAAAGGCATCACAGACCATGGCATTTTCAGTGACTCTGTGAATTCACAGTCACCTGTCACTCATGGGTCTGACTCCTGTCTGTTTGACCCATTTTCCCACTCTTGCACTGTGTTATATTCTGCAGCATCAGTTTCTGAACCCATGACCAAGGCAATCTCCTGCCACAGCTGTGGCTCTCAGTCATGATGCTGTGATCACAAATCTACCTGTCATCCAGAAAAACTGGCAAGTTGGCAAAATGCAGTGGCATCAGTACTAATATCTGATCAAATTTGATATTTCAACCCCCAGTGAAAAAATGGACTGTCAACTCAATTATTGTTTGGAGCAAAACACAACAGTACTGTTGGCTGCAAGCCATGCCATTATTGGGACAATTGAGTTTTATGCTGGGGAATAAAATATAGTTATCCTTAGAGTGCCTGTCTGTATGCACACTGCACTGCAGACCTGCATGTACCTCCAGCACAGAAGTGCCAAGACTGTTTTGCTTAGTGTATCTGTATGCTATGTGTGTATCCAGATGCTTTAAGTACCCCATGCAAAGGGGGCATGGATGATACTGCATAATTACTGCTCTCCTCAAAAGCTGTTATTCAAGACAGAGCATGCACACCCTGCATATGTCCTGTGAATGAGTTTTTATTTATTTCATCTTTTTTTTTCTTTAATTCATTTGTTTTCATGCACTGAATCATGGAAAAGTTTAAATTGAAAGAGACCCCTGAAGATCATCTGGCCCAACTCCTGCTCAAAGCTGGGCCACTTAGGTCAGCTTCAATTCAGACATGATGTGCTTCCACTGGGCACCAAGGGGCTTCTGTGAATAAGGATGCCTCTATCTTCTCCTAATTGACTTGAACACTCCTTCAGTCACAGTTGTGGCTCTCTGGAGGTCATCATGTTATGGTTCAACCCCAGCTGGCAACTAAACCCCACACAGCTGCTCACTCACTCCTCCCTGCAGTAGAATGGGAGTCATTTATCAGCAGTCATTCATCAGCAGTCCTGGCTAACCAGGGAGGTCCCAGTTGACTGCAGGTTAGCAAATGTGACACCCATCTACAAGAAGGGCCAGAAGGAGGATCCGGGGAACTACAGGCCTGTCAGCCTGACCTCGGTGCCGGGGAAGGTCATGGAACAGATCATCCTGAGTGCCATCACGCAGAACATATGGGACAACTAGGGAATCAGGCTCAGTCAGCATGGATTTATGAAAGGCAGGTCCTGCTTGACCAACCTGATCTCCTTCTATGACAAGGTGACCCGCTTAGTGGTTGAGGCTGTGGATGTTGTCTACCCGGACTTTAGTAAGGCCTTTGACACTGTTTCCCACAGCATTCTTATGTAGAAACTGGCTGCTCATGGCTTGGAAGGGCGTACCCTTTGCTGGGTAAAATCTGGCTGGAGGGCTGGGCCCAAAGAGTTGTGGTGAATGGTGTTAAATCCAGTTGGCGACCGGTCATAAGTGGTGTTCCTCAGGGCTCAGTATTGGGGCCAATTCTGTTTAATATCTTTATTAGTGATCTGGACGAGGGGATCGAGTGCACCCTCAGTAACTTTGCAGATGACACCAAGTTGGGCAGGAGTGTTGATCTGCTGGAGGGTAGGAAGGCTCTACAGAGGGATCTGGACAGGCTGGATGGATAGGCTGAGGCCAATTGTATGAAGTTCAACAAGGCTCAGTGCCGCGTCCTGCTCTTGGGTCACAACAACCCCATGCAATGTTACAGGCTTGGGGAAGAGTGGCTGGGGAGCTGCCCAGCAGAAAAGGACCTGGGGGTGTTGTTTGACAGCTGGCTGAATATGAGGCAGCAGTGTGCCCCAAGAAGGCCAATAGCATCTTGGCTTGCGTCAGAAATAGTGTGGCCAGCAGGACTAGGGAAGTGATCGTCCCCTTGTACTCAGCACTGGTGAGGCCGTACCTCGAATACTGTGTTCAGTTTTGGACCCCTCACTACAACTGAGGTGCTAAAGCATGTCTGAAGAAGGGCAACGAAGCTGGTGAAGGGTCTGGAGCACAAGTCTTGTGAGGAGCAGCTGAGGGAGCTGGGGTTGTTTAGCCTTGAGAAAAGGAGGCTGAGGGGAGACCTTCTTGATCTCTACAACTACCTGAAAGGAGGTTGTAGTGAGGTGGGGGTCGGTCTCTTCTCCCAAGTAACAAGCAATAGGACAAGAGGAAACACCCTCAAGTTGCACCAGGGGAGGTTTAGATTGGATATTAGGAAACATTTCTTCACCAAAAAGGTTGTCAAGCATTGGACCAGGCTGCCCAGGGAAGTGGTTGAGTCCCCATCCCTGGAGGTATGTAAAAGATGGGTAGATGTGGTGCTTAGGGACATGGTTTAGTGGTGGACTTGGCAGTGTTGGGTTAACAGTTGGACTCGATGATCTTAAAGGTCTTTTCCAACCTAAACGATTCTATGATTCCATGATGGGGGAGAGAATCAGAAGGGTAACAGTGAAAAAACTTGTGGGTTGAGATAAAAACAGCTTAATAGGTAAAGCAAAAGCTGCACACACAAGCAAAGCAAAACACAGAATTCATTCACTACTTCCCATCGGCAGGCAGGTGTTCAGCCATCTCCAGGAAAGCAGGGCTCCATCATGTGTAACGGTTACTTGGGAAGACAAACGCCATCACTCCATCACCCCATTCCTTCTTCTTCCCCCAGCTTTATATCCTGAGCATGATGTCATATGGTATGGAATATCCCTGTGGTCAGTCAGGGTCAGCTGTCCCAGCTGTGTCCCCTCCCAACTTCTTGTGCACCCCCAGCCTACTGGCTAGCGGGGTGGGGTGAGGAGCAGAAAAGGCCTTGATTCTGTGTAAGCACTGCTCAGCAATAATGAAAACATCTCTGTATTATCAACACTGTTTCCAGCACAAATCCAAAACATAGCCCCATATCAGCTGTTATGAAGAAAATTAACTCTATCCCAGCCAAAACCAGCACACCATGATAAGAGCTTTATGAGTCCATGTCAATGGACTCCGATGTCTGTGGGAATTGTGCTGTCTGTGTATTGTCCACTTTTTGGACAGGAAAGAGCACATTGAGAACTGATTCTAGTTTTCCTAGTGGAGTCAGCCCCTGCTCCTGTAGGAGAGGACTGAGCTACATGCAGTAACTTCAGTGGGCGCAAACTTGTAGTGAAATCCAAGGTCAGAGCATGGTTTCAGAGTGACAAATTGGCTGACATGAGCATGGCTTTGTAGCCTTGCATTGTGAATATTGATGTTCCATACTGGTAGACTTCTCCTTGCATTTCTGCATTGGTATTAATAGATCTGGAGGTATCACTTCATTTCACAGAACTACGCTCATGAATGATGCAGCTGCAACTGCACAGCTAAGGTTTTGTGCTGGTCCAGAAGTGTTAACCATTAATTCCTTCTCTTTCCAGCTCCAGTTGAAAACTGTTCCTGGTTTCTGCTCCATTGTCATTGCCTACAAAGATGGGCTTTCCAGGCTCTCCCTTTGACACTGATAACTCCCACAGATCTGAGCACCTCCCACAGAAGCCATGGGAGCCCTCTGAAAGAAAGGCTCCTGAGCCTTTGATCCTGCCTGCCGCCAGCTCACCCTTTCTAGCTTTTTGGCTCTGGAGACATCTTCTGCCTTGAAATGGCTCTTTTGGCTGTGGGCCCTCCTTCCACTTAAGAGTTGACTCCATAAGCACATCACACTACCAAGAATGTATTGTCTTTACATCATAAGCCCTCCCCTGCTTGGTTTTTATGTTCCATCACTATAGAATAAGAGGAGTTTTCTTATTTGATCTCCAGATTGTCTGACTCATCTCCCTCCTTTGATGAATAGTCATCACTCCATCAACATAACAGGTAGATATCTTTGGAGGAATGCAGGAAGGCATGAAGAGAAAGTCCAGCTTTACAGATTCCCATGGAGGAATTAGAGAAACTTACACATGAACTCAGGGATACATTTGCACCAGTCAGCACTCAGCCAGTTAGTCCCATCCTCCCATCAGAGAACAAGAATGGACAGGAATAGTGTGGTAGGTGTCTGCCACTCATGCCTTGCCCAAGCAGAAGGCTGGCAAGCCTCTTACAAGGCTGTGGTCCTCTTTCTCACCACCTGTCTTTTCTTACAGTGGTTCCCATGGCCAAAAGAAGTGTGAGACTGTGGTGTAGCACTCTAAAGATAAGGATGAGACTGGAAGAACTGGGGGGAGAGGGCAGGGGAATAAAAAAAAAAAAAAGACACAACACAATCCTGTATTGAGTTTGTGTTGATTTGCAATGCCAAGATACCAAAAGACTCTGTTGGTCTTTTGAGATTATAGATCCCGCAAGTGCTGAATGTATGCTGTTGGAAAGTCATGACAGTCAGGGAGGAATATTATTTGCACTACTTGTGGAAGAACAATTAGGGTAGCATTCATCTCACCTACCCTTAGACATCTGCAGTCTACGTATCCTTGTCACACCAGGTTTACAGGTTGCAATACAGGAAATTCCAGATACATATTAGAGAAGACTTTTTCACTGTGAGCATGGCAGACACTAGAACAGGTGCCCAGAGAGTTTATGGAGTTTTCATCTTTGGAGATATTAAAAATTCAACCAGTCCTTGAGCAACCTGAGCAGTGAATTGAGCTATATGTCCTCCACATATCCCTTCTAACCTGAATTACACTGTGCTTCTCTGATTCCTCTGTAATCAGTAGAAAGAAATAGGGCATTCCAAGGCACAGCCTGTCTGTTTTACAGATGTATCATTTAGGGAAAGATGAAGGTCTCCCAAAAAAGTTTTTATTTTGTTTTTTTTGTCCGTATTGACTATGAAGAGGGCCACACACAGACATCTGCATTTCATCAAATTAAGCCCATCCTTGGCAACAAAAGCATTACTTCAAGCCCCTTCACATGCTTTGGACACCACTTCTTATTTGAGAAAGGGAGGTGGAAGCCCTTCTGTCTCTTTTTGCTTACTAATCTCACTTCTGAGGATTCACTGTATTTGCTTGATGTAAAAGGATGCCTGATTTTTACCTTTACTGAACAAAGTCTTTCCTGAAATCAGTATAGAAATGGATCTTAATAATAGACAGATCAAGGTCACAGTGATATTAGCCCAAAAAAACCTCTTAACTTGACCTCAGTGTGCATGCAGGTGTGCAGCAGCAGCTCCAACCTCGACCCAGCTGCAGTGGTCAGTTTATTTCCCTCCAGGTCATGAAGCAGTTTTTTTCTCCTGACCTTTGCAAAGCCTCTCTCAGAAGAGCTTCACATACCCCTAACGTGATGCTGTAGCAATAGCTTCAGAACAGGCGTCTCCAGGGCACTCCTGCATCTGCTCAGAGTTTCAGGGCTCACCTTCAGTGATCTGGGGTCTGCGCTACAGCCTGTGCATCCATATAAGCATTTGGCAGAGATTGAGAACTTATTTAGGGAATGTTTTTATGATGTGTGGTCCCTATACATTCTGCGTCTTGCCTTCCCTCCTTCTTTTCTTGGAGTGGCATTCTGGGCTCAGCTGTGGGAGGAAAGAGAGGAGGGAGAAGCACTGAGCTTTCTGCCCTTGATGTACAACACATGGAGGGGTAGGATAGATGTGTCCTCTGAGAGAAACACTGGGGAAAACAAAATTGTTTGGAGCTGGGTGACTGGGGCACATTCCCTCCCCTGGTAGGATACATACATGCATGTAATGCACACACATCGCAGAGAGCTCCGGTTCCTGGGAAGTAAACTGTATTTTTCAGCTATAAATTTCCAATTATAAGAAGCCTTTTTCGTGTAAAATTAGATTGCCTTGCATACCACAAACATCAAATATGCAAGTAAAAAATATCCCCCCCCAAAAAACCACAATGGACAGATATCTGAGGAGCCAAGCAAGGCTGCATTTTGACATGCTGCACTTCTTAATTGAAGATTAGGAAATCAGCAGCTAAGCATGTATTTATCTCACTATGGCAGAAAAGATCTTTTGACGCACATAAGCAGTTTCTGTTGCTAGCCTGCAAACACAGAGAAATTGCCTGCTGAAGTCAGAGATGATGATTGCTTCCTGGGTAGTGGCTGGTTTTACCATTTTTCTTTTGCTTTTAATATTATCTGTGATATTTCTTTGCATTATTATCTGTAAAGATTTTTTCTTTCAGACTCCACAATATTCAAATAGCGAATAGCTCTGTTGTCATGGAAATCATTACAGAATTAGGCCACAAAGAGTGACAGTGACTCAGTAGCCAGGTGATACAGGCACTCAACTGGGAAAAGAGAAATCTGTTTTTCTGCCCCTGCTCCCATGAATATATAATTATTTTTTCCCTAATGAAAGGGATGCACTAAGAGGGGATGTCTCAGAAAACTCCTGTCAGGTGTCTGCAGTATTCCTTCAGGCCTGGATTCAGATCTCTGGTCCTTATCAGGCAGGAGGAGGGAAGAATCGAATTTCAATTTCACATATCTTAGCAGAACAGATTAATCTCTGGATGAGGAGGTGGGAGAGGCAAGATGGCCATGCTTGCCTTTCCTTGTCCGGGTGCTTAGGCAAGCTCTAAGCACACTTACCCAACACTGCCGCAGCTAAATGAGATGATAGACAAATGGGTGCCTAATTTTAGTCGCATCAAGATTCAGCCAGGCGTGAAGCTGTTTCCTCATCACATGACAGATGTGGGCTTAGGAACATGGGCACTGATGGGAATTTAGGTGTCTGGGTGGAAACCAAGCAGGGGTATTGGGAATCCCTCCATATCGGCACAGGAGCCTGTGTTTCTCTTCTGAGCTCAAAGCTTCAAGGTTTTGTGTTGTAAAAAGAAAAAGTTTCATAAAAATTGCAACTGTGAACCTTTTTTGCCCATAAGCACACATTTAACTTCAAGAGGATGAGCAGTCCCATGGCAAATGCAACAAACTGGACTTCCCAAGGTCCCTTCCAGCCTGAATTATCCTGTGGTCCTATATCTGAAATATCTGGCACACAGTTAAAAATGCTTAAACTCTTGTTCACAGAACAATCAAATTTAAATGTATGTCCAGAGTAAGCAGTTCGCATGAGAAAGAAGGTGATGTTTGCAGAAGTTTATCTAGAGAAACCACTGATATTATTACAGAAAGCCAATCTAGGTTGAAACAGCTTTTGTTCTGATTTTAGTACTGATTTTGATGCTTCATTTATTACTGATCTTCACAGAAGTAGTAGAATAAAATGAAAACATTTCAGCAAGAAAATAGGAATTTACATCAAAATGTTAGCCACCTAGTATGTCCTCCCTTAGTCGCTAGAAGTGTTATTTTTCTTAGCATCAGCTTTTAGCTCAGTACTTTCTTTCTTGCAAGACGAAATGGCAGTACAGTTCTGTAACCTATAATCATTTGTCGGGGATGAGGGTGGAAGATGATTAGCTTATAACATTGTAATCTCATCTGCTATCTATTTTTGGACAGATTTTGATTAATTTTCCATTAAACAAATTCAGTGGTGTACATTATTATACTGTCATGCTTTTCTGTAACATGCTACCTCTGTCATGTGATTAGCTGTCCTGAGGGCAAGAAACCAATAAAAATGACATTCTTGCTTATTATTTGCACCACTACCCTTTCATAGCCCATCATCAGCCTATGCGTTACCTAAGTCAAAAGTTAATTAGAATGACTGCCACTTTGTGTCATATAAAAGATGATCATGGTATGTACAGAAGTTATATGTCTCCGTATACGCATTTGTCAGCAGCTCTGCCAGTTGTGCCTCATTCTTTGTTTTTAGTGATTGCTGTCGATAAGAATATGGGACATTCAACAACCATGAAGGTGGCAGAATCAAATGCTCAGGAAATCAGCAACCTGTTCACCATGAATGCGGCGTTTCTCAGGAATGCTTTAACTCTGCTAGACGAAAACTCTTCTTTGTACAAAATCATCCTTTTTTAATTATTTTAAGCTCTTCCATTTTATTTACGTCAATCACTGGAAGAAGATTTGTGAAAAGATAGCAAAGAACAATTCTTAAAATGCGTGGATATGAATTGTAAGATAAAAAACTTAATTGCAGTTTAGACTTCAGATTTATTTGAAAAGGGGATAATGATAGTAATTACCCAGTTTGAGTTTTGTAGAAGGCTAATTAGATCCCAAAAGCATTTGTATGCACAAGGCAAACCATAAATACAAAAGACCATCTGGTCCTTATCAGCTTACAACACTAACACTGTCTGTAATTATTTTTTCTATATTGTTTTGATGTTGACATTTTATGATGCAATACATCTAGCCATGGTTAGGGAATAACCTGTAAATGCTTTTTGGTTGTTGCTGGGTTTGAGTTTTTATCCTGCTTTTAAAGACATTGGCTAACTCTAGGAGTGCAGGAAAGCAGTCTAGGGTTTAATTATTTACACTACAAATTGGTCAGCGTTTTAAACTGAGTTTGATTGTGGGATTTTTATCTAAATTGTTCCATCTGCTTTTTCCAGCATTCTGGGGTTCAAAAATAGTTTATTAATGCATTGAGATGGGTTTATCAGGCAGTGAAGTAGTTTTAAGGTCTCCAAGCTGTATCACAGCAATAGAAGGACTAATTTTGATGCCCTTGTTCAGGATTTAGAGCCTGCCATCTCGATCTGCCTGTGGTTTTGCTCCAATGTGAAGTCCTTCTGTGGCCTTGTGAAAGTCACACATTAGCACTGTGGAGTTCCAAGTTTAGTACCTTCTCTGCTTTAGAGACAGCTCTTCGTACCTCTCTCCCAAGAAGCGACATCAGCCTGAGCAGCAGGGATGCCCCAGCAGGATCTCTGCCAGGCTGCGGAGTGGTGCTGAGCTGCAGAAGTTGCAGCAGCAGCTGTGGAAAGGGTTAGTGGGTTCTTGCAAAACGTGGGGAGGCAAGACTGGCACCGAGCCTTAGAGAGATTTTGAACGTGGTCAAGTCTGAGTGATTTGCCAGAGCTACACGGGCAGACACTGCCAGCTGCTTCCAGCAGCATCTCGTGGGTTCTCTGAGTTTTTCTCTAAGAGGAAAATTCTTGTGCAGAATTTTAATCAATTCCTTATTTATGAAAATTGTCACTGACTTGATGACTTCTGACAGTTCCCCTCAGTAGCAGCCAAACAAGGACTATGTAGTCAATCCTACTGGCCCTTCCCAGGGAGCCTCGCAGGCTTCAGGGATCCACCTGTGCAAATTCAGTTGCAGATCAGAGACATCATGAAGTTCAGGATTTATTTCACTGAAATTAGAAGTGTTTTAATCCAGTCTCCCTTCACTTCATTCCAGATACCTCCTTATCTGTTGACTACCTGAATGTTGTCTTGGACCCTGTATCAGTCCAAATCTTTAAATCTGACAACAGTTCTTTGTCTGAAGTCAGAAGTTGTCCTGGAATTGAATCTTTTATAGAACATGTTTTGATGCCAGGTGCCTTTACTTCTCTTTGTGCAAGAGACAGGCTTTTCTCTTCAGATATTTTTCTCTTAGTTGCAGTGTTTGGAATCTAAAATCTCTTGTGCTTTAAGCTGTTTCGTTCTTATCGTATAATCTCATTTAATAGTGCGCAGAGTCTCTAACCAGGCTCAGACCTGTGTGAACTTTCTGTTTTGAAATGGCAAGGTAGGGAAGGGCACAGCTGTACAAGCAGTGTGAACAGGAGTGTTATATATGCATATCCTATATTTTCCATGTTTTTTCCATTGTTTTTTCCCTGGTGTCTACGTTGTCTTTTCTCTTGGAAAACCTGGCCTATGTGGATACTGAGAACCTCATTCTTCTTGTACAAGGCTTAACCCCCATGCCCTATTGTACCCCATGCAGTCCTGGTGTCCAGACTCATACACCTTGTGTAGCCATCTTCTTCTTCTTCTGTGGTCGTTCCAACTCTCCCAGCAAGCGTCTGAGCATCCAGCATCTGCTTCCCCCTCAATGTAATCCCCAGATCTGCATGCACTTCCGCCGGACCACAGAAAATGTAGCTTAGTTTTGGGTTTTTGTGTGTGTTATGAATACCTGGGGTGGGGTTGCTCAACCAAACGTGGACCTCTAAAAAGTCAGCATTCTGGAGCCAGGCTCCATTGGCTGTGAAGGGATGCTCGGGTTCTTACTCTGCTGGAAAGTAGTTATTATACACTGAGGTGACAGGAAATCTGCTTCCATTGACTAGTCACTAGGGGCCAGATCCAGAAAATTTCTCGTTTGCCTAAAATGAGATTTAGAATTTAGATACCTAAATCTAATATTCCAGTCCCAAAAGCCTTAATTACTTGCATACAACCCTGAGGCCTCTTCAGCTTTTCAGTACATTTGCATTAATACTGAATGCTCCTGCCATCCCAAGATGTCTTGAGATTTTCTTTCCTGGATCACTGTGGTCTCGACAGGACTGATCAGCCTGCATTGTAATTCACATAGAAAACTGGATGGTCTTGTTCCAGGAAGGTTTCTCTGCCTGTAAGGAACACCTGTTGACAGGGTTGGGCTCCCTGCACCTTGTCATGCTATTTTTGAAGATGGCTGTAGGAAGGACAGAGGGGCTCTATCTTTGATGGATTAATGGTGTGGCTACAGCACTTATCCAGGAAGCTTAATGTTCTCTCGCCCCAAAGATTCAAGCTGGCATTTCTCCTCTTCCAGGAGATGAGTGTACTAGGTAAGAGGCATTACACTGATGACTGCTGTACCCTTTCTTTTTTCCTGGCTCTCAGTGCAAAAAAGAATTCATGACTTTCTGTAAAGGAAAGAGAGGAGTAAAGCAAAGCAAGCTTTGCAGAGAAAGCAAGAGAAAACATGACTTTCCATTGCAGTGTTATGAGCATTTACCTGGGAGGGGATGGTCCAGACCCTCTCCTCTGCTGTTGAGGCATCTTTGGTGTTTCTTGCTGAACCACAGTTGGATTAAAATGGCTAACATAAAAATGGAGGATTTCCAATGTGAGATTCTCCACGAATGAGCTCCTAGATTCATGATCCAGTTTAACCTTTCTCTCAGAGCCAACAAATTTTGGATATTTTGTTTTGCTGTGGTGCAGTGCCCATAGGAGAAACAAAGAGGTTTCTGTGTGTTTCCAGACATATGTCTTGAGCTTTGGGTTGGCTGTTCTACAAGGAGGTAGGATGTAAGGTTTTGGATTCACTCCCCCGACAGAGTCAGGAGCTCAGGACTGGCCATCCCTGATGGTGTCCACTAGCGGTGAGACTTCTACCTGTCATCATGGGTAGATCCACCACCACCACCTTGCTGAACTTACTGCATCTCTCCTGTCTACAGCTAATGGTTTTCCTGAAATGTATAACAAGTTATATCAAATTAGTATCATTGAGACCTGTACTCTGTTAAATTTTGTCAAAATTACCTAATAAAAGTGATTGAGGGTTTTTATCAGGCAGTGCAAAAGCAAGTGAGAGCTTTTATCAGCCAGTGCAATCTTGTCATCTTGTTACCTCAGAAAAAAAGGCTAAACTAAGGGTATATTATGAAGTGAATATCAGTCTGTGGCACTTGGATGTCAACAAGAGGAGAAGGGAAGTGGATTTTACATCTTGGTTTAGTTAACATAGCTAGAATATATTAAGTTTCATTACCAATTTTGATTTGATGTGATGATTTGACCCTGGCGGTCAAATCCTGTAAATAAAGCAATGCTAGTTTACATAAATTTCTGTCTGAGAGGAGCACTAAATTGTAGCATTATGACCTATTATCTAGCATTACTGATCAGGGATGGTTTGGGGAAAGAATCTCCTTCCAGATATAATTTATTACTTTTTTGTCTTGCTAAACTCTTTGAGTGACATTCAGACTTGAAGAGAGCCAATTATATTGCTTCTCATAATAGACATATCCGTTCACAGAGCCTTTTAGTAGTACTTAGGATTTCTTGACTGCATTTGTCTTTTATCTGTGAAGCTTACTTTCAATGTCACTTCCACTTTGCTGCTGGAGATAATCTCTGGCATCAGACTTTTCCTTTCACTCCCGTACTCCACTCCTTCTACCTTGATTTTCTCGCAGAATTTGCCGGCGGCTAAGGGGTGTAAGCCGTGGCTGTAGCTGCAGGAGCTGAAGCCTGGTGCGGTTATAAGAACAGTCAGGAGCGTGAAGGCAGCTCGCACCATTGCAGCCCCCCTTCCTATAACCCTTGTTAAAACTCTGGTTCACCTGCCCCATCGCTTACACCACTTGTCATCAGTTGGCTGACTTCAGGCTGTCTGACTTCGTGTCTTCCTCTCTCATCAGCTGCTTGATAGCTTGCTGATCTGTTTTGTTTGCAGTGTGATAGGTTTGAGCATACTGTATTATTTATAAATGTTTGGTAATTTTCTGTGTCAGTGATGTATTCTTTGGGGCTGCTTCAGTCTTTCAAAAACAGGCTTGACACAACGTCTCTTTGTCTCAGCCTTAGAGCATTTCCAACCAGTTACTCTATGTACTTGCTTCCGCTTGCTGCCCTTTTAAAAATGTTCTTGAGGGCTTGTGCTGAGTGATTAATTAAAATTTCATTAGGATGCTAGGTCTAATTCTCATCCAAGTTACAATAGCATGAATGGGAAGTGGCCGCAGAGGAATCAGTGGAGCTAAGCTAGTATAAAATTGGAGAATGAGGGCTGTTGTCTTCAGTTACATTATCACGTGGTAAATCTTACTGAAGAGTTGCCATACAAAACCTAACAGTTGGGAAATAACTTTTTCTGCCCAATCACCTTTCCATTGGTTTTGTTACTAAATTTACTGTATTTATATTTAATGTCCCAGAGTCCAGTCTTGAGATATGCTGACCCACCCACAGCTTTTCTCAAGCTTGCATCTCATGTTTTGGACCTGAATCAATAAAAATTACCTGCAGTGTATTCTGCATTATGTGAGGATTAATATATCTTCAGAGGGAGGAAGAGAGTAGTGTCTCCTAACCCCTAGTTCTGTCCCCTTTGGAAAGATGGGTTGACTTTCTCAGAGCTCAGAGGCTCTAGCGCAGAGCTGCCCTTACAGGGTTGCAAAAGGATTTGCCTTGGGGAAGACCTGGAGAGCAGCTGTAACTCAGCCTGTTAATCTGCACCAGTCTGCCTTTTTCCTTCTCTC
Source organism: Theristicus caerulescens (assembly GCA_020745775.1). Classification (NCBI taxonomy): domain Eukaryota; kingdom Metazoa; phylum Chordata; class Aves; order Pelecaniformes; family Threskiornithidae; genus Theristicus; species Theristicus caerulescens. The sequence goes on along the minus strand of CM036559.1, from coordinate 121,988,120 downwards.
CGCCTTTTCCCTACTGTCCAGGCAGATGCAAATATAATTACAACTTTGAATAGAGATCCCCAAAGTAGCTTTCAGTGAGCTACTGATTGCTGGCTACATTGTCCAGCCATAATAGATCCTTACTTTCATAGGTGCAAGCATAAAATACATTAAGTCCTCCTGAAAAATCATAGAAACTTGGCCCATATGGCTACAACTCACCCATTTTTTTACATTCTTGTCTGTGTGAGGGAGAAAGAAAATGTTCTGTGCAAAGACTGAAAAACAAGCTTTGTAGATGTGAAAGCTTAGAGTCAGGTTTGTGTAAATCCTTCCTATTGGTCCACTGTGTATGTTGTATTGCACTGAATAACTGCCTTGGTGTCTTTACAGTATTGGTAGTTAGTTAATAGTGCTTCCTTCTATGCTGTTCCAATCCATCTTAGCTTTCAATGGCCTTTCAATACTTAAAGGGGGCTTATAAGAAAGATGGGGACAGACTTTTTAGCAGGGCCTGTAGCAATAGGACAAGGGGTAATGGTTTTAAACTAAAAGAGGGTAGATTCAGACTAGGTATAAGGAAGAAATTTTTCACAATGAAGGTGGTGAAACACTGGAACGGGTTGCCCAGAGAGGTGGTAGATGCCCCGCCCTTGGAAACATTCAAGGCCAGGCTGGATGGGGCCCTGAGCAACCTGATCTGATTGTAGATGCCCCTGCCAATTGCAGGGGGGATGGACTAGATGACCTTTAAAGGTCCCTTCCAACCCAGTGCATTCTATGATTCTATCATTAGCTAAGATTTATTTTTATAGGAAAAGACATATGGAAAGTTGTGTTTCCAGGTCTGGGGATGGACTTTTGGTCAATCCTCTTGACAGTCCAGTGTTTAGTAGAAAAAGAGGTTGATGGAACACAGATACTGTCCACTAAAAACTGATACTGCCAAAAGACGACATTCATCTCCTAATTTTGCTGTTAGAAGTACACATGTGAAGACATATTAATGGCATTTTTCATGACCTTTTAATTTTTGTCTATAAAAGGGATAGCTTAGCATCTTCAGAGGAAGAAGCAGATTTCTGTAATATTCCTTTTTGAGGGCAGAATAAATTGAGTTATTCCTCAGCTTAACTAAACAAGCAAAGAGTGCATTAGGAATAAGGAGAACAAAAGATGCCCAAGAATTATCTCATAAGACCAGATGGGTAAGCAGAAGTGTAGATCTCAGATAAACTTATGCTGAGAAAATACCATCTTGTTTGCAATCAGGCACTGAACAGGGTGCCTGTGAAACCACTGAGAAAAGATGTGCTTGATCCCCAAATTTAAATGATGGCTTCTAGTTGACAGCAGCTTTGATTACTCCTTGGAGCTACCCAAGCGAAGGAAAAACTGATGCAGTTGTCAGGCCAATCACTGAATAACTGGACCCATCATGTTCTGACAGGTGTATCAGGTACAGATGCTTGTAAAATTTTCTTAATAGGAGAGTCAGACAGGTCTATCTGACCCATCAGCTGCCTCTTGTTTGGAGAGGCCACCATCACCATTGTTTCTCCTTGCTCTCCTCCCATCGAAGCCTAATATATTCCCTGCAAGACCTATAAAAGTTGTAGCCTCAGAGCTCCGTTATTGCATTCATTATAGGTATGTGTATCCAGATGTGTTCATATTTTTCTTGTCTGGATTCCCCCCTTTTTCTATCCACAGAGGAGCAATAGTTATAGCTGTTCTGCCCCACTCTGCCCCATTTTACGTGCTTCCCAGGTTGTTTAGCAGCAGCAGCCAGACTCGCATACTGCCCCAATGTCCGTAAAGATCACTCAGGAGCCTTCAATTTTTGTATCTCCTCTTCTGCTGGCAGCTGTGGATTTCCTTCCATTTTTTCTTTGCCTGCAGAGGTGGACACTCTTGCCTGGACCTCTCACAGCTGGAGTCACAAGCACTGGGTGTGAAGAAGTGACTCTAGCAGTAAGCCTGCTCTCCTGTAATAGATGGCTTCCAGCTGCAGATAGTCCTTCCCTGTGGGCTTAGCCAGAGATGTCAGCATGTGATTGCAAAGCATCAGACAAAAAGCACAAACTTACATTCAGCAATTAATGGGAGGGACACCATATCTGGTAAAATCTGTACCTGACCTCAGCATGAAAAGAGGAATTTAGCAGATAGGACTGACTCCTAAGAGTTATGCCCATGTGCTGAATTTAAACACACAAGTATTATCTATCCTTATTTTAAAGTCATTAGTTAAATTCAGAGTGATTATGAAAATAGTTCATTATGGAATAGTTACTTCAGTTTAGGGGCACCCAAAATGAAACAATGAACAGGGATCTGATTTCAGAAGATGCAGTTCTTCAGTCTTCTAAACACCTGACTTCTTTAAGGTACTTCCATTTGTAGCACCCCAAATTATTATATCTGAAAATTAGAAGTAGTTATTGAAATATGGCTTTGTCCCTTATGCCTAAGAGCATAATAACTCAAATTGTCCTGCTGAGCCTTAACTTCAATTACCTACAGTTGCTTCAGGTGCAGATTTGTTTGCTTGGCAAGCTGGCTCAGAGGGAGACATTGCAAGCATGCTGATGCACTGCTGCCATTCAAGGCTGTGCTCTTTTCTAGTTTCTGGCAATAATTTGACCTAGATGTCTATGTGGGCTTTGCATGGATGTGGAAGAGAATGGAGCCCTGTGCAGCTCAGCAGATGCAAGCTCTGGTTACCAGTGATCACTGTTCTTGGCCTTTGGCTCTGATTTGTGATGAAGGTAGAAACCTCAAGCACCTCAAGTCTTACTCCTTGCTAAGAAATGTGATGAGATTTGACAAAACAGACACGGGTAACTGATCATTTATCCCTTTGCCAACTAGCTAGTGAGTTGATATGGCAGAGCCAAAACTTTAATTAAAGTTTGTCTCACATCAGTCCAGTATACTGTTCACTATCTTCTTTCTCAGAGATGTTTTGGAGGAGAGGAATTATCATTTGTCTCTTATGGGTCCAGCATCTACCCAAGCTTTGCTTATTTCTGTAAAATAGGTCTTCAATATCAGGATGGTCATGTGTGAAACTGTTCTCCTAAGTGCTGGTTTAAAAAGTGGTGATGGCTGAAATGCTGCTTTCAAATCAAGTATTGACCGTTTGTATAAGCAAGAAATAAATGTTCCAGAAATATATTTCTCAGTTGTTGCTGGAAGTGACACAGATCTTGTCCAGTTTCCTAAGTTGTGTCTGTAAATGAATCTTACATACGGTTGTTTGGAAAGGAAAGGAAATATATGGTCATATTTTATTTCCATTTAATATAGTGCATATCCTTTGGAAAGACGCCATCCCGTGCTACGTGCCCTGCACTCCATGTGCATGCACAGATGCAGGCACTGTGCAGCAAAGTACAGTAACCAAACTCCTAAGCTACAGTTGTAGGAGGGGAAATTTTGGCTATTGATTTCATCGGCACAGAGAGAAGGACAGCTGTTAAGTGTTTCAACTTACTCATAAATTGTTTTATTATGCTGTTGTCTTTGTAATACTTGAACAATCATCATTGCTGCAAATTGATGGTATTTCTGTATTCCGGGTTTACAACAGAAACAGGAGAAGCAGAGGAAAGGATATGCTGGGAAGCTGGTAAGAGGGAAGTAGCATGGAGTTGTTCTTCTTGAAATATTTACTGTCTTTCACAGATTTTTTATGAGCTTCAGGAGAGATTTGAATGAGGTGTTATGTTGAAAGCTGAACTGAGAGGCTGTTCCTTATGTACGGGAAGATGGTATAAACGAATGAACTGTTTGACAGCTGGACTTTGACTTGTGACGGATAATTTTTACAGGAGAGTGCAAATCCCCCCCTCCTTTGCCGGCTGCTCAAAATACAGGGCCAGGCATGCAGGGGGTCACTGGCCACATCTCTGTCCCTGTGCTGGGAGTGGGTGGATGGGGACTGTGTGGGCGGCTTCTTCTCCTGCCTCCGGACTGTCCAGGGAGCCAGGGCAGAGCGAGCCGTGCCAGGCTGTGTTACTGTCATGAGTCCATGGTGGGTGACTGCCTCCGGGACATGACAGGGAAGAATGGGGTAAGTGGGACTCAGGAGTGTGTGTCTGAGCCACGGTGCCTCCTGGAGCTGCTCTCCTTGGGGTGCAGGTTGTGTTCAAGTCCTTACTCAGGGCTTGGCTTACAGGCACTATCCAGCCTATAAAAAGCAATTAAAACGTAGCAAGTAATCCCCCCTGGCAACCCTTGTAGGCCTGCAGAAAGAATTCTGCAAATAAATTACTGCTCTTCAACATCAGCTTGTATCCACCTCATAAACCCATTCCTGAGCTTGGCATGGGGAAGGAAATAAAATAGCACTTAACCAAAGGCTAGGGTTTTGTGTTGTGTTTTTTTTTTTTACTCTAAAAGTTCAGTTATTTTTACCTAACAAACAACATTATTACCCCTATAACTCTCTCTGTGTTGGCACTGGGGCTCTGCGTCGCCGGTGTCTGACAGCTTGCTAATAATGCAGCGTGGTACGAGCATGTCCTGTGCCAGCAGCGATTACTGTGAGCAGGCGGCGGCGCGATGACAGCCTTGAGAAGCGGCAAGCACAATCTGAGAGGTGACATCGGAGGGAATTTCCCAATTATTTCTGCTTCGTTATGCTTAGGGTGACAGGAAGGTCACACGGCAAGGCACTCCTGCCTGAAAGGTGCAGGTCACCTTTTTCAGATTTCTCAAAATAGTCCCTTTATAATTAGGGCATGTGATTTAATTTATTATAATTTTTAAAAGATAATAAACTATTGACAGCTGAGGTTGCAGGCTGAATTTAGCCATAATCACAACCACAGATGCTTGTGTTTTCACACAAGTAACTGTACTCATTAAGTCTTCCTGTATAAACAGCTAAACCTCAGGACTAAATTGCCAAAAAAAAACAAGGCTTCTGAATACCAGTGTGCTGCTGCCCAGGGACCTACCAAATATATCTGAACAGGCAAGGGAAGAGAGGGGAGAAGAGCAAGGAGTGGTGAGGACAGCTTTTGTGGTGGTGCTGCTGGCCATGAAGGATGGGGTTAATCTTACTTAATGTCACCATTTCAGAGTTAGGCATCTATGCTAAGCCAGACATGCAGACTCATCTGTACGTAGTGGAGAGAGAGTGGTGGTCCAGACTGCCGAGCAGACCCTTCTGTGCCTCTTACAGCAGAAACCTGGATTACAGACTTAGACAGGACACCCAGATTTACTTAGCCAAAACTAGACAAGATGAATTTCATGCTGTGGAGTGTCTGGTGTCATATCAGTTGAAATATTAATCCTATTCCTGTGAAAGCATGGTGCTTCCATGGTGTAGCTCTTGTAAAATTACTGGAAAGGTGGGGTTTTCTCCCCCTTAGAAGATGTTTTAATATAGAGCTATCAAATAACTTCATTTAAGGCTGTATCATTCCTGTGGAAGGGACAGTGTGGAGCAAGAATGAAGACACAATATCGCCTGTGGCTGATGTGTCTCTCAGACCCCTGTCCAAATCTGACCCTTTGCCTCTTCGCTTGGGTGGTAGGGCAGGGAAAAAGTGAGCAGCTCCTGCTCAGGAGCTGGTGTTGTCAGTGGCCATGTAATGAGAAGGGCAGGAAAATAGATATATCTGCTTGCAGCCCTTAGCACTCAGTCATTCAAGCGCTAGTTGGGGTCTAACTCAGCTCCTTAGTACTTCCAAATTGGACATATTGCAGTCAGGGGATGACAGTACTACAGAAACCAAATATGTATCAGCCAAGAAACCCTTTCTGCAAGGAGGATTTTCAGTTGGTGATGTGCCACAAAGTTATATATCACTGTATAAAGCACAGGAGAGCCTGAGTCTTTTTTTTTCCCCATTAAAAAATACCATATACAAGCTTGAATTTTTGGGGGGGTGAAAAAACAAGATTTAAAATACTTCTTTGGTCTTTTCAGAATAGCAGTCCCAATGCCTTTTCTACAGCTCCCCATCCTCTGGGCTGGGCAACCCGCTCAGACAGCTTCCTCTGAGCAGCAGTATTTGTCCCTTGGGATTCTGGGATACGAGGGCTGTGGGAACTTGGACTGCATCAAGGCATGAAGAGAGACTATTAGACAGCACAGTGGGATCCTCAAATCCGAACTCCTAATTTTAGAGAAAAAATATGGAAATTAAAAACACTGTAATGAAGAGGTGTGGGTTTTTTCACAAAAAAACACAACTGTTGGAAAGCTGAGATTCAGTGAGAAAAGCACTTCATTTGATGCCCAATTTTGTCAAACACACTTATGAGGGAGGCTATCACTGATGCTGAGCAATATAGGAAGGTATTAATTAGCACTGCTTAATGTTACGTGGGGTCTGGAAAACAGGTCATATAAGATGAAAATGAAATTAAGGTCATTGGAATTAGGAACCAAAATTGTTCTTCAGTGGTTTGTCCCCATCGTTCCCCATGTTGCAGGAACATGCAGGCAAAGTAACATTTTCTTTTTCTCCCTCAAACTGGGAGAAAAGCACTCCAGACATGGGCATGGAGTGCTAAATGAGAAGTCCTGGGATACCTAAGGCATCCACAGGACCTGCAGGAGACCCGCGTCTCTCCAGTGTCGCAGCTGGTGGCCAGAAGTACTTAATGCTTATGTGTAGGCAACAGAGTTAAACCTGTACTGATGAGCCCCCTACCTCACATGCAGACACCTAAATTTACATGTCTTAATCTCAAGGTGAATCCCATCTGATGTTTCACATTTCACAAATTACTGATTTTTCAATTGCAGATCTGCTTTCTGCAAAAGAAGGTTGTATTTATGTTCCCCTCTTCATCCCCAAGGAAAAAACACACCACCTCCAAATGGGAATTTTGCATATTTCTGGAAACCTGTTCAATACATGTGTCGTTTTTTTTAAGCATTTTCCATATTTACACCGTATATATTTTAAACATGACATGCCCTTTGTTTATCCTAACATTGCATGACCCGCTCAGACATTTGGGAAAATAGAAGATGGTTGGAAATGAGGAGTCCATGTGTCTACTTGGTGTCTGTGCTGTTGCAGTATTTGTAGGCAGCGCTTCGGTCTTTCCTTGCTCATTCATATCTATGTGTTTGACCTTGAGCAAGTCTCTAAGCTCCGCTGTGCCTCAGTTCCCTGACTGTCCAACGACAGCATTCCCACCTGTCTGCACTGGAAGCCCGTTTTTTTAGTAAATCTCATTTTTTTTCTGGACAAGGAATTTCTTGTAGTTTCCCATGAGATTGTTCTAGTATTATTCAGGGAAAAGAGATGAGACCAGGAGTACGAAGCTAAGCAAAATGTGTATCCATTATCACACTGATGGGTTCAGCAGCCTCTTGGCAAATCCAGTCTCAGTGCAATCTGGTTTTCTGTGTTTTGGAGTTACGTTTAACCCGTGGAGGGTGCTTATGGGAGAGGGGGGTGGTTTTCTGGGGTTGTTTTTCTCCCTTTGTCAAGTTACCTACTGTGCAGGGTGCAGTTCCTCCTGGGATGAGTTGACAAATAGTCCGTCCAAAGTAATCTTGATGTATATCCAAACCTCTCTTCAAGTGAAGCCAAGTACTTTGGCAGGTCCCTTTTGCAGCGAGGTGCTCGAGAGCTGACAGCCGCGGCACTGCTGAATGGGCCAACACAGGGCCAGTGCTGATTAATGATGCAAACACAGCGCCGAGAAGCGATGCTTGAGCAAACAGGGGTGATGTCAGCCCTAGCAACAGATGGCAAAGCCCATTCTCCACGGGCTGCTCGAGCGCTCGATGCTGGTGAATAAAGAACAATAAGGGTAGCACAGGGTTAACCGCCACTTTTATCAGTGTTTTTGTGCTGGCTTAGCTCTTTCACAGCAAAATGTCAGTGGCTGAATTGATTATTTTTTTTGTTTTGCTGTCCAAACGCAAGAGAAAAGTGGCCACAAGCAACTTTTAGCTCTTGGGGCCTCCTGCTAAAAAGGGCATAATAAACATCCTTCCTGCAAATGTGGCAAAAGCAATTGAAGGTGGAGCTGTTTTATAGAGGTTTCTGATGCTGTTGCAAATTGTTATGGGTCAGTTGCTATTTCTAACATAAACCTCAGCTGCTCAGGGTGGCTGGAAATGTCTGTGTTAATTACCATTAGGCTGAGGTCTTGTCTGTAGACACAAGTTGTATTGCTTTAACTACACTGGTATCATTAAAGCAGTACAAATACCCTGAAGTTAATGCAGTTACAGCAGTATAAATGAGATGATTGTTTATCTCGCAATCTATGCTAGTATAAAGCACCTTTATACCCATATAATTGAACTCACTGGGGGTTGTGCCAGTGTAAATGTTTTGGTACAAAAATCAATAACTGGCATAGTTGGAGGCAGGAGGCTGTCTGGGGTCCGGCAGGCTGGAAGTGCAGCGCTGCAGCAGCTTCCAGACTGAATGCTCAGCTGTTTTTGTTCTTAATCTATCATTCTTGTCTTGACCTAGAAATAAAATTGAAAGGAAAGTTGAATTTATCTCAGCGGCAGAAATAGGGGTCGCAGGTGCTATCTCACTCCTTGAACTCCAATGGCCAGAGGATGAGGGAACCGTCTGAGCCGCAGGACAGGAGAGGTCCCTCCTCGCACAGAGACGTGGAAAGGGGCCAGCCAGCAGAGGATCTCAGAGAAACATCAATGACGGGAAAGAGAGTGATGTAGCCTAAAATAAGGGATTCAGAGCTGCTTTACAGCTCCCAGACAGTTTCTGGGGCTGCTCTGATTTACGCCATAAAGCCACACTGACAGCCCCAAATCATGAAGGACCTGCAGTGAGAGACAGTCCCGTTCTGCCTCCCTTGTCTGCCTGCTGGGTTTTATCTCTTAGGACACAGAGGGTGGGACTCCTCTTATCAAATTCTGTAGTCATCTGCACCTGAGCTAGTTTTGTAAACTGCCTTTATAATGACTGGAGAGACATCCGTAAACTGAATATTGTCGCTTCTTAGCTTGGATATCTAAAATAAACTATATAAACCATGCTTAAGAAGTGCCTGCTTCTTTCCTTTGACTGTACAAGGGGGTTTGTCAGCCAGGTAGGTTGCAGGAGTGTACAGTGAGTCTTACCCGTACTGGTTAACCAGGGTCCTCTTGTGGTCCATGGCACCTGCGCTAACCCTTGGCTTTGAGAGGGATTTCAGTGGTGTGGCTGGGGGAATACTTACTGACTCCTGGAAAAATCCATGTACTAAAAATGCATTTAATCTTAGTTCTTTGTCTTCCTTCCTTTGACTGACAAAGCAAAATTTTTTTCAGGCATAGGGTGTCTTAGTGAACTTTCAATGAACTGTTGCTCATTTCACTTTTCAATGAACTGTTGTTCATTATTTTGTTACTTTGCACTGTTGCTGCCTCGATACATTTCTGCCTGCTCGTACAAGCATTGCCTCTGGAAGAGAAATGGCTGCTGTAACTCTTCGTGCATCCCTGGTTTTGTACGACCATCATCACTCTGTGCAGCAGCTACCAGGATTGTCCAGGTGCTCCAGCAGTGCCCTCAACTCTGTGTGCTGCTGTTGCCAGATATCACGGCCTTTTTTGGAAATTGTGGTTTGTTGTTCATGTGATTAGATCTGCGCCTAACCTGGCTCCAACAGAGCCCCATCCCAGCTGCCAAGCAGTCTGCAGTCTCTGCTCCCAGTTCCTGCATGTCTCCATGATACCCCAACCCACTGGCTCCAAGCTCAGTGCAGTGTGCTTGGGGTAGATTTGAGCTTTAAAGAAGCTGACAGTGATTTCCTCCATCTTAAAATATTTTAAATACCTAATCCATTTGCCTTTTGTCTCTGGGTTGTTTTACTTTCACCAAGCACATCCCAGGTACCTACAGCAGGTATAACCTGATCCTTTTGGATCCTACAGGACCAGTTTCTAGACCTAGGGCTCCGCTATAGAAACAATACTGCTAGTAAAATGAATAATTTGGGTGAGTGAGAATGCCAAATTGATTCATAAAGGGTTATACAGCAAAACCACTTAAAAGCATCGTCATGGGATCCTGCTGTGAAATGCCAGTCATCCCCTTGCCATATGAAGCCCGAGGAGCAAACGCTCTGCATGTTTGAAGGAGGTACTGCATCTTAGCCTTAAAACCCCAAAAACTCATGTTTTCTCCTTGCTCTGAGACTTTCTGTCATGTATTAGTACTTGATTTTTATCCATATTTACCCACTTTTTATCCCAGGAAGGAGTCTCAAAATTGCTCATATTCTTAAAACACAAACCTGAGAGATAAGAGTTTTAAATGTGCTGCTGCTATGGTTTGCACCCGTCTTCAACATGTAGTTTTATTTTTATAGCTAAGATTCCCTATCTGTAAAATAGGAGAAATCTGTTTAAACCATGGAGGAGTTAACCTCATACCTCACACAGGCTTTTGGTGCTGAATTCATTGACATTTATGAAGTACAATGTAATCTTTGTATGCTAGATGTTGTTAAAGAACATGACGTTGAGGTTCTTAGATTTTCCTGGATTTTATTTTTTTAATTATTTTTAAGTGCCTGTTGAAAACTATAAAGTCATTGAGAAATGAAGGTTTATTTCCAACTTCATAAAACATGTTGAAAACTATGGAAAACTGAAGTAACTTACTGTTGGTTTGAGTCCTGTGTCTGAGGCTGTTTTATTCCCTTTAGTACCAAATAAAAAAATTGTAACTGATCTGTAAATCAACCCTTTGATGCAGTAAAACTGCCAGAAACCAAAACTGCTCTGGCTCAAATGATAGACACTTATTCTGGCTGACAACTTATACTTTTAATTGGAAGCTACAGCTTTCGAAATGAATTGGACAGGGTGAAATCATCACAGTCTTAGATGTAGACAATGACAGAAGCCAGTATGTTCAGTTCTTTTCGTTGAGGCTTATAACACACAGGGAAAGCTGCTGATTTTACTGGATTGTGATTGAAGATATTTGCCCTTCACTGAATAATGAGCTTGCAGTCACGTTTTGCTGGAATAGGTTCTTTGTACAAACGAAACTTAAATCAGAAGAAAGTTAAATCTCATTTCTTACTCTCCGATCAAAACCTTCATGCTTGAGCACCTTGTAGGGAGGAACATTAGGCTCACATTTCTGTAATCTTATTTGTTATTCAAGATTTGCTGCTGATAGCTTAAACTACTGAAAAAAAACCACCCATACAGCCTTAAAAATGGAAAATTGATTCATTTTCACCACTTTGCAAAGCCTTTCATTATAAAGAGGGAGCAGAGCAAGTAGAAAAGAACTGCATGCATCCAAAGTCACCAAATCTTTCCACTTGTTCCCAGGGCTCGGACAACAATGCCGCTATGAAAATAGCTCTGAGGAGGAAGAGCATGCTGGGTAATGAGATGCAAATGAGCACACCAAGCATCCCACTCTGCTTCAGAGCCTTTGTATTCAGTAGTGCAATAACAACCAGCTTTTGAGTCATGATAGGTTAGCACAGAATAGGTTTCACAATGGGTGTGTGTATTATCCTCATGGTTCTCCTCAGCTTGTGGTCAGCAGGATAGTTAAACGTGGCATCCATTTTACTGAGAAGTCGCCTAGATTAAAACTAGATGAAATAAGAGTGTCACAGTTAAGTGTAGCAAAACTCAATGCAAGACCTTGTGAAGGGAGAAGGGCATTTTATTTTATTTAACTTGCTCTGTAAGCTGGTTTTACCTACTCACACTCTCATACCCTACACACCAAGGCACATGTATCCAAGTGCTATGGCCAAGATGACTCGTATGGGAAACTGAAGTCCTCAGTCTGTCTCTTGGGTTCTTCTTGACTGAGAAGGAACTGAGTTTTGGACAGGTCTTTTAAAACATTTAGGAATTAAGCACATTCATAGAAACATAGAATCATAGAATCATTTAGGTTGGAAAAGACCTTTAGGATCATCAAGTCCAACCATTAACCTAGCACTGCCAGGTCCACCACTAAACCATGTCCCTAAGCACCACGTCTACACGTCTTTTAAATACCTCCAGGGATGGGGACTCAACCACTTCCCTGGGCAGCCTGTGCCAGTGCCTGACTACCCTTTCAGTGAAGAAATGTTTCCTAATATCCAATCTAAACCTCCCCTGGTGCAGCTTGAGGCCGTTTCCTCTTGTCCTATCGATTGTTCCTTGGGAGAAGAGACCGACCCCCACCTTGCTACAACCTCCTTTCATTCCCCAGAGTTCACCTGTTTGACTGCTGTCAGTCATCTCCTTGGTTTACCAATATAGACCATTCATTTAAACCTGACTGTTGTTTCTTCTGGTGCTTTCACACACATTTCCATTCCTGTTTCATCCATATCCATCTCAATATTTTTGATAGGGACCTGTACAAGAGAGGTAGCTAAGAAGGAGACTCGATTTACTCAATTGGAGGGACTAAGGAAGGAATAGAGGAGTAGCTCCTTGGGCTCACAGTTCTGCCATGCAGGTCTGGGAGGACCTCAGAGCCCCATTTGTGTGACCAGGAGAGAAGCACAGGTGAGGCCTGGATCAAGTCACACACATCCCTCTTTCAGGTAGGTCAACATCATTATCTGGGGCCTTCAGAGGGTGAAGAAGTAGGATATGAGGACCTATGCACTAACCAAGAGTTGAAAGGAGATGGTAGAAAGTAGAAAGAAGATGAAATAGGAGAGGGAGTGTATCAGCAGTGATGGATTAAAACAGCAGGGCTGGGCTTCAGGCAGGAGAAAGTAAAAAGCAAGTGGTGGTGGTTGTCCTTACAGCTCCAGCACCTCCAGCAGCAGCTTGCCACAGCCTCTGGATGCTCCTGCATCTTCTGTCCCAAAATCAGTACTTACAGTAGCAGGTCTCCATCCTCATTCCTTAGATGATGGCTGGCCCCTGCTTCTCTGTCATCAGCCCCATTGGTGGCAAAGATTTGCTTAACACATGCACTGCTTTCAATCTCCTACTCTGCCGGGATTGATGCATGTTCACATCTTCCCCCAACGTACATCTCCTCATTCCTCCATCCCCTCTGTACTCTCATCCCAGTCCCTTCAGGTTCTTTCTGAGTCACTCTGGGAGTTATAAATAAATAGGTGCTGTTGTTTAAAAGCAGCCAACAGGGATGGTGCTTGGAGTGCTGCTGAGACCCGCGACGGAGCAACTGAACATGGCGTCTGCTTGCCCTCTCCCTGCTCAATCTGCCTCTGCATGTGGAAGGAGTTCAGCCTGAGGATCCCACCTCTCACTTGGTGTCAAAGCAAGAGAGAGCTCTTTGCAAATAACTGATTCTGCTCCTCTTCCTCAGCCGAAGATTTGTTGGTACCCAGGACACACTCTGTTGCTTCTCTGCTCTGACAGCTGTTGGCAAGGCTGAGGTACTGAACTGGCTTTGCAGAGAAAAGCAGCTACTGCTCATGTTCTAGTTTTACTGTGCATATTTTGCTATTTGTTATGTGCTGAGCCACTGAAGTGGGGGGTCAGAGCTAATACTATATTTTACCCATTGATAACAATTTAAATAAATCCCTGCATAGAGAAGTAAAAAAAAAAGAAAGCAGAAAACCCTAGAAAGCAAAGGAATTCATTTCAGTCTTTAAAGAAATGATTTTCTTTACTTACTTAACAATAAATTTTGGAAAATGCTTAGTGCTGTTATGGCTGAGCTTTATGAGATTGTTAGTTAATAATAATATCTTACTCTTACACAAGTCATTTTTTCCTTTATAGATCACAAGGCACTTTACAAAGAAGGATATCAATTATCCCAGTTTTATGTAAGGGGAAAATGAAGCATGGAGACATAAAATGTCTCATGTAAGGTTACAGACCAAGATAGAGGGTGAGCTGGAAACCAAGCAGAGGTGTCTCAGTATGGTTTCTTAGGCAGGAGACCACCTTGGGAAGGGCAGCATATCTTGACAGTGCTGAGGTCTATCTGTGAGTTGCATGTCATGAAACAAGGCCATATATCTTTTCTATGAGGCTTCTTTCCGCAGCTCTGCATTCTGCCTCTGGATCAGGAAGGTCACCTCACCGATGAATCATTTTTTTATTAGAGATGAAGATGAGATTGACTTGACCTGGGGAATCTGCAGTTAGCACAAGGTGCCGCTCTCCCAGCGCTGTGGCTTTGCTGAGCTGGAGACAATTGCTGGTAATGAGGGATCAACGCCTTTCTTTTAAGCACAGTTGGGAGTTGGTTGTTTTCCTATTGTCAAGAGCAGTACTCGGTTGAGGGTGTGTGTGGAAAAATGCAAAATCACTTCTCTTTAAAAGGTAATGAGGGTGTCTAGATTAGGAGGAAAAACTGACAGCTGTGCCCTGCGCACTCTCCACACCTCCTCCACAACTGAGAGAGGAAAATACCAGGACTTCATCATGCTGTGACCTATGCATATGTTATACAAAAGCATACACTGGAGACTTTTTATTATTATTTTTTCCTTCCTTTGTTATTACATCATAATGTGCCAGAGAAAGAGATTGAACAATAATTCATAATGTATTCAGGCCCAAGGTGCAGAGTATTTTCACAGCCCCTTTCCACTGAAAGTGGCACCACCTACCCCCACCGCGGATGTTATATAAGTCTTCTTTCTTGCAAACAGTGAAATTAATTAGCATAAATTATAACCAGAGTCTAGTTAGACTCAGTTGCCGTTTTTGCAGAATTATGAGGCCTTTGTGCACAAAAAAATTAAAGAAAATTGTATAATGATTATGTGTGCTGGTTACTAAGCTAGCCACCAGTTATATATATTTATAGCTATTCCTGCCAGTAATAATTATATGCTAATTATAACCCAAATAGAATTCCGTAATTTCTTCCTGAAAATTAAAGCGATGCAGGGGGATGTTAAAATCTGTGCTGAGGCATCATATTAGCAATTAGGTTTTTAGGCAGCACTGCATTTTTTAAGGGAAGAAAACAGAAGAAGATACGAATGCTATTTCTATTCTTATGTATTCATTCAAGACTAAATAAAGGTTTTGAACTTGAAAAACTTCTTATTCCACAAACTGTGAACTTCCATGGGAAGTGTTTTAGGAGAACTAAGCCCCTGCATGACAGTCCCTCAAGGGCATTTGCCTAGTTGTTTCAGAGCATCGCAGCCCTAAGAGATGACTCAGGCTACAATGACACCGCAGAGAAATTGCCCATCAGTTGTTCTGGAGGAGCCAAAGCAGCTTGGGCACTTTGAGTATTATCCATCTTTTAATTTAAAAATTGCAACTGTGGATTACAGACTCTGTGTGTTTGATGGCGGCTCCACCACCCTGCCCCTGAGGGATCGTTTTTGAGGGGAGGCTTTTCGGGGTTGCAGGTTGAGCACTAGTTTCAACCCACCTGAGTTCAGGCACTTCACTGAGATGCCTGAGGTTACTTATGGTCCAAAGCAACCAGTCAGGTGGTGACTGGTTTGGCACAGGCAGGTTTTCAAACTGTGTCCTGCTGTCCAGAGCTGTTCGGAGTCTGGCTTCTTCCTGGCCAAACCCAGTTCACTGCCATCACTCTCTTGGTAAGTAAGAATAACTATGATAATCTCCACTCCAGAAATGTGAAAGAACTGGCACCTTAAATTGAACTTCCGTAGCAAGTAACGGTTGAGGGGTATTATCAAATCTGGGATTTGAACCCTACAAGTGGGAGATAACAAATACAATGTCAGTGGTAAAGAGCAGGAAGACAGGGTGAAGAAAAAAGCCTTGCAGTCACAGAACTATTTGTCTGACCTCCGTCATCTGCAAGACTTTCAAATGTATTTTGAAAGACAGTATAATTAAAAACATGGAAATAAATAGAAAATAGGGTAAAAGTGCTCATGGGTTTACCAGAAGATGTCATTGATAAGATAAATGATGTTCTAAGAAATGTTCCGTGTGTCATCTACATGGACTTCAGTAATCTAGTTGATACGGTTGCACTGCAAGAATTTATGAGGTACGAGGACAGGGAGATTAATAGTCGAATTGATATGTGCATATGGGTCTGGCTAAAGAGGAAATAAAAATGATGAGTCTTGAAAGAGGAATTTGCATGCTGAAGGGCACACATTAACAGATTATTTGAAGTACTGGCTAGACAAATTATCTTGTTTCGTGATTTCTTCAATGATGCTGGCTTCAAAAGTGGGAGTTTGCTCCAATCCAGAGTTATCAGGCATCGTCCAAGCAGGAGGGGTTGGGGGAAAAAAGAAGAAATAAAGGTTCCCTGAGGGTTCAAAGAGTAGAAATTCATCAGCGGAGTAAATGAAACAGTGCGTTTTGGGGACTAATAACACGATTGCCACTCTCTGCTAGACACGCATCCGCTGGAGGCTGCTTTAGCCAGGCTGTGTAGACATTATCTGGAGCACAGTGTTCAGCCTCCATCCATCAGGCTTAGGAGGGATGAGGGCTGGAACTGCAATGCAAGAAGAGCAATGGCAAATTCATTAGGTGAGAGAGGAAGCCAAAGGAGCTTGGCTTGTTTAGTTGACCAAAATGAAGGTGTAAATTGCGCATAAATGCAGTCTGTCTGGAAACCAGGGGCTTTCAACCATGCAGTCATGTTCCCAGACAGCCTTCTAGGAGGAATACGGGAAACAGCAAACCTGGCCACTTTTAAAATGGAGGTAAATATTTAGAGTGGTGAATTTGCCTGCAGTTGCTGAGGACTGTGCTGGCTGAGTTTTGAAGGGATGAAAGGGAGGCCCTCCGAGTCCCCTGTTCCACCAGAATGAACAGACTGGCACACCATATTGTCATTTTAAACAGATTTTAAGAACAAAAAAAGCCATAATCTGCCTTTATAGGAAAGCATAATCCAAATTCTTCATTGAAGTAAATGTTTGCTGTGCATTTTGTGCAGAATTTTGATATTTTCAGCAATAAGCTGAGGGAACTCTAACGAGAGACAGAAGGGACAACCAAAGAGGAATAAAAAGGTTTTGCTTCAGCTTCTCCTTTTTTTTTTTTTTCCCCAGACATAACCACACATTAGAAAACGTAACTGTTTTTAAAAGAAATCATTTTTTATACGTTGCTTGTTTCAGAGAGGTCGTTTCACTCTCATTGTCACCTCAGGAAAAACAATAAGGCAGCAGTCCTCCACGTAATTGCACTGGCTCGCCTGGTGGGTTCTCTTTCTTGTTCAATGAAGTATCATTCATTTAGATCAGAATACAGTCTTTCTAAATTAGAGGTTTACATGTGTAATTATATAAAATGATATGTTTGTTTACATCTCCAAGTAAAATGTACATCGTTTTCTATCATTTATCATTGAAATTCAATTTCACTTTGTCGATCCCTAATTTATTGCAGGAGATGAATGTGCTGTTAGAGTGTTTACAACGCCTCTCACTGCCTGTGGGTAATAAAATTACACTGGTTATTGCTATTCATTTTGACATTTCAGTGGTTAGGAATACGCGATAGTTTTACTTCCCTGAATATACGGTGGAAAATCCTAATGCTATTTATTGCATCTGCCCTTTTTTTTTGTTCCATCTAATGTCCTAAATTTACTTTCAAAGAGTAGAAGGACAGTTAACATCTGATTGCTGTATTTCTGAACAGCTGTGTGCTCCTTCCTGTGTTCAGTATATGTATGGAAAGGCTGTGTTCATACCTTTGTGTGTACTGTTAATAAATATTTGAGATTTCTAGTAAACTCATCAGTAAACCCATACAATCCCATATGAATTTCTGCAAATTCAACCTAGGGGATCTGGTGAACGAGCAGTGTGTATAACCAGTCGCTGAATTTATGGAACATTTTTGGAAAAGCAGTGTTTGTTTTACTTATTCCTTTTGTCTGTTTAACTTATTGGGTTAAAAGGCCTTTATTTTCAGCAAATTATCCCAAGGCATTTTTTTCCCCAAGCAGAGCTTTCAAGGGTAACTCTACAGAACATTTCCTTTGATATCTTCATCTGGTTTTCTTTCTGTATCCTTGTTCCTTACAGTATTTGAGAAAGGCAGATTGGGAACCGCATCCACTTTGGACTGTGACAAGTGCATCAGTGTTGCAGGATATTCAGAGGATCTCATGGGGCACAGTAACTCTGCCGAGAAAGCTCTCTAATTTTATATTCTTGTTTCCATTTTGAAATTGTTTTCTTTGAAGATGAGGATTGGTATCTTAATCAGGAGAAAGTTTCCCCCAGCAACCAGGGACTAGAAAGCTTTGAGACGAGACCTCGGCTAATCCATCCAGACCACCTCTGTGTGGGTGTGAGGTATAAGCCCTGACATATATGGTCCTGTGCTGCCTGGCTGTCCTGGTCAAAGACCCTGACACTGCGAGTGGAGAGGGTGTAAAGCATGTACTGCTATGACTCGCAGGCAGGCAGTATATTCTGACATTTCAATCAAACTCTGCGTAATAACCTGAAACCCCTAGTCATACTTTTAACACATCCCACACTTGTATTTTTTTGATGAAATGTTTTTTATGAATATGCATAGCAGGAAAAAAAAAAAGATGATTTAATAATGGACAGTAAAACATGCAGTAAATTGTATCCTGTTAGTCTTTTGCCAGGGAAGGGGAAGACATTGCTTTCCTACTCACGTTCCTGTCTCTATGAAGACACTCAACTTTGGCTTGAAACACAGGAATGTATTGGGCTTCTTTTACTTTAGCCTGCTTGTTACCTGTCATATACTCTCTCCATATTTCATCTAAACAAAGTCTGGAAATGAGAAATTAATAAAAGAGTTATTTATTTTTAAAAAATTTATTCTTTATACCGTAAAATTTGCAACAGTTCCAGAGACAGCAGTAAAACATGCTGTTTCTCCATACCAGATTCTGTTATCTTTTAAGCAGTACTTCAGGAAACAGCTCAGGTAAGGTTATCCATCCACAGGTTGAGGGAAAATAATTTAATTTCATAAGGAGAAGGCTATTGAACTCTCCTTGGCTTCATAGCCATATTAGGGAAATTCAATCTGTGTTAGAAAATAGCCTGTGGTGAACTGATTTTTGGTCCCTAAGTGCCATTGTGTTGAAAAATATGTGAATTTCTTCTAAGCCAAAGGTCAGTTTAGTTCACTATCACACCTACAGCCGTGGGCTGATCTGGATGTGTGGACAATAAGCATCAGAAGAAGCAAACCCACAGGAATGTTTCCCTCTGTGTACTATTGTTAAAGCTATCCAGTGCTTAGAAATTTCCTCTGCCATAGCCTTTACATTTAACAGCCCTTGGTGAATTTTGCTTCTGTGGCTCTCTAAGTCCATGAATTAACTTGCTTCTAACACAAATGTCTCAAATAATGCATTTATATTGAAAAAATGAACATTGGTAAACCTCAGAGCTAAATATACCTCTGTAAATATGTATATTTTAGGATAATTTTTAACAGTTACCTCATTGGATATATGTAAAATGTCACACACATACATATACATACTCAAAATATTTGACTATATATGGTATATATGTATGTATTTGTATAGCATGGTCTATCAGCCTAAGCACACACAGACATGCAGAGGTTTTATTTGTATGAGGACCCTTCTGTGAAACAAGAGAGCTAACTGAAGGCAGAACATGGATTATTCAGTTGGAAAATCCTAATTGGCAATTGGCTGCTCTAATTAAAGCATTGAAGGCAGAGTTAGCAGGCAGGTTCACATTTGTCCAGGTGCCATCACCCTTTCTGACTGCAAGAACGGAGGTAGCAAATGCCTTGAGTTTTCCGGAACAGAAAGTGTTAAGAAAACAAAGAAATGCTTAACTTTTCCAGCGTATAAATTAAGGCTTATGCGCATAGTCTGCTCTGGCTGACTAGTTACTAATTTATGGAATTTATAAAATAGTGTTGTCAAATAAATACATGATCCTCATGACAATTTGGGCTAGTGCAGTTTTGGCATTATTTCCCCATCTTCGGTTGTCACCTTCACTTTGATCAACATCAAATTCACCTAAGATTTGAAAGCTGCTATTTGCTTTTACTGTGTCTGCATTTCTCAAGATTCTCACCTTGCTTGCATATTATCCCACATTTCTTGTCAAGTTAATAATAAAAATAACCATAAACATAAGTATCTCTGTTAGCTTTAGGCCATCCTATAAAATGTTTTTATATTTCCAGTAGTGTACAAAACAAACTTGGATAAAGATTGGCAAAAATGTCAAAATTCAAATTAAATTTTGGAGCTCTGGTAGGATTACATGGCAGTATCACAACCTCCTGAGAAAGGAATAATTTGGATATGCAAATGGAAATATAGTTACTGAACTTTTTGAAATGAAAGATCTTGGTCTCAAATTACATTTGAATATAAATTTGTTTGCCTTGTTTTGTTTATGTTAAATAAGTTAATAATTTTCTGTGCTTTTTCATGTGTTCTTGACTAAAAATAAAAATGCAAAGATTGCATTCATCCAAGAGAGATTCTTAGCTAGCATAGATTTACAGAGCTTCTTTGATTGCGGTGGAATTGCGCTAGATTGAGCCCATTACCTGCATATCATCAGAGAGCAATGTGTACTTCTGGGTATTCCTCAGATATAGACATTTAGCATAGCCACATGTTTAAGCATCCAAGCAGAACTATTGTTCAAAAAAATACAATATATCACAAAAGACTCAGTTTGAGACAGAACATTATACCACTTCTGAATAACAAAGCATACCTTAGCTGACACAATAGAACCAACAAGCTGCTGCTCTCTCTTTCAGGTGTGCTGGCTTTATTATTAATAAAGATGCAGTTTTCTACAAAAAATATTATAAAGCATTAGTCATTCTGTTGAATTCAGAACTATTCCTGATTTTATGTCATCTTCAATCATCTGTACACACACAGACACACACACATGCATGCATCCACACACACATACCTGCTCTTAATTCCAAGACATCAGACCTATGATCAAGTTACTGTTTGCTAATAAGTTACATTTCCACATTTGCACTCTAGTAACTGCATGCTTCATTCATTGCAAATGCAAAGTAACTCATGTCGGTTTTGATTCCTTTCACTGAACTTTTTTCTTTTTTTCACTTTGCATCTGCAATGTGCTAAAAGCATTATCCCAAGCATCAGTGCTAAGTGTTGCTCAAATGTCTTGATCACACGTCTGAGCCCTAATAACTGGTGATTTGTTTCCAAGATGATGCATTGGCTGAAGATTGTATAGGCTGATGTATTGGTTAAAGTGTCAGGATTTCTTAGTCTTGGTCCTGTTCTTTCTTCTGTGTCACCATGGCTGCACCTAAGCTGTAAGGCAGGTCTCCCTTGTTGCACACCCCAAATCTCTGGTTCTCCCATCCAGACTGTAAAGTGATGGGGTGAAGGACACTGCTATTTCTTCTCCATCTACGTGCTGAGTTTCCTTTTAGAGGGGAATGATGCAGGAGAGGATGATGATCCTATCCAGTGTACAGTGAGCTGTTGGAAGGATGTTCCCCAGTTGGTGTCAGTTGGGACTTGTTGCCGTGTCCTGCAGTATAATGACGCATGTTGTGCAGGGCGAGCTTATTCACCTTCCAGCATTTCCAAACTCTGTAACGGGAGGAGAACAATAATTCTTCATTTATTAGGGTGAGAAAAGTACTCCAATAGCAAAAGTAACAGGTATTGTAGAAAAGCAGATTATATAAGAACATATAGTTATCTCCAAGCTGAAATATTGGGTCAAGCAATGTTTCACAAAACAGTTTATTTATATGGCTTGAGGAACAGATGTACCAGGATACACAGAGAGATGTTTTAACTCAGAAAGTCAAAGGAAAATATGAAATGCTGGGAACAGAATCACATAACCTTGCTTGTAAGCTGATGGTTTTATTGTAAATAACTTTTCTATTGGATCCAGTTTTCCTCTTCACTTTTATGGCTGTTCTTAAAGAATCATCACAGTTACAAATATCTCCTGCCCTTAGCAGGACCATGGTGTTTCCCTGGAAATTTAAGAGAAACCATTTGAGAAGTGTGCTATGACTTTTGAAGCTTGTTAGTGTTTTTGACTATTTTGTGAGAAATGTGTGCTGTATTTCCCAGCTGGCTTTGGACAGTTGTCCAGATGTCTGTGTCTAGAAGAGCTACAGCATGTATTGAAGATGGGAAAAAAGAAATCATCATTTTTGATCAGTCCCCTTGTGATTTTATATCATAACCAGCAGTGCAGCCTAACATCATTTCTTTGGGTTTATTTTTCTCTGTGAGTTATTTTCTTTAGATAATGCCTTTATACCATAACAGAGTGTGACAATTTAGTACAGTTGGAGAAGAACTAAAACTGAGATATATCCTCTTGTGCAAAGCCAAGTTTCTCTCAGTTGCCCCTGTATCTCGAAAATAAAGTTCTACATCCTGCTAAATATTACTATTATTATGCATCTCTGGCATGGAGTACTGAATACAGGAGGGAGGGACACAGCAAGGTTCTCATAAAACCCATTAAATTAATTTCTTTGAGACTGGAGTGGTAAAGCTATGCATAGTCTTAGACATAACTTGAATATATTTCTTTTTTTCAGTTTTGATGATTGGTCTTAAGCAGAATTCCTTGGAATACAGTTTTATAATCTGAAAGGACCAGATTCACATCCATACTAATACGTGACCATAAGTAAATAAATATTAACATGAAGTAGTTGAGATCTGATTTTATGTATAGTCATATTTTAAACAGTAGTGTTGTGTAGTGTGATCTAGCCGTGACTTCAGGAATGTATGTGGAAGTGAGCAGCCAGGAGACTGCAATGGGCCCACCATGAGTGTCGTATGGGAGAGGTCCTCAGAGAGCAGGAATGGAAACTAGAGGCCCCACGACTGCACACATAAATAACCAATTATTTCTACAGAGTATTGTTACAACCTAATGAAACTGCCCAGAACTGTCTTTAAAGCAAAAACAACTAGTTGTGCTAGCACCATGCTTCAGGATCAGGTCTGCAGAACTGATGGTGACGGTCTGGTTACCTGCCCTTTAGGACCAGCTGTTAAGTCTGGGTGATAAATCAGTTAAGATCTGCTACGTTTAAAATATAGGCAGTTCTGTCGTAGAGATTTGCCATATGTTCACACACCTCTTTTAGAAGGAAATTCAGGTCTGAAGGTACTCTGACCATTATTTCAGTCCAAAAGGCTCTACATTGAAAAAAGGAAAATAAAAAAAAACCTTTAGTGATAACAGTAGTTTTGTGAGGAGGAGCAGTAGTAGTAGTAGTAGTAGTAGTAGTAGTAGTAGTAGTAGTTGTTTTAGTTTTACCGATGAAAGACAAGTGCTATTCATTCTGACAGTAGTGATATTCAGTTTCAGATGTTAGCTGTTGATCTTCAAAAGGAATATGAATTCGTCTGCCTGAAGAAAATGATGAGGACAGAGACCTTCTATAATTTACAGCTAGACATTTCTTGTTTAAGAAGAAAGTAGGTGGAGTTCATAGTGGCACATTAGGAAGGAAGAAGGTGGAAGATGCTATAAAAATGAGCATATTCCTTACCATGGTTACGTTGTGCTTGATAAATATCCATAGTGACCATGCATGTGATAAACAGGGATATTTCCAATTTGAAATTTTTACTTTATCAGTCTATTGGGGCTGAACTTCTTTCATAATTAGGAACTTCTTCCTTGTATCTTTGCATTCTCTCTAGACATGGGGGGGATCTTGTGTGAAAGACACCAATTTGTCATCTGTGCTGTCATGTCTGTTTAAACTCATGCACTGAGTAGATGTCTCCCATATGGTGTAACTGTTTTGAATATTTACAGTTGCTCAATGCAAGCAATACCAGTTGTTTTGGTTTTTCAACCTTTTGCCAGCACCAGGTTCTTACATGTAATTGTAATGATCGACTCTGGTTTCTGTGACCTCCCCTTGGGTGTCGCTTCTGTGGTCTGATAGATCTTGTAATGAATCTGAAATATTGGAAGCAGAGTGGACTTTCCTTTATTCATTTCATCCCATTACTTCAAGTAATATTTCACCCCTTCTCACCAAAATAGGTAAAGTGATTACTCCAAGGAGAAGGCAACAGTGTATGAGGAGCTGTAGCTGTAGAAGCCTTCTGGGACTAGAGGTGTTATATAGATGTAAGATGTTGCTGATGGGTTTCTTTGAAGAATTTAGGGTCATCATGGATTTGTGTTTAGACGTTTAGCTGGTCTGATTAAATAAATAAGTATAATAGGTAATCTAGGGAGTAATAATTTTCTTGTCTTCCTTGGTAATCTTAGAGATGAGGAATTCTTGAGAACAACTTCGTCCATTGGCATTGTCTCCAAAAGCAGCTTTATCTCTAGGAAAAGTTGGTCCCTTTACGCTCATCAGAATCTATCACAAAACAAGCACATGATGCATTCTCCTATTCAAAGAAATGTTTTGTATGACGGAAAACTCAAATCTGCCCTTTAAATCTCTAGTGAGAACAGAATAAAACACTAAGCTATGTTCATAGAAGATATGCATCGCTTTTCTTGAGGGAACTTTGGAAGTGTTTCATTTTGTTTCCTTGGTATAAATCTCACAAGAGGTTAATCATTTCTGAAAGTACATTGCTTTAAAAAAAGATATCTTGATCGTCCTCATGTAAAAGGGTACTTTATTTTAAAGACTCAATTTGAGCATGGAACAAATTGATGAAATTGTAGTACAAAACCTTTAATGCATTAGAATGATTACATTTGGAAATCATTATGTATACAAGTAGTTATTACAGAAATAACCTTCTTTGTCAAGTATTCTTGGCGTGGAAGTAATCAGCATCCTATCCCATTAATTGTTTGAGAACTCTGAAATCTTTAATGAGGTTTTTTACAGAAGGATTTCAGTCAAATGCAAATGATTCATTGAAGCAGTTAATCATAAGACAAATAGTGATTCTTTAGCAAGTTTTTTTTTAGCCACTGTAATAAATGTAGCATGTTAACTGTAGATACCCAGCTAACTGTTTTTCAGTTACTTTTCTCGCAGCATTTTTCTTTAAAGATTCATTGTTAGTCAGAAAGTCATAATGGCTGCACTGAGAAAGAAAATGCTTGACAGATGTCAAGAAATCTGTGTCTGATATAGCTTCAAATAGATTTTTTCCCTTTGAGTGTTTGAAAAATGAATTTATTTCTTCTGGTCAATAGAGACATGTATTTTTCAATGGGTATTGACAATCAAATCCTATCCTTTTTTCACAGGTCTGATTACAACAACGTCAAGAAAATTGGATCGGGAGCAGCAAGCAGAGCATTTTTTGGAGGTAAGATTAAGTGGAAAATATATGTTAAAAGGTTAACTGATTTTTGTAGTTTAAAATCACTTCTTCCTGTTGCGGGAGAGTGGTATTCTCCCTTCTCTTGATGTATGACAGACTCACACAAAGCTGGGAATTGCCTGATTATACAGAAGAAATACTATATTTTACAATTCATGATCACAGGAAAAAATTGAACAAATATGCACAGCACTTGTTTTCCACCTCTAATCTGCTTCAGTTAAATCTTTTATTCTCACTCTTAAATTTTATTTGTGACAAAAGTCTAGAATACCCAGAGCAAAATATTTTTTTTTTAATTGGTGGAATCATCCCAGCCCTGCCGAGATTTTAAGTCTCACGGGTTAAACATGTTTAAAGTTTTGCATCTCAGATCTAACATACAAACTATTCTTTTAGATGAAGGCAAACTTTGACCTTGCTCACATTCACTGATCATCGGAATCAATTAATAATTTCTTAGCTTTCACTTATTGGGACCATCAACGACAATTTTCAAGTTAAAAATTGCCCTCTAAAAAGAGTGTCTGAACCATTCCCTTGGCCCTTAGACGAATGTTTCTCTTTATAAGTAGCTCACATATGTTGGATATGGAGTGATGTGCTTGTAAACTACTGGTTTTACCACGTGTTTTCTTTCACATGGCTGTACACCATGCTGTGTTTTTTTTTTCCTTTGGGTAGAAGATCCTTGACTCTGTTCTCTTGTCTATTTGTGAAATAAAGAACTCTTGATTCGTGTTGGTACAAGTAAAAAAGAACCATATTGTCCCACATAATCAATCATTCCTACTATGTTTTTTAGGAAATTCTCTTCAAATCCATACAAGTTAAAAAACATCTGGACAAAATAGTTCCCAATGCAATCTCTCTGTGGCAGCAAAATGTAATAAAATATACTTTTATGTATTCCATGGTTATTTTTGTTTGTTAGAAATCCCAAATTATTTTAATTAGTGCAGAACACAGGAGAGAAGGGTTAATTTATTACTGTACAAGTTTGGTTTTTTTTTTCTTGATAAATCGCTGCAGATTCTTACACATCCCAGGCCATAAATAAATGGAGGGAAATAAAAGGATTTTCCCCTTTTTAGGATTTATTAAGTTGGAAAGTTAGTAAAGTAATCATGTGTTCCAATAACTGCAAGCGTTCCAGTTTATATTGTCAGAGAAGATCATGAACTGAATGAAATTGGCATTGATTTTGAAATATATCTATTGATGAGAATCTTAGGTCTGTAAGTCTCTTTTGCATTTATGTGTTTGCCTCAGAGACCTCAGTGAAACATGCCAAATTCACATTTGCCAGAGGATTCCCATACAGATGGGGAAATGTGGCTACTAATAAAGAAAAAAGAAAAAATAATTACTTATAGGAATTAGGCTTTAGTCATCAATACAAGTTAATATATTCCTTCCTCTGAATTTTATCTTGGTTGAAAAAATAGCCCTCTGCAAGATTTTGAGGACTGAAGATGCACTAGAGGGAAATTGGTGTCATAGGTTGCTCCAAGGCTTGTGAATGGGGAGTGAAGTGGAAGGCAGGCTACAGAGAAGAGAAACACCTGAACAGGGTGTTCTGGAGAAGTGGGGAGAGGACCACACTGTTGTAAAACCCACCTGGGAACAGTGTGCGGGAAAGGGAATCGGACTCTGGCAGGGACATGGCCCCGATGGTCAAATTGACCCTTTTTGCTGCTGAAGAAACATTGACCATCGCCACCTCTTGGGAGGTGCGTTCCTGGGGATCAGAGCAAATAAGCTGCTGGGGATCCGGAGCCAGGCTAGCCACACTGTGCTTATTCTTGTGGCACACTCATAAAACATTTTCTAAAATGCCTGGCTGTCTCTGTGTGTAATTAACCCCCTGGGAAGGCCTTAATTGCCGAGACAACCGTGGTCTCCCAGTAGTACAGTATTTCCCTTCCGGCTTCATTTCATATCCTTCTTCCAGTAGTCTCTCTGGTATAAAAGAGAGCAAACTTGGCTCGCTTTGAAAAGCTCTGATTAGTGCTTGACCTGGCAACCCTTGCTCCCCTTTGCCCAGTGAGTGTGTGAGGCACTGACAGACCTTTCCTAGATACAACTTTTTAATTATTTTTAATAAGCCTGTCTTTTCCCTACCTGAATTTGACAGGGTTGCTATACCCGTACTGGCCAGTACTTACTGAGCAAATTCCATTACTAACAGTATTTCCACCTCTTTCGCAAAAGTTGTTAGGAAAACGAGGTGAAATAAGATGGCAGATAGTCATTGTAATTGTGTGTAGTGCCAATGCTCGTCTCCAGACTGCCACCTGTGATGGCTTAGGGTGGCTCTTCTGGAGTCGTCTGTCCCTGTCCATATTGGAGGAAACATGAATTACCAACGAGGACTGGATGTGTATTTTTAAGGCTGCCATGCTTAGGAAAGGTGAATCTAAGTGACTCCCATTGTAAGTACACAAGAAGTCTGTTGCAAAGTAAGTACTGAGCCCAGGTCAGCTATGCATCTCTTCTTCCTCCTTTAATTATCTTCTTTGGAGGTATGGGCCTGTGTCCATGTGACAGTGGACGTTTAATGGTACCCAAGGCTGCTGTCACAGGACTTGCACCTACCAGAGAGTCTGTGCCAAAGTGAGCAGTGAAACGTGTCTAGATCCTGAGTTAAAAGATGCATGAAGAAGTCGGAAATAGACTCCCCTTTATAATAATTGAGATTTTTTGTTTGTTTTGGTAATGTTGTTTGGGGAGGGTTTTTTTTGTCTTTTGGGCTTTTTGGGAGGAGAAAAAAATATTTCTCCCGGATTTTTCATTGATTGTGGCATTGTCAATGATATTTTTTTCAACTCCCAAGTTGAGGGCTTAATTTTTTTTTGACACATTTGTAATGTCTTGCAAGGCTGCACGTTTTTCAGTGCTTGTTATCAGGTAGAATTTTTCTGCTTAGGTTTAAATTGGATGTCACTGGATTTTATACAGGATAGTCTCTTGCTTTAGTGGATTCTTACTAATGGAATGGTTCTGCCTGAAATGGGAAAAAAATGACCACTTGATTACATTACATTCTCACATGAAGCAAGCCAAAAGCATTTGTTAAATTAAAGATTTAACAAATCTTTAAAAGATTCTGTAGTTGAGATGAAGTATTTAAATATCCATCTGAAACAAGAAAGGTAATTCTGAGATTTACCTTCTTGCTTTGCAAGCAAATTAAAATAGCAATGTATTTCCAAGTGAGGTGCAACTGCAGGTTTCAGGTGATCTGTCTTTATTCTCATTCAATAATGTCTTTATCCTCCTTCAATAATTGGACACATCATCCTCTTTCCTTCTTTTACTTCCTTCTTCTTCTGGGTATGTGTTGTCTTCTAATAATTTCTACGTTAACACTTAACTCTATCTGCTCTTGTAAATTATGTAAATTTTAGGAAATTATGCTAATTTACTAAAAAGAAGAAACTAGAAGTTGAGACTATTAGTGGAGTTTGAGCTATGGAAAAACACAGAAAATTGTCTGTCTGTTTTTTCTGCCCACATTTTTTGTAGATGCGTCCTAATCCTGGTCTGACAGCTTTACAAACTCTAGTGATTTTGCTATGTGATTTTATGCAAACAGCTGCT
Organism: Theristicus caerulescens; assembly: GCA_020745775.1. Taxonomy (NCBI): domain Eukaryota; kingdom Metazoa; phylum Chordata; class Aves; order Pelecaniformes; family Threskiornithidae; genus Theristicus; species Theristicus caerulescens. The sequence goes on along the minus strand of CM036559.1, from coordinate 121,959,360 downwards.
GGAGTGATGGATGTCCAATAATAAGTGTAAAAATTAAACCTTTTCATGCAGGATCTCCATCCTTGTGTTGTGTCAGCTGATTTTGAGATGTCCAGAATATGAATAATTCCTGGTCTGCTTTCCAGTGTACATGGGCAGCTTGATGGGAGAGGATTGTTGAATGCAGGCTACAGTTCATTGACTTGCACGTTCAGCCCGGAAAGTGGATCTGAGTGCATGATTTCTCACCCTCAACCGTTTCTGAACACACTGTTACAGATGCTGGGTTACTTAAGCCTCCAACGCGGAAAGCCTCTGCAAAACGCACGCGCTGCTGGGGAGTTCAGTTTGCTGGGAATTGCTGGGGCAAGACCTGTCTTTAGCAAAAGAATGAGCCAAAAGAGTTACAGGCTTCAGTGTGCAATTCTAGCAACAGTATTTGAAACTTTATGATTGGAGGGATAAATTATCTGTAGTGAGAGATGACCTCTTCATCCTCTTGATAACAGTATATTGTAAGTTGGTGCTTTTAAAGTGCTGAGGCTATTTAGTCTCCTCTTGGTGAGTGCATGTGGTGCAGGCTTTTAAGTCATTTAGCCAGTTTTGAAAATTGTGCCCATGGTATCTCTCTGTTCCTCCAAACTATGTTTAAATTTACCACTGTAGATTCATTCAGAAATTAACTTTTAACATTTGTCATGGTGGAAAACTTGTCTATTCAAAGCCTCTCTAAAGAATAAAAATAGTTGCTGATAAGCATGGTCAGAACTTTAAATCTCTTCAAGAGTGACAAAGCAACTGAAGACAATAGGTTTAAAAATACTGTTACAACAGCCTTAGCCTTTCAAGGTCCGAGTCACGTACCATAATTAATGAGGAGGAGAAGTGGGAGCAGAGTATTGGCTTAGTGCAGCTAATTTTTAGCCAACTTAGTGCTATCAGAATAGTAACAGTGCCTCTCAAGTGCCTTGCTTTTGTCACAAATCAGTATATACAAGCCTCATCAATCTTCCTGCTGTGATGCTTGAGCATAGCTCTGAGAAGGATGTCAGTAACGGTGCAAGGGGTTGTAATGAAGATAAATTGGTAAATCTGATGTGAGTGTCAAAATACATGGGCTGCATGAAGCATATTGGTTTCTATTTACTGTAAGTACACTAACAGGGTACAATAAACTGTATTACATAGTATGTATTTATACGCAGTAATTAGAGGGAAGCATAATAATCTGCTGTAATTGTAGCCTTCTAAAAAGAATTCAAATTTCCACTCATTTAATGGGAAGTTGTAATTGTGAGGGGAATTTTGATGGAGGGACTTTATTCCACTTGGAATTTGGTCTGGAATATCACAGAGGAAATTGCTGCTGGAAACCTTGTGGCCACAGTTTGCAGAGGAGAGGGGGTTTAAAATCTTGAAAAGTAGCATTTTAAAATAGCTCTGCCTTTCAGTTCTTCCCACAAACACCACGCTGGTGGTTCAGCGTTGGACCAGCACTGCGTTCTCTGCCATCCTCCTCTTTTTCTCCAGCATCTCCCACGCAAGAACTTAACTGATTTAACCTTGTTTTGCTTTTGAGCCTATTCAGTTAGGCTGTAGGCTTTGCTAGTGATGATGCCTGAAGTCAGTGGTCCTTTGTGAGAAACTGCAGTGTTTTCTGAAGAATATAGGCAGCCGTGTGGCAATATGCTCATGTATATTTTTACAGGAGAAGTACAAAAGCTGAAGTTCATTGGGTTTATGTAGCTGAATAGTACTCTACAGAACATAGATTGCTTAAATCCTGGATTATGAATCTGTGTAAGCATTTGTTTCATGGATCTTTAACATTGCCCACATTTGGCAGGGAAAGCTGCATTTTTTCTTGGTGACATGCTGGTGATGGGGTAAAAATGAGGCACTGTGTCTGATTGAACATTTTGTCTGAGGTTTAAATGGCTCCAAAGGCACATGCCTTTCCCTTTTTAACATTGAAGCCTATCAGATGATGCAAGGGAAATTAAAAAAATCGGTAAACAGCCTCTTATTTCCAGCTTGAGCTTAAAAATTATTACTGGCGGTGCTTGCTGGAAATAAGACAACTATTTTTTATTATTTCGAGGACACCTGAAAGAATTTTTAGTGGAAGAGTCAGTATGCAGAGGCAACTTTCCAAAAAAGACAATGAAAGCTGCTTCATGATGTCAGCTTCAAATGGTGACATGTTGAACTTGAATGTCAACTTCAAAGTTGGGGGAAAAATGCAAAGGAAAAAAGCAAAGAAAGGGAAAAAAGGAAAGAAAGGGGAACAAAAGGAAAAGAAAGGGAAAAAAGAGAAGAAAGGGAAGAAAATAAACAGTTCTAAAAAAAAATCAAAAGCATGTTCATCTCATACTACCTCTACATGGGTTTACCAGCAGAGGGTGAAGCTGCCTGCGGGACAGGTCAGTGTGGTGGTGGATCTAGCAGAGACCTCAGTTCCTGGACTAGAAGGGACATGTTGAGATTGCTCATCCCACGCTGCAGATTTCCATTCTGCACCCTGTGTTCTTCAGGAGTTGTTATTCTGCACCAGCTTTCTAGAGATGCATGGGCTGCACTCACCCCTTTCCCCTCCCCTCCCGATTATTATTCTTTTTTCCATCAAGTTGCTATTTTCAGAAGTAGCCAACAACTTTCCAAAGGCAGGAGGTAACGGAGGTTAAAACTCTCTCTCAGAGACAGATTTGCATATGACATTGCACACTGCTTCTCATGTGTATTCAGGCAGAAAGTCTTACACAGCAAAATATGGGAAAAGTCCTGGTGTGATTCATCTGTCTGAAGTGATAAGTGGTCTCCTAGATTAGACTATTGTCTCTAACTAATGTGATCCAATAAGATGAAGAATTATCAAGTTCATCACTGAAAATATTACTAGTTCAGTTGTTAACTGAGTGGCCTCTGTGCAAGAGATATGAACAGGAATTTTAAACTGCAAAATAATTAAGGCATGGTGTTTTTACAGATTATTCTCTTTTCTTTGATTATTGCAAATTTCAATAGCTCCCAGATGTCCCTTTATTTTAGATAGCAACTTGAGAAGTAACACAGACGACAAAGCATAAGCATTGGGAAAACTGAGTTTAATAACATTTTTCTTCATGCATGTGGAATTTTAATTTGTTTTCTTATTAAGTAAGAAAAAACTCCTCATAAAATGATGATAATAGGGCAAAATAAGTTTCAATTAAAAAAAATAGAGCATTTAAATTCCTTAATATTCTGTGTTAAATTCAGGTAGCCAATAGGAAATGTACACACAACTCTGATGACATAATATATACCAAAGGCAAGGGGCAAGAATGGGTCCACATGTATCAAATAGTAGTGGTGACCCTCAGCTCATTTCATTTATTCAATGAAATACCAATAGCCTTGAGAGACTGGATGCGCAAAGAATGTCTGTGACATTTCCACAAAATTTGTAGACTTTAAGTCAACCCTGAGGATGCTTTGTTTGCTTTTTGCTTTGTGCTTATGGTTGATTTCAGTCTTCATTTTTTTAAAGACTGTTCAGCTAATTCTTTTAACTTTCTCAAAATTAGATTGTTTCTCTTAAAAATGTTTTGCACATGCTAACACCAGGATGATGTCAAGGATAAACACACTACCGATGGCTCAATTAGTACATCATTTATATCCAAGTATCTGATTCTGGCCTCTCTTGGAGAGCGCTTAAGCTCTCCAGCTAATCTGATACTGTATGGAAGTTCTTACATGGAAGGATTTTAGTCTAGCATTAAAAATCTCACACTTGTTCGGTTAATCCATTCTATTGATTCGGGATACCAATAGTAATGAAGAAAAGCAGTCCTCTTTTCTTTTAGAAGTTTAATGAACTTCCTAAATCAAAAATTTTCATAACTCAATGTGCAAGACTTTGGGTTTTTGTTATGAATGCTTGACAATTATAGAAATGAGTCAAATAGTTTATAGACCTTTCATAGATATATTGTAAGCTTGTGTTAATTTATTTGGGTATTAAAATAAAAAAGCACAGCACATTTATTATTTAATCACTCATGGAAGAGATTTGATTTTCCCAGTTCATCAATATATACGATGACAGATTTGCCATCTACAGTGAAATATTGCTCCAAGTATATTTACCACAAAATCATGTTTCACCAGCCAGTGAGTCTGCTAGAAATGGGCAGGGACCAATTGATATTACGATCCAGGTTTAAAAACCTATTAGCCATTTAGATGAAAATTTGACCCAGTATAAAGATACAGATGATTTTGCAAGTACTAATTCAGGTTCATGTTTTGAAGAGCGTGGCAAGATCAGAGTTGGCTAGGGCTAGGGCTTTGGTTCACACACTGCTGTCTACCACGGTTGTTGTGTCTCATTAGAAAAATCACATTTCTGATTGCTTAGAGCTTTGCCTTAGTTAAGGAATGATTTGCATATATCTGGAGTTTGCAGAGGAGAGGGAGCTTGTTTTACAGATTTCATGAATCACTGACCTGAATTGTTGGGTCATGAAATGAAGAAATGAAAATCCGCAAAGCACAGCGCTGTCGGCTTTTTCATGCTGGGCATCAAATGCCTCTTTTAGGATTTTCCTTGTGGATCCACAGCAATCTAGCAGCAGGTCTTGGCTTTAAGCACCTCATTGCATGCAAGCATGGAAGGAGATACTTAGCGTATAGGCTTCATGTGCTGTCTTATCAGGCATTTTCCACCTCTTTTAAAGGCATAACAGAGAAGGTGGAATTGTGCCAGGAAACAAATCCAGCCTGTGGGCTGCCACCCTGCAAGGTCCTGAGCATCTCCTGGGAGCCTAGAGGTGTATCAGCATTTCCTTGACCCTCTGGACCTCATTAAAATCTCACTGGACTTAGCATCATGCAGCTGTGAAGTCAAGTAGTGCAAGAAACTGACCTTTTGGTTAACTAGCATTATGTTAAGACATATGTGATGTCACTGTGGAGAGGGAAAGGCTTATTTATTATCCTGGGGGCTAGTTGAGTTCCTTTGCTTACCCTGAGTGGTGTGCTTAGTCCAGCTTCAGTAGCATTGATTTTCTTGAAGTTATCCCTGATAATACCCAGAACGAGAGCATTAGACATCAGCGCCCATGGCTGCATTTCCCTAGATATGTCTGAAAATGGGTGAGTGAACACATTAGAGAAAAGCAATTTAAAATATACCCAACACCTGTTTCTTCTGCTCTGTTTGCAGAACTACGAGATGGCAGAGCATTACATCAATGCAAATGGGATGGAAAAGTATTATTAAAACACCAAACATTATTGTGTGGTTTGAAAATTAGGTCTGCACCCATGTGTTAAATGCTGTTGAAACAGAGAGGGATATATTAATGGTCTTTCTTCTCATTTTATAAATCATTCCTCATGCTAAGCTTGTGTAGGCAAATTCTGTGGTTAATCTATACCAAGTTCTTCTTTTCTGTCAGGATTTAGGAGTTTGGTCTAATGTTGCTTTCTCGCTGAGGGATTAGCTCACAGATTCACTCAGGGTTAACAGTTCTTTTCTTCATTGTATGTTTCTTAAGATCTGTAGCTCTCTTTTTTATGGGCTGGAGCCCACCTACCAGGCCCAAATTGGTCAGATATACCCTTTCAGGGTGTCTCTTTTGCCAGGCTCCGTGCTTGGTGAGACAAAGAGTCATTGTGAAGGGCACGCTGCTTTGCTAAATCTTCACATTTGTTTTATGAATGTACCAAAGTTTTAATCTTCTGCAGAAGCAGCAGGAAATCTTTCACATGATTTTAATCTATTTTAGATGTACAGAGCCTTTGTGTTATCTGAAGCATGTCTGCTTTAGTGCTATATCGTGTTTTCTGTAGCATTTGCAAGACCCATCAGCTGCCAGACTGTTAATTTATGTCTGTAAGTGTGTGAGCACACACACATGCACGCACATACACATACATACACATTTTGTGGAGGTCTCAGTTTCCTGCCTTCTGGGCTAAGATCAAGCTGAGCATTGCAATTAAGGCAGGGGAGCATCTTCTTCCTCAGTTAGAAATACATTGCATCTGTACTAAAATCCTTTCTGGGCATAGGAAATCCTAGTATGCCTTTTAATTAATCCATCATTTAGAAACATGCACTTAAACAGGTTTTACATCCATTTGTCCTTTCTTTCAGGGCGATCTGTACTCAGCTGTTCAGAATTCATGCTTGTTATCTATAAAAAAAGTTAATTCTGGGATATTTTCACAGCAACTTCACTTGTTGCCACCATTCATACACGCCAAATCCAGCTACCCTGCAATACATCGTGGAGGGATCCCAACACTAAATCTCCAGTTCCTTTGACTTGAGTGGACTTTGAGTTGGTTTGAGACATGCTCTTTGATCACAGGCTGTTTCAAGGTCCACGGAGCCTGACTGGAGATGGTTCCTAGGGCATCCACAGCTTAAACAGTCCCTTCCCCGGATCATCTTCACTTGTGAGCCCTTCGATTTACAGGCAGCCTCTCCGCAAGGGAAAAACTGGAAGAACTATTTCCTTTTGCAAGTTCTATTAGATTTTGCTGTTTTTCCTACAGCTCTCTTTTCTTCAGCATGGTGAAGATCATCCTTATTCTTGAGTTCCCTTGAGTCATACTGTCAGTCTAGAGTCATATCACCTGGGTTTTGTCAGTGCATCTTCCTCTGACTTTTTTATTATTTTTTTTTGTCTCCACCTTGTTCATGCTTTTATTATCCAGGGTCTCATAATTTCCAGTATTGGTGATGTACTGAAAACTCTCCATTGCCTAAAGCTGCCCCCACCAGTCCATGCACTTGGTGAGAACTTCTTCCTCATATACCTTGAATACACAATACTTTCTTTGAGTCTCATCACATCCCTTACAGTCTTCTCACCATAGCCTGTAATATCATTCAATATTATGTATTTTACTTTTTTATCTGTTCTTTCAGATTGCCACCCTGTCCCTCGGCCACATAATCCTTCAACATGCAGCTTGAGCAAAAAAGGCATACTGGAAAGGGTGGGAAAATGTCATGCAAGAACATGGTAGTCTGAAAAAATTGTTTATTTTTTTATTTTATAAATAATTTGCTATGGCAAAAGTGCAACATTGTGTGAAATGTGCTGAAATAAGATTGGAGTATTCAGCATAATTTGTAACATGACACAAAGTATTTACTAGACACCTAGAGATAAGAAAACCTCTAATCAGGTTGAGAATCAGTTTAATAAGCATATTTGACACCTTTTTTCTCCCTAAATATATTATCATGGAACATAAGAATCCTAATGCTTTTCTTATCTGACTTCAGCTTGATAATAATCAGAGACCAAACAATTCTTTTGCTTTTTATGAAGATGTGATTTAAACAGAAAAGTACAAAGGCCCTGAAGCATCAAGTGCTATGAAATCTGCCCTCAAAAGCAGTAATTTTCTTTTCCCAGCCTAACAAATTTAAGTTGTCAGGAAACAGATTAATCTCCTCATTCTCAAATGTAATATTGCTGTTTGCTAATCTCTCATGATACAGAGCCATTGAAAATGTTATCATAGCAGTTCTAGAGTACATTTTATGTTTTGGCAAAAAACAATACTTTCTTTGGCAAGGAATATTCTAAATATTCAAAAGCAAGGATTAACATGAATAATTGAGAGCAAAAATGTCAGAATTAAAATAATGAATTATTTTTTCTCACATTCCCTGGGAAAGTAAAAAATACAAATATTACTAATAGCAGTCTGTCAATTTATGGCTTCAACTTTTCTGAGGACCAGCATGTTATCTTTAATCCAGATACCAACAAATAGCTTAATACTTTCTGTCATAGCCTCAAATATATTTGTTTTTCTCTGTGAATCTTGTTTCCTTCCACTGTCCTTCCAGATAATTTTTAAGGTGTTGTATAAATAAAAATGTGTTCTTAACCGTCAAGGCCAAACAGCTATTTTAAAGACTTAATTGAAAAAAACATGGAGAATTTAAACATGTGGGTTTATATTGCCACACTTTAAAAAAAAAAAAAAAAAACAACACATGACCACAGTTTAAAAAAGCACTCAGAAAATTTCTAGAAATTCATAAGTTTTAGACTACACATTTTAGCTAAGCAGAGATGATGCTTTATTATGTGATACATCAAAGTATGCTGAAATGCTATGGCCTCTGTTGACTGAGAGATGCAGAAGGCAATGAGACAAGTGCATTAGCTTGGTCTCAAAAGAAGACCATAATGTATAGCAGAAGGAATAAAAATGTTAACTGACATGTAAGTTTCGCTTGCATGTAGTCCTTATCCTCCTCACCAAAACCCTGTAGTTAAAATGGACCTGCACAAACTCTTTCTGTGTAGCTTTGGCCATATGTTTGTGGGATTACATTGAATACTAAAGCCCAGGTTTTGTCTTTTTTTTCATTGGCATTTACCAAGTATGTGTACAGTTAAGGATCTTTCACTATTTTTGTTGCAAACCACGAGATACCGTCTGAGTGCAGTCTTAACTGTAGCACCTCAGCCAGGGAACGGTATTTTAAAAAGTAAAATGGTATTTTCTTAAAATGTCTTCTTTTAGGCATTTAATTCTCATAATACCCGACTCGCAGTGTGACAGTATCAATTGAAAGCTGTGGCTTTTTTTTATAAAAAGAAGTCTGAAGCATACAGAAGATTTTGGTTTTCTGCAACACTGGGAGGGTGCTTGGTGATGGATCACACCGGTGATGGGACACCCAACTTGCAGCGAGCTGCTGAGCTCCCAAAAGGAATCCTTGCTGCTGCAGCGCAGTGCTCAGCATGATGCAGTCATTTATCCTGCTTCTTGACAGAGCAAATTACCCTACTCAGAGCTGTGGGCTGTGTTTTCAGTACCTCGTATAGTTCTTGCAGGGCTAATTTGGTGTCCCTTCCTTCTCCTCCACGCTGTAGCATAGACTGAGAGCTACCTCAGGACTTCCTAACTTGAGAACCCCCCTGGTTTCTCTGGGTGTGCAATACGCTCCAGTAGATCTTGGATGCCTAAACAGTAGTAGCTGAATAAATTACACATTCATGATCTATTTTCTAAAGGTTATTGAGCACACATTCACCAGACTTACATAGCAAAACAGGAACTGCATCTTAAACTTCACTTGATTGACAAACTGCCTTTGCCTCACTGAGCCCACAAATAAGATTTAGATATTTTGTCAGATCAGTAATCCATGGATTAGACCCTCTCTTAATACCCCCATTTCTAAAACTGGATGCACTTCTGGAGAACAAGTATATATATATTTTGTATACAGTTTGTCAAAGGAAGCAGCAGCAGCATGTATGGATGGTGTGCGCCAGGGCTCCACACCATGAGCGAGCCATCTAACCATGAGGATTAGCACATGGGGCTGACATATCTGATCTCCCTGTGCCAAGGGATCACGCCTCCTGTACTGATCCTGCACTTGTGCTGTTCAAGAGCTCCCATAAATCAGGAGCTTTCTTATGGCTATTTCCAACAAAGTACCCAGCCCCTTTAACACCTCCTGAGACAATCTCAAAAGCAAAGCAGCTCCTAAAACTTTCCTTTTTCAATCTCTTCTGCTACAAACCAACAAAGCAACTCATTAGAGAGACTCCTTATGCTTCCCCCATTTCTCTGCCTTCACCTAGTGAGGGCTAATTGGAGGCCCATAAAACAAATCCAGGAAAATTCTCCTTCTTCTCCCGTATATCGGTCTTGCACTGCCAAATTGGGCATATTGTCTCATGCAGTGTTTTATTGTCCCCCAGATCACATTATCGGTGGGGCAATCTCACAAAGGTTAATAGCATTACTAGGTTGTCTCTCAGTCTGACATTCTTGCTTATCACTCTAAATCCAGTCGTTTTACTAGTGGCGTTAGACATCTCTACTGAAGTTAATTGGATGCTACTTGCTGCTGACTTCAAACCCAACTCTATAAATCGTAACTCCTTGTAGCTGATTGTCCCTGCTCTTAGCTTTCATTTCACAACTGGGAAAAGTATGTGTGGGTTGATATACCTGGCTTTTCAACCACACTCTTTGACATTTGCAATCCAATTATCGGTCACCTTGGCCATTCATTCAGTCCAACTGTCCTCCCGTTGGTATGCCGTGTGTCAACACGTACTCCATATACTGCCCTAATGGGAAAATAAACAGTAAATTATGAGCCTATATAAATCCATTAAAGAATTACTGTGACTTCCATGGAAGTGAAACTGAAGTACTTTATGCAGTTGCTGGTATCCCAAGTTGGAATTGCTGCTCTGTATTTTTAGAAGGTCCCAGCTTACTGAAGTTAGGCAAGATAAGTATCTGTTGAGAGCTTTGGCGTCCATACAGTGAGAACATGAACCTTAAGGGCTGTGCATGGTAAGATTTTGATACTACAGTCTTGAATAAATGATTGTCATGAGTAGAAAGCAGTAAATTTATATTAATCATTTTTATTAAATATTTCCTTTCCCCAGATGGAAAGTACACTTCCTAGGCTCTACTGACCCTTTGCACAGCAGTGAATGCCATCCTGTGGCTGCAAAAACCAAATGCATGTTAAAGACTAATTCTGTAGAAGAATCAAAGTGCTAAGAATATTTTAAAAGTTGTAATCTTTTAAAATTCCTCCTGCACTGCAGGAATAGAATGTCATCTTCTTATTATTCAGACACATAATGATCCCTTTCCAGGACTCCAGGCACTGTGTAATTAATTAATTATAATAGTATTAATTGATTAATTAATATTAATAACCTGAACATTTTTAATGCATTCTGAGTGTTACTCAGGGAAATTAACTTTTTGGGCCAGGATTATTTTTTTTTTTTACAACACATTTGGAATGTTAAAACTTTGGGACAGTATTTCCTGTTGTATCGTTACCCCCAAATGACCTTGTTCCTGTACGCACACCTACTTATTTATGTCTGCAGTATGGTCTTGACACATTCTGAAAATTATTCATATACATTGCTGTTTGCAGGATCACTGGCTGTATGTGTAACAGATTGAACCAACAGGAAAAAAAAAAATGTTAAAGAATTATGTATGAAATTGCTGTTTCTTTAAAGTAAACAAAAAATCCCACGTTTGCCTGGGTATTAAAGTAAGATTCTTCCCAGTCAGTTATAATGCATACAGTGGTGGTGGTGCTGCGGTGGTGTATATCTTCTCTACTCTTTAGTCAAAGGGTTACATCTTTCAGGTACTTGTTATGCAGATGGAGCCCAGGGCTGGGCAAAACCTGAATGAGAAAGAAAAAAAAGCTGAAATGAGGTTGCTGAGCTCTAGGTGCAACCCTGTTCTCACCAAAGTCAATGGGAAAATTTCCATTGATTTCCAAGTCAGAGGATTTCACAGCTGGCCAGGTCTTTCTCCACCAAGAATATACCTGTAATTCTTTGGCTGCTCAGACAACATGAGCTTGGTTCAGCAGGGGAGTAGTTGTCTTTAGACTTTACCTGTGTGTCTAGCCATGCAGCATGTGTGTACCCCACCGTCTATGGTGTGGTTGGGGATGCTGAGGCTATTCAGGTGTTTGTGGAGGTCTGTAGAGGTTCAACAGAGCTGAAAAGAGAATTAGACTGACTACGTGAAAAACAGGGTTACAGTGAACTGGTCCCTAAACATACACTTAGCTGTGTCAGTCTTGTCTAGTGAAAAAAACCAAGGTTTTACTACGTCAGATGAAACCCAGAGTCCTAATGCATCCATCAGGGAAGCAGCTGATGGCTCTCATCCTTTATCAGCAGAACAGTTATCTGAATTTCAGTTTCACATCTTTTGTACTGGACATGATACCCGAGCCTGTTTTCCAGGCTGAGTTTTCAAAGGTGGAAATTGAATTTGGAAAAAGTAAAAAGGTAGTCCAAGAACGTGAGTTTGGCTTCAAAATCAGAATCTGCATGTTTTCCCTACATATAGTCCCGTGCTGATTCTCAACCAGCTTGTAAAATTGACCCCATGACAGTGAAAACTGGATAGTGGATATTTATAGGACACTTAGAAACAAAGACAAGTGGAGATTGAGATAATAAGGCTTGTCTGTGTTGCCTGTTAGTTGAAACTGTGATTAAATATGGCCCAATTAATGCTTGTTATCTGTCTAAAATTAATTTGTCACAGAAAGTTGTGAAGTAGGCATCAAGAAGTCAAGTAGAATTTTTTATTGCTAAAATCAAAGCAGTTATTGATTTGATTTAATTTAACCTGGTCTGACAAAAACAGGATGATATTGTCATTACAAAAAACTCCCTTGGGAAAAGCCCCAACAACCAACCTCCTTATTCATGCTTCTCTCCTTTACCTTATTATACTTATTTTTCATACTGATTTTCTGAGCATTTTTATACTGTTTTATATGATATTTTAGGATGTAGTCCTCATCTGACTACAAAAATTACTTTATTCAAACATGCATGAGTAATTGCTATCATATTGTCCTCTAAGTTGATTAAAATTTTACTTTGTATCTCATTGCTAACCAAAGAAACTTCTATCAAATAACTTGAATATCACAAAAAAATCATTTCTTCATTTTATCCTTTTAGATCAATGAAAATGGTCACAGCAGTTTTCCAGAGTGACAGTTCACTAAAGCTAGATAAATTTCTGAGTCCAAAATTGTCCATTTTTGCCTTTTGCAAATTTAGAATATCTCTACAGGATCAAAAATTGGGGACAGCACAGCCTGTACCCCTTAAAGGTCTGATTTTGTATACTTTCTACCTGGCTAAGAAATCCATTTTTTATTAATCAGGTTTTTAACTGGTAAGCTTTATTTTGAACGTAAAACTGTAGAAGCTTCATTTTTTACCCCGAAAAAACTAAATTACATTTAAATGTCAGAGGCTACTCATCAGGCTATCAGCTATAAAACTGTCTTTGAAATGTTTTACATGTATGTGTGGATGGATAGCATTCATTATTTCTTGCATATTGTGGAAAAACAGTGTAAGATGGAAATTGGATATTTTCAGCAATTGCTGATGGGACACAAAGTCTTTTACCTTGAGATCACTGGTTCTGGCTTTGCCTACTTTGGTATCGATCAAAGGCTTGTTGGTAAGTGATGAATTCTATGGTAGGGATATTTTTGGGGGGGAGGGGAGGCAGAGAGTAAGTTACTATCTGTAGTGAAATTGCAGAATTCATCACCAAAATTGTAGTTACACGATACATTTTCCTTCAGTGGCCAAAACTCTTAAGAAATTTCCCCCACCCTGCCTTGGGGACCTGGCATGCCTCTCCTTGTTTTGCTCTCTCACTGCCATCACTCGTTAACCATCTGCCTTTTGGGGGATTTTGTTTTCTTTCGACAGTTCATTTTAAACCCTGATTATTTCAGTAGCCCTGTTCATAGCACAGATGCACAAACAGTTTATTGACAGGTGAAGGTGGCTGCAAACTGATGACAGGGGAAGAACAAATGGCTGGAGGAGGAGCTGGAGATGGGGCTGGGTGCATCTTAATCTGCCTTTCTGCCAGAGACAAGGTGGTGTCATCCTCCATTAGCACAACCAAGTGCTACTTGTTAGAGCAATTTAAAAAAAAAAAAAAAAGAAGTATGATCTTTCTTTTGAAAATACTTGATTCTGCTTCATATAGCAGCATAGAATTTGGGTGCAGTGTATACCTATAAAGTAAATAACTTTAAGGAATTACAGTATATATCTTTCATCTCATTGGTGGCCAAATACATGTATTACCTCCTAAGTAATAACAATATTGTTTCAAGACTGACCATCACAGAGCCTCACCTAAAGGTGTTTCATCCAACATCAGAAGGCACAGCTGTCAACAGGACAAAAAATGTCTAGAAGTAAGTTTTAATATTATAGTTTAGGAGAGAAGACAGTATTTCCTTTGAAGCCTGAAGGTTTTAGTTGAAGTTATTATTCTATTGTAACAGAAACTGCATGTCACAATATTTCTAAGGGCATGCGGAGCAAGGTCCTTCTTTTCTTAGAGTAAGTTCAACAGCATGTACCATGTTAGCATGAGGCACTGCTGCTGACTTATTGCAAAATAGATGGAGGGCTATTGCCACACACAGGAAATCACCTGCACCGAATTTGAGAGTTTCTGCTAAAAGAGTTGCTGTACCTTAATTTCCCATCAGTTTGAATATCTGGGGACCTATACTACAAACTGATACAGCTGCACACCCAAGCAAGGATGTAAAGTATATATCATTTTGCTGCTTGATTAATTAACTCCACAGTGACTAGTACTATAGCTTGATTAAATTTTGGCAATAGATCAGCATATATTTTTGAGCTCAGCATTTCTGCTGATAGTTAAAACATAAAATAAATTATTAATATTAGGAAAAGATCTTGGAAGCATGGATAAAATCTTGCATCTTTATTAATAGCCAGAATGTTTTTCTCACATGATTACACATATTGACTGGTCTAGTATGAAAAAAGAAAGATTTAAGAATGTGTAACAATCTTCATAATTTTGAGGGAACTTTGAAGAAGGTGTTTGGTACCTGCGTATAGTGAAGATGAGAATCAAGTGACTTTTGTGGATAGAAAAGGAAGGATAACTGAATATTTGAGAAAAGGGCAGTGCAGTGAGCTTAGATGTTGATGTACACCTCTTTCAGAGCACAAAACCTGAAAGCTACTGTATTTCCTGAGTGCTGAGATAAGATTTTTGGAGAAGGGCATTATCTGTAAAGCTAGAGGGAAACTTATCGATATTTGATCACAGGTGTTTCTTATCACAAGAAAAGCAAAATCCACAAATGGCTGAAGTAGATATTCAGGTATGAATGGAATTACAATTGACACAGAGATTACTACTAACATTAAACTGCATAAATATCTTAATTTGCAAGCTTTATGTTATTTAAAGCTGCTTGAAGTAAAATATTCTCAGATTTGACTACTCCTCATTTTCTGTTCACAAAACCCTTTGATTGTAATCTTCACTATCAGCAGGAGCTAAACACCTTCAAAGTTTGCTGTGAAGATCAATACACAACTTTTATCTTCTTTCTCATTTAGAAGCTATGAGGGTAGTTATACTTCTGTTTAGTTATAGGTTGTTCCTAAAGAGGTTCCATATGCCTATAAAAATTATTTTTAAGCAATCACATATCAGTCTATGTTGTTTGTAAGGTGTCAGTCTGAAGGTGGGCAAATGCCCTTGGGTCCAGATATTATCAGAGGACTATTTGGAGTATATTCTTCTGCTTTCCAAATTTTTATTCATTATATGCTGGGGTAGTGAGATTCAATATTGTGGCCCCAGGAACAAAGAAAGGAAGTTCTTGATGTACTCAAAAGACCTTTACAGTTGTTATTTGGAGACTGAGGTTGATGTTCCTACTATGATCATCTCAAATTTTCCAGTTTTCTAGTCACAAAATTTGCAAACTGCTCAACGTGGGATATGATACACGCAGTTTCAAGCACCACTTCTGATGGTGATGTTATCACCTAGAAGGCCAGGAAGAGTCCTAGCTGAGCAATGTTTTTTCTTACCAGATGATTTCTGCTGAATCGTAAGTGATTACACACTACTGTTAGGCAGTAGAGGTGAAGATTTTCTGTATTTAACTCCACCAATGGAAGTAGGAGGCACATTTGGACTTCTGGAAAATCACAGAATCATAGAATATCCTGAGTTGGAAGGGACCCACAAGGATCATCGAGTCCAACTCCTGTCCCTGCATGATCAGCTTAGACTCACTTCTGAGCAAAGTTTTATCTACAGTTTGTCAAAAGCAAAATTATATTCGTTTGACATTCCTGAGGACTATAGTTTTCTTTTTACTTAGTGAAAAGAAGGGGAAGATAATTTCTGATATTGCCTAAAGGAATTTCTTTTAACATTGGACACGCTGCTCTGTTGTCCTGGGAATTTAATGGAGTAATGGTTGGTTCTGCACTTACCTTAGCATGTATTGATTGAAGAACGCTATAAATACAGCCTGATGCACAAAGGTTGCCAGGATCTCCAAACTGTAATGAACTTTAAAAGCAATGCCCATGAAAAATTACTATTTTTCTTTTAGAGAGTCACTGTCAAGAGCTATGCAGATCCTTCCTTGTATTGCTACTAAAGCTAAAATACAAGCCTTAAGTTTCTTTTCAGAGTTTATGACTCTTATTTACTGTTTCAATTTTCAAAAAGCTTGTACAATAAAGTATGACACAGAATAAGTGTAGTAGTAGTAGTAGTAGTAGTAGTAGTAGTAGTAGTTATTCTGGACCTTTAAGTAGTCACCCATTCTGGTATTTCATTCCACCAGGTCATTGGGTTACCAGCCACTGGTCTCAGTACTGTGAGTCTGACAAAAGTTAAGATTTGAAGCCTCTAAGACTCTTCAGTACACTCATAATATTTAGGTTTGCAGATACTGCAGGGAGCATTTAACTCCAAATGAAAAAGCCTGCCTTCCTTCCTGTCTTTTGGCAATACAGAGTTGAAATTACCTGATGTAATCGTTAATTCTCAAATGGTATAACAGACCATTATGCATAGTTTTCTAGCTTGAATGTGGCTGGAAGCCATTGACTTTCCTAATCAGCCACCTAGAGTGTTTGTGTCAGTAATAATCTGTATTTAAAATGTGCTCTAAATTATTTATTTCTCATAGCTGGCCAGAGTGACTGTATTAATTTTTTTATGATTGAAAACAAGAGTCCCCAGATTAGTACATTATAAAGGAAATAAGGAAAGATGAATCGTGTTGATATGATTGCCACTCTTTCCTAGAAGAAGTGTTTAAGTAATTTGTCTTTTGGGACAGCAATACATTCTATTAGGATAAGTGAAATAAGCAGCTGCCCACTTCTTTTCCACAGTTGCCAAATAAAGGATTAGAAAGAAAAGACATCTAGTTGGCTACAGCTAACTCAGTATTTGTGCTGAACTAAAAAAAAAATAACTTATGTACCTTTTTTTTCTCTCCTGTATATCTTTGAGCTACACTGCCTTCACTTTGTAGCAATAATCTGACATGTAGTTCAGTAATATCATGCATTTCAGAAAAATATTTCCTTGTAAGAATTTAGCCGTGAATTTAGTCTCTCTCTGAAGTAGGCAGAGATAGTAATTCAGTGTATTTGACTTTAAAGTTCCATTCATCCCTCAATGAGCTCTCCTTTATAATCTTTTATTTCTCTTACTTGGGCTGAATTCCAGAGACTCTTACAATAGGTATTGCAGCTCGTTTGTGCATTGGCAGAAGAAACAAACCCATTAGTCACTAACAGCAGGGGTATGCCTTAGCTCTCAGGCTCCCTTTGATCATTTTTCTGTCTCCAGTAACTCAACCAGATTCTCTTTTCTAAAGTTTTCTGAAGCAAAATTGGCATTTCTGGTTGGGGGAAGGGAGAGACTTTTACCTGAAAACCTCATTATGCACACTCCTCAGATGAGGTGCAGGCATCTCAGCTCGCTCTTTTTGCATTAAGCAGTTATCACACGAACGAAAATAAACAAGCAAATATGACATCTTCAGCATTTTGTAATGCTAATGACAATAATGTGGCAGTTCCTCTTAGCTTAAAAATTGGGTAGGCTGAGTACTTCCTCCTGCCAAGGAATGATATGGAAGAAGATTCTCATTCTTCTGGAGGCTTGATAACTCACATTAAACACCTGCTGATTGTCTTGTTATACTTGTTGAAGTAAGTTCCCTGCTAGCTGCTGTCTCCAGCTGAGTTAATAATTATCTTGGAAGTCATGAGCTTTTGTTAATGAGACTCAATATTGTACTTTTAATTCAGGAGGGTGGTCCTCACAGTTGCATTTGTATTCTGAAAAAAATTCAAGAGCTAAACCTTCTTCAGTTAAGTGTCACAGTCCAGTTCATAGGAGGAGTGACTGTCGCAAGGCAAAATGATTTTTGTCACCAGTGTTGAAGTGTGCTAGACTAACACTGTGTTTTAGCCAATACTTTCACAGTAGACGTCTCCTCCATGCCTTCTCCATGGTCATAAAAAGAAGAGATTTTCATATCTAACATTCCAACTCTTGTATGTTAACAGTTAGTGTTGACCTTGGTTTTCACTGAGAAGGTCCACTGCTATGGAAATCTCTTTGCAGTTCATCTGTGGACTTGAACTTAAACATGGATATGAAAGAGTATCTCTCAGTCCTGTAGGAAAGGTAGTGTTAATGTCTATAGATCAAACCTGCTGAAGTAGATCCTGCAGAAGAAATGGAAGACTGTCATCTTTGTCATTCATCTTTATCACCTTTCTTCTCTGTTTTTTTTTCCCCACTATGCCATCTGCAGGTTTCTAAACAAAAGGACCTCACTGGTCCTGAATTACATCTTCTCTCCTGGCAAACTCTCCTGTGCCTTGCACACCTGCCTTTCACATTTCCAGAGATACCAGCTGTGAATTAGCTTTTGTATCTTTGTCCTACAAATGTCCTAACCTCCCTCCCCTCCCTGGTCTCACTGTAATTTCCAGCTGTTTAAGAATTTTGCCGAGAACTGTGGTAACGTTTGAATCAAAATTGCATTGGTTAGAGGGGCCCCTAAGTGCTGGTGTGGTACAGTGTCCTGATGGAAATGGTATTTGCAGAGCGGTGTGCTGAACGACCTCCTCCGTCCTCCCCATTTTTATCTGGGAACAATTTTGAAATGGCAGCAATTTGTTATATTGTTTTAATGTGTTGTCATGGAGTTTTTTTCTGTAGGGGCAGAGGAAATTTTTGCAGCTCTTTTACCCTGTTAATAGCTGGAACCTGAAAAGCCAGGCTGGGGTCAGGCTGATGGAGCAGAAAAGAGGGGTCAGCCAGGGCGCGGATTTACAGTTAGGGAAATAATCACATCGCTGGTGTGAGGGCGGCTTAATTAATTAATTTACATGCCTGCAAAGAGAGAGCTTTAACTCACACTTCAGCTCCCGTGTCTGGCACTCAGAGGTTTTCGACTGGAGCTGGAACCTGTCATTTTGAAAAGTTTTGAGTGTCACCCAGAGAAAAAGGCTTAGCTGGTACATAACATTTTCCTCTCTGGGGACGTAAAGTTTTAGACAGAGTAGAATTGACTAACTTCAGGCCTTCTATGTTAATTTCTGTTAATTAGCTGACATTTCATGTTATAGCCATTACTATTTTCAATTAGCTGTCAGCAAATATTTTCGGTGTACCTTTCCTTTATTGAATGGATTTGCCACAAGTTTGGGCTTACAAAAACAAACAAATGCATGCACGTATTTACTGCCACAAGACCATGTTAGTCAGCATTTCAGCAGTAACCTAACAAACTGTGAGACTGTGTATTGGTAAGACAGGAGGACAGTTTTGCTTCTTGAGCAGTTTCTTGTCTTAAGTAGTTTTTTCATCATAGTTGCTTGACTGTTTATACCACTGTGGTTTTCAGAGATTTTTTTATCATTATTAGTTGTAAACTTTTTATCTCCTTCCCCGCCTTTTTTTGTAGATGACTGCTAGCAGATGGAAGGAAATGTCTTTTTTTTGTAAAAGTTGAGTGATGTTCTGTTCAGAAAACAAGAGTTCCCTGAATCTTGCTAGTATTTTCTATGCATTAAGAACATTACCCCTCAAAAAAACATTTTGTTGATAGTTTTGACCAGCATTTAAATAAGTGTGTCTCCAGTTGTTTCTGTGCACTACAGCCTGTATTGCCTGGCATCATTGATTATTTTATCTGTGGAGTCAGCAGAAATCCTGAAAAAGGTTTTTCTTAACCTGTGCTCTTGCCGAGAGCTTGGCCAGTTGCACCGGAGTAGAACAGAAATAGAGGGGATCAGCCTCTAAGTGGGGAAAAAGTTATTTATTGCTGAAAGCCTGTAATACAAGAATTGGCAGAATTGGCTTTTTATTTGCTGCAGAAGCTCTGAAGTTCTCCCAAAGTGGTGGAGAGGCTGAGGTCCCCGGTGGTATCGCTCTCATCGGGTAGAAAGGCAGATTCGCAGCCATGTGTGCAGCCTTTTGGCGTTATAAATCCTATTTTGGAAAAAGTAGCAAGCGCGAACTGGATGGCTGGGTGCCCTGGTAATGAGCTGTGGGTCCTCTCCCTGCACCCCCTCGCCGGTGACTGACAGATGGTGCGTTGGTGGCTTTGCAGGGTGGGGATGGCCCCCGTCCGGCTCTCAGCAGACAGTTGTCCCCATCACAAGGCAGTGATTCCGACAAGTGCTAATTGCCAACCCTGGTGACGGTCTTAGGACAGAGAGGCCTGAGGCTGATACATGTCGTTGGGAGGATAGGCTCCACTCTGCAAATGAGTTACAGGCTGATTTGGGGGATTTCACATTGCCACTATATATTGCTATACCATTTATTTTTCTGTAAATAAGGAGTTTCAGTCCCTAAGGCTGTCAGTCCACTCCTTTCCACTGTATCAGTTTTTAAAAGTATGGTTAAATACAGGAAATGGAAAAGGTCTTTTACCTTTCTCTTAGAAAATGTTGTGGGTTTTCTGCTGATCTCAGTACTAAATTGGGGTTACCCTAAGTTTAGATTTCTTGTTGCAAGGTGGGGACGATGGCAAGGGACATTATTCCCACAAAATTTTGCTTTGCCTAAGGATTGGACGTTAGGACTGTATGATTTGTAAGGGGACACAGAAACATTTAAGGAAAAATAAAGCATCGAGGAGTTAACCAGCAAAGCAATCGATGTGGAGTGATCAGTATGACCAGGGAAGGGTATGTAATATCTTGGCTCACTATCATCAGAAATTGCATGGGAATTGGCATGTTAGCATATGTAGCTGAAAGTGAAATTTTAACTTCTTTCATGGAAACAGAAATAACTCTGTCTTATTTCTTTCTCTTTAAAAATGCAATCGAAATATTGAGGGAGAAGTTTGAAACATATTGATTGCATTTTGAAGGCATATTATTAAATCTCTTGAATGCTTGTTGATCTTGGATCATTTCATTTTCACAGTGTTTCAGACTGAAAATTATTAGTAATTCTGTTTAAGTTGCAACTAAATTACTAATTAACTTTTGTCTCAAAGATTTTATTTCTTACATGTTTCTGCCAGCACAGTGTGCTCTTTACACAATGCAGCAGAATTTTTTTGCTACCTGCCTTTCTGTGCCCCTTACAATCATAAAGCAGTTTTGGAATTAATGAGCTGTCAGATCTCAGGTAATGAATGAAAAGAACTGACAGAAATTCTTTTGTCGTTTAAGAAATTCCAAATAATTAATAGAAAAAAAGTGACAGATTCTTTTAGGATTTAAGAAGAAATGCATCTTTCAAATTCATTGTCTGACCAAAGAAACTTTAAAATATGTTTGCAAAAAAGCATGGATCCTGCTTAATGGGTTAATTCCAGTTCTCTCTTCTGAGATAAACTTGCAGAATTTGAGATAAAAGGATTTTATGTTTTGAAAAATAGATTCCTAGTCTGCAGGTTCCCCATTCCAGGTTCATCTCAAAAGTAAAAAATCTTCCTGATTCCTTTATTTGCCATCGTGGGCATATTTGAGTTAGGCACTGAGCATGTTTATAGTGAGCATGTCTTGTGTACAGAGAAGACTATGTAAACTGCAGGTTAGGTTTGGGGAGGGAGAGGTGTTTCCTTACGGTTTATCGTTTTTACCAATTTATGAAGTCCCACTGTACCTACTTAGAATAATGCCTCTACTGCTGTTATTTTTCAGGTAACCGTCTCAGATGGGGGCACATCTCCCAAGCAGTCCTCTGTTTGGGTGGTGGTCCAGGTTCTGGATGAGAATGATAACAAACCTCAGTTTCCAGAGAAAGTCTATCAGATCAAGCTGCCAGAAAGGGACCGTAAGAAAAGAGGGGAGCCGATCTACAGAGCTTTTGCTTTTGACAAAGACGAAGGCCCTAATGCAGAAATCTCATACAGCATTGTGGATGGAAACGACGATGGGAAATTTTTTATTGATCCCAAAACAGGGATGGTTTCTTCCAGAAAGCAGTTCACAGCAGGGAGTTATGACATCTTAACAGTAAGTACTCTTCCATCAACATACAAACCCATGATTTGACTGACTTTGTTTAGAAATAGGCCCAGTTGTATAAAGAGTGATATGTGACTGTGTTTAATGTATGACCTATATGTAAGATCTGACTGTATTAAGAAATCTAGTATTCACATACAACTACTGCCAAAAATAGAGTCTGAGAGAGCGTTCATGCTATTGCATGTAGTGAACTGTTCTCAGACTGTTCAGTCAACTTGCAAATTGTTGGTGCAAGTCATTCCCTTGACAACACAGAAATGAAGACCAAGAACTTGTCTGCTCACAAAGTTCTATCATCATGTTCAACTGGGCAGGTACCGCTGTGAATGGTTATTCACCTTTTGTGTGGACAACTGCTTGCCCTCATGGAAAGGTCCATATACTGTCCAAGTTAGGTGGCTTCAGGGAGGAGGAGTACTGTGTACAGTATGTTGTAGTACCCTTCTCACCACATTAAAGAGTATAAGTATGGCAGCAATTTCAGTTAAAAGAAATCTCAGTCAAAATACTTCTGCCAGAACTCAAACCATATAGACAAGGTCAAAGAAAGAAAGAATACAAGATGGTGGTGTTGATATAAAGCAATATAAGAATGTGCACTCTTATCTACAGCAATAAGCCAACAAGTTGTAGTTAACCAGTTGACAAAAAAATGTTGAAGGTCCACAGTCTGGCCCATAGTAAAGGAAGCGATGTCACTTAACAGTAACAGGTCTCTGCTGGGATACCTTCGTAGGGTTGGAAACTGTGACAGGAAAATGGGTAAATGTCAAAATATTGAGCAATACCTAGTAATCAGAGTAGAGCACCCTTTGAGTGAGTCAGTGCCTTTCCCTGTGCAGAGCTGGAAGTCATGTCTGGGATCTGGCCCTTATTATAATGCAACAGCTGAAGGTTTTCTACCCTGAAACTGCTCATCACACCCTCAGCATCTTTTCACTAAGGTCGTGCCCGCTTTGAACAGAGCAGGGGGGCAAGTGTTAGCACCAAACCCACTTAACACATTTCCAGAGAAAGAAATACGGTATGGTATTTCAGGAAAATATTTCCCATTTTTAACTGGCATAGTAACAACATATTATACCAGTGGTCCTATATAGCCAGAAATATTTCCTTTAGTTTTAAAAGAAAAACCCTTTGATTGACATTGATGTTATTCACCAAAGCACCCATTTTGTAACCTACATTCTCCCTTTCCTTATACCTAGTGTTTGTTGCTGCTCATCTTGTCTTTTCTGTGCTAAAACCATAAAGCATGACAGGCAAATATCAAATCTATCCATCGCTCTAGAGGACGTTATAATAAAAAGAATTAACATCAAGCTAGGCAACTCTTAATGAACACGACAGAGAAGAGAAAGCAAGGAAAATAAATATGGCAAAATTTTAAATTATATTTGTTTTGGAGAACGGGGGAAATGATCCGAAACTTATTTAACTCACTTAAAGATCCTGAAGAAGGCAATGTAAGGAATATCAATCTTATCTGCAATACAGATGCCATTTAAAAGCAATCAAACGTGGTCTGGGTGAGCATGTGTCTCAAATGCATGGTGTCCCACAGGGTCATTATAAAGCTCCCAGCTTTGCTGCAAGAGGGAACTGAGTGGAAGATGAAATCAGTGAGGGAAGCTGGTTCTGGAGAGGAGGATCTGTGTGGGGACCACTTGAATTGCATTTCCAGGAGGCCTCGCACCAGCATTCCTAAACCAAAACATTTCAGTTTGAAATCAGTCCTTTCAGTAAAAAGTCAAATTGTAATGGAAAAAAAATGAGAATTGAGAAAGAAGTGATCATCTTCCTCTTTATTCATGGGATTTTACAGAGACGATTAAAAAGGCCATTTTCCAAGCAGTCATCATCATGCAATAGAATTAAATTTGAACTGCCAAGCCATAATGCTCAGTCTGAGTCCTCTTTTCTTTGTACCTGCCAGATAAAAGCAGTGGACAATGGCCGGCCCCAAAAATCTTCAACTGCACGCCTCCATATTGAGTGGATAAAAAAGCCTGCGCCCTCGCCCGTGCCCCTGACTTTCGATGAGCCCTTTTACAACTTCACTGTCATGGAAAGTGATAAAGTGACAGAAATCGTTGGGGTGGTCTCTGTGCAGCCATCTAACATTCCTCTTTGGTTTGATATTGTCGGTAAGTTGGGAGCCAGTGGCTTAAGGAGGAGGCTTCAGAAGCAAAGCATATGGATGCGTGGTTTTGAGAGCAAGAAAACTAACCGTGAACTGTCCCCCCCAAATTAAACCCACTTTTGTAATGCTGAAATGAAAATGCTATTTTAATATAGTGATAACAATAATAATAATATTCCTGCTTTTGTTATGACTCCTTAGCTAAGCTGAAAAAAAAGCGCTGTATGGCTGAATTGTTTTTTTTTCATACTATGTTATTTACTGCAATCTTAATGTTGTCTGTCATTTAAATTCTATTGTCATACTTTGCTAATCTCATTTCTAAATGTATTTATGGTACTTAGACTTGCTGTCCCTCATTTCTCTCTTTCTTCACCTTTTTTTCTGCATTCTGTTCTTTTTTTTCTGCTTCCGACTGCCCTGCTTCAAGGTGGCAAGCATGCTCGAGAGATGTTCTATATTCTACAGACAGCTTGTGGGCAGAACTGTTCAACAGAAGGTACCCTTAGTGCAAACACATTTGCTAAAATACAACTATCCAGGCTGCCTTTTATTTTTGCAAGTTCTTTGAGACAATTTATATTACATCTTTCATAAGTGCCTGTGACAGGATGCGATGCGACACATGGATGTGCTGTGTTTCTTTCTATGACAGCTTTTACCGTATTTGTGTCCAATTATTATCATTTTGTTCACGGATTTTCCGCAGTTTATCACAAATAATTAATTCAAACTTTTCACAGTCCAGTGCCATCCATTTAACTGTGAAACAGAATGGGATGCATCAACATATGGGTTACAAATGGAGCCACCAAAAGTTTGTCGTGAATGCAAGCTGAAAAAGAGAAATGTGTTTTGATGTGAGATTTCAACCACAAAATTGCCTTACATAAAATTTCTTATAAAAATAGGGAGGGAGAAATATCCTTAGCAAAGAGGAGGAGAAGCCATAGAAGTAATAGTCTTAAAATCGCAGGGAAATGCAATTAAGGATGTAGCTGCCAAAAGACAGGAGCGTCTCACTTGGTTGCAGTGGAGAAACAGGAATCAATGTTCCTAAGCATTGCTTTCCTGTTTCTGCTGCCGATTCAGTTATGTTATTTAAAATAACTTATTTAACATCTCCAAAATGAGACTTTCCCCAGCAGCTACTTATATTTGCAGATACTTGTACGTAATGTTTGTATACCTCTGGATGTAAAACACTATGTCTGCACAAAGTGGTGTTATTTAAATTAAGGGTTATAAAGCAAATACTATATGAAAGATTAGAGCAACAAAAGCCTTTGCCACAGAATTAGAAAGGGTGCATCAGCAGTCTTTATTTACAGGGATTGAGCCTGGCTCTCATTTCAGCATAGCTATTTGTGGATGGGTTTAGCCAACAGGAAGGACAAGGACCACAAGAGAAAGGGTCTGTCAGAGTCATTTTCGTCCACCTTTTATTGCCAGTTTGTGCAGATGAAAGACAGAAGCAGCAACATTTCCTCTTTGAATTTGTAGCATGGTTTCTGATGTGCCAACCACATTAAAATTAAACGCAAAGCTATTATCATGTTCTAGGGTTCCTGCTAGCCCCTGGGGAAGGACAGCACGTCTCCTACAGTTTTCTTCCCATTCCCTTGGTTGTTTCAGTATGCTACATGCAATTTATTAGCTAATGTTTACATTCCCTTTCTGTTCCTCACTGACCCTAACTTTCCTCCCAGGAGAAATCCACCTTTATTGATGTTATTGTCACTTTTTCCCATTTGAACCTTTTGCTGGCCTCCTCTGCCTTTCGCAGCCTTTTGGTCCTTTCCTTGGCAAATTCAGCAACTCTCATTAAAACATTGCCTGTGTTAAGCAATGAGAGAAGCGCCCCCTCTTCCGCTGTGTTCTTTTACATTATTAGTCACTTGCAATCTAGCAATAATATTTCATTTTTTGCCTACAAAACAGAGATGATGGGGAGAGCATTATGAAATTTAAGCCTTTAATTTGTCATTTAATTTGACCTTTATGGCTAAAATAGTTCAAATGGTTTAGAAGAAGATTTTTGCTATTTAAACAACCCTAATGGTTTCCCTATAGGCTGTAGCTCCTGATGCTGCAAGATGCTGCATCACTGCAGAGGGTCATGGAGACAGAGCTTCCCTAGACTTAATGAGAAATCAGTGACCCTGACCATCCAGTTTGGTACTGTTACCATATGAATGTTGTCATTAAATATTACTGCTGTTATAAATAATAGCACTAGCAACAGCACTCATTTCTGCAATAGGAATAGCCTGCAATCGTGGGCATACAGAAGACCCTGTTGTTCCAGATGCTCTGCATACAAGGTGCAAAGACAAAATCCACCCCAAGAGGTTTATAGACAAAGTACTGAATGTTTAGATTATCTTTGCTGCCTTTAGTCAGTGTCAGTATAAAAAACATTTTTTTCTCCTTGTTCTTCAAAAGATGTTGATACTTTCCTTTTGGGAGAACATTGAAGTCTAGTGCTGAAAAGCCCCATGAAAGACGGGTTATTAGTAGAAGTTAGTTGTCATGTATGGAAAGCTGTACGGGACTGCTGATGCAAGAGATGGTTTCTGTGCTGCTGAAAAACCTGGACCTGATCCTGCTCCATCTGGGATTTTGTGATTTTGGACCTCCATGCACAGTTCACACTAACATCAACAAAAGCCCTGAAGGCTTATGTAGAGGCATGGTTTAATATAGAGTCTGCAGCTTGACCTTTATGTTTATGACCTTTTCAAACTAAATGGGCATTGGAATTCCAGAGGACCTCTTTTTTAATGCATAACATGAACTTTCTCTCAGCTAAAAAAAAGGAGGGAGGGTGGATGAAGTTTGGCTGTGTAGTATTCTGTCTGCCTAACTTCAGCATCTAATTTGCACCTAAATTATATACACTTTAAATAACTGTTTAAATTCTCGGGTTAATCAGCTCCAAGACAGGAAGGTGCCTTGCAGGCAGGGAGATCATCTTCCCCCCATAGACTAGAGAGGAACAAGATGCTTGCCTGGTTTTTGTTTGCTTGTTTAATTGGGAATGGTTGAGATGTCATACCTGGTTTCTGTTTTCAGACTGCATTCAACGCCATTCTCAGTTCATGCAGATCCCACAAAGTGAAAGACATGAATGTAGGTTGTTTCAGTTGTGTTAAATTTTTTCAGCCATTTATGAGAAACTGTTTTTCAATGGGAACTTAAAAATAAGTGAGAGATCTTTATTTCTGTCAGGTAAATTGAGCCCTCTCTGTCTCTTTGTTAGTGGTGGGAATGGTGTGATGACTACTTTGACACTGGAGCTAAGCTGCATGGTGCTAGTTTCTGCTTAAGTAGCATGTTGCACAACATCTCTCTGATTCTCCAAACAGACCTCCCTCTATCTTTCCTTTTTCCCCCAGCCTATGCCTTTATAAGAGCAGCCACATTTTAAAAGCACATCAGAACTTTTTATCAAGGGTGCTTAAATGGCAATAATTTTAAGATCTATTAATTTTAATTAATTGTCCATTTATTTCACAGTGCTGCAAATTTTCGTTAATGTCAAAAACATGTAGCTCCCTAGCCTCCTTTGAATTATCTTATCTCAGAACTAGCTAAAATACCTTTCTGATTTCTTTTCTACTTTTTATGTCCTTACCTTCAGCTTCTTAGCAGCAAACCCAAGGCTTTGACTCTCCTTAGAATCTGAAAATTCAGTCTGCATTATTTTCTTCTTCTTAGCATGATATAGTACATAAGAGAATAAATATTTGCACGTTATATTACTAATATTTATTATGTTATGATTAACAACAGTCTGTAGTTGAATTTGTATTTCTTGAGGCAGTCGCTAAGTTTATTTCATCTTTTTTGAAAAGAGAAAAATTGGAAATTTTGGCTGTGCTTCTTTTCCTGAAAATCCTAGAGGTACTTCAGACTCACCCTTGAGTTTCAGGGTGGATTAGCTTTCTGCATTTTCCTCTGATTCTCTGCTCTGAGCAATGCGAGAATTGTAGCAATTGGCCCAATTTATCATCACTATGGTGCTAGCTTACTTTGGGGCAAGACAAGTAAGAATCCTCTCTTCCCTGAGAAAATGTGTTTTAGAGGACTATTCTCTAAATTAGATCATCTCCTGTATTTCTCTTTTTCTCCACTCATCCATCATGGCATGGTACGCCATATGAGACTTATGTGAAGATCTCAATATATCCTGGCTTTATTAAGTTTGGACATGGAGCATGTATGCTCTTTGCTGTCTTCCAGAGAAGGAAGACTCTTGCCAAGTTTTAGCTGTATTTGATTTGGGGATATCTTCCAGAGTTCGTTGTGATCCATCTTTACATCTAAGAGTGAGCAAGTCTGATTCTCCACAGTCATCAGATATTTCTGAGGTGTATATCCAATCCCACTCTCCTGGATTTTTCCACTGGAAAACAGGGAGAAAGGCCCTCACATGGGACTCCTTTGCCTACAAGTCCTCCAGGTTTGCTGATGTGTTTTCCTTTCAGAGGAGAAAATGATTTCTCACAACAGCATGATTCTGTCTTAAACTGTGTATCAGCAGCTGATAGGAATATAGGGAGGCTTGGCGTCTTCCCCAGAAGGACCCCCATCTAGGAAAAGAACTACAAAAAACCTTCATTGCTTGCAGCAAATGCAATAATCAAAATACAAGCAGAATATGTTTGGGGGTGGGGGTGGGAACACGCTGGAATTCAAAAGGGACAGACTTGCAGAACCCACATTCTGTGGGAATGCCAGATCTGTGTTGTATCTCGCCTTAGGCGAATTCTCCAGCTGACCTCCAGAAAAACCTTGTAATAGTTCAGAAAGTTTTCCTTGGCCTGTCCATTGCACCAAATGAGTGGTGAGCTTTACGTCAGAAGATCCTCTACTGTTAGTCATGTAAGGTTCAGTGCCTTTTTTTTTTTTGAAACTGTCTTTTTTATTAAAAGGAAAATTAATTATTTCCAAAGCATATGGGACTTTTGTCAGAAGAAAAATATGTTCATAGTGACTATGGAGCCAAGAGACAAGCTAAGAACTAAGGTAACACTTCAGATTCAGACAGAACATGTAACCAAGGCTACTCTATACCAAGAACACAACCTATAGTCTGTTGGCTCAGAGGTGTCTCAGTTCAATTTCCTGAGATCTCCTTCTTGACCATACTATATCATCTGTTAAATTGAAAATTAGGGCTGTACTAGAAAGGTCTCAAGAAGCTGTAGCGATGGCCAGCTAATAAAATCTTTTGTACCAGGGGCTGTTTATACAGCCACCTTGAGTTTGATAACAGCTGGAATTGGATAGAGTTTTATTGGAAACTATATAAACTATAACATGCTTTCAGAGAACATAAAAAAATTCCTAGTTGTAGAAATATAATGCTTCCAGGGCTTATGCAAGAGCATTAAGATCGGTCTCAAGAAAGTAAGGGTGGAAATCATCTCACTTAACTTTAGGTGTCCAAAGTGTAGACATAACTATCTGTGCTAGGTGTCTTTGGGAATCTTAACAGTCAATTAGAGAGAAAAAGCACTTTCTGGATGTATTCGTATCATCTCAACATGATAAGTCTACTCATCCAAAGATGGCATTGCAAGTAGATGTGGACTTTGAAATCCCACTCTTAGCACTTCAGTTTAATCAGAGTATTTTAAGGGAGGTCTTTAATCTGTATTGAAGATGTATCAGCATTTCATCTTAGCCTGCAGTGGTATTACAAACAACGGCTAATCCACATCTCTCTGAGGTCATTCAGTGTCAAAATGCTTTCTCAGGACAACCTGTCCAGCCAACTTGCCAGTTCAATCAACTTGCCTTCTTTATCGTTGATTTTCCCAAAGTGCCCGAGGAACTCGCAATGTATTATCTTCACTTGAAATATTTCTTTCCTAATGCAATTGCAAGCACATTAGCAAAGACAGCTTCTACATATCTTGTATCTGAAAGCAGGTTTTAGTAGACAATAAAAAGGAAAGCATGTGCCATATGTCGGAAAATGGAATAAGTAGTAAAAATTCACATTAATAAAACTGAGCAGCTGAACAAAATTTCATCATCCTTAGTCCCCTTTCATCCTAAGATTGTGATCAAAGAAAATGTTAAATGGCCGATTGGTAAAACTGATACTGCAGGAGCTTACAGCACTGCAGATGAGCTCTGTTCAAAAGGGCTGGGTGTTACATGGCAGCATACTTTCAAAAACCGGCCTCAAGTACCCCAGAAATGTGTGAAGCTGACACCTCCTCAGCTGTCACCTCCTACAGGCTCAGCCCTCCGACCTCAACAGGAGCACCTTCGGAAGGAAGTGGTTTCACTTGGATTCCCAGAATAGTTCAACTGCAGGAGTTTTTAAGAGAAAAGTCCCGTTTGTTTTTACATGACTCTCTTTGTACCCCTTCAACACCCGTCTCTCAAAGATAATTCTGTTAGGTGCTTCTCTGGGTGCTTCATAGTAGGCTTCTAAATCTCTTAAAGTTTAGCATTTATACCTAATTCATTAATTACTCTTCAGTGCTTAAGTGCAACTTCAGAAGCATTCATCACGAGGAGCTGTTCTGAGGGTATATGAAGGCTGAGGAGCAATACAAAGCATTTCCAGACCACCTCTAGTACTCCAGATGAGAAGCAGGACCCAGTATCTCAGGCAATATTCCCAGAAGTTCAGCCATCTGAGTGGATCTTCATTGTCAACAGCTGACCATGGTCTGTTAAAATGTACCAGACTGAATCAGGAATAAATCAGGATTTCACTCCAAAAGATATTATGATGGCAAATCTCACAGCAGGATGTTCTCTGATCCATCTCTGTCTCAGTGTTTGATGCAGTTTCTGCATTGTTTAATAGAAAATTAATCAATATAAAATAAAGTGCATTGCCTGGTTAGTTACAAGTGTAGGCTTGAGTGGGGTGGCTGGCGACCACGATTTATTTGTTTGTCACTAGGCCATTTTGGAAGATGTGAATAGCATATAAAAAACTCATATGATGGATTCAGTTCTTATTTTAGGGGAAGAATATACTGTGCTTAATGAAAATGCCTTGAAGAAGTCGATGTATTGGCAATATACTGTGTAGTGCCCTGCAAACCCAGCTCTAGGGCAACAGAGGAAGGGCATTTAAAACATTTATTGCTAATCCTTCCATTTTGCTTCTTGGAAGTTTTAAAGGCAGGGTTTCTTTGGAAGTGTAAGCCAGTTGATAGCATGTAATTTTTGATTGCTCATTAAGATGGTTATTAAGCATCTTGAAGTATAAGCTTTCATTTTGTTTTCATGGTTATCAGTATGAAACATTCTCTTTGTAAAGTGCCTACTGTCCCAAGGCTAGCTTCATTTCAGCAGAGATTTCCTTGCAAGAATCTCAAACTCTCTTCTTCAAAGGAGGCTTTTTTTCAGAGTTTGTTTTCATGGTACAATTTTTCTCAAGTAAATCAATCTAAAACATTAATTGGGAGATGGCATCTTTTTCTTCCAGACTAACTTTTTAAAAAAACAAAACAAAACACTGAAGATATGATCAATGTCCAAATACCTTGGTATTGCTTAAAAGTCAAGGACAATTATGCTTTTTTTTTCCCCTAGCATCAAATAGTGTCAAATATATATATATATCTCAATTGAGAAAAATATGCAATTTGGGCTTGCAGAAGGAGGTTAAGGAATAAGCAATATTTCTATCCACCATAAATCACAGCAGATCCAGTATCAGTGTTTTCCTGGAGAGCCACAACTGCATCTATTAGGCTCAGAGCTATATATATGTATATACATATATTCAGCATAGGGAAGTCTGATGGCACATCCGAAATGGCTATGTTTGGATTGTTTCAGTGGGCAGAAGTTCACTAATCCTACCTTTCCTTTGCGTAGATCACCTGCGCTCTTATTCCTCCTCCCCCTTTCTTCTCCCACTCCCTGTCTGTCCTTCTCCCTCCTCCATATCTGTCTCCAAGGCAGATATGGCAGAGCAGTGCTTCTTCTAGCTTACACTTTCTTTGCAATAGCCTGTGCAAGAGGTAGAGAGAAGTGAGGGTTTCTTCATGTTAAGGAATTCAGGGGCTGTGATTTCACTGTGATTCCTCCTAATCTTCAACTTCTTGGAACGCCAAAACCTTTTTCCTCTCACTTAATGCATGACTGTTTCTGAGAATAATGCTGGTTGTTGGTCAGCAAACCATGCAGATGCAAAACTTGATGGCAGAGCAAGGAATACTGTCCCCTTCCCTAAAATGAGAGCCATTTTCTGATAATACAAGAGCCATTCAAATACATATCTCTCAATATATATTGCATGAGAGCGAAGTCAATGGAATGGATGTTTTTCTACCTGTGGATCTAATCCCAAGAAGTCTGAGCAGCTCTTACACAAGTTTTATAACCAGTGACATTTGAAAGCCTTTTCCGCTTTGTAGAACTGCATTGTCAGAGACTGTAGCTAGTGGCATTGCATTGCTGTGTGATGAATATACCTTAAGAGTTTGTTTCTCAGCAGTGTTGTGTTCCACCTCTCCCTGTCCCCAGCCTCCAAAAATTTCAGATGCAACTCATAATAAATTCCACTTTATAGATGAGTGAGTAAGAAGCAACTTAGCAGCGGGGACTGTGTGCTTTACTTTTGAAAATAATGAGTAGTTCTAATTTATAAACTATAGCTGTGGCTGAGAAATCCTGCAACCCTTTAATCTCAAATTATTTATGGCTTTCTCTAACTTTTTAATAGATTTTTTTTTTCTTTTTCCTTTTTTTCCTGTCACCTGAGGCTCAGGAGGGTTTTCCCACTGCTGCATCATTCAGTGTGTGACAGGATAAGGGGATATTAGTTTCAGAAAAGTGCTTCGTGAGGGTTTTTTTTAATGGAAAGGAATTTATGATGTGTATCCTGTCAGATCTATTTAAATAATTCCTAAAAGACTAGTAGAATTTGACCTTTGCTGCCAGTAATTATCATTGTCCTTGAAATTAACATAACAAATCTCCATTTGCATTTTTTAAATTGATTATAATTGTAATTTTTAAAGACTCAGTTGACGGTTTTTGCACCCACGAGCATCAGTGAGAATTTCCTGAAAATAAAATTTGCAGAAAAAAACTCTCTTAAAATGATTTTTATACAAAAAGATAATTGTACTTGTTCATTATCCAAACTACAAGGGCACACAACTTATGGGCTTATAGCCATTTGATTCTTTTTATAGACTCAGTTATGGTTCACTTAAATATACTGCTAGATTTTTTTTCTTGCAGTGCATTTTAATGATATCTGCTTTCCAATATACAAACTGTGCTTTGAAATATAAATGAGTTATGAACAAAGAAGTATCAGTAGATGCACTGTGTATGCTAAGGAAAGCCTTTAAGATGGATGCCAGTAAACAGATATGCCCACTTCTAGGAACATTTTCAATGGAAATTTTCCAGAGATGGCTAATTTAATTGTATTTTTGTGCAACAATTAGGAGGGAATTACGATAGTTCTTTCGACGCGGAGAAGGGAGTGGGCACTATTGTCATTGCAAAGCCCTTGGATGCAGAGCAGAGGTCAATATATAATATGACTGTGGAGGTCACCGATGGAACAAACATTGCCACGACTCAGGTAGAATATCACATTCCTTTCTTGGCAAGTTTTCAATTTGTTAGTGGAATGTATATGCTGTAAAACATAGTAATTTTGTCATTCAAATAAAACCTTATGCTTTGAGACCACTGTTAAATAATAGAAGGGATATTTTTCAGCGCCTTTCCATCTGGTTGTAAAGAATCAGCTGTTGAGTGTTTCAAAGTGGTATTTCTCCTTTTGTCCTCTTCGTGCTGACACGAAAGTAATTTGCCTTCCTCCAGCTGAGGGAGTCCCTATCACAGGCGGCGAAGCTTAGATTTTGACAATTGTATCACCTCGTAATGGTCCAAAATACAATAGTGGTTCTGAGGTGTGGGGGAATATTGCTATTGATCGTATTAAATGGAGTTTATGCCTCTCATCTTCCCAAGACCCAAATGTGGGACACAGGATCAGTTGTTCAGAGAAGAAATTGTTCAGAGGGAAACTTAAAATTCAAAAGAGCGCTCCTTTAGTGTCGCTGCCTGCGATTACATTGTCTTCTGGGGAACAGCCCCAGTGAACCCTTTAAAACCAGACTTGCTTATCAGGGTCAGTGCCTTTCAGCAATTAAAAAGTCAGGTCAGATAAATGTGAAGGGCTGGGATAATGATGGCTCTGACACATCGTTCTTGGAGAGACCCTGATGCAGATCCTGGGTATCTGTTCAGTGGAAACCAGTCTGGAGTTGGGACATGGTCAGGGTCATGGCACTGGGACAGGGACTCTGTGGTCCGGGTGGCACCAGGGAGACTCCAAATAGCAAAATCCTTCAATACGAGGTGGAGCTGCAGGGTATGGATTAGCTAGGGCCTGAAATCCTACATCTGAATTATTGCCCAAGTGTAAAGTGTGCCTGTAGCCTGAATATAATTTGACAAATAGGGAAAAATACATACTGGTAGAGGACACCTGTGTGCAGCCTCAAATCCCAGATTAAATGTGGTTTATTGAGGAAATGAAAAAAATAGGTTTGTGATGTTATTTGCTTCTTTATAATGCAGAAGGAAGGCGTGAACGTTTTTTATATTTACATATATGCATGCACACGCAAATGCTTCTATTTTACCTTGCCTTTTTGCTCAAATGGTTCGGATGTAAATCTGTATTCACTGAGTCACAACACCAACTTTCCTAAGAGAACATTAAATCACTGAGTGCTTTCTCAATCTGAATTCCTGTTTATAACCAGCCCTAAAATCTCTGCCTAAGTATCCCTATCTGATAATTTCTCCTGATAATCCACTCTTGATAAGAAAACATCAGTTGATAGTAAGTTAGGTGGTAGGAAATCTGCTATTTTCCCTGTTAGTTTCAGTAATTAATTGCATCTCTGCTAAAAACATCCCTTATTTTTAACTTGATTATATCTGGCCTGTATTCCCTGTTATGCCTTTCCCTGCTTGATTAAAGAGCTCTTTAAAAACCGATATTTTCTCCCCAGGAAGGCACTTGCTCAGAATACTCAAATCACCTCCCAGTCTTCTGGTAGACAAGCGAAGGAGAATGACTGACCTCTTTATGTTCCCTTTCCATAAGGCATTTTCTTCAGCCCTTGAGTGGTTTTTTGTTTTGCTTTGTTTTTTAATCTTGACGACACACTCAGCCCACATTTCAGAAATATGGTGTTGAATCCCTAACATGACATTTTTTTTCTGGTAAACATTTCAGCCAAACAAATATTAAAAAGCACAGGGAATTTCAAACATGCTGGATACAAGTAATTTCTCATTAATATTATGTTTATTGTTTTTGCTGCTTATGGTTTAATAAATTGACCCCTATGACAGTCCTCAAAACCTATTTTGATGAAAACCCTACATTTTTAATTAAAACATATGGTAAAAACATATTTCAGTAAAGCTGTTCCATTCTAAAAGAAGCCTGAGCATTCTTTCTAACAGTGGTGTGACCTATTTAAAAATGTAAGACAGTCATTTAAGATTGCAATAGTATAGCATTAGATAATCATCAGTGTGTACAGGCCCTTCTTTCCTCCTTCTCTCCACGTGGATACTGTTTAAGTATTTAATTGTGGCCTGGACAACAACTGAGAATGTATTTCTTTTGCTCTTCACAACAGAGATTTCAAAAGTGATCATTATCTCAAAGCTGCCAGAATTATGGCCTGCCTAATTATCTCTCCCTTTTACAAAACTTTCATGCTGTATTTTTGACTGTACTTTGGAGTCTTTGGTGACCTTATTCATCTTTATTTCCTTTTAGAACAATAATAAAAAAATCAAGCTGATAGGTTAAGTAAAATAGGTCATAGAAAGAGTCAAAAAAGCATCTACCGATGGCTCTCAGTGGCCTTGTTCTGAGTTTTGATAAAATGACATTGTAAGTATTTTGTCTCATATCCATAGTACCACCTGCATTTTTAACTATAGCTGCAAGAAGATATGGTAGAAGAGGAAGCAGGGGGAAAGCAAATGTATAAATTCATCCCCTTGTATAATAAAATAATATAAAGCTCCCCCCCCCCCAAGTGCGATGGTTTATTATGAAACAGCTGATCATTGCCGTGCCAAATGGAACAGTCTTGCTTTTTATTCCACCCCACCTGTTTCCCTTTATCTCTTCCTGGCCTTTTGTCTATTACACAGTTGGAGGTGGTAAAATACAGTGTAAAAATGCCAAAGATTTTTGCTTCAGTAACATGATCCCTGGCATGGACTCGCATAAGTTTCTTCAGCAGTGTTTCTGCACGCCTGAAACTCCGATAAACTGTTCGCTTCCTTCATGCCTTACTGCGCACATGGTTCACTACCGTACTGTGAGAGGAAGGAAATAATTTTGATTTAAAAGTTACATCTGTTGTATTAGCAGTTCACTGTTGTGAAAAAGGGTGAAAAGAACATAAGGAATATTAAAAAAAAAAATTAAGAAACTTCCTTTGTCACTGAAAGCCTATTTGGTTTGGGCATGATCAGGATCGTGAAAAGGAATACAGTCTCTGAAGTGAGAAGCAAAGCACCAGGACTTGTTGAGCTGCTGGCACTCACCGTGCTGCCCATGCAGCTGAGCCCCAGCCATCCTGGCAGCACAGCCATGATGGGGAAGGATGGAGGGGGCAAAGACAAAGAAATGTTGACTCGCTTGATTTATATATTTGGAGTGTGGGTATAAAGCTTCTGTCACATTGATTAACTTCTAGGAAGGCTAAGTCTTCTGACTTAGCCAGAGAGAGCTTTTGGTTTTTTCCCTTAGCTTAATTCATTATTGCTCAAGGCCACGCGGTAATTTATTAAAGGCTGAAGGCATATGTTGGCTCTAAATCCCCGCGAAATGCGATTCCTGCAGCTGCCAGGCGAGCTGGTGGCTTTAAGGAGGGGATGGGGCTTCTGCATCCCGCACACTCGAGAGATCTGGGACAGCAGCTCCGCGCAGAGACCCTGCTCCTCACCACCGCCACCACCTCCCTTTGGGCTGGGAAAGGGCCTTTTGCCCTTGCTTGAGCAGAGAGAGGAACCTCCCAGCAAGAAATCAGTGTAATGGTATCTAAATGCCAACTCCTGCCACAATTTTGACTGACTGTGTAACATTAGAGGTTCTCTTGGTCATGAGTCAGGTTCATCCCAAAGCCTCCTTTTTTTTGCTGAACGGCTCAGATCCTTTACATCCAAGCACAACACAGGAATAGCGTTTATTTATTTATTAGTAGTGCACGCTGTTGAGTTTTGCTAAAATACCCGCAGAAGTACAGTACAGTGGGGAACAATCATCTAAGTGATGATAATTTTTCACTTTTATTGAGAATGTTGTACTAGTCGATAATTATTTTTTTTTTAAGAACAGCCTCCTGGAGTCATGGTATTATATGAAAAAGACAGTTCTACTTCGTGCTTACTTTCTTGCCGCCTTCTTTTTCCTCATCATCCTAACCACTACAAAAAAGATGCTTTAAAGCATGAAGGCTGATACTTCCAAGCTAGGAGGCAAAATGTGCCTCGGTTTCACTTATTGCAAAACCATCTCACTATTTCCCAGTAGAGTGGACACTCAGAGAGGAACATCCAGTTCCCTCTGAAAAGTTTGTATGGATCAATACATGGTTGCTTGTAATACCTTCAGCTGGAGCCAACCAGGCTGGAAGAGCAGATGGGAGAAGCTGCTGCTCATTGCCCCTTTCTGTCTCTCCTTGCAGAAGGTTGTGGACTTTTATTTATTCTTCCGCTCAGGATTGACCTTTAGCTGTGAGTTTCAGGATACCAAACTTGGTCTTACCTTTCAGAGAACACCTTTTCTTTATCAGATTGTTTCTTAACAAAGGGGAGCTTATCAATCACCCGAGTGAGGGTGGTTCTTTTAACTGAATAGTAAAAAGCTCTTCTTAGAGGACCTTGGCCAAAATGTAGATAAGACGTTAGAGCCCACCAGAAGAGGTTCTGGGCTGTGGATTCGCCTAAGATGGACAAGAAGACGTGCTGTTTCTATTCAGTTTTTCACTTTTGCTCAGTTGAATGTTTCCTCCAAACTAGAACCAACCCAATCCTTGATTTTTCTCTGTCCCATCCAGCGATCGCAGCACTGCCTTGCCTGTGAAACAAAGACTTTTTCCTCCATTTTAACATAACACAAGGGGCATGGTAAAGTATAAATAACAGGCCACTGAGGTCAGTAGGGAAACTGTTTGCATTTTTATGTTAAGTTTGGGGTTTGGGAGAGAGAAAAACTTGTCAGGAAGTAGCAAATAAAGCTGTGTGGTAACACTATTGAAAGCAATATTAAATCAAAATAGGTTTTCAAAACCCGTACAAAAGCATAACCTGAGTTTAAGCAATTCAGGCACTTAATAGGTTGTACTACAACACTGTGCCCAGACCAAGCAATTAGCCAAGCAGATTCTTCCAGCTTCAAATGTCTCTAAAGCAGCTCCTGGCATTTATCCAGTTTTCACTCAAATACTTTTGTGCCTAAACCAAATGTATTTGTGATGGGCAACATTAAAAACAGCTTTGGAGAGACTTCCTGCATTAGGTTTTGTCCTGCTTTGATTTGATTGTATTTCTCTAGGCCTTTCACTTATCATTTTGAATACAAAGTCTTTGCTAATGCTCTGAGTGTTACTTTACCTAATTTGTAAGCTTGGAGGCCCGTGAATCCTTTATTTGAAATTTGCTTTAACTGTGGGAAATAGGAAGTGAGCAGGGAGAAAAAAATCTTTTATAGCGAGTTGCTTGTTCGGACTATAAATTAGGCCCTGCACAATGGAAGCAGGAGGCAAGCCTGCCTTTCTGGAGCCCGCGACGCACTGGAAAAGATACGAGCTTTCAAGGATAACTGGGCAGAGACTGCTTTGCTGCATGTTTGCTTTACGAGCATGAAAAAAAGACTTGCAGCTAATGTTTGTCTGTGAAAAGTGGTTTAGTCAGTAACCTTGCACAGTCCTCAGCAAAGAGGAATCCCTACTTAGCACCAAACAAATAGTAAACATTTCCATTCGTCACCTTTTGGGGATGTGTTAGGAAACTTTTAAAGCCTGTCTTTGATTTTACACAATGGGTATTGTCACAGCTTAACACCCCAGGCACCTACACAGTAATAAAGGATATTTATGCAACACAGCTCATTCTTGCCATAACTTCCGTTTGGAAATAAATATGAAGAAAGTATTAAATTACACATTCTGTGTAACACACTGTGAGTCTTTGAGTCACTTCAGTAGGATAACACTTGATTTTCAGTGGAAGACATGCTACAAGCTGGCTAAAGCTTAAGGCTTCAAGGAGGAGAATGCTGGCCCTTTTGAAGTCAGTGGGAAATTTGCCAGTAGTACCAAGATTTTATGCCTAAGTTTGGCAGCCATTAAACAAATTTGAGTAACTTTTCTCATATTAACAATCTGGTGGAATTCGGCCTGCTCAACTTCAGATATGTTTGTAGGATCAGGTTTTCTATGAGCCTGGTGTTCATAGTGTAACATTTGTCCATAACTAAAAGAAAAGATTGCCCCCTCTTTTTAAGTAACACCTTACTAGAAGTCATCCTGCTGGAGCAGGAAATCTTCTGTGTAGGAAGGTGGCATTTTAAGGTGACCTAATAAAAGGGGGGTGACTCAAAAATAAACCTAAAACATCTTCCCCAGCTTTGTTGCTGTACTGCTCTTGTGGCTTTGGGAAGTCATTTAACCTTGCTGCAAGGCAGTGTTTTCCTGGGCAAACGATGGTGATAATGAGAGTCACTTGCTCCTCAAAAATGTTGTTAAAGGTAGAAGAACTAATATCTATTTAAAATGGCACTTAAGTTCCATTTTATTTTACCTGATTTTGTTTCAGGTAGGTCCCGAGACAGTTACATTTTTAAGAACATAAAAGAGTTCCATTTTCTCCTTTTCCATAACTTGTGGGTTTACCAGAGCTCTGTATAATCAGTATTCCCATATGTAGTCTAACTTTCTTTTGTTGCAAGGAAAATCCACCCCCCTCTAGTAAAGGAGAGACCGTAATGTTAAAATTACAAGTGACTCTCGGGGATTTTGAGGGACAGCTGACAAAAATTAGAAATACTCTTAACTGCTTTAATAGAAGAAATTGTGAATCGATAATGACCTCTTTATTCATTAGCATCTCTAACCCACTGCCTTCCATCTCCAGATGGAAGTGGCTGTTGAAATGCAGAGTATGTAATAAATAATGCGTATTTCAATGTGGATCACTTGACAAATCATTAAAATACTGTCATCTCTGGGGAGGAAGACGCCTGCCACTTAAACAGGCACTTGATCAGTTTTACAATAGATATGAAGTGAAAGAAAAAAAAAATTCTGTTCTGGAAACTATCAAAGCAATTTTAAGTGCATAGTTCCCTGTAAGTTTGTTGACCACAGTGAATGAGGACCTCAATTTTTTTATCCTTTCCCCTCTCCATGCCTCCCACTCCCCAGGCACCATCATGGCCCATATCCGTGTGTCAGGGCATTAGCTTATACCTTTTTCAGTGAGAAGAAATGCTGTGAATCCACACTGTAATTTCCATAGTTTCATGGCTTACCCTTGGTCTCTGATGCTGATCCAGTCCCACCCTGTTTAGTTTATGCAGTCTAGTGAAGGCATAAATCACGGACCTGTGGCTTGCATAGTCACGGTGCAAGCTTTGTGGTGGATAAAGCTTTATGCCCTCCTCTGCTTTCCCAATTTGCCAGTGATGCCAAAATGCATTAGATATAATGGGAAATGAACCCCAGCACTGGGGTGATAACATAGCATGCAAACAAAACAGCATGTCACCACTGTAGCAGTACCTTTAAGAGACATTGGTGTGCATCTGTGCATTTTTTTTTCCTTACAGAATAGCTTGAGCTTGCACACAGCAATGTTAAAAACAAATGCACAGATACAAGCCTGTCCCTGGCAGCTTACTTGTTCAAGGTAGATCATACTGTACCAGCATCAGCAGAATCAAACACACTTGCTGTTTTCAATCGAATCCATTTGAAAAGTTTTTACTTCTCTGTAAACTATCTAAAACGATACATGACAAAGTTTTTGGCCACTAATTAAAAGTAAAATAAATTGTGGTGTTGTCTGTGTTAAAAATGCAGCAGTAAAATAATCCAGCTATGTTACGGTGGTACCTGGCAAGGACTGAGGGTATCAAAACTGTTTGAGAAGATGCCTTTAAGTATTAAACAATCGTAATCAGATTATCCCCAACTCATATTGCTTTAGTGTTTCTTCCTTACACTAACAAAAGTGGTTCAGCACTGAGTCTGTCCCCCATTAGAGTAGAGCTGAAGTCTTTCATTTCTTCCTCGGGCTTTCTTTCATATATTACAACTCATTTTTTCACATATTTTTGAATATGGGTTTGGCTTTTTTTTTCCACAGTCAGGTCAGAAACATGCCTTGACATATTGTATAGCAACAACAAAAATTAAAAAAGCTAAGTAAATCTTCATCATTATTATAGGCCCAGCAATGTATATTTCCTCCCAATTTTATTGCTATCTGTCCAAGACTGAAGCATAACTTAATATAGGCTTCGCCCTGCTTCACTCTGGCGTACCATAATCTGGTGAAAATTAAATCGTATGGAATGCGCAGTTGAAGTCCTATGCCATTTAACTTACAGAGCATTTTATTTCAGCTGTCTTTTAAACAGTTCCCAGGCTAGTTCATTACGACTGCTGCTTACAATTGCTCATGTTCCTTCTGGTAATGTGTTCTGCAAACCCTTCCACATATCACGGAAATCTAAAGTTTCATTTTTCTCTGAGGCCAACATCTGTTTGTGCAATATTGCAGTAAAAGTATAACTGTATTTTTCTTCTGTTACGAAAGTATGGGTGAACTGGGCTTGATCAAGAAAACTAATAAAATATTTGCTTAAAAAAGAGCCAAGTACTTTTCAGAACAACAAAGCAAATATCATGAGGGATGGGTCAAGTCTCCTAGCCGTAGGAAAGAGTCCTGTGCATGGCCTTTCCCATGTTGTTCATTGGACTATTTCTTATTTCAAAGCCTTTGAATAAAAAGGTTGTTCCATTTCACTCACTGTAAAATTAGGTGTGTGCTTTCACGGGCATATTCTGCAAAAGATACTTTTTATTTCCAGTACTGAAAAAGAGGCAACTCTTTGCATTTCATATTTCAGTATTACGCAGCTTGTCAAGGGTTTTGCTGCCACACTGCCCTAAGTAATCTATAGCATACAAAGTCTGGAAAACAGATTTTCTCCAGGGAGTGACTCCTCCAATGGTGAAAAACACAAAAACTCATTGGAGCCACACACGCATAACATTGCATAGTCACATAACTTTTGAAAGGCAAAGCTTGGGAAGTAGTGATTCTTATTAGTTACCAGGGTCAGCTTGTGATATATTGAAATGGGTATAATAGGCAGCAATAGCAGCATCCTGGCTGCCTTCCCCCTCTCCAAGTTTCTTTAGGGACCAGTACCAAGGTTTTAAAGACAGTCTTGAAGCAAATGGCACAGCATTCATTCACATTTTTAGCAAAAGTCCTACTGTTCATAAACTGCAACAGAAGGGAGGTAAATAGGTGTTCGAGGGGAAAGTGAATTAGTTGGCAATAAAGACAGCCATCACTGGCAAAGGAAGAGCAAGGATGAAACCATAAAAATAATCCTTCCCTGTCACCAGTGCCCTGAGATTACCTGTCCTTAGTGGTATGTAGTGATCTGTGTGGGGTGGGCTTACATGGTTGTGAGGTCATGTCTCTTCACCTCATCAAGTGTCACCATTCCTAACGCAGCCTAAGGTGTCACAGCAACTTGAAGTCTCCACTGCTCTCATGATTTGACATTGCTAGTACGTCCCAACGCAATGTATCGGGCAGAAAACAACACAGGATTTAGCCAAATCTTGATTGTATAAGAAGCAGATTTAAGTAACATGAAAAGGATTCTTTTATAGCCTTATTAATGGTGAAGGGGAAAGGAAATCCCATAATAGCTCTAGAAGTCTCTTGTAACCAGAGCAGTTACGGGACGACAAAACCTTTCCTGTGACTATTGCAGGAACATTTTCCGATCTATAGATACTAAAAATATGGACTTCCTTGTCAGGCTCTGAGTAGGTCTTATAATTAGGAACATTTTGCCTCCAAAGTCATATCCTACTATTTCTTTTGATCTGAACAGTAAGAATTTAATATTAAATGACGTTTCTCAGTCCCACCATATAGCAGCATAACATCATCAGCCATCTAAAGTAAATTACATTTCTCTAGGTGCCTATTCAGTAGTCTGACTAGACTTCAATAACTTCAATTGTTTTTCTTTTATTAACTGTAGGTTCTGATCAAAGTGTTGGATAACAATGATAATGGCCCAGAATTCTCTCACCCAAGTTACGATGTCACCATTTCAGAGGACATCCTCCCTGATACTGAAATTCTGCAAATTGAAGCTATAGACAGAGATGAAAAGCATAAATTGAGCTACACTATTCACAGCAGCATCGATACAGTCAGCATGAGAAAATTCAGAATTGATCCCAGCACTGGGGTGCTCTATACTGCTGAGAGATTAGACCACGAAGCTCAAGATAAGCACATCCTTAATGTCATGGTAAGAATGCCATATTCACTTGGCTCAGGACACAATCACTGCTGCTTCAGGTGCATACGTGCCTTAGTCTTTGCATGAACAAAGGACTCTTAGAGCAGTAAGTAGTCATTAATTTCATCTTGCCTGCCCTGCTGTGTATTTATTTTACATTTTTTATTTGGGCTTTTTGGGAAACTTATTGTGAATTCATTGTATGGAATATGATATGATTTGCTATCTCAAGGGAGAGCAAGCAGGAAATTATTTAATCTCTTGGCATCTAGTCCTCTCACTCAAGGTAATTTTCAGAGTTTCTGAAGTGAGGCTGAAAGTTATTTGAGAAGTTATTCACAGGGAGATAACTGCTTTCTTGCCATAGAGAATGCTACAGTCTTTCTGAATACAAGCCTCGTTTATAGTTTAATTTTACGGACTTATTTCAGTACATAAACTGTTGATATACAAAATAGCTTTCATCTACATTTCAAAATGTTTGGGTATGCAGAAAAAAAATTAATTACCATTTATTGCTCAGTGTGCCTGAATTACAGAACATAAGTCTGTCTGTTTTCAAGTAAAGATTGTATATTATGGGCTGGAGGTTAATTAAAGAAAAAATCTGTGTTAGTTTAAACATTGTAGTCTTCTTTAACCATTTAAGTCTCCTGCAGAAGAGATCTTTGAAGGAACAGCTCATGACATGTTAGGTATGGGGCCATCTTTGGGTGGGGGACCCTAGGAATCAGAGAGCTGCTGTGAGATCCAGCAAGCAGGAGCTGAGTGGGGTCTCAGCTCACAGAGTAACAAGCTGCAAGTCCTTTGGCGAGCAGGCTAAGAAATAAACATAAACTGAATCACTGAGAGAC
Organism: Theristicus caerulescens; assembly: GCA_020745775.1. Classification (NCBI taxonomy): domain Eukaryota; kingdom Metazoa; phylum Chordata; class Aves; order Pelecaniformes; family Threskiornithidae; genus Theristicus; species Theristicus caerulescens. The sequence continues at coordinate 121,914,849 of CM036559.1, read as the reverse complement.
ACGGCTGACAGAGGTAATTTCCTGGTGCTTGGTTTTGATCTCCACCTGATACAATAGGTTTTTTGCTCTAAGAAGAACCAAACTTTTGGGGATCGTGTTGGCAGGATTATCAGTGTAGCAGTGCTGAGATATTTTGTATGGGGTTGAGAGAGGTGTGATAAATGATACCTCTGTTGGGAGTGCTCAGCACTTCTTAAGGTAATTTCTACTCTGCTTAGTATTGCTACAATCATCTTCAAAAAGGTATGTACATAAATAATGATGAAAGAGTCCATTGGCAGCTACAGGCAGTAGACTGACACACAACTGATCATAGTGGGTAAAATTGTAGCCCTTTGAAAGAAGGAACAATGGGCAAGGTATATTTGCCTCTATGCTGTAAAGCAGGGAATGGCTGGGCAAAGGCATGACCATTTAGCATGTGTTAAAAAAAAAGTATTTCTTGCAAACCTAAAACCAAATTTAGAATTTCATGTGGTTGCCACTTTAAAAATTCATGTCATGATGGTTAGTTGTTATGCATTTTTTCACAAGTGAAAAAAAAAGTCCCTAAGCTCTTCCTGTTTCTTTAATTTTACTATCTACCATCTCACATGTGAATGTATTTTAGACAGTTCCTTAGGACAAATGGATTTTTTTATTACTTTGTATTTAATAGAACTGAAAATATTATTAGCACTCAGATGAGTAATATTTATGAAGTTTTACTATATGGATATCAAGATGTGTATTATGCACTTGTTCTATAGGTCCGAGATCAAGAATTCCCTTATAGAAGAAACCTGGCCAGAGTCATCATAAATGTGGAAGACTCCAATGACCATAGTCCATACTTTACCAGCCCATTGTACGAAGCCTCAGTCTTTGAATCAGCAGCAGTTGGATCAGCAGTCTTGCAGGTCACGGCTTTGGACAAGGACAAAGGAGAAAATGCAGAGCTTATCTACACCATTGAAGCAGGTTAGGACAGAGGCTGAAAATGTAGCATCATGATTCATGTCATAGACAGAGCAGTGCTGTGATGGTGGTCTGTCTTGACACACAAGTCAGCTTCTTTGGTCTACTTTCTCCTGTAGAGCTGGGCAAAGGAGATACCTTCCTGTTGGTTGTTTTTTATTTTGCAGCTACTATACCCCAAATCTGTCAGAACAGAATCTCATTCACATTCACTAAACGGCTACAGAGCCTTTTACCTCTAAGCCATTGGTTCAAAACCATCACAGAAGATAGTTATTGAAAGCTACAGTCAGTGACTTGTTTTCAGGTTGCCGGCTTCAGTGTAGTACACAGTGGATCCTCCATAAACAAATGCCACAACAGCTGGTATGCCCTGGCATCTTTGCCAATATTCAGACCAGAGGAGCACAGAGACTAACACCAGGACTATGCTATAAACTTCTGTCAGCAGAGCTGTAGCATGTTAATGGCACAAGGTCTCCTGAAACTAAGGGAGGGCATGGTGATACCAGATTAAAATTGCTTTTTGCTGTTGAGATCTGGATATTTACATTCACGACATAATCTGTACCAGCAAAAGCATTCCTCTGCCAGTGCAACAGCACAGTTATGAGAAATTTGCATTATCTCTGCCACACATGCAAGTGAATGTAACTTTCTGTGGCTCATACGGATCTGAAGTTAAGAATTATCTCTGAGATAAACCATTAACATATATACAAGAGGGGTGTCTGGAAAAAGAGAGAATGAAGTAGAAATTTGTAACCTTTGGATTTTTTAAGGTTTCATTTCTACTTTTTCTTTTTTTTAGTAATATGAATCTTGCCATTGTAATAATAGCAAAACTTGAAACCTATCTTGCCCTAAAAAGAAGTCTCATGTACTGCAGATTGTCTCCATATCAATCAGATCACAAGCCTTTCCCAGCATTAGGATCTGATCCTACAGGATCATTATTTACCCCTATATTGTTATAAAGACTTGTCACCAGCTAGGATGGTTTACGTCAATTAGGAACAGGCTAGATGACAAAAAAATAAGTAATGAAATAAGAATATCTACACCATCTCATATTGATTTAACTTCATGTAGTTCAAGCTCACACCTTAAATTAAGCTGATATAACCTGAAGCTTAAAGAAGACCCAAGGAACTTTTCTCTGTCATTATCCTGTATGCTCTGTGGAAGCAGAGTCCCTTAAGCAAACGAAGAGGTGAAGTATTCTGCAGCTAAAAGTGTTGAACTTAGATGCTTGTGGTCCTACAAAGATCTTAGCACTACAAAACAAATATTTCCTTTATGCACTGCATTTGGTCTTACCAGTTTTTTCTCAGTGTTCTCCAGTGGCCTTTAACTTAGATCAGGGGAAATTTTACACGTGCCCAGGCAGGACAACACTGTGCCTTATAGAATGAACTCTGAGCAGACCAGATCAGGTTCCTGGGGCAATGTTTTTCAAGACTGTTCCCAGCTTTTCCGTGGCACCTTATTACTATTATGGTCTCCAACCCAATCACCTATAGGTGCCACCAGAATGTAAAGAACAAGCTGACATGTTGGGACTGTGGCTCCCATACACTGGAAATAAAATCATACATGATGCAGACAGAAAAAGATGATTATTAGAAATGATGCTTTAGCTATTAGATGGTCCTTTTTAGTCTGCATGTTTTTCTCTTTTCTAGACGCTCTCTCTTCATTACAGCCTCTTTCTGTTTCATCATGAGCTCTCCCTGCAGTGTCAGACTTCAAACTTCCACACGCACTCCCCCAGTTTCATTACCCACAGATGTTCCAATCCCAGATGCATCAAAATTCAGTTTGCTGCTGCTGTAGTTTCTATGATCCATAAAATCTGCAGTTGAAGATACTGATTTTAACTGCAGCATTCAGATTGTACACAGCCCTTACATTTAGGGGAATTACTTACATCATCTTACATGTGAAGAGAGCAATTGGTAAAGAAAGTACCTTTTGTGTAATTTCATAAGAAATTCCTAAAGGAGAAGAACCAGCTCTGGCCTTACATGAGGCAGCCAGTGGCTAAAAATTATTTGTATTAGCAAGTGCTGACAAAATAACTGCAGCAGCATTTGTAGTGTCTGCAAATACGACAGATACTGTGATCTTTATGAGAATTTGTAGCTCTGGCAGAATCTCAGCTCCTCAGTGAATAGCATAATTTTTGTTGTAACTAGTAGAGTAAACTTTACTGATCTGAAATGATGGATATAAATAGAAAGCCACTACCAGTATTGAACTACATACAGTAGTATGTAGCTTAAATTAGCCTCCAAGCCCCAGAATTTACAATAGATAGTGAATCACACCTTTAAAATAGTTCACATTAACTCACTTCATTTAGGATTCCATGTATTTGGTATTCCAGCTACAATTTTCACATTTACTGCTCCGTGCACAGCACCTGTAAAAATCACGATTAAAAGAAAATCTCTTGTTTACCACCAGTTACCTGAGACATATTTCTCTCCAGGTCATGGATGGATGCTTGACTGTAGATTGGAAGCAGTTCTAGATTTTGAAGTGTAAATTACAATAGCAGGAACATGTTATAATGATTGGAATTGCTGTAACTCAGTACATGCTGTTTGTATTTGGAATCTAATTCAGACAAAGAGTCTGTATGCTTATGCATGCCATATACATACACAATATCCTATACTTTAAGCAGGCAGTCAAGGAATCAACAAAATACGGATTGCCTAATAAAGGTGATCTCTAATTACAGGGTAGGGATACATATCAAAAGTTTTGAATCTGTCTTGCTAAAGAAGAGGTTGGCAAAAAGACTAAAAAGAAAAAAAAGACCCCAAAGAAGGTCCTTGATCCGAACTCACTGTTTTCACCTTTATGCAGTCAGTGATATCCCTGCTTTCATGTTATAACAGACATTTCATGACATTTTCTGCTAAAGCTCATTTATCTAAATTCGTCCTCCTCAGAGATCATATGATAAACCTTTGTGCCACAAGATAGTTGAATCTCTTTTCTTTGCTATTCTTCATTTCTTTGCTATGAGTCTTGAACTACTGTAATCTTCTCTACGGTTGCTTAATATCCCCTTCAATTAAGAGCCTGACTTGTTATCCATTTGTCATGTAATTGGCTTGTTAGCCTCTGATCTAGTTTCTTTGCCTTAGGTGTACATGTATTTGACTAATTCCCATAATTTAAGGGATGCTTTTTCCTACTTTAGTAGGAATAATGTACATGCAGCACTTGCTCAAATGTTGATACTCAGAATCAAGATACAGATAGCGGCACCCGAGTTTCTGAAGGTTTGAACACCTATACCATCTACTGAGATACCTGATTTTCAGAAAGGAAGGCTGGGAGGGCCTTTAGAATTCTTTTATGTTGGTTTGTGTTTTTTTTTCAATAACTGCCTTTAACAAATTGCAGCTAATTGCTCCTGGTTTAAATTATCATTAAGTACATTTTATTTCATTTCTAATTTGCTTCCAACATTTGTGTTTTAGGAAATACGGGAAACACATTCAAGATTGAACCAGTTTTAGGGATCATTACATTACTGAAGGAGCCAGACTTAACCACAATGGGACAGTTTGTTTTGTCAGTCAAAGTGACTGATCAAGGTTCTCCACCACTGTCTGCAACAGCAATTGTGCGGATATCTGTGACGATGGCAGATAACTCCCACCCTAGGTTCACTCTCAAAGAATATCAAGCGGAGGTTAATGAAAATGCGGATATTGGTACTTCTGTCATCTCTCTCTCTGCAATCAGTCAGTCCACGTTAGTTTATGAGGTTAAAGATGGGAATGTGGATGGAGTCTTCACTATAAACCCGTATTCTGGAGTGATCACCAGCCAAAAGGCCCTTGATTATGAACGTACTTCCTTCTATCAGCTCATCGTACAGGCAACAAATATGGCAGGCATGGCATCAAATGCCACTGTGAACATTCAGATTGTTGATGAAAATGATAACCCACCAGTTTTTCTCTTCTCTCAGTACTCAGGCAGCATAAGTGAAGCTGCTCCTGTAAATAGCATAGTCCGGAGTGTGAATAACAGTCCCCTCGTGATACGTGCAACTGATGCTGACAGCAACCAGAATGCTTTGCTTGTCTACCAGATTGTTGAATCTACTGCAAAAAAGTATTTCACGGTAGATTCCAGCACAGGTGCAATCAGAACAATTGCAAATTTAGATCATGAAACAATAGCCCACTTCCACTTCCATGTGCATGTTAGAGACAGTGGGAATCCTCAGCTTACAGCAGAGAGCCCAGTTGAAGTGACCATTGAGGTAACTGATGTCAATGACAACCCACCAGTCTTCACCCAGGCCGTATTTGAGACAGTCTTGCTCCTGCCCACGTATGTTGGTGTTGAGGTTCTCAAAGTCAAGGCTACAGACCCAGATTCAGAGATCCCTCCTGAACTAACATATAGTCTAATTGAAGGCAATATAGACCATTTTTTGATTGATTCAAGCACAGGGGTACTCACCATTAAAAACAATAGCCTCTCCAAAGACCATTATATGCTAATAGTAAGAGTATCTGATGGGAAATTTTATAGCACTGCTATGGTGACAATAATGGTAAAAGAAGCCATGGATAGTGGGCTCCATTTCACACAAAATTTTTATTCCACTTCTATCTCAGAAAACAGCACCAATATCACAAAGATCGCTGTGGTGAACGCTGTTGGTAACCGCCTCAATGAGCCTTTGAAATACAGTATATTAAACCCAGGCAACAAATTTAAAATCAAATCCACCTCAGGAGTCATTCAGACAACTGGCATTCCCTTTGACCGAGAGGAACAAGAGCTGTATGAGTTGGTGGTGGAAGCAAGCCGTGAACTAGATCACCTTCGTGTCGCTCGAGTGGTGGTGAGGGTTTACATTGAGGACATAAATGACAATGCCCCAGTGTTCGTAGGGCTTCCATACTATGCTGCTGTGCAAGTCGATGCTGAGCCTGGTACCCTGATATATCGAGTGACAGCTATTGATAAAGATAAGGATGAAAATGGTGAGGTGTCATATCTTCTGAAGGAAGACTATGGACATTTTGAAATTGATAGAGGAACAGGTAGTGTCACTTTAAAAGAAGCCTTCAATTCTGATTTGTCTAATATAGAGTATTTGGTTGTCATTCTTGCAAAAGATGGCGGTAACCCATCATTGTCTGCTTCGGTAGAGCTCCCCATTACTATTGTTAACAAAGCAATGCCTGTATTTGACAAGCCCTTCTATACAGCTTCCGTGAATGAAGATGTAGAAATGCACACGCCAATTTTAAGCATAAATGCAACCAGTCCAGAAGGCCAGGGTATCATTTATATCATTGTTGATGGAGATCCCTACAACCAGTTTAATATCGACTTTGATACTGGAGTTCTGAGTGTCATCAGCCCGCTGGACTATGAAATAAATTCTCTTTTCAAGCTGGTGGTGCGAGCCAGCGATGCCCTCACTGGTGCTCGAGCTGAGGTCACTGTGGACTTGATCATTAATGATGTTAATGATAATCCCCCAGTTTTTGATCAGTCGGCTTATAATGCTACTTTATCTGAAGCATCTTTGATTGGGACTCCTGTACTGCAGGTTGTTGCTATTGATGCTGACTCTGACAATAACAAGATTGTGCAGTATCAGATAGTCCAGGACACCTTTAACAGCACAGACTATTTCCATATAGACAGCACCAGTGGCCTAATTCTGACAGCCCGGATGCTGGATCACGAACTCATACAGCAGTGCAGCTTGAAAGTCAGAGCAACTGATAATGGGTTCCCACCGCTAAGCAGTGAGGTTCTTGTTAGTATCTCAATAACCGATATGAATGACAACCCTCCAGTTTTTAACCAGTTAATTTATGAATCATATGTGAGTGAACTGGCACCTCGGGGTCATTTTGTGACTTGCGTTCAAGCCTCTGATGCTGACAGCTCTGATTTTGACAGACTGGAGTACAGCATCCTGTCAGGAAATGATCGGACCAGTTTTATTATGGACAGCAAGAGTGGTGTTATCACCCTTTCCAACCATCGCAAACAGAGAATGGAGCCCATGTACAGCCTAAATGTCTCTGTGTCAGACGGGCTGTTCACCAGCACCGCTCAGGTGCACATACAGATCCTTGGGGCCAACCTCTACAGCCCTGTGTTTTCACAGAGTGTTTATGTTGCAGAGGTTAGAGAAAATGCTGCTCCTGGAACTAAGGTAATCCATGTGAAAGCAACAGATGGGGATTCAGGTGTATACGGCCAGATAAGCTACTCCATAATAAATGACTTTGCCAAGGACCGATTTTTGATTGATAGCAATGGGCAGATTCTGACAACTGAGAGGTTAGACCGGGAGAACCCGCTGGAAAGAGATATCGGCATATTTTTGAGAGCCCTCGATGGAGGTGGCAGGACTACGTTTTGCACTGTGAGAGTGATAGTAGTGGATGAGAATGACAACGCTCCTCAATTTATGACGGTCGAATACAGAGCAAGTGTCAAAGCAGATGTTGGGAAAGGTTACTTGGTGACCCAAGTGCAAGCAGTAGATCGAGATGATGGAGCCAATTCCAGAATTACCTATTCTCTGTATAGTGAAGCCTCCGTTTCAGTAGCTGATCTGCTTGAAATAGATCCAGACAATGGATGGATGGTCACCAAGGGTAGCTTTAACCAGCTGAAAAACACAGTTCTGTCATTCTTTGTCAATGCAGTTGATGGTGGCATTCCTGTAAAGCATTCCCTCATTCCTGTCTACATCCATGTTTTACCCCCAGAAACTATTTTGCCTTCCTTTTCTCAACCCCAGTATTCTTTTACCATAGCAGAAGACACCCTCATAGGTAGTACCATTGACATTCTACATGTTTTGCCTAATCATGGTGCTTTGTATAGCACAGTTAATGGTGAGCTGACTGAAAACAACAAAGATGGGGTTTTCATCATAGAGCAAGACACGGGGCTCATAAAACTGGATAAGAGACTTGACCACGAGACAAATCCTGCTTTTCACTTCAAAGTTGCAGCCACCATCCAATTAGACAAAGTAGACATTGTGTTGACTGTGGATGTGGAGGTTAAGGTATTGGATGTAAATGACAACAAGCCCATGTTTGAAACGGCTAGCTATGATGCTATAATAATGGAAGGGATGCCTATAGGAACAAAACTTATGCAAGTTAAAGCGGTTGATGCAGACTCAAGTGCAAATGGGCAGGTCACCTATACACTTGCAGTGGAATCGGAGCTGGAGAAGATCACAGAAGCATTCACCATTGATAGCAACAGTGGCTGGATCAGCACACTGAAGGATCTGGACCATGAAAAGGATCCTGCTTTCACCTTTGCAGTGGTGGCCTCAGATCTGGGGGAAGCTTTATCCTTGTCATCAACCACCTTGGTCTCAGTTACTGTGACAGATATAAATGATAATGCACCTGTCTTTGAGCATGAGGTGTACAGAGGGTCAGTGAAGGAGAGTGACCCTCCAGGGGAAGTTGTGGCTGTTCTTAGCACCTGGGATGAAGACACGTCTGATGTCAACCGGCAGGTTAGCTACCATATTACAGGTAAGAAACAACTTGCATGCTTTCTTCCCAAAACCAGCTTTACTGAAGAACTGTGCATGTGTCCGGTTTTAGGTGAATGTTTAGCAGGGTTTCAGTTAAATTATCACTGTGAATCAGACAATTGCATCTCTCTCTGATTTTTTTTTTTTTAATTTGGAAGAATTTGCAGCAACTAGCAAAGCTGAAAAGAGGGAAAGGTAGTGTGTGTGTGTCTGTCTGGGTTATTCTCTCTCTAATTTCCAAGATTAATGCTTCATGATTTGCTGCAGTGCAATGTAATGTGACTCGTCAACCCATCATAATTATGTATCAGCTTGGAAACCATCATGACTTAATGTTTCAACCAAAGGAAGAACATTTTATTCTTAAGGAGAAAATCCTTACATTTCCAAGCATTTAAAATTTTTGGAAACAGCATTTTTCTTTTTGAGATAGGAAAGTGCGTGCAGGAGCCACTTTGAAATACCACTATTTATGGGGGCGGGGGGGGAAGGGAATGAATTTTACATTGGAAGGAGTAGGGGGATGCCATTTCTTATCAGCACAGATTTCTGGCCACAGAAATAGTAATCCACTTAGAAGCACTGGTTAGCTGCCATGCATTGTTATATACAACATAAGGCAATTTCGATTACATTACTAACATATTTTTCAAGGTGTGTTAACATTGCTCTTTCCTATTGAGCTATATTTATTATTATTCTTTTCTCCTAGATTCAAACTGGCTTTTGTGCGAGTATGTTATGAGTGATGGGGTGCTGCAGTTATTTTTCTGCCTACAGCTTACACTGTCCAATACATTTTGTTAGGGAACAACTTTGTCACTCCCCCCAACCTTCACAATACAAGACCTAATATTAATTACCTAGTAATAACCAAATTATTGGACAAATTCACATTTTTCTCACTTGATAGGTTTAGAATTACACAAGACTGCATGTAGGAAGCATGTTATGGGCAAAGATGACTTAACTAATGGGATAACAGTTTGTATATTTTGCTCTGGAGGATAAGACTCCTACCCCTTCATTAGCTATCAGATTGGAAATGGCTGTGGGATGGTGTGCAGGGAGAGGTGTGATATTCCAGGTAGCCATAGATTGCCTGTGTTACACATCAGAAGTAGCATAATTTTCAAAGCAACCAGAAGTTCATTCTGACCATTTACTTGAAAGTCTGGATTCAGTTTAAAGGTTTGCAAAGATTATGTGTTCATAGTGTGATGTGTTGCAGGATATTAGAAGCAGAGGCAAAAATAGTCTTGTGGGTAATGCACAGGATTTGGAGGCTTTGGGCAAGGTGCATTAGCTGCCGGTGCCTCAGTTCCCACATATCTAAAAGTAAATAAGTAGTGCCTCATCCTAGAGATTTTATGATATTTGAAGGAGTTTGGGGGATCCCAGTATAAAAATGCAAACCCTTCATGTTTGTCACAATGATATGTTAATGTACCGTGATAATTAGCTAAAGGTACTGTTTTTCTCTTTGGTCTGAAGTCTTTCAGTCATCTCTTACAATGAATTATGGTTTTAGTTGCATAATAATGTTTTCTTCACATCCCTGTGCTGTTAATTTAGCAAAAACTGGACTTTTGAATAACAACTGTCACATGTGACTCAAAAAATTATAGATCATTCTGTACCTTAATTTCTATCACAGTTCAAAATATGTCAGATATTTTGCTGGTATTTTAGTTTCTGAAAAAGTTAGATGTCAAAGCCCAAAACTTTCTCTAATGCCTACTGTACAGTTACTAAAGTGTATGAGCTCAGAAATTCCACTGTCTTTGAATATATCCTTTGAAATTGGGAAATGCAGAAGGAAAAATTAGGTTCTTTTGATTAAAATGTCAAAACTTATTGAAGTATAGTTTAACTAACAAAATAGTCTATTCACACTTTACCTCAAGTTGAGCTCAGGCACTGCACTTGAATATTTCATGGAATCAGATTAGCTAGATGAATATTCAAAAGCTGTGGCTTTCTGGAGGCATTTTGAGTCATAGAAACTTCTGTGAATACAATAAACTCTGAGGAAAACCAGGACACCGACAAAAAGGGAGAAGAAAACAAATTATGAGAATGACATGTAGATCCACCAAAACCAGCTTTGTGCAAATGCACCTGGAGAAAAGTAGCACACAGAAGATAGATGGGAAAAAAATCATCATTTAGGAGACAAAAGAAATAAACTTTCTGGGTCAGATGTGATCACCTTTGCACTCCTTTGAGAAATACAAGCGCTTATTGCAGTCTTCTGGTCAACTTTGAAGAGGGGTAGATACATTCTGGTGAATAAATATATATCCTGTTTTGAACTTCAGTTCAGGATTGGTTTCCATGATTACTGGCAAGTAGTTGCCATTTTCAAATCCACCTTCATCTGCATTTATGGTGGGGGAAAAAATTTTGCACTTATCCTTTGTTACTTGTAGTTTAATAGCAGCTGGAGATGTTCACAAAACAGCACTATATATAAATCTTAATAGAAGATCAATAGGAAGCATAGATGACACAATGCACTTAGCAAGCACAGCAGTTTTCTTTTGAAGGCTCATTTGAGGTCATCATTGCCTATATCTTTTGAGGCAGTTTGGCTAAAACCAGGGCTCTGCTGATGTTTAGCTAGGAATTTTAGCCAGCCTAGACCCAGCCAGATATTACTGAGATTTAACAGTGGTAAACTAGAAAAAGCCACCAGAAAAATGTCAGTTCCTAAGACTTTGGTACAGTAAAGTGTTTTGTGTTCCTCAGTGATGTTAATTAGGCTCTCTCAGGTACTTAAATCTAAGGACAGACAATAGTCTTTAAGCTTGGTTCAGCTGAATACAAGGAAGAAAGATGGTGTGTTTTGGAGAAAGAACTGGTATTGTACACAGTAGGTTTTTTGCTGGGTTGATTGCCCAGTATGAGCAAAATGATGTTTTTTATTTGTTTTTATTTTATATTTGAGATCCTGGAGTTCTGGAGAAATTGATGTTTCAGTGTTTGGGGAGGACTTGCACTGCAGGCTGAAGAACAGTGTCTGCAATTTTATGATAGTAAAGCTAAGAGGATTGGGTTTATCATTTCGGCAGCTCAGTAAACATGCAACGTCTTAAACTGGGAGTGGAGGATAAACCTATTGATTTTATGTGATGCAAATGCCTAGAGTTCTAACTGGGAATTGAAAGTATCTAAATAAATGCATAAATGTAAGAGAGAAACTAAATAAATTAGTAAATATTCAGTTCCCCCTCCCAGATCGGGACATTGCAGTGAAAACTGATACTGTTGGCTTCTAGTTTTCAGTTCCCTTTTAGCCGTTATAATTCCCTCTGTGTGTGCTTTAGTAATGATGTGTGTCAGGATTTGTTTATTTTGGATCACTGTGTCTCTGCATTTCATTTGTATCTGGCTGTTTTCTTTCTTTACTTAAACTTGAGCTTGATTTGGCTTTGTACTATTTGCTGACTAGGGAGGGAGGGAGATGATTATTTAAACTTCAAGTAACAAAAGATAAAAGATAATGCTGATTCTTTTAGCCTCAAAGCCTTTCTAAAAAGTTACTGGAGTGTTTTTTGTAGCTAGCACTTCACTGTTGTGACATTCAAAGTAGAACATACGAAAACTGCCAAAAGATTTTAAAGAATCCATTAATACATGTAGTCAAGAGGCTTCCATTTAGAAAAGCTACATTATTCAGAGCGAAAAACTAATTAATTAGAACACCCCTAGGAAACTGAATCTGCTTACATATATTAGTGAAAAAGTTAATTAATCACTGCAGAATGAGATCTGCATCAAGACATATGTCTAAGTACTCGAAAATGGTTCCCTGGGCCATAGTGTGGATTTTTTTGCCTTTCTTTTTTTAGGAATATTTCCTTGATGGTATTTTAGTGTTTACATCTCATTATTTCTGTTACACTTTATAGTACAACTTCCACCTTTGTCTTCCATCAACAAAGTATATAGCCAGTCCTGAGAAGCCAAACAAATGAAAGGTAGCACTAATGAAAAAGGCATGCAGATAAACTGTTACACATGTTTTCTGCTTATTGCACAGGTTTCTTGGTCATTCAGATTGATCCTTTTCTAGTGGAGTAAAGGGGCGGAAAAGGGATCCCAAGGACCTTTTTTTATACATAGTCCCCAAATTCCTATGTATGATTTAAAAGCCATTCAATCAACAACAAAGCAACAGTGATTTTAAAATTGCTCCAAGCTAGTGTTACTGCCAGCCATAAAAGCCACCAGCTGATTTTAATTAGACTTTACCTTTCCTCTTTTCTTAGTGATGGGATACCCATACCTTGAGTGTATTGCTTCATAGTTGGTCAGGACAGTTAATCATTTCCTTTTACAAAGGACTGATATGCAAGAAAGCACTGATTGATATCACGAAGCTAAATAAGAATATTTAAGACCATTTTTATTAATGGTTTACAACATTAAACTCACTATGACAAGATTACAGCCTTTTATAAAGGAGGCAAGCTTTTTTATGCTGGTGTTGAACTGAATAGAGAGAATTTAATGTCAATCAGCAGGGGTCTACCTTCTTTGAAGTCATATTAAGACTTGAGTCAATGGGCAGATTCTCATTGCCTTGGGTTGTATTCAGATCTGGCCTGTAGTGCACATCGACATACTGTGTAACCCTCTTTAGGAGAAATGTGTGTTTATGTCACACAACAGATTAACCAAGGTTTAACTGAGCCCTCTGATGATTATTCCAGACTGTCATAGAAATCAGTGGGAAAACTGGGATCTGCTTGGTTTTGTGATCAAAAAAGGTGATTTTCTATCAAGAGAAAATACCTGTGTTTGATATATCAGTTTTGTGCTCTGTATGATTAGAAGGCCTTTTATAATTATAATGCCTATCGGACTAATTTTCTGGAAATCTTATTCATTACAACGTGCTTTTTTGACACAGTTACAGCTAGTACAAAAGGTGATGTTTAACAAGAAAGATTTGTTAAGCCTGTCTCAACTGATTTAGTTTTCATATTAAATAGAAAACAGTCTATCTTGTCATCGGTAGCTAATGAAGAAGGTATAGATTACAGCCTGTGACCTCTTTTCTGCTTTTTGATGTAGAAAGAAGGTAGGAAATGTGCATTAAACTTTTTTGCTTGGTTTTAAGCTCAGTTTCAAGTTCAGACCTTCTCTGTCTTTTTTTTTTTTTTTGCTAAGAAGGTCCCTGGGAACTGACAGAATTGTGACACCAGAAGGAACAACAGTGACACCTAATTGCTTGACAGCAGAAGCAGCTCAAATAAATTCAGATTTGGATTTTTATTTAAATACTTATTTATTCAAACATTCAACACAAGTACTGGAGAGGAAGGTTTAAGCACCTGGTCTTTCCATTGAGCTTGGACAGATCCCATGACACATGTCAGGACTGTGAAATAAGTTGTAAGCAAAAGTACACTAGCATGCTTGACATTCTTGATCCTGTTACAAGAAAGAATAAGCATTCCCTTAATATTTTTATACCACTTTTATACATGAGAAACATGGAAGGTAGTTCTTAGGTTGCATTTCTGCATGGGAGAGCACAGGAGAAAGCTTAATATGGTGGGGAAAAAGCTTGTGGCAGGTTAGCTGGAATTAAAGTTCACCCAGTGGAGCAGCGTGATGCTTTTTTCTATGTCCTCACTCAGTTTCTATAGCACATGAGTTTGCTATGACTATAGTGCTCCATCCTAAATTATTAAATGTGAAGATATGTTTTTACAGACCAAGGTTATGCTGGGCACAGAAGACTGAGTAGTTGGCTTTACTGGTTTTGGCTGGGGTAGAATTAATTTTCTTCATAGCAGCTGGTACGGTGCTATGTTTTGGTTTTGTGACCAAAACAGTGTTGATACCACGGAGATGTTTTAGCTATTGCTGAGCAGTGCTTACACAGAGTCAAGGCTTTTTCTGCTTCTCACCCCACCCCGCCAGCGAGTAGGCTGGGGGTGCACAAGGAGTTGGGAGGGGACATAGCTGGGACAGCTGACCCCAGCAGACCAAAGGGATGTCCCATACTGTATGATGTCATGCTCAGCAATAAAAGCTGGAGGAAGAAGGTGTGATGGTGTTTGTCTTCCTAAGTAACTGTTATGAGTGATGGAGCCCTGCTTTCCTGGAAATGGCTGAACACCTGCCATGAATTCCTTATTTTGCTTTGCTTACGCATGCAGCTTTTGCTTTACCTGTTGTACTGACAGTATCTCAACCCAGGAGTTTCCGCACTTTTACCTTTCCAATTCTCTCCCCTTCCCGCTGTGGGGGGTAATGAGCGAGCAACTGTGTGGGGTTTAGCTGCCTACTGGGGTTAAGTCACAACATTGGTTTAAAAGATTTTACTGTCTGGTCTGACAAGGGGTTGAGTTTGTGCTCAGAGAAAGGTGATTGAAGGCAGTTTCTTCATGGAGCAGGCAGGGACTGTACCATTTCAGATGAAAGAGTAAATAACTGTTGGAAACATTAACAGCAACTCTGCCCACCTTCATTGTTGTACCCTTCTGCATGTGACATGTCCTTCCTTCCTTCCTGAGGATGATGTAGACCAAAACTTGCCCTCTCCCAACCTGCTTTTGGCACCAGGCAGTTTAATGATGTGGAAGAGCAACATTGTCAGGTTCAGTGTCAGTGTTACGGCACAATAAAAAGCTATTCCGCTTTTTCTCCTGCACTCCTTTCACCAGCTTTCACTCTCAGATACATTTGATCTAATTGTACTGCTTATCTTCCAACAGCTCCTCAAATGACCTCTTGTTAGGACTATTTAATACTAATGTGTCTTCCTGTGTCATGTAAACTTTTTTTAAAACTAGAATTTTAATGAGCAGAAGAACAGCGCAGCTGTATGATAAAGCTTTCATTAGAGGATTCCTTAATAGAACCCACTTCCAGTCCTTGATTGCATAATCAACAGCTAATGAAATTGTCTTGGTAACAAGAGCTATGGTGTATTACATCCTCTCCCGAGACTAAGTGGAAAGACAATTGTACCAGCCTGAGAGGACTATTGATTGTTCACAGTTTGAATTTGATTGCCCTTACGGGGAACTAAACAAGAGATCATCTTCAGCTCTGCTAAATGGATTTTGTTTCCACTGAAAGTTATTGGTTCACTTTCATACAAGGCGTTCAGGGGGCAATAAACACAGGGAGCGTAATCTCATTACAGATTTCCTGAGTCTGCGAGTTTGAAAGCACCTATCACTGTAAAACTAATGACGGCTGCTTAGTCCAGGTCCTCTGCGATGCATCTGTGTGTTTAAACTAGGTGGGAGCTCTGAAGGGATGCCCCAGCCCGTTGTGTGTTGCTTCTCTCATTGCAGGAGGGAATCCCAAAGGGAAGTTTGCTCTGGGGCTGGTTCAGAATGAGTGGAAGGTTTATGTTAAAAGGCCTCTAGATCGGGAAGAGCAAGACGTTTATTATCTGAACATCACCGCCACGGATGGCCTCTTTGTAACCCAAGCTGCTGTGGAAGTGACCGTCACTGATGTTAATGATAATAATCCAGTTTGTGAACAGGTGAGTTAGCAACACCCACGGCAATCAGCTGTTGTATTAAAAGCGATGGTTTCCCTATGGGTGTCCCTGCTATTTACAGGTATTCACAGGTGATGCCCATTTTCATCCTTAAGGTCTTAGTTGAAGAATCTGGAGTGATCTGGGAGAGGAGCAGCATGAAACAGTCGTGTGAAGCCAAGATGAAAGGACAATGGTCTAGTAAAGGTAGCAGAGGAGTGTTCTCCACAGTAGCCTTAGTTGGCTTTAGAAAAAATGAAGCATTGTGAGGTGGCACTGGGCAGCCACTGCTCCCCTGCAGAAAAAATGGGCTTTCCCTTCACAACCAATGTGGAAATGTCTTCAATCTAGTTTAATTCCAGACTTCCTGAACCTGGCAGATGTCAGAAACCCAGTGGAAAAGGCAGAAGAATGTAGCTTGCTCTCACGTTGTCAGGCATGCATGCAGTGTGGCCTGACCACAGCTTTCATAGCACTAGCTGTCTCTTATTCTGTGGAAAGGCAATGTGAGTAACTGATATTACTGCAATAGAAAGATCTGTGTGAAAAAAAAGACATTATGAAACCCAGATTTCCTTAATAGAATCTTTTATATATATATCTGTATGTATATACTCATATAATTCCTATCATTACATTATCACTGATGGACCACTGTCATTGCAAGCACCATTCTAGGGAATGACAGTCTGTATCTCCCTCAAACACTGCTGGATGAGGTGATAAAAACAGTTGTCTTCATTAGCACACTCATCAAAGTCTCCGTTTCATGGGTGTTAATGAAACAAATGGAAGATAGAAAATGAGACCGCATTTAACACCTAAGATGAGCCCTATTAAGAGTCATAATTTGGCATTGTTTTTGTGACACCTCAAAGCTTAGCAGTGATTTGAATTTCTAGGAATGTGTTACGTAAAGGAAAATTGTTTCCTATATAGAAAAAATGCACTACAGAGAGTTTAAAAAAAAAGGTTGTGCAAAGACTATAAAATACTGTTACAGCATAGCTTACATTTCTGTTTTTGTCTCTAGGTTGCATACACAGCACTGTTTCCTGAAGACATTCCATCAAACAAAGTCATTCTTAAAATCAGTGCTAAAGATGCTGACATTGGGTCCAATGGTGAAATTCGCTATTCTCTCTATGGTGCTGGGAACAATAAATTTTTCTTAGATCCAGAAAACGGTAAGATGACAACTGAATGTTTCTGAATAGCCTTCTTAATCCCTTGACATCAGTGGGTGCTAGTTTCCTTAACTAGAGTTAGGTTACACTTGGTTATCAGACAGTTGTTCCACTTACGGCATGTGTGGATGGCCACTTCTGAAGTGGTGGTGGTAGGAGGAGAAAGAGGGACGTCTTTGTTGGCCAGGTTGAATGTTATAATCAGAACAGTGGATACCGACCCTTTTGTTTCCCTGCCAGACCTCAAGTTAGGTCAGAAATGTATCATAGAATCATAGAATATTTTGGGTTGGAAGGGACCTTTAAACGTCATCTAGACCAACCCCCCCTGCAATGAGCAGGGATGTCTTCAGCTAGATCAGGTTGCTCAGAGCCCTGTCCAACCTGACCTTGAATGTTTCCAGGGATGGGGCATCTACCACCTCTCTGGGCAACCTATGCCAGTGTTTTACCACCCTCACTGTAAAAAATTTCTTCCTTATATCTAGTCTGAATCTACCCTCTTTTAGGTTAAAAACATTACCCCTTGTCCTATCACAACAGGCCCTGCTAAAAAGTTTGTCCCCATCTTTCTTATAAGCCTCCTTTAAGTACTGAAAGGCTGCAATAAGGTCTCCCCGCAGCCTTCTCTTCTCCAGGCTGAACAACCCCAGCTCTTTCAGCCTTTCCTCATAGCAGAGGTGTTCCATCCCTCTGATCATTTTTGTGGCCCTCCTCTGGACCCGCTCCAACAGGTCCATGTCTTTCCTGTGCTGAGCACTCCAGAGCTAGATGCAGTACTCCAGGTTGGGTCTCACCGGAGCGGAGTAGAGGGGCAGAATCACCTCCCTTGACCTGCTGGCCACGCTTCTTTTGATGCAGCTCAAGATACAGTTGGCTTTCAGTGCTGCAAGCACACATTGCCAGCACATGTCCAGCTTTTCATCCACTAGTACCCCCAAGTCCTTCTCTGCAGGGCTGCTCTCAATCCCTTCATCCCACAGCCTGTATTGATAGCAGGGGTTGCCCCGACCCAGGTGCAGGACCTTGCACTTGGCCTTGTTGAACCTCATGAGGTTCACACAGGCCCACTTCTCCAGCTTGTCCAGGTCCCTCTGGATGGCATCCCCTCCCTCAGGTGTGTCAACCACACCACTCAGTTGGTGTCATCTGCAAACTTGCTGAGGGTGCACTCGATCCTGCTATGTCATTGATGAAGATATTAAACAGTACCAGTCCCAATACAGACCCCTGAGGGACACCACTTGTCACTGATCTGCATCTGGACATTGGACCATTGACCACTACCCTCTGGATGTGACCATCCAACCAATTCCTCATCCACCGAACAGTCCACCCATCACATCCATCTGTCTCCAGTTTAGAGCGAAGGATGTTGTGGGGGACCCTCTCAAAGGCCTCACAGAAGTCCAGATAGATGACATCCATAGCTCTTCCTTTGTCCACTGATGTAGTCACTCGATCACAGAAGGCCACTCAGTTGGCCGGGCAGGACTTGCTGTCTCGAATCACCTCCCTGTCCTCCACCTGGCTGTCCTGGAGTTTTTTTGGTACAGAGATGGGGAACATGCCAACATGGTCCTCCTTCACCTTCAGCCTTCACTTCTTCCACCTTGGTCTAGATATATTGGTATTTAGACCCTATAAAAAAGACATCCCTTTTATACACAGATTTTGGGGGAGAAAGGATATCAGTAATGAATTTGTGGGCACAGTGGAATGCTACAGAGTTCTTGTACATTAGCAGTTGGTCTGAAAAAAGATACTGATCTCTGCTAAGATCTAGATTTTATGGTTGTTATGAAATAAAGCTAAATAACATCATTTTCCCATGAATAAAAATCCCACCCCTCTATTATTCTTAGGAGTTTGGTTTCCATAATGATAGACTAAATCCTTCTCTGTGCAATGCCTCCTCTGCCTGACTAACAGGAGGCAGTGACTGCTATTGCCATAGCGTTACTGATGGAAGAGGAGGTGTTTGGAGATCTATGCAGTGTGTGGAAGGGAAATTATTGCCCTCTTCAAGAACAAATTTTGTATTTAACTGCAAATTACACCCTTTACAAAATTAACCCAAAACCTATCTTCTGACTAGTAGTGGCTGTTTGCTGATGTGGCAATGTCTGGTGGTGGTTTATCTGTGCAGTGGAAAATGGATCACAGGTAAAGCTCTCATAGTCTGAATAAGCTGTCTTTTTGTTGCTTTTAATGTTTATTGTGATACCCATCTCTGTATGAGAATAAGAATTTTGTTTCAAACTAAATGCCAGAGGTATCTACAGGAATTCAGAGCTGCTTGGAGATTGCTTTGTGGGGAGAAGAGAGGAGGATGTTGATGTTACTTTTGAACGGTAGTGTTAGAAAACTTTGGAGTTTATTATGGCTACTGTCATCAGATTCAGGATGAGTTTCTGTGTCTAGGAGTCTATAAATCTTCAGAGTAACAGAAAGATAGACTTGGAAAAAAATGATGGTGTTCATATGGGTGAAGTTGTAGGCTGTTGAAGGCCACCTCGAGTGGCTCATCCTCCTTGCACTCATATTGGCAGCTCACTTTGTTGGGTAAAGAGGAGTCAGAAGTGACACTGCTGTGAGTTTTTAATCCATTCATTGGAATAAGTAAGGTTGATTTTGTTTTTCTCTTTCCTATTCCTATTGAGATAACTCACACTATCTCAAATTAGTGGTATTGCTGCAGTAGTAATGATGGCTGCTGCTTTTAATCAATTTTAGGTGAGCTGAAATCCTTAGCACCTCTCGACCGGGAGAAAATCCCTGCGTACAACTTGGTCGCCCGAGCCACAGATGGCGGTGGCAGGTTTTGCCAGTCAGAAATCCATCTCATTTTAGAAGATGTTAATGATAATCCACCAGTGTTTTCATCTGATCACTACACCGCGTGTGTCTATGAGAATACAGCCACTAAAGCTTTGTTAACAAGAGTCCAAGCTACTGATCCTGATGTCGGTAAGTGAGTAATGCTGCGAACAATAATTAATGTTCAGGAAGACTCTGTGGGTTGGTGGAATTGCAATACAGATTAATTTTTCTATTGCTGCCTTTCCTTATTCTTTCCTCCTTTTGCTTCTGCATCCTCCCCATTTTTCTCTCTTCTGTTTCTTTACATCAAAATGCTTGTGGCTGAGCTTGACATAATGGTGTTACAAGCAGAAAAGCATTGCAGCAGCCACAGAGGCATTTAGTCTTTTATTGTCTTGATTGGTGATAGCTATGTTTAGGGGTAAATGATAGTTTTGGGGGTAAATTTCAACTTTCTTCATCCAGTGGTCTCACCTCTTTTCTTGAGCCATGATTTTGAATACCCATGCCTCTGTTTATGCAAATAATATAGTTACGTGCCATAGGGACCTATACCTGATTCATCACAGCTTTTAAAGAGTTTTATACTTCTATAACTCCCATATGTTCCAGCTGGCTACCTTAGCATAAGACTATTGTTGTACACTGTGAATGTACATTATAAATGTTCTGGTTGTTTAACTGTGTATTCTTTTAAAGTGTAATAGTTTATTATATGAGGACATTAACCTTGAAATCTGGGCCCAATTATAAATATTTAAAGGATTTTTTTGCATACCACTGTGGTAAAACCTGCCGAATATCAGATTTTTTTTTAAATCTCATTCAATTCAGTTGGAATAAATAAATCCTATAGTTTATTTTTTCTTCCTCTGGCTTTGGAGATGTTTTGTAAAAACTGTGGACTGAGTAGCTTCACATAAAAGCAGACTTTTCATTGAGTGAAAAAATACTTCACATTAAAATCTTTTTTTTTTTTTTTAAGTACAGTACATGCTGGAAGTCTCAGTTGTTACTAAGTTTGATAAAGTAAATATACAGGAATCAGTAAAGGAGCAGCAAGCATTCATTAATGTATCTGTAAAAAGCTGCATGATATGCCTCGGTTGAAAAATCACAATTAAAATTTATTATACTGTCTTGCAGTGAAAAGCCAATTACTGGTTGTAAAGTACTGAACAGCCTGAAGACCCAGTGTTGTTGTTTTCCACTGTGGTCTTATTTACCATTTTTCTCATAGGTGAGATGACATTCAAGGAGAGGGGTGAGACAGAAAGAATTAGAATAAAAAGTTGTCAATAAAAGTTCTTGCTAGCACCAACTTTACGTAATAAGATGGTTAGCAATGAAAAAAAAAACACATGAGTTAATTGCTGCATCTTCCTTCTGAAACTAGATAAGTTAAAGGGAGGGATGCATGTGATGAATGAGAAGGGGCTATGTACTTCCTTAATGATTAGACCTGAAAATCAAATAAGACATTGTATCATATGAAAATGACTCTGGTCTCTAAAATTGGATTTTATATTAATTAGTGTTCCAGTAGTCCATACTAAAATCACTGATTCCCTGTTGCTGCATAATGAATGAGTTCAGGTAGTGTAATGTTCCCATCACAGAGAAAAATGTATTATTGATATTCCTGACGGGCTATGATATTCCTGTAAGGTTTTGTGGAGCATTATCCTGAAAACATCAGTGGAGCAAGTAATGATCATACAAATCAATTTTTAACATTCAGGAAACATCTTATGATCAGTCTTAGAATTTGCCTGTTCTGCTTTGGGCTTTGAAGAGCCATGTACTGTAAGGATAGGAGTATCAGTATAGAGGCCATTGAAATAAAACTTGAGAGAAGTCAATTTGTGGTCTGCAACTAAACACAATTTAACATAAAACTGAAAATATTGTGATCAGACACTGTTGGATAATTAAGACAATTTCCAGTTAACAGGAAAATAGTGTTATATCTGCCTTGTTCCTTTGATATCTCTTGAAGTTCCTGAACTCATAATATCCTGGGAAATTTCAGGACTGGAATATAAATTGTTGTTTAATATATTTGTAATTTGGATACATGTTTAGAAACTAGCTGTACCAGCTGGACACACTGAAGGAGAGATGTGATTTTTTTTCACAGTATTCAACAGAAGAAAATAGCTTTAGCTATTCAACTCTAGTAGCACGCAAATTCATTTTACATAACCTCTCCATGTAGCTTAAATTGAATGGTCACTTGAGGGAGAGAGAATATACATAGATCCCTTTGTTAAGACATATTGGTAACTTTAATATAAAACAATTCTTCCTCCCATCCTGCTTCCACTGGAAATTCTTAATATTTGCACAAGATAATATTTCCTACTAACTCTCCACCAACAGATTGGGAAATGTGTAAACTAAGAAATGAAAGAGAAATGCTGGTTTTACATTTTTTTAGAGAAGTTCACAGGAGCAGTGGATTTTCCACCTCCCACTGTCTTCAAATCAAAGTGCCAAATTACTCCATTCTGTTCAAATTAAGGCACAAGAAGAGTTGGAGTGAATGCTGAGGTGTACTTATCTGATCAAACCCATCAGACAACTAGAATATCAGCCTGTTTCAAGGGAATTAGGGTCATACTAGAGCAGTTACACTGAGAAAACCTATATGGGACTTTGTGGCGAGAATGACATTAAAAAATTGATAAACTTCAAAATAAACCTGGAGCCCAAACCTGAGCTGGAGGTGCCTACTCGTTTCCAGCGTTGCTCGTGTTTTCTGCATGCATACAGTGTTGTGACCTTGCTCGCAGAATACGAGAATGAATGACAATATGGTCCAAGCTCAGCAGTGCTTTAAATAATGGTTAAATCCTGCCTCACTTGCAGCTGCTTTGCCTTGCGAATGACCTCCATGCTCAGGCCTGTTTCCATGATGATTGATAGTGTAGTCAACGGAAGACAGAAGCACTTACCGTACTAAATATGAACAGTGCGTCATCTGTCCTTCTGCAGTCCTCTTCGTCACCACTGGGGCACTGGCAGTTCCACATCATCCACATGTGTAGTCAGTTTAGTAATTTCGCTGACCTATTGATTTTTTTCTGGGTTTGTGATGAAGATGAGGTTCAAGTTTTTCTCAGAATGGGAACGACTTTGTCAGCCTGCCCTGTCTTGCCTGCCACTGCTGCCTTCCAGCCTCTGTGTTATCCTGTGGTCAAAGCCATGGCCGTGCCCTACAAAAATGTTCCCTACACAACCATTCCCTACACAACCAACCTGTATAAATGGACTAGGTTGTCTTGGAGCCTGCACCTTGTATTGCATGCAGCCAGCGTGCAGGAAAACAAAGGCACGTAAGCAGAGAAAAAATTGACAGGAGTGGCCTTTATTTGGTTGCAAAGAATTCCCTGCACTGCGCAGACCTCCCTGCTCTGGCCTCAGCTGTCCCTCACCCCCATGCCCCTTCTCCATCCCCAGGGCCCATACAAGTACATTGCACAGGAGGAGCGGTGAGATGCAGTGTGCAAGGAGCCAGCTGGGGCCCAGGTTACAGTCTGGATAGCCAAATCTAGGAGTTCCTCAGAAACACAATTCTGACTGATCCAATTCTTCCTTGAATAGCAGTCACACCCCAAACTGCAAAAGCCCACACCCACTCACTTGCCCAGCCAGGCAGTCCTCCTTTGCCAGATGCCCTGTTCTTTGACATAGTTTTGTCTATGCCTTGTATTTGTCTCAGTTTACAGTCCATTTCCCAGCAGGAATGACCCTGTGTTCCCCTGCCCCATTTTTTGTGGCATGCGCAAATAGAAAATGAGTCAAGAAGGGCCCTCACTGTTGGCTGAAGGTGAGGACCACAGGGTTGTGCGTGGTGAAAAATTAGAGGTGAAGCACTTTGAACGGCCTTGCTAGAAATGTGTCTCCTTGCCTTGTGGATACAGAGGTGTCATGCTTCAGGATTCACACGGTCACAGAATGGTTGAGGTTGGATGGGACCTCTGGAAGGTCATCTCATCCAACCACCCTGCTCTAGCAGGGCCACCTACAGCAGGTTGTCTAGGACTGTGTCCAGATGGCTTTTGGATGTCTCCAAGGATGGAGATGTCCCCTGAGTGCTGTGCAGCATAGGCACCCCAAGGATCCGCTGGGAATAACCGGAGACCTGCACTGTGGATACAGGCAAAAGCATAACATCCTCACCGTGACTTGGCAGAGCAGTGCAGACAGGCAGCAAACCCACACTGATGCTCTCTCTGACTTCCAATTCTTCCCAAGCTGGACATAATTCAGAGAAGAAGAATTAAGGGCAGATGACATTTTGCAGAAAGTGTAGTTTGGGAAAATATTTTCCCATACCTAGTAGCAGATTTAATAGCATTCAGTAATGCAACCTAGAAAAATAATAAGCAGTATGCTACATTTTTCAAAGCGTTTTCTCACATTTGTGCATAGGATGCCCAGAGTTACAGATGTGTCCCAGCTTCTGCAGGGCTTGTAGCCTCACAGCAGAACACAGAATGGTCTGAGGTTTATTCGTCAGTTCTCCATATTTGAAGCTTTGGTACTTAGGTGGGAAAAAATTGGTGTTGAAAGTCTAATTCAGGGAGCCAGGATAAGACTTGAGGGTCTCCCAAAGTTTATACAGCCATGTTATACAGGTCACTTGTGTTTGAATTTGGTTGTGTTTTTTAAAGAGTTGTATAGAGTTAAATATTATTTGGACCAAGATTTATGAGACAGATTCTGTAGTCATCTGATTAGCATGTTTGTGTTTAATGTGGAGAGTTTAAATCAATCAAGTCCCTAATCAGCCTGTTTCTCAGTGTGGGGGACTAATTATTCACCTCTTCACACAAAGTGGAAGAGCTGTAGCAGAAGGGACTCAGTCCTTCTGGGGAAGCCGTTTGACCTTCTCACTAGGAGACATCTGCTCCGTAGCCCCGACCTTCTCCACCAAGAAGTACAGGGGAGCAAACTGTGGCCTTTCATCTGCCTGGCGAGCGGCTGGGCAATCTGGTGAACTGGGAGAAGGAGTGCCATTCTCTTTCAGCTTCTGATGGAAAGTTTTATCTTGGATTTCAAAGAAATCTATGACAAAACTGATACTTTCCCAGCAAGGTTTGGTCTCAATGAGTTTTGATGTTTCAATAAAGACTTGGTTTGTCAAAAAAAAAAAAACAAAACCAAACACCCTTACCATGTGCACTCATAAGGCAGATGCACAGGAAATAAAAAAGGTCTTTTCTAGGGAAGAATGGTAACACAACTTCTCCTTTAGGTTTCAGCCAATCCAGTCTGGAGTGTACCTACCTCCAGGAGGGTGGTGAAGCAAGCATATTATATCTTCTTTTTCTTCTTGTCCTCTCCTTGGGTCAATGAGAAAAGTGAAGAAACCATTAAAACAATAAAAATGAAATATCTATCAGAAATAACAACCGAGGAACAGAAATAGTTCTCTGGGGTTTATCACTTGTTTGTAGAAAGTAGCATTGAAGTGCTGGTGAGCACAGCACAGAAAAAAATCACTCCATTAGATTGTTCACTGGCTCACCGCTTTCAAGAACATGTGCATGGAAGTAATGAGTACCGACTTCAACCTTATCAACAGTGGGCTTTGCTGTTGAAGGACTGAGGGCAGCTGAGCCTGTTGCACACGCAGCCGGGCCACACAGCTGGGCTTGGGGAAGGGTAAAGTGCTGCCACGTGAGATTGCAGAAGTGTCAGAGGGGAGTGCAGACAGTCACAACTTGATTAAAGAGCCGTTCTCTCAATTATGTATAGTGGCAAGTAACAAAATAATAAAAATGCTGAAGTAGATATTGATTTTGGCATTTGCTGGAAAAGCCAGTATACAGCAAACCTCTACTTTGCATCTTTGTTTACATTGGGCAGGTCCCTTAAAATGGATCTAGAAACTTTTGAAGCATTCAGGATCTGAAAAAGAAGAAAACAAGGACTGAAACATGAATAAGAAGAATAACAGAGATAATAGGACAGAAGACTTACTAAAACCCAACAGCTAATAGGTAGATAACTTTGGCAATGACACCAGCACTAGCTAGGTGATATTTCTGGATATTGTCTGACTTTTTGTAAAGTAAATATTACAAGATACTTTCCAGAGGATGGCTCATTCTCTTTAAAACATCCATGGAGCTTCCTGTATCTTTACCCACATCTTTGCCTCACTGACTTTTAAAATAGTTCAGGGGTTAGTGCACTAATGCAGGATATGGAAGACCTAAATTATTAATTCCTTTTTCTGCAGCTATTCAAAACAGCATTGCATAAGTAAGGGGTTATAGTTGACGTAGGGGGTCCTTTCCACTGTCACTGAAGCTGTTTTGAAACAGGATTCAGGAATCAGCCAGATGAAAAAAAAAAGACACAAGGGAGCATTGCTCTGTAGCCTGGTGGGTGATTGGGTTCTGGGCTCTGTTCCCCATGGCTTATTCAATTAAAAGTAATAGTCTATGGCAATGTACCCTTGTACCCCTCCTTCCTGGAAAGGTGTCCTTACCATTAGACTTCTGTTCCATAAGGAGAGTGGGAGGGCAATGCCCCACATCCCCCAGTGGGCTGGCCAGTCCTGAGGACACCTACAGGTCCAAGTTCACCCGGTGAGTTGTTCAGGAGAAAACCTAGCTTTTACCTTCTTAATAAAGGCAGAAGCACTTCTAGGAGTGCAAAGATACAGCACATAGGGCCCCTGAAAAATTGCCAAATGAAAAATAAGAGTCAGGCTCTGTGGAATTTAGACTTGCCTAATGTTAGGAGGTAAACAAACCAGGTGTTTGAGGATTATGATAGAAAGCTTAGGTTTCCACCTAAACAAGCCCTACTTCATATTGCTTATTTTGCTTCCCATGCCTAGGCACTCAGGAGACCTAATCTTGTAAAGAGTCAGTCTATATGACCCTGTTGTTGAATCTTTAAAGGGCCAGATTTTTAAAGCTGCAGATAGGTAGTCAGGGGAACGTAGTCACCCAACTTGCCTTAAAATAATGGGTATATGGCTATTGAGATGACTAAGAGCTAGTCTGTTCAGCGAGCGGAAGTCATCAAAAAAATCTCATTTCCTTCTGCAACATGCAAAGGAGCCATATAGAAAGAAATATTATGGGTGGTATGGCTTAGGTTTAGTGAGGTTTTTGACATTGTACCCCATGATATCTTTATAACCAAGCTAGGGAAACATGGTCTACATGAAGCTGTTATCAGGTGAGTTTGTAATGACTGCCACACTGGAGGGATAAGTTAAGACAGGTACTGGGTGCAGCAATGCTCTTATTTTCATTCCTGGATGGATAAGTAGGCATAAGGTCTGTACTGCTAGATGTCAGAAAGGAGAATGGGACTGCAAGTACCCTGGATAGTGTCAAAGTCGTAGTTGTGGGATTTAACAGTTGGAAAAGTGGTATGGAAAAATACAGTGCAAGTCATCAAGATAAATGTGAAATCCTGTGTTTAGATAAGAATAAGCAAGTGCACCGGTATTGTCTGGGTAATGACTGACTGGGCAGCGGAACTGCAGAGAAACAGCTATATTATGGTGAATCACAGGCTGAATGTGTGTTTACACTTTCATACTGGTATGAAAAGGCAAATACTTTAATGAGATGGGTAAACAAGAGTAATGCTGGAAAACAGAAGTAGTTCTTTCTGTTTACTTGGTGTTGGTAAATCCTGACATGAAATGCTGTGTCGAGTTTTGGGTACAGCACTTCCAGGAAGATGTGGGCTACCTGGAGATTTACAAGAAAGATCACAGGTCTGGAAAATGTGTGCTACCAGAAAATATTAAAACAGTTGAGAGGGGGTGCCAGGGAAAAGAGACCTGAGATGATGAAGTATAACAGTCTTCAGATATCAGATAAGTAGCTCTGAGGAAGGAAGTCAGCCTTTATTCTTTTTTTTCCTCTCATCTTTTATTATTTTTATTCAATCTCAGCAAAAAAAGTCAGAACAAGATTTTTAGTTGTAAGAAAAGTGAGGCACTGGTGTGTGTTACCCAAGAAGGTTAGGCAAGTTCACAATCAAAGGATAGGCCTGTGTTTGGGGATAAATTGCATCCATCCTTTCTTTGTGCAGGGATAAATTGGATGACCTCACAAGATTCCTACTGTCTTTATACTCTGTCATTTTTATTAATTTCTTTAATTTTTGAAATTTCCAAGACATTGTTAACAAAATGGAGGCAAAGAACTAGACAAGGAGAATTGTACCTCTTGGATTATGTTGACTGAATAAGCCCTGTGTTTAAACTGGATCACTGAAACATATATATGTGTGCGTGTCTGTACATATGTATATATATGCACACATACTTACATGCATATATTTTTTTATAATTTATCTCTCCATTCCATTGCTTCAGGCTACATTGTCCAATGTTGTCAGCTGAAATGTGTAACCCTAAATCAGGTGTATTCAGAATGGCCTCCCCCACTTCAGAAAAATAATCAAGCTTATGCCTGATCAGCACGAGGAAGTGAATCACTCAGGAGCACTGATGGAAACAAGTATTCATGTCAAGTCATGTAAGCCAGCACCCTGGGCTATGTAAATCTCTGCTAGAAAAGAGAGGGAGGGTGAGCCAACCATCCAGATCTCATCTTCCCACCAAAAAAGACAACAACTGACCCAGATGAAATGGAAAGCAGGGTTTTAGACACCCATGGAAAGTATCATACAACTAAAAGCTTATGCCTGCCATTTCTGTCCCGTATTTCCCTTCAGTAAGGGGTTGGTTATCTTCATCTCTGTCCTCTGTGGCCCTGCTTTCATCCTATGGCACCGTGACTCCGCTGGAGCACTGGTGTGAGTAAAGGCCTTTGGGGTTAAGGCTATCGTTTCCCCACAGAAAAGGAACAAAGCAGTGAAAGCCTGTCTCAGTAGCAGTGTTATGGATTGAACTTGGCCAGCTTTTCTGCTTAAGTTGTAAAAATCACTTGAAACATCTTTCCCTATGGGGCTGTATATTCTACAGTTCAGCAAGGTACTTCTGGCAAATTTTTTCTCTTTTATCCCAAAATGATGGACTAGAGTATTATAAAATCTGGTTTAGTATTCGTTTTTTGACTTGTTCTCTGTTAATGAAGTTGTGGACTTTTAACTTCCAGTAATTGGTGTTGTGGTTAAAGTTTGGGTAATCAGGAAAGGCCGTAGTACAGGCCAGTGTTAATAGTCACACCATGAAAGACAGAGGCAAGAGGAAGCACAATAATCAGATACCATGCTTGCAAATCCCTGCTAAATTGATAAATAACTTTCTTTACAGCTCTCTTTCTGGACAGCTTTCTCGTTTGTTTATTTTTAATGCTTGCCGTTATTTTTCTTTCCATAGGTTTTCAAAATGAAAATGAGCAGATGACAAAGTTAAGCATCATTTTCCAGAGATAAACAAGAACAAGTGGGCTAGCTATACTTGGGGAAACACATTAAATAATGAGTTCAGGGTGACAGATGAAAAGGAGAAACACACTATGTATGGTCTTTAATATGTGTAAATTTTAGTTTGTGTGTGATGCAGTCGACAGGTAATACCCACTGCAGAAACTCACTGTCATATGGGGATTGCGCCTGTTGTGTCAATGCTCAGCCTGTCAGGATGGATCAAACCGTGTTGTAATTCCACCATTTTCAATTGAGCTGCACCTCGAATGCTGTGTTCAGTTTTGGACCCCTCACTACAAGAAGGACATTGACGTGCTGGAGCATGTCCAGAGAAGGGCAACAAAGCTGGTGAAGGGTCTGGAGCACAAGTCTTATGAGGAGCAGCTGAGGGAGCTGGGGTTGTTTAGCCTGGAGAAGAGGAGGCTGAGGGGAGACCTTATTGCTCTCTACAACTACCTGAAAAGAGGTTGTAGTGAGGCGGGGGTCGATCTCTTCTCCCCAGTAACAAGCGATAGGACAAGAGGAAATGGCCTCAAGTTTTGCCAGGGGAGGTTTAGATTGGATATTAGGAAAAACTTCTTCACTGAAAGGGTAGTCAGGCACTGGCACAGGCTGCCCAGGGAAGTGGTTGAGTCTCCATCCCTGGAGGTGTTTAAAAGACACATAGATGTGGTGCTTAGGGACATAGTTTAATGGTG
The DNA here is from genome assembly GCA_020745775.1 of Theristicus caerulescens. Lineage (NCBI taxonomy): Eukaryota > Metazoa > Chordata > Aves > Pelecaniformes > Threskiornithidae > Theristicus > Theristicus caerulescens. The sequence continues at coordinate 121,884,711 of CM036559.1, read as the reverse complement.
GACTTGGCAGTGTTAGGTTAATGGTTGGACCCGATGATCTTAAAGGTCTTTTCCAACCTAATTGATTCTATGAGTTAGTCAAGGAGGAATTTGATACTCCTGAATTATAAAGAGTAGTTATTTTATTTCCCTTGTGCTATTTAAGGTAGTAATGACATAAAAGATGTCATTATGTGACATTCAGTGCATGCCCCTTTGTTTTAGTACAGAAGAAAACAAGAAAAAAACCCTGTTTGAAGGATGGCCTTTGAGGTACTAGACGGCTGTATGTTGTACAAGCTCTTCACACCAGAGATTTGACAAAGGGCAATATTCTATCATATGCTAATACAAATCTAAATAGAAAATGTGCTTGCTTATTCCTTTATTTAAAAAATGTACTTCAATCCTCTTGTAGTATTAGTAATTCCTGCAAAGCTTTCCATGTTCAAATAGCTTATGTTCATGATTGGCACCTTAGAAATCTGAGAAGTTTAAGTGAGTGAATAGACACAACGCACTTTGCAAACGTTAATCCCCCAACAGCTGTGGGCCAGCAGTGTGGGAGGATTGCTGTCTTTACCAGTGCAGGAACCATGATGTTGGAGCAGTTGTTTCCTTTCCACAGAAAACATCTCCTTTGTAGTCAGAGAAGAATCTACCATCACCTCCATGGCAGGGATGCCATTGACACAGACTGGTAGATGCTTCTCTCTCAGCAGATGGTAGCCCCTGGACTAAAGCATTTTGGATTTCAGTAGAAATAGCTTCCTACTTCACCTTTGCCTCATGCCCATTTTGTTTCCACCCTCGAGTCAGGAAGCTGAGTGGAAACAGCTATCTATATAACACAACGCTTTCGTCAAAGTGCTGTTTCTGCCACAGCTTTTCAATGAATTCATTTTCCTCCCAAGAAGCAAGCGTTAAGCTCCACAAAACACTGTGAGGGAAGGTCAGCAGGCAGCTAAGATCTGCCTCTGTATTTCTCCTTCTATTCTGCCTCTGCATTCAGGCTGAAAGCCACCAAGGGGTTGGTATCTGTGAGAGTCCCAGCTCAGGTCATCTGCCCTGATCTTCTGTCTCTCCTTGCATCAAATGGCATTTTCACTTGTAAGAGCTTTTCCTCCAGTTCCCATGGGAAAAATAAGACTGTTTTCGTCATCAAACCAGACTGGTAAAAGATAACCCACATCCCTGGAACTTCTGTATTCCTCTCTTGTTTTCCAGGAAAGATCTACAAAAGCACTTGCCTTCAAGAAGTAACTCTCTCGATTTCTGCCTAAAAAACCCTTATGTTAGAGTTAGCAAATGGAACACTGTAATCTATATCTGAACTGTCTCCATTGTAGGATCACTAACAATCATCAAAAAACATTATTCATATTTTGTTAATTAATGGACATTACCTTTAGGAAGTAGAATACAAGGAGAGTGGTCGGATTATATACCCATCAGATTGCAGTCACCGGAGTTATCGCTTCCTGTGTGTAAACTCACCCTACGTGGTGTCACGTGCACCAAATTCTGTCTCTCCCCACTCCCCATTGCAAGATATTCTTGCTGAAGTTCTGAGGTGCTTCAAGACACAAGTCAGGGGTAGGCCATCTCCTTTCTAGCTATTTATGCCTTTAAAGACCGTGGTATCTGAATCTTCTGTCTTGTGCCCAGTTATGCTGTAGTGAGTATCAAATAGGGGTTTTGTGCCAGAGAAAAACACAAACCAGACCAAGGCTCTCCTGCAGTCACAGACACATATGCATGGAAGGTCTGTGTTAAGGTTCCTGCTTCAGAGAAGTATTTAATTCTATGTAGAAACTGGCAGACATCAAGATAGCCCAGTACAGAATACTAAATAGCTTTACAGTTAAAACTTATGTGTAGTTTGGGTGTTTGTCCTGGTTTCGGCTGGGATGGAATTGGTTTTCTTCCTGGTAGCCAGTATGGGGCTGTGTTTTGGGTTTAGGTTGAGAACAATGTCGATGATACACTGATGTTTTGGTTCTTGTTAAGTAGTGCTAAGTACTTGCTAAGTGGTGCTCACACTGGTCAAGGACCTTTCAGCTTCCCATGCTCTGCCAGGGGCACGGGAGGCTGGGAGGGGGCACAGCCGGGGCAGCTGACTCAGACTGGGCGGGGGGGCTATTCCATACCACGTGACGTCATGCTCAGTATATAAGCAGGGGAGTTGGCTGGGGAGGGGTTCGATCGCTGCTTGGGGGATGTGCTGGGCATCGGTCGGCGGGTGGTGAGCAATTGTACAGTGTACCGCTTGCTTTGTATTACTACTGTTCTATTTTTATTTTACTTTAGTTATTAAACTGTTTTTATCTCAACCCACGAGTTTTCCCCTTTTGCCCTTCCGATCCTCTCCCCCATCCCACCGGTGGGGGGTGAGCAAGCGGCTGCGTGGTGCTTAGTTGCTGGCTGCGGTTAAACCACGACAGTGTTCAACTGCATGCTCTAAATCAGGCAAAATCCCCTTTTCTAGCATCCCCAGGGATCAGCTGTAATTACTAGCACATTAATTGTTCTGGTCAGGGCTGTCCCTTTTTGTAAGTGGAAGTTCAGGGAGGATTTCTAGCAAAAGAAGATCCTCCTCTGCTGGAAAGGTAGACACACCTCCAGCCATTTAGACCCCCAAAACCTTCCACTTTCCAGAAGGTTTTACTCCTTTTTCACTTTTGTCAGTTTGGTTGATTGTCAGCTGACAGAGCATTTGGATGCATGTATGAAGGCTAAGTGAAGAGGTGAGCATGATCTCCAGCAAGCTGTGGGGTATTCAGAGTCTAGGTGTTTCAACACATGGAAGAATCTCCGACTAGTTCGTGAGCTGTGCTTGGTTCCTCATCTGTAGGACAGGAATCACCACCTCGACTGCCTTGCCTGTTTTGCTGAAGAAGGGCCTCTGTATTTTTCACATATGAGATGCCATGGGGAATTGAGAGGTTCTGCTGTGATTTTTAAAAAAAAAAAAAAAGCAAACACCAAAAAAATGGTTCATTGCAAAATTGCCATTTAAAATTTTCCTTATTTTAAAGACATTTGAAAGTTTGAAATACACTCTGGTGTCTCAAGCACTGCATAAAAACTTTATTCCCTGAAGAGGCCAAATAGTAATGCCTAACAGTCACCAAGTAGGGTCTGGGACTTTGTAGCTGCTCTAGCTTTTATGTGCGTATGATTGAAGAAAGAGTCTCCCAGCTCCCCCTTGTGTGGATGCTCTACTCCTGCTCCATCAAGCAGAAAACAACTGTGATTTGTGCTGCTTTTGATCAGACATTTCTACAATGCTTTGCTGCTGGAAAGCAGAATAATACTGTCACAAATTTTAAATTAACAAAATATGCCTAGAAGGGATTGGTAGCTCTTGTTTGTCTGATTAATGTCAGGCTTGTAAAGTCTGTTCTCCAACAAAAAAGGGCAGCAAATGCCCAAGTGAGATATATTAAAAACAGAGACTCTTCATTTTAGTGGATCTTTGTGTTTTAGTTGTACTCTCTTAGTGAAGCACCCAAGACCAAATCACAAAATCAACCAGCATCAAGGGAGTTGAATTAGGTTGTATCTGTGTTCACTTTTAATTAGATTTGAAATGGCTATCCCACTGTAGTGCAGCAAGCAACCAAGTCAGTACCTTCCCCTCAGGCCTTATTACTGACAACAACCTTAGCATAGATCTGCATATTCAGCAGCCGAGTGGATAAATATTATGTATGGGAAAATACAGGCAGGATTCGAAAAACACAGGATATCTTTTGTACAACTCAGTTTTTGCTCTCAAATTGAGGGAGTGGGGGACTTTCCTTTCTAAAATGTCTGTATTCTGGCAGGAGTTCTTTGATGCAGTTTTTGTCTAACAGATATCTTCTTATGATAATATTTTCCTGCTCAACAGTGGAATCAAGGCAGCACTGGTAGCAAGTACATTCTGTGCCACCTGATGTATTTTTATGGGTTTATTTTTCCCTTACGTACATTTCTATTCCTTCAAGATGTGCTCTGAGACATTTCCAATTTCAGCATTCTGCCTGTCTCATCTAATTCAATTGTAAGCTTTTCTGAGCAAGGACCATATCTGGATTCTGCTTTCAAGTTTCATTACACAGCAGTTTTGCAAAGTGATCTTTTAAAAAAGTATCATGATGAGGGAAGGAACTTAACTTATCCACAGGGATTTGACATGTGAGAAGAGCATGTCCTTATCTCGCAAACTTTCAGCAATACCGTACCCACAGGCACTCCTACCTCCATGTGCTCCACATGCATTGGAAATGATCAATGTGATAGCAGATTTTGCTTAGCATTCTGTTAGATGGGAAGAGGTCGTTGTTTTCTTTATTTCACTTTATCATTTTCACATTTGCCTCCCTTTCAGGTGTGAACAGAAAAGTTACCTATTCCCTGGCAGACTCTGCAGATGGTTACTTCTCAGTTGACCGGTCATCAGGAATCATTATTTTGGAGCATCCACTTGACAGAGAGCTTCAGTCTTCCTATAACATCAGTGTAAAGGCCTCAGATCAGAGCATTGTGCTGACCTTGTCCTCATTTGCCACCGTTACCATTACAGTGCTAGACATTAATGACAACCCCCCTGTGTTTGAAAGAAGAGATTATCTTGTTACAGTACCTGAAGACACCTCACCTGGCACCGAGGTCCTTTCTGTTTTTGCTACAAGCCAAGACATTGGTACTAATGCTGAGATTGCCTATCTCATCAGATCGGGGAATGAGAAAGGGAAGTTCAGGATTAACTCAAAAACAGGTTTGTAATATGGCTCTTACTTGTAATGCAAAATGAAAGCATCAGAAAAACGTGAATGCTTTGGGGAAGGCTCTTGGACCAAAAAGTTCCCAAGAACACAGACTCAGAGCTTGTCAATGTGGAATTAGTTGCACAGTTAAAAATCAATTTTAGGTTGGAGAGTGATGTAAATTATAGTCACACTCAGCTGCCCCAGCTCGAGTGGAGAATACTTTTCTCCATTAGTATGTCTGTTGAAGTCAATGTAGATGTGACAACCCATTAGTCAAACTGTGCAACCCTTAGAGTTATGAACACTTGCAATGTTTACCTGCTTACCAGCTGAGTACAGCCTCGACTGTCTGGACCTTAGCAAGCATCAGACAGTGCTATCAAGACCAAATAGCTGGCAGTCCTAACATGCGATTGCTGCTTATACAATTATATGCAACTTCACTGACTTAGGTTGATTTGTGTTGTCTGACAGTTGACTTCAGCCATGGTTTGGATTTTTTTTTTTGGTTATACATCACAAATATTAAAAACATACTGCTACTTCTCTTTAAGAAATACTAAGAAAAGCTACCTTATTTGATGCAAATGGCTCATTTTCTTTGAATTTCCTTAGTGGGATATATTCTTCATCCTTATTGAGGTTTTAATCCATCAACAGTAAGCTATGATTCTTCTGTGCTTCCTGTAGTGGATCCCCTTATTCTCATAACATTCAGGATGACCAGTACAAATATGCCACCAGAGCTTCAGAGCAAAACAATCTTTATTTTGAAAGCTGAAGGTAACACTTGTTTGAGTGCAGCTGTAATAACCAGTAACCTGGAAAACCTCAAAATGATGCATTGTGTCATTTATATTACTGTGTGCAAAAATCTCCACTCTGTGGAGGCCACTGCCTTACATGTAAGGGACTTAACATAATTGTGTGTTGTCTGTTATCTTCATAACGTTGATTAGTGCTAACAAAATTTAAACATAAATACGCCTAGACAGAGATACTTAACTTCACATTTGACAATGAAGCCAAGGAGATAAATCAATAAAACCCCATAATGAAGCTTAATCACACCGGGAAAAAAAAAACCACTATTTATTATTCATTAATGTGTGACAGCTCCATTATTATCAGTTTAGAGGCAGGAGCTCAGTTTCCAGACAGCTGGGTGCTGATGTAGCATGCCTGATCAAGGCTTAAAAAATAATGCCCTTCACACCATTTATCAGTGGGAACTCTCTGCTAGCAACTTGGAAGCTTCTCTTCAGGGCTCCTGCTTCCAGCAAGTCATGCTGAAAGGTAGGATTCATTTGGAGAGAGCCCAGATGAGATTAAGAAGAATGATCCGAGGTCTGTAAAATGTAGCTTACCAGGAAAGACTGAAGGAATTGAGGCTATTTAAGCTAGAAAAGAGAAGACATGCTGTTAGTATTCAAGCCTGTAAAAAGTACCTACAAAGAGGAGGGGAATAAACTGTTCTGCATGCCCACTCATGAGAAAACAAGTTGTGAATGGGCTTAAATTGCATTTGGATTATTTCGGTTAAATGATAGGAAGAAATTCCTAACTATAATGATTATTAAGTACTGAAATACATTTCCTAAGAAGGTTAGGAAACTGATGTTGTTGGAGGTTAGAACATTAGAGATGAGTACCTTCAAGGATGATTAGGTTTAGCTGACCTGTGTTGGGCAGCAGTTGGACTAAATGACCTTTCAGCCCTATACATCCCTGCTCCTGATTGGTCTATATTGAAAGGGATTTGGCTTGCTAAGGTTAAGGATTTGCTTTTAAGTCTTTCCTGCCATATCCAGTATTACCTCCTTCAAGGCATCACTAGTAATCTGTGCACAACCCACTCCTCCCTTCTTATTAAGGTTATGGGTACATGGGAAACAAGTGGAGGGCTTGCAGAAAAATAATTTCTATCCTAGGGAGGGTCTGGGTGCACAGAGTGAGTCAAGTTACAGAGAATCTTAGTTTTGGTTGTGTGGTGAGGGAACCCAAAATTTATAAACCTAGTTGAGTGGGGAAGTCCCTGTTTAATCACATAAATGACAGACAACTGATTTCTCAAAAGTATTCATACCCCGTTCATTTGTATTTAATTCATGAGAAGTTAATTACGTGGGAGTGAATTTCTGTTGACTTGTCAGGACTGATTTCCAGAGTCGGCATCCAGTTCTCCCACAGGCTCTGTGCATGAGCCCAGGCAAATGGGTGGGTATGGCCCCCACTTCTTCGTCTACAGTACTCATATAATAAAAACTATTTTCGTGAAAAAGCATTCATTGCTTCCTCCCTTGTAAAGGTCCTTTCTGCAGAGGCAACCCAAGTGCAGTTGGCATCATTCTTTAATCACACGAAAGCAGTAGCAACCTGACCAAATATTTTTATTGGACTGGGCAACGTTACAGTTAGAACAACGTATTTTGTATGTGTGCCATGGTGATAGACAGCATGCTGTACTGTTTACTACAGTCAAATCCCTTAGTCCATAGCATTTGTTTTTCGCTGGCTGTTGACATTCCCTTCCTTGCTTCAAAGGAGCGATTTCCATTTTTGAAGCTTTGGATTATGAATCGTGTAAGGATTTCTACTTAGTAGTGGAAGCAAAAGATGGAGGTACTCCAGCCCTGAGCGCCGTTACCACTGTGAACGTAAACGTGACAGATGTTAATGACAACGCACCAAAATTCAGCCAGATGGTCTACAGTGCAGTCATCAGCGAGGACGCCGCCATCGGTGATTCGGTGATAATGGTGAGTGAGGCCATGGGCGGCATTTAGGCAGGATGAAGCCCTCTGCCACGTGACCTTTAATAAAATACTGCTGCACTTGTTAATAATGATAACTACTGCATCTTGAATACCCAAACTGTTCTCTAGCCAGTACTCCGCGTCTGCTACTGCTTTCCAGGCTGCTGCCAGTTTCACCACAAAAGAGAGTAGTAGTAGTAATGTTTCTTTTTAACCCCGATATGCTGTCAAAGAGAAATGGCGTGTTTAAGGCATTGCATTTCATGAGTCAGCTAGAAACAAGTGGGTTTTATTGGAAAGGCAGAATTCAACTTTTTAGTGAAATACCTAGTATTTGTGTAGTCTGGCATGCAGTGTGCCATGCCCAAATCTCACAGTACTCTCATCTTGGAACTTGTGGATCCAGAAAGAAGGCATTTTATTGAATATTAAGATTAAAATATTGTGTATGTTTTAAGGCTAGAATTTTGAAAAGGTCCAAGAGGAGCTTCCTATCAAAATCTGTTTGGCTTGATGCTGTAGAACTGCTGTACAGTTCAGATGTAACTTGTCTGATAGAATATGAAGTCTTATTTTTTGGGGTGTTGAGCAATTAATGTAGCATCCAGATGGCTTAATATTTGTTTTGCTAATTTTCACTCTTCTCTCAAAAAAGTTGATAGCAGAAGATCTGGACAGTCCTTCCAATGGCCAGATTCATTTTTCCATAGTGAATGGGGATCGAGACAATGAATTTTCAGTTGATCCTGTTTTGGGACTCGTGAAGGTTAAAAAGAAATTGGATAGAGAAAGGGTAAGACATATGGGACTTCTTAACTTACAATGACTTACAGATGTGTATTGATCTCAACTCTGCTGCTAGCTTGTTTTGAAGAAGCTTCCTTTATACTCTGCAACGATCAGCCTAAGATGCTCCAACAGGTCTTTGTAATGTTGTTCCACTGCTTCCCATCCCAACCCTATCCCCAATCCTATCTACAAGCCAACTGCTTTGCTAGCATTCCCATCCCACATCAACACAGCAGCTGAGGTCAGATCGGGGAGAAAAGCAACCCTGGATTTCTCCTGCAGTGCCACCAGCAGCTGTTGCTGTGTTAATGAGCTGCCTCCTCTCTCCTGAGCGTGCAAGCACACACGTGCAGCGGTGTGTGCAACAGCGTGATTACAACATACTCCAGATTGTGGCACCAAGCACCGAACTGAGACCTCAGCCATTAATTAGCGCTCTGCAAAACATGTCACTGGGGAGGTGATGTTATGAAGTGGCCAGGCTGTACCAAAAGTGAAAGAGTGCTTCATTAAACAGATTCTGCTGCTTTGTTTGCTCACTAGATTATTCATTCAGGGTGATTTATCACCATTTTGCCATAGCTCGCAATTAGCAGCTTCTGGAAAAAAACAAACAAATACAGTGGCCTGTGCTACTAGCGGGGCAGGAGAGTACTACATGGCTTCAAAAGTCTTGCAACACATAAAGAAATACATGCTTTCTGCCTCTCAGCAATGCAACCGTGAAACTGGGGAAGCTGTTTGCTATCCTCAGACTATGGGCTCAGGTGGAAAAGCTCTCTACTGGAAGCAGGGCTGCTGCTTAAAACAGTGGCAAATATCCTTTCTGTATTATCACAAAGGCAGGATTAAATTGTCCGTGGTGGCAGAATGACTTTACTGCAGACTGTTGAGGACAGGGAAGTAGCAATGGCTGTGCATGTTATAAATGTTCTGTAATACATTTTTCTTAAATAGCACAGGCTTAATTTCTTAATATGGTTTTATTTAGTTTCTGAAGCATAGTCATGTACATCTGCATTCAGACACACACATTCACCCTCACCGGTGTGTGCATGTTTAATGCCAGCTCTGTTAGATCTGCATTTTCCAAAGTTTCCCTTGGTTAAAATAAGCTGTGATATTGTCTTTTTCTTTGCTTCCTTGGCACATTTCCTAGACACAGGTGTTTCTGACCCCTTCAGGGAAAATGATACATGGTGCCCCATCTGCTGTATATCCCCATAGGCAGTGCTGACTCCCAGGTTTCAGTGGTTTAAGGAGACTCATTTCCAGAGCTGTAATCACATAGAAACCATGACTTTTGCCACCTACCATTCTGGGATACATGGAAATGAAAGCAAACACACACAAAATTTGGGAAAGACACCACAAAACTGCCAATCTTGACTGTAGCTAGCAGTAGAAATTACAGCTTGAAAGGGGGGAAGAAAAGATTAATTCTCTGCCTCAGTTTCTTGACTTTCCGTAGTTCAGGATTCTTCCTCCCTCGTCTGCCACTACACCCCCACCAAACTGCTGTCTGTCTCCTCTATGCAACCCCTCCAAAAAACTGTTACCTTTTTCTTCAGCTTGGTCCTGCCTCCCAGAAGAACCCCCTTGTTTCATACGCTTAGCCTGTACTCCTCCCTCCTACCCAAATGGCTTTTATTTTTCAAATGGCTTTGGATGTCCTCTCACCGTGAAAAAGCACCTTTAACATTACATTGTTCCCTTCTGCAGGGGCGTGGTTTTCCCCTTTCCAGCCCCGCATCTGGAGCGGGGTGTTTTATCTGGCACGCGTTTTGCCCTTTGCTTACTCCCCCATAGAAGGATTCATGGGCAGACGTGCCAGCAGCTCTCCCTGGGGCGCGTGGAGCGTTATACAGTGAAAAGCAGTCGTAAGACGTAAGGAGGCTGACATGAGGATGCAGTTCATAAAACCAAACTGTCATCCATAAGCTGTGCGTAGACAGCTTTTGCAAATTGTCACATATGCTCACACCTCACGCATGGGCACATATGTGCATAGAGGGCCCATGGGTGATGCACTGAACTGCCCACACCCTGCTGAGTAGTTTGTGGCTGTTGCAAACAAGTATGCTCAAAAAACCCATATCTTCTACTGAACAGTGGATAACATCATGTTGCTGCAGAGACTGTAGTGTCCCTAGTAGTCCCAAATGTTTTCCAGTGTGTTTAAGCCAACTGTCTGTGAACTTTTTTTTGGTTCTCCATCACCATGTTAGAAACACTGTGTGTCAAACTGAGGTTGGCTTTAATAAGTAATTTATACAATATCCTGGAAACCAACCATAAGATAAATAGAATCAGGTCACATATCCCAGCTGACACCTAGGGGAGATGAAAATGTTAGCTACAGTAGTAATGGCTGAGTTTTTGGATATTATCCATCGTTTATTTTTTGTCTGCCCCTTTGTTTCAGGAATGCATCATCTGATACAGTTATTTTAATACAGTGAAGCTGTTACGTTTATTGATAGCCTTATAAAACAGAAGTTGGGACACAGTGTGGCAATAAACAGGATAATGTTATACTAAGGGCAGGGAAGGTAATGAGGCCAAACAGCTTTCCTTAGAATATGGTAGATGGTGCACTGGGTGTAAAGAACATGAGTTGAAATTTAGGACCGTTTTCATGATGATTTAATGTTTTCACCTTTTTGCAGATATCTGGTTATTCATTAGTTATTCAAGCAAGAGACAGCGGCACCCCTCCTTTGTCTTCATCTGTGACGGTCAACGTGGACATTTCCGATGTGAACGATAATAGCCCTGTATTTACTCCAGCTAACTATACAGCTGTAATTCAAGTAAGTTTATCCTGCACATCCAAAACTTCTCTGACTTTTAAAATACAAAAGCATTTGGTTTCATTTAAGTAGCTTTTGATGTTTTATCTGCCAAAGATGTATCCAGTGATCTTATTTAAGGGAAAGTATAAACATGTCTGTCTTAACTCTTCAGTAAGTTTCTGTTTGGTGAGGCTCTTTAACCTCAGCATCTGTCACACATTTTACCGTTCATCCCTGTTGTGCCAGAAATTGTACTCTGGCCTCAAAAAGTCTGAGCTGGGTTGAGTTGGCACTTCTTTGCACCTTGCTCAGGGTGCGAGTCTTAGTGGTTAGTCAGCCCTGATCAGACACAGTATCAGGCAGAGCTCATCAGTCCCTGGAGATGTGGCGGGTACCTCCGTCTCTGCTACCAGTCCATGAGGTGTAAGCGGTGCCAAATAAATGCTGCTTATGAAATGCTGTCTTGGGCAAAGAGCATTCAGTTGAATATTCTCAATAGCAATATGTGGTGTTTCATGATTGTGATATGTATCATTTTAATCCTTTTCTTTATACGCTGTGTATATGTGTAAAGGAAAATAAACCAGTGGGCACAAGCATTTTGCAGCTGGTAGTGACAGACAAAGACTCTTTTCACAATGGCCCCCCTTTTACCTTCACCATCCTCACTGGCAATGAAGAGGAGGAGTTTACGCTGGATCCTCATGGCGTCTTGAGATCTGCAGTCATCTTCAAGCACATGGTTGCAACTGAATATGTGCTCTGCGTGCAGGTATGGCTTGATTTTTGCATCTGCTCAGAAACAAAAACCCTCACAGTGGTAGGTACATTACCCGTATGGGTTGGTTTTAATTGACTGTATCCTATGAGTAAATACCATGCATTCCAGTTTACAAGTGCACAATATGGTGTATTTCCTTTGATTTCCTTAAACCTAATTTCATATAAATATAAATAGGTAGCCAGCCACCTTTCCAATTTCCTCTGCATGAAATGGATTTTCTGAGCAGCGGCCGTTATGATTTAAGATTTTCATCTTTTTTTTTTCTGTAGCTAAGCGGGGAAAATAAGCAAAAATGCATTATGTACATATAAATACACCACAGAACAAGTGAGAGCAAAATATTGTTCTAGGAAGGAAAATCACTTCTGCTTTTAAGTCATAAATTTAATCATAAATTTTTGGAAGGCTACCAAGAATTCATGAAATCACATTTCCAAGGTCAACTTAGCTTTTAAAGAATGTGAAAATAAGACATGCAATAGAAGTCCAGCTCAAACTTAGCTTTAGAGTCATTGTTGAGGAACTTTGTAACCAGGGTAATTTTGATTACAAAAACTGTAAATCCAAAAGTAATTTGTCCACATTTCTCAGGCCTGCCAGAGAAAATGTAGTAGGGTTCAGTAAATATGCAAGTCTAGGGAATGAACTACACCTCTTCATTGAAATGGGACATGGTCCTCTAATCTAAGTCTGAAACGCAGGCTTCTTCCACTTGCTTTACTGGGGTTGATTTCTCTAAATACAGCCTGTCTGCTCCTTTACAAGCACACTTAATGCTGTTTGTAGCAGTAGCATCCTCAGCTAGTTGCAATTCAAAAAATATAAACTCTAGTGCTAATAGACAGTTCAAATCAAAGTAATGTTTTACAAGTTTGCCATTTAATATTCCTGCAACCCATTTTTTGAGCCTTGTAGGAAAATAAAAAAACCTCACCTTTCATTCTTACCATGACTTCATCCTAAAATATCCCGCTTTCAGGGCAATTTGCTAGCCAAAGTTCTAGTATAGCCAAAACTGGGCATTAGAATTAAATTTAAGCAGCATCCTCTAGCTATATAGATCCAAGTATGTCATATAAATGAAATATTAGACAGATCACTATGTCTGAGATGCACCAACATGTTCAGAAAACCATGCTGTTGGATTGTGGAGGCCTAATTCCTCTGAGTATTATTTTCTTTAGGGATTTCTGCAGTGAAAACATATTTTATAGTTTCCTATTGTGTATAGGCCATAGAAATGTTTCTTTCCATTAATATATGCCAGAGTACTGCTTTCTCCTTTCCACCATCAGGTTCCTACTCTGTGTTATGTATAACAAGTAATGTTAAAATTGAAAGTGGACTGGGATGTAATCTCTGTGCATGTACGTGTGTATGTGTGTGCACATATACATAAAATCTTTTCTTACATACTCCACCCAGCCCTTTTAGGAGTAAGGATGAATGATTTTTAGTGTCTCAGAGTTACCAATCCTTTCCTAGTAATGTCCATATTACTATTGCCATCCTGTCTTTTTTTTTCCTTCAGCTTGTAAATTTTCCTCCACATGTCAAAATACAAAGATCTTTGAATGTGTGCTACATCTCTGCCCAGTGGTATTTTAGTTTTCTGTTCTTCTCTGGAGCAAATAAATGTGTGGAGCAGTATATTTTAATAGTGACTTCAATGAAACATTTTTCTTAGTGCAGGAAAGGACACTGATTCAAGTTTGCACACCTTTCTGTCAAGATGGCCTTGGGTTTTTTGTCATACTTGCTCTTTCACTCTCTATAAAAAAGTGCAAATGATGCTATCATACGTGCTCTGGGTCATACAGTCATCTGTCCAAGTGCAGTGCTGCTTTCATATCTTATTGTTAGTAACAGCACAAGCACCCTATTTCATTTTTGGAGGGTGATAAATTTTATTTATTTCAAGCAAGTTTCCTGCCTGCTTCAGGCAAAGTAGTACAGAGTGCTGTAGAAAAACTCTGAACTCCCTCACATCCACACAAACTAAGCAGGGTCTGAAACACTTTGGAGCACACCAAGCAATGCAGAAACTGATGCTGGTATTTCACTGGGCTTCAGTCTCTTTTCCAGGGTAGAAGTGAGCCCAAACTCCATTTGGTGCAGAATATACCACATTCAAATGGCTCTGTTGTGAAAAGGAAAAGCGATAGCTGTGGGATCCTGGGAACATTTCAGTTTGAGTAATGAGACATTCTGCTGACACATTTCTCTCTGCAATCCACTTAGATGGGATATCTGTGCTTCCCTAAAGAGTTTGTAAGTTCCACTGCTAGAAATGGCTGAGGCATTTCTTTACATACGTATTTTGCAAATGCATTTGGGAAGTTCTCTTGAGAAGTTGTCAGAATTACTGATGCTGTGAAAATATATAGAGCAAGAAGTTATGGTTGTTGGCTGTGTTATATGTGTGTTTTATTCTGTTTGTTTTTTTTTTTTTTTCTAAATTACATTAGGCAAAGGACTCTGGGAAGCCTCAACAGGTTTCCCACACCTATGTTCAGGTGAGGGTTATTGAAGAGAGCATTCACAAACCAACAGCCATTCCACTGGAGATTTTCATTGTCACCATGGAAGATGATTTTCCTGGGGGAGTCATTGGGAAAATTCATGCCACAGATCAGGATGTGTACGATGTTCTCACATATACACTGAAATCAGAGCAGAAAAGTTTGTTCAAGGTCAACAGCCATGATGGGAAGATCATTGCCCTTGGAGGGCTTGATAATGGCAAGTATGTCCTGAATGTCTCTGTCAGTGATGGCCGGTTCCAGGTACCCATCGATGTTGTGGTCCACGTTGAGCAATTGCTACAAGAAATGCTGCAGAACACAGTTACCATCCGTTTTGAGAACGTTTCCCCGGAAGACTTTGTGGGCCTTCACATGCATGGGTTCAGGCGTACCTTGCGAAACGCTGTGCTCTCCCAAAAACAAGACAGCCTACACATCATCAGTATTCAGCCGGTGGCAGGCAGCAATCAGCTTGACATGCTGTTTGCAGTTCAGATGCACACTGGTGGTTTCTATAAGCCTGCCTATTTGATTCAGAAGCTTACCAATGCAAGGAGACACTTGGAAAATGTGATTCGTATTTCTGCTATCTTGGAGAAGAATTGCTCTGGACTGGACTGTCAGGAACAACACTGTGAGCAAAGTCTATCTATTGATTCACATTCCCTGATGACCTATAGCACGGCACGAATTAGTTTTGTGTGCCCCCGCTTTTACAGGAATGTGCGCTGCATGTGCAATGGTGAGTACCGCTCCCTTTTCCCCTCCCATCTTTCCACACTATGCGATAGGATCAGTTTTATTCCTCTGATGCAGATTAGAAGGGGCATTTCAATTCAGTCCGTTAAAGCACAACTGGCTGATGTATTGTGGGAATTGATTTTTCAGTCTCGGGAAGAATTGTTCGTGTTTACTGATGTAAATGGAAGATGATGAACTTTGGCCTTTTACGACAAAGACCGCTTTCCTGGAGGCTCTGTAATCAGAGCCATCAACCAACATCCAGGGGAGGGGAAGAAAGGGGAGAGGAATGGAGAGGAGAGGGAGGCATGTACTTTCCCACCCAGCCAGTGCCACCACTGGAATAAACCTGGAGTGTGACCATAGCAGAACAGCCTGGTTCACTGCGATGCACCAGCAGTCTCCAAGGAAAAGGACCCCTGACCTAAGCAGTGCAGGTGGAAAGGCCTTTTCCAGTCCCATTTTTGCAGAGAGGCATGGAAACCAATGAAGTATTTTATTAAATAACTGCAAGCAAGCACTATTCCTGACCTTTAATGCTACAGTAGGTGACAAGGTGGGGTTTTGGCTGGGATTCAGGCTGCTCCACATTTTGGCAGAGATTTCACATGGGCTTATATGACAAATAGACTCAAGAGCCAATCTTCCTTGTGATTCTGCACTTGGAGTATAAAACCTCAGGCAGTTATAATAATAGTTCTGTTTCTTTTGTTTGCCAGGCTATTTGCTCCTCATTCCACTTCATTTAAGAGTGGAGAAAAAAGCTGCTGTAAAATCAATACATCTAAGTCTCCCTCATCTTAAACACACATGCACACATACACACACAGAGCAGTACAAGAATTCAGCAGCCATGTCTCTCAGTAACCAACCTTTGTTTCTGCAGCAGTCAGCAGGACTTCGTGTCCTACTGTCAACTTCAGTGGGCATGAAAGTAGGCATAAATTGCATAAAACTTAACCAGAAATCATTGTCTCCTGCGGCACGTGAATAATAATGCCATAGAAGTTCAGTTCTGTAAAAATATCAGAATTCTGTATCTGAGGTATTTTCATGTACATTCAAAAGTGGGCTATCTGGTCAATTTTTAAGTAATACCATTATAAGTTTCAGACAGATGTATCTATTATAAAAATAGTTGACATTTTGTTACACATGAAAGGCTCTGAAGTAAAGATTTTCACAGGTTTAAAAGGGACAATGCTGCAATATCCTCCAGACAAGTCCAGGAGCCAGTGCAGGAGCACTGCCTGCAAAACACTTTTATATTCTCTAAGTCATAGCTTTGTCTCATTTTTGTACCAAGAAATCACAAATCCTCATCTCCATGGGGACAGCGATAGCCCTCACTGTCAGAAATTGGTTTTCTGGCAGCCAAAATTTTCACTGTTTATAATTTCATTTCACTACTTATTAAAGTCAATAATAATGTATTATTCCCTTCAGATACTAATAGTAGGTGGATCTGCCTCATAATCCCTTAGCTTAGCTCTAGAAAAAGAACTTTGCAATGCAGTACAGTTCTGATCCAGCAGCTCTCTCCTTTTTCCTCCCTGCACAGCAAGTTTGCACTGGAAGCACAAATATTCAGCTGGGACAGTGATTTCCAAATTTTTCTGTCATGTGCTAGTCAATTCTCAAAATGCATGGCAGGCTGATGGAAAGGCAGTGTGGTTTTGCAGACCATCTGTGGTCCCAAGCTTCTGCACCATTTATCATGGCCTTGAAGACTGCTCTATGGGAACAGTTGCAACAGGCAGCTTGTCCTGGTCCAGCTGGAAAGCTGGATGGGTTCCCACAGCTCCCATTCGAGCCACTTTGCGCTGATTTCCCATGGGCAATCCACAAGCCTTGGGGTGGGGATGTGCATGTCCAGTCCACCATCCAGCCTGCAACAAAAGTGTCCAGAGCTGCTCATTTAAGTATAGCTACCAGAGGAGTGAAAGCCTTGGTGCCTATTACTTGCACAGAGATAAGAGATCTTGGTGGGAAGTAAAAAAATCCATACTTTGCCCTTCTCCACATTAGTTAATGCTTCAGCCTCTTCTACTGTTTTTAATTGAAGGAGCCACAAAAAATATCTTGGTATTTAGGTAAACACACAGACACACACTGTGTTTTATCACATAGGAGGTAACACAGACTTCTGAGGGTATATTAATTAGAGAATGTATGTATAGTTCTGCTTTCATGAAGGCTAAAGACTAGGGCCAATAAAAGAATGAGAAAAATGCAAATACTTCTTTGATCAGTAGTTCTTGTACATGCACATAAATGCAGTAAGTTAGGAAAAAGAGCACAGAATACTAGAATAATTTTTTTTTTGGCTTGTTTAACAAGACAGCATTAGCAAAATATTATCAGTATAATAAAAGTATTATACTTCCTTTGTTACTAGAATAGTTTCATGATCCAGTCCAGTAAATATTAATAGCTTGAATTACGACAAAGCCATTAAAGTATTGCATATGTTTCCCGAGATCTGATTCAATTATGACCCAGAAAGCTTGAGTTTGAACTGATTCACTTGTTCTTGAAATATGTATCATACTTGGAGTGTTTTTCCCACCGGCAGATGTCACAGATATGCACAATTTATGCATGCCAGCTGTGCATAACTTACCTAGATTACCTTTGTAAGCAAACGGCGTTATCTAACATGAAAATGCAGGGAGACTGTAAAGCAGGCAGTGGGTGAACTTCGGAGCTTCAGCAGCTCAGTTCTGGAAGAATAAGTTCGAAAGTTCAGGTGCATCAATCTAAGCTTTTAAAATCAATAAAATTGAACTGAAGAGTTTTCCAATAACTGACTGTCTCCTTAGATTTCTGGCTCATCTGCTTGTGTTTGTGTGAAAAATATTGTAACAAACTGGGGTTTGTTTCAGTGTGGCTATAGGGGCTGTGCAATTGCCAGTCTCCCATCACATGATGTGAGGTATGGAAACATCTGTCAACACTTGTGGGAAATAAAGATAGGAGAACCGGAATAAATATCTTCATGTAAAACAGCTCTCATGACTTTCTCATTTTTCAGAAGCAAAAATCTATTCCGTATTTTTATATTCCGTATTTTTATTTTTTCATGATGCAAAGTAATTCTTTTGTGTTGAGACAAAGATACAGGGAAGAAGCAGGTTTTCTTGGGACTACTTTGCTATAGAGTTGTTATGCATTATAATCTTACAAAAGTGAGGTTATATTAATATGTTTATGGGAGAGGGCTGGATTGAAATCATCTTGACAAATGTGGGTATATATATCTACATCTGAGCTGGTCACTCCAGGCCCCATTTGCAGACAGTGGAAAGAATGAGGTATTTTTAATGATGTGATACATCTCTCCCTAGATGTCTAAAATCAGTCAGATGAATCATGCCCTAAAGTTAGATGAGATGAATTCCATTTCAAGTGTTTAATATGGTTCTGGCTTAATAGTTTGAAAGAATTTTTCTAATAGACCCAGAAGTGTTCAGCAAAAGTGCAGACACTCACATCCACATTATTTAATCAAGTGAATAGCAGTCTTGGACCACTTTCTCGTGAAACCAGGCAATTCAGACTTTATGGAGCCACTTCTAGCATTTTGTGAATGTTCTGACAAAAGGAAATCATAGACTGGGACGATCTGCTATTAATATAGGACCTAATCTTCAGAGGTGGTTGGTGTCCTTAGCTCCACAGAGCACACGCTGCCTCTTAAAGAGTCCTGAGTGTTTTGCAGGATCGGGCATCAGGAACCCAACTCCTATGTGTACAATACTGCTTTTCCCATTTTCAGGAAGCACACACACACTAATGAGCCTCGAGTTGTCCTGGCAAGGTAGCCAGAAAGACTGAAGAAGAAGGTGTCCTGCCTGTGCTTGGGAACAAAGAATTGCAGATAAATTTGATAGATTTAATTTGGCTGTAGTCCTTTTCACATTGCACTTGTGTGAGGAGAGCTGTTTCTCCCTGTGAATATCCCCCATTTTGAGGCCCACGCTGAGAATGCAGTCTCCTATAAAACATGGGAGAGCTGAAGCATCAAGTGGGGACATGACTGTAGAATTGGGGCAAGTGTTATCTATCACTTAAGGGATCTTATGGGAAGCTGTGATCAAGGAGTGGATGGAAGAGGTCAAATGTCTCAGTTCTTCTAGAACTTCTAGAACTAGGACTTACTATGTGACAAAAAGTTTTCCAGGGGCACTTGAGCTAACTGAAACCCATGGCTGACTTGTGCAGAACCAAGTTTGTGGTATCTGCACTTACATGTATATCGTAATCATTGCTTACAATACCTGGTCACTGTGCTCCAAAAATAAAAACAAATTGCAGCTTATGAGTTGACCGTCTTCCCTCCCCACTAAACTAATTATTAGATTGTCTAAAAGTAACACTTTGGAGCTTTGCTTTGTATGCTTTCTGGCACTCTGGCCTTTAGGAGTCACGTTTCAAGCTTTCCTCTGCAAGCGAGAAAAACAGACTCTTTTCTTAATATTCATACAGATTCAGGAGAATGGGCTTACAGAAAAACACCAAATATCTCAAGTCTCAAGTTAAAATTGTTGCAGTACTCAATTTTCAAAATATTTTTACGTTCTTGGAAGTGATCCTTCTTTGGATGGACAGGAATTAAATAAATGTCTCAGTTTGCAATGGAAGAGTGTTTTCTTCCTCAGTATGCTAGTAGGATAATTGTAATGCTTTTACCTTCTTTTAGATAATTAAACTGAAGATGATCTGTCAAAATCAAGTGGCTCTGTTCCACCTTTTCCTGCCATGCACTGGTTGCTGGCTAGCTCATGTGTCTCTCTGATACCTTGTAGAGAACAGCTTTATTAATACTAATGTGAGTTTCATGGGAATGCCGTGGATTGACTGGACTTGCCTACAGAAAAAAAAAGATCAATTCAAATCCATATTTCTTGAATCTCTTATTGGATGGTAAATAGACTGTTCTTTGGAGTGGAAATGCAACATTAGAATAATTTTATTTAAACTCAGGCTGTAAATCTTTGATGTGGACAACGTAACCTTGAACGATTTCACAATTTTGCTCTGCATAGTTGTGAAATCAGCCTGAAAATGCGTGTTAGCTAGGGCAATGCAATAATGCAGATTTGTAGCTTATGTACTTATAACCCTACAGACAGGCATAGAGCATTTCTTCTCCCAAGTCTGAATTTTTTAAAACTTTTGTGACAGCTATGAAATCCTGCTGCAGCAGGATGAATAAAAAGTTGATTTGCTTGTAGTTTACCAGAAGAACTATTCTTGGCCTGCCAGGATAAGCAGTTCTTTAGTGTATCTCCACAGTTGCACTAAATACGTTAGATCCTTTCCATATATATTTTGACTGTGGAAGGATGACTCCAAAGTACAAATCAGAGTTTGAATCAGCTAAAAAAACTGGCAGAGATGGATAACAAAGTAAGCTACTGCTTTATTGCTTCATGTCAAAGATACAGTCATGGGTTAGGGGGATGTGAAAATTTGCGGAGCCACGTTTGGAAATCTCAGTGCCGCCTTCTGCTGCACACTGATGAGCTGTGGAGCTTTTGTCCAAATGACTTGTCTGTCAGCTACATAGAGACTCACTTGAAATACAGTCTCACAAAAGGTTTAAGTGTGTTCAGAGAAGAGATATACTCTGCATACAGGAGAATACTGTGTCACATAAGAATGAATTAAAATAGCCGAAAGAACCAAATAAAAAATACAAGGCAGCCTATAGAATATTTAACCAACTGTTATAATTTCAGAAATAATTGTTACTTACCATTGAACTCCAAAGAATGTGGGGTTTTTTTCTAAAAACAAAAAAATACATATATAGAAAACATCATATTCTCTGTTAAATTCTGCAGACCTTACCTTTAAATAGCATATAGTTCTGCAGTGCAGAACCCTGTTAAATGACATTTGTTTCTTGATTCTGTAAGACTTAAAGTGTGACTTTATATTGCAGCTGTTATTCCTGTTAATATTACCTACTAAAGTGATTAATAAAGATTGCCATGCATCATTTTCTACCAATGCTACAGGCAATACTGTAAATCGTTTACTGCATAGACCTCTCAAACAAATGTTTGACAAAGGAGGGGAGGATGTTAAAGATTAAATTGACTGTGCTGTACATCAAGCAAGACATTTACAGTCATTGCCATATTTGTAGTCAGCCCATGTCCACTTTGAAACCTACAGTAGTAATTTTTCTTTTTCCAGAAAATACTTACAGTGCCAGGTAATTTCAGCTGTGCTTACTATGAGCCCTGCTTGGCTTGTACTAAAGTGTGAGAGCAATAAGATTCTTTCATTACTTTCGGAGATATACTCTATGACAGGTTGATTTCTTCCTTTATAAATTGTAAATAAAATACATATGCCAAAAAAATAAAGTAGTTTTTGAACATGATAAGGGTCTTGCAATAAACAAGAACTGTCAATATTCAGAAAGTGATGGGTAGGAAGGTGCTTACTTTTTATTGTTAAAATCATCACCTGCATGTATTAAGTAAATTAATTTGATAAGCAAAACAAGAGACACCTGTCCATTCCCAGCAATTGGCTCTCCCTGTTCAAGCTCTGGCTGCAAATCAACAGAAGCAAGGGCAGGAGAGCCTTTTTTCCTGCACTTAAAGGCTACTTTCATAGCAGCCACATGCAGATGTCCAAAGGTATCTGTATCTACCATGTTCCTCATTGCAACAAAGAAAAGGCTGACTGTTGTGGAAGGTGAATATTCCTGAGAATTCCTATATTAAGCAGCAATAGCTGTATCATGTTTTGCATTATTGTAGACAATGTTTACAAATCTTTTAAGATTAGGGCAATCAAAACAGATTCATTTAGACACTTCTAGAAGTTATACGGAAGTTTTAGCCAAGCCCCATGGAATGCAAGAAGGTCGTTTGACATTGACAGGCTTTAAAGTAAGCGCTTGACATGCTCAGCTTGATAGATGTTAAGAATTTAGGAGGTTTTGAAGAACCTTACTGTAATTGTGTCACACAAGTATTTTAAGCAAATTTAAAACTCAGTATTCATCTGTCCCTTCAGATTACTTCCCTTATGAAGTTAGTAGCAGTTCTGAATTCACCTATTCTTGGGCAAGATTAGATTCCTTACTAATAAAAGGGTTTTAGGGAAGAGTTGACACTAGCATTCAAAATAATTTTATCCAAATTATGCTCTTCCCCAAATACAAAAGGACATGGATGTTTTGCCCAATTTATAATTATAAATTGTAACTGGCTATTTGGAATATTAAGCTGCTTCTTTCTTCAATTAGGTAATGTCAAGAAATACAGTCAACTTATTTGTGATTTTCAAAATTTCTTCGCTTTGTGTTCTTAGCATCCAGAGCAAGTAATCCACTTTTCCCTGCATCCCCTGCCCCCCAGACACTTGCAATTCGAGATGCAACAGGACTTGTGTAGTCACAACCAGAAGAAAGGAGCATAGGTTTTGGCAGCCTGGGCAAGGTGCACAATAAGATGTGAAATCTCAGAAATGTCAGGAGGACATTTCTTATTTTGTCTCCTAGGGAACTCTACCTCCTTAAATTTGCTTCTCATGGGTATGCTGGGGCAAAAGGAGTGCGTAGCTTCAAGTCATTTGTTTTCTCATATCTCTAAATCCCCTACAAAGGAGCCTTTGTGAGAAAATGCATGGCCTGAGAGTCACAACACCAATTATAAACCAGTTACTGCTCATAATAGTTGCTTTTTATGATATGTTGCCATGAGTTTTAGGGCAGCCTTTGAAGAAGAACCATAATGGTTTTGCTATGTACTTGTCCAAAGGATGTCTCTTCCGCGAAGCGTGTTTTTTTTGTTTGTTATTATTATTAAGCCATTCTTTGCTTGTACTGAAGTGTGAGATCAATAATTCTCTTTCATTACTCTTGTATTGCTGCAGATCATGCTTTACACTGTGTATCCCTGACAGTATTGTAACTTATTGCAGGAGGACTCTGCCCAGGATCTAACGATCCCTGTCTGGAGAAGCCATGCCCAGGGGACATGCAGTGTGTGGGGTATGAAGCTAATCGGAGACCATTCATCTGCCAGTGCCCACCAGGAAAGCTTGGCGAATGCTCAGGTGCATGACACAGCAGTAAAAGGGGATATACTTGAACAACAAAGTGCTGCCATTCTCATTTTGTAGGTAGAGGTGCCACTGAAGTCAACAGAAGATGTACTGCTTAACCCTTCTCAGCACTGGCATTCAGCGTATCTGTTTATAAGACCAATAAAATACTTGTCTTTATATCTATGGGTCTGTATGAAGACCATGATCCAGTTTCCACTGGGAAATTCCCACTGATGTGGTTGAATCCCAGACCGGTAAAACAGGCTGCTGAGAAAACAGGACTTTTCCTAGAGACTGTTATGCCAGATGTTTTCCTACCATGGGCAAAGCTCTATAATTAACTCTTCTGCTTACGATTTAGATTACCAAAATTCCAATCTTTATTAATAAAAACACTACACCATCCCAAGAAGAAAGTTTGAGGACATTTGTTAGTTCTCTGCAGCTGTGTTGTTCCCTGGGATACAAAGAGCCTGGTGGAAAGCCCATGAAGTGGAGCTTTCCGTTGACTTCAGTGAAGCCAGGGCTGCATGACAGAGGACTTGTTCTATTTCCCTGATGAAAACACAACAGATACTGAGCTGTATCACTGTGGTCCTGGGCAGTAGTTGCAGGGAACTCATTGCAAGGGTTTGGCTGGCATCTGCCCACACCTAACTTTAAACTCATAACTCAACTGCCTGATGTACAGGCATGGTCATCTTTGACTCCTTCTGTTATGAGTGAGGCAACATAGGTGCTTCCAGGGGTGTATAGCCTTAAAAATGCTGAATACTTGGAGAAACCTCTCTTTTTTAAAAGTAGGGAGAAATAGAGCTTTCCTCCACCTCCTGAAAAATTTCCCTCAAAAATACAGTATGTTTTTGTAGTAGGTGCCAGCTTTTTTTCCCATCAAAATTGGGTTTTATTTATTTCTTCTAGACATTCTCATTAGCTCTATAAATTCTTTAATTAACTTGACAGTTGAGGAATTATTTCATGTGTCACTAAAAGAACATGTGTCTTTTCAAAATGGTTATTTCAGGCCACACTTCCCTTAGCTTTGCTGGGAATAGCTACATTAAATACCGGGTTTCTGAAAATAGCAAGAAAGAGGAATTCAAGTTGGCTCTCCGTCTGCGAACTCTGCAAAGCAATGGGATTATAATGTACACCAGAGCGAATCCCTGTATAATTCTGAAGGTAATTAAAATAACTTATATTTTCCACAGTTGTTTCTCTTGATTATATGCTTTCTGTTGGCTCTTGATTTGGGGAGTGCTGTTTTCATTTCAGCTGTAGATTGAGAGGATGAAGTCTGATCTGTTTCATGCTAACAGGGAAAAACAACAGTTTCAACAATGGCAGCAACAACAACAAGCAAAAAAGCAGTTTGTTAGTGGTACTTTACTTGGAAAATGCTCCATTGGGTGCTGTTCATTATAAGAAAATTACGTGTGTCTGCATGCAGGAGCCAATCTGCACGAGATGTAAGATTTGGCCATTTATATGACCATGTAGTCAAAACGATGCATGCTGAAATAGCTGCTCTTCCCCTGTGTCCATGCCTGTGGTTAGAGGATATGCCCTCACTGCTGTCGAGTTAGTTAATTCCAGAAACCAACTGCTTAGAATGAGTCTCCTACTGAATGTGAACATTTCTGCACCCTGTGAATTAAGGTCATTTGTTGAGAGAGGCATGGAGAAGCTGGAGATTGATATCCAATCAGTATTTAACTGATAAGTTCTCCACACATTTTTGTTCTTTGTTGCATTTCTGTGGAATGGCAAATATCTGCTGAATGGAAAGGGAGTGCTAGGCTCATCCAAGAGCCTGCATGTGTAGTATTTCTGCTAGAGCCTCTAATGTACAAAATGAAGACACTGACTTTTGTAACTCGGCCATGTCCTATAATTCAGCAATGGGAGAAATGGCACAGAGCCTTTTGTGTCTGTATTTTCAATCTTTAGAGTTCTTTTGTCTGAATGCTTAGGTAATGTTAAAATGGCTAGATGAGTTATTAATGGGCAACAAATAATTTTATAGCTGTTAGACTGAAATATTTCATGAGCAGGAATACTGTATGTCATTCACTGGGGACTCTCAGTGTTGTTCAGATTTGTACAAGACAATTAAGCTCTGCTTTGGGACACGTAGAAAGGCACAATTTGAACTTTTCAGTATACTTTTTTGTTCAGAAAAACAAAACAAAACTGCAGGCTTGAAGACCTTCTTTGAAGTCTTCATTGTGGTTGCTATTACCATATATCAGTAGGGAATGTTTGCAACTGTGTAGTTTTGAAAAATGCTTGGAAAAAAACAAATGGCCCTGGTGAAAGGTGCCACTTGAAAACAACAGGAGATGATACAGAGACAGACTGAAATGGACTTAGAATGATGATAGGAGAATTTATTTTGTTAGAGTTTAGTGTATAAAACTATCATGATTAAGAAGTCCAGCAGGTCAGGTCATAGGCAACTGAGTGGAAATCTCCAGTTGAAGCTGGGAGATTTTGCCGCCAAAAGAGAAAAATTGATGCTATTACAAAAAAAATAAATAAGAGAGCCACCCCATTGTAGTTACCTGTGTTGAGTTTTTAGCTGTGGGGTAGTAATTATGTGTTTTCAGTCACTGCTTCACACAATCACCAAACCATTTTGCTTTGAAAGATACTGGGAGGAAAAAATAATACTTGAAGGAGCAGCAACAAGAGCTGCAGCTATTCTGCTGCCATCTCAGAGGCCAACCTCCAGGTCAACCTCTTTTTTTGCTTTCTAGCTCTAAGAAAGGATTTCCAGCTCTGAACCCATTGCATGCAGCACTTAGTAGAGAGCTTCAGACACAGCTGCCACTTCATGTGTCTGATGAGAGAGGTCCAGGGTCTTGTATGTGGTGCTATGGATGCAAGGGCTTCACTTTCTTCCATGCATCAGGCAGGGAAGGACACAGGGAATTCCCTTCCCAGAGCCTCATGTTTGGCTTTCAGGTAGGGCAGGATTTGCTGTTGCAGTGGGTACATCCTTTTCCCAGGTCTATCCCTTGGCTTCTGTAAGCATAGGGCTTAAAGAAAAGTAAAGCATGACATTCAGCGTGGTTTTTTTAAGAAATGGCATTCCTTAAAAGATCGGGAATTGCTAGAGTTTTGTTTGTGAAGGTCATTTAGCAGAGGAACATCAGACTAAGGTCACACAAAAGTGCTCTATGGCAGACGAATGGCATTATGCTCAAGGGGTGTAGCCATAGCAGGTCTCTTCAGGGATGGCAGCTGACTCATAAACTGTACTTTGGGGATCCCTAACTGAGATGCTTTCAAGCAAGTTCCCCTTAGACTTTCTAAGCATATGTTTTTTCATTTGTAAACCAGAGGCAAGGCATTTTTAGTTGTATTTTTTTAACCAGGTATGTATGTTGTGACATAGGGAAGTGCTCAGAAATGAGGCTATTAAGTAGATTAATTAGAGGGCTATAAATGTGAAGTTGTTATCATCTGAGCATTGCTTTCAATTAAATTAAACATGAGAAGAAGCTTTCCAAATAGAGGATAAGGGATGGGATCCTGTGCTCTTTTGAGCACTCTGGCATCACTCCAGCAAAGCACTTAATCACTTGCTTAACTTCCTGTATTTGAAGGCAATTGGAACTACTCACATACCTTAATTTTAAGCATGTACTTAAGTATCTGCTGGATTAGCACCAGAGGGCCCAGCACCAATACTGAGCTCCAAACAAAGGCAAAGGTGGAAGAAATTAGTACAAGCCCACAGGAGAATGGGCAGAACACAACACCACTGTTGGGGCATATAGTGGCATTGATTTTTTTGAAGCAAGTCTCCCCTATTGCAGTCTATTTAAAAATTAATGCTGCAATATGGTTTTCAGTGTTTAAATGACCAGCTTAATTTTGGGAGCTCATACATTTGTGATAACTCCAGGGATGGAAATATTTCATAATCATAACACGGTGTCCTTCTTGGATGAATAATAAATTCCATAGAGCAAACTGCTTGTCTACTACTTTGCTGGAAGCCTACCAGCTACACTGTGTTGATGCAATATAATAAGTGTGTTATTTATTCAGCTGTTTCTAATAAAGCAACTCATCCATCGATTTTGAGAGGTTGGCCATTTTTTTCATTGTGTGCTCTTGCTTTTAAGACAATTGGAGCAAAATGAGATGCAGGTCGATGGCCTTTTATTTCCTTTGAAAAAATTATGTGTGCCAAAAACAGTATCACCGTTTCCTTTTCCCTGTGTAGCATCTATCTGCGAAAAGTAAGATTTAACAACTTAAAGCATTACAAGGCCATTGCAGAAGAGAACTCCATAATTTATTTCTTTTTTTTCAAGGAATATAATGGAGATTCAACTTGTTTTGTGAAATTTAAAGGAGTAAAAATAAAAAAAATAAAAAAAGACTTTCCCGTCATGCCAGAAATATAGCTGTTAAATGGTAAAAGGC
This sequence comes from Theristicus caerulescens, assembly GCA_020745775.1. Classification (NCBI taxonomy): domain Eukaryota; kingdom Metazoa; phylum Chordata; class Aves; order Pelecaniformes; family Threskiornithidae; genus Theristicus; species Theristicus caerulescens. The sequence continues at coordinate 121,857,069 of CM036559.1, read as the reverse complement.
AAGCATATGTTCTTCTGTCCAGGCAGTTAATGTGAAACTTTGCATGGTTTAGTTAAGTGTATATTATACATTTTAATGCATTACTGCTACATGGCTTATGCTGGATAAGACTGAAGCTTGGATATGATCCCAGTTATGGCTAGAGTTGAAACGAGTAATATTTTAATTAAATATACCATTTTACACAAACGAACCTGAAATGTAATTCGGCTAACAAAATATTTCCCCAGATAGATTAGTAGGCATCATGCTGTATCCATGGTGTGTGACTGCAGATGGACTGTGTGAGCCTAAGGTGGTCTCAGAAGAACCATTTGATCATTTTATTACCTATGTTGATACACAAATATGGATGTTAGCCAAACATCTTAGCCAGGCTAATATTCTAATATAATTTACAATATGTGTTTGGCTTCATTTTGCTCATTGAATGAAACTGTTGAAATGTAACAGATTGCATCAGCTTTTGGAGCCTTCTCTGTTCTTTGTACTTCTTTGCCCATTTTATACAGGTGAGGAATTTTGTCTCTGTAAGAGCATACATGCTTCGGTATGCATTAACCTCACTGTCCGAGTAGTTATAATGAGAGAGACTGCAACTAAGTCCAGAAAGCTCTCAGAGGTGGAAGCTTGGTGGGAATTTTCTGCCCAGCTAGGATGAAGCAGTGTCTCTCTGCTTTCATCTTGGTGCAGAAGGTCTCTGCTGGCACTGTGGGCTGCATTGGCAAGGGGTTACAGAGTTTGCAACTCTCTGCTGTGAGATGGAGTAACTCAAGCTCTCTGCTCTGTTACATCACGTAGATGGAGAAAAAAGCAGTGCCACACATTCGGTCCTGAACTGAGAGTCTGATACTACCAACCCTCAATCAGACCAGTCATCCCACTGAGGTTATTTTCTGGATAAATGCTGAGCCTGGACAACAGCATTGGCCTTTCCTTGGATTTCCATACCATTTGCTTGAATGTACCTCATTTAGTAAGAAATTAACTTGAAGTTCAGCTTTTCTTGGTACCAAGGTCCAGGCTATAATCAAAGAGCCCTGTTTGAGGACTGAACAGTGTCCCTGACATCACTGCAGTTAGGAGTACTCACGGGAACACCAGGGATTAATTGCTGAATCAAAGGTCCATGGTTGAACTCTCTATGCTTAGGAGTGGAGACATCATTTTCGCCCTGTTGGGTGGAGGACCCTTCTCCTCCCTGCCCAGCCAGCCTAGCCGCTAAATAGGCAGGACAGGAGCCCTTTGCAGCCCCTGCTCCTCGCGGACTGTTCCTGCTCTTCCTCCTCTTCCTAGAGGCACGGGGCCATCAGGGGACAAATATTTCCTCTTTGCCCCACTACAGCAAGGCCTGTGACCATCTGATTAATGAAAGTATTTTTATGGTCCCATTGCTAGGGGTATCTGGGCGTGTCATAGTCTTTAATGTATGTATCTGTAAAGCAGTGGTGTGACGTAGGGAAATTACGTTATCCCTCTTTTACTGATGGACACCTGAAACTAATGACTTGCTTGAGATCCCAGAGGAAGAGTGTTGCAGAGTGTGGATTCCCACACATATCTATCATATCTTAGACTAGCACTGTAAGCATTGAACCATCCTTTCCATCTTTCACTCTCGCCTAAGGTGGAGGTTGTGCTTTTTTAATAAAGGGAAGGAAACATAGCCTTTCAGACAATATATATTTACTGTGTATGTCAGATCATCTGCTGGTAAAAAGAAATAAAAGTGGATGAGAAAGATGTATAAAACATATTTTAATGGCAAATCTTTTAGATCATCGTTTCCTGTATACAAATGGTGTAATATTTATTCCAGGTGCTCATATGTGGTGGTGTATTTATAAAGATAATTGGAAAAGCATGTTCTGTGAGTAAGGGTAATAGACATGCAGGCAGTAGGTCCTTCAGGGTATAAGTAGTCTTAGGGGAGGTATATGTATATTATACACAATCAGTAGAACAGTTTCCATAGGAAAAAGCCTTTTGAATAAGAAGCAAGTTAACTGCTTATCCGATGATGACTGTTTTTCAAAGTGTAATATGTTGGCATGTATTTTTCTGTTTGATTTGTATTCCTGTTGAGCCAGACCACACTTTCTGAGCAGGGGCTTCAAGGTTTGTGGACTATTTTGTTGCACAGGGAGAAAAGAAACTACTGCTCCATCTCTGGAGAGAAACTAGCTCACTTTATCAGGACATCTTGTTTACCGAGATTCCTCCTGAGCAGATGCTTTAATAGGCCCAATTTCAATCTACAGGAATAGTTTACAGCTGAGTTTTGAGTCCTGTAAGAAATGGCATTTTAATGAAAAATGATCCAGACTTATTTTTCTATACATCCATTAGCCTTTTTTGATTGAGCTGTAGGAGTACCAAGCAACATCCATCCCTCAAGCATGTTGTATTACAATGATAAATCTCATTTCTTCTCAGTTTGATTACATCCTACAGGTCAAGGACTTAAAAATAACCAGCTGCCCATAGCAGGGGCTAATTCTTGCTCTTCTGGCTCCTTCTACACGTGTATCGCTCTAACACTCCTCATGCCATGCAGAGTAGGTAGGTGGCTGGCATTTATAGGGAGCTTGTCACATGCTTAGCATCTCTGTGTCCACCCCATCCAAGTGACTGCAGAGGAGTGGAGTGGTGTGGTTTGTGCCCCAACTGCCCAGTGTGACTTGGCTTAAGGTTACAGCCCAGTTCAAATTCAGACAGTCAAGAGACTGAGGTTTGGAAAGGAGAAGGAAGTCCAAAGATCATAAGAACTCAAGATTTTACCCTTAGCTTTTCTCCAGATAGTTTTGTGAACCTCCAAGGACAATAAAATGCTGATAATGACACAACAGCACAGTCTGCTCCTGTAGATTAACAGTATCCCATTTACCTTCAAGCCACATCAGAGATCCTGACAGAGGAGTTTGAGCACCAGTTCAGACATCTGCCAAGGGATGTCTCTAACTAGGACAGTTTTAAATGACTATTCATGCCAGAAATGGCCAAAAATGGCCAGAGACAGATGGACACAATGCAGCATCCTCACATCTGCATTAGCCATGCCAGTTTAGCAGGCCACCAAAGCTCTGGGAGGTTCTTGCATTGACAGCTACAGCAACTCTGCTCTGCTGGGGGAGAGCAGTAGGGTTGTGTTACGGATAAACCAGTGAGAGTACAATGTGTGCTGCAGGGAAGGATGAAAAAGGACACAGCGACTGAACTTTTCAGGGGGATAAATAATGGGAAAGAACTGTCTTGAGATGGGGTTTGCAGAAATAAATACTTCCTAGAGCATGACATAAAGGTAAAATAATTGCAAGAGCTTGTGGAGAGCTTGAATCCAATTAATGTGTCATAAGAAATTATTTCCAGCCCTGTCAGCCATTTTAAACTTATCTGCCATCTGTTAGAGAAACCTAAAATCTTTGGGTAAACTGCTAATCAGGGAAGCAGCACTTCATACCTATTCCCTCACTCTGCACTTTGCCTGCCCCAGCAGGCTAGCACAGATTTTTCCCTTTATGAGGACTGCAGATGGGTGAGGGATAGGAGGGGGAGTGAAAAATCCTAACAATCCCTCTAAATCCATGAACCCAGCATAAATACAAGGAAAGAAAGAAAAGTAAGAGCCATCGTATGTCATCTGTGAGGTATACACAGAGCAGGTAGTCTAGCATCCTTGGAAAATAACTCACTCTTGGTCAACCAGAATCATACTGATGTACTTAGAGAAACTGAACTTAAAACACTTAGGGACAAATCCACGCCTCGCTGAGATGCTCCAAAAGGTTACAGAGGCACAGGATGTGTGCATGAGCAGAGCACCTAACATCGCCAGCTGAAAGCAGTGGCCCTTGACTTTGCCGCAAGCATCTCTCAAACACTCAGAGGTGGTCACTTGCCCTGACTGTCCTTTTGGTAGCATCAACCACCGGGAGCAGAATCGCAGCACATGGGTGGATAGCGGGACTTGCTCAGTGAGACACGACTGCTCAGCAGCAGAGCCAAGAGCAGAACATGGGTCCTCCAGTCCATGCCCTGCTCAGTCAGACATATCGTTATCCCAGTCCTTGCCTGTGTTCTGAATCTATATTTTTTCTATATTTTCAGTTTGCTTGCAGTAACTGGCTTGGGGTAAATTCTAAGTAAGCTGATATTTATCACCTTATTTTTTTTGCTGACGATAAAGGCACAGCTTTTTGCTATTTTAGTGTCATGTAGGAGAGCAGCTTTAACACTGTATGGAGACTGTCTAGAAGTCCTCTGTGTTTCCAGGTTCTCCATGAGAACATATTACGAGACAGCTGAGTGCCTGAAGTGCTTTGATTTGTGTTTTCCTCCCACAGATTGTCGATGGGAAACTGTGGTTCCAGTTGGACTGCGGAAGTGGCCCCGGAATCCTGGGAATATCTGGCAGGGCCGTTAATGATGGAAGCTGGCATTCGGTTTTCCTAGAGCTGAATCGCAATTTCACGAGCTTGTCCCTGGACGACAGCTATGTGGAGCGCCGCAAAGCACCCCTCTATTTCCAGACTCTCAGCACAGATAGCTCCGTCTACTTCGGCGCCCAGGTCCAAGTGGATAATGTCCGCAGCCTGACCGACAAGAGAACAACGCAGGTCTTGAGTGGCTTTCAGGGCTGCCTAGATTCAGTTGTCCTAAATAACAACGAACTGCCGCTCCAAAACAAGCGCAGCAGCTTTGCAGAAGTGGTTGGCCTGACCGAATTAAAGCTTGGCTGCGTCCTCTACCCCGATCCCTGCGAGAGGCATCCCTGCCAGAACGGCGGCACCTGTACCAGCGTGCCATCTGGTGGTAAATACTTTGCATTACTTTATGGGTTCCTGCTCCCCATTTTCCTCTATAATTTATTGCCAGAGATGGTTTTATGCAGCAACATGCTTGAAAAATCTCATGAACTCTATAAAACTCTGATAGGTATTGCAAATTGTGTAAAAGCTGTTTGCTCTATAAATAATGGTGAAATGGTGCCCCTTCTCATTGCATTAGTGTTCCAGGAGGAAATTGATTTATTGGCTGTTAGGATAATCCTATTTCTATAGAAACCAATAGAATTACAATTACTGTAATGTTCAGCTGTTTTTTTCAGGATCCATTTACAGCATCGAAGGCTGTACACAAAGATGGTGATTTCAAACATCCATCACAGATGCAACAGCACCATTGCCTTTCTCTGTTTCTGAAGCTGTCACAAATAATTACTGAGCTGTCCAAAAACACCTTGGTCCTTTTGTGAGTGAGTAATTTGATTATATGTCTGCATGGAAAACAGCGAGTCTGCCCCATTATAAAACCCCCCCCCCCCAAAGTGTACTTTACAGCTTCCTCGGAGGCCTGAGTGCTTCAAGGTCTAAGTAATATTATCCAAAGTTTATAGGGCATTGATTTAAACTGTGCTCGTGTTGGAGTTTCCTGTCCAGTGGTTATATGGTGGCTTGTGTGATTTGGTGCCAGTGACTTACTACTCAGTAACATCGTGCACAAGTTACCAGACCATAAGAACAGTCAGCATCTTAGCAGGAAAAAAGCAAATGGCATACATGTAGGACCTTTCCTCTAGGGCTATTCTGTCTCTGCAGTGTACAGGTTTCCCTTCTAGTTCCCCATATTGTATTAGCAGGCAGCACTGGTCACCTTTTCTGGCAGACTAAAACTTTCTCCGAAAAGGAGGATGCTCAACAGAGAGGTCTTCTGCAAGTTCAAAGCTTTCCATTCACTTATTGTCAGTGGTTTTGGTCATGGTTCCCTAGGGAAGTTCCCACTAAACTCTTTTTTTATGGACCATTTAAACATTGTCCAGGGCTTTCTGCTTGGAAGGTTCCCTTTCACCTGTAACTGTTATTTCTGTTTTTCGTTGTTTTAAGCCTTGTTCTCATATTTCCTTTCTGATCACCCTCCCCCAAGTAGATTTTTCTAAACTTTAAGAACTTCCTAAACTTTAGAACAGTTTAGTTTTCAAAGCTGAAACTGATTGTCAGACAAAAGTGTCTCATTTGGATAACCCTGCCCTTATAGAGTAAGCCCTGACGATGTGAATTTTCAGATGCTGAGATATCTCAGTTAGCATCTCCTCTGGATCCTTGGCTTTGATTCAGCCACCTCTTCTATGGCAGGGAAAAGGGTGCACCAGGGATGCTATTGACTTTGCTGTTGGTGGAAGGAGATGGGAGGACAGTTGGGAGGAATGAAACGTAGAACTGGCAAGCCAGCATGTGATGTGCAGCACGAGGACAAATGCTGCTTGTCTGTGTTGTTAAGGGTCTTTATTTACCAAGGCAAGGAAAGAAAAGGAGTGCTGCACATCAAGGGCAAAAGAAAATCATTCTGAGGCAGACGGATGCGGCAGCCACTGAGAGAATTGCTAAGCAAGATTATTTAAATCCCTAAGAAATACTGCTGTAATATGTACATGGACGTAACATGGCTTTGATTCAGACTCCATACTTAATAAATGAGGTTAACCACTTGCCAAGCTAGCATCCTAGGAAGTATGAGAACAGCTCTTTCTATTGATATTATTTGAGTCTATTTACAGTATTGCTCAGCAATCTCGTGATGAGTAAATTGAAACCTTTCTAATGAAACACTTTACAGTAATTCTTTCTTTCCCAGCGCCATGTGCATGCCAATTCAAACTGAGGGGAGCAGTGGGGCGGGGGAGAAACAGGCAGCACTGAAGATTAGACCCATTTTATTACTGGAATGGCACGCACTTTTTTCATGTCAACATAATTCGCTGCTGGAAAGCAGTCACGGAACTGATTTAACTTGCCTGCGTTCCTGCCTCGGCAAGGGGGCACGTGCCCTGCGGGGATGTTTCGGCTGCCTGCCGTTAAAAAATCTGCTGTTTTTACTGCCTCAGCAGTGTATGTAAATAAAGGATTGTTATAAAACCATAATTCCAGCACAATGGGCCCTGACCATACATCGGTGGTTCTGCAGCGCAGCCCACAAGGAGAAGGCATAGGCATTTTTGTTTCCACCAGGCAAAACAATTCTGTTGTTACTGTCCTCCATATGCAAAAAGGCCATGTAATTAAATTTGGTAGAGCGGAGAGCCCAACAGCATTGCAAATGCAGGTTGCAGAGCCACAAATTGCAACATGCATTTAAGAATCATTGGCCATTGTATTCGCTGACATAGATGTTAGCAGCTGAGTTTCATTTAAAATAAATAGAAAAAAAAAAGTAATAATTCTTCATTTTTATCTTAAGAAAGAAAATGACGGCTTTTTTCTTTTTTGGTGGGGGGAAGCATTCAAAGATATACTGTGCAAAGGTCCTTTTCCCAGTCCCAGGTCATTCAGTAGCATCAGGGTCTAATATTTTGTATGATATTATCCTCCTGTTAAAGTTTCTGGAGAATAATGTTCCTTTTCCTAAACAGAGAGTATTTGGCATAATGATAGGATTTGTTTTAATAAATAAATCCTCTAATTTGAATTTTACAGAGCAGATTTCATATACTGTTAACATCCTTTTTCTTACAAAAACCCTACTGTGCTTTACAAGGAAATTAAGAGAGAGAAAAAGAAAGCTGAGATTTATAGCTAACTTTAAAAGAAAACAGTCAAGCAAAGGCTACCCAGCATTATAACATGAAAGAGTTCCTGGCTACATGCCAGAAATTAAAGGGGCCATGTCTAATTTACATATAATTTGCATAAATTGATCATCTAAAACACAAACCTCGATAATAGTATTCCTGTTGTGAGAACTTCCTTTCAATAGAAATGCCTACTGCTCTGTTCACCATTAATAAAAAGCTGCCTCTGATTTCCTTCTACTTCATCCTGCGGTTATGGGAATAGGGTAATATTATGGCCCTGTTTGGGGAATTGCTAAAGCAATGCTTTGCATGCACTAGGAGCGTGTCCACGCTGCTGCTGTTAGGGTTCATATGGGTAAATTCACAGCAACTTCGAAGCTCCTGACTTGGGGACAGTGCTGTGCATGGGCTGCACGGAGCTTGGGACAGGTTGCAAAGGTATTGCCCTGAAAGGAGAGTTGGCGCAGGGCTAGTTGACCCATGCTGGCTCTTTCTGTCTGACCTCTCTGCATATTGAACAGCAGGACAGATGTGAATCTTAGCCTACAGGAGAATGTATGAGTAGTTCAGATGCTCTGAGACATCACTGAGAGCACAGAAAAAAAACTCTGCTTTCAAAATCTGGTTTCTGGGCCAGCTAAAAGCGACCATGGCATGAACCTCTGCTTGCACTGATGTGTTCCCACGGGTCCGAATCAAGTCCCGCAGCAGCAGTGTATGCCTGCATTGTCGACAGTTAGAGAGAGGGTACTGTGTGTCCAGGGACCCCGCAGGGAGATCCCATGCATGCTTAAAAAGGGCTGGGAAAGGGGAACAAACACTCACCAGGTCTGACAGCTCAGGAGACTCCTGAGAGCTATATACAGCTTTAGGACAATTTTCTTGGAGACACTGGAAACCACAGCCCTGAAATACAGGCCACATTCTTCCAGACTTTTCAGCCCCTACCCATAAATACAGGTCAGCGAAGCTATTTTTAAAGTAAGTTGTTAGCATTTTGAAACCTGACAAACAGCATGACTTTCAGAAACAGCTTGGCTCTTTGGACTGAAATTTCCCAAGAAAATTCAACCAAGTGTTTAAAGTGTGGTTAAGCTATAAGCTGCTGAATATGAGGTCTTAAAATGGGAAATGTCACACAACCTTAATAATAGAGTGGCGTTACCAGGTCTGCCAATAGTAAATGTATGTTTATCTGCATGAATAACAACATGAGCAATCACAGCAATAGAAAGCTTTACTGTAATCAAATCCAAACACTGCGCCAAGCTTTTCAACCACAGAGAGAAACCTCGTGCTTGTAAAGCCTGCAATTATAAGTATAGTTACTTCCTTTTAATTTGATCAGTCCTATATACATCTGGCTTTGATTGAAGTAAATGGCTTATATGAGTAGGCAATTTTATTTGAACATGAAGCATTTGAGCAGAAATATCTACTGAGTCAAGGACTGTGGGCAGAGTGTGAGGACAGAAAGTCATTGCTTTCCCCTGTCCTCATTTTTTCTTTTTTAGTTTTTTTTATGAACAGAGTTAAAATCCAGAGAGAGGGAAAAATGCAACCTGGCACTTAGGTGGTGGTTTTAATACATGTTGGAAACACTGACACAGGGCTGGTTTTGAGGATTAGGTAGTCCATAAGAATGACATTAGGTAAAAATGGGTGTATTAATACCGTAGTCATGAACTGACCTGGTCTTATCAATGTTCTCAATCTCACTTTTTCACACACATAAACAAACCAGCATGCTGTAATGTGAGCATACCAAATGCATATCAGTTAATTTTTAAAAGCTTTTTAGAAATTGGGGGGGTGGGCGAATAATCTTTTTTATAGCTATGCTTTTAGACATCTGGATATAAATTCCCAGTTTCAAAGCACATACACACCAGTCCTTTCATAGGAAGCACCAGTTTAAGAAAGACTGAGGTTCATTTTCATACAAACTAGTGGCAAGAGGTAATCATGTATTTGAAGACAGATAAGTTAAATCTGAAGTGACAAGAATATGTATGGCTGAAGAACATGCAGTTCTTGAAGGTGGCCTGGTATGTCTATAAATATACCAAAATACAAATGCTAGGAGAGGTCCTCTTCACCTTCAGTTCTTCTCATCAGTTAACTTGCCATGAAACGCTATGTGAGCAGGGCCAAGAACATTGATTTTGTCAGGTCTAGCTCCGCGACAGGGAAAGAAACTACATGGGGAGATCAAATGCAAAAGCCAAAGCATGTAACAGATAAAAGCCAGCACCTCTTGCACGTGATAGATAGAAACAGGAGCATACACATGTTCAAAAAAAGAATTGGCAGCAGTTCGGAGCATCCTCTTTAATAAAGCCAAGTAAACCTGAGGATAGACAGACATTCAGATGCTCAGGCTGGGAATGCTACCAACGGAGACGTTCGCTTCATAACAGCATCCCATCTGCTGATGGCACCGTGCCTGCCTTTTGCCACTGTCTCTGCTTATTAAGTGCCAAGCAAACATAGGTATAGGCAGGAAGCCTGTGTGGTGTCCTCACTTACAGCATGTTGCTCTTCGGTAAGTCTGGGCTGAAAAATCCCTTTTCCTCTGGAAAGGGACATGCCAACAATGCAGGAAGAGAAGCTGTTGGAGTCAAAGTGAGAAGGTGAGACTCAGCTACATAGGGGGGACTCAGATTAGTGGAGGAGCATGACAGAAGCTTTATAAAACAACCAGAAAGACCAAGACTATGTGTAGGCAGGAGAGGGCTATGTCTAAATAAATGTTTTAGATCACGAATGAGTTTTGACGTGAATCTTCTGATAATCCTGTCTCACTGTGCTTTGATTCCTGTTGTGGAGAGGTGAGGTCTCGAAGGGCAGGACCAGGCTTCCCTCTGGACAGTGCTGAGCTGGAAGACGTGCACCATGAGTGCAGCTAACGTGGTCCTAAGGCCCTGAAATGTGTGCACTGAGGGTGCTGGGTCCTCAGCACCAACTGTTTTGCTCCACAGACCCACTGCCGTTGCTCTGCAGGGCTTGCTAATGTAGATATAGCCTAAAAGGGCTAGATCGTTGCCCATAGTTTGTTGTTGCTCTTAGGTCAGCTGTTAGTACAGGCTTTGTCACACATACTAAGAGTGTTGTGGTCCCACCCCAGCAGCATTGCAGATGTGTTTACCAGAGCTTTCTGTCTTTTTCCACTGTTTCCGTCGGAAGCAGTACAGTGGTGACATCACAAAATTTGCTGCCTTGGAGAACGCAGATCAACATTTTCCAGCATCAGTGTGCAAAATGAGATATTTGTATCTCTTGGAAGGAACTCAGATGGACTGTACAATCTTAAATGCTGATGAATTTCCAAGACTTCCAGTGCCTTCATTGTGAACAGGAGCAAGTCCTAGGTTGCTTGAAAGGGTTTATCCATCCCCTGCTGAAAGGACAGGGCACTTAGCCTTTTCTTCAGCTGTGTTGTCCTCAGATGTGGGAAGTTTGCTTATTATTCATGTGCTAAACAGGTGGGAAGAAATGCATGATACATTACCAGGATATTAAATTAAAAGTGTAATAAAAATTCTTTGTTAGACCCAAGATGCACTCCTGAACAAAAGGGTTTTCTTTACTATTGCGCTTTGTGCCTACAATGTGCAGTAGCGGGCAAAATTACAGCCTCTGCTGAGAGGTTTGGAGAAGCATAAAAGGTCTGGCAAGTCCGCTGGCCGAGCTGATGTTTGCTGTGTACTGAGCCATCGTATCAGCTCTTCACTTCCCTACTTCATGAATTTCAACATATGTTTTGCTGTGTTGGAGACCTCCCGGGTGAATGCTTTGCAGCTCTGAGCATGTGTGTCACAGGAAAGTTCTGTGTCTTTTGCCAGTGGCTCAGAGTTGGCAAGTGTATGGCAGTGCTTCCAACGGGTGGAAAAGTCAGTGATAAATATTGTCATTTAATCCTGTCTTGTTTTATTGCCTTTTTTTTTCTAACTTTGATCCCTAGACTTAGAATCTATGCTGAATACTTCAGTCTTCTAATATCTGACTGTGTTCCACCATCATTAAGTCAAATTAAGTCAAAAATGTAGACTTTCAGAAGCAGACTTTTCATTTTGGTCTTGTTCATATGTTTCTCAATAGAGCTCTGACCCATCTGGAGCGTTCAATTTCATTTCCTCTTAGTATAAAATAACTGAAGTTAGTGCATCTTTAATATAAATAACAGGCAATAATAACAATGAATAAATCCATGTTTGTTTTATACGTGATGGTAAAAGGATATTCTTTTTTTTACCAAATCAAAATTTTTCAAGTTTTCTGCAGTGAATAAATGTAATAGAATATGTTACAGAGAACCCAGAACTTAGTCAGCTGAAACAAACAAAAGACGTGAAAAGAGAGTAATTCAAAGGCTTTGTCTTACGAATGATTGGCAACTAGTAACTTAGGTACAGAAAGCTGGCTTTTAAAGTCACTTCAAAGTTTTGTAGGTTTAAAATATCAGATTCCAAATAGAAGAACATATCTATTCTGCTATTATGTAAGGCAACAGATTTGTTTATGAATAAAATGTTTGAATAGAACATTTTCATTTCTCTTAAACTCATTGACACCATAAAAGATAGATAAAACATTACAGTAAATTTTTGAACTATAGATGTCACTGTTCAATCATAAAATGAAGCACTGAGACAGACTTATTTATTCATGCTGTGATTTCTACCTACACTATTTCTAGATCAGCTGCTTTGCCAACTAACAATAACTCTTCTGTAGGGATGGCATCAAAATGCAGTGGCTGGTGCAGTCACAGTTTTGTAATTCTTCAGACCCAAATCTCTACAGGTCCAGAAAGTTGTTCACCTTGTCTGAGTGAGATATGTATAAGACACCAAAAAATAATTCCATCTTGCTGATGCTGACCAAACATGCTTTCTAGGAATCCCCAAAGTCAAATAATTTCTTTTCTTAACTTTGCAACCTTGAGAACAGCAGTGCTTCTATCTCCTTTCTTGTAGCAGGACAATGAAACAGCATGATATTTGAGTATCTATTTCATTTATCTTCAATTAAATAGGACTGGACTCTTGACTGAATATGCCAGCAAGTCTAGTTCCAAGTTTGTTCTCTAAAGCCTGTCCTCATGAAAGAATTCAATTAGAGTAACTGAACAAGGCGAATTGAACTGGATAGGACATAAAAGATGTGGGAGTCTTAATGCAGAATTGCTTTTGCCTCAAGCCTCCACTGGGCTTTTCCATATTGATTCCATGAAATTCTTTTCTTTATAACTATGCTGCAAATTCCTGCCTTGTTTCCTAGAACAGTGGCTTTTAAAATACGTTTTTTTGTTTTGTTTGGGGTTTTTTTCAGGTGTATAGATATAGAAAGTTTTAAAAAACATATTTAGAAAGCTGTTGTGGTTTAACCCCAGCCAGCAACTTAGCACCACACAGCCACTCGCTCACTCCCCTCACAGTGATATGGGAGAGAGAACTGGAAGAGTAAAAGTGAGAAAAGTTGTGGGTTGAGATAAAGACAGTTTAATAATAGGTAAAGCAAAAGCCACACAGAACAAGGAATTCATTCGCTGCTTCCCATCGGCAGGCAGGTGTTCAGCCATCTCCAGGAAAGCAGGGCTCCATCACGCATAACGGTTACTTGGGAAGACAAACGCCATCACTCTGAATGTCCCCCCCTTCCTTCTTCTTCCCCCAGCTTTATGTGCTGAGCATGATGTCATATGGTGTGGGATATCCCTTTGGCCAGTCAGGGTCAGCTGTCCCAGCTGTGTCCCTTCCCAACTCCTTGGGCACCCCCAGCCTACTCGCTGGTGGGATGGGGTGAGAAGCGGAAAAGACCTTGACTCTGTGTAAGCACTGCTCAGCAGTAACAAAAACATCCCTGTATTATCAACACTGTTTTCATTACAAATCCAGAACATAGCCTTATACTAGCTGCTATGAAGAAAATTAACTCTATCTCAGCCAAAACCAGCACAAAAGCTGACCACTGAGGGATGATATTTCAGCTACATCAGCTTGATCTCCAATAATCTTGACACTGAATTGAGTTGCATTCAACCATTTCAGCTCTAACTCCAGTAGTATTAATGGCAGGGAGGTTCCTTGTTCCAGTTGCTTAATATGCTATATTCAGTAAGTATGTGAACCCCATAACTGGAGCTTGAACCTTGCCTACACATCTGTCTAGGGCATTTGGATTGTGTAAGTAGTTTTTTAAAAAATCAGCCAAAGGTTTTTTACAGATGTCCAGGAAAATTTTGCTAGTTCAATATCTCTAATCTAGGAGTCTTTCCATCCCAGGGACTGCCTTAGCCATCAATGGCTTTCACAACCTACATTTTCCTTGCTCTTTTCGAATGAAAAAGCACTCAGATTTCAATATCCAGTTCACAATATAAAGACACATTGTCTCACTGGATTTCTTTATGATGTTAAATAAAGATTTTATTAATGGCATTGTGCCATATGAAATTACAAGGAGAGAAAAAAAAAAAGGTTGTTGTTTGATACTTGACGGAGTGAACTGATGGTTTTAAGAACTGGTTTTGACTCCGATGTTGCTCCTCTGTCAACAAGAAATGTGGAAGTAGGACTTTGATCCCCTACAGGGTCCCCCTCCACTTGAGTGGAGTTGTGTCTGATGTATCGCAGCCAGTGATTAATCAGTCTCTTAATAGCACACACTGCACATAATCAGCTCTGATTAGGGCTGGCATTGCCCCGGTCAGCTGGTATTATGAAGTTTATAGTTCATGCCTGGATGATGCACTTTATGGAAGTGGTAAGTATCACTATCAAGTGTTTTATTACTGTCACATCCTTACTGTGTCGTTCTTGTGAAAGGCAGATGTGGAAAAGCTCTCAGCTCATGTATTTGTTCTTCAGTGAAGCCCCCTAAAGGAGTGTGGGCTACCGCTATCGGCAAATATGGGCTGTATTTTCAAAAATATTGGGAGATGCATCCTTGATCTAGAATATTTCTTGTGACCAAAGTTGTTGATGGATGACATTTATTCTTATCTGAATCATGACGATGGATGGTCTGGGCTGCAGCAATTCCTCTGATCCCTGGTTGTAGACATGAGCTCCAATTGTCCAGACATCCCAGATAAAAAAACTCTCAACTGGCATTAGTGTGGAACACACAGACATACCAGAATGAGTATAAACATCCCTTTTCCCCCACAGTACAATATATTTTTTTGAGTAAAGTAGCCAAATGGATCACCTTGCTTCTAGACAGATACAGTGGTAGGCTTCTGATTTATTTCTCTGTGTCCCTCACCTCCCAGGCTACCAGTGCAATTGCCTCTCCCAGTTTACAGGAAGGAATTGTGAGTCGGAGATCACAGCCTGCTTCCCAAATCCCTGCCGGAATGGAGGCTCATGTGATCCCATCGGCAACGCTTTCATCTGCAACTGCAAAAATGGCCTGACCGGAGTAACGTAAGTGACCCTCTCCAAGTGGACAACAGGAGCTTTTCAATTCAGTGATGGTGGGCTTTTTGATCAGGCATTTTGTACCCAAAAGCTATGATTCACCTAGTAACAATAACCCAAAACTTAGTGCTTATTGCAAGTCTAAGCTAATGATAGCCGAGAAATCCATGAGCCTTGCATG
This sequence comes from Theristicus caerulescens, assembly GCA_020745775.1. Taxonomy (NCBI): domain Eukaryota; kingdom Metazoa; phylum Chordata; class Aves; order Pelecaniformes; family Threskiornithidae; genus Theristicus; species Theristicus caerulescens. The sequence continues at coordinate 121,841,894 of CM036559.1, read as the reverse complement.
TTCAGAAATGCTTTTCTGAACCTGGCCTCCTACATTATTGTTTCAGGATGTTATCTCCAGTTTTCACTGAGATATGCACACGTAAGTGTTAGAGGCTTTTTGAGCAATCCCATAAAGCCTGTGGAAGCTCCTATGTTGTCTTTTTTTTTAAAAAAATGGATCAATTATTTAGTCGCCTTAGCCCTGACATAAAAGCCTAATTTATTGCATACATTTTTTTAAAATCTCAACCTTGATCTACTTGGTGTAGAAACATAAAATCCCCTGACCTGCCCATCAACATGTTTTTTTCTCATCTGGTTTGTCTACTGTTTGTACTTTTTGTTCTGCCTTTTTCTTGATCACCTCTTCTTTCCAATTCTCTCTCTTTAAGGTTCCTGTTCTTTTTTTTTCCCTGCTTCTCCAATATTTGCTCATTTTATCTCAAGCCATAAATAATTTTTATTGCACATGGGCTGGGGCAATCCCAAGCACAAATTCAGACTGGGCAGAGAATGGATTGAAAGCAGCACTGAGGAGAAGGACTTGGGGGTGTTGGTTGATGAGAAACTCAACGTGACACAGCAACGTGCGCTTGCAGCGCAGAAAGCCAACCGTATCCTGGACTGCATCAAAAGAAGCGTGGCCAGCAGGTTGAGGGAGGTGATTCTGCCCCTCTACTCTGCTCTCATGAGGCCCCACCAGGGGTACTGCATTCAGCTCTGGGGCCCCCAACATAAGAAGGACATGGACCTGTTGGAGTGGGTCCAGAGGAGGGCCATAAAGATGATCAGAGAGATGGAACACCTCTCCTGTGAGGACAGGCTGAGAGAGTTGGGGTTGTTCAGCCTGAAGAAGAGAAGGCTCCAGGAAGACCTTATAGCAGCCTTCCAGTACTGATGGGGGACCACAAGAAAGCTGGAGATGGACTTTTTACAAGGGCCTGTAGTGATAGGACAAGCAGTAATGGCTTTAAACTGAAAGAGGGTAGATTTAGATTAGATATAAGGAAGAAGTTCTTTGCTATCAGGGTGGTGAGGCACTGGAAGAGGTTGCCCAGAGAAGTTGTGGATGCCCCATCCCTGGAAGTGTTCAAGGCCAGGTTGGATGGGACTTTGAGCAACCTGGTCTAGTGGAAGGTGTCTCTGCTCATGGCAGGGGTGTTGGAACCAGATGACCTTTAAGGTTCCTTCCAACCCAAAGCAGTCTATGATTCTATGATTCTGTGATTTTACACAGTCAGTATATCCTCCTCTTCTCCTAAATAAGTACTCTCATTTTTTACTATATTTTTTCTCAACTATTTTGTCCTTGAATCCTCCTGATATTTTGTATTGAATCCCATGGGATGCTCCAAAAACAATATAAAAAGGCTGAGATTCTCTATTACATTCAGTGAGCCTCATTAGGGTCAAAGAACCTTTTTTCCTATCATATGCTTTAAACTCTTATTTCCTTCCTGATGTTTCCATTTTATTGTCTTAAAAAGCCATTGAATAGCTGTAGGAAAAATTAAATACCATTAAATAATATTATAATTATAAGAACATTTGCCAAGCACCAGCAAAGTGTTAACTGTAATGGTACCATTTTGACAAGATAAGTCGTCATATACAAGCTGGGCTGTTTGCTAGGTGTTCTCCAAACTTCAAACTCTCCTTTTCTTCTTTTAAGGTGTGAAGAAGACATCAATGAGTGTGAAAGAGAAGAATGTGAAAATGGTGGCTCCTGTGTCAACATATTTGGTTCATTTTTGTGTAACTGCACCCCTGGCTATGTGGGGCAATACTGTGGTCTCCGCCCTGTGGTGGTTCCCAATATACAAGCTGGGCATTCATATGTCGGCAAGGAGGAGCTGATAGGAATAGCTGTGGTCCTGTTTGTCATATTTGTGTTGATCGTCCTCTTTATCATCTTTCGTAAGAAAGTATTCAGGAAGAACTATTCCCGCAACAACATCACACTTGTACAGGATCCAGCTACTGCCGCCCTGCTCAACAAGAGCAACGGCATCCAGTTCAAGAACATCAGAAATAGTGGAGATGGCAGAAATATCTACCAAGAGGTTGGACCACCACAGGTCCCAGTGAGGCCAATGGCCTATACCCCATGCTTCCAGAGTGACTCGAGGAATAACCTGGACAAGATAGTGGATGGGCTTGGCGTGGAGCACCAGGAGATGACCACGTTTCATCCTGAGTCCCCTCGAATACTGACGGCCAGGCGGGGGGTGGTGGTGTGCAGCGTGGCTCCAAACTTGCCTGCCGTGTCTCCCTGTCGCTCCGACTGTGATTCCATCAGGAAGAGCACGTGGGATGCTGGGACAGAAAGTAAGTAGTGCTGCTTGCTGCTTGCTGCTCTCGCTCTTCCTTGCCATCGGTAAAGGTTGCCTTCAAGGTGCAGCAGATACTGTGGCACAGGTACTCTCAATGCTCCAACCTTATACACTTACAATTGCTACATTTCTCCAAGAAGTGATTTGGTTTAATTTTGAAAGGTTATAATTAAACTAGGCATACAAGACTTCTACTTTTGTGCATTAGGTATGAGTAAATGCATTTATTTCACTTGTTCAGAAAGCACATATGAGTAAGTGCTCTGACCGTTAGTTCTTCAAGTGATACAATGCAATCATCTTTCTATTGGAAAAAATAATTTGGGGCAGAATTCTCAAATATAAACTCTGCTAGGTTTGGGCAGTTTTTCTCCCAAGGGAGTTAAAAACATTTAAACCTTCTGCAAGAAGCAATTGTGTTTTGCAACAGGGACAAATGACCTAATATTCTCTACTTCCAGTGTCTATGAAATGAAGCAGAAAATCATACACTACTTATAGCATCACCTCATCAGTCCATTGCATTCCCATCTGCATTCAGTATCAGAGTGATCACAAAATTTGCGATCCCCACACTTACTTACCCTATTTGTGCACTGATAACACAGTGCCCCCTCCATTCCTGAACAAGTTACTGGAGGTGCAGCAAACTTCACATATTCTGTCATAGCAGGAAATACGAGTTTGCTGGGACAGAGTTACGGCCCTATGTTGTCTGTCCTTGCAAGTCGGAACATGTCATATGGACTGGGAGATGTTTGCTTTAGCAAAAGGTTTTTTATGATGTTTTCTCTTTTTAGTAATTTTCCCTAATGCATCTTCAACCACACTGCAACACAGCCTTAACCAAAACTGTCAAATAAAACTCCATGATCCAGAAACTTTCATAATCCCATAGTTTTAGGCAATAGGAATTAAGGAAAAGAGAGAGGAATCTGGCACTGCCTCATACCCGTGCCCTGACCTGCACATTTTCATCTAAGGCAGCACATTGGCTAAGGTCTTCTAGTGAAAAACAGGAAATAATTTTCATTTCTTTGGGCTGTATTTCACAGTTACGTTGTGGCTGACCTTTTTAACCATTAAATATAGTTTTGCTGATTGAAAGCATCAGCATGCCAGCCCCCACACATGCTCTGTTCTGTATTCTCTTGGGTGTTTCCACCGCAGGTGCTGCTGGTATCTGTATGAATTTCTGCACAGCATGAGGCCATGCCATGGAGATGGACTTCAGCTGTCAAGGAGTGGGAAGCAGTGCAGCTTCGTTACTGCAGCACTCGCTCCATCTACTACATACCCTGCTTCTCAGCAGGAGCAAATCAGCCCTTACTGTATGGAGGTGCCCCATGCTGGGTAGAAATATCTACAGCTAGCAGGTGGAGAGCTGTACTTAGGTGTTTGCAGCACCTGAGCTCATTCATACATAATTAGCTCAGGTATCTGTCTTGGTGCTTACCATGGAGGATAACTTTTTGTGTTCCTTATTATCACTCATATAACGTATTGTTGAATGTGTTTGTTCATGTGTGCTTAATTACATGAGAATTTATACCATAGGCTGCAGTTACATTTCTAAATGTTGAGTTTAGAAGAGTTGTCAAGATTGAATATCCCTGATGACAAGCAATGTAAATTGAAGCATAATCATCTATTATATGTCAGTGGTAGAGCCATTACAATCTGATCCAAGGGCCACTGATATGAATAGAAAGATACACAATAACTTTCTTGAGCATTGAATGAGCCTTTAATGAGGCTCTCATATTAGGAAATGAACAGTAAAGATAAATGTAACTGTAATCTCTTGTATAAGATGTTTATACCACATTTTTTAAGTCATCATTTTCTTTGCTGCTGAGACTACATGTCATCTAAAAGGTGATACTGAATATAGATGTTTCTTCCTTGATTACAGTGGTGTCAGCCACTTGAAAGAGTCTTTGGGCTTCAAACACTTCAGAAGTCTAGGTATCTTCATCAGCTGCCTTCTTGACCAATAGGTCATTTCCTCTGTCTGAAGGAAATAATTTTATTCTGACAAAAATAGTAGAAGACTACTTGTTGGCAGGATGTAAATGGCTGTGGTATAAAAAGACAGATGTGCATATCTAGAGAGTACCATTTTGCTTTGTTTTTGCTGTCAATGAAGGTAAAGGTGTTGATGACACTGAAGAAGTGACCTGTTTTGCAGGAAGTAATAAAGGCAGCAACTCTGAAGTACAGTCCCTCAGCTCCTTCCAGTCTGATTCTGGTGATGATAATGGTAAGAAATGGTTTTATCTTTATTATGCTGGGGACAAAGCTATTTAACTCTCTTTCTAATATTATTGCAAACATTTAGGTGACATCTAGAAAACCCTCTAATGATGCTAGAAGTCAGAAAGTCCTGGGTTCAAACCCTCATTTTGTGTCTATTTTTTAAATTATAGGAATGTAATTAAAATCTTGATGCTTGGAGCTGTTGTATCAGTACCAAGCTTTACAGTGAATTAGAGATGTGATACAGCAGAGTCACGTTGCCAAGGTATAAGTTGACTAATAGGTTGCAAGTGAAACTTAGAATTTCTATCATTTTCCCTCTTGGAAGAAGGTGACTTTCATGTTTCATGAGTCAAATTAAAGGGAATTTGTGTGCTGTTTGCCAGCTCTCATTCATGGTCCCAACAAAACTCTGCTGGTGCTCAGCAGCAACAATGAGCGGATGAGCCAGGCCCTGGTGGCTTGGCCTCTCCCTGGCAATCACAGCTCAGTGAACAATAGAGCACCATTAAATCCTTGCTCGGTGCATGTTCGTTGCCCGCTCTCATGTCCTACATCATTATCTCAGTGGGTGACATGGGCAGAGCCATACACAGCCTGAAAGAGGCCTACAAAGTCAGAGCAAACCTTTGTTCCTATGGCCCATGTATGTGGAGCGGTGGGTCTGAGAAAAGGCAAGAAGTTTCTGCCAGGGAGGGATGATGGATGTCAGGGAAGCCTCATTCAGATACACAGAAAAAGATTAGCACAAAGAAATTGCACTTAGTTTCCTCAGCAGCCAGTTAATGAACTGTCTGGAGACTCAGTTCCTCAGTCATGTCATGCAGCTCTTCCCTAGGTACTCCTAAATGTTGAAAAAAGCACTTAAACAGAAGTGCACTTGCAGTTCCTTTTGGTTCAGTTGTGGCTGAAGCAACATGAGTATTTTTGTCAAGCTTCTCAGTGCTTTTCTGCCCCTGCACCCCCAAAAAAAACCTTTTGTGGTTTTTAGAATAATTATTAGAACTATTATTATTTTAATAATATATATTTATATTATAATTACCTTTAGAATAATTATTCAGGTGGTCATTTATTGTACGTGATTACTTTTTGTATCACCCAAATTCTAATTAGGCTTTTCAAGCATCTGATCCTGCCCCCATTTAATCAGCGATACAGTACCCACTGAAGCTGGATTGCACCTTCTGTGCCTGCTCATTTTTTGTGAAAGCTGTATTTAAAATATGGCCTTTACAGATAACAATTCTAGTTCAGGGTCTAAACAAATCTATATCTTCAGGGAGAATTAGGGAAGGAACTTAAATCATCTGAGTTGTTTTGCAGAGGTCAATGCAAGATTGCACGGTCTGGTTTTCTTGCAGCGGCAGGGAGGGTTTGCAGTGAAAGAGCTTAAAATACAAATACAGGCATAAGTAAGCATACACATGCTCATATACATGTACATAGGGACTAATGGATATCCCTCTTGAAGCCATAAATCCTTTCCCTTCCTGTCATTTTAATTCTTTGTGCTTCACATCTCTGCAAAGGTTGAAAGGTTGTCAGTGAAACTGCAACAAATGCAATTCAGCATCCACACTCTTTGGGGAGACAGGACAGGCAGCTCCTTCTCCAAATTCCTTCCTCCAAAGCCGAGAGCAATGCTGCTGGATGCTCACATGGCTAGCAGTGGGGACAGGCTTGTGTTCACGCTGCTGTACAAATGACTGTGCCGACATTGTCTTGTGAAACTGGTTAATCGCTTCTGACTGTTTTGCACCTGAGAAGCACCGGGACACATCCTGCTGGAGGTGTGAACAGCCCTACACTGTTCAGTTTGTATCAGGTGCAGGCAGCCTTCACTCACCCTCTCCACAGTGCTTGGAGCCTTCTCTTGCTGGGTTGAATAGGGGTTGTCTCACCATGCAGACTCTTTTTGGGTGTGATTTTGAGCCCACTTTTGTTTTTTCCACCTTATTTCTACTGCATTTAAATTGCTCGGCTCCCCTTGTCTTGCTGAGAGTAGCTAGCAGTATTTTTTGTGCTCAAAAAGCAAAAATTTTTATTAGCCACAAATTTAAAAAAAAAAAGTTGCCCACTTTCAGCAATAACATTCTGAGAAGTCATTTCAAAGGCAAGTTACAGATTTCCATGGTAAGCTATTTTGAACGGGGGGGACATGACAAAAGTGTATTTTTAGGTTACTGTTCCACTGCAGGCCAATGGATGGTTTTACTGGGAAGTCCAAGGAACTGCTGTTGATGACACCAATGTTCTACCCCCAAGCAATGCTGGATTTGGGTATTGCCTTGCACTGAGCTGCATGGGGTAGAAGTTTCCCTCCCTTCTGTGAACATGCTCTGCTCAGCACCCAGCAGAGCCAAACCTTAGTTTCAGTGAAGACTGTGCTGACCCTGATTTTTGACCTTCTGTTTTTCACTCTCAGTTGTTCTCCTGTTACAGTTTACGGCTGCCCTCCACCTCTTTTCACAGCCACACAGCAGCTAATTACATGGAGTCACTTATTTTTCCATAATGTTTATTATGCATTAGCCAATACAAGTCTCCCTTCCACCCTTACCAATGCTGTTAATGGCATAAACATGCTCAACGTAGATGTAGAACATGGTTTCTTTGTTCTTCTCAAAGGCTCTTTTTGCAAAGCCTTCACAAGGACTGAGGAAATTGGATGAGATCCTTGATCCCATGCCCAAAATTTAATAAAGATGTCAAAATAATCAACATATATTTGAATGGCACTATTACTGTTAACATGTTTCTTGTGACCTCTAAGACTATTGGCTGTGTGAAACAAAAAAGTATGTCTTGCCCAACATTTCTGGTCCCTTTCTTAGCCTGCTCCAAAGCCTGCTGTCTTTCTCATAATTAGAGACAAAGGAAAAGGGACAGATCCAGTAACCACTGAACCAGAGCTTTCCCTCCTGTTTTAGTGGGTTTTATTTCAGGTCCTCAAAGGCAGGGGTGTTACTTGGTCCAAAATGCAAATCATCTAGAGGACCACACATTGTAGGCCTGTTGGCCTCCATGTTAAACAATTGTGCAGTCTATATTAACTATATCAAGGGAAAAGTATGTTTTGGTAACACACCTGCAGAGAACACACAAAGCATTTGTGAAAATATTCTGTCAAACACAGATCAAAATTTGAACCAAACCTGTTTGGATGTGTCCTCCTAATTATAGCAGTCCTGCTTAACGTCCCAGAGGTATTACATGGCATGGCACAAACAGTAAATAAGTAAAATGTTCCTCTTAGGAAACAGGTTGAGCTCAGCACCATTTCAGATGGTGTGATGGTCTAAAAGATAATGATCCCTTGGAGCACATGGTACCATCTCTGGAGACGTTTAAGCACGAATGAATTAGAAATTAGTGTCAGGTAGACAAGATACTGCTTTGGTTAATTGAATCAGCTGGTCAGTCTGCTTGAATTTATGAGGTGACACACATCATCCGATATGCCTTTCTGGAAATGCTGGTTTGGAATTTATCACCACTCTGAAAATGTATGGGATTATCTGAAATGAAATGTCCTGCAACACACTGCATAAATCACGCATTGGTCGGCAGCCTTTTTTTTTTTTCAATGTCAGTTCTGTCAGTTTGAGAGAATTTATTGTGGTAACATATGATATGTGTTTTAAATACTAACCTGAAGCTGTCCTTCCCCTCCCTTTATTTTCTGCTTTCCCTCCCCTGCAAGCTTCCATAGTGACTGTCATACAGCTTGTCAACAATGTAGTTGACACTATAGAAAATGAAGGTATTTAAATTTTTTTCTTTCTTGTTATGCAACAATGCTTCCTGTTTTCATTGTGAAACATTCCAGCAGAACCTCACTAATCTACACTGACCAGCAAACCAGTGGCGGGGATGGGGATTTGTAGATCAGCATGTTCACCAGCAAACACGAGAACACCAGAGTGAAATACCACAATGGAATGGAGGTGGTAGAAAAGGTGTCAAGGCCTTCATCCTCTTCTGTTCAAGTCAATGTTTTTGCTTGCTTCTTCCCATTGCCTTCAGAGAGAATAGGATTAGGTTGATAATGGAGCCAAATCATTGAGATAATCCTGGCTGCAGAGGCTGGGAAACAGGAGAAGACACAGGAAGGCTGTGAAGTATCCCAGGCTGCAGTAAAGCTGGGCTGTGCACTCCAATGGGACCACATGGAGAGGAGCAAAGTGGTGGTAGGCAGGTGGCTGGTTTCTCCCAGGTAACACAGTGTCAGACAGAAGACATGTAGACACAACTCCATGGATGCCATGTAGCAAGGCAGCCTGCCTGCCACTGCCTTTCCCCTGGGACTGATGTGCCCATTGAATAAAGCATGGCAGTTGGGTCCAAGCACCCAACACTCAGCTCTGCCACTGACCTCCTGGGTAGCCTCAGGCACATCATGTTACAAGTGAACTGGTTTCCCTACCTGTAAAACAGGAATATCACTATTTTCCTCTTCCATAAAGCACTGAGGAAATGTGATGTATCATAGATAAACATTACTTTTATTTATTTATACAACATTTATCTTATCCTTGGGAAAATGTCAGCTCAACACCAGCTCAAGTTATCTGCAAGTCCAAAATTTCGTCTGTCTTTAGCAAATTTAAGCCAGGTTTTGCAGACTTCAGCTAATCCAGTCTGCATAATGCTTAAAGATGATCAAGTAAATTATTTTCGTGAAATGACTGATCTTTTTCTTGAGCCAGTGTCATAGTAATTTTGAAAAGCACTTTTACTCCTAGGTAGTGATAGCACTTGAGTATTTGTCTACAGTATATTTACTGATTTCCTGAAGTGTAAGAGTGCCATTCTTCTCACTGTCAAATAAAATGAACTAGCCAAGGTTAATTGAAAAAGAAAGTTCCACTCAAAAGATAAAAAAACTAACCTTGTAAAGAAAGCACAGACACTGTAAATAGACTTGCCTTCCTAAAGGAAAGTTTAAGCAAATACATTGGCTCCCCATCATGCTTTACAGGTCAGAAAAAGCAAGTCTGGCAGCAGTTTCAAGAGGCTGTCACTGAAAACGCTTTGCCCACTTGCGAGTTCCTTATATGAGACTTATGACCCTTGGATGCTCTGCAGCGGAGCTGGTGAACGCAGTGAATCGTTAGCTGCACCGGAGCTCCCAGTGCATGGCAGGCAGAATCGCTGCCATGGAGCCGCAGGAGGACGGGGCTCCTTCCCCAGAGAGCTGCCGGGGTTGTGCAAGTCAGCAAATTAGTGAGGTTCTCCTGGATCCTGAAACCATACAGCTCAGAGGGACCTGACGCATCTCGGGTGCAATGTCATTACACTGACCGAAAGACAGCAAAATCTGCTTTACAAAAAAGAGAAGTGAAGAAGGAGAAGAGTGGTTAGGGCCGGTTCAGACACTGCTGCTAAACCTGCAGTAGCCCCAACCCTCCTCACCCTAGGCTAACACAGGACAGGTAGAAAGCTACTGTCTGGCTAATGAGCTAACGAAGAAATCGCCATCACCACATACACCATGTGGTGATAAGCAAGGGCAAGAGTGGTGTTAATAGATGGAGGCCTGGAGAATAGTCTTCTCTGCCCTCATCTGTGGCTGAGCCCCAGAGGTTAAGTACTGTAATGCCATAAAGGTCTGGCATTTATCTGGCCAGACCTCCTCCAGCAATGCAGTCCAGAGACCTTGCCCAGTGACTTCTTGCATGAAGCCCAATAACATGTGGCTGAACAAGAGCATCTCATCTAGAAAACGCTGCAGCTTATTCCCCGCTCTTGTCTCACATAAAACCTCTTTCCTTGCTCTCTCCCCCACCCCTGCACCCTCTCCATACTGGAATGCCTCTCTCCCCACCGGCTAGCATGGCAGTGCAGGTGGGAGGTGGGTATGGGGTTGCGGGGCATTGTAGCTGACGGCCCCATTAAATGGCTTTGTATTCTATTCTATTCAGGTTCTTATACCGTGCCCATCACCATGGTATCTGAGCCCAGGTGGGCCCAGATTTGTTTGAACCGGCCCTGAGAATGGTAGATTCTTATTTTTCTGTTTCAAAGTGAACAAGTGAGAGAGAAATGTACTTTGCAATTATAAACCATAGAGATGGTGGATAGTCCTTTTTGTATTAAGAATTCCATCTCTAATGTAATTCCATATCTGTTCAGTGAGGGTCAATAATTAAGATATGATAGAAAAGGAATATAATACACGACATAATCATTTCTTTATGTATGTCTGCATTTGACTGGGCAAGCTTATCTTGTATGCTAAAATAAAGAACAATTAAAAATCCTATTAAAACGACACCGAGGCAGCTGTACTTTAGAAATATGCATGCAGTTTTGTATTTTCACGTGTAATACTATGCTGGTAACAAGCTCCGAGTTACCAGTTTTTACTTTTCACTTTGTATCTGACAGTGTCTGTTATGGATCAAGGACAGAACTACAACAGAGGTGATTTTTCTGAGACACTTTCTGCCTGTTGGACTGGGCTGGGGTGGGCAGGGCACCGACTCGATCTGTTTTTTTCTTGATCTGCTTCACGTGTCCTCTTTTGTTTGAATTCTGTTGGGTTCAAATGCTGCATGAGAATGGCCAGCCACTTCTTCTATTTCAGGATCCAGTTTTCAGTCAATCAGATTATTTGCTTGCACAACCTCATAGCATCCTAAAAAGCGAAATGCCTGAGAGTGGCCGTATTTTGTTTCTTTGCTTGTTTGCATCAGCATCATAATACAATGTTGTTCTCCTTCCTTGCCCCTCTGGTCAGAGCATGACTGACCTGTGTCGATGGCCTGTGGCGCATGCTGTGATTTGAACGTGCTGTGAGGACTAAGAGGCGAGTGCATGCAGGACACTTTGTTTTCATTAGTGGCCCCATCCTAACGAGCATTGTGGTTCTCTTTCCTGCTGCAGCGTATCATTGGGATACCTCTGACTGGATGCCAAGTGCTCGCTTGTCCGACATTGAGGAAGTGCCCAACTTTGAGACGGCAGATGGAGGCTCGGCTCATCATGGCAGTACCAGAGAGCTGGAAACAGATTACTACCTTGGTGGTTACGACATTGACAGCGACTACCCTCCCCCTCATGAAGAGGAGTTTTTAAGCCAGGACCAGTTACCACCTCCTCTTCCAGAGGATTATCCGGACCAATATGAAACCCTCCCACCCTCGCAGCCGGTCTCAATGGCAAGTACGCTCAGCCCTGATCGCAGGCGACGGCCGCACTTCCACCCTAGCCAATACCTCCCTCCTCACCAGTTCCCCAATGAGACGGACACCGCAGGGTCTCAGACTGGGAACGAATTTAGTACTTTTGCTGTTGGCCCAAGCCAGAACACAGAAAATGTTAGTGCAGGTAAGATGCCCTTATCCTTGCACAACTCTCTAGATGCCTCCTCCTCTGATGTCTCAGCCAGCTGCGGCTTTGATGACTCCGAAGTAGCCATGAGTGACTATGAAAGCGTGGAGGAACTCAACCTAGAAAATGTTCACATTCCATTTATGGAGACTCAGCATCAGACACAAGTGTAAAGGAAGCTCCTTTCTTCTTCTTCTTCCTCCTCTTCTTTTTTTCTTTTTTGTCATTTGTTCCAATTAATAGTATGAATATTGAGAAGAAATTTTGCTGAAGATGTATCTATATATATTGGGCAAGGCAAAAATACAGTATAACCCATTATTAACTTGTTCAGAAATGATACTGTATGTGCAGACATGAAGAGACCACTTGTGTTAAGTATTATACATCACAAAATTGTTACAGACAATCTGGATGTACCTTCTATTTATTACCAAGAGTAAAACTCAGCTTTTGAGGCAGGGGGAAACAACAATTGCTAAATAATTTCTTTCTCTCCCCCAAAGTTTTTTTTTTTTTTGTATTGTATTATTAAAAGTGTTACAGTGTTATGATCTCCCCACAGTATTAAGGAACTGGTATGGATCATTCCAAGATGCACTGTTGCATGAATTTTATATCAGTGAAAGAGTGAAAGCAATTGATCGCTAAGGCTGCTGTGTACAACACGTCAGATGGCTGAAAAAACAGCATTTACAAATTGACCTATCAAAGACAAGCAACCAGTCATTTGTCCATAAATATTTATCTATACTTTTTTTTGTTACATAGCATTTCATTCTACTTTGTGTGCATATAAAGCAATATATATACAGCGTATATCTACTCCAAACTGGCCTACTTTGGTTGCCATTTTTTAAAACCTGATGTCAGGTGTGTGTGCATAACTTCACCCATGAGGACTTCTAGAAATGTCAGAGTTTGGCTCACTGGTGGCCCAGTTTTGCCACAGCTGCATATGCACATCCTCCCTTGGCTTCTGTATGCAATGTGAACATGTATCTGAAAACATCAGGAAACCTAACTATCTACAAAGCGCTGCTGATTTCTATGAAATTCCTTGCTTCGGCAATCGCCTCTTTAACAGCAGTCATTGTGCTACAATTATTGCAATAAAATTAGTTGCAATTAAGTTGCATATAATGCTGCTGTAACCTCAAATCGTTAGCTTAACGTCATTTGGCAAATATCGACCCTTAGAGTTTACGGGATGAGTTCTCAGCTGCTGTAAACTGACTTAGTCAGTGGAACTGCGAGGATGGGCTGTGGCCAAAGATCTGGCCCTAGATTTTCTGCTGGATGTGTGATTTCATAGGATTTGAGGACTTCCAAAGGTTGTTTGCAGACTTCAGAATATTGTTGTGGGATGAGGAAAACCACGGCATCAATATGCTTTTATGCTTCCCTCAGCCTGATTGGAGTAAATGGCCTTTCACACTGATTTGGCCTGAGCAGCTAAGTGCAATATGGAAATACAGGATTTTCACTCAATGTATTAAAGCAGATTATACATGCCTGTTGCTCAGTGCTATGAAAATGTTTTTGCTACTGCATTTTACAGCATCTGTACACCTTACACAGTGAATGTGAGTCTGCAGTCTGCATTACTGCTAGGGTTTCATCCATTCCTTCCATGGCATAATTCAGTCATTCTGAAAAGCTATTGAATATATAAATCACTGTTATAGTTGAACAGATTCATTAACAGGTTTCCTCTGCTGCTTTCCATGTCCTGTCTCTTGGTCAAACATCTTACCTGAATAGTTTCAGCAGTTGTATTCCAGGGCAACACGTTCCTGACTGACTTGAGTTTCATTCAAAATTAAATTGTGGGCCATTTCTTGACACGCAAGAAGTGTTTATTCACAACTTGCCCCCAACAAAAAGAAATTATTAATAGAATGTAATTTAAATAATTGCAGCTTGTAACACTTTTAATAAAACAGGATTTCTAAAATTCTCGGTGTAGGTATGTTATGTTGCTGCTTCCCTCCAACAGCTTGTATAGCTGTGCAAGACTGGTGTAGATATTTTCTTTGGGATCATGCAGCAATTCTTCACTAGAAAACAGCTCATTATATAGGTACATGAATAAATTGAGTGAACTTCTAGAAAGACCACGTACTGCACATACAAGTATTATCAGGTACTTGTCTGCAAATAGTTCCTGTCCATTGAATTTATGAATGTCACTTGGTCTTCTCAAAGTAAACATGCTTCTGTAAAAGTGATATATTCTGAATGTGCTCATGGTATGTTTCAATCCCTTTTCCCTGCTATTATTCCCATGTTTTCAAGAAGAAAAAAAATATGGAAATTTGTATCGCGATTGCAAGGAACTGAGGGATTTGCCAATAAGCCGTGAAATGGTTTGGCAAGCCTAGAAGCACAGATAGAGGATGACTTGCATTGTTCATGAACTGTATGTTGCAGGAAAGCAGATACAATTAGACTGACGTCCCTTCAAGAGTAGGAACATCTCAGTTTGAAAAACAAAGCTGCAAATTTAGCTGCACTTTTAAAGCTGGTATGATTTTCTGAGAATGTAATACTCTCTTAGCATTGGGCTGCATTTTACATGGGATTTGCTTCTACTCAGTTTTAGTGTGAGACATTTTTATCCATTATGCAATTAGTTCTGTTTGAGCCCCCAGCTAGTCATGAAGTGTACTTGTCATCTGTTTTCTGTACTGAAAATTCTTGAGTAAGCCTGAGACACCGATATCAAAACTTTACTGGGACATATCAAAAGTGTCACATGGGAGAACACCATGGGAGCCTAGCAATTGCCATACAAAAAAAAAAAAAATCAATGTTTCTTACAAAGCTTGTTGCCTCAGTAATATCTTGTTGGTAGTGAGTTTTACTAGTAAAATATGCATAAATACAATGTATAGTACTTTTTCTGTTTTGATGTTGTTGCCATTTCATTTCACTGAATGCCTACTTATTAAAGTGCTGTTGGGAAGGTGCCAAGGATCACCCATTAAGCCTTCTCTGTCCCACTCATGATTTCTTTACCTCAATATCTCCTCCCCTCCAAATCAAATAGGCCTAACCCATCGTCAAACAGATGCCCATCTGTGAATATTGGTACTTCTGTGGCCTTTCTGTTTTTGTTCTGGCTCTTTTTGATAGTGATAAGACCTGAATGCAGATCTTAAGGTGAAACACCTCTTAGGGAGTAAAATTTTCATATTAACATCTCTCTTGTTAATCCAAACCATTTTATTTTCTTTTTAATTACTGCTCTACATGGACAAGATGTAATCTTCTGACCTTGAAGATAACAACACATTCATAATCTATTTTAAGAATTAGTGTTCATATTATTCCATCCAATATATAATTCTTTTTCTGCCATATGATGGTTTTTACATTGCTGCTGCTGTCATTGCCAGGTCCCTGGTTCTGTTAGAGCTTCCCCTCATATCTCTGCTTATCCTGTGTGTCTGTATTTCAATTCACATTCCTGTAGATGGCTCCACTACACGGTATTTTCTTTCAGAATCATCTGTAGGAGAGGTTTTATAGACTTAATAAAGTACTTTTGATTTTGAGTGGATTACAACTCTTAGGATCAAGACAGTCTTTGCTTTTTGTAAAGAAACAACAAAAGAAATAAGCAACTTACTAAAATGCAAATACATGCTTGTATCAGAAACCACTGACTTTTTGCCAAGGGTGTATAAGTCTGAGTAAAAGGGTGCTTGTTGTCTGCGTTTTGATCCGGTTGAGAATATTATGCACATTGACAGCCTTTTTGATAACTCTGGCAATGGAAAGAGCCTTAAAGTGACTGACAACATAATTATGCTGCCAATACCACATTAGTGGCCTTGTACAAAAGGAAAAATAAGGCTTATGTACCTTTCTTAAATATGTTAATTATTTTGCCTTTGTATTATAAACATCATTTAAAAAAAAAAAGGCAGCCCCCCCCAGCAAAACCATAGATACTGGATGTGATTGCTGTCCTGAGCCAGTATCTTATAGCAGGGCAAAGGGCCAAAGGAGACACCAAGGAGCCGCAGCATCACTTTCCTCCCATGGGGCCAAATGGATAGCCTCACTGGAAGACCACCGTAAAGTTGCCTTCCTATAGGACCCTCCTACAGGACACAGCATATGAAGGCAACCAGGAAGATACTGCAATGCAGAGATGCATTACAGTGCTGTGATTTCCAGACAGCCAAGCTATTTTCCTAAAGCTTGGTGATATCTTTGATCCTGAATTATCCAACGGGTTTCCTTAGCCTATAGTTGCAGTACCAGGCTGGAAGGAGTCAAAGGCTTCTCACTGCTACTGTTTTCCTGAAGTCAGAAAGTTGTGTGCTCCATCTCTCAAGCAGGCTCTCCCCTTCTGCATGTCCCACAGACAAGTTAAATTTTGGTCCTCAGAATTTTTTTCTCCCATTTTCTAAACTCCCTAGTGTAGTCTGAAGTAGTGCTAGCCTTGATGTATCAGTACCCTCTCCAGTCAGAAACTCAGACTGGGTGCAGCACAGTGAGGAAATGCATGCCACTGAAATGATGATTACTGGGGAGGCAGCAGCCTGTTGTCTCTGCGAGCCAGGCAGGTGGTAAACTTTGAGAATATGACAAAAAAATTGTTGCTCTTGGCTCAATATAAATTCCATTGTAAAGAGAAATGTGGGCTGGACAGGACAAATGGTTAAGAACACAGCTTTACTCCTCATTGAGCTCCTGCTTGAAAAAGCTAAACGGACGGTATAGTGTATCCTTATAGCTGATAATAATTGCAGTCACGGGAGAGAGAGTTGAAGGTGCCCTGGACCAGTTCTGCTAAGCTTCTTTTGAACAAGTAGCATCCTTAATAATGGAGAAACCCAGCTATTTAAAACCAGTAGTGAAAGTACATCTGTGCTTTGTTGGTATTTTTTGGAGCTATTCACTGAGTAATAATGGACATTTCATAGGTTTCCAACGAGAGAGCTACGTCTTCAGGTTCGTTCTCTGATGGTTTACCATCATTTACCATTCAGTAAAACTGTGCTTTTTGCCTGTTTGCATCTCTGTTCCTCTCAATACACCAAACTGTGATTTGAGCCTTAGAAACTTAGACTATTGCCCATTATCCATGGCTTTTAGCCTGTGTTTCATAAACTTGACATTTAACATCTCCATTATCAGAAGGGCCATTCAGTTAGTAAATTAGCTGCATCATCCAAGGGATGGGTGGATGGGGAGGAAATGAACTTAAATTCATTTCTTTATGTAATAATGAAAAGCAATAATTGCAAATATGTCGTATTACACAAAGGCCATAAGTAATCTTTACCAGTGTTAAGAGTGCATTTGAACTGTATTATGGAAAGAGAATGGAGCCGTCAGAACTGTAGCATTCTTCTGTCATAGGAATACCTGAATCGCTATTATTTAATAATGCAATGAGCCCATACTGCCGCTTTTCAGGAGGTGACAAAGATGTTTAGGAGTGAAAGCAGTTCTCTTTAAAGCACTGTATCGGAAAAGATTGTCTTGTAAATTTTACCTGTTGCAAGCAGGCTGGTTTGTAAAAGATGTATGTTTTGGTGTTTAAAAAGAAGTTTATAAAATAATGTATATAATGGTTTCAAATTACCAGGCTTTTGTAGATATTTGATGCCAATCAGGTCGCTTTAATTTTTTTTTGTTTGTTTGTTTGATATAATTCTAAAGAGTCATCAAAGTTGGTTTAAACTTTTAAGGTAACAGCAAAAAACAAAAAACTTTTAGATTTGAAAACTTTTTAATCATTTCAAAATGTACTGTAACTTTCCTTTGGGTTCAGCTCTTTTTGTTTAACTTCTTTCTGTTTTTAAGATGTTTTTTATTGACTTTTTTTAAATGAATGTGTTTTGCACAAAAAACCTAGAGATATGATTTTTATGCCATTTCAAGTAGGTATTAAGAGATGTCATTTCTCCAATGACAACAAATTCAACCTTATGCAAAAGGGAAGGTTTATCACTTTGGGTATAGTCCTTCATCTGAAAACTAATTGTTCCTTCATAATTGCTGTTGGCAGTATTGTCTTGTGTTCTTTTGCTATAAAAACAAAACAACAAAAAAAAAGTGTACAGGTTTGTAACTGCCAAAATTTGCTAAAGTTGATGGTTAAAACAAGTTTTCCAAGTAAACAAAAAGAAAAGCCCAGCTGTGTTGACTATTTCTTGATTTTTCTCCTACTTTCAAAGGAGGGAACAAGATAAGACACATCAGTTCCGCAAGAAGTGTAGTGTCTCATTGCCTCTCTCTGTGCAAGATTGCAGAAAATGCTACTTTTTTGGACTCTTCAAATTGATTTCATTATTACATGGCAATTCCTCTGTAGGGGCCCCTACTTGCACTGCAGAGCTCCCTTGCCAAGAGTTGCTTAGCTGGTGTGTGTATGCTAAGGCAGTTGCCTAATTAAATCCACATCCTTAAATGATGCAAAAGGTGTCATCACATCATGTAGCCATCTAGACAGTGAGCTCCATCGACTGAGACAATTTCAGGGGACAATCCAGCTGTCCTATGTTAGCTGCTTACTGGGGGTACAAGGGATGGGTGCATAAAGCAGCAGCCTGCTCCACAGTGTGGCAGGACAGGTTTCCTTCCTACCCTGGGCATCTCTATCCTCCAGCATCATGGCACTGGCAACTGAGACCAGCTGGGACAAATTCATGTTGGAAGTCTTGGGTGTGTAAGCTCTGCCCCAGAAAAGAGCCATCATTGTGCTAGGCATGATATTCAGTCTGCTCAGGGGTTGCATTCAGGAATACCGCATTTACTTCTCCTTCATCACATCTATTCAACTCCACAGCCCAAGATGCCCCAGCTGGGCTGGACTGAAGCACCGCTAGCCCAGCTGCAGCGTAGAAAGAAGGGGAGGTGTTCCTTCCAGAGCTCTTTGAATGCCCTGCCATGACAGAGCCAGGAGCACGCCTCGCACTGCCGGGGAGCAGGGATGCTCTCTGCAGCATGGTATCCCATTAAAACATGTAAGACCTAGAGCAGTGTTTGAACCAATGCCACCAGCCGGGACACAAATACCGTTTCTCATCATTCTTGAAACAGAAGTTGAAGCTATGGAAAGGCAAAATATCAAGTCAACATTAGAAGACTCTCTTCCCCCAAGAATTCCTAAGGTTTTTTCCTGGAATGGATGAGTCCCCTACTTAAGCCAGTTTCCTATTGATTTTTCTATTTCTACATTCCCTGCTTGTACAGGAGCTCTTCGTCTTTTTCACCTTTCCCAATAGAGTTTGACAATCTCAGGGAAATATTTGTGGCAGCAGAAGTAGCACAGCGGTTCAGCAAAGCTCACTGGTATAGTGACATGGAGCAGAGCAGTATACGAGGAAGTAAGACTAGTTTGGAGAACATTCAAGACTAAATGACTTAAAATTCTTGCCTCTGATTAATGTCCAAAACTAGAGATAGGGAATGACATCAGTATTTCTATTAGGATGGAAAAGATGAGAATCGAGATGGCAAACAGGTCAAAACACACATAAGTGTCCTGTCAAAATGGAAGCACCACCACTGGTTGTCCCCTTCACTTGGGCCAAAAATAAGCTATTTCTTCATTCCCTGTATTACAGTAACAAGTTGTGTAAACTTGCAGGTATCCAGTCCAACATGGTGGAAGCTGCCTCCCCCCCATTAACACTGCAGTGCAGCCAGTGATTGAAAAGTCACAGAGTAGCAGAAGCCATTGTAACATCTAATGAGAAAAAATGAAAAGGAGCAGACACTAAAACCACAGCTCTAGTGATTGCACTGGACCTGGAGTATTTTCACACAGAAGCTTTTTCTTTATTTCTGCAGAAACATCTGCAATGCAAAACAACATGGAAATCAGAGTTAGGGCTGTGGCATTTCCAGCCCTTCAGAAACACTCAGCAGGCTGCCGCAGTATTCTAGGGATCAGTCAGCTGGATGTGAAGAGAAGGAGTCCTTCCTATCTGTGAACTTACTGAGCATCTCCATTTTCAGATCAAAGACCTTTCCCTACTGGTAACATCCTTCCTGCTTTCACTTTTTGTCCTGCCTGCCCCCAAATCTTATTATGCAATGGGGCAAAAATTCAGTGCAATGACTGTGACTTTCTCTCAAGTTCGGATAGAGCAATTTTTAAACCCCCTGCCTCTTCTCAGCCAGCAGTCATATGCCTCAAGGAAGAAAGCTTTTTCCAAAAGGCATGTCAGCCTACTGGAGGAAGGGCTCCTGGCTGCAGAGAGAAACATGCATGGTTTTGTAGGAGAGGAGGAGAAGAAAATGTAACAGAAGGTGAACGAAGAGATCTTCCTCTTAGTTTAACTCTTTCAGATGTATGTTCTCCCCAGCAGTACCAAGGGTCTTTCTATACATGTATTTAGCTCATAGCCCCAGTTAAACTTGCTTTTCTAGGCTTCCAGAGACTACTTAAATTTCTTCCTTCCAGCACATGAAACCCTCATGCCCATGGTTCTGGAGTGGAGGAGAGGTCACTAGCACAGGGCTTCTTACAGGACCCAATGAGCCAGACACATGGAGATGTGGTGACCAGCCCTGGCAGGGAAAAACCCTACAGTGTCCCTAAGGCCACTGCCATGTTGCTTATAGATGAGGTATGGCCAGGAATGATCAAATGCAAGCCAGTTAAGAAAGTCTTAATTCACAGGCATGTGAATTGTAAGTCCACTGCCAGTTTGATATGACTTTTAGCTTCCAGCATCTTTGGAATAACTTTCTACAACACACCTAACCTGAGCTCCCACTAGAGCCAATGGACAGCCACTGGTACCTCCTGCAGGAGATGTACTCCAGTACAAGCTAGGGGTAAATCCACCGAGCTCTGTGGACACAGCTACTCTGAAGCTATTGCCTAGTGAAGAAAGAAGGTACAAAAAACAAGCTGCACAGAAGCTAATTTCAGCTGTCCCACTTGGCTAGTTCTTGGCTTGCTCAGACATGTCATGAATCGCTCTCAAGGGAAAAATGCTGCTGTAAACTGGCCAAGCAGAGAAAGCATCTGCCTGCCACAACCTGCTGAGCAGTTATGTGGGAGTGTTTGCAAGGCCATTTATATAGAGAATAAAAAAGAGAAACTGTGAAACTTTAAGGGACAAGTCACTTTAAAGGATTTATTTTATTTAAAATAACAGAGAAAATTAAATGCATTAATTACTGTTAACACAATGTTGTAAGGTGATCATATCTTTAAAAAACAGTGTGGGAGGATTCAAGCAGCACAAGTAATTCAGCCTTGATACACATAAAAAGTGATATCCTGATTTTGTTAAATAAGTCCATTAGGTCACTCCTGTTGTCTTTGGTAACTTCACGGGGTCTCCCTGAGAATGGGATGTTTGTAACCTAGCAGTTGGGGCATTACCACTGCCTAAATAGAAGCAGGAAGGTATTCTCCTCAAATTGTTTGTTAGAGAAACTTAAATATGCTACTTCATGTTAGATGTGAATTCACAAGTTGTAAGGAGACCAAGTTTCTGCCATTCACCATCTCAGAGCAAAGCAGGGTTAACAGTTTCTCTGCATCTTTTTGGTCAAAGATTAAAACCTGGAATATTAGGGCTGCTGCCTGCAGGGCTTCCAGTGCAAAACTGCGTGCCTTGTGTTTCCTTCCTAGCAAAGACCGAAATGCAGTCATGGGGGAAGGATTCCTGTCATCTACCCTCAGGTATCTACAGTGGCGGTGCCTCCATCTAAGCCAGTCATCCTTGGCATCAGGTATCTAGGATGCAAAGCCACCTAACCTATTGTTAATGTCTCCTTTAGAAGGACAGCAGCTGAGAAGAGCTTATTTGTCTTCAGTGACCATTAAGGATTCCAGATTATAATCTCAGCCATGAACTTCTGTTTGGATCCTATGGATTCCATCTCCAGTGCATGATTTGCTATCGGGAATTGTTGTTTCCTGTAATTGTTTTACGTATATTTACTTACACAAGAGGGAGAGATTAGCAAACTGGAGAGAGGTCAGAAGGGAGCCATTAAGAGGGTCAGAGGCTGGAATATATGACGTATGGGGAGAATTTAAGGGATCCAACTTACTTTGGTCTGTGATTCTATCTATTTCTGTGCTTTCTGTCCTAAGAAATAAATATGTTTTATATTCTACTGAAATTCCTCCATTGCCATGTATACATGTTATTTGCCTTTCATTAATTACTGTAAACATAGATCTTATTTAGTAAGTCCTCAGGAAAAATTACCTTGTATTATCTCTGCTTACTGTTCAGTTTTAATAGTACTAATTAATGCAAACCTCAAAACTATGTTACTCTATGGGGAAAAAAAAAAGTTATTCCTAAAGCAAGAAGACAATGCTCTGATTAAGGCCTGTTTTCCATTTCAGCGTTTTGCTGACAGATGCTGTCTTATTGTCTGCTGTTGAATGCATCCACACATAGCCTGATGTAACCAGCAATACTCAAGATGTACACAGTGCTCAGCACTCAGGGTTAATCAGGTTGACCAGAAACCCGCCTTTTCCTCCCTCCCTCTCTTAAAAACCTGGAAGTGTTCAGGAATGTTGCTTTCTCCAGTGGCCTACAGTTGTAAACCAAGTAGTATGGGTTCCTGGATAGACATTCACTACATAAATCTCATGTTTCCAGAGCAGGAAAAGAGCTGTATTTCCTCCACCTGTGAGTAAAGGGTCTACACAAACTTTAATGTAACTGCAAGAAGTGCGATGTTTATGTACTGACAGAGCTGATGCTACCATTCAAAGAAGAAGCAGTGGATATCCTGGATCAAGAGGTCCTAAGTCAGCATACTAGGTCCTAAGCTGTGAAGAGTCTAGGTCAAAGAACAGAAAGTCTGGAGGCAGCCAAGAAGGCATACCTTTTTTACAGCAAAAGCTACTGACCATACTCTTTACCATTTCCATAATCATCTCCTATCAGAACACAGCAGAGCCAGAGCCAGAGGTACCAAGAGGACAGCAGTGCTGCAGGATTGCAGGAAAACACAATACTGTAATGCTGCTAAGTGCCGGGCTTTGTGTGTGCCATATAGCCCTCTCATTTTGGAAAAAGACATCATTTTTTCCTAGGCCAGAGGTAAGGCTAGTTTAATTCCTTTGATTATTATTATTCAATGATAAATTGGAGCCATTTAATGAAAAAGTGACTTGAGAGTAATAGCAAACTGAAATAAGTTCAGGAGAACATAATCATTCACCTCTGAAAGTACCTGAAGGCCTGGTCAACTGGAGTGTTGTATACTGCAGTTTGGTCACCCTCGTCAAAGAAAGGTTCACCTCTGCACTACAGCCTCTGTCCCCCGTCAGCTTATTCCCTCGGGCTGCACGTAGCTGGGTGTGGGAGCAGCGTTCCCCACACAAGAGTCTGGAGAACATGGAGACCTGCATTGCTTCAGCTGGTGATACTAAAAAGGCTGTCATGTTCAAAGCAGTCTCTACTTAGGGAATTTTACTTAATTTAATTTATTGCTAGTTAACACAAACTTTTGATTATTGATTCAGGTAGCAAGGGGAAAAAAAAGATAAAAACATAACAAATTCAACAAAAACCTAGGGGAACAACTCTTTCACAAGCTGCAGTCCCTCAGAGGTGTCCCTACCCCGGTGTGGGTGGCCCATGGAGAAGGTCCCTCAGGGGTGTCCATAAGCCAGCATGGGTCACCCACAGCTACAGTCCCCTCAGAGATACCTTCTCTCACATGAAGCACCTCTTTCCAAGACCATCTCCTTCCCCATGTTTCCTCATGTGTCTCTTCCCACATCTTAACCCTTGCAGCTGATGCTTTTCCTTAAATATGTTTAAGCATGAGGTTTGGGCACCTGATTAGTTGTTTGCATCATCTTCAGAGCTGAATGGAACCAGCTGTGACCAGCACAGGGCAGCCCCTGACCTCCTTCCACACAGATCACCCCTGAACCTCCATGCCACTGGAACCCTGCAATTTATGCCCAACACAGTGCCTTCATTTCATTGCCTACTCTCTTGCTCCCCTCCATGCAGACACTGCCTTAGCCGCAGTGCCAATACTTAGCAGCTCCTCTTGTTCCTTTGTCCTGTGCCAAATTTGGCAGCCTCATACCTATGTCTTTGACTTAGAAGACTGCATGTTCAGTTTGTATTTAGGCAACTGATTCAGCCCCAACTCCTTGAAAAAGCTCATTTCCCACATTCCTCCTACTCCTTTCCTGCTTGAAGGGGAATTGAATGACAGTCACTGTTTAAATGGCAGTGCTGCTGGGCTGCAGTTGCAGGTGCATGGTAATTAAGAACACCACTATCATCTCTTTGCTTCCTTCTTCCCTGAAATTTCCATAATACACATGAACTCAGGCAGCAATTTTCATCCAACCAGAAAGCATTGACCATGGCCATGTCCATCCAGTTCTGTGGCTGAGCTCCAAACCCTGCAGCGTACAGAGTTTGACATTCCCTGCTCTGTGAGTGTAGAGTTGCCATGTTCCTCCGTAGTATGATAAGTTTTGAAGATATGGCCGCTATGTTATTAGTCTACCATAAAGTTCAGTGGGTATATGGCAAGTAATGTGGGCAAAGCTGGAGCTCAGCCTGAATGAGGTCTCAACTAAAAGCCACAGGAAGGCAGATATGCACAGCATTTAGAGTTGAATGAAGCTGCAGAGGCTGTTATAACTGGGTGAAAAAAATGCTAGCATTATAAGAAAAAAGAAAGTTACAGAAGTTCATCTTAAATAGCTTAAACATCAGCTGGAGCATACAGCAAACCAGGGCCATTTGAGAAGGATGCACTTTTTTAATACAAGCAAAGTAATTTATCTCAGACAAGTGAACATAGATCTACAAGTTAGAGGAACTGTGAGTTGGTGTTGTGTCTCATTAAACAGAACTCAGAAATAATGTCATAGATAATCCTTTGAATAAGCACTTTAAGTGTGATGGTAGGAGCTTGATCTATGGCTGAGAAACAACCTTTGGCTGCATAAGACTGGAAATACCAAATGGGCATAGGTAGATGATATTTCCAGCTTTACTAAGACTCATTCAAATCCTTACAGTTCAAAGGGATGTTGAAAAGCTGCAAAGCATTCAGAAAAGCTACAAGACTGATTTGAGAGTTGGGATCCAAACTTTAGTGACAAAACACAACTTTGTGAAGTCTATTTATTTAGTAATCAAGAGAGTGTTAAAATTACTAGAGAAAACAAAAATTTGACTATTTCAGACTAGATCTGTAGTAATGCAGAGAATTAACATCTAGAAATCACCCAGAGCTTAGATTGAGTGTCCATCACTGGATATCTTTAGATCACTCTGATCTTAAGCCTGTCTATTCTTAAACCTGTCTGTTCTTAAACCAGTCTGTTCTTAAACCAGTCTCCATCTCTCTCTCTAAAAGATAAGCTGTGGTTCAGGTAAAAGGTACAGAACTGACAGATCACCCAGGAAAGCTGTTTGGTCTGAGGTAAACAGAAAGTCTGTCAATGTGGTCAAAATTTATCCCTTCTATTATTAAAAAAAAAAAATCACATAGAGACAAAATGAAAAGTCTGTGAGATACAAAATTCCCTTTGGTGCCGAGCAGACCCTGTCTGGAGAACCCCCCCGGACTGTCTCTGCCTTGTGAAGACCACTGCAGGTCTCCTGCCCTGCTCGGCCAAGGTGTGCAGCTGGGCGCGAGAGCTGCGACAGTGCTGAACTTTGCTAGTAACCAGTGAGGGAGAAGGGGTTGATTTATGAGCAGCAATTCATCACTTGTAATACTTCTTTCTTATTTCACCACCTGCTTTTTTTTCTTTCTTAAATTGTATTTTTAATTGAGGGACATTTCATTATATTGGCTGCAATACTGAAAGCATAAGACTTCAACAATATTACTCCAAAACAATTTCCAAGGGAATTCAGCATTTGCAAAGGAATTACTCATCATGCACTCTGTAGGAAGAAAGATATTCTCCTCCAAATTGCCAGAGAAGGTGTTTTTTGTTTTTCTTTTTTTTTCCTCTGTGTTGTTTTCTCTGGTTTCTTGAGCCAGGGATGTTTTTGACATTAGATCACTGCTTTGACGTGGTTTCTTCACAGGAGACTAATTTTAGGGGGCAATGGAGTTTATGATGTGAAGGAGAATTACTCATTGCTTACAGGAACTCAGGAAGAGAGAAAAACTTTAAATTGTCAAAAGCACTCAATAGAAGCTCTGATTCCGAATGTTTTAGACAACAAAAAAGGGCTCTGGCATGTTCCCATACACAGATAGATGAGGAAGGATAATGGCTACACTCTTGGCAGCACAGAAGACAACAGTGTAGGGGCTTTCAGCTAGGTCCTCAAATTAGAATATGTGTTGCAGTGGTACGACAATGATGTCTTGAGATTTGTTATAGGGAAAACTGTTATGTAAGGTATTCCTGCTGCATCCCACAGAACTATTGTGCCCGCTGCAGTGCAAGCAATCACAAAGACACTGCCACAGTCTAATGGGCCTCAACAGCAGAAGCCAGTTACTGAGTTTTGCATAGGGCTGAATCAAGTTAGGTACATACAAGTTAGGTACATATATTTCACTGAATTTCAGGGTTATGGCCTCTTGAAAAACTCAGTTTCAATATGGGTTTTCAGGATTTGGAAGAAGATCAGCTAGCCATTTAACATGTATGTGTTGATAAGCACTTGAAGGCTGGCAGATAAACAATGCAGAGTTACCTATCCTGGTTCCATGATGGTCCTGAGAAACTTAACAAAATCCAAGCTGTGTATTTTATGTCTATGTAATTGACTGTAACCAAGTCAGAATGCCTTAACAAGTTATCATATCTCAGCTGACCTTTTAACTGTCTTCCAACATGTTGTCAACACCCCTTTCCAGTTGTTAAGTAATGCACAATAATTTAAAACTCTTACGAGTAGTCGAGTACTCAGTATGTGATAGGCAACACTGAAATAATATACATTGACTTACTCATCTCAAACTTATCCAGTCCAAAAAAATGTCTCCCATGAAATGCTCTTCTGTTGGTTAGCTGCCTCAGTGGCAATCAAAAGCATCCTTCTCCCTGTTGATTTAGGGCCCTTCTGAATTCTCCCCCACATCACAGAATAATATCAAAGGCCAAAGATGGAGAAACTGTACTCCTACACCTTCTTCCCTTATTTGCCAGGAAAGGTGCAAATCATTGAGCTGTGCTTTTTCTGTCATGTTTTCCTGCCCTCCTACCTGGAGCACTGAGCAATCTGACAGGCAAACAGCAAGTCTCTACCAGCCAGGAAGCAACAAGGCAGAAGCTGTCAGTTCTGTCCAGCACTAAGACATCTCCGTGCTTACTTGGGTCTTGTTGTTGCCATCTCAATATTCTTGTTTCCTTTTTGCTGAAAGGATGGACTTTGCATCAGTTCCTACTTGAATTTTTGTCCTCTTTCTAACCTTCGCTTTCCTGTCTGGATGAAGAAGCAGAAGAATATATAAACAAAGATGTAGGATGAGATGAAGGGAAACAATAGCCTGAGGTAACCACACTGAGGCTGTGTATGAAAAGGCAACTTTAACTAAAATAAGGTTCAAGGAGGAAACAATAGTCAGTTTGAAGGAGTTGTTTTCTCTGCAGTATTTTGGCTGGTTGGAGATTCTGGCCATGACCTGGATGAGTCATAGCAGTGGGGGCTGCTGCGTACAAACCAGGGTAGTGACGCTGGCATTGATGTGGGCTCAATGCACAAATGCAAGGTGGCTCACTAGCCAACTGCCTGCATATGCCCTTTCCTTCACATCCTGATGCCTGGCTCCCTCCCACGCGCCCTCGCTCCGTGCAGCTCTCCCCCTAACAAACAACCTCTGCACCACCTCCTATTGCTATGTCGTTTCTGTTACTCACACCAAGGGGGTTCTTCTTGCCTTCAGACTGGGCTCATGGTGTCAGTTATAGCATGGCTTTCTGTTGGGGCAGGATCCCAGGACACCGGCTTTTGTCCTACAAACTATTTTCAAAGCTAAGCTACTTTGATCTTCTTGGCACAGAGAGGAGCGAATTGCCTGGGAGCCGCCGTTCTGGACACGGTAAGATGGTGCTGTCAGGAGCCAGCATGCCTGTGGTGGCTGTGATAAGTGGAGGCATTCCTCCTCCCTGTGCTCTCTCTGCCTGAGGAGATCGGGTGGTTTGTTATTCCAGGCATATATGTTGCATCACTTCCTAAAGCATACGGTGGCAATGCCTCTGTCCTGCGAATGCAGCGCAAGCAAAACCTAGATAACTGCAGTGGGGCTGATTATGAAACTGCCGCCAGACATACAGTCTCTTTTCATCTTTTGCCCTCTCCCAATTCCTGACTGTAACATAAAAACTTTACTCCTCAAAGAATTTAGTTTAGTTTTTTTTTTTAACTTTCTCTGAAAGCAGATTAGAGTGCCTAAAACACCCTCCTGTGCCCACAGAAACTACCCTGAACCAAAAAGTGCAACGTGAGCAGTAAATAAGCGGCATTTGAAAACGTAACTTGTGAATTAGGCTAGAATGCAATTGAATATCACATTGGAGAAGAGAAGCATGGTAGAAATGTTTGTGCATGACCACAACAGAAATGCAGGAAATTGGCTACCAGACCAAAATGGTCTTCATAGCCATAACGGTAGTGATTTCATAAAAACCTATGAACATTTTGCCTACTTGGGCTTTGGATTTTCACTCAGTTAAAATGGACAATTTGTGAGATCCCTTCTTACTGATCATTTTTCTAATTTCCTTCTTTCGATTTCCAGAGTTTTATGATGAAAAAGATAACAATATTGGGGGGGGGGCAAGATTTATGTGAAACAGCAAATATAATGTAATCTTTATTGGAAGGAAGAATTTCTGATAAGTAGCCAAATACTGCTGAGAGGAATAGAAATTCTGATGACAGATACTGCTCACAAAGAAAACATCATTTATTATCTTGACATGTCATTTTGGTGCTCTTAACATTTTTAATCATTGTCAAGCAAGAACAAGAATCCAAAATAACTGAGCAGCTGTTTGGTTCCATTTTTTTGGTATGGAGAGGAAATCTCTGCTTTTACTCTAACTCCCTAGAAAAATACTTTCTTTCATGGGTTTTATTTCATTCTAATCCTCCTGGTGTATATGTGAAAGCAATTGTGTGTATAAATACACAGAGCAGCTGTAGCCATATTGGATAATAGGCCTGTAATTACTTCTCTGATTTAAAGCCTGTTTATTCCACAACTGTTGTGATGCATTTTTATTAATATTGCAATAATTTTGCTGCCCTTTTGCTAAGATATGTACCATTGTCTCCCAAAATAAATGGAGTACTTACAGTATAAGGGATAATTAGAATTTAGCTCAGTATGGAAATACTTAACTCTCAATGAACCAAATCAATCTATTTACAACAGGAGTTTAGGAAGTGGGTTACACTAAAAGTCTGTGGCTAAGCTGGGGACAGATTCCAGTGCTGACAAATTTATTACTGTTCACCATGCTACCCTCAAAATAAAAATAAAGTTTTGAGTTTTTTCTTTCCATGTGCAAAAAAAACAATGACCTATTGTTTTAAAATTAAATAAGCTTTGGAAAAAAAAAAAAAGACTGAAGTAGGGGAGTAAGACTTGAATCCATTTAGGGAGTGTATTGCCTGGGGTTTTGCCTACATGTGTAAGACTAGGAAAGGCTGTAACGGCTCAAGTAAAAGGTCCATCTGGACTGAGAAGCTGTGTGAGGACTTGGGACACCTGTGGAAACCTCAGTGCATGGATGCCTGCTCCACTTCTGAAGTTCGCACAAGGCTAATACGCAGCGAATTCTGGCTGCTGTGGCCAGACCATAGGTGTCTCCAAAAAGACATAACCCATGTCCAGCATCTGCAAAAGAGCAATAATTCTTGGGGGCAGGGAAGTGTGGTGTGGGCGGAGAAAACAAACCCTCAGTGGCAATAAAGCGGTGCCCAGGAAAGGGCAACAAGAGGATGAGCAGGTATGACACTTCCCACTACTAGTCTCAGCCTTCAACTATGTTCATCTCAGGAGATGTCATTAGATGGATGTGTTTTGTGCATTTGGTAACACTCAATATGGTTATAGCTATTTCCCTGTATTATCTGTACAGAGGCAACACTGGTGTATGAATACTGGTGTCACTTTGTGTTGTCTCTGACACATCTGGTCATTTGCTTTATCCTTCTGGGTTAAATTCTTCCATTACAGGAACATTCGAACACTGAAAGTTTGGAAGGCCTTAGCTTTTGCTTTTTGGCATAATATAAAAAAGTGAGAAGAGGAACATGGATTAAAAGTGAAGTTCCTTTGTGCCACTTCATTGAAAGCATGAAAACTGAATCATGGGGTAAAACTACCCATTTAATTTGGGCTTTAAAACCACTTAGGTTTCTTGAAGTGATTTCTCATGGCCCCAGGTCAGTAAGTGAAATTTTACTTCTTGAAAGGTAAACACATTTACTGGTGGGCCAGGATTGTCACATTGTGAATTGATATTTGAATGTCCTAGAATTTCCCCAAGAGTTCTAACAGTTACAAATTTGCTGCACTTCTAACTGATAAGCCTATTGCTTTACTTAATAACAATACCAGGGGAATGGAAGTCAGCAACTGTGATGCCAAATTGTATAGAAGCTCCAGGTAACTACAGACCAGTAAGACTGACTGCTGTACTAAGCAAATAACTGGAAACTATGACAGCGAATAGAATTAGAGGAGAGTTAGAAATTATTTGGTTGACAGAAGTAATCTGTCACAAATCTACTTGAGTTCTTTGGAGAAGTCAATGAGTGTGCCTAGGGTCTTTAAAAAGCTTTCAGTATGGTCCTGCAAGAAAAAAATCACCGAAGAAATTAAGCTGATGTGCAAAGACAGAGATCCCTCTGGGGGAAAACCTGGTTAAAACATCAGAAATAAAAGTTGAGAAGAGGTCATGAGTTTTAATATCACAAAGATTGTGGTGGGTTGGCCCTTGCTGGACGCCAGGTGCCCACCAGAGCTGCTCTATCACTCCCTTCCTCCGCTGGACAGGGGACAGAAAATATGATGAAAGGCTTGTGGATCGAGATAAGGACAGGGAGATCACTCACCAATTACCATCACAGGCAAAACAGACTCAACTTGGGGAAATTAGTTTAATTTATTGCCAATCAAATCAGAGTAGGGTAATGAGAAATAAAACCAAACCTTAAGAACACCTTCCCCCCACCCCTCCCTTCTTCCTGGGCTCAACTTTACTTCCCATTTCTCTACCTCCTCCCCATGAGCAGCACAGGGGGACAGGGAATGGAGGTTGCAGTCAGTTCATCACACGTTGTCTCTGCCACTCCTTCCTCCTCAGGGGGAGGACTCCTCACACTCTTCCCTTGCTCCAGCATGGGGTCCCTCCCACAGGAGACAGTTCTCCATGAACTTCTCCAATATGGGTCCTTCCCACAGGCTGCAGTTCTCCACAAACTGCTCCAGCGTGGGTCCCTTCCACGGGGTGCAGTCCTTCAGGAACAGACTGCTCCAGTGTGGGTCCCCCGTGGGGCCACAAGTCCTGCCAGCAAACCCGCTCCAGCATGGGCTCCTCTCTCCATGGGGCCACAGGTCCTGCCAGGAGCCTGCTCCAGTGTGGGCTTCCCACAGGGTCACAGCCTCGTTTGGGCATCCACCTGCTCTGGCGTGGGGTCCTCCATGGGCTGCAGGTGGATATTTGCTCCACTGTGGACCTCCATGGGCTGCAGGGGGACAGCCTGCCTCACCATGGTCTTCACCACGGGCTGCAGGGGAATCTCTGCTCCGGTTCCTGGAGCACCTCCTTCCCCTCCTTCTTCACTGACCTTGGTGTCTGCAGGATTGTTTCTCTCACATATTCTCATTCCTCTCTCCAGCTGCCGTTGCGCAGGTTTTTTTTTCCCCTTCTTAAATATGTTATCCCAGAGGCGCTACCACTGTCGCTGATGGGCTTGGCCTTGGCCAGCGGTGGGTCTGTCTTGGAGCTGGCTGGCATTGGCTCTACTGGACACAGGGGAAGCTTCCAGCAGCTTCTCACAGAAGCCACCCCTGTAGCCCCCACCAGAACCAAAACCTTGCCACGCAAACCCAACACAAAGAGGTTACAAAAATAATTTCAGAAGGATCTGTGCTAGAATCTGGGAAGTTTGACATATTCATAAATCATTCGCAAAAGTGATGTACCAAAGTGTGCAAATAATATGAAATGATTCAGGATAGTCAAAATTAAAGCTGACTGCAAACAGTTGCAGAAGGTTATCACAATTCTGGGTAACTGCATGATAAAATGTCCAATGAAATTTTATGTTGATAAATGCCAGGTACTGCACATTACAAAAAATAGCTCTACCTATGTGTAGAGTGGGTTCTAATGATGTATTTTTATTCAGAAAAGAAATCTAGGAGTCATTGCGAGCAGTCATTGTGAAAATGAGGTTTCCTCTAAAACATCAACTTAGTGCTTAGAAGTTGTTCAAAACCAATTGTTATTATGAATTATTAGGAAAGGAATTGAAAAAACAGGTAAAAATACACTTCTATCTAAATCCATAAAGCACCCTTATCACAGAACCACAGAATCACAGAATGGTTGGGGTTGGAAGGGACCCCTGGAGATCATCTAGTCCAACCCCTCTGCTAAAGCAGGTTCACCTAGAGCAGGTTGCACAGCATCGCATCCAGGCAGGTTCTCCTCATCTCCAGAGAAGGTGACTCTACAGCCTCTCTGGGCAGCCTGTTCCAGGGCTCTGTCACCCTCAAAGTAAAGAAGTTTTTCCTCGTATTCAGATGGAACTTCCTGTGTTTCAGTTTGTGCCCGTTGCCCCTTATCCTGTCACTGGGGACCACTAAAAAGAGTCTGGCCCCATCCTCCTGACACCCGCCCTCAAGATATTCGTAAGCATTGATAAGATCCCTTCTCAGTCTCCTTCTCCAGGCTAAGCAGACCCAGCTCTCTCAGTCTTTCCTCATAAGAGAGATGCTCCAGTCCCCTAATCATCTTCGTAGCCCTCCGCTGGACTCTCTCCAGTAGTTCCTTGTCTTTCTTGAACTGGGAACCCCAGAACTGGACACAGTACTCCAAATGTGGCCTCACAGGGGCAGAGTAGAGGGGGAGGATAACCTCCCTCGACCTGCTGGCCACACTATTCCTCATGCACCCCAGGATACCATTGGCCTTCTTGGCCGCAAGGGCACATTGCTGGCTCATGGTTAACTTGTCCATGAGGACTCCCAAGTCCTTCTCCGCAGAGCTGCTTTCCAGCAGGTCAACCCCTAGCCTGTACTGGTGCATGGGGTTATTCCTCCCTACACTTGCCTTTGGCAGGACCCTACATTTGCCTTTGTTGAACTTCATTAGGTTCCTCTCCCCCCAGCTCTCTAGCCTGTCCAGGTCTCGCTGGGGATTCCTCCAAGTAAGTCCTTGAAGAGGCCAAAGTTAGCTCTCTCAAAGTCCAGGGCTGTAATAAATTCTGTGTGTTTTTCTGGTCTTCCGTCTCACATAGGACATAGCTGAACTGCAGGAAGGTGCAGAAAAGGAGAGCAATAGCAGTATTCTACCATACAGGAAGATAATGTATATTAAGATGTTACATCTTAGAAAGAAATAGCAAAACATTTTATGATAAAGACCTATAAACACTGCTCTTCCTAATACAGAATTAGAAGGACCCAATGAAATTGTTAAGCAATGATTTTGAAACAAACTGAATGCAGTAATTTTTTTACATATAGTTAACTTGTGAAACTTTTTGCTTAAATAGAGTTCAAAACATAAATGGAGCTTAAAATAGGAACAGAGTCATATTAAGTTTAAAAAGCAAGTGCTTCATAGATCCCTTGTTGGCTATTAAATGAAATTGTTTAAATGAAAACTCTGGTTCAGGTAACGAGATTAGGAGATTTCCCAGCCCTCTCCAGTAATAAGGATCATTACATACTGGGAGTTATCCTATTTCTTATATTCTTTCTCTAAGCATCTTGTACTAGTCACCATTGTAGACAGGACATGTGGGTTGTTAGCGTCATCCTGTGTTCTTACATCCGTAATTTAATGTGCTATGAAACACAAAACCCAGTGCTCCCTTATAATGTGAGTTGGCAGTATTAACCTAATTTGTATCAATTTCTCTTCAAGAAGTACCTGCTTTTTGGTTTAGCTAAGTGATCTGACTTCAGGTAGCCTTCTGTCAGATGGCATTTGCCTTGCACAAGATTAATTACATTCCCACAGTTGAAATCACAACTCTATTTTTTAACCACGCATTTTGAATTTGTAGTTGATACACTCAGTGTTCAACTAAGTGTTTCAAGATTTTGAATAACTGTCTTGCTGATCAGGTCTGATCTGAATATTAGGCACTGTAAAACTGATTGTATTGACGTTCATTTACATTAATTTCCATTGCTGACTTCATCTGCCACCAAGTTCTTGGGAAAGGTTCATCTGAAGTTCAGACGTTCAGTACAGTTCCTGGGTTTGACTGACCTGGATGACATGCTCACAGAATAAATTATAGCTTTCACTGATTAGATGGATTCAAGTGCAGCTGTCAGAGCTGCCAGAGCTGCTGAAACATCAGATCATTGAGGAATTTTGATATACACTATATGCTTAGTACTTTTCAGTACTAAGTTCAGTATAAAAAAAGAATCATTTTTCACTGAAGCTGATTTTCCAGTCATGCACCTCTCATTAGGATTCTCCACTGCCCCAGACTGCTGAGAATATGCCTTTTTACAAAATCTATTTCCACAGTTTCACTCTGTTCAGTTTTCTGTACACTGGGTCTTACTGGCATGGCATGGGTCTACAACACCTTCTGTGAAGCAGAGATGGTTCCCTCAGTCTGTGGAAAACCACATCTTACTGTCATACATTTAAATAAAATAGTAATTTTCTCTGTACCAACAGGTTGGAATAATGTTAGCTAGGTTACAAACAGCCTCACATAAGCGTCTCTCAGTGTCTCATCTCCAAGTTGCCTGATACAACATACTGGTGATGAGCATGATTGAAGAGGGTGTGCCTGGTGAAGAGCATGCTCAGGAGAGTTCTTCCCTTTGGTCTCTAGCCAGTTGCTTGCAAACAACAGATTGGTTCAGTTTCCTAAACTGGGTCTGTAATCAAAATTTTCTGTAAAAAATTGCTCAAGATGGCTTAATATTAGATGACCAGTTTCAAGTATATAAATAGCAAGTCTTTAGGGGTGGGATTCATCTCACCTAAATTACCTCCAGTCTAAATACCTGTTACACGACTGCAACCACTTTGGTTCAGGACAAAAAAGCTGTGAAGCATTAGGAGAGTGTCTCTGACAACAGATTTAGATATTCAACAGCTTTTATTTTTTTACTCCAATTTCAACAAATAAAATTCAATTATAGATCACCACCTCACCTACTTCATGATCCCAGGTGCTAACATGTCCCAGCTAGTCCTGTCTTTGACAGCGAACATGTGCCCAGTTGACATGATTCATCACCTACTTGGCAGGGAACAGATGGTCTCACACACAATAGATTGGACAGAAAAGTTATGGCACAAACGTGGTTTTCTGTTCCTGGGGCTCAAGGCTCAACAGTGTCTACAGTCCTGAAGAGCGTCATTGATGATGATCTGCTATCCCTGGACAGCACAAGACAACTAACTCCATGGATCATTATCCTACACAGTAGATTGGATGGAAAACATTGCATATAATGATATTTGCATATAGTAAGTCGCAAAGCAGGATCCTTATCTTGAACATGGCCTGGATGTGCTATCTATATCTACAAACACACATATACATATACATATGCATGTACATCTGGATTTGGAATAGCCTACACCTTTAGAGAACAGTCTCTTTACAATCAAGTGCAAATAAACTTCACTGCCAAAAAAACCCCCAAGCTTACTGGCTTGGTTTACTACTAGATATCCTCAGCAGGTGAGCTGTACACTCCCAACAGCTATTTGTGTGGCTAGAAAAATGGGTGTGCATATTGTTCTTCAGGCGTTCTGAAGCTTGCTCTGAGGCATGGTGTGGTTACAAAGGCTTGCAGCCCATGCTGAGAGCTGAGAAAATCAGACTTATAGTGAGACATCCTAAACACAGGCAGATAAAATTATTCTTTCTTTTAAAAACTGAAACAAGCATAATAGCTGCTTAAAACATAGTAAGAAGCTTCAAAGATTTTTGATTATGGATGAAAAACTTCTCTGCATTGATAGCTAAATATGTGTAAAAAGGCCTTTCTGTATTAACGCCCACAGTAAATGAATGGGAGAAATTGCACTTGCTTGTTAGCATTCCAGTCTGGAGGCGATGACTAAGAAATATTCATAATTCATAGCTGTGGCATCAAACCAGTGAATATTGTGGTTCTAGCCTTTACACTGTGAGTGGCAATCTCAGTTTCTGAGAACAGGTTATATTTTTGCATGGAGTGGGAGCTTCATGCTTCGTACACAGCAATTGCTGCCTGAAACAAGCACCACAAACTGTTGACAACCAGATCTCAGGTGACAGTATCAAAAGTACACAGTAAAACACCTACATGTTTCCTAAATTGTGAGACTAAAGAGAATGATGCTAATGCTAGCAAAATCATTTTTTGCCCAGTGCAACTTTAATTCCCTCAGAAATTACTGTTTACTCAGTGCTCATCATTATTAATTATACATTGCCTTTGTGCTCATCAGCATGACATCTGGACATGAAGTACGCAGACAAAAAAAATCAAGATCAATCTCTGAGAGAAGGAAGTAAGTCACCTTTCTGGCTTCTCTGAAAATTGTTCCGCTCCAGAGAACCTCAGCATGGCATGATGTAGATATAGCCATACTCTCACACTAAACAGCCCCAGGAAAGGGCACATGATTCTCTGTATTGCTCAATCGATGGGATGCTGCTTGGCATGATTTTGGCCCATGCCGGTTGCTATTTCACCAAGCAATGCTTAGGTGTGGGGAGAGCACAGGCCAGGCACTTTTCTCCATAGATTGCATGGATGGAGCTACCCTTTTCTGAGGTCAAGTTGTGCCATGCCAGGTACCCTCAGGACTAAAGAACAGGCTCTAGCCCATTTTATTTACTGGAATAGGCATGCAAGTCCTCCCACAAAGCAGTGTAGGAAGGATGCTCTGTTGAGAGGAGGTAGATCTGGGGCTCACACAAGCTGGATTTCATTGCCTGTTCATATTGATTTGACCAATTTCTTTTCAATAAAACTGGGACAGTACTTCACAGCTTTTTGTGCTGATGAAATAATTTATTGGCTGTGAGGCTTTCAAATACTATGTAGATATATCTAAACAGAACCGAATTTGTCTTTGGTGTACGCTCTACGTAAGAGGAAGCGTGAACTTTTAGTTTTCAATGCTAAAAAAATCCATTGAGTACCTAATCTCACTGTTAAAAAGGAAAAATATCATAAATCCTGTTCACCTGCTTTCTGTTTTTAGTAACAGGTGTTTCATCTGCTAGGATAATTATCCTTAACCTTCATGTGGAAACATGCAAAGAAAATACATAAAAATTATAAATTTAGGTAGACATAATCCCATTTCCTCACCATGTCTGCCTTAGCAGTTGGGAGGGATGGTGTGAGAAAAAAGCATCTGAGATGTCAAAAAAGAATGAGTATTTCACAGTAAAAGCATTTGCAAGACATAAAAAAATCATTTTGTTCATGGTTTGGGTTTTTTTTCATTTTTAACAAAAAGGAGAAGTTGTGTTTCTGTGGTGTTTGAGGAATGGTTATGTTGACAGTGGATATCGCAAAAAGAAATGAAGATTGCTCGTAGTGGGTGACTCTCTGTTAAGGGGCACTGAGGTGCCCATCTGCCAGCCTGACAGGGAGTCACAAGAGGTATGCTGCCTTCTGGGAGCTAAGGTCTGAGATGTTGCCGAGAGGGTGCCACTACTTGTCAAGAGCACAGACTACTATCCATTGGTACTCTTTCATGTGGGCACGAATGACACTGCAAGCCGGAACCTGGGCAGAATCAAGGAAGACTACAAAGCCCTGGGGTGCAAGAGAAAAGTAATGGTGCCCGAATTATGTTTTCTTCCATTTTACTAGTTAGAAGAAAGGGTGCAGACAGAAACAGATGTATAATGCAAATCAACTTCTGGCTTCATGTCTGGTGCCGTCGTGAAGGTTTTGGCTTTTATGACAACGGGACATTCTTCTATGACTATAGCCCGTTAGGGAGGGATGGGATTCGCCTGTCTAGAAGAGGCAAGGGAATCTTTGGCAGCAGGCTGGTCAGCTTGGTGAGGTGGGCTTTAAACTGAAGGACATGGGGGAGTAGGGTCCAAAGCAGCAATGCTCATGCCATTGCAACCAACTGGGGAATAAGCCAGGCCAACCAGAGCAGCAACAAATGTTCCTTAGCTGCCTCCCAAGATGAGAACCAGAACACCAACCACCTGAAGTGTATGCATACCAATGCATGCAGCCTGGGGAACAAACAGGAGGAACTGGAGCTCCGCACCCTGTCAGAAAGTTATGATATCATACGAATAACTGAAACATGGTGGGACAACTCACATGATTGGAGGATCATGATGGATGGCTATAGGCTGTTTCATAAAGACAGGAAGGGAAGATGACTAGGAGTCACGCTCTATTAAGGAGAACCTTGAATGCACAGAAGTCAACTACAGCAATTGTAGAAGCCCTATCGAATGCTCATTATCAGAGGGGTCATCTCCAAGGGGGATCTTACATTAGGTGGCTGACATCATTGCGAGGCCGCTCTCCATAATCTTTGAAAAGTCGTGGAGATTGGGGGACATCCCAGAAGACTGGAAGAAGGCTAATGTCACCCCCATCTACAAGAAGGGCTTAAATGAGGATCTGGGAAATTATAGGCCCATCAGTCTTACTTCAGTCCTTGGGAAAGTTATGGAATGAATTCTCCCTGGGGGCTATCACAAGTCAAATGATGGGACGTGATTGGGAAAAGCCAGTATGGATTCACCAAAGGCAAATTGTGCTTGACAAACCTAATCGCCTTCTATAACAACGTAACCTGCTTGGTTGATGTGGGGTGAGTGGTAGACATTGTCTACCTGGATTTCTCCAAGGCTTTCGATACGGTTTCCCACAGAGTCCTCCAAGAGAAACTGATGTGTTACGGTTTAGACAAGTGGTCTGTGCGGTGGGTGGGGAACTGGCTGACAGGCTGCACCCAGATGGTGGTGGTAAATAGCCTCTTATTCAAACTGGCAACCCATCACAAGTGGGGTCCCCCAGCAATCGATATTGGGCCCAATGCTCTTCAATATCTTCATAAGTGATCTGGATAACAGGATCAAGTGTACCTTGATGAAGTTTGCAGATGACACCAAATGGAGTGGGGAAGTAGAAACTTCAGAAGGCAGAGTCACCCTGCAGGAAGACCTGGATAGGCTGGAAGAGTGGGCTAACATGAACCTTATGAAGTTCAACAAGGACAAGTGTAAGGTCTTGTACCTGGGAAAACATAATCCAGGAGTGCAGCACAGGCTGGGATCTACCTGGCTGGGGAGCAGCTCCGTGGAAAGGGACCTGGGGGTCCTGGTGGACAGGAAGCTCAACATGAGTGAACAGTGCGCTGCTGCGGCCAAGAAGGCCAATAGGATACTGGGTTGCATCAACAAGGGCAGCACCAGCAGAGATAAAGAAGTCATTATCCCACTCTACTCGGTGCTTGTCAGGCCACACCTGGAATACTGTGTACAGTTTTCGTCCCCATTATAAAAAAAAAGAGGTGAACAGGCTGGAGGGGGTCCAGAGAAGGGCCACCAAGATGATCAAAGGACCGGGAAGCCTGCCGTATGAGGATAGGCTGAGAGAGCTGGGTTTGTTCAGCCTGGAGAAAAGAAGGCTAAAGGGAGACCTTATCACCATGATCCAGTGTTTAAAGGGTGGCTACAAAGAAGATGGAGACTCCCTTTTTACAAGGAGTCACATGTAAAAGATGAGGGGTAATGGGTACAAGTTACTTCTGGGAAGATTCTGATTGGACACAAGAGGACAATTTTTCACAATGAGAACAATCTGCCATTGGAACAATCTACCCAGGGAAGTGGTGGATTCCCCAACACTGGACACTTTTAAGATTCAGCTGGACAGGGTGCTGGGCCATCTCGTCTTGACTGTGCACTTGCCTAGAAAGGTTGGACCGGATGATCCTTGAGGTCCCTTCCAACCTGGTATTCTATGATTCTATGATTCTATGACTTGTTGGGGTTCTGTTTTCAGAAAAAGAAAGGGGAATGCTTTAAGCAACAAGTGGTTTCATGAGTAACCAAATCAATGGGATCTTTTTGCCAACAGTTTTGTGCCTCAGGAGTGGGCAATGTCTAAAATAGTAGTACTGAAACCTTCCCTCTGTAGAGGCATTTTTAGGGTGCCTCTTCTTTGCCCAGCCTCATATCTTCACAAACCTTGTGAGCACTCCCTATAGTTTAGCCCTGTACCTCTCTGACAGACTGATTTGAAATTCAGCAATAGATTAAACATCGTTATTCCATGCTGACAGACACTTGTGTTCATACAAACGCAGAGAGAGCAAGCTTATTTCCTTCGGAGTGGGTGGGGAGAAAATACACATGCTTTTCATTTCCCCTTGATCCATCTCTTGACAAGAAAATTGTAAAACGGAAGTAGGAGCTGCTTTCAGACCTAGATACCTCTGGTACCTAACTTAGATATTGCATTGCTCAAAAGTTCAGAGTGCCTAAGCAAGGCACCTAGCTGCCCTATACACTCACTGAAGAGATGCTGATTCTTCTCAACAGTAATTTAAAGCATCTACTTCTCTACATTGACTAAATAAGGTGCATAAGTACTTCAAACTTCTACAGGCTGATTCACAACTTCTTGACATTGAGCAACAATGATATCAAGAACTAACAAGCAAGAAAAACTAACCACAGAGTATGTCATAATATAGGCCTGAACTGGACCTGTATTATAGGCATTGCTGGCTACAGTGGAAACAATGAGACCTTTCAGAGAATGATTGTTAACAAAAGAGGCTAAGGAAGATGCAATGATACAATAGTCTTTGTACATTAGTCTGGAAGTTGTTGTACTTGCCCAGAAAGGAGGTGATCAGGATATTGGGTCTTCCTTAGCTTGAGGGCATTTGAACTTACCTAAGGACCTAAAGGGAAACTGGGTGAGGCTAAAACTGTATCTGTGACCCATAAGATGAGATCTCTCCTGTGAAGGAATTACAGAATCACAGACCAGTTGAGGTTGGAAGGGACCTCTGGAGGTCATCTGGTCCAACTGTCCTGCTCAAGTAGGACTACCTGGAGCCAGTTGCCCAAGACCATGTCCAGACAGCTTTTGAATATCTCTAAAGAGGGAGACTCCACAACCTCCCTGGGCAACCTGTGCCAGTGTTCGGTCAACCTCACAGTAAAAAAGTGGTTCCTGGTGTTCAGAGGGAATCTCCTGTGTTTCAGGTTGTACCCACTGCCTCTGGTCCTGGTGCTGGGCACCACTGAAAAGAGCCTGGCTCT
Organism: Theristicus caerulescens; assembly: GCA_020745775.1. NCBI lineage: Eukaryota > Metazoa > Chordata > Aves > Pelecaniformes > Threskiornithidae > Theristicus > Theristicus caerulescens. Next base: position 121,800,533 of record CM036559.1, on the reverse strand, counting down.
GTCCTCTTTGCACCCTCCCTTCAGATATTTATAGACATTGATAAGATCCATCCTGGCTTCCTCTTCTCCAGGTTGAACAGTCCAGCTCTCTTAGCTTTTCCTCATATGTTAGGTGCTCCAGTCCCTTAATCATCCTTGTGGCTCTTCACTGAACTTTCTCCAGTATGTCCCTCTCTTTCTTGTACTGAGGAGCCCAGAACAGGACACAGTACTCCAGCACTGAATAAAAGGGAAGGATCACCTCCCTCAATGGGCTGGCAATACTTTGCTTAATGCAGCCCAGGATTCCATTTGCCTTCTTTGCAGCAAGGACATATTGTTGGCTCATGTTCAACTTGGTGTCCACCAGGACCCCCAGGCCCTTTTCTGCCAACCTGCTTTCCAGCTGGGTGGGCCCCAGCATATACAGGTGCATGGATGCATGCATATGTAAAATATAATATTCTCATAATATCTGGTTGTGAAAATATCTGCTAAATAGCTATTCAGCATAGGAAACAAAGACAAGAAACAAGAAAAATAATAAATTAAACATCTAGCTACAAAAGCCCTAAGACACTATAGATAACGGAGACAATACCATAGACCAAAACCCTTGGGTCCCTCCTTGATGGTTTATTGAAGAAGTACTCGAGGGTTGCTTTGAGGTGGTTCAACCAGAACAGTTAGGAAGGGTTGGAATAAGATTAGCATGGGTCTCATTTATAAAAGAAAACTTACTATGGGAAATTTCATAAATATCATCATCTTCATAAATGATCCGGATGACGGGATTGAAAGCACCCTCACCAAGTTTGCTGATGGCACTAAACTGGGTGGTGAGGTGGAAATGTCAGAAGGGAGAGCCATCTTACAGAGAGATCTGGACAGGCTGGAAGAGTGGGTAAGCAAGAACTGTATGAAGTTTAACAAAAAGGCAAGTGCAAAGTCCTGCACCTGGGACAAAATAACCAAAGAACCCAATACAGGTTAGGATCTGTGTGGCTGGGAAGCAGCCTTGCTGAAAGGGGCCTGGGGCTCCTGGTGGACAAAAAGCGGAACATGAGTCAGCAGTGCGCCACTGCAACAACGAAGGCAAATCAGATCCTGGACTCCATCCATGGGGACATTATACGCAGAGATAGAGATGTGATGCTCTACTCAGCACTTGCCAGGCTGCACCTGGAGTACTGTGTCCAGTTTGGGTCCCCACAATTCAAAACAGACACAGACAGACTGGAGAGGGTCCAAAGGAAGCCCACAAAGACGATCAAAGGGCTGGAGAAACTACCCTGTGAGGAAAGACTGAAGAATTAGGTCCTTTCTCCCTGGAGAAAAGAAGACTCAGGAGGACCTCATCACAGTATTCCAGTACTTAAAGCATGCCTACAAAGAGGACAGAGGCTCTCTCTTCACAAGGAGCCACATGCAGAAGACAAGGGGCAACTGGTACAAGTTGCACTGGGAGAGGTTTCATCTTGATATAGGAAAGCAGTTTTTCACAGTGAGAACAATCATTCACTGGAACAACCTCCCCAAAGATGTGGTAGAGTCCCCTTCATTAGAGGGTTTCAAGACATGACTGGACAGGGTACTAAATAATCTCATCTAGTCTCCCTTTCCCACAAAAGGTTGGACCAGGTTATCTTTCAAGCTCCCTTCCAACATGGGCTGTTCTATGGTTCTAGATCTGAGGGGCTTGTGCTGTTATATAAAACTAATTATGGGATGTTTTAATGGGACTGTGAGAATCTGAAAGATGTAATGTATTATGGAACATTTAGAGGAAGGAGCAAAGGAGGGGAAAAAAAGTGATCAGGAAGGAGCAAGCATAGGCAAGTGGAGAGGAAGTGGCATAAAAAGGGCTGGTCATGGGCAAACAAGCTGCTAGTTTTTATGTTTGTTTGGCCAAGCCCTGCACCTGGTCACTGCAGGCTCTCACATCTTATTAAAACCTATTTGTGACTTTTTTTTTTATAGTGTTCTCCACTCTGTGCATGTGTGTATGCATATTTAGCTACCAGTGAACTTTAAACTGGACTATACTGTAAGCAGGATGAGAGGTCTGAGGTCCAGCAACTGAAGGTACGACCACAGCTCACAGGGGCCCATAGGTCTGGAGTCTAGCAACTGTCGGGCTTGGGGGGCCAGTCAGTAAATAAACCGAGCGTCTAGAGCCAGCTCCTGGAGGGACGGATGTGTGTGTATATGTGCATGTGTGTGAGGTTATTAGCAAACTCATGCCCTCAGCAGTCAAAGGGAGAAACAAGATCAGGCTGTCTCTGTTGTTCATCTTTATACAAGTAAAGTTCTGTTCAGCCTGGAGAAGAGGAGACTGAGGGGAGACCTCATCACGGTCTACAGCTTCCTCACAAGGGAAGGAGGAGGGGCAGACGCTGATCTCTTCTCCCTGGAGACCAATGATAGGACCTGAGGGAATGGCAGGAAGATATGCCAGGGGAGGTTTAGGTTGGACATTAGGAAAAGGTTCTTCACCCAGAGGGTGGTGGAGCACTGGAACAGGCTCACCTGGGAGGAAGTCACAGCGCCAAGCCTGACAACATTCAAGAAGTGTTTGGACAATGCCCTCAGACATATGGTGTGATTTTTGGGGTTGTCCTATGCAGGGACAGGAGTTGGACTTGATGGTCCTTGTGGGTCCCTTCCAACTCAGGATATTCTATGACTCTATGATTCTATGAAAGTTTATGTTTGTGTGGGTGCCAGTATTCCAGCTGTTGCATCTATAGGAGTGGGACTAGAGAAACCCCAGGGGTCTTAGACCAAATAATGTGAGCTGTATTGTACTGAAAAGATGAAATCCCCCGAGTTTTAAAGTCCCTCAGCTCTGATTCCCTTAACAGAAGACTTACAGCATCAACCCTTCAGGGATTTAAGGAATGCCTAGAACCAAGTCATTTGCTCCCTGAAAACTGCTTGAATCACAGTATTGTAAATCCCATTGGTATTTCTTCCACCTCTACTTCTTCAGCACATCGCTTTACGTAAGCAAGGAACTGAATGAAATGAGTTGACTGTGCAGCTGCAGTGGGAAGAGTGCATTTATAGAATCATAGAATTGTTTAGGTTGGAAAAGACCTTTAAGATCATCAAGTCCAACCATTAAATTTGAGACTGTTCCAGTATCAACACATAAACTTTGATTTCAAATTAAAAACACTTTGAGCTTTAGATGAGTAAGAAGCCACTTAAATTAGGACACAGGAAAATGTTGGTGGTTTGAATATTACCCAATGGATTAGTACTTTTTCCCATCGAGATCAAGCTTCATTTCCATTAGCTCTCTTCCTAAAATATTGAGAGATATTTCCTATATCTCTTTGCTTCAACCTTTTGGTATGGTGAATAAAAGCTTTTCTCATCTCAAAGAACATTTTTGATGGAAAAAATTACAATTGGCTTAAACAATTATATTCCATAATGAGCTCATGAAAGTGGCTCTTATGGTAATTTTCATTCCACAGCAGAATAAATGCTGTTCATAGAGAACTGTTATTGATAAGCAAACAAAATGAATTGCAATCTCACATCTTTGTCTTATGTCTCATATATGTGATAGTACTGCCAAGTGCATACAGCCATGCAACAAGAAGAGAAGAAATTCATTTCAAATCTGAGGATTTACTAAAAAAAAAAAACAACCAAACTATGATTTAGGAGGCCAGTTGTCTATAATCTCACTTCAAGCTCTTCCTACAAATGTGGGTTCATCAAACCAAAGAACAAACTTCTGATTTCTTTGTGCTCTAGGATAATGCTATTTCTGTGGGAGGCCCCTTAAGCTCCACATTAAAAGAAATAAGAGGATGGATCAGGAGACAGAAAAGACACAAAATGTGAACTTTACTCAAGGGCGTCTGGTTATTTGTTCAAAAGGAAAGGGAATTTAGACTCTGCAGCTACCATATCAAGTCACTGTGCTATAGGTGACTAGTAGAAGAAGGCCACTCCCCTGCATTCAAGTTCAGTCCGATTTCAAGCATCTGCTTTGACATTTAAGTAGATGACTCATTATATGCAGTGAGTATCTGGAGGCAGGGATGCACTTTGTTTTTCTTTCTCTTGGCAGCACACTATATTCTAAAATACAAGGATGCTTAAAGAGTTTGCACCAGTGAGTTCTGCTTACTTTAAAAACAAAACCAGAATCTTTCTTTTTTAAGCTTGTTTATAAGTTCATAAAGGAGACTCTTGAATTACCTCACCCTTCTTTGATCAGAAACAGATAGGCTTCAGCAATTACTCATTTTTTAAAGAATACGGACCCCAAATCCAAAATGCTTGACAGAAACAGCTGAAACACTGAATTGAAGTTGACTTTGGTAATTATATGCTTGTGCTTCTGCAGCACTCACTGAAAGGGGAAGGGAAGGAAGAGGAATACAAGTGTGCAGGTATACGTTATTCAGGATTCAGACACAACAGGTGGCTTACAGCTACTTATTGACTGATAGATGTAAAATCAGAAGTTTTACAGTATGGTGGTATATATCCATCGCTGAACTGAACCACTTATATGCCGTTCTGACCCCTCAAAGAGTAATACTGTCACTACCAGCAGAAAAAATTCTCATTTCTTCTCTTAAGTGCTACATACACATCCATTTCATCCCCATCTCTCTGTAAGGAAATGACTAAGAGTGAAAAAAATTTACTTTCAGGAAGCACTTAATGGAAGAATGTAGCATTTGTAGTGAAAGAAGCAAGCTGCAATGTTGTACCGATGAGACTCTCAACATGATGTCAGAATTGTATGTGAAATTAGAAACCAAATATATTGGGTGGGGATGGCAGATGGGGAAGAAGGCAGAAAGGAGTGGGAAAGCACAAACAGAAAATTAATTAAGTCAGTACATCAATTTCCTATTCTAGATGTGATGAAAACAGTGATGATTTGCACCATCTTGAAATAATACACTGGAAGTAAGGAGGGAACTACCCAACTAGAAAGTTTGTAGGAGTAAGACTCATGGCTCTGTTTTGTTATGTAGTAAGAGGAAGAGACAGAATCCTTCATGTCATGCTTAGACAATTGTACAGTCTTTTCATCACTTTCAAAAATCAACCACATTGAGGCAGGATAGAACAGTAAAAAATGAGTAGTCACACTGCCTTCATAATGGGAAATGATAGTGCCCTAGTGTGCTAGGAAAAGGTCAGAACAGCCCATGATGGTACTTATACAGCTCTCCAAAAGTATTTTCAATCCACAAAAAAAGCTACATGTGTAAAAGCTGTACTTTTAAAAATTATGATCAAGAAGTTATTATCACTGTGTTGCAATAACTGACAAACCTGATGGCAAGGTTGTCAGATTGCAGTGGAGGATATGGACTAGGCATTGAAAGGGAAATTCAAACTGTAACTGCTCAGTAGTGGTAATTTGTGACCAAGGAATGATCTGGCATGGAGGGCAAGAAGGCCCAACTGCAGAAGGGGTTAAACTGGCTGGAAGCAGGAATGCCAGAGACAGACCACTCCCAGTAAGGAGGTGTAGTTTCCCTTGGCAATGAGATAAGAACCAGAGCAGCATTGTCTTGTAGCCATCCTGGAATGGGAGGGCTCAGGGGCCACCTTTAGGCAGCAGAACTGGCTTTGGGGAATGAATCCAACAAGGGGCTGAGGCACTCCCTGCCAATGGTCACAGGACTGGTGCTGGTGCAAGGGTATATAAGGAATTGGCTAATGATGCATCTTTGCAGACTCCTTGTAGAACCGCTTATGGCAGTAGGACTCTGTCCAATGCATTGCTCTTGTTTTGTTCTTTTTTTTTAATCTTTAAGCACAAACGTGTTTAATTTGCCTCAAGGGGTACAATAACAATTCCCCAACAGCATGCAAGCTACAGGAAGTCAAATAAGAAAGGTCACAGAGTACCCACAAAGTTTGGCACAAGCATTAGACAGTGCAAGGCTACTGAACAAGCTTGCATTCAAATGCAGAGAAAAATTGAAGTTGTTAATAACTGGAGAGATGATTCATCAGTAGCCTGGAGTAAGCAGAGAAATTACCAAAATGTAAAAACACAAGCAAGGGAAGTTAACATGACTTTGTATAAAAATACAAACAGAAAGCAAGAGAAGATGAGCAACACAAAATGGTGAAATCATAGAAACAAAGTTAAAAGAGAAAAGAAAAAAGAAAAAGGTTCTGCATACGAAATCACATGCAGTAGTGGCTGCATGAAAAAAATTGTTATGCCAAAGCCTCCAGCAAGAAGAACAGACCAGTTACTGCATAAAACCTCAGAAGCATCGGCCCAAAGGATGAGATTTTGCCGCCAGAGGGGTACAAGGTGGCTCTTCATTCTCCATTTGTTTGTGCTTTTGCCTCTGGGCCTTTGCCGGCTATATAGGAAGCCAAGGACCAAGGAGTCAGCAGCACATCACGGATCTACCTGGTCACAAAAACTGTCTACAGGAAATGGAAGTGAAACATCAGTCAGGCAAATGTTGAGTCAAACAACAGGGGGGGCCATGATTACATGCCCACAGCAAAATATTAAAGAACCTGAATTTAGTCTTTCAGCATAGAGACTCAGGGATGTGTCTTCTTTCAGCTACACAGCTCCTGATCTCAATGCCTAAACTGGAACAGGTATCTACAGGACAGATGGAAAAACAAAAATATCAAACCACATAAAGAATTTTGGTTCCTCCACAACTAAATTGCTAAGAGATTGCCAAGACTTGTTTGAAAGATATTGTCTAAACATATTACATCTGAAAAGATATGAATGATTCAGTGGTGTATCACCTGCTTCAGAGAGTAACCAAACAAATGCAGAAAGCAGTCATTTTTACTAAAGAAACAGAGCCCATGACCTGGAAAATATTAAGGTAGCAATTTAAGCTAAGCATTACAGAGAACTTACTGCTGAACACCCTCCACTGACTCAGGACAACTCCAGTAGAAAAAAAATATTCTCAGTACAGGATGTTATAGACAAATATTGGCAATCTCATCTAGATAAAGCAAGCAGCTACCTCACCACACACTGGACAACAATAAAGAGATGGAAGCAGTCAAAAACTCTGTTTGGGATCCAAACCAAATCAAACTGCTGTGTTGCAGAAAACCCAGCAGTAAATCTTGTAGGGTCTCTGTTTGAGTAGATGACATTTCCAGACTACTGCCCTGAAGAAAGCAATAGCAGTTCATCACCAAGACCTTCTGTGTCTGCCAGAAAGTGCCTGGGAAGTAAATCCAAAATGGAATAAATGAAGATAATGCTGTGATTGACTTCAGTATCACACATATATACAACATGTTGGCACAACTAACCTGGAGATGAAAAATTTCCAGAGCATTTTGCTGGTATCCCGATCACCTGGGGTGTACTATGTCTCTCCTCTTGCTCATACAGATGAGGGTTTTTTAAAGCAAACCCAGTGAAGGAGGTTGCCTATGCATAGCTGAACTTTGTTTCAATGTTAAGTCTGGAGATAGGCATCCAGTTCCTGAGCCAAGAGCATTGCTAGATTTCACCATTGAAACACTGCTGATATTCCCTTCTGGGATCTATGATCTGACCCCCTTTCCAGGTACAAGCAAGACAGAGGATCCCCATATCTAATGCAGTAAACACAGGTACTCACAAAATGACTTCCAGGACTCTTGGAGACGCCAAGAAGCCACTGCTAGCTGAGGGGGCAGGATTCACACCATTATCTCCTCACATAGCCATCTCACATAGCAGGGAAGTGGTGACACATTAACCAAAGACATACTGTGCATCTGAGGAGATGCCATTGTGATATGGACAGAGGCCCTGTCATTAGAAATGTGAACGGTCAGCAGATCTCAACCTGTTAAAAGCACCAAAGATAAGCCTACCTGAAAAAAAATATTCTTGTGGTATAGATCACAATTAGCCTCCATAGTAAATATACCCCTGCCAAGGAAATGCCATTGCTAGCAGGTCTAGGGGAAAAAGAAAACTAGACCTTATTTTCACAGTAAACTGCACAAACTGTAACTCCTGTTTGTACACTGATATTCACCCTTGTGGGAATGAGAAATTACTGGAGGGTATCTAAATGACCATTGCGGGGAAAGCAGCAAAGTGTTTCAGCAAGCAAAGTGTCTCCTGCTGTGCCATTTTCAGAGCAAGGATCTCAGTTTGCTTGGAATGACTTGGTGCATTTTCCTTGGAAACGGACATCACCATTAGTGATGATTAGAGTGGTGGTTAGTCATTGCCACTTAGTCATCACCGGAGCATGGCCAGTCAAAAGGTAAATCTGCATTGGCAGTTACAATTGCTAAAGGTCTATTAAAGAACATGGTGGAAAGCAAAATAAATATAATGCAATGACACTCCTGAATGGAGAAATCTCTCTCCAGAGGCCTTCATAATAGCGTGGCAGTTAGTTCAAGATATAACCCTACATTCAAGACGAGAAGACACAGACATACATAGAGTAATGCTGGTTATGACAGACAAGCAAAGGATCTCCCAGAATAACAGTATAGAGACTCTGCCAGGAAGAAATGACTCCTCCAATAAAAAACGTGCATTTTGTTTATTCCTGTAGGAAACTCCTGTTCTTACTGTAAATGCCATTTGTCTTTCCTCTTTCCTGGGGGAACCTGAAACTATGAAAAAGTCGCTCCCTCCACCTGGAAACAGAAGAATACATCACTTTTAACACACTGCCTGGAGGCTCCTACCATACCTGGTACTTTGTCCTTCAGGCTTTGTATTTTAATCTGTATATTTTTGTTTGCAATACAATAATATTGTTTGCAATAATGTACCTATTTTCCACCAATAAGCGCTCAAATAAAGATAGAAAGCTTATGTTCTGAGCAAGTCCCATGGATTTAGAGTTTGCAAAAGATTTTGTGTTAGATATTAAGGAAATATTCAGCAGAAGAAGAAGAATGAAGCAGTGGATCTCCATCACTGCAATCTTTACAAGAGTAGTCTGTGCAAACACGTGGCAGATAGTGTCATAATGGTGAGTCTGATCTGGGGCAGGAGAACAAATTATTCAGCATCATGAAGTTCTTTTTATGTCTGTCTTGCAAGCTTTGATTCTATGTAATGGATGTGATTTTCATATGATGAACAGCCAAATCCTCATTCATGTCACAGCAAAGCTGGTTTTGTATGTTGCTCCAATGCATTCCCAAGACCCACTACAAAAGCAAGATACAAACATAGGCATGGAGGACCACCAAGTAAGCACAGGCTGAGAGGTCCTCAGCAGGACATGGAAGGATCACAGGCACTCAGTGGTAACAGTTATCAGAAGAAGGTCTCCCAAGGTGAAGAGCTATACACAGAGCGCCTGCCTGTGTAAGGACTGCATATCGTTGCTCCAGCCTCAGGGCATGTCATATACATGAAGAACTAAGAAAGAACAGCCTGCCAACTCCACAGCTGAGCTCCCAACCACAAGACTCCCTGTTAAGGGAATCCTAAACAGGAAAGAGGAGCTGAGCTGCTCCACTTGGGCCAAGAGACAGGCCCTGTGGGTCCCTCAGAGTAGAAACTTCATCCTCATTCCTCATTAGCAACTTTTTTTCTGATAAAGGCTGTGGCACTTCACTACTTATGCAGGGCTTTCGTGAACAGCTTCAAGTCAGGCATCCCGATATGCCTTTGTGAGCAGACTTCTGAAAGCACTGCATTCAGGGACAGAAAATACAGTCTCTAGGCGCAAGGAATAAATCCTAAATCTTGCCTTGTCCTGCTTTTCTTTTTCTATGTGGGCTTGAGGAGTGGACAATTGCAGTTATCTTTTAATGCAAAGTCTTAGAAGCCTGTCTTTCTGGATTAGATTTCTAATCCAGTTCATCAGGCAAGTGTGGATTTTATCTGCTAATAGTATGTCTGCTGTGGACAGCACATGGTTTATAGAAGTGCCTAAGCAATGCTGTTGTCAGCAGCTCACAGACTCATTAGAGCATCAGTTCCTTATCAACTGTTATTTTCCAGCAGGAGTCCCTTTGTATGTCATCTTAACCTAAGACTCCTGTCTTCTGGTGAGGGTTTTCTTTTGATATCAAAAGGTATGAAAAAGGCAGAGGGGAAAACCTGGCCTGGACTAATGGATTCACCGTGATTTTCCTAATCCTCTAGCTGGAGGTCTTCAACTCATTTTGAAGAGCCAAAATGAGGAAAAAAGGCTGGGAAGAGGCAGGGTGTATGACTAAGGGGGCAGAATAAGAAGGTGATATGGCTGCCTGGATCTGTATCTCCATTTCTCTACACTTTCCTTCTTTTCCAGGGCCTGCCTTGTTCTCTTCTCCTTGTGTCCAACCCTCTACTTTCTTTGCTGCCTTCTTCTTTTAAACACGGATTCTGTTGGCCCTCAGTTCTCCTTTGGTGTCCATGACACATTTGGGGCTGAGAGATGAAGGCATCCATCAGTGATGTGGGGACTCCTGCCAAAGGGGTGCTTGGTGGCCCAGCCTGGGGCTCATACAGCCTGTACTCCATTCCTCGACAAGGACTTCCCAAAACCCTTTCTAGTATCCAGTCCACCACACGGCCTGCCTTCTTCTGTGCTCTGTGCTGAAAAGGACTAGCTGTACCTGCAAACCACCGCCCAGGTTTCTGTTTGTGTGTTTGCTTGTTTTCACCAAGAGCAATATTTACCAAATGTTAGCAAGTTTGATGATTTTATCAGCAATGCTCAGCCTGCAGCAGCTGCTGTTTCCAGCGCCTAAAAGAAAGCTGATGCAAACTGTGAGAACCTGCCAGCAGTATCTGGAAGCCATGAACCCACGACGAAAGAAAGCTGGGTTCCAACGCCTGCTCCTGCACAGACTGCCAGCACCCCAGCAGCACTGGGACTTGGCAATGGGAACAATGCAGACATGGAGATGTGTTTATCAGTAGGGACTAGGGTTTTTTTTTCTTTGTTTTTTAATACATATCTACATTGGTGAGCTCTGGTTGAAAAGAATTATCAAACACATCAGTCAAATCCATGAGTTCCCCTTCTTTTATGTACCTGTGGCTGGAAAAAAACCAGCACAGCACAGAGTAAAAATAGCGTATGTGTCACCCTGTGTCCCGCTGGCAAACACAGCGCTCAGATCTCTTTATCAAAGGTCAAGTCACCTCCTGATCATGGACAAAAACCCACTCACTTAGAGGAAAAGAGCCGACTGCGCACACCTACACTGAAAAATCAGCTGCATTATTAGAGAAGCTTGGGAAGGCAAGAAACTAGGGTTTAAGCTTCTACTGCTGAATTCAACAGAGATATCAAACCAGAGGGAAAAGCCCTTCTAACAACTCCCTTGGTGAATCAGGCTGTGGTTTTGACCTTGGCTACACTAAGGACTAACAGTCAGTCACCTCTCAGGTATTAGCTCAGATTTCTCCCTGCGATCCCTTTCTGACTGTTCTTGCTGTAACAGATTGTCTCCCCGATCCATGTTTCTCTTTAACCTCCTGCTGCTTGTTTTTCTGAAGGTTGAGAGTCACCCACAGATCTCTTCGCAGGTTCCCGGGGTACAATTTGAAAAAAGCGGTATCCTTTGGGGTTTTACTAAAGCACAGCCCTCTCCAGCCAAAGGACATTTGGGTCTCCTGGTGATGACATGGGAGCCTGTACAGAGACCTGCTGAAAGCATCGCAGGGCTGGCACGAACTTCAGAGCAGCATGAGAAGAAGCCAGTGGTGGGGAGGGAATGAAGGGACAGCAATACTGTGCATACGACTTCTGCATGCTTGAAAAGGGAAAATGGAGAGAGGTAACACTCTCCCCAGAGAACCTGGCCTCTGGAGCACTTCAGTCTCACCTAAGTGCAAAGGCATGTCACATCATTGCAGCTTAAGAAAATTAATGTCTCTGCAGCTGAAGACAAAATGGAGCACAGTCGATTATATAAAGTGCTGCCAATTATGGTTCTTTTATTCGCACACAGAAGTGACGGGCTGATACACGTGTGCCTAGAGCAGGGTGTTTCTGCTCATAAAGTGTCCACTTATCTCTGTTTAGATCCCTTCCTAGCCCTAAATACCTAAATACCTAAGGCTGACTTCTACCACTCTTGCTCAGATGAACAATATAATGGACTGTGGCCTCTGTGGTAAATGCAAGAAAAGATGAGGACAAATGCGCTAGTCCCACAAGATGAGGTTAACAGCAGTCTGGGAAAGTGGAAAGCAAGCTTATCTCCTGTGAAGCATAATGTCTGATGACACATTTTAGTTTAGCATAAGCCTACAGTAGTATTCCTATTTTATTTTATCACCAACATAACAGGGATCAGTGCAGGTATCCTTCCTGGCAAGCAGTATATTACTATGTAAACTACTCCATTATTGTTAATGGCACAGCTTCCAGAATAATGAATTGAATTCATATTTATTATAAGTAAGAATATCAAAATTTGGAGGTGTATAATGATGAGGGTACTGTGTATTTTTAAAAGTGAGGTCTTTCATTTTAATATGTTCTGTGTAATATACCTGAAATATTATGTCTTGTTTAGCAACATGTGCAAGAAAACAGAACTGTTCTCTTAGCGTTAATGATCCTTGTTAGATAAAATAGAAAGCATCTTAAAAAAATAGAACCATAAAAAGACATTAATATTTTCTAATGTTCTTGAATAACAATCTAATAAAATTAATATAACTTTCTACTAATGGGGCCATTTTCATTTCTTGGGCTAAAAAGCAATGAGCCATGTACAGCTGCAGAATCTGCAGTCTAAGAAACATGGAAATTCCTTGACCAAAGAGGTAAAAAGATTATAAAGATTTTAGGAGTTAAAATGAGTGTTTCTACTAATTTCAAACCTACTCTCACTCATGGTGTAGTCTTCTGAGCATCACAATTCCACCTCCCCTCTGTTGTGCCAATAGAGATACAAAAGGATCAGGAGGGACTGTGGTATGGTTTGGTTTGGGATTAAAACAAAGCTTTTCTTGGGGACCCTGCAGCTGGGAAAAACGCTTTGGAGCTCTATCCTAGGACTGTAGCACATGCTTCAGAAAAGGGGTGATATTGTTGCCCAGACCACTGGAAGGTTCAAAGCAGAAATGGACAGGATCTTGCAGTGACTCAAAAGAGAGGTGAGGCTCTGCGGGGCCTTCAAAGGTTTACTCACCACCATATATTTGAGCTAAGGACAAGCCACAGGATGTACCTGATGCAGCAGCTCAGTTTAAGGGAAAGCTTTGCTTTTCTAACTAAATCCTTTACTGTGTCTCCAACCTATATTCAACCTTTGGACGGAAAATGAGAATTTTATAGTGTGTCCATCCACATCTAGCAGTTAAGTCAGATTAATATATGTTATGAAGGTAAAGGACAATAGCTATTTCATGCTTGAATACTTATTCCCAAGTAAACATCTTTATGCAGATAGTTATTCAGGAACAGTTATGCTGAAATAGCTATTCCCATGCGACTGCTTAGCCCTGAGCAGTTGTGAATGCACAATATTTGCACCAATTCACTTGCAATTAGCTTACCTAAACTGGTGGAACTACTGTGGATTGGATCTGTTGTGCTGGAGGAAAAATGTACAGGCACAAGCTGTCCTTTGATGAAACCCTTTGTAAAAAACATGAGAGTTTCAAAACAAATTCTAGTGCTTCATGAACATTTCTGACTTTGAAAAGACACTTTTTGGATAAAAGCTTTTCTGTTTAAAACGCACTAGCTCTCCCTCAGATGCTCCCAAGGCATTCACGTGTTTTGGAAGGCACTGATATCCAACACAAGACAGTACAAGACTTACCCTTTACAATTTAGATTTCTTTGTCTGAATACTGGTAAGTTTTATCACCTGAAAATATACATGGCAGATAATCAGATAATCATGTAACAGAGCAAGAGAGAGATCCCATAGGCCCAAATTTTGCGTTTCTGCTTTCCTTCCTTTCCAGTTAATTATTATCCTTTATTATCAGAGTTCTGCTTCAAGACCCCAACTGAGAGTAAAGTTCCTTTGGACATGATGCTGTGCAGACATACAATAAAGATTTTATCATAAGCTTCAGTGATTTTACAGTCTTCCCTACTGGGACTGAGTCAAAATATCCAGTTGCTGATTCCTAAGACACTGATGGGGAAGTTAGGCTAACCAGGTCCTAATCCGGTTAGCATCATTCCATCTTCTCTACCAACACAATTGAAATGGTTAATGTTAGAGAAAATACACGACATTTTGTTCATGAAAGCAAATAAGAATTGCCAGAAAATGATTGTACTTTTCTCAATAAATGCCCATTCAATGAAGCTGAACTTTTTATTCTTCTAGAACAAGGCCTAGACAATACAAGTTGTCTAAACATCTAATTTCAATGTTGTTGGATATGGTTTTCTTCAAGCAAAAATAGCTTTTCCTTTAGAGATTTAATTTGAGCCATGAACATTATGAATTAAAATTAAAATTAGTATTAAAATGTGCCTAAAATCCTCCAGATGATTGAGAAGATGGTATTTTTATTAGCTCAAGCCAAAATATAGTCATAATTTCTGTTCACAAAGAAAATTTTAGATTTTGAATTATCATTCAGATTTGAAGCTAGTGATTTTTTCTATATGCTGAAACATTTTTGAGACAGAAACAGCATCTTCTTAACAGTTAGATTCTCCAGTCTCTATAGAATGGAGTTATAGGCAGCCACATGGAAGAACAAAGAGATACCTGATGTGTCCTTACCCTACTTTGGGGCTAAATAGCTAAGGTAAAGACTATTGGAAAAGAATAAATTAATTTCAGGGAATCCCTGAAAACTTTTAGTCTGATCTCATGTGAAGTACAGAACTTCCTTGAATTCCTGTTTGAATGCAATATATAATAAAAGCACAATATCTTCCTTTAATAAAATTGCCCTTAATAAAGACCCTACTATAACCTTAATTATGCTGTTTGAGACACACTGCTTTAATGCTGGTGATCTTTAAGCAGGAGGTTGGAGAAGAAACCTGCAGAGATCCCTTCCAACCATTAGTCCTGGTTCTTACATGGACATAGCCTAAGGCTTTCATACAGCTTTAGGCAAATTTTGCTGTGAGGGTGCTGACGGCTCCAGGCGCCTGCTCCGCCTTTCTGCTGATACTTACTGTCCTTGCTGAACAGTCAGCAGAAAGGAGCCCAGGTCCCTGCCTCAGCTGCTGCCCCACAGTCATGGCATACACGCTGAGAACCGAAGCCCATGCACACGCTTGGCTTCACCCACTCCAGTGGGGAAGGGGCTGTAACAAATCCGTGAAGACACAGTAAGATCTGACACCATCACGGCTGTTTGCTAGGCCAACTTGGCCTGGCAGACTAGGCTTAACAACATTTGCAAGCACGTCTTTTTCAAGCCTTGCTGAATGGATCAAGAGCTGTTATCTATCCTTCCCACTTGTACACTTCTAAGTACATGGTTAATGAATCATAGAATCACAGAAGGAGAATGAAGGAGACCTTTATTGAATGACAGTGTCTGTCTGTATCTCTAGGCAGTAATATTCACAAAAATGTGTTTGCTGAAAGGATTAGCACACAATAGGATTATTCTAGTTTTATATCCAGCACGTACAAAATTCATTCAGTCCTGGGGACACACAGTCATAGGAAAGGTAATTGCAAGATTCTTACTTGGGGCAGCAAAATACCACTTTTCTCAAAAACATGACAGATTACAAAATGGCTGATCCTGCTCTTTATGTGGTAATTCATTATCATCTGTTATCAGAAACAGATTTACCAATTCATAGATGTAAGGAAAACTCATCTTTTCCAAGGATACACTATAAATCCTCACTTGTCAGCTTTACCCTGAAAAATGCAAGAGCTCTTTTACTCTGACCTGCTAATGTAACCTTTCCAGAAAATACAAACAGCTCAATATACTCCAGAAAAGCAAGTTAATTTATATCCCATTTGACAATATGAGTAATCATTCATGTGACTGTCAAGTTGGATTACTGCTGCTCTCATTTTATATCTTGAACTAATTCAGTACCCAAACCATTTCTGTGGAGGCCAGCAGTACTGACAGGGCAGGTTTATCTGCCTTAGATAACTGGAGTGAAAGAGCAGCCACACTGAAGAAACGAGCATGTTGAACAGACCAGGAGACTGTCCAGCCCAGGTTAGCATGCCCCTCGAAGCCCAGGTACATATCTGCTGGTAGAAGCCCACAATCTCCTCACTGGACTTCTTTATTCTTCTTTCTTTATGTACAGTGCAGCCCGTGGGCAAGGCAGCAGCCCTCCACAGGTACATCTATGCTACGTTGGGTGGAGACTTCAGAGATCAGTGTGCTTCCTCAGAAGCCGCTCTCTTGGGTGCCTCCCCGGTGCACTCACTGTCTTTGCTAGTTTGGGAGAAGGAGAGGGAACATCTTGTGTTTTGATGTTCCACTCACTTGCAATGCCAAGTACCTTCAGATCAGAATTCATACAGCACAAGGACAGTAATCAGACTGTGATGATCATCTTTCATTACCAGTGATGATCTTTCATTACCTGTGACGATCATCTTTCATTATCCCTTGTCTACATTGTTAGTAAATGTATATTCATACAGGACATGGCCTGTTTAACCCACCATTATTTTTGGATATGGATATGCTCCTTTTTTTTTTTTTATCCCCAGTGGATAAAAACAACCCCGATGTTGGACACACAACGTAATGTTTCCCTAAGAATATCTGTATGTTGGACAGTAAGCTGCTGAATACAAAAAACAGGACAATTGCAACCTTCTGGGCTCCAGCCCTCCTAAAGCACAAATCCGGTCATTGAGACCTTCAGTGGGATTTATCAGACTTCATGTGTCCGTCACCCTCCCTTAGTGTCCCAACAGGCAGAGAGAAATGGGCAATTTGATGGCACACTTCACTGTATCCTGATGCAGACTCGTAAAATAAATGCAGCAGTTGAATTACAAAAGCTTTTGTTCCTCTCCATGTCATGGAAGGGGACCCAGTGGGCTAGCTCAGATGCAGATATCTACACTGCAGACACCTCAAGCTGGGTGAGACCATTGCTAGCCCTGATGCAAGCTGTGTTCCCACTTAATAACAGGTAATCTGTTTGAAGAAAGAAATTCAAACTTTGGCTTTTCACTATTTCTTGTCTTTTTTTTTTTTTTTTTTCACAGCTAGGAGACTTAAAATCACAAAGAATGATTTCCCACTGTAAGATCTGAGGTTTAGCTCTTTGTTCCAACAGATGCAATTTTCTTTGCACAATATTCCATGTATTTGAGCCCCAGTAGCCTATTTATAAGAGTTTCACTTGTTCTCAAAGTAATATCTATGCACTGGATGTACCTGTATCTTGAACAGCTCTCACAAAGATTTCTGATTTGCTAAGTAGACTAGGAATCCTTTTCTTTAAGTACATTCTTTCCTTTTTTGAAGGTTTTTACAAAATAACTGCTTCTCACAGGCATACTGGCTCTCCTCAAAATAAATTCTCATTTTGTTTTATTATTCTTCTTCTTCTTGCAAATCTATCCAACTTGTATTTTGCAAATCCTTTCTTAGGATATGTGATTTTGTTTTTCTCTGCACGTTCTGTTGGATCTTGCTGATCTTGCAGTCCACTACGCACTATTCTGTTTTCCTTCTGAACAGCTATTTTTTTGCAGCCTGACAAATTCTGACTGCTTTTCCTCAGCTTAAAAAAGGAACTTTAGCAGTTCTGTTTATCTTTTGAGTCCCTGATACCCCACCTGGGCTCAGATTCTGCAAAACATCTGAAAATGTATATTCAGCTCCGCAATCTCAAATATGTTATAAATGAGGCAGCAGTTCCTCCCTTTCTTTCGGCTTCTCCTATTAAGCTGGTATCTTTCAAATGCATCATTCTTTCTCAGAGCACAGTACTCTTCAAATATCTGTGACTGTCTAGCTGTCATACTCTTCCTCACGTAAATACAGCTATAAAATCTAGTGTGTCCAACCCATTAATATTAAAATAAAAATAGCTACCTCTCACATGTCTTCCTTTCCAGAAGGTCTATTTGCATTCATGAACAGATAAAATTCTTACCACCAGTGATGCTTCCAGTTGGCAGCATTTCTGGAAGTGGTTTATTTTTTGTGCAATGAAGAGAACCGTCCAGATTGTTAGTTTTGAGATGAGCTCTCACCTTGCAGATTTTGAAGCTGGGGCTGCAGTAATTGGTCAGATGAAGGGGTCTGACCTCCTTCAGTGCTGTGGAAATTGTCAGTGAGGTGCATTGGGCTTGGTGATTACATCAACCTAGGTGGTCTTGGCTGACTCAGAAACCAAGCTGATATTTCCAAGAAGAGAATAAGAGAACACTTAGAAGTAAGAGGCTTGCTGATCTGGAAGAGAGTTTGGAGACATATGGCTTGCATGTCTTTGTTGCATCAACATCCTTTTTTACCTGTCTTGAATTAGCTGCTGAAATACAGAAATGCCCCCACTGTTTAAACTTATAATAAAATGGTGTTTCTCCAAAAAAATAAAGGGTTTCTCCATTTATTTTAAACAGTAACAGTGGTAACTGTATGAATTCATGATCACTATTTTTTCTAGGATGTCGCACACTGCATTTCTCAAATGAACCTGCAGAACTTTTAATTTCTGGAGGCTGGAAGCTTTTCATTTCTAATAGGCTGGAGTGAAATTCACTAAAACTATTATCACAGCAAAGAGACAAAAAAAATCTCAATGCAAGAGAATAATTATTAATCAAGAATTGTGCTAACAAAGTCATTTATAAATGAATGAACATTTTGTTCCCTGGAACATTATGTGTAATGTTTTCTTTTTCAAGTGTCACCTAATGGCCTATGAAGGTTACGTGACTCAGACTACCTATGCCACAGAGAGCTCTAACTCCAGGGCTAGGTGTTAACCTCAAACTGGAGATCCGTGGAGTGTCGCTTCACTGGGAGTAGGACAGCTCTTTTGGGATGATGCTGTGCCTGAACTACTGATTCCGACCCATTTCTGAACTTGAGCTGGCAGACCATTATCGTAATATATTGCCAGTCTCTTAGAGGCCATATTTGTGGTAGGAGCAAGACTGCTGTCCTCAGCCTTCTCAGCATGGAGGATTTGTTCAGACCTCATATATTTGTGGGAGCTAATTCCCTCTGCAGTTGTGTTCTTTGGGGCCAGGTGCTTTCCAAACAGATGCGCCGTCACTCTAAGGAAGGAAGGTACCCTAGCTTGCACACAGTACGGTGGAAGCAAGGCTGTGCTGTTACCAGGCACAGAGTAGCACGTCCATGCCACCTTGTACCACATCATGTAGCTTTACTGCCTCAGGTTTTTACTAGTTCTGTATCGCTGCATTGCATTCCAGTTCCTAGTGAGGATGTGTCCAGAGATGATTTGTGACTGACTACCACTTATCTACAGGTAGTGGACTCAAAGGCATGTAATAAGGTGCCCCTGTTGATAAGCTATAAAACACTTGCAAGATGTTCAGCAGACGTCCAAGGGCAGGTGAGCTGATTCAATCACGTCCATCAAATAAGGCAAGTCTTGCTTCTCCCTCCTCTGCTCCAAGCCATGCACTCACTCTCATGAGTGAGCACAATGGCTGTGTGCTCACTGGAGCATACTGTGATCCACCTGGCTTGCTAAGATAGGAAAAGAATATCTACCATTTTCACTGGGTGATTAAAAGTTTAAAGAGCACCAGAAATGGCTGGCAGAAGATAAGCAGCAAAAATATGTGGCCAGGAGGGGTAAGCGGGAATCCTCCTTTTTGGTGGCAGTCAGTGATTATGTTTGGTGGAAACATAGCTCTGTTCAAGACTGATCCATGAGGCTGAAGCAGCTATAGATGAAGAGAGAGGATCACAATGAATAGGTACGGCTTATAAAGCTGTAAGGGAAGTCTCCAGCAACAGACCCACATCAAGACTTACAGGTTTGTTTCCATCAACAGGGATATTGATCTGAACTGAGATACTGCAGCACCCCAGGCCACTGTGCTTCCAGCAGATAAAACACAGGTACAGTCAGACTTGGGAGCCAAATCATCATCTCTCCACAGGAGCAGATATGAAGCTTTCAGATATTTGGGGAAAAAGGGATAGAGAGCAGATTTTGTGGCAACTTGTGCAATATGGCATGTAGAGTGGACTTCAGACATGATGCTTGGGATCAGGAAAGCAGGAGATAAGCTATTTTATAAGCTTATTTGTTTTTTATAAAAAAACACAGGACATGGAAAAGAGGGCGCTTCCTGGTGGCAATGCTGTTGTGAAGACATGAAGACATGAAAAGGAGTGAAAGGTAAAGACCAGAAAAGCAGCACAGCTTTTCCCCACGCTTTTTCCAAAAATTTAAACTTTTTGTGACTTTGCACACAGATTTCAGCAAGCCTGAAATAAGCGCTCTCCCCCAATAGTACAATGTGGTGCATGTAAAGTTTATGTCTTGATGGGAAAAGGGTTGCTGTGCTGCACAGGGCACTCAGCACGGTAGTGTCTGTCCAGGACTTCTCTCACCACACATTATTGGGGCAGAGCCATGCTTTGCGTTGTTGGTCCCCTTGTGCTTTGTGAGCAAGGTAAATGTGGCAGAGAAATCCTTCTGAGACCTCTATTAAGGAGGGATTAAAATAATTGGAGGTTTCTAAAAGGGATTTGAAGGGGGGGCGGGGAGCATGGGAGAAAGTGTAAACCTGAAGAGATTCATCATTAGGTTCACATTTCAGATTTCACTGACTTTCAACATCTACTGATTATCAGTTCCTTTCAGCAGCTCTGCCTTATTAGGAAGGTAAATTACTGGCAAGAACTGAAGAAATTGCTATCACACACTGCTACAAAAATACTGTGTGATTGGCATGAAATGAGTCATATGTTACTCAGTGTGGGAGAAACCTTACCTGCCTGAAAATATTTCCTTGTCGTCCTGTATAATCCTTTCGGCAGTACAGTCTAACACATAAAAGCAGGGTCACAGTGCTCTCAGACAACTCACATGTTTCGGCTGTCTCCTAAAAACATCAGCTGCTGGTACTTTTAATCCTTAGCACAGTGATGGAGGGAGCCACTTTCTGCAGTGTACCTAACGGAGTCTTCTTTGACAAAGGGATAATTACAGGTAGGTTGAGAAATTATACCTAAGAAATTGTAGGTCAGTTGACTAGAGCTCTTATGACATTTGTTGCATGGTGTATATCAAAAGAATAGTGTAAAAAGAACTCTTTACAGCCTCAGGCCATAAAATGTTGTACAATCTCATATGGGAGATCTCTTCCAAAAGTGTGAGCCTAGTAATTCCTTAATCAAAGGAGTATCCTGCAAAATGAAGGTAACAGCTCAAAGGTCCTGAAGGGATATCTGGTATTGTGCATGCCAGTCCACAATACTTTCATTAGTATTCTAATAATCTTCCTTCTTGAGCTGGCTGCCTACAAAGAGTAGATGTAGGTACTTGGTGCAGTTGCTTGATCCTATCTGCTAACATGTATTTTCCATAGGCAATACGGCACTATGGTGGGAAGCTTCCACATAAAAAATCAGCATTTGGACAATGAAGATGTTCACAGCCTGGCTCTTCCTTTAATTATGCATTCCTGTAACTGCTGAATTTAAAACGCTGCTGTATCACAGGTTGGTTGCATTTTAAGGCATCTTTGTTGACTAAACTACTGCATGAGGTTCAAAGCCCTGGTGAACCAAGCTCTGGTGCTATAATAAGTAGCTATCAGAGGAAAGGAATGAAAAGTCAGGCTCCTCCATCTCACAAGGTGAGACTGCTGGAGTATGTAAGCATATTGTTTTTTCCCTTGTACATCCAGATTACATTTTCAATGAGGCTGATTACATTTTATGAGGCTGTTACTATGTATTTTTTTCCAACTTTTTCCCAAGAATAATTTTGTTGTAAAACTTCAACTGTTTGGCCATGAGTCAGAGCACAAAGAGAGTGTTATACAATGCAACACTCTACCTGGAAGAGAAATCTCTCAGTCTTCAGTTCTCTTTTCAGATACCAGTCATTGTATGCCACAGTCTCACCACTGCGTACTTCTGTTCTCCCCCAAGCCTCTGCTTCCATTTAGAAAGTGAAAGTTACCTGAGTTTTAATTCATTCTTTAATTCACTTTAATCCTAAAATGTCCTAAAATGGTACAGAAAGAAATGTCTCTTTAAGAGCTCATTTTTATCATCACCACAAGCTGTGGTGATAGGACCCCTGCCCTAGATTGGATACCACCACAATATAAATTAATCATAATGCCAATGATTGTGAGATGGCTTGAAATGGATGGCAGAGTGAACAGATACTTCCAGCTTCACCTCAGCATTAAACTATAACATTTAAAAGCTAATGAGCTAAAAAAGAACGAATGAGAAAATTAATAATGCACTGCAGAGTAGAGCATTCAAGAGAAACTTCTCCTCCTCTCCATACCAGGGCTAATTAATGTGATCTGTTCTAATAAAAATAACCCTAAGCACTAGTGATTCATTTTTAACACCCCATATTCCAAGTTAATGTATAAATGCTCTTTGTAAAACTACAGAATTTGAGTAGTTATGAATCATGCCACTTAACATGGCACTTTCAATTGTGCAAGAAAATCCAAGGACACTGATTTTTCAAGTGGTTTATTGTATTCATATTGCTATTAAGGAGTCCAAGTGGTTGTTCTTCTATCAAATAAATGCTTTTTTTCTTGTACCGGTGCATGTGTTACATGCTCCCAAAAGAAGACTACAAAGTTTGGACCAATTTTTGCACTAATTTATAGTCCATGCAGTCTTACTGAAGTCAAAGGGGTTTCACAGGATGTAACCGGTTGCAGTTTTGGCCTACTCTGTTAAAATACCATCAGTGGGCAAGAAATTGCTATAACGATCACCACAGAATGCAAATTAGCTAACTCACCTTAAAGGGAACATTGTCACATTCTAAGAAGAAGAACACGACTTTCAAGCTTACATGAAAACTAAAGGGAGTCATGAATCAAGTTTAAAGTTTTTTAGTTTAAAACCATTGCCCCTTGTCACTACAGGCCCTGGTAAAAAGTCTCCATCTTCCTTACAGGCCCACTGTATATATTGAAAGGCCACAGTGTGTATATACAGACATACTGTATATGAATGCTTCCTAGGAAATGTTCTGAAAAAGAAGCAAATTGATTGAGAAACAAGTGAGATTTCTTGTCAGTATTACTCCTTTCAGAAGAACTGTCATCCAAAGTTATTTTTAACTTTAGACTTACTACAGTAGAGACTAAAACGATGAAAAAATAAACAAGGGCATGGTAAATTGACAACTAATGGTACACTGTTTTTTTTCCCTTAGTTTGGCAATATCTTCAGTAAAATAGCACATACATGCTGTCCATGGGTAGTAGATTTGTTCTGTAGATGTAATTATAGTAGGCAAAAATGTTTTGGAAATGGGTTGAAGCAAATGTCAACCTGATTGTTGGTTGTGCTGTTGCATATGACCAGGGAGTATTAATTATGAGGAGACGCTAGTTATTTCTCATTAACATCAACTGTTCCTATGTCAATACTTGATATAAGGAATCTTCATAGGCAGACTGCTAAAAAATTAAAAATGGAAATCACTGAGTAGACTAGCTGTCTTGCGAACTTCACGTAACTTGACAACATCCATGAGTCACCAGGTGATTTTCAAGGCATAGAACTCATAATTAAAGAGCTTTATTATTAATACATGGGTTGTTAAGAAATTTTGGCTGTTAATAAAACTGCATGTATTGCAGTTTATTTGGACCTTCTGTTATAGATATACTTAAAATATGTGGCTGTATGTACATATAATTCGTGTTATGCTTGTATAAGCATTTAAGTATGTATATTGGTGTAACCTTCTCCCTACTTTCCTTCTGGGGCTAACAGGATGAAGAAACCTGGGGGAAATTCTCCTACCATTGGAGAAGAGAGAGAGAAATAAATGTGCATCCACTACAATTTTGCTTCCTTTTAGGTCTGCAACAATGCTTGCACAGTATATTCATAACATGTGAAAGGTGTATGCCAGATCAGTATAAGAAAAGAGAGGGCTTGGCTGTTAGCTGTGTCCTAATGTTTGAATAGATCGCTGCAACCTGCACTCAAGGAGAGGGCCTGTGGACAACATAAATAATGATGACTGGTCTGAAGTGCTCACGTTTCCTATACTCAGTGTTTATGCAGGCAAGCTGGAGATGGAGGCAAGAGAAGACACAACTGTAGGGGTATAAGGCAAAATATTCAGTGATTCCCTAAGCCCTGCGTAACACAGGCCACTGCATTTCACCCAGGTGTGCATGGACAAGCCTTGTGCTAGACTAAAGGAAACTTTCCAGACTGGCATCTAGTCCAAATATAAAGATATCAGGGAACAGAGAGCCCATTCCTTCCCTTGCTGGTTTGTTCCTTTTGTTAATTGCTTCCAATAGAAAAAGTTCTGCCTAATTCCTCATTTGCAAATGATCGTTTCCATCTTCTGGCATTGATTCTTCTTATTCCTTTCTCTCTAATTCTTTAAAGTTCACTATTCCTCTGTGATAGTCTTATAGATTGGAAACGAGTAATTTGTCAGGTTTTGTTTTAACAAACTAAACACACTAAGCTCATTAATTTGGTCCCAGAGAAGAATTTCGTTCAGCTCTCAAATATTTCTGTGGCTCTTTATTGATCAGCTACAGATTTTAAAAAGCAATCCTGAAAGGATGGAATACTCCAGTGCTGGGTTTATTTATCCCAAATACACAACGGAAAAAGTAATCTGACTATGTCTACTAATTATTGCCCTGATTATAGATTCAGATGTGATACTAGTTCTTTGTACTACCACATCTGTTTGCTCAACGCAGTCTGTAAAACACTTTCATGACCACTGCTTCTCAGAAGCCACTCTTCCATTCTGTGTGTTCTCTATATGGTGTTACCACCTTGTACTTGTACTTACACGTGTACCTTTGCTGTTGCCTGCATTAAAACCACAGCTTGGATGAACTAAGGGTACTAAGCAGTCCTGATCAGTCATTCTGTCTGCACATTCTTGTTTGTGGTGACTGTGTTGATCTGCAGTTTGACGGTTTGCAGTGATTTCAGAGACTGGATGAAGCAATTTAATGGCTTAAACTACCTCAATGGGCTTACACTTGATAATACCAGTGTTTCAGATGCCAATGTTTCCTACCAACTCTTATATTTTAGACCTTTACACAGAGTGTGAGCCAATCCTCTTTTTGATTCTGCACTGTAATCTGCTTTCTTGCTTGGATCCACATCAAGGGTGGTTATGAAATAAATCTTGGGCATATTGCTGCTCCTTCCTGGAAGGACCCCACATTGTCTGCTGCCAAGATTGATGAAACAGGTAGACAGCTTCCTCTCTGGCTGGCTTTAAGCAGTGTGGACACTGCACCCGTGGCTCATATGCTGCCTGTAAGTGGCACTGTGGCTGCATGGAAGTGGAATGGTCTCCAGCAGTTTTAACTATGTTGGCTCTGAAAAGATGGTGTGAATGTAACCTCACTTACTAAGGGCTTAATCCGTTCAGTTTGTGCTTTGTGGCACAGTACTGATTTTTAACAGGAATGCCAAAACAAGTTAAATGCTCTGAAGAGTTCAAGTAACAGATATCACTACCTTTAGCAGTAGAACGGAAACAGATTAGCATGGAAATATTACTTAACATTTTGTAACCTTCTGTACATCAGCATCACACCCTCTCCACCTAATAATGGGACTTTGCTTTGTGTTTGTTTATTGCTAGCACTATATTTTTTCCCCTTTCATTTCCTTATTCTTATGCATAATTTATATTTAACATAGTGTTATTTTTCCCATATTTATTTTTTGTCAGTGTCTATGTTCATGTTCACTGGCCGATCTCTTTTCACTGCTAAAGAAGGGACTTGAACCCACCACTGTGGGATTTTTCTATCCTGATCACTTAAGGGCTCACATTCACTGCATATGGAAGCACTGTGCAAAGTTAGTGTTGACTGATTTGTTACACGTGGCCATGAAGACGTATTAGATTTGGTGCTCACAGCTGAAGAGCGCACTGCCTAAGCCACCAAACTCTGCCACTTCCTCTGCCACCTCTGAGCCCTGCCTCACTTTGCAGTGTGGCTATAATCTAATAAACTCTTCTGCAAGGTTTCTTCCTTTTCATCCACTTTCTTGTGGCTACACTTTTCTCATGATCTATTTCACTAATAATTTTCCTTAGACATGAAGAATCTGTCCATGTGAAACAGAAAATATGTATCTTACAGTTGGGACCATCTCTGTCTTCACAAGTTCACAGTAATCAAGTCGTGGTTGCTCATATCCAGATAGCATTTAGCTTTCATTTCAGAAATTACTTCATTTTTCTGAATTCAACATGTCCCTGTAAATCCTCAAGGCTGATTTAAGGAAGAAAGTTGTAATAATTTTTACTTAAAAGGAAAAAGTAATTGAACGTAAGCTACTTCTAATTATATTGCATTGATGGTGAGGAAAGGGAGTGCATACGGCAAAGTACCCAGCTACTCATTAACTACTGCCTCTTACCTCATCGTATTAAGGTATTGTTTAACATCCGGTGAGGAAATCAATAAAAAAACTTAAGATTTTCAGTCCCTAAAAGTCACCTTCAAAGACCTCAGTAGATATGGTTACTGATTACAATGAGGTTTAAAATAATTATTTTCTGCAGAGTGCAAATGCCCAAGTACTTCTTAGAAGTTGCAATTATATTTCAGTGCTCAATACGGGAACATCAGTATGTCTCCAGAACTTAGATTCCTCATAAAAAGACATTTTTTTCCCATAAGTTACAGACAGGTACTTTAGGAGAAAGATGTCATGGTTCCTCTCTTTTGATTTAAGATTGGTCTAGAGCGGTCGCCGTTGCCTACTTGGACTTCTCCAAGGCTTTCAATACGGTTCCCCATGGCCTCCTCCTGGAGAAACTGATGCATTATGGCCTGGACAAGTGGTCTGTGCAGTGGGTGAGAAATTGGCTGATGGGCCACACCCAAAGGGTGGTGGTAAATGGCTCTTATTCAAACTGGCAACCCATCACAAGTGGGGTCCCCCAGCAATCGATATTGGGCCCAACGCTCTTCAATATCTTCATAAGTGATCTGGATAATGGGATCAAGTGTACCTTGATGAAGTTTGCAGATGACACCAAATGGAATGGGGAAGTAGAAACTTCAGAAGGCAGAGTCACCCTGCAGGAAGACCTGGATAGGCTGGAAGAGTGGGCTAACATGAACCTTATGAAGTTCAACAAGGACAAGTGTAAGGTCTTGTACCTGGGAAAACATAATCCAGGAGTGCAGCACAGGCTGGGATCTACCTGGCTGGGGAGCAGCTCCGTGGAAAGGGACCTGGGGGTCCTGGTGGACAGGAAGCTCAACATGAGTGAACAGTGCGCTGCTGCGGCCAAGAAGGCCAATAGGATACTGGGTTGCATCAACAAGGGCAGCACCAGCAGAGATAAAGAAGTCATTATCCCACTCTACTCAGCGCTTGTCAGGCCACACCTGGAATACTGTGTACAGTTCTGGTCCCTGTTATACAAAAAAGATGTGGACAGGCTGGAGGGGGTCCAGAGAAGGGCCTGCCGTATGAGGATGGGCTGAGAGAGCTGGGTTTGTTCAGCCTTGAGAAAAGGAGGCTTAGAGGTGATCTCATCACCATGTACCAGTACTTAAAGGGGAACTACAAAGAAGATGGAGACTCCCTTTTTACAAGGAGTCACCTGGTGAGGACAAGGCGTAACGGGTGCAAGTTACTCCCAGGGAGATTCCGATTGGATGCGAGAGGTAAACTTTTCACAATGAGAACAGTCAATCGTTGGAATAATCTCCCCAGGGAAGTGGTTGACTCCGCTATGCTGAACACGTTTAAGACTCAGCTGGACATGGCGCTGGGCCATCTCATCTAGATTGGGGTAGAAAGGTTGGACCAGATGATCCTTGAGGTCCCTTCCAACCTGGTATTCTATGATTCTATGATTCTATAGAATTTTTCACATGCCAGTGTGATTTTTCAGCTTATGTCTCTGGTTTTCCTTCCTTCGTGTTTACTCTTTTGAAGTGCTTATGGCTAGCAAACATGCTCAGTCATTGCATTCACTTTGCCAATACTTTAAGATTTCTCCCATTTTCTCTCATTTTAACAGGAATGTTAAAAAGAATATGAGACTATACATGCTTCAAGTTGTTTTCGTCCTCCCTGGAGATGGGTGATTGCAGCTCTGTGGAACACGCTAGGTAACTTCTCTCCTAGGATTTGTAGACTGTGCTCAGTAGCAGTGGTTCTGCACAACTAGACCTCCTATCCAGCAAGGTACAGCAGACTGAGGAGAGATAACTTTGGGAAAACAGATTTCTACAGGTCTCTGAAGAATATGGTTTAGATAGAAGAAGTAGAATTGACAAAAAAGAATAAACTATTGATGACTTAATTGATTGCTGATTGACTGATTGATTGATTGATGCATTGAAGCCTTTATAAGCCAGAGGCTGGTGAGAGGGACTGGTGTTAGCAGACCTGAATGTCCCATTGCTTGCTAGATGAGACTGAAAGAGGAGGGCTGAGCATCCAATTGACGTTGTTTAATGGGAAAAAAAGTGGGACCTGTGTTATAACAAGAACAGGGAGCCCATGCTTAAAGAGTGGCTGAGAATGTGTAACAAATGTGTAAATGGAAGGGAGTCCCTGTGTAATAGAGTCAACTGAATCCTGCTATTACTAATAGGCAGAAGACTGTAGTGGCTGGAGTTTCAGCTTTCTTTCCATTTGTACTGCAGTGGCTGGCCTCCACAGGCTCAGCTTGAGGCTTTCAGTCTGGGGCATTTTGTGGATAACAGCTTCTGATTCTCCTCCTCCTTTTCTCTCTTCCTCTTTTATTCATTGTGCTTCAAGCCAAAGCTTGAGGCAGCAGATGGATTTAACAGCATGGGATCAGCAAATTCCTGTTATGATGAACTGAGAGAGAAAAAACCTAACTTAGCTCTATTGATGCAAAGGGGAATAATTGCTTGTGAGTCACCGGAGCTGGGATTTCACTTCGTGCATCTAGACTCCTCCTGAGTACTTGAAAGTGGAAGCTCTGGGAGGATCTGACTCTTTTAATGGCATTCTTATGGAGATTGCAGAAGACGTTAATGAAGTAAAAAATTATCAAGACAGTAATACTTATTTTACATGAAAAATCATATTAACAAGTTGAGGATGATGATATTTATAAAACAATTCCAATTAAAGTAGAGCAAGCTCTGTTTCTGATGTACCTTGATTTCCTTAAGGAATATCAGGAATATTTTCTGGTCATTAAGAAAAGACTGCTCTCTTGGACAGTACCCTATAGATTAACATGTAGATGTTACAAGTAAACAGTAGGTGGCCTCAGAACATTAGTATTGCTTTTCACTGGAACACCTGTAAAGTGAGGCCAGGAGCCCTGCTGATTCTCTGTGGCTGGGTACAGTTCCTTCTCTAATTGTATGAAACATGCTGAGATGCATTCTGCAGCCCAGCGCTGTTGCTTTCACCTGGAACAGGGCCGTGTGCCAAACTTTAATGTAAGCTCATGTGACCTAATTTTTCTTTTGCTGTTTTAAACACATTTTGACCATTGTCATGTTTCAGACATTGGAAGAAATATCTGTGTTGCACAGAAAAAAATTATGAGATATACAATTCTCATTATTTGATGTGGCATAACAGATATACTAGCTACCTGTGGCGGTGAAGAAAGACTGGAAAATCCACTTGCTGCTTTACTGACAAATATCTTCTACTCATATGCCTTGCTTTTCAAACATCCAACAAATAACAACATCTGGTGGTTTTGGAGATGATGACTGATTGGCCATGAACCAGTCCAAGAGTTGGCTTGTCTTCTTTAAGGAAGTTATTGCAGGCAATAAAGAACTCAGACCAAACCTGTGGGCCTCGGGGCCCTGTCAGTTTTCGACCTTGGTCAAGGTTTGGTCCCATCAAGTGCAACTTATATCATGAGCCTCTAATCCTGGGCCTAAACTCTTGTGCTTGAGGAGAATCTTTGATCGCAGAGTCCAGACCCTGTGTATGATGAATGTCAGTTTGCAATAGCCTAATCTGTTCCACCTGTTCCATCTCTTCCAGACTGCCAGATCATTTCAACAGCTGGGAGAGAGAGGGTCTGCTATTGAATCTACTGTTTAATTTTTTCATTGTTGACTCCTCAGAAAAAAAAATGTGAAGTTAAACAAGTCAACAGAAGCCTTGTGCACTAAGATTCAGTCATTATAATCCATATTGAGACACAGGGAATGAAAGTGCAGCAAGTTTCATGCTTCTCTTTTCTTTGGCCAAGGTGAACACCAGTGTGTCACCATAAAAGGACTGGTTATCAGTTAAAAGCAGAGCATCTATCTTCAGTCCACTAAGGACTTGCAAAGACTGGGACAGCAGAGCGAGGGGCTGTCGAAGCCAAAGGAAAGCAAGACCCTGCTGCATACAGTCCTTGTCTTTGCAGGACCATTCAGCAAGAGAAAACCAGCATAATACTGGAATTTTCTGTATGAAATCTAGCAAGCATCTTCTAACACAGGCTACAGGGCAGAGGAGGAATAGTAGCTGTAAGAGACAAGTACTGTGCTTAGATATAGCTGAGGCCTTTCCAACTGTGGGATACTCATTTTTTCCAGTGTAGGGTGCACGCAATGGCCTTGCTACCCTGTACCCTACCCCGTGGTGCATTCACAGAGGTATTTTACATGCCCATTCAGCCCTTTATAAAAATTTTAGAGAGGCTGCTCTTTCTGTTAGAAACTGTGGAAAACCCAGTGCTGGTATCACTCCAGTACTGTTGAATGTTTTGCAATTACGTAGGATGTTTTATAACAAGCATATCCCATGTAACATATTAATTGACTGCTGACTGATTAACTGACATTTATTCCTGTTAACTGAGCTTATTTTTCACTATGTTTTCTGGTAAAATTTGACCAGATTTAGCTTGAGTATCTAATTTTTAAGTTGATCAGCACTAGAGTTCAATGTTCAATTCCTTTTCACATTTATAATTTGACAGCAGAAAAATCAGCCAAGACAGTTTTACTGAGGCAGTGACCCATGGAGCGCTATAGGAGAAGTCCTCTGTTCCACAGCTTTTGCCTCTCTGGACAGTTTTAGTTCCCAATCATAATCCCACAGGCAGGGCAGGCAAGCAGCCTTTCAGCAGGCACTTGAATGACAAAGGAGCATTAGGTTTGCCAACCTGGGGTAGCAAATTCATGCAAATTCCATAAAATACCATAGACTTTTAAGGCTAAAATGTTGTGCTTGGAGCAGGAGGGGAATATGTTCTTGGTGTCTCCAGTTGTTCCATAAACACGAGTTGCCATGAGCTCATCCTTAAAAGCATATAGTCTTTCACAGGAGAAGGGGACAGAGAAAGCAGCTTTGCCTGGAGGGGAATGTATCCTTCCTCCCTCTTCCTACTTTTACAGTGCAGTATTAAGGATGCTACCAAGACATGGCACTAAGCTTATTTTTGTTGCTGATGGAACTTCATGTCTCTGCCAGAGAGAAACAGCACTACAGAAAACACAGTGGCAGCTCCAGCCTTTCCAGAAAAGATCTTCAAAGGAAAAACTGTAGGAGTGCTGCCATGGGAGTAACGAAACTTTTTGCCTGAGAAAAGCATTTTATCTTGCATCTACATCCATCAGCAGAGCCACCTCTGAACATCTCAAGGTTGGCCCTGCACATCAGGAGGGTTGGCTGACACTGCAAAGCCAGGGCTCTAGGGAGCACAGCGGTGTTAGAGACTGCCCTATGTGTCCTAGGATGCCCCACTGCCCACAGCAATCCTGTCTGCCCTGTTCAAAGGATGCCTGCTCAGCCTGTCCCCTTCCTTTCACAGCTTCTATGATGCTCTGCATGCCTTTATCACCTCCCCTGTATGGCAGTTATTGGATCAAATTGTAGCTGCATGGTAGATACTGAGTGAGCTCTCAAAGCAGCAGGGACGGACATGAGGTTAATTACCATTTGACCTCCCAGGAGCATGAATACATTAACAATTTATTGAGCCTGTCTTTCACTCAGTATCCCATGTGGAGCAAAGGACAGGCCTGGACAGCATTGCGCTGCTGTGGCAATGGCAGCAATCTGCATTTGGCTCATTAGAGAACATGATTTGACCTGCCTGAACTTCAATGAGTGCTGACATTTAGCTGAGAATGGAAATTGTCCTGAAATGCCCCGAATCCTGTCCTGCCATTCAAGTTCATCTGCATTATCCTGCTCCTGGCTGCACTCCAGCACATGGGAATCCCCAGTGTCCTCCGCTGCGAGTGATCAGCTGGCAGAGGGAGAGGATGTGCAATTTTCCCTCGCCGTGGAATTATCATCCATGTGTGAGATAAGAACATCCCTCGTTCCTTAATGTCATTTCAAAAGAGCCCTGCAATTTCACTTGCATTACAACAGACCCTGGCCTAACAATCTGAAATGCTGTTCGATGAGTTATCAGTCCAGACAATTTCAGTCACAATTTGATAATTTTTTTTTTTTGTTTATTGGGCTAGATTCATACTTGAATTTAATTGCTATAATGCCACTGGCTTAGCTGGAACTATGCCAGTTCAAACTGTTGAGGGTTTGACTCTTTGGTTAAGTATCCATATCACTTTTGCACAGGCTGAAAATGTCTTCTAAATTGTAGGAAAAGCTCAAAAAGCATGAAAGTATAGGATTTCAGTTTAAATAGCACATTCTTATTCTTCTAAAAATGTGAGAAAGTTTTTCTTCTCATCCCATTAGTTTTACTCTCTAGGGTGCTTAAATATTGGTCATTTGCAGCAGCTTTGCTTCAGAGCAGAGCTGGGTCAAATAATCTTTATTTGATCCTTCTCTAAGGAGATGCTATGTTCAGGATGTCTGAATCAATACACGAAACTTTGTGCCTTGCTTATGTACTCTTGACTGTATCATAAACTACATCTGCATCATAAACTACATCTGTCTTGCTATATAAAACTGAAGTTGGAGAGCATCTTGCTGAGAGAGTATCTTGGCCCTAGGCCCTGGGTCTCTTCCTAGTTCAATGTGATTTGTCCCCTGAAGGCCCAAAACCATAATTACTACTTGTTCATGTGGGTTTCTTTCCAAGTTCAGATCCATAGCTGATGTGAGGCTGTGGGTCTCAGTCCAGTAGGAAGCTGTTTTCACAGTGCAAAGCTGTACTGGGTTTGCATGGCAAGATTTTGGTAGGGGGAGGACCAGCCGGCTCCAAGATGGACCCACCACTGGCCAAGGCCAAGCCCATCAGTAATGGTGGTAGCACCTCTGGGATAACATATTTAAGATGGGGAAAAAAAACCTGCACATTTTTGCAGCTGGAAAAGTGAGTGAGAATATGTAAAAGAGAAACAACCCTGCAGACACCAAGGTCAGTGAAGGAGGAGGGAAAGGAGGTGCTCCAGGTGCCGGAGCAGAGATTCCCTTGCAGCCTGCGGTGAAGACCATGGTGAGGCAGGCTGTCCCCCTGCAGCCCACGGAAGTCCACACTGGAGCAGGTTTTCTGGCAGGACTTGTGACCTCACGGGGGACCCACGCTGGAGCAGTCTGTTCCTGAAGGACTGCACCCCATGGAAGGGACCCACGCTGGCGCAGTTCATGAAGAACTGCAGCCCATGGGAAGGACCCACGTTGGAGAAGTTCATGGAGGACTGTCTGCCATGGGAGGGACCCCACGCTGGAGCAGGGGAAGAATGTGAGGAGTCCTCCCCCTGAGGAGGAAGGAGCGGCAGAGACAACGTGTGATGAACTGACCGCAACCTCCATTCCCTGTCCCCCTGTGCTGCTCATGGGGAGGAGGTAGAGGAAATTGGGAGTAAAGTTAAGCCTGGGAAGAAGGGAGGGGTGGGGGGAAGGTCGTTTAAGATTTAGTTTTTATTTCTCATTACCCTACTCTGATTTGATTGGCAATAAATTAAACTAATTTCCCCAAGTTGAGTCTGTTTTGCCTGTGATGGTAATTGGTGAGTGATCTCCCTGTCCTTATCTCGATCCACAAGCCTTTCATCATATTTTCTGTCCCCTGTCCAGCAGAGGAAGGGAGTGATAGAGCAGCTCTGGTGGGCACGTGGCGTCCAGCAAGGGCCAACCCACCACAGAAGCTCAGGGTTTGCATTGCATACCCTGAAAAGGGAGTCCTGGGGGCACTGTTGGAGAGCTGTGCAGGGCAGAGGGAAGCAAAACTTAAGCAGTCATGCTCAGCTGGTTTAACAGGAGTGGGTCAGGCCATGTGCTGTTCCTGGACAGCGCTTGGGCAGTGTGTCAGAGAGCATGGCCCCAGCCCACCTGTGGGCACACTAGCAATGCAGCATCAGTCCTGTGCCTTGGACCACTTCAGCAATATAAACATAGCCAGATCCTTATCCTTTTTATTTTTCTTTCTGTCTTAAGAAACTTGCCAGGTTTCAGTAATGACATGGCAACCAACACTGTGATTCATTCGACCTGACTTTTATTATAAATATTAGGCTTTGGTCTAAGCCAGCATCTCACTGCACTCAACAGCAAAAGCCACATCCCAATCCTGAGATTGCTAGTGTGGGATGAGCTGAATCTTACTGAAAGTTGCTCATAGAGAAACAAGTGGTGGATGTTTGGTAGGTTTTAGTCCAGCTGTTGACAAATCTTGAGCAAACTATTGAAGTTCAGTGTCTGTCAGAAAGCAATAATAAACTTACTTGTCTCTTAAATGGAGTACTACAGGACTAAAAACCTTTTTGAGATCCCTGGCTTAGAAGTGCTGCTGTGTAACTGTAATCAGAAGGTATGATTACTGTTTATAACTGTGACATGCTGGCATGATCATTAGTGAGAACAAATATCGTATTTATGGAAGAAAAAATGAAGCACAGAGCTTAAACTTGTAAATAATTCCTATAGAGTTATAAATTTCACCACTTCTCCACACCAAGTTAAAAGGCAGGGCCTGTGTCCTGACAAATGTGCTACCTCATTCAGACAAGTATAATGCACCAGAGGAATTCAAACACAAAATGTTCTTGGAAAAGACACATAACAAAGCCTTGAGGGAAGATATGACTTAAGGAAAACCTTGCAGGAGGAGGGAGAGGATAAATGATGCACAGAAGTGGGAGGCTGGTTGGAGAAAAAAGATAAGTGGGGGAAACAGACAGATACGTCCAAGTTTTGTTTTCAGTTACACTGTCATAAATGATTTTTTCCCCAGTAGTACTTGCCTTTGGAGATCCTAGATTATTTTTATTGCTTTTCTTTTAATAACCAAGGACCAGCCAAAGCCAGAAAAAGAAAACCATATAGCATGGTCAGTACTCTGATGTGGGCTTACAGAATTTCTCATTTTAGAATCAAGGAGGACGGGTGGCTGCATTTTGTCCCTGTGGGATGGGATACAGTTTGTTTTTCTGAGAAACAAAATAGCTTATTGTAATTTACAGCTCTGGACTTAAAAAGGAGGTGATGAATCTGGATGATTTTTTGTCTTTAGTGGACTAGATGACCTGGAAGTTATTCAGCCCTTACACTTCATGCCTATGTCTACCCTGAAGGTACAAATACAGCAGGTCCAAAAAGGTAATAGATAAATTCTTGGAAAGCAGGTACATAAAGAGATAGTAAAAGGACAACAGCAAGACTTATCACCAATACCCTTAAACCACTGACTGCACAGGCCAGGCTCATGTGTTCTCCCTAATTAGCATCTCTCACTGCTACTACTTTGGAGGCAGTATTAGGCCAGACGGACCACAGGGCAAGGTAGAGCATGTCTTATGTCCTTACACTCCGTACCTTACAGATCACATTTTGCTTTCGAGGTTGAACTCTCCTGCAGACTTAGCCAAAGTTTGTAATCACAAGATCTTGGCATACACGTGGGAGACCTGCTAGGTTGTCCATGGTAAGGTGGAGGCCAGGCATTGGAGGGAAGCTGGTGGGATGGGGAGAACAGTGCTCTCACAGGACACTGCCAGAGTGATCCAAGCATCACCTGCAAAACAAGACCTGCAGGAACTTCACTGGATCAATGGAAGATTTAACAAACCTAGAATTTTGCCGAAAGGGAAATACTAGGATGGCATTCAGGGGAGTATAGGGAGTGCAGACAGAGCAGAACGAAATGCCAGTTGACTGAAAGTTTCTCTGCTGTCTCATCTAATGTTTAATACCCTTTTCAAAGTGTGACACATACCAGCCGAAGTGTGGGAGGTAATTCTCTATCACTGGCCTAAGTTTCCTCCCACACAAAGTAAATGCTTTTACTTTGGCCTATCCTCGGCTTTCACTGTGAGGATACACAGAGCCAGT
The DNA here is from genome assembly GCA_020745775.1 of Theristicus caerulescens. NCBI lineage: Eukaryota > Metazoa > Chordata > Aves > Pelecaniformes > Threskiornithidae > Theristicus > Theristicus caerulescens. Next base: position 121,764,280 of record CM036559.1, on the reverse strand, counting down.
TCTTCACCTTTTGGAAGATGTATTTTTAATTCAAGAATGCTCTCATACACACATTTGCAAGTAAACCTGCACACTGCAAACAACAGCAGATACAAGCCCTGCAACCTCTGACTCCTGAAAACTGTTGTTCTCTAGACTAGGATTCATCCTCATTAGCAGGGGCCTCACAAAGGTAGGTGGACAATCTCCCAAACTGCATTTCATTGCACTGCCATTACCTATAGTCAGAAATGTAACTGCCCTGACTACTTTGGCAGATGCCAATCAATCAAGGTAAACAAGCCAGGGTACTCTGCCTGGCCTTTAGGTAGCCTTTCAGGAATATGTAGGTATCCTACAGGTACTGTGACAAAGCTACCAGTCCCATGAATACATTGTGGATACAGTGCAGCCAGGACTAGATGTGGGCACCTGGACCCCACTCCTCGTGAATGACCTCTACTGAACTGCCTTCTACTCTCACTTGATTGCACTGATTAGTGGAGGGATTCATATACCTCGGCACCTATAATGCCATTTGAGCCTCCAGCCACCTCTTCAAAAAGATATAGGTTTCCTATAGGCTCTTTATGACGGTTGGCAGCCCTATGCATGTATCTTGTATAGGGAAATTCCAGTGGCATTGCATACGACATTTAGGCAACTGAATGAGGATCCAGGTGTCCATTGTCTATAACAGGATTTTAAATACTTACTCTACACCTACTTTTTAGCGTCTAAATCTCAACTGAATGTCACTAGGAGACAGAAAGTGGGTTTTTCCCCACAAAATAGGCCTAACACTGTGACCAGGCCCCCTCTGGGCAGCTAAAGCACAGTCTTCCAGAGAACAGATAGATTTTTTTTTTCATTGTGGACAAACCCTTTGAGTCTAGCAGAAATGTCTATGACATGATGAAGGTTTGCTACAAATAGCCATTGAATTAGCCATGTAGGTCCATAGGTAGCAACTCTGTGTGATCCTTATGTGGTAGCATTGTGAAGGAATGGCTTCTAGATGTTCACAGAATCACAGAATAATTGAGGTTGGAAGCGGACATCTGGAGGTCATCTGGTCCAACTCCCCTACTCAAGCAGGGCTACCTAGAGCCAGTTGCCCAAGACCGTGTCCAGACAGCTTTTGAATATCTCTAAAGAGGGAGACTCCCCAACCTCCCTGGGCAACCTGTGCCAGTGCTTGTTCACCCTCACAAGAAAAAAGTGTTTCCTGATATTCGGAGGGAACCTTCTGTGTTTCAGTTTGTGCCAATCACCTCTGGTCACTGGGCAGCACTGAAAACAGCCTGGCTCCATCATCCTTGCATCCTCTCTTCAGATCCTCCCTGAGCTTTCTCTTCTCCAGGCTGAACAGTCCCACCTCTCTCAGCCTTTCCTCATATGTTAGGTGCTCCAGTCGCTTAATCATCCTTGTGGCCCTTCGCTGAACTCTCCCCTGTATGTCCATGCCTCTCTTGTACTGGGGAGCCCAGAACTTGACACAGTACTCCAGGTGTGGCTGAGTAGAGGGGGACCAACAGGCTGGCAATACTTTGCCTAACACAGCCCAGGATTCCATTTGCCTTCTTTGCAGCAAGGACATATTGCTGGCTCATGTGCAACTTGGTATCCACCAGGACCCCCAGGTCCTTTTCTGCCAAGCTGTTTTCCAGCTGGGTGGTCCCTAGCATGTATTGGTGCATGGAGTTGTTCCTCCCCAGGTGCAGGACTTTGCACTTCATGAGGATAAAGTTGAAGTGCATGATGGAATAGAACTTCAAAGGTAGAAGAAATGTAAGTTGACAAATATTGATGAGTTTCCCTAGAAGCTCAGAAGCCATTGACTAGATAGTTGGTGCTGAAAGGAGCTTGTGGCACAGTGCTGGCATGCAGGGACAATGGTGGCTTCAGTTGGACTGTTGAGAGGTAAGCCTTTCTAAGGAAGTCACATGAGAATTGAATGGCATTTGTCTTTAGCCTGGAGTTTGATGCAGTTTGCCCATGAAGCCTAAGAAGCAGGAGTGTGAATAGGAGTTTGGAAGTTATCACAGGCAGAGAGTTACCCTCCTTCTAAGTGGTGAGAGGCAAGGGCATTCATCGAAGTGAACATGCTGGCTAAGTCTACATTAGTGACTTAAATAGTACTTAGGAATATTGTGGGGCCCTGGAGCTTTGGACTGTGAAATTGTTTCAATGCCTCCAGCGTGGTTTTGGCCAAGGCCAATGAGCACTCTCTTAATCAAAAACTGATCAGCGTCCTGGACTCAGCAAGGGCTCAGGATCATTCCCAATTAGTGGCTGCAAGAGGTCACCCATTGTTGGAGGGATAAACGATGATTGTGCCCACCTGTCTTCTCCATTCCAGATAACAGTCCTGGGATCATTAGATATAGGGAAGATTAGGGTACACATAGCAGCTAACTTGCCCTCAGGTTTTGCATATGGCTTCCACCCACCTTGCTCTGCTCCCCAAGCTGAATTCTCACTGCTGCCCCTTCCCAATCTAATGATCTACCATATCCTTAGCCTAGACCCTAAAGGGTCTAGGGCAACTCCTGTCCTTGCTGTCCTCTCTTCCTTGCAGCATAGATTGATGGCTAACACAAAACCAGAATGAGTGTGGTTTGTATTACGGGTTGTTTGCAGTCTGTCTTTTCAGTCTGCCACAGTTAGTACAGAAGTTAAATACCTGGAAATTGGGAACTTTGGTGCAGCAGAGCTGAGTGTGGGTTAGATGTCTTTCTTTTAGGTGATATGAGTAAACATATGTGAAAGAGGTCTGTTAAGGCATCTAGAAACCCTTGTGCATTGCCCTAGATGCAGATGCTGAAAGAGGGAGAAAGAATTGCAGATGAAAACTTAACCACCTAAAGCCACATTCAAACATATCTTTTCAAGCAGGTGAATCTTACTTCTACTGTCAGACCTTGCAGAACTCTCAAAACGGTCTCTGAAAAAAAACAAACAACAAAAAAAAAGCAACAAAACAAGCTCAACAGGTTATTTCATCAATCATTGTTATTTTTTTCTATTAAATGACAGTCCATTCACCCTGGACTTTCAGAGGTCAAATACTCAGATCCCAAAGGATTTCTACCATTTTTCTCCTCCAGCTATCAAATTCCAAGTTTCTTCCTTAATTCTGAGGAAAAATCTACAGAGTAAAATGCACTTGTTAGCAAAACATTTCTCTTCTCATTGGTCCCCATTGTTATCAGCATTGCTTCATCTGCCATGTATTTCACATTTTAAGCCTTGCTTTAGATACTCCTAAGTTCTGTCTGGAAAGTATGAAAATAATTATGGATCCAATAAAATTTGAAGTATCACATATTCTTGATATGATTTTCATGTTTGCCATCTTGACAGACTGGTGTAGTAGAATCTCAATTTTACTGTTTCTCCTTCAAAATAATTTTAGCTCCCCTTGAGGAAGAAATTAATGAAACTAAGATTTTTTTATCTTGAAAATGTGAGATTTTTTGTCACAAGATGTCATGTGCATGAAGATGCAGAGCCATTCTGCTGAGTCACTCCCACAGCTGCACCATGTTGGTTCTATTAGTTCCAATTCAGAAAAATGAAGAAGTAGCACATTTCTCAGAGGCAGAGTATACTGGGAGTCAAGACACAGGAAGGAATTCCTTGGCACAGTCGTGCTTAGTTGGGAGATACATAACTTGTGGCATTTAAATCTGAAATAAACACATCATATTGGACTCTCCCCACACAGCATTTATGTATGCTTTTTATGTGTATGAACTGAGTAAATGAAAGACGAACCTTATAAGCTCAAATAACACCTGACTACAAGCTGTACATGCCACTTTGAGATGCCAGCGTGTCTCTATATCCATGCACTCTATGTATGCTCCAAAGGACAAGGGAAGTCCTGGTCACATCACGGAGATGGATCGTGCATCACGCAAATGCAGTCATCAGAGAAATGAACTGTAATCTTTTACCCCAGTCTCTACAGCACATGCAAAATGAAGCTCTAAAACTCTGGAACTGGACAAAGCTGAAGAGCTATTCAGAGTGATTTCAAAAAGCACAACTTTGTTGTGAGACCATCAACTAAATTATAGGTACTTTCTCAAAGCACAGAAATGCTGGACCTTCTTAATGAATGAATTTTTAAGAATGTTTATATTAAAGAAGACATTTTATTTTTGTTAGCCTTTTTTTTAATTAGGACTGATGATATTTATTTTAAAATGTCAGAGGCAAACACATGGAACTGAAGGTTTCAGCCCAGGTCTTAAGTCTGATGTCATTTAAAGCTTCTAAAAACCAGAATGTAGGAGAGTCCAAAAATGATGAAAGCTGGGACAGTGAGATAAGGCAGAAAAAATATACAATCTGCTAAGTCTGTCATGTGTATCCCATGTAGGGATGCTATACTGTGGGGGGCTGGCCTTGGCTAACAGCTTAACTCCCACCCAGCTACCTGCGCACCTCCCAACTTGCTAGGACAGCGGTGGGAAAGGGGAAAAAAGAGGAAGAACAGGAACAAGAAAGCTCGAGGGTCAAGATAAAGACAGGAAGATTGCTTACTAATTACTGCTGTGAGCAAAACAGATTTAAATTTGGGGAAAATGAACTTAATTTATTGGCAATTGAAACAGATTCAGGTAGTAGAGAAACAAAAAGACAAACATTAAAGCAATACCCTTCCTCCTCCCTTTCCTAGGTTGAACTTTAGTCCTTCACTCCAGACACCTCTACCCCCACTGTAAGCGGCATGGTGTGGAGGGGGCCAGATTATGGTCAGTACATAGCCATTTTTCTCTGCTGTTCCTTCCTTCTCACACCATTCCTCTGCTCCAGCATGGGTTATCCATGGGTACCAGTCCTGTCAGGAAAATCCGCTCTGGCATGGGGTCCTTCACACCACACCATGGAGCCCCTCCTCCTCCTGTGACCTTGGTGTTCCCTTTGTTTCTCACTTTGTCTTCCCTCCTCTTCTCTCCATCTGGCATTTTCGGCCCTTTCAAATATGGTTTCATAGAGATGCCACCACAGTGGGTGATGGGCTTAGTTGTGTCCTTCAGTGGGTCCATTGTGGAGCTGGCTGGAGCTGGCTGGAACTAGCTATGTCCAGCATGGGGCAGCCCCGACCTGTCCTTACAAAGGCCACACCTGCAGCTCCCCTGTGACCAAAACCTTGCCACGGACACCCAAGATATATACCTTCGTCACTGCAAGTTGAAAATCATGCTTTTAACAAATGACTTTTTCCCATGGTTTATGAGTTATGATTCAGAAAGTTTAAATGCAATCTCAGAACTGCTGAAAACAAAAAAAAACCCTAACTTAAAATTAGAAAGAATGTACTGATTAAAGGATACAAAGAAATAAATTGTTAGAAAAGTTGAGAAAAGGAGGAAGAAATCTGACCTCCTACACACACACAAAAAATAGTAAGGAAACATCCCTCTGAATGTCCCTTTATTGAGTGTGTTTTATGTACCCCAAGAAATGGTGAAAGAGGTGAAGTGCTCACAACCACAGTTGGTATAAACCCTAATATAGATATTATACCAAAGGTCATGGGATCTGTTCTATCTAGGAGGGAACTCTTACATATTTAAGAACCTCTTGTATATGTAATCCTCTACATAAGAATTTCTGCAACACTTACTAACCTTAAGAAGCAAACAGAGAGTGGCCTACCCCTCAAGGCAGCCAAGGCATGAGAAGATCTTTAGTAAAGAGAGGACCAGTTTCAGTTCTGTCAGTATCACCTCAGAGCGTGGAGGTGCTGCTGGAGCTGTCCTCTCTGCACAGTCAGCCAAGACTGCTCCTGGAGCACAATCCTACAGAGCAGCTAAGAACAAAGCTGAAATTCAGATAGGTTATGCTACAGCGAAATATGTTTTGGGTTGTGTGTCTTTCATAACTATGTTTCTGTTTTGTAATCAATTGGCCAACCTCATACTTTGCAAGAACAAACTTGGCTTCTTCCCTAATCTTACCTAGTGAGAACCATATGCTTAAAGCTACCTACCATGCCCTGCAATCTCTGTTTCCAATGGACTGATTGGTCTCCCCACCTCAGGCACTGCTGATTCACTCTTAGTGCCTGCTTGTCAACATGTTTTCAAGCTCTGAAGGGCTCTGCACTGAACTGTGAGAGTCGTTCTGGGTACTAGTGACATCAGCTGTCAGGTAAATGGAGAAAAATTTGCCATAGCCCATGCAGCTCATTGTTTTGCCATAGCAGGAGTCAGGAGTGGAACAGGCAGTGTTACCTGCACTGTCTGGTATCAGCATAGAAAAACATTAGCCTATAAAGAAATGTCACCAGCTTGGGATGGTAAAGATTGATGTAGCCTCAGTTCAGCCTCCTTCCTATGTGGATCTGTCTTGTCAGACTCAGTTCTTATACAACACCAATCGTATCTACACTGCATATATATGGAGCTAGTTCAACAGCATGGTCAGCAAGACTGAATGGCAGGGTTACCTGTCTGCTTCACCTCGAGTCCTGTGAAACATATGTGTCTTGACATACCTGTCTTGACTATGGCCAAGAGAGATACATACATTAGAAGGTTTCTAGGTTTCTTGTACCAGCATGAATGACAGCAGGTTTTCCTCAGACATCTATCACATCTCCTGAGGTTGCCATATGGTAGAGTTCCTGCCAAGTTTATTCCTATCCACACTCTAGTAACAACCCCCTTTTTATATCTCTATTGGTCTTTTTAGCCTTCACACTCTTCAGGAAAGCAGATATCGGGGTACCATCCCAGTGAAGTATCATTATGATTCTTTGCCTGCACAGTACATTCTCCCTTCCCTTCGGGATTATTTGATGACACATTTCCTTGTTCAAAACTATGGAAGCCAAGAGAACATATGGTCCATAGTTTATAATAAACCCCTGGCAGTCTGCCTCTACGGATGTTTTAGCACATTGTGAGGACTTGATAGCTTGCAACATTTCCTTCTCAGACAGATCATTTCCTGGTAGTTAGCGTTGGCTGTGTTGACAGCTGCAAGTTTCTGTTGGGACAAAGAAACATTTACATGTAATGAATAGCAGTAAAATGCCTGTGTGATATAGCTTTGAGAGGTACAAGGGCTTGCACTGGGAGCTGGACTACTGGCCTTCTTGAGACAGCAAATGAAGAGCTTTCTCTCATCATAGCAAGTTGATTCCCCCTTTCCATCAGATCACTCATAACCCTTTTTCTTAAATGCAGTGGCAACATCCATACAAGTCCATCTTCAGGATAGAGGATTTCCAGATTCTGAGCTCACCTAAAGAAATTTCACACAGATTTTTCTCCAGGGTTATAGATGATATGAACTTTCTTCTCTAGTCACTGTTTCTTGCCTCTGAGCCACAACTTACTGTCCTATGCGTTGAGCTGATGCAACTGCTTGCTGGTTTTCCTGCTGGAGCAGTTCCACAAGCAGTTGCATTGAATGGAGGGGCAGCTGAAGTGTGCCATGTGTAGGAAGGGATCTGCTTGAAGTGAGATTGAAACCACATCACATGCGTCCACAGAAAGCATCACTCCATTCATAGATACTCTTGTCCTTTCGTCCGCCCTCAAATTTGTATTTTGCCTTTACCTTTACAGTGTTCCTACCTCTTTGAAGACTCAAATTACTTCCCCCAAGTCACTTCCCCCACCAAAAAAATGAGGAGCTGGACTGGATACAGGATTAGATGTCTAAAGAGAAGTGGACTAGATAGTATCATAGAATCTTAGAATGTTTTGGGTTGGAAGGGACCTTTAAAGGTCATCTAGTCCAACCTCCCTGCCATGGGTAGGGGCATCTTCCACTAGACCAGGTTGCTCAAAGCCCTGTCCAGCCTGGCCTTGAACACTTCCTATGATGGGACATCCACAACTTCTCTAGACAACCTGTTCCAGTGCCTCACCACCCTCATCGAAAAAAATTCCCTCTGTATGTGAAATCTAAATCTACCCTCTTTTAGTTTAAAACTGTTGCTCCTTGTTCTGTCACTACAGGCCTTGGTAAAGAGTCTCTTTCCGTCTTCCTTATAAGCCCCCTTTATATATTGAAAGGACGCAATAAGGTCTTCCTGGAGCCTGCTCTTCTCCAGGCTGAACAACCCCAACTCTCTCAGCCTTTCCTCATGTTAGGTGCTCTATCCCTCTGATCATTTTTGTGGCCCTCCTCTGGACCCGCTCCAATAGGTCCATGTCTTTCCTGTGCTGAGGACCCCAGAGCTGGACGCAGCACTCCAGGTGGGGTCTCACCAGAGCAAAATAGAGGGACAGAATCACCTCCCTCGCCCTGCTGGCCACGCTTTTTTTGATGCAGCCCAGGATATGGCTGGCCTTCTGGGCTGCAAGCGTACATTGTCGACTCATATCTAATTTTTTGTCCACTTGAGATGACATAGGGTATCAGGATGCTATAGCGTATCTGTGCCAATATAAAAAATATGGCATAAGTCCTACGTAAGACCCATGCTCTTCTAGGTGGGCAGCTGGGAGACAGGCAGAATAGTCTGTTGTGGCTAATATGGCCCTGAGCACCTATTCAGGCAATAGAATCACAGCCATGTGAAATGTAGCTCCCAGGGTTACTTTGGTCTTGGTCTCACAAATCACTCTTCAGGGACAGGAACCTGATTTTTTGCTGAATTTATACGCCCAGCCATATAATGTGGATAGTAAACAGAGATCAGCTACTTATTATTTTTTGCCCTTTTTTTTCCCCCCTAGGCAAATGCTCCAGCTCAGCATCTTAAACAGGACTGTGTTCTTACAGAGAGCCAGCTGCACACTCTGGCAGGGTCTCAGTCAAATGAACAAGACTGAGAGCACAGAAAAAAGCCTATTCTATATATTACACCTAGCTCAGGTGGTTCCCATCCCCAACCCATCTCCACCCATTCATTCCTGCTTCTGTCAAATGATCTTGGTTTTGAGAAGGACTTCTCTTAGAACTGTATTTTTTACGAGCTGGATTATTTCACACTTCTGAGTACAGACACAGTTTTATGACCATGTAAATGCACAGAAAGGAGCAAATTGTAACCTCTGATGATGGGGAGGGAGAGGCAAAGGAGGATAGAGGTGCATTCCTTGGTGGGGAAAGGCTGAGGGCAGGAGCCAGTAACCATTATACTTGGAGACCCAATTCATTTGGGTCATGTGCTGGATGCCTATGCTCCATTTGTTGACATGAACTAGCTTGGAGCAGTTTGGAGTTTTGTTGCCTATTATCCAAAAGTGCTAAGCATAGTACAAGGAAAATACAGACAGTATCTGCCACCTGACCTTTATCTTATAAGATTTCTCTTCCTAACCCAGCCCAGAGCAATCCTCTAACCTTATCCTGGAGTTATTGTCCTCCAAGGGTAGGGTTCTTCCCATCTTACAGCTACTTCCTAAAAGTGACATGTCCAGTCTCAATAAGACATCCATGGTCCTCTGAAAAGTGAAATGGTAGACACCTAGTTTAAGTATCTAACAAAGATGTTTTACTAAGAATAGATATCCAGATTTCAGGCAGTTGAAGTTGATTGAATTGATTCAAACCATCAAGTCTTTTCTGAACAATGAACCTAACGGAATTATTATTTTTGTCCTCTGCTTCCCATGGAAGCTTATTTCATCTCCCTCCTCCCAACATATAGCTTTCAGTTCACTTTGTTCTCTGAGAATGAGGTCTCTTGGGCCTAGTCTACCGTGCCTTTCACTGAAAGTCGGCATCTAATTTCTTCAGGATTCAAGCTAGGTTTGGGGAAACCCCAGCTTGACCATACAGAGGCAGAGAGAGGGAGGGAGTGCCCTTGAGGAATCCTTCAGGCAGGAAGACAGTCAAAACCCCAGTAAAACCTGATCAAAGTGATTTAATGAAAAAGTGACAAAATCATATCTCATGTTTAAGATCTCACTATACAGAGGATCACATCGCTCTTCTCAGGCAGAAAGGCCATGAGTCTGGTGCTCGTTGCTCTGATGCATACAGTCAGCACTGCCGGTGCCAATACTCTTCTGCCCCAGATACCTCCTGGAGCAAACTCTCCGGGCTGAGAAGGGGCTGAAGCAGCTGATCTTGTGTAGTTACAATGTGCTGGTAGTTTATTAAAGTAGCCTCCAGCCTGCTGCACGTGTCCCAGCCTATGAATACATCAAGATGCTATTAACTGCCTTCCTAACAACACTGATTTCCGCTATTCTGCATAACTGGGTGCACAAGAAGTCTAGCCATGAAGATCTAGATAGAAGTATCCATCATTTAAATTGCGTCTCATGGGCTGTAAGGTGGATATTAGATGCTAATGTATGGACTCATATGAAATGTGCTTTGAATTGTGTATTTACTAAACTTTTCTCCTCACTGTTTTTTTTTTATCCTTCTGCCTTCTGCCTCCAACAGGTCATTAAAGCTGCTGAGGACATACAATGTGACAGATAAAGGCTGGAAAAAATCAAGGTATTTATAAAATTGGTCCTTCATTTGCAGGCTGTGCACTAAACCATTCAGGTGTATTTTGAAATGACATTTTGAGGAGGTGGCTGTGTATACTAATGGCACACATTACTTATCAAGGAGCAGGGAATATCAGATTTTGCCAAGAAAAAAAAGAGGTTTCTGAAATACTATCCCTACTCAGTTGAAAAGCTTTGAAAAGGGAAGATGGGAAGGAGATGAAAAATACAACAGCATTGTACCTCACATGGATGACTGACTGCAGGAGGAATCCAGGGGAGCAGAAAATGAGACTGCAATGGTATGATGTAAGGAGGCAATAAGATGAAAAAAATTCAGACAGAGAAAGAGACACAGTCTTGAGAGTCGTGGCGTACTGTGATAACAATAACTCATGGCATGTAAACTTGACTGCAAACATCTTTTAAACACCTTTAAAATTCACTTTGCTCCTCAACTATGTTGTTCACTTCGGACTCCTCCTTAGGCCTCACTTTTCAAGGTTGGAGATTTCCTGGGTTTTGTACAGCGCTTACCACAAAGGAGCATGAAATATTGTTGTTTGGCAATGCTATATAAATGAATCTAAGTGTTTGGGGCTCCATGTCTGCTCATGACTGTTGTCCATGGCAAGGTGCTGGCAGCAGAGGGGCTGAGGGGTGGCCTCCGTGAGGAGAGGTGGAGCCGGCTCCAGCTGCCTCTGCCACAGCCCTGCTGCAGGTCACAGCTGAGCCCGTCAGCCCTCATAACACAAACTATAAGTTAACCTTAAAACGCAAGACCTGGAGGCACTGCACAGGTAGCCCTCTCTTCTGCCAGCCCTCGTGAAATGTTCTGTCCCATCGGACAGGGCAGAGGAGTCCAGCGAGCTCCAGCGGGGCCCGTCTGGCACTGGCTCCTCAGGAGGCCCCACCAGGTGCTGGCTCCAGGCCCTGTGGGGCCTCCTCTCTCTGGAGCAGGGGCCTCTTTAGCCCTCCCGAGAAATGGATGCTTCTGGCCTTGGAGCACGGGCTTATTTGGCCCTGCCTAGGAATTGTGTGTCTCCTTTGGGCAGGGGCCTATTCAGCCTGTGCTAGCAAATAGCACCTGCCTGTCTGTGGAGTGGGGGCCTGTTCAGCCCTCCCTGGGAACTAATGCTTGCTTCTCCTTGTCCCATTCTGGTGTCTTCCACAGAAACTGCCTGAGCCAGGGATCTTCCTCGACCTGTATAGCAACGAGGTGCCCGATACACACAGACTGCACCAGTGACACTGTAGGAATCTGACTGTAGTGTTCTCATCTTACATTAGTCCCTGGGCAGAAGAATAATCTTTGCTCACATACCTCGTCATGACCTCCTCCATCTTGTTCAGTTCAGCTAGCAAGACAGACCGAGACCCTTCCACTGGAGTGATCAGAGGAGGAACAGTTACACTTTCTGGATGCTGCTCTTTGGGCTTTTCATGTAGAGCAGAGAGGATGGCTTTTTCGGTGTTCTCAGATACATAGTCCACTGTGCATATATCTGAGAGCAAATGTATCTGTCTTGGAGCAGGGGCCTATTAGGCCCTCCCTAGGAATTAATGTCTATCTCTTCTTGGAGCAGGGCCTGATCAGGGGCCTGTCTGGCCCATGCGTACACATAGGGGCTGCCTATCTGTGGGAGCAGGGAACATTTAGCCCTCCCTAGGAATTAATACACACCTCTCCTTGATGCAGGGACCTGCTCAGCCTGTGCTAGGAATCAGCACCTGCCTCTTGTTCCCTTACAATTAACATGTGTCTGTCGTTAGAGCGGAGGCCTCCACAGGAATTACTGCACATCTCTCCTTGGAGTGGGGGCCTGTTCAGCCTGTGCTTGCAAACAGGGCCCACCTGTCTGTGGAGCGGGGAGGTGTGCGGCCCTCCCTGGGAATTAATGTGTGTCTGTCCTTGGAGCAGGAGTCTGTTGAGCCCTCCCTGGGAGTTAACCCTTCCTCTCCTTGGAGCAGGGGCCTATTCAGTCTATGGTAGCAAATGGCTTATCTGTGGAGTAGGGACCTATTCAGCCCTCCCTGGGCATCAAGGCATGTCTCCAGCCCTCCTTAGGAAATAACATGTCTGCCTGTCATTACAGTAGAGGCCTCCCTAGGAATTACTGCACATCTCTCCTTGCAGAAAGGTTTATTTAGCCCTCCCTGGGAATCAGTGCATGCCTGTTGCAAAAATGTGGGTCTGTGCAACCCTCCCTAGGAAGTAATGTGTGTCTCTTTGTGATCTGTGTCTCTTTGTGGAGCTGAAGCCTGTCCAGCCCTCCCTGGGAATTAATGCATGTCTGTCTTTGGGGTGTGGGCAAAACAGATCCCTGCAAATAGGCCTGTAGAGAATAGCACCTGCCTGTCTGTGGAGTGGGAGCCTATTCAGCTCTCCCTGGGAATTAATGGATGTGTCTGCCTGGAGCGGGCACCAATCTCGCCCTCCCTAAGAATCAATGTGTTTCTTGTAGCAGGGGCTTAGTCAGCCCGCACATGCACATAGGGCCCATCTATCTGTGGAGCACGACTCTGTTCATCCCTCCCTGGAATGAAGGCATGTCTGTCCTTCTAGTGGCTGTCGATTCTGTTAAGGGATCTTATGAGATGTAGCCACCGCCTCCACCCTCTCCAGCCCAGGACCTCTCCTGCCCAGCCACGGGAGGCCAGCCCGGCATACCTGGGGACCTGGGGCTTCTGCCCAGGCTGAGGGATGCGGCTGCCACTTTCCTGTTTGCAGGTTCCACCAGTAGTGAAGCTGAGCAGATATCCCAGAGACAGAGGGACACACACAGGGAACACTGACATGGCCAGTCACACAGACTGCCACAGACACAGCACTGCCTTTGACAGCACCCACATATGGGAATCTCAAAAAAACAAAAGAGACAGCCAAGTCCCCTCCCCCTTGCTCCTCCTCTTCAGCTGGTAACCCTGCCCAGATCTTGGGCCCTCTTACCTGCTTCATGGGTCCACTGCTTGCCAGCTAGTCCAGCGTGATGCTCACTACCAATCATGCACACACTCATCCCACACTCCACACTTGCAAGTCCCTCTGGGCGTACTAGCACAGACCCTTGTCTGCCTCATACCCTGGCCCAGACCTGAGGGCACCCTACTCACCAGCTAGTCCAGCTTGAAATGTGCTAGTGAACACACACGCACCCCCCTGTGCATGCCAGGTTTGGGGAAGATACAGACAGTTGCCCCCCCTAGCAGAAGGCACCAGGTACAAAGGCAGTGACCTGTAGTCCTGGTCCAGATGCGGGTGTTGAGCCCCTCACCCTCCTCACTCATGCCAGTTCCTCCCTGCAGCTGGTTTTCAGGACACACAGCATTCCCACCCCAGTGGCTGGTGGCCAAGACCCCCATTTGCTCCAGTAGCTGAGGCTGAGACTGCACTCACTCCAGTAGCTGACACCATGGGCCTGGGGTGCCTACACCCTGATCTGATTCCAGTAACTGGCACCCAGTCCACTCACACTAGTCCCCCCAGTAGCTGGCACTCTGGGCACAAAGTCTGTAGGACCAGAGAGCTGTGGCCCATCCAGCTAGGGACCCTCCCTCACTTCAGCAGCTGACACCACAGGTCTCATCTGTAGCTGGTCTTAGTTCTTGCAGCAAACATACACATGGGATAAAGAGTGAGATTATGCAATATCAATTATTATGAGTGGCAAGGTTTGTTTCTTGTCATTGTCGCCATGTTTGTTTTGTCAGGTCTGTGTCTCTGTATATTTTGGTTTCTGGCTTCCCCTTTTCCCTTAGTTGACAAGGTCCCTGATCAGATAACCTCACTGGAATAAATTTAGGCCTCTGACAGAGTCCAAGAGCTGGACGCTGAAGATGGGTATATTCTGACTAGAAATGGGATGACAGTTTTTAACAGTGAGGGTAATCGAGCAAATTAGCTAGCAAAGTTTGTGGGTCTGCTTGCACCATAATGGTCTCATCTGAATTTGAAATACAGAGAGAGTAGCTGTGGGAGCAGAATGATCTCAACAATAAGCTCTTCCAAAAATCTGCCTTTAATTTTGACAGAGAACTTTGGTAGTGCCTCAAACATTTCTCCATAATTGCTATTCTGAATTAATTCTTTTCACACTGTTGTAAAGCAAAGTAATAATCAAATTTTATCTGATAAATTCCAGAAGATTCTTATAAGTGAGGAAGCAAAGGAAGTAATTTAGGAGGAAGCCCTCCCGGGATGACCTGGTGTGTGCTCAGGACAACGTGCCTTTGTACAGGCTGGAGAACAGCATCACCCATACACTGTTGCATTAGTTATGCAAGCAGTAACTAACTATGATGGCAAAAATAAGACCTAAACAGCGGGTGATTCTGCAGTGGAGGAAGGGACACCACCGAGGTGAGCTGTGGAAGAACGGTTAAGTGAGAAGGGACATGATCTTTTCAGTGTGAGCAATCCTGCTTTCAGTGTATCAAGAAGCACAGAGGATACTATAAACTGACCTTGAACAGCAACGGACTACTTGGCAAACAACATAAGAGACAACAACTAAGTCCGGAATGTGCTAACGAACCTCTTTGCGTGAACAGCAACCCTGTACCAATCATATAACTGTCTTAAGCACGTGAACACGTGTAATGAATCAATCATATAGATATTGCTAGTGTGCTCTGCTGATTGTCTATATAAGCCTTGTAATTGTCTGAAATAAAGGAGAACGATCATACTCGCATCGAGGTTACATCGTTACTCCGGGTCCAAACTCTCCCACTCCGACATCTGGTAGCAGAGGATGGTTACTTCGCCTGCGATTTCCGAGACTGCGGTGAGCAGCAGAGGAGGGTAACGTCGCTCGCATTCTCTGTGACTGCGGTAAGCAGCTAGAGGAGGGGAGTGGGAAGTTTCGGCTGAGAGAAGCGCTGCTCGGGTCAAGAAGGCAGAGTAGACGCCGGCGTGAGGTCGCTCCTCACCTCTCAGGATAACGGGCGCTGTTCGGGTCAAAAGGGCAGAGCAGACGCTAGTGTGAGGTCGTTCCTCACTAGGCGCAGCAATGGAAACGGAGGCTGCGGCCACACTGCTAGCTGGAATACTCTCTAAGAGAGGGATAGAAGAACCAGCGAAGCAATTGTGTAAATTAATTACACTTGGACAGCGTTGGGGTCATTTTTCTGACACTCATCTGTTATTTTCCATATCGGAATGGCAGGACTTTGGAGGGACAATGTGGCAAAAAACGATTGAGGGAGATGAAAAAGATGAAAAGGAGATAAAGGCGGTTCGTATACTTTGGAACACCGTGTTAGAGACTTTAAAAGCAATGAAAGCAGAAAGAGAAGTGGCATGCGCTGCTGCTCAAATGCTGGGTCCAGGAAAAGTTATTGAAAAACCCCAAAGTAAACCAGGACCTATCGCGCGCTTCTTCGGACTGCCTGCCGTAAGAGGAATGTCTGGGACTATTTGTAAAAACATGGGTGAACTGCAGGAAAAGGAAAGTCTTAACTCTCCGGGCGAAGTGGAGGGTGTGCCGCTGACCCCGGTGCGGGCACCCGGGGGAGCGGAAGTTTCTCTTAGAGCCGGAATAAGATCTGAGGCAGAGGCGGAAGTGTCTCCACCAGAAACTCCAAAAGGGGCGGGAGCAACGTCAGTTGCTGACCTCATTGACTTAGGCGGAGCGCCCTGCCGGCCTTCCCCTGCAACAGGAAGAAGGGAGGCGCCGTCAGCACCCTCAGCGCCTTCATCTCCGCTGTACCCACCGCTGCCTTCCTCTGGGGAATCATTGGGGACTACAACTTCCAAGAAAGAACTGCAGCAACCCCCAGATGTTACTACAGAGATGTTACAAACGGTTCTAAAACGACTTGAGAAATTGGAAACACAAACAACTACGAAAGAAGAAAGCATACCTTCATGTTTAATGAAACCATCAGCACATCCTAGAATCACGCGCTGGAGTGGTAGACACATCCTAGAATCACGCGCTGGAGTGGTATTATTAGGGATGTGATTTTAGAAGGACAATGGAAACCCGTTGAGGGGGAAAAAAAAAAAAAGAAAAAAAGAAAAAAGAAAAAAGAAAAAGAAAAAAAGAAAAAAGAAAAAAGAGAAAAAGAAAAAGAAAAAAAAGAAAAAAAAGAAAAAAAAAGAAAAAAGGGAAAAAAAAAGAAAAGAAAAAACAAACAAACAAACAAAAAAAACGGGGAGTCCTGCAACATTGGCATTGCCGGTCATACAAGAGAACAATCAAGGAAAATGGGAACCTCACGATTGGAAAATTTTCGTCATGGTCTTTCCGCCAAATTTTGCAATTACCAATCTCCTTAATCATATGTAATGGGAAAGACTCACCATATGCAGTCATCTGTCAGTGGCAAAACAAGAAAGGGGAGTCTACCTCTCCTCTCTCATTGGATGCCACTGCCAAATCCACTGTCAAGAACAAAAGTCCAGAAGATATGTTTAATGTACTAGAATGGGTGTTTTTAAGCGTGCAGCCAAAAATGAGTATTCAAACGCGAACTGAGGCAATAGGAGAATTAATACGTAAAGGAAGGTCGCGAATTATAGAAATCAGTGGTCAGGAGCCAGAGAATATCAGTATACCTGTTAACGCCATAGATATAGAATGGTGGCTCCGTAATGCTGTTGCCATACAGAATGACTTATTAGGCTATAATGGCAGAATACACTCGCAGCAGCCTCAAGGAAATTATGGCAAGTATTAAAATGGAATCAATGGACAGAAAAAGCCAAAGTATGTAAGAAACCATTACCAGATGGGGTAACCATCTACACTGATGCAGGCAAGCGCCTACGGCGCGCAGCTTGCGTCTGGAAAGAAGGTGATCAATGGAAACAACATATTATAGAGGGATAACCTCAAGATTCCCTTCAAAACTTTAGAATTAACTGCAGTAGTTTGGGCTTTGACTAATTGGCTAAACACTCCTTTAAATGTAGTAACAGATTCAATGTATGTGGCTGGAATAATGCCACGGTTAGAGGATGCCTTACTAAGGGAAACGACCAACCCTAGATTAGGAAGTCTATTTATCAAGTTACGATCCGTATTAAGTCAACGAACAGCAACCTGTTGTATTATCCATATTCGCAGTCATCAGTTCGATCTTGGACTTGGCCATGGTAATCAACTAGCTGACAGCCTAGTTAGTCCTGCATGCCATGCGCCTCCTATGGATAAATTTCAACAGGCCAGACAAAGTCACAAAAATTTTCACCAAAACGCAAAAGGTTTAAAAAGGCAATTTAATTTAACAGAAAATGAAGCCCAAAGCATCATTCAGGCCTGCCCAAAATGCGGAAATCACGGGCCAGGTATAGGAGTAGGAGTAAATCCAAAAGGACTAAAAGCATTAGAATTATGGCAAATGGATGTTACCCATGTTCCAGAATTTGGTAGGTTGAAGTATGTACATGTAACAATTGACACCTTTTCGAAAATGATATGGGCAACTGCGTTGCCTGGAGAAAAAGCACATCATGTATGTAAACATTTGCTTGCTTGCTTTGCTGTATTAGGCCTACCAGAGCGCATTAAGACTGATAATGGTCCTGCCTATGTTAGTCAAAAGGTGAGAGCATTCTTATCGCGATGGGCGGTCTGATGTGATTTAGGGGGTAGCTAGAAGAACAGTTATGAAATAAGGGGGGCTCTGGGATAATTTCTTTACAGACAACTCGGCCTTGGGAGAACAGATGCACGGAACCAGGAAGATAGGAAGAAACAGAAGAATGGCAACAATAGTCTTGAAGGACAACATCTACGTGATCCTCGGACTGAGTTTGCGCAGAAGCAAAGGTCAATCAGCGAACACAGTGAGGAAGACTACGAGCCTTCATCTGAAGACCCCCAAAGACCACCACAAGAGATGACTGCGCATGCGAATCAGATATTTACATATGTTAATAAGTTCCTGGAAATCTCATGTTTATGCATAGCAATTCTTGGAAATCCTATGAATATGCATGATCGTATAGTATATATTCTCTAAAAGTTCAGTAATTCGTTGGAGCACTTATGGTGGAGAATCCCCAGTGCTGCCCAGCGCTGCAATAAAGAATACCTGCTTAATAGTAACTTTGTTGCTATTGAGTTTCATTTCAGGGACTCTCTGAGTACTCCGTTTCTCCCTTGGGGAGATTCGAACTGTGAGGAGAAGCATCCGTGGATTTTTTGTATCAGTTTTGGCACCCCAGATGGGACCCTCTCTGTTCAGCTGCAGGACCCGTTGAGAACAGGACTCCCTAGGGTACCCCCGGAAAATTTCCGGAGGGACTCCTTGCCTCAATCGGATCACTGCGGGAGCAGACAAGGACCGTCTTCGGAAAAAGGTATTCTTTCTCAGGAATGTGGTTAGGCCCTGTCCCGGTTATATTTAACGGTCGAGGATATATGTGTGTTTCCACAGATCGTGGTCCAGTGTAGGTGCCGAGCAAGAGCGTAAAGCCTGTTCTAGCTCATCATGACTCACCCCACGAGCAAAATGGTCAAGCTCCTGATTCTAGAGATGCTATTCCCAATGGTAATGACTCTCCACAAGATTGAGCCCAGAGAAAACGTGGGTTACATGGGCAAACAAGACAGGACAACAAGCTTTTGTCTATCGCTTGCTTCTGCGACAGAGCCTTTTCGAACATGTTTAATAGGGATACCTGGCTTCAACGTAGGGGAATTTCATAGCTTTGCCACGCAAAATTGTAGTTTGTCTATTTCTGTTAGTAATTATAGTGCCACGCTTATTAATAGCCTGAATGTTACCTGATAAGTTTGCTTACTGAAGGAATTCGAATTTTAATCACTCTTTCTATTTTAGGATTATGCTTTTGTGTAGCATTTAGCTGTGTTAAACGAGCTTTGTTAAAAGTGGTAAATCACGCCTGGATTGCTCAAAAACAAAAAGGGGGAATTGTGGGAGAATGGTTAAGTGAGAAGGGACATGATCTTTTCAGTGTGAGCAATCCTGCTTTCAGTGTATCAAGAAGCACAGAGGATACTATAAACTGACCTTGAACAGCAACGGACTACTTGGCAAACAACATAAGAGACAACAACTAAGTCCGGAATGTGCTAACGAACCTCTTTGCGTGAACAGCAACCCTGTACCAATCATATAACTGTCTTAAGCGCATGAACACGTGTAATGAATCAATCATATAGATATTGCTACTGCGTGCTCTGCTGATTGTCTATATAAGCCTTGTAATTGTCTGAAATAAAGGAGAACGATCATACTCGCATCGAGGTTATATCGTTACTCCGGGTCCGAACTCTCCCACTCCGACAGTGAGCTTCTGTCTGCAGCCATGCCTGTGCAGCCACACTGAAATCAATGCGGTTGCATGGCTACGGCTGAGGACAGCCTTTGGCATAGTGTTCCAAGAGGTCAGTCACACAAACAGAGCAGTTACATCACTTGTATTAAATAACATTTGAAAAATGATTGTTTCAGAATCAAATATGCTGCTCACTCAAGAGATGCCAGTCTTTGTTTCTGAGTGCCTTCTTTGCATGTGTCCTCACAATTGTGCACATGAATTAAGTGTGCAACTGCATACTTACATGTTTCTTACTTCGGTCCATTATTGAGTCTCTCTTGAGCATTTTTCGTATAAGTTAAAAAGGAAAAACATTTAAAGGTGAAGATTTGGAGGGAGAGGTGAGGGAAAGAACTTGCTGTGAGGGTCTCATCGCAAGGTTGTGGCAGGTTGACCCCAGCTAGCAGGTAAGCCCCGACCCAGTCACTCACTTACTCCCCCCTGGTGGGATGGGAGAGAGAATCGGAAGGGGAAGAGCAAGAAAAACTCATGGGTCGAGATCAAGATAGTTTAATAAGTAAGGCAAAGCAGCACACGCAAGCAAAGCAATATAAGGAATTCATTCACTACTTCCCATCAGCAGGCAAATGTTCAGCCATTTCCAGAAAGCAGGGTTCATTGTGTGCAATGGACACTCGGGAAGGCAAATGCCATAACCACAGACATCCCCCCTTCCTCCGTCTTTCTCCAAGCTTTCATAGCTGAGCATGACATCATACGGCATGGAATAGCCCTTTGGCCAGCTTGGGTCAGTTGTCCTGGTTGTGTCCCCTCCCAGCCTCTTGCCCACCCCCAGCCTACTTGCTGGAGAGAGGAAAGTGGGAAAAAGAAGCAGCCTTGACACTGTGCAAACACTGCTCAGCGACAGCTAAAACACTGGTGCGTTATCAACACTGATTTGGTCACAAATCCAAAATACAATGCCCTACAGGCTACTATGAAGAAAATTAACTCCATCCCAAGCAGACCCAGTACAAAGGTTCATTTTTTCTTCTAACACAGTTGGTAGCGCAGTTAATGCTGTAAAACACTGCTGACAGATGCCTTTCATGAGTTCTACCAAAGCCTTCCCCCAGTTCTGCTCACACCGATCCCTCTGCAGACAGGAGGCTGCATTTTTATCCCCAGCAGCTGCAAGGGCAGAGTAACGAAGAATGTATCTTTACTGACAAGTGGCTGGACAGGGACATGCCTCTCAGCTCCCATATTTTGCTTTCAAGATATTTTGATTACTTTACTATCCTGTTTACCCAAACTCAGTTAATCAAAATTCTTAATTAAATAAGGATTAGTTTTAGCCCTCAGGACTTGACAGTACTATTTCCTGGATCCAGAAAACCAGAAGTCAATATCCCCTGGAGAGCTTCCCAGCACAGTGCTTGGAGAGAGCCACACTGCAGCTTGCTGAAAGCCAGTTATGCTCCAAGTTCCCACACATCCCACACTCATATAAGGGATGGCAGAACCAGCTTTACAACTTTGGTTTCTTGTCAAGCGTTTAATTCTGCAAACTCCCAGTCTCCCCCTTAAGTTACCTGAAGGTATATATCCCAAACTGCTCTTCCAGATTTTGTACATTTTAATGCATTTGAGTGCATGATTTTGAAGACAGTTTTATCCTTATCAGACATATTATTTACATTAAATTCTGTGTGGCCAATTGCTGGTTTTTTAACCTAAAAAAATTACATTGAAGCAAATACTATACATAAACGACATTTGAAAATACCTGCTCGGTGTGTTTGCTTCTTATTGGTTTTTTTTGTCTTGTCTTCTTTGCATGAAGAACTTCATTTATATTTTAGGCATAGGTTAGAGTTTTGTCATGGAAGATGATAGCTGAAGTTTTCAGAAATTTTGCCAAGTAAATACACACTGAGAAATTCTACCTTCAAATGTTTTGGAAACAAAGTTTTGAAGCCTGTGGAGCAATTCTCAGTCTGCTAAATAAATTTAAGCTGTTCCACATATGCTACATAAGTTACAGAAAAATTTTAGATGTTTTACAGATATTTTTCATGCTCAAAATATTCAGATTTTGTGCCCTTTCACACATGTAGCTAGATGCCTCAGTTTTCATTAACCCAAGAAGTTAAGCTTAGAAGGATGCATAAAACCTCCTCCAAAGTGATGTTTCTATATTAAAAATGTCACTTTCAAGGACAACAGTTTGATATCTTCAAACTTCTAACAAATATTATATGTCCCCTTCAGAAACTCCAGCTCTGTGCTTCCCCGTGATGCAATACAGTCTCTGGACTTACAGGATGATGAGGCTTCAGACCTTGAAACTGGTGTACTGGAAACAAGTTACTGGCCCAGAAATGAGTGTTAATCATCTTGCAGTGAAGCTGTTCTAAAGAATAATTCACTATAGGGAAAACTCATTTATCTGCAAGGACAAACACAACAGCATTTTCTAAGAGAGGATTTTAAAAAGATTGGGTTTTATCCTGTTCAAAAGACTGGAATATCAGAAAAGGAATGGATTAGCAAGCAAATGTGACTAGAGTCAGAGGGAATACACTGCTAGTCTCTTCAACATGCAATGTAATTTTCCAGTTTGACATGTGACTGCTCATTTTTCTTGGAAAGTTCCTGCTATGTGGTACCTTACAGAGTTCCTCTGCTTCTGTCTTCTGGTTCTACGAAAAGTTCCTTGTGGGAATATATCAAAGAAGGAAAGTAACAGAAACACACACTGAAAAAATGCCAGGAAAAAATTATCAAGGGAGCATGAAGCTCCTGTGTATTGAATGCACTGTTGGCAGCAGTGCATCCAAATGTGCAGGAGACAAATGCCGGAGACAAGTATCGTAAGTGCTTACAGAACACACTGATATTTCAATGTAATGAGCATTTAATGTCTTAGACAACTTTCTACAAAAGCAGAGAAAAAAGATGCAAAGACATTTATGCAGAGCAAACTTAAACCTAGCCAATAATTACTATTAAAACCAAAAGGTGGGCCCACTACTAAATGCATAGGTACTGGGTGGGGGGGTCTTTCTGGTTCTATGTTGTTTTCAAAGGAATCTGAAAGCTGGATATTGTAAATACCAACAGTGCAAAAAAGTTAAAGATGCGTCACTGTTCAAAGAGTGACTCTTCAGATAGGTTCTGATTCATTGCTTTCATCAGAAGGAGGTGAAAATAGGGTAAGTTGTATTACATTTTAAAAGGCTACTTTTAATTAAGCCTCTATGATATTTTTTAAAGCAACAAGTGACATTTCTTTCAGTGAAAATTACTTGATTGCCTGTAATTTACAAGATGCGTTCCTTCAAGAAAATAGTAATACTAACACGAATGCTTTACCTTTCTTCATGTGGCACCTGCTCAAGACTTGCATCTGGCTCCAGAAATGATCAGCTTCCAATGGCAAAGTGACCATTAGGTTGAATTTTAACAACGGCAACTGATGGCTGCTGTCATCACACCTGATAGCTTTGCAGTAACAGCAGAGTACTGGTCTGTGGCCTGTAATGTTCTGACAGTTTTTTTGCAAAAGTATTTATAACTGACATAGTTTCTTTTCCTGCAGATCACCCAAATGCCTGCCATAAAAATGCTTTGCCTGGGGTGACACTGGGAAATGTATATAAGAACACATTTTTCTTCCTTCAAGCTGGTAACCTCGCCTAATGGGATTTATAGATGTGCGGAAGGAACTACTGGCAGGGAAAGAGGCCTGTATAAGAATAAGGGTGGGCAAAGACCATAAAGTACACTGTAACATTACATTTTGTGAAGAAAATTATCCCTTAACATGGAATCTCATAGACTGTGAGTGGAGCTTCCTGCACAGTTCTGATGAAATGGAAGATTTTGCAGTAAAATACGCATGAAAAGAGAAATTTGAGCTTCTACCACACTTGATGCTGAAAAGCTCTCCAAGCAGCTATTGCATCTAGCACGTTTGTTCCAGGCTTAATCCATCCTTCCTCCGGCAAGTCTTTCTTCTGGGGAGCAGTAGTTTTTTTCCTAGGGTGAAAGCCCCGAGGCCTTTTCCCAAACACCCACTTGGAAGTGACCGACCTCCTTTTTGCCTAAATAGCGGTGGCTTGGCCTGGCTCAGGGCTCCTGCTGTTAAAGCACAACCAGTAGCTTAACAGTTAAAAACTATCTTTAACAAGGTTTGTCCCACCACTACTGCTGTCTCCCAAGAATTGTACCCATTGCACCCACTGTGCCCACCTCAGTGGATTATTTTCCCTCCATATTCAGGCATGGACTCCAAAGTCCCTTCTCCAACCATGTTGCACGTGTGTGTGTGTCTGTGTGGGTGCAATCTCTTATGGCTCTTTGCCATTTGCCCTGCAGCCATGTCCCCAAAGCCCATCTCTGGGACTGGCTGATATTGAGTGCACCCTCAGCAAGTTTGCGGATGACACCAAGCTGAGTGGTGTGGTTGATACTCTAGAAGGAAGGGATGGCATCCAGAGGGACCCTGACAGGCTGGAGAGATGAGCCCGTGCAAACCTCATGAAGTTCAGCAAGACCAAGTGTAAGGTCCTGCACCTGGGTCAGGGCAATCCCAAACAAGGATACAGGCTGGGCGATGAGTGGATTGAGAGCAACCCTGCAGAGAAGGGCTTGGGGATACCAGTGGATGAAAAACTGACATGAGCCGGCAATGTGTACTTGCAGCCCAGAAAGCCAACCGTATCCTGGGCTGCATCAAAAGAAGGGAGGTGATTCTGCCCCTCTACTCTGCTCTTGTGAGACCCCACCTGGAGTACTGTGTCCAGCTCTGGGGTCCCCAACATAAGAAAGACATGGACCTGTTGGAGCAGGTCCAGAGGAGGGCCACAAAGATGGTTGGGGGCTGGAACACCTCCCCTATGAGGACAGGTTGAGAGAGTTGGGGTTGTTTAGCCTGGAGAAGGGAAGGCACTGAGGAGACCTTATAGCAGCCTTCCAGTACTTAAAGGAGGCCTACGGGAAAGATGGGGAGGGACTCTTTATCAGGGAGTGTAGTGACAGGACGAGGGGTAATGGTTTTAAACTGAAAGAGGGTAGATTTAGATTAGATATTAGGAAGAAATTCTTTACTGTGAGGGTGGTGAGGCACTGGCACAGGTTTCTTAGAGAAGTTGTGGATGCCCCATCCCTGGAAGTGTTCAGGCCAGGTTGGATAGGGCTTTGAGCAACCTGGTCTAGTGAAAGGTGTCCGTGCCCATGGCAGGAGGGTTGGACTAGATGGTCTTTAAAGGTCCCTTCCAACCCAAACTGTTCTATGATTCTGTTTCCTTCAGTGTGTACTCCTGGGCAGGATCAATTTGCATGAATAGAGTGGCATAAATAGACCAAATATACCTGACTGATGGGATTAATATGTGTCACACAACTTCATTTCATTGCTTTGATTTTACAGTTTTCCAAACTAGAAATAGCCATGGAGATAAGACATCCAGGTGATGTCTAATTAGAGCACTCCAAAATTTTGAGAATGGACCAAAATCATTACAATTCAAAATAATGTATTCAAAATTTTATTTACCTGACTTCTTGCTTTTGAAAATAATTAGGTTATGTATTGAAGGATTTTTGTTTTCTTTATTGCTTTTTTCCACATATAAGCTTACTGATAAAGAAACTAAGATGCCATGGCATTCACCTGACTCCAAGGCCTAGGTATTTAAATAAGATAGCAGAACCCATTACTATACCAAGAGAAGCTTCAGCATAATAAACTTGTGTACCTGTGTCCAAGTAATTTGAAACACATGCAGTGTGGATGGATCACAGGGTAGCTAAGATGTGGACAGATGCTCAATTGTGTTGCAGTTTAAGCTGATCTGTTTGAATTTGGGTTTGTACCACCATGCTAGTTATAATGAGTTACTTTGGCTAAGCTGATAGATATTAACTTGTTAGGGTGAGGTTAATGTTTTGTTTATTGCACTCAGTTCATACCAGTATGAATATGGCAGCAGAAGAGACATTTTTAGTCCCTGGTTTAGTTTGCTGCTATTGCAGACATTTGTTGCACAGAAACTTGTTCATAAACAGAACAAGCTTCTAGATTTATACCAGCTGTGAGTTCATCTATGAAACCCTGAAGACGGGAGTTATTCAAGTGAGATTCTGAGCAGTGGAAGAGGATAATATGGAAATGGGTCCAAACTGGAAGAGAACAGAGAAAATGCTATCTAATTTGGGGAAAAGTACTGCTCAGAAATGCCAGGACACAGGCCTGATTGACTAAGAAGGATAACTAAGTCTACAGCATTAACGTCTGGTTTTACTACTCACAGGGGTCTACGAAACATCCCAGATGCATGGGAAAGATTAGCAGTCAAGGGTGTATAAACACATTGCTTAAACAACACTGAAAAGTATACACTTTGTGTCAATTACATCATTTTTACAGGGATTAGAATTTCTCTTTTCTTCAGTGCAAAATTTTCTCACATTTTTTTCTTTATAAAATTGGTATCCTATAAGCTTCTCTCCCTCCGCACATTTCAGAGCAATTTTAAATAAAAAAAATTATCTATTTAACTTCATTTATTGCATCCCATGGATATTATCCTGTACTGGAAATTTTGCTCTGTGGTGCTAGTTTAAAAATTTTTATTTACTTGAACATCATATGGCCTCTCCCATTGCCTCATGGTCTCCTCTTAAAGCCAACAGTGTGATAGGCCCATACAGTATGATAGGGTACATAGAAAGCAGTGATGGAGCAAGTAGACATATAGGGTATCTCTGAATATCAGTAGTAATGGCTAAAAGGGATATCCAGGGCTTCATCCAAGAGTCAAATGACACAGAAAGAAATTGTTCTTCTTGTGGTAGGAAGGGAGCCCTATCCCTGGAAAGCTGCTAGGAAAGTGTCTGCACATGGAGAGCTACTGTGGGGACGGTGGTGGGCAGCAGCTTTTGCTCCAGCTGGGACAGAGATTACAGCTGTTTGGGGAGAGAGAGGAATGAGGTTTCGGATAGGAGTGTAGGATGCCCTGCTTGAAAGATGAGGCAAGTAAAGCAGATAGACATGAAGCTGGAGTTCAGGTCGGAGATGAGGGAAAGTGGTCAGGACATGGTCTGGGTTCTCGGGCACATTTGCTTTTCAAGGGAGGCACAAGGAGATGAAAGCTGTCTGTAAAGCTCCATGTCCCTGTCCCATCTCATCTCCGAGGAAAGGAGATGTCCAGGGATCCTCCTCAGAGGGCAACTGAGGACATCTTCCTGTCCCACTGATGCCAAACAGCCGCTCCTGCTTTGGGAGTCAGCATAATTTTGATAGACAGACAATTTTGTTTGCCTTCCTGGAGAACTGAAACTTACATGATTTTACCGTGTCATTTTTGGCAGCGTGTTTTACATCCTTCCTTTTCCTTCAGAAAATATTGCAGAATATTTTTAGAAGACTATGCAACTTTGACTTAGAGACATGACATGATGGAAAAGCCACCATGTGTAGATTCTGTGTCTTGTAGACCCAGATGTAGATTCACATGCAACTGCATTATTATTCTTTCTTTTTCTGTAACAATTCTATCTGGACTAACAATGATTAGAATGATAACATTTCAAGTATACTAAAAATAAATTATTGGATATACATATATTTATAAAAGCTGTGCTTCCTCTTTGCTCATAAACAAGATTTTGAGTGTTAATAGTAGCAAGAAATAGAAAAAGCTACAGATGAAACACCAGATCCTACCTTTACCTTCATCCTTGCAAACGAATTGTTTTTGCTCTGCATTCCAAAGCCAATTAGGATATAAAATTAGCCACATTCTTCCTTTTTCTTCATTGCCACTAGCTCCAAGGCTAGTTACCACTAGCTCCATCCCTGCCTTGAGGAATCAAAGTGAGGAAGAAGGATAGAAACAATGACTTGAGTTCCCCAGTAAATTGGTCTCATGGGAATGAACCTGCTGGGAAGTCCATCATCCTGTCTCTGACACTGGCCAGCACTGGGTGAGTGTGGACAGTGAACGCTACCAAGACACTGACGAGGGACAATTTGCCCTCTTGCATGTGATGACGAATGGTTGGTGCATAGTCCTGGCTGTGGACATTATTCAAACCTTTTACTTAGTCCCTGATATTTCTTTCACTGTCACGCTGGTCAGAAAATCCTCAGTAACTCACTTAAGTCTAAAGTACGCCATTTTACAGCAGAGAATAGGATAAAGAAACTGAACATTTCATGACAATCATATAATGAATGAAAGAAAGCAAGAAAGAGTGAGACACGTATTTGTGTCACTAACCATTCATGGACAACAACATGTAGGGACTGCTTAGGGTGATCTCTGACATTACTGTTTTGATACCCTAATAAAACTACCTAGCATTAATTTTCATTCTGTAATTACGAAGTGCAGGACTGTACTCATGATCCACCAATGCTGTACTTACTTTTGGATGAGGTTTGGACAAAATTTAATTGTTGCAATCACTGTCAGAGTTACCAGTATTTATTTTCTCCATCACTGAGTAGGCCTGGTTTCCAAGAAGTGGCTAAATAGCTGAACACACAAAGACATGTTGTAAAGTTAACATCAATTTTAGTTTTAATGATTTATATCACATTTTGGGGTAGGCACAGATGTTCCTCTTTCCAAGTATCTATTCTGTAAACTATATACATACTGAAAATTACTCCTTAACTTTTTAATTCTTTCAAGATGGAGAATATATGTAGGTTTACATCCTGTATGAAGGGTAGGGAAAAGCAACTCCAAGATTCGTTGCTTTTTCCTCTTATCTGCTATAGTCACACTGAAGTTAGACTTCAGATAAAGTCGAGGTGAAGACTTGTCTTGTATTTTTCTGGACAGCCATTAACTTAACGCATATTTAAAATCAATAGAAAAGTGCAAGGGCATTTGTTGGATTTTTTAAGAATTGTAAATAGTAAAATCCATGTAGGCATATTTGATGATACGTATAAAAAACCAATTTAAATTCATACCAATTCCTGTCATGTTTGGAAACAGTTTTGATATTGTAGTAGACCATAAGCTGCCAGGGTAAAATTGCTGAACATGTAATGATCAGGGATCTTCAGAAAGAGGCATGTTGTAAGAAAGTGTGTTTCCAGAGCACTCAGAGTAGAACACACAATTGGCTGGAAGTAGATTAAAATAAATGTGCACTTCAGAGTAATGACAGACTTTGCTGGATATCTTATTCCAATAAAGAAACTGCTATTAAGCATGGAGACTTACTAAATATTGCAGTGCTTATTAAACTTGCCAGCCCACACAAGCCTACTTGTCTCATACAATCATGTGATGTTTTAAATACCCCTTGGTCTGCCTACTGTCATGTTCTCCTGGGCCTCACAGCTTTGTTGGGAGGGAATTTTTAATGTTTGATTACAAGATGTATTAAGAAGTGGAACAGTGCTTTTATTGCCTGATGGGAAGGATGACTGTCATCAACTTGAGATTTAAAATTCTTCCAAAAATGGCATTAAGACATCAGGTATTCAAATTACAGACTTTTTGTGTCCATCACTGTAGAGAGACAGTCTGTGTTACAAAACAGTCTATATAATAAGGTTTCCTGAGAGACTGTTAAATCTCTGTTTTAACTAGAACTCTGTTAAATTAAATAGGGGAAATTGTGAGTTTTAACCCAGAGCAAAATTTTTGGCCCAAGAAGGAGCAGTCAGTTAGGGGTAGTCAGCTTCATATTAGAGGAGCTTCCTTAGAAAGAGACTTCTTCTATCATGGATTTGTCTTCACACCTATTTGATACAGTTAAAAAAAAAAAAAAAAGGAACAGTTTGGACAATTAATTATGTCATTTTGATATATATCATATATGGAATTATAGTACTGTTTGCTCTGTTGTTTGAGGTCCTGATCTTGGTGGTGGCTCTAAGTGGGCAGATTTCTGAGCCTGTCTCATGCTCCTCACTGGTGTCAGCACAGCATCTCACAGGCCTGCGGGGATGTTAGGAGCCCTGAGTCAACCACTGAAGGGGCCTAAGAAGTAGCCAGCAATCCCCATTCCTCATGGGAGAAGTGAGGAAGAGCTGTGGCAAGCTAATTATCACTTGAAGTTGGGTAACCTAGTAAATGCTGAAATAGGGTTATATGGTTAGAGCAGTCTTCCCACAAAGTTAATAAAAAACATCAGTGTGTTCAGACAAAGCAAATAGGGCAATAAATGGGTAGGAAGCAGTGGTTGGAGGTGTGTTTTTGAAGAATAGGCAAAAAGGGGAGGAGAGCAGAGAGGGCAAGCAGCTTGTATTCATATGATTAGCTGCTTCATGCTCCCCACCATGTGCACTATCATCATTGAGCCTGTGGGCTGCACTACTTCATTCTCCCTCCTCCACTCTCATCAGGATTCAAAGTTTTTGATCAGAACTGTCCCCTGTCTCCTTTTTATCCTGCAGCTGAAACCCATAATTTCCTCATGGGAACTAAAAGCCAGAACCACAAAGAGATGTACCACCAGCAGCAGGCATATCTCCCGCTGACTCACTAGTATTGCCAACCCTCCCATGCCCCTTTCCATGCTCCTTCCCGTACTGTTTGGTCATGCTGGCTCTTAGCAGGATTAGACCACCTAATCTGCACAGATGGTAATGTATAGATGGAATGGTACAGCAAGCCCCAAGGCTGATAAACTCTCCAGCACACACAGCTGCTCACTTTGTTTGCAGTGCAGTTCCCCTCTGTTTGACTAAAAGCTATACTCCCTACTTTCCTTCCCACCCTGCCCCTATGTTTGCCCTTTCTAACTGGTCTGTTGCCTTTATTCTAGCTCCTGTGGTCCTTTTCTCACCTCCAACTAACAGCGGTGCAATATTTTTGCATGGTCTTTGACACATTCCCAGCCACTTAAGTTATTCCCTGTACTTATCTCATGTATTTTCCATCTTCTCTTGCCATCTTTCATCACACAATTTTTAATTGGTGAATATCCGTAGCCCCAGGCTACATATGCGTGCAATATCCATGTGTTCAATTTTCACTAGTTATCTGTTAAAGCTTGATCTGTATATCTCCCAGTCTTCACCACCTCATCTATGTCAGGCTGCAGAAACCTTGTGGCAGACTTCAGTCTTTCATTGGTTCTTTAATGGGCTGCAGGCAACTCTGTCATTATCTAGCTATTTATCAGCCACAGTCTTGAACTTGCTATGACTTTAGCTGCACAGTCATAATAAACAGCCTTTATGATTTTGGTGCCTGCATGGCACCATATTAGCCTTCAACTAAGCCACTGGGAGACTCCTAGAAAACAGATCTGTTTCCTTCTCCTCATTCAAACTTATAATTCACTGTGGTCTCACTGAATTTAATTTGGGTTTCATTTTCTTCAAATGCAGTTTTCTGATGTTACCACAGTACTTTTAAAATAAGTGGTTTCATTTTTGAGCTGCAGCAACTGAAGCATATGATAAATATGCACAGATAATACAAAAATTGCCTCTTCTATTTTCCATTATCCATCTACTTATCAATCTATCTATCCGTGTTGCAGTGAATAACATATATGCATCTTCATTATTTCAGTTGTTTAAAACATTTCTGATCTTTTCTCTTTCTGATCATTTATCTACATCCTCATTTTGGGCTAGACAGTACTTAACATCAGCCCAAAGAACTGAACTATAATAATACCCAATGAAATCAGTAAGATTTTTTAAACATTTGGGGGGGGCGGAAGGTGTTGCAGTAGCACTTGAGAATTTCCACCATAAACCATGGCCTGCTTCTCAAAACTGGTGGCCAGTCACTGCACAAACATAGGAAAAAAAGCTAGTACCTGCCTCCTCAAAATATAAACTAAGGATGGGATTCATCTTCTCTACCTTTAGTAATCTAAAAGCTAAGCCTCAGACTAAGCTAGTAAGAGAGAGACTAGCATCTCCAGAGGACAGTTCATCCTATTCTAAAAGAGATGTCTAAGGAGAGATGAATCCACCGTGAGGTTCCACATGGGTCACTCTTTTTCCCCATGGATAACAGATGACTAGATGACTAGCCTGAATGAGACACTCAAGACCAAGATGGGTGAAGGTAGATAGATGAACAGTATCTCAAGAGCCTGGGCATCTGACTTCCTTAGCATTCACTGGTTATTATTTTCATAATGTTCCATCTGCAAAACTTAATGTTTCCCGAGTACTTCATGAGAACTCTGTGATAATCAGCTTTCTCCTGTTGGCTGAGGAACAGAACAATACAAATTAGAAGAGCTCCTAGTAAACAATGCTTCTAGTTACTTAGTTTGTCCAGCTCCTGAACAGTGTCATATTAATAAAGAAGATTTTATTTTAAAATCATTATCTACTTGTTTGCGCCCTAACTGTAAGCATTAGCATTCTTCATAGCCACAGTACTCCATAACATAAGGGCAACCCTGCGCTACAGAACAGTGACCATCGGCTGTGGTTGTTTCACATGCATATCCACGGTGACTTCTCTAGCCAATAATAAAAGCACCTGCCATCCACTCAGGAAATAACATTTGACCAGATTTACATTCCCTAACAAGCAATGCAGGTTTTCTGATATTTACAGAGTTTTTTATTTTGTTTTTTGTCAGCAAAGAAACAAAATGTTACTTTACAGTACATTCACCTAAATAATACTTAGTTCCAGCTGGTTTAGTCCATTTTTTTAATGTTCTGTAAAAGAAGGTTAAGCAAGAGGAGCAGAACTTTATTTTGACCTTAGGGTGTTATAAAATATTATATAAAAGATAGATATGGACTTGTCAGAGTCAATTAAGAAGCTGCATTGAAGTTAGAAGGCTTAGCTGAGCTGATAGCCAACCCACACAGTAGTGAGTCATTTTTGCCCCATCACCAACGAAAGCACTCACATAAGGCATGCGGAGAGTGCGTCATACACATCTGGCCAATGGGTGTAGCTCCATTTCTGGACAAAATAAAGTTACTCACTGCACTTAGCTTCTCCTGAGAGTCCAATACCCCATGCCCAGGATGCCACACCGGCATTTCACAAACAGGAAGAAGTTACTTTTGTTCTGCTCAACCAGCTCAGTTATGCATAAATGCATCAGCCAGAGAAAAGAAAGAATGTGCAGGGTTGCTGCTTCTGATTGGAATGCCTCTGCTTAAAGCCATTACCAATTCAAATGAGTTATTATTTAATATTTAGAGTAGAAAAATAAAACCGTATTTAATGAACATGCAGATTGCAGCAGAACCTCAGGGATCCGGACACAAGCAAGCACAATATGTGATTGCCAGAGTGCTTATCAACAAAAAGGACAAACTGGGGTCTTAGTCAACAAGAAAGGCATGATTCAGTTGCCCACACAGAGATGTCTAACGCCATTTAAGACGTGACAGGGTACCTGGTGCAGCCACCCAAGGCTGGCACAGGACCTGGAAAAGGCCTGTAACCAGCAGTTAGGCAGAAGACTTTACAGCATCTCAAATGCTACCAGTTGCTGATGTTTAGGGAGCTAAACTGATTCCTAACAGCACATGGAGCCTCCTCCTATAAACAAATACATCAGTTTGCAGTGATTTATTTTCAGGCAGCTTGAAGCAGAAACCAAACCCCAAATGACATGCCCTGGCTCCCTCTGTTAGGCCTGATCCTTCTGCCCCCAGGTAGGAGTCTTGTCCAACTGGGGGACCTGACACGCTTGCACAGAATTGGCATATAGGACCCACGTACTTCTACCAAAGCAGCTGGAAGTCAAAGGTGATCTCAGATGGCCCTAGACACCTGTTTAGAAATAACTGAACAGTTTTAAGTGTCTAAGTTCCCATTATAATGAGTGAATGAACTAATAATAGCAATAATCAATGAATGAACAGTACAGTGAACGTAGGCTACAGAGCAATTTAGTGATGCCTGCTGTAGAGTGAGCTTCACTGCTCTCTGAGCTTCTTTGATTGCCGTGGGAGCTCAGACTCTTAGCTCATTTCTAGACACCTACATTTAGATCTCTGCCTCTGGAGCTGCATCCTACTTAATATCTCTGTTGCATTTCCCCAAATATAAATGAGGATAGTAATAGTTGCCCTTTATCAGTGGTACTGTGGGAAACATTCATTAGCACAGAAGTATTGCTGTCATGGTACCATCAGTGCAGTACCATTAGCAGCTGAAGAAAGCAATTAATTTCGTCAGCTTGCATTCAGTAAGTTCACTGTTCAAGAGTGCTCATAGCTTTTATAGGATGAGATACCTACAAGTATCTGTAACCTACAGAAGTCACTGGAATCCCTTTCTTGGGACTGGATGGGACTGGGGATGGATCAGACAGTCTGTCAGGCTACCCAGTCTTCCAGTTCCAATTTCCAGTCTCCAGGCCTTGGCCAGCTGCCTTGTGGAAGTGTGCGCAGTCACACCACCCCATCCTAACTTGGGACGCTGCCATGACTTGTGATCAGTTGGATAATGCTTCCCATGCAATCACAGCATGCAGCTTGAGAGAATTTTTCCTGATTTTTGTAGATGTGAAGTATAATCTTTTTTTTTGTGAAGTATAATCTTCATTCAGGACACATGGTGAATAAAAAATTAAATGATGCTTTGTTGAAAGATTCTTTACTTTTATCATGACGTCACGGTTCAGTCTCTTAAATTAAAGGAGGAAATAGAACATGAAAATTTGATATAATGGGAAGATTAAGCACTTCCCTTCCTAATTGCACTTCGTCATCTTCTGCTGAAAGACTCCTGTTGTTTCCTCATATTATTAAAATAACATGACAGTTTTGTTAGCCTGGTTCTCAGGCAATCTACATCTGATATTTTTTAGCTCTTTCTGCCTGGGTATGACAGGAAAAAGGAAGAAAGAAAAATCACCACAGAAAGAATCATACAGCCTGAAGATTGTTTTTTCATTCAATGAGGACAAAACTTTTCACATTCATAGAATCATAGAATCATAGATAGAATCTTAGAATGGTTTGGGTTGGAAGGGACCTTTAAAGGTCATCTAGTCCATCCCCCCTGCAATGAGCAGGGACATCTTCAACTAGATCAGGTTGCTCAGAGCCCCGTCCAACCTGACCTTGAAAGTTTCCAGGGATGGGGCATCTACCACCTCTTTGGGCAACTTGTTCCAGTGTTTCACCATCCTCATTGTAAAAAAATTCTTCCTTATATCTAGTCTGAATCTACCCCTTTTAGTTTAAAACCATTACCCCTTGTCCTATTGCTACTGGCCCTGCTAAAAAGTCTGTCCCCATCTAGAAAGATAAGCCCCCTTTAAGTACTGGAAGGCTGCTATAAGGTCTCCCCAGAGCCTTCTTTTCTCCAGGCTGAACAACCCCAACTCTCTCAGCCTTTCCTCACAGGAGAGGTGTTCCAGCCCTCTGATCATTTTTGTGGCCTCCTCTGGACCCACTCCAACAGGTCCATGTCTTTCCTGTGCTGAGGGCTCCAGAGCTGGATGCAGTGCTCCAGGTTGGGTCTCACCAGAGCGAAGTAGAGGGGCAGAATCATCTCCCTCGACCTGCAAGGTTCACATTACAAGGCTGAACATGTAGCAAATCCATACACACACAAAGATGTGTCCATGTGTTATCTAGTCAGTCTGCAATCATATGGCTTCATACAGACTGCATGGTATTTTTAGATTTAAGCTTGAATGGAGACTGCTGTCTTGCAGTAGTAATGTTGCGATTAGCAGAAATTTTAACTAAAAATGAGGTCATCTTAGGAAGGAAGAAGAGAGCACAGTCCAATGGAGAATGAACTGGTCCAAGAATAAGGAGATCTGGAATCTCTCCCTAACTCCTTTATAGTTATAAGCAGTTTTGCTGTCTGTTCAGCAAAAACCCCAGAGACTATAGATATAACCCAATACTGCCTATATCTGAAAGGAATACTGACCCAATACTTCAAGCATTAAAATAAGACTAAACTTCTTAGGAATAATGTATAACCCTGATAACTAATGTCTAATACTGACTAACTAATAACTTAGGGGTCCTGATTCTGGATCTGACCCTGCACAACATCTAGGAGTCTGGTCAGCATAAATCTCACCCAGGTAGAAACACCCACATCTCAGCTAGGCAATGCAAGGGTGTTTCCAGGTGTTTACAGGGAATGATTCGTGTGACCTATTTTAGACATCAAATCAGAATCAGATGAATCATGCCCTAGAAGTGCCTTGGAATTGACTATAGAGGGAAATCGGCACAAATAACTCAGATGCCAATGTCTGCAATGCAGACATTTGGAGGTGGTCAGATGAGTCCTGCCTCCAT
Source organism: Theristicus caerulescens (assembly GCA_020745775.1). Taxonomy (NCBI): domain Eukaryota; kingdom Metazoa; phylum Chordata; class Aves; order Pelecaniformes; family Threskiornithidae; genus Theristicus; species Theristicus caerulescens. The sequence goes on along the minus strand of CM036559.1, from coordinate 121,728,387 downwards.
GGACCAGAAGAGTTTGCAATCTAAGCACAGGGCAAGAAAACAGGCAGGAGGGAGTACAAAAAACATTACAACACAAGTAGTCATCCTGATAGTTACTGGTGTAACGGAAAATCTTTAATTGCATCCATGCTTCTTTTGAGGAATGGGATTTACTAGACTTTCTTCTTCCCTCATGCTTTGTCTTGTCAAGTTATATCAGCCAATGGCAGAATTCCCCATGGAATTCAGGGTCCTAAGCATCCATACCAAGATATTGGCAATATTAACAACAAACGTGAGCATTTAGTCTCATAGAAGTTTGGGTGCTGATTCCGATCACTTCAAATATCATCAGAAGGGAGACAGAATTTAAAGAAAAAAGAAAAAAGCTTGAGAAAAAATATAAAAATAATAAAATTTTAAAGGCAGCAATCTTATGTCCTACCAGGACCAACATTTTTTTGATGGCTAGTACCAGGTCTTACAAGGGTACAAAGTTTTTCACAAGTTTTCTAACATAATAATTAAGTATATTAAATAATTCAGAAAAGAAATATGTTGTTGGTCTTTTTCCTCAGACTGTGTGCATTTTCTACTTGTGCATAAAATTTGGATATCACTGAAGGCCTCTCTTCATGCTGAGAACGCACTAGAAGTTCATAAAGATGTCTCTAATAGTATTTTCTTTACTCAGACTCAATTGAAACTTTGGGGGTTTTGCCAGAGGATCCATGGAAAACACTTGCTGGTCACCATGGATGAGGCTGCATGCTTCAGTCTAAGCTTCAGTCAATGGAAGGAAAGTGCCACAGTGACTGACAATTTTTGCATGGGGTTGGAGAAAGAAAACATAGGGCAACCCAGAATGTGAAGGCTGGCCAAAAGAATAGGTTGATGATCAGGATGTTCTGTAATCCAGTCAGTCCATACTGCTAAACTACAGCCATTGTAAACTCTTGCTCCAACAGTTGAAGGTTTTATCTGTTTTCTTTATTTCTGCAACTTGCCTACTTCATGGATTTGGAAGCGAACATTGCTCCTGTTCCACCTTGTGAGTAATGCTCCTTTTCTTCCTGCAAACATCTGCCTTACCATCTTGTCCCACATTTGTGTGGTGCTTATAAAAGGAAACTTGTCCCTGCATAATATTCTAGGTACTATGGCAATAAATAGGATTGTAATTATTAGCACTCTGGTTTGAACAGAAAATGTGGATGGCTGGTGACAACTGAGAGGTTGTCTGGGAAATAGGCTGGATGAAAACAAGATGCAGGTACTCTGAAATATCCTTGTTCGTCTCATTTCATCTCTCTTTCCTTCCTCTCTCAGGCCTTTAATTTCAACTGCTCTGTTGTCCTACTTTTGTCACTGTTGAGCTTGGTTCCTTACACTTGGAAGTCTTCAAGGCGAGGAACTTACCTTGACCCTTGCTTGCTAGGCATCATGTGCGTTTATGGTGACATATGAATATTTTATATAAATTATCAAGAACAGATTTAACAGCAAAGCTTGCACTATTAACATTAATAGAATGTGCACAACAGAAGAGAGTATTTAGCATTCTCTGGGGCTAGTTTACTTATTTCCTGGGCAACTCTTGGCACTCCTTCCTGTCTCTATGTACACTAATATTGACTTCTAGATATGATAAAAAAACCCTTTGAATATTATTATTAATTTTTTGTTTACATTAGTTTAGAACCATTCTCTTCCTGGAAAGAACTTACAGTTTGCCCAGATGCTGTTTTTGCCACCACATCAGCACTTTATGGTTGCCTCAGCCAGAAGAAAAACAAGTGCAAATTCACTGTATGAATCATGAAGGGAATTCTAGTGTTTATTTAAAGTGCAGTTTTTTTCTGTTACCCCTTATACAGCTACAGTGGCAGCGGCCAATAGGCCATGTTTACTGTGTTAATGTGAGTCAAATTTATAAAATAATAGATTCCACTGTAAGTTGGTGTTGCATTTGAGGAATAGACATGGAAAAGCAAATTAGGTTCTTGGAAAGGAATATGTCTGTCCTCCTGACTTCTGTTGCTCAGTGTTTATTATAAAAGAGAAATGGGAGTAGGGTAAGAGGATAATCTTCCTGAAAAGAAAGATCTGTTCCTGAAGGGAATGAGTGCATACTAGTGATTTCAGTGGAACTACATTGTTTTGCACTAACTTAGAATTTGGGCCAACCTCTCTAAATTTCTCTTCCAAGTGTCTTTGCAAAAAGTCAAATATTCTAAATACAGAGTTCTCTCCCGTCCCCAGTTTGTGTAGTCCCTTGAACAAAGCAAAAATACCAGACATGAATGTTGTGAGAGGATTAAGAGAGGAGTGATAGGATGTGAGCGTGGGAGGAGTGCAAAAGGAAACTGTAGAAGGGCAGGCATCTCTGAAGTAGAAACACAGGAAGAGTTGGGGAAAGCACTCTCCGAAGAAGATGGGTTGGCATGTATTTCACTCATCATCAGTGAGGATGTGGTGGAAAGAAATATGCCATAACAGCGACAACACAGTGTTGCTGGAAACAGATTGGTTAGTGGGAAAGGTATTGAAACATGTCAGGGGGAGAGCAAGATTATAAGGGGAAAAGGAGGAATAGTATGGACATTGCAGCTGTGGCAAGACAGGATACTGCAAGGTTTGGGAAGGTGGAGTTTCGGTAGCTACAGACTGAGTGACAAAGGCAGAAAGGATGTCAGGGTCGGAGTGAGGGAATTTAGAGCTCATCATATCATCACCCCAGAGTGAATAAGGACAACCAGTGGGACAGGTTCTTCTCACCAGGTACGTCCCATAGAGAGCTGTTCCACACCGTGGCTTTGCATTCCCACAGGACCCTCCTCATGATGCTGTACCTAGCACTGACACCACCCAGAAACAGCAGTTTGAAAGACTAAAACCGCTCCATCTCTATCCCTCACTAGTCTCCGGGTCCCTGGGCTGGAACTGAGAGCAGCAGCAGGTTTGTGTTTCTCTCCCTTTATAAAGGGATCAAAGGCATAGTGAGCAAGCCTGAGGCTGGAAATCTTACTGTTAGCATTACATGTTTATTCCTGAGACTTGCCGAGTAAGGGGCTCTATCACCTTTCCAACATGCAAGTTCTCTTTATAGAGGTTTGCCCTGAGGTTGTTGCCCCAGATATCCTGCTTCCTAGCCCAGCTAGTCTGTTCCTAGCTCATGCCACAGGCGTGTCTGCATGAAATGACTGCTCCAAATGGTGCCTCTACGCTGTTTTTAATAAGGTCATAGATCAATAACAACAGGGAATTTTTTTCACTGCTCCCCATTCTGAACAGTCTGATACACAGACCAAAACCAATGAAAAAACCACACATGCTGAAAAAAAGATACACAGCTTTTAGAGGGAGAATAAATCTGTCACTCCTCACAGAGCTAAAGTACGACTGACTGTTTCTGTCCATACTCAGAAAAGGTTTTGTTCCTAGGCTGAACCATTAGCAGTTTATGAGACTTGTCTACTATACTTTGTTGTTAGAATTTCTTTTTACTTGTCTTCATCCTAAATATTTTTCCTTAATTTAGTTAATGATGGCTGCTCTATTCAATTCCATGCCCTGAGTAAATTCTTCTCATTGCTTATTGTCTATATACTAAAAGTATTTGTAGTTATTTTGAAGAGAGAAACCGAAAACTAAACAATAATAAACTGTTTTGGACTTATTCTGCTCAATGTCCCCCTACAATGTAACACTTTATTATGTTATTTGTGCCTCTCTTACATACTGATCTAGTAACAGAGACATCTAGCATCATTTTTGCAACATGGATGTCTCGATAGTTTTCTGACTTAGGAGCCTCAATGCAAGATCACTGTGACTAAAATAGAGCCCAGATGGGAAAGAATAATATATTGCATGGTAACTTTTTGGAGTAACTTACTGCTCATTTTTTAGCCCAATATATTTTATAATCACCATTACAGCAGCATTATAATTGCTTGAAGAAGAGCAAGGGAGACTATCCACAAATACAACTTAAGGCATTTAAGTAAGGCAGCTGGAGCTCCTCACCCATTCTATTGACTGTCCAGAGTGGAAGACATTAATTTGCCTTAATTGCTGTAGAACCACAGGCAACAAGGAACAAAGTCACCTTCCCTTGAAGAGTTCTGCTGCACAAATGACATATGCCAAAGAATTTCAGCATGCCTAAGCAATGCTTCTTAGAGTGTTACACTTCAAAGAACAGATCTTCCATTCTCCTGGCTCTTTCCATTTTCATGTTTCCTCAGAGAAAGCGTGTCATGTGTTTCAAATCAGTGTCTTGGAAAGCAGTAACTGTAGTGGCAGGTAACTGAGTAATGTTTATGCACACTCATTAATGAATTACAAAACACATTTTTTTGTTGAAATTGAGCATTTCAGCACATGCAGAAAAAGAATATGTATATTTTTTTATATTCCGGAAGAATAAGTTATTTGCCATTGTTGTAGGATTGCTGTAGTGAAATGCCAGACCTAATTAAGATTTAAAGACTTAAGGTTTATTCGGCATACATTGCAATCTTCCACTACTTTTGTACTTGTGGGATCACATCATCTGCTTATGAAACGTATGCAAAACTACATAACAATGATTTTTTCTCAAATAGCCACATGTCCTTTGAACGTTTGTAGTTCCTGGATTATCTAGAATACAAAGAGAGAGAAATGTTCTTTTGTGTCTTTATATGACATTCTTAATATTAATGAATATTTTCCCTCAAAAGTCATTATAGTGTGTGTGCATGTGATTTCTTTTTGTGTAGGCTAAGGAAGAATATGCCATGGTAGTAATACATTGGAGGTCCTTTTGAATTTTCAGCAGCAACCTTATCAAAAACTATACAGGTCCCCTTGCTATTGCATGTGTTACCACATCATTAGTAGAATATCTTTGATGATTATATTGCTTCTTACCATGTTTTCCAGTATGTAATTCTAAATGTTCATGGCTTGGCTTCATAGAAGACATTCTGATTTTTTACAGATGACATAAAACCAGCTGTTTTCCAGCATGTTCAGCATTTTTATTCACTTAATAAATCTATTAATCATATAGTAAACATGACAGTTTAGTCTTAGCAAAGCTGTCAAATGTTCAGCTCAGTCCCGGTGGCTTTATCACTAGGATGTCATAGATGATAATTGCAATAACATTCTGTAAAATTAATCACCCAAAGTTATTTCTCAAGCTTATAGTATCTTCATGTGAGTCTCCTGTATTTCAGAGAGTGATTTGAAGAAGAAAAAGGAGATGATAGCCACTGATGCCTGATTTGTGGTCTTCCCATTCCAGGGTGGTATTGTGTGAAAGACTGTTAGAAAATACGAAATGTGTCATGTTCAAATGGGGAGTTCCTGATTGATAGACTCACTGAACTCAGTAAAGTGATACTGAGGAAGACCATTAACAAAATTGTTCTTTGAAGCCAAAAGGTTTTGAAGGGTGTTTGGTTACCAAGTTGACGGCATCAATCATGTTCTCACTCTTACCAAAGGAATGTGTAAATTATGTCCTATGTCCTAAGTCTAATAGACCACACCTTGGTTGCGTACATACTTTTAGACAAGTGGTAGATGTTCATCATCACTATTTGACTTTCATTGGCATATCTGTCCTACATTAGCATATCAACAGAGTCATTAATTCTGCTTTGTAGTCCAGCTGTTCATTGGTGTGTTCCCTTTTGAAAGTGCTGTAATACTAAAGAAATACAGCAAATCAAGCTGAAGCAGAAAGTTACAATGACATTTGTGTGCCAGCTTTGATGATCTGCCTCTTCCAGGTTTCAGTGGGCTTTCATCTAATCTGGCATTGTCTCTTTGTAGTATGTATTTGTTAATGAAGACTGGGAGATCATTTGGGTTGTTGCGTCAGCTGATCATGTCCTGTGGCTCCATTCCTGCCAAGAAGAAAGGAAACCCACAGACAGTTCTGTCCCACACACTGACCTCTCAAAGGACACAGATGAGTCATAAGCTGATGATGCCTCGCTTCCACACTGCCTACTGTTGTAACAATTGCACGGTAGATTTTGGATATTTTCCATCAGAATCAATATGTACTGGCACTCATTTCTCTGAAACCTTTATTTCTGACAAGATAATTACTGGTTTTAGCTACTCTTCTGGAACATGTAATAGTTTTACTAGTAATATACAAGCATCTCAGACTTCAGGAGAACTAGTTATTTCGATCATAAAAAGGCCAAACACGACTAAGCTCCTCTTTAGTCCTGGAGTTAATACCTACACATTGTAAAGCTATATTTATTGGTTTAGGAACATAACATATACTACACTTTTTTGTGTATGCTGTATCTCTGCTCTGATTTTACTGGGCCTCATAAGTGTCCTACACTTTCTTGGAGGGGATACTTACAAACTGCCTCTATTCGTTAATCTGGTATTTCCAAGTGACATTTCCTGGATCAGGTAGCTTGCCATGCTAGAACAAATAATAAACAAATAATAAACAAATAATGATGACTGCATACAGCACCAGGTGACTTTTCCAGAGCTGTATATGAATTCTCTTATACATCCTCATCTCCTGGACATGTCTTAATGCTCAGGAAATATTTTTGTGTCATATAATGTCTATCCAATTTTTATTTGGCTTGGAGTAGAGTCAGACTTGTTGAAATCTGGTAACACCTTTTTGACTCGAGGCCTCCAATCTTTTGGCAGAACTCAGTGACCTTGCAGTGCAGTGGGCAATGATGTGCCATACCACTTGTGAGGAAGGGACACCAGGATTCACTCACCCCAGTGACACTAGGCCTCGTCCCACTGCTTCTGAGCAACTGACAGAAACTGGAGATTCAACAAGTGGCTATATTTTGACTGAGGTGAACTTTAGACTACTACATATGATTTGGATGACTGTAGAGTACATGCTTACACAAGAGAAATAAAAGGATTCACACAACTGAATGGCTCAGTAACCTCAGCATTAATTTGTAATCTGTTATTGCTTCTCAAAATACCTTACATGCAGAGACGTGACATATTCATAACCTGAGTTCTGCTAGGTAGCAGACCATACAGCTCACCTCAGGGTGCTTCTCTGGGTGGGTTTTGCTGCGAGAGCAGAATGGTCCTGCCCTTGGATTCCAGGGTCATATGATAAAGTAAGTCTGCAGAGTTCAACACCAAGGCTGGTCTCTTTTGTGAGACACGGAAGGACCATCAGACAAACATATCAAAGCCTGACTTTGAGGGGGAAGAAAAGATGGTGTTAACATGCCTTTAACACCTTAGTTACTTCTTACATATTATACATTATTGCTAGCCTTTTGTCTGTTGTGACTGAAAACACAGAAGAGATCAAAATATCAGAGGCCTGATTACATCAGAGCCTTCAGGATTATATGTCTGTCCAGTTATGTATCTGTCTCTCCATTCATATAGCATTTTATCTAGACAACTAAAATTCATGACACTTTCCAACAGAGTGAGATACTTCAGTTGTAGTAACAAGAGTTACAGTAGGAATGTTTTAGGTAATTCTTTTAGAATTGCACATTCTTGAAGGAATTAATGTTTCCATCTCTTTTATAGAATTCACTGAGGCAGATGCTACACCATAAAACCAGTGGATGGCATGATCCTGTGACAGAAACAGGAAGGTGGGAGACTAAGTAATGCTTTTTAATTCGAGCCTTAAAAGAAGCAAAGCAGCAGTATATACACACTGAAAACCAGTCATTTTCAGAGATAAATCTAGTACAATCCTTCTTGGTAATTTATTTATTCTGATGAATGGCTACCTTAAAAGGCAGAGAAAGAATTTAGAAGATATCATCACCTTTTGACTCACCAGACCTTACAAAATTGCTGAAGACATAAAAAAAGAATCATCCATAGTTTTTTAAAACCACTAATGGAAAAGTGACTGGGGTGGAGATATGTTGCTAAAGAAAATTAATAGCTCACCTCTAGGATCTTTCAGTAACCCTGCTGGCAAAGAGGCAAAGGACTTTGGTATAATATAAGATCTCAGCTTGAAAAAAATGCAGGAGAAGAATCAGATTTAAAGATGGCATATGTTTTCAGCTTTACTAATGGGCTTGAATCTGATTTATGCAAAAAGGTAATTGCAACTTTCCAGAAAAGTACTCTGAAAGTAAAGTAACTACAGGGAATAGATATAAATATATATAAAAAAAAAGTCTTCCCTGCACATATTTTGCAACCACTGAATGACTAATGGCTTATCCATAAAGCATGAAAGACTGAATGGGCAGGAGATGCTATTACATCTCCTTACACCTGCCTTATACATGTCAAGGGAACATCGTTGATCCAGCTTCTGATAGATACAGTATATGCGACCATTTCCTAAGAACAAGCAGAAGCAGAGCAGAGCAGCAAGTGTGTGAATACTGTAAAATAAAGCACTTACAGACACTCCAGTTTATTTGTTTTGCTCTGACATTTCTTAGTTTCTTAGCTTTTTTTTTTATCTAGGATTTGCAGAGATTGGTAAAGTCCATTTCCTCATAGAAGACATTTCTTCCATCAAGGAAGCACATGTGTCTAAGACTTTGAGTCATTCCAACAAACTTGACCCAAAAAAGCCTTGTAATCTTAACCACAAACCTGTCAATTGCATGTAAAGGTGACGGTGTACCAAAATTACTACATATAAGAGCGATAGCCAAATTTTCTTTCTGCTAATACTACTGTACATTCAAGCTCAGCTCAACCCATTACCTCTGCTTTGGTCAAAATGTCACCAAACGATCACTAAATGATTCAAAAGGACTGTTTGCTTGTTGGAGGATCCATGTTCACGAATGAATTCACTGAACACTTTTACATCTCAAACAGATTTGGGTTTTACCCTGTATGTGAACATCTCTGAGGTTCTCTGCACCCCTACATGTCTGAACTTGTATGTGTTTTAGTTAACGCAGACTCAACACCATTCACATTGCCTATGCGTTCCAGTAATTACACATGAACAAGTTTTATGAAAATGTAATTTTTTTATTTCTATTCAAAATAAGTCTGGCTTGATGAAACTACCTGTCAGGTACAGTTACACCTAGATTTAAGAACGTATGGTACTGTGGAGCTGTTCACTGCACTGTACATGAAGTAAATATTTCCCAAGCTGTTTATTCACATGGGTAGGAATCTCAAAATGGAAGTTTCTTCCTTGGTTTTGAAACCCTAACTATTTCCACTAGTTTGTCTAGTTCATTGCTCAGATAAACTCTGTCTCCCGTAGTCGCTGCATAAAACTTGCATTCTTCCTGAGAGGGATGTCTAGGAAAATCTGTATGTCCCAGTTCTACCTTCACAGTCCCTATTCACTGAGCTGCTTCTTTCCCCATGTCAATTCGTGAGTATCATCATACTTGTGCCTTTTCTCAGACCCCATGATACTGCCATTCTCCCAGCCATGTGTCTTCAGCATCAGCTACACTAAAGGAAATGTGAGTGGAAAGTGTAAATTCAATCATGATTGTTGCACTTTTTTATAGACTGCCATTTGAGAAAATAGTTTATCCTTTTTAAACCCACTGGGATGCACCACTTCTCACTTCTTTTCGTAAATGAGAAAACGTATTTTGCAAGAACCTGTAGAGCTATTTTTTAAAGAGTTGCACAGTGTTGTTTGATATAGGAATGCTAGGATAATTTGGGGCATTAAAAGTTGGCTGCAGCTTCTCATTGTTTCTCCTCGCTTCTTCAGTCATTAATGGCACTTTCCATCAATTATGCCTTGCTAGAAGTCATGGCTCCATCTTTGGGTGTTCCCAACTCTTACATATGGAGCAGCTGTGAAAGAAGAAAGATCAGAGATTACATAAAATGCCTTTCCAGTTCCCCTCCCTCCAACACTGGATGGGTTTGAATTGCAATAAAGTAGTTCTCCTACCCACTGTTTTTGAAAAGTTCCCTCCAGGTGGTATCTGTGGTGTGGACATGACTCCTTAATACAGCATGACACCCTAATCCTCAGTGGTTTTGCAGTGCTGTTTTCCTGCCAGGCAGTAAAGCTCGCAAATATTCTTTTTCAGGAAGGAGCACCTCATATTTTCATACTGAAACTTTATGCTATCTGGAAATTACATCAGTTCCCAGGCCAGCCTGTGTGTGTGTGTTCAGCTAAATGATTTTATGGAGCTGCAGCTGGATACACTACTGCCTTTGTGAGTCTGTTTTACTTTTCTTGTATTATTTTCCCACTGTTTGTAGTAGCTGTTCCTATGAAACTTGTGCTTCTCAGAGTTGCTTTGGAGCTACTCCCTCATCTGCTGTCATTCTGCAGGTGCACTTTTTCCTTTCTTAAATTCCTTTTTTCTCCTTCATTTGAGCTTCTGCTGGGGCCAGTGTATATATTTTTTCCTTCAGGTTTGTACAGGAAAGTGATTCTTACTCTTTGCTCTTCCAAAATCTTTTTATTTTCCTTTTCTGTCTCTTATCTGACCTCTCCCATTTTCCCTGCTCTGATAACATTTTTTGTTCTCTTCCCACAGCTCTCCTCTCACTCCCAGATGTTGTGTCATGAAGTCCAGAGGTGGCTGCTCCCTACCGCCTGCAATCGGATATGAGACAGCAATGCTCTGACCTCTCAGAGCAATTAATGCAAATGTTAGGGGAGAAAGGTAGACAGATAATCCTCAACAAGCGATCTTAAAACAAGTTGTGATTCATTCCTCCTGAGTAAGCACTGAATGACATTACCCTTCTGCAACCTGCGGTGAGAGAACAGGAAGCAGGTTTGGTGACTGCAGCTCCTGGGACTTTGCTTGCACACCTTACCCCACAACAAAATCTGCAAAAGCAAGGGAAGATGAGAAAAACTAAATGATGGACAAGGCCTTTAACAACATCATTTAACTGTGAAGTCAGCCCTGCTGTGACTGGTGGGTCAGACCAGATGATCTCCAGAGGTCCTTTGCAACCTAAAATACTTATCGTTCGGTGATTCCCAACACATCAAGCTTTCAGCTGAATAGCTCCATTTTGAAGCACCAAGCTGGAATTCACTATGTATGGCTCCAGTGCAGATGTCTACAGATGAGCTGGGCCTTCAGTGAACAATTTCCACTTATCTGGGAAAAACGGGCATTTTGAAGTTGTAATTTATCTCATCTGCTTTAAAAGACAACTTTAGAATAAGGATCACCCATGCTCTAAAGTATATCCATTTCTCAGAATTGACCCCATGTTGTTTTGTTAGTACAAGTGTGAGTACTAATCAGTACAAAGTATGTCACTACAACGGGGAGGCTGTAGTCCGCGTTTTACTATCCCCATTGCAAAAAGGTATATTAATGTGCAGAAAAAGACACGAGCAATGCTTTATGACTTATTCAGTAAAAAAGGGGGAAAAAAAGAGGAATGTCAGGCAGTCTGATGTGATTAGAAAAGAATTCAGAAGTATGCACAGAGATGCTGTCCAAAGTGGAAATTACCTGGATACCTTCTTTTCAGTTCCTCAGGCAATGCTTAACTAGCAGAGATACTGAGCATGTGATACATGTGTTTTTGTCTGGAGATGTATGCAGACTCTTGATGCTATCCTGTGGTCATCATTCCCACCAGCTGTAAGGGAACAGAAAATACTTTCAACTCAAAATCTTCCATGTAAATCTGCACTAACTTTGATCAGACTGTTGCTCTTCCGTCTACAGAGGAGTAAGCCATAATTGTGGTACAGATCTTACATCTAACTACCCCTGTGATTTATAATAAACCTATATAATGAAGCAGGTACCAAAACAAACTTCAGAGCTCAGATTTTCAAGCAATATTTTGACAAGTACAGAAAATATCCTACGCGTTGCTCTAAAGACTTAAAGAAGCCTTAGAATGAAGTTCATTGTGACTATAGAAAGGGTCAACCCAGGGATGTTTTACAGGGGAAGAGAGGGTATTCATGTGCACTAGGTCTTGCTGGTGTCAGAGTTTTCCTGTTCACATGGCACGGAACCATCTGCTTACCCTCTGCCTCTGCCCAAGCCTGAATGCACTGATCTTGCATTGTTTGATGATGAATTTGTGTGCTGCTCTAAAACGCATTTTACACTGATACCACTGACTGCACAAAATAGTGTTGCTGAGTTCCCTTCCAATCTGAATTATCCTATGATCCTGTGATTGCACAATCACTTTGACTGTCATCAAGCAAAAGACTGCCTGTGGTAAGATTAACTTGACATGCAACCTGGGGTATTTATAGAGGACAAGTCACTAGTGAAGTACAGCTGCCCCAATGAGTGAGCTCTCTGATTTAGCTGCATTGGCTCATGGCACTTGTACATTTGCATAGGCATGGTACTGTCTGGTGCTGTCCCTTTTTACAGGGTTTCAAATATGAGCATCTGGGAAAGCCCATACTTAGTCTTCTTTCTAGATGTCTCCTTCCAGGAACTCTACAGAATGGCCATATGTTACCCTGTCAAAAATGGCATTGGTGTTATCCACAGAGAGCAGAGAAACAGTAAGGGGAATGTTCAGAAAGCCTGATGCTGAACAAGATCTTGTTTAAGTAACCCAGGTCTCTTCTAATCTGTGTTATCACTAAATATAATCTAAAGTGTGGCTCAGTTATATTAACAAATGAAACACATGCAGTTCTATGAGGCTGTTATATATTTTTCTTAACTCATACATTTGTTTAAATTTCCCCAAGTAACTGAGCAATATCATGTATCTTTCACAGTGATTTATTTTCCAGTTATAGTACCCAGCCAAGATGTAAATACATGCCTTTATTTAAGCATAACAAAATTATATGAGCATTTAGATGAGCTAGAATCTGTAAACATTATTTTTAAACACTTAGGCCAACAATGCTTACCAGGAGAGCATATAAACTCTAATACATCTATCTGTAAGTGAAAGGTTGTTTTGGCTATTCAGTGATGCCTATTATTAAATATGAGAGAGAAATATGTTTTGTGTCAGTATCATTAGAACCATGGGAGAACTATGAAACTAACTGAAGAAGTCTCTGAACCACAGATTTTTTTTTTTACTGGGAACTTTAATCTCCTTGACGTCTGCTGGAAGAGCAACAGAACAGGATGCAAATAATCCAGAAGATTTCTGGAGGGTGTCAGGTCTCTGGATGAGTCAACCAGGATGACAAGCAGCTGGATCTGCTATTCACTAGCAAGGAAGAACTGGCTGGGGATGTGATACTCAGTGGCAATCCTGGCTATAGTGACAAAGAAATAGTGGGTTTCAAGGGCCTGAGGGGACTAAGGAAGGCAAGGAGCAGAGTACAGAGCCTGGACATCTGGCAAGCAGTCTTCAGTTTGTTCAGGAAGGTGGGAGGTGGGATCCCAGGGGAGACAGTGCTGAGGGGAAGCTGTCAGGTCTCTAAACAAAGATGTAGATAAACTAGATCAAGTCTAGCACAGGGCCACCAAAATGGTCAGGAGATGGAACACTTAACCTGTGAGGAGAGGCTGAGGAAGCTGGGCTTGTTCAGGATGGAGAAGAAACAGTTTCGGGGGGACCTAACAGCAGCTTGCCAGTACCTATGAGTAGGTTTTCGAGAAGATGGAGCCAGGATCTTCACAGTTGTGTATGGCAGGAGACAAGAAACAGTGGTCGTAAACTGTAAGAAGAAAAGTTCTAATTGGATATAATAAGAACTTTTTCAACATTTGGACAGTCAGGTACTGGAAAAGGTGGTCCATAAAGGCTGTGGAATCTCTGTCCTCGAAGGTTTTTCAAGATCCAACTGGACAAAACCCTGATTAACTTAAATAACTTGGTCTGATCTCCTAGCTGACCCTGCTGTAGGCAGGGAGTGGGCTAGTGATCTCCTGAGGTCCCTCCCAACCAGAATGATTTTGTGCTTCTTTTGCTGCTGTCATGTTTTTTTGCAATCAACAAACAACTTCAGTCTGCTGAAGGGAGCTATGAGGTACAATTGCCCAGGATAATCCAAGATATAAATGAGAGCAGAAGATCTGGAAGTTACTGAAATAGATGTACCGTAGCAAACCATCCTACTGAAGAAGAAAAATACAGAGATTGTTATGATTGCATCTCTTTAAAGACTTGAAAATCAATAGAGAATCCTACCAAGTGGGAACTAGAGAGCATGACTATGGTAAGGGATAAAGCATGCCATAAGCTTATATGAATAAAAAAAACCAGAAAGCTGAAAAAAATGAGTTTCACTTAGTGGGTTATATAAAAGCAATAAAAAAAGGCTCTGACAAATATGTTTGAAATGAGAAAAACAGAGGAGAGCATAGGTCTAGTAAGACCTGATATTATTTGCAGTGCAAATAATAGATGATGCAGAGAAGGCTGAAGTATTCAGTAGCTTCTTAGATTTTTGTTTGGGGAAAAAAAAACTTACTAATGATTCATGTGAACTCAACAAGGAGATAAGAATGTGGGCTAGAATGAAGAAAGGACACATTAAATAATGAATTTCAGTCGGCAAGGCCTGATGGAGTTCACACCAGAAATTATACAGAGCCTGTCATCTCTGAACCAATTTTTCCTAAGAAGTGGAAAGGAGCAAAAAAATTACTTACGTTATAAAAAGGAAAAGGACACTCACATAAATAAAAGACCCACCATTCAGAAAAGATTTTTGAAACATCTGACAGTCTGAGCTGCACTTGCATAAGTTGATAGTGCCTGACTTTGATGGAATCACAGAAGTAAAGAATCGGCCATGCAGTATTACTCATAACTTGAGACCTGATTAAAAGCAACCTATGGGGAAAAAAAGCCTATTGAATTCAGCTTTTTCATAAGCCAGGCCAATTTATTTTATATTTAATTTGAAAGGCAGTTTATGAAAAAGATGTTCACTTGTCAATTATGAGAGCTGGTTAATGTAATTTTCTATAGACCTGCAGATTTAAAAAGAGGCAACAGATACACTTCAGCTTAAAGAAGAAGGAGCTAATATGAAACATCTGTGTCTTAGCATCCCTCAAGTTTAGAAAAGTTCTGCACCAGGTACATTTTTTCCAAAGCTCTTATCAACCTCTGTTTTAAACTTCATCATGAATACATTGCTAATCTTCTCCTACCGAGCCTAAGTTAAAGAATGTATCACTTTGTATGCATCCTACTCCCAGCTGATTTTGCATGATCCAACATAGAACATTTCTGTGAGGTATGCTGATTTAATGATCGGATTTAATCTGAACTGATTAAATGGTGGGACTGAAAGGCATCCTGCAGCTCCCCTTAACAGAGTCCAGAGCACGTGACACCTGGTTACCTTTTGGTATTTAGTGAGTCCTCCAATCCATTCACACGTTCAGCTTCCTCAACAAATTCTTTAGTTAAATGAAAGATTTTGGCACAACTTAGCATAGAAAAGAGACCTAGAATAAAAAAGGGCTTGAATCTGTACATTTTTTATTTCAGTTTCACTTTAATTTCATTTCAGAATTGATCTTGCCAAGTCCAAGAGCTAAGTCCTTGCTTCAGCTCCTAGAAAAATCAGTAGAGATTGTAAAGTTATGCCATAATTTTTGTTTATTCAAGTTGTCTAGGACTGAGACATGAATACTCTAATCCTAAGCACTACAAACCAAAAATAGTGGACAAATCACCAGCAGGTATATGCTATAAGTCAGTTAAGCTGCAATGGTTTATGCCAGCAGAGGATCTAGCATGCCTCCTGAGATAATAAAAATTAAACAAGTGGGATCATCTCATAACTCTGAGTCTTATTATGAGTTTACAGCATCTCCTGCTGTTTTGAATGCTAAGTGCTAAATGCCTTTAAAACCTCTGCAACACTGTGGATTTTCATAATACCAAAGAGTCTAGAGAAGCACACTAAGTACCAACACATAGTTTATCAGATAAGTGTTATTTGCCTGTTAGATGGTAATTGCCATTTTAGATGATTGTTGGTGGATTAAATGCTAAAAATAATCTCCTCTCATATCCCTTTGGCAAGTGCCTTCCAACACTCTCTTTTGGAAAAAATGCTAATAGTGATTAATTATAATTTAAACTTTATGGATAAATCAGTTAAGAATAGCTGCAAATAAACATAGTGATTTTCAAAACAGGATTAAAATACATGCCAGTCTATGAAGATTCTATATGACTTATTGCAGTTCTTAGTTTCTGGAGTTTGAATCATTTTTTGTGTTCTAGGAAATAATACCAAAAATGTTATTGAGACCTCAAAGCACTTAGAAATTCTAATTAAATCAACATTAAAAAACAACTCCAGTGACTAATTCTGGTAAATATCCAGTCAATTTCATTGATTTTAGCTAATATATTTATCCTAATATCATTAGGATACTTTAAAAGTTGAGAGTGACCTAAGGAAAGATTTTTAACTAACAACTCATTTATCTTACTGGTCTTTGAGCAGTGTATTATTATACAAACAGTAGCTACATTAAAGAAAAAGTAATAAAAGACTGTACTGAAAAATTTCAAACTTTGTTTTATTTTCCTAGTATCACCTGACTTGATGGCATAGCAAATGTCCAACACCACTGTGCTGCAGACAGGGAAGTCTGAAGGGGTGTTAGGTCTAGCAAAGCTGATGAACGGCATTCCTATAGAGCGCGGGGCTGAATCCCCGGTGACGTGGAAGAAGACAGTATTCAAAACAGGTATGCAATGGTCATAACTTGCAAACCACTCCAGTAGTTTCAGCACTGGCTTGAGAGACAGGAGACACGTTTCCAGCCTGCATCTTTCCTTGGTCAGTCTCTCCACATCCCAGCATGGGGATGCCCACAAGGCACAGCCTTGGCAAAGTGGCCTGGATAAGAATATCTGATAAAATAGGAATGTGAGTGTAAAAAGTGTATGCGTGAATGGAATACCCAAAACTGCTTGAGAGAGTGTTTGCCCAAAAACTGTGATGATGCTAAAGAGAAAGGCAGCCATCATCTGAATTAAACAGTAACTAAGGAAATAGAAAGAGGCTTTTGAAATAAAGAAAGAATCAGCATGAAAAGAAGTATAAAAAAAGCATGATCCTTTGTAATAGGGGGAAAAAAATCTGAAACTTGGAGTGCTATGAATATGCTATGATGAGCTTTCATCCAGCTGGTAGACTGACTGTGTGAGGTGCAACAAGTAAGGACCCACAGCATGGGTATGTGTCCTTGTGGGTTGCTTTCTCACCAGTGTGTGGACTAATGTGTTGCAGAAGCAGCACAGGTGCAGATAAAACTAGAGGACCACATCTCCACCAGGGCATCTGTCTGTTAGAGGTGGCCAACTCCAGTGGGCTACAAGCCTCAGTGGGCTTCCTCCTGCCCTGGCAGTATTGATGGAAGTTGCTGTGGCTCTGTGTCCACCACCCCCCCACACACACACACACTAATACAACTGGCCATACAGATCAACACAGACAGAATGCGCTGTCTTTGTCAGCACCCAGAAAAACGAGCATCATGCTCACGCAGACATGAGCAGCCCTCAACAGCCTGGGCCTCTTCTCTCCTGTTGACAACATTGAAGGCTTCTGATGGGACAGACACACAGATGCTGTAGGCTCCAGGATCCAGTCTGAGACCTCTGGTGTATCGAGGAGCTGCACCCAGACCTGCTCTCTCCTGGCAGCTGGCCTGCAGACACTGGGGCCCTGCAGGTCCTCAGCATTTCCCCAGCACAGACACCAAGACCTCTCACCTTCCTTGCTCACATTCACACACACCAGCCCAGAAAAGAGGGTGCCTCCATCAAGGAGAGAGAAAGAGGATTTAATAGGAATGTAGGGTACACTGCAGTGACCAAGCACAGGGCTCAGTCAAACAAGCATGCTGACCAGCCCCTGTTTACATCCAATCTTTCAGCTCCTTGTTCTCTCTTTCCCCATGCTTTTTCCTCTCCAGTCCATCTTGATCCCTCCCTTTCCTTGATTTTGATCCTTCCCCCAAGCATCCCATAAGATGTTTCACACATTCCCACAATTCCTTTAGAACATCCCATAAGTTTTGCACAGTTCCATCTACATCCCATAATGAACCTATACCCCTGCAGACAATAATCCCCTCAGTCTGCGCAGCCTTCTGGGCGGAGATTTCCTTTGGCTGCCTCGACTGGTGGGACGATGGGCGGATCCTGTTCCTTCAATGGTCCTAGGGGCAGCCAGTTTGGGGTGACATTCTCCCTGATTAGATTACTGGGGTTCCCCTGCCTGTCATTGTTCCTCCCAGGGTCTTTAAGTTCACTGTGATTGATTGTTCTATCATCACATTACCTAAGCTTAGGGAATGCTACACTCCCAAAAGGGCCTTGTGCTTGTAACCCACACTTCCTTGTGAATGTGCATGTCTGGAGGGGGTTAAAACTTTTTAGGATTAGTTATGGAAATAGATTTAGAAAGGGGAGTTACCAACTGGGTAAGGCAACCGTGTGGCAGAGATTTTGAAGATTACTAATAACCTGGGTAAACATAAGCATCTAGTGCCACTTGAGATTTCCAAGTGCATCCTGCCTGGCCTCCAGCTGTCGGACCTGCCAGCCCCAAGTGCTGATATCTCAGACATCTAGGCCCCTTAAATGCTACTCAATGCTTATATTTACAGAGCCCCTAAATGCTGAATTTTGTTCCTAAATAGAAAGCTAAGTACTTGAGGATTTAGTTAGGTGAGAGCAATTACAGACTAACTTCCAATCTTAGATGCTTCTGTGCATGTCTGCATACAAAGTAAGCTCCTTTTACAGTCCTTGGGCTTCCATGGCTAAAGTTGTTTGTCTAAATGTAAATCTCTAGTGCTGTTGCAGATGCCCTGTGGTATTTAAGGCACCAGCATGAGGTTGGTTAGTACAACACAGAACCTAAAAGAAGCTGTGTCCTTCTGGACTGGTAGCTGGTAACAAGGCGGCATGCCTTGGATACTCAGAGAAGGTGAGCTATCTTCCAACAACTGAATTGAACTCCTAATGAATGGCTAGCCACTAGGTGCCTGCTTTAGGATGAAAGGAATCGCTCTGTCCAGGCTCCCTTGACTATAAAGAAAAGGAGCTCAATTCACCCGCCTAAGCAGATATGTCCAGTATCATTGGAGGTGATATAAGGGTGCTATTTGGAGCTGCCACTCCAAAGGGGCACAGGTTTGCTGTAGGACCACTGTCACATCTGCCAGCCCTGAGCAGAGGTTTTGGGCACCCTCAAGGATCTCAAATAACACCATGTACTGAAGTGCAGGCAACTGAAAGGAGCCCTAGATCTCTCCAAACTATAATCAGAGCCTAGACACATAGCTGACATAGAGACATCTACATGAAGACACCCTAATTTAAAGAACTTAATTTCAAACTGAATCCTTCACGGTTTTGTCTTAACTCTGGTGTATACTTTACCAAGCTTGGTGTACCCAGGTGCCATAGATGAGGTTAGCCAACTTCAGAAAACTGTAGAATAACCTAAAATACTCAATGATGCTTAAAACAAGAGAAAGCAAAACTAGTAGCTGTGTAGGAGAGACAATGAGATTAACTCATTCCCATTACATGGTATAATGAGGAGCAGTGATGCTCAGTCTAATGAGCAGTGGTGACTGCAGTACATGATCACGCTCTAGCTGACAGTCTGAGCAAAAGTGTGAAATACATGAACCCAGTGACCTAGTGATCTTGAGTTAAGAGTCATGTCTCAGTCATCATTAACACCTATATGAGTCATTAGACCATGGTAAAGACATTACATGAACTTTTATTCACTATCTGCAGCAAACTGTATTGTTTAGCTGTTGTTCTGACTAGAAAACTCATTTCTACAAAAAGCTATGAAAAGAAAAAATAAAAAAGAAAAATGAGAGTGAGAAACATTTCTGTTTGTCAAGAATAAACGGCCAGTCAGACACCCTCTTCACTGTAGTATATATCTGTCGGCTTAGTTAATTAGCAAGTCATCAAAGAAAATAACTTTTCAGCTTCCACATAGTTTGAATTATAACTATAATTTGACAGGATGGACTTCAGTTCAGTCATAGTTGTGATAAACGCAGTTATGTTGTGTGAGAGATATTTCTCACCATCATTTCAAGGAGTAAATGTTGCTGGAGCTCTAACTGCCAAAATCACATGGACCATGGTGAAAACGCTTACTGATTTGTGCAAGGTATATACTGACAAACTGTTCCCGCTCTGGTGAATCATCCTGGACACACTTCATTTTTTATAAGCATTTGATCTACTAAAGGATTTTTGCAGTGTGAGAGAGAAATGCTGTGAACTGAACAGATGTGGGATCTTGTGTGTTTAACACATTGCTACACGGTTGTCCCCAGTTACAGAGGATGGGATTTGATTTGATGACCCCAGTTCTGTGTTCCTATACAACAGCAGAGCCCATGCAGAAGTATTGATCAATGTTTGGGCACTGGCCATAATCTTTTTTAAAACTTATTTTCTAACTCTTCAAGGTACACCAGCAAAAACCCTAATAACCCCTGGAGAGACTTGAGAAGTACAAAAAGCCCTGTGTGAGCATGCCTGAAGGCAAGAGCACATGCCATCAGTCTGCCTAAGATACTTTAAGGTTGAGAATTACTCCCCTCCAGATTGTGGCTGTGGTCTTTAAAATGGGAAAGAGCTGAACTATGCAGAGCTGTGTTGCTGTTTGCTTTTACAGAAAAAAAGATGTGGAGAGTGATATTTGTCACATGCTGTATTATGTGAAAAAGTGTGCTGTTTATACTGAAGTGAGATATGTCTGGGGTAATATTTTTCCAGAAAGAAGCAGCATTAAGAAAGAAGTAAGAAAAAGCCTCCTTGGTGGTAGCTGCTGGGTCCTCAGATCATAGAATAAATGCATAATTAAAAATTGTGATCATTTTTATTTTGGAGTTTCACAGTGAGATTGCATTTTGCATACCAGATTCCTTTAGAATTTTAATTTCTAACAGGATGAACTGTGTTTCATATCTTAAACAACACTAAACACTGTCAATGCTCAATGGACATTGTAATATTGATAGCCTTTGCAAAACAATGAGACAGCAAAGAAGTTGCACAGTCTCCTTTGGAAAAGTAGTTGAGTGACTGTCATCAGCACAGTGATGATACAGCAAACTAATCTGCTTCTCTCAGCTGTTTAGCATCAGTATAATTACAATGAGCAAGATACCTTCTGCAAATATTCTCAAACACTCCACATCACCTTGCAGATATTCTGGAAGAACAGCCACTCAAGTCATCAAAGAATTAGCATGAGCAAGAGTGCTGAATTAACACAAATACCTTCTGGCTTGTTCTCTGTGCTTATGTACAGCCTGCCACCCGTTACCTGGGGTGGAAAATTAAAAAGAATGTCATGAAACTGAAGAATCATTCTGCTTCTCAGCTTAACTATGAGTTCATAAACTTATCCTTCAGGGAAGAGATTACTCATGCTGACCTCAGATTTACTCGTTATCCATTCTGTATGCATGGGCATTCAAGCACGTTGACACTGGTAGATAGACTTTGGGACATACAGACACACTGGCCTGTTGTAAACTTTCACTGAGATCACAAGGCCTTGTCTTAATAGGATAATAAACTCCCCCTTCCTAGCACTTCTCACCCTATTAATAGAGAAATAATCCATGAACAATTGTCCTCTGGACAAATGTGTTGATTTATCTGTTATAAAAGCAAAATGGAGGAAAAAAAGCACTTTGTTTTAAACACATTATTTCCTTTAGCAGCATAAATTATTTTATGAATTCACTGATAAAATTATTTGGTTGATGGAGGGACTGAGTTCTGTGGTGCGTGAAGATATACTACAAGCTACTTTTCTTTAAATGAGTAATGTGGGCATTTCATTTTTTTGTTGGAAGATGTAAAGAGATGTTAAGTGATACACTCCTGTTCCCTGCTTTTTGCAACAGTTCTTAATGCAGTCTACTGATCAAATAAAACATACTCATACACATACGCAGACCTATAGACACACAGACCAGCTTTAACTCTGGAGGAAATTTTCCTTTGAACATATCAGAGGCAAGATTCCATAAACCTTGGCAATTCTTCAAACAATAACTAAATCCTTTCTGCACATGAGATCGGCATACCTGACTCACAGAGATGTCAGTCTTCCTCATGTAAATCAAAGCTTGAGTTAATTGGTATTTTATCCATTAGGTTTACTTATACATCATATTTCACACTTCTGAAGACTCTTCAGGCACAGAGCTACTCCCCACCAAGCATCAGAGTTGTTTTTCTAATACAATTATCCATCCTTATAGAATATTTCACAATACTGTAAACTTCACACCTTAATTATCATTTCCAACACCTGCTGTTCTCTTATTACCAATGCCAGCTACCTTTGGCAGACAGAAAGCCTGTCCCTTCCTTCTTTGCTCCTAGACCCCTCCTTTCCTCAATAAACCCAGGCATCTTTTGTCACTCCTGGATAGTAATATTTCCTCCCTACTGGCATTCACAGGCAGGCACAGGGGGTGGAGATGGGTGTTAATTTGACAGCAGTATCACTTCCAATTAAAGGATTCTGTAACAGCTTTGTAGTCCTTGCCTTCACAGGCGCACACGTTGCCATTGAGTGCAGCCCTAAATACAACGTCAACTTCTCCAACAGTTCCCTTTCCCAATCCTCCACCCTTTTCCCTTTCCTACTCTAAGGCTGGTTCCTGATGTAAACTGCAAATGGAAGAAAATGGGAACATACTTACAATGCAGAAGAGAGTAGTAGTGATGTTAAAATATTTCCATTTTCTTTCAGAAGTGATCTTGCACTCTGTATTTCCATTCATTGTCCATTCATTGTTTAATATTCATTCTGCTCCACATCAGACTCCACGTTTCACACAGCATGTCATTTCTTGTACAGTCACTCTCTTTAGCATCAGCATTGCCAGGCACATGAATAATTAGTTGCACATTTTACAGGCCTGTCCGTGGGAGGACATGAATGTGTTATGACCTTCTTTGACACAAGAGCCTCCACAAATTCTGCTTCAGAGTACAAATTCGCCTTGTTCCTAGGACCTAGCTCTCTTGTACCAAACCTTAAGCCTGCTCTCTGAGCTTAGTTTGCCTCTCTTAATTTAGATTTTTCATTATCTCCACACAGAAAGCTGTCTCCAATCCCCAGTTAAAAAACTTTTCTGAAAATATGAACTCAATTTTCTTTATTGTAATTAATCAGATTTCTTCCTGTCTCCCCCAATCACAGTGAATGTGGGGAACAATTGCTCATTGTCTATTTTATAGCAACTTGTTACTACCAGAATGGTGTCTTCATTCTTTCTCTCATTTTCTTTTCTTGACTAAACACATTCAATCCATTTAGACTCTCCTCTTAGGTCATGTTATCTAATCCTTTAATTATTCTTGGAGAGAGCTCTGAGAGCAATCAGAATTTGTCTACATTTTACTTAAAATATGATACTCAGACTGGACACAGGATTTCAGTACAGCTTAGTTTAACTAAGTACTTAGTGGGCTGAAAAACTTATCTCTGTCTTATCATTTCTGCTTCTGTTAATGCATCACAGAACACAACCTGCATTGCTGGAAACAAGATTGCACTGTGCCTCAATTTCTCTGATATGTTAACTTGTTGGGTTGGTTTCTGATTTATTGCACCCCTAAATCCTCTCTCTGCAACTCTTCAGCTGAGTTACTCACCATTTTTATATTTGTGCATTTGATTTCCTTTTCCTAACAGTCATTCTCCACACTTGTCTCTGTTGAATTTAATCATCTTGTTGATTTTAAATTTTGCTCTCTGCAGTCTGCTGAGATCTCCTCACTTACAGAAATTCTTGCAGGCAATTATAAATGGTTAAGTTCTTCAATGACTTCAGAGTGAATTTCAGTAGGTCTGAACAAATTGAATCAATCTCAATGTCTTTAATGCCTCCCTGCTCTGTCTTGCTCTGCACCTCTATATTGTCATTAAAATAAATTTAAGTACCTGATGATGGTTGACATTGCCTTTTTTGGCATTGACTCAAATGAAGCACTGCATACCTCAGTCATTTCTGCAGTATCAGTCATATGTGCCTCTTCACTGTTCCTTTTTTTTTCACAGCTACCAAGTTGAAAATACACAATACAGGTAGCAAGCAAACGCTCAGACTATCCTTTCCTTTTAAAATGAAATCTAGCTCTGTTATCACAGTGAGAGATCAGCCAGCTAAAACACATATTTCTCATCTCTACTGTGCTTAAAATATAACCAAGATCAGACAAGAAGATATCTAATAACGTCACTTTCTTACCTAGCAGAGTTGTTCCCCCCATGTCTTTGAGATGGTAGAATACTTACTGAGCAAAAGATCTTCCTATTCTAATTAAGCTGCATTGGTTCTGGTATGCTAAGGAAGAGGGAGCCACACTCAGCTCTCCTGGATTGAAAGCAAAATTCTAATGAAACAATTTTTTTTTTTTTGTGATGATAATGAAATGGTCAGAAGAAGACAGTCTCATTTTTCTTTTTGCAGATTTTGAGTTTGTTGCTGGCTATCAGATACATCTTTTGAAATCCAAAAAACATAGGAGAAATATGGAACAGCATGCAACTATCATGTTAAATGTTTGGGCTTTTATGCTCATTGCTGTCCTGGTTCTGCAACAAACTAATGGTGGTGTCCTGGTATCAGCTGGGATAGAGTTAATTTTCTTCCTAGTAGCTGGTATAGTGCTGTTTTGGATTTAGTATGAGAATAATGTTGACAACACACTGATGGTTTAGTTGTTGCTAAGTAGTGCTTACACTGGTCATGGACTTTCCAGCTTCCCACGCTCTGCCAGGGGCACAAGAAGCTGGGAGGGGGCACAGCCAGGACAGCTGACCCAGACTGGCCAAAGGGCTGTTCCATACCGTATGGCATCATGCCCAGTATATAAACTGGGGGAGTTGGCTGGGGGGGGCAGCGATCACTGCTCAGGGACGGGCTGAGCATCGGTTGGCAGGTGGTGAGCAGTTGCATCACTTGTTTTTCCTGGGTTTTGTTTCTGTCTCTCTCTCTCTGTTTTCCTTTTCATTACAAACTATTATTATTTTTTTAATTATTTTATTTTGATTATTAAACTTTTCTTATCTCAACCTGCGAGTTTCCTTACTTTTGCTCTTTGATTCTCTCCCCATCCCACTGGCGGGGGGAGGGTGAGCGAGCAGCTGTGTGGTGCTTGGTTGCTAAACCATAACACACAGGTGCATTTTTGTACTCGAAAAATTTTCATCACAGGGAAGGTAGCCATGGGCTCGAACAACAAATCCAAGAATTACATCTGAGGGGTTCAAAGATAAATATTTGAGAGCCTCATAGAATCACAGAATAATTCAGGCTGAAAGGGACCTCAGGAGGTCTCTAGCCCAACCTCCTGCTCATAGCAGGGTCAGCTACAAGATCAGACCAGGTTATTCAGACCTTTATCCCATTGACTCTTGAAAACTTCCAACAAACCCCATGCTTGGACTCCACAATTTCTCTGGGCAACCTATGACAGTGCTCAGTCACCCTCACAGTAAAAAAGTGGTTCCTGATGTTCAGAGGGAACCTCCTGTGTTTCAGTTTGTGCCCATTGCCTCTGGTCCTGGCACTGGGCACCACTGGAAAGAGCCTGACTCCAGCTTCTTTGCACCCTCCCTTCAGGTACTTATATACATCGATGAGATCTCCCTGAGCCTTCTCTTCTCCAGGCTGAATAGTCCTAGCTGTCTCTGCCTTTCCTCAGAGGAGAGATGCTTCAGTCCCTTCATCATCTTCATGGTCTTTTGTTGGACTCTCTCCAGGATGTCCGTGTCTCTCTTGTAGTGAAGAGCCCAGCACTGGGCACAGCACTCCAGGTGTGGCCTCACCAGTGCTGAGGGGAAGGATCACCTCCCTCAGTGGGCTGGCAATACTTTGCCTAATGCAGCCCAGGATGCAAATGGCCTTCTTTGTGACAAGGGCACATTGCTGGCTCATGTTCAGCTTGGTGTCCACCAAGATCCCCAGGTCCTTTTCTGCCAAGCTGCTTTCCAGCTCAGTGGCCCTGAGTATATACTGGTGCCCAGGGTTGTTCCTTTCCAGGTGCAGGACTTTGCACTTCCCTTTGTTGAACTTCATGAGGTTCCTGTCAGCCCATTTCTCCAGCCTGTCCAAATCCCTCTGGATGGCAACATGACCTTATCAGCCACTCCTCCCAGTTTTGTGTCATCAGCAAAATTGCTAAGCATACACTCCATCCCATCACCCAGATTATTAATGATGTTGAACAGAACTGGACGCAGTGTTGACCCCTAGGGTACATCGCTAGTTACTGGCCTTCAACTAGACTTCCTGCTATGATCACAATCCTCTGAGCTCAGCCGTTCAGCCAGTTTTCAATCTACTGCATTGTCTGCGGATCTATCCCTTCTCTATGAGGATATTATGGAAGATAGCGTCGAAAGCCTTTCTTCAACATGGCTATAGTTTTGCACCTTCTCCTGACGTTTCTCCTCCAGTGACTTCTCCCATTTTAAGATACCATCAAGTTATCAGCCACTGTTTCTGAGGTTTTCTTGTGGATGGTTGGGGTGTCCAGCCATTCACTATAATCTTCTGTTCATGGCACAATGTTACCTTTGAACGCTTCCATGATTTTACGGCCTTCTTTGGTTTAGGATGATTCACTCTTGCCGATGAGCCTAGGTACATTACAGCAGTGGTTCAGGCTCTGCGCAAGAAGTCTCTGTCCCTTCGCCTCACATTTTCTGGACTGCACTCATCTCCAGCCATCCATTCTTTTCTGCAATTATGTTGAGCTTTTGCCAACTGCTGGATTTGGAAGTGGAGACCTTCATAAGCTCATGCCTTTTCA
Source organism: Theristicus caerulescens (assembly GCA_020745775.1). Lineage (NCBI taxonomy): Eukaryota > Metazoa > Chordata > Aves > Pelecaniformes > Threskiornithidae > Theristicus > Theristicus caerulescens. The sequence continues at coordinate 121,701,663 of CM036559.1, read as the reverse complement.
ACTAGTGGCACAAAATTTGTATTGTAGGTGAGGTGTAAAAATTGCATGGTGGCAAAGGAGTGAGTGACAACAAATACTGTTGAAGGAAGACAAACTGGAAGGAGATTAGAGTGGATAAATACACTGACATGAAAACAAATTGAGCTGTTATTAGCAGTGTGGAAGATACCGAGGTACAGATGAAGAACTAGGTGACTCTGAGTAACCAAAATAGGATGAACATTGTACAGAATGGAACTCTGTGTACCAATCAACGAATGAGAATTTTGTCTGGAAGCTGAGAAGCCATCTACTGGAAGCAAATGAAGGAGATGAAGCTCTGGTTATTCCTCAGGATAAACATAAGCCACCAAAGTGGAAAATGTTATCCTACAGTGAATCAGTCCATGAGTTTCTCATGTAGAGCCTGAAGCATTGCGTAAGACATGACTCACCTAGAATGCTGTATACTCTCACTATTCATGTCCAAATATGAATCTAAACTTGAAGAGCTGTAGCAAAAAGCTGGGATAATGGAGGAAATATGAGGACTCTCAAAAGCAGGTGCTGCATGGGACATGAGCTATTAAAATGTGACTGTAGTGATATAAAAATGAGATTATTTTTGACTTCAGGTTTTTTCCTACTTCCATTTTCAGTATTATGACATTCCCAGTATTGTCAATTATTAGCATTTTTAATTTTCCAACAATCTCTGGAAAATGCCTTGGAAAGAAAGAAATGTCTACAAAGCATTAATCTTGACCACTCCTCTGAAGAGATAAAAGGCAAGACAATAAGGAAAGGGGAACATATATGCTGGGGGGAAATGACCAAAACAATTTTTTTGCTTATCCAAATCTTTCTGTTATGTGGAGTGACTGCTTAGTGTCTCCTACTCACTGGTAGTTGGTTGACTTTCTGTAAGAATGGAAATAACTTTTAGGGAATTACTTGAATGAAAAGAGATCTGTAGGCTGACAGATAAGCTCAGAAAAGCATTCCTAGGGCAGGAGAGGTAGCGCTTTCCAGCTGGCTCTGCTCTGCGAATAGAAAAGGCAAAACTTGACAATTGAGGAGATGAAATATAAAGAAGTGATATGATGATGCAAGATCCTAAAGGTATAAAGAATAATGACAACCTTCTTGTAATAAAAGGGAAGAAAGATAAAACAGGATTTCACAGATAACAAGGCACTTACATTTTAGAAGTTAGAGTATGACTTGTATAACTATCAACAACCACAGATCTGGAATCTGAAAATCACCCGCACTCTTTATTCCTTTTCCCTTATTATCAGCAATGAAGATTCAACAATTAAAATCCCATTGTTTCCTCACTGACTGATGAGGATGATGAGAATCCAGCTCAGTCTTCCAAAGCACTGAAGAGCCAATACAGTTTTTAACTGAAGGGAAAGTTGTTTGCTTGCTGCCAGCTAATAACAAAACTGGCCAAAAAAAGTAGCTGTGGTGGGTAATAAAAAAGACATTTGTAAAGTCATCTTTTTGTGTCTTGTTGCAGTCTTGAATTATTTTGTATGTACTTCCCTGTTAGCTACTTTTCCTGCCACCCTCTCATCACTCTTGCTTTCTCATGTAAAGTACACAAATTTATTAGATTCCAATTTTCTGGCATGTCAAAGAGCTCACTACTTTGAATAGCATCTCTGAACCTAACTGATGAGACAAAGTCACAGGCACACTGCGCATGGTAGAGACAATAAAAATATGTGGCCATAATGGTGTGATATATCACATGGTGATAAAGCAGAGCTAACAGCCACTTGAACCCCTCACAGTGAAAGCACAGCTATGGCCTATCAATTTTCAGATAACCTTGGGAGCAGCTTTACAATCCATAATCTATAATCCTACAGAGGGGAAATTTTTTTCAATTTGGTTTCCCAGTTTTTTGAAAACCTTGAAGCTGTAGTACGTAGTCTAAGGAAGTCTGCAAAACAATATTAAACAGTAGAGTTAATGGACATGCTGTATGTTGCAACACTGGGAGCTCACAAGAAAGTCTGCGGTGTCCTTGGAGCTAAGAGTTTGGCAACCGTGACTGTAGGATATTCTCACAGTCACTCTAATGGAATCTGTATGCCATCTTCAAAAATCTTAACCAGTCCGGTAAGTATAGTAATGATGCACCTAAACTTATGGTTGAGTAAAAGCTTCTTCCTTTTTCTCTTTTTGATTAGATAAGGAAAAAAATTATAAAATCTTAAAAAAGTGCTGCTTGCAATGCTTAATGACTTAATAAAAATGATTCCATGTTTTGAGAATACCCTGTTGGAACAATTCCTTCTGAATTGTGACTACATGCTGGTTAGCAGATTAGAATAATGGAGGTCAGAGCAAAGGGAGTTATTTGCCTGTTCACAGAGAGAATTCAATACAAGCCCTACAAGACCCTTGTGATCTTTGTGCTCTATGTTCAAAAAATGAAAACAGGAGAAGAATCCACAAGCAGTAGCAAACTACCACTCCATAGTACCCTTTCCAAACTTTTTTTCTTTTTTAATAAAAAAAAAAATCATTGCCTTTCAGAGCCCAGCCTCCTAACCATTTTGTGGAAAGGAAGAGAAGCTTCTGAAGGAACAGGAATTGAAAAACATTTTTCTTCTGATCCAGCTACTCTCTAATCTCTGCAGCTAGTAGATAGGGAATGTGTCTTATTAAACAGACTACATGTATGTACATCGGTCTGTGAAAATGGGTGTGATTAAGTAGAGGAATTGTATGAATTCTGCCATTAACAATATGGATCCCTTGCCTGAAGGTAATTAGCTTATTTAAAACAAATCATCCTTTTAGCTTATTAAAATATATATGAGAGAGAGCAATCCAGGGTATGTAATTTGGAGTTTAGCATTACACAACCTCATGAAGGGATTGCTCATTGGAGCTGATGTCTCTGCTCTGAGGGATTCAGATCAAGACTACCACTTACCTGTTGTCAAGGTATTCAGTCACACAGTCAAACTAAAGCATATTCAAACTTAAATACTTCTTTTCTGGATTAGAATTGGTCCTAACCAACTAAAGTATTACAGAAATATGCAAGGTGATTGGAGTTCTGTATTTACTCCTTCACTGATTGCAATATTGATTTGCTTAGTTCCAAATTTTAAAAACTATGGGCTTTTTTAACTGCAAATCCTTTTTATTCAACAGGGGTTCTGGAAATCAAGGTGAAGTTTGTCCTTGCTAATCACAGTCTCACAATCAATTTAGAAATATCTTCATGGAGAAGACAGGAGGCTGTCAGAGCAATTTCACAGGTAACGAAAAGAACACAGCATAGTGGCATTCATTTCAGAGTTTTCTTTGCTAGCAATGGTGATAATTGGGAAGCCAAGAGCCCAGCTGACTACCAGAGTTGAAATTGAGTTTGCAGGACTGAAAATTATTTTTTTTGTGAACTCAGCAAATCTGCTGCAGAGTCACTGAGACACAGAAATATGGTACCTCTTTATTTTTCTCTGATAGTCATTTTTTCAGCCCGTCCATTGTAAGCACTTAATGGATTTGATATAATTGCATTTGAAAAGGGAATACAGATCAAAACTGTATTGCAACCTGTGTATATCCTACCATTATGTTACCAAAATAGTTTTGCTGCTTCTAGAGTAGTCAGAAAGTAAAACATTAGAGTAATTGTAGCATGCAACAAGACAGGTGAGACTATTATTAGCATCGTCAAAAATGAAGCGAAAACATTTTTGGTGACGGTTCAAGTCCATTAGGAGTAATATGGTCTTATTTAATAATTAATAGCACAGTAACCAGTTTCACTAAAATCTGTCTGCAATAGGGTGTGAAACTGATGAAGGAATTCATGTACCTTCAGCCATTCATGAAAACCTATAGATTTAATATGATAAAACACCCCTGCCTACTGATCAGACAAAAACCTCACTTTTTCCTATCAGTTGTGCCACTGAAGTCTCACAACACCTCTTCAGATTTGTATTCCACCAAAATACAACTTAAAGTAATCTAAAATTAACCTTCCTTTGCTATTTGTGGGCACGCTGCATAAATATTAATGTGTGAAAGCATTCCATTTATAATCAGTTGCACTCCCAAAACTTGGCGATCTCTCCCCCACACACATCCCCTCTGACAGCCGCTGCTGACCTCACTGACTGGAAAGAAGCAGGTCAGAAACCTGCTGAAGACAGAAACGGCACTTTTTGCTCACATTTACATCACTTCTCTGAGATGAAACGCTAGCTCCTCTTTGCACACCTCCTGCCACTCAGCCTGGACATTTCTGTTGGGATGTATTTTTCAAGGCAAAACTGAAGACCAAGTGTTTGAGAGGGCACCAGTGCAAGAAAGCAGCATTTGCTTGTCCTGGTTGTGAGACAATGGGCAGGCAGGACTGAATGGCTGCCTGAAGCTTATACCTCAGTGTCAGACATGCTTCCTTGCATCAAGGATTGAGACCATTCCTGTAAGACTGTTGGACTAGAACTTAACTGGCCTCATTGTGAGGATGCCACCAGTTCCCAGGTGCTTGGTGGCAACTGCTCAGGTGCCCTCAAATGACCCTGGTCAGAGGAGCCATTTTAGAAAGACAGGCTTAAATTTAGAAGAATGTGCCAAGTTGGGAAGTGCCAGATTTAGCGTTCCCGGATGGGAATGTGGCTGTGCAAAATAGAAGGCTATTTCTTCACCCTATAAATACAAATGGTGTAAGGTGACTAAGTAAATCACCTAGGATGTTCAGTGAGAGGGAGCAGAGTGAGAGAAAAAGACGGTACCAGAGGCCCGGGTTGTAAACATAAATCACAGTAGGCAATTACTGATCGCTAAAGGAGTGTGACCTTCTGGGTCAGGCAAAACTGGTTTAGGAAAGAAAAAAAAAACAAAAACAAGATAAATAAGTTTAAGGCAGATCTGGGAACCAATGAGGGAAGTACTAGCAGGTTGAGTGGATGCATTGCACTGTGCAAGCTTTAAATGGAAGATGAGAAATGGAATAATTGTATTACCTGGATGAGCATAAGCCAAATAAGAGCACAGAGGTATATGTCTGTAACTTTAGGATCTGTAATTGTGGAAGCCAGTATGGAATAAACTAAAAGCTTGGTTAAGAGACACAGTAGTGGTATGGACAAAAGTAAATTATAGTAACTTAAGGAAAAAAGCTAGGGAGAGGAATAATTTAGAAGCTATACAAACTGTTACCTTTGACAGTATAACTCCCTCAATACCCTTTCTCAGGGTAAGTGGTGAAAGTGTGGTGGTAGGGTAAGGAGTGGCAGAATAGCACAAGCCCTAAGGTAGTGCTAAGAAATAACACAGCAGAAGATATTTAGCAAGACCAGATATATAGAAAATGCTTCAGAAGCATGGGGACGATCTGAATGGCTGGATAATGCCCCAACAAGCATTCTGCTGTGTTGCTCGTAGGAGATCAGTGCAAGGAAAGACGAAAGCGGGCCCTGTATCCTCTCCCTCCTAGTGACAGTCTTGGGAGTCCTGCCCTCCCCTTCCCATGGCTCATGGTCAAATTAGAACTGGATCCCTGGAGAAGGCACACCATTCCGGTGGAGCTAAGGGGTGATGAGGAAACAAACTGCCAGGTACTAGCACATCCATCACTGTAACAAAGAAAGCTGGAATACCAGGGGCAGGCTCTGCCCAATGCAATCAAGAAGCTACTCTGATGGAGTAAATGCAAGAACCAAATGAAGTGCTAGAAGGTTTTTTGTGGGGTTTTTAGAGAAGGAGCATACAAAAGAGAAGCTGAATATTCTAGTAGAATCAGCCAGGCTGCTGCTCCCTGCCATCCTCCTGCAGGGGCTGACCACAAAGAATGAGAGAAACACCCGGTGGCCCTGTAAGCACAGTTCCAAAGTCATAATGGGTTTGTTACAGCTCTTTGGGACACCCAGAAAACTAGGATGGAGAGAGACAGAGTGATCCAGAGCCATCCAGCCTAGGGACTGATAATAATAATTGTGCTGGGGAATCTGGAAAAGAACAGTTACTCACCACACTATGCGCTATTGCGAAACCAGCTCTGCAATATAGACAGCCAGGCAGAGAAAACCAATAGCTCTTTTAATCATCAAGACTGTAGTAAAAGGGAAGGGCTAGAGATGTAAAAGCAAATTGCTATCACAAGGAACTGATTAAAGACAGATTAAATCAATAACAAAAATTACAGTGCTCTGCAACAGGGATACCTCTATGGGGTGATGGGTTAAATGTGAGAGAACCATTGGGATAGCAGTATGGGAACCTAGCTTGAGCAGCAGCAACCACTGGATCAGATTGGTAAGCATTTCTTTGGATGAGTTAGTGCAGAGGTTCCAACAAGCAGGGAAAATTTTGAAAGATGAACAAAAGGCTCAAAGGGATAATAAACACAGGAATGAGTCAGGGCTTTAACATTTGCTAACAATGATCTGCAGCAATCGGACCTAAGAAAGAGGAATAAGAGTGACGCATCACATAAATAGGAGACCCAAATATGGTATGAACCCCAGAATTAGAAAACAAGAAGAGAAAAGGCAGCATCACCTTTGAGGCTCCTCCAACATGCATTCTGAAAAGTTTCAGAAGAAAAAGAGACCCACATACAAAAGAATACCTAACTGGTAGAACAGGTAAAATGTTTAAAACTGCAGAACAAGCCAAACAAATGCAGTACAATTAAGATGAAAACAAGCAGTTCAAGTTCACAGATAGTACTGTTAAATTCAGTGAAGCATGTGAGTATGTGCATGAAAGAAACCTAGCAGAGGGGTTCCACTGGCTACAAAATCAGAAAAAAAAAGAAAGAAAAAGGAAAAGTTTGAAAACAAACACCAACAAAGTGCTACTAGCATGTAAGTAGTTAACAGCTGAAAGAATGGTGGATTAGGTGTGACCCTACTAAGAGAGAGAATGAGAGAGAGAAAGAGAGAGGTATCAGGTATTTTATTGAACTCAGAGAGACCTAACCCTTGAAAACTGAAGTTAACACTATAATGTATGATTTTAAGTGGTATGTGAAAACCAGTAAAAAAGAGTACAGAGAAGGAGATGGAAAAAAAACACAACAACAACTAAAAAAATGAAAGGAAAGATGGTAGAAATCTATGCATAAATAAGAACTGCTAATTTAAGCTAAAGCAAACTTATCAGTTATAAATAATAGGTAATAAATGGATAATAAGCATGAATTGAGAACTTATAAACAATAGTATGAGGACATTAGTTGATGAAATAAAAAAGTGAAAATGCAGTTAATCAGGCCTTTAACATCACTAGAAAATCCTATGGAGGGAGATACTTAAGCTGGTGTAACTCAGATAACTATTAATAACAATCCTTTCTGTTTTATCTTCCAGAGGTAAAACAGAAAAGTAATCCATTCCAACTCTATGAACAGGATTAATTATAAGTTGTGTGACTTTGTTTCACTTGATTTTAATTTCATTTTATTATCATATCTGAAATGGGATAGATATAATACTTCTATAGGTCAATTGCCCTGTCTGAAGATAAAACAAGAGAAAAATAGAAACAAGCAAAAGTAACTGGGAAAATTGGATCCAAGTCAAAGGTGTCTCTATGTCCAAACAGAAGAAACTCTGTTCCTCTCAGTGATGATGGATATATCTTATTTTATTAATAGTGAAAATGATTAATAGATCACCAACTCATAAAGGTGTGTATGTAATATAAAAATGCACATGGATATGATTTTGTCTGTTTATAGAACTTAATATTTTGAGTGTTGAAAAGCAAAGGTAAATCAGATACAGAAATGTATCAGTTGTATTTTAAAAGACTGCACGTTTGTGTAGTGCTACAGCAAAGACATTTTAAAACAACTATGAATAAACTGATGGACCTGGGGTAAGTAAAAAGTAGCATATGGTAGAAACCAGAGGTTTCCCAGTTATGGAGATATCAAAACACTACATATGTGTAGAATATCTGTAACAATCTGTAGCAATTTGATGGAAAGACTTAAATTTTTACCAAGGAGCTGATCAGATAAGTTTAGGAATATATAATGACATTTCTTCTGAGAGTAGAGCTCTGCATCAATGATGGACTATGGACCAAGATGGAATTTTCTGGACAGTCTCTACAGAAGGAAGACAGCAAACAGCAGGGCAAGGCAGGCATTACACTTGGGAAGAGAACAGCTTTCTGCTTCAAATGCGATCAAGAGTGATTATGAAGTTATCCCATCTACCTCCAATCAATCTGTAACTGTCTATGTAGGCTCCAGTTGTCTTTGTGTGTGTTTTGTGTCCAAAACTACCATATGCTGTCTAATTTACAATATGTATGTATGTGTATATTTAATGTAAACTCTATGAAAGGATGTCATTTCTTACTACATACATTTTAAAGTAACACTTATTAAAGAAATCATTGTAATTGTGGTGCTATAATAGGCTAGTAAATTTGGGGGTGAATTTTAATCAATTGCAACAAATGCTAAGGGTACTTAAAAGGTGGACTGAGGTGGACTTCATGCCTGAAGAATCATCAGGGTGATTTTGGTGATTGTGCAAACTGTATAGACTATAACAATTCAAAGCTTAGCAGGCTGGTGTGTAACCAATACTTGAAGATAACGATAAGCTGCCCTCAGACCTTTGCAAGTTATCACATCACATGAGTGGACAGGAAAAACTGAAAGCCTTGAAGAAGACTATGTTCAGTTTTGGGCCCCTCACTACAAGAAGGACATCGAGGTGCTGGAGCGCGTCCAAAGAAGGGCAACAAAGCTGGTGAAGGGTCTAGAGAATAAGTCTTATGAGGAGCGGCTGAGGGAACTGGGGTTGTTTAGTTTGGAGAAAAGGAGGCTGAGGGGAGACCTTATTGCTCTCTACAACTACCTGAAAGGAGGTTGTAGAGAGGTGGGGGTCGGTCTCTTCTCCCAAGTAACAAGCAATAGAACGAGAGGAAATGGCCTCAAGCTGCGCCAGGGGAGGTTTAGGTTGGATATTAGGAAAAACTTCTTCACTGAAAGGGTAGTCAGGCACTGGCACAGGCTGCCCAGGGAAGTGGTTGAGTCCCCATCCCTGGAGGTATTTAAAAGATGGGTAGATGTGGTGCTTAGGGACATGGTTTAGTGGCGGACTTGGCAGTGCTAAGTTAACGGTTGGACTCGATGATCTTAAGGGTCTTTTCCAACCTTAACGATGCTATGATTCTATGATTCTAAGAGCCACTGCCCTGTCCTGATCCTGACCTCAAGTACGATTTAGAGTCTTAATATTAAAAACTATTATTGAGATCTTTGTTTCAGTAAAACCTTTGTTTTCTATAAACATGAATTTCAGAAAGGCTTTGCTGACACAAACATAAATTTTAGAGAGACATACTCTTATGTCAGTATAGCACCTGATTATTTTCCAAACAAGTAAAGCTTTCAGCAATTCAGTTTTAAATTTACTATCTGACATGAGATAGCAATACCAGAAGTACAAGCAGGCAGCACTAGCAAAGTGCTGGTTAAGGGTCATAGGCATTATTACTCTCTAAGTGCCAAAACCTCATTGCAACATACCAGTAATGGCGTAGTGAACTTTCAGTATTTCTGCAGGAGTTACAAAACCAGGAAATCCTATGACACATCAGGACAGGGCTACTTTCTCTTTTTGCTACTCACTGGTGGGGCAGTGTGAGAAGCAGAAAAGGCCTTGACTCTGTGTAAGCACTGCTCAGCAATAATGAAAACATCCCTGTGTTATCAGCACTGTTTTCAGCACAAATCCAAAACATAGCCCCATACCAGCTACTATGAAGAAAATTAACTCTCTCCCAGCAAAACAAGGACAACAAAGTAGTAGAAATGCTGCCATTGGCTAGACCCATTCGGCTATCCTCCTCCGGCTTCACCTACTTAGTCCCATGGTCTCTGAAACAATGCCGCCTCCACAATCCTAAATGGAAGACTGAAACAGCAAACTCACATAACAGTGTGAGCCATCATGATTCAAACACAGGAGAAAAGATAGGAGAAGACTTGTCATTTCAAAGGTCTCTGAGGAAGCCTTTCAAACAGATTTCTAAAATTAGGCTGGTGGGGAAAAAGAAAAAGAAAAAAAAAAAAAAACCACAAGATTGAAAAGTTTTTATGTTTGGTCCATGATCAGCTGCTGTGGAGCAAAGGTGGCTTGGTAGTTTTCTTTTTCTACTCTTACAGCACCAGCACTGGTTATGACAAGCTCAATGTTTACCATCCCTGAAGTCTGGCTAGCTTTAGGAAAAAGAATAAGAAAATAAAGGAAATCCCTGTGAAATTATGAAAGCTTCTTCAAAGATTGAGACAGAAATTCAGGAATGGAGAAAATCTCTACTATAAATATAGGGACAGAAGGACTGTGAAGCTGAGAAAGGGTAATCATAGTTACTAAAAAACTGGCTAAAAAAAAGGTCCAGTTTGTTCCAAAGGGTGGCAAAAAAAAAAAAAAAGAACTTTAAGATGACAGAGCAGACACACATAATAAGACATATGGATATAAGATTGCAGATCACAGACATTATGGATAGGCAAATATTGCTTGGGAGCGAATGCTCTGGAGCTGCTATTCACTTTCTACCTCCTTTTCCCAGAAGATGCAGTAAGTAAACTCAAGGCTTACCAACCCTTGTTCTATAGACCTTCAAGAAGACATCCAAAGAGTTGCTGACACATCCTATGGAACTGAGCTGCTCAGACCCAAATTTTAGGCCAATGTCATGCTGTCCCCAAAGTTACAGGGCAACCGTGTCCTATTCTCCTTGAATATGAATGAGCTTTTCTCAAGTTCTAATGCTGACTAAAATGTGAATCCCCCAAATCTTGCACAGATTCTGCTCTTGCCCCTCTGTGACTATTGCAAATGCCACTTCAACAGAGTGGTTGAATTTGTTTCATCCCCTCCTTACCACTCACACTGACCTGACTGTTCATGGTTCAATAGAAGGTTACAAGCTCTTCCAAAGGTCTCCCCTGAAATAGCTCTCCTGAGGGTGACTGGACTGGGTTTATGACTGGAAACGAAAGCAAAAAGACTCCTATGTGCTCATCAGCCTCAAACCATGCTAACCCTCTTAATGCACAAAGGAAGTTTTCTTTACTTAGTATGGAGAGGACAAAAATCAATCCAATGCAAGTCAAAAGCAGGACATAGTGAGAGGAAAAGGTAGGTTAGTACAATCTGCCAGGCAAGGCACGTACAAGGGGCAGCCTGCTCTAGAAGCCTAGGCCAGAATTTCATAAATGAAAAGTGAATGAAGCAGTAAGACAAGATACCTTGAGGTACAGATACCTGGGGAGAGAAAAAGGGATCAGCAGCAAGGGAGAAAGAAAACAAAAGACATTGATATTGAACTGCAGGAAAAGGGTGGTAAGATTGGAAAGCCATATAAGTAGGGAAAAGGGTAAGACAAACTTTCATGGTAGCGAAAGGAGAACTGGGCTTTGCTAGTCAAGGAGAATCCCTGAACATGAGGAAAGGGAGATCCCAAAAGGGGAGACAAGGACTGTCTGAGAAAGCAAATAAGAACAACGCAAGGAGCGGGAAGAAAAGAGATGAGAGTAGGAACAAGGCATGATAGAGCAGAAGGGAGCAGATATGGAGGAACAAGGTAGAATAGAGCAGAAGAGAACAAATATGGGAGAAATAGGTTGAAAGGTCAGAACCATAAAAACAAATCCTTTCCCAACTCCAGAATGAAACCCAGATTCCTGAGCATCTCCAGCCTTCTGCTGAAAGCAAGCAGCCATGAAACTCAGTAGCCTCAGACTGATTTAATGCTGATGAAAAAAAGAGAATGGCAACTAATTGTGACTAGTCATTATCTCATTAATTTGAAGGGAAGAGAGCTGTAGAGAAGACTTAAATATATAATGCTCACTATCAGTAACAGCCCATACGAAGGTCAATAAATCCTGAATGACAGAATATCTGATTTTCAGTTTTCTTTCTTAAAAAAAATCTATGACAGAACATATAAAAAATTCCAGAAAATTGCAGCTTAAGGTTGCAAGTGAAGAAAGTGTCAGTCAAATGGCAAAATTAAGGTTGGTAAAATCTGAATTCAACCCTTTTTGTGTTACCTTATGACACAGCTTTGGATGACCACTTATTATCTGTAAGGGACAGACTTGTTTCACAAGTGAATCAAGTTTAGACCATGCCAACAGTGGGGGAAATTATTATTAGGCTTCTCCTGCCAAAATAATTGCTTGTTGTCAATGTGCATAGCTCAGTGGCCTACTGTTTTTTTGCATGTGGCTGACTGAAAAAGACTATTTATATTCTATTTCTGTTTCTATGCTACTTTAAGGACCTTAACTTTTAAAATTTGAATTGTTTTTGCTTTTTCTTCCCTTCTGTGAAGTCCTAAATGTCTAATAGTTCTAATTGCCTATCCCCTTATGATACTCTAAACCTGTTTACTCCTTCATATTAGTGCATTTTTAAAGTATCCTATTTTCAGTAACGTACTAATTAAAATTCAAAACTAGAAAAAAAGGCCAGTTTTGTCATTGCTTCCTTTCCTAATTTTCATCCGTGTCCCATACCATTTCTCTAGAACCCATGCAGCCCTCACCTACTGCCAGTCAAGCTTCACTTCATAAAGCTAGACACGCTCACTTTTTTTCCTTTTTGGTAGTTTTAAACATAGTGCCACCACAGCATGTTCCAAATTGCTTCCTGAATTCTTCATTTGACGTTCTGCTTCCAGTCACATCCCCCATGCCAGCAATACCAAGTCTGGCAGTATTTCATTTCTGATTGTTTGAGTTAATAATCATACTGAGTTAAAAAACAATTCTGAGCCACTTCCACAAATAGACCTCCAGGCATCTTGTCCAGTTAATGAATTCCAGTCAATGCGTTAACCATACCTTAACATTTACCATAAATATAATTTTGTCCTCTAATATGATTTTGTCCTTTGTGCTAGGAAAGTGCCAGAAGAAAAGCATGATTATTACTGCACGCTAGTTGAAAGAGTAGTTGGCAATTCTTTTGAATCCTTTCTGAAACTGACACACTAAAATCCTAAACTAGATATATAATTTCAACATTAAGTAGAAGACGACTCTAGTGCAGTGAATGATTTAATACCCATAAAACCACACTTCACCTCAAAGACTTTAATAGATGAAACTCACTTGGAATGAAGACCATCACAAGAGCACTACACCACTTCAGGTACTACAATAATGTTTCTCTCTTAAACACTCTTACAGTAACTGAAGTGGTGTTTAGACTTTATGTTGACTGTCACTGAAGAGGGATATATGGCTGTAAATGCATTACCCCCAAACAGCAGCTATACCTAGGGTGGCAGATAATTCAGTGGGTCAGCTTTTTGTTATTCAGGCAAGGCAATGAATCCAGACAATAAGTTCCAATTTACACAATGATCTATTGTTCTGTCTCCCAACCCTGAGAGACATGATCCATTTTATATCGCAACTGAATGCCACCACACCATCAACCACTGTTGACTCACTGGTACTCTTGTTAGTTACCAGAGTGAAAGGGCCAGACTGTTACCTCTGAATCATAGGTAACAGTAGAAAAACAAATCCAGCTAAGCACGTTATTTGGTCAGTGTGATGGTGGTTACCAGAAAATGATCTATTCTAACCAAGCAACCGCCAAGTCTGACTTGCTTTTTATTCTCATCAGTCCATCATGTTCCAGCTCCAGTCCCAGTCCTTATTTCCCTGGCAAACAAGAACCAAGTGGATACAGCACCAGGCAGTCTAGATGAAAGCGCCGTAAGTACCGGACCACTGTAACCTAAACTTCCTACAGAAATGGGACTTATGATAATCAGGCCTTCTATTAACACATCTGTCCTTTTGGTAGCTCCTCCCAACAACTTTTAAACTTTTGCTAAATCCCACCAGATTTGAGTCATGGCCTCAAGCCCTGAGGTTATCATACTTCTCGAGGATTTGCGAAAATCAGTAGCTGGCTAGGAGAGAAAGAGGCAGACTTCCAGTCCTTTGAGAAAAATGGAGTTGTAACTGTCTCTTGTGCGTATTGTGTCAGCCACCTGACTGATCTCAGGTGATACCTTGACACCGTGACAGAGCTCAAGACAGCACAGTTCATGCTGTCATTGGGAGAACACTGGTGGAAACTGGTGCTGAAGAATGAAACTTGACCCCTTTCTTTATTAAAAAGTTGTATTTAAGTTGGGAACTCATTTGATTCACTAAACCCAACTATTCCTTGGTTCCAAATTTCAGCTCATGTTGAACTCATGGTCAACCCTGTGAAACAGACCATCTGTTACTGCTGGTATTGGCAGAGAACTGCAGGCTGGTTTTTATGCATCCATGCATAAAAGGCCATCCATGACTGCTTTGCATTAACTTAAACAAAAGACAATAAGTCGCATAGCAAAATTAAATATATTTTAAATAGTTAACTAATTAAGTCTCATTTCCTCCCAAGAAGTACATAACAGTTTCCTTAGCCTAATTTTAAAGTGACAAAGGAGACAAAGAAACGAAGTCAGTTATCCCCCGTGCCATGGCAAATCCATGGGACAGTCACCACTAGAACTTCAGAACCTCGTGCTTGCCAGCTCAACACTCCCTCCCCAGCCCATCTTGGCCTTCTGGCTGTGACAAAACTAGCAGCTGCTTGCAAAACAAGCTGAAGGACAGAGATAACAGCACCTGAATGCTACATGAACAAGGGATTGTGGTAGCTCCCTTTAATAATATAAACCAATTATTTTCTTCTGGCTCTGTTTTCCATCTTAAAAAGGATTAGTCAAAGGGTTATGGGGGATTATGGAATTAGCCTTTCAGCCCTGAAAAATGTAAGTTCAAATATTAGTTTGGGTCATGAATGAAAATTAGCTTCTTCCATTCCAGCCTAGCGCTTATATGTTAGAAGAGCTCAACACAAATTGGCAGAACAGTCCCAGGAATGGAATAGCAACCGTAGCTTGTATACAAGTATACACAGAAAGTGTGTATGTATGTATATATAGTATCCAAAGGATATATATCTGCTTACACTAAAGAATAGGGAAGGTGGAATTGGTGATCATGTTTAGAGACAGAATGGCTTTGAAATGTTGACACTGAATCCGAATCAGGAGGTGGAGGTTTAGTTTTAATTATGACTCCTTGGAGTAATCTTCAGCAGCGAGAGTCATCTTTAATCACCTAACACTGAAGTATCTGGTCTAAGCTACTCATCACAGCACCTCTTCAGTTTCGGCAGAAAGACATGCACGAGGTTATCTATTCCACCTGCCTTCAACACCCACCCAATGATGAGAGCACAGTGAACGTGCCCTGTCCTTTGGAAGCAGGTATCTCTCTCTCTTAGGTAGATGTACCCAACCTAAATCCCTTCCCACTCTCCATCTTTGTTTTGCCCAATCTATTTCGATTAATGTTTCAAAACCAGGTGACTTTTTATTGACAGTTCACAGCAAAAGGATCCTGTTATGTGCTATGGAAATTCAATGTGACTAAAATACCAATAAATCATTGAGAATTAGATGACAGATCTCATTTTATGGGCAATTTCCAGCAGGAAAAAGGAGCTGGAAAATTATGAACAACAAAATAACCCTTCCCCAACTAAGGCTTTGATTTCTACCTAAAAAATATTAACATCGCACAGGGAAAAGATGAAACTGAGACTGGAAAATGTTACTAAGTGGATCTTCTGTTTCTGCAGAGAAGATAGACTCTTCTTTATTAAATGAGATAGATACAACTTTTCTGTACAGGCTCACAACAGCAGTGGACAGGCAAACAGGCTTTCATTTAAACAACAGTACTTGGGCTCGAGTTGACTCAGAAATATATAGAGACTATTTTAACAAACAAAAATTGGATAGAAAAGGAAGAGGTGTAGAAGTCCAAACTCCAGCCTCTGCCATGGTGTACACTGTGAAAACAGTCAATGCAAACTGAGACAGTTAAAAGTAGGAACATTATACGGAGACTGCATTTTAGCTCTAAAAGTGCCCTTTGGTCTTGTAGAAATGTGTGCTTCTTGTAGAAATGTGTGCCGACATAACAAACATAGAATAGATAATTTCTTCTTCTGTTCTACTGGAATACCCAAAATTCAAGAGATTTCACCAATAGGAACCTCTGTCTTGAAATTTCATTCATGCTCGTGAAGAGTTTTGACTTCCGTGACCAATTAAAGGTAAGTCCCTTCAGAAAATCAAATCAACAAAACACAGAAAACAAAGGGTATGAATGCACCTCTAGGAAGCAGCCATTTGTCTTCAGAATGAAAAAGAAAAAAAAAAAAAGGCAAACGAGAGAGTACAGCCTCCGGCAGCAGAGCAATGCATGGAATATTTGATTGTTCCACCATCCAGGCAATTCTTGGTCTCATCCTGCAACACAAATGTAGATAGCCTTAGAAAACTTAGATTGCTTTCAAAAAGAAACACAGAAAAGTCACTTTTCCTAGACATAGAATTAGAAGAAAATTTCCCAAAACTTAAAAATAAAAACGTCTTAAAAATCCAACTGTGAAGAATATGCCCCTTTCTTTGCGATGGAGTGCTTTCTGCAACAATCAATTATTTCATATTAATCGTAAAAATCAATAGGCTTAAACACGCATTTCACTTTCAAAGAGAATTTAGTTAATATGAAATAAGGCTACTAACAGGCTGAGTAAGAACATCCATAGATCGTTTAATGCAGTTTAATCATCATTTTAAAAAGCAAATAAGATTAACATTTACAACATCCTTTTATAGATAACTCTAAATAATAATTCAGACCTATGTTACTGACATAAATGAAGAGAGTGGGAATTCAGATCAGATGAAGGACCTGCTCTTTACAGGTTGCTGAGGCAGAAAGGCTACCGTTTTGATTCCTACCTACTTGTTTTCCTACTGTCAAATGCCAGTGCAGCCACAAAAGACAGACTGTTGTTACAAAGCCAGCAACACTTATTTTATTTCACATTTTGTAGCAGGCTCATACTTCAGGCCAAGTTCAGGCCATAGCTTTCTAATTTTTCTCTAAATCACCTGGCACACTTTTGGGAGCTATAAAACAAAATGAGTGATGATACATAACGATTTTGTGTGGCAAGGAAAATTTACAGCGTTCCTCTAGTGCTGACGAACTGCAAACCTGGAGAACGCCAGGAGCAAAGCCTACCTTGAAAAGTCACATTTATGCTCAGGGACAGTTTAAGCTTTTGACAAACAGTTAAAGATAAATCCTGTAGTAATAACAGACAACAAAATGGTACATTTCTCCTAAAAGCACTTATACAGACCCTGGAAAGATGCCCAGAAAGAGCCCGAGGCATCAAAATAAATGATAATATCTGTAAGTTTTCCATAATAAGTCAATAAGACTAGAGTAGTACATAGATAACATGCAGTGAGGATACCAACTTTCTGAAAAGGGAAATTGGCAGAGAGGTAGATAAAGTGAGACACTGTAATGCAAAAGCTCTTCTTAAAGGTAGATTATTATTCACTGGAGAAAAATCCTTCTTTGCACTGATGAATACAGAAAATAGGCATTTCCTTGGATTAACTTCCTTTTAAACTTCTGGAGAAAGAAAAAGAAAAATCAAGTAAACTTTTGCTTCCATCAAGAACGAACCTGTTCTGTCAAGTGTGCAGTTATTACTTTCCTATGGCAGAACTGCAAAATAGCTATTCAGGAGTGATAATTCTCAGAAGACAGTCCTTCTTTGGTTCAAGCCATGAAGCTGTGATAACTCCATCTGTAGTTTGAAAAGCTTCACGATGCCTTACATATTGCCTACATTAAACAGAAAGCATCTGAGGTATGATCATTTTTTTTTAAATCAGTGTAAATAAGACTAGTGCAAAAATCCACATGTGCACTTCTATGTTCATTCCAAACAGGACTACTTTAGTATATCCCAAATTGATTAGGAATACATTTAAATTGAACAACAATAAACTATTTCTAATTTGGAAAAAAAGTCCACACAATAATTTGTAGTATTTTGATTACACCAGCACACATTTGTGTAGAGAGAAGTCTCAAAGAAGCAATGTGCCATAATAAATTATGTGCTGTGAAAAAGGACAGAAACTTGCCCCATTTTTGCAAATTAACTCAACGAGGCAGGCTATCCAAAGATCTAATTCTTGGAAAACTACAGGGCATACCTTCCTCTGGGCTGAGCAGACACAAAGAGGAAGAATACAGCTACGCAGCACCCTCTTCTGCAGGTGTAGCTCCTGCATCATTCTCAAAAGTGGGGTGAAACCTGGAAGCAGGACAACGATCCAGTGTGACCTGGTTGGCCTGAAAACAATGCAAAGTAGGACACAAAACCCCTCCGAGTTGTGTCTGCTGTGAGCAGCCCTAATTGCCAGCACATGCTACGTGAACCCACTGAGGCACTGTCAGCGGCACCTGGTAACGCCGCCAGCCACGCTGGAAGCCAGGCACGGAGACACGCAGGGCCTGTCCTCCTTTGTCGTGTGCATCTTATTTATTTAGTGCAAATGGGCATATGGCATCTGTCACTTTGGGATCCGAAATGAAGCTGTATGTTTCAAACTTAATTTCAGAGCGACATCCATCGATGCCCTACTGTCTGCTCCTGAAGCTTGAAAGGAGAAATCTCTGAAACGTGCACATTTCCAAAGTTGACCTTGGTTTGGAGCATCTCCAGTCCGTGACTTCTGCAGTTATCTCCCTACGGGCATCGTTGTTACTCTTGCTCTGACTGTTTTGTTGACACGCGAAGCACAAGGCCACGGCAATGTAAGCGTAAAACCTTTTTAGATCTGTAGCCCACACTAAAGGAAGGAATGCACCAGAAAAACCCGCCCGGGCCCACCGGGCGTCTGCAGGCGGTGAGGGGAAGGGGGCTTCCTGGCCTTGCACTGCCGGGAACACAACGGACCGGGCCTCGGGGGGGGAAAGAAAAAAAAAAAAAAAGAAAAAAAAACAAAAAAAACATGTTTCCCCGCCGCGGACGGTGGAAGTTTGCCCGGGAAGCCGCCTGCAGGCCGGCGGGGCCGGCGGCTGCAGCGGGGAGAGGGGCTAAGGGGAGAGGGGCTTCGCCGCCGGGCGCCCCCGCCCGGCCCTTCGCCGCCCCCGCGGCTCTCCCGGGCTCTGCAGCCAAGCAAGCCGTCACCGGGGATGACCGAGCACGGCCGCCCCCGCTGCCCCCGGGCGCTGCCGCTGCCGCCGCCACCGCCGCCTCCCGCCGCCCTCCCTCAGCTGCCGCGGCGGGGCGGGGCCGGGGCGGGGAATGGGGCGGGGCCAGGCGAAGTGCCCGCCCCCGGGCTTCCCCGCACGGCCTCGGGGTGGGGGCGCTGGCCCCGCCCCGGCAGCCCCGCGCGGGAGCGGGAGGGGCAGCGCGCGCGGCGCGGCCGTTAAAAGCCTTCCCGCCCGGCCGCGCGGTCAGTCAGCGGGGCCGCCGCGGCGCGGAGCTGCGGGGGCAGCGGCCGGACAGCGCCAGGAGGCGGCCGGAGGGCGCTGGGACTGGGTATCAGCGATGTTGGAGAATGGCTCCCTGAGGAACTGCTGCGACCCGGGCGGGCGAAGCCGCTTCGGTTTGGCGGAGCGGGAGGCGGCGGCGGCGGGTGCCCCGCGGCCCGCCTGGGTGGTGACGGTGCTCTCCAGCGTCCTGATCTTCACCACCGTGGTGGATATCTTGGGCAACCTGCTGGTCATCATCTCCGTCTTCAAGAACCGCAAGCTCAGGAACTCAGGTAAGGGCTCGAGCCCCGGCACCCGCCCCGCGGGCCCCCGCCTCAGGCTGCCCTGAGGAGGCCGGCCCGCTTCTGGAGCCCGGGCGGGCCACCTGCTGAAGGCAGGGGGCCGAGGAGTCCCCCTCTATCGGTGCTTGCTCGAGGATGTGTGCAGGGACCTCCAAACGCTCAGTCCTGCCCCTGCGCTTCGCTTAGCCTGTGCTCTATCCTGCCCGAGCCCTTAAGGGGGGAATGCAGGTCATTAAGTGGCTCCTAATGAGGCATTGTGTAGTCTCTATGGAGCTACTGATGAGGGGAAAGGGTGCCATACGATTAACACACCGGAGACAAAGAGCGTGCCCAAAACGGTCGGAGGAAGAAAGAAAGAAGGAACTTTAAAACTTGCTTACGAGTACTTCTGAAGATGGGGTGCTGTGCGTCTGTGGGAAGGCGGCTCGGCCCACGCTCCGGAGTCTTCATCGGAGTTCGCAATAGTCTTTCACGAAATCGTCTTTCTTGTCTCCTCACCGAACATCCTTCAACCAGAAAGCAACAAATAAAGCAGGGTGTTTTTCTTGAATCGTGTCTATAGTTTTTCTTTGTGTGTGCTAAAATGTGGCTGTGCGTGTTTTATTTGCTAAACTTACTTGCTTTCTCTTCCCGTCTCTGCTGGGCTAGTTACACGTGTCTCCAACTACAGAACTCTGTAGCTGGCACCAGCTTCTCGGATTTGCCTCCCTCCGACCAGCTCCTTATCTGACCCACGTACGCCCCACCGCCTGCGGATGCTCTCCTCCCTCCACCCTGGTGATGCTGCCGCTGGTTACCCGATGCGCAGGGCTGGGCTGCTGCTCCCACACCTGCACCCGCCTGGCTGTTGGGTGCTGGTGCGGCATAAGGTGCCACCCCCGAAATAGCGGTGTGTCTGCTAAAATTCTCATTGAACCCAGCGGTTCCCGAAGCTGCTCGCTTCTTCGGGTCCCGTTTTGCGATGCGCTCGCAGGTCGGGGTGACAAAACTTCGGGGGGAGCCGAGGGAAGCCAGGCGCGCAGCATCCCCTGCGCACCCGGGAGGCAGCGGGGTGCTGCCTCGCCCCGGGGAAGGAGGGAGGACGGCTGCCTTGTTTCTCCCGGGTGGTGTGTGTGTGTTTGTGGGTTTTTTAAGGGTTGTCGCAGCCCGAGCGCTATGATGTTTCACGTGTAGTGACTAGAGCTCCCGCTAACTGGAAGTAGGCACTCATTCGCCCTTGTTGTAAATGAAATGATGCTTAGGAACAGAAGAGGTTTATAGAGGGATGGGACTTCCTAATCATTACACGCCTAACTGCATACGAGGGATGCTGGCGGGTCCCGTTTGCGTGGGGCTGAGCGATCGCGCCAAACTTGAGGGCGCCTGAAAGTGTGGCTGGGGGGAGCTGCTCGGGGCGCCGGGCACGGTCCCTTGGCGTGTGCTGGGGCTGTCCGTTCACGGGAGCCAAGCCGCTGCTGAGAGTAGCAGAGCCGTACCGAGGTCGGTAAAGCCTTACCCGCTGCCGAGCCGGGGAAGGCGGCACCCCCCGGTAGCCAGCAGTGCCGGCAGCCGGAGCCCTCCCTTCCCCAGCGGGGGCCGTGGCCGCCGGGCCGGGCGGGAGCGGGCGGGCGCTGCTCCGGCCGAGCGGAGCGGCTCCCTCGGGAGCCCCCGTGAGTCACCAGCGCCCTCCCGGCCCCCTCGGCGCCGGGGGAAGGCGAGTTCCCGCCGGGATTCGCGCCTGGGCTCCAGGGAGGCGAGCGCCCAGGGAACGGGCTCTCGCTGGAGAGCGCGGCCGGCCCGAGGCATCAAATCCCGGCCGAGGGGGGAGCAAGAGAGGGGCTCTCTTCTGCACCGCTTCCTCCGTTCTAACGGCAGCAGAGGGGAGGGTTGGGACTGGAAGAGAGTGACGCCTGGAAGAATAAGTTTCAAGATACTGAACAAAGTGCTCTGTTGCATCCTAAGCCTGTTGAAATAAGACGTGGTCTTCTTATCTAATTCAAATACCTACTAATTGACCTCCTTCTCGGATTATCCTTAATGTGATGCCACTGACAGTGTCCCAAGGATCTCTTCATCTTTGATAAGTACCATGAAGAACAACAGGGAGTTCCTTCTGCATAATCTTCATAAAGTTAAATATCTTTCAAATTGCCAGTTCTTAGTTTTCCATCAGGGAGAGATGGCTTTTGGGGATGAAGTTGAAAGAGGATAGCTTGGTGAATGTCCACAGAGGTCTTTCCAGAGAAAATTTATTAAAGAGGGAGCAGAGTGGAAGAGGACTGCAAACTGATGTGTGTGTGGAGTGATGGAGGGAACAGTGAGGTGGTGGAGAGCTAAGGCAGTGCTTGGAAGCCCTTAGCCTCCGACAAGGAAATAAGATGGACAAGCAGGTGGACTTACAGGTTTCCCTTTCTGAGCAAACCGGAAACGACATGTTCATACTTGCAAGGGGAGCAGATGTGGTGGAAAGTAAAATGGTGAGGAAAAATGGCATGAAAGGGGTTAGACTTCCAATAAGGGATGTCAGAGAGGGACAAGATGAAGCTAGTGGAATGGTTGTGACAACAGACAGGGGGTCTGGATGACCGAAGAAAAAAAGGAAGAGCTATTGCACCATGAACACTCAATTCTCTTTGAAGAAGCTGATGAGAGATTTTCTTGCATAGGGATGAGAGTTGAGGACTTCAAATAAGCCACAGGTGTATGAGGAATAAATTAAGCAGCTCTGCCCACTTCTCTAGTACAAATAGAGATTTGTACTCTTCCCTTCAGAGAGCAAAACAGAGCTTTAGCATATTTCCAGGATTTATCAAGACTATCCTGTCCTAGCCTTTACAGAGAAATCTGATAATTGCAAACAATGTAATTATGCATCACTCTCCTTAAAATTAAAGTGTTATCAAAACCAAATCTATTTTAATGCTATTATATAATATGAGGCACAAGAATGGAGTGAAATAAAATGACCTGTTAGCCTTTATGTTGGTAAGTATTATGCTCAGGAGGAGAGAAATGGAGAATGGGTAGGATCGGTGCTTTTAGAGATTGATCATTCACTTCTTAAACAGTGGGAATTTTGCCAGCCTTACAACAGAAGGATTGTTTCATAGCATACAGAAGCCTCTTTCCCACATATAAATTTGTTTTTAGAGGGGGAGGGGAAAATTTGTGAAGGCTCTTCTAAGTAATGCATAGCATAATTGGTATGAATTGGTATGAATCAACATGCTTGTCTTCTTACATAACTGCGCCCATTCTTTTTGTGAGAGGCTGAGCAACTTCTGATCTCTAAAAGTGATTTAATTTACAGAAATTAATGCTTTTGTGATTTCTAATTTGGGAGGAGAGTAACTTTGTCCAACACGCTACAAAATTAAATAAAACTTTGTATATAGGAATAATAAAATAAATTAGCCTGTCTTTCTATTTGAAATGTCAAATGTGTTCTGAATTTTCAAAAGCGACTATTGATTTTGCATGTCTTCAATTAAGCATGCCTAGTTGAAGGCAGCTTTTAAAGTGCTAAACTTCTGAAGTGCTAAAGTTTACATGTGCTCAACAACGCCTGCTGGATGGCCAAGTATCCTGAAGGTGCATCAAGTCAACCAAAACCACTAGATGCTTTTAAGAATTTCAGGACACATTTGCACAGCCATAGCTATAACCATAACATTATGAGCTGGGGTAAGAACCCAGTAGGAAGCACTTCAGCAGGTGGGAACTGGCAAGGCATCTCCCACAGGAGGGAGATAAAGCAAACCATTTGTACTTCATTGGCCTTAAAGCCAGCATAAAATCAGTGAGAGGTGAGAATTAGGCACATTAACTCAATATTATTTCAAAGAGCAGTGAGGACTTGGGACCCTTTGACTTTTGGCAGAAGGCCTAATATTAACCTTGGTGCACTTCCAAAGAATGCATTAGCAGAAAGTGATATTTTTAGTGCATTGTGTCAACCCTCTTCACTCTCTCCTTTCTATATATAACAGCTAGCACAGCACAATGAGACCCTGATTTCCATTCAAATGGCAAGGTGCTGTTGCAACACAAATTAAATCAAAATTAATGTTTCTTTTACCTGTAAGAACATGGGTGTATTTGCATGCTTAGTTCTAACGTGTGCGTGGCTGTAGAGGTGGACAGTACTTCTCATATGTACATCCACAAAAAAAAAAAACCCAACATTCCTGCACGAAGAATTGTAATTTTGGTACTTGCCTGTCTACCAAATAAAAATGTTCAGCGATATAACCAAGTCTTGTACTCTTTTTCCATGCTATTTCCCTTTCCATAGCCTTCACTCCACATCTCTGTAATATAGCTGAGGGTACGTTTTCTCCATTGTTATGTGCTGTTTTCAGTTATTCTTCATCACTTTGGTCACACCAGTTCTCTTTCTCTCCTTTATTCCTCCCTTATTATTATTCCTGTCCACTGGGATAGAGGACAGTTTTCTCCTGGGGTGGAATTCATCTCTTAGAAAACAACAGTGGAGATAGCTGTTTCTGAACTTCTTCCCTTGGGCTCCCTTTATAATCAATGGAGAAAAATAAACATTTTTAGGGCATAGTTAATCTCACTTATTTTTGACATCTACATGAGGATGACATGGTTCAGCCCATAAAAGTGTTTTATTTCTCTCCACTGAAACCAAAGAGAATCAAGAGGGACTATCTCAGTGTAGTCACCTACATTTAGGTCAGAAGAAAACATATGAAGTCAGAAGTCATCATGTAATAATTCTTCTAGTAACTTGTCAAGTCCCATTTTTAAATTTGCACATTTTCCTCCTCCTCACCGCCTGTCCTCCGAGAGATCATATTGATCCAAATAAGACTGACACAAAAAATAATAATTAAAAAAAATGATACAACTGAAATGTTCAATATGCTTCCTGGGTCCTGAAATTGCTTGGCAAAATAGTCTTAGTATCAGCAGTGAGGCTGACAAGAATATATTTTGATGAGCAGAGCATGAGATCCCACTCTTTATGGTTTCAGCTAGGACCATGCTTAGCAGAAATTTTGTACTCAACTTCTTGAACCCTGGATCCATGGACTTCTTAGCCCTGGGATTGTGTGTGTTTGGCCTTCACATCCTCTCTCACATTCAGGATCTCTAGCCTTGCAGCTGCCCAAAACTAAGAAATTCATGGGAATATAACTTCAACATTCACAAAAGTTCATTGAACCCAACACTTAAAATACAGCTCTTCTCTCTCTTTTTAATAATACTATGGTTTAAACATTTTTCTTATTTTAACTTTGTGCTTATTAATTGCTAATTATAGTGGATATTTTTATTTGTAAAACTATAATTGTCATTTAACTTGGATCA
Organism: Theristicus caerulescens; assembly: GCA_020745775.1. Taxonomy (NCBI): domain Eukaryota; kingdom Metazoa; phylum Chordata; class Aves; order Pelecaniformes; family Threskiornithidae; genus Theristicus; species Theristicus caerulescens. The sequence goes on along the minus strand of CM036559.1, from coordinate 121,676,655 downwards.
TTTCTCTACAAGGTGAGAACTCTTGTGCCATATTAACAGGGAATAAACACATATTTACCTCTCAACCTTTGTTTTTCCATGGTAAACAAGCCAAACGCTTTTAGTTTCCTTTAATTAACCAGGCTCTTAATTTCCCTGATTGTTTTAGACCTTTCAGTTCCCCTGTCCCAGGTGAATTAATCTTTCTTGAACAAGAGAAAACTGAACTGTTCACAGTAATGCAGGTGAAGTAGCACCAATACCGTCAAGATATTAACATTCTATTCTGTTTTGTCCTTCCCTGGATGGACAGAATGGACCTGATATGCCTTGGAGCCACATTTTCCTTGTATGTGATAGCATCATATAGATGAATCTTCTTGGTGCAGTCATTTGCTAGTGCAGCTCTTCTTTTTCTTCTGTCTTTTCAGACCACACAATTATTATTCCTTCAGTACCTGACCTCATACCTCATACTATTATACTCTATCCACTTTCTGCTCCTTCAGTCCTCAAAGAAAAAAAGATCTTGACATTTCCCTGTATCAATGCGGGCTCTCAACTTTGTATTATCACAAAATTTCATTAGCTCTCTTTGTGTTTTGTAGCATAATACTTCTGAATCAGGCAAAATTAGTTCAATGTAGGTTATCTCCCTCTGGTCCAACAATTTTCTTTCATCACCATGCAGGCAGTGGTAACAACAGACTGCATGTGGTACCCTAGTATATGTGCTTCCAGGTCTCGATCAGTTTAGAGCAACCTCCTAGGTACAGAAAGTCCAAGTCCAGTTTTTATTAAATGAAGCTGATCAGATTAGTTGGTACAGCCACTTCGTATAAGTTCACATTGAATTTTATTCCATTTGTCTTTACCTGCATCTTTAATTTTCCTTTTCTTCCAAATTTGTTTCTGCAGCCTTGCCTACAATTAAGATGAGATTAAGAAGCCCAAAGTTTCCCTGATTCATTCTTCCTTTGCAGTTGATTCACCACCTTTTTCTGACTTATTGCTAGCACCATTCCTGCAAAAAGAAACAGCAGTTGTGCCAGCACCATAGCAAGGGAGGAGGAAATGGGTACTAAAGTGTGGGAGCACCACAGGTGCAGGCGAGTCATGGCAAAATTGCTCTTCAAGATACATGTGGGAGCCAAGCTCTGCGCCACAGCCTGAGAGAAATCAGCACTTCCCTACTGGCAGTGAGGACCAGAGAACACATTTGGCCCCTTTTTACAGGTCCCACACATAGCTCTCTGTCCTTTCAGAACCTATAGCACCATCTCTGAGATAACAGATGTTAAAAAATTCCTGCTATCAAGTGTATTCAGTCTCTCTGACATTTTTGCTTTATTGTAGATACGTTAATTCCTCACCTGCCAGCCTGTCTTGTTCCCAAGCCCACCATTATTGTCCTTATTAAAAACTGTAGCAAATTCTTTCTTCAGACCAGCGGCTCTTTTAATTTAATTTTTAGATTCCTCTTCCCCCAGTAACTCCTCTTTCCTTTTTCCTTTTGTTAATGTGGTGAAATGGCATTTTATTCATTTTAGAAGTCTTTGCAAAGTCAATTAAGTTTAGGTTTTTGCCATTTCCCATTTTATCCATTTTTGCTCTCCCTAGCAGTTTTCTTTGGTGGACGTATCTTTTCCTGTTCCTTCTAGCCTCATTTCTTGCCCCTGGTATCCTTGCTGAGACAGCTTTTCCTCCAGCTAGATCTGGAACTTTTTCTTATATCTTTTTTCCTCTTTTGGATGCAACTTCCAGAGAATATTTTTGTATCTTTAATATGAAGAAATGCCAAGCTTTCTCCACATTCAAGTCCCTAAGCTCCTCAATACAGCTGACTTAACTTTCCTAATTAGCTTCTTTTGTTTATCAAAATGTACAAAACCCCTTCTTAGTTATGTCTGTTTTGTTTATTCTGCCATTTAATTTAAGCAAAATAGTCTCCTCTGCTTTCAATACAACCTTATTTTCTATGACAGGCTCTTCAGGGATGTCTGTTCTTGATCAAAACAAAGGCTGGGGTATATTGGCAAATAGTCTCTGTATTGAAGAAATCTACTGGGTGTATGTCCAGAATGCAACAGCCATTAGTATGTTTATTATCTCCTTTACATATGAGGAGCTGCAGTGTCCCACTGTTAAATTGTTTCCATTAGTATTTCCCTACTAAAACAGAGGTGATGTCATCCTACTGCAGGTTTCTGTGTTCTTCCCTGGACATTGTCTTTACAACTCTTCCTCAATGTAATTTTGGCTTTCACCAGGATATCATCCTCCTCTTTCTTTTTTTTTTCTTTTTTTTTTTTTTCTTTTATGAAGACTATACACCTTTCAGTTAATATTTCTCTTCTCTGATCATTGGTGCAATTCCATTCTAACAGAAGTATTTCCATAAAGTTTGATTTTAATTTCGTACTGGTTTTGGATCCTCTGTTTTGTTGCATAAGTTCCTGGCATTCTTTTACTGACTCTACTGCTTTTCTTATTAGCACTCCAGTCGAACTCCTCAGACTTTGAGCTCCTATTTTCTATGTTTGTTGCCACCACCTTCCTGAAGCCAAAATTCCCCCTGCCCTGGGTGTTAAATGAAGAAACTATATGATTCCTTCTCAGGCTCTCTTCCCATCTCTCAATTTCAAGTTCTCTTTATTCATTCTGCCAGCTTGGGTTGCAAGCTGGTATCCCATATGCTTAGGTGAAGTCTGTCTACGAAGATATGAAACCTTTTCTCAGAGAATACCTCCAAATGATCAATACTCCAAGTCTTTCTACATCACTTCTAGAATTATTCAGTCATGTGCCCATGACTCATCTCATACTTCTAATTACACTTCTCTTCTTGGAGAGGAAACAGAATAAGTTCATCATCAATTCCATCCTCTTTTCTGTGAGACTTGATTCAAACAGTAACCAGCTGAGAAAATAAATCTTCAAAGTTGCTTATAAAATAATAACTTTAAACTTTGTTAAGCTGTTAATTATTCCAAAAGTAGAAGAGCAAAGTGAAAAGCCAGTGTTGTTCATTTGCGAATTAGGAAAATTACTTTAACAAAGGAAGTATCCTTCAGTGAAAGGAAGCAAACCTTGCAAGTGAATTTGGAAAAAGTGAAAATCAGAGACCTAAGAATGTTCTAGTTGAGAAGAAATCTAAAGTATATAGAATTTTAAAATATTTTGGAAGTAGAAAGTTTGTAAGGAAATTATCGACCTAAGGGGACTGAAAGAAGCATTTAGGAGTACAGAAACTTCATAAAGGAAAAAAATAACTTCTGTATCAGTCTGCATCACAGGGAAACCTGAGGAGATAAACAGTTTCTTCAAAAGCAATAGCAGACACCTTTATATGACACTGTATATAAAATAATGGGTAGCCTCAGAGAAGATGGACTAGAATCATCTTTTTTTCATCATCAAGACAATCATGACACAAGACCAAGGACATGTTCAGCATAATCTGGAGATGGAGAATACTAAAATGGAAGTCACTTTCTCAAACTCTAAGTAAACAGCAGAAGTCAGGAATTCGGTAAATTTAAAGAATTACTGGCTATTCTGTGAATAGTTGGAGCGTTTGAAATCATAATGGTTAATGCTCCCAAAAATTAGAGGAAGTATGGAATGTGTTGGTGGCAGGTGTAAACCAAATTCTAGCAGCTAAGGATTAGGGTACAATTATAATCTGAGGCAGGTTATTCTATAGCTATAGGGTACTTTGTATCCTCCTTTGAAGCACCTGTCAATAACTTATTGGATGATAGCTCTAAATAATAATTTTCTTCTATCCTGTAGAGGAAGTGAACAATTTCTGGATAAGTGAATAGGAAGTATATCGCCAAGATCAGCTCCAAGACACTTTTATTTTAGGATAAAATGTTAAATTCTATTCCACTTAGTAAATGGAACTATTGGTGTGCTTATCTTTAGAGGAAATAATAGGATGATAAGCATTTAGTTGAACTGGAGAAATATAAGGGTTTTCTTGAACCTGTAACAGAAGAATCTAAGGGTATATTTACATTGTGTCTTTCATTTGACACAAGTCCACTCTACCCATGTTCTGAGCAAAAGGAAAACCAAAGGTTGTTGTTAGTTGTCCTGGTTTCAGCTGGGATAGAGTTAATTTTCTTCCTGGTAGCCGGTATGGGGCTGTGTTTTGGGTTTAGATTGAGAACAATGTCGATGCTAAGTACCGCTAAATAGTCGCTAAGTAGCGCTTACATTGGTCAAGCACTTTTCAGCTTCCCGTGCTCTGCCCGGTGCACGGGGCGGGGGCTGGGAGGGAGCACAGTCAGGGGCGCTGACCCAGACTGGCCAAAGGGCTGTTCCATACCATATGACATCATGCTCAGTATATAAGCTGGGAGAAGAAGAAGGAAGGGGGGGACGTTCGGCGTGATGGCGTTTGTCTTCCCAAGTAACCGTTACGCGTGATGGAGGCCTGCTTTCCTGGGGATGGCCGAACACCTGCCTGCCCATGGGAAGTAGCGAATTAATTCCTTGTTTTGCCTTGTTTGCATGTGCAGCTTTTGCTTTACCTATTTAACTGTTCTATTTTATTTTACTTCAACTATTAAACTGTTCTTATCTCAACCCACGAGTTCTCTCCCTTTTACCCTTCCGATTCTCTCCCCCATCCCACCGGGGGGGGAGTGAGAGAGTGGCTGTGTGGTGCTTAGTTGCTAGCTGGGGTTAAACCATGACATTAGTGTGATGCTTTGCCTGCAACACCATATCCAGGCTCTCCATAGGTCCAAGTCTAACACAGTCACACAGCTTTTTTTTTTCAATTCAGAGTATGAATAAGTTTCCTTTCATCTCCCTGAAATAATCAATGCAAACATACCCTCAGAGACAGGTAATTCGAAGGACCTCTTGGCAGCTGTATTATGGCAATTGCAACGACGTGTCTTAGCAGCACCCGCTTTGCTGCCAGCTGTCTCCTGGACTCTGGGTTGGTGTTTCTTTTGGAAGACTCACTGACTGCGTGAGGCATGACCTCTCTGCAGTAAAGCTCTATTCTTGGATGGACCAGCAGAAGCAATTCAATGATTCGTGGTGCTCTTTGACACAATCAGCCAAAGAGCTAAAAGACCAAATCTACTCACAGAGAGCTAGGATAGCTCATTTTAAAAGACTAATTTTTTCAGCTATTCTTAGCAGATGTAAATTCACCAGGTGACTTGAACCATTCTATTTAGGATGTTATAGGAGACTACATTCGTCTCATTAAATCAATGATAACATGTTCTCTGCCTCTAGGGGTAAATTTTACTCCTACTCCAATTCAGACCTATTCTGAGTACCAGTATCTTCAGATATGCTCCAGATTTTAGCTTCTTATCAGTTGTCCTTTACAAGCACATGTTGGTACCTTGACACAGACTGTCAAGTACATTGCCTTGTTCCCAAGAATACATATGAAAACAGCTATGTTATCCTGAGCTGATAAAACAAAACAATTTTTTTTCCTTTGCAGAAAGGAAGAAATGCTATGATAATTACATCTTCCTAAAAATCAATCTGAGCAGTTGATCTAGTTTTTAAACTCCCACCTTGATATGGGCATGAAACAGATTTCCTGACAGCAAAAGCTAACTGAAATATGTCTAAATCATTGTGGGCGCAACTCCGTTGTCCTCGTTAACAACAGTAGCTGCTTTGGAATCTTCTGGTTTACTTTTGGTCTCCATACTGGTAAGGACAGAGTCAACACTTTCCTGACATTTCAGCTGTGTATGGGACAGTCACGTCTTGACATGACAACAGATAACAACAGCCTAAACACATTCACATTCATCAAATGACTTGATTGCTGCGATTCTTCTTTAAATTATTTATTAATTATAGAGATATTTGATTACACTTTAATAAATGCTGCTTAAATTATGTCTGAAGAAAAAATAACCCTCCTCACAAAGTTACTAATTTTTTCAGCTGCTTTTTATGGACTTGGCTCATTTTCAATGTTTAAATACCTGTATGAAGATTATAATAATATTACATGACACCTCCACAAACATTGTCATCTTTCTGCTATAGAACACCATCTGTTCATCTGTTGGTTTAGATTGCTATATTTGCATAACAAGGGCAACAATTGTTATCAGAAAATACCAATACAGCCACTAGAGCTAGCAGTCAGACTAACAGGAAAAATATCTGCTTAATACATCAGCCTTGTAAATATAATTATGTTAATTACAAGTTCAGAGCTAGCATTGAATTGTAAAATATATTGCTGCAAAAAAGACAGGGACCTGTAAAGGACATCCTCATGTCTCTAAGATTTGCTCAAATCCTGCCTGAAATTCTCAGTGTCCTCTCATACTAAAGCCAGTGCAATTTTTCCAGTTACCTCAGTATATACAGCATTTCATTTGAGTTCAAACAGGGAAAAGGACTTTATGTCAGATGGCTATCACCTGTCTAATCAGTCTAGGTATTTTTATTTCCTACTTTTCATTCAAGTAAAAATATTCTACTTACTGAATATTATCTGCATAGTTTTTTAAAAAACTGTGTCTATTCAGGCTACTCATGCTGTGCAGATCCTGCTGATGGTGAAGTTCATCAGCATTATAGTCTTCAGGGCTTTTTAAAGATGTTCTTAGAAGTAGACAACTCCACTCAGCTTTTCTACTGGCAAGTAAAAGGATGTTATATTAAAACATGCTGCTTCACTTCAAGACAAGTAAAGACATGCAGGTGGCATAGTCACTACGTGCCAACTGGGAGCTAACCCATCCCTCCCTTCTGTGAACTACAACTTATGGTTCTTAAGACTCTTGGGAATCTATGTTCAAGAGACTGAGCACTCCAGCAAACTCATTTGAAATAAAGCCTTGCTCACTGGAATGCACAAGGTGTAACCTTTGGATTGTTACAGGAGAGAAGTTTCACACAACACCTTAGCTGGAATTTCCATCTTCACTCAGACAAACCCCCTGGTCTGCAAACTCAAGACAGCATGCAACTTTAACACACCTTTGTACTTTCTTCCATGTTGTCCTTTAAAAATAGAGGGCCATCCATTTTAGCCTCTCAAGTAAAAGTTAATTCCTCTATTTTCTTATAAGCACCTCAGCAAACCCCTTCTGATGTAGTAAACTACACAGTAACTGCTACTGCACTCTACTCTGGAGTGAAGCCACTCGTTGCTGAGGGCGTTTTTAGCCTCATTCATTGAGGCTGTTAACAATTCTGAGTTCAGGCTTAAGGACTGCATCCTTCATGTATCCAAGAGCTGCTAAGAATGGTGGCTGTTACCCGCTGTACTGAATACAGAGATATGCAGAAAGAGTCAGCATACCGTTACTTCTACACAAGCATGAAATTAAAATAACAGATTTCCCAAAGTGTTCACAGGCCAAGGAACTTATTGAGCATCAAGCTGTTCAGAAACAGTCCCCACTTTACACCTATGTGCAAAATTGCTTAATTCCATTATCTACAGAGTTAGAATTCACAAAAAGCAGATGTGAATCACTTTATACAAGGAATACATGTGTACATTTTGCAGAAAAGAGATTACCTTTCCCGAAGCTTTCCTACAGGAACCAGCTAACTACACTATTAAAGTGTAACTAACTACTAGATAAAACTGGTAACTACACTAAAGTACACCAGACTTCACTGGTAGCTACACTAAACCAGGTAACTAACCAGGTAACTAACTGGTAACTACACTAACCAGCTAACTATACTATTCAAAGCTCCACCAAAGCTAATCATGCATTCTGTTCTTTGTAAAATGCTATGCTTTTTCAGATCCCCTGTGCTTCATTCATGAAATGTAAATAAAAATCATCTGCAAAGTACTTTGGAAACCGTAAGAGATGCAGTTATGTATTCTTTCTTTTACCCCCAAACACTGCTAGTACCACTGAGGCCAAAATAACTTATTTGAAGAATTGAAATGCCTTCCACAACCCTTCCAGAAATTTCATGTATAATTTATTTTCAAGACAGGATTACAGGCCTACGGGTAGTCTCAGCCTATGAGAATATGTGACATGTTTCCAATTAGTGTCTCATTCTCGGCTATTGCTTTTTAGATTAATTACATCATAACCTAAGCAAACTCTGACTTAATGAATGGTTGGAAGACAAGCAGTCAATAAAATTGTAGGATGCTATAAGAAGGTACCACTTCTGATTCATTAATAAGGTAATGAATAGCTGATGGAGTAACTAATCCTGGAAATCATTTCAAAAAACATGAAGGACAAGAAGGTGATTGGTAGTAATCAGCATGGATTTAAAAATGGAAAGCCTGATAGCCTTCTACAATGATGTGATTAGCTTGGTGGATGAGGGGAGAGCACTGGATGTTGTTTACCTTGACTTTAGGAAAGCTTTTGACACTGTTTCCCATAACATCCTCATAGACTAGCTGACAAAGTAGGGGTTAGATAAGTGGACAGTGAGGTAGATTGAAAATGGGCTGAATGACCAGGACCAGGGGTTTCTGATCAGTGGCACAAAGTCCAGGAGGAAGGCAAGCCGCTAGCGGTGTGCCTCAGGGGTCAGTACTGGGACCAATACTGTTTAACTTCTTCAGTAATGACCTGGATGATGCGGCAGAGTGTACCCTCAGCAAGTTCACAGATGGTACAAAACTGAGAGGAGGGGCTAATAGGCCAGAAGGTCATGCTGCCATTCAGAGGGATGGGGACAGGCTGGAGAAATGGGCTAACAGGAACCTCATGAAGTTCAACAAAGAAAGAGAAGTGTGAAGTCCTGTACCTGGAGAGGAACAACCTCAGGCACCAATAGATGCTGGGCGACACCCAGCTGCAAGAAGCTTGGCAGAAGAGGACCTGGGGGGTCCTGACCGACAACAAGCTGATCATGAGCTAGCAATGCATCCTTGCAGCAAAGAAGGCTAACAGCCTCCTGGACTGCATGAGAGCATTTCCAGCAAGATGAGGAAGGTGATCCTTCCCCTCAGCACTAAGGCCACACCTGGAGTGCTGTGTCCAGTTCTGGGCTCCCCAGTGCAAGAAAGATATGGACTTACCAGAGTGAAGAGCCACTTACAGAGCCACTAAGGTGTTAGGGGCTTGGACCATCTCCCATATGAGGAGAGGTTGAGGGAGCTGTGACAGTTCAGCCTGGAGAAGAGAAAGCTCAGGGGGATCTTATCAATGTGTATAAATAGCTAGTGGGAAGGAATGAAGAAGCAGCAACCAGACTCTTCTCAGTAGTGCCCACTGAGAAGACAAGAGCTAATGGGTACAAATTAAAACCTGTGAAATTTCATCTGAACACAAGAAAACTTTTTTCACTGTGTGGGTGGTTAAACACTGGAACAGGTTTCCCAGAGAGGCTGTGGAGTCTCCATCTCTGGAGATACTGAAAACCCAACTGGACATAGTCCTGGGCAACCTGTTCTCACTGACCGTGCTTGAGCAGGAGGGGTTGGACTAGATGATCTCAAGAGGTCCATTCCAACCTAAAAGAGTCTGTGATATGGTGATTCTATAAGGCTCCATCATGACATAATAATTTGCTGTAAAACACTTGTATTTTAACCTAAGTACTGGTGGAAGATTCTCATTTGACATAATTGGCAGAACCCTACTAACAGCACTGGCTTATCGACGCATAGGTAGGCTTTGGCTCATCCTGACATCTGAGATCTCTGATTTCTGAAAAGCTTGCTTTTTTTTTCAGTGCACATATGTTTAAAGGTGGTAAATTTTCTGTGCCTTTAGTGTGGTCTTTCATTGCTTACTGTCACTATTTTTCCACTCCTTTATTGCTCCAGTTTGGAAAAGACCAAACAGAAAAAGAAGGTGAATGGAAATATGTTTGCAGTGGTATTAGTGCCTTTGGTTGCATGTCATCTGTTAAGCAAGGTATAGCCTTTTGATAAGTAATAGGAAGAGAATACTTTGTGTTGGCAGAACTCTGTATTTGCAGTATACAGTGACACTGAAAGCAGCTGGGAGGTAAACTCTCATGAATCTTCTGCATCAGTAGGTCCAACAGTTAACTGAAACATAAAAATAATTTTCTAAAAGAGAAGACAAAGCAGCACACTTTCTCACACTTTTAATTACATCAGCACAGTCACCTGACAGAAAATGCTATATTTAAAGAACTTTCTGTTAAATAGAAAGGCCTAATTCTTAGATAATACAACAATTATTAGATTAATAGGGGACTGGTATCCTTATATGCCTTTGTCTTGTTACGTTAGAGGTCATGATAGCAAGAAAATTTAAAATTCAAAGTCCCCTGCCAAAAGCCAGGTCGTACACTGGCATATTCCAGGTAATTTACTAGCATAAAATATAGTGGTAGAAAGTGACTATTGTGCTGTGGATATATAGAGCAGTTCTACTCAAGGACACAAAGCCTATCTGTGAGACCTCTAAAGTGACTGCAAAAATACTTGTTGTGAGATTCAAAGGTGGGGTTAGGGCCCATGAACAAGAGATCGTTTTCTGAGTCAGTTTTCATGTTAAGCAAGATATTCCTTTCTTTTTTTTACGCTTTTTTTTGCAGTCATTAGAAGCAAAATGTGTATAATGTTAATCAGATTTTGATGCAGACCTTGTAAAAAGGTGATTTAACCATAGTGATTTGCCTAGAAAAAATTATCTACTGGTAAGCAGGTTGAATTAGTTTAAAAGATTTTACCTATGATGATGGTTCCAGGTATGAAATATTAACTACACAAACCAGAGTCTAATTTCAGTGCTGGACATTTGTTGCTTCAAAGTTGAACAAAAATTAACTAATTTGAGATCCTTTAATTATGCCTTTAGTTAGATAATCTCAAAACAATGTAATCCTCTTTAGTCATTCTTATAAAACACCTGGTAGGCTAGGACCATAAAGATTGTAAAACTTGCTATACAGTCAGCTTCCTGGTTAAATATGAAGCAAGAATATCCGGTCTGCTTATGGAGAGCAGACAAAATAGTGAAGTACATGACCTTCAAACACAACTTGCTCATGTAATAAAATTGGGAGGAGCTGTTGTCACTCTCAAGGGCAGAGATGCCCTGCAGAGAGATCTAGACAGATTAGAGAGCTGGGCAATCACCAGCCGTATGAAGTTTAACAAGGGCTAGTGCTGGATTTTGCACCTGGGACATGGCAACCCTGGATGTACCTACAGACTGGGGAACGAGAGGCTGGAGAGCAGCCCCGCAGAGAGGGATCTGAGCGTTCTGGTCGACGGCAAGATGAACAGTGTGCCCTGGCAGCCAAGAGGGCCAACCGTGTCCTGGGGTGCATCAAGCACTGTATTGCTAGCCGGTCGAGGGAGGTGATTGTCCCACTCTGCTCTGCACTGGTGCGGCCTCATCTTGAGTACTGTGGGCAGTTTTGGGCGCCACAGTATAAAAAGGATACAAAGCTACGAGAGAGTGTCCAGAGGAGAGCCACAAAGATGGTGAAGGGCTTAGAGGGGAAGCCATACGAGGAGTGGCTGAAGTCACTTGATCTGTTCAACCTAGAGAAGAGGAGACTGAGGGGAGACCTCATCGCGGTCTACAGCTTCCTCACAAGGGAAGGAGGAGGGGCAGATGCTGATCTCTTCTCCCTGGTGACCAATGATAGAACCCGAGGGAACAGCAGGAATATATGCCAGGGGAGGTTTAGGTTGGACATTAGGAAAAGGTTCTTCACCCAGAGGGTGGTGGAGCACTGGAACAGGCTCACCCGGGAGGTAGTCACGGTGCCAAGCCTGACAATGTTCAAGAAGCATTTGGACAACGCCCTCAGACCTATGGTGTGAATTTTGGGTTTGTCCTATGCAGGGACAGGAGTTGGACTCAATGATCCTTGTGGGTCCCTTCCAACTCAGGATATTCTATGATTCTATGATAATATATACAAAAGTGATTTCCATTTGAGCCTGATTTAGTAAAAATGACATTGGTTTGTCCCAGTTTGCAGGTGTATTCACCCAGTAAAAGAGGTGTGACTCAGTACTTCACGCAGACAGAAGTCACCCACTGCTGTTTCTGGACCACAGGCCACCAGGTCGCTCACTTGGGTTACAGCTAGGATTCCCATAAGGAGTTAGTCTGAATGGCTAGTTGCAGTTCACAATGCTCAAAGATCATCAAAGTAACATGTGGAAAAGGACTCTGCAAACTTGGGTAAGCTGAACCTAGTATTTGAGTGTCTAGATAAGGAGGGAAATTCTGGCCTTGCTAAAGCCAGAGGGAATTGGTTTCCAAAAATATTTTTGCTAGGACCTGATGCCTTTTCCCTCTTTCTGTGCAACCGTCACCACATTGCATGCTCCGCCGCCCAGGTCTGTAAACATTTGTTGGTCCAGATTCTCTGTTTGGCTCAGGCCATTATGTCCAGTCAGAGACTGTTCAGATTCTGCTGCCACAAGGAATCTGAAGACACAAGCATAAACAAAAGAAATCCCTACCTACTCTAATCTGCACTGGGACCTGTTCTTCTGACCAAGCAACTCTAGCTCGCTGTTAATGACCACGTCTTTTCTCTACCTACATAGTAGCAGGTACGATCTTAGATAGCCTCTGCTATTTAGTAGATCAAGTAGAGTCCTCATCTGGTGCAAAATCAACAGCATCTTCCCCCCTATTCCCTAATGAAAACAGTAAATATCCTGTGTACTCATTCCTTACTAGAACAGGTCACCCAGAGAGGCTGTTGAGTCTCCATGGCTAGAGATAGTCAAAACCTGACTGGACATGGCCCTGAACAACCTGCTGTAGTTGAGCCCTCTTCGAACAGGAGGCTTAGACTAGATGATCTCCAGAGATCCATTCCAACATAAATGATTCTGTGGTTATATCTCAATGCCTATCACCCTTCATTTAACTATCTCACCAATATCATGACTCACAGGCCCAGCCAGAACAGAGTTTTTGTCTAGTCATTTTGCAAGGCTTTTACTGGCTTTCAGAAAAGACCTTAATTCAGGAAATGATCATTACAGACTTTGCCTATATTGAGTTGAAACACAAACCAGCCAATGCTTTAGAAGAAAATACACCGTCTCTTTCTGTAAAAGCATTTTATTTACTCATCTGTTTACATGCTGTTTATAAACTTATGAGTATCATTATAAGATGAATCATATCAGTGTACTTTGCTTTAAGACCTTGTTTCCAAAAGAAGCAGATGGCACAGACTGACAACAGCTTCCGAAGACATTCATCTCCCTATGCATGTACAGTGATGAGGCCTTCCAAAAGCTCAGAACAAAAAGGGTAAGACTTCCTCACTGAAAGGTTATAATGGCCATTTTCATCAAGCATCATCTATTTTCTTCCTTGGCAAAACAGGAAACAAGAGAAGGGAAAAGAAGATCATAATGAAGGGACTCCAGAGAATGTTAGAAGCATTGGCAACTTGTCAACCTAAGTGTTCTCCATATTAGGTGTTACCATATACTATATTTACTGCAGTGTATCAGATCCCATTTCATAGAATTCCAGGACTTAGGATCCCCCACTGTGCCTGGGAGCTGAACATAGGAACCCCTAAAAGCACATAGCAGCAATAATGGGCTTAGATTTGTTTTCTTCTTGCAGCTGTAACTAGTTTGCATGTACATGTTTTGCATGTACTTGTTTCTGGTTGTGTAGCTGTCACATGCTGCGAGTCCTTCATCTGGAGACCTGCAGAGCAGTTGAGTAAATCACTGTGGAAATTACCACATGCATGTCTTCATTTCCATGAGGAGATCCCAACATTTGTACTGGTCAAAATGCTCTGTTCTGTTTAAATGGGTCTACAAGGCAAAGCTCCAAGATGCACCTTATCATAGCTAACCAAATCTCTTGGCTAACTGGTGCTGAGTATGTCCCATAGTCTGCAATAGTCCCAATTTTATTCACTTGGTGTATCTGCAGGATATTTTTATTATCTTCTGTAATATCTTGAGCCTTATATTTCAAAATAGAATTATTTTATGTTCTGGAGTTGGGTTTGTTTTGTTTTAATTCAACTAATTTGCTAGTGAATATTAAAAAACCCGCAAACCAACCAGCCTAACAAAACAAAACATGGTTTTTGTTTGCACAAAATTATTTTCATTCTTCAATTTCCTGCCCTCCTTTCTAAAAGAAGGTGGAAGATAAGTTATTCTAAGGATCTGAATGTTGTTTTGTTGCTGTAAGAGAGAAAAAAAACCCAACATAATTTCCTTTGACCCAAATTCAGGCTAAAGACAGTAGCAAAGATGAAGGTAATAGAAGGTAACAGTGAAGGTAATAGAAGATGAGCTAGCCTTTCACACAATATAAATTAATATTTGCCAGGACACAATAAAGTTTTGTCCAGAGTTTTCAGCAGTGTAATGTCCTTACTGTGTTTGCTTCCACATTCCAGTCTTTTATAGTTGATCTGAATCAAGTTTTAGTTTTTCTTTTTTTTTTAACAAAATAGCATCCTACAAAATGCTACATCTTACACTTTTTTCTATGGAATGCAATACAGTGTTGGGAGACTGAAAGAAAAACATGTTATTAACAATAATAGGTTGCCCAGCTATTTATAGGATCTGACTAGATTGCACCTGTTGTGTTTTACAGCTTTTCATATTAGCCCCTTTGTCAGCAGTAAATGAGTTTTCATACTTGCAGTTGTTCATGTAGGTTTCCTATTCTTCCTGGGTTGAAGCAATCAGCAGCTGTGATTACTTCAGGTGAAGAAAATTAAGCTGATAGGTACTGACAGATACAGGAAACACAACTTCTTCCACGAATTAGTGAAAAAACAGTCTGGTTTTCTTGTTTTTCAGTGATTGTGCTCAGCAACTGAAGGTTCTGAAGCTGGGCCGTCAGTGGTGCCCACAGGAGTAAGCACTCAGAGTAAAAGTCTTGGCTTCATTCCCTGCATGAAAAGCAGTAGTACCCTAAATAGAGACATTCTCTCAGCAACAACAAGGGCCTTTCGCCATCCTAGACTAGATGGCAAGATCCTGACTTCAGTGTGAGGGCATTGGTATAAGGTGTCTTCATATCTGAGCCTGCTGCAAAATGCAGCTCAATTGCAGGTAGCTAGACATACAGAACAGGGTTATTGCATCCTCAACTATTTTGTCAACAAAAACGGGCTGGTTGTGTAGAGGAGTGGCTGGCAAGGACCTGAATGAGAATGTCACATCCTATCACTCAGATCAGCACAACAGGAGAGCCCGAGAAGGAGCTCACTGAAACTTACTGTCCTCATCATAAAAGCTGTTGTAACAGTACAGACCAAGGGCATAGCTAGCCGCATGCTCTCTCTTTAGTTGTAGACATAAGCAGACACAAGCAAGCACTCAGGAAAAAAAGAAGAGAACAGAGTAACCCTATATGATACTTCTGTATTCTCTCAACTTGTGATTCCTTCCAGCTCAGAGGATTTCCTGAACCTAGCGTGTTCTATTTAGTAACCTTCAACTGATGTCTCTTTCAAGTACTTTTCCAGTCTTCCCTTGAGTACAGGTAAAACTTTGCATCTGCAAGATCTGTTAAGGAGTTCCACAAGTTTACTACCTATTGCAGCAACCACCCCCTTTTGTTTGCTTTGAATCCCACTAGCGTCACTTAATAGGTCTAGCTCTTCTATTGGCTCCATCCTTCAGTACCAGTACGCCACTACAGTGACATTTTGCAGCAGTGAGCTGGACAAGCGCTGGCATTTTTTCCAAAGTGTACCTACTAGAGGTGGTATTATCTAATAGAGAAGAGCAAGGCTCATGAACCTTGAGTGTTCTTTCTAATCTGTGTCTTGGGAGAGTCCCTGCACCCATCTATCTCGGTTTCTTACCTGTTCAATCATGAGAAGGATTTGTAATTTTTTTTTTTCCTGCTTTGAGACAGACTGATGAGGAGCACTTACAATGTAAGTGATAACCTGTGTGTTCTGGTTATAGGGTGAAATTCTTGAACATAACCTAGAAAGAGACAAGCAGGCTAACCCCAGAAGAGCAGCAGGGCTGGTTAGTAGGACACTCGCTTGCAACTGTGGGAGACTTAGGCTCGAGTCCTTTTCCAAAGGAAGGCTCTTCTACCATGGAAGTGTCCCAACCACTAGGCAATAGGGAATTCTCTAGAAGAGCCTGTCTGCCTCTTCTGCTTCCCCTTTTCTTTCTGAAAACACGCAGTACGAGGAAAGTTCCTGCAATCTCAGAAAGTATCAGAAGCCCAGCAAAGTATTTGTCACCCCATAAACGTAGTATCTGATTAGCGGTCAGATTTTTGCTCTGGAAGAGCAAACGGCTTGCTTTTGCCTTCTGTGCTGTCAGAGGGTGCGATGTATTGTCTCTGTTGTGGCTGGTGCACTAGGTGGCAATAGAGAGTCACCACTGTCCCTACTCGCACCAGAAGAAGCCACAGGCGAGCAAATTTATACACCTAGGAGTTACAAATCTCAAACCTTTTGTAAGTTTTTAACAGCACGGCACTAGAAATACTTTTTTCCACCTGCAGTCTATTACGAAACTCATGGCAGCAAACTCACAGCAAGTACTGGTGCTCCCATATTTAACCACAGGGAGAAGAAACCTGAGCACACAGAAAAACCGGTGGCTTTGCTAACTGGGTTATATTCATACCTAGCTGCCAAGCATGCCAAAATCATGATCTCAAAAACATATTAATCAACAGTGCAGCTTAGGTGCCTCTTTTCAGCAAGACTATGTTGATACCTGAGAGCTACAGCTTATAAGCCTAAAATTCAGTTCCTGCAAATGTAGCTTCCAGCATCAACTCATAGTTGCAGTATTAAAAAGTATTTAGTCTGGATTTCACTCTTCTGTGAAAACAGAGGCGTATAACTTTCAGGGTGTCTAGGCCTGGATTTCTTCTGAACAGAAAGATCTCCCAAAGCCTTTGGGTAGCTGCACAGTAAAAGGATAACTGCCACAGTAAATACTCTTCTCCTGCTCTGCGTACAGTACAGTCCTGAAGGGCTTCTTGTCCAGGAAGGCTGGACATTCTTCAAGAAGGAACTCTTAAAGGTGCAGGAGCAGGCTGTCCCCATGTGCTGAAAGACGAGCTGGTGGGGGAGAAGACCAGCCTGGGTGAACACAGAACTTTGGCTGGAACTCAAGAAAAAAAAGAGTTTATGACCTTTGGAAGAAGGGGCAGGCAACTCAGGAGGACTACAAGGATGTCGTGACATTATGCAGGGAGAAAACTAGAAGGGCCAAAGCCCAACTAGAACTTAATCTGGCTACTGCCGTAAAAGACAACAAAAAATGTTTCTATAAATACATTAGCAACAAAAGGAGGGCTAAGGAGAATACCCATCTTTTATTGGATGCAGGGGGAAACATAGTGACAAAAGATGAGGAAAGGGATGAGCAGTCAGACCAGTTGTTCTCAGGATACCCAGCCCCCTGAGCTGGAAGACAGGGATGGGGAGCAGATTGAAGCCCCCATAATCCAAGGGGAAACGGTTAGCGACCTGCTACACCACGTAGACATGCACAAGTCTATGGGGCCAGATGGGATCCACACAAAGGTACTGAGGGAGCTAGCGGAGGTACTCACCAAGCCACTTTCCATCATCTATCAGCAGTCCTGGCTAACCGGAGAGGTCCCAGTTGACTGGAGGTTAGCAAATGTGACGCCCATCTACAAGAAGGGCCAGAAGGAGGATCTGGGGAACTACAGGCCTGTCAGCCTGACCTCGGTGCCTGGGAAGCTTATGGAGTGGATCATCTTGAGTGTCGTCACATGATACGTACAGGACAAACAGACAATCAGGCCCAGTCAGCATGGGTTTATGAAAGGCAGGTCCTGCTTAACTAACCTGATCTCCTTCTATGACACGGTGACCTGCTTAGTGGATGAGGGAAAGGCTGTGGATGTTGTCTACCTAGACCTTAGTAAAGCCTTTGACACTGTTTTCTACAGCATTCTCTTGGAGAAACTGGCTCCTCATGGCTTGGACAGGCATACTCTTCACTGGGTGAAAAACTGGCTGGATGGCTGGGCCCAAAGAGTGATGGTGAATGGAGTTAAATCCCGTTGGCAGCCGGTCACAAGTGGTGTGCCCCAGGGCTCAGTGTTGGGGCCACTTCTGTTTAGTATCTTTATCAATGATCTGGACGAGGGGATCGAGTGCACCCTCAGTAAGTTTGCAGATGACACCAAGTTGGGTGGGGGTGTTGATCTGCTGGGGAGTAGGAAGGCTCTACAGAGGGATCTGGACAGTCTGGATCGATGGGCTGAGGCCAACTGTATGAGGTTCAACAAGGCTGAGTGCCAGGTACTGCACTTGGGTCACAACAACCCCATGCAACGCTACCGGCTTGGGGAAGAGTGCCTGGAAAGCTGGCCGGCAGAAAAGGATCCAGGGTGCTGGTTGACAGCCACCTGAACATGAGCCAGCAGTGTGCCCAGGTGGCCAAGAAGGCCAACAGCATCCTGGCTTGTATCAGGAATAGTGTGGCCAGCAGGACTAGGGAAGTGATCGTCCCCCTTGTACTCAGCACTGGTGAGGCCACACCTTGAACACTGTGTTCAGTTTTGGGCCCCTCACTACAAGAAGGACATTGAGGTGCTGGAGCATGTCCAGAGTAGGGCAACGAAGCTGGTGAAGGGTCTGGAGCACAAGTCTTATGAGGAGCAGCTGAGGGAGCTGGGGTTGTTTAGTCTGGAGAAAGAGGAGGCTGAGGGGAGACCTTATCGCTCTCTACAACTGCCTGAAAGGAGGTTGTAGCGAGGTGGGTGTCAGTCTCTTCTCCCAAGTAGCAAGCAACAGGACAGGAGGAAATGTCCTCAGGTTGCACCAGGGAAGGTCCAGATTGGATAATTAGGAAAAATTTCTTCATCGAAAGGGTAGTCAGGCACTGGAACAGGCTGCCCAGGGAAGTGGTTGAGTCCTCATCCCTGGAGGTATTTAAAAGCCGTGTAGATGTGGTGCTTAGGGACATGGTTTAGTGGTGGACTTGGCAGTGCTAGGTTAACGGTTGGACTTGATGATCTTAAAGGTCTTTTCCAGTCTAAATGATTCTATGATTCTACTCCCAGTGATGGTAGAGAATTTTCCTTATACAGACCATATGATAATTATACTCACCAAATATTTTAAACAGTTTCATAGAATATATGTTTCCTAAAAAGAAATAAACTGAACGTTCCATAGATCAAAGACCAGCCTTGATTCATTGTCTATGTTGTATTTTTTGCTAGAGTTTCTAAAATACTGTGATTCTAGTGAAAATATGTTCCCCATCCCTTTCCATTACATGAGTCTGTAGTATATCTCACTAATATTGGAAATCATGCAACATAACTACAAAGGAGTGTATCACCACCTTTAAACTGTCATATTCAAAGAAAACAAAAACCCATCTGGCACTTGTTTGGAGCATTATGTTAAACCTTCTGTTAGTAATACACTATTGAACATTATACTAGATTAACATGTCTTGTTAAATCAAAGATTACCCTAGGTCTTGGCTTCTAGTGTCACAGGGAACTCAAATGTCAGTGTGTGAAAGACTTAATTCTCTGCTCCACCTGCTGTCATTGTCCACTTCTGGTGGCTTCATTCCTGCTGACACGAATGGAGCTTCATCTGAATTAGGCTACCAGGTTTTATTTTTTCTGATGGATTGTGAGAAAACAAAGATTTGACACAGGTGATTTTAAACAGAGTCATGTTTTTCTTTCCACATTAAAGAGCAAACCTTAAGAAGAACCCCCACAAACAAGCCTGAAATGAGCTGCAAGAATTATAGGAACGGAAGCCCAGTGGAAAATATGATAGGTCAGAAAATGTAGGTGTCACTGGAAGCATCAACAAGCAGCAATAAGGTGGCCAGGGCTTCCATTTAAAAGCCACCACCTGGAAGTTTAGCAGAAGTCCTGGCTCTGAAAGCATAACCTGCTATCTTGCTATGTAATTCTTCCATAAAATATGCCAAAACTAACTCAGATTTTGGGAAGATAATCAGCTGAAGTAGTAAGTATCCATGTGTACATGGACATACATATAATGAAGAAACTCCAGGAGTGGGACCAGCTACACATCTCCATCACAGTTATCATCTGTTTTGCCAAAATCCGGAACTCTAAGCTGGAAAACCACTCATACTTTGCTCAGGTTTGCACTCAGGCTGGCACTTGGAATAATCTGCTACTTAAGTGGTTTGGCTGAGCAGATTGGTCCTTAGTTTCAGCCTCAGGGCTATTCTTATACAATCAGGAGTGGAGACATAGACGTCAGTTTTATTAGAGGTCAATTTTATACCAGTTTGCTCTTAGTTGAGTATGCTCCTGTTTTATCTAGTCCAGACCTTGAGACTCACTTTAATGAGGATTCAGTAGGGTCTAGAGCCTGGAAATTATATTTAAGCCTGGTTCTCAAAAGGTGACGTTGCACAAGGAAGTTCAAGACAATACTTCATCAGAGCTGCATAGTTTCTACTACTAATTAGTAATTATAGACAAGGGGAGATTAAAGAGGGACAGTCTTCTTGACTGAAAGACTGACTGCTTTCTTCAAGCTGTTATATATGCCTCTTCAGTCTCCATGTTGGTCTAGATTCAAACAATAGGTCCAATAAGCCACTTGCTGTAGTGAATCCTGGCTAACATGCCTTGGGATTAACGCACTGCTATTTCTCTTTGTCTGAAGGTAAGATCTGCTCTTTTAAAAGTGGTAGGAACTATGAAAGGGGTTTAGGCTTTGATTTTTGTTCTTTTACATCCAAATATAATTCAAGTGCTTAATTTTTTTTCATTGTTGTTGCTCTTGTTATATGGGCCAAAGGCTTTCACTATTTCACATTCTTGTTAATAAGAGGTTTTTATTTTCTTATATCTGATTAATGTCTCCTTTAAGTCTATAGCAATTCTCCCATTAACTTCAGCAGTCATTAAAGAGGCCTAAAAGGCAGATAACTTACACCAATATAATATAATATAATATAATATAATACAATATGATATAATATAATTAAAGGCAATAACATTAAGATTAAAACTATAAAAATAACATTTTGTTTCCACAAATTGCTGGTAGTCAGAAACAAAAATTATAAGCCACCAGCAACTTCCATACCAAGCCTAGTATCAGGATCAAGGTTACCTTTATTAGACAGAGGTGATGTCACAGCTGAGGAAGGATTTTGTATGCAAGCAGCATATTACTTATGAGTTATGATCAAGACTGTAAAACATTTTTTTTTCCTTTAATGACTTACAGGAAAGAACTAAAAGACTAGACTCACCTTGTGTATTTTGTGGACATTTTAAAAATTAGAGCAAAAAATAATTTTGTATGCTTAGTGTTAGGAACTTACAGAATGGATGACACCATGCACCCCTGAAGTGATATCTTGTGTCTTTGGCTAGAAGACTGTCTAGAAACTGAGCCCAGATTCTGTCTTTATACATCAGCCACAACAAGAAAGCTATCAGAAGCCTTCCAGAACTCTCTTTTTTAAGTTCATTTTGAGTACAGGGGCTACAGAAGTCTGGCAGAGGAATAAAAAAGGGGGTCGAAGAGTGAGCTAGCACTAGAGAAATGCCTAGTGTCTATGGACAGACAGTCTGTCAGTCTAACTTCTTTTTGATGGTGTCCATTACTGTGAACTCTGCAGAGGAATGATTGGCTTCATTTTATAGAATGATAGGACTCTTACTTACTTCATTAAAGTCAAGATCTTGCTCCTCCTCCTTTAGTACAGATAAATACCTACAGGTAGTTGTCAGAGTGATATCACAGAAAAACCCTAGTTCTTATCATTCTCAGCCAGTATAAATGGCTATTTAAATGTAAACAGTACTGATTATTGGAGGGGTTTTTAAACCTTAAACTCAGACAAAGAGCTTTCCCACTTACATTCCCACTGAAGATATAATGAAGTAAGAAATCTGGAAGAGTAAGGTTAGGATATGGAAATGGAAGAATACAATAACTATCCTGAGTCATCGATCCTTGGTATTTAAAAAAATCTGCCAATGCATTATAGCCATAGTCATTCACTTTCTGCCCTGCCTGTCCCTACTCCTGACATTTGTTGCTACACAGTGACCCAACATCAACAGTAGGAGAGCAAAATGCAACAGTCTGCACATTAGGCTGTGTTGAAACAATTTTCCTGTCTTGAAGCTAGGTCTTTGTATGCTAAAGGCAAGAGTAACGGATGCAGAAGAAGACTACACAAGTACAAACATGAGTGTAGCCAGGGGGAAATAGAGCTAAGAGAGTGATGTCTGTATGCAATGTGTAACAACTTGTTAAACAAGTGTGTAATAACCAAAACACCATCTGATAAAAAATAAAATGCCATGATATATAATCATTTTAGACAGTTTGAAACCAAAGAAAGAAGCAAAACCTTTAAAAAATCACTGGTGATTGCAATTGCTTCTGGTTTTAGGAGAGACATTAGAACTCAATTGTCTTTTCAGAAGGCAGATGCTTAGCCCTTAGGCATCCTGACCTTACCAAAAAATTTGTTGTGTGATTAAATTCCTACAATATCAAATTATATCAAGATTGCAAGAAGGCGTGAAAGTTTTCTTTTCCCTGTTAATTGGGGTAACAAAACCAATATGCAAGAATGCTTCATGAAATATCAGTCTCATTCCATTACACCCAAAGTCAACATCAGAACTTATTTTCTTTTCTATAAACCCAACTATCAATGTTTAAAGCAGTGCAGATGTGTACCTTTTTGAGTCCCTGGCTAGATATTTGGCTTTTAGTAGCTACTGCTTGTAATTAAGGGGTCTTTCCATTCCAGTGAGCAAATGTGGTTCTTATAAATTAGTGTAATCTTCTGGCTGATGAAACTGAAATCTAGGAACAAAGTCCATTGGGTAAATTACAGAAATAATGATAATAATTCCAACTAGATGAGCATTCTGTGGTTTCTATTTTGTTACAGATAGCAAAAAGTTACCTCTTTGGTTATCTTATGAATGTAATTATAACAACTCCAAATGCTGTGTCTTCAGTGTATCAAGGAACATTTACTTTCTCCAAGCACTTAAAAGACATCGAAGATCTTTGATTTCTCAAAATGTTGATTATGTATTTTCTATGAATGAGGAAAGTTTCTCTCTACTTTTGTAGATTATTCATTGCAGTAATATAAAACTTCATCCTGCAGTCAGCCAAATAGAAAGAAAAAACATTGGACCTTACTTTTCAGTGCACAGTGTGAACACCCAACCCTGTAAACAGTTGTAAAAGTGACACATCGCTTGAGGTCTTTATAGATATTGCACCATTTTTCTTCTATGTTGTAAAGTGGTATATTATGTTTTTGACAAGTTCATTGCTAACTGTCCTTATTTATTGCAGCTGGAATTTTCAAGAAGTCCTAAATTACACACAGAATTTTGAAATTCTTTTGACAAATCTACTTTATAGCAAATTTCCAAATATGATTGAAAGAGCTGAATGCCCTCTTGATTTTAACTGAACAATTACATTTTATGTACAAGCTGACTCTGGGAGGCCTTAGAGATTAGATTAATCTTAACCCACACCCTGGCCTAAAATCTGTCTTTCTCCAAAAGGCATTCTAAAATGGAAAAAAGTATTTTTTTCTTTCTTTCTCCTGACTTCTCTATCTTCTAATGTCAGATACAGTGATGAAAAAACATAAGAGAAATTCTTGTTGCCATGATGTAAATATATTCTGACAAAGATGCCCCTGCTCCTGTTAGTCTTGTCTTTTATCCTATTTACCATATGGCTAGAAAAGGCCTTCAAAGTCATCTTGTCCTTCCTATGCTCAAAACAGGGATCAGCTGTATCTAGGCCAGTATTGATGAATGTTTATTTAACTTTTTCTTCAGCCTCCAATGGCAGACTCAAAGCAAGATGTTCCAGCACTTGCTTCTTCTTGCCATTAAAGTGTTTTTCTCAATGTCTAATCTGAAACTTCCTTGTTGTGACTGAAGCTTGTTTGTGTTCACCACAGTCATGGGAATGGATTATATCCTTCCTGCTTCCCTTATTTGAGGTTATCATGTCCCCCTCAATCCTCTCCCTAGTTTGTTCAATCTTTCCTCACAGATCATAAAACTAGTAGATATCTGCTTTGCTCTAGATTAGCTCTAATTAGGGTTTACTTCTTTCTTGAAGTGTGAAGCCCAAAACTGGAGGCATTTTTCTAATACCTTAGCAATCTTCAATATCTTCATAAGTGATCTGGACGATGGGATCAAGTGTACCTTGATGAAGTTTGCCAATGATACCAAATGGAGTGGGGAAGTAGAAACTTCAGAAGGCAGAGCCACCCTGCAGGAAGACCTGGATAGGCTGGAAGAGTGGGCTAACATGAATCTTATGAAGTTCAACAAGGACAAGTGTAAGGTCTTGCACCTGGGAAAACATAATCCAGGAGTGCAGCACAGGCTGGGATCCACCTGGCTGGGGAGCAGCTCCGTGGAAAGGGACCTGGGGGTCCTGGTGGACAGGAAGCTCAACATGAGTGAACAGTGCACTGCTGCGGCCAAGAAAGCCAATAGGATACTGGGTTGCATCAACAAGGGCAGCACCAGCAGAGATAAAGAAGTCATTATCCCACTCTACTCAGCGCTTGTCAGGCCACACCTGGAATACTGTGTACAGTTTTGGTCCCCATTATACAAAAAAGATGTGGACAGGCTGGAGGGGGTCCAGAGAAGGGCCACCAAGATGATCAAAGGACCAGGAAGCCTGCCGTATGAGGATAGGCTGAGAGAGCTGGATTTGTTCAGCCTGGAGAAAAGAAGGCTAAAGGGAGACCTTATCACCATGATCCAGTGTTTAAAGGGTGGCTACAAAGAAGATGGAGACTCCCTTTTTACAAGGAGTCACATGTAAAAGACGAGGAGTAATGGGTACAAGTTACTTCTGGGGAGACTCCGATTGGACACAAGAGGACAATTTTTCACAATGAGAACAGTCAATCATTGGAATAAGCCCAGGGAAGTGGTTGACTCTGCTACACTGGACAATTTTAAGACTCAGCTGGACATGGTGCTGGGCCATCTCGTCTTGACTGTGCACTTGCCTAGAAAGGTTGGACCGGATGATCCTTGAGGTCCCTTCTATGGGATTCTATGATTCAATCATGAGTAAGACAGAAAAATTACTTTATGTGTTTTCAAAGAGTTATGGGTATGCATCTGAAAATTATGTTTGCCTTTTCACAACGGCATGACATCACTGAATTGTATTCAATATAGCAAATATAAAGCCAGCAGGAAATGTCTCCTTGTGCAGGTCCAACAACATACTCAAACAGACCCCCTCAACCCTAAAGCAGGGAGTGACTGTGACTTGGGAGGACACAAAAACCAGCAGTGCTATTGGGTTTACATCCTACTTCTGAGACAAATAGCATGGAATTGCTACAGTGAACTGTAGCTATAACACTTGTGTGGCCTTTGAAGCATAAAGAGAATGTGAGACAGTCTGCTAAATGTATAACGTAGCACTGCCAAGTCCACCACTAAACTGTGTCCCTAAGCACCACATCTACACACCTTTTAAATATCTCTAAGGATGGGGACTCAACCACTTCCCTAGGCAGCCTGTTCTAATGCTTGATAATCCTTTTGGGGAAAAAAATTTTCCTAATTTGAATACTTTCTCTTGCATTCATGCATTTTTCCTTTGTAAAATTAAATATGCCTTTCTACAGAGGGTGGTGAAGGCAATTCACTCTTTCTTAGTCAATCCAATGGGAAAATAACTGCAGTATGGGTAGGCCATTCATGCAGAAAATATCTATACTACAGACTACTGTGTAGCAATTTAGACATAAACTAACACATCCTTCTAATCCTTACAGACCTAGTCCTTGCATATCCCTTCCCTTGATACCTGTCAGGCCTGTCATATTCCAGTGATAGGTTAGAATGACATAAAAGCCTGCCTACCTGGCACAATTTAGACTTTTTTTTCTTTTTCACCGTATTCAATCCAGCTGTGGAGTTAGCTACACTGAAACAACTCAACACATGCTTATATAATGGCTTGCTGATGATTATGTTTATTAAAGATTAAAATAGAAAGGAGGATATAAACAAGTCACCAACAGATTTGAAAAATCATGTTGCTGCAGGTATTTCCATGGTGTTCTAAGTTGAATTGTAAAATTGTTTCCCATACAGACCTAGTCGTCCTATATACCTGCTGCTTGCTAATGTCAACAATAATTTAGCATTGCAGATATCCAAAATAATATATCGTATATTCTTCTTGTTCGCAACTATGCTAGCTTTCAGACTTATGTCTATGTATTTTTCTTTTTCCCCAGGTAATGCATTTGTGGTAAGCCTGGCTTTGGCTGATCTGGTGGTGGCCTTGTATCCATACCCACTGGTGCTCTTAGCTATTTTCCATAATGGATGGACTTTGGGTGAAATACACTGTAAAGTGAGTGGCTTTGTGATGGGACTAAGTGTAATAGGCTCTATTTTCAACATCACTGCAATTGCAATAAACCGATATTGCTATATATGTCATAGTTTTGCGTATGACAAAGTGTACAGCTGTTGGAACACAATGCTGTATGTCTCCTTAATCTGGGTATTAACAGTAATTGCAACTGTGCCAAATTTTTTTGTTGGCTCTTTAAAGTATGATCCACGCGTCTATTCATGCACATTTGTTCAGACTGCAAGCTCCTACTATACGATAGCTGTTGTGGTAATTCACTTCATTGTCCCTATCACCATTGTGAGCTTCTGCTACCTTCGAATTTGGGTTTTAGTGCTTCAAGTTAGAAGACGAGTCAAGTCAGAAACAAAGCCCAGACTGAAGCCAAGTGACTTCAGAAACTTTCTTACCATGTTTGTGGTTTTTGTGATTTTTGCCTTTTGCTGGGCACCTCTAAACTTCATTGGACTGGCTGTAGCCATCGATCCTACAGAAATGGCACCAAAAGTTCCTGAATGGTTATTCATTATAAGCTACTTCATGGCCTATTTCAACAGCTGCCTTAATGCAATAATATACGGACTTCTTAACCAGAATTTTCGGAATGAATACAAACGAATTTTAATGTCGCTGTGGATGCCAAGGCTTTTCTTCCAAGACACATCCAAAGGTGGAACTGACGGTCAGAAGAGCAAGCCTTCTCCTGCTTTAAACAACAACGACCAAATGAAAACTGATACCTTGTAAATGTGCGATAGTTAATGCAAGAGTCTGTCATGGAGAACTCCAAGAATATAGTTGTAATGTTCTGGTCATTCTTGTTTACTTTTGGGGGCTTTCCATTTGGATGACACTTTGTGACTGGAATACTGTCTTCTTGATAAAGCACATTGCTCTCATTTCATGATTTATACAAGATATCAATTGAAAACACATTTCAGAATTAAAGCAGCAGGTGAGTGCAAGCTGGTTTAGTTCTGAGAGCTGAATTCTGTTCCCAGACATATGAATGAGGCATTTTTTTACTTCAGTGGGAGTTTTGCATTCTTTATACAAGGTCAGGATCCATTTCTTAGAAGATGTAGTGATGGTACTTGTCTATGGGCACAGCAGCTCATCAAGGCTGCAGAGTGATATTTTCCTCCCTCCTGTATCTGAACAAAGAGGGTGAAGCAGATACTGTTTTCCACATAAGCACAATCACATTTCTGTGCATGTACTGGTGGCAGTAGTAGTATCTTTGAATCAAACTTGTAAATTGGAGAGAAGAATGCTTGTGTTAAAGCAAATATTAACATTAGAGCCGTTGCTCATGGATTTTTCTTACTTAAATACATTGAGATTAGGAATACAGTGTATTCACTCTGTTTATCTTCTGTGGTCGATTTTATGGTAGATAACATAATACAAATGGCTGATTTCTTACACATTTACTTTACACAATATTCTTCCTTTAGAGAGGATTGCATTTTCATTGTGCTTCATTTATTCACCTAAATATATACATCCAATGACATTTGATGCACTTTAGCACACCTTACACATTTGCAACAGGATGGAAATTATGGCATATGACCTGTGGTTGTCTGGAGTGGCAACTGGACACCAGGCAGGATATCGTAGATCATCTCAAATAACACTAGACCAAAAGAAGCAGCCCTTTTGACTATAATGGTAGCTAAGATACTTGCCTCACATGTCTCCATCTAATCTTGAACAAAATCCACTGCTGGTGTCTAATCTAAGATAACCTTCAAGGTTCCCTGTAGTGGAGATATGTTTCCTTCCATCTGATATAAACACGAATCCAAGGATGGGATTAATTGCTTTGTGGAGGTGCTGATCTTTCACTGACTTTAGGAGATTTGATTACTGGTTCAAACATCTCACTTTGGATAGCTAGACTGGGATTTCTCTTGCCTAATTTGGGATGTCTCCAGTGTAGGTGTTTGCACACAATTTATTTTCTAAATTCTCACTGTAGTACATGGAGTTTTAGGAAATGATTAATTTTATCTTGAAATAGGCATCTTTATTGGTCAGGGGAACTGAGCGACAGAACTCCCTGACTGTATCTTCATTGACTGTAACAGAGATCAAGCAGCTCATGTAGACACATTTCAGGCAAAGATAAATGATCTATTATGACTTTATGACTATTCAAGTCATCAAGGATGACTTTCCATTTTCTTTTCAAACTCAGCTCAAATTCAAACTGGATTTCTTCTTTTTCAGGTAGCCCATTGTAACAGTGACTGTACAGATTGGATTACAATCTGGGTTTTACCCCACAACATCATACTAATTTACACAATATGGCTTTCATTATCTCTAAATCAGATTAGGGACCTGTGTGCAAACACACAGTCAATGAAGTTATTTTATCATGAGACCTGAAATGCACTTTACTCTTAGCAGCGCTGTTCAGGGGAGAGGTAAATCCATGTCAGGTGTTGAAACACGAAAAGGAGGGATTCAGGTTGCTATTGCTTTCCAGTTTGGGTTTCCTGACCTGGCTATTATGAAAAATATTTCTGTAGTAATGTTAATTTGTACAGCCAATGTACTGCTCCTGAAGCCATAAAGACTTATTAAACATCACCCATATGTTGCTATACTTCTAGAAAAACACCAAAGAACCACAGTATTTTAAATGTTTTATTTGCTTGCCAAAAGTCTATGTAAAGTACAGCAAAGTAAAAAATGTGATGATTCTTCTAGCTTCTTTCATGTTCTTCAGATAAATTCTGATAATCTCTGAAGTTCAGTACCCCAGGACTCATAGAGCAGTAGCCTGATGAAAGCTGAAAACGTTGTGAATAGGGGTAAGAAAGAGATGGGACAAATTTAACCTGGTGGTAGATAATAAAAATATTGTAGCTAAAGGTAGCAATTATTAATATGTAGGTTCTACTTGGAACTTTATTTTGTAAGTCTGACAGTTTTGATATGTATTGTCTTTCCTCATGACTTCCCCACCAAGGTACTGAACACAGAATTAATACACATGTATGTCTACATGTAAAACTTCCCCCAGAGTAAATAAGGAGTTTCAAGAGTCTGGGAAACTTGCAGGAAAGGACATCAAGTTTGCTTCATTGACAATCCTGCTTTTTCTGACTTCTATGAGTACTCAAAATTGTGACTTGAAAGTCAAAATTCGTTGCCTGACTTGTGGATGAACTAGTATTAGAAGTAAAATGATTGACTTTGGTTTATCACTTGCTGACATGAGTCAGAATAGAGTCCAGAGTTTGGATCAAATTCCCATTATTGTTTTAGCTCCATAAAACAAATCTAAACATTGTTACCACTTGCTAGGCCATAAAAGTGAGCAGCTATCATTTTGCATACTCATGGGAAGAAGATTTGAAATTTTTATTAAGTCATTTAACAAATTATCTCTGCAATTTAAAAATTAAAGATCACTTAAAAATCCTTGTGCTGGTACCTTCTCAACTATCCTAAATGAAGCTCACATGAGTAACAGAGTAGAAACAGAATCATAGAATGGTTTGGGTTGGAAGGGACCTTAAAGATCATCTACTTGCAACCCCCTTGCCATGGGCACAGACACCTTCCGCTAGACCAGGCTGCGCAAAGCCCCATCCAACCTGGCCTTGAACACTTCCAGGGATGGGGCATCCACAACTTCTCTGGGAAACCTGTGCCAGTGCCTCACCACCCTCATAGTAAAGAATTTCTTCCTTATATCTAATCTAAATCTACCCTCTTTCAGTTTAAAGCCATTACCCCTCGTCCTGTCACTACACTCCCTGATAAAGTGTCCCTCCCCATCTTTCCTGTAGGCTCTGGTCAGTTACTGGAAGTCTGCAATAAGGTCTCCCTGTAGCCTTCTGTTCTCTAGGCTGAACAACCCCAATTCTCTCAACCTGTCCTCATAGGGGAGGTGCTCCATCCCTCTGATCATCTTTGTGGCCCTCCTCTGGACCTGCTCCAACAGGTCCACGTCTTTCTTATGCTGGGGACCCCAGATCTGAACACAGTACTTGAACACAGTAATGCATTGTTCAAAGAAAGAAGTGTTCCAAAATGTGATCCTTTCTCACAAATGATGGAAAATTTTTGGAACAGTGCTAAATTATTAGGTGTGGATTCTACCACCACCACATTTTCTGAATGGGATCCTGCTCTGCATGGTGTCTGCAAAGCCAACGGAGCTACTTAGTGCGCCAGGTACTGTTACTTATTGAGTCCTGATGTACGGACAATAACTCATGTCTGTTAAAGTAAGCTTTTATACCAAGTATTATTACAAAGCATTGCAGTTGAGTTGACCTGGAAATCAATCAAATTCATAAAATTCATATTAATTTAGATGACTAAATGCAGTTCTTGCATGGTGAAACTTCTTTATGTAGCAATATTTTATTTTTCCACAAAGTAATGTATCCATCTACCTACATCAAAAGCCTTAAATTAATTTTCTCCCTCTCTTATTACAATTCAAAATCCATTTTCCCTCAATTTAAATTTGAAGAAAAAATTATAAGTGCAATTTAAAATGTAACTAACCATCAAGATAGGTGATATGGTTATAACTCGATTTGAAAGTATACTCAGGAAGAACATATGAGCTCTGTACAGGTTTATGCATCTTTGAGGAAATTATTATTTCTGTTATGTAAAAGTATTTATACCAGCATATAAGATACAGACACTTTAAGAAAAAGGAGGAAGAAAGTCAGGTAGACCCTGTGTTCTGCACAAGGTAACTAGTGAAGGCAAAACTAGGGCCTCAGGGACAAAGTCTGTTTCCAGAAAATTTGGAGTGTTTTCAAGCATTTAATGTTATCTTGATTAAAAAGTGTTGTGTTTTCTGTTTATTAAAAGAAATGAATGTATTCTAGAGTTGTTCTTAGAATAGAACTCTGATTAGAAAAAAGCTTACACTTATGTAGATGGGTGAAGACGACTTCTAAATTCTGTTTCAGTAAAGAGGGAAGTGGAGGCATGGTAAAGTCTAAATGAGACTGAAGCGATGCATTAGCTTTATCCTGTCTCTCCGTGCAAGTGAAAATTTCACTCTCAAGGAAGAATTAAAACTAAGGATTCAATTCTATTACTGTTGACTTCAGTGAGATCAGGTTTTTACACCAAATTATTGGCTGAATAGAATAATTCTGTCTGGCTCATTCTCAGGGGCAGAAATGCACTTCTGTCTCTCCGCTTCTTCCTTTAAGAACACATTTAGATAAAAGATGATTACTTTTATTTTGCAATTGTATTTTTAACTGCACAAGTCTGGGAATTTCACAATGAATAAATATCTATGGAAGATTGTATATATTTCTTAATATGTATATAACACAATTTTGGTCATCTGAAAAATTTCTTACATTTAAAGGCATTTACAGATTCAATGGAAAATGTGGAAGACAATTTATTTTCAGTCATCTATTGATATGTTGCTATTTTAACTGGATCTTGCACACCTGGTCTATAATAATAAATCAATATTTTGCCTCAAGTTATAATGAGCATGCAAAGAGACCACTATGGATGTCAGTTGTAGAACACATAACTGATTCCTGTTCATCCTCTTGTTAGTAGCACCTCAAGCTGTAGTAAGAAAAAAAATTACTAAAACCATTTTTTAAATGTATATTTTCAGAAATATTTTTGTGGCATAAATTTACCCTGGGATAAAAACCTCATTAAATACATTGTCAAAAAACAGATACTCTGAATTTAACAACTGGAGTTGGAGGCTGAAACCACAAAGAATGTGACCACAAAGACTGTGTCTCCCACTGGACCTGGTCACAGAGGTGGGACTGTCACATTCACTAACCATAGAGACTCTTGTGTTCAGCCCTGAAGGCTTTAGTCCTTGGGGACAGCTGGGAAGGTCCTATGGAATATTGTTGGTGTCCACTCACAGAACAAGTTAATCTCATGTCATTGTGCAGGCAAAACTTCAAATAATTCAATGGACGCAGAATGAAGCCTTGAAATTGCTGTATAAAGAATCATTGTTTGGGAGAATAAAGAAGAGCTGGCTATGGTAACAGCATTTTAAAAATCGTATTTTATATCTCAAATACATACCAACTAATTTTACTCTTCTGTAAACTTAACAAGGTTCCCTTCTACCTACAGTCATGTGATAAAATCAACTAAATGCATGCCAACTGAAATTATAGGCAGTGGCATTATAGGCAGGTCCATTGATGCCAGCTGTGGTTTTTTAATTACAAATTAATGAACAGTGAGGTTTTGTCCTTAGAAAAGAAAAAAGAACAACAACAACAACAAACCTGTGAAAGCAAGCCAGGTGACCATAATTTTAAATTGCTTCACAGAGAAACCTTGTGACAGATCACCTATTTGCATGTGTATAGTGTAAAGGTAACCATTTCATCCTGGAAAAAAATCCAAAAGGCTTTGCAAAATTCAGAAAAATAAAATAATATTATCCTGTTCCAAGGCAAAAAATACTCTACTGTAGAATGTGCACTTTGCAATTCCTAACTTTCAGCAGTCCCCATAAGACACTGAAGACACACATGGAATAACATGAGAGGAAAAGTGTGGAAGATTGCACAACGATCTCCAGACATGGAGAATTTCAGTGCTGCTTATTTTGTCCACAAAACAGATCTTACCTGATTACTGTGAACACAAAAGAAGTACGTGAATATGCCGGACCCAGGAAGGACTCTGGAAATCTAAGCTTTTGCTGCAGCTGCCGCTGTCCAGGATGGTTTATGGAAGGATAACCCCACAGCTGTTGCTAATAGGAATGTTTCTCTAGCAGATACTGTCACTGTCTCCTCCTTCTCATCCTCTGCTGACAGCAAATTCCCAGGGCTCTATTTTTTGGCTCTTCACTGCATTGCATTTGTACCTCTTTCTCGTGCTGCTCCCTTTTTCATGTCAGAAGCAGCTTGGTCCAACTTTGTTTCCCCAACCTTAAGAACAATTTGCTTACATGGATGAGGAGCCTTAAGCTGTCTCTACAACTGACAAAAAAAGCTTTTCCAGGAAGAACAACCTCTCTCACAGCCTGTTGTTTTCAATGTCAGTACTTTTTCTGGTTTTGAACAATTATTACCAAAAAGGAAAAAAACTCTCACAATCGTTTTTAAGAGATTTTAAAATAAAGACTACCTCTGGCTTGAAATGTTCACATCTGTGTGGTAATCAGGATATGAGTAGCTGTAAATTTTCCCTCACAATCTCAGTAATACTGTCAGAATCCCAGAATCATAGCTTAGTCTGGGAGGGACCTCCAGAGGCCATCTTGTCCAATCCCCTGCTCAAAACAGATCTAAATAGATCAGGTTGTTCAGGACCATGCTTAGCCAACTTTGAATACCTCCAAGGATGGAGAATACACAACCTCTCTGGACATCCTACACCAATATTTGATTACCCTCATGGCATTTTTTTTCCCCTAATATCTATTTGGAATTTCCCATATTGCAAGGTGCTCCCATTGCCTCCCATTCTATCACTATGCACCTTCAAGAAGACTCTAGCTCTATCATCTTCTGATCAGGTACTTGCAGACAGCAGTAAGGTCTGCCTTCAGCTTCTCTTCTCCAAGCTGAACAAATCCAGCTTTCTCAGTCTTTCCTCGTATGGCCCATGTTCCAGGCCCTTGACCAGCTTGGTGGCCTCTGCTGGACTCACTCCAGTGTGTCAATACTTATCTTGCACTGGTGAGCCCAGAACAGGACACAGTACTCCAGATGTGGTCTTAAAAGCACTGAATAAAGTGGAACGATCACTTCCCTTGACCTGTTGGTGGCTCTTTTCCTAATTCAGCCCTCTACTGCAAGCACCTGCTGCTGGCTCATGATCAACTTCTTGTCCACAAGGACCCTCATGTCTTTTTCTGCAGAGCTGCCTCCTAGATGGCTGGGCCACAGCCTGTAGTGTTACATGATGTTATTCTATCTTACAGGCAATATCTTGCTCTTACTGAACTTCATGATGTTCCTTGCAACCCATTTCTTCAGCCTGTCCAGGTCCTCCTGAATAGCAGTCCTGCCCTTCAGGATATTGACTGTTTTCTCCAATTTGCTGTTGTCCACAAACTTGCTAAGGATGCACTCTGTCCCATCATCTGGATTGTTACTAAAGACTTCAAGCAGCATTGATCCCATTATTGACCCCTGAGGGACCCCATTAGTTACTGACCATTAGCTGGACTTTGTACCACTGATCACAGCTCCTCAGGTCCACCAGCTGAGCCAATTCCCCACCCATCTTTCTGTCCTTATCTTACAAATTCAGTGATAAGGACATTATGGGAGATAGATTGTGTCAAAGGCCTTGCTAAAATCAAGGTGTATAACACCCACTGCCCTCCCTTGGCCACAGCACCAGTCACCTCGTCATAGAAAGCAATGAGGATGGTCAGGCATGATTTCTACTTGGTAAACCTGTGCTGGCTGCTCTCAATTATCTTCTTGTCTCTCATGAGTCTAGAAATTACTTCTGAGTGCATTTGCCCCATCGCTTTCCTGGAGACTGAGGTGAGACCGACCAGCCTGCGATGCCCTGGATCCCCCTTCTTGCCCTTCTTAAAGATGGTGTGACGTTTGCCTTTTTCCGGTTATGAGGAGCTTCCTCAGTTATCATGACATTTCAAAAAAGATGCAGTGTGGCATCACAATGTCATTAGCGAGCTCTCCCAACACCCTTAGATGGATCCCCTCTGGTCCCATAGACTTGTGTGTGCACAAGATTAAGTGATCCCTAACTCTTTCTTGTTTTACTGTGGGTACTGGTTTACTCCCACTCATCCTGCTAGAAGGCTCAGGGACCTGGGATGCCTGAGGACAAGCCTTACCATTGAAAACTGAGATGAAAAACGCATTGAGTACCTCAGTCTTTTGCTTGTAGCTTCTTACTAGGTTCTATACCTCACTGACGAATGGGCCCCCACACTCCTTACCCTTCCCTTTAATACCAATGTATCTACAGAGACCTTCCTTGTTGCCCTTCACCTTGCTCCCTCCTGGACTATGTACCAGGTGAAGGAGATTATTGCACAGATTCAATTCCAATCTCTGTGCTCCGGAGTCTGAAGAAGCCTTTCGCTTTCCATTCCATTTGCAGCAGTGTGACATTGTGACTGGGAGAAGCAGGCGCTATTTTGTATGACTTCCTATAGTGAGAAAGGTTAAGTGGCACAGGATATTCTTGATGATCCAAACTGAATGCAAAGCCCAGTGGGAGAGAGACTGTATTGGCCAGTCATCTAACGTTCCTTGACAATGACATTTTGATCAAATGCTAGAGCGTGTTGAGAAGTAAATCTTTCTGTGAACAAATCGATCAATCAAAAAGAAAGATCAGGCTTTGGGGTGTTTTCCTTTTATATTTCAGTACCAATCTAGGGACTTCTAAAAGACATTTCTGACATTGAAAATGTTATTATCGTATCCTGCGCTTTTCATCACTCTCAAGCAGAACTTCACTGAAAGCCCATTTCATCAGCTTGGTTCAAGCAGTTGTGTGTCTCTTAATGTTAAAGCATCCTTGTCAAAAGTTGCTCTTAGCCAGAGTAACTGCTGCAAACCTTTTTTTATTTCCTTTATCATTCACTTTGCTTAAATCGTACGGAACTAGAAATATTCATATGAAGCATATGCAATATATATAATTTTAAAAATACAAGATGGATTTTCCATGTTGTAATGTATTCATCAATCCCACATGCCTTAGTTTATATATGCTAATTTATAAAGCCAAGAGCTAGTGATCCCAATGCTTTTCAAATAGTAAGCCCTAATTCAGTCTTTAATCCACTGCAGCCTTTTTGTCATGCTTTAATTGCTATGTCATTGGAAATCAATGCAAATTCTGTGTTCATAGGGCTAGATTCCTGCAAGGGTTAATTAGACTTAGTCCAGCACTTTACACAATAGCATAGCAGGAAACAGGAATTTCAAGCAATGTTACATCATTAAATATAGTGCATCAAAAGATTTTTTCCCTTTCCTCTGAAGTGGCACTAATCTCAAATTGGGTGTCACTGCAACACCATGAAAGCCTGTTCTGCTGCTAAATTTCAAGCAGACATTTAGTATTTTAGAGTATTTTATGTAATTAGCAGATATGAACTATCAAAAAGCTACTGTAGTGATTGATCTGGATACTCTTGGGCCATTGGTTACAATGCCCAGCTTTCAGCTGGCAATACAAAAAGTGAATACAATGCCTCTAATAGCCCTCTCTGGTGCATATCATAAATTGATATGGCAT
Source organism: Theristicus caerulescens (assembly GCA_020745775.1). NCBI lineage: Eukaryota > Metazoa > Chordata > Aves > Pelecaniformes > Threskiornithidae > Theristicus > Theristicus caerulescens. The sequence continues at coordinate 121,640,091 of CM036559.1, read as the reverse complement.
TCAAGTCGTCTGTATTAAAGCACATTCTGCATATGGGGTTTTTTTCCCAGATTTGTTTGTGTGGAGAACAACTGAAAAAAAAACCAAACACAACATGACAATGTCTCATATATAGAGACCATCTTTTAAATGCATTACGTGCAAGGAACCAGGTGGCCTCAGGTACCTTTTATTTGGGGAAAAAGTATACAGATCCTGGAGTTTTATGCTCCATCTCATTCTCTAGCTGTTTTTCAAAAAGATACGTTTGCTCATTGAACAACTTCTGCCATCATCTGGGAGTCTCTATGAACTTCTCACACCCTCCTCTGGGAGACAAGCAGATGTCTACAAAGCCAGGTTACTCAGAAAATAGTTAAGTAGGCTCAGAATTCTTCAGTGACTATGTCAGCAATACTTACTGTCCTCCTGCTCTAGTGCTGCCACTGACATTAGTATCATGAGACTGGCCGCTAAAGAAAACTCCTAACTGTCATGAGATCAGTAATAAAATCAGAAGTGTTAGAAACAATCAGAATAAAATGGGAGTATTTTGTTTCTTGTTTTTCTAGATTGTATTTCTTATAAGTAGTCTGAATGGGACGCCTTATAGTTTAATGACGCAAAGCTAAAACATGCAGTATTTTTCTTGGCTCCATGGAAAACTCAAAGTAGAGAGTATTGGTTCAATGTCTTACAAGTGTTAATATTGCTGGCTTAAACAAGGCCTCCTCATGACTAAGGTAAGGGCAAGAAGTCAACACTTCAGCCAGCCTTCAATTTTGGCTTCCTAGATTTGCTCCACTGAGGTCCTGTGCTCTGCTCCCACCCAAACCCTAAAGGCGCTGCGTAACCTCAGGCATATATGGGCTATACTGAAGCAGCCGAAGAGAGGACGGCTCCACAATGCGTGGTTCCTTGTTCCACATGATTCAAAGAAATTTGAATTTTTTGGGGAGCTGTGTTCCCCACTTGGTCCTGCACTGCCCATACGTGTGGGTGAAGGAAGATCTAGCATACAGAGCTGCTGTAAGAGTTTGCTATGGTGGCAGCATATACATAAGGATAGCTAATAAATATCAGCTACAGATATATGTGGACATATAACAGCATACATAGACATACAAGCTCCTTGGAGTTGTTACGCTGTAAAAGACTCAGCACAAGCAAGATGGGATTAAATTGTTATTTATCCAGTTGCAAAACCACCGTGAGCCTTTAGGAGGGATGCAATTAAGAAATCAAGACATTCTAGCTGTGTTACAAGGTCTGACCTTAGGTCTTCAACTTGTCCCATACCATGGAAAAATCTCACTTGAAATTTCCCACTCCATCCTGTAACCCTATTTTCTCAAATTTAGGATAAAATGATCACTTACACTGGCAGAAATGGGATAAAGGGATGAACAGTTCTGTAACACAAATGACATTTTACCCTATTTTATCTCTCAACAAAAGCATGTGGAAAGAATCTTTTTTTTTTCCCCACTGGAAACACAAAGACACCAAAGTACATTTGTAGTCATGAAGGTAAAAAACAAAGTTTATTTTATTCTTACTCCAAACATCACTGCCTGTTTATATTTTAGAAAACATTATAGGTATTAACAATATGTACCTTAAATTTTATAGGGCTTTTTGTATTAAGAAATTAGTTATTTCTTTAGGAGTTCTGTATTATAAAAGGTGTGTGTGCTTTTGGAGGGTAAACAGAATCCTCTCTCATTAGGCCATAAGTAGTTAACACATTCTTTGTTTCCAAGTGGCTGACAGCTCACTTGTCTCTTGCATTTAAGCAGTTTCTTCATAATGTTACTTGGATAAATTGTAACACATCGTATTTAAAAATGAAGAAAAATTATTTTTGAAAATCCCTTAAAAGAAAACACTCAGCAAGCAGGTTTTTAATCACCTCATTAATGTATGGCTTCTTTTGCCTTTAGACATGCTGATAGACCTCTTAATCTGCAGTGTCAAGCACCATAAAAAGAAGCAGCAGGCACCCAAGTGGTGTTTAGGAAAGCAGGATAAAATATTGTTCATAACGTTCATATTTCTTCTCTGCTATATGAGATCCGACAGCAATAAGGGCTGAATAATTTCCTATGGTTCTTCAGAGACATTAGCTGCTGGAAGGATAATGACTGTCTCTTCATGCAGAGACAAATGCTTCAGATTTGGCTGAGGATCTTCTGGTAACTCAAGTGTTAAACTAGCTTATTTTGAAAGAATGAGTAAACTAAGCCTAAGAGACCTTTTTCCGGTGCGCTCATTTGAGGTCACTATTGCATAGCTTGTTATGGAGCCCCTGTAATTCTTCAATAGCCCTTTTCATTTATCTTTACTGAATTGTCATAGGCTGCAAGATTTACCTTATGAGTTTCAAAAGCCTACGATTCTTTCTTTGAAGATGTAAGTGCCCTTTGTAAAAAATTCACATCCTCAACTTTGAACTTCAGCAGCAGTCTTACTTTTACACTTCATTTAAATGTTAATGTGTTATTTTCTAAACTTCAGATTTCTAAACTGCTGCATGATTTCCAGACTTCATGATGAAGGTTTTCACGTTGGAATGACATTTCCTCTACATTATACAGAAAGAAGTCTCCATAGTTGCGTAGAAAAAAGAGGAAGACAAGGGTTTCAGCAGAAGAAAATACACCTGTGGTCACAACTGACTTGTTAACTGATTAGCTACACAGAAATAGAGGCCAGCCATTCTCAGGTTGCATTTAGTGTTTATGAAAGGCACCTGGCAAAGACCATTTAAATCCCCCATGCAGCTACAAAACAAGCTAGAAGCCTCATCTCATGCTGCATAAGTAGTAGCAATCTATTAGTACAGTTGGTATATTTATGCAAGACGTGTCCAGACCCAGGTAGGTCCAAACTGCTAATGATACTGCTAATAGTGGTGCTGCCTTTTAGTGTAGGAGGGAGTCTCCGTGCTACAGATTTCATTTTTCGGTAGGGTAGCAGTAATCATGCATGGCTACTATATGGCATCTGTTCTGCTGCAAGTATATGTGCTAAGTAAATAAAAGGCAAGCAAAACCATCCTGGGATTTCATCCTGCCATGGTAAAAAGGGAAGGAAGTCTTTTGACCAGAGTGGAATCAAGTAAAAATCTTCAGGAGCTCAAAGACAATATGAAAAAAATCAGCTGCCAATTCCTTCTGTTATTTACTATTTCATTCAATCAGTGCATCCACAAAATTTCATCTGTTTTCCTGAAACAGAAACAAACAGTAAGAGATGTATGGAAGATTTAGCTACACTCTGCATTTCTCCCTATATTCAAGACTCGGCTACAAGGGCACAATGGTTATGCTTACTACACATACTTCATCCATTCTTGAGCATCGATGAGCACAAGGTGCTTTTAGATTTGCCTGATTCCTGTGTATAAGGCTGTTATATGAGTGTCCACCAGACAGCATGTTAATGTCTTTTGCTAGTGCATTAAGCCGCCTCTCAGGCATACTAAGTTACCAAGCATGCCAAGGCATGTAGGGTCCTACAGATTTCCTAGTGGCACCTCATAGTTGCCACAGGGCCACATTTGTAAGCTGCATGATGAGTTTCTAGACAGTCCTCAAGATGCAGTGAGTAGGTTTGCTGGTTTTAGCTTGATTTTGGTTCACCTACACTCCTCCATTTTAACAGGCTCCTGATATGAAATATCAGGTCCAGTCTTCTTCCACAGATGAGTAGAAACTCCAGGGAAATAGATAATTCTAGAATCATGTTGGTAGAAATCCATAATAAACAAACACTACAAATCCAGTAGGATCAAACCTATTTCTTCTTTTCTTTCATCCTAATTTTCAGTTTTTAAACTCATAGACACATATACTCATCTTTAATCTTAAACTGAAGGTATTTCACAGGCTAAATGATATATCAGTTTCATGAAGGTGACTGGGTTCCCTTTCAGATTAAAGTACTGTTTACTACGATCAGGAAAGAGAGCTGAACCCATTGTTACCAAAACACCTACTTAGTTGCTCATAGGTTTCTTCATCTCTGCCAGACATAGGTGCAGTTTGCTATAGGCCGTGATCTCCTGCCCTTTGCGATTAGTACCATAAAAATCCTTTCTAGAGGAGGAGGACTGCACTCGCACCATCTGGGAGAGAAATCCTCTCTACAAGCCCCTGTGAAGCTTAAAGGGTGACTCCCAAGTGCTCATCATTGAAGCCAACTTGCTCCAATACCACAAGACTTGGAAATCACCCCCTGTGCAGCACAGCCTCTGTCACCACACATGTTCACCTGGAGATACACCAGCAGAGGATGGTTAGGGTGATTATTCAAAGCAATACTGGTATTTTTCAGCCACTGACATGCTGATGGACAAGTCCAATTGCAATAAGCTAAAACCACATATAACCTGACTTGCTTCTCATACCAGTTTCATAGCATAGGTCCTTTCTAGCTACAAAGGCCTGAAGCAAAATTATTACTCTCTATGGAAGGGGTAAGATATCATTCTTAAGACACTTCAGTTTAGGGGGTTTTATGTAGATATCTGCATGTGATCTGGGTGTCCAAGGTCTTATCACACAGAGGAATCTGTACACCAGTTCAGCTCACCCTACAGTAGATAACCAAGATATCATTCAGTTGCCTAAAAATAGGTATTTAATGCTGTTTCAAATAACCTGAGATATCTAAGGCTATATTCTAAGACATGTATGACAAAAGGCCTGTGGGAAATGTGTATATTTCTGGAGAAACCCTAGGGCATTTCAGGTCATTTAAAATGCCTTTGCATAGGTTGGGCAATTGGGCCCCTCATGTCTGGTCAGCCAATTTGCTTTCAGTGCTCTGTGGGTTTATGAGTGGATCTCTCCTAGATGTGAGCTTAGACACTTGGCTCATATATGAAAATTTTCATTCTGATGGCTTAATTTAGAACTGAACCCTATTGCTAGTGACTTCAGCTGATGTCAGATCTGATCCCACCAAATTGTCAGCTATCAGATCTGATCCCACCAAAGTGTCAGCACCATACCCAGCCCTGAAAACAAGGAGTTAATCAACAGCAGATTTTTCTGGTGGGCAAGAGAGACTGATGGACAAGCAACAAGACCCCTCCTAGAGCTGTTTGTTTCCTTTAATCAAAAACAGCAGCAAAACCAAAACAAAACCTCATCAGAGGGGTAATTTTTGCACAGGAGTAATAGTGAGGTATAGTCATTATAAGCAGAATTACAGAGCCCTCTGGAAGGTAGTCATTATAAGCAGAATTACAGAGCCCTCTGGAGGGTAATTAAATGTTTTCTGACATGCTGTGCAGTTGTAATTGAAGTCTGCTGGGGCAAAAAGGCTTTGAGCAATTATTATTTACTCACTAATTCAGAAAGGTCCTTTTTATTTACAGTCAATTGGGTTTATTAAGTAACTATATAGAATATTTATAGTATCTGCAGTCTGTTCACTATTCGTTTGGAAACAAATACGGCACATCCACAGTAAGTAAGATAAAACCCTGTATTATGTCATCAGGATGGAGGCAAGAGCCTTTTACACAGCATTTAGAGACACTCCCACACAGATCTGAATCATACCGTGTGCGAAGATGTGAGCAGCTCTCCCTGTTGCCTCTCCCTGGCTGACTCAGAGGGGCTGCTCGCCCCCAGAACGAGGAGGATTTTCTGCAGGGAATCTAGCAAGGAATCAAGCTAAATCAGGTAGGCAGTGGACATGTAAAAATCAATGGAAATGTTTAGGCTTTTAAAGCTTTGCAACATTAATAATGAAAGAATGACTTTCATTAATTAACAACGTTATGTAGCTTTGAAAGACCTGACACCGAAGAGCACCTTGAACTTACCCTGCTATCTCGTAGTGGGCTGTGGAGATTTGAAAAGAAATGGGTAACTCCACAGGCCATGGATCACTTAGTTCTGAGCACAGTCTCTATGTCCCTCAAAACTGGGTCTGTTTGATATGGTGTTTTCAAATTTCTCTATATTCCTAAATCACCACTTTCCTTGGAGAAAGCAGTTCAGATAATGAGTTGTCAGCTTCATTTTGCACAAACATCTTTAATACAAACACCTAGCAATACAACAAGTACATTTAATAAGTGAATGACTTAAAGTGATTAAATAAATTAAATATATTTATTAAAATTAATAAAAAATAATTGACAATCATAATTATGTCTAATGTAATTTAAAGCACATCAGTGGGTTTTCTATCTTTTTCTTACGAAAGAACCTCAAACCTCTAAAACATTTTCCAACAAAATCATGGACCCCTACAAAACCAATTAAGCTAACTGAGAACTGGCTTGCTTTTGCAGACCATTTAGAAGTCTGTAGTCTCCAGTGGTGTAGAGACCTCAGGCTGAAAATCACATCCAAAAGAGAAACAATTCCCAAAGTTGAGAAACAAAACACAGGCTAAAAGTTTAATAAATCTAACTCAGGTGTCAGTGGTGGGTAGAGATGATCTGTGGAGGACTTGACACATAATTCAATAAAATGTCAGCTCTCTAAGGAAGAAAAAAGAATGGTTCCCAAAATAACCAAAGGAAATACCTCCACTCTTATCAAGGGAACTATCTTAAAGTTGGGCATGAGGTTTATATCACCCATTTTGTCCCTTTAAACTACTTGTTAGGCTAGATTAAATCTCAACAGCCACTCGATCCTGACTTTTCAGTAATTTATAGCTCGAAGTTAATTTGAAACCTTGCTGTGCATTCAATACTAGGCTCTTTTCCCCAGAGGTCTGTATATATTAGCTGTATGCAAAATACCACAAGATTAGTGTCACACATCCTGTCTTTGGCTGTGGCTGTCTGATGAAAATTTTTCTGCCCCTGGCCTATGCCCAACAGCTGGTCACTGCTTTTCACATCCATTGGCATAACTGTCTATGTAATTGCTTCCTAGCAGAATTCATTCAATACATTTAGGACTACATCGGATCTACTTTAAACTGTTTAAGAGAAGGTAGATCATGTCTAATGAATTGGATTAGACAGCAGTTCCACAAGCACATTTGCTGGCAGATCAAAGGGTCAGAGTCAGCATCAGTAGCTCAGTGAAGAACGATGCAAGTGAAGCTCTACAAAGCTCTGGAGACATCTGACCTCAGATGGCGGACAACATGGGAGAATCTTTCTTTGTATACAGGTCACTAATGTGATATGAAATCACACAGGACAACCTGCTTTTAGTCTCCTTCTTCAGGAGTAAGAACTTGAAGAAGAAGAAGAATTGGAGTTTGGAACCACAGCAGAAAGAACCAACATCCTTCCAGGTGCCTTCCAGGCAGACTGGAGTGCTTGGGCTTGGTGGCAACCTGTCCTCCAACCAGGCACCTCTGCCTGAGAGTAGGAAGTGCAGAAGCAGGTAAACATAAAATATTATGTGCTGTTGAAATGTCTTCACAGTTCCCAAATGGATTGGCACGGACTCAGCTTTGGGTAAAAGTATGAGTTCAATTCCCATTTTATTTCAAGGATTTGAGGAAAAGAAAGAAAAAAAATGTTAATGCAAGTTTAGAAAAACTCATCTTAGAGTGCAGCCTACAGCTCTGATAGCATTTATTCTTCTCAGGAACTTCTCTGCTGTCTACTTAGAAAAGCTAAGAGGGACCAGAATATATCTTCAGACTCTTGTTCTTCTTCTTTACTTCTGAGATACCTAACCAAGAACAAGTTCTGCTAGTAAGCAGTAGGTGGTATGTGTTTTCTGATAGAGTAAAGCTAAATCTTTCAACACTAAGTAGGCAGACTTCAGAAGTCTAATAGTACCAGTTTCGAGAGACAAGAATCCAGCCACAAGCTCAAGACTGAAAAGGTGATGTTACTACATTGAAGTCTGAAGACTGAAATGTGCATTCTTATAGTTCAGCCTGTCCACTCAAATATCAACACAGAGGCAGAGTTCCTGCTATTTATCTGTCTGTGTTTTAAGAAGTTAGTTATTGCTGTATAAGTGCTTGGCTACAACAATTAAATGCACAGGGGGATTCTTGGGGGTGGTCTTGCTAAATCATTGTCTCATACATGAGTCTCAAATCAGAGCAATGCTGACGAAGTGATAAAAAACAATAGAGCTTCCTACCACATCATTTGTTAGAAAGAGATGTGAAACTGATAAACTCTGAGGGATGACTGGCCAGATCACCCCTTACACTCTTTGCGGGGAGCTAAGATCCACCTACCTGAAGACTTTACACTCAGTTCACACTGACAAAAGCCACTTGTAATTTTTATATAGGGTCTGACAGAAAATCAGATCAAAAGAAAGATTGGGACTGGAAGTAAATTGCATTCAGGCTAAGAAGATTAAAATTACCTGCCAGCAACAGAGCTCAGATGTTGGTGCTCACTCACCAGCCAATACTGAACATAGAACAGAGAAGGGGAGTAAGGCAGAAGGAATTACAGTAGTCGCCCCATGGATTTATCATGATGTTAAGAAAGACTCTGCAAATTCTCAGCTCAGCTTTGCTTCTTGCCTGGGTGGCTAACTGGAGTGAAAATATGCTCTACTGGCTTTCATTTTTGTGTCCTCTTCACTGCTTGTCATGTGTTGTGGCAGCTTGTTTTCAAATGCTCCTGACTCTGTTAAGGGTTAGGCTCTACAAGCTGAGCTCCATCCCTCCACAGTGTATGCAGCACTTTGTCAAACAAAATACTTGCTCAAAGCCACTGATGGGCATAATGAACAAAAGCATCTATGTGGTGACACAGACAGGTCTGTGTTAAGTATAGAATTCCAATCTGCTGTGATGTTCTGCACCAGGCAAAAGGATGGTTTATTAAACTATTTCTTTGTTTGAATAAATTTTACAGTTTAAATGGATTTTAATAATCATTCTTACTTTTTCTCATCTCTTGTCTTTTTGAGGGAGATGATTCTCATCCTCAACTCCATTCTTGTGAGCTCACCTGGAGTACTGCATCCAGCTCTGGAGTCCTCAGTACAGGAAAGACATGGACCTGTTAGAGCAAGTCCAGAGGAGGGCCATGAAAATGATCAGAGGGATGGAGCACCTCTCCTGAGAGGACAGGTTGAGAGAGTTGTGTTTGTTCAGCCTGGAGGAGAGAAGCTCTGGGGAGACCTTATTGCAGCTTTTCAGTATTTAAAGGGGGCTTACAAGAAAGAGGGAGAAGAGACTTTTTACCAGGGCCTGTAAGTGATAAGACAAGGGGTGGCAGTTTTAAACTAAAAGAGGGTAGATTTAGATTAGATATAATGAAGAAATTATTTACAATGAGGGGGGTGAGACATTGGAACAGGTTGTCCAGAGCCGTTGTGAATGCCCCATCATTGGAAGTGTTCGAGGTCAGGTTAGACAGGGCTTTGAGCAACTTGATCTAGTGAAAGTTGTCCCTGTCCATGGCATGGGGTTGAACTAGATGATCTTTAAAGGTCCCTTCCAACCCAAACTATTCCATGGTTCTGTGATTCTTTTCTCTGTTTAGGGATAAATTTACCAGATGTTGACAACCCAGGAACACTGTGTGTTAGACTCCAAAGTGACAATTCTGAGTTTCATTACTCTGGAATGATTTCTTCTCATCGGACCAGAAAGGCTCTCAACACCAAACAGCTCTTATCTTCACAGCCAATGGCTCACTGACTAATAGTTCTCTCACCCTACATAAGAGGACTGCAATAATTTTTTGAAGAACATCACAGCTTTGAAACTACTGCATACGTTTCCAAACCATGGAGATCTTCATGCAGATCTTACTTTTATAATCACTCAACTGATAGTTATGGGAGGGAGCTTGCAGACCACTTGTCAATCCCTGGAGAACATAAGCACTACATTTTTGCAGAGATTCAAAATGAAGCGTGTCCCACAAGTAACTTCTGGTGTTGTCATTCCCAACTCAGAAGCCTTCACAGTGCTCGACAGTGGGCAACATTCTCTTGGATGATTATCAACCCCTTAACCAAATTTATTATATCTTGCCTCTACTTTTTACTACTTGGCTAAAGCAAATTGAAAACAAAAGCTTGCCATTATAAATAAACTGTAGGGAAGGAGTGATGAATTTCTTCAGTTCTCTGTATGTGGAAAACATTCATAAAGCTATACCTGTCTAAAACACAAAAACATCACATGCCATCACGTTCTAAAGCACTCCAAATCTCCTTTTCCCTTGTACTACACATGGGATCCAAATAAAACTTTCTCCAGATCAAGTTGCTTGCTAGGCCTTCCCATGGGTATATCCCACCTCCCAACCAAATTATTGTCATTCTTTTTATGTTCTTTAGACTATCCAAGATCTTATACATCAGCACATCCAAAGATCTCATTTCACGTGCTCACTGCAAAGGGATGCAATTAGATATTGGGATGTGCAGAAAAAAAAACCCTGCTGTGAGATAAGAGACTGGAAATATAGAGTTGTATATTATCAGGTGCTGATTTAGAAATGGAGAATGGACCATCAGATAGTGTGAGAAGAAGGAAAAGATAAAGGCTATTATTTCAAGTGCTCTATACCAGGGCACATACAAGGCTTCTGTACAGTTCAGGGACATCAATCTCTTTCAAGAATCAGGCTCTCTGCCTTTTCCAAAAAAAACTCACCACCATACTGTTGGATCAAACCATGTTCTTTATACAGCATTCTCCCTGTTGACAATCTCACGGGTTTCCATGTCTTTTTTTTTAATGTCTTTTTATGATATGAGCAATATCATTTCTTGGTTTTCATTCAAAAACCTTCTGGCATTGCAATAAAATACAGCCAATTTAAATCCACAACAGAAAGCTGTTGACATACTATCTAATGCTGCAGTTACTGAACTTTACTAAAGACAAATTTACTCCATGATGCATCTGATGCAACAAAATTGTTGTTTGATGGAGCTCTGCTTGTGTACTACCGTCCTGTCTTGTTTATCTGCGAGATATTCAGTATCAGACAGACTTTCAAACCACCTTCCAGGGTAAAAAGTTTCATTTTGCTCTGACCATTGAGACGTGCTCCCAGTAAGGAACTAACAACTCACCAGCAGTGAAGCAAATTTGATCACATCAACTTCTCACTTGCTGCTATTCACCAGTAAGAAAGGTATGGGCTGAGATCTTCCAGCTGCACTGAATACTTCTCTTTTTCATTCTTCATCCTGATGTGGGAGGGATTGGGCTGTAAATCATCATTGTTATCATTTGGCCCATACCAGACTGTACACAAAGCTTCCAAAACATAGTAAAGCAAGTCTTTCCTCACAAATGAGCACACTGGATACATAGGAGGTTTATAGACAAAAGGATGTAATCAAATGATGTACTTTCAGGCTGAACTGTTAGTCATATAATTGAAAAGAAAAGAGCCGCAGCTGTTGTTTGCTTCTTTGGCACCAAGCTAAAGACAGAGCTCAGGTCTTGAACCAAGCTCAAAGAGTAAATGTGTATTTGGTCTGAAGGTCAGCTCTGGTTGAGAGATGGAGACACTGGCCTGAAAAGCTGCAAGATGCCAATGGCTCTGAACTTTGCAGCCTCTCAAGGACAGCACACGTAAGCTGGATACACTGCTAAACAGAGCAACAGCAGGGAAGCTGCAGACCTGTATGGGACAATGACTGCTCTTCTCCTTTCCCTGTTCTGATGCAGAGATAATAAGTGGCTGTAAGTTTTTACAGCAAAACAAAGCACAAAAATAAATGACATTTTTAGCCCAGCATTTACATCCTTCTGTTAGGACCATCCTGACAAGCTTTGAAACTTGTCTTATTTTTGTGACTGCTTGGCCTTTACGAGGTTTTGTTCTTCAGTTGTCATGGCACTCAAGGGATCTAGTCACATCCAGAGACAGTGAGGTGCTGTAGTACAAACACACAGCAAAAAGAGGGTCTTGTCCTACAGAGCTCCCTGTTAAAATAATTTCTGAGAAAAGGAGCTCATAATCACTTACTATGCCTACATTTTTTCTTATTTGGGCTTTTATGTTATTAAAACAGGATAGTGGCTTTATTCATTACAGTAAGTAATCAGAAAAATACAATAACCTAAAATTGATCAGAAAGCCTACGACAACTGGGTGGAAAAGCCTTTCACAATGCAATAAAACCAGTGCTGGAAGAGAAGGTAACAGTGACTGCGGCAATTTGACTGGAACCAAGAGTCATGCAAAGGGCAAGAGATATAGCCAGGGAGCTGCAGCTGTCTCTAGCTGGAAACATCAGAAACAGTCACGTCATCTTGATAAACATCTTAGTGTTTAATAAAGTGCCAGTTCAATTTTAGAAATCTAAGTTTCTCTACTGTTATCATTCAGCATGCAACAAAAATAGTCCTTACTTCACTGTACATGGCATTATAAATTTATCAGTGTTTTTATATTACATGTCCAGTACCTGTTTACACCCCTGATTTCAGAGCAGTTCCTTTATCTTACTCTTTATGGTCTGATCACATTCCTAGACTGCCAACAACGAATGCTGTTGCTAGTCACTGTAAAAATAGTTGTGATCATCCAAAGAATGCTCTTTTCACTCCTAACTATTAAAAAAATGAGAGGCATGATTGAAATTTGGAGAATAATCATTTTATGAAATTTCCATCAGCTCTGAGCAGGTTGAGGTAGCATAAGAACATCTCCCTTCACAAGCACCTATACTGCTAAAACCAGTATTTTCCTACCCAGCCTGAATGATTCTGTGTTGAGAAAAGGGGAGATTTTTCAGAGTCCACAATTTAGGAATCTCAGTACTTAAGGACAAAGGGAGTAAATCTTGTTCGTTATGTCTCATAACTGGGACATATATTTAAAAGTCTAAATATGAAAGTAAAATTTAAAAAAACAGACTGAACAGGTTAGTGTGTACATCAGATTCTTAGAGGCTCAATTCTCAGTAACCTCTCAAAGGACTTAGGGAACATATGCCTGAAAGACATAAGCCTGGGCCTCTAAATCCAGTCCTTTGTTATCCCACATGCCTTCTCACATGCCTTTCATAATGACATATGTGGGAGTTTGTCCCTGTGACTCATATTTGAAGGCTTTTGTAGAACTGGTGGTGAGAAGCCCTCCCATGCATGACCATGTTATGACTATGACACTCACTAGTTTCTAACAATTTGTTTTGTTTTGTGGCATCGCTCAGTCACCAGAAGAATTGGAAAAAGAGTCTTCAGATCATTTTGATTTTTTGAAATGCTAAGATGTTTTACTCTATTGCTAATTTGGATTAAGTCAGTGGAAAACTCCTCTTACTCCAGCTGAAGCAAGCTGGGGAAATCTTTTTGAAAATTCCAGCTTTGAACTGTAAAAATCTGATTGTAAATGCATAGCAGGCTGACTGTCCTGAAGTGGTCAAATCATGTAGCAGACTATTAAGAAAACTTAATAACCTTCATTCCTTTAGCTGCATATATTAAAGATCTTTTCTGGTTGTATAAGCTCAGCATCACTCTGTGATAGCTTTCTGCCTGTTATCTGTGGAGCCAGAGTTTTTCTGCTCTACCTTGCACACTTATTCCTCAGTAATGGCATTATGTTGAAAAGGCAAAACTAGAAAATGCTATATCCACTTTTAAAAACTAAGGCATTGGGAAGAAAGCAGTTTAAGAAAGTCAGGTAGGAAAAAAGACTAGAACAGAGGAGTCCTGATTCCTTTGTATAGGAGAAAGCATCCCCAGTGCTTTCAGATTAACCAAGGCCACACTGCAAGTGTTGTACATTTAAAGAACTGCAGTGTCTTTCATTTTTAATTAACTCACAGCTTGTGTTGCTCAGAGGCTAGTGACTGCGAGGGAGCTCAGAACCCCGTTGTGCTCAGACACTATCCACACACAGCACTGTCTGACCTGCAAAATTCATGTCTAAAGGCTGACAGCAGGTGGAAGAAAAAAAATATTATAATCCCCCTTTCATAAATGGGAACCAGGCTTCGGGAAAGAGCAAGTGTTTTGCTCAAAGTGGTGCAAAGTTGTTGCAATACTAGGAAGTGAATATGGATTTCGAAAGCTGTAGGCTACCATCTGAGAGCTGCTTGCACCCCCTCTTGTGAAGGGGAATCTAACCTCTGAAAAGCAAATCCCAGTCATTTAGTTAGGTCCCTTGTTACTGAGTAATATGAAATAGTTGTGGTACTTGATGTAATGGTACAAAGTGTACCCACCTTCAAATGTTAGATATCACGGATCAGAGCTTGGCATCGTCAGAAATATGGAGGGTTTAGTATTCTTCTTCAGAGACACATCCATACTGCAGTCAACACATAGGCCACAGAGCTCCCATATGGATAACAGAGACAGTTTCACACTAGGTACTGCAGGCATTGGGATTTTAAGGCCCACATTTATTCATAGAATCATAGAATGTCCTGACTTGGAAGGGACCCACAAGGACCATCAAGTCCAACTCCTGTCCCTGCATAGGACAAACCCAAAATTCACACCATAGGTCTGAGGGCGTTGTCCAAATGCTTCTTGAACATTGTCAGGCTTGGTGCCATGACTACCTCCTGGGTGAGCCTGTTCCAGTGCTCCACCACCCTCTGGGTGAAGAACCTTTTCCTAATGTCCAACCTAAACCTAAACCTCCCCTGGCATATCTTCCTGCCATTCCCTCGGGTTCTATCATTGGTCACCAGGGAGAAGAGATCAGCGCCTGCCCCTCCTCCTTCCCTTGTGAGGAAGCTGTAGACTGCGATGAGGTCTCCCCTCAGTCTCCTCTTCTCCAGGCTGAACAGATCAAGTGACTTCAGCCACTCCTCGTACGGCTTCCCCTCTAAGCCCTTCACCATCTTTGTGGCTCTCCTCTGGACACTCTCTCGTAGCTTTGTATCCTTTTTGTACTGTGGCACCCAAAACTGCCCACAGTACTCAAGATGAGGCCGCACCAGTGCAGAGTAGAGAGGGACAATCACCTCCCTCGACCGGCTAGCAATACAGTGCTTGATGCACCCCACAACACGGTTGGCCCTCCTGGCTGCCAGGGCACACTGTTGGCTCATGTTTAACTTGCCGTCGACCAGAACCCCCGGACCCCTGTCCACAGGGCTGCTCTCCAGCCTCTCGATCCCCAGTCTGTATGTACATCCAGGGTTGCCATGTCCCAGGTGCAACATCCAGCACTTGCCCTTGTTGAACTTCATATGGCTGGTGATTGCCCAGCTCTCTAATCTGTCTAGATCTCTCTGCAGGGCCTCTCTGCCCTTGAGAGTGACAACAGCTCCTCCCAGTTTTGTGTCATCAGCAAACTTTAATAACAAACCTTCAAGTCCTGCATCCAAGTCATTTATGAAGATATTGAAGAGCACTGGCCCCAAGATGGATCCCTGAGGAACCCCGCTAGTGACTGGTCGCCAGCCCAATGTAACCCCATTTACTATAACCCTTGGAGCCCGACTCGTCAGCCAACTGCTCACCCATTGCATTATGTGTTTATCCAGCTGTATGCTGGACATTTTGTCCAGGAGGATACCGTAAGAGACAGTATTGAAAGCTTTACTGAAATCCAAAAATATTACATTGACGGGCTTCCCTTGGTCAATTAAGTGGGCAACCTTTTTATAGAAAGAAATTAAGTTTGTTAAGCAGGACTTTCCCCTCATGAACCTGTGCTGGCTGGGACCAATGACTGCGTTGTCTTTCAGGTGTTTTTCAATAAATCCCAGAATAATCTTTTCCATAATTTTGCCAGGCACAGAGGTGAGACTGACAGGCCTGTAGTTACCTGGGTCATCCCTGTTGCCCTTCTTGAAGACTGGGACAACATTTGCCAGCTTCCAGTCAACTGGGACCTCTCCAGATTCCCAAGAGCATTGAAAAATCATTGAGAGAGGTCTCGCTATGACATCAGCCAGCTCTTTAAGTACCCTCGGATGAATCCCATTGGGCCCCATTGACTTATAGGGATCAAGCTGGAGCAGCAAATCCTACACAAGTTCGGGGTTGGTTGGGAGTTTATCATTCTTGCAGTCATGGTTCTCTAGCCCAGGGCCCTGGGGGTCCCAGAGCCCATCATCGCTGTTGAAGACCAAGGGGAAGAAAGCATTAAACGTCTCTGCTTTGTCTATGTATGGTGGAACCAAACTCCCCCAGACCCCGAGGGACCGAGGATGGGACTCTGCCAATCCAAATTAGCCAGCTGCAGCTTGCAAAGCCAGGGTCTACTCACTGCGAATAAGATCATGAAGTTTTACAAGGAAAGAAGGCTAAAAAAAATAAATCTTTGCATTCTTCTCTGTTGTCCCTGTGGGCAAATGTTAAATCAGTATCTTAATTAGCTGTAATATGGCACTTGCTCTTACTTCCGTTCAAAATAATTGCTTAATTTCCTTATCACAAGCAGTGAGGGAGGAGGGCTGGCAGAGCCACCTCTTTGTATAAAGATGGGTAACTTATACTGTGAGTAAAGACAGTTCTTGATTACTTTGACCTTTCATCGTTATAGCTTTGCTTAATATTGTAATTAGCATATGTGCTTTGTTTAACTGAGAATGTGATAAAAAGTAATTCCTTCAGGGGTATTTTTATACACCAGAGATGATTGAGAATTCAGTGAACGAGTGATTTTCCATTTTCTTTCCTGTATCCTCTTTTTTCAATGTATTTTAATTTCAACTCGTGAGAACTATAAAGTTAAGCCAAACCTCAAATTATTGCATCCTTTTGCTTGGCAGATTGAAAGATATCACTGGCATCATTTAGCCTAACTCCCTGGAATCATCATTTGGGACAAATAAGCCACTAACACTTAAAAAAGGTGTGAAAGAAGAGGACAAATCGGAGCATGAAAAAAGTGCTCCACTGGTTGAGTAAGGGAGGCAAATCCAGTACAATAACTGAAGGGGCCTGAAATATGCCAAAGTAAATTTAGGAGTATCTTGGCCACTTGTCTAAAAATTAAAAAATCACCTTCTGAAATAGTCTTTTAACCAGTGCTGGAGATTTACTTTTCAGTACATTCATCAGGGTAAAGATTTGGCTGAATTCTGTTGAATCAACAGAAATTCTGTTGATTCCCCATCTAATATATTACATTACCTCATGTGTGCAAAAAGCTAAAGTAAGGAACCCACTGTTACCTGCTTGTCCCAAGCCTTCTTTCCTAAGTATATACTTCCACAAAATTTTCTAGGGATGTGGAAATGCAAATTGGAGACTTTCCTCTGTTCCTTTATTATATCCTTCCCCTCTCCCTACCCCACACCAAAAAAAAAAAACCATCATTTTTTGGCTTTGCAGGCAGCAAGTTCCACAAAGAAATGACTTTATCTTTTTTTGAAGCAGGTGAGCAGGAGCAGTAATCACTCTATGGAAATCATGTGAGTTGAGCATAAGATCAAGCATCCTTATTCTTCATCTAGAAAGAACTATATAATTTTTTGAGTTTATTTTAAAGTATTGTGTAAGCATGGACCCAGAAGGAAAACCCTCTTAAAGCAAGATATTTAAAAATGGTAGTTTTATCTGAAATGACCAGGCACAAACAGAAATCATTTATGAAGCTATGCAGAGAGACATGAAATGGTAAATTACCCTCCTTGTGCCACCCCGCTCTTTTTATTTAGAATGTGGCGAGCTCAGTTCTAAAATTGTGTTATAAAGCAGAGGCACCACACTTAGGAGCTTGTGAAGTTTATCAGCAAAGCATAAAGCGTTACCTAATCCCCAAGGAGAGCATGCATGTCTTCTCTAATTATATTGCTTTAAATATATACACGTCAAGTGTGTGCTTTGTTTTGCAAGAGGCATTTTTCTTGGCAGCAGACAGGAGTGCCCCAGCCTTTATACTGGAACCTCCACTCCTTTGCACTAAGGCCTTCATTTTGTGCTGCAAAACTCTGCTTGCTATTTCTAGTAAATCACTGCATTTTCATTCTCCTTTTCCAAAGCAGACCAGTGTGAGTAAATCAGTACTTCTCACTACTAGAAGCACGATGTATCTAACACCAAATATTCATCAAATATTAAACCCTGTGGAAAGAAGGTCCCTAAAGCAAATTGATTCTTAAAAATGGGTCTGTTTATCTTAGTAGGACCAGACAAAATTGCTCAACCAGCAACCCTCAGCAAGATGTTTGTCAAGTATGAAGCCTCCTGACAGTACTCACCCTCATGAGTGGTGAAATAAAGTTATTTTTCATAGAATAGAACCATAGAATGCTTTGGGACAGAAGGGACCTTTAAAGGTCATCTAGTCCATCCCCCCTGCAATAGGCAGGGACATCTACAACTAGATCAGGTTGCTCAGAGCCCCATCCAGCCTGGCCTTGAATGTTTCCAGGAATAGGGCATCTACCACCTCCCTGGGCAACCCATTCCAGTGTTTTACCACCCTCATTGTAAAAAATTTCTTCCCTATATCTAGTCTGAATCTACCCTCTTTTAGTTTAAAACCATTACCCATATCTCCCTCATCAAAAAGCGAGATGATGACTGTGTACAAGGCATGATTAGCAGGAGGGAGAAGAAAGAGGGTCAATATATCTTTTGGAGGGAATTGTTTCATTCATTTTTCCTTGATCTTTTTGAAGGAGGGTTTGTTTCCTTTATTGGTCATATATCCCACTTGAAGCCAATGGGAATCTGTGCTTCCACCCTTTCCCCTTTTCCCACACACACTGCATACACTGCACAGCTATGGGTGTAGCTTAACTGTTGTGCACAGACTGTATTTCTTGTCCAAAGAAGAGGGATTATTTTGTAAATATAGAATTAAAGACTCAGGAATTAATGACCTTTTTGATAGTCAAAGAAGTGCAGCTGGATACAGGAGGGGACCGATCCTTGTAAGGTTACAGGGTACCATGGGCAAATGTAATCTCTAAAAGAGTTGCAAAAGAACAGGAGTTATGGATCAGATACCTAGCAGTAAGCTTCACTCCACTGCTTGGATTCTGGTGCCTTCTGGAGCAAAGCAGGTTGTTTTTTGAAGTTGCATGATATGGCATTAATAAGAGCAACCCACAGTTCAGCCATTTGTAATGGCAATAAATTAATTTTTAATGGAAGAAAATGTCAAATAATCTTTTCTTCAGACAACTTCAATATAGTGCAGAGCTACTGGCCATGGAGTACAATGCAAACTACTATTTTCAATCAGTCTCTTGCCAAGACAGGAAAGGAGTGACTGGTTATTTGTATTAGCCTCGCTGCAAGGCTAGCAGGAATCTCACCTGGACCCAGTTTGTAAAGTGGGGAAAAGCATGTTATACCATGGTCTGAGTTAGCTGTACACATTTTCCAAAATAAAGTCAGACAGTCAAGCTAGTGCTGGCTTCAGAAATCCTGTGGAGTTGAATAGATATAAGACTGTCTGTGTTCTAAGAGAGGAAGTCTTTCCTGCAGAGCCTTGAACTGAGAGTGATGTCCCATAAGTAGCACACATTTTCTTGAAGACCAAACCATTTAGTAAGTAATTAGATGCCTGCAATGAAGGCAGACGCCAGACCCTAAAGTGATGACAACTGCATGGTCTCGGGGTGCTCATAGGCTGCTTTGTAGGTTGAGCAATACCTGCAGACCATGAGAGGACCATGCTGACTGACACAGTGGTCCCAGTCCTCTTCTGGCACACAACAGCCACACAGAGGCCAAGGGATGGCCCTAAAGTAGGTGGGTCAGTAAGACTCACGCTCTTACAGAAACAGATATTGCCTACAGTGAGGGAGGTGGGAAATTTCTTCCTCTGAACAGAGCATCAGTGTGATCCAAGGAGCATTAGTGGGAGCCAAGCCAATTTACATTTATTTGAAATTAAGGTGATTGATAGTTTACTTTGGAATTACCTATAGGACTGTCTATAGGTGTGTAGCAGTACTGTGCAGTATGATTGCATAAGCCTCTAGGGTTTTGATCATACCTCAGTTTTCCTCAGTAGCTAAATCCAAAATCCCCTCTGGTTTTCTTGATTCCTTTATTTAGTTAGGTTTTTTATTTGTTCAAATTTATAGACAAATAATAAAGCTGCCTTGCTGGTGCTCTAGAGACTTTGACTGTACATTAAAAGTAGAACACATGAATGCAGCAAACAGACACAGCAATCTCCCAAAACACAGACTGATATCCCAAATCCTGATAACTATTCTCTTCCCAAAAGCCAGTAAAAGATATAGATTTTTCATATGTCCTGTTTCAAATCAGGAGTTGAAGTGATTTTCTACGTTTTCAGACCTAACTCAGAAAATGCAAGTGTACAAAGCCCAGAAGGAATCTGTGGAACATCAGCTATAGAAAAAGAGCACAAAAGGTAAACTTTGAAGTGGGAAAATATGAGACCTTCACATTTTAGGGACATTCATATTGTCATATTGGTTGAGACTTTCTGACCAACATAGTTTCCTACAGAAAATTATTTACCAAATATTTTTTGTAGGAAAACACCTTTTTTTGTTTTGAAATTTGTCACTGGGAAACACTGAAATGGCTTTTTGCATTTTTTATTTAAAATGTTCTTTTCAAAATTCATAGTTTTATTTTTATTTATTTTTAAAATTTTCTTTTCTCCTGTTCTTTTCTTACCAGTAAATCAAGGAATTTCAGGAAAACGGGGCTTAAGAAGCCACCTGGGTTTTACTCCTCTTCCAAAGGAAGAAACACTTAACCTAAACCCCACCTGACAGATGACTACATAACCTGTTTTTTGAAGGCCTCCACATTCATGTTACCCCCAGGGTAAGCAGCATGTGCTCTCAGTTTCATGCTATGAAAGCACCAGCCTGGTGAGTTATAACACAGCCTTTGCATTATTTCAGACACATATTGAATTGCAAAGGAAGATGTCCTATAAGATCATGGTTATGCCTTGGGCCGCAAGGGATCAGAGTAGCCTCATGACCAGATGTTGTGAAATGCAGATGGTGTCCATCTGCTCTAAACAAGGATTGTCCTCAACAGTAAGGAAGCAAGCCGGTGTGCATGCTTGTCTTCAGACCCAGAGATTGGTCCTTGTCTCCTGTTTAGCAGAACAGGTATAAACACTATGTTCCAGTGTGCCTTTCCCAGCTGGTGAAGATTCCCCACTATCATAAGATTTGTGGTTTTGTTGATTGTGCTTTTTTCTCACAAAGTCTTATCAACATTTTTCATTTGGTGGCCCGCTCTTGTGTCATATGTATTTTTTTCCTTTTCATCCCTATCCAGAGATTTTCAGCACTACTCACCTCCTACTACATTCAAGTCCTCAGATCTAGCCTATGTCTTTGAAATGCAAGGAACATTTCCTTCCTTTTCTCTATGCACAGACTATACCTTTTTATATTAATATATCAATTATGTGAATTGTCTCACCAAGTCTATTCTATAAATTAAATCACGTTCTGATCATCTGCATGAATAATTTCAGGTTCTCAGATGTATTTCCTATGTTTTTTATCTTATATACAGAAATCTAAAATGTTTGGCAGCCTACGCTACAATCCACTTTGTTACTCCTACAACCCTATAGTGAATACATATCTTTTCTAGTTTCTTGGCCTTTGTCCAAGTCAGCAAGTCAGCATTGTTTATACTCATTTGTAGTCCATTGTCCCATACTAGTCTTGGTCTTGAATTAAAACACTCCTCAATAGATTTGCAAAACAATCTTCAAAGTTTCTCTTCCTCTTTTATGTGTTTTGGACTCTGTCATCAGTCAATGAATGACTCATGAAATATTCTTGGATGAAGCAGTGAGAACCCTCCTGACTGCACCATCTGCTCAGCCATACATTTGTCTACTGGATGCATCTTTGTCCCTTTAATTGAGGGACAGATGGGAGTCCCCAGTCCTTCACTTTTCTTTCCAGTATCTTGCAGTCACTTTGGATCAGTGTAGGATCATTAGCAGGGCTCATATGACCGAGCAGAACCATGCCTTGGCTGGCGGTCTGGATGTGCCTCAGCAACCTTCAGCAATATTTCACCTCCCAGGTACTCTCTGGCACATCTCAAGGATTCTCTGGGCCTCTGGGCAGAGGCTGTCCCCTACCATCCTCACATGGGATTTTGTAGTCATCACAGCTTTTTGTTTTTCCCTGGAAATGTTGACAACTCTGAATCTCCTGTCCTTTGTGGTGTGTGGTTTCTGCTCCACCACGAGTGGAGATGGATATGCATTTCAGAGCTGTACTTGTGCACGCTCTCAGCAGGTATCTGGAGCAGGTTCCCTTTCCCTGCAGCGTTTAATTCTTCCTCTGCTGCCAGCCCGGCTGCAGAGGCTGCAGCTGCACACTTCTCTGTCCTGGAAGACCTAGAATTCATGCTGTGCAGCATGCGGCCCCAACTGCACCCCCAGGGGATGCCGAATTCACTATTGATACACAGTCCATTCAGATCCTTGCCGATTCCCCTTGAATTCCCATCTTTAAGCTCCAGGATCCCCTCTTGCTT
Source organism: Theristicus caerulescens (assembly GCA_020745775.1). NCBI lineage: Eukaryota > Metazoa > Chordata > Aves > Pelecaniformes > Threskiornithidae > Theristicus > Theristicus caerulescens. The sequence goes on along the minus strand of CM036559.1, from coordinate 121,617,795 downwards.
AGTTTCCTGTTCCCTGGGCTGCTGGCTTTCAGTCCTTCTTGCCTTGCAGAGTCCCAGTCCCTTGCTTAGTGGCATAAGTAAATTAAAGATCCTTGATCCCAAATTCCCAAGCTGTAAATGCACTCATTTAAGTCTCTGCCCCGTCAGGAGTGCAGACTACCCAGCTGAGCTCACTTTCAACCTGCCCTGGAAGCTGTCCCTGAGTATGCAGTGGAACAAATGACATGTAGACAGATATTTTCTCCTCTTCTTCTTTATTTTACTACCATGTAATTTTTGAAATTTCTCAATTTTGGGGGAAAAAAAAGATTCTGGCCAAAAAATAAAATAAAGCAGGTTTTTGGCATTTTGTAACTTTGCAAAATCTGGAAAGTTTTGAAAGCTGAAAGTGGAACTGAAGACAAAGAAAGAAAATAAAATGTGATATTTGTGATTTTTTTTCCTTTCCTATACCTGTTCCATCGATCCTTTCTTTTTTTTGTTGTTTTTTTTTTTGCTGTTGCTTTTCTTTTCCACAATTGGCCACGTAAATGAACAATCTACATTTTAAGAATAGAATAGAGCTAGACCATCGCATTTCAGTATCCACAAAATGGACATTAAAAAGAAATATGCTCATTTTATGCTACATCACCTTTTTATCAGTTCTCATCAATACTAGTACCTTCCTGACTTCTCAGTAACCAACATCAGCCACTGCAGTGCACAGCAGTGATGTTGTGCACTCCCAAGAAACTCCCCCAAACAAGGAGGCTCTTGCAAAATGCGCTGTCTTGCAAATGCTTGCAAAATATCCCTCTCTGAGGGCTTCAAGACATAGCTCTGTGTGAAGCACGTTATGGTGACTAATTGAGGCAGAAACAGCATGGATTGCAGCAACTGTGGTCAGACACCTCCTTGGTGAGATGGAAATGAGAAAGTATCGTGCCTTTCTGCTAACCCTGAGGGTGCCTAGGGCAGCCAGATGACTTTCAGCCATCTGCTCCCTGCAGGAAGGATACTTGTTACTGTCTGCCAGAGGGAGCATCTGCCCGAAAGCAGGCATCTGGCAGGGCGAGCCCTACACGGCACTGGTCACGCACATCGGCTCTGGGCACATCTCACTACACTGACTCACAGCCACCATGGAAGCAGTGCACCCTCAGTTCTCCTCTTTCACCCCAGTTCACCTTGTTCCCCAGCGTCACAGAAGAAAATGAAGACACGCTTCACTGGCAAAGCATAATGGTTCTTAAATTATATTTACAAGTTTGGAAACAATCAATCACCTATAAGAAGAAATCATAAAGCATGATTCTAAGGCATATATATAAAGCAAACATGATGTTTTCCTAAATCCTTCTGTGTCCTATCTTTTCCTTCACTTATGCCACACATCAGCTCAGGTTAAGTGGAGCAAATCTGGTAGTAACAATTGGATTAGATAATACTGATTATTCTTCCTAAATTTGTGTCTCACCATTACAGCAAAATCTTTACAAAAAGTGTTAGAGGCAAGAGGTCAAGATAAGGATCTGGCAGAATCTGTGTTATCCAAAACCTTTTGGACCACAGTTCTCCAATTTGGAGAAAACTTACTTTAAGCATGGTTTTTACATGCTTTTCTATTGCATTTTCATTTTCTAAGTGTTTCTTAATCTAATGGTTACTCCTCAATTCTTATTGGCTAGATTCATAATTTTTATTTATATTAGCATTTATTATTGTTTTTCCACAGATTTATCATTAGTACCCTTAATCTTGCATTTTATTACTAACCAAAGCCAAGTCTAGTAAAGAATTAAAACATGCTAACAAAAATATTCACATTTATATTGTAACCAACAAATAAGACCTCTATAAACTTTCTAAGCAGTAGAATAACTACAGCATATCTGCCATGCAGGTCCCTCATACAAAGCAACTTTCTTAGCCCTAATTTTTCCCAGTTTGCATTTCCAAGAGCTAAACTCCTCAGTAAACACCCATTTGTGATATGTGACCAGCTGGAGTTCTCAATGAATTCCAACCTTTTTTCCCCAGAAAGTACTAGATTTGGCTTCCTGCTTTTAACTGTTATGACTCTAATATAATTTCTTAAAATCCAGTCGTTGCATGTTTTAAGAGAGATCTCATCTCACATCCATTGACATAGAACTTGAAGCAAACTCAGACCAGGAACTAGGCACTGCTGACAGCTTTAGGAGGTTGAGTGTCACCACAGGGCAGTGGTTCACTGCTCTCATAGGATTACCAGGCAAGAGCTGAAAATCACACAGCTCCCAGGTTGTAAAACCTAACTAATCAAATGTAAGCACTTCTCTTGTTGCATCTCCTCAATTTTATGAGTCTCTCTTCTCTCTTTATGAGACTGAACAACGGCCAGATAACCCATCGTCCCTGACAGACAATAACATTGAAGAGCTCCAGAGAAACCCCAATGAAGAAAAGCTGTGGTTTTTTATTTCAGGCATTTTATATTTCTGTTGCATGTTGTTTTAATGAACTAGAAATTATCTGTTAGGTAATTGTTACTTTGCTAACAGTTCCTCTAAATTATTACAGGATCCTAAGTCTACTAAACAGGAGGAGAGACACAAGTTAATATCGTTTTTATTTCCAAAATCAAAGCTATTGCCTCCTGTGCCAGTACAAAAGAATGTCAAAACAAAATGAGCTTCAGCTTGCATCCATGATTACAGCCTTGCATATCTTCCTAAGTGACACTGATCCACTTCACCCTAGGGAAACTTCCAAAGGAAATCCCTTTTGAAATTGCTTTTATAACTTATTTTATATACACTATATTTTGATTTCCCAAACTTTTTTCAAAATATATTTGTTGAACAATATATTTAAAGATTCTAGAGTACTAAATTCTCACAGATCAACCAAATAATTAACTTATACTTCACTGGCCAAATCTTTATCACTATAGTGTGCTAAGACCATGACTTTATTACTACATTACCTTTGCTTTTTACTTTGTTGCTAGCCAAAAACCATTCCAGTTAACAATTTCAGTTTAATTTTCCTGTGCAGTTAACATGCTCTGCCGCAGGAAGCTGCTACCCTTCTGTGAGTAAAATGCCAACTTCAGTGGATTATGCCAGGAATTCAGTTATATCAAGAAGCTAGAGTCTTAATCAAAGGGATTTTTCAAGGTCTGCTTCTTTTCTGTCTACATTTCTGTTAGTCTAAAAAAATCTTTGTAAGGTGAATGTATCAAGCAACACATATTGAGAGCATCAGACTGTCTGCAGTACAAAACCAAATTATCTGTTTTCCATTATTTGGAAACTTTAATCTCTATGCAATTAATCAGAAGTACAGGCATAATTTAAAGGTACATTCTTGTTGCTGCTAGGAAGCTATTTGTCACGTAATAGTCTTCATTCCCAACAGTGGACAGTAGAAGCCAACATGAAGCCTCACCAGTGGGTGAGTCTCGATTACACTGAGTTCTTGCCCAAGAAGGGGAAATTTGATTACTGACAACAAACTCACAAATAAACAGTGGTCACTCAGGACTTCACTACAGTTATAGGAGGTGGTTTCTCCAGGATCTTCTCATTAGCAAGAGAACAACCAGCAGCCCATAATCTGTGATGCAATACTTGTAGTTTTGTTCTTTTGTGCAGCAGAGAACTAATACACTCACCTGCCAACTCCTTGTGGCATTTTGTTATTATCCACAGTTATATGAAAACCTTGGTTTTCATGGCCTCACATGTAATAGTCTACCTACCTCTTTTTGCCTGCAAAGTGTTTTCCTCTAAACATCTGCAAGCAAATAATTTATTTCAATGGTCCTCCAAACTCACTACTTGTGTCACATCTTCTGGTTCCCCTTTAGCACTGAGTGTTTTCCATTTATCACTGGGGTGCAATCCTTTTTTGCACCCCTGCCAAAACTCTGAGGTACCACATTGTTAGTGACACTTCCAGTAGTGACCCTTTCAGTAATTCCAGTATTAGTGACACCTTTTTTTTGCAGTAATTCCTGCAAAAGATGGACTTTGTCACAGAATGCTAGAAGTATTTAGCTTAGAAGGGACCTCTGGAGGTCATCTAAACTTACCCCCAGCTCCGAGAAGGACTAGACTCAAAGTTAAAATAGTCAGGGACTTGTCAAGTTGAGTTTTGCATGTGTCTAAGGATGGAAGTCCCTCAGCCTCCCTGAGCACCCATCCAAATGCTGCATAACCTTCATCATGAGGATTTTTTTTCCTTATACTGAATCAGTTTCCCTTGTTGCAACTTCTAACCATTGCCTCCTGTCCTTTCACTGTGGACCTCTGAGAAAATGCTGGCTGCATCTACTCCACAGCTCTCATTAAGAAAGTGAACAACTGCAACTCAATCACACCTTAGCTTCCTTTTCTTCAGGCTAAACATATCAAGTTCCCATAAGTCATACACATTTCCATGGCAGTGGTCCTTCACTGTGCTCTCTCCAGTTTGTTGATCTCTGTCTTGCACCAGGAACTCTGAAACTGGACAGTGTAGTCCAGATTCAGATGTCTTCTTCCCTAGTGTGAAAGTAAAACCTCAGAAGTTCAGTATTTGGATTTGCAACTTGTTCTGGTTTTGCATTTGTAGATAACCCAACACCATGGAGCTCTGCACCTGTGTGGGTTTTGTCTAAAGTGGGGAGAGGTATTGGTATAAAAAGATTATGGGCTTCAAGCCTGGAAGTTCTTAACATCATGCATGAAAAGCATACAAATAAGTGCCTTCAGGACTGGTGCCACAGACAAGCAAAACAGATAGGACTGAGACTATTAGAAGAAGCTTTGATAAGAGAAGAAAATAGAAAGTATTAGGATATCCAAATTGTGGAAGATTTTGTAGAACATGGAAGCTATGTGCACATGCTGACACTTGTCAAGATTACAGAGGCCGTAAGTTAAAACCTGTAAAATTAATCAAGCATATCATTTCTGTAGGCAGAAGACAGCTGATAAGTGACCCTGGCCTTCCTGCTGAACACTGGGCTCACTGCTGTGCACATTTACCTTCTATGGAAAGATTCATGAGCTATGTCTCAGCCAGACGGAGGAGAATCGGCGCTCCATCAGCAGGCCTGGGGGTCCAGGCTGCAGCTGAGCCCTGCAGCTAAACTGGAGAATTCAGAAGTGAATCAGAGCATCATGGAGAGCTCAGGGGCAGCAGGAGGTACCTAACAATGCCAGTGCCAGCCCAGGAACTTCCTCACCCAGCTGAGGACCTGGGGAGGAGCTGGACTCCACCAAAGCATCTCCTTCTGCAGGCAGTCAACAGGAGCATATTTATAGCTGCTGCCTAAAACCTGCCTTTACAGAAGGCGTGTGCACGTAGGAATTACCTCCTTTTCTTTTACTCTGATCCAGCTATTTTACCATGGTGAGATGTCACAGAAAAAGAAAATTTTAAAACATGTTTCTTTGGTACTATAATTTTATTTTTTTAATAATATGGTTCAACATCTCTTACCCTTAAAATCAACCCTTTTTTCTCCATAATAAAAGTAGCCCGCTATGAAAAAATGTAAATACAACAATTGACAATGAAATAGGATGTTAGTATAAAATGTCTGACTACGACTGACAGAATGTACTTTGGAAAGGTTCATTTTCCTCTACAGCATAAGATGAAAAATAGTTGTCATCACTCTCCTGCAAACCAGCCACTATAATTTCTATTTCATAACAATGTAATTATTGTGAGATGTTAAGTGCACTGTAAAAGATGCTTGAACTCAATGAAGGGTCATTAAAATTTATCAACCTCGCTTCACAGAGGTCTTGATGATTTTTCTGCCTTTTGATTTCAGCTAATATGGCCTCACTGACCTCAAGTTTCATTTAAATGTCAGGTTAAACTTAGATGCCCAGCATGGCTAAATTCTGACCACCCACTTTGATGTCAATATATATGGCTAGACTGATACAACCCACATTCATAGGCATATTTTATTTTTTTAAGTAGTCAGAGAAGTAGCTAACTTTGTTTAAGAAGAGAAAAAGGGACAGTGATGGGAACCAGTTCAGGACAGGAAGCCCAGGTATCAGTCACCTAACTCAGAAAAGAGAGAACCTGCAGAAAGCAGTGTCTTTGACAGAGTATTTCTTCTGTGTTAAGGAATAAGACAATGTCATTTGACTCTTTTTATACTCAGTATGCTTCTACCAGCTTGGCTTACAAGTCTTCGGAGGTTAATCAAGCTACTGCCATGAAAATCTCCCAACAGCTATCCCATGAACCAAAAGAGAGCGTGTCATGTTATGACAATGATTTTTATAAGTGAATAAAAACATACATATCTGAGAGAGAAGGATAGATGTTGCCTTTGTAGCAAAGGGTATATTAGCTGTTCAGACAGCACATGAGAAGTATCCTTTATTCTGATAGGCAGACCTTATGATCAAAGTTCCTTTCTAATCATACATGCTGACACGTTCAATTTCCTTGGCTCATTTCAAAATTCAGCTCTTTGTTTCGACTCTAGGTTTCAGACACTAGCAGTCAACAGCATGAACTGTCTGGTGAACCCTCATATAAAAAATCACAGGTGAAATCCCCCAAATACAGAGTTTTATAAATTATCAGATTTAGAAGACAACACTTAGTAGCCCTAGTTGTTTTCGCGAGGAGCCTTCTGTGTTTTAACATTCAAGATTTACACACTAAAGTTTATGACTGAGACAAAAAGGCTCTCCTCTGCCAGTTAGGATAGGTCTGAGTGCATTCACATAAAACGAGAGGTTTTCTCTTTGGATTTTCCTAAAAAAGCATTCAATAGCCCCCAAAATATCATATGAAGGGGGAAAAAAAAGGACATTGTAATGATTCCCATGGACCTTCAAAGTACTTCGTGTAACAGACTATTAAAGAATACCAATGCTCCAGCTGCCAAAACATTGGGTCTCTGGATCTGATTCAATTTAAGGAGCTAGCAGACTAGAAGTCTGCCACCAGAAATTATATTTAGCATCCTCCTATCTTCATCAATCTATCTTAATATCAATCTATCTTAATATCTTCATTAATGACATAGACAATGGGATTGAGTGCACCTTCAGCAAGTTTGCAGATGACACCAAGCTGAGTGGTGCAGCTGACACGCCTGAGGGACAGGATGCCATCCAGGGGGACCTGGACAAGCTTGAGAAATGGGCCCATGTGAACCTCATGAGGTTCAACAAGGCCAAGTGCAAGGTCCTGCACCTGGGTTGGGGCAACCCCTGGTATCAGTACAGGCTGGGGGATGAAGGGATTGAGAGCAGCCCTGAGGAGAAGGACTTGGGGGCACTGGTGGGTGAAAAGCTGGACATGAGCTGGCAATGTGTGCTTGCAGCCCAGAAAGCCAACCGTATCCTGGGCTGCCTGAAAAGAAGCATGGCCAGCAGGGTGAGGGAGGTGATTCTGCCCCTCTACTCCAGTCTGATGAGACCCCACCTGGAGTACTGCATCATTAAAATATATCCCTTTGCTCAATCTGCCATATACTGTTCCTAGCTAGCCAGGACATAAGTTCTGTCTATTCTGATTGATATGACAATATTCACACTGTACTGAAGCAAATTATTACTGGTGTACTTAATGGAAAGCTCCTTCCAAAAAACCACCTGTACACACAGATCTTGCCAAGCACTCACTTGATACCAAAATTAAATGATCACAGTCACCCAACCCCATAAGTTAACTCAAAATACAGTCTTATGCAAGTGTGCCCTCCTCCCCACCCCATCATACTGTGCTCTCCTTCTTCCCCTTAACCGTATATGCACTTAGATACACACATTTCAGTGACAGCTTCACCTTAAATGTATGAATGGATGGATTTTTCCCATACCTCACACCATTTGGAGTTGATGGGACTGTACTCTCACTTTCAGGAGTAACCCTTTGGACTACAAAGCTCTAGAGAAGTGACAGTGTGTTATCTTGGGTTGATGTTATGTGTGTTTCCTAGTCCCAGCACCAGAACAATAATGACAATCTCCAATTTGCCTTCTAAATGCTATTTCCTCATTTATCCCTTTCTTTAAAAAAAAACAAAACAAAACAAAAAAACAAAACAAAGACAGGACGAATGCTGGAAAGTAGATTTGCTTCTGCCTTGCCATCTGGGCTGTGGGTATTTTTGGCTGCCATTTGCTTATGTGAGTCTTGAAGCTTGTCCTTGTTTACTGCATTGAAGCAGAGCTGGAGCATGTCAACTCTCATTGCTGTTCCTGTGGTAAATTCTTCTCCAGCTTTAAACTCCCCTTGGGTGCCCTTCATTTGGCACCTAGCTCTGATTTCATGCTTTTTTCTTGTCAGCAAGTCTCAGACCATTAAATCCCTACAACTCACAGACATCCAACTTTCATACTGCCAAGTATGGTCTTGTGTCATGGAGTTCACTTTGCCTTTGGATTGTCCAATGGTCCCACAAGAGTCAGTTCAATTTAACATCATCCTGCATTAATGATTCACAATAATATGGATCAGATGCTTTCTCAATGCTGGACCTCAACAGGCTGGAGAAATGGGCTGACAAGAACCTCATGAAGTTCAACAATGGGAAGTGCAAAGTCCTCCACCTAGGGAGGAACAACCCCATGCACTAATATATGCTGGGGGCCACCCACCTGGAAAGCAGCTTGGCAGAAAAGGACCTGGGGGTCCTGGTGGACGCCAGGTTGAGTAAGAGTCAGCAATGTGCCCTTGCTGCAAAGATGGTGAACAGTACCCTCAGCTGCATTAAATAAAGTATTGCCCATAGGTCAAGGGAGGTGATCCTTCCCCTTTATTTAGCACTGGTGAGGCCACACCTGGAGTACGGTGCCCAGTGCTGGGCTCCTCAGTACAGAAGAGTCATGGACATACTGGAGAGAGCCCAACGAAGAGCCACAAGGGTGATTAAGGGACTGGAGCACCTCTCCTATGAGGAAAGGCTGAGAACTGGGACTGTTTAGGGAGATCTTATCAGTGTCTATAAACATCTGAAGGAAGGGTGCAAAGAGGACGGAGCCAGGCTCTTTTCAGTGACAGGACCAGACGTGATCGGCACAAACTGGAACACAGGAGGTTCCCTCTGAGCATCAGGAAACACTTTTTCCTATGAGGGTGAACAAGCACTGGCACAGGTTGCCTAGGGAGGTTACAGAGTCTCCATATTTGGAGATATTAAAAAAATGCCTAGACAAGTCCTGGCAATTGGCTCTAGGTGGCCCTGCTTGAGCAGGGGGATTGGACCAGATGACCTTCAGGAGTCCCTTCCAACCTCAACCATTCTGTGATTCTGTCTGAAAAGGAATAACAGCTTATTTCCCTTGTATAATCTTTCAACCAGCCTAAGTGACAGTGTCAAAATTGAATCATCTTGTCACATGTAGGGGGAAGGGTGGGACCGTTACACTGGGATATTGTGGGTGTTTTAGTGACTGGAAGTGAGTATTATGTGCAGTTGGGATGAGAATAATTAGGATTGCCAGGTTTTCTTGCTAGTTCCACTGCTGCTTTGATGGATGAAATAGCTTAACCTCTCTGTGCCTTACTTAATCCACATGAATAATGCAAACACAATTTTTTCCCTTATATAATTACCACTGGATGAGGTTTATCAATTAATATCCTTCACATGCTTTGAGATCATTATGTGAAAGGCACCACACATAGTATTAACATCAATTATTGAAGTGAGCATATTAACAGGAGACAGAGATTAGCAGGAGAAAAATATTAAAGACCAAATTAACATGTGGCTTTATGGGGATGTACAACTGGTTGACACAAATATTACTTATTAGTTAAATATAGCCTATAGAAATGTGTGTGTTACACATATGGGTATTGACAAATGCAGTGCCCATTTGAACAAGGCTCAGGCTGTCTCCAAACCTCAGAATAAGAAACTGAGTCAAAGCATAATTAAGGGTGCAAGCTCAAAACTCAGTCATTAGTGTGAGTTGTCTTCATTAAAGCAGCCTTCCTCATGCAGTCACTTCAGCCACATATTCTTCTTTCCTCTGACCAAAAATCAGCAGCACTGCTTTGAAATAAATATTTGAGCATTAAATCATTACAGACTTTTCATAATTGAATTATATTTTTTTTGCCAGCAAGGCAATTAATTTCAAAATAGCTCAGCCAAGGACAAATTCAGGCTGTGGAAATGGAAAATAACTGGTCATGCTTGAAGAGAATGGTAACAAAGCAGCAAGAGATCTTTTGTGTTTGATGGTTTGTAGAGAACCAGGCACCTTGGCTAGCATTTGCCACAAAGAGGACAAAACCAAGAAACAGCATGGAGAGGAAGAGACCACAGAAGGTAACGTTTGAAAAGGGAGCTTAACGTGGTTTTGAAGCTGTATTTGAAATAGTGCAGATAAAACTTTTAGAAATGTTTTGTCATAAAGCCAGTTTTGATCACAGCTCTAAATTATTGACACTGTGTACTAAATTACTGTCAGCGTAATCTTTACTTTTTTATATTTCATTCTGTAAGAACTTGGTTGTTGGTATTTACCATTAGGAGAAATAGTTTGATGAAATTTGGAAGACTAAGCCTCAAAGAGAGGTAACGTGTCGTTGAAGGTGGAGCTATTGTCAAATGGGCAGTAGAAAAGGGAGATATGCAGGTTTGGAAGAGACTTCTAGTATCCTACCCTGCTGCTCTCTTTCGGAGTAACCATCCCAGCATTGCTCTTGAAAGAAGATTTTGGCTTTTCAGTTTAAAAAAACAAAAGATAATAATATCTAAACTGAATTTTTGTGACCCTGTCACAATCCTTCACATGCTTATTCCTCACTTCAGGATTCCTGCTAGGCTGGCAAATCCCAAAATGTTCCGTTGTTTAACTCTTGGCAAAACTATTTGACACATGACAGGAAATCAAGACCAATCAAGTTGCCCCACACACAGAGAAGGCAGCAGGCAGAGAGCAACTGAACCATTGCGACTTCTAGAATCTCTTGGCAATGCTCTTACTGAAACGTTACGTAGCAGTTAAGATAGATAGCAACGCTTTTATCTATTCCCTCTATGATTACCTAAAAGGAGGACACAGCCCTGCAGCCAAAACAGCATGCATAAGAAAGGAGAGTAAGGTTAGCATTTAAAGTTTAGCTGAACACTTCCAAAATTTCACAAACTACTTCTTCTAATTTCCTGAGCTCTATAAGTTTACTTATTTCCTGTTATTGAGACTTGCGCTTTTTTAATATCTGTTGCATTAATATAACAGTCTCCCAGAATACTTATAACACCTGCCAATCTGCAACTAGAGAAAAATGATGATGAAGAAGGTTTTCAGTCTAGTAGCCTACATCTAAATAGTCTAAGAGTTATTAAATGCTGTAAATTTTTTCAAGGTCCACGCATAGGAGTCAACTGACTATGCACAAATGTACTTTCATCCACTTTCAGGTCAGTCTCTTATGAAGCGCTGAAGATTTAAGTTCTTTTAGCTAGTTATTTTCATTTTGTCTTAAATCTGTGATGAAAGCTTGATTTAAGAAGCCTCTTGCATTGGAGACCAATCCCTCTGTGATTAAAGGCCAACAGGATATATAATTTTTTGAGCAATACACTGTCTAATGAAGTCATGGCAGTTATAGCTATTGTAGGTTTAACCAGAATTTAATGAAGGGCAGGTATTGCTTAAACTGCATTCCTGTCCAAAAACATGTTATCTGGAAGATGTGAGTATTAAATTTTACTCAACAAAAGGGAAGGTACTCAGCCTGAGGCAGCCTGTAAGTATGTATGTGACTGTTTATGCAACTTCTGATCAGGTTTTGGCTAACACACAGCTCTTGCTAAGGCCTGATGTATGCTGGGAGCCGCACCATTAGGTCAAAGCAAAAGCAACACATAGGCAGGACATGGTGGCCAGGAAGGGCTAAAGATCATGATGCAGCCGTTATCACCTGCAGCTCACCATCTCCTGCAGTCATCATCCTTGCATATTGATTGTTTGGAAGTTTCTTCAGAATCCACCAGCTCATGGAAATGTTATAGACCAAACTTCCAAGCTGGAAGGTATAATGATGTCGGTTTACCCAAAAAGCTTTTCAAGCAGATGCAACAGCAGTTGGACTGCTGAGGCTTTCATGCTTCCCAGTGTGATACAATGGACACCCGCACCATGACGGAGGAGGAAGAATGAACGCTCTCACTGTCAGTCAGGTAACTATTTTACTCACATTTGCATGTGAGTTGCAAGTTAAGAGTTGCAAGTTATGAGTTAGAGACCTTGTGAGTTAGAAGCATCATGAATTAAGTGATGAATTAGTGAATTCATGTGTTTGTTAGACTAACCTGTACAAAGGGGATTGAGTCTTTGTTTGACATGTTTATTTGTTTTCTTTCCAAATGAGCTCATAAAATAAAGTTTAATTTACAGAATATATTGTCCTGTAAGTCTGAGAGATCCAAACAGACCATAATATATGTGTTATAGCAGTTACATGATTAAAATTAAATCCTAAAGTTAACACACCAGTTTATGTGTTACTGTAAATTTGGGCAGCCTCAGCACTTGATAATACTTAGAACAGGTACATCGAGACTTTATGCAAATCTACTGCAGTTTACAATCTGCATATATACTATATTTAATGAGAAAGAAGGAAGTCTGCAGACAATTATACCTAAGGAGGTATGCAGAACTCTACATATCTCCTGTTATTCATAATAGCTATATTTTAGCCTAAATGAAGATTCAAAAAATTATTAAAAAAACCTCAATATTTATATTATATTATGTCTTGTGCAATATTGAAATTGGCTCTTGGAAAATATTTATGGAGACACTCACCATGAAATTAATTTTATTTTGGGGGATTTAGAAGGAATCAGAGTTGTGAAACTTCTTAGGACAGTGTGCAGGAACTGCTTACAAGTTGCTAAAACATTATGCATAAAAATCATTAATTTAAATAATTCTATTTGGGCATTTTTTTTAATGTTTCTTTATCTGAGTTCTGCCACAGAGGTGCAGCCTCATATGATTTAAGACAATTCTCTTCCCTGATCCATCCAGGGAAATCTTTTGGCAATCCGCAGTATTTTGTCATGAGATGGCCTCGTACCCCATCTCACAACCTGCCATCAACAGGATGATGCTGAATCATCACTGCTCACTAATATGTGTTGTGGTCCTTCTGGCTTAATCCATGAAGGATGTGAGGCATGCAAGCAGCATAACCCTTTAGCTCAGCACATCACTAATTTATACCAGCAGCAGCCAAGGCCAGATCTATCATTTAGCTATGGTGCATCTGAAATGACTGCTCTCAGATGCTTTGCACCCTGCTTTGGGCTGTCTGAGCAAGACAGACCTCTACAGCCTTCCCAAGCTGACCACAAAATGTGCTGTCCCTTTTGCTTTTCTTAATCCCTATTGCTGCTGTTTTGGCTATATAGGATGGAGAGGCCTGGTACTTCATTTTCTCTCATTACAGACAAATTAGTTCTTAGTTGGCAGGTTAACCTTCCTTGATTATGTAGTCTATGGGGAGAGATGGGATCTTCCAGTGATGCATATGAGCACTGAAATTAGTCTCTCAGTTAAGTGGATGGATAGATTTCACTGAGATAGCTTTTAAAATGTTAAAAACAAATTCAAGTTATTCTCCTTTTAAACCACTTTTTCTTACTTTTTCCAGGTGCTTACTCTGAAAAACATGCTTATGGAAAAAACTATCCTCAGAGATCAAATAAACCTCTGGCTGCTTTGCTGTGGCCTTGTAGTTGTAGAACTGATCACAGGAAAGAGTGCATGCTAAAAGGTTTGTCTAAAAGAGATAATGTAATTTGAACAATACTGAAATGAATTTTCTGAAAAAGGACTGTCCCTTCCCAAAGACTGTATTTGTGTTTAATTGGGCAGGACTCAATAAATTGGTTGAAGTATGTTTGGGTTTAATTCTATCATATAAATAGCAAAGGTTAAATAAACCAATGGTACAACCCAACACAAAGTTGTTTGCAAACCTTCATAAGGTAGGAGCTTAAGAGACCAAATGGTTCATGCATGACGATTCAACCATCAGCTCGTAGATGGCTTCTGTAGCAGCAGCTGGAGCACGATGGATATCTCCAAGCTGGGAAGAGGCTTCAAATACTAGTGTATTGGGCTTATGTGGCAAGGTTTTTGTAATGGGGACGGGCTGCAGGGGTTGCTTCTGTGAGAAGATGCCAGAAGCTGCCCCCATGTCAGATGGTGCCAGTTTCAGCCAGCTCCAAGGCACTCACACTGGAGCAGGATTCTGGCAGGACCTGTGGAGAGAGGAGCCCAGGCTGGAGCAGGTTTGCTGGCAGGACTTGTGACCCTGTGGGGGACCCATGCTGGAGCAGTCTGTTCCTGAAGGACTGCACCCATGGAATGGACCCACGCTGGCGCAGTTCATGAAGAACTGCAGCCCGTGGGAAGGACTCACGTTGGAGAAATTCATGGAGGACTGTCTGCCATGGGAGGGACCCCACACTGGAGCAGGGGAAAAGTGTGAGGAGAAAGGAGTGGCAGAGACAACGTGCGATGAACTGACCACAACCCCCATTCCCTGTCCTCCTGTGCCACACAGGGGGAGGAGGTAGAAAAATCGGGGGTGAAGTTGAGCCCAGGAAGAGGGGAGGAGTGAGGGGAAGGTGTTTTAAGATTTGTTCTTATTTCTCATTATCCTACTCTGTTGTTAACTGGCAGTAAATTAAATTAATTTCCCCAAGTCGAGTCTGTTTTGCCCATGACAGTAATTGGTAAGTGATCTCCCTGTCCTCATCTCGACCCATGAGCTTTCTCGTTGTATTTTCTCCACCTGTCTTGTTGAGAAGAGGGAGTGATATGGCAGCTTGGTGGGCACCTGACAGCCAGCCAAGGTCAACCCACCACAAGCAGTTAATGTCTCTTACCAGAACAGGAGGTTTGGCGTACTCATCCTGAGAAACAACCTGACCTCTACCCATGAGACTTGAGCCTGTAGTACCAAAATCACAACATTTCATTCAGCTTGGAACTTCCTCCTTTTGAGGAAGTCTGAAGAAGTAGGTGGTATAATGGTTTAGTCAGTAATCAAGAATGTTAACCCAGATAAAAAAAAAAAAAACAGAAATGACATACTGCTTGTTCCCAGCAGATTGTGTCTTTGCCTCAGAGGGACAGTGTTTTGGAGGGAATCTGTTCCTGTATCCTCTAAGCCAAAGACAGGTTTTTGAACAGGAGGCAGACTGGAAACCTCCCATGGTGTACCATATCCCAATCCCAGTGATCATTAGCAGTTAAATGTATTTCTATCCTCTTCAATCCACTGCTTATTTTATGTTAAAACATTGGCTAATTAATGACTACCTTTGAACACCTGAGTTAGACTCATTAAGTTCATTTTAAATAAATCAATAACAGAGACAAAATTCCTGTTGGTTCAAGCAGGCTTTAGAAGAAGTAATTTAGACAATTATTTTTCAAAGGTTCAATTCTAGCAACTGGCAAGAGCTCAAAAAAAGCGCAGCTTCCATCGAGGCCATAAATGCTTTTATAGAAACACTAAAGTCATATTTTCAAGGGAGTTCAGCACCCCAAATTCCCATCCTTTCTGAAAATCTACCTACTTTCTTGATACTAAAATACCTGCTGAGCACTTACTTCAGTCACTAGCTTTCAGAGGCAAAAGCTCTGAGCCATCTACCACTAGCAGAAGGGGACTTTTTACTACATACACATTACCAAAGACAAAACAATTTTCTGAAGAAAAAAGCCATTTTAAGGAATGATTTTGCATTTCCTTTTCTATCTATTAGGAAAAAAGACGGAAGGCAGGTGGAAGAAAACTGCAAGGGGAGAAAATAACTCTTTAGGGAATTGCTAATACTTAACACCTGCATTGATATTTTTTCAGCTAAGACTCTTGTGTATATTATAATCCTATAAATGAAAGATATAAAATCTTGATTACTTTCATGCCTAACTTCTAAATCCCATTAGTGGGGAAAAAATATGTTTGACTACTTTTTCTAAGTTTAAACTGCTAACCCTTTTCATGCTTAATTTTCAAATTATATGGTAAAAGTCCTTCATGGTCAAATGCAAGGACCCCCTCTGATTCTGAGGAAATGAAACAGGCCATTGGTCATTTATAAAAAAATTCCCTAATAACTTACCATCAAGGAAAAATTAACATTCAAAAATAATCAGGAGCCAGATTTTGACTACCTAGGAACAAGCCAAAGCTCTGAAACTGGGAAGTATTCTTCTGTGCCCCAAAACCAGGCACGGGCTTTGGGTGCTAGCTTCCCAAAAGTTTGGAAAAGAGGCAAGACCATAGCCTCATTTCCTTCCATGGATTAATCCTTCACCAGTTACACCAGTAGAAGTTGTTCCAGTGGTTTTGGTAGAATCACTTGTAGGGATTGTATCAGTAAGCAGAACAGAGAAACACACTATACTGCAATGGCTGTTACTTCTGTGTTCCCTAAAGAGACAACCTGCCTGAGCTGAAGAGTGACGCAAATATAGTCATGTTTCACTGCATGCCATAATCAGTGCTACTATAATTATCCAGGCAGTAGGCAATTGTATTCAATCTAGCATTTTGTTCATGTAGTCTAGTTTAAAGCACATCTTTGCAAATGCCGTGTTTGATGCTATCCCACCACGCTGTCCAGCCAGCATTCAGAATTAAGCATGCTAATTGAAATAACAGGTGAAATTCCCAATTACTTTTAATGCCTCCTGATGATTTCTGTGGGGCACATTGTGGTTCCCTGTTGCGATTAATTGGCCAGTTGCAAGGAGATAGACACCTGAAATGGCACAGTGCTTGCCACCTGATTGTTAGCACACTGGATCATTACCATGACTTGAAAACATTTAGATGTACAAGTAACAGGATATTGCTATCAAAACCCCAGCACAGTCACTGGCTAACGTGTAAGAACTTATGAGCTTTCATATTTAGCACGTGGTAAAAATATCTGGTCACGCAATCCTACTATATATAATGTTCCCTGATTCTAACAGTTCATTCTGTCACTGATATTTGTCGGTATTCACTGGGATAGTTCAAAGAAAGCAGTAGGAGAGCTCCCGATTGTCACCTGAGTCTCTTACTGATTATCATTATATTTTATCCTACTTGACAAACAGATTAGCTCTGTACATTGGAATTACTCTTTACTATTAATTAGAGAATGAATTTATTATTCTCAGAGCATCAGAAGTAACCAATCCTATGAATTTTTGTCCTTTTATCCCTTATAGTCCTTCTTCACCTCATTCCAGAAATGTTTCCTTCTGAAACTTGCATTAAAACCCTAAAGTTCTACTGGGATCATCCACGGAGTACAGAGCTAGTAACGCCAGCACAATCAGGCCTGATATTTTTCTTCACTCTAAACAAAAACAAAATTACTCTTTAGTTTCTTTCATAATTTGCATGCCAATAAAGTATCTGTTCTTGTGTGTCAGTCCCTGAGTGATTTTATCTGCCCTCTTTATTCATGTTCCCTCCCATGCTTTTGAATTATCCAGCCACAATAACCCTAAAACACAAACTTGTTACCTGATGCTATGAAGTGGAATACATTCTGATAGTTATCTTAAATGGGATGCAAATGTGGCAATTAATTAGAACAAAATAACTCATGTCATTAGCACTAAGACATGCTAATGGCACTAAACTTACCTTGTTTGCTTGCATCAATTAGCTCCTTAAGTGTCTGTGGAAACTTAAATATGAAGACTTCACAATGAAAAAAAATTGAGGGGAAAAAAACTCGTTTGACACTTTAATTCTGTCAAAATGTACTGTTTGATGTGTTCTGTGCGTTTTACATTAGAAGCACAAGATTGAATCAAAGGACCATGATTCAGTTTCAAAATCAAGTGATCAAAAGTTAAGGAAAAGTTTAAAAAAAAAAATCAAGTTGTCCATGCAAGGTTAGTCCTTATGTACCTTACACGAAGTCTTCAATCAGTCTCAGGGAGCTCTGCTTTGAGGATGGAAACACCTGTATGGTGGGAGGCTGTTGCTTGTAGGACTCGAAAGTTGTGTAGTAGGTGAGACCAAGGACTGCAAGATAAAATGTCTCTTTCCCTGCCCAGATAGGTCTTCTGATCTAGACATTCACAATATCAGATCTAAGCTAGCTTCTTCCCTTCCCTGCTCCATCTCAGGGTCTCATCCTACTTTCCTCCTTCACCTTTGTTTTTGTCCCAGTCCACAGCTCACTTCTTTCTTTCCCTTTGTTTTCCTTCCTTCTTTTCTTCCTTGGTCCCTGCTGAGACTGCAGGAGAAGCAGACTCCCTGCTCTAATTTTTAATGTCTAGCCTAGTTGATAGAGTTGCTGGACTACAGCCTTGAGGGATTTAGAAAATAGAGGGATATAAGCAGATGAATGCTGGTTGAACTCTTGACACTGAAAGTTTGCTGCTGAGCATGGGCTGAGTAAAATTTTTTATAAAGTCCTGAAACAATTAACCAAGCAGTAGCTGTGCATGCTGGAATCCCTCCATTCTGGGGCTCTCTGGGATGCACAAGTATTGCGAGATGCTTGCTCTCAGGACATAGGACCTCTTTCATGACTCCTTAGCCACTAGCTACATCTTGTCTCTTCCACCAACTTCTATCTGCAAGGGAACTTTATTCATGTGCCTACCTCCATGGCTTGAAGCTTAAAGAACATTAACTCACTAATGCTGGTGGGATAAATACTGCTATTGCCTTTCAGCCAGAAACAGTCCTAAGAAGAAAAAGTCAGAGATTTGCAGAGACGGAGGTTACAGACTTCCTCAGGGTCGGGGCCCAGTTTCATAGCACTCCCCTTGCACCAGTGTACAAGAGAAAGATATTTTGGAGGGACAGTGTCACTAAAACAAGACACTTTTCTCTTTTGGGTGTATTCAGCTTATGGACAACCTTATGTCTTTTTTCTAAACCCTGTTTAACAAAACACTCGAGTAAAGTTAGGATACAAAGTTATTTAGGTCAAATTGGCAGTACTGAACCACTGAGTTATTAAACATGAAATCTTTCTAGACTTTTTCCTATCTTACATTTGATCTTGAACTAGAGGTATATACAGAAAAGTTGTTTGAATTCCTACAATAAATGACCATGAAAGCAAACAGAGGTGTGAATTTCAACATTTAGCTATTAGGACTGAAAATTCCTCTAGACTGTAGGATATTCATCCCAAAGACTACCCCCTTATACACAAGTTTACCTGGAAAACTGAACTCATCACAGGCCTAAATCCTTTCTCTCCTTTCCCCTGCAATTACCCCACCCAAAATCATTAAACAAAAGCTAGGAGAAAAAGACTACTTTTCTCCTTATTGTTTAGCTAAATCCCTTTGACGGTGGCACCCATCATACTGCTTTAATTCAGCAGTGTTTTCCAGAGAATTAAGTGTGACATTGTCAGGTAAGGTTGACTTTTGAATTCTATTGACCTTTGCCACAGACTTTTTGTACAACCCTTGCAACTTGCCTGTGACTGGACCTTTACACTTTGCTTATCTAATTGGAGCATCTTGAACACAAGGGGCTGTGAGGCTCAGCCCGTGTTCCCAGATCAGGAGCCTGCATCTGTGAGTGGTGGGTGCAAATGAGGACAGGCAAGGCTGGCTTCCATAAGCCTCTTTCCTCTCCATTTAAATCCAACTGCAATGTGTCAAAAGAACAGGTGTCAGCTTGTTGCTTTGATTGGAGATAATGACTTGGCAGCCAGACTTGAATGATTTTATCACCCAGAGATGCCCTCTGGAGAGCAGAAGGTGCAATTCTATCAAAAGGACAGACTTCTACCCCTTCTACCAGGAGATAAGCAGAGTGAGGGTTGGAAGGTTGCAAATATAAAAATACCCAACTTCAAAGGCAAGATGACCACTGCAAATAAAAGTGCTGCGATGCTCCACTGCAATGCTCATCACCAACCAGTAACGTGAGTGCTGGGTGGGTTTCAGACTCAGGGCTTTCTAACAGTTTTTTGTGAAACATAATCACTGCAGTGACAACAGCAACAAGAACCAAAGCTCTTCATCTGTTCCTAATTAATTTACTGGGAGTTTTGAAACCTGTGCAAACAGAGCCAGGACTGTGCTTTGTGAAACACTTCTGTTACTTGAACCAAATCCCCTATTTCCTGAAGAGTACGTTCATTTTCTTTCACACCAGGGATTGCACTGCGAGGCCTCGCAGCATCTGTGTTGAATGAGATGCACTGCACCCTAAAAAAGCCAACTCTTTGCATCTCCATTAACCATAAAGAGAGCAATGAATGACTAGCTCAGCTGTAGGTGTCTCAGTTCAGCATAATTTTATGGTTGAACTCGATGATCTTAATGTAGGTTGGTCTTTTCCAACCTCCATTATTCTATGAAAATGATTCTATGATAATCAAAGTTATATTCACCAGGGATAATCACATAAAAAACCACTAAATATTTTCAGGCCCTTTGTGAGCTGTGCTCCCCTTCAGCTGCATTTTGTCTTCCCTCTTCTTTGGGTGGCTGTTTCAGATGGACTGAGTCACCACTGAACACCTTGGAATACCTTCAGCAGATAGCAATAGGATTGTTGAAAACTAATTTAATTCAAAATGACAGGAACAGTGGGCTCACCTGTCTAATCTGATTTATTAGTGGTCCTTTGCCAAGTAATTTGGATGAGATTCCAACCACATGAACACCTTCATATGCTTATGCTCTTACAGACTTTTAAAAAGAAATGGTCCTTTCTCATAGAGTTTGCAATATGAGAAAAACCTAATGAATTCACTTTCTTTCTTTTTACACGGTTGGTCCTTTAACCCACCACTTAACAGATCGAGCACACAGTTAATTTGGGAGATCTAAAGAACAAAGAGAAAAGCGGGTTTAAGTCAAATTATCTCTGAAAAAAATTAATTTCTTCTTCTCTGGAATTATATCTAATATTAAGGGGGTTTCATATAGAAAATTCGTAACAGGCCCATAAGTGGATACTAAAAGATTTGGCAGGATGTGCCTTCAAACATCCCAAATTTGATGATTGGATGTTGCATAAGGAGAATGGACTGCAGAAAATGGCCAGGTTATTACCATGTAACCCTGTAATATAGTATTACCATTGCCACTAACAAGCCACAGGCTTTGTACTGAGCTTTTAAGGCCTCAGGAGAAGGCTGGTCAGGCTTGCTCCCTCTGAGCTTTCCTCGACCTGCACAAGCTGCAAAAGCTGGACAGGCTGGAGGTAGACAAAGCTGGCTTTAGGGGTAACAAAGAGAACAAAGAACAAGTATTTCTAACACATGTAAAATGCACCACATATAGTAAATTTGGATGTAATGTGGAGTTGCAAAGTAATGAAGAAGGAGTAATGTGTAAAAGTGTTAGCAACCACATAAACATGACCCTACATGGGTCTTGAAATGAGGGAGAGGAAACCACCACCAGGAACATCTCACTCCTCCCAGCAAATGATTGCGGATCCTGACAACTGACCAGAACTCGCTTCCTTCGCCATCACCACCAAAATGAAACCATTGACCTGAGGACTCAGAGGAGCCAACGAAGGACGAGGCAGAAAAGGTCTAGAAATTAAACAGGATGAGAATAATAATTTTAACTGTATTACTATCATTATTATATTATTATTGAATCTTTTTCTGCATTAAAAGAATATTTATATAATAACTAGATCTGGACTATTATTGATTCTTGGATTAGACTATTAAGATTTCAATCATACGAACAATAAATTCTTGTTTTGTATATAAGGTATGTATCTTCTGAAATTCCCAATGTCCTACACACCCCTTATCCCTTTCTCGTCCTCTGCTCCCCTAACTGCACCCTCCGGAGTGGTGGCCACACTGAAAATGAACTGTCAACTGCAGTGTATTTCCAGTGATTTGTTCTGGGATGGTAGATAAACTTTGCAAATGCATCAGAGCGAAGGGAAGATTACTACCTGCTTTATTAGTGCTGGAACCCTACTCAGTTTTACTATCTGAGCATTATTAGCATTTCAAAACTAACTCATTCCAACAGAATGTAAAATGTAATAATAACTACCTGTGAAATTCCCATAGCTATGTCCTGACAGCAGTACAGCAGCAGTGGTTTTTTTCTACTCTTATTTATTCCTCCTTATTATACATATGCATCTGTTCCAATGCTCTTTTCCTGATTATAACTATAAAACTTGCCATATTTCAGGAATCAAGAGTTTTAATGCTCTTTATATCTAGAGCAGGACAGTGATCAAAATAAAAATTGTAATTTCAATGCAGACTCTTAAAAATTACTGTTCTTTCTGCTTTCATACCTCAATGCTTATGGCAACATGGGGAGTAAACACCACACATGCAGAAACCTAGAATTAATCCTTTAATACTTTTTCCTTATCTAAAGCATATTTCTACAAGCTAATTCTAGCCCAGTTTACACATATACAACACTACCTTTCTTGATGTATATGTACAGAAAGGAAAGCTGAAGGATGTAGGAAATCTAACAAGACAATATAACTTAGGAGGTGATTTGCAATAGGTTATTCATTTAATCAGAAATATTAAGAGACATGATGTCTGAAATACCTGTGCAGAGTAATTTTTTAAAACATCCACCTCAAAATAAGGAAAGAATTTAAGGTGTGCAGGCTAAAGCTGTGCACTCTTTCGAGCAGAGATAATTCTTTTGTTCTTTGCTTATTCAACAATTATATAGAGGTCCTAACCCATTAAAGTCTTGTTATAACCACAGTCACCACAGGACAAGCAAGTAAATATAAATATAAATATAAATATAAATATAAATATAAATATAAATATAAATATAAATATAAATATAAATATAAATATAAATACATTTTTTTAAAGTGTGTGTGTGTATGTATATATATACATATATAAAATACTTCTTTGTCCTCTAGTACAGACTTATCCCAAATTGTTGGTTTATTCTGGAGTGAAGAAGGCTGCAGCCTTGCACATGATGCCAAGGATTGCCCTAAAGCACATGATCATGTTGAAGCTTCATGACTCTGTAGTGTCCCAGTTCCAGCTGAGCCTGCAGCCACCTGGGTCCCATTGCAGATGAATGCCACACACAGGCCTGGACCTTTATTTCCAAGTTTCCAACAGCTTAATGCTTGTAATCATTTCTTCCTTCAGTAACATTTCAAAGGTTTGTCCTCAGTCTGTGAGTAGATTTTCTGAAAAAAACAAATGTTTCGGCTACCCTTTCCTTCTTAATAACTTCTTCTCTGGCAAAGTGCAGGGATTGGGTATGTAAAGCTTCCCCTACGGTGCATGGTGGATTTTCAGGAACATGATAAAAAAAATCAGCATTTGTCAAAAAGTCATATGTTTTTACAAATATAATTTGTTTCTGCCTGTTGGAGTTGGTTGTTAGATATCCTGTGGCTCACCAGCACTTGGCTGGTTCTGAGCACCCCAAGTACTGCTCAAGAAAGCTGGGGGTCAGGGTTAGCACAGAGTCTTGATCTGACCCCAGTTCAACCTCATAGTGAATTACCCAGGGCCCCAGAGAAAAATTTTTAAAAATGGTCATGCTATTATTCACTTTTGCACCCTGAACTCTGCTCCACCACATGTGCACTTTAAAAAAGAGCATCCCCCTACACGCTGGGAATGGCCTGAGCCCACCAAGGCAATTCATTTAGCCCCACCACTATGCCTCCTGGTTTTTGTTACCATGGGTCTCCCAAAGGTGAGTTATTCT
The DNA here is from genome assembly GCA_020745775.1 of Theristicus caerulescens. NCBI lineage: Eukaryota > Metazoa > Chordata > Aves > Pelecaniformes > Threskiornithidae > Theristicus > Theristicus caerulescens. Next base: position 121,594,120 of record CM036559.1, on the reverse strand, counting down.
GATAACAGCAGGCTTTTCCTGAGCATCTACCCTGGCAGCAAGTGGGGATGTGGCCACAGGACAGGCAAGGGGCTAAATGCACCTGGTGGTCCACAGTGACTGCCTGGGGAACGCAACATGCCCCGGAAACATCAGGGCTGTGGAGCACATCCAGATCACCTGAAGTGTCCAGGGCACAAGGCTTTCTCTGCCACAAGAAAACATGGTTTGTCACACCACTGCTTTACAATAAAGTTCCCAGCCTTAATCTGATTTTGCCTCTTTATTTTAAGAACAAGCGTATTCTTACTTAAGAGCTGCTTCTGACAGCGTGGTAAGGGCCATAATAGAAAAGTCTGTATGAAATCACCTTCTCCAAACAAGAAGTGAAATAATTCCTTTAAACTGTTAAGTGAGGAACTGAATAGGTGTTTGTCATCTAATTTCTGCTCTCCCACGCATACTTCCAGTGACGTCAGTGAAAGTTTAGGCACCTAAAAACTATTTTGGATTGACTTTAGTCTTCTAATCTGTCAAGAAGGACAAAATGGGAATTCTATACTTCTCCAATAAGAAGCGATCTCATTGTGATCCACTTATTTCTGCAATTACATGTACCTCATTAGGAGTGAGTTATTTCACTTAATTTTTATCTCTTACCAAGAAAATCCCATTAGGCAGCTAAAGGCAAAAGTCAGCAAACAAGCAGTCGAAATAAACTCTTTTTATAACAAATCATTTGTTGTGTGCTGAGTTTTAACAGTTATTCATCTTCAGACTTCCCACTCAAGAGCCTTCACCCAAACCTGTATTCTCATCTGCTCAAACTTCTCCTAGCAAAATCTTTTGCAGAGTTGACACTCCAGAACTTGTTAATCTGCTGTTTGTGGCTGACTCTCAGCTTAAGGTTATGAAAACTACAGTAACTCCTACACTGCTGTACAGCTGTTGTTGACCCACATTGATTTGTGGTGCCATGCTGCCCTGATCATGGATCGGGAGAAGAGCAGTATCCTAAAATTAAAAATAGAAGGGAGGAAACAAATGGACAATGAAAGAGAAGTGAAGGCTGTTGCCTCTCCCTGGCAGCAGTTACACTGATGCTGACAATCACACAACTTCAGCTCCACACAACCTTTTCGCCTCTTGGCGATGTGTCTGGGCGCAGTGGTCTGTGAGGCTGCTGGGCACTTCGGCAGCCAGACACAGCCTCTCTGACGGGCATTTCCCACGCACCTTGCACAGCCTTCTCCTTCTTTTCCCCAGGGTCTTGCCTTGCACCCTGACCTTCTCCTGCAGCAGCTTCACACCAGGGTCATCCTCTCCTCTCACCCTGCAGGAGGATGACAAAGCCTTCCTACTGGCTCAGCTTCAGGCTGTTATTTCTCCAGCTTGCTTCTACCAGTCAATCCCTACCCCATTTTTCCCTGTCTAGATTTATATTGTGCTTTCAAGAGATATGACAACTAAACTAATGGCTTCAAAATCATGCCGTAGATCATCCTGAAAAGAGACTTAATAAGTTTATTACAGCCTATGACCAAAGACTTTCTCTTTGGATAAGGTCAGAAAAACTGAGCATTCAATAATTTATATTCTGTTCAGGGAAAGAAACATCACTAATTAGCATGTAAAGATCTCCAATAGCAGCTAGTTATTCAGGTCAGACTTCAGTAGTTGGGAACTTCAGGATAAAGCATCCTGTTATCATATGTGCCCTCCTGGCTAAATTCTGGTTAGCTAAGGGGAAATTCATCTCCTCTAGCTTCAACCACAAAAGGCTGGAGCTGAGTCATCTTGTCTAAATTAGTTATCCGCAAGCCCTCTTTGGGCAAAAGAGATACAAGAGAGCCCCCATGTAAAACAGAGTGATCCTGTCTATGTTTCTGGTCTCTCTTGAGCTATTCTCTGGAGGTGCATGATATTATTCCAATAACCTGAGCAGGAGCCCACCTTGGTCTGAATGCTGAATGCCTAACACTTCTCAAACTGGGACAAGTTAATTGTCCCTTAGTGTACTTGCATATCCTGATTAACAACATCACAAACAATGACATCAGGACTCCTAAATTCTCCATCTCTCAACAGCAGATTATGTATATGGGCTTAGTGCTACCTGACAACCCAGTGGGCTCTGCTGGAGACCAGCTATCAAGCTATATTCCTCCCCTTATGAGTATTCCGATTTGCAATGGTCCCTGAGCAACACCACTATCCCCATACCCTCCCCAGCCCCCGTGCAACACCACACTCAGCCGTGGCAGATCCGTGAGTGATGGGCACAAACCGATGAGTCGGCTAGTTGTGCATGGGAAGGGATGCAACCATCTTCCTCCCCGGGCTCTGCAGGGCTAAGGGAAGAAACTGTAAATTTATTCTTCCCTTTGATTCCTCCACCTCCCTCTGTCCCCCTGCCCTGCCTCATCATCAGCAAAAAGGTCCCTGAGCACACAGTGGGCAGAAATCTGCTACTACTTTTACACAGCCCCTTTTCAGCAAGCCCTGTATTTTTAAGAGTGTGGCCAGACTCTAGCACTACTGTCATGACTGTGATGGATGGCTGCACAGCGCCAAGGGTGGCCAACTGCAAGGCATGCCATTTATACCCAAAAGACTGATGTGTTGGCAGCAGCCAGTGCCAAAAACTCCTTTATTTTTTGTCACCAGAGAGACACATTAAAGAGATTTCATCCAACTGCTCTGCTCTTTGTACTAAGAATGAAGCCACTGAAAAGCAGAATTATGTTTTTGCCTTTGAGGTTTTTTAGCATATAGGGGATAAGGTTTTGTGCCCACCTGACTTCACACATCCATTCCTATCCTGTCCCAGTATTTTTTTATGTCATTCAGGCGATGCAGTTTGAGAGGATGCACCTCTGCCCCTGGGGTGCTGGAATTCCTTCTCCTGGCCTTGAGAGCAGTTCAGGAGCATTTTGTTTGAAAAGGCTTTTGCTACGACCTGCCTATCAACAGCTGTTCCATGAATCTGAAAGTGTTTTTACAGAATAAATCAGTATCTTTTCTCCCCTTTTACACATGGGGAGGGGAAGTCATTTAGGTCCTACAGAAGCAGATCTAAGGTTCTCTGAATTCAGTGTTCTGCCCTTTTGTCCACCCAAGCTCCTAGTGTTACGTCAGCTCGATTTTTCTTAAGACATCAGAAAAAAATCCCTGAGAGACTGATGCAGAGCACAAAATCATATTTGCTAACATTAAGATGTATCTGAACCCTGCAGAAAGTAAACCAGTAGCATTTTATGGTTACTTAGTACAAACGGCAATACAGGAATTTAATTTAGTATAACATCATTCAAGTGACTTATTGCTAAACATTATTTGCCACATGACAGAGAGAACAGCATGTTACTAAATTGATTATACCCAAGTTATCTACTAATCAAACACAAATTAAATTTGATGGGAAATGTAAAGCGGTAAGGTATGTTTCTCATGTCACAAGTGTTATATATGTAAGCCTCAGCTAATATTTATTCTTAGAAACAGGTTTTTTTTTCTGCTGCAATACAGTGATACATGTTAAGTGGTTCCATTTGAAAAGATTAAATTATTGTAGTATTATTTACACGTCCTGGATAGATGTGATTTCAAAATGACCTCAATTCTGAAATTATCATTGCTCCTGTATTTTTTTGTGGGTTTGGTTTTGTGTTTGCTTTGGGTTTTTTTAATAAGAAAAAGTTATAAACCACTAAGTACATGAAAAAAGAAACTTAATATTACCAGCACAGAAAATATGGTCCTGGATGTGTGCATCTGCAGGGGCGGTCAGTGGGACTCTGACATTGACTGAGTCAGTATCTCTACTACAATAATGAGGAGCTTGATCAGAGATTGGAGTTACACTGGCCAGGGCATGTTTTCCACACTGGACTACATTGTGTAAGAAGCATAGAAAAAACTACATGCCTCCTTCTAAAAGTTTCTAGTCTAAATGAAGATATTTTGAAAAGTGACAAAGATTCAACCCCTCTGCCTTCTCCTTTGAAAGCTCTATGGAAAGTAACTAACTTGAAGGTAAAAATGCCAAAAAATTCTCTATAATACAGATTGAAGAAAAATTCTTCCTTCCGTCATTGGGCCAGAAACTGAGAAACATTTGGCTTATTTCTTCATGCAGGACTTTCACTACATTTGAAAATTTTTGCCACATGTATTACACTATAAAAATGACAGCACAAAGACACTGCAGCAAAATCAAAGCTGATGGAAAGCTGATATTATTTTTAGCAAAATGCTAACTAAAAGGTGAATGAATATGAGAACAACCAAATTAGCATCCTACCTTGAATGCAAAAAAAAAATCTCATCACCACCTGGCCCGTGGGGATGCGAAAGTCACAGGACACAGGAGAGGCAGTTTTCTGTCACAGTTTTTCCCAAGAATATGGTGGTGGGAATTAATGCCGTATGGTCAAATACTGAAACATCACCCAGTCACAACAGACAGATTCATTATCAAACTACTAGTTAAGAGCAACCCTCTTTTGCAAGCTATGAGGTCAGGGAAAATTGTGCACAGAGGGCTGCAAGAAACAGCCCTCAAATGGATTTTATCATCCCCAAGGGATGCTTTTACTATTCATGGAATGAAATAATGCTATTATTCCCTTCCAGAAGAGTAGGAAATATTTAAAATACTACCAAAATATTTACTATGAACTCACCTAAGGAAAAGGCCACACATTTCATCCAGGAGGTCATGCATGAGCTGATGCTGTACAATTCCTCAGCTCTCCTTAATCAAGAATAGGTCACTATTTTACCCTCTAGTGCCTCAGAGCCTTCATGGGAGCTGCTGAAAGTTCATCTTAGTCATTCTGCCAGAGAGGCAGGCTTGCTGCCTGCAGCCTCCCAAATCCGGCAGCTAAGGCTCTGCCCTCTTTCAGTCCTGCACCCGCGAGATCAGACTCCAGTCGGGATGTTGCCTCCACCGCCTGCCCTTTCACACCTGTGACCTTGGTGTCTTTGCACCCTTACCATCCTTGAAAATCTCTCCAGCAGCCATCTGTGGATAATTCATTTTTCTCGTGACATACATGTGGAAAAGCCAATATTATCTCAGTTTCATCTCTGCTTATCTTCTTTGTGCTCCACTTGAATGAGCCACTGATTCATGAAACCCTCTGACTGCTCAGCACTGCTGCAATCCTGGGGGACGTGGAGTATTCAGATTAAGAAGAAACACCACTGAATTACTCACTCTTTCCCTCTTGTCCTTGAGCTTTAAACATCTGGCACTCTGCAGTAATCATATTGCCAACCACCCTGAAGAACGTGAATCAGCCCCCCTTTCTCCCAAATCACACTGTAAAAAAAGGAGGTGGGGGAGGAGAAGTTAGAATTACAATAAATAAATGCTGCTACTTTTGCTTAACTTCTCGTTTTAATTTTTCCTCTCTGCCCCTGAAATTAAGTTCTTACAATTATTATGCCTTTGAGAGCAAACAATTGACTCAAATATGATTTTGTGATAAAAATAAAGGAGAATGAGCAGAAATGTCACCAGCTTTAGAATCTGATAACCTTACAAATGCAATTACTTCTGTCATAGTGATTTTCTAATTATTATTACAGGGAACTGGATTTTACTGCCTTTATGCACAAGCACAGCATAGCATAAGAATCCCTGAAAAAAAAAACCACCACCAGTTGTTCAAGTGTCATGATATGAGCTCCAAAGGAAGAAAAATCCCTACATGTTATTACCAAATCTCTTCCCCAGTCTCCTCAGGAAAGGCAATGATTCCAACCAGATTTGATTCCAAGGGAGCTCATTTCAAAATCTGAGCTGGGGGACTGGGACTTTATCAAATGTTCTGAAGAAGAAAGAGAAAAGCAAAAACTGACTAAAAGGGAAGGAAACATTTTGTTGCCCCCCCCCCCAAAAAAAAGTCTGCCTCAATAAGCAGTGATGGAAAACAAAATAAAGCCCGCTGAATTAACCATTACTGTTTCAAACCTAACAAAATGTCAGCAACTTGACAATTTGTAATAGAATCCAACCACTATTTGTAAATGTGCAGTCACACAGAATCTGTCATCCAGAAAGACACTCTGGCTTTTATTATATTATATACTTTGTGGATTTTGAAATACAGTGAGAGAACACAGGCAGAAGATGTGTCTTTCTTTTCAGAAAAGGATGGGACTTTTAGAAAATGAACAGAAATAATATTTTGGGTATCACTGACAGATGGCCACAGCAAGCACAATAAGTGTTCAAAGGTGTTTGTTAGTCCAGGGGTAGATCCCCATGCTTTTAGTGCTGAAAGCCAAGAATCTGTCCCCTGCAATGTGTACGGTCAGCATCTGTTACAGAGAGGAGTAAAACAAAGATAGATCTGAACAGTTTAGGGAAATTTTGTCATTTCCACATTTGGCTTTATAAAAAACAAGACAAAGCAATCGTCTCTTCTTTTTTTTTTCACTGAATGAATTTGGAAATGTTGACTCTTTATTTTGAGGTGCATCGTCAAAATAACACCTTTTGAAATTCACAATATTGACACATACTTTCTGTTTCATAGGACACATGTAAATCATTGTTAGAAATCATCTCAATTTTAGTAACGTTTTTGTTTCAGATATTGCCTTGTATAAGCTGTCCGTCTGTCTTCATTGACTTCCCTGACCATATTCCCTGGGCTACTTTCAAAATATCCCCAGTGCCCTTGATAAATCTCATAGCTAGTCAGACAAAAATCAACACATTATCTATGAGCCTCCAGAGACCTATACCCAGAAGTAAACAAAACAGATTCTGGTAACAGGGATCCCAAAAGGAAATATGCTACAGAGAAATGCACTCCATTTTTTTATAATCAATTCAAAAGTCAGTGCTTCGGAAACATTGACTTCACTGATGTATTTAGCCATTAGAAGGACATTTTGGCTAAAAGCAATCTGAAAAGAAATGTTTCATTTTTATTTCCTTATGAAAAAATGTATCAAAATTTAAGTTTTCCTATGACAAACTTAAGGCAAAAAAATAATATTTTGATCTGAATCTCTTGACTATTAATGTCAGAGTCCATGGATAACAAATGGACAATTCTGATTGTACCCTGTGGAGGGCAGCAGGATATGTGTTAGCAAATCCTTTGTGATGAGTTATCTGAGTGCAAATGACCATAACTAATTATTCTTTCTTGCCCATCCCTGTATTTCTCAGAAGTCAAATAATTTCCAGCAGAAGGACAGAAAAACCCAAATTCAGGTGAAGACCGTGACACGTGAGACTTTTCTCAGGTCAAGGTTTTCCAAGGAAGAAGACTCCAGGGTTTGGATCCAGGAATGTCTAACACGCAGCTTGAAATCAAGCATCTGAGCTGGCATAGAGGCGCCCACTGTGCTGAATTCCCTCTTGGCATGCAATTTTGTGGACTCTGTTCGTCTAATGTTTCCTTGATGAGTGTGAGCTTTGTTTACAGCCCCATTTCTACTGCTTGTCTGGAGCCCAACACTAATAAGCCCTCATCGCATAGGCAAGAGAGACAACGAAAACAAGCAATGTAAGAAAAAAGAAGTCAATGTCCTGTCTTAAGGTAGCGTGCACTGAATCTTCACCCTGCTCTAACTTGACCCATAGCTGAAACTCCTGCTCCATATTCTTCTCTCTTTGGTAAAACTTTTCTTTCAGATTTGACTTGCCATTAAGAACTCGAAGTGGGTGCAGGTCTCACTGCTGGAAAGCCTAGAATTTGAATTCAACATCAGCATAATAAATCAAGATCCCTTCAATTATAAGAATGGAGTAGTGGAAACTGATGGTTCTTCTACCACAATTTTCAGCTTCTATGGATAAGACAGTCATAGATCTATATCCCAGAAGGATTTTTTTGTTGCTGTTTTAATGACTTAAAGGGAGTATCTGTATTTTTCTTGGGCAGTTCAGTTCTGACTCTCTGAGTCATATTGGACCAGTCAGTCATTGTAACCACTCCATGCTTCTTAATCCACTATAGAGACATCTCTTCCAAATTCTAAATTAACATAATGTTTTTACACTCATTTAAACTGAGTTGATGAGGCTCATTAAAGGCATAAATAGGAGGATCCCATTGACTTTTATTACTCTTTGTTGTATATAAAGTTACTTTATTACTAAACCTCAATAGAAAAATACCATCTTCAACTGCAAAATATCCTTTCATTGAGACTAAGTTTCAAAAATAAATTTTTTTCCCCCAAGCGACACTATCCATGGCAATTTTATGCTTTAAAAAACACAACTACAAAATACTAATTGTATTGCTTTGGGCTGCCTGCTTCTTCTCTCATTCATAAGTCATTTAGCTTCCTTTTAGGTGGTGAAAACATCAGCTAATCTGTAGAAGGAGACAGCTGGTTTGAACTGATGGTTTCCTACAATACTCTTTTTTTATAGTCTCTTCTGTGCCATCATGCTATATCAATAATTTATACAGCATTTAATTATGCAATAAGGCACAAGTGGGCATATTTTCTATAGCTATTCTATGCACATCAACAAGGCCTTGTTCCCTTTAAGGCCTTGAAGCATGTTTAGTAATGGAGCTGTAAAACTTTCCCTAGAGTACCTTATTGCTCTTGCTTTATATTCTTTTAATTTATTTTGAGGGCTTTTTTTTGAAAAGGGAATTTTCAGGCCAAACCTAGAGAATACTCTTACTGCTTTGGCTTCATCCTTTTATATGGTGAGTACATTAATACAGTGCTGTCCTGCACTGAATTGTTTTTCTAAAAATCTTGCTCAGGCTTCACAGGAGTATACAGGAAGCAGAACATGGGATCTCAAGGCAGAAAAATCAGAAGTTATTAGGTTTGTTCCTTGCTACTTTAGACAAGACACCTGTAGACGGTCACATTCTTGGTATTTCCTTCGTTTTCAACAGGATGCTTGGAACACATGGGGCTGTCCCTATCATGCTCTAAATCACTCCAAATCTCAAGTTTTCCCTCCTGCAATGGGCAAGGCGTGGGTTTGCTGACTGAGAGGACTCATGTAATTCACCAGTAAGCAGAAATGCTTGCATCCTGTTCGTGTGTCAAGCAATTTTTTGCTTCTCACAGCTATTCCTCCACATCTGTGAAAACAGGACAGATTCACAAAAATACCTTGAGCTGACCTGTCTTTTTTTTATTTACAAGTGAATTTTTTTTTGCAGAAAATATTTCCTTTGTGTTCACCAGAGGCTTTATTTCATTAAAGAACACAGTAACTGTTATGAAGCCAGTCAAAAACTTCCTATCTGTCTTCCTAACAGAAAATGCCTTCAGAAATGGAATCACTGTTCTGACAAAATATTTCTTCTCTTTAATGAAAAGTTAAAACATTTCAAAGAAAACTCACAATAAAGATTAATCTTCTCATGCGTTTAGAAGCTAAAGCTTTCCTGGAAAAAATGAAACATTTCCTGGTCAAATCCATTTGTCATCCAACTTCCAACTCCCCCCTTCCATAGACTAAGAAGTGATCTCTTTTTGCCCATGGTTTGAGTTGTTTTCTCAAATATCATAGAAATTCACACCAAAATAAACATTCACAGCACCTTTGTGACACACAAAGCATTGCTGTGGATGTTTAGTGCTGAATTTTCACACTTAAGAACTACTTCTCTGTTAAAACAGATCCCTTTTGCCCTGAGTATTTAGAGCCTGTGCTAAATCCCTCTCAGGCAAAAGTTGCTTCATGGTTATCATGCATGGTCTTTTCAGGTCCACATACAACTCTCCATGCACCGCCACCGACTGAACCCTCTGTGCCAGGACACTGCAATAGAATATGCCTGGGACTGAAGTGCCCTTGTGTGGATGGTTGGTCTTCCCCAGTGAGCTGCCTCCAAGCCATCGCTGAGGAACCAAGCAACATCTATATCACACAAGCTACTGGAAGTGTCCTCCAGGATAAGACTGCAGGAGAGATACTCATCAGGAATATACTGACTCCACAGCCAACACCTCCATCTTCACTAACTGTGGTGATATTGGCTTCCTTGGTTACACTATAGGCTATCTGGCTGGAAAATCTTAAAAACAAACAATACATGTCTTAAAATTTAAAGTTTTCTACCACAGAAGAAATTTGAAGTTTAAAAAAAAAATCATGAATAATATAATACAAACCTGCACTGCTTTAGCAAATCCATTATTTTCCCATATATTTTAATAGTTTCACACTCTACATGAAATTTTTTTTAAAAAAAAATGTTTTATTCCAACAGCATGGTACAATGGAAAGAGATGAGAAAAAATGGGATTTAGGCATCAGGGCACAGGGAGGGCCAGCTGCTGCTGAAGGGAAGGGAAGCCAAGAGCTGAGGGTGGTGATCCTAGCACAGGCCATGCAGTGAGGACTGTCCGGGTGCAGTCCTGAGGGATCGGAACATGGTAGACAGCCAGGGGCTGGTAATAGGGTCCTTTGACAGCCCCAGACACGGCAAGCAATAAACCAAGGCTGGAGTCTATCCAGGGAGCCAAGTCAGGAGCAAAAGGAGATGGGGCCAGAGACAGGGCTGGAGACAAGGCTACAAAGTGGATCAAAGAGGTCCATCTAGGGGGCAGGACCAGAGGCAGGGCTACAAGATGGGTCCAAGGTGCCCATCCAGGAGATGGGGCTGGAGAAAAGTCTGCAGTGTGAGCCAAAGAGGTCCACCCAGAAGAGCAGCAGAGCTGGAGACTAGCACAGTTACAACACAGCTCTAGCACAAACTGAGGGCCCCGGGCTGAGCTGAAATGGGGTCCTGCACGTCGGTGCAGGTGTGAGGGGAGACCCATGTGAGGCTGGTCAGGGCCAGTGAGGCCCATTGGTGCCCTCAGGGCCCTGACGTTAGGGATCCGTGATGCGATTTGCGTTTCTGCAACTGATTTGAATGGTCTTGGAGTAATAAGTTAACCCTCTGTGTTTCACTGTATTTTGTAAAATAAGCATAATAAAAGCTTGCACTAACTACACAGAAGGGTACTGTGAGACTGATTAATGGTGTTTCTGAAGAACTGTTATATCCTCAAGACAAAAGTATGTTATTGGCAATGTTTCTTAATCTTATAAGTGCCAATCTGAGCAATAGGCACCAAATACTTTCCTTCCATAAAGTCACTGAAGACAGCAGACCAAGTTCTGCTCTCATACCTGAGCACATCACATTTTAACCCAAATCTCTTTGGGATTACTATTAAAATTCAGACCTGTTTCAAACCTCCAAAATTGTTAAAAAAAAAAAAAAAAAACAAACAACTTTCAGTGACACAAGTTGAGCTACATTCACGTAAACCCAGTATTATGCTTGGCCCAGTTTCAAGTAAACATCCTCCCCTGCACCTGTGACACATTTTCTATGTATAAAAGTGACACAACTAGAGATAATAGATGAACATCTGTGATACTCAAGGAATTAAAGCAGGAGGAGCCAGCCGCAGCCAGTGGCAGGGCAGGAACCACAGCTCCTGGCAATTGTTTCCCATGCTGGTACCGTTGCCACTGTATGACCTGCCACTTCATCTCTTCGTTCCACTTTATCTTTTATTGTCCTTCCTATACTCTATTTAGATGGTAAGATCTACAGAATTAGTACCACCTGCTTATGTGGGTATAATACTTTGTACAGTTGTATGCAAGCATGCTTGGAAATGCTGAGGGTTATCATACAGCTAACTACAAACAAGTAATGAGCATGGGAAGAAAGCAAGGGATATGTTTACACTGTACATGTAAAATCTGTATTCTGCAGAGTGAAAGTTACCTGAACCTGGAGTTAGAATATGTGGAATATGTCATAAATATGTGGAATAAGTACAGAATGACAAAAGAAACACAGCAAAATCACCACAGAAAAGAGAGGTGAATGCGTCAGGGCTTTGCAGTGCTTGGAAGGGAGGGAAGATGAATGCAAGAAGTTTTTTGGCTTTATCAGTGATATTGTTTTATAAGAATAGGGAGAGCCAGGAATACTTAAGAAGGCTACAGAGACAAAGTTTGGCCCATCACCCTGTGTACCAAGCTACAAGCCCAGCCTTGTATATCAAGATAAATCAGTGGAGAAGAGTTATCTGGTTTCCAGATGCATAGCAATATGTTATGGATCTTCCACGCAGAGTTTCCACAGCTCTGATTCGCAGCAAAAAAAATCTGAACTTCTTTGGAAACAATGAGTTACTTCCTAAGCCCTTGCAGAACACTGTGATGGGCTGGTTAGTAAATTGAATCCCTATTCTCCTGCTCACACTGGGGTGTGTGCCAATTTTCCTGTTACTTCTGTGTTGTCTCCAGTGTTATTTAATTAGAAAAAATTTTTGACACAATTACATATTTTGGGGACACACACACAAAAAAAAAAAAAACACTTCTGCAAAGGGAGCTCCATTGATTTTGGATTAATGTTTAAGATTTTAGAACTTTGTGCAAGAAGTTTCCCATATTATCACTATATACAGGGCACATCCCAAGCAGATGGCATTTACAGCGCTTGTCAACATTTTAAGACTCTTATTTGTGGAAAGTAAATTAGAAACTACATTTTATTTTCTATTGGAATACACAATAGGAAACATTTCCAAATTACCTTTGGAAGATGCAGGTCCCTGTAAACACAGAGCCCTCTTTGGGACCAGTGTGTTCCAGGATGATTACTTGGCTTGTCCATCTTGTTCCTGTCCTTTGCCAAACAGTTTGGCAACATGCGATTGTGTTAAGCTTTTCTTTGGGAAACTTATTGTTGCCTAACTGAATGTGCAATGAAGATATGTGAATATTTAAGCTACAACAAGAAGGTAAGAGGGTTAATGATTTTGTAAGTTGCATTTTAAAAAAGCATCTCCTTGGCCTTGATGTACAATGGCATTCGTTAATTGACTAAGTTAGTGAGCAAGATTTTAAAATAAAAAAGCCACGGAAATGTAAATAAAAGCCCTCATGTTGATTCCAATGCAGGAGAGAATTCAGAGAGGAAAAGGATGCACTAGGTTCATCATCCTCACATAACAAGACATTGTGGGACACATACATTTTTAGCAATGCTGTTAATAAAAGTGAAGTAAATGTATCTGTCTAGAGAGAATGCAATTAAAAATGAAATTTATTTGCTTACCCATTTTTTCACCTTTATCACAATACTTGCAGTTGCCCAGTAACTGTAATGGAGTGAGGGGATTAACGCCCAGTTTTCAACAATGTCCTCTTCACTGCAGAAGTTGACACTCAGCTCTTGCTAGAGCATCCCTGGGGATCCTCAGTACAGAACTATTAAGTTTCCTTAGAATTCATTTTTCTAATCGCTGAATCATCTTCCCAATCTTCTCTTTAAATATATACCAGATGTATTGCATTTGTCACCATCCTAAGCTGACAGGAATGCTTTGTAACATACGTCCTTTGCCACATCTGCAGAGAGGTGGTACGTGAACCCAGATTTCTAGAAAGAAATGGTCAGTGAATTAGCCATTCATATTGCCTCTTCCCTAATGATACATACATTTTGTGTATGTATTATGGACAGTCATACATATACTCAGTGTGGCTAAGACAATATTTCTAAATAATCCTCACTTTAGGCTCCTGTAGATCAGCAAGACAATGAGCCTAATTTAAATCTCAGTGGTGATATGAGGAGCATTTCCATTCACATGTCACTTGTCTTTGGGTCAGGCACTCATATATACCATTAGAAAGCCATTCTTGTGATCTTTGTCCATGCATCTGCCCTTGGGCTAAGCCATCGTCAGCAGTTCACGTCTCCCATTCATGAAACATAGATGACAGGAGTCCTCTGACAGGGAGAAGGAGAATGGGAACAGCCTCAAAACCTTGTGTTTGTGACTGAAGAAAAGTCTTAAATAAAGTCACTGTCTAATAATAAGAAATTGGGCTAAGCAAGAGAATCAAATGCCAGTCCCATCTTTCCAGTCAGTTTTTTTGTCAGTAATGTTTACATCTGGCTTGAGAAGTTTAGAGTGGAGAGTCACCTGAAACTACAGGTGCCTGTATTTAAGCAGATCACCTTGGGATCCCTTTATAGCTGATGAAGAGACCTCTAAAACAATAAAGAGGAATCCTGATTAAAAAAATCTTTTACTCCTCACAGTTAAAAAGAGGGCCCAAGGTGACTAGCTTAAGCATAGACACCTGCACTGCCTGTAAGAGAAGCTAAGTGAGATGCATGGCACCCTTCTGTGGGCTTGAATTTCTTTCTGTTTGCCTTGAAATCCACTTTAAAATATTGGAAAGCAAATATTTTTTCCTATTTAATTTGCATGATACTATAGTTCAGGTTTACACGGCAAATCAATTTAACAAGAGGTAATTAAATTCTTATCTATATAATCACATATAATTATGTGTACATTAGGTGATAAAAAATTACTACAGACTCTTGAGGTTTCTTGTGCTTGAACGCCTCTCAGTAACTTTGGCAGGGGCAGCTGAATATGAGCCTTGCTGGAAAAAAAAGGAGGCAGAGCAAAGAGGAAGCATCAAAGTGGAGAAAATACACAGCAAAAGCAGATTGCTGATGGAAGAATACAGTAGTCAGCATTGTGTGCACTGGCACCAAACCACACACGAGTGTGTCGTGTCCCACCTCACAGAAACCAGGTTTCAGCATCTTGGGATGCCAGTGAAAGCTGGATTGGCAGCTAGAACCTTGATTCTTCCATGGGCAAAACCTACTATGTCAAATGTCCTTAAAAAAGGATGTCTTTGGGGCCCAAAGAGTGAGTAGGAATGTACCCAACCACTTCACGCAAGTCCTAATTCACAGTACACAACTACGTCTTATTTCCACTCATGTTTGTCCTCTACGAGTGAGCTCGGTCCCTGCCACAAGGACAGCCTGAGGGTGCCAAGGATGGTGCAGATTCTCTGGGACACCATTTCAGCTAATCACAGTGGAAGGACATAGGTGCAGCTCATTTGTACAAAATTCCATAAAGCCAGTACTACCAGCTTCTCTCTGGCAGTTGTCTCTTCTGTTCACTCCAGATATTTATCTCAAAACATAAAAATCTCTCATAATGCGTGTCAGACCTGAGATGTTTCAAGAGAGAGTGCAGCACTCTTATAGTTCATCATGGCTGATGAACTATAAAACCAGCACTGTTAAATGGATAATTGCTTTTTTTCAATTCCCTCTTTAATGTTTCCTTGTTTTCAATTTTAGGCACAGCTAAATTAATTTTTATTGTGGATTAATTTATTTGAAAAATAAGAATAATTTATCAGAAAGAGATTTGTTAGACTCTACTGTAAGATGATCATAGCAGCAAAATTGCATATCCAAAGACCAGTAAAAAAATTATGATAATCACTTTGCCATGAGTAAAGTGCCATTTGCTTTGAAAGTGTGAATTGTCTAAGAGACATGACTGCAAATTGAAGACATCAATAAACCCTTAGAAATAAAATATAGGATAACAGAGGCTAATGAAATAATGATGTTCAAACTTTTCTTATTACTGACTGGAATGACAACGAAGGCTGTGCTGGCCATCGCAGAATGCCTTTACCAGGAAGAAAATTCTGCACAACCAAAGCTAAAATTTTAGGGAAAGTGAGTTTAACACAGTAACTTCACTAATCACACCAATGGACATCATTTGATGAAATCAAAATTAATTTTGATAGCAATGGTAATTTGAGGAAGAATAAAAAAGGCTGAAGTCCAAAGATGCAACGAGGTTGTTTTGGGGCTTGCACAACTCAACTTAGGATGGAAGGGTGTGAAACACTATTTTTTTAAAGCTAATGGTAAGATATGGAACACTACCAAAGTCTAAATTTGACCGAAAGCATTGGGCAGTAAGAATATTCTCCATACCAGAAAAAGATGGTTTAAAAAATTATTGAGAACTATCAAGAAGCTGTTTTATTCTGCCTTTGCTCAGCACACTAGATATACAGACTATGTTATTCCTCTGAGCCTCTCATCTCTACTTTGCAGGCATGCCTCACCCGATATTTTGCCTATAAGCTTTTTTCAGTCAGGGACAATTGCATTTCTTGTCCCCACAGCACCAAGGGATGTGGAGGATAGGATCACCAAAGCCGCCCATCTTACAATCACTGGCAGCCTCGACAGGGATGCTTAAGATCTACGTTCTGTGTCCCTGTGCACACCTGCTTGTGAAGCACTTCCCAGCCCCTCCAGTGAACCTACAACCTAATACCAAAACCCACCAACTATGATGTGCAACAAAAAGAGCAGGCAAGATTGAAAGCACAGACAGCACAATGACCATGGTGAGGCAGGCTGTGCCCCTGCAGCCCATGGAGGTCCACAGTGGAGCAGATATCCACCTGCAGCCTGTGGAGGACCCCACACCAGAGCAGGGGGATGCCCGAAGGAGGCTGTGACCCCATGGGAAGCCCGTGCTGGAGCAGGCTCCTGGCAGGACCTGTGGACCCACGGAGAGAGGAGCCCAGGCTGGAGCAGGTTTGCTGGCAGGACTTGTGGCCCCACGGGGGACCCACACTGGAGCAGTCTGTTCCTGAAGGACTGCACCCCGTGGAAGGGACCCATGCTGGAGCAGTTTGTGAAGAACTGCAGCCTGTGGGAAGTTCGTGGAGGACTGTTTCCCACGGGAGGGACCCCATGCTGGAGCAGGGGAAGAGTGTGAGGAGTCCTCCCCCTGAGGAGGAAGGAGCAGCAGAGACAACGTGTGATGAACTGACCACAACTCCCATTCTCCGTCCCCCTGTGCTGCTGGGGGGAGGAGGTAGAGAAAATCGGGAGTGAAGTTGAGCCTGGGAAGAAGGGAGGGGTGAGGGGAAGGTGTTTTAAGATTTGTTCTTATTTCTCATTATCCTATTCTGTTGTTAATTAGCAATAAATTAAATTAATTTCCCCAAGTGAAGTCTGTTTTGGCCATGATGGTAATTGGTGAGTGATCTCCCTGTCCTTATCTTGGCCCATGAGCTTTTTCATTGCATTTTCTCCCCTGTCCAGTTGAGGAGGGGGAGTGATAGAGTGGCTTGATGGGCACTTGGCAGCCAGCCATGGTCAATACACTGCAGAAGGAAAAAAAAGAAAAACACAATAGAAATAGAAATGAAGAAAGAAGACAGAAGAAAAAGACCAGGAGAAAGCAATCAGGACAAGTACAGTGAATTCAGGCCTAAGAGAGAGAAAGCTCTTAGGGAAAATCTAGTTGAAAAGACAGTTGGGACTTTAAGAAAAGGAAATGTTTCCTCTTGTTTGAATCTTGAATATTCTGGGAAACAGAGATATGAACACCCTTGGCTAATAAATGAGGCTGAAGTGATTAAATACTTGTTTTCAGTAACAGTTCTACCTCCTAATACATAGGACTCTGAACAATGAGCAAAAGGGAGAAATAATGGCATGAAAAATATGTCACTGGGCTTAAGCATTTACCCTGTGCTGTAACTCCAACGAGAAGGTCTGTGGAAGTAAAGATTTTTCCATTTGTTTAAATGGCTTTCTGTCTGTTGCTAAATTTTCTGTTGAAGCTCTAGAAAAAAAATTACCTTTTTTTCATTCCCATAGGGGAAAATCTTACTAAGGGTTCATCTCCAAGGAACAAGTTTTGCAAAGGATTTTTGACAAGTACATCTGTTAGAACAATGACAACAAAAGAGGATAGTGTCCAGCTGTGTGATTAAAAACCAGCCACTGTAAACACAAAGGAAGGGAGGAACCCCAATAACCTAATCAAAGCAAATGGACCTCCTGAACCAGCTTCTCCCATGGCTGTCTCAGGAGAGTAATCACTCAGATTTGGTAACTTCTAACAAACAGTATGAGAAAAGAAAGTCTTAAAATTAGGAACATCATTATGGAAGACAAAATCTGATTAATCTACAGGCAGCAAGGGCAGACCAGAAGTACTCAGATTTTCAAATAGCCACAGATATGGATTATTAATGTTGTGGCTGTAACAGTTAGTTGCTAAAGGTGCAACTACCTGGCTTCCAACTCATAAATACTAGTAGGAATTCATGTCCTGCATGAGATCTCACTCCCTTTCCCCTACTGGGATCACAGTCTGGCTCCAATCCTGTTTCTATCAGCTGTCCCTGCACTTTCTTTATCAATGGGTGTCCTTACAATCCTCTGCTACAGTGTTCTTATGCTCTCTAGTCTATTTTGTAAAGTATGGTCCAATATCTCAATGGCATCCTTATGGGCGGATCCACCATCCTGAGGCTGAACAGTAATTGTTACACTAGATCTGGAGCGCCTTTCAGTTTTTGGCTCTTTTATGCTAAAAAGACTTTGACATACTGGACTGTGTCCAACTGAGGCCACCATAATGTCTAGGGGACTGGAGCATGCGGCCTCCAAGGAGACACTGAGAGCTGGGCTTACTCATCCTTAAAAAGAGAAAGCTAACCATGGTGGGAGGATCCTGCTGTCTTAACGACTGAACAGGAGATATAGAGAAGACAGATCCAGACTTTTTAGGAGGTGTATAGTGACAAAACAAGAGGCAAACAACAAGTTGGAGCATGAGAAATTCCAGATAGGTAACAGGGAATAAAAATCCCCATGAGGATGGTCAGACATTGGAAGAGAGGCCCATACAGGCTGTGCAGTCTTTGTCCTTGGAGATATCCAAAACTCAACCTGGCAAGGTAACCTGCCTGAAGACTGTCCCTGCTTTGAGGACTACACAACCTCTGAAGGTCCCTTCCAATTTATGTGACTCTATGAACAGACAGGATTTCAGAGGATGGGATCCAAGCATGGGACAGCAGTTGCAGTAACCCTTCAAGTACCCAACCAGCTACTAAAATACTGGCACTGCTTTGGGAGCGCTGATATTTTGTTTAACAATTTACACCTACATAACAATCATGCAAGGCTCAGGGTTGGATGGATTATGACCAGATAGTTCAGCTAATCATAATCATCCCTCCTACTCCCTGTGCACCACTTTGCTTTCTTCTATCAAACTCTCAGCAGTCGTCAGCCACTTAGCTGTTCACATATTCACAGGGCCTGTCTACAAGGGCCTTTCCTTTGCCTACAGCCTTTAAATGCTACTGCAGTATAAATGTCATCACTTTTAATGCTACCCACAAAACTACCCACTACTGAGCCTCCTGCTGCTTTCTTACTCTGTGGCTTTTTTCCTTTTTTCTGCTCTGCTTCTGGCTCTGGACCAATTCCTTCTTTAAAACTCCTTTTGAAACGTTCAGCTTGAGAACACTATTCATTTAACTACTGACAGCAGGTTCATACCTTCAAAAGCACTGCTGCAGAGCACAGAAACTCACTAACTTTCCTTGATGAAATGCCTCACAGTTTTTAAAATGACTCAAGAAAAAAACTATCTTGGATCTTTTTCTGCTCTCTCATCAATGATTCAGCCATACAAATATGTAGCTAGATGTGTGAAAAGCCATTCTGTAAGCAAAATTATTTAAGCAAAATGAAACCTGTTGCTCTGGTTTTGTACAAGTCCTGTGTCAATCCTGTGGGACAGGTTGAATTTAATGTTGGCTTAAGCTTGCGTGAATGAAGACAACCCTTATTTGCTGTCTGAGATGCTGTCATGAACTCTGTGGAAGAGTGGTACCCCTGAATGTGCAATGTGGGCTGACACACGGCATACATCAACAACAGAGAAACTTTCAGAGAAAGATGTACGGGAGCTGGAAGGATGCAATCGTCTGTGCAAACTATTCAAGGATTAAATTGATTGCCTCTAAATTAATTGGGCCAGAGAAAGGTGATAATAGGCTGGCAACTGAACACTGCTTGGAGGGATGCAAATTTCACAAAAAGGCTGGAGTACAGTGCAAGATAATTTATAACAGTGAGACAACCTGTTCCACTGGACTGCAAAATTGAAAGAGCTGAAGGTCTGAAAACTTAATGCAATGAGTTCTTGTCAGTTCAGAAAGACTGATAATAAGAGAAAGGATCCAGTACCTCTTCTTAGTTAAAAAAAAAAAAAAAAAAAAAAGAGATTTTTGTAACCTTCTTCACACTAAAAAAATCCTTATTCACGAATATTACCACCATGGCTCTAAGTCAGATCTCTTTGTGGAAAGGTAGGAAGGATTTTTGGAAGCCTTTTTTGACATCTCTTTTCAGGGAATGATTGGTTCATGTCTGGTATCATACCCAGTATGACTCAGCTCTAGCTGAAAGGAGCAAAAAAAATATTCTGTGATAATTTGCTTTAAGTTTCTCCTTCCCTTACCCCCTTACGAAGCAGCATAAAGTAACACAACCTAATAACAAAGCAAAGGTACCACCTCCCTCTTGCAGAGTGTATATGGGCTGATCATTCTTATTCCCCTCCAACAGGAGGATCTCTCCAGTGAATGGTTTCCAACCCCCATGTATCACCTGCAGGGGAAATAACGTTTGCAACTAGCCCCAGCACCTGGCTCACAGCCTGCAATGCCGTCTCCTCCAGGAGAAGGAGATCCTCCTGGTGAAGAGGGGACTTAACCTAATGTGAGAAAGCAGATTTGGAATAATTCAAAGCTTCAGGAAAGGAGACAGTGACTGTTTCTGGAAGCCGCTCCTCTCCCGACAGGTATATAAGAGTACCAGAATATTTGGCATGAATCAATGGTCTCTACACTGGGTGGCCAAAGCAGCTCATGCTGCTGCTGTTCATTAGCTGCGCAGAAGAGAAGGGCCCTTTCATCAGTGATTGCAGACTTTTTGCTAGAGGGAGAGACAGTTTATGCTCTTTAAAATTGCTTATTCCTAAAGCAGTTCTCATTATAAAAGGCTGCAGAGGAAATTACAATTCTGTTAATTTTTTTTTCACCATGTGAGCACAAAATGAAATTATTCCCTTAATGCATTAATGTGATAGCTGCAAATAAATGTGAGATAAGATCTGGGACAAAACCAATGCCGCCTAAAAATATGTGAAACTCTGATGAGGAAATTGGGCAGATTGATAAAAAAAAAAAAAAGTAATTTTGTTCAAATACTAGAACTAAGCCAATGTGGTTTTTATACCTTTTTCTTTTTCCTTCTTTCTCCCTCCAGGGAATAGTATATTCATTATAAAATGTAGTTTTGCCAGGACTCGGCAAGTAAAAATTAAGTAAAAATCCCTCATGCCTGGATAAGTGTTTTACTCACTAAGCTATTTTATGTATAAAAAGTTTGTAGTGCAAATACTGCCCTTACTTTCCTGAAAGGAAGGAGATGGTGTATTAAACATATTTAAAAGGGTGATATTTGCCTAGACCCAGAGATATTACAGGATACATTCTGTCTCTGTGAGATACAGCGATACATTCAAGAAACCTAATATTTGGGGTATAAGTGGGATTACAAGTACATTTTTCTGCTCTGTATTGCACCTCCCTCAGCTCCATGAATTTATCCCAGGGAGAGAGATGCTCAGCGGTGTGGGAATACCCCAGATGAGGCTCTGCAGGTCTGGCTCAAACAAGGCACTCAAGGTCATAGAGAAACCCTGCAAAAAAGCTAGACTCCTCATCTGCAAGAAGCACTTCAGAAGTACAACATTGGACTTGTTAAGATACTAAGAAGTAGGAGTCACTTTCAGCCTCTTTCAGACCCAGAACTATGTGAAATGCAGCTCCTACGTCTCCTTGTTTTCCTCTCTTTACCAGAGCCACACTAAGGATGCTTGCAGTGCTATACCCACAAGAATTGAGGATCCATTTAACCTCTGCGCTAGGAACCTAGTGCCTAAACTCTTTAATAGTCTAAGCTCTTTAATAGCATACATGCAAGAGAAGTCACCAACTTAGGCAGTGATTCCTTGGAGGGCAGGTTGCAAACCTACTTTTCTACCAGGGTAGGGAGCAATTCAGTGTAGCAGGGCATGGGCTAAGATACTCTTATTTTAGGATTTTATAGGCTGGTTTTGCTCTGAGTCTTGCCTCCTTTCCAGGTAAAAACAGTGCTTCCCATTGGCACTTGGGCACAGCCTGGCTCTCAGAATGACCAGGTTTCACCAGCCCCTGTAGAAGTTAGCAATGACTACTGGGGCATGACTGGTTCCAGCCACATTTTAAATTAAGTGTTAGGAGATTACTGCAAATAGCAGCAACGTGCCTTCTGCTGGCTATACAAAAATCAATGACCATTAACACTATTGATTGCATGAGAAGATGGTTTAAAAAAGTTTGCTAATTGCCCCCTTTTCCTAAAACTCTAATCACTGCTGGTCCCCTCGCTGCTGCCACTTTGACAGCAGTCAGCAGCCTGTTAACACAGACACGAGCTGCAGAAGAGGAGCTGAAACTACAACTTACTTTTTAACAGCACAGTACTCCTCACCCAAATAAATACTCTTCATTTATATCTTCAACAGTTTCTGCTACTTGTCTGTAGTTTCTGTATTTGAAGTCAGGCAATAAATTATAAATGCAACTTCAGATGTAAAATGCATTGCCCACCCAACAAGGTTTGGCAGGGATTCTCTGGACATACTTTGATGGCTGCCTCCAGTTAAGCCTGAGGGGTTTGTCCACCTTCTGAAAAGCAAAGTGATACAGAAATAACTAACCTAGGAAAGACACAAGCCAGCAAGTCCACAGGCACACAGCACCATGAAAACCCAGAGCAAAGCAAGGCACAGATCAGATGAGAGTCAGCCCTGCACTGTGCTGAAGTTAGCTAACCCTAGTTCTCAGCCACACAACACCAGTTTACCTGTCCCATGCGAGCTAAGTCAGGGTTTTATTAACCCAGGCTTCCCCACAATACCAGCTTCATGGTCAGCATGGACCAAGCGAGGGAGTCTGCTTGCAGCCTCTGCCTTGCTGATGTACTTTGGAAGTGACCAAGGAGCTTTCCAACCTACTGCCATCTGAGGTCCGTCTCCCTCCAGCAGATCCATCTCCAGATTTCCGAAAGAGAACAGGGAACAGAAGTCAGCACCCTGATCTCATAAAAGGATTACAGAAAAGCAGAATGGGAAGAAAGAAACTCCCTCTTCCTCAACATTTGCTAAAGAAATTGGACTGTTTCTCACCTAAATGTTTCCCAAAGTCTCCTCTGAAGTGCCAGCAGTCCTCTGAGCTCAAGAGAAGTCAGTGAAACCAAGCTCTACCCTTAATGGAAGAGCCATTTTGAGTGAACAAGTGTGTTCCCATTAAAAAAAAAAAAAATTGTATTACAGAAATTGATTACGGTCCTCGTTCTTAGGCATATAAGTAGAGGAAATAAAGAATGTAAGCCATACATCATTTGTTTACAGACACAGCTTTGCCAAAGGTGTAATGGTGCTTTAATGATAACAAATAAATATTCAGTAATGGCTCATTTGCACTAGCCCTCGCAGAAGGCAGCAGTGACTAACAACGCTTTAACAAAATGTCACACACAGCTTTTCTTTCAAAACATGCCAGAGCCTGCTGAAGTCAGGGCAGTGAAGTTTATCTTACCTAAATATAGATTTCCAGCCAGATATGTTAGCTTCCACTTATAATCTATGGAGAGAAACACCCTTCCAGATCGTGATTCCTCGAGCCTATTTTAGTCATCTGCTTTAGTATGAGATGCATCACTCCAACAGGGCCCATTTCTCCCTGTGGCACATAGAGGCAGTCTCATATGACCAGCCAGATGTGGATATCTAAGTGTGGTCAAATGAATTCCACTCTCCCAGTCTTTGCATTGACGTTATCAGGCTCTGGATGAGAGGTCAGCGATATGTTCTAGTAGGGTTAACCAGTTTTGGAGACTTCAGTCCTGAAAATACACATTACATCACAGTATTTGACGCTTGAAATAAGCAGTGTCCTTTAGCCAAGCCACAAGCCATTTTGCTGGAAGACATTCTTTTCTTATTGCACTCCTTATAATAGTATCAAATTCACTGCTGGTTTTGACATGTTATATTTTTCTTGAACTTTCCATTTTCTTTTGGTTTTCTCATTTCACTTTGCCTCCTCATCCTCTTTCTCTGTTTCTCTCTACCTTTTTCAGAGCCCTGTCTTCATTGTCATGTTTTCTGTTCCCCTTTTCTTATTGCTTTTATGTAATATCATTATTTATTGATTTTATCAACAATCCATCTTTTTAATACATTTCTTAAACTCATACTTTCCAAAAGATTTGGAATAGAAAATCAGATCTATTCTTGCTCTGCAAAACACCTATTAAATGTGTTAATATAAGTTATATTTCTAAACAGTATAATAGATAACGCGTACACTTAGAACAGAAAATCCTCTATATTCAGACTATTTCCCATGTAAAGGTAAAACCTTTCTGAAAACCACACAGCCCTAAGGGAAAATAAACTATTATCCCTTATCACTTCTATCACTTAACTTTTATTTCCTGGCTCATGTTCACACTTCCCTCAATTGTTTTTTAATACAGTTTAGCTCAGCCACTCGGAGCTCTTTTAGAAATGAAACCCACCTTGTTTAGTCTCTCTCCTGTTTAAGGAACAGAGATTCAACTAAAGAACCAGCCTCAAAAATAGCTTTGAAATATTCAGAATCTTGCATATCAGCCCTAAACACAACTAATAAAAGTCCATCTGGCATCCTAATTGCTCCTTACCTCTTATCTAATGCTTGCAAACCAGCTGCAAGACTTTGTAAAACTTGGAAATATGTTTCATGTCCAGTGGGGTTAAAAACAATCACTAGTTTTCTGTATGCGGTACAGAACGCAGGACAAGATTGTTCCTGGCTAATTAAAGCTAGGGACTTGGACACGGGGACTCTGGGGAGCTCTCCGCACCACGCACTGTAGAAGACCCCCAAGCTAATTTCAGAATGGTGCTCAAACAAGTCAGCAGAGCTCTACTGCTTCTGGGATAAATGCATACGCTGTGTTTTTCCATGAAGATGCAGGAGATCACTCAATGCCAGCTCAGCTCTCTCTAACCAGCGAACTGTGCTGTACACTATAAAACATAGCCCTAAGCTGTGGCATTTCCACTAATGTGATAAGAGCAGAGAACCTCGTACATTTCCTGCAGCTGGATGTCTGTCAAATATGGGTTCAAGTATTTCCTAAAATGTTAAAACAATATTTCAAGAGTTCTTTTAGGTCATTGCTAAAGAGGATTGAGGGCCTTATTATCGTCTGTGCATTTAGGTACTTGGATCCTGATAGAGAACTTGAGTGCCTGCATCCAGCACTGAGCATCTGACAAAACCCCCTCTCAGCAACTGCCTTCCCCTGCTGCTGGCTACAGCCTCCTTCAGCTCATTTTCAGTGCATGGACATGCAAAACCCAAGATAAATACTGAGAACCCTCAGCTTGTATAAGCCCAAGCTCCCACCCAAGCCCAGACTGGCTGTTTAGCCCTCTTACCCAGGGGATCCTCTTCTTCTGGGCATTCTCCAAGCACACCTACCCAACCAAGCCAACCTTCTCTCATCCAAAACCCTCCAGGAGAATGACCTTCATTTCATGCAAATGCCTAGAAACAGGGCAGGCAGCCAGTAAGAGGAAGGCTTGTTCATAAATCTCCCATCTGATTCTCAACACACTTCACCTCACCCCCCATTTGAGCCACCGTGCAATCCAGATGAGAGTACTTTGAGGTCAGACCCGGAGCGCTTGCTGCTCTTGCTGGTCTGCTTCACCTAAAACACTGTCATTTGGCCCTAGTGCTCCGCCCTGGCAGAGCCCAACCTCAAATCAACAGGTACCAGAACAGCTGGTGGCTGTTTGCCACAGAAAATAGTGTGATTAGAGGGGAGGGAAGCAAGAAAAAACACTTCTATGGTGATCAGCATCTGCCTATGCATTTATTTATACAACACTGCCCAAGCTTTAACTGGAATCGTATTGTTTCTGGACACTGGGTATTTGAATAGTAAAACTCAGTCTCTGACCCAAAGCATTGAAACACTTCCTTTAAACCCATGGTAAAATGTAGGTAGGCACCTAAATTGAAGGATGCAAGCTTAAAAATCTGTATCAAATTTCAACCAGTGCATTTCCTTAGAAGCTTTTAGTTCACACTAACAGCCTTGAATCCTGCACAAAGCATGACAGTATTGCAAAATACCTTTAATTCAAAAATATGACCAAGGAGCACTGCTGGAAACAGGACAAGTGGATTTCAGCCCTCTTTGGTGCCTGAAAAGGCTCAGGCTATCCTGTGCTACCTTCCAGTGAGATTTGTAAGCTTCCAGGCAAGTCTGTAGCTGCAGGCTTCTCTTCTCCTTGGAAAAGTGAGTCACTGCATCCCAGTCCAAGTATACTTAGGCGATCCCTGACACATAACTGTCCAATAATTTTTTTAAATCTTTCAATGAAGTTTTTAAATTATGCCAATGTAATGATGACAACATTTCCCCATATAACTTGTCCTGATGTTTCAATCCCCTTACAGTTAAAGATCTTTTCCTAATATCTCACCTCAATTTATCCAACTGCATATTGAACCAATTCTTTCTCACTCAGTCCCTCAGTGGGCATGCTAAACAACCAAACACTGCCTTCCTTATAACAGACTTAATTGTATGCAGTTGTTATGTCTTTTCAGGAATAAGCAGTGCAAACTGCTCAGCCTTCACTTCTGCTTTCTACATCTGTCGTTATTGGTACCGTTTTCCTACAGACTTTTGGTTATATACATGTTTCTTTCTGAAAATGCACATCAGTACGTTAAAAACATGATGTGAAATGAGACCACACTGTCTGAGGCCAAACCAGCCAGGATAAAGATGAGAGAAAGAAAATACCGATCAGTTGCAAACAGTGTATATGATGTCCAAGGAGAGCACATGCCTTCTCAGCAAACCTCTCCCATCTGCTACTCACATTAACTCATCTCACACTGCCCCCAGATCTTTTTCTTGTGGCTTAGGGGTTCGGTACGTTCCCAATTCTTTTCTGTGCATTTTATTTCCTTTTGTCCATGTAATTCCCTCAACATTCCCTTTTTTTAATTTAATTTTGTAACTTTGATTTCAGACCATTTTTCTAATTAAAAGACCTGGGAATTCTAACCCTGTTCCCAACACTGCCTACAGCCATTCCTGGGCAAGTGCCATCTGCAAATTCAAATGACCTCCTTAGGCCATTGGAAAAGGTGATTAAAATTATGAAAATATTTCAGTTTGTTGCTGGACTCTTCTTAATGCCAACAGCTATCTATCCATGCTATAATAACATAAGTTAGGCCATATTGCTCTCTGCAACAGGAGAGTGCCAAAATCCCTTCTAAAGCTAAAATACCTAATAATAGTGGCTTCCTTGTTATCACCTAGGCCAATTACACTGAAGGAAAGGAAATTAGGTTGGTTTGACACAAATTGCTATTGACAAAACTGTGCTGGATCTCTCTTATCTCCCTTCTCTCCTCAGAGATGTACAAATTTATCATTTAATCATTTGTACCGATGTCTTTCAGGATTTGCAATAAGGCTGACTGGGTCATTATTCCCCAGATTCTCTTTTTTCTTTCATTTTTTAAAGACAGGAGGTATGTTTGCCTTTCTCCAGTCCTCATCTGTCCTCTATAGCATCTCAAAGGTAATCAGTAAAGGTTCTAAGATTGCTTCAATGATCAACAGACCACAGATTTTACCAGTTTAATTTGTCTAACATATTTTACAGATTAATTTAGTATGTTTAACCTGTCTCATTACCACTGGTCCGGCTCTTTTGCTAGTCTGGGCTCTGTTCTGAACTTCACTTTGTTGATGCTGTGTTAAGGATTTAGTTGCAATTCATTCTTTTCCTGAAAACTGAAGCAAATGAGGTCTTGAACATTTCAACCTCCCTTGTGTTTTTTCACATCATGTTATCTATTTAAAGCTAGTGAGCCTTTGCAGCTCTCACCCCTGCTTTTGAACCCTCCTGTCAGTCTTATTTCTAATTTAATTTATATTGATTAAGGCTTTTAGGGAAAGTGATGACTAAATCAGAGCAACAGCAGCAGCATCTATTTATAAGGTGCCATTTGATGTTCAGTCTCTCATCACCAATCAGGTGCTCTATTTGTGTTTGTATTCTCCCTGGAGCTAATGTTATTTGCCAACACCTCCATCCAGGGCAAGGTCTAAAGGATACCTCTGCAATTACTTTACAACAGGCCTTTAAAGTATGGATGGAGAGACAGATTAAAAAATTCTGTCTTCTGGTCTCTGAATGAGTTCAGTATCCTAAAGGAAAAGACTGCTTAATATTAAAATAATAGTCTGACGTATTTTAGCATTTCACAATAAATGTTGTGGGGTCACCAGTGCTAATATATCACTGAGAAGTTCAGATTCCCCAAAAGATACACATGATGTAAAAAGCTGAGACAAATGGTAAAAGTAGTGCGTACCCTTTTCAAGGACAAAATGGCTGCTTTCTCTGAAGCAGGGGCAGCAGTCGCTCACAGAGAGAAATCATTGCTCATCAGAAATAAATAATTTAGAAATTTTATCTCTATATAATTTTTGTTATATTTATTTCTAAAGATTAGAAATATTGCCAGGATATCAACAGCCTAGGATTAAGATAATATGAGAGAGAAGATAAAATATGTAGCAGAAGTAGCATTCTGGCACAGTGGTGATTTCATACATCCCGCATTCAGTCTGGGAGCCACAACCTGGGTTCTTCTGAAAACTGTCCAGAGCAATAAATAAAAGTAATTTTGCTTGCAGCACCCGCTGCTGTACTTTGGAAGGAGAATCTGGATCTTCCAGCAGCAGATGGCTCTTCCACAGCTTCATAGTTTCTTGGTGAACTTTTGACCTTTCTGAAGTTGTTTCAATAACCCGGTTAAATCTGAAGCAGAAAAAAACTAAGGCTCATGAAGGCATTTAATCCCTCCTAATAACCCAATCTTATGACATTTACAATCCTTGTGTTGTTTTTATTTTCAGTAACAAGGTAGTCATCTTTTACCATCCAGGACTTTATAGGAGCAACATAACCATTGCTCATTTGCTGCAAAGGACCTGAATTACAAGTGTGTTGGAGCTACTCTTCTTTCCCACCCATGCAGCGTATGTTCTGGAGTGCTGATCTAACTGGTGCAGTTCCACAAGATATCGTTGACTTTTCTCAGAGTGCTGCTTCCCCTGCTGAACCAGTCCTCCAGAGAGGAAATATTGAGCTGGTTTTGAAGATAGTCACCTTCAAGTCAGTGAAAACAGTCTAAAACAGGCATGTAGCACTTCCTTCCCTCCCCTACTTGCCAAACAGAGAAAATAAGTGGGAAAAGACTTTTGGAAGGCATCTCCTTATATTCGAAAACATAGAGGCTAAGATAGGTGAGATGAATTCCTCATCTCCCATGCCTTCATCTTGCCTCACCATTGGCTGTAAAATGGGCCTGGGCATCTTGCTCAAACCTGATAGTTATTTTCAGTTAGGCAAAGTCAGGCGGGGTGAATGCCAAACCAGCTCCAGCAATCAATGAAGTCAATAGCAGTGTTTCTGTTGACTTCTGCTAACAACTGATTGGCCAAACCTTGCAAGAATTTGACACTTTCTGAAGAAAGTTTATGAGCAGTGTTAGGAACCGTGGCAGTAGTTAGGATAACTCATGTACCACAGGAGCTGTTCAATACCTTGCAGAAATGGCTCAGTATAAGGGTGCAACAATAACAGGGGATGGCAACTGTTGACTTGCCCTTCTGACTTAACTGTGCTCCCACTCTGTTCTCTTAGTACAAAACTCTTGGAATCACAAATTTAAATGTATTTATTTCTTCATTTTTACATCAAATAATTAAATGTTCCTTTCCAACTCATCATTGAGGGCCTTCAGTCTAAGGCATATACATGTGATCAAAATTATATCGCTCTAGGCTTTTGGCTATTGGGTAAAAAGCTTTGTATTGCGAGCTGCGTATGCTTCCCAGCCCTCCCTCTCTCCCATCAGCATTGGTTAAAAGGGAAAAGTCATGGGGATAGTGCTCCTCTCTGAGCTGTTGGAGCACACAAGTTCATTCAGTTAGTTCAGCAAAGGTACAACATTGATTTAAACTGGCTACCAGATTAGCTCTTCTCTCTGTCAGACCTGAGGGTCTAGAAATTCCCATTGATGTTTCTCAGTTTTGTACAGTGCAAAGTAGAATTACTCTTGCCTAATTTTGTGCATATACTCACAGCTGTCTGCTGTGAAAATAGCCCTTAAGTGGCTTCCCTGTTTACCACTGCTATAGCATTGCCAGACTTCATTGAACATATCTCAACTAACTTGTCCTTGTGACAATGCCAAGCTGCTGTACCTCCTCATTCCATGGAACATCCCTTCCATGTTCCAAACTGGGGACAAAGCTGACAACATATATTCCGTGTCAACTGGTGTGCCTTCTCATACTGCTTCTAGTACATGGCCAACAATATCGCTGCAGAGCAGGAATGATATTTACCTTGAAAAGGCTATGCATATGGAATCTACTTTTACTAATGTCAGACTAAAGCAACAGGCATATCTGAGACTCTGCTCAATTTTTGAGAAACTATAAATGCCTGATTTGTACCTTTTCCAATTTTTACAAATTGAATGTTACATTTCGCAAGGGAAAAATCAGGACGCGTTGATCAGAGAACTGTTAGCACCAGAGTCTTATTAATAGTAACTACAGTACAAAAGCAGCAGTTTCCAGCTTTTAAACAGCACTACATTTACTTGATGCAGATAAAGAGAAATTATTCATGAGACAATGTAAAAAAAGATGTAGGAGGGTGAATCACATTGAAAGAATAGGAAAAAATGAAAGTGGGGGCAAAGTTTCTTGAGCATGCTGTGTCATCACCAATGAAAATTACTTTAATTTGCTATATCAGTGGAATACTATTAACTCCTGCTTTGTTGGACATAATGCATGGTGGAGGAGGGAATATTTCCATCAAATTGAATGACAGAAATCTGGAGAAAGAGAATGGATCTCATTAATTATTTTCCGGAAGGGAACCCTGTGACTCATTCTCTGGAGAATAGGATTACAAACTTTTAGTGAAGACATAGTTTATCTGTTAATATTGTAGTTATTCATAGTTATTTTTCTTTTTTCTCCCAAAGTCTTATGATTATATTATCTAGATTACTTGTGCTTTGAAAGAGGAATAAGTAATGCTCTAGAAAAATCTCTACTTCAGGGATAGCAGCCTTTGCTAAATTAGAACTAACTAATCTAGGATTCCTAGATTTATAAGAGGGGATTTGGTTATGTATATTACACAGGACTGACTGTCACACTGGATTTTTATGCAGGCTTATAGCAGAAAAAAACTGCCTGGGTCACCCAGTCTCACCTTTATCTTTCAGGATTACATACTCCCTCTCTCTCTACCTAGGGAGATGACTTATTCTACATGCAGAGATTACAAAACATATTTATTCATGTCAAAGCCAGAAAAAAAAGTTTAACATTGTGTCACAGAAGCCAAAGTTAAGGGCTTAACTCAGACACGAAAAGTGACACTACGTACAGGCATCCTCCAGTTTTCATGTGCAGTTTGTTTCCCCTTTGGGCTGCAGTGTATCTGCCTCTGCCTGGTGTTCCCACCAGAGAGGACAATGACCTGGGCTCTCCATGCTTCTTCATATGGCCTCCTCTGCTGTTCTTTACTGAAACCTTTCCTAGCACCTGAATCCGAATCAATATACAAAACTGGGCGGCATGTTGCAAAATCTGCAATGCTCCTGTGAAATCTTTCAGGATTTCTTTCTCATTTGTACTATTGTGGAGCACAAAGTATTCATGTCACATAACTCAGAAAAAGAAAAAAAAAATCCCAAATTGTCCAGTTTTCTCAGTACTATGTGGATCTGGGCTACGTAACCCATCTCTATGTTGAAATTCAGGTATGTAAAACCCACAGGACACCCCAATCACATTTCCCTTTACACCAAGATGGATCTTCAAGAGCAGTGCCAAGAGCAGCCCCCAGGCCGAGTGCCCCCACCACAAGGCCAGGACCAGGTTCCTACTTCTTGTTTCCCCTCCTGACCCTTGCTGCTCAGCGCAGCATTTCCATGGGAGATCACTTCACCATTTCACTGTAACAATCTGAAGGACATCCACACTTCTTCGTACCGATACTGGGAGTGGAGTCTAATGGGAAAAATATTTCTCACAAACCCTCCACACTCTCCAGTTGATAACTTGTGCCTTTCGTTCATCAACTTCACTTATGTTACAGAGCTCAGTACAGACCAGATCACTCCAACTAACTGACCTGTTGGAAAGCGATCCAGTTCTTTGTGTTAGCCTCTGCTCATCCCCTGCTCCTACTGTCTCTAGGGCTGTCTCTGTGCTGCATCCCAGGGTGCGCTTTGGGAAATGGATGAAACCTTTGTTCTGTCACAGAAAAACCTGCTGCCCTTGAGAAAGCTGGTCTCAATTTAGGCTCAAGATTGTGACTTGGGAGATTCTGTCACATGATGCCCCTTGAATGCATCATACATCTCATTACATTTCACATCTTCTGAAGAGTCTGGAGAGATTTGGCGAGATGTTAGTACTCAAGTACATAGTACTTCTTGCAGGATAACATTTAAGATATTTTATGCACAAGTACTTTTGCAATAACAAGAAGAAAACAATTCTGTCTAAACCTTGTTTTTAAAAGAAAATATGGATCTCAGTGGGTCTCAGGTAGCTGAACACATCGTGTCCACATAGATACAACAGAGATGATAAACCACTCTGCATCAGCTGAGCATAGGGCCCACAGAGCCTCTGGCTTACAGAACATGAGCTGATGCATGATGCTGTAAGTGTGTCAGAAAAAAAGGCCTAGAGCTCAGTTTCAGTGTGGGAAAAGGTGTAGGCAATACAGGGAGGAGCGGGTCTGACCAGCTGGTCTTGCTTCTCCCTGCTACAATGAATATCACACTTGAGACAGAGAGAGACCAAGGGTACACAAAACATGATGAGGGAAGGGAAAGGAAATGATTAATTATTATAGTTAAAAGAAACAGTATTACTTGGCCACAAGCCTCCAGGTAATAAAGAATTACCATTTTGTAGCTAATGAGAGATTACATCTATACAACATCTGAATGAGAATGCAGACCACTGAAAATAATTCTTCAAGAAAGGATGTCAGAAAAACTTAGGAAATGGACATCACTGGACCACATCACTGCCAAAAGAGCAGCTCTGCTGAGAAACCATCAGAACTGGATTTACAGCAGTCCAAACTCATCCCAGCACTGATCATGAGAGGTACTGTGTGTATCTAATGATGTTTTTCCAGGGGCAAGGCAGAGCTCTCTTGTTTGGTTTTTGGTTTGTTTTTGGTTTTGTTTTTTTTTTTCCACTAACTAGTAATTATTCCAAGATCTAGCTATATCTAAGCTTATTAAAGAGCTGGATTCAGGTCCAACAGGATGGGAGGACCCAAACCTGTGTCATTTCTCAAAGACTTTAAGCCAAAACTCATTGCAAACACAGGGGCACTCCACTACGCAAAGGCAGTCCAATCAGTTTCCCCTCTGCATCAGAGGGTGACACTAGTATAAGAGTCAGGTCCACGTAAAGCAAGGAAATTAAGAGCCCTTTCTAAAACATCCCTCTAAGCAATTTTTTTTTTTTAAGAATTTGAGGATGCTTTGAACCTAAGAGAGAAAATTCTGAAAGTGATAAACGTCAAATTTTAAGGGCCAAGAAAGAGAAAAAAAAAGAAAGAAAAAGGAAAACAAAAAGGAAGAAATCAAAGACATAAGGAGGAAGAAGGGAGGAATGTTTACAGCAGCCTTTAAGGAGATTTTATGAGAACACTGGTGTCTTGCAAAAGAGTACAGGGCAGCCTGAGGTGTGTGCGTGTGTGTGTATTAATTCCAAAAGACAGAGAAAATATATAAACTTGAGAGTGGTCTCATATGGTCATTTGTTCTAGCTGCCTACCAAAGTTCTCCATCTTCTGATTTGTGCACTATTCTTCTAACCCTAACACTGAGTGTAGATTTATTAGCAGAATAAAATACTCCTCCCAGGCTGCTCTGCTCATATACACAAGAAGTGGAGCAAAGGCAACCATGCTGGGTTATTTCTTAGTTGTATTTCACTTTCTTTTTTTGCAAGTGATTCGTGAGAAGATTGTAAAAGGGTCAAATGCATTTACTGTTCCAAATTATGCACTCATTTCTGGTAAAATATTACATCCCTCCAGAAGGCACTCTGCAGTTTTGGGGGTGGATATTTTGTGTTTCCCCTTGGGAATCTGGTGTGGCTGGTACACAGTCATGACACCCTGTTTCTTTTTTCCTGTATTCAGCTCACAGATCATGAACACATTCAGAGATGACAGGTCAGAATTCCTGCAGGAAAGAGCTCATATTTCAAATTTCCTTATGCAAATACTAATTTTATTAAGATGTGTCAAAAAAAAAAAAAGATCATTGAGAGTAAACAGGAAAGATTCACAATTTATTAGTAATTTAAGTTATAATTTGAGTTAAGGCTTTATTTAAAAAAAAAAGTTCCTGCTCTGCAATTATCTGAGGAGCATGAACAGCCTTCTAAAAGTTCTACATCTTATCATGTACATCTTTACTAAAGTGCCAGGTGTTTTGAGATACCTTCTGTTAATCCCTGGATAATTCCCTTTCCCTATAAATTCAACAGAAACTCCAGTACTTCCTAAATCTCTATTTTCCCAATGGATTTTCCCAAAACACTGAAACTTGCTACTTTATGCCTCAAGGATACTCAAGAGCTTCTCCAGTCTGGCAGATAGATGACCTCTGCTTCACTAGCAGCTCTACAGCTGACCTGCTTGCAAATTTAAGCAAAATATTTCCTCTTTTTGCCTCTCTAGTTCCATCCTTTCTGTATGTTTTAGCAGTTAGATTTGGAGGGCAGGGACCAGCCTTTCATCGTCTGACTTCTCACAACACTTACTGGAGCCCTGACTTGTGGACTGTGTCAGCCCCAAACGACCTCACACTGAATCTTTAACGTTCAGTAGTTTTTGTTTCACATGTTATGTTTTCTCCCTTTCCTCCTCCTCCACAATATGTCCCTAGTTTTACTTCTGCTCTCACTCCCATCTCCAACATCTCTGTCTCTGTTGCCCAGCTCCTGGCAGTGTAGGACATTCAATTGCATTAACACATATTCTTCTTTGCCTTCTGCATCATTACTGAAGAAATTACTCAACAACAGAAAGTACAAAGATCTTTGGCTTACCACCTCGCTTTGCCAAAAATATTACCCTTAGTCCTAACCTTATATGTTCTTCATTTCATTTTCAGTCCAAGGAGAGCTCATATTCAGGCTTATCTGAATTCTTTCTGAGTGTGAGTTTTTCAGACCCTGTATTTCATTAAGCTCACTGCTTAATGAAATGATGTGCTATAATCTAATAGCATAACAAACTATATCAACTGCTTTGCTTTCAATGACTGTTTTAGTAATTCTATGAAAAAAACCTGGCAAGATTTATTCTTTATAAACATACTCATTTTTTCCTTGTGCTTCTGAGAACCAAATCTTTTTCTCTGTTAAGCTGGGTACCTATTTCTCTATTAGGCTGGAAAACCTCCATAAAAGTAAATAACATTATGCCAACTTTGCACTAGGTATTTTATCAAAGTTTCAAAGCTTCTTTATAGCCAAGAAGTTTTGGATACTGACCTTAACCAATATTTTCCAAAAGAACATATGGACTTTTTCTTGTTTTGGAGTTTGGCTATTCATTTTGAGACATCTTGGATCTCATTATATTGAGATCAATATATTGATGATATATATATCGATATATATATCATCAATATATTGACACCTTTATTTTTAGATGCACAGAAGTACTAGTAAATATTAAAAAAATACTAACTTTTCTTCTTTCTTACTGTCCATGAAATACAAACACAGCTTGACTATCTTGCAGGCATATTATGAGGAAAAATATGTTACTGTAACTTAAGATCTTGGATACTGTGCTAATGAAGCACATACAGGTAGACAGCTCATTAGACATAATCTATTTCTTCCTCCCTTCCCTTACACTGTTGAAAATTATTGCACTTCAGCTGTGGTTATATTACTTATGCTAACATATAAAATATCATTTTTTATCCTTCTATATTTTGTCCTTCACAGACTCAGGATGGGTTGTTGTCCCAGAGACAAATCACTGAAATGAGGAATATAAGAATTCATATTCCCATGTATCATTTGCAAAATAACCCTAATTCTCAGAAAATCAGTCAATTAACATGAAGACTGCCTCATCACAAGCTAACAATAAGCCTTTGAGACCTGCTGGTCTCTGGCCTTCCCATCAAGGGGAACATTTCAAAGGTGCTCCAGCACTTTGTGCTGCAAACACCACCAGTCTTGTAGAAATGCTTTCTGGACTTTATATCAATCAGTAGAAGAAAGACCATCAACGCTCTGTTCTGCGTGTGCGAAACTAATGGCATAAACCAATTACTTTTGCTTCACAGCTACAGCCCAGAGAATTCTCTGTCAGGTTTCTCCACATTTCTCTTCTGGTTTTGTGGTAACAAGGTCAGAGCCCTTGTTGAAGGGACGTTATCAACACGAGTAGTCCTTTTATTTTCAAAGCCAAGTTAAAAACAATGCAATGCCATGTACATCTGCCCCATGTTCTTTTAGTGATTTTTTTGTTCTCTGCAAATACACTTTTCTGTTTTATAGCCTATCTGTTCCCTCTCTTTCCAAATGAAAGACTATAAATACAAACAGATTCTGGAGTGAGGCCCAAGAACAATAAACACCAAGTGAACTAACTTAATCCACCTCATTCCCCCAGTTATCACAGTGGTGTTGACTATGTAAACAGGTTCCTCCATGAAGAATAAATCTAATGAAGCCTGATATCACACGGATCTGTGTTTACTTGTGCTTACAGCCTCTTGTTTCCTTCCCTCGTTTAGCAAAACTCCCCATCCATCTCCTAGAAACTGAAGGGGCAAAAGTTGGTGAAAGCTGTGGTTGCTTGCAAAGTTTGGGAGCATTGCTGCTGGATCAGCACGCTCCACGGGTGAGCACGATAGTCAGAGCAGATGACAGTCACACAGGATTCATTTGAACACCTTTCCCAGAGTCACAGTTTTGACAAAATTTTAAGCAGTATCTATCTTTGACAAAACCTTAAAGGTGATAGCTATGCCCTCTGCCAGACTGGTGAATTAGCCAGAATGCATCAAGGTCAGTAAAAGGTGATATGACAGGCAAAGATCCACATATGCAACTATGTAATTCATTGCCTTGGCATATCAGGCTAAAAAGCTCAAAATTTCCAGAAGAAAATGTCACCAGGGAGAAAATAGTGCAGTCCGTACGCAATCTACATTGCAGAGAGAGAACAGAAACTTGACATATTTATCCATCAAAGAGAAAATTAAGCAATAATTCAGGTGTGATTTTTCCATATCTCCTTGAGGAATGGATGCAAAGGATTCCCTTTGTAATAGATAAATGTCATGGCAAGGCACAAAGATTATAGACTGAAGCTACGACTATAAGGTTGGAAATAAAATGCAGTTTTTAAGATGTGAGGGACAACTTAAAAACAGGAATTGACAGGGCAGTCAGAGTAGATGCAGTGCTGAGAAGGCAAAGTCTCTATCATAGCTTTAAAACAATAAGTACTAGTGCAAAGATACTTTATATTTCACTCCAAAGCCAACTGCAGGAATTATTGGATAGTCAGGACCTTCCATGTTATGCTAAAAGTTCATTTTGACTACCATAAGGCTATATTTTGGCCTTAGCATCTAGAAACACACAAACCAGAAATACATAGTATTTCCCTCAAAGAGCTCATGTCCACAAGGGATTCTGTGCCATTGCACGTGTCCATGCCAACATGCAGGGCTTAAAACGGGGCCAACACAATGCTGAGATACCCTAGTTTGACCTTACACTGGTTCAAAATTACCTGTAGTGGCCACAGTCTAATGATCTCAAAGCAGCTTGAGAATGTGGGTAAATACCCTCTTATTTCTCCTACCAGGGACCTAAGGCACAAGCGATGTAGGGAATTTACCCAAAGTCCCCCAATAGATCAGTAGTGGAGTTGAGGACTGAACCACACTCTCCGGACTCCTTCACTGGTACCTTGCTGCTGGAAAGCCCTTAAACCTTCTGTCCCTGATGGTGGCTCCATGAGGCCACCAAACAACATAGCATGTTTATACAGTACAGGTCCATGCAGCAACACACCCTGGCTCCTGGTAGCAGTATCATCTGGTACACATTGCCCCAGGGCTGCCTCTCGCTGGCATCTTCACATGTACCCCAAATTCTCCTGGCCTGGACCTTCATCCAAACTATCCAGAGCTTCTCACTGCCTTGTCAGCCTGAAAATGTTTTAACTGTCACAGCTGGGGATCAATATTAGACCTGACATTATTGAACATTTTCATCAATGAACTAGAAGTAAATATAAAATCACTGCAGATAAGTTTTGTAGAGCTGATGATGGAAAAAACAGCTGAGTGGAAAATAGTAACAGAGACACGGCATCATTCAGAGAAAGCTGGTGTTGGGGAAGTGATTCCATTCAAATAAGTGCAAATTCACATGGCTGGGCAAAAGAAACGCAATAGTTATGCACCAAGGGAAACCAATAAAATCTGTAGGGGTAATAGAGGACAGGCAGTTCAAAGTGAACACACACTGCACATCTGTGGTGAAAGACTACAAAAATAAAAGATCACAAAAGGTTATTCTTCAGTGAGAGACTTAAGAGTTCACCCTGTTTTCAAAGATAATCAATAAATTATCTCTTTCAAATGTTGGAATAACTTTATGGGAGAAAATACAGTGTTCTAAGTCCTGAATGGGGGTTTAATCTAGTGAGGAATAATTTTTTTTTTTTTTAAAGATGCCTGAAAGATGAACATAAATTAGAAACTACAAACAAAATTCTAGCAGTGAAGGAGACTAAACTCTTGAGCAAAATACCACAGGACTTGGATTTTCATCCTCTTGGGGTTCTCACATAATGACCTAAGGCCTTTTCATTTAAGGGCTAAGGTTACTGGATGTCAGGTAACAGTTTGTAATGCGCTGGGCTCGGGTTTGGTGATCTCCTGATCCCTTTTTCATCTTTAAGCTCTATGAATATGTGAATATTGTTGCCTTTACACTTTCGCAGCTGCTCCTTTTCTTGTTTCAGTCTCTAGCCAAACTGAGAAGGAATCCAACACTTTTTGCCTAGCCTTACTAAAAGCAGTCCATGTTCTATTAATACATATCTGTTTCTGCCCCAACAGTTGAATTATCCAGTAATGAGCAAAAGAAGAGGTCTTACTCCCTTACTCATATTCCTGGGCTATATATGTTTTCATATTTTTTGCAAATGCCAGTTAAATTCTGCAAAGTATGAATTTAAACCAGCAAAGAAGAAGTATATTTTCTGTGTATTTATACAGAGTTTTGCAAACTATATTCTGCAGGGGTTTTTTCTTATATTACCTGGGAGGCTTTTCAGCAGCATGTCATTAGCCCAAACTGCATTATTTCTTGTAGATATTTATTTTGTCTCTATATGTATTATAAGTCAAATAAAAACTGATGTAATAGAAAAGTTTAAAAAAAATGCTCAGATTTGAAAGCTGTAGGTAATACAGTTATTACAGGGCAGTTGGAATGCATTTCTCTTTCTCAGGCTCCAATTAAAGACACCAATTAAAAGGCAGATGGTAACAGCAATGTTCAGTGAGGCTGAGGGAGATTCGCAAGAAGAGAGGAGGCAAAAGAAGGTTCAGCTCAAAAGAAAAATGTATTCCCAATGAACAACTCAACCAGCCTTAATCAGGATCTGATGACAGAAAGAGGAATTGGACCGGATAAGAGCTTCCAAACTTCCAACTTCCAGATATTTACGACTAAACTAGGGAAAGCAGGGCTTTCAAGCAACAGGTAAGTGCTGGCAGGGATGAGCTAGATGCCTTATGTATCTTCTGTTTCTGCTTTCAAACTACATTTAGATACACAACAATAAGCTCATCAAACTAGTCCCGAGCACGGAGCTTCCATCCTAACCCTGAGCAATCCTGCCAAAGGCAAGAGCTAGCTGAGCTGCTGCTGCAGGAGTGGGAAGGAAAACAGCGCAGAGTTCCTGGAAGAGCACGCGGTGGGATGTGTGACAGAGGAGCACAACAATAGTCCATTTGGTGGAAACAGGGAAAGAGAAGATCAGAGCAGGAGGAAAATCCAACATCTCAGGTCCAGAGCTGTGCAGATCTTGTTGGAGACACTTGACTGCATAAGGTCGTAGGCCCATCTCCAGTATTCTTCACAGTTGGGGCAGGAAAAAACTCCTCAAAAGTCCCTCAAGTTTCTCCAAAGTGATAAGCAGAGTCCAGAAAAATGACCAAGATAAACCGAAGAGAGATCTCCATGCTGAAGCAAAGAAAGGTGAAGTTTTGCCAAAACAAAATTCACTGACATGCCGTGCACCAAAAAAGCCTGTGTTCTTACTATGCAAGTATTGAGCCCTAAAAATAAGATTTAATCCATGTTTAGGCTTTGCATCAGATCGGAAACAGGAGGAAATTCTACCTAGATGGAGAAAACAGAAGAACTCAAGGCCTCTGGAGAGCACATAGCACAGATGGAGGAGAGCATAGTAGTCACACCATCAGGAATCTGTACCCAAGCCTAATATTCAGTTGCACAATCCATGCCCAGTGACTGTACTTCTTGGGTACCCTGTTTTTTCCTCCACCATTTCTTTGTCCTCTACTTGTTTTCCAGGCAGGAACTACTTCTTGCCAGGAACTTAATGCAAAAGGGGCCTCAGTGTGTAATGGGAGCCACCTATCTGCTAAGGAATTTGTAACAGCTTATCTAGAGACTAAGCTGAAAATACTGTGGTTCTGAAGCAGCCCTATCCTAAACAGTTGCAGTAAAACATAAAGGTGTTTGCTTCTTGCCAGGAGCAGCCTCATGGAAAGCCAGCCTTTGAGAACCCAGAGAGTGCTTTTACACAGCTATTACTCACTGATAACTGCAAAATAAATGAAAATTAGACTCACCCCTAGGTAATAAATTTACTTTTCTCAAAATTAATAACTTAGGAGTCCATAAATATTTATGAGAAAGGAAGAAGAAAAATAGAAGAAAAGTCAGGTAAAACTCATAATTTGTTCCTTTGGAGTATTGGATAATAGGTAATTACTACAACTGACTGACTGTGAAATTTGGTCTTTTCTATCTTTAGACATTACCTTTCAGTTCCAGAGTCTTCTCTCCATGTCTGCCCAGAGCAGAAAGCCCAAGAAATGAGAAATTACACAGTCTAGAAAATTTTTCAGTCTTCCAGCATTGGCCAGTGCTTCAGGAGCTGGAGTGTCCTGCAATACGCTACAGGAGAACTTTCTTGATTTAAAACATTTTGAAGCACACATGATCTAAAGAAAGTACCTACTTATTCATGTACCCATAGCTAGAAAGAAGTAGACACCTTCTTCCATTATCTCCATTCACTGCAATAAAACAAGGGTAAAAGTTCTGAGACCCCTAGCTGGGGTTATAACAAGCAACAGAGGCAGTGGAAAGGGATGTTTGCAACACGCTAACATCAGGTGATTATTCTTCAAGACGATCTGGCAGAAAGATTTGTTTCCTAATGCGTATTTGCACCTGCCATGTGTTTTGTACATCAGCAGGGAAGAAAGAGGAAAGGACAGGCCAAGATCTGCAGGTGTTTGTCCGATGCATGCTAAGGGCTTGGAGCCCCTTGTGTTGCATTGCACTGTTTTTGCAGTACATGTCTAAGCATTCTTAGATATTTCAAAACTATTGTTAAACCAAGAGCTCCTCACATGGCTGCAGAGAGCAGTGATTATTCATGAATTAAGCAAATGAAGAGTGAAGCTACACTTACAGATGAGATTTTCAAAGCAGCATAGAGGCTTTAGATACACATTATCCTTTGCTAGTTGTAAATCATTCATACTGCTAATGAAAATATGACCCCATATCACTAACAGAGTTTAAGAAAAATGTAGGAGAGTCTTACCAAAAGTTTCTATGATGTTCTAACTTTCTGTTAAAAAAAGTGGGAAAATACAAATAAATGCTAGGGAGGTATCTTGTCACACACAGCAATGACATTTGTTCATTACATGGATGAAGCAAACAGAAGACGATGTTGCCTGCCAAAGTTTGATGGAGGTCATTGAACATGGGATGACAATACCCACATAACTGCTCATGTATTATTTTACAGGGGAGAATCTGTTGTATGGGGAAGGCAAAAGCTAATAAATACCTGTAGCTTGCAGCAAACATTGCCTGAAGTGAGCCACCCATATCCACATTTCTGTATGCAGAGCACTGAACATCTGCCATAATTATCTGATGGAGAGACCCTTCCTAATTATAACTGTGTTAGCGTGAGCTAAGATTTTCAAAAGTAACTAGCAGACCTGGGGATCTCACTTGTGTGCCTGATTTGAGATACTGCAAAAAAGAGCCTGTATTTCACACAGTTCTTGGTAATTGCCCCTCTAGGTTTGATCTTTTGATAGGAATGCATTGTGTTATTGCTCTTGAAGTATCTTCCTTCAGTATCAAAGCAGGAGGGAAATAAGAAGAAAGGTATCAGTTATTCTCACCTGCTTAATTGCCACAGTGAGCCAAATCCTTGCGGAAGCTGATACAAATCTGAATTATTTCCTCAAAGCATGGCACACTGGAGATTTTTATTGCAGAGGTGCTTTCAAGACAATTCATAGTGAACTAAAGCTGTTTATAAGTGAGAACACTGAAGCCTTTAGAGGAGGTACACTCTTGAAGGAAATGGATTTATTTGCTGTGTTTGTCTGTCGAGCCTAGCACCTTGTCTTCTGTGCTGTAAGAGCTTCGCTTTACTTTCTGTTTGATTTCACAATACCATGATGGCTTTATATCTTTCTACCTTTTGATTCATATGTTTTTATTGAACATTACTACTTGCTAACAACTAACACAACATTGAGAGGGAGACATAGCCTATACAGTCCCAACCAAAAAAAAAGAAACAATTTCTCTTACAAATACAGAGAGATGTGACAGCAAAGACTGAAATATGGCAGTCAACAACCACTGCAAAAACAGAAGCTACACAGTTTGAAGGGAAAGTCTCTAGGCAAGCCGGAGTCTTGTTTGCTACCATAGAGCAGTTCACATCACTGCAGGACAAACTGCACATTTCTTTATGTATCTAAGCCCCCAGAGAAATAAACTGCACTGGGAAAGCACTGTTCTATCAACAAATTTTGCTGGCATTGCAATGTCTGTTAGGCATCATTTCTCTTTGAGTTGAACAATGTGACTGTGGTAGGAAAACTGTAATGCCAGCCTGGCCTCCGGCAGTCCCAAGATTCATAGCCCTGTTCTAGATCAAAAATTAAGAGCATTATCATTCAGGACATTGAGAAGGGTCATGCTGCTATATTTTAAATAAGAAATGTAGCACTACAATTTAACAAAGGAAAAAAAAGTTCCATACTATGAATAAAATATCTCCAATGTGGAGGCCCAGGACCATAATTAAAATGTTTGACAAACTTCTGACAAACTGTAGCATTGCCTCCAAACAAGAAAGTAACAACATTTACAGGACAAAATCACAGAAGCTGAAAATAGCAACTGGCACTGCATGCGATAGTGCAAGGCGAGGCGTGTTACAGAAATAAAATGTAACATGGCAGAAACCACGGGTTTTCCTTTTTTTTCCCAGATTGTCTCCGCCATCCCAGTGGCTGGAGCGGAGGGTGAGCGAGCAACTGTGTGGTGCTTAGTTGCCAACTGGGGTTAAACCATGACAGCAGAGAATTCAAGCTAAAAATCAGCAAAGTAAGGAATCCCTAAGTGACAGGTAGGGTGAAGCATTAGGATGGGAAGGCACAAAAGTATCCGTGGACTCATCGGACTCAGGAGGGAGAGCACTCTGATGCTGAGTGCTACCCTGCAGAGGTAGCGTATGCACCATGGGTTCCGAGAGAAACTTCAGACAACAAAGAGCTGTCAACTCGGAGGGGAAAGCAAGGAGATGAATCTGATCCAACTCTCCATGCAAAAATTTTGAAAAGTCTGATCAAGGCTATGGAGATGAAAGTAAAGTAGTACCTGTGTTGTAAAAGCTAATAAATACGCAGGAAAACCCACATATTACATACTCTTTCAAGGGTGGCTTGTAAGACCAACAAGGTGAAAGAGGCCAAGTTCTCACATGACAGCCTTATTCCCTGTGTACAGCTCAGCTGACTCACATTTAGTCACTTCAGTGATAATAAGTTTGCTAAGCTGACACCC
The DNA here is from genome assembly GCA_020745775.1 of Theristicus caerulescens. Classification (NCBI taxonomy): domain Eukaryota; kingdom Metazoa; phylum Chordata; class Aves; order Pelecaniformes; family Threskiornithidae; genus Theristicus; species Theristicus caerulescens. Next base: position 121,550,021 of record CM036559.1, on the reverse strand, counting down.
TCCAGAGCCTGCCCAGCTGTGGGAATGAACAGATCCTCTCCCTTGTGTGCCAGGAGAATTGCTCCAATACTTTCCATCAACATGAACCCATTAACAGCAACAGCATCATGGACTTTGAAGAAGATGGTATAGCACAAATGACACTGAGAGACCAACTAATCCTCACAATGATTTTATTAACCATGATGAAGTATGAAAAGCAGAGAACTGGACTTGGTCTCCCAGGACTCTTCGGTTTCTCAGGGCTGGCAGTTGAAAACAACAAAAAACCTATTCTGTTCTGCAAAGCAATTGTAGTAGATACAAAAATGGTCAAAAAAAAATTAATAAAGTCTGAACTTTCCAATGGCATTTTTAAGTCAACATTTAGAGGAATGGATACTTTAAAGATAAGATTGATTTGAATTTTGGGGTGTTTGCAATACCATTTTGGAAAGCTTCAAAGAACTAAAATACAGAACAATCAATTCTCCCTGGCTATCTGTGTGCAGATACAGACGGGGGGGCTCCCAAAATAAGACTTTGTTTCTGAGTGCCTATGCTAAAACAGAACTGAAAGAACTTCACTGGCTACATGAATTCACGCCTTCAAAGTCAAATAAATCCATCAGGCCGGGAGTCAAAGATTGTCCAGCACAAATTACCTGCGGAATCGAACCATTTAGGTTGGAAAAGACCTTTAAGATCATTAAGTCCAACCGTTAACCTAGCACTGCCAAGTCCACCACTAAACCATGTCCCTAAGCACCACATCTACCCGTCTTTTAAATACCTCCGGGGATGGGGACTCAACCACTTCCCTGGGCAGCCTGTGCCAGTGCCTGACTACCCTTTCAGTGAAGAAGTTTTTCCTAATTATCCAATCTGGACCTCCCCTGGCACAACCTGAGATGATTTCCTCTTGTCCTGTTGCTTGCTACTTGGGAGAAGAGACCGACCCCCACCTCACTACAGCCTCCTTTCAGGCAGTTGTAGAGAACAATAAGGTCTCCCCTCAGCTTCCTCTTTCTCCAGGCTAAACCACCCCATCTCCCTCAGCCGCTCCTCATAAGACCTGTGCTCTAGACCCTTCACCAACCTCGTTGCCCTTCTTTGGACACGCTCCAGCACCTCAGTGTCCTTCTTGAATTGAGGGGCCCAAAACTGAACACAGTACTTGAGGTGCGGCCTCACCAGTGCCGAATACATGGGGGACGATCACTTCCCTAGTCCTGCTGGCCACACTATTCCTGACGCAAGCCAGGATGCCATTGGCCCTCTTGGCCACATGAGCACGCTGCTGGCTCATGTTCAGGTGGCTGTCAACCAACACCCCCAGGTCCTTTTCCGCTGGGCAGCTCTCCAGCCGCTCTTCCCCAAGCCTGTAGTGTTGCATGGGGTTGTTGTGACCCAAGTGCAGGACCCGGCACTGAGCCTTGTTGAACCTCATACAGTTGGCCTCGGCCCATCAATCCAGACTGTCCAGATCTCTCTGTAGAGCCTTCCTACCCCTCAGCAGATCAACAGTCCCACCCAACTTGGTGTCATCTGCAAACTTACTGAGGGTGCACTCAATCCCCCCATCCAGATCATTGATAAAGGTATTAAACAGGTATTAAAAACTTCTTTACTGAAAGAGTAGTCAGGCACTGGAACAGGCTGCCCAGGGAAGTGGTTGAGTCCTCATCCCTGGAGGGATTTAAAAGACAGGTAGATGTAGTGCTTGAGGACATGGTTTAGTGGCAGACTTGGCAGTGGTAGGTTAACAGTTGGACCTGATGATCTTAAGGGTCTTTTCCAACCTTAACAATTCTATGATTCTATGATTCTATGAACAGCAGTGGCCCCAATACTGAGCCCTGGGGAACACCACTTGTGATGCCGCCAACTGGATTTGACTCCATTCACCACCACTCTTTGGGCCCAGCCATCCAGCCAGTTTTTTACCCAGTGAAGAGTACACCCATCCAAGCCATGAGCAGCCAGTGTCTCCAGGAGAATGCTGTGGGAAATGGTGTCAAAGGCTTTCCTAAAGTCCAGGTAGACAATATCCACACATACGCACGCAGCCAGCAACAAAGATCAACACAGACACAAAACACAGTGCTCACACACCCACACACAGCGCTGATGGGCTGAGCCTGTTCCCCTCTCTGGCTGATCAGGATGAAAGGCTGTTAGTGAAAAAAAATAAATATATACATATATGTACATATATACACATATACATATATAGATAGACACAATACAGACCTCTCCAGCTTCTTGTTTTAGCCATTCAGTCTGCAGTTGCTGACACCAAAGAAAACAGCTATAAATGGAGTTTAGTGAGAAGACAGAGAGACAGCACTGGTCAGGCACAGGGCGTGGACAGACAGACACCTGTACCAACCATCTCCTGCTCACATGTGATTGACTGGCCCCTTTTATCTCTACGTTCATAGAATGACAGAATTCCTCTATTTTTTCCAGAACACTTTGATCCCTCCCTTTTCCCACCTTTGGTTCCTACTCTAAATGTCTATAACAAGTCCTATGCAATCCCAAAATACGCTTCCCATATGTCCCACAGGGTGTCCCCTACCCCTGTAAGCAGTCGTGCCCTCAGTCTGTGGGGTAATCCTGGGGGACCCTCTCCAATTCACCCATTTGGATGGTTTTCACACCTGGCACACGAGCTGACTGCTGTCCCGTGACAGCCCTGGGAGCAGCCGGGTCAGGGGTTCCATTTCTCTGATGAGGTTATTGGGGTTCCCCTGTTCCTTTGTGTTTACAGAGATCGGTCTTTAGCTGCACCACTGGCCACTGTTCCCTCTCCTTGTTTTACATGACAGCTCCTCACAATTCTTTGGTGCAACCTGTGAAACTTGCTTCTTTGAGATAAACCCTTAAGTTCTTCCCCTGTAGCAATGAAAAAAAGGTAAATTATCATCTAGGGTTCACCCACCCGCCATTGTGCCTCTGTGCTCCTTCATGTCTGTGGAGATGAGCCTTTTGCCATAAAACCTTGCAGGTTCTGTTTCTGTAATTTGAGAGGCGTCTGCTTTTGCATGCACTGAAACTTCTGCTGAACTCAATCTAAATGTCTGCTTATATGCTGCTTTCTACACCCCAGCTATTATTTACATGGAGTGAATCTACGGAACTGTAAATTGAGGTCAAATCTTAATTGTTAATAAAAATGTTTTAGGAAAAACAGATGAAATGAGGAGTAAAAAAACCATGACCACTACCAGATGGTACTCACCCAAGTGTTCTACAAGAACTCAAATATGAAACCACTGAGCTACTAATAGCCATTATAAACTAATATTTAAACCAGTCTCGGTACATATGTCCAGGGGTGTAGTCAGCTCACAGACCTATATTATAATTGGTCAGATCTAGTCAATACCATACTGGGAACTGGGCTAACTTTGGGCAAGATTCAGTCTTCTCGTGCCATATGAGATAGTCCAAGGTAACAAAGACATCTGCAGGAGGCCTGGAGATTACACACAAAAGGATGGAGAAGGTTCTTCTCCCTTCCTTAAACCCCAACAAAATGTTGCATTGGTTTCCCCTGTGGACAGCATGTGAAAAATAAACTATAACAGACGTTAGTTGTATTGCTTAATTTTCTACCAGAGGATACTTGGACACTTGAGAAACCTACAAGGAGCAGAAATACGGATTATTCCATACAAAAAAATAAATTAAAGCAGAAGAGTGGGAGACCTGACAGGCTCATAATACATTCCAGCATCTACGTAATGGCAGCGATGTACACAGCTTCTCTAGATCATCTGGAAACATTTCAATATCAAATGAATAAAATAATCACTTTTCCATGATGTCCCTCTTACCTTTCACTCTGCCTAAGATGATCTGAGTGGAATCCTTCAGGTTTTTCATCGACTAATCTCATTCCTCACTTCTAGCTGGTAGTTTTCCAATTAACACTTTCCCATCTCTGTCAACATGTCGAGATAGCACAAATCCTATTTCATCTTCATTTATATATACATTTTGAAAAGAAACAATACGTAAATGGTGGTGCCGTTCTGCACAAGGCACAATGGAAGATTTTAGGAGAGCAATCCAGTGATGCCTTATGCTGGTTGGAAATGTTTTAAATTTATTACTTTAACATGGAATTAGGATACATACAACTACAGTATGATCTGAGGTAAGCACATGGAAAATATTATAGCAAAACTGGTGGCAAAATATTTAAAACAAATTACTCCATAGGCCTGCTTGTCGAGGTCCTTATTCAGGTGTTCAGAGTTTACTACAGAGCTGGGTCACCCATAACATGAACATCAGGATCTGGATTTTATTTTATACCTCTAGCTCAGAAATCCCCCCCCCCATGAAAGAGGGTTCCTGAAAACCAATTTAAAAAAATGCAAATCTATTGCCATAAGCAATGACTGAAACAACTGGGAATGCACAAGAGCATCAAGACATCCACATGTGATTTGCAGATATGACAGAAGACCTGGGTCCGTCCTGATCAGCAGTAGGAAACAAGGCAAGATAGAGTGGTAAACCATCACGAGCATTTCAGAGTTATATATAGCCATTGCCACTGCAAGCAGCATGACTTTTGGGGGTATTCAGATCTAGATTAAATTTAGATAGCATAGCGTGGACACGGATGCCCATATGTGACCTGGGTGTCTAAGCTCCTACAATAGTCACTGAAGCCTAGACAGCAAGTCAGCACGCTTGAGATGCATAGAAATGGATCAAGACCAAGCCTCAAGTCAGGCATTTAGTGTCATTTGCGATGCCACAGTATTTCTGGGACATTTGCATGGAGGTGCACAGGTATCACCAAAGTTATGGGAAACCTGTGCTCTTCTGGAGTAACACCTGAAGATGGCACCAGGCACTATATTTAGAGAAATTAATTCCCCCATAGTGGCTGCTCAGCTAAATTACACTAAGCTCCATTACCTATGCTGTCCAGGGACTCAGTCCAGCTGCCAAGCACAGACAGGCACTGCCCTTTGGGATGCCCTAGTGTATCTCGCCTTGTCTCCTACTGCTGGTCAGGAAGGGCTCAGGTCTTTTGTCATGTCTACAAACCGCAGATGGATGTCTAGATGCTCTCATGCACCTCAAATGGCACCAATACCTACATTTAACCAACTTACTTGAGCCCTAGATTCTGTCTAAAAGTTTGTACTGGTATTTTGTAAGACCATGACTCAGGTACCTAACCACAGCTGTCCACTGCTGTTTGCAATGCCCTTTGGTATCTAAAGACATCCGTAATTACAGAAGAGGTCAATATGACACAGGATCTACAGGAGGCCCAAGCCTTTCTTCGACAACAGCAAGTCAATGTCATGCAAAACATCCCACAATGACTAAAATGATGAGTCAATCAAATTTAGATAGAAAGTACAGAACTTTAATATCGATTTCTTGCATACCTGATTATCCAACAGTCCATACTTAAAGTTAACACCAAGTCCATACCAAGTATGCAAGGGCTTGTCCAATTTTTAAAAGTCTGGCTTTTCCTTTGCAGTTTTCCAAATGGGAACTGGAATTTCAGCTGGAATTCCTGGCTGCCTTTGTACATTTAGAAATTAACTCATTTACTTGCATAACGTTTACTTACATAATGGTTACTTGGGACAACAAATGCCATCACTCCAAACGTCCCTCCCTTCCTTCTTCCCCCAGCTTTATATGCTGAGCATGACACCATATGGTGTGGGACATCCCTGTGGTCAGTTGGGGTCAGCTGTCCCAGCTGTGTCCCCTCCCAACTCCTTGTGCACCCCCAGCCTCCTCACTGGTGGGGTGAGGAGCAGAAAAGGCCTTGACTCTGTGTAAGCACTGCTCAGCAATAATGACAACATCCCTGGGCTATGAACACTGCTTTCAGCACAAATCCAAAACATAGCCCCATACCAGCTACTATGAAGAAAATTAACTCTATCCCAGCCAAAACCAGCACACTTGGATAACTTCAACAGAAAAACAAAGGTAAATTCTGCATTAAGACAGCTATTTCTTCTAGTGATGTAGTAGTGGTGACAGGCAGGATAACAGTGAGTTAGCAGGATAATATTATGTAGTCTTTATTAATACAGAAGATTTAAGTTACAGAACATTAGGCAAACCCACCCTCTTACTTGCCCAATATTTGAGGATGAAGTTACAGACAAGAAAATGATCCAGTTACTTACAGTGCAGCTAATGATTAAATTACATTTAAACCATTAACAATATTATACTGTAAAATATAAGTGCATGTACAGTATATAAATACAATAGCTTTCTGTTCCTTGTCAGGAACATCAGCCAATCACATACATTTTTCCATTTAATTTAGCTTGTGCTAAAGTACATTTCCATCTTAAATATATATTAATATAAACCATACCTATTAAATCTCTCAGTTTCACTCTGCATCTTAACTTGCAATTTATATTACAGTACTTTAAAAGTTGAATGAACACTTATTATTCAGAAGAGGTTTCTGTCAGAATTTGCTATCTTTTAAATCTTTGGCAATGTTTCACAGGAACACTCTTATTATTCAGACTTAGTCGTTTTTCACTGCGTGACATTTTAGTCTTATCCAAGTCCGATTCCTGACTCTTTCCATTTGAAAGAGCAGGCCACGCAAATGCACTGTATGAGTGTTAAAATAACAACAATCCTACACTGTAGGAGAAAATCGACATTGTGCAAAATATATTAATAAACATTTTAAAGATTCAAAAGCTACAACATTGTTAGACATGGCAACAGTGGCCCACTGCATAAACACACTACTTCATACCTGGTCAGTCAGTGGCAACACATCGGTCTGAAAATCTGCTCCTTGACAGGCTGCTCCCCTGTCAGACACGGCAGTAGGATGTGTAAAGGTTTGTATTCGGGCCAGGTTATCCAAACTTTGATGGCTAAGATTAGATTTCTCAAACTTATCAACCTTCTAAACAAGTCGCCTGACTTTCAGCAAGATATGCTGCGTTCACCTGGGTACCAAGGCCACCCATCTAGGCTCCAGGTTCCCAGCTCAGCACATCTTCATTGATAGTTCCATGTCAGTATTCACTTGCACCAGCCAAAAATCACCACCAAACTCTGAACTGGTCAAGCCCTTCTGCACCCTGGCAGAAGCATCTTCTCAGAGTTGCTCACTAGGACACAATCAATGCAGAGCAGCTGATATGAATGGCCTTGACAGTCCTTTATTCTCCAAAAACACGTGGGCAGAAAGATGCAAAACTAACAAGAAAAACAACTTTCATTTAAATCCTGTCAGTCCTACTAAAAATGATCCATGTAGAAGTATTTAATGTCAAGTAAAATATGCCACAAAGAAATATATTCTATCAGTGTGTAGTGTTTGGTTTAGGTAAACAACAGATTCATTATGAAACAGATGGAAACGCTTAGATTCAATGTCTTTTAAAACAGCTTAAAGACTAAAAAACCTTTAAGACGAAAAGCTGGTTACCTTTTGCCTCTCTGCTAACTAACTACCTGTGTTTGCTCCTCTGTGGCACTTTCATACGAAAGGTTAGTTCTGCAGTGTCATACCTGCAAAGACTCATCCCTTAAAGTGCCTGCCAAGTATTTAACTTTGTCCACGCTAAAATGAAAATAAGAGCATTGCTCAGAACTATTGCTTGAATAAATCCATGCAGTTTGAACTACATTCTATAACGACTCCCTATCAGAAATGCCCTCATCGACATGGAGATAAAAGTGCTCAAATACAGTCACCACATGGTAGATGACTAGGGAAATATTCTGAAAATACAAATATAGATATATCTAGCATTATATTATTTTAGGACTGTAATGCCAAATGGTAGATTACCAAATGGTAGATTTCTGAGGAATACACTGAAGGCAGGCAAAATATTACATGTATTTCTATCTTAATTTGTATGAATACAGTAGAGAGGTTTTGGCATACTGTATTTCTTAGGGGAATGTTATAATTAAAAATATCCCTTTAAAAAAGGAGTTTTTTCATAAGATGAGTGAGTATGATAAATATAGCTCTATTATTCTACAAAATATAGACTGTTTTTAGAAAACAAGACCAAAAATATAGCTTTAGCATTTGGAGTGAAAGCCACCTATGAAGTGTGAGCCAGAAAGTCAAATATGAACCCTGAAAATCAGGATTCCAGCTGGGGACTCAGCGTGCAGGCTTGCTGAACAAAAGTCATTTCTACCCAATTACCAACTGATCAACTTTTTCTTTTTTTCTTCCAAAATGGACAAAAGAAGCAAAAATCTGTAAAGGGCATGTTAGATTCTATTTAAGGCAGAACATGAGAATGCAAAAATAATTATTATATGTTCCAATAGAAATATAGATAGGCAGTCTACAGAGTTCTAGCAACAGGTAAAAAAACTACAGCATTTCATACATTTGTATAGTTGAAATCAAGGATGAAGAAATGGTGTAAAAAATGGGTCAGGACAGCAGTTACCAAAATGTACAAAAATGAACTACTTCTAATTTGTGGTGTTGAATGTTTTTGCATCATTAAAGAAAGTAATATTGCTCTGATAAACAACATCCTGTAACTTTTCATTCAAAATCCAAAAGGGATCTATATATATAATTACTTTCTAAAAAAATATCACATTTTCACATGTATACCCTACGTCTCATATGAGCTGTACCTCTCTACAAAGTACCAGTAGTTGAAAGCAAGTCCTGAGACAACCCACGTCTTCAGACAGCCTGCGGGCAGGTGGTGCGCTGTAGGGACAAAGGGCTTCGGAGCGGACACCCCTGGTGCCCCCCAGCTCACAGGGCTGTGAAATCACAAGTTCTTTCACAAATAACCCACAGCTTATATGCGTGAAAAGTATGGCACAAACTCCATTCTAGAAAGTAGTGTCTCATCCTTTCCTTTCTCATACAGAAAGTAACATCATGAATCTTTAAGCTGCTCTGGACAGTCAGACCTCCGTGGCTCTACTGAGCATCACAGTTGCCATTTTCCCGGAGCAGGGGTCTGGCCATGCTGAACAGCTCATGGTACAGGAACATATAGTAACAGATCATGTAAGATGGCAAGAACACTCCTAACTGGCTATCTTTTGGTCTAATAAAAGATCCAGCCTTTACCTCTAAACCTTACCTTACAGTCTTGTCCATTCTTCAGCTTAAATGTTAAGACAGTCGGCATGGGAAAAAAATGCCTTTAAGCTTACTGTCATGTAACCAACCACCAGCAGTGGTCTGCTATACTAACCAGGGAGGGCTTGGTCCTTCCAGTCACTTGAAAAACTCCCCTTGGAGCCAATCTGAAAAGACTGAACAAGAGTCACAGTCATTCTGCAGAGTGCACTCCAATTCCAGACATACCGACTCCCAGGAACCAGAGCCAGGCAACTGCAACTACCCAAAACATTTTCCACGGCAAACATCTAAGTCCCCAGAATGGAAATGAAAAACACAGCTGCTCTTTTCTAAAACTACAGTGTCTCTGGTTGCAATTCACTCCGTCAGAGACAGCCGAGAGAAGGTCTATGCATCACTGAGCTCCCACTCCAACCCTTACAACAGAGCTGGCGTGAAAACAGTAGTGCCTAGACTTGGTGCCTAGATATGATGAATGGATTGACTTCCACCTTTTCTGAGGAGGAAGGCATCTCGACTTCCTTATAAAAAGTCTTTTTTTCTTGCAAATAACCTAAAATCATATTTCCTTCCTATATTCATGTATATATTTTAAATCCTTACATCAATTCAGTTTTTCACTAGATGAGCAGAGGTTGAGAGCAAAGGGGTTAATTCAGGGAGCAGATGGGAAGGAACAAAGGAAAGAACAAACAACAGAGTGAGAAAAGGCTGCATGCTATTTTTCAAAAATTCATTTGGAAATGGAATTTGTCCCACACGTAGGTCTGCCATCCATCTAGGATTCCTTGTTAAGGAACAAAATAGTTCACAGTGCCTGGTTATTACTTGAAACCAACCACCAAGTTTGTAGCATTTAAATCTGCAGAGATGCTCTCTGTTGCATTAGCTAGAACTGTGGATGCAGGATAAATGATTTCTTCAACCGTCACATACGTCCCTGTTAAAAATCCAACAACTCCAATGACAGCTATAAAAATGTCTTTAAATATCGTCCATAAACTTAAATTTTCCTTGTAGAACGTGAGGATTTCAACCAGAGGTGGCAGAATCAGTGCCAGAGTGCTGCTGCTGACGGCTCCGACGAAAGAAATCACCAAGTCCAGGCGAGGGATCAAAACTGCTACAGCACCTAAAACACAAGAAGAGTAACAGGGGATTCAGATTCAACATCCTCATGAAAAACAAAACCGTGACGAACACATAACCTAGTGGTTCATAATTTTTAAAAAGTTCTACCATTCACTATTTTTCCAACTACAAGTGGTGTACGATACATAGATTGATGCATGTATTTGTGAGTAAGATACACCTGCATGCTCATGTCAGATACTCAGTTTGAATCTGAATTTCTGCACAAGCTGGCAGAGCTTCAAGTTAAAGTCTTCTTGTACTTACAGGGTAAATAAATTTGGCCTGCAAATCAGAGAAATAAGAAATATGAAATTGTACAGAGACGTTTTACTTTTTTGGTTATTGTTGGGTTTCTAAGACGAAACAATAAAGTTCAGGAAGAGCAAAGGAAGGGGCTGTTGCACGCTGTCCAGGAGATAGTTGGCAAAAATATACTATTATTAATTACTATATATTTCTAATAATCTAAAAGTGACATAAAATTATTCAAAATGAACCAAACCCGCTGGCCACTTGGCAGTCTCACAATCATTTAAGTCACTTTTACCTACAAACTTGCCTCTTGAAAAATCTTGGTCTATGCAATTGCATTCAATTTGTAAAATGCCACTATAATAGTTGTCCAGTCGACTAAACGAGAACTTAGCTCTGCCAAGAGACACGTCTGAACACAAGGCCCACTAAGCCTTTTAGCACAGCATGGCCGGTCTCACCTCCTGAAACTACACCATTCGTAGAAACGGAATCCATCATGTTGGACCAGAACCGCTTCTGGTTTTAACCCCTTTGGCTGGCAAGCCTAGGCAAGGTACCCCAGTATTAACTCAGATACACCAGTTGCCATGTAAAGTTTTCAGTCCTGTATTAGAAAACAGCTTTCAAAGGCCAGCTGAGCACAGGCTCATATGATCCCATATGATATATGATATATACATATGATCCCCTGTATGTGGTGGAAACTGAAACGTCTGTCTTTTTTTCCCTTCCATGAATATATCGCCTTCTAGCTGTCAGACATTATCGTAAACACCCACAGCATCTGCCTGCTTGCCATTTTCTATCACTTCTCATCAAGACAAGGAAGCAATCAGAAAGAAAGGGAATGGGGAAAACTGGCGTAAAAGCCACCAGCAAATCAAAAATACCACATAATATGCTTTGGTTCTTCCATACCTCCCTTCTTAACTCTTAAGCCATCATAAAAGCATGTTTGGCTTTAGAGCAACTCCTCCACCAACCAAATATTATGCAAACAATGTTTATGGCAATAAACAAATGGAATAAGCATGAAGGAAATCCTCACATAACACATGAGGATTAAAACCAGAAGGTGCGTATTAGCTTCATAAAATTTCTCAAGATGAGCTTTCTGTTTGCAGAGCATCTTTGCTGTGGGCTGGATGCCACCATCTGTGTCAGATTCTGACAGCATCTGATTATGAAAGGCAACATACTCAAGTTATGTTAGTCCTGATGTTCTCCATTGAGCATATATAACTTGAGGAAATCTGCATTGGCCAATACACTCAAAATTCACTTGCAGAACACAACTGTTATCTGCTGCTACCAGGTAACCATTCACTACACATTTTAATAGAACCCCTAACTACAGCGATCTCGTGTAAAAAGGAGATAAGGCTGAAGGCATAAGCCCACAGAGGGATAACGGATTCTCCAGCCCATCCTGTTTGGAAGAAGCATATCATGCACAGAGCTGCCAAGAAAAAAATCAATTAACTTGTTCTTGCTTGTCATGACTATAGTTTAACACTTTGTGATTCTACAGAGAAATGAGAGGCATCATGTGGCCAAAGGAAGCTTGGGCAGAGATAGAGGTGTCCTTCAGGAAACCTTAGGAACACCCTGACACTCAAAAATAGATGAGCCAAGTTTTTTATCCCACTGTTATGATGGACCTACTCAATGCCAAACAAACTGTTTCTTCCATTGCATGAATACGACATTTAAACACTGGAAATGCCACGCGTTTATGCATTATCTAGGACAAAGCTGAATGGAATGAGAAATGAATTATGCCAAAGTTAATAAAAGTCACAAAGTACCCATCTCTCTAACTTTTGTGGCCATAACTCCACTCAAGCCATAAAAGTAGGCATTGTGAGTGCCCAAACAATGTAGGATGAATGCTCAGGGCAGACTGACTGGCAAGCTTGCCTGATACTTGCACAGCAATGCACAGTTCATGAGTAATTGGAAGGTGCAGATGAAGTATATTTGCAACAACTGGTAAAACTCTCAGCTAATGAATATGTTGAATGTGTTCTTCTGAACCAAAAGAGAGGGCTGCACATTTATTATCTTGCCAATTTAATAGATGTAGTGGGTGTATTCATTAAATATAGATTTTCAACTTCTGTAATAGACCTCTTTCAATTCTACATGTGTCCCGAATTCAGAAGGTACTCATTAATTTATAGCTCATAGTTTTGTTTGAAAAGTTCTGCTTTATTACAAATAATGAGAATATTTTTCATACTTTTTTAACTGGAAAAAATAGCTACAGTTTATGATTGCTTCAGGTTACAGAAAAGCAATATGCTGTGTGTTGGCTTGGATCTCATCAAATGTTTGTCTGGCTCATACAAATTTGTATGAATCTGGATATTGCTGTGGGAGGGAGTTTGGAAATGTATTTCAAGGTTTTAATTAGTGCCTTATTTATTCTCTAACAATCCAAGAGAAATACAACTCATGTTTATTACCTACCAAAGAATGTCCTCAAGAGTTAAGAAAGGGGGCCAGTTTCCAGGAGAAGTAAACAAGGGGCATTCCTACAGGTAGGGAGCCTAATTTCCCCAGCCATGCATAGGTTTTAAAAATACAACATCAAGAAGAAATTCTGAGCCTTTATCAACAGTCATGAAACTTTCTGGTTTGGAAGCTCTGGGAATCTCAACTGAAGAAATAAGTCCTACAATATTAATATGACACTTATTTTTGGCCAGCAGTTAAATTGTCTTCAGGCTTGAATGAAACAGCAAGAGCTATATGAACAAAGCATCCTGCAGAGGTAATGAGAGATGGCAACATATTAATTCTACCTGACCTCTGCAGCCTAAACTCAAAAACCAGTAATAATGGATTCTCCAGCCTGTCTCAGCCATGCAGTCACCCATTTGTCTCAGCTGGGGCTTTACTGGGGGAGGAACACTATAGTAGAATGTTTCTATTTTCTTAAGGGACGTATCATCGCAGCAGAAAGATACCCTTAATTTTACTTTGTTTATATTATAGTGCTGCTTCTTTTGCAACTTTCTCTCCTTGTTACAGAATCAGCACATTACTAGCCAGGCTTACTTGCTTAGGTAATCTCAAAGAGACCACTGGGAAAAAAAATTTCCATCTCTTTACTACTACCCAACCTAAGTGCATTCTAACTGCAGATGAAGTCAGATATGTGATCACCATATTCCAACACTTCCTCTAGTAACCAAATATTGAGCCACTTTATTTCTATCAAAATGTAATGCATATGCTGTGATAAATCCTTGAGTCACCAGATCAGTAGTATGGCCCAAGCAAATTGTCCTAACAGCAGATTTTATAAATCTACATGGTCAAAAAGACTGAGGGCTTCTTAAGTATGAGAAATGTTTGATATTACTAGGGAGTGGTAACTTCACACAGTTGAAGAGCAAAATAATTTTCTCAAGCTATATACAACCAGTTTTCTTCAAAGGCAGTGATAGTGCTGAAGAGGTCCCTGTTCTTCACGAAGTCAGCACACCCCAAACTTATTCTCTATTTGTACCACTTTTCCAGGACCAAATCAGAAGACTGGAGCATTGATGTATTAAAGATGGGTGTCTGACATACATACAACTTTCCAAAAGCACAAAACAAAATTGTATTTTTAACAGACAGATGCCTACGATACAGCAAAGAAAGAGTCCCTTTCAGGGAGAAAAAATGCCTACAATTAAATGTTTGCCAAAGAATTCTGGCTGTAGGCAAAATGGCACTTCAAAATATCAGCTTGAATCCTCCTTCCTATTTTAATATTCCAGGCTGTGCTCTCTGCCCATCTTTCCTTACTGCAGTAGTGCTCAGCCAAACTGGCACCCTCTTCTTCCCTTCACCTTACTGCATTGTCTCCTGGATCCCCTTCCCTAATGCAGCACCTTCATATTTTCTTCCAGCTCACTCCTCCTTTTCTGCAACACTCTCCTCCACGTTGCCCAAGTTTTTTTTTCCTTTACCTCCTAAGAGAATAGAAAACCATTTCTCTGCTACAGACTCCCCCAGAAAGCTTAGCAGGTTTGGCTACAAGGAGTTTACATGTGCAGGCTGGACAACTAGAAAGTCAAGATATCTACATCTTCTCAAGTGGTCATTTGACCAGGGGATTTGTGTTGTGTTTTCTGTGCAAATATATTTCCATGCTCTGTACATGAGTTATATCTTCCACCTTGGCTTCAAGGCAGGCAAAACAGTGCGTGCTACCCCTCAGACATCAGCTAGACACTGCAGACTTATTTAGAGAACCACAATAAATCATTTTCCACTCTTTTCTAAAACAGTAACATACTATGTCGCAATTAAAAAAATTCACATTTTAAAAATAAATGACAAAATCTAACAGAATTTAGTATTTCAAGAAAAAGCAGTTCATTTAAATAAAAAATAAAAAATAATGCCTTCCCTGAGAGTTCCACAGTGGAAACTAAACTGTGTTTTGATATATATATATATACACACACAAAGGAATACGAGACCAAGTAGAAACCTGTTATTAATCTGAAGATAAACTAATGCAAAGAATCACTTAAGAGCATTTGCGAATAATTTACAGAGCTTTGCACACAGGTAGAAAGAACTATCCATACGGATGGATGCAGTTTAAAAAAGAAAAAAGGATTTTAGATAAAGATCCTGGTATTATATAATTGTGAATTAGAAAATTATTTTTTCTGGCTAAAAATGCTAACATAGGGTTTGAGGTGGTGTTTGTTTTAGCTGTTCTTTGAGACATCAAAAGACTGTAAGATACATACAGAAGATAATTTCTTTAAAAATTATTTAGATTCCGTCTTCACCAAAAATAATTTTCTTAACCCAATTTCTTAAAAAGCATGCTTTTAAATACCTACTCAGTCTCAAAACCAAAACCAAACACAAAAAGGAAGAAAGCAGAAGATAAATTGCAGCTATACTACAAGGTGACAAATTCTGCTTTCACACTGGAGAGAAAAAGAGATACAGCTTGCACGCGGGACAACCACACACATCATATGGCTTGGCTTTATTCCCTTTGGAATGAAAAACTCTTTCATCATTACCTTCCTGCAACATACAGTACGCAGAGACAGACAGTACTTCACATCATTTGCCCTCACGCTACAGCTCACTGTTTATGATTGCTTTGTCCTATGTTAGTAGGAAAGACCAGACTCATACAGGAGAAGATGGTTTAAATAACCTCACCCTTCACAACGAGAGGTAATCAAGGACACTGTCCCGACATGCAGCAGAGCCCTAATAACCTCTTCAGGGAATGGGCAGACCCAGCCCTTCCCCAGAGCCCTCCACATCAGTTTCTCAAAGACGTGTAAGGAAATTCATTTCTTACAGCACTTTGCATCAGAGATTTCAAAGCCGTTTACAAAAGGTTTTATACTTATATTCTTTTTATTCCTTATGCAGAAAGAAGCATAAAGAATGACATCAGACCAAACAGTGACTTAACAGACACATCGAGTCCACAGTTTTTTTACCAGATTACCTAAAATACCTACACCCAAGCTAGGACTGGCACATACCACTGCTACGAGAGCCCCTCTCGAGGACAGCATTCCCTCCATGCCCCACTAATAAAATCTCTCCCCCCTAGTTGTCTGTGCTTTATACAATCCCAAAATTCAGGTAGTGTCATTTGTTCAGGCTTCAGTTTCCAGGATCTGCACCCACTTGAAGCAGAATTCGGTGTCACAGCAATCTGCTGCAGGAGTAGGCTGTGTGAGCAGGTATAGATTACAGGGACAGGGATGGAGCAGCAGGCACACAGCTATAAGGCAATTCTCCCCCCTGTGCACCTCCTCAGGACCACTCAGAGTGACTTGCTCACTCCTAGTCAAATGTCAAAGGGGTAGTTAATAAACTGCTTGGCCTCCTCCCCCTGTTCTGTCTGCCCCTCATCAGATCTTCAGAATTAATGTCTTTTTACTAAGCACCCCTCTTGGATGGCAACATATAAAGCAAACCAGGCAGTGAGACACCAAGGAAGCTCCTCATGCTGCAGGCTGCCCAGAGCTGCAACACCAAGAGATCTTCAAAAACCAGCAAGCACAGGCGCTTGGCACTGCACACACTGTATTATGTGCAAATGTATTTCACCATTTAATTAACTACAAGCCACAGGCTCACAAATGACATCTGGTTAGACTGTTATATTTGAAACATTGTTTTTATTCATTTGTCTCTGCAGTAAATTTATTTGAGCTTTGCTACTGATGCTTTACCATACAAATCTTTTTAGACATACTTCAGTGAAATAATGTAAACAACTGCTACGTGCAGCTAGATTCAACAAATGAATGTAAAGCATGCAGCAAAACCCATTAATATTGAGCTCTAAATGGATGATCCTACACTAATACAGTACTGACACTGTTCCCACTGCCACTCTCCTTCAGACATCTGATTCTATGGACCCACCAGAAGTTAATCTGCAGTTAAACTTCTGTCCTCTTTGTCTCAGTCTCTTAAAATAAATTGTGACTCAGACAGCTGAAGGGCTCCCAACAACGCAAGGAAAACCTAATGTTTGCTCATCCAAGCACAAGACTGTTTTTGCTACAGGGAGCAGAGGTGAAGAGAAGAGTTGAGAGCCACAGCTAAGCCTTGAAGAGCCAGCCACGCTGCTTCCGATGCTGCTGGAAAGTCGTATTTCCCTCCACTCACCGTCACCACTCCATACTCCCCAATCTTCCTCTTGGATGCACTATGTATATCAAGCTATGTCACAGGGAAGTAGGCAGTGATCCATGGCTATTTTGCTATCTCATAACAAAAGCAAGATCCAGGCAATAATAAGTTAAAATAATGTTATATTAAACAGTTTGTCTTGCCCTCACCCTTCAAAATAAAAATTTCATTGTATACCTTTTGATTGCTACATAAAGTGAGTAAAAAATAATGTAATTAAGATTAAATTGAACATACTTACCTTTAATCTTAAGCTACTATACTTTGCTCCATAAATACTAAACATGTACATATGAAGGAGAAACATTGCCAAAGACCTTTAAGAATAGTTACAATTACTTATTTTTATCCTTCAGGCTTCTTGTCCTATTTAATAATCAAATTTTACATTTCTTCATTAAAGATTATTAAAGGAACAGCTGATTAATATGACAAAAATATTTATGTTACTGTGGAATCCTTTTGTCAAAATAGAATCCATCAGGACGCCAAAAATCATAATAGCTGTGCCAGATAAATTATCTTCTCTAATTACCATCTAAGGACTAAAAAATGTACCAAATAACAGATTAAGTTAGTTCTCCCTCCTCCCCCCCCAAGTATTAAATAAATTATAGAACAAGGAGATTCTATTCTGGATAACTGCAATAAAACTTCTGAGCCAAGAGTCTCTAACCTGTGTTTGGGGGTGCTGTATGTGCTACAGCTTCCATTAGCAGGAACACACTAATTTGCACATTTCCAAACAAGAAGACTTCTCAGGAGACCAGCTTGCCTAAGGAGGGAACTCATGACTCTAAAAAGCATACAGGAGATGGAAGCAGGGACAAGCTACAGAGGAGAAATTTAGAAACATCACATGGACATGTCTGAATGGGCTCAGGAAAGCCAAAACTCAACCGAAGCCAAGACGTTCAAGGGATGCCAAGGGCAATAAGAAGAGCTTTTACAACCATATTGGTAATAAAAGGCTGAAGAAGGAGAGTGTGAGCCTGCTGCTGAATGGGGTGTGGGATTTAGCGACCGTACACACAGGTAAAGCTGAGGTACTCCGTGTTGCCTTTGCCTCAGTCGGTCTCCCAGCCCCTCTGATCCATGAAAGAGCTCGACAAGAAGAACCACAATCAGTAGATGAGGACTGAATCAGGGATTATTTGAGAGAACTCAAACCATGAAAGTATAGAGGACATGACCGTTTGCATCAGAGTGTTGAAGACAACTGGCCAATGTCCTTCTAACACCATTCTATGTTGTCTTTGAAAGGCCATGGAAACTGGGGGAGATCCCTGGTGACTGGGGTGGATGTAAATGTCATCAAGAAAGGCCAAAAGAATAAACCAGAGAAATATAGGCAAGTCAGCTTCACTTTGGTCCCTGGAAAAATCATGGAGCAAGTCATCTTGGAGCACATTTCTGGGAACAGGAAGAAGACAAAGGTGACGGGGAACTGAAAATATATTTATCTAGCGTAAATCATGCCTGATCATCCTGATTGCCTTCTCTGATACAATGACTGGATTTATGGATGAGGGGAGAGCAGTAGATGTCATTTACCTCAACTTTAGAAAGGTCTTTGACACTGCCTCCCACAATATTCTTGTATCTGGATGGAGGGAAACCAGATGGATAAAAAACTCATTGGACAGAAGAACAGTGGTTAATGGGTCATACTCTACCTGGAAGCTGGTAAAAATCCTACAGCTAGTAGAGAAAGTAAAAGCTTCCTGTAACTGATAAAACCATGAAATGATCGCTTAAGAGGACATGAATGATGTTCTTTAAGCCTAGAAAATTATAATGTGCTCACTACAATACTAATTTCTCACAAAAATGTCCCTGTAGCACAAAGTAACAGTGCTGAAAGTTGGCTGACATCATATTTAAGTCCAAATCAATTTAAATCGTTGATTTTTAATCATGATTCAAAGCTGGATTAAAATTTATATTTTAACAGTGATACTTCACAGGTTTTTTTTTTATTTCTTAAGAAAAATGGCTTAAAGAGATATTCATTCTTGCTTATTTATAACTTCAGATGATACATCATATTATTTAAATAATAGCAGTGCTAAGTATCTTACATACTAAATACACTAGTCCCCAGAGAAATTTTAGCCACTTTCAAATGGGAAGCCACACTTTTTCATAAAAAGCAAATGCTTGGATTCTCATGCTTTCAAGTATCTGAATTGGCCTGCTTATTTTGGGCTGTGAAAATGCAGAGGGTTTTGGTACGATCATTGCATATGGCACATACTATATTATTACTGACATGCCAATAACTAACTTGTGAATTTACTGCAACATATCAAAAGTAAACTAAAAAATAATGCCCATAAAAAGACAACAATCACAATGCAGTGGGATGACCAATGCATTTCCAAAATAATGCTTTGCAACAGCTGGTGTCACAGGCACACGTTAGTTAAAGCCTGCTGTGTTGACTGATGATATAGAAAAAACAAGCTGCCAAGTGCCTTGGCTTCCCGGAGAGAATCACGCGCAGGAGCTAGTTGACGTTCAGCTCCCTGTGTTGACAGGCTTAGGCAGATTAAGTACTGAATTATGGCCTGCAGTCCAAATCCATCAAAAAAGGCAGTCATCTGCAGATGTTTTTAATCTTAATTTGTTGGCATTTCACCTCGCAAAGTGAAATTTGGAGAGAGCAGCTTGCTTCATCATGTAGGAAAACTCGACTGCCAAATGCATAGCTGCCTACAGCTCAGCACGGGGAAATTCAGGCACAGCTGTGTCTGAATCATCGGCCTCTCCTCGAGTCAAGCCAGCTGTGCTCACTGCAGGCTGGGGCTTACTGCACAGGTCACTCTTGGCCAGATGTCTGGAAACACCCCCTGTATGCTCTGCATGCCCAAGAGAAGGGGTCGCCTTCCTTAGCATTCATTTGTAATTTTTTGTGACCCAAGTAAATCAATGCCCAACATAAATATGTGATTGTATATCATAAGCCTGCACCACTATATACTATCCTTTAGCTATGATTTTCAAAAAGCTCACAATCATCTTTTCAACTTGATGGGGGAGGGCAAATAATAACGGGAGGGGGAAAATAATAACCTAATGCTTACAGCGGTTATACAGGAATAGAGGGACTCAGGTTCAGTGCTCTCCTCAAGGAGCTGAGGTTTAAATCCCACTTTGAGTGTCCCAAACACTGAGTTTATATGTTTCACCTAAAAAATTACCTTTCAATTCTTTTGTGGTTTTTTTTTTCCTAAACATAATACTGTTAATTAAATCACCCAAAGAAGTTTGCCAAAAATTTAATTTTACTCCTGAGTCATAAGATTATTCAACCTGTGCCTTTTTTTTTTTTCTTTTTTTTAAAGATCCCTAAATTGCTGATTCACTGACATTTTGCCAGAGGAATTCTCAGATTTTCTGCAGAGTTTTTAAAACACAGCTCCATTTCGACATTTCTAAAGGAGAGAAAACATTTTACAACCTGTGTGTGTTATCAAAAATACAAATGATCTGGCTGTCAAAGCCTCATTATGACTTCTGAGAAAGCAGTTTTCTGAAATAAACATGTTTTCTACTGTTCCCAAATTTAGCAAACAAAGTTACATTTCAAATCAGCTTTTTACTTAAGAATGAAGCAGTTTAGTTTCCTGCCCTATAACAGTCAACATAAAACAGCAGGCAGTCTTCATGTCAAGAAATTTTCTGTTAAAAACAGTACTCAAGAGTGATTTGACGGATCTGCATAGGACGTAGTCATAGGATGTGGGTTGCTCAGAAACAGCAATGCACCAAACAAGAGCTTATCTGAGAAGGAAAAACAGCAAAAAAGCAGAAAGCATCTGGATGGACTACAGACTGGGAAATTAACATTTTTGAAGTCTATCAGGAGACAAGCAGTGCAGCTGGTCTAAAGAAATGGTCAATGAAAGTGATTTTTAACACTGTAAAAGTACCAGAACAAAACGATCTCTCAAACAGCTTACAAATCCCCCATGGTTGTAATGTTTGGGATTGTAGGTCCTGTAATTTTCTCTCTCTCTCCATAAGCAAAGGGAAGGCACTGTATCCTTAGAAATAAAGCTTTTAATCTGTGCATAGGAAAGCTGTTTTCAGCATGTTTCACTCGCACTGATCCATCAGTAGCTTTGGGCGTATCACTTCCCCTCCCCATGCCTTGGCTTCCTTGTCTGCAAGATGGCAACAGTAACAGTCAGTTCCTTTGTAAGGCACTTTGACAGTGATAGATAAAAATGATATGAAAATAATAAACTTTACTATCATTGCAGTAGCTGTTAGAGCTTTTACACTTATGCTGGAACTCTGATACCAAAGAGCATTACTCTTAATTGTCCATGTGCCTACAAGAGAAATGGTAAATAAGGAACCGAGCTGGTGTTAGGTGATCAGACATCTTTTTTTGGCTATCCTCAAACTCTCTGCATTCTGTTTTAGGGATGGTTTTCTTCCTATACCAAACTCTACCATAATCCTTTGGTAATGCTTTTAAGTGGACAGTGAAACGATTATATGTAAATGTACTTTATAAAGCAGTATGGACATCAACAGGATAAAAGACAACACTAAATATCAAGCACAAGATATTACTGTACTATAATGCCATTCTTTAACTAGCAGGCATTACAACCACCGCTGCCAGCATCCTTGAAAGTTTCAGTTACCCAAAGTAAAAATGATGTCTGCTGGTAGTGTTCCAAATAAAGACGCAGAAACCTGGCAAGTCAAGTAAGTATGCTACCAGTTATAGCTCATCTGAGATGAGTGTGAAGCATGGCGCTGATGTCTATCCTACAGCTCTGTAGATAATTATTATCTAAATTTCCGCAGGTAAAAAACCCAACAACTTTTTTTTCCCCAACAGTTACTGTTGAGTTAACATTTAAACTCAATCTCCCTTTCCTTCTCAAGGAAAAAAAGTCTCTAAAAAAGGTAAGATTTCAGACAAAAGTCATCAATTAAGCTTTAATTTAAATTAGGTATTAGGTTTTTACTTAGTAGCATAATTAAACAATAAACAATTAAAGATAATAGGATTTTCTTTTTTATGATATAAACTACTCTGTTACCACAAAGTTCAATGTCAACATAAAAGGAGGTGTGAAAGGAGACACCAGAACATAGGCATTAGCTTCAATTTACCTGTTTCAGTGCGGGCTCATATTAGATACAGCTTTCAGAGAACATTCTCCCTTGAACTTAGGAAAAAATACTGTGGTTCAGTACTGGAGGAAGAAAGGTTTTATGAGAGAATCCCACCCCCCTGAAGAACATAAGCCAATTCAGGCAGTCACTGAAAACCACCATGCTTCTCTTTCAGTTAGCACTACCTATGTGATGGTGATACCAAGGGATAGCATCACTCTCTGTGAAACCCTGGCTATCTGGGACAAAGGCCCAAAAAAGGAGCTGGTTTTCTGCTATACACATCCACGGGTGCTATCACAGTAACTAACCTGAGCGCCTGAAATCTCACTTCTCACGTGAGTCTCTTTGGGATCCTGAATTTCATCATCTCCACGTTTATACCCCTTCCAGACCCTGAAACAAAGATCTATTTTGATGGTGCTTAATATTTTCCTGTAGTGCTGAGGCCAGCGCAATACCCACACATCTCAGAGAAGCCAAGCTTGCCAGCCCATTTCCCAGGACAGTGCCAAGCATCAGGCCAGAGAACAAACTGAGAAATAAGTATCACCTGCCCTCTTTTTAAACTCGTGTCAGAGAATATATGAAATACAAAAGGTATGAGATCAAAACTATTCCCCAGCTGAGTCCCCTGATGTCCTAGGCTACGTTATCATTGACATTTCAGTAACGTATGCAACGCAAATGAAATTACATTACACATCTATTTACACACATTGTAAGTGTATGTGCCTCCACTTGGTCACCTAAAACTTAAGAAAGTCCCTTACAGAACTGAATACCATCCTTACCAACAAGATACCCTGCCTCCATAGGTGAGCTACCTCTGTGGCCGAGTACCCTCACCACTAGAAGTTTGCACTTGCCAATATTCTAACATGAATTTGTGTGACGGCAACTTCCAGACAAGTCACCTTTGCTATCTGGTTTTGACAATTAAAGCTCTACCCACTATCAGAAGTCACTTAACTATTTCTTGGTATAGATAATCTGAACTTTGTAATCCTCCTTTGGTCAAGCATACCTTCCATCAGCTTTTTTGTTGTATATTGTTATTAATATATGATACCCCTCTGCCTAAAAACCATTAGTACTATGTCCTTTCCTCAGACACAACACAGTACTTTGAGCTCAGATTTGACTAGTTAATTACCGTATTATCCCCCTCTTCTTCTCAGAATGTCATCTTCCCACAGCTGTATAAAACACTACTCGAAATGCCTGTGTGCTACATATTCTTCATCATTTGTGTGTTGCTCTTTGTATTATCTGTACATTCTATCAGCTTTAATTCTAATTTTCAGACCATGGGCAAAAGGACCAACTAGTGTCACATCGAGTACTGATTCCACCAGATACTCTTTAAAAATAACTGAAATCTGTATCTGGCCTCAATGACAGCTTCTTTACAAGATATCAGATAATCGCTATTTAATTAACCTGAAATGGTTACTTTACAATGATTTTGGGTGATGAAAACCTAAATTTACATCTGTGTCTTTATAAATTATTTTTAATCTGTTAATCCCACAGAAAAAAAAAATCAGACTTATGTGGCAAGATCAGTTTTACATAAAACTATTTTGATTGCCAGCAATCATATATTCATCTTTTTCGTATTTGACACCTCTCAAATAATATGTCCATTTTGCATGACTGTTAACGCTTGTCGCTTCCTAACAGCAATAAGTAAATTTCATTGTTGCATCATTGCTAAGATTTATTTTACTTCTGATAAGCCCAAAATTAGCCATCTTAATTAGATCAACTAATAAAGCCAACAAAAAAATCTTCGAAGTATGCAATACCATCTCCATGCTTTGACAAAAATACTTGCATTAATTAAAATTTAATGGAATATTCTTGTGGAAATTATTATGTACATTTGTTCTCTATGGTCTTCGTATTACTAAAAATAGTGTAAACTAACACAAAAAAGTTAATTACAGTATGTTTGAAATTCACCAAACCTCTAACCTTTTACTGTCAAAAAAATTGGTGCAATGACTTCACCGTTAGCTCTGGATCACACTATATTTATAATGTACTATTGAAATTTAGAGCACTTTTGTTAAACAAAATTAAACTTGTGGGGTAACTATAGGAAAGATCTTATACTGCTTTTTGTTCCCAAAACATTGATCTGGATGTTGGAGCACTGCTTTACTATCAATCTAAATTGAGGAAGCAGTTTATTCCTTGCCAAGAGCTTTGTAAATATTGATTTAAGGATGCAATTATAACCATGAAGTTAGAATATTGATCTACCCATTGTCAGTATAAGAATCAATTTAGAAAACAAATGAATTATTAAGAACAAAATTGCCACAAGTTTTGTCAATTAGAAGAGATGATACTGCTGTTTCCTCTCATTAGTTTTCCTCTAAAGAAAAAGTCATGAAAGAAACAAGAAAAAGGAAAAATGAAAATAGTCACAGGAGAACGGTAATATCAAACTGTATCAGAATGGACTAAGGATTTTCCAACATAAGTAAAAGGACAAAAAATTATAGTAGATGTGGATTTAAGTAAAAAGGGCTTATAGGAAGGTAGATCAGTATTGATTGTTGCTTTTTGGGATAAACAAAAACTGATGGTTGGATCAATCTTGAATGTAAACAGCATGCCACAGAAAATCATATTTTATAGGTTAGTCATGGCAGAACACCACAGAGCACTGTGGAGGACTGTTAACATGGTCAGAAAACACAATAGGTCAAAATTTTGCTCTCAGTCCCACCAGCAAATATCCATACCTCAGTGGTAATGCTCCATATTTGTGTAAATGAAAGTTCAGCATGTATCCCATGGACTGAATAACCCAGTACGTTTACTGGCTAATTATACTTAATTATTAAAATATTTTATTAATTTTATTTTATAGAATGTATTTTAGAATCATAGAATCATTTAGGTTGGAAAAGATCTTTAAGATCATCAAGTCCAACCGTTAACCCAGCGCTGCCAAGTCCACCACTAAACCATGTCCCTAAGCACCACATCTACACGGCTTTTAAATACCTCCAAGGATGGGGACTCAACCACTTCCCTGGGCAGCCTCTTCCAGTGCCTGACTACCCTTTCGGTGAAGAAGTTTTTCCTAATATCCAATCTAAACCTGCCCTGCCACAACTTGAGGCCATTTCCTTTTGTCCTATCACTTGTTACTGGGGAGAACAGACCGACCCCCACCTCGCTACAACCTCCTTTCAGGCAGTTGTAGAGTGATAAGGTCTCCCCTCAGCCTCCTCTTCTCCAAACTAAACAACCCCAGCTCCCTCAGCCGCTCCTGACCAGACTTGTGCTCCAGACCCTTCACCAACCTCGTTGCCCTTCTTTGGACACACTCCAGCACCTCGATGTCCTTCTTGTAGTGAGGGGCCCAAAACTGAACACAGTATTCGAGATGCAGCCTCACCAGTGCCGAATACAGGGGCACGATCACCTCCCTGGTCCTGCTGGCCACACTATTCCTGATACAAGCCAGGATGCCATTGGCCCTCTTGGCCACATGAGCACGCCGCTGGTTCATGTTCAGTCGGCTGTCAACCATCACCCCCAGGTCCTTTTCCACCAGGCAGCTCTCCAGCCACTCCTCCCCAAGCCTGTAGCATTGCATGGGGTTGTTGTGACCCAAGTGCAGGACCTGGCACTGAGCCTTGTTGAACTACATACAGTTGGCCTCAGCCCATCGATCCAGGCTGTCCAGGTCCCTCTGCACCTTTAAGATTTCCTTCTTGAAGAATGCCCAGCCTTCCTGGACTGCTTTGCTCTTCAGGACTGCCTCCCACGGGACTCTGTCAACCAGGTTCCTAAACAGGCCAAAGTCTGCCCTCCGGGAGTCCAAGGCAGCAGTTCTGCTGACCCCTTCCTTACTTCTCCAAGAATCAAAACCACTATCATTTCATGATCGCTATGTCCAAGACGGCCTCCAACCATCACATCACCCACCAGGCCTTCTCTGTTTTCAAACAAGATGTCCAGTGGGCACCTTCCCTAGTTGGCTCCCTCACCAGCTGCATCAGGAAGTGTCTTCCACACACTCCAGGAACCTCCTAGACTGTTTCCTCTCTGCTGTATTGTATTTCCAGCAGACATCTGGTAAGTTGAAGTCCCCCATGAGAACAAGGGCTAGCAATCATGAGACTTCTCCCAGCTGCTTATAGAATACGTCGTCTGCCTCTTCATCCTGGTTGAGTGGTCTATAACAGACTCTCACCATGATATCTGCCTTGTTGGCCTTCCCCCTGGTTCTTACCCATAAACACTCAACCCTATCATCACCATTGTTACATTTCTATATAAAATTTTATATAATTTGCATAAATCATACAATATTGATTATAGTTAATTAAAAAATAATACTTCAGTTACTGTATGAAAAGCAAAAAGGTATAGCAAAAAAAAAATATGTACTTAAATGCGCTGAATGTGGACAGATTAGGCACACATTCAAGGCTGGATTGCTCTTCCAGACTTGATCTCAGTGAGGTCTGAGATCCTGTCCCAAAGACTTTGAAGAATCTATTACAAATAAAATGAAGAACAGTTTTTGTACTAAGGAATGCTCATATTTTATCCCTCCTTTTTGTTATCACAAGATATCTTATACACTCTCAAGATAAGTGATTCTTTTTGGATGAGACAAAACACTCAAGAATACAGTGTAAAAAAGAAAGTCCTTCAATGAGGAGGAAGAGTAAATGACAAGGTCTTATCCATACCTTCCATTTATGGCATGAATTTAGCAAGTATATCAACATAAGCAGATAATACAGCCATTCATAAGCATCTTACTTTTCAGAGTGAGGTGCAATATTTCAATAAGGCAGGGAAAGGAAAATCACATAAAAAACAATAAAACAGTAATGTAAAAATGTAACACTACAAGGATGTGATTCATTTATATATGCTATACATTTTTTCTTAATTTTGCTCTGACATTTTAAGGTTGTATACCTTTATTATGACAAGCAATCTTTAAAGTCCTAACTCTGCAGCAGGCTGGTGAAGTCATTATAATGAAGTCACAGAGGACTTCATTCTCATACAGTTCCATATGTATCTCCAGACTTAAAATTAACTTTGCTGCCCATTATGCATGGTAAGGCTAGAGGAAACAAAACAAAATAAAATTTTAAAAATTGCTAATTCTGACTGACGTCAGTTCAGAAGACACAACAAACTGCTAGCAGCCAGCAATTCCTTTTCAATCCTTTATAAAACAAGACAGACATTTGAAAGCCTGTTGTGAGGATCAGCTTATCAAGCCACTAATCATGAAAAACACTAAGGCATCATTAATATTTTAGCTTTTACGCCTTTTTGAAGCACTAGCAAAAAAAATGCCTGGAGTGACTAATTCCAGCTATGAAGTAATTTTTTATGAAACAATTTAAAGCAGAGCAATGTTTCACTTTCATTGAAAAGAAAAAGAAGCACTAGGATGCCGGTATACAAACTGGCAGAAAAGTTACACTTTGATGGCTCTGAGTATTTTCTTTATTCCTAATTGTTTTCAATATACAGTGAAAAAGCTCTCAAATATTTTCAAGAAACGCTTTTGTTATCTTTATCCTTTGCAATCTTCAAAAGGCTTACTTGCAATCTGCCTATCATTTCTAGCATCTTGAAAGAAAAACTGCACATTTGGCTCTCTGCACAACAATCTATCTATGCATGAGGAAAAATGTTTTTCCTCATCTATAAATTAGGAAATAATTTTGAAATAAAGGGCTTTTCTGATTAGAAGTCTGCATTCAGAACCTCCTACTAGCTGCAACCCAACCTCAGCAGCAGATGTCCTGCTGGGGCTCATTTCAAGAGCCTTCCAATCAATTGCTGAAATTTTTTCACTCAGCATACATTAAATATGGTATTTCACTATTCAAATTTTAAATGCTCTCTCATGCTAACCTAGCAATACAGATGGGTAAGAACAGTTTTCACTCCTTTTTACATGAGCTCACACAAGACTGCAGTCAATTGGAGATGCTGACTGCAGTTCCCCTACCTTCCCTGGGAAAGCAGAGTTTTCTCTCTACCAAGTAGTACTGCTAAAGGAATGCAATCACTTTGACTCTCTGTCGCTCTAAAATTTGGATAAAATCTTACCTAAATGCCCCTTGTGGTTGAGTGATAACCAGAGTGCCACACACATGTAACACACAGAAGAGTGTGTCAATTCTCCAGTGAACTCTCTGCATGGGCAGAGTCCATAGCAGGGAATTCACTGGACCACAGTTTGCCTCTACTAGAACCACAGTTGAGATTCTTGCTGGTCTACTGTTAGATAGGAAAAAAAATTACCACTAGAAAATTAAAACAAATTGTCAATGATTTGTAAACCAAAAATGTACCCAGATATGTTAAGCTGAGTCATTTCCTTCTTGCCCAGTAGTCAATTTTTTCCATGTGCTGCATTTGTGGCTAAGACATTAAAACGTGCACATCATTGCTTGAAACACTTTACTCATCAGTTTGCTCTACTAGTTAGATCATTTTCTTCTACAAGCTTATTGTGAGGACAGCATATCCAAAGAGAAATGAAATCCCATAGACCATAGCTGGGTCATGGCTCCCTTTTCGTCTTGTTTCCTTGTTTGAGTTAGAAAGCAATACTCCAAAGCAGAAGCGGCTTCTGTATATAAGTTGCAAAGACTGATAATAACAACTCTTAGCATTTTGCTCCATATTTTACATAAATTCCTGAAGGGAAACAAACACTTTAAATGTTTTTGACAATAATTTTCAGTTTCCCTTCCTCATAGAATTACTTTGCTCCCCAGGCATATTCATTCCCTTGCTTAGTAGCATGCTTGATAGGTCTTATTTATAGCATGTATCTGAAAACAACTTGGAATTGTATCTAAATGACTTTTATTAAGTAACATCATAAGTCTCTGTATTAAGTACTTGATAGACTTCATTGTCAATTAGTCAGAGGACTTTATCTGAGCAAATACTGCTTAGCTGGTTTTGTTGAATTTTTTGTACCTACCTTTTCCCAAAGTTGAACTATCCCTTAACTAAAATGTTTATCTTTACTGAGGTAGCTCCTCAGCAGGATAGGAAAATGTTCCAACTTACTAATTAGCATGTCTCTACTGGCTACATAAATGTCCTGTCTGCAAAGAGGAAAATTAATTAAGGGATTCACTGGCTATCCCAGCATTCTTTTAAGCCAGAGCCACAGGGAAAACCACTTGACCAAACATGCTAAAACATGCCTAAAATTCCTGGGACTTTACCAAGTAACAACTTCAAACTTCATTTTTTGCTATACAGAGAAATAAAAATAACTAACTAAATAAATAGAAACCCCATAAATGTATGTTTTCTTTAACAAGAGAGCTTAAAAAAGTAGACTTATTTCATTTAGTGCTCTAAAACAGACAAGTCATCCTATGGGTAAGACTCCCTTATTCTTTTGCTGTAAACTGGCTTCCACAAAGAGACAGGCACATTCTCTGAAAATCTATTCTCAGTCATAAAGGTAAATGATTTTTTAAGACTTTCTGAGATGTAAGCTGTAATCTACCACTGAAAGGACAATGAAACAGCAATACACTGAGAATTAGTAACAATGTAAAACAAAACAAAACCAAACCAAAAGGAGGGCTTCTGCCATGATAAAAGCAATCACTTCAGCTGGCTGCTCAAACACTAAGAGAAAGAGATTACGAAGAGATTACTATGTAAGTTATATTACCACAATGATATCTTTATCTTCAGAATACAGTTCTTTTATTCTTTTATTGGCTCTTCCTTTCCGTTATTATGATTTTATCCTTATTCATGCTAGTTTAATTTTCTTCAAATATTAGCCCTTACAAATCTTCAAAACCTCTTAATTAGATAACTGAAGTCTTCTGTTTTCATCTTTCACTCCCATACCAATACCAGTTCAGCACGACATCCTCCTGAGCTACATCCTAAACACTGCCAAAATGTTTTTGCCCCAGAATGGCTTTAACCTTTGCTACAATGTTTAAGATGTTTTCTCTAATTACTGACAACTTACTGTTGTACAATTACTAACTTACAACTTTGGTAGATTTAAAAACCAACAACAACAAAAAACAAAAAAAAACAACCAAAAAAACCCCCAAACCCACCCCAAAATCACAAACCAACAGATTCGGTATGGTTTTCCCCACTTGGTCTTTAGAAAACCCAAAAGTTTCTAGAAAAGCGCCAGTATTCAACACTAAGACCCAGCATACCTTTAACCAGAACAGAAGCCTCAGACCTGGAACGCCTAACCTACAGGTCAGGCTGAGCAAGTAACTTGGGAGCAAGACCCAGTAATACTATGGCAAAAGGGCTACTACACTCATTGGAGCTGCACACAAAATTGCATGTCAGGACAGAAAAAATATGTTACTTCTGTGCACAACATAACTGAGGCTAGGAAAGGGATAAGTGGGCACAAAAGAGTTCTGCCAACTAATTGTATCTGGTACAAACAAAACCCACAGCAAGAAGCCAAGGCCAGATATATCCAGAAAATACTTCATAGTACAGTGTCTCCATCTTCTCTTCAGTTTAAGACTGCATGCTAGTCTAAGAATGAAGTATAACACAGATTACTAAAACTAAAAAAAAAAAAATACAATTCATCAGCCAGTGTTACTCATTAATTCAGACTGATCAACTAATGGTCTCTTCTGGTGTAATTGTCTCAGGACAGGAATGCAAAGAAGTCATTGGTATTAAGGGATGAAAATAAGTCAGAACTTGAGGTTTTAAGAGAAAAAGATCAGTATCTGCTAAGAATAAACAAAATCAGATAAATAAAACAGAAATAAAACTTCATGGTTTTTAAGCCATTAACTTTTGACTTTCCTGAATTGTAAGTGTTCATACCTGCAGCCAGACATTCCCTAAAATAAAGTTAACTTTGTGGTAAAAGCAGTATTTTTTATTAGACTAGCTGATGTAGCTGGAGAAAGCAGGAAAGTTTGGAGGATTAGAATCCCTCCGCCAAGGGACAAATAATGACAAAGTCCAATTTGGAACTCGAGCTACATAATTGACAACAGTAACTGGACAACCTTTAAAGAATTTAGTCCCAGAAGCTTCAGTTTATTTTTCTACATAAATAAAAACATTCAATTTTGAGACACCCCCCCATTCTATAGGTAAGTTAGGTAAACAGACCGCGCTAGAACTTCTGTCTACTACGGGGCCACGTTTAGCCTTTTTTCCTGGGCCAAGTGAGGAGTTCAGCAATTCTTTCTCTGAAGGACAATACGCTCATCATCCTTCAGAGGAGATTTTCCTATTCTTCATCACCAAGATGAAGAGCAGCTTTCATCCACACAGCATTTCAGAAGGGATGATAGGAGGTTCTTACTCAACTCCTCGAAAAGTTAGTAGATATTTGAAGAAGTGATTATCGTAGCTCTACAGAAACTCTGCGGTCCCATCAGATTTGTCCCCAAGCTGTGACCTAATGGCCCAGGCTTTAATAAAAGGACTAATGGGGCACACAATTACTCAAAAGCTACGTCACAGGCAGACTTTAAAGGTTCTTAATAAAAAGGGCTGGGGTCCCGGACAGGAATCTGAACAGAAAACCACATCAGCTACTTATTCAAAGTGATTTGGCATCTTATTCTTAGTTGTCACACTGTAAATAAAATTACAACTTTTCAACAGGAAACATAGATAAAACATACCTATTTTTACAAACTAAATCATCAGTACCTTAATCTTTAAATAGGTAATAAAAGTTGCACTAGGCTTCTAACGTAGCAGCCTAATTTCCAAAGGGAGATACACCCACTCAAGTTACAGGTGGGCAACAGTGTCTTTGTTGGCTGCTGTAAGAAACTAAAATTAAAACCAAATGCATTACTGCAAGGTGCAAACTGGCACTGTGGATAGTTTTCTGTATAAAGTACAATCTCTGCCTGTAATTTAAAAATGTATGAAGCAACATACCATTAAGGAATGGAAAAACCTCACCATCAAAGACATTTTGGCAAACAGAGCTTAAGACTCTTAATTACTCATGGGCTGCATTATTCCATCTACAATCAGGTAACGTGTTCTCTCTTTGTCTCTCTCTATGATGTCAAAAGGGAGTAAATAAATTGCAGCTTTTTTTGCAATCTTGTTATTGAATTTACTAAATAAAGTACTTCTAAGTAAAATAAAACAATTTTTACCCTAACTTTTCTCTTGAAGGAAGTTAATAAATTACATTTTTAAAATGTCTTTGACAAGACAGCTTAAATTTTCAGAAAAAATCTTCAGAAGAAAATTTAAGGGAATGTGATAAAAAACATGGTTTAATTTCCTCCCTAGATAATACGCAATCAAAAGAAGCAGGGAGGAGAAAGCATCTGAGGAGGAGTTGCAGAGGCAGCAAGATGATGCACCCAGAGAGCCTGTCAAGAGCGCTGTATCGTGCAGTTCTATTGCAGTTTAAATGGCTTTCTGCTCACATTCTCTAAATGTTGGTAAAGAGACATATTTCCCTTCTTTATTTGAACA
Organism: Theristicus caerulescens; assembly: GCA_020745775.1. Taxonomy (NCBI): domain Eukaryota; kingdom Metazoa; phylum Chordata; class Aves; order Pelecaniformes; family Threskiornithidae; genus Theristicus; species Theristicus caerulescens. Next base: position 121,517,188 of record CM036559.1, on the reverse strand, counting down.
GACACCACTTCTAACGCTGTCATATTTGTCACTCTCAGTTCAATATACTGGCAAAAAATATATCAAGTTCAATATATCAAGGAAAGAAGATATCAGAGTGATAATGAATGCAATCATAAGCTCTATTATTTATATTATAAGCAATAATAACAGCTCTATTTCCTTCCAGAAAATCTCTTATGCCTTCAAGTGAACAAGAATCTCACTTTTGACTTCAGTGCAATTTTCTTGCAAATAGATAGCAACAGAGAAACATGGAAAGGCTGCAAGAAAGAGGTAATTTTATTTTTATTCCTATCATAGAATAAAATTGATGCAGAATCACGCTGGTTTTTTACAAGCTGCTTTATACCTATTACAGAAAAGTCCTTGCCCTGTAGAATTTATAATCAAACAAAAAGCTAAATATAAGATGCAGTAGTTGCACATCAGGACAAAAATAGCTGCCTACTTCAATGCTAAGCATTTTTATATTTTGTTAAACTTGTATTATAGTGTCAGAAATAAAAAGGTAGTCTACTCTACATTATTGTTCAACTGCCCACAAAATTGTACACTAAAAATGAAACCTTTCAGAAATGACATTGAAAAGGATCTAAAATAATTTCATTTCTCCATTCAAGAAAACAAAAATCAATTTAAAGAAAATCTTTTCCTGTCTAATACTACAGTTTAAATTGGTATAAAAGAGAAACTTCTGAAATTTAGTGGTGTTGCTGGAGACCCATACTTTTAGAAAATCTCTACTTCAGTTAAGTACAGAGGAGCAGCCTGAAATACTTGACAAGCTGTAATCAACATCATAGCACTGCCTAGTTATGTCTTAACTAAGCAATGTGTGATGTAGCAGCTGCAGAATGGTGACAATCAAACACTATCCAAATAAGCACACTTTTTATACCAGAAATGCTGGCACAGTAACTTTGTAAGAATAGTAGAGTAGAACTTGGACGGTCTGGCTGTTATTCAAGCTTCTACCAGATTAAAGACAGAAAAAAAGAATAACCACTATCAATGTGAAGCCCAGGAAGTTTGTCTGATTTTCTTCTAAAATTTAATTCAATATTTAGTTATCAGTGTGAGGATTACCTTAGGGATGAGACTTATCCTGCCTCTTCTGCCCCTTCGCTGACTATGCTGAATTTCAACTCAAGTAACTACCCAGTTTGTACCCTAAAAGAAGTTTGCCTAAGCACCACTGCTAATACTCATAACACTGTCACCCATGTCCAAGAGAGATTTGCTTCTGCACATTAAGGAATGAGATACAACGTGTTTGTTTTCTCGACAGATACATATTCAGAAGTTCTAAAAGCTTTGTAACTGTTTTATAGTTTTATAGTTTATTATTATAGTTTTATTTTAAATACTTTCACTTGTGTCAAATGAATAAATAAAAATAATGCAAATTAATTTCAAGGCCACAGCCCTTCACGATCGTGTATGTATGTTGTATTTTACAGACGTTCTGGAATTAACTAAATACTTCATGGTACTGGATATTAAATACTCTAAATTTTAGCAAGTTTCATGTTACCTTACCACATTCTTGTACAGACTGGACTATCCATGGCTGACCTCACTCTGTTCTGCTAACAAAAAAAAAAAAAAACCACCCTATTGGATGAAATCCAAAGCAGTTAGTGTGACCTTAGAACACTCAGCAGTTTGCACTGATAGTTGTTTGAAGGGATAGTTTAAATAAAAAATTCAAATACTACTGACTTCTGAGGAAATTCGACTAAAATTACTACTTCAGAGCTGGCCCAGACCTATACTGAACTGCAGAAAGACTAACTGAAATCAATGCAACATGACTTCATCCTACATATTTGCTGTGGCCAAATTTTCAAACTCAGGTCCTCAAAAATATTCAATATTAAATCTCCCCAGTATTGTATCTCTGCATTATGGCATCTAAATAAGCAGACTGCTTTCCTCACAGCCTGATCACCTGCAGTTGCATCAGATAAACTAACGAAATAAATCTTACTGGCACACTGCACAAAAATATTAGCTATTTAAATCTGAGTATCGAAGTGTTTTCATACAGTCAAAGCTAAATACCACTTAGGCACCTCATGAAATCATAAATTGCTTCCTACAGAGGAACTGAAATTCAAAATGACTTACATGTATTGGCACAAGGATAATTGAAGACAAATGTCTGAATGACAGCATTTAACCTAAGTGTCAGACACAGAGCAGCGTGACTTGAAGAACAAAAAAAAAATCCTCAGGGATTTGGAATACATCAGGATAGAAACAAAAAAACATCAGGAAAAACCTGTCTCACCAGCATCTAAACTTTCTTAAATGTTTTCAATATTTGAAGTGTTTAGGTCTTACTTGTGGAGATCAAATTTTAAGTTCTATTTACCCAGTTCTACAGAGTTGAATCTTTGGCTGCAGCCAAGAAGTGAACAGGTACATGAAGGTACTTTAACATCCCATTCAGCATTAACGAAGTCAACACTTGAATGCTAAAGTACGTTTCTTGTATCTACATTACAAAAAGGGTGCTGAAAAACTGGAGAAGGTGAAAATTGGAACAGCAGAGTTTATTAAGATGCAGATCAGAAGGAAAAACAGGTGATGGGAACAATTTGAAAACTGATCTGATTAGGCTGTACTGGGAGAAAAGGTAAAGTAGAAATACAGTTTGATTTTGTGGAGGATGGTGTTTCAAAAATTCAGTGACTAAAAGCCAGACAAAATTGGACAAGAAGTGAAAAATAAACCTTGACAAACCTGTTTGTTCATAAGCCTTTGTTTAAAATGAAAGAATATTGCATCTTACTCTGATAGACTTTTGTAACTTTTATTTGGGTTAAAATATCAATCCCATTCAATGAAAGATGTTTCAACAAATGTGAAATACTTCTACTAGAAGACAAAAAATCCTACCTATGTTAGCTGTACCAGGGACAGATGAAGAGACCCTAAACTGCAGGAGTTCAAAATAAAGCTAGGACTATGTTCTGCATCCTTATTGTACAGATGCATTTCTAAGGCCCTGGTCTTGAAAAGCATAATATGGAAGAATTAGTGCTGCTGTTTTCTCTGCCCTAGTGGTCTACTTATGAGAGTGGGAGCTCTTACTTGAAATTTTTAATATAAATGCTTTTCACAAATCTTTGGCAACCAGAAGAGTATGTAGGCACAAATAACGGGTATGACATTATACAAATGTATATATAGAAAGTAATATGCTCTTTAGATAACAGGAAGGACTAAGACTCTACAGGCAACCTTGATTTCATGATTTCTTGACAGCAAAACTAAGGAATTGTACAGGTTAACACAATTTGAGACCAGGCTTGAATACAAAACTGCATGCTGCATATTGAATATGCTTGACTTTTTAAAAATAATGGCAACTTTTCCATCTAGAAATCCATTCAATTTTTCAGCATTCACGCTATCGTGGACATACAAAAACCGTATCAGCTGTGAATGTTTGGTATCATCCATACAAACTTATTTAATCAACAGAAAAAAGGCTGGACAACAACACTGACAAGAAAAAGCATTATTCCTAAGTTTTATTTGAGAGTATTTTGGTAAATGTTCATTTTCTAGTGGCTGGATTTGATTAAAACATAAAAGCCCCATATCTAACACATTTTTCATTTTCTCTCCTCTTTGTTTCAACAAAAAAATAAAATCACATACCCCATTTTCAATTTAAGTAAGCATCTATACTGACAGACCCCGTCACTCAGGTGTTTTCTGCTCACAGTAGCTTTAAATAACTTCCTCATCAACCTTAAAAAGTTTAACAGTATTTATTTCATGGGCACAGTTTAAATGCAGAATTTCCATGTAGTTTGTTTTAACTGAAATGGTAAAGACATTCAGTTAAAAAGCAGCACACAGAGTAAACAGCAGGGGACACTCAAACTCACTTACTGCCTTTAAAAAACCACACCACAAACTTGTGCTTTACTTGCTGTAAGCCACTACTCCTTCAAATGTTTCAACCAATGTTTGTGAGTCTTTTCTCTAAACTGGCTTAGGGAAGTGATCTATTTACCACCTTCCACTGCAATTATCTTGCAACCTGTCAATGCAATGCAAATGCTTTTGTTAAAGCTACATATTACACAAACCACCAAGTGCTCCACAAGGCTAGGCGCATCATTGAAACTCCTCCAATTTCTCCAGTCGAGGTCAGCATAAAAGTCAATACATAGCCTTAAGCTTTCCCTTAGGCATGATAATTCTGCAATCGACCCACGGAAATCCTGACAGTTTGTCAAACAAAATTAAGAGCTGAAGCCTAGAAAGAATGGCCAACTGTGCTTCAAAACAAACTTTCAGATTGAAAAATGCAATCCATGACACTGTAGTCCTTTTTTTCTGCATCACAATTCTCTGCTTTCCTCCAGGAAGAGTTGGAACTACTGCTAACTAGGGACAGGGACTGCCCCTTCATGCAGCCAGTTTCCTTTCCTTTTCTATTTTCTTAATCTAGCCATCACAAATGGCAGTCAAGGCATTACATGGTGCTCTAAGGTCGATCAAGACAATACCATAGTTGTATTCCATTTCTAAGGACCACAGATAAACTCTCTTCTGAAATATAATTAATTACATTTAAGAACTGCTACCATTAAATCCTATCTCCCAACACAGGTTGTGCCACAGGATTTCCAAGTGACCAGCACCAGGAATGCACAAAAATCCTTCACAGGTCCACCAGATATTTGCAATAGGTTTTGCCTTCCTTGAGTACCTTGAGAAGCCAGTACTAAGGGCAACCAGGGATTCTCTGCTGATCCGAGTGCAAGAGGAATGAAGTTTCCACCACATTTTCCAATGTAGATGGAAGCCTCCTGAAGAATTCAATTTAAATCGATGCAGTGGTAATTAATATGCAAATACACGTGTGTTCCCTCAGGATGTCACGATTCTGTTTTTTTTTTCTCAATAGGAACGTGCTGGATATGAAGCATACTGAATCTGTTTCTGTTTATCATTTTGTTCTTCTACAAAAGCAACCCAAGAAGCATCTCTGCTTTCAGAAGCATTTCTGTTGGCAAGGACTAGTGTAGATATGCATCACCTGTTTCTCTTTCATCCCTTTATTTGCTCCTTTCACCTATCAACTCACAGAACTTCACAGAATCAGTTTTCTTTGCTCCTTTGGAGCAGGAGAAGGTATGAAAATTATTTCATTTTGATTATTTTATTCCATTTGTGGATATTTCTTTTTGTGCAGAAAAAAAGATCTGGCTACGATTTCTTCAATGTCACAGGCGTCCTTCTTTGTCAGCTAAAGTAGATATGCTTAAGAATCATGACTGATTATCAGTAAGAAATTCCTGAGGAAGATTTTCAGCTTCATTGATTGGTTTAAGAAGCCTGAATTCCAAAAATGCAGCAATGATGCCATGGGTCTAATGTACATAATATGTTTCTTGCTACATAGTGATTTCTAACTTGAGTGCAATGAAACATCTCACAAATACTCTTTAATAAGAAATGTCTTTTCCAACTTGTGCATGGCATAGGTGATGCCAATGAAGACCTCCATGACATTAAAAAACAAAAATCACAATACTATGAAATATGACAATACCATTTAGACAACAAGGTTTTGAAGTGAACAGTTTCACAAGACTGCTGAAAATCTCTCCCCAGAGAACTCGGCTCCCCTTGATAACCCATTCTGCTCCTGAAGCTCACAATACAGCTCTGTTCCAGCACACTACTAGACATCCCGCCTCTCTGCTTCCCCTTCTTCTGTCTTCTTACAAACTGAGCAATTGGATATAAACCATCACCGTACTTAGATTTTTGTGTCAAGTTTTGTTCTCCTAACTTTTAAACAATGTGCTGTAAGTTATTTTAATTCCTTGGCTGAAACAAATTGTTTCCTCTACAGAGAGTTCATATATCACGCTTTTTTTTTTTCTTTCCTCTAGACAAATTTGCAGTATCTAATCACAGGTATTTTCATTACACCATTACTATATTTAATCCCAATATTAATTTCAGACAGATATGTATGAATGTGGATGCAAAACAAATCATGTAGTACAGCACGACATTTTAGGACAAGTTTGTGGTAACTGAGTAGTCAACACCATTATATATTTCACCAGACCCTGTTTTCTGAAGGCAGTCTAACCTGCAAGACCAACAGTATTTTACGAATGCTTTATCTACCATAAGAGTGATGTTTACCTAACTAATGTTTGCGAGGTCCTCTACAGACATGATGCATGCATGTGAAGCACCAGCATCAATTTTCCACGTTGGAAATGCCTTTGGAAAATAATTTCATCACATTATTGTAGAAATAATTACAGAGAACTCTGCGATCTGTGACTGAGGCACTCCAACACATACCACTTTAGCAAGACAAACTACCCTCTTGTGTTTTTGTCAGGACCATCTGACAAAACCCAGTAATTTTTAAAAGAATTAAAATGGGAACACTTTAGTAAAAAAGAGAAAATAGCAGAATTGACTCTCCATGCAATGAAAAGCGGACCACATTAAGATCTGGTCACACTAAGAAACAAGCATAAGATGAAAGGAAAGAAGTTTTCACATGCCTGTACTGGGCTGAATTTCAAAGACTGAATCATCCTCAAGAAGCACCTGTACATACTATCTGCCTCACTATCAGATATTTAGAAAACATGAAACATGCTTATATAGAGAAAACAACCTAGGGCATGTTTTAGACGTATTTTTAAAATGAAATGTTTGTGTGTTTTTCTGTCTGTAGTCATGTATTTCACTTTACTAATTATTATTTGTTTCTCAAACTTTTTGCTGCAACCGTGACTTTGGCCAAGTACACATGGGAGACCACAGCCCTCGCAGCAGAAGTCAGCCCCTCGAGGATTCGAAGTTGTATTCGTCCCCTCCAAAGGAAGCTGACGGGCACTGAGGCTAATGTTACCATGAGAGGTAGGTGTCTAGAGGTGTGCTGAATGCGTCTGGTCTTGTGATTTAAACTAGATAGGGTAGATCTGCGTGGCTCGGGAAAAAAATAAGCTAAAATGTTATGCAGTTCTAACAGACACCAAACCAGCAAATTTTGAAATTTTGAAGTCTGCAATTTTGAGTCTTCCCTGAACGATAACAGGCAACTCATCAGGAAGCTGTAACCCTTTTCGGTAGTAAAAAGATTCCCAGTTCACTCTTGCAACACCATTCCCGTTGCCTACATAAACAGGAACTAACGGGTTCAGCTCTAGGGCTGATTTTTGCCTATCCAGGTCTCAAGGCAACAGGAACCAGCAGTTAAAGGAAAAAAAAAATGCTATGGAAAGGGGAAAGCCTTACCCTCCTCAACAGGATGGGAGAAACAGAAAGAGCAGCCTAGAACAGACTGGGACGACGGAGCTCCAGATGCTGGTTAATGGCACAGGAAGGTACACACCGCATACACCCGCTCTTAACTGCTAGGAACTACTCAGAAACTACAAGTATTTGTAAAACATGACAGACTCGATTCCAACAGCTGCAACCACTCCGTGAGAGCCAAGTCCTTTTATCACCTCTGCTGTTCAGTGCATGTGTTGATTTTACAAACATTTCCAAATGACTGCAAAGCTGATGGATTACAGCTATATGGTTGGCTAAGGGTGGATGCTCCAATTTTGCTGAATAACCTCACAGTAATAACCAAAAAAAAAAAAAAACCAAACCAAAAAAGAATAGAGAAAGAAATTTCCTCCTTCCTCTCTTACAGATATCAGGAACTAAACTACGAAATCCACATTCAAACATCTGCTGTGTGTCAGAAATGCCAATCAGCAAACAACCACCACTTTTCTTCAGTTACATTTGTTGGGTGGCTCAGCACTTCAGAAAATCAGGTAACTCTCTAGATCTCGGCTGTATTAATTGTAGGCTTTCATTCCTTAAAATGTTGTCCATCTTATAAGCCTAGACAATAAATACAGAAATACAAAAGAATTTATAATTTTGACACATTCTACCATGTTAAACACTTACTATTTGGCTGGCCATAAATGTCAAAACTTTTTATGTTTACATGATGAGTTCACCATTATAATGGAAAAGGAGTTTTAGGAACTGGCTACCTCGTGTCCCACACCACTCTCACTAATCAAGGTGTCATTTTCTAAGGGCTTATATGTCGATTTATATATCCATTGTTCCACTGGGTTGTGGCTTATAGTCTGATATAGGAAACACTGGGATTTAAAAATATACTCCTTTTTCAACTAAATCTCATATTTACCCTTCTGACCCTATCTTCTTAGGCATTCTCTTTATTTTACTTCTATACAAGACACAAATGTCTCAGAGTGTTAGGCTGAATTTTCAAAGTGCTGAAGAAGCTTTGAGAACAAGTAGAACTGGAATCTAAAGTAAATTTGCTCTTAAAACCCTTAAATGCATTTTAAAATTGTATTTTTAGATCCAAAAGATGTACATCTGCATAGTTCATGAACATACTGGTGTGCGTTTGATAAAGGACCACAAAGATGACTAAGGGATTGGAGCATTTTTCATCAGAGGAGAGGCTGAGAGAGCAGGCTGTTCAGCCTGGAGAAGAGACGTCTCAGGGGGATCTTGTCATTGTGTACAGATACCTGATGGAGCAGGAGTCTTCAGAGTGGTGCACAGTGACAGGACAAGAGGCAATGGGCACAAACTGAAATACAAGAATTTCTTTTTGAACGTGAGAAAAAACATCTTCACTGTCAGGGTGGTCAAACTCCAGAACAGGTCACCCAGAGCAGATGATCTCCATCGGTGCCTTCCCACCTCAGCTGTTCTGTGATTCTAGATTTGCTTTCATGTTTTGGAAAATTATTTTGTCATTTACTTGTATAATGGAACTGCTTATATACAGGTGCTATACGTATCAGTTTTTCCAGGTTTTTCCTCTCCGCCCCCCCTCCCCTTGTTGGAAATAACGCCTGGGAAGGGGCATAAAATAATATACACACTGTATACACATATATATGAACACTTGGAAGATCAATATTTTCAAAAGAAAAAAAAACATATCAGCTTAGAATAAAAATAATTTGGCCATATGAAGCACAGTGTTGCACAGACAGATTAGAAGACCACAAGTAATTTAAATGGTAATACTGAACACAAAGTAAAACAGAATAAAGGTTGACTTCATAAAGCCTAAACTGAAGAGCACAAGAAGTACTTCCATTAACTTGGTAATATAAGCATTTACTTTTTCTAGTGTGACATTGCAGCTAATTGTCCTGGTTTCCACTGGGATAGAGTTGATTTTTTTCTTCCTAGTAGCTGGTATAGTGCTGTGTTTTGGATTTAGGATGAGAATAATGTTGATAACACACTGATGGTTTAGTTGTTGCTAAGCAGTGCTTACACTGGTCAAGGACTTCTCAGCTCCCCATGCCCTGCCTGGTGCACAAGAAGCTGGGAGGGGGCACAGCCAGGACAGTGACCCAGACTGGCCAAAGGGCTGTTCCATACCATATGGCGTCATGCTCAGTATATAAACTGGGAAGAGTTGGCCAGGGGGCAGCGATCGCTGCTCGGGAACAGGCTGAGCATCGGTCAGCAGGTGGTGAGCAATTGTATCGTGTATCACTTGCTTTGTATACTACTATTGTATTATATTATTATTATTATTATTATTATTATTACTACTACTACTACTACTACTACTATTCTATTTCATTTTACTTCAATTATTAAACTGTTCTTATCTCAACCCACGAGTTTTCTGACTTTCACCCTTCCAATTCTCTCCCCCATCCCACTGGGGTGGGGGGGGAGTGAGCGAGCGGCTGCGTGGTGCTTAGTTGCTGGCTGCGGTTAAACCACGACACTAATGAAGGTTTAACGGACTGTGTGTTTTCTCTAACCTGATTTTTGTATACTTATAAACTAAACTGAGTGAAAGGAATTTAACATACTGGAATCATGGCTTTTACACCACATTAGAAGACTTTAAAAACTTGTATGGTTGTAACACGTGCAATTCTGAAAGGCAGATACTGTGAATACCACCATTATTAACAACATAAAAATCCCTTTTTTATACTATCCTAAACACCCCTATGCCTAATTATCTCAACACAGAGATTCTTTGTAAATGACCTAAGAGTGTCCCTTTGTCTCTAGAGCCTGAGCCATTCAACTGGCAACAGCTGAAAGGGGGATTAACTGCACTGTAAGAACATCAAGCAAACCCAGAGTATTTGTAATGAGTCATGTGTGTGCTAAATGGCACCAATTCTCTAGAACTCCACAGTACCTAATAATTAGGATATCTCTGGAGAGCACTTGGACAAATAAGTAGGTGGCAAGAACATAAGATGGTAACAAAGGAACATCTAATTTTCCCAGTATGTATATGCATCACCAGTTCAGTAGCCATCCCCTACAGAGCAGGTAAGGCACAATGAAGACAGGGTAAGTACCACATTTTACATCTCCACTTGACAAAAAAATACATACCAGCCTTGTACTTCACAGAGGAAAGATGCTATTGATGTAGAACAGGGCAAACAAAAATAACTATATGTCCACATTAAAAAAAAATGAAAATGAGATTTAACATTGATGAAGCCTCAAAACTAAAATCTGGTTTCCAACAGTGGAATGTAATGTTCAGTTTTTCCATGAATATGTCATATCCCAACAGAATATTGTAATATGAGAACATGGGAGAACATATTACAAGTCAGGAAATGACAAAGTGAAAGTTTCTTATCCAAGCAAAGAGATGATTCTGTTGCTACAAAAAGATGGTATAGAATCGTGTTGTGAATAAACAGAAGTATTTACTCTCTAACATCTCTGATACATTTAAAGTAACTTTTTTCAACAGTTTTGTATGCAATTAGTTAGCATCCATAACGATATTTTAAAATATAATTTAATTAAACACATAAGGCATTAAATATGATTTTGCTATTACCAGAAAAAGTCCACAGGCTTTGTACACACCTAACACTGCAGGGTCTCTGGACTTGTCTGGGCCTGTATTAGCCTGAGCTGATTTTAGCTTGTTTTAACTGTGAGAGCAATTGTCTAGCCATCAAACAGTCAAACTGACGTTTGCCTAACTTGTTCTAGCTTAGTTCTGTGAATACAATATATGTTAACAATCTAGCAAACTCATGTATCTACTAAGTAACCCTACATTGTCTATGGCAATTTCACATTGTGTATAGCTTTTCTATAATAATTCATTTGGACTATGAGTGTTAGCATCATTGTAACTGGACTAATAACTGCATTGTATTTTAATTATACTCATAAAATATTAGACTTAATTAATAAATCCTTGGATCTGTGTATAACGTATTCTGTCTTAGCCCATAGCAAAATTTTGAGTGTAAAAAAGAAGGAAATTTAGGAATAAATTCTAATTGAGACTTGAGCCAACGGTATGTATCATTATGTGCTCTGCTATTGTATCACAATAAAGATGATACTACTGATCACAGAACTTCAGTCTTAATACACTGTATGTTGGTTTTACAAAGCTAAAATACTGACAGTTTCAGAAGAAACTTCAGATAATTTAATTCAGATCAGCAGCATTTTGCCATTTGCACTAGTCCACTTCCACACCTGTACTTAGAGTAGCTGTGAAGTATTTTTCTTCCTGACATACCATCTCACATGCACTATGACTCTTGTCCCTTCGTAACAATGACTATCTTTCTCTTCTCTAAAATAAGGATTCAGCTTTTCCCATTCCTCCCCAGGAAACTGCTACAGCTCCCAGATTTATTCACCCATCTTATGCCTTAGGATCTATAAAAAAAACCACATGAAGATTCAGTCCCAAACCCTTCATTCAGTTCATTGGCTTGGGATCAGGCCAATAGCTACAAAGATTATTTTTGCTGAACAACTAATAAAATTTTCATTTATGTATTTTACGGGTTTTTTAACTATCTATTGATAAGCATCAGCATTTATGGAACAGAAAAACCCTGCAATTACATTACAGTTTTCAGCTTCCTCATACATGAGGATCACTGGAATGAGATGGAAACTGAAAGATAATTGCAATTCGATCCGTAAGACATAATTACTATCTGATTATACAGCGTTTCAGTATAAATACAGGGTAATTAAACAAGATTTAATTCAGACATTGCAGCAACTCTGCCACTGCCAGCACTGCGCAGTGTACCCTGGGTTTGACTTTTTTCTGTCTTCGCTTCTATACTGTGAAGGCACTGCCTTTGAAAGAACTCTGTATATTATACTGAAATATACTTTTCTCAAACAATTGATCTCCTTATAATTTTTAAAAAATATTCTCGCATGTCCTGGATTGTAGTAGTACCTGATCACTTACAGACAAACTTCAGGAGAGAGCAAAGCCCTGCACTAAAAAGGCAGAGACGCAGACAGTACTGTAGAGGACCATAAGGTTGGGAGTCAAACAAGACTTGTGCCCTGGTCCAGGTGCTCCTCATGTATTTTTTACAGGTTGGCAGTCACTCACTAGAAGTATACGGAGTGTTTTTAGTACAACGCTACTACAGCACTTGACATTTCAGAATAAAAGTTGAAAACCACCATGCATGTGTACCCTATGACCAACCTGGAATGGATGGGACGTACTGGCTCTGATAGGGTAAGGCCTGAAAGAAGTGTGCAAAATCATAGAAAGCTGGAAGAAAAAAAGAAAAAAAAAGGTTCCTCGGACTAATCTCTGCATTACACGCATTAGAAAGGAATTCTAGTCCATTAAATCTAATCGCATTCCTGACATGAGCAGTTGAAAAATCAATTCAAATGCCTATTATAAGGAAAAGTGTTGCTTAGTTTTGAATCCTCTTCTGCCTCTTAGAAGGATAAGAAGCTATTACCTCTATCTGTAAAACAAGTTATTTGAAAAGAGTGCCTGATCACAGAAGCTTAACCATCATTTACACTACTGTAGAATGTTTGTTTCCCACTTAAGGAAAGCTGAGACCCTGAAGCCTACACTTTTAAATGAGATATCCAATTGCAAAATATAAGGTCCAAATTTGTTTGCCCCCAAAACCATAAGTACAACATTGAAGTAGATTGTGCAATTTGTCTCTTAACGTCCAAATAAACATAGCAGATAATGCAATTAAATTTTGGAATGTAGAAAAGGAAACAACTTTAACCGCATACACCACCTTTGCAGAAGCTCTGTCACTAGCCGCTGGTGCGCAGCTGAACTCAATGCATACTGCAAAGACTAAAGAAGCAGAACATATACTTCTCAACCCATTTTCCCCAAAGTACTTTTTGCATCCTCTACATGTACAGTAGCTGGGAATTTCTCCACAAACTGATTCTGCTAACGGTACACAGAGAAATGGCAGCCTTTGATGAACAACTGTTGGGTATTTACTTAATCGTGTGTTTTCTTGCCTGTTCTTGTTTCTTTTCTATTGAGATCAAAGTTCTTTATTGACAGGGATACATACGTTCTTCTCTGTGCATAAAACATGCAGTCCATTCATACATAAATTACCACTTATAATGGAACATGCTTTGCCCTTCATCACCCTTTCCAGCTTAACATACTCACCAGCTCTGGCTGCATCTGTCAAAAGGTACAAACCCCCAAATATTAATATACAATATTAAGTTATTTGTGCCAGTATTTTACTGTTTACAAATTTTTCTTTAACTTATACCTATCTTTTCCAGTACCCATTGTCCAATAGCCACTAACGTTGTACCCTTTTTAAGTACAATGAATTTGTGAAAGGAGAGAGGTCTTATAAACTGCCTTTGGTTGAAGAAAGGAAAACCTACGGGTATTCCTTTAGATGCCAGTGACGAAACTGAAATTACATGCTGGTTTTTTCATGACTCCAAATATATGTCAGGTGTCTTTGCTCCCTATTATCTAACATTTTTTTTCTCTTTTATACGTGTATATATATATATATATAAATACACACGCCATCTAAATTCTTCAGCATTGGATAAAAATATTGTTATTAGTATCTCACAAGCAGTTTTGCTGAAATTTATTAGTATAAATACTATAGATATTTTAAGCAGGTCAAGGAAAAGTGGTCTGAAGGTAGGAGAAAGACATTTACTAGGCAATACTCAGCATTGTGAATTGATCTGAACTCACTCCATGAACGCTACTAGGTTCATGACTTTTAGATTCAAGCTGCAGCACCAAGAACCACAGGACCCAAGATCCTTTTCAGAAAACCTATCACACTATTGTTTTTATTATATGCAGTCTTTTGTTACAAAGAACTTGAAGGCTGATCACCTTTAGTGAAGTTAAAATGCTACCCTGCACTTTGGTAATCAAATCAGTAATAATGTATTCTTGCTTTATTTTGCTATCAAGCACTTTGTTCATATTTAATCATAGCAATTATTTCTACTGTGCTCACCCCCTGTAATTTCATGTTATATAGAATGACAGTTATTTGAGCTAAAACAATTGCTCACAATAAGTTGTGTGTTTATTTTTATTGTGATTATTGTCATTCCAGCTCGCTCTCATTGCAAGAGTAGAGCACTCAAAGTTATGCATATACAGACCATTTAATATCTAAACTGTTCTTTTCCTTGGGGTTCAACCACCTACTAAAGAAAAAACAAAAAAAACCCACCACTATGCAAAGAACGAAAAGTAAATGAAAATAAGAAGATATCTTCTTATCTCTCTGATAACTGCCAATAAAAATTGTAATAGTAACATGAAAAAATAGCTACTGTATTATTTATTTTTGCATTGAACTATCCGATTTTTTTTTGCCACAGAATGGCTTTTAAAGACAGATATATTTACCAGCATGTATTAATAAGAAACTGAATCCCGCAGAGCTGAACCTGGGCTGAAGTCAGAGAACACTTGCTTTTCTACGTATACTTTCTCTCACCCCAGTACATCCTTGTCAAAATACAGATACCAGAACTGCACCAATAGTTAAAGCCATAGGAAGGCAAGTTTTATATGGCAGCAAAACGATGCCCTGTGTCTTGTTCTCTGACAAAACGATGCCCTGTGTCGTTCTCTTAGCCTTTTTGCTGCCAGTGGATACTGAGCTGATGGTTTCAGAAACCTCTTGACAATAACTCCAAGATCTCTTCCCAAGTTTTAATGGGTACTTCTAAGCCCAGCACTATTGTAAGCACAATTTAAATTACTTTCCCCTTGATGCGTTACCTAACAATTTATCTAAAATAAATTTCATCTGCCTGCGATCTGCAAGCTTTTCATCTTCGCAAGCTCCTTCAACAGTTCCTCACCATTGGCATGGCATTCTACTACCCACAAGATCTGATTATCACCTCTATCCCCAGTAGATCCTTTTCTTTTTTTTTTTTTTTTTTTAATACACTGAAATTAGATTGACAGCCTGCCAGTCCTATGGCACAAGGGCTGTTCGTAATATTAGATTACACACAGTTTTGCATTTTAGTACTAAGTTTCCTTAGGACTCTTAGGTGAATAAAGTTAGTGGAGAAAAACAGGAAGCTAGTTCGCCTCTTGCCATGGAGGAAATCTACACAAATATCAAAAAATAGAATTGAATGCTTCTCACCTAAATATGGGTGCCTACAGGCAAGCGAGTTGTGTAGACTCCATTATATTAGGTAGCTATCTAGTCAACATCGTAAATTAAATTTTGGGTACAATTTACCTAACCAAATATGAAATTCTTCATCAGAAAGCAAGGCACTACCCCCTTACACTCCACCAACCACATGGATCAAAACTTGTTTCACACTAGCAGGACCTGACACAACCAACTTAAGATACAAACACATGTAGAGATATGCAAGACAGACTGCATTCCTAGATAATCTTCCAATAGTTAAAACTGGTTGAGAAGACTTTTGTGCTTTATGACTGAATTTATTTATGACAACTTTATGCTTTATGACTGTATTAAAGATACTGATACTTAAAACAATGTAGGATCTCTGTCACTAAAAGCATGAGAGTACATGTAAATCTAATGAGGCTCAAGAGGATCTAACTAGACCATTATACACCATCCTCCCCTTGTGAGGTTAAGCTCCCTCTTAATTTATATGAGAACAAGTGTTCCACCTATGGATAAGACTATAGAAATAGAGAACCAGTGAGAACTTACATATCAAACAAAAACACAACAAAAGCACTTCAAGGGAAAGGAGGGAGATTGCAGAGGTGCAGAGCACTTGCAGATGCAGCTGACAGCAATAGAATCTGCCTTGAAGCTACATGAAGAGCTGTATTACATTATATATGCCAAGTATTCAAAAAAATAATATTCTAAATGCTTAAAATTGAGCGCTTATAATCAAAGAACACTTAGTTTTGTCCTCAGATTTTCCATCTTTACTCTCACCTTTCACTTTACCTGTAGAAATTCTGAAAACACATTTGTGTTTATAATGTATTTAAGAAGTATTGTAAAGAAAGACAACCTTGGAAATTATTCAATTACCAGACTAGATTTGAAGGGTAAGTGGATAATGATTTGCAGTTTTTTAATAAAGCACTATCCATGTTATGCCCTAAATGAGGGAAATATTCTGTAGAAAATCTACAATCTCAAAATTCCAAGAGTGATAAATACAGTTGAGTCTTAAAGGACATCAGAAGTAGCTACGATAAATAGAGTATCTATGTAGAAAATGAGATGACTGAGTCTACACATACAAGAGAAATAAAATGTTAATCCAGATCTGCTTACTGGAAAGACCATGGAAGTCTGTCACAGTGCACAGCCTTTATTAACTCACTTATTAAAAGCTAAGGGAGATTGCTAGAGTTGAAAGACATGCAAACAAGCAGTACATTATCTTCTCCATATTCTACAGTATGTACTATTAAATGTATCATAAACAAAATAGGAATCAATAAATACTATTTTTTAAAAACACAATAGTATTATTCTTCCCTAATGCTTCATAAAATTGAGCTGTACAATAGGCCTTTTTGCAAGAATTTCATTTTTAAACATATTAGCAGAAGTCAGAGTGGAGATCCTATATCTAATTTACAACATTTTCCTGGGGCAGCATCAAAGCACTTTGGAGTATCTGACAGGACAAAACAGACTTGACATGAATGTTAAACAGAACAGTACAGCAGAGCTACAATCAGACCAAATTAGAGTTACCAGTAAGTCTGACTGATAGGATAAAATTTCCAGAAAGTAATAACACATCTGAACTCAGTAGTAATTGGTTTTTGTCCTACAGTAAGTAATCATACATGACACTCTTCAGTCACTGTCACCAACAGATGTTCAACAAGAACTGTTTGCAACACTGAGTAATTAAGAAATGTTTACAACTAGCATTATTTGAGAATATAACTGGAATATTACATGCATAAGGAGTGGCTTATTCTCTGCTGAGAACGTGGTGAGTTAGATGCACAGTTCTCACCCACGTTTATGGAAGACATGCATTAATTCAGTGTTCCTGAAAAACAGGACTGTTACGGGCTAACTACAATTTAGTCGCTGTACATAAAACCAATAAACTACCTAAGTGGGTCTACAACAATTAAAAATAAAATACTGATATTGAAAAAATTATTTAGGAAAAAAATGTGTATTTAATTTAGTTAATATTTTATTGTATAGTGAAAGTCGGGATGAATAAGCCAAAACCTCTAGGTTTTGAATTTTTAAATTTTGTGCATGACTTAACTTTCAGTAACACGAGTGAATGTCCGATAGATGTAATTCTCATAATTAGTGATTGCTATTCCTACAGTGCCATAGATGTGCATATATTTCACATTCAGAGCAAGGAAATGGGAGTTTTAGCTTGAGAGAAGATGAAATGCCATATAGAAAAGTGATCCTGTGACAATGTAACTATATTAACAAAGATCACACCTGGAATTCAATATCCAGTTTTAGGCCTCCTTGGCACAAGATAGACATTTATATGAACTGGAGCAAAATCTGCAGAGGGCCACCAATGTGGCTGAGGGGCTAGAGTAACTGCTCTGTGAGGAGGGAGTAGCTGGAGTACTTGCCCTGTGAGAATTTCCTAACTGGAAACTGCATCCAAAAAGAAAGAATTCAGTTTTAGGTCTCATTTTGGAAGGGGGGGGGGGGGGGGGGAGAAAAAAAGAAATTGATCCCTGAACTACTCATTAGTGACAGTTTAACGATCGTATCTTCCTTGCTAGCTACCTAACAGCTCTTTCCAATGAAAGCCAGTTCTTAGACTTGAGTCATCTAACACTTCTATCCTGAAACAGGGAAAAAATGTTTACTGTCAGAGCTGACAATCACTGCAAGAAATGGGAAACTAGAAGAAGCAATCCTGACATGGGGAATGAGGCACAGGATCTAGCCCCAGGACTCCCCAGGCAGTAGCTTAAAGGAAAGAAGTGAATGGAGGCAAGTCCACGCTCAGGGTGGCAGGCAAACCCCCTCCTTGCCCACCTCGCCTTCCCAGGTGCCTCTGTACAACAGGTATGAGGCTCTGGACGTGGAAGGCCAGTCAATGGACGATGTGGATGACGGTCCATCTACACCAGAGGTGTCGCCAAGGTCAGGAAAGCCTACCCCCTGTATCACGACCACCTCCACAAGGAAGAAAAGATGGGTTATAGTTGTAGGCAACTCCCTTCTGAGGGGAACAGAGGGCCCAATATACTGGACAGACCCTCCTCTTAGGGAAGTCTGCTGCCTCCTTGGGGCCAGGTTAAGGACATCACTAGGAAACTTCCTAGCCTGGTATGGCCCTTGCACTATTACCCATTACTGCTCTTCCATGTGGGTGGTGATGAAGCCACAACACGTAGCCCAAGGGTGATCAAAAGAGACTTCCAGGGCCTTGGGACGGTTGGTGAGGGAATCTGAGGCTCAGGTTATTTTTTCTGCTCTCCTTCCAGTTGCAGGCAGCAACACTGGAAGAAACAGATGGGCCCAGTCTATTAATACATGGCTCCATGGCTGGTGTCACCACCACAATTTCGGGTTTTTCGATAATGGGATGGCCTACACGGCACCAGGCCTGCTGGCATCGGATCGGATTCACCTTTCTCAAAGGGGGAAGAGGGTCTTTGCTCACGAGCCAGCAGGGCTCATTGGCAGAGCTTTAAACTAGATTTGAAGGGGGAGGGGGATAGTATCAGGCTTGCCTGTGACAAGCTGTGGGATGACACACCAAGGTTAGAAGGACAGGGTGCTAGCGAGGACACTCAGCCTGTTGCTCTGAGACATGCTGGCTACACTGCAGCACACCTGAAGTCTTATGGAGATGAGCCAGGGGTTCCTGAGGTAATAGGAGCCAACAGGGAAACACCAGTGAAATACCTCAAAGGAATTAAGGAGTGTTCCTCTAAGAAGGTGACACGGCCAACAGCCCAGCTGAAGTGCCTCTACACCAATGCACGCAGCATGGGCAACAAACAGGAGGAGCTGGAAGCCACTGTGCTGCTAGAAAGCTATGACCTAGTTGCCATTACTGAAACTTGATGGGATGACTCCCATGACTGGAGCGTGGCTATCGATGGCTACAGGCTGTTCAGAAGGGACAGACAAGGAAGAAGGGGCGGAGGTGTTGCCCTCTACATCAAGAAATGGATGGAGTGCGAAGAGCTGTCTTTGAAGAATAGCCACGAGCAGGTTGAAAGTTTCTAGGTAAGAATCAGAGACCGAGGCAACAAAGGGAACCTTGTGATTAGCGTCTACTACAGTTTGCTTGATCAAGGGGAGCCTATTGACAAAGCCTTCTTACTCCAGCTACAGGAGGCATCGCGCTCTCAGGCTCTCATCCTGCTGGGGGACTTCAACCATCTGCTGGAAAAGTAACATGGCGATGTGAAGCAATCCAGGAGACTCCTGGAATGCATTCAGGATAACTTCTTAAGCCAAATAATGGACAGCCCTACCAGATGGGATGCGATACTGGACCTGTTGGTCAACAACACAAGTGAGCTAATTGGTGACATCAAGACTGGAGGCAGCCTGGGCTGCAGTGATCATGCACTGGTGGAGTTCGCAGTCCTGAGGGACATGGGTCAGGCAAAGAGTAAAGTCAGGACCCTGAATTTCAGGAAAGCAAAATTCCAGCTGTTCAAGGAGTTAGTCAATAGGACCCCCTGGGAAACTGCCATCAGGGACAAAGGAGCAGAACACAACTGGCAAATCTTTAAGGATGCTTTCCATAGAGCAGAAGAGCTCTCGATACCCAGGTATAAGAAATCAGGAAAGGAAGGCAAGAGATCAGCATGGATGTGTCGAGACCTGCTGGTCAAACTAAAGGGCAAGAAGGAAAGGCACAGACAGGTATCCTGGGAAGAGTATACGGATGCTGCCTGGTTGTGTAGGGATGGGGTCACGAAGGCCAAAGTGCAGCTGGAGCTGAACTTGGCAAGGGATGCAAAGAGTAACAAGAAGGGCTTCTACAGGTATGTCAGCCAGAAAAGGAAGGTCAAAGAAAGCATACCCCCCTTGACAAGCAAGACTGGCAAACTGGTAACAATGGATGAGGGGAAGGTTGAGGTACTCAACAATTTCTTTGCCTCAGTCTTCACTGGCAACCTCTCTTCTCACACCTCTCAAGCGGATGGACCGCAAGACGGGGACTGGGGGAGCAAAGTTCCTCCCACTATAAGAGAAGATCAGGGTCGTGACGACCTGAGAAACCTGAACGTACATAAGTCTATGGGACCTGACGAGATGCATCCCAGAGTCCTGAGGGAACTGGCTGATGTAGCTGCTAAACCACTCTCCATGATATTTGAAAAGTCATGGCAGTCAGGTGAAGTCCCTGGTGACTGGAAAAAGGGAAATATTGCACTCATTTTTAAAAAGGGTAGAAAGGAGGACCCTGGGAACTACCAACCTGTCAGCCTCACCTCTGTGCCTGGGAACATCATGGGACAGATCCACCTAGAAGCTATGCTAAGGCACATGGGGGACAGGGAGGTGATTCGAGACAGTCAGCATGGCTTCACCAAGGGCAAGTCCTGCCTGACCATGTTAGTGGCCTTCTATGATGGAGTGACTACATCAGTGGACAAGGGAAGAGCTATGGATGTCATCTATCTGGACTTCTGTAGGCCTTTGAGACGGTCCCCCACAACATCCTTCTCTCTAAACTGGAGAGAGATGGATGTGATGGGTGGACTGTTCGGCAGATGAGGAATTGGTTGGATGGTCACATCCAGAGGGTAGTGGCCAATGGCTCAATGTCCAGATGGAGATCGGTGACAAGTGGTGTCCCTCAGGGGTCCGTATTGGGACCAGTACTGTTTAATATCTTCATCAATGACATAGACAGTGGGATTGAGTGCACCCTCAGCAAGTTTGCAGATGACACCAAGCTGAGTGGTGTGGTTGACATGCCTGAGGGATGGGATGTCATCCAGAGGGACCTGGACAAGCTCAAGAAGTGGGCCCGTGTGAACCTCATGAGGTTCAAAAAGGCCAAGTGCAAGGTCCTGCACCTGGGTCAGGATCACAACTCCCAGTATCAATACAGGGTGGAGGATGAAGGGACTGAGAGCAGCCCTAAGGGGAAGGACATCGGGTACTGGTGGATGAAAAGTTGCGCATGAGCTGCAATGGGTACTCACAGCACAGAAGGCCTACCATATCCTGGGCTGCATCAAAAGAAGCGCGGCGAGCAGGTCGAGGAAGGTGATTCTCCCCCTCTACTCTGCTCTGGTGAGTCCCCACCTGGAGTACTGCATCCAGCTCTGGAGCCCTCAGCACAGAAAAGACATGGACCTGTTGGAGCAGGTCCAGAGAAGGGCCATAAAAATTATCAGAGGGATGGAACACCTCTGCTATGAAGAAAGGCTGAGACAATTGGGGTTGTTCAGCCTGGAGAAGAGAAGGCTGCGGGGAGATCTTATTTCAGTTCTTAAATGGGGCTTATAAGAAAGATAGGGACAGACTTTTTAGCATGGCCTGTTGCGATAGGATGAGGGGTAATGGTTTTAATTAAAAGAGGGTAGATTTAGACCAGATATAACGAAGAAATGTTTTACAATGAACGTGGTGAAACACTGGAATAGGTTGCCCAGAGAGGTGGTAGATGCCGCATCCTTGGAAATATTCAAGGTCAGGTTGGACGGGGCTCTGAGCAACCTGATCTAGTTGAAGATGTCCCTGCTCATTGCAGGGGGGTTGGACTAGATGGCCTTTAAAGGTCCCTTCCAACCCAAACTATTCTATGATTCTGTGATCCTAGTCTACAACAAAAGGCTTTGCTTTACTGTCTTGGGAACCATGGCAGCTACCCAGCTGAATGTGAGGCTGATATTACAACCAAAAGCGATAACATGATCATAAACATGAAAGAATATAAGTAAAAATAGGGAAGTTATTGCTCTGTACTGAAAATTGTTTTTGTTTTCGCAGATGTGAAAGAGACTGTATGAGTGTTAATATTCTTTTATACTCTGCACAAAAAAAGATTATCTTAAACAAGAAGGATTGGAAAATGCCTCCTACACTCGGTCTATTTAGTTTACCAAAGAGTACACCAACTATAAATTAATTATAGCCTGCTTGCATTAACATGTGGAACAAAAAATGTGGTAAGAAAGGATCCTTAAACCTAGCAGACAAAAGATAAGCAAGTGTGGTAGCTAAAAGTTGAAACTTGACAAATGCAACACAGAAAAAGGAAAGGTTTTAAATACAAAAACAAAACAGCAAGGGTAGTAAGTCACAAGATTCATCTTTATCATCAAGACAGATATGCACAACACTTCAAGCATTTTTCTCCACTTTGAAGCAGACACAACCGGAGTTACACTGGATGGCAGCTCCTTCTAGCAATTAAAAAAAGCTATAAAGAGAAAGAGCCATTTCTAAAACACTGACTCATGGAAAGGTGCCCGGTAAGACCCAAAACACAAAGGGTTCTGGTCCCTTTTCTTCTACTGAAGAAATGTTAATGTTGCCAAGCAATTCACAGTTTCTCATAATACCACATCAGACTGTTGTACCCTCAGGAGGCAGGTTAATTTATCACTACTCCACAGTTTATTTGGCACAGAGCTGAATAAGTATTAGATCTAAGATATCCAGCTCAATAGAGCCACAAAAATAAATTATTTTAGTTTTCACACATGATACTTTAACCTTTCCTTAACCTCAGCTAGCTGCCTTGCAATTTATTTCTAACTCATTAAATATTATTTCAGATTGAATTTGTTAAAAAAGTGTAAAAAATTACTTGACTGTACAGGCAGGGCTTTAGTTTAAGCAATATATCTAAAATGCTTACCCTGATTTCCCAAGAGTGACAAATCTAGAATATGTGCTTCTGCAATCAAAACTTATTCAGTTCTCTGACCTGCATATTAACTCTACTGGACACTTCCACAAAATATATAACTTCTAGATGGCAACCTTGAAACAAGATCAAAATTCTAAATCAAACTCCACATACATTTAGAATGTATCCTTTTACATTTAACTGAATAGTAAATTCTTTTAGCCTAGTCTATATGTCTAAGCAACAGGTCTTACAATTAAAGTCTTACCATATTCTCAGTGATGCACTTTGCAGCAAGTATTTGCAATCATTTTATCTCCACATTCCAGTAAGAAATATAGTCTGTAACTATCAAATAGGGATAATTAAAGGAAACATAAACCACGTAATTGCAGCTCTCTCAGCCAAACCACTTAGACTTCAGATCTGGAATATATTGTGTCAAGTTGATTACTTGTCACATAATAATAATCGCTCATTCCATGCATTTATACTAATAATCCTCTGGCTCCTTGTCTGATATTACAGATGAATTATGTCAGACAATTAAAACAAAGCATAAAATAAAGGGAAATGCATACAAATAAAGATGAAAAAATAAATGCAGGAAAGTTACAAAACAAAAGGTTTCTGGATGCTGGATAAATAGTGGATAAACACAGAACAAGAGACTGAGTGGCTTTGCCAACAAATAGCAAAAATGGAGGCAGAGATCTGAAAGGTCAAGGAGGATGCAATGAGCAAGATCATGGGCAGGTACCAGTAGAGTAAAAAAGCAGTAGTTCACAGAAATAGAGCTGAACTGTGCAGAAGAATAAAAATGTGGCATCTGATCTTAATCCAGCAAAGACAGAGGGATTTAGCAAAGGTTACAAAGGTAGAAGTGTGACAAAACAGGAATTTTGCTAACCTAGAGCACGAGAAGCAACACTGGGAGCCAGGAAAGAGGGAATGAGAGCTGGCAGTGTGAGACCATGATACAAGAGGACTGGATTTATTCCTAACAAAGAGGGCAGTCGGACTTTTTGCCATATATCAAAAATCATGTCAATAGTAAACAAGGGACTGAAAGCTGCCAATGAGAGAACAAAAATCTGAATACCTACCCCATTGCATATAGTATAGTATATATATGCTAGTTAAGCTATTGCAGAGCATGACTTTCATTCTGTGTATGGTTATATTATATGTTATAATATGTATGTTTTTATATATATATTAAAAAAAATAATCATAGGATGTAACTGTTAAAAATAGGTGTAGTAACTCCCAGCTGCATAAGATGCACTCCCACTAGGACTGTCAACAGATTGTAGAGATTGAAGAGTAACCAAAAAGGCAATGACTAGCTCCGTAGATTTAGCCAGTGCTCCTGATCTGCCACACTCACAAAAGTGTTGAAAAGGCAAAAAGATGCACAGAGATCCCACCCAGAAATGGCAGCCTCCAGTAAGTGGCCTAGATGCAACATTTCTCTGTTATAGAGGCACAAGCTAAATCTGTGCAGACACCATGATTCGGAATATAGTATAATCAATCACATAAATAAGACTTACCCAGAGAAAAAATTGTCCCCATCTACCCTCTCTCCCACCCTCCTTCCCCCCTAGTAGGCAGGAGCCAGATTCTGAAGACAAATTTACCATCCGAGGGTCTTTGGATACAACAAGTTATTCAACCCTATGAAACATTTTCCCTTTTTAAGATGTTTTTGTCCAACTACAAGTTTCTCATTGATTTACTTGATATTGCAATTCAACCATTTCGTAGAAATATTTGCACAGGAGGCAGTATTAGGACTTTTTGTTGTTGAGTCTAATAATATGGTGCAGCATGCTTACAGCAATTTTCAACAGGCTTCCTGAAAACAATGCATAGTCATTCCTCCTTAACTTGTAAAGTATGGGCTGAGTTTTCCTTACAGGAGATACATGCATAAGTAATCCAAAATGAAATATGCTATCTCAGTATTTTCCTGAAAGGAGATTCTACTAGTGTTGCTGCTCAACTTTCTCATGGATTTCTAACTTCCCCCCCCAAATTGCCTCCCTCAGTTTCTCTTCCACATGTCCCCACTGCCCTCCCAACAGGCTAGTTTACTACTTTACTAGTAGTCTAGACTTGAGCATTCAGGCTAAATATTTAATGCTGGACAGAACACACAATATTAAGTTCTACCCATCTTCCCAGCATTGGAAACACCTGGCTCTCCAACCCATAGACAAGTTTTATGAAAAATTTGTATTAATTCAATTATCATTCAGACCACCAGCCTCCCTTCAGAAGTGGCTGAAAAGTTTGAAGGTAGGCTAACTTTGAGCACAAAGTTGGACCAGATGACTTTCAAGGGTCCCTTCCAATCTTAAATCCTTCTATCATTTTGTGATTTTAAAAGCTACTTGTGGGGGTACATTGATGGAACAACTGTATACACCTAATTCCTTCAGAAACCTGACTTTGAACCAACTTGTCTGCAGTAGTGGAAATTATGTTTCAAACTAATCAGCCAATGTTTGTAGCTAAATCATCTTATTTGATTAGACACACTTTCCTTGAAACCTTTAATTAATTTTTATTTAACTGTTTCACACAGTGAAGGCAATAAGCTAAAATATAAATAACTCATTAGACCTAGTGATTTTACAGGAATAAGTTGCTTACCATTTTTTCTGTCCTGGATTCTTCCTACAATACAAAACAACCTTGGCATTTGGTACATCCTTCTACTTTTCCCTTATTTTTATAAGCTATTAATACACCTGAACATAATACCTTGTACTTTAAGTAGAATGCAACTGGCAAGGAGTCTCTTCATTATCTTGGCATAACACTTACATTTACAAGATTACAAAATACTGGAGTTTAAGAAAAAAGAAGAAACTAAAGTGTTACTTTTAACACTGCAAAAGCTGTTTAAACTCACAAAACTGAAACACAAGTATTCACAGACCTAGATATAAAACTTTCTTTTACATATCACAAATGTAATGTTACTGCAAATATCTTAACTGCTTGTCAAATTCTACAAAATTATGAAACCAAACTAAATAACAAATAAAAAAATAATCCAACAACCAGCTTTTAAGAACATTCCTCCAGGAATGTTTCCTTTCCTATCCCCAGAATAGATGACTGTCCTTCTTTCTGGCATGTCAAAGAAAGTACTAAACTGATACATAGGAAATGTATGGTTTCTAAAAGGCCACTACATAATTATACAAAAGAAACCAGTTGGCATCAACAATATTCTTAAAAGATATTTTGAAATTAAATGTCTCCAAATTTCTTTCAAACATTCAGGTAGGTACTACCAACAAATATTTCATGTAATCATGGTAATCACAATATAACTTCTTATATTTTCAGAGCATAGCATTGCCATCATAAAGATTTTTTATCCAGAAACAGAATATTTATACAAGCACACAAATTTATCTATTAACTGCACTGCAGTGGTGCAATAATGCATGTGTGCACCATGCCACTGAAAGGACAGTAAACAGCTGGAATAATTCAAGAAAAAAAAAATAGATATAGCACACTAATTCAACTCTCACTTCAAACAGGTATTGGATTATGTGCAGTAAGCAACATTTATTTGGTATGGAACTTGCAGCTGTAAGGAATTATTTTTCCTTAAAACCTATATATCCATACTGAATCAGGTGGAAGAGGTTCTTCAAATTCAGCTCCCTCATATACCTAGACTTTCCTTGTCCTTGAAATACTGTAATTTATGAATTACCTAGCCAGAGTCTGTTGAGTATGGAATGGACTAGTGGAAAGCAAGACAGAACCACTGCACAAACCATAACAAATTTCAGATCTGCATAATAAATTCGTGTACTCCACTTAACTGTGCTTAGACCAATTACATCACTGTTTCCATAGTAATAAGCTTCAAAGGAACTAAAACAGAGTATAAAAATACCAACAAGCAATTAAAAGTGAAATAACTGTTTGACACACATGGTATTCAAGGTAATGAGAGGTCTTACTCAACAGTTGTACCAGTGGTCTTGGTAGTCCTGGATAATTGATTCTGAATGTCAAAGGTCTCACAATGTCCAAGAGCTATAGCCAAAATGGTAATTCGTGCAATTCTTTTACCTGCTTCATACCACACGTTTATATACCATGCATTATAAGGTATCCTAGTACTTCCAAGAAGACAGAGGGCACCTCTGTCCTGAAAGCTAAGTTAATTTATTGACTCAAACTGTAAAAGTCTCAGTTTGCCATCTTGCATTGACTGTCTGTATGAGCCATGCTCTGCATAAACAACTACACAGCCATGCTACTCATCTTAATGGAAGTAATTTTTTTTCTGCAACTTTCCACTCATTACCTTTATAGAACTGGTCTCAAATTTGGTAAAGCACCAGGATGAAAATAAAAAAAATATTTGCTAAGAGAATTTTAAAATTGCCTTGCTCCCAAAGAACACAGAAATAGAATAAAACAATGTGTGCTTTTTTAGTCTCTTATCCTAAACTGCTGCCTCCTCCCTTTTTTTCTTTCTGTGGGACATAGTAACAGAACTCATCCCCTACGGTTAGCAATGGCATTACCTGCAATTACAAAACATGCTAGATACCAACTTAAGCACAACAAACACCTTAAGAGATTCAGCTAGAAGACAAAGCTCATGAAGGTTAAAAAAAAAAAAGGGGGGGGGGGTGAAGGTGGGAAGGTGAATAAACATACAGAGTTTTTTTCCTCGACCAGTCAGGACTGTGGTGAACAGAAGCCATCACACATCAATGCCGCTCTAATCTGAAAATTAGTCTACATCTTTCTTTGCTAGAAAACTGTCTTTAAACACCAGTTTTTAGCACAGCACAGACTTACTTCTGATGTCCTTTTCATTTAAGCCCTCTTACTAGAGTATGTCTGAAACACTGCCCCAAAAATCAGCCAAAATAGCACACAAATTAAGGCAGCTCAACCTTAATGCAGAATCAAAGCATCCAGTGTATCTTCTGTACTCAGTCATCTTGTCAAAACTGCCCTCTGAGAACAGAGTATCAGTAGGTAGGACATTCAGCTGAAACACTGTGGAATATATAAAACTTCAAAAGTAGCCTGTTGCAATTTTCAAGCTTATAATTAAAAAGGGACTGCCTGATATTGTATGATTATCAGTTACGTATGTTTTGTTTTACCACAGAAACGCCTTGCTAATGAGTTATCAGTTTATAGGACAGTAACGCGATTCAAGGTCTTTTTTACTGAAGGAAGAACTACAGTCTAAATAACCTTACCAGAGCAGTCCATGTGAAATAAAAACATAATTTAAGTTTGAAGAACAAGACACAGAATTTTTTATTTTGCTGTGTTACAGAACAACTTTGATCAATGAGCAATTACTGCAAGTCAAAACACAATATATTCCATCACTTGCTGAATTGAAAAATACACAAAACAGTTAAACACAGAACACGGAGGTTTGTGCTGATTAGTGAATCCGATCTGCTCTTTTGTGATTGAATGCCAGAGCCAGCATGAGGAAGAATATGGGATTACATCAATACAGGGTAGGATAAAGAAAAATAGAGAGAAGAGTAGGATATCCTACATTTGCAAGCAGTAAGCTGTTAATTTGACTTATATATCATAAAATCGTACTGTAAAGATATCCCTCTTCCTCCCTCCATCTCCTAAACTCTACAATACAGCTCTTCTGGCTGTGCCAGGACAAAGGTCTGGGGGTCACAGTGCAAGTCAGGTCTAGGAAAAGTTCCAGGTTTAAAAGAAAAAAAAAAAAAAGGAATAAATAGAGAAAAAAAACTTTACAGGATGCAACAGGAAAGAACAAACTAATGAATCCTTGAACGTGACTTGGAAAACTTAGGGATTAAAAAGCGAATGGGATATCACTTGTGCTACAGCTCCCTTAAACTCTCTGTGACTGTAAATGTTGTTCATTATCACTACATCTACGCTGTGGGACCTTAACAAGTGAAAAAGTACAGATAAATATTCAATAATATTCAACTCATCAACCAAGTAAGCATAGCATTACATCCTATTGCTTTTGGTATTCCCATTAACACCATATACCTTTTCAACTCTGTGTTGTTGCATATCAAAAGGGAGGAAGGAAGACGTATGCCAATCTCCTAAAAATAACGGGGAGATTTTTAACGATGTCAAGCACCATTATCTATTTCCTCTTAACTGGGCACTAGGAAAAAAGGGTATTTTTCCATCTGCCTCTTCCTTTATTTTCCCCTTAGGAATCTTTGAATCTTACAGAAATTTCAACTCTATGATCCACTGGATAGATGCAAAATGCATAAGGAGTACATGCAAAAATAGCTGCTCCATTCAATAAGCATGACAGAAAACCACTGGCTCGTGTATGACATTTAAGAAGGCACCCCATAAATGACCTTCTCTTCTAAGCCAGTTCACGCATAGAAATATAATGGGCCAAAATAACGGAGAGATACAAAGTCATGAACATATTACAAACAAAGTTCACTTTCCATTAGCTAGAGAATATACATGTATTTGTTATTTGGACAAAGAATTTTCATATCACCATTTCATTACATTGGTAAGCATACAGATGGAAAATATAAAGTGGAACAAAAAATGAAAGCAGGCTTGATTAGTTTTAAAGTTATTGTTGGAAAGGGAAGATGGGATTGAATTGCGGGAAAATGAGCATGATATTCAGCATCGCTTCTCACTCTTCCTGAGAAGGATTCGTCATACCAAATGCTAGATATACTTCTCATCTACATTCCTTCAAATAGCCCGAAGAAGGAAACAAGCACTTCTTTGGCCCAGTTCAACTCACCCAGAAGTAAATATGTAAAACAGACCAGACAAATTGTGCCCTTCCAAGCACCTGTTTCTCTCCCTTGCTTCCAAGGAGTCTAGCTAGGATGACCATCGCAGGTGCAGAGGTCCAGAGAATAGACTTCTGCATGCTAAACTAGATGGCTCTCGACCCACGTAGCACTTTGCAACTTATGCCATGCATCACCTAAAATCTTCAGAGCATGGACTGCCACACGGGTTTACACTGTAAATGGTATTATGACTCTTCAGCTTGCACTTCACAATGTGTCGCTGTAGCATAAGTAACTAAAAATATTTTAAATTAGTGAGCATAGTCTGGTAATTTTTATTGACTGTATTTGCTGAAGGCATGAGTTAGAAAGGAACCTCTAAACCATTCAAACAGAATACAATTCTCCTCTTTTCCCTGGCTTCCTTTGCACTAATAATATCTAAGCTACAAAAACATATACTAAGTCTTAGTTTTGACAATACTTTTAAAACACTTTTCACCATGTACAGAGTGATTTTGTTAATGCATTTACAGAAGTTATGGCCTATGCATGAATCCTTATTGAGACCCAGATATAAAACACCCAGATATATAGATTATATATTACAAAATATAATTTCAGTATTATACACTGGCATCTGAATTTGCTGCACTATTTCTATTACTATGCTCCCTTTCATTGCAGTACTTGACTATCTCATAGTAAATACATGTGTATGGCTCTGGAACCCTTCTAAATACTAAGTATTATATCCGGGAAGATCAGCTGAGTTCTTCAAGCAACACAGAATGTCACAGCCTAGAACTAAATCCATATCTCCCAAATAGCAGCAGGGTAACTGAGCCTTACTCCTTCTCAGGAGTGTTACTCCTTCTCATCAAGTTTGGAAGTGTATCAAGAAATTTGCTCTGCTAGAATTGCCTTTAGGAGAAAAAAAAAAAAAAAAGTTAAACTTCCCATCTTTTTTCCAAAGGCTCAAGTTATAAATTTAGAAAACACCAGATTCATGAATGTTTTACGGCTAAACTGTCACTGAAAATTGGTAAGGTTGCTATTCAGGAGATACTGGATAGGGAATAAGCAAAAAGATAGCACTGTGGTATTGGATAGGAAAACTCCATGTGGGATTTTGTAAGTTAAAATTATATGGATATTGAAACCTGTCAGATGTAAACTGGTATAAACCACAGAGAATAAAGTTCACCTCATTTAAAAAATTACACATCTGCAAGATAAACTTGCACATGTCAAAGCATGGTGCCACCAAGCTCTGCCTTCATTGCAGTGCAACTGACTGATGGACTGCTCAGCCCAGCGTTGCCATTACCACCCATCCGTCACCAGCTGACCCAAGGAACCCAGCCAGTATCAGTGGCACAAAATCCATACAGCATTAGAGAAAAGGTAGCCTTATAATTAGAAATAAGAAAAATAAACATCATTGAATTTCATATAAAAATGTCAAAAGCAAGCTGGAATAGATTAGATTTTTAAATTTTGCAAAGAAGCCTGTAAAAGGAACCATAAATTAAAAAAAAAAAAAAAAAGAAAAAGGCTCTGCTATAATGCAATTTTCAATTAAAATACCATAATGCTTTTCCACAAGAATTCCTGCACAGTTGTAAAATAAATACACATTTAATGCAAACGCTAAACTGTGGCAAGTAATAAGGTCTGTTTACTAGGAAATAATTACTGCCCTGGAATAGGATCAACTATTTCAGAGTACATAAATGCACTGCTAAACTATTTGTTCTTAATTGTTTTTTTTTCAAATAATAAAACAAATGTCTCAAAAAGAAAAAGCAAGCAAATTTTATGACAAAGACATTGCTGTTATTTTAAAATATTTTTAATTTTTCTTATTACCAATCTTCTAAAATTTTCTATTTTTCACCTCAGTCACAAAGCCCATACTTTTGTTCCTGTCCTATACCTACAAAAAAATTTTGGACAACAGCTGCACTTCAAAATCTGAATTTATTCACAGAATCCTAATTAACACCTGAACCAAAGGAGGTCCAATCAACACAGCAGTAATTAAAAAAATAAAGAAAGCAGGACACGTTTAAAGTATTCAGTAATTTACTTCACAACCTTAACTTTCTGTATAAGGTTTTAAAAATATAATAATTTGCAAGTAATGTCTTGTTTGGGTCCATATCAGAGTCACTGTTAAAGAATATCTGATGTCGGCTGAAGCAAAAGGAAGAACTAAACCAATTGGCTGCATAAGGCTTTGATGAGTACTAACATTAGACCATTCTGCTGGACCCTACGGTTACTTCTGGAGCAGTATTAGTCTTAGAAAGAAAATCCCCAACCCGTTATCTCATACAACTTATATTCACAAGTCAACGTCTCTAGAACAACCAGCAATAAGAAACACTTCTAGCACCATTCAAATAATCCATAACGTTTAACCATTAATCATAAGGGGCATGGCTTAGTGGTGGACTTGGCAGTGCTGTGTTAACGGTTAGACTTGATGATCTTAAAGGTCTTTTCCAACCTAAACGATTCTATGATTCTATGATAATCCATAGACATTTGGTATCCATATGTTAAAATCACATAAAGAAGTTTAATATTTGTACTGTGAGAAAGAACGTTAGTTATTATACATACATAAAGTGATGCCTACACCAATGGCAATTCATAAGATGTGTCATAATTCATAACAGCACATCAAAAGAAAGAAATCAATTGGGATATAACCCTGATATTAAGAGATCCATTCTTCTTGCAGAGATACCCAAACAGGTTGGAAGAACCTGGATTTCACTTATCTGTTTCTCATGCCTAAGCATATGCCTTTAAACCACACAATGATGCTTGTTCTCATCTCTCAACTGAAAACTACAGCACAGGATCTTCTACTAGGAAACAAGAATTATGCTCATCAGCCACCCATATCCAAGAAAAAAAATATACAAACCCACATTGGAAAAAAAAAAAATTGAATTAATTAACCAAATATTTCATTTTATTCCTTTGACAATTTATAAACAATTATTTTGTGTTTAAGCCCACTGCAAGGGGCCTGTTAACAGTCCACACAAATATTCTAAATCCCATCTGGAATTTTTTTAAATCACAAAGTTAATTATTCATTTTATCTGTCATTAATATTACCCTTTAAAATGAACAAACTCTTATTAAAAAAAATCTGTGTCTAATGACTGATACAGAAACCACTTCTACAAAAATGATTATCACTTAATCCTAAAAGCATGTTCTAAAATCTATATAGATATCGAAATTCCTTCATGTTACCTCTGCTGCAGCTACTCTGAGTATTTTATTGGCACAATGTCATTAAACAGTATAAGATATCTGGTAAACATCATGTTATCCTGTGTCTAATTGTTCGGCATCGAGAACTGTTCTTTCCTAAAACCAGGTACAGTTAAAATGAGGAAATATTTATACAAGCATAACTGATAAGTACAACTGAATAATGCATTTATTCTCTTGGTAAAATTACACACTAAGCTCAGGCTAATTTTTTTTTAATGGAAAGCAGCTCACTAACAGCTCAGTTCACGCTCAGCTGGATCAGCCATTCAATTAAATTTGTTTCATTTCAAGCTAACAATCAAAACAGCTGACAATTCAACCGGTATCTCCACATCCACATTCAAATGCAATATTTCTTAATTTTCATTTTAACAGGAGTACCGTGGCTGCAGGAATGCAGCCCTAAATTAAGCTATTAAAAAAATATCTATATTTCTTGTGTGGATGAAAGATACTATTAACTCTCAAATCCAGTTTTCTCCATTATATTTGCTGATGCTCTTCAGCAGCAATTCAGAAAAAAAATTCTTTCACTACTGTCTTGAAACTAATAAATGAAACGCAACTTATTCTTTAAAAACTAAAGCACTGCTTAAATTGTTCTTTTCTATTTTATTCCTTTACTTCTTCATGGATTTGCTGCCACCATTCAGATGAAAACAATTTTCTCAATACTTTTTTTTTTAAAAAAAATTCTTCCAACACCTCCAGCAAGCACAATTTCATTTTAGTGCCCTTCTGGCAGAAGACATGAGTAAGCCTTTGCTAGACAGTAAGCGAGAAACTTACATTTTTATTCTACTAGAAACTTATATTCTTGCCACATCCTAATTTTTTAACCACAATTTTCACTGAGAGCACCAATAGAAGTAAGTATGTTTGATGCTATCTAGCATCAATATTGACTAACGCTTCGCAGTTGAAGCTGATGATCTCCAGATCTCCTCTCAATCTCCATGTGCTCAGCATACTTTGAAGCTGTTAACACAGGAGAATTAGCTGTTCAAGTTCAACAAAACCTCTCGACGCTCTCCCCTTCCAGAATTACCATGATCTCAGTGCCAGGTAGGCAGGGAAGAGTAAAATACTCTCATGATATAATGGTGGCTTATTTCAAGCAATGCACTAAACAGGACTCATTTGGGTAGAAGGTTTTTTTCTTGCTCTCCCAGACAAACTGGTCTCTCAAAAGATAAAACTTATACTATTCTATGTAAAGATATTAACAAAACTTTTAAAAATTCAGCCAGGATGGTCCAGTTCCTTCAGAAGCAAACTAAAAAGCTTCACACTCAAATGGTTAATCCCAACGTGCAGTAGTCACAACCCCATCACATAACAGGCTCAGCTAAGGGCTGAACCATGGGCACGGTGCCCAACCTGTATCCAAGCAGATGCAGCAAACACAGATCCAAACTATTTTTGTGATGTGTTTTAAAGATATAAAAGAGTAAATACTTTCAACATTATAAAAATTCCACACTGACAAATATTTCAAAGTACTGAAGTTATCTGACATTCAAGTACCCCAAACACTAAGTAAAATCTGTGAGAAAAATAAATGAAAAGCATTTACACTTCAAATAAAAATGCATATGCAACAGTAACAGAACCTACTGTAACCACAGGGATGTGGTTGTGCTATCTGAGCATGATCAGATAGATATTCTGTCCTCTTATTTCTTACAAGGAGTGTCTTACTATTACAATGAGCTGAACTGACCCTCGAAAGGACAAAGCTGGCAAGTCATCAGGCAGAGGCTGCAGCACCCGCAGCTGCAGGAGATCCTTAGGATCCAGGCACCTGCCTGGATGAACTTCCAGTGATGAACTTGCAAGCGAGACCTGAGGGCAGCCAGTGAGTATCCACACAACACTGCACCTCCATATCTGTTCTCCGTGCTTTCCAAATCCTATGGTGGCTCTCCTCCCATTCCTTCTGTTTGTATCTGTTCCTAATTTCTAACTTTGCCCCCCACAGTGACGCTTAGTCCAGCTTTCAATCATATTTCTGCCTAGCTAGCTACCAGACTAGCTCCCACCTGCGTTCAGCAACTACCAAACCCAGTCTCCAGCTCTAGTCTGGACTTTCACCACAAGCCTCGCTCATCCCTCCAGTCAGTGCACAAGGTGCTCACCTGAGTTTGTAAAACAACCGTTTAGTGTTAGGGTTTATGAAGTATGGTGTGATTTTCCAACTTGCTACACCATACATGGTGAAATCCAAGCAAAGATGAAGAGAGGTACATCTCTTACAATGAAATGGAGAGAAGTATTCAATATCAAGTGAAGTGGAAACTCCCCCTTTCCCTCCTTAAAATTCAAAAGTATCTGACTTGCAGTTTTACCCATGCAATACTAAGATGCTACTTTAACACTAAACTAAATTGGAAGAAGAAGGGAGAAAAGCAGTAGGGAACAAGGTCTGTCAAGTCATTTCCACCCACTATTTCCTTGTTCAAAAAGTATAAACAAGGGGCTATAAACAAAGGAAAAGCATGCTTTTACCAGTCCAGCACTCTCCCAGCAAAAATACTCCTTAGTATTTGCTTTTATCTTGAATAATACCATGTCAGAGTCTTGAAAAAGCTGCTAAGAAATTTCAGACACCTACTGCGAACATTGTTCTTAAATCTATTTGCAACTTTCTTTCCAATGTGGGAAAAAAA
Source organism: Theristicus caerulescens (assembly GCA_020745775.1). Classification (NCBI taxonomy): domain Eukaryota; kingdom Metazoa; phylum Chordata; class Aves; order Pelecaniformes; family Threskiornithidae; genus Theristicus; species Theristicus caerulescens. Next base: position 121,481,244 of record CM036559.1, on the reverse strand, counting down.
CAATCTTTTGAACAGCTTTAATTACCAATCCTGTCTAGAAAAAGAGTCCAGGTGATCTCACTGCTCCTTGGGAGCTGCTCAGTGAGCAAAGACTGCCCTACTCCCAGGGCGACAACCACCCAGCCCAGCCACGCACCTCCCAATGGCTGGGAACGCTCCCCCCTGCCCCAGGCTTGAACGTTTGGCTCGGACTGGTGACGTTAGGGATCAAGTGTATTTTCCATAACATGCTTCGGATAAAGTCTCTTTTGTGAAACAATAGCAGAGGAAACAGAACATGCAAATCTAAAAATACATAATATATATCTGACCCTCCTCCTGCAATGCTAAGTGCCCAAAAGTAAGCAAGTAAATAATGAAAAAGCATAAGCAAGGCATATGGGTTTTTGGATGCATAGTACATCTCCAGTCGTTTGTCAAGTTCTTACTCAAAACAAACCTTACCAAACAAAACAAAAAAAATGCTCCAGGGTATGCTTTTTCCCAGCAAAGTTTCTGATATACTGCAACAGTAAAACAATGACCTCATTGATTTTTATTTGAGAAATGCAAAAGCCAAAAAAATTAGTAATAACTGATTTTTCAAGTCTTTGCTTAATAAGCTAATGTGCTATTAGTAAAAGTTTCTCTTTTTACAGAATTATTTTCAAGCAGGCAGAGCCCCTTTAATCAGTGTATGACCTCTGAATGGTCCAGACATTACAACATATTCTGTCACTGATACCAAAACCATTTCATTTTTAAAACTCAATTTAAAAGGTTTGGGGTTTTTTCTTTCTAATAAAGAAACACTTTCCCAAATCATTTTAGGAACCATGGTCTGCATCTAGTGAAAGCGAAGCACTATTTAAATCAATTCTGGTTTATAACCAATGCTTCAGTGAAAACTGACAAACAGAAGTTGAGCGTAAGCATGGGAGCTTACACACATAATTGTTGGTGAAAAAGTATTATAGATACTGCATGCACAGAACATAGAAACTACTTGAAAAAAAAAAGAAATGACAACTAGGATAAACAACATATCACACAACAGCCTGGCAAATATCAAACCTTTAAGAGCAAACTTCTAGTTTTACTTTCTGTGCCTTTCAGCAAACAATTTAATACTCTCAAATATCCCAGTAACACCTCGAACACTTCAGCAGATCCACTTTAGAGATTCACATCACAGATAAGTTTAAATGGCACAAACCAGGTCCAATTTTACTACACATTTTTTTAAAAGAAATAAAGAAATAAAATTCACTTTATACTGAATCATTTTGAAGTATTTATTATGCCTTCAGAAAATAAAGACAATTAGCTCCTGTTTTATAATGAAAAAAAAAATCAAAAAAAATCACATTGCACAATTGCATGAAAACAAAAAGAAGAAGAAAGAATACATGTCAACACACCTCTGGGAAAAAGGGATCCACCACAATTCATGCTGGATTAGATTCTTCCTGTCCCAGTTCACCCAACTGTAGTTAATTATACCCAATAGGCAACCACTCCACTTCCAAGTCCCGCTCACAAGGTACCCCCACCTCTGATTTGCTTCCATTTCTTTTTACCTTTCACAGACTCCTCTTCCAGATTTTAAAGCTAATTCTCTTTCTTTTTCTACTTCCTTTTCTTGGAGAGTGTTCCCCAGTTTTGCCTTCCTGGACTACCCAGTAATTACAAAGCTCAATAATAAAATCAAGGCGGGGGGGGAACCTAGGGCTGAATATCATGGAGTCATTTATAATTTTCCAAAGTCAAACAGGCAAATGTGCTTTTAAACCTATTCACCACAGGCTCTTCTCGGACACACCTCTGAAAGCATCTTTTTCACCTATAAACTCCCGAAACCTTCAGCTGTAAACAACAGTTTGGATCTACAAGAATTTTAGCTTTTCAAATGTATTGTGGTATCGTTACCAGGGCAGGTTATAAGCGACACATAAAGCACAACAGAGAATGAGTGGAAGTTGAGGACCTCATGACACCAAGATATGGTTAAGACTGGAGAGTTTACTCAGGTCCTGGAGAGCTGCTGTAAAGCATTTTGGATCCTGAAGCATTTGGGTCTAGATGTCTCTCAGGTATTACAAGAGCTATTCATCTATCCTCAATCCTAAAATCTTAACAGGTTTGCTATGCACCATGAACACCTGAAGCAGAACACAGGCTATATGATGCTTCAGGAGATCTGCACTTCATTATTCAAGAAAGCTTTTCACATTATTGTTTTTAATTTCACATAGCAGATGTATTTTCAGAGCAGCAAGTTATTAGATCAATGGTATTTCCCTTTGCTTACTGCAGTAATTAAACTGCACCAATATTAAACTGTTTATCTCAACAGGCTTGACCTTAAGAAGGTTTCACTGGATGTTCAAGTTCTCTTTGACAACAGATGATTATTGGCTGCCGCCCAGCACATTAGCCACTGGTCAGTACTCATGAAGAGAAGAGAGCCAACAAAAACTAAACTCTACTTTTTCATCAATATTTTCCCCCTGAAACCCAAGGTTTGGCATTTTTTGCTTGTTTGGTGGTTTTGATTTTCTTTAAGGTAAACAGCTCATTTCACTAAAAATGGTGGAGTCAAGAAGCCAGCTTTGTACTGGAAACAATTTTTTATAACATCTTTGAGAAAAGCGTCCAATGTTATTCAGCACTCAGATGGGAGACAAACCTAAACTTCTTCCTCAGTTCATTATCTTCAGGAATATCAATTCCTAGATGAGACCATGCTCCCCATTCAGTGAGCACTGCTGATTACCACTAGTGCCTATGGTACCTAGACTCACTGTGAGAAAGGCAGGGACACAGTAGGAAGGATGGGAACAGTAGAGGACAAGTGAGAAAAAACAAAAGGAGTAACAGACATTGAGTGCAGAGGTACAAAACTACTTTGGAGCATTACCACCTAAAATAAGTGACCCTGCATGAACACTCTGACCAGGCATCCACGTTTGCCAGTGCTATTGTATGGACACAGAGCAGCACACCTTAGGCTTAATCCTCAGACTGACAAAACAGAAAAAGGATTTCTCCACAAGCAGTATGTACTGCAGATTGCATAGAGAAATGCTGACATGAAAACAGCAATACGTGTCTAATACTTAAAAACTTTTATTCTAAGAAAATGTTTTCAAGCTGGCAGCTCTAATTAGAGTATTATTGGCAAAAGATATGGTTGTCAAATAACTGGTCACACCTACTAAAAAAGCGTGGTTGAAATACAAATACAACATTAAATTCATTTGTTCATGAAAATCAAAACATACTGAATCACTGAAACAAAATGTCAGGTTTGCTAGCCTCTGGAAAAATAAATAACAAAACATGTATTTAAATAACCAGGCCGCAACAACATGTAATAGCAAGCTTTTTTTATGGGTGTTCTGCACATACTTACAGGTTGAGCAGACTAATAGTGCTCTCACCACAAGCTCACAGAGTAACTTCCACTTCTGCTCCACTTTGGAGGTGACAGCTGGAATGAGGATCTCCGCAGGGACGTAGTACTGAATCGAATAGGTCACAAAAATCCCAAAGGAGTACAGAATTTTTACAGACTGATACAACCTGTTCAAAACATTTACACATGTTCATGTAAGTTGCAAACTCTTAGTTAAAAAAATTAGCTTGATATTTTTTTTTCTTTTAAAGAATTTTCTATCATATGACATTTGAGAATTCATTAATGGCTAAGCAAGCAGACACCCGTATTTCTAATTAGATCCAGATTCTTTACCTCATATGTAAATTCAGAGTATTTAACAAGCTTTGCAGCCTATTAAAATATAACCTGTTCAGTACTGGCTTTTTTTCTTCACTTTAAGGTTTACAAAAATCCCCACAGTTGTTAAGTTGTTAACTAAAAAGACGAGTAAAATGACTATATTTTTTTTCCCTAAGACTATCTTTGGCTAACGATGGTGGCTTTTTTCTAAAATTGTACATCAAAAAAACACATGGTAAAAACAACAACTCCCTCCAAACAGAAGGAAGATGTGGACGGAAAGATTATTTGGCTTTTCAGAGCAATAGGTTCAAATTTTGCTTCTGACATGTGCAATGCCAGGGTTTTTCTACTTACTCTGAGAACTCCCTGCACATTAGACAACACAACTAAATCAACACTAGGTCAGCCTCCATGAAACTAAAAATCAGCTCAAATCCCACAAAGCTCTATTTATAGCTTCCAAGACCCCAAACGTAGGAGTGTTCGGTGACTGTGTCCCAGCTCTGCAGTGGGGGAAAATAAAAAGAAGAAATCCAATGCTACCGCACACTCTCCAGCATCCCAGTCTCTCCGCAAACTGTTGTTCTGTGCCTACAGGCTTGCTTTGAGCCAGAATGTGATGTACAGAGTCCTTAAGTAGCAGGCTGAGGGCCATGATGACAGAAAGTAGCCACTACTCATTTCAAGAGATAAGCCAAGACACAGTCAGTGATCAACATTATACTAATTACACTAACACAATTTTCTATGCTAATAAAAGCCATATTACATGTACAGGATTTCATCCCTCTCTTGTCAAATTATTTCTTTAACAGAGAAGGTGCAATAATGGTCAAAACACTACAACACAAGTATTTTAATGTGTGGGAAACCAAAAATTCAAGCAATCATGTTTGTGTTTCTTAATGAAGATGAAAACTGATCATGCATCATCATTTTGACAGTCAGTCTTTGCTATCAGGTAACGATTATCAAACACAAAATGGAGTATCAGGTTCTTAACACAATAAAAAGATCTTGGTAACATAAACACTAATAGAAAAATAAAAATCTGTTTGAAGATGAACAGCTGTAATTGTGATCTAAGCAATGAAGTCTCCGTTTAAGAGCAGTGTGTTGATTTTGTGTGAGAAAATCCTACAGAAGTCATTGTTTCCAGACAGCTTTAATGCCCATCCTGCATATCAATTATTGCTTCCAAAACTATATGCACTCAGGAAGGCCACAGTGTCAGTTTTCAGAGCCAAACTAGTCATTCTGTTATAGAGAACCAAATGTTACACAGATTATGTTCTATTCTGTTTTAATATCTTGCTATGAAGTTCTTCAACAGAATAAAAAGAGGTGCAAAAATTAGTAATAGTTACAGTGATGATGATCATGATCAACTGAAGGAAAAGTGCAAAAAGATACAATGTGTTAGGCACTGGCATGAGCGGTAGCGGGATTCTGTCTGATGCTCGAAGTATCATTATGGCCACATGGCACTAAGGCTATATATATATATTCCCAGTAAACAAAAAGATAACATTATCTGGTTGCAACAGTTATAACTGCCTATGAAACTGCAGAAGATAAGCATACTGCCAAAATATGTACCCCAAAAACCCCACAAAAAATCAATATCATGCAATCATAAATCAATAATCTTCAAGAAGAGCAGGTTATACAGCAGGCAGTTATTTGGGAAAAGAAAATTCCAAATTCACATCAAATATAATCTGCACATTGATACACCTTTCACAGTGGAAGTAAACATTGGCCATTTTAAAGACCAAAACCAATATCTTCCAGACTTTTGCATATTCTCAATGTGTTCCTAAAAAGACTTTTCACATTAGGAAGAGGACATCCCAGGAAATTTATTAAAACTGGAAGGTGTACCTTCAAGGCTAGAAAATATCCATAACCAAATTTGCTTGCTGTCCACACCCTCCTCGTCAAAAGCACTAAGTACAGAACACCACTAAATTATTGCGCCATGTCAAAAAGGAGTAACACAGAACCAAAGTTTAGTGTAGGGTTGCATCAGATACGAGGTGATGGAAGCGTAATGGCCCTGATATTTAAAGTCAGTAATGATGGGAAAAAACACTGGTTTGTACCAGAATTTCACAGGGTTTATAGCAACACAAAGACCAAGTTCTACACCTCCAAATTGTGCCAACCTTTTGCCAGTGCTGGATTGGCAGGATACATTACTAAAAAAAGGCAACTGGAAAAAGAAGGTATGCTCCTGTAGAAGAGGGTTCATTTTGATGCAGCAATGTCTTTCCTAACATACAGGCCTAGAGCTGCTGTAACTACACAAACATTTTAGGGATCAAGATAATTTTTTTTTTTTTAAGAGACTGTGTATTTTGTGAAAAAACTACTTTAGGATGGTTTTAAATTCTGTGCCAGACAAAGACAAGCTGCTGCCTTGCACCACTCCAAGAATTCAGTTACATAAAAAGCAAAATTATCTCTACACCCACTGGTAAAAGGCACAAGCTACACTTTAGGAATAGGGAAGAATTTCTATTCTCATTAATCTCTTTCCATTCTCATGTCACTCCACCCTGCATGTCATCGAAGTATAGATAAAAATGTTCAGGAAGTGCAACATAGTGGACAGGTTCTTTATAAACAATATAAAGCTCAGATACATTTAACTTCTTTTTGCCTAAATTGATTCAAAATACTCTTTACTACTCCAAATATATTAATTGTCTTCAGATCATCCAGCTTTAATCTTTATCTGTTTTTTCAGATCTGCACTGAACCAGAAAACCCTATCCTGTGAGTAAAGGGAAAGATTATTAGTATTTATCAGAAAAAAAGACTCATATCAAAAGTAAAGACAAAAAAGGAAAAAAATTCACATCTACCCTCATATAAACTGTATCTCGGTAAGAAATATAATAAAAGCAGCTGTGAGGCTTGGGTATAAAATAAGGAAAATATTTTTTTTAAAAAGCCTGAATGGGTTGGCAGCCTAACTTCAATATAATTTTGCATGGACTTGTGCATCTTGCTTCCTTACGTTTGTTGGAAAATAACCCATATATTGGCACTGTCTTGCCAAATTTTAGATAACAAATTCCATTTTTTTCCAAGATAGTTAAGGTTTTTTAGATATCATGCTTGTGCTCTTATCTCACTTATCTTAACACAGTGAAATCCGTTGCTATATGGTTGTACAATTATTGTTTTTTCCTTCATCATCTGTCTGAAGGTTTTCCTACATCTCCAGCTTTTTGTAAACAAAATGTTTGCTGATCTACTCCAAGAGAAGGTCTCAGAGAAATTAGTTTGAGAACTTCTGTTAAGTTCTCAAAAAGCTAGAGTAAATCTTCCAAAAAAAACTAGAGCGTGGACACTTTTACCAGTGTAACTTGTGGCTGAATGAACAAGTGACAAAGAATTATCCATGCCACCAACAGTTTTAAATTTAGATGAATTTTTAATCCATGCTGCATAAACTACAAGCATTTGTCAGAAGTCTGCTTACAGCCAAGTGATACAAGTTATGAGTCTCTTGGTATGATTTTGTTTCTAAGAATGCAAATAAGAACATCATCAAAGCTTTTGGGTAAAATTCTGGTTCATTTGCCGTGGGGTGTTGTGTGTTCACAAATGAAAGAGAAAATATTTTTCATAAACAACCTTTGATAACAGAAGATGATGCTGAGCAGACCAAAGCACTGCATGCTTTTTTTGCTTCAGTCCTCAAAAAGAGGTTCGACTACAAGCAGAAAGCAAAGGCAACTTGCAACAGTAAGAAAAGAAAAAACAGCGGCAAGAGTAGGGAAAGAACAAATTGGACCTTTGTCCCTGTATCTCTCAAAGCCTGGCAGGGGTCACTCAAAGTGTACTCCCATTGAGTATCATAGCCTGTATCTGTTATTAGTAAATAAAATCCAGCCAGGGCTGCTTTTGGCCCCGCGTCCTGTGGCCAAATGGCGCAGCATGGCAAAATTCGTATCCACACAGCTCAGCTCCTTCCCACCACAACAGGATGCCGCCCTCATCCTTCCTTCAACATTTCGAAGGAAGCGTTGAACACACAGTCAGTAATGGTTTTGGTACACTGGAGTGGTTTTGAGCAGGGGGATACAGCTGATGAACTTGAACAGACCTTTCAGCCTGGTCTTACATGCTTCTCATCTCACAACTGCAAGCCAGTTCATCATTTTGTTAGCATCAAGACTGCTAACAAAAACCCAGCTTTTTTATTAGCTGAACAAATATACAGAAGGAATTAAAAGTGTATATATGGGGAAAAAAGAAAAATACACTTTGACTAAAAATACATTTTGACTAACAGGTCCTAAATTATTTATATCAAAGGTTTGACCATCACTGTACACAATTCAATAAAGCCCCAAAGGCATATTCAAAGGGACAGAAAAACTATTACATCACTTTACATGGTGACATAATGGTGTAGCTGGTTTAGAAGCCACTGCTTTTGTGACATACTTCTTTTCGATTGCTGAGCAGCTTTAAGAAATTTAGAGGAAAAAACAGAGTCGCTTTTCTATCAGCTCTGCATCACTATCCTTATTCCAGAAGTTTAGATGGATTTTAGCTGGCTAACAAAAACTGACCAGCTACCCACAATTTGCTTGTAACTCACGGGCTTCAGATCACCCCAAACCTTTACAAAAATATTTTTTAAAAGACATTCAAAAACAGGATTCAAAGCTTTAAATACACAGTAGTTCAAAGTAAGCGTCTCCATTATACTATATTTTTAGCTCTACAAGGATTCAAATTTTTCAAATTAGGAAACGATTTTTATATTACTAAAGTAATTTTACTAGTAATTTAATATTATAGTCTGATGGCTCCCTAGCCTATCTTTTAAAAAAATTCTATATCATTCATATGTGCTAAAAGAAGTTAACAAAAGTCTGCCTCTCTTCAATTCTACATTTTAGATTTTGTTATACCTCTTTTAAGACGAAAAAATTGGAAACTAGTGTAACAAAACTTGTATATCAATACACCTAGAGCCAACAGGGCATTAATTATGCTAAGCTTCCAATGGAACTAGTACCGTGCAGCGTCTTGTTGAACTTTAATATGCTGTAATATTTGTATGGTAGCTAACCTTTGGGATTCACAGTAAGGGAATTGTTGCACAAAGACTGTCACTTATATCTTAACGAAGAACAGATAGTGGAAAGAACCTTCAGCCTCAAGAAGATGAGACCCCAGCCAAGGACAAAGAAAAAAATTTTTATAAGGGCGGTGAGACACTGGAACAGGTTGTCCACAGAAGCTGTGGATGTCCCATCCCTGGAAGTGTTCCAGGTCAGGTTGAATGGGGCTTTGAGCAACCTGGTCCAGTGAAAGATATCCCTGCCCATGGCACAGGGGTTTGGAATAGATAATCTTTAAAGGTCCTCTCCAACCCAAACCATTCCATGATTCTCTCGTCAGTCAGCAACAAACTGAGTAAAAAGATTCATGTCACTAGGTACTCTGCATACTTCTGAGGATATAAAAAACAATTACTAAGATATTCCAAACAGCTAAACATAACTGCATGTAAAAAACCAAAAATTATTTAATGCGATAAAATAGAATTCTTTGATTCCAGAAAGAAGTTGGTGTTAAAGATCAGCAAAAACAAGCTGAAAACTACTCTTTTCATAAAGTTGATTTTCAACATATTCTATTTAATATATTATGCTGAGTGACAGTTTGCACTCCAGAACACAATCTAAACTAGAACTGCAACAAGTCTCTTCTCCAAAAGCTCCAATCTAGCAGAATGTTTTTGAAATAAAATTAATTTAATTAAACTAATTTTGAAATTAAACTTAAGGACTTAACTGGTCTAGGGCCTGTGTGTGCCTTCTGGTCAATTCATCTGGAAGAACATCAAATAAAACTCAGAAAGCAGCGGAATTTTAATTTTCTTTATCAGGAAAGGCTTATTTTTAAGACAGGGATTGTCCAGCTGGAATTAAACACATAAGCCAAGTCTCGCTGCTTAGCTGCATTCCAGGCTCTTTTGCATGACTGGTTTCTTACAAAAACTCATCTGCTCCTTGCGTTTTTCTAGTTCAATCCAGCCACTTACTGGCTTTTTATGTGAGGACCAAACAACAAAATATTGTCATATGGTTCACTGGAAATCTGTTTTGCTAGCACAGTTAATTGCACACATTTGCTCAACAGTACTGTAACAGTAGACCCACAGTACTGCACAGCAATAGGATCGTACATTACAACCCACAGGCGTACCACTGAGCTGCTTCTCCTTCTAATTTCGTTTGGTGCTCTGGGATACTCTGCAGGGTAAGAAGAAAACAGATGACTTTATTATCTCTACGTATGTGCTCTGAGCAGCTCTGAGGTTATTAAACTTATAAGGCCAATTCTCCACCTTATAGAACAGCAGTTTCCCTCTCCTTTATTATCTCTTTCTTTGCATTAGGTCTGTAAAGCCATCAGGATAAATATCATCTTATCATCACATCTGCACTGTAGCCAAGAGCTATTTGAAAACTCATATTTGAACAGCCCTGTTAGACAGCAGGGCTGCAGAATAAAACAGAATATTACAGCAGAATAAAGTTTGTCGTGTTGCTTGCATGAGAGCAATAAAAAGCAACAGAGTGAGCAACCTTACCTCATTCCACATTCCTCTCCCTCCTTTTTTAAGAGCACTTCTCTTAAGGCACAAATAAACCCAGACCTACCATTTCAAACAAGCTTTTCACTAATCATATCAACAACGAGTAATACCATGTAATATTACAAATAGAAATATATACCCTTTCAGATGCATCATATAGACAGAATGGATGCAGTAAAGACTTCTGTTTGAAGACTTCTGGTTTTTTAATGTATATGTACATCCAATGGAAGGACACAATTAAATATATATTATGAGCAATATGCCCAAAAAAAACAGAACCACAGGAAAAAAATAGGGAAAAAAAACACAAAAAACACAATACAAGCAAAAAACTGAGACCCAAATCTCCATTTTTACAATAGCAGTGCAAAACCAAAATAAGCAAAAAAGCAACAAGAGAGACATGAAAATTCTAGCAACAAAAAAACCATTCATCCTTCAAGACACATTTTACTATCATTTAAAGTATTTATCATTGGAATCAGTCAGGCAATTAAACAAAACTTTTTAAGAATATTAAAAATGCATAGCTCACACTGACTCCAAGGAACGAAAATGGAAAAAGAGAGTGAAAAAGTAACACCTGAAAATTAAGACCATTCTTTAAATGTGTTCTTCTCTTTTTCAAAGAGTAAAAAAGGAGTCAGCATTCAGTTCGGCAAAGCAGGTTTTGTTTCACATAATTTGAGTTTTCACTACTTCAGTACGCTACCATAACAGACATTGAACAACAAGTAGATGCAAGCATATAACACATAAGACATTACTTGATCAGAATGAAAACATTAAAATACTTTTCAGCTTTTACACTTGTGCCCTGCTGATATAGCTAATTTTAGGCTCATCAGACATAAAGGTACTAAAATAATTTATATTATAAAGTTATATTTATATTAATAGTTATATTTAAATTAATAGTTACAGTATATATCCATCCACAGATAGATACAGAACTAACAATGCACTAGATGAAACAGTCTTCAGCGTTTCTTCACCACGTGGCACGTGGAGCTCTCGTAGCATTAAAAAAAAAGCTAAATAAAAATTATAATATTCCTGAGACACTGGCAAGCATAAGCTTCATTTTCCTGATAGGAAGCCATTATTATGCATTATTCATGGACTTGCATCTGAACTACAAATCTATGCAGCTTTGATGTCTTCTATTCCAGTTTTTTACCTGCTAAACTCAGTGACTCCACTAAAAAAGGCCACTATATTGCTAGGATATCCAAGGTAAAACTAACTGGTTTCAGAACTGCAATATAGCTGGTTGCAAACGCATATTCCCTCCTTCAATACACCTGGAACTAGCTCCTGCCAGAGATGGAATACTTTACTACAAAGATCATTGATCTGTTTCCATATGCAATTCCTTTTAATGCGCAAGAAATTGCTGGCTAGGATCATAGCTCAACTGCAGAAGGCACAGAGACAGTATATACAGGATACTTTTAAGAGTTTGAGCACCTATCAGTTATAAGCATGACAGCACTGAGGCATGGAACAACCTTCCAACATTTCTGCCTTCTAGATTACTGCTTTTAAGTCACATACGCACTTACCATATATCTTGTGGTAGGTTTAAAGTTATGCTGCCTTTGATTTCATCCCCAAAGCGCAGATACCCTAGAGTGGCTAACGAGATATACAAGGTCATGACTATTCCCATGCCAATATTCAGCGCCTGAGGGAAACGTGTGGTGTCCTTCATTCTGTTTTCCAATGGGAGTACCTGGAAATAGAGGGAAAATCAATTACACTTTATGTCCTCACAGTAAGACTACTTTTCTCCCTGCTTTCAAAGCCAATTTCTGAAATTTAGGTGATGTTACTAATAAAGATTATTCTACAATAATGTTTTACAGCCTGGAAAATCACAATCTTTTATGCACCCAATAGAAATGTTCAATTACTGTAAAGAACCTCTCTTGGTTGGAAAACAGCATCAGTGTGGAAATATAAAGTGATATTTAGAGGTTAGAAAACTGACTAGAGAGAACTTCTGGTGCCCAGATGAAAATACACAGGCAATATGAGCAACACAATTTATTTATTTTTTTAACTGAACTGTTCAGAATCCAAGGGTGATTCTCCTGTTTTTATTAGGTATGTCTGCCCCGTCAGTCTGCCTCGCAGACAAACCTACCACGCACACGGTTGACAGGCAGCTCGTGCTCAGTCCCATCTCTCCCCGGACAGGAAGCTTGAGTCCACGGCTACCAGAACATGGACCCACGCTCTTTTTCATTTTTCTGACAGAGATAAGGCCAGGAAGATTAAGCACCGCTTTTCCTAAACTTAGTGTAGGTGCTTTGAGCCTGAAATATAGCCAAGCAAGCTTACTGGGCTTGTCATCACTTCAAAGAGAAGACACAGGCATTACAACCATTACTGCATGCAGTTTGCTGGAGAGACTGCCTTTTACATGCACCACATAGTGTATAGAAAAATATACTTATTAAGTTCTAACTTAAGTTTTCAGCTACCAACACAAAATTTCTAGGCAAGGCAGGAAATCCAAGTAACAAGCTGACATGCTGCTCTTCCCATCTTGAATTTCATCAGCACAACAGATCCTTTTACATCTTCATTAAGACACAAACTGAAGGTATGTGGATGCTCCTAGACAAGCATACTTTCCCCATGTGTCGTGGTTTAACCCCAGCCGGCAACTAAGCACCACACAGCCACTCGCTCACTCCCCCCACGGTGGGATGGGGGAGAGAATCGGAGGAGTAAAAGTGAGAAAACTCATGGGTTGAGATAAAGAGAGTTTAATAGGGAAAGCAAAAGCCGCGCACACAAGCAAAGCAAAGCAAGGAATTAATTCACTACTTCCCATGGGCAGGCAGGTGTTCAGCCATCCCCAGGAAAGCAGGCCTCCATCACACGTAACGGTTACTTGGGAAGTCAAACGCCATCATGCCGAATGTCCCCCACTTCCTCCTCCTTCCCCCGGCTTATATACGGAGCATGATGTCATAGGGTATAGAACAGCCCTTTGGCCAGTCTGGGTCAGCTGTCCTGGCTCTGCTCCCTCCCAGCTTCTTGTGCACCTGGCAGAGCATGGGAAGCTGAAAAGTCCTTGACCAGTGTAAACTCTACTCAGCAAGAACCAAAACATCACTGTGTTATCGACATTATTCTCATCCTAAATCCAAAACACAGCACTCTACTAGCTACTAAGAAGAAAATTAACTCTATCCCAGCTGAAACCAGGACACCATGTCATTCAGAAGAACTGTACACTCATCTCAGATACACAATATGGGATGTAGTTCAAGACTAAAACACCTAATTTTGTATGCCTACATATAGGCAAAATGTCTAAGCTTCTGTAAAGAAGATCAAAGAGCTAGTCAATATAGTCAGTGGAATAAAGATCTCAGTTCAGCTTATCTTTCAGTAGACATGCAGGTTATATTGATTAACAGTATGACACTGTAATTAAACAAGCTCATCATCTCTGGGAAACACTTATGTCAAATCTTTTACAGGGTTGCCCTGTAAAAGCTACTGTCCATCATACAAAATTGCTTTTTAAATGTTGAATATTTACTGGTTTTGATTTAACCAATGTAAGCTATGAAAAAAGCAGATTTCATCCACTAACTGGCAAACAAATTCATATATTTCAATTGCTGCCATATTATTTTCTATAGGGCAATCATTCCTTTCCTCCTGGTCACTCACTGATATTCACTTCCTGACCTATCATTGAGTGTCAGCACTGCCAATCCATCCCACGTTGTTATATTTCTCCTAGACTAGAAACCCTGAAGAAGTTGTTTTATACTTGGGAACAAAGAGATCTCTAAAAAGATGCACATTTGGAGGCATTTCCAAATTTTCATTCATGTTCAATTAAAATACATTATACATCATATCTGAGGATCTTCTTTACATAATTCAGAGCCTCCACTGCTGACCTTTTTCCTCCAGAAAGCAACCTGAGCTTGCACTGTAACTTAATCTGGTGGAGAATGCAAAATTTAAACCAGGAAGAGTTTCAAAACTTAAATGAATTTTTAAATGACGGTGTTGAGCAGCAGAAAAAATACAAAAGGAGACATGTGGCTAGAAGTATTACTTTACTGCCACACAGACAAAATGTGTTCATTCCTCTAAATGAATTAAGCTTCTGTGTCCGTACAGTACCTATCAAGTCATCTTTTTATATTTCACATCAAAAACTGCCAGGTAGGACAGACAGCACTTCAGATTCTTTTGCCCTCAGTTGCAATTAGATTGTTTTACTGTACCTCCTTATTAAGAGCTTTGAAGGATGCAAATTACAGACAATTGTTCCCTTCATCTGAGTTTTCCCATTCTTGAGTTCCTACAAACAGATGGCATTTGGGCCTAGACCAGTAACAAAAAAGCTCATTCAGCATGTATCTGTTAATTCTCTGGTGATTATAAATGGAATCTATTTTCTGCATAAGTTCTGCCATGTTCTACAGCTTCTGGGAATCTTGACAAGCATAAATTGTTACAGTAAGATCTTATCCCAAGCTACATTGTCTCTGCAGGGCTTTAATGGCAATTGCTTGCCCAGCTTACAGATATCAGGAGTCTCTTAATAACTTCGCTGGCCCAGAGATTTGATTTCCAGAGTCTCCAGCATTCATCTTGTACATTCCTGGCAGAAGGAGGGCAATTAACTCAGACACACACGCCAGCCATGAAAAAAATCTTGTGTTTTTCCACCATGACTCCTGGCAGGAAAGGGATCCTCGAGACTGCCTGCCCCTCTGAAGGGCAGCAAAAGCAATCTGTAGGGGACTACTAATGGAGGAACAATATTTCCTGTGGTTTCACAGTCAGAGGGAGCTCAAGTCAAAGACTATGGGACTGTTCATTACAATGCCTTCTTTCAGACAAAAAAAGCCCTCCAGGCTATTCACAAAAATGCGGAAAAGAAACTTCCTACTTTTTGGCTACATCTTCAATTGAAATAGCAAAACATTACATATGTATGACAAACACTGGCTACGGCCATTCTGAAAGAAAGGCATTAAAAGAAAGGAGATGTTTACATGACTGCACCAGATTTTAATAAATAACCATTATCACTAATGACATTTTCCACGTACATAATGCTTTAGATCAAATGCAGAATGGCTTCCACTCCCTGTCCAGAGAGCAGAGCGGGAGGAAGGAGCACGCAGCACCCAGCATCTGTGAGATAAGTGAGCAGCAGTCGGGAGCCAAAAGACAGCACAGGAGCTTTCCTGCTGAGCATGAAATGCTGCGAGGCAGTGAAGGGACTCAGGTCCAGCCTCCCAGGGACTTGACCCCCACGGAGCTGCAGCAAGCAGGACCAAAGCACTTGGTACAGCCATTGCTGTGGGAGGGGGTGCAGATGGAGCCCAGAGACATTGCTCAATACTGTGCGAGACTGCTGGATCTGGCATAACAGAGGTGGTGACTTGCTGCAGGGCAAGGTCCCCTGCACCATCTTGAGCAGCCTCCCCAGCATGTCAGAGGATTGGACCATGACGAACTGCTGAGGGAAGACACAACCACCCAGATCTGAGGCTACAGGGACTATGAGGGCAGGGCTGAGGGCAATGGTCACCTCACCTGCATGAAGCATGCTGTGTATTGCCAAGCCAGCATGAATTTATCAAGGATATACCACGCTTAGCCAATCTCATGGCCCTTTCTAATGAAAAGATTGACTCTATGGACAAGGGGAAAGCAGCGGATATAATTTACTTCAACTGAGCAAGGCTATCTATGCAGGACCCCACAGCATCCTTTGTAACCACATTAGAGAGATAGGGACTGGATGGCAAGATTACAAGTTGGGTGAAAAACAGTCTGGACTAGAGGGCTCAGAGGGTACTGAGTTCAACTGGAGACTGGTTATTTATGTTGGTCCTGCAGGGTTGATAGTAGGGGTGATGCTGATTAATATCCTCATTAATGACCTGGATGATGGGACAGAACATACCCTCAGCATGTTGGTAGATGACATTAAGTTGGGAATAGTAGTTGATACAAAGAAGAATAGAGCCTCAGTTCAGAGGGACCTCAACAAACTGGAGGACTGGGCAAAAAGAAACCTCATGAAGCTAAAAAAAGACAAAAGCAAAGTCCTCAACACTGGACAGAGTAACGCCATGCAGAAGTAGAAGCTGAGGACTGTCATGCTAGTGAGCAGTTCTGCAGAAAGGGACCTGGGCATCCTGATAGACAAGAAGTTGAACATGAGTCAGCAGCCCACCTTTATGCAGGCTGTGCATGCACGTGGGCTACACCAGCAAGAGAACAGGCAGCAGGTCAAAGAAAGTGATTCTTCCTCTCTGTGGCACTTGAGAAACTGCACCTGGATACCATGTCCAGTTTTGGTCATCCAGTACAAGATGGACACTGACATATGGGGTGAGTCCAGCTGAGGGAGGTCAAGGTGACTAGCAGGCTGGAGCACGTGAGAGGCCGAGAGGAGAGTTAACTCATCCTGAAGAGAAGGCTAAGGCAGGGAATCTCCTTGAAGTCTTCAGCTAACCAAAGGAAGTGAGGGCTTGCAGAGAAGACCAAGCCAATTTCTAAGAGGTGCACTGTCAAAGAATGAGAAGCAACAGTCACTAGTTGCAACAAGAGGAATTTTCAGTTGGACACAAGGAAAAATAATTCTATAAAGAAAACAGCTAATTGCTGGGACAGGCTACCAAGAGAGATTGTAGAGCCTCCCATTCTCGGGATACTTTCACAGCTCAGCTGGAGAGGGCCCTGAGGAAACTAATCCGACTGAAAGCAGACCTTTTTTTTGAGCAGCAGTTTGGATTTGAGCACCTTCAGAGGTCTCTTCCAACTTAATTTTTCTGTGGTTCTATGGGCGCACATTGTTGTGATTTCTCATAGACCATATGTGAAAAAATTGAAAAAGTGATTATTATGAGAAATTCAATCTAGACATCAATATGTGAACTGAAGTAACATGAAATCAATAGAATAAAGAGCAAGCACGATTTACAATTCCTCACAGGCAACCTACAACTATTGTTCTATTCTTAACAGCTGTTTATATTTTATTTTTTAGTTTTTAATCTTTTCACATTTTAATAAACTTTTTTTTACAGACCAGATTATCATATGATTGTCTATCTTAAACTTAGTTCATAAAGGAAAACAAAGGACCAGTGACACATACTATGTTCAATGTGCTTGAGTTCAGAGGAACCATTCAAATATATTTTTTTTTAAATTTCTACCTGTACTGCAATTTTATATCTTTTGCATTTAAACCCAGTCAGTCTGAAGACCCATGTTTCTCCAAGAAAACAAAGACCTAATTAAAAAAATAAAAAAGCAATTTAAAAACATTATAGGACCATTCTCTTGAGCATACTAACTCTTGCTTTTTAACTATCCATTAAATCAAGTTTACGCATTAAAGTCAACGATGTCACTTCATGCACACTAATGAGTAGGTCAAAATAAAACATACCACATCTAAACCTGTGTTCCCGCATCATCAACCTCACTTTAACATTACAACCTTCATTTATACTGAATTTAAGGAAAAGATATGCAAAAAGAAATACAGGACAATAATGTTAGCCAAAGACACATTAACATACTTAGATCTTGAAGCATGCAGCACACTCCAAGCTAACAAGTAGATTTATTAATTTAAGTGGGGAACACTGCTGAGTTACCAACCAAGAGTTTTCCATGCTTTTAGTCAGTGTTGGGTTTTGTAGCCATGAGAAATTATATTTAAAAATGCTGATTTCTCCCTGCTTATCCCTGAGTTAGTATCAGGACTAGATCCACCTCCAGACTGAACAGATGAGGATGCTAATGCAGCCTTTCCTGCACCACTCAGTCCAGGGGAGAGTGTCCCTTCCCAGCCTCAGTGACAAGCCTTCCCAGGTTCAGGCACTCTCTCTGAGCAGCAGCAGGCGTCTCGAGCCAGTTGTCACTGCAGGAGATGCTTCCATTGGCACAACTGATCCCCAAAGAAATTATGCAAAGAACTTGAGCCAGGTCTCATACAGTATCCAGTATCACCTATTCCAAACAAGCTGAAAAGTTCTATACCTCACAGGATTAACACAAAGCCAAGTAACAACCAATTACACACATATATTACACAAACTCCCTGATCCCTAAGCTGTTAAGTTCCACCAGGATCCAAAAGATCCATGAAGTGTTCATGAGGAAACAGAGGCTGACGAGAGGTACAACATGAGCCAGTGCTTGTTCTGACACTATGTCACTGTTGGGCAGCTGCTGCATAGATTTTCACTCTAAATTCCTTTCCAGTCCCTGTAGAGTCCCTGTTGCAACAACTTCACAAAGCCTAACATTTTAACTGAATGCAAAAGAGATTAAATGCTTTTCACAAATGCTTTTTAGTTTTGGTTTTATTTCTTCCTTTTTGGAACACTGAAGCTGAACACTGAAGCTTGTCCTTTTTTTCTGGAGCCAGAAACTAATTTCACTTTTCAATTCTTTTAAATGATTTTCTTAAAAAGCTAACACCCTACTTAGATAATTTAATAGCTCTGAAAGAAAAAAGGCACACCTCCAATTCTCTCTCTCTGTCCAATATTTGCATCATAACATCTTCTCTCAAATGGGATGCTGCATTAATTCAGTATCTCACACTAAGGCTTCAATGTTGCTCTACACTTGTTCAAACAACCATTTCTGCTATAACAGGCAGTATCAGTAGTCTAGTCCAATACCTCCCACACTCTTCAGACCTATAACCTATCACCACATATACAACCACTGCACAACCCAGTGATGGAAATACTATGGTGGGGGAAAATTTTGGGGAATAATCTTCCCTCCCAAGCAAGGTCACCAGGGGCAGATGCTGAAGGCAAGAGAACCATGAGATCCTTAAGATGAGTTAAGTTTCAGAGTTTCAAAGGTTTGGGGGTTTTTTTTAAGTTTTTCTTTTAATGGGTCTTTTCCCTGCTTCTGATTTCCATGCTCTGTTTCCTTCATGTTCTTTCTCCCCCAGTTCACACTAGTCCCCATCATAGCCCTAAAAGCCTATGTAATCAAGTATTTTAGCCAAAAATTATTATTTTCATAATTTCTCATTTTCCATCATTTTTATCCCTCATTAACGGAATAAATTCTCCATCTTTTTCTCTGTCCCCTGCTTCACAGAGATCTTCCTATCTTTCTGAGACATTGGCACATGATGCTACGATTATTTTATGTGGAACTTAATAATTGATTTCTTTAGTAACTATCAACCCTTGGTTTCTTAATTCACATAAAAGCATAATCCATCTTCCTTTAATCCACCAAATAAAGTCAAAACTACCCATAATTTCTTGGCAACAAAGCATAATTGAATCTTTGAAATAACCTACCTAATCTACCATCATCCATTATGCAGAGTAGTTCCCCTTTCATTTCAAGCTGCATGCAGTAGGTATAAACATCCCCCAGTAATACCACTGTCTCCTCATTCCTTGCCTTGAATATCCTGCTACACTCACTCTGTCTACAACTAAGCTGCAGGGAACTGTCCAATTCTAATCAGAAATCTCTACTGTACGTTTTATAGGACTGGACCAAAAAAACTCATGAGAATTCAGCCTGCAGATAATCGGGTAAACTGTGATTTAATTGTCGTGGCCACTAAAAACTAATCTTGCAATGGATAACTTAATAGCAGACATGCTTAATGTTTAAATACATATGGTCATCTTTCCCTTTTTCAGGAAATACCACTAAAATGGCAAGAATGAAGCAATCCTCCATCTCTTACACTTTTAAAATAAGTCTTTCAGGTAGAAGAGACAGCTATACAGAGGTTTTGATTAGTTTCAGGTACAGACAACTCAAGAATTTTGGAAAATTAAAACTAGTATCTTTATCAACATTTACTCAGGAAAAAAAAATCCATCTATAACCATGTTTCACTACAACAAAATAAAGCTCTGTTCATTCAAAGCAAAAAAAGCTGAGAAAGCTGATATTGAAGGAATTCAAGGTATATAAACATAAATTCTACTACCTAACCCCCAAAGACAAAAGATTGAAGCCTCAGTAAACCAATGCAGCCCAGGCCTGGCCCATTCCTTCTTGTCTGCAGAAGGTACCATGAATTCGTTTGTTCACTGAAAGGTGGATCTACAACCCTACAGCGTACTGGGGAACTGTCTGCAGAAAAAGTAGGGTTTCTCCAAGTAGAATAATGATCGTAACATATATCTATTACATTGCTATGTTTTGCTTGCCTATCCTTGTCCATCTCCTCTTTCACTGTACAGAAAAAGTCTTATGCAATATTTTGAGCAACAAGCTTTTATTCTATCACTTTTAGATACACTTTTAAAGCTCGCTCTCTTGAGGAACATACAGAACATCACTATTTTGCAACAAATGCAATAAACAATCTAATTTTCCTCAACAGATGACATGCAAATAAAAGGGTGGCTACTATTAGCCAAGGAAAGACACAATCCAAATGGTGACTGCACATCAATTTTTATAGTAAAATGCTTATACAAAATGAATAAATCCAGAAGCAAAGTTCTCATTACAGAACGCTACCTTCTGAAATCTGCTGAGCAATTCCAATCACTCCAAATACCAATCTTCTCAGATTCCAGCAAAGCAGTTTCCTATCTGTTTCACCAGGAAAAAGAATTACTCATATCCACAAAAAACAATCTATTGCTCAATTCTGATGGCCTTGATTTAACAAAGCTTGAAGGAATTCTAGAAATCCTACTTAGCTTGCCATCTGAACCTGGCGTTTTCTCCAGGTTTTTTTCTTTTTTACGTTTTTATGCTTAAGAGCTTATTTATCACTCCTCTATAACATTTATTTACTCTTTAGCTTGCTCTGAAATTTAACAGAAGCTATGCAATTTTGTGTACTAACGTGTCTAATCTGACTGTATTCATGAATGAAATTTAAAATAATTCCCCACAATGCAAACTGAAATCTAAAAAGAGCGTCTTAGTTCTGTCACTAATATTTTAAAATATTTGTCCTGCCAAAATCATTGAAGTGCTATAGGCTTTGCTGTTCTTTACATTCGTATGCAATTTTATCCAGCAAAAGATATATGTCAATAGAAAAATTATGTTCCTAATTAATCAGACAATTCCAGCCACACTCTTCAGTTTTACTTCCCCCCCACACCCCTACTCCATTTGGAACTGTAGCCTACAGACTATACAATATTACATTCTAGTATGTCCTCTATTACTTATGCTACTCTCAAAATTTCTACACGATAAATGATAAAAGAAAATATGAGTTAGAAACACAAAAAGTGTTGCTGGAGAGTATATTTCACTGCAATAATACATAAAGGTACAGTACATGACCAAGTATTTCTGGACTCTTTCTAGTTCATGAGTTAAAAATTAAGCTTCCCAAAGCTGTAATGAGACTTTATGCTACCCAAGCATCAAACCCACATCAAATTTAAATCACCTTAAAATAAGTTATAATGATCACAAAGTCCTCACCTATCCATATCTGCTTCTTTGTAGGCAGGAACCAAACAATTTATAAACTTTAATCTGTTTCAATGCAAATGGTTTAAAAAAAAGGTCTTCCCAAAGGGTCTTTTGACTTTTATCCAAAATGCTCTTCCACCCCTATGTTGCTTTAGCTTCTAAAGTGACATGGGACAAAGTATACATATATTGCAAGGTCCTGCATGGGGCTGAGCAAACTCCATGACTGCAGAAGTGAAAAAATAAATTACAATGTTTTCCATCGAGGATTAATGAGTATCACAGGAAATAAACAGGATTAAGGATCCTAGAATATTTTACAACTTTAAAGACAGAAATTCCTCTATCCTGGGATAAGGAACATTGAAAACAGCCATGCACACTCCTGGATCGAGACAATTAAAAACCAACAAGACCCCAATATAGAAAGTCTAGCAATAGAAAGGGTTTTACAATTCACGTTACATTTTAACATGACCACCATCGAAAGAAATAACCATCCTATTAAAAAAAAAAATAATAATCCATCCAAAATAGAAGGGAGGGAAGACATTGACGATTGTATTTGCTTTTCTTAGAAGAACAGAAAGTTTCATACACTTCCATTTGACATGAAAGCATGGCACCTTGACAGCTAAACTACTCATTGCTTTTTCTATGAAGCACTCAAACAGCTCGAGTACAAGACAAGTTGAAGAATACACAACAAAGACAAGTTGAAGAATACACAACTTACCACTTCCTACTATAATCTTATTTCAAATACCTTTGCCATTACAACATTTTTCCTCTCCACCTCTCCCATTTCCTTTAGGATTTTTTTTCTGCTGCTCTTGACAAATCAATATGATTTTTAAGCCACAATGTTTATTAGGGAGACACTACTGATGCTTGCATCAAGTGTTCAACAATGGATGATTAGGGCTCTTTCAAATCCAGGAGAACAGGTATTCATAAGGTTTTTTTTGTTTAGGAACACTATTCTTCAGCAAACATTCAAGAAGATTACTGAGTTTAAAAGTTCTTTGACAAAATAATAGGTCTATTAATATCTAGTATTTTGAGCCATACAATAAAATCACTTTTTTTTAAACTGTTGTCTCCATCATGCTTGATGCAATAAATGTAAATTATTCTATGACTTGCAGCAGATTTAATTTACAGAATAAATATGTTGGCAAAATATTTAAGAGGCAAACCAGAACTTAAATTTTATTTATTATTATATATATACACACAGGCACACACACTACAATGCTACTTTCATCAATGAAAAGGCTGTTCAGAGACTGAGGAAAAAAACTATTCTAGATGGTAAAGTTGAGATGCTGCCAATTAAATGACAGATATGAAAGTCTAAATCTTTAGCTACATTCAAAAGGTTTGTCATATAATGAAGACTCCTATTTAAATATTACTTAGACAATTCCATGCACTGCAGATAAGTACTCACTCAGAACATATCGGAAAGGAGGAGGAGATCTTACCTGAGACCATTACAAGTAAGTGCAAAATAACAGCAGCTTAGAAGGATGACAGGATGATGGGCCAGGGGGAATGAAAAAATCTGACTACAAAATAAACTACATAAAATATTTCTACCTGAAATTATTTAACTATGCTGCTTACTTATACATATAATTAGTGTAAGAAGTGTGTGTCTCACTCTGGCTCTACTGCATGTATACTTAAGACAGACAAGTTTTCCATCTAAGACAGGGTCACATCGAAACAGAAGAATTAGCTTTTGTCCCTCACTGAAGCCATGTCTATCAGACCCCAAAACCCACCTACCACAAGCTGGCAAAGCAGAACACAACAGCTTGGCACACTGTTACTCTTACTCTTTTCCCATTTCTCCAAAGTCACCAAATCACATAATGATTTCAGGCGAGCAAGTAGTAAACTTAAATGCCTTTATTTTCCTATTTGTGTAAATGCATATGTATCTTAGGTTTTCTAAGGAAAAAGAAACATTTGAATGTTGTGAGCATCAGGTATAGGATGCTGCCTGAAAGAAAGTTATACTCAGGAGTCTTCTGTTTCTGTTAGTAAGACTCGTCATAAATATAGGAAGTATTAAAGTTAGAATATGCACAAACAAATGGTTCTCCAGGGTAAAAGGAAGTTTCTCCATACTCGGGAAGTGAGGGATATCGGTAAGGAATATTTAACTTGATAAAGAGGTAATATCAAGTTGCCTGAGATTTTATCAACATTCAGCTGAATATGGCAGATGATGAATTTTTTACAGTTTCTGACACAACATTTTTTTTATCTGGTACGTCCAACAACATTCTCTGTTTCTACACATTTGCCCATAATCTTCTTCCTCCTCTCTTACATTAATCATCTTCAGAAGACATGCAAACCAAGTGATTTTGCACAGTAGCTGTAACATGCCTCTTGCTGACAAGACATTTAAACTCCATATTTATCATGCACATTTAGGAGTAGGTCATCTCCACAGTCATCAAATCCAGCCACCTACACTTGGGTGTCCAAATGCAAAAAAATCCTCTAAGAACTCCCACCTTCTATATTTTGATGACCAAGCCTTTGCATCATCTCAAAAGAACACCAATGAAATTGATACACCCTGGTCTAGAGATGCCCCGAGCAGATTTATGATGTCATGTTACTTGTTAAATGTCTGTTTCTGACAAATCCAGTCTGGTCTTAAAGACAACAGAAGAGTGCCATTGGGTTTCATTAATTTTTTTTAAAGGATAATACTAATCTGGCAAAAGAATTTTTGACAAAGAGAGGCTTTTATCTCAACGCCACAGGCCTAACAAGTTCATCTGCATCACTTTCAAAATCCAAATAATGACATTTTAGAATTATAATCCACTTAGCTTTCCATTTTTAAAATCTCCTGGAATTGGTTAGCTGCTGCCTAATGTGATTCCAGAGCCTGTCTGTTCATATACAAATACCACCCTACCTTCTACTGCGAAGCTGTGATATCCAAGTTCAAAAGCAGTTTGAACAGACATCTTCAAGTAATAGGCTAAAATATCAGAAGCCTTATTTTCCAAACCTGAAATTGATGTTGGAAAGTAACATTTTCTCTTTGCTAGGCTAATCAGTCTGCAGCACTCAACAAGGAAAAAAAAAAATACTCAATTGTACAAACCATACTTAACTTAGCATATTTATAAGTAATAGAGAAGAAAAATTATCTTCCTTGTTTAAATGTTATGAATCTATTTCATCCTCCTTCCCCCTGAAGCTTATATTAAAATATCACTTCCACATTTGGATTTGGTTTTTATACCTTGAACGAGAAAGCCAACAAGACTTTCACTGCAAAATATTCATTAAGTGTAACTGCTGTTATATAAGCATAACATTATGCAAAGCTAGTACCTGCACATGGTAATGCTACAGATGTAGCCAAGCCCGAAGGTTTTGGTTTTACACTCTTCTGAAAAGTATGTTCAAGAGGGTTAACTACATTTTGGGCACACTCAGGAGCACAGTCTGAAGTTACTTTTTGATTCAATAACAAAAATCTCACATTCATTATAAAATCAGACCTACTCACCTTTGGAATATGAAAGAGGCTCTCGAACATGGTTCTTACAAAATAATGCTACACGTTCTGTGAAAGACACGTTCACTCCATTATATCACCTGCAGCTCCTGTATTCAACAAGTAGTGTTGGTACTCTCTTCTCTTCTGTGGGCTGAACAGCAGCCCCGTGATTTGCCAGGTAGCATCATCTGGCCCAGGGAACCCCCAGCCAGAGAGAAGCCAAAGCAGAGAGGGATAGAAGCGGCTGCAGATTCTCCCAGCCCTAGCAAAGCCCTGTACTCAAAAAGGTCCACAGAGGGCTGAATATAGATTCTCCAGCTCCTAATCAACATATTATTACCTTCTGAACAGAAATCCTCACTTTAAAGATTAAAACAAATCCAAGTATCTGAAATGGTCTGTTGTATCCAGAGTACTGCATTTCTGTTGCTACTACTGTTTCTGATGCCACTAGTCAGTACGATTTTCACAAGGTCACCTTGATGATCTTAAAATCTTAACTTACAAGTGTTGAAATCCCAAACCAACTCTCAACACTATGAATGATAACCACCAGATCGACAGTACTGAGCTCTCAGTTCCTCTTTGTTAACTCAGTATTAAGGGATCAGTGGCTAACCCTGCTGCCAGCTCCCCCTGTTAGTACACAGCGATCGCTACCACATGGCTGCCAAGACGTTCACAATTCCCAG
This sequence comes from Theristicus caerulescens, assembly GCA_020745775.1. NCBI lineage: Eukaryota > Metazoa > Chordata > Aves > Pelecaniformes > Threskiornithidae > Theristicus > Theristicus caerulescens. Next base: position 121,455,190 of record CM036559.1, on the reverse strand, counting down.
CAGGTACCTTATACGAATCACCAGTGACTCCATTTCTACGGACACCTCAAACAGGGAGCAAAGAAATGAATAGTACAAGCAACAGACTGTAGCACTTTTTAATCCTGTTGTTACATGTATCAGAGTTTAGCATGCATTAACATTAATCAGCCCTTTGATGGCACTAACCTCATTTCTGCTGTAGTAGCTGTAGCAACAAATGAACAACTTGCCTGGACTTTAGCAAAACAAAGCCTTGGTTTTTTTGAAATTCCAAATTTCAATGATAAATAGGCTACCTTCCTCCTCTGAGTTATTACAGGCACAAGTCAGTAAAATTAAGGTTCTTCAAGTCTATTATCTAGGGACTATAGCTAAAGCAACAATACTCCAAATTACTTCCATACCGCTGATTTTCTTATTACACAGGGACAGCTAATCAGTTCTAAACTAATGACAGATTTCAACCAAAACCCATGTTCCTACACACACCATCTAAAAGACAAATACACTCTCTCAAGATCAAGAAAATCTTACTAGGAATCTGCTGAATCACTGCACCTCCCCAAATCACATTCCCCATAGTGAACAGGACTTTAGACTCCTCTGTTTAATTAGTCACACTAATTTTAATAAAGTTACTGAAGAACTGTGGTCTACATGATGACAAGTGCTAAACTAAAAGAAAAGAAGAAAAAAAATCAATAAGCTTTTTGAAACAATGGGATAAAAAAAAAATTTAAAAAAAAGCAGTGCTAGAGTATTTCCCCTGCAGTCTATTATTTGGTTCAAAGAAACCAGACAAACTTGTTTCCATACCAAGTACGACATTATGAACTGCCCATTTTTTTCTTTCTACATTAGCCACTCCCCTGTTAATGAAAACAAAGTCAATCAACTATCTTCAAAAAGAAATTCTCCTGACTGCTATGGCTACTGTGTACTGTTTTATACTGTGCCTTATAGATCATTTATTCCTCTACTCAAATTGTTGATCAGATTGTACTATTCCTAGTAGGAAAGACCATTTTACACAGAACAATGGTGCTAGAGAAACCACACCGACGGCATTTTTCCTCTCTTGTCAGGTTCTGCTTAAGATGACTTAACCAGCCCAAAAAACTCAGCATTTCATCTGCTGTCCCTGTTCATAGCATTCAATAATCTGGCAGCTCTCAGATGCGTTCGCCCTGAATTAGCGTAAAGTATGTTTGGAATCAAGGAAACGGAAAAATGAGACCTCATAACTGTTTAAGACAAACTTATTGCATAAAATGAATCAACCATAATCAACTCCTCTGATAAAATTAAGACCTTAAGTCTTCTGTTTATAATGTAATTTTCAGATAGCTTCACAGAAATAAGCGTTATTTGCAAGATGTTCCAGAACAAAATCTAAAATCAAGCCTCTAACATCAAGACCAAGATTAGGGAAATCGATTCTGAGTGCCTGCAGTCAGACAGCAGACTAAGGAGCCAGTCTAATTCAATGGTGTGGTTTCTTTTCCTTATCAGAACTATTCAACCACATGGATATAAGAACAACAGTAATTAAGATACAGAGTAACAGGTTATCACAAATTAGCAACTGACTATGTGAATATTCTTAATCCATTGTAATGTGAATTGAAACGCATTAGCTTACATCTCAATGAAAGAATTTTAAACGTGTTTCGCTTCACGTTTGCAAGAGGTCACAAACACACATACACATATATATATATATCACAGTTCAGTCTATGATGGTAACTTACTGAGCTGTAATAACTAGTTATCAATTAAATGAATCACCAAGAACTGTATGAAAGACTAAGTATTTAAAGTGGAAACCTGTGTCTCACTTCACTCATCTTTTTCATTTCATGCTTAAACAACTTTATTTAGTACTGATTATTCAAATCCATAAAGCATTTTTTTTCTTCAAATCTTCTCTATGGTGCATGCAACGAAGAACGCACAGCAAACACTACATGTGTTCAAAATATCCCTGAGAGGCACAGGCATATTAATATCATTCTACATATAAGGAAGAAACATTAAGCTCTAGATTTTCACTTTTACTATAATTTTAATTTGTAAAGGTAGCCACATTATTTTAATGGTCTTGTGTAATGTACACACACACACAAAAAGTATATCAAACCATAATGAACATAAACATTTAATTAGTTTGTAAGCACCAGTAAAAAAGTGAAAAAACTAAAACACACTTCATTTGCTTTGAAGAGTAAGTAAATTATGATCAAGTAAGCAATTGAAACAGCTGATACAGAAACATATGCAATAACTGTATAACACTAATATCTAATAATATCAAGCAATATTTTTATGTTTTAAAGGTACAATTCAAATGAACCCTATGTTATATGCTCTTGAATAAAAGAAGGAAAAAAGTCTGGGGTTCTTAAAGATGGCATTAGTGACAACCAGGGATTCAATCAAGCACAACACTTTGGGCAGTTCGTCAAAGGTTTACATTGGAAGTCAATGTTACTACTGCTGATGTAAATTTAAGGAGCTGTCTAATGTGGGATCTAATGTGCCAGAATATAATTACCATCAATCAATTCCCTACCTATAATTCAGTAAACTACCGCTACCAAATGGTAAGCCTTCCACACTTCCCTGAGGCTCACGGGACTCTCATTTGGGATTTCCCGGCTACAAATACACACCCACATGCTATGCCGCACATGAACAACAAATCTAATACAACTGGGATATGCATCAGACCTAGTGTACATGACTTGCATTTACCCACATGCAGTAAGTGCAGCCTGTCCCAGACAGGCTATACAATTTAAGAGCAAGAAGCTTAGTGTAGCCCAATTTATCAGATTCACTGAGCGTGTTTTTTTGCTCAAGACCTGTAGGCATCAAACGATCCCAGAGAAATGGCTCATTTCCTATTACGGAACTTTCAGATGACAGAAGGAAAGATGTCCAGATACACTCAGATATATGGCAGCTAAACCTCTGCATCAGTCTGTTCACAGGTTGAGAAACAGTCGAGAACAGTTTGAGAAATGGAGACTCACAGTCACTAGATCCACATATACCGTGTGTGAAAACACACGTTTGTAACATAGTAGAGTTAAAAGTTTTTCCTGTTCAGCTCTTCTGGCAGTGATAATACAGCAGCAGGGTGAAATACTCTGTTTTAATGCAGTGCTGACAGTTCCAGAAAAGAGAAGAGATTTGAAAACTCTCCCATGTTATGTCAATGACAATCATTTCAGATTAATTGCATGCTGTTTGGGGGTTGGTTTGGTTGGGGTTTTGGAGGGTGGGGGTGTTGCTTTTTTTTTTAGTTTTAAGCATACAGTAATGCTTGCTGAAGTATGTAATTATATTAGTAACAAATCAAGTGTATATAGTAATTTCCCAACAGTTTAAAGACATTATGACCTACCATTCCCAGAAGCCTGTTTGGCTATTTTTTAAAATATGCCACGTGGAACAAAACTGCTATCTTGCAAACTTTGCTAGTGTAAGATGCAATCAGAAAGCCCTTAGAAACAGTAATAAGTGAGTAAGAGATTTTAAAAGATCTACTTTTTAAAACCCAATTTTCAGAGTGATAGATCGATCTAATTGACATGTTTCTGGAAACAATGAGGACTTGAGCTTCATTGTCAGAAGGCCATGAACCAAAAAATATTCTGAAATTTCTATCCTTTTTCTTATCATTTCCACCTATGTCAAGTCACATCTACAGACAAGTTTGAAGCAGGAAGAATAATGCATTTCTAATAAATCACTTTGTCCTCTGTGATCCCAAACGAAAAGAAGAATGCTGAATATATTTCTATTTTTACACCCTCATCGCCTAAAACTGAGCTGCTGAATCATTATAATTATAGTATCATCATATTATTAGCTGAGTATTATATTATTATATAACATATTATGATACTAGTTATTCTTACACTATTGTCTCAATTTATTTGGAACTAAAGACATTCTTGTAATTTGGGAAGGTGCTAAGTGTCCAAGTAGCAATCGGTATTCACCAAACTCCCCTTTGATGGGGATGTTGTGTCCTCAACTTTTGCCTTATTTGACAAGAGAAATTAACCTTTTTCATATCAACATGGGAGATTAGTGCTTCAACAAAAACAACTAAATAACAACAGGAGTAAAACTGCCTGTATCCTATTGTCCAGCACAGATTCATGCATTTTGAAGAGTCAGTAAAAAGCACTTACCACACCGATTCCTTCAAAAGCAAATATTGCAGTCCCAAAAAACAGTGGGTATTTCTTCCAGCCAACCACACGAGGCAGTTTTCGAGGATCTACTATATCCTGAAGAAACCAAAGCAAAACAGTGCTATGTAAAGCACATTAGCTGTTCCTACAATTTTGATTGATGCATTATGCTATAGGAAAGAAAACTCAGTACATGTTGACAGTGGTGCATACATTGCTATTTACAATCCCCGGTTGTCCTCCCAAACTTAGTCCTTTATACACATTCATAGCCACCTTCCCACCCACACACAGACATTTGCAGATACATTTATTCTAGGTTCACATTACTGACACTAGAAATTTTCATAATTATCACACTGGTGTATATGAGTGAGCATCAATTAAAACAAAAGGGAAAGCTCACACCTCAAGCTTATTCTTCTGCAAATTTATGCTATTCTCAGAGTATTGCATTTTCTTATCTGCTTTCATACTGCACAGATATTCTTCACAACCTTAAGGGACAGTAAAAGAAAATCTTTTTAACACAAGCTGAGTTCCTGCAGAACAATTAATTACTCTCTATCTCCTCCAATCTCTCCTATGTAACTTCTCCTGCCTCCTTGCCCAGCCAATACCTCTCTCTGGCTTTTCTGCCTTCCTCCCCATCCTCCACTTCCCACTCGTTTCATACACCCATGTGAAAGCTTTCTCAAACAATAGTGGCACTCACCACTTATCTACATCATGTGTGCAACTGTGTGCACTTATCACTTTTCAAAAATCATAAGGAAGAAAAATGTACAGGTTTCTAGATGTGATTTTTTTTTAGCCATCAATTTAATTTCTTCCATTATTAAATGCCTCCAAATATAAAAAACAGCAGCAACCCAGAAAAATGCAGGACCTATTCAACTTCTCAGGAAATGGAAGTCTGCAATATGTATTCTTAAAGGGCAACTCAAATTTTTCCTGATTGTAATGGAGAAACGCTAGAAACAAACATTGCAGTTGAAACTGTTCTGCTGCTGCAACAAAATGATCGACTGCAGATTACAGCCTTGCAAGTTCTGTGTGCGACCCATAAAAATTCACATATTCTTCCACTCAAGGATTCCAAGTCATTACAATACATATTTTTATTATCTTAAGTGCAGCAATATTATCCTTTCTTTCAAAAGTACTGTAAAAGTCCATGTTTAAAGCATGTCTCAAGTATTAAGGCACCTCCTTAAATTAAGATGCCTCAATAAAATGCAAGATAATTCTGCCTTTCAGAAATTGTCCATCTGTACATATCTATCAGAGACCAACTGCCACATGCAACAAATACAACTCGCCACACTGGAAAAAAAAAGATAATAAACTTTTTTATACTTACTCTAACAATATACTGGTAAATGATCACCAGGCTGACAGCCATGGACAGATTGGCAAGCAATGAAAGCAAGGACAGGCTCTTAAGGTCACGAATAAAGACTAGGAGGATCAGGAATGGCAGGAAACACAGCATGTATATTCGTAAATCAGTACTCCTTTTCTCAAAAGAACTGCTGGTGGCACTGACATTTATGGTAGCAGTCTTGTTTTCCAAGAATCCTTCATGGACCTGTAGGGAAAAAAAAAAAACACAAAAAACACCAAAAAACATGTTAAACAGTGGTAGCACTGAGTCTCTGTATTCAGTCACATCGCTGTTTTTCTATAGGGGAATTTGTCCCTCTGCTTTACCTGCTGAGTGTCAGGCGTTTTAGGACCCTTGTACTCTCAGTGTACAAGGCACTTTAAGCAAGTGTTTCATCCTTAAGACAAATTATGAAATCAAGACCTGAAAGCGTCTTTATCCCACCACTGACTAAAGAGGAAATCCACATGAGCAGTTTAGACCAGATTCCTTTAAGAAAGGGAAAGTGTGACAAAATGAATGTAAGCGAGATGGATCTAGGCTTAAATACTTGAGTTTGAATTTTCCTAAGGAGAGTAAGGGGGTTAGATGACCATGCTATCGTACCTGAGTTCAGTGCCTAATAACCTTATGCCTTTGCCATGCACATCATACAACCATACATACAAAGTAATGTTAGAATATGAACCTGCCTTTCTTTTAATTCAAATTATTTTATTTTTCACTCTTCACTCTTTTATTAACCAACATTAACTCAACTTTAAAAACCATGAGCTCTGAGACAGTTGAGTCCTGCATCCATTAAATTTATACAAATTAATGCCCAACAGATAAACAGTAGTACACAATATGAAAGTGTATTAGGTTTTTTTAATATAACATTACAATGGTTGCCTATGGTGCAATTCAGAAGACTGAGTTTGGCACTATTCACAACTCTCATTGCTTCTTTTGGAAAAATGTTAATGTGGCTGTAACTGCCAAAATTTATTTTGTGCCAAATTTTATTTTGTGCTATGCGCACACCATGATCAAAACGTCAAGAACTGGTGGTTATTCTGCTTGCTGCAAAATGATAACAGTTCAAATCCATTTGTTTTAAATCTTATTATGCCTTGTCCCTAGGAGTGTATCCTTTCCTCTTCCCTTCCATTGCATTCGCCATCTTAGAAATCGGCACATGACTGTGCTTAATATGTTCATGCTGCGGAAAGCCTCTGGCCTGATGACTACAACAAGATACCTAGACAGTGAAAAAAATAAATAGTTCCTTATAGCACAAAGAGACTTAAACAAAAATGGGAAATCAATATATAACAAAACAACTGAAGACAATACTCTGACTCCTAAGTACTGTCAGACAACCAACACTATAGCCACAGTCTTAAAACTTAATATAGAACTGAACTCAGAGGAAGACTGTATAACTCTATAATTCCAGGAAGTTTACAAGTGTAGCAATGATTAAATATTATTACCCTTATCACATAGTTCACAGGCATGGTCCCAAGACTGATTAATTTATGGGCAATTCTTTCAACATGGTTTGTTCTTTAAAATGTCAGTTATTATCTGTGCAAGTGAAATAATAAGATCATAGATCCGGCCTCAAAAATCCACACATTGAGCTGTTACAATAACAGGGGCAAGTATTACCATTACAATGTACGTTTTTATGAAGCCACAGCAGTCCTAAGCAAACACCACAATTACCAGTACGTACTGTCATCTATTTTATTTTATAGGTCACAGTAACTCAGGGCTATTAATTTTTTACTTTGAGGAAGAGGACGAAGTGGAGAAAAGAGAACAAGCTGGAGAAGCTTGTGGCCTACGCCGTCTCAGAAGAGACTCAAGCCATGGTTTCCAGTCAGACGAGAGCCATTGCCAGAAGGGATGTGGCGACGCAGACAGAGCTCCCACTAAAACATGCAGCCACCCAGGTCTCTGGCTGCAGGGAGTGCCAGAGCCTTGCTCTGGTAACAGAGGGTAGCCGAGACAACACCTACGTGAGGTGTGAGCAGGTGGAGGATCTGCTCAGCATGGTGGCTGAGCTGAAAGAGGAAGTTGCAAGGCTGAGGAGTATCAGGGAGTGCGAGAGGGAGATAGACTGGTGGAGCCACTCCCTACCATCCCTGAGACCAGCACACCAGATGGAACCACCAAGAGAAGGAGAGGCTCCCCTACCCTCTTGCCACCAGGCAGAAGGAGGGGACCTAAGAGATGGAGGGGGATGGAAACAGATCCCTGCTCGGCGCAGCAGGCGAGTCCTCTCCCGGCCTACCTCACCTCCCCAGGTGCCCGTACACAATAGGTATGAGGCTCTGGACCTTGAGGGCCAGGAGGACGAAGAAGCTGACAGTGAACCATCCAGGGGGTTGACTAGGGGGAACCAGTCAGCCCCACGCATCACAACAACCACTGGTAAGAAAAAAAGAAGGGTAATTGTCATAGGAGACTCCCTTCTGAGGGGAACAAAGGGCCCGATATGCCAACCGGACCCATCCCATAGGGAAGTCTGCTGCCTCCCTGGGGCGAGGATAAGAAACATTACTAGGAAGCTCCCTAAGCTGGTAAAATAATCTGATTATTATCCGTTATTGGTTGTACAGGTTGGCAGTGACGAGGTAGCTGATAGAGGTGTAAAGACCATCAAAAGGGATTTTAGAGAACTGGGGCAGTTACTTGAGGGATCAGGAGCACAGGTGGTGTTCTCCTCCATCCCGTCAGTAGCTGGGACGCATACGGAAAGGAACAGGAAGACCCATCTCATCAACACATGGCTCAGAGGCTGGTGCCAGAGGTGGAACTTTGGGTTTTTCAACCATGGGGAAGTTTACATGGCACTGGGCCTGCTGGAGGCAGATGGGGTTCACCTGTCGCCAAAGGGGAAAAGGATTCTGGCTCAGGAGTTAGCAGGCCTCATTGAGAGAGCTTTAAACTAGACTCGAAGGGGGAAGGGGATAAAACCAGTCCTGCTAGGGACGAGCCCAGGGGTGGCATGCCTGTGTCGGAGAAGAGATCGATAGCCCAACTCAAGTGCATTTACACCAATGCACGCAGCTTGGGCAATGAGCAGGAGAAGCTGGAAGCCATTGCGCGGCAGGGAAACTATGATGTTGTTGCCATTACGGAAACATGGTGGGACAACTCACGCAATTGGAGTGCTACAATGGACGGCTACAAGCTCTTTAGAAGGGACAGGCAAGGAAGGCGAGGCGGCGGGGTAGCCTTGTACGTCAGAGAGTGTTTTGATTGTCTTGAGCTCAACAAAGGTAACGACAAGGTTGAGTGCTTATGGGTAAAGATCAGGGGGAAGGCCAACAAGGGAGATATCCTGGTGGGAGTCTGTTATAGATCACCCAACCAGGATGAGGAAGCAGATGAAGTTTTTTACAAGTGGCTGGCTGAAGTCTCAGAGTCTCTAACCCTTGTTCTTGTGGGAGACTTCAACTTACCAGATATCTGCTGGAAATACAACACAGCAGAGAGAAAGCCGTCTAGGAGGTTCCTGGAGTGCGTGGAGGATAACTTCCTGACGCAGCTGGTAAGCGAGCCAACCAGGGGAGGTGCCCCGCTGGACCTGCTGTTCACAGAGAAGGCCTGGTGGGTGATGTGGTGGTCGGAGGCCGTCTTGGGCACAGCGACCATGAATGGTAGAGTTTTCAATTCGTGGAGAAGTAAGGAGGGGGGCCAGCAAAACCACAACCCTAAAGTTCAGAAGGGCAGACTTTGGCCTGTTTAGCAGTTTGGTTAACAGAGTCCCTTGGGAGGCAGTCCTGAAGGGCAAAGGAGTCCAGGAAGGCTGGATGTTATTCAAGAGGGAAGTCTTAAAGGCACAGGAGCAGGCTGTCCCCATGTGCCGCAAGTCGAGCAGGCGGGGGAGAAGACCGGCCTGGCTGAACAGAGAGCTCTATCTGGAACTCAGGAAGAAAAGGAGAACCTACCACCTTTGGAAAAAGGGGCAGGTGACTCAGGGGGACTATAAGGATGTGGTGAGGATATGCAGGGAAAAGATTAGAAAGGCGAAGGTCCAGCTAGAACTTAAACTGGCCACTGCTGTCAAGGACAACAAAAAATGTTTCTACAAGTATATCAGCGACAAAAGGAGGGCTAAGGAGAATCTCCCTCCTTTGTTGGATGCGGAGGGAAACTTGGCCACGAAGGATGAGGAGAAGGCTGAGGTACTTAATGCCTTCTTTGCCTCAGCCTTTAATAGTCAGACTGGTCATCCTCAAGGTTTTCATGCCCCTGGGCTGGGAGATGGAGATAGGACACAGAATGAAGTCCCAGTTGTCGAAGAGGTGGCAGTCACCGACCTGCTCCTCCACCTAGATGCCCACAAGTCAATGGGGCCAGACGGGATCCACCCAAGGATACTGAGGGAACTGGCAGAGGAGCTTGCCAAGCCACTCTCCATCATTTATCAGCAGTCCTGGTCAACCGGAGAGGTCCCAGATGTCTGGAAGTTAGCTAATGTGACACCCATCTACAAGAAGGGTCGGAAGGAGGATCCGGGGAACTACAGGCCTGTCAGCCTGACCTCGGTGCCGGGGAAGGTCATGGAACAGATCATCCTGAGTGCCATTATGCGGCATGTGCGGGACAACCAGGGGATCGGGCTCAGCCAGCATGGGTTTATGAAAGGTAGGTCCTGCTTCACTAACCTGGTCTCCTTCTATGACAAGGTGACCCGCTTAGTGGATGAGGGGAAGGCTGTGGATGTTATCTACTTGGACTTCAGTAAGGCCTTTGACACCGTCTCCCACAGCATTCTCCTGCAGAAGCTGGCTGCTCACGGCTTGGACAAGTGCACTCTGAGCTGGGTTAAAAACTGGCTGGATGGCCGAGCCCAGAGAGTGGTGGTGAATGGAGCCACATCCAGTTGGCGACCGGTCACGAGTGGTGTTCCCCAGGGCTCAGTGTTGGGACTGGTCCTGTTTAATATCTTTATTGATGATCTGGATGAGGGGATTGAGCGCACCCTCAGTAAGTTTGCAGATGACACCAAGTTGGGTGGGACTGTTGATCTGCTGAGGGGTAGGAAGGCTCTACAGAGAGATCTGGACAGTCTGGATTGTTGGGCCGGGGCCAACTGTATGAGGTTCAACAAGGACAAGTGCCGGGTCCTGCACTTTGGTCATAACAACCCCAGGCAACGCTACCGGCTTGGGGAGGAGTGGCTGGAAAGCAGCCTGGCTGAAAAGGACCTGGGGGTGATGGTTGACAGCCGACTGAACATGAGCCAGCAGTGTGCCCAGGTGGCCAAGAGGGCCAATAGCATCCTGGCTTGCGTCAGGAATAGTGTGGCCAGCAGGACCAGGGAGGCAATAGTGCCCCTGTATTCGGCACTGGTGAGGCCACACCTCGAATCCTGTGTTCAGTTTTGGGCCCCTCACTTCAAGAAGGACATCGAGGTGCTGGAGCGTGTCCAGAGAACGGCAACGAGGTTGGTGAAGGGTCTAGAGAACAAGTCTTACAAGGAGCGGCTGAGGGAGCTGGGGTTGTTTAGTTTGGAGAAAGAAAAGGCTGAGGGGAGACCTTATCACCCTCTACAACTACCTGAAAGGAGGTTGTAGTGAGGTGGGGGTCGGTCTGTTCTCCCCAGTAACAAGCGATAGGACGAGAGGAAATGGCCTCAAGCCGTGCCAGGGTAAGTTTAGGTTAGATATTAGGAAAAACTTCGTTACTGAAAGAGTAGTCAGGCACTGGAACAGGCTGCCCAGGGAAGTGGTTGAGTCCCCATCCCTGGAGGTATTTAAAAGACAGGTAGATGCAGTGCTTGAGGACATGGTTTAGTGGCGGACTTGGCAGTGGTAGGTTAACGGTTGGACCTGATGATCTTAAGGGTCTTTTCCAACCTTAACAATTCTACGATTCTATGATATGGTCGGCAATCAAGCGATCACTGGGACTGTGATACTTTCATGAGGCAGAGGGAGTTGGTTGATAATGTAAAACCAAGTGTATGTAAACCAAGTCATTCAAATTGGCAAGTTTGCCAAAACTCAGACTTTACAAGTCTAGGAGGAAAAAAAATTGCACAATTCACTTTATTTCCATTGTTTCAAACAATCCACGAACTCAGGAAGACAGAATTAATTTAAAATTCTTTTCTCTGTAGCAAAAAGCACTAGATATATTTTTTCATTATGAAAAAGGGAAAGATAAAAGATACAATTCTGCAACTACGTGTTTTCCAGCAATCTCACTTTAAATGAAAACAGAGGACACCAGCCATTATGGAAACACTGAGGGTTTCCGCCTTGCAAGAATCCTAAGTGTCACTTACAAGATATTTAACATCTGTCAGTTTTCATTAAGGTAATATTTTTAGAAAGCTACTAGGAAGAGCTACATACATTTAGAACTGAATTCCAGTGAATTCACGCAGCTACAATAACTCCACTTTGCCAAGCAATATGTCAAACATTTAACCAAATTACTTCCCTAATGCCACATGAAGTAAAGCTCTCTGTAGAAGTTTCCTGCTTTCCCACCATACTTAAAAGAGAAATGCAGAACAAGCACTTTAAGAGCTTTTCACTTTAACAACAGCCTCGTGTGTTTACTTGCTTGCATGCATTTGCAGGTAGCCAGAGCTGCTCTGCACACAAGGACGTGCAAGAGGGTTTTCCAAGACTTACAATGTGATTTGAGCATGTAAGTCCCATTGAAAATCTCAGCTACAATAAATATTTAATCTAGCATGCCTTCAATTCATACAAATATCTGTAGCCTGATGCACTATTAGAAAAAAAAAAAATAAAATATTTATTCCTTTAAAAAAAAAAAAAATTACAGCAGGCAGGATACAGTTCAGGTTCTAAAATACATTTTTAAAATACCACAGTACAAACCAGCTTCTACTCAAATCATTTCAAGCATTCAACCACTTCAGTTTTCTCTTAAGACAGAGGCATTCCATTTCTATATACAAACCTCAATATAAAATTCCTAAAATTAGAAATGTTTGATTTTTTTTTTCTGTTAACACCACCAAATTCCAACTAGATATTCAACTGGAGTTTACTGGCTAATACAGCTGGAAAATGTAATATACAATATTCTATATAATTCTACTCAAGTTTAGGCCTACTGTGATCAGCTACCCTGATGATGGGCTTAAGATGAGATCATGCCTCCATGTTGTGTTAGGTAAGTGTGGTCATACAAAATAGCCTCTATAATTATCTCCCTTTTACTTTCACAAAAATACTGAGGAAAGCACAGAGAAAGAACATACTGCAGCTGCACACAAACTTTCCACAACCATCCTCAGATGAATGAATATTGATGCAGAATCGGCAAAACACAGCCAACTAAAATGACCAGACTGTGACTCCCTGGCCCTAGCTTCCCACCCTCCATTTGCACGTTTCAGACATGAGTTATAGTCCTACAATAAACCACAGCACTGTAGTCTGCTTTACAATACTGTAAGCATGGTAACCCTTCTCCCCGCACTCTTCCCTGCCCCAGCATTCACCAGAGCAGGGAAATAGAGGCCAAATGGATTCTCAAAAATGTCATGACTTGCAGGAGCCTGCATCAGATCCTGTTCCTTGAAATACAGTTTAAAGAAAGAAGCCAGGGCATCAGACATTCTAGCCGGGAGGGAAAAAAAGAAAAAAGATGAAATTCTGAACCTGCTCAGCACAGATTAGTATTTTGAGTAAACCAGATTTGCAATCACAGTTGTCTTGGTCCCAGCTATGAAAAGCACCTACTTCTTGTAGGTTTTTAACCCAAAAGCTGCAATTCTAGGTGTGGAATAAATGCCAGTTCTACAAAATTCACAAAGTCTTCCTGCTACCCCTTCCTCTCTTCCACACCATCTCGCATTTGAGCCTCTCTGCCTTGCCAAGTCTCCTATCTACCAAACAAAACATTGTATTCTCAACAGTCTTCTCCACTACCTCATCCAAAAATGGAGGTTTGGATTATTCTGTGATTCAGTGAATTTAGGTTAGACAGGACCTCAGGAGGTCTATAGTTCAATTGCTTGCTCACAGCTTCATCAGCTATGAGGGCAAACCAGATTGTTCCTCTCCCCATTCTCCAGCTGGGTCTTGAAAACTTCTAAGGATGGAGACTGCACAGTCTCTCTGGGCAACTGGTTCCAGTACTTGACTGTCTTATAGTTTTTCTTTGCCTCAGGTCAGAAAATCCTGTGTTATTTTATGACCACTTTCTCGTGTCCTCCCACTTGACCTCAGTAAAGAGCTTGGTTCCATTTTCTAGACAACCTCTTTGCAGTCCTGGAGGGCTGCTGTTAGGTCCTCCAAAAGCCAGTTCTTCTCCAAGCTGAACAAGCCCAATTTCCCCAGCCCTCACAGGACAAGTGCTCCAGCCCCAATCATTTCAGCAGCCCCCCCCCGAACTCACTCCAGTTTGTCAATGACTTTCCAGCATTGGGGATATCCAAAACTTGACAGAGTATTTTAGATGTGGTCTAAAAAATGCAAAGTAAAGGATGATAATCACTTGCCTCAATCTACCAGTAATTGTCCTGTTCACACAACCCAGGATGCCATTGGTTCCCTTTGCTGCCAGGGCACACTGCTGGCTCATGATCATGACCACTACCCTCTGAGCCTGCCCATACAACCAGCGGGTTTTTTTTCCACAGCTAGTTGTCCGTCCATCCACCCATCCATCCATCCAGACCATAACAGCCTTACTTGGATATAAGGATATTGTCAGAGACAGCATGAAAAACCTTGCTAAAGTCAAGATGACATCTAGTGCTTTCTCATCATGTACAAATTCAGACTTTTTTTCTTATAGAAGGCAATCAAGTTGGTCAGTCCCTTGGTAAATCCATGCTGACCGGTTCCAGTCACATTATTCTCCCTCATGTGCCCAGAAATGTGCTCTGAGAAGACTCAGTCCCTGATTTTCAAAGTGACTGAAGAGAGGCTGACTGGCTTGTAATTCTCCAAATTATTCTTTTGGCCTTTTATGAAGATAAGTACGACATTTGCCTCTCCTCGGTTCTCATGGACCTCGCCCGCTGTATGGTCTTTCAAAGACTTCAGGTTTCTCCCAGCACTCTTGGATAGAGCCCACCTGGTCCCAGACTTCCTCCTTTCTCTTTGTCTTCAGAGCACAGCAGTAACACTGCTTTAACCAGATTTCAGCAATATAAGGCAGGGTAATTCCTTACTCTCTTCCCATCTTTGCTCTGTGTGATGGCAGCTGTCATCGTATAAAGGTATTTTGTAACTCTACTCAGAAAATGGAACAAACCTTATTTATTTGTGATAGCCTTCACCCTAGTGAGATTTGACCAACCCCAGAGGATTATTCTGCTGTAAGTCTTTAGGTAAATAAAAAAAGAAAGTCAGAGCCCTACCTGAAACAGCCCTGCTTCCCAAACCCTATCCTATGGAGGATTATGGCTTTGTATAGAGAAAAAACACGTGAAATGGTTAGTTAAGTTTCACTTATCCCCTAATAACTGCTGAAAGTGCACACGCTTATCCCAGGCAGAGTATTTGAGAGATCAGCTTGCCATCAGATGAAGAGGTTACTGTGAACTGTAACACTGCTAAAGACAGCAGTACTGTCTGGGTGAGGAGGAGGTCTCTGAAATTTACTCTCCACTAGCTATAACTTGCGTGCAGCAGAATGTGAAGCCCATGACTTCCAAATTAGTATTTCAATTTATTAAAAAAAAAAGAAACTTTTGCAAGTTTCAGTTCAACTGTTGACTATTTCATTATGTCCATTATACACGGGTTTTTGCATTACTAAAATACTTTGGGAGTGAATTTTATGTACACATACATGCATATGGATATACCATGTAACTGATACTATGGACACAGTTATACTGACACAAAAGCACAGGAGGATAGTTTATTCACTTTTGTGGATATATATACCTTTTAATCAACTTCATATCAATAAAGCAGCTTTAACAGCATCAGTCAGGGCAGTACCACTTATAGGTTTAGGCAAGGCCACAGGAAATATCCATACTGCAGAAGTGGATTCTGAGACATGACAGAATAGTGATTCTGTACATTGACTCAGAAGAGGCACACCAGATAAGATCCAGCAAAGGTTAATCTTTTAGGAGAGCTAAACAAACAGGCAAGAGTGACTGACAGGTAGAAGAAAGCTGAATCAGAAAGCAAAATGCAAAAATTATAAAAAGGATCATTATTCTCCCTCTTGGAGTGGAGCAACTGGCTGTGGGAAATTTGACAGTAAAGAGCAGCAGAGGAAAACTCTAATGAAGATGAGATTATATTGATTTCTTCAGGTGCAGGCTAACATTACCGTCACTATGAAAGTGTTTTACTAGATTTTTTTAAAAAATTAACCAGATAACACTTAAAACTGTTCTAACAAGTAACAAAACACAAAGCAGCGTGAGGACTTTTTTTTTTTTTTTAAAACTCTTTCTCATATGCTGTTTAGCTCAGTGCAAGCTGATTGTGTTAGGACGGACTATGACTCACTATCTGTCTAATCTAGTCTCCTAAATATTAGAATTAATATCATCTCGGATTCCTATTCTGGATAACAATCGCTTTCAGTCTCCTGCTGCTCTCTGCTAGCACGTCACTGCATACGGCAGTCAGGCTGGGCCAAGAACAGCAGACATTATATCTGTCTTTTTCCTAAACAAAACCACATAATCTGAAATATCTTTGGAATGTCAGCCAACCTAGACAAATCTTTTCACTTATCCATCCAATGGAGCTGTTCTTGAAAAAGGCATACATACCTATTCTTTTGTATACATCACAGAGCCCAGTGAATATTGTTCAACTTCCAATCTGAACACACATTATCTGTGTTTTGTTCTGTGCTTACCATGGCTGTACCTGGGAGTTCCACAAACATTTCCCTAAACCACATTAGGAAACAGCATTATGGTTTTAGAAAGGAAGTACACAGCCAGTGAAGTCACTAGGCATAGTGATTATGAAGGCTAGTGATGTCTCCAGTCACAAGGTGACTTCATCAGAAGTCACTTCAGTTATTCATGCATGAACTTACATGATGATGTCATGTCTGAAACAGCTTTCTTTACAGGAGTGCTTCACCTAATGTCTCATTTACGTAGCCCAAGCACAGCATCCACCAACTTCAGCTGTATCCAGGAAGATCAAACGCTTGTGCAAGTCTGGTTATCAAGATTCCTTATGTCAGGCACCCAGAAAACGACTAATGCACAGCTAGTGACTGCAGAAAATTCAGTTCAACTGATGAACACACTTCTTACAAGAATTATCTCAGAAGCAAGAAATAATTCTATTTCCTTAGTCTCTTCAACCGAGATCACTGTTTCCTCGCCTGTATCCCAAAACCCGCTCTTTTTGTCACAGTCCACAGACTTTTCAACATCTAGTGGGATCGAAACAGTAGCTCTGAATTCATTGGTTCCTCCTAATTCTTTCCTCATTCAGCTCAGAGCAACAGCCAGTACAATACACAAGGCCAGATCAGGCACAAAACCAGTATGTTATCAGGCAGATAAAGACTGTTGTGTAATCCTGTAATTTGGCACGAACAGGCCAAAGAAATGTTTCACAGTTCATTTAGTTATGGTATTTCATTATTACTCAGTACTCAACTTTGCAACATTTTTAACACTTCTAGTTTTATGTCTAAGTACAATTTCCTAAATTCTGGGAGGTTTTTTCCTTTTTACAAAAACTGCAAAAAAAAAAAATATTGAAATTCTGTTATGTAGCATCCCACTGATGGGTCGTCTTTGAAGTGCTAAAGATCCAATAAAGTGCTCCCACACAGCACAAACGTGTTTTCATTTTTTACCTTTATCAGCAAACAATAAGGACACTTTCTCAGAGAACTCAGCAAACATTCACGAGCAAGCTGATAAATGCCAAGACACTTGACTTAAGGTCTTCAGTTGTTCAACCAGGAAAAGCGAAATATCTATGGCATGAAAGGGCCCCCATGAAAGGGCCATGCTCTTTTGGGCACAGATTCTTTTTTCTATCCCGGTGTGTTCCTGCTCCGGTTTTGCTGAAGTCAACCTCCAGCTGTTTATGCCAGTTTTATCATTCCTCTCCAATTCCAGACACCTTCACCTGTAAGCCCCTTATTTGCATGCTGCCAGACTTAACCAGAACTCTCGCCACCAACCTGAGTTTCTTTGGTGCCCCAGGAAAATATTTCTCAGGAAAAGCTTCATTTGAAATTTGATGTAACTGGAAATAGGGTCTTGTAGCACAAAGTGTCTGGAAAACACTAATGTAATGCAACCAACATTGTTATAATCCCACAGACACTAATCAGAAAAGATTTAGCACCAGAAGCTATACTGCATATCCATTAGTGAGAAGGGTATATCAAACATTTCACAGAATTCAAAAGATGAAATAAATATTTAGACTCACATGCACCACTGTGTGTCTAAATAAATATTTACCTCAAAGTAATCTGGACTGATGAATATTCCATTTATGTGCCAGAACTGTTTTAAAATGCTTTGTCACATCTTAGTTCTCTGAAACAGTAAGTAAAGTGAAGGAAGAGACTACTAAATTTGGGTTGGTACTAGTTTTAACTAAGAATATCAAAGAAAAGATCTCAGTGGAAGTTCCCACTGGTTCCAGTGGGCTTAATTTGCACACACCAACATGCAAACATCATCAGAAGAGTACGGATCATAATGCAGAGGTATTGGTCAAGGTATTAGTGGTATTAGTAACATTACTGCTATGTTTTTCCTTTATTTCAGTTCCCCACCCCCCCATTCCCTCTATTCACCTGCCTTATCCTTCTGTACCCCAAATAATTAAATTTAAAGCAGTAACGATTTGTGTTCTTTGGTGCCCTCTACGGGACAGATTTCTGCAACATAAAGTTGCCAGGAAGAAACCACAGCCTTCTCCCTCCCAGAGGAAAGAGCATGGGGCAATCTGAATCAAATACACTTGGAAGTGGGGCTTCTGAATTGCTGGTGACTTTAGTTCATTCACAGGGTACGTCATGCATCTCTGCAGCCACTGCTTTTGCAGGGGTTGCTTTTCTATAAGATCTTGCAACCTTTCTTCAAGAAAGCAGCAACAGGATTCATGAAAAGGTTTTGATTTTTTCAAAATCTACAAAAGCCCAGGTCAGTAAGTGTTCAGTCTTGCCTTTTGCTTAAGGTCAAAACATATATATAACAACTGGTTGACCAGATATGTATTTGATAGGACAGGTTTCAATTTGAACTTACATTACAAAGGATGCAATAAAAATCCCCACTTCAGAAGGCCAGCAAAAGGACATCAGATGTAAAAAAGGATTTTTTGGTATTGAGATAGATTGTGACAGTGGGACTGTAGTTTTTAAGGGTTTGGGTTTTTTTTTTTCTCTCCCAAGATGCAAATTACAGAGTATTCAGCTTCCAAATACACAAATTCACCTCATCTTAACAGAATCTTAATCTGTAGAACTTGGAATACTTTTTAAACACAATATAAACATTCATCTACAAGGGGAGGAAAAAAACACACTATCTTCTATGTACTAACTGCCCAAGGGGACACTCTTCTTCCTAATGAAAATAAGTTAAGCTATGCCAAGACACCATTATTCTACCTTTGGGGTAGAATAAGAGTCCATACGGATGACTGATGCTCAGTAACCTGCCATACCTTATTCCTCACCCACTTCACTAATTGCAGAAGCACACATGTTTAGACACAGGCCCAGATTCATCCTCATTAGCTTTATGCCAAGCGACTAACCATAATCTTATGAGCAGAAAAGACAGCAGAGTACATTAGTAGAGTCCTGGCATCTTAACGAGCCCATGGAGAAGGGAGCAGCACAAGCTCAAAGTGCCTGTGGCTCCTGTGCTGGCTGACCTCCCGCAGACTACCTGCTCAGACAGACAAACTGCCGACTGCAACTGCCGGGTGTGCAAAGAGGAAGGACCAGCAGACATCAGCAACCCCATCAACAGAAAAATCTCCACCAATGAGAAAAAGAAGAGCTTAGAAGGACTGGAGAATGAGAGGCAAAAAACATGGATGAAAGCAGAAGCAGCTGTCATGAAAGCGATAGGTATGGTTTTGTTTGGTTTTCTCAGTGATGGATGGTTGTGGGGGAGAAAAGGGGTATTTTACTGAAAGGTTTGGGGGTTGTCTGCGAGGTATATAGGTATTTGTGGTTCTGGGGGTTCACCTGCAATTTTTAATTGACTTTTTTATAAATATGGCATGACAAAATATTTGATTTTTTAGACATCCTTAAATAAATCGACTTGCACAAATGAATCACAGTATTTTTCTCATAATTAATATTCAATCCATTTAAAAAACCTATTTAAATGTGTTTGCATATGTTTAATATTACATAGTATACGTGTAATAGTATTTACAGTAAAGCACATGAAATGCTACATGAGCAGTGCTATTTAATATTTTCTTTAATAACACAGATGATGTAGTAAGCACGGTTTAAACATCTATTCCAGAAGGAAAGTGAAAGAATGCTGAAGAATAGGATTAGGATTAAAATTAAACCTTGAGAACTGTTCAAAATCAATCCAGTAAGGAAAAATAAAGGATTCCATAGGTAAGCAGAAACCAACTGTACAGAAAGAAGAACCAGGAGAATTGCCTAGAATGCAGCTCTGCAGTAAAGGATCAAGAGACCACAGTGGATCACAAGTGAACCATGAGTTAGCAATGGCATGGTCCTGCAAAATGACCATTATACTGAAGTGTCAAGTCTGGAATATGATCTGTAAGACCCGTGAAATAACCTTTCAGCTCTATTGGTCACAAGCAAAACTTCAACTTGAGTAGCATAACCAACTTCAGGGATAAAACTTGGGAAAAAAAGAGAGAGATGTGACCAATGCAGAGCATTCACAGAAAAGTAAGAAGAATGATTAGATTCTATCATGTCTCCCCTCTATTAGATAGAGGGGGGAGACATGATTACAATATTCAAAAATATAAAAGGTATCCACAAATAGAAAAGAATAAATTACTTATAGCTAGAATACGAAATAAAGGACTTACAATGCCAATAAGAAATTTTAAGCTTCCAAAAGAGGAAGCTGTCTAACAGATAAGAAAGCATTGGAACTGACTACTTAGGACGCTGCAGAAATTTCATATGTCAGGCATTTTTAAGAACAAAAATCAGGATTGTTTTAGATACAATGGATTCTATGGCAGATGAGACGATTCTAGAAAAGGGAAGAGACTGAACAAGAACCAAAGAAAGATTCCAGTAACATGAAAAGGGAATAATATGCCCAGGAGGTCAGGGGAAAAAAAGGAAGTCAGCAAAAGGCCTGGCAAAAGATCAGTTTCAGCCTTATTTTCTATCATTTCCACAATTAATTTTTAAATTCAACAAAAAAATCAGAGGGCAGTGAAGCCACAAACACTTGCACGAGATCCGAATTTAGATCACCTTGCACATTGCTCCTTTTTACCAAAAGCTCTTTTGGGGAAACCATGGTAGAACCCATTCTGTGCATCTCTCAGCTTCACATTTTAAAAGTAGTTCAGTTGGACTTTATAAGGATAGGAAATAAAAGTGAGGAAAAATGAATTTAAAACCATAACTGTTTCCATACAGTAACATTACTCACTTGTTTCACATTTTCTGCCAAGAACACAACATAAACGCTACAAAATCCCAGCTGTGTTATCACTAGGAAAAAGTCGACAATATACCTGAGGAAGAAAAAACAAACATACATTATACTTAGGATCCAAACAATTAACCCATTTCTACCTAATATGCAATTACTACTCCTTTTTACAGTAGTCAAAATGCTGGATTCAAATGCCACATTAATCTTATGAGCACTGCAATGCAGGTTCTTCTTATGGCAAAACAGAGGGGTTTTGTATGTGTTTGTTTAAGGTAACGTTGAGTAGGCATAGAAGTTTCTAAAAAAAAAAAAGAAGGTACTCACATATTTTAAAGTGACATAAAATGAAATTCAAAGATTTAACAATGTGGTACAAATATAAACAACAGACATATATATTCAATGCATATATAAATTCAGCAGATTTCCACCAGGACCAGAGATTAAATGTCCTATACAGTCTAAGGTATGCAAGTTTCAGCAATTCAAGATAATGAACATTTTCACATCTTTCTAAGTGGGTCTATATCAATGTATCCAAATAGACATTCAGGCACTGTATCTCATTGAAAAAAAACCACTTTAAACTATGGTCCAGATTGTTTTTGAAAGTTGTTATACACAATGGTGGCCTGAAGACAGGCTGTAATTAAACTCTTTGCTAGAGTCAGGCATACAGCAGAGATCTGCCTCGGAGAATGGATCTGCTGCAGCACAGTGTCTCTGGAAATCAAATTGCCGTTTGTGGCTTGTAACTCTTTGGTGCATTACAGAATTGCCATTATATTTCACTACAAACCAATTCGCCCTCTAATTGAGCTCTACTCTGTTCCTATGAAGTCATCACAAAAGATCTTAAAAGACTTTTTCTAATAGCCAAAACACACGATGCAAGATGCTGCATGCTTGAAAATAACAGGACCAAAAAAAAAAAAGTCTTTCTCAAATGAGGAAAAAAAACACTTTAAATTAATGTTGAACAACATGCCTGAGTTTTTGAGTTTCACTACTGTGTAGTCACACCATAAACTCCATAAACAACTACAGAGCAACAAACAGCAACGAAAAAATAATGGTCTTTTTTAAGAGAGGGATAAAGTATTTAAGAGAGACAACAAGCTATTAATATCTGCGTGCCATTATTGCAAAATATAGTAAATATTTCTTCATTATTTGTATGTTATATTTAAACAGGAATCAAAGAATTGCTTTGCTTCCTTTCAGAATAAATATATTGAAGTAATTTACATTTGCAGTGTCAACCTGCTTAAAGAGTGAACTCTGATGCAGAGAAATGTGGTTACGGTAAAAGAGAATGGAAACTTAAATTACTTCACTACATTAGACGATACAGAATGCATCTCTAGTTATACCACATCTCTTCCTATATTACCAAACAGAATTCTTTTCTTCACAGCTCTCGTAGACCTGAAAATTGAAATGCCTAACAGAGAGAGACGTTCCCCAGTCCTCTCATGTCACCACTACTAGCTGCAGGAAATAACAAATAACACTACATAAAAATATTTCAAGCATGGAGAACACATTCTTAAAGCAGGTAACTTCTTCATAAAAAGGAAATCTCCTAACCATTCTAAGTGTAGCCATTAATTTTTAATAAATTTATTGAATTAAATTCTAATGCAAACATACCGTCCCCAAGAAGCTCGTTTCTGAAAAGCAGTCAGAGGCCCCACTTCCATGGCATAACTAACTGTATCACTATACCCCAGTGAGGATTTTTTCATCCTGAAATCAAAGAGTGAAGAAAGAACGGAGTTACTAGAAACTATGAGGGCCTAGACCCCTACCTTGAAAAAGCTGGTGGCCTCCCAGGATTACAATAAGTAATCACCTGTGGCACCATTCTGTGGCTGCTGAATTTTAGAGGTATGGTTTGGGCTTCTTTCCCCCAGGAAGAAAATCAGTTTCTTACAGAACAACTTTCTTGATAAATTAATCCAAAATTAGACTCTTATAATATCATCTTAAGAAATTCATCTCAAACCTAAAAGTCACAAAGAACTTCAACAGGATTCAACAGATTTTCCTGTACAAGCAGTCAATCACAATTGTTTCAGTGATCTTGGTTTTATGTACATCTTCAAAGGCCATTCAAAATTACAGAGGAAATAGCAAAGAATTCAGGAATGACAGGATCCCTCACACTAAAATATCACATTAAATTGATAAGATAGTTTTTCCAGCTACAGGGACACGAACAGTTTTGTGCTTCTATTCAGTTAAAAAACTTCATTGCACTTTTTAAATACGAGACCCTCCCACTACTTCTCTTTAACACCTGACAGTAAGATAAAAGTGTTTAATAAAAGTCGCTATTAATCAAAATACTCTATTGGTCAAATTTGAATAACTGCTTCACTAACACTACTGTACATCTCACTGGGAGGAGTATCTAGTGTTTATCCACTCACTAGCATCTTTTTAACACATTCCTTCAGCACTACAATTTTGAAGAACCAAGTTGTCACAATCCAAAGAGACAGAGCTCACATATAATTCTGAAAGACGTTAACAGCAATTCTTAGTTTGTCTTTTATTCCTATAAAGTACTTATAAACTGGTTATTTATAAATTGGACACTTTTCAAAGCTATGAAGATTCAAAAGCTATGAAGAAAGTTATGAAGATAAAGAAGGGCTAAAGGTCCTGAAGCTAAGCAATTAAAATCGCAGTGAGAAAGATGTGATTATTTGCCAGCTAAGAGAGGGAACAGGATACTGGGCAATACAAGTTAAACCAACTTAATTTGGTGTATGAGCAGACAAGAAATATTTTTTCAATGTATTAAAGCAGTGTTGCACAAAGCAGAGCTATCATTTATAGTTTCATGATAAAAATTTGAGTGTTGTTTCTTTGAAGTACAAGATTCTGATCTGAAGAAACTGCTACAGCATCAGGACATTCTGTAGGCCAGAACTTAGAAATAGAAAAGAAGAAAGAAAAAAAAATAATACTCAAACTCAGCAACAGAATGAGTAGTTCCACATTTACCTCTGACATAGACAGTGGCTGCAACGTACCAAGATGTGCATACAGTGAACAGATATAACTCCTATGAAGACAAGGCTGATTGGTCCAATCTGGTATGGAAAAAAGAAGGAGGACATGGAAGATAAACAGGATTTTTCATGACAATATGCTGGGGGAGAAATCTTTACATGCAAAAATTTCACATTGTAGCAAATATATAAAGAATTAAAGATTTTTTGCAACTGGATTTTTTTCCCCTTTCAGAGAAGGATTTGCTGCTGATGTTTTATGGCATTCCTTACTTTTAGTTCACTATTTGACAGAAGGCTACTCAGGGGCGATCAAGCCATAAATACCAAATGGGCATGAACAACTTCACTCCTCTAACAGCTTCATTAAGATATTTGCCAAAAAAAAATTTGTCAAGAGAGAAGACCGCATATTGAACCACTTTAAAGTGGCAATGTTAATGACAATAAAGGTTTCTTTCCTTTAAATAAAATTTACCCCCCCTTAAGAAATGTGTTGTTTGTTACCCAGTACAAACTAGCCTGTGCTATGGCCTGTTCCTGCAGAAACACGAGATTGATTTAACAAGCTGATGCTGCATCCTAGGACATACGACCTGGCTAGAGAGAAGTCTGGACAAAGACAAGACAACCCCATTACAATTCCCATGAGACATCATAAGAGTCTGAGTAAATCAAAATCTTTCTTTTTCTGACAAAGCTTTTGTTTTCCACAGAAAAACACTTTGGCTAAGCAAAATTACAATACGTGCTATGAAGTCTTCAGAGTGAAGTAGCAACTTTAAAAAAAAAAAATCTCAGTCCTCAGTAGTAACTTCACCAAACTAAAGAGAAAAATAGAACGCAACTCTGTTGAAGTTGGCAGTGACAAACAAAACCTATCGAGATTCTAGTTTTCCAGGCTCAGAGACATATCTGTAAGACCTTTCTAGATAATTTTTCTAATCTATGAAAAATGGCTGAATTCTTACCACAATGCCAGCATTTTTTATTGCAAGTGGAAGACCAAGAAGCCCAGTTCCAATGTTTCCCTTGAGGAGGTGCATAAGTGTTTGTATAAACCTGAGGATAAAAATAGAAAAAGTCACATTAGAAGTACACTCAGATTGGTGGGGAAAAAACAAAACAAAACCAAACCAAACCCACAGTCTCTATCATTTATTAACATACAGGGATAATTTGTGAACTTCGACTACTGTAAAGTAGTCCAGCACATTAAAGAATGTTCTTCTTAATCTTTAGATGTGAGCTCCCTCCAATTGAACATACAAGTCTGATCTTCAGTTCCTTCCTCCAGTTCAAATCGCAGTCTGACAGTCAAAGTGTATCAAAAGAAAAAAACCAACCCTTTACACGATCTTCTAATTAAACTTTAACAAAATAGATTATTTCCAAAGTCTTCTGAAGTTTCTTTACGAAAAAGAAAATCAATCAAAATCTTCTTTAAACAGTGCTTGGATTTTGAGTGACCCAATCACTTTACAAATGGGCACCTTGGAATACTTTATGGCCAGTATGTCATTAGCTTCCAAAGAACAGAGAACCTACTCAAAATGGGCTGCTTTTTGGCAGAACTATGCAAAGTCCTAAAGTATAACAACAAAACTGCACTGTGGGCGCAAGAAAACTCCTTAAGAGTTCAGTAAACTACTCATTAGAAACAAGCTGGAGGCAACAGTTTTTAACAAGCTGATACTTAAGAGTAATACATACGTAATGCCTTCTTCATTATCAAGCTGGTAATGCTTCTCAACCGGCAGGAAATTATTTTCATGCTCCTCATCTGAGATGCCATCTGAATTCTGTTCATCAATTAAAGGCTTCATTACTTCCATGTCTATACAACAGAGTTAACACAAAATAAGCATTAGAAACAAACTTATAGTCTAGAAGTGAAACATGACTTAAACAATTTGCTATGCCATGAGGCTTATGGGTGTTACTAACTACAAAGCTGATCTAGGCACACAGATATGTGCACCACAAGTTTGCACAGGAAATTCCCTCTTTATAGGGGCACACAGTCTCATTATTATCATCATCTTCATTATTATTATTATGGACAAACACTACAGTTTTTCATTAAGAAAAACAACTGTGTATCATCAAGACGTTGATGGTTTAGATCATTTCCCAAGCTAAGACAACATACAGCAAAACAGAAAAGTCATCCGTTATTACAAAAGACGAGATTCACCTCACCCGCTATCAGCTATTGCTAAACTAAGCGTTTAGTTGACTCTCCATTTCTTATCAGTGGTGAGCAAGGGCACCCCCCAGACTCATCCCATGCTAAAATGGACAGGTAAGATAGGTACCCCAGAAGATGGCTCCAGTCACTGGCGAGAAAACCAAGATAACAGAATTAGGCTGCATGCATTGAAAGCTGCAATTTCATGAACCTTTTAAAGGAGCATAAACTGCCACAGCAGTCAACAAATGCAATCCCACCATCCAGCTAAACAACAGCATCAAGCAACAGCGAGCAGCCAGGAGTGAACAAAACTGCCTTTAGCAAACTAACAGCTTACACCAGTTTAATGCTGATTAAATTACAGCCATTTTTAAATTATCACAGTTAAGAAAAATAAATCCTGCCAAAAGCAAAAAGATCTAGCTTACACTTGCCTACCATAGTATCCATTCATAAAATGTGTTGAATAAGTCTCAATTTCCATCATTTTCACAAAAAAAAGAAGTCCCTGTTATTTTAACATTTTCTATTTAAAAAAAAATTACTAAAAAAAATTTCTAACTGTGCAAGAGCATACCTTACTGAATTATCACGTTATTTACAGAACTCTGAAAACACTGAAGAATATCGCAAAAGACGCTAGCTACATTAAAACATGCTTCACTATTCAGCAAGCAAAAATATTTCATAGTTTGAGTGAACATTAAATACCTTAACCATACTAAGCTTATTTATTTTGTAAGAAAAATATAGATGTTAACTGAATACCTGTGAAATCTGTAACACCAGTGAGATTGTAGAAGCATTAAAAAGAAAGTATGGACAACTGACATCTTTAAAGTACCTAGTGGTATATGAACCTGCCAAATAAGAGTTTTATTTTGGGGAGTTATTATGGTCAATCTGATAAAAATTACTACTTAATTTGAAAACAAGATACACGCATAAAACCAGACAGAAAATACAAAACATACTGAAGATTAGCCAATGTATTGGCTTTGCGTGGCAAGGTTTTGATAGCGGGGGGGCTACAGGGGTGGCTTTTGTGAGAAGCTGCTAGAAGCTTCCCCCATGTCCGATAGAGCCAATGCCAGCCGGCTCCAAGATGGACCCGCTGCTGGCCAAGGCCGAGCCCATCAGCGACAGTGGTAGCACCTCTGGGATAACGTATTTAAGAAGGGGAAAAAAAACCTGCACAACAGCAATTGCAGCTGGAGAGAGGAGTGAGAATATGTGAGAGGAACAGCCCTGCAGACACCCAGGTCAGTGAAGAAGGAGGGGCAGGAGGTGCTCCAGGCGCCGGAGCAGAGATTCCCCTGCAGCCCATGGTGAAGACCATGGTGAGGCAGGCTGTCCCCCTGCAGCCCATGGAGGTCCATGGTGGAGCAGATATCCACCTGCAGCCCGTGGAGGACCCCATGTTGGAGCAGGGGGATGCCCAAAGGAGGCTGTGACCCCGTGGGAAGCCCATGCTGGAGCAGGCTCCTGGCAGGACCTGTGGATCCATGGAGGAAGGAGCCGTTGGTTGACAGCCAGCTGAACATGAGCCAGCAGTGTGCCCAGGTGGCCAAGAGGGCCAATGGCATCCTGGCTTGTATCAGAAATAGCGTGGCCAGCAGGACCAGGGAGGTGATCGTCCCCCTGTACTCAGCACTGGTGAGGCTGCACCTTGAATACTGTGTTCAGTTTTGGGCCCCTCACTTCAAGAAGGACATCGAGGGGCTGGAGTGTGTCCAGAGAAGGGCAACAAAGCTGGTGAAGGGTCTAGAGCACAAGTCTTGTGAGGAGCAGCTGAGGGAGCTGGGGTTGTTTAGTCTGGAGAAAGAGAAGGCTGAGGGGAGACCTTCTTGATCTCTACAACTGCCTGGAAAGGAGGTTGTAGCGAGGTGGGGGTCGGGCTCTTCTCCCCAGTAACAAGTGATAGGACAAGAGGAAATGGCCTCAAGTTGTGGCAGGGCAGGTTTAGGTTGACTATTAGGAAAAACTTCTTCACTGAAAGGGTAGTCAGGCACTGGAACAGGCTGCCCAGGGAAGTGGTCGAGTCCTCATCCCTGGAGGTATTTAAAAGACGGGTAGATGTGGTGCTTAGGGACATGGTTTAGTGGCGGACTTGGTGGTGATAGGTTAACAGTTGGACCTGATGATCTTAAGGGTCTTTTCCAACGTTAACAATTCTATGATTCTATGTATTCAAAACACATGTGGACGTGGTGCTTAGGAACAGGGTTTAGAGGTAGACCAGGCAGTTAGGTTAACAGTTGGACTCGATGATTTCAGAGGTCCTTTCCAACCTTAACAAGTCTATGATTCTATGGAGCAGGTTTGCTGGCAGGACTTGTGACTCTGCGGGGGACCCATGCTGGAGCAGTCTGTTCCTGAAGGACTGCACTCTGTGGAAGGGACCCACGCTGGCGCAGTTCATGAAGAACTGCAGCCCATGGGAAGGACTCACATTGGAGAAGTTCATGGAGGACTGTCTGCCATGGGAGGGACCCCACGCTGGAGCAGAAGAATATGAGGAGTCCTCCCCCTGAGGAAGAAGGAGCGGCAGAGACAACGTGTGATGAACTGACCGCAACCCCCATTCCCCATCCCCCTGCACCGCTCAGGGGGAGGAGGTAGAGAAATTGGGAGTGAAGTTGAGTCCGGGAAGAAGGGAGGGGTGGGGGGAAGGTGTTCTTAAGATTTTGTTTTTGTTTCTCATTATCCTACTCTGATTTGATTGGCAGTAAATTAAACTCATTTCCCCAAGTTGAGTCTGTTTTGCCCATGACAGTAATTGCTGAGTCTCTCTGTCCTTATCTCAACCCACGAGCCTTTCGTTATATTTCCTCTCCCCTGTCCAGCTGAGGAGGGGAGTGATAGAGTGGCTTTGGTGGGCACCTGGTGTCCAGGCAGGGTCAACCCATGACAGCCATTCAATAAATCATTAAGGTTTTTATGAAACCTTAAAGATGTCTAACTCATCAGCAGGGCAGTGAAGCCTATCCTAAGCAAGAGGAACTTATAAAGAAGAACTGTAGAACAAGTGTAATATATTCTATAAAGCAGAAAGCAGCTTATCCAGATAATTAAAATTAAAAAATAAAAAGCAATTAAAAAAAAAAAGCATATAGCTCAAACTCTCCTGAAAACAGCAAAGGGTCGTCTGAATTTGGTAATAAAGTTGAAAGCCAGTAACAAAAGCACTTGACAGAAGCAAAGATGCCCAGTGGAGAGCAAAATCAGAGGTCAGACACTCAACCAGAAAGTACACTGTAAAGCAAATTTATACTCAGTGATATGCTAATTATACAAGTCAAGACAGACTTAATCATCTTTCACTACATGGCATATAGTCAATGAATTGATCAAAACAAGGGTCAGCAGAGAAGTTCCTTCCTTCT
Source organism: Theristicus caerulescens (assembly GCA_020745775.1). Taxonomy (NCBI): domain Eukaryota; kingdom Metazoa; phylum Chordata; class Aves; order Pelecaniformes; family Threskiornithidae; genus Theristicus; species Theristicus caerulescens. The sequence goes on along the minus strand of CM036559.1, from coordinate 121,425,415 downwards.
ACTCCCACAGCACTGTGTTGACTAGTTCTTGAGGATGCCACGGCCATCGTCTCTCAGCTCCGAGTCACTGCTGGGCTCATTCGACACTCACCAAGACCTGCGTACTGTACTTCAGGAGTAAGTAAAAGTCTGTCCCCTCAGGGGTCAGAGGAGCAAAGTGCCAACGCTGGAAGTTTCACCCAGTGGGCAAGTGATTAGGCTCATTTTCATTTTTTAAAATATTGAGTCTAAACTAACAATCTGAAGTGTTTTCACTAGCAACAAGCCAAACTACAAGTGTGCAAAGTCTGTGATCACATGAGATTCAACAACATATAAAAGAAATCATCGTTAAATTACTTTTCCAGTTTTGACTCCACCACGCTTTGCAGGACGCTGTTTGTAATGCTAAACAATAACGACAACGCACAGCAAGTAAGGTTCCTATTTAGCAGTATGAGGGGACCAGCATGGCTCTTAGGACCAACAGCACTGGTGAGTATCAGCAAGTGCTCAGTCAAGGGAGAAAAGTGAATTTCTTTTCTTCCATTCCAGCCTGATACTGAAACATTGATATATACACACATCTACACCGTTTACCACACAATCAGACCACACTTGGAAAAATCTGAATTTTACAGATAACCCATTTTACTTTTCTCCCAACTTCCTGACCCTTCTGATCACAAAGGTAGTCCTTTAAGAATAGATTTAGACATACTCAAGCATTCCTCTCATTTTTTAAGTAATAAGAATTTTTCTAAGGCAAGCTATTTTTTCCCTCGAAAATTCATCTGCCCATGCCTAAAGCCATCTAGTCACCTAAGGGTTACCATTATCACTATCCCAGCACTGATAATTACTTAACTTACTGTCCTGTCTAGAAGTGCTAAGCAACTCACTGCTCTGCAGAAACACAGAGTAAGAAAACAGCCTCTGCCCTAAAGACCTTACAATCTAATCATCCTCAGTTCACCTCCTGTGTTACTTTTTGAAGTTTTTTTTTTTAAACCATTTGTCATTTTTAACTTTTCCTGTGAAGTAGCTTTGTAGCCTACTAAAGGACTGCTTCGGAGTAGGCTGTCCTTAAACAAGATAGCTTTTGAGTGGTTTTTTACGGTTTATTCTGTCATCTATGTAAATACCAGTCCTGATTATTTCAGTACATTCCACAAATGCATATGAAACATTGTACCAAATAAGCCCAAAGCAAAATACATATATTTGCAATAACCGGTAGATTTAATTCACACTAGAACACCTTAAAACAACAAATAAAAACGTAAAGCACTACAGAACAAGATTTCAGTATCAAAATCTTTAACAGCAAGAAATTTTAAAGATATTTAGAGAACTTCCAAAGACGGTCAAGTACAAGTCTATTTTTCCTAGTTATTGGTATTCCATCAGACAGAAGTTACCTACTTCTTTGTCACCAAAGAACAGCACAATCAGACTGGCAAAATGCACTGACTTTTTCTGGGTTCTACTCTGGCAGGGAAATAAAATAGCAGCTATTTAGAAACTAATGCATAGCATCTATGTAAATTCTAGGTTACATCATAAAAAAAAAAAAGGTTTCTTCCCTGTGTACACTAAAGAGATACACAATTATTGTCCACTCTACCATTACAAAATAAATAGAACAAAAATGTTTACTATACTCCTACTAGACTCTTGACCAAGATGACCTGAACATGCATACGTTCACCCTCATGGAGCATACTTTAATCTGGAACTCGCCTTCCTTGCTTTCAGGATCTTCAACTTCATCATCCATTGTCACTGCAGCCAAGGCTGCCATCCATCTTCTTCCATATTCGTGAGTAGCAGAACCAGCAACATCTTTTCCCTAGTTGGCTCATTAAGCACTTGCATGAAAGAAACCATCCTACAAGCACTTCAGAAAAATCCTCAATTCCTTGGGCCCTGCCACATTGCCTCCCTAGGAGGTATGAGGTAGTAAAAGTTCCCCATGAGAACCAGGACCTGTGAACAGGCGGCTTCTTCTAGTTGTTTAAAGAAGGCTTCATCTACCTCCTCTTCCTGACTTGATGGTCAGTAGCAGACACTCACCTTTCCATTCCCCTGGCTGGCATTACCTCTAATCTTGAGCCATAAGCTCATTTGTCCCACGCAGCAGTTGACTGATTACGACAAAAAGCAAAGCATTTTTGGATGTAAGAATTAATGGAATAGAAGGAAGATATATGCAGGTCAGACAAAATACACTGTCCTGATTTATTTAAATTTGTTGTATTTGTCATGGAAGACTAAGAAGCACAGGATGACAGATAACCCGTGAAATGGAGGGGATGCTGTCTTTCCAGACCGAATCGTCATTCAACCAGAAGCCAGCCTCCTCACCTATGAGACTAAATGCCTGACCATTACCCCTTTTCTTCATCTCTGCCTCACTTGACTTACCTGATCTTCATTCAGGAGGGAGATGATTGCTTATGTTTTCCTTACTGCCTTCTCAAAGAGGCAGGAAGAAAGCTCATACTAAAAGATTTACACCAGTGATCCATTTCAAAAAGCCAGTCTCAACCCTAGCTGATGAGCCTATTCCTGCCTCTCCATCCTTCACACCACACATACCGTCCTTGTATATTTAAATTCTTAAGTCCCTTTGTGCGCCACCACTTCCAATACATTAATTCTTATGGGAAAAAAATCCTTTGCTATTTGAAATACCAGTAACCACTGTGCTTTTCAGGGATGCCTCCTGGACAAACAGCAGGTCACTTGGGTAGTAGATGACTTCTCTGTCTGCTATTGATAATGGTAAACTTGAGCTTTAAGGAGACGTCTACGTAAGCATGATACAGTTTTTAAGTATCTTTCACATACAATTTTCACTATACAATTCACTCTTTGAGATTGCAACCAATCATGTGACCTCCTATAACAACCCAAAGGAAAGATAACCAGCTTCTCCACCAAAAGACGTTATATTCCAAGTTTTTTAGTCTGTACCTATAGTCAATATAAACCTTTAAAGGTTTATGATCTCTAAAGATCATCTTGTTCTGTGGGAGAATGGGTAAGTGAGAAGGGACATGATCTTTTCAGTGTGAGCAATCCTGCTTTTAGTGTATCAAGAAGCACAGAGGATACTATAAACTGACCTTGAACAGCAACAGACTACTTGGCAAACAACATAAGAGACAACAACTAAGTCCGGAATGTGCTAACGAACCTCTTTGCGTGAACAGCAACCCTGTACCAATCATATAACTGTCTTAAGCGCGTGAACACATGTAATGAACCAATCATATAGATATTGCTACTGCGTGCTCTGCTGATTGTCTATATAAGCCTTGTAATTGTCTGAAATAAAGGAGAACGATCATACTCGCATCAAGGTTACATCGTTACTCCGGGTCCGAACTCTCCCACTCCGACATTGTTCCACCCCTCCGCCATGGGGAGGGACATCTTCCACTAGATCATGTTGCTTAAAGCCTCGTCCAACCTGACGTTCAACACATCCAATGACGGGGCATCAACAACCTATCTGGGCAACCTGTTCCAGTGACTCACCACCCTCAGCAAAAAAATTTCTTCCTTAATGTCCAATCTAAATCTACCCTCTTTCCGTTTAAAACCATTGCCCCATGTCCTGTCACTACAGGCCCTGGTAAAAAGTCTCTCTCCATCTTTCTTATAAGCCCCCTTTAGGTATTAAAAAGCTGCAATAAGGTCTCCTTTCTCTTCTTGAGGCTCAACAACCCCAACTCTCTCAGCCTTTCTTCACAGGAGAGATGTTCCAGCCCTCTGACCATTTTTGTGGCCCTCCTCTGTACCCACTCTAACAGGTCCATGTCTTTCCTGTGCTGGGGGCCCCAGACCTGGATGCAGCACTCCAGGTGGGGTCTCACCAGAGCAGAGTAGAGGAGGATCACGTACACTGGCAACTTTATACCATTTCCTAAGCCAACAGCAGTTGTCAGCAGATATCATCGTATCACTTTCTTAAAGTTTGCATGAGGAGAGATTTTGCATTTCCAATCGTGTACTGCTAGAACACAAAGAGTAAAAGTGCCCCTCCTTTTAACAAAAGGGGTAAGCAAAAATAAGCAAAAACTATAGCTACGCACAAGTCACATATGCTAACCTTTACTGGCCTTGAATTTTTATGATGGAATATTTTGTCCTCATGCTATTTCTTGAGCTTTCATTTAAATGATTTCCCAGATAAACGATCTTCAAGCATGCACAACTTTTACAACATGTTCTTCTTTTTCATCAAGGCATTCTCCGCTGGATCCGCTAAATTATCTCCATATCAAAATACCGTATAAATACTTCAGGTTTGATTGTTTTCAACTTTGTGCATTCGCTTCCATGACGTTACATTTCTTCTCAGCCTTGTAACTATTCATTTCTTCTGCATACAATACAAACGTCTATAACATCTTCTTTGTAACTTCTCCTTATGCCTCTTGCGATATGCTGTTCAGTACTTGAACCCTTCTCCAGATAGTTTGAAATCTCAAGATTCATTGGTAGGATTCAGGAAGACCCACAAAACTGCAAAAATCACAATGGAGTTCTCTGAACTACAACACAGCACAGTCTCTCACAACCAAGAAAAACAACTGTAAGCATGTGCTCTTGCCATATTTTCTTATTGCAACTTTAGACCTCTTCAAGCATAGTTGTCCTCCTTCATCACTGCAAGGTCCTCCACACCACACAATCATCTTAACCAAAAAGGAAGGCAACAGTGAATTTAATATAGCCCCCACTTTTTAACTTAAGCCTCTTGGGTAAAGTACCTGACCATCCTTTCAGGGTAAAAATGGAGCCTAAATATGTTGTCGTGGTTTAACCCCAGCCAGCAACTTAGCACCACACAGCCACTTGCTCACTCCCCCTCGGTGGGATGGGGGAGAGAATTGGAAGAGTAAAAGTGAGAAAACTCGTGGGTTGAGATAAAAACAGTTTAATAGGGAAAGCAAAAGCCACACACACAAGCAAAGCAACACAAGGAATTCATTCACTGCTTCCTATCGGCAGGCAGGTGTTCAGCCATCTCCAGGAAAGCAGGGCTCCATCACATGTAATGGTTACTTGGGAAGACAAACGCCATCACTCTGAATGTCCCCCCCTTCCTTCTTCTTCCCCCAGCTTTATATGCTGAGCATGACGCCATATGGTGTGGGACACCCCTGTGGTCAGTTGGGGTCAGCTGTCCCAGCTGTGTCCCCTCCCAACTCCTTGTGCACCCCCAGCCTACTCGCTGGTGGGGTGGTGTGAGGAGCAGAAAAGGCCTTGACTCTGTGTAAGCACTGCTCAGCAATAACAACAACATCCCTGTGTTATCAGCACTGTTTTCAGCACAAATCCAAAACATAGCCCCATACCAGCTACTATAGAAAAAATTAACTCTATCCCAGTCAAAACCAGCACATACATTTATCATGGTGGTTTGAATATTTCTTTCCAAATCCTGGGGAGGTATAAGCTACATATTTTTAGTATCTCTTTTCCCAGACCATTCTGCCATTTTATTAGCGTCACTTATGCAATAGAACATCTCAATTTCATACTCAATGGCCTTCCCAGCTGAAACCCATGAGCTATCACTGACAACGACAGAAAAGCAATGCATCATAAAAAATATTTACTTTAAAAAACCACATTAAAGTTTTATTTACGAAGTGGCTCGATGTACAAGGCAGCACATTTTGCATAAAACTTGGGTCCCAATAGCATGGAACCTCCTATTTGAAAGGAGCAGCTGCTGTTCTGTAGTCACTACATGCAAGAACTGAAAGTTTTCTGCATACATACCACTTTCTGCTACATATTACAGTTACTTACATTCTGCTTTCAGTACGCGTCACACTAACCTGCCCATCATCACTGGTCTACAGGTTGAAATGAATGAAGACTTGAATGTCAATAAAAATTAGTAGAATGGCAGGATCTTAGGCATTTCTTTATACATGCTTCTTTCAAACACAGCTAAGCAGAAGCCAGACAACATTCATGTGCCAAGACGGTAAGTGTCGAAACAATGTCTTTACAGGGAATTTCCTTATGTGAAGAACCAAGCACCGGCTGTTCCAGGGAGAAGGGAAAATTTCACCTTACTTAAACAGTTAAAATGGGTCTATTTGACTACAAAGAAGGTGATTTTCCCACAAATGTCCCACTAAAAAACTTCTTAAAGCTGCATTCAACTAAAACAAACATCTGTATGTTTCTTTTTACAGATACAATCTTTGCCAGCCTTCATTGCACAGAATTTGCATTATGTAACTGATTTTATTGCTGTTGGTTTACCACACTGCTGTACTTCTAAAACTTCTAAAATGCTGATCGAATTGACAATCCTTAAAAGAAAAAAGAAAAACAACTTCATCTAATGCATATCAAAAATACAACCAGGACTTCCAAAGCTCCAAGACCACTGCCATCAGCTTTTCTCTGACTTGGTAGCTGGTCACAACAGCAGCAAAATTGCACACAACTAGAGCACAGTAGGAGGCTTAATTAATTATTTTCTATGACTGGCCTTTTTTGCCAAATAAGAGGCATTTATTTTAACCCAGTTATTATGCAGACATTTATTTGTCTGAGCACACGCCTGGAAACAAAGAAATTCTTTTTTTAAAAACAAGATTCAAAGCAACAAATTTGAACTTAATATAGAAAACAAAGAAAAACATTACTATTGTTAAATATACTACCCCATACCACACAAATTAAAGTTATATGTCCTTTATGTACATAGGTCACAGGAAGTCTTCAGAAATTTTGTGTACTGCTACAGACTAAATCTCTTGCCTCTAAAATATATTTGCAGGTCAGCAGAAAAAAACAGTAGAAATCCAAGACTTCTTCTGAAGAAATTAAATCCAGAGTGAAAGAATCTGATTTTAGACCAAGCACCCAGTAGAACGCTGTGCCTGTAAGACTCCACAGAACAATAACCCTTTAAAATCTACATCCATTTATGTACATTTTTTGTTTTGTGGGACTCGTACATAACCATGATAACAGTACCTTGAAATCTCTTCAACCATCCTTTAGCATACCAGTCCTGGGCAACAGATACAGAGGGAACTAGAGTAGATTAGGTCAACTATTAACCCTTGTTGTCAGAAATAGCTTAAATTAGACCTCAGAATATCCGTTTCCTATCTGTAAGCTCGGGCTGGCAGTTCACTGATCCTATTCTAACATAATAGCTCATTTGAGAATAAATTCTACTAGAGGAGTTTTAAAACACCGCTAAAAGCAATCAGCACCAACCCATAATTGTGGTAACTACACTTACCACAGGTTCCCCTGAAATACTGCCTTATATAAAATACTCCAACAAGGCTATTTGGTCACTATTGTAGCTATATAAATGCTCTTGAATTGTCTCTTTTCCCCATCAGTCCTCCATTATCCCATGACTGGTGTACAGCTTTGACCTAAAACATGTGAAGTCATTAACAGTAATGGTGCTGGGACATAATCAAGGTTTGGATCATGCAGCTTTCTAAGCATGGGGTTTTGTTCCATAATAGATATCTACTGCTGGAATACTGTGGCTATGTCTCTCTTGCACAGTCCATACTCACACTGACATCCAGATTTGTCTAACATCCAAATTTAATGGATCCAAACTTGTGGTCTAGAGCAAGGCACCAGGCAAGAAAGCTTGAGCTCTCTCTGCCCCGTAAAGCAGATACATACTCACAAACTAGAAGAGCAAGTGCTTTGCATCCTTGGACCTAGCCTGAAATTAACTATTTTGGAAAGTCCACAGTCACTGCCAGAAAATCGGCATGGAATACACACATTGACTTTGATTTCTTCCTAGAAAGGTCCAATATGTGCAGTTTAAATACGATCTCAAACTCCAGCTACAGGAACAGCATATGCATGCCATACCTGAATCAGAGGTGAAAGGGCTGCCTGCTGTCTCACAAAGCACATGGTGCAGAGCACACCTCAGCCTACCTTAAGTCCACGCTCCACCAAGCTGCCCAGACTATGTGCAAATACGGTATGCTGTTAATGATCCAATCCCATGCTCAGTCACAGGACTCACTGAAAATTTTGCATCATCTTTATTCAGCACAACTAAGAATGAGGAAATTCATTTCTACACACTCTTTTGTTTTTACTTAGCGAAACCACCAGCCAATTTTCAGCCCTGTCTTTCCTTCAGCTAATATGAATTTTTCTCCTCATGCCAGCACAAAAATCTTTTCAAATCAAATGCTGTCTTCAGATTGTCTTTAACAGTCATTTAAATATTTGCCATTGTTTCTGCTTTCTTCTGTGAACACCTATGTAAGAAGGATGCCAAAAAGCTCTGCAAGTACTGCTACTATCAAGCAAGGCAACACAAAGTGCATTTCAACTTCTCCCAGAATTACCACTGCAGTGTTAAACTGATTCCTTAACTCACTGGAGAGATAAATCACTGATTCATTACAGCTACACATCACACTATAATCATGCATAAATGTCAACACTGTATCCTCAAAGACCTCTGACGAATTTCAATCACTAGTCAACCACTAGTTACACAGTGAGATTAAATCTGTAGTGTTTAAATTGTTATGACCAGTATTTCCATTTTGTATCTTCCAGTGTATTTTTCTGTCTCCTAGAATTTGCCAGCATCTTGCCAACATTTATGGACATACTGCCAAAGAAACCTTTGAACCGTTACTAAATGTACTTAATTGTAAAGCTTTTATAGCACACTCAAGTAATCCTCTGGTTCAAAAGCTCTGCAAAGAAATGAATTTTCACCAAGAACTTTAGTTAATTTTTCTATACTGCTCAAGCAATTAACACTTGCAAAATTAACTGAACCTCTTAGCACCACAAGGGATAAAACTAATCTCCATCATTTTCATTTTATGGGTGAAACAGAGGCAAAGGACGAAGCAGTTTGCCAGGGCTGCACAGGAAGTTAAAGGCAAAGGAGATACTAAAAACAAAGCCAAATACAATCTCCCATTGTTCCTTCAGAAAAGGTCATCTATCTAAACTCCTATCTAAAACCCTTTTTCCAAATCCAATTTAGCAATATGATCTGTTTTTTTTTTTTTCCTTGAGGGTTTTGAAGTCAATGTCATTGAATAGAAAGAACTGGATTTGACATATAAGCATAAAAAGATTTGGGGACAGGATATAGCTTATCATTGTTTATGTCAGCTGTTTTTACTCATGTATGGGGGTAGGAGCACCACTTCACATGTCTAGTAAATGCTTGGCAAAAAAAAGTAGGCAAAGGGGGTCTTGTAGATACTTCACTGTTCAGTCAGCTTCTACACAAGAAGATGCTAGCATGGCCAGAAACACAGCACAAGATTCACAGTCCTGTGAAATGTGTTTGTTGACAGAGGGTGACCCTCTGTAATAGGGATACAGATTCAATTTAATATGCAGCTGTTTTGATTGCTGACTACAAGAGAAAATCAGAACCACATAATCTTTACACCAGCCTAAAATGTGGTTTTATGCTAATATTTTCTCACAGGCTACAGAATGCCATATTCATGATCCCGAGGGCATGCCCAGAGCCTCTGTCACCTAACCAAGCCCGTGGCTGCCCTTATGGGACAAGATTAGTAACTGCGTCTCTGAATAGTAGAGCTTTTCAATTCAGCGTTCTGAACCAGGGCTCTCCAGAAAACATTAGTTACAAAGAAAACATTGTCACTAATTATTTTGAGAAACCGCAACTGGCTTAGTAAGCAGCTCGCCATATAACCCTCAGTTACTCCCTCAACCACAGAAATACCTCCCCAAACTTCAGCCTGTAAACAACCTTCCCAGCACTTCTCCAGAAAGCATCCAAGTGTAAAGTACAGCGTTGTCCACCAAACACACGTGAATCTGGCAAGATCTGCCATCTTACTCAGCCACGTCCTTCCACAACTGCCAAAGAAATTACGGATCAGCAGACAAAGTGACTATGAATGGTAGTGCTAGGGGCACGCTTGTCAGGACTGAAAAACTTTTGTAGCTTTTTCTAGTTCAAGGGAGAGCTAACAGATAATCCCATTCAGCCACACACAAGCCAGCTCCCTTTTTATTTTCCACTGCCGCAACTCCTGCTGAATACAAGAGACATAAGAACAACCAAACAACCCCCCCCCCCAACCACAAATGTGTTTTGAGAATGAAAATTAAAAAGGAAAACTCATCTGGTTTAAAAACTCCTGTTAAATACCAATAATTACATTTTCCAGAATAGTAAAAGTTAGCATTAGCTTTTGGTGTGTGTGTTTGTCTTTCAAGAACTTTAAAGCCATGCTTGGTGCAGTTATTTGAATCACTCTCCATTTTTCTTTGGGAAATATATCTTTGTGTCATTTATTTCTCTTCATTACAGACTGTAACTTAATAAAGCAGATTTATTCTGCTTTATGGTAGAATCCATTAATCTTGAGAATGGTTATTTCTAAACAAATGCTCAAAGTCAATAATGCCACTCAGTAAGCAAAACTGTTTGCTTTTGCATCGTAACTGTCAAATCCAGAAGGTTAATAAAACCAGACACCTGAATTAATAACCAAAGCATACTCAGGCCTCCATAGTTTATTATACACTTTCAGAGGAGCACTTTTACCCCAACCCACAATGGATCATTTATTTGGAAAGATGTTATACTATCCACTGTTCTGTCTAGACCAAGCTACGCATTTCTACATGATTAACACACTTTCGAGTGATGACACATTGGTAAGATTTAGGTTTTATTAAGTATTCAATAGGACCAAACCATGTAAAAAACTTCTGAACTCTTACCAGGTGTTGATCTGCACTTTTAAACAGTTAATCCCATTAAAAAAATCTGGTTCTAAGGTTTCTAACAGAGAAACTGTCAGATCTGTGAATCTTAGCAAAAAAAAAACAAACCTCACAAAATTTCTTTCTGCCACCGTTGCTCTGAAGGTGGCAATCTCTCATTGCAAAACGGATCAGCCTCTGGCACAATAAAATCTGAAGCACGTCTCCTGCATCCCATCATTACCACTGGACAGGACGAACTCTTGAGATTACAGTGGAACATAGCTTTGAGATGAGACTTTCAGTCCGCCCAGTCCAGCCTAGCATCATCTATACTTTATAACTAAACCTGCTACGAGCTATCTCTTGTCCATCTATGGATAGACAAATTAGGAGGTGAACATATACGTGCCCCGCCCCCCCCAGTCGGATTTAAAGGTCCGAAGAGGGATCTGCAATACAGCTGATATATCAATACACACACACACAAACAAAAAAAAAAAAAAAACAAAACCACAGCCTTTCACGGTAGATAAAAGCATCACCTGACGATGCAAAGAGAAAGCATTTCCTAAACTGCTATGCCCCACCGTGACTTCCCAATGCAATCAAGCGCCAGCCGGCTGAGACTGACGCCTTCAGGGAAGCGCCCCTGCCGCCCGCAGCGGCGGAGCCTGCCCTCCGCCCCGCTGCGGAGAGCCCCCGCCCGGGTCTCCCTCTCTGAGGAGAGGCCCCGCGGTCCCTGCGCCGCGCTCCGCTTCCCTCAGCCCCCGCCCGGCCCCAGGTGCCGCCGGGCCGGCTCCGGGGCGCTCAGCCCTCGCCTCCCCGGCCCCGGCGCGGTGCTCTGGGAAAGCCCGGGCCGCCGCCGGCTGACGCGGAGGAGCGGCAGGACAGGGCCCACCCCTCCCCCGGGTGGGATGGTTCATCCCGCCCGCCTCCCTGCGCTGAGCGCTGCGGAGCATCCCCCGTGGGCCGAACCACTCCGCCTCGACGGGAGGGGGGTGGAGGTTGGCCGGCCGCTCTTCACGCTCACGCCCCCTCCTCTCCGCCCCGCGGCGAGCCGCCATCCCGCCGCCCCCCGGCTGCTCCCGCCGCCGGGCCGCACGGCACGGCTCGCCTCACCCAGCTCCTCCCTGCCGGCGCCATCCATCTCCCCGCCGGTTCTCCGCTCGCCCTTCCGCCAATGTGGAGCCGGCCGGCGCGGCCAGGCGCTGCGCATGCGCCCGGCCCGACGGGCTGCGCCCCGCGGGAGCGAACCATAGATACCCGCCGGAAAGACAAGACCTGGATGGGTGTTGGTCCTCCAGGCTGGGTGTGCGGCCGGCGGCCATGCCGAGCTGGTTGACGCCTCCTGACTTATGTCCTGCGCTTCCCTCTGGGCCCTGACACCTGGGAGCGCCGGCCTCCCCTGTGATCAGCCCCCGGAGTGAGCCTGAGGCGAAGCACGCAGCTGGTCCCTCGCCATGTGCAACGGCTCGGATAGTTGTGAAACACCGGGTAATTCGTGTTTGTCTTCCAGCGCTAGAAAATTAATTTGTATCCTTTTTTTGTCCTTCAGAGCCTTTCAGGAGCAGCTGCTCTTAGATCATCGCGGGCTGCCTCATGGGAATTGGGAATTGGCATTGCTCCTTGGGTCTGCTGCAGCCCCATGACGCCCTGCCGCATCTGGAAGGCTGGGGAGCCCGGCTTCAGACACAGCGCTGCAAGCGTAGAGCTGTAATTAATAAGCTGTCGTGGTTTAACCCCCGTTGGCAACTAAGCACCACGCAGCCGCTCGCTCACTCCCCCCTGGTGGGATGGGGGAGAGAATCGGAGGAGTAAAAGTGAGAAAACTCATGGGTTGAGATAAAGGCAGTTTAATAGGGAAAGCAAAAGCCGCGTGCACAAGCAAAGCAAAACAAGGAATTCATTCACTGCTTCCCGTCAGCAGGCAGGTGTTCAGCCATCTCCAGGAAAGCAGGGCTCCATCGTGCGCCACAGTTACTTGGGAAGCCAAACACCATCATGCCAAATGTCCCCCCTTCCTTCTTCTTCCCCCAGCTTAAATACTGAGCATGATGTCATATGGTATAGAACAGCCCTTTGGCCAGTCTGGGTCAGCTGTCCTGGCTCTGCTCCCTCCCAGCTTCTTGTGCACCTGGCAGAGCACAGGAAGCTGAAAAGTCCTTGACCAGTGTAAACTCTATTCAGCAAGAACAAAAACATCAGTGTGTTATCAACATTATTCTCATCCTAAACCCAAAACACAGCACCACACCAGCCACCCAGAAGAAAATTTACCCTATCCCAGCTGAAACCAGGACATAAGCAAAGACTGGAAACAAGGGTGGGAGTCAACAGTTCAATAGTGCTTGATAGCTCAGCTTGTCAGTGATTTGCAGTTTGGCCCCCTGAACGCCAATCAGCTTCAACAAGTTCAAATTGTTTTCCCTATGGGAAAGAAGAAATGATTCAAAAATGACATTTGTGAGAATCTTAGTTAATGATGGATCAACTGCTGGAACAAGAAAAAAGTTACTAATATGAAGTGCTATCTGTAACTAATTGTTTCATATCAAATTACTCACTTCCTGAAACTGATGTTCCACTTCTTGTGGATTCCACAGGAACACTGCATCTTCTCTGCACACTCTGTAGATAAGAATACAATTTAATATGGACAAAAACATTTACTTATAAGCAGAGGATTTCTAAATTCATGCTGCTTTATGCAGCATGAAATAAAGCAGTATTTCCTGTAATTCCTTTTTTTTTTTTTTTTTAATCTTTGGAAATCAAATGTATCAAGGTGCTAAAACAGATTTCAACCATAGTCTGTAATCAAAGCTATAATCAGAACTCCAGGTCACTCTGAAGCGATACTCAGAATCTTTACTCTCTAAATGTTTCCTCTGAAATTAAGCATTTTAGACTTGCACAATAAAAGCTTCTATAATTCCATGAACTTTTATTTTCATGGTTTGAAGACCCTAATATAGGGCTGGTTAGGGGCAGGCAGGGAAGAAGGGAAGGGATGTTGTCCTGTCTTAAAGAAAGACATAATGCTCCGAAGGATTTTCAACTGAAGTTATGCTGTCTAGCCTAGAAGGATCACTCTTCAATGGAACCTTCTCCCAGCAAGCTTAGTCTATTGTGAATTTTGAACACTTGGAAACTGGTCTTCCACTAACCTGGCACCCACCCTTTAACCTATCCTTCATGCTAGTTGCTCCCAGAATAACCCATTGGTATTTTTTCATCAAAACTTTCAAGGTTGTGCCTATATCTATGGCTGATTTGACTTAAGTAATAAAGTTTCCAGCTGTTGGTTTCCTAAAACAGAAAATTGTTTTTGCAATGAGAATGTATGATAAAAGAATTTGTCTTTTTTGCACACAGGAGAAATGCAAGAATCTTCTGAAGCCTCCCAGAAGCTTCAGTCATCTTCCGACAGGCATCAGTAATTCACTTATCTACAATGAATAAGTTCTAATGGGGAAGACATTCCTTTTCAATTGGCAAATTTATGTTTTTTTCCAGGTACCATGCTTTTTCAAACTTTAATTAAAAAAAAAAAGAGCGATGTAAGCAAGCTATTAATTGGCTTCCTCAAATTTATTTTGGAAAAGGGTCCTCAGTAGGCAATCTGTGATTGCAGGTTATCGATTTAAGGAACTGACTCACTAATTACAATGTTTGTGTCAAACCTTTACACAGTGTATATCTATTTTCTTTATATTCATGGATATTCTGTATTCTCCATTGTTTTTAACAATGCCAAAGTTTATTCAGGAAAGCATGTGGGATCATTAATGTATATTCAAAGTTTGTATTCAGTTAAGAGTGTTCATTCATTCTACGTTGTCATTGCATTTCAGGACTTGGCTCACAGTAAATCCCACATAGATGTTGAAAAGACTTTAAGGACATAATACATCTTTATTTCACATCCTGCCCAATGGAAAACAATTTGCTTCTACTACTTGTCACTATTTGCATCAAAAAGTTCCTTCTTCAGGGAAGAAGTTTCTTATGTGTTTAGAGAGATTTTTCTAATATGCTCCAAAAATTATATCAAGTATCTGAGTAACAAGTGGTGATCAATGAATATTCAGAAAATGCAGGAGATAGATAGATACTAAAATGTAATATATATATATTCATAATTCACAGTATATATATTCACAATTCACAATACTGTAACGTGATATATATATATTCACGATTTTGTAATATGCATTTTGTTCCTCACTGGTAAGAATAGAAGTATTTACTTTAATGCAAACATCTGGTTAAATTCTAGTCTTCCATCCATCAATGCAAAATTACTTTGTGATGTGAATATTGCAGTCACCAAATGCTTATTTACTCTAGGCTTCATATTCTGAATAGCATATACAGCTTGCCTCTTAGAAATCATGGATTCAACTCATGTTGGTTTTTTGGTTCAGAACAAGGCCAGATGGAGTACGATACCCAGCTTCTTACATTTTTACTTTTTTTATTAAAAGCTAACCTTGAAATCTTTAAGAGCCATTTTCAGGAAATCTTTTGGTCTGCTTAAATGCTCCTTATTAGAATAGCTGCTCTGCTAGGTCTGTCTAAATCCAAGTTTAATCTCTGGCTAAATTTCCACATTTTTAGGGGAAAAAATGCAAGAACAGAGTAAATATGCAGAAATACAGTTTCGATGTACAATCCCCCCACACAGATGTCAGCTAGCTTTAGTTTTTGGACTGTTCAAGTCTTGAGGGACTTTTCTTCCATTTCTTCACAGAATCTTTTTTGCGATCCTTTATATTTGGCTTCCAGACCATCCGGTGGCAGTGAGTCCCATAGTTTAACTATGCATTGTGCAAAAAAGTGTGCCTTTTGAGCCCGCTACCTGATATTCATCTGATAACCCCTAGTTTTGTAATGTAAAAATAATTATTGCATTGACCTTTTCTTAAGTCATCTTGGTTTTACAGATCACTGTCATACTCTCTCTCCTGTCTCCTTTCCAGGTTAGAGGAGTCCTAACCTATTTAATCCCCCCTCACAGAGAAGCCATTCCATGCTTTTGACCATTCCTGTCCCCTTCCTCTGTCTTTTCTCGATCTCCTATGTTCATTTGCATATGAGGACACCAGAACTGTGGACATACAAGGACGCTAAAAACCCTTCTGTGTACATCTAACTGTTTTTTACTTCTGCTTTTTATAACAATTTATATTTTTACTTTTACTCAGGTACTAAGTTACAAGGTGATTACTTTGTATGATGCTTTAATGAGCCATTGGTAGACCTCAATTATGTTGCCATCTGTCTCTCTGTAGACTATAATCCTGTCTGATGGGTAAATGATTGGCATTCCTCCGAGATTTGTATCACTGGTTTATATCTAAGAGCACATTTTGAAATCACCTTAATATGAATACAGCATCTGCATTTCATTAGATCCTGGATAGCATATTGCTTATTTGTGTATCAAAAAGCAATAGCTCCTGTCATTTATATTCCTGCTATCACTGACATGAAAACATGTATATATCTCTTTACGTCTTTCCAATTCCTCACAATCGTGGGCTTCCTTTCACGAAAATTCCTTGTGTTCAGTGTTCTGGTCTGTAATGGCCCATTTCCAATGATTCCTACTTTTGCTTTTTCTTGGTAAAAATATCAAGCATGGAACATCCTAAACTGTCATTAAAAAGTCAGCGTCTTCGTGGTCATCATCTTAAAAAAAACGCAGTTGATGATAGACTGGGAGACTCTTAAGTTTTTTTAGAAGGAGTTAGTTTGATGTGTGTTGAATCGGACAGTTTTGTAACACCTTCTTGCTATGAAGCTTCATGCTATGCGGGAACAACCTGCCTTTCTTTGCCATGACAAGTCTTTTGGAAGGAGGTCCAGAGGTTGATTTTCCATTGCATTTCATAGAATCACAGACTCACAGAATGGCAGAGGTTGGACGGGACCTCTGGAGGTCATCTGGTCCAACCCCCCTGCTCCAGCAGGGCCACCTGGACCTGTCCAGACAGCTTTTGAATATCTCCACAAAGGGAGACTCCACGGCTTCTGTGGGCAACCTGTGCCAGTGCTTGGTCACCCTCACAGCAAAACAATGTTTCCTGATGTTCAGAGGGAACCTCCTGTGTTTGAGTTTGTACCCGTTGTCTCTGGTCCTGGCACTGAGCACCGCTAAAAAGAGCCTGGCTCCATCCTGTTTGTACCCTCCCTTCAGGTATTTGTATCTGTTGATAAGATCCCCCCTGAGCCGTCTCTCCTCCAGGCTGCCAGGCCGAACAGCCGCAGCTCTCTCAGCCTTTTCTCATAGGGGAGATGCTCCAGTCCCTTAATTATCCTTGTGGCCCTTTGTTGCACTCTCTCCAGTATGTCCATGTCTCTCTTCCACTGGGGAGCCTAGAACTGGATACAGTACTCCAGGTGTGGCTGCACCAGTGCTGAGCAGAGGGGAAGGACTGATCCCCTCCCTTGACATGGTGCCAACAGTTTGTCTAATGCAGACCAGGATACCATTGGCCTTCTTTGCAGCAAGGGCCCATCGCTGGCTCACATTCAACTTATCATGGAATCATAGAATGCTTTGGGGCAGAAGGGACCTTTAAAGGCCATCTAGTCCATCCCCCCTGCAATTGGCAGGGACATCTTCAACTCGATCAGGTTGCTCAGGGCCCCATCCAGCCTGGCCTTGAATGTTTCCAAGGATGGGGCATCTACCACCTCCCTGGGCAACCTGTTCCAGTCTTTCTCTACCCTCATTGTAAATAATTTCTTCCTTATATGTAGTCTGAATCTACCCTCTTTTAGTTTAAAACCATTACCCCTTGTCCTGTCGCAACAGGCCCTGCTAAAAAGTCTGTCCCCGTCTTTCTTACAAGCCCCCTTTAAGTATTGAAAGGCCACAATAAGGTCTTCCCGCAGCCTTCTCTTTTCCAGGCTGAACAACCCCAGCTCTTTCAGCCTTTCCTCATAGGAGACGTGATGCATCCCTCTGATCATTTTTGTGGCCTGAAACTTGGTGTCCACCAGGACCCCCAGGTCTTTTTTTGCCAAGCTGCTTTCCAGCTAGGTGGCCACCAGCATATACTTGTGCCCAGGGTTGTTCATGAGGTGTGTGGCTGAAGATGGCAGTCATGTTGTCAATGTCACTGATTAAGAACACAGATCATAAAAGGACCATTGTGTTCAACAGCTATGCTTCAAACTCCAAAACTGCTGTTTGCAAGTTTGATTGCTACAGCTGTGATGAACACAGAACTGCGAGATGGTCCCCAATGGAATCTGTAAAACAGAGCTGTTGAGTAACACAATGTTAAAAGCCTGGTGTGTGTTGACTCTCTCTAAGCTTTCATGAAGAATAAATATGATTACAGAAGATGCTGCAGCTGTCAAAAGTGCTGGTGGTGGTTCATCCTTCAAATAGAAATTCTCAGCACAGTCCAAATATCAGAAACATTAGAGAAAGCCGCCAGGATTTTTCCCAGCATGAATCATTATCATGTGGCTAAAGTAAAATATTTTTTCTGTCACTGAATGAAAATAAAAGATTTATATTTGCATATAGATCTATATATAGTGGGACTTATCAATCAAGCGTTGCCAACATGATGTTCACTTCTGTTGTTTAACTTGGTGGGGTGCCAGTGTCAACTTTCCTTCAGTACGGTTCAAAGTCGAAGTACAGCATCCCTTCAGTAAGTAGGTCACTTGGGAAAATATCGCAAATGTTCAGATACTTGTGAATCTTTGTCAGTTCTTATATCATTTATCTTAAATATTTAAATAAAAATAGATGCAGTGTATGACAAACCAAGTTGCACTAAAGGAGATGATAATTTTGGGCAGTGTTTCAAACTTACAGCACTTTTCCATATTATCCTGCTAACTTCACCAGTGCTACAGTCTGAAAAGCAGTGCTTGAATTCTGAGGGTGTCCTAGAAATACAACACTCCATTTACTCTAAGCATCTGCATGGACCTGCCTTTATGCTTGTGAAATTAGCTAGGTGTCTGAAGTTCTGCACATGACCAGAGGCACTTCAGGTCTTGACATCTGTCTCCAACTTATGGTCAGTTGTGTCTTGTACTACAGCATTCAGTAATAGAAGAGCACCAGGGAGGTCTTACTTTGTGGCCCTTTTCTGGACCTCTAACTGGATTTCTCCAAGACTATGTCCAGGCGCTGCCAGGGGACAGTCCTCTTCAAGCCAGCTCCCAAAAAGCACTGTGGACAAGAACGCGTGGCTCCCTCCATTTCCACAGTCCCCCAACGCTATTCCAGCAGGCTTTGCACCTTCAAACAGCCCTCATGTCCTCATGCAGTGTTTCCAGGGCATTTAGTATACACAGAAGAACTGAAAATAGATGACGGAAGAAGGGAAAAGAATTGTGGTGGTGTAAGACAAATCCCTCCTGTTTTAAAAGGGAATTCTACCATTCATAGTTTTCACAGCTAGATATAATACATCAGCCCAGGTCTCTTTTGATGCCCATGGCTGTAATATCACAAAAAGACGTGGCCCACCAGCAGAGCCCTAAGGTGGCTGTCAGCCACCCTCCCACTCCCATGATTCACGTCAGCTTTGGGAACTAGTACAGCCTATGGCATAAAGCATGACTCCCAGACTCTGCTCTGATTTATGGAAAACCTCCAGAGAACTACAGCTCGGAGCAACTGAAAATCCACATCGCAGCATGCACTGCAGGGACTCCTTTCATGCATCCTGGGGGGATTCTCCCTCCACCAGCTGCAAGGCTTTCACGGCCCTTGTCTTCCTGTGAAGCAGTGTTCAAAGAGGAGTGTGAAGGGGAGGAGGATTATCTGCCTTATTGAGCTTCCTGAAGTAAAAGTAGTTGTAGGACACCGTATAAACCGTAGCCAGTTAGTGATTAAAAGATGATACTGAAAATATTTTTTAAAGCTGCAGGAAATGTTAATTATAGGAATTAAAAAATAGCTGCATAGGTAATTTCCATTGAATTCTGAGGAACAACCAAATCCAATCAAACAACAAAAAAATAGCACCTCCTGGGAAGAGCCAGAAAGTACTAGGTGTCAGGAAATCTATGATCATCAGACAATTGAGCACTGGAGTAAGTACATCTGTCGGATTTTCCCAGGAGCAGTTTATTATTC
This sequence comes from Theristicus caerulescens, assembly GCA_020745775.1. Taxonomy (NCBI): domain Eukaryota; kingdom Metazoa; phylum Chordata; class Aves; order Pelecaniformes; family Threskiornithidae; genus Theristicus; species Theristicus caerulescens. Next base: position 121,405,554 of record CM036559.1, on the reverse strand, counting down.
TGAAATTTGCAATTGCTCTATATGTACAAGTACCTGCACTGGTACTGATTTGTTCAGTGAACATGGTAATCCAGCTCTTTTTCATCTGCTCTTAGCTTTATTTAATGTTCTATGAAAGCTAAAAAGTGTACCATTTGGCATTTATCTTAGAAATTCAAGTCAGCCACTCATATTCAGGAAGCATTTAGAAGCTGTCCTTCCATCCATGGAAGCCATCCCATTAAACAGGGCAAAAATCAATCACATGCACTGTCTTTATCGCCAGACCCAATGTGAGTAATTCAGAAAATAATTGATGGCCTGTTTCTGCCTGCGTAATATATTCAAACTGTGAGCAAGCAATAGTCCATCTGGACCCCTGTACTATGGCTGTTGTACTCGAGGTCAGCCGCCATTTCTGCCCCCTGCATGCAGACTCCTGCCCATCACATCTGCATAAGTACGGATTCAGGTTCTGCTCCTTTTTCAAGCTGCTCTGCTTTTCACGTTGGAGGTAGTGCTGAGCCCACTGTGGTGGGTTGACCTGGCTGTCTACCAGGTGCCCACCAAAGCCGCTCTATCTCCCCCTCCTTAAGTGGACAGGAGAGAGAAAATATGACAACAGGTTCCTGGGTTGAGATAAGGACAGGGAGATCACTTGGCAATTACCGTCACAGGCAAAACAGACTCCACTTGGGGAAATTAGTTTAATTTATTGCCAATAAAATCAGACTAAGGTAATGAGAAATAAACCCAAATCTAAAAAACACCTTCCCCCCACCCCTCCCTTCTTCCTGGGCTTAACTTCACTCCCAGCTCAACTTCACTCCCAACTCTTCTACCTCCTCCTGCTGTGTCCTCCTCCCCCTGCGTCAAGGAATGGGGGTTGCAGTCAGTCCATAACACTTCATCTCTGCCACTCCTTCCTCCTCACACTCTTCCCCTGCTCCAGCGTGGGGTACCTTCCACAGCAGACAGTCCTCCACAAGGTTCTCCATCGTGGGTCCTTCCCACAGGCTGCAGTTCTTCACAAACTGCTCCAGTGTGGGTGAGAAAATTAACTCTACCCCAGCCAAAACCAGTACATCATCCCAGGTATGTAAGAAATGCTATCCAGAATAGGATGAATGAAAGTGGATGTATTTGGTTTATGTGGCAAGGTTTTGGTAGCAGGGGCTACAGGGGTGGCTTTTGTGAGAAGCTGCTAGAAGCTTCCCCCATGTCCGATAGAGCCAATGCCAGCGGGCTCCAAGATGGACCCGCTGCTGGCCAAGGCCGAGCCCATCAGCGACAGTGGTAGCACCTCTGGGATAACGTATTTAAGAAGGGGGGAAAAAAACCTGCACAACAGCAATTGCAGCTGGAGAGAGGAGTGAGAATATGTGAGAGGAACAGCCCTGCAGACACCCAGGTCAGTGAAGAAGGAGGGGCAGGAGGTGCTCCAGGCGCCGGAGCAGAGATTCCCCTGCAGCCCATGGTGAAGACCATGGTGAGGCAGGTTGTCCCCCTGCAGCCCATGGAGGTCCACAGTGGAGCAGATATCCACCTGCAGCCCGTGGAGGACCCCATGTTGGAGCAGGGGGATGCCCAAAGGAGGCTGTGACCCCGTGGGAAGCCCATGCTGGAGCAGGCTCCTGGCAGGACCTGTGGACCCATGGAGACAGAGGAGCCCACACTGGAGCAGGTTTGCTGGCAGGACTTGTGACCCCGTGGGGGACCCATGCTGGAGCAGTCTGTTCCTGAAGGAGGGGGAGTGATAGAGCAGCTTGGTGGGCACCTGGTGGACAGCCAAGGTCAACCCACCATAGTAGAAGAGGGATGAGGGTGTCGTGGTTTAACCCCAGCTAGCAACTAAGCACCACGCAGCTGCTCACTCACTCCCCCCTTGGTGGGATGGGGGAGAGAATCGGAAGGGTAAAAGGGAGAGAACTCGTGGGCTGAGATAAGAACAGTTTAATAATTGAAGTAAAATAAAATAGAACAGTTAAATAGGTAAAGCAAAAGCTGCACATGCAAACAAAGCAAAACAAGGAATTAATTCACTGCTTCCCATGGGCAGGCAGGTGTTCGGCCATCCCCAGGAAAGCAGGCCTCCATCACATGTAACGGTTACTTGGGAAGACGAACGCCATTGTGCCAAATGTCCCCCCCTTCCTTCTTCTTGCCCCAGTTTATATACTGAGCATGACGTCATATGGTATAGAACAGCCCTTTGGCCAGTCTGGGTCAGCGCCCCTGGCTCTGCTCCCTCCCAGCCCCTGCCCCGTGCACGGGGCAGAGCATGGGAAGCTGAAAAGTCCTTGACCAGTGTAAGCGCTACTTAACGACTATTTAGCAATACTTAGCACTACTTAGCAAGAACCAAAACATCAGTATGTTCTCAACATTATTCTCATCCTAAACCCAAAACACAGCACCATACCAGCTACCAAGAAGAAAAATAACTCTATCCCAGCTGAAACCAGGACAGAGGGGAAGGGAAAGCATTAGAAAATTCTCACGCTTTTCATTTGATCAGCAGCCCATTTGATTCGTGAAATGTCAGTGTCACAAATGAGCTGCCATCATTTCAGCTTTTGGTGTAAATACAATGAAATGTTGTCTTCCCTTCACAGAGAAGTACTGCTACACTGTAATTAGAAACAAATCTTACTACATCCTGACAAAAACATTTTTTTCCTAAAGATATAATTCTTTGTGGACTGCAATGTTTGCTTTTGAATTGTCAGTTGCATAAAACTGTGTATGCCAAACCCCATAAATAAAGCATTTAGTGGAACAAAAGGATGCCCTAACAACTGTTGTCTTCTTCTGGAGTACTTACCTTGAATGGCATTTACTTTATCAATACAGTGAACAACAACTCTTCTGTGCAGAAGTTCATTCCATTCTTTACTTCACAAAGAAATTTTCAAAATGATGAGCATATCCATTTATAAGTGCTGTATATTTAAACTGAGGTAAATAATAATTCATATTCATTTAATGCTGAATATTATACTTAGCTCTGGACTTCTGACAATAGAATGGAAAGCTGATTCATGCAGTACTGGTACCCATTTACAGCTACAGTCCTGTATGTAACATAAAAAGAAATGACACTATTATGTTCATCCCTTTTTACTAACGCTTTTCATCATTCCTTCCTCTTCTTTTCTCAGCTCAGGGTCTGAGATAAGCTTGATGTCAGAAACAAAATAACAAAGTATTTAACAGTTACACAAAGGTGAGACTACAAAGAGGGACTGAGGCAAGAAAGAGCTGCTTCTTGGTGGAAGCCATTGCTGCTTCCAGGAATGTCTCTGCCTCTGTTGGTTTGCATTAAAGGTTTACATACAGTCTGGAAATAAAAAATATATATATTTGGAAATCTACAAATTTACATCACTAATTTATGTTCTAAATAGGAAAATGTTGGTGGAGACTGCTATTGATTAGCAAGCGGCAGTCATCTCTTTAAAATCTGAAAGGTGATAGCCTGGTGCACGTGTGCCAGTCCTGGTTTGTGGGTGGGCTACGTGCCCCATTATGTAGCCATTTGGACTGTGTTTATACCAGTAAACTTATTAGATGGTGGGTACAACCACTGTTCTGTGATTGCCTATATTAAATTCTGATCAAAAACCTGGGATGGTTCTGAGCTGAGCTTGCACTTCCCCAGGCACAGCTTGCACGTGGACCATTCCCAACAAGGAGATTGGATGTGGCTATCCCATTTTGGAGGGTGATGGACTTTAGCTATATGGGCTGTGTTCTATTAGTTCTGTTATTTTTTTTTAACTTCTGCTCAGAAGACCCTGCCCTGCTTTGGTTACTAGTATAGATTTTGTTCACTGGTATAGAATCATAGAATCATTTAGGTTGGAAAAGACCTTTAAGATCAAGTCCAACCGTTAACTTAGCGCTGCCAAGTCCACCACTAAACCATGTCCCTAAGCACCACATCTACCCGTCTTTTAAATACCTCCAAGGATGGGGACTCAGCCACTTCCCTGGGCAGCCTGTTCCAATGCTTGACAACCCTTGCGGTGAAGAAATTTTTCCTAATATCCAACCTAAACCTCCCCTGGCACAACTTGAGGCCGTTTCTTCTTGTCCTATCTCTTGTTACTTGGGAGAAGAGCCCGACCCCCACCTCACTACAGCCTCCTTTCAGGTAGTTGTAGAGGGTGATAAGGTCTCCCCTCAGCCTCCTCTTCTCCAGACTAAACAACCCCAGTTGTATAGGTGCATTGAAGATGGGGTCAGCAAGCAGGTGGCTCCTGAAGGAGCCAAGAAGCTGCAGAGTCTCCTTTTTCTGTAGCTGGAACAAGAGCAGAGCATGGGCAAGGTGCTGTGCAAGATGCTTCTTTCCTGTTTGAAGAAATGTTGTGAACCATACGAGGAGTTACAGGTTAACCATCTCTGGTGTAGCCAATGGACACAGAAATAGAGGTCAGAATCGCCTGAGTCCAGTTCTCCCTGCCACTCCCAGTAAAAGTGCCTGTAATGCCTGTTTTCAGTCATAGCTTGCTCCATAGCACCAGACTCAGTGGTAGCCAGACCAGTGATACCCACTAGTAAAAACAGGACATACTTATTTTTACCTTGGCCTGTTCAGAAAAATTAAGATGGTATGAAAATAAAAATATTATCTGCTGACATTTACCAGCTGCTGGTTCTGGTAGCACAGCAGTGGGAGGCTTTAAGGAAAGTATGGATGTGATTGCTGCTGTTCATCCAATCTGGGTCAACTTCCCCTATGTACACTACAGCATTATAACTGCTAGCAGTTCAATAGCATTTCACAAATGAAAGTGTTGTGTAAATTGTTTCCCTGTTCAGCACAACACTTTTGCTTTTAAGGGATAATCCAGGCCAAGGAAGCAGCCTGAGGCTCCTTGAAGAAAGGCTATCACTTCTTGGGGAATGGAGGGGAGAGAAACAAATGAGCCAGGTCCATTTGTATATTTGTGTTCTAGGTATGCAGTAGTTTATCACATTTCGTCCAGAAGTAAAATTTTGCTAATGAAAGGCTATTAATGTAGGAGAAGAGGGGCAGAAGCGGAGGAAGAGACCAAACATTGCTGGGCTAAGAAATGATCCTGTACAAATCCTTCCTTCACTGTATAATAAAGCTGGTTTAAGAAGCAGGAGAGAGGAAAAGCTATCGTCATGCCTAGTCAAAGAGTATGAGGGCTTTAAATGCTATTTAGTCCTCCATGAAGACTGCAAAATTCTGTACTGAGGACACGGAAGGCTTTTCAAGATGGGTTAATGCTCCTGTGTTAGTGGCACGGTGGGTCATGTAACAAAGGTCGTTGCCTCAGCCTTCCTAGGTATCACCACAGTGGATAGCAGCTCCTTTGGGACATCTCCATATACCATTAATCAAGCTCTAACCTCTACAACATTATTAGAGGTTGGAGCTCCAGGGTCAGACCAGGCAATTATTTTGTTTGGAGGATGCAGACACACCTGCCTGAATATGGGCAGCAGCAGATGATGAACAGCAATGTAGAGCAGGGTTGCAGTGGTTAGCCCAGGGATGCTAACCCTTACTGTTAGCAAAGGACTGCACCTAGGAAACCATTAAAATATCTGGAGTGGAGAAGGGACTAGACTGTACACATAGGGGGACTGTACTTTGGAAGCCCAGGTTTGTTTCTGGTCTGCCAGAATATGCTCCTACTTCTCCAAAGTACAATCCACCTTCTCCATGTGTCGTATTTAAAGCATAATTTCAGCAACAGGTATTCAAGATCTATTAATTACCAGTCTTTTCAGTTTGACTAGATTAAGGACATTCTCAGACAGGGAAAAGTGAATATTCTTTGGTAAATAATCAGTTTTATGGTGGCTTTGGTGAACCGAATGAGCACAGAAGTTGAAGGCATCAGTAAGACTCATCCCAAGGAGAATATTAGAATATTAAATGATATGAAGGTCTGAGTCAAGAGATTTGGGCATGCTTCATCTCACAGTAAACATTATTAAAACTTATTAAAGGGAAGATAGTTAAAACATTGATGAAGTTTTAATTTTAACAACATGACTTAATGTCTTTCTTTTTTGTAAAAGAGAGGGTCTTTTATGGAAACTTTCCACATTTGACTGTCATTTAGATAGTCCTCTGTAGGGAGAAGACGAAAGACAATTTCATTGACATGGTCTGAAGTTGTTAATGTTGCTGTCCTCTTTTCTTGAGGACAAAGCAAGACAAATTTTCAAAAGGAGAAAAAAGAAAACAGCAAGGATGGAAAATACAGTGTCAGGGAGCAGCAGGAGCAGGTGCTGGGCGAGGGCAGGTGAAGCCACCAGTGATGGTGAGGGACAGGGCAGTGCCCCCCTCAAAATGGCACCGTCCCACAGCACCCGGCCAGAAGAGCAGAGCAGGGCCAGCAAGTCAGGAAAACAAGTCAGCAGGTCAGAATCAGCAAAAACCTAGGGCAAGCTAGCCCAAGCCGAGGAGCAGAGGTCCCCGATGAGGCCATGTCAAAGCTGACCTTGAGCACAGGCAGCCAGACTCCAACAAGGACCTTGGTGTATAGGTTATGGTTTTAGTGTTCTTATTTGTACCTTTTTTACTGAAGAATACATATGTTAATGTGATTCAATTAGCTGCTCTGTGTCCAGGCAAACTCTGCCAGCAGAGTTACTGAACACGCTTTCTTGGCTGAAGAAAAAATAAAAAAGATAGAAAAAGTTAAGATAAGGATAAATGATAGGAAAAAGGTAAGAGGAAAAAAAAAAGGCAAAAGAAACTCTAGGTCAAATATCAAGACATTGCCAAAGCTGCAAAGTTGGCAGTGAGGGATCCTCTGGGTCCCTCTGTCTGTCTCAGTGAAGTTACCTTAGCTCCCAAAATGGGGATGTGAAAGCACGCTCATATCGCAGTGCACTTCGAGGTCCTAGCAAGATGTTATAAAAGTCATTTGTCAGAGGTGTCAAATTATACTTCTTTCTATCTGTGTCACTATATTAAAAACTTCAGCAAGAAGTTTTGAGTTAAAGCACCTTTTTTCGTATTTTATTTGTCTGTTACTCTTAATTTCTTACATGACCAGCTTAGTCCACTGGTTACTCAACCCACACCCCTTTTGGCTGAGCTCAGTATGTCTTTCTGTTTCAAATTATTACTTTTTTTTAATCCTTTTACTTTGATCAGTTTTTACAAATAGTTTTAAGCAACAGGCCAGGCCAAATTTCTGTTATCCTGGCTAAAGTTAAATATAAGGAGCCACAAAAAACTGCGAAAAATTCAGACCTTCTCTTATTAAAAAATGTATCCATGAATTGCTCAAAGACATTTCTATATTGTACAGTATTATGATAGCACAGTATTAATCTCCACTGGGGAAGAAAGGAAATTCCATTATATGCTACTTAAATAAGAAAAAAAGAGAAGCCAAGGAAGAACTGAAATACAGAGGAAAAAAGCAGCTTGCCTAAAGCTACACAGAAAGTCTGTGACATTTTAAGGACTTGAATTCCACCCTCTTAACACATAGGCTAATACCACTCCTGCCCCATGAAAGCTTTTGGCATCTGTATTTTTAATAGACCTCATGTAGATGAGATAATGTGAAAGATGTTCCTTTCCATCAGCGCTGCAGATGAACGTGGAGAATTTCCTACGGCAAAGCCATTTTAGAGGCAGAGAATTAACACAGTTATTTTTAAAATATCCCTCTCCCCCAACAATTCATCACCACCACTACCAATTCATAAAAAATCCCTTCCAGTTCAGCGAATAACCTGCTTGTGTACACTTATACAAGTGGTCCCAGATGTATTAGTGCACAGCTCAGGGTGGCATGTCACAGCTGGCGGCGGCAGCTGAGAGCTCCCTAAGTGCATCCCGTGGCACTGATGCTCCCAGTTCCTAACCAGCTCTTGCCTCCCATCTAGTGGCTATATCCATGCACCAAGTATTTTATCCTTATTTTTTAAAATTAATGTACTGAACAAGAACCTTGTCTGTAGCAGAATAATGTAAGGCAATAGCCCACATTCTTGGAATTTTCTAAAGAACTTTGCCATGTATCGGTAAACCCAGTTACTCACATATTGTTGGTTCCTTCAAAAGTCTTCACAGGAGCTTCAGAGTTAGGAGATTAAAAAAATAAATCTGAATGCGGAGTTCTTCTATTACTTCCATGATTTTGAGCTCTGTAAGGAAGCTGTGTTCACAAACCTTTCACTGCCACCGTTGAAACAGAAAGCTTACTTTTTATCTCAAAGTGCAAGGTTAAAATCTTGTGTGGAAAACTCCCTCCAGAATAGTGGCCTGTAAGGAAAAACCTAAGAGACTGAAAGAACAACAACAAAAGCCCAAGAGCGAGCACAGACTCTTGACTTTACATCCTGCAACAACCACAGAACTGTAGACCAGCCCAGGCTGGAAGGGACCTCCAAAGACCATCTGGTCCGACCTTTTGTGGGAAGGAGAGCCTAGGAGAGATTATCTAGCACCCTGTCCAGTCATGTCTTGAAAACCTCCAGTAAACAATGAATTCCTTCCCTCTGACTCCAAGCTGACTTCCCCCTGTTTCACACAAGCCATCTCCCAAGGAGGCAGAGGCTGTAGTTACAGCATCTGAACGAAGAACCACACCGGCTGAAGTCAAGACTTGAGTGTGGATCCCACAGCCAGAGCTGCAGCAAGGACGTGGTGAGAAGGGTGCCAAACTGCTGAGCCGGTTCCTCGCTGCTCTCAAAAAGCAACTGCGTACTCACAGGGAGGGCTGCAGCTAGAAATAGCACCCAGCAGCTGGGAGAAACTGCTGTATGTGGGAAAGGGAGGGCAAAGCAGAGGTGCTGCTAGGGGATAACAGAGTCTGGGGGGGTCTGGGTAACCAGGGCGGTTGTTCTGGCTGCCTTCATTCAGCTGGGTTCTCATCCATTTGCAATAACTACGCAAATGAATGTAACTTTTATTGGACATTATAAATATTAATCATTCAGCCTGTTGAGGTGTATAGCAGGCAGAATACAAAGCAGGGAGTTATCCCATTGAGAATATGCTGACATGTGTAGCTAGTCAATAGGTGTTTCTAGTTCTTAAATAAGAAATATCTCCTTTTGGGTTTACTCCAATATAAGGCCTATCTATTTCTGAGTTATATTCAGCATCTGAGCATGGCTCAGAATTTATATAATCTGAGCTACTTTGTATTACCAGCATGTACTCCTATTAGCAATAACAGTAAATTAAACAATGCCAGGGCACAGTCTTAGACACAAGCAAGTGATTGTTTATACTGTTTAATTGTTAGGATAGAGCCTGGGGGATTTTTATGCTCAAAGTTTCCTAACTAACTCCCAGGCATAATTTAGGACTTGGCACAGGCCATGCACCGTTCTCAATTAAATGGTCGCTCTACCTTGGAGAGAAAAGAGTTTGAAGGTTGGCCCTTGTGCCGGAGAAGGCATTTACTGTGGTACTACAGGCATTGCCTTTGGCTACATCCATGCTGCTGGGAAATAAAAGAGGCAGACTGAAAAATGTCCCCCTACGTACATAAGCTCTAGAGTTTGATGAATTTCTGTAAACAGCTTCTCTTCATCATGGGTTGTAGAAATCAGATTTTTTTTTTTTTGCTGAAGCAAGCAGCTTGCAGAGTCCAAAAGTGCTACCAGCGTTCAGAGCAGTTGTATGTAAAAAACCTCCTCTCTCCTAAGAATGCAAGGAAATAGTAAAATTTAAATGTAGATTTAATTCCTTATTTGTCTTGCTATTCTTTAAATAAAGGACAAGAAATCCCCTGGCGGTGTGTATTCTTCAGTAAGGAATAGTGTTCTGGATCTTTATGGAGTAGTGGTATAGGGAAGCACTTCCTTTATAAAGCTAACAATTTAGTTCAGTGTAGTTAATTTTGTTCCAAAGAGATCTAAGTAATAACTCTGAGAATGTGTCTGACATTTTTAACCAGTCCAGGTTAGGTTGTATACCTAATAAAGACTGTGCATAAAGAAAAACATGCTTTTTGCCTAGACAATTACAGGAGTGACTAGTGTATCATAGGTGTGTAAAGAATTAATATTGGATGATTATAAGTGAACGCACAAAAAGTTGGAAATTTATAAAAAGTCCTCTATCTACTTGCCCTTAAATGCATCAAGTATCCTGATTTAAAAAGTACTATCTGAAGTACAATCAGTCTGAAAAGAAACAAAAGTACTGAAAAGAAAGTACTGAAAATGATATGCTAAAATTTCTGAAACTCCTGAAGAAGTTACCTAGTTAAATTTTATTCCAAAATCAGTCATTATTTTTTTTCACTTTACGAATCTCTTTAGATCTATTTCTGCTTCAAAAGTTAAATGGCAGCTTTGCAAATGAATAAAACTGACCCTTAGTCTCTTTTACAACCCTTATTCTCTTTTACATTCAACATGGTCTAAAGCAGCTTCACTATAAGCAGTCTGATCCAAAGTCCACCAAAGATAATGGGAACCTTCCTACAACTTCAGTAAGTTTAGTGTCAGGCCCTAAATAGTGACAAAAGACTAAAGTACTAATATAAATGTATCACTTCATTAATGAAGAATCTTTTACTTACTTGAGCCCAGCAATTTTTTATAAATAGCTGTATGAGTAAATATATGCAGAACTAATATTTTAAGCCAGTTAATTTAGCAATAATTTCCTGCATTGCAACTAATGAGATCCCATTGGAATAAATATTATCATACCTGATCCAAGGCAGAAGCATAATCAAGCAAGTTTAGAAAAATAACATAGTATCATCATAAATGCCAACTAGATTTGTTTAATAAATGATACTCCAGGCAGAGTCCCCAAAGAAAGTATCCTTGGAGTTCAAAGATCCTTGAATCCAGTTTCCACTAATGAACGACGTATGTGCAAATCTGTAACCTCTGTAGTAGTCAAAGGCCAGATCTAGGTCTCAGGAGATGTTCATAGAATCATAGAATATCTCGAGTTGGAAGGGACCCATACGGATCACTGAGTCCAACTCCCTACTCTTCGCAGGACTACCTAAAACTAAACCGTATGACTAAGAGCATTGTCCAGACGCTCCTTGAACTCTGACAGGCTTGGTGCCATGACCACTTCCCTGGGGGGCCTGTTCCAGTGACCAACCACCCTCTCAGTGAAGAACCTTTTCCTAATGTCCAATCTGAACTTCCCCTGACACAGCTTCATTCCATTTCCTTGTGTCCTATCGCTGGCCACCAGAGAGAGATCAGCAGCTTCCCCTCCACTGCCTGCCTTGAGGAAGGTGTAGACTGCAATGAGGTCCCCCTCAGCCTTCTCTTCTCCAAGCTGAACAAACCAAGTGGCCTCAGCCGCCCCTCATAAGTCTTGCCCTCAAGGCCTTTCACCATCTTGGTCGCCCTCCTCTGGACACACTCCAGTAGTTTGATGTCCTTATATTGAGGTGCCCAAAACTGCACACAGTACTTGAGGTGGGGCCGCACCAGTGCAGTGCTGAGTGGCACAATCACCTCCCTTGACCAGTAGCTGTCCTGTGCTATGTTGTTTGGAAAAAATTTAAAAGCATGTTAAAAGTTGCTGTGGTATACTTTCCTTTTTCCACTGAAATCACCTGTTCTTCTAGAAACTGAGTTCCTCTAGACACCATGCTACAGTGGTGGCCATGGTGTGACTGGTGCTGTGCTTGAGATAGAGTTTGAAGCATGGCTAGCAGCAAAGCCCCAGCTGTCACTTTATCTCTGGTAGTAGTTTTGTGTTGAGATTGATTTGAAAATAAAAAAGTTCCTTGCAGATTTCAGCAAATGAGAGTCTTTAGTGGGATGTCTACACAAGGATAGCATACAGCTATCAAGCTCATTTTCACATGTCAAGCCCATTGAGTTTATATCCCAACCATACAACTTGTTATGTGTTGAAGCCTGTCTAAATGGTATGTGATTTTCTAGTGATGATAATGGTTTTGTGCTGATGTGTACTGTACTGTAAATGCAGATAAGCAATGCTATTTCCACTGAGAAGGAGGAAATATATTGCTGTGTTATACTCTATTAACCTTTCTAACTACCTCTAAGCAATTAGCTCCAAAGACTTTTTAACTCGTTTTATCTCTATAAAGGTATTCTGTCTTTTGTCTTTGTTGCATATTTGATTAATTCACATTACATTCTTGGGAATCACCAGTGGTGTTGACACTATTTTTCTGGCATAAATAGTGAGATGCTCATACGTCCACTGAGGGGAGTTTGGGAAGCAGATACACTTTCATGTTTTTAGGCTCCACTTTGAATAAGTACAAAAAAAAACCCACCATTAGATGTTAAAATTAGAGATTAGCAGACTGACAAGAAAGCAGAAATCTTGGAAACCTCTAGAAGCTGAGACCTGGTGGCATTTCAAGTGATCCAGAGTTTGGGTAATATAGTGAAATATATTTCTTACAGAAGCATGGTTTCCAGCACTGATTTTTATGTGAATTCAGCATCATTAACTGCTGTTTCTGCTCAGAACCTGAGCACCGGCTATTTTTCATATTCCTGTGGCATTACGCAGGAAACCAGAACTCTGTTCCTGAGCGCTGGCCCAGCATCTTCACAGCTTGAAGTCAAGCTCTGGAAATCAAGTTTAAGTGAGCTCAAGATTTCTATATAGACACCAGATGTGTTAAAGCACAAGCCTGGGTAAGGAAGCCCTTGAGAAGGGAAAGCCATAAAACACCATTCTGATTTCTGCTGCAAAATAATTATTGAATCCGCTGTAGAGCTGAACCAGCTACCTTTTCTGTGTTATGAAAATTCACTTTATCCATAAAAGATAGGACTTCGTATCAAAAACCAGCTCTCATCTGTGCTGCTTGCAGTTACGTTGTGGCAAACATAGGGATAATAAGCAGTATATGAAGAACAATGTACATGCCCTTCTTGGTGCCTTTTTTCTGCTTGAAAAAGCCTACTTCAGATATACACATATTCTACAAAGAACGTCTATGTATAGGAACTGTACACCTCTACATCTTGAGCTGCTCCATCTCAAGTTTAGGACAGTCAGACCAGTAGATATGGATAGGCAAGTACCAGCACTAATTAGCTGTATCCCTTCTAAAATATTCTCTCCCATCATACAGAAAGACCCCTTTGCAACATCCATGTGTATCCATCCAGGTCACTTTAAGCAATCCTGAAAAAAACCCAAAATTTTCAGGCCTTGCCTGATCGTGGAATTTGTTTCCATTCGGCAATGAGTTATCAGTAACAGGTATAAGTATGCCAGTAGTCATAGCCATTCTTGGGCTTGTAAGACTTGTTTGGTTCATCATTTAATCATTAATATCTTTATCTGTTCCAGTGTATTGCTGGCCACAAAATATGGGGGCCACTTCTAACCAGAGAGAAAAAAGTTTAAGTATTCCTAGATAGAGAGCACATGTCTAAATGCTATCTAGATACAGCAGGACAGGATAGTAACAGCACATGTTTTAATACAAGCCAATAGTGCTTCCAATGCATATGTTTGTTTGGATACTTTTCTGGAAGAAAATTAATTGGAGGTTCTGATGGCATTTCGTGTGATGTTTGCTTAAATAAACATGTTTGCATTTATTTAAAGATAAAGGTTTATTTTGTGGTTACTAATTCCTTGTATTAATGTTCAGTCATTGCTCAGCCAGTTTCTTCAATGATATCCTAATGGGTTTAATCCCTACAGGATAACCAAGCAATAAATAGGACTGTTTGGTCTTAGCTGCTACAGCTGCTTGGTGATGTTCTGCTCCTTGAGGAGTTCCTGAGGCTAAGGAACAGTCCTAATGAAATACTGTAATGGCTCCCATTATAGAAGTTAAACTGTACAAATTAGAGCAAAATGGCAAATGTCTCATGTGGAGGAAAACAGCTGCTAACAGTATTGCTCCGTGGTGCCATTTGGTGACAGCAGTAAGGGGATTGCTAAGGGCCCTATTCTGTCATCAGCCGGCCAGTGTGATCGCAATGGTATCATAAGCGGCAAGGGAAGTTTATCCCAAAGTGCTAATGTGATGCAGGTGGTGAACCCTAGCAAAACCATTCCCAAGTCAATAAAAGATGTTCCTTTTTTTCCCTGATTCTTTTTTTTTTACAGACTAGAGGACAGGAGGCTCAGCAGGACATTTGGGCTGCCTGCAATCATGGGACGAACTTATCATTTAATGCCATTTGCAAACTCATTGAGCTCGGTCATAAACTAGTGCGATTTCTTCTCCTGCTGATTCCTCCTGGAGCATTGCCCCACTCTGCTAAGGGGGAAGAGTCAAAGAAATTGAAAATCTACATCTGAGACTATATTTCTTTGATTAGCATTTTAGTGAAGGCAGAGCACAGGTAAATCAGCATTGCCACTCCTGAAACACAAAACTCATGAAACAGCAGGCGGGTAGGTAACACTCAGCAACAGCCCCCAGGCAATTCACAGGCGCTTGAAAGGCTGAGTCCCACAACACTCTGTTGGGATATTTTGGTAGGTTTTTTTACAGATAAAGGATGTCAGACTTTGGCAGGTTGTGTGGCTTGCTCCAGCTCATACAGTAGTGTTTCATTAAACTGTTGGGAAAGGAGAGAGAAAAAAAATTGAGTTGTGACTATTACACAACAGTTTGTAGGGTAATGCATTCTCTTCTTATCAAAAAATGCTTTGCAAAACTTCAGCTACCAAGAAAATCTTACTCCATGTGGGAGGGCATGGGTGCTTTGCACAATAATTTAAGGATCTTCAGTTAAAAGAATCTAAGAGGATCCTCAGCTTTTCTGAGGATCTGACCCCGTAAATCAAATAAATAATTGAAAGGACCTGATCCCTTAAATCAACAAAATCAGCAGAAATAGATAAAGCAACATTATCCACAGTAATATAACAACACCTCTTCAATTCCAAACCTAGTGTGCTGAAAAAAATGCCTTTTTTCCATTAAGAAAAATTAGTTTTTTAAAAACAAAAAAAAGGTTAAAGAATCTACTTTTAATTCAGAATTCCTCCTCCACAAATGTGAAGACAGTGCGTCTAGCATAAGTGCGGAAAGAATTTTTCCTGACTGATTTCCAGGGATGTTTTATTCTGTTTTAATTCCAGTAACTCTGCACATTTTTTTCTTACATACTCATAGTAATGTTCGTATCTTTATGTGTGCTTTTCACATAGACAGGTGCACTGGGCAAGAATTTACACAGACTATTCCCTCTCTTCAAATTCTGCCTGCAAAGTGCTTCTGACTGGCTTATATTTGGAATACTGAAACTATCAATCTAGTATTTATGGCTAGCAAGGGATGCAAATACATCTCATCACTGAGCATTCATGTGGTACCTGTCTCCCATCTAATCTTTAAACAGAGGTTTAGTTTATCCTAACTTTGTTCCTTTTGCATTGCCACTGGAACCAATCATTAAAAAAATGTTTAAAGAGTAATTTTCAATAAAAAGCCTCGACTTCTCAAATATACAACATCTGAATACTTATACTCCCTCCTCAGTTTGCTTAGCTCTTCCAGAATTACGTTTACTCCTTTACGGTCAGCCTCTGTTCCCAGCCGGTGCTCCAGCCAGCCTAGCCCTGAGGGGTCCCTGGCTGATCCCCAGGCTACAGCACAGGGAGGGAAGGGAGAGGGGTGCCAGGAATGGCTTGCAGATGGATGGGGCTTGCTGCAGCAAGTGTAGCACTCCCTGCGGCAAAGACTTCTTTCCACTGAATGCTTTCCCAGCGGAAAGCCTTTCACTGGGAGATGTTTAGTCATTTAATTATTAGGGTCAGTTATTTCTGTGATTTCAGTTAATTTACAGTTTTCATGTCCTCAAATCCAGAGTCAGCTTCATTAAAAATAATTGTCCTCAGTTGACTGGGAAAAGCAGCTGAGGGATGGGGCTTTGAGCAACCTGGTCTAGTGAAAGATGTCCCTGCCCATGGTAGGGGGGTTGGAACTAGGTGTTCTTTAAAAGTCTCTTCCAACCCAAACCTTTCTATGATCCTATGATTTAAGTCATGTTATACCTTCTATTTCAAAACAGTTTTTCCATCAGTTATCTTTAAAATTTGAGTTTGCAGACAGTATGTCCTGTGAGAGATTCTGAATGGTACATAAGACGTGTGTGTGTGTTTGCACATGTGCATGCACCTGGTTCCATCTTGATCTCTCCAATCTAAGGCCATCACAGACGTTTCCAGTATCTCTCCACTGTGATGGAAAAGGTAGCTCCCATGCTGCCTTTCTCCACAAAGCTCATCCCACTCATCCCAGAAGGGAGCCTCTTCTGCCTTTCCAACCTGCTATGAAGAAAAGAACTTCTTCAGGACCCGTAAGCATGGTAAATCTGGAGAAATATTTCCCTGGTGGGTCTATCACACACTTCCTAGAGATGGAAGATAAAATATCCAGTTCTACTCTCATGGGCCAAATAAATCCCGAGTTTATGACAGATTATATTATTTAATGCTTAGTGAAGTGGTCTTCCACCAACACAAGATCTGCAGTAGATAACTCACAATAACCCAGTCTCTCACCTCTGCACTGTGACTTAGCCTGGAGTTGAAGGGGGCACAGGGGACAAGTCACAGAGTACTTATGATGGAGGAGTCAAGCTGTGGCATGCTGTGCTATTCAGTCCTCACTATTATGTTTGAAATCTCCTTATAAGTTACAAGTAAGAAATCTCCTTAAAAGTTAGGTGAGAAGCTATTTGGACAGAAATTATTTTTGAAATACAATCTTCCAAACTCACATGAAATGGAAAGCCAGCTCTCATATAGCTTTTGCATTTTAGTTCTGTTTGGTTCTTGCCTCTGTTCTGTAAAGCAATGCATTTATTACAACACTGGCTGCGTAATCTTTTTTTCTCTGTGTGCCCAGGAAGAATGCAGTTTTCACTGACTGTATTTTAATTTCTGTTTAGTTGCACAAAATGTTTTCCCTCGTGTGATAAGCCATATTATTTTCATGCACAGGCCTAAACCTGAAACAATTTCAATGGAGTTCCCCTGGGGACAGAGGAATGGAGCGTTAGGATCACTAATTGTGTTTCTAAATATATCTCATAGTAGCCTAACAGGCTGTAAAGAATTCCAATATATATCAGGAAAAACTGGACAAAAATAAAATCCTATTGACAAAAGCAACATATGGCTAATACAGATGAATGGTAGAAATTTGCCAATAATGGCAATGTCATTTTCTTCCCAGCTATTCTTGGGGGCAATGCTCAAATTATTTCTCTAACTGACCCCCTTCAGAAAAAAAAAGTCTTTTCCTGCCAACTATTTACTGATTGTATTTAGAATGAGATATAAAGAAATTATATTGACACAGGTTAGCCTGAAGGGTTTAACTAACACAGCTGAGAAGTCTGATGCCGAGAAGGCATTGCTCCTTTCATATGGTGTGAGCTGGCAGAGCCAAAGCCAAGGCGAGGGCCCAAGTGCCAGTGATGAATTCTGCATATGTCAGAGAAGGGCTGCTGGTGACCTTCTGGAGTTAATCTGTAGGGTTAGCACATGCTCCTTGACAGAACTACAACATGGCTCACAGACCTGTGGAGAAAAGCATCGTGTTAGGATCAAACTGAAAATAACCAGGCAGGCAATATTTGCAAATCTGTCTTTTGTCTTCTACAAAGGACAAGGGAAGGACTTCAGCCTACTTCTTTGTACATCATATATGCACATACACACGAGAACCATCTGTCCTCACCCTTCCTACTGCTTTGTTATCCAACTCCTGGCTGTAGTCCAAGTAACCCACCCAAGCCAAAGGCTTGATTGCCAGCCAAGGACATGTGAACAGATAGCGCTGTGAGACAGAGACATGTGGTGGATCGTACCGCTCCTTTCTGAGGAAACGAAGAATCCTGGTGGCCAGATCTTTCATTGCAAGGGTTTTGTAAGAGATGTTCAATAAAGTGGTTTCAGGTAAACCACTAGAAGTGGTTTCAGGTAGCAAAAAGAATGGCTGCTCCCTCCCTCCCAGAGATACTTTCTTACCCCTAGATATTCTTTTTTTGCTTTCTTTGTCCTCACTTTAGGAGAGTACAGGACAGATTAAGAGGGTAACCTTCCCCCAGAGGTGAGTTGCAATAACTGAAATAGTACTGACAGCCAGGTGAAATCACTTCAGCCCTTCCTTTGGAGTCCACTGGTTCAGCCTCAAAAACATAACTCATTGCCATGAGAGGTACCCGAGCCAGTTCTGAACAAGCCAGCTGAGGCACCAAAGGCTGTTTAATGGCCCTGTTTGGGCCTGCAGCAGGCAAAGGAAGCAGAGCAGACAGAGAAGGGACAGCAACGTGCAAGGGAAAAGGCAAAAAGGCTGGAGAAGCCTGGCGAGCAACGAGCACCCCTCGTAAGCTGTCAATAAAGTGTCTCTATGCATGAGTTAAATTGATTGTCCTGCATTTCATTTGTGTGCTACTGTGTGGGAAGCTTTGGGGGAGATGGATGCACAATGGCAGGCAGACTTTGTGGATATGCAGGTTTTCCAAACACAGTGATGGTGTTAATGATGATGATAGATAAACTATGCAAGCATGCCTCAACTTTTGGTCTAAAGGACAAAACAGGTTCTGAAATAGCTGGGGATTTTAAAACAATGTTTAACAGGAGGCGAATGCCTCAGAAATTACAAACTGACCACAGAAAAGAATTGTTAAAACAGCCTTTAAGCAAACTGTAAAAGCCGTATAATGTTCCCATAGCCAGCTGGCCTGTGCTGCTGTGTGACCCCCCCAGCAAATACAAGATCCATCACTCCTTGTGGAAGGATAGCTGGCTGACAAGGGTCACGTAGACATGGCACAGCTGCTTGAGCAGGAGCTGAATAAACATCGGACTCAGCTGATATGAGTTGCGGACTGCTCACCGTCAAGGACCTTTGTGGTTAATTAAGCATGAGAAAAGAGGGTGTAATAAGAAAGGAATGTGGAAGTATGGGCAGAGCTAACTTTAAGGAGCTATCCAATAATGGGCTTAGTTTTTGTAATATGCATTAGCTAATTATGAGCTGTATAAAAGACTTAACATGCTGCGCAATAAACGAAGCTTGCTGATTTGCTCACATTGAGTGTCCAAGTGTTCCCTCACCGCGACAAATGGCGCCCGAACAGGGACTCCCCCCTGAACGACCTTAGAAAAGTTTTAAGGGGTTTGAGCCTGCGAGCCACGGTCCGGTGCAGTAGGAGAGTCGGTTCCGACCGCAGCACGGGTAGACGGAAGAGATGGTCTCCGCGTTGACGGAAGAGTTGGTCTCCGCGTCGATGGAAGAGTTGGTCTCCACGTCCTGAACGACCTTACAGAAGGGTTTCAGCCGACAAAACGCCGCCGACGTCTTGCAAAGGGCTGCAACAGTGCGCACTGACGATTTAGGTATGGAAAGACAAGCGGCGTATGATTTACTCAAATGCTTTTTAGAAAAGCGAGGAGTTAAAGATATAGATTTAGGGAAAGAGTTACCAAAGTTGCTTGCGTATGGGGTGGCTAAAGGATGTTTCGGGGACCCCAATGCTATTTTTGAGGAGGAGGAGTGGCGTAAATTGGGGGACGAGTTGTGGGAAGCATCAATAGAGGAAGAAAAGACGGCAAGAAAGTTAGGTAGACCTTGGCAGGTGGTAACTAATGCCCTAAAACAACACTGAGCTGAGCAAAAGGCTGCACAGGCAGCCTCGGCAAGGCTCGGAACCCTTAAGGATACAGGCGCTGCTCGGGTCAAGAGGGCAGAGCAGACGCTGGTGTTAGGCGCTGCTCGGGTCAAGAGGGCAGAGCAGACGCTGGTGTTAGGCGCAGTAATGGAAACAGAAGCTGCAGCCACACTGCTAGCTGGAATACTCTCTAAGAGAGGGATAGAGGCACCAACGAAGCAATTATGTAAATTTATTACACTTGGACAGCGCTGGGGTCATTTTACTGACACTCATCTGTTATTTTCCGTATCGGAATGACGGGACTTTGGAGGGACAATGTGGCAAAAAACGATTGAGGGAGATGAAAAAGATGAAAAGGAGATAAAGGCAGTTTGTATACTTTGGAACACCGTGTTAGAGACTTTAAAAGCAATGAAAGCAGAAAGAGAAGTGGCATGCGCTGCTGCTCAAATGCTGGGTCCAGGAAAAGTTATTGATAAACCTTAAAGTAAACCAAGACCTATTGTGCATTTTTTCGGACTGCCTGCCGTAAGAGGAATGTCTGGGACTATTTGTAAAAACGTGGGTGAACTGCGGGAAAAGGAAAGTCTTAACTCACCGGGCGAAATAAAAGGTGTGCCGCCAACCCCGGTGCGGGCACCCGGGGGAGCGGAAGTTTCTCTTAGCAGAGCCGGAATAGGATCTGAGGCAGAGGCGGAAGTGTCTCCACCAGAAACTCCAAAAGGGGCGGGAGCAACGTCAGTTGCTGACCTCATTGACTTGGGTGGAGCACCCTGCCGGCCTTCCCCTGCAACGGGAAGAAGGGAGGCGCCGTCAGCACCCTCAGCGCCTTCATCTCCGCTGTACCCACCGCTGCCTTCCTCTGGGGAATCATCGGGGACTACAACTTCCAAGAAAGAACTGCAGCAACCCCCAGATGTTACTACAGAGATGTTACAAACGGTTCTAAAACGACTTGAGAAATTGGAAACACAAACAACTGCGAAAGAAGAAAGCGTACCTCCATGTTTAATGAAACCCTCGACACATCCTAGAATCATGCGCTGGAGTGGCATTATTAAGGATGCGATTTTAGAAGGACAATGAAAACCCGTTAGAAAAAAAAAAAAAAAAAAAAGAAAAAAAAAGAAAAAAAAAAGAAAAGAAAAAAGAGAAAAAAAAAAGAAAAAGGCAATTTAATTTAACAGAAAATGAAGCCCGAAGCATTATTCAGGCCTGCCCAAAATGCGGAAATCACGGGCCAGGTATAGGAGTAGGAGTAAATCCAAAAGGACTAAAAGCATTAGAATTATGGCAAATGGATGTTACCCATGTTCCAGAATTTGTTAAGTTAAAGTATGTACATGTAACAATTGACACCTTTTCGAAAATGATATGGGCAACTGCGTTGCCTGGAGAAAAAGCACATCATGTATGTAAACATTTGCTTGCTTGCTTTGCTGTATTAGGCCTACCAGAGCGCATTAAGACTGATAATGGTCCTGCCTATGTTAGTCAAAAGGTGAGAGCATTCTTATCGCGATGGGCGGTCTGATGTGATTTAGGGGGTAGCTAGAAGAACAGTTATGAAATAAGGGGGGCTCTGGGATAATTTCTTTACAGACAACTCAGCCTTGGGAGAACAGATGCACGGAACCAGGAAGATAGGAAGAAACAGAAGAATGGCAACAATAGTCTTGAAGGACAACGTCTACGTGATCCTCGGACTGAGTTTGCGCAGAAGCAAAGGTCAATCAGCGAACACAGTGAGGAAGACTACGAGCCTTCATCTGAAGACCCCCAAAGACCACCACAAGAGATGACTGCGCATGCGAATCAGATATTTACATATGTTAATAAGTTCCTGAAAATCTCATGTTTATGCATAGCAATTCTTGGAAATCCTATGAATATGCATGATCGTCTAGTATATATTCTCTAAAAGTTCAGTAATTCGTTGGAGCACTTATGGTGGAGAATCCCCAGTGCTGCCCAGCGCTGCAATAAAGAATACCTGCTTAATAGTAACTTTGTTGCTATTGAGTTTCATTTCAGGGACTCTCTGAGTACTCCGTTTCTCCCTTGGGGAGATTTGGACTGTGAGGAGAAGCATCCGTGGATTTTTGTATCAGTTTTGGCACCCCAGATGGGACCCTCTCTGTTTGGCTGCAGGACCCGTTGAGAACAGGACTCCCTAGGGTACCCCCAGAAAATTTCCGGAGGGACTCCTTGCCTCAATCGGATCACTGCGGGAGCAGACAAGGACCGTCTTCGGAAAAAGGTATTCTTTCTCAGGAATGTGGTTAGGACCTGTCCCGGTTATATTTAACGGTCGAGGATATATACGTGTTTCCACAGATCGTGGTCCAGTGTGGGTGCCGAGCAAGAGCGTAAAGCCTGTTTTAGCTCATCATGACTCACCCCACGAGCAAAATGGTCAAGCTCCTGATTCTAGAGATGCTATTCCCAATGGTAATGACTCTCCACAAGATTGAGCCCAGAGAAAACATGTGGGTTACATGGGCAAACAAGACAGGACAACAAGCCTTTTGTCTATCGCTTGCTTCTGCAACAGAGCCTTTTCATACATGTTTAATAGGGATACCTGGCTTCAACGTAGGGGAATTTCATAGCTTTGCCACGCAAAATTGTAGTTTGTCTATTTCTGTTAGTAATTATAGTGCCACGCTTATTAATAGCCTGAATGTTACCTGATAAGTTTGCTTACCGAAGGAATTCGAATTTTAATCACTCTTTCTATTTTAGGATTATGTTTTTGTGTAGCATTTAGCTGTGTTAAACGAGCTTTGTTAAAAGTGGTAAATCACGCCTGGATTGCTCAAAAACAAAAAGGGGGAATTGTGGGAGAATGGCTAAGTGAGAAGGGACATGATGTTTTCAGTGTGAGCAATCCTGCTTTTAGTGTATCAAGAAGCACAGAGGATACTATAAACTGACCTTGAACAGCAACGGACTACTTGGCAACAGCAATAGACTGCACCCTTATAGATAATAAGCCTCAACGTCTTTCTACAGCAGTCAAAGGACCTGTAATGGTGAACGGGCAAGCGGTAGGAGCTCTGCTCCTTGGGCGCTCCTCTGCTAGCATGAACGGACTGACTATTCTTGTTGGCTTGATCGATGCTGACTGTACAGGGGACATACAAACAATGGTGCAAACATTTTTTCCACCTATACATATTCCGGCTGGGTCAAGAATTGCGCAGCTGGTACCGCTACCACAGTTAACAGAAGGAACCGCACTGACTGCACTGACTGGCCCCTATCGTGGTGAGGGAAATTTTGGCTCTACAGGGGGATTAGCGTTGCTAACGGTGGACTTAAAACATCGACCAAGAAAGCAGATCACCATCTGCTTCCAGGACCATGTCATCCACCTTACGGCACTACTGGACACGGGTGTGAAGAATTTGATGGCATGTGTTGCATGGACCTAGAAGATAAGTCAAGATCCATACACCTAGAAATTCAACAACTGATGGACCACTCCCAGAGAATAAAAAAGGATGTTGGATTTTTTGGACTGGATGGTCTGACAAACTGGTTTGGATTAGAAGGATGGTTAAATGTCTTATTCAAAGCTTGTTATTTGCTTTAATTATTATAGTCATTGGCTTAATATGCTTTAGCTGTATGATATCGTGTGTTAGAAAAATGTTTGAGAAAACAGTAGATCGCGTGTTATTAGCACAAAATAAAAATGGGGGAATTGTGGAAGGATAGCTGGCTGACAAGGGTCACGTAGACATGGCACAGCTGCTTGAGCAGGAGCTGAATAAACATCGGACTCAGCTGATATGAGTTGCGGACTGCTCACCGTCAAGGACCTTTGTGGTTAATTAAGCGTGAGAAAAGAGGGTGTAATAAGAAAGGAATGTGGAAGTATGGGCAGAGCTAACTTTAAGGAGCTATCCAATAATGGGCTTAGTTTTTGTAATATGCATTAGCTAATTATGAGCTGTATAAAAGACTTAACATGCTGCGCAATAAACGAAGCTTGCTGATTTGCTCACATTGAGTGTCCAAGTGTTCCCTCACCGCGACAACTCCTGATATATGTAAGAAACATTTTCTAACTATCATAACTGTCAACAGAAGATGGTCCTGTCTGACCATTTCTCCTTCTGCAGGAAGAGTTTACACTATTTGCAGGTGTCTCACCTAGGTAGAGATTGGGCAGTTTTGCAGGAGGAATCACCTGAAGGAGTTTCTGGGATGGCCAGATCCTCCACCCAGGATGTTAGTCAGCACACTGAAACACACAAATTGTGCCTATGGATTGATCTAGACAAAGCAGGAGATATCATTGGGAATCTCCGTGGCTGCTTGAAATTCCCACCTGGAGAGAGAGCTCTTGTGGCAATTAGTGAAATGCTTGGTTGTGCCAGTTGGTTGGGCCAGGAGTTCAGTCTCTGGTGGGTCCATTGTCCACAGTCAGTCCATTGTCTCGTCAATGCAGAGACCAGCTGGGATGCTCCTGGGCCACCAAGGGAGTGAAAGACTTCAGTGTACCCAGTGTGTACTCGTGTACATGAGGTGTAACCTCGTTGCAGGGCTACAGGGGCACCAAATGGCATCCAGGGGAGACCTGTGCCCAAGTGCAAGGCAGTGTGGATGCAGATGGGAACTTGCCTTCAACTATGTGGACTTGGCCCGGGGCTCAAGGATCACACTCATTTAATCATGTAAACGTGAGCTCACCATACATTCTGGACGGTCATGAGATACAGGTCTCAAGACTTCGGCCCTCTTCACAGCCTGAGGACACACTTGAGGTGTACTCTCTAGTTAGTACCAAAACTGGGAAAAAAACCTGCAGGAGCAAGATGTACAACAGTTGAATCATAAAGCATGATAAAACTGCTAAGTTAAGGTTGCATCTTCAGTTTTGGAGTTTTGGAGTTTAACTACTTCTACTTTCAAACTTACTTCTCATTTAGATGGTGAAGCTCTCTAGAGCAAAGAGAATTGTTTTAGTTATGTTTGGAGAGTGACAGCCTTACCAGGCTGTCAGCCTGAAGTAGTGCTACATAAAATAAATAAAACATCTATAGTAGCACCCTTTATTTGTACTGATTTAATGTGTCATTCATGAATAAAAGTTTCAGTAGAAAGCCAGGTAGCAATCACCTCTCATCTTGCTTTCGGTGGAGTTTAAAGGGTCAGATTCTGTGCCAATGCTACATTCATTCTGCTGAAGTAACTCGACCTGAACTAATTTACACCAGCTGCTGCTTTGGTCCATTTGTAAAAGTACAGCAATTTGTTAGACACATCCATGATCGATGATACAGGTCTTTTATGTACCAGCCCAGCTAGTACTATTTCTTCCTTGTAATTTCTTATTTTTAGATCAATACAGTAAGAACCATTAAGTATTCTTTAATTTTAGGCTTTTATGCCCCATTATATTACTTTTAAATTGTCAGCCAGATGATACAACAGGTAACATGATGGACACATCCAGCACCAATTAAGACTTAAAAGCCAATAATGGTCTAAAAATATAGATGATTGGAATTATCTGAGAATAATTTTATCAGAGCATCTTTAGAAATGTGTAGGTCTTTTATTCTAGCAGTAAATGATCTTATCCTGTGGCTCTCTTGCTCTCCACAAGTGCAGCTAGAGGTAAGAAGGATGTTCCAGTTTTGAAAGTGGTGGAGACCGGCAGAGTGATCCTTGTTCTCTACCTAAAGGTAGGACAAAGATTCCGTCTCAGCCATGTTTGTTGCACATTCATTGGAGACACCTTATATCACTCCTGCATGAAAAAATGTCTAGAACTTGGAGCAGGTAGAAAGGAGACCAAGAAATGCACACTGAGATGTTCAGCTTTTACATCTAGCAGAGTAATGAAGTTTAATTCCTAACAGAAAATCCAGACAATGAGGATAGGACAAATATCTATGAAGGAAGCCAAGTTTAACTATGCTACAAAAAGTTTGTGCCAGTGTAAATGACTTCAGTTAAACAACTTCTGACTTACAGTGACATAACTGAGATCTAGATATTCTTGGAAATACATTATTTATATTTGATATTTGGCTTCCAAACATATATTTGTTGAATTCATCAGCATTTTGATTTTTTTCCCCATGCTCCCTTCTCCAATTTTTTTAACTCACAGGAAGGTAAGGAAAGAGACGATTTTTGGTTTGTTGGCCAAAAGATTCAGTGGAATAAAGCTGCCCAGGAAGTTTTCACCATTTTTTCTGCTGTTTTTCTTTTTCCTTTCTGTAACTTTATCTTCTCTGTGCTTGGAAGAATTTCACTTTCCTCTTGCCAAGTTGTTCTGGTTTTTTTTTTTCAATTTCAAAGGTGCAAAAACAGAAAACTGAAAACTGTTAAGATTGTTCATTCTATTACATCTAATGCCAGAAGAGGGGAAGAGGAGAAAGAAAATAGTATCCAAACTATGAAAACTTCTAACATATTTTGTTGTTAAAAGTTGAAAGAACAAGAGTTTGTTTGTTTCATTTTAAAGATGAATAGAAGTGTGAATGAGGAGAGATAAAGCATCCTCAGTTGAAGGAATCCAGCTGAGAAATGAATTTCCATAAGAAATTAGGATGATACAGAGATTCTTTGCAGTATTTTTTTTTTCTCTGACCAGAATAATTTCTATAATTTCTCTTGCTCCTGTTACCCTGTACAGGACTTTGCATGAGCGGAAGATAGTCTCTATTTTGTTAAATTGGAGCTTCGTTATTTAATTTACCCAGAAATGATTCAAAGTGTTGGGCATAAAAGCCCTATAACAGCTGAATAAAAGAAAGGTAGTATCCAAAATTTGCTAGCTGTAACTTAGGTGTTTCTCATCTCTCTGTCACTATAAAGCAGCTTCAAAAACTTTTCACCCCTATAAACTGGAATTGGTAGATAATTAATACCTCCCACACAGCAATAAGTAAGTGATAAAATAAGCATTTAGGCTACTTAGGCTATTCCTAAAAAGAAAAGAAAAGTAATTTTTTCCAGAAAAAAAAAGTCTACAGCAGGAGATTTCTACGTGTGTGGGTGGGTGTATGTGTATGAAGAAGACTCTAGTCTGACAAGAAAATTACATACTTGGCAAAGAATGACTTAAAAATATGGGGCTTGCCTTGCTGGGTGGGTCTGAATGGCTGATTGTCATGTGTAATGTTTTGAAAGGTTTGAAATATGTAATTTTGTAAGACAGCGGGGCCTAGAGCCTGCCCATCTCTGAGAAAACATCCTAACAAAGCCCTGGGATAAGAATTAGCAGTTGCCATTATTCAGAATAACCCTCAATTTGCCTTGTTCTGTTGCAGCAGTCGCTCCCCAAGATAACAGAGATACAGAGTCTGGATTTTGCTATGCATTAGGCAGTGGTGTTTCCATTGCTTTCTTCACCACCCATTTCCAGGTCACACTGCGCAACCAAGGAGGTAGAAAGTCTATTCGCATTTTATACTAGAGCTTTTCTAGAAGCAAAGCTCAGAGCCCACGTCTGACTGATAGTTTAAGACTGCATCTTTTCATACACTGTTTAGTTCTTCTAACTCCCCAAGAGCAGTGCCTTCAAACCCTTTCCAATTAAGCGACTAAACTGCACAAAAGCCTAGAGGCAGATTAGGAATTTTTATGCTATTTTATACAGATGTTAGGTGGTGTGTGGAGCAGTAAGCATCAGGGCATATCTTGGTTTGTGGGGGTGGTTGCAACGAGTTGTAAGAGCAGCTCTGCTTACTCACCAACAAGTACCTGGAGAGTCTTTATTTCTGCATGTGGCACAAGGAGACGAGAGAAGATGCTGAGAAGTTGTACCGAAGCACTGTCATTCCCCGCTCCCATTCGGCTTTATGCTTCTCCGTGGGCAAGGCTGTCATTCCCCAGGGAACACCTGGGGCACCTCCTGCCAAACCAGAGTCAGAGAGAAAGCGAAATGCAGGTGGCCCAGTCCCCATCGCAGGTCTCAAAATAAGCTGCTCCCTGGTATCTGAAACTCATTTCCCTGGTAAAATGTCCCAATTGAGGCACTTGGCATTATTTCCTGAAGTTCCTGAACTTTTTATTTCTCTGCTGAATTTAAAAAAACCTCTCCAAATCTCTTGATATATTTTCACAAATAAAAAAAAACATAAAGAACTGTATGGGTTCAGAAGACGTGAGTATTTAACGTGGAAAAAAGCTGGCCATTTGGGGTTTTTTTTTAATATTATATTTCTTTGACTATTAGAACAGTAGCATCTAGCCTCAATGCCTTTGCAGATCACTTTCCAATTCATGCACAATTTCAAATCTTTCTGAGTAAGAGTAATTGAAATCTGTCCACACCACTAGCTGTTACTCTATAAATAATATCAAAGATCAAATAGATGCCTAAATGAAGATATGGAAGGGTCTAATTAAATTAAAGATTACAATATTATATAAGGAGAAATAATTATGTGTAAAGCAGACTATACTAAGTGACAAAGGAAAGTTTTATTATATCATTCTTTTGATTTGAATAACAATCAAACGATACCTATGAAAACTCTAAATGCCTTAATGCATAATTAAACATAGAACAATAGATTGATATTCACCAAGAAGCAATAAATATTCAGTTGAGAGCAACATTTTAGTACAGCCAGCAGCATTAAATAATTATTTATACATGACAAACTAATCTGGACAACAGAGCAAAGGAGAAAAAAATGCCTTTTCGAGTTGTTCCATTTTGGAACGTGCCACCAGCCTCCCTTCAGGTCTGATCTTGTGAGATCTGACAATAGTGTTGTGTGTTTGTCAGGAAACTCAGTTGCTGTACGACCAACGCAGCTGCCTGACGAACACCGCATTTTGCAATCTAGTACTAACACAGAATGTTGCCTCATGAGAAGTTTCACAGAAATTGTTACCAAGAAAGTTCAGACTTTAAAAACTAAATCTGGGTCAAAGTTGCCTGCAAAGGAGGGCTGTAAACGCTACTGCATGTGCAATAAATGTCCTAATAAATGATCATTTCAGCCAATATAGATTTTTTTTGTGACTCCAGTAGGTGAACAGCTTCTCCGTGACCACAGGTTATAAACACTTTTGATGTGCCTGTGCTTGATTTACAACTGTAATATGTTTGTAATGATTAATAATGTATTAACCCTTTAATAAACCCTCCATGAACAGAATCTAAAGACCTAGGCAAGTTTAAAACTCTGACATTCTTGGCTATGATAGTTGTGTCAGAGGCTTGTAACATATTTTCCACATGCCCCGAAGACTAAAAAAAATCGTGATTCATGGAATTTAAAAAATGTGTCATGCACTGCAGTCATAGAATAAAAAATTATTCTATGGTCAAAAAACAGTGCGTGTCAATGTAAATGATGGACAGATTTTCTCACACAGACACCACTATTCATAACCTTGTCTCAAAGCAGTGAATAAGCAATTCAGAGTTAACATTGACTACTGCAACAGATACCTGTAGAGTGCAGAAGTTACTAAACCACAAATATATGCTTCAGTAAAAAAAAAAAAAAAAATAGTAGGGAAACATCTTTGGAAGCAGTAGTGTTAAAAAGCTTCAGAGAAAGAAAGCAAGCATCGTTCTCAGCCCAGTGCCTCTGGCAGCTCCCTTTACCACTGTCCCACCTGACATCCCATAAGCTCTCAAAGTCTCCATGAAGTTAGTCCTGTGGAGAACTCAAAGCAGGAAGAAACCCAAACAAAAGGAGAAGCTGGAGTGAGATGTCCACTTTTACTCCACTTCCCTGAGCCTTTCTCATGAAAAACAGATGAAGAACCTGAAAGTAGTGACTCAGTCTTGAATATCACTGCTATTCCTGCTAACTCCTTCTATGGCCCCTGCAGTACATGAAACACCAGATTTCCAGTCCAAAGACCTGCAATAAATAGAGGTAAGACTGGACAAGGGATCATATGCCCATTTGTTTACCTCTTCAAATTTTGTAATAAAGTCCTTTTTATTATAGCTTTGTTTTTCTAGGGTTTATGTGCTTGTGAAGAGACACAAGATGGTGGAGTGACATATTGTATCTAGCTTCACAAAGAGCAAACATTTTCCAAAAACTGACTTGTCTGGGAGAGCGGTAGATGGGCTTTCTGGGAACTTCTGATTTTCTCTATCAGAACTTTTCTGTCCTGCTTTCCAAGCACCAGGCCGAACATGCCAGCTGTGGTTCCACCAGAATCCATGAAACAGAGATGTCCAATGCAGCTGACATTTTGGCCCTTTCCTTCAGTGTACAGAGTGCATATCTTTGCAATGAGGAAGAAGTCAGCCTTTTTAAAAACTATTATTTATCCTGGCAGGAAAATGGAGAGCAATTAATTAGCAATAGCAAACATTTCCAAGATGAGAATGATGTTTAAGTCTCATTTTTATACTGGTGTCTGATGTGACTTGAAATATCTATATACTATTTCTGTTAAAGTAACCCTGGAACAAAGGCAAGAATGAGAAGAGCAGCCTCTGTGCCAGACCTTGCAATATGCCAAAAGAGTTCAACCAACACCACGGTAAATGATGCAGCTGCCAGGGGACATTTGGATCCTGAGCTGGAGATAGAGCTGAGAAAAGTTCAAGCTCCTCTGGTTTACACCAAATAATGCTTTCCCCCAAAAGCTTATTAGGCTCTTAGGAAACACCTGCAAATATAGACCTAATTAAAACACTGACTTGCCTACAGAGGAGCTGATTAACTTGCAGAAAGTATTCTTTTTGTAACTATATGTCCTTTCTGTGCTTCTGTTTATTCTCTGAAATTATTCTCTTTTAGTTTCTTCTGTGGACACTTGCCTGAAAACAGCTGTAAAGCCAACGTCGAAAACTGGCTCAGTCTCAGAAATTATAAACTTCTGGCTGCTTTCTATTTGCACAGCACACAGAAATTCAGAACAAAACATTTGTACTGAAAACAGGCAAAACAAACCTGAATCCAGAAATATTTCCCCAAGCCACTGAAGTTTTTTAAGAACGTGGACTGGAGTTAGAGTAAATCTGGTCTCGTACATAGTTTCAGGGGTGGCGATTTCATCTCTTGCAAAAGATGCTGTATTTGTGCCTCTCAGTTTGGGAAAGAGGCAGGAGGACTCCAGGGCTTGCCAGAGCCAGTCTCATTGCCATTGCATTCACAATCCAAAATATACTGAATATTCTTCTCAAGAGCCAGCTCTTTGCTATGAGTGCTCATTCCCTTCCATTTCCCCATCAATAATAAACAGAAAACTACTCACAGAGCTGCCCGTGCCCCGTTGCTGTGGGCTCTGCTGCCATCAAGTGGAAACCAGCATAAACACGAAGGACCCCATCTCATAAACCCGGGGGTGCTGGTGTATTAACGCCTCAGGTGTCGCCCAGAGGCCACGGGGATGGGCAACCCGCAGCAGAGCGTAGCCGGCAGCTGCCCTTAGTCGCTGATGGCAAAGCCAGCTCCTCCAAAATGGTGCACT
Organism: Theristicus caerulescens; assembly: GCA_020745775.1. Taxonomy (NCBI): domain Eukaryota; kingdom Metazoa; phylum Chordata; class Aves; order Pelecaniformes; family Threskiornithidae; genus Theristicus; species Theristicus caerulescens. The sequence goes on along the minus strand of CM036559.1, from coordinate 121,374,561 downwards.
GAAGACTGTGCCTTAGGGCAACCGGTGAGTAGTCGTGCAAGTCTGTGAGAAATCAGCATTGCTAATCCTCACTGAAGTGTTCGAGTCAGCAGGGTCATTTCTTATACATGTACATATATCTAAAACAATGTATAGATTGAGGTGTCCCTCCAGAGCATCAGGCAGCTGTGGGGCAAGGGCAGGCGAGATGGGGGCTGCAGGTGATGGTGAGGGCAAGGGCAGTGTCCTTCCCAACATGGTGATGCCCCACAGCGCCCAGCCAGAAGAGCAGAGCAGGGACAGGACAGTGACTGGGGTCACCCACAGCCCAGGGATCGCCAGACCAGCCCATGGCGATGGGCAGGTCTCAGTCTGGCAGGAGTTAAGTTCGCATTTCCCACCAACCTGAGCAAACAACACAGGTACAGGCTGGTCCCAGTCATGCCTTCCCATCACCGCTGTTGAAGCTGAGCTGCCTTGCAGCAAAGTGTGCACAAGCACTCGGACCAGCAGAATGATGTGCTCCCCTTTGCTTCCTCTCCCTCTGGGCACGCATGTTTCTCATACGTCATCTTTTTAGTGCAGAGAGTGACTTCTCTGTTCGTACCATTCACAGCACATGGAGACTTACCTGACTGGCTTCTGTGTGCTACAACATTTAGAGGTACATTCACCCCACAGATGTGAATAAGAAAATATGCTAAAAAACAAAAGAGTAAAATAATTTCTGCCTTGTAGACTTTTGGTGCTAGTATGTATTGCCTATCGCCACTACTGAGGATGGGATATGTTTTCAAAGACTGAAAATGGTGTAGAAATCTTTTCTAGACATCATCCGATGAGTGCAAGGAGAGCAGCCAACAGCAGGCATTTAACCTCTTCTTTGGCAGGAGCAGCCCCATTTCCCTTTGACATCAAGTGCAAGGGTGGCCAACACCCCAGCACAAATCACACCATCACCAACAGTGACCATCCAAGCACCCTAAAATGTAAAATCACTGTTCAGCTGTTATCTCTCACAACTATAATTCTGGGGGACAGCCCACCTCTCAACAGCAGGTTTTTCATGGGAGACAAAGGCAGCTTCTAAGCTTTTTTTCCTAAAAGATGTGGAAACCATATCTACAGACCAAACTACAATTCCAAAAGTTTCGGATTAATGTTGCCCACTGAGAGGCAGTTTGTTTTTAGTTTAGTGTGGACAATTTATATTGCAAAGCTCAACTTTTTTAGGAATGAGACTACATATCAGTTTTCTGGTTCATGTTTACCCAGGACTGAATCATCAAGGATTCAGTCCAGCATACAGATGCATGTCAGCAATATATTCATCCATGCCATATTGATATGACATGTGGCAGTAGTGCTGTGATCCTCTGACACATTTAATGCTGGATTTGTAGCAAATGAGAGAACTGGACCTTTATACTTCTGTAAAGTGTGTACAAGGCACAAAGCAGTCACAAAGTTCTGCTTTTCATCCCAGGCTACTATATCATATAAGTCTTTCATAAACTGATCAGGTTCCATACTAAACATACTCTTTTCTATTCCCTTTAGTCTCCATAAATTTTCTTCTCAGATAGTTAAAAATTTTATAATTTCCTAACTAAATTCTTTCACATGAGGTGGTTTGGGATTTTTTGTCGATTTTGTCTTTCAGTTTAAATCATCTTCACTCAGTGAATATTTTTTCCTTTCCCTGTCATGACTGTCCTGATGTATTTATATGGAGCAGCTATATTTCTTGCTAGCCTTTGGTTTGGTAGGTTAAATGAGCCAAAGTCCTGACAGATCTTTCTTCATTAGTAGTATCAATTCAGCATGTATTTGCCTTCCATTGCATAAATGTGTACGACGAAGTAAAAGAATGGCGGTTGAAAATAAGAACCAAAAATATTGGGAAAAAGGGGAAGCCAGTCAGAGCCCTGTAAATAGAATCATAGAATCGTTAAGGTTGGAAAAGACCCTTAAGATCATCGAGTCCAACTGTTAACCCAGCACTGCCAAGTCCGCCACTAAACCATGTCCTCAAGCACCACATCTACACGGCTTTTAAATACCTCCAGGGATGGGGACTCAACCACTTCCCTGGGCAGCCTGTTCCACTGCCTGACTACCCTTTTGGTGAAGAAATGTTTCCTAATATCCAACCTAAACTTCCCCTGGCGCAGCTTGAGGCCATTTCCTCTCGTCCTATCGGATGGGAACATGACACATGCCTCTGTTCCGCAGCCACACTGAAAAAATCACAGCAGTAATCTGGTCTGAATCGAAATATAACAACATTTATATTCAAATGTTTCTACAAAGTAAACTGGGACAAATAGTTTTGGTTTAAGTGGAAATCTCTTATTCAATCCTAAATGAAGGGTTTAATTTGGTTGTCTTTTTGATTATTTGGTCTTTTTGTAGGCCTTGCACTCCACTTTCTTGTTCAGAAAAGAGGTCTTTTTTAGATGCCATTTAAGAATTCAGAACTTTGTAGGTTTCAGATAGATAATGTCAAAACAAACATTTCAGCAATACAGAATACTTCATTCTGAAAATGTCAAAATGAAATGTTTTGACATTTTCACCAATTTATCCTCCCCTTCTGCCGTGTTAACTATTTATCAGATTTGATGCGACCTCACAGTTTGCTTAACTGAAATGTCCGGTTTTGGCAAAGTTACTAATCCTCAGAAAAGAAAATGGTCCTATTGGATCTGCCTCATCTTACTCTATCCTGGGACAAAAGGTGGTTGATAGCAGTATCAGCAAAATGACAAGTAAAATGGAGACAGTGAACAGGATTCCATTGTTATCTGCTTCTCCCAATACAAAAGCTAAGAAATATCAAATGTAGGTAGCAGATGGCATGTTAAAAAAAAATTAGTTTCACTGTAGAATTCCTTCGTACAGAAAATTATGGAAACTAAAAAGTTTACAGGGGCTAGAGGGATAAATTTATGGAAAAGAAATCTTAGAGGATGACTAAAAACATAGACATCACCTCTGGCTGAGAAAGTCCCCAAGCTGCAAGCTGCTGAAAGCTAGAAGAATATTTTGGCAAAATATTGTCACGTGCTTTCTCTGCTCCCTGCGGATGTACTGGAAATTTTCTGAGGAAGGATACTGAGCTAGATGGACCTTTGATCTGACCCATTCATCTCTTCTGAAGCACGTTAGTGCAAATAATGCAAAGAAACAGAATTAATGAAAGAACCAAGCTTGGCCGCTCTGCCTGTTGAGCACAGCTGTGTTTCAACTGTACAAACCCTATTAAAAATGTCACATTTGATGTCTGCAATGCTCTTCTGAGTTCCTACTGAAAAGTGAGCAGCTGCCCTTCTGGGAGGCTTTAACAACCCAGATATTACCTGTTTTATTTCCCTATTGGTAGCTTGTCTGATCAAACTGTTTACTGTACCATACTAGTCTACATTATTTCTTCTTATGTAGGGATTCAGATCTGTTGAAAACAGCAGTGTCAGTAAATAAGCAGAAGGCAACCTGCTAAGATCTTAAAGCAAAAGAACAGAAGTGGAGAGGGGAAAAACTAATATAACCTCATTTAGACATTAACTCAACAGCTTTAAGCCCATCAAACACCAATACTTTATATTTTCCTTCACTCTGCATTTAGCACAGCATGGGGCTGAAGCTGCTCCTCAAACCCAGCTCTCCCCACTCAGTGCTGATTTCATTGCATCCATTACAGAATGGGCTGGCAGCGTTATTCTGCTTTCTCTTCTAAAATGAGCAGAGAGAAAATTAAACTGATTAAACTTTTTTTGAAGGCTCAGTCCTTTAGTTGTGTTCTTAAGCATCATGGTGACAGCTGTTGGTCTCACTTGAATACGTACCCTTGAAAAAGTACTTGAAAATCTGCCCTGTGATACATAAGCACCGCATGGAAATCATTATCAGTGGAGTTGAAGAGCCAGTGCGTGGAGCACTGCAAGAAGAGTCAGTCAAGCAGGGGAAATTCCTGTTTTTGTAATAAGAATAATTATTTTTGCCACTTTCAGAAGCATATTAAGTGTCTTCCCAAAGAAAAAGATGATAATGCTATAATAAGTATAAAAGTGAAAGAGGTTCTCAAGCCTTGGTTCATGGGTCACTTGCTAGAAGTTCGTAGAAGTAAAAAAATACAGTCGGTACCTTCTGATTCCTAGCTGCATTAAAAACTGTAAATATCTGATATTGTCAAAATATTATTTTCTCTGTCCACAGCTGCTGGTTTTGTTACTGGAACGGTGCAATACTGTAATTGGGAGTTTATTGTCCATGATGGTAAAGGGTGTGAGAGGGTTCACAAAAGATTACATGAATCACACAACAAAAAGCAGAGTAAGGTTGCAAAAGAAACATTATGCAATGACTCACTGGTTAAGGACTATGTTAATTAAATATTAATCAGGGCCTGAAGTGTCATATTGAGAGCTACTGAGCTCACTTAAATTTGTGGCCCCAATTACAGCTACTAAACACTTGGAAAGGTGCCCAATGAGACACAAAACACACTGCTGAAGTACTTGGGCATAGTTCTTCAACTCAGTGCATGCTACTACATGAAGGGAGGGAAAATGAGGAAATAAAATCAGGGTCAAGAAAAACGCTGGAGAAGAATGACATGCAGCCATAAGCATTTATGCCACGGAAAAATGCTACTGTTAGAGGAATAGTGAGAGGCAGGTAGGTGTGGGGAACAAAGAGGGGTGGCCACTTTTCATAGGCAAGGTGCCCAGGAAGTGGGCAGCCAAGAGACAGGGTGGGCTCAAGATGAAGGAAGCCCACCACTGCCCTGCACTGCAGGAGTCTACCCTTGCCTCTACCCTAGCACTCCTATGCAGTCCCAGCCACTTAGACTGGACATCTTCATCAATGACAGACAGCGGCATCGAGTGCACCCTCAGCAAGTTTGCAGATGACACCAGCTGAGTGGTACGGTTGACACGCCTGAGGGACAGGATGCCATCCAGAGGGACCTGGACAAGCTTGAGAAATGGGCCCATGTGAACCTCAAGAGGTTCAACAAGGCCGAGTGCAAGGTCCTGCACCTGGATTGGGGCAATCCCTGCTATCAATACAGGCTGGGGGATGAAGGGATTGAGAGCAGCCCTGAGGAGAAGGACTTGGGGGTACTGATCGATGAAAAGCTGGACATGAGCTGGCAATGTGCTCTCGCAGCCCAGAAGGCCAACCGTATCCTGGGCTGCCTGAAAAGAAGCATGGTCAGAAGGTCAAGGAGGTGATTCTGCCCCTCTACTCTGCTCTGGTGAGACCCCACCTCCAGTACTGCATCCAGCTCTGGGGTCCTCAGCACAGGAAGGACATGGACCTGTTGGAGCGGGTCCAGAGGAGGGCCACAAAAATGATCAGAGGGCTGGAACACCTCTGCTATGAGGACAGGCTGAGAGAGCTGGGGTTGTTCAGCCTGGAGAAGAGAAGGCTGCGGGGAGACCTTGTTGCAGCCTTTCAGTACTTAAAGGGGGCCTACAAGAAAGATGGGGATAGTCTTTTTAGCAAGGCCTGCTGTGACAGGATGAGGGGTAATGGTCTTAAACTAAAGGAGGGTAGATTTAGACTGAACACAAGGAAAAAATTTTTCACGATGAGGGTAGTGCAACACTGGAACAGGTTGCCCAGAGATGGGTAGATGCCCCATCCTTGGAAACATTCAAGGCCAGGCTGGATGGGGCTCTGAGCAACCTGATCTATTTGAAGATGTCCCTGCCAATTGCAGGGGGGATGGACTAGATGGCCTTTAAAGGTCCCTTCCATCCCAAAGCATTCTATGATCCCCCAGTAAGGCTGGGATTCGCTTTCATCCTAAAGGGGTCTGAAATAAGTCAGGTGTTGGAGCAGCAACTGGGAAGCCGGTCCTGGTGGTTTACTCTGAAGTGGAGGGTCGTACTGACATGTTCAGAAAGTCCCACCTGGGTCCTTTGTTTCACCAGGTGGAGGTCCCTTGTTTCATCTCTGTTCCTCAATTCTTATTCTGTAAAATGAGAATAGCTCCCCTACATCCTAAAGGATTTTGTGACAGTAAATAAATGCCTGGATATTCTGAAATGCCTGCATGAAATGAAGTGGTATAAAAAGCCATGTGGAAAATCTTAAAAGGGAATTAATAATTTTTGTTTTCAGAGCAGGTTTTTAAAGTTTTACAGTAATGAGGAATGGTGGTCATTCACTGAATGAGGGAAAAGCAAGACATTGTATAGCTGCTGATTAAAGAGGTTCTGCAGAGAAAGAAAAAGTATTTGGTAATGCAGGTGATAATGAAAAACTATGTAATAAGGTAGCTGGACAAGAAGTCTGACTTAGGATTGTGCAGTGTTTCATTTTTTAGTGCTAGTCTTGCAATTTTAATAACATTCATTTACTTCTGACTGTGTAACACACATCAGAGAGATCTCAGATCACTAAATGATAGAGCATTTACTCCGTAATTGATCTAAAATATGCAGTAGGTCTTTGCATGCACTTTTTTGAAAGTACATTTTTGTTAAGGTACTATCAAATACTTCAGAGATTTCTACCTCAGTAAGCATATTGGGCATTGAAATTACTAGTTGCTTCATTGTAGCTTTGTGCACCAGATAGCTCACAAGTACAACGGTAGGGTTGATGAATCCATCTAAGTTTTTCTCATATGTACAAATACATATACAAACAGACACACACACGTCCATGCACTTGCACACACACCCTCCCCACCTCTGTCATTATAACTCTCTCTTTGCCTGAGTCTCTCTCACTGAGGGTATTTTAGAGTTTCAAAAGAACCTCAATAATGTTCTCCTGCACCATATTTCCCTTTAAAAATGTTTTCCTTTGCCATTTCCCCCCAGTTCAGTGGCCTCTGCAAATTCAACAAGGGGGCACACTCTGTCACCTCCCCCAGATTGTTGGTAAAGATGCTGAACGGGACAGGTCCCAGGACAGACCCCTGCGGTATCCTAATTGTTAATGGCCTCCAAGGTAGAGTGTGACCCATTAAACGTGACCCTTCAAGCCCCATTATGTAACCAGTTTTTACCCATTTAGTTTTACCCCCATCCAGATCATAGTGCCCTAACTTGAATCATGTTGTTATATTCATTAAATAAAAAATCATCTTGTTTTATTTATCGCCCTGTACACAGTCCTGTGTAACCAATACCAAAAGTCTTGTGTAACATAGGTATATATAGCAATTTGTGTTCTCCTAGGAGACAAAGTAAGTTGCACCTTAAAAAATGTCCTCACAATAACAGTAAGTAGTCTTATTAATGCGATGATTGTGAGAATGCTGTGAGACAAAAAATCCAGGTTCACATGGCACAGGAACACAAGAGGACAACAGTCATTAGCAGAGACGCTGAAAGAAAAGATGACTTAGAAAAAAGACGGTGAATGCTAATTCTCTGCTGCCCATCATTATTCCAGGGAAACTGGACACTTTCCAAAGCCAGGCACTTTGTGCATTGCTGTGCAGCGATGAAAGAGCCATTTGGGGTCGGCAGTAACTGTAAAATAAATGGACAGCAAAGGAGTCCCTCATTACTCAGCTTGACTGGAGACAGAAGAATATTTGATGATCACTTTTGTATTCTGTCCCTGAAGATGACCACAATTAAGCCAAGCCAAAATGATGATGGCTAATGGGATGCCACTGAGATTCAAACATTATGTAGAATCCCATGGTATGTGAAGTCAGAGCCAGTAACACATTTCTGTGGTCTAATTAAAAACAATAACAGAAATTTAATGAACACTATGTTAGTGCAATGGCAAAAATTTGTATTAAAAAATTTGTCCTAACAAGAGAAGATGGAATATTTGTGAGAGCTGAAAAAAAGCCCAGTTGGCCAAAGGATCAAAAGGTCGAACATATTTCACTATTGCTTTTAGTCTCCTGTAGGAATTATAAACAGAAGGCTCTCCGAGAAACTTGGTGGAAGAAAAATAGCTTTAGCAGCACCTGAAACTATAGTGGGCAAAGGTATTTCAATGGCATTCATTGTAGCCTGAAAGAAGAAATTGCTCACTTCTCTGGGTGAAACGTATTAACCTCTAACAGGCAGTGAGTTAATAAAAATGACTTAAGACTTCTTTCTGGCCTTAAACTCTGTGAATCTATGAATACCAGACGACACCTGTGCAAAGCCAACTGCTTGTCATTCATACCATGATCTTCTTTATGTTTCCTGAAGTATTAAAAGGACAATGTTCTTCTTCTCTATCTGCCCAGTTGCACATCTTAAAAGAGTTTGTAATCATATGCCAGAGACTTTGTGAGTTGTTGCTGCCCTCTGGATGACCTACTTGGAAGCTGGGAACTTGGGATATGTGCGCAGAATTGCAGTGATGCTGCTACCAGCGCATGATAAAAGTGGGAATGTGACTAAGCCCTGGTTCTTTTATTTTTACCAAATCTTTCTTTTCAAACTATGGATTCCACATAAAACCTGTAGCTCTCACAGCTCTGTCAGAACATAAACAACAATGGTGACTGCAGAATGTGAGCCCTGGTTTTACTCCCATCACAAGATAGAAGGCAGCAACGGCATCTTCGAATGAAACAATTCCTTAATCACAAAGTTTTGCGCACATACTAACATGAAAAGATCTTCCACGAGGTAGGGAGCAAAATGTAAGTGCCTCTTAGAGAGGATGTAGGAGAAGGAATGGTTTTCCAAAAGCCAAGACCGATGGGAAGGGTGATGGGCAGAGAGAGGGAAGGTTGTTGGGAAATCCTCTCTCAGTGCTCAGGCATCGGCGTTAGGGAAAGCACCCCAGGTCTCTCCGTGACTGCAGAAATGAGCTGCTTCCCTGGAGGGTCAGAGCGGGTTTAATGCCCTGCTGCAGCCCCCATCAGAGGAGTCTGCAACTTGTGCAATGCCAACGGCTTTCCATTTGCACCTCTGCTGCTTTTCCCTTGCAACACAGTGGTCTGCCGGTCACTTTTCTGTGCAGCTGTGCACCTTCATGCCCTGAGGATGCTGGGGCAGAGTTTTGTACCCCTCTATCCAAAATGCTGTCATCCTGCCAGCTTTGCACTCCCAGTTCTGGACCACAGCCATGGCTGTTGCATTGGATTTCTCATGAGAAGCAATTGCTACCACTGTGTGAACCACCCTTTCTGGCTTTCTCTCTCTCTTCACCCTTTGTTTTGTGGCTTTTAGTGTATAACATTATGTTAGGGAACATGAAGTGCCTAGTAGCTGCCAATAGGAGAGCACAGTGTTTTAGGTAGCCAACAAGCATTGGCCAGTAATACATTTGCAAAAAGCTGAGGAGCCAGTTAGTATGAGCAATGCGTGTGCAATCAAAACGTGCTCTGAGCAGTATGATCAGTGTAATGAGTAAGGGTGGCTAATAAAGAGGTGGAGTGCATCAGGGTGAAACCATATAGTTACTGTAGGAAGAACATCTGGGAGGGATCACCAGCTGCACTGGAGTGGAAGACTGTCTGGGAATGCCCACCACCACCACCACCACTGCTTCACCTCCCAGCTAGCTGCCATGGAAAATTCCCTTTTCTCTTTCCCTTTCCCTTTTTTCTTTCTCATATCCCTTTTCTCCTTCCTTTTTTCCTTTCCCATTTCCTTTCCCCTTTCCCTTTTCTCTTTTCCCTTTCTTAAATCTGTGGGGTTTTTGGTCTTTCCTTGAAAATGGCCATTCCCACCAGAGCTGATGTCCCTCAGTTCTTTATATCATCACTCATATCCAGACACATTTTCTGCAAATCATCCATGTGGATGTTGTTGGATAAAACGGCTGGGTAATCAGTCACTTCAGTGATTTATTGCTGGTGCCTAAGGTGCCTAGGGTTTCCACTTTTAGGTTTGTAACGATTTCCTCTGAATTAATGCCTAACGAGCCTAAAAGGTCTTGCTGCTTCTTGTCTGTTCTTTTTGCATTTAAAAACTCTCAACCACAAAATGCTGTATCTTTCTCTCTGAGCCAAACATTTCTTCTTTCAAAAAACTGTCCTCTCTGCCTCTCTCGCATTCATCTAACAGCTTGGAAGAATAGCTACTGGATAGTTACTGTGTCAGGAGCACTACTGGTCATCTCTGCAAACTGTTTTTTTACCCATAACCCTTTAAGTGTAAGGTTTCAGAGTAATTCCTTCTTCAGATGATGAAAAATGGGGTGGAAGTCTTTATCATGTATACTTCCAAAACTGCAATCTTGGCATTCTTAATACCACCTCAGTATCCTGCTATACTTTACCAAGGCTGTTGTGGGAGGCACCATGCACCAGTAGACAAGGCAGTGTACCAAGACTCAAGACTGCTGGGATCTATTCCTGTCTGCATGATTCCCTTTTCTGTGGTTTTTGGCAAGTTATTCCACCCCTGTGCCTTAGTTTCTTTATCTGTGGCAAAGAGAGCATTGATACCAGGTTCTCACTGTTGTCTGCAAAGTACTTTCACTCTAGAGATGAGAAGGGGTTTAGCAAAGTATGAGTGATTTTTGTTAGAACCAGCTTGTTGACAATTAAATCTTTATGAACAAATAGGTCCTAAAATTAGACCATTGTGAGGTCATCTTATTTCATTTTACCAAATCTAGGAACTTGGTGACAGCGGAGGAGGGAAGCTGCTAGAAGCTGCGTGGAGGGGTGCCTGGTCAGGTTCTGCTACTGTTCATTTATACAATCAGTGCAAATGAAACATTCCTGATTCCCAGCTAATTATTAGGAGTGTGACTTATTTCACCTGTTTTACCCATCTAGAAAGTAGGAGTCTAACTCAGACATCTAATTTCCTGCTCTAGTTGAGAGGGAGAGAGACAAGGTTCCTTGATGAGCAGTCCATCCAACTGTCAAGACACTACCCTGCATGATGGCATCTTTATCTGGTACCTTATCTACTAAGCAGACTGTAACTGCAATGTTTGTAGTACAGGTTTGTAGTTGCATTTCTTTGGTTGCTCATAATCTTTTTGTGAAAAAGTAGTCTGCTGAAATCCTTCTTCTCAGTCATTTTCAAGACATGTCCTCTTGGGTGACTGCAGATATTCTTTCTATTATTCTTTAAATTCTTGATTTGACATTTTATGCTGTTGAATTTTTTTCCCATTTCCAATACTTTGAATCTAAAGATTCTCTACTTCATTCTTGTGTGATATCCTGAACCTCCTCTATATTAATCACTTCCCATAACACAATGTCATAAGCAAGTTTTGTCAGCATGTTTCTGCATTAAAATGATGTGAAAATATTTAAGAAATCAGTCACTAGGCTACTCCTTGAGGAACTCTACTCCTGACTTTCCTCCACTCAATACATTCCCCTTCCCAAGCACCTACTGCTGTCTCTGCTCTAATTCCTTATTCACCTGAAATTTCTTCTGCTAATTTGCATCTTCTCCAATTTCCCATATGGTGTGGTAGGCCAGACAAATGACATCGATGGCATTTCTTTTGTCTAGAAAATGAGTTAGCAAAGAAGGACGTCAGGCTATTCAAATGTGATTCACATTCAACAAACCCAAGCTGCAATTTATCTCATTCTCTCTTTTTTCATTGTCTCTGGTTTCTTTTTCCATCAAAATATGTGTCAGGGCCCTGAGGGCACTAATAGGCCTTAATTGCCTTGACCAGCCTTGCCTGAGGCCTCCACCCACCCCTTACAGCTCCACCGGGAACCACCAGCCCTGGCTGTTCGCTGACAATATGTTCTTAAACTTCTCATACTTTCGAGATGAGAATAATGAGCCTGTAGTTACATAAATACCACTTTTAACCATCCTTAAATAACATCACTGCGTTTTCATGCTTTCCCTGACTTGAGCTCTGTGTTGGAAGTACTGCTATTAGGCCAATTGCTTCCTGTATTCTCAGGCCTCTTTACAGAGAAAGCTGTAATGGAGATGACACTCTCTCCCTGACCTGAACCCATCAATCTCTCTGACGTTTTTGTGTGCACCTCAGTTCTGGTAATTTTTATTTCTATATTCTTAACCACAGAGCTGTCCTGCCTTTGCCCATATGTTCAGTGTCATCGTCTTTACTAACAACTAAGAAGCACGACGACAATTAATGCTTCATCAGAAAACTTCTTTCTGTAGATCCTCATTCAGTTAGGTTCTTAGGTACATGCCTAACTTAGAGGCCAGTGGGAAAATTTGCATGTTTAAACACTTCACTCTATTGGACACTTGCACCCAGTTGCCAAGGTTGCTGTCAGAAGATTAGGGACATTCTGCACTTTAGCTCACAAAATGTAGCCTTCAGGCAGCTCAAGGAGCTGACACAGGTGTCAAGAGACACTTTCCAAGGCTAAATATTGGAGCTTGCATTTTAATACAGTACATTATTACAGGCAAATATTCTCCTTTAGCAGCCATGCACCATATGGTTATCTAGTTTCAAGCAGATTGCTAACCCCAGACCGCCTAATGCAAATAAATCATGGCATTTTCTTAATATATTGGAGACTGCATCTGTTATCCTGCACCTGTCACTACTGCGGCAACAGAATGATTTATGGTTCTAAACTTCAGCTCATTACGAAATGGCATATGGATAGACGCACGTGCCACCATCGTATTTGGGGACAGATGGAAATGTAGCAGTGTCATAAACTTCTGATATTATTTCCTGATAATATCAAAGCTCTCTGATGGACAGTTCTTTTGACAAACACACCTAGACACTGGTTACTCACCAACCTCTGCATGTTTCTTTGATAACTGGAGCAATGCTTAATGTCTGCTGGTTTAACTTGTCATACATGACATGAGGTTCATTTAAAACATTCGTTCATACTGGAGAAACGAAGATCAGTATGAAGCTTCAGAGTATAAACAAGAAAATAACTTCTCTAATTATTTGTTGTTTGCAACTCAATTTAAAGGTGATTTTAAAGGAATTCATTGTATGTATATATATATATACACAGCTTTGAGAACACAGACCTACTACATGTTCAAGAACAGGTAATGAAATACATTCATAACTTGGTGAATAAAAGACAACTGCAATCTTGTTTTTAAGCTGCTCTTTCTTAAGAGACAGGAAGATAGGATGAATTTCACCTAACCTTACCAATCTAATATAAACATGTGTCTCTTGTGGCCCTATGGACAATGAAGGGCAAGTACTCCCATTTTAAAAATAGATGTCAAAGATAACTACCTCTTAAGTAAGTGCAGAAGACATTTTTGTACTATGTGCCAAAATTGAATTGTGTAAAAGATGATCAACCCCAAGACTTTTCTAAACATTAAGGTTGAGAATTATCATGGCTTGCTCAGATTAAATTATTCATTCACCTGTTTGCCCTAATTTTTTTCACAAAATCCTTGCCCTAGCTTCCATCTACCAGTTGATTGTACTGTCATATATTACCAAGGAACTCTTAGTGGTGTCTGGTCTTTTCACAGTGTTTAAACATCACTGCAAATAATTTCAATTACATCATGAAAAGAATTCAAGTAGCTTGAAATATTACCAAACACTTTGAAGACATTTACTTGGGTCTTGTCTTTCCCTATTCTTCCAGTTCAGCTTTCAGAATTACCACACCGTATGCTTAGAGAGCAGCAGAACATGGTTGTCTTCATTATCACATAAGAATAACATCTTAAACAGCAAGATGAGATGGATGAGAAATGCATTTCTGCAAAGTTTTTCTTCTCTTTCATGACCAAATTTGAGCATCAGAATTTCTAGTGCCTTATAATTTTATACATCAGTACAGGTACACTGTTTTTGACTGTGCTTTTCATTCATACCAAGAATCTGTACATGACACCTGATCTGGTCAGAAATTTTCTGTAACAAATTGTGGTACTGGAGTCTTTCATTCACACTGCTTTTTTGATGGATACTTGCCTGGCTTCATGCTAGCTTGCCTGCTTCTTCAGCACCCATGAAGAGACCCGAAAAAACTTCAGATTCCTCAACTTTTCAGCTCTGTGACTACAGAGGATTAAACATGACAGCTAAACTCACTGTTTCTTCAGAAAATTGCTGGCTGACTAATGAAAGAGCATGCACTTGAGTAGTTAGTTACCTCTACATTCAGGTTCTTAAGAACTTCGTCCTGTCCCAAACAAGAAAGCCTGTTGGACCTCCAACTCCAAAGCTCTCAGACTCTATCACAGGCTACCAAGTAGGATATTGTGAAACAGGAGCCCTCCAGATCCCTGGCGTGTATCTGCAGCTAAATATTGAGGAATTTTGGCTCCGTTAAAATTTCTGGGCTATTCACTTCTCATCCAAGCTCTCAAAACTATTTTTCACAGCTGTGAAAAAGCTTTGCTTTTTCAGCAAGCTGCAAACTAGACACCTTGCACTAACAGATGTTACTATACATCTCAGTAGACATCTCACAGCTCACTAGAGTTTTTATACTTGTTTGATGCCATGCTGCAAGATTTGCAGGTTTTCAGATGTGCAAAATTGCAGCTAGGGTACTTAAAAGGGTTTTCAAAGAGGCCTATGGACTTCTAATTCCACTGATTTCAAATGTGCTTTTGCCTTCTGTATATTGAAAACAAACATTCATGAAGTTACTGTTATTGCCTCGGTGCCAAATACTCCGCAACAGAGGACAACGCTCCCTAGATTAGAGGTTTTTATAGTCTCTATATATTATGAGAATTACTGATGTTCTACGGTTGTGCTTTAGAGCCTAGAAAGTATTTAAAATGCAAAATTATTGTCAAATTGTTAGCAAATTATTACCATTTTCTAAAAAATGCATGTGTGGATTTCCATCCATGAATGGAAACTGGTCTTTCAGAACACACATAAATAAACTTTAGAATATTGGGCCAAGTTCTGCCTTGACATACACACAGTAAAATCTCAGTATTTTACTGAGAATTCATAGACTGTAAATCAAGACAGATTTTGGCCAGTGCTGAGCAACAGAAACATACCAGCCTTGGAGGAGCTATAAGTCACAAATTTAATTTTTCTATTAAAACTGAGCTGGCTTAGACAAACTGCAATTCTCAGTCAACAGCTTCGCCCATATGAGAAACAAAAAATACTATGCCAACCTTATGCTTTCAAGTGAAAATACATCATCAATGTTATTAGTTATTTAAGGATGGATCCAAAGCCTGTGGAAGCCTGCCACTTATTTTAATAGACTTTGGAGCAAGTCTTTCAGAATCATAAACAGATTAATAGTAAATAGAAAATACTACAAAAAGCAATCTCAATCATCCTTCATTGGTTTATACCTCCTACAGTTGGAAAACTACCCTATGGAAGTTATAAACATATTTCTGATGTGAGAAACTGCATATGCAGGCAAATCTGCATACAGAAATAAACATTCTTCATGTTTTATCTTCTGGTTTCTGCATTTCATATATAGCTATTTCAACTTGAAACACAGCAGCCTGAAAGCAAGTGGGAAAGTTGGTAAAATATGTACCTTAATTTTCAACATTCTGAATGAAATAGAAAAGACAAAGAAATTGTATGAGAGAAAGCTATTTTTAGTTGAGTTTAAAATGTTTCTGTAGATTGCCAACAATTATATACAAATAGACTTATTTAACAAATCAATGGCTGTCAGATTGATATTTTTTAGGAAAGTGACTAATGTTACCAATTTTCTAAATTTAATCATCAATTTTGTGATATTTAGTGCTTTTCTTATAGTTCCAGATTCTTTGAATACAGTAATAATGTAGTAATTCCAGGCTTCATCAGAAGCCAAATTAAGTTTCTAATCCCTAGAGATAAAGAGAAAGCAGCATGCCAAGGGACAAAAACCAAAGAGCTAACAGAAGGATCAATGAAATCTGTAGGGTTTTTTATCCCAAATCATAGTTATTAGAACTATTAGGATTTAGCAGTGCTGAACTACTGCTAAGGATACAAAAAGGCTATGCTTGCATCACTTGGGGTCTTATTATATTCTCATTATATCATTATATGATTATATTCTCACTTATGCTATGTTAATCAATGTAATTTTGGGGTTGAAAGTAGAATTTGGTTTGTGAGACAATTTTTCTTATGTTATTGGCAGCCCTTTATCCCCCTCCTGAGATACATACTGGTCTCAAAAAGGACTGGAACCCCAGGCAGTACCCCCGAAGGAGTCACTTATGAATGAATCCACAATACAGGATTTCCCACATGCTAGAGGAATTATCCCATCATTCCCATTCAATTACAAAAAAGTTAATCAGTCTCTTTTTGAACCACACTAAACCAGTCCCTTTTAAGACATTAAGATCTAATGTATATACACAATCATAAGTTTCAGAAAACCAGTCGCATTTCAAGACTTTGATGTAAAGGGCTCATTATGCCAACCACCAAAATTATAAATAAACTTCTGGCAATTGCAAGTCCTCTTTTCAATCCGACCTAGAAAAATTATGTAGTTACATTTATTTACTCCTTTTACCTAGAGGTATCAAAGGGCTTGAGAAACTTCAATTATTCTCACAACAATCCAACAAGGTAGCAAAGTGTTCTTGTGACCTCTTTAAACCACAAGAAAATAAAATGACAAAGACTAAGGCACTTTCTCAAGATCACGCAGAAAATAAGTGGCTATCATTAGGGCAGATTCAATAATTCTTCTTTTCTATTCACTAGGTAGCGCTTCCTCTAACAGTGATAACATCATGATTGTTTATTTATGGCAGAATTGCGCTGAAGTAATTCCACTACATTGCAATAACTGATAGAAATAAAATGAGAATCTGGTCCATCAAGTGTGGTATTTCTACTTCTGTTGTCATCTGCCCTTTGTCTCAATTTTAACACACAAATTTGGTGTTTCATAATAGTGTCTGATCAGATCGAGCTTCCAGAGCATCCAATTCACTGAAGCTGAAAGTGGAATTCCTCACTAGGGAGAGCCAGACTCAGTGGAAGCGGTAAAAGGTCAGCTGCAAGATATTTTGCTTTCTAAACTGCACGTGGAAATGATATTATTTGTGCAGTACCATACTAGGATGGATCTCCATTTGACAAGGTAACAATACAGAAACCTCACTGTGCTAATACCATCTTTCAATAATGTAATTACTTCATTAAATGAGGTACCCAATTCTTTAATTAAAACTGAGGAATAGAAAGGATTTTAAAATTATTTAATTGCTGTCCACCTGCATATATTTAGAAAAAAAACAATGGATTATCTACAGGTTGAGTAGAAAACTCATTACGGCAAAGATCCTTTTCAGAGACAGTGATTTGCAAGTTTGACTTCTTTGGCTGTCTCGTTAGACTCCACACCAAAGATAAAACACCGCGTTGAACGTTTTTATTATTGCGCTCAGTCACTATCTGGGATGTTACACCCTCAGTCTAGACATACAAAGCTTTCTGAATGACAGAGGAGAAAATAGTTTTCTCAAAACAGTCTTCAGGGTTGCTCTCAAATAGGTTTATAGAAATGAAACCATATCAGCCACAGTTTCATTTTGGTGAAGCCTGGTGAATCAATCTTTGCTAAGTTTACATTTAGCTGACTTCAATATCTTTTTGTCTCTTGAACAGTTTTAAAACTATATTAGGTTCCTGAATTAGTATTGCTAGACACCGTCCATACCTATTACAGCATAGAAATTAAAGATTTAAAAAAAAAAGCGTAACACTTCTATTTGTCATTCAGTAAGTCTAATTTTTCTTTGTCGTTCAGGAGTGATTCTTAGGGGATGTTTCTCAATGCTTTGGCAACTCCAATTCCAAATTACCCTAACAATGAGTGTACACCAACTCTTTGGCCAAAATTTCACTATAGGAGATACCATTGTTAACATTTTTGCTGCTAGTTTAAGATATACCTTATAAGCTATATCTGAGTTTCTTCGGATTCAGCTGATCATGGCCTGTCCCCTGGCTTGATGACACCTCTATCCTATGTATTAAGCCCTTCAGATAACTGCAGATGAGAACAGATCTACAGCAGACGGGAACAGACCCTGGTTCCTCAGTAGCAACCAGAAGCTTTTTGTCCACTTAGCAGAACACAGGCGGTAGTTTTTGTCCACCTCTGCTTTACCTCTGTTGACATTAATTAATGCTCAAAGTAGTTGTATAAAGTTATATTATGTTGTGGTTTAACCCCAGTCAGCGACTAAGCACCACACAGCCGCTCACTCACCCTCCCCTGCCCCAGGTGGGATGCGGGAGAGAACTGGGAAAAAACAAGTAAAACCCGTGGGCTGAGATAAAGACAGTTTAATAGGACAGCGGAGGAAGAGGAAATAATAATAATAATAATAATAATAATAATAATAATAACAACAACAACAACAACAACAACAATAATGATAAAAGAATATAAAAACAAGTGATGCACAATGCAATTGCTCATCACCTGCCAACTGATGCCCAGGCCATCCCCGAGCAGCAATCACTGCCCACCCCCAGCCAGCTCCCCCCAGTTTATACACTGGGCATGACATCATATGGTATGGAACAGCCCTTTGGCCAGTCTGGGTCAGCTGTCCTGGCTGTGTCCCCTCCCAGCTTCTTGTGCCCCTGGCAGAGCATGGGAAGCTGGAAAGCCCTTGACCAGTGTAAGCACTACTTAGCAACAACTAAACCATCAGTGTGTTATCAACATTATTCTCATACTAAATCCAAAACACAGCGCTATAGCAGCTACTAGGAAGAAAATTAACTCTGTCCCAGCCAAAACCAGGACATATTATTAAATCAGTGGCTTTCACTGAGTGCCTACCTGGGCATCTCTGCACTGCTTCTCAGAGGCTCATTTAAGGTAGTTAAGCAAATAGATCTCAAATGTCTTACGTTTGCTTCAGTGAAAAGTTTTCAACTGAAAACATTATTATTAAATTGGATCCATATATTCCTTTGCAAAAGAAAATGTAACAAATCAATCAAGAGAAGCAAGTTAGCTCTGTGATATTTTTCAAAAAAAGTATATCTTTGAGCACATCATGGTGTTTGTTATTTCATTTCTGAATTCTTCACAACCTCTGCTTGATATCGAGGTGCGCAGAACAGTTCATTGTTGCGACAGCCTCTAATATCTAATAGTCATTTAGCATCTCTGTGCAATCTGGTCTCCTGTACCTTTTCACAGTAGGAGCTATATATTCTCTCTGCCCCAAGGGCACTAACTAGTCTGTAGTTCTTTTTTTCCTCTTATTTTCCTTACTTTTTCTAGGAAGACAATATGATTAACATCTCCTTGGAAAATGTCAGGCAGCATTCACTCCACTCTAAGTCAGCTATACCAGTTCCCTTCGAAATGTATTGAACAAATCAGTCCTTCTATTACTACAAGCACTATTATTACTCATTAGTTGTACTGCAGGAGCACTGCAGTGCCTCAGCTTCATCCTGTTAGGCACTCCAGCAACACATAGCAAATAATTGAACCTGTTCTCAAGGAAAAAAAGAGGAAACAATGGATATGACAAATAAATGAGAGGAAGCACAAACTAATAATAGGAAATATTTTATGCCAAATTTATTACAGAGGGGAAAACAGAGGCAACGAATGTAATTCTGGTGACAGGTAGGTGAGCTACTCTGTATACGTAACTACAAACAAGGTGCTCTCTTCTCCAAAGTATGAACAGGCCAGTCTGGAAAAGGTGGTGCATCCTGGAGTGTGAATCCTCTCTCTCTTCTGCAGGCAGGAGGGCTTATAGCAAAGCAGACACAGAGCCTTCAACACATTTGTAGCTGCCTTTTACCCTATATTGTGATTTTAATTACCAGCTGTCCATGCACTCCCAATTCCTCATAACCAGTTTGGTATTTGGATACTGTGATCTCCTAAAGGGCATGAACCGACCCTTGAATCCCTAAAAGTCCCAGTTGTAATAGAACTTCACTGGCTTTACTGTTTTCGGGAATTCACATTTCTTTTCATATCCAATATCATCTGCCCTCTGGTGTATTCACAATTCATCTCTGAATTGTGAGCATCGTCATAATGTTTGAAGGGCAGTAATAGTCTGAAAACTAATATTCTGAAAAGAAACCTCAAATGGCACTGTATGGATGCACCTTTTATTGCCTCCTTGGTGCCTGTAATGCAAGCTGTTTACTTTGGCATATTTGAAAGACCACACTGTTATT
Organism: Theristicus caerulescens; assembly: GCA_020745775.1. Taxonomy (NCBI): domain Eukaryota; kingdom Metazoa; phylum Chordata; class Aves; order Pelecaniformes; family Threskiornithidae; genus Theristicus; species Theristicus caerulescens. The sequence goes on along the minus strand of CM036559.1, from coordinate 121,354,551 downwards.
TGTCCTAAAACTTGCTGCAGATTGATTTGATAATCGTGCCAGGTTCTTTCCATTTCTGATGTCTTCAGTCTCAATAATTCAACTCATTTATCAGTGGCAGTAAAGGAATGGAATGCCTCTTGCTGTGCAGCACTCGCAGAAGTACAACTGAAAGAACTTTACCAATGTTACATGTCCAGAAAGTGCTATGAAACTCTCAGCATGGTTCCTATATGTTGTACTTCTGAATTCACGCAACTGTAGCCATTCTCTTTGGTCCACTTTCCTGACTTTCACTGTACTTTCAGAGTAGTCCTTGACACAGATGCATTCAGCCCACTGAGGACACAATGCTCTAATGGTCACATTGAAAAGCAGATCGTCAGAAAGATTAGTTTCAATCCTTTGTTAATTATAAACTTATATTCTGCTTTTAAGAAACTAAACTCAAAGACTCAAAATTATGTGGTCTAGAAATCTACCTGCACATATTTCCTGAAACATTTAAGTGATTTTTCAGGTGAAATTGTCGCAAACATAAATAAAAAGAGTCAATGCTCCTCTGGAAAAACTCAGCTCACATGGTTCCTATTTGCATCCACTTTCAAACTTTGCAGCTCCTTGATGAATTACTCTTTATATTGCATCGGACACATTCTGAACCACTCTGACTCATTTTCCTGTGCTGGAGATCGTGGCATATCACAACACGAGAGCTACTAATCTCAGAGTCAACATACAGTTAATTTGGAAAAGGAAATCAGCTTGCCATACAAAAAACTTAACATGAGGTGTGGATAAACTCTGAAGGGAGCCTGAAAGAACAAATAGAAAAAAACACTTGATTGAAGAGTGCAGGTGATGTGAAAGAAGCTGTGCAAAAATGAGCCACTAACGCTGGAGTTTGTGTTCATGGAATTTGATGTCACAAGGACGTCATTATTTTTAAGTTTATCATAATAGAAGATAGTTGGTTCAACACATGACAAAATAATGCAGCTAGCAAGGTAGCAAATACACTTCTGCAATTTGGCTACCTTTACACAGGCACTACATCTTACATACCTGTGTGGCAAGACAATTTCTACTCTGCAGTTGCAGTAAAATCTACAGCAAATTCTTATTTTTTCTTTGTAGCTTCAACAAAACTAAAAAACTGAAAGGAGAAGATGTAAGTAAAACATGGATGCATAATTGTCTTTATTTTGTATTCCTTACTTTATCTACTCATCAAATATGGGTAATGATTTTTTTCTCTATACCCTCTAAGCCTGTATGTTCGCAAACCTGGAAACTGGATGCAGGTTTTACAATATTCTTATTTGTATAGTGATTAGTATGCATTTCATCATATACATATGTTCATTTTTTCCTTCCAGCTCTACTTCAGTGCTGAACACAGAATGAGATGTACTGATACACAGTTTGATCCGCTATGAACGACAGTGAACAAAGCACTTGGATATTTTGATGCTTTTAGGACTTAGTGAAACTAAAATGTAAATGCATACTAAAGTTACGGGCCCGAGCTTAGATGTTTCAAAGGAAAGGGGAGAAGAAAGGAGCTATCACAGGCAGCAAAAGACAGCTGTCATGTTCAAACACAGTGTCATATAGCATAAGGATCCCCACAGCCCCGAGTCCTTTGAGGGAATTCTCTTTCTTTACAAGTTCAGACTGTGACTACTAATGCTAAAAATTCCCTGTTTCCATCCTTCGTGTTGCAGTCTGCTCATACTCCCTCCTACTGCAAATAACGAATACCCTGTAATCTGTTTCTTGTACAGAAGCGAAAGAAGACATTCAAACCCTGTAATGTCTTAGGTTTTTTGATCACAGCTGGGTGGCAATATAGGCCAGAGAGACTAATGACTTGTAATGAAGACATATTCCCCACACATTCAAACACATTTGCCTAAAATTTTTCCACCTTCCCCAACTAACACAAAGAAACCCAGGCAGCCTTTTTAGAAAAAAAAGTTTATTCAAAAGTGGATGAAACAGGAGCTAAAACCAGCAGGCACCAGGTAACCATCATGCTAATTTTCTTTCAAGCCTTTGTCTACCCCACCTATTTAGATCACACTGTACCATTAGACTGTCTCTTCTTTATATGGGTATGCTTATATTCCAGGCTCTGTAATCCAAAGATAAGTTTTTTGGAAGTCATTTGGTCTTTAAGTCATATAAAATATATGAAGACAGGCAACAAGGATCAGGATGCAAGACTCCTTTCCTCTCATCAGAGTACGTCCTTTTCTCACCAGTCTGCAGAATCCAGCTCTCTTTATTTTTTTCCTCTGGTCTCATTAATCTTGAATTCTTCTACACACAGTACCTTGATCAAGCTCCAATAAAAGTGATAGAAAGTGCACCCTACCAGAGATCCTCTGTCCTTTGGAAGGGTAAGAGCACTTTTGCAAATTTGTTTATTTCTAAAATTTTCTAACCACGAGGTTGTGATGCAAGAAATAGCTCACACCATTACTGTCAAAGTCCAACATTTGGCTCTCTGATTCCTGAAAGATATAGGAATCAGACATAAAACAGACACACTCTGGTAATGCCAGGTTCCAGGTCAAATACAGCTCTGCATCTTGTGTTTCCTATTGCTTTTTCCACTTGGACCCTTCAACATGATATGTAAAGTCAGACAACTGTCAGTGCAATGTAAAGGAGCAGCGTTAGAGAATTTTCATGTTAGTACTTCTGGCAGTGAAGACAGGAAAATAATAGCAACATTAAATAAACTGCAATAATTTTAAAATACTTCTAAAATCCTCTAATCATTATATCAGTCAGTCTTTCTGTACATAGAATTTCTACATCAGAAATAGGAGACAATAAACTATAACCAAAGCTTCTAAATGCAGTAAAGATGTGGCAGCCATTGAATACAAAGATGTGACAACGGGCTATATCCCATGGGGTATGGCCCTGGAGAGAAGAGGGGTCCAGCAGAGCTGGTTGATATTCAAGGATCACCATCTCCAAGCTCAAGAAGGATCCATCCCAACAAGACGGAAATCGAGCAAAGGTGCCAGGAGGCCTGCACAGGTGAGGAAGGAGCTCCTAACTGAACTCAAACATAAAAGAAGTGTACAAGAGAAGGAAGCAGGGGTGGGTTAGGAAAGCTAAGGCCAACCTGGAGCTGAAACCGGTGAGGCATGTGAAGAGCAACAAGAAAGAATCATAGAGTCGTAGAATCATAGAACCGTTAAGGTTGGAAAGGACCTCTGAGGTCATTGAGTCCAGCCATTAACCTAACTGCCTGGTCAACTTCTAAACCATGTCCCTAAGCACCACATCCAGATGTTTTTTGAATACTTCCAGGGACTGTGATTGCACCGCTTCCCTGGGCAGTCTGTTCCAATGCCTAACCACTCTCTCCATGAAGAAATCTTTCCTAATACCTGATCTAAACCTCCCCTGGCACAGCTTGAGGCCATTTCCTCTTGTCCTGTCGCTTGTTAATTGGTAGAAGAGACTGACCCCCACCTCGCTACAACCTCCTTTTAGGCAAGTTGTAGAGAGCGATAAGGTCTCCCCTCAGCCTCCTTTTCTCCAGGCTAAACAACCCCAGCTCCCTCAGCCACATTAGCAGCAAAAGGAAAACTAGGGAAAACATGGGCCCACTGCTGAATGGGGCAGGGGAACTGCTGACAAATGGCATGGGAAAGGATGAGGTTCTCAATGCCTTCTTTTCCTCAGTCTTTACTGGTAAGCCTGGCTTTCAGGAATCCCAGGCCTCTGAGACCAGAGGGAAGACATACCTTCACAGGAGGAGGACCAGGTGAGGGAGCACTTAAACAAGCTGGACATACAGAAGTGCATGGAACCTGATGGGTTGCACTCACAAGTGCTTAGGGAGCTGGCTGATGTCACTGCAAGGCCACTCTTGATTATCTCTGAAAGGTTATGGCAGCTGGGAGAGGTTCCTGAAGACTATAAGAGAGCAAATGTCACTCCTATCTTCAAGAAGGGCAAGGAGAAAGATCCAGGGAACTATAGGCCAGTCAGGCTCACCTCGGTCCGTGGGAAGGTGATGGAGCAAATAAGCCTGGAAAGCATTTGCAAACACATGAAGGACAAGAAAGTGACTGGGACTAGTCATCATGGATTTACAAAGGGAAAATCATGCTTAGCCAACCTGATAGCCACCTACAACATGGTGACTAGCTTGGTGGATGAAGTGAGAGGAGTGGATGTTGCTTAGCTCAACTTTAGTAAGGTTTTTGACACTGACTGTCTCATCCTCATCAACAAGCTGACAAAGTACAGGTTAGATAAGTGGTGGAGTGAACACTGACTGAACAGCCAGGTCCAGAGGGTTGTGATCAGCTGCAAAAAGTCCAGTTGGAAGCAAGTGGGTGCTCCAGAAGCTGATACTGGTGCCTATACTTCTTAGCCTCTTCATTAATTACCTGGATGATGGGACAGAGTGCACCTTCAACACGTTCAAAAAATTACAAAACTGGGAGGACTGCTTGATAGACCAGATTGGTGTGCTGTCCTTGAGATGAACCAGGACAGGTTGGAGAGATTGGATGAGAGTAACCTCATGAAGTTCAAAAGAGGGAAATGCAAAGTCCTGCCCCTGTGGAGGAATAACGCCAGGCACCAGTACATGCTGGGGGCCAACTGGCTGAAAAGTAGCTCGGCAGACAAGAATCTGGGAGTCCTGGTGGACAACAATGCTGACCATGAGCCAGGAAATGTTCTGTCATGGCAAAAAAGGTCAGCAGCTTCCTGGGCTGCATTAGGAAGAGTGCTGCCAGCAGGCTGAGGGTCTACTCAGCACTGGTGAGGCCACATCTGGAGTAGTGAATCAAGTGCTCCCCAGTACAAGACAGATACGAACTTACTGGCATGAGTCCAGAGCAGGGCCACAAAGACAATTAAGGGACTGGAACTTGTTTCCTACCAGGAGAGGATGAGAAATATCGGACTGTTCAGCCTGAAGAAGAGATGGCTAAGGAAGATCTCATCAATGTCTATAAATACCTGGTGGGAGGGAATGAAGAAGAGGCAGCCAGACTCTTCACAGTAGTGCCCACTGAGAGGACAAGATGTAATGGGAACAAATTAAAAAACACGAAATTCCATCTGCTCTTGCACACCCTGCTTGAGCAGGGGAATTGGACTTGATGATCTAAAGAGGTCCTTTCCAACCTAAACGATTCTGTGATTCTATGACAAAACAGCAATGAAAAGTCAACTAATTTCTCCAAAAGTGACTGTGTTCATGAATTAAGACATAAAAAACATGCTGAATGCCTCATTCTCAGGAAATAAAATAGCAATTTGGTCTTACAGAAAACCAGTATCTCAAAGGACTGAAATAAAAGCACAGTGTTTCTACAGAAACACCAAAATTGTCTGTAGAATTATGAGTATCAGTCATCTTCAATCACATCAGAACATATTATTGTGAGGAAATATAACAGACTGTTAAATCAAAGGAAATACAAATTTTGCTCTCTTTTAAAAGCCTTTCTTTCTCATTTAAGAAAATGCAAAGCTTACAGAAAGTATTATTATTGAAGCGAAAAATATCTAATGGTAACTGCCAAATGAAGATGGTCAGGTTGAACAGTCTGCTAAAAAAGTATACATTTTTAATATATCATACCTCCTATGATGTTTATCATAGATAAGCAAAGTAAAAAAATCCGATTTTTGAACTAGGAATAAAGCCCATGCTTTCTGATTCTGTTTTCTCTGTTTCTTAAAGTTTTAGAGCAGGGATCTCTGTATAATGTCTGATAAATGAGACTTCAGATCCTGTGTGTATCCTGTAGAAGTCACTACAATGCAAATAAATAAGTACAGCATGGAGGGGACAAGGTGAAAAAGAGATAGAAAAAAGAAATAATAGAAATAAAATTGATGTCAATCAGTCAGACTTTCTGGGTGAAAATAAATTTCAGGAAAAATCTCTAAAAAATATTACATATCTAAGACAATTCATAATTTACTGTACAGAAGATACACGGCTTTCTCTTCTCTCTATAACATCCTTGCCTCGAGGAAAGCATAGTCATTCTTTCTGGATGGAAAAGGAAAAGGAACAGAAGACTGCTGCATGAGCTTCAGGGGAGCCATAGCATGCTGGAACATCCAGGTAACTCATGGAGCTCTAGAAGCCATAAATCAGAAGGCCAAAGTGATCTTTTTATCCCATTTCCAAAAGAGCAAAAATCAGTTGGTTCTGCTTGCTGAGGACATGCAGAAAAAAAAGGTAGGGTTTGGATGCCTAAACACTGACGTCTGGTACCACAGTAGACACTGTAAGGTGGCTGAGATATCTGCTAGCATATATGAAACGTAGAGGAAAATAATCAGGGTCAGAGGAACACATTCGAATGAGAAAGAAATCATTTAGCGGCACATACCATTGCATTATTGGTAGTTACAGAGCTTCAAAAAATAACACAAAGCTCCTTAGATTTCAGTAAGCAGGGCAGTCACAGAGGAATAATCATCTGAGAAAGCAGCATATACTCACATTACCTTTGCGCTGAAAGTAAAAGCTAATCCATAATATTGTAGAAGATAATGATTGTTCAAGATGTTAGAAAAATACTCACATGTAATATATGGATTCTTGAAAAAGAACTTACGGATTAGGACAGAATTATCTAAGCCACTGTCTATTGGTATGACTGCAACCTTGGCAAAAGATCTGCCAATAATACAACAGAAAGAGAGTGACTTAGTGACCCTACCAGTGAAGTTGTTATTGAAAATTCACAAATAAAGACATACACAGAGCAATGAACTGCAGAACTCTCTGATGGGTTTGTTTCAATATTTCCTTTGATTAAAAGTATTCCAAAGTTATAAAATAAGAATAAAACCTTCAGCTTCCAAAGTGAAGTATAATGGCTAAAAAAGCTGAAAGTTATTTTTACTTAAAAAGAATGCATGCCTCAGAATGAACAAAAAAGTTCAACAGATAGAGCTCATTGTCCCACTCACAAACGACTGTCCTCAGAGGATAAATGGTGTTCTAGCAACACTGATGTCTGAATATGATCCATACCATCCAAAGCAACCAATGCAAAGTTTGCCAAACACTCCACATCTAAGTTGCAACACTTTCTGAAAGTATCAGAAAAGAGTGTGAAAACGATAGAACATAAAAATACCTGAAAAAGTCACACAACCTTAACTGCAGTACTATCTTCTTAATCAGAATTAGTTATGTGTAATGCCTCTAAAAAAATAACTTCTAAGTGGGGAAACCTTCTCCTTCATTATATGCTGTTTGGAAACACCCCAATATAAAGTCTTAGATCCCAAAAGGAAATGTGTAGAAATAAAATGTCAATAATTATCTGGCTTCGGGGTCCTCTGAGAGGTTACAGTCCTCTACAGTTAAACCAAAAAAACAATACTTGAATAACTTACTCTTAGAAATGTCACAAGGTTACTTTTCAAACTGGGATTAAGTACCTATCACTTCCTATTCCCCTGCATTCAAAACTGTATTCAAACAGCAGTCTTTAAAAAAAAAAAGCAAGTCAAAGAATCAAAATTCTATTAAATCACATTTTTCACTTCCCGAGACATTGTTTTGACAAGCTTCCCTATATCACTTCATTAGCAGCAGCATTTTTAAAGAAAGGAATGTCACATTAAGTAATAGGACTACATATTCAAACTGCCTGTGCAGTATTTGCTGCTATTCTAATTACTGTAGACAGTGGAAAATATCACATTGATGTGAAAAGTGTTTCCTGAGTTTAAGATTCAGTTTGCTTAGCTTTAGACATATAATATACAGTTTTATATGTGAACTAGGCATCCTAACTTCCCTTTATAGTTATTGGACAGAAAGAGGGACTCTAAAGGCAAGTTTCATCAACCTCATTTTAGGTATATACATTCAGAAGAGATGAATTGGGCCTAGAAATGCTTGTCCCTTCTTATGGACTGCCAAGGGACAGAAACTCAGAAATTTCAGCTGTAGACAACTACTATGTAGACCTTTATGGTCTTGAGACTTTGATTAACTTCATTTGACCCAGAATAATAGAAAAGAAGCATTATTTTTAACTAGATTTTGAGGAATCTGTTGCATACCTGAATGACATCTAGGTATTTATGTTAATTGTAGCTTTAAAGGTATAGGTACCTTAAACACACATATGTACCAAATATATTTTTATGCAATACATATGTTAGAAAATTGATATAATGTAAGTGAAAAAATTGCACATAGTTTGTCTGTAGTCTTCTTTACTTCCTATGTATCATTTATCTTGGGTTCAAAAAGACAGTGGAAAAATCATGGACTATACAGCAAACCTATTATCACTGCAATCTCTTTTTTTCCTCCTTTGTTCTTCATCTAGTGGAAGATGTCCCTGCTCATTGCAGTGGGGTTGGACTAGATGACCTTTAAAAGTCCCTTCCAACCCAAACTATTCTATGACTCTATGATTCTGTGATTCTATGATTCATCTTCTTAAATTACAAAATTTCTATGGGAGGAATCTCTAGCCAGAAGCTCCTTAATTGAGGGCTAAACCAGCTTAAATTACTTCCCATTTGTTGCATATCAAGAACACAAAAATGTGAAATTACTATGAAACAGCTGCTGTACTATGAACAAGCTGCTAGACAATAACTTGTTAAAATGTCTAGAACATAACTTGGCACCCAGAACCTACTGCTACAGAAAAGATATTTAATGAAATAAAAATAAGGCAATTGAACCTGACTTGACTGAAATAAAAAATGCTCACACAATTGGCTCAAAGAACTATAAAATAGTTTTTAAATCTATACTTGGCCTTGTGTAAGTTAAACAGCTACAAAATTATTTTTAATGTATCTCATTGCAAGGTATTATTGAGGTATAAAGGATGATAAGGCCTGGGAAAAATCCTTAGTAGCAACAGGCAATCTGTCTTTACTGAAGCTAATAGTACAGGGGTTATATGTGCAAAATGAAAGATAACAAAAAGGGAGTTGTAACAGGGAACCACTTAATAAGGAAATAATGTATTATCAGTTGACCAGTGATTCCTGTAGGCAGTTTTTCAAACATGGTTGAGTAAAATCCTCTTCTTGATTCAAATATTTCACCTTAGGCCACTTCACTCTGTGTTACACCAGCTATGCACACTATACCTTACACAAACTATGCATGTACCAAACATATGCCAACAATAACTGGCTTTCCAGACAGTGAGAAGGATGCAGAATTATAAGCCTGAGTACACACTAAAAGTGATAGAAGATACCTCCAAATCCACCATTTGTACAACAACACATGTCAAGTTTTATAACTATGAAAAATAACCTACTAGACCTTGAAAAGATACAGGAGGCAGAAACAGAAGTGTTCGCAGATTTGGCTCCATGTGGCAGTAACAGATGACTAGCCATGTGGCTTGGGAGTGCTCTTAAAAAAAGAGTAACATTCACTTCCCAAATCTTAAGGAGAGCAATGTTGTGAATCTTTTCAGAAAGCACACTGTAAATTTGCAAATATGGTTACTCTCTATGCACTGATAAAGAATTCAACACCTCAAAAGAATGCAAGCTTTTTTTCCCAATGTTTGAGAAAATGCAAGGAGAACACAAAAAATCTTTATCAGCATGTCAGTTGATGCTTTGATCTGTGGAATTTTTCCAGCAGAAAACTCTGTGGGAAAACCCCTTTACACTCTATAACAAGAACCATCAAAGCAGCTTAATCTTGAATGGTCAAAACTGGCTGCTTTTTAGCACAAAGATGCTAACCTATGACAAAGACCTAAATACAATGTTTCTACACATATAAACTATTACTTAAATAAAGAAATTGAAAAGCATTCTAAAAACCTAATTTCCAGATGTGGTAATGCTTAAAAGCCATATAAAAATTTCCAATATCCCACTGATTCTGATAATCTGAATGCAATCCCTCTGATTTCAATACACCTCTAACAATCATTTTGTAAAATGATCAATGAAATATGTTGAACCACACTGGAAAACAGGATGAGAATGCAGAACGCCTTTTCATTACAGCATATTAACAGAAACATTAGTTTGGCTTAGATTTATCTTTCTCTGTCAGGCAAGATGAAATTTTATTAAACTACTTTTGCTGAAGTGAGTAAGAAGAACAATCTGTGAATAAGAATGTATATGAATAATTAATGGCATGGCCACTGAGTTATTGAATCCCAGCCAAGAGAATTATTGGATATAATGGCAGGACTTGCTAACCAAGCCAGGACTCTGTTCCCTAAATATTGCATGTACAATAAATAGGAAATGGTCATTGCTGCAACAGCCAAAGATAAAGGATAGGTAGACAAATGAGAATATAATTAGTATTATATCAATTTTCCATATCTGGAAATTAATCCAAATGGTTTGCTGAAAAGCATATGAAGCCTATGACTCCAGAACTCATGAGTTCACAGAACCACCCTCCTCTATTTGCTAAAGCTTATGACTGTATAAATTTGGCCTTCATAGATTCTTTTTTTGCAGTAACCATATATAAGAAGTCCTAAAATCCACATAGAGTGACTGCTTTCAAGCATCCTCTGATACTTCAGGTGATCAGTTACCTTACTGAATAGTTCCATTGACGTAAGCGCATGGGTTTGGCATGAAGCATGAAATGCTTCAGGAAAATTGCTGAAATGTAGGTGTGGCTGACCCCATCTCACTGGTCTGTACATTATGTAGGAAGAGGAATTTTTCGGGTGGGAGAAGTGAAACTAAATAAAAGAAAATCTTGGACAAAGACCCAAAAATACTTATACCAGTGAGCTCTGTCTGCCTGTTGAAGAAAATCTCCAGAAGAGTGCCACTGTTTCGGTCAATAAAATCCAGCCTGGATATAAAGATCAGTAGAATTGTCCTTTAAAGATCATTATGACCTTGAGAGAAGTAGGTAATGCAGGAGGTTCTTTATAATACTATGAATCGAGGTGGGAAAGCTATTTTTAGTCAGCAATTTTATATTTGGTTTTTCAATTTAAACTACTGGGAATGTGGAGAGCTGAAAATATTGCTTTAATATCTCCCCAGCTGTGGACTTTCTCTGATAAGATGGAAAATATTAATATCACCTTATATGTATGCAGCTGCCTTTGTCCCCGAGGATCCTAGGACATCGACAAGCTATTCATAAAGAAAAGTATATGCACTCAATCATAGATTGCAGCAATCGGATACTAGTCAGGAATAAAAAACCAGTTAGAACAAGAGACTAAACAAGGACATTTTGGGCACTGATCTCATATGCAAACCCCTGTGCTTACAGTGTATGATTAGACAACCCTTAAAGTCAATAACTTAATTATTCTACAGTTGGATTTGAAAAGTAAGTGGCACCAGAAAGGGAACAAAAGTGGAGCCTTTCCTGAGATGGCAGAGGATGCAGAATACAGCATTTCTAGTCAAAGGAAATTTTTTATCTGAATGTTACTAAACAAGAATGTGCAAGGTAGCTGTGAAGGACTGATATGGAAAATTTTAAAGAGATGGAACTGGAATTATTTTAAGGCAGAGGAAGAATATTCAATATTGTGAAAGGATCACTATAGAACAATTCCATGGTAGCTCTGATGTTACTAAATAGCCATGTTATTTAGTTATTTAGAGAATAATTAAGTTCTTAGTGAACCAAGATCTTCTCTGCAGACCGATGTCCACAGTACATCTGGTTTTAGTGGAACGTGATGAGAGTGGCTAATGAAGTTCTGGAAATAAACCTATATTCACCATTCAAACTTTCTCCTTCATAGCTGTTGCAAAAATTTGAAAGGAGGATTGATTCTCTGTTTCGCATTTGTTCAGTCCGCTGTTTCAGCTGACCTGTAATCCTTTCCTGCTCCAGCAGCAATGGAGCCATGAAAGGCAGTGTGCTTGTGTGCATGATGGACTCGACAATTACATAACACAGGTATCTCATAAAATTGGACCAAAAAGCACAAACATTGCATTATGGATACAACTTGTCTTTTGAATGCTCCTTTGCCCAGCACCGGTGTGTGTATAGCTAGCAAAAGCATCCCAAACAGCCCCAAATATACTGTTGTGAATGAGTGGAATGCACCTCACTCTAAAGAGAGAAGCAGCAATATGTTTTATTGAGGTAGAATAATAATTTGACAGGGTTCAATAAATTTGATGGAATTTAACAAAATTTAACAGTGGTTTACCAAGGTTCAATAAGTTTGATGGCAAGGTTCACTTTATTAATTACTGCATGGAAGAAACACACAAAGGGAAATTGAATTAGAATCGAGTTAGAACGATTCACAGAGATCGGAGATGAAAAGGGGAAGGAGGACCCTCCCGTTGAGTCACGAGGTTCAGAGTGGACCCCCTTGCTTTCTAAACTCCCAATGGAGCTTAGGTACGGCTAGGTCCAGCCTTAGTCTCAGACTTGGACAATGGTTTATGTCTAATGGAATTATCTATACAAAGTTTACAGCAATTAATATTTAATAGCTACATGGATTAGTAATGTTTCATTAGTATTAATTCAGCATGCTATTGGTCACTTACCAAAGATCTGCAGTTGGTGAAAGGTCTCTCTGCCTCCAGGAGCAACCTTGAGAGGCGTCACAGCTCAAGGGGAGATCACCACCATGCAGCCACACTGCCTAGCAGGGAGAGCTCAAAGAAGACTGATGTAGGCTGTCATATTTATGGAATAAAGTAGTTGGCTCATAGTGAAATTACATGCGATGGGAAAGGTATGCATGAGACTCCTTGTACCCACAACTTTCTTTGTGCCTTGATAAATGAGTCTTGGGAAAAGCCACCTGCTATTCACGTGTTAATTGCATGATCGGTGTTCCAAGCTCATATGCACCGATGCTGACTGTCTCTCTCTGCTCTTTTGTGGGTTTTTAGAGAACAGATTGAAACTAGAGTTCTTGGCTCAGCTATAGCTCAGGCCTTTACCTCCTTTGGAGCCTGTACCAAACTACTGCTAGTTTGGTTAAGGGGTTGAGTGTATCCATCACATATACAAAGGTGATTTTGGTCCGTACTGGCAGAATCTCATTCCTCTTACTTTACAGCAAACTACTGTTCTCCCAACTCCCTTCACACGTGTGCTCTGTATCTGCCCTGTCTGCACCAGCACTGCTCCCATTGCCCTTATTCTTTCATCTACCTAGTGCTTCCTCAGCCTTTCTCAGCTCTTCCCTTAATCCTGGTGTTTTTCACACACCACGCTGATGTCTGAGGGCTGCCACAGGACCATCTTCTTTCTCAAGTCTTGTATTTCAGATAGGAAGAAGGAAGAAGAAAATAAATGCCTTTGCTCAAAGGCAAAGAGACAAATAAAACCAGGGCTGACTTTTTTTCCTACTTTCTTGTCACCATTTTACAGTAATGGTATCAGCTTCTAAAGTATGCACACAAAAGAAAAACACATCTAATTGCTGTTTCCTATGAAGGGCAATGGAAAAGGTGATTAAGCAGAGGTTGAAGCTCTTGAAATTCAACAGTGATGCTCCTTCTTGTGCTATTGAAAAACTGGCTCAAACCCTGGCCAGTTATTCACGAGAAAAACATAAATTTTGACAATATGTCCAGGTAAAATCAGCCTTTGATATCACTAGCATCAGAAAACCATTCCCTGGATATACACTGTCTTTGCTGTTGGTATCTGCATTGCTTTGCCTTGAGACCTGGTCAAGGTCAGGTTGGAACCAGCAAGTAGCAGAAGGCAGGTTTGAATGTACCAGTGAGGAAAAACACAGCTCCCAACCCAAAAGGGCTCATCCAAGTTTGACCAGAGAGGTCAGCAAGAGCAGCTGCTTTGAGAACTCTGCCTAACACCCCAGAACTGTCCAGCAGCAACTTGGCCAAGCAACCCCAAAGCTATGAAAGGGCAGAGGTCAGAGTCAGCTGTAGTGTTTATCTTCCTGCACCTACTGAGTTGGGAGATCAGATCCTTCAAGAGCCATGCCTCTCCAAGAATCTTTTGCCCTGGCCAGTCAATCACCCAGAGCAGGTGTAAGATTCAGAGTGCACATTTGTGTTTGTGTGTGTTTGCCTACGTGTGTGTGTCTGTGTGTTTCCCCATGGGTCCTGCACATTTTTCCCCTCTAATTTGATCAGCTACTCTCAATACAAACTAAATTGACTGTGGCTTATATCTGACCAGTTACTCTTTTGGATAACATCCTAATGCTTACAATATAATAATTAGTGATGCCTGCAATAAAGTTGTAATGTGGTCTTATGAAGTGGTGGTGTCCAGGTTGGGAGGGAAAGTCAAGGATTAAGGCTCCACCCTTAGAAGTCATCTGGTTCCTAAGCTGAAGAGTGAGAGAGCACTCCAACCTTCATTTTCAGCTTTTAGAAAATGTAAAGTATTTCTGTTAACTCAAATTCTATAGGAAAGTCTTGCTTGCTTTTGCTTTTTCCAGCAAGCTGAAGCAAAGCTTCCATTGCTGCTGTTGCGGTTATGTATCTGAATGCAGTTGGCCCTGCAAGGAGCACTCATACTAACCCAAGTTTCATCACTGTGAACCACCAACTGTTAAGCAGAACTTGATGTTCAAGTAGATGCAGTATTTGCTCAGCCCAAACTCAGCCTTGAGCATGTAAATGATCAAGAGCCCGCAGAAGGCAAAGAAAGTAAGCAAACGTTGTATTACTGTTATTTGCACTCTAAATAGAATGAGACTCTCAAGGTCAGAAGGTTGAGTTTAGATGTTACACTGTTAAAAAGCAGTTTTCTGTTTCTAGAGAAAAGCAAGAGTGACATAGCCAGTATCGTATCTGCCTGTCCCTGAGTCCCTAACCTGACTGACCAAACACCCCTTTAGAGTCAAGTCAAATGGGGGCTTAACTTTGCCAGACAAGCCAAATAGCTCAGGTCTCATAATGAACTTCTGTAGAAGGCAACATAGCAACACATTTTAATTGCTCTACCACTGTACCCCAATACTAATTCTAAAAATAACGACATTCAGATCATTAGAAAACTAAACGGTGAACCCAAAGATAAAAGAAATAAAATTAGTTAGGGCAGAGTACATGACCATCCAAGCATAAGCTGAAAATACCATCTTAGTATAACCAATAGAGTGTAGCATTCTATATGAATACATTCTTATGCAAGCGAGTAATGTGAACTCCCCTGTCATCTCCTCAATTGCTAACTCTGAAACCCTGAATGACAATTTAAATGTCAGCACTGTTAATTATTTCTCTACAAGTTATTTCAACAGAATATTCACTTAATGTGCTTGAGTCAAAAAAGTAAATCTATGCAAGATTACGAAAGTTGCAATTATCCACCCTTCAGCTGGCAAACTTAAATGTGACCAAAAGTAGCTTCTACAATCCTTATCACATTTTATGCCATTGAAAACTAAAATTTTAGAGATATCACAAAATACTTTAAATTAAAGATGAAACAAAATGTAAAAATTTTTTCCTGTAATCCCTTCAGACAGTACAAACTCAAATTTATGCTTTAGAGAGCTTATATTTTTCTATAACTTGGCTGTTTTAACTAGAATAATTTTTAATAAATCCTTATGTCAGTGTGGCACAATATAGCAACTGAAGCAACTGTGGCACGATATATAGCAACGGATGAAATGTACGATACAAAGTTTAACAGAGTCTTTTCTCTTTTTTTAATTGCAGACAAGATCACAAACGAGACTATTTCATTTCATAAGTAAAAACAAGTTAACCAATAAATATTCTTATCTAGAGAGCACTAGAAACCATCCCCACGCTGCTAAACCATAAAGTATTATTTTTATGCTGCAGTAGTAATAGCTACAAAGGAAAGACTATGCCATGCTAAAAGATGTTGCAGTAATGCTAAACATTATTATGAGTTTCCAGAAAAAACATAAGCAGAAAGCTTATCTCTTTAAAAAAGAGATTTTTCTTTTGTTCATACATTATCTATCATTAGATGGATGAGATTTAACAAGGCTAAATGCTGGGTCCTGCACCTGGGTCACAACAACCCCAGGCAACGCTACAGGCTTGGGGAGGAGTGGCTGGAGAGCTGCCTGGCTGAAAAGGACCTGGGGGTGTTGGTCGACAGCCACCTGAACATGAGCCAGCAGTGTGCCCAGGTGGCCAAGAGGGCCAATAGCATCCTGGCTTGTATCAGACACAGTGTGGCCAGCAGGGCTAAAGAAGTGACCATGCCCCTGTACTCAGCACTGGTGAGGCTGCACCTTGAGTACTGTGTTCAGTTTTGGGCCCCTCACTACAAGAAGGACACTGAGGTGCTGGAGCGTGTCCAAAGAAGGGCAATGGAGTTGGTGTAGGGTCTAGAGCACAAGTCTTGTGAGGAGTGGCTGAGGGAGCTAGGGTTGTTTAGCCTGGAGAGGAGGAGGCTGAGGGGAGACCTTATCGCTCTCTACAACTACCTGAAAGGAGGCTGTAGCGAGGTGGGGGTCAGTCTCTTCTACCAAGTAACAAGTGATAGGACGAGAGGAAATGGCCTCAAGTTGCACCAGTGGAGATTTAGATTGGATATTAGGAAACATTTCTTCACTGAAAGGGTAGTCAGGCACTGGAAGAGGCTGCCCAGGGAAGTGGTTGAGTCCCCATCCCTGGAGGTATTTAAAAGCCGTGTAGATGTGGTGCTTAGGGACATGGTTTAGTGGTGGGCTTGGCAGTGCTAGGTTAACGGTTGGACTTGATGATCTTAAGGGTCTTTTCCAACCTAAATAATTCTATGATTCTATGATTATTTTTTGCCATCATTAAAGAATGACACAGAAAGATTAATTTGTAATTGTCACAGCAAGAGGCGTAATGGCACCTTTATTCCCTTTCTGCATTCTCTCAGAGCACTATCCTTAATCTTCAGGTTTCCTATTACAAGAGAAATTCTTACAATTTTCCACTTTCAGACTAGGTCCCAGCCAACAGTATGACTTATCAATCAGTTTACCCGGCAAATCCAACTAAATCCAAGCTCTTTCTGTTCTTCCCTTCAGTGATCTCATAAGCTGCTTAAGAAAAGAGTAGTTTTCAGTTTAAACTAGAAACAAAATATTTAGAAACAGCACTCTGCCTCTATGTCTGTATTATGTCAGGATTTGTCACGTCCTGCCAGTAAATTAGTTAGGCACCTTCAGAATCCTCAGACAGATTTTATGCCTGTCTAATTTTCACAAATGGAAATCCCTCTTGCAAAGGTTCTTTTTTAAATGTCATTCTTCTCTTATTGCTTATGTCTTAGGGATTTTTTCGTAGGTTTTATTGTCTCTCAGTGACTTCTGCATATCTGTTGATGGATGGCTTATACTGAGCTATTCCTTTTCCTTTCTGTCACTTCTAACAGAGTAAATCAAGTTTGCGTGTTCATAAACATCCAAACTAACATACAGAATGTAATTATTAAACTATTATGGAGCTGCTATGAATCCATCACATAAATATCACTAAACCCTTGTGATTTCTATGCTAAAGAAATGAGCACATTTCTTATAAGAGCTACACTGAGCCTATTGCAACAAAATGTTCAATCAAATTTGTCATCTGAGATTGCAAGGTAAGGTATGAATATATCCTGTAAATAAAAACTGTATTTAAAGTTAAATACACAAATGCACTTAGCTTTTACCTACCATTACATATTACACTACAAAAATAACATATCTTGAAGAATTCAAGTGACAAATATCTAGGAAGGATAACCAGTAGGTATATTAACATTTATCACTTAAATTACAACTCAATTATGCTATTCCCTTAACACCACTTCTTTTATTCTGCTCTGGAAATATGCTACATTGAATTGTATATTATTGATTTATTATTAGAAATGTACCAAATTCTCAGAATAATTATTAGACTAAAAGCATTTGCTTTACTTAGGACTTCTTTAAAATCTCATATTACAATTTGGTGGTGGAATGGATTTGTTAACAGAATTAATGTTTCCTCTCAGCAAAGTCTGTTAAAATAGCTATATGTGCTTCACAAATATTATCGACAAGAGCTCAACAACTTCATGTAAAGTGACAAAAGACATCTTGTATGACAAGACTCACTTTCCACGGTTCTCTCCAAAACAGGAACATCTGTAGCATATACTCTGTTGGTGACAGGATGCCTGTCAATAATGTGTTGCAATGCAGCATAAAAGAGAAAAAGTGGAAAATAAATTCAGAGCTGCAGATAGTGAAAGATTAACATTTCTCTTTACACTACTTCTTCCAGTTTTTCTACTGGAGCTGTTAATCTCACCTTAGTGCATGCATCCCAGGACCAGGCTGAGCAAGGGGCATGCTATTGAAGGTATAGAACTTTATACCCCCTGGATCATTACTTGGCTTTCCCTATACTCTCTTGTCACCAGCTAGTCGTGACAGCAGGTACCTTCCTAGCTAATTCCCTTTGGTTTTATACAAATACCAATGTTGTACCTTGTCTTGTTTGACATTTGGTCATACTCTGTTGTGTCCCTGCCCTCATCTACCTCCTTTTTTTCTGCAGAAATGTACTTATAGCTTTCCATTAATTTTAATCTATAAACTGATTTGAAAGTAGTTTCCTTTTTTTTTGCTGGCTATCGTAATTTGTAAAGCATGTGTAAAGCTTGTTCTTTAAAGTCAACAAGTAAAAGTTTTGGGTCTTATAAGACAAGCTCTAGTCAAGAGATGATGTGGATGAGCAAAAGCAAATAGAAAATGTCAACAATTTGATATGGGATTTTTTTAATATAGTGAATGAGATATTCCCACATCAGGGAGTTAGAAACACAACTCTGGCTAATGGTAGTGGGAATTGTCCTTCTAAAAAGCTTTGAAATGTTGATATGTAATTTTAAAGTTATTTTTCTGTGTTTTTTTAAGTTTCCCCCCCAATTCTATTTGGGCATGACAGATAGAAGTTAAATTTCTGAATAACTGATTACCACTGAGAGACGATGAGACAGGGAGGAAATTAAAATATATGTACTGGGAATATGGCTGAAAAGTTCACGTCAGTTGCTCCAGATGAACAAATGGAAACTTGCTGGCAGTTACATTAAAAATTATTTCTAGTACATAATACTTTAAATCATCCTAAATTTAAGTATTTAAAATAAATCATCCTAAATTTCACTGTTTTTTAAAAAATCTTAAAACAGTATTTCAATTAGAATAAATTATATTTTAAATACTTCAGGTATCAAAAATCAAATGTTTCAGTGTGATTTCTTCACATTAATTCTATTACAGTAAGTAAATAATGAAGAAAAGTGTAATTACAAAAGTGTAATGAAGAAAATGTTTTCAGGGCTCTGAGTGCAGCAACAGGTCCCACAACTTCCTCCCCTCTTCCCCAAGGGTTTGGCTGCCTGTCCTCTAGGCCAGCTCTGACATGGTGCAACCATAACCTGGGCTCAAGGCTGCAACAAGACAGAGCCTTGAGATGCTGTATTGGGGGCCTGTGCCCTCCGCTCAGGAGCAGCACTGTAGCTCAGGACCATGCCCCTGAGCCCTGCCTGAGCAACGCTGTACTGTGCCTGTGCTCAGCACCGCACCTCGCTGCTCCTAATTTTTCTGACTTGCCTTCTGGAGTCACCTCAGATCTGCCATTGCTGCGGGCTTGTCTGGCCATCCCTTGGCTGTGGTGGACCCTGGTCACCATCCCTGTCCCCTCTCTGCTCTTCTGGCTGGGTGCTGTGGGACTGCGCTGCGTTGGGGAGAGCATGGCCCTGCACCTCACCATTACTCTGGGCTCGCCTGCCCTCACCCAGCAGCTGCTCCTGCTGCTGCCTGACAAATAAAAGATCTAAAGTGTTCCTGGGATATTCCTGAAATGAAAAACAGCCATGAAAAAAGTGTAAAGCAAAAATAAAACCATTTTTAGTAATC
The DNA here is from genome assembly GCA_020745775.1 of Theristicus caerulescens. Classification (NCBI taxonomy): domain Eukaryota; kingdom Metazoa; phylum Chordata; class Aves; order Pelecaniformes; family Threskiornithidae; genus Theristicus; species Theristicus caerulescens. Next base: position 121,334,740 of record CM036559.1, on the reverse strand, counting down.
TTTAAGAAAACTACAAAGGAAAATTGTCAGTTATTTTCTAGTGTGAGTAAGCAAACTTCATCAGGAACTTTCCTGAAGCTCTCCATATAATTTTATTTTAATCTTTCATTTTAAAAAATATTTTTCATAATTCATAGCTTGAAACAGTATTTCTGCTGACATGAAAACCATCTGCCTTAGCACAGTCGGTAGGAAACAAATGAAATAGATTATTCCTTAGAACTGATATTAAAAATGCAGTTCACTCAGCTAATTTGAGTAAACAGTCCAAGCAAAATAAACTAAAAGCTCAAAATTTAATGTATATAAATAGACTAGCAGCTCCCAAAAATGCTCCATGAAATTTGAGGACAATAGATACAAAGTGAATTGTACTGTCCTGGTAGAAAAATTCCCTGGTGTTTGAAGAGATCTATAAACCCTAAGTTTGGAAGCACAAATTATTACTGTAAGAAGTTGAAATAGCTGTGATTCTTAAAGTGTTTTGTTGTCGAATAAGACAGGCTGAAGTCCACAAAAAATGTAAAGAGAAGTGTCATCCAAATCTAGGTCGTTTGCACAATAATCTGAAAATCATTTGAAGCCATTTTACAAAAGCATAGCTAGTCATTCAGAAAGAAAAGGGTAATGTTCAGCCTTTTCTCTATGTAGTAATAATAGCGTTTTAAAGGGAAAAAAAATAATAAGTAAAAAAAAAAAACCCACCCTGCCTACTGATTTCTTAAATTATGTCAAAGCAAAAGTAAATGTTCTTTATCCCGGGTGATGTTGCCCGAGGTGAAATTCACCCCAGCTTCCTTCAAACCGACGGGCGGCTGCCGGGGGCTGCAGGGCCCTGCGACAGACACGGGCGACACCGGGGTGTCCCCGCCGCTCCCCCCGCGCCGCGGCAGCTCCCCCCGGCCCCGCGGGGCCCCTCCCGCCCTCCCGCAGCCCCCTCACGCCCGAGCCCGCCGGGCTCTGCCCCAGCCTCGCTGCCCTCCCCTCAGCTCCCCGCCGCCCCCTCCAGCACCCGGCCGGAGCCGATGTCCGCCCCTCGGGCCACCGCCCCGGCCTCGCCCCTTGCCCCACCGCCTGCCTTGCCCCGGTGGCCGTCCCGCCCCACCCCGCGGCCCCCCGCCCGCCCAGCCGGCCGCCCGCCTTCCCGCCTCGCCCTGCCGCCCTTCGCGTTACCGCGGCGATGCCCGCAACGGCCTCTGGGCGCGGCGGGAGGGGACGGCGACCGGCGGGAGCTGGGGCGGGATGGGAGAGCGGGGGTGACCGGGCTGCGGAGCTCATGCGGCCACCGCAGCGACACCGGGTACGAAAGGAGCGACGGGGGCGGCGCGGCAGGTAACGGTCGGGGAGGGGGCGGCCGCGGCACCGCGGTGGGTCCCCCGGTCTCCTCAGGAGCGCGGCGCAGCCAAGTCTGCCCCCGTGCCTGCGTCGCCTCGGGTGGCGGCCTCCTATGGAGTCAAGGGTGGTGGTCCTGCGGCAGTGTCACCTCAGGTGCCTGGTCCCTGTGGAGCCAAGAGTGCTGGTCCTGTGGCAGTGTCTCCTCAGGCACCTGGTCCCTGTGGAGCCAAGGCTGCAGTGCCATACAGCAGTGTCCGCACATTTGTATGTACTGGTGCCCATGCCCTGGGGAGCCCCACTGCTCACCCCCACGAGGAATTTAGGGCTGTTTCATGCCACCCTGTCACCCGTAATGTGGCCAGGCTTGCCCCATGTCCTCGTGTCCTGCTGGACCCACAGAACCGGACTGGTCCCAGCAACAGTCTTGTTCTGATCTTTCTGCTGAGGTACTTGAGGACTGTGTGTCTCAGCGCCGCATCTGCTAAACAGGGGAGCAAATAGTGAATGGGAGTCTAAAATTGTGTTTGAGAGCAATTACAGCCTTGGTACAGGTTAAATAGGGTGTGTGGAGGTATGAGAAACGGTTGATGAATGCAGCCATGGATCTATGACAAATTTATGTTCATGTGTTTTAGAGTGTCTTGGCAAATCATTGACATCACACAGCAGGGAATGACTCAAAACCAACTGCTCCTCATGGAAATCCAGGGCTGTCCTCAAGCTAGCACCATCTCTAGTAATCTCGGTGCTACACCAAGTGCGAGAGCTGCTGGGCTTACTCCAGAACTTTTTGTCTTGGCCATTGCAGCCTGTAATTGGAGCTACACTCCCCTGCCCCTGTTGTTTGCAATGGGAGAATTACAGAAATTGAAAGGAAAGCATAGAACTATCCAGTACACACTACTTTGTGTAAATGTATGCATTTAAGAATCTGAATTACTTCATTTTTGTTGTTTCAACAGGTTAAAACAGCAATCAGTAATATGGAGCAGGACTTAGAAGTGTTTCAGGAACAAGCTGTTGCTAAGTAAGTAATGACTTATTGTCTGGGAGTTGAATATATAATGGAATTGAATTATGTGGCTTTATTAAAAATGTAAACCACAAAATATTAATGATTTTAGAAGCAAACGTGATTCTTTCTCAATTTCTTCTGCTGCTTTCTGTGCAAACTGGAGAGGTTACTGATAATTAAGACAACACATCTTATTACTTTAGCTAATAATCTACTGTTTCTCTTAATTATTTAAATTTTTTAAATCTTCATACCTGAAAAAAAGGGGAAAAATGAAAGCTATGTGGGGTTTTATTAAAATGTAAAGAAATGTTATTTTAAATTGTTTTAAAAAATACTTGAAGTTGCTAGGCTACAGCAGTATAAACTTACATATCACAGCTCTTAAAACATTCAAAAATCTTAACAACAAGGCTATTAATTGCTAAAGCCTTAGTCTTATTTTGCACTGGTAATAACCATAATTGTTCTTACCAGCTGTTAAGTGCACTTTTCATCACAACACAATCATCTTTTTTGACATAATCCAAGTTTAGTTCTTTTAGTGTTAATCTAAAAAAATATTAGTACAGCACAAAATCTTTCTAAAGAAGTGTAAACATGGGGGAGATTTGATGTAGGACCTCATCCCATCCAGCCTGTTCAAGGAACACAGCAATATAAAAAGTACTTCCCCATATAATGAGCTAAATAGAATATTTATCTGTCATAATTTGTAAATAAACTTATTACCTATTTTTCATATAAAAGTTTCTTTTATCATTATTACCAAGAAGCAGTTCAAGGTAATATGGTGCATATTAAGTGTAAAAGTATTTCTTAAAATAACAGAAACACACATATTCTGGCTCGATACAGTTTTAATAGGATTTGAACGTGTGCTTTCTTGTATTGAAGAATAATGTGTGCACTTTTCATGATAGAAAAAGATTGCTGCATTAAAATATTATATTCTGAACAATGTGGCCCTTTTTTTTGGCTTTGAGTGGCATTCTTTTTGTTAGTGATATGACTGGTAATATGGTCATATAAAAACTTGATTTAAAAAACTTGAATTTAAAAAAAAATCAAAATATTGCTATTCTTTGGACACTTTTTTAACAAATCAGAAGCTTATTTCAAGAGTTCAGATCCTGCGTGGCCTTTGTTGTAATCGACATATGTGACATTTCAGGCCATTGCAGATGAATCTAGAGAGTGATTTGCCCCATCATAAACCACGTATTCTAGGTAGCTATTTATTTCCATTAACTATACAAAGAATCTGCAAGAGTAGTTTAGAACACACATCCAATGATAGGAGACATTTGTTTCGGTCTATGCTGACAGTATTCCAGAAATAATGCAGATAGCTTTAAAATTTGGGAAGATGGCTGAATAATGGTGGTAGATATCAAGACTATTACACCCCAGCTGCAAGAACTCGTAAATCACAAATTATCCATCCACAGATGTGTATGATTGTGTATGGCTAAAAATTGTTAAATAAATCAGTTGTAGTTCATATAATGGAACTTTGGGGTAGAAGATTCTAATGGACTGTTGTATCACAACCAGTTTGTATATTTCCTATTTTTAAAGCAAGTTTTAAGAAGAGAAAAGGAATTAATATTGGCTCTACAAGCTGGGCTAAATATCAAAAACTAATTAATGTGCTGTGTAAGATGGAAATCTTTGTTAACACTGTTCTGCATAGGTTTTGCTTGTGTTTGCACAAATATGGTCATACATATTTTCCTATTTGTCAACAAACGTGAGTAATAAGGGAAGAAGGCATGAAGACATGACAGTATGAACCAAACATTTCTTAAAATGTCAGTTTCTAAATTACGACTTTATTCTAAAGTGTATGGACAATAATATTCTTTCTCTATCTATTAGGAAACAATCAGAAAAATACAGAACTGTGCAGAACTCCAAAGCAAAAGGCAGATAAATAGAGCTAAAAAGGTCTAACTAGTGCAAAAATAATTTGTGATAAAGGCCTGGAGTTGGTAAAACTTATTATCTGGATTTTGGTTTGTCTAATTTTGGAAACATCTAGATTTTACATGAAGATAAATAGTTATTAATGACAGCAGAATATGAATCATCTCTATTTTCACCAGTATGGAAATAGAATAAAAGAAGACTAAGAGCTTGCTTACATCACTTTAAAAATGAGAAACCTTTAAGTGTTTTGAGCTGTTTCAAAGTAAATACAACAACAACAAAAAAAAAAGCTGCCACTTGCTTAAGTACAAGTCATTACTTCTGTGTATGAAGAATCCATTTGATGTATGCATTCAGCAAAGTGGGAATATGGGTAAAAACCCATACTTCTTCATTTTATGGGAAAACTTGTTCCTTGTGTGTTTGTTTACCTGAGGGCATATTAAACAGATAGCAGAGTTTTCCGCATTCCACATCCAGTGATCAAAATAAATTCTCATGATTGTGATACCGTATGATTGGCAATATTCTGAGGGGGATAGTTAGCACTCATTTCAAAGCACTGAAGGGACAAAAATAATAGTTGCAGCAGCTGGTAGAACCTCTATGCTAGTAGGTGGGGATAACTGCCAAATACATCTTTATGCAGATCGGTTTGTAATGCCACAGCCATGATACAGAGCAGTTCTGGTAGTAGAACAGCAGCGGTAATCTACAGCTTCAGGTACAGCTTTCCTTTTTCAGCTGCAGGTGTACCTAGAGGATCTAGGTAAGGAAGTAGACAGAGAAGGTGGAGATAGACTGAGAAGCTGTTTCAGAACAGATTTTTCCTTCAGCAGCTTCCTTTTATATATTGGTGGTTCTAGGTTCAAGAAACATGCAAGAACAATTCAGCAAAAATTTTCTAGCAACCGCTGCAGAACTTGCCTTGTGCAGGATAATCTGAAAAGGATAGGTGAATCTTAAGAGAGAAAGATGTCAGCCGTGGTGGGTCTGAAAGGGTAACCTGATGATCCAGGCTAGAGGTTGCATTTGCACCGGCATAACAATATTTAGATGATCCATGTGACATACAATAAAGAATGTACCTATTTCTGAAGGCTAAAATCAGATAGCTGAGTCATCGCTGGTGGTTCACCAAAGTGTTGCCACCTGACAATACCTGAGGCTGGAAGGGCACAGGTCCTTATAGCAGTGTCATAGAAAAGGTAGTCCTGATGCAATATCGCTTCATCTTCTGTTTTTAAAATCCCATTTTATATCCCATAATCAAAGTTTGCTGCATCATTAATGCTATTTTGAGATGAGTTTCAGGCACTTGGGGAGGGGGCATTTTTTTTTTGGTGATATGTACATCGCAGTGTACTACTTGCATTTTGGTTATTATCTATGACTAAATTTTAAAATGGCATTGCTAACAGTTTTAACATTAAAAAGGCATTAAGATTTATATGTATATTTAAAAAGCTTTTCCAAGCTTAACGTTGATAATGTTAAAGTTTCAAGCATTTGTTGATATAAAAAAGTTTTAAAGAATTTTACTTTAAAAAAACATGTTGAGTTTTAATTATGATATAGTAAAACTAACAAATTTGCTCCAGTTTCCTGTAATAGTTATCAAAACAAGGGATATGCACCAATTAAGCACCAAAAAAAGATATTCAATAATATGTTAAGGAACATATCCATGTTAAGGAACTCTTTTTGTGTGCGGGACCAGCGCTTGACTCAGAGCACAACCTACTTCAGTATGTCTGCATGGGCACTGGGAGAGCAGGCATTTGGAGAGGTGGCTGAAGAGCTGGGATGTGAAAGATTGCCAGAAAAGAAAGGAAGCATTTTCATGCTAGCATTCACACAAGATGGTGCTATCAACTGCCAGGAGTAAAAGCATCTGCTTACATTAAGGCTTGGTTTGCACAGACATTTACATAAGAGGAGCATGTTAGCTTACTGTTCTTCAGCCATGTGCTGGCAGCACGCTTAGCAGTTGAAGGCTGACTGGCAATGGGGATATTACCTCTGAGTGCATGGCTCAGCTTGTGTTGGGTTAAGTGTGGTTCTGGGAAAGCAGAGTTCCTAGTTGCTTGGCACATTCTTGGTTACAATGTCCCCCCAAAACATATGCCAGATTGTAATGTGCGTGACACAAAGTGGCATTCTGTGCTAGTTTTGGGTATTGAAATCCTCTCCAACACTTCCTAGGATGGAGAGGTTACAGGCATACTGCTGTGCTTATCATTAACCCTTTTGTAGGTTGCTGCTAGATTATTCAGATGCTGCACCATCTTTTGTCTCTCTGTGACTGTCTCTATGGCAATTATTTCATAGAATAATAGCTATGCTCATTTTAAGGAAATAGCTATGCTCATTTTAACAAACCATCATGCCATTGAGATATTAGAATGACTGCAAACTGATTAGCGATCATAAAGGCACTTTATGTGCCACAGAGGTGTGTACCATCAGCAGTCAAGAGAATACATAGCTTTTAATTTTTTATAAATTAAAGAACCAATTAAATTATAACCAGCAGCTATCGCTGTTACTGTTGGAGAAAATGTCAGTGAGATAAAAAATATTATTAAAAGGAAAATGGAACATGCCATAACTGAAAACAATGTCACAGCATTCTTAGATTGTTTTAAGTGAAGAAACTTGTTTATTAGAAGGCTAAATTTATTCTCATGAAAAGTAATCAGTTACAATACATTTTTTGCATCAGTTTAGATATCAGGAGGGGTAGTTAACAAATTTATGAAAGAATACAATTGCTGGTTTTATCAACAGGAAATTCAATATAGGCTTCTAATCAAAACCAAAAAAAGAAAGCAGAGACTTGAAAATTATGCAACAGTATGAGGAAATGGAAATTAAATGCAGATTAAACTTCAGTTGTACAATGAATAGTCACTATGACAGATGAAAAAAGTGGAGAGAAAGCAGGTGTACCACTAACAGTGTACTAACAGTATGACTGGCTGAGATAAGGGAGAGAGAGCTGACAGTGGAGAAACAACATTGGTTTTATTTGTACCTTCATTTAGCTATGGCAGTAATTGGATACACTAATCTCTAAATCGTTGCAGAGGGAAAAATGCAGAAATTTTCACAATGATCAGATCATACCATTGAAAAGAATAATTTGAAGACTTTAAATGAGAATTTTTTTTCATGGCCAAGATAAGGTTGCAACGACTAAAGATGGCACATGTCAATACATTCCAATATGTGATAAAGATAAAAGTATGTCTTCTAAAGAAAGCAATAAAGCTGTATATTAGGGTAATTTATAAATAGAATCTCTTACTTAGAAAAAAAATGTAAGTAAGTCAATTAAAACTAGAACATTTAAAAAACTCTAAAAAAGAAGTGGAAAAGTTTATCAACAGTTAACTCATATGAGAACAGGATATGCATATAACAGATGCCACTAAAAAAATTGTGTGGAAAGTAAATGTTTACAGAAAGTGAAATGAAAGAGATGCTACTCCTCGAAAGTTTAAAAATTCAACACATTATTCCACTGCCTAAAAACCGTCAGTGAAAGGTTTTCCTTCACTCCAGCGGATACGTGCCCCTTTTGATACTTAGTATAAAAGTATCTACATCCAACATTCTGTGAGCTCTGAACATACTAAAAATGCTTAGAAGTTGTGGTATTTTCAAAAAGAAATGAAGTTGATAAAAATAATTTTATTTCAATAAATGACACGAAGCAAGCATTACAGTGGTAAGTCTGCTAAAGGTTTTATCAAAAATACTATCTTAATTAATTCTGATCTCGTATCTCAATTTAAGTAAACTGAGATCAAATTGAAGTCTTTAACAATTGACAAATGATGGGGGGTTTTTGGTGATGTGTAATTAATCATAGTGATAGAAAACAGTCTGATTTTTTTTTCCATATGACTCGACAAAAATTAAGTTTTATAGAAAATGTATGGGCTCATATACATTGTTAAGCAATTTGTTCAATAGCTAACTCTTCTTTGTAACAGTCCAAAAGCAGCTCTGAATGTTAATGGAATAAAATTCCCCTTCTTTATTTTATGGGGAGGAATTAGGCAGGAGTGTACATTGTCTGCTTTATATTTTTCCCAGACCTTAGAATCCTAGGTTTAAGTGGGTAAGAGGCACTAAGCCAGGAAAATAAAATGTTCAGGAACATTTCAATAAACAGTTTTATTTAATTATGATATAAATGTTTTTTCTAACTGTAATGTTTCACTGAAAGTTGAAAAGATTCATGAGTTCTAGAAAGATTCTTTCAAATAAATCATTGCAAATCTGAAATGCCAGCTGTAAATTTACAGATTGAGAGAAGCTATCAGTTCATAAAAAAATAGAGGTTAACTGGACAATAAACTCTCCAAAATACTTCAGGAAAAAAATCTCGTATACCCTAGAAGGACTGTATAATTTTGGTGACATAGTCATTTCTACAAATAAAAAGTTTTAGAGTGTAGAAAGAATTATGCAATTTCTTGTATTAAAAACTATCCACAGCCAAATTTTCTATAATCCTTATCTGTCTTATTTCAAATTTTTCTTATATTCATCATCAAATACAAAATTGGAATGGATATGGAATAAAGAAATCTTCATACTAAAGTTCAGATGCTTTGTATATATCTGCTAAATGTTGTATATCAGCTGATTTAAACATTGTTTGACACTGTCCAGACAAAGTTTCATTTTTTTAAATTAATATACTGTTCCTACATAAGGGGCTGTATAAGAGGGCAACTAAGAGGGCAACTTTGGCTGCTTTCAGTTTCTGATGGCCCTTCTAATATACCATAAATTAAGCATATATCATTATTTTGTTACTTAGGACACATATTCCTAAAGCAACCGTGTAAAACATTGTCTATTACTGACAAAGAAGTCATAGTGTCAGGGATGTATTCCAAACTTAACCTCAGAAGTCTGGGAAAAAATCTTAATGTTTATGTTGCAGATATTGTACAAATCTCTATAAAATCCAGTACATGGTCCCCCAAAGACAAGTCCTTTTTCAAAATGCACTCACTTCTCTGCTTCCTAGTAGAATTAGAACTTACTATTATTATACAAGTCACCTTGTTATTTAAGTCCATTTTCCACAAAGAGAATGGGAAAACAGACTGTAAGTTGAACTAGCAATTAAGAATTGTGGCTAGCTTTCAAGCCAGCTGTTTAAGAACTTCCTCCAACAAACTCTGCTTCCATCATTATGTGCCCTTAGTGGGAAGTCCTGAGCCCATAAGCAACGTAATATTAATCTTCTCCTACTCTTGTCCGTTGAGGTTGGGGCCTGGATACTTTCAACTCAACTTATGCTCATTTGACAGTTCATCCCTGAAAGAGTGAAAGGGTATCAAACAGCATTTACGCTGGGCAAAAAGTCTAGAATACACTAAATACTCTGATTTTGACTTAAGGCAAACGATGAAGTGAGATTCCACCTCCATTTGAAGGCATCATTTAGCGTTCCCATTTCTTTCTTTCCAATGTTGAAAAGTGGTTATTTCTATCAGAAATAAATACAAATTTGTTTTCTCCCTTACTCTTTATTTAAAAAAAAAATTCTTTTTTTTTATATTACTAGAGCTTCTCCATGTGAAGCTGAACTTCAGGAATTAGTGCATCAAATTGACATCATGGTAAACAGCAAGAAAGTGGAATGGGAAAGGAAGATGAAAGCTTTAGAAGCAAAGATGGATATCCAGGATAAAGAATTAGCAAGTGCCCAAAGCAAACTGGATCGAAAAGGTCAAGAGGTATTTAAGAATATCACATTCTATAAAGAAAGTATTTATTCTGGGAGTTAGTTAATAGCATGCTCTAAATGCTCTATAAAGAGACCTGTTTGTTCTATCATGTAAAAATATCGAACACCCTTTAAAGGTCACTAATTATCCTTAGTGTTTTGTTTTAAAGTGTGCTTCTGTTCTGAAAAGTGATTGTAAAAATGTCATTGGAAGTCTCATATTTCTTCTATTTCCCTAAAGTCTAAATTAAATATTCTCAGTTTAGCTGTAAAAAGATAATTTGATGTTTCTTCTAAATGCCAACACTTCTAGTTTCATCAGAAATTTTAAATGGAAATGTGCAGTTCAAAAAGTTTCACAAAATTATGTCTTTGTAATTCCTGTTTATGCCTGATTTTTATCATTTTACATGATATACTGTCTTTGTATGATAATTCTATTATTAATAGTGAAGATTTGAATTGTATTACCACTTAGACATGCTTATCAAACTGAAAGCCCTGGTGTACCTGATGTTTTCCGTACTTCACAGTCTTGTCTGCTGAATATTCATTCAGAAGGATCAGTAAATCCTAGCACAGCATTCAGTTCTAGTTCAAGACATCTGAAGTTAGGTGTGTACACATAGACATCCTTGTGTGAGCTAGGTGTCTAAACTGCCAGTGGGAGTTTTGAAAATGAAATAACTCTCCTTAATGAGCAATTAAGAACTTGCTCTTAGTCATTGCAGTCAGAGGAGCCAAGAGAATAATTCAGCTAGCCAGTCCTTAAAGCATCAATTTATTTGCCTGTACAGAGATGTTATCTGAAATATTTTATCATATTCCACCTAGCTTCCAGCTGCCCCTCCAGAACAACATAGGTGTCATGTATGCTCTTTGTCATATTTCTCAGATCTCTGTGAAACTTGAAATAATTCAAGATATCTCAAATGGCACTTAGGGAGCTGAAATGAGTTTACAGTGTCTCCCAATAATTTTCCATAAGTAGTTGAAAGTCGTTTATATGATTATATAAGCCATTCAAGCAAAATTTTCACAACAGGGCACAGCAGTTCATTCGTATAGTTGGGTCAGAAGTGCTTTCATTAAATGGTCTTTCATGACAGAGTCATACAGTATTATCATTAAGTCATAACATAAGCATACAATTAAATTTTTTCTATAAAATCCCTAACTTGATGTTGATACAATCTGGGTTTTTGTTATCCAGTTTTATCATTAAGTTACTGAATTAATATATGTTTTTAATATCTATCTTTTAAGCAACAGTCTTCTTTCAAAGTTTCAAATTACTATTCCAAAAATTACATATTTTGGAACCCTTCAGAAATGGTAAATTTGAATGCTTATTCTAACTGTAGGTGGGACTGCTTCGACAGAAACTGGAAGACTTACAGAAAACTAAATATGAAATGGCTCAGTATTATGAAACTCAGCTTCAAGCACTGAAATCTCAAGTAAGAAAAATGTCAGTTTCATCATTTTATGATTGCAGTATAAAGAGCTTATACATGCCTAATGGTATGGATGTACCTTTATGGATTGGGGAAAGATCAATTTTGTCATACAAATGATGATGACTACAGCTTCCAGTATCATCTCTCTGCTGACATGTCCAAACTCTTAGGATAGATTTTGATGTGATTGTGACATCTGTTATGAAGACAGATACTTGATTTCCTAACTTTGGACTAATAACCTAAAACTTTGGTGAACGAAGAAAACAGATAATTAGATTCATGCTAGTAAGAGTCTGATGCACATCAGGAATTTTAAGACTGAAACTGTTCTTGTTGTGTCTTTGTTGTAATTTTTTTCTGGTTTTAGTTCGCCTGATTTACAGGGATTATTAAAGTGGTCTGATAGGTTTCCATAAGGGAACATAGTATCAAAACTAGACTAACCTGGATTACTGACATTGGGAATTTGTTTGGCTTTATTTATTTCAGTGTGCGCTCGCAGCCCAGAGAGCCAACTGTATCCTGGGCTGCCTGAAAAGAAGCGTGGCCAGCAGGGCGAGGGAGGTGATTCTGCCCCTCTACTCCGCTCTGGTGAGACCCCACCTGCAGTACTGCGTCCAGCTCTGGGGTCCCCAGTAAGAGAAAGACATGGACCTGTTGGAGCAGGTCCAGGGGAGGCCACAAAAATGATCAGAGGGATGGAACACCTCTGCTATGAAGAAAGGCTGAGAGAGCTGGGGTTGTTCAGCCTGGAGAGAAGGCTTCAGGGAGACCTTGTTGCAGCCTTTCAGTACTTAAAGGGGGCTTATAAGAAAGATAGAGTGAGACTTTTTACCAGGGCCTGTAGTGACAGAAGGGGCAAAGGTTTTAAACTGAAAGAGAGTAGGTTTAGGTTGCACATAAGGAAGAATTTTTTTTCAATGAGGGTGGTGAGACACTGGCACAGGTTGCCCAGAGAAGTTGTGAATGCTCCATCATTGGAAGTGTTCAAGGTCAGGTTGGACAGGGCTTTGCACAACCTGGTCTAGTGAAAGGTGTCCCTCCCCATGGCAAGGGGCTTGGAATAGATGATCTTTAAAGGTCCCTTCCAACCCAAACCATTCTATGGTTCTATCATTCTATGATTCTATTTGGCTGTGTTTGCTCTGTGCCTGTATTTTTTTTTCTTCATTATTTTCCACTTCAATCATGAATCTAAATTCAGGGGGTTTTTTCCCCCTTCTTAAATGTGTTACCCTAGAGGCGCTGCCACTGTTGCTGATGGGCTCGGCCTTGGCCAGTGGTGGGTCTCTCTTGGAGCCAGCTGGCATTGGCTCTGTTGGACATAGGAGAAGCTTCTAGCAGCTCCTCACAGAAGCCACCCCTGTAGCCCTGCCACTACCAAAACCTTGCCACGCAAACCCAATACACATGGGCAAATACAATCTGTTTTCCCTTTGTGTTTTTTTAAAGAATCTGACATTTTCTAACCTACAAGCTTCTCTCTGTAAACCTGGTTATACTTCTTGCCAAGATTCTCCTTTTTAGTTACCACTCAGACAACCTAACCTTTATTTCAGTTTCCCGATTGCTTCTCCTTTTATCTTTATGGAAGAAGTTTGGATTTCTAGCTCTTAAGAATATACATCCCTTTCCCAATCTATGCCTCTAAACATTTAATTCTCTCTCAGTCATCTTATTTATTTTACCAAAGGCTCCAGCACTGATGCCATTTGCATTTTATTTTCCGGTTCCTATTCCTCCCCTTTCACTAAACTTTATTTCTTCATGAAGTATCCATCCAGTGTGCACTGACCGAAGTGTTAAGTGGCTAAGTTAGGAGGCCTGCCTGGATTCTTGAGGTGATAAACAGAAAGTTTGCCTGTCAGAACAATTTCAAGCACCTATGCTAGACAGTAGGACTACCCCACTCTGCTCCTCTAGCTCTTACTATGTCTCCTTATTGAATTTCTTTCTTAAATTACAGTACTGCGGTGTCTACAATAGAATGACTTTAATGTTCCCGATTCTCAGCTGCACAAACTCATATCTAAAATATAGAGCTTCCCTGACAATATTAATCTTTGCCTTATCTCTTTTGTCTCCCTTCTTTTGGTTCTTATCCTCACTTGAAAGTTATACCTCCTTCTACACTGTATAATCTTAAGAGCTACAATTTAGTTCTGCACAAATGGTGTGAGTGTTACTATTTACCAGTAGCATTGTATCTTTGTCTGCAGAGGTATTCGTAAAATCCCTCCCAATTTTTGTTCCTTCTTAATCGTGGTAGAAATAGAAAGGATCACTTTTTCTAGCTCTAAGAATGCTAGGCTATTCAGAAGAAATTTCTCTCTGATATACTGCTTCTGTGGTCCTCAGTGCTTTTTACCCTTGCTATTGATAAAAGCAGCTGTTTAATGAGCAACATTTCCACTGAATTGATTGTGTGCCTGTCAAATGCAGTGAAACCTGTATTTTTCTTGTATTAGGGAAATAATTCCTGATATGTAACCTGAAACTCTTAGGCCACACTGCTGCACTCATTCAAATGTACAACATTTTGTTATAATTAAATAGCAAAAACTGTAGGGGTTCACCTTCATTACTTTCTTCCTTTGTTTTTTTCTTTATTAATGTGTAGTAGTTATTCTCATTTTGAAAGTGACAGAAATCCCTCAGCAAAAGAACAAGAATCCATTCTTGCTCTAAGCACTTTAGCAACTTATTTCCTCACTTAGACATTTAAAAGCTGGATGGCTACATCTGAGCTACCTCAGGATCACTTTAGAATCAATGGAGGGAAATGGATACCCCTAGAATATAATTCATGTCAGTGTATGACGAGAATTTAAGATAGCTGAAATGACTAAGCATTTGGAGGCAGCTTTTTTTAACGCCGAGTAGCTCAGGCTTGGATGTCTAACTTTCAGAAATGTAAACTTATGTGAGTCCTACCCCAGAACTCACTAAAATGCCTCATCTTTTTAGTTTTTTACTTGTACAACATGCAAATAGCACAACTTGGACCTTATTTTTAAAGCAAATGATAGCATTAAATGGAAAGATTCTTGGCTTTTAGTCTAGTTTCTGGTCGTGATGACATCCAGACTATAATCTGTCTAAAATATCCTACTTTTATTAAATAAATCTAATATTCAAACTACATTGTCTCATTTTGGCCATTCTGTTCCTTTTTAGGCTGATTTGCTGAAGTGTTGCATCCTGTATTCCCTAGCCTTTTTAGCATGAACAGTCTAATACCTGTCTTCATCTGGGTTTGCTCTTCCCAGGCAGCTCACATGTGCCATAATATATTCAAGAGCAAAAATCCTGTTATTTGAAAAATGATATCTTTCTTCCAAAGACAATGAGGTCCGTGTTGTTTGCACCTCGATAATCTGACCCATTTTAAATATTTTATCTTAACTGTGTTCTCTGGCAAAGTCAATTTCAAAAATAGGCAGCTTCTCTGCAAGACTTTTGATTTTGTTTTGAAGGTGATATCTCAGCTCTGTAAAGCCATGTTACAGGATTTCTATTCAGAAATTCCAAGTTGGTCAAATCTATCCCTGGACTTCCCCATTTCATGAAACTTTCTAGTCTAGGACAATCTATTTTCTGGTCATCTTTTCAATTCTCTTTTCTGTTCTATTTTATGAGTTCCCAAAATCATCTCAAATGTCTCTAGGAAGTTTCCAGATGATTTTTTAACTCCAGTTTCTGTTCTGTATCTCCTCTGGACTTTTTTGGCCACCTTTGTTATCTGCACAGACCTCAATTGCTCATTCCAGGTAGATTCAATAGGATTCCATTCCATTTCCAGTTACTTCCTTGGAAGTAATTTCTTTTCCAGACAGTAGTTCACTTGAGCAGTTAACAAAAATATGAGATTTTATGGATTTTGTTTTGTTAGGCAAAGAACATCATGTTAGAGTCAGAATTTTTTAAGTGAAGCTGTAATTACAGAGAATGTAAGCCATCGTATATACCTGAATTTAAGGGAACGAAACAAGAGACGTGATCAGTATTCATAGTTGTAAGCTTCTTGTCTAGTCAACGTTCTTTGCAAAGTTCTTTCGCTCTTCTTCCCTCAAGACCATATTTTTAGTGTTTCCTTTGTCAATATCCTTGGTTTTCCTTTTTTTTTCAAAACCAGATGTATATACCTCTACCAGGCAATGTCAGTTTGCTGTATTAAACCTGTTAATGGCCACTAGCCCCTTTGCTTGTGTAGTAGCTAACTGTTGATCAGACTGGCCATTTTTCTGAATAGGCTGGTACCTTCTGCAGAGACTGGAACTTCTACTGGTACCTTCCTCTCTCTGCCTCTGACTCCTTCACCTCTTGACTCCTAAGCCACGCTTTCATGGTAAGATCAATAGGCGCAACAGTATTAAGTGTCTAATTCTCATAGACACTCTTTGGTACTTAATGGTTCCAGGAGAATGCAATCATCACATACATAACATTTCAACAATTTTCATGATAAAAAAGAAACATTCAAGATTAAAATACGTTAATGATAATCCCTCATTCTGGCTAGTGAAGCACCCTTTAAAAATGTCAACACAAGATGGCAGTAAACAAGTGTAGAACATTTCATATAAACATTGTAGAGGAAATGACACTGTGGGTAACAGTGCCATAAAGAACTTCAGCAGAATTAAGTAGCTGTCAAATGAACCCATTTGATCAGTTAGCTAACATTTATATGAGAGCTTAGTCTTGTTCATCTCTAAGAAATTAACTTTCTTAATTCATTCTGTGTTACATTGATTAAATATTTAGAATGTTGAAGCTGCAGTTGGCTATTCTAGTTTAAAGAAAACTTGGGCCACTTCGTCATCTCTGATAGATTCTGCATGTTCAACTCTGCTTTCATTTTTAGTTTTCAGAGTTGACACATAGTTATCAAAAGCTACAGTCACATCAGTTAAAACAAAAAAAAGTTGAAAGCAGAGAAAAATGTGAGGAGAGCCTAGAGGCACCATCTGAACTGAGCAATTTATACAAGAAACTGGAGGTAAGAATACTTTGTTATTATATTCTAATTTTAATATGCCTTTAGGACTAATTTGTGGTTTACAGTTGTAAACTTTAATTCCCTGATAATTCTACAAAAATTATATAATTTTCTTACTCTGGCAAGAAAAGGTGCATAGTTTAGTATTCAGGTTTTGTTCTTTTATCCAAGTTTTATTAGTGTTTTTAGTAGTTTTATGAGTTAATATAGATAATTTTCTTCAAAGGTGTAACTATAAATAAATTTTACTTTTTTTCCTGATTAATATATGTGTACTGGGTAATATAATCTGTTGAGGCATGAGACCTTTTATGTATGCAGGATACTGTCACATAATACATACCATTAATTCAAGTTTTATAGACAACTTTGACCATGTAGGGCTAGATAGAAAAAGGATTTAGGATTGGAAAACCGTTTGTTATACACATATTTTGCCAGCACCCATGTGCCTGAGGCAATCCACAACCTTGACCTCAGTATCTAGTTTCCTTAGGTAACACATGAGGAAGGATTAGGCACTTAAAAACACTTTCCACAGAATCCAGCACACTGCGCGGGGGCTAGGTACTATGAGATGCTGAGGACAGGATTCAGTCATATCCCTCTGGACATAGAATGGATTTGGCCAACTTATTCTTCAATACAGGAAGATACTGATTTCTGATCATAATTCCCAGCCTCGACTTCTCAGAGTTAAAAGTTACTTTATGACCTGTGGAATAATCAAATATTTATTGGGTCAACAGGAGAGTTAACCAGCACAGAGAACTGGCATACAGAGAGCGTGCCTCCAAGTGGTGGCTTCTCCCCAAATGCTCTTCTGGCTACATTCACTGGTGCAGAAACTGATATCCAGTCTTATTTCTTATAACTGAGCGATGTCATCTCTAGCTATACTAATTTATGCTGCTTCTTTTTTACTTATCCAATAAATTTGCTGGTATGCTGTGCAAAGTGAAACAACTTCAAAAAGAAGAATTCCAGAGCCTGTTGAAAAATAGCATTTGTTTGTTAGGTCGAAAATTAACAGGGGAAGATTCTGGTTCAGATTCTGTGTGGAGAGAAAATTATTAAAGTGAGTCTTCCACATATGGGGAGAACAGTCTAACCACTAGCCTGATGAAGCATAGGAGGATCACAAAAAAAATTTACATTTTCTCTGGCCATCCTTTGTAAAGAGCATAATAAAGTAGTGTGTGCTTCGAGCGTTTACTAAACTGCATCCTGTAGGGAAAGTAAGCAGAGGAATACCAGTTGAAAGTGTGAGCTAGTTGCCTAGTCGCTAAGCACTGTGAAGACTTACAGGCTTATGATGTAGGTTTATGCAGATGTATGATACAGATTATTCAGACACTTTGAGAACTTTTCAATCAAAAACTTAAGATATAATAGATTTTAAGTACTTTCATACTTAAGCTGCAATTAAGAAGAGTTTTAGGATCTTTATTTTGAACTTGCCTATCTTCTATGTTATTCTGTAAGATAGAGGACTAACTTCTGTGACCTTCACGTGATTGTTCCTACATAACAGGACACATCCTAGACACATCTTAGCTCTACATAATGTTGCTCTTTCTTCCACATGGAAGAGTCCTTACCATCAGTAAACCTACTGCACTTTGGGCTGCAGCGTAGCTGCCAACATCTGCTACTACTAGAATAATAAATGGGTTATACATCTATCATTGACTAAATATATCACTACTGTGAAACTGTCTGATCCAGCTAATTTGAGAGTGACCTTATTCAAGATTAAAATGTGAAAATAATGTAACACAATGCTATAATTTGATTAATTATGCAGTATGAAAAATGAGTGCTTGGAACATATTCAGCAAATTCTAGTATTCAGGAAATAATTACTGTGTTGAAAATCTACTAAGCTCAGCAGTGCTTTAGTAAGGCCTTGAACCTACAGTCCTCATTAAGTAGTCTGAAATTCCATTTGTGTCACGTTTTGTAACATGGGAAGATGTTATTGGTTTAAAACACCAAAGCAGATATTAGAAAAGCTGTAAGAGAAGATTTGTATTAATCTATCATGGAAAGCATTTGATTTTGTTTCAGTAGCAAATAAAATCTTATTTTTTAAAATTTGGGGAACGTGCCAGTTTAGGATAATTATAAAAAATTATCTAACTTTTTGGAACCAACATTTCCATTTTGAAAAGGGAAGTTCTCATAACAGCTTATAAGTATTGTATTTTTCACTGTATAAAACAGTATACTGTTATTTTGCTAATTCTTCAAACTAAAAGAGCAACAGCTCTAGTAACTGCAGTTCTACTTATTTTGTAGGGTACTGCCTTTAAAGTCTAGTTTTGAACATATAAGATCTGGTATAACTTAAGAGCAAATTCAAATACACTATAAATAGGAATATAAGTGCAAATATAAAAATAGTACTAGATAAATCTGATATAATAGAATTTATTAAACAAGCTTTGGCTTAAACTATGTGAACTCAGAACCAGAAGCAGCAATTGTAAAGAGAGCAAGAAGTAAAATTTATTCACAGTAACTGCAGTCCCATTGATTCAAAAAAAAGAAAAAACAAGCACTCAAAACATTTGTCTGAATATTAAGGGTTTGATTCCCTGCTGATTACTCTACTTGACACTGATATAACTTTTAAGTCAGAGGAACTACCCTCCAATAAAATGCTGTATTATAGCCATAACTCTAAGATCCACAGCAATGGAAGTGATTTAAAATATTTTATCATTTTTATTCAATGATTATGTTTACTGCCCAATTTTTTTACATTAACAGCTCTTAAGACTGGATTTTTTCTGGTGGGGATGGCTGGTTTATATAGTTTTTATTTTTTTCCTCTTTCCAAAATTATGAAAAGATTATGTATTAATTAAAAAAAACCAGATTTTTCTTAGAACTATACAAAGTTATTTAGATTAACAAAAAAAGTTCTTTTCCCTGTGTTTATGAGCCTTGTTTTGCTATCTTTCAGGAATTTAAGGCAAAATCAAGAGAATGGGATAAGAAGGGGACAATCTGCCAAAATTATCTCATTTATTTAGATGCTCAACAAAAATTATTGTCCGAGAACTGTAATTTATTTCAGGTAAAATTCCTACCTTCCTGCTTTAGGAAGAAAATGAGCTGTTAGCTCAGCTAGAGTTATTTTAACTTAATTTAAAAACTCTGAACACCACTAAGCTTATAGTGAATCTGACAATACATGGATATATTCATAGTGAATACATTGCTTTAGGTAAGGCAGACCCATACTGAAAGATCTAATGATACATACAGTTATTTTAATTTTATTTTTATTTTTCTCAGGACAATGAGAAAATGAGTAAGTATCATGAGGAAAATTACAATATTTCTGATTAAAAAACTGCAAAAAGCAGGGCATGTTCCTTTTTATTTTTTAAGTATACTGTGGAGATACTTTTATTTTGTATGCTGTTTACTAATATGCAATTAATTGTGGTGACAAGTTATTGAAAAGTATCTTACCAAGTAAGTAATACATCTTATTACTATGTTGACTCAAATATAAATTTCCCTCAAATCTAAGATAGCCCTCATTTTTTGAAGATCATAAATATACATTAATATGATTTATGCAGAAAAATGAATTGCTATATGCTACTCCAAAATCACACTTAGAGTTGTTTGTTGGATTACGTATCCCTTTTTTATCATATTTTTCAGCTTTCAAGTTACCTTTCAGTCCTTGGTTGACTTTGTGATTCTTTTTCACTTGCCAATTTGCTTATTACTTTTTTATATAGCCTATTGATCTAGCATATTTTTATATTTTTAATTCCTTCCCATCAAGAACAAAATATTGATTTAATGATGTCTTGATGACCTATCCTACTCTAAAAAAAATTAGAAAATAACTTACAAGTTAACTGGGCCACAAGACAGCTCGAAAATTAAGTAAGGGGAAGCCAATTATGTTGCTGACTGGTAATCCCCTTTTCCACTGTTACTGAGCTCATTGGATCTTAATCTAGTGAAACACTTTCTTAACAATTCCTATGAGACTCTTTACTCATATCCAGAGTTTCCAAGGATGACAGTTAAGTTTTGTTTATAGATGCTGAGAGCATTATATTGCAACTATTGAACTTCCATACAAATGTGTTTGCTAAAAAAGCAAGGCTTTGAGTAGACAAAACTACTGACTGATGCTTGTTGATTATATAGTTAGACAAGTCAAAATAGAGTGATCATCCACATTTTGCTGTTGTGGCTTAAATCACTGCCATCAGTGAAGTTCCTTTGAAGACAATTTTCTTCACAACTGTAACATAACACCGACTAGTTTATTAAATAGAAGTCTGATGGACTGTTACCCCTTAACTGTTTCAAAAGCATTAATTGGTCCTGTGTCTTTGTCTCAAATTTCTCTTCTGTGAGGTCTTTGATTTCCAGCTGGAGTCTTGCACTATATTTTTCACAGGATGCTTTGACATTTTGGTGTGTCAGACTCCATAACTTAGATGTCAGGGGGACCTTGATTTATTATCTATAGAAAATAAACTTACGTGCAAATTTCTTTGGCTTTTTATTTGATATGCAGCCAGTGGTCGGTTCTACTTAGGTGTTCAGCCAACACAAATTATGGGAACATAGTCAATGACATCAAAAGCTGTCTAAAGCATGTCTTTTCGCAGTCCTTATCAATGAAATACAGTATTTGTAACCCTATTTATTTTTAATATACATTTTCTTGCTCAACTTGATCTCTGCACATGATATATGGTTTCCAGGTTATATTTTGTCATCATTTTTCAACTAATTCTCAGTCTTCTGGAAGATTACTTCTGCTTGTTAATCTCCCAGTAGAAGGATCCATGTGGATAATTTTTTAAACAGCAAAAACAGTTACCATAGTAATTATGCTTCTTCATGATGCCTGCAAATTCACAAATACCAGCAATACCAATTTTCTGAAGTTTTGGGTTTAGGACTTTAATTAGCACAAGAATGGAGTGTGGGACTCTGCAGAATGTGCAAATGATTCTTCCCCAGGTTTAAGGATAATGATACCAAAGAAGTACAGTTACTGTAGTAACTGAGCTGTTTATACATGAACTATGTAATGCTAGCCCTCTAGTCAAAGGTTAATATCTATCCTGAGGCACACACACACACAACTCCTGCTGAGTTCAATGAATCAAAGAAGAACATTTCTCTCATATTATTTTTTATAGGTAACTGCTTTGAGTAGGTCATCATAATCACCTTTTTCACATTTGGGGCTAATTAACATAAGTGCTAGGGAAATACACAACAGAGGAGAAAAATCCTTGAAAAAATTCTGTGCCCTTGAAAGTTTCTGAAACATTTTTCTTACTGAGGGCAAAGAACTCGAGACTAAAAAAAAGGAAGCATCCTTTAGAGAAGTAATGTGAACTGTTGCAATTGTGCCATCTTTTCTAAGCAAATACTGGTGAAAATGGAAATAGCTTTATGATTTTAGTAGTAATGCTTTGGTCCTAACAATTTACATATAATTATTGAATGTCATTTAAAAGATTTTCTTGTTTTATAGAAGCAGACCCAGAATTATCAATTCCCAATAAGCAATAAGAAACAAAAGCAAGAAGAGGTGATTACCTATGGCCAGCCCAAAAGTGAAAAGGATGAGTTGATTATTGAGAAGCTAAAGGCAACTGTGAATGAAATAGCAATAAACAAGAATAAACTAGAAGAGGAAAATCTGAAACTCCGGGAGGAACTAAAAATGTACCAAAACCAGTGCCAGGTAGTAATAGTTTTTCTCTGTCATGATGACTGTGGAATTAATGTTGGTGCATTAATTACTTAGGAGTATATTTTAAAAAGTTGTACTGAGATGCCTATATAAAAGATGTGTACATTAGGTATATTCTTTGCAGGAACACAGAATGAGCTGTGAACAGTACAATTTTTTGAGTAACACTTAAAGAGAAAACAGAAATATGTTTGATATGTAGTAGAATATTTTGTTCTTGTCTATCTAGGGGTTTATAACTTTCCTATATCCATAGCATCTACAGGAACTTAGCCTCGTTCACTTGGTTCCTTGTATATAAATGACTTCTATGAAATCTCTTTATCTGATTTACACCTTGTTGTACACTGTGCCATATAGCTAGTAAATAAGTATATAGAAAAGTGTATGGTATACTTTATTATTGAGAGCAGATTTTGCAGTCAATGAATTTTTAAGTTGCCAGCCATGTGAAGAACCATCAGTTTTTATCTTATCCCTAGTGTACCATTTTTCAATGTAGCACAGATCTATGAAGACAGCCATTTGGGCCTCTTCTTTTGGTCATGATATACGAGTTCTGACAAGATTGAGATAATACAAGAACTTTACAGTCTTTTTTATTAGCTATGTTTGAAACAGATCAGGAATGAGATTCTCGTTGCTGTTTTTTTCTGGTCACATATATAAATTATGCTTTTGCTTATTTATTTAAGCATTTCAAGGTTCAGTAATATATTGAATGGCCTACAGTGACTTTGACTCTTTCTGGAGAAAGATAATCTATTTCTGTTTATAGACAACCTTGCAGAGTTATAACTTCATATGCAATATTCTTTTTAGGAATTAACATATATGTGGTGGAGGTTAATTTCAGGTGTTGTCAGAACAGCCAAGTTTAGCACGTGTTGTTTATACATTTCATTTGCACGTTAGTTCACCGACTCATTTGCCTGTATACAAGTTCTCGGTATGCAAGCAAAAAACCTCTGGTTTAGGGCCTGTTAAAAAAGCTGCCATCAAAAGTAATGGGACTAGAATATGGAATGGAACAAATCGAAGTCGATGAGGGAGGTGCTAATCTCTTCTCCCTGGTACCCAGCAATAGGATACCTGGGAATGGTTCAAAGCTGCTCCAGGGGAGGTTTAAACTGAACATTAGGAAGCATTTCTTTACCGAGAGGGTGGTCAAACACTGGAACAGGCTTCCTGGAGAGGTGGTCAATGCCCCAAGCCTGTCAGTATTTAAGAGGCATTTGGACAATGCCCTTAACAACATGCTTTAACTTTTGGTCAGGCCTGAATTGGTCAGGCAGTTGGACTAGGTGATCATTGGAGGTCCCTTCCAACTGAAATAGTCTAGTCATTCTGTTCTGTTCTGTTCTGTTCTGTTCTATTCTATTCTATTCTATTCTATTCTATTCTATGGCAGTTGGAGCAGGTGGATAGATGCTGTACGATGGAGAAAGCAAATGTCATTGTGCTGTAGCCTTTAAGAAAATCTTCAAGCAAGAGGATTTTTGGAATCGTGTGAATAGAGTACAGGAGCTGTAGGAAGCACTGAAGACATTTTAAGTAGAAGTGGAGCTAGATGTACATACCATTCTAAACTAAAGGGCAGAAAGTTGCAGAATAACTGTGCTGGTGGTGTGGAATACTGCTGTGTTAGATAGAAAAGCTGCATTTGCAAATAGCTGCAGAAGGGAAACACTGATGTAGTCAATGTATGGTGAAAACGTGTAGCTCAGAGAAAATATTTTTTTAGGAATTTCTGTATGAGAAAGAAAGAAGTGGAAGGCCTGTTGTCAGGCAGAAGAGGTAAGCAGGTTTGCGTGAAGGAGTGCTAGGTGGAGGATGGGAACAGTTGGACCTGATGTGGGTAAAGGAGGGAGGAGTAGATAGGAATCTTGGTGGGGAGAAGGCTGATGGCAATCGCAGCAAGCCTAGTATTGTGCCTCAAATAACTTCTATGCCTATGACCATTTCATGTCTGCTTCTCAATATTTCTCTCATACTATTAATTAGCAAGGAAACAGTGATAAAGTGAAATGTATGAAAGACCAATTTTTTGGCTCTACAGAAAATAAGAACTTCAGAAGACCCAAACTGAGACTGCAGACTATTTCTCTACCTTATGAATGGTCTGACAAACTTAATTGCAGCCATACAGGAGAGGCAGCCTGAAAACATCACACAGGAGGCTTGGTTCTTGGAAAATCTGCATAAAGTCAGTTGATGGACACTAATTTACATAAAAATACAGGATACAATTGTATTAAAATGGTTGAACAGCTTTGAGTAGAATTAGAACAGGAGCTGATGAGGAATTTTTTGAGACTTCCTTTTGATATCAAAGACGGCAAGCTAGTTGAAGCAAACTTTTCACAGAAGAGAGGATTTGGTAAATTTTTCAAATTGAAACAAACTCTTAAAAAAGTTATATTTCATTAGATATGTTCTGAACAAACCCCAAAGTTTTCTGGTTCAAAATTAGTTTTCATTTTGGTGTTTTAACTAGCTGCAATAGATATTTCCTAAAATAATAAGTGGTACATCTCTAAATGATTTTTCTGAAGTTATGTGTGAAACTCTTGACCTGAAGTTCTGTTTCAATTATTATTGGGGCTGCTGCTGTGGCTGCTGTTGTTCCTGCTATTATTATAATTCACAGAAGAAAATACAATTTATGTAAATATGTACAATGACTGCAGTCTGCCACAGATGATGTGACTTCCACCACACAATTGTGCAGCATTCATTCCCCTTATCCACCTCAGAAGGAAATCAGAGGGGTAACCCTCCCCCAAATTCATATATTATAAAAGAATTGTGGCTATTTCTTGAATGTTGGAGTCATGAAGATGATCACAAGCAAGTCTTGCAGACAATTTTAACAATTCATTAAGCTTTATTTCACTTGAATATGCCCAGACTTGCATTTCAGAGTTTAAAAAAGCTCTCTCAGCCTTATTTAACAAAGGATAAGATGAATGAATCTGTATATGCAGTTCCTATGAAAAAACGCAAAAGCACTTCATATCTGTCTTCAGCAGCCCTTTCAGCCAGAGGAAAACCACAGGCTTCTTGGAAGGAAGGTCATTCTAATATGAGGCTTTAAGGGAAATAAACCTTTGAAGTTCCTTGCTTGCGGTGTCATTTCTGGATTCCAGTTGTCTTTTGAAAGTTTAAAGGCTTTATTTTTGCTTTTAAACATGGAAACTATATTAAAATAAAATGAAGAAATTACAAAAAATACTAGTGTTTTTAGTGTAATAGTTTTAAAGGCAAAGGATCAACATCGTTGGAATTTTATTTTTTTTTAATCTGGAACATGCTTTTGGATCTTGAGTGAGAGGAAATAAATATTCTCCCAATATTATTATTGCAAGAATCCAATTATTATTGCTACTTTTGTTATTTGTGGGTTATATTTCCAAGTTCTTATCTTTAGTATGTTTTCAGTATATTTTGGGGAAATTCAGATTTTTTGGGGAAATCAGATTTTATGATGCCAAACATAGCATGTACCTTCAGGTTATCTATCCCACTATCAATCAGAAGTTAAACGTAAAATAGACATAAGATTTGTGGAGTCCCTAAGAAAAAGCTTTTTGTGATTGTTTGAAAATTTTATGATGTTCATTTAAATAAACAATCAACTCCATGAAAGTAGAACTCATTTTGGAGATGATTGAGCACACACCTTATCTAAGTACGTAAGTCTAGATGTATCTGCTCCAAGCTTCCAGGCAGTGTTTAATGAAGACATGCACCTAATCCTACCTTTCTATAGCCTTGTAGTTTTCAAGCTTATAAATTTGGAAATGCTGTTAGGAATATAGAAAATGGAAATTACTTATGGCACTAATTCTTGCATATGAAACAAGTACTAGGGTGCAGAACCTGCTGAAACAAGCAAACTATGTATTTTAGATGAATTTAGTACAATAAAGAACTTCGGAATGATGTTTCCTATGATAGTTTCAGAGACAGACGCATTGGAACATTGCAAGAGCTAACGAATATGAAGATGATCTTTCTGGAGAAAGGAACTGACATGAAAGCAATGTCTTTTTCAGAAATGAAACTCCAAATAAAAGCATGTCTGTGCTTTCATACAAATTATACAGGTATCGAAAGTGATGTGTTATAATACAGCATTTTGAGCTGTCTAATTTTATTTAACTATTTATGTATTTGCTTGTTTCTTTAGAACATGGAGGCAGGCTTTTCAGAAATGAGAAGTGAGCTGCAGTCACGGGATGCTCTCTGGAGAAGGATACAACTGGAATGCCAACAGTTGCATACAGAATTATTGAAAATCAGAGAGTATAAAGATATGCAGGAAATTCAAATAAAGTATGTATGTTGAAGACAATTAACAATTTAAATTAACAAGTATTTCTGAGCTAATAACATTTTTCTTACATTTGATTTAAATTAAGTCTGTTTAAAAAGATACTCTGGATTCAAATGTCAGATTCGAAACAATTTTAGAATAAACTTTCATTGGCAATTATATATGACAAAATTGCAAGCAATGGATGCAGGCTCTGTTAAAAGGCTTTAATGCTGCCCAGATCTTTACAAATCAATGCATTTCATATATTTCTATTTGTATGTTTACAGTCTCTTTCATTTTCTCATCATTAAAACACTTTGGAAGTAGTGTGATTAAGATTTTCCCTAACCTCCTTTGAGTGAAATTTTCATCTTTTTATGGTTTATCTAACCTACTGTAGCCATTCGAGATTATATGAAATACCAATCTACAAGAGATTTCAGGATTCTTTCTGCATGCACTTGCATTGTCCTTAATCTCTAGAAATCTCCCAAGATCCAACCTTGCTTAGGCCAAATCTCTGGCTGTTTTTTTTTTTTTTCCTTTTCATCAGCAAGCAGGTCTTCCACAGTTTTACACTGTGGAGACGATACTGTAAGGTAAAGGTTATTGAACGTTCTGCTTGTTTCATGTTTTGTTTATTTCTTATTTAAAGGCATCAGTCATCTTGTGTACAACTTACTGAGCAACTAGAAAATAAAAACGCTGAGTTATTACTATTAGCACAAAGTCAAGCATGCCAACGAGAAGAGCTAAACAAGGTATTTCATATTATTAAGTATTTCCAGATCTTAACTGCAATATGGGATTTTTAGAAGAGAGCAAAGTACTGGCTTTGGGTATGTGCATATGCAGAAGAGAGCAGGAGGATAAATTGTGTTTTTAGGAGAGCATGAAGTTTTCATATATGAAAAAGTTTTCGTATACGGTTGCATTTCTGGAGGTAATTGTATAGCTGTAAAATTGACATTCTGATTCTGTGCACTAACAACAGAGCTAGCTACCTCATTGAAGTAATGGAAGAGACCATACCTGAGCATCACTGTGATTCAGATAATACCACGCAAGTAATAAACCCTCCAAGGCTATGAGTAATTCATAGGCCATAGGAGGTAAGTAGCAGTTTGTAGGTGGTCTCAGATGTAAGATATGCTAACAGATCAACGGATACAAGTCACTATGGCAGGTACCCACACCAGGCTAAGCTTAATCAGTCGCATGCTGCACAGCCTAGGGCGGTGCTCTTTATGAACTATGCATCACGTTGCATTGCACATTTCGGAAGTTCTGTGTGCAGGCAGTAGTGGCATGGCACTGTGGAAAGGCATATGGCTTGGCACACCAAAACACTTCAGGAGTAGAGGATGCTCAGAACTCCTCTTACAGGCATGTTGTGATTTTGCTGAGTAGCAATTTAAGCAGGAATATCTCTAATTGGATGCAGCTGACTTGGATGCAGCAATTTTGGCATGATAGTCATGATCTAGCTCTTA
Source organism: Theristicus caerulescens (assembly GCA_020745775.1). NCBI lineage: Eukaryota > Metazoa > Chordata > Aves > Pelecaniformes > Threskiornithidae > Theristicus > Theristicus caerulescens. The sequence continues at coordinate 121,306,666 of CM036559.1, read as the reverse complement.
GGTTTTTTGCATCTACATCTATTTGTTTATAATTCTAGTATTTCTGTGTAGTTTGCATAAATAAAAATGAAATGCCATCTGTTACTGATTGTGTACAGTACTGCAAGGAATTATTAAAATGGGTTCAAAGGTTGTTATGCTGGGTTTTGTAGTTTTGTTTCCTACATAATAAAAAATCTATCAGTACTAAATTGTTGGTTATAGTAGAAAGAAAAACAATGAAAACAATGAAAAACAATGAAAACAATTTTTGTGTTGATTCTTTGGAGAACTCTGCACAGGAGATGATAGTGCAGAAAGTTTGACCTTAAATTTTATATATAATGTCAACAAAAATTCTCATAAAGTGATTTACCATATACACTCTTTATTTCTGACATAGTTTCTCATTAAAAAGTCTCTAGATTGGTTTATCTATATTGCTCCTAAGTTAATTTAGGCTGCATTATACTTATTTTAAACCTAAATTAACTTAGAAGCAATATAAATAAATCATACTTAGGTTTATTGAATGGATATTTCCTTGGATATTCTTTGCCATAAATTCCAATTCTTAAAATTAACATTATTTTTATTGCATTCTTTTAAAATGTTAATTTAAATGCCTTATATTTTGTTCATTTCTAATACTAAATAGACAAATGAAAGCACAAGAGAAGGGTTGAAAAAAGACGTAAAAATAAATAAAGCTCTGTGCACTGACTCATGAAGACATTTTATTATACAATATCAAAAATCTCTGATTCGGTTAGAAGAGTTGGTGTCTTGGAAGCAACAGCAAAAAAAGTTACTGATAGGTAGCAAGTGATGCAATCGTATTTACTGCACAACATTTCTTCTTTTTGAAACATATTTGCTACAGATAAGAAACCATGTTTATCAAGAGGAGCAGTCCCATTGCTCTGAGCAGGAAAGAATGAAGACAGAAATCTCTGACCTGACAGAAGAGCTTCATCAGAAGGAGATCACTATAGCAACTATCATGGAGAAAGCTAGTCTTCTGGACAGACAGTTAAAAATGGAGTTAGAGATAAAAGACAAATTGTTAGCAAAACAACAGGTATGCAAGCAGACAAAACAAGCCTAGATCATTTTACTCCACACTATTGATAATGATGTACATTATCTGTGAAAAAAGACATTACATTTCTTGCTGTAGTTTTCATCAGCAGTGCTGTAATATCAGTGAAGTATTACTAAAGCAGCCAAATTGATGCTGGAACAAGAAAGCACCAGTAAATGTCAACTGTACATCTAAATTGCAATTCATTCTGACCATCAAATGTAGTTACCATTTTAACATGCAAAAGATCTTGAAAACTTCCAGTTTGTTGTTATTATGTGCACTTCATCATTAGAACCGTTTATTAGATTATCTAGAACGTTTCCTAATTTTTCAGGTTTTTTTAAAGCTTTTTGAAGAATGTTACAGATCTGCTTAGAAAATTCTCATAATTTCAAAGCTGAAAACTGTAAGATACCAGTGTTTTAATGGCAAATTTCAGTTTTAAAAACAAATACATTATCTTCATCACTTAGTTTTGTAAACCAAAAGAACCTTCATATTTAGAGGTTTCTGGGTATCTCTGGGTTTTCTGACAGGGTCACTGCATATTGAAAATTGTGATGAATGTAATACTTTTTACTTTTGACAATAGGAAAGTTAGTGTTTGGGAAAATGAGAGATGTCTCCTACTGTGTGGCACTCTTTACCAGGCCATATTCCCTATTGTATCACTAAAAAAGTGGATGTCGTTCCTAGGCTTCATGACTGGGATTTCATCCAGTTTCAGTGGCCTGCAAAATCTGTCCTTTTTTGTATCTTGTAACTGCATGTGAACTCCCTTATTTTCCTACGTGATTATGTCTTTCAAAAAGGTAAATAAAATCAGAGGCATTGCATTTGTGTATCTTTTATAAATGGCTTAAGACTTCTTTCTGCTGTATTTAAAAAAATATAGAATCAGTTTCAGAATTCTTTATGTATATTTTGTAAAATTAAATTTACATATATCTATACTCAGTGTTATTTCAAGTTAACAGTAATATTCTTGTATTTAACTAAGAACTGAATCTTTTCCTAGTTGTTGGATTTCCAATACAAAGTTATCAAATCTGAAAACACACATCTAAAAGAGATCATGGAAAACCCGGAGTGTAAAAGTTGCACGGTAATTTTTTTTAATCTATGCAATATGCAGAACAGTTACTTATATTGTAAACATAGATTGAGATCATGGCAGACTTAAAGATTTCTAGCTTGTGTAAAATAAATAAATAAAAATAAGGTGTGTGACATAATCAAAACCAAGTGGTATTCACACACAGCCTGAAGATGGGTATAGCTAGGAATAGTTTTGACTTTAATTGTGGTAAACTAGAAGCTAAATTTTTCAGTAACTGTCTAGACACTAAACAGTTTCTGGGAGCCTGTTTTTTGTGAATGACATCACTTATTTCAGAAAATATTTATTTTTAAACAGTGATCATTCTCACAGATACAAAAATATGTCCCTTTTTTACTGTTTTACCCCTCTGTTCATATGATATAACAGTGTAAAAAACTGACACATTTTGCCCCCACCCAGCTTATTTTCAGTTTAGTATTGATTTCTCCCCGAACAGGGGATATTTAAAGTTTAATTCATAAAAAGTGTGCCATAATATCATGTAGAACTACAGTTTATATGGATATAATAAATATTATATATGGTGCCTTCCACAAAAAGCTTCAAAACGTCCCCTGCTTACAGAACATCTGCAGTTATTGTGTCTATCACTGGAATGTTGCCTGTAAATACTGCTGTAAATACATCTTTGGGGGATTTGTAGCCTGTTAATTGTCTTACCGTAGACTGACAACTGCATGAAAGAACATCATGTTTTTCCACACCCTTAAAATAGCATATATGTCTATCAGTGATGTATTACCTATACAGACATGTACAATATTATGGATATATGTATGTGTATATATGATATATTATTGTGGAAACATAGATGGATGTGCGTATGCATGTCTAGCTCTTCTCCACAGTGATATTCTTCATGGAGACTGAGAAGAGCTGTCTGACAAGAATCCTTGTAGATATCACGTTTGTTCAATTTTAACAGTAAAATCCAGTTACTAGGTATATCAAGGTCACTACACATATCAATGCATTTGTGGACTTAATAATTCTTTCCTACTTTACTAGTGTATTGTGATGATCTAAACATTAAAGATTGTGAGGTATTTGATATTAAGATTGCAGGGAGATTTTTATGGATGTGTTTGTACAGTAGAACACTACACAGACCCCTCAAATGAGTGCCAACCTAAGTCAGTATGGTGTAATGCATCATCAGGCAGGATTACTTGTTTAGATTTCAAAAGCACTGTTGCTGTGCCAGCTCAGTTTTGGGGTTCATGCCATTATAACTGTACTGCTGATTCTAGAGCTATTAGTGGTGGGGTGACTTAACACTCTCCTCCTTCCTCTGTTCTGCCACTCCTCTCCACTTGGGAGATATAGCTGAGCCCCTGCCCCCATCCTTGCACAAAATATTAAATTTTTGTATACTTTCTGGCACTTCCATGCCAGCTTGGCTCATAAATTTCCCCTCAAACTAGTTAAGCAAGGCAAGGTTTACAGGAAGAGATGACAGCAGACCAATTAGTGCAAGGAACAGACAAGCTTTCAGGTGCAGGAGCCCAGTTGTGCTAGCAGTATACTAAGAACCAAATCCTTAGGACTCATGAGTTACTGGGTTCCAAAAGAATAAGGTAAATCTAGAAATATATGAAAGCACAACTTAATAAAATGTATGGAGTTTTAGTCTTTTGTGTGTAATCTGATAAATCTTTTGAGAATTTTCTATTGATGACAGTATGCTCTTATTGCAAATATATTTACACAATGCAATGCAGTATTCTGCAGAGAGGTAGTTCCAAATTAGCTAGCTCGGGTGTGCAGCATAGGCTTCATGGAATAAGTGACAGGACAAAAAAGGAATGGAGTATCCTGGCTAGTCAACTTCCAGAGCTAATCTCCACCTCCCCCTCTTGATAACCTAGTGGATGGGCCTCTTTAGCCCCGGTCGCAGTGCACGTGTTGCTTGCACTTTCAGTACTTTGACTTGTATACCATGTGGGCTAACCCATCCGAGAAGCAGGGTTTAGTAACGCAGACGGAGAGCACTGTGCTAATGTGGCTTTACTTTACTGCATCTGAAACTGAAGGTGACTGTATCTCGGCACAGATATTAAATTGTGCCTGTAGCCATACCCTGTATCTAGTATAATAATGAGCTGCTGTAATTTTTCTTGTTATTTTTGGTGGAATTGTTACTGGAGGGAGCAATACAGTCTGCAGCTATAGCTATTATGGTTGCTTTTATGTCATCAGTTTTACAAAGCAAGTGATGAATTTACAACAATAATATTTTGAATGCATGTTTGTTGAGAAATTTTAATTTGTTTTATTGTGTTATAGAGGCTGTTATCCCTTCTTTTCCATTTATCTACAGTGCTTCTTTTCTGGAAGCAATTCTCTTGGTTTGCTATAAGTGCTGTATGATTATATATGGTAGCTAGGTCTTTCTTTAGCATAGAACATTGTTTTGTGTTTGCTTGTTAAAAATACTAACATCCATTTATTTTGGAAAAAATAACTATTTAATGATGGTTTTATCTCCTTTCACAGAGTATAGATTTATCTAACAAAGAACATGGAAATTTCACAGCTTCCATTCACAAACTGGAACATGAGAATGTAAGATTACAAAATAGTCTTGTTAAACTACAAAATAACACAGAAACATCGATACTGGGTCACGTGGATACATATAGAGAAACAGAGCACAGCTACCAAACCCATTCAAAGATGCAAGAAAAGGAAGAGAGGTAATATTTAGATTGTACCCATATATGAAACTTCCTGTAAGTTTTTTGGAAGCATCTAACTGGACCAAACTGTTAAGCTTCTTTTCTGTTTCTGTTCATTCAGAACTCTCTCCAGCATAAATATCAGACCTAGTTAGTATATTTGTAAGGATTTCCTACATTTTTCTGGGTGGCTAACTGAATTTGGCAATAAATAAAGTCCCAGAAATGTTTGATCATTATTTTAATATTTGTCACATGAAAAAACTTAAAAAACTTTTAATGTGCTGCTTAAGTTATTCTTAGTTCCAAGTTTTCCAAAACAGGACAGAATGTATTTTTACTGCCAAATAAAAACAAGACAAGGAAAGGATATAAAAACCAACATGAGAGGTAAACTGCTCCACAGGAGGTTATCTTAATAAGCAGTTTGAACTACAACTCCTGCTGAAAAACTTTGTGTCCTGCCAGTTTCATTTGTTGGAAGTTTCATTAAATGTATTTTAATGCCTTGTCTAGTTTTGGTGTTCTTGGGTGACCTGATTTTTAAAAGAAACGTAATTTCAGATGCCCTGAATAAATCATTACTACAATAAACTCCTTGTTAGGAAAAAATAATGAAACTTAAGAATACTCAGACTCATAGAAAACATATTGTAGTGATGACTTCCTTCTTAATTCCCTGTATTCAGTGAAACACTGAATTACCTTCAAACATGTTATAATCATGGCATTGCAGTAACAAAAAGAAAATTAAACTCCCTGCTAAACAATATTTCACAGTACAGGAGAGTAAAAATTAATAGGAAGCTAAATATTTTGATCACTTGTAATAAAGAACTTACATGATAATGCTACTGTAAAACAGTTCTGTTAAGCAAAGTTTAAATAATTGGAGCCAAAATTGTACAGGTTAAGATTTCGAACTCATACATTCCTCTTTGGCAAAATGTAAAGTGATTTTCATTCTGCAAAATAGAAAGGCACCCCATTATATGTAGCTACATTCTTGCCTAAAATTTCCTTTTAAATATGATGTTTAGTGTTGTGGATAGTATTCATGTGTATGTAAATGTATATATTATATGTATGTATGTACATATATATATACACACACATATACATAATACACATGTATATATATGGAAGTGGCAGGTATGGCTGTTTTCCTACTAAGTTTAAAATTATGTTGAAGGTTTTGCTGAAACAAATATTTACAAACCAAGATACAGACTATTCTGCACCTATAGGTCTCATAATTTCACCAAAACTTGGTCAACGCAATTTTTGCTCATGCTTCCACTCTTCTTAGGTCATAAAAAGTAAGAGGTTTTTTCCCATTTTCTCAGGAATTACACTTGCTGTACATGAGGAACTGTGAAATTTCATTCATGAGAATTTAAGTGTAAGAGACAATAGAACTATGCAGGTAATGTCCAGGATTTTCATTTCATAGCCATTGAAGACCACTGTCAAACTAAAACTGAGGGAGAGAAACCTGGGAGAGCTAACCTTCCTCACAACACAAATCTCAGCCACACTACTGAACACAATTTAAATTATGATTCTAATTAATCTGATGAAACAGATATATTGAGCTTGGTTTTCAGGATTGAATACATGCACTTGATTTCCTAAACGAAAAGCTATTTAGCTAAATAAATACAGACACAGATTTAAAAAAATGTTCCAATTCCACATGTACTGTACATACACATCAGCCAGCCAGTCTTTTTAGGACTGGGCACTCTCTATACTGTTAGTTCTCTGTTCCCAAACAGGGAACTACCTCAAGATTTTCTCAGAAAACTAAAATTAAATTTTCAACCATCAAATATATGCAGATAAAACAGGCAATTGATGTTGGTTGAGTTAAACTCTGGGGTATGTTTTATTTTATTGTGAGCATAAACCATGTTATTTCTGTTTTAATTTGCAGTTCTGTTTCCATGGTAATTATGGCACTGGAGAAAGGGCACAAAGACTTTTTTTACATAGTAAAAAAATAGAAAACATGGTGTTTGTGCAAGGGGTGTGTGTGTTTGCGTTTTAAATAGTAATTTTCAGAAGCTGTACTTTTTGTTTTTCCTACTTGCATTCAGAAACCTAGAAAGGTTTGCACAATGAAAAAAAATGTCTTCAACTAAGCATATTCTATAATATTTTTCAGTCATGTCTCAGAGTCAGTACTAGAATCGTAGGCATGGGCGCAGTCATTACTTAGATAGGAGACCTCTAGAGAAAAGACAGGAAATTGCAGGAAGTTACACTGGCGATTTAGAAAGAGGCATGACTTCTTCTTTCTTTCAGTATACAGTGAATTTCTAAATATCACAAAGTAAGATATGCAGGAGTGGCATCTTTTTGCTAAAAAAGACTGTGGCCACATCCTAGCTATAACCAGTTCAATTAATTACTGTTCTCATATGTGATAATTGACTTACTTCTAATTGTCATCTACATAAGCTTTCCCCACCTTCAAGATTTCAATCCTTTATTCAGACCTTAGCCCCATACAGTTGATTTAAATTTTGACATGGTTGAAGAGGGCTTTTTCTGATGAAGCTGATGTGTTTCACCTGTTTCTTCCAAAATTAAAACATGCATGTGAGTTCCCAAATGAAAGGCTACTTATTTACCATAAAAATATACACAAAGTAAGTAATTAGTCAAGCCAAAGTGCACTTTCATCGTGTGGCAGAAGTGAGGGGGTAAAGGCTAGGACTGAATGCCTGCTAAGGTAGCTGGGAATTGCTTAAAGGACCTGTGTTGACAGTGAAGTATCTGTCTTAAGGAGGTTTTCGCTACCCTTTGGAGGTCACACACCCTTAGTCATACTCACCACTGTATCAGTTATTGCAATAAATAAACTGGAAGCAGTGAAAACGATCTCTTCAGGAACATACTTTTTAACCATTTTTAAAATCAAGCTAGCAGTTATACTTGCAAAATAAAGGCATCAACAAGAATGCTGAAGACATTCTAATCATTAAAGATCTGTTGTTTTCTTTCTCGAGACTAGGTATGTCAACCAGCACAAGCTGCGTAAGGAATTTGTTTTGCATTACTGAAGTCACTGATCGCATGGGGACCGGGCTGATTTTATATATGAGTCTGGAAAAATCGATCCTGTCTATATAAATTTGCTTTGCAAGGACATTGTTCTTTCACTTCTTGTCCCATATGTCGCCATGTCAACAGCGGTATTATTTTTGCGGTGTGTGTGTATATGTTAAATACTCTGTGACAGTAAATCCACTGAAAGCATAAGTTACTCAACTGCAGTTATAGTGTATTTGCATTGCCAGTGTCAGCAAATGGACAGTTTTTTACAAATTTGCAGACATTTCCTTACCTTTACATTTGTATTCAAAGTACAACCCTGTTCTTAGATATTATTTTGCACTGAACTGGCAGAAATTTAAACCCCAACTGTGAAATCTGTCTGAAGTGAAGGCACAGCATCCATATCAAAGCACCTAAATGTAGGTGTCATTTTTTTCCAAGATAGCAAACAGCCACAGCAATCCTATGGATTAGAGTAGGAAGTGGAGTTCCTTTAAAAAATCAGTCGTTTTTTCAAGGGGGTATCTGGTTTTACTATCTAAAAGCTACCATAACTGTAGGCTGAAAATTCTGGTCTTAGTGAAGTAAGCTATAACATAAGAGTAATAACTGTTATTAAATACATAGAGAAGCAGTTCTGGGGGAAAAAGAACACAGATCACATAGACTTTACTGGGAGTTTACGGAGGAAATTACTTCCAAAAAGGTCAGAACACAAGATGAAAAAAAAATCTGTGATTTTATTATTCATGCCATCTATCTTCAATTGTGGCAGGTTTTTGCACTGTGCCCTTCATCCAAACAATAGATGGAATGGACTTTAAAATAAGGGGAAAAAAAAGAAAAAAGGTATTCTCCTGTGCCCAAAGAGCAGAGTGTATTTTTTTAAAGAAAAGCATGAAAGAAAGAAGAAAACTCTGCCCCCATAAAAGTAAACATTTTAGGTGATTTAGAAAACTGGAAGGTTTGGTGAATATTCTCAGAGAGTTTTATGTCAGAATGTGTAATAATAATGTTGTAGTAATAATAATATTATAGCATCATGCTTATAATTTGCTTTCCTGTAGCATTCAGAGTATCTTAATAACTACTACTTTTATAATCAGAGAAAAATATGTTCTTCATTAGTTCTCTGAGTTGTTCTGCACAGTCCATTTATGGAGTACTCAGTTTCATGTTTCAGGGCTTATGTACAAGCAGGATCCATTAAGACTGCACAGCCACCCTCTCCCAACACCAAATATTTAAATTAAGATTAGAAAATGATGGTGTGATCTTTCTGCAGAAAACACTGTCCTTTCCCTGTGCTTGGCAAATTCTTCTTTTTTATTTTTTTTTTTAAAAAAAAGCTGTTTTCCTTGGATCTGAGCAGCACTGCATATTCTTGAATGTTTACAATAATTATATTTTAGCGGCAGAGAACTTGATCTTTAAAAGCTTTTATAGCTGCATTTCAAATTAGTAAAGTGTTTTAGGATATTTGGAGTGATAGGATTTTTTCAAACAGCTATCATGTTTAAGTATAGTACTTACCTTCCAAGACTAAAATTTCAATTTTATCATAAGCACAGACCACAGTACAATGGAAATTTTTACCTCAGTCAGAAATATTGTAACAGAAATGTAATAAAATCTGAAATAATTTAATTTTTTTGCCAGTAAAGATGCAATTGAAAATTAGTCTAATTCAGCAGACATCAAGGCAAGCTAGTCTCAAAATTCTCTGCTCTTATCAATATGGTTTCAGAATTGTTCAGTTAACTGTCAGGAAAAAAAGATGTTTTGAATGGGAAGAAAACAACTTTCTTTTTTTTTTAAGTTGCTGTTAACCATAATAGTTTTTGCTTTACAGAACTACAAATTAATACAAATACATGCTTTCACATCCATTCTGGTCACTGTAAGTGGGATACAGGAGTTATGGAACATCATCATAAAATACTTAAAAATTCTTTTGTAAGCTTATTGTTACAAAAGCATGTTCTTGTATAATTTTTAAAAAGTGTATTTAAAACATTGCTTTATTTCTCATATTAATCTCCAATGTGTTATCATTAAATCAGTGGCAAAATTAGTATTGCAGTAAAAACGCAGGATCAAAGATTCCTGTACTATTTTTTTATTTAACTTATTTAAACATTTATTCTGAATTCTAGCTATTTGAACATAGTTGTTTAAGGTGATATTAGATTAAAATTGACTAATTATCCAACCACTAATAACAGTTTTTGTTTTCCATTTCACTTAGACTTTCATCTTTCATTTCCTCTATTTGTGTGGCTAAATTCACTCTAGTTCCTATCATAATATAAGCTAAGTTCTCAAGGCATGGCTGAAGAGTGCTTACATAGCTTCTTCCACTGAAAAGCTAAAGAGATGATAACCTTTGGCAAAGGATGGGTAACAAACACTTAAGGAGTATTGGTATCTTCACTGTCTGAAGCGAGTCTGTGTTTTAACTCTTGTCCTGCCACAATTATATGGCAAGGCTACTCAACTTTAGCTCCAATGAAAGGGTTTAAATTAGTGTGATTTACGTCACAGCTGAAGCAGACAGAGAATGCACACTCGGACACTTACAGTTACGTAGGTGGAAAGTTGCTAAATTGCTGCAACTTGGTAATGCTTAATCTCATGCCCATAACCTCATGCATGAAGCAGTTTGAACAGCTAAGTAATCAAAATTGCACAAACAAATAAAATAAAACCAACCTTGGCTTTGCTGTGATAGCTTAGAGTTTTAACTGGTTTTCATACTTTGTTTTTTTTTTCTCTTTTAGAACTTTCCAAAAGAAAGATGCATGGGAAATGGAACATCAACAGACTGCTATGTTCACAGCCAGTGGACACCACAGAAACTGTAGCCCTGCTTTATATGGCCAAGGCAATATCACTGGTTCAAAAAGTGATAGCACTTTATCTTCTCATACACTTGACAGAGGTCATGAAAAGAAAACAGATTATAAATCTCCATCACCACCAATGGGGTATCCTTTGGGCTTTGGTGGGCCATGTTCTGAAAACGGCACAACAGGCAGCTTACTGAGCCCTGCTTATGATGCAGAAGAAATCAAATTATCAGTAAGTAACTATTTTCCTGTAACACGTCTATTCTCAAAGATCCATCTGTGGACAAAATGCAGCCTTGGAAGAGCCAAAAATTAGATCACCGCTGTTGTCATTATTATTTATACAGTGCCAGCCCAGCAAAAATGGAAATACCTTATCCTAACATAAATGCGGTTTTTCTGGAGAGTATACATCCCCTACTGGGCCATACCTCTGTACTAATAACAGTGGTGATAATTACCTGCCATTATGTCACTGTGAGAGAGATTTCTACATTTAAGCTCATTGCCTTCTATATTGGGGCACTCTGCTTCATATTGCCTTCTGCAAGGGCACTCTGCTTTAAGTGTATTTCCATAATGCCTGCAAACTTACTGCCTTAAGTGCTGTTAGACAAATCAAGTTTCTACAGCATTCGATTGATGGATGAAATTAGAGGAATTGCAGCTACTATTTTCTATGTGTTAGCTATTGTACTCAAAAAGGAACAGAAATGATAACTGCTGTAATCCTTATTTTTCTTGAAATGAAAGAGTAATAGTGCAGCATTCTTTCTTTCAGTCTTCATAGGCTGGAGATTACCAACCTCCGTGACAAGGGGGATAAATCTCACTTTGCCTAGGGCGACTTCTTAGGAAAAACTTTCCATAATTCTTTGACTTTAGGTCTCTCGCTAAATTTGAGCTTTATCCTCTTGCTTAGTATCTTCTATTCTTCCTTAGGCCTCTGCTACAGGCCACTATTTTTTTCCACTTGAAAACTTAGCACTTATTTTCCAGACTTCAAACCATGCAACCACACCACCATTAAATAATGGAACTAACAGATTAGTAAGGAATGGAGTGTGGCCATCTCTCTGTCCAGCTGTGATGCGTGCATCTTTGTACCCAGGAGATCCTGAACTGCAGGTGTGTGGCTGAGCCTGTCGAGAAAGAAGAGGGAAGACTTCAGCATTTACTGGGGGGAACCAATAGGCAATTTTCTTGCCATTCGTCACCTGAAGTAGGAGAGAAGAGGCATCATGACACCAACAATCATCTTCAAGCAGTTTGTGGTGTCGTACCCCGGTTCTGCTGTCCACTTCAGAAATGGATGCACATCCTTTCCTATTGGAGACGTGGCTGCTGGAAGACTGTCTTCATAGTCCAGAATCTCACTGTAGATAGGCAGCACCATAGTGATGGCCTCCCTGGGAAGCAGGGATTGCAGTGCAGCCCTTCACTGACCATGGTCCAGGCAGCTGTGTCCCAGTAGTCAGAGAACAAGGAGAGAACCACACAGGAGTGGTTGTTGGACCTCACTTCCATTTTTCTATTCTTATGCTTCACAGGAATTTTAAGTAAATGGCTATTGGTTTCTCATGGCTTGGGAGTCTTCCTCTTTAAACTGCTAATCGTGAAAAGAATAGTTTGGACTTTTTCAGGAGAGTCTGATAAACACCCGTTCTCCTCCTCTCTTCTGTCAGAAGTGTCAGTCAGAGACACCAGACCAGAAAGCTTCTGTTTCCAGCCAGCCCCGGGGAAAATGTCCATTCTGAGACACTTTTGCAAGCTGCAGGGAAACTATTTCCCAGCTGGCACTCAGGACAGGGTCGATGCCAGGACAGTTGACTAGATTATAAGGAAAACACTTTCCAGCTGGTGTGTGGGCAACGTACATAATGAAACTATTAAGCAAGCGATAATTCTCGTACAGTTCAAATCAGTGGCATTGAAGCACGTACAAGTTCAGAAGATGGCCAAAATTAAATCATTGCTTAGACTGACATTGGATACCACAGCTTTAGTGCAGAGATGATTCAACAGTCTGTTACTCTAGAGCTCTGTGTTCAAATGGAAAGCCATTGCATCAAGGAGAAAGAGGAAAAAACTATACAATATGTTGTAAACCAGAGTTCTTAGACAGAGTTTTCAGGACTGATGTTTCACCGAAGTGAAATCTCCAGTATGTTCAAAACTTCTGAAGGTGCTATAACAGACCATTTTTCTGAAGAATATTTGTAGCACTGACTGAAAACATTGGAATGGCAGGTGATGTCCTGATACTTACCAAAATTACTCTGTTGGTATTTAGGGAAGAGAGAAAATAGTCTCTAGGGCTTTAGACAAAGACTTACATCTCTCCTCCCAGTAGAGAGTCTTCAGACAACCTTAGTAAATGTTCTACTGGAACCTCTGTCCTTTCACGTTCCTACTTAGAGGTTACATGTGCAGAGAAGGTCACTTCTACCTTAGAGTAAACTAGAAAACTCAGCTGGGATTCACTGGAAATTCCCATGACCCCAAAAATTCTTGTTTCAAGGCTTTTTAAATCTAGGGAAATACTCTTTCTCTGAACAGTACTTTGGGGTGTGCTCTCTTTCTGAAATAAACAACTTCAGAAAATAGTTGCCTGATCCATTCCCAGTCTCTGGGAACCCTATTCCATAGAACAGTCCAATGTCCAGCTTCAAGTCTAATCTTTCCCACAATAAATAAATAAATAGGGCAATAGGATTATTTGCCACTTCAGAATAGTCCATTTCTCCACAATTTCTCTATTTCAGCTGGTGCAAGCAGTTATGTACATTGTGCTTCCCAATCTGGATCTTTAATTTGTAGTCACAAATACCTTCTCATGTTTCTCTTCAGATGATGGACAGACATTGCTTTCAAGACTTTGAAAGACAATAAAGGCTTAAGCTGTAGCAAGCAAAATTTAAATTAAGCATCAGGAAGCTTTCTAACGTTAACGATGGGAAATTGCTTAACAAATAGATTGCAATGGAAAGTTGTGGAAGTTCTACCACTGGACATTATTAGGAATGATTTTGACAGCCTTGAGCCTACCCTGAGGCATGCTGTGGTCCATGCCTCTCACTCTTAGGTATTACTATTACGTAGCTCGTTAGGTACTTAGGCCCTCTAAACAACCTTCCGATATAGCCTGGCAATTTCCTAGGCATCTCAGTTTTGATCTTCATCTGTGAGCAGAAGCATGTTGACAACAGGCATCTGTACCTGCTGCCTAAGATGTGTAGTAGGCAGTATTGCAGTGTAGAGGAAACTACCCCCAAAAGCCCCCAGATTTAGTCACAGTGAGACTAAAATTAGCCAGACCAATTTCTAGCCTTAGTGTTACAAGAACCTTCCTGGAAAGTAGAAGGGGCTAAACATGAGAAGACTTTAATACTCTGGGATTTGAGCACTCATGATTTGACCACCAAATATTAGAATATTCCAAGTGTTAAAGCTTTCTTGCTGCCCTGCCGAAGGTGTATCCAAGAATGCTGGGACGACTCATGGGGCAAGAAAGAGATTAACTCTCAGCAAATTAATTAGGCCGTCTGTGAGAGAGAATAGACCTAGCTTCCTGAAGTGCTTCTCCCCAGCAATCCAGAGTTAGTTCATAAGCACTTTGGGTAGTTCTTGCTTAAGGAGAAGACAGATTTAGCACATATTTCATATGTGGAAATATGCATCTCTATCAATCAGGTGCGCTCCTTCATTTCCAGCAAATGATGAGGCAAAAAGGTGATTCTCATTACTGGTCTACACCAAAGAAATAGGGGATCAGCTGACACTGTAGAAATGAAAAAGTAGAGTCCTTGTTGCCTATCTTCCCAAACAAGTTGGGCTGAAAGCTTACCAATGAACCCATTTCTATCCAGCTGCAGTTAGAAAACTGAAAGACATAAAAGAAGTATTATCTGAGGAAAAGAAATTCAAAACTAGGGACCATGAATCTTATCTGAGACATGGATTAAAGCAGTTTCTTTATGGTTTTTCCTCCTCAGGCACTGAAAGTAAAGACAATAAAGAACATAGTGAAAGAACAGACCAGAGGCTTGGAAAGCAAAGCTTAGCTGCTAACAAGAAATGTTGCCTTTTAGACCTGTTTAGATACAACCTTCTCTCAAAGTGCATAAAAAACAGTGCATTAGGGACCTATCTGAAATGATAGTCAGTGATGTCTGACCCTCGGGTAAGGAGCTGTAGAGAACCATGATCTGCTTATTCTAAGTGATAAACAATCCTCTCTCAACTCTGAGGAAATTCAGAAATGTCTCATTTGGAGTTTACAGTGTATTTCAAGAAAAAACACATCAAAGTAAGTACCAGTTGAAGCAAAGGACACTATCATTTTAGGAAGGTAGTTTGATCGTGAGGCCAATATGTTTCTAATGACAAGTCAGCAATTGTAAACATTGTTATAATGAATCTCTGAAAATCTCTCATAACTTGATATAACGTTTCTGAAGACTAGCACTCGTGTAAATCTGCTGTCCATATGGAAAAGCCCGACATGACTTTTTTTCTCTAGGTGATGATACCTATTAAATTCATATTTCAGATTCACATTTCCCAGTTTCTTATGCTTCTCACTGGAAGTATTTTATTTGCTCAGTATTGAATCAGTGATTTCAGAGCTTATATTCAATAAGTGAAACACATGGTGAGTAAAGCCTCCAAATCCAGTGTCTTCTTCATAATACAAAAGCCTTCTTCAAGTACTTCAAATAGTACTGCCAGCTCTATCACTGAATCCAAACATCACAAGGAGATATATTTGTGACCTAGCCCATGAAGGAATAAATGTGCATGTAGCCGTGGCATTCAAAATCTCAGGAAAAACTCTTCATATGAAAACAATGATGATTTACAGATGGGAAATCATGCATGCGTTTATGAGGAAAACCAGAAGGCAGGTGATCTCCCTCCAGAGTTTCTCAAACATTGGAAGATTACCATTCTTATCCCTGCTACTGCAGGGACTGATAGAAGAGCATTGTGGCACAAAGGGATCCAATACCTTTGGGTTCCTTATTCCTACATGGCAAATTAAGTCATTTTTTCTTCCCTGCCCTGTCAAAACACTAATTTGGAGGGACTGAGAAAAGGAAGATTCTGCTTTATCTGTGAATTTCATTTTAGGAGCTGTATACATCAGAAAGCCTGTCTCACTCTAGAAGGATGGTATTACATTCAGAATTTATTTCCAGCTATCGATTACTTGCTGTACTTTGAAAAGAAAAGGGGTTTCCTATAGGAAATCTCTAAATTTCATCTCAAGGTCTACTGCAAAGAGTCTGAATAGAATAGTGCTTCAAAGCATTTCTCTAGTTAGCATCTTCTGGCCTGAAAAGCTGCTAAAGGGCAGTTTTAAACCAGGCTGAAAGCAAAGACCAAATCTGCCTCTAGTTGCTGTTGGAATGGGGATATTCTGATACAATGGAGCCTAGAATAAAATTTTACAGCTGTAATAGAATTGGCCTTTTCCACAAAACATTTGAATATTTAAATCATTTAAATCATTTGAAACCAAGCTCACTACCCTGACCTTCAGGAGAGCAGACTTTGGCCTCTTCAGGGATCTGCTTGGTAAAGTACCATGGGATAAAGCCCTGGAGGGAAGAGGGGCCCAAGAAAGGTGGTTAATATTCAAGGACTGCCTCCTCCAAGCCCAGGAACGACGCATCCCAACAAAGAGGAAGTCAGGCAAAACCACCAGGAGGCCTGCATGGATGAACAAGGAGCTCCTGGACAAAAAGGAGTTTGTGTTTCAAACACAAAAAGGAAGCCTACAGAGGGCGGAAGCAAGGGCAGGGAGCCTGGGAGGAACACAGAGAAATTGTCTGAGCAGCCAGGGATCAGGTTAGGAAAGCTAAAGCCCTGATAGAATTAAATCTGGCTGGGATGTCAAGGGCAATAAGAAAAGCTTCTATAGGTATGTTGGTGATAAAAGGAAGACTAGGGAAAATGTGGGTCCTCTCTGAAAGGAAACAGGAGACCTGGTTACCTGGGATATGGAGAAGGCTGAGGTACTCAATGACTTTTTTGCCTCAGTCTTCACCAGCAAGTGCTCTAGCTACACCACCCAAGTCACAGAAGGCAAAGGCAGGGACTGGGAGAATGAAGAACCGCCCACTGTAGAAGAAGATCAGGTTCGAGACCATCTAAGGAACCCAAAGGTGCACAAGCCCAGGGGACTTGATGAGGTGCATCCACATGTCCTGAAGGAACTGACAGATGAAGTTGCTAAGCCACTACCCATCATATTTGAGAAGCCATGGCAGTCCAGTGAAGTTCCCACTGACTGGAAAAGGGGAAACATAACCCCCATTTTTAAAAAGGGAAAAAAGGAAGACCCAGGGAACTACAGGTCAGTCAGCCTCACCTCTGTGCCCAGCAAGATCATGGAGCAGATCCTCCTGGAAACTATGCATATGGAAAACAAGGAGGTGATTGGTGACAGCCAACATGGCTTCACTAAGGGCAATTTGTGCCTGACAAATTTGGTGGCCTTCTACGACGCAGTTACAGCGTTGGTGGATAAGGGAAGAGCAACTGACATCATCTACCTGGACTTGTGCAAAGCATTGGACACTGTCCCGCACGACATCCTTGTCTCTAAATTGGAGACACGTGGATTTGATGGATGGACCGTTGGGTGGGTAAGGAATTGGCTGGATGGCTGCACTCAAAGAGTTGCAGTCAATGGCTCGATGTCCAAGCGGAGACCAGTGACAAGTGGCCTTCCTCAGGGGTCAGTATTGGGACCGGCTCTGTTTAATATCTCTGTCGGTGACATGGACAGCGGGATTGAGTGCACCCTCAGCAAGTTTGCCGACGACACCAAGCTGTGTGGTGCGGTCGACATGCTGGAGGGGAGGGATGCCATCCAGAGGGACCCTGACAGGCTGGAGAGGTGGGCCTGTGCAAACCTCATGAAGTTCAACAAGGCCAAGTGCAAGGTCCTGCACATGGGTCGGGGCAATCCCAAGCACAAATACAGGCTGGGTGGAGAATGGATTGAGAGCAGCCCTGAGGAGAAGGACTTGGGAGTGCTGGTTGATGAGAAACTCAACATGACCTGGCAATGTGTGTGTGCAGCCCAGAAAGCCAACCGTATCCTGGGCTGCATCAAAAGAAGCGTGGCCAGCAGGCTGAGGGAGGTGATTCTGCCCCTCTACTCTGCTCTGGTAAGACCCCACTGGGAGTACTGCCTTCAGCTCTGGGGCCCCCAACATAAGAAGGACTTGGACCTGTTGGAGTGGGTCCAGAGGAGGGCCACGAAGATGATCAGAGAGATGGAGCACCTCTGCTATGAGGACAGGCTGAGAGAGTTGGGGTTGTTCAGCCTGGAAAGAGAACGCTCCAGGAAGACCTTATAGCAGCCTTCCAGTACCCAAAGGGGGCCTACAAGAAAGCTGGAGAGGGACTTTTTACAAGGGCCTGTAGTGACAGGACGAGGGGTAATGGCTTTAAACTGAAAGAGGGTAGGTTTAGATTAGATATAAGGAAGAAATTCTTCACTATGAGGGTGGTGAGGCACTGGCACAGGTTGCCCAGAGAAGCTGTGGATGCCCCATCCCTGGAAGTGTTCAAGGCCAGGCTGGATGGGGCTTTGTCTCTGCCCATGGCAGGGGGGTTGGAACCAGATGATCTTTAAGGTCCCTTCCAACCCAAACCATGCTATGATTCTATGATTCCTCTTTGATATGCTGACAGATAAACTTCCCTTTTTACATTCTAGGAAAAACAAAACCAGAGATTCTAGACTAATAACACAATCAGTTATTAAAACTATTTAACATATGGTTTAATTAAGTGTCAATCATCTTTTTTGACATATAGACATATAAAGACAGAAAATTATCTTTCTCTTACCTAGTATTACAGCTCCTATACTAACTTTTTTCAGTCGACTGTTAAAAATTCATGTCATAAAATTGTATTTATCTATACAAGTAAACATTGAATTTATTTAAACAAGCATAATATCTTTAGGCAAAGAAAAATTATTTCATATTTCTTTTGATAAAGACATTCCAATGAATGCATCTTAAGTATTAGCAAAAAGAATTAACAAAAATTGCTGCTTAAAAATTTAGAACTTGTTCCAGCAAAGACTCACTCATGTCCTTTGCTTTATACAACTCTGCATCCCATGACAACCATTTTAAGACTGATTTTGGCATGGTTTATGTCTCAGTCTACTAAATGCTCATTAAATGGAAAGAAGATTTTTCAGTGAACTACTTGCAGTGAATAAAATTTAGTACATTCTCCAGAATATGAGGGCTTGAAGTTGATAGTACTGAAATGAGCATAGGTTTTCTTCCTTTCCTCAGAAAGCATCACATCACAGAAGCAGAGAGCTAAAATTACAGGAGGCAATCAGCAGTACCCAACATTAGTTATATGCTGTAAGTCCAAAAACCAGATTATTGTCCTCTGTCCTGGTCTAAATTATACAAGCGATAAACATAACCTTTAGCTGATCCAAAGATTTTGCTTCTGAAGCAGCTTAATTCTGTCTGTGCAGATATTTACATTTCTAATGACAAATCTACATCCTAACGCTGTGAACATCACAGGTATTCAAACATCATGTTCACATTATGCCATTTAGGCACCTGAATGCCTTTAAAAATGTATGCCCAAATTCATGTTTTCTTGGAGAGATAGAAAGTGTTACAGTGTTATTAGCTGCTATGGGTTAAGATGTTTTTCAAATCTAAAATTTGATAATGCAAACATGTTGTAGCACTTGCTGTTTTTTACTAACCATGATTTTCTGTTCGTTGCTCAGGTTTCCCCTGAGATGTCCTTCCTTGCAACAACAGAAAAGTTCCTTCAAGAGGAAGAGAAACATACAAGAGAGTTTGAAGAACGTTTAAATTTGCACCTTGAAGAACTGCAAAGACATTCTGAAAATACTCTCAAAAAATATGCCAGGATCCAGCAAAGCAGGCACACTTAAGCCAGTCACACAATGAAGAAAATAAAACCAAGTAATCACCCATGAGTTTCTTAGAACTAAAATCTGCAACAGCTGTTTAATGTATTTAGGCACATTGCCAATAGCAAGTATTTTTATCACCAAGGTTTCGATAAGATAATCATTATCCTACAGGTTTAGGTATATTGTAACTTGACTGTATTACAAAATATCATATTCTAAACATATTCAAAAATATACAGGTTGGTTTTGCACAGTTAAATTGTGTGCAGCAGAGACCCTGCTGCAGCACTGTAAATTAAGAAAGATACTTTCAATTCTGTGATGTACAGAGGGCTAATAGGCGGAATTATTCCCTTGAAAATGTAATCAGCCAAGAGAAATTCTCTAGATTGCAGAGAACAAGAATAACAGGGGCCTTTAGCCATGTCATAGCTCCTAGCATAAAGAGTTTATCTATGCTCTGGTTATTCTTGGCTATAGAAATTGCCCTTGGGACTCCTGAGATGAGAAGTTTGAGCTCTTTCTTATGCTCTAAGCCATGCAGGTCCGTGAGGGGAACATGAATAGACAAAGCAGATATTCTGAAGCCACCTGTATTGCCCCTTTTACCAGATGTATAGACTTCATCCGGGGCAGAGCCTGATCTCCAGTGCTTTACATGCTTTACATTAATACTTTATGATATTTAAATCCTGTCTTCAAAAGCACCTGTTTTAGTACTGATGTTTCGATACTATGTTGGCCTGTTGGCTCGTTGTTTAACTACATTGGAATAGGGAAAAAACCTTTAACTTCAGATGAATTATTTTAGGTAAGGGCCTGAAATCTTTGTATTTTTCTACAACATAAGAAAACATTATAAAACTGAGCAGAGTTAATTCAATGCCGTGTGCCAAAAAACTGCATAATGTTGAGATTCCTTTTATTTGCAATTCATACTGAACTCTATTGCTGTGCAAGCGAAACAGAAATTACAGACAGTGTTGATGAACCACCAATTTCAGTGAAAGAGATACTGAAGAAGTGCTTTCCAGCATATACTGTTGCCAACTTCCTGGAAAAATCTGGATAAAAATAATACCAGACTGTCAAACAGCTCCAGTTTGTGAGTAAAAGAAGTCTCATTAATATTCAAGGCCACAGCAAAAATGTAAATTGGTTTTGGAAGCTATATTTCCATTAAAACAAAATACACTACATCACACTTACACAAAATACCAAGATTTTAAATACCAGTTTGGCTCAGTTTGCAATAAAATGACTAATGAAAATGAGGACATCAAAGAACCTTTTACAGGAAAATTCAGGAAAATTACTAGACTCAGCTGGAGGAATGAGGACAGAATAAAGAGATGATGGAAGGACATGTGAACAAACTAAATATATATGTGTCCTTAAGGGGAGATGCATCTGGGAGTTTTAAAAGATCTAAGGAAGAAATTTAGGAACCTCTGGAAAGGCAGCTAAGTTTTAAGCTGGGAAAGATCTGTAGAAGCAAAAAGACAGCAAAATGTTGTCTTTCAGAAGGGCAAGAGAAAAAAAAAATATGGGCTATTAGCCAGTTAGCCAGATTGTTTTGCCACTGCAAGATTTATGCATACGACAAGACAGCATGCTCCAGATCTTCAAAGAAACGTCAGTGTCTAAGTCCAGCCCGGGCCTGAGGATCCCTCTCATGATACAGGTCTGTGTGATGGTACAGAATGAATGAATGAAATTATCAGAAAATGAGTAAGATTTTTTTTTCTAAAGCTTTTTAAGATCTGGCCAAGGTACTAACTTTGGCTAATGAAACAACAGAGTGAGTTTCAGCCTGGCTTTTGTGTCACGCCATATAATAAACTCCCCGTGAAAAGCACTGAAAACGGCAAAGTACCTGTATCTGAACAGCCGCTTGTTTACTGCTATTTCCTGCTCACAGTATATTATGCCACTAATGTCCTGAGGCAGCACGGATCAAAGTGCCATTTTTTTGACACATAGTTAGCTGAAAGGTCACCCTTCTCTTTGCCAGCCAAAATCAGCAAAAGTTCCTCATCTGACAACCCCCAATTTAAACAAGAGCCCACTGCTGCCAGGGAGAGCCAGAGCCACGCCGCTGGTGCTGAATACTTTAACTGTATTAAAAGGTAGAAACTTGATTGAACTGGTGAGGGGTTTCTGAAGTAAAATACGTATTCCTGATGTTATCATGCCAAAAATAGCGTGTACAACATGTACCACGTTTCAAGTTTGGAAAGCTTTTTAAAGAAAGAGGGACTGCAGAAATAAGAAAGACTGAGAAATGATATACCTTAGGAGCAGGGATTGGAGATGTATGTATATTGTCAAAAAAAGGAATAATCAGAAGGGTCCAAGGCTATAAATGTCTGAAAGCACCAATAAAAATGAAAAAAATGAATTATTAATCATAAGTCCATTTGACAGGACAAGGTGCAATGTTCAGGAGCTAAGGATTAGCCAAAACACACAGAAGATTTCTATTCTCCTCTGTGAATGGAAAATTCTTGTAAGCTGCTGGACTTCTTTTATGATTTTTCAAAGCTTTACGGAAAAGCATTTTTTTGGCTCCCAGTTGAAAGACTTGTTTTAAATAAAAAGAACAATGGTTCAGGCTGTCACCAGCTTTTTTTGCTGAAGGAAAAACAGAGGTCATGTACGCACAGTTGCCAACGTGTTTCATCGAGATATAATTTTGAAATAGTTGGTGGTACAAGAGCTGCCAGCCCACTGCTGACCAGTTCACTTCCCCAAACTTACTCTGATGGGGCCGCCGGTGAAACGACAGTAACCGAACAGAAACATTTAAAAGTGGCTCACATGAAAGTTGGGCATTTAGTGCATTTTCTTCCCACCATTTCTTACTCTCTGCTTTTTTGTATGGGAAATTTCAGAGTATAAGAATGGGAGAGTGTCAGAGAGACGGTGGGTGCTCTGAGCCACGTAGAGAGGAACGCAAACAAGAGCAGCAGAACACAGAGCCAAGTGAACACAAAAATGGGCAAACGTTATGAACAATCACAGGCACAGCTTTCTTGCGTTTCCGATGGGTAGACTTAAACAATGGCTTTAGCTTACCCAGCCAAAGGCTAATACATCTCTGCTGTGATCAGAGGTACTACAGAAAGTGCCTAAACCCCCAGTCTGGCTTTATCATAGTGCAATTGGTGATAATTCCTGATTTAACACACTGTACAACAGCGCACAGAATCAAGCCCACTGCCACTTAATAATTCAAAACTAGATGAACAACCACCAGTGGGAATGAGAAAGAAGTCATCAACAGAGACTGTGTCATGAGATGAGCCCCGGTGATTGTACATCTATCGTACGTCATGCCGGTCACCAAAGCGACCTCCATTCTGCCCTGCTGCCTCTGCCCGTGGGTCTCCCAGAGACCAAACAGGGCACCGGGGGAAGGTCCTTACCCTGGATTACACAGATGATGGGATTACATCTGGCTTTACAACCTACAACAGCCAATTAGATCATTCATCACTTTTTTCCCCCACTTAATTCTATGCAAAATATCTATCTGCTAGATTTTACACCAACTGCCTTGTGCTAGGGAAGTTTTTTTTCTTCTCAGACACAGCAATCTGCTGAGAAAATGCAAGGTTAAAGATGGTTCATAGCAGAGCTTGTTTGAACTGGCCAAACCAATGCGGGAACTGCGTGTTGTTTTTTCCTCACTGTAGGGTTCCGATCTCAAAGTTCACTGTGTCCAAGTTACTATTTAATCACATGGACACCCTCAAATCCATAAATAGGCTGCAATTTAATGTACCGCATCTAAATTTCTGCTAGTGGATTGAGCAACACCCCAAGACACTGATACACTGCACTCCACTGTCCCCTCCTAAACCAACAAACCGATGGGTTTGTTCCTCTCACCTACTCTTAACCAAACTGCTAGGGGCTTTGGAAGAGATTTGTCAAGAACGTGTTTGCCCAGTTACCTTACGAGAACATGTTTGTGTGCAAAGAGCAGTCCTAAACCATCCCGTCACGGAACTCCCTGCCACAGATGTAGGATTTACTCGACGTGAACCCTTGCACAATCCCAGATGGAGCAAGAAATCCTACAGAAGTCCTGGCCCTCCGTATCCCACGTAACCACCGTAACAAGAATTTTTTTGGTTGAAACTTTTCAACCAAATAAAGGTGGTGGACAGAAGGCAGCATCAGCGAACAGCCCCATCTGTAGCGATGATGAAGAGACTCAGCCGGGACAGGGACGGCAGGACTTTGCTGGTGCCTCGCGTGTGAGCTGGAACTACCTCCCTGCTAAGAAACTTCTTAAGAGACGTCTCTGTGACGCGGGTCCAAAAGAGAGAATCAGAGTGCAGGCTCTAGTTCACATCTTCCACAGCTACGCGAGCGTTCAAACCTGCATGCGCACCATTCGGGCACCAAACATAAATAATCTGAAAAAAGAATGGTGCATTTTCTCTGCCTTGTATTTAAAAGTGCTGCTTTCTGAATGTCAGGATGTGAATAAGTAAACATTTTCTGCTCAACGGACTGAAACAGAAGACCGAGAACCGATTTCTCTGAGCTCTGAAAATCCGTGTAGTTCTTCCTTCAGCCCACGGGCAGTGTTGCTGCCTTCTCTCCCCTGGTTTTGGGGAGCTGGGGCCATTCATAAGACAGACGGGCATCTCCCCATTGTGAGAATACTTGACACAATTCCTTTATTTTCTTAGCACTTCGAAGACATTTCTAAAACTCCATTCAAACCTTGATCTTTAAGCGTTTGACTCAGATTTGATTTATGCTTTGAAAAATTGGGTTTAAAAAATTGCTTCTGTAACTTGATTTATCAGAGGGCAATGGCAGGTTTTTAATGACTTCACCTGATAATGAGCACTCTTGGAAACCATATCATAAGACACTGCTGAAGAAGTATCTCAGCATGAGTTTTCTGGTAAAGCGCTTGTAATAAATCATTCCATTTTGCCCACAAGCTACTGTATGCTGGGAAAAGGTCTGAAACCCTATTTCTAAAACATTTTTGAAGGCAACTGACACTTGAAGTAATACATACAGTTAAAAACCAGAGACACAGTTATACCTTGGGCTGAGAAGTTCACAGGAGTTGACGTTTGGGCAACTGCCATTAATTTACTTCCCGATTATTTCCCAGTGATTTTTGACAGTTTCTGTCTACAGAGGCTTCATACCGTTCCCCCAAATGCGCATTCGCGCATCCGATACTAGTAAAAGGGAATTTGGTAGAAAATGTCAGACTCCAACTTGTTTACTAGAGAAAAATGTATTATTTTTTTTTTTAGAGATTCAAACTGTGAAATCAATTCTAGCTTCTGCATAAGAACCAATTCAGAATGCGTAACGCTATTTTCCTCTCAATTAGCACTCAGTAAAATTGCACATTTCAGGGAACTGAAATACACAATGTCTCTTATTAGCATTAAGCTATAGGTTCATATTAATAAACACTTGGCTCTGAAAAGGTGATTACTGTGACCTGAAGAATTTGCAGATGACAAGAGACAAAGGGAGGGCATAAGAAAAAGCAGCAGAAATGAAACATCTCATTAGAGAGGTAATCTTAAATATTATCGAACCCAACTGACCTTTACCTATTTAGATGTTATCAGCCAGTTAATTGCTCTTATCTGTCACAGATTCTCCTCTTGCAGAAAATGAAGGGGAAAAACCTCACATAAGGACTCTGAACAGTTTCAGGGAAGGCTTTCCGAATTATAAAGTTATTGCTTGGACTGATAAAAAAGCCCTGCAGGTGGAACAGACTGAAATAAATCCGCTCCTCAGAGATGGGAAAGTCACAGGGACTTTGTTAGAGCCGCCAGAAAATATCACGGAAGGAGCAGGGACAGGAAAACCTTCCTTCAGAGTCTATGGAAGAGGAAGACGAGGAGGAGGAATCTATGGAAGAGGTTAGTGGAAAGTTTGCTTCTATTCTAGACGCCCAAGACGCCAAGTACCCTGCAGAACACACTTATTTAAACCACACACGCTTTTGTTCTCTTCCTCAGACACAAATTTAATTCAAGCTGAACACCTCCTTTCAAAAAAGGGGCAAACTATCAGAGCTCTATTGCAGCCACCCCCAACTGAGGATAAAATAACAACAGGACAAAAAGGATTTGGTGCCTGGGAGAGCAGAAACAGCTGGGAGACGACACAGACTGAGCAATTACTTTTACAGATGCATCATTTCAGATCTCTCCAGCTGAAGGAAGCGGCTCTCAGTACCAAAGCACAGGTAACAAAGTCTCGGTGCACGGCAGGGTGAGCGCAGGGGTTCCCCAGCAGCCTTCCCACTGGTCATAGAATCATAGAATTGTAGAATTGTTTAGGTTGGAAAAGACCCTTAAGATCATCAGGTCCAACCATTAACCTAGCACTGCCAAGTCCACCACTAAACCATGTCCTCAAGCACCGCATCTACCCGTCTTTTAAATACCTCCAGGGATGGGGACTCAACCACTTCCCTGGGCAGCCTCGTCCAATGCCTGACTACCCTTTCAGTAAAGAAGTTTTTCCTAATGTCCAACCTAAACCTGCCCTGGCGCAGCTTGAGGCCGTTTCCTCTCGTCCTATCGCTTGTTACTGGGGAGAAGAGACCGACCCCCACCTCGCTACAACCTCCTTTCAGTTAGCTGTAGAGAGCGATAAGGTCTCCCCTCAGCCTCCTCTTCTCCAGGCTAAACCACCCCAGCTCAGTGGGTAAATGCTTCTGGGCACACCACGATGGCCATCTTGTCTGTGTAGTTTGCTGTGCATATATCCCAACCATGCTGCAAGCTGGGGGGCAAAAACCCAACCTAACAGTTCATCCAAACTCTTCCTTTTAGTTTTTAGCACATTTTGTATTCCAAAAGCATCCTGGTCTGCAGGGCCAGTGTAATCCTAGGCACTAGCGACAGTGGTGGCACAGCAAGCGCCACGAGCTGTGGCCATCCCAGCACCACTGGGTCTCGGTCTCATTCTGAACTGGGCTAGTTTAGAGCTGGCTGTAGACTCGCCCCACTTTGGGAACACGTGCCTCAGGGCAGGGAATTGCATTTGCTTGCCTAAATTATTTTTTTGCAACACCACGCTGGTTGGCAGTAGCATTCTGCACGGAACAACGCGCAGGGTTAACACAGGAAGCAAGGCACGGTCTCTCATTGGCGCCGGCATGAACAGTCCCATTGGCTTCCCGGGGACTATCCCCGTGCCGACAGACAGCAGGCGAAGTAAGGATGCGAGGGGTCTTGTTGACTTTCGGCGCAGAAGTATTTCCTGCTACGCTGCAGTGCACTGTAGCATCACATTCTTCCTTGCTTGGCCTGTATCTAAGCAGCAGTCAGGAGTTCTCAAATTCCCTCCCCAAAGTCTTCTGAAGGTTAATGCTTACTGAGCGCCTTAAATATTTGGATGATAAAGGGCTGCAGAAGCATACAGGATTATTGAAGCATGCTGATCAGAATTTATAGCTTGATTTCCTGGAAGAAACTGCCCAAGCTGTGCTCACAGCTTCCTTTACATGAGTGGTAGAGGCGGGATGTCACAGGACAACAGCTCACTTCAGCAAACAGAGACCTAACTTATACTAATGTTACTTTTCCTTCCTTTAAAAAAAAAAAAAAAAAAAAATTTAAAAAAAAAATCAAGGGCTGTATCCAAAATCACCTTTTTATTGCCACTTTATACAGATTTAAATATTTAACATTCAGATAAACAACTATCTCTGTGTTTATGTAGTTTGTTATTAGTTACTTCACCATAAACTGGTAGAATCTCCCTTTCCAACTTCTCTAAGACTCCTTCCGGCGGATCCTGAAGTATTCACTTCGCGTGTTGAAGAAATTCTTTTTGAGTGAACTATATAGTGTTTAATGAAAAAATTATTACACAATGTAGGGTTTCACAATAAGTCACATTTTTTGCAAAATAATTTGAAGATTCCAAGTAAGACTTCTCTCTTTTATTCAAAAAATAAATATATCCTTTCTGAATCAAAGCACTTCATATGACATTAAGTACAAAGAAGAAATGTACTTCTTTGGAAGTTCTGAAACAGACACACAAGAGCTCATGGGAGCAACATTATCCGTAACAGTGATAAAAGCTGAAAGCTGAGTTTTTTACAAATTTATAGCAGAACACCATTTCCTTTTACAATATAGAGCTTCAAACAGATTTAAGAAAAACACCATTTTAAAAGTCTGAAAGGCACATGAACTGGACCATAAAACGTACTGGCACATTCACTAATACGTTTTATGTTACATTCCTAAAGAGAAACCGCGGGACCCTAACCAAGAGAGAGACTGAAAATACCAGCAAGTTCCTTTGCAAAGTACTAAAAGAGTGGCAGGGAGTTCCTTTTGGCTCTTGACGGAATTATTAATACCCCGAAGCTAGAAAGTCTGAAACGCTCCATCATTCAGTTGTATTTGGACGAGTCGCTACATAAACAAATACAACAATCAGCAGTACTACAACAGCCAGCGTGGGAAGCACGACGGTGGTGATTTGTTGCCGGGCCTCTTGCATCGCCTGCTTTCTCTCCTTTTTGTCTTTGGAGGTCTCTTTTTTGGGTTTTCCTCTTAGCTGCCTCATCCTCCTCTTGGGACCTTTTGTTCACGGAAACGGGGGAGCGAAGGGAGTTGAGCAGCAGAAAATAGTCCAAGGTCTTTGGAAACAAAGGGTTGACAAATTCCTTCTTCAAGTGGTTGGCTGTGCAAGAAACTGGAAGAGAAGCAAAAAACCAATTCTTTTGAGCAAGATCTACACATATTCTAGTTAGTAAAACCATTTGCAGCTCCACTTGGTAAATCTTTTATCCACCCGGCACCAATATCTATGCAGCTTCTTCCAAGGAAACGGAATCACAGTGCGCTCGCTCAGCTCATCAATAACACTTGCCCCATAAAAACTACAGCAGTTCATCACGGCGCGTGTATTTGTCCAAGAGCAGTGAACTTGCACTCTGTTAAGCCAGAAACAAAGCCCAGCACCATACATTTTATCCTCTAAGGCAAACAAGGTAACACAGCTAAAGACTTCATGAAAATAATACGAATTAGTCTGGCGTCAACACAGAGCACCAGCTGCCCCTTCTTGTAACAGCAGCAGGCTCCCAACTGCAGGTCTGTGGCTCCCCACGAACCTACAGCACGAGGAGGGGCAAGCACGCACCCCGCCGTAAGGAAAAGCATTAAGCGTTTATCATCCTCACCAGGTATTTATTGGAATAAAAGGTATTCTAACAGGAAGAAATGTGGGGAAAGAGCTCCTTAACTTACACTTCTGGCTCTGCTGCCATAGAACAAAGTCTAAATCATAACATGACTCAGTGCTGTCACACTTTTTTATAAGAAAAAGATCCCAAACGATAACCAGCCTGCTTACAAATCACTGGCGTAGACAAGCAGTCATTAATAAGGTAGTTCCTCTGAAGCATCTACTAGGCCAATTTTTAAAAGCAGAAGTAGCTATAAAGCGAGATTAACAAAAACACCACACGATATGAAAGCCTCTCTGAAATAAGGAGAATTAGTGGGTGCTTAATACTTCCATACCCTAAGGTTTTTGCCCCTAGGCTGCCTACAGCTGTGTAATTCACTGACCTGCGGGGAGGATGGAGGATGTCAACTGTTTGGCTATTTACCTCTTCGCCACATCCCCCGTTTCTGCAGCGGCACAATAGCTGGATACAGGCCAGAGGTATCTCAACGCAAATTTGGAGGGTAACAATTACTGGTGTCAAATATTGAGCTGAATTGAAAGTAAACTATGAACTGATGTTTCTCCATCACTCCCTAACATACTCAGAAGAAAATGTATGAAGAAATTTGTGGGTTAATGTGATGCGTCTTTTTCCTTCTTTATACCAAAATATGAAGATGATTTTAGCATGCTCCTGTAGGTGAGGAGCATGTGTCGACAAGCAAGGCTCGCTCAGTTCACCACAGACACAATTCCCTCTTGGTATGTCATCTCTGGTCAATACTACAAGTTGTCTTATGACTACTTTTTAAAAAAAGAGAAGTGGTTTTCACTGAAAGTGGGATGCTTTCTGTTGGTGTTAGCACTCAACCCTATTTGTCAGCCTGACAGAAGCAAAACCAAACTAAAACGCTCACGTGCAAAGCAAGAATCCCCACCTACAGGTTACGTGCAACTACAAAGGAGTTTTCATCCTTTCTCGTAACAGCAGCAACCTGCCTGCTGTGAATCTCATCCAGCCAATTAGGTTGGTGAGATACTGCATCAGGTAGGGTAAAATGTCGGATAACTCTACTAACTCAAACTTACGGAAGCAGCCAGACTATCAGAGCAATCGTGTGGCACTGGGAAACCAAAAGCAATTCAATGGGTCAGTATTGCTGTCTTTACATGGTCCTTCCTGGATGCAATCTAAAAAAACAACAGCAAAAAAGCCATCAAGCGTGCCAGGAGCTCAGTGTTCAGCTGGATTCACCGACTCTGCATCCCATGCACACACACCTTTCAAGCAGTTGTTTCTTCTGATGATAAACTCTGCCAGTTCAACCTGGACTCTGAGGCAAACACTTCGTTTCAATTCTGATCAAGCCTAAAAGGGAAATTTTGGTGACTGGGATCATTTTCGAAAGAAACAACAATAAAGTTCAAGTCTTAGAAAGAACCACTTCCGCAAGCTGCAGCATTAGAATCGAAATACTTAACAGATTTAGAGAGACCAGAAGTGGTCAGTGACCTTCATAACAGGGAGGTAAACAGGAACTGGATGGCGCGACTACACACGACACCCTGTTCCAGTTTTTTAACCAAATGGGACTACCTCATTTCTAAACTTTCGTAACAGTTCCTTCTCAGCAAATCCTCAGCTCTCTTACTGCTTCAGGGCAGAGTCTTTGGTATTCCTCCTTCTGCAAGCTATGGGTTTCTGGTTTGGTTTTGTTGCTTATCACTTATCGAACTCTTGAATTTCCTCTGGGGCAAAAGAAAATTCTGTTTTACCCCTTCCATTTCTGTTTCATTCTCCTCCTGCTCTGGTCACAAGCTTTGTTACCAAACTCTAGAAAAACTACTATGCAAAATAAAGTTTTACATTTGCCCTTTGGGGTAACCAGACAACCAGGGCACTTCAGGCTATAGTATTTTCATATTGTTCTCCGTCTCCACTGTTAATGTACCTCAGTGGGTTTTGTATCCGGATTACTCACAAGACCCAAGAAGTGATGGACAGTAAAAGCCTTCGGGACATTCTGTGTACCATAGTAACAAACAGGAGTTGCCATGAAACCAATCTCTCTAACAATAAATGCGTGCCTTCCTCTACACAGCATCACTTGCTACCCAGACATTAAAAACATCAGGATGTTTTTTAAGTCTCTTTTGAATGAATATTTCATTCTGAAGCAAAATCATACCAAGTTAATTACATACACTAGCTAGCATCTGATGGCTTAGAACAGAAAGCCTTCCCGCAAATGTCAGCACCACTTGAATTGCAAGCTGATGCTCTCCAGTTTGGGAATCTGGCATCAATTTCCAAACGCATTTCCAGTAGACTGGGTTACTTGGCTTTGCAACTGGCAGAGATGGACTTGCACAGAAACTGGCCCACGGTTTTCAGAGAGATGAGCCTCAGGGTTCATCTTAACTGAACCATAAAATGGAAGCAGTGAATCTCTGCAAGTCGCTGCCAGGCCCCTGCTGCCGCTCGGAGCCCGGATGCGGCTGCCAGCATTAGGCAGTCGCTGCAAGAGACAGCACTCCCCCACAGGACAGGTCTGGGACGTTGTACCTGCTGGTATGAAACAGCTCTTAAAAACCAGCGCTCAGCTGCATAAGATGAAATTCTGTGGCCCATGTTGTGCAAGCGGAGTAAGAGAGCCACAGCTATCCCCGTCCACTGCCAAGCCTCTTACCGGCCACCCACGAGCTTCACTGGAAGGCCAGTGACTACTGACAACTATGGAAAGGAAGAAACAGATAGAGAAAGTACAGCAGGTCAGGGCCAGGGCCAGGATTACGTTAGGCTCTCGTTCCCTGTGGCCTGCACAGCCCATGAGAACAAATTATCTCACGTTATTGAGCTACATCCTCCTTCAGCCAGTAGTCAGTAGTCACCCTGCTTGGACACTGGGAAGGCAAAACTCAAGCAAAGAGAGGAAGGAAGTAATACAGCATTGGGATGGGTGTAATTAACAGTCTAGTTAGCACTGCCCATTTAAAATGTCTCAGAGCAAGTAGCTATCAGAAGGGCAATGAGAAAGTGATGTCCCCCAGGTACTTCAGTCTTGCGGGAACTGGAACCCTAGTGATCGGCTAACCTCACACTGCAGAACTGGAAACTCACCTTTTCTCCTCAAACAGAAACTGAGAGTCTCCTTTCCATTCCTAGTCTCCCCCGAACAGGAGAGGGCTCATTGCCGCAGAATGTATGCATCCTCCTAAGGCTGCTTCCCATTTCTAGTAACTGCTCAACCTGGCACAAGTATCTGCCAAGGCTGGAAACAAGCACCAAACTAGTTCAACTACTGCATTTACTGGAAAGTCAGCAACTCCCTCAACTGGGACATTTGTAGGAATAGCATAGAAGGGATTAAAAGACTCTCACAGAAGTGGAATATCCAGAGTCCACAATAGCGGGACAGGAGCCTGGCACTAGCCAGAGACTGTAACTTCACCTTCCGTTTATGAATTTCACGATTTAAAATTTTATAATAAAATTGCATGGGGTGATGAGATTATTTTTAAGTTCACTATAGCAAAGTTTCCCCCAAAAGCAGGAATCTGC
This sequence comes from Theristicus caerulescens, assembly GCA_020745775.1. Taxonomy (NCBI): domain Eukaryota; kingdom Metazoa; phylum Chordata; class Aves; order Pelecaniformes; family Threskiornithidae; genus Theristicus; species Theristicus caerulescens. The sequence continues at coordinate 121,274,174 of CM036559.1, read as the reverse complement.
TGGCTAGAAAGAAACCATCTCAATTGCCAAGTCAAGAAAATGAGTGTTGGCTTGGTATAGTTGTTTGAAACATCCATTTCACAGAGACTACCTCTTCTCCCTGACGCTGCAGTGTTCCAACTTGACACTGAAAAGCTAAGGTTTCAAGCAGAACAAAACATTAAATAGTTCAAGCTTTTGCAAAGACATCACCCTTCAACATAATAAAAATTCACAAATCTAGTACCCTGGCTTGACGTCTAGAGCAATTACACTCCTCCTCCTTGCCCATCATCCAAATTGCTTTTTATATCTAAAAGTGCTCTTCATTCTATCTTCTGGGTTAAGTTACTCTGAACTGTTTTGCAGAGCCAACCTCAAAACCTACAAGCATAAATCAGTGGACTTGCTGAAGGCACTCATACTGATGCTGAAGCGTTTGCCAGCATCTTAAAGCAAGTCAGCCACAGTTAAGCAGGGGTAACTTTGTACCAGAAGGCTGTAGTGGAACTTGTGTGGACTGGTATCCTTCAAAACATATCAACAATCTTCCAACCGGAATTTATGGCAATCGGCTGTCTCCTTTTTTTGTAAAATTAACCCTGACCATTAGTAACCGGCAATTAAAAGCCCCTCACACTACACACGGCTGTTCCTGCGAGCCAGGAATGGCAGCCCTGACTCCGGCTACACCAGCGCTTGCCGAGTATTGCAGTTCTGCATCTCCTTCTACATGTAACACGTGCACAAAAGATTTCATTTATCTGCACTTAGGGTAATCGCACGTCTAGACGTCTAAAGAACTTATTATCACCAACCTTACAGCATGAATGTATTAGCCATGTTAAGCTGAATAATTTTTCTCCAAATCCAAAATTACAAGTGTTTGCAAGCCAATTTGGATTAACCTGGTCTAACCTGCTACTGATACTGTAACATTTGTGGAACAGCAAAACATCTTGAAATTCAAACAATCTGACAAGAATTAATTTATATCATTTAAATTTTCCCCTAGGTCCATGGATGTTACTCACACATTAAAAAAAACAACCAAAACAAACAAAACCAGACAACAAACCGGCAGACAACCAGGACACACTGTATTCAAACTGCCTGCCAGCAGTGGGGAAAAAGGACACAAGGCACCTAAGCAGACAATACTCTTCAGATTATTTTAGCATTAAAAAGCCCCAAAACCAGCAGTTCCCAACCACCGGGACACACCAACAGCTGAGTCAAGAAGAACTAAACCCAACAATCTTATCAGCTTGTAACTTACTTCTGCTGCGGGGCTGCTTACTTTAGGCAGCCGGCGCTGCTGTACTGCAGCCGGCGCTGCTGTACAGAGGCTGGGAGAAGAGTCGCGTCCAAGAGATGGAAAGCGGAGGTGAGGACCCAAGGGGAAGCCTGGTCAGCAGGGAACCAGTGCTAACTAAGCAGTTACAACAGGAGCACTCCCCGGCCTCCTGATAAAGAACCACCCTTCCCACCAGCAAATGAGGATCGCTCCTTGCAGCGCTGCGGAAGCCCCGGGCCGCTCTGCTTGCACGGTCCCAGCAGGACGGACACAGCGGCTCTGGGCAGCCAGGAGCGGCTGTGCAGGGTCTCCTGCACAGGAGGCTTTAATCCTCCCTTACCTCGTGCAACGTCAACTTCACTGCGGCCGAGCCGGTGGCCACCGCAAGGAGATGGCAGCTCCTGACGGAGGAGGAGGAAACTCGATGGGCTGCCCCAGCCAGCACGGGGAGCCTGGGACCAAGTTGGCTGAAGTAATCTCATCCTGGCTTCTACCCTTAATTACAGTGGCATCTAAACAGCAGATAACATGTTATTTCCTACCTCTGAAACCATGCAATTTTTTTTTTTAAATAAATGATTGAACTGCATGTCATACTGTTACACAAACCCTGGGTTCTATTAATAAAGGACAAGACTTGTTTTAGACTACCCCATGGAAGGCAGATTTATTTTTGTATCATTACTCCGTAAGTGATTTTACCTCGAGGTGAAATACCACATTTTGGACAGGAAATTTTGTTTCCTGCAGCTCAAATTTCTGGCCATTGCCAGAGTAGCATCAGCAAGGTCACCATTTTCTAAGGTGATATAGCCAGCTTAGAAACACAGCTAAATGGGAATTTTAAGAAGTATTTCAGTAGGAGCTTGGGACAGATTTACAAACAGGAATATTTGTGCACCAAGTTCTAGATGGGGTCTCCAGAGACCTCAGTTCGGCACACAGCCTTTCCATGCACACAGGTCCAACTTTGCCACTTGTTTTTTTCCTTGTGTTTCAGTTTTGGCAGGTGTAAGAGAGAAAAATAACAATCCTCACGTCTGTTATGAAGAACGCCCTCACCCCTTCAGATGGCTGCTACCTGGGTAGGATTTACACGAGCACTTAGACCAGTTTGCACTCAACTCCGACGCTGAGACAGAAGCTAAAGCTGCTCCTCCATTTGTGTCAGACTCATTAGGCACCTAATGCCTTGCAAACCTGGCTCTGAGGAGGAGGTGGCTTTTAAAAAAAAAAAAAAAAAAGCTTGATTGTAACAGTTTTTATGCAACTGCAGTAGCGATTGTCCAGCACTATTTCCATCACATTCAAGCACAATTATTACACTCCATTTTAAACACTAAATGTAAAATGATAGTTAAAAAAATCTTCATTATTTGACAGGCTCTAAAGGAGCAAAATGTTCTGTGTAATCACTTGTGTGGGTGACTAGGATGGATAGAGCAGAGATTTGCCAATTTGAGTAAGAGAGCTGAACTCCAAAGAGCAAGCCTGCCCAGAGGATTAACAAAACACTTTAATCCCAGTCACATCCTCCCTCCCTCCCCTAAACCTCCCCAGCCAACCCATTTTCAACAACACAAAAGCAGCCCCATGATGAGTGAATATTCCAGTTGCAGGACAGTTCCTTTTGGTACCGAAACACAGCTCTGTGCGACCACTACCAAGGGAAAATGATTATTGCCTGCTTAAAAAAGAAACTTTTGATTTGTACAAGCCACCCCCCTAACAAAACAAGAGCAACCTAGGCGAGCAAGGACTCTGCAGGAACAGCCACAGAAATAACTTTGGCTTCCATGCCATCAAATGCTCTGGGTCACCCAGCTCGTTACTTTTAAACAGAAGCTGCACAGCAGAATTGATGCATAGCTGAAGATAATGCTTGCAATGCTGAATTTGAGATCTCCATGTTTCGGTGACACTGTCTGTCATGATTTCAGACTGTGCTACAAATGAAGAAAAGCATTAAGAGAAAATTTTTTGCTCTGTGAAAAATGGATTTTCACGTTACAGCATGAGGCCAATTCTTAATATCATAAAACTTTACCTCAGTCTATTTGACTGTAGCAAGGAATTACGATTAGCAAATCAAAACAACCCTGTTTTCAAGGGTAAAAGCTTTTAATTACATGCGTAACAATATGGAACTATTAAGATGCTGTTTGAAGTCAGTTTAACATTATTTTTTAGTGAGGGATGGTGGGTTTATTTTCCAAATTAGAGACCTAAATCTGAATTGACCCATCATTACTGCAACATCACATTTACTGTAAATGTAGCTTTGAGAGTCTCCAAAATACTCACAGCATTTGGAAAATGAAAGCCAGCACTGAATGCTGCCAGAAAGTCAGAGAGAGCAAGGCCACCAAAGCAAAAAGCTATTTCAATACGATTTTCACAATTCTGAGGACTTTGATATAGCGAGCAATCTGTATTAGAAACAAAAAGCCACGGATCTCTGCATCTGGGAAGGCATTGTTAAACAGAGACGAGGTGACGGTATTTTTGGCGCATACAGCGTTGCAGTGCAATCCTATCTGCCCTGAATGCAGCAAAGAAACAGAACAGAATTTAAAATAAAAAGGCAAGTCCTTTTGCTCCACGAACAGGTGGATAAATAACCCATATTTTTCTTTGTAGATAACGAACCAGCATCAAGACAACTTTTGCAACAGGCAGTCCAACCAAGAAATACGACTAATGTTTACTGAAAGCACAAGAAAAACAAATACGTAATTTCTGTCACTGCATGAATTCAATTCCTAGGAGAGCCTGTAAGAGAAGAGCTTGCCATTCGCCATCTCTACAGCTACAGATGATCTTGTGCATAAATGCAGTAAACCACAACACCTAGCATATGACTTGATAGTATGTGTTTGCTCAGCTGTTTTCTTAAAAAGTAATTTTCTCAGCTGTTCCTGACAAGACTCCTTTGGATACAAAACATTTATCTTTCCTGTGTACTTATGGAAATTCAGTCGGTTTCTAAATAGCTACGCTAAATAAATAAATAAATGAGTCACCGGTGTCCGAGCTCCTCAAAATTAATGTGCTGCTCTCCCAGACCAACCCCAAGCATTTGGCATCTGCAAGAAGGTGCAGCAATAGGAATCGGGTGTGAAAACAGCATTTCTGTTTTCCAGCACAGCTGGGTCACAAGCCCACCGAGCCCTGCACTGTGGCTGCTAACTCACACCACAAGCTGAACTGTCACCAGAGGGTAGCAGCGCTCATCCTCTGAGCTGATGATGACCTAGATGGGAAACACTTTTCCTACGATCCAGAGTGCAGTCTGGTTGTTACTTCTCCCGTTCAAACTACCGGGTTCCCAGCACAGCCACTCCGTCAGACAGCATCACTGTAAACATGTTTGAAACAGATCCCTGAGACACACGCCAGGCAGAACGCCAGCAGGTCCGAAGCCTGATGTTACAGTTTGTAATGCAAACAGGAGAGCTGAGGGACTGTCACTGCTTTTCATTATAATTCTACTGTCATTAAAACTTTGGCACTGAAAATTCAGTCCAGGCTAAAACCTGGCAGGCAAAAAATCCATGCCCACCGCAAGAACGGATTGTTAAATCTAAACCCACAAAAAAACGCAGAGGCAAGGGATGAGCCTGGGGCAGCAGGGGTGCGTGTGTACATGGGTGTGTGTGCACCGGAAAGGGGAAGGATGGAGAGTGACCGACAGAAGAGAAATGCTGAAAGAACAGCTCTCAAGGCACCAGGGCAACATCTAGAAACAACATCTGCACTTCCTGACCCCAAGACAATCTGTGTATGCTGCACTCAAACTACTTGTGAAACGGTTGGTTTCTTCAGAAGGCACAAAGGGAAATCTCCCTCTTCTGGCTCACAATACAGAACTACCTACAACAGGAGAAATTAAGATGGGTGTGTACCTGGACTGCTGAACCCCTCCTGAGACAGCCCTGCAGGGGAAAAGAGACAGACTTCACCAACAGTGGCACTTCGCATTTTATTTTATAAAGTAATTTGGAGGTACTCGCAGATTTAAAGCAAGCTGGATGCAATGCCAGAGCACGCCGAACGAGGGGTTCAGATGTCAAACTCACTCCCTTCAGGGCTTCTCTAAAGTTCTGTTTTTTCAAGCTTTTCTTGGCACGGATGGTTTTCCAGTAGGAGGCCGAGGAAAGACTGCTGGCACTGTGCCTGCCTCTCCCTGCTTGTACACGTGCCAGGGGAGGACTGCGTGACACTGGAGAGTAACTAAATCACACAGAAATCAACCCAAATACAATCACTGAAGTGGGTGCCGGTGTTACTCCCGTACTTACTTGTTTTCCATGGGGGGCAGGTGTTTTAGAGCTTGTGCAATGCTGCAGTTTGGCAGATTTCATTCCCACCTCTGTTGCCTCTACACGCTCTCTGATCCGGGTAATCAAGTTATCAATGAATGAAATAAAAACCTCCACCTTACATTGGAACAGCACCACAGGTTTAGGCTAGAGCTCTTCCTCCGGCAGCCAGAAATCTGTGCCTTTCCCAAATTCCTTTCAAATTACAGAAATGTTCTCAACATCAGTGTGACAACAATGCAATCAGGACACCTTTTTTTGGGGGGGGGAAGGGAAGATAAGAACTGAGACTTGCAACACAGGATGGGTGGGGAGAGTTTTTTATTCCTACCACTGGTCTCATTAAAATCTCATTCTGTTTACTTCCCAGCTTAAACCTGAAGTCTTATTACATTTCACTAAACAATCCCACATTATAATAAAGCAGCAGGCTTTCCTGCCATGATTCATGGACTCTGTTTGCAATTATTTAAGGAGAAGGCACATAATTACATACAGCTGGATTAGGCTGATCAAATCCCTGTTAGTGTCTGTCAATATACACATAATAAGACAGTGTGACATTAATGTAAACTAATTTAATTGCAGAAAGTTTAATTAAGACTTAATAAAATTACAGGCACAGAGGGCAAAAAAGTTTTGCACAGTCTAACCAAAGGGAGTTTCCCAGCAAAGCCACCCTCTAAACACAAGCCTGGTTTTGCCTCATCAGTTCTGCAACACTGGTTCTTGCCCCACCTATTTCTGTACTCCTGTTTACAGTCCCACTGCCAGGACTTTTCACCAGCTCAAAAACTCAGAAGCAAAAGCAAACGCCATGGAGCCGTGTGTGTAACGAAGTCAATTACAAGCACGCCCAGGTAGTCAGAGAAGGATGTCTCAAGTTCCTCTACAACGTTCAGCAAACAGCTATCGATCAGTACCATAGTTCAACCACTGCAAAGTACAAGTGGCCTTCTTTTAAAGCACTTACCAAGACTAAAACATTACATCTCCCTACGTAACAGTGCTCATATTCTGCCTTCTCGTTTATTCCCGTACAGCCTTCCTTTCCACTCGGGTTGTTTTTAAAGCAATCCACTATATTCACAGTGCTCTCAGAGAGTCACCAATGATACACAACCATGCATTAACCCTAATAAGCTTAGCGCAAGATACCAGCTTCATTCCCTGCTGAACAGATCCAAACTTTTCCAAGGGTAGTCATGCTCGTGTACTAAGTCATCCTTTTTGTGTAATTCATAAGCATACGGATGCAACTGAATTCCTAATCCCGGGTAAAATATATTAAATGGTTGGTATGGCACACAAGCCACTTTAGCTTGTGTGAGCCCACGTGTGCAGTGCCAGGGAGATCCGGGCGTGGATGCCAGAAGTCCCGTTGTCCGCATGCGTTCCCTTTCCCCCTTCGCTCTGCGATAATGACTCTACCTGTTCTGCGTGTGTGGTCACCATTTCCAACCTAGATGCCTTCACTCTTTGCACGCCAGGCGTTTTCCAGGAGAGCAACTGAGACGAGAAGAGCGCAGGAGGAGACCTCCTCTCCACCAGCCAGCCTGCCTGTGTTTCGCTACGTTAAAAAGTAGGATCTTGAATCTCACGGAGGGTGATTCACTGCTCCCCAAAGCACCGATTTTCCCACACTACCATTTCCTAGTATGTTCCCAACCAAATTAAATCAATTTGTGTATCTCATTGAAGAAAAAAAACATTGCAGATTTTGATTAATTTTTAATAGTCTCTCTGCCAGTTGAGCCTGCTGCTCTGATCTGGTTTACTCAAGGATTTGTTAGCTGCTCTGCTCAGCCACCTCTCTGCGGAGGCCCTACAGTGTTTCAAGAATTTTAGAAAATGCTGAACGACATACAGGATCCTCACCGAAGCCTTATCCAAAAAGGCAGCAAAAATCCTGAATGAGCCCATTTCCCAAACATGAACATTTCCCGCAGAATTAGTTTTTGTCAGCTGGGGGAAGGGGAAAAGGAAAACAAGGGAAAACTTGAGAAACATAAGTGCTAGAAAGGATTACAGTGCAATCTGCTGGAAAATATATTAAAATTCAATACTGTGTTAAAACTGTCCAAAAAAATTAAGCCCTCCCCTATTCAATCACATCTCTCCAAAGCTCTCAGCCAGTCTCCATGTTAGGGACAAATCACTGTTAGATAACCTTTTTTGAACAAGTCTATCACTTATCTTGGTTTATATTCCGTTTCCTTTGGCAGTGCAGCTATTTAAGTCACCCTTCTAAGCCAGAGCCTTTGGTAATTTTTCTTTTCTGTTCCACTGCAATTCTTCAAAGCATCATAAAGGCAAATTTAATAAGCACCGCAATTTGTATTGCTTTCTATTTATAAGACTGCAAGCACCTGCTGCTGCTGAGATCTAAGCACGTATCTTTCTGACTTTGTATGGACTAATTCAGATTAATCTTAATAGTTTCATATTTTAGAGCAATTTCAAGAAACATTGCTCCAAGCTGTTGGGTGGGTTGTTTGGTTTTTTTTGGTCTTTGGGTGTTTTTTTTTCTTTAGGGGTTTTTTGTTGGTTTTGTGGTGCGGTTGGTTCTCCCCCTCCCCTCCCAATTTTATTAAGATGCTGCTGACCAGCTCTTAAAAATACGACTCATTTTGCTTCATTGTTCACATCAGCCAAATTTGATAGTAAGTCTTCTGGCATATTCAGCAGATCCCTCTTGTCAATGCAACAGCAGGCACTCAACAATCAAACCACTTCAAGTTGTACCCTGAACCCGTAACAATGGAAGTCAAGTCAGCATCAGGGCCCACAGCCGGTTTGGGAACTGTGGGTGTGCAGGGAATGGGTGTTTAAAGGCGCCTGCCCATCATCCAGTAGACGCAGGGTTTGGATCACGTATTATTCGACCTTCTCTCAAACCGGGGATATATTAGTTTTTAATCTTATCTAAGTGCCTGTGAACACCAAGTGACAGCTAAGGCTGCACAGTACAGAAGTAAAGTCCTACGTCTGACCTTTTAGAAGGGCTGAGGAATCATGTCCTTAGGCGTCTCTTCGGAGTCTGTCTTCCACAGCTTACGGACAGAATATTAATGGCTGCACCCTGGGCTGTGGACATCCTGGTGTCTGCAACATCAACACCAACTGCTCTTGCTGTTATTTCATTTAACAAGACCACAGGTAGGAAGTTTAATGCAGTGGGGGGAAAGAAAGGAAAAAAAAAAAAATTGTGATGCAGCACAAGTAGGTGAGTGAGATAATGAAGCCCAGACAGAGAGAGGAGAAAAGCCCCCTTAGTGCACAAGAGAGGAAGGGAAACAAAAGGAAAGAAACCAGTGCATGGAAGAAAAGCTGCATGGAAGTGAAATAAAGACTAAAAGAAGTGGATGGAAGAGTCAATCCATCTGAGAAGACTGACATTAATTATCGTTCTTATCCCTGCACTGTGTTTATTTACTCTTCGTGGCTGACAAGCGAGGTTTGTACTTCTCATCCATCTCCTACCTATGTATTTAGGTGTGATATAGCACATTCCTCCACAACCTGCCAGGAGATCTCACAGAAGACTTCATGGGACATTCTGAGGACAATTTCTTCTCAACAGCGACTCTCAGTGCCTCAGACTCCTACTCCAGAGCGATGCTGTGCTATTTGCATCTCTGCAACATTTAATATGGGCCTTAAAGGGGCGGGATTTTAAGTGCTCCCATTAAAAAAAAAAACCATCATCTTTCTCAACAAAAGAAAGTCTCATTGCTGTTTTTATTCAGCCCAATCTTGTCAAGATTCCTGTAAACTTCATGAGAAAAAGCACACTCATAAATGCATAAGACCAAGTTTTCAGAACTATTTTTAACTGCATTTGTTGAAAAATTAAGCAATGAAAAGGCTCAGAGACATGGGAAAACATCATTGTAAGGTACTCAGGATTATGCCCTCCTCTTATTTATCTATCAACAACAGAAGCTCGATACAGCCATTATTTTGGGAATCCGTAGATTTTTAACTTTCTGTTAACATGAGAGAGGCAATACAGATTTCCTCAGAAAATAAACAAGGCACGGGGACCTTGCATGTCATTTAAAAAGAGATGCCGCCATATATCTTTTCAGCCTCTGGCTACAGCTTCCAAATTAGTGTCCCAAAACATCTGTAACCTTCATGTGTTCTCATCCTCTTCCACAATTACTTCTTATCACGTGGGGAGGTTTTGAACTTCTGCAACAGCTATATTGAGTAAATCAGCTGTAAACAGACATGCTACAGATACTCCAAGCTGATAGCTAATCGTGATTTTTAGTTTTTCAAGCAAATAGGACAGCCTAAAATGGCAAACATTGCTCTATCTACCCATCCATAAATTAGGAGTGACAATAGTAGATTATTACTCATTCACTCAGAGCATTTGTTTGGCCCTGAGAGAACTGGCTTTATTCCAAGAGCTGGCAAACATTGGTTAATATACATGTAAATGTTTTATTTCTCTCAGAGTAGGCAATTTCACAAAATGAAATACCAAATTAAAGACGACCCTGTTTTTTCTGCTGATGCCTGTCTCAGATGCAGTGCTGCTGAAAGCCTTTGCAAGCTTTTTCACACCGAGTCAACAGGGGAAAAAGCCACCTTTTCTTTTGAGAGTAAGACAATTTCACTGTGGAAACATGAAAGCTTTTATATAAATATTAATCATCGAAGTTGTCCTGGAGTTAAGTGGATGGAGACTGGCTTATATAAGGTTGCAGTACTGACTTGGTAATAGTGAGATGTACTGAAACGGGTTTGCAACCACTGCTCTAAGCAGGCTGTTCCTCAATACAAGAGCTGCGGTGCCAGAAGTAGATTCAGTGACCCCAGTGTTTAATCTGAGGATACTATAAAATAGCATTTCACTCCTAAGAGTGAAGAAGAGGCATTTTGTCCTTTGAATTTCTAGTGCAAACATAAAGGAAAAGGAAAATTTTGTTTTCCTCACAAACTGCCACTAATTTGAATTGGGAGGAAGAGAAGAGACTAAGAAAAGGGATGGTGGTTCAACACAGAGAGGCAAATAAACCAGATATCTGGACAGAAAACGAGGCGGTGGTTTAACAGAGCCCCTTACTAACCAGTTCAGAACCTGAATATTCTAAATAAAGCCAAGTGTAATGCACCCATACTCTTAGCCCATAGGCTCTCCAAAACCCAAGAGAATCAACAAGCACATTCTGTGCATTTGGAAGTGAGGATGGGACACACGACCTCCAGGAGAACTCTGAGAACCATCTTTTTCCTACAAAGGTCTAGAGATATCAGAAGATATCTAGATCTACTTACTCCTCCTGTCATACAGGCCACCAACCATTGCTTACTCCTCTGTCCAACATAGAAGTGAGGTTTTTTTCATTAATTAACCAAGCCTTGAAACTAGAACTACAACCACAAAGCAGATTTTTGAGAAGGGGAAGGGAGAGGCATAGGCTTTTATCTACTGTACTGTACCATATGTATCATCTCACTTGCCTTGAGGGTGTGCTAAAGTTTCAATCAACTGGGAATGGTAGCAACAGGTCAAAATTGTTCATAAACCTCTAGACAGAAATGACACGATATTAATATATTTCAGAATTGCAAGTTCAGAATGAAATACCAAATAAGGCAGAAAGCACTGGCTAAGATCACAGTAACTTGACAGAACCCAAGAGCAAAAAGTGTACAGCACTTAAAAAAAAAACCCAACCATCAGGACAGCTGCAGTCAAAATTCACCTCCTTCAAGTGAAAGGAAAGATGGAAAATGAACAAACACTGATGGGAAGCAACAACTACCAATAGAAGACACCTTGAAAAGATACAAGACTATGTACAGTGGCAAGAGGTGATAAGAAGTTCAGGTCCCATCTGGCAACTTGTGTCAGTTGCTACTACAGTGCTCCACAGGTTTCAGCCAGGTCTCTCCATAGACACAAGCATCTATGGATATGGTACGGACAGCAGATCTATATTTTATGGAGATAAATACATCAAAGACTGCTGGCATTAGAATTGCTCTTCCTCACATTCTCCATTTTAACAGGAAAACAATTTAGACTTTACAGGCTATTACATTAACTAAAGCTACTTTTGAAGTCTTTTTCATATGTACTTCCCAGAATTATATGGATTTTTTTTTAACCTGCAGAAAATTACAAAGATGATTACCGTTAGAGCAGGCACACTGTCTAGTACTTGACAATACTTTGCTTTGAACCTTGAACCTAATGCTGCACTTTTCAGTGCTGCTTCCACACAAAGCATACTCTCCCTCCTCTTGTATGCTACTGCTTACATGACACTTTTAGATCTCACAAGGAAATCTGCTGAATGGAAGGGCGATACAACAGAACAAGATAGTGCCAGGTTCAGCACAGAAGAGGATTTTAAAATTTATTACAGGGTATCACTTTGACGCTCAATGTTATACGTGGCTGAAATGAATGCACATGCCTGGCAGAACTGCAAAAGAAGGTGCCTCTATAAAAGGCGACAGCACTATTACCAGATAAGCTACCAGTTAGACATCGCTGATTACTACACTGGACAGAGATTTTAACTCATCTAGAGAGCAGACAGCTAATCGGATTTCTTAATGGGCTTCTCTCAGTTTCACTGGGGCTGATGCATACTGCATATAGGATTTGGAAAGAGATTTTTTTCCCCAAATAGCACATACGACTCTACTACAGCATTCTGTTATCATCTTGGCTTATGCTTATATAAAGTACCAGATGGAAAGCCAGAAGTTACATGAACAGTCACAAAGAGGTTAATCATTAAATTCAAGCTATGCCAGGGCAGCAACAAAGCTGACCTCTTGAATAAACTGAGCTTGGATAGAGGTAGCATTGATTTTCCTAAAGAGGTTTCATTACTTAACTCTAGATTTGTGACTTCTTTTGAGAGTATGAAGTTAAGAGTTAACCCAAATTTACTATTTCTTTTCTACCCAAACAGAAACCAACCCATTTATAAAATGCAGAGAATATGATAGACCTCCCTCCCTTTCATTGTTCTCTCCCCTCTGAGAGAAACTGAACTTCACAGGACTTCAAACCTCAAGGAAAAAAAAACAAAACAAAAACAAACAACAAAACCAAAAACCTTAAAAAAAAACCAAGCTCATCTTTATTCTACAAGCTTTTCTTCCAGCACTGAAAATTCAATGCATATTTTCTCCCAACTACTTTTATCTCCTTATTGTTCTTAACCCTTTCCTAGAAAGGAGTTTCTTTAGCACACAAGTGAAAAACTTTAATTTGATGAAGGGACAGGGACTGTTTGGAGCCCAGCCAGTGAAAAGACATGAGGTAAACATTTGGATACATGACCCCAAGTCTTTCTGCCACATTTTCTGCTTTCCAACTCTGATCTTCCCATCTTAATTTTTAAAAAAATATTTACATCAGAATCAACCAGCTGACTATTACAAGCTATACCATTAAACAGAAGAGTTACTCCTTTACCTCCTTCAAGTATGATAAGGATCTTCCATAAAAGCAAAGTGCTCTGATTTTCCAATTTCCCACAGGTACTCTAAAATATTTAACGAACCATAGCAATTGTGCCTGTGACAAATGGGGCGTCTTACAGAACTTGGGGCTTTCCTAACTTTCTGAAATTATTGGTTTGACTCACTCACATCTCTAGGAACGTGAAACTTACTTAGATATGGTCTAAGGAAAAGCAAGGGAGATTAGAGAGACTAAGTTAATCAGAAAAAAAAAAAGAAAAATAGAAAAACCCAAACAAACAACCACATATCTTCTATGAGAAAAGGGATATAATTTCTTACTCCCCTGTTTTGAAAGCCTTGCCTCTTTCACAGTTAAACAAAGTTTCCCCAAAGAAGCCATCACTGATTGCATTCATTTGGAATTTTTATGTAAACGAGTGTTGGAATATGAAATGGAAAGCCAAAAAAGGGTATTAAATCACAGGATATACACATCCCGGAACCTTGTATGTATCTCTTCAGAGAGCAGGAACAAAAAAAAAATTTGGACATGAAAAAGAAATAAAAGTAGACAAGAACGAGGACCCTGAAAGGCTTTTTGCTTAAGGTCCCTAACGTCTTAAGAATTTATTAAAAGATGATGTTAGAGCACCTAAATTTCAGAGAATTACTTCAGAGATGGCTCCTGTTGCAGCAGTTTCTGCTGGAATATTTTACTCTGGCTGTCAGCCAAATCTTTGCTATGCTGATGCCAAATAAATGATACCCAATTTCAACGACAGATGCTGTTGTGTTGACACATAATTGATACGTTTATATTCAGGGCTCCCTGGAATTCTGTAACAGCAACACTTTATTCACAAGAAATACAACTGACAGCAGAATTCAAAGGGACTTGCACATAGCTCATGCCACTACACTGCTGGTATTGCGAGTCTGGAGGGAGAGATCACTAACTATCCAGGGTGGTCAGGAAGAGTGGAGACCACCAATTTTCCAGGGCAATGGAAAATATGGAGAGGTGGCCCAGCAGTAAAAGTTAACTGGCTCAGCCAGAAACCAGCTTGCTCAGAGAAACAGGAAACCTGAAAGTTTTCAACACAAGTCGCATATCCCTTTCCTGCAGAGCTTGTAACTGCGTAGGAGATGGAAGTCATAGAAACGCCACAGCACTGAAGTAACAGATACGTCCATAATCTCCTTCTTTCTTTGACTTCCTTGGTTTCCTAGGCAGGAAACAGATTAGCAACCTTTAAAAATATATTTAGCAAAGGTACGTTCCAAAGAAAACATTATACACCCCCTCTTTGCACGTTCACTCTCCTGTAGAAAACTTCAAATAAACTTTCATAAATAGTATTTAATTTGAAAAGCAACTATATCCCTCCCCAAGCTTAACAAACCTTCAGCATCTACTGTAATTCTTACACGAGGGAAAAAAAAGCAGATGACATTGCAATATATGCCTACAACCTAAATTTTCTTTATTTTTAGTAACACAGCATCATATGGTTTTCACACAATGAATAAAAACATTCACAGAATGAAAATATTCAGACAAAAATTCATACCCATTCATTTCACAAAAAAAAAGAAAAAAACAGCAACAACTGAAATTCAGCACAGAAGACAGCAGGAAATAAACACCATATAGCAAAGTTTTCAGTCATTTGTCCAGATAGTATATGTTGTTCAACAAACATGCAACATGGAATATCCTGCCATGATGCCTCTTTTTAATTAAAATAAAAGCTAAGCTTAAAAATACTTTTGAATTGCATTATATGGGGATTATCAAATACATTTGAAGCTTACAGATGAAGAGGCATCACTACTTGGAAGTCTTTTCAACCCCTGGAAAACGTATTTTGTTGACTGTTTCTTAAACTGTATTTTAGAACACTGATCACAGCCCAGAAAGCTTCTGCAGTGTAACATGTTTCTGCTGCTTCTGGGCCCTTATCTGGCTCTCAAATACTGTCTGTGCTTCTCTGCTAGTACCACGAGAAAGATTGCTTCCTCCAGTCACCTGTTTCCTTACATTATACGAAAAAGGGACTGAAAATACTGATGTTAATTCTTCAGACTCTGCACACTGCAGCTCTTTCTTTTAATTCTTCCTCTCCTGTGCCTTTAAGGGTTGCTAAGGCCAAAACTGTCAGAAGACCTCTCTTCACACTGAATTTCTCCTTCAGGAATGCCCAGCACAGAGCATAAAGGTAAAGTTATTTAGGGAAAAAAAATACGCATTTATCATCAAAGCTCGTACCTCTCAAAACCCTAAAATTGTGATTTAGTTCAGCAACATGGGATATGTAAAATATCCAGGATTATATCCTTGGAAAAGCATGAAGGGGTTGAAAAGGTCAAGGAAGCACATTAAGTAGAAAAGCTTTAGGGGCCAGTGGGTTCTTTCCACTGTCACAAGAGGCACTGGAAAACCAATCTTTGCCAAGAAAACACATCCAGATATTAAAAATTTAAGCACCAAGTGCATAGGTACCTTCTTCCGAAAACCCCCGAAAATCCCAAACCAAACCAACCAAAAAAAACCCCAAAACAAAACCAAAAACCAACCAACCAAACCCAAAAAAACACCCCCCCAAAAAAACCCACAGAAGTTTTTCAAAGTCACAAAGGACAGCTGAGACTAACCTCCCACTGGCACCTGGGCATCTCAGGAGCATGCACAGAGAATGAGGAAGGGAACATGAAAAAACAGCTAAGCCAGCTGCCAACAGCTTTGATTTACCAGAACCAGTCATGGCGCATGACGGTGTGGTACACCACAGGCAGACACAATCTTCCTCACTCCTGTTCAGAGATCAGATGCAAACCAGCTCCAGTTCGAAAGCTGCAGTGCTTGGTTAGACTGGTGCTGTGCCTAAGCTAAAAAAGGCCAGTCTCTCAGCACTGCATTTTAAATTGAGCACAGCACTGAAATAACAAAGCTAGAAGGCTTACAGAGAAGATCCAACTCCTGTCTAATTATTTGAGAGTGTGGGCAGAGAAGCATAGGTCGGTCTGCAAGGCACTGTATAGCTACACCCTATCTGTGTTAGGAGGGGCATGATTAGTCCAGGAGGAGATCAATGTTAAGACATACAGACCAACTTGAATATTTCTGCTTGTTACTGAATTTGCTCCAAAGATTTATTCCTATAGGTTTCTTCGGGTGTTTGGAACTCTCCTTGCTCCCCCTTAAGCACACACTAAATTTAATAACTTTCTTTTTTAAAAAAATCATCATGTTCAATAGTAATAACCCATCCTGTTATTAACAAAGGCAAGGATTTGAAAAGTCAAATGGATTTTCACTCCTACTTCTACTATTGGCTTCTGCATTTTGTTCTGTTTGGACACAGAACAGAAAGGTCTCACTTTCTCCCACTCGGGAAAGCAATGCTATAGCTAGGAGACATGGAAAAAACAATAAAATGATTGTATACAAATATTTCCATTTCTCTTCCCCCATTTGTAATGTCATTTAAAAAAAAAAAAAAGGCAAAAGCGTGTTTGTTGGAGATTACTGTACAATGAGTTAACATGCTAAATAAATAATTAACAGAAAGAAGTCAGCTTCAACTTTTAGAAATGTAAATGAAACAGTACAGGCAATCATATTTCAGAGCAAATCTTACAGACACCGTTTCTTATCCTGTTAAATATTTCTCTTACCACTGTGGGAAAGACTTAAACAATGGAGGGAAACTGGCTAAGGCTTGTTCTGCAGACTGAAATAATCTCAATTCAGCAGCAAGAACCAGCATCAAGACTTCTGAACAACGGTATCAAACCCAAACATTTAGGCAAGAAGTTGACATGCGCCCCTTTCCTCCATGCTAAACTCCTTCACCACAAGTAACGCCAAGTCTCCAAACCTTCAAACGTACTTCATAGATCATAACAGTATAACTGCAGTCCACTCCTTTAAACAGTTATCAATTCAGGGAACTTAAGTTTTTCTGATGCTATGCAGCATTGCCACCTAAACCCCTCAAGCCACTTAAGACAGATGCTTATCCTTCGGTTTCTGTCCTAAACTATTGCTAGAGTTTAACTGTATGCTCTCCCATCCAAAGCAGGCTGCACCGTGATGGTGGGTGTGCAGGGTTGATGACGAGACCCAGCAAAGTAAGTGTACTGGTTTCTAAGCAGCCCTAAGTTTGCAAAAACAACTACAGGTGAATTCCCTGAGCCTTTTTATGGCATGGCTGCAGGCTCAGAGCCATATTTTATAGTGGCACCAGTAAGGCCTAATAAAAGGCTCTGACTCTTATTTGTATCATGACAGCCATGTACCTAAGCTATGTTTGAGGTGCACTTTTATAACTAAAAGCTGTATCCTGCAGCTTCACCTGAACAATTCCTTATTTTTGTTATCCTTCTAGTTAGGTGTCAAAGTCAAGCACAAGATCTTTCATGATGCAATGATGCTATATAAAGTGTAAGATGCTAGCTACCAGTAAGCAGCCATGCTAGGAACAAACATTTTAGAGGCAAAGCACTTCAGGGAGTTTTAATAACAGATTTATATAGCACACCTCCTCTCCAGACCTGATACTAAGTGCTGTACCATGGTCAGAGAGCTCCTTTCCAAATATACAAACAAAGCCAAGGTGTCAAACAAAAACAAACTGACATTGGGTGAAAAAGCAGTGAGACCAGTTTATAAACAGAAAGCAGCCTGAGAAGGAGACAGATATACACGCTGAGGTTTGGTACATCCAAATCACGATTATCCATACCTCTAGCATGATACAAAGCCCAAAATCAACATGGCCTGAACTCAAGGTTTTTATATTTAGCAATTAAGAAGGCTCAAGGAGCCTCATTAAAGACCCTTATCAAAGAGCCTATCTGAAGGCAGATAGTACTTCGAGCATTAAAGCCCCCCCAGCTACCTGCTCTGATTTAATTTTTTTCCAAGTTTACCATCAACAGCTCTTCAACTCTTTAACCATAGCATATCTTTACTCTTAATAATTTTTTTAGAGCTGCCTGTGGCCAAAAATATATAAAAAACCCCTCACAGTTACACAAGTGCTTGTAAACAGAAGTACCAAGGCAATACACAGTCCCAATCAAAATGGATTGGGTTTGTTACTGCCAGAGTCTAAGGGGTGCCCATATAAGTAAATATAAGGCCACATCGTTCTGCACTCCCCCCCAGCCCACGAGCTCATTTCAGCCTGGAGAAGTCACTTGTGCCTGCAGCAGGGCAGGCCGCATTTCTGCTCTTCACGTGACAAAGACACAAACACGTTGGTTTAGGCAGAAGCAGCTTTTGCCATGATGCTGCTCTTTATTTTCCACTCTTTTTGTGAAATAGAGAGACAATTTCTGAGCAAAGCCTTTGGGGAAAGAGCTTTACTCAAAATCACTAGTCCTCTGTCTAGCACAATAAGAGGAGAGAATGCAAATTAGTTTCAATAAAAGCAGCTGGCAATCAATAAGGAAGGGCTGGTCTCCAAAAGTAAAACTGGTTCCTCTAAGGATAAAAGTTAAAAGAGGAAAAATATAAGAAGATGAATAAATGAAGAACAAATGTAAACAACTTGGGGGGGGGGGGGGTGCACAGAAGGAGAAAAATCTAACGATGCAATTAAAAAAAATCAGACAAACTGACAAAGAACAGCTGGGGGTAAAAAGGAAAGAAAAATACAGATAACTATAGTGCAAAGAAAAGGATCATTAGAAAAAGTCTAATGGAAAACATGTGCAATCCAAACAAGATAAAGCAAAAATCATGAAAGGCAGGAGATAAGAGGCTAGCTGACACTAAGGCTTAAGGCACTAGTCACGAGTTCACGTTCTAGCCTGGTCTGCAGGCATTGGTAAGTCTGATAATGAGTTTCAGCATTCGAGCTACCGCACATCTGGCCATTTCACAAAACCTTGTACACTCATCTCCTCTGACCTTCTGCCATAATGCAGAAAGTCAATACCCACCTGAGCAGGCCAGAACCCACCCACTCGGCACGCAGTCAGGCTCCTTTCCTAAGTCCCTTCACCTCAGGAAGTCCACAGGCACCTGCAAAGGACTGAGAAAAGCCCAGCATTATTGTTACCACCTGTTTAAAGAAAAAAAAGAATTCTTCAAGATTGACACTTTCACTGAG
Source organism: Theristicus caerulescens (assembly GCA_020745775.1). Taxonomy (NCBI): domain Eukaryota; kingdom Metazoa; phylum Chordata; class Aves; order Pelecaniformes; family Threskiornithidae; genus Theristicus; species Theristicus caerulescens. The sequence continues at coordinate 121,255,008 of CM036559.1, read as the reverse complement.
TCTCCCTATTATTGTGTCTAATTTTTCTAAGCCAATTAGAGGGAGAATACATTATGGTCACAGAAGCAGCCTTCCCTTGCAGCTGTTACAGATAGTACTTGATATAAAGGGGAAAATACAAGTGTTTTGGCACTGTTAGCAACCTCTGCTCAAGAGAGACCTAAAAATCAAGTGTCTCGCGTACTGCGAGTCAGTGTCACAAATCACTTACCCTCTGTCTTCCATCTACAAACCCAGCTCCAGTTTCTGGTTTTATCAACATCCTCTACCAAATGCTTGGTTAACATGGAACTAAGGTCCCTATCTTGCATATGTCTTTAATATTGCATATTAGCAAACACGAAGGCAAGCAGCTACTTTGCTGAGAAGCTTTTCAGCCCGAAAGAATCTCACCAGCAAACTACACAACGTAACTCCTTCGATCCCAAGAATGTAGCCCCCTGTAAGTAGCTGCTTAAATACTATACCTTAATTATCCAAGGTGGAAAGTGGTGTTTCCTACACTCGTATGAAACTGCAGGGGAAAGTCGTATCACTGCACACCATTTATTTAGATTAAGTTTTGACCAGCATACTGATGGACTAGACAGAGAAGTCTCTGCCTAATTGCTAATATACTTAAAAATTATGCTTATACTTTCAGTACTTTAATACATAATAATTCAACTGGGGCACGCCCTACACTTCGAGAAATTCTACAAGACTTCTAAGGACAAAAGTGGCCAGAAACTTCTAGTCACACTGACATCTAAAAGCACAGAGCTCACATTTTAAAGAGAGAAAGAAGTGACTAACTTCTTTGCAACTAAAAACAGTGTACAAGAAATCAAACGAAGCAGGATGGAGAAGACAAAAAAAAAACCCAACAACCTGAAACTAAACTAGTGGCACGGCAAAAGACAACAAAGAGAATATTATCACACATTCTCATCCCCTCAAGATACACGTGTGCCTAAGGGCTCACAAATGTCTGATCTCTGGCTGTTTGCCACATTCAACATACAAAGCCTGCTTCCTCTATTGCTACAGCAATTATTTTAGGGTTTGTCTTAACAAGTAAAAATCTCTCTCAAAAAAAAAAAAAGTGGGGGGGAGAAGGGCTGCACTGTTGCAGTTTTACATCGACAACCTCATGACCTGACAGTACTGCTAAGACAATTACAGCATTTTAACAGCACATTTCCCTAAGGTAGCAAGCAGTTAAGACCTTTATATACTGAAAGAGATGCCCTTCCACATTAGCATGGCCTATTAGCCACAAACAGGATTAAGAGCTCAGCAAATCCTCACAGAGCCCACATCTGTCAACATAACTCTTTCCCATAATGGGCAGAAAGGAAGGTAACTTCTCAGCTTTATTGAGCACTTACTGGAAAGCTTATACTGCAATAATTAGAAAAACAAAACAAAAAGGGAGCAACACAGAACAGCACAATCATGGAGACCCCTCAGGATCTCTTACCTTGTGAAAAAAATGCCACCTGGTTACAGAACTTGTGGTCTTACAGAGCAGCCCTGCCATTGCTCTGGTGGCCCTGTAGAGCAATCCACCTTAAGGGACCTCCAGAGAAGACAACAGCCAAGATCTCTTTGCAGGACATTTCTCCAAGCATGACAGGATTTCCATGATCAGCCAAAACATAGAGAAATCCAGACTGGCATGCAACACGAATTACTATTGGACATCATGGACATCTACCCATAGATGCTTCTTGCAGTGCATGATGGAGAGACTAATACAGAGACAGAGATCGTTTTACTCTGGAGCACCTGGACCAAAACAGTTGAATCAAGAGATGCCAGATCCATTCTGAAAGGGCTCAGATGGCTTTAGGAGCAGCTGGGGCACAGCTGTAACAGTAAATGCAAAACCCAGCCCAATTCAGCAGAGCGAATTAGTGTTCAGTTCTCTCAAACCCTAATACCACTGCAGAAGATCAATGCATTTCTCCCTGAGGGCAGTCCCCATGACCGTGGTGCTACCTGCTGAACCAGGGCAGGTCTCCTGTGACTCTTCATGGAGAAAATCTTTCAGCTCCTCTACACCACTGCTTCTTGGTAGTGCACACACCATCGGGAGGAGCCTTGTTGGGCTTCAAAGTAACAGGCAAGGGAGAAAGATGACAGAGGAGGAAAATTTGTAACAGAAATGAACAAGGAAACTGCATTACATTACACATTAAGTGCCATGGCCAAAAGATTTAGTGTATAGTCTATCTACCGTCCCGTAAGTCAGCTCATATCACCTCATCAGCATATATATCTTATATATATGCAAAAGCATTTCACTGGCTATTTAATGCATGGAAAAACACAATTAGTTTAAAAAAAAAAAAATCAAGATTATTTTGCTAGCATACAGATATAGCAACAACCAGTGAGGAAAGAGTCCGTGCTCTCGCTGTTACTATACACACCTCCAACCCAGCAGCAACAAACCAGTGGTCAGCTAGGGAGTGTGACCGAGGACTGTCACCTCACACGGGGCAATCTCCACACAAGTCTGGCGCCCTGGGGTAGCTCCGAAGCTCAGGTGGTGTTCCACAGACAGGAGGTGTGGGCATGTGGCCCCTGCTAAATATCTCACGGCCACTGCTAAATATCTATGTCTCGCACAAAGCAGTCCCATGGGGCTGTGAACACTGATCACATCCCGAAAGGGTGCTAAGGATGCTAAGGACTCCCTAAAGGAGCACTTTCCGATGTCCACCCTGGCAGTGTCTGAAGATGTCTGGCTCTGCAAATGGCTTGTCGTTATCTCTGTATGTCTGCCAGTGCTGCCCATGCTTTTCTGTATCACCCTGCATTTGTGGTCAACAGCTCCACCAAAACCCTCTCAAGGAGCAGAATAAGAGACCTCTGCCAGTCCACGCTGGAAAAAAGCACTAAAGAAACAGGTAGTTCCTAGAGTTTCCCATGCAATAAGGGGTATTTGACAGCTGCACCCAAAATTCCTGTTGGTAGATGTCCCTTCTCAGTTTCCCACTAAGCATGAGGGAAAGCAGCAACTAAAATTGCTGTGACAAGGAGCAGTTCATTTATCTGACAAAGATCAGTGAAATTTCTACCTACAAAGGTTAAGAACAGTCTAAAATCAGCTTGCTTCTTAACTTCAGTCTAGGAGGTCTGTATGTTATAAATAGGCCACTAAAAGGCAGTTAAGAGAGACAGCAAGAGCAAAAAGTTATTAAAAATGTACTAATGAGAAACTCGTTTCACTTTTTTTTTTTTAACAGGTCATCAGGGAATTCCTACGAGACTTCTAGTTCATTTAAAGGAGGAAATTTTTAACAAAGCTAAAAATAACTGACAATCACATTTTCAAAATTGAGAGAAACATGGAAACCCCAGGGGGTCCCAGCCCCCGGTGGTACCACACAGACCGATAAAAAAGCTTACACAAATTTCAGGCAGGATGGGGACCCCGGAATGGAAATCTGTGACACGAGAACATTTATTTTCTCTAGTGCTTTAAAAGAAGGTTTGAACCATAACCGGTTTAGAAACATAACAGAGAATAAATTAATTCTTTTTTTTTAGGTAACCAACAATAAGGAGAACCAAAAAGGTAGAACCGAACTCACGCCAGCACATCGCATGGACAAAACACGCACAAATGAAGGCACGGTGCTTAAAAAAAAAAGAGAGAAAAGCCACATTTTTACATTCAGAACGCGTTATCTTGGGGTTTTTTTTCCCTGGGTCACCTTTTAATGCTTTCCTGAGATTTTTTTTTCAACAGGCTGCTTAAACACAGGTCTCGGTCGTTTCTCAGCACAACTGTACTCGCGACCGGGGAACCGAAATTAATGGGAAAAAAAAGCAAAAACACAAAACCTGAAAGTCTTCTGCGAGTCTTCCCAAGAGTTATTTTCCTCACTAAGCTCCCCGCAGCGCTTCTCGGGGGCTGCGATTCGGCCCGCCCCGCCGAGCCGGCGGCACACCTGAGCTCCTCGCCCGCAGCGGCGGGACCGGCGCCACCCGGGCCGCCCCGGGCCTCCCCCGCGGCGGGATCTCTACCGGGGCCGGTTTCCTTTCAGGGCCCGGAGCCAGCCGCCAGCCGGGCCGGGCCGCCCCGCGGAGAGACGCCGGGAGGGCGCCCCGAGCCGCCCGCCAGCCGCGGCCCCCCCCCTCGCCTCACACACGCCGAGGCGGCGGCGGCGGCTCTCCCCCGCCCGCCGCCGAGCCACGCTCGCCTCTCCGCCGCGGCACCCAGCCCGCACACCGGCTTCTAAAACTTTCCTCCGGTTTTAACCGCGGCGCCCCGGCCGCCGGACCCCAGGGCCGCTCCCGCCGCCCCGGGAAGGAGCGCTCGGAGCCCAAGTCCGCAGGAAGTTGGCCCGCCCGGGAGCCGAGCCCACTGCCCCGCGGCTCCCCCGGGGCACCGCCGGCTCGACCCGCGCCCCCTCAGCGCTCCCCGCCGCCCCCTTCCCGCACGCCGCTGCCGCCCGCACCCACCGCCCCGCCGGCCTCCCCCGGGACAGCGGGGCCGCCGCGCTCCCTTACTTGGAGTTGCGCTCAGCCGAGGGACGGGAAGGGACGGGCAGCGGCGGGAGAGGGGCAGAGTCCGGGCTGGCCGCCGGCAACTTCCCCGCTCCGCCACACGTGGGGCTGAGGCGCGGGCTGGCTTCCCTCGCCGCTCGGCGCAGAGGACGTGGCAGCTCCCTCCCCGGCCGCGCCGAGCCGAGCCGCGCCGCGCCGGAGGCTCCTCCCGGCCCCGCTCTGGCGGAATGCGGGGCGCCCTCTGCCGCACGCCGAGGGACCCGCTGCCCCCGAGCCTCGCCCCGGTTCCCCTCGGCCGCGGCTGCGCTGAGGGGACGCGGCCGCCCCGCTGCTGTGGCGGCGCGGAGGGGAGCGCGGCGGCGAGGGCGGGAAGCCGAGGGACGAGGCGCCGGCGCCCCTCAGAGCCCGCCGCGGCGGGAGGGAGCCGGCGGCCCGCAGCGGAGCGAGCAGCGCCCGCCCGAAGGGAAGCCCCGGGTGTCTGTGAAGTTGGGCGAGTTACGCCCGACGCCCGTCCCGCCCGGGACCCCGTCCTGCCGGCTGTGGGGGACGGGAGGGCGGGAGAGAGGCGAGCGTGGAAGTCATTGGCAGCGCAAGGGCAGAATCCCGCACGGTGCTGCGCGGAAAGCGGTGCTCCAAGCCGTGTGATGTTGGATTTATTGGTGAATTAAAAAGGAGAATGCTGAAATAGGTGAAATCGCAACCACAGTTGCTTTCTTGTGTATCAGCAGGATGGAAGTGCTTGTTAAGTTGCTCAAACTCTGCAATAATGGGCCTAAAATAAAAATGGAGAGCCGTCCCCACATCCACCAGAAACAGGGGTGACTGGGGACAGCGGGAGGACTGAATTTGCTGAGGAGCCCCGTCGCACCCAGCCCAGACTGCTGTTATCTCCGTACCGGCAGGACCCCAAAACATCTGTAGCTGCTTCCCAGTTTCCACGGTTTAGGCTGCCTCCACCACAGAGGTACTCTTCTTTCTTACTGAGGAGGAGACCTCTCACCATGTTCCTAAACAGACAGTAGCTGTAACTGGTAGAAAACAAAAGACCTCAGACATCTATTTGCATTTTCTTCTTTTCAGGATTACACATTTCGAAACTACAAGACATTACCTGGGCTTCATGGTTGCAGAGCGCCTGAGACTGAGGTTTTCGCTGAAAAGGTCAGTTGGGAGGAATCTCACCCTTCTTCCAGGTTAATAGCAGCTACAAAACTCTTCCCAAGCTCAATGGTGTCGTCCTTTTCCTCATGCCTTTCTTAAAGTGTTTCCTGTAAGAGCGTTCATGTCAGGCACCTTAGTGTAACCTTAATACGCCTTCTAATTAAGTGATATTAGACTGTCACGTTGTTACCTCCTATTGCTCTTCTTTCTGCTGAAAACATCTATTTTTTCCAGTGGCGGGCAGATTTTTAATCTTGAGGTGCGCTGCCAATTCGAGATTAGAATCTGACTTTGAAGTTGTAAAGAAGTGCTGTTGCTGATGTTCAAATAATGCTGAACCGCTTAGGGCTAAAGCAGAGAAGAAATGAAATTGTGTTTTTCTAAAACATCTCACACTGTGGTTATCTCAAAGGGCTTTATGAAGTAATGTCAAGTAAAGGAGCACCTTTGAGCATAGCAGCTGTTCTGTGCACAAATGTACCTTTGAACATAGAAATTTTTGCCATTAGAGTTATCTATAATCATTTAGTAGGGCTGTTATGTATGTTTAATGATCACCTGCAACGCCATGAGAAATGTCCAATAATGGTCACCGCTTAAAACCATTAAGGAAAGATAAAGTATGTGTATGTATTAAATTCCTCCTTGGCCTGACTCCTGGTAAGAAAATGCAGCCCGGTAGATGTAAGGTTCAAGTGAATGTGTGAGTCTTTCCTACATTTTCCAATAAAGCTGTTACACTTATACGGTATGTAATTTGTTAGTTATTAAGTTACGTACTTGTGCTAAAGTACTCGAACAACAAACTATACTTGAACTTAAGTTTGAGCAGTAGGTCTGTCTAGTGCTGGCTGGCACACAGTTAATTGCTGCTGTAATCACTCTAGCTTCAGCAGTGCTCTAGTAACAGGACATTGTCATTTAGGAGACACAGATTCATTTCTAAGCTTTAAGCAGAAGGCAATACGTGGACCATATCGGATTTTCCACTCTGCATCTGTCCAGAATAGATATGATTAAGTACATTTTTGTTTAGCTATTGATTTATTCACCTGGCTTCCTCAAATGTCAGATATATATATGTTTTTTTGTCCAAGAAAAATAGGGTTGTTTGGAGTATTGATTGCAGCAGTGGAGTCTGCAGTACAGCTCAGTAAAAGGTTCGGTTCACATTTTAAGGCATTGCACTGTTCTTTAATAAGCCTGCACGTCCTTTGGATGTAGATGTAAAAATCTGCTGCCAGGATTATATTATAATCTTTTTTATTTTTAATTTAGAAAAAAAGTCTTTGCAGGTTGAACTATCAATGTGCAGTAATCTCCCCTTAAACCTGCTCAGAATTTATAGATTTTATATGTAGTGCTGTAAAAGGGTGGGAAATGCTATTACTGGATTCAGTATTTTTTCCTTTTGTTGTATCCTACTTCTGCGACAGTAGCAGCTTAGTCTTTTAATAAATACGTATGTTTTAACATATGTATGTGTATGGAGACAAACAATCACACATAAACAGTAACTGAAGTGCAATAACTGTGGTAGAAGTTACAAGTTCAAATACAAAATGTAATTGTATGGGTGCATATATGTATACTCTACAAGGGCCTTTCCCTGAAGAATTTTTTCCTTCCCTGAGAACTTACAATGGCAAAACCTTCCAGATGATATCTTTCCGAACTGGCAAAATATTTCCTGATAATAAGAAACAAATATTGTTTGTCAAGTCTCTTTGGATTTGTGATTTTCACAGACTTCAACAGTTCTGGACTTCTTTTTCTCTGAAAGGTGCCAGAGCCACAGCACTCTTACAGCAAATCCTTCCCCGCTCTGTGCAGTTCCACCTCTGGGTTTTGCTGATGTCTTTACCTTTCAAGAACTCCTTCGCCCTTCTTTGACTTCTTTTTGGTTCCACGCTTTCTTCAGATTTATTCTGGGCTCTTGTTTTCCTTTTCCTCTGTTCATACCATACTCCTGCGGAGCCTTCACTGAATCACATCATCACAGTCTTCTTTCTCTCATGTTAAATAGAGATTTAACATGGAAATCTCCTGTACAGTTACCTGAAACACTCAAGCGAGGTGATACTCACCTGTCAAGTTTTGGATGGGAGGGATGTGCCATGGAAGTGCCTATTTATCTTTTACTGACTATAAAAAGTATGTAAGAAGTAGATCAGATTTAGACACTTAAAGCGGGGTGAGATGAATTCCATCTTATGAGAGACTTCTCTGTTGCCAGTGAAGTCAAAGACGAACTTTGAGTAATTTCAGTACTGAAAGATAAGGCCCAGAAATTTTTTGTCCTGGTAACAATGGTACCTGAGGTGGTGGATAATGAATGCCTTAATTTCTAGCTCAGCAGCTACCTCAGAACACAAGTGACCATTAGTTATTACTGTCGGAAAGTAGTTTGGTAGTCTCTGAAAAATGAGAAATCCACCTGGCTCTTAATTTGTATTCTCAGAGATGACTTCATGATAGATGTCACTCACTGAACTGTCCCAGAGACTATAGTACTCTTTCTCTTCTGGAGAGAAGATCTTTGGAGCTCAGTCTAACTGTGGTAGAACAAGTGTATCAAAGAGATGCTTTAAGGAGCAAATCCGCTGTGAACTGGAAGTACCTATGTGGGGAACAAGATTTCAGGAACAGACTCTTTAGGCTCCCAGGTTAAAGTCAAAGCTCAACATATTCACACTAAGAATGAGATTAAAAACACGCAAGCAAATAAATAGGGAGAGTAATACACATCCAGTATGAGTTGAAAAGTGTCAATACCAGTAATGTCTAAATTGAGACAGGATGCTTTCCTCAAAAAGTTGCTGTAGTTCACACAAGAATTGAGCCCAGAAATTATGATCTCTATATACAGACAGTCAGAGTAAATTATCACAGTGCTTTGTTCTGACTTTACAAACCATGGGATAAGTTCTTCAAACAGAACACTGGTCCATATTGACAAGGTAAAAGAAGCGGTTTGCACTGTCACCATCCTGCAGAACTCTTTTCTTCTGAACTCTGGATAACAGTTTCACAATCACTCAGTTTGCTCAGTGTAGAGCCTAAAATAACCTTTAGAAGAAAATGTGAATTGTGATAGAAAACAAAAGACTAGATTCATCTGCTGCTATTAATAGCTCCATTGAAGTCAGTGAAATTATATTGATTTACACAAGGAGAAATTCTGATCTATCAACATTTGAAGCTAAAATGGAAACACACTGAGACACTATCTTTTTTCCCTAGAACTCCAGTTTACAGCAGGACTCTTGGACTTCAAAATTAATTTTTCATCAGGACAGGATGTGTAATATTCTGAAAGTTACTATAGCAATGTGACATCACCAGAACTTCGTCTGATCTTATCTGAAAAGCATAAAAATATTACTCAGAAACTTCTGACAGATAATTTACATTTTGTATGTTGAATACACTACAATAACTATTATATGTAGTGTACGTTTAGCCTTTTTACATTTCATTCGCTGTCACAAATGATCAAGTGACAGATAAAAAAATTTACTTGATAATGATTGAGTATGTCATCTGCTTTCAAAGGCTCACAGTTCCAAAGCTGAGAAAGACTGAAAGAGGAGAAATGTATAGTGTTACACTATACTTTATTGTTCAGGTAGCTAAATATTGTGACTAAAAGTCAGATTAGACAGTTACATCTGTACCATGTGTTACAGAAGTGGAAGGATAAGTCACAGAGGTTGACAAAGCTTTCTTCAGTACAGACTATTGATATAAATGCTTTAGTAGATCTGCTTATAATTTTTCACGCTGTCTCCTCTTTTGGCACTGAGCTATATGAAATTTACAAAAGCAACACCTGCAGCTCTCTAAATCACAACCGTTTTGAAAGTTGATGTCTACGTATAACATTTTCACATTCAATCATCATAAATATATTAACAGTTTTGTGACTTATGGTGAATCCCTGAGGACGTACGCTTGAGGAAAGATTTTCTTTGCTTCAAGATGTCTTTCTCTCTGAAGAACCTGTCATACCAGCCAGACTTTCAAAATCTGCACTATAAACACCATGGCGTAGTGCTGAGCAAGTTCCTGCAAGTTACGAAATGCTTTCAACTCCTGTTGATCTTTTAGGAATTGAAGGAAGTTGGCTATTTACAAGAAGAGCTCAGACTTTTAAAGAATCAAGTGCAAATTAATTCTATTAGCTTACACATTTGTAGTTACTTTTAGGTATAGTTTGACATTTTCTATTTTTTCTTCTTGACATAAAAATGTACTTAACTGGCAAACACCTACTGTCACTTCCTTTAGGATTCTCACACCAGCCATCAACTTCTTCTGTTGCTGTTGATGTTATCTTCAGCGTTAGAGGACAAAATGTTTTGGAGAAACGTAAGTGTAAAAAGCTTTTAGTTTTAAAAGTTAATGTGCAGTTCCATGACTTTCAGCAGATCAATTGCCTCCCTTACATATATGAACATACTAATGCTGTGACCTCTTTCATATTTTTCCTAAATCATAGCAGCCAGATATCCAAATGGTTGATTCAGTTGAGGACTTTTTCTCTAAACAGTCAGCCTGATTCCAGACCAGAGCTGTTGACTGCTCAATGATCTGTGGAAAGATCCAGTAGAATTTGGCACATAGATATTGTTTACAGCATGTCCTTTATTCTTTCTGGCACATAACGGAGCCTTCTGCTTCCTCCTGCTTCCCTGATGATCACCTTACAGTGACTGGGGAAGTAAAATAATATAATTAAAGGGAGCATAGGTATCCCCAGATAATGTGAGAAGATCACATAGCGGTATTATCCAGCTTTGTGCTTAGCATGTTTAGCAGAGATGGGTCCTGTGCTTTTTTGACATAGATATCACTATAATTTTTTGTGATGGGCCTTCACATCTGATGACATTGCAAAATCCAAAAGCTTTAAGTCAGAGTGGAATAGATTCAACCTTGAAATAAAGTGCAATCTGTGAGAATAATTAAACAGTAGGGTGCCTTAACAAGGAAGCAGTAGATTATTATAACTTAGGTTTTTTTAAAAGTAGGAGTTAATATCTTTTTTACAAAATATGCTTTAATCATCTAGAAGAAATGTATAGCCCATGTGCTGAGGTTATGGCCTGGAGACATTGCAGTACCTTTTGGTCTCAGGAGCTATGAATAATCTGTGCAGCATTTCCTTTCTTCATGGGTCATGGCACAGTGAGCAGAATTGTGCCTGTAGTCCTTGTTTTGCTCGTAGTACATGCAGTTCTGTATTACGCCAGTGAAACTCATCTCTCAGGACTTCAGATGATTTCCTGAAGTGATTAGGAAGTTTTCTCCTCCTTGCCCCCTCACTTGCCTGGGCAGAACTGGACACATGTACTTTTATTTATCTTTTCCTCCACCAAAACCATCAAATGTGAGATGCTGGATTGCGTGGACTGGTGGCTGGAGAGGGTGAAGATTTCAGGCTGGCTGGCTGGGATGTCTTGTTCACAAGCCAGCTTTGAGCCTAGGAAGAGATATCAGTCAGGCTTGGACTGTAAGGTGGATGTAAGGTAGACACATATGTTTATGTCAGAAGGGAAGGGTCAGGGGATGCTTACAGTTGGGTGGAGGAGTGGAGTAGATTCTGGCTGTAGATCGGCTGCTTCCAGTGATATCACTAATAATGTCACTGTAAGACATTTTCATGCATAACATGATAAAAAGAGAATTTTTGGTTCCTGTTTACCTCCTACTGAAAAGAAGTTTGTGACTTGAGCGTAAAGACCTTCCCAACTACCACATTTCTCAAAAGCTTGGGCACAGTCTGAGGGTTATATTGTCATGCAAGTTGAACTAGGCAGTAAAGACCTGTCCCTCATAAAACTATGCAAGTTTAATTCCAGCCTAAAAACCTTTTTATTTGTTAATATCAGACTTTGAGATTTTAGGAGAAGCATAAGGAACTCTGTCTTGTATCAGCAGTTCTTTCTGGGCTCAATTCCAAAGTCTTTCTCCACATTGTATCCGTGGATATAATATCTAATATTCTGTCTGTGGACGTTCTTATCAGTTCGGTCCTGTGGATCCCAGAGGCCATGTTCATAACCTTTCTTTTTTTTTTCCCCCAAGGTTATATATTTATAATGCAAAGATATATATATATAGCACTTTTTTTGCAGTGTTATGAGAAGTGAAGGGGGGAGATCCTCTTACCCCCTTCTTCTTCAGTCTGATAACTTTCCTGAGTAGATGCTACTCAGCATGAGCAGGGTCTACAGGAGTAATCTCACAACGGTGAGGTGGGCATGAAATTCTGTTTTGCAACTGGACCCACATGGAAGCTCACAGTCGGGGTGGGGTTATTTGAAATAGTATGTTCCTGATGGCTTCAGATTTGGAGTTCTGGTTTCGGGTCTTTTTCCAGTGGAGATAAGCATGATTATGCATCCGAGCAGTTCGAATAATCTCTACTTACATTTGGATTCACTACTATGTATGTTTCATACTTCCTCTCATATAAAATATTAGGGATTAGCTCTCTTCACCTCCATCTGTGTAGTTGTTTTTTTCCTATAAAATTCAATAACAAGAAAAAATCCAATGCATTTATACTCACAGAAAACCAGTCATGCAAAGCATTCCTTTATGAGAGATGGTTACCCTGAGTCAATACTAATACAATTACCTACTTGAACAAGCTCAGCTACTCTATGCATTACCTAATTCTGCCTCTTTAGATTCTTGCTTTTTTTTCTGTAAGGTTCTTTTTCTGTATTCTCTTATTCTTGTGTTTTCAAGAACCACCACGAGCTAGAAATGTAGAAGTACACACTGTTGTCATGGAAAATCTGACTTACCTATACAGATATCTTACCATCATTGTAAACAAAAAACAGATGCAAGATCTGCAAACTGTATTTACAGCTCTGAGACACAGTAGTCTGTTTGGTAGAGTTGGCTGGGAAATATTTTTTTCAGTCTGTGAAAATCTTGAAATAGGCTCTTCTTATTCCCAACGGGACAGAAGTTTTCGTTATTCCAGGTGGGACAAAAGCTGCTTCTCCTTTTTTTTGAGGGGCAGGGAGATGAGTGGGATGAGAATTGTCTCTGTTAAATTATTAAATAAAAAGAAATTAATTTTAGATGAGTACCCGTGTTTTACCTTAATCTGTTCCAAATATTTGTTTCAATTTAAACTTCTTTTATATGACCTTTGTCACTAAATGGCAAGCAGTATTGAATTTAAAAATCAACATTTCTCATTTAGAGAATACTGAGAGAGGAAGATTTTCACTATTTCCTAATAGAAACTGCTTTGAAACTGATAGTTTCACATAAACCCCCCACTTTTGTAGAAATGGCATTTTCCAAAGAAAATTGTTTAGATTAAAAAGTGTGACTGGTCTTGTTTACCACTGATTCTCAAAGGTGAAGACTGATGTTTTTGGGTGAGTAACTGCTGTCACCCTCTGAAATCAATGGGAATCTTCTACTATTTTCTGAAGATTGAATCAATCATGTTTGCTAAGTGTTATGTGTCAAGATCATTAAAAAAAAAATCCCAACAACTGGAAATAGGTTTCTCTTCGTCTTTGAGACCTACTGAAGCTTGTCATATCCTGACTTGCCAGAAGTGTAATGGGAGCTGATTTAAATGATTGAACAACCTCTGTGCATCCAAGGAACCCGTAGCTGCCTGATTCTTCTTTAGTTGTTGTTAGAGGAAGTTACTCCACTGCACTACACCTGTGCGGTTGCATCTGGTGCTACAGAAATGTGAATTACCCTGGAGTGTTGCACTGATCACAGTTTGAAGTCACTTCAGAATGCACCTGTTAAGTCCCGGTCTGATTGTCAGGCTCGGGGAAGGTTTGTAATGATCCCAAGAGTGAAATTAAGACACAAACGAGGTCATATGCTGTCAATCAGACATTTTATTGGGTAAATATAAAAGAGTAAACCAATAGGAAAGGCAGGAAATATTAGGAGGAAATTAAGCAAGCATTCAGAGAGATAAGCAAAGGATAGTCACCACCATGGATCCAGCGGCATCCCGTTGGTCCTCAGTCTTCAGTCTTTCGGTGGTGGGTGGCCACACTCAGGTTTTGTTGTGCCATCTTTTATCCGGAGTTGGAGAGGGAGTTTGCCCTCTCGTTTCGGTTTGGTTACCCAGGGCAACATCACGTACGCAACACATGCACATCTAATCACACAATATGTATTGTTGGTGGGCAAGCGGCCTGGCCCGGATACCAGTTGGTGTCCTGTTCTTGGTGGTGCCTGATAAGCCAAAGAGTGGCCTGCTGCTTCAATGGTCTGCCCTCTGGTCTTATCAGACAAAAGAGTGGTCTTCTCTCCGGTCTTATCAGATAAACACTCACAAGCAAGCTTTGAGACAATTGTTCTTAACACTTCAGTCTCTTACAGCACCAGAATCCAATTGTGATCCACATCGGAGAAGCGAGTGATAAAGATGCTCTTTTACCACAGCAGTTCGTCTCTGAGTAGTGTTATGACCAAATTTAAGTCTGTGTCATTATGCATTGCCTGCCTAGCATTCATCTGAAATTTTCAATCACATACTTAGTAAATTAAACCTCATATACTCCCTGGAGAACAGAGGAGAAACCCCATCCCCTCTCCAGATGCCTACCTTAATCACCAAGTCACAAGCCATGCTCTCTCAGGTCCCTGTGAATATCAGTTATTCTACGCAGAGTGGAACAGCTTCAGCAAAGGTGGCCAAGAGAGACATTCGGAGTGCTCTATAACTTGGACATTATGGCACTTTCATAGGAAAACAAGCTCAGACCTTTAAGGCAAAAGAAGCAACTGGGGCACTTGTGTCCTGGGCTGCATTCAAACTCAGATCGTTATCAGCAAGCTGTTAGGTAAAACACTTATCAGGAGCATCCAGCAGGCCCGGCAGAGCTTAGCCTTGAACCTAATCTAAGCAGCCTCTTAGCAGTACACTAGTCACAAGACCACTGCTGATATTAATATGCTTTCCTCTGGTGTTAATCGTTATTTAGAAATAATCACTGCAGTATTTTTTTATTCACGCAGAAGGAATGAGGGTAGAGCATCCCTAACGCTTGCTGTGTCACGAGGGGAATGCGAAGCAGTAGTTCTTTAGGAAAGCATACTGCTGGAAATCTGCATCGGCTCAATCACTCTGCAGCTCACAACTGTGAAATGGCCTGTTTCGTCGAGCTTGTCAGCAATGTGCATCATTCCGTTGACAACGCAGAAAGCTGGGGTTGGCTCACGCACAGCTATTTCCAGTTGACGAGTTGGTTCAATTGATACATTCACTTTGGGAAATAAAATAAAAATATTCTCAGTTTGAGTGAGGCTACACTGCATGAATATCTACTTCATCAAAAAGAGAGATGATGACTGCGGACAAGACAGGGCATGGTTAGCAGGAGGGAGAAGAAAGAGGCAATATATCTTTTGGAGGGAATTGTTTCATTCATTTTTCCTTGATCTTTTTGAAGGAGGGTTTCTTTCCTTTATTGGTCATATATCCCACTTGAAGCCAATGGGAATCTGTGCTTCCACCCTTTCCCCTTTTCCCACACACACTGCATACACTGCACAGCTATGGGTGTAACTTAACTGTTGTGCACAGACTGTATTTCTTGTCCAAAGAAGAGGGATTATTTTGTAAATATAGAATTAAAGACTCAGGAATTAATGACTCTCTTTGATAGTCAAAAGAAGTGCAGCTGGATACAGGAGGGGACCGATCCTTGTAAGGTTACAGGGTACCATGGGCAAATGTAATCTCTAAAAGAGTTACAAAAGAACAGGAGTTATGGATCGGATACCTAGCAGTAAGCTTCACTCCGCTGCTTGGATTCTGGTGCCTTCTGGAGCAAAGCAGGTTGGTTTTTGAAGTTGCATGATATAGCATTAATAAGAGCAACCCATGGTTCAGCACTGCTCTTCTAGGCAGTACTTCATCATTTTTTGGTGCAGGGAAAGAAGGAGCTCTTGGCTTTTTTAAAAAAACGTGGCACGCACAGGAGGAATTCTTCATGTTTTATGTAGTCAGTTGCTGCTAGTTTTTTCTGCCACTGGCATTCAGTCTCCTTCGTTATTGCTACATTTGCCACAGGTCTAAGTGCATAATAACGATGCAGTACATGTTAGCAAAAAGATCAGAGTGGCCTCTCGCTATATAACTTGCTGCTATAGCTGCTGCAAGAACCATTTTCTATTCTTGTTTCTGCTTGGAGGAGAATCTTTCCTGAAAACCTTTAAATAAATTAAATACTCCCAGTATGCACCATTTAGCGTCAAACTTTCCTATTTTAAGATGATTTTTCTCCTTCCCCTTTGTACAGAGTATGTATCATTGGTAACTTTACAATCCTGCAGTGTTAATCAAATGATCCAAACAGTGGGCTTATTTTGTTTCTAGTAGAGATACCAATCCTTAATTACCCCAGTATTGTTTTAACTACCTCAGCACATCCTTATCTGTTTTGCTGCACTTCATTTCATATTACACATTTCCAGTTGGAGACTTGACAGGAGGCAGAAGCAATCAAACCATATTGTCTGGCGTAACAGTGGGGAAACTGCCATGTCTCTCATGCAAAAGATTAATAATAGACTGTGTGCTGTCTTTGTAAAACAAAAACATGTCTCGCTTAAACGGCTTAAAAGTTACATCCTGTGTGATGCTGTCAGTGTGGGGGCCCAATGTCAGACATCTAAAGGAGTTTTAATCTTTGAAGAGGCTTTTTTTTCCTTGTAAATCATACTGTAAGTTCCTGCTGCTGATCTCAGGGCAAGATGCTTACATTAGACTGTTGCTGCAGATGGGAAGGGACAAACTGTTGCTGGGCAGATGAATGTGGAAAGCCACAAATACTATAGGTGGAGAGGGAATAGCCTGCTATTGCCAGGCGAGGGAGCTGTTTAGGTACACGCTTGAATTTTAGATCCAGACATTCTCTCTGGAATATAGGGAGCCTGACTGCATTACTGCTGCCCTAAAATACCTGTGAGAGCCAGGCATTTAATTGCTAGGTGTCGTGGTTTAACCCCAGTTGGCAACTGCGCACCACACAGCCGCTCGCTCACCCTCCCCCCCACCAGTGGGATGGGGGAGAGAATTTGGGAAAAAACAAGTAAAACCTGTGGGTTGAGATAAAGACAGTTTAATAGGACAGCAGAGGAAGAAAAAATAATAATAACAATAAAAGAATAACAAAACAAGTGATGCACAATGCAATTGCTCACCACCCGCCGACCAATGCCCAGCCCGTCCCCGAGCAGCAATTGATACCCCCCAGCCAGCTCCCCAGTTTATATACTGGGCATGATGCCATACGGTATGGAACAGCCCTTTGGCCAGTCTGGGTCAGCTGTCCTGGCTGTGCCCCCTCCCAGCTTCTTGTGCTCCTGGCAGAGCATGGGAAGCTGAAAGGTCCTTGACCAGTGTAAGCACTGCTTAGCAACAACTAAACCATCAGTGTGTTATCAACATTATTCTCATACTAAATCCAAAACACAGCACTATACCAGCTACTAGGAAGAAAATTAACTCTATCCCAGCCGAAACCAGGACACTAGGTCTGACAACAGCTTGGAAAAACCTACATAGGTGCTCTCTCCCTCTTTGCTGTGTTTGATCTGAGGAGGTAGGGATATGTCCAGAACTATTAACTGGAAAAAATAGGAGGAGTAGCAAGATTTAAGAAGAGGCAGCAAAAGTTTATTTGAGAGTCTTACTCACAGAGCTGTTAAGAAAGACTTCAGAAATACATGAGGTCACTCTAGGGACTGATTTTCAATCCAGGAGTATAACTACTCCATATTGCATTTTCTGTGATCCATCTAGTCCTAAATATCCGAATTAAAGGTAACGCAGCACAGAAGCACTGGATTTTATTAATCTCACCAGAGTACAGAGAAATGGCTAATCATAAAAAAATTTGCAGGTGGTGGGGAGGAGGTGAATAGAAAGTACTGGCGATATGCTTGCAGGGAATGTATAATCTTCATTAGAAAATTCAAAGCCTGTCTGCTTGGCGTGGATCTTAGCTGTGTAGCAGTTTGTTTAGTGATGATGGAAAGCTCACTCTACATTAATTCCTAATGGATTATTGCAAAATGTTCTGTAATGATGACGTGCTTGAGCTGTTAATTGATTATGAAATGCCTTAAGAGCTTTATGAAAAGCGTAAGATACAATTATTATTGGATCATGCCGCTCATTAACTTTAAAGAAAATAAATGTGCTGTAATTCCAACTGGCCTGTAAATCTCTTTTGTTTGGAAATAGATTCATGTCACCCTCCTTTTCTCTGGTAATATCAATGTCTGCTGCTTGTTCTAATGGAAATATGTTCAGGGAGTTTAGGGGCCTGAACCAATCTGACTGAAGTCAACTGGAGTTGTTCCCATTGACTACAGAAGGAATTGGAGCAGTCCTTGTTTGGTTTGTTCAAATGCTCCCCCAAAAAAGGTCTGTGGCAGAGACACAAATGTTTGAGGCACAGCAGCCACAAAACTCTCTGAAGAGAGGGGACGTGAAAATTCTTGTTTCTGAACTGGGAGCATTACTTTATCCTAGAAGTGTTTCAGACTCCTAGCAGTCTTTTGTTATAAAAATAAATTTTGCATAAATGGTGAGGTATAGGAGACTGGGACTACATTTGCAGTGATAAAGCTGTGCACATTCATTTGGCCACTCCCGCAGTACATGTGCAAACTACTGTCTTACAGCACTTTACATTGTGTTTTGTAAGGTAAATCCTGTGAGTAAGCTTACCTTGGCAGCGTGCATTTTCCTCTGTTCCTGGTCCGTGCTTTTGAAAGCCGCAAGGACAACTAAGAGAGTGCAATTCTGAAGGAATCAAAAGCCTATACTCTTGGTTAAGCACTGGCCTGATCCTGTCATATCCCAGATTGACTTGCCGTTTTATATTATGACAACCCTCTGCTAGGAAGCAAGCTTAACAGGAGGCTGAGTGCTTTAAATGTGGGTGAATGTAACCCCGGGGTGAGTTATTCACGTTGCAGATCTGGTGATACACCGACCCTGAAAAAGAATAGTCTCTCACCCTGTGGCTCTGTGACCGATGTGGGGGAGAAGGCAGAGAAGGGATGGAGTGGGATGGGGACACATCCCCCCCACATAAGAGTACAGATCCATATGTAAATCACAGATTTTCCCTAGAGAGAATGTATCTCATTATCTGTAGCTCAGCTTTTAGCATCTAGACCTCGTTGTGTTTTACTAGTGCAATTAATTAAAAATAAAAGTGAATATGCCTTACCTTAAATAAGCAATCATCAGCCAATGAAATAGAATTCACCTTCATGACTATTTGGTAATACAGTTCAAGAACCAGGAATTCCATAGGCTTTCTAATTTATTGTACAGGAAAGCTGTTATTACTGTTTACAAAGGAAAAGTTTTCCACACAAAATCTGTTAGACTTGCCAGCATCTCTCATGCATTTAAGTGCTGCCATGTGAGACAGATAAAAATCCCACCTGATGATAAGCTGTATTAGGAAAGAGGCATCTCTGACAGAGAAAGAAAAGCAGCACTTGTGGATAATGGAAATAATGAAAGTGTGATAAGTATTTTCCAAATTCCCTTTGCAAATTGGGATTTTGAATATTAATTATTAGTGAATATTTTGGCAACTTAACAGTGATGGTTACTTACACACTACTATAAATAATCAATCCATACTTTTTAAAATGCTGCCTTTGATTTTTGAGATTAGTAGGGTTTCCTCAACCTCTGATTCTCATCTCTGCAAATGTTTGGAAATGGACTACAGTCTCTAGAGTTTTGCTAAAATCTGAATGGATTTAATTTTCTGGCTCAAAGTCGGTCTTGCAAAGACTTTTACATAATTGATTTTCTTGTACACTTACCTTTGGAAGGCGTTTAATGTGAAAAACAATTTTGGAAGAAATAAATGTTCTATTTCCCATTTAGATTTTCAGATTTTAAATATTTAAATATTTCAAAATTTTCAGAATAATATCAAACCCCATTGGAATATTAGTTTTAATTTCAGCAGACCAGATTCCATATGAATTTGCATCTGTGTAGTGTCAGTGATATCATAGAATCGTAGAATCGTTTAGGTTGGAAAAGACCTTTAAGACCATCAAGTCCCACTGTTAACCCAGCACTGCCAAGTCCACCACTAAACCATGTCCCTAAGCACCACATCTACCCATCTTTTCAATACCTCCAGGGATGGGGACTCAACCACTTCCCTGAGCAGCCTGTGCCAGTGCCTGACCACTCTTCAGTGAAGTTTTTCCTAATATCCAACCTAAACCTCCCCTGGCGCAGCTTGAGGCCATGTCCTCTTGTCCTATCACTTGTTACTGGGGAGAAGAGACCGACCCCCACCTCGCTACAGCCTCCTTTCAGGTAGCTGTAGAGAGCGATAAGGTCTCCCCTCAGCCTCCTTTTCCCCAAACTAAACAACCCCAGCTCCCTCAGCTGCTCCTCACAAGACTTGTGCTCTAGACCCTTCACCAACCTTGTTGCCCTTCTCTGGACACGCTCCAGCCCCTCGATGTCCTTCTTGAAGTGAGGGGCCCAAAACTGAACACAGGATTCGAGGTGCAGCCTCACCAGTGCCAAATACAGGGGGACGATTGCTTCCCTAATCCTGCTGGCCACACTATTTCTGATACGTATCACTGAACTGGTTCATGAAATTTGGCCTCCATGTTTGTTTCTGACCCAGAAAGCAGTTTTTCAGTCTGCAGATCTGATATTGTTTCACCTGGAATATTCAAGATTTAGCTACAGTTACCTTCTGACCTGATTTCAAGAAAGAATTTGAATTCTTAGGGTAGCGCTCAGCCATGGTAAGGGGACACTGGCCAGTGCAGTCAGGGCCCGTTCAACCCGTAAGGGCCAGTCAGAACAAGGAGATTAATGAGTGGAACTTAACCTTCTTTTAGGTGGGTCTTACACATGAAGCTCGGTATTGATCCTCTGTGTAAGGCTGAATTTCAGCTCTAGTTCCAGACTTGCAGTGAGTATATTATAACTGACAGCTAAGAGTTTTTATAATGGATACATTAGAAATAATTTAACTAGGAGACATGATAGCTGTATCCGTAAGAGTTTTCAAGTCATACTGCTTCAGAAATAATGCTGTTGCCACCACTTACTTGGGAATGAACACATATCTTGCAAAAAGATTTTCTATTTTTGCAGAAATAGTGTAGACCCCTAATTTCTGCAGAGCACTCTGTCTAGAGAAGTCAGCAGACTCCCACTTTACTCCAGACCTCAAATGCTGACAGGTACCACCAGGACTCTGGAATAACTGTAAGTGGAAAGTGAATTCTGGGTATTCATATGTAAATTGAAATCACTGATGTCCCATTGTGCTTTTGCTTTCAAAAAAATGAGAAAAAAAAGAAGAAAACCCCCAAACACAATGAAGTATTTGCATATAAAAAGGCTTTTAACTTACATTCTTTGCTCATTGGCAATCTTTGGAAGCCCATTATTCTTTGCTGCTATTAAATTTACTCAGAAAAACATTCACATTTCTGGGCAAGTAGAAGTTCATAAAAAATAATTTATTCTTGTTCATTTATTTCCATAGGATGCAGACCTTTCTAGACACAGGGCAATTATTTCTAGACACAAGTAGGAGAACAATGTAAGATTCTGTGGTGGTGTGGTTTTTTTTAAATTATCCTAGCTAAAGGTTTAAAGATGCTATTTCAGTAGAAACTCTTATTATAACAGCAAAGGAAATGTGTATGTCTTCAGTTTCTAATCCTGAGTGTGCAGCTTTGTGACCAGATAACCATGAGCAAATGGCTTATTCTTTTGAGGACTAATATTGGTCTTATTTCTACTGGTGTAAATCTGGAATAACTCCACAGAAGTCAGTGGAGTTACAATGCTAATCCGATGTTGTTACCTTATCTGTAAAAGAGGGACAAGGATATTTCGTTAATGTTGACTCTTCACTGTGTAAAATGCTAATACATTGTTATTCTTAGTGCAAAATTTGTACTGTACAGGTGAAAGAAACAGTTAACACACAAGGTATTCATGCTTAACCCGCTCTGCTAAAGATGAATCGTAATATATTGGCTTTCATTACAGCACCTCAAGCAATTTTCCTGTGACTACTTTCATTAGGGAAGGAAGACTGGTCTATTCTATTAGGAAAGCAACCAGATGCATGTAAATAAATTAACGCCAAAAGATTACTAAGTGTAAAATGTGCATATGTCCTCCACTATGCTGCTTGTTTGTGTACAGGTCAAAAGAGAGCATTGTAAGTTTAAAATAAGCAGCTTTGATTCTACTATGCAATTCGTTGTTATATATACACTGAGAGAGAACAAAATATACACAGAGAAAATGGTGGACAGATAAATAATTATTGCAAGAAGTGATCTGCAGCTTTCAGGCAATCCTTTTAACATTTTTCTGTCTCGTTATTTCTGTATATAAATGAGAAACATCTTTGTAAGAAGTAGCAAGGGTGCCAGGCATGAAAGCCCTAGTATATGTCTATCCAATGCAAACAGGAACATAACTGTTTAATTCTTAATAACTCAGAACTAGTAATTTATGAAGTGATCATAGCCTGGGACACTGTCACAAAGCAAGTAGGGGCAAGTAAAACTGCAATAACAATAATTTCCACTCCTGTTCTGAGGTTCATGCTGGTAGTTCTCAATGCATTTTTCAAAAATGGGTGTATTATTCCCATTTTGCAGCTGTGGAAAGTGATCCCACTAGGACAAGTGCCTTGCCTAAACGAATCAGCTGGTGAACAAGGTGGGAGGAAGCCATGCAGCCGAGCGCAGGGAAGAGAAGGGTGGGAGTGGGGCAGCCATTTCCAGCTGCAGCCATCCCACAGAGCTGCTCCCAGCTCTGCTCTAACAATTGGGAAGAGAACCTTGGCCTACCAGCTCCCATCATCTAGTCACTGCCATTAGATGAAAGGTAGAAGACAGAAAGGTACCACATAAAAAAGCATCAGCTTGTTAGAGAACCCTTCCTTGTGAATGACTGTCTCAAGTGTTTGAATCTCCTTTATTTTTCTCCAAATACCACTCTTCTCAGCCATGTGTTAACGCTGACATTTTGCATTGCATCATCATCTACCAACTTACCAGTCTGCTCTGCTAGTGCTGCAGTGACAAGGAGGCCAAATGAAGTCCTTCCTCTGTGTTGTTTTCCATGCTCTAATCTTTCCACTACGGTTCGCTAGGTTCAGCTGTGATCTCTTGAATTAGGTCTGTAGTACACAGCTTTCCAGCGTGGACCAGGTCAGGTTTCTGTAGCTTGCAAGGTCTAGTGAATTCAGACAGTAATGGCTGAAGCTTCCTTCTGTCCTAGCCAGCATGATTGTGTCCAGTGAGATATTTTTTCCAGAGAAAAACATTGTTAAACCAGTTCTGTATTAACCAAAAATGTTTTTACACTGAACTCTTGAGCTGGCAATGTAGCTAGAGTAGCTTGGACGCCAGCTGCCAAGTATTTACACAGGATTGCAAGCTGGCTTGTTCAATTCATGCTGATAGCTACGTTGCTACTGGTTCCTCAGTCATCATGCTACTTAGCTTGGTTTTATTAACGTGATGTAAGAATATGCTAGACTTATCTTTGTTGCCAAAACATTTGCAAGAAAAAAACAAAGATATTACAGCAATCATTGGAAACTACACACTGGGAAAACATTTTATTTCCAAAATTAGGCTTTTGTATACTCACGTGCTAAAAGGAAAAGAAGCAACAATATTTCCTAGAAGGTTTTAATTTAGGAAAGAAATTAATCAAGTAACTTTTTCTGTAGCCTCTATAAATTAGTAATAGCACTGGTTTGACAACTTGTCCTGAAAATGAGCTCATTAAATCTAATTGGACACACTGTATGGCAAAGAATCGTATGATAAAACTATGAATTTTATGTCCAATTAGAAAAATACTCTGTGGTGTTCAGCACTGATTCCAGTGGTGGATGTCTGCCAAAATACATTTAACTAAAGTGTACATGTGGGTTAGATTAATACATTTTGAGATAGAATCAGCCCTGACAACAGGGAAGTCATCTATTAGAGGCAATAACTCAAAGATCACAGCAAAATTGCTTGCTAAAAGAAGTCATAAACTCTGGAAAGTATCAATGTTTATTAAAATTTATTATCTCTGATTTAAATTGATGTCTTAGTAGAAGAGATGAAGATTTTCTTAAGATCTTGTAACTTGACCATAGTGAATCAGAATGAATGAACACATGCCTTACAAGTAGAAAGTAGGGCTTATATCCTCCCCTACAGTCAAAAGCAAAGGGAAAATGCACACTTAAATGATGCAAGGATAAGATCTAGAGTGCCTATTTATGCACTTCTTACAGACATCACAAAGGCTGGTCTCAGCAGGGTGAATCAAAGAAGTGAAATTACACGTGTAAGGTCCGTATTCTCAAAGAAAAGAATTAGACGCTTGCCAGTGTAGCCCAGAATGCCACACAAGGGCTTGCTGGCTGGCCGGTATAAAATCCTGAGGAAAACACGTGTCTGAGCACTTCTCTTTTCCTTGCCTTTGGAGCTTCTACCCGCTCAGGTACACAGCACAGAGCCTTCCCCTCACTGTAGTGGGCTAACTGAGCATGGCTCATTCTTTCTAGAGGAATGTAATGGCTGAAGGACAAGCCTAAACTGGGGTCTCAACTCCCTCATTAGATTTGAATGTTCATCTCATGATTACCTAATGTAAAATGCATTGATAGTTCAGAGCACAGCAGAGAAGAATTCAATCTTTGCCTGACTTCCAGGTCCCCTCACCTTTCTGTCTCATGCCTCACCCATGCCTCCAGGGTCTGGCACCACCTTGTCTGCTTGCTTTCCAGTCTCAGTCCTGGATGCATAGCAGCCCAGTTGGCATAGGGCATGCCCCAAAGAGACCTCCCTAGCCTGAGACAGGGCATTTGCAGGCTAAGGATCAACCCCAAATCTCCACTGCCCTAGGTAACTGCTTTGATCACTAAGCAACAGCACTGAAGAAGCAACAGTAATATCACTTTTAAATAGGGTAACTTGGCTGTCACACTTTACACTGAAAAAAATACAGTCCTTGTGTGATATGTATATATGTTTATAGCTCACCTAGTCATTCCTGGTTGCATCACGGTGGACTTCTGTTTTCACAGAGTAGGCACCTACTTTCACAGAAAAGAACAATAAACAGAAGTCTCATTTGAAGCATTGAGAGAGCTTCCAAGTCAAGTAGGAGCATGCCATCTCTAAGGGTAGGTTTTCTGAGCAACACAGGATTTTGAAGATTAATTTCTTAAGTTCTTCCCAGCTTCTTGTCTCTAGGCCCTGAAGGAATGTCCCTAGAACTCCTCCTGACCGCAAGGCATGGGATGTCCTAACAGGCCAGGATTTGTTTTGCACCGGCACTCAGAGTGTTGGCTAAAAAGAAATAGCTTCTTGAGAACTTGGCACAGGGTAATGCTCGCATGGTGAATTAGATCTCTCAAACAGGATGGCTGGTTGTTGTCGAGATGGCAATGAGAGTCACCATTGCAAAGGGTCCTTGCAACGGCATCTTAACTGGATCATGTGATCCAGCTCCTTAAACAA
Organism: Theristicus caerulescens; assembly: GCA_020745775.1. NCBI lineage: Eukaryota > Metazoa > Chordata > Aves > Pelecaniformes > Threskiornithidae > Theristicus > Theristicus caerulescens. The sequence goes on along the minus strand of CM036559.1, from coordinate 121,229,754 downwards.
CTGTTTTGCTCAATTCTTAGGTAATCTAACCGGCCTGTGGTGCTACATAACCACTCCAGCACATATATGATCCATTTCTACAGATTATTTTAATCTCCATAAAAAACATCTCCTAACTGTCGTAAGTATGTACAAAGGTCCTATGTGACAGGTTTTGCATATGTAGGAACAGTTTCTACTGCCTGTTCGCAAGTGTCTATGTAAAGCTTGGTCAGTTCTGCAGCAAGAACCATGTAAGGGAGTCTCTTGACCAGATTCTCCACCCAGAATGTTAATCAACACACTTAACCATATAAATTGATACAGGGACAGCAGGAGCTGTCTGGGGAAATCTCTAGAACTGCCCAAAATTCCTACCTGGAGAGCTTTTGTGAAAGTCAAATTTTTAATTGTGAAGGTAGCTGGAAGTCCAGTCAATCACTTTGTCTGAAGTCGGTCCATTGTTGCAGATCAATCTAAATCATCACAGATGACTAGCTGTGGAGCTCCTAGGCCACCCAGGGAATTCGTGACTTACGGGCTCTGGGTGTGCACACAGGTATAGCCCTGACACACAGCTATATCACAGTTGCAATTAAAGGACAAACTTGAGTTTCATACCGGCAACTTCAGCTCTTGCCACATTTCATTAGCTCAGTGTCCAGTCTGTATGGTCAGAAACTCTTCAGTATGCTTCAATATGCTCTTCAAATGCCTTCCTTCTCTGAATCAGGATTTCTCAGAACAAAACCTCATATTAAATCTTTAGTAAGGGAACAGAGTATTTTAGAATAGAGATTAAAATACCATATCTACTATGGAAGCTAGCAAACAAACAAGAAACTTATGTTTTCAGTAAATCTAGATATTTGTGCATCTCCCATCACTACAATATCTGAATGAGTCATTGCCTTTATCTGTCATTAGTATTAACCTCATTTTATACTTGGGTAACTGAGGCTCAGGTTTTTTGAGTCCCAGTCTTCCACTAGCTCAGGCATTCTGTTCTTACTTGGTTATTGTTTTTTCTACTAATGTTGCTTTTACAGGTAAGAAAAGAGAAGTGAAAAAGAAAATCAAGAACATAAACGTCGTCTAATTCTGTCTCCTTCATTCTTAAACCACTTTTCAATTACATGGAATAAAATTTAACTTTTAGCAGAGGACTGAGCAATAGACCTAAGCACACTGACAAGTGATGATTGGCCTTGTGTGCTTAGAATTTAACCTTGGTCAATCTTTTTCATCCAAACAATATCACTGTCTGGCACTGATTTGTGCCTAGCTGTTCTTTGCCACCTGCAGAGGAATGAGATGCCTGACCAGTCAACCCAGTCTGCGTAAGAGGAAGCTAACAGATAATGTGCAACAGAGCTTTATTTTTTCCCCAGTATGTGTTTACTCTGCATCACAGAAAATCCGTTTGTCAAATATTAATTGAATTCTCCAACATTTGGCATATTTGCATAACTATTATGAAATGGAGCATTATCTCCCTTGGTATTATACCCATTTGCCTTAGATGGTGTCTCTTTGATCCATTAATCATGTTTCCTGTATCCTCCCACAGAAGCTTAATTGCTCACATCCAGCAGAACCCACTCACAAAGAAAGAAATTAGCTCTATGTAAATCTAAGGTTATTACCTTGCCTCTATAAATGTAAAACAATTAAATTATCCTCTAAAAAGGACAGTGATAAAATTCCAGATGAGCATGGATCACCCAAGGAAGCAGATTGAGGCAATTTTATTGGGCCAGTGGGAAAAAAATGGTTTTGCTTTACCAAGGACGTTACTGGGGCAAATGATACTGCTGTCCATGTCTTCCTCCACTACCGCTGCCGTCCCCTTTACTGACTTCAGTATTACTTTAATATCTGAAACAAAGGGCCAGATTCAACAGATGCCTCAGATTTTAGGGCTGATGTAGGCTCGTACTGCTGGGTACATCACCTAGGCATCGCTGGAACCTTGAGGTATGATCTAAGGATGTGAGCACACCAATAGGGAACCACTTAAAGTCAAAGGTGCAGCTATCTAGCACTGCCTTATAGGAAATACTGAGAAAAGACATATAACTTGAATTCTACCTCTCAGACCTGTGGGCATATGCTTTCCAGAAAATATATCTTTAGCCTCAAACCTCTACTAAATATAGGAACCCACATTTTCAAAAAAAAAGCTGGGCAAAGCTTTTTTTTTTTTTTTTCCCCCAACAGGAGCAGGCGGTAGGAACTGCATTGACTTAACAGCAGTTTGGTGGTCACAGCACTTGTGGAGGAAGTGGGAAAGATTCAATGTTTTTTCATACAAGTCAGAGTCAACTCCCACAGGGATGTTTTAACCACCAAGCATAACTCTTTCTAGGAAGATGGGATCATCTGTCTCTTCCTGTGAAGCCCTGCTGCTGTGCAAAACGTAATTCACTATTAATTTGGCCGTAATGAGAGTGAGCAGATGACTCTAAACAGGCTGTTCAGACAAAACCATGGAAAATGAGAGGTCTGGGCTTCAATTGCCTCTTCTCTCCAGTCACAAAAGAAAATAGTAGCATGTTTTGTGCAGAACCCTGTGCAGTTTTTGTGTTGCATGTACTTTGAGTACACTAGATGCTGACCTGTATAAAAAAAATGTAATTCCTGAATCTTGTTCAGGTTTAGATTTTGAGCCATTCAGTCTTGTCAACAGTAGAACAGCTTGAGCATGTAAAGGTCAGCAAATCTAGAAGCTCAGGGATCTTTAGGATTGAAAAATGCTAACTACTTCTAGACTTTAGTAGGTTAGCAAGGCTTTTCAGGATCGGGATTCTGGGACTTAGTTCCATTTATCAGATCGATCCCAAAGAGACTAAGCCAAGATCACACACACACAAACCTATGGTCTCGCAGAAAACTGAAGCTCAGACTCCAGTTTACCAGACTAGCATCTAAGTCATTAACCAACTTCCCTTCCACATTTTCTTCTCTCAGACTTGACTCTAAATTTACCACTTTGCAATCACGAAAGACCCTTTGTTCTTTCATCCCTCCTTTGTTTCTATAATAATTAGCAAAACTATGACAGAAAATGTCGCCATGTCTGTAGAGAAATTGGTTTCTGTTAAAAAGAGTAAAATGGGAGCAATAAGAACCAGTATATCACTGTTCCACATTCACCACTTTCTTCTGAACACAAGTTTGTTCACTTTGCAGCTTTTTCCAAGTTCCTCCTCTTGGTGCAAATTCATTCACACTCCTTGTAAATTTTTCTTCACCATCCGCTCCTTTTGTAAGGTTCTCTTTGAAACATATTTCCTCCGTAAAGCCTTTTAATGACTCCATCTATATAATCAGTTTCTTTCTACTAAAGAAAACATCAAAGCTAATTTGTGGTAGAAGTGTAATCTGGTGTATCACAGGTCTGTCTGATCATATAGTCTGTTTGATTTAGGCTGTGAAGGCCTTGATCAAACCAGGCTCCACTCTTTTACACTGTGGACATTTTGCTGGTATTTCATAAACAATATTAAGATATTATAACAGATATCCAAGGATAATGACATGTACTTTCCTGAGAGGAGACCTGCGTTCTGTATCTTATCCTGTATGTCACCCACTGTAGAAGTTGTCAGAGATGGCAGAAGCCAGCAGTAAGGGAAGGGAGTATCTAGCACACATTTTTAGTTGCTTTATGTATCAATGACTATTAAGACATCAAAAGGGATTCTGATTGAATCAGTCATTAAGCTGGCAGGACCTGACCATTCACTTGTTCTTTATGATTTCATCCAGAACCTTTAACCTCTTCTTTGGCAATTTGTAGACTTAATGCCTTAAGCTGTTCTTCAAGATGTTCTTACATTAATTTTATTGCTTCCAGCACAGCATTTGGATGCACATCTGAGGGAAATTGAAGCTTGTGAAAACTCAAACAGCTCCTGTAAACAATGTAATAAACATAAGCAGTCAAAAGGAGGAGGCAAACAATACAAAGGTTAGAGGAAAGTAGGTTGGAAAAAAGTAATAATTTTGAAATCAGAAAAAAATTAGTTTTCTCCCAGTTTCATCTGTACTGCATACTGAAAATATGATGCTTACTAGTAATGTAGGACTAAACTAAAAAAGTGGTTTTAATCACATAAGGAGGACTTTTTCTACAAGGTAAAATTTTAAGCCATTTAAGAGATCTTGCTGGAGTAGAATCTGTTATTTAAAGGAAATACCAGAAAACCCAGCACTGTTCTATTTTCTGGTTGAAACTACCTGCAATAAAGCAAGTAACGTTCAGTATAGTTTCTGAAATTGAATAAAAGTAGATATTACAAGAAGAAACAAGGGAAGGTTAGCCAAACAAGATATGGCACAGTAGCTGAGAAAAGCTGGCAAAGACCAGCTGTAAACTCACTGGACTGAGCATAATTGGCACATAGTTACAAAGCATATTATAACAATTGGAGAAAATTCTATGTATGGTTCCAATGTGTTTTATAAAGCTGAACAGAGATTACAAGAATTTTAGTAAATGAACGCGCACACACCGAGTATGTGTTGTAGAATTCTGCATACATTGGCATCACTGAGTAATTAGGCAGACCGGTTCTGAGGACATGCAGCAGTATAGCTACACAAGGCTCCTTTTTGCCTATAAACACCTGAATCCAGATCAGTTCTGTTGGCTTCAAGCTTTGGGAAAGTTCATTTGTTTGAGAGTTTGAGAGCCCGTTCTAAAATGACCTTACGCAGCACCATGGTTCATACATGAATGATAAGTTCTTAAGTACGTGGTGCTGCTCCTACCATCCCAAGGCTGGTTGTTTTCCAGAGACCCAAACCATTAAGCTGGGCTATGGACACTGGGTGAAGTCCCAGGGACATTTGTGACAAAGAATGGGCATTGCTTAAGGTTGCTGTTGGTTCCCTAATAAGAGCTCTGGACCAACGCCATAAGAAAGCATGCTTTTTTTTTTTTGCTGTAAGACAACACCATTTATATCTAAAACCAGATATGAACTTACAGCCATTTCTTTGTCTTTCCATGACAATAATTTTAGGATGTGCATGGTATTTAATTTAATTACATGTAAATGCACTTTTAGCAGCTACTTAGCTATTTATGCCTCATATTTTGCTTCACTTTTTTTTTTTTTTAACTATAGCATCTTTTTTATGAATAGAATCTGCAAGTTGAGAATTTATGCAGGCACGGCTCTGGATACAGTTGCTTTGGTACCGGAAAGCATAGCTTTGCAGCCTTCTATTACGTGACGCGGACTATAATAACGAAAGCTACCCTTCCACATCTGTCAAGAAAATTTATCTCCAAATCAGTCTCAGAGAGAGACTATTATAGGCTGTACTTGCACGGGCTGACCATAGTAGATTAGTCAGTCTCAAAAATAAAGATTAGCCCTTTTTCCTTGTTAGGAAACTCCATCTATGTTTGAAAAGCTTACACGTAAAAAACGTGCTTAATGCAAACTATTTAACAAAAGCAGTTTGCAGTTTTGAGACTGTATGAACTGGAGGATTACAAACCTTTGTAAAACCACATCCTGTTAGCTCCTGGCGGTCAGGATAATGAGATGTCCAGTGTCAGGTGCTGAAAGAGAGAAAACAGCATGGGAGAAGTAATCACAGATCAAAACAAAATGAACCGTGAGGAAACATTTAAGACCATATGATAATGTGGTATGCGACATTGAGGAATACTGAATGCAGAGAAAGGCCAATTCAAACTGAGAGAAGTTCTCATCTCATTCAGATACTTCAGTAATCAGCAAGGAGACAAGAAACAGAAAACTGCATTACTGTCTAATGAGGTGTTAGAGGACTCGGGGCGGGGGAGTTAGTGTCTGAATATGACACTTTCTTTAAAGCTCTTCCTTCAGAGGTTTTCAAGGAGAATACTTAATTCTTGCAGGGTGCCAAGTCCTGCACAAGGGTGAGCTGTCAGGTGGTTGTACTGTTCCATTACTGGATCTCAGAAAACCTATAAAACCAGTGCTTCCCTGCTGAAGATGCAGAAAAGCCTGCCAGGTCATCCTTCCCCTGTGAGAGGGAGAGAAAGAAGTGGCCAGTTAAGAATTTCTAATGAAGAAAGGAGCAAGTGCTCCTGTGTGGCAGTAGAGGTATAGCTTGCGTATGCTGGTCTACTTGACCTGCCTACGAGGCAGGGAATCTGTTCTCTCAGGGCACACGAAGGCAACTCCAGTCCCACTGATCTTATATCCAGGCTTAACAGTCCCACGGAGCACACCAAGGCAACGTGCCTGTGCCCACATCTCTTGCAGTGCTTCATCAACTGATGGAATAAACATCCTCTGTGACAGGGAAGTGTGGACAGTCCCACTCTCAGAAGCCATCTTCTGGGACAGCAGAAGGCCTGTGCTGTGATCTGAGCTCCTGACCGCGTGCTGCAGGCCACCTCAGCAGCAGACTTCAGTCGTACAACCCCTCTTCAAACAGGTGAAACAAAAATTATTTCTTTTAAATCTGTGTTTTCATTTCACTGCAAGACATTTTTTATGTATGGAAAGCATTCTGTTCCTGAAAATAAATGCAGATTTTCCCCCAGCTGTCTTGGGAATTTGTAGATAACTCCTCCAAGTATCATTCTTTTCCCCCAGGAGAAATGCAACCAGTAATTGAAGCACAGGGGAGCCATTATCTCCCGTTTTATATATGCCTGGCTAATGGACCGATATCACTGCATCACTATTCACCTTCTGTAAAAGGAACACCATCTACTACACAAGGGGAAAGAATTAATGCAGGCCTGTAATACTGTGATTCTAACAGGTGCAGTAAAAAGTAGAACACATTACAGTATTAGAATGACTGTTTGCTAAATCCCTGTTTTTCAGTATATGTATGTAAATTAAGTGGTAGCAGAAAAAAATTCTGCGATACATTGACTAGAAAACACCCTTGAAACAAAATTCTTACCCGGCATGTGTGGGTTTCCTAATATCCCTTTTTTCCAATAGTATAATTGAGGAGCATATATTTGACCTCTTTCACATTTTATAAGTAGAGGATTCTAAAATCTATAATCTCAATTACTCTCTTAATAGACTGTGTTCAATTTTTTTTACCTGTTGACCTGCAGGATAAAGCTATTTAGAAGAGATGTTACTGTGGAGGGCACTGCCATAATGAAAATGCTGAAGGACAAAAAAATCCAATAAGGAGACTGGAAACCACATTTGGAAGCACACTGCTCACATTTAATTTATTCAATATGCATACTGTGAAACATCTGGGTGTCTTTAATGCACAATCAGGTATTAACTTGGTACCAGCTATTACAGTCAGCAGTTTGCTGCAAGTTGCAAGCACTTGACAGAAAGCAAATTATCTCCCTAACTGATCCCATAGCACAGAAGTCTGTGAATAAGGAGGCAGTTTAGCAGTAAAAGGCAGAAGGCAGGGGAGAAAGCATATTCAGCTGCTATGTTACCTCTTCTTCCTATGCTCATGTCTTTTGTTCTGCAATCCTGTATTTTTTAGTGTGTTTCCCATGCGGCCATGCATCCACATGCACCAAACCGCTAAGTTTTACCAAGTAATCTCGGCCCTCCTGGTTTCAGTCCTGTAGGGCACAATATGATGGTTTACTATGACGGTTAGCTTCTAGTATAAAATTGTTTTTTTCTTTTTCTAGAAGAAACTGTCATAGGAAGTAGCTGTATTTTGCAGTCACGTTTCAGTGCAAGACAATTATCTCTGTTGAGCCTGATCGGTTATAAATCACAAGCATTTCTTCCATTTTTGCAGCAGCAGCTCAGACCCTGGGAAGATACTCAATGCAAAGAAACAGGCTAGCACAGCCTCTCTTGCTTCATCCATATGTGCAGCGGAATTGTTTCTCTCAATGCGAATAACAAGTTTCTGCTCAGTTTTATGTTCCTCATAAATCAAGGATATCAGATGGCTCCCCTTTCAAATCCCAACTGCTGCAAGTCTCACACGTATGATAAATGGTCCCTTTCAGAAAGAAAACTAAAACACAAGGATGAAAGCAAAGCAGCAAACAAGTATTGCATCAGACTTACAAGGAGCAGACATTAGTTAAAAAAAGAGTTTTATCAGAGAAAGCTCAGCACTGGTTATGAGGTTGGGGTAGCAGCACAGACCCGCTCGTTGCAGATGTGGCTTCGCCAGCCATATGCGAGCCTGGAAGACAGGCAGAGCAGCGCTGCAAGTCCAGGGCGACTGTCGCAGTGTAAATTTACTTCTTCTACCCATAGAGCGCATCCAAAAAGAGCGTTGAACAAGAAAGTTACCTAGCAGTAACACTAGCGAGGTAAAACTAGCAGTGCTGAGATCGTCCTCTGCTCCCTCGCCATTTCTAGCGTGCGGGTGCCCCTCCAAAGCCGTGACTGAGGCCTGCTGATGTAGCGCCCTGAGAAAATCAGAGTAACGAACCCCTTCAACGCGGGCTGAGACTGCCTGATTACGTGGGCAAAACGTTATCCCCGTTTAAACCTGCCCGCGGGGAGGGACTGACTGGGAACAGCGGGACTGACTGGCAGGGAAAGCTTAGGCGCCAAGTGCCTGCCTTTCCCCCGCGCCCGTTTTATATTCGCCGCGTGCGGCCTGGCCGGCCAGTCACCGCTTTCCTCGGTTCCCATTGGCCACCAGGAGGCGGGGGCGGGGCTCAGCCGCGCTGGGAGGTGCGGACGGGTGAGCCCGGGGCGCTGGGCATGCGCAGGGGGCGGGGTCTGCTGTGGCGCTGGGTTTCCCGCTGCGCCCGCGCCCATTGGCCGCTCGGGGTGAGCGTTGGGGGGTGACGTAGGCGGAGGAGGCAGCCGTTGGGGGTGACGGCGGCGGGAGGCGCCATTTGGCGGCGGGAGAAGTGGCGGTAGGTGTGGGCAGCCCCGCCGCGGGGCCGCTCCCTTTCCCCGCATGGGCGAGGGCCTGCTCTCCTTCCCCTTCCCTCCGCATTGTCCCTCCGCGGCTCGGGCTGGTCCAGCGGTGGCGGTGACCGATGGGGAGCGGGCCCGCGGCCTGCTGGGCAGAGCTGCTGGCGGTGGGACCCTCCCTGGGACCCGCCTGTGCCCCTGCGTGCTCCAGCCTCCTCACGGCCCCCGAGGCAGCCGAGCCGCCCGCCTCAGGGCTGAGCTCCCGGCCGGGGCGCCGCGTCTGTCTTTGCTTTCTAACCCTGCTGCTTCCCTTCCCGCCTCTGGAGAAGTGCTTTTTGCTCGCTGTCCCGGGCAGGGTAGTGAGAGCCGTTAGCGTGGCTTACAGGAACCTCTCTGGCGCAGTGTTCCCGGGGAGGGCTGCCTTAGTTTTAACTGCCGTGTATTTACTGATTGCTTTGCACTGCAGCCGAACCTGTGCAAATGTTGACTGCTTTACTGTGGCGTTTGAATCATCTGCTTTTGCTCTTATTCTTTAGCTGTTAGATCTAGACTTTGTATTGTTCATCGTCCAGATTTTTCCTTTCGGGGGGGGGGGAGGGAATGTACTCATTTGCTTCTTAATTATGTGTATTGATAAACTTGTTTTGTACCTCATCAGCTGAATAAGGGAAGGCTAGCAGGAACCATGATATTCTGTCCCTGTTTATCCTGTAGTGAACCTGGGATTCATTGGCTTAATAACCCTGTACCAAAAGTATCTTATGGATACTGATTACATTTTTACACCTCACCTGATTTCTTTAGAGTTTTGTTATCTTTTTATTTTTGATACCGAAAAGAAATCTTTCCAGGTGTGAAATGTTGGTTAAATTGTTAGTGCTCTGTGGATTGTTCACTAGTAATAAGCTTTTGATTTTTAGAACTAAAGAATGGCTTTTGAAAGTCTTTGTTGGTTTGTTTTGGGAGAGTATTTTCAGGCATATAAATATTTAAAGATCAAATAAAGATTTTTTTGGAGGGTGGGCAGTTTTGGACTAGGCCGCATATCAGGCTGAAAAAGTTTTTTTTTGCTGTGCAGATGAAAATTATAATTACAAGGAAAACGAGAAATAATCTGTAGAACCAGCAGATTCTGGTTCCACAGTAAAATCTACAGGAAAACATCATTTGAAATGGCTGCTTATAGAAAACTTGAATAAAAAATTGTCAGTGAGCAATTTCAGCGTTCTAGTGAAATGCTTGGCATGCAGACTGTTGTTGGAGTTTCAGAGTCTTCAAGGCAGAAAACCTTGGACTGCAGTCAAAAATGTTAACAGACTCAATATCTTATAATTGTTATGAGAATATTTCAGTACCAATCACCTAAGTGGCCAGCCTGCTTTACTGTGTGGTGTGGTTTTCGGTAGGTTTTTTTTTTTTAATCTTCCCAGGAGTGGAATGGTGTTCACTATTCACTTTGCACCTGTGCTTGTCTGGTCCACAGTGTAGAATGTGAATGCGATACTGTTGCAGAGTTTGCTACATAACATAATAGTTCAAAAGCAGTGCATTTTGTGACTTGTAAAGACAGTGCCAATATTGTTGAGTGCAATTGAAACAGATGTGAACAGTTGTAGGTCACACTCCTAAACAGCATGATAGATTTATAAGATTATGGCAATATCTGGTTTTATGGCTGGTTTACCTTTATAATTTATGCACAATTTCTGTTTTTCTTGTTGTTCTCATAGAAGTTGGTTACTCAGCATTTCCAAAGATGAAGAGGAAAGTTGCAAAAGTTGGGAAACTGAGGCTTAGTCCTAATGAAGAAGCCATGCTTCTGAAAGAAGAATATGAAAGAAGAAGAAAACTGAGGCTACAGCAAGTATGCCTGTATTTTTGCACATTGTGTATTTCATTTAATAATGTAACATAATTTAGGAAAATTAACTGAAAAATTTATTTCATGTAAACTAAATTTCAGGGTCATAATATTGTATATTAGGTTTGTATTTAGCTTGTGAATTGCTTTGCTTTTCTCATGTTTATTTACTACTAAGCGCATATTTTGCTTGTGATACCTTCTCTGTTTGTTAGATTCACTTTGGCCTCTGTTCCAGAATCTCTTCTTCCCTGCCAGCTTCCTGGTATCTACCATTCTTATTTGGCTGTGAACATGCAGTTGTCTCTCTTCTGCTGATGGGTCACTTGTGTAAGGATTCAAACCTCTTACAGTGTCCCAGGTGTTCTCAGAGTGATCATGTGGAAAAAATAAGACAACTACTACTAATACAGAACTTCACAGCTTTCCACTAGACGAACTGAATTGTTACAATGTCATGGAATCATAGAATGGTTTGGGTTGGAAGGGACCTTAAAGATCATCTGGTTCCAACCCCCCTGTCATGGGCAGCGACACCTTCCTAGACACCAACTAGACCAGGTTGCTCAAAGCCCCATCCAGCCTGGTCTTGAACACTTCCAGGGAGAGGTCATCCACAGCTTCTCTGGGAAACCTTTTCCAGTGCCTCGCCACCCTCATAGCTCTAAATGTTTTAAGTACTGCTCCTTTTAGAATGTCTGAGTACCTTTATGTTCTTCAAAACATGTCTGTGGATCATCTCATCCTTCTTCCGTTTCTGTTCTGCTGTCCTGCTGTTAGAACACAGGGCTATTTCTCTATTTCTCTTCTTATTGTTTTCTTCGCCTTCCTCTGCTTTGTCCTACGCAAGCTGTTCAGGTCTTTCACGTCTTAAAAAATATACATCTTGAAGACATTTACTATATACTTACCTTTCACTCCTTGTCGTGGTTTAACCCAGCCAGCAGCTAAGCACCACGCAGCCGCTCGCTCACCCCCCCCACCGGCGGGATGGGGAAGAGGATCGGAAGGGCAAAAGGGGAAAACTCGTGGGCTGAGATAAAAACAGTTTAATAACTAAAGTAAAATAAAAAATAGAACAGTAGTAATACAAAGCAAGCGGTACACTGTACAATTGCTCACCACCCGCCGACCGATGCCCAGCACATCCCCCAAGCAGCGATCGAACCCCTCCCCGGCCAACTCCCCTGCTTATATACTGAGCATGACGTCACGTGGTATGGAATAGCCCCCGCCCAGTCTGAGTCAGCTGCCCCGGCTGTGCCCCCTCCCAGCCTCCCGTGCCCCTGGCAGAGCATGGGAAGCTGAAAAGTCCTTGACCAGTGTGAGCACCACTTAGCAAGTACTTAGCACTACTTAACAAGAACCAAAACATCAGTGTATCATCGACATTGTTCTCAACCTAAACCCAGAACACAGCCCCATACCGGCTACCAGGAAGAAAACCAACTCCATCCCAGCTGAAACCAGGACACTCCTCCTGGGCTTTTTTCTTGATATGTTTTTCACTTTAGCGATGAGAATTTTACTCAAAGTGGAAAACAAAGACTTAGTAAACAGACTTTAATTTATCACTATAGTTGCTGGTTTTCTTTAAACCATGTTGCATTGTAATTGGAGTCTTTTAATAAATTATTGTGTTGTATTTTCGGAGGGAAAGATATTCCAATCAGTTTTTGCATTTTGTTTATCAGTTGTATGTCGCTTTTTGGACTTAACTGAAACATTTAACTCATTAAATTTATTATTTAAATATTAATTTTGGAAAAAGGTAACAATAAAGTATTTTCTGAACAGATTGTTAATGGAATAGTAGATGAGATGGAAAGCTGAAAGGAGGGTAGAGTATGCTGTGGAAAGACTTGCTCCAAAATATTGTGCTTTTTTTAAGTTGCTGAAAAAAACATAAATGCTATTTCTACAGGTTAGAGAGCAACAGAAGTATATCGCCTTGCAGATAAGACAGAAAGTAAAGCAGAGGAGAGAAGAACAACTACATCAATTAGAGGAGGCACTGAGAGCTGAATGGCAAAAAGCACAGGATGAAAAGATGAAAGCCTTAGAAAAACTGTATTTATCAAGCTTAAGAGCGATTGGTGAGGGTCACCGACAAGCCAAGGAGAACGTAAGTCAAACAGCTTAATATTGTTGTCAGAGAAGTTCTTGATGTTCTAGAAATACCAAGATTGGTGTTTGATTTTTTTTTTAATATATTCTTGATCTTGCAGTCCTAGTACCTAAAAACCTACATTTTTTTTAAGAATGGAAACTTCTTAGAAATGTTTATGTACTTTTTTGCAGACATGTTTCCACAAGACCAGGATTAAATGGTCTAGCAGGCCCATCTGCTAAGGCTTTTGCTGTGCATACTCCTAAAGTTATTTTGTTTATGTTAGATTGTATACATATATGATAGTGTATGTTTGTACTTGACTAAATTGCACATGGTGAATCATTGTCTCAAGTATGCCAGTAATACAGTAACATTTTCCTCTCTACCATGTAACAGTATCTTTTCTATGGTTAAGAAAAGACACTTTTTTTTCTTCAGTGCTCAAGTGACATGGAAAGTCTTGGTAAGGGCTTCAGAGGCCTTTGCCTAGACTGCAAACTGGTGTCACTTCTTCTGCACCTATAAACCATTTTCACTTTCTTTAAAATCCTATAACTTATAATAATATATATTATTATAATATATTTAATATATTATATCATAATAATATATAATCCTATAACCTAATTCTGCACCTATAAACTATTTTCACTTTCTTTAAAATCCTATAACTTGTGTAGGCTCTCTTTCAGAGATCATTGAGGTTGTTGGGTAGGAATTTTCCATAGGTTTGACTCTGAACCAGGTTTATAGAAATCAGCAGTGCCACAGATTTCTTGCATGAATTTTGTAAACTAGCTTACTTCCTGAATTAGTCAGGCTTTTTAACCCAAGTAAAATAATATTATACTTTTCCATATCTCAGAGTCTCTGAATCAACTTTTTTGTCAAGTCCTTTTCGATGCTAGGGTGGATGAGTTTGTGGAAAACTGTGGTACCAATGCTATAGGAACAGAGAACTAATCATAAAGAAATGTTTCTGTTGAAACACAATTGTTGTAACTAATGACTGAAACGTAGTAACATGCTTTCTCTGTACAGTTTAGTCAGCATTTGCTAAAATGTGTAAATATATTTACATTACCCTCTTTGTCAAAGAGAAGCTAAGGTTTCCACATCAATATTGGGTTACATTGGCTGAGGAATGTGGCAAATTTGCTGTTGTTGGTGGTAGAGAAGAAGAGAGTAAAGAAGATGGCAGAGAAGGAAAAGTTAATTTGAAGTATCACACTGATAGTATGAGAAGCGAGTAAAATCCTGTATTAAGTGCTTACAATATTTTATTGTTAAGGAACCTGACTTAGAAGCTCTGGCAAAGCAAGCGGAGGAAAGGAAACAAAGAGCAGAGAAGAGACATAGGAAAGCCCTGAAAGAGCAGAAGTACCAAAAAGAAAAATTACTTCGTGAGCAAGCCCGGTATGCAATAGTTATCTAGTTCTATTAAGCGTAGAATGCATTTTACAATGTCACAAGGTGGAACGCAAAAATCTTGATGTTTCGTGCTTGGAGCTTTTTTTAATCTTGAAATTTTCTGGGTTAGAGAGTTAATGCTCATGGACAAAGCTTGTGGATTTTGATAAGAACTGTAGTTTTAAAACCAAGACAAAAATGTCAAGGAGTATGTCAAGTATAAGAGCTGGCCTTATAGACTCTGAATGAGTGGGGGGCTTTTCATCTCTATATCACTATTTTCAGTCCTGATTGTTGGCTGACAGCTATTCAGTGACATATGAAATTAAATGTTCTCAGGCCAGTTTCTGATGGAGAGTTACCCACTTGAAAAAAACGACCTATTGCATTTGTGATGGTCTTCCTTTTTAGAGTGTGTGTTTGTTTGCTTGTTTAAGCAGGTTGGACCAAACTTGAGCTGGCATGAAAAATGAGCTGTGTGCTCTTGGGGATAGTTGTACTGGACTAGAGCTGAGACCTATTGATTAAATACTTAATTTTGTCCACGCTTGAGCAATTAAAATGTGTTGAAATGATGCAGTGCTTTCTGAAAACTTAAGTGAAAAGCAGGGATTTTGCTTCTTTAGAAGCTAGTGTGTATTAACGTTTTTGCATTACTTCAAGAAATTAATTTTCCAGTGCTGCCTTCCAGCATAAGTTCTGTTGACTTTTCAGGGTGCTTCCCCATCCCTACTTCCCAAGCATTCAATTCAGGTACATCTGAATCTGTTTATTTTCAGCTTTGCCTTTTATTTTGCCCAGTGCTGTCATTGTTGCTTGAATAACTTTCCTCTTCTCTTGTGGTTTTTTCTCTTTTACGTATGTGGTATTTTGTTCGTTTTTCTGTTTTCCCCAAGACGAACAAATGCACGTAAACATGCTCTGGAAGTGGAAAGACAAAGAGCAGCCAAAGTTGCAAGCCTGCCACCTCCTCCGCCACGTCCACTTGAGGTATGTATCCATGATGCGATAGCGATCACAATTTCAGGGTACCATATAATGTAATGATTTATTTATTAGTCTGACTCCTCACAACAGGATATCCAAAATTGCTATCTGCATACTATAAGGAGAGTGGTTCAGCAAAAATCAAGAAAATGAATGAATTATGTATTAGTAGACTTCCTGCTACTAAGCTTTGGTATTTGTTTATTTCTGATCTCGTTATGTGTGGATTTTATTTCTTGTCATCCAAGATCTTATTTTTGTGGTTAATCTGTCTTAAACTTTATCATGATCTAATTTTCCTCTAATAGCCACAGTGGTATTAAACTCTACAATGATCTTTCTCAGCCGATACACACCACCTCCACCTTCTGTCATAATGATGCAGTAGTAGCATTTTGTCTAGTTCTGTGATAGAGAGTTCTACCTTTTTAGCTGTGAGGTTTTTTGTTGCTTTTTTTTTTTTCCTCCAATTTCTTTGTTTCTTGTAGGGAATACTAAATATAGGGTAAGCTGTTTCATTTTGATAGGAAACCAGTACTTAAGACTATTGGGGAGGAAAGTAGATAAAACCCATATTTTTAATTCTATTCTGTACCCTTTTTAGGGGGCAACTTTGTACCTCCTTCACGCTGCTTTGGTTTCAGAGAGACTCTGCATAGGTATAGAAGTTACTGTAGGATTGCAGATCTGAACTGCAGGAAGAACATTATGTGCATTTTTACTTCGGAGTTAACTTTTAGTAAATTTAACTTAATGGAACTTCATTAATGCAGAGTTTGTTGCCTTACGTGTTGTGCCCTTTCAGACGGACAGGTTCAGGGATATTCAGACCACTGACAAGAACAGAAAGGATTAAGGTGTACTAGTCCCTCTCAGAGCCAGTGAAGTTATCAAAGCTTCTCCCAGCTACATCCAGCGCATCATGTATAGGTTAGTGTGTTGGATGATAAGGGTTTGGTACTGATGCATCTGGAAAAACTGAGTAAGGTTTGACCCTCACAGTTTTCAGAATGATTTGAAGAAGGAGTGCCTGTATACTTTCATTTGTATCCCTTAGTACACGCTTCTCTATAGGTGTCCTCCCTGGCTGCCCAAGGGTTTTCTTATTGTGGAAGCTGGATATGAGTGAGCGTTGAAGCAAGTGTTGTAAGGGAGTGGTAAAGTTTGGGGTTATTTCTGGTGAAGTATATGCAATACTGAAATTTAGAACAGATGGAAGAAGGTAAATTCAAACACTCTTTCATGCTGCTGTTCTCCTCTACGTTGTTCCACATGTCATGTTCCCAGTATGTCTGCTGTAGAGCAGATGAAGGCTGTATCAGTTAAAACTTTGACTCTTCATTTCCTGGTTTTCAGATGCTTGTGTTGCTCAGTTTGGCGTTGTTGGAAAAGCATGAGACACTGCAGCATTGCTTTCTAGTAACTTTTGCAGTTTAGGATGTGTTATATGTTGCTTTCTATTAAAAAAAAAAAAGGTTTGTAATTGGTGACCGAAAGTCAGCCACAGTTAACATGCATATTTGTAGATGATATAACAGCTAAAAAGACACAGCGCTATATAATACTTTTCATCTAACAACCTCAGTAATGCATCTCTCTTTCCATTTTACAAATGCAGAATTTCCTTCTTATTTTTTTCGTCTTTTTTCACCAGGACAGGCAAGACGGCTTTGTTCAGGTTTCTCCAGGTTCTAGTACAATTGCATTTGCAATTGTGTGGGATGACAGGTCTGGGTCAGTATCCTGTTTAAGTATTGCAGAATCATAACTTTCTTTCCTGAAATTCTACAATTTAATGCATTTCCACCCATCAGTAAATGTCCTGTACTCACCTTTTCAGCAAATGTGATTTTAGCTGTTTTTAGCAGAGTTTTCAAATATCTGGATTTTCTACAATACATGGGGTTTGTTTCTTTTAAGAAGTTCATGCTCTGATAATGGCAAATTGAATCAACAATTCTGCAGACATGTTGGATTTTTGTTGAGGAAAGATTGCATTGCATTGTTTAGGTATAGCACAGTGTGTCAATATCTGGTCCATGTAAAGACTAGCTGACTTAGAGCCTTTTTCCTAGTTTTCATATCTGTATGGATTTTAATCCTTTTGTCATATGTTGCTGGGAGGGCACAGGGTGAAGAATAAATTTATTTTCTTGGAAGAGTAACTGGGTGCCATGTACTGCATAGGATAAATGCTAAGTAACTGAAAGATCAGAGATGATTAGAGCTGTGGCTTATTCCTAGTTCTGTATAGAGGGAGAAAACAAAAGATGTTAACTGTCAGTTTGAGGGGGGGAAATCTGGGGCTTTGTCTTGCAAATGAATTACTCAAAAGGCACTGAATTTGCATTGCTTAACTTTACTCTAAATCCTGTGAATTACAGCAAATTACAAGGTCATCTGCATAAGCATGCTTATTTTCCTGAATCAATTTACATAAAGAGCTTATTAAACCTAACTATAATCATAATCTGATGCTCTGTTGCAATAACAATTGAATAAAATTTCATAAAATGGAGCTAGGGCAGTGTTGTTCATTGCAGGATTACTTAGAATGTAAGAAACATTTTCTGAAGATACTCCTATTATTGTTACTTTACCCAGTTACAAAAGTGTTTTTACTCTAGATATATTGTCATAATCAAGTTTAATTCTCAGAAGGATGGCTTTTAGGTATTGAGGCCTTTTTTAGTTAGACCAACTGTTAAATTACTTAATTGAAGTTAAACTGGAAACAACCATTTTATTGACAAGTGTCACAGAGTTCTTGTGAACTTAATTTTTTCTTATGTGATCTATAAGATTTTTATGTAATGGAAATACAACCTAAAAATGTCACTCTGCTCTTCTTGAGCATAGTACAAAACATTTGTAGAGTTGGGTTTTCTTTTTTTTTCTATTTCATGATACGTTTCAGTTTTTGCCACATTTTAGTATAGAATTATTTACTTTTTTAAGGAGGAAAAAAAAGGGGGGGGGAGAGGAATTACAAACCTCTTGATGGAAGTATAGATGGATTCTTAACAGCAGTGGTTCCACCATGAGGTGTAATGTTACAAGTATTTTTCAACCTAAATTGCTTTTGACAGTAATTGGAAAATTGCATCCTCCAACATAATTCTCACATCTTCACAGCTTTTGAATAAAATTCTGGAGATATGACTGATTAAATGTGATTATTAATTACTGATTTGTTAGTTTTGCATTTTTTTTTAAATAATTCAGAAGACAGGTTTAATTCTACATTCTAAAAGTATCACAGTATAGGTCAAGCAGTCGGTGATCTGGCTAACGAGGTTTAGGCATGGGACTTGTCTGTTTTCAGAGCTATGATAAGTATCTACAAGCATTTTGGTTAATGTTGATCTGCTACAATTACTATGATTTAGAGATTAAGAAAGTTAGCAATTTTTAAACAGCATTATCATGTATAGTAAGAACTATAAAATAAGTTACTGAAGTTCTGTTGGTAAGGCTAAAACTAGTTGCATATCATAGGATTTTAAAGAATTCGCTTTCTACAGTCTATAAAATAGCAAGAGATAATAAGTACGGAAATTTTGTATGCCTCATCTTATGTAGAGGTAAATTTAAGATATTCCTGAGGCTTAATGCTGCTCTTTGTGTACGTGCATTTGTTTACCAGCTCAGGCTGTGAAACTTGCTGGTTTAGTTCATGTGGATAAGAATCCTTTTTTAGGAGAAAGTCTAGGGAAGAGGAAGCTGAGAGAAAATTAATGGAGGAGATGTTGGAAGTACAAAGGCAGGTCCTACAGAATACTGGGTTACCTAACCTGGCTACCTCACTACTGAGAACATCAGGCTGAGCCAAAGAAGAGGGAGGGTCAGTATTCAAACTCTTTCAGGCAAGAGTTGAAATGTGGTAGTGTACCCAAAACTTTTACAAAAAATCAATACTTTGCATTATATGAATAGACACTTCTAAATGAAGTTATGGAAAATGCTTTTTTCTCTGGTCAATTAATAAGTTGGACATAATGGTTCTGAGTTTTGTAAAGAAAGTCTGTACTTGAGAAGTGTTATTTTGCTGTTAGGTATAATTATATTGTGGATCTGTGGTTGCCCTGCTTTGAGGTGGGTGACAGCTGTTGTAAGTGGGATTTGTGTTAGTACATTAAACTCAAGTGCTTTTAAGGTAATGCTTTTGAAACATGAAGGTAGAGCTCTCTGAATGTCACTTTGCGTGGAGGAGTCTGCCTTGGGCTGTTAGATGCTCTCAGTTGTTAAGCCCTCTAGATTTGCCTCATGCTGATGTGATTAATTCTTAGATGTATGTAAAGTTTTAAACAACAATATTTTCAGGAGAGAATTTGGGGGGGTGACTTTCTTTTCATACCAATTTAAGTGTACAGATCACTTTTATGTTCTGTTTAGTTGCTTTGCTAGTGATACTGTTCTCTGATACAGCTGTACTTGTACTTTTCTTCCTAGAATTTTGAAGTGAAAAAGACTCCTGCAGTGAAGCCCTATAGTGCTGACAACTTTTCTGTTACACGTTATCATATATCCGAACCTTATGTGGACAGGGAAGTGGATGGAGAGCAGGTGATTAACTCCAAGTGTTTGATTCATACTTCCATATATCTTTCTTTATATTGCATACAGTGTCTGGATATCAGCAATTCAGTTTTCTAGAACTTGGTTAAAAGTATGAACTTGTATAAAGAAGCCAGTACACAACTTACTAATCAGAATATTAGATAGGGAAGCTTGCAAGGCCTGTTATGTGCTCAGTCACTTGCAGGATCACACCTGACAGTCTGTCTTACGTGAACAGACCTTACTAAGGAGGTGAGTTCACAAGACTGGCATAACATTAGGACACCCAAATCTTCTGCTTTGTGGCTTATGCTAAATTAGTAGTTGTGGTTGCCCTGCTTTTTTCTCTTTCCCTCTTTTAGCTGTGTACTCCCAGTCTTTACCTTGTATTTGTGTTCATCTGTTTGTGCAGTCAACAGTTTCAGCTTGCCAAAATGGCAGAAGTCTAATTTGGGGAAAAAGAACAATGAATAGATTTTTGCCAAATGGGAAAGTTTACTCAAGTTTACAGTACACTCAGACAAAGGCCAAAGTCAGATCAGAAGAAGGGGAGGACCTGGAAAAGTGAAAGATGGAGCAAGAGCTTAGCTTTTAGAGCAATTTTTGAATTAAGGTAATGCTGTTGAAAAGTTAACTAAACAATAGTTTGGTTTATCAGTGATGTGAGACCACAATCTAAGTTCCTGTTCTGGATCAGCCTCTTTTAGACTAGAAAAGCACTATCAATAAATTTGTTTTTGTGAATATTTTCTTCAGTGCATTCATGAAGTTTTCATTCATTAAGTTTTAGGTTTTCTTAACATTTGAAGGACTAGGCCTAAACAATGGAATGCTGTAGTTTGCTCAGCTTTGTAATGGAAAATTCCAAAATGTTAATCTTTGTAGCCTTGCTTATGTGCAATGATTTTTTTTTTTCATGCGTTAGTAAGATTTTGGTTATTTAAAAGCTGCGGATTGTTTCTGGTTTCCCAAATGAGAATGAAAACACTTCTGGATTTATTTATCCCCATTCCCCCTCCTCCCCCCCTCCCCATTTAAAACAAAATCATGAGGATAGAAGTAGTCAATCCGTAATAGACTGTATTATTCATTTCACCTTGTACTGTAGGAAAAATAACCACTCTGCTAGAACAAGTCAATCATACAAATGATTGTCTCTAGTACAGCTTGAAACTGGAACACTTAACAGCTACACTTATGGAATATGTAAATGTGCATTTTCATTTTAAAGGTAAAAAACTAATTTGGTCCTGCTTACAACCAAGAATTGAAAACCTTCAAGGGTGTTTGTATGGCATTGTATGTCTTTTTTTAAGTGCTTTTGCTACAGAATCATTCATTTATTTATTGTTACATATGCTTTAAACTACCACAAAGAACTTCATGGACTAAACTATTGATTGACTGCCAGCCAGATGCTCGGCTAGCTGCTGAAGAAGAAGGGAAGCGTTTGGAGAAACTACACAGAGAGGCAGAGAGGGAGAGAAGAGAGCAGCTTGAAAAGGCACATCTCAGAGGAAGTCATGCCTTGAAGAAGGTCCTTTTGGCTCAGGTAGGCAAAGTAGTTGTGCCTGTTTTTAATGTCAAAATGGCCAGTGTTAAGTAAGTTGTAGGTAGCTGGTTAGTATAGGAATTATAGTTACAGAAGGAAAATTGATGGACTAAATGGAGTTTTCAGAATGTGTTTAAAAAACATCAGACTCTTGTTGTTTGCTTAGTTTGGCTGTCTAGAAGGAGGGAGAATGAAAGCACACAGATTAAGACCAACCTTCAGAAGAACATCCTTGAATTTTTGTTATCTTAATATTTGACCAGCTGTTAACCAATTGGTAATAATCAAGATAAACTGTTTTAATAGGTGATAAGCTCTACTTTTTCACATCAGCTTTAGTTGGAGTTGATTATTCTGTGCTTCAGGGGAAAATTGTTTATTATTAAGAAGGCAACAATTTTTATTTTTATTTTTGTAAAACTTTTCAAAGTTTTTACTTAAAGACTGGGGTTCTGTTAGTGTATAAGTCTGGAAATATTGAAATTGTTTCCTTTAAGAAGTAAAAACTGAACTATTAAGAAAGGTCTTTTTACCTAGAGGTATGCTCTGAAATTTGTTTTATTGTCTGTTATCTTCACAAGTATTTTTGGAGGCTAGAAATAGCCAAAGCTTCCTGTTTTTTAGTTGAGATATGATTGGCCATGAATGAGTAACCTAACTCAAACAGGCAACTGTGGAAATATTACTGATGCTCATTAACAGGAAAAAAACCCAACCAAACTTCAAATAAAGCTTTTTTTTAAATAGCTTTCATATGTAATTGTAGAGTGCCAAGAGTATTTAGTTCATGTCATAAAAAGTAGCAATTGCTGAAGTACATACTAACAAAAGAAACTTGCCAAAGGAAGTACTCATTTACCTTATAAAACAGAAGATTTAATTCTGTTGAGGAAAGTTGGCCTACGGTTGTACAGTCTGATCCTTTATTTAACATTAGATCTTCTAGGTAGTATTGATGACTCTTGGGTTTAAAGATGAGATACCGCCTTCTCCCAGGGAAGCACCTTCTCCCTAGGATAAAATTAACTGTAAACATTAAGGATTAAACAAACTTCATGGTAACCAAATGTGGAAGTATTTTATCAGTCCTGATGTATGACTGTCCGAATGGGAACACTAAATGTTTGTTATCCCTTCTTTATACTTGAAGGATAGGGAAAGGCTACTGAAAGAGCTTGAGCAAATGCAGAATATGGATCGGATGCGCAGAAGACAGATTGTAGCGCAGGTGCCACCTCAAATTTTTGTGCCCGCATACAAACGCATGGAAATGAAAGAAGAATGGCAGAGAGAACTGGAGTTTGCATTTGAAGATATGTACAGTGAAGAGAGGAGTAAGTAATTTGTTGGAGGTTGCTGAATCTGGTAGCCCAGTAGAGGAGAGGCTGCTGCAGCTGCCTGTTCCCAGGTCGAGCTGGTAGCAAGGCTGTGTGCGTATTCACAGTAGGCACACAGACGAACAGGCTTTCGGTACACATACACGCAGCTGGCCACACAGGCCACCACAGAAAATGCAGCACTTGCATTAAACACAAACTGCACAAATGGCCTCATCCTGTTCACTGCTCTGGCTGATCGGGATGAAGGCCTGTTAGTGGGATATACGTCTGTATACAGTATGGATCCCTCCAGCAGTTGGTCTTAGACACTCAAGTCTACCCAGTGGCTGTCACCTGCATCCCAGGTCTCCACCCGTCACACTATGGATCCCCCAGTAACAGACCTTAGCCACCCCGTCTATCCAGTAATTCATCCTGCACGCTGTAGCCTTCCACTTACCTCGCATGTCCACATAGGCATTGACATGCTCAAATATGTGCTATGAATCACTCAGTAAGCAGCTTTAGATGCTTACTGCCTAGCAGCTGGCCCTCAGTCCTTGGTCTCCCCAGCTGCTGGCTCCTGGGCATGTGAACCCTCAAGGCCTGCTGCTCCACTTGTCGTTGCTACACAGACGCAGCTGGGTATGTGCACAGACCTGTACATGTTGTGGACCCCTGCAGTAACTGACCTTAAATACTCAGTCTACCCACTAGCTGACCCTGGATCCTCTTGTCTCCAGTTGCCTCTGAGACGCACGCACAGTTTCTTAGTTGACCCTGAGACCCTATGGTCGCCCCTGTAGTTGGCTTGGATGCTTGAATCTCCTGATCCCTCCATTAGCCAACTTGCAGATCCCCTGGCCTCTCCGGTATCCAGCCCAGACTTACGGCTGATTGATACCTAGCTCCTAAGCCTCTTACCATTCTTGCTGGCTAGTCTGGCTTGTGATTTGCTAGCCACTGTGTGCTGATACTCATACCCACATAACACGCAGTCATTCTGGTCTCTGCAGTTGTTGGCAGTGCTCTGGGCACATGTGACTTTTGGTCCCCGCTCCAGTTGCTGGCCCTTATATATCCATACACACACGTGCATACAAAATAGAGGGTTCCTCACCCAGGAAGACAGCTAGAGATGGAATTTAGTGAGAAGAGAGGACAGACTGTCAGGCACAGTGCATGGCCAGACAAGTGTGCTGACTGGCCCCTTTCATCCCCTTATTCTTATACTTTTCCTGACACTTGTTTCTCCCCGGACTAACTTGATCCGTTCCTTTCCCTACCTTTTGGTTCCTCCCCTAAATATCTATAATAAGCATACAATCCCAAGATGATCTTCCCATGTATCCCACACCCCTTGTAGGCATTAACCCCCTCAGTCAGTAAGGTGATCCTGGGAGAACTCCTGTTGACTTCTAGGATTTCACACCTGGACCATGTACTTGGTCACACTCCTGTGACAGGCCTGTGAGCAGCCAGGTCAGGGTGCGCCTTTTTCCTGATGAAGTTGTTGGGATCTTCCTGCGTGTAATTGTTCCTGTGTGATGCTTTTTGTGTAAAGATGAGCCTTTTATCACATAAACTTTTATTTTGAAAGATATCGCATATTCTAGTGGAAAACCCTGTAGAATTTCTGAATTAATAGATGGCTAATGATTTAAACAATTTTGAATCTTCTATTTTGGAAAAAAAAAAATAGTTGGATTAAATCTGTTGTGAAACAAGCTATTGATATTTGAACTTCTTAGGGATTTGTATGATGAGTGTAGTCTTGCAACGTTGTTTGCTTTGTATTCCAGTTGGTCGTGTTATGTTGTTGTGTTCTTTTAATTAGAAATGAAAGGGGACCTGATTTTGCAGTTTGAGCCACAACCTTTGCCAGCCCCTTCTGACAGATCTCAAGATAATGATCTTGATATCTCTTTGGAGCAAGAATCTGCTTGTGACACTCAACCAGAATCTGTTTGTGGTACTCAACAAGAATCGGGACAGATGACAGAAGAGGAGGTCCCCAAAGAATCAGAAAGTAAGCTTTTAAACTTTAAATTTGACTTAAACTTTTTGGTTTTATAGTAGAAGAGAAGAGATTTAGTTAAATATATCAAATAAATTAACTTTAGTACTAACTAAAATGTCTTAAGTATGTACAATTCCTTAATGTCTGTGAAGTATTTCATTATCGAGTGGTTTATGTTGTTTATCATGGATGATAATACTCTAATGGTTATAAATTTAAACATGAACATGTGTCTTCTTTTTCCAATATACTTCAGTTCATTAGGATACTGAGAATAATTTTTAATTGTTGTAAGAACTATGTTGTTAGTAGCCATAATAATTCCTGTATAATTAGTGTAGATTATGGGATGATGCTGGTATGTGAACTTAAATGGTTTTCATTTTGTGTTTTGAAATGTTTCAAAGTTAAAGCTTGACTTTGTATGAAAGTCTACTTATTGTATGTCCTTTATGTTCAGATTTGTGATTGAGTTGCTCCATATTGTGAGTAGGCTGCAACAGTTGTGCACGTGTGTGTGTGTACTCTTTGCTTGTGGCATGTCCAGGATAATGTGATGCGAACAAGAAGTGTATTAGTGAACTTCACTGCTTAGCCAAGCATTTCTGCCACATCCCTTTGCTGGCATGATCCGTTTTTTTGGTCTGTGATGCACTGTGCTGCCAGTGTTAATACCAAGCAGGCAGGCAGGGGAATATTACTGCTTATTTCTGCAACAGTACAGTCTAGGAGTAGTCTGACTGTGAAACACTACAACTAGCTTAGCCCTCCTGTTATAGTATGCTGAGACAAATTACTGCTTCTCTCTTGCAGGTAAGAGAAAATATTGTTAAGCTTTTAAAACTTGGTAATATATCTGAGCTATTTGTCCCACCTGTGTAAGCAATTTAAAAAAAAAGGTTTTTTGGTTTTATGATGTGAAGATATTCATTACCCAAAACTCTTAACAGTATATATTCTTTATAGATCATGAAGAAGCAAAAACTCACCAACCTCAGTCAAAACTTGCCTTAAAGAAATTGCTGAACAGGATTAGAAGCCAAAAAGAGGAGTGGACATCAAAAAGTAAGAAAGAGATTCAAAGTGAAACTGAGACTATTGAATCAGGCACAATTGCTAGCGAAGAGAGACCATTATGTGATTTAGAACTTAACTATGAGCAACAGAAAAACACAGTATGTGACACCAAAGGTATGTAATACATACTTGCATCAAAATTTGTTGTGTAGGAGCAAAAAGACTTGTAAGGGTGGACTATAACAAAACTGTTACTGACTTTTCAGTGGTGGTGTTTTGTTGTGTTGCCAGAAAGTACAATTCTCCTATCTTTGCCCACAGTGCATTGTGGATTTGTTGAAACCACAAGTAGGAGAGGTGTTTGCTCTTATGTCTAACTTGCCCGTTAAGATCTTGTGGAGGAAAGATGTCCAAAATACCTTTGTATCTTTTAAATCTCACCCAAATTGTTGTCACACTTGGTGTGAGAATCATAGAACCATAGAATGCTTTGGGATGGAAGGGACCTTTAAAGGCCATCTAGTCCATCCCCCCCTGCAATGAGCAGGGACATCTACAACTCAATCAGGTTGCCCAGAGCCCCATCCAGCCTGGCCTTGAACACTTCCAGGGATGGGGCATCTACCACCCCTCTGGGCAACCTGTTCCAGTGTTTCACCACCCTCATCATGAAAAATTTCTTCCTTATATCTAGTCTGAATCTACCCTCTTTTAATTTAAAACCATTACCCCTTGTCTTATCACTACTGGCCCTGCTAAAAAGTCTGTCCCCAGTTGGTGTTGCCATGCTTTAACAGGTGTTTGCCTCCAGGAGTAGAATTCTCAGGGCAAAACTGGGCATTGAAGTTCTGTATCTGTTGAACTTGGAAAGCCAGATGCCTCAGAGATTCACAGCTAGAAATGCACAAGACAAGCATGAGCTGATGTATCTGAAATCATGTGGGGTTTTTTTTTCTGCTTCTAGGCACCATTCTGAAAAGCTTCTTTGTAAAACTGGGATTTATAGCAATTAGATGTTCCACTTTGGTAGACAAATCATTTTGGGGTTACTTCCCATTTCTATCCTCTGTGCTCTTTTGGTTATGCTAGTGCTGAAGTTGGTGAACTTGTATGCTAAGTGGGATTTCTGAAGTCTACTAAAGTGATTAAATTGTGGTGGGGTGGTTGTGGGTTTTTTTTTTGCTTTCATAGGGTCCTTGTTTTGTTTTGTTTTTTTTTTAATGAGATTAAGTGATATAGTTCAATCGTATACATGGATACACTAGCATAATTCCTGGGGATTGGTGAGTGCAGCATGAGTGGAAACATGTCTCTGAGGAAAATGTGCTGCTATTTGAAGCTGATAGTACAGGATGGAGACTCACTTTTTTTGCAGTAGCCAAATGTTAGATCATTTGTCCAGAGAGTGCCAGTTTTATACCTTCTTTGTTCCGAGAGGTTAATGTGTGGCTTTTTATTCTTCAGGATGATTTTGCTATTAGGCTACCATGTAATCTGGGTAGAAGCAATCCTCAGTCCTGTTGGAGCTGAGCCATTACTGTATGTTCAAGAAAGATACATGATAAAGGGCCATTAAAGGCTTAAATAATACAAAACCTGATTTTCCAGCTTAGGGAGACAGGCAGAGTAGTGGGGCAGAGATGGTAATCTTTTCAAGAGCAGCTTATGCATTTTGTTTAGAGAGGCTGCAAAACTGTAAAGCAAGATGTAAAGAAGATCCAAGGCCCTTTCTGACTGCAGTTACAGTTAAATAACGTGTATATTTTAGACTCTGTGGAAATGTTGGAAAATACAGTTGCAGCTGAAAATTCAGTTCTAATCCATCCTCAAGAACAAGCAACTAAAATTAGAATGGAAGAGGAGAGACAAAAGTGGGTAAGTGTGTGTGTGTACTTATTCCTATCTCAGTTATGGTGTAAAAAAAGTGATTTTGTATAAAAAGACGTTAAAGTGCTTCATGTTATATAGCAGCTATAGATTCTTTTAACATGCTTGTAACCCTTAAATAAACTTTTGCTGTAACATTTTCTGTACTTAGCCTCTGTGTATTAACTTTTTAAAAATGACTAAGCTCTAGCTGGAATTTAGAATACAGTGGAAAAACCCAGTTTCTTAAAATCTAACAGGTGCTATAGGCAAGGGATGCCACCAGATGATTAAATGAGAATCCCAATTGTAGATTAATACCTTTGCTTTAGGGAGGATGTAGGCAACAATACACAACTCTGAAAACTTTACTAACCCTGTGCAATAACATAGCAAAGTCTGTGGGATTGTGTTTAGAGTGACAGGAAAAGCTTACAAACCTTGAGTATTTTTGGGTTTTTTAAATTAACTAGGAAACAAATGCAGAAAGTCTTTTGTATCTATGGGAATGCTACATTTATTATATTTAGAAAATAATAACTGTGTATTATTTCATTATATGTATTGTGTGTATGTTTAATTACATTTTCATTTTTGTTGTATCCTTAGAGACCTGCCAGCTATTATGTGGTGGTTTATCAATTTAAAAAAAAAAAAGTTGAAATTCAGGTCTTAGTGCATCCTTAAATTGTAGAGTTAAAGTTCAGAAATGCATGAAACAAATTTGACAAAATAACATTGGTTTAGGGAACAAAGAAAGCGGCAGATCCTCTGTGAAAGTGTGGTTACTTTCTTTAACATGCATTTTCTCTCACTTTGCATGTGCCCACGTGCTGTGTCCCGCCTGCACCTGCTGTATCCACATTAACTGTTCTTAGGTCTAGCTTTTTCTCAGGCTGCTCTTCCTGACATCTCCATTCAGACTGTCTCATTAAAGGCTGTTGTCCACTTCATCTTTGCCAGTACTTTGAAATTTTTCTTTGTTTCCATTCTAAAAGTATGTATGCTGTTGCTACATGTGGATCTAAGTGATTTGTAGCTGATAGGTACATGGAAAGAGAATAAAAATAAACCACTTCAGAGATTTATGGAGTGCTCTTAAAGTGGTTATACATCAGCTATTTCAGAAGTTTTGTAAGGCTTGAATTAACATTTAAATGTGTTGAACTCTTGATGAAAAGCTCTATAAAATGCAAAGTAGATTTCTGAATTCAATTTAAGAAAAGGACTTCTTTTGCAGTCTCTGGAAAATGATAATGTATCTTGAATGGTTAGAGTCTGATTTTATCCGTTCTATTAATTTGAGAACAGATAATAGTAAATGGATTCAGGGACTATTAGAAATATCTAGTCAGTAAAACAAAATCATTCTTGTAAACTTTGGAACTATTTTTAAAAGCCTCTTACAATTCAAAAATGCTTGTCGCAAGCAATAAAATTTCTTTTGTAAGCTGGGACAAAATTTTGTGGGTGGTGGTATGTGTGAGGAGTCTTTGATTTCTTTTCATTCAGTTCTGGAGATTCACCCTCATTTTTCTTCTCAATAGAAAGAGCAAATAGAGCAACAGAAACAGGAACAGCTGGCCTTGCTTAAACAAATAGAAGAAGAGAGAGCACGTTTGGAGGCTGATTTTCTGAAGATCCAAATGCAAACCTGTTTGGAGGAGACTAAGAAAAAAAAAGAGGAGGAAGAGCAAGATCAGATGGTACAAAGCCACAGTGTTCCTTCTACAGATCAGCAGAACAAAGTGGAACATGAGGTGAAGAATTGTAGAAAATCGTGTGTGGTTTTTAAATTATCCTTATTATAAAAATCAAGAGCGCTATTTGTCAATTTGAAATTATATCAATCAAGACAATCAATCAATCTTTATTTCTTAGACTATGAATCAGACGTTTGTACATGCAAAAGCTTCCTTTTGTCTAACGTAGAAGCTTGTATTTCACATGATGTCATTGGACTTTGAATATTGGACTGCCTTTACATAGTCCCAGGGGCGGCACGTCTGTTTAAAATACCTGTTAGTAAAATCTGATTAGAGTCATACAATGATTAAGCATGTACATGTATCCTTTTTCAAAAAGAAAAAATCTTGGGGGGTGGGGGGGAGACAAAAACCCCCACCTCTGTCTGTCTAAATCTCAAATGTCTACTTAAAGGAGAAGAATTTATGGAGGATGTTGAAGGAAAGTAATCTTTTTAAAAATCTTGGATCATTTGCACAACCTGTACTCTTCTGAGAATCTGATTGCCTTTTAAATGCAGCTCTGTTGGATCATTGCTCCCTGAGTTTGCTACTGGGTACATTTACCTCTTTGAGCGAAGCTGCTGTAAGCACCATTGACTCTGACGGTGTATGCTCGACTTGCCAAGAGAGGCTGTAGCTGTAGGCCATCTGTTCCAGAAACTGCTTTAGCTTCATTGCCTCAGGCTGAAATCTCACAGACTTCAAACAGAGTGGCTTTTGTAAACTTAGGAGAAAGAACATACAGCTTAATGTTGTTGCTTTAATAGTTTTCTGTGAGTTATTTGTATATGTGCACTTAAAATTATTTTATTTTGATTAGACTGGAAATATTACTGTATCGGAAACCAGGAGTCCTAGAGAAGGCAGCCATTTACAGATGATTCGTAATTATCAACAACGCCTTCTACAGCAAAATAGGTAAATTCCTTTATGAAATGGAAGTCTGAGTTGCCTGTTTCAAAATAATTTGAATTGCTTTGATTATTGAAGTTGATGTTTATCTTTGCACCACTCTGGAAAGATTCATATTTTTGTTCTGTTCAGGGTGCACAAACAGAACATTGAAGAAGCCAGAAAGCGTCTCCAAGAATATCAGAATAAATTGAAGCAAAGATACTTGTCTACTTCTGCAACACCTCCGAGCTCTGTGGAAACAAAATCAATTAATTTAAAGCCTGTCTCAGAACCACTTCTACAGAGGCAAGGAGTGCATCCAACACAATACCAGTCACCTGAAGAAGTTCACGCACAAGAGTATGCATGGTCGCTACCTGTGTTTTCAGGAACATTGCATATGTTGGAAAAACCATCTTCACAGAAACACGAAGAGCAAATGCATAACACTTGTCCTGGCAGACGTGTGCAGTTTTTAGAAGCATCGAAATTGAAGCACGGAGAGTTTCACTTGCCATGTGGCTGTCCCTCACAGAAACAAGTGGGAATGTTGGAACCCCCCAGTAATCATGTCAGAGAACCACCTCAGTTCCAGTTACCATCAGGGTTAGTCATGAAAGATGTCACTGCAGTAAGAAGGCAACCAGAAGCATGTGTGCAGCACGTTAGATTTGGTTTGCCTGCAGAAGATTCTTCTGAGCCTTCAGAAACAGTGCACTTTAAAGAGTCATCTCAGAGGATGTCTAGCCATCAAACAGAGACAGAAGCTGGAGAAGAGCCTCCATTTAAGACACCCCTCATGCCAGCAACAAAGGGATCTCATATAGTTCAGGCAGCCTCAGTTGATTCTTTGGCGTATCAGCAGGGATCTGCAGAGAGCACCATCAAAACAAGCCTTGAACAACACCTCAATCTTTCTGAACCTGTGACTTTATCTCATAAAGAGTCTAAAGCCCAGGGTGCTGAGGAATTCTTGATATCAAAAATGGGGGATGCATCTTTGTTAAATTATTCTGGTATACTGAATTTAAGGGACAGAGTGTTGGCCTCATCAGAAAGCATCCAAGCTCAGCAAAAGTATTTGAAAGAATTGCAGGAGCAGATAGATGCACAAAGAGAAGCTCTTCTTTCTAGACAGAAAATACAAGAACAACTACTTTTACAGAAGCAAGATAAACTGAAGGAACAGATGCAGAGACAGCAAGAGGCTTTGAAGGGATTTCTAAACAAGCAGGTAAGCTTTATAAATGCTTGCATGGTGAGTCATCTAGTAGGTAATCAAACTTAAGAGTGAATGCTACCAATTAGCAAAATATCCCATGGAGTGTTGATAGTTTTAAGTGATTTACCATAATGAAAATTTTAATTAGGACTTGTGATTTGTAATCAGTAGTTCTTTTCAGTAAGCCCCAAGAGCGCTGTTTTGTTCAGTCTAACAGAAATAGTATGAACTTCTGTGCATGGTCTCTGAACATAATGCCTATTGAAATAGTTACGTTGGCTGAAATATCTGCAGGTATGTTTTCTTCAGCTCTAGAAATGCAGCTATATGTATAAAACAACTCCTGTATTAAAAATACTTAAGCAATACCTCAAAGGATATTGTAAGCATTTTGAACATATTATTTCTTCAAGTTTGTCTTTTTATGTGTATGCGTTAGGAAATTGGTTTGTCAGCTGCACTCTTGACTTGTAATTTTGCTTGTTTCTGGGAAACAGAAGAAAAATCCAAGCTTATTTTTGAGTTTCTAAAGAAGCTCCTTTTGCCCTTTTTTTTTTTTTCCTTAAAAAGAGGCCATCTTAGAAAAATAACTGTTACCTAGAGTCCCTGTCTCTTGCTTCTGCAGTCTCCAAACAGCTAAAATTCCTGAATTCAGGAGCTAAAAAACTAAAAGCAGACTTTTCAGGAATTGTTCCTGTTAAAAATGCTGAGTAATCTAATCTAACAAAGGCCTTGAAAATGTAAATAATTACGTTTTGGCACATTAGGTTTGTAGACCTAAATAAAATACCTATATGTCCAAATGTTTTTGTAAGCTAAACAAGTGTGTCTAGTGTCTTGCATACTTGAACTGCTTTCTCAAAGTGCTCAGTATTGTCCTGCATGGAATACGCACACAAGAAAATGCTGGTTTGATAAATGAGTATAAATATAATCTTATATACAGTTACTTTCCTCTGCCTTCTAAGGTGAGACATATCTGCACAAATGAAGAAATGACAGAAGCACAAAAGCCTCACTGGATTAATAGGACTGACTTTTTCCAAGTCTCAGAAAACTACCAGCAAGAGAATTGTGGCAGGAGTAAATTTCATGGAAGTGAAATGATTTCACAGTGCATCGGTCCAGCTGAGCAAACTGGTATGGCTGTGTAGTATTTTTCATTATTTTTCTCATTTTGCAGCTGAAATGGAGTTCTCTTCCATTTCCCCAAGTTAATTTGATATATATGTATATATTATTGCAACATGCAAAACTTTGTTTTACAGAACAGTCTGAGAAAATTCTATGGAGAGAACAGAAATGGAGATGTTCCAAACCACCTGTGGCAAAAGTCAAGTTAGGGCTTGATTTGGAACAACATGAACTTAGTGTTATACCAGAGGTAGACACACCGAAGAGTTGCAACATTTCTTTTGCAGGTAAAATATATATATATATAAAATATATGGATATATCAATAAATGCTGCTGTTCCTGAGAAATACAGATTGGAGGAAATTAATCTTTTCTGAAGAGTCTTTGAGATGATTGCTTATGAAATAATAGCTGATACTGTTGCCCTTTTTAAGGTATAATTTATATACTAGCAAAATGAGTTATAGTTGAGAAAAGCTTATCCTGTCAGTGTCTGTCTAGAAAAACATAATTGAAACAAAAATCCACCAAGAGAAGAAAATTCACCGTAATTCCATGATTTAAGTTCCCTGTTGATTTTTCTGTTGGGCAGGTTCTGTAATAGACAATTGTACAGTAATTGTAAAGAGACCCATCAGAGTTGATGGAAGGTGTTGAAAGGTTTAGCTTTTGAACATACCAAGAAAGTGAGTGTGAAATCTTTTGAATAAGGAGTTAGTATAAAGTTTCTACAGAAATTTTTAGACCATCTTTTTAGTTTTTTTTCAATTATAAAACACTCTGTAAAAAAAAAAAATATCAGAGATTCATCTTGGCATTCATCTTGAGCAAAATAATGACATAATGAAACAGCTAATATGGGACATTTTTTAAAGTAATAAATGCTAGTCAGCCTCATTTTATGCAGAATAATTCTTGTTGGACCAATTTGGTATCTTGATTAGACAACAAGTTTTTTTTGGTGGAAGTTTTGATTGAAGAATATATTTATATTCTCAAAAGCACATGACTTAGTGTTACACATCTTAATTAAAAGAAAAATATTACAACCCCAAATACATGCCAAAAAAATTTTACGAAATATTATCCAGTGGAATTCCAGAGCAGGGAATACTCATTTGCTGTGTAATCCCATTATGATCCCTAGGTGATTATTCCTAAATTATCTAACCGTTGGTCATGGTAGGTAGTAAAAAGTTGGACTTGAGGTTTTTTTATTGGATTGGGTGGCCAAAAAGAGTTGTTGTGTGGGGTGGGTTGGGGAGAAAAGAAACCTTTAAGCCAGAGCAGAGAAGTTATATTGCCTCTGGATTTGGAAAAATTACTAAAAGTTTTGGTGAATTTGTGATGTGGAAAAACCTGTTTGAATTTCTGGAAGAAATATTTCAGTTGAGTTAGGAATTATTTTTTCAGAAGTCTATGACCTGTATAATCTTTCAACCTGTATAATCCATAAACTGTGTAATACAAAGGTTTTTACTGACCCGATATGGGTAACTTTATTAAAATGGAGCACTGTATGAATTCAGCTGGTTATTTCTGTAGAATAGAATGTGCATCTGTTGTGGTTTAACCACGACCTGAAACCAGGACAGCATCTCAATGTTTTTCATGAAGAGCAAACCACCACATTTCTATACCTAAACTGATTACAAATGTTTTAAATTCAGATAAAACAGATTCTGTTGGTGGAGAATCTTCTCCCATTTCGACCATTGAGGAGTCTGCATATGTGAAATGCTACAGTCGTGCTCTTCATGGAGAAGGCAGGTTACCTTCGAGCATAACAAACTATGAGGAACAAATCTCTAATGGAAGTCCGAGGCATAGTAAACAGTCAAGTAGATTATTACAAGAGGTGCTGATGGTGACTGGTGAAAATTCATATGATGCAGGTGAGGAAATCCTCTTCCTTCGAGGAATTATGTGAATACCATTCAACACTGCTAACTTTACTGCTATTTATTTGTAGCATATGACCTGACTTGTTAAAGAACATGCAGTGCTATTTAAGTACTGTTTAATTTTACGTGTAAAAAAGGGTGTTTCAATAAGCATGTGTCTTGGAATGACTAAGTTTTAATCTTTTTTTTGTGTGTGTGATCCATTACTGTTCTAGTAACAAAAGTCCACACTGCGGTAAACTTCATTGCTCATCAATGGTTTCTCATCCAAGGCATGTGCTTTGTGCCTGTAACTTGTAGAGTTGTCTGTAAAGAAACTTTCGTACTACCCGATTCCCCTGCCCTTACCAGCAGAATCCCGTGCCTGCATAGGGAGCAAACTGCTGTAGAAAGCCACAGGTGTGTCCTTCTCCTGAAGGAGGTATCTTCTGTCCTGACTGCGGGGTGTTCAGCTTTGCAGCTTCACCAGGTGGGAAACTGTTTTGAGCAGACCAGTAGCATGCCTGATTCAGTACCCAGTGATGCCTGGTATCGACACAAAGGAAACTAATGCTTCAAGAGAACTCTAGAGTGTTAACATGCTGATGTAGATGTCGACTGAAAGATCAGTGTCTATAAGAAATTGCTTAAAAATATGGTTGAGAAAAAATAGAAGGCTGAGTGTTACCCTTAGCTCAAAGAAACAACTTTGAAAGAATCAGCTGTTAGTTGTGACAGAAATAAAAATAGTGCAATCATGTAAAGATTACTTTAATTCTATGTTTTCTGTTCATCTGTGAAGAGCTTTTATTGGAGATCACACCTTTGAGGATAGGCTGTGTCCATAGGTGACAGTCCAATTCCATAAATTAAACCAAGTTGGTTTGTTTATAAAAAAAAAGTTGTTTTTGTTATAAAGTGGTTTGCAAGTGTTCAAAATTTTGTTGCAGGGTTGTTGAAAGCTACTAAGCATGTTATGGGTAGCTTGACTGGCTTTGTAAAAGGACGAAGGTGACTAGTTAGGTAAACAAAGGCGGCAGGTTACTGAGAAGTTTTTCAAGAGATTGGACTAACAAGTGGATGTCAAGGTTTTTAACTCCTACAGGCTTTTTCCCTGCCTATACAAATTCAGCTTGTCTCTCTAGTCTTGGAATAATGTTAACTCACAGGTTCCGGTACTTTCGGTTGCAATGCACTTGCTTCTCCAAGTTTCCTGCAGATTGAAATGCAGTTTATTGTTGCTGTAACTGAGAAATGCTGTGCCTGACTTGCTGGAAACTGGTACACAAAGTTTGCAAAACGTTGACTAAAGCAATTTGAAGCTTTTTACAAGATGACAGCATCTCATGGTCCAGTACAGTTTTTGGTATCCATCTAAAATAAATACATTAATAGAGCTGCAAAGGAGTCTTCAGCTTTGCTACCTTGTATGTACATCTTTATGAGCAATACAGCTATGTAGTAGCTGTAGTATGCACCTTCTGGTTTTGCTAGGAATTTCACCGCTGCCCCAAATCTTCAGATAACTTTTCATTTAGTTTGTGTTGAGACATCCTTTTCAATTCAATCAGGATTTACTAGGAATTGAAATTATTTTGAATAAGTACATATAAGCTCATTTTCTTTCAACTGCTTCCTTTAATTCTCAGAATACTTTTTTAAATATATCTATATCTAAACTTAAATTATCACTGAAGAATTTTGTTTTTAATAATATTTGAAGAAAAGGCTTGTCTTTTCCTGAGTGTCATAGAAGCATTGCTAGATCAGTCCTTATCGAATTAGTATGAAATATCTTAGTGTAGTGTCTTTTTACATTAGTGAGTATTAGTAAGTATATGAACAGTGCAATGGTTTTCATAAGAGGATTAGGAAACTTCACATGAACATCTATATTAAAAAAAAAAAAAACCAAACAAAACAAAGTTTTCTGTGATTATGTATTTAAGAGGCTTGTCCTCTTGAGCAGTTCAACAACCAAGACTGTCAACAGTATCTTTGTAATTTGAATGCGGTGGAGCACTCTGTGGTACTTCTGGTAACTAGTGGAGTATCTTCAGCAAGAAAATGTACAGTCTGTGTTAAATATAAAGTTTCTGAAGGGCAAATTTAAGGTGCATTTTAAGTTGTTACTTACGATAGTAGCTTTGATTTTTTTTTTTTTATTTAATTGTTGGGTTTTTAATTTTTTTTTTTCGCTACTTGATTCTAACCAGAACATGTTTGTGGTTTTCCCATGTTTTCAAGATGTAATTGTGTCTCTAAAGGTGAGAGCAAATGAGTGCTTTGTACGTGTGATCTTTAACCTTATTCTTTGAAGCTGTTCTTGGTGGTTTCTACCTTCGATCAAATAATGTAAAGCTTTACAATTTGTGAGTTGTATTCCCTTCAAGATTACAGAACCACTAGATATGCACAAATCCGATTGCTCACATGCTTTCTCAAAATAAAGCATTAAAGATAAAAAGGTAAAAGTTTTACAGGTTCTTAAAAAGATAAACTTGGTAAATCTGCTTGGATACTTTATCAACAAAAGTGAGTTTCCTTTGACATGAGACTTGTCCTTGGGTAACAGGCAAACTTTTTTTTTTTTAAATTTCTATAATTAGCTGTATATCTTTCTTCCAATTATTACAAGAAGAAAAATAACTTTAACCCTCTCAAATTTAGAAGCAGACGTGTGAACATAAAATGGGTCTTAGGGACTGCTTCTGGTTAGGGGAGGATGAATCCCTGTGCTCAGTATTCAGTTGGTTACAAGTGCTACACAAACTGATGAGCTGGTTGGCAGGAGAAGAGGACGGGTACTGTTAAAGTGATGTTGCAGTAAATGCCACCAGCGAGGCTAAGATTTGGATTGTTCTCTCTTACCATGCCACTGATGAATGACAAGATGAGCTAGGAACTTTGGACACTTGATAGCTCTTCTTCCCAATCCAATTTGGTTAAAATGGGCTAATAGAATGCAAATTGTTAATATGGAGTAACCCTACAGATGAGACGGGCAGTTTGATGGCATAAATCTCATTTCCTTAAGAAGTCAGCCTAAAAATAGTAACTAGATTTGATACATATCTCTCTTTCACGGTTCTCCGTCATTACATATCAACAGGCTTGTCTCTATTCATCTTTAATGGTCCCCTTGAGCAGTGTTTCAGCTGTGATTATCGTGTATAGCTACCCTATACAGAGATGTCATTGCAAGCATGATTATTTTTTTGTGTGATCCAAGCTAACCTAAGATTTCAGTTTATTTTTAGTAATCCCAAATAATATTGTCCGTAATTCATTATTGTGACAGATTGTCTTATCCATCACCAATTTAGCCAAACTAGCATGGAGTACACCTTTTTTATTTTGTTTGTCTGTATGGTTGGATTTGGACTAATCCTTATTTTTATATTGTCTTCACTGAGTGGTTTGTCATTCAGTCTTTTGTTTTCAAATTGCACCCTAAAATAATTGCTGCTGTTTTACTGCAATTTCAGTTGGGAGAAAAAAAAAAAGCATTCTGGCTATTACAGCTTCAATTTTTAAATACAAATTCTTTGTCACAGCGTGGTGGCTGGGAGGTTAAAACATGAAAGTCCTGTGTCAATGTCAGGAAGCTGTGAGGAACAAGAACCTTGCACTATTAGTTTGGAGGGAGGAGAGAAGAATAAAAAACCCTCCTTTATGAGTCACCAAATACAGGGTTGGTTTTTTTTAAGGATATTAATGTAATAAAGTCACGAGAGATGAGCATGTTGTATTTTTAATTAAAATAATTTGGTTTATAGCATGAAATTCCTGCTGTTCATGCCTTGTATTAATATCACAAGAACAATGCAGGTTATTACAGCATAGTAATGAAACATTAGTAGCGTAGCTCTCCATAGAATTTATATACAAGAGAGTATTAAATGCTTGAATCTCATCTCATATATATCCTAAATTACTACCTGTCACACTGATATCCTTCACAAAATAAAATCACTTCTTTCAGAAGAATATCTAATCTTGATGTAAAGATATCAGGAAATAGAGAATTCTTTGGTAGCTTGTTCCAGCATTTAATTTTTTATCAAATTATAACATAAATGGTCTATTTCCAGTTTCGGAATGTCTGACAGCCATTTGTAGCCACTGCTTCTTATTATTACCTCCTTTGAGTTTAGAAATCTTTTGCACTGTGTGTTTTTTCTCCTGTGGAGATATTTAAATACCAAGAGATGATATGATTGCAGTTTTCATGCTGATTCAAGGAACTTTCTTCAAGGCCTTGCTCATTTTCAGGATGCTCTGTCTCCTATACTCTGCTCCAAAGAAGAGCAGAATTCTGCAGTGTATCTGGACTCTGTCACACTGCTGCCATATCCAGCCAAGCAGCTTGTCAGCACCTTGTTCTACTCAAACCTTAAAAGTTAACTTTCCTGTGAACCTGAAGACCTTTGTCATGTACTTGTAAAAAAAAAAAGGGATCAGAAGCCAGTGTTCTGTGCTTAGATTTATAATTTTATCTGTAGTGGAACAGTGTTGTTTAACAGACCCAGCTTTGCAGGAGGTTGAAGTAATTTTTACCGTTGCAGTGCTACTGTGTTTCTTTACCATTCTTCCACTCTTCATATTATTTGCAAACTCTGTTACCGGCAGCTCTGTTCGGTTTCTGATCAAAATGTCATAGATGATCAGGATCAAGCCTGCTAGAAGTTTCTGGAGAATTTGTGAGTTGGGGGGGGGGTGAGGGGAGAAGCCATTTGAAAATTTCTTTACCCTTTATTTTGAGATCACTCAGTTAGCATTGAATGTAGTAATGTAGTAAATGAATTAAGAATAGGTTAACTTCTCTTTTAATACAAAGAAATATATTTTAGATGTATTTCATTTCATGTCTTGTACTTTATCCTAGAAGAGTGCTGGATGATAGTAGCTGTAGGAAACCTTTATTTTTTTTTATATATAAACCCTGAAATGAGTTTCAAAATGTTTCGTATTGATTGAGATACATATGTATCACATCATATAGATACTTCACTGGTGTTGCCTCACAGAGGAAACCTCTCCCTGCTCTTTTTGTATATTAGGAAAAATAGAACAACTGGACTCCACCTTCCAGTAAGAAATTGCATTTCAGTTTTTACAAGGTACAAACTAGTGTTAGGATTCACAAAATGTTATGAGATCTGCCTAAGTATAGTGTCTTACAAATGCTGGAGATTTGAAACGTCTCTGTCACTAGCAGCCCCTGTAGAATTGGGAGAAAACATACCTACTTCGCTTCTACTGTTTAATTTCAGTTTGATATTTAGCACTTCTTTCTTGAAAATTGTTACTGGAAATAAGAATACTTATTTATGAGTTGTTTGTTGGCAATTAATTTACAATCTTTGAATTGCCAAACTTGGAAGGTGCTTGTCAAGACTGAATACAGAAATTGCATTTGGCTGGTGCTGCTATGGTACTTCTTTTGCACAGATATTGATCTTACTTATTATTATGTGTAAGAGCATTATGGCGAAGGTGATGCCGTACTGTGGTAGTAGTCATGCTATAGTTCAGTAATTCTGTGTTACTGATTTCTCTGATCTACTTAGAATATCTGCTTTTCTTCGTAATCATTGTAATGATAGAGGGCAAAAGATTCCCCCCACCCCAGTTAAATGTTTGTAGTAACACTAGCAAAGCCATGTTTCATTCTGCAAAGCCAAAGCATGAATTTCTAGCCCTTCCTGGATGCTCTGCAGAGAGCAGTCATGCTGGTTAGACGTCTTAGGAAGGCTGGTCAAGGAGAACCGCTGGTTGCCAATTAAATCGGTGGTACAGTGGAGCAGAAAGTATGTTGCAGGTGAGAAGAAAGTGGTAAGGATGAGCAAAATCAGTGCCCTAATAGTGAGGACAGCAGCAGTAGAGTATTGCTGCCATCTGGTGTTCAAAAAAAAAATTGCTAATTATGAACTCAAAAGTTGCTCTCTCTTCCTTATTGCTTGTATCCCATTTGTGTTCAGCCCTGTCT
Source organism: Theristicus caerulescens (assembly GCA_020745775.1). Lineage (NCBI taxonomy): Eukaryota > Metazoa > Chordata > Aves > Pelecaniformes > Threskiornithidae > Theristicus > Theristicus caerulescens. The sequence continues at coordinate 121,189,352 of CM036559.1, read as the reverse complement.
CAGGATTCTCAAGTGGCTCAAGATTCACCAGTTCTTGCTGCTGAAATTGGAGAGGGAGTTACAACGCATTCTGGACCATCATTCAGACTTGATAACACGGTTAGTCATATCAAAATAACCATATAACATAACTTACTCTTTATTTTGTGATGCAATCTTTCTGTTTCATATTGGGAGGCTAAGACGGGGTGCGGTATTCTAGGTGCAGCAATATAACAAGCACCAAGTAAAGAGAGGTAATCACTGCGGTGGATCTACTGGCTGTATTCCTGTTCATACAGCGCAGGATGCTGTTGTCCGTCTTTGCTGCCAGGGCACACTGTGGGCTTACGCTCAGCTCGCTGTCTGCCGAGACTCCTGGGTCCTTTCTCACAGGGCTGCTCCCCGGGCAGACCCCTGCTTGGACTGATGGAGGGGCTTCTTCCGTCCCAGATGCTGGACTTTTGCATTTGTTCTCGCTGAGTTTCGTAACGTTCCTGCAGGGCCAGCCTCCCGAGGTCCTTCTAGATGTCAGCCCTGCCATTTACTGTGTCGGATGGTCCTCCCAGCTTAGTGCCATCTGCAAACTTGATAAAAGTATGGTTCCACCTTCTCTGGGTCATTGCCTAAGGTGTTAAAGAGGACAGGTCCTAGGATGGAGCCCTGTCATACTCCACTTGTTCCCCACCTCCAGGTAGAGTGTAACCCTTTAATCGCTGTCCTCTGAGCCTGGTTATCCAGCCAGTTTGTTACCCATCTCGTCATCCATCCATCCAAGTTGTGACATCCAGACTGGGATACAAGAATGTTGTGGGAGACACTGTCAAAAGCCTTGCCAAAATCAACACCAATGATATCCCCTGCTTTTCCCTCACCCAAAGATCCCATCGTTTCGTCAGGAGATAAAAACAGTATTTAAAAAATGCTATGTATAATGTTTATATATAACATTACTTTTAAATATGTGTATGTTAAATATATAAGGAAGTATATAATGAAAAATGTAGGGGAAGAGTTTCTTAGATTTTTGTCTTTTATTTTCTTAGTGCATATTTTAATTCAGAGTTTGAGAAGAAACGTTCACATCTAATTCTTCAAAATTTGGAAGTACAAGAACCTTCATTCTCTGTTTTGTGACTTTGTAGAGCTTACCTCAGAATCAAGGAAGATAATATTTTAGGATATTTTGTATATTTTTCATTTAATTTTGTAGAATTAAATTTTTAAGTAAGTCTCCTGTATGCAAAAGGCTTAGTCTTGCAAGTACTTGTAAAATTCATGAGTTTTTCATGTATTGCATATATGTTCCTCTGAGATCTACAATTCTACTGAAGTGGGTCTGTGATGAGAAATAGCCAAATCTGATGACCAGAAGATAAAATAATCTTCCAGGTGTCATGATTTGTATGCAGTTCTGAGAGGCTTTATAACAGTGTGTGTGTATGCACGTGTGTGTGTTGCGGGGAGGGGGCTGTGGGGGAGCGATGTGTCTGGGACTCTGGGTGTGAATGTTTTGTACTGAGCAAGGATGAATCTGTATTTGCCTGACTGTGCAAAGCATGAAGGCTTCTACACTTGAACTGAGCTCAGAATGAGATGTGTGGTTTTAAAGCTTTAATTATGGGCACCCACATACATGGTAACAGGTATGTTATTTTATCCTAGGAAGTGCTTTCTAAAGTAGTATCCACAAACTTAGGTTCAGAGGCTGTCATGCAAGGAATACCCTGTGACTTATCTTCGACAATCTCCACTGGAAGCTTTTTGACTAGTGAAATATTGGATGTAAGCCCTGTTGATGCTGGTAAGTGTTTGGGGTTCGTCGTTGGCCTTCTAAAAGGAAAACTGTGTGTGCTCCTTATTTTATAACAGAATGAGTCTAACTCACTGGACATAAATTCTTCTGAAATGGGGAACTTAAGAATGATTAATATGTCTGAGTTGAGTGTAACTAGAATATTTTGTTATGTGCTCGTGATGTTTTTACCTTTTTTATAATTTAACCTTGTAACACATCAGGTTTGGCAAAGGATATTTTGAGTTTTATTAAGCAGCTGTAACACTAGCAGTTTTCAAGTGGCAAATTTAAAAAAATTGATTCCCCAAATGATACACTGATAAAAGTTTTCAAATCAGTATATATCATAGATTGTTACAGAGCTGTGATTGTTGTCTTGCTGTTAAGAGAATTTTTCCAATATCTGCTTGTCACCATAGTAATTCTTTAACTTATTTGTGAAAATGTCATTTGAATGCCATATTGACTTTTAATAGTTTTCTGGGAACTATGTGTTCATGTCCTTTTTTTGCTTGCAGTCTATGTCTTGATCTTAAGTTAATTTTATGAAAAGCTAAAAATAATTCCTTTATAATAAATATATAGTTGCTCCTCTATATACTGACATTGTCACTTGTGAACATGGGAAGTGAGTTTGAAAGTGATTAGATAGTGACCTGTGGATTTATTTACTTTAAGGCTTAATATTGTGTTAATCTGACACATATCTGATGTCATAAACAACCATGTGTGTATGAGAGTTATTCCATGTTCATAAATCAATTTTTGAAGACTACAGTTTTTGAGCCACTGAAATATCGGGCTGTATTTTAACCCTAATGTTCTAAACTGGCAAGTGTTACTTTGAGTAATAAACTTCATAACTCGTGTGACAAATCTGTTTTATTGATGTAAAAAAGCTAAGGCAAATTCTAAGATCATTTGTTTGTAGCTTTTCTTTTCTATTGTTTTTTTAGTTGTGGAATCAAAATACCAAAGGCTTTGGTTACTCAGCTACATGACTAAATTTTTCAAGTCTAGCTCTGTCTTATAACGACCTTTTCTGATAGCTTTGTGCAGTTCTCCTGGAAGTGTATGGACAAAGAGGGGGTGGTGCGCTAACTAGGAACACGATTTTGGTTTCCTTGATTCCCTCAGATTTCTTGTGTTGGTATTAGGCAATTTCTATTTAAGCATGAATAAAACTACTGCCCGATGTCATAAAGACACTCAAGATTATATTAAAGGATTGACACGCTTACGTGCGATAGGAAGCAAAAATATGCTAGCTAGCATAAAATAACGGTATTAATTCTTTTCTGATTTTATTGTTTTGGTATTTCCTAAGTCTACATACTCTCAAAGGGCTAAGCTGTACTGACTACTACCTAATTAGGTATTATCAACTTGAATCTGTGGAAATTTGTGGTAAGGTTTGTGAGACCATTGATAGGACACGATTAGAGCTCTGGGATTTTGTTTCTTTATGAATATTTCAGGACATTAAGCAGTGTCTTGTCAGATGACTTCATGTAAGTGGTTTATATGCAAAACTGTGAACATGTAGCTTACTATTTCAGGATTGTCTTCTGATAGTACAGAAGACCGAATTTTGAGAACAGCAAGCCGCCCTTGGAACTCCTCGCTGCCTTTTACCTTGCAGCAGAGGCAAGAGGATTTTTCTGGAGCTTCTGAAACTCAGTTGCCCGAAGGAGAGATGCATCTTTATAAAGGAAGTCAGATACAGCAGATCTTGGGGAAATGTACTGGGGACTTGAACTCTTACTCAAAGGACAATACACGTTTCCAAGGTATTTGCCATTTTAAAGCATTTTTGTGCTGCGCTCTCATCATACAGAATGAGTTTACTCAATGTTATGTGTTAGTCTGTATTATTTATATTCAGCTTACAGTTTAAAGTCAATAAGGATTCTACATGTGAGAACTTTGATGATATTTTCATGCTTTGCTTTATGTATATGTCCACATAGTGTAGTGCAAAAAAAAAAGTCTGGTCAGGTATCAGTCTGGTCATAGTCTAGTTCTGCACAGCCTCCTGCTACCATGGCTAGACTGTTTGTGCCAATTTTATCGCTTGTTTATGCACAACTTTCTCTTCAGGAAGGTAGAGACAAGAATATATATAATACTTTCTTGTTCACGTAGGGTCACATAGTTGATGAAACACTGATTAACGGACTGGTGGGAGTTCTGTGCTCTCTAGAAAAACGTAACAATTCATGAAAATAACATCTTTATTAGCTATCATGAAGATAACGCTAGTATTTTAATTTGAACTGCTTCCTCCTGGAATGTTTGAAAACCTAGAATCATGGAATTATAGATTAATCTAGACCGGGAAGGACTTCCAGTTATGTGATCCAAATTCTCCTTCCTGCTCACAGCAGAGCCAACTTAGGCCTTGCTTAAGGCCTTGTCCAGGCAAGTTCTGAATATCTCCAAGGACAGAGATTCCACACCCCCCGGGGCAACATTTTAACAACTTTCTTCTTTTCTTCTCTTCTTTTTTTTAATTATTTTTATTGTATCCAACCAGAATTCCCTGTGTTCCATCCTGTGTCTACTATCTCTTTTTCTTTGACCGAGCGTGTCCAAGAAGACTGACTGCATCTTCTCGATACTGCCTCTTAGGATGTAGCAGACAGCAGAGATTTCTGTGCCCCTTCCCCCACGCCCCCAAGCCTCTCTTAAGATTGAACAAACGCAGTTTTTTAGCTTCTCTTTGACCACCATGTGCTTCATCCTTCCCTTAATCATCCTTGTGGCTCTTCATTGGACTTGCTTCACTGTGCCACTACGTGTTTTGTACTGGGAAGCCCACGCTACTTCTGATGCAGTCTCACAAGTGCTGAACAGAAAGCTTACAGACTTCAGCTTTTCATTTAAAAATAAAAATAAAAAAATGGATTAGCGTAGCAGTTTCTTGCTGCTTTTTGTACCTGCATTGTATCAGAGTGAAAGAATTGGATGTTGTAAAGATATTTTTTTTTACAAGCTAGTATTTGTATACCTGCAGAATTCTGCATACTTTATTTACTGCGTATAGAAGCAAGGTGTGATATGTCTGCTGTTTTTTTTGAGGGGGGTTGGTTTTGGGCAGGGTTTTTTTTGTTTGTTTTTAAAATAACCTCTTTTCTTACAGCTCTAGCAGCTGAACTTGATCTTCCTGAAACAGAGAGACATTTTCCAAACTTCCATCACCAGTTCTTCCAGCCTATGGAACCAAGTCTTGACTTTGATACTTCATCATCCTGTTCTCAATACAGAATTGCCCAAGACAGTAGAGAATTTAGCAAGGTACTGCAGAAAAACTCTGATGGAGGAATACTTTGGCTTAAGATTTCTGTAAGATTTAAATGTATAATCCCCATACTGTCTTCTGTTTAGAAGAAACACAATAATAATCTTTGATATACTTAGAACTGGAAGTGGTTTTGCTGATTGTAGTAGAAATGTGATCCAAAAATCAAGTATAACCTTTAACTTTTTATCCCTCATATTTCTGAGAAAATGAATCTTAAAGCAAGATATTTTTTTTTTCCTGCCACTAGACTTCAAAATTTTCAACAAAAAGTCAAGACACATCTACGTTTCTAGAAGTGGGAAACTGCAGTTTGAATATACAAAGAAGCAGTCTGCCTTCTAGTCTTGAAACAAATGGGCCAAACAACATTACATCCGAAGAGTCGTCTGTTAAAGGCAATGCTATTCTAGGTATGTACCGTATAGTCAGTTCAAAGCTTTCAAAATCAGGCTGTTGCCAGCCCTTGAGGCGGACTTGCTGTGTTGGAACTGAGAAGGGACTCTTCACTTCTCTATCAGCCCTCCTTTGAAATGGCTTAACTCTGCTGCCGCTCTCTCACGCGCTGTCTTCTCCACCACCTTTAATGGGTAAAACTCCTACATTTTGTGAAGTTCTTTATTTCCTCAGCAGTCATGGCTTTGATACATAAGCAGACCTGCATATTCACATCACTGTAATGGATATTATGTTACTAATTACTTGTGCAGTAATTACAATGCTAGTGCAGAAATACCAACTCTGGCTGAAACTGTCAGGTTAAGTACTTTTCCAAATACTTGTTCATGCATATCCATCATTTTGTAAGTTTGAGGAAATTAAGGATGTCCCATAAATTGATTAAAATTTTGAGGTATATGTGTTAGAATCTCTCTGATCTTACTCGTTTTTCTTTTATACATTGTGTCCTTCAAGAAACCATTGAATTTTCCTTTTCCACTGTGAAGTTACACCAATAGTCATTACGTACTGCACGCTGTGATATTTGGTCTGATTATAGAATTGCTTTATCTACAAAATAAAGGGGCGGAAGAGAGGAAGGAATAAACTTTTATATTACAATGTAGTAGTTAATTTAGTAGATTAAAAGTTTATGATTCTACAGCAGCATTAACTGCAGCTCATAGCAGGAAAAAGTGGGTTTTTTAATGTTTTGCAGTTGAATTCAAATGAACTTGATATTTCATGTATTCTAAAGAAAAGGACCAATCTGAAATTCCAAATGCAGCTAGTAGTAATGTAAATATTTCTGAAGCTCTTATTTGCCAAGCATCAGGAATTTGAGTTTTAAGGTGCTCCAACAGAAAGCTGAAGAGTAACAGGAAACACAGCACAATATTTTAAGCAGTAGATTTCTTTATAATGTAAATGTTCCTGGTCAGTTATCTTTGTTATTTGCATATATATATACACACATCTAATTTTTGAAAACACACACTATCTTTAAAGCTGCAAGCACCTATTTTGTGTTTATTATACTTCTCTTCCTCTTTAGCTGGCAGATGCTGGTACAAAAAAAAAAGGTAATGAAAAATGCCAGAGGAGGCTTACACTTTGAGGCTACCTGTGGTCGCAGCAAATAGGACTTAGGAAACTCCCTTCTAACTTCAAAACAATCTGTTTCTAAATTGCATATAGAAACAATCTTTGTGCTTTAAATGTAACTGCAGTATCTCCCATCTCTGAAATGTTTTTATAATCCCAAACTAATTATTCTTGTGCTTTACAAGGGGGAAAAAATAACAGAAGCAACAGGCTAAGCAAGTAAAAACTATTTTGGCTTGTCAGCTCAAGGTAGATTGACATGTGAGTCCATCATCTGGAGAATTTTCTAGTAATGGCTGCTGTTGCAGTGTAATTTCTCCCTCCCCGTTAACAGCTGTTTATCAGGAGACAATATTCTTTATACATGTAAAACTAGATATTTTGTATGTGTCAATGCAAAAAAATCTTTAAAGGAAACCTTTAAAGGTTTATGTGATGTATTTCTGTGTGTATAAAAAGCCTATTAACGGCATGATGCTGGAATTCGTGTAACTGATTTTATCAAACTTGGGTTAGAGGCATATTTAAAAAAAAAATTTTTTTTAAACAATGCTAGTGTGTGTTTGGCATATGCTGTACTGCTGCAATGCCTCCCCGGTAATTAAAACGTTGATACCCAATCTTTCTCTTTTCCCAGCCTCTTCTGGGAAAAAAGTCTTGATTTGTATGTGCAGATCTTAAGGGAAAGATCATTTAGGGTGCAATATTGTAACTTGTAGGAACAGCAATCACTGTTCCAATTTGGATGTTTACTTTTGAAGGGTTTCTGCCTGAGTAATGGTGTTTTGGATTGCTTTCTTCCTGTTTTAGGGACTTGGTTGGAGGCCCAAAAGGGACGCAAAGGCCTTCCATTTACAGAGTATAAGTTGTAAAATCCCCTGGCTTTCAATGTAGTTATGTCAGCACCACCACGAAGTCTGTCCCTAAGCATATTTTAAGAAGCAACAAAAAGTGTGGTTTCCTGAAGTTGTTTTGTGTACAGTGAAGGAATCCTTTTATGTAATGTTAATGGTATTATGTTTGAAGAAACTTAAGCAGACTCTTTTAAAACAAAATGTTTCTTCCTATTTACTAGACTTATTATACATTAATGAGAAGTCTCATTATGGAGGGACTTTTTAAAGTTGAAATTCTGTTGTGTTAGGTAGAATTTTGACTCTTGATAATTTTTGAAACAGGATCTGAAGAATCTTTTCAGCCCCTGCAATTAGAATCTACTCTGAGCGATCACTGTCAGAACGCCGATCAGCCAGCGGACCTTAATGCTGTGTTACAGAGATCTTTTGAACAAACCCCTGGAATTAAAAAACGGAGCCATGAGAACTGTGTTTCATCTGCCAAAGAATACGAAGAACTGGCAAGAAATATGGAATGTATTAATCTCCAGTGTGCAATGGAAGATCTGAAAAATGAAATTCTGAATCCACTGGAAGAGCAAAAATCTTTTTATCAGCTAAATACCACACCAGTTACGGTGGATGAAGCTTTCCCTCAACACTTACTAAAAGAGACTGTGTCTTCTGAAAAATCACCTGTGGAGGCATTTGATAAGGAATACGTGAAGCTTCCTGAAAAATCAGTTCATGTACCTGAAGAAGCAAATAAAGCTGTGGAACTGGATTCTCGGTGCAATACAAATATAAAGGAGCCAGATCAAGGCTTTCCAGAAGCACAGAAATCTTTGAGGGTTCCCAGAGAAAACAACTTGGAAGACTCAGACATCCCTTTACAGATTGTTGTACAACAGAATGGTTCTTTCCTGGAAAGACATGAAAAACATTCTCATTCTGTGCCCAGAAGCTCATGCTGTATTCCAGTCTGGGTGAGCAAACAGATTTCCAAAAGCAGTAACTGTGCAGGCTTTTTTGTTGTTTTTTTTGTTGTTGCACCAAGTTATTTTAGACCTTTAATATCTGAAAGCATGGCAAACGTTGATTTTACAATTCTAGTTTAAGACTCACATGTTTCCTGGACTTTTGCCCTACTACTGCTTTCAGATCAGAGCACTGAAATAATTGGCAGTAGCTAAAATGAGCTGGCGTTCCCATGGTTGTTGGAGGAGCTATAGCATCTCCGCTGCATCTCCCGCTCCTCGCATCAGTTGGTACAGCGCGTGCGTCTGTATTATGTGGTACGGTCACTTAACTGAACAGCCCCTCTCCCCATTTAGAAGCCTGGAGGAGGTAATAATTTAACCAAAGCATAAGCAAACTTAAGAAATCAGCTTTGATGTAGCTTTAAAAAAAAAAAATTTGCCCTAGAAGTAAGTAATTTAAACTTGAGGTGAGTGGAGGAGAGGTGGAGTTTTTGTTGTTGTTTGGTTGCTTTGGATTATTTGTTTGTTTGGTTTTTAACACTGGTAGATGAAATACTGTGCATTGGACTTGGGCTCCAGGGTTTGCGTGCATCAAAACCTCAGGCAAAGTGCTCTTCCTGGATTTCATTTATTGCTGGGGGGCGGATTTTCTTTCTTGTACATGGTGAATGAGCCTCCTCTGTCTGACAAGATAACAGCTGTTGCTGGAAATAGGGATTTTTTTTTTTTAATTTTTTACACTGATATCTTGTCTAATTCATTTTCTAGGAGACTGAGTCAGGGCGTGGTATTATGGAAGAACCTGAACTCACTCTGGTAAGCTCAAATGACATCAGCGTTGCAGAATCAGACACTGAACATACTAATCAAGGGAAAATTAAGGAGGATAAAATCAATAACCCAGCATGTGTGGATCAGTCTGGATTTACTGTTTTTACTGAGGTGAGCCTTTATTATCTAATGTAATTCTGATTCTAACTTAGTCTTGATCAGAATAAGGACAGGCCCTCCGATAGCAGTTAATCCACTGTTGCAAAACGAGAGCGCGTTAGGGTTATCTGAGCTTGGTAAGTGCTTGGGTCATCTTGTTTTGATGTTGTGTTTTCTGGACAGATCTAATAGAACTGAAATTTGGGCTATTCCTTAATGTCACTTCCTTGTCGTACCAGGTATAGGTAGAGTTTGGGAAGGCTTCTGCTGCTGAGAAACAGAACCATCTTGCCGGTGTCTGCAAGACTAAATTTTATCCCATTAAGTTGAAGATTTGAATGAGGGGAGAGGGTGGGACAAAACAAAAGCTACAAACTAAACAGGGGAAAAAGGAAAAAAATCCCCTACCTAGTGGGTGGAGCTATACCAGACCCAGCACAGTAGTTCTTAGTTTATGGGGAAAATATGACCAGCTCGTCATTCCACCATATTTAACTTGCCTGTGGTATGCTTTTTGCTGTTGGCTTATGTAAAGCAAAGGCCATAAATTATAGAGGGACTGGTTTGTAATAAGAGAATAGTTTGGGTGCTGAAGCAAAAAAGTACAACCAAGTAATGTGTGTCTGTTAGATGAAGAGGTTAGATGAAATCATGTTTGAGTTGCAGGAGGCATCTAAAGAAGATCCTAAAAGTGCCTACAGATTATAAAGTAACCGAAATGTGGGTAAGGTGGAGGCTGTACTGCTGCAGGGGTGTTCCCTTCCAGCTGGGCTGGAAGTTTAGGTTAGATATTAGGAAAAACTTCTTCACTGAAAGAGTGGTCAGGCACTGGCACAGGCTGCCCAGGGAAGTGGTTGAGTCCCCATCCCTGGAGGTATTTAAAAGACGGGTAGATGTGGTGCTTAGGGACATGGTTTAGTGGCGGACTTGGCGGTGGTAGGTTAATGGTTGGACTCGATGATCTTAAGGGTCTTTTCCAACAACAATTCTATGATTCTATGAAATCTAATGGGCAAAGGGTCTTTAATGGATTTTGGTTTTAAGTTTTTAAATGTTTTTAGAAAGTAGCTTTTAATTCTATCAATATCCATTTTCTGATGTTTTTCTTGCATCTGCTATAAAGGCAAAAGAGTGGGTCTTTTATTTGCATCGGGTCTCTGCTAGTGGTGCAGTACTACCACTTCATGCAAATTTGTGGTTTATTTTAAGCGTTTCCAATCACTGATTCCTTTTGAAACAGGAGAGAGAATTTTTACCACTAGCTCCAGCTGCAGATTATTCAGTGTTTGTAAAGTCTGACAGCTCTGCCAAAGCCCGGAGCCCCAACGGCAGTCACTTCCCATCGCATCAGACCGCAGGTAATTACGTGTAACTTCAGTATACTGAAGTTGAGATAGAGGGGGTCTTTATTTATAGCATTAAAATCATCAGTAAAATACACTTCTCCTTTGGAAAACATAGAGCTGCTTTTATTTAGGTGAGTGCATCTTGCTGTTCAGGCTTGGTTTGTAGTACATTTGACCCAGGTTTAACATGTGTCTTATTGACTTGTTTCTTCCTATGCCAGGCTGTCTTTCATGCAAGTTCATATCATCTACAATACACTGGTTTTATTGTAACTATTTAATTTTGAAAAATTCTGTGGTGGTTTGTGGTTTGTCGTCATGTGGTTTATGCACCTTCACTTGTTTTTTATTTCCTGTTAGTCCCCAAGCTCCATAGCCAAAGAATGTCTGTCTATTTTTTTTCTATTCTGATGATAGTGTGGAACATCAGTAAAATATTGAAATATTTTTTGCCCAAGATGAACAGCAGTAACATGAAAGATGGGAATTGACAGAACTTAACCATGTTAGGGACTTCTCAGGTCTTTGATAAGTTTTGAGGCATCAGGATGCTTTCGATGTGGTATTTACCACAGTATTTGCCGCAGCAGACCTGCTTACAGTTATTAGATTCCATAGGTCTGAATTGCTTGTTTTGCAAGATTACTCATCATTCCCAGTGTCCTTCTCCCAGTACAATTTACAAGATAGTCAAGCTCAGCATTTTAGGAGAAATACAGTGAAACGCATGACTTTCAGCAATGAGCAATATCACCTCTAAGAAGTGAGAAACATTCAGGCTTTTCATTCTCTTTCACAGTGATGCTGCTGGAGTTTGCTTCTGCACCAGATTTGCAAGCATCTTTTTTAAAAAGAAAGAAGGACTTCATCCAGAAATCTCTGAAAAGACTAGAAGAAATAAAAAATAAAGAGAGAAAAAATGAAAAGCCAGAAGCCAAACAGTTTCAAAGAGGAAAGTCTGAGAAGTTAAGCAGGCAAAAGGAATCTCTTCTTCCCTCTGGTAGGTTTATCTGAGGACAAGCCATAGCATTAGGTGTCCTTCTAGCTGCTGCTTTATATCGAAGAATAGATTTCACATTTGTTGCAGCTTTGCAGACTGGGATATTCTTTGTTTTCTCAGGGATATAAGGAGCTTTTTTTTTTCTTCTTCTCCACTGTCTGGCTACCTTTTCAGTGTTGTTAAGGCCCTTATGGATCCTCTTCCTGTTTCCACAGCCTGCCCTGTTTGTGGCCGTACGCTGTCTCTTTGCAAATAACAGTTGTTTATTAAAGAACGAGTGTGTTAAGTGAACTGATGCAGCTCTAATGGCTGCTGATGGGGAGGTGGAAGCTGGCTGTTGAGAAGCACGGCTGGCGTAAAGTACAGGCAGCAGCCCAATGAGTGAGACTATGAAGATTTATTTTCAACACAAGATGTTGTCTCCATTCTGCTAGCCTGTTTCTTTTTTTGTAGTGTCATTTTAAAATCTTTGAAACCTCTCACGCTTTTGAGTTAGCTGGACTAGAGATTTAACATATTTGCCTTTTTTTTTTCCCCACAAAAGAAAAAAAAGGTGCAGTTGCCAATCAGTTGAAGAAAGTGGGAGAAGTGAAAGTGTCTTCCCCAGAGGACAGGAAGCCTGGAGAAGCTGAAATGCAGCAGCGTACTTCAAGGTACTGCATGACCACAGGTGGGAGAAGTTTGGCTTGAAAAACCGGAAGTGGTTCATCCGTGTCTGGTGAAAGCTACTGGTGAGAGCAGCTTGTGATCTTCCAGCTGGGCCCTGGGGGAAGGCTGCTCAACACCCAGCTGTGGGAGAGAGGGCTCGTGCTTGACACAGGTGCCTGCTAGGCAATCCCGGTGCAGTGCTGGCAGCAGGGAATGCCGCTGGCAGCCCTCGGGCAGCTCTGCCAGTTAATGCATGGAACGGGATTAAACCTGAAACGAAGCTCAAAATTGTACTTGGGCGCTCAATAATGGTCATGTGCAAATACAGCTCCTGAGCAGGAGCTGAAGGAGGAATTTGAAATGGTTCTAGATTATGGGAGAGCTGAGCACCTTTCCTTTTTTAATTTCTAGCAATTCAGACAATGTAAACCATTAAGCCTGTTAACTTACTGCTGCTTTGCCACTTCCCTTCCTGACAAGATATGACTTTGTTTCTACTTTTTTGACAGACTTTATAATCAACTTGCAGAAGTAAAAATCAGAAAGGAAGAAAAAACAAGGCAAGAAACTTATGCTAAAAACAGAGAAAAGGCTAAGGAGTTTCAAAAGGTAATGGCCTACTACGGTGTCATCTCAGCTGGTTAGCTCTTGGGACTTCACTGAGCTGCTCATCAGACTGACTGACCACAGTTCTGTGGTGGGAGTGCAACTGGAAGGGAGAGCATCAAACTGGTCTGGGTTTTAAGGGATGCTGTTGGCATGTCCTGCTTAAGAATTTCCCTGTCAGCACCATGACTGTGCCTGCTGACATGGAGTAACTCCAAGGGCTGAAACTTCCTCTGAAGGGCGTCTGCCTCAGGCTGAATTTTTCTAGTGAGTTCAGGTTAAGCAAAAGGCTGCTGGGGACTCCAGCTGCTAGAAAGCCTACTTGGCAAAAGAATGACAGGGTTGGTTTTTTAATTAGTCCAAACTTGACTGAATTCCCATTATAAGGCAGTCTCTTCTCTTCTGGCTTTATTGGCTGCTCTTGGTGACTTAAGATTCTGCCTCGCTGAGCACGCCTGACCTTAGGGCTGCAAGAATCCTGCCTGGGATTGCCTGCAGTTGCTCTGGAACAGGGGGCTGAAGAAGAGGACTTGAGGTGTTGCTCCTCCCTGTCCCCTTGCTGGGCCTCTGACAAGGGGAAGGAAGGAAATGCCTGCTAATCCTGATGGCTGGGGCTGCTACGGGGGGCTCCAGACACAAGCACACCTCCCTCTGTGCTCTGTGGGAGCAGGAGCTGAACCCGCTGTCTGTTACTGATGTTGAGGTTACATGAGTAGTGCCTCACATGTGCCCACCTGATGACGCTGGTTTTAGTACAGTCACTGAAGCTACACTACTGTAGTCTTGTGGTTTGTTTTATTTGCAGAAAATGCTGGAAAAACTACGAGCCAAGAAGACCTGGAAAGCACCGTGACTGGCAGAAGAGTCTGAGCACCAAGGACCACTACTGTGTCAGTACCATCCAAGAGACCACGGAATAACACAGGCTTCATTAAGCTAATTGTGGAGCTGTTAGCAATCCCCAGCTTGAAGCTGTAGGACAACCCTAAGTCAACAGAACCAGTGTGGTACCCTCATGTCTTACTGAGATCACTGTGGCAGCAGATTAGCTACTGCTTTAAACACGGCTTGTCTCAGTGAGTAGACTGATGGTGTGAAAAGCCATTCTGGATGTGTATTAATGTTTTAAAGGGAGGTCATACTAACTTTTGTAATATACATGTATAAAACATTTTCAAATAAAGTGTTTTTTTAAGACAACTTGAATCCTCAAGACATTTGTTTCTTCTGTAAAGCTGAAATTTTAACCTGGTCTTTGCACTGTGATTTAAGATGAGGAAGGGTGGATTCCTGCAGTCAAGAGGTGCATCTTAAAGCACCTGAAGGTAGGAAGAGACTAAAAACCTTACACTTCACTACTTCCAAAAGCAGTTCTTCTGTCCAGGTTTCCTGAGCTCCCATTCAGAGCTAAGTAATTACATCATCAGGACAAATTCAAAGCTCAACTTTTGCTATCAAGTTGAAGTTGGTTATCAGCAGGTGGAATAGCAGGGCACTTTCATTAAATCTGCTCCTGTTTAAAATACAGCAAAGTCTTAGGTTATTTTTGATGAGCAATTAATTGCAATTTAGGCTTGTTCTCATGGATATTTTTTTTTCCAGTCCATGGCACAGTTGCACATACTGCAGTAGCTAAAGCAGTTTGTTACCCCCTCTCTAAGTAGAGAGCATGAGACAAAACCAGTTTGGCAGTCTGCAGCACTGAGTGAGGTGGTACAGTATGTATGGTCAGCCTCATCTTCACCCCTGTGGTTCTGCACAGGCTCCTCAAGCTCTTGTGCATGAATATTCTGGTTCCTTTCTCAGAATACGATCAGAAAGGAAGAGACCAAGCCTACGCTGTGCCACCAGCGAGGCACAGGGGCTCAGCTGCCATGATTTACCTGCCCCCCCTGTGTTTGCTTACTGTACAGCCACAGGAACTAATCCCAGGCTGCAGCTTTCAGACACCCATTTTATTCAAATGCTGTGACATTCTGTACAGAATAAATACCTCTCCAGAGCTTGGTACCGTGGAGTTCAGTGACAGGGAAGTGAGGGAAAACAGCCAATAAAGCCTTTGCCAGTCAAATTACAACTCAACACACTCAGTGTAGTTAGATCTTCTGCAACACCAAGGCAGCAGCTAAGTGTCCATCCTCAGCCTTGCCACCCCAGCTCCCAGGAGGAGAGAAGACATGTCACAACTGAAAGGGTACAGGCACAGGCTCCCTGTGCTTCTGAACCGGTTTCCAAGTAACATGCACTATTTCAATTTACAAAGCAGTAAGGGAAGTTAGAATGAATGCTCAACTCTCAATTACTGCAATAAACACTCCAGATAAGGTTCCTTCTCTACTTGGAAGAGCTGTGCAGTTCTTTGCAGCAGGCTTGCAGCAGCATCACCAGGACCTGAGAGGAAAAGCATCTATTAGCACTTTTACTCGAAAGAAAAGCCACCTCAACTGGCATGTCTGCCACAGGTCTGAAGCAATTTAGCTTCAGGACATGCTGCTGGTATAACAGCAGTAGAATGCAGGAAACATGCATACACCTCTTTCTTACTAAACTCTTAAGGGGCAAAAGATGATTTCCAGTGCCAGCTCCCCAAGTACCATCATTTTCTGTTTCCTGTAACTACTCAGTGCCCACAGCATTCCCACCCTGCACTTCTTTCCTCCCTCACCTCATTGTTCCAGGATTATCCCCTCTAAGACTTCCATGCAGCTCTAGGAC
Source organism: Theristicus caerulescens (assembly GCA_020745775.1). Lineage (NCBI taxonomy): Eukaryota > Metazoa > Chordata > Aves > Pelecaniformes > Threskiornithidae > Theristicus > Theristicus caerulescens. The sequence continues at coordinate 121,173,668 of CM036559.1, read as the reverse complement.
TATATCACATTGCCAAGGGAAAAGGAAGCAGCAATGAAGTTACAAGACCGCTCATGCCACAACTGCATCAACCTGTTGTTCTCTTCACACACCACAGAAGTCAACTGGTTTCAGAATGAAACTGAGCAGCCTCTTCCCTATGTCAGCATCTCAAGAAACCTGAGGGGAGCAGCTAAGCATCCTTTCCTGCTCCATGAGGCCTGACTACATAAGGTGTATCTCCTCATAAATAGACCATAGCACACACCAAGTGTCCACGGCATCCTGCAGAGGATTTCAATATGCGGTCACCGCGTTAAGAGCTGCTGGTTCTTCAGCCATGCAAACCCTCTTTGAAGTGACCTGGAATTTCTTTTTAGTACCAGCAGTTTTGCTGAGCACCCTTACCTTCAGACTCACGCTGGTGGCACTCAGGCAGTGTTTCTCACCCCTCTGGCACGCAGTGGACGAGCAGACACTACGGGTTAGAGGCAGGTTTGGTTAGTGTGAGTGAAGCACTACAACAAACTGAAGTTGGATGTAAATGGCACAGAGCAGCCTTCTGCCTGCCCTTTTTGCTTCTGTGTGCACACCACCACAGCTTCTGAAGTCCTCTCAACAGCAGCTTCTGCAGTCCAAGTTACAAAGGTTCTAACCAGCACTTTTGTTCTGCTGTAGCTTCAGCATTAGAGGTGCCCAAGGACAGAGCCACACACCTACTCCTCAGCAGGAGCTTGCTTTCCTCTCAACAGCAGCAGAAGGGAACACTGTGCCTCTGAGCTGCACTAGAGCTTTGTTCCCAGCAGACTTAGTGCCACATCATGTGGCGATTCAAGAGTCCGATGGACTTGCTGTACGGTCATCTCCACAACTCGCCAGGAACAGCAACATCCCAGCAGCCTTGGTAATGACCAGGTCCTCTCCTCTTACTGCTGCTACCACCAACTTAAATCAGCATTCAAGTTGCCCATCCTTTCTCATTAAGGACCAATCCATCATGCCAAGTTGTGTACCAACAAGCCTAACATCTGTTAAAAGCTCCAAGTACAGAGGAATTCCTCACAACCAGTATCAGTCTTTGCTTCAGAAACTAATACTACAAATGGCTGCCCAACTCTGACAGCCATTTAAAGTAGATATAGACACACAGAAGAATAACTTGCAGACAAGCAACCTGCCCAGATACTGCCAGAATCTGGGGTGATCACTGCCTGGCACTCTTCTGGAGTCATACCAAGTTAACACACAAACTGTAAAGTAGCATGAAACCATCTGAACTGACAAGTAACTCAGCGCTTACCCGTCAGACAGGTTATCTTCCACAGCCAATCCTTTTAATGCAGCAAAATTCACATTGTTCTGGATCCTAAAGCACCTGTTTAAAGAACAAAACAAAAGAAACTGAATGCACTTGCCAAGTTCCAGAGGCCAGTATCCAGTCCTTGCTCTGGAACATGAAAACAGAAAGCAAGTACGCTCAAATCCCTGAAGAGGACAAAGACTGTATCAGCAAAAATACCAGGTTTAACAGCCACAGCAGAATGAAAACCAACGATGCCAAACACTGAACTCCTGTAGCACTGTTTTTTGAACATCCCATCAGGAGAATGCTGCTGGGTGCAGATACCACACAGTGCGAGAGCTGCAGCAGTTTGTCATCCACAGCTGCTCATTTCAACATTCAAGCTTTTTGTACGCACCCGTCAGTGCCTAGTGATAAGCTAAATGGATGTGCTCTTCATTGCACAAAAGCTGCCATGCAACTAAGAGGGAAAACGGACTCCATGAATGACACCTAATAGGAACGGCAGCTTCAGAATTCTTTTAAGCTTTTATATATTCCTACCATGAATGATTTATACTTCTCCCAGAATATTTCGCTTGCTTTACTTTAAACTCTGCATTCTACAGAACACAAGCCAGGAATTGTAATGGTATAGTAGTAAACTGGCTGAGCTGCTCAGGATTAACTCTTTAAACTCAGACTTACAGACGTAAAACCCAATATTGCTGCTCAGTGTGAAGCTATCAAGCATCTACTTGACACAGAACAACAATGCCGCATGTTTATGAAGTCACTTCAAGTTCAGACAGACACCAGTGCTGTCTCTTCTTACCTATAGCCACCAAAACAAGAAATAAAGAATCACTCCTTCATGATCAAAGGGGGAAGAGATTGTTTCAAGCCATCCAGAGAACTCAAACCACAAGAAACAGTGTTAGAAATCAGGTACCTACAGAAAAACCTGGGTGAAGATTTAAGTTCAGCCCATGCAATCCCATGTGTTGGTTACCCTGGAAGTCCCAGAACACACCATCTTTTGACTCTTACCAAGCTTTCCACTTGAATCATTTTTTCCATTTTTATCAAAAGCATTAAGCCAGTACCTAAAGGAGAATATAAGGCATTATTACAGCTCCTAGGATGCTACACTTGCAGAGATTTGTCTTGCAGTTTTATCCCACAGAGCTAACAGGTAGTTCAATGGGTAAAGCGAAACCACAAGTTTATTCTGTGAGGCGTTTCCAACGACACGAACCTACAGAGGAGATCCTATCGGGATAGACCTCAACATTCCTGGTACTGTAAATTAACACAACAGATAAAAATCAAGCAGACTGGAATGGTATCTCATACAGATCCTACTAAGTGTCTTTTCAACTTGTTTCAAGACATTTGGGGGAAGGAGGAAGGTAAATGACACACTAACATTTGGGGAAGATGAAGTAACTCCTTCATATTAGCAACAGTTCTAAGGTTAAAAGTCAATGTTACCTGAAAGGCAAACGGCAAAGGCAATTAACTAGAAAACTGTACTCAAACAGAATCCTCCCTCTAACTTTCCTGCCAAGTGTTAACTTACATGTAGAAGATAAAACTATCAGTTTGAGCAGTTAAGCCAATCACCTCCTTTTTGACTGGGAAATTTATGAGTGTCCTTTTGACAAATCAAAGTTAAAATAAATTCTTCACTTAACAGAGTGAATGCTCCATTAAAGTACAGTAACATAGTGTTGAAACAAGTCCCTGAAACCCGCCACAAGTCAGTAAGCTTGATCTGATACAGACTTCCAGCCACGGAAAACCAGAGCCCTTCAATCATTAAGGAACCTCAGATGTCATACTAACCCTAGAAGGGGCTGCAGATCTCTGTGAAATGGCATCCCGCATTTCTTCTCTGATTTCCCGTAATTACATACCACCTGAAAAAGCAAGATGATAAGGTTACGAACTGACACGCATGTGCATACAAGCCAGCAGAACCTAGAGCAGTACTTAGTACTTCAGTGGTTCTAACCACCACAGGCATTCCTGAGAGCCTCTATTTGGAATCACACTTAAAGCTACTACAATGTCTGAATGTTACCCTATTTAATTTGACAGCTCTTCTTCATTTCCTGTTTATTTTTAAAAGCAATTCACACAGTCCTGATCTTTGCTCACGGACACAAGCCACTGCTGTTCAATACTCAGAATGGATGCCCAGAATAAAGTGACATGAAAAGAACACTCATGTAATAGATTTGTTCAGAAAGGCTGTCCTCACTCACTCTCTTCAGAGCAGTTGAACATTTTGCCGATCATCACAACAATTTTCTCACAGCATTCTCAACTCTGGGGGAAGATAAGCTCTTATGTTTTCTAAAGCAACACTGCATCTTCTCAGTAAGAAAAAGAGCAACAGAACCAGCTCGCCAAGTTAAAGACAGCCAGCTAACCTGCAACAGGCAAGGGTTAAAAAAAAAAAAAAAAAATCTGTCACACTAACTTACCAAGATGCTAATTCAGACTGGACTATCATGTGGACTTCCTAAAAAGAAGTAAATTTTTGCATCTGAGTAACAGTTCCAAGTTTCTTCAGTATTTTAGCAGTTTATGAAGGCTTAGACACTTTTATACTGAATATGAAGCAGGCAGACTGTAGTCCAGTTATGCTGCCTGAATGCTAACCAGAACAAAGCATTTCTTGAAATCAGAGCCATGGCCCCAGTCTATCACACAACTATCAACAGAATCTGTCTGCGATTTAAGAAACTGGAGGACTACGGCAGAGAGGATACAACTAAGGAGAGAGTTACCTAACAGTCAGCTGGTACTGTGATGTAAACACATATGAGATATCATTTTAAGACAGCTTATAAATACACTCTAATAAACCGTCTACAAGAATGCAGCACCGCATGTATTTTTCCTCTACCTGCTAATTCTACTTCCTTTAGTAGGCAGGATGCAGAATTCAAACACATCAGAACAAGCCAGTCCTTGGGATTTTGCAGTAGCTGCATTTTGAACTATGCTTGCATAATTGTGCCACTAAGTAAACCTGTTACAGGTCTCATTGTCACCACTGCAATTAAGTTTGCAGTGAGGAAAGCATAACCTGTTACTCTTCTAGCCACGTTTTTCAATTCAGACACACGGTGACTTGTGTCTATTTGCTGAACAACGAGGCATAACAATTAACTCTTCACAATGTCTGTAGAACAGCTTCTGGTTTTGAAGCCTAGGCAGTTAAAACATGTCACTAGCTGCCTTCTGGCACTTGGATTTGTGTTTCAAACTAAAATATTGCTTCTTTGTAAGAAGGCAACCAAAAAGCTAGAACTTGAGCTTTTATGATCCTCATCCAACTACCTCCACCTAGGAAAAAGCAACTATTTCCTCAATACTTACCCTTAAGTACAGGCTTTCCACTGTGTTCCAGACATCACAGGAATGCCCCTTTAAGAAAGATTTTGGAACAAGGTCATTGATTTAACTATAATTTTATCCCGTAACAGTTCAACAATTCTTCAAAGTTGTGTTTTACAAGCTTCCCTACAAGAAACTTCCCATCTACTTGTCTCAACAGAAATACCAAGTTTAACCAGCACATCTGCATGAAAACCAACGATGCCAGCTGTTGAAATACTGTAGCACTGCTTTTTGAACACCCCATCAGGAGGATACTGCTGGGTGCAGATACCATACAGTGCCCAAATTAGCCCGATTACTTGCTGTGGAAATAGTACTTGTCTGAAGAAATGGAATACTCTTATGCTGAAGTGCAGAAGAAACACCAAGCTTACCTCTTTCACTAACACGTTCCACAAACGTCCACCGACGTAACAGATTTGTACATCAGAAGGCCAGCCTAAGAATGCAAGCACTCCAAAAGAGTTACAACTGCTCACTGCTGCAGAGCTGGTGCGTTCATCTGCAAAGTCTGGAAAGAAATTGATATAACTGAACTACACTTCTACAAATCTGGAACACGAAGCTCATGCCCTAGATTCATCAGTATTTGAATGAATTGCTGTTTGAATACATGCAAATATTGTCCCTTCATATAAGTAACACAACTAATATGTTCATCAGCTGTGGGTTGCAAAAGAAGGGTTTTTTCTAAGCACTAGGTTCCAGGTTTTTGTCTACAGCAACAGACAAAAACTGAACACGTGCTGCAACAGATTGAATGCATCAGCTTTCATTTTTCCACTATTTTTGAAACAGCATTTGAAGCCATTTCTCAGTTTACTATATACTTACCATTAGTTAACTGTCACTTTCCACTACTGTGTTTTCTAAAGACAGGTATAGTTTGGACTAAGGTAACTGCAGCAAGAAGTTCAATATCAGATATGCTGTCATAAGAACAATTTATGCTGTGTCAAACTGATACGCTATCTAGTCCAGTACCCTTACTACAGCAATGGCCAAATAAGATGCCCTATTCCTATCCTCTTACTTAAGTATGTTCTTGTAAGACTTGTGCAGCTTTAGCTCAGGGCTTCCCATGTTAAAGATGTTTTCCTGTCCAGTAATCTTACATGGGGCTTTCTTCCATGCTATTTCCTATTCCTGTTTTTCTCCTGAAGCCACACGAACTTGGTAACATCCTATAAGTAAGAAGTTTCACAGCTTTAGCAATACATACGTGCAAGACTACCGGCTTCTTTCTGCTGTTCCTCCTGTTCTTGCATGGGACATGCATTAACATGAAATTTTATCATAGAGAAGCAATCGGAAGCTGCAGCTATATGATACACCCCAGTACAGAAAGTGTGGGTGGGACCGCACCAGGAGAATACAGAAGTTCTCCAACATCTTCAGCAGAGAAGATCCCAGGTAATGTCCAATCCAAATCAGATAGATTAAGTTGCCCTGCAGCATTCAACATCAGGTAAAAACAAAGTACTCCTATAACTTCTAACAAAAACTGCATTTAATATACAAGTATTCAAGAGCTTGGAAGTTTTCATTCAAGCAGAGGCTACAGTCTCTAGTTTTGGTCAGGCTGATAAAAGAGACGTTGCACTGAACTCAATACCTTGGAAGCTTCACACAGAAGTTGCACAGCTATGAAACTTGGTAATATATTCATACTTGACCTATGGAATACTGTTTTTTCCAAAACATTTTGTAAAACAAAGCAAAAAAGCTACCTGAAGAAAAATAGGAATTGCAAACGAAGTAACAGCTTACCTTGCACATCAAGAAAACTGAGCAGTATTTCATCTTCCAAAAGCAACATAAACTAGAAGGAAAAAAAGTAAAGTGATAAGAACTATCAGGTAAGGTCAAACAACTGAAGATTCCTAAAGACAAAAGCTAGGTTTCAGCAATCAATTTAACAGTTGTAATAAGCTTGATTTTCACGTGTAGTTATCCAGTTCTAATCAGAATTGAAATTTAGTTCATTTCTGAGTCACTCAGCAGTTGAACAGAAAAATTCATCACATGAACTGCAGAATGAGCGAGACTCCACATACCACCTCGCTATGCCTTACCCAAGCAAGAACCCCACTCCTAGATCCAGGATGAGTCTGTCAAGCCATAGAGTATTCCGCAGGTAGATGCCTAAAAGAGTTACATTTAGCCATTAATTCTGGACAAATATTAAATATGATCTTCAACTACTGAAGAGTAATTTTTGCAGTCTTACTCCCTAGAGCTACCAAGTTGCAACTGGGAACCCCAAACTTCCTTTACAAGGATTTGGGACCTTAATTCGAGCATATAAGAATGCAACTTGACCTGCTCTCTTTATACATAGGCACCTACTGTACATCTCCTCAGACTGTCAACTACATGTTGAAGGAAATTAAACCAGTAGATCTGACAACATTCTTGTTCAGCACAGACTACTTCTAGCTGCTCAACAGCTGTTAGTTTGTTTGGTTAAGAGTATTTGAGTGAGGCAGATCACTCTTTGGTTTTCAAATGTTGTTGATTCACAAGTAAACTTTTCAAACAATTTTTTATATCTACTGCTACAAAGACAGCCTTGTCATCTAGGAGTTAGCCATATTCAGACCATTTCTAAACATTCACTACTCATGTTTCCAACTGTCTAAAACACCTTGAGAAAGGTATTTGCAATTGGGGCAACGCTTCTTAAGTACTGTCATTATAAAGAGTTTTCATCTTCTGCTTAGTCATGTTCACATCAGACCCCACTCCAGACAGAAGAGGGCACGAGGGGAAAAAGAATCTTTTCATGTGAGATTCACTATGCTGCTAGAGTTATTTTTAAGATTATAACTTCAGATTATTGTATTAGATTCAGGAGCAGAGAGTTAGTTTTCTGAAAAGTTATTGCGCACGGAATGGACAACCTCAATCATACAAATTGATTTTGTCATCATTCAAATGCATTAACCATATTTTGCAATAGACTTTTGTCCAAGTTGACTAACCACTTTTGCATTTTTACTGTGGGCACAAAGATTTGCATTAAGCTTCAATTCTGTCTTCAACCCTTACTCAGCTCTTGAAGTATTTCAAAGCATAACCTGCATTTCCTTAAGATACAGGAAAATAATCCCTCAAGTACCACTCAAAAAAAAGTCAGCTATGAAAGCAAAAGGGGTCCAAATTGCCCTTGAACATGAGCATGTATATGTATGTAGGCATTTGCATACACCTTTCTATACTGTGCTGCTGCTATGTTACAATATTTGGAACTTGTTTTCCTATCTTTAATTACATAAATTCTGTGATCCATTGGTTAACAGAGGTCAAGTTGCAGAAGCTAGCATTTCAGCAAGATTATCAGCCACTGAATCAAGGACATCATACACTTGATACAGGACAGCACAGAAGACACTTAAAAGCTTAGCAAAAAGACAGATTATACTTGTTTTGTAACCCTCTCAGACACAAGCCCAACATACTCACCTTAAACCCAATCTGACTAGGTTGCTTGGTTGATAGCTGAACATTGACTTCAGTGTTTTAAACCAAGCAGGCCATGAAAAAGGTATCTGAAGAGTGACCACTGCCACCTCGTTTGTTAGTTTTCTGTTCACTGGGGAGAACCCTGCAGAAGCCCAGAGTTCTCAGCAGGACAGTCGTCTTCCTCCTCTACTTCGATCACTTCAATTGATTTTGCACATTTCGTTTCTGGCTTCGATTTTTTCTTACTAGGAATTTTGCTGCTTATAATGAAAGAGCTGTTATCCTAAGAAAACAGAAGACAGAAGTATTTACGAGTCTAGTTTTGAGATATTTAAACGGTTGAGATTTTGGTAGTAACTTTGCAAACTTTAAGCACTCTTCAGAGAACTCCCGAATTCCTATACATTCCAGCATTATTTCAAGGAGAGTGTGGACTCTCAAAACAATTTCCTTCTGCATTGCAGATCAGGATTCATAGGTATCAGACAGTTATCATACAGTTAACTCTGGATCTAAGCTCAAGAATTAAGTACTCAAAACATTATCTACTAATTCTTTAACCTCAGAAGAGAAAGAAGGTTAGAGAGTCTCTGGAGTTAAGGAATATTTACTCACCACTACTCTGACATCAAGGTCTTCTTGATTATCAGAATTCAAGCTGTCATCATCATCACTGAAATATAAAAATTCAAATCAAGCTCTGTACTTTTATAGTAGCCTAAAATGTGTTAACTATTTTCCTACTGCAACTCCACGTTTCTCTTAACGTGTATGGAAGTGCTACAGCTTGTAAGTGTAGCATGAGCTTGTTCTCAAATGATGGCTTCTGACAGCAGAACTACATCCTAACTGGCAACGCCAGCAGGACGGAAGCAGTGCTTAGCAGCAGAACAAAGATTTAGTAGTAGGCATCAATAGTAGTATTGAGATATTTAGGATTACACTGCCAAACAGGCTACAAAGTCAGCAAGTTAGAAAACAAGCAGAATACAATCAAGAGAATAAGAGGATAGGCCTCGGCTAACAAGAGTACACACCTGTCTTCCTGATACTACAACTGAGAAATATTATCTCCATACTGCCATGAAACACAAGTGTGAAATTCCATTCCACTATTGTCCACAGGCTTTTCTCTCAAGACAGAAAGAACTCCCCAGAAAGAGGTGAAGCCATTTTAGTACTACGGTTTCAACAAGTGGCACCAGGAGGACTGGTTCCAAAATCCAGAAAATCTTCTAGTACTCATTTTATATAAAGAATTGAGTGTCTGATGAGCTGGCTTGCATTTATTCTACAGAACTTTGTTTCTTCTGCTCTTTTGTAAGAGAGCAAACTAATTATTGTTATTCATTTTACAGGCTCACCCTAGTACTTCAACTCACAGAAATTAGCAGTTTAAGTGATTAAAGTGAACAGTAGCTGAAAGACAGCTTTGTACCATTAGACTGTCTTTTAGGCTTTCTAGTTTTAAGGTGCCAAGTATATTTGCAACATTAAGTATTCTTACTGATTTACTGATCCCTTTATTGCAAGTTAACTGACCGTAAAGACGTAAGACGATACTTCAATATTTACTAACGTAAAAAGGAAATGAAAAAATATCTTTGCCATGAAACACTCCACTTCTTTACTTGGGATAACTATAGAGGAACTAATTTTAGGAAATACTTTTTTTTTTTTTAAACATTTCTGCCATGTCATTTTAATGAGACAGTACAAATCACCACTTGAAATAATGAGATATTTTTAATCTAAAGACCGATCATTCTATGAGAAGTTCCAAGTCAGATTTACAAGCACAGAATCCCAAGTGGCAGAGTGTTTTGTTCCCAAAATAAATAATGCTTTCGTAAGCAGATATTCACATTTAGATTACACAATGTTGATATAGGCTAGAAGGACAGCATAGGAACTGAACCTCATATACCTACAACTCAGACACAAAATCACATGCTACTACAACTGTACTACCTCCTGAATGCCTCAATGATAACAGTAGCAGATTGTACTGGTCTGGCTGGGATGGAGTTAGCTTTCTTCATAGCAGCCTGTCCAGTGCTGGTTTGGATTTGCAACTAAAGCAGTGCTGATGCCCTCCCCACTCCAGCAAACAGGCTGGGGGTAACCAAGAGCTGGGGGCTGGGGTGGTGTCATGCATCTACCTGTATGCACACGAAATTCTATCTTAGTTAAGAACAAAAAAAGCAAGTTTTATACCACCTACAAATATAAAGACAAACTTACTTCATCTCCTGGATAGGGGAAATGGGGCCTTCATCATCTAAATATTTGTGTTTCCGTACTGCCAGACATTCTCTTTCTAAGTCTTCACTAGCTTGAAGGGCTTTTAAAGCTTTCTTGAGATGTTCTTCATATTTAAGCACTTCAATGTACTGGAAATATCCCTTTGCAGCTGCTTGCTAAAGAAAAATGCATCAGGTGAGATCTTAAAAATATCACTATAAAGCAAAGAAGTAAAGCATTTCTATTATCAACTGAACTGTAATATTAAATTGACACATATTTTATCTGTGTCTTAAAGGCATTAAACAGACAACATCAAGTGTCCTGTTTAACAAAAACAGATTTGTTACACTGTAGCACATCAGGTAGAAGCACAACATACCCAATTTTAATTCACTATTTTTAGACTAGATACAAAAATCAAGACATTTATCCCACAAAACAGAGGACTCACCTCATAGCCAAGAACCATCTTTAAGGGAATGTGTTTCTTCCCATAATGTTTTTCAACAAAAGGGAACTGAAAACCTCTATCTAGAAGCCTTCTCTTTTGCTCTTGTGGTGAGGCTGTCAGTGGTGGCCTCCCCGTAGGCATGTGTGTGCGCTCATACTTTTTCTTCTTCCCTGAGCCACCCCTGTATTTTCGGTGTGCAGCAGCCTTAAACTTCTTTCCCCTGAAGTGATAGGCGAAAATGGCTTTCAAATTGAGTTTTGACTTCTGCTTTTGGGAAGTTTCTGATGATTTCACTGGACTTGGAGGAGACAGAGAAGAATCTGAACTTTCATCATCAGGCACTCCTGCAACAGATTCTGCTTGTTGCCTTGAAGGTGGAGATCTCTTTTTTTGCTTTGAAGGTGAAATGGAGCCCTTAGGATTGTATTCACTGCCACTAGCAGCAGAGAGATTGCTAAAGAAAAAACAATATTTACTTTCAAAAGAATGTATACTTTTATGATGTATCGCACAGGTTCTGTACGTGGACTAGAAATAAAAACTCACCTTTCTGAATCACTGCTGTCCAGGAAAACCTCAGCTGAAGCAGCTGGCAATTTACATGTTCTGGTAAGCTCATCTGAAGACTCCTCAGGAGCAGCATTCTTCTCCCTTGAACGTGAACACTCCATTTGTGTATTTGTTTCACGTGCATGTACCTTATATGGTTCTTTCTGCCAACTGCATATTAGCTCTTGGGCATCAGGGTAATCAGAGTCAGAAGCCTGAGATTCATCTGTATCAGTCATGTTTCAGTTTGCCCTAAAAACCAATGAGAATTCAAGAAATTAAAGAAAATTCTATGTTAATTGGGTAACAAGCCTTCCACCGCTCCACTCAACAGGGTAAACTTACAAGAACTATCTGTGAACAAACTTCAGCATAGATTTTCCTACGAACCACAAGCAAAATGTATTAACCTCCAGAGTAACAGTTAAGTTGCAGCCACTTATCTCAAAATATTCATAGCATAATTTAGGTCAGAAGAGATTTTTACAGCTCTTTTGATCCAACTCCTGCTCAAAGCAAGGCTAACTTCAGAGTTGCATCAGATTGTTCAGACGCTTGCAAAGGTAAGTTCTGAATGTTTTAACCCTCTCCCTAATAGGAATAACTTTTCCCTTAAATAAGCACATGTAGCCCACAGCTTCTCATACTTGTAAGGATGTTGCAGTTTTAACTCATACACAAATACTCCATTGTAGTTTTTAACCTTTTTAAACTAATCGAAGACAGTGCGACCATCAGAAGCAATGCCATCTTCCCTGTTATTTTGCTAGCTACATAATACCTAAAGCCTCCTGCTCTAACAATCTATCAATCCTTTGTTCACTGGTTATCAATCGACATGGAGACAAGCCCCACAAACAAAATGTTAATTTTCAGTTGAATCTGCAAGACAACCCAATCCACCCGTTCAGCTGCCCAAGTCTACACAAAAGGGACTGAAACTCACAGCAGAGAAACCTGTCCTTCCTAGTAATAGGAAATATTTTACCTGCTTGTTAGTCATTGACTAGTCCTGCAGATCTGTATCTTTGTTGTTTCACTGTGCTTTTTACAGTTCCACAAACCCATCATCATAACCATTAAGATTTCAAATGTCGTTACACACAATTTAGCATCTGAAGACACTATATCAGAGCTCATCTATGTCCTCAGATAACCTGCTATCGTCTGGACAAGTTTCATGTTTCAGAGTACAGATTCAGGAAGAAGCCTTCCCAAAAGCATGGGAAGACAAAGGTATGCAACAGCAAATTGAGAAGTCTGAACATACAGTAGATACATATGACTAAGTAAAGAGTAAGAATAGCAGGCCAGAACAAATGGCTACAGAACACGAATAACCACGACTGCTCACAATATTAAGTTCCATTTCCTCTCTAACCCACACAGCCACAGTGACCTCGAAGTTATTCTCAGAACAAAGAGGATAAAAATACCACAAATCCACTGCAGCCATGTGATTGATTGCTTTTTTGCATCATCTAACTGTTCAAGGCTGAACATACTCTGTTGCATTTTTCAAAATGAAAATATTTCATTTAAAATGCATTAAATGCAGGCTTAGAAGTACAGCAGACCTTAAACTCACCCTAATGCACTTAAAATAGCAGCACAGGGGCCCAATCTGCCCTTCGCTGTGAGGAAAGGTGATTTTTGACAGCAACCTGCACCTAAGCCCTGGATGAACTGCGCGCACACCGCTAACACGGGTTCACCCACGGCCTGACAAACACGAGGCCCAGAAACAGCCCAACATCAAAGCAGGTACACACGCAACAACAGCACTCGAACTGTGCAGGCTGTGGCTGGTACTTACAGTCAGCAGCTCAGCATCATCCACCACCGCTACTGCAGCTCTATTTGCAACAGCCTGCACGCCACACGAATCCCTTAGGGAAGAAAAACGACCAATATGTAACTGGCTGATTATTCCATACCAACTTCTCTCCTCCCAAAAGAGCCATCGATCCTTTCGCCAATATTCACCTCAGGTCGGAAGGCGCTGGACACACCGCTCGCCCCCCCCTCGCCGAGCTCGGCTGCCAGCAGCGCACTGGGGCCGGCGTCGCGGCCGACATTTTGTACGTGGGCACCCACCAAGTTACCACAGGTCGGGGACGCCCCACCGCCACCGCTCCCCAGGAAGCCCTCCCCGATGGCCGCCACACAGCCCGCTCCCGAGGACAACCCCCGCCGGGGCAGGCCGGGCCGCTCTGCCAGCCTGCCCCGGCGAAGGCACCCGGCGAGCGGGCACGGCTCGATACCGCCGCCGCCACTCTTCCCCCTGCACCCGGGTCCCTCGCTCCCGCCGCCCCAGCGCCGCGGATGGCGGTGGATGCCGAGCGCCCTTACCCGCCTCACCACTCCTCACGCACCGCCGCCACAAGGAGGGTGAAATGGCCACCCCCGCGCTTAAATGGCGCCGGGCTCTCGCGAGAGGCGCGCGGGCTGACGGGAGGCAGGCGCAGGCCGGCGGCCCGGTGCCGCTGCCATGCTGGGGGTGGCGGGGCGGGCGGTCCCCGGGGCCGGCCCGCGGCGGGGGCGGGCAGTGCCGCCGCGCAGCCCGGACGGCGGGGCAGGTACGTGCGGTCAGGCGCTTAGCGGTGGCCGGGTGCGGGGCCGGGGATCGCCCGCAGCGCTTTTGCAGGCTTAGGGCGGCTGTCTCCCCCTTCAGCCGCTCGCCGCCTCGCCCGGGGCGTCCGGGCTCCCCTTCGGGGCGCAGTTCCCGCGCTTCCTGCTGGGTGTGAGGCTCCGAGGAGCTGCTCCTCGCACCGGTCGGCCTCTCGTTACCGCTGTCCCGCCTCGCCTTCCCTCTGCCGCCCAGTCTCCCCGAGCTGGCGGCTCCAGCCCGAACAACCCCTTCTTGCCTCTCGCAGCCGCGCCAGGCGCGGTGCCGGCTCTAGCGTCTCTTCGCCGCCCGTGACTGCCGGGGGCTCGCCCCGGGGACCCCGGGCTCGCCGCGGCCGCCCCTTCCCAAAGCCCCGCCGCTCGAGCGGGTGCCCCCGCCGTCCCGCAGCCCGCCCCTGCCGCGGGCGGGATCTCCTCGCGTCGCCCCGCTGAGGAGCGCAGCCTCTGCGCACACATCTGGAGATGTTCCGCTCTTCTTGGGGCCAATTTCTCCTCTCTGACTGACTGCCATCTTCAATTTTTCCCTGATATTTCTTCCCCCCCCCCCCCCTTGACTCATCTCTAGCCTGCCTATAACCTCTCCTTTCTGGCTTCTACACTCCAAACTGGTTTTAATTCAGATTTTGATACCATACCCCGTTAATGTCATGGTTCCTATTTCATCTGCATTCTCCTGGCCCTTGACTACACTCTCTGATGTTTTGTTCTTGCTTCAAAAAGACAGACTTTAAAAATCTTTTTAGATGCTTGTTCTCTCCATTCTTGTTGCGCCATCCCAGATCTAATAATCTTATAGTCACTTTAGCGTTTGTGTTCTTTGAAAGTCTTCCGCAGTAATTCAGCGTCACTCCACCCCTCCATGATGGATCTTAATTCTCTGTTGTCTCCTTTCAGGTTCGTCCTCTCCCACACCACACAAACTCCCGTGTGAATGCTCTCCTTGCGGTGGTGACTCACGGATCTACTTCTCTTTTGTGTCCCTCCCGGTAAGGACTACTGTCTAGCAATCAGATCAGGTTTATTATGGTACATGGAGCTTTTCCCACAGTCTTTCCCTCCTTTCGTGATTGTGGGGAGCTGACTACTGTCCTTTAAACAGCAGGTTATGGTCTAGGTGTTACATCTGAGCCTACTTATTTGAACTGTGTCCAAGTCTTGCCTCTGCCTTTGGCACAACAGCAGTTCTAGCCTGTCTTCTCAGTCTGTTTCAGGACTTTCTCAAGTAGTGTCTTGAATGCTGGCACAGCCTCCTTCCAGATGTGGCAAAAGGTTCTTGAGGGGATGAGGATCATCTAAAACAATGGTGCCAGAGCCATCTTGTCACTTTCTTTCTCTAATTGCTCCCTTTCCTGTGTTTGGTGCACACTTAAAGTCTTGGGGTGTTATTCACTCCATCTGACAGTAGTCTTCTTCCAGAGGCACCAAATTCAGCCTGTAACTTTCTCCTCCACAGCCAGAGGAGGGAGGGAGTCACCTGTGGAGATGGATAACACCAACTAAGATGAGAATTACTATACACAGGTAGCTCTCTTTCTCCCTTTCTCTACTGCTTGCTACAGCAGTAATTTGGGGTGGCTGAACTTTGAGCTCAAAGACTTCAGTTAGGTGACTGCTATGATCTCCCAGCTCTCTTTATTTCTTTTTTCCACTGGGCTTTTTTCCTTTATGCAGACTTGAGAGGCTGATGGTATAAGGACAGTCATGATTTTTGACAATCACAAAAGCTAGGATTTTTAAAAAATAGAGGCTAGAACTATACATAAACAGCTAGCTCACATTATAGTCCTTCCTAACAAAAGCTCTGCCAAGTCTGGGATTTTAATTAGGTTTTTGGTTTTTTCCTCCGAGGCCTGAGATCTGGATAAGTGGGACCCATTTTCTTTTTCTGCTGTGTGCAGCAAGCATGTGCTTAAGGAGTTAATGATTGCTGTGGCTGATTTATAGGTAGTGTATAATCAGCTGTTTCTGCCCTGAGCTAGCGGTTTGCCCTAGTCGCTGACTTTGCTGTTGCAAGGCTGACTGAAACAGAGTTCATTTGTAAAGGGGTTCTTAAACTTATGTTCAAACAAAAGTTTTTGTTACAGGCTCTGTACATGTACACAGCCTGATACTGCAGAACTTGCTGATGTTGTTTTCTATTTTGCTGCTAGCCTGTTCCCCTCTGGAAGGGGAAACACGTGCCCAGAATCAATTGGAGACCATGTTACAGCTGAGGTTGAAAGTCCACCATAGCCAATGCTGGAAAAGTAAACATTAAGGTAGGGAAGACTTGAGGAGGTAGCTAATGTGCTCAGAAAAGCCCAGTTTTCTTTCAAAAACAAATTACGACACCAGGCTTACAAAGGACAGATAAATCTTCTGACCCGTCCCTTGAATTGGATTCAACATAGGATGTGTTTTGCCTACAGCCAACTGTAAGCTTCAGGACTAGCATATGTAATGCTCTGAGCCAGCTATAGAGCTGACAGGCATATCGTCTTCCAAAGCAGGTAGTAAAATTAACATTAATATTGAAGCTGTTAGTCTTTCCTTTGATGGCAGAACTACAATTCCACTGTTGTCTAGGTATTCTTGAGTGAAATTGGAAAATAAGTAACATATTGAAAACAGCCTGTTTTAATCGTTAAGCTATTATACTTGTTGACAGGTCAGTCGCTCCTACAGCGTGGTATATTGTAACTTCTTACCTGAAGAAATCAGCACCAATTAGGAAATGGCCAAAGTCGAAAGGTTTGCTTTTCACGTTCCAAGTCTGGAGGAGCTTGCTGGGGGTAAGTCATGCAGCATGTAACTTTTTACAAACTTATAATGTACTCTTCAAACTTATCTTAAAGCTCGTATCAAAACCTTTCTACAGCTAGTACATGCAGAATGTTCCTGCTCTTAGCACACTGAGATGTAAAGAAAAGCACTATTTTTCTATATGCTATTATTTCCTTAAAGCAAGCAATGACTCCTCCCCCAAGCCCCAATGATATTTAAGCACACAAACAGGCTCTCAAGCCCTTTAACACTGTCTGCTGCATTTGCAGATTCATGCATGGGTTGTGAAAGTTTGACAGTTACAAAACAAACTTACTTACGCATATGGGATCATCTGTCCTCCTCTACCCTCCAGTATTTCTTTCTTTTTCAGGACTACTCAAAACACAGCTGACAAGACGCAGTATAGCATGGCAGCTCTGGCTTGAACCTAGTTGGCTCCTCTTTTGGTGATTGCCTTAGAGCCAGGCTGCAGGAAACATTTTATTTAGTTTGTTTCTTTCCAAAGCCTTCACAAAATGTGCTCAGAATAACAGAATGGTTGAGGTTGGAAGGGACCTCTGGAGGTGATTTGGTCCAACCCCACCAGCTCATGGGCTTCTTTCCTTGCCCTAGTAGAAAGGCATTATTCCATCTGGCAGTCTGTCTCCTGCAGATGATGTACTAAAGGGGGTTTTCTTTCAGAGAGGTCCTCCAAGTTCAGTCTGCCACTCTCCCAGATCTGTGTCAGTTTGACATTTCCATGCTTTGAGAAAGTGTGGTCCCAGCAGTACCCCGGTGGTTCTCTGTGCTTTTCTCACCCAGTAGCTGTCAGGCTGGGGCAATAGGCCAGGGCTGCTATAGACCTGTGGGGTCTGCAGAGAACAGTGTCTGCTTGCTGTAGAACAGCTTAAAATAGTAGCAGAAAACATGAGTCACAAAGCAGAATTTTCTTTTTTCCCCTCGTCTGTCCTGAGGACCTCCTGTAAGCTGTGAATTTTGTTGCTGTTCAGCTCTTGAGTGTAACTTGAGGAGTGCTCTTTTGTCTTTATTGTCCCTTATTGTCCTTTTCCACTTACCAGAGGTGCTGAGATGTATTTAGAAACCTGCCAAGTACCTTCTCCTGACCCTTGTGGTCAACAGCTTGGTAAATCTGCTCCCAAGAACTAAGGTGCAGCTGAAATCCTGATTGGAGGAAACAAAGGCACAGGAAAGTCTTCTGAGTAAATAAAGAACTGCCTGATTTGAGATCATAGACTGGATTTTCTGCTCCTTAGTTTGAGACATGTGTCAAAGCAGACCTCCAGGCATGAAAGAACTTGGACCTTTTAACATGGTATTTGAGGCAGTTTATGTGAAGGAAATCTCACACTCAATTAAGGTTTAGAAGTTGTTTCCAAACAGTGCACCTAAGTCAGAATCCTCCCTGTTGTCTGAGTGACTTTGCAGGTTCTGAGCCTAAAAACATTGATATGAAGCAAACCCAAAAGTTTAGATTTGGGGCTGTTCATTATCATCAGCACCATTCATCATCCGTCTTGTACTGACAGTGGCACTTGCCAGAAAATCTCCACATGAACGTAAACATGACAGACAATATCCTGTAACAGCAGAAGTTTCCAGACAGCAGAGACAGTTTGAGATTATAATCAAACTATTGCAGTCCAATTAATATATTTAAAGAACTGATTGTCACTTCAGTCACTTCCTCCTTTGCTCTCACATGATATTTGACCGTGATCATCATTGTCTGCTTTTGTGAAGCAAACCCACTGCTGAATGTGGTTTAAGATTACCCATGTTACTTCACATTGTGCTGCTCCTAGTGCTACTAGGAGCAATCAGTTATTGTATTTCAATTAAAAGGTTTTTAAAATTCTTAAAATGAATTAACATGGTAGCAAACTATTACCTGAACAAGCTTTTGCTCTTCTCTGAAGCTCTGACTCAGGAAACAAGTGCCTGCAGACAGTAACATTTAAATCAATGTAGTTACTTAGGGTAAGCATAAGTCCGTTAATGTATCTTCCTGAAATAAAGCCTAAACATATATATTTAGTGTTGTTAGTAACTTGTCAAGCTCTTGGTAATTTTTCATTGTCAATAACTTTGCCATTATTCTTTATTATAGTTTTGCAGAAAGGGCTTAAAGAAAACTTTGCTGATGCTCAAGTCTCTGTTGTAGACTGTCCTGATCTGACTCAGGAACCCTTCAGCTTTCCTGCTAAAGGTAACCTAGCATTCCTCTCTTCCACTAAGACTTCTCCAGTTCTTTCTACCTGATCCTACTTGGTTTTGATCTTCTAAAGACATTGGGAGAGCTTAAATTGTTTTTCAGGTAAAGAGTATGCATGAGAGGAAAGCTACATTTTATTCCTGGATTTGCTTCTTAGTTGGTGTATGAACAAGGACAAGTCATTACCAAATACTTGTCGTAATTTTTTTTCTTAACCTATGATTGCAATACTCACTTATTTCATAAGCTTTATTTAGTGTACTGAAAAGGATTTGAAATTAAGTTGTTCTCTTCCAGATGGAGAAATTTTTTAGATCCATGCCAATCGCTGTCTGAACCTAAGTTGTTGCACTTCCACTCATTTGTAAATTCCTGCCATTCTTGTATGTCGGTGGAGTGAAACTGTCTTATTCTGAGGGGGATTCATCTGCTTTGGCATTAGCTGTCTGGAAGACAGACGTCATCTGTGCTACTCATCTGAGTTCCCTCTGTTGTCAACGTAGTGAAAGAAACACATCCGGAAGGTGATTCATCCCTTCTTAAAATACATGTCCAAATAAGTGGGATGAATTGGCCTGAGACCTGGGCATCCAGCTTTGCTGAAGTTTTGCAAGTGGAGTCCCAGTGGGGAGCTGTGTGGTGTGTGGTGAGGGCATCTCACTGGAGAACTGGCAAATGGCAGTTGTTGCCCACTGTAATATTTTTTTGTGCTTTAGAGAATGTTAATTTCGCAACAGGTTGCCTAGCGTTAAATCCTACTGTGAATCACTTTAGGGCTTACTGTCCTTAGACTTCTTAGTAGTGCAACACTTTATCTAAGCATGCTAGGAAATAGTGTTCTCAAAGGGTTTTAGAAGTTTGAGAAACCAGTTCTTTGGTGGGTTAGACTGCATGCTCATTTAAGATTATTAGGAAAAAATATATTACCAAGCTAACTGGCTGTATTCTTCCAGGAATCTGTGGAAAGCCTAGAATAGCGGATGTGGGAGGTGTTCCGTACCTCATACCTGTTGTACAGAAAGAAAAAGTGAGTTTTTCCTGTAGCTGTGTGGAATGCATTTGTCAAAAGAAAAGCAGTATCTTCTTGAAATATAAATAAAACTAAGGACTAACGGATACTATAAGATTCCACTTATGAAAGAGACTTACTTTTCAGTGTTTTATGAGATTGACTCTGGCGTGTGTGAAACACAGACTATGTCAGGAAATCTTACACATCGTAGCAAAAATAGCATATCGTGGTTGATGGTTCATCTTCTCCTGCCCTCAAATACAAGGCAGTTTTGGAAACATACCATCTGTGACAGAAGCCATGGAAGGAACTACTAAACAAGGGGCTTGTCTGCATGTTTATATATGGCTTGCTGCATGCCTGTGATTTCAAGTCACAGCCATGCTTCTACATAAAAACTGGCTGTATTTGCAGTTTCAGGCCAACGCTGGATTCACATTACTGTCCTTTTCCAAGAATATCATGCCTCCTTTCTGACACCTCACCCCGTCTGTCTCTATAGAATATTCCCTTCTATTTTTTATTTTGCACAAATATAAATTTCAATAAGAACAATAATTCAGTTTTTGGTAAAATGGCAGGGGAACATACAGGCAGACTCTACCTTTCAGAAAACAAATGGACATGTACCCAATTTGTTACTACCAAATGTTGTGTTGTTCAGAAACTGTGTTCAAGCTAATTATCCAGAATATTAATGAGGGTGTTGTGAATTAAATGCATCCAGGGGTTACACTGAACAGAATGACAATTCCGAATCAGAGCACCACACCAAAATCAAAGGATTGTTTCTCTTGCAGGTTTACGATCTAAATACAGTAGCAAAAGACATAGAGCTGCCTGGAGCTTTCATTCTTGGAGCTGGAGCTGCTTCATCTAAAATTCTCGGAGTAAATGCTGAGGTCAGTAAATAAATGTCATGGTTCTCAATGAATTACTGGAAGTAATTCATATAGTAGAGCAGTATCATGCTGGGTATTTTGCATTTACAACAAAACATTTAATAAACACCATTCATGCGAAAAGCACATAAAACACATTAGAAGGAATTCGGATGACGGCCATCCAATGAGGTATCTATTATTGAGATAATAAAGATTAATTTTTAACTTGTAATTCTCCAGGAAGCATGTGATTGCTTTGAAGCATGCAAGCATGATTTTTTGAAACCGATTGACAAAGACGTGGCCAGAGGTTTTAATGACAAGATTTAGAAATGCTTGTCAAAGTTACTGGTAAATGCCTTTGAAATGCTCCCTGTCTTTTGCCCTCTTGGATGGCTTTGGTTTACCATTGTAAATTTTAAAGATGCCACATACAAAATGATCACCTGCAGGAGAGGCGGGAGACAGAAACTACTGCCTGTGGAGGCTTTGGTTAGTCAGAGTCTTTTCAAGCATAAACCTCTGGTCTTGCCATCTCCTTTTGATGCATTTATTTGCAGATGAGACAGTCCATCTCAACATTAAATTTGGGCCACTATAATAGTGGTTGTTACTGTACACTGAGAAAGTATTACATAGAATTCCAATACTTGCATGCAGGCCTCGGATCTCAATGGTTAGACTTTTTTTTCTTCTTTTTTCCTTTTTTTTTTTTTCTTTAACACTAGTGTTCATCTTCACATAACATTAAATGTAACTGTCCAGAAAAAGTAAAACTGTTTTCTGGAGTTTTCGATTACATTACAATATTAGTGCATTTTTCTTACCAGTACAGACCTCATCCTGAGAAACAGAGCTGTGTGACGAAGGGGACTATTTCTTGGGATGATGGTCTGAAGCTTAAATTGCATTTATGTGAGTTCTGTTCATTTGACTGACTCTTACGCATTCTTATTGACTTACTTGACTTGTTCGTACATGTTCTTTTTCTCAGCTTATCCCTATTGTTCAAACTAAGAGTGAAAAAAAGCCTGCTGTAAATGGGAGCTACATTGCTCAGATAAATCCTGCAGATAAAGGGTGCCTGCTCGAGAAGTACAGCAGTAAATACACTGACTGCGAGTTTGGGCTCTTGGCCAACCTTTATGCCAGCGAGGGCCAACCTGGTAAGGTATGTACTTGGATCAAAGGTGACTTTGCTTGTAGAGCTTTGTGGCTGAAGGAAAACTCATGTTTCGATGTTATCTTATCAGTTTTCTGTGATAATAGTAAAGTATTAATTCCATGAAAGAAATATCCAAACATGAGGAACTGATGCCGGTGAACGAGGGGAAGAATTGGTGGAGGCAGAGAGGCATTTGAATTTTTGAGGGATAAGTATTAGTTTACTAAACCTTTTCCGTCATAAATCATCCATCCAAATCCATTCCAAACTAGCAGTGATTTAAGGTAATGGTTGTACAATGTACTTGTGTAAATCAGATCTGGGCACTTGTCTAGTTTTTTTGTAGAAGTGCTTCCCCCAACGCAGCTAGCACAAAGGGGTGTAGGCAGAGCAGTCAAAAACCTGACTACTGCAAGGAAACTGAGCAGTCTTCTCTGTTTCCAAGAGTTTCTTTATAACAGAATGGAAGCCAGCTGGTGGACAGAAAGGGGTGGCTTATAGCGTTGTCTTGTGTATGATGAGTAAATGACTTGCTGCCCAGCACCCTTCACAGGCAAAGCTAGCGTTGAACAGAAAGTCAGGAAAGAGAGTTGGTCAGGTACTGGAAGGATGCACGTGGAGCAGCATTTGCAGGGAAACTCGTGTTTTCAAAAAGTAATCTTGGGTTAGTAGCTTGGGAGAATTTCAGAGCAGCTTCCACACACCTTTGCAGACTGTTGCAGTGGGAGACAGCAGTGACAAATTAACTTTATTCGCCAGGTCATTGAAGTGAAAGCCAATGGAAGAACTGGGGAACTTAACTTTGTGTCATGTCTGAGACAAATTTTAGAGAAACACTATGGAGAAAAGCCAGTTGGGATGGGTGGTACATTTGTCATTCAGAAGGGGAAAGCAAAGATTCACATTATGGTAAGTTGTTCTCAATTCATGTAACTTTCTTCATCCTTCTGAAAACAGAAGTATAAATCAGGGTGTAACATCTTAGTGCCTTGACTTTGTTTGGTATTTTTAAATGCATGCATAAACTGTTAGGATAAGCAGTGTATTAAAGTAAGGAACTGACATTACAAAACTGACGTTACAAAACTAGTGATGCTGTATTACTTGGCCTTAATACAGTCATCTTTTCTTTTGAAATCCGTGGGCAGCTAAAGAACTGTAGAATTATTTCATTTCCATTCATTTTACAATAGGTGAACTGAGATGGTACTTCTAAGAAGCAACAGACTTATTTTAAAATAACCGAGCTTCTAAAATCTACCAGGAGGAGAATCCTCACTTCAGTAGTTCTCCCACTACCTGTGCAGTAAAAAAAGCAATATTCTGATGACTTCCATTTCTGGCAGAAACACGGTAATGGGCACTGGTGAGCTTCTTTTAGGCAAGAAGGAATGTGAACAGAATAGTGGAGAGGGGAAAAGTGAAGGGAAGTTGCTAGAGAAAAAGTATCTTGATTCAAGTGTCTTTCTTTCACTTATAAAGCTTTTATTTTTGCTGTAGCCTCCAGAATTTTCTGCCTGTCCTCTGAATACTGATGAGGATGTGAATAACTGGCTCAAATTCTTCGAAATGAAGGCTCCACTGATTTGTCAGACAGTAATAGTTTCCAGAGATCCGGTGAGTCTCTTTCTCATTTCTAAGTGTAAACTGAGACTTGTAATGAATTTTGTCTTGGATGTGATTTTCCTTTTAAGAACAGGAGTGTGTATATATTGTGTTAAACTCTTCCAGAGGTGGTGTAATGAAATAGAAGCTTCTCATTTCTGTCATGGGTTTGAACTGAGGCTAGGTCAATCTCTTCTGAAACCTAGTGGCTGTTCATAGTGCATTGAACTTAATCGTTCAGTTCCAATTGAAAGTGCACAAGTGTCTGTCCCAAACCCAGCAGCAGAGTTTGCATTCACTGCTGGCCACACCAGGAGAAATGTCAAGAGCATGGAAGCTTGTTCAGCTCTGTGTTCATGTAGTTTGCTTTCGTAGGAACCGTCTCTGCTAACACTGTGTTCAAATATGTGAAACGTGTCTCATAATTGCTGATGCAAATTAAAGTCTGCAAAGCCTCATGCTAGAAAGTTATCTAGCATCTTCCGCAAGCACTGAATTCAAGAGCAAACAGTTCAGGATAAAAACCAATCTGGTTTCAAAAGCCATTAAGATGTTCATCATTAGGAAGACTATTTATTTAAAAGTAACCAGGAAACCATAGATGAAAATGACTATTTTATAAATAACAATGCAGTCATGAGTAATACAAAAATGAGTCGTGCTGTAGGCTTGGATGTGTTCAAGGGTGTGACTTTATTGTGTTATTATGTGGCAGCCTTTGGCCTAAGGCCAAATTGTGTGCATCTTCCCAGAATCAACTGATGAGGACTTTGAAAACAGCCATCAACAGCTGCTCCATTCAGAACCAGCGCAACTTCTGTAGTGGATGCCGCTGGGTTACTCCCATCTGTATCCACTGCAAGCTCAACAGCACTGGGCTAAGCCTATGGTTTTGGAAACGTTTGAGTGTCACTACAGAGACAGCAGTAGAAGATGGCATTCAAATGCCATCACATTACTCATCAGTATCCTCTTGCAGCCCAGAAAATCTGGGCTGCATCAAATGAAGCGTGGCCAGCAGGTTAAGGGAGGTGATTCTGCCCTTCATGATACCCCACCTGGAGTGCTGCATCCAGCTCTGGGGCCCCAAGAAAGACATGGACCTGTTGGAGCAGGTCCAGAAGAGGGCCATGAAAATGGTCAGAGGGATGGAGCACCTCTCCTGTCAGGAAAGGCTGAGAGAGTTGGGATTGTTCAGCCTGGAGAGGAGAAGGCTCCAGGGAGACCTCATTGTGGCCTTTCAACACTTAAAGGGGGCTTATAAGAAAGATGGAAAGAGACTTTTTACCAGAGCCTGTAGTGACAGGAGAAGGGGCAATGGTTTTAAAATGAAAGAGAGCAGATTTAGATTGGATATAAGGAAGAATATTTTTTTTATGAGGGTGGTGAGACACTGGAGCAGGTTGCCCAGAGAAGCTGTGGATGCCCCATCCCTGGAAGTGTTCAAGGTCAGGTTGGACAGGGCTTTGAGCGACCTGATCTTGTTGAAGATGTCCCTGCTCATTGCAGGGGGGTTGGACTAGATGATGTTTAAAGGTCCCTTCCAACCCAAACCATTCTATGATATATAAAAGTGGCGGGGGTGATGTCATGGTTTAGTATGCTAGTTGTTATTTTATTTGCTGTTCTTCCCATTTTCATATAAGCTGGCTCTCAGAACTGGAGTACAGATTGTCCCTTTATCACATGGGTCTGTGGCATTCAGTTCAAAGGGGTTCTGATTTCCAGTAGGAGTTTCTTGGTGTTACTGCTTTATTTAATCCCAATGAAAAGAAAGAAAAAAAGGGGAATCTCTGGGAGATCGACACCAAAAGTTGGGGGCCGTCAGGGTTTCTAAATTCTTTTCTCCTTGATGTCCTATGGTAAAGCCCTGTACAGCTCCTTTTCTTTTGTCTTATTAGTTTCACAAGCATCTTGCAAGTTTTCACTGCTTAATGGTTGGAGTGGGCTCTGAGATGCGCAGAAATACGTGGTATAAAGGAGACTATCCCAGGAGTTTTAACCGCAGTTCACACAAATGTGTGTTCACGGGCCTTTTTCTGGTGACAGGGCTTTGATCTGCGCGTGGAGCACACCCACTGTTTCAGCCACCACGGGGAAGGAGGGCACTACCACCAGGACACCAGCCCCGACAGCGTGCAGTACCTGGGGTACCTCCTGCCCGCCGAGCTGCTCTTCCGCATTGACAGGCCCCAGGAGACGCACCTCATCGGGAGGGACTGAGGCAGGGAGGCTCCGCCAAAGGCATCGCAATTTAATCTTCCTAAATTACAAATGCTGATTTTTGTAACGCTTTTCATTATGCACACTTATCAGAGTGAAGAATAAATATGAGAACAGTAAACTGCCAACTTATTAATTTTGTTAAAGTGAGAAATTCAGAGTGTACATGTAATTGGAATTGTTATAACTGAACTGTTATGACTGAAATAGCAGCCTTCCAGTACCTGAAGGGGGTCTACAAGAAAGCTGGAGAGGGACTTTTTACAAGGGTATGTAGTGATAGAACAAGGGGTAATGGCTTTAAACTGGAAGAGGGTAGGTTTAGATAAGATATAAGGAACAAATTCTTTACTGTGAGGGTGGTGAGGCACTGGCACAGGTTGCCCAGAGAAGCTGTGGATGCCCCATCCCTGGAAGTGTTCGAGGCCAGGTTGGATGGGGCTTTGGGCAACCTGGTCCAGTGGAAGGTGTCCCTGCCCATGGCCAGGGGGGTTGGAACCAGATGATCTTTAAGGTCCCTTCCAACCCAAACCATTCTATGAATTCAAACTGTAATTTCATTGCACTATTATTGTGTATTTTTTTGCTATTTGGTTGAGCTTCCTGCGTGGTCATAGCTGGTGATGGGGAACCAGAAATGAAGTTATGTTTAGAATGGGGAATTAAACCAACTTCTGGTCAAAAATAACGCTGTAAAAGAAAATTGCAGCAGCTCAGACCTGCGTGGCCACCTCTGAGGAGTGAACCCAGCTGGGGTTTGCCTGTGAGGTGAGAGGGAGAAGAAAAGTGGCCGCGGAAATCATAGAATCGTATAGGTTGGAAAAGACCCTTAAGATCATCAAGTCCCACTGTTAACCCAGCACTGCCAAGTCCACTACTAAACCATGTCCCTAAGCACCACATCTACCCGGCTTTTAAATACCTCCGGGGATGGGGACTCAACCACTTCCCTGGGCAGCCTGTGCCAGTGCCAAACGCCTCGTAGCAGCAGCAAAGCGGGACCGTCCCCCTCCCCGTCCCCTCAGGCGCCACCGCCCCGTCAGCGCCGCTCCCGCCCGGCTCCGCCCCCTCCCGAGCGCCCTCCGGAAACAGCCGAGCCCGCCCGGCGCCGGCCCCGCCCCTCGCGCTCGCGCTCCCGCCCCCGCCCGGCACCCGTACTGGGCGCGGGGGGGCGCCGGCCGGCGGGCGCGGCGGGAGCTCGCAGCAAGATGGCGGGCGTGCCGGCGGTGCGCATCAGCATCGAGTCGGCGTGCGAGAAGCAGGTGCAGGAGGTGGGGCTGGATGGCAGCGAGACCTACCTGCAGCCGCTCTCCATGTCGCAGAACCTGGCGCGCCTGGCGCAGCGCATCGACTTCAGCCAGGGCTCCGGCTCCGAGGAGGACGAGCCGGGTTCGGCGGGCCGTGCCTGGGCCGAGCCGGGCGAGGCGGAGGATGAGGAAGGTGAGGGGCGGCGGGCCCGCGGCTCCCTGTCAGTCGGCCCGCGGCTGGGCCCGGAGCCTCTGCCCGCCCCTGACGGAGGCCTGGCGGGCTGTGGCGGGGCCCGGGCTGTGGCGGGGCCCGACCTACGGGCCCACGGGCGCTCGGGCGCGGCTTGCCGGCCCCCGTGGGTGCCCGCCGATGGCCGTGGATCAGGTCGGGATATTCGTGACCGAGTCCCAGCAAATTACAGTGGCAGAGAGAGAGATGCAGATACCGTGCTGTTGTGTTGTATTTCATGCCGTTATGATCCCTCCGTGGTTTAAGAATGAGTCTTGCACTGTATCTTTTTACAACCTTTTGTTTTCCCTTCTTTTGTTTTATTTTTAGGGTTGGTAAAGTTTCAGCCATCCCTCTGGCCTTGGGATTCGGTGAGGAACAACCTAAGAAGCGCCTTGACTGAGATGTGTGTGTTGTATGATGTTCTTAGTATTGTCAAGGATAAGAAATTCATGACTCTAGATCCGGTTGTGCAGGATCCCCTTCCTCCAAAACAGGTATATTGTACCTAGTTGTGTAGTTTTTAAGGCTTGATACTAAAGATTTTATTTCACTGGGATTTTTCACGTATGATACATCCAAGATTTAGTAAAATGTTCCCTGTGATGTGCTGTTACAGTGCTTTATTGGTCAGGGGAAGGCTGAGAATGGGAGGCGAGGCTGATTTCACAGGCCTCTGAAGCTGTAAGTCAAAGTGCTACTTGTGGCTGTATAATATTGTCATGAAAGTTACTACTGAACATCCAGCAAAACTAAGTTATCAGTCACTGTCACTTAGTTCCACTAAGAATAGTTTTTTGAGAATTAAGATACAATAAGTTTTTTCTCTTTATTTGTTACTAGAATCCTCAGTTTCTACAGTTGATTTCAAAAAAGAAGTCATTAGCTGGAGCAGCTCAAATCCTGTTGAAAGGTGCTGAAAGATTATCCAAATCAGTGGCAGAAAACCAGGAAAATAAGCGACAAAGAGACTTCAACTCCGAACTGCTAAGACTGAGACAACATTGGAAGCTGAGAAAAGTGGGAGACAAAATTCTTGGCGATCTGAGCTACAGAAGTGCAGGTAAACAGTAGGGTCTTTTCTTTTTCTCAAGAATGGATATTTATATTTTTACAAATAATTTTTTTGTAACTGGGAAAACAGATGGAATATTTTTAATAACAAATAATATCAGATAATAAAATATTATTATAGTTATGACACAATTATAAAAGGAGGAAACTTGTTTTATTATCAGGGAAAATATCCTGCCATCCTCAACCTAGAAGGTGATTTTAAAAGCTGACTATGTAGGATGACAGTAGAGATTCCTTTACAGAAGCAATTCTGCATTGACAATGTAGCTGATCAATTGACATGTAGACATTGTAAATCTCTGGCTTTTATCTACATTTGATCTGTAAAGCATTTTTAAAAGATTGAGGAGCATCTTGCATTTTTCTCCTAGTGAAGACAGATTTATTATGCCTATTATTGCTACACTTGTGAGAAATTATACTGAGAATATGCCTTATTTCATGGATTACAGTGAGAGAGGGTAACCAGCCCAGAGTTCTAGAGCCAGTTGTGGAGCAAAGGAGTGAATACAGAATCTTGCCAAATGTAAGATGGAGATACAAAGCAGGCATCTGAACTGGTTATGTTGTGCTCCAGTTGTCATCACTGTCAGATTTAGGGTTATTAATCTTGTGTTCATGAAGAAGCTGTAGATGTAACCCAGGAGATGTCTCTTTTTAGATGATTTATCCTAAACTAGATGAACCACACCCTGGATGTAAAAGGGATGCAACTAGGACAGATGTAGGCATCTGCCTTTATCAGTCCCACCTGAATGACTGGCTGTATGGCTGGTTTTTACAAACTGAACACTGTCGTAGTTTTAAGATTGCAAGCCAAACACCATCAGCATTCCTTTAAATCAGTAGGGGTGTTGCACCTTAAGCTACTTGCTTGCAGTGAAATTTTGTCTTGTTTTAACCAAATACCTTTTTTTCTGTTTCCCTGCTTCTGCTGACACCATTTTGAAACACTGTTTGTTTTCTCCCATAACTATTAAATAGTACTTGCTAACTTACTGTAAAATATTACACATCACACACTGGAGGACTGAGATGCTGATGTGCTGAAATGAGTTTTCTAATTTACCTGTTTTTTTAAGAATTCATTAAGAAATTTGAGTCAAGCGCAACTATGGGGGTTTGGAGACTTGGAAATACATGTTCTTCGAAGAGGAGGTATGAGGTTAATTATTTGCAGAAGATGCTTTATAGTATGTGTATCTTTGTCCTTCCTTTCTTAGGCTCCCTTTTTCTTCATCATGGGACATTTGAGGTGATAAAGAACACTGACATTGACTTGGATAAAAAGATACCTGAGGATTACTGTCCTTTGGATGTTCAAATTCCAAGTGATTTAGAAGGATCAGCCTATATAAAGGTTTGCCAGATAAATTTTAATACTATAGCACAGGTTTTGTTCTGTTACTTGTATGTTTGCAACAAAGAACAATCATCAAACAATGTTCTCTTTTGCCTAGGTTTCTATTCAGAAGCAAGCTCCAGACATTGGTGACCTTGGGACAGTCAATCTTTTTAAAAGACCCATGCCAAAATCAAAACCAGGTATAGCTGGCTATATGTTGTTTTCTGAGCACATTCTTAAGAAACGGGTTTGTATCTGATGTTTATTTGAAAATTCTAGCTTGAAAGAAGAGTGAACAAGAATATTCTTATTTAAACTGAAATGTTCTGTGTAGGTGCTGCTTGGGCTTTGGAAAGATGGTGCTTTCAAAGTGTACTCCTTCAGTTTTTCATGTGTCTTCACTCAATTTCTGAAATAAAATTTCTAGGATTGTGTTTTAGGTATTCTGGAGCACCTTTCGTTAGTCATTGAGAGTTTGAGCACATAACCAAAAGCAAACCAAGGCATTGTGGCTCAACAGGGCTAAATGTCTGTTCACTCTTAGCTTTGCCCAAAATGCGTTGTTTGTTTCTGTGGCTCGTATGTTTTCTCTGAATCTGAAAGCGTGCTGGCAGCATGTGCTTTAATTAGCAACGGCTCACCTGGTACACAGTAGCTTGATTCATTTGATATGTGACAGTATCTGAAGGTGTAAACCTTTGGGATTAAAAATTCATCCCTAACTCTTTATGATTAAAAAGAACTGGCAGGATTTTATTTCATAGTGATCTGTGACACAGATGCTTGTACTGTCTTGAACATAGACAGGATGTTGTATTAAGTAGATGTTTCATATGGTATTTGGGGCACAGTATAGAGCTTGTGTACTTACTCAGACCAGAATCTTCCACGAATTTTGGGCCTATAAATCCTGTAAAAGCACGTACGTGAATTTAACATCATTTGGTAGTTCGTTGTAAAATGAATTTAATACAGCTAGAAGTATGATTGAGAGTAAATTGCAACTTAAGCAGGGCTTCATAAGCAGAGTTCACAAAAGGCCTGGGAATGTAATAGGCAGTTCCAGAAGGGAGGTGCAGTTCACAATATACATATATGTAAAATCGAAGTAAAATGCACTAGTGTTATCTTAAAGTGCTTGCTTAACTGACATAAAATTCTGAAAATACTCAATTTGGGTGGAAGATACTGACTACCCTATCTTAGCAATTACTCATAGCTACTGCACAGTATCTAGTGTCTGAAGCTACCTTTGTAGCTTCTCTTTACTCTTTCCTTCTGCAAACGTTGATTTATATTTTTCAGGTTCTCCACACTGGCAGACAAAGTTGGAGACTGCACAGAATGTTCTTTTATGTAAAGAAATTTTTGCCCAGCTGTCACGAGAAGCCGTTCAAATTAAATCACAAATTCCTCACATTGTTGTGAAAAATCAGATAATCTCCCAGCCTTTCCCAGGTAGGAAACTTTTTAAGACTTCTTTAACCTACAATTACTTGCTTAAACATGAACTGGAATTCTGGAGGGAAAAAAAAAGTAATCTCCTTGTTTTTCAAAGGTTTTGAAAAACATAATTTCCCAGAATTTGAATTTTGCTAATTATAGAAAAATTTAACTAATGCACTTTAGTTTCTAATTTAATAATATTTTAGTTTGTGGATTTTGGATTGGTTTTCTTTGTGTTTTTTGTTGGTAGCACTTAAAGCTGTCAACTGTAATGCCATGTGCACATTGCAGCTTGGAGCTGTGCATAAGTCATTGCTCCTGGATTGCATGCAGGTAAAATTTAAGACTTGAGTTAATGGGTCTTCAGAAGAACGGAGGCTAATACTTTTCCATGAGGATAATTAAACAGCACGAAGATGGCTCAAAGTCGGCTGGTGATTCCTCTGTTCTTACAAGGAGCACACAACTGATTATATCATGCGAAGAATATGTTTCTGGATTGCTTAAAATTTCTATGATGGTAAATCATTCCTTCTTTGGGGAAGGAATGGGGTCCTGGGGACTCTTCTTTTTGTGTGGGATTGAGTCATAGAAATTGGTGTGAAATGCACCTAGTGATTTATTAGTTGGCCTGTCACACTTCAGTGAGTAGCAAGTCTTGCTTGCCTTTGGGGCTGTGCTCTCCAACGTCATTCTTTGATTGTTCTCTGATACAGTGAATACTGGTTGTAAAACTACTGGCTATAAAATGTAAAGATAAAGTAGTTCTCAGTAGCCTGCTTGGAAATTGTCAGTGTCCTCATTGTTTTTTTATCTGCTTTGTACAGGTTTGCAGTTGTCTATTTCTCTGTGTCATTCTTCCAATGACAAAAAATCACAAAAGTCTGCTTCTGAAAAACAGAATCCAGAAGATCATCTCTATGTTCTGGAACATAACTTGCATCAACTTATCAGAGAGGTAATGCATTTATGGTCAAGTGCTGAAGAGTTTTTGGGCTTTTGTTCAGACTTCTACCTAGTGTGCAGCACTGTTGTAACAACAGAGTGCCACTAGAGGCCAGTCACTTTCTATCCATTTGTGTAAGGCAACCTACCGGTCGGTTTTAGTACTTATGGGTGGTTAGGGAGTCCTTTACTAAGAATGCTAGGAGTTCTTTACTTAACCTCAGGCCTGGCTGCTCGCTTCTGAAAAGCAATGCAAGGTTTTTCCAGTACAGTTCATCAGTCTCCCTTTTTCCTTTGTGTCTAATTAGTGCTTGTCAAGTACTTTAAGTGAGCATCTGTTCAGACTGTACTCCCATGAAGAAAGAGCACTCAATTACCGTAATAACTTTGCTTCCTTTGAGGTCCCCTTACTTCTCTGCTTCCGTGTTTTAGATTCTCATCTAATCTAGCAGAAGGACCTGGGGTAGAAGTTTGAGGTTGCGTCTGTTCAGGAAAGTAGCACAATTTTAGATGTCTAAGCAGTTGTGAAACTGGGTTCCAGAGAGTGTTCATCTCCTTAGAGCATGGCTCTGCAAGTCATGGAGTCGTGTGGAATAGTCCAGTGTTTTAAACACTGAACTAGGTTTCATGAAGCTTTGGCTCAGTGCCCAGCTCTGTTGTGCATTTCCTTTCTTGACTTTGAGCAGGTTGCTAAATCTTTTTGTACCTCAATTTTTTATCTCTAAAATGCTTCCTTTATTTTTGTTTGACCATTCTGTCTGTCTCCAGAGATGTATACAAGGAAGACTTATTAGTAGGAGCTACTGCGATACTACCAAATTTTTATTAGCTAGCACCTTTTTTTAAAACTCACTTTCCGTAAAGTTTGAAAAGACCTGCATAAACAGGGGAAGCAAAGTATGAGTGTAAAGCTGGCTTTAAAGTGCTGTCAAGTTTATAAAGTAAAAAAGTTGCACTTTTTGAAAGTACGTACACTTAAAAAACCTCATGTGAAGCAGCATATTATAGTATACATATTATTTCTTGCAGATATATTATTTGGCTGCTTCCTTTTATAACATCTGTTGTTTGTTGCAGTGTCACAAGCAAACCCTGAGCTCAACAGTGATGCCACATCCAGCTAGTGCACCTTTTGGCCATAAGAGAATGAGACTTGCGGGACCCCAGGCTTTTGATAAAAATGATATCAGCTCTCTACAGTCGAATGAAGGACTTCTGGAAAAGATAATAAAGCAGGCAAAACATATCTTTTTGAGACGCAGGTGGGTCACAAGCTATTCTTGTTGAAGTTACAATAAAATGTAGCATTATGTAGAATACAGTTGATCTTTTTTCAGTGTTCTTAAAACTAGGTACTTCTTCCTTCACTGCTAAAATAGTCTTAATTTTTAAGTACTAAGAACTGATAACATATCATGCAATATGAGCAAACAACACTCAGCTAGTAAAAAAAAAAAAATCAGATTTTCTTGAGATCTCTGTGACAGTTCTGATGCAGGCTGCTGATAATTGTCCCTACTTTTCTTAAACTGCATAAATCTTTTTTAGTATTCTTTGCTGTACAGTAACCAACACTGTGTAATACCACTTTAAACTGCTGCAGAATATATGTGAAATGTACAGCGTAAACAAGTGCACTTCATTAGCACCGGAATGGTGCTGAAATAGAACTTTGATCCACATGGTTCTGTTAAATTTGCCTTTTTTTTGTGTGCCACAAAAAAATACCCCAAACTAATAACCTACTCATTTCCTTGAAGCAAGATAACAGCACAAACTGTCTAGATTATTGTGCATGGAATATGTCTTTATCTTCCAGAACTGCTCGAACCATTGACAGTCTGGCTAGTCGTATTGAGGATCCTCAGATTCAGGCCCACTGGTCCAATATAAATGATGTTTATGAATCCAGTGTTAAAGTTCTAATAACTTCTCAAGGATACGAACAGATATGCAAGTAAGTATGAAAACGCATATATCTTTCTAGTTGTAGAAGCATGCAGCAATGGTAGAGTGTATTCAAGTTGTGTTTTACAGCTTTAGATTCTCTTCAGATGGACAAGTAGGAACCTGTTATTTGTGTGCAAGTATTTGTTTTTCTGAGTTGTGCGGGGAAGAGCTACCCTAAGAAAACTCTTCACCCACTTTACACTTTAATGAAGAAACTTAGTAAGTCATTAACTAGCACAGTTTCCTTTCAAAGAAGGAATTGAAGGTGAAAGTGGCCGTTTAAGGGGGGATTTACTTTGTATAGGGGTAGCTGAATATAAAGTATCTTTATATATGCTGGATTCTAAACTTCCAATCTGGTCATGGAGAGCTAGTCAGTGCTCAGTTCTGGCTTGGTTGCATAGGAACTGAAATGTGAAACTCGTGTAATTCATGCTATTAGTTATGCATATTGTCATCGAAATAAGAGATTTCATGTTCCAGAAATGAATGTCTGCATGCTGACCAGCAGCGAATTAACTAATGCATTGATAGTGGATGACCCGGTTGTGTTTGCCATTTTTGAGCATTCCTCTCTGGCTGTGTCCACAGTGTGGAGCAGACTGCGGTCATTGGTGCAATTTGCAGTCTCAGTTCCAGAGTACATACGCTGCCCAAGTCTCGGCTGTAGGATAGAACAGGCCCACACCATTTTCCCCTTCACCTCTGGAAGGAAACGTGGGCACAGTGGCAGGCAGAGAGCTGTGAGGCACTCCAGGAGGAGGTTCCTTGGCCTGAACAAGCAGTGGGCCAGGTCTGGGAACATGCCACAGAATGCGTCCCCTGCAGTACAGAGGGAACTGTTGTGAGTGACGGAACTGAAATGTTTGGAGTTGCTGTCGTATTCCATAGGCTTTGCACCATCCTCATCTTAGAGTTCTTGTCAATGAATGGGAGGAATTCTGTGTTCATAGTTTCCTGTTTTCTTAAGTGTTGTAATGCATTTTGAATAAATATGCATCTTGTCTTCAAAGATCCATTCAACTACAGCTGAACATCGGAGTTGAACAGATCAGAGTTGTGCATAGAGATGGAAGAGTTATTACGTTGTCCCATCAAGAGCAAGAACTGCAGGATTTCCTTTTATCTCAGGTAGACTCATATACATTATTCTTCCCTTTCTTGTAGCGTTTGGGAAAGAGAAGTAGTTAGAATCTCACCTTTATCTATGTAGAAAATGTTAGAAAACTTCAAATAAAGATAGTGAAAATAGGAAGGTAGATGACAATTTTTCAGTATGTTTGTATAGTGACTTTAGCAACTGTTACTAAAATATAATGCCAGTTTGTACTAAGGTCAGTAGTAATAATAATTTTCCCTCCCATTTAAAATACATTTCTTTATGCTACTCATTATGGGAGCACTAAGATTTTTGCTTACTTCAGAACAAGTCAGTGAAAGTCATAGCAGACAATAAGGTATTCAATATATGAAACTTACTGTAACCAAGTCCTGTCTAGAGTAGAGATCTTAATGAGCCCACAATTACTGTCATTTCAACATTGTCTTGTTAATGTTCACTTTGCATCAGCCATTACTAAATCAGCTGATATTTGAATGAACTTTGTTTTCTTAATTGCTTAGAGCAAGCTGCTGGTTTTATTCAGAAGTGACAGTCTCCCTACTATGCATTATAAATAGTCAAAATACAGGTCTTTAATAACAGTGGTTGGCCTGTTGCAGTTATATGAAACTCTACGACACAGAAAACAAGTTGAAACAGATTCTGCTCAGGGTGTCTCTTTTTGGTCAAGTGTCTTCAGACTTGTTCACAGAGAACTGCTGAACAGTGCTAGATACTTCCTTGTAACAAGTGTTAAGTCGTGATACAGAAAAACATTAGCATTTTAACTTTTAAACTGTTAAAGCTCAATGCTTACACTTGAGCATTAATGGAGATAATCCTGCATCTGAGAACCTTAGCTTTTTTTCCCCTGAGTTTGCTATGATAATACTCTCACAGATTTTATATATTTTACAGCAGAAATCTCATTTCCATTCAAAGAAAGGATTATTTCAAAATCCTGTTTGTATCACTTAAATTAGTTCTTGAGACCTAAATAAAGGGTTTTGTAAATTGGAGGCAATAGTTAAATAAAATGCCTAAGCCCATATACCTATGAAGAATTCATCTGACTGCATAGTGTGCTTAATGCAGTGGTCTTCTCTGTCTTCAGAGGAACTAGTCTAAATTCAAATAACACAAAGCTCTACTAGCTCTACTAGCCTTTATATAGCATATATGTTAAAAAAAAAAAAGTTCCTCTGAGCCTAGAGAACTTATAAGACAAAGTCACTTTTATAAATAACTACTGTACAGCAGAAGAAAAAAAGCTGGTAAAACCAGTAAGCAATTCTTTCTGTGGTGTGCAAATACTGAGCAGAAGACGAACCTCTTGTTATCTTTCAGATGTCACAGCACCAAGTCCATGCAGTTCAGCAGCTTGCAAAAGTTATGGGATGGCATGTGCTGAGTTTCAGTAATCACGTTGGTCTGGGGCCGGTGGAGAGCATTGGCAATGCATCAGCAATAACTGTAGCATCACCAAATGGAGACTATGCCATTTCAGGTAGTGTTTTCTATTCCAAATGTATGGAAAATCTTAAAATTCTTAAGCAAATTCTACAGGCTTTGTAAGTCTCTTTCTGAGATGGTCTCTAGACTTTTATAGACTAATGTCAATTTACAGCAAAATATTGTAGAAACAATCTCTTTTTGTGTATGGAATTGACACCTAAATAGAATCAATACTTTGTCCAGTAAGCAGCTTAATGTAAACCAGATTTAATTTACACAGGCTTGAAAATATTTCTTAGAATTAGCATAGTAAAATAGATTACAGAAACCATCAAGATCCGGAGAGAAGGGAACAAGGCAAACAACAGGATCACAACTCTGGACTTAACGAGAACAGAGTTTGGTCTCTTCAGGGATCTTCTGGGAAGAATCCTATGGGATACCATCCTATGGGATGGAGAGAAGAGGGGTCCAAGAGAGCTGTTTGTTTTTTTTTTTTCCAAGGATCACCTCTTTCAAGCTCAAGAACGGTCATTTCTATGTGCAGGAAGTTGTGCAAAGGTGACAGAAGATCTGTGTGGATGAAAAGGGAGCTCATGACTAAACTCATGACATAAAAAGGAAGCTGCAAGAGATCATGAGCAGGATCAGTTGACCTGGGAGGAAGATAGTGCTGAGTGCATGAGTGCTGAGGGAGCTGGCTGATGTCATTGTAAGGCCACTCTTGATCATCTTTGAAAGGTCATGGTGATCAGGAAGGGTTCCTGAGGACTGGAAGAAGGCAGATGTCACATTCTGTATCCAAGAAGGAGAATCTAAGGGACTACAGTCTGGTCAGCCTCATTGCAATTACTGGGAAGATGAGGCAAAAAACAGCCCCAGAAGCAGTTTCCAAACATATTAAGGACAAGAAGGTGATGGGGAACAGTCAGCATCAATTTATGAAGGAGAAATCACGTTCAATCAGCCTGATAGTCATCTCTTTGTGGAAGGCTAGCTTGGTAGGTGAGGGGAAAGCAAAGTATTATCTCCCTAACTGCTTATTTAAAAATAAACAAACAAACA
This sequence comes from Theristicus caerulescens, assembly GCA_020745775.1. Taxonomy (NCBI): domain Eukaryota; kingdom Metazoa; phylum Chordata; class Aves; order Pelecaniformes; family Threskiornithidae; genus Theristicus; species Theristicus caerulescens. The sequence continues at coordinate 121,135,925 of CM036559.1, read as the reverse complement.
CCACCACCCTGCAACATCAAAACACAAAAACCCATCTAAGCCAACAGAATACCACCACCCCTCCAGTCTTGCAGAATTTTGTGATTAAAAGCAACATCTATCTTGAGTGACTTCATTCCTGTCTGTTTGAGATAAATCCACTAGAAACAATATCTTTTTGATCATGTTTTTCAAGAGTGGTGGGGAATACATCCAAGGTAAGAATCGGCAAAAAAACCTTTGCCCTTCCTGGCATCATTAGGGAAAAAGAAATGCATTCGTAAAGTGTATGTATGAGGTTTTTTGTCAAATGTTTTTCTGGTCTGCTCTAAGAACATGCAGTGCTAAAGCAACAAAATCATAGAGAAGTGGGAGACGAGAGGGAAAATTCAAAGAGAAAAACTTTTAAAATAAAATAAAATTAAGGTATTTTCCTTTGTTTACTTTCAGCATGTTTGGAATTGAGTAGGAGTAATGTATAGCACACATGAGGAAGGATATTTAATATGAGGAATTCCTACAGTGTAAAAATGCTCATAAAAATCTCTGTTCCTCACAGTCCGTAATGGTCCGGAAAGTGGCAGCAAAGTTATGGTTCAGTTTCCACGGAGTCAGTGCAAGGATCTCCCCAAAGGCGATGTACTGCAAGACAACAAGTGGAATCATCTTCGAGGGCCGTTCAAGGAAGTGCAGTGGAATAAAATGGAAGGGCGTAACTTTGTGTATAAAATGGAACTGCTCATGGCCGCCCTAACTCCATGCTAATAATCCATCCACCTCTCCGGGGGCGGGCGTCGAATCATCGCTGTGCTGCGAACGATCACTGCCCGTGCAGCTAAGGGGAATGGAACCTATGGGGCAATACAAGAAAGCAAAACCAAATTTATTTCCTGTACAGATATGTCCATTGTAGTGTTTGTAATAAAACTTTTTTCAATGACATACAAAATACAACTTTTTGAAAAAGTTCCTTTCAGCTGTATCTTTGCAGATTGCTCTATCTAGAGTAACATAGCTGAGTAATTAAGGTATTTTTCTTTTATAAAATTGATTTCAGTAGTCCTTTGTTACATGAAAGGTGTCTGCTCAGAGTCACTCCCTTTCCCCTCATGCCCTTACTTTTTCTCAATAGATCTTTGCAATTACTTCTGAAAGATGAAAATTACTAGAATTGAATTGTGCTATCAATAAGCCTTTTAGTGGCTTATACCACAGGGAATGGCTATCCTTGTGGAGCTAATGGACTTGTCTGATTAAAGTGGGACAACAGAGGAGAAGCAGAGCTCCCTTGTCAAGAACAAAGGCTAAACAAAACTTAAGATTCAAGGAAGAGTCTTCACTGCGTGACATTCATGAGTTGAGGTTTGTTTGTGTTAACTGTACATTGATGTGGCTTCTGGGTGACCCATTTCTTTTTGAGAGAGAGATTTATTTAGCTATTTAAGTTGAGAGTGTTAAGAAGTCACAGCTTGTGTCAAACGTCTTTCCTCTCTGATGCCTATAAATGAGCCTATGTGGTGTTGGTTACTTTGCTTGTGTTTTCTGTCCTTGTTTTTTGCAAGCATGTAGAGGAGAGGGTCTTACTCTGCTTGCAGAATTCTGACAATTGGAGTTTGTGGGTGACTTGTGCAAATTCATGTCTGGACAGAAGCAGGTAACTCATGCAGACCTTGGACCTCCACACTTGTGCTAGGTTGGTTGGTTGGTTGTTTTTTCTGCACTGTCACTGATTATCATCCAGGGAAACAATAATATCCTCCTGAAGATCAGCTCTTTTGAGTTCTTTAAAATAAAAAAGTCATGTTCTTGTCTTTTTAGGTTGTAATTGTAGCCTTCTTGAAGCTTCTAGTAAGGTGTTACACAAAGCTTTTCTCTTGTTTGACGATTAATTGCTAAAGATCTTTTTGAAACCTGTTTGTATGAACTGGTTCAGACTTATGTCCATATTGTGTGTTGGGAGGTGTGTGTATATATATGTATATATAGATGGGAACTTCTTGCACATAGAACACGTTTGACTTGAACATCACACTTGTATGGTGACAGTCGTTACTTTGCTGTATTCTTAAGCAATAAAGAATAGTTGTAGGAAATGCATATTAAGCAACTGCTTGTGGCAAGCTGCTGCTCAGTGTGTATCCAAAGCAGCTCTTGTACTTACGCTGGCGTTTGCCGCTGTGGAACATCTCGCTATTTCAGTTCCTTGAAGTACTCGCTTCTGTGCAACTGAACCCCTGAAAGGGTTTCCCTTTCAGGTTCTGATGAGTTACCCAGGACAACTTACGAAAAGGAAAAAATATTAGTGGAAAATAGTCTCTCGATCTTGAAAGATGGGTGAATCTTACGCAGCACCTGTGATGCCAGGTACTGTATTGCTGGGCTAGCAGGCACTGCGTGATTGCAGGCAGCGAGGGGGTTTGTTCCTTGGTGAACAGTTCAGCCGATGGCCTGATGCATCTGCTTCTGCATCCGATTATATGAGGCTGCTTTGACTCTTGGCAACACAACAACTTTTCTCTTACTAATAATTAGAAGATGAGCATATGAAACTTAAATGTGTCTTTACACTTCACTGCTCTTAACCTAAATTGACAGGTCTGCATGTAGTGATAGCCTTTTTGTCAAATAAGTTCTTCATTACCAAGTAGTAGGATCACTGCGGAGCTATTAGGATCTCATAGTTGCAGGATTTGTCCCCTTCTGAAAAGAAACAATGGATGCAAGAGGACTTCTCTTGTGTTGCAGAAGTGCAAGCACTGCACATTAGCAGTGAAGACATTTGTCAAGACTTCCAGGCCTAGCTGAAAAAAAAAAAAAATAAAAAAGGAATTATTAGGGACCTGGAGAGTCTGTCTTTTAGTGTCGAATACACAGAGATTCCTAATTTTAATGGAAAACAGACTGATTAGGCTTGTAACAGAGCGACAGTCTTGAAATTCTTGGTAGTGCATCTTTGAACATGAAGACATTAGTGGATGATTAAGACCTTTACAATTGATTGCCAAAGCAATCTTGTGAACTTGGACATCTCTTTAATTAAAGTTTAAATGCAAAATGCTTTCATCCCTTTGATCACTTGGAATGCTCTAAATATTAAGTTTGCTGCTGTTCTGCATGGAGTTTACAACTGGAGTAAGAATAGCTTTTCGTCCTAAACTTCCACTTTAATGGCTTGCCATAAGATTTTTAGACACTTCAGGCACCTCCAGTGTAGCAAGAAACTGCTCCAGCCAGCTTAGCCTCGCGTTCCGTATATCAAATATTATTGACGTTAATAATGCATCAAACATCAGTTTCAGAAAATGTGGCTATGTTATAAGCAACCCTAGCTATGTAGAGTAAGCATGTTAAATTCTGGGTAAAATTTGTGGGTGAGGCATTGCCTTTAAGGAAAGCCGTACACAGGCTAACTGTACTGACTGTCCTCACTGAATGGGATTCGAATCCCCGTTGTTCATCTAGGATGCTACTACCTAAAAGCGAGGTTGGCACGAGCATCAGTAGCCAAGGATGGGTGCCTGGGGTTGCTGTATCGTTAGCCAAGCTGAGAGAGGTAGAAGAACTGTGCTCATTGGAAACTTCTTGCTGCTGTTATAGAGCATCTTAAATTGAAGAATTTGAAGTGGTCATTCCCTACTTTCATCGCAGCTTTCAAATACTGTAGTTTAAAAGTGTAAGTGATCTCCAATTACAGCAATGCATTCAAACGGCCATTCACGCCTGCATACATTTCCTGACTTTTCCTTTGACAATTACAGTATTCAGGTCAACGTCAGCAGATCATAATGGTGTTACGTGTAAGCTGCACTTTCTGTCCTTTCTAACTAAGTCTGGCAGTGCACCTGCTATATGCTCAGCTCAGCCTAACGCGTAACTTCATGTTCAAGTTCTAAGATTTAGGGATTAAAAAAAAAATCTGGAACAGATAAACAGAAAAAGAAAATTAATAATGTTTTCCTTATGCTATATGGATACTTCACAAGGGAATTCAAGCTTGGTGATTAAAACAGATGCACTTACAACTTCTGTGTCGTCAAAGCTTAATTCACCCAAAGACACAGAAGACTGGTAATATATAAAGTGAAGAATCAGAGCAAACTTACTTTGCCAAGCTGTGCTGTAGCTGGGATTTTTTTTTTTAAATTTCTCACCTTTTTTGACCTCTTATCCTTGATGCAGGAAGCAGCAACCAGCTGAATCCGGTACCCGAATTTATGAGTGAGTGAGAGGCGCTTTGTACTACAACTGGCCAATTCAATCCGGGGACGACTTTTTAAAAGTACTGCGTACAGGGTGCTTTGGGAAAAGCCTGTTTGCATTGCCATGCACTTGGTGAGAAATTCTTTGTTCTTCCATATCTAACCCATCGTACCTCTGCGCCTGAGCATCCTAGTCCCTGACCAGAGGGGAGGCTCTGTCAGCCTCTCCTGTGAAAGCCTTGCGAACAAGCGAGCTGAAGTGGGAGAGGCAGAAGCAGCAGTTCAGCTCAAAAAGCCACGTGGCAATCTGCAGACACAGACTAGTCCATGGTCTCTTACGTGTTCAAAGTTTATTTCACACTGCAAAATTCTTCCCTTTACAAAAGCAAAACCGGATTAAGTTGAAGCCTGATCAGTGTAGTGCTTGCTCACTCGCAAAAGCAAATGTTATTCCACCCAGAAGATCTGCAGGTGGAAAACATAAGTGTGATATGCAGATTCAGGAAAACACTAGTTAGATCACTTCATGTTTTCTGACAACATAGGAAAGCAAAGGTGCCTTCTCAACAAGAGCAATTTCAGAACTGTATTTGTAAATACTAAATTTCAGAGTAATGCTCTTTTAACTTTTCTTCCCAGACAGACGATTCATCGGTGGGCTGTTTGCAAAGGGCTCGACATTTTTCACAATGAAACCGTTTAGTATTTTGCCGCCCCACCGGTGTGATATTGTCAGTATTTTATCTGACCCCTCTAATCGCTACAGACAGCATCCTCTTCCGTGCCTGCGTGTAGTTCCTTGTTTAACAACCTTTCCTAGTAATGTCATAAAATGTGTGTTAATATCCCGGGGCAGCGTAAACAATTGGAAATGTAAGTGGGGGAACTTTGACCAGCTCGGCGTTGTTTCAAAGTCAGTTTTGTCTCATGAAGAATTACAGTTTGTCTTCAGAGCTTCAGGAAATTCCTTACGCCCAAAAGTAGCAGCATAGGCACAATAAACAGGATTCAATCCTTGCAATTAATTTTTTAATGTAATACTGTAATTAGACATTAAATTTATTATGTTGAAGGATGCTAATGGCTGTTCTGTCTGTAATAGGAGACTTGCTGTAGCCAAAATACAGGTGTCCTTCAAGACCATGATCATTTCCTTTATGGGTTGATCTCAGAGGCTTGGTTGGTTGGTTGTTTTTAAGAGTGGTAGAGGCTGTAGATTTTATTAATTAGCCACAAAAATGTGTTCGTGCTCAGCATGAAAGCATACTCTTTTTTACTTTGACCTTGGCTAGCAGAGCCAAAATCTTAACAGGTCAAAACAGCTCCATCAAACACGGCTGCTTTCATGTCTAATGAGCTTTGCAAGTCAGGATTTTTCTACAGTAGTCACAAACATTTTACCTTTTAGATTTCTTCTCGCTCTCCTCGCCAATACTTTCTCCTGAGGTAGAATTGTTATTTTTGTTATGAGACAGTCCTTGGCTAACACTCAATGGTTTCCAATTCAATCTCTTCAGTTGTACTTGCTGCAAATAAAAGGATATTATTATTGATTGGCAAATGGATTGGAAGGCCAGCGTTCCAAAATTAACAACGCTGTGTTAATAGCTGAGACATTTTGAACTTTTTTAATATTAGCTCAAACTTACTCATCTACAATTAGGTTTTAAATAAATCTTTCAAAAATGTTTAACTGCATAAAGAGTCCCTCGCAATCTTTAAAGTGACACTGATTTCTTCTAATACAAGACTAAAGGCACTATGAAAACTAAAGTCCACAGGGCCAGTCCTTATACCTCTCTTGTGACTTTTGAAAGGAGGGCTCTTCTGAGGTGGAATTGGGGCAGAAGTTTGGGCCCTGCTTTGGATCATGTTCTGGGAGATGACCGAGCAAGCCTCCAGAACTGTGGTTTTCCTGAACTCTGCCAAATAACTGTATTTGATTCAGACTTTGTAAAACTCTGGCTCTGTAGGAAGATTGGCTTTAACTGGAGGAAGGAGAGGCTTTATCCAAACAAAAGCCTGTATATTCTGGCACGATAGGAAAAGGTTCAGGAGCTACAGAAGCTTGTGAGCAGTGCGTGCCCCATGAGAACAGCAGCAGCCCTTAGAGCCGTAGGCGAGTGGCAGAAAGGAAGGGACAGCTCCAGCCAAATTCATCTCTTCTCGTATCAGGTTTTGCAGAGTTGAGACAAAGCCTGGGCCATGAGGCTTAGGATTCTTGAGCATCTGTGCTGGTCTAGTAAAATAGATACTTAGGCTGCTTGTTGTAATGTAACAGCTTAAGCAGCGCTTATTAGAGAAGAAATACAGACCTTTTACCTACAGGGCAAGAAACCACTAGTGGATCTGCACTTCCAAAGAAGGGAGGTGAACGCCTGAAATGTTTTGAAGTGGTAAAAGAAACCTCCCCTTCCATGGATGCGCCCAGAGCTGGAGCGCAGGCCTGTAGCGTGGCACCCTGTCTTGCTGCCTAGGCTGAATGAGGACATGGTTTAGTGGTGGACTTGGCAGCGCTAGGTTAACGGTTGGGCTCGATGATCTTAAGGGTCTTTTCCAACCTTAACAATTCTATGATTCTATGAATATCCCTGGCTGTGGCTTGGAAATCTCTTCTCTAATATGTGAATGTTCCCTTCAGTGCAGCCCTTGTGTCCCCTTGATCTGCTTTTCGTGACTGGTGTCTTTGGTGCATGTTAGGAGTCTGGTTTTGATATCAGTCAGTGTTTGTTGGAGCCTGCAACTGGATCAAACGTGAGGACAGATGAAAGAAGAGGTGCAGTCCTCCATGAACTGAGGTGGGGGCCACTCCCAAGGGCCATTTGAGTATTTTCCCCTAGGAGATACCCTTCTGGTGCAGACCCTGAGAGCGTTGCTGAATGCTCTTGACTTTGTCTCCTGCCCTCTGATGCGGGGTTATTGCAGCTCTGGCCTTTTCTCCCCAAGTTTTGCAGTTAGCAATGTTGGGAAGTGTTTTGTGGTTTCTGTATAAAGTAGATGTCCTGTGGATTGTTCTGCAACTAAATACCTCTTATTCAGTTGCCTCAGCTAGTAAAGAGTTGAACAGGATAACTGAAACGAGCCCTTCCCGTCTTGTTTCTCAGTGTCCCTGCTTAGCACCTTTATGGCTCAAATCACAAGTGAATTTTAGGCTCAAAATTCAGACTTGAGAACCCTACACCTTGACTGCATTCTTAGAGAGATACCTGTTAGTTTGTGTGTCGTCGTCTTCTGAAATAGATGCAGAGATTTATTACACAGCCACATGAAGCAGATCAAAATGGCAGATACTGCAGCGAGAAATGCAAAGAGAACTGCTACAAAATGTAAATCTTCATAGATAATCTCTGCAGGGAGGACAGAAAAAAATTAATATTATAAAATGGATTACGAGCAGATTAATGTTTAAACACAGGGTAAAGCCAAGAACTCCCATGTAGCTTGTACCGTAAACGTTGACTATGATAGTGCCATAGGTGTTGGATCCATGTTCCTCTGTTACAGTGATAAAATAGTAGCCAGCATCTCTCATGCCCACATTCAGAAGCTCTATAGAGCCATTTTCAAAAGTAGTCACTCTGTCCTTGTAGACCGTGGATATGTTGACATAATTCCCACTTTTCCACTCAACAATTTTGGTGGTGCCCCAGCTCGACACATGCTTCCACTCAATGGTGGCGACGCCTCTGCAAGAGTATTCAACTGAGAGGAGGATGTTTTGTGCCACTGTTGCGTTGATGTTGGGTTGTGGGACAACTAACGATACTCCTCCGGGAGCTGAAAGACAAAGGAGGGCAATGAGTGTGGAGGGGATGCTGCACCAACCGTCCAGGGCCAGATGGGACCTCTGGGGCACGATTCATCCCACCTGTCTCAGTGGTCTGTTTTAAGAGAGATGGATTATGCTTTGCAGTTTCTCTTTCTTTCTGCTGGCCACAAAAGGAACATACATGCTTAAATTAAAGACTAAATACAGATTTTTAATCGGTGTTAGTCAGGAGGAATGTTTCCACCATACAGGACAAGTAATTGCATGTGTTTCAGTGTTTCAATACCCAAGAGGAGAGAGTTTGGAAGAGTCTTTCTGGGTAAGGGAGCATAATGTTTTCTGAAAACTGAGCAATGCTTTTGTATTCATCAGTAACTGGCTTTCCTTTAAAATCCTGCATTTAAATGGAAAGTTTAATCGCCATGGCCAAGGTAACCTATTATATTAATTAATTACCATCCCCCAAAAGCAAGAACTGTAGCAGGCTTAGGTATGTGAAGACTTGGCAAGGACTTCATGTTTTCAGAATGCGTAATCAATGTTTGAGACAACAGCTTCACAAAGGCAGCCAGTTATATGCCAGTGCAGATAAATCGCATGTAATCAAAGGTACAGAGTTTCATGCAAAGTCAGGGACCTCATGTTCCTGATGTTTTCCAGGCAAAAATGCACGTGAAAGAACATTTAATTCTCACCTAGTTCCTACTGATGTGATTATGGAGCTGTTCGTAACACTGTGAAACTGAACTGAGCATTTAGTTTAATGTGTAACTGCAATAATTTCTGCTTGCATGTGGGTATTTCTGCATGAAGATTTGGATGAACACCAAACATCTGAGTTTCAATTGGCATAATTTTTTTTAATAATTAGCAGCATGTTTGAGACACTTGACTAGAGACTGAAATCCTGTAATCTACCCGCAAAATCAAACCAGACAAAAGGCAGATAAAGCACAGAGTAAGCCTCACCGCTGAATGCCTTTTCCTGGTTTGGCTTGGAGCAGCTCACCCGCTCTCCTCTCATACTGTGGGAACAGCCTGACTGCAAGAGCAGAGCTGAAAAAATAATGCTGAGCTGCAAATGTCCGTAACCCAGCGGGGAGGGAGGACGAGACCCTCAGCTACGCTGCAGGAGCGCAAAGTAGGACCCCTGGGGATGCTCCTGGAGGTTCTGCAGAGTCTTCAGGGAAAAGAATGGTTAAAAAAGGCAAAGAAAAAAAATCACCAAGGAAAAGAAATTATTTTTAAAAATCTTATCAAAAAATAAGACCCCCCCCATGGCCAAAACCCCAGAGCAACCACAAATGGGGAGAGATGGGTAAATGAATTACAAGCTGACTTTGCTCTGTTTGGGATCTCTAGCAGAATTCAGAAACTCTGCTGGTCAAGGTAAGGCAGGGAAGCTCGAGAAGCCAGCTTGATTCCCAGATCCTCACCTATGGGACCAGCACAGGGGAAAGCCCCAGCCACTCTGTATTTTTTTTACCAGATAGGACCTAGGCTTTTTCCAAGATAACGCTCCTGGGATTCCCCCTTCGTGGGCATCTTGTCATGCTAGTGCTGCCCAGTCCCCTTGCAGGGACACCACACTTTCCGGGTAGCCCAACGCACCCTCAGCTAAGCTGTGGTTTGCCGTTCGGCCCGTGTGCAGGAGAGACTAACCAGAGCTGCGAAAAAGGGGTTTGTGCCAGCCAGAGAAACAGAACAGACGGGAACCTCGGGTAATCGCTGCAAATTGTTCTAATTGTTTTCTGCTCCGTGTGTTTATTTAAAGGCCTTTTGCACTGTTTCTGACCAGACAGGAGCTGAGTGTCTCACCACAGTGACCCTTTTATGTTTTGATAAAGGCATGGTTTTGTTTTGAATATGTGATTGCAAGGTAAATGTAAAAAAAAAAAAAAATCCTTCCATTAAATTATTTGCAAATGTATTCTGTCCCTATCCAGCGCACAAAGCCAAAAAAGGCAATGCGATATCTGACCATTCAAAAATATTTCTAATAAGCAGTCCGCCTAGATCACCTGAACCGGTCTAACCCAAACAGAGCTGCATCAGCCTTGAGAGCAAACATCACACCCACCGGCAGCGCCCTGCGCAAGGCCGCTGTGCTCTCCTGGTGGCAGAACCAGACCCTTCGCGCCCCGTACAACAGGCACCGGGGAGAGGAGGGTGCCGGTGCCGGGTTTGCTGTCCCTGGCACGCTGCTGCTCTCCAAAGTATTCGCCTGGCCCAGAGTCAAAGCTGGAGTCAATGCTGGAAGCGCGGCTCTGGGTACCAGACCTGGCCGTGGCAACGCAGCCGGGCCTGCGGCGTGCTGGGGAGCAGGGGAAAGGGCTGGCAGCGAGGAGCTCCACGCAGGAGCTTTAAAATGGGGGGAACGATTCTAAAAAGGAGCTCTTAAACTCTGGGGACAGTCCCTCCATCCTTCGGTGTCCTGCTTGTGCGTCACCTTGATGATGAAGGAGACAGCGTGATGTGTCCAAACCCAACCCACGGGTGGCACTGCCCACCCCGGTTCCCGGGCGTGGGGCTGGCTGCAGCCCCCGCTAGCCCGGGCTTGGCGAGGACTGGCCGGCTCTCTGCCTCCTGCCCCACTCGCCCCCCGTGGGCTGCGGGCTTGAAATCCACCCTCCCTCTTCACCGCCGCGTTCCCCAGCGTGACCCGAGCCCCTTCGGGCTGGTTAACCGGGATTTCTGTCCTCCTCCTTGCTTCCCCCCCGTTGCTGGGCAGGCAGAGGGGATCGGGGGCTGCTCGGGGCTGGCCCCGCTCCGCTCCCCCGCTCCCTCGGCGCAGCCGGAGCGGGGACCGGCCTGCCCAGGCCGCTTCCAGCCCGCAGCGAGCAGCGATGCCTGCCTGAGCCCCCGGCCGTCCCGGCCCCGTCCCCTCCCGGCACCGCTCCGGGCGCTCCTGCTTCAGCCCGGCTTCGGGAGAGCGATCGCCGCTCGCCGGCAGCCCAGCGCGGGCGGCTGCGGCCGGGCCGGAGCCCGCGGAGGGGCGGCCGAGGAGGAGGAGGGGGAGGAGGAGGAGGAAGGGGCAGGGGGAGGAAGCGGAGGGCAGAAAGGGACACTTACTCTGCAGAGCCCACCCGGCGGCCAGGCAGAGGGTGACGGTCCCCACGACGACGCCCCGCCGCCGGCAGCCCTGGAGCGGTCTCATCAGAGAGAAGCCGGTGCCCCAGGGGTTGCATTTAAGCGGCTGGGCCGGCCAGCGCCGCCCGACCCCGGGGGCTGCCCGCCCCGGGCCTCTTCCTCGCTCCTCTCCTCCCTCCTCTTCCTCTCCCTCCCGCCGCGGCGCCGGGGCTGGCGGCAGCTCCCCCCCGGCGCCCCGGGCTCTCCCACCGCGCGATCCTGCGATACCGGTTGAAGATGCAATTGGCTGAGGAAGGGAAAGCGCTGCCCGGCCGCCTGCCATCGCCCCGGCCAGGAAATGGGCGCTAATGGGCCGCCGCGGGGATGCCTTGGTTGGTTTTTTTGTTGGTTTTTTTTTGTGTGTGTGTGATCGCTAAGGGAACACGTACCCGCAAGGGAAGTTTCCCTTCGGGGTGTTAAAAATGACTTTATTGCCCCGAGGAGGCTGGTGGTGCTGGGGGTGAGATGGCGGGGCTGGGCAGCAGCGGCCCTGTGTCCCCAGGGGTCATTTCAGGGGACCACGCTGGAAGTGAGCCCGGTTCCCATCCCACCTCTCTCCCTTCCACCGGCTTCCAGAGGAGGTCCCCAGAAATGCTCGTCCTTCTTTCAGGAAGCATGGGGCAGCGTGAGTTAGGGAGAAACATCATTAGAAAACACCTGAGTGCCCCAATCCTGAAAATTCCCCCTCGCCCAGGGGCAGATGCTGCCAGAGGCCATATGTACCCCGGGAGAGCTGTCCTCACCGGCGAAGGGGCTGCATGCCAGGGTGGCCCTTTTGCAGATCTCACTCTTCCTCGTGTTTCCCTGTCCTCAAGTTTTCTTTAGCAGGGTGTGGATAAGAGAGACACCTCAGTCTGCTGGTCAGCACAGGCGGCTCAGGGCGGGTGGGAGGAAAGGGCAACTCCCCGCGCGAGGAGGGATGGCCGGGGTCTGCCGGAGCCCTCTGCGCCGGGCAGCCGCGTCTCCCACTGCGCTGTACGGACTAGTGCAGGTTTCCCTATGTACTGGTTGTCTGCGAGGATGATGAGTGAGTCCTGTGGGGGTCTGGGTGGCCGAAGCACAGCCCCGGACAGGGGCCCGAGCAGGAGCAGGGCTGGGCTTGCTTGAGGCTCGGCCGCAGGGGACCTGCTCCCACTGGGGCTTTCCAACAAGCGTGATGCTGTCACGTGCAGCCAGGTGAAAGCCTCCGTGTGACATTAGGGTTTCCTACTTGCACACCTCAGGGGGGTATTCATAGGACTTAGGCCAGGCCTTGGCAAGTGAGGGTGTAATCTGCATGGACTCCAGGGTCCATCTTCTATTCAGGGTGCAATACAAGCTTCAGCTTCCCTGACTTCTGGTGCATCTCTTGAAGCTTCAGCTGGGGGTGCCTGAAAGCATGGCTGCACTTCATCTGCAAAGGCAGCCTACAAAGTGCTTCCCCCCACCCCATCTGTCCGAGCCGCTGCTGTGCTTTGCCAAATCCCCTCTGCTGCGTCAGGCCAACATCGTGTCTGGGTGTCCCTGCTGCAAATGAGATCCCCAGGGGCAAATTTCCTTCCTGACCCCATTGCTGCATGGCAGTTTTATTCCTCAAAGCACTAAAGAAGGTCTCATGGTAATGTAAATTATGTCATTTTCCTTCTTCATTTCTTTAAACCTTTATCTAAATTATTTTCAAGCTCTTGGGCCAGTGACCTATTTTGGCAGTATAACATACAGGGCATACACTCATATAAAATGAATTGAACTTCGAGTAATTTAAAATATATCACACTGGTTGCATTGATTTAATCCACTCTATTGGAAAGACAGATGTTAGTCATGAAATTGAAATCCAGGACTGGAGTTCTTCCCAAATATTGGCAGTTTTGGCTTTGCAGTATAGGTCAAGTGTTCAGTCCTGGGACAAGAAACGAGTGTTTATTTTCAGTATCAATAATTAACAGCAAAAAGCTTTCAGATTCCTTCTTTTTAAAGGGAAAATTATAAAAAGTCTAGAGGTTGTTTTGTTTTAATATAAACTGCACGTCAAGAAATACAGTGACACATATGACAAAATGCCCAGTATTAAGAAAGCATTTAATCAGATTTTTATAAACCCTATTTATCTGAAAGCCAGCTGGTTCCTCTCTCCCTGAGAGCCCACTGCAAGCAACACTTTCTCCCGCTGTGCTGCAGACGTCCCTTCTGCAAGGGAGGAGGCTTCACTCAAGCAGAAATGCATGGGGGTGTGCAATGGCAGCCGTGGGCGAGCGCTTTGGGCAGGGTGGGAGCCCGCTGGCAGGGCAGCGGAGCAGAGGGGATTTTCGGGGTGGGCTCCCCGCTAGCAGCCTGCGAAGGAGCGTGGCCGTGGCGAGCAGCACTGTCAGGGCTGGTGCTGGGGACCACAGGGTGCAGCCCCGTCAACAAGTGACTGCAGAGAGAGTCACTTGATTCAAGGAGTACCGATGATAGCCGTATTATTGATTAGCAGCCAGTCTAACCAAATTTAGCCTTGATGCTTGGCCCCTCTGAGTCCCCCCAGCATCTGCCTGCCACCCAGCACCCGAAATGCAATGGGGGATGAGCTTCAGCAGATCTCTCCTTTTCTTGGGTATGGGGTTTGAAGAGGATGCTGCTGATGAGCCGGTGGTGGGTCCCTGGCTTCAGTACTTGGGCATCAGTGCAAGGCTTTGGCAGTGGAGCTGTGTTTGTGGAGTGGGAGCAAAGGGGTGCACCCTGCCTAGCTCTTCTGCAGGGATGTGGATTTGGTAGCTAACTCAGAATAACTTTACAGGAAAGCCAGATTGGAGTGCTAATCCTGAGACTACTTACCTTGGCATATTCATGACGTATATTCCTAACAAAGCTTTTTACTGAAATCCTGTTCAACCACATTCAGATGAGGCTAATGATACGCTGCTCTGGGTTACAGGTGTTTTGTCCATTAGTGTTGCTTTTCTGGTTTTATTTTTCTCTGCTTGTCAAAGGGCAGTTCTAGGAAACACAGATGTATCAAGCAATATAGTACAGGCTGTAAGAAAGAAATTTGTTTTTCCTGGTTTAATTACAAAGTGCCCTTAAACTAGCAGGCTCTGGGAATGATTTACAAGCTTTGTAAGAGATTTGGTTCACCACGCCTACAGTGCTATAGACACCTGCAGATTTTTATTGCTACATGTCCAGTATATTAAGTTTTCCCTCCCCTTCCCTTTGCTTATTTCCATTATTTTAAGGTTGGGGTTTTTTTTTCCCCTTCCTTCCCTTTGCCGTCTGAGAGTCTGTCAAGTTTGTCTGGAAGGCCTGATTTCTCTTTCTGGTGTCATTAATAATGGAACAAAACCACATTAACAATTGCAACAACAGCCAGATAGGAGCCAGAAAGCTCCTTTTGCTCTCTAATATGCTGCATGAGTACTCTGAAATGCTTTATACAGAGGGTTTGCTTTTTTTTTCCCTCGCCCTTTTCCTCTGATGTCTTTTTGGACTCAACAAAATGCTTGACCTTGTCTTTTGCTGAAGAAAAGCTAAAAAACACCAGAGTTAAAAATTCACAGAGATGCCAGACCTGCAGTAGCACTTTAGAGGTAATTTCACCCTGCAAGAAACCGTGGGAGAAAATTCAGCAAAGGAATGTTAGCAGGGACTGCAGGGCGTTGCATCTGAAGGGTCAGAGGGCTGTGGAGGCTGCTCACCACTGCCTTCAGATGCTTTTGGTGGATGCAGTGAGCTGGCAAACAGCTGGCAGAGAGCAGGGAACAGCCGCAGGCTTCTGAACCGGCAACAGCAATGTACACCAGGCACAGGTATAGAAGAAAAATAGGTAACGTCCTGCTGGACCCCCCCTTTCACATGAAGTTGGTGGTCCAGGCTTACTTTATTCTGATCTTCTGGAAGTGAAAAGAACATTTGTTGGGAGGTCTCAGTGGGTAAAAACATTCCTTCCATCCACATATGATGAAAAAGTCTTTTTCAGCATTTGAAGTAGAACCTGGCCAAATCTGCACTTTGTTTGTCAGTGGTTTCTTTTTGTCTTTTATTTTTTTGGCAGAGGCACAGTACAAAAAGCCCTTCTCTTACCCCAAATCAATCAATACCTGTAAGAGGAGAAACCATGGGCAGTCCTGATCTGTCAGCATTCCTCCACTTTTTAAGCTATCTAGACTGCCTGAGTCTCCTTGTGGTTTTGGTCTGTGGTTTTGGGGGTTAGGAAAATAGAGGAAAAAATGAAATGAAGTGGAACTCAACCCTGAAAGATGCATATCTGTATATCTGAGGATGCAGAGATGCTTGGTAGAAGGGAGACATTTGGAAACAGCTTTTATCAAATGGGAGGTACTCAAAGCACACCTTTGAGTGGGGATAGCAGGTGATTGCATTCGCCCACGAGGCACTGTTCAGTGTCAGAAATGAAACAGGCTTTCACTACGTGGCATTAAAATTCTTCCAAGATGTTACATCTTCCTTCTGTATTTACAGAGAGTGCAATACCTCCATTTTCTTGCAACGGGAAACAAAGCACAAAGTTGCTTTTTTCTAGGAAGTTTGTGGCAAAACAGAAAAAAAAAAAATCCTCACTTTCTTGAGTCTCTGAGGTGGCCTTTATCCCTCCCAGAAGGTGTGGCAAGAGCACAGGGCACAACCAGCACAGGGACAGTGGCTGCAGGCTTGCACGGTATCAGGACACATTATATGACCACTGCAATTCATTGAGCTCTTCATTAGCTTTTTTCTCTCTCTCTGTCTTCCTTCCTCCTCCTTCGTCCAGTTCATCATGTTCAATGCGCCTGCCTGCAGGTGACGCCTAAGGCTCTGGGGCACTGATTATCAACATTAGCTGCAATTCTTGCGCCACAAGCAATGCCAAGAAAAACTGTTTGACCCAGAGAAGCAGCTATGGCACCAATCAGGGCAGGTGTGACAGCCATGAAAACTTACTCAAATCCTGCAAAATTAGAATCTTGTAGGAGCTGGCTACAATGGCTTTCTGGTATGGCTCTGCCATCACGATCTTCCCAGAGACTGAAGGAAGACGATGATTGCATCCGCACCTCACTTTTACTACAACTACTAGGTTGGGATTTCCAGCCTGGCACAGTTGGTGCGTGTCTCTGGGGTCCTCGGAGACGCTGTGTCTAGTGACACAGGCAGGCTGGCTGTCCCAGAAAGCTGTATTTGTGTCACCTGAAGGCTTGTTTCTCAGATTTTATAGTCCAGCTCTATAAATCAAAGAGGCTTAAAGAATCTCAGGCATTGCCCAGTAGGTAAATCTACGATCAAAAACTTGTTTTGTTTCATCTAAAGCTGCTCAAGAATTTGAATCCTGTTTGCTGAATATTTTCAGGATTCTTTTCCCAGGCTACAGTCCAAAAGCCCATAAGCAGGGTGTACTGTCTTTCTCCTCTTGCCTTATATTCAACAGATTGGGGTAGAAGCTCACACCGAAGAAATGGGAGACCCAGGTCAAATGTGGACACGTCTGGAGAGGTGGGATGGAGGAGAATAACTGGATGCCCATTTCTTTTACTTTGAAATGTTAACTTCACAGAACAAGGTAGGCTTAATTTCAGAAAACAAAGACAAAGTAATACTAGCAAAATAATAATGCATTTCTGATTAAATAAAAATATTTGTGTTCCATTTTGACCAGGACACCAGAAGGCCAGTCATTCATATAACCCTTCACCTCACATCAGTGTCTGAAGTTATTGTCTGTTGTCTAGAAAAGGGCCTGGTTAGTCTTACACCATACAAAGAAAATATAAAAGGAGCTTTTATCACGTAAGAATCATCTGACCATTTTCCAAGATACTCCAGTTCTACTTTGCTGATCCATGGTAATTTTCACTATTGATTATTAGTAGTGTGAATAATTTCAATTGCAGAATTCAGCAAAGCAAATGGCACATCTAGCCACTGTGTGCGGAATGAAAACAATCTCAAAAAGGGGAAAATACACAAAGGGACTCTTGTGTCTTCCCTTTTTTCCCTGTGAGTTTTGATTTTCTCCTTGCTGTTACCAGAACAGCACAAGGTTTTGTCATCCCAAATCTTGGGATGCCCCAGGCTGTCAAGCCTGTCTCCCATCTCTGATTCGGTCACTGTCCTAAGATGCAAGAGTAGTGATATGTACAGATTAGGTGAGAACTTAAATAGAATTAAGCATGAGTAATAGTTAAATAAGGCAACAATTAAGAATGATTAAGCTGGTCTAGTTGAAATGGACCATTTAAATATCTGCACTTGAGTCTCAACAGCTCTTTTTATGTGGATCACCTGAGCACCTCTCTGTTTCATTTGGTGTAAATTTGGTGCAAAGAATTTACTTTGACCTGCCCTGTCAGCACAGCCGTGTCCTCACATGGCCTAACTGAGCTGCCGAAACCAGAACCCTCCTTTTCTACCACCGATTTAGGCTCTCTCTGGGTTTGCAGAACGGCTGCACGGGGGCTGCCTACAGGGTCTCTCTGGAGAGCCAAGCTTGATACTCTTCTCTGCGGGCAGCCTCGCTGCCCATGTTGGCTCCCATGTTTGGACACTGTGCCTGCGGGGCAGCTGGGAATATGCAGCACTGAAGCAAATCAAGTCAAGCCCATCCGGCCCTGCAGAATGACTGCTGAAGCATTTTAGGCATGTTGCCTTTCAAATAAAGACCACGATTGAGCAATGGTGGTGTAATTATGGTGTCTCCCGTGGAAGCAAGTGTGGGTAACTCAGGGCAGTCACAGCTCAGACCCTTGCATGTGCACCATGGGTGATTTCCTCCTGGAGCACCACGGACATCACAACATCAATTATAGCCTTGGCCCCAGCTCCCCACTTCAGCCTGTGTGTTGGGAGGACTTAGGAACTGCTCCAAACATATCAGAGATGGAAACTTCATTTATTTTTTTGCCTCTAATTTGCAGGAGTGCAATGTGGGTAGGTGGCTGGTGGAGGAAGTCATGCAGCACCATCACTGACAGCAGAAGACCTCCCAACAACCTTAACAGAGGCACCCAGTGTATGGTGACCTGGGACGGGCTGCAGGTGCCTTGCCAGGGCCCAAAGGCCACTGGCCACTTGGGGAGGTGCATATCTGACTGGCAAGTGGCAGGCGATGGTGCTTGGTGGCAGTCTGCATCTCCTGGTGAGGACACTTCTGGTGATACTGGGAGAGCCTCATCAGGCCTCGGGGAAAGGCATGCTCTGAAAGGGAAGCGCTGGTCTGTGTTACTTGGGGCTGCGCTTAGGTGGTGCTAGAGAGTAAATAATTAAAACCTGTTTACCTAATTTGGGTGTCTGGATGGGGAGTTCAGCAACGTTTGTCCCTAAAACATCTTGTGAAGAACCGTGATCGAGTGGACTCAACACTGCCCAATAAGTCACATGTTACAGGACATGCCAGGGCTGCAATGTTTAAGGAAAAAGAAACTTCTTAAATTGTCTTACCTTTTTAGTATGTTCTCAAAATTTGATCTGAAGAACAGGAGACCCTCCAGTTTTATCCAGTGACAAAATCCTTGCCTGAAATTTCCACCAGAGGGATATTTAGAGTGATACAGTCCAAATAAAAATTTGCAGCCCAAAACGTGACTAATGCATTCTCTCGCCCGTAAGAACACAACTGGGGGAACGGTGAGCGCAGCTTCTATCCTACCTCTCCTGCTGGTCCTGTTTCTTCCAGCCTCCCAAGAACCCCTTTCTCCTTTCTTGCCATGCACCTCAGGATTGGCACCAGGTGCTTGCATTGCCCTGCAAGTTGTGTGGGGGAGAGGAGAACTGGGTAGGGTGGTATTCATCTTCGGCAGAGCATGGCGGGGCTTCTCCCATATCGAATCTGCCTGCAGGCATTTGGAGCCTGAGTGAGTTTTAGTATCACATTCAGCCTCTTGAAGGTAAGCATCCTTTCCCTCTTGGGTGTTTTATAGCCCTGGCGTACCAGCGTTTGGATAAGGGCTCTCAGACATGGTGCTTGCTTTATGAAAAATGGGTAGGACCTAGAATTTGGTCCTTCATAGCAACAGGGCCAGTGTATGATGATGTTGGACTCCACAGCGGAAGTACAGCTAGAAATTCCAGGTTTTATATCCAACTAGCCAGTTTTAAGTTTTACTGTTGGTTTTAACAGTAGTGTGCCAATCTGGCAAACATAATCTCCACTGCAAAGTTAAAAGCAAGGTCTAACGCAGTCAAACCTATGCTCCATATTGCAAGGTGTAGCCCCTTGTCTTTTCTACACCCTTCCCCAGCTGTGGTCTTGCCACCCTGTGGGGTTCGTTTTGAGTTTCCAGGACAGGGCTACACAACGGCACATGCAGCTGATCAGCACAGAGCCTTGTCCAAAGCCCCAGGGCTTCCTGGAGCTTCATCTGTGTGCACTGACCCTCACATGCAGAGAGACCACTGCAAGACCATGACGTCAGTTTGTGTAGTGTTTCCTAGATTTTAACCACCATCATGAAGTGAACGGGAGTACTCCTATAAATCAAGTCACACATGGAATTAAAAGAAGTGCTTGGTCCTAAGGACAGCAAGCAGGAGTTGTTCATCTAGTGCTCTTGAAGGGTTTGCCCAGTCTTCATCTACTTCAAACAGCATTTATTTTTCCTGTAGGTTTTCCTTTTCTAAGAAGCCTTTTAGTTCTGTGAATGTAGTGTTTTCTGCAAATTTAAGTTTACTTGTGTATTTCTGTATCCCAGATTTCTATTTCAAATGTCTAAACAAGTCTCTGAACCTGGAAGGGCTTTGGAAAGGTGGTCTCTTAATGAACTGATGTAGAAACATCAATACAGCAACTGAGAAAAAAGTTGGATATTCAATCTGTATTCATCTCTGATCTTCATTAAATGTTTGATGTTTGATTCCTGCTTTTGGGAAAAAAAGCCTGTGGAGGATCTGTATTTTAATTGGATGAACTGAAGGAGCCCCAGGGCAGAGATTGCAGGTTTGATTTCAGCCTCATTTCCCCTTTTTTTACAGTCTTATTCCCAGGCTGATATGTGCAAAGGTGACTTTCCCCCTGATGAGGGGGTTATATAGCCAAAGCAGCTTCAGTGAGGTTGGTCTAGATCTACCTTGGTGCCATTGAGCAGTAATCTTATAGACTGCATGCAAGTTAGTATGAATTCATGCTAAGGTGGCATTAATTTCCTTCAGTTATGTCAGGACACAACTGCATGGCCTTTGGTGACTGCGGTGCTGCTAAAGGCTATCTTTTCATTTATGTTTTGCTGTTCAGGTGGCCACCAGTGCTCAGGTGGTCACCAGTACTCACAGACATTAAAGACTTCATGTTCAGAGTAGTGTGTTATTCTCGGTGCCTGAGAACCTCAGAGAGGGCACAGTTAATACACCCTGCCCACATTCCCACTACAGATCCAATGATTGCTTCTTGTATCCCTTCTCCTTGGGTCCAGAGCAGAGGTATAAAAGCCTATCTCTAACCAGCCACATCCATCCAAGGAGAAGCTACACACCAGTGGTGCATAAAATAACTCATTTCTGGAAACCAAATGTCTCTGTTTTATGTCCAGTGTATAACTCCCTGTCCATAAAGTGCTTCTTACATTTACAATTAGTAAATGGGTAGTGAGGCCAAGAAATAAAAAAATGAAAAAAGCCCTTTCAGTACCTAAATGGGCTCCTTTTTCTTTATCTCTGTTTCACTACCCAATGAAATGATGACAACTGCATAGTTCCTAATATTCAAGGTCCAGTGTGTGTGATATCTAACTGAGAAGAACACTGCTTGGGAAAGTAGAACTGAAAGTTCCCCTTTACCACCCATAAACTTTCCACTCCTACATCCCAGTTCTCCTTTAATTATGATGATATGGGACAATGGGGTAAATTTATCCAACACAGACCTTTTTCTGATGTCAAAGGCAGGTTTGGGTGAAGGTGGATGTTACTAGTTGCTGAGCTTCTGGCCATTGTTCAGTACCTTATTGCCACTTTAAGCATCCTCTAGGAGGGAATATTTCCCCATAGAAAATATTCTCACTTTGAGCACCTTATCTATGACTCTCCTGGGCTGTGCTCCTCAATCCTGTGTGTTTCCCTCTCTTTCCTGTCTGTGGCTCTTCTGCTCTTCCCTCTTGTTTCCTTGCCTGTACCAATGAACACTTTCAAACTGGCAGGGCTCCCTACCTGTTCCTTCCTAATTCCATCTAATATGGTAATCATCAATTAGGTAGTTAATCTTGGCTTGAAAACTTAACATGATGAAGGGATGTGCAAGGGAATTAATCTCTGCTAGGCATCGTTTCAAACTGTCCTGTTCAGTTCTGTTGCATATCAGTCCTCAGACTGTGCTCGTCATGCTGTGATCTGAGCCCTGTCCAGAGCTGCATTATGCGATGTACAACACAACATTGCACAGTTCACCAAAATTGTAAAAAATGTGGAAAAGTTGGAAATTTTTCAGTTTGCTTTAGTCCCACAGTGTAAAATTTCTCTCTAATTCTGTAATGAAGTCAAGGTCTGTTATTATTGAATTATGAGCATAGGTGAACTCTGGGAGAAAATAAATCCCACATTTGTATTAAAGAAAACCCTGTCATGCCCTTTCTGCAATGCAACGCAAGCGTCACAGCTTGCAGTTGCATAGCAAGAGTTCCCAAGTCACACTATGGTCTTGACTTCTTCTGCATGGTTGGAGCTCAAGGGTAACAGCAAGGCTCTGAGCATTTGTCAGCATTAAGCTAAAAGCAGTAGTGGTTACCTGGATGGTACTTGGTTGCCCATCTCCAGCCATGAGGTCAGGGTTGGAAGAAGTAAGGAACAGAAGACATCACTGGGGTTTGCCAGTCTGAACTCTGGGCTGGGCATCACATACCCTAGGGCTCCCTGAATTAATTCCTCCTTAAAAAAGAGGATAACTTTCAGAAAAGCTTCCAGTTTTACTGTAGCATTTTTAGTGATGAAGAACCCACCTCAATCCTTGGGAAATTGTTCTAACATTTAAAGGACCTTAAAAGGTCCTTAAAAGGTGAGTCTTGTTTGTAGTCTGAATTTGTCTAGTTTTAACTTCCAAACATTGGATCTTGTCATAAGCCCTGCCTGTGAGAGAAGAGACATTAACAAAGTAGCAGGAACATGCTCTGGGTATGATTCATCTCATCTAAATTTCAGCATTACAGTGCATAGCATTACTCGGGGATTCCTTGCAGGACAACACAGGCAATAGTCAGTTTTAGGCTGTGATTCACCTCATCTGTCTATAGCCATCTGCGTTAGATTGTCCATTAGCCCATACTGAAGTGCATCTTGTTTGTTTGCTCAGCTGAGCACACGATGTGGCCTGCTCCTCATTGCCTACCCAGTCACTGGTAAGTGCAGTTCAATAGCATAATGCCAAGAATCAATCTCACTAGAGATACAGATACTGGATGATAATTTCCTACTTGTAATTACATTTCAAGACCTGTCAGTTAGCCAGTTGTTAATCCACCTAATGTACATGGCATTGATTTTGTATTGTTCTTGTTTCTTAATCAAATTTCTGTCTGATACCATCGCAGATGCTCCACAGGAGATGAAATCTAAAAACATCAAGGAAAACCAAGACAATGGAAGCCTCAGGATCCTGTCAGCCCAGGCGACAGTAGAGTGCTGCCCAGATGCTGGTGTTTGCTGCTTTAAGTCTGTGTACTGCAAATATTTTATCCTCTCAGTTCAGTCCCAGGTCCCAGGCCACTGGCTGTCCACTTTGCATGAATATTAGTGCATTCCATGGGTCTTTTTTGGAGTGAACCAACTGGTTTCTTCAAAACCAAAACTCAGGTGCTATTCTGGAGAAAGTTCACTCCAGAGCACTCCAGAGGACTGAGACTGAACTGGATTTGGCTCCTCCAACATCTGCAGTCTTACACTTCTATTCCAGCAAGCTTTGCACCCCTACAGACTGGTTGCATTCACTCTACAACTTGACCTAGGGGCCCAGGACTGCTCCATCATGCAGAGGCATTTAGTCATGTAGACATACCCTTTGAGTCCGCCAGGCCTTCTCCCTGCTCCATGGAGTGACTCAGCACAAGCAATGTCCAAGAGGCAATTCATCTCCTTTGAGGTAGCTGACCAAAACCCAGTCCAGCCACTGTTTTCATCTGGAAGCTCTTTTTCCCATTTTTAGAATTTTTCTGCTCATTGTCATGCACAAACCACTGAGAAGAGTCTGTCTCTGTCATCTGTTTTCCCCCCCTTCAAGTATTTATATACATTGATAAGATCCACCTGAGCCTTCTCCAGACGGAACAGTCCCAGCTCTCGCAGCCTCTTGTCATATGAAAGATGTTCCAAGCCCTTAATCATCCTCATAGTCCTTCGGTGTAGTCTCTCCAGTAAGTCCATGTCTCTCTTAGAATCATTGAATCGTTTAGGTTGGAAAAGACCCTTAAGATCATCAAGTCCAACCGTTAACCCAGCACTGCCTTGTCCACCACTAAACCATGTCCCTAAGCACCACATCTACACGTCTTTTCAATACCTCCAGGGATGGGGACTCAACCGCTTCCCTGGGCAGCCTGTTCCAATGCCTGATCACTCTTTCAGTAAAGAAGTTTTTCCTAATATCTAACCTAAACCTCCCCTGGCACAACTTGAGGCCGTTTCCTCTTGTCCTATTGCTTGTTACTTGTGCTGGGCAGCCCAGAACTGGACACAGTGCTCCAGATGAGCCTCACCAGGGCTGCGTGGAGGGGAAGGGTCATGCCCTCGACCTGCTGGCAATGCCTAGGAGGCTGTTGGCATTCTTTGTCACAAGGGCACATTGCTGGCTCATG
This sequence comes from Theristicus caerulescens, assembly GCA_020745775.1. Taxonomy (NCBI): domain Eukaryota; kingdom Metazoa; phylum Chordata; class Aves; order Pelecaniformes; family Threskiornithidae; genus Theristicus; species Theristicus caerulescens. The sequence goes on along the minus strand of CM036559.1, from coordinate 121,112,124 downwards.
GTCAGCTTGCTGGCAACCAGGACCCCCAGGTCCTTTTCTGTAAAGCTGCTCTCAAGCTTGTCGACCCCCAGCCTGTCCTGCTGCCTGGGGTTATCCCTCCCCAGGTGCAGGACTTTGCATTTCCCTTTGCTGAACTTCAGAGGGTTCCTCTCAGCCCATTTCTCCAGCCTGTCCAGGTCCCTCTGGATGGCAGCACACCCATCTGCTGTATCAGCCACTCCTCCTGGTTTTGTATCATCTGCAAACTTGCTGAGTGTGCACTGTGCCCCAACACTAAGGCTGTAAGATGGTATACAGTAGTGGTCCCAGCATCAAACCCTGGGGTACGCCACTAGAGACTGGCATCCACTTTGTGCTGTGGATCACAAACCTCTGAGCCTGGCGGTTCAGCCACTTTTCAGTCCACCTCACTGTCCGCTTATCTAACCTGTACTTCATCTGTTTGCTTGTGAGGATTTTGTAAGAGGCAGTGCCAAAAGCCTTGCTAAAGCAAAGATAAACAACGTGCACTTGTTCAGAGTTGTGAATTAAACTGACCAGGAAAACTGTCCTCCAGCTGTGAACAGAAGTTCTCAACTCATGCACAATGAGTGTTCACCATGTATAACAGAGCTTTCTTCCAAAGATCTCAAAATCCTTCTTGGAGTCAATTAAAATGCTGTCCCTCTTCAAGAGACTGGGAAAGTAGAGCATGAGTGAGTCAAGTGAGTTGCCTAAGGTAGCTTTGCAAAGTCTAACTTGTGCAGCAATACCTCCAGGGTCAGATAAGATAGCTGGTGGAGGGAAACTGAGGAGGGGAGGAGGAAAATGGACACCTCTGCCAAGGCAGATCCTGTATTACTTCAAGAGACCTGCCAAAAGATTTAAAAAACCAAAACAACCATCTGGTCATTTGGCCACAGAACTGAAACAGAATACTGTCTGTTCTTGAGGTTGTTTAATGTTGAAGAAAGACATTTCCCAGCAGACTTAAGGAAAACTTTAGCTATACATCATTTGGGATGTTCATGCTTTTGTGTCTGATAATGGAAACCTTAATCCAGTTCACATTTTTCTCCTTTTTTTGATTATTCCAGACAGCCCAAATTCCAGTCACAAAGATGATCCTGGCCCCTACCTGGGGGCTTTGCTGCAGCAGCATTCCCGTCCCTGAGGATGATGATGGATTGCCTTGAAGTTTTAAAGATCAGCAAAGAAAGCTTGCTTTTCTTTTTGATTTACAAATGTCCTGTTGTGGGGGATTAATGCCTTTGAATTCTTCCCTTCTTATAGGAGCACAAAAGTCAGTGGTGATCTAGAGCAGAAAAAGTTATTAGAAGACTGAAAAGCTCTGCTAGCTGAGCTATTCTCAGCAGAGGTTGTAGTAAAGTCTGAGAACTGCGAGGGAAGATTGGTGTGTGGCATGTGGGATAAAGCCAGGGAGCATGGCATTCATGTGGAAATGATGAGAGGATCACCCTGGCCCCACGCAGCTCATCGCTCACGGGAAAGTATCTCCCTGACAGTGCTAGAAATGTCTGGCAAACCCGCAAGTGTTTCTTTGCTTTCTTGCTGGACACCAGCAGTTATTCCAGTGAGGACACATTTAGGAAACCCTAAAAATGAGCATAAGTTGAGAAGGGGAAGAGATGCAGATTTCCCTTCAGAAGTGTATTGTTCCTATTTTTCTCATCTACGTAAATCAGACATCCAAAGATGCCTGGTGAGGGTCTGATGAGATGCTGAGAACTCACTGCAAACCAAATGCTTCCCAAATTGCAGGTCTTTCTTTTTTTTTTTTTTTTTTAATTAGACATGACAGATAGGGTATTATTAACCTCAAAAATTCCAGAAAAAGGTAGCAGCTGTCTAGGCTGGGAAAAGTTAATGAAAACTGGAACTGTACAGAATCATTGGCATGGACACATTGAGGAGGCAAAGGAGGTAAATCCACAAGTGGAGGGGTAAACTGGGACTCTCCAGTGCTTGAGCAATTTTTTTATAAAAAGGGGGCAAGGAAAAAAAAAAGAAATACTGAACTGGAAGCAGTAACCTATGAGAGGAATGATTTCATGGTAGCTGGGTCATCATCCCCCGTGCTGGCAACACCTCAAGGACTTTGGGTGTGCTGGGCTGGAACAACTAGGCATTTTGTCATTAAGTATAGGCTAGAATTGCTTTTATATTTATTTTACTTGCAGCTAATTGCTTTCAAAACTTTGCCTGACCTTGATGAATGTTTTCTTTTTAAGCTTGCTGGGGGATGTTCTGAGGAGGGAGTCATAGAAGGATGGAAAATGGTAAACATTTAGGAGAGTTACAGTAATTGTGTCTTTGACATTTTCATCTCTCCACGCGAAGCAGAGCGTGTTTTAGTGGTATGAAATTCAGAGAAGCTTTTTAAGGGCAAAGTGTCTCTGCTGAGTATGCCAGATACCCCTTACAGTGCTAAGACTTTCCTATTTGAAGTCACTGGGAGTTTTCTGTGGTGACGCTGGGTGGTGACGTGGTGGTGGTGGTGATGCTCTTCAGCAATGTCCTACCCCGGAGTGCTGTCCTTCAACACTGTCTCAGGAAGCTGTGGATGTACTGCCCGCCAGGCCAAGCGCGTGAGCACGGAAAGGCTTTAATATCGAACTTTGTGACTCTGCAAGGGAACAGCATGAGAAGTTGGGCACAGTGGTGTGGAGAAAAGGTATCTCCAGATGTAGTCATTTGCCTTTCAGAGCTGCTAGGTGGGATGGTCGGTGAGTGGGATGCTGACCTTGACATGAGGATGCTGGAGTTTCACCCTCATCTGGGCCATGCAGCAGGTCTGTGCCCTTGTGCAAGTGCACTATGCCAGCTTTGGTCTGCTCCACACAGAGGACCATACAGGTCTCCAAACTAGGTCATCCTTAAATCTTTCAGGGGAGTATATGCTTGGATCAGCATAGAGTAACTGTGATTTAACAACAGCAGCCCAGTTCTTCTGGCGCTATGGTAATGATAGCTTTGTTGTCTCCCTTAGCTAAGCACGACCTCACATGCTCCCACTCAAATCACTGGGGTGTGAAAGACCTCAGTGGGTGACCGCCTAGGGCCATAGTTAATGGTGATGCTTTTAATTTTCAAGACATTTTTTTTCCCTTTTCTAGACACGTTATAATTAATAGTTCATTACAGTCTCTAGAGATACAGAAAAGAATTTCTGGTCTTGGTTTAACAAAGCATATCAACAGGACTGCTGTGCACGGGACGCTAAGTGTGCCCAGGTGTTTACTAACACTAGGGCGAAGCATAAAGCTATGTGATATTTTTCTGATGAGGAGCAGAATCTCTGCTCCATGGGGAGCAGAGTCACGAAAGCCATATGGGCTTAGGGCTGCCAGTCCTCCTCCCGAGCCACCGCACTTGCCTTGGTACAGTTCAGAGTGACATGTGGCTCCTCGCTGAGTTTGCTGTAGCCGTGCATGGTGGCACCAGCAGAGTTTTTTGCCTTGGGCATGCACAACGGGGTGTTCAGCACGTGCTGGAAGCAATTCACCGAGCAGCATATTGTTTTCACCCTCAGCAGCTCAGTTGGCTGTCAGGGTTGCTCTACTTTGGGGTATTTTGGATATGTCAGTAAATATCATCCCTCCAATGGTGCCAGGTGTTTCCAAGCACAGCAGCTCCCACAAACACTTTGTAAAGGTTTTGTGGCGAGGGGCTGCCCAGAGCACGGTTCCTGCTGGCTGTTGTGGGTGGATTGCGCCTGACCCCTGGTGAGCCACTGCACAGCTGTCGAGGGAAGTATAAAAAGACAGCCATCCATGAACCATCACTGCAGGATCCTTCTGAATCTTTATTTCAGCTCTCATCTTAACAACCCGTCCCACTGTGGGATGGTCTTGGTCCATCAGACTTCAGGCTAGAGGCCAAACTCACTAGTTAGCTGAGTTGCTTTTCTTCTGACCCATTGAGAATTTGTACCAACGAGGTGTCAGGGGCTTTTCTGTACAGACCTGGTGGTTTGAATCTTTTGGGATCTTGCCCTCAGGATTTTGTGTCCCTGCAGGCAGGTGCAGGGTCAGTTTCCAGCACCTTTCTGTCATCACAGTCCTCTGAATTCTCACACACCAGTTTGTGTATGTGTCCCACACCATCCCACCACTGTGCTTGGGTAACAGCTTCACATGAGTGATTTAATCAGGTGTTCTTGAGAGGACTCATTCAAGAGTCTCTCTGGCACCTCCATTTTTCCAGCTGGTTGAGTTTTTGTAAATAGTGGCTATGTAAAACTGTCTTATCCAGTAATTAAGGGCTGTTGCTTCATCTTGCTCATCTGCTTCTGCCCTACCAGGTCATATGAGAGGGGATGTCCTCTCCTCAGCCACGTGGCAGCAGTGGCCTGAGACCGTGGCTGGGGAGAGGCATATGCAAAAGTTTTTGCGGTACCAAGGAAAGCTTTGTAAAGCATACAAAGAATGGTGCAGAACTGATATAACTGCTGGACTGCTGTGGTGGTTGCACTGCATTCAGTAATCTGTGTTTTTATAGGTCTGATGCACTCCCCAGGGATGATTATGTTAAAACTCTAGCTGTTGTAATGGTGTCATGGTTTAACCCCAGCCAGCAACTAAGCACCACCCAGCCGCTCACTCACTCCCTGCTCACCAGTGGGATGGGGGACAGAATTGGAAGGGTAAAAGTGAGAAAACTCATGGGTTGAGATAAAGACAGTTTAATAGGCAAAGCAAAAGCCGCACATGCAAGCAAAGCAAAACAAGGAATTCATTCACTACTTCCCATCGGCAGGCAGGTGCTCAGCCATCTCCAGGAAAGCAGGGCTCCATCACACCTAATTGTTACTTGGGAAGACAAATGCTATTGTTCTGAATGTCCCCCCTTCCTTCTTCTTCCCCCAACTTTATATGCTGAGCATGATGTCATACGGTATGGAATATCCCTTTGGTCAGTTGGGGTCAGCTGTCCCAGCTGTGTCCCCTCCCAACCTCTTGTGCACCCCCAGCCTACTCGCTGGTGGGGTGGGGTGAGAGGCAGAAAAGGCCTGGACTCTGTGTAAGCACTGCTCAGCAATAACAAAAACATCCCTGTGTTATCAGCACTGTTTCCAGCACAAATCCAAAACATAGCCTCATACTAGCTACTATGAAGAAAACTCTATCCCAGCCAAAACCAGCACAAATGGGAAGAGGTTTGCTCACCTTTTTTTTTTTTTAATCAAGAATACCCAATCTATTAAGCATTAATTTGTCTCCTTTGTGGTGAGAAAAGTATGTGACTTGAGAATGCCAGAAATGTTGGAGCATGATTTGTAGCCTTGCTTTCGGGTGGGGTACCAGGGGCACCCCAACACAAACACTGCTGGGGCCTGAGGTGCCCTGTGGTCACCACCACAAGATCATGCTCCATCACCTTTAATCACTGCAGACTTCAAGCTCACACATTCTCCTTGGATGAACAGAGTGCGTCTTTATTACTCCGTGAGGACTTTAAATAATTCATTACTGGAGAAAGCAAAGGGAAGAGTGATGCTGTTTGTACCATACTCTAATTGCTGAATGCACCTTTCAAACAAGGCCCCACATTTAATCATGATTCTCTTCTAGTGCAACTGTTGGCAAACCAATCTGTTTCTCCATCTGCTGCAGGGGGATGAGGGTGCCAGTTTCCCCCATGATATTGCAAACATCCCACCTGCGGGGAAGGAGGTTTCTCTGAAACAAAACCGCAGCCAGGTACGAAACAGCAACAATCGTCCCCAACGTGAGCAGCATGGTGAATGTTTTAAAGGGGAAGAGCTGACTGTAAGTCCCATTCACCAGGGAGCAGGCTGGGTAGCAGATAACAGGGGGGATGCTCAGGGCAGGCTCCCCTGCCAGCAGCCTCAGGAGGAGCCCAACCAAGAAGCCAGCAGCTGAGCCGTAGGTGTTGGTGCTGGGAGCGAAGAGGGCACAGCAGAGCTGGGGGAAGAGCAGGGCGTATACCAGCTCCCCGCTGAGGAACCAGAGGTCATAGACAGAGCTGGAATAAAAAGCCAGACCAGCAGCCCCGGCCCCAAACACCAGCACGGAGGTCCTCATGGCCCATAAGACCTCCATCTCCGTCGCCTGTAAAACAGAGATTGTCACATTACAGCCACGGTGTTTACTGGCAGGGTGACCAGCACTGCCCTGCCCTGAGCTGGTTCTCACCAAGCCCTTGCTGCTTTCAGGCAATGTTTGCCACCAGCAGCCACCCAAGGCAGGCACCCCTGGAGATGCAGATGCCCTCTGTAATTTTAAGGGTCATGGTTTTATGCTGCTTCCGTTAATATCCTAGTCCAAATTTTATACCAGTCATTTTATAAAGAACAAAGCTCACTAATGCGGGTATTTGTATCCCTACCAAGGATATGAACACCCCTGACCTATGTTTGAAGGTCTGGCTCCAGAACTCAGTTCAGCAGCTGAAGGACAGACACCTCTAATCACAGACCACACAGATTGGATTTGAAACAGTCTTGGAATAAAAACATCTTTCCTGACACCAAAACTACTGAATGCTGTAACCAAGTACCTTTTTCCTCAGGATTTTCCTGTAGATATTGTGAGCGAACATGGATCCAGCGGAGAGAAGAGCTGAATCTGCAGAAGACATTGCGGCAGCAGCAATGGCTCCCAAGCCAGCAATGGAGATGTATGCTGGGCAGAGATAGTGTAAAACAAGTGGCAGTATCATTGCCGATTCCCCTCTCTCGAGTGGACTCGGAAGACCATAGCTTGTCTGGTTCCAGTCTTTAAAACAGAACAAGGAAAAATCACAACAAGTCCTTCACTGACATTTCTGCTGTCTTTGAAGCTGCCTTTCCACAGGCACCAGTCACAGCAGGGCTAAGGACTGAGACACACTTGGTATTTTAGGATTTGGATTAATTTTTTGGATTCTCTTATGACATCCTGTGATTCCCCTTAGCATGCTGCAGCTCTCACTAGGTCAAAGATTTTCCTTTTCCCCAGTAGCATCTATAAAAATAGCTGTGCTTCATGTGTTTCCAGAACTGGGACAGTTAAAGGTCAACCTTCTAGATCCTGCTCGTGAGGAGAAGGGAGTTTTGCTCAGATGCCCCTAGTGACAGATGAATTAATGAGTTCAACTGATTAAATGTTCAGTGATCTGGCTGCTCTTTAACCCTTGCTCACAGGACTGATCCCCTGGGCGGGAGCTGTGAGTTTACAGGACTGAACTTCTTGATTCTTTCAAGCAGGTTTTCTTCAGAACCTTATTAACAATCTGAAGTAATATTGCTGGGTCTTACATGCAGAAGGCATTAACAGAAGCAAGCATAAGATTTCTTGGAAAATAGGATTACACAGGGTTTTACAGGGGCTGCCTTCATCTTTTCTCAACACAAGGTCCATGGAAAGCCAATGCATTGTAATGAAATAGCTTTAAACAGGTCTTGGGGCTGTTTAAATGTCTCTAGGTAGTTGTGCACTGAACCTCAGAGGGCTCCATATTTCTGGTACAGAACACCTAGCTTGGTGGCCAGGGCTATGCTTTTAGGTACACAGGAGTAAGTAATTTGAAGCCTAAGTCAGGACTTCTTTGGATCCTGTTTTAATCACGTTTGACAAAAACTTGTTCATTATTCAGAGACAAACAATTAGTTTTACCTGTTGATGCTGCAACTGCACCAATGAGCACAGAGGGGATGGCCATTGAAAAGCACCCAAGTCCAGAGAGGTAGGATATGAGCCTTGCCTGTCCTGGCGAGGCAGCGGAGAGCACTCTTTGGAAGTAAGTTTGCCACGGGATACTCCCAAGCACCTGAAACATTCAGATGTTACCAGCGATACCCACCAGGCTGATGGCAGCTGTAGGATATCATCCATCCATTCAGATGGATGATAATCTTTACTGTGATAAAACTCTCACTTCAAATGCATACATGTTGCCCAGCTTTAACTATTGAGAATGATATTTCTGATGGTTGAGGGTGTCCTTTTTCTTTGTTTTCATTGTAATGGAATTGAAATTTTGATCAAAACCAGTTAATGGTTTGGCAGACTGAGAAAGCTGAAAAATAGGTTACTTGGCATAGTGAAACAGGCACAGAGGAAGGAAAAGAGAAGTTTTTCAGGAATGTAATTTTGTAAAAAATCTACCCGAACTTAGCTAGAGTATAATCTAAAATTAAAAATAAAATCACCATTTTCACTTTCTTAGCAGACAAATTTCATCAGATAAAATCTGAAGATTCTGTCCTCACCAAACAAACTCAAGCTTTGGTGTGTTCCTATTACCAGTCTAGCAAGAGCATAACAACCTCCTGTAGTCTTCGCTATGTTGGTAGCTCAAAAGTTGAGTTGTGCAGTGGAGCCAATGGCACCATGTTTGCTGATGACCTGCAGCCATGCCATTTTAATAGTTTTTTTTCAAATAGAGGGAATTTTACGTAATTATGTTAAAAGCACACTATTGAGGCTGCAAGACCAACCTCTCAAAAGGTAGGAAACGCCTCATTTAGGTGCCAGAAGTGGAACTAGTTGCCTGGATGGTCTTACTCAAGAGGTACATTCCTTCACGTGGGTAAAGGATGGAGTCTCCCTACTGCTTCTTTTACAGCTGAGCTCTGGATCTCCCCAGTCCATTCAGTGTGCTGCAGAGTGGTTGAGAGAAGGTTTTACAGATCATCCTGCCCCTGCCAACTGTGCAACTTAGGGCTCCTGGCTGGAAGAACCCACAAGTTTTCCAGACAAAAAGTCCCCGCACAATCCCTTCTCACAACCACCTGTCCAAGAAATACTCCATACCAGGTAGAAGAAGTCATCCAGCCACCTTCCAAGATATTGTTTTTCTATCTTCCCAATCCAAGGGTCTTGGTGAGATTGATGAGTTGCAGTGTAATAAATACTTTCTGTTGCAGAGTTCACCAGGGCAAAGGGGATACAGACCCACTAGGATAGAAATGGAAATAGTTAACCATTTCCCCAGGGTCCTTGTTCTTGGAGAATCTATTCAGATATTGAAATTAAGGTAGATGTAGAACATAAAGTTACATAAGATTAAACCCAGATAATGAGTCTTCCTTTCTCCCCCTTTCTTACACTAAATCTACATGTTTCTGGTTCATGACATCATTAAGAACCTAAGTCGGTAATTGAGGGCAATTGGTGCCTTCAGCAGACAGATCTCTCTCCTTCCAGCCAAGATTGTTCAGGGCAGGTTCTGCAGACTTTACTTGTGAGCAGCGTGTTCACACAGCAAGGCTGATAGCTTGTGTGAGCACTGTCTGAAATGCATAAGGACTGTAAGATGTTTCAGGAGACCTGTTCTCCTGAAGAGGAACTGTAGGGCAAGGGCCACTATTGGTGGAGTTATTTTTGGTCTGAGATATACTGAAAAGAAGAGCAGGACTTTTTCCCTTACTTAGGAAAGTGGGAACAAAGAAATGCACAAGACTTGCCAGGCTGAGCGTAATGAAAACCAGCTGGATGACATCTGTGTATGCAACAGAGTAGAGGCCTCCCAGTAGAGTGTAGAGTATGACAGTGCATGCTGAGACGATGATAGCCAAAGAGCCTCCAATATCCAAGATAACCCTCATTGTTGCTCCTGCAGACAAGGACAGTGGTCAATTATTTCAAGACAGTTTTCATACATGCAGAATACAGAATAAATAAGGATATGTTATTCCCTTGGTGCCAGCACACCGCACTGTATGAGAAGCACACAGTCTACAGAGAGTGGGCAGAGTGAGAACTCAGGAGAGCCCATGTTCCCTTTCTGCTCTTGCTGCTGCCTTGCTGCATGGTCTTTGCCAAGGCACTTTGCCTGCTCTTCCACAGGCAAGAGGAAGGTACTAACTCATGTTGCCAGACGTCTCTATTATAATATCATGAATATATACTAGTCATTTGTTTTAAACCTAAACCCATATTTTCCAGAAATGAGAAATGTTTGTGTTCCTCTCACAAAAGGAGACATGAAGCACAACTTTCCACAGCTCAGTCCAACACAATTCCCAAATGTGTATTATACTTTGATAGTTGTGCCACATGACCTTTAACAAATACAACAGCAAAGTAAGTATTTACCCAGGGATGCCAGGATAGCTGCAAACCAGAACACCTCTCCTAGCAGTGGTGGAATGAAGAGTAAGCTTCCCATCACATTCCCATAAGTTTCTTGAAGGGGATCCATCAGTGTCACATAATTCTTGGATCTCATTGGATTTACAAAGAAGAAACCACCTATCAGAAGTGATGACATTTTGGTAGAATTTTGCATGTATTATATTCCAGGAAAAAAAAATGTAAGAATACTATGGTATTTGGGTATCAGACCTATATAGTGCGTGTGGAATTCGTACATAATGGACCCTAGAGAATGATGCAGCCAACCAGACACCGGGGCCTCAATTCACTTGCCTAAATATGGGGTTTCATCCATTTGAGAGGTTCCAAGTTATAAAGGACATCTGCTTACAGCTGGCAGATATGACCCTCCACTTTTGGCAGACCTGGAGTGGCTTTCTGGAGTGGCTACTGGAGGCCAGGTAGGACGCCCTAGGGCACCCCAAATGGCATAAGATACCTGTGTGACTGTAACTTAGCTCAGAGGACACCCACATACAGTCTCCTCTCCATCTCCAATGACCTACCAACCTGAGACACAAAGTTTTCGGAAATGCTTCCTGTGGAAAATGTCAGCAGGCAGAGTGAGGCATTGAAGACTCATATTTGGCTAAAAAAAGAGACAAACTTTTGTCTTTGACCATATGATGCAACATGTCAATATATGTTCCTTTTCTGGTTACATTTTCATTTTGGTGGCTTCATTGTCTCTTCTCAGAACTATATTGTTTTAATCTGCACATTGAGCTGAGTCCCACCCACCTTCATCTAAATATTAGACTTCAGACGTACAGCCGTCTCATTAAAACCAAAGAATACGTATTGTGCCTAAGCCTGAAGCCAACAGGACTGCTTGTCTGGGCGCTACTGACCTGAGTAAAGATTGCAGGATCAGACCTGTACTCCTCAATTTCATTAGTAAGAATTACTCACATAAGAAATGCTGGCAGTATATTTCCAAGCCTGATTCATATTCACGTCAGTTGGACTCTTCTCTCACTTGAGAATAAAGGTTATTGCTCTTTTAGAAATTCCTGTGCAAGGTCTGCACAGGTCTCCTTGCTTTAATCATCCTGTGTCCCTAGAGAGTTATGGTATAACTCAGTGTGGGCTGGAAGAAACTTTGGTCTTGGCAAGACAGCTGAACCTCAGCATGAGTCCAATAATTCTTGGAGTTAGAAATGGCAGCTTAGGCACAGAACACTGCAAACTTAGCTTACTTTCAACAAAATAGTGACCAGCTGTAAAGTGGGATAAGCTGGATGTGCGACAAATTCATCCTGACATGAGACTACTCAGAAGAATGCATTTTTAGTGGAAAAAACAACATAGAATTATTTAATCACCCAGAAATTTCAAAGAAAAAATTAAAATGATACCAATACTCTCAATAGTCTGTGAATAAGAGACCATGATAGAAAAGCAATATGCACATGGCCACATGCTTCTGAAGTTCTCAGATAAGATTTTTGTCCTATAAATTGCTCCAAGCAGGCAAAACTCTACACTAGGTCCAAGCTACCCCAATTTCTTATGTTTCCGTTTAAAGGATAGCATTATAAATGCTTATTCTGGATCTATGGGAGACTGAAGAAACAAAATCAACTTTAAAATGTACTCTATACTGTTACGCATCTTAATATACTCATATGACTTTTTTTTAAAGCTTATGTGTCCTGATTACATGAATTATTTACCAATAACAAGGGACAAGGCGAATCCCACAGGTGCCTGGACCCATAGTAGTCCCTTCGAGGGCAGGTAGACAATTTCAGCTGTGCCATTGATATACGCTCCTCCAACCCAGGTGGCTGTAAACATGGAAGATGGAAAGGTAAGAATTGCAGTACATATTCTCGACTAGTCTTGTAGAACACTCTGAGAGCTTGTAAACCTTTTTCTCATACAAATATTTAATCATGCTTCTATTTTCTTTACAAAGTTTTCTCCCACAGTGAGACGTGCTGCTGAGTGCAAATAACAGTATTAGAATGTCACCCTAAATAATTTGCCAGGTTCAAGAATGAATATCTATGTGTGCATGGAAAAGCTCAATGTTTAAACATCTAGAGGCAATTTGAACATACTCATTTTTAATTTCATTTTTCTCAGTGAAAGACTTTTGCTAGAGCAAACAGATTTGCCTTTGTTATTCTGTCATGTCTGATTGATAGACCATCCTTCATGAGCATCACTTACACAGTCTAAGAAAATAGACATTAGGAAAAAAAAATGCAAGCAGACATTGCAGTCAGAATACAAACCTACAACATGGGCTTAAGTGTCTTAGCCAGGCAAATACCACTTGGGGAAGCCTTGACAAAAAACAGGGCAGGGAAGCAAATTTCAGATGATGCCAGGCAGCAAGGAGAGAAAAGGGAAGTGGAGGGCAGCAGTCAGTGGAGAAACATTTTCTCTTTAGGAGAGAGGCCAATGCTCACCATGAGTAGCAATTTATTCCACACAGAACTGGATTGTTGCAGAAGTAAAATTCTTCTGTTATGCTGGATAACAGAAACTGGTTCAAGATTAAGACCACAGTCCTCCTTAATGAAAAATGTTGTATTCTTCAGTCACTCTTAAATTAAACTCTTTAACTCTTAACTAAACTCTTAAATTAATCTCTTTAATTTAAAAGAATCTACATAAACATTAGGTTCTGCTTAGTGTGAAGAGGTTTGGAAGAATCCATCCCAAAATGATTCATGAAACCATACTCCTTTAAAGCCACACTTAGGTAAAATCTGCCCTGACATTAAAGGAGTTCACCTGCTTTGAAAGAAAAGTCCCCCAGATCTGTGTAATGCATGTGTTTTAAGAAGAATTTATAAAAGTCCTTTACGAAAACTTACCTGTTGCAGTGAACAATCCAATGAAAACATTTACATTCCTGCCTCCAACTATGGCCATTTCAGTTGGGTTTCTGTTCTGCTGGTCCTTTTTGCTTTTCCAGGAAGCCCAAATTCCAGTAGCTAAAGTTAATGTAAAAAACACAATCAAAGATACTAAGCCTGGTATATTTAGAGCCATATTCTGTTGCTTAATTTAGATCATAGAGAGGAATAATGGCTTGATGATAATATTCTTTGACTGAGTCCACAATCAGAAAAAAATAGAAAAAAATTAGAAAAAATAGTGCCGCCTTGCAAAGAAACTTCTAATTATTAATTTGCTGTACTTTGTAAGGAAAGATGCCATATGAAACAGAGCCATAAACCCAAAAGTCTTGAGAACTGGATGCAAAGTCTGTCTTTGGAGGGCTACTAGCAATTCTTCAGTCTTCCCCCTTCTTTAGAAGATATCCAATCTTATTTTTGTGGGGAGCAGAGATTAAGAGGGTAGGAATTAGTGTTGATAAGAGCAATGGAGCACTAATGTGAGGGATAATACCAGCTTGGCTTAAAGGAGGGGAAATGTTATATTTTGTCTGATATGCAATGGTATGAAAATAATCCAGATTTCTCTAGGTTCTAGGCACAAGGCTAATGCAGAAGATAGGGCTAAGAATTTGTCTGTTTAAAGTTGACTGAACTAAACCCACAATAATCATCAAAATAAACCTAGGGAACAGTAAAAGAAGATTTACCACTGACCAACCGACGGAGATCCACACTGATATTCAAAGCAAGCGCATTATCATTTCACTGCTGGGAACAGGCAGGAGAGCAAGATGTTGTTAGACTCTGCAATAAAACTACAGGAGAGACAGACTTTAAAACTACTTTGTGAAGCTCCCTTTAAACAGACATAATTCCAAGAAAACCTCATATATGTGTTAAGGAATTAAGTCAGTTATGTTTATTATAGGATTGCCATACTGATATCTTTTTAGTTGCCCTGTGAATGTTTTTCATCTGTCCAGGTATGATTCTTCATAACCAGTTCTGTGTAAAAACTGCCCTATTTAAGGCACTTGTTTGGCTTTCCTGGATACTCGCGTTCATCTGTGGAGCAGGTAACTCCTTTCCACGTGGAAACCACAGATTTCTTCTTCACAAATGCACTCTGAGCAGGAGTTTGAAAGCCCAAATCTTTAGGAAGGTTTTCTGCAGTGTGCCATCTCCTGCAGACAGCCAGGAGTAGCTGTGCATGGAAATGACAGTGGCACAGGTTAAGCATGTCCCATGGGCAGGACATGGTAGGCACACACAGGCACATGGGCGATGGCTGTGGGAAGAAGGGGGGAGGAGTGCAGGAACCTCATGTTTTCTGTGACACCTCTCTGTACAAGGGAAAATAAGGGTTTCAGTAAGTTATGCAGTGATCTGGTGGGAAGACACTATCAGAAGTGTTTAAAAAAAAGTGAAAATTAAAAAAGATGAAAAAGCCTGACAACCAGATGATTATTTATCCTGCCTTAGGACAAATATTCCTTTATATTTATAATCAAGTGCTATTTTGACTGAGTAAGGGGTTTTAACTTTGACCCAACTACTTATGTACAAAAAGGAATGCTGTGCATTTTAAAGGCACATTTTCTGGGTGATAATTAGAAACACTCCTTTCCACCTTAAATGTACCTGCTACAAAGTTGTAGAAACTGCAGCTGTCAGTGGCAATGCAGACATTGGTTTCTCTGGGTTGCCTTCCTTGCTCAAAATGGGATATTTCAAAAACTTTTAAAATGCTGTTTACACACAGACACACACTAAGCTTTTTTCTATGAACAAATGCTTTGCAACATATTTCCTAGGCAGGAGCAGAATTTGAAGGTGCATGTGGCTGAGAGTGCACACAGCCGGGTCTCAGCCCGCTCTATAGCCAGGCACTCCTGGGACGAAATACCTGGCGTTGCATCCTTCCTGTAGGGGTCAACTAAATTCAACACGTCCAAAGCAAGATTTGAATTTGTTCTTTGACATCTGCAGAGAATGTCTGTAAAAAAAAAACAGTAAAAAGCGGCAGGCATAAAAATCTGCAGGGAAACTTAATTTAATTACCCAGAGGGATGGAGGGCAGATGTGGTAGGACAAAATGTAAGGGAAAATGTTACACGATGGGATGAAGGAGACTTAGAGAAAAAGTATGTGCAAGGTAGTTCATCTGAAGCTGGAGTGGTTTTGATGATATACAGTGCATGGAAGAAGGACTGTAAAAGCATGAAGTTATATCAAGAAGACCAATTCCTCACTGAATCTATTGTGCTCTTTTGCCACTAGATGACTCTCAGCTAATGCATCTGTTTTACAAAAAAAAAAAAAGAAATCTCACTAATGGAGAGATGTTTGAGATGGGCTTCACCTCCCCCCTCATGATGGACGGCTGCATCTTTGGGTGCCAGCTGCTGCGCCACTCACTTCAAGCTCCCTGTGTAACCCGTGGGGAGAAATACGCAATTTTAGAAGGTGACTCACTGACCTATTTTGGGTCCTGTGGGGCAGGACAGGGTGAGGGCAGATCTCAGTCTGCTGGACTCAGGGCTGCTTTTAAGAGCAGTGTTGTTGTACCCAGTAGATGTTTCAGGGCTTGATTCGAATGCTCACTGATGGTGCCACCCGAGACGCTCTAAAGCCTCTGAGATGTCCACATGAGGAAGCAGATGTTACAGAGTCCCTGTGGGAGACACATGCCATTCTGGAGCAGCAGCCAGGATATTCTGGTGTATCTCCAATGGTTCTGAGTATCTACTTGGGGGTTACTCAGCTGAGCTCTTCCTCCCTCATTATCACTTGACCTTGATGGAACAAACTCTGACATGGGTGGTTGATAAAAGTAGAGGAGAGCATGGAAGAAAGTGAGGAGTGCTGTGTACCAGGGAAGTTTTCTGTCTATGGTGGAAATGATCTGCACTGTAGTGAGCACTTAGAGCTATTCAGCTTTGAAGCTAACTGACAGGAAGAAATAAAGACGGACAAAACAGTGGCCTCTGTGCCTAAGACAAAGTCCTTGCCCTGCCTTTCTGGGTTAAATGTGCTACATTATTGATGACAAATTTTAGATGGCCCTCTGTGGCCCATGGGGTCAGGAGGAAAGGGGGGCTGTGGTGTGAGAGAGGTCCAGCAGGGAAGGGCATTTCTGAAGGGTGGCTGTCCCCTGTCACTCCTCCAGAAAGGGACAAGCCCAGTGAGCTGGTGCTCTGTAGGAAATGAAATAAAGTACTCTGAGAATCTGGAAAGGTAATTTTTGGTTGGGTTTTTTTTTTTAAATTATTATTTCCTTTGGTATTTTTTTGAAGATTCTTTGCAAAGAAGTGGTTGCCTGGGAGGAACTCCCTGGGAGGAGCTGGGGATGGGGCAGTGGAGCAGAGGCTGTGGCACAGGGAGCTCTGCGGGGACCAACCTCTCACTGGTTTGCTTTGCTCTGCTCACCAAGAAAAAATGAGCACTGGGGCCTGAGGCATCTAAGCTATTTGCATCAAAATGATCTGACAGTTCCTCTTGAAATGAGACGGTATGAACTAGTCTGTGGTTTCCAACCCAGGTATTTGAACCATGCCCTTGATCTTGGCAGCTGAAACACTGGGCCATTTGTCTGCAAACATTTACAATTATTTGACATGGTGTGCTTGGTCTAAAGTTTTATTCCTATCCCAAGTCAATCCCAGGAACACTTTTTCCTCATGTGTTAGAAGTATCATCTCTTCCAGCCAGCACAGATTTGCAAGTGGCTGCTCTGCATGAGTTTCAAGTGCAGAAGAGAGAGGGATAATTTGATTGGAAAGTAACACATTTTTACTCTTTGTATGAGAGCCTGTGTGGTGATATTGCACAGTGAATAATAAATATAAAAAGTAAAGAAATATTTTGTCATTATGGCTGTGTGAGTTTTTGACCATTAATTATTTAATATTGGTAGATATAGAGAAGACAGATCGATAGGTAGGTAGGTAGGTAGATAGATAGAAGATGAATAGAAATAAAAGATAGATATAGAAAATATTATGAGTTCCTTAGTTTTATTAAATTATTCATGTGTTCAATACATAAAACATTTAGAGACAAAATGCCTCTTTTCCTTTGTTAGGAGATTTCACTGAAATAATTCTTCTCATTTTGGAAAAAAAATTAAAATCTGTAGTAATACCAATTTTGAAACATGATATTTTGTCTTTACTCAAGCCAACTCTCTGTCCAAACCAAAATTATTGTTATTAGTATTATGTAGCCATTTTCTTACAGGTCTCTCTGCAGTGCTCGGTGCGAGGAGCCGCCCCTGTTGCTATGTGCTGGCCGGCTCCTGGAGAAGGCTCTGGTGACACTTCCGAGAGCTCAGGCTTTGACACATGTGTAAAAGGCAATTTGGGGGATGCGAAAAGCCATGAACTGAAATGATTTCACCCAATTTTAGCCACCTTTAGGGATCTTGGCTAAATGAATTTTTAGCATCCTTGTGTTTGCAAGAGACAGGTGTTTGCTTTGGTCACCTGCACCTCCGTGTTGCTAGCTCCAGCTGAGATACTTGGGTTTCTAGAGATCTGCGAGTGGCTCTCAGGTGTGACACAGGACACGTGGGAGAGCCTTGCCACCTAAAGCGGCATCTGGAGGCTGAGCAGGATGCTTTGCTGCACTTCAAACAGCACCAGCTGCTCCTGTCTAGGGTGGACAACTGAATCTTGCCTGGAGAGGCAATTCCTCCTGCCTGCTTTAGACATCTCTTTCAGTATGGGCTGGGGGAAGGCTGCCTCTCTCCATGGATTACGTGGCTTGATGCTTACCCCAGAAAAGACTCCTTTTCAGTGGTTCAAGTTAGACAAGATGAATCTAACTCTACTTTCTGTGTTATTCCATGTGTTCTCCTACCAGAGCTAGTTTGAAGTCACAAGTCCTTTAGGTCACACAAATCAAGCCAGAAAATAACTTCAGAATAACAATATTTAATATTTACATATATCGGTCAGGCCAGTGATTGCACAGTTGACAGGACAGAGGGTGTCCCCGTTAGCACACAGATGTGACACTAAACATCGCCAGGGCAGGACAGCGTGGAACAAGCAGATGGCAGCAGTACAGTGCTTTACTTTCCCGCACTGGAGGCGGTGTGTGCCACTGGGTACCTCTCCCTCTCCCAGTGCTGGCACAGCCCAAACTGGCTTTATCATAGAGACGAGAGTCAGGGAGACAAAACTTAAAGATGAGGGCAGGGCTGATATTTAAGGGCTGTGAAGAGCTCATAGAGCCCCTCTGCTGACGAAGGACTCTCTCGGTCTGGCAACATGCTGAATATCCTTACTTCTAGCTGCCTCCTTGACTCTTTTCCTGGTTGAATCACTTGGCTTTATTGTGAAGTCCACTTTATATGGTAGCACTGTGCAGGCTTCACTGCTGACAATGAACATGAGCTTTTTAAGCCACCTGGCAGGTTTGGATGCACTTAGTCATGATTGAAAACTTCAACAAGTCTTATGCTTTTTAACAGAACGTACTTTTAAGTTTTATGGTCAAATTTCCTTCTTCTAAGGGTGAAACTATGCTCCAAGGAAGTGTACATGTGCTCCTCATCTTAGCACAGCTGGCATTTTCTTCCCCATTTTGTATAAAGGGGTTTGTGTGCTGCATTAGAGGACAGCACAACCAACCATGTGTGTCTGCAATAACTGTGTTCAAATAACTTACTCCCATGCTACAATGCAGAAATATGAACAAGAGAAAACATAAATATCTCTCTTTGAAAAATAGATTCCAAGTGCTTTAAATATATTCAGATTTTCATAACGGCATACATGCCTTCATGATGGATAAAGATTATCTTACGGTTTGGCTGACTAAGGGAATTCAGTGGCATGTCCAAGAATTAACCTTTGAGGAAGTCACTGAAGTGATGTGGTTTCTGAAATTTGCCAGTCATGGACTGTAGAATCAAGGGCTTAGTCTTGAGTGATGATGGGGAATTACGCAGCTCCTGGTTGGGATTACTGTTGCTGTAACACTGATGCAATTTGTTGCCTGTCAGATTATATCTCTTATTTGTTACTAAGCTGCACATAATTACTACCTTTATCAATTTAATGTTTATCTTTACCAGTTAATTGCTTGTCCATGTGATCTATTCTAGAACAGCCCCACAGACCTGTGTGGAAATTAGTGAGACTCCTATGCAGTCTCGTGAGGGCAAAATTGGTGCTGAGGTTCTCCTCCTTTTAGTTAAACCAGACATTGTTAAACTCTTGCTCCAAACTCTACTGTCTGTATTGACCCAGAGAGCCCTTCCAGGGCTACCATGTCTCTCAGATGCTCCTGAAGAACTGATGTAGAAGTGCTCTGGGCTTTGTCAAACCTGATAGCAAGCTACCAAATGAGCACAAGGGGATTTGGCTCCAGAGTGGCTGAGAGAGGCTGAAAACCGCATGCTTCAATTGCCTCTGCAGTGTCGCAAATGCCATTTGATATATTCTCTGCACATCCTAATTTAAATCTCGGAGTGCCTGGGTAGCAAGTTAATAGGAACAGACAGGTGAGCTCAAGGTGGGATTTGGTGGGGATGGGAGGTTATTTACATCTAGCCAGAGAGCGCCTGCTTTGTGCAGCTGATAAATGCACACCTTAACAATGGTTCAGTTTCCCGTATACACAAGAGGGCAAGTGGTGAGCTTTGATCTGGGGGCCTTTGTGTTTTATGCACAAGTACAGCAGTCAGGACCAGACAGATCAGTGTTTTTGCCAATACCTGAGATTTAGCAGGAATACTTAGAGAGATGAAAATTTGGCGTCTCAGATCTAAATGTTCTAGTCTTTTTCCACCCTGACTTTTTTATAAAAAAATCATTTTGCCTCATGAAACTCTTGAACATTTTGGGCTTTCTTTGTCATCCCCCCATAAATACAGCACAGCACACTATCCTTATTGTACGTGAATTGGCAGCTCAGGGCTTGTCCTGGCATTCCCTGTAGATCAGTCACATTCCAGAAATATTTGTCTGAAAGGCAATGAATGAAAGATGATTAATTAATATTCCAGAGGGATATCAGACTTAGTGCAAGCATCTTGTACAATGAAAATAAACAGTGAAAGGGAAGCAGTGGTGATAAATGAAACTTGAAAGAGGTTTTCTTCCATTTTGTAAAATGAGATTTTTTACTACTGTTGATCAACTAAGCCCACTTCTACTTCTCTCTCACTTACAGATGCTGGGGAGTCATTCCACTTTATCAAAAAGTCTTCTTGAATAGGAACACAACCATGCAACTGAGTATGTCAATACATCACACTGCTCCGCTGTTTTGCAATATCTGAGGACCGTGTTATCCCCGACTACAATGTGAGGGGGAGAGAGAAAGAGTGTGCAAATGCATCTGTACTGCCTCAGCTCCCCGGAGGAGCTCATTCAGGGGCTGTGCAGATCTCTCTGATCATGTACCATTCCCAGATCCTGAAAAATAAAAGTGGTAAGAACATAAAGCACTCTGATACCTTTTACTGCATACCAACCTTTCTTTTCCTCATACATGTGCCACATATGAAGCCGGTAAGTCCATTGATGACTTGAATAAAACAAAGAATAGCTTCAATAACACCAATGGCCAGGAGAATAGAGAAAAGGACGATATTCCAAAGGATGATGTTTTCAGGTTCTTTGCAAATGCTCCATGTTGTCTGGTTGAACAAGTAATTGTCTCTGTGATAGAGAAAAATAGTTGGCAATGTATTAGAAAATAAAAATTTGAGAATGCTTTCTGTGTTTTCTGGCATTACATTTTCTGAACTTGATTGCACAAAGTGACTCTCAAATTCTACTCTAATTGATAAAAGCTGATAATTGTCTTCAGAATTGCCTTTGCAGAGATGCAATTGATGACTAGGGAAGAGAGCCACATCTGCACTTTGTTGCATGCACGAGAATCTCCCTTTTATTTTATGGCAGTGCTAACAACTAAAGGGAAAAGTCCGTCATGGTTTTAAAATGTGTCTCCATATTCTCCATTCCTACTATGGTATCTCAGCCCAGTCCATCCATCATCTCTAGCTCTGGCTTGAAAACTGTGGTTGCCAAGGTTAACTTTTAAAGAGTTAGAAAAGATTTTTGCTTTGCTTTTCAGAAGTAGGTAGAGTAGACTCGATTCATGATGATTTAACAGATTAATGTGGCATACTTATTGAACATTTCTTTTTGACTCCAGTGGGAGTCGCAGCTCAGCAGCCTTTTGAAAGCATGGTGCAACTGGCACAAGGGGCTGCTGCCAAGCGCAACAAAAGAAACTCAGGCTGTTTGCCCAAAGATGATCCTTCATCAAAGAGAAGACCAGCTGGAACATGCTGGCTCAGAGAACTGTGAATTTATTTGTAGACCGGGTGGACCATCAGTTCACTTTGGAAAAATTCAAATTTGCTATAAAAAGATGTGAGTGGGGGGGATTAGGGAAAGCAAAGTTGGAGGAGCCTGTAAGTCATACTCACTCCAGAGTGTCGTTCCTGAAAGGGTAGAGGTATTCTCCATCACCCGTGTCGCACAGAGGGCCCCCAATCAGCCCCAGTGAGGAGATAACCGCACAATACGCTCCTCCTGCAAATCCCAGCACAGCCAGGACCACTGACAGCAGCATCTGAAAGGGAAAAGACCTTCAACATCGCATGCACAGAGGCATTGAGTAGCATGGAAAGCTTACACTGAATGAGAAGGAAATTATCTTTATCTGTTCCTTACTATATGCTGAAACTCGTAGTGACAGTATGATATTTGTGGGAATAAAAAATAGTTGACTTTTTCTGACTAGTGCACCTATTGTAGAAGTGAAAGGATTTCAGCCTGTATTTGTTTTGCTTTTAAAAGTGGGTAAGCCCAGAGCTTTAATTATTCAGAGTTTAATACTTGACCAATCAATTATGAAAAATCTGGTGGTCTTCTTTCAAAAAGCCAATATGAAGCCAGTACTGGCTTGAGGTGGTCCACATCATGTGCCTTGGCATTTCCACCTCTTCACCAAGAGCACCCTTTTCAGCCCTTGTACCAACAGAAACTAGCAAGCAACTACCAAACCAGGTATGAAAGCAGCAGAAGATGCAGCAGTTGTTTTTGCTAATTGATGAGGAATGCAAAAGAGCCTTTCTCATTGCTGCTTTCCTTCATTTTGCAGCAGCATGACATGTGGTTACCACTGCTCGTGTTGAGAAATCTAATTGTGCTGCGTGTGGCAATGAACCAGCGGTGACTTCGAATTATGTGTAATGCACCTGTATGTTTTACGTTGGCCACTCCCACAGAAACGTTACCTTTGCTCTGTTTTGGGGTAGTTTTGTATTAATGGATGGAATGTATCTGGTTGCTGTTTGTATATAGGAACAAGAATCTCAGGCAGGTGCTACTGGTGTTGTATCTGGCACAGGCTTCCCACTAGTCTTGTTAAGAGTCCTTGCCTGTGGTTGTTCACAACTCTGCCAAGAAGGAGAAGAGAAAAGGAAACTCTGGAGCAGACTGACAGAGCCAGAGGAAGACCTGGACTAGGGGCAAGGCAGCAAGACTGCCTCGGAGTCAGGGCAGAGGCACGGCTGAGGAAGCACATGGGAAACACTCCCATCTATGACTTGGGTTTGAAGCCAAATACCTCTGGCAACATTTCCCTGTTGCCAGCAAATACCAGTGAAATCTAATAGCCCATGAGGAAGGTAGAAACCTTCTTCTAATGCCAGCTGCATCCACCATCCACGTTGCAGATTTGTGACATAATCTTGAAAACTATTCACTATCCAAACGTGTTCGAGCTGGTGAATGCAGTTTCCAACTTGCCAGCCGATGACATTACTGCTTTCTGTACAACCCTGCATGCTGCCAGTGTGTGAATTGACTAATTTTGTGTGTCCTTTTGCCTCTAAAGCAATCCTTGAGTTAAAAGTTGCTGGGATTTCTCATGAGATTTATTTCATCGTAACTGATTAATAACTGTCTTTTTTTTGCAAAGCTGGACACTCTTTTTGCCTTTATCTGCATGTTGGCTGAGTTGCCTCTTAGCAGAGCTTCATTGTCAGCAAAATTTAGGCAATTTAGTATATTGTCCCAGACCAAAGCAGCGCTGGGTTGTAGCTGATGCACCGTCTCTCATAATAACATCAGCAGCCATGCCTTGCGGTGAGGGTGAGTGACTGATACTCTGTCTGAAATGCCTACCTACGCTGAACCACTTCTCTCCACCTATTTTCTCATTTACTTCAACTGTGCATTCTGCATCTTGGTTGAAGGATCTTAATGATGCTAACGATTGGTTTTAGTACAGCATAGCAGTATGGGCATCCCAAAGACAATTATGATAGAAAAAGTCAAATGGTCTTTTGCTACTACTATGCTTTATAATAGTGGTTAGTACTAGTAGTACTCATCAGTGCTTTGACACATGATTTTCTCATTTGAAATCTATTGGCTGTATGGCTAGCTTCATCTCCCCTGTTTCCTTTACTGTGCACATGTTTATACAGACAAAGACTACTTGTCACTGAAAGGGGAGTCTGAAGTTGCTGCAGCTGTTAAATTGGCTCTCCTGGGCATTTTCTAGACACACAGTGGCATTTCCCCATTATATCTACTCTTCTGGTGTCTTTTATGGAGGCTTGTCCCATATTCTATGGAAATCCAACAATTTTATTAACTGTTGCATCATCTCAACCTTTCAGCATTTTCCCTAGCTGTACCATGTTCATTTATCACTTTTTTTTGGAAATTTTTTATTCCTTATTTGTGTCTTCAGTTGCAACATGAGGTCTAAGCTGGGATGCTTGAGTTTATTGAAATTAGTTTCCCATGGTGTTGGCCTGTTCTCTACCTCTTGCAAAGGTTTAGCTGATATTTTTTGTTGATTTTCTTTTAATGTTTTCCCTGCTTACCCTTCACACAGTTGGGTTGTCTATGGTGAGCTAATGAAGACTTTTAGCATTCATTCTTTGAGCATTTGCATCAACTGCTTTGGTGAAGTTACCAAGTTCCTCCTGTCTCAGCTTGTGCTGCTCTTTATTGCCCTGGTTCTTGCCTCATGCACATTTCTTTCTTCTCTATTTCTTTCTCTGGAGGTGGTTTTTTGTGGAATTACTATTCTGTCTGGTTATCCAGGTATCTTTGCTTATCTAGGTTTGTTTGTCTGGAAAGCTGCTATGGCTATTCTTGTTCTACTAGTAACTCTTAAGGAAGGCTTAGAGAGAAATACTGGAGTATGTTTGCTGATGCAATGACAGAAGCTGTATTTTGGGGGACCTTTTTTCCTCATTGTGCCAGTGCAGTGGATGCTTTCAGATGTGTACACGCTAAGCTGCAAGACACGGAAGCTTTCTAAATCTGTTATTTCCAAAACGATTACTCCATAATGCAAGGACAAGAAGCCATCTAGGTATGTTTGCAGGCAACAATTTAAAATGGATTAATGAAAAAACTTCTTACTCAATGCAGCACATAATCAGTGTGAGCTGGAGAACTCAATAAGGTGAACAAAAGGATGAGAAATTTAGTAATTATTATTACTGTTGTTGATACTTCAGCAGCATGTAAAGGCTGTGATGAAGCCTGAAACTATTAAACCAGGGATTGCACAAAATGTAATAGGATAGAGTCCCTACCCTGAGGAAAATGGTTATGTTCTGATGAAAGATAATTCTGATCAGTATTAGTTCTTTAGTCTTTTTTTTCCCCATGAAACGCAATGCTGAGTATTCAGTGTAAATTATAATTTTATACCTAAGGTCCCCAAAGCAGAAAAGTGGACAAACTAACCTTTGGATTACAGAAGCTCCTGAGTAGCTCCAGTGTGGGCTATTTTTCTGCCAGTAGGTAGAAGTTGGTGGACAAGCTACCAAGAGCTGGGGACCCCGTATCAGATCCACCCAGACACCTCGCAAGGAGCTCTGGCACCTTGGTAAGTCGCTGCCATCATGCATGTTTGAACCAGTCCCAGGGCTCCTCTGCTCTCCAGTGCCTGGTGATTCACACCATACCCTGCCCTGGGTACACAGCCCATACGGTCAGGGCATCTGAGCAGCCCTGCTGTGGGTGTCTGTGCATTTCCCCCCGCTGCCCCCAAAGCAAAGCTTCCTTGAGGTTTCTTCTCCTGAAGAAGCACATCGTTAACCCTCAGATCTCCCTGAAATACTCACCTCTTTTTGCACACTTGGAAATCACTCTTCCCCAGGAGCTGTGCAGGGGAAACAGTTGTTTTTAATTCCATTCATAGCCACTGACTCTTTGCTCACGTCCCCATCACATCTCTACATTGAGCCACGTTCTGTTTAAACTGTAGAGTGACTTGTAGAACTTCACCCTTTTCCACCTCAAAGAGGTGGGCAATTCCCACGGTCCCAGAAGACAGCATTTTCAAAGATATACTGTCTTCATCGAGCCTATTCTCTGGTTTCAGTAGCTTCATCACCTGGCCATCAGCTAGCTCTCTTTATACAAATATCGTAGCGCATAATCAAACTATTTCTCAACAATGGCTATTGTGTTCCTCTATATAACAGCAAATAAGGAAGAAGAGGAACAGCTTGTAGGTAACTGATCAGTGATGGGAAGGTGCAGACAGGATTCCTGGCATCCATGTGCTGCTGCTAGGAATGGCTCAGACAGTGAAAGGGTGGTGGAGGGGAGCAGAGGAGTGCCGCGGCCCTGTGGATGTGGGCTGCTGGATGGCACTGTACTACCACCTGCACCAGTGGGCTGGGGGAGTGAACCCAGCCAGTTGGGGCAAGTTTGACTCTGGGCTCTGTAATATTTAATGCTGGGATAAAGGATGGAGAAGGGAGCCCTGAGATGCTGTGTGAACTGAGCCTGTTTCAGCTGAATTTCCCCTTGTAACTTATCATGTTCAGCAGAGCATGGGAACAGCCGCAGTATGGCTGTTTTTCACCACCGCTTTCTACATCACTCAAAACCAGGAGAAGCAGCTGGCTCAGGCACTGGGTTCAGGGTGCCTAGGTTCACATCCCAGCTCTGCAGCTGGCCTACTTGGCCATCGTTAGCGTCTTTGTTGTGCATGTGACATTCGGTAAAATCAATGCAATGACATGTCCCTTGGGATGTACTTGCTGACATCCTAATGAAGAATATTATTTTGGTATTATGAATAATGAATTAACTTAAGTAAAACATCTTGAAGGGGTAAAGGTCTTCTCATGGATCAAACTAAATATTAATTGAAGAGTACAGAAGAGACATGCTTTATTGTATGGAATCTCTCATTCCAGGCTGCTTCTGGGAAGCATGCAGACTGAAAAAACATTTCTAAGTCAATTTATTCTTGCTAATAATGATAGCCACATAGAAGTCTGTGCCTAGGGCTTGAGGATTAATGGAGATGCCTGTATAACATGTTGCTTTATAATATTCTTAATTATCAAGGGAAAAAGTCTTTCTGGCCTTTCTCTGGATGACAGAGAGCCCAAATTGCATTTGCACCTTTCATGTGCATAATGCTTGGGCAAATGCATGCTATGGGTCAAAGCCTTCCATGGGGACCAGCCTCCAGGAACCAGTGCTGGCTCCTTAGTGCCAGCAGCAGCTCAGGCTTCTAGCATGGGCCTGCAAGGTAGGGGACCTATCTGCCCCGACAGAGGTAAGCAGGGATAAAAAGCAAATTGTCATGGAAGGGGATGGAGGAAACAGGACCAGCTGAAAGCAGAGGGAAGAGGCAGCTGTCTCAATCTTTAGGATTGCCTTGAGCAGGAGGAAGCTGGAGCCGTGCTTTACTTTATGTGGGGTGAAGTGAAGTAGCTTTGTCCCCCTCTGTCCTCAGCGATGTGGCTAAATGCTCCAGTACCTGCTCTGGCTGAGTATGATTTCCCTTGTATCAGTGGCTGCAGTATCATAACATTCTTGTTGGCTAACTGAGCTCTCAGCCCCAGCCCAGGGACGCTGCAGATCAAGCTCTTCTTCTGCGTTTCCCTGACATGGCTGTTGATGGTGGTGTGATGGTTTGTCATGGTACATTTCCACCTGATGAGCAGCCATTTAAGAGCTATTGTGCAAACCCTATACTGCCGTTTCAACACATAAATATCTACTTACCCCACATCTGTTAGCGCAACATCCTGCTCCGCCTGCTCCCAGCATCATGAATGCCGGCAAAATAACCTGTGAGAAAAGCACAAGCGGAATTGGTGTGCAGTACTTCTACTGGGATGGTTTTTAAAGTCTAGGAGCTGGGACATCATGTTCCTCAAATGCAAACCCCCTTCTGCCTCTTCTCTGTGAGTTACACCTGCTTAGATGTTGGTGCTTGCTGAAGAGTAACTCAGGAAGAAGCGTGGGATTACAGCTAGAGCTGGCTGGCAAGTTTCTGGTACAGTAATTCTGGCTGCTGAAGCTATACTGCTTTTCAGCAGGGGTTTCTTGGGTTTTTTTTTTCAGGAACAAACATGTCAGTTTTGAGAAAATGGAATTTCTGCTTAGAAAAGATGGATTACATGAGCAAGAATTATGTCACTTTAAATCTTCTGAGCATCGTGATCTGGATTATAATTGGGAAATCAGTCTTAAATTTCCTGAAACACATGTGACTTCAGTTCTTTGTGCTAAGCTTCTGAAAAACCTACAAAATAGGCTTCATTCAACAGGGAACTCCCAGTTCACATCAGCTTTCTCCAGAGTAATTATCAGGTGGAGCTGGACTGATACAATGGAGTCAGCAACCATCTGTGTCTCAGGATATAATGCCACCTTACAGAGGCACTTTGGAGATAGGAAAAGCTGCATTTAGTTTGGTAGCTAGAGGGCAAGAAAGCTTTTGTGGGTCTAGCTGTGCAGCCAGAGCACTGCTGCTGCCTTGCCTCTGCCCACCACTGCTTGTGTAGGCATCTCAAAGAGCAACGCAAGAAAATGAGTATTTGAGAAAGTAGGAAATGGTCCCTATAAAGTTAATGAAAGAAGGAGAATGCCCCAAACAAACAACCGAAAAGGTAAAAGCTGTAAAAACAGCCTGACTAGATGTTGGAGAGATATTGTCCCATGTAGGGCAGGAAGAGCAGAATGTCCATGTGTGGAGGGTTTACCCTGCCTGGACACCAGGTGCCCACCAAAACCTCTCTATCACTCCCCTCCTCAGCTGGACAGGGGAGATAAAATATAATGAAAGGTTCATGGGTTGAGATAAAGACAGGGAGACATCACTCAGCAATTACTGTCACAGGCAAAACAGACTTGACTTGGAGAAATTAGTTTAATTTATTACAAATCAAATCGGAGTAGGACAATAAGAAATAAAAACAAAATCTTAAAATACCTTCCCCCCACCCCTCCCTTCTTCTCAGCCCTAACCTCACTCCCAGTTTCTCTACCTCCTCCCCCCGAGCGGCACAGGGAGACAGGCAATGGGGGTTGTGCTCAGTTCATCACGCATTGTTTCTGCTGCTCCTTCCTCCTCAGGGGAGGACTCCTCACACTCTTCCCCTGCTCCAGCGTGGGGTCCCTCCCATGGCAGACAGTCCTCCACGAACTTCTCCAATGTGAGTCCTTCCCATGGGCTGTAGTTCTTCATGAACTGCTCCAGTGTGGGTCCCTTCCACGGGGTGCAGTCCTTCAGGAACAGACTGCTCCAGCGTGGGTCCCCCGCGGGGTCACAAGTCCTGCCAGCAAACCTGCTCCAGTGTGGGCTTCTCTCTCCACGGGTCCACAGGTCCTTCCAGGAGCCTGCTCCAGCGCAGGCTTCCCACGGGATCACAGCCTCCTTTGGGCATCCCCCTGCTCCAACATGGGGTCCTCCATGGGCTGCAGGTGGATATCTGCTCCACCATGGACCTCCATGGACTGCAGGGGGAAAGCCTGCCTCACCATGGGCTGCAGGGGAATCTCTGCTCTGGCACCTGGAGCACCTTCTCCCCCTCCTTCTTCACTGACCTTGGTGTCTGCAGAGTTGTTCCTTTCACATATTCTCGCTCCTCTCTCCAGCTGCTGTTGTGGTGCAGGTTTTTTTCCCCCTTCTTAAATATGTTATCCCAGAGGTGCTACCACCGTCACTGATGGGCTTGGCCTTGGCCAGCGGTGGGTCCGTCTTGGAGCCGGCTGGCATTGGCTCTATCAGACATGGGGGAAGCTTCTAGCAGCTTCTTACAGAAGCCACCCCTGTAGCTCCACCGCTACCAAAACCTTTCCACCCAAAACCAATACACCATGGTGAATAAAGCCAGGGGAATTTATGTGTCTAGTGTGAATATCTCTGTTAGATTGTGTAGGACAGTGTTATGAAACCTGCTTAGATTTGCAGGCCCCTAAATATTTTTCAAAGGATTTTCTCTCCGTTGCCTTTTATGCACACCCCAGAGGCAGCCTCCAGCACCTGCAGTGGTCACTGGACCACAGCTGGAGGCCTGCAGATGTAAAGCATTGATGTTAAAAAGATGTTCCTCTTCCTGGAAAGAAGTCAGCTCTCAAATAATCACAGGTGGTCCCCAAGGCAGCTTCAGCCCCAGCATGCCACTGTCTGGCACTCGGAAGGAGAGCTAAGACCTCTGCCCATCAAACCAACACTCCCTTTCCTCCAGGGCTATCTTTCTTCTTTGGAGGTTTCCCATCTAAGTTGTGAACACCTTTGTGCTGTTTATTAGCCTGGCTCAGGATGAAGGGTTTGCTTGGCAGCTTTCTTTTTTTTGCAGTGCTTGATTATAAACACCTGCCTTTTGACATGGGAATGAGAATTTGCTAGATTTGGCTGTTGTCAGTAAAATGAGGGTTGCGCATAAGCCATGGCTCAGTCAGGCATTTCCCAGTGTTGCACATGGACTTTCCGTCAGGAAAGACGTTACTGTGACACATGGAGCCAGTCTTCCTCTCTGTACACCCTAAACTTTTGAAATAAGGAAATGGAGAGGTTTTCACGTCATATAAATTTCCATTAGAGAAGCAGCAGAGGAGGAGGAAAGGGTGGGGCTGGATGCTCAGCCAAAGAGTGTGCTGATGACCTAGGTATCAGTCTACGGATGAAGTTCCCAGGTGGAGGCAGGTTTTCTGGCTCACAGAGCCAGACCAGGCTGTTATGAAGTTTCCCCCACAGTCCTGGCTCCGGAGGCTGTGTCCTGGTTACAGAGAGATTCTCCAGCCTGTTGGCATGACTTTCCTGAGTTTTCTTTGGGAAGAAGATGGGTGCACTGGGGCACACAGTGCATCCTGGTTGGTCCTCACTGTGGAGTCAGGATACAGCCCAGGCTCCAGTCATGGGGCACTCTTGCCCCTTGCTTAGCTCCCTATGAGGCCCAGAAGTCAGTCTTCATTTTTCCATGCTTCCAGCACCTGGAAAATGGAGCTGATGATAATGCTTTCTCTCCCCTTCTCTTCACCTGTGGGCATTTGTCATGGTGTTTTCTGGAAAAAATCTACACTCAACAGCATTGTTTGTGGATCAATAGTTACTCCTAAGGCTGTGTTTTGAAGGTCAATGCAAATTTTTCCTCCCCTCTCACTTGCTGTTCTCATTTTTGATGTACGCAGTGCTGGCCACAGGCAAGCCTCTGTGGAAGCCTTGAAAGAAGGCACGTTTTCAATGAGCCTGTGACGCTCTCATTCCTAACATCTGCCTTTCCTTTCATTGAACGCCAATGACTCCTGGGCTTGCAGTGATACGAATTTTCCACAGGTCTCTCATGTAGTTCCACTTCTTCCTTTAGGCTGCCTTCCACAAACTCATGCTTACGTTCAAGCTCAGCATGAGTAATAGGCCCAAGTGGTAGCTGGAAGAAGAAGCAGGCAAGCTGCTGGTGGAGAATAATTTATTAAATGATCTTATACCATGTTTCTGCTTTGGGAAATACGAGTCTGAACCACATCCATTGTAGTTTTCCATAGACTTAAGTGGTAGCTGCATCATAGCCTGACTGTGAATGAGTGTTGTGGTTTAACCCCAGTTGGCAACTAAGCATCACACAACCGCTCGCTCACCCTCCCCCCTGCCAGTGGGATGGGGGAGAGAATTTGGGAAAAAAAAGTAAAACCCGCAGGCTGAGATAAAGACAGTTTAACAGGACAGCAGAGGAAGAAAAAAAGAGTACTAATAATAATGATAAAAGAATATACAAAACGAGTGATGCACAATGCAATTGCTCACCACCCGCTGACATGCCCAGCCCGTCCCCGAGCAGCAATCGCTGCCCCCCCTGGCCAGCTCCCCCCAGTTTATATACTGGGCATGACGTCATGTGGTATGGAACAGCCCTTTGGCCAGTCTGGGTCAGCTGTCCTGGCTGTGCCCCCTCCCAGCTTCTTGCACACCTGGCAGAGCATGGGAAGCTGAAAAGTCCTTGACCAGTGTAAGCACTACTTAGCAACAACTAAACCATCAGTGTGTTATCAACATTGTTCCCATACTAAATTGAAAACACAGCACTATAACAGCTACTAGGAAGAAAATTATTCCAGCCAAAACCAGGACAATGAGATTTGCTTTTCTCTAAGTTAATTATGCTTAAACATTTGGGTTTTTGACGTACAGGTAGCCAGCTCCATGCCAGTTTACCATCTGCCTAGGCTGCATAACAGCCAGTACTTGTCATATGCATGTTACTTGCTTGGCTTTTTATCTGCACTTGGGTGGATAACTGGAAGAGCATAAAGGGAGCAGGCTTTCTAATGAACTGGAAAGATCAGTATTCCCAAACACGTTCCCTTCTAGTTATGGGTATTCACATAAAAGTGTTCTTTCCTGAGTGGTGGAATGGAGAGCTGGTTATAGAAGGGCACATGCAAACCAGATCAAACCCAAAAGGAGGTAGGTGGGTGTGTGGGAACACAGGAGGTGTTTGGGATTTAAGCCATTTGCAGCTCCACATTCATTGAGTGTTGGCTGGGTCTCTACAAACACCTACTGAAACATGTTTCAATTTTTCCTGTAATGTTTTTTGTGAATTATGTGAGCATGAAATCAGTTAGAGGAGTAATGAGAGGGTGCAGCCAATAGTGAAACTCACCACCGTCAACTGAGCTTAGGACCTCAGCTTTGCTTTGACTCATGGAGATGTGAACACCCATGGCACCCTTCTCCACAGTGAGAAGCCAGCCCTATTGCTTCCTCCTGACTTGGAATCCTGACATTTATTTCAGGAATTCCTTTTATTCCTGTGATTAGGGAATTTTTCAGTCTTGAATGTACTGTCTCAGTCCTGAACCCCAACTTCCCAGTTAAGCCACTCACATGTTTATGCAAAAGACATTTCTATGACTTTTTTTTTGTTAACAGATTTTTTTAGCCCTGAATTTAAAACAAAACAAAACAAAAAAACACCCCATAAGAAACAGCAGCAACACTTCTCTCTTACCAGTATCCCAGCTCCCAGAATGCCATGGAAAAACCAGACCAGATCGGTTATCTCGCTGAGCTGCAGAACTTGTCCGTTGGGGAAGTACAGGAGGATGTTGGAGACTATGGCACATGCTGCCAGCGGGAACAGGGTGATCCCAATGCACTTCGAACACTTCCCTGTGCACATGGTAGCTGAGGAAAGACGCAGGGAGGTTTGGGTTACAGCAGCACACAGAGCACGGGCTTTCAGCAGTTTTCTTCTTTAATGAAAGAAGAACCAATTTTGAAGCAAGAAATGTTCCAGTTAAGACTTACTTGTGTTCTACAGAGCCTGTTCCCTTCAGAGACTTTATTTAAAATGGAATTATTAAAAACTGGAATGTTTAACTGAATTTATTTAAAATTGCCAGGACTTAACATGTGTTGGTATGAAATGAACAGAGTTTCATTTTAGCTGTTAATGGACAATTGTCTGTCCATTTGGACCATCAGTAACACAACCATGGCCATACAAACTGATACCCTGGCTGGTAGACTTCATGATGGTGCTAAGACTTTGGGTGGAAGGGGAGGTGGCTGCACTGGGTTGTCTGGGACCACTGTCTTGGGAAGCTCATTTGAAATATTCTGCACTGAAGGTCTAGAAGAGGAGGAAATGACTGCCAGGAATGCCATAGAAACATTCAACTCTGCCTTGGCCCTGGGGCAGACTGGGGACCCTCACCAGGGCCCCTACCAGCTGCATTTTTTTCTCTGTTTCAGTCAAAACTACACTGTCAGCAAGAATTGGAGAAACCTCCATTACTGCTTCCTGTGACATGCTGATTCTGCAGATAAGGGTAGATAAGACTGTGGATTACGGGGCTGTTTGGCACCCACGCTAAAATATCTGAAAAACTGGAAGCATGTCTAATCCTGTGGCTATTTGCTAAGGGCAGGTCACAAAGCCATCCCACCTCATTTTCAGAGATCTGCCATAATGTGTAAAACAGCAGCTTAATATTTCACAGTAGTCAGGTTCTTCTTTTAAAATCAAAGAATCATCTTTTAAAATCAAAGAATCAACATAAATGAAGCACTGGTTGAAAGGGACCCCTGCAGGTCTCCAGTCCAATCTCCTGCTGAAAGCAGGACTACCACCAACACCAGGTTGCTGTGTCAGCCATAGCTTTGCATAGCTGAGCCTTGAAAACCCCCAAGGATGAAGCTACCACCATCTCTGTGGGTGACCTGTTGCAGGGCTGCCCCAGCCTCTTGGTGAAAAGGTCTTTCCTCATGTCCAACCCGAATCTCCCAAGCTGGAAACATAGCTGTTGCTCCTCATTATATCCTCTCCCATCACTCCATCACTTCTGTCACTCCCTTACAAACTTCATGTAGGCTGCTACTAGATCCCCCTTCACCAAAAGGAGCAACCCCAGCTCATATTGCACCCATGCTGTGATCTACAGCAGAAGGGGAAAACACCGATCAATACAAAAGTGGATCCACAAATATTTCTCCACGTCAGGTTGGAAATTTCAGACTATTGTAACTGAGGTTATTGAACTTTCACACTGCCATTAACTTTATGGCATAAACTGATCACAACTTCTTCATGATGATGGAGCTTCACTCCAGCTCAAGGCTTTCAAATGCATAAAAATACAAAATGTCGATCTGCAGGTTTCTGTCCTCAGAGATAGCTGACAGTTCATGACAAAGATGGCTTTGCTCTACTATGAGCAGATTATAAAATGTAAGAGAAGAAAGGTAATCTGGATACACACCATTTCAGTCCACACACCCATGTTACACATGCACACATGCACCCATGCATGCGTGCATGCCTACGCTTGCTACATGCAAATAGTTTTTGTAATAACCAAGGCAGTAAACAGTGAAATGTCCCTCAATTTAGTCATGTGCGTTGGCTAATCCTGAAAGTTCTGTGACAGAAGTTGGTGTTGAGAAGGCATTAAGCGGGCCAGGAGTATGGAAATTAATTGAGGCTGGGTTCCCAAGCAAAAAAGCCCAGGTGAAAGACAGTATGAAGATATTTGAGAAAGCCAGAGACAGGCTGAAACCGGCTTCGTTGACAGAATGAAGACAGCAAAGAGGTGAGGTAAGGCATGAAGACAGACCAATGTCCTCAGACCTCTGTAACTGAGAGGGAAAACAGAAGGACTTTATGGGATGCTGTATATTGCTGTGAGGTAGCTGAGACTGAGACTTCTTCTGAGTTTGCATTTCTATAGCAAAAAATTTGCTTTATTCTCTGCTGCTACAAGTTTAATAAGAGCACTGTGCTTATATGCGTTATCTTCTGAGCACTTTACAATGACATTATGCTTTTTAATCCAGCTTTAAAACAAGTTAACTGACATCAAACTATTCCAGAAGGGAACATTTTTAACAGAGGTACTTCTTGGGTTGCAGTCATTACCTATTGTTTATATAGCGCTCAAAATTAGGCAGGGCATTTTGCAAGCCCCAGCTCAAAGAGATAAAAATCTAAGCAGACTGACAAGGTGCAAATGAAAGATGAAGTGGGGAGGGAGTGGAGGGAACTGGAAAGAATATTGGATATTTCACCCGTCTTTCTATCGAATGCCCAATGCATTTGTTATTTTTTCACACTGACTTTTGCCTGTCTGCTTTCCTGTCTTATTCCAGCTTTTGCTTTTCCATGCATTTGCCCAACCTCACCTACTTCCCCCTCTCCCAGAGAGAAGCAAACAAGCACAGGCACAGCCTGGCCTCCTTCTATAAAAGCTAAGTCTTGTAGGCGAGTTATAAATTCTCTTCTGCATCTTTCGCACATAGCCAGAGGGCCCAATTCTCACCCGATGTGAAGGAACACGACGCTTCTTTGGCTGGAAGAACAGGGGTTTACAGCCCATTCTCTCTGACCTATCTCAATACCACTTCAAACTGCAAGGAGACCTTACCTAAACATCAATCACGAGATCTAGTGAGAGTCTCTACCACCAAAATCAATGCCACTTTGCTACCTGTGTACATCAGAGGATCTGAGTGTGTTATTACAGCTTAGGAAAACACTCTGGATTGCCAGAAACACTCAAAACACTTTATTAATTCAGCAAACAAAAGCACTTTCTACAGCTTCATTAAGCAAGGCAGCTAGAGCAAGCTTCTAATTTTTAGCTAGGGTTTTAGGAAGTTTTGCTTTTTAGTGCTAAGGGAAGCAGGTAAATACCTTTGCTTACCTTCAACACGGGGCTAAGATGGGCTCCAGAGTTGCCCGCAGCTGGCTTCAGGCTTTCCAGCTCCTCTCTCCTGGAGTGTGGTGGTCTGAGGGAGGCACAGCAATGTTTTCAGGCGATGGCCTCTTAAACAGCTGTTTCTCTCCGGGGAATGAGGAAATACCCCAAGTTATCCCTGGTTGGCCAGCATGACGTTGGTGTGCCACCCTGTGTTATTGATTATTTTAAGGCAGTGTTCCAGTGGTCAATGCCTCGGCCCCCAGGACACACAGATCGGAGCAGCGGAGACCTTTTTACTGCCGCAGCCATTTCAGCCATGCACAGTTTGACAGAAGAGGAGAGGCAGGAGATGGCAGAAGTGCAAGCATGTGAAGAGGAACAAGGGGCGCGGGGCAGAAAATGTGGTTGAAGCACGAGGTGGTGGCACAGCAAAGTACAGCTGTTGGCGCGGAGTCATCTTCTGTGCAAAATTTGGCACTGGCTTTGCTCCAAAGCATGCTGCTGGAAGAGCTGGGTGAGGAGAGTGGGGACGAGAAGAGAAGGAAAGAAAATTCTCAATAAGACAGGGGAAAAAAGAGCGAGAAGGGCAGAAAGGCTGGAGAGAAGGGAGAGGTGTGACCAAGTGAGGAAACACGGAAAGAAAAACGTAATTCTAAGGAGCAGAGAGTGGGAATATGGAAGGGAAACTGAAGATTCACTTTGGCAAAGGAGAAGAGAAAGGTAGAAGAGACACTAGGGATGGGCCAAGAAATGAAAAATGCAGCAAAGTGTATGACGAAATGTTAAAATTAAACAGGGAGAAGACTCATACTGAGGAAAGAGGGATGTAGTCATTTTCTTTTGTAGAAAATGTGATAGTAATAACTGTTAAAATATGTCAAAACACTAAAACATATAAATATAAAAATTACTCAGTAGGTTAGATTTAGCCCCAATTATGCTGGGCTCTCTCTTCAACTGAAAGCATGTCCCCTCTGGCAGGCACCTGCAATTGCCTTGTTCTCAACATCCAGATGGAAGGGTGACTTGATCACAAAAACATCAAGAGAAGGGGCATGTGAGTGAAAGCAAAGATGCAAAATATTCCACTCTCCACCCCTGCCATCTCTCATCTTCAATCTTATCTTTGGAGAAAATTTCTAACTATGAAAGATTGGTTGTGTAGGGTGGAATTCATCTCACATGACTTTAGATGTCCATGAGGTAGACGTCACCCTAGACTACCTTTTTTCCTAGTGAGAGAAACAGACAGTTGTAAGGAAAAAAATCACTAGACCTATTTTAGGAGCTACTGTAGAGTTACAATAAATCATTAATGGTGAAAAAATCATAACACTTGTTCAGACTTAAATGCTGGGATCTGTGGTCAGATGAATCCCATCCATGAGGACTACCAGTGTGGCAGGGTGGCTGCAAAAGCACAGGGGCAAAGCCTGGGACTTCGGTCCCTAGGTTGCATATTTAATACCACCAGTATCAGAGGATTCAGGGAAGGTTGTCTTCATCACTGACTCACAGCTAGTGAAAATCTTAAAAAAGCCCATAGAGTGGTCTCAGGCAAATTTCATTACAGTACAAATGGCAAAAAGGAGGGAAACTGAGCTGAACCCACTGAACCCAATGCCCCAAACTTGAACTGACATCAGTGGCAACAGCATTTCACTATGTGTTAGGTGGTGGTGCTTCAACCCCAAGGAAAAGGAACAAAATAAGTCTCAGACAATCTTCAGACAGGGCAAAGGCACAAGGTCTAATGGCATTTAAATCAGTTAAAGGATTAAATTTAGAACAACTTGAAGACCCTCAGCAATTTGCACTGACAGCTGGGGCATCTGGGGGGGGATCTGCCAGCTTATGCAGAGAGTTAAGACGCAAATAAGGAAACTTCGTAATGACACTTAAGATGAACGTCCCCTAAGTCTCATATCCTGGTTGGTTGGAGTTTTTACAGACTCTTACTCTATAATATCTCTAAGGTACCGCCTTTCCAATCCTCACATAGCTAACACTCTCATTTGGGCTCAACATCTTTTATTTTGATTCTGCTTTTCTCTGATTTTGCCTGGCTCATAGCCCTCCAGGGCGATGTGCAAGGCTCACCTCTGTAGGTTCTCACCTGTACTGTGTTCCCAGCACTATATATTCCTTTACTGACCTTTTTAAGTTTCTTCTCTTCACCTTCCAAAGCCTATCCCATAGGTCTACCATACTTCATCTATCACTTATCATTTAGCATCTAGACTGGATACCTAGACTTGATTGTGTTGCTTAATCTCAAATACCTCTCAGTGCCCTTCCCCACTGTATGCTTAATAGTTTTTCAAGCAAGTGCACAATGAGTAGAACTGATATTGTATTAGTTTTATGCTTTTCCATTTGCCTACAGCAATCTGTTGTCTTTTATTCTACTACATAGATTTTAAACTGTTTGGGACAAGTTCAGTGTTTTCATCTGTGTTTGTGCAACACTTCGCACTCAGGGGCTTAACCAACGACTAGTGCTTCTAGCCATTACAGAAAAATAAAAATACTGGTAATTTATATTAAACACAATTCTCTTACCGCTTCAAGAATATGCTTAGATTTGCTGTTGCTGAGTAAGACCTATATTCAGTTTTTTATGAGAGCTGAACTAAATTCTTTTGAAGAGTGCAGGAGGCTTCAGTGCTTGTGAGATTTAAGGAGATTTCACAGTACTGTAAAATTATGACCAAGGGAAAAGCTTATTTCTCATTCCTGAATAGGATCTTGTTGGTTCATTCTGAAATGCAGCCTTCTGAGTGCAAATGATGCCACTCAGCCTCTGGGATTTTGAACCAATGCTCTGGCCTGAAATACTGCTCATTGTGGGGTACAGAAGGAATGACCAAAAGAAGAGCACAATAAAAGCCTGTATTAACTCCAGAGAGCCTGATTCCTACCTGTTTTTCTGAAGTGAAGGCCTAAGAAATAAAAAAAAAAAAAAAGCAGAAGCCATAAAATACTTAGAAAAACTGAATTTTGACTCTGAAGTGTTTAGTGGCTAAGCTGAGTGTATACGATTGCATACATCTATTTTTCCCCTGCAATATTGATTTTGAAGGCAATGAAAGCATTTTGTGTTCCACTGATCAATGCCTCCTGATTATATTGACTTACTGTACATCAGCTCTGGTCTTCCTTTTATTTCTATCTTTTTAGACATAAACTCTTTATTAATTTTCCATTTACACATAGTAGCTCAGGTACTGAGAGAGGAAATGTAAATATGTGAAAAGTCCTGTTCATCACGCTAGAAATGAAAAGCATTCCAGTCCCTACAGTTTTCCAGGGTGGTACAATGTGTGAGTTAGAAACTGAAGAATTACAGCCCTGTGCAGGTTTTTGAAGGGCATATCTGACTGCCCACTGACTCTATTAATAGTCCTGCCCCATTTGGAGTGTGGCTGCAGTGTGCTGATGAGAAAAT
Organism: Theristicus caerulescens; assembly: GCA_020745775.1. Taxonomy (NCBI): domain Eukaryota; kingdom Metazoa; phylum Chordata; class Aves; order Pelecaniformes; family Threskiornithidae; genus Theristicus; species Theristicus caerulescens. Next base: position 121,073,261 of record CM036559.1, on the reverse strand, counting down.
GCCCTTTTTGCTGTTGATACCCTGTGTAAAAAGGAGCCAGGCAGCTCTGCTCTCATTTATTCTAATAGAAATCTTAAGTGGTTCCTCTGAAGTCAAAGCTTTATTCCAAGTACACAGTGATACTCCACTCAATTTAATCTATTCCATTTTGGCACCATGACACAAATTATCTCTTGCTGCTGTTTCTTATGACACTTTGTTGTTAATGTTTTCTTCAACTGAGGGAAAGGGAGGTTGATTTTCCTGAGGAAGAATCAGGAAGCAAACTGCTTTTAAGAGGCTTTTTCCGAGATGAGCTGGCTCTGAGAAGGTTCATGAGCCTGGGCATTGCAGATAACCTGCCCTGGAGCCCCAGCTGGCGCTCCCTGCTCTTGCAGCAGGTACCCAGGTTAACATGCCTGCCTGTATCCAGGAGTGTGCGGGTGCCCTGTTAAGGTAGAAACAGCAAGGTGGAAACAGCAGTACCAGTGTAATTCAGGTTTTCCTTTATCCAGAGTATCCCAGACCCATGTAACCCCAGCAAACAAAGAGCTGATCACATGGCAAGAGGACCGAGGAAGATGAGGAGCAGCTCAATGCAAAAAGGCTCAAGTCTTCAATCAGATCAGAGCGCACCATAAAAAATAGCATTGAACAATTGAGTGGTGCAGGTTATGGTGCTTATATTAAGAATATATATGAGTCTGAAGAGGTGGAATGGAAGTTGTTCTGGACCAAGTTTGAAATAGGTTCTCTGCACTCTTTGGGGGTATATTCACTGCATGGTACCATCACACACTTGTGGTCCTAACACACAGCTTGTTCTGGATCTGCACTTCACAGAGACATCAGCTTAAATATCACACAGATAGATCTTCTCTTCTATTTTATCTATTTTTCTGATATTTTTCCTTATTCCTTTTCCCTTGTATCTCCTTTTTATGCACAACTCCCTCTCCTACACCCTTAGGCTCTCCCTCCTCCCTGAGATGACATCCAGAGTCTTTGCTGAGCAGTTTCCCCCCTCTGATGATGGTGCACACATCATTGACTCTGGGACAGTAGTACCACCAGAAAGAGACAGTCCTCTAGGAATAAACCCCATGGTTATCAGTGACTCTGTGAGCTGGGGGCACCGCAGGGTTGCACAGCCAACGTTCTTCAGAAGCACCTTCTGGGATGAGAGGAACGGTGTCGGAAAAACACCCAGCAAGCTCTGCCCATCCAGCGAAGTATTACCCACTGCTTGCTTGTGCATACGTATGTTCACCTGATTTATCGCAAAGCTCATTTTATTTAATTACCTGAGTGTTTTGTCCAGGGACAGCACTGTGCCAGGCCCACTGTTTTATAAAATGGCAATGAACCATGACCTGTGACCAAGGGTTGTTTGTGCTCCTAACACAGAACAACACTGTCACTATCCAATATTAAAATAATTAGAGGTTTGTGCTTTCATTTTGCTGGTTTCATGCAACACTTCTTTCTGGTTTTGGCTGAAAGGCATTTCTCATACTTGTGTTTTGTCACTGGGGTTTGTCCAAGTATGTGCTCAGGGTGCAGGTGAATTAGGAGCTAAAAGCAGTACTCACTGGAAAATGCCCCTATTTACCTGACCAAATAGGATAAATGTTATTTCTTCTGGTGATCCTTCTTCTCCCTTCCTAACTTGCCCTGAACTGCCCCGGGTCTCTCAGGAGGCCTTCAGTAATGAAGAGTAAAAATATTTGGAATATACTGAAGAAACATGGGTTTTGCCAAAAAACGCTCATTGCATTTTTTAGAGCTGTTTGACATTGTCTGTAGTCCAGGGTGGTGGTTTTGGTCAGACTGAGAGACACGTGGCTTGGCTGGGTAACCTGTGAGAGATTAAAAACTCCCATGCGAGGCTGAGGCACCTGGAGCAGCGACTCCCACCAGAATGAAAGAAGAGGGCAACAGCCGAGAGGTTAGCAGTGATCATTGAGTGTTTTGTTATTGCAAGAGGGACCGTCCTCTCGTTAACCATGTTTTGTGCCAAAAGAAAAAAAAAAAAAGAAAAATCGATACTAGTTGTGCATGCATAGCTGTAATGTTTCAAACATGTACATAAGGCCAGGTTTGTAGCCATAATTACTGCTTGCTAGTAAAAGTACTTACTACTCACTTTGCCTGTATTGCAGAAACTGATATATGTGGAAAAATTGGCTAAGCTTTTGGAAAAACAGCTGGTCTTCTGATCCTGAGGTCTCTCTGTTTTTTCCAGCTGGTGCTGGCTGGTTGAAGAGAGGACAATCCATCCCCTTGCTGGGGATGGCTGACTCTTTGGGACAGAACAGTATTTTAAATCTCCACATATCTTATGCAGCAGAAGGGCCCGAGGCAATTAGGGCAATATTTCCCAAAGTGGGAAGTGCCTTTGGACATTTCTTAGCACTGCTTGAGTTTCTGAAAGTTATTCTCTGCTTGCACAGACAACCGCATCACAAAATTTTCCCAGAAATGGAGCAATCTCCATCTTCAAACTATTTATACTTTTCTGCTCCTATGTCCACTGGAAGGCAGTTTCAAGGCTTTTTTGAGGGTGAAAGGATGTTGAGGAAGGTGGACTGCAGGCATTTTTGTTTGTTGTCTAAAATTAGGTACCAAAAGGAGACATAATTAAAGGTCCTTTCTGAAAAGGTGTGAACTGTCTGTCTCCATCCCTGGAGATATATCATCTCCATCCTTCAAAATATTCAGAAGTCATCTGGGCATGGTCCTAGGCAGCCTTCTCTAGGTGGCCTTGCTTGAGCAGGTGGGTTGGACCAGATGACCTCCGGAGGTCCCTGCCAACCTCAGCTGCTCTGTGATCGTGTGGCTCTGTGAAGGACTGTAGTATATCAGAGAGGGAGAGCAGCACAGCGCTGGTGTGGCTCAGGGCCAGCTGCACTGCCCTTTGCACCGAGCACCGTGGTCATGTTAGCAGCAGCAGCACTGTGCTGCCCTGGTCCCTGTAGCAGAGCTGGCTTGGGTCTGCAGCTCCTCCACAGCTGGCATGAGGAAGACATCAAAAAGTTGAACTTAAAAAGATGTGCAGGCTGTCTGGCACATGCTGCTGCCATTCCTCGGTGGTGTAATCCCTTTTTTATATTAGGGTGTGTGCCCAAATTGAGCTAAGGGCAGGACGTGCATTAACCCTGTGATGACGGTAGGTCTCCAGAGGCTGACGAGAAAGGTAAGAACCCCGGGAAGTGTTAAGAGGGAAAATACTGGGTGGAGACAGGATCATAAAAGAGCTAGGTGAGAGATGAACCCTCACACATTAAAAAAATAAAAACCTGGAGGGCCACCTCCGGTAGGCACATCTCTCCCTGTGCAATGCCGGGGCTTCATGCCTGTGTCTTGCCTGGCCAGCAGCACAGGGAGGCAACAAAACACGGTGTCTGTGGCCATTAGAGGGAGCTTGGTGAGAGCCCAAGGATGAAATGCAGACCTGGAAAGTCGAAACAGTGCATGGAAGACAGTTGGTTCAGCTTTTTAAACTTATTTTCAATATCATTATAATGCTCGTAGTATTGTATATGGTTATTATGAGATAAGGATACACTTCCCTATGACCTGCCAGAAACCCTGCTGCCTTTTCCTCACAAGAATTGCTTTTTGAAAGAGGCTGAGATTCTTTTAAGAGTAGTTTAATAATTTTATAACAGCTAGCATCAGGTATCCTCATCCCACCATAAGCTCACCAAAACATGCAGCTGATGTCCCAAGCCTGTTCACCAGCTGATACTAAATGAACTGGATGTTTTTACTTGGGAAAAAGCAAACAAGAAAACCATATGGATTCATACAGCAGTCAGAGGAAGGTTCAGCAGTTGCTGGATTCACCCAGGACATTGTGGATCCAGCTACAACCTCCTTCCACTGATGGGCTGAAGCTGTCTCTGAAGGAGGTGAGGGATGCAGATGCCCAACTGCTGGGCTAGCCTGGTACTCCCTGGCTCAGAATCTGCCTCTGTGAGCCTTCACGCTCTGAAGGAAAGGTGGGATGGCTCAGATCAGCGCATCGCACCCCAGAGGATCCCAGTCCTGCTACACCGCTGGCCTCGGTCGTGTTTCCCACCCCCTCTGCTGAGCCAGTGCCAGCCCTTTTGCAGCCACACGCGAGAGGTTTCAGCATCTGGCTGGGAGCCACTTGGTTTTTTTGCTCCTCTATGTCTGCCTGTCTAGTCAGGCATTAGATAAAGGAACAAATTACTGCGGAGCATCTCATCACTGCATGTAAACTCCTCTGTGGTGTGCACCCAGCCCCTGGCACCCTGGGGAGAATGAAAACTAATTGTGAGAGACTCACCGGGAGCCTGGGAGGGAAGAGTGATGAGCTGCCACCAAGCCCACACTCATCTCCTTCCTGCTGGGCAGCTGATTGACAGCAACCTGTTACTGCCAGGAACCTGTCTTACATATCCAAATACTTCAACTTGTTCTTTGAGAATTTTGACTTTTTTTTTTTAATGAGTGAAATATTTTCAGTCCTCGTGGCTGCAGAGAAAAAAATCAAAGCTTGATCTGCTCAAACATCAGCGGCCAAATAAGGAGAATTAACATTTATTATCTTTTGTAAAAAACATTTCCTTTTTTGAGAGCCTGACTTGTGATTTTTAAATACCCCAGAATAGTGATATTGTGCTTTTTGGCTAACAGGACACTTTTAAAAAGCAGCTATTGCAAAAAAAACCCTCCGTGTGTGGTAAGTCATTACATGTATTACTTTTCTCAGGATTTGTGCTCCTTTCCTCGCTCTTTGTCTGGTTTATCTGGCTGGTAAGATTAGGAGCACTGCAGGGCAGGGAGGATCCCTGTCTGTATATTTGCACTGTGTCTTGCCACTTGTAAAGGAAGCAAGTAATCATCACCCTTGCTGCTTTCATGTCTACTTGCACAATAGAAATAATTAATAGTAATAGCAATGCTTTGCCTATCTGCGGCTCCTTTCATCTGAAAACCTTAAAATGCTTGACAAGCATTAACTAAATTAGCTTCCAAATACCTTGAGAGGGAGTCAGATATAATGATCCCCACTTTGCAGATGAGCACACATGAGAAGCAAAGACTACTGAGTGCTTACAGTTAGTCAGCTGAAACCATGTTTTCTCCATTGAGGGAGGTTGCTCAGCACTTCTTGAGGCTCAAGCTGTTTTCTTAGGTGCCCAAAGGTGGGTTTTGATGTCTACTTCTTTACTTCCAAAACATACAGACTGTGGACCTGTGTGATCTGCCCCAAATCCTGCAGGAGTTGGAGGATGCATTTCAGGCACCGTGATTCATGAATTTCCCATTCGAACTACTAGTCTGGCCTGGGAAAGGAGGAAGCTCTGCTTACACCATGTTGGCATCACTGTGGGCAGGCACAGCCAGGGTGACTCTGTCTGAGTTAGTCCTGGTTTCAGAAATGTAAGTGGGCTCTGGTGCAGAAACACTCCGGCATGGCCCCAGGGATGGTGCAGCCACATTTGCATCGTGCTGCCTTTCACTTTATAACCCTTTCAGAGAGGGAATTGCATCTCAGTTGGCAAATTTGCTCAGTCTTGTATGCATGGTGCGGGCTTACCAGGCTGCATCCCTGCCACGGTGTTCACAAGCCCTTACTTGCAAAGAAAGACGCCAAGAGCCCTGACCCAACTCCAGGGTCTTAATCCACAATCATCTTGTCTACTGCATGTCTCTGTTAAACCAAGGGTGCTCTGTACCTCCCAGGATTGTACCCAGCAGGGGAAAGGAGAGACTAGGCAAGAGCTGGGCAGAGGACAGAAGAAATCCTCAGTAGAGACTATGTAAGATTCAGTTCTAACTCAGAATGATAGAACAAAAGCAAATGATGTTTTGGAAGACCACAGTAGGCTTTTAAATGTGATAACTGGGTTGATGGAAGGGAGAAGGTTTTTTCCATAGACTCTGGAATTTCTAGTTCTGTAGAAATTATTTTCCTTTTTACCTGAAAGGTTTCCACTCCATCCAATGGCACTCTGGCTGTAACATAGGCTTCTTCAAATAGGGAGCAACAGAGTCACTGAAGAGCGGCAGGGCTGCTCTTTATTGCAAAGATTGTAGACACAGATGAAAGACACTAAAACTGTTGGCAGCCATCTGCAGATCCCATAAATCACATCGTTTCACTGTGGGCAGCCATCCAGGCTTCCACAAGGTCATCACATTTTCCTCACTTGCTCCTTTTCAGGCAGAGAAACTGGACAGAAGTTGTCTGGACAGCAGGTAGCTTCTGTTATCTCCTCCACTGCACCCAACACCCTCCCATTTAATCAGCAGAGCCCAAGCACAGTGTCACAAGCCTGCTAGGAATTTGGAGGTTTATAACATTCTTGGGGATGGCTTGCCTGGCAGAGGTGAATTTGCAACAGTTTGGAAGCCACTTGTGCAGATGCAATCACATCACTTCTTTCTTTTCTTCCTGCGATGCTCGATACCTTCCTGCCTGCTACCTGCTTTAAATAGTCCCGGTTAGTTTTCCAGTGCTGGAGCTTCTTACCACAACTCCCCTATTGACCCAGAGAGAAAATGGGGCAATGATCTCATCGGAGGAAAACAAAAGGGCCACATTTCCTCTAGAGTTAGTAAGTAGGTCAGTGCCAGGAGACGTGATGGCAGAGGATCCCATGATGCCCACGGGGTGGCTGGAGGAGGCTGGGCAGGCAGCGGAGCAGCTCGGGAGAGAGCCGAGTGGCCCCTGGCACCAGCACTCCTGCAAGCAGGCAGCAAAGGTGGGTATGAAAGGGTTTCACCGTGCGACTGGGTCACAGCATCACTCCCACAAAGAGTGGCAGTCCAGCGAGACCCCGGTCTCCAGCACCCTCGTGCACAGAGGGAAGGTGGTGGGGCAGGAGGGCTGTCACCTTGCTTCCACCACTGGACGGGAAGCCAGGAGACCGGGCTGCCTTCCTGCATGAGTGCCTGGAAGTTACCTAGCCTCCCTCTTTCCTCATTTGTATAATAGGGTTAATAAACACGCTCTGCCCCACAGTGATGACGTAAAGTTAACCTCTTTCATGTTTGTTAAGTGCTACAATGGGCAGCACTATAGAAACCAATAAATAATGTACCTTGAAGTTCTGTCGAGGTATTAGCCTTGTTTTAACAGTGCAGATATTACATGAGTTACCACATGCAAGAAGCTTCTCTTAATTAGGATCAAAACTTCCTTTTCTTAGCCTTGCTGCAATGGCTTTTGAGGCTGAACACATTACACTTGCCCAGTCTATTTGGCAATTTATTATAATCTCTTCAAACCTGCAGCTCCTTTCAGTACACTGTTAAACACCTTCCTTTTCATTGTTGCATCCCTTTACAATCTTTGAATTTAATTATCTTTTTTTCCAATGTATAATTAATTTCTCTAAAGTCTAAATTCAGCTAAGGTATCGCCCTGTGTCATCAGTGTGGCAGATATAGGATTTGGCTCAAACCCATGATGGAAAAGAAAGGATCTGTGGACTGCTTCTGATACAACAGGAGCCCTCTTTTCCATTTCACACCTTGGCTCAAGATTTGTCCACAGCTGGTAATGCACCAAAGCAGCTGTTCTGCAAGGACAGTGTCTGCACAGAGATGTACAGAGAAAATTATTGTGCCCTAATGATCTCCAGACAACCATTGTGGTGAATGCCAAGCGTGACCCTGAGCTGGGTGCATGGACTGAGCCCAAACGGCTGGAGGGCAACACTGGGGAGCTGTGCGGACTCTGATGTGGGAATCTGGAGGGCTGGGTTCAGTCTCTGTCCTGCCACAAGGACTTCTGGGCAGACATGAGTCAGGTCCACACTGGGCCACCTGTAATATGGGCTATATCCTCACTGATCACAGGTCCTTGTAACTATTCTTGGAGTTTCAGCTGCTTTTTTGTCCTGTCTCCAACTGTTTCAGTGCTCAGACTTGGAGTGCTCCTGGGAAGTGCTGCATATGACAAGGAATCCTTTCTCACAAAGATCCTATCCAGAATTGCAAACAGAAGTGGTGGAAGCCTTCAGGGCAGATGGTTTTTGAGATTTCCAACCTACCAGCGTGAACTCAAAAGATTCCGCTAATTCAGATACACCTGGTGTGACTATGAAAGACTATAACATGAGGTCTACCTTCTGCTTACTACTGCTGCAGCTCAGAAAATTATTAGAAAGTGCAAGTGAAATTGTTTTTCACAGATGTACTATGAGGCTTTTGTATTTAATATGTGTTCATGGCTGGAGAGTGTGGGAAAACTGAGGAAGGGGAAGGATGGCTTGGTTAGAAGGGTGGTGTGAAACTTGGGAGGGTGTAACTCAGCTCCCAGCTTTACCACAGGCACTTTTTGTCACCTTGGGATGGTCACTGCAGGCACAGCTCCAGGTCTGGTGGCAATAACAGCTGAGGGTAGTCTTATGCTGGAAACAGGCAGACTAATTCCCCAACCTGGATTGCAATGCAGACACAAACCAACATAGCAGAGGGACCAGGAACAAGAGTGTACGAATGGGAACTCTACTGCTATCAAGAAGAAGCAGAGGGAACAGGGTAGTCAATCTGCTCAAACATCAGCTCATCATCTGCTCAATGGAGAATGCAAGCTGGGTCTCACTAGTAGGCAGTCTGAATACAGTGCTCATCTCTGAACTCATGTCGCCTAATTTCAGGGAACTGAGGTATAGTCAATGCAGAGAAGATCAGCACATCCAGCATCTCTCTTCATTGACCTTATGGCCATCACCAGGTTAATTTAGGTATTCTAGTTAATTCATCAACATTAGTTGGCACAAGTCTGGTTTTTAGTGGATTGAGCTAATTATTGCAATCATTCCTGATGTACTTAAAAAGAAAGCTCCACTGGTGATGTTTCAGGGCTCATTCACAAACTGGTACTCAAGATGTTCATGCTTCAGACCTATGAACATTACTCCTCATTACAAAACTTTGAAACCCAGCCATGCACTAATTTTAGCCTTCAGAGGGACAGAAAGTCTCAGAGGAACCAGTATCCAACCCTTTTGCTGAAAGGATTCTGACCAAAGGGACAAACTTAATCCCATTACCTCACTGCCGGAGGGGAGCTTCCCAGAAATTTTCCTGATGCAAGGGCAAAACAGCTGTTCTTTCATCTTTTTCTGAGTCATGCCCACAGCACCTCTCCGGAATGTGAATGTGCCTGGTTTCATGATGTGACAAGGTAATTAAGTGTTAATATGTGGATGCAAAGGGTATACAAGTTGCCAGATCGAGTAAATGCTGAAGCCAAGCTAAGGCGTTTACCAGACTTACAACACATTGCTGATATAGAGTGCTAATGTCCACACATTATTCCTGTTACACAAATAATTTTTACGGTAAAGACAAAGAAATTAACTTCATATTTGAATTTTGAATAGTTATTCTAGCAAGAAAGCAACCAGGACCCAATCCTGGGCACATGAGAAGCAATAGAAAAACTAGGACATAGCACTATTATTATGTAAATGACTATAGTGCAGTCAGGTGCCAGCTCAGAACTGGACGCTCCCCCATTAGCTCAATGCACTTGAGTTATAGGAGTCCACATATATATAGAATTATGTTACACATATAACAGCATTCTTTAGTTACAAAAAAGCAAATAGACAGAAGGTCACAGCAAAACTGTACCTGGTCTTTAAATATGTCTAATGCCATGAAAATGGCTGATTTAAGCAATTGAGTTCTACACAATCTCATTCAAAGTGCGTGTTATCCTCTAAATAAACATATTTCCTATTCAAATGCAAATGTTCATATGTTATAACAATGAACATTTGCATAACAGGCACCCAGTTCTGTAAACTCAGGTGCTTGAGTGGCAGGAGATGAAGCGCGTAGTTTGTTTTGGCTCAGGACAGCTGCTCTGGGCAAGGGAAGTATCCACTGCAGGAGGCTGCAGGCTCCCAGGCCCTGTGTGAAGATCACAGTGGGAATCTGCTAACCTGTTAAAAGGCCACCTTGGCCTTTTCACAGCTTCATAGCCCTCCAGCTGGCCCATTGGTCCCACCACAGTTGTATGTTTGATAGCTGTGCCACTGGCTGGCAAAGCCTCTGCCTGTCCTGCAGTCATTGTCATTGTCTTTTCTTTTGCTTTCTAATTATGCCTTTTAGAATCACAGTACTATTAGGCAGCATCGTTTGAGTAACTGAGTGACACAACAAAGCAGTGGAAGAAGAAGATGATTTTTAACTATTGGTATTTTGGAAGAGAAGACATAGATTGACATGAGACGCCAAGAGGTTGGGCAGTGTGTGGTTTGCAGCAGAAGAATGAAGAGACGAGCAAGGTCTTCAAGGTCATCAGGAAGTCTGTGGGTGCCGCTTCTGAGGATCAGGATCTCTGTACAACATCTGTATTGTCCTATCACTTCTCCTCCTTCTCCTTCATCAATTAACTGACTTGAGAAAATGAAGAGCAGCATGCATCAGAGAGCAGCTTACAGCGGAGGGACTCTTGCTTTTACAGCTATGTTAAGATGACCATTTGCAACTGTCTGACTGTCCTTACCCACATATACTGGGCTTTCAGTCCTCGCAGCTGAAGACATGCAATGAATAACCTAAAGAAAGCAAAACCTTCTTTAGTACAATACTCTGTGTGTCTGTGTGCGTTGTGTCTGAATTTAGATGAGACTCACCACGGTCTGGGTGGCTGGAGGCTGGGGTGCTGCAAACCCCACCCGCTTTTTGAATTCTGCGTGCAACTTGAGAGCCACCCACAGACCAGTGATGGTGAGAAGCGTTCAGCACAGCTGACTGCACGTGTAGCTGTTGCTGTCGCATGCCAGGGGGTGAACCTCATGCGACTGCCACATAAAAACATTCACAGCACCGAGCTAGGTTTTGACTGATGAAGTTAAACCTGTGGCTACCAAATTTATATGAGAAGCCTCTTACACCCCTAGCCATGAGTAACCATTAGCTTCAACGGGAAGAGGTCAGATGGTTCTGGAGCTGAAAGGGGAATTTCACAACTGTTAAACCTGGCAATGAGTCTCAAGTGTAATGGTGTATTCCAGAATTGCAACTTTTTAATGTCTTTAGTCAGTTAAAAATGAGTAAGAGAGCAGTATGATTTTGCAGAGTGTCTTGCCTCCTAGGGGATGTTACCTAAATGGTTTAGAATATCTTGTCAATTCATACTCATATAGGTTTACACTTTGCTTTGCCAAGATGGTAACAGAGATGTCCTCTTAGAGGAAGTTAAACTATAAAGTGAGGGACTGATTTTCTAGAGAGCTACACGGGCATGTTAATTACCAGATTTAATAAAAGGGTGATCTTTTTGTGCCTCAATTCTTAGGTGTCCAAATGGAAAGACTTTACAAGGGCTCTAATTTCCAGAAATGTTTGTAAAAAGAGGCCTCATTTTGGGCACTCTAGAACTGCATATATTCAGATCACTTGCCATCCTAATAAATGGGTCAGAAAATCCTAGAAATTGGAGAGGTACTGGAGAATTCTCCTTCTCTCTGATAATGCTGGATTGTAAACTAGTGTTACGCCACTGGGAAAAAAACAACGAAGGGAGCAACATGTTAGCTTTAGAAATCTCAGACATGATAAAGGAGTTAAATTAAAACTAAAAAAAAAAAAAAGGGTTTTGACAGGGATGGCAAAAAGACCAACAAAAAGCTGATCCAATATGCCATACCACCTAGTCTGGAAAAAGGAAGACAAAAAAGCATCCAGACTTCCAAAAGCCACCAACTGGCTCTAGCCTGGACAGGTAAGTGAGCAATTCATGCATTCACTGAAGGACTGGCAAAGGTCCTGCCATGGTAGCAACCTCCTCCCTAGCCCTGCTCTGCATAGCCAGGCTTTCTACCTATCCCAGTCCTACCTGCTGAAAAGGAGGAGCTTTACTCTGTCCATTCCTTATTTATAACTTGTCGAGAGCTAGGAGGGAGGGGTGAGCTCTCTGTGGGGCATCCTGCTGCTGCCTGCCCGCTGCCAGCCTCGCAATCACAACTACAAATGCCTCCCACGCAGCGTGGTGGCTGCCTTCGCGCTCTTGGGTTCCTCTGGCTGTTTGCAGTGGTAGAAGCAAAGACCAGAACCTATTACCTTGGGATTGTGGAAGAGAACTGGGACTATGCACCGTCTGGGAAAAACCTGATCACAGGACAAAACCTCTTAGTGGACAAGTAAGTCACTGGGGTCTCTGATAAATTGGAACTGTATCGACAGCTCCAAAGAAAATTGGGTACCGTGGTTAATGTTGCTGTAAATGTGTTAAGATGGCCTTTTTCTTGTTTTTCTTCCAGTGATGTTGTCATAGGCAGGATTTCAGCTTCAAGGCAAGGGTAGACTTTGGTTGACTTCTCTTCCATTGTGGTTGATTAAGCAATGTGATAGTTAGAGTGTATTTGAACGTGATGTTAAGGAACTGATATTTCTCAAAAAGTGTCAGGTAGTGGGTTCAAAATCCCCTGTGTGTGTTTCACGGAGATGCAGGTATTTCTGTGACTTGTTGTCCAAAGGCAAATGGCAGCTTTGCCATAACCAAGCACAGCTCTTTGCAATAAGACATAGAACTCTGTTTAACTGGCAAAATATTGTAAGTTTTCTTCCTGTGAGATGAGAAAAGTTGGGGGGCTTGGTATGACATTGTAGAATTCAGATGTGTATAGTACCTACAAATGAGATACAAGTAGGTGGTCCATATATCCCTGCAATGTATGCAACTGTGGAGACCTGCATTTAGGAAATCTACTTATCTAAGTGCTTAAATATACAACAGCAAATGGTCATGCTGAAGTCCCAGTGTTCACCCACGCTGAAACTGGAGTGTGTAGGCAAGCACTGCGATGAATTGTGCCTCGGCCAGTGGAAAACAGGCGTCCATTCTCATGCCCACACTGCTGGGGTTGGCTGTGTGTCCCTCCCACACCAGGAGAGCTGGCCTGGACATTGGATGGGGATGGCACAGACTCTTCGTGCCTCTCTACAGCGTGGGCTTCAAACATGTGTGGGAATATTTTTAAGATTTTATTGATATCTTTGGCACCCTAGAGATAGTTCGGGGGTCCTTCCTCTGAGTCTAGGCTTGGGGTTGGGGTGGGAGCTGTGAGCGAGTGAGGAGTCCTGGTGTCCATACCAGGTCTGGGGGGCACACTGGGAGCCAGATGCTGTGTCCCGGGAGTTAGAAATGGAAATGTCCTTTCTGACTTTTCAGGAAATCCCAAGCTATGCTGGACTTTTCTCTAGTGGCCAATAATTTCAGAATCACTCTCAGTTGGATTTCATAAAGGAAATTATTTTGCCACAAGCAGGAGGCAAGAAAGAGTTTTATTTTTCAACACAAATTTATGCTTATGCTCTCAACAACTAGAAGTCCCAGATAGCATCCAAGTCAATAGGTGTTACCTTTATAGGTAGAATTTGTTTGTTCCCAGCCCGTGAAAACAAGCTTTGCTGGAAAGGTTATTCTTCAGCTGTGTTAAACACCTGAATTTCTCACTTCCCTACTCTTTTTAGCAGAAGATAACTTTCTCCACTCCCTAAACTGGAAGACCTCTCACAAAAATTGTTCAGCTTTAAATGAAGGGCAGCTATTTGTAAAACCACCCCAATACCATAGAGAGATTGGAATCTGTTCTGTAAATTGTACTTTTAAGGCTGTCTGCACTTTGTGTTCCCTGAACATCAAGTGGCACATTTACTTTAAAGTCTGTGACATAAATGCGATGCCTTTTACATGGCATGACAGGGAGGGAAGATAGCTTATGTCTTCAGTCATTGCTGTAATGTAATAATTACAGAATGTTAATTCCAAAGGGTTTACCCACAGAGGATTTTAATGTAGACTATACATTCAAAGCTGGGGAGCTGTTTGCAATGAAGTCCCTACGTGCAGAATAATAAAGTGATTCTTGTAACTAGTTTACTCCATTTCCAAACTAAATAGTGAACCAGTAATAGCTATTTTGACTATTTAGCTCTTTAGGATAACCTCTAATGTAAATTTAGAGCAGTATACTAATGGGTTACTTTTCAGCTAATTAATTGGTTCCTATGGATATTATTAAAAAAGCCATTCCATCAACGAAGTTTAAGGATCAGTTCCTAGGTAGGGACAGGAATGCATTTTGAGCCAGCTGTGTTCTGCAAGCAGCAACGCTCGGGCTCGCTGAGCCTAGCGCTTCTCACCTTGTGATGCATCCCCACAGCACCCATCCGATGGGGCACTATCCCAGTTTTATTGACAGGGAAGGGAAGATAAAGAGATTGCAGACAAACTGATTATCTTTAAAAGAGTTGGTGCATACACACAAAGGAATGTTCCCTTTGATTCCAGCTAGCCCACAGAGATACAATCAAAACCATTTATTCTTCACTACTTAATAAAAATGCTGAATTAGCAAGTGTGTAATGGAAAGTGTTACATTACCTGGATCAGATAGTGAGATTTAAGAGATGATTTTCAGTGTTGCTGTGCCAAAGTCAATAATACCCTCCTCAGCCTTTAGTTTTTAGCAGTAAAGAGGAGAAAGGAGATTTTGGTAGCTGAGGCATGGGGCTGGAAATCAGGCAAGCTGGTTCTGGCACCAGGCATGGCTATGCTGCTCGGTTCCTGCTGTGCTGGTGCTGAGTGAGCTGCCTCCCGAGCCAGGAGCCGTAGAGCTGCATCAGCACCTCCCTGGGCGTGAGCTGAAAAGGCTGCCTCTCCTCAGAGCTGATTAACCCAAACTCAGCCCTGTGTTAACGTAACTATTCTGCTTGGATGCTAATTTTTATTATGCCTTGTGTTGCTGCAGTGCTCAAGGGCTAGCCTGTTGCTTGCACAGAGCAAGTATCTTGCTGTGCATCAGTGCTTCTTATGTAAAGAGAGTAATGAGGCTGTTCGCCTCTGCCATTTGTCTTGTCTACTTGAAGCCTCAAGCTGTTCCACTAATTCTCATAATTTGGAGTGTTATGAATGAAACCAAGTCATTTCACTCTCGGTTCTCCCTTTGAAAATTAAGCTGACATTTTCTGAAGCACACAGGACTTTGGAAATCACAGATCCAAATTATGGCCACTGAGTATAGGTGAGCTGGGAAGGTGTTCAGCATCCCCTCCCACCTGATATAACTGGTGAAAGAGCTGACATCATTAAACCGTGGTGGACTGGACACACAGCGTGCAAGGTGCTGTCAGTGCTGCCTGGGCGTGCTGCAGATCCCAGTGAGATTTTGTTGGTTAGGGCATGAATATTGCTGCAGTAGAAGGATGAGCTCAGACATTGCCTGCTCCCTTTAATGGTCACATAGGCAACAGCCTTTCAAGAGAAAAATACACCTAGGTGTTGTGGCTTGACATACATCAGTCTTTCCCTCCCTATTGTGGCTCAGCCCCCAGGATCAGAGTTTGGATGATAATCCCTTTAAATTAATTTGGTACTAGTTTATATGATGGACACTTAAATCTTGCTCTGCTGGTGGTAGATGTTAAGTTTTGCCTGATATAACAGCTCATCCCTTCTCTTTAGGCCACCAATCCTACATTTATCTGGGCCAAGTCTTGCACCCACCAACACTAACGGGTGATTTTTGTTACCACAGCATCAAACACAGTTTGTGCAACTTGCCTATGAGGAGATCCCACCCAGATAAATGACAGCAAAACTGTCGTCACAGATGCTAAACTAATGGCTGAGTCATCATGTGGCCAAATGACCCAATTGCATCAGCGGAGATGATCATTGTGGGAAGGGTCAACATCAAAAGGGCATTCGAGGTGAAATCCTGGCTTCTAATGAAGCCTGAGAGGAGTTTTATTATTGACTTCAGGGGAAGCAGAAGTTTATTCTAGGAGAGAAACCATTATAGCCACACTTAACCTCAGAGCTTTATCTCAGATTTTATGGGTTTGATTGACCACTTCTGTGGCTCGTGTGGGTCAGAAAAGGCCTAAAAAATCCTTTAAGGACATTGTGTCTCTCTCTTTTGAGGACATACAACTTATTTTGTTGTTTGATGCTTTGTGGTCAGGGTACCATCTACAAATGTGAGTTGGCACCACTGGTCCCCCTCCACTGGCCATCCCTCCAGCACAGACATTGCATTGGCCTTTGCACAGGAGTCACAGTTTGGCAGAGGGTTACCCTGAACAGGTTGCATGACCCAGGGGTTAAAATGACTGGGGCAGCCTGGAGCCATGGGCACTGTGCTGGCTTACTCCAGCCACAGGAAAAATGGGGAACTCTGAGAAAAAAAACCTGTTATAAACCCAGCCATAGAGTATATGAAGAGGGTAGAGAGTAAGGAAGGTTTCACCACCAACAGATTTTAGGGAACAAATCCATAAAGATAGTTGTTTAAATGGTTGTCAGTGTAAAATCTACGGGACTTCAGTGGAACAATGGTAATAAAATAAAGTTTGCATTTGCCTACAGTTGCACCCAGAGGCGTACAGTGGCTATCGGGCATGTTAACCACAGGAGAAAGTCTGGGACTCCACATCTGGTAGTTATTCGAAGTGCTGATTTTTCAGTGGTGATTACAGCAGCAAACAAATTCAGCAGGCTTTGAAATTGTATCAGTGAGGGATCTGGCTCCAGTCTACTGAGGAGCTGTTTGTTTGGCTACACAACATGTAGCTCTTTCTGTTTCTTACTGCGCACTAAAAAAAATAACCTCTGTTAGGTGGTAGCTCTGTTTCTTAAGATCAAAGGTAACATAAACATGGTAAAAATGTTGGCAAAATACTTTTTCTGTGTGATAAAAGAAATCGGTGTAGAAATTACACTTAACTCATGGTCCTACCCTAACTCATGGTTCTACCCTGAGATGGCCGATTATCTGCATGTCTAGTCTTGATTTGAAGTAGAATCTACATGACATTCTTCTTTTACTCTTTCTCTCATTTAGAAGAGTCATAGTGCTCATCATTGCAGGGAGACGGATGTCTTATGTTAATACTTATTTTAAGGAATTAGAGTTAATTCTTGTTGTGGTTTAACCTCAGCCAGCAACTAAGCACCACACAGCTGCTTGCTCACTTCCCCCCTCCCAATAGGATGGGGGAGATAATTGGAAGGGCAAAAGTAAGAAAACTCGTGGGTTGAGATAAGAACAGTTTACTAACCAAAATAAAATAAAATAAAATAAAATAAAATAAAATAAAATAATAATAATGATAAAAAAATTGTAGTAAAAAGAAAAACAACAACAACAAAGAGAGGAACGAAACCCAGGAAAAACAAATGCTGCAACGGCTCACGACCTGCCAACCAATGCCAAGTCCATCCCCGAGCAGCGATACCCCCAGCCAGCTCCCTAGTTTATATACTGGGCATGACACCATATGGTATGGAACAGCCCTTTGGCCAGTCTGGGTCAGCTGTCCTGGCTGTGCCCCCTCCCAGCTTCTTGTGCACCTGGCAGAGCATGGGAAGCTGAAAAGTCCTTGACCAGTGTAAGCACTACTTAGCAACAACTAAACCATCAGTGTGTTATCAACATTATTCTCATACTAAATCCAAAACACAGCACTATAGCAGCTACTAGGAAGAAGCCAAAACCAAGATAATTCTCTATTAATAACTGCCTGTACCACTCATGTGCATTGCCAACTTTTCTTGGAGCTTAAGAACTGTTGAGAGTAGTCAGCTGGCAAAATGAAATCAGGCACAGAAATAAAGGCAGGATTTGCATGGTTTTCTTAGTCTGAACAAGATTTTTTATGCCCCGATTCACGAGCCTGCCTACGTCTATATGTAACCTCAAGACTGGCCTGACTGGAGGAGATGAAGAAGGGAATTTAGGAAGCTTGCATGGGTACAGCTCCAGAGGATGGAGTATTCCCCTTTGCTGTAAGAAGTGGGACTGGCTGACCATCACGACTTTCTGCACATGAAGTGCAGTCTGACCACTGAGTTGGAGGGACATAGTAAAAATTTAGAAGAGCAGCTCTTACATCTGCAGAGGTAAGACCAGAAAGATGGAAGAGGATCAGGTAGCGATATCACAAAGTCACCAGGAGGATGAAGCAGTTTGAAGTGAGCAGGGGAGCAAGAAGAAGCAGGGAGAAGGTTTGTCTTCTTGTGACAAGAGATGAATGACAGATAGGAGACATTCTGGCAGGAGTGCCCAGTAGAATAGGCACACTGTGACCACTGGAAGAAAGAAGCAAAGGCAGATTCAGAGAATTGGGTGTGTCTAACCATTACAGCATTTGGAGAAGCCACTGCTGCGATAACACCCATGTATCCTTTCTATGAGCTTCCTATGGCTGATACCATTAGCTCCAGTGTGGGTAGTCTTTCTGCAAAGGACTTTAAGCACTGTAATGTGCAGCACAGCAACACTCGTGAAGAGGCAAAGAGCTACCAGCTACTTGCAAAGCTGAGGTGGGCACCCAAAAGTCCTCCTGGAAGAAATGGGGCAGCCTGGCACCTAGAGTGGGACTCACAACAACCAGTGTGCTCTGTTCTCAGGTTCTGAGGCCAACCAAAAGGACGTGCTGAAAACACATGTCTCTGTATAGGTAGAAGAACTGGGCTCTGCCCCTCCCAGACAGAAGGAGTGACGCCGAAGTGTCTGCACTCCAAGAAACTCCCCACCATCAGGGCATTCTGGGTAGGAAACTCTTCTGCCCTTTGGAGAGTGTGGATCTAGAAGGAAAGGAAGCTATGAAAGAGCCTGAGTCTGTAACGCAACAGCAAGGGCATCAGTGGCATGCAGGATTCGTCTTCCAGAGTTGATTGGTTGTTTTCTTTTGGCCAACAATTAAATAAAACCCATAATTAACCAGGACCAAGAGTCCAGGTTGCTCCTTTCATGCTGTGATCCCTTTCTTGCTCCATGACTCTTGCACTGCTTGATGCCCTGCATAGAAGAGCATCCCCTACATTGTGACTGGCTGCAGCTGATACCCATTGCACTGACAGTGGGCTCTGCAGCTCTGAATGGGTGGAGGATTTGAATGGGCCTCCTTTCAGAAAGCTGGCACTAAAAAGACTTCTTTTCCTGACTCCTAGATGGCTTTAAGTAGGAGACAGGCACAGATCTAGCCAACAGAGATGCTACAGAATGGCTTTAGGCACTGAGGAAGTTTCTGGTGCCTAAACCTACAGGGTTTTCTGAGGGTGATTTCTTGAACCTCAATATCTAACTGGATTTTGGGATCCCTGATCTATACATTTAAAGGAGTTAGGCTCATATCAAGCGTTTGACAAAGCCTGATCAAGAAGTGCATTTTTGTGGGGTACAGTTCTCCTTCTGCAGGAGAGACAGTATATCCCAGGGGTGTGAAGTTATGGGAGAGTGTGCAATGTTGTCTGTTCGGAAAGCCAAGGACATGAGGGCACTGTCATCATGGGGAAAGCACAGTGCCACTGCAGCATCATTTGAAATATTTGGTGGCTGATGAAAATGGAAAGAATTCTGCTGAAAAATATCTCCTGAAAATAAGTACTTTCTGAAAAAAATCTATGTGATTTTTTTTCTAGATAAAATTTCTTATAAACCATTTTCTGAATCAATTTGTAATTCAAATTAGGGCATAGCCACATGAATACATTGCCATGAGGTAAGGAAGCATATGCATTTACACTGCACTACTACTGACACCACCTACTACTCTGTGGTAAGGGCTCTTGTAGCAGCTCTTCCCTCCAGGCAGTGGAAGGTATCTTCTCCTCAGTGAGTGTGGTGTGACTTGCCAGGTCTCGCTGTGCACACAGACAGTTACTGCAGACCTGCTAATTCACTGAAAATCCAGACTTCTTGTCAACTCATTCCTTAACCATGCTTTTGGAGTGTATTTATCTGACATACGCTATTCTGTGAAGAAGCAGACTGAGAAGCTTCTGTCCTTCTCCCTCCATCCCAGCCAACTGTTTCTGCCACAGCAGATCATTGACAACATTTTAATTTGTGCCAAGATAGCTCTTGGTTTGTTATAAAGCACAATTTTTAAATGAAAAAGCGTTCTTTTTGGAGGCTTTTATATCTGGATCACTTCAGGGATCTGGTTTAGACAGTGGCCATGGAGGTGTAATGACCACAGATGGGGGATGTTGTGAGTTATGGTGTCAAGCAGAGATGGCTTGAAAAGGGGAAGCAGTGGATCTTATGGTGAAGAAATTATAGCAAATCATACCTTTCAACTCATATGACATCCAACACTTAGGTTGCTGGCACTGCACAAAAGCACCTAAACATAATGGGTTCAAGCAGGTGAGCTGGCCAGTCACAAAAACTCTCCATAAATATGAAATTGCTGTATTTCTGCCAGTGATACTTCAGAAAAATTTAGCTCAGCTTTTTTATGAGTTTGTTAGGAATTGTGAAAGTTCAAACAATCTTCAGGGGATGCAAAAACTCATGGAGCATTCAACTATGGTGAAATTGGTCATACAGTCCACTGCTGGTTGTGTAGCAAAGGGGTTCATTTCTACCCTCTTTGTGTGGGATATTTAAGGATGAAGAATGTGTATCATACTTGTCAGCTGTAACCTGGAGAGAAGTAAAAAAAAAGATTTTCTATCATAACAGATGGGATGAATGTGGGTTGCCAGTATGATGTTAAAGTTAAAAGGGCAAAACTAATTTCCAGTTGTGTAAGAAATATTGACTGGGAGCACCTCTGGCTTTAGCTGGAATATTAAGGGCCTATTCTGTGAAGTTCTTGTGTTCAGACTTCAAAAGAGATAGAGAAGTATTGGAAGGCTTTCAGAAAAGAGCTTTGGGAAAGATTTGTGGCATAAAGAATGTCAGTGTACTTGGTTTGTCCGGAAGAAGGATAGGAGGCAATTTAGTCAATGAATTAAAACTTAAGCAAGTGCCTGCATAGAAAAGAAGCTCTTGATGGTATGTGGCTTCTTTGATCTGAGAGAGGGCTTGATGGGAACTGGTGGTTGGAATGTGGAGCTAGATGATATTACACTACAAACGCAATTCAGGATTTGAAGGGAGCAGGTATTTAATAGCTATAATATGTCAACCACTGACCATATGGTGGGTTCTCCATCACTTGAAGTTGCTATAAACATAGACTCTGGAATGTAGAAATGATGCATTTCATGCAAAAAACATTTCATGCTGTTCTTCTGGAGTGTCAACCTAGTTGATTAGATTCACTCTTATTGGATTTTGAAAAAGCTTAATTTGGTTTTCTTTTCCTTCTGAACAGTCATGCTTTCAGATGTGAGGTTTCAAACCTTCAAAAGAGGGAGAAGCTGCTAAAACTGTACAGAAAGGCCTGAGTGGCTGGTCCTCAAGTGAAGACTTGTAGTAACTGTGCTAAAGACTGGACCTGCAAGTAGGATTACTGTTGCTGTACGGAAAGGGGCTTGGACCCTGCTAGTGCTGTCCAGGTTTACTCCTCAGCTTTTATTCCACCAGCTATGGGCTATGTCCCAGGGAACTGTTTATCTGCACTGCAAGCACCAGTTATTTGATCAACTCTTAAAGGAGTTTCTTTGCCTCTAAATTATTTTCCCTTCCCAACACTAGGTTTGCAAGTGTGTATGCGACAAGAGGAGCCAACCGGATAGGACGTGTGTACAAAAAGGCTATTTTTAGGCAATTCACAGATGACACTTACTCCCAGGAGATCCCCAAAGCAGCCTGGCTGGGCTTCCTCGGGCCAGTCCTGAAGGCAGAAGAGGAGGATGTCTTTATCATCCATCTAAAAAACTTCGCTTCCCGCCCATACTCTGTGCATCCGCATGGGGTCTTCTATGACAAGGACTCTGAAGGTAAAAGCTGGTTTGCCTTTTCCTCTCCTTTTCCCCTGGAGTAGCTAATATCATGGCTAAAAGTTTGTCCAAGTATTTATTGTTCTGGCCATTGACATCAGAGGACTTTAGATCACCCTCTCATAAACTCATCAGTAATTGCAGCTGATGACTAAAACCAGGAACAGCCTCGTCTCTTAAAACTTTTTGCCACAGACCTTCCACGCCTGGGATAAATCCAGTACTGAAACAGGTTAGGTGGGTCTTTTTTCCTGAATTATTTTCCTGAATTATAAGTCATCGAAGCATCTTCCCTCCTTCCTTCTACTTCTAGCCTGTTTGAATGGATGGTGTTCTTGTAAGTAAATGTTTTCCTCTCTATAGGGCTATAACAGGCATGATTACATTTTCAGAATCCCAACCCTATGCATGTGTGTTTTGGTTAGAGGACGGTATGGATTTGCCTACATTCATTACTCTCATCAGTTTTCTGCGAGAAGACACGCAATGACAAAATGTGTAGGTAACTGATGAGAGTAAAGAGCCAAGGAAAATTAGAGCCTGTTAATGCATTTTTAAAGCTTTGTCTACTAATAAAGAATGTATTTTAACTCTCAACATTTTTTTCACGGTTTTACCAGAACTTCTGAATTTTTTCACAGTTTCTCAGTGATTCTGTTTGTGAGTGCTGTTATTATTTTATAAATCCATTATAAGATAGAAGAAATTACACATTTATTTAAGGAAAAGAGTTAAGGGGGGGCTAAAAGCTTCTTTTCTCTTTTTAACGTATTAGGAGCACTTTACCCTGATGGAACTGGTGGTAAAAGCAAAGAGGACGACTTTGTTGTTCCTGGTGGAAATTACACGTACACATGGCCAGTAAGGAAAGATTATTCCCCAACTTTGGCAGACTCAAACTGCTTGACTTGGATTTACCATTCTCACATTGACACACCAAGAGATATTGCATCTGGTTTAATTGGGCCACTGCTGGTTTGTAAAAAAGGTACTGAGCTAGAAACACTGATAAAGCAAGCCCCTCTGCCAAGCTTGGCATCTTAACAGTCATTTTTGCTTACAGGTATAAACATGATGGTCTAGAGTCTATCCCTACATAGCCCATAAAAAGGGGCAAGGAATAGCTGGGCCATTCCAGGAGCATCCCAGGGTAGGTATTGTAGCTCTGGGACAACCCCCTTCCTGCTCCCCTTTGCCTTCACGAGAGATTTGCCTCGGCTGGTGAAGGGACTGCAGTATGCTCTGTGGCCAGCCGGTCATGGCCGAGACCAAAAATAAGTTTTCCCAAACTGGGATCATTTCAGGATGAGCAAAGGACTCATTGCCCAGGAAATGAAATTAGGGCTGGGTGACTTCAGCACTGCCAGTTGCATATTTGAAACCCCAATGTTCTTTGTCGTTTTTTCCCCATATGGATTATATATTTATTTTTGCTCACAAGTTGTATATCACAACCATATGGGAATGTGCGCTGAGCAGCTGAGGTGACAGTCTGTCCCACGTACTTCATAGTCTGCTAATTTTGGAGAGGAACCATCAAGGACCATGTACCAGCCCTCTCCCCTCTATCAGCTGAGCCGTCACCCCCTCTCCCCCTAAGACACATACAACTCTGCCACCTCTTCCCAGTACCTCCTGCAGTAAAAAAACAGCCCTGATTTTATATACAGAACATATAAGTGAAGCAGTTTTATATATGAATAAGATAAAGACTTCAATGTGGAAAGGACAGGCCTGGTCTCCAGCTTAACTCACACAATTAAAATGTCTCAAACTTTTATTCTCTTGGAGAGCCTTTGAAATCTGCAGAACTGCCTGAATATGTGGAACTGAGCTGGTAACTGTGGGATAATACATGAAGCTAGGAGATAGGATATTCAAAACAATCCTAGCCTGAAAGGCCAGGCTATCTGCAGGTTCGGTCTTGAATTCATCAAGGTGGATATCTGCATGATGCTACTGCTGTAGTCCTCTGTCCAACAGTGGTGGGTGGCTCCTTACAGGACTGACAGCAAGGCTCTAGGGCTCCCTCCCATAGGATACAGGGGAAGTAAAAGTTTTCATGGGTTCAGAAGTAGACCGGACAATTAGATGAAGTCTAAACCTGCCAAAAGTTAATAATAGACTACTTAATATTGCCACTCCTATAGTCTCAGGTTCTTCCCTAAATGGTCACTCAGATAATGGTACTGAACTTAACCTGAATACATTATATTCATCCTGCCTTCAGCCTTTTAAAATTTAAGTATCTAGTCCTAGATAATTGTCGAGGCTTCCTCGTTAGTCCATGGAGAGTGAGCCACATTTAAATGGCCATTCTGAGGGTATGGTTCACCAGTCGTTTCAATGCAACAGAAATGCAGGCTAGCTCTTGCTGCTCCTTAATTCCTGGTCAAAAAAAAAGTCACTGGTTTCTGGCTGGATCAAGCCCATGACCTGGCTCACTGTGTAGGCACACAGATGCTAACACTGACTAAAAGGCAGGTTGAGTGCAGTGGGCCAAAGATGGGGAAAATGGGACCGCAGATATTGGCAGGTACTTGTGCTTATGTCAAATCAAAGAGATCCTGAAATATCAGCTTGACTTGGACGAGATGAACTGCCTTCTGGAGGCACTTGTCCGTTCAAAGGCTGTTGGAGGGGGGTCAAGATTTCTTAGAAGAGCAAAATCAGGTGAGATTCATCCTGCCCTATAGATCATGGGCAGAGCATTGTATTTCCTTGAGTGCTCCCAAGTTATTGTCACTTTTAAATTCAATCCCCTCCAAGGCTTTTTTTATCACTTTCCTTTTCGTTTGCAATTTAGGAACTGCAGATGAGACCTCAATAGAAGGGACTGGTGCTGCTAACGCTTTTGCCCTGATGTTTAGCATTGTAGATGAAAACTTCAGCTGGTACCTCGACGAGAATATAAACACCTTCTGCTTAGAACCAGCCACAGTTGACAAAGAGGATGAAGGTTTCCAGACCAGCAACCGAATGCATGGTGAGCAGGACTCTTGAGCAAATGGTGACCTACAGCAGTGGCCAGGATTTTTTCATTTCACAAGGGACTTTCTGTCCCTTGTGATGTCTCTCCTTTATCTGTGTCAGCAAGGAATGGGTCAGGATGTTGAAGAACTGTGTTGATAAAAAGCCTCTCCCTAAATACAGCACAACATAGTGGTTTGCAGAAAGGAAATTTAGCTTTCATGCCCAGCTCTGCCACTTGTTTAGCATTTTATCTTAGGCAACAGATTTAAGCCATCTGGTGCCTGTTTGACCAGCTGTGAAAAGAGAAAAGCAAGCTGCAGAGCACTTTGAGATGTGTGTATTGGAAGAGTCCAGCATTTCTCAAAGGGCCTTGTGGATAGTGGGCTGGCTGGTACAACCACTCCTGCCCTTCTGAGATCCATTGGCCAATAGTACTTTGTACCATTTGGAGGTCCGGTGTAAGAAGTTAAATCCAGATATTTCTCTGTATTTTGCTTGTTCCATGGAGCCTAAGAGCTAAAATATTTTGCAAAATATGAGTCTCATTCTCCTAGTGTCATTGTCAGGTGTGGAAGCTGAGGAAGAGAGAGCTGACTAGTCTGATTTGACTGATATCATAATTTTAAAATCTAAATTGCTTAAGCCTGGCATATAATGGTATATTTATGACTCAGAATAAGAGGAAATAGATTTCAGACATGCAAAATAGCTGCAGAACAAGTTAACTTCATTATCAGGCCTTTTTGGTGATGACTTGGCCTTTGCAACATCTTGATATCACCCAGGAAGTTTTCCACAGACCCAACCAGAGAATTTGGGCCATTTGATCATCCAGAGCTGTAAGCTGTATGTTCAAAATGTTACTTTTCATCAAGGAGCCTGTGAGGGCCTTATTCAGTGTGGACATTCAGACAGTTTCTTTTCTGGGCCAGGAGAGGATCATCCTTAGAAATGGGGTCAGAGGCACTTGGCACATCTCTTTCACCTCTCATAAAGTCTCATACTTTTGTTTTTAGCTATTAACGGTTATATTTATGGCAATCTCCCCGGCTTGGAGATGTGTGCTGACACTTCCATGTCCTGGCACTTGTTTGGCATGGGAAGTGAGATAGATATCCACGCTGCGTATTTCTACGGCCACACGTTCACTAGCAGAGACCAGAGGGCAGATGTCGTCGGTCTGTTCCCAGCAACGTTCATCACAGCGGAGATGACTCCCGGGAACCCTGGGAGGTGGCTGATAACGTGCCAGGTTAATGAGCACTTACGAGGTATGCTGCTACAGACCTCCCTGATCCTTTCAGAAGTCCCAGCCTCTATTATGCTTGGAAAACAAAACAGAGAGATGTTTCCAGGGGAAGCAGGATTTGACACTTTTTTGTGGCTAACTGAACACCTTGGAACTATTTCACCAGATAAACATCATGAATATGAGTTTAGTCACCAGTGGAAACATGTTGGGCCAAATCTTTAGCTAGTACAAATGACTTAGCTGTGTAATTCATATCACGAAGGCTTGCTAGACCCAGCGCTGACACCACGCTTTCTATGTAAACTGGAGATTTTGATGAGCAATGAGAGGAGCCTTCATCATCACTTTTTGTTGTAGATAAGTACTTACGCATAAAGAAAAATCATGCCAGCTGAACACTTCATAGCTTTTTCCTTTACAGAAATCAAACAAAAATTGGCAGTGTTTTCAGAAACCTTTACGTGAAGGAATTTGATGGTGATGTGATATTTGTGTCATGCGAGAGCCTGAAAGCACGTATCATAAACTAGGTCTCATGACAGCAGGCAATGTATAATTATCATATCAGAGATGAGTTGGGAGAATTTTTACTTTTAAAAACTTGCACATTGATTTCAGCAAGATGTGCATCAGGCAAAACAGACTTGATTCTGGCAAGCAACAAATATCTTTAGTGTGGTAATAACCAGCCTTTCTATTTCAACGGAAGTCAAGGGATGATGATGCCATTTTGCACACTTCAGGACGCACTCTGACCCCCAAAATCATTCTACCATCCTTACCCAGATTAAAGAATTGAGTAAATAGCCCCGCTAAAGAGTGTCATTGATGTCAGTGGGTTTCACCTGTGGCATAAAGTGCCACCTTGCAAGAGAAGGGTGCTAGCATCTGGCCCAGTGTCAGCAGAGGAAGTCTTTAAAAATAGAAATTTACCCTAGTAATTGTTTCCAATCCATGTAGCTCCTAGAGAGTTTTGAATGTGCATTTGTATCTATGAGATTGCTGACTCTGCAGCTAGCCAAGGGCTGTCTCCAGACTCTTTCTTCTCCCAGGTGGCATGGAGGCACTGTATGATGTTCAGATCTGCCAAAAAAACCTGTCTCGGCCTTCACCACTCAGTCACAAGAGAAGATATTACATCGCTGCAGAAGAAGTGCTCTGGAATTATGGACCTGACGGTTATGATAAATTCACTGGGCAGGGTTTAAACGCCACTGGCAGGTAAGCTTTCTTGTCTGCTCCTGTTGTGCTTTAATTTCAGGAGTCTGAGTTGAGACTTCCTCAGTGATTCACCAGGGCTAGGTCCTGCACTGTTATTAATTTTAATTGAAAGGGGCAGGGAAGAATGGATTTAAACAACCTTGTCAGGAAGTTAGATTTGTAACTGCGATGCTCAGAGTTGCCTTCCGGAAGCACTTATCTTGCTCCATTAAGTCCATGGAGAAAGTGAGCCCTGGTGAGGAATGCAAAGTTCAACAGAGTTAATGACCCTACGCCGAGACTCCTCAGGCAGCTTTCACACTTACAATCAGTGTATCTCAGAGGTGCCATAATGGTAGATTTTTTTCCCCCTGTTGTTACTGATGAAGGTGAATTGTATTACAGTATCTCCCAGGAAAGCTAACGAGGATTAGAGACACATTGTGCACAGGTAACAGCACAGGTCTTGCCTTAAAGTAGTTAGAGATAAGTTAATATAGATGTCTCCCTAAGAAAATTGGGGTTAAACATATGAAAGTCTAATGCACAATGAATGCCCATTTATTAACTAATTTATAACTGTAATTCAGACCAGTAATGTCTCCCTTTGTCTGCTAGAAATGTGTATGCAAGCTAGTAACTTGGGGAGTCATTTCTCTTGTGTCTGGAGTAATGACTTTCTCTGAAACGAAGGGTTCTGCCTGAACCTCCAATTATTTAACCAGTCCGATTTGTTAATTCCACAGTGAATCTGCAATATATTTCACACAAGGGACTGACAGAATAGGAGGGCAATACTGGAAAGTTCGTTATGTGGAATATACTGACGCAACGTTCAGTGAGAAGAAGATTTGGCCAGAGGACATGAAGCACTTGGGAATACTTGGTACAGTGACTATTTTCCCCTCCTGTCATTACATTAGTTTGAATGCAGATCCACTTGGATCCAGCAGGGAATTTTGTGCATGCAGCTGCCAGTCAGTCCTCTCTTGTTTAGATGGAAATATGTTAGAGGGTAGTTCTTCTAATACCTTCCCTCACTCTCTTTTTTTAAGGCCCCGTTATAAAAGCTGAAGTGGGAGATACAGTGCTAGTTACTTTTGCCAACAAAGCCAAAAGAAGCTATAGCATTATGGCCCACGGCGTAAGCTTCAGCAAGCTGTCAGAAGGTGCTCCTTACGTAGATGGTAAGTTTTGACTGTATTGCTGTATCGTCACATCCAGAATACCTGAGTCTAAAGATCTTCTGTGGATCTGCAGGTTTGCTCTTTTTGTGGATGCTAAGGCACAGAAGGGATGATTCAATTAGTTTGTATCTACCCTACATGTCATAACCCATGAGACTCCCCAGTCTGCCAATGTGCTGGTTCTTCCCCTTGGACATGTGCCAGACAAGGCGTCTAAAACTAGCTGAGGTCCATGTTGAGCAAAAGTCACAAGCACAATCCAATTTATATTAGTTCTAATCTAATATCGCTCAACTGCAGTCAGTGGATCTCCTCTGGACATGCTCCAGAAGTATGAAGCTTAGGATCTGGCATGATGCCCCTGCTGAGTCTTTGGATATAGCTATCCACATGATCTGGGTTGCTTCACTCCTGATTCTCTAATCCAGGTCGGGCATTGCCCTTGCTTCACTGTCAGGATAGTCAGTGTCGGAGGCAGCTTTTATCTGATTGACCTGGAATGTGAAGCAGTGATAATCCTTATTAATCCTCATAAATATGTAAATGCTGAAATGGAGCATTTACCAAAGGCTTCCTCTCATTTTGTGCAAGGACAGGATCTTTATCATTAAACGTAAAATGTCATATTTAATTGGTAGGCACCTTTTCCAGTCAGTGACAAGAAACAAACCCTTCAGAGGGTGAGAAGTCCCATTTACTTTGAACACCTATTTTAGGAGACAGTAGGTCACCCTCTGGAGACATGTTTCTCTCTCCATCAACTACAGAAGCAGCCTAGATTTTGGGTTAGGGACTAAGCTTTAGATGGCTCAAGTAAGGTGAGCTGAATCCCATCCACAGTGTCTACAGAGATAATATTGTGGTCTCTGAAAAAGTTTTTGCTGCATTTGCAGCAGTGAAAAGAAAGCTAGGTTTCTTGTTATCTAAATTGCTTTGTTTCCACTGCAACACATCAGAAAGAAACTCATGGGACATAATCCCTCTTTTGAGAACTGTGCTAAGAGAAATAGGTCAATATGTAAAACTCATAATATCATACAATAAAATCAATGCAAAAGGCTTCATTAAATTCCGTTGTCTCTAGTTGCTGACCTTGCAACACAACAAATTTGCCAGCAGTCCCCAATGCATCACGAAACAACTGGCTTGAGTTCAGCCTTAAAGTTATCTGCACACATCCTAATGCCTCCCATGTCAGATGTAGTTCCCTGATGGGAGTGCAGCTTCCCTCTGCTCGCAGTCCTGTCGTGCTTTCATTTAACACTCCCCAGTAATAGCGCCCATCAGCATTGCACACTTTGGTGCGGAGCAAAATCAAACCAAATCCTACAATTCAGCAGCAGTGTGTGCTGCACACCTCTGGGTCTTTGGAGAGGAACCTGACTCCAGATTCATCAACAATCTTTCTGCCCCTTCTTCTCTCCTTGTAACCCTTGTGTCTTGGATTTCCATCATACCTATCTACAAGTGTATACATGTAGAGGCCCCACAGGGGCTGTAGGTTTACACTGAAGGTAAATGATTTTTCAAAGGCTGTGCATTGTCTGAGTGCAGCTTATTCATGTGAAAATACTGTACATAAACATACCTACAGACATCTACAGATGTCTGCAGACATCTTTTTTCAGTCGTGCTCTCAGGAAATACTCTTCCATGTTGCATTTGACATTTGCCCAATCTCAGAGGGTTTTTAACTCAAATCAACCGTCCCCTTATTGAGCACTGTTGCAGGATGAATCCAGTAGTATCAGATCCTGTTGAAGCAGTACTTTTTACTTTGTATTGCAATTTGGGGCAAATAGTATGTGTTCATATGTCATACTGCTATTTTGACTCGTATCTAAGTTTTCAAGAGGATTCTCTTGGAGTATTAGGGAGGAGTATCAGATCGGTGCAGTCTGTAGCTGTGTCGTGGTTTAACCCCAGCCAGCAACTAAGCACCACGCAGCCGCTCGCTCACCCCCCCCACCGGCGGGATGGGGGAGAGGATCGGAAGGGCAAAAGGGGAAAACTCGTGGGTTGAGATAAAAACAGTTTAATAACTAAAGTAAAATAAAAAATAGAACAGTAGTAATACAAAGCAAGCGGTACACTGTACAATTGCTCACCACCCGCCGACCGATGCCCAGCACATCCCCCAAGCAGCGATCGAACCCCTCCCCGGCCAACTCCCCTGCTTATATACTGAGCATGATGCCATATGGTATGGAATAGCCCTTTGGCCAGTCTGAGTCAGCTGCCCCAGCTGTGCCCCTCCCAGCCTCCCGTGCCCCTGGCAGAGCATGGGAAGCTGAAAAGTCCTTGACCAGAGTGAGCACCACTTAGCAAGTACTTAGCAAGAACCAAAACATCAGTGTATCATCGACATTGTTCTCAACCTAAACCCAGAACACAGCCCCATACCGGCTACCAGGAAGAAAACCAACTCCATCCCAGCCAAAACCAGGACAAGCTGCCAGACACATTGACTGTGCTGAGAAAATCCAGTCAATGGATACCTAAGTGTTAAACAAAATTTCTGATTTGATCTTCCTCTTAGCAAAGACCAGAAAGGCTACTTAGCACTTTTTTTCTACAAAGGGTGCAGGGCTGATCCCTTTTCCCAACTTTCCTTTCAAGTCTCTTTTGTAAGTCCTCTCTGAGTGGATACCAACACTCTTTTACAGTGGCTAAATTACACAAGTGGTGCTACATCCACCCTATGCACAGCAGCAGACAATAGCACAAATCCTTTAAAAGCAGCTTCCAAAAAAAGTAATAGCAACCACCCTTTGGAGACTCTGGCAGAGGTTCCTGTGCATTGCCACAAAATCAAAAAGAAACAATTACCAGGATCAGATTTGTTCTGAATTTCTAAAGAGCCACAGCTGCAGCTCCACTCACTGATGTAATTGCTTTGTTGGTGCTTAATGAAAAGCCAGAGTCTGTGTTTGTGCCACAGATGAATCTCATGATAGGGCAGGTAAGCTACAAACATTAGAAGAAGCCATTTAAGCACAAGGATGAGCTCTGCATGTCTTGTCTGACTGAATCCAGATAATCCAGATAGCGTTGGAAGGTGTCTGGGTGAAGCAGCTAAACTTGTTCTGCAGGGAACAGGCCTGTTCCCATGGCACAGGACTCCGGTGAGATGTCCCCATGGCATAAGTGCCCAGACTATGGGATGCTGCTCGAGCTGCAGCTGCAAGGGGGAGCTTGTCCGCAGGAATCAGCAGCTAGGTCTGTGTCCCAGCCAATGCTTGTATTCAGGAAGACAAAACCTTCCTGTAACCTCGGTGCTTCTCAATTTTCTCTCTGCAGGCTATCTGAAGCCAGGAGCCCATGTTAAGCCAGGTGAAACCTTCACATACAAATGGAGGGTGCCTGAAAATGGAGGTCCAACAGAAAGTGACCCCCCATGCCTGACCTATCTGTACTACTCAGCCACTGATGCTGTCAAGGACACCAACTCGGGCCTCGTGGGGCCTTTGCTGGTCTGTCGGAAGAACACGCTGAATCACGATGGGACACAGGTGCCCAACATGGACATCTGCTTGTCCCTAACAGCAGGGTGGTGCACTGCGGGGGGTTCCCATATGAGCCAATTTGTCCAGTTCCCAGCTCAGTTTTAAGAGATTAAACAAATGTCATTCCTCTGGGTAAAAGCTGACCTAAGGGGATGGTTAGGAAGATGAAACTGTCATTCCCTAGTATTCTGGCTCATCCCTAGGTTTTCCAGCTTTTCCATGCACGTATTAGCAATGAATGCATCTTTCCATCCTAAGTGATGATCACTATTTATCCTTCTGGCTGATGGAAGAGTGCCAATCCCTGTCTCTACAAGGACGTTAGAAGGCAGCTGCAATTTTCCAGGGAAAGAAAGCTTTGTTAAAAAAAAAAAAAAAATTTACTTGGGTAATTCTGCACAGACTTTTTTTTTTAATGTCTTGGCTTCCTTCTTGGCTACAGAAAGGAATAGACAGAGAATTTTACCTCCTCTTTTCAATCTTCGATGAGAATGACAGCTGGTATCTGAACAAGAATATTGAAGCATTTACTGGAGACCCTTCAAAAGTAGATGAAAATGATGCAGGTTTCAAGGAATCCAACAAAATGCATGGTATGATATATCTAATATCTGTTAATGATACCTTTTCTTCAGTCATATTAGGAAGATGAGCTGGCAGATTTTATCATCATTCATAGCCGAGTGCAGTGCATTGGCGGGTGAGGTGCAAAGCTGTCAGTCAGCTTATGGTCAGCTTCTGATGCCTTTGGAGTGCATGTTGAAACCCCAGTCACATTAGCAATGAATGCATCCACCTACCAACTACACGTGGAGAAAGGGAACAGAGTGTAGCTTTTAGATGCAACACTTGGGTCTATAAAAAGGCATAATGCCAGAGTCAGGCACCAACTGCAGAAGAGGCCAATGTTCACTGGTGATTTAAATTTCACTGCTGGCCTTGGCACTGACTCAGACAATGAAGGTCCACCTGCTCTGCTCTGCTCTGCCAGCTCCCACTTGGGCAGTGACCACCTCTGGAAGAGGAGAAGCAAAGACTAGGGGGATGGCCAATAATATTTTAAAACATCACTTCTGGATGTAAGTATCCGACTTCAGCACGGACCTCCTCCAAGTTATTCCTGACATGACAGACTTGAGCAAATCACATAACCTCTCTTTGCTTTAGTTTTCTGAAGAGCACTGAGAATATATATTGTCAGAGAACCTTGGGGCTTTCTGGACCCATCTATTTTATTCTTCCATTATGAGGTGGTATCTCATACTAAAGTTTTGTTCTGCCATAATATCTTTCATCCAGTGACCACAGAGAGCATTTGAGTATGAGGGAGTTTAGCCTCATAAGACCCTTGTGAAAGAAAGAGATACACTTTGGAAGTAAAAGTGAAAATCAAAGGTAAAAATCACATAAAAAGGCTCCACCAGAACTGAATTTATAACTCAGCCACTTTATGGCCCATTCCATGGCCTTAATGATCCAGTTATACATTCTCCAGGCTGAAAGGAGGTACCTAATTTATAAACTTAATTGATGTCTGCGAGGCACCCTGAAAAGCTCAGAAGAGAAGTGCTATATCACTGCAAAGGGCTACTACAAGTTTTCACAGGCTAAAAAAAAGGTAGAAGCTCAGAGTTTATAGGAACAGCATTTAGATATTAATTTGGTGTCAGCCAGTGCTACCTTTGCTTCACAAAATGCCCCTTTAATTAACGTTGTGACTTTCTGAGTCGTCAGTCTCTTGCCAGGAAGGTGGTAGCAGGCTCTGTGATGAGTTTCCATTGACCTGCTGCCAACCGGGCTCTTTCCTTCTCCTCCAGCTGTCAACGGTTACTTGTTTGGTAATCTGCCAGGCCTGGCCATGTGCAAGGATGACAAGGTCTCCTGGCACCTCATCGGGCTGGGCAGTCACTACGACATGCACGGGGTTCATTTTCAAGGAAACACCATTGACCTGAGAGGGACAACGAGGGATGGGCTGGCCTTGTTTCCTCATTTATCGGGGACAGCGCTGATGCAGCCAGATCGTGTGGGTATGTTCTTAAACTTATCTTGGTGGTTTGGCACATGCAGGAATCAGGCAGCCAAAATAACAGTCGGTGAGATGCTCCGCTCTGCACGAGGGAGCCTGAAAGCGTGGAGACTGTGGGGACCTGGCGTAGCTGAGAATTCAGGCTGGTCTGCTTTTCTGGGAAGGTGCTATAAATCAAATATGTATGTGCACCAAAGAGCAGAGGCTTTGACGACCTTGGGATAGGCAGAGCAGCAGGCAGAGACATCGCTAAGGGGATGCTCATAGAATTTCCATAACTCTCAAAACAGCCTTTTTTAGCAAAGATAAAATTCACTGCTATGTAGATAATCAGCATCATTTAAGGTCTTGGCACCATAGAGCTTGTGGTGACTAAAGGAGATGATTGGTGCATATCCATCTAATCAACTAGTTTCTCCTTCAGTCCCCTTAATTTTTCAAAGCCAGTGAGCTCTGAGTGATATAAACATCCCCTCACTTGGCTTTCCATACAGCATCACAGATTAATCGAGTTCGCTTCAGGAGAGATCAGAGATGTACAAGGCACAGGACCTAATTTGCCAAGCTGCTTTTAAAAGTTTTTTTAAATTGCCTAAATCTCATGTGCTTTCCTTTCCAGGCACATTCAAAGTGGTTTGCAGGACTTTTGATCATTTTGTGGGTGGGATGAAACATCTCTACGAGGTCAGCAGCTGCCGTAATACCACTCGAGCCCAGCAGCAGCATGGAGCCATGAGGCTCTACTACATCGCTGCAGAGGAGGTGGAGTGGGACTATGCCTCAAATAAGAGCTCAGCACCGAAGATTTACAACATCAGCAGCAATGAGGAAAGGTACCAAAGGAAAGAGCGCTTGTGGGCATGGGGCACCCTCATAGTGGAGGGGGAACTTTGAAGCATCCCTTCATGAAGCCAGCCTCGTACTTCTTAGGAGGCACTCTTTGCCAAACAAAATAAGAGAAAATGTAAAATATATAAATGTAAAATATAATGTGGCAGCCTCTCAGACTAGACTACTTCATAGGCAGCATTTTCAAATGTTTTCATCTCAGAGTGTCTTGTAATGCCGTTGAAGCCAAGAAGGCTTCCAAGTCCCTAAATCTATGTGTGTGTTCCAGCCCTGGCTCAACCCTACAATGATGCCCCCCAACCCCCTCCTCTCCCTTCCTTCCCCTCCCTAGTCTCCCCATCCCAGTGCTCTGGTTTTCATAGAGAAGAAACCCAGGTACCTGTCGCAGACGTGAGCCCCTGCAAGCAGTGCAGGGGCATTAGGGAGGTGCTGAGCCTGCTTCACTGCAGCGTGGCAGCCCCTGGCTCCCCTGGAAAAGTCAGAACACAGTAACAGTCACAGGTGAATCATGTCCACACTGCACTGTGCTAAGGAATAAAAAGTGTGTGCAGAAGATATGCATTCCAGATCATATTGCACAGGGAGGTCTCTGAGACCACTTCGGCAAAACCAAAAAGGAACAAGGAACATATTTAAAAAATAAACCTTGGAAAAGTGGCTGGGACACTGCACCCTGTAAAGAGGAAGAGTACGGTGGAGTCAGTAGAAAATATACCTGAAAAATCACAGGTGATGAAGCGTGTTTAAAGAAAATAGCAACTCCAGTATTGTCAAAGGCTGCTGTTGCACACACAGCATATTACTACAGTAAGCAGTATTCCTGGGGCATTTTTTTCTTTTATTTAGTATGTTGTGAGCCAACCTCGCAACTCCCCTGCCAGGGGCACCTTGGAGATGAGCTGCCAGGAGAGAGAGCTGCTCTCAGAAGAGGGGGAACGCCCTCCTCCGCAGCTGGTGGCGAGTGTCCTCTGCTGGCAAGCCTGCTCTCCGGGGTCCCACAGGAGCAGCACCACACTGTGGGTGACTGCACAACCCTGGAGGGCACAAAAAAGCATCCGCTGCCAGGTGCAGAAGGGAAAATACATTTCTCACTTTATCTTCATACTGGGAAAGCATCCAGCCCTGCGCAGTACACAGCAGCAGGAGGGTAGGGTAAAGCAGCCCCCTCTTATCTCAGGTGATGGCATTTGCTTCTGCAAGTATAGGCTTCGGTTATCATCTTCCTGCGGCTGACTAATAGCCAAGATAGTGAAAGCAGCCATCGTGATAAGAGGATTCAGGTTTTCAGGGACAGGCAATACCTTTTATCGGAGCGGAGGATGCAGCTTGAGAGAGTGGCCAAACCCTCTATTAGCTTGAAATTCATTTCTGCTCTGACAGCTCTGGTGAAGGATTTGTGTTCCCAAAAGTTTGTTGTGAGTGCAACACATCCTCAGCTTTACCTGTTTGAAGAGGGTGTGCATTTAGTCAGGATTATCACTGTTGTTATTTGCTGTTAAAAATCTCTTGGAGGATGCAGGGCTTCACATCAGTCAGCATGTTGGACCAAGCCATATATTCTTATCACATCTGTTGTGAATAACACAACAGTTACTAGCCTTTAGATATGTAAGGTTTAGAGCTTTTAATTTTTGCCTTTTTATTTTGCAGCTATGGGCGTGTTTTCCTGAGCCAAGCAGAAGATCTGATCGGTTCAAAATACAAGAAGGTGGTTTACAGGGAGTACACAAATGGCAACTTCACGCAGCGCAAAGTGAGGACGGAGGAGGAGGAACACTTGGAAATCCTGGGCAAGTAGCTCTCCTGGCTCACAGACTGAGCCTGATAAGAGAGGATTGCTTTCCAAAACCAAAGAGTTTTCCCAGCTTTGTTAACATGGAATAAGGAGTTTCTTAAGGAGTACTAACAGGGAGGATGCAAAAATGGCAATTCCAGGATTCACCTTAACATCAGAGCATGTAACATGGTGGAGACTCTTGTAGGTAGATTAAATCAATATTAAGGGGCTGGATTTGTATCTGAAATCGGGCAAGACAAAATGTTGTGCGTGTCATAAAATTACCATCAGCTCATGTTTTTTATAGGACAAGAAGTGGGCAACAGCTGGTCATAAAGTAGTTAACACTCTCTAGGAATTTCCTTTTTTTCAGTGCAAAACTAAAAAAATAGTTTAAAAAAAAGAGCCCTTAACAGTTTAAGAAATAAAATTTTGAGAGTTACAAAAACTATCCACAAAAGTTTTCCTTAAAAACAAGCTGTCCAAAGACCTGTTTCCAGATGAACAGTTCTTCTCATTGACTGAAAAGAAAAAAGATTATTTATATATATGGAGCTTTTCATCAGTTGACATAACAGACCAGTTTTGATGGCTTCACTGGAAGAACAGAAAAGCCTGAGGGTTTTGAGAAAGACCATGGCTCCTTTCCTAGGCCAAGCTATTGAAAATCTGTTAAAACTAAGAAAAGCAGCATTAATCACCAGCATCTCCTGTTTTAATTTAGGGCCGTTACTCCATGCTGAGGTTGGCGACTCTGTTCTGGTCGTATTTAAGAACAAAGCCAGCAGGCCTTATTCGATAAGTGCACATGGTATCGAAGAAGTGGGTTGTGAAGAACAACCTGAGACACCAATTACCCTCCCCGGTAAGGATGTTCTTTTTTGTTTGTTTGTTTGTTTTTTTTAATTTGAGCTACAAAGGCCATATATAAAAGCATTTTAACACATGAATGGTAATCCCTGTTTCAAGCTAACACATACCTATATGTTCTTCCAGACATAATACACTCAGCGTTTATTCAGATACGATTCTGTGTTGTTATACATGTAGGTTCTTGATCAAGTGAGCATGTCTGGGCAGAGAATGAACCTTTGTTCTATCAAGGATAGAAACAGGAATGTAATATCACTGGACAACCTCCAAAAAAGGCAGAAGCAGGCCCATAATCATGGCAAGAGAAGTGTAAGCCAGCACTGCATTTGCCCCAGATTGGCACTCTAACAACATTTTTAAAACTGAGAAATTCAGTGGTAGAGTTGCAGTTGGCAATGTTAACTCTGCCTCTCTTAATGTACACAGAATTGGCATCTGCATTCAGAGCTGATGCATAACATGCAAAATGTCACTGTCATGTGATTCAAAAATCTTTGAAGAAGACTACCAAAGATGCCTCAGTTTCTAGTGAGGAAAATAGTGGAAAATAGTTCTCACAGCATTGAAATTTTTCATATAGAAAAATCCCTGTTAAAAATTTTGTACTTCAATTTTTATCTTGGGTTTTATATTTCAGTAGGAAGCCAAACTCAAACCCAGGCGTTATAGTCAGTCCAAAATGTACATACCTTTTCCTTCCACCAGCCATGCAATTTTTTTCATGGTATTTGTGAGCTTCAGTGTGAAACTAAATGAAAAGAAATTCTGATGTACTAAATCTCTCTGGAAGCTGAAATCTCTTTTCTGTAGATGCTGTATCAATACAGTACAATCACACACAAATTCATGGCCAAATGTGAGCCAGCATCTATCTTGCTGGGGTCTGATGAATGAATACTTGTGGTTAATGTATGAAAAAAAAAAAAAAGGAGCTGATTTATATGATTTCTTTGTTTTGTTATTTGCTCCATGATGTTGTCGGTGCTGTTTTGTTGCCAGTCGAGGTGTAAGACTGGGAACACTACTGCCATGTCTCCTGTGTCCACATGGGAGCAGGCTTGGGATGAGTTAGACGAGGGAAGGTGTCTGTGTTTGACAGTAAGCCAAAGGAAAGGACTCTTCAGCAAGATCTAAAGACAGACTTTTCCTCAGGAGTTTGGAAGCAGCAGTTAACATGGAAAACAAGTCCCTCAAAACAAGAATAATTCCTGGGCACTTCAGTCCCCACCACCATCATCTTGAAATTCTCGCTGGTTGTCTTCATAGGCCAGGCTGGACTGCTCACCCCAAGCTCCCCAAGCGCCCATCTAGTTCTACTAAACCCTGAACCAGTCATCAGTCAGATTTATGTCCTGCTAAATTGTGCTCCCGAGAGCACTGCCAGCTCCTAAACAGACTGTGGGTGGCATGGTAAAAAGATGTAGAGAGCAGATCCATGGCAGCTTAAGCCAAAACAGCTCTCAGCTGCCACAGCTTTGTCCTCTCCCTGTCCATTCCTCCATTTACCTAGCAGCAAAAAGGGAAAAAACATCCATTTTCCTCTTCTTTATCAGTCTTTTCAGGGGCTACGCTTCATTTGCATTTCAAAGATAGGTCTTTGATGCCATCTGAAGCGTCTCAGGTTTTAAGTAGAGTGGAGATTTTTCCATCTACAGCCTCCAAACATCCTGAAGTGAGGAGTAAAAAGCAAGGAAGTCGTGAAGGACCATGGCCAGGCTCTCTTCTCACATCACGCCCTCTAAAAAGGGATGATGACATGTAGATTAGATAGAGGTGGATGGCAAACCCTGGTGTATATCTCCATGGCATGAATGCCTCTGAGACTGAGGGGTTTCTTGTTCATGTTTTCTGTCCTATTAGTGTAGTGTTGTGTCTTGAAAGCTGTTCTGATCTCTGCTGAAGTGCATAAACCCATGCTGTAATGAACAGAAGGTGCTTGTCCTGTAAGATTAAATGATATTGCAACATTTACGTGAGATTCATCTCATACAGTCTGATATTTGAGAGTCACCATTTCTTTTTTTTGTAGTTATTGCCATACAATAAAACCCACTATTGCATGATCCATCAAAACGGTGTAGTGGCTCAGTGACATAAAACTAGGCTCAGTCACTTCACAACCCTTTAAGCTTGAAAACTCTCCTTTGCCCTGATGCCCACAGCTGTTGGGTTGTGGCTGTACTAAGACCATGGCCAAGAGTTCTCTGATTTCCTTGTTTTCCCCTGACTCACAGTATCTCCCCCACTGTTCTTGGCTTTTGTCACCCTGGAAGACTTCTGGGCCAGAGACTGCCTGGTTCAACATTTCTCCACCACTTAAAAGGGCAAGGTGTTGGCCACATCTTGGTCTCCTACCCTTCCCTGCAGTACCAGCAAAA
The DNA here is from genome assembly GCA_020745775.1 of Theristicus caerulescens. Classification (NCBI taxonomy): domain Eukaryota; kingdom Metazoa; phylum Chordata; class Aves; order Pelecaniformes; family Threskiornithidae; genus Theristicus; species Theristicus caerulescens. The sequence continues at coordinate 121,033,573 of CM036559.1, read as the reverse complement.
AAACAAAGCATGGAAACACAGCACAGGCAGTTCATCTGAACATAGGTGTGTTTGTGTTCAGTGTAGAGAACTGATCCTCACCCAAATAGATAATTTCCCCATCAGATTGGTTTTTTTTTTTTAATCAAATCGGAGGTCAGGGAATGTCTGCTCAGGGAGGATGTGGCAGAGGTGATGGCTTTCGGGAAGGGACAGGGGTTCTTCAGCAACTGCTGAGGAGATGGGGCTTAGCTGGAAGAGGCAAGGACTCCCTTGTTGCTCCCAGTCAGCAGGTCAGTACATACTCAAGTCTCCTCTCCTGGCCCAAAGCTGATACACTGCTGCAGCGCCGTCTGCAAAATCCCAGGGGCAACTGCCACATCTCTGTGCCCTTTTCAACTGGGAAAGTCCAGGAAATATTTTCTGGAGCTTGGCTTCTGACACCTTCAGCTGACCTTAAGCATCGGCATCCAAGATCATTGGTCTGCTACAAGTTTCACCCATGGAGAAAGATGAAAAGTCCTATCTCCAAACTTCCCTCTGTGGGATGCCACTGTTGCCAGCATCATTTGCAGACCTGTTTTTCTGGGGGCTATCTGCCTTTGGTTACACCACTGGAACCTCACTGACCTCCTGGAAGGCAGAATCGTGTCCACATCCCATTGCTGCATGCTTACACAGATAGTTTTGATACAGATCATTTTTTGATGAGGAGGGTAGCAGATCTCAGTTACATACTGTTCAAAGCCTCTAATACCCAGCTGCTCTTGGTAAAATTGTTCTCTCTGTTTCAGGGGAAATAAACACCTACAGGTGGAACGTCCCAGAACGATCTGGCCCTGGTAAAACAGATCCAAACTGTATCACTTGGGTTTATTATTCAACTGTGAATTTTGTAAAGGTAACCAAGAAATGGTCATTAAGGATTACACTGCTCTGGATAAAGCATCCTGCCTTGCATAATGTTTCTGAAAGGATCCTGCTTCTCATTTATGCAAGGACGACAGGCTAGAGGAATGATTTACAGAGCTAGATGCTTTGTCGTCTTTAATAACAGTTGCACATGCCTGGGTAATTTAATCTACTGAAATCCCCAGGGATACACCATGGTAATGTGATTCCCTCCTTAAAGAATAGTTGAAGGGATTTTGGGTGAAGGCAAAACATTGCTTTGGTACATTAACACAGGGACATGTAGGGAAAAATTTCTCTGATCAGACAGAGTCATGAATTTTTCTCATCTGATAGGAAAATAGAATCTCATCTTTATTTAATCTGTAGTTAATCTGTATCGATTTCAAAACTGAATGGACTGGAAAATTTGTAATGCATATATTTATTTTATTTCAGGACACGTATAGCGGTCTGATTGGGCCTCTCGTAGTTTGCAGAAAAGGAATTCTAGATGAAAGAGGCCTAAGGAAAGACATTGATCGTGAATTTACCCTTCTGTTTATGGTGTTTGATGAAAATGAATCCTGGTATTTGAAAGAAAATATTGAAACATACCTTCATAAGAATCCTGATGATTTTAATTCCACTGAGAACTTTGTAGAAGGCAACAGCATGCATGGTATGTAGGATTCGGTGGCAGCAGCCAAGAGGACAGAGGTTTATTTTTCACAGCCCTTTTAAGAAGGCATTGGACTTAGCCTGCAATTACCTGACCATGTGACAACTTCATAAGCTGCAGCTCTGGAAACAAAAAGATTTCATGAGGCCCAGCCAAGATATTTTTCTAACAAGATAGTTTAATCTAATACTCATGGGAAGAGGCTGCCCTGCCAGACTTCCCTTGTCATTTGGGAGCTGTGTTCCTTGCAGGCTTGTTTTGTAGGAGCGTAAGGATGATATTTTAAAACCGTGGCTGTAGTAACAACCAGCCCAGGAGCCAGGCAGAACAGACTGGATGGGGGCAGGAACAGCCCTGGCAAAGCAAACTTCTCTTTCTACAGATGGTACATTTAAGGCAACAACTCTATTCTCTCTTTTTCCATGTAGCTTCTCAGCATAAATCCTGATTGTTTAGGACTTTGATCTTAACCAGTAAAAAACCTATCCAATGCTTTTCAAGACAGAAAAATAGGTGCTTCTGGGCACTTAGATTATTTGGAAACTGGAACAAAAATGTGACTGTCTCCCGGCAGTGGCAGCAGTCACTATGGAGAGCTCTTGCCCTAGCCATGCATGTCTGTCCTCTCTCTGCCTGGGCACCCCTTCTCCCTGGAGAGAAAGTGCAAAGGGTGCCTGAAGTGGAGGTTATCATCACCTGTACCGTGGCCAATTATTAATCAGTCCTATTTTGTCATTCTTCCAGCAATCAATGGGAAGATTTATAACAGTCTCCTGGGTCTAACCATGAATGAAGGTGATAGGACAAACTGGTATTTGATTGGAATGGGCAATGAAGTGGATATACATACAGTCCACTTCCATGCACAGACCTTCATCTTTAAGGTTGGTAAAATTAATCAAGGTAAAACCTTTACAGTGTGATGGGAAATTTCTGCCAAAAAAGTCCAGGCTCTAGCGTTGTTTTGCAGCTTGGGCACGGAGCCCTGGGCTGATGCTGAGATTGGTGGGAGTTTTGCGTGTAAAGGAAATACAATGAGATCCGTGCAAAGCTTCTGCCACTCTGAGCCTGTTATGAAACATGAATAAATGTCACTATTAGAGGACATGGTCAGGTGGGTTAAAATATATATATTTACCCATGGGTATACGGGAAGATACAGGGAGGAAATCAGAGCGAGTTATGCCTCCTTACAGCATGGTTTTATGCTGTGACAGCTTGACGCTGGCAGGACTGTCTTGCAAAGAAATACCTATGCTCAAACAGCACTTGAAGTCCTTAGGAGGGGTCTCCTGTTGTTAATTAATTAATTGATTAAATGAGGGATGTCCACAGACCTCAGTTTCCCTGTGTGAGGCACACTAGGAAAGTATAACAAGAAGCATTTGATCTGCCTTGAGGAGCTGAAAGTCTAACTGGAGTATTTCAGTGCCCGTGGGAGGTATTTGAGGCAAGACTCTTATGATGCTGGTTTTGCCTTGCCACAGACAGATAAGGACCACAGAGGAGACGTGTACGACCTTTTTCCTGGGACTTTCCAGACAGTTGAACTCATAGCAGAAAACCCTGGAACATGGCTTCTGCACTGCCACGTGGCTGATCACATCCACGCTGGCATGGAAACAACCTACACCATCAATAAATCAGGTGCAGTATCAGAAACATGTCCTAGGACTCGGAGATGGTATCGCAGCAGATTGGATGGAAGGCAGGGAGGAAAGGAAGAGAGCCAATGCCAACGCTGCACCCTGCACGCTGGTGGGAAGCACCTGTAAATTACTGCCATGGCCAGTTAGCATCATCTAGGGCCAGGACAAACACCCCTAATGACATGGCAAGGACAGTAATCTTTGCTGCACTCTGCAACTTAAAAACAGTTGGTGCTTCACAAGAGCCCCTCTAAGAGAGTGGCAGTCACCCGCAGAAAACAACTGCAAAGCTATTTTTTAGCCTTGCTGCCACGTGATGTGCAGGAGGGTCTGCAGACTGGCACGGTGCTGCTCCTCCCTGCGATCACTGCCGGCTCACGGGGCTATCTGAGCTCCTTCCTGCATGGACAGAGACCACCCGAGATAGATACAAGATGCTCCAGAAAATGACTGTTCACCTGTCCAAGAAATAGGTGCTCTTTTGACTAAGAAAAGTTGATAACATTTTTGAGTGGTGCTGGTCCCTTCTACCACTTGTGAGTGAAGTGAGAAGTGCTTTGTGAGCCTCTCCACATCACAAAATTTCACTTAACATCTGTGTCCAGCATCTCCTGCCCAGGTCCCCGCTGTGCTTGCTACACTCCTCCGCAGGGGCTGCAACAGTGCCAGCAGGCACACCTTGTACCTGTAACCCTGTAGCAGCAGGATGACAAATATAATGCCAAACATAGCCAAAATACTCCTTCCTTGGACAAGGTGAATTTATTTTATAACACATATTCGTTCAGGCTGTGAAACTTCAAATGAACAAGCAAATACGGAACTGAATCATAAATCATAGAATGGTTTGGGTTGGAAGGGACCTTTAAAGACCATCTATGTCCAACCCCCCTGCCACGGGCAGGGACACCTTCCCCTAGACCAGGTTGCTCAAAGCCCCATCCAACCTGGCCTTGAACACTTCCAGGGATGGGGCATCCACAACTGCTCTGGACAACCTGTGCCAGTGCCTCACCAGCCTCATCATAAAAAATTTTTTCCTTATGTCCAATCTAAATCTACCCTCTTTCAGTTTAAAACTGCTACCCCTTGTCCTATCACTACATTACTTATGTAATGAAGTAACAAAGATGCCTATGGAGAAGGGAGACGTTGCCCATGGAGCTGCCCAGAGCAATAGCTGTGCTGATCTAATAATGATTTCTGTTCAGATCAACAAGGTAGAAGGAATTAAATAAAATCAAGGCTACTTTTCCAGAAAACAAAAAAGTGTTTATTAAGGTTTTTAACTTAACTATGGTTTCTCTCTCTCCTCACAGACCAGGAAGCTCCTTCAGAAGGAGGACTCACAACTGGAGCATACGACACAACTACTGCAAAAAATAAGACCATTGCAAAGGGTAAGGATTTCTTAAAATGTCACTTAAAACTCTTCAGATTAACACATAGATTTCTCATGAACTACTTCTCTTTTAACAGATTATGACAGCAAAGGGAGCAATTTTTTTGGCAAAACTTTGAGTCCTGGAGAAGCCAGCCTGATACTTGCAGCCTTTTTTTTCATTGGACTTGTTCTGCTGTCAACAGTATTAACCTTCTTCTGCCTCATCACCCGCCAAGGAAGCAAGATCCATTACACGGCTCTGCATGACAAAAGTGCACTTCTAACAGATTCCCTGTAAATCCCCACTTTTAGCATCATTCACAGAGCCGCACTGGATTTCATGACATGCTGCTAATAAAACTGGAGCAAGGCATGCTGATAGTCCTACCCCGTAGCCAGCGCTCGCAAGAGTGAACATGAGCTGTAGGGTTCAGCTCCGAGAGCCACATACCACCCATCACCATTTCCACTCCTCTGGAGTTCAGCTGAGCTTTGTCCAAGATCAAATTTGGCAGACGAGCAGAGCAGCACACCTCTCGGCATCCACACCGGCTGCAAAGGACTTATCCATGGGAGCGAGGAGAGGGCAGCATGGCATCCACACGCTCTGTGCAGAAACACGGGGTTCACGCTAGGGAATAAATACCACCAGGGACTGTTTTAAGCATGCCAGCTTCTGAAGGAGCGGGTGTCAATGTGGAAGTCTCCACGGTTTCCCAAAGTTTGGCTCAATGAATTCACCGACATTTAAGCAATTCCCCCTTTTTTTTGCCTGTTAAATGAGGAAACTGTGCACTGGGGACAGATTTTTAAAGGCATTTAGGGACCTACCGATATATTTCAGCACCTGATGGAGTTCAGCAGTGCCCCTGCTGTTTCTAACAGCATTTGTTAATCCCTTTAAAAATCTAGCCCTGAGCAACCTCCGAGAAAGTTAGCTGACTTTGTAACTGCTGCTCGTTGTGGTCCTGATTCTGTACCTCTTCTTTACATTGCGTAGCACCTCACTCCCTACCTGTAATGAAGCCATCAGGAGGCTGATCCCTGCGCTCTGCAAGGAAGACAGGCAGAATCAGGCCATGTTTAGTGATACTTGAATGTTTGTAGCTCATTTTTAATTAGATAGTGCTCACCCTTGCCTGCTCACGTCAGCTACAGCTCTTGCAGAGGAACTCCAGAACAAACACGTCTGTGAGACTGTTTATCCAAATTTGGTTTTGAATGTAAATTCAAGTTGCTGTTTGGTTTTTTTTTTATTTTTTCCATTCCTGTATTTTGAAGTATGTTCAAATGTAGGAAACTTTACTGCCCATCACTCTTACTGTAGCTTAGTGGTGTCCCGGATTGATGTCCAGTTAACCAATATGTTGAAGTTTCTTGGATGTTTGTCAGTTATTTCTTGATTCTTTGTTTTCCCCAGTCATTCAAGAGCACACATGTGAGGTAGAACTGCAGGCCTGAGCCCACATGTGAGTTATACCACAGCAATAAACACTTTCAGACCCCTTCTCTAAATCTTCCCTTTGAGCTGACAAAAACAAATACTCTAAGCCCTTTCATCTTTCTGTTTTGTAAACATTAAAATTGAGGTCTCCTGTTCTGTGCAAAACCACTGTCTGTCTGTGCAGAACATTTGCTCTCTGTATACATACAAAATTAAAGCCTTTCACCTAAACATATACTGTTAATAAAGGAAATTCTTTGGTACTTTCCTTTTAAAGTAGCTAACGCATCTGACTTTTTAGAAACAGAATCACAAATATATTTTGACTGTAGAAAATAGCCAGCCAAAGTGATTACAACAATAATAAAAATCTGGTTATTTGTATGAACCTCCATACATGAACCACAGTTCATTTCATCTGTCACACTTCTCAGTGGGATGGCGGCTGCGAAAGAGGAACGAAGCCTCTAAAGGTCCTCAGGACATCACGGCTGCTTGCCCAGGCGACACAGCCTGCCACAGAGAGCGTGAAGCATCACCGAAAGCGTAAAGCATTGCATTTCATCTTGCCTGCCCGGCGCAGGCAGCCCCGCGGCCAGCTGTGCCCCGACACCTGTGCTGAAGGACAGCATCTGCACTGGGCTGAAGGACCAGAGGGAACAGAGAGCAAAGCAACAGAATGAACAACAGTCACCAGGACAGGTGTGTTCTTCAGAGAGCCCTACAGGCCCTCCAGGCCCTCCAGTATGACGAATTTGGATTACGAGCTTGGGTAGCAGTTGGTACCTGTCCTAGCACCAAAAGTTCAAAAGGTGACAAATGCGAGATCAACCTTTCAAAAGTGTCCAGAGGAATAAGCAGCTCTGACATCCACACAACGCAAGCTGGTAGAAACTGTTCTAAAAAAGCCCAGAAAAGTGGCCAAAGGAACAAAACAGATCACGGAAGAATCAATACTTTTCTTTTTTTCTTAAAGAAAATTGTGCCACAGCAAGGTCTTGAAGGATTCAACATGTAGACAAGAGACCTGGATGAATATAGCCTGCTTACATTTCCATAAGACATTTGAGAAGGTTCTTAGTTAAAGCTTCTTAAAGAAATGAAATCACCATGGGATGAGAGGAAGGGTCCACAGAGGCTAAATAACGGGTCAAAAGACAGAAATAAGTGTTCAGATTTCACAGGGGAAGTCACTCATGGGGTGCTTCAAGGACCCTTGCTCTTCACTATTTTCTGTAAGGGTTGAGTTTCAAGTTGAGTGACAATCATAAGTATGTGTAGCGTGAAAAACAAGTGATAAAAAGATAAAATTTAGTACTGCTACATTTACAGTAGTACTTGTGGAAAAAAGCAATCCCAGCCCTATGTGCATCATGCTGTGTAAGCAACCCAGAAATGGGGTCTTATTTGTAACAGTTTAATGACAACATTAGCTCAAGTACTCTTTAGTGGGCAGAAAGGCAACTGAATAGTAGGAATCAGTAGGAATTAAGAACAGAGCAAACCAGAAAACAGCTTAGTACCATTATAGGAATGTCTGGGACACCTGGGTCTTGAATGCAGTGTGAGTCACATCCCCCGGCCCCATCCAGGAGAGGACCCCACAGCACAAGAGCAGCACAGAAAGAAGAAGAAAGGAAATCAGGGTTGTAGAAAAGTTTCCATATGAGGGATGATTTCCTTGGACTGGGGCTTGGAAAAATAGGAAGGACAGTTGAAAGCAGATAGGATAGAGGTTTGATAAGGGAGAGCTGAGTGGCAGAAGCAGCCTGAGCTAGGGGAGCGCTACGTGCAAGGCACCGCACGGGAGGTGGCTCTTCACGGGGTGGACGGTCAGCTCCGTAACTCCGGGTCTGAGGGGGCTGAGGATGCTCCGAGCTTACAGAGGTTCAGAAAGCAACTGCAAAACAATAAGGGGGAAAATAAATTCAGGGTGATTAAAGGTGAAGGCACCCCACTGACTCCCACAAAAAGTGACTTGAGCTGTGGCGGTGGCGACCAGACCCGTTGAAATGCCACAGCGCACGGTGCTAGGTGGGTTAAGGGCTTGCAGCATCTGCCAGACGCGATGGGGGGAGAGAGCTGGGGCTGCTCAGCCCGGAGGAGGAAGAGATGACTCCGGGGATTTCATCCGTGTGTGCAGACACCTGACGGGGCTGCAGCGCAGGCGGGGCCAGGCTCTTCCTAGCGGTGCCCAGCCAGCGGAGCAGAGGCGGTGGGCGCAACCTGCAGCGTCTCCGTCTTTGGGGACACCCCGAGGAGCCCTCTGCCCGACCCCACCTCCGGCTCTCCACCACCCTCCGGGCGGGGAAGCCCAGCCCACGCCCGGGCACAGCCTCCCCCCGGCCGGGCGGAGCCGCCCGGGGCCGGGCCGGGCTGCGGGGGCGCTGCCGAGCCGCGGCGGGCGGAGCCGGGCCGAGCCCAGCCCAGCCCAGCCAAGCCGAGCTCAGCCGCGGCGTGCCGGGCCGTGCCGAGCTCGCCATGGCCATCGCTCACATCGCCACCGAGTACGTCTTCTCCGACTTCTTGCTGAAGGAGCCGCCGGAGACGCGCTACAAGGGGCTGCGGCTGGAGCTGGCGCTGGACAAGATCGTCACCTGCATCGCCGTGGGGCTGCCGCTGCTCCTCATCTCCCTCGCCTTCGCCCAGGAGGTCTCCATCGGTAACCGGCCTCCCCGGCAGCCCCCCCCCCCCCCCCCCGGCGGACAAAGGGCTCGGCGGGGCGGGGGCGGCGGAGCGGCGCGGAGCTGCGGGGCGGGGGGGCAGCGCTCCGAGGGGGCTCGGCTGGCAGCTGCCGTGGGGGGTTTCCACTGGGGGGCAGGGGAAGAGGCGCCTCTGGGCCGTGGGGGGCGCGCAAGAGGGAGGGCGGCTCTCCCGGAGGGCATCCCTGCAGCGGGCGGTGCCTCCCACCGGCCTTACCCAGGTGCGCTGGGCATCCCGGCTGGCCTTTCCCGCTCTTCCCCGTGTCCCCTTCCTCCTCGGGGCATTCCCTAACCCCTGTCATTCTCTAACACCTCCTGAGCAAGAGCCCTGTCAGCTCAGCTGCTGCAGCGTCTCCTCTGGGTATGATTTCAGGAGAGCGATGGAGCCACGCTGCTCTTTGTTTCCCAGTGCTGCTCAGCCTTGAGCCTGAGCTGTGCCTTGAAAACCGCCCGGCTGCTGCGGTTCCTGGCGCTTGGAGTATTTTGCAATAAGATCTCGCTGTCATTCGGCAGCTGTCAGGGGTAGGTGCCAAGGAAAAGGGGTCTCGGACCTCTGCGCTTGGACTGCGGGTGGCTCGGTCGTACATGGAGGCTGGTTGCCTGCTCCTGGGGTGTGAGGCTCTCCAGAGCTGTCCCCTGCTCGCCTGCGCTTCTGCGACTGTTCCAGTTCAGCTTCTGCTGTGACTCGGTAGATGAAGCTATGCTTTACAAGTGAAGGGCCAAGTTTCCTATTTATTTTGCTATCTTTTTTTTTTTTTCCTGTTCTCAAGTTACAGAGGTGCTTGTGCAGCAGCCTGGCAGCCAGCTCTTTTCAGAGTCTGAAATGATGAGGAGACTTTTAAATCCAAATGACACGGACTTGTAACTCGTGGGCTCACTTATAAAATCTGTTTGCTTGTAAGAATTGCTCTGCATTTAAGTAGCAATGAATGAAGATTTCAAAGGTGAATAAGCAGTACTGACCATTTTGAGACAGGGGTGAATCCACCCTTTCAGAAATAGTCTGATTTACTGCATGTACCTGTTTATAGGCATTCAGTGTTGTATACCCGAGATACATCATCATTTGAGTCAAATGAATGAGTCAAGCGAATGTCAAGAGAGTGGAAGCTGGCATGGGACTGTGAATTAGTGGTGAATCTGTGCAAAAACATCATGAATAGCATTAATCAGATACCAGACTGCTTAAGAGATAAGACGCCCCAGGCTGCTGTATTTACATCTAGCTACACACCTATTGCAATAGATGTGGGTTTGACCCAAAGCACTGTGGCCTGCAATAACCACCCAGAGGAGTCAAGGACAACCAGGCTGGGAATGCCAAGACCAGATCTGAGCCCTGTGGCAGCTGTGGTCAACCAGAGACTGGACAGATACAGCAGTATGTCTGTAATCTAACCTGCCGCTTTCAGTTTTAGATTTGCTACGGATATCTGCACATTTCTTCATCTTAAAGCAATGAAAAGGAGGGCTTGCATTTCCATATACTAGCTCATATATGGGCCCCTTAGTTCTTCTTCCTTCTGCTTCTTCTCTAAAAGCTCTGGATCCAGTTTGAAACTGCCTATGTATCAAGGTCTCTTTCATGAGCTCTGCAGAAGTATTTCTTTCATTTTCCTTCCTTAGGTAAAGCTCCAACACGCAGTTGAATTGCAGAATTTGGTAAAGTGTGCCTTCCTTTTGGATGAGTTAAGTTCTCATCTTTGCTAATCAAACATTTGGGCCTCAGCACACGCTGTATGTAACATATTTCAGTGTTAAACTAATTCAGATTGAATCTGTGACTGCAGTAGATTCATAAAGCAAGAATCGAAATGTTGCATTGGGCTTTATTTTGCTTATAATCCTGAGAACCTGTTAGAAAAAAACATGGCGTTTAAAACCGAGCTCTTCTGTTTGAAAAATAAATATGAAAAGAAGTATGAGAAGTACACTAGGCCCCTGGCGTGAATGAAACAGCACCACGTGGTTTCCATACAGAAAGTGATACTAGATCAGCTGTGCTGCTGTTACGGCTGTCACCTATTTCCTGCACAGTCCTTGCGGCTTAGCAGGCTGGCTGCTTATGGGAGATCCCAAAGCTGTTCCATTAAGGCTTTTTGGGGGATAGAGAGGGTCTTGGGGGCTGGATATGCCCGGTTCTGTGAGCACTAGTGTTCAGCCAGCGATAAAACAGAAAGCAAGTATTGGTTTCAAACGCTTCCTGTTATAATTGTGCTTTGAAAAAGCTCAGGAGTGCTAAACTGAGAGAAAATGGTAGGGTCCATTTTAGGTCTGAAGAAGAGCAACTCAGAATCAGAAGTGGTTGTGAAAGCGGTACGTGAGTCACAGCATGGAAATACCTCTGCCTCCGGGTAAAAAAATTGAACAGCGTTTCCAAAAATGAATGCTCAGATCCTATTTCTGTTGGGATAATTGCATTCTTCCCACCTAAAATTCTCTTGGCACCTCGAGCCGTCACCTTCCCTCCCCGCTTTGCTTTGCTGTTACGTTGCAGTGTCAGATAACTGCAGTTTGCCTCCTACGTGCGGCTGCTGTTAATTATGCAAAATGATGATGTTTACGAAGGCCGTGAAATTTTTCTGAAGCTGCCAAGTAACTTTTAGTTTTGATAGAATTTTCAGGAAATAAATGAGATTCCACTTGGGTATCGCAGAGGATTTCTCTGCCGGAGGCAAGGAAAACACAGCTGCCGCGCTCAGCCAGTGAGCACTGCCGAAACTCCCGGGGTTAGTGCCTGCACCGCACTTCGGCATCCTTCAGGGCCAGGAGGAGAACTAATCTAAGTTTATTCTTGGTTGTATTTTAGAAACCCATGGTCAGCTGCAGGTTTGTGATGATTTCACGCTGGTTCTGGTAGAGCTCAGCTGTGATTGAGCTGTTCCCTGCCAGCCCTGGGAAGCTTTGCTGCTTGAAATCCTGCATCTGTTATCTCCTTACAGCTAGACCTTGTTTTCTCTACTTTTCTCTACTTTTCTCTACTTTTCTCTACTTTTCTCTACTTTTCTCTACTTTTCTCTACTTTTCTCTACTTTTCTCTACTTTTCTCTACTTTTCTCTACTTTTCTCTACTTTTCTCTACTTTTCTCTACTTTTCTCTACTTTTCTCTACTTTTCTCTACTTTTCTCTACTTTTCTCTACTTTTCTCTACTTTTCTCTACTTAATTTTTTATAATATTTATAATTTTATACTGGGAAGTTGAAGATGGGAATAACAATAGGATTATGAGGATTTGAACAGTGTTGTGTATGTTTATATGTGTTATGGCTTCATATTATTTCCTGATATTATTTAGCAGTTCTTAGGGTAAATGTACTACAGGCGGTCAGGTAGTACAGTGACAGAAACCATATAAATATGGCTAAATCACCCATCCCTCTTAGAAAAGGGGGGGAAAAAAGATAGGGGCACCCTCAGCAACATATAAGCCACAGAATCAGTAGAAATTTATATATGTCATTTTTCTATGACCATGTTTTTAATAAGACTAGCTTCGAGCCAGGATTGAGATTCCAGTTTTTAAACTGTGTGTGGATATATTACGAGATATGCTTTCTTATTGTAAACAACTTAGCTGAAAACATATTACCAAGGCACTGCTTATTGCAGGGTACTGCAGCCCTAAGCAGGTACAGACAGTTGAGCAGAGACGAAATCAAAACAAGCTGCTTAATTTTGGCAGAAGCTTGTTTCCAAGTTAGTTCTGGGAAAAATATCAGCGGCTGCCTTGGGTTGCAGCTGAAAGAAAAGCAGATGTGAGAGCTTTCCAGTCGACATCAAATATTTGCATCTTTTCCCGTAGGAAGGGAATTGGGAATTGCTCGTACGTGATTAAGCCCAGCGGCTGCCTGTCACCAAATGATGTTGTTTGACCTTCTCTATACTGCAGGCTTTTGGGCACCGCTGTGCTGCAGGCAGCGTGTGCTGGCTGCCTTCACTGCAGCTTCGGGTGGGAGGTGATGGCTGGGAAGGGAGACGAGGAGGGAGGGAGAGAGCTGGAGAGGGGAGAAGAAGGGAATCTTGTGGTGGCCACCAATAGTCCTTACTACAGGTTCAGTTTGGGCGTTGGTTGTGTATGGCTTGGGCATTGCTAGTATAGAATCATAGAATGACGGAACGGTTTTGGTTGGAAGGGACCTTAAAGATCATCTGGTTGCAACCCCCCTGCCATGGGCAGGGACACCTTCCAGTCCAAGCCCCATCCAACCTGGCCTTGAACACTTCCAAGGATGGGGCATCCACAGCTTCTCTGGGCAACCTGTTCCAATGCCTCACCACCCTCAAAGTAAAGAATTTCTTCCTAATATCTAATCTAAATCTAACCTCTTTCAGCGTAAAGCCATTATCCCTCACGCTATCACTACACTCCCTGATAAAGATGAATGAATGAATCCTCTTGTTTTAGCATCTCTGTTTATTTTCCAATATTACAAATCACCTTGGAAACCTTCCCAGGACCCAGAAACCATCATGTGTTAAGTAAAGTCACCTAAGAAACTTGGGTATAATCGGTGTGAAGACCTGGGTAGTGCTACAGGCTTATCAGTTGTGGCAGGATGGTGGGTTAGGAAGTGCCTGGCCATGGACCAACCCACAGCATCTGTGTGAATCTGTCAAAATGAAGATTTGCTGCACTGAAAAAGTCTTATTTCCCTCTGATGCTCTCTGATGCATCTTACCTCCTTGCTGGAGGGTACACAAAGGTGGGGAAGTGGAGTCTTGCCCTATGCTCTACACATCACGGGGTTAATGTCCCCATTGACCACTTTGGGCTTTCCCAGTGGTGACAATGCTTGCTTGCCCCGCTCAATTTCCACCTAATTTCTGGGAGGGTTTTTTCCCCAATTTGTTTGGTTTATTTCCCACCCCCTCCATTTGGCTGCCTGTAGGATTTGAGGTGCTTTGGCCAGCAGAAAACACAGGGTGAAGGGTGTTAGTGGGGAGCTCTGGGGGCCGCATCCCAACAGTTTCTGTGAGTGCCACCGGGGCAGCAGTACCCACCTGCAGCATCCCTGACTGTACGTCCAGCTGGGCCCGTATCTCTCTCTACAGGTTAACCATGTTTCTCGGTCATGAGAATCAAGTGTACAGAAAGGGAAAGAAAAACAATTGTGAGACTAAATCGTAACAAATATACCAAGAAATAGTTTTAACTCTTGGATTAGGCTCCTTTCCTCTCCTGCGACCCTGTCGCTGGCCCTCCCTGCTGATGTCCCTCTCCTTGTTCACAAGTTGCTGGGGAGGCTTTTGGGAAATAATCCTATCTTGTGACTTCCGTAAGGACTGGGGGCTAAAGTTAAGTTGGGTGTAACTAGGCCAAAGACTATTACTATGGCAGCTGCTGGCTGAGAGCTTGAAAAACATCTCCAAGTGCTGCTGAAGCAGGCTGTATGCTAATAGTTGCCGTTTGCCCATCTTGCATTTAGTTCAGCAGGGTGCTCTGAAACCTGGGGCATTAATGACAGGACTGAGTTAAGAAGTGTGTGAGTAGCATCAGTCTGGAGCAGCCAGACAGCCTGTGACCTTCAAAGCATCTTTCGGTAGAGGTGCAGACCCCAGAAACCAGCAGCATACGCTGTGCTGCCCTTTGGCATATAAGGAGTGCTCAGTAAATAGCAGAAGTTACCAGCATCAGGAACAGGCCTGCCTGGGGAGCCAGGACAAACTTGTAAAAACATTTACTTTCATTTCAAGTCTAAATTGTGTTTGAGTGAACACCTTCAACTGTTGGCGGAGATTTTTTTCTGTTTAACTTCTGCAGAGCCAGGTTTACATTTCCTACGGAAATGATGGTAAGCTGCTTTTGGTGCCAGAATTAATTTAAAAACCATCATGGCCCTCTGGTGTTGCCTGAGATTTGGGGTACCACCAATGTTGGCAGTGGAGCCAGATGGTCGTTGCCACTGTTTTGAGGTGTTTCTCCTTCAGGTGAAAGGAAACTTTTTTTTGTTTTCCTTAAATCTCACTGGTGAGAATTTCATTCACAAGTTTTTTCCCAAGAATCGAAAAACCTATCGCTCTGAAGGCAATGCTTGATAAACACCCAGCTCTTTTCCCACTGCGTGATTTTGAGACTTCTCTGAGGGATAACTGGCAGCCCTATGGAGAGGGAAAGATACTTACTGGCTCCTCTGACCCACTCCACTTAAACATTGCATCACCTGAGCTTTACGTTCTGCTAATGCTCCATTGCCAAAATAAACCTCAGGGAACAGGTTCTTTTCTCAAGTGCACCCATTTATGTCTCTCCATACTTCCTTCTTAAACATAGTGTTTATTCTGTTTCACCCAACCTGCCACTTTGGTCCATGAGAAGCATCTATAAATCTCATAAAATCATTCCTTCTGGTCTGCTCTAAATACATGTGTGTACACCCACACATACAGTTGCTTCTTCTTTGGCATGCACTGGGACATCTTTCTTTCATATTTTAAAATCTTTTTTAATGTTGGGGTGGAGGATGTGCATTGGATGGTGCCTGGCAGTCTGTACATTGTGTATGTGTGCCTTGATTTTCTTGTTTGTGGGTTTTTCTTTAGTGGCTGCTAACGTGGGTAATTCTTGCTAGATAAAATCAGGTGTTTGGGTATTGTGGCTAGTTCATTTTGCCTTGTGGAAAATTATAGTGGTAATTAATGGCTAGGTTTTCATCCAAGCTTAGGCAAATCTTTTTCCAGTGATTGCAGTGTATTAGAAACCAAATAATTACTTACTGAAGGTTTAATCCTGTCAACTACAACCACCTGATCCTGGTTCAGGAAAAATAGTTGAGCATATGATTAACATTGATTCCTGGAAGCATTCTCTGTTAGTTGTAGTTTCTTAATTAGATGTTTAAGTCAGAAGAGGGGGTGTTGAGCCACCAGGGAGGAAACCAGTCCAGCTTGCTGGGTTTATGCTCTCTCTGGTAAGGAATGCAGCCAGAGGATGCTGAGCCCTCTGCACGTCCCCTTGCACCCCAGCAAAGCAGCTGGATACTGAACAGGGACTCTCTCCTTCAGATCTGAGATTTTCCTTGGGATTCTGGGAATTTCTTTTTGTAGGTAGGTTTCTTTTTTGGAAAGCATCTACAGGGGCATTAGGGTGGGAATCACAGAAGTGACTTGTATCCTGCTCATTTAGCATCAATACCAACATCTCCTCCTCCGTTTGGGCAAAAGGAACCAGAGTAGGCCCACTGCTTGCATCTCAACTCTGAGAAGTCCCAGCTGGGATTGGGGCATCTTCTTTTAGACACCTGATGACAGATCCTTCCCAAATGAGCTTGCAGGACTTAGACAAAGCGGATGAAAAGGTGTTACCAGGGCTCAGGATCTCCGCCTGTAGGCAGCCCCATGCCAGATTTTACAGTGCTGTATAGGAGCTGCAGAGGAGCCAGCTGCAGAAGAAGAGGATGCTCCTGGTACAGACACGGGGGAGATAGCTGGGGGCTTGTTGGCAGAGCACACGTGAAGACATGCCGCAGCTGGGTGGGGTGACAGCTCGGCCTTGCTGCTTGCTGGCTGCAGGAACTCAGGCTTGTGCTCTGCGCTCAGTTGCATGCCTGCAAGTAATTCCTGCGGTTGGTGACCAACTCCATCTGATAATCTTAGTGTGCATCATACATGGCTGCACATCAGTTGCTGCCTTAAGGTTCTGCAGCTCTTTTGGGTGGGCTTTCTTTAGGGCAGCCATAGTAAGTGGCATTTTTTTATCCTCATTTGTTTCCAAAAGTGTAAGTCAAATCCCTGTCATTCCCTCTCCAAAGTTGATTTAGTGCCGTGGAACGATTAAAAAAAAAAAAAAAAAGTGCATTGCCGAGTGTAATGATAACTTGGCCAAAGACTGTTGTGGCAACTGCTTAATGAATGCAGTCATTTATTATTCCTCATCCTTCTCGCTGTGTATTTTATCTCCCTGTTGTTGTTATGGGCTTGGCTGCTGCTTTTCTTTTCCCCTTCTATTACTTGTGGGAGCAAAGGATGGGGAATGGCTTCAAGTTACCAAGCCGGGAGGCTGTTCCTTTGATAGCAGAGGACTATTAGCCTTTCATAAACTAGACCTGCGTGTGCATGTGTGCACAGTGCATCTGTGGAATGCATTTGGCCCTTTGCCTAATTTTTCCTTTAATAAAAACTACAGATTTTCACTTCCTCCAGAATAGCCCAACATAAAGTAAATTATCTGTATAGATTTATTGCTATTGCTCCTTTGGAGGGGAGAAGGAAGGAAAAAAAAGATGGAAAATTGTGACCATTTTCAGATACATTTAATAATCTGTGTTCTGTGTAGATTATGCACAAAAGCAACCTCTCTGTTTAAGCCTTAACATTACCATGGTTAGTGCAAAGTTGTAATTTACATTAGCAAGTGTTTACAGCCAAGACTGCAATAAATTAATTAAAAACCAGTGCAATAACTGGAGTGTCCCCAGCTTCTGCTTGATATCAGGCTCTATCTGCTTGGGTCCCAAGTCAAATTGCCAAAGGTTTCCAACGTCCCTGCTGAAACCCCAGCAATCAGAAGAGCCAGGTTCGCTGCTGTGCTGCACCACGGGCATTGCTGTAGCTATTCTGGTATGAAGTTGTGCACATAACTCTTTGGAGAAGGAGGCTGGCTGCCTTTTTCATCACTAATTTTGGAGAAGGAGGCTGGCTGCCTTTTTCATCGCTAATTTTGGAGAAGGAGGCTGGCTGCCTTTTTCATCACCAATTTAAACACTCCATCACTTTCAGTGGTTTCCCACCCATTAACAAGAATGAGCACATGGAGTGTGTTTCTTGTTGCAGATACACAGACATGAATAGGACAAAGCATCTTTCTGAACACTCCTATTGCTCGCCCTTTGAAAGCGTCACTTGTTTGCTGCTTCACACTGGGCACAGCCAGCAGCAGGAGGTTCGTTAAGTGATGAGAGGAGAGCATAAATGGTCCCTATCCAGTGGAGAACAGACACTCCAAGTGCCTGCTTTTTTCTTTTCTCTTTTCTTTTCTTCAGTGTATTATTTCTTGAGCTTCTGCAGCTAATGGAAATTCTCTGGAAAGCAGAAACCCCCGAAGCTCCGGGAGAGTGCAAGTGCTTGTCTGGTGCCAACTTTGCTGAATCACATGAGCTCTGGTCTGATAAACAGTAATTTGTTTTCCATAAGGGAGGCTTGTGACGGGTCAAACCATGTCCTTATGATACTACAGCCTTAGAAATAATTATAATAGTGGCTCATAAGGAAAGGCTTTTATTCATAATGCTCCTTGACTATGCTACAT
Organism: Theristicus caerulescens; assembly: GCA_020745775.1. NCBI lineage: Eukaryota > Metazoa > Chordata > Aves > Pelecaniformes > Threskiornithidae > Theristicus > Theristicus caerulescens. The sequence goes on along the minus strand of CM036559.1, from coordinate 121,015,596 downwards.
TGTAAAAAGGGTATACAAGTTACAAGGCAACTGCAGTTGGCTCCTGTTACAAAAGAAATTCTTAGAATAAGAAAAGCTAAACCAGCAAAAAGGCACAAATGATACAATCTTATACAAAATACTTTTTCCCTATAAAGCACAGAGTGATGCCATGAGCGCTAATTTTGATGAATATATTAAGAAAAATATCCCCCCCTTGCTCTTTTGATATTGGTGTTGTGTTGGAGGAAGCATTGGAGGTTGAGGCATCTCCACTTCGTGTAATCGTTTGGTGAAACAGCTATCCTGTTTCAACATTTAGGAAAGCCTGCTGGAAATGTGTGGGTTTTTTGCTTTCACTACCAAAGCTTCAGAAAGAAAAATGAAAACCCCTCATCCTGGTTTACTAGCTCTCATCCAGGGAGCCACTGGTACTCCACATCCAATAACCGCTCTTCCTTACTTACCTGCAGGTATGCTGCAGTGAGACTCCACTGGTGCCTGTAGCTGGTCAGAGCAGGATTTGACCTAAGGCTGAGGCTGGCTAAATAGCTGCTCTTGCTGTCAGTTAGTGCCCTGATCTTAATTTGAAGCTCCTGAGCAGCTGGAGAGGTGCTGGGAGTGACTGGGGATGATGGTGGTATGCCTGATCCTGGGCACAGCACATCAATGTGCTGGTGAGGAGGGGTCCAGCACCCTTTGGAGGTGTCTGGAGGCCACGATTGCTCTGCCAGAAGTTACATGAGGAAATCCTTGTTTTCACATGCGCGGTCTCAGAGGCAGAAGAAGTGGCAGCACCCCAGGCCAAACTTGCCCTTGCATCACTGCAAGGACTGCTGGGCTGCGGGAATGGTGTTTGAGGTCTTGTTTCAGTAAACATGTAAGCGGTAGGTTGTGCGTTTGGGAAACACAGCGGCATGATGGTATGTGATGGTAGCTGTTTCCTCAGGAAACCAGCCTTATCTGACCACACTTTATATCTGCTGGTTCCCCTTTGGCCAACCTGAGTCAAGTGCAAGCGAGAGAGATGGGTCTTGGAGCTCATGTTCCCTCCAAAACTTAAGAAAATAGGCCTAAAAGGCAGGTGCTTCTAATATACTGTCTCAACCCTTAGGAGACACCAGAGTCCCTGTGGGAGTTTAACCCTTTGAGTGCAGTGGGAATTCAGTGACTCGCCTCCCTGCAGAGCTGCTGTGTTTCGTTCGATTGCTTATCCTAATAGCTTTGGATACCGCGAAATCCCAAGTGTGAGCTTTTCCTCCTAAACTTGATTTCTTTTTTTTTTTTTTTTAATCTTCTAAGGGCATGATAACTTTTGCTTTGTTTTCCCAGGTGCTCAGATAAGCTGTTTTGCACCCAGCTCCTTCTCCTGGCGGCAAGCTGCTTACGTGGACTCCTACTGCTGGGCAGCTGTGCAGCAGAAGCAACCATCCCAGAACAACTTAGAAAACATCCCCCTATGGCTGCATAAAGTATGTACAGATCTCTTTCTCCTGGAAAAATTGTCCCCACGTAGAGGCCTGCCTTTGCCTCACTTTTCTTGCTCCTCTTCTCTGCTGTAGTCCTTGGCTTTGACTTAACTCTCTATTTTTAGAGAGAATGTTTTCTTTCCTTTACTTCCAGAGATTACTAGAGAAGGTATTTTCTGCTTTTAAATAAGGGGTCTGTCATGCTATAATAACGAATATCACCAGTTATCTGGCACAAGAGTAATGTCAATGTTGCTGTGTTGCCCTGGAGCTGAACTATTTTAAAATCAGGATACAAGACACAACAACTGCCCTAATGCTTGTATCAAAAGCTTACTTTAGGAAAACAGGATAGTAAAAACATTTTCTATTTGTGTTGTATTACACTTGGCCAGTTTTGCATGGAGAGGAACTCATGGCAGATAGGCATTTCGGGAGAGATGAAATTCATCACTGGTACCAACAGGTTTAACCCTGTCTTTAGTATACTCTTCTGAGCTTCCATGGGCTGTTCCCTTGCAAACTGTGAGCTGGCTTTCACTGCTCCAGGTAAAGCATCACCGTACTGAGTGCACAGTAAGAGACTTATTTTATGGGTAAAAAGTGCATTAGGTACTAAGATACTTGAGCTGGCTCAAAGCGGCTAGCTGAGCTTTGGCAGGAGTTACAGACTCTGAGTAAATGCCATGCCAATGCCTGGAGCTGACGCCACTCGAGAGGCAGTGTTGCCCTGCTTGGGCAGTGCTGATGCCAAAGTAAGAATTGCTGTTGGAGCTCTGCAAATTTGGGGTGTTGTGTGCTGCCTTCCCCAGCCCTTTTATTACTTGCCCCAGTAAACAACCCCCCTGGCACCTGGGAGTGGAGGAGAACCTGGCATTAGAAGGAGCTCAGGTCTGGGACCTGCAGCACCTGTATTTCTGGGTTTTGCTGGTGTATCCCGTACCTCAGCTTTTATTATCCAGTCAGCTGGTGGTATCTCCTCTGAAAGACTATTCAGGGCTGTCTCTGATTCGTTTGCTGACTCAAATCACTAACTGTAAGGATTTACTACTGCCTTCTCCAGTGAGCTCCACTCATAACCTTGACCCAACAGTCTTGCATTTCGTGAATATTAAAGGCAGACTTGTTGGTTTCTAGCCTGAACTCTTCCTTGCTCAGTTAGTGCTCCGCTTCACTTCAGCCAGACCTTCTACAGAGGCCAGTTGAAGCTGCTGGGACGTCTTGCAATGCAGGTGGCTTGTGTGGGTGGAAACTGCACCTGCAAACCTGGATACATTGCTGCCCCGTTCGCTTGAGGGAATGAGTTCTTGTTACCCAATTTCTTTATGTTGAATTTTATGCCATAGTCACCTGCTGATAGCTGTAAGTCTTCCAGTTTGCCAGCCATGACTAATAGCTTAAGTAATCATACTTCTGTGATGCAAGCCATGTTAATTTGCTGACTGGTGCTGTCTCAGGAATTGATGCAGGACCCTTCTTCCCACAGTTCCTCCATGATAGCTTAATGGTATGTGTTGTTTCCTTTATAAATACCCTGCAGGCTGGCTGCAAGAAGTATGTCTGAACAGTGGAGTCAGAGCTCGTAGCAGAGGCTGGATGCTTTGTCTTAACCTCCTAAATCCATGTTTAGTCACCTACCCATCCACTGAGCCAGGCACTAGGAGCTACAGATGCTGTTCGGAGGCCAGTATTAATTAATATCCTTCTACTTGTTGTTCATCAACTTCCATGCTTAACAAGCTTCCAGGGAAGGAGTGGTGTTCCAGCTATTAACACTGACCTTTGGTTCCCACTGTGGTGGGAACATCTGAAGGTGTTTGGTTGTTGTTTGCATCCAGGGCCAACAGCTGCCGGCTGCTCTGCTGGGTGGTTTGCCATGGGGGCCAATCGCTTCTGCAGGAAAACAGGCGTACAACCTCATTGCTCTGCAGATTTTGGCTAGATAACCATTTTTAAAATGGGCAGAGCAGAGCCTTTGTGGGAGCACAGTGATGTTAATGAGACAAGGGAGCCTTCCTAGGTGCAAGGGCACCACAGTGCAAGAGCAGCGATGCACACAGAGGGACAGCAGGGATCGTTAGGTCCAATTTCTCTTAAGACAACACTTGAGGCTTTTTTTCTGCTTTCTGAGCAGCAGCGCATTTATTTGCAAAGCATCTCAGGTTCTTTCTAATACTCTGACTCACTTAGCATCTCACTATATTGACATGCTAGAAGGCTCCGTAAGAAATGCTTAAGGCAGCATTAGATTACAGTTTTGGGGGATTGAAGTTGTAGGCCCCAGTTCTTGATTGAAATGGATGGATTTCCTTATGGCATGCTCCCTGTGCTCTGTCAGAAGTGCTGTCAAAGGTTTGCATCCTAGGAGAGTGCTCATCATGATATCGAGTGGAAGTAGGACTGTGTAGCTCTTGGTGAAGAAGCCAACTTGCAGCAGCCTGCCCTACTTTTGTTCTAGGCATCTGGTTGCTCTAAAGGATCATCAAAACCAGGTTGCATTACAGAAAAACGGAAACCTTCCCTTTTCCTTCCTATTTCAGAGTACCAGTTTGCACTGAGATTTTTGGGTTTTCGATCAGTAAAATGTATGTTTCAATTTTGGGCAATCCCCGAAGCTTGGGCACCTTTACCTGCTGTCCTTTCTGCTCTGGAAAATCTCTCCCAACACTTGAATTTATCAGTTTGCAAACTTGTTTTGGGGTGGAGAGGAAGAGCGTACTGCAGCTTTCTGGTGGCCTGTGCACTCCCAGAGGGTGCCCAGGGCCTCTCTCCTTGGAGAACAGGATTTTTGAAATTTCCAGTGGTCCTGGAATAACTTTTCACACTGGATAACCCTTAGCAGAAATCAACATGAGTTGTGTATTCAAATGCACAATTCAAGAAACAAACTATCTGCAGACAGATAAATGGAAAAAAGGACTATGGTATGTCCTGCATATATTCTTAGTTTAACACTAAGATTTCCTTCTCTTTGTCAGTGAAGAAGCTGACAAAATGCTTATATGGTTGAGTCCTCTGACAAGACTCATCTTCAGGTTTGTCATTGATGAAACTTAGTCTGGTCGGGCTTCGCTCTTTTGTTGTCTCTGTTTTCTTCTGGGGTTTTCCATTCAGGGTTAATTCCTTCAAGAGGTTTCTTGTATCTGAAGTGCCAGAACAGAGATATTGGTTTCTAAAGATGAATGGGAAAGAGAGACAGACAGTGCTGATGTGGGATGGAAGAGTCATGTATTTGCTCCCTCTGTGCAGATAGTTTGCTTCTTGTCTCTCAAGATGAGTGCTCTACCTGACAACTTATTTTGATAAAACTTAGCCTGATCTTTAACTGGAATAGAAGCAAACTTTTGGCCATTGTGAGCAGACAATCCTTGCAGTCCAGTGGAAGAGGAGACTGCACTGCAAAGCCTTTTTAATCTGTAGTGCACAGAGAATTTTTTAAAAGTTTTTAAGGTGTATCAAAACAAAGTAGGTAACAGCTGGGGTAAAAAATGTCATGTGTGGTTTGAGATTCACTTTCAGATCTGGAGGCAGGATAATACCTCAACCTCATGGCAACCTTTAGAATGATGAGTCATTTATAGCTCACGTTTCTGCCCTGAAAGCCAATGAAATATCTCCCGTCGACTCAAACAGGAATGGGATTGTATCCAGAGGGAGCTTAATACCTTTGCTTCTGGAAACATGTCGTTGCTGTTGTTAGCCTTGGGGGCTGGTGCCTTTGCTTAGGCTCTTCACAGTGGCATATAGAAATTTGGAATTGAAGAAGCAGACACTTCACCGTGACCTTATTTTTTAATGAGAAATATTTTCATCTCAAGTGAGTGAAAACACTTCAGTGCTTCCTTCTTTGTTGAGCACTGTATGCCAATGAAGGCATTTAAGACATAATGACATTTTAAGGACATGGTTTAGTGGTGGACTTGGCAGTACTGGGTTAGCGGTTGGACTCGATGATCTTAAGGGTCTTTTCCAACCTTAATGATTCTGTGATTCTATGAATGAATTTTCTCAAGGCTGTAATTCAGACCTGTGCAGCTTAACAGCTTTGTGCCATTGTACTTGAAGTTAGTGTTTGAGTGCTGTTAGGTATGGTAGAAGTCTGAATGCTTGCAGTCACTTTAATAATGTTTGCCCAGAAGAAATACGACTGAAGATGCAGTAAAATTAGAAAACTCTTGTTTTCTACATGTTGCTAAAGTGGTTCTTGTCTTCTGCCAGCCATCTTTATCCAGACCTTGGCAAGCTCTCTGTAGATTAGGTCCTTGAAAATGCCTTTTGGGTCACACCACCCTTGGCAGCCATATTTTCTTTGGATGAAAAAGACATATTTGAGCTTATGAAGAAGTTTTTAAAATGCCCTTTTAACTTATTTGCTGGGTATTTGCTGGTTCATGCCATTCTGAGTATTCATCTGAATGTAGATGTTCACAAATTCTGGTAAGACAGAGGTGTTTTGGAAAATATACATTCAGTTTGTGCAGGTAATCTTCATCAGAGGAGCAAATGCAGGCACTTGAATAAATGGTCATGACTTCAGAAGAGTTCAGTGTGTTAAATAGATAATTTCTGGAGTTTAGACTGCATGCATGCAGGTTATTTTTCTTCTCCATTCATAGTAGCTAGTATTGATTTAAAATTGCTCAACCTGTTCATGGTCAGTGATGTAAGAAAACAGCACCTATCTATGAAGTGTAAGCATTTTGATGTGCATAAATAATTTGCTTTGATTATAACATTTATAGCTGCTTTTTCAAGTGTAGAACACAAGACTGAAAACAATGTGTTGTGCTGAGATGGAGGGTCAGGGCTTTGGATCGTAACACTGCTGGACATCCTATTTCCTAAGCTCTTGCTGTCCAGAAAGATCATGCTTTCTGTATTACAGGGCTTGGTGGAGTGTTGTGCCACAGGCTACTGAACAGCCGGTGTCAGATCTGGTCCTCTTTTCATCTCTGACTGCCCTGTGGGATGTGTTACTCTCGGAGCACAGCTGTGAGATACAGAGAGGCACTAATTCTGCAGTTCCCATTTCAGTTACTTGTTGCAGAGCAGTGATGTTGACCACGCATGTCTTTAGCCCAGAGGAAGGAATCCTTCTCTGCACAGATTTCTGCTCAGATAAGGCTTGGATTTCAGTGCCTCATCAATACCGGTTAACACGGGCTTCGGCGTTTTCTCGTGTTGTCAGACTTATCCTGCTTAGGTATCAATCAGGTGCTCTTGGCTTTCAGGAGGAGTAGGGGTATAGCCTGTAACGTATGCAGTGCTCAAAGGTCTGCCAAGTGAAATGAGCTGCAGCAGTACAGAATGAGGGGCAGTTGACCTCTTGGCTTCCTTGGGAGCTTGCTGTCCTACCCAGCGTGCCATCAGCCTAAGGGACAAGCAAGGCAGGTGGACCTGCTTCCATCATCTTTAGCTTTAGGAGCTCAGCAATACTTAGCAGAAAACATATAGGGGACTCTAGTTTGAGTCCTTGGTGCATGCGCTACTAGTTTTGTTTGTCTCATGCTGAATACTAATCATACAGTATCTATGCCTAGTACCTTCCAGAAACTTGGATTAGCCTAGCTGAAGCTCTGCTTTTCTGTTTTTGAGTGGCAAACTTGCTGGGTCTCTGTCTGTCCTTTTCTCCTTGCAGCTGGGTGGAAATGAAGGCTCCAGGCATCCAGGTTGAAGCATGGTGGTGTAGCCCTCAATGCACTTTCACTAATAAAGTTCAGAAGGAGCATTTTGCACCATAGGATATTGTATCTGTTCTAATGTATCTGTTCTAATCTGCTTTCAGAGGACCTTTCTTCAGTTATGCAATCTCATACCATCTTAAATCCAACATTATGAACTTGCCGTTGAAAAGGAACTTGATAACTAGACAGCAAAGGAAAAACTGAGTTTTACTTTTAGGGCAATATCTTTCTCTGGCATATCTTTGGCCATATAGTTCTTGAAGTCAGTGACACTTCCCATTTAACGTAAATACTGACTATCCAAGACTGAAGTAGCATTTCCTCCTTGTGTATTCGGTGCCTTGGAAGTAAATACATAAACCATAAAAGAAAGGCGTATGGCACATGCTCATCCATGTATGAATACCAGAGTCCTCTTCTTAAAATGGGGAGTCATTACGTGTGACTGTAAAATGTAGTCAGATGAGCTGGATAATACGAGTCTGTGGCTCTGAAACCTAGGACTCGTGCCAGATGACTTTGCATTTTCACTTCTGCCTGTTGGTTCAAGGCCTTAAATTTTAATGATTCAAAACAATTTGCTAGTTATCTAAGCCTACTGTTAACAAATAGAACAAGCGTATCTTTCATTTTTAAAAAAGCCAGAATCCGAGAAGGATGGAGTCGTGTGTCAAGTGCTGTGGAAGGGCTGACAAATACAGGCTTTTGTTTCCAAACAAAAAGAGCTGGACTAATGGTCACGCTGCTGCTCTGGTTTTGAGACCATTCAGAAAAGAGCTGCATAATGTTTTCTCATGCTGCCATAAGCTACAGCTCTGGGAGAGATGAGAGCCTGGCGAGGCAAAGCCCAGTAAACGCGTGGCAAATGTGCCTTTGCCCCAGTGCTGTGATGCTTCTGGGTGAAGAGGCAGTGGTGAAGGATTTGGGGAGAGGAGGAGGTGCAAGGGAAGATGGCAGAGGCTGGTCTTCATAAGACAACCGTCTGTAATGAGGCAGGGGAGATGGGTGGGATTGGAGGAGGTCTGGGGCAGAGCAACAAGGAGGATGCAATGTGCTACACAAGTGCAGAACATGCCCACAGTCTTTTTCCAGGTATAAAGGAAGAGATGGGGACTGGGACAATGGAGATTTTGGGCTGTGACTTCAGTGTGTCAACTATCTTGCCTCTTGCCACATGTCTTGTAGGCCTCGGGGTAAAGAGATCTCAAGGATTAATTGGATACTGCTGGTGGTGTTTCCAGTTTTGAGGGTCAGAAAGGGAATTAATAAATCCTCTGATGCCTGTAAGAGTTCGAATAAGTAAATAGTAAAGCTATGAGGTCTAAATCAATGTAAGAAGCTTTGGCTGCTCCTTACTAAATCAGATGCTTCCTTGTTTCTTTCCCCACCTAGCACCAGTGGAAGGGTGCTGAGAGGTGTATGACACGGAAGTAAGTGAAGTCAAACAGGCTTTGCAGCAATCTTGTACAAGCTGGCATTTGTTAAGGCCTATGGAAAAGGTGTTGCAGCAGCTTAGAGGAGCTTAGATAAGTTTAAACTGTGTTCGTAGATAGATAATTTCTATTTCTACATAATACAGAATTCAGAGGACTGAAAGAGCCTGGCCATGACACCATAAAGCTTTGGGTAGACCAAGGCATCCAGGACTTTGACCTGAGAGACCCAGTGGCATTGTCCACAGAGATATATATGAAGGGCAGATTATTGAGCTGTTGGGTTTGAGTTGATGAGATGTCTACAAAAACACATTGGACACGGCAAAGCTTTACATCTCAATTGGAAAGGATAGATCTGGGAAAAAAAACAGGTAATCTGGGGTTATCTGCTGTGTCGAAAGAGGGAAGAGAGGAGGCAGTGAGGGCAGAGCTCTGAAGAGTTTCTACTGGCTGCTGGGGGTAGGGAAAAGATCATGCCAAGGGTGCAGCAAGTAGAGCTGAGAGCTGGGAGATGACAGCAACTAAGGACGTGTTTTTGAGAGAATGAGCTTGCTCAGTTCGGTCAAAAGCAGTTAGCAGTTCAGAAAGAAGAGCAGCACCCATACCCAAGGGCTGTCTTGGCTGCTGGCATAGGTAAGAGTTCTGGAGGGAAGAAATTCCTGATGGTGACTGTAGAAAATCCATTCAGTGAGCATGGTTTAGTGGTGCAGAAGATAGTATGGATTCAGTGGAAGTACTGGGAAGATTAACAGTCCCCAGCAATTCCAGGAGATCAGAAGGAATCCCCTGGATCCCTCTGGCCTGTGAGGTCAGTCCCCTGCAGTGCAGAGGGGACAGGCTCTGCTCTGCCCACTTTAAAAATGGTTATCTAGCCAAAATCTGCAGAGCAATGAGGTTGTACGTACCTTGCAGCACACAACCTGCACCAGGAGGTGCATCCCTGCTGTGATATAGCAGTACAGGATTGATGCTCGTTCCTTGCTGGTGAGGAAGAGCTACCTCTAGTGGGATGTACAGCATAATTACAGTGAACTCTGCTTTGGTAACTACGTTTCTGAAACAATATCTTGTTACTGGGTAGCCCATCCCTGCAGGATTTCTGTTTCAGTTTTAAAGGTGAGCCTTTCTTGAAGTTTTCTTTCTTGAGACTTATCTAGAGACTGAAGTAGCAATTTTTGCCAAGTTCAATTATGTTGTTGCTGAACAGAAATGGTTAAAGCATGAATTTATAAGAAGGGTTGCAAGGGAAAGCTGGCCTTTAAATACAGCATTCTCTGTTTTCTGTGGCTATTTAGTGCTTTTCATGGCTTTGTCTTACTGTGTGTCACGAATTTCTAATGTGACTCCTTTGTAGAGAACATGCACATCCAGGATGATGGTTTGTATTATGGTCTCCAGTTGCTGATACAGTTCCTTTAAGAAGTCAGGTTTTATTTATGTGCTAATATGTCATATGCATTCCTAGTACTAATAATAACATAGGATTTTGCTTTAATGGTAAGTGATATTAGAAGCAGCTTTCCTCGATAAAATGTTCAATAACATCAAATTATTTATTCTGTGCATACAAAATGTTAATCTCTCTTGATTAATGCAAATGAAAGTTAATATGTTAATATTAGGTCCAGATTCTCATCTTGTTAAATATCTACAAATGCAAGCAGAGCTGTTCCACTTGCACTGAATACTGACTTCAGTCCAAGTTTCCTCTAAAATTCTCCATTGGCTTTTTCAGTGAATGTGCATGTGTGCATGGCTGTAACATTTAAGATGCCTTAAATCTGTTTCAAATTCGTTCACCACAACTAATTTAAAATTCCATAGGAACTGATGCTGGATTTGAGTTGTGTGCTTACTTTCAAAAGTTGAATGTAATGAATTAGAGATTAGCCAGATTTGCAGTACATTTTGTTAACTAACTGCTCGTCTAACTAGATCTTACATCATGTCTCTGTAAGGGTAATGTTATATATGAATGTACACCTTGAATATAATGTCACAGTAGATAGAAAATGCCTTCTTTCCAGCAGCTGGAAGGAATTGAGATGAAATCTCATGGTGAAAAACTCCTGCTCATTGATGACTAGAATAAAGACGGAAAGACTTCACGCTGTTGTATTTTATACCTGCTTCAGCCCTTTCCCTAAGCAATGGGGACTGTGTAAGGACTGACTTCTCAGCGCTGCATTAATACCAGACCATTCTGATGCCATGTGTTGGTTTTTGTTTAGGAGTTATCCAAAAATATTTAAATGCCCTTAAATATTACAACCAGAGTTACATCCTTTACAGTCTCTGTATGTCAGGCACTCGGAACAGACGTGTCTTTGCAGGCAGATGCAGCGCTATAAATGGTCTATTCATTAACCTCCTGGCAGCTAATGGAGAGCAGGAGAGATTTTCCTGGTGTTTGGAGCATTTTAGTTGCTATGAACAGTGGTGACACATTTGGGAGGCAGAGTTATGTGACACTATCCTCTTCTTCCAGTCAGCCTCTCTGATAGCTGCTCTGTTGCCTTTGCTATTTGTTGTTCCCCAGGTTAATGCTGCCTCTCTCAATTTCAGCTCCAGCAGTGCAGTTCTGAATATGCAATGAAAATGTTATCAGGTTCATGATAACTTTATTCTGCCTTTTCTTTTTTTGTGCAAGCTCTAAGCAGTAGCAAGGCTGGAGCTGTCTGGAAAGAGAATTTGCTTCCCTGCATATCCCCAATAACCACAAAAGTGGGTTTTACTAAAAGCATTTAAATAAAATTATAGGGAATTTAATAGGCTTATAGGGAATTTAATAGACTTATAGGGAATGATGGTGACTGGCTGACGTTTTATATACAGGTGGAGCCTAATCTGAATTTTTTCGCCCTTTAGTTCTTCCCATACATCCTTCTGCTCGTCGCTATCCTGCTGTATCTACCATGTTTGTTCTGGCGCTTCACTGCAGCACCTCACCTTTCTTCAGACCTGAAATTTATTATGGAAGAACTTGACAAAGCCTACAATAGGGCCATCAAAGCTGCTAATAGCATCCACAGCACAGACCCCAGGGACCCTACTGACTTGGTTCCAGCTGTTAATGAGAACTTGACACAGAGGTAAGATGCTGGGGCTTGGCTTTCTTTGCTCTTTTCCTTAAGCTCTTACCAGATGTGACACCTGCACTCTCTTAGAAATGTATTGAAAAGGTTTGAGTGGTGACTTGACACACTTTTAAATTTGGTTAAAAAAAAAAGATGATATCTGAAATCATTACTGCAGGCACTTGGAGCCAGAACTTATAACTTCCTTTTTTCAAGTAAAACATCTGATGAGCTCTTCAGATTGCTAATTACCTGAGATGTCCTGATTTCTTTAGTTGCAGGTGTTAATTAGTTTTACTCACCACAGCATAAGAAAACGGGGACGGCTGCAGTCTTCACTTCTCAATGTTCTTGACAGTTGCTTTCACGCTGCGAGCAAAGTCTGTTATTGGTCATCTCCTCTCCTTTCAGATCTAGGTCTGCAAAGCTTCTGTTTAAATTAAAAAAAAAAAAAAGAAACCAAAAAACCAAACACCAAACCCAGCGAAAGCCCCATCTCTGATCAAATTGGTGCACTGTTCTAACCAGATCCAGTTTCTGCTTCATCCTAGGTCAGGGTAACTGTTTCTCCTTGCATGTGGGGGTACGAGCAATGCAATGGGGACTTAGGTCTGTTCTTTAAAATGTGGAATTAGGTCTTGAGAAATAAAAAGCCTTCCAGTGTGCTATTACTGAACAAATGCTTGGGAAGTCTTCTTTTCCTCACGGATGTGCTTACTATACCTGTATTGTATTGGAAAAGAACAAAAATATTTTTTGCTGTGAGGGCAATGCTTTTTTTTCCATTTTCCAATGTTTGAGCTCTTTTGTCTCTTAAGTGGCTTTTCTGTATTAGATTGTCAATAGTCTTCACTTACGTGCTATTCTGTTGGTTTTCTATTGACTTCAATAAAACTACCCTTGATTTACCCCAGTAAGAGCGAATCCAATCTTGTATCTATTTTAGAGTTGTAGGTTTCTTTGAAATTTGAGGTAGGTGAGTACTGCAGCATCTGATCTATGTGATTTGGGTTTTTTTTCTCTCTCTTTCAGTTTGTGGGAAATATCTGAAAGCCACTTTAAATACCCAATTGTGGAGCAGTACCTGAAGACGAAGAAGAATTCCAGATGCTTAATAATTAAATACATTATCTGCCGTTTACTCACTCTAGTAATTATCTTCATTGCATGCCTCTACCTGGGCTACTACATTAGCCTCTCCTCTTTGAGTGATGAGTTTCTCTGCACTATCAAAACTGGGATCTTAAAGAATGACACAACTGTTCCAGAAGTGGTTCAGTGCAAGCTTATTGCTGTTGGTGTCTTCAAGGTACTCAGCTACATTAACCTGCTAGTCTATCTTCTAGTGATGCCGCTGGTAGTATATGCAATGTTTGTTCCGTGGAGGTGGAATTCTAGTATTCTCAAAGTGTATGAAATCCTGCCAACTTTCGATGTCCTGAAACTCAAGTCAAAGTGTTTTGATGACTTAAGCCTTTACCTCCTCTTTCTTGATGAAAACGTGAGTGAACTTAAATCATTTAAATGCCTCAAAGTGCTGGAGAACATTGCAGTTTCTGAGAAGTTTGATGTCATGCAACTTTTGGTAAACCTTGGTACTATTAAGACAGATACCATGGATGGGAAGCCAGGGACAGCTGTGTTGGAGAAGCCTGAAGAAACAACTACAGAAGAGCTGGAAAAAAATGCAACAGAGCTACAAGGTAAGGCGACCTGCTCTTTCTTTAAAAAGAAAAGTCAAAGAAAGAAACACCACAAAAACACGACATCCAAGCCTGTTGGTATAGAGGGATAAGGAATCCATTAAACCAAACTTCATTCATGCAAAACAAAGCAGGTTTCATCTAGATGTGTATTCCTACTGAAAACATTTTAATATATTCTACAAGAAAATGAACCTGCTTAGACCTTGCTATAACTTCACATATGTGCCAGAAGTTTGTAGTGTTGCAAGTCAGTGGCACAGGCTGGCCGCTGAAGTGTCTGTTCTGTTGGTGGTCCTTGCTGACATCTCTGCTCTAGCAGTAAGAGGCTTCAGCTGTCTGAACTTGAACTCCTTAAGACCACCTGCACAGTAGAAGAGCACTAGATTGGTCTGCAGTAGCTCGCACTTGAAGGAGCTCCAGTGAGAAAGCTGGTGATTTCAGGACATCTGTTTTTCAGAGGTTAGCTCAAGAGTAGTTAACTGCTGCTTCTGCTTTTCATTCAGGCTTTGACAAAAATCTTAGATGAATGTAAAAATAAGCTTGATGCTCAGAAATGCCACTGACGGAGGAACAGAAAATGACAAAAGAAGGGAAGTGGGACTGGGGCCAGTGGACATGCTCCTGTTCCTCCTTACACAGAGAGAAAGGAAGATTGACTGTAAAGTGATTTTTGCCAAAGCGGTCTGAGTCGATCTGTATTGGTGCAGCTGTTCTCTGACTATTCCCACCAGTTCCCAGACATGATCGGCTCTGAGCCATCACTGTTATAGGAGAAGTAGTCTTAGATTCTGTGCGAAAAAATGTGGTGTATCTTAAATGCAATTCCAATTCCCTCCTCAAGTGCAGAATTAGAGAAGAGAAGCCAAATATCCAGGGAGAGGCATAAAGGGATGGAAAAGCTTTCTTCCCATTCGATGTGAGCATGGCCGCTGTCGTAGCTGTCCCCACAGAAGCAGCAGGACACCAGTGCCTACATCCCCTGGATGAAGTGGTTCAGACTCTGTGGGCTGCCTCTTCACAAAGTCCTTCACTCATGGAAGTGAAGATGCTTTAAAACATTTAGCAGCTGACCTGAGCAGGCGAGCACAATGCTGAGGGCAAATTAAAGAACTGTTTCAAAGGCAGGAAAAATTAAATCTACTTTCTCTTCAGAAAGCTATGCCCTGTGCTTAATAAAAAAGAAGCAGCAGCACCCAGAGGGTAACTGTTCCTCTGTACTTTGGTCAAGCAGTTCTGGTAGGCTGAGGTTTGGAGGAGAAGTCGATTTATACAACAGGGGAATTCAGAACAAACAAGCAGAATTATTGTCAAACTAGAAGAAGCACTTGTGGCAGCCAGCTCTAGTACAGCGGTTGGGAGTGACTCTGACAGAGAATAGTTTTCCTCTTAAATGTGACCCTTTCTGAAATGACAGGTGGGTGGGTTTTGGTAGGAGAATTCAAGAGCCCAAGGTGGAGGTCTCTGCTCAAGGAGCTGAAAAAGCTAATATAAAATCTGACTCATTTTTATCTGAAATCAGAACTTTTGAGACTGTTTTCATCTGACAAAAACACTTCAAAGACTTGTTTTCCTCCAGAGCAGAACAAACTCACACTTGAAGCTCTGTTAAAATGCACTGCAGAAAGAAGCTGCCGTTTCATGACCAGCTCCGGCTGGTGCAGCCCTCTCCTTCTGCCTTGGCTGCAGCTGCAGACTTCACTGCCCGTCCGCAAAGCTTCACCCGTGGCTCATCGTCTTTTCTTCTGTCGCTAGTGGCATCAGCATGTTGTAATTAGTAAGCATCTTAACAAACCAGTTGTAGATGTTGACTCTGGACCATAAAGGCAGGAGTGGCTGCAGGGCTGGGTGCCGCATACGGACTGCACGGGGGCAGCGGGAGGCTGCTCAGCATCTGCAGCGCAGGACAGCCAGCCTTGCAGCACTGTCTTGGTGGCAGTTCCTTTGTAAACGAGAATATGTCAAGTGGTTTGATGGCCCTTTCACTTCTAAAGGTTCGCTTTCTCTTTAGTTTTGACAGACCGTGATGCAAGTGGCAGCGTGAGTTTGAGAGAAGATAAAAAGCTTCGCCAAAGACTTATAGATTCTTCATGCTGATGCTTCCCTGGTGCAGCAGGCAGGAGCTTCGTACCGCAGCAGGGCTTCTCCTCCGCCTTCGCTGCGCTCAACGCAAGGTGCTGCTCTTTGATTGCAACCGTCTTAATAGCCTGACAATTCCTCAGAGGCCAAACTGGTTTACAGACTACTTATTGTATAATCATCAGCAATCACGTACCTGAAAATGCATGTTGTAGACTTTTATTATTTATTAAAAAAAAACAAAACAAATACAAGGAATAACAAGAACAAAAAATGTTTATCATGAGTAACAAGTGGCATGCACTGAATGCAGTCAAAGCTGGCAGCAGGGAAGAGCTAGCACTGTACTGTACAGGGATGGGGACCATAACCCTATAGGTAACAAAAAGAGACGGCCACATTGCATTCTGAAGTGTTGCTCTGCTGGGAGTGGCCATCTCAGTTCTGGGGTTTAAGTGAGGCCTCTTGGGGCGCTCTGCCCTGGAAAAGGCGGCGGGGGGTGGGGTGGGGGTGGTATTGTTCTTTTTTTAATGAGTCTGGTTAATCTGTACCAGGTGGTGGCTGGCCACTGGTATTGGCTGTGTTTTCACAGGAAAACCAGAGGTTGCTCTGTTCAGCCTGAGATGTCTTGGTTAGCCATCTCAACACTGATGTCTGGGATTAATTACTTGGCACTGATTGACAGAAAAGAAACTATGAACAGGCTTAATATAAGGGGGTACTGTAAATGTTAGGGATTTTCAATTTTCTGTGTATTCATAAATTAATAATGTCTTAACACTTTTTTTACAAAATCTAATGATATGTAAGCTAAATGTTAGTTTAATTTCTATTTCTCAGTTGTTTTGTCTAAAAGTGACTAACATCTGCCTTGGAGTTTGGACTGAAGATCAATGAAGTTGGTTCCATTTTTGTGATGGTTGGTAGAAGTTGTTTTGTAGTGCTTGTATGTGTGGAGTTTGTTTCAACAGGTTTGTAGTATCAAATGCAATATTAGTTGTGCTGTTTTCCAAACCCTACTTGAGAAGACTTTATTTGTGTTACTGTAGCACCTGAGTGCCCCAGCAGAGCCAAGCACCCAATAGCCAAAGTGGGGTAGATGTAAATACGGTGAAAGGTTGTTCTCCCCACACACCCTGTGACTTAATTTTAATTAAAAATAAGATGCTGAAATGGATTGGAACAGACAAAAGAAGGGGGAGCGTTTGTAAATTGGAGAACTGTCCTGGTTTGTTATTGGACTGTTTTGGAAGAGTAGCATTCAGATTTAATGTCATCCCCCCTGCCCAGGACCTCTGCCTTCAATGAACATTAAAATGACCTTTGTCTGGAATTTGAGGTACAAGGTGAGGTGGGTGGGGGTTTAAGCACCACAATGGCAGTGTGTATCTTTCACAAATGTTATATGCTCACTTGTTTTTCCGTATTATCCATGCAGCTGAAATGTTTTGCCTGTCACCTCTTCCAAGTTGTCCTTTTAGACAAAGTAGGACCTCTTTCATAGCTAGGTAGGACTTCCATTTTCCGTTTCATCTGTGTCACCTGCTGTTGTGTTCTCGACTGTTGGTATTCTCCATGTGTCTGAGGATGAATGAGGGGGAAAAAGAAGTAATCGGAGTTACCATCTTTGCACAGAACTGTTTACGTGCTGCAGCAGATTTCAAAGAGAGAGTGCGCCTACTTGAATTTGGCAGCTGTTGTTAAACAAGTGGATCCCAAAGTGCTGCCATACTATACTTTGGGCTAGTATTACCAGAACTCTTCATTTATTATTTGGCTTTCAGCTAAGACAAGCCTTATTTAAAAGAAAGTCTTTAAAGCCATAGTATTATGCTACCTCTGCATAGGACAGTAGCACAGCTGCAGTCCTAATGTCTGTTGCATTACCAGCAAGACACAGGGCTTGTGTTGGATACTGGTGGTCCACACTGCTCAATTTTACTGCAATACTTCTCCCAGCAAACCTACAACCCCTCTGACCTTTTCTAGGTTGTTTCTGTCTGTCTGTGCTGATGTGTTGCTGATGGTCCTTTAGATGTGGGTAATGCAGACGCACATTGTGCTTTGTGTGTTTTGAACAAGGAGCTATAGTGCAATACTAGGATTTTGTGATGTGGATGTTTGAACTGTTTGATGTAAGTAGAGTTCTCAGTGTTTAAATCTCGAAGTTCCTGAAAGAAACATGTTCATGTTTCATGTTGGATATGAACCTAACTTTTTACTAATTCCCCTTTTATATTTAAAAATATGACTTGCTGCAGTGAATCTCTTGTTGTCTTCTAAAGTGCTCAATAAAATATGTATCAATTCTTCTTGGTTATTTAAATAAAATCAATTTTGTGAACTACAGCAGCGTAAGTGACTGAAGGTTCCAGGAGCAGTCGCATGTCGCCATCTGAAAACCCGTAGTGCAATACATGTGGTCTGATGCTAAACCCTGAGCAAACTTTTTGGACAGTAATCATAATTGTATTCTTTTAATATTTGTTCTCATAAAATTGTCAGAGCAACATGAATTGGTTCAAAATCTATTTAAAATAAAAATAGATAGCTGTAAAAACTGTTGAGAAAACATCAGCACATGATAAATAGCCTATCTATTGTGTGAGTTACTATCTAAAAAATGGCCCCAGTCTCAGCACATTTGGGCTTTTCACCTGTATCTTGCTGTTTTAAGATGTGTTTCTGCAACTGTCCAGCTCAGTTCTACTTATATTTTAGTGGCACTGCTCCTGCTGTATTTTGCCATTTTCAAAAGGTGGGCTAAATTCTAGCTTGGGTCTTAAGGAAAGGAGTCCATCTTATAACACCATTCAATGGCTCTTAGTTACCTTGTGAGATTTAAGGCTTGTGATATAAACTGCATTACAGAGAGAGAGAGAGTAAAAATATTTATTCCACTAGAAGATGGTGTGCCTCTTAAAGCAGCTGTACCCCACTGCTTTTCCTCCTCTGGATGTTGTCAGTCACTTTCAGAATAAAGAGTATAATTCAGGTCTGTGTTTTGTTTCTCTCACTGGGAGCAGTGGGTGGTTTTTTAGTAGGAGTTTTGATGACAAGTTTAGGGCCTAGGCCTAGAGCCCTATTTAATGAGCCTATGAGCAAAGGATGTCCTGGCTGTGCTTTGTGAACATGAAGATAGTAATTAGGTTCTGAGTGGTTTTCTGCAGATGGAGGTGGTAAGAGGTAACCCCCACTACCACCGTCTGCTATCTATGGTGGCTGATGCCGGAGTTAAAACTTTCTAAGAAGGAAGGCACTTGGTGTAAATCTTTATTTTTCAGTAATGAGTGTCATGTTGCTGATATGAATAATCAAAATTATACTATTGTGCCCTATGGAGTAATCAGTTATCTAACCTTATCATACCTGTATCCACTAGACTCCCTCAGCAGTGTGCACAAGCCACAGGAAGCTGATTGCTCATTATTCTTCTTCGCTGAGTGCCCATTAAGAAATGTAAGCTGATTTTATGATGCTGGGGACTGGTTTGGTTTTTAGATTGCCTGAAGGGAAGATGGCATTGAAGCCACACACAGCCACCCACTCTAGAAGGGACAGCGGTAAAGCCAGGAGTGGCGTAGCTCAGCACCACCACCTTGCCCACGGGCTGGGTGTGGACGGGGACACCGGCAGAAGCATGGAGATGTGCGCAGGAGCGCAGGGAGGCTGTGCCATGTGGACACGAGAGGATCCTGAGCTGGGTCACCAGTCTCTAACTGCTCTATTGAGCTTGTGTGGGTGTCCCAAGAAAGTGACCGCACCATGTGAATACCGGCTCAGAAATGTGGAACTGGCCTTTTTGGTGACTACATAAGCTGGATGTGTGGCCCAAAATGGTGGGAGGAGACTAAGGAAAGGATTGGAGAAGTCTTGTGCAGATGCTTTATGCCGTGCTAACTGCTCTCAACTCACATTGTGTACAATGCTTGAAACTTTCACGGTGATATGATTTCTTCCCTGCCCAACTTAATCTCTGCAGGCATCAAAATCTGAATTGTCCAAGTTGTAGTAAGGGATTTTATTAATTATAATTTACCTTGATCCAAAGGAACTGTGTATCATATGTTCTTCTAATAATGATGTTAAAGAAATCTCTATGCACTGTGTGTAAAAAGCAGATGTCTCCACTGAACGGCTTCTGCTATCATGGAAATGCAGTATATTCTAATGTACTGAAGGAAATTAGGGATAGTTTGGACTTTACATACACCAAAAGGATTTTGTCAACCCTTTCAGGTTTTTTTTCTGCGCCTAGGCTTGTACTGTAGACTCGCTCTCAAAGGCTCACAGGAACAGCCTTGTTTCTAACCTGTGCATCAAAGCACTTACTGTATTTTAAAAGGTAGGTGAAGTATTATGTCTGTCTTAAGGAAGTTTGTAATTCTTTTCTTGATGAAGTTTAGACTATATTCACCTCAATGAGTGGTTGTCATCACTATGCAGGTGTTTTCATGCTGCTGGGACCTTGCTCCAAGAGCTGGATTGCTGCAAACAAACGAGCAGATGAAACAACTCAACAGTAAGTACTCCCAGTGTCTGTGTTGTGCTTAAGACTATCTTGCTCCACTAAGGCTCATATTGAGGTCCTTGGCATTTACTCCTGTAATAAGAGTTAAACAACATGCTAGGAGGAGTACATGGTAACCCTTACATGGTCTATGAAGCGAGCCAAAGAATTAGACACTTATTCAGGAGTACTCTTTGTACTTGAAGGTTTGAAAAAGTCCAGGGTTTGGGTTTTTTCTGGTGGTACCACGAAAATAAGGAAACAAACCAGCATAGCTTCCTGCTAAGTACCAAGAAACACTACGGAAGGGACCTGCTAGATGAACCCACCACAACCACTTCTTGGCTTGTGAAAAAATTATAAAAAATGATCTTAAAATGATTTTATGTAACCTGTTTGGTCAGTGGCCAGCTCAGAAGACTTCTTACCTCAGGGGGTGACGGGGTAGAGTCACTTAAGTGATGAAGAAGAAGGCAAAATCCTGGTGGAAATCAGAAGGGTGACAGCTGTGGCAACTGAAGTGCCCTAGGAAGGACAACACTGGGGAAGAGAAGACAGAGGTTTTGTGGTGGCAGTATGTCTTAGATGTGTGCAATTAGCAAAAGCCCTGGTCTATGAAATGGCTTAAGACAGAATAAAACGTGAAGATGCTATTGTTCAGAAGTGCAGCCAGCAGGGAGTAAATATCTGCATTAAAATCAAGGCCAACAACACTCCCATGGTGCCTCTCATTCACCACTGAAGACCCTTTTTCCCACGGACCCAGCACAGTCTTGCAGAGCAACATGCGCTTAACTGAGCCATTTCCCAACACAATGGGACCCTCAGATAGAAACTACTTCCAGAGGAGTCTCACATGAGCACTTCTACCAACCACACTTCTTACAGCCCATGTTAGAGTAAACAGGCCTTACAGAATCATAGGATCATAGAATCCTAGAATGCTTTGGGATGGAAAGGACCTTTAAAGGTCGTCTAGTCCAACCCCCCTGCAATGGGCAGGGACATCTTCAACTAAATCAGGTTGCTCAGAGCCCCATCCAGCCTGGCCTTGAATGTTTCCAAGGATGGGGCATCTACCACCTCTCTGGGCAACCCGTTCCAGTGTTCCACCACCCTCATCATGAAAAATTTTTTCCTTGTGTTCAGTCTAAATCTACCCTCCTTTAGTTTAAAAAGAAGCCATCATAAGGATAGTGTTGTAGAAGTCATTTTTAGCTCAAATAAGGATCCAAAGACCTGCTGAAGCCTTAGACTGCAAGCTGTGAACTTTCACCTAGATAAGCTGACCGTATGCTGAACTCCTACCTAGCTACATGAAGGAAGGCCCTGAAACCGGTGCAAACCAGGAAGATAAGGTAGCCGAAAGCATCAGCAGAAGCTGCAGCTAATCAAGATAAGGAAAAGAATGACCTGCCTGGAGACAGGGAAAGGATCCCACGAGGAACAAGAAGATCCTAGACCCAAATATTATTATTGGACTGAATTGTTGCATGAGGGGAGGGGAACTTGGACTGTAAGGGTATAATTGCCCAGGGGTTCCTTTGTTCAGGGTCCCTCTCCGGAGGCACCCAGCTTAAGCGGCTCTTCACTGCTGTACCACTCAATAAATTCGCGTGGCGTACGTCATGTCGGAGACTCTGCTTTGGGGAAACCTAGGGTCGAGCCTGAGGGGAGAGGAAGCGCCCGAGGGTGAGTGTGTGTGTGAGTGAGGAGTCAAAAGGGGGCACCCGTCAGCTCAGTGGAGCTGCCTGCTGCGAAGGGACCCCAGTCCGAGCAGTTAAAGTCTCGGGTGGTGTGTGTGCGACTCCCTGGATGGTGTGTGAATGCTCGGGCAGCTACTGCTCCCTTAACAATAGTCAGGATGAAAATCCACCTGTCCTGCTATCTTGTCCTTCAGAGTGGTCAACAGTAGCTACCTAGGGGACTATAGTAGGTATAGGTCAAGCAGTAGTAGCTAATGGCCAAGCATATAGCCACGCTTTCCCAGAATAGTGTCACCACTAAGGACTTCCTGAAATGGAGGCTATTATTTAACCTTTATATATGATAATTGCTGGTAGATTTTACTTCCAGAAATTTCTCCAGCTGCTTTTGGAACCCACAAAAATTTTCAACACCCATAATTCCTAACAGCAAGGACTTCCACAGCTTGATTAAATGTCATGCAAAGAACTATCTCCTTTGGTGTTTTCAGACTACCAGTGAACACCTTGGTGGCCTGAACTAAAATTGGTTAACTCCAATTTCTACCAATTCAAATCAGTAGCACCAAGAAAATTAGCTGAGGTGACCTTTCCTCATGCCTTAGTGTCCCAGAACACGCTACTCAGATACCTGCAGATACTTTCCACCACCAAGAGTCTCTTACACCTTTACTAAGCCCAACCAACACTGATACGCTAGCTCAGATGTTCCCAGCTGAAAAATGGGCTGGGTTATTTCTTCATGGAGGTTTAATTATAACTCCCTGGTGGAACTCCCTCAGAGAAAATTTCTAAGAATTCTAAGTCAGTATTTCTGCAGTAGGGTTACTAAGTATTTTAACCTAATTTTATGGAAAATCCACCTGTTCCCAAAGACTGTTAAATTAAAGCTGAAATCAAAAAAAGGTTTGTACTTCATTCTAGCCAGTAGGTAAATATAGTCAGAAATCAGAGCCTTTCAGGGCTCTTTTAGCTTGAAGTCACGTTGTAATGCCAGCCTTCTCCAAAAACAGACAATGTGGATTTCATTATTAATTAGAGAGAGACTCTGTTTCACTAGTAGTTTTGTTTTCTTTATTAACTCTTCAAGGCTCCTCCAAACACACACAGTATGCGTACCATCACACCAGCTACCAAAGAGCACAGCCAGACATGTCTAAGGCTGAAAGTGAACCAACAGCAATTTAGGATTTAGATGTAGAAAAGCATTTGAATGTTTAGTATTTTTAGGGTTTTGTTCAAACCTTTGCAGTCTTCAGATCCCCTCAGAAAGAAATTCATATTGAAAAAGCTGTTCATTACAGAGAATACACGTTACTTGGTGACACAGGGATGGGACTCAGGAAGTAGCAACTTGTGTCCGAGTGTGGTGGGGTTCAAGGGCGGTTCAGACCATTTGCCTGGCTGAGGCATGAGCTTGTATTAACCACTAAATACCAGAATCACAGGCTTGCTAAACCCAAGTCCTTTACTTTCATTTTGTTTTTTTACTAGCATTTGTGGGTGTGATTCTGTAGTCTACATATTGTTAGGCCAGATTTGCTGCCACACTTTTGAAGAGGGGGAACTGTAGGTAGCAATAACTCCTGTGTGCTTGAGAGTTAAAGAGGAGGGAGATGAAAGAATTGTATGATTTCTGAGGCTTAACAGACAGTGTTTGATTAGTATGAAGCAGACATAGGCAGAGAACTAAAGAACTAATCTCTTCAGAAAACAATCTAAATACAATCAGCGGGTGGAGAGACACAGAAATATGCAGTACATATTGCCAAACACAGCCCTAGAAAGTGCTTCCCACAAGTGTTATGTCTTTTCAGACCAGCATTGCCCCCTTTCTTCTTTTTATATGTATCTGTAAAGCCCTTATCTGCCTCCCATAGCAGCTATGCAATACTTGTTCTTGCTGGATTTTGAGATACTTTCCAAAGGCTACCCAAGCAATGTGATCCTCTGTTTTCTTCATGGAGGAAGAAGAGTTGAAGTGACTGGCCTATAGGAGTAAGTTTAACTAAGAGAAGAGTTGGGTCTCTGGGTGTCTGTTCCGGGGATCTGCAATATTTTTAGTCTAGTTAACTATGGAGCACAGTCAAAACTAATGAAAACGACCGTGTTTTATTTCAGGGGAAGGGAAAATGCCATTACTCCTACTTATTTGGTGTTTCTGTATGCTAAAAAGAAAGTCCACATTTTTAAGATACTTTTCTGTGATTCTGTGCTGCAGAAGGTAAATTGATCCTTGTTGCTGCTTATGAATTTGGCTATTTTTGAGGACTGGACCATTAAGTACACAGTGCTCTGATGTACCCTTGCAATGCTTATGTGAACCGAGACAACTTCCACCTTTCAGAAGACACTAGGTAAGGAAATTACAAGTTCCACAGGAAAATTGTCATGGGATTTGATTACCGTGCTGATGTATTCAGTCCTTTATCATCCTTTTGCAACCTGTCCATATTGCATCCAACAGCTCACGGAGCAGCACTGCACACAGCCTGGCACACTGGCTTCCTGCACACCTACACTTGCAAAGCAATCCCTCATCCACAGAAAGAAGTGGAGCTACGGGCTGAATAAAATACTACTCAAAGACAAATGACAGATGCTGTCCCAGTGGCCAAGTCAGTGGGACAGTTCAGTAAAGGCAGAGATGAGTCTGTGTCAGGGAGGCAGGGGGCAGAATCAGAGCTGTCTCTTCAGAGTAAACTTTTCCAGAAATCTTTTCTTTGAGCACCACTTTGCACAGCCCACCTTAGAGTGGCCCAAAAGAAAATCCAGCTGTCTGTTAGGGACAATTTGCATTTTGTGGCTTTCTGTCCTGCAGGCTGCAAGGCTGGAAGGTCTGGAAGAGTGTTGCAAAAGAACAGATACCTCTCATCTTGTACTTCAGGGTGTTCCCAAAAGTTCAGTTTCATTTCTTTGGTTACAGAAACTAGGAAAATCTTTTACTGCCCATTCTGAGCCTGCCCTTTTATGAGGATTGACATACAGCACGACTTGCCAGTTCAAAAAACCAGCCCTTGTAGTACTTGGCAAGTATTGACAAGTAACCTGCTGAAGTATTGACAAGTAATCTAACTTGGGTGGTGAAAGTGGCTACCTCCAGAGTTATGTGCCCTGTTCCTGGCTCTCTCCCAGGTCCCATGCCTGTCTGAGCCCTTCCCAGGTCCTACATCTCTCCCCTCAGACTCATACCGTGCTCTCCATGTGGCTCAGGAGGAACATCTGAGAGATGATGGCCATTCCAGTAAGTCTTTCCTTCAGCATGGCTGGGACTGTTCCCCTGCAGAGAGCAGCTCTTCATCCCCACACCCTGAGGCTGGGCAAGGGAGCAGGTTTTAGACAGTATAGAACAGGACTCCCATTGCTCACTGCAGTATTCAAACACCTCTCAAGTGTTTTTTTATAAAACGAACAGGGATTTTCTTTCCCTCCACAGTTCTTCCTCAGGCTTTTCTCAGTCAAGCCCCACTCTGAAGCTTGGACAGGATAAAAAACACAGCCAGAGCACCAGAAGTGGCCTGAGGCTACTGTTGCAAACTTTAGAAAGCTAATCCTCATTTTGCTAGAGAACAAAACCCACAGTCTGCTTTGAGGAGCTCAGGAATGTAATAAATATCAAACCAACAAAGTCCCTTCCCTTCGTCTCCACTGGCTATGAAAAAATACAGGAGGCAGCAGCGCAGATGTAGTAACCTACAGTGAAGTGAGATGACTCCTTCCTTAGTGTCCTGGCTTTCTTCAGCACTCTCCAGGTGGAATCCAAAGATGAGTACCTGTCTGAGACCAAGGATCAGGAGAGATCACCTCAAGTCTTGCCATATTCTCTTTGGTCTTTTCCATAGAAGAAATATCTTCTCTGAACCCAAAATATCCTCATCTGCACTTGCTTATAGCACGCCTCAGATGAACTTTACAAAGATCATTGAAACAGGAGTTAGGTCATACTGTTCACTCACAGCATCAAAGAAAATTGCAGTGTACCAGCTGATGTCTTTGAAAGTGGATCCAATGAACATCTTCAGCTCCTCCAGCATTTTTGTCAGTGTTGCCATATTGCTACCCGCAATTTCTTGTTAGAAGAGAGCTCACTCACCCCAAAAACCAGAGGGAGTGGGTGGAAGTCTCACTTTCTTAGGAAATCAGGCTTCATTGAATCTCAGCACTGTCTCAGGTCTCTGTGCTTTTCTATTCTGTTGCCTGAAAAACACAAAAAACCTTAAATCTCCCCTCCACCTGTATGCACATATCTAGGTTTCTTCAGGTCAACAGCTTTTCCAGGAGCTCCCAGAGGTCTTTGATATCTGCTGACACAGGGTATCCAGCGGAGCACCTCATCCTGGTCATTTGAGAAGTGTGTTGGACCTCCTCATGTTGACCCAAGACCCAGGAGAACTGGTCAAACACTTCATTTCTTTTGAAGGAGGTCCATCACAACTGCCATGGCCATAATGGTCTGTTTGAGCCGCAGAGAAGAAAGGGACAAGTTCTTTTGCTCAGACTGAAATTCCTCTTTCATACACAGCATCCTCTAGAGACAAGTTCCTGAAGAGAGAGATTTCCCTCCTTCCTCTGGAGGAAAGGACTTTAGGGGAGAGAGAATATCTCCCTGCTTTCATACCCTGGGATTGAGCTGCATCTCAGCATGAGTTTCCCAGGCCTTGCCTGGGCTCACGGGCTCATGGGAGGGATGAAAAGCTGGAATCCAGGCACACTGTCCACCAACCCAGAGTGTTTTGATACTCCCATAGCAGCAGCGCCAGTTTTCCAGCTTTATATACCTCCTTAGACAAACAGCTTCCTGCTAAAGCATGTCTCCTCACACGCCATTACTGCATACAGACAGATGAGCTGACATCTCAGAGCTGCTGCCGAAGGCCCACAACATCAGCAGTTCTCACCTTTTCCTCTTCGCAGATCAGATAGTGAAATGCCACAAAACTGGGCTTCCTTCATTCGAGGGAAGGAGCATTGTTCCCACACTCTGAATAAACATTTGTGTCTTTAGAACTGCACCAAAAGATGGGGGGAAGGTAATGTAAAAAGTATGTACCAGGGAGACTATCTGGCATTAGCAACAACGTAGTTGTCCCAAACTACAGCACTATGCTCCTTAGGGTTGCTGTGGTTTAACCCCAGCCCGCAACTAAGCCCCACACAGCCGCTCGCTCACTTCCCCCTGGTGGGATGGGGGAGAGAATCGGAAGGGTGAAAGTGAGAAAACTCGTGGGTTGAGATAAAAACAGTTTAATAGGTAAAGCAAAAATGGCGCACACAAGCAAAGCAAACCAAGGAATTCATTCACTACTTCCCATCGGCAGGCAGGTGCTCAGCCATCCCCAGGAAAGCAGGGCTCCATCACACCTAATTGTTACTTGGGAAGACAAAATGCCGTCACTCCAAACGTCCCCTACTTCCTTCTTCTTCCCCCAGCTTTATATGCTGAGCATGACATCATATGGTATGACCCCTTTGGTCAGTTGGGGTCAGCTGTCCCAGCTGTGTCCCCTCCCAACAACTTGTGCACCCCCAGCCTACTCGCTGGTGGGGTGGGGTGAGAAGCAGAAAAGGCCTGGACTCTGTGCAAGCACTGCTCAGCAATAACAAAAACATCCCTGTGTTATCAGCACTGGTTCCAGAACAAATCCAAAACATAGCCCCATATCAGCTACTATGAAGAAAATCAACTCTATCCCAGCCAAAACCAGCACAGGGTTTAATCAGGATTTTGAATTCAAGGATAAGGTGTGAAATGTCCTGAAATACCTTCATTGCAATGCCGAGCTGTTTCTTTCCTCCTCCTCTTCCTCCCCACTACACCTTCTCCTCCCCCAAGGCTTGTTGCAGGAGGCTATATGGTAGATGGTCACTGATGTCCTTCCAGACCACAGTGGCCTCCCAAGCTTCAGACATTGTCTCTATGTTGTCAAGGATGTTCAGAGCAGCGAATGATGAGGCAGCCATGATCTCATAGCCCTTGGATTCAGCACTGAGCACCTCAGGGGACAGGGAAGAGTACCTCCTCCTGGTTCTCAGGGAGTGTAACAGCAAAGCAAGAGGTGGAGGTTGCTGGATCATTGCTGGTAGCAAGTTTGCTGAAGGTAATGAAGACAAACTCCTCAGAGATTTCCTCTGGGGGCTTCATATGACCTTGCAGCTCACAAATGACGTATTTGAAGTGACAGTACGCCAGAGACAGACGGATGTCACTAGAAGCTCATCTAAATTCTTCCACTACAACCTAAAAAGAACCGTGAAAGAAAGCAATAAACAGGAGAAAGCCTGAGGCAGCAGGTCAGGAGTGGCTGCTTGACTTCAGCTCTTCATCTCCATGTCTGAGGTAACAGGGAGACAAGTCTCATCTCTCCTGAGAGACCTGCCAGTTACAAATATTCTCTGAGCTGTTTAGCTGACACCACTTTGACCCTTCGGTGAAGGTAAGCAATTCAGTATTCATTAAATTGCCAGTTAATTTGCCCCATTTGCGGTTCTGTGGTATTCTCTTCCAAGAAGGTTCAACCAACAAGCCCTCTCTAGAGAAGCGGTCAGATGGGACATTTGGTGCAGCAGGGGAGGGACTGACAATTTACAGGCAGGTGAAAAAGAAGGGAATGTAATGCAATTGTCCGTCATTTAGGAGCAACTGAAATTCTGTCCCCTTGCATGGGCCTTGAGCGCTCTTCAAGAAGGGCTTGTTCACTGCAGAAACCTTGAGCCTGCTTGCCCCTGTTGCAGTACAAGTCTGTCTTAGGCACATTCTGCACATGCTCAAGAACTGTGCAGGGTATGGCCTTTTCTTTAAGGAGGAAGCTCCACTGCGGAAGAGTTACAGCAGGATCTGGGAGCCACCGTCAGCTCTTAATACTAGAGAGAAACCTTTGAAGACATTTTGTATTTTGCAAAAAAAACCACCCCAAAACAGGGCTTTTTAAAATTAAAATTAGACAAGGTCACCTGGACTGTTCTCATGCCCCTTGAGGTTAATGTTATTAAGCTGCTGAGGTAAGCAACCTCTGCAGGGAGATGACAATCATTTGGAGAATGATAAAGGAGGCCTGGGAGATATTCTGGCACATTTCTATTTGAAAAGCTCAAATTGTTCTCCCCATTACTTTGAAGATGAAATTTGATATAGACTCAGGAATGGGCTTTGTGCAAGGGCTGTGTTTTTAAGCCTTTTAAAAAAGATTATACTTTTCTTGCGCACAGGAAGGTCGGGGAAGCAGATGAAGAAATTCTATGGGGAAAAAAACAGCCTTTGCTGGATTAGGGCAAAATGACTGCAACAAAGATTTGGAGGAATGGAGAACTGGCTTGGAATGAGAAGCCAAAACTTGGGAGAAGACAACACTTGCAGAAAAAGAAGATGGAAAAGGTATGACCCTTTCCAAGTACTGGGAGAGTCCTAAGTCTCATCATTTCTCTGCTGTTACTAGACATTCAAATCCATAGGCAAAACTTCCCAAATTTGTCCTGTTTCTTAACTACATATGATGGACATCATCCTGCCGTTGTTGTCAGATAGATGGATTGGAAGAGGTGATTATAATGAATCATTGTTTCCAGCCTTTCTGAGAATATATCCAGGCATCAGTAAAACGACATGCAAAAGAATTTTTACTTATGTCTGTGCATGTTTTTGAACCACATATTGCTCTCAGGCTCTCGATTCCAGACATCCTGAATACAAGATGCATTTGCTCTTCTCTCTCTGTCTCAATTCCCATTTTATAAAATAGGGGTGATAACACCACATCATCAAATAGGGGCATTCTAAAATTATGTTAAGTGTCAGAATATGCAAATGCTTTCTCAATGTCATTGAGTGCTACAAAAAACACTCTGAAGAAAGTGCTCTGAAGAAATTAATTCCCTATTCAGAGCAGGGGTTGAAAAAGATACCTACCTATAGTCGATAGAGAGGAGAACGAAAATATTAAACAACTGCTTTTGAACACTGTCCTCCGGTAAACCAGATAAGGCAGGGCATCATGAAAGACTGACATGTAACCCCATAACTGAAAGTTGTGTCATTCATGTACACAGTGGGAAGCAAAATTAAGAGTGAAATGGTAGTTTCACTTTGTAATATTACTGTTCTTTTAAAAGCTGTGTTTATTATAATGTTACACAACATTGACTTTCCGTCAGTATCAGAGAAATATTAACTCCAGAGAAACATAATGAGAGAAATGTTCATTTTTCGAACCTTATGTTAAAGTACTGGGAACTGTAACAGAGCATGAGATTTCAAGCAGGCTACAGTTGCCCAAAACATTATTTGAATTTTAAGCTGAGATATAAGTTCCTGTATGGAAATTTTCCAAAAGTTTTAATCTATTAGTTTTTTCTCAAAATACATCAGCATTGTTACAAACCCAGCCAGTTTTAGTATATGTTTCATAAGTGAATTTTAAAAAAAACCTTCTTTTTTTAAAATTCCACATATTTGAGTAGCTAAGGCATCTTTTCAACCATGTAAAAACAGGAAATAGAGGATGAAAGATGACTTTTTCTTTTATGTGATATTCTTCTGAAACAAGTCCAGAGAGCTCCAAGGCCAGCCAGCCTGGAGAAACATGACTGCAGGTTCATTGTCGTCTTTTGAGGAATATCCTATTTGCTTATTTTGCTCTGTAGGTAGCAGAAGATCAGCCAGCCAACATGGACTATGATATGCTGCAGACACAGGCACAGAAAAGCAAATTAAAAAGTTATGAAGTCAGCAAGACTAACATTTTACTGATTTTATTTCCACTGTGTTTTATGCTACCCACATCTCCTTTCTCCAGCTTGTCAATTTGGGGATTAATCCACATATTGTGAAGAGTTAAGACACTTGCTACCAGCTGCACAAGGCAAGGCTGTGGGTCCCGAGGAGGCAGGACACTGTGTATGTGCCAGCAGCGGTGAGCAGACCCCTTCCCACACAGGCTGGCTCCCCTGCAGGATAGTTGCCCTGGAAGTCACGGTGCTGAGGCTCTCCAAAGTGGAGAAACTCACTGGAAGGAAAGAAAAGGGCTGGGTGCCAACCATTCAAAACAATACCTCAGCCCTTCAGATTTGCATTCCTTCCTGCAGCTGGGTGCTCCTGGGGAGCGTTGGTCTGCTCTAAGGGTGAATGCTGCTTAATGTGGTGAAACCTGAAACTCGGTCTGTGGTTCCTCCAGGAATATCTGCAACATCATGGTTTTCACATGGCAGGTAAATTCCTGGCATTTGTTTAACTATTATTTCCTAAGGGATTTCTTGAAGTGTTTCGAGGATTGTCATCCTTGCACACAAATGGTTTCCTTGTTGTTGCCCTGTGAAGTGACTAACACTTAGTCACCTCTCAGGAGATTATCATCTGGTTTGTCAAGTGTGCAGCCCATAGAGATGTTTGATCTAGCTAGTACAACGATGACATACCAAGACTATAACATCTGCAAATGCAATTGCTGGTGGTAAAGCTGTCCAAAAGTTAGTTATTTCTCTCAGATTTCCTCCAGGAGGAGATACTCTTTTGGAAAGAAATGAGTAGGTTTGGGGGTGAGGCAGAATTTGGGAACCAAAATGCCTTCTTTAGAGGAACATAATAGACGATACTAGGTAGCTTGAGGAAGCAGACATCTTCTGGACATTGTTGCAATTGTAAGGCAATCACATCACGGCCAACTGGGTGGCTGAGAAAGAAGTTATCAAAGCATTAGATTGGAATTTGGCTGGTTTTTCCTCATGATGGAATATTTGACTGAATATACTATATTGCTAGTATAATTTTAAAAAGTAACTACTCTATTAAACACTAAAAAAGTATATTTCTGAAGTGACACAATGTAATGAAAACAATAGATCTATTATGGCTTTATATCATGAAATATTCACACATTCATTTGCTTCAAAACATTTTCATGTTATCAGCCTTCCCCTGAAGGACTGTGACATGGAACTCATAACACTTGATTTAATTTTTTTTAGGTAGTAAAATTTGCATCCTCTCTTTTGTTTCTTCAGATTTTTTGATGTGAGTTGCCTCACCTGTTTACAAACTCTATATCATTGAGATTAACCAAACACCTTCATGTAAACGAAATTGCTTGCCTATGAACGAACTCCCACCCAACTCAGGTGTCTGCTGAATTAGTCCTCTGAAGTCAGAGCCTCGCTTCCCCACATAGTCCAGGGAAAGTGGTAAGAGCTTTTGAAGACTTTTGAATGGGTAACCAGTCCAGGGACGAAAATAGCCTGGGCTCACTGTGTTTGTGCTACAGTTTTAACTGCTTTAGCTCTTGCATACTTAAAAACTTCATGTACCTAAAGCAAGGGAAGTGAAATCTCTCAACCAGAAACAAAAGAATTGGGTTTTTTTTGTTTGCTTTTTCCCTCTTACTTGTGCTAAATTGGGATGAGAGAATCACGGGATGCTGCACAGTTCAGAATGACGCCTCTGTGCCGGGAGTCTGAGCTGCAGGATGAGGAACAGCCCTGAGGGCTACTTGTCTGTTTGACATCTAGGGATGTGTTTGCACTGCCGAATAGGAGTGCCAGGGACCCAGCTGAAGGCTTTGGTCCCTGCTGTCCTCATTGTTCAAATATTAGCTCATTCCTGAGCACCGTCTCAGGCTTTCTCCAAGACAAATTCTGGGCAAGCCTCTGGGAACAGTTCTCTTCAAGAGCAGCTCCCAAAAGGCAGTAGGGATGAGACCATACCAATCTGGTTCCCACCACCCTACATGTCCTTCCAACATATCCCATCAAGTTTTGCACCTTCAGAGAGACTGATGGCATGCTTTTAGGACATACAATACAACACATACAGGCTTCGTATTATTAAAAACTATTCTGGTGGCCTCTGGCAAACCCATCACATTATAGTGCTTTCAACTGGAAAGCATACCAAAAAAAAAGTAAGTATGTCTTAATATCCCCGTATCCCTGTGACTCTAGGGGCTCAGAGTCAAGGACTGTGTACCATGACATAGCTGGTCTGCTCTAGATGGAGCTAGCCCTACACACTGTGGAAACAAGTGAGTTGACACCTTAGAGCCAGGAATCATTTGTAGACCTTCAGTTATTTCGTTGGATAGGCACACCTACCTTGTCCTAAAAAGCCCTGCCTGCCTGATGCAGCCTGCAAAGAAAAGGTACACCTAAGATGTGGCTGAGAGACTGACCTGAAGGTGGTGGAACACTCCATGCATTTGTTTTGTAGATAAAGGAAATTTTTTCTCTGGTCAGGTCATTCTGGTGATGACCAGATTCATCCCTGCCTCTCTGAGTATCATTAAAAGGCTTTGAGCATAAGGCAAGAGGTGGGAGGTTTGACCGCACCGTGACTCACAGTGGCTTACAGAAATCCCTTCAAGCCTGCAAACCAGAGGACAGTCTGTGGGGGACACGGTTCCCAGAAGAAGAAAGGAT
Source organism: Theristicus caerulescens (assembly GCA_020745775.1). NCBI lineage: Eukaryota > Metazoa > Chordata > Aves > Pelecaniformes > Threskiornithidae > Theristicus > Theristicus caerulescens. The sequence goes on along the minus strand of CM036559.1, from coordinate 120,982,553 downwards.
GGGTCAAAGAATTTCCCTGCTTCTGTTTCTCTAATGCCAGCCCACACCTGCTCCCCAGCCCACCCTGTCGTCCCTGGGAAGGAGCAGGGGCTGCCCTTCTGCTGGGCTGTGCAGGATGGGGAAAGCAGGGGACAATCCCATCCTCATCCGCCTTCGGTGGTATAAGGAAGATCAGGAAACAAGAGAGCAAGCTACCCAGTCGTGACGTACCAGGCAGCGGCTGTGGGAAGGTACGAGGTCTCTCAGCCAGGCCGCTGAGAGCTGTTACATCATCTGGGCGCCTCCGCGGGTGCAGACAGTCACAGCCTGGTGGCTTCGACGCAAGGCTGGCCGACTGCGTCAGCAGCAGAGCTGGCTATGCTCTCTCACTGGCACTCAAGAGATTTATGAATAAGGCAGTTGTGAATAACAGTTATTCTCAGTCTCCTGGGAAACTGCTATTCTAAAGCTCTGTCTGTGTGTCCACATACAGTTTCTAGGTCAGTCTATTTAGAGGGATAAGACATCCCTGAAGCTCTTGAAACACTTTTCCACTACCTGACACTTTACAGTAGCTGTTCGTTGCTTCTTCTTAAGTTCATGAAGGTCTAATTTTAGTGGGAATACCCTCCCATGGCCCTGTGACGGCTGTGCTTGCAGCACACAAGTAAAGAAAACAGAGCTGAAACTCATCTGGTAAGTCCACGCATGGGTCATGGCTCAGCGCTGTGCAGATGTATTTACTCACGTCCAAAAGCTGTATAGCTTCATCCAGCTGCTGCTGAGCTCAGCATGAGCTCCCAGCTCAGCAGCTTCACTGCACAAATGTAGCTTGGAGCAAGCTGAGGAGTCTCTGCTTTCACAGAGCAGAGAAGTCTGTAACTGGCAAAGATCTTAGGGTATCGCACTGCGGTCCATTAATGACTTCTATGCAGGACATAGCCAGACAGTTTTAATCATGGCCTACCCAAAATACATCAAAAACCATCTTGAAGTTTCACATTCTATATGCAAATGTTTAAACCTCTCAGTAGTTGAATGATGAGGGCAACTGCTCTCTGTGGTACCAAAATGTAGACAAGAGTATCAACCTTTGTTAAGTGCTTTGAGCTCCAGAGATAAAAATCATGTTTGCACTAGCTAGTAGTGGCTGGTTAAATACATTCATTAAGGAAATTAAGAAGAGGTTTATACTTATGAGAAAACTGCAATTCTGAAATCTCTGGAACCTCCCAGTATTTTTCCCATAAAGGCAGTGGAAGTAAAGATAGTTTGGAGGTCATAGAATCATAGAATGCTTTGGGATGGAGGGGACCTTTAAAGGTCATCTAGTCCATCCCCCCTGCAATTGGCAGGGACATCTTCAACTAGATCAGGTTGCTCAGGGCCCCATCCAGCCTGGCCTTGAATGTTTCCAAGGATGGGGCATCCACAACTGCTCTGGGCAACCCGTTCCAGTGTTTCACCATCCTCATCGTGAAAAATTTTTTCCTTGTGTTCAGTCTAAATCTATCCTCCTTTAGTTTAAGACCATTACCCCCAAGGCCAAGCAGGCCTTGCTAAAAAGACTATCCCCATCTTTCTTGTAGGCCCCCTTTAAGTATTGAAAGGCTGCAACAAGGTCTCCCCGCAGCCTTCTCTTCTCCAGGCTGAACAACCCCAGCTCTTTCAGCCTTTCCTCATAGCAGAGGTGTTCCATCCCCCTGATCATTTTTGTGGCCTCCTCTGGACCTGCTCCAACAGGTCCATGTTCTTCCTGTGCTGAGAACCCCAGAGCTGGATGCAGTACTGGAGGTGGGGTCTCCCCAGAGCGGAGTAAAGGGGCAGAATCACCTCCCTCAGCCTGCTGGCCATGCTTCTTTTGATGCAGCCCAGGATACGGTTGGCTTTCTGGGCTGCAAGCACACATTGCCAGCTCATGTCCAGCTTTTCATCCAGCAGTACTCCCAAGTCCTTCTCCTCAGGGCTGCGCTCAATGCCTTCATCCCTCAGCCTGTATTGATAGCAGGGATTGCCCCGAACCCGGTGCAGGACCTTGCACTTGGCCTTGTTGAACCTCATGAGGTTCACATGGGCCCATTTCTCAAGCTTGTCCAGGTCCCTCTGGATGGCATCCCCTCCCTCAGGCATGTCAACCGCACCACTCAGCTTGGTGTCATCTGCAAACTTGCTGAGGGTGCACTCGATGCCGCTGTCTGTCATTGATGGATATTAAATAGTATTGGTCCCAGTACCAATTCTTGTGGCATTTGCTGAATGCTGAGAAGATACATGTCAGCATCATAATATTACCTACTTGTTCATTCCATGCTGAAGTGGTTGAGAATTAGTTGCATTTGGGTTTCTAAAACAGCTTTTATGCTTTTGAAAATCCTACACTTCTCTGCTCCCAAGTAGCAAAACCACAAGGGTGGTTATTACTTAACAGAACTGTATTGAACGTTTTATTCAGCCTAAACTTTAGGTTCTAAATGCCCCTGAGAGTCCTTTTTAATATCCACATTTGTCTTTTCTGATTCAAATGCTTAGTTATTGTATCTCTGTATTTCTCAGTCTTGAAATGATGACAACTAACTCCTCTCCTTTCCATTTCTTAGCTACCCTTCTACTGTAACACCTTTTTTAAGGTGTTTAAGAGAGATTTTCCCTACCTGCTAAGAATCTGTAAGTGAAGTGCTGGTGTAAAAAACACAGCACCAGCTGCATTTTCACTGGACCAAGATTTGGAGGAAGGCTGCCTGAGAAGAAGCTCAGATGTTCAGCCTGTGGTAGGAGATGCTTCTGCAGAGGAGAAGGATCCCTTCGCAGCAGCTCCACAGGACACCTAGACATCTGCACCCAGTAAGTCCACACCTATCAAGCCACGTGCTAAAGCAACTACCCAAATCAGAAGTGCCCGTCCATCCCTATCACCACAGCCACAGTCCAGTTGACATCCAGGAGGCTGCTTCTGCTCCATCTACTTCTTCACCACACCATGTTATACCTCCTGTACCAAACAGCCATTTTACACCAGGGCTGGGACTTCCCTCCTTCCCATTCGTACATCCAGATTTATCAGTTATGCAGGCTCTCTGGGGCAGCGTGCTTCACCTCTGTGACCCATGGTTTGCAATGGGTCACAGATGCCATGTCCTCTGCTGCTGCTCTGCCAAGGCTGCCTCACGGCCAAGCTCCAACACATGGGCATTGCCCTACTTGCACCTGCCTTCCAAACAGTGCAGCTGCAGGCGACGCGGTTGGACCCCAACATGGGGTATACTAGAGAAGGTATAAATGCTAGGGACCAAGCGAATAGAGTGTCACAGAGATAAAAATAAATTATTATAGAAATAAATAATAATAAGTTATATATTATTCTTAATAATAAATCTTTTCCCGTTGTCTTGTCCTGTCTCTACAGTCTCACAGTTACTGTATCTATACTTCAGGGAGGTTGTCTCTAGGGAAATGAACTGTTTTTTTTTTCCAGCCCAGGAAAGCCAAAGGCCCCAGACGCTAGCAGTGCATGCAGCAAAACCCAGCAAAAGGGCAACGTGAGCTAATCCAGTAGCTGCACCAGCACCGAGGGCTTCTCAAACAAAACCAATCATTCATAGGTCTTGGTGAGTCATTGCCCCCTTCCTCCCCTCAGGCCAGACACAGGGAAGGGGTTGTGGGGCTGCAGGGAGCAGACTTGTGGTTCTCCTGTCCATCTTACATTTACGTCTGGGGATAACTGCAGCACTTCAGCTAGCAAAGTTATAGATCTGTTCTACAGGAGTCACACATTGCACTTTCAGTCTCCATCGTGACTAGATATGCTTTTATGACACACTGGAAATGACACATAAGAGGACAGCACTGAGTGACCACTGGATGCTTGGCACTGGCAACAACTGGTGCCCCTGGGATTCATAGGAAAGAGTAGTGTCAAAAAGCAATTCCCTTTCCCTTCCTTCCCTCCCTGTCCTGTTTTCACAGGGGAATCCCAGATGGAGATATATTTCATTAGTCAAAACCAAAGTAGAAGCAACTGATCTACAGGCAATTTAGTGTTTTTTCATAATGATTAAGCTTAGAAGGCTTAGAGGCTTAGAAAATGGCATCTGCAATGGCAAGTTGGAAGAGCTCTGATTTTTGTAGAAGAGAGTGGGGAGAAGTAAGAAAAGTCTTCTCAAAAGAAAAAGTAGTGAAATACAGCTCTTCACAAAGGATATGAAAAAGAAGGCACCAAATTCATTTTCAAAAGTGCAAAACCCTGGACTGAGGGCACATTTTATCTTCACAGCACTGATGCTAGAAAGTGTCACAATACCAGTAGTGGTGCCATGGGCCACAGGCCTAGGGACAAGAGCCTCAAGGGAGGGAGGGAGGGAGGGAAAGAGGGAGGGAATGAAAAGCTGGAAGCTAAAAACCTCATCTGACATCATCAAGTGCAAGAAAGGCTTCAAGGATTTGTTTTCCCCGAGTGCTATTCAGAATAGCACAAGCTGCCAAATAAACCTGGCATCGTCTTTGTTCCTTTTCAAGGTCTCTGCATAATTCTACATGGAGAAAATGAATAAAACACTAGGAACATTGTTAGAAACAGAGAATTAACATTCATGAATTCATAAACTTGTAAGTTAATTTTCATAGGCCTGCTACCTTATGACATTTTTCAAGGAAATAGAAAAATAAGAAAACAGTATTGTCAATACAAATAATTTCACTTGTAAATAGAAAAAACACACCAGTCTTTAAATCATGAAAGTTGAAGAGCCAGCCACTCAAGGTTTTGGAGATGCCAGCATTAACTTTATCTATGTGACTTGACTTCAGTTCCCTTATTCATATGCCAGATGATACATTCTCTAAATGCAATTCATTGGAACCCAACAGGAGGACAGTCTGTATCTATGAAGACACTGAAAAGGAGGGAAAAAACCAGCAGGCCTTGCCTAAGATTTATGGAAGCAGAAGCAGGCAAGATTTTGAGGGAAGAGATAACAATAATAATTGTTGAGTCTTAAAGAGTATAAAACACCCATCCAAAATCTAGTTCATTGTTGTCAACAAAAAGGAACACAAAAGACCTAATGAGGAGTCAGTAGCCTGGCCTGGACACACACAGAGGTCTTGGTGCTTCTGAGGACGTGGGTATGAGGGTGGGAGTGGGGAGAGCTGACTTGCTTAGAAAGTCAGATAAAACAAAATGACCTCCCCTTTCCATAACGCCTCACATTTAGCTCTGATTCATTATATTCCCAGAGGGGAAAGAAAAGCTTCTCACACCAAAGTCCCCTGCAGGCTTGTTCTTGCAGATCTGTTTTTCTAAGGCTAGCTACTAACCCACCTGTTTCAAAGCACTGCACAAGACCAAAATTCAAAAGGTAGCAAGAAGTCTAGCTGCAGCAGGCAAACACACACAAAAGGGAAAATGAAAGAAGATAATCTTCACCTTGTACACGTATCTCATTTTATCATCACTCAGACCATCCCTTCACACTCACCGAGGTGGCATCTAAATGCAGTTTACACACCAGTGGCCCTATTCACATTTTAAAAGATCTGGTCTGCAACAGAGCTGGGGTAGAATGAAAAAATACCCATGAAGCTTGGATGCCCAATTTAAATCGCCCAGGATGTGATGTTTTTGGAATAGTTTGCATCAACCGCGCTTCGTGTGCTCAGACCACAACCCCCACTGATTTCAGCAGCGCCAAAGAATACAAAATGGTTCTCCAGAATCCCAAATCAGCTATGAAGAAAATGAAAGATAGCTAATTAGGAAGTGCTCATCAGAAATTACCCTGTACCACGTTAAGTACATTGTAGCACAGTGTATTATGTACAGTTTTCAAGGGCACCATTTCTAGTGCTTTAACCATGTCTTTCTCTTGCACGCTTCTGTCCTATTCTCTCTAAAACTTGTACCTCTGCTGACTGCTGGTCACTAGTTCACTCCTGGGCAGTCCAATCTGCCTCTTCTTTTCTTTTCACCAGGTCCACCCCTCCTGTTCTCTGTGATTAAATCAAACAGCTTCAGGCACTTCTGACACCCCTTCTATTCTCAGATCCAGGACTGGGCAGAGCCTGGAGAAGAATGGTTTCCCACCCAGCACAGGGGTGCAGGATCCAGAGCTGTAACTGCAGGAGCCCTGCTCAGACCCACCTGGAGCATTTGACTGGGGATTTGAGGATTTTGTCTACTGGAGTTACAGCAAGGTTCTACATATGTAGCTCTTCGAAGGATGATAACTGCACCCAAAGATGGTGAATATTAAGATGTTACCTTCAGCTTCAGAGAGAACATCTTACTGAGCTCAGACCATGAGCCCCTGGTCCCAAAGCTAAATACAAGGATCTAGCTGCAGGATCCATTATAACATATGTATGTGCTTGAAAACAACTGCACTGTATTCATTGAAAGGGAAAAAAAGGCCTCCGATGTAAAATATGGCTCAGTCCAAATGGTTCTGGCTTGGCAAAGCTGTATTAAAGTGTTGGGTAGGCAGAACATCACCTGAGGCTCACCTCTGCTGCCAGGCTGCCCCTCAGCTCCAATCAACCATTAACCTACAATGTCTCTCACACCAAAATCTCCCTCAGATGGAGCACCCAGTATATCCAGCAAGGCCAGTAGGACCAAGGTCCATGCACCAGTCATAGTACTGTCCTAGGAGTCCCCAGAATGATGGGATGACAGCTGATGCAAGAGCTGCCATGGCAGCGTGTCCTTCTCTGGCAGGGGAACTGAGACTTTTTGCCCTCAAAGTTTTAGGCCCTTCAGTGTCTGATCAGTCTTGTGCTTGGGGAATGTGAAGAGTGTAAACTCCTGCCTGTGTTTGACGACGATGAGTATCACAAATCAAAGACACCATGCAGACAAAACTCTGAAACCACTCTGAAAGCAATGATTTATGGGCAAGAAAGAAACTTTGGACATCTAATTCAACTGAGTCGTCGTCAGACAACAGAATAATCACAACTGAAGTAAGTGTTTCTGCTTGAGTTTTTTAAGCTACAGACTGACTGGAAAAAAGAAAAAAAGAAAAGACATGACAGAAAAAAATAAAGCATTAAAATATAAAAAGATGAATCCAAAATGCAAAAGAAAATATTTCTCTCTCTTCTTTGATAAGACAGACAACAGCAGAATGAGACTTTGAAAATGCCTGGCTTTTGAGGAGAGTCTTCTGAGGAGAGTCGCCCAGCCCCGTGCTCATTCAGCTCTCCCCAGCCGGCAGGTGATGCTGAAGATGGAGCCACAGTAGTGTTGGTCTGATGCCCCCTCCCTGGAAGTGTTCAAGGCCAGGTTGGGTGGCCAGACAGCTGCAGCCACACCAGTTTTCTTAGCCACCCCAAGAAGGATGCATCTCACTTGACTTTAAATGCACCAAAATTGTGCAATCACCAGAGGACACCTCACAGAGAAATGTTCCACTTTTATTACTTGCTATCACAGATATAATCTGTTCTCTCAAAGCAGTTCATTTATGAACTGATTCCAGACAGCTAACGTCTTAGTTGGAATGAAATGTCTCAAATGTCTGATCTGAGAAGTACCCAGGTGCTTTACAAGATAAGAGAGCAACATTCAAAGGCAAATTAAAAAGTCAAGCTGTGGGATCCTTTAGCTGCCACTTGACAATAATGCAGAGATGCTCTGATCAAAAGGTCGTAGTCCAAACTCAGAGTAGTGTTTAATTACCCGTTCTGCAACTCTGGATGGTATGTCCAACATTCTCCAAAGTAGTTTTGGGGGTTTTGTTCTCTATTTGAAGAAAAGCTTTCTGAATATTCATGACTTTATCTTAGGAAAGAAAATCTCTGTGTGATTTAGCACTGGCAATAGAAGCTGAGCGGACAGGTTGGTGTTTGCCATCTACTTGTGTAAAGAATAGGCATTTGTTTTTCTTCAACTCTACCTTAGAAAAAGTGCCTGTGATGTAAGAGACTGCTCTGTTTGTCAATGACTATTTTACCTTCCGCCCCTCTGATGGTATTTCTACAAAAAAATGGATTGTGAAATATATCTGTTCATTCACTCTGAACAGATCTTGACCTGTCAGGCCCCAGTTCAGAAGGGATGCCTTCCTATCCAGTTGCACTGGATCTAAGCCAGAAACCTAAAGGTCTACGTCTCGACCATTTCCATGTTGCTACTCAGGGACTTAGACAAGGGGGAGGGAGGCCTGATGCGATTAGATTGTTGCTTTAGTGTTTAACTACCAGCGAAACACACACACAGCCCCAGTGGTAAAAAGGCTTAGTCATGCAGTTAACAGCAACATACGTGCAGAGAATCTTGTCCTGCAAGCCGATCTGAAGTCAACTTGACAAAGAGAGACAGTTCCTGGGGAGAGTCTTCTTTCTCCCCTTTAGGGCCTCCACGCCGTTATCATCAGCCTGCATCAAACATCCAGCTCTTTCATGCTGCCTCCTGCAGAACCTCCTTCTTGGCTTTATCACGTGTAGTTGCACAGTCCCTAAGTGGGCCAGAGCTCCACACCTTCCCATCATTTCAGCTCTGGCCAAATCTGTGTGCAGTCCTTATAGATCTCCCAGGGCCACCATTTAGCTCACAGCTACTATTGGCTCAACTGCAGAGATGTCTGTCTTTCCTGACTGGATGTTGGAGGCTGATGGAAGGACATGGGAGACCTGCAACCCCTTGAAGTTGCTGTTTTCTGGCCAAGCCAGTCGGTAGGATGGGACCATGGAGGGAAGCCTCTGTTCTGCGGGTCCGGGAGGTTTTCTGCACACGTTGAGCAAAGCCTTCAGTTCTGATCGGAAGCTGTCGTTGAGCCAGCAGTAGATGAAGGGGTTGTAGCAGGTGCTGCTCATTGCGAACCAGTGAAAGGCAAAGTACAGGGCATTGTTGGTGTGGATGGTCTGGCTGGAGAGGAGGATGACGTAGCAATTCAAGGGAAACCAGCAGACTGCGAAGAGGATGACAACAAGCATCAGCATCTTTATGGTCTTCTTATTCTTTTTGCGAAGGGCAAAGTACTGCTCAGTGGTGACCTCCCCGATGACATTGCGCAGCCAGAGCTTCTTGGCCACTGTCACGTAGGCAGCAGAGATGATCAGAAGGGGCAGGACGTAGAGCAAAATGAAGGTTGTTAAGTCGAGGTACTTCCAAAAGACGTCAGCAGGCTCGGGGAAATCCGGCAGACACAGGCACCGGGTGACTTCCTCACTGCAAATGGAGATACCGGACAGGGGGTGAGAGCACGTACAGCTGGGCACTGCGGGAGAAGTACATCAGAAACAAGGGGGCAGGAGGGAGAGGGCTCCTGCCATAAAACCTGGAGGCAGACCCTTCATTTCTGCACGTGTCACAGTTAACTGGAGCTCTGCTGTCCAAGGATTTGAGCCATGGAGCAGCTTGTGAACAATTTGGTGATAATTTCTCGTGGGCATTCATGACCTTATGATAATTTTATGAATTTCATCAATTACAAGATTTCCAGCTGCACAGAAGTAGGGTTTTATTCTTTGTCCTTTGGCAAACAGAAACACAGTCTCTGCACATATTAAGGACCTTCCCTTATTAAAGTTTAGCAGTTTGGTTAACAGAGTCCCTTGGGAGGCGGTCCTGAAGGGCAAGGGAGTCCAGGAAGGCTGGATGTTATTCAAGAGGGAAGTCTTAAAGGCACAGGAGCAGGCTGTCCCCATGTGCTGCAAGTCGAGCAGGCGGGGGAGAAGACCGGCCTGGCTGAACAGAGAGCTCTGTCTGGAACTCAGGAAGAAAAGGAGAACCTACCACCTTTGGAAGAAGGGGCAGGTGACTCAGGGGGACTACAAGGATGTGGTGAGGTTATGCAGGGAAAAGATTAGAAAGGCGAAGGTCCAGCTAGAACTTAAACTGGCCACTGCTGTCAAGGACAACAAAAAATGTTTCTACAAGTATATCAGCAACAAAAGGAGGGCTAAGGAGAATCTCCCTCCTTTGTTGGATGCGGAGGGAAACTTGGCCACGAAGGATGAGGAGAAGGCTGAGGTACTTAATGCCTTCTTTGCCTCAGTCTTTAATAGTCAGACTGGTCATCCTCAAGGTTTTCATGCCCCTGGGCTGGGAGACGGAAATAGGACACAGAATGTAGTCCCAGCTGTCGAAGAGGTGGCAGTCGCTGACCTGCTCCTCCACCTGGATGCCCACAAGTCTATGGGGCCAGATGGGATCCACCCGAGGATACTGAGGGAGCTGGCGGAGGAGCTTGCCAAGCCACTCTCCATCATTTATCAGCAGTCCTGGTCAACTGGGGAGGTCCCAGATGACTGGAAGCTAGCAAATGTGACACCCATCTACAAGAAGGGCCGGAAGGAGGATCCGGGGAACTACAGGCCTGTCAGCCTGACCTCGGTGCCGGGGAAGATCATGGAACAGATCATCTTGAGTGCCATTATGCGGCATGTGCGGGACAACCAGGGGATCAGGCTCAGCCAGCATGGGTTTATGAAAGGCAGGTCCTGCTTCACGAACCTGGTCTCCTTCTATGACAAGGTGACCCGCTTAGTGGATGAGGGGAAAGCTGTGGATGTTGTCTACTTGGACTTCAGTAAGGCCTTTGACACCGTCTCCCACAGCATTCTCCTGCAGAAGCTGGCTGCTCACGGCTTGGACAAGTGCACTCTGAGCTGGGTTAAAAACTGGCTGGACGGCTGAGCCCAGAGAGTTGTGGTGAATGGAGCCAAGTCCAGTTGGCGACCGGTCACGAGTGGTGTTCCCCAAGGCTCAGTGTTGGGGCCGGTCCTGTTCAATATCTTTATCGATGATCTGGATGAGGGGATCGAGTGCACCCTCAGTAAGTTTGCAGATGACACCAAGTTGGGTGGGAGTGTCGATCTGCTGGAGGGTAGGAAGGCCCTGCAGAGGGACCTGGACAGGCTGGATTGTTGGGCTGGGGCCAACTGTATGACGTTCAACAAGGACAAGTGCCGGGTCCTGCACTTCGGTCATAACAACCCCAGGCAATGCTACAGGCTTGGGGAGGAGTGGCTGGAAAGCAGCCTGGCTGAAAAGGACCTGGGGGTGATGGTTGACAGCCACCTAAACATGAGCCAGCAGTGTGCCCAGGTGGCCAAGAGGGCCAATGGCATCCTGGCTTGTATCAGGAATAGCGTGGCCAGCAGGAGCAGGGAGGTGATAGTGCCCCTGTACTCGGCACTGGTGAGGCCGCACCTCGAATCCTGTGTTCAGTTTTGGGCCCCTCACTTCAAGAAGGACATCGAGGTGCTGGAGCATGTCCAGAAAAGGGCAACGAGGTTGGTGAAGGGTCTAGAGAACAAGTCTTATGAGGAGCGGCTGAGGGAGCTGGGGTTGTTTAGTTTGGAGAAGAGGAGGCTGAGGGGAGACCTTATTGCCCTCTACAATTATCTGAAAGGAGGTTGTAGAGAGGTGGGGGTCGGTCTCTTCACCCCAGTAACAAGCGATAGGACGAGAGGAAATGGCCTCAAGCTGCGCCAGGGTAAGTTTAGGTTGGATATTAGGAAAAACTTCTTTACTGAAAGAGTAGTCAGGCACTGGAACAGGCTGCCCAGGGAAGTGGTTGAGTCCCCATCCCTGGAGGTATTTAAAAGACGGGTAGATGCAGTACTTGAGGACATGGTTTAGTGGTGGACTTGGCAGTGGTAGGTTAACAGTTGGACCTGATGATCCTAAGGGTCTTTTCCAACCTTAACAATTCTATGATTCTATGAAAGTATTATTTTCCAAATATTAAGGCTTACGACAGCATTTTATGGAACAAGCAGCTGAGGCAGATTCTGTCATTATCGCAGGGCTGTTAGGTTCTTCCCCATTCCTGGTCTGCCCAAACAGGTGAGATTGGTACATCATATAAAATGCCAGCATATAGAAACAGAGGGTCCAGGCCAGATTCTCTAGCTTCTTAGCCTATTTCATGTGATTAGTGTAACAGAATAAAGATAAAATAATTAAAAATAGAAACAAGAACAGAATATCAGCCATTGCAAAAGGAATCTGATGAAAATTACAGACTAGATCCATATTTGGCTGACCTTAACATAAGTTCGGGGCTTTCAGTAGAAGATGCGAAAGTATGGCCACTGAGAGTTTGGCCTCCAGGGAGATGTGGAGGAAAGCAAAGCATATCATATCCTTACCTGTATTCAAAGGTAAAGAGTTTTTGGTAGATAGCATGTGGTAGGGAAAAGCAAGTTGCCATGATCCAGATTACAGAGATGTAGATAACACCTTTTGCAGTCGATATGCGAGGTTTCAAAGGGTGCATTATAACCTGTGCAAAATAAAACAGTATTCAGGCTTATACCATTTCAGGAAATAATTGTATCATTTTTTTATGTAATCTTCCAGCCTTAAATCTATTACTTAAAGTGGAAATTTAGCATGCAAGCAGTGCTGTCTTCACCCAGCTCCCATTGACTCTAAGCTGTACACGAAAGCCTGAATTTTTCCACCATGGAAATGGGTAAAGTCAGATCCCAGTCCTACCCTCTCATTTCAGTATTTGCGTCTAGGTGGGGAGAACTGGGTACTGGCGGGTCTTGCACACATGTTCATTTCCAGGCTCAATTTACTTAATAGCAAAAAAAAAAAAAAAAAGAGAAAACAGTCTCAGACTCTTCAGTATCGGTGACCCAAAGAGCCATAGGTTTGTGATTTAACTGGACCTCCCTGGGGATGCTTCTGACAGCCAGTGCATTTTCTGGAAACTTAGAAGCTTTCTAGCAGAAAATGTCAACTGTGCTGCTCTGTTTTGCGTGGTGGTTGGGTGAAAATGCCTGACTGTCCCCAGTTTTGAGCCCATTATCAACAGCAAGCCACAGCTCTGCCTGTGACAAACACCAGTATGGTGCAGCCAGCTCTCCAGTATTCGGGGTGACAAGGGGTGAGACACCCCTGAGCAAAGGGAGACAGAGCTGTGGAACCTAACCGGGACGTCCCTGCGTCCATGATGCTGTTCCTCCATGGGCCAGACAGACCGCCCCAGCGCAGGGTTGCCCACCTGAATTCCTATCAGGATCTTGGACTTTCTCCTCGTTTGAGAGCTACTGGATTACCCACCACAGAAAAGCTCCCGTTCCCCAGTTGGAAGCGATCGCAAGGCGATGGACATCTCCAGTCTCCCACCTTGCTGTGGGCTTGAAACTATTCTTTCCACCTGACAGCAAGAGCTGCTCCCCTACACTGTCAGCTCCTCATGCCTCTTACGTTAATCTGGGAGCTGAGAAGGAAAGACCTTGGGATCATCCCTTCTCGTTTTAATTACGCCCTCCCAAGCTTTCTGTCCGTCTGCTTCAGAAAGCTCTCACCTGGTGCCTGTCCACGGCAATGGCTGTGAGGGTCAAGGCAGAGACGTGGAGGGAGCAGTACTGCGCAAACCTACTGACATGGCACATCCCCTTCCCGAATATCCAGGTACTGTTCACAAAACGAGCCTAAAACCAGATTACCATTAGTTTTGTGCACTCCCCCCACCTCCACATGCTTATAGATATCTGAAACACCTCTGGCACATAATTCCTTGTGCTGCGTAAAAGATATTTTTAAAATAGCAGGTTCTTTGTATAATTTTCTGGCTTCTGAAACCTGAAGAGGTAGGTTAATGCTTCTCAGTGGCAGAGCAATCTCCTCCAGGACAATACAGCAGAGCACTACCAAAGATGCTTGTTCTGTTTTATTCACAGTGTGTCCTTCTGTAGTCTAATTATTGAGACAATAGATTAATTTTTCCCCTTTTAAGTCCTCCTTACAGGATAGGGCTGCCCTGTACGCCTTATCTTATTTCAAAGCAAACTACAGCCTTTCAACACAGCTTGTAAAATGATGGTGAGCATTAATATTTTTTTCAAGAGGTTCATAGTATTACCTTGGAAATACTTCAGAGAAGGGAAGGGAAAAAAAGACCAGATGCTACAAAGTACTAAGTAATCATTGAGAGGTTATTATTGTTCAAGTGCTATCAGGGCCACTTTTAACAAATGGATAATTTCAGACCTTCGACTACATAATAGGAATTAGAGATGAAAAAGGCATGTGGAGTTTTCCAAAGATAATGCCAATCGCTGTAATTTGGACTAGACAGGTACCTGCAGGAGGTTCACGCACTGCCTATAGCAGCGTAAAGAAGAACAGGCCACCAAAGTAACTGCGATGCTCTGCCCCAGTCTTACCAGTGTAAAAGGCGTGTTGAGAAGTGTGATCATGATATCAGCTACAGCCAGGTTCACGATGAACAAGCTGGTGGCGGAGTGCATGCGCTTGGTCTTGATGACAACGTGACAGACCAGGACGTTGCCGAAGAGGGAGAAGACGATGATGAAGGAGTACGCTGCGACGAGCAGGGCTTTCACCGTGATGCTCTGCGACTCCGCTCCGTACCGGCTCCTGCCCACAAAGCTCTGCCAGTCGGCCAGGCTGTCGTTATCCCAGGAAAAGAAACCTGAGATGTTCGGGATTACAAAAGTCTTCTCCAGGCTCCTGTTGAGGGGCAACTTTCCTGGGGTTGCAAAGGTGTTAAGCAAGTCGGGGAGGGAGAGCCAGACAAAACAGGACAACATCTCTGAAACGCCACTCTGCTCCTCCAATTTTGGAAATAGCTCATTTGTGAGAGAGCAGAGCTCACGCCGTGTGCCGGGAGAGCCGCCCTCCCCTCGCTCAGCCCCGGCGCGTTCAGGGGCTGCAAACACGGCGCGCAGGCAGCGGGAGCGGGTGGATGCTCCTGCCTCCCGCAGCGGGCTTCTCTCCCGCTCGGCTCGCCGCTGCTCTTGCTCCTTCAGCCAGCTTTATACCCCCAGGCGAGCTCCGAGCCGGGGTCTGCTGCAGCCATTGGGCTGCATGGCATTATTTGTGCTCTGACGCGCTGCTTTTCCACGCAGTCACGTTCCCCCGGGCGCTACTCCAAGATCAGCACATCTGTGAGGAAGGCAAATCAATCTCTCCAGTCGTCAGCATCCTTTTTCTCTACTAGCAGCCCAGCTCATGCGAATTCTGTGCTGTTCATAAAGCAGCAGCGTGTGCGGCAGCTCTGCTCTCTTCCAGGACACAGTTAAAATTTAAGATCAGTTTTAAAGGTCTGGCGGGCAAGTTTCAGCCTATTTCACAGCATGACACTTACTAACTAGCATAGAACAGGGGGTAACAGATGAACTGTGACTAACAAGCTGGCTGACTGTACTCACAGGATTTTTCCAAAGACCTTTTATCCCTCAGAGAGACAAATACTTAAGCTTTCCCTTGGCAGGGATTTCCTCTTGGCCAAGGGAATAAAAGGGTTGATGTGGAACTGTGCTTTCTAGGGTTTGTAGAAACGCAGAGGTAGTTACAAAGAGGTGGTTATAAGGAGCGGAGGGGAAGGGTGTCCCAGCCCAGTGAGTCCAGTACTCAAAGCAACAGGCAGCCGTACACTGGACCCAAGCACTGAGGAGACGGCAGCATGTGTGTTCCCTGTGCCTTCCCCCCAAAAACACAGGAGGGAATCTAAAATCGCTATCAGAAGACCAAGAACCACAAATACCCAGCAGCAGGAGAGAAAAATGTGCCCCTCCACGAGCGTGCAGGTAAGGCGCTGCCCCTCTGCTTGGGGGGTGCCAGCTAACCCCGGCCAGAGCCGGCTTTCTATGTAAAAGGCTTTATTTAACCATCAAAAGACCATTATCCGAAAAGCTTATATTATAAAGCTGGTCACTCACTGGTGAAAATAACACTTGCAGAAGATGCTTGTGACTCCCCCAGTGAACCACTCAGGCTGCTTCTCCTCACCGTACTCAGAAAGTGTTTGAAATAAAGCTATACAGCTCATGAATTCAGGTCATCAAAAAAATTAATCAAAAATATCTCTGCAATAGCACTCAACAAAATTACAATAAATTAGAAAACAGGCTTGCTGAAAAAAAAGGTTGTAAGAGGAATATAATAAAAAAATCAACCAGACACACTAAAAAGTATAATTTGGAAGCATTCAAAAAAAGGAATAATGCTTTTTGTCTTTTTAAATACACAGCAGAGCGTGCACCACCCCCCACCCCTGCCATTCTCCTGGGAACAATTTTTTTCCCTGCCGTGGTTTTCCTGAAATTTCGAGCTTTCCTGGGGCAGGTGGATTGGAAGTCACATGAGTGAGGAGTGATTTTTCAAAAACTATCCAGTGTAATCTCTGAGAAATAATGTTGATTTTCTGAGCATCTCACTTCTCCGTATAACAAATCACATTAACGATTAGAAGTATCTGTTTATAGTCCAGCCTTTCTACACACGCCAGGTTACATTTTTCCCCCCGAAGGATGCCATCTTTATCTTCTATACAAGACAATTCAAGAACTGCTGCACTATAAACAAAGCTGCAGTGAATTTGAGAGTTGACGGAAAAAAAATTATGAAAAAGGTAGAAAGAACCTTTGATACAATTCCTATTAATCCTATATACTTTGCTAAAATCTTTGGCTAGGATGTGCCTGCAACATTAAAAGAGAGAGTCCCCTTAAGACCTTAGTGAAACAAGAAACTAGACAATTTAAGTCTTTATAACAAAACAGGTTTAATTTGGTGTGGCAGGTTGACCTTGGGGAGTTGCCAGGTACCCACCAAGACGCTCACTCGCAGGACAGGGGGAGAAAATTAGAATCATAGAATCGTTAAGGTTGGAAAAGACCCTTAGGATCATCAGGTCCAACCATTAACCCAGCACTGCCAAGTCCACCACTAAACCATGTCCCTAAGCACCACATCTACCCGTCTTTTCAATACCTCCAGGGATGGGGACTCAACCACTTCCCTGGGCAGCCTGTTCCAGTGCCTGACTACCCTTTTGGTGAAGAAGTTTTTCCTAATATCCAACCTAAACCTCCCCTGCCACAACTTGAGGCCATTTCCTCTTGTCCTATCGCTTGTTACTGGGGAGAAGAGACCGACCCCCACCTCGCTACAGCCTCCTTTCAGGCAGTTGTAGAGAGCGATAAGGTCTCCCCTCAGCCTCCTCTTCTCCAGGCTAAACAACCCCAGCTCCCTCAGCCGCTCCTCATAAGACTTGTGCTCTAGACCCTTCACCATATTTGCATCAGATGCAAAACTTGTGGATTGAGATAAAGGCAAAATGGAAAAAAGCAAAAGTCGTGTGTGAAAGTAAAGCATAAACAGAAGATTTATTATGCCCCATCAGCAGGCAACGCCCAGTCACCTCAGTATGTGTAGTGGTTGCTTTGGAAGACAAATGCCTTAATAACAAATGTAGTCCCCCCCTCCTACTTTCCTTCAGCTTTTATGACTGAGCACATCATATGGTATGGAGTATCTCTGTGGTCAGTTGGGGTCGGCTCTCCTGGCTGTGTCCCCTCCCAACCCCTCCCCAGCCTACTGGCCTTTGCGGGGGCATTGGAGAGACAGCCTTGATGCTGTAGAGCACTGCTCCCCAGTAGCCCAAACGTCGGTGTGGTATCAAATGTGGTATCTACAAATGCAGAGCACAGCACTGCATGGGCTGCTATGGGGAAAGTTAACTCCGCCCCAGGCAGACCCAACACATGCGGATAGCAACACAAAGCAGCAAAGTGTTTTAAAGATTTCAGCCCCTCGGATTCAACGTAGTCCATACAACTGACATTCACAATTTACTTAACAGAAATAGTTTATTTAAAAAAAAAAAATCTAAACCCTCATCTTGAAGGGTATTTACAGCAGCTTGTTAATTGCATAGGTAATAATATAGCTTTGACAGCTTTTAATGAAAGGAAAGAGCCAGACTACCAAATTATTTGCCGATATCTTAAGCGGTCGCACTGCTTTGTAAGTTGCTACTAAGCTCTACACTAGAAATTTGCAGGTCTTGATCATTTTTATGGAAGTCTTCAGGAAGCTCAAGGCTCATTTAGGTTCCTTGCTACAGCAACAGTCATGTTCAACGAGAGTCAGAGAAACACAACGGCCCAATCCCATCTCTTTGCAGGAGAAAGTAAAAATGCAAAGGCATGGCTGCAGCTACTCAATGTATTTAGTGTTTCTCTGACATGCTGGGGTGTTAACTGATGAACTCTTCTGGCCTTTTCCTTGATTAGCTCTAATAGCCATAGCTTTAGAAGAGCTAAAGGGAGTGGGCTGTACAGAGAAGGAAAGAGAGGAGGAGGAACAGGTCTAGGTCTTGGCTCCTTCAACAGAAGGAGGGGTTCCACCACTGTGAATACAACACTGTATTTTAAAAGCCTCATTTGGAGAATATTTGGAAAATAGCGATGACATTTTTAGGAGGGTTACTGAAGCGGTGGGCTGAGGAAACATACCTGAAAAATGTCAACGAAGAAAAAGCTAAGAGGCAATGCCCTGCCCATTACTGGCTCAATTGCTTTATTCTTCAAGCAGCATTCCTTGTGAAGCTGTAAGGTTCTAGCCCTTACATCTTATATACAGGGTAACAGCTGACAACGCAATTCAATCTGAAGTCTTTGGCACTTCTTGAATTACAGAGCAGAATTCGTTCCTGTATACTATGACATTTAATAACAGTGCAATAGTGGGTTTAGTTCTCCTAGCAGAGTTGAAAGTATTAGAACATTTTCCAGCTTCAATACTGAAAACTATTTTTGGGTCAAACTCTGAAGAGTTTTCAACTGTATCCGTAGAAAACTGCAAATAAGTACAAGTTTCGTTATACTGACTGAGTCCGTGTCTATATCCATACTTGCATACTACTATAAATTTACTTCTCTGCAAAATTCAAGCCCAAGAGATGGAGTTTTCTATAAAAGATATGATTGTTATTTACATTAGCATCCCAAAAAGAAAACAGGCTTTTAGAAGTTTTAGAAAGAACTAGCAGTTTCAGGCAATACTTCAGAATATTAGACACTCTAGTCTAATGCATCAAGCAACGCAACACCCAAATGATACCAAATCTGATGCCACTGGAAAAAAAAAAACAACCCAAAAACATTTCATAAAAGTGAAAATTGAAAGCAATCCACCATTTACATGGAAGCATCATATATAGAATGCCTTGCAAACTGCTTTCCATTTTCTTCACTAACTTTCACAGTCTCTCTTGTATAGCGAGCCAGAAGTCACTTAGTTCTTCTTGATGTTGCAGTGCTTTTGAATGGATCAAATTCATCCTGCAATTTGTAAACAGATATGCATTACTAGAACTAGGATGCATTCCGAGTCACAAAAAGTAGTCACCTTTAGATTAAAATAGGAAGCCTAGTCACATTATTCCATGTTTTCTGACAGACCTGGTTTTGTTGGTTTTGATGTGAAGGAGATTATCCACTGATTTAAAAGTCCAGATCACAAATGTGCAGAGAACAGAAACTGAGTTTACGTCAATATGATCAGAACAGCTACTTTGAAATGAGGAACAATCTATATTTCAGGTGTGACCTAGGAAAATGTTATCATTATGAGCAGCACATACCTCAATGAAGTTATGTGCATATACACATCACACATCATAATTTACTGATATTTGCATGAACCAAAAATACTTTTTCTTTTTGCATGTTCAAGCAAATATCTAGTGTTGTATTTCAGGTACAAGAAGAGAGCATAGTGGAGAGAAGGGACAAGAATGTAACATCTTCTCTGAAGTGGCCAACATCTGACATTGTTAAGGCTAGGATCCTGACCGTACGCGACAGTCTGCTAGTCTGTGATAACAAACTGCACAGTGCTTGACAGTATAATGTGTATTCTATTCAGTGCAAAACTGTGAATAAAGTTCTACTTGTTTAATTATGGAAGAAACCATTTCCTAGCAGTTCAAATGCATACTGCAAGAACAGACATCTTAAACTTGAACATAGTGTTTTAGGTTTTTTTAAAAGTGTATTTACATAATTTGCAACAATAAAACAATAAAGTGCCCTGGAAAATAGCCATTTTTAAATGCAAAGAAATAAAATTCTTGCTTTTTACAACAATAAAATACATAAACAAATGAAAGGACATAGCCAAGCACTAGAAGAGATTATGATTACTTTCTTCCCCAGGCAAAATAACCTATTCCACATTTCAGGAATGACAATTAACTGATTAAGAACTGAAGGGAAAAAGGACTGGATATTTTCCTGAGGTCCCTTCTAGCCCTATTTTTGATGATTATGTATATATTGTAATTAAAGCTGGTTGCAATAATCTAGCCCTGGTAGTGGAAAGCGGGGGGAAGTCAATTTTACTCTGAAATGCTTTATTCAAATAGCTGTAAAACAGTAAGCTATAGAAACTTACACAAAATAAAAGAAAAAAAGACCACTATATGCCATACCTCATCCGACTCAAAATCAACTCCTCTAGATGTTTGGCTTTGTGAACCTCTTTTACTAAGTGAAGATGTAGCTGACAACCTTGAAACATACAAAGAGAAAAAAGGGCATCAGCATGCTCTCAACTACCAGACATTCCAATAACTTTCCCTTTAATTTAGATTTGAACCACCAACGCAGAGATTAAGAATGAACAGAAATAACAATAAGTAGAATGATTCAAATTCTCAAGCCAACATATAAATTCTAAAGCTCTGAACTAGCTGATCTCAATCAGTAGACCAATTTATTGTTATAGAAAGGTCATTCACATTAATAGGTAAAAAATTATATAAATTCTCTAAGTAGTGTTATGACTTCCTTAAAAATCTGTTTTTCCAGGTAGTGGATTGTGGTAGTGCTGATTGCCAGTCAGAAATAAGGCAGTCATGGCAGCATTCATGAAGTGAACATACCGACCTTTGATTTACTTTGGAAGTAGGAACAATAGAAATGTCTTCTAGATCAGAGTCATCATAAATAATATCCTGAAAAAAATATGTAATTTATAAAGCTTTTTCACAGAATTTATTCTTGCAGAGAGATAGTGCATAATACTACAGTACTATAGCATAGAACCTTTGGGTTTTTTTCCAACTATATACCTGCTTAGTTATCATACACACTTGACAGACCTCCAGGCTAGAACTGTATAATGTGCAAATACAGCACAAGTTTTGCTCTTCAGATCTTTGATCTTGCAGAAACCCTCAAAATACTCATAGATACACTCTGTATCTTCGACTATGGTCACAAATAAAACATGGTCTTTGTTTTTCTCAGACATTCCAAAAAAGGGTACAAAAGGTCTACAAATTAACATCCAGAAACTTACTGCTGGAACTGATAGCTTGGGAACATCTGCTGGTTTAAGCTAATGTTTTGACCTTATATTTATTTTTCAAATCAGAAGACAGCACAAGGCAGCACAACTTCACTCATGCAAGATGCTTCTTACCTCAGAGTAAGATTTAGATGAATTCAAGGTGGGCTCTGGTTTCAAAGACTTAAAGGCTAGAATAAAACAAATGTAATATTTTTAAAGTGCTCACACAATAAAATGCAAACAACGTTATGTCATTCTTTTTATTTAAGACCTGCTTAGCATGCATTTCCTCTGCAAAATACCCTGTAAAACAAATGAGCAAAACCCCCCAAACCCAAACCAAAACATAAATTAAGCTTCTGCTAGAGTCTAACGACCCAGGGATCTAACCTCTGTGCAGCAGAAGACGCTTCCCGATCTGGCTGAGAAATCTTCAGTAACTTTGGTTAAGAGGAAGAGAAAAATATTACTATAACTGATATTCCTCTATGTCTAACAGTTTAGACATCAACATGTCTGCTAAAATTGATTTCTCTGCAGTATTTTAGGTCATTTGCTGACCAATTTAAAATTTAGCAAATTGGTGATTAATTTAAAACTCGCTCTACCTTAGGGTATTTTGTGTGGGACTCATGTATAGACTCTTGTAAACATCAGTCAAGTCTAAACTTTTTATCCACTGAGGAATACTCTGCATAAAATAGATGCTATTAAGTCACATCTCTTCTATGCTTATTCCTTAAGGAACTGCATACAGTAAGATGTTCCCTATTTCCAGTTCTAGTCAGAAGTTCCTGGCACATTTCATTTTACCCCATGACAGCAGGACACCACTATTCTTTTTTTTCCCCTCCATTTTTTTTTTCTCTCATCACTGTTAGTTATTCTATTTCATCAGAACCAAAAGAATCTCTCATGGCTGAACTGGACTAATAGAAATAAAGGCATTTAAGGCACTTCATCATTAAATAAACACCTTCATTACAATTTGAGAGAGCAGATTAGAGTAACAGACAGATTGAAGGCGTACCATCCATGATAGACATATTCTTGGCAGGCACAGATACAGGCTTGTAGGTTCTGCTGCTAGTAGCTGACTCTTGGGTAATGCTTCCTGTAAGAATAATAAACAATGTGTGAATCTGTTCAGTGGTTATTTTTTTTTTTCCCCTTTAGTCTATCATTACTGAGTAGGAAGTCACTTAAAAACCTACATTCCTCTTTACTCCTTCACTTTCTTCCTTGAATCCAAGCCCTCCTTACATGCAGAACTGCTCTGGGTCAAGCGTTCAAAGCTCCACAGACACAGCCTCGTAACACGCACGCCCCTGCTCTGATGGGATCACAACAGGGCTGGAGCACATGCTCACAGAACTAGTTTAAAGGCACTAACCAAATCAGTCCTAAGATGACTGCCTTTATTTCAACTCATCCTGCTCTTAGACCTTTGGGCATATTACGGAGACAACTCAAAGGAGTATGTTACTGCAAGACCCCATCTTTTCTTTTTTTACTTTTATATATATAATATGTAAAATACATATTATATAATAATATATATATATAATGGAAGTACATATATAATGGAAGCACCGCTATCACTGTAAAGCGCACAATCACACACAGCCAAGGAGCTATTTAATTCATTTTGCTTAGGAAACACTCCCCATTTTCTCAGTCAGTAGAAACAATGAAGTCTCTTGTAAATTGCATTAGGATAGAGATAATCTGTACCTCCTCTCTATATTGATCAAATGCATTACCTTTAGCAGTAACAAAGGTTTATCCATGCACTTCATTGCACAGACCTTCCCAATAATGCATCTTTTAAGAGTCTACTATGTTTCCATAGCTGGGAAACAAGATATTTTTCTTTTAATCACCTGTGAAAAAGTCACAACTTAAGCCTTGTAAGGCAGTCAACTGGACCTAATATGATACCAAAAATATCTGTAAATAATTTTTTTTTCCAGTAGCAGTCCTTAAGCAACAAATTTCCGCTTAATGGAAGCATCAGAAGAGAGTCGCCTTTTAAAGAAAAAAAAGTCAGTAACTGCAGTACAAAGAATATGAAGTTTTTCTTACCTCTTCCCCTTCGAGATGAACCTCTTGCTGTTGAATTTTGTCCTCTTACACCTCTTGCCCTACCTCTTGCCCTTCCTCGGCTCGGTGCTGCAGGAAGGCCATCATCTGAATCACCAGTGCCTTTCATCCCTGTATCCATGAGTTCTTCATCGCTGGAGGCTGCGACAAGAATTGCATCCTCAGATCTGTGGGCTCTAGCCCTAGTCATTGCCTGAAATGGAACAGTAAGTGCTATAGGAAAAAGAATCTTAAATGATGAAATACACCAGTGCTAAATCCTAGTTGTGATATATAGTTCTAAACAATTGAGGCTTAGAAGACCCAAATCCACAGCATTACGGAAGGCAAGTCTGTCAAAAAGCGGGGACAGCATTTAGTCTATTTAATTTAGATGTGTACGTATAAAGTAGTTAGCCAAGCTCTGATAACAGAATGGAGCTAGTTAATATCATACATTGTCAATGGAGTTTGGTGAACAGTTCAGGTCATCCTACGTCAGCTACATACATCTGCTCAGAGGAAGCACCCTCTGGGCTCCATTGACTTGATCTTCATTGATGTCAGAGGGTGCTTAAGACAACTAGATCACGTGAAGATATCTTGGATTAGGAGAACTGAATCTCACCCCAGGTGTCCTTTTGCTCAAAATTTCATTCCAGTCCAACATAGCTTGCAAAGACAAAGGAGCACCAATGCTGTCAGCTGTTGGCAATTCTCTTTGGAAAGACATATGCAATCTAGATATGAATCTCTGGGAGATCTAAGACTCTTAAGATTTCTGACAAGGACAATAGTATCTAAAGGTTTACCAATAATACCAATTTGTTCCAGTAGTATCACTCAATACAGCCCATCCATACGTCCACTGGTGATGGGAACACAAATAGCTTAAGCTGACAGATTTCTGAAGGTCACCTTGCCTGGTCTAACCTCAGTTCAAAGCAAGAACAACTGAACATTCAGGTTCACAAATTTGCATGACAAAAGAGATGTCAAAAGCCTAATCCAGCAGTAGCTTAGGCACGTATTATACCAAGGAAGGTTTAAAAAAGACTTACTAATCTTCCCTAGGCAGTCAGGCACTTTTTGGCAAGGACAATGTTGAAGTATTGCTAAGTGACTTCATTCATATGCAGAAGTCACCATTCCATTCTTCAGCCTATGTTCAAAATTCAAAGGAGTTACCTCACGAACTTCCTCATCCTCTTCTTCGGTATTCTTTTTTCTACTTTCCCTGAATTTTCGCACCTGAATAAAAAAAGAATTCCCATCAAAATAACAGTTCATTTCATACAATAATTAAAACATAGTAAGTGACAAGTCGTGATCACTGAATTAAGTCAAGCTCATGTGAGAGGCAAAGAAGAGTGCAAGAATAACTGAACAATTTGTTTAGAGCCTTTTCATGTTGTCCTACAGTTTAAGAATCTCACACTCTCTTACTCTACATCACTGGGGAGAAAAAAGCTTGGGACATGATGAGAAGTAGGAGGTAATATGTTCAAGAGAAGGAGAGCATACATAATTTGACAATAAGGGACAGTGAAATATGAACACCGGCAAGTGCTCAAGCCACACCGCCCAAGTCGCAGAAGGCAAAGGCAGGGACTGGGAGAATGAAGAACCGCCCACTGTAGAAGAAGATCAGGTTCGAGACCATCTAAGGAACCCAAAGGTGCACAAGCCCAGGGGACCTGATGAGATGCATCCATGGGGCCTGAGGGAACTGGCAGATGAAGTTGCTAAGCCACTACCCATCATATCTGAGAAGCCGTGGCAGTCCAGTGAAGTTCCCACTGACTGGAAAAGGGGAAACATAACCCCCATTTTTAAAAGGGAGAAAAAGGAAGACCCAGGGAACTACAGGCCAGTCAGCCTCACCTCTGTGCCCAGCAAGATCATGGAGCAGATCCTCCTGGAAACTACGCTAAGGCACATGGAAAATAAGGAGGTGACTGGTGACAGCCAACATGGCTTCACTAAGGGCAAATCGTACCTGACAAATTTGGTGGCCTTCTACAACAGGGGTACCGCGTTGGTGGATAAGGGAAAAGCTACTGACATCATCTACCTGGACTTGTGCAAAACATTGGACACTGTCCCGCACGACATCCTTGTCTCTAAATTGGAGACACATGGATTTGATGGATGGACCATTGGGTGGGTAAGGAATTGGCTGGATGGCTGCACTCAAAGAGTTGCGGTCAATGGCTCGATGTCCAAGCGGAGACCAGTGACGAGTGGCCTTCCTCAGGGGTCGGTATTCGGACCAGCGCTGCTTAACATCTTTGTCGGTGACATGGACAGCGGGATTGAGTGCACCCTCAGCAAGTTTGCCGACGACACCAAGCTGTGTGGTGCGGTCGACATGCTGGAGGGGAGGGATGCCATCCAGAGGGACCCTGACAGGCTGGAGAGGTGGGCCTGTGCAAACCTCATGAAGTTCAACAAGGCCAAGTGCAAGGTCCTGCACATGGGTCGGGGCAATCCCAAGCACAAATACAGGCTGGGTGGAGAATGGATTGAGAGCAGCCCTGAGGAGAAGGACTTAGGGGTGTTGGTTGATGAGATACTCAACATGACCCAGCAACATGCGCATGCAGCCCAGAAAGCCAACCGTATCCTGGGCTGCATCAAAAGAAGCGTGGCCAGCAGGCTGAGGGAGGTGATTCTGCCCCTCTACTCTGCTCTGGTAAGACCCCACTGGGAGTACTGCCTTCAGCTCTGGGGCCCCCAACATAAGAAGGACTTGGACCTGTTGGAGTGGGTCCAGAGGAGGGTCACAAAGGTGATCAGAGGGCTGGAGCACCTCTGCTATGAGGACAGGCTGAGAGAGTTGGGGTTGTTCAGCCTGGAGAAGAGAAGGCTCTGGGGAGACCTTATAGCAGCCTTCCAGTACCCAAAGGGGGCCTACAAGAAAGCTGGAGAGGGACTTTTTACAAGGGAGTATAGTGATAGGACAAGGGGTAATGGCTATAAACTGAAAGAGGGTAGGTTTAGATTAGATATAAAGAAGAAATGCTTCACCATGAGGGTGGTGAGGCACTGGCACAGGTTGCTCAGAGAAGTTGTGGATGCCCCATCCCTGGAAGTGTTCAAGACCAGGTTGGATGGGGCTTTGAGTGGAAGGTGTCTCTGCTCATGGCAGGGGCGCTGAAACCAGATGATCTTTAAGGTCCCTTCTAACCCAAACCATTCTATGATTCTATGAGTAACTGGAAAAGAAGGGGTAGAGAAGAAGCAGCAAGATAGAAAACAACGATACCTCCTCTTTGCATGCAACAAACGTTGCAATACTTGTACAACTAAGAAAGCTCAACTTGTCAAGTATGGAAAAAAGATATGATGGGTGAGAGGGAAAGAAGGTATTAGTCCAAAAGGCAAACAAAAATATCCCCAAAGTGGTGGCACAGAAAGCCAATAGGTACTGATTGTTTACGGTCTCTTTCAACCCCTCATGAATTAAAGCAATCAGCATGAAAACAAATAGGTGCAACCTTCCTCCCCCCACCAAATTATTCTTTACCCAGTACACAGGTAAGCTGCAGAACAACTTGTCACACAATGCTTGACTATTACAACTGAATACATGGGCTCATGTGGAAGTTCAACAAGTTGACAGAGAAGTCTATTAAGGGTTACTAGATACACATAAACCAGGTTTGTCTCTGGGAGACCCTGAGCTGCAAACTGTTAGAAGCTAGTAGAGCACCTGAAGGATAAGTTTCCTTTATGCTTGCCCTGTTCTTGTACTCTGGCCTAAGCCAACATGAAACAGCTAAGATGACATGATATCTACCATCTTTCTCACAGTAGAGATACATATATAATTCTACATATATTAGAGTGACAGATCTTTTCTATGCATGCGTGTGCAAATAAAGTGAGAATCTGTATAAGCATACCTAAACTCCATTTTCAATACAAGCTTTTAAACTATGTATTTGAAATTTCATCACCATATTTATTAATTCCAGAAAATTGCTAGAGGCGAGTGTTGCACATGCTCCACATACGGGCAAATTGATTAAACCAGGTTTGAGCATTGCTTTTTCTGCTGTCTTGACTTCTCCTAAGGAATTAATATTAACAGAATATTACCTCCTCATCAATTTTTTCTTCCTCTGCATCAGTGCGACGCTCCTTAAGAAACCTCTGTGTTTTTTCTAGTTGAAATTTCACCAACTCTTCTATGGCATCTTTCTCCTCTTTGTCCACAAACTCCTGCACTGCTTCTCCCATTCCTCTTTCAGTTAGAAGTGAAAGCTGTACTTTCTTTATAATTGGGGAAAACAATTTGTTAAGCATCTGCCATCAAAGAAAGCGAGTAATATTCCTGCTGTTTCAGAAAAATATTACGTTAAGTTGGTTCCAAAAACAGTAATGTGCATTGAAGATTTCAGAGAAAAGCACAGCAATTAGCAAACATGTTACTCATCATAGTAGTTACAACCCTTTTGCTACTAGCATGTTATACCTACTTAACAGAGTATTTTCCAGACTCGTCAAAGAAAAAAGTTTCATAAACAGTAAAGAAACTACAGTACTAGTCAGATATAAAATAATTTGTCTGAAATGTATTGCTGAGAGAGGAGAGAAGGTAAACTGTATTCTTTCCTAGTTCCCCTCCCTTTTTTAAACTAAAGATCAACTTGCAGAGACACAAAAACGCTATTAAAAACAGGCCCTGAATTATTACAGATGCCAAATTACTTAGTTTTACTGTAAAATTCTAACATTAAAAAATGGCAGTTACAGAGCAGGGCAGATTATTATTACGAAGCATTAAGAGCTATTAAGCAGAAGTCTACTCTATTGAAATGCAATTCTGTAAATACCAATAGTTATCACATGTTCATCAAGTGAGATGATATTCATCAAGATATTCTACATTAAGATATTACTACGGACACTAATTAGTAAAAGTAGTAGATGTTACTGGTGGTGTTTCACAGCCATTCTCTTCTCTACCCTCCTTCCCAATACAGTAAGAAGAGACATTCTGAGAATGAAACCCCCATATGGACAGTAATGTTTAAATAGCGGCCTCTTTTGTCTGTAAATTACAGCATGGGAAATTTCTTAGTAATAACCATTATATATGCTTATTAATGATTTTTGATCCTTCCTGGTATCCTTTAGGAACTGTTTTGAGGGTTGCATTAGAAGCATAAAACCCTCCCTGAAATAACGCTGCACAGAGGAATAAATTTTACAGGTATTATAAAACAAGAAGTTTACAAAAAAATAAGATGCGCATCTGGAAAGAGTGACTGATTGTAATGATGCAGAACGTTCATGTTGACTTTGCTACTCTGCTTTAAATATAGTGGAACTGCACTATGTCTGAGGGCACAAATACACTGCAAAGTACCAAGTTACTCCAAGTCAGCTGGTAATAGTAAATGGTACGGTCTCACATTGACCCTAGAGTAAATTAAGGTAACTTCTCACTCAGAGCATGCTGTCTCACATTTTCCTCCTGTAAGAACATCATTTAGTACAGGGCAGACACTGCAAGTTTACATGAAGAGTTATCATAACGTTCTCAAACCAGCATGTGTTCACATCCCCTATACAACCTATATACAACAGTTACTTGTTAACTTAAGACAAATATTTCATACAGGAATTCACATACAGTTATATAGGAAATAAATTCACTTCTTGGTGAATATCAGAGCCTTTTCAGGGCACACTACTTCCATTAAGAAAGCAAAAAAAGAAATGAAATATTATATTCCATTAAAAAAATCATAAAAGGTAGAAAGATACCTTCTCCGCTGTCTGAAAATACTGCTTTACAAGGTCTTCTACCCTCAGTGTCATCCCCTCAGAAGCAGGTCTGCTAACCAGTTTTCCAAAATTAAGATCACTGTCTAGAACAGAAAAGCACAGCGGCACTGTCACACGTTTGCAGCTTTTAATTATTATCATCCCACTGACAGTAATAGGAAAAAAGGTTAATATACGCCTTCTAAGAATTGTGGTGCCTTTTATATGTAAAGATTTTTTGTTCTAACTGTAGAGTCTATTGTCTGGAAACACAGGTAAAGAGAACAGATGCAATAACTGTACAAGACAACTCCACCTCTAGCAGATACAAAGTGCTCTTCTAACTACCAAATGTCTGGAATTATAAATTGAACGTTAGGTCCTGAAGGTTATTATAATTGAATGCTAGAAGATCACAAATGGAAGAAAATCAAAGGACCCATCAAAGCACAAAGGCTTTTTTATAAGTAACTAGAGAAGAAATTTTCTTCTAAAGCATGCTGACTGATTTTCAGTAGAAAATGTTCATAGCTCATTAAGGCTGCCTCCCATTCTCAGGTAGCAAGATAGGAGAGGCAGAAGAAAGGGATAATCAACCAAGGTTACCACATACCACGCAAAGTAACATAAAGTGACCACAGACTGCTTCCAGACATCTGCCACATGCAAGCACAAAACATCGTTTTGTTAGCCTTGTTATAGAAGCAGCTATGACAAAAGAAACAATAACAACTTCTGAACTCATGAAGTCTTAACATCACCTGTACTGAACCATAGCATTATGTGTACCTGTACTGAAAATCTTGACTGCTTTATTAGCCACCTCCCTTGTATTAGAGGATATCTAATAAAGCCATGCAAAGAACCACAGTATACTTTTCACATTCCCTTCTTGAAGCTGAGATGCACGTTAAGTAGGAAAATTAAAATGTATTGATGAAACATGGTGATAGATGTGGTAGCTATCTTGTATTCCGAAAATGTTAATGAGATTACACAACTATTAAAAAAAAAAAAAGCGCAAAATAAAACAACATCAATACAGCATAATTACAAAACCTCACTAAAAGCAGTTTTTATTCATGAAATGATGTTTTGAACTTTATAAAACAGACAGTGTAAGTAAAAACTGTCAATGGAACTGAAGTACTTAGAATGCACTAATGTGAAATACTAACAGTTCTTTAGCACAGGATTTTCTTGTGCAAGCTGCATCTTTATTAGCAGCTATTACAAATCCAGTATTTGGGCAACATCTATTAACCATTTATTAAAAATTCTAGGCACAGTGAGTAATGTTGCAATAGCTATTATTAATGTTGCAATAGCTATTATTTGTTTTGCACAAATGCTTGAATAGAGACATACCTGGAACAGACAAGCCAAGAGCACCTCATACACATGATTAATTAGGGCAAACAAAATGCTGTCAAGAATTGGACCTTTTTTTTTTAAAAAAAATATACAAACATCTCTCAAGCCCATCCCCTCCATTACTATTTTAGGTATAAACAAATTAATTACTACAGCAATAAAATTAAAGAAAAAAAAAACAAAGGGAAAAAGCACAACACCCATCTCTCTTCCTGCAGAGTGCCCAAAACCAACCACCTCACTCTGACAAGTCTCAGGAATGAGCTGTTTAATGCCTTTCATGGTAATTATCATGGAATCATGGAGTAACTCAGTCTGGTATGGGGCTGTATGTATGACCATAAGCAACTCAATAAGGTTTGAGGCCAAAGAAAAAGGAATTATTGATGAATAACTGTCAGAAGATGCTGTGCTGAATATCAGAATTTTAGACAAACCCAGAAATAGAACAGAAATACTTGTGCAATATATACACTTAAACGAGATGACGCATCTTTACTCCTCCTATAACACATTAGATGGTAGACACCAAGCCTTTGTAAGTGCTGGGTAACAAAATAAAGGAAGAATGAAAACCAAGGCAAGCCAATGATTCCCTCCTTTATAGTTACCATTCTTCTCTTTTTGTTCACGATGCCTGAAAAAGTGTATGATGTCTTTTGGGTTAGCCACCCTATCCATGTACTTCTGGCTAAAACGATGGACACTGAATGGTTCAAAGCCACCTGTATAATCAACCTAAGAGAGGAAAGGAAAAATTTAAATATGAAACAAACAGAAATAGAGAAGGCACACAAATCATGGTGAGTTTGTTACCCTTCAAAGGAAAAATTAACGTAAAAAAATAAGTCAACCCAAAATTAATGCTTTACCATGCTATGCAGAACAGATAATAATAGCTAATAATTAATAGAATAGCTAATAACAGCCCAGATTCATAACTTGTTCCTAACTTGTTTCATTTACTAGTCTTCAGGAAAGTTTCCATAAATTAGGTTAGGAACAAACACAGGATAATATGACTTCAGAAAAACTTCTCTGTAAATAGCCACTTTTGATGCCCTTACTCAGACCAGCAGTGAAGTACCCTTATGACCAGTCTCATCCTTCACCATAGAATACTAGTTAAACCACAGGTAAAAAGAATCATGGTATGAGGGCGATTTACATTTGCCTGTACACAGTAAGAAATTTTGTGTTTATACAAAAAGCATGACTTTGCTTTGAAACTTTTCACTGTGACCTTTCAAAACAAAGCAATCCAAACTGAACAGTTTCTTACTCGTAATCTTATGAGAGGCTTCTCTGGCTGGCGTGGATTTCCCAAGCGTTCTCTTTCTGCATTGTCCAGCATCAGTTCAACCTGTGAAGCAGAATTAGAAATTCAGTTCCACTTTGTTCTCTTACAGATGCCCGAACCCTTCAAGCATAACTTAAAATACATCCAGCTGCAGGGGAAAGCTCTGAAAATAAATAATTATAGGATGCACTGTCATTCCTGGACACACATATGTAGCAGTATCCATCCAGAAGGCATAAGAATGAATGAGAAAAAAGTCACAATGAAAAGCTTATATTTCAGATATAGCGTAGCCTAGCAGTATCTACATCACTGATCACTCATACTGTTTGACTTTATAGCCATTATCCTTTGCTAAGTTTCTAGTTCCAGAGAAAAGCAGGAAGAGACTTATACAGACCTAAGAATCAAGAGCAATTAATAAACCTGCTTAGCTACTTCTGCCACTTCACGCCACACAGCCCAGCTCTCAGGGTTTAGGTGCATGTATTTATGCTGGTTCCAAAGTGCCCATCCAAAACTGGCCCACGCTTAGGCAGGAGTTTCTGTACAGAGATGATGTGGGCCCCCATGAAGAAGTTCCAGCCTACTTTAACAGGTCATCCCAGTCAAGGAATCTGGAAGCCAAGGCTGCAGTGAACGTCATGGAATTATCTTCCTATGGAAACACTGCCTAAGTCCGTCTCAAATAATATGGGGCAAGACACAAGATTTCTCATCTTCCAGTCTCAAAACCAGTCACAGATCCCATTCCCTGTCCATACACTGTTATCCATATTCTGTTAGCATTACAAATTACCTTTTCCATGCAGAATGCTTGTATTGCCTGAGTTACTTTAGGATTGTCGGGGTTAAAAAGATCTGGATGATCAGCTAGAACAATATCCTCCATGTGAAAAGTTCGCACTGTCTCTAGAGCAATCTTGTGCATTTTCATTTTTTTCCCTTTAACGTGCAGCAAACCAATGTGTCTAGAAGGAGAAAGGTAACTTACTAGAAGATAAACTTAAGAGAACTCTGGTATAAATATTTGTTTTAAAATCATGTTTACTTTTCAGGGACAAAAGCTTAAAAGCTATAGGAAGTTCTTGGATCTGTACTTCAGGGTTGGCCCTGCCAAACTTCAGTTCTATTATATTTAGACTGTGCTTGTTCCATACACGAGCACATGTACACAGTTCCTTGTGTTCCAATTTATCATGGTGTAACTCCTCTTAGGGAAGTTCCATTTGCTTCAAATGTTAGGTTTAATCCTAAGTACAGCAAAAGTTATTCTAGGCACTGATTCCATCTACTTCATTTGTTATGTCACACTCTGAAGCCAATACACACTATAACACAAGTCCTTTCATACTTAATAGAAGTATTTTTCCTTTCTCAACACAACACGAGAGACATACGGCAAGGGATAAACAAGAACAAAAAGAAAAGATCACACACTTCTTCACAGCTTCTCCAGGGGACAGAGATGTCACCACTGAACTTCCTGGCTGAGAAACATAGAAATGTTGCTGTTCATTCTGGAATGGAGCTATTTTGCACTCATGTTCATGACCCCACACAACAAGATTAATAAAGTCGTCTAAAAACTGCTCCGGAATGTAGTTGGTAGCTCCATGTTTGCTCCTGTTCAAGAAAAGAGAAAAATAATTAGAATGTGTACAGTCATGGGTGGGCAAGGGGGGAGTGAAGGAGGAGAAAAACATCAGTGTGATTTACAGTGATACAGAAACTCCAGCAAAACTATCTGACATACATTTCATATCAGCTACTCTTCACATTTATTCCTTATGCAATTGTTTAAAGTGTTTGGTTAAACAAAAAGGCAACTTACACAGCTCATTCTTTCCTGCTCCCCTCCTTTCATTTGGATCTCCCTTTTCTTCTTACTTGGCTTGCAAGACTTTAGGTTTTTTTTCCATATGAATGCTTTTATAGCACCTTATGGCCTTTTTTTGTGTGTGTTTTGTTTTTTAAATGGTGGAGTAAAAACCACTGAATTAAACAGACATGGGACACACCACCCCCCATCCCTTTCCAGAAGGCAGAGGAGATGGAGAAGTGAACTCCTTCAGCCTACCGGACAGAGATCACTACACAGGGTTATCTGAGCTGTATTTGTTTACTTCTGCCTCACCGCTACTTGTACATGAGGACTGCACTCTTATTCAGGAAAAATTATAAAAGGATTGGGAAAAGAACTCTGCCTGTTCCTACTACCACTGCTGGGAGAAGTGTGTAGGCAGAAAGAACACATGCTGCCCATCCTCTGTTCAAAAGAAACTGTAAAGTACAGCAGTGCAAGTGAAGATACGGTACTTGTCAAATTATGGTTCAAACAAGGACAGAAAATACAATATGAAGTTTAATGATCTTTCAGCTCTAACAAGCAGACATGACTTAATTATATGCATATTACACTACAAACGCTCCACTGCCCCTAACTATAGGAGTTTGGGAAGAGATTTCCCAATGTTCCTAACTCGTTTTTTTCAACTCTTTTCCTTTATGATTCTTCTGTAAGAAGAGCTGTAAAACAATGCTTTCATTTGGGAAAATCTTAAGAAAACAGCTACTCACAAGAAGCACCAACTAGCATAGCTCCTTTATCACCTATCCTTTTCAAGGCAGTTTAATGAAGTAACACAATAAGTTTAAAAGTCACTGTAATTCATTCAATACTGTTACCTATTTTGATGAATCACAAACAAGTTAAACCAACTATCTTCATCTTCCTTTGGTCTCAGCATGGTTACTTGTTTATTGACAAACATACGATACAGCCTCTCATCTGGAATAGCTCCTGGAGTGGACAAAACAAAACATTAAAGCATTTTTGTGTGGTAAACCAGCTCTTTATTTTATAGCATTTTTATTAGCAACTCTACTAAAAAGAGCATGAAGAACACAACTTCGTGGCAAGATCAGATCTTCATTTTCATGACCTAAGAAGTCTGAGGCATGATTATGAATTTGAACATATCGAAGTATACACTGGCTATTTTACTAGATAGGCTTCTGAAAATAAGACATTTTAACATGAAATCTACCTTTAAACAACTGCTAAAAGCAGTTTCATTAACTCCATCTGGTTTGAGACAGTTTTCTGCACCAAACAATTGACTATGGGCAGAATTAAAAATATTAGAAGAGGTGTTTTGTTTCTTGTTGACAGAGTAAGAAGTATATTTTGTTGTAAAGTGGCATCTAAAACCAGATACAATTGAGTAGAGATGGAGTTTTTAAACATATCTTGAAATTCTCTACAAAATAAGAGATAAACCATGAATTCTGCCAAGGTGGTGCTTTCCCACACGGTAGGAAAAAGTCCGCAGTACTTCTGAACAGTTTGTCACTGATTATTTCCTTGATGTTTTTAACAAGGGAAAAAAAACCAAAACAAACCCAAACCATCCATACCCAGGGTTCATGATGCATTTCAATAAAATCCCATATGGAGTTTACATATTCTGTATGAGAACAAGTGCTCTCTAAACAGAGAAAGTCAAGAGCATATATAATCCTGGCACAAGCTCAGAGAAACATCTCATGAACATTTTCACGCAGCAACATCCTTACTTTAGAAAGCTGTTGCATTTCCCAGTAATGATTTGGGGTATTAAAAATCCAAATGCTTTTTGAACACTTTTATATTGTGGTATTAGAACCCTGACTACCAACCCTTAGAACATCTAGCAAGCTTTTAAAGTATCTCATTAAACACATGAAATCGTGGCCAACTAGGACTTAACTTATAGCTATAAAAGTTGCTTGGAAATAAGTGTTTAAGCACTCACGACTGGAAATAAAATAAGGGGAAAAAAATTAAGATCTTAATAGTTAACTTCTCTAGACAGAAAGCAGTCAAACATAACCATTCTAAGTAAGAAGTGAGGGTAGAGGGCAAGGTAGAGGAGAAAACAGAAAGGGACAAACTGAAGTTGAAAACCCACCATAGAACACCTTTAAAATATGAAACTCTTCATAAGTTTCTTTAAAGAAACTGAGGTCACCTGTGACAGAGGTTACTTATGAACCACTTCAGACAGACATGCCAGACATTAGGTTTCTGCTCAGACAGTTTATGTCCTTAAATATAACCAAAAGGGCACACAAACATACAGTGTTTAAGTTTTACCTAAACAGGAAGAAGTAAGTTTAATACACAACAGTGAGAATTTCAGAGTGTGGTTGCCCTGACTCGAAACACAGGCGCTACCTATGGCTAACTTAAGCAGGGTTTGTTTAAGACCAATAAAAGTATAGAAATAATGTTATTGAAGGATTTATTTTAAAATTAAAAAAGCAAAGAAAAAAACCTGTCAGCCAGTGACGCAGCAGCAGGAGCAGAAACCTGACACTGTCACAGAACTGATACGCTTCAATTTAGCATTACTTAGACCTTCATGTTTGTTGCAGCACTGTATGTTTGTTCCAACTTAATTTAGACCTATTGAGCTTCAGTAATACATGAACAGTCTAGCCACAATCTGGCAGACTGATACTTACCCAAGCCGTATAGAGCGATTTTTGTTCTACCCTTACGCAATAAAATGGGACTAATATCTATTTTCTCGACGGAATTTGAACGTCCAAAGTGATTCAACAATCCTGCACAACTTAAAATATCCAACGCACACAGTGCATCTGCCTGTAGAAAATATTAAGAAACAAATACAAAAACTTTGAACAGAACATTTAGTCTTTAAAGTTTAAGTGAAATGGTCTTAAAAGGGAGAGAGAATATCTTTCCTTAAGTAACTTCTGCAGTTGAAAAACCCCGCCACATGTATTAGGGGTTTTTTTAGTACTCACAGGTACAGAAGCAAATCCCTTTTCCTTACAAGTCTTGCTTCATTTGAACAACATGAAATTAAACATTAAATCATTCAGAAAAACAAAACAAAAAAACCCCAAACAGTCAAAGTCTCTAAACTACTACAGAAAATTATCTGGTTAAGCTAACTACTACATAGTAGGCCCAAAGTTAAACTTCTGCTGTTAGAACACTCATCTCCATGATACACTGCTATTTGATATAGAATGCAAAATTATTACTTCAATGCACGTGCTTTGCTGCTTTCTAAATGTCCTTTTCCTGCTTACTTTTAGTTGTTGATTTTTAAACTAGCATTTCATCATTATTACATTATTTTCCTTGAAAATATAAGATGCATATCAATTGTATATGCATAGGTCAAAGTATCAAAATTCCCCTTCTTTAAGAAAAAAGCTTTCAGTCTCTACAGATAGAATTTGTTTTAGAAACTTTCTGAAAGGCTGCCATTTCTTGGCATGAAAAGTGATTCTGTTCTCAATGACAGAAATCTACGTAAATGAAGAATTTGAACAGAGTTCATATGGATCCCTTCTTTCCATTCTCTTTTTTAATGTCACACTTAACTTGTCACTAATTAACAAAATTCCTAAAGATACACAAAATATTTACATGAAGAGTGGAGCAACTGACTAAAACTAGCCTGTTCTCCAAGAACTGTATTTCTATACAAGTCTCTATGTCTACAATATTGATTTTGTAATACAACAGTATAGTACAATTATGATAATAATTACCCCTGTGGGATCATCATGATTGCCATGAATACTAAAAATTGGAATAGAAATATTGAGATTTCTATCTTGATAATTCACCCATGGAAACCTGAGGAAGAAGAGGAAAAAAAAAAGTGAAACTATATCTACAAATTTGTAGACAATTCCCAATATTCTCTTCAAATTAATGTCCTCACAGATACATCCTGACAGCAGCGCAAATGAGTACTAAGTGGCCATGAATAAGCTTAAGCTGCAGAGCATAAGAAGATTCTTACTCTTGGACTGGAATGGTGCTTCCCACTGGGAACAGGGTAGCAAAAAGATCCTATTTTTTTAGAGCAAGCCTATGAAAAGAATCGTACAACACGTGTGGTACGTGCAAGAGCAGCAGACTGGGCTGTGCAACCTTTGTTTACACACAAAGAACTCTGCTGGTTTTACCACAGCAATTCTTGTAAATTGGTTTACTTGCAGGATAGAAACTATGTATTACATAAACATATCAAATGTCACAACACATTCAGAAGTTTCTCCAAAAATTGTGTGCATTCCTTTATAGACTTAAAGTATAAAAGATGATAGGTGAAGTCTTCCTGTAAACTGTCCCACGCAAACAGGCCTAAAGCTTCAAGGTTCCAGTCACAGAGGATATAAATCATGAAAATCACAACACGCTCACCCAGTACGCAAACCAAACCTTACACCATAATTTATGGGAACATACTTACTTGCTATAATGAAAATTAACTGCCTGATCACTCAAAATTTCAAACTGAACAGGACGATCACCCATGCAGTATTTTCTTAGTGACTCCAAACAAGAGTGTACTGTTTTTCTGGAAGGTTTGTTTTCATGAAAAAGGTCCCCACCTAATAAAACAAAGTCCACCTGTATGTAACAAAAAGCTCTATTATTTTAATACAACAACATTTTGTATTGCCTTGAGAGACTTCTCAGTAAATTGTTCAAATTATTTCTTCTAAGGAGTTCCACATATCCCTTCATAACTGGACTTCTAGGTAAAACGAGTTGGTAGTTGCAGACACGGTATTTCATTTCCTCATGAAACAAACATTAACTAAATTATTCATTAAAACAAAACCAAATCCAAAAAGACCCATTCGTGAAGAGCTACAGGAGAAAACAACTGATAGTGTTGAAAAAAATACCAGTGAAGTGTTTTAATAAGGGTCTCCAGATTGGCTCCTGAACACTGTCTTTGACAGGCATGAAGAGATACGTTATCTTTCGTTATCTTTTCATTGCTGTGGTACCTACTGGGAAGAAATCAGTAGCTATCGCCACATTACTTTGAGAAGGTACTAGTTGCAGTTTCTGTATATATTTAGCTTCTGAAAAAGCTTGGGGGGGGGGGGAATCATCTTCATCAAAATTACAAATAATTTAACTACGAAACATTCAATCCTTAAAAACAGAAACAACACTTTAAAAGTTTCTAACTTTTTTTCCTACTTTCTGAGTTGTCTGAAGACTTTGTATCACTACCTTCACTCTCCCCAATTATTTTCCCTTCTTGCAGTGAGAAACCCTCTCTAAATACTGCTGGAACTGGGGCAGGCAATCTGAAACCACTGTTAATGTAACCAGGGTCATAATTTAATAAGAACGCTCTCAGAAAGGAATAGGCATTTCTTTCACTAAAACAGAAACGTATCTGGTTACAATAAATAGCTTAGTTTAGTCATGTAATTTGATATTACTAAAGATTGCACCAGGACTAAGCTTTATAGCTTCTGCCAGGTTGGAATGTATTTTCCACACTCTCACACCTTCACTTTCCAAAAGCAGTACTTACTTCATTTTTTTGAGCATGGTCCAGAATTTCATTGAAAGTTACAAATGTATCATTTCCACGCACTGGATCCTTCTCCAAATAGCCAAGATGAATATCAGTAGCAATAAGTATTTTAAAGGTATCTTCGTCATCCCTGAATAAGACAGGAAAATTTGTGTTAGAAAGCAACATACATCAGAATTTCAACACAGACTTTGTTAAGGTAAGCTTTTCCGTCCAAAGTCATAAAATACACAGGAGATTTGTTACAGAACTCTATCAAAATATCATTCCTGCAATATTTTCAAAACATTCCACTACTTCTGTTGCAAACAGCACTTCACCAAACCAACCAGTTTGAAGATTTGGTTATCCCAATCAGCCCGCTCTAGTAAAGGGCTGCAGCCATCTCTCTGAAGTAGCTAATGAAAACCAAAGAATCCTTTGTATGTTTTCTGCCTTTAAAAAGACTTGGTGAACAAACATTCAATTTCTCTCTTTGCGCTGGTAATCTACATATATATATGAAAGCAAACATGATGATCATAAGACAGGAGGGAAAACACAAACATGAACAGACTTGCTATCTGACACGCCAGAACCGCACAGAGCTGCGGACAACGGGAGCTTACTGCGAGTTGATGGTGCTCATCTTCACGCCAAGACTCCTTGCAAAAAGGCTCTGGACACAGCTTATTACGTCAGGTCAGGAGGTCGGTTAACTCGGTTTCTATCTTCATAGATGCTAGTAAAGCCTAAGAAACAAAACGAGAAACGAATCAGAAGGAAGGGCACAGTGAGCCGAGCCATCAGTTACCCCGTCTTTCACTGGTAACCCTCGCGTTGCTCTGCTCGCCTGCAAAAACCCTGAAGCCAAGGAAAGCTCCGGGCCTGGTTTAACCCTCTGCTACCGCGCAAGAGGCACGGCGACCCCAGCCCCCCCACCCCCAGGAGCGCTGCTCCTGACGCCTCCCTCCCCGGCCAGGCCACCCGGAGGGACGCGGGGAGCGAGCAGCTCCACGGGAACGGCGGCAAAGCGTGAGCGGGCAGGAGGCGGGGCGGATGGGCACGGCGGCACCGGGGCCGCGGGACGAGCGCGACCGCCACGGAGTTCAGCAGCGGGGCACTGCTCGGTTCAGCACGGAGGGCGAAGGGGGAGGCCGCAATCCACCACCGGGGGCCCGCGTCCGTCCCGTCCCGTCCCTCACCCCATGGCCTAGCGCGGCCACAGGCCCCCGCGCGCCGTTTCCATGGCGCCGAGAAGGGCGGGGCCCACCGCCGCGGCCACCCGCCGCTCTCGCGAGAGCTCGACCGCGGGGCCGCCGCCATTGGTCAGCCCCGGGGCCGGGGCCGGCAGCCGCTGGCGTCACGTCCGGTGGCGGCAGGGCTCGGTGGGCGGTCCCGGCGGGGAGCCCCGCCCCCCGGAGCGCTCCCTCGGCCGAGGCGGCCGGTGCGTTGGTTTGCGCGGCGGGGGGCGAGCGTGGATGGGAGCCCGGGGCGGGGGGGGACGGCCTGGCCGCCGGGGGTGGCCCCGCAGCCTCGGGGCGGGCTCCTGCGGGGCGTTGGGGCCGGCGTTGAGGCCCTCCCGGGGCGGTGCGGCCCCCGCGGAGGGGAGCGAGGCCTGGCCCGGCCCTCGGTGGGGGCGTGGGGCGGGGAACGGCGGGCGGGGCTGGCTCCCCGGGCGGGAGCGGAGCCACTGCTCTAAAGTCCCGTATTTTCCCCAAATCTTCTGTTGATGAGGTGCGCGGTGTTAGGGGCGCGCCCCGCAGGAGCCCCGCTCAGCCTCGCCCCGCGGCGGCCTGGGGTTGCCCCGGCGGAGCCCCCTTCGGGGACGATTGTGGGGTTCGCTCTGAGCTCTGCTCTTGGCGGTGCTGCCGCTGCCCGCGCCGCCCTTCGGGGGTTTCACTGGCAATTAACGCACGGATGAGCAGTGAAAGTTACTCTACATACCGTCGTGTATCTGCTCCTTACAGATGCTAGCTGAAAATGAATAAAGACAAAGAAATCGATGAGGAAGACGATGACAGCGAGCAGTTTGAAGACTTTATGGAGAATTTTAACCAACTGGAGCTGCTGGAGACACACAGGCATTTGATTCCTGTAGGAACTCAGAGCTGTTGGTCAGGGCAGTCTGACGACGACGATGATGAACAAGAAAGAAGTGAGGAATGGTATGAAATGCAAGAAAAAAAAATGGAAAAAAATCCAGAGAAAT
This sequence comes from Theristicus caerulescens, assembly GCA_020745775.1. NCBI lineage: Eukaryota > Metazoa > Chordata > Aves > Pelecaniformes > Threskiornithidae > Theristicus > Theristicus caerulescens. Next base: position 120,941,406 of record CM036559.1, on the reverse strand, counting down.
TGCTGCTCTGGGCAGCTGAAAATAATCGGGTAAGGCATTTGTTCTGTTCATATGTATCGCGGACAAGAATGCTATTTTTAGCAGATATCTACAGTTTCATCCACAAACAAAAACTGACCTACACTTTGCTTTCTCTCTCCAACCTATCTTGATCTTGTTTTGCAAGCTGCTGTATGTAAAACATCTCCCTTTGTAGCCCGCCCCCCCCCCCCAATATCTGTGGATCCATTCACTTTCAGAACAAAAGCTTTGACTGTAGTTCAGAGTTAAAGCAATCTTCTTCAACTTCTATAAACTGAAAGGTTTATGCCAGGTTCTTTCTTCATGGCAAGTAAGCCTTTTACCTGGGGTGGAGAGGGTGTATCTGAAATTTTATTTTCTCAAAAGCTCCATATGCAGATAATGGGTGACCATTTTCCTATCTTTTTATGGAAAAAAAAAAAAGCTTTTTATTCTTGGAAGTGAGGGAGAGACGACCAGGATTCCTGTTGCATTGCTTATTGCACCCTTGTGTACGTGTATTTTCATTTGTTGCGTTTCTTATGCACACAAGCTCCATCTGCAGGCCTGTGGAGGTACTTACGTCTTCACAGTGAGTGGGGAGAACGAGTAAGGGAAAGGTACTCCCAAGGCGTTGCAACTAATGTTCATGTTGTAGCTCTAAAAACAAAACAAACCCACCCAAAACAAACAAACCAAAATCCCACCCCAGTAACAATAACTGGTTTAATTTTAAAATTTCTTGTTGCGCTTCAGCCTTTCTGAGACTGACAGAAATTGCTTTTCCATAAAACTTCAGAACAGAACAGTAAAAGCCATACATCTTGCTTGCGGAGTTTCATATTAAATTCCCTGTTTTCTGTAAATAGCTGAGTACAGTGAAGAGGCTCCTTTCCGAAAAGCTGGCTCCCGTTAACGCCCGTGATGAAGATCAGTACACGCCTCTTCATCGCGCTGCCTACAGCGGGCACTTGGACATCGCACATGAATTGGTCGCCCAAGGAGCAGACGTTCACGCGCAGACGGTGGACGGCTGGACGCCTCTGCACAGCGCCTGTAAGTGGAACAATACGAAAGTGGCCGCGTTCTTACTTCAGCAGGGTGCGGACATCAACGCACAGACAAATGGTCTGCTGACACCGCTGCATATCGCTGCAGGAAACAAAAACAGTAGAGAAACCCTTGAACTCTTGCTGATGAATCGCTACGTGAAACCAGACCTGAGAAACAACTTGGATGAGACGGCCCTTGACATTGCTAGGAGGACTGATATATATCACTACCTTTTTGAAATAGTAGAAGACTGCATAAACGCGGTGTCCCCGTAAAAGTCGTGGTTAAGCTTGTGAGTGCGAGGTTTGCTGCGTCGTGTTTGTGTTTCTGCATGCTCATCAGTGGCGGTCTGTCTCTTCGCAACGAGGTTTTCATTTAGGATACTTTAGTATTCTCCTCGGGCGAAATGTCTCTTCTTGCGGCTCAGCTCAGTGGCCTCGCTCATACTTTGAAGCGTTACTACTGTTATTCACGGTATTCAGAAAGTCTCGGTAATTTCAGCGAGTCTCCATTTAACTAGTCCAAATTTGGAGGGGCTTTTGTAATTGGTGTGTACTGTCAAAGCAGGAGGGAAAACTGGGATATTTACTTGATGCGAAAGAATTCTGGCTTGGTTATGCAGAGTTTATTACAGCTCACTTGAAAATTATTTTTTGAGAAATTTAACTTTTTTAAAACTGCATGAAAGCTCAGAATGAATGTAACTTATTTGGGTGATACACAAAATGTTTGGTGATCCTGGTGTAAGGCTTATTATAAAATAAAATATTTAACCCTCAGTATTTTGTTGTCATATTTTTAATTGAAAGCTCAATCATCAATGCAATCGCCTGTTCAGAAATCAAAAGCATTATTCATAGGATGATAAAGTAGTTTCGGTTTATTTTTTTCCTGGTACTTTTCAAGGAAATTACTTTCTATAAAGATCCTCTTTACTTTTCCCTTGCAAATTAAGTTGAGTAAAGTTTTAATGTCATGGATACAGCATTAGTTAGAACAAGTAAACTTCAACTGCATGAGGATAAACACCAACATACTGTTGTGTCTGATTTAGTTATAGCTAATTTAGTGCAGGACACACTCAACAGTGTTTCTGTTCCACTTTTCATAGAATCATAGAATTGTTAAGGTTGGAAAAGACCCTTAAGATCATCAAGTCCAACCGTTAACCTATCACTGCCAAGTCCGCCACCAAACCATGTCCCCAAGCACCACATCTACCCGTCCTCCAAATACTTCCAGGGATGGGGACTCAACCACTTTTGAATCCCTGGAGGGAATTCCTCATTCCAACTCAAATATTAGGACCATCAGCACAGTTTAAAAACTTTACTGGTATTTTTCCTCAAAATTCCTTAATTTCCAGACCATTAATTTCTTTGACACCTTTTTAATTTGTGATAGCTTGTATTACTCATCCTAGGCATTCACATCCGAGTTGGGCTTCCGAAAGGTCTGGCAGATTTCGCTGCTGTCATTTAACCAAACTCGGGGTGGTGGGTTGGCTGGTTTGTTTCTTAAGATTTTGAGGCCTTTGGCACGCGCTTGAGTGCAGGTTCTCTCTGCAGTCAGGGCAGCTAGAATCTCACTGCTTTGCAGTGGAGACTTGGGACTCTTCCTCTGAGGTGTTCTTATCAGGTCGTAGCACCGACTGCTATTTGGTTTAACTTGGCAGAAAAATGTTAATTAATGCTATAAATTTTCACAGGAGACATCATAATTTGCTGCTTCTGTTTGTCAGTTCTGCTAGCAAGTGAAAAATTATATGATTTTTAGAATTGACTTGAGAGTTTAATTTACCTGTGTTACTGTTCACATCAGCTGCATCTCTCAATCTTTCAACTTCTTTTGGAGAATTAACATCTCTGGATTATTTAGCTATCTGTGAGAGGTCCAGTAATGTACACTTCCCATCTTTTTTTTCTTTCCCCCACCTTGGTTCAAGTGTAAGTTTTAGACAAAAACCACACTAAATGCAAGTATTTAATGAGTGAGGGGTTTTAAGTACCAGTGCAGTACATCTCAAAACGATTACTGTGAGCAGGTAGATCTTTTTTGATCAACAGTGGTTGAGAAGGAACTTCAGCGATGCTGTCAGTCCAGCAGATGATCTGTATTGCATGGAAATTAATACGCTGGAGATTTCCCATGGTGATGGCGTGCTGCATGATATCGAGCTTCAACTTTGCCGTCTATAATTTAGGAGTGGAGAAACTTGCTTCTCTGTGTTAATCAAATTGAACTGAAAATTGAATGTCAGAGCTGAAGCACTGTCGCTCAGTATGAGCGCTGTAACAAAACTTTGTTGTCCTGTGCAGATGCCTCGCTGAGTGACCCCCGGCTCCTTCCAGACACCACTAACAGAGCTGAGGCACATCTGTAACCGCAGCAGCAGCAGGGTTGGGGTATGCTGGCCCACGTTTGGTGCTCAGTCAAGCATCTGTGGAGGGCATCTCTCTCACCCGCCTTTCCAGAAGCCCTGTTCAGCCCTCCTGTTAGAGAACTGCTTCTGAATTATGAATGATACAAGATGATTTTTAATGCTTATTATTTTGAAAGTTTGGGTTCAGGACATCCATGGAAGACGAATACACCTTGAAATGCATCAAGGTAAAATACAGAAATGGATTACATCGTGCATTTGTGTAACTAGACTTGGTTTGTATCTTATAAATTCTCACTACTGTATGCAAAGTCTTGATTTCAAGGAAGCCATCGGGGGCGAAGGTTCCAGCCAGAGGAGCGGGACAGCTTCCCCGCGTGCCCGCCGGCAGCATTATCCGTCGACTACTGTAATTGCCAGCTGCTCTTCTCTCTCAAAACATTAACAATGGCAAAACAAAGGGAGCCAAGTCTACTTCAGTCCTATACACAGTGTCTCAAGATGCCTCATTTTATGAAAAGTGTTATTAAAATCAAGCTGGTACGTTTGAGTATTAGTAGATCTATATCATCCATCCCGTTAAACTGGACTTTTCCATCTTCATTTCCATCAGTCTGCCATGGCCTCCGGTGAGGACGACACGGCATCCTCCCATAAGGCAGGCCATCGCATGTTCGCGATGTGCGTGCCCGCTTCCCAGCGTGGTAACGCTGACCGACACAAACGAGGAGCCATTAATGACCTCTAGAGCTGTCACCCACCCTGCGCCCCAAGCAGGCGCAAGGTGGCCGTGGCCTGCTGTCCCCTGGGGATGGCGGCTGGCCACCGCCGGCCTCGGGGCCCCCCCGTTGTTAACCCTGGCCTGCGGGAGGGGTAAAGCACCCCGCCCGTGACTGGCAACGCCGAGCCCGATCCGCGCCGCCGGGCACAAGGCCGCGGGAGGCGGTGGGCTCCGTCCCTCGGGAACCCGCGCCCCCGCCGCGGCGCAGCCCCGAGATGGCGGAGGGCGGGCAGGGCCGCACCGCCTGCTCTGCCCCGCCATCGCCTGCTCTGCCCCGCCATCGCCTGCTCTGCCCCGCCATCGCCTGCTCTGCCCCGCCGCCGCCGCGCTCCCTCCCGCCGGCAGCGGGGCAGAGCCGGCCCGCCCCGGCCCGCCCTCGTTCCTGTGGCAACCGGCCCGCCCGGCTCCTACCTGCCGGGGCGTGGCGGCGGCCATGAGGGCGGCGAGCGGGGAGCAGCCGGCGGTGGCGGCCGAGGAGGCGGGCGGCGATGGCCGCGGCGAGGCGGCGGCAGGCGGGCAGCCCCGTGAGCGCGGCGGTCCCCCGGCGCGGCGGCGGGGCCCGCATCACCGCCCCCCCGCCCGTTGCGGCCTCCGTTCCCCTTCCCCACCCCGGCCCCTACCCCGAGCCTTTCCCCCCGCAGGTCCCCCGCGGCCACCTCGCTTGGTGGCCCCTCGCCTCCCCCGGCGCCGCGGAGGGGTGCGGGTAGCGCCCTGTCAGGCAGGGCCTCCCCTGCCGCCATGAGGTGCCCTAATCCCTCTCCAGCTCCTTGGAGATCTCCACCGAGGACATCTCCTTGGAGACCTCCTCCATGCACAGCCCTGCCTTGGGTTGTTGGCCATGGGGACACAGTGGCTACGTCTCCTCCCGTGCCCTGGGGTTGCCTTGGCTCCTGCGTGGGCGAGCCCCTCACCGCGCCGCAGGCCGCCAGCGCTCCCCTTTTGGTGTTAGACCCACCATGGTCCTGTCATGAGGAATCGCTCGATGGTGGGGAGCGGGGCCTGGCTGAACACCATTGTATATTTGTAAATGATTTGTCTTATTAAAGACAGAAGTAGAGCAGCATAAAATGACACGACATTTGGCAAAGCACATTAGCATTCAGGGGATTTAAAATAACTGGTTCTTTTGTAATATCTTTTACTAACAGGGAGGAAATTTGTATATGTTGAGCCATCTAGGAGAGTTAAAGAAATACTTGAAGAAGAGCTTTATTTTCGGCAAGAAGCATGCCGTGTTACACATCCAGCTGCAGGTAATCCTTCTTATCAGCAAATGGCAAGTGTTTGTCAGTGCAAATGAAAGATAAATTGTTTTGACGAACTGTGGCAAAATTATTATTTAAAAAAACCAGCCCAGAACATTTATGTAATAGCCTGGGGAACATTTTAAAACAGAAGAATTGCACTTAGTCTTTTTTTTTTTTTTAAACCTGAAATTACGGGACCATAGAGAACATGGATAATTCCATATGATCTATCAGTTTAATAAAGCAGAAACACATGCCAAGCAGTAGGGAGGTTTTGTCACCTTTTTCTTTGAAAGAAGCGCTGTAGTTATTAGAATACTTTGTCCCCTTCTGCTGTTCAAAACTGAAATTGGTGTTGAAAAGAGCAAGTTGAGGTAAGAATGATAAGGGTAAATAAAGGACAGGAAAACAGTGAAAACAATTAGAAAATGAGTCTGTTTAGGCAGCTTAAAGGTTACGGAGAGATTACAGTAGGCAAATGAAGAAATGCAAGTCTAAGAGGGAGCAAGGTGTTCGGTCTAGCTAAGCTATTAAAAGTTCTGAGAACTGGAGGTAAAACAGATAAGATCAGAATAGAAATAATTAGCGGTTTTTAACAAGAAGAGAACATAATGCTGGAACAATTTAACAAAGATCACTTAGATTCACCATTTTTAATACACACTTTAAATATTTTGCACTTAAATCGTTAGCCCTGGTCCAAGCTCATTTGCTAGTCTTGGTGCAGGAATGAGCCTGAAGCCATGTGGCCTATGTAAGACAAAACTTACATCGTGCTGGCAGTCTCTTGCAGCCATAAGATCTATTCACCTAATTGTAGAAAATTAATTTTCAGGAGTTTGTAATGTTTAAGGATAGGTCATCTTATCTGGTTGACTACAAGGTCTTAGTGCCTTTATCAGCCAAGCCGTTGTATTTTATTAGCTACCTCTCTGTAGAGTCCACTGAGTAAAGCGGTTATTCCACAGCTTCCCTCATTAGTTTGTTTTAGTCGTTGGTGTATTAAAAAAAAAAAAAAAAAAGCTTGATTAATAATTTGGATTTGCATGATTCAGCTCCTTTCTTTTCTTGCATATATAATAGTGCCTTTTTTAGTATCCAGGATTTTCTTCCAGAGAAGGTATATACACACATATTTGGATTTGGCTCTTTATGTACTCTCACCAATTGTTTTGCTTTCTCTTTTAAAATGCGAATACCAAATCTGATCACGGTGTTTCAGTATTTGTATCACTAGTAGCCTGTAGAGAGAGAATCATCTACTTATTTTAGAGCTACGTTAGAGCTAACGTTAGCACTAGGACCTTGAACTATTTGTCGACTGTTACTCCTACATCCATGCTGCTTTTGCTCCACAATACGCAGTTCCCGTTCTGTAGCCCCACATTCTCTTCTGCAGAGTAAAGCTATTCCTTGGTTATATTAAGCTGCATTTTGTTGGAATAAGCCCACCACTATATCTTTAAGTCATCACACCCTCCACAAACGTAATAAGGGCATTTTTGCCTTTGTTTCCAAATTTGGAAAATTTTGGAAAAAAGTCTGGTTTCTCTTATGTAGGATTGAGACCCAAGTCTAAACTGACTCAAAATGAGTTTAAAACTGTTGGATTCACACACAAAAATGTACCTAAGTTAGGTGCTGTGATCAGTATCCTATTAGATGTAAAGACCATTTGAACCTGCAACGCCATTACTGTGATTAGGCTCCTTAAGCAATTTCAGCACACACCTGCAAATGAATGACTTATGGAGGCTCTCTTTATAGTAAATGGAGAGAAAAAGGCACTTTGAAAACGCAATTCTTCTGACTTGCCCTAGATACCTACTGTTGCACGTCATGCTCTAAAAGTGCCTGTTCTTTTCCCATTGACTGTAAAGGGCTTCTGGAGAAGTAGTTGAATTGCAGATGTTAACCTTGGTCTGCTCAATCTGCCCATGTGTCTAATGTTACTAAGAGCTCACCCCAACTATATTTCACTGCGTTCATCTGCCAATGGATCAAAATTGTCTAGAATATTTCAGTTTGATTGTGTGAATGGATGCTACCATATATGTTCTCATGATTTCTGGGGAGTCCCCCAATGAAATGTGTGTTACAAAGGCTTAAAGTACTAAAGACAATATAGAAACACTACCAAAAAATTCGTTACAGGAATGTATAATATGGATGTGTAACAAGCTCAATGTATAAATGGCATGTATAGCATAATATGTTACATGCATAGCGTAACAATGCTGTGTGTAATAACGTCGAATAGATGCTGGTGTACAGATTATTTGGCAAGTACCGAGTTCCTTTTTCATCTGTATACACCCGGAGAATTAGAGATGCTCCCTAAGTGGCCTGGGCTCTGATAAACAACAGTTGTCAGGTTGGATGGTTACTGATTTACACAGTTTAGATTATTAGTAAGTTTATTGTTCTACATAAATTAGATGGTTAGTAAATTGTAACCCTTCCAAAAAAATAAATTAGCTTTTTTGTTTTGTTTTGTTGGTGTTGGTTTTGGTTTGCTTTTTTGTTGGGGTTTTTGGGTGGTGTTGTTTTTTTGTTGTTGTTCTGCTATCTTTTTATGAGGGCATTTGGTGTTCCAGTATGACCAGTAAATCATGCTGGATGCATCGGTGGTATTACTGTTTCTTACACGTTATAGATCAGCTGCATCCTGCAGTTAGGAGCCTAGTAGTCCTAAGGTGTTCTACAGACAGTAGAGAGCGTCGTGTACCTTTAGCAATCTGAGTTGCTCTCTGAAGACATCAATCTCTTTTCATTAACTCTGGAGGAAGATTATAGTGTTCTGCTTAACTGCTAATTACTGTATAGACCAAAGGGACTGTCTTTTAAAAGTTACATTAATTCTAGAACAAGTTGAAGTAATCAGTTATAATGGTATTATTTTGACAAATTATTAACAGTGGCTCTGGAAGGAATTTGGAGTGTGAAAAAGAGTTTCTCCATTGGAAGCCTGAAACCAGCATCACAAAACAGAAACGGTTTACTTTTACAGCCTCAATTCTACTCAAGGCATGCAGGAATGAAAAGTAAGAGTCAATAATAAGAAACTTTCACTATAACACCTCATTTTAAAATTGCAGGGTAATATTATTTTGTAATTCATAGACATCTCACAGGACTACAGATTACCTATATGGTCTTATAATGATCCCCTCTGGGCATCTTTCTGCAGAGCTAACCCACCTCTTCCTTTAGTAAGTAGCCAACAGACTTGAAATCTTTGTATAAGAAACCCATTTAGGACTGCTGTGTTGAGTCACCGTATTTCATATTCTGAAACCTTTTGTAAGTGTGTGGAATAATCACTTGTTTCCTACTGATAGGTGATGAGTGTGGGTTTTGTGTTACATAATGAACCTTACTCGCCTTTCTTAGCATCCAACCTTAACAAATTCAAGTGTTTGGAAAAGCCCTCCTCCAGCACACCTCCTGAAAAGATTGATCTAGGTATCATTTCAGGCATGTTAGCATTTGCCTGCAGTAGTCAGCTGGTGCTCTGGGGCATGTATTTCTTTCTCGGGGGCTAGTGGTTTAAAAATACAGCTAGCTGCGTGACTAGCACCTCTTTCTTCCTATCCTGATCTTGCGAGCTCTGGAGATAGTGGCATCTTAGTTACAACAGCACCATGAATTAAGTTGTTGCTAGTATAAGAAGCGTTTAACCAGTACAGCCTTCTGCCATGCTGCCTTTACTCTAGAGTTACTACTTGTAGGAATATTCTGGTTATAGAGCAAGCCTAATCTATGCCAGGTATTAACTGCAGTCACTTCTAGTAATGTACTTAAACTGAGGAAATTTTAGCCACACCATAGAAAATACAACCAAAGAATGCCTCAGAGTTTTGAGATGTTGGCATAATTTTAAAACTCATGTACCTGAGGCTTCTCGTGAAGGCACACAGAGTTCTCAAAGATTCTGATCTCTTCCATTTCCTGTTAAGATCCATGAAGAAAGAACAGCTTTAAAACAAAGCAGTTTATTCAAATTGATTTAGGTGCTGAAATTTATGGGATCTGTTGGTTTTCCTTTGGGAATTTAGATGTGCCTTCATTCCCAGGGACCGCTGCTAGAGACAAGAGGCGCTCTCCTCACTAGCTATACTGCCTGTTTTGCAGCAGAATAGGAAGGTATCATGCGAGGAGGGGTGGCAGAAAAAATGCAAGACAGGAGAAAAACTGGAAGCAGTCTGGCTTTAGCTCCTACAGTCACCAACCATTTCCATTCACACACCCTCTTCTGTGTAAGGATCTGGGGAAGAAATGAGGTGGTGATATACTAATTGGGAGATGGAGTAGGTACAGGCTATGGAAGTGGACAAAAAAGAAGAGGGGTTTCTAGAGAGAAGATGAGCCTACTGTGTTTAGTGCCAGAAGGAAAGGCACCAGCAAAAGGAAAAGGAAGAAGCACAGACAGGGGGAATAAAGAGGAGACACAGAAGGTCAGGAATTCCTGAAGGGAACTGGAGAGAGGAGAATACAGTTCAACAATGCGGAGATAGAAACTGTAAGAAATGAAGGGAAAAGATGTAGGAGAAATAAGTAGAAGAGAGAAAAAGAAAAAAATATATACCCATGTTGCTGAAGTTACTGAAGTTAATGCATTTATTTTTGCTTCTCCCTTTTACTGCCTTTCCCTAAAAGTGACGAGTGGTTTGGGGGGGGGGGGGGGGGCTCACTATGTGGTAGCTCATCCATCCTTAGAGTGGATCTTGTTTTTTTACAGATTGCTGAACTTTAGTGCTGTGAAGACCTGAGCCTGTCTTGATGTGTCAAATCAAACATCACAATGATCAGCTGCCTTTGGAAATGTAGGTCTGTATTACTAAGATTTTGAAGAAAGTTCTGCTTGGATAGGGAGCTATTTCTTCTTTGTTTGTTGTTGTTTTATTCATATCTTCATGCTGCTTTTTAATCTGATGTTGTAGTGGCCAAATCTGATCTGTATTTCAGCCAGTGATGAAGATGTCACAATCCAAAGATTACAAATGTTCTTGCTGACAAAAACGTGCTACTGTGAAACTTGACATTTTCATAGGCTTCTCTGTTGCAAAGTGATTCCAAGTTCCAGCAGAAGATTGTAATGTAATTGAAGAGATGCCTTAAAATGCCTTAGGCTGAGTCTGTTCATTCAACTGAGCAGTTCAGAAGCCAACAGTTTGTGATTTGATATCTAGCTTGATTTAATAAAAGTTTAACATAAATAAGCCTCTCTATGTATGTCTCTCTATATGTAAGAGTTATCATAGTGTCAAAGAACCACAGGGGCAGCACGGAACCTGACATGACCTGTCACCTAACTCTCACCCTTAACCATTATTACAGTGAGGTAATACCAAATGTTTTGTATTGTTTTGTTCTGTATTATCACACCATTTAGGAAACAAACGTGGATCCTTCCAGGCACTGTAAAAAAACAGAACAAAAGATAGCTTTGAAAGGCCATGGATGGTTGGGGGAGGTAGCAGGGACAGGAGGGACGTTTCCAGCTACAGGACAGCTTCGGTGCTCTGGCAGCAGATGAGAGGTTGGGAGCTTTCTCCAACAAAGCACCTGAGCCGGCCGAGCCCGACCCACACAGGAGGGAGTGAAGAGCGACGGTAGTTGGTGACTCCCTGCTGAGGGAGATGGAAGCTCCCATTTGCTGCCCCAACATGCTGTCTGGGGAGGTTTGTTGGGGGGCTGAGATCTGGGACGATGTGGAGAGCGTGCCGAGTCTTGGCTGGGCCTCAGGCTTTTACTCCCTGCTGCTCTTCTGCATGGTCACCAGTGAGACATGGAGCGTATCAAGCACGACTACATTGCTGCAGGCCGAGTCAGACATAGGTGCCCAGGGGGGTTCTCCTCAGGCCTACTGGTGAGGGGGTAGGGCTGGAGGAATGGATGGATCCTGTAGGTCAACTATTGCTTGCACAGCTGGTGCTGAAAATGGGGAGTTGGCCTTTATGAGTATGGGATGTCCCCTCTTTGAGGACTAACAACTGCTAGGAAGAGAGGAGCTTTGCCTCAACAAGTGGGGCAAAAGCTGCGTTGGTACCTTGTCTAGGAGGGTCCATGAATCATAGAATCATAGAATACCAGGTTGGAAGGGACCTCAAGGATCATCTGGTCCAACCATTCTAGCACAATCGAGACAAGATGGCCCAGCACCCTGTCCAGCTGAGTCTTAAACGTGTTCAGCGTAGCGGAGTCAACCACTTCCCTGGGGAGATCATTCCAATGGTTGACTGTTCTCATTGTGAAAAATTTACCTCTCGCGTCCAATCGGAATCTCCCTGGGAGTAACTTGTACCTGTGATTGTTTCCTGAGTGCTGTGATAGCACAAGAAATACGTAGTAGTGATCATTTGCCTGGCCAGCCCGGGGAGGAGAACTGTAAATAGGAGTGACAGGGGAGGGAGATGACAACCCACGATCGAGTGAGGAGGTGGTGGACCAGGCTGGTAGGCATGGTATTTCCTGTCTTCGTGTTCAACAATCTAACTTAATGATCAGTCTTTGCCATATTTCTAGAATAATTGTAGCACTTTCTTTTCCAAATTAATAATACTTAGCACTCACCCTACAGTTTTCATTGCCAGAATTCTTCCCACGCATCCTTCCAGCACATTTGTGGGATAAACAAGTGTTATGGTCTTTTTAAAGGAGGGAATTGTATTGTACAGTGAAAAAAAATGAAGTAGGACTGGTGAATAATTTAAAATCAGAGTTGAAGAGTTCCTTATTCCCAGTGCTAACTTGGACTGATAATTCACATCTTTCCTAAGGCGTGATCCTAAGAGGTGGAGGTGGGATTTGTTTCTGGGGCTCTCAGATCCCAAGTATCTAAACCACACTGAATACTGTTAAAAAGGAAGAGTCTCAGTGACAACTTTGTGAAGCTAGACTTTGTTTTCCTTTGCTTTTTTTACAGTTATCTGTGAATGAAATGGGATGTTTGTTTTTTCATTGTCTGGAACTCTTCTCTGACACTAAAAGTTTGTTTTTATCTTTATATCAGTGAGAAGGGGAAAAAAAAAAGATCCTTAGTTGGCTCCAAGCCAACACTTTTCAGCATTTCCATTTGACTTCTAAATGATAAAAATTACTGGCACTGAAAATTGCACCTGAGGCGCTAGAGGAGTAGCTGCTTTTGAAAACATTATTCTCACTTTTTAGATGCAAATTTGATCGTGATCGACACAATACTGTTTGAAAAACACTGGGTTTTCAGATAGAGGCTTTGATTAAGCTTGTTGCATCTCACTTCTGCTCCTTGCTTCATTTTTATTCTACTCCCCTCCCCCTGCTTTCTCATTCTTAGTAATTTTTTTTTTCATGATCTTGTTTTAAATTTTTCCAAATGAAGAGACTTTCTGGGTCTATCCTGGATTCCGGCACTAGCTCAGTTTTGCTGCAACAAAGGCAGATTTGTGAATCTCATTTGTGCCTTTGCTCCCTCTTCCTTTTTGTGCAACCTTGTACAACAGAGAAATGTCTTTTAGATCTTTTCTACTGAATATTTTATTTCTGTTACGAGGCTTGGGTAATTCTTAGCTAGTACGAGATATTCATGTTCATGACCTTTTTATGTGTCTCATCTTTCAGTTGAATAAAACTAAGCAATTTGTTTAAATATAATATTGCATAATGTTATAGTCATGGTATTAATATTACTATGTTTATAATATATTTATAATATTTTATTAAACAGGTTTTCAGGTTATTCAAATTAACTGTGCTCACATTTTAACATAGTGATTTTTTACTCTCTAACTGTTCAGCTACCCTTTTCTCTTATTTTTTTAATATTATTTCATTTCCAAACTAAACACTGCTGTTTTGAAAGACAAATGTTATCATTGCTTCTATGTATTAATAACAGTGTTCAAACACTGGCATCTTTCAAAGGCTACATCTACATTATCAAGCAATGAAGCACAACAGGAGGGGGTCAAGTTATTAAAGCAGTTGGTGTTGAGAGCCCCATAACTCTACATGGTTTAGGAGATTTACTTCAGACTAGAGCTAGTCCTGCCTCCTGGGCTGAAACGTCACCTCGATGCTTGAGGTTCAGAGATGTTTGAAGAAAAGCTCTACCACAAGCCCCTGTCCTCGGGCTTGGGGGATGCTCAGGGGTAAAATCAGAGCTGGTTGCTCATCACTGCCCCTGCCATGGTTGCTGTGTAAGACACAGTCCAGTGCTTCAAACACCAAGGAAGACTGAAATCCATGATAACTGCTAACAAATACCCACAGAGCCAAATTCAGACTTGCTGGTACACACACATGTGTCAAAGTATCTGAGGATCATGTGGTTTTGGTAGGAAAGTTTTCTGCTCCGACTTTGGCTCTGGTCTACACTGGTGACCAACAAAGATGTGTGGTGCAATGGAAGGTTGAAGAGCGCTCTGGGACAGGATCCTCCATCCACAGCGTGCACAGCACATTTGTTCGTGCCTGTGCCTTGACCTGGAAATGTCAGCCTTACATAGTTTTAATCCAGCCCTGCTCACAGTCACAAGTGGAACTGTAGCCAGGCAGAATCTTTTAACGTCACATTTACTGCATGTGCAGTAACGTGGGCTTGTCTGTCCAGAAGCTCTTCATCCAGCGAGGCAGGCATCAACTTTCAACTGAATCTTTTATCTCTGGTTATATTTCAGAATTCTAAACTTCCAAGCAGAAAGATCATAATCCTGAATATGAAGCACTAGGTAATAAAATTACAGGCATTTAAACTTTACGCAAAAATACAGTGTGCATTTATACAGAACAGAACTTTTATCACTCTCTTTCATACAGGATGTAGGATCTTACCTGGCAAAAACTTACATTGAAACCATGGGGACTATTTATGAAGAAGAGATTTCAAAGTCCTTCTTAGTGACATTTTTGTACCAGATAGTGGCCCACTACTCATTGAAGCTGATCATGTTTTCTTCGGATAAAAAACTCCACGGGGTTTCCCTGCTTGACAGAATGTCTGCCTTGATAGCTGTGGCTGAAAAGACAATCACATCTCCTGAGTACCTTTGAAACTGTGTTTGCAAGACAGTTGACAAATAACTTCAAAGACTTTTCTAGGCTTAAATACTTCCAAGTGTGACAAAACAGAGTGAGTCAGAGTAGAAGAGGAAGCCAGCTGGGAAGCTCTAGGCGAAAACATTTACTGCTGTTAGAAATGGCCAACATTTAACCTTCAAATAAGTAAAATATTTTTTATTTTGCAACAGCTTCATTACTAACGGCCAGCATTTTATTTTAAATTCCTGACTGTCAGCAACAGTGGAGCTTACTGTGGTTTCCACAGAGCAGTTAAACCACAGTTCCCCAATTTGTGTAGAAACTACCAAGAAATCTGTGTGGTCCTCAGCCCACGGACCTATCTCCTGGGCTGGTTTACCTCCAAAGCAGACAAAACCAGGTGTGTTTCCTCTGGAAGGTTTGCAGGCATCTGGTAACGCTACTCAACCTTCATGTTGTACTTCCCAGTGACATCTGTGGAGTTTTTCCCAAGTCAGAGTGAAGAAAACTGCTTGACAAAACCCTACCAGCACAGAGTAGCTGATTGCGATCGTGCCACGGACACGCTGTGTCTTACGGCAGAAATGAGGCAAACTGGAGCTGATGTGGGTTACTGCCAGGCTGGCATTTCTTCTCTAGAAGAGAAACAAGACATTAAAAAGGAGAGAGAAACTCCTCACCTGCACACAGGTCTGAGGACACCTGACTTCTCACCTTGGTCCTGACAGTGAGGTCACTCCCTGTATCCCTCCCTCTACACCAACACACCACGTCTTGCTAAGTTTACTGCACCAAAATTTCCAGGAGGCTGCTAGGAGGCTGCGTCTTAGTTGAAGACAGGCCTATCGCTACTTTCAGTAGTAACTATGAGGAATATCTAACTAAAATATATTTCCGTGCTGTCTCCCTCATTGTGAGGACTTTGAAGAACACATAGCGATAGCAAAACAATTGGATCTGTAATTTGTAAAAATTCTAAAATATGCCTTGAAAATGGGTTTCATCATGCTGTAGATACAAATTCTATAAAGACTTTTGAACTAGTGGACTCCTCACGTGTAAATGTAAACACGTATTTAGTCTCCACAGAGGCAGGTGCAATATGAAAAGGAATTTATGGTGACAGTATTCCTCATAGAGACATTTTAGGCTACTGTCCTCTCATCTTGAATTGATCTAATTCTTATTTGCCATAATAAGACGAATAGGAAATGTTATAATACTGGATTTCCATGCTGTATATACCAACAACTTACTGTGGATTTCAGTAATAGCTTTGTTCAATATGCAGTGTAGAGCTTTAGCTGACGGTGTGTTAATGAATATACAAAGCCTCATTTTGATCTCACGCTAAATAATTCAACAGATTTGTTCCTGTATGACAATAGTCTTAAAATGGGTGCCATTGCAGTGTAGCTGAACGTCACGCTGAAGCTCCACTGTGGGACTGCAAAAGATCAAAAGTAACTAGCCAACTCTTGCTATTAATCTTCACAAGGACAGCATATATATTTTTTTTCAAATTTGTCACTCCTTGGCTTATGAAGACTTCCATGTTGAGTTGTCCTGAAACATTTCATAAACGCCGAATTAACGCAAACATTTTTGTTGACTTTACTGTCAACAGAGACCTGGCATCATCAATGTAATTGGCTAGGCTTTGGAATTGGAATGGCTTAGCATCGAGTCTTCAAGCAATGGAAATGAAAACTCGACTAGAAAGACTCCTCCAAAGTCATATATCAATGCAGAAATTTAAGTTCTTGAAGGAATTTAAGAACTGCCATTGCAGCTGATATGATCAAATTTATTGAGTGAATCAGAATTCCACGAAAGTCAATTGAGCTCTCCTGCTGACTTTCATGGGTCCCAAATTTCTCACATTGCCTGCAGAAATGGTTAAAATTACTAACAGTAGAGCTTTTGGACCACTTTGAATCCTTAATTAAGGCAGACAAGGGATTGTGCTCATTTTAGGTAGTATCCACTGTATTGGATGGATTCTGGATTGATTCTAGGTACAGCTCATGCCCTCAAAGGATTTGACTCTCTCTTAGCATTGTATTTCTACATTTGCTTGCAGTTTTCTACTGCGCTAAAATTATTTTCCCAGATTCCCATTTTGTGGCTGAAATCAGTGTTATTTGTCAAGACAGGTCCTATGTTTATTGCTCTAAGAGATTTTGTTGCTACTATTGGCTAGCACACTATTTCGCAGACAATACTGAATTAGAAAGTGAGGTTGACATCCTGGCTGGTACAACTTCAATTCAGAGAGGCCCTGATAAACTTGGATTGAGCCAACAGAAGCTTTGGGAAGTTCAGCAAGCAGAAAGAGCAAGTTTTGCATGTGGAGCAGAAAACCCCCATGCACTGGTACAGGCTAGGAACTGGCTGGCTGATAAAAAACCATGCTGCAAAGGACCTGGGGGCTACGTGAACATTAAGCTGAATGTGAGCTCTCCTCGAAAATAAAGCAAGCCACGTGCTGGGCAACATCAGGAGTATGTCCAGTGGGTTGAGGAAAGTAATTATCCCCCACTGGTGAAGCAGCACCTGGAGTATTGTCTCCAGTTTCCAGCCTCCCAGTTCAAGGATGTTGAGAACATGGTCCAGTGGAAGGCTACCAAGATGATGAGAGACCCTACAGCACACAAGCTAAGAGGAGAGGTTGAGGGAGGTGGTCTTGTTTAGTCATGTGAAGAGGTGATGGGATGATTTCGTGGGAGCCAGCAACCACCTGAAGGTAAGTTATGAAGATGATGGAGCCAGACTCTCTTTGGATGTAACAAGGGACGACAGCCGCAAATTACAAGTTGGGAGGTTCAGGGCTGGACATTAGGAAAAAAATCTTCACCGAGAGGGTGGTGCAGCCCTGGGACAGGTTGCCAGAGGTGTTGTGGAGTCTCTGCCCTTGAGTATTTTCAACACCTTGGTGCTAGTCCAGCCAGCACCTCGGTGGGCACCTTGGCTAGTGCTGGCAGTGGTGCTCCGCTGAATGGGAGGGTGGATTAGTGACCCCCCGAGATCCCTTCCAGCCAATGCCGTGCGTTGGAGCAGAGGCAGTAAGGTACCGACTATAACCACAGCTGTTGGCGTTTCATATGAGTGCTTACAACATGGCCAACAGAAGTCTGCAAGCGCTTTTATGTACAATTAATAAGTTACGACCTAGTTACTAACCTAACACCAACCTCACACACAACTCTTCTTTATTTTTGAGGGTAAACAGGCTTGAATCACTTTTTTTACTAATATAGAGACAAGTCACAGGGCCTTGGCCTATGTGGTATGTAAACGCTATGCTGCAATCCAAAAGATCAGTGAGAATTTATGCCTGGTGTAACTCCGCTGCCTTCAGTAGATCTGTGTGAGAGGATCTTGGATCTATAGCTGATGGATATGAAAACACATAGTGTCAGGGCTGGACACTCTCCAGTTCTGTACAAACAGTCTCTGAACCGGGTGAATCAATGATCTCTTAGTTCACTGAAGTAAATGACTTGGGGGAAAAAAAGGTTTGAGCCTATCTGATATACTTCTTCACACCAGCTCTGTGAAACAGAGCAGGAAAAAGTAATTTTCTGGTAACCATAAGCTTTTGTAGTTTTTTAAATATCTGTGAGATCTAAAAAATTTATTTTAAACATATGTGATTCTAAGAAAGTTTTAAAAGGACAAAAAAAAATCCTCTTTAATTTCTTTTCTTTTAGTTTTCCAAATTGTTAATCCTTTTAAAGGTGCTTGAAACTGAATTTGACAGGAATTCAAAGCTACTGTGGCCGCCGTCACTTCTTTTTTTTGCTAAATAAGTGATTTATTCAAACCTTCTCTCAACTTCACGCCTTAAATTGCAACTGTTTTAAAAGAAAATCCCCTGCACCTTCCAAAGTACTTCCCTGCAAGGCCACAGAGTACAGCATGTGAACCATAGCTCAGCTGGTGTGGGAAACCCCTTTTCCCAGTTTAAAACCTCTGACTCCGGTTCAGGCATGGGTGGGAAGAAATAGGAAGCGAGAAGGCGCATGGGGAGCGGCAGAGCAGTGCCCTCTCTCCTGGGCAAGAGGGCAGGGAGATGGGAGACTGCGTCGGCCTTTGTGGCGTGCACGGCCCGTGGGTCTCTGCCCCAGGCTCCTGCCTGCGCTCGGGGCGTGCGGGTGCCCCGAAGCCCCCTGTGAGCCGTCCCCACAGTCCTTCTGGTGTGTGCTGGGCCCGGGCTCTGGCCAGGGCTGCCCTTCCCGAGCGCGCAGACACAAATTCCCTCCGCAGCCCCGAGCTGGGGATGCGCAACTGAGCAGGCCGGGGAGCAAGGGCTGCCATTGCCTGCACCCGCCTGCGGCCACCTCAGCGAGCCCGGGGCTGCCATTGCCCACACACTGCCCACAGACACCTCAGCAAGCCCCGGGGCTGCCACTGCCCACACGGAGCCCTGGGGCTACCATTGCCCACACGCTGCCCCTGGCCACCTCAGCGAGCCCCGGGGCTGCCATTGCCCACATGGAGCCCTGGGGCTACCATTGCCCACACGCTGCCCCTGGCCACCTCAGCGAGCCCCGGGGCTGCCCCTGCCCACACGGTGCCCGCGGCCACCTCAGCGAGCCCCGGGGCTGCCACTGCCCACATGGAGCCCTGGGGCTACCATTGCCCACACGCTGCCCCTGGCCACCTCAGCAAGCCCCGGGGCTGCCATTGCCCACATGGAGCCCTGGGGCTACCATTGCCCACACGCTGCCCCTGGCCACCTCAGCGAGCCCCGGGGCTGCCCCTGCCCACACGGTGCCCGCGGCCACCTCAGCGAGCCCCGGGGCTGCCACTGCCCACATGGAGCCCTGGGGCTACCATTGCCCACACGCTGCCCCTGGCCACCTCAGCGAGCCCCGGGGCTGCCATTGCCCACATGGAGCCCTGGGGCTACCATTGCCCACACGCTGCCCCTGGCCACCTCAGCGAGCCCCGGGGCTGCCCCTGCCCACACGGTGCCCGCGGCCACCTCAGCGAGCCCCGGGGCTGCCACTGCCCAGACGCTGCCCGCGGCCGCCATGGCGGCACCTGCCGCACGGAGGGAAGGGATGAGGCCCCGCAGCCCCGCCGCAAGCCCGAGGACCGCTCTCCCCCGCCGGCGAAGCGGCGACGGTCCAGCGCGGGCGGGGCAGGGCGGCAGCCAGGGGCGGGCCGCGGCGGTGGGCGGGCGGCGGCCCGGGGAGGACGGGCGGGCATGGCCGGGAGGGGCGGCGGCACCGGCACCTCCCCGCCGCCGCCGCCGCCGCCGGGGCCGGGGGTGGGGGCTGAGAGGCGGCGGCGGCAGCAGCCCCGGCCGCAGCATGCGCCAGCCGGCCCCGGCCCCACGGCTGCCCCGCGGCGGCCGCCAAGGGCAGAGCGGCGGCAGCGGTCGGTCGGGATGGAGCCGGCCCCGCGCCGCCGCCCCGCCGGGCGGCCCGGCTGCCCGCGGCGGCTGCGCCGGCGGCTGCGCGGGCGGCGGTGGGCGCTGGCGGCCGGGCTGCTGGGCGCCGCCGCCGCCCTCGCCCTCTACGCCGGCCTGCCGGAGCCGGCGGCGGCCCCGCGGTCGGCGGCGGGGGGCCGGGTCGACGGCGAGGTGAACGTGCTGCTGTGGTGGGAGCCCTTCGGCCGGCCGCGGCGCATGGCCGACTGCCGGCGGCGCTACAACATCACGGGTTGCCGCCTCAGCGCCGACCGGAGCCGCTACGGCGAGGCGCAGGCGGTGGTCTTCCACCACCGCGACCTGGCGCTGCACGGCGCCGAGGGGCTGCCCCGCGGGCCCCTGCCGCGGCCCCCGCGGCAGCTCTGGGTGTGGATGAACTTCGAGTCGCCCTCGCACTCGCCCGGCCTGCGGGGGCTGGCCGGCCTCTTCAACTGGACCATGTCCTACCGGCGGGACTCGGACGTCTTCGTGCCCTACGGCTACCTCTATGCCCTGCCGGCGCCCCGGCCCTTCGTCCTGCCCCGCAAGACGCGGCTGGTGGCTTGGGTCATCAGCAACTGGAACGAGGAGCAGGCCCGGGTGCGGTACTACCGCCAGCTGAAGGAGCACCTCGCCATCGACGTCTACGGGGCGCGGGGGCTGGCGCTGGCTGAGGGCGGCGTGGTGCAGACCATCTCGGCCTACAAGTTCTACCTGGCCTTTGAGAACTCCCAGCACACCGACTACATCACCGAGAAACTCTGGAGAAACGCCTTCGCCGCCAGCGCCGTGCCCGTCGTCCTCGGACCCCGCAGGGCCAACTACGAGCGCTTCATTCCCCCCGACTCCTTCATCCACGTCGACGACTTCCCCAGCCCCCAGCTGCTGGCCACCTACCTGAAATTCCTCGATAAAAACAAACCCAACTACAGGAGGTATTTTGCCTGGAGGAAGAAGTACGAGGTCCACGTCACCTCATTCTGGGACGAGCATTTCTGCAAGGTTTGCCAGGCCGTGAGGGCAGCTGGGAACCAAATCAAGACTGTGCGAAATCTGGCCAGCTGGTTTGAAAGCTGATGTTCCTGGCGGGTGAGGCTTGCCTGGCCAGCCTGTGCCAGCATGGGACTGCGTCAGGGCGTAGGGAAGGATGGGTCTCGCAGAGATCAGTAGCCGAGGTAGCACGCAGAAGGCTGTCATCAGTGAGAGAAGCATACAGGTACAGGTAAACAAGCTGTGAAAAGCCTATGAAAGGAGGATTTTTATTAAAGTGCAAAATTATGAAAGTACAATGAAACATCAGGCAAGATGATTCTTAAAGAGCAAACTTAAATTTCCAGAAGTCATACAGATCTGAAACCAGTTGTGCACAGCTCGACATAAATAACTGATGCCAAGTTCTTCAGCTGTGCAGCTGAAACCAATTTTGTCGTCTATGACAGCTTCCTGGACCACGCAACTTTCTTCTGCTGACGGGATACACGATCAGCACTGGCTTTCTGTACTCCGAAGACAAAAGTGAATATTTTTAACAGTGATTATTATGCATAGGAAAGCTATTTGCAGGCAAATTCTGAGCCGCAAGTGTTGAACATAAGAATGTAATGATACAGTAGCACTTTTTAGCAATGTTTGGAATTGCAGCAGCCAGCTAATAATGCTTTGAGCCAAATAATAATGCCATTTAGGAAAAAGTGTATGGAGGGGACTGGATCCGAGTGGAACAAACAGCTCAGACAATGTAGAGTATTTCTTCCACTGCCTACCGAAACCATAGGCATGTTTATCCTGTATGAAAGCGGAGAAGAACTTCAGGTACAGGAAAAGACAGACTGTAGAAAATAAGTTGAAACATTTCCACCCTCCCTTTATTCAGGAATTAGAAAATGTTTACAGGAATCTGCATGTTTCTCTCTGCAAAATTACTGCCATATAGGAAAAAAGCAGGGAAAGGCTCATAACTACAGGGTTTTTATTACTATATTGGATATATATACAGAAAGGCTAACTTATTTCTCTAGTATCATTAGACAGTCCTGTTGTGTAGTGATTGTTTTATGGCATGTGTTTTTAAAAATTCTGCCGAGTGACAGACTACTCAGAATGCCGCTCTGCTGTTTGTAAAATAATAATTACCAAAAAAACACCCCAAAACTCAAGTCCCAAATCACTGCCTTTCAAAAAGAAAATTACTGTAGAGAATAAGACCTAGACTGTTTGTAAAATACAGATTGTGTGAGGAAAGAATATGAAAAGGGAAAGATTTACTGTTTTATTTTCTTTGGTTTTGAGTTTTTTTTCCGGCTCAGTTTTTTAATCAATAAATAGGTTCCTAAGATAAAACTTCCTTCTCTCAGTGCCTACCAGGAATATTTACAGTAGTTATTCCCTTTCAGACTGTGCTATTTTGCTGGAGTCTTCCTAGTAGTCAGTGTATGGTTACTTTTTGGTTACGTGTAATCTTGCTTGGTGAAATGCAGAAAGAAACTTCAATTGCAATTGCACATCCTCAGGAAGCTGAGCCCTCCCTGCCCTTTGCAGCTATAAGGTTTGGTGGCAAAAAATGATAACCCACAAGAGTCCTGCACAAATGATTAAGGGATTTGTCCAGCTCCTGTTTAAGGAGCTGGATGATCCATGGAGTTATCCAGCTCTCCCAGCTGTGTCCCCTCCCAGCTCCTTGTTCATCCCCAGCCTACTCGCTGGTGGGGTGGGGTGAGAAGCACAAAAGGCCTTGACTCTGTGTAAGCACTGCTTAGCAGTAACGAAAACATCTCTGTGTCATCAACGCTGTTTTCAACACAAATCCAAAATATAGCCCCATACTACCTACAATAAAGAAAATTAGCTTTATCCCAGCCAAAACCAGCACACTCCATTTGAATTATCCTTTTTTTCGGTTCAGTTTTTATCACAGTTCATGTAAATGTATACAAAAAAACAATCTTAAAAGTGGTGAACTAATATTTAAGATTGCACTACTTTTTATCAGTCTGCTGAAACTAGTGCATTTTTTTTCAGTCCTGGATTTTTTAGCATTTTCTGAAAGTTTCCAGGCACACAGTTCTGTGTAATTGTTAGTAATGCCACAGGCAGAAGATCAGGCTACAGGAGCATGGGAATTTCCAGAGATAGCAACCGATACTTTTTTCTCAGCCTCTCTAAGAAAAGCAGTTGAAATCTTTGATGAACTAGTGTTTTGTAAAATTCAGAAAAGGGCTATGCAACAATTAAAGCATCATGTTTGAATAAGATGTTCACAGTTGTGCTGTATTTGTAAGTTACGCATTGAGTATATTCAAGAATTGTACGATGAAAATTGCAGTCTTGTAATAATTATTGCAGAGCTCTTGCTTTGGGAGAAAAGAAGCTTTTTCTAGTTTCATAGTTCTTGCGTTAGTGTTGCACACTTTCCCCTTTAGATTTGGGAGGAAATTCAGCCCTGGTCTACAGCCGCTGAAGTCAGTAATACAGCATCTCTATAAATCTAGTTTGGTTTTTGGCTCCTCCGCTCCACAGGCTAATAGCATACTGTTGCAAGCTAAGGGCTGGCTTTTGTAATTCACTTTGTAGAGCCCAAGTTCAATGGTGAATAAAAAGTTTGAGCAAATTGGATTGTAGGTCAGGTACCAGACTCCACAAGATATTGCAGGTGATGTATATAATCCATCTGTAAAAATTAAGCAAATGTATTTTCTATTTGAAGTAGAAAAAACTTTTTGAATACATTTTGATAAAGTGTTTTATTCTATGCCTTAAAATATTGGGGTGGAGGGAGAGAAAGGAAGATCATTATCTTCTGGTTTTTATAAGGAGAAGAAATAATCTTACTTTTTTATTATGGTGTAAATGGAATAGAGAATTATGAGATCCTTTAAGTTACATATTGTATCTCAGGGAATTTTATACTGTAAAGTCTCTTAATCTTCATAGAATGAAGTAACTTTGTATTAATTATTTAGATTGACACTCAATATAATTAAAAAAAGGAAGTAGCACAAAATGACCCTATTTTTTTATTTCGTCTTCTTTCTGCGTTATGAAAGCTGTAGCAAACTGCTTTTTAAAGAGACTGAATTTCTTTTTGTGTTTGTTTAATCAATAGAAGTGGCTGATTGTTCTCAAAGTAGTCAGACCGTCTGAGGTTAGGAATGAAACCTGGTTGTGCCAGGAGAAAAATATTTTCATAGGAGAGGCTATGCTGAGTTATTTTCCGTATGAAAAGGAGCATTTATTGAAGTTGGATGTCTGCTGGAAAAACGTCATTTCAAACAAAACCAAAAACCAAACTTTCTCTTGACCTACAGAAATTTGAATGCGGTTGAATATCCCCCCCCCCCTTAAATTTCAAAATGAAATTGAGATTGTGTTTATTTTGATATTCAGCACGTAGTGCTACAGCTACCTTTGAGCTGCAGCTTTTTTCATGCTTGTTCATCATTGTCTTCAACTGAGCAACAAAAGACAAAGGGCCCAAAGCTCTTTTTCCCTCAGCTTTTGTTAACACGGACTGCAGCACAGGCCATTGCTTACCTCTCCCTTTACTCATCTGTACTGGCTTGGTGCATAGTATTGAGAAATTTCAGCGTTTCTGAAACTTCCAGCCCAGCCAGGATGGGGTAAGTGTCCTCACTTCCCCCCCTTCAGGTGATCGATGTATCACCATCACATTTAACTTTTGTAAGTAGAGCTTGAACTGACTGCTTGTTTACTCATGCCTGAGGTGGGAAATGGTTTTTTGCTGATTTTCCAGACGTGATTGAACTCTGGGTTGGGGAAACGGGTGGAAATATTTTTCTGCCAAACACTGGGTACCATTTGTTCAAGCTTGTTTGGTGACTTTTAAGAAGTGAGTTACGCCTGATAAAACTCACTTGCACAGTTCTCTATCCAACAGTCATATAAAATGGTATTTGTTTTAAGAGTGTAAGCAGTCCTTTGTAGGGAGTATAGAGTTGACTCAATCTAAAATCTGTTGACAAGAACACAATGACTTAACATGGATTTAAGTGGTATTTACCTAAAGATAAATCAGAATCCAAGTATAGCAGCCTATTTCTAATCAGTAAAAAAAGTCATTATTTGAATAACTCCGGTGTTGCTTGTAACCAGCTTGGTTTAACCATTATGATCTGTATAATTCTGTATCTTCTTCTGTATGGTCAGTTTAAAAACAATACTTGAGGCCAGAGCATCTATGTCTACTCTACATTCTGCAGATGTTTTGCTTTATGATCTTGAGCTGGTTACTTAAGCCTAAATTTGGCACAGTGGCAGCTATTGCTGAGAGTCTCACCCCAAAGAATATCTGAGAGGAATAAGGCAAAGCCTGTTTTTCAGGAGTGCTTTGAGAACTGCAGGGATTTGGCACTGCCGGCAGTAAGGTGCTCAGTGTGCTCAGGAAGGGTCCTGAAGCTAAGAGCCCCTTTTCGTTGGAAAATTTTCTTGTAAGGAGTAAATACTTCTCTAAAGTCCTTCAGTAATTTTAGGTCCTTGGAATTATAATTGCATGTGTTTAAATTTTGCAAACAGGTTAAAATTGAACTTTATTTCAGTAACGCTCAATATTTTAATAATATTCTTTTAATAACTATCACAGGATGGTCCAAAATTTGAAACTTGCATCTCTCTATTTATTAAACCATGTTTTGAAGTTAATCAGCCCACGGGATGGTTGTATGCATTATGGAAGACAGTTTTGCATTTGCATCCTCAAATTTGCCACTGGTGTAAAAAACGCTCTAGGTATTTTGGATGATGGGAAGCTCAGCCCAGGAAGAAAGAGAGCACTAGCAGTGCCCAGGCTGTGGCATACCATGGCCCTGAGATCCTGATCACAAGAGTGCCTATGACTGAAAATTGGCCATCTTGTTTATGAGCAGAAGGAAGAAAGATGATTGCAAATAGAAAGCGTAGATTATCGGATTGTGAATATATTTTGGTGCATTCATAATGCTGCCAAATAACTTTGTGCAGTGTTAACAATGACGGATTTACTTGAAGCAAACACAACAGGACTACATGAAATACAGCAAAACAATTGTCCTAAAGGCAAAGTTGGATTTAAAATGGAAAAATTATACCAAAATTTAAAAAAAAAAAGGCTTGCAATTGCAGGAAAGCATGGATATACATTTTAAATTCCTAACTGTGAACAAAGAGAATTTTCTTGGAAATGCTGACTCTAGCCCCAGTTAAAACCAGAGAACATAGGTTCAGAGTCATGCTTGTGCTCATGCATACATCTGTTTCTGAATAGGAATGGCCTCCTGAGATTAAGGCAGAGCTCTGAACATTTTTATTTCCCTTCCCGTCCCAAACCTACATTTTGCTTGGCTTAATGCTAGTTTCCCTTCTCTGTCATTCACGTGTTGCTCCTCAAATGTGCACAGGCCTGTGGCTCTGATGGCTTCTCGCTTTGGACAGAAGAGCTTCTAACTTTGGAGAAACAGAGCTAAGAAGAGAGAAGTTACTATATGGATGTTTGCTGAGCATTTTGATCGGATTTTGCAGTAGTCCTGGGATAAATGCAAGTAAGCAGTAGAGGCTGAAGATGAAGGAGAGAAGCATGATTTATGGTAGTATTTTGTCCAAGACCCCAGCCTGAAGTGAAACATCAGATTTTAAGGCTGAGACTTTGTGCTGTGAGTTTTCTATTTATTGGTGAAGATTATTTTATCAGGTATCCCTGAAGATTCCCACTGCTATATTATCTCAGGATCATAGAGATGGACTATGAACACAAAGACTTCATTCAGTATGTCTGCTGTGAAAAAATGAGTTAGGTTAATTAAAGCAGAATTTGTGCTGGGTTCAGGCTCTGATAAAGCACCGTCAGGCACATTAATGGAAAAACACAGGTTCACTGCCCTGTCTGTTGTAGTAACTGTGGTGAGGAGTGTTTTCTGCACTGAATCTCTGGAGAAAAGCTAGAGCCTGCACGATGCTGAATTATTCTTCCTTGTAATTCAGAGTGGTTTTATTCCGTTTTGCGGCCATTATGTCAAACCTAGGTTTTATTCTTAAATACAGATATTAAATGTATTCTTCCATTTTACAAAAGTACTTTAAAATAATAACAAGAATTAAAAAAGATATTTCACTGGCCTAACGGGGAAAAGGAAGTTGTTTGTGGATTTATAGCACTGAGCTAAGAACCAGGAGGTTTTTGCTGTAGAAGTTTATGCTGTAGTTGAGGACAAATTATTTGTGAATACAGAGCTGGTCTGAAGCACTGGCTCCTGTCTTCTGCAGACTTCACTTTAGGTCCTCTGGGACTGATACTCACTTTTGCAGGAGCACGTTTGATTTCCAGAGATACTCCAGGCATACACAGCTGCAGTCAGCTGCTGCGTCCTGGGCTTTATCTGCTTGTTTCTACCTCTGCCCCTGTGGGGCAAAAAGAGGAGAACAAGGCTACAGCCAGCTCCTCTGTCTCTTCTCTTCTGTCCCTTTTCCATCCTTGTTCTGGATGATGCTCTTAGTGCTGGAGGAGGTGAAGATGGAAACATCTATGAAAGCCAGCGTGCATGTGAGCTCAAGAGAGAGCTTGAGTGTGCGGCAGGTTAATGAGGGGAAAGAGAAAAATCTCTCCTAATGATGCTTCCCAATATACAACCGTCTTAAACCTTTGGAAGAAAGATGACTGAAGGCAAGGGGAGGCACAGGCTAGTTTCAGTCTTTTTTGGGATCATTGTAGGAGAAGAGAGAAAATGCATCCCCTCTCCTGCCTTCTTCCCTCTTGTAAGCTGAGGTCGCCTCTGGTGAAACACAACTGCCCTGTGGAATATGAAGAGCCTTCCAAAATGTCACAGAAGGCAGTAATCCAAGTAAAACCATGGCCACTTGTCAGAGGTAAGGTGCTTATGGCTTTGCTTAACCTCAGTAGGAGTTTTGACACTGCTCTCACTGGAACCAGGATTTCACTCAGCTTGTATCTGCCCTTAGTAATGGATAAACTCAATCATTAAAAATAATGCTTTATCCACAATGTAAAAAGTGAATCCCCATTGCCTAAAGAATTTGAGGAATGCAAAGAACTGCACAAGAAAGCATGCAAAGAGGCCCTTTTGGTCACAGGCACAGACTTTTCCATAGCCTCAGAATGTTCCCATGCCTCAAACCTGCAGAAACAAGACAGAAAAACCCCATAAGCTTTTTCCCATCTGCAGCAACTGGAAGAGAGCAGGAGAAAGCAAGGACATCACCAAAGCAGTAAAAGAAATGTGTTAGATGAAAGGCTTGCAGGACCCTGGGAGGCTGATTAGCAGCCCTGGTGACCTGACCAGGGCAGGGGCTGGGAGGGGGTTTTCCTTTTTGATCTCACATCTGGGAGTAATTTTACCCTGAGCATTCAAGCAAGATAGATGATCCACTCAGCCTTTAGGTTGAGTATCATCAGTAGGACCATCAGGGCACTGAACGACAAGTTAAGGTTCATCTCCAGCGTTTCAGAAGAAAGATGAATCTTGTTCCTCCCTTTTGTAGATGCCTGAGGCACAGAGGCCACTTTCCTCACACTGGTTACTGACTTGTGACATATTGTGGGAAAAATCCTCTTCCCAACATCGCCTCGAGGGCTGAAGTGATTTTAACCAGCCTTTTTGTATAGCCAATGTTCTTACAACTCTACAAGCTCTCAACAGCAGTCAAGCCTCTCCAGCTGGCTAAGCTATGCACTCTTTAAACAGTGTCTGCTGGCTGTGGGACAGCTAGATATGCTATTTAGGTAGTTGGATAGACTTTTTACAGTTTTAAATGTTCTCTCTGTTCCTGTTGCTCTAGTGATTGATGTGTCTCCCTGTGCACTTATTTGTTACATTTCTGCTGTGGGCCATCTTCCACATCTTGCTCTCATTTCCCTTTTTAGTGGACTGCTCTCCGGCTCAGCCGCTTGGGCAGGTTAGTCTGGTCTGGTGGGTTGTGATACTCAATGGAAAAGTAGTATCATGGAACAACAGGTATGCATGTGATTTTCTTTTTTGGTGACCTTTTGGGATTGTGGATAGCCAGGCTGGAGAGTTACCAAGCGGCTGGGAAGAGAAAGAAAGTGAGATGAAGAACTGAATGACGTGTCTCCTTCACTTAATCAAAGAACAGAAGAGCTTCTAGGAGGCAAGTGTCCCTAAATGGCAAATTGAAGAAACTCTCCATATTTGCACCGTAATTTTCCCCATGACAGTATCAGGAATGGGGGAGGGGAAATCTCCATTTCTTTTTTCTGAACACCGGCTTCTCTGCAAAATTAGGTTTGATCCTCCACTGCCTCAGAGCACTCATCTTGTGTCTCTTCCCATAAGTTGTTCACCTGCTTGATCTGGCTTAACTGCAAGGGGATCTGGACTGTTATAACCTGCCCTTGAGGCCACCCACTTTCCTCTGGCAGATGTGTAGGGCCCAGAGGGGGCAGTGAGCTCTGTGCTGGGAGCGCTGACAGCTCAGATCCCATGCTCACATCTGCCTAGGGGATGCAGAGACAGACCTGACCATACGGTTCAGCTCTGTGAGATGCCTGCTCCTCCCAGGTGTCCCTAAGTCCCCACATCTTGTAGCTTATCTAAATACTTGAGCAGTGTTACTTGTGGGTACACTGCCTCTGCACAGGCAGGCAGCGAGTACAATGGCAGATTATATGGTGGGAGTAACTGTGACTCCCTTAAGATGGGATCATAGTTACTACCTGGGTAGAGCTGCAGAGGTCACACCTCCTCATGGTCCCGCTGGATGCCCTTCGGGGTAACCAAGATGACCTCAGCCCCAGTGTGATGGAGTTATAATTGCTTTCTCCCTATTGACTGGCTTCACCAACCACTCGATAGTATTTATAAAGGTGAAACAAATTCCAGCATCAATTGTTAATCGTTGCCCAGAGCCTGTGCCCAGGGGTGTAGTTGGGCTCAGTCTGGCAGCCTTTGAGGGTGGTGCTGTCCAGCTTATGTGTACCCTCACACTGAGATTGATAAAATGGGTCAGCCAATGTGGGTTACATTCACGTTGGTTGCCACACAAACAAGTCCTATGGACTTGCGAGAGGAAGTGGTCACTAGAATCATCAAAGACCACGAAAAATTGGTGGAAGAGGGAGTAGATTTGAATGGACTGGAGTCTCTTAACTCAGAGATCAATGGTTTGGAATGGTGTCATCCTTCCACCTGGAATGACAGTTTAGGTGTATGAGGTACCTACCTCTCCAAGTCTCAAGGACATTACCATCAGCCCACACCTAAGGGAGGCTTAGAGTGAAGAGGAGGGGGAACTCTCACGCCCAGGAGCCATGGCCCAATTTTTCCATTGCCATCAATGCCTATCCTGGGTGCCAGCTGAAGGCATGCCAGTGGTGAAGGTCTCGGACAAAAATTCATCGTGTCCATGCTGTGGAAACCAGACAGGAAAGATGTCAGGACTGATTGAACATCTGAAGAGAGCGCATGGAAAGAAAAAGGTCTTGTTCCAGTGTACCCCATGTGGGAGAACGAACATGAAACATCATAGTATTGCCTGCCACTTCCCAAAGTGCAAGGGGGCTATGGAATCTGCACCAGTGGAGGGCTGGGTCTGTGGGGAATGCGAGAGAGGATTTGAATCAAAAATCGGCCTGGGACAACATAAACACTTGGCCCAGCTATCAGGAATATTGTGCAGATTATCGCCTCCTGCCCTAAAGAGGGTACTGCAAGAGGGGTACATCAGCAGTGCTGAACAGAGGAGGAGGTGGAGTTGTTATGGAAGTTGGATAAGCAGTATGAGGGGAGTAAGAACATCAACAAGTTGATTGTGGAACATATTCCATCAAAAACAGCCAAACAGATAAGTGACAAGAGAAGAGGACTCTCTAAAAGTCCTGTGAAAAGAAGGGGAAAAGATCAAGAATGGAGGAAACATCTAGCAAAAGAAAGGGAACATCTTGTGAACGTTGGATCATGTGTAGATGGGGAACTGAGGTCCCATTATCGAAGAGTGATCTCTGATTGGTTAACATCTGAAAAGCTGCTCATTCTTCGGGGAACTTTTGGAAAGGTAATCGAAGGGAAAGAAGATGCATCGACAATGATTGATGAGGGGGTTGAGGACATGCTTGTTTATGAAGTCCACCGAGTTGAAAGCAAGCCAAGGTCGAAAGCACCAAGTGGCCCGCAGGGCTCGTCTTCTGAACCACCAAAGGAGTGGATGAAGAAGAGGGCCATGAAGCAGGGGCAATGCCTATGATTCCAGTGGCTGTTTTACCTGCATAGAGGGAAACTTGCCGGTATCATCCTGGATGATGTGGAATCCCTGAGGTGCAGTATCCCACTAGACAAGGTGCACAAGGTGTTCAAGTCAAGACGGGAATCACTGGGAACATTCAAGGACCTAGGTCCTTTCAGAACCATTGGTCAGGCGGACAGCTTGGCATTTGAAGCCATGATCATGGCAAAAGAAATCTCTAAAAACATCAAAGAAATGAGTAAGAACGCAGTGCCAGGACCAGATGGGCTAAGTCTGAGAGATCTTACTAAGATAGATCCTCACTACACTCAATGAATGGAGCTTTTCAATCCATGGTCTTCAGATGAGACAATAAGACCAGTTGTTTGGCAAGAGGGTAGTGAGAAAGAATTTGAAAGATTATGGATTGCAGCAGGAGGAGATAAGGATAAAATTCCATTTATTTGGGACCCTAGAGTGGTCATAGTGATTTCAGAGGAAGTAGGTGGTGAGGAACCAGTCTCGGAATGGGAGATACCCACTCCAAACGTTATCTTTCCGAGGCCCTGTAACTGGCAAAAGCAGGAATTTGTGAACTGGACCAAGCTACTATCCCAGGGCCATGGAATTTCCAACTTTGAGAAGGGTAAAATCAATAACAACTGGATTGAATATTACAGAGCCATTCCCCACAGAAAGCTCATCATGGCGTTACAGCTAAGAGCTAAAGTCTACCCCACGAGGGAATTTTTGGCAAGGGTCAGACAAGAGGCTCAGATTAAATCTTGTCGGCATCGTCAGGCAGAGTGAGACCTGCTCGCGTATTATTGGATGCTGCCCCACGGTGCAAGGCGCTAGGATTACGAGACATAACCAGCTATGTGAATTGGTGGTGGTTCAAGCCAAAAAGAAAGATTGGGTAGTGTTCCAGGAGCCACTGCTGAAAGATGAACAAAATGAATTATACAAACCGGACCTGGTATTCATTAAAGGAGGTCAGGCCCTTGTAGTAGACATCACAGTTCGATATGAGAGTAAATTAACAGCTTTGACAGATGCAGCGGCGGAGAAAGTAAAGAAATACCAACATCTTAAAGATCAAGTTCAAGAACTGATGAATGCGACTACTATTAAATTTATTGGATTTCCTATAGGAGCACGTGGCAAGTGGTATCAAGGCAACTGCAAATTGTTAGCAGAACTAGGACTCTCCAGTTCCCAACAGGAAAAGGTCACTTGTTGTTTAATGAATCCGTCGCTATTTACTTCAGTAGATATTGTACATATATTTGCTAGTCAAGCACAGACTATTTTAAGATCTTGATGAATTGTAAATAAATTGATCCTTTCTTTCTGTCCATCTAAGGTGGGAGCCAGACCCCCGGAATGGTGGTGGCAAAAGGTGAGAGGACAAAAGACACGATAGGGCACTGATAGTATGTAGGGATGCCAAGGGACTCGGAATCATGATGCGTTATCTGTCCCGCTTAAGACATTAATCACTGGTCTTTACCTAGGTGAATGGGCCATGTTTACCTAACTCACTGTCGTGGTTTAACCCTAGCCAGCAACTAAGCGTCACACAGCTGCTTGCTCACTTCCTCCTCCCTGGTGGGATGGGGGAGAGAATCGGAAGGGCAAAAGGGGAAAACTCGTGGGTTGAGATAAGAACAGTTTAATAATGGAAATAAAATAAAGTAAAATAGCAGCAGTAGTAGTAATAATAATAATAATAATATACAAAGCAAGTGATGTACGATGCAGTTGCTCACCACCCACTGACCAATGCCCAGACAGTCCCCGAGCAGCGGTCCCCCACTCCTGGCCAATTCCCCCCAGTTTATATACTGGGCATGATGCCATACGGTATAGAACAGCCCTCTGGCCAGTCTGGGTCAGCTGTCCTGGCTGTGCCCCCTCCCAGCTTCTTGCGCACCTGGCAGAGCACGGGAAGCTGAAAAGTCCTTGACCAGTGTAAGCACAACTTGGCAACAACTAAAACATCAGTGTGTTATCAACATCTTTCTCATACTAAATCCAAAACACAGCACTATACCAGCTACTAGGAAGAAAATCAACTCTATCCCAGCTGAAACCAGGACACCTGCAAGAGGAACATGTATAATTTTATATATATGTTCGATAAACAGCCCCATATCCTTAATCAAGCCCACAAGCCAAACCCACAAATTAGCATAGATATCTCTAGATACACCCTTTACGAGGCGTCGGATACCTCAGAAAGACTCTATCATTTAGGCCATCTCCTGTTTGCCTACTCATGAATGACCTCATTTATTTTACAAAGACTACTTTAAGAAGGCAGAGTGTTGTCCAAAGAGAAAATAGTTTGCTTTTTTCCTTGATGTTAACTGCTAGAGTGTGTGCAGGCTGCCAAAAAAAAATCTGGCTACTTGGGATATTGGTCAGCCACATGCTACTTGTATTGTTCTGTCAACACACATATGCCGTGAATTTCACAAGCGATTTTGGAGTATATAGAGTGGCATCAGCTCTTGTGGAAATTCCTGCTTATTATCAGTCTAGACCACATGATATGCTAGGAAGCTGGTGATTTGAGCAAGACTTTTGAAAATAGATTAACTTTTCTGTGTCATGTCCATCTCTTGGTCTAGACTGGGATCAGTGTTTTAAATCATGCTGGGAGAGCACAATTACTGTACTGGTGTACCGTGCTCTGCTGCTTTTGCATATCTGGCAGAGCTTTAAGGCTGCCACTAAGTTATGTGCAAATGAGCAAAGAAATAGAACAGATTTCATCAGTTCATATGAAACTGTCCCTTTATAACCCTTAGGTTAAGACTTAAGAATGAAGAGGATAATTTCAAATGGTTTATCTGAAGTTATATAAATAAAAGGCAACTTTGGGACTGGGAGCCTGCTGTCTTGTGTTCAAGTGATTCTACTGTCACTTCCAGTTAGAAGTTTAAATCCAACCCTTAAATCAGCTTCAAGACAGACTGGATGAGAGCCCATATGCTAAGGCAGGGTTTGCTTGACAGGTACGAGTGAGAATTGGACAACGAATTTCATCACTACCCTGTGATTACCCATTACTGGTCATCACTTTTTAGGCTGGATGGCAGGTCCATCTCTGGCAAGGTGGAGGTTATGAGGTCCTGTGCTTGCAAACTCATTTTTGCTGCTCTTCAGGTAAAACCAGAGATCCTGACCAGTGCTTATGTATTTACAGCTTTAATGCGTCATATGGATGCATGTGTTGATTCCCTATGGCTTACCTACTGGCTTTAATTTGAAGTTTGTTACGGAAGAGCAACACGGATATCATTTTTACATTTTACAAACATGTGCGTTTGCTGCAAGATGCTTCAGCATCAAAGATCCCACAGTCAAAGCAAAATGTTATACCATTAAGACTTAGACCTGGAAAGACTTGGGGATTTCACTTGCCATTGAAATTAAACCTGATTTGCACATCGGAAGGAATCTGTATTTATTTCAGAAAATCAATGTACAGAAACTGACTTTTACTGAACTGCCAGGTTTCCCCTTTCAAGCTGAAGAAGTGTCTGTGTGAGGCTACTGGTGTGCCAGCTGAAGCACATGGTGGTAGTCCAGGCTGTAGTGTGGGCGAGCAAGAGTGTTAATGAATGGTGGGGAAAAATGAACGGTGGGGAACATGAAGATGTGGTGCTTAGGGACATGGTTTAGTGGTGGACTTGGCAATGCTAGGTTAATGGTTGGACTTGATGATCTTAAAG
The DNA here is from genome assembly GCA_020745775.1 of Theristicus caerulescens. Classification (NCBI taxonomy): domain Eukaryota; kingdom Metazoa; phylum Chordata; class Aves; order Pelecaniformes; family Threskiornithidae; genus Theristicus; species Theristicus caerulescens. The sequence goes on along the minus strand of CM036559.1, from coordinate 120,906,578 downwards.
GTCCTTTCCAACCTAAACGATTCTGTGATTCTATGATTCCATAAGGGAGGCGGGATCTGAGCGGGTACAAGCAGGATTCAGTAGCCACTTTTTTCTCATGCTTGCTGGCAAGGGGTACAACACCTGTGGGCAGGGGCTTTCAGCGCCTGGGGGAGCCTGGGTGAGCTGGCAGGGGCAGAGCCTGGAAGAGGCAGCTGCTGGGGAGGGATCCAGGTCAGGCACTGGGCAGGCACCTGCTTCAAATGCTGTCTCCATGCAGCCCTGCCACATTCACCAGGGTGTTGTTAGGAAGACTGAAATCCTCCATTGGACTCGCAATATAGGTATACCTACGCACATGTGAATGCACAAGAAATGTGGCCCCGGTGACTGACAGGTCTGTAACAGAACAAAGAGCATCTGGTTTGTTGTCTGGAGCCTGAATTTGGAACAAGACCTCACCATAAAGGAAGACTGACTTTCTTCCCACTGAGAGGTCTGACCACATTGTGCCTCCTGGATTCATCTTGTTTCCCATGGTGTTCACAGTACGTTAAAGCCTTCTATATTGATCCTTCTGAAATGCTACTGCTGGATCAAAGGAAAAGTATGCATTTGTTTCAGTGGCATCTCACCTGTCTGGTTTTACCAGAGCAGGATAAGAAATGTCAGCAAGACAGTCTATTTAATTCCAGGGCTGTCAGTCATCTGGTTTCACAGGCACTTTGTTCTCCTAGAAGAAAATAAATTCAATTGTATCTCAGGTTACTTGGTTTATATGCTCAGCATTAGCATTAAGCTAGAAGAATTTATGCCTTTAGTGAAAATGGCACAGCAATTTATCTCTGCTTGAACCTCCACAGTCTGGTATAAAACATGAGATAGATATCTGAGGGGTTTCAAAGTCCTGTGACCAGCTATGGCATCTTTCCTGGCCTTGATTTAGGACCATATTCTAGATATTTCATTATCTCCTCAAAAAGCAACTTGCGCTATGTGTTTGTTGTTGGTGATAACAGGAATTAATTTTCTTCAAGCCGTGAGGGTATACGGACATGCTGTCCACACACAGCTGGTGCAGAAGGGGACACCATCTTCTTGGAACTATTTCATTTGATCCTTGGACTTATTCCAACTACCCGATGGAGTGGAAGGAGCTTCATCTGTGTCTCCTGCCCTTCCCAGTGCAGCAAGGCTGATCTGCTTGCTGCCTCCCTGGGGGTGACAAGCTCCTTGGGAGCTCACAGGATCCAGATGTGATCCTCTCTCTATGCCAGTCACCGGAATACATTTTTTTTCTGCTCTTGACTTATCATAACAGCTCTCAAACTAGTCTCTGCAGTTTATATCAGTCAGTCTTTTTTGTCCTTATGTTCTGCTGGAGAACGTGCTGGGAAGTAGGGCTTTTGCTCAAGTGTCCTGGTATTCTGGGATACAGATTCACCATGATTTGTGGGAGAAGTGCCTCACCATTAGAAAAACACTCTTAACCCAAGCCCAATTGAGGCAGAGTGCAAGTAAAGTACCTATTGATTTAAAACACCCTTTAAAACATTAAGGCAGCATATTTGTTCAGGTCACAAAAAGCATAGAAGAAGAAATGTAGAAGGCAAGCTAGCTGTATAGAGAGTCTCCTGTAAGAAATAGTCCAGGAGGCACAAGTAGATTTCATCTTTTTCTGAAGTCTTACATATTTCTAACTTGCTGGAAGTCATTCTTGTCTGACTTCGCTGGAGACAGCAGTGCTAATTCACTAGGATGGATACCTTCCCTGCACTTAACCTCCTCCTTCAGTCAGTGACCCAGCGTGTGAATTGCGCTGGGGAGGGTCTCCACTCAGCCTTACACTGCAGATCTGTGTGCATGCTCACAACTATCCTTCACACAAAACTGTACTCAAAATAGGAAGATGTAGCTCAGGATCAGTTCTTACCCGAGCTCAGAGGTGGTAGTAATTAATGGTGGTGGGCTGCTGGTGGATTTGGGAGAGCTGGTGCCTTCCCCCCAGAAACACCACAGTGGAGTAAAATAGGACCTTCCTGGACCATTCCTTGTTCTTATTTTCCCCTCACTTTGATCACAGTAAGCTGCAAAGAAGCCCTCTGTTTGTAACTGGACCTAATATTAACCTTGTTTCCTAGAGGGATTGTGAGATATTTTTCCCCGTTAATGAAGTGCTTTGAGATCTACAAAGAAAAAGCTATTGTGGTGGTACAAAGGAGCTGATGCTGGAGACTACAGGAGTGCATGGCAGTCAAAAGAAAAGACAGGAGGGCTTCATTAAAGCAGCCTGGATCTGTGACCTCTGCTCGGATAAGCCACAGGCATCTACGCTAAGCTGAGGCTCTGGTGGGAGTTGTCACTTCTACCCTGGCAGCGCAGTGCATGCTACCATCCTCATCCCCATCCTCATTCCCATCCCTATCCTCATCCCCATCCCCATCCTCATCCCCATCTTCATGCCCTGCATTTTGCCTTTGAGAGGGACCTTGCAGCACAATGGAGATGGGAACATCTCCTTCATGCCAGCGCTTCCCCATAAGCTTGACCTGGTTCAGTTAAAGGCATCTATTCATCCAAAAGCAAAAAGACTCACCAAAGCACGAGGGAAATCTCTCCAGAGACTTTCTTGGTGTATCACCCTACATGTACGTGCTGTATTTGCCTACATGGCCACAGAAATTATCCCAGGGGACACAGCAATAGGACTGCTCCAATACTAACCAGAGTGGCCACGCTGACGTGGTGTTTGTTCTGAAAGCAGCAGAAAGTGAAATAAGGTCAAACTGTTCTTTCCACGGGCGCTGTTTACATTGTATTAGTTTAATGATGTGTTTACATACTCATGATGCTTTGCATCTCTTTGATCTTTGCAATCGCACAAGTTACAGCACAAACAGAACAGGGTCTGCAGGAAATAATACTGCATTGTGTGTCTTTGCAGCAAGCATGACCTCATGGTTTGCATTTTGGATGGGTCTACAACACAAGAACCTTGGCTGTATCAAGAAGCTGGTACTGTGGAATAAAAATAGTAAACCCACTTGCTCTGCTGCTTTCAGGTGGGATGTCCTACAAAGGACATGTGGCAAGGTATTTTAGTTAAACTTTGAATCAGATAAAAAATGTAGTCAAAGTACTTAACATCACAAATACAATATTGTGGGATTCTGGGCTGTAAAATAAGCTTTGTCCTGTCTTTGAAAGGCAGCTTTTCTTTGATATCTCAAGCTGTCTCTGAACAGGAGCAATATATAGGTTTTTAGCAAGATTTTAGGGAATTTTCCTTCAAACTAACATAGCAAAGAAGGTCAAAGCGGCAGAGAAGCCCATAGCCCCAGAGCAGAAGACAGGTTTCTATTCTTCACCACTCAGATACAGCCTGTATAAAGGAGAGGTGTGTGATTGTCATGTTTCATCATATTCAGATTTTCAATGACCTGATGCTCTACCCATCATCTGCTACGTTTCATTTGCCACCCTGGGGGCACACTCTGGCAATGGAGAATGTGTTTATGTCTGCACACAGCAAAGCACGTACGATCTCAGAGGCCATGGGGAAGAGGAGGTGCTGGATCAAGACAGCGGGCAATTGCCTCTTGGAGCAAACAGCAATGCAGCAAGCTGCTCGGTGCTGGTAGCAGCCGTTGTCACCCATCCTTGGCCAGGCTACTACATATCTTGCAGTAAAATGAAGTGATTTTCTTCATCTCTGAAGATGGTGTTCCCTATTCTCTTCTAAGTTTAATACAGAATTAATTCAATCTCCCATTCATGGGTATCCCGAGTAAATCCTTAAAATAATGGGCTAAAGCTAAGAGAAGAAACTTGACCTACGTAGTAAACAACAACTTTCCTTAATCCTCAGCCCAGCTTTGGAGAGAAAAGTGCCCTGAAGAGTAAAACATGTACTAGTTAATGAAACTCACTGCTGGCAATGTCCTTCTTTTGTAGGAAAGGTAGGCTTCTAGCTCAAAAGCTACTGCCAATTTTAAATAAGACGGCATTGAACAAGATGAGGCATAGGCTCTTTGGTAGCCTATACCAGGCCCCAAAGACCATTCTGGACATTTTGAGTTAAAATCAGCATCTTGGATTTTATCCATAACTTGAAACGATCAGTGTCTCCTAGAACAGAGGGGTCAAAGACACAGGCGAGATTCAATTACAGAAGTGAAATTCAGACCCATGGGGTCACCTTGGGAGAAGTTTGGGGACCACCCTAGATCTCAGTTGACGTGGTTTACACACGGTTGGCCTTATACGGGAGCAGTTTTTTGGCCTGGCTATGTATTACCTTCTGTTACTGTGATCCAGTCCCAGTGTAAGATAAGCACAGATAATTGAGACAAAGTCTGCATAGAAAAAGACACGGTTGGAAAAATGCCTAGTTACACCGAACACTCCTCTTCCTCCAGGAGCGGGTCAGGTTATCATAATACTTCTGTTTTGTTCTGTACTTATATTACAAGTGGCAGCTGAGTCCCATCAGTCAGGTACATGGATATAATTGTCACTTTTGCTGCTGGTTACTTTCCAGAAATGAGGTAGGTTGTCTCGGCCCTCACCATGCCGAGGCATTGCCAGGTGGCTCTCGCCCAAGGCCAGGACTCACCTGAACACTGGATTCTTTGTTCCACTGCCCTTCCTCAGGTCAGACAAGGAGCAAATAATCAGATCGCTGTTCACCGACAACCTGTTTTCCCTAGACTAAGATCAAAAGCTTTGACAACTGGGGCTTTTTTTTGTCAAATCTTCATCTAGGCTCCAATATTTTTGGTGTAATTAAAGTGTTAAGCTCCTAAATGGAGACAACCATACATGCCGTTAACTGCATGAGTGTTTTATTCTAAATAGGACGCATGTCCATGGATACGCAGAAATATTGATTTCCTTTGTTTGGAAAACACTTTGCTTTGCTTGTGGACTAGCAGCAGGATTGCTTTTCTTCTCACTGTCACACCAGTGAGGACAGCTGGAGTGTGCATGCTCTTCAAAACTAAATGGTTCCTATTAAAAGCCAAACAATATGGCTTATTTCCTCTGTGGGTGTCGATAAATGCACTTTACTTGCTTATCAGTTTTCTAAGGGTATAGCTGATATCTTGTATTTTGCAGTCCTTTATGTTATCTGTGCATTAAAAGTTATAAGAATGAAGGACTCGTCTAGGGTTGCCTGTCTCACCTCTGTTAACAACATAATGATTGCATGTGTCAAAAAAGAAGCCATCCAGACTTCCTGAAACCTAAAATAAGAACGAAAATCACATATTTACAGCAGCCTTTCAGTACCGAGCTCAGCTTGTTCAGTTGTCCTTAAAAGCCCAACAACAGAGATGAGCATGGCAGCAGGCTGTGGATGTTATCAGATTTAAGTCATTTTGCTTTCAGGAGGTGAGGAACTGACTTCCAAACTCAGACTGTAAAATCCACTCTGCTAGCACCTGCCAGAGCTGCTGCAGGAGCATATTCCCTGCCATAACTGTACCAAGACGGCCCAGAGATCTCAGATTTCAGGCATTTCGGATTCAGTAGGAAACAGTTCAAACCCAGTTCCCTAACCGCCACGCCATTAGTATGGAGTATGGGCTCTGGGGTTTCGCACAGCACAATGATGCTACACATTCCTGTGGTCCAGCCTGTGCCTTGTGTGCCTACAAGTGTTCATATAGGACCCTGTGGAGGGAGAGTCACCAGGCTGCAGGTAGCGGGATGCTAAAATTGCTACTCATAGTGAAGCCCGTGTTGTTTTGAGTACAAGGAGTGGATGGCATTAGGTAAGAGCATTAGGTTCAGCAGGCTTTTGCAAGTGCAGAAGGGAGAGTGCAACAGCTTGGCATCCTGCAAGTAGTAATTAATGTCTGTACATTGCTGAGGACAGGCAGGGGAAGAGGTTTCAGTCTCTTCCCTCTCTATTGATTTCCCCTCTTTGAGCTTGCGGGTTTAGCCAAAGCATTGGGTATTAAACATCTGTTTTGTTACCTCTTTCATGCCACTGCTTTTACACTCTCTTGGCTTTGGGGCATTAAAGCTTTCAGTGAAGAGCAAGGTAAAGCTGGGCTTTGATGTTCTTCTTGTGCATTGTTTCTTTAGTGTCCTGTATCTATAGCTAGAGTGTGAGTCCAGACGGGAAGAGGGAATCGATGCTCACGTTCATTAGCACAAGGTGACAGCAGAGCCAGCCCTGTTCCTGTTTCTCTCTGGTACCGCAGAAGCCAGATCCAGACAGATAAAGCAAGAACAATATGAATTAGGACAGTGTTGATATATAAAAATGACGATCCTAATTCACTCTCTTGTATTAGTCACTGACACTATGAAAAGGTCCACTCTACATTCCTCTAACTGCAAAAAATGAAAATACCTGTATTAATTTGGAGGAGACTTGCTTTTCTTGTAACTCTTGAAAGACATTACTGTACTGAACATACAATGAATGCTGTATTTTTTCTGTGCTGCACAAAAAATGTATATGCAGAATGGATATTTATCATCCTTTAGCATAATTTAGCCATGCCTCTCTAGCCAGTTATTTTTAGGATGAGATGAATCATGGCCTGTTTCTGCCCAGTGACTATAAAAGGAGCCTAAAATGACCATCTCAGATGCCAGTATCTTTTGTATCCATTTTTGTTGTACTACTCTTCCTTAATTTAGTTTCACAGTTACACTCAGTTAGAAAAAGCTGTTCGTAAACCAGAAGGCATCAGATCTGTTATGCCAAAACTAAACACAAAATTAATTTATTTTATATAATAAAATATGATCTGGAGAGTATTAAAAAATGGTAGGTGATACAGTAACCCCCTCCCCCTTCCCCCCAAGACCTCCAGAGTAATGGTTTCCTGAGGTGGGTGCTCTGGCAACGCTTGTGTGCAGTGGGTGGTGTGTGGGTACCTGGGCTCTCCTTGCCCATCATATTGCCTGCGGCGAGCTTTCCCAGCCCCAGCAGAAGAAACCGCGTTTCTCAAACTCTCTTCTTCTGACCTATTTTAGACATCTGTGCTGAAGTGAGATGAAGTTGCTTGGAGGGCTCGTTTTGATCCCTCTGGGCTTCCCTCGCAGTTGGGGACCACTGGGGAGGTGAGGTGTCTGCAGCACTGGCGTCCCTCTGCTACATGATAGACCAGGCTGCGTCCCGAAGGAGCTCGCACGGGGGAAAAAACACAAGGTGAAACATGTCGGGATGGTGCTGGCAGAAGGGCACGCGCCATACAGCACAGATGTGGCCAGTTGGTATTTGTGGTTTCACGGATGGATTAAGAGCATCTTGCAAGATCACCGCAGACGCACTGAACCAGCGGCTTTCTCGAGCTTCCACCAGGGGAGCATCAAACCTGACTCCAAAATGTGAGCGTGCAACCAGCCACCCTGCTTTGCTTAGACAAGTTAGTGGTCAACTACATTATAAGCTCATTGGGCAGGGACCATCTTTTTTTCCTCTGGTTTGTTCTCTGCTTTTTTTCTGACATTGTCACAGTAGAGATAATAATGCTTTTATTAAAACATATTACAAGATTGGTGTAATGTATCATTTTCTGACCAATGGTATTGGTATTTATGAGCGTTAGGCACAGAATGCTGTAAATAAATTCATTTCAATGTGTTATAAAAATAAAACACTATTTCTGTTTTGTAAAATAATTTACTATTGTTTAGTCTTTTGTAAAATTTTGTAAATTATTTTGTAATATTTTGTAAAATAATTTATCTTTGTTTTGTAAAATAATTTATCTTTTACATTTTTGAAACAAGAATTAATAGATTATAATTCCATATATAATGCCATATATCATGCCATGTCATTAAGCTGATTGGGACAAGTTTAGTACGATTAATTTTGCATTCTGATGCTGTGTACTCTGCTGGCCAAATGAAAAGCAATTAACTATAACGAACCTTCAGAATTGCTATTCATTTTGCAAAACCAGGACAAAGAGAAGACTGCAATACTAGCTGCATCTAAAATTCATCGATCCCATGGGACCCATTAAGAATGAGTAGTTTTAGGCTTTTCTCCAGATTTCCATTTTCTCCATGCACTTTTTCCACACTGCAGGAGAGATTGGATTCACAATGCCAGAGAGGGGGAGGAAGGCTTACTGTAAGGGTCAGGATTGAGAAATAAATACCAGAAAGACAATATCGGAGATCAGAGATCATAAACCAGGTAGAGTAAGAATTTTTTACTGCATTACTCTGCATTTCTGGGACATGATTTGGAGAGCGGCTGAGCACTGGAAGGAGGGGACCTCGCTGTTTTTGCTGTGAGTGGCTCATAAGGCTGAAGCTTTAAATCAGCACTTGGAAATACAACAGTATGCTTGTGCAAAGTGCTCATCTCTGGTTTTAGGTAGTCATTACTGCTGAGAGGGCGCTCAGCACATGTGTAGGAGTTTTCCTCTGCCAAGAGAATATTTTGAGAAGTCTGGTTTTTGACATCCCAGTTTTCTTTGCATGCTTCAACTCCGTCGCTTCACCCCCTGACGAGAGTTCTGTTAAGCGTTTCCAATCTTTTTGATTCCAAAGTATTAGTGAATCTAACCAGGGTGAAATCCTGCTAAAAAAATAGTGGAGAAGAGTTTCCATTTTTTGGAGAGAATATTCTTTGTATTTTTAAAATACGAATTTAAATACATTTTTTTAAAAAAACCTCACAGCCGCATGTCACCTTGGCCGTCTCCTAGCATTGCTCAGAATTAAGAACGAGGTACCAGGATGATTCAGACACACAGCACCCAGGTGGTTCCCCATGTGTCACCCACCTCTCGCTGGCAAACACCAGCCACTTCCCAAATTCATCAGGCGCCCCAACGCCGTTAGCCCATCAGCAGCCTCTTTGCTCCTTAAAAGCAGATGCCTGCTGCTGTTTGTGCCCTTGCTTTTACACCAGCACAGGGAAGGGAGGATGAAAAACAGCTGTTTAGAGAAGGTCTGAAGACAGCGCTGAAGAAATGAGGTTACTTTCCACTGCTGCTGGCGTGTACAGCAATGTGCTCCTTCTCTCACCGCTGCCCTCCTTCCTTTCCTTCAGCTTGTCTTCCTCTCAGCACTATGAATATCCCTTTGTTCCTATGTCTTGTAATAGGTTTTAAATCTGCTCAAATTACTTGGTAATTTTTAGAAATACGATGATTTTTTTCATATTGGTATTGTGCAGGATGAAAATGTAGGGCCCATCGCTACCAGCAGCAGTTGGCTGAAGGACACTTTGGTTTAGAGCTTTGCAGGAAGATATCTCTAAAAATCACTGTAGGGTGAAATGGGATCTTGTAAGGAAGCATATTGGGCTGTTTTCTGCTGCTGACCTTTCGGTGTGAGATATTTGGTTGAGATGGCCCCTCTGCGCCTGCCCCCTACTCAGGGGATCATGGCACCGCGCTTCGTGAGGGGTGTTGGCTGATGTAATCCACGGCTACGTGAGAGCTTTGCTGTAGGATGATGCCGAAATGCAAAGCAGTATTTTTACTCAAAAGATGCTGTTATGTTTCAGCAGGGCCGTTATGTCTGGGGCTATGAAAAATCAATGCCGTGTAACTATGTGCTGCTCATTACAATGCGTATCAGCTAGAATTTGAGTTTTGTACTGAGCACTTCAGCCCATTTCTCTGTTATATTTTAACAATGTGACAATAAGCGTTTTACAGGCGTCTGCCTCCTGTGACAGAGATTTGCAGGGCTCTTTGGATTTGCTTTCAGTGCAGTTGGTTTTTGATTCTGAGTCTTGTTTCCATAGCCCTTCAGAAGACCCCTGAAAGTTAGGTCAGTGTCCATTTCCCATATTTACTTGTAGTTTTAGAGTTAATTTTTTCAATTTCTTCCCTTATTTTCACTATCTTCATAATTTCCATGAGGTAATACATGTTGATAGTAGAAAATTAATTTTTTTGTTCTCACTTCAGGCTTCTTATATCTTCTTATGCTTCACCAGAGAAGATGACGGTCATTACAAATCAGTAAGAACTGAGATATTACTGTCAACAATGTCTTAAACCAAAGTTTTTCATTTAAAGCTGACTTCTGTAGTGGAATTGCAGGGAAAGTGGACACAAGCCTCTATAGTTAAGGTTGGGCAAGGATGCTGCAGTTGTGTCAATGCCACGTAATGATAGACTCAAAATTGGATTCAATGTGCCTGCTACTGGCTTGGCTTTACAGCCCTGAGGAATTTCATGGAAAAGCTGAAGCATCTATCTGGTGGTGCTGCCCTTTTTCTGTCACAAAAACTAGAAACTTTTAACCCTGCTAAGGCAGATAAATAGGCATGCAATTTTGCATGCATGCTTTGCAAGGAAAATTGAAAAATGATGGCTTATCTGCTTTGTGAGTGCCTTAAAAATTACACTTTCTGGGCCTGAGTGTGTCATGACGCTATTGGCCAAAACGCCCCCATGCACCATCTCCTGTCCTGCTGAACTTTATAATGTGGCAGTTTTTCCCAACTGTTTTTCTCCTCTCTAGAGCTGGCTGTGTTTCGTAACAAATGGGCAAATTTTGAATGTGCTTAATTGAATTAACTTTTTTCCTGTTTGTGTTATAAGGCACATAAACTTTAATTGTCAGGAATGCCTGTCTTCTGTTTTTATACAGTTGAACATATCTCGGGATATTTTTAAAAATAAAAAAACTGCAGGAATATTATAAATCAGAGCTCTACCACATACCTTAAAATGGTGCCACTGTACCACGTTGATATTGTTACAGTGCGTGGCTGTCTCCGGCCAGCTTGCAGGCACTTTGCTTGGGTGGCCTCATCTCCACAGTAGGAGACTTCAGAGCTGTGGTGGGGTGCTGTACTGTGGTGCTAACAAGCCTCTGCTCCCCAGGCCTGGCCTCCCAACACGGCGTTGGCTGGTTTCTGGTGTGGAGGGACCGGTCATGCTCCGCATTTCCAGCAGCCCAATGTTCCTCCTGCTTGCATGTGGGCTTGCTGAGGTTTCTGAGATGCTTTGCACATCCTCACAGCATGGCCAGAGTAGCTCAGTAAATGGAATTAAAAGAAGCCACTCATCAATGACCTTGATTTGTGATTTTTTTTTTTTTGACCTATAACACACTATGTGACTTAATAGAGGTAATTTTAAATTTAGTCCCAAATTAATTTCTTTTATATCTAAGGATTTTCTCTTTAGGATAATTTTGTTTAACTATCCCATCTCATTTTGTGAGCTGAGCTACCCATTGATGCTTCAGGCATTGCCATCATTCTGACCAGTGGTTTTCCCATTTTCAATATGTTTTGATAAGTATTCTTCTGCTATGTGGTATGTGGGAAGGTTTTGAAGAAATTCTCCAAATAGCAGATTGGAGAGAAATTCTCCTCCCTCAGAGCTGGCAGCAATTCTCTAGCACAAGCCCATTTCTGTGCTTCCTTTCCCCCCCCATCTTGCTCTTGTTATCCAGGAATTTGATATGTTTAATGAAACTTTAGAGTTTCAAAAGACTTTGCCCATTTTTTCTTGCTGCAAATCAGCTTTATTGGTGAGTTTTATTTGAAAACAGTATCCCCACCACCATACCAAACCCCAGCATTTTGTTATGGTGTTTTGGATATTCCAGATTCTTGATAGAAATTCTTGTTCCCATCAGCAGTACCCCTAACAGAAGGGAAAGAAATGTAGGGAAAAAACTGGTAGTGCAGCTGTTTCATGGGTAAGAACAGGAAATTTGGATTTTGCTTATATGCTGGTTTCTGGAGATAACTATGTTCCATGTATTATAAGTGCGACCAAGATTTCTAATGTTAGGATTGATGCGCATGGAAACATATTAGACAATGCATGGTTAGTCTTTTATTTATTTATTTGTTTATTTTTATTGCTGAGATGTGTATTATGAATAAGGTTGAAAGGACCTTGTTGTTTTTGCCATATGCTTGTCCAACCTATGGTGATTTCACTGACCTACACAAACACTCTGTTCAACCCCAGGATTGTCCTGGCACATCTCAAATGCAGCCGAGGTCCACAGAAGTGCTTTGATCAACTACCCACACTGGTGACATCCCATGTCACAATGGGGGGCTCTAGGGACACCCTACCTGATTGACAGCTACTTCTCCAGAGAGGTGCACATGTCCTGTGGATCCTGTGTCTGATCTGCCCACTAGAGTTTTGGACACTCCAGGGCATCTCAAATAGAGCTTGACACCTGAAACAAGCCTTGAATTTCTCCTGCTGCCAGTTAAACCAATTGACTTTTTTCCCTCTTTCCTGTGGATATGGAAAGAGATTTCTTCTGCTTCTTACATATTTAATGATCATGGTTGTGTATTGTCAGACTAGATATAAGGAAGAAATTTTTTATGATGAGGGTGGTGAAACACTGGAACGGGTTGCCCAGAGAGGTGGTAGATGCCCCATCCCTGGAAACATTCAAGATCAGGTTGGATGGGGCTCTGAGCAACCTCATTTGGTTGAAGACATCCCTGCTCATTGCAGGGGGGTTGGACTAGATGGCCTTTAAAGGTCCCTTCCAACCCAAACCATTCTATGATTCTGTGATTCTTCTCCACACCAGATAAATACTATGTTTGAGATATTACTTTTAATAACAGTTAATAAAATATCATACGTTAGGACTAGTGTTTGTAAACATTTTGAGGATGAAAATGCTATACATATGAAATATTATGAGCATTTTGGATTGTTTTAGATCATCGGTGTAGTCAAGCAGAACTCAAAAATCTTCCCACTGTCTCAAGACATTATTAGGAAGCAAAACTCTTGATGAGTAACAGCTAAAGCAGAGTGGAAGTACTGTAGCAGTATACTGCCTAATATACTGAAGGGGTGAGACACTGGCACAGGTTGCCCAGAGAAGCTGTGGATGCCCCATCCCTGGCAGTGTTCAAGGCTGGACAGGGCTTTGAGCAACCTGGTCTAGTGAAAGATGTCCCTGCCCATGGCCAGGGGATTGGGCTAGATGATCTTTAGAAGTCCCTTCCAACCCAAACCATTCCATGATTGTATGATTATATAATAATAAAGACTTTTCTTTCTGTTAGACGTAAGAAGTAACTGGGCCGAATGCTTGGAAACAACCCCAACACCAAGTTTCAGTGTGCCAACACACTTTTTAAGGTAGCAAAACAAGGTCCACCCCATTTGAGTCACTATATTTCACCCTCTACTAATGAACTTAGTTTCAAATATCTAAGCATGCTATCCATATGTAGTTATTACCACATACAGCATTCTATGAACAATCTCAATTTATGTTTAATTTGATTCAAAGGACATTAGTCCTAATATGGACAAAAATTTAAATATATATCATAACTGATTTTTCATAGAATCATAGAATCATTAAGGTTGGAAAAGACCCTTAAGATCATCGAGTCCAACCATTTAAACCATTGATCTCAGCGTGATTAAAATGTCACTTCTACCCATTTTTACGCTTGTGGATAAGTTTAAGAACAGACACGTATTTATTCTTGCTGCAGACATTGGTTTCTAATCACATTTTTGAGACAACAGAAAAAAGATTTCCCCCAGTTTATCATGAAAAAGGAGATTAGCACATTTCCCATTTTATTATTAGTACTGAAATATTCCTTTCATTTCAGTAAGTCTCCTCTAACTTACTGATAAAACAGATGAGAATCCTGTCCATTCTCTGTTGCTCCTCCCATGGGCATAAAATACAGCTGGCTAATAAGATATGTTTGCTTATGTCACCAAGAATAAAGCCATATATGAATTTTCAGTGAAGTTTTTTGTCTGTATAATGAGCTTTGCTGAGGAGATGGTGAATCGAACTTTTGCTTCTGTCACATTAACAAGTACCTGTAAATACAGAGAAAGTGTGGACCGGCCACATGCTGAGAGAGAAGACAGCTCATAGGCTTCCCAGTGCCTGGAAATGAGTCATTTTCTGTCCTTTAGAGTTAAATATAGGAATCGTTAAGCAACCCTTGCCAACTGCCAGATCTTTTTCTGAGGAAGTACAGCCTCGTCTCCAATGCAGATGTGTAAAATACAGAAAAAATAGTTTTTTCTTTTTTGTTTTGCTACCTTCATCTTGGTTGTTGACAGTTGCTGGATGGTTACCTGCTGACAGCTACAGAACTGCCTGCCAAGCATTCAGAAATTGTAGTTGATGACCACATGGGGAAATTCCCATCTGGTACACGGCAATATCATATTGTGCCTCTTTCTAACAGGCAGGAGTTAATTTTTTATCTAAAACTTCACGAGGCACCCGTGCTGATGCTCCTCTGGCTTTGTGTTTGTGGTAAAACAGAAGGTGGCACTCCCCAGTTCTACATATACTTGGACTCATATGTACCAAGTTTCCAAAACCAACATGCCTGTTGCCATCAGCCCTAACAAACATAAAGCAGGCAATTCTGTGCACGCTTGGATCTCCTCTGGCTTATCCTCTCCAGTGCTAAAAGACCATGTTCCTACAAACATATGAAGAGTGTCAGAAAAAGAAGTAGGATACAGATTACACAATAAAAAGCCTCCCAAAGATGCAAGTGCTTTAGTCTAAGCAAATGCACCAGAGTCAGAGCATGAAATGAATGCTTTTTATTATTCATGAGGTCTGAAGAGTGGTCCCTTCCAGCTGTAACATCTATAAAATGGATGGGCTTCAGCCTGCAGACCCCTAAGAAGCTGCTATGCAAGGGGACAGGTGTAGGGCAGGAAACCCCAGTCCCTGCCTGAGTGTCCATGACCAAAGTCATGCCGTGGTTTCTAAAAATGCAAATTTCTATGTGAATGCATAATAGCTGTATAATTGAAACAGCTTCCTGTACGATGTGTTTCAAGAGTCATTTTTTGTTGGTAACATTCAAATGGTAATAATACATATTAATTTCTATGCACATGGTACCGAATTTCAGGCTGCAGAGTTGCTATGTGACTCTCGGCATTCCCTGACATTTTTCCAGTAAGGGTTTGGCGCAGGTCAGGTTGATCATCCTATTTGGTCAGGATTTGGAAGTCACATTTTCTTCTTCCACAGAGCTACTTAAATATCAATGAGCATGGTGCTGTCCTCATTTATGGTAGTGAGATATAGGCTCATATCTTAGGGATTCAGAAAGTAGAAGATAGCTGTTAAACTCTCCTTGCAGGAAAGCGAGCTGTTGCCTGCAGTCTGTATACAAACTACTACACTTCTAAAAATGAACCTCATGAGGTTCAACAAGGCCAAGTGCAAGGTCCTGCACCTGGGTCCGGGCAACCCCCAGTATCAGTACAGGCTGGGGGATGAAGGGATTGAGAGCAGCCCTGAGGAGAAGGACTTGGGGGTACTGGTGGATGAAAAGCTGGTCATGAGCCGGCGATGTGCTCTCACAGCCCAGAAAGCCAGAAACCTGGAGTACTGTGTCCAGCTCTGGGGTCCTCAGTACAAGAAGGACATGGACCTGTTGAAGAGGGTCCAGAGGAGGGCCACAAAAATGATCAGAGGGCTGGAACACCTCTGCTATGAGGACAGGCTGAGAGTTGGGATTGTTCAGCCTGGAGAAGAGAAAGTTCCAAGGAGCTTTTCAATGCTTAAAGCAGGCTTATGAGAAAGATGGAGAGAGACTTTTTACCAAGGCCTGTAGTCACAGGAGAAGGGGCAGCAGTATTAAAACGAAAGATGGTCAATTTAGATTGGATGTAAGGAAGAATTTTTTTATGCTGAGGCTGGTGAGGCACTGGAACAGGTTGCCCAGAGAAACTGTGGATGCCCCATCCCTGGAAGTATTCAAGGCCAGGTTGGATGGGGCTTTGAGCAACCTGGTCTAGTGGAAGATGCCCCTGACCATGGCCAGGGGTTTGGCCTAGATAATTTTTAAAGGTCCCTTGCAACTCAAAACAATCTATCATTCTACCTTTTTCAGAAATAGTGAAACCCAGAGTGCCCTTGCATCATATGAACTGAGGACTTTGGCTGCAGCTGCACTTGGTAAAGTCTGGGATGAATAGAAAGAAGAGGGAAATGCACCGTGCTCCTCAGTGCTAATCTTGATGTGAGCAGAAGCTGGACATTCATTTTCCAAAGTCAGGTTTGATTTCACTTTTTCTTGTTATAGCAAATTGTTCTGCATTCATGGGCTTACCGGCTTTTAAAAATATTTTTTGTTTCAATTGTGTTTAACCAGTCTAATCCCTCTTAAAGTATTTGATTTTGTATAGCACATACTTATGTTTATATATAGTCAGTAGTTATTGGGGGCAACAGGCAGGGAAAACGAAGACTAGAGTAGCACAATACATGGTAAAATTAGATGAAAACTGAAAAAAAAAGGGTGAGAGAGATGTAGTGCAGGTAAAAATAGAAGGGTTTAAGAGCTGTATGACAAATCAGTTGTACGGAAAAGGCAGGGAAAGTGGGGGTTTGGGGCTGGAACAGTGCTATTTTATTTAAAAGCAGTGCCTTTCTCACCTAGGACTGGGCTGCCAGCTGCACATGCCTCTCTCATGAGCTGAGATGTGACTAAGTCCCCTAGATGGTGTTATAGCACTAGAGTTCTTGGTTACCTCTTATTGCTTGTTCTGCACTCTCAAGGGACTAGCTGATAAAATAGGCAATACCCTAAAAACATCTTGTCTTTGGAGGGGTCACATTACGTTGGCAAATGTCACCCAAGCCAATCAGTTAGTATTGGGTTGTTTTTCTTGAGTAATAGTGTGAAATACAACCAGATTCTTTGAAAACTAAAGTTTGCTTATTTGATAGCTGTTTCTCAATTTTGTTAGTGTGTACTTAAATTCTTGTCTTTTATATCAAATAAAATGCTTCTGCAGAAACAGGGGCTTGTTTATAGTGGAGATCTGGCCATGCAGCTCATGTGCCAAATTTCTTTGAGTGGACAAGCTCTTCCAGCTGAGAAATCTTAATAGAAGAGCAGAGAGTAAGCTCACAAACATAACTTTCACCATAAATTGCATATTTCTGTGTGTCTCCACAGTCTGGGACTGCCCATCGTGTGTTCTTTGTGGTAACACATCTGTGCTTTCAAACCCTGGGGAGAAAAGCCTGCTGCTGAAGAAAGGCCAGCTATGTCCTTGTCTCAGTTATAAAGAAAAAGAAGACAGTCTTTGAATGGCCATAGGGGATTGCTATTTAATGTTATACAGTTTGTATCTGCAGCATAAGTTCCTACTAATAGAAGTTCCTTGGCTGCAGGAGGTGACCTTTCCATGCAGGTGTTTAGCTATCAGCATCGTGCCTAGGGAGTGCAGCACTTTTTAATGTGAAATGTTTGATCCATATGGGGAAATTTCTTTGTAAGCAGTTGATGTGAAACAGTCAGCTGTGTGTCTTAATAATAAGAAAGGAAGAAAGACTTGAACCTAAATTCCTTGTAAGTAACAGGTATCAGAGCCATGCTCGCTCAAACGCCATGGTGAGCTGGCACAGGCTGTCAAGTTTGGGTCTGAGGAAATCTTGTGGTCCCAAGCTGCAGGTGGAGGAGCTGAATGAAGTGGGAAGTCACTGCACTGGTGCCATCAGAGCACCCCCTGCGCTGCCAAATCCCTCCCCGTTCACACTTCCCAACCCTGCTCCAGGGCGCACTCCTGTCTTGCTATGGAAAATGGGTCTTTTTCCTGCTTTTTCCAGATATTACTCATGTATTTTAGCTTTCCTTTGGAAGAAGGGGCTTCCTTTCTATCATTTAATATTAATTACTTACACGGCTATAAGAAAATTGTTCCTGAGCTCTTAGAAAACATGACATCTCTGTCAAACCTGTGTACCCGTCAGCTCCTTGCTCCTCATTCCAGACATGGAGTTAGGGTTATCATAGAATCATACAATCATGAAATCGTAGAATCATAGAATGGTTTGGGTTGGAAGGGACCTTTAAAGACCATCTAGTCCAACCCCCCTGCAGTGAGCATGGACATCTTCAACTAGATCAGGTTGCTCAAAGCCTCATCCTGGCCTTGAACACTTCCAGGGATAGAGCATTGGTAACTGCTCTGGGCAACCTGTTCCAGTGCCTCACCACCCTCACAGTAAAGAATTTCTTCCTAATATCTAATCTAAATCTACCCTCTTTCAGTTTAAAACCATTACCCCTCGTCCTGTCACTACACTCCCTGATAAAGAGTCCCTCTCCATCTTTCCTGTAGGCCCCCTTTAAGTACTGGAAGGCTGCTATAAGGTCTTCCTTCCCTTCTCCAGACTAAACAACCCCAACTCTCTCAGCCTGTCCTCATAGGGGAGGTGCTCCAGCCCACTGATCATCTTCATGGCCCTCCTCTGGACTCGCTTGAGCAGGTCCATGTTTGAGGAAGGTGTGTATGTCTGCAGAGCCTCAGTTTCCAGGATCAGAGTGGTCAAAGTGACTGCTGCCACCTCAAGAAACTGCTGTTGGCACACTACAGCATGCAGGTATTACTGTAGCATCCTTTATACACTCATTCTGGAAGTAATTTATTCCTTTTGAGAACTAGCTACACCAAAACAACAGGTTTTAAAAAAAAAAAAACAAAACTGGGAGGTTTTTGAGTATTATATTTGATAGATGTGGTGTTACACTGGTGACTGGTCCTCGTCTCAGAAGATGACCAACAAAATGATATTTGCAGTCAGTGCCCAGCTGAATGTGTTTACTGCACGTGCTTTTGTTCAGATGGCAAGTGCCAGAGCGCCAGGTGGCATTCCCACGGGCAAGGCAGCAGCACGTGAATTTTGATGCACAGCTGGGGTTACTGCCTTTTATTGACTCACGCACCCATTTGCACTGCATTTGAAGAAGATGCAGCCTGACTTCTGGCCCTTAGGGAGAGGAGACGGAGAAGGAAGCGAGTGTTGACAGCTCAGAGATCGGAAGTGTTAAAGCAGTTAGTTTGGATACTGGCAGTGGCATGACTGCAAGGGAGGGGGGCTGCATTTTGCCCTGCAACCTGCACTGGAGGCTTTGCTCCCATAGTTAGGCTGCGACTGGTATTTGGATGAGCTGGTTGAAAGCTATATGTAATGCATATTTGTCCAAGACACAGTCATTTCTTTATTTTTTAGGGTAGGCATGAAGAGGCTGTCAAGGGAGCAGGGTGGAAATGCAGTAGGTGCAGGGGTGGCAGCTTGGGGAATATCATATCCTGCTGCACATCTTCTAATGACCTGTACTTGCTCTTTTTTTCCCCAGAACTGAGCTGAAGTAAGTGCTGCATTTGCTCCCCAGCCTAGTAGTGTTGCCATCATGGGGGTTTCACCCTCCAGTGCTTTGGCTTATTTGATCCTGGCAGGATTTGGCCTGGAGCTGAGTCACTGGTTTATTCAGCACAGTCCATTTATCTTCAGCCCTGTTATATGGATCTCATTTTCCAGCTGTCATCTTGTATGAAAATGCAGTTTGCAGGACAACTAAGTTAGTTAGACTTCATAAATTCTTCCTGTTTCATGGGAAAAACTGTGTATGTGTTTTAAAAAGTGGAAAACCCTCAAGCATGAGGAGATGTGTGGAAGTGGAGCACTGTTCCATCACCTCTGTGCCCCCTGGGGAGGGACATGGGTGGTGTGAAATTTATATGTGGATCTAGTTATAATATTGCTTGAATAATAAAACTGAAGGCATCTGAGACTGTCAGTGTAAAGGGGAGTATGTCCTAGGAAGGGGCATGTGCCAGGGGCCGGAGCAGAGAGCAGGGAGTTACCCCCAGGAGTACCTGGCCAGGGACACTGTCCTCCGGGGCAAGCAGGAAGACCTATCAGAGACAAACTCTTCCTCTGCAAACTGGATGCTGGAAATGTTTTAGCCTTTTCTTCATGTAGGTCCCAGAGGCGTGGTGATCTGCCAAGTGATGTAGGAGGTTTTAACAGGTAGACTTGACCCTGGTGCAGTACCATAACCTGTGCAAGGTGCCTGTCCCCTGGGCATCACTGTGTGTCCTGCCGGCCCTTTGGCACTGCAGAGCTTGAAGCCAGAAGGGGCTGCAATGTGGGGTGTTTCACCCGGGTCATGTGAAGTAGCTGACATGAGAGAATACTATAAAACTAATTAGCTTTTTCCATTCATCAGTAGATTAGAAATTAATGCTATCTATTGGTCATCTGACGGTGGATCAGCCATACGTTAAAATGTTTCTTAGTCTTCAAAAATAAGTGGGTGCTTAGTTATTTAGACAATGCATTGTACATTTTGTCAATGTATTAGTAATAGGAAAAGTTTGCCCCTATGTTATTGACACATCAACATTAAATGTTTCTTTACTGTTTTTCTCCCCATCTTCAATATCAAAAAAAGGATTATCAGCACTGTAGAAGTTCAAAGTCCAGCATAACTGGGTCACACCATTTGATTTGAAGTGACCCATCACTGTGACGCCTCATTGAAATCTGCCCATTCGGTTCAACTTCTGTGCATGGGGATGTCAGGGGCCAACTCCAGCACGGGCCAGGTTCCCACCTCGGTTATAGCCAGAAAGCCAATTATTTTCTTCAAACCGTCTAACAGCACGCAGGGATCATGCAAGGTGCAGGAAGTGGCATCAGGCATTATAAAAATCACAGTGTATAAAATGTAATAATGCATTATCAGCTCGTCAAAACCAGTTTATCTCTAAATCACTCCAAATTTAAATACGTTATTTCACAATTCACATCAGTGCTGGTGACTGATGCCCGTAAAGACCCTGTCAATGCAGACGGCTGGGTAATGGGGTTGGTGGCCCACCCTAATTCCAGCATCATGAGGTAAGGCTTTGCTAACACAGCTGCTATTATCGCCATGTCTGCCTTCCTTATTAGGGCAGTCTGAAGTTTAATTTCTACTTGGACCGCTTCAGACAAACCAGATCATCACTGAACTGGAAGATGGCAAAATCCTTACTGGTAACACTCGCAGCTGACCCAAACTTCAGGAAATGGGTAAAAGAGGAGGGAGGACAGCCTGCAGATGCTGAACAGCCAAATTACCTCCGGCCATTGCCAAATTCTCGCAGAAGAGCGGAAGGTAGTGACTCATCTGGTGAGCCTGGTTATACAGCATGGGGCTTTGCTCCTGCCCGAAAGCGTGTGGCTTTGGGGGGACCCAAGGGCAGCTCCAGTGCCTAGAGGGAGGGCATGGAGGAGCTGGAGCTGGGCTCTGCATGGCGGTACAGGGCAGGAGGACAACAGGCAACAGGCTCAAGCTTAAACATGAGAGGTTCAGGTAGGAGAAGCTTTTTCCCCATGAGGACACCCACGCCAGCTGCCCAGAGAGGCTGTGCAGCCTCCCTCCTTGGACGCTTTCAAGACCCAAGTGAGTGAAGCTCTGAGCAGCTGGGGCTGATCTTGGAGCTGATCTCCTGAGGTCCCTTCCAGCCTGAATTTTCCTCTTGTACTATGGAAATGTAAGCAGGCAGGAAAATATGAAGTAGGAGTAGAGGAGTTATTGTACCTCCTCATTTGGCAGTGTTGTGATAATTCTTGAGCTGTGATGGTTTTGGTAACCATTTAACACTGGGACAGTTTAGAGGTGAGTCACTGATTTAATGAAGTATTGGGAAAAATGCCTTTGTTGTGAGACTCTTAACGAGCTCATCTACTTAGCTTAACAAAGTGAAGATTGAGAGTCAGCTTTGATCCCTGCAGCTGTTTATTTGAGGAAGAAATTTGATTATGGACTTTCCAGTGTATCAGATAAAGTCTCAGCAAAATCCAGTAGCTTAAGTCAAAGCTACATAAATTGAGAAGAGTTCATTATTAATCATTAATAAATCATTTTAATAAGATATTTGATTTTTTGAAAAAAATTGCTGCAGGTCATGATCAGTCCTCCACTATGAACCATCTTTAAATCAAATATTTATTTAACAGATATGATCTACCTTAAAGGAGAATGCGTTCAGGTGAGTCCCATGCCCCACACGCTGCAAGCGGAGGCGGACCCAGGGAAGGCACACAAAGCTGCCTGGCACAAAACCGCGGCTTTGTCTCTGGTGGTCTATTTAGTCACTTGGACAGAGGTTCAGCAAAATACTTGGTCTTGCTGTAAGAGTGTAAATACTTCTATAATCAAAAAAACAGTTTAAATTACACTTAGTTCCCATGACTTGGTAGCATGGACAGTCCAGCTTTCCGTGCTTCACTTTCTATAACTGTCATATACAGATAATGACTCACTAAAATGCAGCATTTCATTATTCATCTCTGTATAATTAACAAAATGTGAAGCACTTTTGATGAAAGCCACATATGAACATTACTGTGTTGCAACTAGTTGACAGTCACAGGCTTAACCTGTATTTCAAATAATGCAAACTTAAAGTGAGCTCACAGTAGGAAACGCACACACTTTGTCCTCTGCATATTTAACCAGCACTCATGATGTACTCTGCTTTATAGAGCAGTTTTCATCACAAGGTTTAAATATATTTAAATATTAACTAATTGACTGCCCAGCATTTTTATGAGAAGGATGAGCAACAGTGAGGAAATGGTTTGATTTTAAGAACATGTGCTGAGGACCAGCACTACACTGAGCATAATTCCTGATGCTAACACTGGTCTCTGCGGCCCTGGGCACCATCTTTTCAAGGCGTTTTTTAATTTAGGAAAGTGTATTTAAATTTTAATCGACCTAGCGTTAGCTATTGTCACAATAATTGTCAGCAACAACAGTCGTCAGGGTGCCGCCAGCTGAGGTGTGAATGGGTATTGAGAAGCACAGATGGATAAGCAGAGTCATGAGAAATGACTCATCTGGAAGCTGTGGGAGGCAGGAATAGAGCCCTAACTGGGAATCGGACCTCCCAGGCCACCTTCCACGCTGATGGAGAAATGCGAAGACATTTTCTTCTTTTAGTCTGTGTCATTGTTACTGAGCACAGAGAAGTGATTTCTAATAAACTGAGAGCATGGCATCACCTTAAATGATAAGAATGTCTTAAATGTCATAGGTAACAGTGGATAATCTCACGTACGTTATACACCCATTCTGTTCTTTATCCTGATAGTAAAATCAGCCAGAGATGACCATGGGTGTTGAGGTTCCCCAGCTGCTAAACATCACCGCAGGATTCAGCACAGGGACAAATATATGAGATTTCTTCTTTTCCTTTTCACACTCTAGGAGCCTGAGCAGGTTCAGTGCTTACCTCCTCTGTGAGTTTTTTTTCCAACAGAAAACATATATATATATGTATATATATAAACTTTAAAGGTTTAATGTTTCTTATTTCTATAGGAAATTGGACGTAGAAAGACACTGCCTAGTTTTATACCAGTGGACGTCTTTCTCCTCCCAAGCCCAACAGATTGCTTACATGTGGATGCCGCATTCACAGTGTCACACACATCGAGTGCCTCTGTTCCTGCTGTTAGCACCACGTCCACCTCCCTGTCTCCTGACACAGCTCAGACATCTGCATGAGATGTGGGGTTGCTGTGGGCTCCGCCATTAGATGGTGAAGAAGACCGTGCAGCACCGGGAAGGAAAGCAGATCTTACAGGGACTGAGCCCATCTACAGTGTACTTCGGTTCACTGCGTAGGGATCCTAGGGTAGGACAGGATCCTAGGAATTAGCTGCTTCAAGTGCTCAGATAAATCTGAGCTTGAATTCACTTATATTTAGGAAATATAATATATGTAAGCACCTGGATATGCGTGCTTTTGTCTTCTGTGTTGTTTCAAGACCCCAAGTATCACAGCTGTGGTCTGGGAGAAATGCATCCCTTGGTTCCTTGCGTGCACCCTGAATGGCAAGGAGGGATTTACATCTGGCTGAGCAAATGTTTGGCATCTGCATACAGCCCAGTGAAGAGAGCCAAGCTAAGGGGGAGTAACTCTGTTCAGAGGGTGTCTGCCATCACCCAGCATTTTGAGAAAATACTCAATTCAAAACCAGGCCATATACCTGGACCGAATGGAAACATGCATGACTATTTTTAGCATTTCTTCATCTAATAAAACTTGCCTTGCCTTAACTATTTTACAGAAATTCTCATATTTTCAAAATTACAGATATATATTAAAATTCCAATATGGAACTTGCTGACAGAGTCGTTCGTTAGTTACATTGCAAAGGTTGCATAGCAATGCATGTTAACTTTTTTATTGCTTTAGGATGATCACAGTTCATTAAAAATAGAAGACATATTGCATATAGACCAATTTCACCCGTGTATCCTTAGATTTTAAAGGTAATTCCTAATACATGTCCCTCCTGGAAGAGAAAAATACAACTGTAGAATTCCTCTTAAAGTAATTCACATAAATCTGATTCCACAGTTTCTCACAGCAGTTCTGCATTGCTGCC
The DNA here is from genome assembly GCA_020745775.1 of Theristicus caerulescens. Taxonomy (NCBI): domain Eukaryota; kingdom Metazoa; phylum Chordata; class Aves; order Pelecaniformes; family Threskiornithidae; genus Theristicus; species Theristicus caerulescens. The sequence goes on along the minus strand of CM036559.1, from coordinate 120,882,404 downwards.
AACACAATTTGAGAGTGAAGTGTAGTAATAACCTTAATGGCCAAGAAACTCTATTAAATAGGTATTGCAACAGGTAATATATTCTGAAATACACGGAAGAAGTCTGCATTTGGATATTTCATAACATTTGAAATCAGAATTGAAAGCATCCCGGAGAAGAAAGATTTTCCTAGAATATAAACAAGAGGGTTGCCACACATCTCATATAGGTATCTGAGCTGTGAGTCAGGAGACAGGGGAGGTGAATGTGAAGCTAACAGCAGAGACAGAGACACTCGATGTGTGTGCCACCGTGAACATTCACTGCATATGCAGCCTCTGCATCTAAGCAATTTAGTGCTCCTGTGCACAAAATGCTCATCCACCTCCTGCAGCACGGGTTCAACAGGCACGAGCAGTGCTGCCTGTGCAGAAGCTCCCTTCTGATGCCCAAGGGGTCCAGGGGAGCCTTGGGGGAGCTGAGCAAGATGCAACTTTCCCCATGTGGTTCTTGGTGAATAGGAGGGTTCATTTGGGGGATGGGATGCTCTGCCCGGGCTGGCATTGGGCACAGGGAAGCCTTTCCCTTGCTTGAGCTGCCTGGAGGTCTTCAGGAGGATGGGGGGCATTGCCAGGCACAGCAAAGTCTTCTAAGAAAGCTTGCAGCTGCTGAAAAACTGCTCAACGTGCTTGTGGTCTGAACCTGTTGTTACTGTGCCTGTGTAAGGGCTGCTGGCTGTGAAGAGCATCCCTGATAGTTGCAGGAGAGGGTCTAACAGCTAATAGCTGCTCTTTCTCTGCTAGCATTCAGGGAAGACTGAAAGCCTTGGTGAGGGCTGGCTGCAAGTGTGGCTTTGGAGCCTGGGCCGTCGGGGACCATTCCTTCTGGAACAAGACAGAGCCTGTAAAAACAAATATTTAAATATATTTGCATATCTGCACACAGCATACACACCCGTGCACTCTGGTGAAAGAAAAAAAAATTACAAAGATTTAAATGCTTAGTCTCACTTGTCTTGAAAGATGACTAAATGTGGAAGGCACCACAGCAGGCATCCCACCAGGCACCACCCCAGTAGGTAGCACAGCAGGCACCACCACAGGCATCCCACCAGTGCATCTCGGCAGGCATGAGAGCAGGCATCTCACCAGACATCACTCCGCATCACCCCACCAGGACATGACAGCAGGAACCACAACAGCGTGGCGCTTTGCTGCAAGCCCTGCTTTTGAGCCTGGTGGGAGCAGCTGGGTGAGGAAGGCAGGGCGGCTGCGTGGGCAGACGCAGGCAGCATAGGTGACTGATCGCTCACCACATTAGCCTGAGTGAGAGGAGGAAGGGCTCAGGGAGAAGCAGCAGCCTCCGAGAGCATCCAGTTGTTGTGTTGGTGGAAAGAAGAGTCCTGAAGGTGTCATGCCTGCTCCTCAGCTGACTTTTAAGGAGCTTTATGCATATTTAGTCCAAAAACGGTAAAAAATGGCTTTCCTTCCACCGACTATATATATCACGTCCCCAAAAATACAGTTTTCCTAGTGAAATCGAGCCTCTGGCTGAACACGCAGAACGTGACCTTGGGCACCACATGCCCACCAGCGAAGGGGAGAGCAATCCTGCGACAGCACTGTGTGCAGGGATGGTATTTCCCTGGAGGTTGTCTCTCGCAGAAAAAAAGAAAAAAAAGAAGCAGTGGTGCAGATAAGAAATGACCATTTGCTTTTCACAAATGCCTTTTTCACAGAGTCTGGCTGGCTTGTGAGCACCCCATGCCCACGAACGTGGGGATGGAGCAGGCACGGGGAGCCAAGCCTGGAGCTGCCTGACCGGCTTCTCTGTTTAGTGAAGGGAATAACTTCATACCGTAAAAATGATTTTCAGAAATCTCACTGCAGTCTCAAGGCTGCCAATACAGTCTTGCTCCAACTCTCTCTTGCATTAGAGAGGGGAAAATATCTGTGTTATATTTAAAATGAGGAATAATCTGTTCTCTGAATTAGGACAGCTGAGGACTTTGTGTGCCTGGTGGAGCACAGCATCAGGAATTACAATATTTAAATTCACATTCTGGTGTCCAGGAGCAAACCTGACTAATGCCCTAAGATGTGGGGCATAAATAAACCACGTCTTACTCTGCAGGCACACACTTTTAACTGCTGGGTTCCTTTTCAAGGTTGCTTCTCCATTTACAGAATTTTTTTACTGTCTGTTTACAAGAAATTTCAAATCGTTCTTTAAGAAATAAAGTTACATTGCATCATGGGATTATTTTTGCTACATAATATGAATGTTGAATTACTAAAAATATATTACACTAAACTTTTTTCTGAGCTCGTTCTGTTTTTAATCTTGATACCGAGGTAGTCTTGGTAAGGAGACAGGCATTGGTACAGATGGTTTGGAAAATGAACCCTAAGGTCAATGCGGCGCAGCGTAGGAACAGATGAATACATTAAAACACACTGACACATGGGCTGGAAATGGAGGAAACGCTCCAGGCCTTGCTCTGGGCTCAGCTTGTACAACTCAAGAGAGTCATTATATTCTTGCTGTCTCCCCGCCACGGTTACTTGAAGGAGGGCTGTGCTCAGGCAGTGCCTGCAGTACAGATTTGGCTCCCAAAAGACCTAATTTGTAATGATGAACTAGGACTAAGCCTTTTTTGCAGGGAGTTTATACATTTCCAGTCCAGCCTTGCTGGACACCAGTGGGTTTCTGTCCAAACTATTTCCACATTGAAAGCACAGCGCTTGGCCGTGCAAATACGGCTCTAACGCTCCTACTGTGGTTTGAATTTTATGTACCATAAGCATTGCTATTCAGGTGATGAGTCCAAGGAGCTAAAAAGATCAGGTCACACATTTCAAATGGCAGTATTTTGTGGATTTCCTGTTTATATTTCAAATATTAGGAGGCTAACAAGTTGGTCATTTCATTTATAGATGGTTTTTTTCCAGTATTTGTCCACTCCTGCTGTTTTTGCAGTAGCTGTTTCCTGTATTTGACAACCTCCCTGTGTTTTATCCATGTGCTGGGCCAAGCTCTTTCCCCATCTCTTATCCACAAGGTGGTTATAGGAGAACGGATCCATATGTGACTGTGAGTTTAAATACTGGCACATGAACAGCCAACATGCTCTTAAACAGTAAGAAAACTTTCTGGAAAATATTTTCAAGAAGGAGTGAAGGGAAAAAGATAGCATGAGTTTGTTTATTTGAGGGCCCGGAGAATTGTCAAGGCCCAGGAATACCTGTCCTTATTAATATATCAGTAAGAGATCTCTCAATATCCAAATTTATTTCAGTTCTTAGTATCTTGCTATACCCAGCTGGATCAGAAGTTCTTTAAATCAATGTGATGGGGCTATTAAACATGTATACTTTATGCAAAGATGATACTTGCACTTGTGTGCTTTCTTTTCAAATTATTTTCAAAAGAATTCCTTTCAAAATAAGTCAATTCATTTCAAAATAAGAGTGAGTGGGAGTTCTAACAGGATAAAACTGGGTTTGACTCAATGTTTTCATTCCCTGATAACATTGCAGCATAATAATTTGTGGATCAAGGAAAGCTATGGGATCTTCAAGCATCAGTATCCAATACTTGACATTTTAATTGAAAGAACCTACTTTTACAGCAAATGGCTAAATCGCAGAGGTGGTGAGGACCAGGAGATGAATGTCACCTCGCAATATCTCACCTTGCATTTCATCCATGGCCCGAAGGCTCACGCGTGGCTCTGGGCTCTGCCCTGGCTGCCCCAGGACAAGCGCTGGGTCCACCAAGCACCTGACTTCTAGGGACCCTCACTCCTGCCTGGGTGCAGCCCGTCAGCACTCGGGCTGTCGGAGCTGCGTGCGTGCCTGGGCATGGCAGCCTCTCTGCTGCTGACAGCAGGTTTTCCCATGCTGTAAATTGGCTAATAACAGTAAAATTTCAAAAGCTTTTTTTTTTTAACCACAGAGAATAAATAAAGCCAAAAATCTGAATGTGAGGATGGTTTTATTCAGGACAGGTTTGAATCCAGCATCTAATTTAGCCAAGATACTTTGAATTATATATAGATTTAACATTTACTCTTCAGAAGCTTAAGGTTCCTTAAAAGGTCATATTTCAATTTGTATTAGAACATGCCGTGTTGGCTTTCTGCTCGTGGTTTTTTGCACGTATGAGCGCTTAAGGTAAAATGTTTTCTACTTCCAAAAGCAGCAAGTGTACAGACACTTAATAAAAAAATGTTTTCTTCGTGCCCATTTCTGGCCAGTAGGAATTTTTCCTCTCTCTGTAGAGCAGCAGCAGGGTAGAGGCATTCAGGCTGATTTCTTGAGGTTTCCAGCTCAGATTCTCCAGAGAGCAATGAATATCATAATAATACAAAATTATTCTTCATGTTCAGCACCATTCTGGAACGATTTGCCTGTCTAACTCATCACGCCGATCTCAGCTGCCCACTTTGCTTTTATGAGTTTTGGGAAATCAAAACACAAACCAATTTTTGCTTTAGCAATCATAACTTCAACCAGACAAGAAACAAAGCATGTGCGAGTCCTTCTCCCTCCCCCGTCAGATTTAGAAGAAGCGTGATTGAAGTTAATGGAGTAACACCTGCGCTATATCTACTAGAGTAAGCCAGAGGAGAATGAGACCCGTGATAGTTACTCAAAATTTTACAAGAGTGGTCTGTTTTTGACTCTGTTAAACCAGGTATGGACCCAGCTATGTCATGTCAAAGGTTCAGTGCTAAACTGAAAGGTTCATCGGCTTAAACATGCAGCATTGCACTGGTTGCATTAAACTGGCGCAACCCTGGTGTGCATAGCTCTGACAAAAGTGGCTGTAATGTAATTTGAGGGTCCACACCAATTTTTAGTTTATTCAGATTTAAATGGGTTGAATAGTAGAACTTTGCCAATCTGATATGTTTTGGTTCAAGTGGGCCGAGGACATCTGCATGCAGGTCCCAGCCAGCAGATGCAGAGGTTGTGCTTCTCAAAGCAGGGCAGTCGCCTGCGCGGTCTCTCCGGAGGAGGTCATCTGTTTGCAGCCGAGCTACAAAGCCACAGCTCCTGCCTTTGAAGCAGCCCTTAATGAAGCTCCAAAGTAAAGCACCTGGAAAAACCGGTACAGTCCCTACAGACATGGAGCTGTAAAGAAAAAGTCAACTCTGAAGCTGAGAAAGTGTGAAGTGTCTCTGAACTTAAGCTGAAATCACTGTACAGTGATTTACACGATAATGCAAGGAAAAGAATTGGAGAATGGAGAAAGAGGATGAAAATGCATGTGTGTAAGACAGACACAGCTATGCTACAGAAAGAAATGCTGTCTTCCACCCTATCCACCAGCAGCAGATAATTTCAGGTTTATTAAAATTACCTTCTGCTAACTGCAGTCCAGAGAATAGCCACAGTCTCCCACTTGTTTCTTGAGAGGTTTGTGGATGACTCAACTGAAATGTGATATTTTGGTTTAATGGTAGGCAAAGGAACATCATTTTTGTATCACGCCAAGCTGTAGGGAAGAGTTTCGCTCTGGAGCCAGCTGCTGCCTTGTGCAGATGCATCCATGGAGCATCCCTCTGCCACGCTTACTGACACGTCTGTCTGCCTGAGCACACCAGCAGTAAAAACAGACTAAGGAAATACCCAAAAGGAAAATACAGCACATCTAAAACTCCGGGAGAAAGTGAAATTTGCAGAATGCCATCTCTTCCTGGGAAAACCCTCATAGCTCGTCAGCATGCTTTACCTAGAAGGCACAGGAGGGGCACACACATGCTTAATTTAGCTTTGCAAATATGTCAGTAGGCACAGGATGGAAATCTACCTAAAGTTTAAGAAGTGGAAAGAATTTAGAAGATCCTGACTTTTAAACACAAGAAATATAAACCACAGCTGCCTGTAGGGGCCCCAGCTCCAGCCCTATAACTCCTCCAGCACAGGGACTGCAGGGAGTGGCCTTCTTCTACCAGCTACAGCTCATCTAAATTGGTCATTTGAGTGCTGGTGTCATTGAAGTGAGAGAGAGATGCAGCTTCTGAAGGTGATTCAGCCCATCCTAAGTCAGGAACTTGGTGTGATTCATCTCATCCTGAAAGTAGGCACCTCCATTCAGGTGGGATGAATTTTACAGCTTAAATCAGGTGAAGCTAATCCCACCTGTATACCCCTTCCAGATTAGAAAGCTTTGAAAGCAGTCTGCAGTTGTAGGTCTATTTTAGGTGGGAATCATCTTGCCTCTTTAGGACATTCAGAAATTGGGTATCCAAGACAGAAGTAGTTGTCTTCAGCTTTCTTTGCTATCAGCAGAGAAGAATGGGCACCTCTGGAGGGAGATTCATCCATTTTAAGAGAGCTGGTAGGCTGGTTGCCTGAATCATCCTTTGGAAATGCTAGCTGCCTTCTGATAAGGCAGGTCACTGTTAACAAAAACTGCTTAAAAATAAGAAAAGAAGGCCTTTTGGGAATACAGAAAATATTTTATGAGCTAGAAATACAGGGGTTTGCTAGCAGGTGGAGAACCTGGGACCAATTCGGTAGTTGCAGATGCACTGCTGGAAGCATTCAACAAAAGTGCGGTGGAGGTTAGCCCAAAGCTGACTTACACGTGTGCTGCACAAATAAAGCCCCACAAGTTCTCTGATCTTGGACAAAATAGGGAATGTGACTCCCAGAGTAGCCTCTAAGGATGGGACTTCAAACACTGTTTGATTGGGCTATTGGCACTGTGTTGGATGCCGCTTCACAGGGTTGACACCTGAGTTGAGGTGTCTACCTGGGAGCTGGCTGTCTAGCCCTGCATATATACATGCATATGTATGTATATACATACACACAGAGAGAAACCAAATGGACTGACATGGAAGGAGCTGCTGAAGCTCACTTTATGCTCCAGCATACAGGTTAGAAGAGCAAAGAGATGCGGCTGGTTGCACAGGAAAGACTCATTTTCTCCACTGAAAGCACTGGGTTGGTCGATGGGAGGAGAAGCTGCTGTGCTGTGCCATGTGTAATTTATATTGCCGGTTATTCCAGGCTGAGTCTGTGCTTGTGCACTCAGAGTTAGGAATTTATGTTGGTAAAAAAAGCAAAGCAGTTTTATCTGAAATAGGTATTTCTGTATCAAAAGTTCATTGGCATGTGGCATAACAATTTAGTTTTGTGCCCAGGTACTGTGTAGGTGAAGCTGGTGGGAAGTGTTGGTTGCCCTGTCACTCGATAAATGCATTTTTGTTAGCTACAGGCTAACCCATGGGTAGGTAAAAATGGTGTATGCTCTACTTTTATGGATGATGTGGTGTTAACTTGGCCAAAGTTTTCCTAGCTTTTTATTATTAAATTGCATGCAAAAATCCACATATAGCAATCAAAAATGATAGAGTGCTGCATACTGAGCAATAAGGAACTGTCATTGTTAAAGTTGTGTATCCTTTGCCATCTTCTACATCTTGCTGGAGGAAGGGGTTTGGGTTTGCTTTTGTATTACTCTTAACACAAGATTACTGAGACAGCGCTACAGCTTTAGATGTGCTTGTGACATCTTTTAAACCTAGGTAATTGTACTAATGTGTCTTAGAGCTCTGTAATTTCATAATGAAAGAAGACAAATTAAAGGATATTTGTTTCTATTGACAGAAAATACATATTATAATCCTTTTGAAAAGCAGCACAGACTTTTTAGCTGTGGAATACACAGATGCAGTTAATTACACAACTAATTTTCCCGCAAAGTTGTGCTTCATTTATTTCTGAGTAGTCCCTGTGATTTTAATAGGCCTACATGTTAGAATAAAATTAAGCAGATGGATGTTTGCATGTCACAGCCTTAGAGGGCCAGTATATAACAGCCAAAATGTATAATACATCTCAGTGCTGTATATACAGCTTATGACTGCTCTTTTAAAAATGGATTCCTGGGTTAGAAAAGGGGATGGGACTGAACTATTTAAACGAAAAGAGAACATAGGCTTAAGAACAAATGGGCATAAACTGCCCATGAATGTATTTAGATTGGAAATGAGAAGAACGTCTTTAACCATCAGAAGGTGACAACAGCCTTCTAATAGGAAAAACAGGTTTAGAGGATGAAACTAGCTGTGAGATATACCTTGGTTGGTTTAGCACAATCTCGTGATTCCCTGTGGCAGATAGCAATGGAGTATGATGACCCAGGAGCTCTGCTCCAGCCATCTTCTGGTTCTAGTATAACATAATGAGTGCTTTTAATGTAAATAACTTCCATGGTTCTTCACAACAAGTGCTTGGATCCACTCTAATCACCATCGAGCTCATTATGTTCAAGTACTTCAACATGAAAGCTGTGAGGTAGAATCAGGTCCTCTTCTGCAGAGGTAATTGGGCTGGTGGAAATGACTGATGACCTTCAGTGACTACAGCGGGAGATGGGAAGATGAAGGCGCTTGCAACATGTCCCCAAGTGTGAGCGGCATCAAAGAGAACACATTAATCAAAGGAGGAACAAAAGAGGGCAGAAGAATGACTGATCTGAGAACACTGCCTCTTGCTCGTTAGCTGGAGAGTCAAATTGCAGCAAACATCCTCAGCAGTCGCAGACTGTGAAAAACCGGGGGATGATGCACAGTGAAAGGTGGTTGTGAAACAGGTGAATTAATGTCTAGATGGACAAGTAGCAACGCTGGAAAGAAGATGAAAGTGGTGGTACCTGGTCCTTGAAGATGTCAGGTGTTTGTACCCCAAGAGTGAAACATGGGCTTTTCTGTGGAAAGTAGTTGAATTCTGCACTGAAAACTACTCCAGATTTTTGAGAAACACATCACCCCCTGTTGTAGTGAGCATATTATTCCCCTGCGCAGTGCTGATACGGGCCCATCTGGGCTCAGCTGGGGGGGATACCCTCAACTTGACCCTCCCACATCCCATGGGCATGGAAGACCTTCACAGGCTGAAGCAACGGTGATGATTTTCCTCAAGACAGAGAAATTTGGAAATGCTGTCAGCAGCCCTTCCACATATCCAATAAATTTGATTAAAATCTGAAAAAAAAATCGTTATACTAATAATAAGCGCTATAACTTGTTGGCCAGATTACATTACTCTTAGGCATCATTAATGTCAGAAACAAGAGGCTGGACTTGAGTGCTGTCAGCCTGCTCAGCTCCACTGCCTTTTGGTACTAGCACAGGCTAGGGACGAGCACTGAGAAAGCAATTAAGGGTTATCTTGTTTCCCACGGTCTGGTTTGGAATTCGCTGCTTCCCATGGCTGCCGTTTCACCGGCTGTTTGGTGGCTGCAGAGCTGTTCCTTCAGGAAAGCAAACAGATGGCTCTTTCCTTGCACCTAAAATGCTCCAGTCTCTATTATTCAGGCACCAGACAACTGCAGCAAAACAAGGCAGTTGCTCATACAAGATGGTATGCTCAGAAAGAGAGAGATGCTGCTTCTGGTTGTGTCGAATGTGAGTGTCCCACAATCTCCATACTGAAGGTACATGAAAATTCAAGGGTATTATTGCAGTAGCTTCCTGGGATGTTCTTCACACAAGGATTAGAGAGGGCTTTGCAAGAAGCAACAAGGAATCAAGAGAAAAAAATAAAGTGTCCATGAAAGAGACCATCAACTGTAGAAGCCATCTTCTGTAAGTATTGAGGTTGCCAAAACCAACCCGAATTGCAATTACACCCCTACAGCTTCCACCCACCTGTACAAACGGCAGACAGACTTGGGATTCAGAGACTCTTCTTGGATTGTGGAGTTTCCCCTTCATCTTTTGGGGGAGCTGCCTCTTTTGTGACTATTTCCCATTGCTTTCCTTTGGAGGTACGCTCCTCTCGGGGCTGGGCTGGTCGGTGAGAGCTGCAGCATCCCCTGGAGAAGGGACACGGTGGCTGTAGGAGGCTCTTGGGGGAGTCCATGGGCTGGGAGCTGCTGAGCATCACCTCCCCTCCCACATCACCGCCACGTGGGGAGCATCTCACCCTGCAGCCTTCCGCCCCAACCAGTGGAGCAGGAGCAGCGGCTCCATGGGGCTGTCTGATTTCAGGAGGGGTCCTCACGGCCCCACCATGGGCAAGCCCAGGGAGGATGTTTGCTTTTGTGCCACAGCAACGCACGGCACACCTTGCTGGGGGGTTATTTTTGGAGGGGTGATGTGGTGTGGCAGTGGGGCTGGTGCAGAAACTCCTGGCTCCATCCCCTGCCTTGTGCTTGGGGTGGGAGGTGGTTGCAGGGTGCTGTCTCTCTCCTGCCAGCCTGGCAGTAGCTTCCCTCCAGACCATTTTAGGACTGTGCTAATCCCCTAAATTTAACCAGTGATGTCAAAGGCTCATGTTAGCTCCCTGCACCGAGTCCTGCACCCACACACACTGACATGAGCCAGGAATAACTCCACCACCACATAGGTTTGAATCCCATCCCACGCAATGCCGCCTGATGCCCATTTTCATAACACAGACCCCTGAGCCGTCGCTGTGCAGGTGGAGCAGCACCGGAGCTGGGGGGGAAGGAGATGCTGGGGTTGGGCAAACTCACTGCAAGAGAGCTGGATATGGCCAACAGGGTAAGGAGAGACCTCTGAAGGTAAGCTGGAAACAGAGCGGTGTCATTTATTGATCCAGCAGTGCCCAGAGAGCAGGCATGGGGACGGCTGTGTTTGGTTTGGCTGCTGAACTGACAAATTGGAGGAGGAAAGAAAGCCCACTCCGGTGTGGATTTATATGGATGTTACTTCTTTTGTTGTTGTTATTTTTGTCATTAAAACTGCAAAGGAAAGAAACAAAAGTTCTGTTCAAAACAAAGTGTTGGGTGGGGCTGGAGATGACTGTTTCCACTTCGGGTGCTGGTAAAGGAAAACAAGGGAAACAAAGGGCTCATTTCACAAAAATGCTGGGAGAGTGGCAGCCCCCCGGCCAGCCTCCTATCCACCCCCTCCTTCCCTTCCGGCCCCCGCGAGGCAGCGGTGCATCGCCCCACCAGTGTTTGGGACACGGACAAGCTCCCACCCAACCACATCCCTGAGCTGCCCTGCGAGGTGGTGCCCAGAAAGGCTTTCCTAGGAAAAAGTGTCTCTTTTCAGACAGAATTTGCCAACCGCAGTGGGATGGCCTCATGCCTGGTGTGGCCCTCTGTCTCCCTTTGCCCCGCTCTTTTGGGGGAGCGCAGCGCTTGCAGCTGGGCAGATGCTGAGCAGAAGACAGGCCCCGGTGTGAAGACCTTTCCTCCACCAGTTCAGAAGAACTGGTGAGCAGGACGAGCTGAGAGGAATGGGAGTTTTGACATGAAGGTATTTCGGTGGGGCATTGTTGTTTGTGAGGATGGATTCATTTGCTGCTATTAGGGAAAAGCGATCACAGCCACGTGTGGTGTTTTGCTGCCTGGGCAGGACACAGGTGGGCAGAAGGCTAGAGCCGAGTTAGCACAGGACAACCATCACCTCTGCATTTCGGTCTGGCCGCGGGCTGTTACACACCCGCTGAAGCCTGTAGCCCTTCTCGTCTCCCAGAGCCAAGTGGCAGAGAGCAGCCGCAGCGGGGATGGTGCAATCTTGGCTCAGGACCCGCAGACATGATGGGAAATGTGTGGAGAACATTCCCTGGGAGTAAAACAGCCTGAGCTATGGCTGGGAAGAAACACTTTTCTAGCTTTATCCTTTTTCCCAACTTCTCAGGAGGACCAGATATCATTTTTATATTTTTTGATTTATTGATTTTGTTGGGAAAAGAGTTAGAGCCCGAGATTGTAAGCAAGGGGTTAAGGATGTGGGAAACTCAGGCCTGAGATCTGCATTTGAAACAGGCCATCTGAGGTCCCACCATTGCCCTGCCCTAACCGCTAGCTGCTGGCACCTCCCAGGTGACATTTCCATGCGTGGAATTCCAGCCTGAGAAATTTTTCCTGGCAGAAGCTGTGTTGAAAGTGGTACATTCCCGAAATGAGGGGAAAAAAAAAGGATTGATTAATTAATATCTTCCAGGGAAATACCAATTTCCCTGGCAATTGGGAGGCAGTAGGGTTGGTGTAGGAGCCACGGGAGGTGCTGCTGACCCCCTTGTGTGCAATGTCGGGTGGATACAATGTTGGGTACCTCCTCTTCAATGGGCAGGGAGCAGCCCTGGGGCCTCTGTGTGTCCTGGCCACTGCTGACACAAATGACAGCCCTTTGGAAAACTGTGGAGGCTGGCATGCAGGCTCCAGTGCCTGGGAAAAACACAGCAGTGGAAACCCCACCAGCACAGCCCAAGCTGCAGACAGCCAAGAATGAGCTGTTATAGCTTGCTCATGGGGGAAAAGAGGTAGATTTGGTCTCCTTCAGTTCCCATCCAGGGAACATATATAATGTTTCATCCTTCATGAAAAAAATCTTGGAGGAAAAGCCTAATTCTTGGCATTTCAGATGATAACCCAAGCTGTACATCCAATGTGGTTCCCTGTCCCCATAGGAGGGCAGAAGGTGGCTTTGCAGAGAACCCTGCCTGCTCGGTGGGGAGGGAAGAAACTGAGATATGGAGGGAATCAAGGAACGCCAGCAAGTTTCTTTGAGCTGTAGTGATGGCGAGCTTGGGGTAAGTGGTTACTGGGAGGAGGGAGAAGGGAAAGGGCAGCGTCTGTCACACCATCTATTGGGGAAGAGCCATGGGATTGCTCCATGCCCTGGAAGAAGGTGCCTTCAATTTGCTCAGACCCACTGGGCACACTTCCTGCTTGTGGGCTGCAGAAAGAACAGAAAAAGGCTTGAGAGCAGTTGTTTTCCTTGAGGGAGAGACAGACAGGTGAAATTTAATGTATTTAATAGATTTTAAAGCTTATCTTTCATTTATGAGTGGTAGGGAAAAAAAAAAACCCAGGCCTCTGAAAACAGTTCATGTCCAAGTTGTCTCTGATTAGAGAATCACAGTGGCCAAAGTGGGTAGGATTGCCCATTACGGTGAGCAGCCTGGTAAAGCCACAGAAAAGTTGTTGGTGCTAAAGGAGGTGTCTTCTTGGCTATTAAGAAGTGTAGGGCAGTTATTGTGTATTGTACAGTAAAAAGCTATCCCCATATAGCTATCCCCATACACTCACTTTGTTGCAACTCGGGGGTCTGGTCTGTCATCTCTTGAAGTCAACAAGGAGAACATCGCTGACCTGAGGAGGTCTCTCTTTGCCCTACACCTGGAGCTGTTTCCATTTGAGAAGTGCTACCCACCGAAGTTGGATTGCTGATGAATTTTTCAGTAATGTGAATGATTTTTTTCAGTGTGAAAGTAATAATTGGCTGTGTAATACCTCAAGGGATGATTAAATCACCCGGTGTCTCAGTCTCCAGGATGCAGCTGGACACATCCTGTTAGACGCTGTTCTTCCATAATTGACCTGAGCAGACTTTCTTTACGGTTGTTCCTCACTGATAGCTCATACCGGTTACACGGCATCACTGTGTTCGTCAGAGTCTCCTGTGAATCACCAGACCCTGGGGTGGATAATTGTTACTTTGGTTCCTTGCTGAGAGTTTAAATAACATGCACAAATCAAAAGCCCCTTATTGCTACAAAATGCGAGTCTAAAGAATCCTCAAGCAGGAATGTGAAAGGAGCTGGCATGCTTCACGTTTCAGCTGGAACAAATGCCACTGCAATGCTGATGTTTTTATGGTGGAGACAGTTATGTTTTCTTAAGCAGCAAGCAGACCTGGCTGGAAAATGGCATTTCTCTTTTATGAGATATTTAGAAGTTTCAGCTTTTGGTTTTGTTCTGATGTGGAGCAAAACCAAGGTCTTCTCTAGTTTTTCACAAGAACTGAAGAGAGTGAGGCTGGGGCTTGGTGACAGGGACTCACCTCCCGCTGTGCCACATCGAAGACTGGTGGCCAAGCCCTTGCCTAGTGTAATTAGTGGTGGGGGCTTATAACTGTGCCATCCTCATGCCCTGAGCAGCCCTGGCTCCTCCTGTGCCAGGGGCAGAGATGATCCTGCATCAGGTGGGGCTGAGACCTGAGTGCATCCAGGTCCTCCTGCAGTTTAGAGGAGGGACCTGCAGAGGATGCGGGGTGGGAGGTGACCGCAGCATCTCACTGCACAGTTCACAGGGAAGGGTGGGCAGCCAGGAGAAAATTGGGAGAAAGTGGCCAATGGATGCATTTGTTTGACCCCAGTGGCAAGACGTTTGGTGTCTGTGCCACCACTGACCCTGGGGACTGAGATCATACCCTCATAAATTGGGACCGGACTCTTGGGGGTAAGGAGACCTATTTCTCTTAGAGAAAGGAGGAGGGAGATTTATTTCTCTTCTCCCAACCACCACAGCAGGGCTTTCACTCTCCCTTTTATGTGGTAGACATGAGCAAGCTTGTGGCTAACTGTCATCTCGAGGTCCCGCTTGGTCTGCTCTGTAAATATCCCAGCTTACGCAGGCAAGACTTGAGTGTTCTCTCTTCTACCCATGTGAAACCATCAACAAGCATCTCTGTGTCTGTCCAACATGCATGCCACAAGGCCAGGTAGATGGTCAGCCAGGACCCGGGCGCCCTGCATCAGCACCTCCCAAGTGCTGGCATCTTTCTCTGACGGAGCTGGGGCACCCGTCAGCCCTGCTCCCGCAGCCCAGGGGAGGCACGCCAGGTGCCGGCAGAGCTAGGAGCGAGCGCGGGCTTGCCTTTGGATGGCGAAATACAGGACTGGGGGAGGTCAGAGCCGTGTGTGGGTGAGCTGCAGGGAGCAGAGGTACTGGGTTAACCCTGAACTGAAGGAGGACGGATTAGAAGCCAGACCAAGTGCAGGATGCCATATTCCCTATATGCAACCAGATAAGAAGGGAAGCATAAGACACCCTTTACAAGGGCCGCTGCGGTCTGGTTTTGCCACATATCTCCTCCTGTAGTTGCCAGCACCACCACTCACTCACCCACCAACCCCTGTTCTGCTCTTGTCTGATCCTGGGGAAGCCATTTGACAAGGTGCTGGTTGGATTCCTCTGCAGAGCTCTGATTTTGTTTAGCACAGAATGGCATTCCCAAAAGCAGCTTCCTCTGAAGACAGCACTGTAAATATGTCTAACTCAGTCCTCTGAAAAATACTGCAGCTTAAAAAAAAAAGCTAAAGTGTTTCCCATCTGCCAGCAGAGATCCTGCCTGAGCCTCAACTGCATTGAACAATGTACTCAGGTTTTTGAGCAAAGAAGCTTCCTCAGCCTGCTCTTGTCCTTCACCAGGGAGAAAATTATGATGATTATGGCTGTGGTGTCCATCAGGGTCTCAGTGAGACGGAGCTCTGCTCTGACTCTCCCACCGCCCAGTAGCCCAAGAGCTGCTGCCTGTCTCTGCCTGCCCCACAAGTAGCCTGAGACTCCCTATTGCCGTGGCTGGCCCGGGACTTATCTCCTTCCTCCCACCAGCCACCCTTCCCTCCTCTCCCTCACTCGGCACAGGTAACCCAGCAGTGTTACTGAATGGGAGAGCATGATGTGCCCAGGGCATGGGGACGGGGGACAAACCAGCCCTCAGCCACGAGGCTCCGTTGCTGCTCGAGAGGCAGTGGTGCAGCACCCCACCAGTGTTCAGGACATGGACAAGCTCCCACCCAACCTCATCTCTGGGCTGCCCTGCGAGGTGGTGCCCAGAAAGGCTTTCCTAAGAAAAAATGTCTTGTTTTCAGACAGAATTTGCCAACCACAGTGGGATGGCCTTTCTCATCCTGTTGTCTGGTGTGACCCTCTGTCTCCATTCACCCCACTCTTTTGGGGGAGCACAGTGCTTGCAGCTGGGCAGATGTTTAGCCAAACACAGGTCCCAGTGTGAAGACCTTTCCCCCCCAGTTCAGAAGAACGGGTGAGCAGGATGTGAGGGACAGGAGTTTTGACATGGGCACCCGGGCGTAAGGCTCAGGCAATGTGTCTGGAGAAGGAACAGGAGGCTGGTGACATCCAGCACCACCCCGTGTCCCCAGCACAGGGTGGGAAGAGAGGAGAGACACCCCCTTTGTGTGTAAACCCTTCTGCAGCAGATGCAACGCTGTGGAATGACTGCTCATCGCTGCCTCGCCCTGTCTCACCCAGGAGCTTGGCTTGGGCTGCAACTATCCACTCCACTTTTCTGCGAGGCGGATCGGTGCTGCCGGCTGTAAATCTTCTGGGGAGCTCATGACTCACAGTGTAAGAGCCATGTAGCGCTGTGAATTACGCGGCGCCGGCTGCTCACCTTTCCGAAGGCAGTTTTGGCTCCCCAGGATGTTTGTGCAGGAGCGAATGAGCCTGTGCCATGGTGGGGCGACCGCAGCCCCGCACAGACACGCCGGGAGGAGGGTAAGAGCGTGCCCCGTGTCAGCAGGCCTGGAAAAGCCATCAGGACTGGGTGTCGCTGTAATTACAAGCCTGCTATGTTGGATTTTTTTTGAAAAAACAAGCTTAATCCAAAGCCTCCCTTGCACATATGTCCATCGGTTGACTTCTGTCCAAGCGGAGTGGTTTCTCCAAGTGTCTCCCACTACAGAGTTGAAGCCTTGGGGCATCCCCATCCTCGGGGTGCGTCCTGGGGCACCAGCACCCCAGGGGCTTGGTGGGAGAGCTTTGACACTGCCAGGACTGCTTATCCTGCTTTGCAGCTGTGGTGGGTGAGCCTGGATGTGAGGATGGCCTCGGGATATCCCAGCACAGCCAGAGCTCCTCTCAGCTCCTCACCTGCGCACAGGCGGTGGTACAGCCCGAATCTTTCACTGTGCCACACACCGGCTGCCGCCGCAGCTGGCACCAATTGGCACTGTGCTGGCAGTCCCCAAAATGCCTCTTGGTAAGAGCTCGGATGCTTTTTCCTTTGTGGTCAGAGCTGAGACATGCCTCTGGAAGAGGTGTGGGAACACAAGGTCTTTGAGGGTCTTTGCTCCCTGGCTGATGTCTGCTGCTCCGGGACTTGCTGGCTTCCTAAATGCACAGGCAGCCTGCAGCCCACCTCATGCCTGGCAGCGTCCCAACCTCACGCCACACAAAGGTGCCAAGCACAGCCAGATACTGTCAGAGGCATTAGGCAATGCTGGCCAAAGCCAGGACGGGGTGACAAAACTGAGCCCCAGCTGAAAAGAGCAAAGGCCACTGGTCAGAGTTGGCTCAAAGGCTGCACAGCACATTTCTCTCTGTCATTCAGTGCACATGGGTACTTGAAGCCCTCCTGGTCCTGGGAATGGGAGCTGTTTGCCTCCCAGGTATGAGGTTTTCTGTCTAACGTGGTGGCTGGAAGTCCTTCACAGCTGAGCTCATAATTTTGAAATCACCTCCTGAGTACTGTAAGCTGTCAAGAGAGATGATGGATGGAGCTGGTCTTTTGAGAGACAGAGCAAAAACCAAGATCTGTTCACATCTGCCTCAGGTGCATGGACTGCCTATGCTCAAGTGAGCTTGCTGCTGTCACGCACGAATTGGAGCTTCACTTCTGAGATGTCCTTGTTATAAGCCACCTGGGAAAACTGGCAACTCTGACAAAACATTGCAGGGTGTGAACATCTGGATCCATTTGCTCCATGGTAAGCCCATATTCTTCCTTGCGAGAAGATGGTGTAATCAAGGCCCCCTTCACTGTTTGCTCTCCATTCTCAGACTTCTCTCCTCCTTTATGCTGGGCACAAGGGGCTTCTCTGGGAAGCCCACCTATGTGGTATCCCATTCTCTCATGGTATCTATTCCTCTTCTCAGATTGCCTGAGGTGGCATTTGATCATGGCAGAAATCCCTTTCCTGGTGTCACCTTTCCCCAGGTGCTTCTGACTCAACGGAAAACCCAGGAAGACATCCGCCATCCTTATCAAGATGTAACTAGCCCAGACACTGCCGCATCACATCATTTTTTCAGCCCGTATCACCGATGACTCAACCTCCATTAACAGCACTCATCAGGGACTATTTCACCCTACCTTTCCTCCTGGCCAGAGGCCACCCCATAACCTGTGCAACCCACTGAACTTCAGATCAGCTCTTCCAGCACTGTCGCTGCTTTCGAGACCGTGCTGCTCCTTCTCCTTGGCTCTCCCTGCTCAGGCTGCTGCAAACTGCCCAGGAAGGCAGGAACGAAAGCAGACAGCCCAGCATCTCCATTAGCTTTGACATTTGGGACACATGAATTAGCAAAGCCTCTGTTCGAGGGGATCTCCTTGCAGGGCTACTGCCAACGGTCGAGGGATTTACATGGCCAGTTGTTTTTTTTTTTCCCTCTGCTGTGCTTCCACGGGTTACTTTCCCAAAGATAATTATATGACTCAGGAAGACAAACGCATACCTCGCATACTTGCGGGAACCATAATGCCGATAGGTGGTGTAGAGCATTCTGAAGCTCTTTGAACACACAAGAGCAGCTGAATTCCCGTGACTTACCTACCCAAACCAAAGCAAGTCCAGGCAATGGCTGCATAGTTTTCGTGGAGCCCTTACCCAACAGAGAACAAACATCTCCCCAAGAAAGCTTTGGTCTTGCAGCACCAAGGCACGGATGCTTTTTGTCACCAGAGAAATCACGGGTGTTTTGTCAGGTAAGATTTACCATTTCTATTTTACCGTTTTTTGAAAGATCTTGTCTAAACTGAGGCTGGAACAGGAACATTTTCTACTATGAATGCAAAAAAAAGGCAGTCGTGTGCTTTCTGAGAGGTCACAGGAACAGCACAGACAAATTATCCTCTTAAATAGATAAGTGATTGTTATGGCTGAAATAACGTGGCAGCTAATCGCCTGTGAAGATAACTGGCAGAAATGAGGTGTGGTGGTGTTTGATATTGCTAGTTTAGCACAGACAGCTCTGCAAAAGACACAAAGGGAGACACAGGCTTTGCTTCAAGTGCTTTAACATTTGAATTGTTGAGTTGCGATTCGATTTGCTGATTTTGGATGAAAGCTAGAAAAGTAAGAAAGAGAAATTTTATTCCATGTGGTAACTTGGAGGACCTTACAGATCTTAAAACCACCCCAAATCCGGGTTGATGTGCACTCCTGGCATCCCCTGTACCTTGTCAGAGCAGTGGTCCGGGAGCGCTGTGAGGTGGCTCCTGATGTCCTGCCGTGCCTGCGGGATGGCTGGGACAGGCTTGTGGGCTCCTCCGGGGCCGTTTTGGGGGGCACCCTGCTCAGGAGTGAGAGGAAGAGCTTGGCTGAAATTGAAGCTGGTATTTTCAAAGCTTTTCAGGCTTTTGTTGTGGATCCTGGGTATCTGTGTAGATGTCTGTCCCTAGGTAGGGACAAGCTATTCAGATGAAATCATGGCATGCAAATAGGGATGTATTTGTTGATTTGCCTCCTACCTTTATATCTAAAGGGATATGGAGGATATAGGGGAGCTTCTAGCGCCTGTCCCCATCAGTGTGGGTGACTTGAAACTACCCACCTGCCAATGAGACCAGACTGGGACAGGTCCTCCAAAAGGGCTTTGTCATACAGAGGGCTTATCAGAAATGCCTTGGGATCCCCGGGCAATGCTGGGAGCCTGCCTCCGAGCCCCTTCCCACCCTGGCTGTCCTCGCAGCCCTGAACCAAGGCAGGGGGACAGTGGTTGTGCTTTTGGGAAGGCTCCTTTTGGAGGAGATTGTGTGTTTCCTGGCTCCTGAACGTTTTTGTTTGTTGGGGAAAGGGGAGCAATACAACGTGCAGCTTGTCCTGACATGTGCCTGCTGTGTGTAAACCCGCAGCTTTTATGAAAAGGGCTCCTGTCCGGGGGACTGCGGAGCCTTCAAGTGCTTCTTGGCTCTGGGCTTCTCCTTTAGCTGTTGTAAGATCAGATTAATGATGTATTAGTTCAAGATAACCACCATGAGATCATGTAATTAACTTGTGATCATGCTCTGTGCCAGTTGGCTGAAACTCGCCGCTTTTAAAAAAACCTCTTTCAGACCAGCTACAAATAGAGCTTTTTGAATGATGGCGTTAACAAATAGCTCATTAGTCACCTTTTGGGCTAATTAAGGGAGAGTACATCCAAGGCAGTAAAGAACAGCAGTGGGTGATTAAAGGCAGCCGTCAGGCTGAGCTCTGCGGTACGGGGGAAGCCATTTATCACCTTGTGCCCTTTGCTGTGGCCATCGTGCTCCCAGTTACACGGGTTTGTGATGTCCCTCTCCAAGGCCTGATCCTGCCCTGCTCAGCTCTGTAAGGCTTGGTCAGACCTTCTCACTCCTGCTCACGTTGCCCTTGGGCAGATGAATAGCTGCAGAGAGGCAGGTGCCGAACGGTGATGCCTTTGCAGGGCAGCAATAACCTGCCCAAGAGCAGCTGCTGCTTGCCCAAGCGATGTGACTTCACCTCGGCCCTGCTCTCACATTTGGCATATGTGGCCTTTTTGACAGATAAAAGTTTTGCCCTGAGCAAAACAGAGGGTCAGGGGATGCTTTAACTTCTCTGGACTCACTGGGAGTGGGAAGAAACTGTGTTACAGTGTAGGCACCATAAGGATGTATATACCATTTTGGTGAGCGCGGGGCTGGAACAGGCACCGTAAGGATGTATATACCATTTTGGTGAGCGCGGGGCTGGAACAGGCACCGTAAGGATGTATATACCATTTTGGTGAGCACTGGGCTGGAACAGGCACTGTAAGGATGTGTATACCATTTTGGTGAGCGCGGGGCTGGACATTTCCAGCCCATGCTTGATGAGAGGAAGGCTGTGTTGCTATCCCAGTATTTTTGCAGGGCACTGGGAAACATCCCAGGGAAAGGAATGTGTCTCCTAGCATTTAATCCCATGTGTGGCTGCTGTAAGACTGCTGCCCGAGACCTTCTCCTGCAGTCTGCCTGAGATCTCTCCCTCTTCTCCAGCTGGACCAAGCTCTCTTCTTCAGTCCCTGCTTCTTGCCTCAGCTTCAGTCCTGGCTTGGCTGCCCACCTCATCCCTTTGGTGTGGTGAACATCCATCCCAAACCCCACAAATTGCTTGGAGGCACAAGTTAGAGTTGGTGCCCTCTCTTGCTGGAAAACACACTAGCAAGGGCCAGCCCCCACTGTAGGGTTTGCAGTGTGAGCAGAAACAGAGATTTCTCTCCCCTGTCCCACCC
Organism: Theristicus caerulescens; assembly: GCA_020745775.1. Lineage (NCBI taxonomy): Eukaryota > Metazoa > Chordata > Aves > Pelecaniformes > Threskiornithidae > Theristicus > Theristicus caerulescens. The sequence continues at coordinate 120,861,463 of CM036559.1, read as the reverse complement.
TCCCTCACCAAACTGATACCCAACCTCACTCTCCTTGGTGTCCTCCCTGCTGCCCCATCTACCGGACCTCCCGTGGCTGGTGGCCACCTCAGCCATTGTGTAGCCCTTTCTCTTGCCCCAGTCCCTGCCAGTGCTGACTCCCCCTTTACACCAGGTTGCAACATGCTGGTGGCGGCTTTGCAGCCACCCGCGCTGGCCTGGTCACCAAGCCCTGTGATGGTGTGGCTTGGGGCCGCTCTGCTGCCCAGGAACCAGCTGTGTGCACCCCACACTGCCTGACTCCCCCGGGCCAGATCCTGCTCAGAAGGGTTCACACGTGATCTCTTCTTAGGAGCTACAAGGGGTTGGAAAGGTTGTTCATCTAAACAAACAAATCATTAAGTGCAAAGGGCTCCTGTGCGCTGCTTTGGCGGCTTGGACCAGCGAGGTGGTGTGTGGTTATCACCAGCCCTAGGTGATCACCAGCCCTAGGTGGTCACCGGCCTTAGCAATGCCCAGGTCAGATTGGACTGAGCATCTCATGAAACTGGGCCTTCCTTCATTCCTCGTGGAGGAGAGGAGAAGTAGCTGAGTCTGTGTCTTCTGGAAGATACCACTGATTTTTACCCCCAGTCAAGTAGGTGGATACAGCTAGAGCTCTGAAGTTGAACAGTATAGTATCTGAAGGAGATATAATAGCTCAGAGAAACGTGAGATCCTTCGTACAGCATCCGCATCTCCACTCAGCAGTGCCTGATTTTGGTGAGCCACATGGATGGAGCCAATTTTGAGGGCAGTGCTTGGGCAAACGCTGCTGGCTGCTTCTTGTCCTCCAGATCAAGCCCCTGCCTGCTGGAGCATTTAGGGTTTGACACTTTAATCTCTTGCCTGTCTGGGTTATTCTCAGGTCATTAACTTTTATTTTCTTGCTGTTCTGGCCATATGAATTCTGCAGTTTATGGTACTAAAAAAAAAAAATCCCCGTGTAGCTGCTGAGTGCCCAGAGAGGCTGCATGGCAGGTTGTCTTAAACTGGAAATGCTCCAGAAGAGGAGCTTAACTGGGGCTTGTCCTCCGACAGCCACTTCTTACAGATTAGATGGGTTGTAAAATATTGCTGAAATGGTCATTCCAATATTACACTATTTTATTCTGCAGCTTGGAAGAGATTTGCAGGTTAGGTCAAAAATGGACAGTGGTTTGTGATCCGTGTGGGTGTTATTGAGGTATAGCGAAAGCTGTGAAGTGAAAGGGGTCTTAATTCATTCGGCCCCTATTATTTTTTTATATTGTATCAGGATATGACACATAGCAGGAAAGTGAGTCAAGTCTTTTCTTATCTTGTTTTTTCTTAGAGGACTGGTGGAAGCTGTAGGTGTGTAAAATGAGCTACCCTTGCCCTAAATGAAGACTGAACACAGGATCTGAGTGCAGGCACTTTGGAAAATCTGACATTTGATTTGTCTTCTTAAAAGATGGAGGTAATAGGTGTTGACTATTGACTGCAACAAGGCTGAGCCCTTCAAGCAGCTGGAGCATAAATCCCAGCCCTCGCGAGACACCAGGCTGAGTGGCAATGCCTCTTTCTTCAGCTTTGCATTGTAGTGGGAAGTCTATTGCATGAACATTAATGCAGCCAGTGGGCCCTGATCTGTGTTCGTACCCACCCCTTTCCCTCCCATCCCATCCTGCTGGGCGGCCGCAGCAGAGGGTGAGAATGAAAGATGCTCTGTGGTGAGACGGGGACCACCAACCCATCCCTAATCCTGTGACGCTGGCCCCAAGGACCTGACACCACCAGCCTCTGCTGGCACCAAGCTCTGCTGTGAAGGGAAGGGATGGCTGCCCCAAAGCTGCAGCAATGACTGAGGCTTATCATCTTTTAGGTGTTTCTCATTGCCAGTATTTTTGTCCCAAATAAATTTTGGCTTTTGCTTTCTTTAATATTGGTTAGACCTTATGCATCAGTAAAGTCAGAAGTTTTACATTTGCAATTAATCTTCTGTGTGACGGGAGCTCAGGGCTCATGTCTATACGATCTCATGTCTATATGATTCTGAACAGAGTGGAACAGCGGGCAAAGAGCTGAGGTCTGGAGGTTTGCTTTTTTCTTATTTCAGAGAAACAAGTGAATATGGAAAAGCCATTTTATCTTGTACACTACGTTGATAAATTGCCCTTTCATTCTTTCTGTCTTATACTTTTATTGAACTTGCAGACAAACCTCTTCCTTGGCAGGTGGAAAAAATAAATTGCCAGCAGTACACATTGACGAGATGCCTTTCAGTAGTGGAGCTGTACAAATAATAGGTTTTTCATTTCAGTGGCTGAATGGAAAAATTGAAAATACTTTTTGTTTTGGGTCACCCCCTAAAGGAGAATGTTTCTTTTCTTCTTTGATTTCTTTTCATAAGCATTGCATGAGACATTCTGGTTTGAGATTATTTAGTGCTTTTCATAACTTAGAAAAAGAAAAAAAAGAAAAGAAAAAGCAAACTAGGTCACTTTCAAACTAAAAACATCATTTGAAAGAACAACAAAAAATGTTTCATCTTAAAAATGTCAAAATGGAGCCTTGCAGCTTTTCTCAGAACTTTTTTTCTTCTCTTTCAGCTAAAACTCATTACATATTCAATCCAAATTCACCCAGAGCCTCAGTACCTATTAATTGCCCTTCAGATGAATTTGCTACATCAAAAACCTCCAGTTGAGCTCCGCCTGCATGCGGCAGTGACTGGTCCTGTTTGCTGCTCAGCAAATGCATACGCACACGCATTTAATTCTACTTAATTAAGGTGTTGACTGGGTGAAATGACCTCTCGCAGGTCTGGCCAGCCAGGGAAGCACCAGCAAAGCCATGATTCACCCTGGTGAGACCCAGCAGCGTGCTGGGGCTCAGGAGCCACCAGGGCAATACTCTGATGTGGGGCTGCTGCCCCTTCCTGCAGACCCCCTAGCTGCAACATCTCCCCTGGATGACATGGTGGCTGGGGAGCGCCAGTCCTTGGGAAATGCAATGGTGTGGCTTGGCCATGCTTTGCTTCCCCATGGGGACAGGGCTCATCCGCCTCTTTCTTTGCCTGGTTTCCTAAGGAAACAGTGCTGGTGCAATGGTGTCCCTCTATCGCTACCTGCCCGTCCCTCCCAGGAACGCCCTGAATTCAGGGCCCTGGCAGCATTAAATTACAACAAATTCCTGCAAGTGATGATGATGAAAATCAGGGGCTCAGTAGAGACACACAGCTTCCAGTGTGGTGAGTCCCCTGGGACTCACCTCGCCATGAAACCAGCTCCATTGGTGCCATTTGGGGTCTGGGTTTGGCTCAGACAATGTTAGGGACAGTCCCTGTTGTCACCTCCTCTTCAGCATCTTCCTGCAGAGGCAAGAAAGCTCTGCAATGACTTTTTGTTGCATCCCCACACTGGTGTGTGCTTCCTTGATAATTTAGAGGTTGTTGATGCTGGAAGGACTCTATTGCCTCCCAAATCCATGTAATCCTGAAAATTTAGGGATTGATGAAATGCCCCTGTGTGTTTACCTTGCCAGGGATGCACAGATCCAAGGGGTCAGGGAGGGGAAATGCCTCCACATATTCCCATGGACTCCCAGATGCAGCAAACCTGTAGGTAGCACCGAATGGCTGATAGACAGGAAAATAATTCAGTGTCTATGCCAGAAAGGGAGTTTTTGGGGTTAGGAGCTCCAGCTTTAACTGCTCAATAATCTCCATCCTTCCCTGGTGGCTCACAGCCACTGCTCCAGGGCTGGGGCACCTGTGAGAGCCAAGTGGCCAGTGGTAGCATTGGCTTGTAATGGGTAATGGATAACTCCCAGCCTGTAACTCCTGTCCATGGAGGGGCTGGGATGTGGGAACAAGAGCCAGCACCCCTGCCTGCTCCCCTGGACCCCGGGGTGCAGTCAGGCTGGGCATGTGGAGCTGAGACACTCATCCCTGATGGACAGCCCCATGGCACATCACCCTGCTCAGAAATAAAACCCCATCCCTGCAAATATTGTGAGGGATTAGGAATTTGTCAGTGTTGGTCAGACTGACAACAGAAAATGGAAGTGGTCTAAGCATCGGTGGCCTTCTGACACAGCGGGGAGACCTGTCGATGTGATAAGTCAAGGCTTGGCAGAGTCAGCTGCTCCTTGGTCCAATAGTCCCCTCTGAGCCATGCCATTTTTTTCTTTTCCTTTTTTTCCTGAAATATTGACAAACCATTTTCCTCTGCTGAGGCAAGCTTCTCAGCAGCTGGCCATGGTGCGGACCACGACAGGCACTCAGAGTATCTTCTGATTATTCCCCAGAGAGAGCGGCAGGAGGCATTGCAAGCAAATCTTTGATGCTGCAGATCAGAGATGGACCCTGGTGAAAACTGGAAGCTGGATGAAACCAACTGGTTGTCTCATGGTGGGATCCATCCCTTTACCAGTGTGAAAGGAGGTAGGACATGATTGCTGGTTTTTCATCCACCCAGTGAACGTGCTGGAAGCCTTCCCAATGTGCTGCTCCCCTTCACTGTGCTTGCAGTGGTCCCAGGGGTTTTGCTGGGCTATGTCCTGAGGAAGGCAGTACTCGGTATGAAGGTGGGAAAGGTCTGACCCAAACTGCAGCGTCTTGCCAGGAGCTGGCACACTGACACAGGCACTCGATCTGTGGCTTGTCTTCCTTCTCTGGAGTGGCCTTTTGCCAAAAAAACCCAACACCCACCTTTTGGCAAGTTAATATGCCACTTGTGTTAGATGTGACCACCCTCATTCTCCACAAGCAGGACTCTGCAGATGACAGTGGCTGGGGAGGAGTGAGGAGGAGAGCTAGTAAAATACCTCCTTCTCTCTTCAATGTATTTGTGTGGGACAATTTAGGATGGTTCCAGGGAGACACGCTGTCCCAGCAGTGACAGGAGGGCCGAGGGCTGCCCCGGCTGGGGCTTTCTGTGCAGGACCATTCAAGGTTTCAGCCCACCTTAGCATGACACAAAACCTCCCAGCCCAAGGCTGGGGTCCATCGCTCTCCAGAAATCGCCAGTCTCAGGAAAGCACTTGGGGCAGATGCAATGGGAAATAGCCAGCAGAACTATTTCCTCTATTGATTCATCTCTACCTAATTTCCAATCAGCTGCTGTAATTTGCTTTTTAATCTCCATTCGAACATTTGGCAGAAGCAGCCACATGTGCTCCCTGCTCAGCCCCAGCTCATCTTTGTCACCGGAGGTCCCCATCCCTCTGGCCAGCACAAGCTGCCCCTCCTTGAGCAAAGCTCCTTCTTTGGCTGGGACATGCTGTGCCCCGGACTGAAACCAAAATAAACCCACAGCCTTCCAGATGACAGAACCTTGGGAACAGAAACATTTTGCTTTGGTAAAATGCTCCGCTTATCTCCATCTGTTTCCTTCGGCTTCCTGCTGATAGCTCAGATGCCTGGGGAAGGGGACAGCCTGAGATGCGGCATCGCCTCCTTTTCCACAAGAATTGAATTAGATAAGGAGGTTTATGCTTTTGAACCCAGCAGTTCTGGCTTCAACTTCCCCAGCCAAGCACCACTGGGTGGCATCCTTATGATAGCACATCTGCTATCTGCAGGTACCCAGCCCAGGGTGGCTCCAAGGGACCAGCACAGGGATGCTTGCCGCAGTCCATCCTTCTTGCTCATTAGGACAATCTCCGCTTCTGTTATTTTTCTAAAATCTTCTCCACGTGTGTGGTCTCTGTTACCGGTTATAGCTTGGGTTATACTGTTGGGTTTGGGATCCCACTGTGATTGGGTCTGTAATGCAGAGGAGGGCAGAGTCACAGCCATCAAGAGTTTGTAAAAATCCAAAACAGTTAAATGTGGATATACATTGGCCTTTGATTTTGTATGCAGCCTGTTGCTATCCTAAACTAGTGGCTCACAGCTTTTTCTAACTGAGGGGCCTAACAGTATTTTATAGCGGGGGGCAAGATCCCTTAGAAATGTCACAGGCATGGATTACTACATGGTGTCATGCACCTGCCCTTATTAAACATCCTCCTTGAACCTCCTAGGAGCAGTCCACAGATTTCAGACTAAAAGGCTTTTTAGTCTAACCCATGCATTGAACAAATGCCATGAACCTGAAAGGAAAAAAACCAAAAACGAACAGAAAAAAACACTCTCTGCAAATTTTTTTTTTTTTAAATTGCATTGAGTTTCTGCAATTTAGCAGCATTTTGACATTGAAAGAAATGTTTGAAAGTAAAGAAATCCCCACCAACTCCAAGGCACAAGTGGCATTTAACACTTGGGCCCATGCTCCTATGTGGCTGCGGGTCCTTCTGGCAGTGAGGGATCCCTGTGCGCTGTGGTCCACAGCTGGGAGCAGGCGAGGGTGGGTGGGTTCTTGGTGGGATTGGGCTTGGGATCCAAAATAATCTCCCATGAGTTTTCACTGAGAGATGCCACTGGCTCAGGAGTTTCCAGAGCTCATGGTCTATCTTGCCACAGGCACTGAGTTACAGCAATATTATTATCAGATGACTCAAGGGTTTGCTCAGCCTCTGAAAAATTCCTTTCAGAGCATTTTCCTTCTCCCACTGGTTAAACCTACCCCAGCTGCCACTGTTGGAGGAGACTGTAGCATGCAGAAAAGCTTTGCTTTTCTGGCCATGCCCTGAGCCATGGCCACGCTCCCGGCCATGCCCTGAGACCCGGGTGAGCCAGGGAAAGGGAGCGGAGAGCCATGGCATGGCCAAAAAGGGGAGCAGGGCCAGGGGATCCCAGCGTGGGCAGAGACAGGGCAGCAGAGCTCTTGCTCTTTGGCAATGCTGGAGGAGGTAAGGGTTCATCCTGCCAAGTCTCCGTCTTAAGCTGACTCCCAGGTTTTTCAATAACAGCTGGATTAAAAGAAACACACATATAACGGCTGTCAGGGGTGAGCTGGAAGCAAGCTGAGCAGGGGCTTATCTGCAGTGTGATTAAACCAGCGTTGTCACCCCAGCTCTCCACACCTCCCTCTCCAGCTGACCTTTCCAAGCATTTGTTCTTCTTCCCTCAGACAATGAGCTCTCCGAAGGTGCCCCAGCCTGCTTTGCTCTGGATCAGCTGGGTAAGTCCACATGTGATACATTTTCCTCTCCCTTTTTTTCCTATGTAGAGTAATTAGGAGATGACTTGAAACACAGGGCAGCCACTGAATGCTTTCCACTGCATAAATTCATCATCACTGGTGCCTCCTCTCTGTGTTGCATTTGAATGCTATCCATCAGAGGGATGGGACAGCTCGATGCTAGATGTTTTGGGCCCCTCACTACAAGAAGGACATTGAGATGCTGGAGGGTGTCCAAAGAAGGACAACAAAGCTGGTGAAGGGTCTAGAGCACAAGTCTTATGAGGAGCGGCTGAGGGAGCTGGGGTTGTTTAGTGGCTCTAGGCATCCCTGCTTGAGCAGGGGGGTTGGACCAGATGACCTCCAGAGGTCCCTGCCAACCTCAACCAGTCTGTGAGTCTGTGACTTCCCCGCTGCTCTGGAAACCCACCTTGTTCCCAGTAAGGATGCTCTGCGTGCATGCACTAGGCTGCTCACCACGTGCGGCACTGGTGGAAACTTGGGGTAGGAGGGTAAAAACTGCAGGAGCCCAGAACAGTGATTTTTATCATGTGTAACTAACTCTCTCTGCTGTAAACCTCTGCTGCTAAGAGCCAGGATCTTGAAAAAATTCCTATAAATACAAAAATGCCTATAAACTGTATGATGCCTCGCTGGTGCTTGAAGGGGTGGCTGGGCCGGCAGCTGTCCTAGCTGGCAGTTTCATACACTTGATCGTATTTTAAAAGAGTCCTTGTGAGCTCTCTCCACTTGGTGTCAGGATAGAGACTGCTCTGACATGCATTCACCCAGAGGAGTGTCTAACAGGGAATGGGAATAAAGCCAAGAGCCTTCCCTTGGCTGCCTCATTCATTACCCAGTTGCTGTTAAAACAAGTCAAGTAACTTTAAAATTCATTTTCTGTGACACAGCTTCCACCAGCTCCTTTTCTTCTTGATCTTCCTCATCTTATCCCTTGACCAGTGCCTTCCCTCAGTGACACACGCCCATCTCTCCTAACCTTGGCAAACCCCCCAAGTCTTAGCAAACGTATTCAGTGACAAAGAACAAGCTCCCTCTCCCAAATAACAAGATTTGGTTGGTTTTACCTGGGTAGCAAAGAAATGCATTAGCAGCTAGAGAGATGTTTTAGATGTGCAAAATGAGGCTCGTGGTGACCACTGGTCAAATGGCAGGACCCTGGATGGGCAAGGATCAGGGCTGTGACATGGGACAACCAGCCTCCTGGCATCCTCCTTGTGTTAATGGGGAAAGAGTCTGTGCCATCCAGTGTGATCCACTGCCTCCTGAGGTGGTGGTTGGCATCTCCCAGGGCTTCTGCACAGCCCCGCTCCCAGCCGAGGGGCAGCAGGAGCTGCTTGGACACCGCTTTCCTCTGCGCAGCAGTATTAGACAACCCTCAGTCTGGAAAAGATTATTCAAACCAGTGCTTGTATCACCTTACATTTCCACTCTGCTTTCCAAACACAGCACAGGACGCGATTGCTCCATCCAAGGTAGACAAGACAGACAAAGGATGTGAGATAGCAGAACAAGTAATGGAAAACTGATCTCTCCTCTTGCCTCCCTCCCGGCTGGTGAGTTTTCAGCTGGATCAGCCTCCTGACCTGAGTCATGCGCAGCTGCGTGGTCTGCGGTGCCAGGCGAGCGAGGGGGTAAGAGCAAGCACGTGTTGGAGGGAGAGAGGACAAGACCATCCCAGTAGCAGCTCAGATTTATGCTGTGTTGAAGTGATCATGTAACCAGGGCCTGAGAATATCAGGTCAAAAGTACTCAGTCCTGGTCAAACCCGCCACCTGAACAGCAGGAGTTATTCGTAGAGGAGCAGAGAATAAAGCAGCATTATAATAACTACATCCTGAGACAAAACATCAATATCATAACAAAGCATCATCACCATAAAAATCACAGAAAAACAGGTCTGAGCGGGACTTCAAGAGGCCAGCTACACCTCTCTTCTGCCTGAAGGCAGGACTAACACCTCCCATTCACCCGTCAACCCCATGGAGGACCAACCTGTCCTAGCAGCCTTCCCAGGCAATCCACCCCAGGGTTTCACTGCACTGGAAGGGTTTTCTTGATGTCTAATTAAATTTCTGTAATTTAAGCCAATTACACATTGTGCTGCTGAAGGCAAGCATAAGCAGGGAAAAGCCCTTCCATGGGTCAGACTGAGAGTTTCTTGTCCTCTGGGTGGGGGCTGGAGGAGGATCCCAACGGAGGATCACTGGATTGCATCCTTTTTTTTCTGCTCATCAAGTCTGCCTTGACTCCTAGTCCTGCGTCCAGCTTTCTGGCAGCTCGTCTCAGCCTGCTGTCAACTGCAAACATAAAAAGCCGTGCTTGGATTTTGAGTCACTTGTAGAAATGCTCATCAGTACCAGATTTATGAGAGGCTTTTTGCGTCGCCTCATGCCATGAGTAACTAACCTCCAAGAAGGGTTTTGACCAGTCATGCAGCCATCTATTCATACTTTCTCCTAGTCCACGTGTCCCTCTCTTGCTTATAGTGATACCATATGACACAGTGTCACAAGCCTTACTTATACACCAACATATATGGCATCTGCACCTCCCCCCTCATCTACAAGGTTTATTACCTCATTGCAGAAGATTAGATGAGTCTGACCAGCTCTGTTCTTGCTGAATTTGTGCTAGCTATTACTCATATCCTCCTTTTCTACATGTTTGCAAAGCCTTTGGTTGTTCCAGTGCTTCCAAGGATGGAATTAACAATGACTGGGAAATCACTTCCCAACTCTTCTTTCTCTCCTCGTCTTAAAGACTGGTGCTTTGCTTGCCATGCCCAACCTTTGGAAACCTCTCTGTGGTCTGCTGCTGTCTAAGTAAGTCAGCACATGGCTCGCCTGTACCTTGAGCGGTGAGCACATTTCTGAGGTTCCCTGAAGTACCAGGCAAGGGAGGCAAAGGTAACCGAGGGACAGAGCCGCTTCTATGAAAGCAGACACTGAGTAAACTACAACTCAATGATGTGGAAAAGAGATGCTTGAAGGTGGATACAGTAGAAGTACAAGAATTATGAATAACACAGAAGTAAATAAGTGCAAGAGAGACAAGGACATACTGGAGATAGTCCAGTGAAGGGCCACAAGGATGATGAAGGGACTGGAGCATCTCTCCTGTGAGGAAAGGCTGAGAGCTGGGGCTGTTCAGACTGGAGAAGAGAAGGCTCTGGGGGATCTCATCAATTTATATAAATACCCGAAGGGAGGATGCAAAGAAGACAGAGGCTCTTTTCAGTGGTGCCCAGGGACAGGGCCAGAGGCAATGGGCACAAACTGAAGACAGGAGGTTCCCTTTGAACATCAGGAAACACTTTTTTTACAGTGAGGGTCACTGAGTGCTGGCATAGGTTGCCCAGGGAGTTGTGGACTCTCTGTCCTTGGAGATATTCAAAAGCCGTCTGGACGTGGTCCTGGGCAACTGGCTCTGGGTGGCCCTGCTTGAGCAGGGGGGTTGGACCAGATGACCTCCAGAGGCCCCTTCCAACCTCAACCAGTCTGCGATTCTATGAAATAAGGAAAGGCGTAAAACAACCCAAAGGAAGTATGTCTTCATGCAGCACACAATTACATTGCGCAACTTGCTGCCACAGGATGTCCAGGGTGCCAAAAGTATGAATGGGCTCAAAAAGTGATTAGAAAACATCATGGAAGAAAAATCCATGAAGGGCTCTCAAACCTGATGATGCAGCTACAACCTCTGGCTCAGGAAGGGAAACGGGATCCCGTAGTAGAGGAAACAGCGTTTGTACTTGTACTGTTCCTTGTATTTTCTCTGCAGTCATCTACCAGAGGCCATGTCAGAGAGAGGACACCAGGGGCTCTTAAACTTTGGTATAACCCAACGTGGTCCTTCTTGTCTTTCCTTAGGTCCACAGTGACTAACCAGAAGAAAAAAGCAAATCAAACCCACACCTCCTCTTCCTTTCCTTTCTTCGTCTGTCTCTCCTCTCCCACAGCTTTGGCTGCTGGATTTCAGCAGATATGAATCAGACGGTGACTGTTGTGTTCCTTTTGTTCTGTAAATGATTAAAACAGAACATTTCACACTTGCTTTGTGGCCCAGCAGAGGAATGCTGCATTGTCTCCTTGGCAAGTCCCGAGGTGGAATTTCTGGCTGTGGAGAAAGTGAGGTCAGGGAGAGAGAAACTCTCCAAACAGGGAACATGTGCAGACTGCTTCGCTATCTCTCTCCTGTGCTTGCATGTCTTCTCCCTCTCTTCCATTCCCTCATCTTTCCCCTCTTTTCCACCTCCTTCCTGCTTCACTGGCAATTTTTCTGCTCGCTGCTTTAAGATGATTTAGCTGAATATCAGAAAAAAAGAAAGAAGAATGAAAAATGCAAGGTGAGAGCCTCCAGCCCAGAAAGCCTTGGGTAGGCTCATGAGAATGCAGTGAAATGGAAAAATAAAGTGGGAGCATGGGGTATGAACCCCACCTTGCCAAATCAAGAAGAAAATGCTTGTGTAGGAGATGCAGTATCTCAGTGGAAACCCCGAGGACCTGTGCCTCACGTTTCCCGACAGCCGAGCAGAGGAGGGATTAGCTGGCTGTGCTATTTATACCTGCAGCCTGGGTACGGTCAGTCTGCTGCAGGAGGCTCCCCACAACGGCGGCTTGCAGGAAACACTGCTTTTGTGATACCATCTGCCGGGAGAATAAATACGCCCAGGAATGAAATCCCATTGGATAAATAAAAAGGGAAGGAAAGAAAAAGCCCTGGTCCCTGCCCTGTTTGTTCCCACTGCTTCGTAGCCATCCAGCTGTTTCTTTTTCTTTGTTGTCCTGACCTCATCCCGTACTGGAGTGAATCCAGAGAGTGAGTGCTTTGCTTAGCTGTCTTCTGCCAGAAACCAAACAGGTCAAGTTATTAGAGAAAAATGAAAGCTCTTTGGCAGAACTGGAAAAACAGATGTGCGGAGATATTTCTGCTGCCTCAAAATACACTGCTGCCTGTTAAGTGCATATCAGAGGGGACCTGATAAATACGCACAGTTGTCATTGTGGAAATCTTAACAGTGGCTATTAATTTAGCAGGATGGGTTTCTTTGGGGCTCCCCGAGCCGCTGAGCTCACTGCCTGCCTGGTAGCAAGATTGCTTAAAAACCTTCTGCAGATGTGGTTTAGAAAGTGCTGCTCCAGCGCTGCAAGAGGACTCGCCTCTGCTCAGTAGTTAGAGATGCTTCGGGGATGCTGAGGATGAGTAGGAGGGTCTCTGCGGGGCAGGTGAAGCCTGTGGCTATCAAGAAGAGGTAGGATTATCTCCACCTGAGATAACGGTAAGGGCATCTTTCACGTCAAAGGCTTTGTGGCTTTTATTTACTCAGCTTACCTGGGTGAAGCTTTCTACACAGTGTATTCTGATTTCTCGATTCAGCTCTTGCTGTGGTCTCAATATTACACGGCAGCTATTCGTGCTGTCCCTAGTGGTGGTGTTAACAGGGCTGTAACTCTCTGGCTGTCCATCGGCCGTCATTAAAAGCAGCAGCGACAGCAAGAAGTGAACCTGCGTGCAGGCATTTGGGGTTGCCGCAGTGTCAGGCGGAGCGGGACAATTATTTGTTTGCTTGCAGCATTAGGAATCTGCAGGATTACACGCATGGGTGGGTGCAAATGTAACAAGTGTCAATACCCGGGTGCGCCTGCCGTTTGGGATGGCCGTGTTGCTTCTGCAGGGCCTCGGTGGTCCAGCCCCGGGTCTGGCGGTAGCAATTGCTCAGACCTCCCCAGCCATGGGGGATTCGGGATGGCACAGGGATGCTGAGTGATCCAGGGGGCTGCCAATGGCCGAGCCAGGAGGCACCTGGAAATGCTTCTCACATCCCATGCAGCTCGCTGAAATGCGTGGGAAATGCATGAGAGGTGTTTATTTCCCACAGCAGGGTATAACAGATGTGTGCTTCCAGCCCATGGGTTGTGTGTGTCTCCTGGACCCGTAGTTCCAGGGAGAAGCCGAAGGGAGGTAGTGAAGCGAGGTGGCCCCGTCAGCTCCCCGCCGCTGACCTGACAGCTGGAGTTGTGGTGGCACTTGGCCCCAGCTGAGCAGGTTAGGACCAAAATGGGTGAAGGATGAACTTCTTTCCTTCTCCAAATTCAGTCAGGGAATAACATAAAAAATATAAATATATATTAAAAAAATATAAAAATAGTGGAGCTATTCCAAAATTCATTGGGGGAACAATATATTTAATACATCTTTTTATATATATCTATATATTAATATATAGATATAATTAGTGGAGCTGCAAAGTGGAGGATCTTGAGCGGCAGTTGCCTTGCCCTCCTGGGCAGCTCCCCAGCAGTGATCAGGTGTACCAAACCACAGAGGGATTAGGGAACTCCCTCTCCAGTCTGCTGTCCTTAGTTTAGCAAATCAAAATAGAGTTGAACAGGAAGAAGACTTTGAAAATCGCCTGGAAACATGCACCAGAAAATGAATGGTTTTGGGGAAAAGAGAAAAGACACTTCTACGTAGGCAGAAAAAAAGGCTGTTTTCCTTGGAAACATAAGAGCATGGTTCATGAGGTCCTTGTGATGCTACTGAAAGGCAAGACAGCAGATAATCCTTTTTCTTGACATTTGTTCTTCTAGCACCGAAATCATCACTGATCATCACACAGCAGTAGGTAAAAGGGGAGCATAGATCGTGGGGCCAGAATGAGAAACAAAATAAGCCCTTGGACAGGCTGGGCCTGCTTGGCTGCAGGTAGTACAGCCAGATCGCTCTGCAATCGCCCAGTCCCCCACGACACAGACTGTGAAGCAGAATAACCAAAATAATGTGTCCTATTTTGCCCAACAAAATGATAAAAGTTGGAGCGTGACAAAAAGTAGCGCTTGAATTGCCATTTTGAACTGGGCTCAGCAAGCAGTGCCCTCATCCAACTTCATCCACCGCTGTGAACAGGCATCTAACAAGCCGAGGGCAAAATTTCACCTTCATTTACAGCTGAGCAGGCTCATGGTTTGCCTGTGTCTATAAGCAAAGCCAACATTTATGTCCAGGGGAGGTAGGAGAGAGCAGCTATACAATCTGAAAAACCAAAGGCCAGCTCCTCCAGGGGACCGAGGTGTCTAACTCTATCTGTTGTCAAGGTTCCCCATGGTTTTGCAGAGGATTTAGCATTGAAAATCCTTAATTTGGGCCTGACTTGCTCTGAGATGCTCAGGGCATCTGTAGGAGACAAGGGAACTGAACATCCCTCTCTTGCCCAAGCCTGCTACCCGAAGCACCAGCCTGTGGCTTTTCCCCTGAGGAGGCCAAGGATGCGATGGTTCCCTTGCCTCCCCCTCAAACAGCAGCGTATGTGCAATTCTCTGCTCTCCTGCTTAGGCGTAACCCCAGCCTGTGTGAGGCGACCTCAGGGAGACAGCTAACAGCTGCCTCAGCCGCAACGCTTCAGAGAGACACCCGCGAGGACAGCACCCGACTGTCACCTCACCTTGCCTGCGACACGGAGGGAAGGGCACCGCTGGGGATGCTCGGCTCGCACAGGAGATGCGGTTCTGGGGTAACTGCTGCCGTGGAAGACATGCAGGTGTGGGAACAGAGGAACCTGCTCTCACCACCAATATTTTTTCCTCCTTTGCCCCTTTTCCATATCCTACGGTTTCCCCGTGGCTTGCATGCACCTAACCAACATCGAGCAAAGCTGGATTTTGCAATTTGAAAAAGCAATGCCTCAGACTGCTGTGATTCACAGCAGGCTCCCAGCGCCTGGAGCTGCGGGGAGTCCCCGCTGGATCCATCCAGCCCTGCGGCGATGGCAGCAGGCCAGCTCCCATTTGCCATGCCCCTTTCCAGGGCTGCAGTGGCCCTGGGTGCATTCCTCTTCAGTCTGTCCCTGCATTTCCAACTGCTTTTACCCCTTTGGCGCAGTATTTCGGGAGGCAGAAGCCACCATCAGACCCTTTGCGGCCTGAAAAGCTCGTCCATGTATGAAGAGCTGGGAGAGATGACTGCAAATCAAATGGGTAATCCCGGTGTCACTGGGCATCTTGCTGGACTGAAGGAGGCTGGAGCAATGAGACGGGGATACCCAAGCAGCATGCTGGCAGCACCAGTCATCCGAAAAGAGGGAAAAGGGTGCAGAGGGACTGCTGAACCCGGTTTGTGCCCACATGGCGCCGCGGAGGGGAACGAAGCGTCCTGCAAACACTCGAGGAGATCTCCCATGCTGTCCCCCGTGCCAGACCCTCGGCAGCAGGGCCGGGGTGGGCTGGGGAGATGAAGCCGTGGCTCCAGCCCTAATGAAAGCGCATCCCATGGAGCTGGTGTGCCGAACCGCAATGAAACTCTGAGCTGACAAATGTCGCCTGTTCCCGTTATCACAGTGCTTGTGTCCAGCATCGGCCATAAATCCCTTGATGTCAAGGGATATGTGCATCCGCTGCTCGTGTGAAAACGCGGGATGAAGCGGGTGGGCAGCAGAGGAAAGGGGCTGCGTTTCAGAATGGGGAGCTGCGTTTAAGAACGGGGGGGGCTGCCCCAGCTCCGCGCTGGCGAGGTACAGCCGTGTCACTCCCCAACAGCCCCCCGCTCCTCCAGGCGCAGGGAAAGCAGCCGGAGCCCTGGGAGACGGGGAGGGCGCCTGGCGTTAACGTACAGGCCTGGGACTTGGGGTAACGCCTATCATTATAGCTCCTATCGTTATATATCCTATAACATATATATTGTAGGATATATATATGTTTTTTATATATATATATATGTTATATATCCTATATCCTATCGTTATAACTCCTATAACTCCTATGCTCGCACGTTGCCTGCGAGGCTTGGCGCGGGATTTGGGGAGCCTGTGTTGGTATCCGGGATGGGATCTAGGTCCCAAGCATCCCCAAGCAGGAGGCGGGGAGGCCGCGCCGCCGCCCGGGCTCGCCCCGGGGCGCATCCCGGTGCCTTGGCTGGCTCCGTTTGGGGCTGCGAAGCTCCAGCAGAGCCCGGGGCCCAGCCGGGGGGGGTCGGGCTCCCCGAGTCACCCCGGGACGCGGCGCTCAGCGGTCGCCCCCGTCCTGCGGGAGGGGCGGGGCCTGACTGGCCACACCCACGACCACGCCCATGACCACACCCACTCCCCGCCCACGGCCACGCCCTCGCCCCGCCCCGCCCGGCGGTGCGCGGCCGGGGGCGGCGGGGAGCGGCGCGGATGGCCAAGGTGCTGCCGGGGGCGGCGGGGCGCGGAGCCGGAGGTAGCGGCGGCGACGGGGGGGAGTGGGGGGGGGTCCGGTGGGGTGTGCGTGTGTCTGCGCGTCCGTGTGTCTGCCTGCACCCCGGGGCGTGGGGCTGCGGCTGCCTTTGTCCACGTGTGTGCCGGGGAGCGCCGGTGCGGGCTGTGCGGGAGCGCCGGTGCGGGCTGTCCCGCCTCGTACCCGGCCCCGCGGGGAGCGGGCGCTGCTCCCCGGGGAGGATGCGGGAAGGCCTGGGCAGCCCGGGGGCAGGCGGGTCCGGGAGCCCGCTCAGCGGGCTCCCGGACCCGCCTGCCCCCGGCCTGCCTGGAAACCCCTCCCGCTGCGGGAGCGGGGGCGAGCGTACCCTCCCGGTAGGGCCGAGCAGCCCAGCCGGTTCGGCCGCGGGATACTCCATGTTTCTCCGCGCCCTCGGCCCTCCCCGAGTACTTGGGCGAATTCGCTCCGCTCCGAAAAGGGCAGAAGCAGGCGGGGGTGCGGGGCCGGGCTCAGCCCCGCCGCAGCGGCCGTTTGCGGGTTATTTTGAAGGAGAAACGTGCGGGGCAGCCGCCTCCCGCCTCCCCCGGGCAGAGGGGAGCGAGCGGCCGGGGGAGCGTTTCCAGCCGGGGCCGGAGCGGCCGCCGGTGTTGTTCCGCGATGGCAGCGTCCCCGCGGGTCCCGCAGCGCCCGGCCGTCGCCCCCCGGCCCGGCCCTGCCACCCGGTGGGGCGGGAGGCCGCGGGGGGGCCCCCCACCCCGGGGGCCGCCGTGGCGGGGACGGCGGGTCCCGGTCCCGCTGCTCCGGCGAGGAGGGGGGCGATCGTGGCCGTGGGGCGGGGGGGGGGCCTCCCGCCCCGGGGGAGCCTTTTCTCACGGTGCTGTCGTAGGGGGATGGTGAGAGGGAACTTTTATATTTAACCTTCCTACCCCTGCAGGGAGAACAAAGATAAACTCCTGTTTAAAGGAAAAAAAAAAAAAAAGAAAACACTGAAAGAGCAGAAAAAAAATCCCCACGAGAATTTAACTCGAATCCTCCTGCCAGGTTTTGTGATTCATAGTTTTAAATACAGGAAGGTCGCTGCTTGGTCTTTTTCCTCTTTCGATGGAAAGAGGGTTTTGGTTTGGGTTTTTTTTATTTCTTCTCTTTCCTGGTGCTGTGTGAGCGTCCCGGGAGCGGCGAGCGGCTGCCTGCGGAGCGTCCCGCCGGAGACCGAGGTCTGGCTGCTCAGGCATCGGCGAGGCCC
This sequence comes from Theristicus caerulescens, assembly GCA_020745775.1. Taxonomy (NCBI): domain Eukaryota; kingdom Metazoa; phylum Chordata; class Aves; order Pelecaniformes; family Threskiornithidae; genus Theristicus; species Theristicus caerulescens. The sequence goes on along the minus strand of CM036559.1, from coordinate 120,843,980 downwards.
TTGTCGGGCGTCCGCTGAGCCCCGAGTTCTGTCTTTTTTGTATAAAAATAAGCCTAAAAAGCTTTCTGAGAGAGGGGTGGCCTGGAAGATGAGGAGTCCTCTGATTTTTTTCTTGTGCACAGCTACCTGGCAACGCCGTTCCTGCTGACAGGTGTGCATGGAGATATATATATAGTTTTATATATATATATTTTTACATATATGTAGAGTTCTTTAAATATATGTAGATATATATTTGTATATATTTATCTATGTAGAGATATATAAAAATATATGTAGTATACTTTATATAGATATACTTTATATACTATAGATATACTTTATATAGATATATATGTATTCATATATATCTATATAAAGTATACTACATATATTTTTATATGTGTGTATATATATTATATATGTGTAGTCATTGCTAATGGCTAGAAAAGCTCTTCAAAGCATCCTATAAATACTTTACCAAGAAATGCCCGAGCGGTGAGGGCAGGGAATATCGGGTGGGTGAGAGCCCCTAATAAAACCCTCTTTGGGGCTGCGCTGGGTGCGTGCTGTGGCCCCGCGTGGAGGGGCCGCATCCTGCTCAGCCTTCCGCATCCCCAGCCCCAGCTGGAGCAGTAGTACGAGGGGATGAAGTCGGGGAGCTGGTTTTAGGTTGTTAAATAGGGAGGGATGTGCCCCCCAGCGTTGCTGGGGCTGGGCCCCCCAGTTTCCCCAGGCTGTGTGGGGCCGGTGGGAGCCCCTCTATCACCTGCATGTCCGTCCTCCTCCTCTGTCCTGATGTCCATCGCTCCCCTTTGCTCTCCGCCAGCATTTGGCAGGGGGAGCTTTGCTTTCTCTGTTCTTTTGGAAAGCACTCGGCTGCTGGCGGAGGGCGGCTTCGGCCGACGCAAGCACGTGCTGCCCCTCCGAAGCCCCGATGCCCGCGGGATCAGCGGTTGCTCTCTTGTTTTTCATTTCCAAGCACGTGCCGCTCCTGCGACATGGTGGAGGAGCGTAGGGGCAGCTCCCGGGGTCCTGGCCCCGCACAGTGATCTGGACCAAATCCACCGCACATCGGCATCCTGGATGGAGGCACTGATGCACGGAGGCAGCTCCAGCGCTCCTTGCAAGAGCTCCTCTGCCAGGAGCCGCCAGCGCAGAGCCGGAGGCATTGCATTGCTCCAGCGCAGACACGCCGAGGGGGGTTTGTAGGGATCCCTGCAGCAGCTCCGGGAGTGATGTGCATGGGGCTGCCCCCGGGGTCAGGCTCAGCTGGACTCTGGGGATGCACATGGAGGTTTCAGGGAGACGTGGAGATGTTACTGCTGACCGTGGCAGCTTTCCTTCGGGAAACAAAAGCCTGATGGTCCCCAGTGCCATTTTTTAACACTGATAGGCATATAACTCGCTTTAAAGGCCAGATCTGGTATAAATGTTATTTGGTGCTAAGGTGGGAGTACGTGCCTTGCGCAGCCTCCTTGTCCTGGAAGCCATTAGGAGGACGGCTGCATGCTCGGGTTTTCGCACGGAGACAATCTATCTGCTAATGTAATAGTCCCAGTGGAAACTTCAGTGCTTGGGAATATTTTGCGGATTTGAGAAAAATCCCAGGAGGATTTTTGGTTTCATACAGCAATTGCTTTTTGGCAGCTTTGGGATAGATGTAATCTGGTTCCCATTTGTGTCCTCAATTTTTAAATGGAACAGCCTGCCTTCGGCTCAGGGCAGAAGCAGAAATAGATGGAAGTAAACAGAAAATAGTAGTAAAACCAACAAGCACAACATCACCTCTATAAAAAAAATTGTTAGGGCAACTTTCCTGTTGAAACCTTGCATTTAGGAAGTATGTTCTTTTTTGGTCCTTTAAGTGACTTTTTCAGTAGGAGGGATGCTGCTGTGGGTGTAAATCTGGAGCAAATCTGTAGGAGCTGGTGAAATCACTCTGGATTTGGGGTAGCGCGGGTGAGAGCGGAGTTTTGCCTGGCGGTAAGGTGTATGCTGCATGCGGCAGCAGGTCCTGCAGCGTTTGCTGGCGTGCCTGCTTGTCACTGCCTCTCAGCGGCCTTGCCGCAGCCCCGGCGTGTCCCACCACGGTGCGTGGCCATGCCTTTCCCTGCGCACGCTTCTACCACATCTTGAAGTTGTAGCGGGTCCTTGTTGCACGAGCCAGGCGATGACAGCCGGCACGCGTCGAGGCAGCGCCTTTCGAGGAGCAGGGTGATCTATAGGGGGATGCTGCGTCTCAGGAGAACATAGCCTGGGATTAAATAATTGAGCAATACCTGGGGTTATCTGCTCTGACCGTATTGTTTAGCACAAATATAAATGTGCTTTAGACAACAGTAACTCCACTGATCAAGGCTTAGGCTGGAACATAATGAAATTATTTTATTAATTTAATTTTATTTAATTTAATGAATAATTTATGAATTAAAATGCTTTTAGTAAAATTCAGTCTCCATTTAAGACCTAAGCCAACTGAAATAATTAAAAAACTGTTATTCCTCTGCCCTCCCTGCTCAATGTGTATATGGTGAGCAGATATTTCAGTGAAGTCCCTGCCAGGCTGAGGGATGGCACATGGGTCCCCAAGGTGCCGGGAGGGCAGGAGGCAGGGGGGGGAGCAGCCCCAGGGACCTGCTCTGGGCTCCCGCAGAGGCAGGGGGGACTCCCCCTCAGGATGGCTATCTAGGTTGGGCAGGGGGTCCCTGCCAGTGCCATGTCCCATCCCCTGGGACGTGTCCCCCTGCCTGCGACGTGCACCAGTTTTGGGCCGTTTTCGAGGCAATGGCTCCACGCCGTCGGCCGTTACTGTGATTTTCCCTGTTCTAAATCTGAGCTCAGCCATCTGGGAGCAGGCACTAAAGGCAATTATCTTGTTAGCACTTCTGTGTAGAATACCTTTATTAAATTTCTGCATTTTAAAAGTGGCTGAATATAAATTGCATGTAATGATTTAATAACGGCAGGCTCATAATTTTAATATATATTCTGGTGGGGAGACAGTTTAAGTTCTTTTTCCTTTACACATGGCACTTAAGAATAATGCAAAGGCAGGGCTCAGTGTAGGGTTATCACGAGCAGTTCTTCACACGGATCAAATGAAGCACTGTGGATCCTTAGCCTATGGTTTGTTGTCTGTGTTTAAAAAAAAAAAAAAAAGAAAAGCTCCAGAAATCTGAAGATCCATACGATAGAGCTCAATGCCTGCATTTTCAGTTAGAGAGTACTGTACAGTCTTTGTACTATTTTTGTTCTGTCCTTGTCCCAGGCCCCTTTGTACGCTGCAAGTTTGTGGGAATGACTCAGGGAGAAAGCTATTTAACCTAAAGGACACCACTGGCAAAAAAAATAGATGGATAAAGAGCGATGTCAGTGACTGCGAGCGGGAACCGAGAAGAATATTTGTGTGTATCTGAGGAAGAGGATCCTAAAACTGCCTCCAAACGGGATGGAAAAAAAAAATTGTCTTTTTCAGATGCTGTTTATTCTGTTCAAGAAGGGAGTTTTATAATATGGTTGCTCAAAGTAATGAGGAACTAGACTTAATGATCCACAGTCCTAGGTCCTATTTCACTTCTGGTTAATTAATGGAAGGGCTTAAATATCTAAGTGACACGGATCATGCCAGTGCTTTTCTGTAACGTGATCGTTTTTAAAGGCAGTAAGTACAGCAAACTTAATCATAGCTTAAACTCCTGCTTTGCAAGTGTCTTGTCTGTATGTTGTAGCTGGTTGATTTATGATTTTTTTTTTTCTCCCCCCCAGTGGAAAAAAAATCCTTCCCTAAGAATTTGCGTGATGAATTTTTATCTTGGAGTTTTTTATGGCTTGGAAATCAGAATTTACAGTGTAGTGACGATGTCTGCAGACTTCGCTGTGCTGACAAGCGGCGCGGCTGTAGCAGAACCGTCTCACTCGCGAGCTCCATGTCAGCCTTTGTATTTCACTCTTTTACGGAGAGTTTCTTCCCTTACTTTCAGCTCTGAATAATACTTACCCTTTTATCTCGGAGCAGCAACGCTGACGTGAGGCGTCATTGTGCCACTGGCACTTTGATCAAAGTAGAAATTTCAATTATTGATTCAATTCTTTGAATAAATTTAGGCTGGCTGCGTGCTGTAGACTCGCTGTTATAGCTGCAGAGGCAAATGTATAGCTCATAATATATAGAGGCCTTTAAAATGTACATATTTCTGCAAAGCCCAGTGCAGCCACCTAAGGAAGGTGTGTCCCTTTCTCCATCGGGTTGATGCCCAGGTAACTGCTCCGCACCTGGAGCTGCGGTGAAAATACGCTGCCTGCATCCTCCCGCTGCTCGGGGGTGAGCCTGGGAAGGGGGAAAAACATCAGCGGATTATTCTAACGTTATAAAACTGGTAACCATGCGAGATGAAAGAGCTGTGATGGGCACCATTTGCCCCCACATGCCTGCACACCTCATTTCCATCGGGAAGGCGTGGGCATCTGTGGGGATCTCCCGGGCAGGCAGACTTGGCTCTGCTCTTTCCTGTATCCATCTGATCTCATGCCAGGTTCAGGAGCTGCTTTCAAGGCGCCTTTGCTTTGCTTCGCTCATAGCTTTTTTGCTCAGTGGCTTTGTTTTTTGCTGACGGGAAACATGTATGAAAATAAGCGTGTGAGGCTGAAGTTTCACGGAAAGTGTTCATCCTTGTAGGCAGTTAAATTTGGATGTGTTAGCACGATTCCTTGGGAGAGACGGGGTTTGGCTGCCTCCATCGCCTTTTCTCATTAGTCTTGCGAGTGCTTTCTTGGACGATGCACTTTTTGGAGAGTGAAATGATGGAACCCCAGCTGGGAGACTCCAGGAGCTCTTCTCGAGCAAGGGAATAGCACAGCATGGATCCCGGAGCGAACACTGGGATGAGGATTTCTTTCCCCAGAGCAAGGAGCTGCGGAGGGGGGGCTTGGTCTGGTGAACCCTGCCAGGCACAGGGGTGAGGCTTCTCCCGGCTTAGATGTGGTAGATCCGTGGCTTTCATGTGGGAAACGAGAGGTGCTGCTCGCTCACATCTGGTGTGCGTTATGTGGGTTGGATTTCTGTCCTGCAAGATGTTGCTCTGCTCCTGTGAAAATAGTATTAGTGATGCTTGTTCAGTCCTTGTGGGGCTTGGGAGCCTTGGCAGCAGATGCGAGGTTCCCAAGCAAAAATACGGGGTGCGGGAGTGAGCCAGCCACCCCAGAAGTGACCTAGAAAACCTGGACATCAACCGGGGAGCTGCTGATGGGAAACAATCACTGATGTGTGTCTGAGCCCCTGCTCTTTGTCGAAGCTGGGGCTGCAAAAGAGTCCCAGCACCGCCGGAGAAGAGCTGTTGGTGGGACCAAGAGCATCCTTTGCAACACTGTTGGAAGTGGCATCTCCTTTTTGTAGGTAAACCAAGAAATGGGACACGTGAGTTAATTTTTTCTGAGCTGAAGGAAACTCAAACCTGCCTCCCAGCCTTGGGAGAGCGGCATGGCTGTGTGGATGGGGTACGGCGATCCCCCCTCTTGAAACTGGGCTGATGCTTGGGAGAGGAACTGGGTTTCACAGTCCAGGACGCGCATGGAGGGGCGTCCAGCCTCGATGGAGGGTCCCTGTGACCCATTGGAGGGACTGATGCGTCCACCCTGGGGGATTCATGGCACAGCCTTTAGCAGCCCCTGGGACCCTGGAGCACTTCCACCATCCTTTCATTGGTTCCCTTAAATAATTATTTTCCTTTCTTGTCGACCTGAGATGTTTATGCAGCGACAGGGCAGAGAAAATATTTTAAATGTGCAATAAGGTATTTATACTGCTTTCTGGCTTGGCTATGAGACAGAAGGACAGATGTGGGCTTGGAAACGATGTCATTTTTTGTTCTGTCATTTTTGGACCTCGCTTACAAACCGCGGCAGAGTTTATAGGAAAGTGTAAAGCCGCCTTACTTACTTTTTAATTTCAGATGATTGCTTTGGATGGTATTTGAAATGCCTCGGTCTCTTTTGAACCGCTCGGTCAGTAGGGTACAAATTGGGAGAGGATTTTTTGGAGGACAGCTCTGTGTTTTTGTTTGGCTGGGTGGCTTTTGGGTGGCGGAGGAGGAGCCGTATGTGCCAGCAGCACGGGCTGTGCTGCAGGCAGCCGCAGAGCGGTACCCAGGCGGGCAGCAGGGTGAGATGCAGAAACTCATCACTCAGGTGCTGCCTCGATGTGTTGCCTCTAAATAGCAGCAAACTGTCTTTGCACAACGGGCAAGGTGAGAGGAGCAGCAGTACAGTTTGGCTGTAAGAAAGCCATCTTCTCAGAGTATTTTTTTGAGGAGGAAGTTTGCTTCTTGGGGATGCTGTTGTTGCTGTAAAACCGTGGCTTTCCTGTAATGTCACAGCAATGAGCTTCCTGTGAGGTTTTTCTTTAGATCCTTTTCAAAACCAGACTGAAACCACATCAGAAAGAGGAAATATTTAAGCATTGCTCCTCTGTCTCTGGGTCCTTGCTGACTGTCTGGTGTTAATCTTAGCAAATGATTCATTGAAATAGTTCCGAATCTTCAAATGAATTGCGCTGCTGTGTAGTAACCCTCCAGGATCATACGTTTGCTTCTGTATGGTGTAATGCATGTTTATAAAAAAAAAGAAAAAGGAAAACAAATGCATTGGTGTCAGGCAATCACTTAGATGTGGGAGAATCAGTAGAGACGCAGAAATGAAGGCCTGGAGCAGCTGCCCAATTCAGCAAGGACTGAACCGGGCCAGAAATATGGTCATGACTTGCAGAGCTGGCTATAAGAGACACCAGATACATGGCAATTGAAGAGGTGATGGCTATGCACCAGGCTGTATCCTGGCACGCCGGGGCCGAAGGGGCTGGGCTGGCTTTGGGAGGGGGAGAGGCAGCTGCCCACGGGCACCTACAGAGGTGATGGGTTTAGCTCTTCTTGACAGCAGCAGCGACAAAACACGGGGCAGCAACCATGGTTTGTGGCTTGGGACGTTTGGGCTGGATGTGGGTAGAAAGCCCTTCCTTTGGGACATGTCCTTGGAGGGGTGATGGTCTCCATCCTAGATTGCCCTCAACCGGCTGCTTACCTGTGGCCCCTGGGCACCGCTGCTCTGGCACCAGGATTCAGTTTTAGGGATGGAAATTGCTTTTTTGGTGAGCATCATAGAAGAATGGGGAGGTTTGGGGAAGGAGCAGGTGCCAGAGGGGAGCTGGGATTTGGGAGGCTCCAGTAATAGCAAGGGGAGAAAGAAAAAAGGCTCGTGCCTTGCTCCAAATGGCTTGTGAGGCTTCAATAAGCTTTCAAGTGTTGTGTTATTGCCCATGATCTGGATTGTGGCCACATGCCAAGCACTGATCTTTCAGCAACTGTTATCTGTTTTACACATAAACTGGCTTTCTGTGCCAGTTACAGCTGACATTTTATTAAAATCTACCGTGAATGAACATAAAACATCATTATATCATTGTTAACATCATAAAACGTTATTACATCATTTCATGATGATAAAACATCAACGTGGGTACAGCAAAGTGCAATGGTTTCTGCCTGGGTCAGAGCTGCTTGGTTTCAACTCCGATATAATGGAGACTGGAAACCGAGCAGTTTGACAGATGCCAGCATTTACCAATCCTTGTGATTATAGTACAATGTTGCTTGGCCATGGCCGCAGCCCCCAAAGACAAGTGGTTAGGTGAGAATTTCTGCTTTTATCATGAAAAAAACAAGTCTTTATTCTCCGTTTTGCATCTTGGACAATTTGAAAACATGACCCAAGGGTGCGTACAGGCTCAAACCGCAGAAAGCAAGTGTAGGATTTTAGTAATGGTTTCTTTCTTTTAAATTCTGTTTGGTGAATTGCAAGGCCAAGCTGGTAGTTGCTGGTTGTTCAGGTTGCCTTTAATGCTTGAAACTGCTTGTCTTCCTTGGGTGTGTGGATTTTCTTTGTTTCACCCCAATCCACGTTTTGTTCCTAAAACAAGCCTGGGCTCAGAACTCCCTTGTTTCATACAGAATTCCTGATTCCAAGGCAGGATCATGTGTATGGAAGAGCAGTGAAGGGTGTCCTTAATGTTGTTGTGTACCAGAATAGGATAATAATGTTGAAAATTAAGGTTCTTGAGATTTTTCTTGGGTCTGTATCAGAATCAGCACAAATTCCAGAGCAGTCTGCCATGCTCATTTTCACAAACATACTCGGCTTAGATCTACTCAAGTGAGCAATCTTTCCCTCTTGCTCTCTGAATATAGATAACTGCCATACACATTCATGCATAATATGAATGGTAAAGTGATGAATTCATTAACATTTTGCAGAAATGCCTATTTCATCTCCTCTGGGCACAGAAGAAAATAGCGTCTTCAGGCCTGTAGAGAAGATGGGCTGGATCCTGCCCTCCACTACCCTCTTTCTGCCCTGCTCCATGCAGGGCCATGGGGTTAATGATGGCCTGTACATAAGGAGGAGAGCAAAGCAACCTCCCCGTGTGATATATGCCAGTAGGCATGCAGTTCACCGAGTGCAAACCAAGCAGTCAGATTAATAAGTCCAGGTCATCTGTGGCCGATGTTTTTTTCTGCAGAGCAAGGTGCTGCGTGTCCCTGTGGGCTTCCTGCCCCATGGGATAGATGGATGCCCCGCTGGGACGGATGGACACCCTGCCGGTACCACTGCGAGCCCTCCACCTCCTGCCCGAGCACGTCCCTTGGCAGTGGCTAGTGTTAGAGGTTGATGGCCATCCCTTAGTCTAAAATGTCTGGCAATGGGTGGTGTAAATGGAGAGTGATTCTGCTGTGTCCCCGCTGCACCAGGGTACTCAGGGCCAGGAGATGCTCACCTCCAAGGTTTGAACCTCAAAGAGCCTTCTCTTTTCAAAAATGAGGTAGTACTCAGAAAAATAAGTAGGAAGCAGAAAATCATAGAACAGCCCAGGTTGGAAGTGACCTCAAAAGATATCTGGTCCAACCTTCCACAGGAAGGGGAGCCTCGATGAGATTATCTAGCACCCTGCCCAATCACATCTGGAAAACCTCCAGTGATGGGGACTCTACCGTGTCACTGAGGAGGTTGTGCCAGTGAGTGATGGTTCTCATTGTAAAAAAAATTTCTTTCTTACGTCAAGATAAAACATCTCTTGGTGCAACTTGTACCCGTTGCCCCTTGTCTTCTCCATGTGGCACCTTGTGAAGAGGCAGCCGCTGTCCTGTTTGTAGCCACCCTTTGCTGGAACACTGTGATGAGGTCTTCCCACAAGCCTTCTCTTCTTCAGGGAGAAAAGACCTAACTCCTTCAGCCTTTCCTTACAGGGCAGGTTCTCCACCCCTTTGATCATCCTTGTGGCCCTCATTTGGACCCTCTCCAGTGTGATTCCTGTCTTGAATTGTGGGGTCATGCCAGTGTGATTCCTGTCTTGAATTGTGGGGTCAAGCCAATGTCACTCCTGTCTTAACACTGCTGTGATGCATTTTGTATGAGCTTGTTAAAACAAGCACCGCTGGAGAAAGCCATCCCTGAGAGCAGATTTAGGATGAGCCTTGTTGCTTGCCAGGAGATCTTGTTCCTGCTCACTGACTGTGAAAGGGGCTGGGGGACTAGTCCAGCCGTCAATGTCTGTGGGATGCTGGAGTTTGGGCATGTGGCTCCTGTGCAGTTGGTCTGCTGGACACATTCCCGTGGCTCTCCAGCTACATCGTCTCCTTACCATATTAAGAACATCTGGACAAAATGATTTATAAACTCTCTCCCTTGATAGTGTTGGCTGTATTTTATGTCTCAGCAATTTTCTGTATTGCTGAACTATTATTCATGAGTGGATTTTGTGGCAAAGCCTTTCGAGACTTTAGCCCTATTGAATGTGTGGCTGGGTCCTTACCTATCCTTCTTTCCTTCTTTTTACCTACTCCATCTTTCACTTTGACTCTGTTGGCTTCATGTCCCAGGGCCGTGTCTTGATTTGTGAGCTTGTCACTGTCAGCTCTTACAAGCGGGGCTGTGCCAGCCTTGTTTTGTATCTGGTCTGGGGACCTCAAAGGCCAGGCTGGGTTGGTGCATGGAACGTGACTTGGTGGCTGCCTCTTGTTCCTCAGAGCCAATGTGTTATTTGGGTGGTGAGGACAGCAGAGGTGGTTGGCTCAGTGGCCTCAGCAGGCATTCTCAGGTACCTAACCATGTGCAAGAAAACATTTTGGACTTCTGTCATAAGTCATGGCTTTATACTTTGTCATTTAAGTGATTTATTTACTGACATTCCTTTCTTCTTTCTTGCAGGCTCCACATCTGTTTGTTACAAGCCTACCAGCCCAGTCCAGGTACTGGAAGACGCTGGCTTTCTTTACCAGGATCACCAGTTGTTCGCTGGCAGGCATGAAGTTTCTCCGCTAACAGCTGAAGCAATCAGTGCCAAAGAAAAAGCTGGTAAGTGGGTGGCCACGCTTCTATACAAACCCACCACATTTACTTCCAGGTTTTTCCCGAAGCATAAATTGAGCAGTTTAAACCATTTACAAATAATATTTACAGAGTTGAAGGCCAGCTTCTCATCCTCGGTAGAGTCAAAGGGGAGTTGCCTTGACTTGAGTGTTATGACCCACCATCATTTGTCAGCTGTGCTTGTGGAGGATGCAGCGTTTCTGCTTGTCCTTCGGGACATGGCTGCTCTTCACTGCACAGCTGGACCAAGGTCCATAGGTTTTTGCCGATGGAGCAGGACCGCAGGCACCCTGTGGAAGGCTCACCGTGGTCGATCCTTTTGGACCTCAACAACAGGCAACTAAAGTACATCTCCCAAATATAAGGATGCTAACAGATGTCTAGTGCAGGGGTGAAAATCCTTATACTGTATGATAAAGAGCTGCCTTGACAATGTGGTGTTGGCTTTTCAACTTTCTGCAGGCTTATCTCAGGCGTAGTCTAACAACCTGATCTCTTCTCCCTCATAGAATCATAGAATGCTTTGGGATGGAAGAGACCTTTAAAGGCCATCTAGTCCATCGCCCCCGCAATGGGCAGGGACATCTACAACTAGATCAGGTTGCTCAGAGGCCCATCCAGCCTGGCCTCCTCCCTGATGACAAATGATAGGACCCGAGAGAACGGCAGGAAGATATGCCAGGGGAGGTTTAGGCTGGACGTTAGGAAAAGGTTCTTCACCCAAAGGGTGGTGGAGCATTGGAACAAGTTCCCCTGGGAGGTAGTAACGGCGCCAAGCCTGACAACATTTAAGAAGCCTTTGGACAACGTCCTCAGACGTATGGTGTGAATTTTGGGATTGTCCTATGCAGGGACAGGAGTTGGACTCGATGATCCTTGTGGGTCCCTTCCAGCACGAGACATTCTATGATTCTGTGAACCTAGACTATGAGCTTTCTGGTACATTAGGGAGATTTTATTGCACGTCTGCAAAAATGTCCAGTATGGTGAGGCTTCTGTGTTCTGTGATAGCACAAAAAGCAGTAAGAGGTTGCTGTAGCTGTGGGGGCATATAAGGTAGATGGATACTTGGCTGTTGTGCAGATGGGTAGATGGAGGTGTGTACATCCATGCATCTTGTTGGCTCAAACGCTGGCCCAGGGAGCTGACAGACCCTCTGAAAGCTGGTGGCCAGGCTGCAACCCCAGCGAGTCAGGTTGGTAGGCAGATAACGTTGTCTCAGGGAAAGCAGAAGAGGTGTATCTCACAGGGCAGGTGTGGGGTGAAACAGCCTGGGAATCTTCTCTCCCCATTGAGCCCCACAATCATCTTTAAGGCTTTCCTGCAGAAATATTAGTGGAGGTGACCTATTTTCATAGTTAAGAGTCAAAGGCTTTTCTTCCCCTCTGGCATCTGGGTTGTATATAAGTTATCCCACAGCATGTGCAGTAACTGATGAAACCTCAGGGAAATACCAGACCTCAAGAGAAAGTTTGCTTTTTAACTACTTTCAAATGCCAAAAAACAAATGTAAGTACTTCTGATGACCTCCTCTGAGAACTGGAAACAGCAGGAGAGAGAAAGTTGCCAAGAATGACCTCAAAAAACTGAACTCGAAATGGCACCTTCTTCTTCCTTAGGGACATGGGAGGGCTCTGTCCAGAGCTGTGGGCTTATTCTCACTTTTGTCCACACCGGGGTCTTTCAGGAGCACCCCTCTGGGCTCAGACACCGTTCAGACAGACGTCTCCCAGGAGGGAGGGATCCCAGCCTCCCAGCTGTGGTTATATGCCATTAGATGCTTAGCTCCAGGCAAGCTCCACTGTGTATATGGTGGAAAAATGGTACAGTTGCCTCTGAATTACTTCAGTAGCCTGTGTTAGGGTTGTGCAGCTGATCTGCCTGTGCTCTTTTTAAAATGCTGGCATTACATCTATGACCATAACGCCTTCCTTGTACTCACCCAGCAAAATTACAAAAGTTAGTATTGAATCCCTTAGAAATAGCATTATTGATCAGAAGGGAAATTGCAGTTTCAGGGGAAGATGCCAGAGCACAGATTGTTCTTTCATTGCACTTTTAGGACCCTTTTATTTTCAGTGTCATTTCACAGTTTTTCTGCGACACATTATGCATTTTATTTTGTCATGGCAGGCGGTGCACTTAGGAGGGCATTTGACTCATCTGACTTTGGCCATCAAAAATGCAGCATCTCATTTAGAGGCAGCCTGCATGGCAATACTGTAAGCTGTGCAAGGCATCTTCAGGGCGGGTGGCCAAACACTGGAACAGGCTTCCTGGAGAGGTGGTCAATGCCCCAAGCCTGTCAGTCTTTAACAGGCATTTGAACAATGCCCTAAATACCATGCTTTAACTTTTGGTCAGGCAGTTGGACTAGATGATTGTTGTAGGCCCCTTCCAACTGAAATAGTCTGTTCTGTTCTATTCTGTTTTATTCTATTCGTATTTTAGAAAAGACCAAATCTCCCTGTGACACTGCCTGTCCCTCCATTGTCTTGGGAGGGGGTTCAGAGCCATGGGTGTGGGATGCGTGGAGTATTAATGGAGAGGAGGGCCAGGGAGGGGATGGGAATGTGGTTTTAGAGGTCACTGCAGACAGAATTAGGGATGAGCTGGGGTGATGGGACGTGCAGGGAGCAGTACCCAGCCTCCTTTGGTGGCCTCCAGCCATGTCCCCTCTCCTCCCAGGGGTACCCTGGCAGGCCCTTGCCCTGGGGGTGCATCCTGGGCACAGAGTCACAGCCATGGGGTGTAGGAGGAGAAAAAAGGGGGGATCGGACCTCCCGGGCAGCAGAGCTAATGGCCGCCTCTCTCTCTCCCCGCCCAGCCGAGGAGGCCCTCTGCACCCTGCGCCCACCCAGCTTCCGCCGGGTCCCAGAGGCAGAGATGCGAGGGGCGGAGGAGGTGGCAGCCGGCACGGTCCTGCAGCGCCTGATCCAGGAGCGGCTGAGGTATGGCAACCCCAGCGAGAACATGAACCTGCTGGCCATACAGCACCAGGCGACGGGCAGCGCCGGCCCCTCCAACAGCACTGCCAGCACTCTCTCTTCCGCAGAAAACCTCACGCCCGAAGAGCCGCCAATGGTCCAGCCGTCGGGGCGGCAGGAACCGCAGGGGCAGGAGCACCAGGGGGACGGTGCTGCGATGGAGAAGCAGCCCCGGGCCCCGCAGCCCCCGCACGGCACCGAGGAGCTCCCCACCTACGAGGAGGCCAAGGCCCAGTCTCAGTTTTTCCGAGGCCAGCCACCGGCTGCTGCCGCTGCGCCGGCTTTCTATGGCGCGTCCGGCCAGAAGTCCAGGACGGAGGGGAGGCCGACGGTGAACCGGGCCAACAGCGGGCAGGCGCATAAGGACGAGGCGCTGAAGGAGCTGAAGCAGGGCCACGTCCGCTCGCTGAGCGAGAGGATCATGCAGCTCTCGCTGGAGAGGAACGGGGCCAAGCAGCACCCCCCAGCCCCGGCGGGCGGGAAGGGCTTCAAGGCAGCCCCGCCGTCCAGCAAGGCCACGGACCCGCGGGGCCCGCCGCCCGAGTACCCCTACAAAGGCAAGGCGGCGGCCCCTGGCAGCAAGGCGCAGGAGCACGGGCTCTTCTATGGCGAGCAGCCGGCGCAGGATGTCCTCAAGGCCTCCTATGCCGCCCCCCAGCCCGCCCGGGCGGAGGTGGCCCTCGTCCGCTACCAGCCGCCCCCGGAGTACGGGGTCAGCAGGTAATGGCCGCCCGGGGGGGGTGGGTCTGCCGGAGGGGCCTGATCCTGCCCTCAGTGGAGGAGCCGGCTTCTGCGGGGCTTGGGCCTCACGTAGACATGGCCCCTGTGAGCTTCAGCCTCAGGCACGCGGTGGGGACATCACACCCCCGCGGCCGGGCCCGCGCGGGACGGCTGGTGGAGGCACCTGCATCTCCAAGAGGGCTATATAAAGCATGTACGCCACTAAAGCCCTACTTAAATCTTCCCAACGGAGCTCACGTGGGGCTTTCATGGTACCAGGCCCCTCGTGCTGGGCCTCCCTGTGAGCAGGGGTTGATTCCAAACGCATTAAAAATAATCCGGAGCGTTTACTCATTGCGAGCCGATCCCGGCGAGCGGCGCGGGTCCTGCCCAGCGCCCAGGCGGGTTTGCTGCCTTCAGAGGTGAGCCCGTGCGTTGAGGGCTCCCTTTCCCTTGCTGTACCTAAGTACAAGTGTTTCTCTGTCTCATCCCTGTCTCTTTGACCGCCCAGATGGTATTTTCCTCGATTTGGAAGGCTGGTGTTGTCTGGTGTGATTGTGGGTGGATTTTGTGTTGCAAGCTACTTCATTAGGTCTTTTCTGACCCCAAAATCCCCAAAGGTTTTGTCAGCGTTGACTTAAGTTGCATGCACTTATTTTGCCGCAGCGCAGGCACAGAGAAAAGATGGCGTGGCTAACCTGTCTCTTCCTTTCCAAAAATTGTAAGACATGAAATCAGGGGGTGAATGCTCTGCCTTTCTGTCTGTGCAAAAGCGACGGGTTTCGTGTTGAGACGGGGAGGAACTCGGAGCGTGGCTTTGAGGAATGCTGCAAGGCAGTTGTGACAAGTGGAGGGCCTGCGCTGAGCGCCGCTGGCCTTCCTCCAGCTACACGTGTGTTTTGATTACCAGCCTACCACTGTGTGGAGTTTGTGTAATTTTTTGAGAGCAAGATGATATTTTTAAGAGCTCAGCAAAAATCTCTGTTTATGCGAAGAAACAGCTATACGAACTCGAGGGCAGTGGGGTCGAGCTGGGGCTGTGCTCTGCCACAGCCGTTCATGGTGCTAACAAACATCTCCGGCACCAAGCAGATTCATCCCCGCAGAAAAGGAGCTGGTTTGGGGTTTTTATTACTCTTGGAAAAAGGTGATTCAATACCCACAGAGTGTTCTGCTGAGTCCATGTAAGCGAGCAGACCTGGGTGCTGCAAGCACTGCTGCAGCTAACGGGGAACCGCACTGGTGTCAAGTGGGAAACCCTTTGGGACCGGTTTCAAAACCTTGTCCAGGTGCCTGATCAGCAAAGCTAATGCTAAGAAACTCCTGATTTCAGCGCAGCTTTCCGCACCGGCAGCGCCGGCCAGCCCCCAGCCTTATCCCAAGGCGCTTGCTGGATCACCCCAGCAGTTGTGGGCAGAAACCCCCAGTCTTGTGGTGGTGGTTACTGCTTATTCCTGGTAAGACAGCATGGTTTAACCCCCAAATCACACTGCAGAGGGGATGCCTGCTACCCCTGCATGCTGTTTTCTTTGCATGATGGTGGAGAAATGTCCCTCCTGGCAGATTTGGGGGCGCCGAGGGGATGTGTTGTGCAGCAGAGGACTGGCAGCATGGCTGAGCAGAGCTGCTGCGGTTTGCGGACTTACTAAAAAATCTTGGGTGGTGGTGTCTTTCTTGCAGCTCCGTGAGGGCATGTATTCCTGCTGGCTACTCCAGCGTGTGTTCCCAGGGGAAGTTTAGGAGGTTGGCGTAGCTGAGGGGTGTTTCACCAAAGCTCGGTTTGGTCTAAGGCATATGGTCTCTCTTGTGCTTTCTCTAAGGCGGTTCTGGGTCCTGGTGTGCAGACAGAGATTTTCAGGTTCTTCTTAGCTCCTTTCACACAGTGCCTGGATTTTGAGGGATGTTTCCTGCCTATGTGTTCCTGCTGGCTACGTTTTAGGCAGTAATTAGCACTAGCAGGACAGTTGCTCGCTTGCAGACTCTATCTTGTGCCATTGCTTTGCACAGTGCCAGCAGCTGGGGGAACATTTGGCTGCACAGGAGATGTCGGCAAGCAGTAGTCTTCATCCTCATCTCGGGCTTTTTTCTGTGATATTTTTCGATACAGGAGTGTCAACCTCTCACTTTGCTTGGGCGCACCGAAAGATTCACTGTTGGCATTACCCAAACTTGTTCTTAATTGGCATGAACTGGTTTCGTTTCTTCTCCTGTGCCATATCCCAGCTTATAACTGGCCCCACGGGCTGCAGGATCCCCTTATGGCCCTGTTACCTGGGAAGATCTGGGTGACAAAAACCTTTAGGAAGTGGCAGTAATCCCAGTGTGCTCATGACTTGCCATTTCTCTATCTGCAGCAGCTGTGCTCCGGTGCGTCCCTGCGCGTGTCTCGGGCTGCATTGCAGGAGAGGCTTGCCCAGGTCTGGAATGAGCAATTTCACAAAATGGCCTCTGCCCCAAATATTCCTCTCTGTGGAGAGGGTAAAGGCAGCCCCATCTCTGCTAGAGGACTTGTCTGGGCGGCAGCCCCTGAGCGCTGCTGGAGGAGAGCTGGGGGCCGTGTTACACTGCTGGGTTGCTCCCAAGTGCAGACCTTCCCGTGCCTCTGCTCTTGCTTTCTGCTTCACACCTGGAAAACTGTGTACAGTTCTGGTCCCCGTTATACAAAAAAGATATGGACAGGCTGGAGGGGGTCCAGAGAAGGGCCACCAAAATGATCAAGGGTCTGGGAAGCCTGCCGTATGAGGATAGGCTGAGAGAGCTGGGTTTGTTCAGCCTTGAGAAAAGGAGGCTTAGAGGTGATCTCATCACCATGTACCAGTACTTAAAGGGGAACTACAAAGAAGATGGAGACTCCCTTTTTACAAGGAGTCACCTGGTGAGGACAAGGCGTAACGGGTGCAAGTTACTCCCAGGGAGATTCCGATTGGACGCGAGAGGAAAATTTTTCACCATGAGAACAGTCAATCATTGGAATAATCTCCCCAGGGAAGTGGTTGACTCTGCTACGCTGAACACGTTTAAGACTCAGCTGGACATGGTGCTGGGCCATCTTGTCTAGACTGTGCTAGAATGGTTGGACCAGATGATCCTTGAGGTCCCTTCCAACCTGGTATTCTGTGATTCCCCCCTTACCTGGGCTCTGGGGAGGCTCACAGCCAGCCATCTGGCTGGGGTGGAGGATCTTGATAAGAGAGGTTGAGGCAGGGGACTACCCAGTTTCATCAGGTTAATAGAAGAGTAGAGTTTGGAGAAGCTGTTTTTTCTGTTAGAGGAGCAAGCAAGGTGAGAAGTTCCAGCTTTTATCTCATCAGGAGGGCCTGGGAGAGAAGCTAATGGAAACAGAGCTTTCCTGGTGGTCAGATGGGAATCTCGTATATCCTAGCTTCTCCTTCCTTCTGTCCTGGCCATATCTGTTCCCCAGCCCATCCATCCTGGCATCCTCTGGACAGGGACTGTGCAAAAGGCTTCTGCCTTCCAGATAACAGAGGAGAGAAGCACAGAGCTGCATCAGTCCAGAGCAAGTACCCACAGATACCAGGGATGGAAAAGACCCGTAGGGTCACGGATCCCCCGCACCCGCCCAGTCCTTCTGTGATGAGGGAAATGTGTCTGGAAACCCACAAATGCTGGCAGGGAGCTGTTGAAGGAGATGGGATAACTGCAGCTGCTGCTTAACTTGCTTTTTTGGTTTGGCTTTATTTTTGCAAGTGGCTGGTTTTAAAGGGAACGTTGCCTTTATAATCACCGTGGTGAAATCTCACAACTTTACAGTAAATCTCAAGGTAATTGGTATTGTCCTGAAGACCTCCTAGAGGCATATGATGCTGCAGTAATCTCAGCTTTTATATAAATTAGACTTAGTGACCTCTGCTTTATGGACATCACGATTGCAGAGCAGAGCTTGCACCCTGAAGCTTAAAAGGCCAAAAAAACAGAAGGCAAATAAAAAGGAACCAATATTTGTTCCTGTTCTAAAATATCAGTATTTTTAAGCCAGTTGCATGATGCTTGGGGCCCTGACTCACGACTTCTGAATGCTTTAAGTTGGCCAAGTGTAATAATCTTTAGAAAACCTTTCCTTTCCTAGATGTGCAGCTATTCCTGAATAGTGTCTTTGCAAACTTTCCTTAGGTGCATGTTCAGAGAGTTGCAGCTTGTCAGGTAAAAGGGCTTGGAAGTAATCTAATTTAGTCTTTTGCACAAAGCTGTGAATTAATTCCAGTTTGTGAAGCACTCAGTCCTGGTGATTATAACGCTCTCCGTCTGGAGAATCCATCACGGCCTTTACAGACTTGTTCCACTAGCTAATTGCCATTTCTGGCACAGATCTGCATCTTAGTTTTAGCCTGTATTTTCTAGTTACCAGCTGGGATTTTGCAATAGCTTTGTCAGATACAGTGAGGAGCCCTGTTCTATCAGTCCTTTAATGCATTTAACAGATGAAGCCTGAAGCCCTGTAATTATTTCACTGTTGTCAAAACCCCTTTTTTCACCGTGGAAAGCTGACCTGGACACCGTTGCAGTACCAGCTGAACCGGAGGCTAATCAGATATAATATCACCTCTGCAATGCGACTCAATGTTCCTCCTTCATGTAGCTCATTAACGCTTGCCGTTTCAGACATCGGGACCCTGGGAGCTCCCCATCCAGCTTGTTATCTGGTCAGACATGTGAGGGTAGTCACAGCCCAGGACAGGATTTCCCACCTTTTTACTGTAGCCTGCTGTATTTATTCCTGGGTGGATGAACTTGGACCTGCTCAAGTCCACGTTGTTTCTCCGTGCCCTGCTTAAGCAGTGATCTGGATCACTCAATGCAATGAATCCTCTTCATTGCTCCCAGTGGCCCTTGTCAGATCCTGGTGTCTTTTATCCAGAATGATTTCTTTCTCTGCACCGTTAATAAAAAGTGTGTATAATGCAAATGAAGCCTTGAACTGGAAACACCACTGCTTGTTGAAAGGACTTCATTCGTGGCTAGATGCAGAAGTCAATCTTGCAGGCACCTTTTAATTCTGATTTAATCCCATGCCTTTTAAAAGTCATCATGCAACTGAAGAATAAATCTGGGCTGTTTTTAAAGATATCCCAGTTTATGTGCCCCATAAAATTGCACCCTGCCTGGATGCAGAAGCCTATATTTAACTGCTGGAATAGTCTGTGGCTTCTCTGGTTATTTGTGTATTAACCCCCACACACACATTGCTGCTCTTTTCACACAACCTGTTGATATTTACTCATTCAGCCACATGTCTGTGGCTGCTGAGGGGACTACAAGGAGCTCCTTTTCCTCCCGGAGACACCCCAGGAAGGCAGGCGTGCTGACAGCGTGGCCGAGCCAAGGGATCTCACGCCCAAGCCGAATTCTGCTGGCGTTTCTCTGTGAGGATAGCCCAAGCATGAGCGTGGGTCGGAGGCTGCGCTTCCAGCTGACATGGATGCTGGCAGCCCTGCAGAAGAGCTTTGTGTCCTCTCCTTCTGGTCTAATCTGCCTTTCATTAAAATAAATGGAAGGGAAATTAAGCTGGTTTCACAGCTTGGGTGATGCTCATGTAATTTCTCCTTGCCCTTCTGTATTATTATCCCAGTTGGTTCTTCTAGGAGTGCAGAGGTTGAGGAAGGCACCCTTTCCTTTGCTGACAATCAGCTGAGCTTTAGCAAGAGTATTTATTCTGAGTGTGGATCCCTGTGAAGAAATACGATATCCTGTCCCTCTCTTAACTACGGAGGATATGTTTAATACAGCATATGTCTTTTCAGATGATAATTTTGCCCTCCAAATCTTGATGTAATCACCCCCAAAGAAGCTGGGTTGAGTCTCTCCAGCACTAACAAACATCACTAACAAAATAGTGAATTCTGGAGATGTGAGTCCAAGTCTGCAAAATGGTTTTTGAAATAAATCTTTGTCTTTACAAGGTGCTGCAACTGTTGCTGATTCCCTAAGCCAGAGCATACCATGAGGGCTATGTCTTGGCTGTGGAAAGTCTTCTCCCATTTCTGGCTGTATCAGCATTTAGTGATGGGTCTATAACTGCGTTTCCTTGCACCATGGCCATCAGACTGGGCTTACTGACTTTCCCAGGATCCTGTCTTTTTCCCCACATGGTGACAACACCGATTCCTCTGTGGTGTTCACAACTACAAAGAATAGCATTTGAAGTCTGCTTCATGACTGCAGAAATCATAGCTGAAGTCAGGTAGACACCTGGGTCTGAGATTAGTATCCAGATTCAAGGCTCCCGGTCAATGGGCAGGAATAAGCACCTTTCATGCACTTTTTACTCTCGTTGTAAGGTAAAAGCCTAAGGCAGCTTCAAAGATCCGCACCCCAGAAACACCTCTTTCTCTTTGCTGACGCTGAGTCCATGCTGGAGCATCCACAGTCCATGCTGGAGCATCCACAGTAGATGTGTGAAGTTGTGAGATGAAGTCCCATGGAAGAGTCTTCAAGAGATGAAGTAGGCCAGTCTGCCCTAGAGGCAAAGGAGGGCAGAGCATTTGGAGAAAGATGAGCTAAATAGGTTAGAAGAGGGCATTTTAATGATGGATATAAATGCCATGGTATGTTGGAACCAAAGACCTTCCTCCACTGGCCACTTTTCATCCCTACAGAGAGGAGAGCTGCATTGTACCTGTAGCAGGGCAGTGGTGAACTTTCCTTTCCAGAACATTTACAGGCATTTTCATTTCATTACTTCCTTATACCGCCCGGCTTTATCGAGCAATAGCTCTTCAGTATTTACAATTTCCTGGTGGTCAACAGCAAGTGGACTTCATCATTAATTGTCTTTTCAGGGTTTCTTATTCCTATGTACAACTACAACTCCTCCCCCAAATTCCTCTATGTTGGTCATTCTTGCTCCCAGGGGTTCCAGTACAAGATGTGTATTAAGACCATGCCGAAATCTGGGGACTTGGGTGGCCTTGCTGAATTCTGAGGGGTTTCTCATGAAAGTGAGGTCCGCGGTCAAGTATTTTGCTGAAGACACTGTATTGCAAGCTATATATAGCAAGCTGTTACGTATACCGCAAGCTATACATCACTTAAGAGAGAGAGTGCATTCTGGTGACCCTAGCAGGCTCACTGCCTATATGGTACTCTCTGTTCTAAAAGCTGGCTTCCTTAGTTTTTTCTTTTTTTCTTCTTTTCATTGCACTACAGAAGTATATAGGAGCCCAACTTCTACAATAGTGTCAACAAAAAAATAGGTTTTCAATAGAAATGTAGCTGCACTGTTGCAGAGATATCCAAAACTCATAATGTTCCACAGTTTCATGCTTTTAAGAAGGACGATTTTTGATGAAACCGTGTTTGGCTGGAAGATTTTAACCCGCTCTAATGCAGAGTAAGATCAACGTTTAAAATACAGTAGAAGCATTTTGAGAATGTCATTCTTTACTAAGTCCGAAGGAGCTCAGGATAATCCTGATTGCTCCGTTTCTTTGGAGCTTTACATGAGCGGTTGGATGTGAACTAAGCTGATGTTATAACTCTCCTATTCCTACAAATGTTGATTTGTTAGTATGAATCGCTGTGTTGATTTTATTGCATGTATGCTTGAAGATTTTGCAGTAGGCTTAGTCAGAATTAAATTGAGATGGATTAAGCAAGTAAAAGGAAAGTCAGAAACGCGTTCATTATGTTGAACAGATGCGCTTCAAGAGATGTAATGTCGATTTTGCTGGTTTAGTTTCCAAGCTGGAAAACACT
The DNA here is from genome assembly GCA_020745775.1 of Theristicus caerulescens. Lineage (NCBI taxonomy): Eukaryota > Metazoa > Chordata > Aves > Pelecaniformes > Threskiornithidae > Theristicus > Theristicus caerulescens. Next base: position 120,822,165 of record CM036559.1, on the reverse strand, counting down.
TTGGAGAATCTCTCCTGTGGCCCCGGCTATTGAGACTCTGGTGCCTGGCTGCTGCTACAGGGTGTAAATCTTTAGTAGCTCAACAAGTGGTTTGTAGTTCAAGAAGATGGAGATCCCGGAGAGCTCTCCTCCATCTGTAGTGTAAAGCTAGACAAACCAAAGTGCATGTGAAAAGGTTAAATTGATGGGAGGTTGAGATTTCCCAAAAGTACAGTGTCAGGAGTTCCTGCAAGTGTTTAAAGGCTGTGTCTATGACCAAAAAGTGTACTACTTCATTATGAAAAAGAAAAATTGCTATATCTCCACTGGTTTAGATTCAGAGATCAATTTCATTATATTGCTTGAAGCTATTCCCATAAAGAAGTGAGCAAATCTGTACCTGTAGCAAATCTGTGTATAACTGTGTCCAGACAGCCGGGCTTTTACTTGCATAAAATCAGCTGTGGCCTTTATTTTGGTGAAGACAAACAAACTCACAGTTAGCTCAATTAATTGCTGTGGTAAAATGTGCAAGTCCAGACTGGCTGTCAGCAGTGCTGAGGAGGTGCTGCGTACTTGGCTGCATTTGCACACGCTTGTGGAGCATCTTTTGCATCATGAGTGATATCTGTTGCTCCACCACTCATAATGTTCTTTAACATTCAGATTTTTGAGCAAAAACATATTCCAGTCCCACGACGAGCATGGGTCCCTTGTTGGGATTTACACACCGGGGCACCAAAAGAAAGGGCCACTGTGGGGATGGTGTGAGAGCTGTGCCCATGGTGGGCTGTCCTTGTGATTTGCTGAGCAACTTGGCACAGGGCTCGCTGGCTCGCACGGCCTCGGATATCCAGGTACTGCTAGGAGATGTTGTTTTGGTCTCAGGAAGGTAAAACGAGCCCCCCAGGGCAGTGTGACCCCCCCAGGGCATCCTGCTGTGAGGTCCCAGCAGCAGGCAGAAGTGGTGAGGCTGGAGAGGCAGTGAACTCCAAAGGCAGGTGAGCAGGGAGGAGCTCTGAGGCTACCTTGGACCTTCCCTTTAAGGAAATTTCAGGGTAAGCCCTGACTGCTTCTTTTTGCAGCCCTGGGCTTTTCTGAGCACTGTCTGAAGGCCACAGTGCAGATACACCAGCCAGAAAGTCAGCTTGGCAGTGGGGATGCACGCTCCTTTCCTTTCTGATGACAAATGCAAGAGAACAAGGCAGCCGAACATCCTGAATTAAAATGATATGCTCCCTGTTGGAATGCCCCCCGTCCTGCTAAGGCGATGCCGAGCACCACAGCAAATCACTGCAGTCAGCAAGAGGAAAGAGCTGCGGTAGCATCCTCTCCTCTGGTGGAGTGGGGTGGTTTTTGGCTCCAGCTAGTGTGACATTCAGTGAGGGGTGTTTTTTGCGTAGCTGCTGCAGTTTCCTTTTTCCTGTTTCTCCGTGCTGTTGCTTTTCTGCTGTGGTGTGTGCTGTGCGGGCACAGGGATGGATGAGTGGGGCCAGCAAGGGCAGAACCTTCACCAGCCATGACGGATAAAACTGCAGTGTTCCTCCTGGGAGCTATGTCAAAACATATGGAAGACAGAGAGGTGATTAGAGACAACCAACATGGCTTCACCAAGGGCAAATCAAACCTGACTAATCTAGTGGCCTTCTATGATGGAGTGACTGCATCAGTGGATAAGGAAAGAGCTACAGATGTCATCTGGCTAGACTTCATTAAGGCCTTCGATATGGGCCCCCACACCATCCTTGCCTCTAAATTGGAAAAATACGGGTTTGATGGATGGACTGTTAGATGGATAAGGACTTGGCTGGATGGCCATGTCCAAAGAGTTATAGTCAATAGCTCAATGTCTAAATGGAAACCAGTAATGAGTGGTGTCCCTCAAGGGTCGTTACTGGGACCAATACTATTTAATGTCTTCATCAGTGACATAGACAGTGGGGTTGAGTGCACCCTCAGCAAGTTTGCAGATGACACCAAGCTGAGTGGTGCAGTTGATTTGCTTGAGGGAAGGGATGCCATCTAGAGGGACTTTGGCAGGCTAGAGAGGTGGGCCTCATGAGGTTCAACAAAGGCAAGTGCAAGGTCCTGCACCTGGGTTGCCCCATCCTTGGAAGTGTTCAAGGCTAGGTTGGACAGGGCTTTGAGCAACCTAGTCTAGTGAAAGATGTCCCTGCCTATGGCAGGAGGGTTGACCTAGATGATCTTTAAAGGCCCCTTCCAACCCAAACCAGTCTATGATTCCATAAATTACTGCATGTTTTGTTGGCCATATGTCAAGTGACGTACAGCACCTCACTGCTTTCCTGTCCTTTGGAAAGTTTTATCCACTCTCAGTAGACGATTAGCTCCTTAGTCATTAGGCTGCACTTCTGCCAGAGATGTAACATGCCTTGGGGCTGAGAGCAAACCCTCCTGGCCCTGGGAGCTGCCTGTGGGCGATGGCCCTCTGCTGTGCTCCTAAGCTGCCTCCATGGATGTTTAATTTAGCAGGGGAGGTGCAGCCTTAGGGTATGTCTGTGCTGTGCAGGGAAAAGCCGTTTCGAGGCCAGGGTGAGCTCAGCACAGGTTTTCCCAGTGCTGGCTGCACGAAACTTGGCTGGGATCTTCCTCCCAAGGACACTGAGCCTGGAGCAGGGTCTGTGCCGCTGGGCAGGTTAGCAGTGTGCTTGTGTTCAGGAATGTGCTCATCGCTGGTCTTCGCTCCATTTCAGTGCCTTTCCGTGCCACGGTGGAGGCATCAGGCAAAACGCGAGAGGTGGGATGGGAGCGCAGGGCTGTGAGCGTGCTGCGTCTGGGGGGCTGCGGAGCCCCGTTTGCTTTCCCTCTAGGCTGGACAGAAGATACAGCTGAATTGCCGGCTTTCCTTGCCGTCGAGTGGCTTGGTGGGGACAAGCTTGTTAGAGCAGCACTGTTCGCTTTTAGGGCAGGGCTTTAAAATTGCCTTCGCTTTTCATCTTGTTCTGGTGCAGTTGAAGGCAGTGATGGGTTATTGTCGGTAAAATTAGGCCAGCACTGAGACCTTTTGAAAACTCCACTTTGAGAAGCTGTGTAGGTGCTGAAGACAATGGTAATCATATTTATTATGTATTTATATAGCACAAAATCATCTGTCTAAAAAATAGCACTCATGGATCTTTGAGGCCAAATGGGGTAAATACATCTGTTCGTTAGGTCTCCTGCCTTGGGTAGGGTACAGAAATAAAGGCAACGATAGCTACAGCAAGTCTAATAGCTTATGGTTAAGCTAAAATACAACTTTCAGAAGGTGCTTGGATGCAGACTTGAGGTGAGGTCCAGCAGCCAGCTTATTTTCCAGCCAAAGTGGGCTCTGACAGAGATGTCCGGCATGGTCTGGGTTGGGTCTCTTAGACAAGCGCAATGTAGAAAGTTCACAAGTTTGGCATCTGGGCTGAGGAGTGGCTCAGCCTGTGCGCAGCGAGGCTCTGCGTGGAGCTGCTCACCCTGGCCGAGGCTCCGAGGCTGCCTGTGCGGTGGATGGAGGGATGGAGATGGGTCCAGTGCAGACAAGCTTTGAGCTGCTCCCTGCCTGAACTTCCCCCTTTTGAAACAAAGGCAGTCTCCCTTCTCAAGCTCCCAGGGCTGAAATGCAGGACAGAAGCGAGGGACTCGGGTCCTGCCTGGCCACCAGCTGCAGGATTACCCTCACTGCTTAAGACGTCCTCCTGGGTTATCCTCCAGCCATTGCAAATTGTGACTCGGGTGGATTAAAGAGCCGCCTGCCATCAGAAAGCCTAGCCCACAAGCAGGTCCGCTGCCAGCTCGCTTCTTATCCTTCCCCGACACGAGCCTGGTGGGTGATGGATGCCGTTAGTCAGGGAATGACACAATGAGGTCTCACACTGGAAGATGGCTTTCGTGGCTCGCCGTGATTGACCGGGGCTGTGCTTCCAGCAGCTCTGCAGCAGCCCTTCCCTTCGCTGCTTGCTAAAGCCGCTCAGGGACGCTGCTTCGCTCACATCACTTCCTTTCGCCTCCCAATTCGGCCGACCAGCCGGTCTCGCTCCAGGCAGGGAGCGGTGTTCGAAGGGTGAGTAATGCATCCCTTGTGTTTCCTTCGAGCCCGCCAGCTTACGCTTCTCAGTGGTGGGGTTTGTGGCAAGGGGGGGCAGGGAGAGGCTGGCTGGCTGCTGAAATATTAGCTGCACACCTAGGCAAAAATGCCGTTTTCAAGTCAATGCTTCCTTTATCCGTTCGTGCCAGATGTATACATCACTGTCAAGAGCAGGCAAGGAGACAATTTACCCAGTCCCTGCTGCAATTGTTGGTATTTAGGAGTGACTAAGGACCGGAATCATGACCGTACAGTTATAACCCTGTTAATAAACCATGCAGTCGTTAGGCGAAAGCTCCTGGGTGCATTTCGGGGGCACGCAGCTCTAACGCCTCCCCTGCATGTGCTTCCCCACAGCCGACAATGCCAGCCGCCCTTCCCGCCGCCGCCGGCCCAGCAGCACAGCCCCATGTCCTCGCAGGCCGCCGCCGCCGGCCCTCCTCTGCCGGGTGCCTTGCCTCCGCTGCCGGCCCCCGCCGCTGCCCAGCCGCCAACACCGACGCCGCCGAGCCAGCAGCTGACGCCCGACGCCTTCGCCATCGTGGAGCGGGCACAGCAGATGGTGGAGATGCTCTCCGAGGAGAACCACGTGCTGCGGCAGGAGCTGGAGGGGTACTACGAGAAGGCAGACAAGCTGCAGAAGGTATGTGGAGGGATGGATGGGGCCTGGGCAGGGCAACCGTCTTGGTGCTTCTTCATCTTCATGTCACTGCAGCGGGGACGCACCAGTGGCCATCTTTAACCATTACCTCTCCATGATGGTCTCACAGAAGTGTAATCCTGTGCCCCATGGCCTGTGGCCTCCACTGCCTTTAGGGTGAAACGGGGCAGCCCATCACATGTCTCTCAGTTGGGGACTTTCCCCATCCATCGTTCCATGCTGGCCTCACTGGAGCTTTCCCTGGAAGTCTCCCATGGGCAATCTGCTCCTGGCGCGGCTGGGTCCTGCACCATCTGCACAGGAGGTAGAGCTGCAGGTGAGCAGCGTTTGAAGAGCATGGCCACATCTGTCCTGAGCAGTCTTGTCCACCACAATACGCTCCCGTGGCACTCCACGTTCTTTGGAAGTGTAACAGCTTTCGATGGGGTTGCCCGTTATTTGGAAATGCATTAACTTGGTTGTCTTAGGGGCTTTCAGTGACTGCTCAATGGGTTTCTAAGAGCTGATGTTAGACACCCGCCTTTGAACATGTTGGTTCAAAAAGCACTGCCCCATTATCTGAAAAAACCGTTTGGTAAAGGTTTTGCTCAGAAACCCTTTTGCAAAGGGATCCTGCACCCTTTTTTCTGTATGCAAGCTGGCATTTTCAGTGGAGAAGGGTGATGTCCTGTGCACTGCCTGGGGTGGCAAGATGAAGACTCAAATCAAACAAAGTAGAAGTTGCTTAAAAATGAGAACTTACTGAAGGCAATGCAGAGATCCTCCCCAGCTCTGCTGGCTTTGGGTCCCAAGGGCCCAGACCAAATGAGTTATTTAGGATTCTACATTGCTATTTCATTTATGTATTCCCACCACTTATGCGCAAGTGGGCTTAGGCTGCAGGTCTTTTCTCTCTGAATTTAAGAGTCTAAATAGGAGCTCAGTTTTTTCTGTGTTATGTGGGATCAGAGTGTTCTTGAAGACACTCATCGCAGGAGAAGAGGCAGCTCTGAGAGACCATGTCCCAGCCTCAGCTTTGGGAAAAATCTGTGACAATCTGTTCAAACAGGTTAGAAAAAAGACCTGTTGATTTTTAGCTGCTGTCGTCTTTTCAGCCTCCTCCTCTGCAACCAGATGAGTTGAGTTTATTCACAGGATTTCCTAAACTTAGTTGAGAAATTTTTGCAGCAACATTAACTGTTTGTGAAGATGTCTGCAAAGATTTTGACTCTGACTTCCCTGTGGCCTTCGTGGGCAAAAAGAAATATTCCAGCTATTAATTTTACAAAAGCTGCGTTGTTCAGTAAAAGGTATTTGAGTGCAATGCCCTAAAAATACTTCGATTTCCTTTCATGCTCTTGGAAACGGCTCTTTCTTTATCTTGGATGCCCCGTGAGTCGATTGCATCAGACACCAACAGAAAGGTATTCAAGCACGGGCTGAAGTCTCACTTCAGTCAACAGAGCGTGGACTCAAGTCCCATTGACTTTGGGGGAATGTAAGTGGAGTATTAAAGCGAAACACATGCTCAAGTGCATTCTTTCTTCAGGAAAATGTTCTGAACCAAAGCTGTAACACACAGTATCCCTCCCATGCTCTCTTTCCTGTGTTTGAACACAAGGACAGGGCAGGTCCTCCTCTGTTCCCACAGTTCCACCTGAACATCACCTCTGAAAACGTGCCAGTGAGGTAAATTACATACTTTGGGTGTGAAAGCTCTTCCCTCTTGTTGGAAGGGGAAGGGTCACGAGGAGTACTTCTTGTTTGTCTGTGCGTAACAACTTTATTCTAGGTAGGGCCACCCTCCCATCACTTTTATTCATTACAGAATAGGAGAAGAAATTAGAGAAAATCAGCTTGACGTGGAGGGCTCCCTGGGTGTTTGTACGAACAGATCAGCCCTGAGGGCTGTCAAATTCTCAATCATGTCTGAACAGACTTTTTGCAGAGGTACAAGGTGGTGATTAGCCCCTGTGCTGTTTGACAAGTTGTCTGGTTTTCTTACCTAAAAAGAGTTGGGGGGGGAAGAGGGGTTGTGCACATTTAATTTTGAGCTTTTTTTGCAAAAGCAAAGCATTTTTTAATCTTTTTTTTTTGCTGTTGTTGTTTTGTTGGGTGGTGTTACCTTGCTGGAGTTTAATTGCCAGGCTGGGCTGGCTCTTCCCCATGCCTTGTGTGTGGGTTGTTTGAGTGGGTTGGCTCTAGGAGCTACCAGGCAGAGAAGAGGCTGAACCGTTTTTTCCCCTCCATAGAAGGCGGTGAAGGAAATCCCAGAGCTGCCGAGAAACGCCAACACACAATTCATGGCTGTTCTTCTGCTCTCCTTTAATTTTGTTCAGTGCTGGTGGAGGTTCTTTCTTTTCCTGCAGCAAGTCTTTGCCTGCGGGGCTGCAGGAGACTTGCGTGGTGATGTGTTTTGAGAAATAACGGCAGATAACGGGCAGAGCAGAGCCCTTGTGATAACCAGCAGTGTTGGGCAGGACTGTGAGGCTGTGGAAACCCCTGCCCTGTCGGCAAATCTGTTTCACTGTGGTAGGAGCTCTCTGGAGCAGGCCTCTCTCCTGCAGGTAGTGGCTCACCTGGGAGAGGGGAGGCACAGGAACCGGTGGGTGTCGGGGCACCCAGCTGAGCACGGTGTCTGGTTGGGATCATGCAGTTAAGGATTCAGGAAAGTGCTTTAAAAATTATTTTTGCTAAGCCAAACCTTCCTTTCAAGGAGAGAGAAGCTTAATCTGCTTAAATGTCAAGCAGAGCAATGCGAGGGAGCTTGAATATAGCCTCTGACTACTTATAGGAAGAGAAAACTTTTGCTAGCAGAGGTCACACTGATCTAAAGAAAAAGCTGTAACAGAATCAAGTAGCTGAAACTACGCTGTTATTGGAATAACTAACTGGCATGTCATTTTGATTCTGGAAAATTCACATGAAACAGGTTTTTGATTGTAGGTCATAGTCATTGACTAGACTATTTCAGTCAGAAGGGACCTACAATGATCACCTAGTCCAACTGCCTGACCAATTCAGGGCTGACCAAAAGTTAAAGCATGTTGTTAAGGGCATTGTCCAAATGCCTCTTAAACACTGACAGGCTTGGGGCATCAACCACCTCTCCAGGAAGCCTGTTCCAGTGTTTGACCACACTCTCAGTAAAGAAATGCTTCCCAATGTCCAGTCTAAACCTCCCCTGGCGCAGCTTTGAACCACTCCCATGCATCCTATCGCTGGATACCAGGGAGAAGAGCTCAGCACCTCCCTTTCCACTTTGCCTCCTCAGGAAGCTGTAGAGAAATGAGGTCGCCCCTCAGCCTCCTTTTCTCCAAGCTAGACAAACCCAGTGTCCTCAGCCACTCCTCATAGGACATTCCTTCCAGTCCTTTCACCAGCTTTGTTGCTTTCCTCTGGACGCATTCAAGGACCTTCACATCCTTCTTAAATTGTGGGGCCCAGAACTGCACACAGTCCTCGAGGTAATTTTCTCATAAAAGTTCAGACTTTTTGATGAGGCTTTGTACAAGCTTGCATTGCCATGCATATGAGGAAAAATAAAACTCATTGACTTTTTGTGAACCACAGTAAGGTTCAGCCTAAATTTCAAACTGGTTTGGATTTATGCAGCGTTCCTCTGAGCACGCTGTCCTCGTGGTGGGAACATGCGCAGTGTCTGGCCATACATCACCAGGGTGGGGAAGAAGGACCAGCTTTTCTAGATGTGGTTAGGGAAAATGTAGCGGGGCTTTCTGGAGCTCTGCTTTAAAAAAAACCAAAATGGAAAGTCAGAATAATCTGACTAAGTTTGTAGTTCACTCAAGAAGGAGTGTCATAGCATGGGATACAGCCAGTTCAACAGGTCATCCTCTTCTTGGAGCTGTGGAGAATTGTCAGCTGAGAACTAATCTACATATGGTACCTGTTAATGTCATGCACGTAGGGGAGCAGCTTGTATGTGTGTGAAATACCTGTGAGCTGTTAAATCACCACCAGTGTGAGACAGGTGATGTGATGCCCAGCAGGGTACTAATCCAAAGCTGCTGGTGTCACGGGGGCCACGCTGTGGGCTTTGCACGTCACCACGTGTTTCAGCTTTTGCGCCTGAGCGAGCTGAAAGCAGAAATCGGGGAAGGTAACCATGTTTCCCCATCACGGCGATGCCAGGCTTTCCTCAGTGCCTAATTCAGAGGTGCCACGTGCCTGTGGGCCATATCCAGACAGAGTGGCCCTGGTGGTGTGGGAAGCACAGGTCCAGGCTGCTGGAGCCTGGCTGCAGTTTCCTACGCAGACAGCGGGGTGACAGCTCCAGCGTCCCTGGATCTTTTATTCTGCAAGTGCTGCAGCTGGCAGATTACATCGAAAGCTTAACAAGCCCTGGAGAGGGACCTACCTCCACAGCAAGTGGAGGTGGGCTCACACCCTGGCTTCACAAATCACAAATCTGTCCCACCCACAATTCAAGAGGCTAAAAAAGCACCAGATTTAGAAAGGTATGTGGGAGGCTATATATATCTCATGGTTTTCCAGCCTGTGCACATTATCAAGCTTTTCTCCACAAACACAAGGGCCAGGCATGCAGGAGCAGATTCCCACATCAGTGTTGATCATTCCTACAGCAATGATTTTAGCAAAGCTGTAACACTTAACACAACATTAGTTTATTAAAATAGTTGCATGGGGTTGACCTGAACAGCAAAACTCTGCCTGGGACTATCTTCCTGTCAGTCTTTTGGGCTCACGTCTTAAGATGCAAGTTCACTGCTAAGGGCTTCCTCTGCATGCCCTGCCTGCAGTTTGCCATGTTTCAAGGAGATGAAGTTAAGAAGCTTGTAAACCCAAAACAATTGGTTTGGTCCATTATAGAGAGTTTCTTCTTGTATAGAGCAGTCTTCAGTCAAGGACAGAAAGGAGTGGACCACAATAGTTTCAATCTGACATGAGGCCAGAGCTGAGCCTAAAACATTTCTGGTGGCATGCAGAGCTCAGAGCTAAGCTTTGGTTTGATCTGGCAGAATAATAAATCTTGCCTCCTACAACCCTTTCTAGGAAAGAATACAGCTCACACAAATACACTGTTTCCTTTGTTTCTCCTCTTGGATGGCATTAAAGCAGCCACCTTGGTCATAGAGTGAAGGCAACCGAGCGGTTACATCAAGTCCAGCCCACCCCAAGCTTTCTGGGGAGCTGCCAGTGGGGCGTCATGGGGTGTTGTGGCATGGCAAGCTGCCCCACAGGGCATTTGCAAGGGTCCCCACTGCAGGAACCTCCAGCACTGCCAGGCCTTCATGCCATCCTCTGCTGAGGATATTGGTTATTGTAGAGCTGGTGGCTGGTGTGACACTCGACACAAGCATCGCCCCAACTCCCATGCCCCATCGAAATGTGCTGGGCAAATGCTGGGCTGGGACGCGTTCCTGCCAGGCTTTAACAGGAGCTCTCTCTCCTTTCAGTTTGAAATAGAGATTCAGAGGATTTCAGAAGCTTATGAGGGCTTGGTCAAGACCACCACTAAGAGGGAGTCTCTGGACAAAGCAATGAGAAACAAACTCGAAGGAGAAATTAGGAGACTTCATGACTTCAACAGGGATCTCCGTGGTATGTTACCCTTGCTTGTGGTTTTTTTTTCCCCTGGTTGACATGGTGTTTCGCTTCTTACAAGCTCCAGAGCAGCAGACTTCAGAGGAGTAACTTCACACGTGTTTTAGATAAATGTCTTAAGAAATCAGGCCCTGCTCATTGGCATAAGACAAAACTGCTGTCACCCCTTGGTGGCAAGAAAACCTTCTGGCAAAATATGAGAGTTAGCTTCAGATGGCGCCTTTGTGTTTAGCACTTGCAAATATTGATTTGACAGCAAGGCCACCAGTCACAAAGTCTCGTCCAGCTCTAATGAGCTGAAGAGCAAGTTGCAATATAGAGCAATGCCGTACAACCCATAAATCTCAAAGTTCAGTGCCTTCACGAACCAGTAGCAAGTATCAGAGTATCTCTTTTTTGTTTTAAAAAACATAAAATTGAGGGTATATCCTTTTGAGAAAGCAAATGGAGGATACATTGGGTAGCTATTACCTGTCCAGGTTCCTGACGGGGGTACTTTGGTACCTCCTTGTGCAGTGAGGTGCCTTCTGCAAGCTGGGTCATGCTTTTTGCAATGGTGCAAGGAGGGTTGCATGGTCTTTTTGGAGGAGAGAGGCACCTGAAGGCAGGACCTTCCCAGGGGAAGCTGTCCGTGGCTGCAGAAAACTGCTCCTTTCCCAGGGCATCCCCAGGGATTGGTGTCACTGGGCTGGGGGCTGCCTTCCCCCAGGGTGCTGGGGGCGGCACCAGGGGCAGCACTTCACTGCGGGAAGGCACCCATCCCCTTGCAAAGCTGGGTAATTCAGATTGCAAGTGCCTTGTGCATTTTGGACAGTGAGAGATGAACTGCCTGGGCACGTCAGCTGTGAATGACAGAGGCTTTTCCCCCAGTTTCTCTAAATCCGAATGACACAGCTTCATGGAAGAGGTCAAAGGCCTCATCTTTTATGTATGTGTCAGCCTCCATTTTAACGTCCTCCTTCAGAGAGTCTATTTATACTGCTCTGCTGGCATGCATCTTATTTTCTTGGTTGGCCTACAATTTTATATACATATATTTATACTTAAAGTATTTCCTGTTTTTTGCAGAACGACTGGAGACAGCCAATAGGCAGCTAGCCAGCAGAGACTTTGATGGGCATGAAGATAAGTCAACAGAGGGCCTTTATGTCACTCAGAGTGAGTACTGTGCTAATCTGTTTTGAAGGTGCATATATATATATATACACACACATATATATGTGCTGAAGCAGAGGTGAATACTTTGCAATTTAATTGTTATTGTCCTTATAACTTGGTTTTACTCAGCTAATTTGTCACATACTCTTATTTAAGCTGAAGACTGGATTGTTTAGGCTGTTTTTTTTTTCTCTCTGAGCACCAGAACCAGGCAGTGGGAGTTAATGGTAACACAATTTAGCTTATTTTTGATAAATATTTATCTGAAGTTGTGAAGTGTTGCTTGCAGGGATCATCTCTGGAGATGCTCACTTTTTAGAGAAGCCAGGTTCTTCTCTTGGCTGGGATAAGCCCAGAGCAACCTCTGCTGACTTGTTGTCAGTGACAGGGGTTGACTAACAGGAGGCAGAGCAGGGCTGGATCACAAAGGATGGACGAGACAAAGATTTTAGAACTTCTACTGCTGTGAAAAACATCCGTTCCTGTCAAGTTTTAGGCTCCCGTAATAACTGAGCACAGCGCCGCAGCATTTCCCTGCCATGTGCTGATGGCTCTGTGTGTCCAGCCAAACCAAAACCCGAGCAGCTGGGTGCTGCATGACAGCACGTGGCTTCTTGTGTATCCTGAGCATCTTCAGCACGCTTCCAGAAGGGCTTGACCACCTGGGAGCTGTGCAGTACTTTGCGGGCTTAAATCCCATTGAAGCTAAATGCTGTGTACAGCCGATTATTCTGTTTTATTTATTGCACTTGGAAGATGAGCTGCAACTACAAATCCTTAGGTGGAGAACTGGCCACCTCCGTTAGCAGTGCAGTGTTTGATACCACTCAGCGTGCCTCGCTGCCAGCGCTGCAACGTCCACCATGCTCCAAATGCAGGAGAGCCTTCACCTAGCTCCCACCAGCAGTGACGATGCCAGCACGGCAGCTTCGCTGATAATTGTGCATGTGTGCACAAACCAGAAGAGAATCTAACGATCTTTTCCATGACTGTGTTAGCTTTGCCATATTAGCAGATGCCACAGGGGTGTGTAGGCACTGCTGTGAATCCAAGGGGATGATCTGTTAAGAAAATAGCATTGCTATGTAAGTCTTGTCATCCTTGGGAAGAGTTCAAATGGGGTAAGTTACACAGTGCAAATTGCAGACTGAGGTCTGCTGTCTTCGTATAGAGACAGCCTGGCAGTGTTTCTGTATGCTGGTAGCTGCAAGGGGGAGTTAAATCCCCAGGATGGACTGAATTTGAGACATTTTCCAGTGCATAAACACACTCTGTGCTTCTACTGATAAATATCTAGCAATAAAACTTTGTGCTGTGCACTCAGCATATTACTGCTATCAATTCACAGCTTATGAACAAATATAGCTTTGCGTATCCTATCACATAAGACAGGCTGGATGCTTGGAGTGTCTCCTGGCCAGGCCAGAGAGCTAAATGTTACCAATGCGATGCAGAGTGCTTCCAAGAATAGAAAAATGGGCACATGTAAAGCAGGTCCTCTTCAGTCGTGTTCTTTGGGCTGCTGCAGCACATGCAGTAATGACCTCGATATCAGCGTATCAGCCTAAAACACCCCGCTGAGAGCCCATAAAAGGTTTTGCTTGGAAATCCTCTGTTGCTGACGGCATTTATATGCTGATGTTTGTGAGTCTTCCGCAGCGGCAGACCATGACTGGGGTTGCACCTCACTGCCAACCTGGGGTTGAGGTTTTGCAAGCATGGTCTGTACCCTCCTCGTGTCTTTTGATGAGATGCTCAGGCAGAAAACTGAGAGCAGAAGGGGTGCAGCTTGTTTTAGCTGCCATGTGTACACTTGTCTACCGAGACTGAAATAGTCATTTTTAGAAGAAGAGAAAAAATGGTGCCTACAAGCACTCCCATCAGCTGTTAACAATTTTGTTGTGAAACTCATGTTTGTTTTTTTCCTAAGGGTGGTAGCTTGTTAAGTCAGATTAGGAAAGGCAAATCTTAGTTTTCATTAGGAAAGCAAAAGCAGATTTCTAGTCCCTATGTTTATGGAAAACAGCCTGAAAACATGACCCTTAACATCCCCAACACAAGTTACATAAAAAGACTCCAACATCAGCAGGTTCCTAAAAGTTATCATTTCTAAGGCAGTCTCATGATGAGATGAAGAAGGAAAGAGAAAACTCCTGAGGTTTTTTTAACTCTCGTCCTTGGTAATACTGCAAATGCAGAATTAATACTGTGGTAAAACTCCAGTAATAGGAAAAAATCCCTGAAAAAGAAGTCTGGCAAAGCCAGACATGCAGGAATCATTTCTCAGTTCCTTGCAGAGCTCTCCATTAGCAGTGCAACAGTGCAGAGCAGTCCTGGAGACCAGAGGTGACAAAAACTCTTATTCTTTGTAATAATAATAGGCAAAGCCAGGCTGCATGCCTCAAAGTATTAAGTGCTAGGCATTTGTGCCTAAGAAAAATGCTACTGTTGCATTGGGGGTAGGAGAGAACTATCTAGGGAAGTCTGATTTCAGTTTTTAACATGTGAAGGTCAAATTCTTCCCTGACTTGTACTTCATGACATGCAAATGGAAATGTCCTAACTGTAAATCAGATCGCGCTTAAGCTGCCTGCGATACTTTGTAGGGTAAGGAAAGCCATCACGAGTTTCAATGGAAATTCGGTGACTTCCTCTGGCAACAGAGCATCAAACCGTTCTGCATCCCTGCTTAGGTCGGTGACCACAAGTAACCATGTACCAAACCATTTATTAAGTACCTTACAATTGATCATAATTATTAATGCCAGTGCAGAATCCTTGGTCATCACCACGTGAGAAAACGGACTCAGGGACCTTGAGCATGACCTCCTGCAGCTTCTCAGCCTTTTCTTGTTGCTGGCGTGGTCCAAACTCCAGAGAGCTGTTGGGAATGTGCTGTTTGTGAGCGAAACTGCAGGAGAAGATTGCAATGAGCTGTGTGGCGTTTGGCCGGGATGCAGGGGTTAAAGCCGCCACTCCTTGTGAAGCATGCAGAGTGGACCTGTGCTATCATAATGTAGTGTTTAGTCATGAGTGGCCTTGAGGGTACACATTCAACTGATATAGGTAAATGGTACATTAAAAACATATTTCTTGTTTTTCTTTCAAGACTGATCAGATCAAAACCTTCTGTTAAGCATGAGGTCTGTGTGAAAAGCTGGGGGTCACATCTGAGCATAGTGAAGGGGTGGCAGAGATTGTATCTTTCTGTCTAATGTTTCTGCTTCCAAGCAGGGTCAAGACTGCTCTACTCTTGGTGTACCTACCCAGCTTGACAACTCAAAAAGCCTGTTTGCAAAGCACCAAAGCAGGATTTTGGCTTTATCTCCTTCCTTTATCTTCTTCTACCCAGCCACAGAGTATCAGCGTAATGTCCTCAGTGTATTGAGGTGCAACAGTCAGAGGCAGTGGGTGGAAAGCTGTGAGATTACAACTGTAAACTACAGCAGAGAAGCCTTTTGAGGACTCTTCAGGAACGCGATGTAGCAGTGACCCACCAGAAAATAGAAATAGGTATTAGCTGGAGCCTGTTAAGTAAAAAGCACATGCCTGGGCAGAAGGTACATGCAAGTGTAGCACAGTAAAACAGTATTTTCAGACTTTAAGGATACCTGTATGTACTTGAAGATAATTTAAGGTATGTTCAACAAAGACCTTCTTTACTAAAAATTAATGCAATATAGGAAAGTGCTTATAAAATGTGCCTCCAGCATTTTGCAGGGAGAAGCTGACATGGAGAAGCGTTGAGAGCTGTTAAGTAAATTTTTCTTGTCAGCTTTCTAGTGGGTTCAGTGGTCATTTCGTACACAGCATAATCTTGTCCTCCTTTTAGGGGGGGACAGAAAATGTAATGCAGCAGAGTGGGCTGAGTGCTTCGAGTTCCTTGGAAGAAAGTTGAAAGTGAAGGTCTCAAGTCCTGTTTTTCTATGTGCTGTCCTCCTATAATATGGGTTTCAAATCTGGAGCACAGCCTGTGTGGTCCCAGCATGAGACGGTGGAGTGCCACAGAGCTGAAATAGCATTCATCTTCCAGCTTCTTCACCCTCTAATGAAACTAGCTGCTTGATAATTTGCCCAGATTTACACTTTTG
Source organism: Theristicus caerulescens (assembly GCA_020745775.1). Taxonomy (NCBI): domain Eukaryota; kingdom Metazoa; phylum Chordata; class Aves; order Pelecaniformes; family Threskiornithidae; genus Theristicus; species Theristicus caerulescens. Next base: position 120,806,636 of record CM036559.1, on the reverse strand, counting down.
TACAATAGATATTAAAGTTCCTTCTGGTGAATCTGATTGAAGTAAATGTCTTTGCATTGAAGGAAGAGACGTGCATGTCCAATATAAAATTTCTTGCTGATGTGGGAAGATTAAGGCCACATCATACCGAAAGAGTTCATGGTGGCAGTCAGTGGTGTGGCGTGCACAGCACTCGCTGGGCTTTGCAGAGGCCACTGTGTCAGTGGTGCTGCCAGGGAATGTTTTTCTGAGGTGCTGAATTCCTCCTTTTAGGATAAATGGGAAGATGGCTGGGTGGGTTTGGGCTCACCTGGGCCACTCGTGCCTTGTTCCACATGGCTCAGCTCGTACACATCTCACCTCGCTGCAGGCACCTACTGGTAGTGTGTAAATTAAACCTGTTCTCATCCCAGAACAGGTTTAAGGAAGGATAGGCCCTTCTGGGGGTATTTCAGGTCTGAAATGGTCTGGCTTTGGCCACGTGAATTTTTCTGACCCTCCTTAGGAGGAGGTGGATGGTGGAGCTTCCAGCTTGAGTGGTCACTCTTGGGTTGGGATGGGCTGGACATTAGAGGCAGATTTTCCATGTTTTGATGTTTTTGGAGCAACTTTTCACTTCAGTTAAAAAATAATAAATTCTGTAATGCTGTGTTTAAAAAGTAAAAAATCAAAACAACATTTAATTGATGCCAAATTAATTTTTTGAGGAAATTTTCCTTGCTGGAGGCTTGCCAAGTGCTCTATTTTTGTTGTCATTCAGAATGAAGGCCAGATTTTGAAATCTCGGATTTCACTGAATGAAACCTCCATCCTCTGCTCCTTCCAGTCATTAATGGTTTGCGGTCCGATGTTGGGGATCCAGCAATGGGCCCGTGATGCTTATGTTCCCTGAAATGGCTTCTCAGCACTGTCAGGGCAGAGGTGGATGGAGCCGAGCCTTTCCCCAGGCAGCTTGCCAACGAAGTCAATGGTGGGCCTGCAGTTTGTTGCCGAAGAAAAAGATGTGAACAAAGCTGACTGAATTTAGCCAGTTTTTTTTTTTTTAACGTCATTTTAAATCTTATCCAAAAAAGGGATGATTTTTCAGCACAGAGGTTATCTACATGTTTTAGTCTCACTCCTGGTGTTTCAAGGCGCTTAATAAGGGAGAAGCACCGATCGCTGGACCCTTAGAGGAGGACTGGAAAGCCATCCAGGGCCCCCACAGGGTGGGAATGCCTGCCACAGCCCCCCTTTCTCTGTATGGCCAGAGAAAGCCTGTTCAGATGTCTCCTATCTTACTCTTCCTTATTGCTTTCCCCTCTTTCTGTTTTCAAGCTGTCCAGCACAGATCTGTGTTTATTATTTGGCTTCTTCACATGTTCTGAATCTCATGATCTCCATCCTTGAAAATAAAAATGGACCGGGCACAGCACAGCCCACATCCACATGGCTGAGGTTTCTTGCCCCTTAGAGAAGGGCAGCAGCATCCAAGCTGGCAGTTATAAACAGTCCATGACGTAGGCTGTCCTCAAGCAGGGCCTGGGCGTTGTGTGGGAAAGGAGTAGCTAGCGCAAGCCAAAATTTTGCTGGGGAACGTGCTAGTAGTTCAGCAGAATGGACAATTATGAGGCAGTGCTCAGGTCCACAAGCTCTGGTAGTGCAGATGCAGCCCAAGCTGCCACGCATTTCTGCTGCTGGCGCTTGCATAAGGCTGGGCATTGAGGGGCCGAGCCTTGGCCGTAGAAACTCCCTGCCCACTGTGTCTCAGCACTGTGTTATAATGGCCCCACTCGCTGCTGCATCACGTAATTTTTGCTTTTCTAGGGACGTGGCAGCTTACCTCTGGCACGGGTCCTCGGACCTGTGAGCTGTCCTTCTGGAACAGCTCTTGTTGTCTTTCTTCCAGACAAAGAGCACTTGAAGGAGAAGGAGAAATTGGAGATGGAGCTGGCAGCTGTGCGCTCTGCCAACGAGGACCAGCGGAGGCACATCGAAATCCTCGACCAGGCCCTGAACAACGCGCAAGCCAAAGTCATCAAACTGGAAGAGGAGGTGAGGCATGGGCCACATTGCCCTGCTCTGAGGCTAGTGGTGGCTCATGATTAGGGCTTTCTCCATCTAAGTCCTGAATCTCTTCTAGCCATGGTGTGGCAGGTCTTCCTGCTCCCCTTGCACTGGCCTTCTTATAGAGAAAATGAGTAGTTATACAATACTGAGCCAAATAAGCAAGCAAAGGAGACCACAACCATAGATGTTTTCAGAGCAGAGCCTTCAACGTGTAACCAGGAGCAACACCAAACTCAGCTAGCTGATGGCTGAGGTAATGGTAGGACTTAACAGAAATATCAAAGAAAAAGCTGACTACTCACTGACTTGGGACTGCGATACAAACATGTGATGTTAGTGCATCCCATTTTTCCCCAAAGAATGCCAGGAAGCTTTTGAGATGTGCACAACAGCACAGGGCTTCGTAACTTCTCATCTGAACAGTAGCCTTAAAAGAACTGACTGATCTGGCTAGAGGCAGACCTTCCAGGATTTAGAGCTCCAAAGAACTACGGGTTTTATGTGAGAGCTGGAAAAAACCTGTCATAGCATGAGACTCAAGAATTGCCATCTGTGCAAAATCTCTTCTCCCAAGTAACAAGCGATAGGATGAGAGGAAATGGCCTCAAGTTGCGCCAGGGGAGGTTTAGTTGGATATTAGGAAAAATTTCTTCACTGAAAGGGTAGTCAGGCACTGGCACAGGCTGCCCAGGGAAGTGGTTGAGTCCCCATCCCTGGAGGTATTTAAAAGACGGGTAGATGCAGTGCTTGAGGACATGGTTTAGTGGTGGACTTGGCAGTGCTGGGTTAACGGTTGGACTTGATGATCTTAAAGGTCTTTTCTGACCTAAACGATTCTATGATTCTGTGAAATTCAAAGTGGAAATAATGCTCAGTTTTAACTATAACTAAGAGTGGTGTCAGTTCTCCATTATTGGAGGTCTCTGAATCTCAAATTTATTTTGTTCCTTAAGACCTTCAACCAAAAGGTGTGGATTTAATAACTAACTGAAAGTCTATGCACTCTGGCAGATCAGGCAAGACTGTCAAAACAGGCCTTTTTGGCCCTAAAAATCTCTACCCCTGTGACTACAAAGAGGAAGGATGTTTTATGGGGAATAAAATAAACATAATCTTTACTATCTGAGTGGGCAGGCCATTGGTGAGGGGAAGGATGCTCACCTAGCAGGCTTGCGTAGAGGTTCATGCTCTGGCACAGCCTGCTGGCATGATCTTGGGCAGGTCTTTTCCCCTTCAGTGCCTCATTTCCCACCTGCACCCTCCCCAGGGCTGGCCTGGGGGGGAATCCACAGGAGCCCGCTGGGTGCACAGATGCAGGGGGTCTTGTGAGGAGCAGGGAAGTCTTTTCTCAAATACCTGCAAGTCAATTAAGTGCAGTTCCTTGTCCTGGAAAGATGAAGGGTGAATTGACCGCAGTGATATTTGAATGTTTGTTGTCAGGGTATCCAACATGGCAGACCCCCTGTTAGGCTAACTAGGGGTTACTTAGAGTCTGGAAGATTTAAGGTACTATATGTAAGTGCTGAAGGCATTGCTGTTTTGTTCCTGACCATTAGACCATTCTGACTTCCTATTTAGACACATTTTAAAAACTCCATTGCCTCTGGTGGATACACTCAGCAGCAAGAAGAGGATCACGTTAAGTTTAACTGCTCCGTTTTTTAGTTAGTTAGTTAAAGCCTGCTCCCCATCCCAGTGTATTTTGGGCAGTCCCTTTGGGGTAGCTGCAGGAGCTAATGTACCTTTAATCTGTACATAATTCACTTGACACTGTTTGCCTTAAAGGCAACCAGAGGTTTTCTATTTGCATTTCATTACAAAGTGGCAGAATAAAGGAATGTTTGAGGTGGCAACACCTGCTCCTACAGTCGCGGCATCACTCAGGGGACTGGAAGAAAGCTCCTGGCTGCTCCGCAGACTGTCATTGTGGTATTGGCAGGTAACATCCACTTGCTAAATGCACACCAGTGAAGGCAGCAGAAGCATAAACACAGATTTCCATGCAGGTGGTGTAAGAAACTACCCTGTGCCTGCTGGGTTGTAGTAAATACATTTGCAGCCTTAGGGCTCTGCCTCTTAAGAGCTTTGCGGTTGCCAGTTTCTAGTCTGGTCATCCAACAGAAATGTGCCTCTGCTGGGGATCGGAGCTGGGATCCTGGATTGTGGACTGGTGGAGCTGAGGAGAGGACAAATGTTCCCCTCTAGAGAGCTGCTAACCTCCTGCCTGGGGCATGGTAGATGTTATGGAGGTGGTAACCTCCTGCCTGGGGCATGGTAGAGGTTACAGAGGTGGTAACCTCCTGCCTGGGGCATGGTAGAGGTTACAGAGGTGGTAACCTCCTGCCTGGGGCATGGTAGATGTTATGGAGGTGGTAACCTCCTGCCTGGGGCATGGTAGAGGTTACAGAGGTGGCAGCCTCCTGCCTGGGGCATGGTAGACATTATGGAGGTGGTAACCTCCTGCCTGGGGCATGGTAGAGGTTACAGAGGTGGCAACCTCCTGCCTGGGGCATGGTAGACATTATGGAGGTGGTAACCTCCTGCCTGGGGCATGGTAGAGGTTACAGAGGTGGCAACCTCCTGCCTGGGGCATGGTAGACATTATGGAGGTGGTAACCTCCTGCCTGGGGCATGGTAGAGGTTACAGAGGTGGTAACCTCCTGCCTGGGGCATGATAGATGTTATGGAGATGGTAACCTCCTGCCTGGGGCATGGTAGAGGTTATGGAGGTGGTAACCTCCTGCCTGGGGCATGGTAGAGGTTACAGAGGTGGCAACCTCCTGCCTGGGGCATGGTAGACATTACGGAGGTGGTAACCTCCTGCCTGGGGCATGGTAGACATTATGGAGGTGGTAACCTCCTGCCTGGGGCATGGTAGAGGTTACAGAGGTGGTAACCTCCTGCCTGGGGCATGATAGATGTTATGGAGGTGGTAACCTCCTGCCTGGGGCATGGTAGAGGTTACAGAGGTGGTAACCTCCTGTCTGGGGCATGGTAGAGGTTACAGAGGTGGTAACCTCCTGCCTGGGGCATGATAGATGTTATGGAGGTGGTAACCTCCTGCCTGGGGCATGGTAGAGGTTACGGAGGTGGTACCCTCTTGCATAGGGCGTGGTAGATCTCAGAGGTGACAACATATGAAGATGATGCAGCGGTATTTGCCAGAGTTGTCTGTCAGAGCCCTCAGCCTGAGCAAATCCACATTGACCTGGTAGTGTTTAACTGCTTTTTTCATTCTAGGGGGAGTTTGAATGAGTTTTGTCCCAGCTGCCATGTTTTAATTGTTCAAGGCAGTGTCATGGAGCTCAGGTGAAGTACAGTTAAACTGCAGCTGCCGGCGTGTGCCCAAGCTCCTGCGCTCCCTTTCCCTTGCTTTTGGCCTGTTTCATCACTAAATCAGAGCACCTTTTCAACAGTCTCCAGTGTTTCTGGAGCTCAGTTTGACACATATGCAGCAGATATTTTTTTTGAAGCTTTATCTTAAACCAGAGATTTTTACTATAATTTGGAATATATTGAAGGAAACACAAAATCACTCAAATGAAAATGACTATTATTATTAACAGAGCTCTACTTCATGCACTGCTTTGTAAATCCACCCAGATTTCTCCTACCACCAGAATGTAATTAAGTTTAAAAGCTTTTTAAATCAAGGCTTGAGAAATAAGCAGTAACTACTAAGTTGAATTAACATAAGATAGCGTACTATGTAAATCTACATTATCCTGAGTGCCTGCTAGTAGAAGGATTTAATTCAAAAATATGTAGGTGGTATTATCACCACATGTCATTTAGGAGTCTGCTGCTGGAATCGTGTGTCTGGTCCACGCTTTGCATAGAGGACTGTGAATAATTGGAGAGGGTTCAGAAAACAGCTGTAGAATTCATTTGGGGCCCAGAAGCTGTTCTTTGCTGTGAACAATTGAAATGAAGAGGTGGCTGAGCTCCAGTCCATGCACATGAACATGAAGAAGGGATTGCTGTCAGCCAGATTAAACGTTGCTCTTTAATGTAAGAACAAATAATGAGATGCAGTGTTTGGGGGCTGAAGCTGAGCAAATCCAGCTAGAAATAAAGAGTTAGAGTAATTAACACTGAAACAACCTACTTAGGGTGATAGTGGCTTCTCCATCTCTTACAGTCTTTAACCCAAATCTCATATCTATAGAATAGATATTCTATAGCTCAAACTGGAGTTATGTTCCCAGTGCAGATATTTTTTCTAAGACCCACTCATCTTTACTCAAATTTATTTGCTTGGATCATCCCCTTTTAGCCTTAGCTCTTCTTCATCTTTATTTTCCTAATCCCTGGGACAAGTGCAGTGTGCAGGCAAGTTTGCTGATCTTCTGAATATGAGAATTGTTTTGTTTAATGCTTCTTGCTCTAGTAGATCACAATTTGGAAACAGAACAAGAAGTAATTTGCTGAAATTGCATAAGAGAAAGCCAGATTAGGCATTAGGGTAAAAGTTTTCTGGCAGTATAGGAAAATAAGCCATGAAGTAGTTTGCAAGGGGAGTTTGTGGAGTCCCTACCCCTGCAGGGTTTCATAAACAGATTATACAGACATGCGCCAGGTTTTAGGTAGAGTTGATCCTACCTTGCAGCGGGAGGGTGGACTGGTACCTCTCCAGGTGCCATCCAGCTTTTTTTATTTGAGTCTGTGTGTCTGTGAGGTAGTGGAGCTTAGTATCATGTATTTCTGATTGCAGGCCCCCTCTCTTATGGATGCATACTGCACTGACAAGCCCATTAATTCAAATGACAACATTTTGTACTTTGTTTTTTAAATGTGTGGGTGAATTTTTTGCTTATGAATCTAGAGGCAAGATAGAAAAGTCAGAACTGGCTCAAGAACCTCCCTATAAATTTATGAATGTGGGAACTGTCTTGTTGCATACCTCCAACAAAATTGTTTTCGAAGACAGTGGATGCATGTGTATCGCCTCACCCACATGAGCAGAGGTGCATTCATGTGCAAGCGTGCAAACTCTGGGGCTTAGAGGGCTGCTGCAAAGCCAAATTCTGGCTGCTGTGGTACAGATGGACCCTCCAGCATCAGGCAGGACGCAGGGGAGCAGATGAGGTCTGCTGCCGAGGAGGGACCCCGGGGGAGCCCCCTTCCCCTCTCCGATCCACACTGGTGCGGCTGGGAGATGGCACAAGCACCTTTCTACTGCCAAAATAGCACATTCAGCAAGAAGCCGCCACTGTGTCTGTCTTGCCAAGTCGTGAGCTCCCGAGGAATGCAATCTTCGTGCTCCTGCCAGAGACTAGTGGGGATTATAATCTCATTAATTTTCATGGAAAGTCCCGGGAGCCGTAAGCATTGGCCTGGATTACAGCAGGGCTAGGGAGGTCACGCTGCCAGTCATCGGCTCTGGCTGGGGAGGTTTGTTTAGGCCAAGTTTTGCTTTTGCTGTGCACAAGCCTGTATTTCACTTCACCTGTGACATGGATGGATTCAGGGTGGCAGAAGAGGAATTTCAAGAAAAAGTGATTTTATTATAATTGTAATCAGTGGGAGGGGACCTAGGTGAATCCAGCATCACACAAGTTAAAAAAAAAAAAACTTCTTTGCAGCATGGGAGTCCTGGGCTAATCAGAGGACTCTGGGTGAAGGGGAGCCCCACAGAGCCGGGGAGCCCCAGCACTGGTGTTTATTTGCTCCACGTGCCCAGGAGCAAGGCAGCAAACTTCTCACTACATCCCCTAGATATTTAGACTCAGATATTTTGTGGCCATAGCTCCTGTATCATAACCCATATTGCAGTTAATGTCAATAGTGATTTAAGTACTTAAAAAAGAGGTAGGCGCTAGGATATCGTTTTGGCCCTGGCCTTGCCAGCTCACAGCACCTCTCCAGCCTCTTATTTATCTAGTTCCCCAGTGTCAACTGGGGTTAATGCGTTTTTCTGCCTCCTGTTTGCTTCTGAAAAACTTCAGGTCTCAAACAAGTGTACAAATAAATGAGGGAGACTAGAAATCCTAAAGAGGATCTTGGCGATCATGGCAATGACCTTGAGCATCCCCCATTAAGCCCCAGGCTGCAGATGGGGTCTTTAGATATCTTTAGAAAGGTAAATCTATTAATGCTCGTGAAGAGAAAATTCATGGCAAAAGGCTGGGGGAGAAGAGGGGAACTGGGTTTCCTGAGGTTAGGATTGCAGGCCGCCAGGAGTGCAGGCAGACCCCACTGCCACAGCCCCGTGGGCGAGTTTTCAGGTCAGTGTCCACACTCCCTGGGGACGAGGACTGATCACGAACACCCAGGTGTGCCTGGTCCCCATGAGCTCACCCCTTCTCGGTGCCAGATTTTGGCTGGGGGTCGCGTTTCAGCACAGGCTTTGATGCCCATACCGGTGCAGCTGATGCCCAGCATGTCCGGTGTCTGCAGCCTTCTCTCCCCAAGGGCTCTCACGTGTCCCAGCTCCTGCCATGATCCCTGATCACAATACCCTGTGGTGTCACTGAGTGCCTAGTGGCGTGGTAGGAGGACAGAAGAAGTGGGGATAGCCACTAAGCACCCTGAACATCTGCAGTCCACTTGCAAATTCCTTTTGGGGCATGCTGCTTGAGCAATCTCTGGCTGTAAAACCCTGTGTTGCAAAATCCGTGTGTCATGTTTAGCCCTTCAGTAATTGCATTATATATGTAAGGAGGGCCCACCTTTAGCTGCCAGCACATCTGTACATCGGCATGGCCAAGCCCATGAGCAGGACAGCGCAGGTGGAGCACTTCTGACTGCAGGCACTCTGCTTGTTCCACCTGCATTGGACAGATACGCAGCATTGAAAAAAAGAGACTCTGTTCGGGTGCAATGTGCCAAATGTCACCACTCGATAAAACCCACTGGGATTCCTCTTAGCTGAGGCCAGCCTGTGTGCTTGCCCAAAGAGTATCCACCAACATGATGGCTCTTGCTCAGAAATGGCCAGGGGGTTTCACGGGTACCGGATCCCCAATGGGTGGAAGATGTGGGCAGCGTTCCCTCCGAAAGGGGCAGAGCTGCCCCAGCGATGCCCGCTGTGCCCTTTCCCTGCCCATCAAAGGGGCACCATCCTTCCCCTGGAGAAACTCTGCAAAGGAAATGGCCAAAGCCATGCTTGCACCCAATGCACACCTACAAGTGCGCAGGGGTCTCGGTGGCCCAGGGTGGGTGTGCAGTGCCCCCGGTGCCGCTGACCCCCTGCCCCCCGCAGCTGCGCAGGAAGCAGGCCTACGTGGAGAAGGTGGAGAAGCTGCAGCAGGCGCTGACGCAGCTGCAGGCAGCCTGCGAGAAGAGGGAGCAGATGGAGCGGCGGCTGCGCACACGCCTGGAGCGGGAGCTGGACTCACTGCGGATGCAGCAGGTGAGGACGGAACGGTCAGTGCAGGACCCCAGCACGGGGCCTTCGGCGTTGCTTTTAAAGAACAACAGTTGCTTACAGCCCTGCCAGGCGCCACCTTGCTTTTGGGTTCAGGTCATTGGGCTTTCTGCCTAAGCCTTTCCTTTGGATGGGGTTGTGGATGCCCCATCCCTGGAAGTGTTCAAGGTCAGGTTGGACGGGGCTTTGAGCCACCTGATCTAGTGGAAGATGCCCCTGCCCATGGCAGGGGTGGGTAGGACTTAGATGATCTTGGAAGGTCCCTTCCAACCCAAGCCACTCTATGATTCTAACTCCTGATTTTCAGCAGAGGATGGGGGATCTCTGCAGTGGGGCTGCTGGATGCGGCTGAGCCCTGCCTGCTGTGGGGCTGGGAGGTCCTGGCTCCCCTGCTCAAGGGCAGGCAGGGCTCTGCCCCTACGTGCTCCCCCCACCTGCCAGGGAGAATGTCCTTCCAGGTTTCTCTCCGGCAATCACAGATTGTGCAAGATCAGCTCCACACCGAAGGAGGAGAGGAAAGGTGCAGTACGTGTGGGCATGAGATTTAGCCCGCAGATTTTGGCCAATCTTTTATTGAAAAAGCAAGGTGGGACGATGTGGGATTAGGTGGGAGCAAGGCCTTGGGCAATATTCGTTGTGGACAAAGATGATGTACTCAGTTCACAGAAACCTCTGTCCATAACAGGTCTGGAGACAAATCATAGAATATCTCGAGTTGGAAGGGACCCATAAGGATCATTGAGTCCAATGGTGTCATCATCTTCAGACAATAAATTATTTAAAATCAGTCCAGTCCAGACTGGCTAGAAGTGAGTTTTGCATTTCTGTCCCCTTGTTTTTCTGGCAGCCCTGTGTCCTCAGAGGCATAGTGTTATGCTTGTATTTTATGCACAGTTATTTCTTTGTGTAGGTAACCTCGTCTCTCACATTCTCCTCCATCCCCGAGTCCTAAAGTTCAGTCATCTGTGAAAAGGGGGGAAGGAAGCATGGGGAGGTTGCAGGGAGGATTTCCAGGTTGCAGCCAGCACCAAGTGCCGAATGCACGGGCACTGGCAAGCAGATGTACTACGTGTCTGAAACCACCACTTGGGGAAAAAACAGCAACATAAGCAAAGCATGATGCTCTTGTAACTCTTGAAGGGCTCGCTCATATCTCTGTCAAGAAATGCATCTGCTACAATAACCCTTCCTTATTTATGAGCCATTAGTGGAGACCAAAGCAGCTGTTACACAGAGCTTGTGCTGCCAGAAAGCAGAGGGTCTGATCCTGCCAACGGGATGCGGCTGGGAAATAGCTCTATGGGCAATGTCAGCAGTTCGTGGAGTCACCAGGTGGCCGGATCCGAGAGCATCTCCTTCTCGCTTGGTGGCCCCAGGGCAGGGCAGGGCCCCCAGCACGTCCCCAACGGCATCACTGTCACTGCTGCTCCCTGGAGACCCTTCCCATCCGTCTTGGCTCTTCCCTGCTGCCCTATAAGTGTGTTCAGCCTTTCTTGCCCTGTCCACCATGGCCTTGCTGTTCCTGTCTTCTTCCAGTAGCTCCTCTCAATTGCCCCTTAGCCTGCTCTCCTCCAATTTAAAAAAGAAATGGCATGGGATATGACATGCTAGTAAAATGAAAGTAAATGAAAGAACATTTGAGAAAATACAATTAAAATTCAAGTGAAGGTAAAACTAGAACTAGAAGAGGTTTTGTTCTCTGGGCTGGAATATAGGGACAAATTGATACATTAAGTAACTGGGATGGACTGTCGACAAAGTCCTTTTCTTGGGAGTTCAGGCTACGTCTGTTCATTTTGGCAGAAAATTCCTCTGTAACTTACAGGATGCTTAATTTATATTTTTTTTTGGCACTGTAATAATCAGCAACTGCATTTTGGGTTGCCATAATTCTCAAATGCCTACACCAGTTCCCTCTAACAAGTTTTAAGAAGATGCTCTGACTTCACATCTCACCCATCAGCTTTGAGAGGAGACTTTGGGGTACTTTTTACTATTTGTACTTTTTGTTTTATGAGCCACAACCCTGCAATGAATCATGTTGCTTGAAGGTGCCCCAACTTTTTACTTCAGAGCTGTCTTCTCTGAGTTATCAAAGTTGTATCTACTGAAATATTTTGTCATCACAGAGAAAAAAGAGCTTTTTTTTCTCCTTTTTACTGGAGTCAGCAGAACAGACGCAGCACACAAGGAGACAGTGAGCCAGAGTATCCTCAGTTCCTGGCTTGTTGGTAACCTAGTCCAAACTGCAAATCTTCATTATCGCTAATGCATGAGCTAGGACCAAAAAAAAAAAAATCCTTTGACTTAGCGTTGCAGCCTGAGTGTGCAGGGCTGGCAGAGGTTTTGATTGAGAATGATGACAAGAGCCCATGATGTCCCAAGATGCCATCTACAGACCAGGGCTGTGCTTCCAAAATATTATCTTCCTGCAGGGATTTGACAATATTTGAAGTGTAAGTGCTGTTTTTTGCAGGAGAAGACTTGCAGCCGTTGTTCCTAAGGGTTACTCCATATTGCACTCTAACAGAAAGCAGCTTCCAAACACGTTACCGCACCAAAGGCAAAGGCCGCATTCCCTGGTATCTCTAGTTTCCCGTAAGCAGGAGATAAGTGTCTAGAAGGAGGAAATGTCATTTGGAAAACGGAAACAGTTGCTGCAGCCCTTGCTCCAGTGTGCTGGTACTGTGCCAGGGAGCCGCTTTGCCGGTGGAAGCTCATGGTGTAGCACGGATGAGAAGCCGATGCTCCCGAGACACGGTTACCTTTTTAACACAGTCCTGTGCACCATGGAGTGCAACAAATCTCTTGCATTTTTTATTGAAAAAACCATTTACTTCTACTGACTTCTACCAGAGCTTCATGCCTCTCCCCCCCGACATGGGCTTATTCCACCCAACCTCCCCTGAGCTGAGGGCTGGATGTCCGTCCTCCTTCACTCTCGACCATCAGTGAGAGGAGCTCATGAAGGCTACCTGTACTGCTTAGGTGCTTTAATTAAGTGCCTGTAACTGGGTGGGATAAATCCTGCCTGGGTAAGTGCTTTCCTTGCAGCGTAGATGCAAAGGGTTACGCACCCGTTGCTGCTTGTCAGCATCCCATGGGAGCCGCCCCGCAGTGCCTGGGGAACTTCTGCCCCTCCGGTCGGTCAGAACGTTACCTGCTGCACCACAGAAAGCACCTCCTGAGGGCACGTGAGAACTAACGTGCCAGAAGAGACAGGCGTAAATCCATGCCTGGGGTATTTTCCCAGCTGCAGTTTTAAATAGGTTACATGTAGCTAGGTTACACGTCACTTTATTTTCTGCTTTTATATATAAACCCTCTGGTAGTAACTGCCTGTCCATACCGAGCACTGCCCAGCCATGTGATGAAGTCCCCGCAAGAAGAATATCTTTTAAAGCTTCATTGCTTCTTTTTCCTACTGGCTTTTTTTCCTGCCTTTTCCCTTGACTTGGGGTATCCCACGAAATCCCTGCACATCCAGGGAGCAGCTGGATCCCTACTTCTGCCAGCATCGTCTGGAGAAGCGTGTGCTGGGCTTGCACACGTGGTCAACCTGCCTGTTCTCCTGCAACATAAAGGGTTTAGCCTGGGATTTCCCCTTGCCGCTGTCAAAAGACACGGGGATGTCTGTCAGCTCCAGAGAAGACGTGGGGAAAAAAAGGCCAGTAGCTCCCATACTTGGCAGGAGGTGAATATCTCTCTGTTTCCACCGGCAGAGGCAAGGCAGCTACCAGGCGAGCAGCCTCCCGGAGCACAATGCCCCGGCCCTGATGGAGCTGGTGCGGGAGAAGGAGGAGAGGATCCTGGCCCTGGAAGCCGACATGACCAAGTGGGAGCAGAAGTACCTGGAGGAAAGTACGATCAGGCACTTTGCCTTGAATGCCGCAGCCACCGCTACAACGGAGAGGTAAGATGTTGCTGCAAGTGGGCAGCCCTGTTCGCAGCGGAGAGCTTGGGGGTATAATAAGGAATGGATATTTTCTTACGGCTGGATTTTGCTTGCATTTCCCCACTGAGTTGCGCCACCAGGGTTAATGCACCTCTCCGTGGTGTCATGCCAGTGAGATACAATACTCAGTTAAGACAGGATTTACCCTTCTGACCAGGTCCAAAAGTTTATCAAATCCAGGCACCAGACTCAAGCCATGGCCCCAACAGCAAAGTCTCAGACTGCCTAATTGCACAGCATAGGTAAGGCAACTCCTCCCCACCGCACCAGTGGAACAAGGAGGGACTGTTGGTATGTGGCTGCATCCATCCCATGGTCTGCAATGTGGTTGTTTAACCTAGTTTTAAAAACCTGTAATGAGGGAAATTTTGTGGCCTAAGTCCCCTGTTTCACCGCTTCATTAAGCTTCAAAATAAAAAGGTTGTCCTGATAGCTAAGCCAAACCTCTTTACTGCAAATTACCCCATTGATTCTTGTCCTTCCCAGGTGTACATGATGAACAACAGATCACTGTCAACGTTGTAACAGCCTTGTAAATATTGGAAGACAGATATCCCCTGTTGTATCTTCCCTGGCCTGAACTAACTTACTTCCTTCAGCCATTCCTCACATCTCCTTCCCACTCCTGTTGCATTTGCCTGGACTGTCTGCAGTTTGTCTATGTCAAAGCATGGTGCCCAAAAGCACACAAGGAATTGTGGTGAGGCTTTCCAGCGATGAGGAGGACAGGATACTTAACTCCTCGCCCCAGTTTCTTAGAAGCCAAATCCCCTGAGAACATCCTAAAATGAGATTTCCCTTTGAAATGCAGTTGAGTGCATGACTCAGGATGATCCTTTTCTTTTGCGCTCCAGTCTAGGCAGCGATTCTTGTGCTATTTTTCACCTTCCAGAGTGTACAATTTTGTTTCTCATTTGCAATGTAGTCTTGTTGACTTGGGACCATTTCCCCGGTGAGTAAGTCCTTCTGATGTCTGACCCTGTCCTCCAGGACGGTTGTGAGCCCCATGGGGTTCACCCATGATTTTAGTGTGCTCTCCGTTCCATCAGCCCAGTTATTTAATGGCGTTAATGACTAAATCCGAGCCAAGAGTAGACTGCAGCAAGGCAACGCAACAACAGATAGCTGTCTGCTTGGCAGGCAACCATCAGTAGCTTGCTCTTTGAACATGGATTTGGGGTTTTCTTTGCAAGGACTAATCTCAGTTGCAAAAGCTGCTCTCAGTCTCAGGAGCCTGACTCACCGTGTTGAACCACTTTGCCAGGGACGCCTCAGCCCCGAGCCACTCACGCAACGGCAGCTACAGCGAGAGCGCGCTGGAGGTGCGGGGCTGGCAGGAGGAGGAGGAGATCGTGCAAGCCAACCGGCGCTGCCAGGACATGGAGTACACGTAAGGGGCTGTTGTACTGTACCTGCTCGTCATGGGGCTTGGGCTGGGCTCAGATAAACCAGGATGCCTTTCTGTTCCTTCCTGCAGGCCTGGAAAGGATGGGCTTAGCTTCACTTTCACTTAGTTTTGCTCTTCAGCATTAAAACAGGGATTAAAGAGTTGCTGTCGTTAGATAATTTCCTCCCTACCTTCCTGTTAAACCTTCTCTGTGTCAAAAATGATCTTCTTACAAAACAGAGGCTGTTCCACTCTTAAAAGTAGGTTGGCATGTGAGGAAGCTGAATGCTTGTTTAATCTCAGTGAAAATCCCCCTCTGGAAACAAGAGCATCTGATCGTAAAAGCTGAAGTTGTAATCCCACTCCTACACAATCAGCAATGCGAGGGCTTGCCTTTGCCTTGCTCTTCGCTCCTTGCCTGCTTATTGCTCTTTCAAGAGACACTAAGTTTCCCACATCCAAGCTGTGTGACTGTCATATTGACTTTTAGAAACAAACCTGCAAAATTTAGCACCGCAAGCACCACTAAAAAAAGATGCATTTATAAGTAGTAGAAGATAGAAAATAAACTTCTTTGGGCACAGGCAGTCCATGAGAGTAATGTTCGTTGTTGCAGATACTTATCCATTTTCAGCACACAAGTGGACATGTGGCTGTGTAGTTCCATGAGTGTTAGACCTGGGCAGTATTTTTAATCCAGACTTTTCTCCCGGTGAAAAGTGGCCTTTTGATGAGTAAAAATCCCTTGAGAAAGTTTGTGTATTCCTCTAGGTTTTTATTGAAAAACTATTTAAAGTCTGTTCTTCAGTGTTGGCTTCCCCACAAAAACGCTGGTCAGCAGACGCTTTTATAAAAAGGTGTATTTGTTACTTGTGGAAAATATCAATGGTTGTTTTTACTGGGTTTGGCTTTTGTTTTCCACTCACAGATGCAAGCTAATCCTGCTTCCAGTGAAGTAATGGGGTTTTGCCATTGGCTTCATTAAAGATAAATTAGGATCTTGTGTTTTCATTGCAAATTAGAAATCTGATTATGAAAACTAACGCCAACATGAAGTTATTAGCTCTCTCCCTTGTATGTATAGGTTTTCCAGATGCAGGATTTTACCTTTAACTGCTTCACAAAATGCAGCTGCATTGGACTGTGTATTGTACATCACAGTCAAGCTATAGTCATCTGGCAGTCGTACTGTACATGTACAATTATTTTTTTTTAAATGTGGTTTCTTAGTCTTTTGGTATGATTTGGTGTTAGTCATTCCTGGAGAAAAGTCTCAGATAGATAATCCTATTTTTTTGTGATCTGAGAGTCTTCGGGGTCTGTATGAGAGAAGTAGCGAGCTTTGCTCGGCTCTGCACACTGTGTGCTGATTGTTTCTGCAGCAGTGAGGGAGAAGCAAGAGCCCAGCCCAGCTGTTAGAGAAACCAAAGGGAACCTTTCCGCTCGCTTCAGCAGGTCTTTACTCCAGCTGACGACAGACCCGAATCGTGGGGTTAACTCATCCTGCCAAAGGAGGGTTTCCAGATTTGGCCTCAGTGTATGACGGGGGTGGAAATTGGGAAATTGCCTGTGTGTTTGTGTTGAAGGTAGCAATCTGCAGCTCTGTCAGGATACTGCCCTCATTGCTCCTGCTGGGTTGGTGAAGCCACAGCAATAGATGGGTTCAGTTAACCTTGCAGAAGAGAGTTCCCAGTTTTGGCTTAATAGCTAGAAATACTGCCCGTTTCAAAGTGCATGGTTATCCTCAGAGGAACTGGTCAGAGCTGCCTTGTCCGAGTCACTCAAAACCGGAGGGGACAGAGCAGCAGGGCACGCACCCGGGGACCCATCCTGCTCCCCCAGGATGGGGAGAGCTGCCTGTATACACGCTTCTTCCATTCCTGTAAGCAAGGCATTTATGTTTTGGCAGAATAAAGAATCTCCATGCAAAAATAATTGAGAAGGATGCCATGATCAAGGTCCTTCAACAACGGTCACGGAAGGACCCCGGGAAAGCTGACAGCGCCAGCCTGCGACCAGCCCGGTCCGTCCCCTCTATCGCTGCTGCTACGGGCACGCATTCACGCCAGACCTCCCTCACCAGCAACCAGATAGCTGAGGAGAAGAAGGAAGAGAAGATCTGGAAGGGAAGCATAGGTGAGCTCAGTTTTTGCTTAAACTTTGGCTCATCCATCACTTCGTCCTAATCCTTCTGCTTGAGCTTAGCAAAAGTAACCCTGGCTGTGGCACACATTGCCCCGATGGCTCATTTCCAGAGCACTTTCCATGGGATGAATGTGTGTCCTTGTGCTGAAGTAAAAAATTAGTGATTTTTTAGCCTTGCGTTTTATCTTAATTATATCTTTAATCATATTAAATCATTCTGCACTGATTATAGAAAGCCATAGTGGGGGAAAGCCTACCAGAAACAAGCAGATGATGTTTGCAACTTTGTGGGAGTAAATGACAAATTTGGGCTAGAAAAAAAGCCTGGTTAAACAAGAGAGTGAGCATCCCTTTGGGTAGGAGTGCATGATGTGATGCAGCAGCTAAATGGGAAAATGAGTGCAGGACTGTGGTTTGGGGCCACATGGGGCAGGGGTATGGAGGTGTGTGAGGCTGTGCTGGGGGTACCACTGCGACAGACATGCAGAAGGGGATGCAAGAAAGGGCAGCTGCTCTCAAAAGGCTGGTTTTGTAGGAAAGTACCATGTGGATGTCAGGAGAAGAGCAACAGGTGGTGTCAAGGGGAAAAGCTAAGCCAAGCTAAAGGGCTGGAGACATATCCAGACCAGTGCCTTGTAGCTCTGGGGTGGGACGTGGGGACAGCACTTATGTTCAAGCTGAGATGTGACTGACCACCGTGTGTTTTCAGGGCTGCTTTTGGGGAAGGAGCACCACGACCACCCATCAGGACCCTCGCTGCCTCCTCCGCTGCCCTCCTTGTCCTGCATGCCCATCCCAGCGCCAGCGGCCTCCCACACGAAGACAGGCAGCAAAGACAGCAGCACCCAGACGGACAAAAGTGCCGAGCTCTTCTGGCCTGCCGCTGCCTCCTTCCCTGGCCGTGGACGGCTGGGTACCACCCCGTCACACAGCCCGGCCCCACGGCCCCCGGGGACGAGAGTGGCCGGTGAGAAACTGGGTGAGCTCTGCCAGATCCCCGCATCGATGCAAAATGCCAGCACCCCCAGGGCTGTCAGTGGATCCCCAGAGACACCCCAGTATTGATGGGGGGGTGTGATGCCTTCCCAGTTTGTAAGGTGGTGGGGAGGTTTCCTCAGGGAGAGAACTTTCCAAGTTCTCCAATCTCCAATCTCTCCAATCATAGGGAGAGAACTTTCCAAGGTTGCCCGGTCTGGCTTTGCAGAGCTTCGTGCTTGGCAGCTTCTGTAAAGCTCCACTTGCCAGCAGCAGGCAGAGTTTCCAACAAATGCAATTATTCATGCTGCCAAAGATAAAATCACAGAGTTTCACACCTTGAAAACACTCCACACCTGCTCATGTACTCAGACCCTTCTCTTTTTTTTCAACTTAAACCATGATTAATGAAGGTGCCATTTTCTCCCTAATTTTTAAAGGAAACCTGAGGGGAAATAGTAAGGAGAAAGTGGAGATTTTGGGTGTTGTAAAGAAATACAATTTTAATCATTTCTGAAAGGTGGAAACCACTGGTTTGCAGCAAGGGAAACATTTATTTTACACACATTATTTTGAAAAAGCCTGTTTCCTACACATTCATCTTGTCTCAAAAGCAAGCCTTCTCTTTAAAAAACATGCCATGTATCATTAATAGAGCTGAATATCAGTGATTCCTTGAAACTCTGGATTACTGTGTTTTGGGCAATCCAGACTGGAATTTGTTTCCAGGTACTCTTAAAATAGCCTTTCGAGCTATTCCTGCTTGTAAGAAACTGGAGTCCTTCTTCTCCCTGAATTTGACTTCGGAGAACTATGGTGATGAAGATAAACACCTAACAACATCTATCATACATTGTGATAATTGGCCATATGCATTCTCTTAGCCCATCCCACTGGCAAAGTAATACATTTTGGATTAAACCACCTCCCTGATTATTTGTGTACTGCCTTGGTGATGGTTTAAACTTCTAAATTTTGTACCTGATGCAGAATAGGAGCATACATGTGGAGAGCTACCATGGATCAGATGACAAGTAGTAACTTGGTAAAGTGATGTAGACCTTTCACAAATGCCTGCTTCTCTCAGGATGCCGTCCAGAGGGACCTGGACAAGCTTGAGAGTGGGCCCATGTGAACCTCATGAGGTTCAACAAGGCCAAGTGCAAGGTCCTGCACCTGGGTCCGGGCAATCCTCGGTATCAGTACAGGCTGAGGGATGAAGGGATTGAGAGCAGCCCTGAGGAGAAGGACTTGGGGGTACTGATAGATTGAAAGGTGGACATGAGCCGGCAATGTGCTCTCACAGCCCAGAAGGCCAACTGTATCCTGGGCTGCATGAAAAGAAGCGTGGCCAGCAGGGCGAGGGAGATGATTCTGCCCCTCTACTTTGCTCTGGTGAGACCCCACCTGCAGTACTGGATCCAGCTCTGGGGTCCTCAGCACAGGAAGGACATGGACCTGTTGGAGCAGGTCCAGAGGAGGGCCACAAAAATGATCAGGGGGATGGAACACCTCTGCTATGAGGAAAGGCTGAGAGAGTTGAGGTTGTTCAGCCTGGAGGAGAGAAGGCTGCAGGGGGACCTTATTGCAGCCTTTCAATACTTAAAGGGGGCCTACAAGAAAGATGGGGATAGTCTTTTTAGCAAGGCCTGCTGTGACAGGACAAGGGGTAATGGTCTTAAACTAAAGGAGGGTAGTTTTAGACTAAACACAAGGAAAACATTCTTCATGGTGAGGATGGCCTTTGAAGGTCCCTTCCATCCCAAAGCATTCTATGATTCTCTAGGGCCACAGCTAAGAGGTGCTTTGGTCTGTATCTCTTAAATAGAATCTTTACACCTGCCCTTGGGATCTGTGCACACCAACACACCTGCTGTCATTGTGCAGGGAATTCAGCGTGACATGTTCTTGGCCTCCTGATCAAATTTGGCTTTCGGTATGCAGGACATACACTTAAAATGTGCTCCACCACCACCACCCAAAAAAAAATGGTTTTGTATTTGCTTTGAACAATTTGCTGTTGAATTTGAGGTGAAGACCAATTTTCCCTATTTCTTGTTGCAGAGAACTCAAGCCATGGGAAGCTGCCCGACAGCAAAGGCAGAGTGAGCAGCTTGCTCCACAAGCCCGAGTTTCCAGATACGGACATGATGGAAGTCCTCATCTGAGCAGAGGATGGCATCTCTGGGGTTTTGTGTGCGTACAGCCAGGTCCAAGATGGTCCTCTGTGTGCCAACATTAAAAACTAACCCTGAGAGTTTGAAGAAAGATAGAGAAGGTTTGTGCCCAAAATGAAGCTTGAGTCTGATATGTTGAGACTTTGGACCAGGCGAGAAGTCAAGAGCGCTGAAGAGGAGCGATGAAATGAACGTCTGGGATTTTCTGAGCAGAAAGAGGCATTGAAAACGGAATGTGGAGTGAGAAGGGGATCATTGAGGGAAAAGGAAACTGCATTTTCTGGTGTAAAGAGAAGGTAGCGAAGTTACAGACTGGGTGCAAACTGCCGCTTGTTTTCCTGCCTCTCTGCAGCTGGGACAGCGAGTGAAATCCCAGCTCTTTTGAGGCCAGAGGGAGCTTCTGAATAACCCAGGAGAAACTTGCGTCTTCCTCAGTATCAGTTCATTTCTCAGAAGTATTCACTGCTTAATTTCGGTGAATAATTGGTCCGTAGATGTACACAGCAGGTTCTTGTAAGTATTTGTTTGAAGTGGCGTGGTGTGGTTTTCCTGGGCAGGCAGGTCAGGTGCCTCTTTCCTGGCTGGACAAGTGTTGCTCTTGGAGCTGGATTTACAGTGCAAATATTCGTGTCTTGCAACCTCAGAGCTTGCTGAGACTTCTTTTTTTGGTAGGAGCAGTTGTTGGCTGGAATTCCCATGGAGGATGAAAGTAGAGGGGGGGAGGAGGACCCTGCTGAAGCAATCCCTTTTGTACGGATGGGAAGGTTTCAGGAGGGAAAGTCAGGGGAGGATCCCGGCAGCTCCCCGAAGGGCTGCGCAGTGCAGAAGCTCATTCAGAGCGGGGTTGCGTGGGTGCGTTTCCAGTAGAGTTAAGCTGGGCTTGCATGTGAGATCAGAAGATGCCTCTAACTGTGCACTGGTTCATAGTAGTGGAAGAATCAGTGTGTTGGTGGCAAGAACAGGATTCTTCCTTATTCTCAATGCCTACAGCTAAATCCTACCTTCCTTGAGCATACAAACCTGCCATTCAAGCTGACTTGGGACTGGGCATTAAGGGGTGTAGGGTCAGGCCGGGAAGGGTTTAACTGCAAAGCAAAGCATGAGCCATCATCTGTTTTCTGTGCTGAGCTGCAGTTTCTTTTCACCTTGTTTTACCCAGGATGGAACATTTCTCATTTTCAGCTTAGTCCCTGATTTCTGTAAGAGGTGGCGACGGTCTTTGTAAGACAGCCAACTCACCAGCAGCGTTAATCATGGCATATACCATTTGCTTCATGCGTTGCACAGGCCAATCGAGAAATTTTCCTTTCGGAGGTATTTTTGTATTGGCTTTGCGGTTTCTGGACCTTGTGGTGCACCGTAATGACATTAGGAATAACTTGGCTTTGGGAAAAAGGGCGATGGGATTTTATGTGAAGCTGCCTAGAGTAAAAAATTGATGGGTGCTGGAAGTAATTGTGTGCTCAGGGCTGGCTCAAGGTCACCCCTTCCTGTAGGTATTGGATCAGAGCCCATGATTGTGAAAACACCAGGCACTTTAAACTCTGCTTTCGCTGAAAACTGAAGTCCTTGCAACCTCAACGCCTGCAGGGGCCAGAGCCCTGCGCTCAATACTGCCTGGCTGATACTTTTTTTTAAAAACAAAATTGCTATGTTAAATCTATGCACTTATTTTTGCATGTACATAGAGTTAGACATATGTCGGTGTTGCTCTCTTTCTGATTTTTGCACTTGTTAAACAAAGTAGTGGTAGGTAGGTTGTGCGGGCAAGCAAACTGTGTGTTTTGAGTATTAGCAGCTTTGCATTGGTGAAACCAAATGTGCAAAACCCTTGGAAGATGTTACGCAGCTTAATATATGCCTTGTAAAATAATTTTTTTTTCTCTAAAGTTAATTTAAAGGTTGTAAGTGTTTGCATAAAAGCCGGGCCCGCGCGTGGCAGCAGCGCTGACCCACCTCCGTAGCCCTTCCTCGAGTGTCTGTGGTTGGAGCGGGGCAGGAGGAAGACAAAGCAAGGGAATACAAGTAAAATGATGGTGAATATTTCATTTCATCATTTTTCTCCAAGAAATAAGGATACCCAGGTGCTTGGAAGTCCCTAAGCATTTTCTTACCAGCTGTATTATTTCTTTTGATGAAACTATTTAATAATTTGTGTACAGGCAGACAGCTAGGCATCCAGCAGAAACAGTGTTGGATCAGCATGCGTGATGTGGCTTTCAGTTGTGTTTGGTAGTGGTGCAGCTCAGCTTCTCCAAGTCAGCTAGGGTACAGCACTCCTCCTCCTCCTCGTGGAGCCCACAGTCCCTCCGGTTTCTGGTATCCCAAGGTGTGTTTACACCCGATGCTGCCCCAGATTCATGGTCACATGTAGGAAACAGTTCGTTAGAGACTACGATGTAGGCAACTCTCATTGGCTTTTGGAGTCCCAGCTCAAATAAACTCAAAGGCTCATTCTCCCCAGTTATGTTGAACTCAAGGAGATGTTAGTTTTCCTGGAGGGAAGGTCTGGAGGCCCAGCGGGTCTCCCCCCAGCCCGAGCACTAGCAGGACTTGTGTGGAGTGCTACTGCCATAAATCAGCCCCTCTCAGCAGAGCGGTGCAACTCCATTTGTGCTGGTTTTCCCAGTTCTTTGAACTGTTTTGTGTTTTGGGAAACTGTGCTGTAGCCATTCCAGGTGACATTGGTAACTAGTTGTAAAATACTGTCGTTTTTTCTTGTCATTGGTTGTATAGAGAAGTTGGTGTACAGTGTTGTACAGCTGGAGGGTTATTTGTACATAGGGGGGAAACTGAAGAACGTTATGTGTCACCCACAGCAAATATTGATATTGTTGGTCAGCCAAAGATTTCTTATTCTTTGCTGTTTAAACTTGTGCCTTAATATTGTATATAATAAATGTATAAACATGTTTCTTTTCTCACTTTTCCAGTGTGAATATATTCAGTCCCCAAGAAGAAAGGCCTTTTTAAATAATTCTCTAGCTTTGCACACAACGTGCTAAGACTAAGAAGTGATACCTCGGGGACTTTAAGGTTGCGTCTCCTCTGTTTTTCGTAGCTGTTAATGAAAGGCCCCACAGCAGGTGCCGTCGGTAGTGTATGTGGGCACGAAATCAGTGGGTCTGCAAAGCAGAGGATCAAACTGAGAGCTTTGCCAAGCAAGAAGAGCAGGATTTTAGCGAGATCATCTTCACCTGAAGGAAATGAGGGTGGAAACTTAACGAGGCCCTTTGGTGAAGATCTGAAGATCCTTTAGCCCTACATTCCTGCTAAGCATAGCACTCCCATTGATTTTATTTTTGTTCTTGAGGGTCTGGGGCTTCTTTATTTGACAGGTGTTGGATCAGTGTGAGTGAGACACCTAAATACCTTGTAGATCTAGATATTCTTGAATTACTGTAACGTCCTCAGTTAGGAATAACGATCAGATCCCATTTCAAGCTGTTGTGCGGGCAAGGGGAGTGGAAATATTGCTTGTATGTTTGCTTATGCAACTGAAATAAACTGGGGGAGGGGAGCAGAAGTTACCCAAGTCTCTGGCTTTGAGTAAGGGAGGTTTGCTCAGCAGGCTCTCACATGCTCTTGAAAGTGTCTGTTAGAAAATTCCTGAATCAGGTCCCAGGGAGCTGCAGGCATGAAAGGCATGAAAGCCACTAAGGGCATCTCTCCCCTATGGGATGTCCTCTGCCTCTCCCAGCCTCCTCTCCCCAGATCCTCGCACACATTAAAAAAACAACCTGCCGTGGGCAGGAGTGTGTCAGCAAAGACCCAGGGGTTTTGCAGAAACTCGAACAGCGGTTTGCTTCACCCACATCCCGGCACCTTGTGTTCCCCGTGCGAGCACAGGTCAGCCTGACCCATCTGATTGCTCCATCTTCAAGACATGGCAGCCAGAAGTATTTTTAGTGCCCTGGCTCTTTACCACCAAGAATAAAAATTTAGTGATTGCTGAGATTGTGGCTTTCTTCAAGTCAAGATTTGGCAGTAAGATTTGGGGCTTAGCTTGGTTTTTCAAGGCCATGGGAGAAAAGAAATCAACAGAGGTAAAACCAGTATTAAGGTGGGGAAAGCCTCGTGGCCAGCTGTGTTCAGGTATAACGAGGTGGGGTTTTATCCCATTTTTGGGTTGTGCTTTCACCATGGATGCTCCAGCCAAAAACCAAGAACATCACTGCAACGCTGTCTCCAAGTTAAGTACATTTTGCGTATTAACCTCGGGGAAAAAAACAGTACAAAGAAGCAAACTTGAGAGTCAATTTGTTTAAACATTAAAAATCCCTGGTTAATGCATGTTCCCAAAAGTAAGTACAGGACAGTGGTCTCCTTACTTACCGCATACAGGGAGAGAGCTCAGAACAGCTCAAAATATTAACAAAATTGCCATTTAGAGGCATTCAAAAAATCGTGAGTCAAGTCCCACCCAAAATGATGAGACCTTTTCAGGATGCACTTGGATTCAGTGCACTGTACATCTGTGACATCTCTTCTGCTCTGGTTTGTTACCATCTTCAGGGCTTTCTTTTCCCTGCATTGTAGGAAATGGCGGTGAGGTGCCTTCTTGGGGAAAAGCTGTGACTTCTCCCATCGTTTAATACCTCTCGGAGGTGGACTTAAGGCACGGTGCAGTGAAACATGCGCAAAGTGCAGACATCCCTCACCAGCAGGAAGGACGCTGCCAGGTGTCCTCTCGCCACAGGGGCCCCCAGCCTGGGGTCTGGATGCA
Organism: Theristicus caerulescens; assembly: GCA_020745775.1. NCBI lineage: Eukaryota > Metazoa > Chordata > Aves > Pelecaniformes > Threskiornithidae > Theristicus > Theristicus caerulescens. The sequence goes on along the minus strand of CM036559.1, from coordinate 120,781,874 downwards.
ACCCAACAAACCAGGCTGGGTGTGAGCATCCCACTGTCTTCCTGGACCACCCTTCGCCGGGTTTTTGGGTACCTTGCAGCGGATGAGCTTCTTGCCCAGAAAACACACAGCGTGGGGGTGGGAGAGCCCCGGTGGGCCGGTGGTACCTGGCGGGGCCTGTGCTGGGCTGCCCTTCCTGGTCTGCCGCGATGGGGGCTTGAGAGACCGTCTGCACGTGGACCGCGAGCCCCATCTTCTTAGGGGTCTGTAGCTCTTGTTACAGAGACCACGGTAATTTGGGAAACGCTCCTCCTCGCTCCTGTGGTGCAAGAGTGCTGTTCAAACGGCAGCCTGGGGGGAAAAGCAAAGTGCAGGGATGTGCCCAAGGGTGGTGCCGAGCTGTCTTCTGTGCTGGCACTGCACTGGTGTGCTGGGCATGGACCCCCCTTGAATCCCAGTACTAACACTGGTGGACCCAGTGGTCCCACAAGCCTGAAGGTAACATCCCACACACAGACCAAAGTGAATGTCTCGGACCAGTGGGGAAAACGGGGTGCAACGTGCAGAAGTGCGATACCCGCCTGAAAGCCGGGTAAAACACGAGCAGCTGTCATCATCCCCGCCGTGATTAATGCTCATCCAGACCTTAAGCCGCAGCTTCACAGCCTTGTAAAACCAACCGAGAGCGCACGGCATTCCTGAGCTATAAAAGGCCCAGGAATTCATTGACTCAAGGTATGAAAGACCACAAGCTATTTTCTTTCATACCAACCACTTCAGCTTTAGATGAATAAAATATCAGCGCGCATATTTTCCAGAGTAACCCTGCATGGCCCTGCTGCAGCCCGCACCTCGGTCCTTGGCCAGCGCCCTCCGCTTTGACGCAAAGCAGGGCAGCGATGAGAGATGAGCCCCAGGTCCGCATCGGCCCCCCCCGTCTTGCGAGGGTCTGAGGATCCATGGCAAAGCCCAGTGCTGGACGGGAGCTTGTGTTTTCCCGGGTACCGCTGGGAGAGGCAGCGACAGAGCTAACAGCAAGCTAAAAGCTGGGAGTCGGCAGTGTCTCCACCCCTCCTAGGAGGTCGTACCCACGCCTGGCCATCGTGGTGGCTTTCCTGGCTGTTTCGTGGCCTCTTTGACTCCCTGTTCACGGCCCCCCCCGGTGCCTGTGTGCCCTGGGAGCGCCCTCGGGCCCCTGCAGAAGCGGGGTGGGCAGCCAGTGACCCTCCCGGCATGTGAAGCTTCCCATGAGACAGCTGGGCTTGGGGCGAGGACGGGGGAGCGCAGAGGCAGCCGACATCCCCCCGGCAGTCCCTGGCTTGGGACATGATCAACCCAGGCAGGAGAAATCCCGCTGGGAGGAAGCACTGGGAGGGAGAAGGCTGTCACAGGGCGTGAGGAGATGGAGGTCCCCTCCCTTTGCCTGGTTATTCAGGGTACTTTTAAGAAGACCCTTTTCTGATGGGCTTGCTCTTATTATCACACGGTGATTTGGTGCGCAGGAAAAATTGCTGCTCAGGGGATGAACTCCACCTGAATTCATAGCACACCCAGAAACAAGCAGGCCAAGCACCAAATCCAGTGGTTTTCTGCTCTTATTGGAGGACTGGTGGCCACCATGTCTTTGCTCTGATGCTGTCTACACCCTGAGCCCATCAAAGCAGCGGTGGGACCTGGTGACCCCATGGGGAACATGGAGCACCTGAACCGGCTGCCCCGGGACTGTCGAAGGAGCAGGATCCGCCCATCATCCACGTGCAGACCCCGGCTGCGGGAAGCCTCTCCCCTCCTTGCCGCTGGGCGAAGCAGGATGCAGGGATGGGGAACCCCCAGAGCCTGTGGGTCCAGCCACCTCTCACAGGGGCTGGAGAAGGGCCCATGGACAGGACACGCTTGCCCCGCACCTGCAGGCAGCCCATGTTGTGTGGGTTTGGCCCCAGACAGGTTTGGGGCTGAAGGGGGTTAGAGAGCCAAAGCCACCGCCTGCACAAACCTAGGTCTGGGGTGGGCATGATGTGTCCTCCACAGGGACACATCATCATCCATGCCCTGCTCCTCTGCAGAGACACCTCTCCATCCATGCCTCGCTCCTCTGCAGGGAAACATCCCTACCCATGCCCTGTTTTCCTGCAGGGGCACATCCTCATCCATGTCCCGCTTCTCCACAGGGACATGTCCCCATCCACGCCCTGCTCCTCTGCAAGGATATGTTCCCCGTCCGTGCCCTGTTCCTCTGCAGGACATGTCCTTGTCCCCCACCCTGCTCGCCCCTGCTGCTGCTGCAGGCTGGCAGGCTCGTCCTCGCAGCACTCATCCCACCCTGCCTCTCTGCTCCATCCCTCCGCTCACCCTGCTGCCTCCCACATCTTTTTCTGACCCAACCCTGCCACAAACAGGCAGGGAAAGCCCAGGCATTCAGGTCCTCCTGTGCCACCATTTCCCCACGTTTCCCAGTTTAAAGATTGAACAGCTGGGAGGATGGGGCTGCCCTCATGTAGGTGTTTGTACAGTGCCTTGCACAGTGGGGCCATGTGTCGTGGCCCAAAAGCACTGTCTCAAGCTGTAAATATTATTATTATTATTATTATTATTACCATTACTACTCTTATCACTACTATTATTATCTGCATGCCAGCTCAGTGTGCCTCTGCTTTTAAAATGAAATTGTTGTGCAAGTTCCCTGAGCCTAAATCTGGTGCAGAAGTAAGAGCCCTTTCACTTAGGTGTTAAATAATGCCTCACCCCCACCACAGGGCTTTTTTTAGATGGATGAGCCTTTATTTTCAGACGCCATGAGCTCCTTATCGTGTTACCCAGATGGCTGTGTGCGCGCTGGCTCTTCTCCTGCCCGTGGGGCCCTGCAGCCTCACCCGACCCCGGCTGGGGCTGCACCACCAGCCTCCCTTGTCCCCATCCACCATCGACAGGTCCCCAGCGGCCATGTGCCAGCTCCTGGGATCTGGAGGGCTCTGCACACAGCATGGTCAGATTTTGGTGCGAAAGATGGCTCCAGCCTGTAATGGTGGTGATGATGTAATAGTAATAGTAATGTGGTAATGGTGGTAGTACTAATGGTAATAGTGGTAATGGTACTCATAGTAACAGTAATAGCCATAGCAGTAGTAGAAGAAGAGGAATAAGAATAAAGAATAAGAATAAGAATAACAAATTGGAATAGGAACAAGAAAATATGAGAAACAATAAGAATAGGAATAGGAATAAGAATAAAAGAAGAAGAAGAAATTCAGTTCATCACAGGGAACAAGAAAATAGAATAAGAATAAGAGAATAAGAAATTCAGTTCATCACAGGGAAAAAGAAAATGAGTGAGAATGAGAACAAGAAATTTGTTCACCATAGGTGGCAAAAGAAGGGTTTGAAGGTGAAGAATTTGATTCCAGAGTGTGCTGCATGTCCATGCAAGGGGAAAATTGTCTGTTATCCCCCTGTGACCACTGGCTGTGGCCAGGCCAGCTCAAACTTAGGCCTTCCCAGGTAAAAATCTTGGCCCGAGCACAGGGTTTGAGTCTGTATGGAGAAAACAGGATGATGCGCTCGCAGAACAGGGCTGCATTTGAAAACTCTTTATTTTATTACATAGCCTCTGGGCATGTAAGTCCTCCTTGCCTCATCATCCACTTGACTGGTTCAGACCCAAAACAGCTACTACAGGCCAGGTTCATTTTGATTTTAGAGAGGAATTTCATACACCTCTTTTTAGCGCAAACACTTCCCAGCACTTGGCAGCCTTCACCCGGCACACATCGGCTTTCTACTTGGATTCTTCACCAGCGGCAAAATTTTTCCCATGTGAAAAATGCACTTGAAGTCCTAAGTAGAAGAGATTTTTTCGGACGCGCAGACTCCCCCCAGCTCACTGGGGAGGGGAACACCCTTTCGGGGCCTGCCCTGGGAGCAGCTCTGGCATTGTGCTGTGCCGGGCATCAGTTGGTGGGACCTGCTCTGGGGTCCCAGAGCCCCTTGGCAGCACTGTGTTATCATCATATGCAAAAATCGTGACCCATGGCTAGTCCCTCTTGATCCCAGCAGAGGTGGCATGGAAGGGCACAGCAGCCCTGGAGTTGCCTGGGCACCGACCAGCAGCTGGGAATCCCCTCAGCAATCTCCTCCTCACCCCACCGGCTCTGTGTCCCCTGTGCCAGCCCATGGGACTATCAGGGAAGCACCATGGAGTCTTCACCCATCACCAAATGCATTTGCAGGGACTGCAGGCATTCTCCCTTGTGCTGGTGAAACATCTCGGTCAGACCCCTCCAGTCCCTCTCTTCTAAACCTTTCCTCCCAGACCCACAAAGCAAATTGTTCTCAGTCGTATTAATGTTTGGGCCCCAAGTTAGCAGTGTGCCGCATAGCTGTAAAGAGAAGAGCTGTGTTTGGGAAAAAGGTCAGAAGAATCAGCCCCAGCACAGTGGAGGCAGAGCAAGTTCCTGCAAGTTTCAAGCCATGGGACAGAGGTGGTCTAAGGACCTGATCGTATCTCTAGCAAGCCAACAGAAGAAAAAGAAGATGAAACAGTTCAGGACACCTCTGTCATTTATCAAGCTTTGCAATCATGGTGCTGAGAACCGCTGGCGAGAGGCTGATAGCATGTAGAGGGGTTCCTCCTCAGTCACCAGCAGGTAGTAACTTGTTGCAGCAGTGGAGTAGCTATTTGACATCCCGTTTGTACCCAGGTCCCAAAGAATTCAGCCTTCCATGACCTATAACCCTCCAAGCTCCTAAAACATGACTGTTCCTGTGGACTGGGGGGATTACAAAGCTTCACAAGATGAGAGCAGCGGAGAGGCAAAAAAGGAGGCCAGAAGACGAGTGGAGAGAGAAGGTAGATTGGAGTCATCCTTGGCCTTGAGATTGAGGATGGGGCCCAGGTTCCAACCAGGAACCTACAAGCACTTCCAAGTGACACTTTTATTAGGGATCTAAGGTAAAGCAGGGTCTAATGAGCTTAGATCTGACTGAGATTCCTGGTGAAGAAAAGGGAAAGTCAATAGAATAATTTTCAAAGGGTTTGACTTTATGTCAAGCAAACCAGCTGTTTCTCATGCCAGCTTCCAGGGTGAGTCTGCAAAAGACCAGGCCTGTCAGTCTGACTTCAGTGCCAGGGAAGGTTACGGAGCAGATCATCCTGAGTGCCATCACACAGCATGGACGGGACAACGGGGGGATCAGACCCAGTCAGCATGGGTCTCAGCAGTGATAGGAAGGAGACAGGAGCATCAAAAGGCCGTACAAGGATAGTGCTTGCACTTTCCTCTGGATCATTAGGGTCAGATGTGGATATGGACAGGGATTTCTGTGCCGTTGACATAGGGCTAATGATAGTCGAGCATGGGAGTGGTGTCTTTAATGAAGACCTTAACTTCCCATCATGCTGCTAGTAACGATAAGATGTGGCTACTCCTGGACACAACAGTCGTCTGGTGTCTTCACTGAAGTGTCATTAATCCAACAGGAGGGAAGACTTTTTTGCTTGGCTTTGAAGCAAAAGAAATAAGAAGATGTCCTTAATGTCCTTAAGAAGTAAGGGCACTATAAAGGAATTTGTCATAGAAAATATCTTGGATTGAATGCCCCCATGGTATTTCAATTTAAATTAAAAGGAAGGAGAAGTTAGCTTGCTGCTAACTTGTTCAGAGGGGGAGTTTTGAGAAATCTAGGGAATTAATCAGGGAAATCCACTGAACTTACTTAAAACAATCATCTGGAATGCAATCCCAGGCAAGAGAGGAAACCTCTCAGGGGAAAGGCCAAAGCCTTAACTGGATGAAGAATTACCACAAGAAGAATATTAGGAATAACCACAAGCCTGTAATGGATGGAAAAAGGGATTAACCAGCAAAGAGAGGTTTATGTTAAAGGTCAGGCAGTGCAGGGGTAACGTGAGCATTGCCAAAGTCAAGCTGTGTTAGATCTTGCAAAGGAAATTAAAACAATGAGCAAAATGTTCGTGAGTCATAAATGAGAAAAGAAGAGAGAAATGTGGCTTCTGCATGCCCAGGGTGTGGAGGAGTCTAAAGATACTAACACTACGTCCCTCAGACAAAGTGGCTGTTCAATGTCAGGCTTTGGGAAGAAAGAGGATGCTGAATCTCACATCAAACTGAAGATGGATGAACATCAGGATATGGAAATGACCACATCTAAAGGGGAAAGAAATCTCAGCGAGCTGGGTGCATGCAAATGGAAGGAACTGGACCAGCTTCATCCCAGAGGCAGGGAAGAAACGGCCATAAAATTGCAAGTTCAGCAGCAAGTATTTGAAATTAATCATCTATGGCATTTTAGAAGCAGTACTGGCAAATAGTAATTTAAGAAAGGCAAGAAAGATGCCCTGGGCAACTACAGCTCTGCTTGTCTACAGTAGGTCTGCCAAATTACATTCTTGCCAGAGAATTCTGCAAGCTTTCCTGAATAACTGATTTTTTTAGGCAAAGAAGAGGCATTCAGTCATATCTCGCCGGACTTTTTAGCACTTTTTTTATGGTGTCCCATGTGAAATTATTAGTTAAAATGGGGACGACAATACCTGGTGGGAGGAAACTGTGAGATGGGTAGCAAATGGACTAAGGGAGATGCCAGTGCTCTGTCTCAGTACTGGTTTTCTCATGCTGCAGGGAGATAACTCCTGCAGATCCTCAGAGATCAGTCTTGGGGATCAGTTAGTATTTCTGGCAATGCCAGTGGCACAAGGAATAAAATGCTAATGAATTTGTGGTAACATGAACATGTAATAATTTTCACCAAACAATAAAAAAGGATTTGCATGTCATTTCTGAGGAACTGAACAACCCTGTGGAGTGGAGTAGTAGAAATGGGATGAAATTTAATCGGACAAAAAGCCTGAATTCATGGATACTGGCAATGTCCCCTAGCAGACAGGCATATATACATATATCAGTTTCAAATGCTGGAGAGAGATGATGATGGTGAGCCATCAACATGATGGTGCCTGGAAAAACACAGATACCCTCAGAGCAGTATCAAGCACTTAACAGCAGCCTCCTGCTTTTGGAGGAGACAACCACAAAGGGGGGAAACACGGCACATCTGCATTTGAGGGAAATGAATCTAAACTAGGACAGGGCCTGGGACGAGTGAAGCAACACAGAGCATGCCAAAAAAGAAGAGAAAGCAGTGGCTCAGCGTTTCCAGCTTGCAGGACAAGGGCTGGATGGATGCTCTTGCCTTCTATCAGAGTATGACTGGGGAAGGTTGGAGAGACGCTGAACTATCAGAAGACCCTTGGGACAGGGCTCCACAGCTGCAGTTTCATTTCCTTCAGCATCTCATTGCCCACCCCAGCCTGCTCTGGGAGGGTTGGAAAGTAGTCTCCTCCGGGGATGGGGATGTATCTGTCCCTAGCAGCAGAGCATCTACGTGTCCCCCAGTTTATTCTGCCATCTGTATGTTCCTGTAGCAGGAACCAAAGCCCAGAGATGCTGAATGACTTCCTCCAAGTCGTGCGTGAAATTAGAGATTGCAAGGGCTTGAAGCATACCTCTAGCTACCACCTTGCACCATACCAGCACCCAAGGTTTCTGCTGCGCTTTTCGCGCGGCTGAGCTGCCCAAGCTGTTGTGGTGACACTGGGGGATGCACCACACTTGGACTGTGCCGTGCTCAGATCAGCCCAGCCCAGGGAAGTCCTGGTAACAGAAGCTGCCTCCCTGATGCTGCTGCCCAGTGTGAAGCCCTTGGAGAAGCTGTCAGGAGCATCCCCTTCTGCGCCAACCGGGATTTCATTTAAGTGTCCCTTTTCATCTTGTTTCTAGTAGGAAGAGTCAGGAGGAACCTGACCAAGACATAGTGAAATAACCAAGAGCATAGTGAAATAACTCAAACGGGGTCACCCAGAAACAAGGCATCCAAAGCCATGAGTCACTTCTGCACAGCTCAGCCCATCCGAAGACACTTTCTGCCAAAAACCTCTGACTTGTGTGTTGTGCAGCAATGGTCATGAGCTGGTGAGCAGGAACCTCGCCGAGCACCACCATCCCCTGAGACTGGTAGCACATCACACACCCTCAGCCTCGGTGGCACGCCGCACTGTCCAACTGCCCCGGACACACTGACACATGTATATTTTTTTCCAGGAAAAAGGATTCCCTACTGATGCTGCAGGCCTCTTCCCACCAGATCCCTGCCAAGAAAAGCAGTTGTTAAAGCAAGAGGAGAGAAAGGAGATCTGCTGTGATCTTGGTCCCTTTGCCCTGGGCTGCTGCACCCTGAGGCTGGCAGGGGTGCTGTCTGGGTGATGCTGCTTTTGAATTACACACTGCTGCATCCCTAACCGAAAATAGTTGCTGCAAGGCCCTCAAAGCTATAAATAATAGTGGTAGTATTAATAGTAATAGCAATAGTAGTAGTAGTAGTAGTAGTAGTAGTAGTAATAATAATAATAATAATAATAATAATAATTAAAAAAAACCCACATTCTTACATGTCCACCAGCAAACCTATCCATTTGTTGCAGCTTGCTTATTTTCAACCGGGAGATGTTGCTATAGGCAACATGGCAATGGGATCTGCTGTCTGGCAGAGCAGAATTGAAAAGGGAGTTGCAAATGCGTCATGATATGTAATATTTCCACAGCAAAAATCCACCCAAGGATCACTGAGCACTTCCCCAGGGCAACGGGACCTGCCTTTGCAGCACCCTGAAGAGGCAGCTGCCTGCCTTCACCAGGGAGGGAGGTGCTCAGAGCCAGACCCTTAAGTCCCTGTTGTCCCCTGGAATGTGCAAAATTGGTCCCGGCTCCCACCAGCACACCTACACACCTCGGGGCAGCCAGCAAGGCTGGAAGCCAGCCCGCCACTTCAGTGGATTTACTTGCTGTCCTCAAGACCGGCCCAAAGCACCTCACCAGCTCACCAAGGAGCTGGAGTGGGGATCAGCCCTTCAGCTCTTCTCAGGCTGTGGATAAATCATAAACCTTTTGTTTTTCATCTGCAGAGCCATCAAAATAATCCTTGAAGAGGAGCTGGAGGACTCTGGAGGGGTTCTGGGTTTGGGACCCTCCTTTTCACTCTCAGCAACGTCACCCCTTGGTGTCCCCCAGCCACCGCACTCCAGGTGCAGCCTGCGGGACCTTGTCCCACCGAGACCTCCACGCCAGAGGCAGGAGGCACCTCTGCACTGAAGGAGCAGGCAGGTACCTAACCACCAGCTGGGTGCACATGCTAAAACAGCCACACCTGGGATGTTACACCCCCCCCAAAAAAGCGGGCAAGGGAGTAAGCTCAAATGCTGGACCCCTGGTTGCTCACAACGCAATATTATTTGCCCGTTGGCCCTCTCCAGTGTGGAGAGCTCCAGCTGGCTCTGCCTAGGGTGAAACCACAGCTCAGCTCTGGGCATGCTCCAGGGGTCACGTACAAAAGGCACAGGGCCAGATCGGCACAGCCTGGCTCCTTCTGCCCCACACGCTCCTCCAGTGCTACCCCAGCAGACTTCACCCTCTCTGATGCCCATGTGTGCTTGTGAGCCACCACACCAACACCCAACGCTCCTCAGCCTTGTGCTAGGAAAAGTCTAGACCAGCAGATTAAGGCACATCCCTCACTTTATGGTGGAAACTTGAATAAAACTTAAAACCCACAGCACTCAAACTAATAGTAATGCCTGTGAGCCCCAGGAGCACTGCGGAGGAGAGCTGGCCGAAGCACTAGGTGGTGGGGACGTGGCTGTCCAGAGGGGAGCAACCCCAGGAGCCGGAGCATCCACAGCACCTGTCCCCCTCCTGCTGGGTCACAGGATGTCCCAGACACACATCTTCACCTGGCACAGCCACCGGGGATGAGTCGTGTCCTGCTAAGCTGGGCTGGCAGGATCCAGCCATCCCATAGCACTGGTCCAGCCTTACCATCTTGGTCAGGAAATACGGTGGGAAGCCAGTGCTGAATGTTACCCGGGTGGTTCACACTCAAGACACATCTCCCCAGGTCCAGGAGCACTAGCACATGTTGGCATTTGCCTGAGCTATTAAAATGGTCCAACGAAGTGCGCTCCGGAGGAGCGGGAGGTGAGTGCAGCAGGGCCAACACAAGGTGAGTGGCCACGGAGGCTGCGGGAGGCGAGGGAGGTTGGGGGTTTGGGAGAAGCCAAGCCCCCAGCCCACACAGGGCACTGAGGGAGGAGGAGTGAGACGGAGGCGGAGCAGCGCTGTGGAGCCTTTGGTTTAATGGTGGCAAGCTATTAGTTTACCACCTCGTGAGTGCAAGAGGGCTTTTTTGCTCATGAGCCATTAGTCATTAGTTACTGCTAATGACTTTTGCTAAACTTTTTTTTATGCTTTAAATGCACAAGGTGATTCTGGAAATGCAATGCCAAAACTAGGGGTGGTGGATGCTCCCGAAGCCAGCAAAGACCGAGTCAGGCTCCTCAGGGTTGTACACAGACATGGAGTATGGCCACTGCTGCATGAAATTGTGCTTTTCCATCGGTGATGCTGAGCCAGAGCATCCCAGCACAGGGGGACAGAGGCCACGGAGCTGGGACAGAGCTGTCCCTTATGGGCAGGGAGGGACTTTGGCATGGGCTGGGGTCTGAGGGGGGAGAGAGATGCCTCTGGCAGAAAGGCGGTGATTCTTGGGTGAGATGCCAGGGCTGCCAGGAGTCCCTCTGGCTCCCAAACCAGCTCGTTATTTCCAAAAGCCAACAAAGCAAATCTTCCCTCTGGTTTAGCTGGCCTGGGGTGGGATGCTTGGCTCCAGAGCAGGATCAACGGGAAGCGGGGAGAGGGAATGAGTCAGGAAAAGAGCATTTCTTTGGCACGGGGAGGTAACGGGAAGGTTTTGCACTGGGCATGGGCTAGTGCAATGGGGCAATGGTTGCCCTGCTCGAGCAACAGTTGCCCTGCTCACTGCCCCTCCAGCCCTCAGCCACCCCAGGGCTGAGAAGAGCACTAGAACTGGTCAGTCTTATATAAATAACAGCTTTTGCACTTTTCTTCTGGTTTTCCAAAGAAAGAGGGTTCTATTCCTGGAAAAGATACTGACTTCATAGAAGTGACCTTCATGTAAAACACGACTTCTGTGTAAACAGAGATTATTCTAAATATTATTAAAATATTAGTCTGTGTTACCATGACCCAACATTTTTCATAAATGCCAGCCAGCAGTTTTGATAGAAGCTGAAAGCTTGCTTCTTTTTTGTCTCCTGGAGATGGGTTTTCTTTGAGCCTTCTGAATCAGTGAGTTGAAATGCTTTACTTGACTGAATGTTTTATTTTCCCTCAAACTTTTAAAATAGTTGGAGGCACGTGGAAAGGGAGCAGGGTGCTGTAGCCTTGCCTCCGTCACTTTTGAGCCGTTTGCTCAATCATTTTAAAAGGAAAACAGAAGCAAAAGATACTGTTTAAACAAGGCATAGAAAAATCTGATGCTGCCCTTCATTGCTAATGAGAGTTGTCCCCTGCCAGATAAACACTGCTCATCAGAGATGAGTCAAAAATGCAGTGTGTAAATTGAGCGGGGACAAGAAAACATACAGTTTATATCAAAGGAGCTTGTTTTCATTTCTTTCTCTTGGGATCTCTGGCCTTGCCTTGACCCATCGCGCTGTGTCTTACAGCCTGGAGCGTGGAAGAGCCCCCTGGGCTGGAACAACAAAGAGGCCGTTGCAAGAGGTATCCCCCCGATGGGCAAGCGAGGCTCTTTTGTCTTCACTGGGATCTCCGTGTCATACCGGGGTAGCATTAAAGGATTGCAAAGACGCAGCCGAGTGAGCCCGAGCTTGGCTTTGGGATCTGAATGCTTCAAAGCAAGGAAAAAAAATTTGGGGATGTTTTCATGGACATTGGGCTCCTTCCATGTGCCTGGCATTGAGGAGAAGGGGTGACCCTGTGTTTTCACACAGGCTTTTGCCCTGCCAGCTGTCCCCCAGTGGAGGGAGCCTTATGGGGACCAGCTTTTGGCTAATGGAAACCCAGTGGGTAGCCCTGGGTGAAAACACTTTGAGAAGAAACAAGGTGTTGGCACAATGATGAACATACAGACTCGGGGGAATTCAAACACTGCAGCTTGAAACTTGTTAAAATGTCTTACCTAAGTGGGCAGGAGAAAATAAATGAGAGAGCTTCAAAGCAGCTTCTTGAAAATGAGTTTTCCTGATGGGTGGGGAGCCAGGGCCTGCGGGGCTGGTTGCAGTGTGCTGGGTTTCCCCGCCACCACTGTACCCATGGTGGAGGGCTTTGGCACATGTCCCCTGTGGTACAGGGTGTCCTGGCAAGCGGCTTGGTCAGCCTCTCCTCTCGATGCTGAAGTGGTGACTCGAAGGTCGCGGGGGGGGAAGAGCACAGCTGCACTTTCTCTTCTCCTTCCACATCCCCCTTTTTGGGTGTTGTCTTCAGCTCTCCAGCCCTGCAAGAGCTGCTCAGGTCCCCTAAAAGAAACTCAGCAAAGCAGACTTTATGATCTTAAAGGTCTTTTCCAACCCAAACGATTCTATGATTCTGTGTTGGAGGGGGGCTCTCCTCCTTCCCCAGAGGTGCAGTATTTAAAACTCTCATTCTGCACCCAAATCAGAACTGCTGCTCCTTTTGCTGCCTCCAAGAACAACTGCAAAGAGGTTTTTCAGAGCTGTCAGTGCTTTCCATCACTCTCCAGTACCACTGTACTGGTAGCCAGGGAGAGGGAGTGAAAGCAACCCACACAGAGCCACCCCAGCCCACAGCAACTCCCCGGCCAGCGCACTCTAACCCCATATATCAGTTAGCTGAGCATTTGATCTGACTCAATCAACGCCACTGCAATCAAACCGTACCTGTTTTGCAGGCTTACCGGCATGGCAGGGTACCCTCTCTCGCTCCTCAGGCAGAGCAAGCACCTGCCAACCAGCAAGACCCCCAAGCTCCCCTTTCTGCTCTACCAGACAAAGCCACCACAATCCCTTCACAACACAGCCATCACATATAGTCCTTGCTTTTGAGGGCAACCAAGAAGTTTTATTGTTAGCCTCAACCCTTTTTCAGAGACAGGAGGAGCCGATTTCAGCTTCTCTGGCCATTTACCCTTTGGGAAAAGCTAGCTCTTGGGACTGGATTTTAGTGATGTGTTAACATAAACCTCTGAGGAGGTCTGAAGCCAATGGTGCTGCCCTACCAATGCCAACGAGCATCCCAGCAGTTCCCATAGTCTCTGTTAGGACCAGGTCCACATTGTATAGATATTTTTCCCTCCAAGGCTTAAGCTCATATGGTAAAGCAGCTACCTTGTCCTGCCCGATACCTACTCATGTACGCCAGCGATGCGCTCATGCTCCCCGGGAGCTGCAGGGGTCCTGGCCAGGGACGTGTCCCAGGCTCTGTTTGTGAGTGCTCCTCATGATGGAAAGAACACATAAAATTGCACATAGCGTTTACCGGGATGAGTGAGGGGGTGCTTACAAGTGTTTTAGAGGTCTGGATTAGATTTCAGCATAATCTTGATAAACAAGGAAGTCTCCACCCTGGTCAACTTGCGGAGAGCCTTAAAAGACAACTACGATATTGGAGAGGCTCAGCCAAAGGCAGAAACTCCAACAGAGAAGGAGCAGCAGGAGCCCACGTCGGGGCTGTGTTTCCAGGGCAGCATGGGGCAGTGGCAACCCACCCGCCATGCCAGAAGGCAGCCATCACCCTGGGTCACACCTGAGACGCACTGCTCCACTGCACCGGCGCTCTGCTTGGCAGCAGCTCCATCAACAAGTTCAGGACCTCAAATTGTGAGAGTTTCACATTTCCTCCTCATTCCCGCCCTCCCACTGTGCCTGCCATCGCAGCGGTGTGCAAGCACTGAGGGCACAGGATACATCTGCTACAGGAGATGACAGGTATGAGCTGGAGCCACCATCCCTAAAGCATCTGTCATGTTCTGCTTGCGGGCATTAATTGTTACAGCAAAGCTCTCTCTAGCCATGGTGTCCAATGCCAATTCATGTCGTCTTGCACAAGGCAGCACCTGCAGGCATCAAGCCTTTCCTGGTTCCCAGCGCACAATAAAAGAGGAAGCTTGGGAGTATCTTCATACTTTCTGAGCCCCCTGGATATCGCCTTAAAATTACCAGCTATATTCTGTCCTACTGAATGCTGGATTAAAAAAAAAAATTCCACTGCTTTGCCTTTTTTTAAAATTTAGGCATTATGGAGAAAAGAAGAAAATTAAAAGCCAGGAGTAGAAAACAAGGCCTGGACTCACTCCTCTGCTGGCAGGAGTTGGCTCAGCTGAAGACTCAGCGCTGGTCCCACCGTGTCCTTCATGCCCCCCACCCTGCTGTCCCCACGTCTCTGTTTCTGCTGCATTGGCAAGGAAACATCGGGGGGAGTTTTCAACTTGCTGACAAATCTCTTTCCTTAGGAAGAGCAGCTGCTGGGTTAGTGCCATAATGATGCCGTTCGGCATCAACCCATCCTTTCAGAGCCCAGCTGCCACCCTGGATTTGCAGCTGGTGCTCTCAGACACTCCGTTATTCCCTGTTGCTGCGGCTGGTGGGGGTGGCTCCTCCTGCCAGACTCCCTGCACTCGACAGGAAAATATGCGGCTGACTCTTAGGATGTTCAGGATATTCCAAAAAAGTCTTTGGTTTATTGTTATTTCCACTTAGAAAACACATTTCGCTAAAAAAAGAATTCCAAGTATTTAGAAACATCTTGGTCTTGCTCTCCCGCTTACAGCAGCGAGGACCAAGAATAACTCCACCGCAGCCAGCGGTGTAACGCTGGGATAAAACCAGAGCCGTGCCAGTCACAAGATTCATGTCTCAGAGCACTGGTTTTCGAGTATCCCAGGACAGAAATTAGATCTTCAAAAGCTCCCAGCTCCCTTTCAGATGCTTCTTAACTGACCGCAATTTGAGACGTCGCTCAGCACTTTCTCGCAGACATTGAGTGCTTTGGAAAACCTGTTGACGGGCCCCTGAACTGGTTGTCAAAAGCTCAATGATCTGTGCTGAGACTCTGAAACTCATCCTTTGTGGCAGCTGAAACAAGTTCTGCTGAGCTGTCCAGAGCAGACAAACGAGTCCATCTGGTCCTAGTTAGTGAGTTATCACCTCTTCGGCTAAGGCATGTTACAGGAGTGGGAAGAGCTCTGCTCATCTTTCCTGCTCATCTGTCACACTCCTTCCCATCTCCTGATTTCTTCCCTTTACCTCTATTCAACATTTTATTATTTTTTTCTTTAACTTTCTGCATCTGCTAGTTCGGCACTCTGTCCACCTCCAGTTGAGCGTGGTCCAAACGCCCTCCAGGTCTTCTGTCAAGTCCCTCCTCACATTCCCTTGTACCAAGGCGCCTTGTGGCATCTCTCCATTTTCTTGCAACACGCTCACCCCAGTTCTCAGATTTGATATTCTTGGCAAGGAGCAACTATCAGGGAAAAAATGGATGAAATTAAATAACAAACCCACTCCAAACCAACAAACGCCGAGGAGGAGCCAGCCAGGCAGGCTGCAGCAGTATGAAAAGGAAAGGCTTTATCCATAAATGCTCCCATCTGCAATCAGCAGTTGCTAGTAGCTTTCCATTAAAAGGAACAGTAAAATTAGAAATATGTTTCTGTGACAGATCACTGCTAATTGACGAAAAATGTTGCCTTTGACAATGTGTAATTTTAATAAAATCTGAATGCCAAAGGCCCTAACTCCCCATTCTCAGCCTAGATCCAGCCATGCTCTCGTGCTCTGCAGCCATGGCTGAGCTAATGGGCAGCTCAGCAGACAAATGTATGTCCCAAGCTCTGTCCTCCTGCAGGCATTTGACCTGGAAAGCAGAAGTGCAGATGGGCTAGAGCCACCCCAGGCACGTCCCAGAGGGCGGCTGCATCCCCCCACTGCGACCGCTGCCCACCACAGAAGTGCGGCACAGCCGCTGTCTACGCCAACACGCACCTTTCTGCACCAGGGACTACGTTTGCTTCATCTCACTTCAGTGCTCCACCCAGACCAGCAGAAGACATCCCTGCCCAGGTCCTGCCGCAGGACCACGGGTGGCCGATAGCCTCCCGAATGAGGGACCCGTGGGTGTGAACTTACCCAAGGGACCAATGCTGAGCACTTCTCCCTCTATCCCCTGCCTCGAGCAAAATTAATTCAGACCTCCTGCATCTCTGTTGTGACCACTGAGGCCATCCAATGGTCTAAGGTGAGTGCTTGCCTTGTTCCCCACGGTTCAGCACTGCAGGGGTAAAGGTGCACCCCCTTCAGCGGGAAGGGAGCCAGGCAGAGCTGGGATGCCAGCACCCTGCTCTCCACTCGGATCCGGGGTTTGGACTGGAAGGGTTCACACGCCTGAGCCACTCCTGCAAATTCACACAAACTGCAGCAGAGGCAAAAACCGAACCCTGCTTTCCTCACGTCTCAGAGTAGGGCTGAAATCATTGCTTCACGTTGGACTCGATGGTCTTAAGGGTCTTTTCCAACCTTAATGATTCTATGCTTCTATGCTTCACCCCGTAGCTTCATGCCTGACTCCACAAATATAACAAGTTCTGCAGCATGAGTCCATCGAGGGGAATGAAACCCAGGCCGCCATCCTGGGTTAGTGGCTGGAAATGAGACTCCAGGAGTCCCGATTACCGTGCCCTGCTCTACCGCCTACATAACACCATCTTGCTTTTATTCTTTATTGGAACAAATGGCAGAAAGGGGTATTATGTACAGGAGGACTTTAATTTGCCTTTTTTTTTTATTCTTTGACTCTAGAATTTTCTAAAATTATTCCTTCTCTCACTGTCTGCATTGAAAGAGAGAATATACATTTTTAAGAAGCTGGTGTTTGAAAAGCAAGCATAAATTAAAGGAGGAGGTGGGCATAAACCAGCTATAGATTTCAACATCTATGAATCATTTCTAAAGCTCTCGGAAAACATGATTCATTGTCGTTACCATCAGCTTACCTGTGCCTCCAACTGAAATTAATTCAGCCCTAAAAGTTTTAAACCAGAAAGATGCTCCAGTGAAGTATCCTCTTCCAAAATAAATGACAACGTTCACCATCTTTGCTGCACTGCCCAAAACAAGTCTTGCAGTAAGAAACGTGATGAATCCATGTATTGCTAGCGGGAGTAGGTTTTGCTGGGGAAAGTTGGTTTAACAGAGTCCTTTAAGAGGTGCAAGTGACAGTTCACTTCATCAGAAGAAAGAAACCCAACAGGACCCCAACTTCTTCCACTCTTCTGTCTGGTGTTGACAACCTCCGTTGCTGCCTGGCTTCAGAGCAGCCTCCAGCTGCAGTACCTCTCCAGAGCATCGAGAGAGGAGATCGAGGAGATCAAGACTATCACACGCTAAGCTTGAGGGCTGGTAAACAGCACCTGGGAGTATCAGCCCTTGCAAACTAGGCCATGAATTAGGCTACATGACTGGTTTTGTTTAAGCCCGTTGTTGACCTGTGCTCAAAGGGACTGTGACATTTTCATGACGTTGGTCTGCACCAGAAGGACAAATTCAAGAAGAACATTTACAGAACTCTGAATCATGCTGGTCTCACCACGACGGCACTTCTGGGGCTCCTACCTGGGGCACATGAACATGAGACGTCTAGGATGCATGCACACCATGGGAACTTCAGCCAGAACAGACTTTTCTTTCAGCGAGTTAATCTATCCTGCAATGAGATATCCAAAAGTTTAGTGGGAGGATTCAACCATCCACCCAGGCGGTGGTTCAGCACATGATGCTTCAGCAGAGCCTACCATCCACACGCCTCACCAATCCCAACAACTCGTGTGCCACCAAATCCAACTGGGCCACCCCAAAGGACAGAGATCAACCCCGTTTGAAAGCAAGCAGACTGACTTGCACATCTGTCCTCCACCCTTAACCAGCACGAACTTACAACTTGTTCTCCTGGTAGAAATAACCCTTTTCCACTGGAGGAAGACCAGCTGCTTGAAATCCCATCCACTGGAAATATCTCAGTTCAAAAAATGAAGAAATAGCCTAACTTGTTAACAAAAGTATTTCCAAGAAAAGAGCGGGGAGGAGCGGCAGGTCTGTAGGTAAGGCAGCGGGCAGGTACTGAGGGGAGAGGCGCTCACCACCCGGCTCCCAAATACAAATTTTTGTGGGACTGAATGGTCTGTCCCCATCCTGCCCTTCACCCAAACTTCTGAGCAACCAGGCTCTTCAGAATGCAGCCTGCCTTACAGTCCCCATTTGCATAAAAGCTATCATAACAGATCCCTGTTGTCAGCTATAAAATTATATTATAGTACAATTTAGAAATCATCTTTTTCCTATTCAGATGCTACTGATTTCAACAGAGAGCAGACTTACCCGTTTTCTCAGTTTTATTTTTCCACCTCCTGTATAGTGCCACTTCCATCCACTTCAGAAGGTATTTCTTAGGCTTGGTGGCAAATTGGGATTTGGATTAGGAGATATAATTTGTTTAGATCTAGCTGACTCTTCCTTCTGGTTAGAGCTGCACTAGGAACATTAGATTTCCCAGCAATTTTTTTTTTTTAAATCACCAAAGCTGCAGTTCCCACTTGAGAGACCAAATTTTGATAAGCTCAGTGACATTAAGCTTCTGCTCCTGAACTGCTGGTCAGAGGCTACAAAGGGGAAAAAAAACCCATACTGCACATACACACTTTTATCATATCCCTTAGGTATATTCCAACCCTTTGAACTGAAGCAATCTGAAAACTAGACATAGTCACGATTTAATTTTCAATCTTATTTCCCTGCCAGTCACAGTACCGTGGTCATTCTTCTTCAGTTACATCCCATGATATGTCCACCTTGGACAAGAAAACAAAGTCAAGTCTAAAACTCATAAAAGCCAACCTGTATGATCTCAGAGGAGGAAAGCAGCACAACAGGGAAATGTATCTGTGATTGAACGACGTAAGAATTCAGTCTTTTTTTTTTTTAATTTATTTAAAATGAGTGACTTGGACACCTATGGAAACACCATTCTTCTTCCTGCTTATCCCCAATTCAGTAAAAGAGCTCAGAGGAGCCTTTCTTAGGAAATATGACTTTTCCATACGTGCCTATTTATGCTCTGCTTGAACCATATCTTGGGGGACATGAAGGATGGTAATGAGGCTGCATTTGCTTTTACGGATAAATATGAGAATATGTCAGTCTGCCTAGGGAAAAGGTAGCTGAACTTAAACCAGAATGTACACTTTATTTCTTTGGAAAAAGGATCCCAAAATTTTCCTCCCAAATAAGCAAGACAAAATTTGGCAGGAAGTTTTGTTCTTGACTACCAACTCAATTTCATTCTAAACGTTGACAGGAGATGGAAGGACTTCTGCGGATGGAAACATTTCTGTGGGTATTTTCTTTCCCTCCCTCTGAATGCGTACTGCAGAGCACTAGGCACTGAGAAAGAAAGAAAATCAGAGAAGCCCCCGCATGTGATTCTGACTTTCCTTAGAAGAGAATTAAGGAGTCAGGCCAACTAGCCATGACTGCAGATATGAATACGCACTTGAGCCTGCAGCACTTTCTGCGCGCCCCTTCAAGGCTTCAATCCTACAGATCTTCCTTTGAAGTGAAGTGCTTCAAGGCAACATGCCCCAGCCATTTGATGGTTTGACCCTGTGCTCAGATCTCCCCTCCAGCATGAAAGACTTGAAGGTATTTGTAGTTGTAGGAAAAAGCAGAGAGAAATTTCAGCAGCTCAATGGGAACCGATACCTGCACGACTGAAAGGAGACGCCAGGCTGCCACCACACCAGGCACCAGCTGGCCTGCCCACGAGGCACTCAAAGCTAAACAGAGCAAGAACCAGATCACCTCTGCCCCAGGATTTTATTTCAAACAAAATCCAAGTTAACAGAGGAACTGGAACCCACCAAAACGGCTTTTTTTAAATAAAAAAAAATACAAAAAAAGAAAATCTTTCCTTCCAGGCATTCATAGGATGCCTACGTGGTACCTATGACTACATGAAATCCCAAAAAATGCAGATAATGATTTTTAATTTTGCTGGTTGCAATATGCAGCCTTTAATATTCAGCCATCTACTTGAGAAAGACAAAGAGATGCTAAACATTTTAGAACCTTGTATACACAGAGCACAATTATTTCCAGCTGCAGGACTACCATTAAGCTTTACTCCTCATTCTATTAATCCCCTTAGAATTATAAAACATATTCCAAGACAAATTTTGAGAGACAAGGCTTTTTAAAAAACCCTTAGAAGTTTAGGTGTTAGTCCCTATGCAAAATAGATCCTGGTTTTCAGTTCCAATGCTACACCGAAAACAACCATAAACAAGGGGGAAACTGTTTATAAAGCAAGTGGCTTTGTTTCAAGCCACCAGTTACAGTGAGTTCAGGTGTTGCTTGCAAAAATACAGGATTAAACAATCCTGCTTGCTAGGAACTGTAAAATATTACATTCCTTGAAGTGCCGAATGTTTCTTCCACTTCGCCTCCTGGCAACAGCTGCCTTGCCAGCTCCACTGCCTTTGTTGAAAGTTATTTGTCATACGGAACAGAGGTTCTTGGAAAAAATTATGCTGGGAGCAGCGGTATAGAACATCACAGTCTGATTTTTTTAAGAACTCACACACTGAAGTTTTACAAAAACAAATGATCTGCTTGTCTTTTCCTAGGTGAGTACAAGAAGCGCAGCAGAAAATTAAACATCAATATAGCGTCAATACTGAAAGCACAGGGCTCTCCCCCAAGAAAAAGCACAGAGCGCTTTACAGTTTTCCTGTACTGGCGAAGAAAATTCAGCAGTTAATGATGCAAAACCCACCAAGAGATAAGGCTTGAGATTCCTTAATCGTCAAATTGCGTTTGTGTGTTGCCGAGTCCCCAGATCGTGGGTCAGCTTACACTGCAGGAGCCTAAAATACAAAAGCTTTGAGGGGGGGAGGTTAGAGATAGGATCTGCAAATTCTGTGGTTGAGCTGAACAATGCCAACAAAAAACCTCAAATACAGCTGCAGCCTGGAGCTATACGGCCCCTAGGGCTCCTTCTCCAGAACCAGGGAAAAAATGACCGAGTACACCTATGCATTATGCAGAAGTTTAAGAAAGGGATATTCCTACAGGTGTGGAGAACAACTGCCTGCATAGCTGAAGACCTCATCCAACCCCGGCCATCTGACTTCTTAAAAGTATTATTTTCTTTAAGACAAGACTTACATTACTTCCAAGAACACAAATGATGGCACTGTGCACTTATGATTTCCATGAAGGCACTGAACTGCAGTTTCAACTATGTCTCCCCCTCTCCAGTACAACTGTACGCTCCCTTGCTCGCTTTGGCACGGCGATTATATCTTGTAATACTGCGAGACCAATGTATTTTTTGTTGTTGCCATGACAACTATGCTGTTAGGTCAGACCTAAAGCAGCAGCTGGCTTTGCCACTGCCAGACTCTGACAAGTACAGCTCTTCACTTTTTTTTTCCTTCTAAATACATTGCCAATATACCAAGATTTTAATTTAAAGAGAAGAGAATTACAAACTACACCCATTTTTCTGCTTCCCAAGAATCGTTCCTGTCACGAGGCAGGTAGCAGAAGTAACACAACCGCGTATTCCTCCAGTGGCTGGAGGAGCTCACATGACCTTAAGCATGCTGAAAATCTTGCTTCCAAGTAAATACGGGTATTAGCTGCTGGCATTAGTACACTGCGCATAGCTTAATGAAAGGGTGGAAAATACAGCTAAAGCTAATGAAAGCTTTTACAGGATACCAGAGTCACGTCCAACAAAAATCTAAACCACTGTGCTCTACGTTTACTCTCTTAAGAAAATCAGATATATTTTCAAATTAAGAGTTTGAAAATAATATTACTATAAAAGAGTGTCTGCAAGAATGAACTAGACTGAGCATAACATAGGCAAGGAAAAGGGCAAGAATTTTACATAAACATCTGAATTCTGCCACTGTAGCCTTCTAGAGAGAGGTGACTACTACATTTTGCAAATGTTAGGTTCATAGCCAGTGCATCACTGGGCCAAGATTTCAAACGCAACTGAGATGACAGAAGAGGGAAAAAAAGAAATTCCTTCACAACTGAGATTTTTTTCAGTCATTCATATTTTATATTGTCCTATCAAGTGTTAAAATGGACATTTAAGAAGTGAACAAAGTGTACTCCCATATCTTGAGGAGATCACTTGTTTAATAAAAACACTCGCAAGTTTCTAACAACACTGTTACTACTGAACCACGAACACACAGACTGAAACCTGTGGCCACATGGTTGTGGCTGAGGGACTGAGCACTGCAGTGGTTTATTAAGGAGGAAAAAAACCCCACGGTTCCCCAAGGCATTCCCCTCTCCATGTTCCCCCAGGCATTACATGGTATCGCCCCAGAAGTGCTGAGCCAAGAAAGCCCAGAAAGCAGGGCTGCTAAGAACTTCGAGCCACTCCACCAAACCGTATCTCAGTTGATAGTAAGAAGAAACTAAAAAAAAAAAGATTATTAACTAAGTTTCTAACTAGCTATTAAGGGGAAGTAAGTCCAAGTTGCTACAGAAAGTATAGCTCTTCTCGGTTCACACTGCTTATCATACTCAGCTATTCCCCATCTTTGATAATACTGACATTTATATCAGTGGCATAAGCTACCAACCACCATCGTTACAAATACAGGTTGTTTTGGAAAGCAATTTAAACAATTAGAAGTATTTATTGCAAACCAGCTTCTCTCTTCTACCATTTACAAGAAGGCCAGTAAAGGTAAACGCACGTGAACAGAAAAACATTCATGAAACACAAGCTGATTTAATTAAAACTGAAAAGGAAAACATACTGAAGGAATAAAAACTCCAGATACATAGCAATTACTAATTATGACGCTGTTGATGATCTTGGAAAAGCATTTGGGAATTCATGACCAAATATTCAGCCTTGAATTCTGAGGGAGGGAGGGAACAACCATGACCTTCCAAGTCCTTCATCACCACCACACACAGAACTGTACTACTTGATATATTTTTCCATGAACTTTTTGTGAAATTCTGATCGCAGAGTATCATTCACGAATCTTTTGTCCTTTTTTGTTTCGTCTATCCCCTTGGCACAATTCTTGAAGACAACATCATCATCCCATCTGAAAACAAAAGTTTTTAACTTCAGTAAGTTTGTATGAAAATTAGGCGCAGTTTACAAAAAATATATAAATGAAGTTTAGCCCTCCTATTTAAATGTACTAAGAACAGCTAGTCATTAGGATTAGATTTTAGACTTCAAGAAAAAAAAAATCTATTTTTCTAATCCAAGCCTTCTCCTACATGCTCCAGAGTCAGAAGAGAGATGACTATCAGTAGATTAAAGGTTATTTTGTCTTTACAGAAAATAATGACCATATGAACAGAGCAGGAAAAACTTTAATCTAATGGCCCTAATTTTGAGAAACACAACAGTAACTGGAATATCTGCAAACAAGAACTGTTTGTCACTAAAAAACCCCCAAAGAAACAAAACCCCAACCAAAAAAACAAAAACCTCAAACCAGGTTGATTTTAAAGGGGAGCATAACATCAAATTTCAGGGAACTTTGGTCCTGTTACTTTTTGTATCATTGTGAAGAATGTCAGACAAACACAATTCTCAATCTCTCTTTCTCTGTTTTTTTAAACACAAAGTAGCAGGATGATTTGTTCAGAGAAATGCATCAGTATCCCAATTCTACATTAGACTGCTTGTGACAGGATCTGAGGAAGGAAATAAAACCCAACAGCGGGGGTGACGTTTTCAGACTCTGCGTAACAAGAGGGGGCAAGGGGATGGATATCACAGTACAGGCTGCACAGTACCTCCTCTTCACTTTGAAGTTTGCTTGAGGCTGTGCTGGGCCGGTGAGGTTCAGCAGAGGGTTACCACTCAGAATGTTCTCCATCCGAATTCTTTCTTCTTCAGCCTTTTGCTCTTGTTCCTGAGAACCAGAAATGGATACATTACTTTTTTGTGCCTTTTTTCTCATCTAGTTGGTAGAGAGAAGCATTATTTAGCTGCGAACACCCACACAGATAGAGCTGTAATTCCTGGCTCAGACTTTTCAGAGTGTTTGACACCCATATAAGTAGAATAAGGATAGAAGCAGAGATACTCTAAAGAGCTTAATATTGCTAATAAATTGTCAATCTAGCAACACTCATATCTGCTCTACTTAACTCTGATGTTCCACCAAATATTCAGTTAGATTCTAGCTTTACCATTTACATATTTATTATATTAAAAACTGTATACAGATTAAAAGATGTTTTTTATCCTCATGAGAAAAGAGAATACATCATACAATATTCAGTAGGTGGAAGAAACGTTACAGCATGTTGAAACTTCTCTATCATCTTCAGCAATCTGCTTGGGTTTTACAACTACAACTTCCCTAGGGACCAGTTAAAAAGAATATTGAGAAATTTAAGATGAAACTGAGCAGTGGATGTCATAAGACTATTGAAGAGTTCCCATATTAAGGAGCAGAAAAATTTTCTTCTCCTTGTACTGTCAAAAGCATGTAACTGAAGCCTAAGTGAAGCACTGCACTACAGGCAACACAAAGTGGATTTTACTGCCCACGCTTCCAAGCTGTATTAATATATTGAGTGACTTAAATGTTCACAGACTTCAAAATGAGTACATAGTACTCATTTTACATCAACATATTTTTCCACAACCTTTCAAATGCATTAAAAGGACTGCTCTTTGATGAAAGTACCAGAAGGAAAAAAAAAATTCTTTAATTTGGATGACAAACTAGGTGTCCCGCTCCCTGTATGCTGAAGTATGGTCTGAAGACATTCTACTTCAAAAATGCACTGAAGTCTCATTAGCACTGCAGGAGACTCAAACCATGGCTTTTAAAAATGATAAAAACTAAAGACAAAGCAATCACAAGGTTGTTCTTTTTTCCAGACTGCAGAAAATTCATGGCTGAGGGCTGCTATGGGATCCCAAAAGAGGAAATGTTTTTCTTGATGATAGCGTTTACAAGGTTTAAGTGCTGAACTTGAATGCTGATGCTAGCCAGAGGTCTCTAGCTTCAAACATTTAATCAATAGTAAGTGATATATTACTAAAACTATCTACAATTCACAATGTTTTTCAATTGGACTGATCAGGTATGTGGAATATTCCTATACAACGCTCCAACCCTCTTAAGAGCAATACCAACTTAACATACATATGAATACCAGATGATGCAGAATCACTGGTGTCGTGGTTTAACTCCAGCCAGCAACTAAGCACCACGCAGCCGCTCGTTCACTCCCCCCACGGTGGGATGGGGGAGAGAATCGGAGGAGTAAAAGTGAGAAAACTCATGGGTTGAGATAAAGACAGTTTAATAGGGAAAGCAAAAGCCACGCGCACAAGCAAAGCAAAGCAAGGAATTCATTCACTACTTCCCATCGGCAGGCAGGTGTTCAGCCATCTCCAGGAAGGCAGGGCTCCATCACGCGTAACGGTTACTTGGGAAGCCAAACGCCATCATGCCGAATGTCCCCCACTTCCTTCTTCTTCCCCCAGCTTATATACTGAGCATGATGTCATATGGTATGGAATAGCCCGCTGGCCAGTCTGGGTCAGCTGTCCTGGCTGTGCTCCCTCCCAGCCTCTCATGCACCTGGCAGAGCAGGGGAAGCTGAAAAGTCCTCGACCAGTGCAAACTCTACTCAGCAAGAAACAAAACATCACTGTGCCATCAACATCACTCCCACCCCAAATCCAAAACACAGGACTCCACCAGCCACCAAGAAGAAAATCAACTCTATCCCAGCTGAAACCAGGACAACTGGTAAAGATTTTAACCTTTCAAAATCTACTCAAGTTTTAGTTATGAAAAAACACCTACCATTACACTGCTTCTCACAAATAAAATTTACAACCAGCTGCAATTAATTGCCAGTGGGACAAGAAAAGCTCCCCAAAAGGGCATATTGCTAAAAAGCATGGCACAGCCCCATAATGCCCTTATTACAACATGTGCATAGGCAAAACTTGCCCTTGCTGCTGTATCCATGGAGCTTTAACACAAACCGCAGCAGTTAAAAGTTACTAACACAAATAAACTAAAGTTTTGCATTTTCAAACACAGCTTTAAATCCAATATTTGCATTCTAACTTCAGTTGTTATTGCCACCCCAGTAAATAAGGAAACACAGAGAGCAAAAATATTTGATATGGAACGACAATTTCCCCCATATTAGAAATACAAATTCGTATCATACATTTCTTTCCTCTGTGGACTATAGACAAGAAATGTATGCAGCTTCTTCTGCACAGTATGCCAACCTTGGATTCACCATCTTCTTTCCCCGTAACATGGAGGAGCCAACAGCAGTGAAATCCGATTTACTGCAGTCTGTGTCATGCTCCCACCAGAAGTCAAGCAGCTCTCAGACTACTGTACAGCACACGCATGCAAAGCACTGATTTGAAACCAAGCAAAAATCTAAGATACTGGTACAAGCAAAAAAAAAAAAAAAAATCAGTATTGATTTTTCTCCCAAGAGGTGATCAGGTTCTGTTTAAGCCCATTAGGCAAATTTATAACAGGATGCAAGCTTCTGAAGTGTTCTCTGTGTTGTCCAAAATGAGGTGCGCTCTGCATCATTAAATTTAATCTCTGACACTCCATTAAAAGTGAGACTTTGAAAAAACCAGAGGTCTGGGACAAATCTTAAAAGCAAATAAGGCTACAAACCAAAAATTCATACTGGACTATACTCAAGAGAAGGTAGCACTAATAAGAGCAATGTAAGAAATGAATACTCCCCTGTTGACAAATGCTTCTGCAGAGAGAACTCCTTCCAAGTCCTCCTCTATATGCAAACAGACACAGCAGTTTTCCATTTTAGAGCTGAACTCCCAGAGAACTCTTCTCAAGGTGGCATGCAGAGCACAGCACAGTTTCACCCTCAAATTTCTAAGACATTAACCTGGGCCGTGATCCAAAGTTACTGAACCTGTGCATCATGCGCCACTTTATCTGGGGAACATACAAATATCTTATGCTGTTTTTTTTATGATGCATGAAAATGCATCCACACACCACTGACAGATACAGAACTACGATGCACTCCACGCACAGTGTTTATTCGATGGTCAAAAGTCCACTGGAGTCAGTCAGCATCTTTTTTGGGGGGAATTAACAGTTCTTGTCACCTCTCTTCCCTTGTTTCAGATTTAATCTCAACAGGTCCTAAAAAGCTGATTGTACCAGCATTCTCTACCATGCATGAAGAGAAGTGAAAAGCACTCAGACATTTGAATCACTAGAAGAAGATAAAATCAACATTAAGAATCATAAAAAATATGCATACAGTAGTAACTACTCCAGTGTTCTTATTACACACAGATGCACATTTAATTTTTCTATAATAAGACTTTAAAAAGGCATGCTAGGCATCATCCTAACTTTTATCTGCTTTACATAACCAATGTAATATCCTTCAGCCTCAATTAGCCTGATGTAGTTCACTTTCTGATAATGAAAAAAGCATTATCAGACAGAAGTGACAAAATCCGGTGATAGGGAAAAAAAAAGGAAAATCAAAATTGAAATAACACTTTTAAGAAGCATTACACTACAAGTGGTAGTAGAAGACTATGAGCAGGATTTAGCTCCAGATTAAGACACCTACATCTAGGTATCTGCTTGTAGGCACCTGAGCTCACATCTCAGCAGAGACCTAGAGAATACAATAAGGAGTCAAGGCGGCTCTTCTGCTCACACTAAATTACACACACGGGAGACCAACCATGCTCCAAGCTCTACTGGCTGCATCTCCACTGCACCACCAGGGAAGCTGGGGTCCATAACTTGGACACGGACACCAACAACTTGGCATTTCAAGCTCAACTGAATTCCGTCTAAAACTGCTAATTGCTAACAAAAAACTACACTGTCTCAAGTCAACTACAATTCCAGAGGACTGGAAGGTAGCAAAAATTGCACTATAATCAAAAGAAATGGTAGGGGCAATCTTGGGAATTTCAAATGATTACATTTCACTTTTGCACCTGTTGAATTATTAAAACCAATTATGAACACAATGCTAAGAGAAGCTGTCAAACATTCTTCTATAGTTAGACAACAGTTACAGAAAACATCCATGAATCTTATTTTCAAAGCCTGAGTTTCCCTGTTGCCGGTCAGAGATGCGGCAGAGCCCCTGGGCACTTGTGTGGCCATTCGCTGCTGCTCAGCTCTGCTCACAAACAGAACCCTGCTGTCTTTTAGACCTGCCGAGGCAGCACAACCAGAAGTAGCAACAAACTGTGTAAGCTTGTCTTTGTCATTAAAGATCAACAGATTAGAGTCTGAAAGCAAACAGGGAACAGATCTGTTGAGTAAGGCATTGCCAGTTTTAGTCACTTTACAAAGAAGACCTGGCGCGTGTGGTAATTTATTTATGGAATTCAGTTGTTCAAAGCTGTTCTAGGTTGGATGACATTTCAACATATTTGCTACAAGTTTTAGGAAGCAGGCTAATTCTGAAGATGAGTCTTGAAGATTTTTTGTATTATTTAGCTTCACTAAGACTTCCCGAAGAATGTATTCAAGATTAAAAAAAAGGTAATTTGCTAAGTTTTGTATCTTAGAGACATGACAGGGAGGAAATACTAGGTATAACTCACAGTGGTGCAAAGTTGACATTTACAGTTAAGCTAAGTTATGCATTTTGGCCAGAGCTGCAGAATCCCTCATCTCCAGCCAAATGAGGTTTTCATTATGTTTCTGAATTTTCCACATAAATCTTCCACTGCCCACTCCTCCACTGAAAGCCGGGACGCTCCAGGCAATGGAGCATGGGCTGTATCAAATCAAACAGACCAGACATAACCTTCATAGCTGTCTGAGCTTCACACCTCTGAGGCACAATCAAGCACAGCTGTTCACAAAATAAGTGGCTCGGGTTGCTCCAAAGCCTATATTGTTCCTTTGTGTGGTGGAACAAAGGCTTATTAAGCTAAATGGATGCTATGGATACAACAAACCCACAACAGAGGAAAAGCCTAAGGGGGAAAATAATATTTCCCTATTCACTCCACCTTTTCTAAAATAATGCCTCTTTGCCTGCCTTTCCGTTCAGCGAGACGAGGTATACAACTCTTTTCCTAAAAAACACGCTACAGATTATTCCATCACTAGAGACAGCAGCATTGTGCTTTTCAATGGCAGCGTGTTGCACCAACTACCTGCAGAGATGAATCAGAAGTCAACCATGTTGTAATCACCGCGTTAGAAGCAGAGGCAACAGAACAGGAATATTACGGTGTGAGGAATAAGACTGACGGACAGAGGGAGTCCCAAACTCCGAGGAAGCAGATGGAGATGCTGCTACGTGAATTAGATCTCAAAGCAAGCCTCCACTCTACAACTGAACTCACCATGTGGCATCCCCATTGGGGGGAAAAGAAAAGCGGACAAAACTATATTAACCTTAACTAAACAATTATTCCTTATCTTGCTGTAAGAATAACAGTCCCTTGGCATATTTGTTTCTGACTGCAAAGGAAAGAAAAACATTATTGTTGCCATGGTTATTTTTTTTTTTTTAGTATAGTTCCTACCCTTAGCACAGAGCAAGATTACTTTTACAGAAAGTGCTGAAATTCCTGAAATGACTCCATTGTATTACAGTAAGTTATCCTGTTCAGTTTTTAAAGTTGTTGAATAGCTGAAAGAAAACCTGAAATACCCACATTTCATTGAAGGCTGGGGAGGGGGGAAATCTCACATAACCTTATTTAAATGCTAATTTTTGAATGACAAACTAAGACAGCAGTGCCTTTAGCAGCAGGGAAAGAAACTTAATAATACAGAGATCCACCCCGGTTATTTGATCCTATGCAAATTACTAACTCAGTGCAATACAGCAATTCAAATAACTGATTGAAACTACAAAAAAAAAAAAAAGAGCGCAGACTAATCACAACTGCAGTGTCTATACGCAGATTTGTTGTCATTTTGCCCACAAGGGGGGGGGACATTATCATTAGTTCTTGGCGAGAGTAAGTATTGCTAGCATGTCTCAAACATTTAACAAAGAAAATACTCTGCCATCTGTTTTTGCCTCTTTATTGAAATTCTTTCTTAATCTTTCTAGTTTTAGTTAGGCCCTTAAATTTTACGTGAAAAGGTTAATATCTATCAAGATTCATTTTCTAATCTTTCATTTGAAAGTCTGTGACATGGCTAAAACACAGGACAGAGCTAACATTGACCATTGGTAAAGTAATATATTCAGTTATAGACAAACACTTGGTGAAATAAAACTGTAAGAAAACAACCCAAGAACTTAAAGTCTGTTCTCAGATAAGCATAAAATGACTGGATGTTAAAATAGCTTTGCTGGAACTGCACGTGCACATTCAGCTGCTCCCTGGTTTGAGGTTTGTTTTTAATTATTTCCATTTACCTTTTAAAGAAGTGCTTGAAAATTGAAAATCAAGAGCATCGTAATGCTGAGTTTGGAATACTGAAACGAGTTTCCATGAAACTTACCCATGGATAGTTCACATAGACAGCAGACCTAGTGTTGGTACAGTTTTAGACAGGCCCAGAATTATTCCACAGAAATGGCTTTCAAAGCTAAAATTTCCCGGTCAGCTTAGTGTCTACTAGAAACAACCTGAGAGATTAAAATTGCGGAGGGCATGAGAAAAGTCAGGAGGACTCCCATGCTGAATCAGTTTTTAAAAACATTCATAGTATTTATTTAATGTTTCTACAGAATTCAAGGGAATTTAAGCATTTTGAGAAGTCAACAAGCTTTGATAGCAATTGCTTATTTGGTTGACAAACTATTTGCTTCACAGATTACAGGGAAATAACTGTCTGATGGAAGTTAGAACCTCTCAATACTAATATTTGTCAAAATTAGATTTAGAGGATTTCTGTGGAAATTGGTATTACCAAATAGGGGAAGTTAACAGAGAGCATGATTATCTGAAAAAACAACAGATTCTCATCTTTTGTTTTTAACTGCTGTCTCACCAGAGATGCATTTTAAAAGGAGCAGTCCTCCTTTCACGGCAACTTAAATACTGGACACCAAAGTGATGAGTGAAAACAGTTAACAAAAATACAGTTTTACTTTAAATGAAGTCTCAGAAATAACTGGACTAGCATTTTAATAAATCAAAGTAACTGAAGGATCAGGAAAAAAAATTACATATGGCACAAATTTGGGATATATTACTGTACTTGACCCACTTCATCTTGTCAAGACCCTGGCATGTTCCAAGAAGATGCAGAGACACGTTAATCTGTCTGTGTAACAACAAAGAGATTTGAGAATGACGTGCAGAAGAGTGAACAGGCATTCACTCTGCAGTTTCCCTTTGCCTTGCCGCTGGTTCACCCATGCTGTCTACTATGGACAGCAGCGTTTCAGCAGACAAACCATCCCTGTATGTGGATTAGGACTAATAGCGACTCCACAATGTCATGAGATGTTATCCTGAAGTCAGCTGGATGACTAATATAAGGTCACTTACAAAATTAGGTTTAAATTATGGTTTGCAATACATAATAACATGAAATCCCACATATTTGAAGGGAAAACGGATTTATATAAAATGGCTATAAAATGCTTTGCCAGTAACGCCATATTTCAAAGCCATGCAAAAGAAGGCATGATCTAAACAGACTGCACCCCTACAGCCAATATACCTAAGTGATCTTTCCTAAGGAGACCCTTACTCCCAAAGACTCTTCCCAAGGCTGCACCCCACCTTGGTTTTCACTTTTTCCCATCAATGTAGTCTTAGTTTCCTACTCTCAAAAAACCCCAAGAAAATAAAATTCCAGGTACCTGTAGGGCACCCATTATTTACAGAAGATGTTAATTTTTAAGAGAGCCTATCAGCCACCAATCGGTGAAAAGATGAACAGAGTATGTAGTTAGTGTGCAACAGTGTGCACTATTGCAAATAAATAACTAATACTCATTTTTAGGAAGAAACAAACCTATTAATTTCAGATAAGCGTGCATGTATTCAGTATGCACATAGCATTGGACATCATAAACACTGCTTCTGGGGAAAGAAAATCCACGAAGGCAAAAAATAACACCAGTTAAAAGACAGCAAAGTAAAACAAGTGCTATAGTAAATAATTCATAGCTTTTAGCACCCTCTAGTGACAAAATAAGAATTTCATAGAGATCGTAACATTCCTGCTTTCTACACACAGAAAAGCATGCCCTTGGTTGTCTGTGCTGCAATTTACTACCATTATTTTCCTAATGCAAGTTTGCTATGCTGAAATGTGACAAGTTACGCTGTTTGATCTAGATGTATAATTTCAGCTATCAGGCAAAGTGAAAAATCCATACAGATCTAAGCTTTCATTTTAAGCACTGTGCAAGAACAGCTGAAGCAGAAGTCTTTCCTACACATTGGTACCCTTAATTTGTATTTTAGTACATTTCACACAGTAAAACATGGAAGAATTGTTGCCAGTGTTTTAAAGTAATTTTCACCATGTTGTTAGTGCAGAACACAATTTCATTGCTGTGTGATGTGCTGCAAATGCCTAGATAAAGAAATGAGAGACACCTTCAAACACTTTTATGTAAAAGACGATTCACAGGCCAGATGGAGAATCAAGCATCAACAGTTTTCTACAGCAAAATTTCTGCACTGCAGCAGCACGGTACAGCTTTTAGCCTTCCAAGGTACTTAAATCCAAAACTGCAGAGCTCACTGGTTTTACAGGCCTTGTTGATTCTAAAGGTAAATGACTGTATTGTTAGCCAAGAGTGGTCAAGTACCACATTGATGCCTACAGCATTTAAAACATTATTCTCTCCTGGCTGTTCCCAGTGCCTGCTAGATGCTATGCCCTGTTCACTGCCAGTTGCCTCAACTGGAGAGCATTTGTGAAAAACATTAACCTATACGCGTGTGTGTTAAGCTACGATACGGTTATTAGTAGTGCAGAGGCACCAAAACATTAAGCTGTCACAGCAGCAAAGATCCTGATCAGCATTTAATATGTTGGTTTAGCATGTTCTAAACACATCTCAGATTACCTTATACAAAGATGACAGAGCTGTTTTGGGGTGGGTTTTTTTGTTTGGTTGGTTTTTTTACACTAATGTAGAATCTATGTATAACACCAAACAACTGAAGTATGCAACATTTTTCAAAAACACTAAAATGATTTAAGCCCTACTCAAAAAAAGAAAGCGCTTACTAAAAGCAGAAGAGGGAATGCTGAACATACCCACCACTTCTGTTACACCACCAGAGGCAGATCATTTCAGTAGTGCAGATGAAATACCCGGACCCTAAACTCTGTTGCAATGCAATGTTAGAGCCAGTACAGTTCATCCTAAATCCTGATCAGTTTGACAACACAGACTATTCCCAGAAACAGTCCCCAGAAATCCATTCATCAATCAGGGATTTTGCTAATGCACTCTATCCCAACAACCTCTCTTACACCAAGGAGGTGTGGGAGCCAACAGCATAGGATTTGATCCCGCTCATGGGAAAACAACCTCTAACTACAGGGACTTCCCTCCCTTTTCAAGGGTAGGACATGGTGTTTCTGTCTGTAGAGAGACAGATTATAGGGAGGTATGAAGGCTACATGCGAGTTGACTTTCCACGTTCTGAAAAGACTAACTGCCATATTATTAGTTCATTTTTCTGAAGACATTTTTCAAATAAACTCACCTATGTATAATCACATGAAAATAGTTCTGGTCTTATAGTTACAACGGGTGCTCCTTGCCAAGGCAACACAGCACCAATGCTGTGAAAGAGCAACCACTGAACAAAACTTGCAGCCATAAGCAAAAGCATCAAAAAGTGCACATTTTTATTTCATAAATAAAAAAAATCGTATTTCCTGTTTCATAAAAGCTAGTTAACGAATGAAATTGCACTGGATAACAGGTAGCTCACTAATGCTGCTGTATGGTTTTGTATGGTATTTGTCTTCCTAGAAGGACTGGCATATGAAAAGCAAGATTATCTTGACTCAATGCTTCTACAAAGTGTTGGGAAAGCGAATAGAATGTTTTAGTGAGTAAAATGTTCAGCATGTCTACTAAAGAAAAAAAATCTTGACAACAATTGTTAGATAGAAGAACAAACCCATCAGACTCTACCTGAGAAGAGTTGAAGGGCACTTACTTTGTTTACCAGTTCTCACTCGTCCTAAGTACTTAAGGCACACCAGTTTTAATGAACACCAGTTTGCAAAAAAACAGATGCTCTTTAATGGGTGAGATTTTACCTTTCGAGCCTGCTCCTCAGCTCGTTCTTTCTTGATTTTTTCCAGTTCAGCCAGAAGAGCTGCAGTGTCATCATCATCACTGTCTTCCAAGTCCTCATCTTCATCATCTTCCTAATAGCAACAAATGGAAACAAGAAGTAGCTCATTCATTTCATTTAACAAAAACAGCTTTTAGTTCTGAAGGTTACTGCAGAGACATGTCCCTCATCTAAAAAATAAATAAATAAAAAAAAGCCCCCAAACCAGTCCTGGTCTGCCCAGCTAAGGCTGCAATTTGCTGCTGATTGATTTCTGAAGTACTTGGGCGCTTGTAGCAGCAGAAAATACAGTACAATGGTTTATTTGCTCTTGTACAGTAAAGTCAAGACAAAAATATGTTTGTGATTTTTGGATGACTGTAATTAATTTTTTATAATTCAAATGCTATGTACCTGACAGATTCTAGAGAACGACTGTCCTCAATCACTTTCTAATCGTTGTAATGGAAGTCATTATAATGGTGTGTCCGAATACCCCATCCAATATTGTCGGGACCAAATATAACAAGATTAAAAAAACCTCAGCTTATTGTCAAGCCTTAGACCTAACTCCTAGATGTCAGCATGAGGAGAGGAGCCAAGAAGCAAGAATCTATTGCTCATGCAGACAGTGTATCTCAACAGTTCTACCTTAGGCGAATTCTAACTAACCCAGTAGCTGACCAAGTCTAGAAAGTCACCCATTCCCCACACTTCGAGTGGTATTTCCAGTTCCCTAGTTTTTGTGTGCTTTCAAAGAATACCATTACAGCACGGACCAGAATTCTCTGAACCACTCTGGACTTCCACCACAGCAGAGTAATTGTAAAAGGAAGTTACGTTGGAACCTGTCTTAAATCTTTAGTAGACCTAAAATAAAAGTACATGTTCTATTAACAAATCCTGAAGGCAGGACAATGAAAGGAAAGAAGACAGAAAAAGATACATACATCAGTAAGCGGATCATCTGCATCAAGATTTGCTGCAGGAATCTGGTCTAGCCGAGGCTTCTTAGACACAGAAGATGATGTTGTGTGTTCTATGGCATAAGGTTTAAAAAAAAAAGCAAAAAAGTGACTGTGTCACTTCATTTAACAGCATCTAATGTCAGAAAGCAAAACTCTTCACAAACAATTTGTCTTGCATTAGAGCAAGAGATACAAGCTTATGCTCACTTTCTCCTTGCTTCTCAATCTTAATGGCCATGCTAATTCCTCCCCTGTAGGTATCCTCAAGGGAAGCAATAATGTCCTCAAACTTACAGTTTGGCCTCCAAAAGTTTTTTGAAGTCATTGTGTCAAGAAAGAATAGCAGAAGAAAAAGCTGTGAAGAAATATCCTTATTCTATATATCCATTGGAGGGTTCCCATTGAAGACCACCCCAAAGCATTACTGTTGTCTCGTTCGGTCCAAATCACATCTGCTTTCATCTGTGAATTTGAAAGCCTCACAACACCTTCACACCTAAACCTAAAGTACCTAAATTCTGTCAAACTTAATATTAAAAACAAGTATTTATCAAAAAACCCTTTGATTTTCATTATCACTTACACTATACCTGAATAGAATCACATACTTTAAAAATGGATTTATTGTCACACTGGTGCTGTAACACTAGAAGATGAGTCATTCCCCTTCTCCTTCCTGTCTCACTTGTCCAAGTACAAAAAAAGCCCTTTATTAGCTGTACATACTCATTGCCAATTCATTACAATCATACTGTATCAGCTGGCCTGCATGATGGCCTACACTTTTCTGTTGGCTGGCCTAGATTTTTTGCTCGCATGAAGCCAGCGGACATTCCCTTGCAGGTCAACAGCTCTGAACTATCAGACCAATACCCTAAATTCTACTCTCATGACATGCTGTCTGCAACCTGCAAACTTCTTACAACACTGAGTTTTGTGCAGGAGCAATGTCACACAAAGATATTAAAATGTTTTATTTCTTTGTTTTTACCTCTGGTTGGTCTGTCTCTATTCTTTTCTCTTGCAGCGACCCGTTCTCTCTCCTCCAGCTCCCTTCTGAAGTCACGGTTACGTACCTCTTCGGGAGCATCCTGAGTAGTCTGCCTAAAATAACATGAGGGGGGGAAAAAGCTGAAGTTGACAGTCTGCAGCTGGGAGCAATTTTTTGAAGGAAGTCAATAAATCCTGGAGTGAACAGGTAAGTATAAAGAATAAGAGCGGGGCACCATGTAGACATAACTTCCTTTATTCTCTCTTCATCAGCCCCCTCCTCTGTATGCATTACACACACACAGACATGCAATGCCACACACACATGATCCTTCCAGTGGCTCTCAAATGAATTAAAAGACCCTGCATAAATTCCTGCAAAAACAGGATGACCACATCTACCTCTTGTAGCTATGTCTACATCTTCTATTCTCCAGCAGTCCAAGCCCAGTGTCCTAGCAGACATCCACCAGCATTACGGTCAACTTTCCTCGCTGTTTTATCGTCCCAAGTTGCTGCTGCAAACACAGTCTCTAAAGCTTACAGATAATACCAAGACTAGAACGTACTTTTCATAAACCTTTTCCCCTCCAAGAGACATAGGAGATACTCTCCCATGACCATAAAAAAAAGAGTTGGGAGAACGGGCAAAACACTAGCTTTAGTGAAACATATATAAAAGAGAGAAAAACGTGTATTTGCAATAAAACACGCTGGCCAAAAGCAACAGACTATTTATATTTGAGTCACACTAAGTTTCACCTAGAGAGCACTGAATTTTCTGTGGAAATCTTGAAAAGAACTAATGAATAAAAACAAGCAGCAATTCCTTTCACCTTTCTGTGAACTCAGTGCTGGAAATAAGAGTGCCTGGAAGAAACCCAGACTTGGGCCATTATAA
This sequence comes from Theristicus caerulescens, assembly GCA_020745775.1. Classification (NCBI taxonomy): domain Eukaryota; kingdom Metazoa; phylum Chordata; class Aves; order Pelecaniformes; family Threskiornithidae; genus Theristicus; species Theristicus caerulescens. Next base: position 120,744,828 of record CM036559.1, on the reverse strand, counting down.
ATACATTGTGTGCACAGCCTGTCTTCATGATGAAGTATTTCATTCGCTTTTGTAATTAAAACCTGAACCCTGATATAGCTGCAAAATCCCCCCAAACCCTGTGTCACTCAAACGAACGTGAGTGGGACTGAAACACTGAACTTTTCCTGCAATAATGCAGTCCTGGCAATTTAACAAAGACAACTTTGTATTAGGTATTTGGGAGAAAGAACAGAAGACTCTTGATGTCCCCCCTCCATCTCTCTCTCTCATGCACACGGAGGGATTTGTTAAAACATAACATTGTATATTTCTGTACATGTTTGTCCCCACACACTTCCCTCAAAGCAACAGACTGATGTTTCAAACCCCACTTTTGCTTAAAGAAAGAAACCACCAACAATTTTCCCGTAACAACAAAATGCGTTTGATAGCACTTTTTGTGCTGTTGATTTTGGTATTCTCCAAAACACTCCAACTCCCTTATCCATATGTATTCTTCAAAACCAAAAGGGCAGGAGGGAAGAGGTGAAAGGGTAAGCTTCTGCACAGAAAAGTGGAAATACAAAACCTTAACAGTAATTTCACTGACAAGGGTAACATTAGTTGGATGAAAAAAAAACATTTTTAGGCTGACACATTTCATTTAAATTCCAGGTATCTGTATCATATTGACTCCACATTTCATTTAATCTTTCAACAGGATAACGAAGATTTATTATGCATTTCAAACAGAGGAAAATATTCATAAGATCCCATTATCTTTCATGCTGATTAAAGCAATTTCCTCCCCCAGGACCTGCATGAACCACTTGCAGTGTTTAACATCAGCTCTTCCAACATGTACTACTGCCCGAGTGCTATTCCACGATTTCCTTGCTTCTCTTCATGCCCCATCCCCAGTGGTCCTTTGCCCAATACAGGACATGATTTTCCTGCTTTTAAGACATGCTCAACTTCTCTCCTCTTATCCCATCTTGCTCTGCCAGTGACAGCACTCTCAGCAGCTCAGTCAGCTCCTGTTGTTCCCTATGATTTTCTTTCCACTCCACTGCCTGAAATGCCTTGTCTCCCAAGCTCATCTTCTTCTGATGATCGTTCCCATAAGCACTAATAAATACCACTAAAATTAAACCCCTCCAATTACTTGCAATGCATTCCATCTCCTAGGTCTACTTTTGAGACCTAAACTTTCAGCCCACTCACGCAGCACTGCTGCATGATCTCTGGTGCCTGCTCAGTGTCAAGCACATCAACATCTATTGTTAAAAATTTCAGAGTACTGCCCATAACAAAAAATCATTCCCAGACTGTTTTGCCCTACAACCAAAAAACCCAATACTGACCTGTATTTGATTTTAGTATGAGAAGGAAGGTCTCTGCTGGAATATTGTTTCGATAGCTGACTTAAGTCTCCTTCACCTTTTCCTCTTCCTCCTCTCGCAGGTTCAAATGTTGGCCTTGCTGCTGTCGTCATGTTAACTACTACAGAATCAAGGGATAAAACCAGTTGTTACTAAAACTTACAATGAAAGACAGTCACCAGAAGCTACTTTGTTCCTGGAACTGTAGAAGCAATGACAAGTCCCACTACAGAACACCAGCTATCACTCAACTCATGATCCTCGAAGTTTAAGGAGCTTTTTATTGACAGAATCTATTCAGATTTTCAAAGACAGTCTTTTCCAACATGCTTGAAAGATGATACACAGACTCTTAACAATAATGTGAAGCAATGTTTATAAAGAAAATTGCCCAGGAGCCAGTTTCCTACCCTTAAGGCAAGTGGTACAGTGCCGTAACTGAACTCTTCCCCCTCCTGAAAAATGACAGCCAAAAATGACTGCCTACTGGGAATGACCCCTCCATTATTCCACAAACCATATCTAGGTATCATCACCAGAAACACTGGCTGACACAGACCACAGCATGCCTAGGATGGTGTTGATAATTAAATACTGATGAAGATCATGCAACTTGAACGCTCCAGCCCTCGTCGTGGCCCTGTTCAGCTCTCTAGTAGAGGCACAGCACTGTCATTAATACTGCAGCACAGTCCTTTGGGACTGACCTGCGCAGAGCTCCAGCTGGCCAGCAAAGCCTTCTGAAGGGCTACGGTTAATGTTCCCCTGGTAGCACAAGGCCAGCAGCTTTACCCTTATGTAAACAAAGTGCAAGTAAAAAAGTTCAGACAAATGCAGAAGTTTTCACCAGCTCTCATTTAGAAACTGCAGGAACTCACATACCACCAGCACGTCCTAAAAAATTACCTAGCTGATGCCCAAAATTGCTACTATCAATTCTTCTGTGGCAAAGGAGTGAAAGAGGCTCCAACCAGCCTCAGCCATGCAGACAACTTGTCAGCATACACCGCATTCAGCGCTGCCAGGCAGGAGCTGGAGACCCTGCAACCCTAAACCACTGTGCCAAGAGTTTAAGATGGCTAACCAATGCCCAAAACCCTGCATGATCAACCTGCGTCATCTTAAATCTACTGTCCGAAACTATGCTCATTCCTGCTCCACCAAGACACGCACATCCATTAACCACAGACTAAAGATAAATAAGACACAGGAGAGATACATCCGCAGTGATACATAAAGGCAGCAGTCCTACCAACCAGAAGGTTGGATGTTAAAGGATGACAAGAGAACATATTAAAGAATATTAAAAAGCAAAGAAAAAACCATGATATTACTTCACAGGCTTTTGTGATACACAAATAGAAGTAATTTATGCTCTGCTTGCATAATGTTTTTTTTTTTCACTTTTAATGGGATCAAAACCCACAGGACTTCAGTGTTAAAATTATAATTTGTTGCTCAAAGTAACATCCCATCAGGCAGATCACAGTTACTGCCACTGAACTCAGAAAACAAAATTAATAGATAGAAACACCTTTAAAAAGAAGTGAGACAGTAACGAGCCTTGGCTCGTTGACGGTTTTCAGTGACACTGTGCAAGCCTGCTGGGGGCTCAGCAAGACCTTGTAGCTCTGCCTTGGCACAGGCTTGGCCAGAGCCATGACCCATGAAAGCCCCCTGCTCTCAGAACTTATCTGTGCTAACTGCATGTAACAGGGGGATCCATGAATTCAGGTGAAGAACCAGATCCAATGTGCCTGCATAGATTCATGAAGCATCAACAAATCCCCAGAAAACTGTCCCTGCTTCTTTCTGAAGTCGGTCTGCAGTTGCCTTGGCCTTAAAAGGTCCAAACTCAACCTGAAACGCTCAGGGACCTCACACCGACCCCATAACTTCCAGAAATGCAACCCTGGAGGAGCCTCCTTAGCGCTGCACGAAGAGAGGGCCGGCGCAGGGGTTATTAGCCAGCAGAAAGTGACTGGGCTCGGCCTGGAGCAGAGCTGCCCTGCCCAGGCAGGCCTGCGCTACAGCCGGCCCCTCCTCACCGCCTGCCCGGGGCAGCCCCAACCCGAGCACCGGGCCGGCCGCCGCCCGGCCCCGCACAGAGACCCCTCCAGCACCCAGGGCCGCCTTCTTCCCCGCTGAGGGACCCCACCACTGCCCCCCCAGGCGCCCCCCAGCCGGCCCGCCCGCCGGCCCCCGCGCACTTACACCGCGGCCTCCTCCCACCCTGCGCAACCAGGCCCTACGCCACCACCATGATTCCGCCAAGCGCCCACAAGGCACCGCGCGGGAACCATCGACGCAACGCGGCGGAAGCCGCTGCCGCAGGCGGACTTACCATAGAGAGGGCTGGCGAGACTGTCCCGCGAGCGTGTCTGCCATGATGGTTACCGAGGCGGAAGTGGGCACTGCGGCAGCCTTGCTGCCTGCGTAGCGATGGCGGCCTCCTCCTCCCTTCCTTCTCCTCTTCCTCTCTTTCTCCTCCTCCTCAGACTGGGGTCGGGCGAGCCCGGCTCGGAACAGGGAGCTTGGGCTGCCCGTCCTGCGGGCCCGGGGTTGCCCTGGAGGAGGGCCTTACCCTGAGGTGCCACCAGGCCGTGGCCCTGCGCTGGTCCTGCCCGGGCAAGGCCTCCCCTCGGCCGCCTCGGGTGAGGGGAAGGCAGGGGAGAGGTCGGCGGAGGGAGAGGGCCTCGGGACAGCCCTAACTGTAACCCGCTGTTGCGAGCTGCTGTCGGGTCTTCCCTCACAGATTAGCTCATGAACAGAGCTGGAAGTGGTGTATCTCAGAGGAGTCTGCCCAGGGGCTGCTCGCTTGATGTAGGAGGCTTGGAGAAGGGTGGTGTGAGTTACGTGAAACAGCGCTTCGCAGCTTCAGAGTGCTCGCCCTGGGTGTCAGTGCGAGGGGGGCTGGAGTGGTGAGGGAGCAGCCACCGACGAGGGCGGGGTGAAGGAGATGGAGTTGGGATCCTTGTGGGGAAGATGGGGAAACCAGAACCAAGGCAGTGGGAGGAAGAGGGCACACCTCTCCGCCATTCTCTGCTCAGAGCCCTGTGTTAGCAGTGTTAGCCTGAGCCCGACTGTCAGTCAGCAGGTCCCAGCCCGCCCTTATAAAGGGCTCCTTCACATGATGTGTATTCACTGCTGTCTCCGTAAAGAAGCCAAAGTGTAAATCAGCATCACTTGGGCATTAAATTCCCCCTCTTAAAATGCAGTTTCTATCTTCCGTTTGTGTTTGCTTTTAGATGCGTCTTATTATCAAACTTCTGCGAATCCACATGAGGGCATGTGAAGTAAAAGGCTCTTTGATGCATCTACGAATTAACAAGGAAACATTTTCCTGAGCATGCAAGTTAGAAGAGACTCCACAAGAGGTCCCCAAATATATTGCTATCCAGAGAGCTACAGCAACAATGTAAATTGCACCCTTTGGGTCAGCAAGCCCTTGGAGAAAGCGCTTGGAAGCAGACCCTTGGTATACAAAGAAGCCAGTTATTTTAAGTAACTTGTCATAAATGTTAATCTTCACTCAGAAGTCAGGTAAACAGTAACAATAATTACTGTGTGGTTTCCCAAGAGCTACACCTGTCAGTAACCAAGCATCCACCGTTGCATTTTCTTGTCTGCAAACCTTGGTCCACGCCCTGTGACATGGGTTCATGATTGACTTCACTACAGGCAGTTTAGACTCAAGACCAAACCTCGCAGAGGAGTCTGGCTTCCCAGCTGGGCGGCTGGGAATTCAGTATTGTTGGGCTGCAGACCACAGCAGCCTGAAATCAGCGCATCATCCTGTGATGGCGGGTGTTATTCATAGATTATAAAACTGTGAACTTTAAATCAGGGGGAACTGTTATGCTAATTTGACTGTCTTGGTGCAGCAGAATGTTGTATTTTGCTCAGTAACATGTCCTGAGGGCAGCGCCTGCTGTTCAGTTTTAATATCCGTCTGGCAAAAAGTATCAAGTTCTAATTAAAGAACTCAAAAACTGAAGAGGCTTCTTCTGTTGGGTAACAGTAAATGGCAAGCATTCTCTGCGTGGAGGATTACTTGAGGATGAGAGCTAAAAACCTAGCACTGCCCCTGCTCTGAACAGATACAATGATTCCTTGAACAATAAAGGACTGGCTTAGTGTCTTTGGCCAAAATTGTTCCCCACAACCCCCAGGTGCTTCCCTTCCCCCAACTTGTGCGTATCAATGTGAAGTACCAATAGCTACAGATGTGTTTTATGGTCAAAGGTTTGGCTTCCTTAGAAGACTTGGGCACTAAAGAAAGATATTGGTGGGGTGGAGGTGCCTGAGTCCAGACTCCTGAAAATCCCTATTCGGTTTTGTTGCAGAGGCACCTAGCCTTCACAGGTCCACAATGCTTGGTTTTAAAGATCTCTAAACACACAGTTTTGCCCCAAATTGAACTTTTTCGGACTTAGGTCTGAGAATTTTAGCATCCTGCTCACACCAAGGCCTAATAGAAACAGGATATATCCTCTAGCTCAAGTGCTCAGAGAACTTTCATCCAGTAATTATTCTGGGAGCACATCCAGCACTTGTGGATACTGCGATCAGCCTCTCAGCCCCTCTGGGGCACATCCCATAGCCCCTTCCCGAGCAGGGCTGACCCTGCATGTGGAGAAGCCTTACCCCATCGATCAGGCAGCTCTAGGCTGCTTCCATATTTAGGGACACTCTCCCTGTGTTTTTGAAGCTGACTAGCTGAGCGTAAGGGAAGGAATTAAAGATTGATCGAGAAAGAGAGCATCTCTGTAGAAAGGAGTCCAGTCAAGTTCAATGGTACGGGCGCTCATCTGTAAGCTGGAATTCCTGGATTCCAGGATTATGCATTAAAATGTCATCAGATAACATAAACAACCAGGCAATGACAAAACCCCAGGTCTTCCCTGTTCCCATGGCTGCTCTAATCACAACACAGCTCGAGGCTGAAGACTTCTTCCTTCCTGTGGCACACTAAGCCTTGGATCTCTTTGCACACAGTAACTGGCACCACGGATGCACCCTCAGTTATTCCTCTGCTGAGCAATTGGCTGTGGCAATTCTTGGAAAGGTATTCTGTACTGCGTGGAAAAGATGAAAAGCAGGAGAAGTCACCCCTTCCCTTGATCATTTCCTCCAGTGATTATCCTCATAGTTTAAAACTGCACCTTGTTTTTAATTTCAGTTGGCTTTATTCCCAACCATGGGTGCCTGCTGTGCCTTTCTCTGGTAATTTTAAAAGCCTGTTTTCTCACCAGGTATTTATACTTTGTAATCTAGTCCTGCAACTGCCTTTGGATAAGGTAAGCAGAATGAACTCTTCTAGTCTCTTAGAATCCTTTCCTTCCTCCCACCAATTATTTGAGGGCTATTTCTTGCTCTCTATCCAATTTATCAACATCAGAAGTATAAGAACTGTTTCAGCATCAGCTCCACTAATGCGAATAGAAAGATAAGATCACTTTCCTCCCCCAGCTTTCTAGGCTGTTGTTTATCTATCTGAGGATCACACTGGCCTTTTTTCCCCACACCACTCTACGGGATGCTTGAGTCCAGGTGCGTGTCCATGGTGTCTCTTGAATCCTACTCAGGGTTGTTGCTTTCTGGATTAGAAAATTTCATGTAGTCTTTGAGCTGAGACAAATAAACATGCTTGGCTGTGTTAAAGGCATCTGTCTTGAAAGGAAATCTCTTGCTGGTGTCACTGGCCTGGCCTCTTAGTTACCGTCCCAAATTCTTTATGGTACCTGTACATATTCTCGGTGTGATTTTATATTTGCTTGTTGGTCACACCAGGAGACCAATATTCTTTGGTTATCTCAGCGCTCTAGGATGCAGGTCTCTCCTAAGTGCTGGTCGTTCTCTGAGATTATTGCAAGACTGCAAAAAACATCGCGTCCTGAAAGAGAACAGAAATATTTATAGAAACCTTGTGCCTGTTTGGAACCTTGTTAATGTTTTTCTCATCTACTTCTTGGCCTGTAGCGTTATGAAGAATGCTTGCGTTCCTAATGGACTTTAAAAACTCCCTCTTAGCCTTGCCAATGCAGGGATTTTTTCCCCCCGTTTCCTGTGTCATTTTCCGGTTCTTTAAAGCTTCTCATGTATACTCTTTGCTATCTGGTTCCCCTTTCTTCCATCTGTAACATTACTCTTAATTGTTGCTTTTCACTGATTGTTTCTGAATCTGGATGGGAATTCAGTCGAGGCAATTTTCTTTCCTGAATTTTTGGGTCTCCCACTGTAGGCTCTGGGGCTGTCTTCTGCCCATCCTTAAAGTACAGCATCAGGGCGTGCAATGTCCTCTTTCAAAGCAGCGTGGTCCCGTGAACGTGAGCATTTTCCTTGAGCAGGGCAGAGGCTCAGTGCCAGAATGGAAATCTCCCAGCTTGAATTTTCCCCTTGCCTCCCTTCCTGTAAGAGCCTGCCTTTTGCCATCCAGGGCACAGCTTGCATGGGCCAAGCCGCAGTAAATCCCGTTTCTGCTTCGGAGAGGCCGCAGCACGTTTCCTCCCTCGGGACACCATGTGCTTTGAAGGGTCCTGCCTCCCGCTGGGTTACAGACATGGAAGGGCACAGGGGATTGTCAAGAGCGGAGGCTTGGTGCAGGAATGCTCAGCATCCGAATGGCAGCCTTAAAAGAAGTTTGTGGGAAGTTGCTGTTTCCTTGATTGGGAAAAGAATAGAGGCTGGGCAAGGCTGTGACTCAGCCGGTGAGTCAGCGGGGGCTGCTTTCCGATGAGGCCAGCCTGCACTGTTTAGCTCTCTGTCACACCCTCCCTGCTGCCATGGGACCGTAAAAACCTTGTGCTGCTGCTTCTCTGCACTCACAAAGTCATCCCGGCCCTTAACCTCTTCCCTGCCGCCTCCCACTGCACCAGTTCTCCAACTTTCTGCTTCTGTGCTCCCTCCCATCCCCTGGGCTACTGTCTCCTTCTGTGCGTTCGGAGCTCCAGTCCCATGTGGATTTCATGGGTGTGAACTCCTGCTTTGCAGCAAGGGAGAGACCTTGTGACCTATTCACAACGGAGGGAAAATCCCGGGAGTCAAGAGGAATTCCCTGCAAGAAAAGGCACAGGGTGAGGACCTGATCTGGATCTTGCCCGAGGCAGTGATGGCCTTCGTCAGACACCGCAGACTGTGGTTCCTTTGCCAGCCATTAAACGAGCTTGACCAGTGCTGCAGGTCCGACATACTGGTTTTGAACGCGTGTTCTGTTTACTGCGTCTTTCTCTGCTTCCCCCTGCGCGCGGCTCTCCGCTGGGATCCCAGTGCTCTTTCAACGTGAGATGTGATGTCAACCAAAAGGCACTCGGGGACATGGGGAGGGAGGGTGCTGGAGGAATGAGTGACGCCCCGAGACACACACAGTTCACGCTTCCTGGCCTCACAGTCTTGGATGCACGCTCAGCTCCATGGAAGCTCTCTTGTTTCTACTGATTTGATTTTTTTTTTTGAGCTTGGACAAAGCAAATAATTTTAGCCATGCAGTATTTACATCCAGGCGAGCAGCCAGGACATACCTCTGTCTATGGTTCCATCCACTGTTAAGCAAAAACGTCCCACTGTTTTATTTATTAGCCAAACATTTCTACTAATAGCTAAGCTAATTTTATCCTTTTCTTAATGCTGGCTGACGATGACTCAGTCGGGCTGGGAGGAGTCTCAGTAGCGCGGTGCCCAGACTCTGAAAAACCGGCGTTACATGGAAGGAAGGGCTGGCTGTCCACACGCTGCAGTGGCTCTGGCTTTGGACCCGCTCGCTTTCCCTCTGTCTTCTCTCTGTAGATGTGGAACAAAGAAACCAGTGAAGTATTCCACAAGTGAACTTGTCAGGCGGGATGGAGTGGAGATGCACTCGTCTCTGTAAGAGCCAGCTGCAGCTATAACTTTTAGCAATAGCATCAGGAGCTGGTACCCATATTGCTCCATAATTTTTTTCTCAGTTTTAGTTCTTTATCAATACTTTCTGCTGGAGTTATTCCTCAGTTTATGTGCTACTCTCCCTTAACTTTAGGATTACTCCCACAGGGCTGCAGGTAAGTGAGGTATCTAGTCTAGGCAAATATTTAAGGCTCCTTTTCTGTCCAGTGGACAGTGACAGGTTCCTCTGGGAGGTGATTCACTCACTTGTCTTGGGCAATCTCAGAAAATCCTGCCCTGTATTTCATAAGTACATTATAAAGGCAAGCAGAAGATGTTGTGTTTACAAGGTAAAACACTATAAGTATTTTTTTTTCCAAAGATGAGGTTAGGTTAGATGAGATCCTTCTGGAGTTAAAATTTCTGTTACTGAAAGCTTCAAGATGCAGCTAAGTACTTTTTATAAATGGGGCTGTAAGGAATAGAGCAGCCAGTGTGCAAACACAGAATTTCCTAATTTATCTTGAGTCTCCAAACCAGGAATACAAAGAAGAGTTTATAAGAAGAGTAAAACAGCCAAGTGTCATCCTGATCAAGTTAAAACACAATTCAGGTTCCTTTCCAGCAACATTTCAGTAGTGCAGTCCTCAAACTCATCGAAAAGGTCAGCCATAGGATCAATCCCCACCTCCTCCAGAGATGCCATATGAAAGTATCATGTTTTCCTACCTAAGAGGATTCCAGCTGGTATCAGCCAGCAGTGAGTTCTCTTAACCACTATGCCAACCTTTAGTTATCCTTAGTTATGCTTTAGTTACTGAACTGTGCAAAGGGTTCACCCAGTAGCGAGGCAATTCTGGCTTTGGAAGAGTTTTAACCACTTGCATTGTTTCCTTCAGACGTGGGCAGAAGCGAGTTTACTCTGATTCAGATGAAAACAAAGAACAACAGCTTGGAAAACAATGAACTCTTGACCCACAAGTGGGATCAACCAGGTTGATTTTCCCTTAGCTCTTGATTGCAGATTCACGGTATTTTAGTTCCTGAGGCCTCGAGGGAGCCTTTTGCTCATGTGGGGCTGTGTCAGTGCAGAGGGCTGGCGCTCAGGAAACTGGTATTTTCTTCCCAGCACTGCCACTAGCCTGGGGACCTTGAAAAAATAACCCCCTCTCCCCAGGTCCTGTGCATTTCCTTCTTTATAAAACCACGGATAATGGACGAAAGGCTTTTGCTCTGCGATCTGTAGATGCAATATCCCATGTAAGAGCAGGCTATGACATTTGATTTCCTGTATTACAAAGCCCAGAGGGCTTTGCCGTGTAATTTTACCATCAGAACCATCACCTCTATTTGAGCTAGACTTGTACACTGAGTCCTGCTGTGGGATGCAGACTAGGGGTGAGGCAGGCTTCTCCTACAAGATCAGTAACCATGACTGAAGCCCTTCCTGGATGAGATGAGCCTGGCAAAATTTGCTCCTTTCCTGGGTTTTGATCTGCGTTTTGGGGTTCGGGCAGAGGGGCAGCAGGCGTTCAGCTAAAGTTTAAGTGGTTAAGTTCTGCTTAGGAGTATCAAAACCTGATTAGCAGAGTTGGTTGGTTCAGGATTTGTGGTGGGCAGTTCCTTCAGCTGAACATGGAGCTCCATGGTGGGTGTAAGCAAAGCCCTACCTGCAGAAGCAGGAAGCCTTTTGAGCAGGGCGTTGCACGCTCCCCTGCAGACTCGGGGCGCAGCGAGAAGGTGTGTGCTGCAAACGCATCTGCAGACGTGCCTCGTCTTGGCAAGACTCTGCCTGTTTCTGTATCATTGCTGCTGAGGATTAGTAACTGAAACCAAACTTTGCATTCCCCTCCCTCCCTTTCTTATTCTCCTTGGCCTGTCGCCTGCCATGAGCATGGTGCAGGCAGCCACATCTCACATCTGTCCCTGCAAAAACACACACATGGAGCAGCTTGACCTCATCGCTCCTATCCAGCACTACCTTAGCATGCCCTTAGTAACTTTGTCTTGCCATTCTTGCAGGTAAAATTTTAGGCAGGAATAGAGGGAGGAGTCCTGGTCCTGTGCAAGGTGCTGCGTCCCACTGGTGGGGAGTCCCACCACAGCACAGGGGTTCAGTGAGCAGCTGTGGAGGGAAGCATGGATGGAGCTGGTGCCTGTGGGGGTAGGGCTTGCACAGGAATGTTTGGCGTGCGATGAATGTGCTTTCTGTACTATTCGCATCTCTCCCCCCTTCAAGTTTTCATTGTGTTGGAGCCTGCCTACTCCAACAACTCCAACTCCTCCAGTCTTTACCAGCTATGAGCTCTATAATCTGTGCTAGGTAGGCTTCAAAGCACTCCCCATCGGGTGTAAGGATGTTCAGTTAGAAACACACGGAGTGGTTATGCCCTGCCTTGTGCTGGAGGAAGGGCAGAGGGCTGGGCTGCTCTCCAGGGAGTTCTGGTTCATTTGGGTGCTGCACAGAGGAGACTGAGAGCACCGTGTCATGGCTTGGGCACAGGGGCTGCTGCTCAGAGGGACTGTAAGCAGCGTGGTCCAGGCTGAACTGGAAATCTCTTGCTCTTGTGCTTTCACTGCAGAACTCAAGGGCAGAAGGTGTTTCACCTTCTGACTTTGTGAATAGGTGACTATTTGTGCAAAGTTCAATAGCAAGGAGCCCAGGGCAGCAGGACAGTGACTGGAGCACTCTTACGGGAGTGGGACGGTTGACCCCAAACCTCTCCTGCCTCCTGATGGAGGTAAGACTAAGTTTCAATCTGTTCTCTACAAACCCACAAAGGAGCAGAGTGGCACCATGAGCATCAGTGCATATGAGCTTAGAACACTGACCATGCAATTGACACATCAATAGCAGGTGGCTTTCATTTTTCAAGGAACAAAGAAAGTTGTGGGTACAAGGAGTATCATGCATACTTTTTCCATTGCATGTAATTTCACTACGAGCCAACCACTTTATCCTATAAATATGACAGCCTAAGTGAGCCTTCTCTGAGCTCTCCCTGCTAGGCAGCGTGGCTGCACGGCGGTGATCTCCCCTTGAGCTGTGACGCCTCTCAAGGTTGCTCCTGGAGGCAGAGAGACCTTTCACCAACTGCAGATCTTTGGTAAGCAACTGGTATCGCACATAACCTTGTAGTATGGTAACTTTGATTTTGCCTTGGTAACTTTGATTGCATGCTGAATTGACACTAATGAAGCATTACACAAACTTTGCATGTACAATCCCTTAGACATGAACCATTGACCAAGTCTGAGACTAAGATTGGACCTAGCCACACCTAAGCTCCATCAGGAGCTTAGAAAGCAAGGGGGTCTATCCTGAACCTCGTGACTCAATGGGAGGGTCCTCCTTACCCTTTGCGTCCCCAGGCTCTCTGTGAATCATTCTAACTAGGGTGTAACTCAATTCACCTTTGTATGTTTCTTCCATGCAGTAGTTAATAGAGTGAACCTTGCCATTGAACTTTGTTAAATCGCACTTTTACAACATCATATTAAAACCACTGTTGCTAATACCTTTGAAGGTGATTCTTTAAGCAATCTAAATCACTCCACTTGCGACACCACAGGCAAGTTAATACCATCTCCCAAGAAAGTCAGGTCAGACAGTTACGCAGCAGATCCCAGCAGAGACGCTGCAAAGTCCGTCTCTGCTCTTCTTCTGAGCTGTTTTCAAAATCAGGAGGCTCCCAGGTCTGCTTTCCAGAGGCTTTGGGTTTTGTACTTATAATTTAACCTGCAGTCCCAACCAGCCATCCATTTATTTAAAGCACTAATTTAAGGCCAGTACTTCCTTCCACCCCCCTGTCAGTTAGTGTGACTAAAAGCACTGCTGCTTTTGTTTTTTAGAGGAAATACTTTGTCCTGGCTGTCGTACACCAATGCTATTCTGTGAACTCTAAGGGCAGAAGCTGTGCCCTGTACTCACAGCAGTGGCAGGATCCTGGGACTGGTGATTGTATTTTTCACATCTGAATCTGCCCTCAGGCAGTACTGGCCAAGAAGCAACGTCTGTGGAAAATATGACATTATGTTTACGCCTAGCAGCGGTTGCAACGTGTATTTCAGTAGCAAGGCCAAAGCCTGAAAGGAGCATGGAGAAAGACCTGCTCGCTCTTCCCTCTTACAGCCAACCCACTTGATTCTTCACAGGCTAAATCCCTGTGGTGGCAGGAGTACGTTAGGTCCTGCCCAAGGTTTGTCTGACCAGCTGTGGACAGCCTGGGCTCATACAGCCGGTGCAGAGACAGAGGCACACCTGGAGGATGCCATTTCATCCTTGCCTGGCGATGCAGGATGATGCAAGTCAGACCCTTGCGGTGCCTGCTCCTCTGCTTTGGCTGTTGGGATGACTGGGCTCCATGTGGGCATCTCCACTGCCGATCTGAGTGGCATGGAGGGTGTCAGAGCCGGGGAGCAGCTGGAACCTCACCTCCATCTATTGGGTCTGGCCAGACCCTTAATGCAGAACATCTCACTCCTCCTCCCACTCCTTGGCTCCAAAACATGGTGGTGTTACTGGAGACAGGCAGTCCTGGGTGCGGCTGCTATCTTGCCTCTTGATTAAAGCTTCTGGATCCTGCCAGCAGGTTTAGCTTTCTCAAGGATTATGGCTTTCTCATTCCCTCTTCTGAGATGATGCAAGCCTAACAAGTCTGTACCTCTAATTTTGTTCCCACTCATTAGTCTTCTGTCAATGCAGACTGTCAGGAGCTGTCTCACACCTTGTTTTCAGGCAGCACCTAGCACGGCGAGCTCTCAGCATTGACTGAACCGCACTGCACCTTTGAAAAAATAAAATATAACAAATAATAAAAAGTCAGTAATAATTCCTAGAAGAAAAGCATGCAAGTGGGTAACTTTCCTGTCCAAAACAGATTTAAGGTGTGAAAGAACTGTTGTGGCTTTGCCAACTGACAACCTGTAAAATGAAGGCCATTATATTCGAAGCATCAATTCTTTTATCATAGTTGTTATTGTGTTAAAAAGCTTCTCTTGATTTAGAGAATGAAAGTGTTGGAGCTTTCAGCACATCTCTAAATAACTTACTCCAATAGTTACTCATGTGCACTACTAAAAAAGTTGCCTTGTATCACTATTCTAAATCTATTCTGCTTCTGCTGCCGTTGTGCTTGTTTCTAACAAACAGCCTGAAGATTAACAGAGATCTCTTGAGTCTGAAGGCTGTGATAAAGTGCCAAAGAATGTACCCTCTGGATTTTATTAATTTAATTTGGTATTTATGCAATGCATTTGTACTTCATGGTTCACAAGATCCCTGTCAGACTCCCACTGCGCACGTTTGTGTACAAACCCAGAACCGGTCCCTGTCCCAACGGTGTTGTCACCCAGAGACCAGTATGTTTGGGTGCTTCACTGTTCCCAGTCATCACCCTCTCCCTCTGACTGTGCACCACAGACAACCTCCTCCATCATTTTGTGTCTTAAACCTCCCCGTCTTTTTCTCTTCTGATTTCAGCTGTGACACCACTTGGAGGCATCCACTGGCTGCTGTGGACAGGGACGGCACGTGTGGCCAGGAGGAAAGGCAAGTGAGGAAGGAGAGTAGCCAGATCAGCATCCCTGGCCGTTCGAGGTGGTTAGCAGCCTCTCGCTGGCCCACCCTTGTTTGCGAGCATCGTGGCGGAAGGTGAGCAGTGAAGCAGTACCATCGGCAGTGGGCCATTCCTCACCAGCGCAAGTGGCACCGTGGGGAAGGCGTGAAGACGTCTGTGTAAACACCTAACAAGTAGCCAGCAGAGACTGGCATCAAGACCTGGTTTAAGGTGGGAGTCAAAATCCCAACAGCATGTTGCTAAGCTCTTCCTCAAAGAGTTTATTGTCCTTCTGCCCTCCTGGCCCTTGAATCTCTTAGTTTTAGCAGGAAAGTTGTTTCACTCCTGTTTTTCTCCCTAGCTCAGCACTGGGCTCCTTTCCCAGACCAAATTTTTAAGCTAATTTTAAAAAAAGACTCTTTCCCCATGAGACAGTGAGGAGGCAGATGTGCTCTCTGGCATGCCATGGCATGTCTGCTGGCATTGCTGTGCTCCAAGCCCAATCTTTGGTATCTCCACTGAATCAGATGGTGTCTCTTCCATGGGACTGCTTTCCCTTGGAGACACCTTCTTCCTTTCCTTCTCAGAAGGATGGGACAATCACATACAGCACTGGGGTCCTGCCCAGAGGTCGTGGTAAGAGACAGGAGATCCGGCCTGGAAAAATATTTGGAGTCAAGAATGTTTTGAAAGACTAGACTAGAGGGGTCAGGCATGCGAGGAGAAAGATTTGCTATTTGTAGCAAATCCAGTGTCAGCCGTGTGAACAGAGAGACAGGGCTGGAGGCACAGTGTGGGAAAGCAGGCAAACAAGCCCAGCAGCTTCTTTGTGGCTACAGGGTTTGAATGCTGGCATGTTTTCCAGGTTTCTTTTGCAGGGAGGTATTCTTTTCTTTGGGTCTTGGTGCTTGAGACCCTTGAGGAAGAGGAGGACTGGTCATCCACCAATGAGGATGGATGAAAACCTCCTTTCATTCTCTTTTCCCCCTCCTCCTCCTCATGTTTCTCCTCATTTTCTTATCCCAGAAGGAGACAGCTTTCCTCAGCTCGTTCTCATCTCCTCGCTTGGCCCTGGATTTCCTCACACCTATTTCTATTCATTCTCCTTCTTAACTTTCCCTTAGTACCCCAGTTTTTAAGGAATGCAAATCCCCTTCAATTCTAATTTTTGCCTAATATCCTCCTTTTCCTCCTGGTCAACACCATTTTCTGCATCCTTTTTTCTTTTCTTTCCCTTCCCTCTCTCCAGTCTCTCTGTCTTTAATCTCTTTTCCCTTACACACTTTATCTCTGGTATGCCTTGCAAACTCTGTGTCCATACAGTCTATTGCCTGCAGCCTCTCCTGTCCTCCTACACAGCTCTGCCTGGCACTGAGAGATCACTTTTCTCACATGTCCCTTTGGCCACATCATCTGCCTCTTCGCATCTTCCCTAGGCTCCCTCTCCTCCATCACATCAAACGTAAGGTGCTTGCCTGCCCTGCTGGCACTGCTGGCCTTGTGGCACTGTCACCCCTTGGTGGGTTTGGAGGAGGCAGCCCCTGCGAGGCCATGCTGCCGCTGCCGGCTCATGCTGCCCGCTTCCAACCCAATGTGCATTTTCCCAGAGCCCTTCTGCTCACATCAACAGCCTTAGGGCTGTTTTGGATCTAATATCAATACTCTCTTTTGCATCACTCCATGTAGGCATCACTCCTTGTGATGCCTATAAAAGCCTGTGATGGCAGATAAGCTACTGGAGCACCAAGTCGTCAAAACCTCTGCCTACATCTCACCGTGTTTGGCTCTGTCTGTCTGTGATCACTTGGCTGAGAGCGTGATCTTCCCAAGGCAGGGCAGTCCTTTTGCCTTTATCTTCCCAGCATGGTCAGTGCCACACCATGATGATGGCACCCTGTCTTTTTAGTAATAGGGATGCTAACAAGAACAGAAAAAAAATACCCAGCTCCATGTTCAAGGGTCACAACAGCTATCTTAAATTAGATAGAAACTGCAGAGGGGCTTCACTTGGAGAGAAAATGGGATTGGGAGTAGAGGAGCAGAGCTCCATGCTGGCTTTCACGTTGATGCTCTTCATAGGAGATGAGAGCCTGAGGCTCTTGCTCTTCAAGCTGAGTCAAGGGTTATCTGTTTGCTGGTAAATACAGAGCTAAACAGGAAGGCAGACCCCAGCCTCACAGCTTGAAAGGGAAGAGCTGCTCAGAGTTCCCAAAAAGCAGATAAGAAGCCCTTGAGGCTTGGAAGACAGCTTGGGGCTGTGCATCCCAGTGAGACTGAGGTGCCGCTTTGAGGGAGGAGGTTGATGCGCAGGCCCAGGGCAGAGGCAGGACATCGTGTTTCCTCGTGGAAGTCATTGATCTGCTCAGCGTGCTGGTCACTGTCATGCTCATCTTGAGACACCTCATGCTCCTTTTTTGTTGGATTGCCATGGGACCATGCCTATCCCGGAGTAATGCGTGTCAGTCTTGGAGCGGGGTGTTTAAAGGCATCACCTGGCCTAGGTTTGCCTGGGGAGCAGGGCTTACTGTGCTTGTGAAAATCTTTTCCTCTGCTGCCCAGGTAATTGCAATACTGGGGTCAGACAAACATCTAATAACTAAGGTTTAGCTCCAGTTCTTGATTTCCCAGGAGCCTTTTTACATCCAGGAGAATGAAATTTTAAACCTGGAGCCTCTGTCTTCAGGTCAGGCTGTGACTGTGCTTTCAGTTCCACCGTCTTTCCTGAACATGACTAACTCTTTCTGTCAGGGCTGGGTGACCAGGCATCTGCCTGGACCGAAACCCAGCCCATTTACTGCATTTCCCATTGCTCCCCAGCCTGTCCAGCCCGCCTTTGTCTCCCCTAGCTGAAAACACCACACCAAGAGGTGCTGACATATTTCCTTGCCTTGATACTTCTAGAAATCATCCCTGAGTAGAGGAATGATAGTCTCAGAGTCCAGTCTATTTTTAGTGCTTTTACAGGCTCCTTCTCTGACCTTGGGCAGGCACTTTAACCACCCGCTGTCCCATTTTGTCATTTGCAATATAGGCTACTCCTACCTCATCTGCAAAGCACTTGTGGGTTGGTAGCACTTGGAGATTTTTGCTTGGAAATCACTTCAATGGTATAAACCAGCTTTGTCTAAAAGGGACCTGTGCCTTATTGGCACCCAGGATTTTTTAAGGTTGTTGGCAACACATCTGATCACATCTAACTTCTGGGGTGGGAAATTGCACATTTTCTTGACTCTGAGGAACTGCTCTGTAGTCTCCTTTCCATCCCCACTATTCTGAAAATATAAATTTTCCCAGTCACTGAAGGAATACAGCCTTTACCCAGCAGTAGCTCTGCTGATCATAAACTCAGAGGAGTGGTTTCATTCCCTTTAGATAGATATTTTTTTTTTGCTATTTCTACAGGTTTGCTCAAAATATTCAGAAGTGGGTGTTGATTAGAAGTATGTGATCCGAGGGTCTTCATCCTGCTGCCTCTTATTAATCTCTCCTGAGGGAGGGTCTGCCAAGGTGAGGTGACACTGCTCCACAGGAGGGTTTCGGATGCCTATTACAGCTTCCAGAGAGACAGGAGGAGAATGCCTTTCCCAGGCACCTTAGCAGCAACAGTGGTGACAGACACCCCAAAAAGTGGCAAAGTGGGTTCCCAGCAATGCCAATGTCCTGCCACCTCTCTTCTCCCTCTCCCTCAGCCAGGCTCATGGCTGGAAAGGGCAGCTAACACCTTCTTCAGGGTGGTGAATCTGACTTTGCAGCCTCCCTCTGGCAGCCCCGGGAAGATTTCTGGCTGCATCAGCCAAAATTCCTGCCGGGGACTCTGCTGCAATGCAGCACACCACACCCCCGCCGGCACTGAGCCCCAGCCTGGACAGCCGGTGCTGCTCAGCTCCAGCCCCGCACTGCCGCCGTAGGCTTCCCTCCTCCTCTTCCCAACGAGCCCCGATGATTTCAGGTCTCCTGGCATTATTTCCCGCGGGTAGTTGGCGTCCGCAGCGTGTGTCAGCGCATCCCGGCGCACGTTCGGTTTCACAACGTGCCGCCTGCAGAACGCGCTGGCTCCCCAAAGGGATCGGCTGTGGTTTCACATTTCATTTCCCTCGCACGCTACACCCGAATTCCAGACGCTTTCTGGCTTCGCTGCTGTGTGGACTCAGAGGACAGGTCCTTTGCCGTACCCAGTGGAAGCAGACGGGGCTTCCCTCAGCTCCAGGGAGTGGACCATGAAGACGTCAATTGTATTTTTGCTTTGCATCTCAGTTTTCCCAGGCTTCTCCCAGGGCAGAGTTGTTGGAGAGGATGAAACTGGCTTTGCTGAGTGCAATGTGTTCTTCCCTGGACAAGTCCCACCCGAAGGATTTACGGAGCCGTTCCACGTGAAAATCTGTCAGCAGTACAACAGAGAGCCACGCTTTGCAACCCTCTACAGTACTAAGGACAAAATCCCTCTTTATTCAGCTTTTAAGTATACAAAGCCAGCCCAAAATGTGGAGGAGAACTGGCTGGTCGAACCGCAGGTAAGTCAGCTTTTCCTTTGCTGTAAGGCAAATGTTCCTGGAGAATATTTCCTCTGGGGTGAAGCTGGGGCTAAGATTTTGCAAAGGAGGCAGGAGTTCTGCTTGTTGAACTTCTTTCGATATTAATTTAACACAAGCAGAACTTATTTTTGTGCTCGGAACTGAGCAAACAAATAGTTCCTTGTCCCACAGGGCTTATAATGAAAGCTGGGAGGCTGTTGGGTGCGACGTGCGATGCCAGGGGAGAGGAAAGTCACCTCTGACGATGCCTCTGTCCTGCCTAGCCAGCTGTCACGGGCAGGGAGCACTGCTGGTGGGTAGCAGGGTTAAACATCGCTGTGTCAAGTTGAAGTTTGTTCTGTTGCCAGTGCGATCGCTGTGTTGATAAGGGCTCTGTAGCTTCACTGCGCAGGGATAAAACATCCGTTTGCGGTTCACCAAGTTGATGCTGCAGCTTTTTGTTGTGTCCCTGTGTCGCAGGCTCTGGTAGGGAAATGAGTTGTCGCGTCCTGGAGCGTGCAGGCTTCAGTCAGGTCAGAAGTGTGCAGTATACAATGAATGTCACCGGAGCCTCAGTGGTTTTTGTCTCCCCTGATACTTGGCATGTTTAAGCAAGTCCTTCAGGCTGTTAAATTTAAAGGAAATCCTTAAAAAATTGCTGATGCCCTAAGAGAACAAGTACACTTTACCTCTCTTTTTTTTTTTTTTTTTTTCCTCTGTGTTTCAGGTTTTTCAGCAGTGGTCATGGGGAAATTTGTAGCAAACATCAAGCTACCCCCATCTATTGAGCTCAGGAAAGATTGGCAGCGTGCAAGGGTGCTTCGTCAGGGCAGGAATGGCTGCAGTATCAGAGCAGCATGTTGGGAGCAGGGCCCTCGGGTGCTGGGTGCTGGACATAGCCAGAATCAAAGCTCACCCCTGTCCCAAGAGAGTGGCTGCCATGCTCATTTTCCTCATGTGGGGTGATGGGATACTAAGACCACGAGGTCACAGGCAGTGCAGACAGGAGATCCTACGTCCCTGTCTTCACCTTGGACTGCCTCCCTGTTCTCCGGGCTGGGTTTTGAGTTGCAGGAGTTCCCAAGGGCCTTTTGATCTGCTCTCCTTCCGCTTCACAGATGGCCGTGGGAGGTGTCTGCTTGCCCTTTTAAAACAGAGGGAAGCTTTTTGCAGGGTGACATTATGGAGTTGAGGAAGGGTGGTGAGTTTTTAAAGCACAAAGGACCTAGGTGAGCGAGCGAGCATCTGCTGTCAGTGCCATGGAGGCAGTGAGGGAAAGCGTCAGCGATGAGATCCTTTCCCATTTGCCTCAGCCGCTGATGCCCTTCATCACCTCTAGCCACCATATCTCCTCCTGCTCCTCATGGTCTGACTCACCAGACCTGCCCAGGCAGGCTTGAAAGCCGTTCCTGCCATGGAGCAGCAGGCAGCCCCTCCACAGCAGCTTTGATTCTCCAGCACCTCTCTCCAGCTGGCTCCCCTGCCCTCCCTGCTCCATCCCTCTTCACCCCTCACCTTGTCATCATCCCTGCCAGCACTCCAGGGCCCCAAACCTTGTGTCTCCCGCCTCCAAACTGTACTGCAGCCCCAGAAATAATTGGCCAGGTGATACCTTTATTTGCTGTGGCTTCTCCCCACACTAATGGGTCCCCTTCACCCATTGCTGAAATGCAGATGTCTCAGAGCTGGAAGGTGGAAGCTCTGCTGTTCACTGGAGGAACCTCAGCCTGAGACAGAAAACTACTAGGAAAAAAAATTGTCTGAAGAATCTGTAAGGAGGAGAAATCAGGACTACAAAAAATTTCTATAACTCAAGAAATAAGCACATACAGCCCTCTCAGACACTGCCACGCCAGGTCTGGGAGGAGAAAGTGGAGAAGAGATTTCACACCCATTATGTGTGTTCCTATCAAGGCTAGGTCAGATGGTTAGGAAAGGGCAGGTGGCTGCTAGAGGGAACCCTTAGCAACACCTGCTCTGCAGCATAGCTCCATGAGGTTATATTGCCTGTTTTCTGGGTAATTTCCTTGCCAAGACAGGGATAGCTGGGTATAAGCAGGCTCAGCTGCGCTGTGGCATGTGCTTATGCCTATGTGCATGCACATGGAGATGCAGAGGCACAGCAAGCAGAAAGAAATCACTATAAAAATGCTCTCTGCACTCTGGTGAGGGCCTCAGGGTTGTCACCTGCTTTTTTTTGGGGTAATGATGTAAGTGGTGAGGGCACCGTCTCACTCCCTGCATGCCTACCTCCTCAGGAATGTCTGCCTGAGAAACGAATGCCAAACGTCGCACAGAGGCAGTAATTGGGTGAGAAGTGCGAGGAATGTCAGTGCCACCCACTGCCAGTTGGCAGCTGGAAACAGTGAATTAATTCAGCAATTAGTGAAAAATTAGAGAGCAGGCAGGGTAGGCTGATGAGTAGGGTACTGATGGGACTCCCCCAGCCTCAGGTCTGAAAACCTGCTCTGCCACAGATTTCCTAGGGGTTGAGAGCAAGTCACTTAGGTGGCTTTCACCTCATCTCATTTTGGTTTTCTGAAAACCGATGGTTTTGACTCTTTCTATAGCTTAGAGACAGATGGAAAACTCTGGAGTTGCTTTTTCTGTCCTAATGTATGAGGGGCTGGATGAATCACCTTGTGTTTTCATTTGATTGATGACTGTCACCAGCCAGATGACCAAGGTGGGATTTGCATCGCCCAGCTATAGCTGCCGCTGAGCTGCTCTTGCCATCTCTCTTGGTAGGCAGTCAAGACAAACAGGTACTTCTAGAGCCAGTCATGTGAACGTCCTACAACAGACACCTTGGCGTAAGATGCACTGTGCCTCCTCCCTGGGACCTGTACTAAGGGTAGATGAAATATCTCCACTGCAATCAAAGGTGTAAGAGTGCCTGAGGAAACAGCGAGGGGAGGGGGATGCTGAAGTTCGCCTGGAATGGTACTAGGGTGGGGAAGGTGGGAGGTACCAGTGTCCTACACTGTTAAACGGCCAAACCTGATGGAAGCTGCCTGCTCTCATAGCTGTGTGTTGGCACACTTTTAACCTCCCTCTGCCCCTTCTGTGTAACTGCAACCCCCGCTTTATGAAACACATCAATATTGTTAGGTACTCACATCCATACAGGTGTCCAGACACATAATTTATTTTTAAATCCCCATCCTATGAATGAGGTGTTTACCTGTCTGCTTGGATCTTGCCCTTAGCTGTTCCAGGTTAATTGGACGGGTGGCTTCATGGCTGACTCCATAAATGCAGGTATGCTTTGGCAGTGACACAAACCAAAAGCTTTTTGAAGCAGTGAGGAAAGGTAGCTTGCAATGCAGATTAGATGCAGTACTGGAGACAGCTTGCCTTTGGGGCTGAGCTGGAGGAGGCATGAAAACCTCAGTTACACATGAGTTATTACAAACCATAATATGAGTTGTTATAAGCATAACTTGGTGATGTCAGAGCCTTACGCACGAACAGCACACAGCCACATTTTTATCATGTTCTTTTTTAATTGCACCTAAACAATCCCAATGGTATGTGCAAAAGCCTGCAGCTGAACAGGTAACCAGAGACATATTTTCTTGATAGGCACCTCAAGGTTTTTATGCATCAGCTCGTAAGGAGAGAAAATTAAGTCTATACCATCTGCTTCATGTAGGCTGGGAATCTCTGCCAAGAGGCAGAGCTGACCCGTCTTGGCTCTACGTGTCCGTGTGGTACAGCAGCACTGCCATGGGAGCGAGAGGGGATGAGGGTCTCTGCAAGGGTGTCAGGCTCAAAAGGGCCATAGCATGGAGGGCAGTTCCCAGGCACAGCCTTGTACCTGTGCCTGCTCCCCCCTCCCCAGTACTGTGGGGTTAAACAGACCGGCTGCATCCCTGGTCCCATGGCACAACACCGTCATCTCATCAGAACAGGGAGAATGAGCTGGGGGGGCAGGAAGGGACAGTGATTTTGTGGAACGCAAAATGTCTGGGCTCATCAGCCAGCTGCAGCCCGTGAGCTTGGGGTGTCCGAGCAAGAGGAGCAGAATGAGGCAGAAGAAGTGCAGGGTAAGACTTTTTAAAGTGGTGTATTTAAAAAAAGCTACGACTTCTGCATCAGCACAAGGATCGCTGTGATCCTTCCAGTCCTGAAGCAATAAGCATCAGATGCTTCAAAACAAAGTGCAAGAAACCTCCTTAGCAGGAGATGGGGGTAATGCAGCCCCCTGCAATGGCCAGCGTTGGCACTGTGACCAGCCTTGGTGCAGAGGGAGCCCGGAGCCTGGACCACAGCGGCTTGGCTGATGCAGGAGGCCAGGCAGAGCTCAGTTCCTACAGTGAGGGTGATGGATAGCTGCTGACGCTCACTGGCGCTGACCCTGACTCTCAGCACAGGCTGACGCAGAGCTGCGAGGAGGTGATGCGGCACTAAGAGGATGCAAACTCTGAGTAAGGTTGTAAGGACATAGTTGGACATCTGTCCAGGTGGATTGCAGGATGGCCAAGGGACAAGGAAGGATGACTGGGGAGTGATTCAAGGTAGACTATAAACTGTCTTCCATAGATGCCTCCAAAGTATGTATTATTTAGTGTAGTAAACAGTCTGTAGGCCAGGAGCAAAGACAGCAGGTTTAATTGAGCCAGCACAGTACTGGGAGCTGAGGGCCACAGCCTCTGAAACAGAGACTACAGGAGGCAGCGACTGCCAGAGACTGTCTGCCACCCCTGAGCTTCTACCAACATGCTCACCCTCTAATTTGGGGAAGAAAATGATGATCTGGCACACCCTCCCGGAATGGCTGCAGGCAGTGTCAATACGAGTGACTAAGGAGCAGACAGAGCTGCAGCCACCTGTGAAAGACCTGAGCGTGCCCTGCCGTTTGGTGCTCCTGCTCCCACTGCTCGTCACCTCCCTGTGCATGGCTCTCTGCATGACTCCAGGACGAATTCCTGCTGCAGCAATTGCTACCTCTGGCTCTGCGGCATGGGAATGGCAGACGCGAGCAGGTAGCACAGATTCCATTGAGGACCTGTGGTGATGGCACCCTCACCCATGTTATGCCAGGAGCTGTGTGGTCATTAATGACGAGGTTCAGACTATTAATGACATGAGGTTCAGGCTACTAATGACAAGCCCTGAGAGAGCCTGAAGAACTCACTGCCGTGTCTGTGTTCAAGGCAGGGAAGTTCAGGTCACCTGCCGTGGTGCCTGGCTTCATTCTGACTTCTTACACAATCAGTGGTGAGAGGTAAATGCCTTCTCTAGGTGTCTTATATACCATGAGTTTCTTTCTTTGTGGCTTGGATTTGATGGTTCAGAGGGACTGAACTAAGGTGCCGTGGTAGGTGCTTAAATGAACTGAAGGTACCACCACTGCAGGAGGTGAGAACATGGCCCTAAATCAAGCCATCTATTGGTCTTAAAAATCTCTTCTAGAAAAAAACCCACAAGTTAGAGGCTTGCTGCAGGGTGGCTGGTGAGATTCTGGAGGCTGTGTTGTGCTGCGGATCAGACTGGACTGCTGCAAGCATCCCTTGCAGCCTAAACCGATGTGTTTGGCAGGGCAGCTATGTAGAGCATACACTCTTCTGCAAGGAAAATCAGGAGGGAGCGCAGGATGTGGTCCGAGGCACAGCGTGTAGTAGCAGTCATAATGGAAAATATACTTCAAGACTCATTTTGCACGTTGCTTTCTAGAAAGGCAAATTGCACCCAGTAACTCTCCTCTCTCCTATTTCAGATAGATGATCCAGAAAATGACCTGCATGAGATGGTGCATGAAGCCAATATCGTTGGCACTGTGGCCAACCTTGGTGCAAATCAAGCCCTGACCTCAGACTATGTGGGCTCCGGTTACGAGAGAGGGCTGCTCAATCCCAGCTTGCTCAATGAGGAGGATTTCCAGATGGCCACTTACACGCTCACGAATGCCGTCCCTCTGAGCCCGTCTCTGAGCAAAAGCTGGCACAGAGACATTGGGAGGGTAGTGGAGCAAGCTCTGGTCCCTCACTGCTCCAAGAAGGATCATCTGTATCTCCTTGCAGGCGCGATACCTTCCAGCGTCCGAGTTAAAGGCAAGGTGTCAGTGCCAGAGACCCTCTGGCTGGCAGCCTGCTGTGATGCTCCGGAGGGATGGTCCCTGGGACTAGTGAAGAAAACGAATGATGAAAACAGCTTGGCGGACCTCATGGTGGGAGAGCTGGAGAAGCAGCTTCTAGCAGGGGTTCACTTGTTCAAGGGCAGCTGTGGGGGAGACAACCAAAACCAGAAGAAAATAGAAACAATACTGAAAGCTGTCAGTCAGATCCGCTCTGGAGAGCAAGTAGGAACAAGTGACGACGAGGAGGCCAAAGACAGTGGCTTGGTGAGAAAAGTGGCCGGCATCATTGCTACCCCTTTCATCAAACTTCTGGAACTCCTCATCTATGTGTTTGTGGAGCTGGTGAAATTTGTGTTTTATTTTCTGTGGCTTGTTATCAAGCAGGTTGTTGGTACAGTTCTGGATGGTGTCTACAGCCTGTGGAACGGGGTGGTGTCCTACCTTAAAACCATCAGCATGGTGCTCATCAGCATCCCCTATGACGTGGGGAGGGTCATCGTCAACATCTTCCTGGGCTTCCTGCAAATTGTTCAAGATGTGGCGTCCCTCACCTACAGGATCCTGCGCATCCCTGTGGGGTTTGTCCTTCACCTCGCTGCTTTCCCTTACCACTCCATCTGTGCCATTCCCTCCGTCCTCAAAGACATGGCCACTGGGATTGGGGGCACCTTCTCACTGGTCATCGATGCCACAGCCACAATTCTGCATGGCTTTTATTACTTGGCTGCTCACATAGTCAAACGGTTTGTCCCTAAAGGCTCCTCTGATGACTGATGGGGATGGAAACCAAGACTGCAAAGACATGGAGTGAAGGAGGAGTGGGGCAATGCTTTAAGATACGTGGCCAAACGCTGTCAATTTTGTTCTGGTATTTATTGTAGTGACATTAATAATAATGAACCGTCTGGGGAGTAACAGGGAAGGCCGAGGTAATGTTGCCGGTGGATGCCACCATTGTAACTCAACTTCTATCTGTTGTAAAGTGTTCGGGTTCTATCGGTGCAGGCCACAAAGTTTCTGTGTTTTGTAGATGTCAAGATGCTTCCTCTGGGAGACGCGTGCTAAATGTGGTGCGGGGTTATTTCATTCTGGCAAAGAGAACACTGAGACCTATGCACTGGCAGAGAACTCCACAGAAGCCCATCCCTGCCAATGACGAGGTGGTGGTCAGGGCACAATTTTAGTTATGGAGGGTTTTCTGGGACCTGGAGAAGGGAGGAGCAGGTGAGGGTGCAAGGATTTGGGGCTGGGAAACGGTGGGGAGTGAGGAGGGGTGGGGGTGAGGTCCTGCTGTTGGTTGCACTGCTCATTGCACCAGGGTCCCACTGGTGGAGGGGATGTGACTGGGTGTATCTCATAGTCCTCAAGCCTTTCCAGGCAGCTGAAATCACGTGGATCTTGCTGTGAAGAAACACCTGCCCATTCTTTCGCATGGTGGGAAAACATTTTCCCTTAGCCATACCACGGTCACCTTCCCCCAGCCCTTCATTGATTTCTGGTGACCACTGAAGGTCTCATCCCTGAAGCTTCAAGACGTGGCATTCCATGATGGCCTGAGCCCATGAAGGTCTCAGCCCTAAGCCCTTGTGCCTGCTCCAAAGCCCAGCAGCTCCTGGGAGTCATGCTTTTGGCTGTGAATCAGCTGCCACCTGCCCTGCCTCCCCTGAGAGCTGACAGCTCCCCAAGCACACCGCGGCATTTATGTGCCTGAGGTCTGAGATCTCCACAAGACGATGCCCAGGCTGGGGATGGGTAACACCACAGGTGTCCTTCTGGGGCTTGTTTTGAAAGCCCAGCTTGCAGGGGGAAAATGATCCTCCTGGGTTTCCCTCTAGGGCAAAAGAAAAGCAGCTCTGCCCTTCCCACCGATCTGGATGCACGGGAGGGGGGATGCATGGGGAGCATGGGGGGACTTTGCTGCTTTTGCCTGGGTTGATTTGGTATTTTCATAGCCCCTACCCAGTGGTAGGGTCAGAGTGGGGCAGGAGCCAGCCCCGGGCAAGGCAGGTGGGTCCCCTCCGTGCTGTGCTGGAAGTGAAGCTGGTCCGAGGGACCTCGAGGAAGGGAGTCCTGCAAACGGGAGGGAAAAGGCAGAGGGAATAGGACACTTGTGGTGAGTTGCTTACACTCGGAGGTCCTGGCAGCACTCACGGCAGGGGCCTGCACTGCTCAGGAGAGGAGGAGAGGTCTGCGTGGCTGTCGCAGCTGCAGGGACCAGCACAGCCGAGCTCAACATAAGCCCTAGCAGCAAAGGCTTTTGCTGGGCATTTCCCTTCCTTATCCTATTTCAGAAACCTGGAGGAGGGAAAAAGCGGTTGCATTGCCCCTTTCTCCTGTGGGGACTATGAACTGTCAGGTGGGAGGAGAGGCAGAAGGGCACAGCGTTTGTTTTGCGGTGTAAATACCCACCTGGTGAGCCCATGCACCACGAGACACATTTATGTGGGAGGGGGGCCCAGCCCCTTTTCTGCACCGCTCGTCCTCCCAGCTCGCTCTTCTTCACCCCTTCTCCCTGCCGGCATGAGCCAGGACCCCCGACATCTGGGACACGGGAGCCAGGGTGCACGCGAGGGCTTTGCAGGGAACCATCAGGCGTTTGCAGCCAGACGAGGGGCACAGGGACACCTGCTACTGCTGGAGGGGGGCACAGGGATGCTGCCCTTCCACAAGGCTTGGCTCAGCGAGGAGCTTTGGATATCTTGGTGCAGCTGCCTGCAGGAGGGAGGCTCTGGGTCTCAGCAGCATTTGCTCTGGACTCCCGGAGGCTTTTGGGAGTCCTACATGGATGGATCCTGTCCTTCACCCCCAACTCTGTCCCTCCCTCCAGTGCCAGGTTGGTTGTGGACCCCTGATCTGCCGTAGCATCCCATAAGGAGTCCCAGGGCTGTGCAAGCCGGTGCTGCCATCCCTGTGGGGGACCCAGCGGTGCTGTGTTGCTGGTGGCCAGTCCTGGGTTGAAGAAAGCCCAATTACTCAATGCAGCAGCTTTCCTGCCTCACACCGCTCACGGCAGGGCTGAGCTGGGTGGGGATGGTTTTGGTGGGGTAAAGGAGATTCGACTGGATCATGGTGGTGACAGAGGGTTGTTTCCTTAGCTCAGGGGCTGTGTTCAACGCTACCAGCGTGTGTGCACATCCCAGACCAGCACACCCTGACCAGGTGGCACCCTGTTCGGCAACGATGCTAATGGCATCCCTGGGGATGCCAACAATGGGAATGAAGTGGGGAGGTGGTGGGCTGAGCAGGGACAGAGGACAACTCCTTGTCTCACCCTTTGTGGGCTGTGGCTGGTTTGTGGAGAAAGAGAGGCCACCCGGCAAGCAGTGTTGGCTTTGATCAAAAGGAAAGGCAGCTTTTGTGTGCCAATATGAGTCTAACTGGGTGAAGTCAGCAGTTTTACCAATCCCTCCCTTGCCTCGGAGCTGTTGGTACAGGGATTTCGGGTGCAAAGGGCAAGGTCCAGGCCGCTGCTCCCAGCAGGCAGACAGCAGCCCGCAGATGGTCTCCAAACCAAACTTCGCATCTTTTCCTACTCAAACATGCCTTCTCCACTGCAGAGCCAGATGTGGAGCTGGTTTCTCACTCCTTCAGGGGACCCTGTCCCAACCCCGCCGCTCCTCTCAGGCTATGTGGCAGCCGTCAAGGCAGGAGAGCAGCCAGCTCAGGTCCCAGGAGCTGCCAGGGTGCAGTGACAGGGACACCAGCCTGGTGGACCCAGGGTCCCCATCAGCCTCTGAAGGCACGTGTGGTGGCAGCAGCTCTCAAGTGCAGCCCAAGCATTGGGGAGGAGGCAGAGCTGCCTGTCTCTTGCCTTCTGCGTGGCCTTATCTCTGACCCATCTTAGCTGCACGGCGCTGCACAGCGGCCGGTGATGCACTTCTCAGGGGTCCTGCACCCAGAGCAGCTTCCCCACACCTTAACCCAGCAGCACCCCCACCCCAGCTCCACCAGCATCTCCAGTGCACCCCCCTGGCCGCAGCGACGTGGGAGCTCGTGTGCTGAGGGGCAGCAAAGCTGAGACACCTTGGGAGGTCTGCCTTGCCACATCTCCATCACCATCGCTACCCAGCCTAGCTCGTGTCGGACCGCCAGGTCTCCGTGCTGCAACCATGTCTTCTGACTGCAGGTGGACAGTCCTTGAAATCTAAGGGGCTGCAGCTCTGTAGGATTTGGGCAGATGTGGAACAGTATTATTAAAAGTTGTCTTAACGTGCTCAGATTTCAAACGCTAAGAACCGCAACTGGCACGGGGCATTTTTCTTCTGTGCTGCACGTCTGAGCAGGTGGTGTGAAATCTGCCTCGAACGCTGAGCAATTATCACAGAACAAGAAACATCCTGCTACAAACTAACTAACTATTGTTTGAGATTATTCTTATCTGGGCATGATTTATGGCTTGTGAGCTTTACTCTATCCTTGGAAACGTATGGCTTCAACAGAATAAAAGTTACTTTTCCAAAGAGGGGCTGGTATCACGTTTCTGTCACAGTTGCAAACGAGATAATGCAACCCGGGGTGCCCTGACTAATCAAGAAAGCACCAGCAGCACAGTTGTTCTTTGTTATGCCTTGACATCTGATATTAATGGCCCTTTTGTGCTTTTAAAGCACCTTTCCTCTCTCAAAGCACTTTAAAAGAGTCAATTCATTAAGCTACAGAATATATAGGTAAAAGCTGGGGGGCAGGAGGCAGTGAATTTAGCTCTGTGTGTGCCAGAAGAGAGGGAGAGGGGATGTTTTATTCCTCGGGGATGTTTTATTCCTCCAAGATGTGGTTACACCTGGGATGCAGCTGGTTTGGATACAGAAAAATCACATCATGGCAGGTTGGTTCTCCGCAGCTGATGGGGAGAAACTCCTCTTGTGTGATGCCGTTCCCTTGACTGGTTTTCACACCGTCTTTAGAAGGAAAACAAGCACTCCCTAAATGTGGCCGTTTTCTTCCACTGACAATATAGAGATCCTGGGATGAGTAAACCAGGTGTTGGCACCTGTGTTTTGTGGTGCCGAACTCTGGGCGGATGAACCCCTCCAGCGGAGTCTGCGTTCCTCTCAGGTCTGCAGAAATTGGTGAGAAACTGGAACAGGTTGCCCAGAGAAGTTGTGGATACATTGGACATGTTCAAGGTCAGGTTGGACAGGGCTTTGAGCAACCTGATCTAGTCGAAGAAGTCCCTGCCTCATCCTGATCACCCAACGCTCTGACACAGGGGCCTCTGTGCACCTTGAGATGATCCTTGTCTCTGTTGCCTCCACCCTGGGGCTGGGCACCGATAGTGGCAGAGGGACTCAGCAACCCCGGCAGCATGGCCCTTCGGTCACAGCCCCGGGCTCAGGTCCTCTGGGTCACATCTCTGCTGCCATTGCATGTTTCGGAGCTGCTCACCTCTGCGTGGAGCTCCATCGCTGTCTCGGTACCTCACTCCGGACAGGTTGCTGCTCCAGTTCGGCAGCGAACCAAGCCATACTTATTCACAGATTCTCTCTCCAGCATAGTCAGTGCCAGAAAATGGAAAAAGTATTATAAAGTAAATAACAGTGTAACTTGTTTGGCCAGGAAGGATTGCCCAGGAGTAAGGAACGTGAGGCGTGTCTGGGGTGTGCGTGTTAGCGAGGTTGTGATCCCACGGGTTCGGCACAGGATGATTTCTCTTCGCTGCACAGTCTCCCAGGCTGTTGGACTTACTTCGATTTGGGAATGGATCTCACACTGGGTAACATCTGCTGTTGATTTCCACAGAACTGGTGTTTCCAGCCAAGCAGAAAGGCCTACAGACTTTCCAGTGGTGTTAGTGTTACAGCTGGTTGGAAAACCTCCAAGGAAATACATCCTGTCAGAACGGGCTGATTTATAGAACAGGTCTATTTTTCATAGCAATTTGCCATTTTTAATGGAAAAGATTTTTCAGGTCCAGGCTGGAACAAGGACCAGAATCATCCAAGAACAGCCCAGGGTCTGGAGTAGAGGTTTGGACATGGACATTCAGCACCCGCTCCAGCCTAAAGCCAGGCCTGGCATGTGAACATGGCTGTCTTCATCTCAGAGGAGCGCCCTTACAGCCATGGCTCATTTTAGCTTATGGCTCATTTTCTCCCATTTATAAGGGTGAAAAAAACATGTTTTCTCTCCAAAAATACTGAAATTGTGACCATTTTCCTGGGAGGCAGAAGCCATTTTCCACCAAACCAGCAGCAAAGTTCCTGCAAATCTGAAGCAGTGGCTTGAAATTCCTCTGCAGTACCATCTTCATTAATAACTTGATGTTTTGAACTGATTTAACATGGTGGAGAACAGACATTTGGAGCAGACTTCACTGCATGTTTATGGCTGTGATATAGTGGATTTTGCCAAACCTCCCAGTGTCTGCTGGTAGAAGATGGTTATTGACCAAAGCCAGGAGCTGCAGCAGGCGGGCAGGACGATGCTAGTGGGCAGGGGAGGAACCATGGGAGCTCCTTGCTGGTGGGAGAAGAGCAGCAGATAGATGGGATGTTTCAAAACAAGTGGCTGGTAGCTAAATAGTGAACAGCAAAGGCTGAGAAGGTCTCTGCTTGGTCCTGACACCAACAAGCTGCTGAGATGAGTGGAGCAGCTCCAGAGGGATGATAGGATAGGCTCAGGGAGACATCGCTTTCTGGATTTATGCCACCCAATGTGGGCATTTAGAATCTCTTCTCTGCGGGTACTGGACTCCCCCCGTTCAGTATAAATATCTCACTAGGCTTTCACTTGGGCACCTCAGCTGGGTGCCTAAAGCTGGGGCCAATGAAGCTTAGTTGGGGTTGGTGGCTGATGGGGCTTGTCCCACCCATGGAGACCTTTGAGATGCCCATTGACGTGGGTCACCCAGATGACTGTACAGGTGGGATGGTCTTTCCCACAGCCCCTTGGAAGGCTCTTGGGTCACTAAGTCCTTCCATGCAGGTAGGAACGATACCAGGGGCTGATGCCTCCTGAGTGCTGCTGGAAATGGCGCTCGCAGCCACATTTGGGCGGTGGTGGGGTTTGTGCGTGGTCCCGCTGCAACAGATGGGATCAACCACCGTGTGCACCTCAAACCCTATGAGTTGGCCTGACCTGTGTGGAGTGATCCCATCCCCGAAAGGACTTGGGCCACAATTTTTTCAGTTCACAGAAAACATGCATATTTGTGGGGTGGCTGAGTGCACCCTGCACCCTCAGGCACCTGCGGGATGTAACTGTACACCTGTGCGCTGTAGGTGATAGCCTGCACTTGAAAAAACACTGCACTCTGCAAAATTGAGGTGAGTTATTTGATGTGGAGCAAAGGGGCTGCCTTCTCAAGGACCTGTGAGACCACGGAGCCCAGTGGCTGCAGAAGAGGTTTGAGTGGTAACAGCGTCCTGGTGTCAGAGAGGCGCAAATGATCTCCGAGGCTCATCATCCCACCAGTAGACAGTCAAGAAGAAAGGGTGACAACTCAGGTGCCGGGTGTCATCAAGGACTAGGGAACAGGCACTCGGGCTCCAGCGATGGAGGACAGGTTTGTGCATCCTCAGATCCTGTAATGCCGCAGATCATCCCTCCAAGCCCAATCCGAGGGAGGTTTGGTGGAGTGGGATGTATCTGGGAACCTGGTACCTGTCCTTTATTTCTCTCAGGAGCGGATTCAAAGTCCCACTCTTTCTCCATCACCCGTTCCCAGCTGTGAGCAGATGCAGGTGCTCAGCACCGAGTGCATTCCCGCCACGTGCCCTGCCGGCGCTGCTGGGACTCCTGGGGACGCAGCACTGAGGTTCTGGATCTCTGTGGTGGCTGGGATTTGCACTCAGGTGGTAAGGATGCCTCCAGCTGGGCTGCTTCTCTTCCTGTTTTTCGCAAAAATTGCATTTTTCTGGTTTTGTTTTTCTTTTTCAGCAGGAAAACTGAAAGAAAAAAAACCTAGGGGTTAGCTTAAATCTAATAAAAAGTGTTTTCAGCTGATCTTTTCAGTATCACTGTGCTGTATTGCAGATGTGAGCTGGAGTTTAATCCACAGGCTGAAGGCTGCAACCCAAGCACGTTTCCCCTGACGTGGAGGGTGGAGGCGGCTCGGGCTCCCTCAGGAGATGATTCAGGGCCGATGCCACCCTCTGGTGGAGTCTCTCCATCCCTCCACCGGTTGCAGAGGCAGCCAAGAGAGATTAGCTAGGTAATTTAGCAAGGCAAATTAAAAGCCTGTATTCAGGCAGCATCATCTCCCCAGCCCAGCTCTTCTCCTCCTGGCGCTTTCAGTGCATCACGAGAGACGCCAGCCATGGGGACAACACGGGAGAGGTGGTCTGGGCTGAAGCGAAACCCTCCTCCGTGGGGTGGCACGCTGCAGCAGCAAACTGCTGGGCAAGGCAACACCCAATGTTGCAGGTCAGGACTGCTAAAACACTTCGGTTTGGGCTGAAATCACACGTTTTGTTGTATTTTCTGTATCCGGTTTTTGGCAACGTTTTATTCCCTGGACATGTTGATACTCTGAACACCAGCCCCAGGCACGAGGAGAAGGAGGGCTTCCCTTCTGCAAAAACACTTTCCTGAAGGTCGGAAACATTCAAGTTTTGCTCCAAGGGCCTGAAGAAAGCCCGAGGACAAAAAGCACATGCAGAGGATGCGGAAGGTAGGTTTTAATTTAGCAGGAAATACAAATCCAGTGATTATCTTCTCTTATACATTGAAAAGCTTACAAAAAATCAATGGTATTTACATGAGCTCATTAGCATGATGAGCGATGTTATTTATAACATCTATAATTCTA
Source organism: Theristicus caerulescens (assembly GCA_020745775.1). NCBI lineage: Eukaryota > Metazoa > Chordata > Aves > Pelecaniformes > Threskiornithidae > Theristicus > Theristicus caerulescens. Next base: position 120,710,725 of record CM036559.1, on the reverse strand, counting down.
GCTTGGATTTGTAGAGCCTCTGCTGTGCTGTCCAGGTGCCTCACCAGATTGCTCCGTCATGATCAAATTAAAAGTTATTGGGGGGAGTTTGCATGCTCCCGCGTGGCCTATAATTTGGGCTAATTTAGCGTGCAGCGTTGAAATCAAGTCACGTGCCAGTGGGTGCACTTCAGCAGCAATTACTGCAAGCGCTTGGTAGAGAGGATCCACCAGTTGCCCTGTACGGGGGTCCAGGGCTGGTCACCATTTCTTCCCAGTGCCACCGCACGAGGAGCCCGAGGCGATGCTGGGAGGAGGCCAAGGAGACCCCGGTACGAGCTGAAATCCAGCCCTACGATGTGGGCTTGCTCGAGCCACAAGTGGGCACCTGGTCTCCGCTTGCGGTGGCACACCGCTGCTGCTGGCCACCCTGCTGCTGCTCATGGCTTTTCGGCTCCGTCCGGGAGGCTGGGGGGTGGCCGTGCTCCCAGCTGATGCCGGTCGTGGGGCACACTGGGGTGTCTCCCCGTGCTCCAGGAGGCTGGGGAGGGAGCTGGGGGGGCTTGGGGTCAGCCCAGCCGGGTCTCCCCAAGGACATGCCGCCCGTGTGGGGCTGCCCACCCTTACCCCGGGCATGGCCCTTTCCCAGATTCCGGGGAGGGACATCCCATGGGGGTCACCTATGGGGTGCAGGGAGGCTGTCCTGTGGGCACATGAGCATCCCTGTGACACGGTCCCTGGTCTGCCACCGCCCTTCGGTCTCTGGGTTTCTGCGGCCACGGGCTGGGTGCCAGGGTGAGCTGGTGCGGGAGTGGGAGGCAGAGGGCGAGCGGCTATATGGCAGCAGAGCCGTAGTGGCCTGGCGAGGACGGTCAAGGCGAAGGTCTGCGGGATCACCAAAACAAACAAACAAACAAACACACACACACGTTTTTGGCTTTGCCTTCCTGGGGAGAACCAGCTGGAGAGGCGAGGACGGGGTGCAGGGCAGGCGCGGGGTCCCGGGGCGGCGGGGCCGTCCTCCGCCCGCGCTGGGCCGCCCATCTGAGCACTCACACCGCACGCGGGGCGAAGGCGCAGGGACCACAACCAGGGCTGGGCTCGCTTGAGGAGGGCACCGGCCTTCCCTGCTGCTCGCCCGTTCTGTGGGACCTTTGGGAAGTAAAGCAGGAACGCCACAGCAGCCCCTGGCTTTGAAGAATATTGCAAGTTTTTTATCATTTTCACGATGGCACTGGCAACACAGTTATCTCCCTCCAGTCCGGAGCTGCACCAGTGCCCGGAGGCGACAGCCACAGCGCCTGTACGGGGATGGGAAGCTTGCCTGAACCCAGGATGACAGATATTTTCAGTATTTTGAAACTCCCACTGAAAGCAAATAAATAAGCACTTTATATATTTATGGATCTACTTTTTTATTGTGATAAGTACACTTTTCAGGGCAGGGTGCAGCTGAACCAGCTGAAGATGCCAGTAGGTAATGGCTGTGCTGTAACAGCCCTCGGTCACAGCCCTCCTTGGGGCACACACAACCTCTAACAGAACTGGAAATGGGCTTTTAGGTTTTTTTGGGGGGTTATTTCCATTGCAGGGTGAGGTGAGGACAGGCCAGCTGAGCATCCAGCAGCTGGAGGATAAGATACACCCAAAACGCCCCAGGTCCCCGGCTTGTGTTAACCAGTTTTGTCTCTGTGGAGGGGAGATGAGCACCCTCCCAGGACAAACCCCCTGGTGATCCCTCAGCACTGCCCTTCCCTGGGGGCTGGATAGGGCAGACGGCAGGACCACGGGGGCTTGGGGGCAATTCAGCCCCTAGCTCAGCTTAGCGTTGCCCATCGCCAGCACCCTTGGCACGCAGTACCTCTCTCCTTCGTGTCTCCTTCATGGTTTTATGGCTCTCACCCACTTCTGTTCCAGGGAGCCTGGAGTGAGCCCCAGAGGAGGGAGCAGCTCCTGGTGCATCCCCCTGCCCGCGGCTTTCACAAAACACATTTCTAAGGGGAAGGCAACTAGTCCCGTATCAAGAGTGAACATCATGATGCCATCATAGAACCACAGAATCAGAGAATCGTTAAGGTTGGAAAAGACCTTTAAGATCATCAAGTCCAACCGCTAACCCAGCACTGCCAAGTCCACCACTAAACCATGTCCCTAAGCACCACATCTACACGTCTTTTAAATACCTCCAGGGATGGGGACTCAACCACTTCCTTGAGCAGCCTGGTCCAGTGCCTGACTACCCTTTCAGTGAAAGGGCCCCATCGCCCCATCCCTCGTCACTGACGACTGCCCGTTGAGAAGACATCCCCTTCGGCAAGCGCTATACATTTTTCAGGACCTATGTTCTCACAGATTAAATAGAATTATTATCTATCTGTGTATAGATTAAATAATCTATATATTAAATAATACATAGATTAAAAACCAGGACAAGGACAGGGAGGGGAAGGACACTTCCAGGGCCGGATCTCGTCCCAAAACACAGGGTGCTCTGCTCCAGAGACGTGTTTCCCAGCACATGGCAAATGATGGCTCGAACAGGAGACAGGTTTTATCCATTTTATTTAACCAATGAAATTCCTACTGATAACAATGAAAGTAATTTCAGCAAGTATAAATGCGATACAGTTTTAAACAAACCCCATTGTTCCGTACCTATAAATAGATTTTTCAAAACCTCATAAAAAGTGCAGATTTATGAATTGCTGTTAAAATGTTAATACATGATTCCTTTGTTTAAAAATGCGTTTTTGTCTCTTAACTCACAAAAAAAAAAAAGTTCCTTCTGCATCTGTTCAGATAAATTCAAGTCGGGTAACTTAAAAACTAACAAAAGTGACACACAAAAAAAAAGTCCATCCTACTAGGTCAGTCTGTCCTCTGTAAAAAAAAAAAAAAACAACCAACAAAAAAAACCCCAACCAGCAACAACAGAAAAAAAATAAAAATGATAAAAGCTGCTGTGGAAACCCACAGTGAGCTCCTAGCAGCTGCCTCACCTTGCAGGCAAACCTCCTGCGAAAGCGCGGAGCCCGTGGCCTGTCTGCGGGGCTCAGGGCAGGCGGTGGCCCAGGAGGCAGGCCAGGTGCCGTGCCACCCGCCCGTGGCATGCTGCAGGGACCCTGGCACCCACAGGGCTACCACGCTTCCCCGCTTCGTGGTGGTGGGAGGGAGCAGCAGGATCAGAGCTTTGTCCTTAATCCGCCATCCCGAAACACCTGCGCGGCCGTGGCACGAGGAGGCGAGAAGCTGAGAGCTGCCGGGCTGGGTACAATTTATCCCCTCTCCGGAGGGCGAGAGGTGGGAGATGCAATGAAAGGCCACCTGCCTGGGCACTGCCCTGCCCTGCCCTGCCCGCCGCCCCGGCCTGCCGGCAAGGGGGCTCAGACCCACAGCCCCAAATGGGGAGCCAACGCCGCTTCACACCCCTGACATGCCGGGCTCTGCAGACAGCAAATCAAGGGCTAATTTTTGCACTCGAGAGAGGCTTGGAAGCTTTCTGGCTGCAGAACCACTGTGCCCATGTTTTCGGTCCAGCGGCTGGTCTGTCCATCCCTCCCATGCCAGCAAGGCTCGTGCTTCCCCCTCTGCACCGGTGAGCGGACGGCGGGGGGCAGCCAGCGGCAGGCTTATGGGCGCCGGGGGCTGAAACACACGCCAGACCCCGGCCTTCCCGGCGTTTGGGTCCAAATGTGGCCAAACGCGGGGCGGCCGTGCAGCTCGGACCGTGCTTTTCGCAGAGAGGGGCTCAGCTCACCCATGGTCAAGAGAGGTCTGCCGGCATGCCTCCCTGTATCTACAGTGGTATTTTATCTACAGCAGGGTCTGTTTAGCAAGAGCAGTTTAAAGTGGCTATGTTTATCAAGTTTGCTACTTTATGAATTAAAAAAAAAAACCAACAACAAAACAAAAAACCAAACCCCAACAACTATAAATACAAAGACTCTCACACACCAGACACTTGCAGCCTGCGTGACTCATAAACCGCATCAATATTCTGTTAAAAAGCTTATTCTACTTAAAACTATACATAGTACAAGAGACTGAAAAGTGGCAGTCGTGTCCGGGCACGCTGCCTGCCCCAGGGTGGCCCACAGTCAGGTGCTTCCTAAAAAATCAAGGAGTTACAGTAACACGGCACAGGACTGCAAAGCCGATCACAGCTTCTGCTTACACTGCATACGAAGTACCAAGGGGAACACAAAAAAGAACTGGTGTTAATACTGATGGATTAAAGAGTAACTATAAAGATCAAAACAGACGTTCACAGCATGCTACATATATTGCTCACAAACTTTTCTTTTTTTTAAAAAAAAAAGGCTAATACAAAACAAGGAGTTGGCAGTCTGATTTTCAGTTATGTCAGATAGAAAGATAAAGCATATACATTCATCGTGTGGCTTTCCAGCAAAAGGAGAAAAGGGTAAACCCAAGAGATTTCAAGTTTACAAAATTCCTGTTTTTTTAAGCTACAGTTTATATCCAGTTCCGGTCACAGTCGTGAAAAGATTTCTGACTGCGTCGCCTCGCAGAGTCCAAGGGCTGTAGCCTAATTATTATTATTTTTCCCCTAAAAGCGGCCGCGTCTCCCGCCGCCCCGAGCGGGCTGCTCCTGCAGCCACCCGGGCACGTGGCAGCCGGGCTGGAGGGAAGAGGTTTGGGTCTGGTGGCACGACAGGAGCGTGAAGCGGGGAATAAGAAACAGTTTTGAACCGTGCGTGTTTGGACCTGCTGCTGTCGCTGCCCCCCAGACCCCTCAGCTGGAGACACAATGCTTGGTGATTCACCCATTTTGTCTGAAAACTCCCTTGAAAGGGCTGATGGGGGCAAGAAAATGTAACTTGACAGCAGCACGTTTTTCTCGGGCAGAAGTGAATGGTTCCCTTCCCCTGCTCCATCTGTGGAGCAAGGAAAGGTTCCCAGCTCTTGTCCTACAGAAGCCCTCTGGACACCTCGGAAGGAGGCATCTCCCACCATCTCCCCTAGCACAGACATACACAAGAACCTCTTGGACACGTTGGTGAAGTTTCTTCAACTGACCAACGTGTCAACTCCTCCTGCGCTGGCTGTGTCCCCTCGAGAGTGCCTGCGGTCTGCACCTTCTGACGCTGACAGCGTGGCTTGCTCCCCGCAATTAGTATATTAATTGGCATCTTCAATACCACCTCTAATTACTGTCGGGAACAAGAGCAGAATGCAGATTTCTATTTATTTTCCACAAGCCCTGATGATACTCAGTACCCGTAGGAACACCCAACCCTGCCGACGTCTCCAGCAGCCACTCCACGGCGTGCATTTGGATTTATCCCATAGATAAGCGAAAAACCCAAATCCACTTGTTCCAGAGGCCAGCCGTGGTCTGCCCGGCTGCAAGGCACCTGAGGAGCTGCCGACCCAACAAGAGGACCTCAAAACCCCCATTAGATGTCCCTCAAAGAAACCTGCACGGCTGAACAGCTCAAGCACGGGGAGTTTTGCCAAAGAAAGCGTTTCCTTAGTGGATCCACTGGATTATTACTGTAACTCCAGAGATGGGATCTGACACGCTACTGGCAAATGCTACCGAAATGTTGTAAGCAAGTACTGAGTGTCATCCTTTCAAACCAGATTTAGAATTTTCCTGCCCAGAAATAACCTAATATGGCAATTAAGTGTTTCTGAACATGAGAAAGACCCTCTGAACTCAACAGCAAACAGTGATACAGGAACCTAGCGTTGTTGTACAAGGTTAAGGCTAGGAGGTTGTCCCTGCATGACTGCAGGGGTTGTGAGCTGGGAAGACAGGAAGCACTTGATGCAGGGTGGTGGCGGTGGCAGGTTGGAAAATGACAATTTTTGCCCCAGATGAGCAGCAGAAGGATTAAACGTTTGCAAGAGAGACCTGCCGTGTGTTGGGGGAGCAGCAGCATGACTGCATGCCAGGACATGTGCTCTAAGAGATAAATTAACACTGATCAAGATGCTCCTGAAGTTTCCTCATACTACTGTGCTCTCTCCATCTCCCACACCTGTGATCTATGCAGTAGGTATGAAATGCTAAGTTCATTTTCATTGAGATAAAAATTTTCATTTACAATTCCCAAATGTGGAAAAGCTGGTGGATGCATCTCTTCAGACAAACATCGTGCTGGGGCACATGAGGGAGAAGAAATCTGACGTTCAGGTAGTAAAAACTGACATTTTTGTCCAGCTCTTGGAATGATCGCTAATGGCAAACCAATTCTACAGCTTTATATTCAGATCAGCTCTGGGAAAGGTCATTTACAATGAATCCACCCCCCTCTTCCTCCATTTTGTGCAACATCACCCCTTATTTATGGGAGAAGGTTCCAAACCTCTAAGGAAAGTAACTGAAAGAACATCACTTGAAATCAAGAAGATTTGGAATATTTCTTTCTGCCCAAAATTTTTTAGTCCGGGCACAAGCTATCCACTTGCTACTGTCAATAAATCCTTTCTGCAAGTAGAGGTTAAATAATCCAGCTCTTCTAGAAGGGAGTCCAAACTCTGGAACATGAGCCTGAAATGCATGCCTATGTTCATGGAAAACACACATGCATGAGAAACATCGAGAACCTGTTCTGCAAGAGCAGCAGCTTACAGTTTAACTGCTTCGGGAAAGATTTCGCTAAGCCTATATTAAGTCCCCAAAACAACCCATTTCATTAACAATCACTGCAAATCACATGGATCTGCTACACATTATTCTTTTAATCTCTATGGAAACTGATTTTATTCTATTGAATTTAGGTGACGAAGTATCTTTAAAAATCTGACTCAAAAATGCAAGTGGGCGCCTTGTAGGATTTTGCTAAGTGCCCAGGTGCTTAAATTCCCATGGAAATTTAGGCAACTAGCTGCTTTTTCCAAATCCCATGAAAACATCTATCAGCATCACTACGAACAAAAATACTTTTGAAGAATCTGGTGCTTTGACCTTCTGCGCTCAAGTAACAGAGAAGCAAAATGTTTTCCTTTTTGTTCTGTTCTAAATTTATAGAGACCTACATTTATAATTGTTTACAATCACTAATTTTCCTGTCCTTAAAGTTTTTTTAATACATAGGAAGAGCTCATAGTGGCAATTCTTTAACTCTTAAAGCTGAAAGTACATCCTTTTCATTTTAATAAAGGCTCTAGGACAAAGAATTTATGTTTCAGTTCAGTCTTGATGAAAATAAATCCATCTACAGCTCACCAAAATTCTCATAGGATACCACAACACTAGCTTTAGTAGCTATCTGTACAAACTGTACCCTCATTTAAAATGATTTCTGTTCCTGTATGATGGCACTCTTGCGATGTTCAGCTGCGGGCAGAGTGTTCTGGGAAATGCAACTGCTTTCTCCAATTGGCACCTTTTTCACTTCTCTTCGTTACCAAAAAAAAATGGAGCAATTTCAGCAAGAATGTACTCTACGGCAACACACATTTTGAAGCAAATTCTGCAATGATAAGAAGCTGTCCATGCTCACAAGCTCTGTTCCCTACTTAACAGCACTCCCTGTGCTAGCTGGTTAATTTGTACCTACCAAGCTCTCTCTTCAGTAGACAGGAGACTGTACACTTTGCTTTTATTTTGGTCATGGCTGGGATTTTGTGGACTAACATTAACGCTGGTAAATATCAATTCCAATAAAGGAACACAGAGGGAGAGAATCTACACTTCCAGTGATTACGGTACTCCTAAGAATAATATTAATGGACAAAGTGTAAAGATTCACATTCATGAGTGCTTTAAAAATGCAAAAAATCCAAGAACACTTGCACATTAAAATTTGGCACAGTGTGAGCCTAAAGCGTGCATAAAGTGTATGGTAGAGTTGTCTGACTTTAAACACCTATTCTGAACAAACATCTACTAAAAATCATAAATTTGAGTATAAAAACTAGGCTATAAGTTGTTACACTGTAAATGCAATACTTTGAGAAAAAAATGCCACGTGGAAAACATTTCCAGAAGTTTCAAGTTTGCATTTAATATTGAAAAAAAAAGAGAAATAGCAAACTAGTTGTACAATGACATTTCCTACGGTGGAATGTCTTGCAGGCCACATGTGACTTCATATGGCACCTTAAAAAAAAAAAAAAAGAGAAATCACTGGTTTACTACAAATTTTACGAAGCAATCCATTTATGGTTTCTGTATTTCAAATCTGCTCATGTACTTTGCTCAGAAGGCATTTGAGCTGGCAAGTATATTTCATAAGGAAAGAAGTAAAGGCACTCATGTTTCCAAACGTAAAACTCAACTTACTCTAAGAGTCTTTGCATTTCTGAAGGGAAACTAAGCCGTCATATTAGTTACCCAAATCTAGTTTCACCTCCTTTCCAGAGCTCAACTGTGCTTCTTGAGAACTACTTGACTTTTCAAAGCAAAGGAATTTAAAGTAGTACTGTACAGTTCCCATCACTTGGAAAAAGCAAAAGTATTGCATGAAAACTTCTCTCAGCAGAGCTGTTTTATGCACAAAAGCCATTCGGTATGGCCACTACAGTCACAAGAGGGAGGAAAAAGGATCATAACAACTTAGAAAGTTCATCTAAGTTCATACATATGAGCATCTCAACACTTCTGAGAAATCTTTGCGGTTAGCTACACAAGAGAAATAAATCTGATGTTTTACCCAATGCTCTCTCTAGAAGACAGCCTGATGCTGTCTATTGGGCATTTTTCTAAATAGCCAACGTTACGTTAAAAGAAAAAAAATTACTGATTTCTTCCTCAAAAGGTTTTCACATGCAGAGTCTGCAGTCTGAAAGTGCAGAAAAGCGTACAATCATTTAGCTTTCCAATCTGGAACAGATAGATAAAGCGAAAAAAACAACATGCGAAGTCACAACAAGGTATCAGGAAAAGGGAAGAAAAGAGAAAACTAACTTTAGTAGCGTACTGGTCCATGATTTTGTCAATGAAAAGTGTTAAAATATGACTGAGTATTTTTTTAAACTACTCTGCAATCACCAATGGAAAAAAATCCTGTATTAACTTCTACAATCCAATGGAACATTAAAAATAAACCTATCCACTTAGTTTTGAATGTATGCAACAGAAATAAAGGTCACCCTCCTCAGAGAAATATGAAAAGTCCAAACCAACAGACAAAAGTTGAAGCAGTGACAACTTGCATCCTACCGGGTAAGTTTAAGCATCTCTTTAGGCACTTCACTGGTTCATTAAATGCAATACAAAATAAAGCTATAAATATCAACATTTTGTGCTCTTAAAAATTAGTCAAAGCAACAGAAAACAGCACAAAAGTGTGACATTTTTGGCAGCTTATTTCTTCCCTTCCCCAATATTACTGGTTGTCCAAGAATGCTTTGTTTTGGGGATGCTTTGGCATCTCAGTATCAGGTTGTCTTAAGCCATAAAAGCTAAAACGAAACTGCTAGGCCTTAGACAATAAAGAAATTTGGTTTTAAAATTTCTTTATGGCTATATAAGAAGGACACTTTAGCAGTGGCATGATAGGGAAAAAAAGCTTGCTTTCTTTTTAAATATTGCACTTTTCTTTTGTTCACTCACACTAATGCATAGAAACTTTTTAAACTTTGAATATTAAAATTTCATGCTATGAAAAAGTTATGGGAAATAAATTTCTATACATCCAATATGAAAGAACAGATATGCTAGCCTTCCTTTACTTTCCTTAGTTAACACATTGAGAAAGAAGAGAGTGCAAAAAAACCCACAACCCTATTTTTGGTCAGCCTGTGTATTAACTTTATAGGTGCCAACTAAGCAAATTGCAACATGTGATGAGCATGGATATTGTAAGGACAACTGAGGGTGACTGTCAGGAAAACAAGATTATGCATGATTGAAACACAGTAAGTGTGGCTGAAATGGCAAATCGTGAGGCCTCTTCTCTTGGGAAGGGGCACGACAAAGCAGATGAATTTCGCACTTCAGTAGCATGCTGTAGGATTTATCATGATTAATTTCACATTAAAGTGTGCTCAATGTTTGCATCCACATCTCGCATCACCTTCAATTGCTGTAGTAAGACAGTGACTGGCAAGCAGTCTCCAGGAGACACAGAAGAATCCAGTGGGCAATTCAATGCAACGCAGCCCGCGCGTCTCTGTCACGAGTCACGACGTGGTGGTACGTTCTCAGGACAGGCAGAACCGATCTCCTGCTGGACTCCACTAATCTGAAAAATGATTGCTTGGAAAAAGAAGTCTCTAAGCACTTCACTCCAGTGCTTAAAGAAGAAAGCGCTAGGATTGGATATAATAAAAACAGTTTCAGGATCCTGACCACTGCGCAGAAATCCAGCCAGAAACAATGCAGAGTAGTGCTCCTCAGTGTTACTTTTGTTATCATTAGTAATGTTAAGCATCAAGAAAATAAAACACGTCATTGCACATTACAGCCGTCAAGAAGCACGGCTAAACTTTGACACTAGAGAATTGAATAACCTGATGCTACATCACAAACAGCTTCTGGTGTGTATCTATTTCAAAAGGTCTTTACATACTCAGTAAGAACTCCTTTACTCCTGCCCAGCGAATGCTTCAGGTTAAGTGACGAGTTATGGCACGAAGGGCATACAGAAGTTCGGCTTGCATACGAGCTTCCATTAGAAGTAGATTGACATGAACCTGTTAAGAATTAGATCAGCCATTTAGTTCACCTCTGAATGCAACATCCTTTATTCATTTAGGCTAAAATTTCTAACCTTTAGTAAAGTATCGCTGCAAGAAACTATGTCCTTTCTCCCCGTACCCTGCTGCAGGACTCCGGTTCCTCTTGAGACAGCTGTGTAGTATGCCAATACTAGACAACATCCTAGGACTGCAGGGAACTAGCCTCAACTGCTGCTTTAAGCAATCTTCCATCTGAGAAGCCCCAATAAAACCATTTTTGTATCCTAAGGGTATTAGCTCTTTATGAATTATATTTTGTTTTCTTTACTACCACCTGTGACTGCTATATAGGAGCACAGAACAAGGAACCCTTGTCAGGAAGCATTTAACTTGGATATCTGAAGACATGTTGACATTTTTATTGATGAAAAACACCATGAAGATACCATATATATATATATATGAGTTAAGGTCTTTTTTGATCCCCAAATCCCAAGTATTGCCATAGCTGACCAGTTCTGCATTCCCAAGTTTATCCACTTTTCTTTTACAGTTGTCAGTTCAGTTTTATGGAGAAGTCACTCAAAATAATAATAAAAAAAGAATCAGTATTTCCAGTACACTAAGAAGTATTTTTGTAAAATTGGTATCTAACACTCAATGAATTAATCATCTCATTTGTTTTTCTCTGGTTAAAAACAGTTCGTTTGACAGATACTGCCATTTTTAGGTGTCACCATATTTTCGTTTTTCAACAGCATGGGGGTCTCTGTGAAGCCAGTTTGGCTTTAGAAATACGTACCTTCTCCGAGTGCTTGAACTGACGCCAGTAACTATCGTACATGCGCTTGGTAGTTCTCTCTGGGTAGCAGGTCACTGTCTTTATGTAAACCTTCAGGCTGCGTTCAAGTAACTGATTAACTTCTCCATAATCATAGTCATCATACCTAAATAACACAGGCAATCACTCTGTTGGATATAAGTTTTTAAAAGCACGGTCTTTTGCAGCATTATGTGCTTAAGTATGGGAATTGGAGCATTTATTATACACGCTAGAAAACCACCTGCTAACAGAGGATCTGAAAGGCTTAGTACTAGGATGTTGTCTTTCCTGAACAAAGGATAAAGGCTGGCTTCAGAGAGGACATTTCTGTAATCATTTCCATCCTGATTCATAATCATTTTCTCCACTGGAAGCAAAAGTTATACTGATATGCCAGCAAAACCACTCTAACTTCCAGACTGAGGTACCATCTCCACTTTAACACCCGGAGTCTAAAATCATGTTTTTCACATGCTTCATTTTTCATTCTGTTTACACAGTTTAAAATGCACTCCTAAGCCAGGGGATTTCCATCCATACCTGATTCCATACATACAGTGGACATAGTTAAATAAAGCTCTTCTTAGCGTAGTTGTATCAACATCTTCATGTGTTGCCATAGTGTTATACGTGAGGTTATATACCATCCGAAACTTCTCGTCGAGGAGATGCCCAATATCAGAATAAAGCCTGTTTACAAGGGAAAAGCCATGATTTTCCCAAGTATAGTCCTGCAGGAAGAGAAGGAAATACATAAATGTACAAATGAAGTCAAGTCCCTATCTGATCCTCTCCATAGCTCAATAGTTTTTGTTGTGTGATAGTTCTGACTTTATTCTCTTAAAAAAATTTGCATTTTGAATCCTTCATCCGTATCACCTGCTCCATTCCCTCAGGCTTCCTGGCAATGAATATCATGTCGCAACACCCCACCTCCAGCTGGATATCATTAGCCTACAGGAGAAAAAATCCCAAGCTTCTCTTAAAAGTGTTGAGGCAATTTTCCACTGTCTGCTGTGCCACTCCGACCAGTGTCATTCTATGTGGGATGGGCCTGAAAGTTTAAAAACTTGTTCCTCTTGGAGGCTTTGATGCTTAGCTCTGAGCAGAGATCAAGTATTTACTTCCACCCAGAATGTACACTCATTGGGTAAAGTGCGGAACTGTCCTTGAACAAACTAATAAAATCCAGGCTGCTTTGGTCTTAGACAAGCACCTGGACTGCAAGGATAAAAGCTTGCCTGCTCCCATCAGGAACGGGAAATCTTTGCAGAGTGGTGGCACGGCATCAGCAGCAGAGAACGACCCTGCTTCAGAGCAGCGTGCAACCGCTCTCCACGCTGCGGTTATACACGTGTTAGTTTGCCCACGTCCTTGGCAAGCGTTCAATCATTCAATTGCTGATGCCATCCTTACAATCGAAGGCATCATCTCCATGTCCTTCCTGTGCCTGGCTGTTTTCAAAAGGTACTGCTGGGCAAGGGTCCTCACCAGGCGCTTTAGAGCACGGCTACTGGACTGGCCCCCTGATTAGGATAGCAGGGAAGAGTAGGACAATATTCAGCTGCCTAACAGAGGCGTTCAGTGACATCTGAAAATGCACCACAATATCACATTTGGCCTCCGGCTGCCAGTTCAAAACACTGTAAAGCTCGTGAGAAATATGCCGTACCTACCAGCCCTGTAAAGGTGTCCAGGACACCTGGGGCATCGCAAAAGCCTCTGAAAACAAGAAGCCTCAGAGAGACGGAAAGCGCTGTTTACTAACAGCAGTTAATCCATACTAACAATGAAAAAGGGAAAACAAAAATAAAGACATTCTGCTGTGTATGGAATACCTTTTCTATTACTAAGTTTAAACCCACAGAGATAAAGACAGTCTTGTTTTATCAGAATAAGGATTGGATTTATTGCAGGGTTTTGGGATGCTACTGCAATTTAAATAGCATTAATAGCAGAGGATTTGGGAGGCTGTGGGTATATACATCTAACTGCTTAAGAGCAGGACATACTAATAAAGTTAAATTATCAAGGTGACTCCTTTGAATGTAGGCCAGAAGCTGCCCTGTTTATTTAAGAGCAGAGATGCTTTAGTTCCAATTTCAACGTCTGTAGAGCTTTTTTCCATGGGAGCCTGCTGCTCCTAAAGTAGTTAAGCAGAATGTTTGATTTACAGGCACTGACTCTGCCTTATTCTTTTTGGCAATATCTACCTACTTTAGGCTCATATAAAGACCGCAGGGTAAATTATCCAGATCAGCAGAGACTGCTATATAGCTAAATACATTTCCTGAGAGTGATCATGGATTCTTTATTTTACAGTCTGAGATACATTTTCTGACCATGAAGTTTTCCTGCACCCACTGTTTTTTTAATTTAAGTTCTCTGATTTGGTTTAAGATTTCTTCTATTGCTTACAATTTATTACTAGACTGCTGATTAATCTACTCTCTAAGCTGGAACAGAACTACCTAGAATGTCCCTCCTGTTATATATATCTCATGAAGAAGTTCATGAGTCTGGTCATGGGAAAAGATGCCAAGATGTAAGACAATGTACAGGTAAAATGTACATGAAACAGCACTAAAAAAATGTATACAAATATAGCCAAAACCTTCAGTAATCATATTTAAGAACTCCTTTTCTTTTCTGACATTCAAAGTCCAGTGATTTGGTGCATGTATGAGAACAATACTTACCAAATTGTTCTCACAGACATATACAACTATGTATTGATAACCACTGGACAGAGAATACTTGATAAAATGACAGAAATAAAGAGTTTTTCCAGTGGATTTTTTCTACAACATCTGGAAGGATGGAAAATAAATTCTTTCTTTTCTATTTTTCACTTTTATTCCAGATTTAGTGATATGCTTTACAGTTTTCAGACATTAATTCCGGTAATAATTGGAATAAGACTGAAATCTAAGTATCCCCTTGTCTGAGATTTACAAATATTACAAGACTCATATCAGGTAGATTTATGGAAGCTTGCGAGTTATTTAATGGACCAGGACAAGAAAAGGAGCATGCAACAAACATGCCCCACTACAACCGTTTTACACTATTTGCCCTGTAATGAGATACACAAACATTCTTTGAGTGAATGTACTTTAAAGAGATGGTACCTGAGCTCTGAATGTTGGCAGATGGTCTTCTCCTCGCCTTGCAAAGTCTTTGTACCCAAACCCAGGATCTTCGATATAGCGGGAGACATCCGTAGAAACTATTTCATCATCAAATGCTGTCAATAAAACAGCAAAATGCTTTGCTTTAGGCAAGCACATGAGTTAGTGCTGACTTCCAACTACCACTCTACTACAGGACTAGAGAACAATTTCAGAAGTTGTGCAAAGGAAGAGAGCGGTACGAAGGAAAGAAACATTGCAATCCCAATCTGCTTATGGGATCCATCCCTTTCGTTGAGCCAACTGAATGTCAGCCTACACCAGACATCTAACGTACTTCTACAAAATGGGAAGAGATGGGCTAAACTTCTGTCTGGAGGTGTGCTTTTATCTCTGTTGACTTCTGAGGGAGGCTAGGTATCTTAAATCAGGAAGATGAACCCTGTTAGTAGAGTCATTGTGCTAGGATAAGACACAGAAAAATGTACCCTTGACAACAGGATTGCTATGCTGAGCAGGTATGGTGTCAGGAATTACACCAGCTCTGTTCTCTAACTCACAGTATGAGCAACCAGAAAGCAATGCAACACTCCACTTGTAAATATCAGTTGAAGATTATATGAAAGCAAAGAGCTCTACAGTACATCAGGCTGAAATTTTGCCAGAAGCTCTAGTAACTAAGCATCTTCAAAGAGCTCCAAAACGTGTCACTAAGCAAGCGCAGGTTCTCTATCAGGAATCAATCTTTCCCTCCTGAATAAACAGGTGGCTTGATTGTGTAACTACCTCTCCAGAAGTTGACTACTGCATAGCTGACTGCATTTGACCCTGATGTTAAAATCCTGGCTTGCTTCCACATGCATTGACAGAACAGTTGCCAGATGTCCGCTGTTAGCACCTTGAAAAGTCAGTTAACCTAAGAATTGCAGAAGTGCTTTATCTCCTCTTTGCCTCATTAAACAATCAAAACATAACTGCGTAGGAAGAAGCTCGCACAGCATCTGCTATAGCAAATCCTCAGTGAAGAATAAAAAACCTGCACACATACTCTCCTCTTCCAAGGACTGAATTTCATGAAAGGGTAAAGGGCCAACACATACAGACTCTGCAACTCAAGCCAGCAAAGGACAAAGAGGGAGGAAAGTCAAAAAAACTATCAGCAACCGAATCAAAAACCCCTTTCTGTCCAAACAACACCTCTTCCTTATGTGCCTGAAGTTGCAGAGACTCATGGAAGTCTTGATTTGATACTGAAACTGCAATGGGTGTCAGTTTATCTGCACTGTTGATACTGTCTGACCAAAGAAACAGCAAGAATGGATGATGTCCATTTCTTAAAATCCAGCCATGATGTTGCTGGATATATCTTCTTTCAGAGATTTTGCATGTTCCTAGAGAGCCACAAAACAATCTCTCTGCCAATCCACAATACATTCTTCCTCCCTTTTGGGCTCAGTGCACAAAAACTTAGATACATTCAAACACATTTGGTCTGAAGCTACCAAGATCTAAATTCACAAAGAACAGTGTCAGTAAAATGTGAACCATTTTATGGGTCACATCTTAAAAAGACACCAGCTATCAAGTAGGCTCTACTATGAGGAAATGGTTGGAGATTCTGGTTGTCTTAAGAGTATTCTTTCTTCAAACACTTTCTTTGGAAAAAAAAAAAAAACACCTTCCTGTCTATAGGAAACAGATTTAATTGTATGGTTTGTTAGAGATGAAGGCCTCCAGAGCATATGAAGAATACTGGAAAATAAGCTTTCAGCTCAGAATTTTGAACATTATTTAAGAATAAAAAAAATGCTACGAATCTCTGTCACAACACGGGCAGTGGAACAGCACAGCAGTATGATCACTCAGAACAGTAAGTTAGGAAAGTCCTTTCCAGGTGAGCAGTAAATGGAAAAGAAGTTGAGTCTCATCCCAATCTATTTCCTGAACTAAATGTCATATCTGAAGCCTACTTACGAGTGTCATTGAAGTTCTAAGCACTGTAGAACCTAAACCTGTGAAATATTGCTGAATGTTTACATGAATGAATAAAGCATATAAAGAAAGAGAAATTTACACCCAACTTTTTAAAGAACCTGTCCTGGTTTTGGCTGGGATGGAGTTGGTTTTCTTCCTGGTAGCCGGTATGGGGCTGTGTTCTGGGTTTAGGTTGAGAACAATGTCGATGATACACTGATGTTTTGGTTCTTGCTAAGTACTTGCTAAGTGGTGCTCACTCTGGTCAAGGACTTTTCAGCTTCCCATGCTCTGCCAGGGGCACGGGAGGCTGGGAGGGGCACAGCTGGGGCAGCTGACTCAGACTGGGCGGGGGCTATTCCATACCATGTGACATCATGCTCAGTATATAAGCAGGGGAGTTGGCCAGGGAGGGGTTCGATCGCTGCTTGGGGGATGTGCTGGGCATCGGTCGGCGGATGGTGAGCAATTGTACAGTGTACCGCTTGCTTTGTATTACTACTGTTCTATTTTTTATTTTACTTTAGTTATTAAACTGTTTTTATCTCAACCCACGAGTTTTCCCCTTTTGCCCTTCCGATCCTCTTCCCCATCCCGCCGGTGGGGGGGGTGAGCGAGCGGCTGCGTGGTGCTTAGTTGCTGGCTGGGGTTAAACCACGACAAACCCTACAGGCTTTTTTTTTAATATATAAAAGCTAAATTTCAAGTAGCAAAAAGGATGGTGTTATTTGCCAATCAAGAAATCTTAAGCAGATGAAGCAAGTGACAGGACCACCCTTACCACACTCCTACTAGACCAAGAGCTAGAATAAAGAAACAGACAGAAAAAGTTGTAGTCACTGAACTGGCCTCAAGTGTTTAGTTCTTACAGAGTACAAACAGAAGGGAACTGGAAAAGCACAAATACCTCCACTAATTACTAGCAGACTCTCCTTCTTCTCCTTTTCAAAGCGAGTTGCCATTTCTTCCTGAGAGGCTTCTTCGTCCTCTTTATCTTCTTGTAGCCTCTTCATCCTTTCCATTAAGGCCTCCAGCTCACTTAAAGAATCTGCAATCTGCAAAAACACCATGACATTCTGCAAAATTAGAAGATAGACAATGTGTGTCATCTTCAGATTTCATGCTTGACAACAAACGTTCTCAAAAACAGATAGCAGCAGCAAACACGAAAACTCATGCCAGAACGCATTTTGTCACATACAGCGTAGACAAACGGCTTTCAGACAGTTAGAAGACGGGAGCTGGGAAGTGTTACTCTAACCTACCGCAGTAATCTACTGCAGTGGGATTAACAGCGGAAGAGGTGGTGTTTGAATGTGGAAACCATAGTCACTTATATGTTTCATCATGTAGATGGCTCAGGAAAAGCCACCTGTGTGCCCTATGTGTATCAGAAAACAACTTTTAATATTAAGGTAACTTTTTTCAGTCCATTAGTAATGCAAAATACGTTTCTGAAGAGATACAGTGCAACACTGCAATGCAGGAACACAACCTGAGACAGCAAATCAGTTTTTTTCTTTTTCTTTTCATTACACGCGATTGTTGCTTTTGTGAGGAAAACAGGCCTCTCTACTAGAAATACATCAAAGTTCAGGGTTCTGTGATCTGTACTTATCATTCAGATTTTCCATAATATAAATTGTTTGGTTTTTCTTTTCCATCTTTTCCTTTTGATTCTGTTCTTCTGCCCATAGCTATAATTGTTTTCTAGTACGCCACTAACTGCTGAATAGGCAGCACAGAGTCAGCGGCAGCCCAGTGGGCAAACCACTACAAATGGGGAATAAGGCACTCTGGTGATTTGAGCTAGCATGTCTTTCAGTCCAGAAATTTAAGATACAGCAGTTGAACTGACTGATTACATGTTCACATTGTACTGTTAATTTTTAAAAATATATCTAGTGACTCTGCTCATAATCCCGATATTCCATCAAAGGCGATGAGTCTAATTCATCAATCGATCAGCATTAATTCAAGAACATGTCTTCAAAGCATTATAGAGCCACTTTCCGAAAAAAAATTCCACATTTAAGTTAATTAACTAGTCATCAAAGTTCTCTGTTGGTTGATTCAAGACTGGAACACCAGCATGAAGAATTAAGTAACTTTATTTCCTCCCATCTACACGCAAGTGTTTCAGAATTGACCTGTTTTGTGATTGTAGGCCTTGAAGTCAAAATTATTATTATTATTATGACTTCTGATTTTTTTTCCCGATTCTTTTTTCATTCCACAGGTTAGGAACATGGATGACACAATGCTCCAGTCAGTGACACAGTATCTGAAGAAACTGGGACTTTAAGCTTTCAGCTGACAGCAAAGTTTTAGTCTTGCCCGATGGGTTGTGAGATTAACTATCAAAATCGCATTGCTCTGACTACCATCTACTGTTACAAAGTGGCTTTCACTAGATTACACTGCAAACTGCTAGAGCTAACATAAGGGTTACCAGGCTCAAGGATTCCAGTAAAGTAGACAAAAACTTTCAAACTACCCTGAAATTTAAACAGGAAAGAATGGAAGAAAGTTTTCTAATGCAAAACAGAGGCAAGCAAAAGAATCTTCTTGCGACACTAACCCCAAAGTTGCTACTTGTGAGGGATGCATTTTCTATGTTGTTGTCATTGGCGAGATCACAGACACAGAAGTTGTTGACTGCTATAAGTCTGACTCCATTAGATGTATCCAGATCTCTCTCTGGATTAATGCCACTACCAAACACAAAACTTGCCAAGGCATGATAATGTGCCAACAGGACAACAGCATGCACCAGTTCAGGAAGAGACCAATTATTTTCCCCAGTCTTGACAAGTTTCTGAAATGAGAATAAAAGAAGTGTAAATATAAAAATTCTTTCGGTCCCCAGTTTTACTATAAAACACTATGTATTTTAAGAAGGGATCAATTCCTTTCTTCCAATAATACCATATTCCTCTTGCACACAAACTCTCACTGGATTAAAAAAGAGACATCTAATATATTACCTCTTTTCTTTTGGGGTTATTTTAGCCAATGCTGTTCCTAAAAAATAAATCTTGTTGGCTTTGTCACACAGAATAATTTATTGGCTTATTCAATGCTCTAGTACTTCCCTGAATTTTTTAACTCAAGGTAATGAAGCCTAACCAGACACTTGCGTAGTTCTTAGCAGTTCTTACTACCGGACATTTACTGCTATTACAGGGCAGGACTTAACAGGTACCTGAATGTGCTCTTTCGTGATTAGCCAGGGCCGGTGTGCAAGGAGTTTGTTTATTTCGTTCAGATTTTTCAGTCTTTGGGGAATGTATTCTAAACCGTTCAACCACTCTGCAATCCCGCCAGTCTTCAAAAACTCATCAACGTGCATATTTATTAGGTAGGAACACTGATGTCTGGCCGCTGCCTGGAATAATTAAACACAGAGGGACAAGGGCAGCACATTAGCGTGTAATCTGATTTTGCTGCAGGTGGAAGACAGGTTACTAACACAAAAGAAAAATACAATTTCATTCCATGGGCCATGTTTTATATTGCAATGTATTTCTATACAGTATGGAGGATTCTCCAATAAAAATACGTTTGATTACTTTACTCTGAATTGCAGAATCTAATTTAGGTTGGAAGAGATCTCTAGAGGAGATCTGGTCCAAAGCCCTGCTCACAGTAGGGCTGACTTAGATCAGGTTGCTTGGAGCCTTGTCTAGACAAGATCTCCATCCTTGGAGATCACACAACCTCTCTTGGCCACTGTTGCAATGTCTCAACATCCTCATGGTAAAAATTGTTTTTCTAGTGCCCACCTGGAATTTCTTGTGACCTGAATCCACTGCATCTGCTCTCTGTAAAACCTCAACTCTTGTGGGCATGTGAGAAGTGTATCGCTGTGGGAAACAGGGAACCATCTACGTTGCCAATTCTCCCTTCTCACTGAAAACGTTCTGGGCAGGCATGCTTTATTCTGATGAAAATCAACTATAAAAATTCACCCCCTGTCAAAACATCACACTAGTCTCTCCTTTCTAGTCTTTTTTTCTTCTTTTTTAAATACACAAGTCAAGGTTGCAGGAGAAAATATATAACCTGTTGGTACATACCATTATAGCAATGTAGTGCCTATAGGGCAAAGGAAGGGGCCCATCCATGCGCAGCATATAGAACTGGCTGCGGAGGAAAGACTCCAGGTACTGAGTATGGATACTCATGACTTGCGTGATGTTGTCCAGGCGACCAGATGTAGAGTATTCTTCCACAAGAAGATTAGTACGTTCATCCAAACCATTTGCTTGCATAACCTTAAAAACAAGATGGACAGACTTAACAGAGAAAGAGATTTTCTCTAGCTTTAGCCCTGGAGAGAAACATATTGCGGTATGAAAGGTTTGCTTGTGTACAAACTTAAAGGCAATGCTGGAGATCCAGATGTATATTTGTAAATATACATGCTTGCATGCATGTGAATATACACATACAGATATTACTTCTATACTGAGAACTGAAGAGCACTTTACATTGTACCTCTGTTACTTTAACATATTTCTACAAAAACAAAAAACGTTTTTCTGTAGATCTTTCTGAAACGGCTAAACTTGCAGATGCTTAAAGTCAAATCTGTACAGAGAGCTGGAAGTAAGCAAGAGCTAAATGGAAAGTGAAGTGTTTATGGAAGTCAGCCTGTATAGACACATACCACCCGAGCATTCAGCCCTAAAACCAATGTCAAAATTAATGGTGAGGAACTGGGTTATGTAACCAAATTGTAGAAACAGCCTGGCAATCTACCCCTTCTGTGCTTGTATAATTGAAGAGGAGATCAAATGCTAATTTGTCCATAACATTCAAGTATTATTTAGAATAGGAATTTAATGCTTTCTTTAAACAAAAGCTGTTCTTTAATTATTCCAACCAATCCAAACCTTGGGCACAAGATGAAATGAAACAGCAAAAGAGTAAGTAGCTCTTGCATTGCAAGCCCTGACACAGTATTAGTGCTATTACTCAGTGTTTATCACCAAGAGCAGCCATTCTCAACATGTTCACCACTGAAGGTACAAGCACAAGACTAGAATACCCAGTATTTATCCTGAAGCTGCACAGTATTAAACCAGCCAGCTTACTATTGCAAACACCATGAAATGAGAAAACATTTTAGCTGGTTTACTGCACATGAAGATAGAAAGTGCCTAAAACCAAGAAGACACAATGCTTTTGCTGAAATACTCTATTTAAAATATGTTTTCCTTCTTTATGATGGGCTGATGAATGGACCGTGTCTCAAATATTCTTCCATCAAATCTTATATAAATGTTACATACAAACAAACACAAACAACATACTTCATTCGCTTCTCAAGAATTCACTTCTCACCACTGTACTTCCCTGTTTTAATTTGTGGGCCCGGAAAGAAAGGGAAGAAGCAGCTACGCAGTTAGGCAGCTCCATCATTTTTACATGTGTAGCTCTTCATTATGACAGCTTATCTGGGTTTTGTGCCCAAAATGATGCCTCCTCAGTTTTCTTTAAGAATGTTTTTACCATCGGAAGTTTATTCACACATTAGAGATCACTTTATCTCACTTATTATGGTATATCACTCGCTCTACTCCAAGGAGGCCCCCTTATTCTTCAGCAAGTGTATCGCCCATGTATTTAAGAGGTCTTTGTCTCATTTAGTAGTTTCTTGGGGAAATCATACTTTTCGTGTCTCTGGAAAGGTTTCTAATCTTCTCCAACTTGTCAGGAGTTTTCCTTGTAACAGTACAAGTTATGGAGAAGAAAGTGGCTGACAAAATTGAAATATAATCCTGTAGGCCTGCACTGTTGCTATGTTAGGCATAGCAATATGCAGCATTATTGCTTCTGAAATTTATCTCCACTTATATTACCACCCTCTTCATACTGTATATGTACTTCCTCCTGATTTATTGCCATCCATGGATTCACAAACATGTTCTTTTATTCTGCTTGTAAAGCCTTATGGCACTTTAATAGGAATCTTTACAATTAAGTTGTTATTGCTCTGTCCATATTCCTTCCATTATGACAATAAAGCAGGCTTTGACACGAGCAGTGTTATTATCAAGATTTGTGAGACAGTCAGTGTGTTACTAATCCCTACATCCTTCCTATCCACTGTATTATTTCATGCCAAGGAACGGGGGAAAGAAGTAGTCGTTTGCTTAACAAACAATATTTAACATTTGTTTGTGATACTGAATAGCTGTTTTATCCATACAGGTGGAGGTTCCCTGCTTGTACTGGGTAACCGCCGGGGTTACTCCTTTCTGAGAGCTCCTCAGTGATTCCTCCTGCACCCGTGGCTACTGCCTTTACCGAGTGTATCAGCTGTGAAATAAAGCCATTAACAATTCTCTCAAAACATGTTATCATTTTAACTACATTTATTTTTCTACTTTTTATACAATTATTGACTTTATAAGAAAAATTAAGTCATTATGAAATTTGGCATCTGAATTTCATCTCATATTTCATACGAAAGGGAAGCCCTCTTCACAAGTTTGGCTGGCTGGAAATCATTTTGCTCCCCTTTTCCCAAGTCTAAAAGACTCTTTTTGACCTCTCTTCGTTTTTGCTTCATTATGTTTTCCTGTTGCCAGCCTTTACACTCTCTGTTTGTTTTTAGATTCAAACCTTGCCAGTGTTTAAATGGAGAGAGACTCGGAGAACAGCAGCTATCTCGTCTTTCAAAATGCTTTTTTGGCCCTTCTAACATTTGAATTATCTGCCCTTAGCAACTACTTAAAACAAAAAAAAAGGTCCTGGTTTTATAGTCGGCCATCCCAAATAATTAATTGGTCAATAAATAATGCTCTGTGAAGACTGAGATCACAGGAGAACACCACCATTGCAAAGTTTCTACTTACTACAGCAAGCTGCAAATCAAGGCTTAAGTTGAATGTTAAATCATGGGCAGAAATCTTGAGTTTGAAGTCAAAGCGTACCTTTCAACCATAAATTCTCTCAAGAGCCACAGTTACAGTCTAAGGAGTTAGTCATATTTTCAGGTTCTCTCAAACTGAAGGTCAGACGCTGCTCTGAGAGCTATATAATCATATCGCTGCAATACTGGATAGGCCTCCCCTTAGGCCTGGCATTAAGAGTAATAAGTGATCACCCCCACGAGAAGAGCAGAGCTGGCACTCACGGCTGTCTCCAGGGGTGCTGGCAATGGAAAAGATGTCAAACGGCACCACTTGTGTGACCGGGCAGGGTAGTTCTTACCCACTGGAGCCTGCTCCAGAGAAACCATCGCTTTTGCTCGCAGAGTTCATCTGGGTACCACTGGGCAAGCAGGATCATAAAACCATCCTTCAGTATTTCCATTTTGAAAGCTACCACCCGCCTGGCCCAGCTAACCGCAAACTTACTTCGTTCTCTGGTATAAAGGCACTTGGTCCTCTTGTCAATGGCGGGGAGACTTGTACTCTTTTTTCCTGCAAAACAGTCACATAATTCGGTCAGCATCAGGAATATCATATTAACTTGCTTTATCTTGCAAGATGAGATTTTCAAGGCCTGGATTAGGTTCTCTTCCCAAGGCCACCCGGGTGTTTTACAGCCCCTTGAGGAGGTGAAGCCATCACACCACGTTGGTTAGATCAGCTTTGCATCCCCTGTACTTTGCACGAATGAATGGCACCAATTTTGGCAAGGGATAAAACAGAAAAAAACCCAAAAATCTAATCCCGATTGGTTTATAGACCAGCTTGAAGATACATAGACAACAGCAATAAAACAGTTGGCATGATGCTAAAATTAGTCATTTACCGGACTGAATGGAAGTTCAGAAAGCGGAGGGGAAAGAAAGCCACACTCAGGAAATTATAAGCAAGATGCTGTTTTCTTCAATATCAGCAACTAATGAGATTCTCAGTGTGGAGAAGAGTGAAAGCACTTTGTGTGCCAAATATTGGCATGAAAAGCATTGTCCACGCAAACCAGCAAGACCCAATTAAAGACTTGTTCTAGAAACCCGATGAAATGGCCGCCTTGCTCAGCTGCTGAGCCCAGAGGAGAACACCACACACAGTACAAGCCCTGGTGTGCAAACCCCACCTACAAGTCATGAAACACCCTTTGAGGATGATATATTTAGTACAGAACAGGCTGATAGCGTAACAAGAGCCAGAGGACTTTTTTGATTTATTAGGGATAAGAAATTGAGCTAGGATAAACTATGGAGGCTTTCACAGCATGGTCGCTAACAGCCATAGAGGTGAAGGGGACCCTTGGGGAGGCTGCCGGCTCCTCTGGTTCCCCAGGGGCAGGACCAGCACTGCCCACATCATTCCTGACCAACGTTGGTCCAACCTCCTCTTAAAGACCCTCCCGGAGGTTCCTCCATCTCTCCAGATCATTTAGTTCCTCAGATCTTTAGAAAGTTTTCCTCATGTCTAACCTGAATTTCCCTTGCAGCAATTTAAAGCTGTTCCTTCTTGTCTTTTCTCCTTTTCCTCTTTAAGGTTATATTCCACCTATCTGGAAACTATGGCTGTGCACTTTCTCCAGTCCCTAATTGCACCGCAGCGTTGGTGACTCCTAATAAGTTATCTATCAACAGCTGTCTCGGATTTGCATACTAAATATTTCATGCCCCTACCATAAAAGTCCAAGGTTTTCCATAACAAATGACCCTTAAATACCTCCTACCAGGGGGCCTTGATCTTAACCGCCATGTGCACGAACAGCAGCGCCAGTCCCAGAAGGAGTGTGCCACCGATTTCCACACAGGAAAATGAAGCCGCTGGAGCTGCGTAACAATTGTCCTGCTCCTTGAAAACATCCTGTCCTTTCTAAATTAGATTATGAAAAAACATGCAAAAATCAGCAGCGATTATTCAGGAAAGATGTTCCAAAGCAAACTCTCGCAGGACAATTAGATTTGTGACTTTGGAATAATTAGCTGCTAAAAGATGCAGAAATAAGCTGGATCTACTGTGTGAAGCCCAGCAGCCAGGAGACAACTTACTGCAACCACTGCCTGCTGTCACAGCCCCCAAATCCCGTAAAATACTTCTCATGAATCAAATGTACTCAGTCTAAAGAAGAAAGCGTACAGAGAGACCAGGTATCTGCACATGCAACCCCTTCCTCACACAGCTACACACGGCACTGGAAGACGTCTTCTAGCTTTAAATACACAATCTTGCTAGCAGCCAGTCATTTCTGCCAACATTAAAAAAAGAAATGCTTTCCAAGATTACTATTAAGGTTGCATTTTACTTGTTTTATGAAGGTTATCTGGATATTAAGAGTTTAAAACCTTCATTTCATACTGAATAATCTGGAGGAAGCACCTTGTGCGAGCGAGACAACTCGGATAGCTGCAAACTGTCAGCTCTCGCTGAACGCCGGTCTAAACCAGAGCTGAACCATTGCCTTCTCCATCTTGCTCTCTGACCTATACCCTGCTTCTTCAGGCTCTGCAAAGCTGGTCCTCGAGGCCAGGCCAGGGCAAAAAAGTGCATATGCTTCTTCTAGCGGGATCTGGGCTCTGTTCCCGTGTTTCCCCATGCCATGTGACTGCTCTTGCTCCTTTGACCCTGCAGATAAGCTACTGCTAAGGAAAGGAGGAAGTGCTACTTGGGTGGATGAATGTAGGCAAGTATCTCCGATTAAGTCCTGTGAATGACGACAGAAAGCCAAGGAGATAGACACAAAAACCGAGGTGTGTTAAATATACTACAAAAAGGACAAAACCCAGCTCCTTTTGGGTGGTGGTAGTTCCAAAAAAACACAAGCCTGGAAAAAACAGATAAACAACCAAAGCAAGAACAAAAAACCAAGACCCCAAACATAATAATTCAAGTTGGTGAGTCTAATCACAGCACACTTTCAGGGAGCTGGGTTTAGTCTATATTAGAATTGTATACTCTTCCCTTCCATCAACACGGAAGATTACTTTGCCTTCATGCCAAAGCTTCTATTTTATTAAAACTGGTTAAAACACGCTTGTCAGAAGAAAAGGAGCAAACATCATCTGGCTGCACAAGTTCTCAGGATGCTATTAATAAAAATATGGGAAGTTTACAAGCATTAAGAAAGATAACGTTGGCTTTGTCGAACTGTAGATAAGAACCCCTGCTTCTGGGCGTGCTTTACAGCAGTGATTTAAGGTCTACCCAAGCACCCAAACATGAAAAACTACGTATGGGAATTACAAAGCAGCATTGCAGATACATGGTCCTTTATGGTGAAAGTTCTTGCAAAGCTTCACATTTCCCAAGAAAGTGGATTCATTTTCCTGTCCAACTAGTTCTTGCAGGTTATGCTAGCTATTGGTAAGTGAGCCGGCGTCCCTAATATCTTATTTGAAATTGGATTCTTATGCTAAGTGGCTGAAGCAAGAAACAGGTTGCTCAGCAACCAAAATGCCATATGCACGTATACCAGCCATCTTCTGCTTCACGTTCCTCCACGAACACATTGCCAGAGTATGAATAAGTTACCTTAAAAGGTTTGCAACCAATTCCACTTACATTAAAACTAGAGCCTTTTTTGGGGGTGCTTCTTCAGAAGGAGAAAGATGATGAAGAGCTCAAAGATAAGCAGAGAGAACTGAGCCCAAGCAGGTTACTGGGAGAGGGGCCACTGCAAGCTAGAGCCTCGAAGCAGGTTTTGCAGTAGCATGCTGTGGTGTCAGACAGCAGAACAAGATCTCTGCAGACCATGGGAGAGCTGCTGCAGCAATTCATGAAAGAACAGGCCTGAGCAAGCTTTATCTGTGACTTGCTTTCTCTCCTTAAGCTGCACTTGGAATGGTGTCAGGAGCTAAATATCAGGAATTTTAACAGTGATGAAGTGGAACCATTTCCCATTTGCACGTCTATAATTTGCAAGAAACACCTTCAACCTTGGGTGAGCTCTGCCCAAACCCCCCAGAGCCAAGAGCTGCGACTTGCCGTCTTACAGGTTTATTTTTAGTTGCGGCAATGACCGTGCACGTTCCTCCAGAGCCAAGAGGCCGTGGGCACTGGGACACGGCACCTGCATCTCAAATAGCTGCCGGGCTGTCATGGCAAGGGAAGGGATGCCAGAGCCACTCGGCTGGCAATGCGGCCATGAAGCCCAAGCGGGAGCAAGCGGGAGCCTGGCCGGTGCTGAAGCAGCATGGCAGCTTTCCTCCCAAAGCCTAAAGCAAAATAACCCTTCTTTCTCTTCGCGATCACATGAGTCACCGCGTCCTCAGGCTTTAAAGAAATGACTATTTTTAGCAAGCTGTAAAAGGAGGCTGTTTTATTTGAGAACGGAGCCGCTAGCTGGCGGGGCTGATCGAACAGCTGGTTTGGGAAGTACTTCTGGATACCCCTGAATGCAGAGAGCACAGGCGAGAAGCAAGCGGCTGCGCTGATGCGAGCGTATGGGGGCTTCTCACGCACGTGGCGCATAAAAGCTAATTCATCCTGAACTCGACATCAAGGTGGTCATGCTGCGACTGGGGAAAAAAAAAATCACGGAGAAGAAACATTTTGCACCTCAAGAGGGAATTTTGCAAGCCACGGCAATGCTGCCACTTGTGTCCCTGTGAACTCCTAGAGCAGTGCAAGTGGCTGGGAAGCACCCATAAAGGGGCTCAGAGCCTCCGGTCCGACAAAACCTGCCGCCACTATAAAGACATCAGGATAATAAACAGCACTAGATCAAATATAAATCCTAAGGGCAGCCCAAAAGTAGCTTCTCCTGAGGAACAAACTCTTTTTCCTAAACGAGCAGGAATTTTTTTGGGGGGGAAGGTGATGAGTATGTATTTCTTATTTATTACGCTTTTTCTTATAATAAAATCTAGAAGTAATTTTGCTACCATCTAGCATTTCTAAGGATCTTTGTTATTAAATTCAGTGGTCTATCTCTTTATAACACACATTATCATCTGCAGAAATAATCTGGAATCAAGTTCGTCACTGGGACACCTACATGGAGATGTCTTCATTTCTGCGAGGTGCCTAAACTCCTTCTCCAGCAGAAAGCGAGAGTAAGGTGTAGCGTCATTAAAAACAGGAGTTGAGCATCGTTCAAGACTCCCTCGAGTCTCCTGCTTGGCATCCAACCACCGCCCCAGAAGGGAATGGGCTTCCTATAGGTATGTATAGTGTCTGCCAGTCCCTGTGGATGCCCTGGATACCCTCAAGCATCCTAAACGGTACTTAATGCAGGTGTTGGGCACCATGGCACTGGTCACAGCAGCCGGAGTGAGGTTTGGGTTACCCTCAAACCTAGTGACTGGTGAGCCAGGTTACCTGCTGGGCTTTGCTGGCTGCACTGGGGATGCTGAGGGTGGGAATAGAGACGTGGGTTTAGGACTTCCTATCTGGGGCTGAATTTCCCCAAAGGGATCGATTTTGGCCCAGTCTCAGGTTTATCTTACAGTTCTTCAAAATACACCAGTTCAATCTCATGGACCGGGTGCTACAGAGCCCACTTTTGGTTTTCAGTCGGGCACACACAAATGCTTTGTATTTTAGTTCACATGGTACAGGCAGCATTATTTGCTGCTGCTGGTTAAAACCCTACCTACAAACTGGCTTCTCCTACCCCCGTTATTGCTTACTGAACACATTTCCACTCTTGGTTCTTGGATCCTGGAGCAGGGTCCACCTCCATTTGCTCTGATCACAGCCAAATGCTCTGGGCTTCATTAATGCCTAATGCAATTTTATAATTATACTGGACTGTCTGCTCATTCTACTCTCGCTGAAGACAAGAAAACATGAAAAAAATAGTATCTGAATGCTGATTGTATCTTAGCTTCTACTGTTATTCCTTACGATGTGAGAGGGATTTTGTTTATTTCTACATATGCCAAATTGGATTTTAATTTATTCACCTAACTTTGCCAGAGGAAGAGCAGTTTAGAAATGTGGCAGAAGTTTAGGATGCATCCAATTCATTTCAGGTGGAAACTTCAATACTTTTCATAAACTTATAGAGGATTAATATAATATTTAAAGCTACACATAGTCTTGCTGACTACAAGGAAAACCAAATAGACCCAGTTTACTTGCCTTCACATGTCAGTACTCCTGGGAAGTTCTGATTGACAAGAACAAAAAAGTATATTCATCTAAGCTGTGAAATTTTGAAATTTA
Source organism: Theristicus caerulescens (assembly GCA_020745775.1). Taxonomy (NCBI): domain Eukaryota; kingdom Metazoa; phylum Chordata; class Aves; order Pelecaniformes; family Threskiornithidae; genus Theristicus; species Theristicus caerulescens. The sequence goes on along the minus strand of CM036559.1, from coordinate 120,681,134 downwards.
TTGACAAACATTTATTGATGCAAAAATCTATTTATGGCATCTAAGCTAATAAGATAGGGAGCTTTATAGCTTCAGAATGTATCTGCAATTCATCTCAACTTAAGTTTGTGTTGCAACTTCAAAAATTTGGATACACATTAGAAGGATAAACTTTGGTGTCGTGCTTTTCAAAACAATTTCCGTAGAGAAAGAAAAGCTGGAAGACAAAAGAGAAAATGTGAAGAGGAATAATTTGAATGATGCACAACACTTTATTTGCTGACAGTGCAGAACTCCTCTTTATGACTGACCCATTCCTGTAATCAAACCCAGTACATACCTCCAGAAGCAATAAAAGAGATGTTCAGAACAAACAATGTCAAAATGTTAAGAGTTCACAAAGTAGAAGTCCTAGCCTACAGTCATTTGTTAAGGGTATTTCAAGTGATTTTGCAACGGTTTCTTCCTCTTAACAGACCGTACAACTCCAAAAATGCAAACTAAGCGATAAAGATGAAAATTAGCAGAGGAAGTCAAACAGTAGGAAATCTTTTTTATGGAACAGCATTTCAAAACACTTAAACCAGTCAGTTTTAACATTAAGAATTTGGCATCTTTGTGCCTAACAGCTGATGAAGTGGTGCAAGGAGCTGGGAAGAGAGCCAGTGCAGTACAATTGATGGGGAGCTTTTGCTTTGGTAACAGGTTACAGCCCTTTTGGATTTAGCACAATAAAAGGAAGCCTATCCCAAGTTCCCATCCCTCCACCAGCTATTAAGAACACAATCCACACTAATTAGAAAGCAAAGGGCAGCAATTTCGACCCAACCCAAGATGGATGGCCAGGCAGCAGAAGTCCAACAGCAGTTCCTCCATCTTTGAAAGATGGCTGGTACGCTCAGCCCGAGGGAGAAAAACTCAGAAGTGAACATGCAGTTACTGACAGAAAAGCCTATCTCCTTTTTTTTTCATAAAGAAAGCCTACATCTACATCCTCTTTTAGTCCTACTTGTGTCGCATCACTCTCCTTGTCCTGGAGATAATGTCATTTACAGCTATTAACCAAAACCAACCTTCAACTGCAACTGGGAGCAGACAGGCAAGGACTGCAAGTCAAATGTCAGAGTAACAGGTATGCTGCAAAACACTTCTTTATTTAAGAAGTAGAACTGTGTTTTGCATTTTTGTCAGAATAGACCTCAATATATCAAGTAAAAGACACACCTGTAACTTAATCTTGATGTAACTGAAGTACAGAGTAAGTCTAATTGAGAAAGTAAGGCTGAGGGTCATGACTGGAAAAATGGAAAGATCTTCACGAGAAGATTTGTTCAACTGAAGATGCCAGCAGTCAAACCTAAACATCGATTATTAACACATGAAAAGGATGAGAGACAAACAGCCACTTCTTCTCCTTCCTTGTTGCCAGAGATTCACTTCCACCTAATTTAACCAAAACCTCAAAATCTGAGTTCTTATCTATGCCCCAATCCTTATCAGATACCAAGGCTGAAACTCAACTGACCAAACACAGACACCCAAATCAGAGTTAGCCAGCTGGACCTTGGTTACAACGAAAAAAAAAAGGTGATGTCTAATTCAGGATGAGATCAATTGTGCCATGGAAAGGCTTGGTTTTCCTCCACAGACTAACAGGAATCCACGGTAAACCAGGACAAACATAATGGTCTGAGGCTAGGCAAGACACATACTACCAGCAGACAACAAATGGTCTTCTGGTCTACTTCAGCCTTCAAAAAAAAAAAAGGAAAAAAAAAGAGAAACAAAGCTTTCCTCTTATCAGTCCATGGAGAACCTCGCCTCCTTCCCTCCCCACGGACCCAACAGTAACACTGGAGTTTGTGTGCTTCCCAAGAAATGCCCTCAGGACAGAAGATCTTGTGATCATCAAGATGACTCAAAATCCTACGAGCACAGCAGAAGAGCATTTTCTATGTTTCAACAGCATCAGATATCAAGGGCAAAAGTTAGAGTGGAAAACTTCAGCGGTTTAAGCTGGGACTTGTTTTATCTGTACCTTGGCCCACTTCCACCTTCAGATTTAGTCCAAATCTGACATACTGAGACAGACCAATATTACCTAGTTTGGGGAACATAGCCTTCAGCCACTAAATTGGCAAAACTGCATTGAGTTAATCTGCCTCATCATCAGCCCGGACAGCAATGCTGCTTGCTAATGAAGAGTCTCTGAAGCAGCACGGCACATCCTTTAATCCGCTGCCTCCCATGCGGAGGGCTGCCTCGTCCTGCCCGAGCACAGCCGCTCTAACCAAGCCTGGTTTCGCTCTGCCAGCGGGGTCCCACGTGCCTGGGAGGCTGCATGCTCAGGGTGGGTAAGGGCAGCAGCCGTGGTCACGCATGTGGTCTCTGTCCTCCTACGGAGAGACCGTATCGACTTCCCCGTTTGATCCACACAGCAAACCTCTGCCAACAGGTAGAACAAACGTTTGATAGAAAGTACAGATAAAACAGCAGCTGCTTTGACAGGCCTGAATTAATATCTAAGTTAACTACTGATAGCACAGCCTCTTCACAATACAGTAATTGAATGGTTAAATACTTCAATTCATAAACGCACACACATTTGATTTATTGGGCATACTCCCAATTGCAGAGGCATAACTGGTGGATATTAAAAAAAAAAAAGAAAGACCCCTAGGGTTATGTAAATCAGTCATGTATCTCTGGCAGAACTGCCTCCCAAGAACGCTCTACCGAATTTTTAATCAAAGTATTGTCTGAAAATACATGCCTTCTAAGCAAGGAAAATTGAATGGTATTCATCCATACTGTAAATGCATAATGGCATCCTTCTACTGTGAAGAAAGTGGCTTAGTTTTTTTTTTTTAAAAAGTATTCCAAAGATGCTACATGTTTGAAATATTAGATTAATATAGGAGCAGTACACAGCAAAATACTCCAACACCACATTTTAAAGAAAACCTTTAACGGACTCCATTGCAATTCATGCTGGAACATCCTCAAGTGCTACAGTATTCCAGCAGAGCTCATGCTCACCAAGGATTTATAGGAAGGAAGATGCACTTAACTGCAGGTTACTATAAAAGCAGACTGGGAGAATTGTTTAACCAGGGACTGGCATCGAGGCTGCATTCTCTCACCTCTCCTCTTTGGCACTGCCGCCACATTCATTATGACACAGCGCACAGAGAGACACAATTCAGGTGCAGTGTGCCTTAAAACATTATGATTTATATTTTTACCAAGGGTGAGACTCTTAAGGTTGTGCCTGCACTGCAGCCACTAGCACAACTGCAGCTCTTCTAGAAATATTTAAAGCTAGCTTTAAAGACGTCCTTGGCTGTCAGTAGTTTTAAAGAAGTCCTTGGCTAACAGTTCTTAAGTCAGGTGGGCATGTGCAGCTCAGCTGCACAACCTGCTTGAGAAACCAGACAAACGTTAATTCAGCCACTGCTCAGTTTTCAGTTGAAATGATGAAGCTAGACAGTTCAGACTGAATAGTATCATAAAGAGATCTGCTCACAGCCAGTATAGAGTCCTACCTTTGCACTTTAATGGAAAAAATAATAATAATATCCTCCTCTGATTAGCATCTCAACCCCCCTGCAGCTGCAGGGGGGGAAGCTGGGCCCTGACCTCTGCACCAGCTCGCTAATATTGTTTCCTTCCCAGCTTCAACTACCTGCATGATAGGCTATGGGAAGCAACAAGGCTGCACTGGTGTCCTGGCCACACAAGGTATTTTGCTGGCTGAGGTGTTAGTCAAGCACTGTTAGTGACTATTGTCAAACACTACATGTTTACTAACTACCAAACACTGAAAAATCTTTACTAGCAAAGTGTGGCAACCCACCAGCGAGTTTAACTCAAGAAGGCAAAGGCTGAGGATCTTCCCAGTGTGAAAAGCTGTTTGACCTGCAGCTATGAGATCTCAGACCACGCAGTCCTGCTTCCCAGGCACTTCCACTACTTTTCACCAAATATTTCACCACACAATGTCACTGCTTGGTTACAGCTCTCGCTTCTTGTAGCTGTTCTCTTAAAATGCAGGAGGCGATGTGCTCTGTCTGCTCCCCGGTTCAGCCAACTGGTGAGAACCACCGAACCAGGGTGTTGAAGTGGAAAGTTTGAATTTTAGCAGAAGAGCAGCACACCCGCTGCGCAGGAGCGTTTCGTTACCTGGAGTGTATCACAGGCGCTTCTTCGCTGCATCTCAAGGACAAGGTAACATCGCAGAAGCCCCACACTCCAGAAATAAACTCACCACGTGTCCCTGCCGGCACTCCCTCTTGATAAGTCTGTGTCCTTGCAGTGTTTTCAGCTCGATAAAAACTACTACTGAGCAAGTAAACAGTGTCTCAGAATACGCTGCTACAGACATGCTCCCAAGCACCTTTCACTTACCAGGTACTATAAAAAAACAAATTCTATTCTGAGACATAGGAAAGTCAAGCAGATGGCAGAAGCATGGGTTTTCAAACTGCTTTTCCCCCACATTTTATGTACAAAATGATCATAGCAGTTATTTTAAATCTGTGTGCAGGAACTATCTTAAGAGTCACGGAAGTAACTTGCCAAAATTCAGAAAAACAAATCCTCTCACCCAGATAAAAGAGGGAAACGTGCTCAGCTCAGTACTGGAGCCCCCCCAGCTAGCTTTCTGCCATCTTTTTCACATAGGATTGTGAAACACAGTAGCTTGCGTCCTGGAAAGCTACTCTGAACTGCTGAGCTTGCTGTCACAAGCATGTCAAGATATTTTAATTGATTGCCTCCTGGCTGTCACAGTCCATGCATAGCGTGCTTTTACCACCTCCAATAAAAGGATTAGGAACCAACCAGCGTGTGACAAGCTCAAGCAGAGGTACTTAACCTTTTCCACAATGTGCAACTAAGCTGTGGAAATCCTTGCCGTAAGATGCTGCGGACACCTGAAGTTGGCATGTGTTTAAAAGTGAATTGTTCGAGCTCATGGAAGAGAAATGCTAGAACGGTTATTAAATATGGAGAAACCACCTCCAGCTCCAGAACTTTTCAAGTTGCAAATACTTGGAGACTGGGAGACAGTGCCAAGGGAGTGCCACAATGAACTTGCTCGATTTTGTGTCCTCTTCCTTAGATACCTTCCCTTGGCCACTGTCAGAGACAGGACACGGAGTTTCGATCTGACCCACTATACCTGCTCCAATACTGTTATGTTATATATCCGCAGCAGGTATTTATTCTATACATGCTATTAAAAAAGTGAAATATATTTTCTAATATAGATAGGAATTCGCATCACCCAAACAAAGAGACATTTCAACTAAACTGGACTGTTGTAGAAACAAGCATTGAGCTAATCCAGCCTAAAAGATGCGGCCCACATTATGGAGCTCTGCAGTGCCTGGGTGAGCACACTCCTACACTGTCTGTTCAACGCAGCTGGTATCACATCATTTACTTCACAATCTTGAGTATGTTACACTTCAATTATTTACTAACACTGCTTTTAGGAAGCTAATGTTATTTTTTCTCCTTTTCTGAATGCGCCTCATCAGAAGTTATATCAATTTAGATCTGAAAAAGGTTAAGAAAAAAAACCCTGAAGAGTTAAAACATGAAGACAATATAAATATGTACCCTCCCTATGCACTTGATGGGCAGATGGTGTTTGCTTAGATTGATGGTATCTACCTGGAACAACATAAGCAGACGTTGGCTATGCTGCCTCACCATGAAGGACTTTAGCTAAGCCGTTCACATTAAAATTCAAGCCGACAGAAAAATATTAAAACATGAGGCTGACATAAGGTTTCTAGTTTACAGCAAACAGAACTTGTGGCCAATGTTCCTTAAAATTTTAAAAGTTAATCCACTGAAAAAAATGAGAAGCCCCCTTGGCGCAAGTTTCTCAGACAAATGCTCACGTGCAACTGATGACCACTGAGCATCTTTGTTACAGTTCAGGTAACGTAAGGAACGCCGACGCTGTTCTTGCAGCTCTGTCTGGAAAGGGACAGCCCCTCTGGACGTCCAGGAGGAGCAACGTCCTCCTTTAAAAGAAGCACCTTTTTTGCCATCTTTCTTTGGTCGATGACTCAACCAGAAAGAACGTGCCAGGCGAAAAATAAAATCTCCCTGACTAACACGCTTTACCTCTAGCCTAAAGGTACAATTTCCAAGAGCAAGCGCCTTGCTGTCTAAGCCAGGAGTTTAAGCCTTTTTTGATTAGTTGACTCATAAGCATTTTTCAGAAAGAGGTGGTATCTACACCATGCATATGCCTTTACCAAAACACATTTTCTTACACAGTCTCCTTGAAAGAAGTCCACAGAAATCTCACGGGTGCTAGGGCCACAGATGGAAAACGACGGGTGAGCCCTTTTGATTCTTCACCTGATAGGAAATCCTGAAATAGTCACCAATTAGGGCAAATTATTTCTTCAAGGAGTCTTATTTGCAAAGGCTGGAGACTCTTCTACAATGAGCAAGGAGCTGACATGCTAACTGTTTTATGTTTGATTAGTCTGGGAGAGGTTTGGGCAAGAGACCAACAGAGGAAAGGCTTCATCTCAGTAGCACATCCAAAAGCCACCAACTTGCTGGAACGGCCATAACAATACTTGCAGTCAGGCAGTTTCTTCCTCTTTCTTCTTTTTTTTTTTAAAGAACATTTTGCATCTTAAGCTACGTCTTACCAAAGTGAGTCATTACTGAGATACAATCTCCAAAACACACTGACTTAATGTGGCTGAGCTGGTGGCAGCAAAGACCTAAGGTACAAATGTATTTTCCTGACGGAGCTTGAAAGAGATGCTGATTTTAAAAAATTAAGACTCATAACTGTTATAGAAGATTTATTGCATGCAAATACAGAGACATGTCCAGAGACAGATCAGCTATTCCTGTTCTCTTCAGCTGTCCAGGCCAGCAGATGGGCAGAACTTCAGATTTACCTCCAACCTCAGAGCTAACAGGCACTACTGTCTCCTCAGATTACTGTCTATGCTTTTTCTAAGAGGACTTTTGGCTACATTTTAGTGACTTAATGACTGTACAAAAAAATCACCAGCAAGTACTACAGAAATAATAAAACCACTTCTTTTATACCTTGCCTGAATAACATCTGTAGCTACGGAAGAGTGATTAACATGCATAGCCTAATGAGACCCTCCACTGCGTTCCAGTCTACTTGCCCTTCTTCTGAATGAAGTCACCAAACCCAAACTAAGACCTTTGCATCAGGGCAAGCCCAGCTCCTAAGAGAGGGAGTCACAGCTTTTATCTGCACCCAGCTTAGCTCTGTACAGACAGAAGTTAGACCATGCAACAGGTATTGCAGTTTTTCTGGGAAACAAGAACCGACACCGTAGACCTAGCTTCTCAAACAAGACAAATTACTCATGTTGGATGGCTGCATGCTGCCTCTAAGTATTCATGAGGCACAGTTCAACCCAAAGGAGTGTCCCATACAAAACAGCAACAGCGCTGGAGAGTCAAACTGCTTTTGCTTGTACTGCAAGTTTCTGTTGGATAAATAGGTCAAGTAACTACAGCTTTATCTAATACCTTTTGCCTAAGTGACCTAAAGAGCAGGGGCATGGAGGGAGACCTTCCTTCCACCTCCATTCCCATTTTGCTTTTCTAAGCCATGTGTGAAAGACGGCTCCAGCATACCCTCCCTCGGTGCAGGCTGCTCTTTCCACTCGTCCTCTGCTCAGGTGCAACAAGCACCAAGCTCCATCTCCCCTGAAGGACTACAACACCGGCTCCAGGCTCCTTCAGCCTTTAATTATGCTACAGTTGACCTTTTCAACCAACACACCTTTTCTCCTACTCGTGAAGCACCAGCGCTGAAGCGAGACAACAAGTTTTAAATCGCTCTAATAGAAGTCTCTTATCTCAAAGCAGGTTCTACCTGCATGATCCGTGATGTTACTGCCTCGTCCAATCTTTCCCCAGTAACACAAAACTTAAACTATTAATGTAATTGAACAGTTTGTTTAGGTTTTCTGGAAGGAACAGAAGATGAAAAAAATTTCTGGAGTCTCCTGAAGCATTAATACTGCATAAACTAGTTGGAGTTCTGGTTCAACACTTCCACTGTGTTTGTTCAAATGTGGAGACTGCAAAACATATAAATATGAAATATGATGGAGAAACAGAATAAAAAAAGCTACAAGGAAGAAGACAAAAGGCTGTATCTGATTCTAGTTCAGACGCATTAGATCTTATCTTCTCGATTTCAGAGGAAGAAGCTAACCAGTCAAAATGAACTGTTGAACAGTGGACATCATGCACCTGAAGTGTTCTTTTAATGTGTTTCCTGCCACTAGGGACTAGAAGTTTCCACCGCAGGCTGCTAATGAAGAGTCCTGATTTAGAGTTTTCTGGCAGTAGTGCTCTTGAGTGGAAACTGCTGCAACCAAGTTAAAGAGGGCTTAAAATACGGGTGCTAGAGCAGCTGCCACAGCACCTACGGGTGTTTTGAACAGCCTTTGGAGGAAACAGAACAAGCCAGCTCATAACAGATAGAGAAATGTGATGCTTTAACTTTAAATTTTCATTTATAGTGTGTTGTTATCAACTTATCACACAAGAACAGTGACGACTTGTGAGCTTTAACAGCATGCTTCTACCTCATGTACACTTCATACTATGTATAACATATGTGAGCACCCACTCTGAAGTCCAGCCTACAGAGTTAGCAGTATGGGTGCTTCCACATAAACAGTTGCCTTAATTTTCTAACTCTAAGCTAGTTACTGCAGTAAGGCAACGAGTGCGCAGTGGAATAATCAAATCCTGATGCCGATTTCCAGGGAGGGTCAAGGTTCACTCTGCCCGCTGGACAGCCAGTGGGTATCTGCACGCAGGCAGCACAGTTGATTTCAAGACACAAAACATATTGTAGTAAAGGAACATCTCAAGTGTTCTTCCATGCTGGATGACATCCAACCAGTGTCAGGTAGAATATTTAGACAGCGTGTAGGTGCTCCATTTCATTAGAGGTCTAATCAAATTTCTAAATGCTAGAACAAATTACTATTTCCACACCTCTAATCAGCAACGAGGGTGCTTTACTGAGAAGAATGTCAATCAACTCGGAGGGAATATTTTTTTATTTTTTCAGTTAATAAGGATAATTACATTAAAACAGACTTCGAACCATATGGCCAAAACCCCTCCAGATACATTTAGCCAATAATGTAACTATATTCCCTTCACCACATTCTAAGGCAGGAGATATTAAACATATTTACAAGCACATGCTATTAAATTAGGTTCAATGCTGTTAAGATACTGTCTTATTAAATAGTTTTTAACTGCACAATTCATACAGAGGAGAGAACATATGCTGGCTTTCAGTTGTTTTGCTGGTATCACCCAGAGCAAATCCAATGCAGTAATAAACAGCCCAGAGACAGATAAAAGATGATTTTGAGTAAGCAGCCCTGTACTGCTCTAAGAATGGCTTACACCAAGACAGCTAGTACTTCTTCACTACCATCAACATAACTCTGTTTTACTTATGTTGTGTGGAATTGCTCAGAAGCACAAATTCTTAATTCCCAAGTAACCTACAAGTCACATTTCATGTTCATTTTTGTGTGAAAACATTAAGTAAGGAGTCATCCCTGCAACCATTCCTCCCTTCTAAGGAAGAATTTAATTGATCCTTTAAAGTATCAATTGGCTCTAAAAGAATTTACAATTCTCTCTAGTTTCATGCCAAAACTAAGTTCAAATTTAATATACTTTAAAACAGATAGATACACAATTATGCATTTTGATTCTGAAGTGCAGCAATTGAGACATACTGGTTGTATTTACGAGTTTATTGCTCATTCTGAATACATGAAAACCTGATTTTAGAGTCACCTTTTACTTTTCTTCCAAATGTCTTCTGCACTTGAAGAGGTAATAGAGACCTATGGCTCCACATAATTCTCAAGAATGCGATTTCTCCTGGCTTTCATACATGTTAACCTAACATTTGTGTACGTTGGAAGACTTAAACCACAACCCAAAGGGTGGTCCACACACTGGTCACACAACATGGAGCAGGTCCATGAGGTACTTATTTCTTGTGTGATGCAGGCTTATCCCTTCAGTTCCAGCCTACTCACAACACATGAAGCCAGGAATACTTCATATTCCTCTCCGTTATTATTTTTTTTCCCACCTGATCCCCTGAGGAAGGGGACTCCAGGTAGCCTCACGCTGTCACCAAGTTCACTAGGTTGGGTGCTGAGCTCAGAATCCATTAGAAATCCATTGCTGGTCTAACAAAACAAGATGCTTGCCTTGAGAGAAATACGAGAGAGTCATTAACAAGGAAAAAAAAAAAGGTGTTTAATCAGGAGATTGTATCTGTTTATTTATCTTACTCTAATTCAGGTAACTCGGGACGTTCAGGAAAGATTTAAGGTGTCCTTCTAGATTAAGAGCACTGACTTCCATCTCTTACCCTCAGCACCATTACTTATACCATGTTCAGCCCCTCCCTAACTTAAGTACCACAAGTACCATGCCCTAGAAGAAAAAAGCCTGTGCTTCAAACCATCTTACTTTCAATTTAAATAAGATGCGAGAAAGAAGATATTTGAATAAATCAATAGTTGATATGGTCTATACCAAGAACAAAATAGTTTCTCAGCGTCCTAAACATGCAATATTAACTATCATCTACGCTGGTATTTTGCCCCAACTGATAGTTATCCAATGTCTGATATGCAAGAAGCATCCTATAATAAACATTTGAAACTAGTGGTTAAGAGAGACATTTAAAATTAATACCCCTTGATCACAGCCTCCCTTATTATCAGTAACACTAGTTTGCCCAGGGTGGCATACCGAGAACCCCATAAAATTTCTTGAACTATCCCTAACACATTCAATGGACTGACTGATAGATAAACAGTCAGAAAAAAATTGTTTGCAGAGCATATCCCTCTGTATAGCATAACCTCCCTGTAATGGAATTTCACAAGATACTTGAGTCATCTGCATTACGCTCCCTATAGCTTCTACTTAAAGCGCACAGACTACCAGGCTGGGCTGCAGAGCCAACAATGGGAAGGACCTCTGCATACAAACAGGAACACCTGCAAAGAACAGAGAAATTAAACAGCATAAATTATTTCCATACAGGTTTTTCCAAAGCTGATGATATGCAATTTCTCATTAACTGAGGTCTCCCTCCTGACAATTCGAATTTCTTTTCTATTGAAAAATGCCGCTTTTCCCCCCAGTCTATCCTGACCCACTTAGACAAAAGCCAATATTAAGCCTGGCCAAGCAAACTGTTCTTGTGATCCCTTCTTATTCTCCAGCCCTGGAAATGGAAATCTGATAATAAAATTTCCAGACCAACTCCCCTAGCTATGCAAAGCCAGAGGAGAATTATACCACTATCTTCTCTCGCTCAAATCTCCCTAGCCAGAAAAAAAGGTTCAAATAAGAACCAAACGAGTATTAACAGCTCCCTTGCCAGAGAGGAAAAACCAAGGATGCTTAACAAACCATATTATTTTTTTCAGATTTCAAAACACCGCCATTTAAAGAGATGTGAAATTTGAAGCACTAATTAAGTAATATGCATAAATTTAAAGCAAATGCTCACAGAGTCCACATCTCCAAACCACAGCCTGCGATTTGGCTAATGCAATGCACCACTCCTACCAGCAGCAGTAAGTCTTAACAGAGGACAACCTCCACGCTTGGCTAACTCACTCCCAACACTAAACCTCAAAGTTTCTTTTGAAGAAAATCCTCCTCCCCACTTTCTTTCCTTTCTTGCCTCCACTCCCTCCCTGTAATTCAGGGAAGACTGTGTTTTTGCTTTTGTTTTTTTAAATAAAAGTGACTATTCTAAATGAGCATGGTTCCTATGAGGCCACCTCTTACACCTTTTCATTGCAAAACAGCGCCCTTCACCCGAGGTTCATTTCACTCATGCCACTCTCATTACAGGTCTAATGAAAATTTAATAGTTCTGCCTTCTCATTTTCAGCACATAAGACTAGAAAGGTACAAGGAAAATTTTTTACACTAGTTTTTAAGGCAAAAGTGGAAGAACCCAGTAACCCTCAAGACCAGCATACACGTGCAAAGAGCAATAGTGCTCTCTGATTCCAGGCAACAAAGCCAATAATTACACAGGAGGGTGGGAGAACAATTACTTAAAAGGGTCAGACTCTGAAAAGATACAAATTACTGCAAGACTCGTGAGGATGGGAAAGGAGAGAAGCCACAGTCATCTCTGGGTTTTCACTGCATTTATTTCACAGGAAAGAATCCTGTTCTTTAAGTTGTTATTTTTTTTAACCAAACCTTTCCAGAAAAAGTAAGAACAAATGAGGGTGAGGGGCCCGTTGCTGACAATCCTAACTGCCCTAAAAGGTTGGGTTTGTTGCTCTTAGTTTATAGCTTAAGATTTTGGACCCTCAAAGACCCATCTTCTCCCTCGAGCTGTGCACGCAGGATTAGTGGATGAGTGGCCCAAGCTGGTTTCACCACGGCAGCGCTCCGGGGGACTGGAAGACACAAACACGGAAGGCAGACACCATGTTTTACACAACAGAAAGTTGCTAAAATTAGAGCCGATAAAAACAGAGCTAGGTTTTCATGCTGGAGTTCGCAAATGACTTTGGCAACTCCTTTAGAATGAGGCACATTGGAGATTTAAAGTCATCTAGGCAACTGTGAATTAAGACAAATACAGCATGACGAGACTATTATTAAGAGCGGTCAGACTACGGAAGACATCACTTGATTTTACAAAATAAGATTCTCTGTGACAGTCAAGTTTGTTGATCAGATTTCCAAAGCCAACTACACCATGCAACTCAATGACAAAGATGCTGCATTGTGGAAGACCCAAGGTGTTTTCCAAGCAAAGGCACAGCAACTTTCATTTGCTTGTGTGCGGAATAGATTGAACCAGGTTGACTTTCCTCAAAATAGTCGAGATGTCCTTGAAAGGCCTCTTGATTTCTACAGAGCAGGTAACAGCATCTCCATGCACCTTCGTGACTCATGGTGACACATATTTTAGCTTACACAGGCTTATGAGACCTGACATTAGACTATTTTTGGTTCACTTTTGGGCTACTTTCTTACTCACCCACACAGAACAATAAAGTGAATGAAAGTGTCTCTTCTTTTTTTTTTTTTTTGGATATGACCTCAGCTCCCCGAGTCTAGGCTAGTGCTATTGTAAGTACCACATCATTTAATGTTCAAACATTTTTCTATCTTAAAAGTAGGTGCTTTTTTTGACAGCACCAGACCTAGAACAAATTCTTCCATAACCTCACACCTCTGGACACTTTAATTTTCCAGGCTAAATGTATTTATGCCCATTTTACATCCATCTGCTCTTGAGCTAATTTCTCCTCACTGGCTCTTACCATCAGATGTATTTATAGACACGGATCATAGCCCCTCTCAGCCTTTGTTTCTGCTGGATTAAAAAACCAAACTCTTCTAGTTTCCTTCTGCAAAATCAGTACTCCGTTTCTCCCAGCACCCACCCAGCTCACCTCTGCTCCTGTTTAACCAGGGTCCATCCTTCCCAGCTTCCCTCCTCCCCAACAACACTGCCCTGCAGGGTGACAGCAGGCTGCTGGTCCTCCTGCACGCCGGCATCCTTCTCCCTGCTCCTTCCAAGGAGCTGCTCTTATTAAAAGTTATGAGTAACACATAGCCAAGCCTATAAGTCTTACATTTCATACCACTGGATTTCACCCCACTTCTAACTACGCCAGCACACAAGGTCTCACAGCTTTCTATGAAACGTTCTGCTCTTTCCCTGGACCAGGAACATTTGCCACTTTTGCCGTGTGTACATCTTTTAGAAACAGTCACACTCACATCGTGATTTGGGACAGTGTTAAATCACATTAGTTTCAAAAGTGATCCTTTGAAAACCCACTGGTAGTCTCCTCTCAGCACAGTGACTTCTCCTGTCAGCGTGGCCCACTACCATCCCCACTCCCCCCAGTTCCCAATCACTCCTCTATAATTAACAAGAAAAGAAAAATAGACAAAACGTGTCAGATCAAAGGTCCCTATTGCCCAGTAACCCGTCACTGCCAGGGGGCAATAGCAGAGGTGTAACAGCCAGGAAAGCATACAGAAACTGTACCATAAAGTGTTGCTATTTCCTATTTACAAGTCTCGTTTAATTTTTCTGTTGCAAATTTGCCCAAATACTTTTGAAACCCACTTAAACTTTGTGGTGTTTAGAACATCTTGTGTTAGTGAATCCCAAAGTTTAATTTGAGCTGACTCGCTAGTGCAGCAAGTTCAACCTCTGACGTTACTTCAGATGTTTAATGAATGAAGCCTAGTTTTAGTCCATCCAAAGCTTTTGGAAGAGGACACTCTAGCAGATGTCTTGTCAACAGAAGACTACTACATTAGTCTAGCATGACCTACTTTTGGTGGTATCATGTCATACATATTTTTTTCATTTATCTGTACGCATTTCCATCAAAATTTGCTTTAGTAACTTGTATAGTACTGACACTCGTGCTAAAGGAGGAGACTGGCATGGGGGGATAAGGAGCACTGGAAATTATGTCCATCATATTGATGGCTATTTCCCTCTCACAGGACCACTCTGATTGGGTAGGTCTACGAAAAACAGGAACAGATCCTGGATTTTATATACCTTTATCTAGGACTCCAGCACAGAGACCGGCTCAAGCCAGGAGGGTCAGCTAAGCCGGGTTCACTTCCACCTTGCCAACGGCGATGGATGCTTATAAACTGCACTCCCCCATCACCCATTTTGCTGTTGTCCTTGTATCTCCCTCAGTGAAATCTAGCACAAAACAAATATTTAATCCTGGAACCACGTTTATACTCAATTTCTTTTCTATCCTACCGACTTGCATGTACATGTAAAAAGAACCTTTGACTTCATATGCTTTGCAATTTGCAACTAAGCTTGAACAGTTGGCAAACTCTCCCTGCTCCTCCATTTCCTGACATATCAGGATTTTTCCATCCCCTGAAGACTTTTTGCTTATTCCTAAAAGCCTTCCTGAAGCAGTTATTTGTCCAAAGAAATACCGAGCCCTTCCTATATATTCTCTTCTTGCTTGCTTGGGCTATTGATTCTGTTCAGGCAGGGGAACCTTGGGTTTCCATCAGGCTCCAGACCCCCTCCAGATTGACACCCGGAGCTCCCCTGCCCAGGGACTCCTCCACATGCTGGATTTCAAAGGTGAGAGCTGGAGGCTGTCCTGGTTACTGCAATGCAGTGACTCTTGGCCACCTCTAGGAAAGACTTGGCTACAGCACTCGTAGGCCATTTTAAGCACTTTTCCATATGGATATGCCACAGTTTTGTTACAAAGCCTGCCCATCAATCCCACGAACCGGAGCTACTCATCTTGTTTTGCTCATTCTTCCATTTATTTTAAGCTGAGTCAAAGCAATAGCCTCACTTGTCTGTTCAACAAGCTCACTCGCCAAATCCAAACCAGCATCACCTATTACTGGTTGTCATTTTTTTTTTCTAAATCAAATAATGACGTAGCTGTCATATCTATGACTGTCTAGGCCCTTCTGATTAGCAGCAATTGTTCTGCAAGTAGATCTGGTTATTTAAAGTGTCCTGTAACAATAAACCCAACCGGAAATTGTATCTTTTTAATATGAAAAACCTTCCTCATAGGCAAATTTAACCCATGGATCCTTATCAAGTTTCTAGTGCTACCATAATAGAACTTTCCGTAATAAAACATAACTTTGAGTAATTTGACATTAGGTGAAACCTAAAGTGCTGCATCTAGCTTTTCCTGTTTCCCTGTTGAAAGAGAAACTTACCTTCACCCATGAGAATCCAAAACCTGCTGGACTATTTCAAATTTCATTATACGCCACTGAGTAGAAAGCTTGCTTTGCCCCTTATAATTCTGACAACAGCACTACCTAAACTGCGAGTGTTCAAGTGGCTTCAAATAAAGACTGAAGACTGAGGAGGGCAGAAGAGATTCAACATGTTTTAAGGCCAATCATTTTTCCAGTATGTTATCACATGAGCATTAAAAAAAAGAACACCACCATCAAAAGAACAGATGAGGCAGCACTTATCTGAAGATTATTACTCTGAGACTCAGGTCAAATTTGCATCTCACTTCCACCAAGCCTTTTTTTTTTTTTTTCCTGTTTTCTACTTCCATGCCTGCCAATGAAGTGCAAAAGGTTAAAATTTACAGTGATTTTTATTATACCAGCTTTTAAATAATTACAGATGTAGTCAGAAGCTTTGTACTTCTATGTTTATTGTCCAGCGTAAACACAGATGCAATGATGTCCTAGTACAGCCACCGCAAGCACAAAACACCTACATTTCAAGAGGGTTTCACAGGCTGTCGCTCAGTCTCTTTTTTCTTCCCCAGTTTTGCAATGAAAATAGCTGAAATGACCACAGACAAAGCAGGACAGCACTGAGCTGCCTTCCTCAACAGACCCAACTGAGCGCCTATGTTTTAACATCATCCTCCCTACATTACTTAAAAAAAAAAAAAAAAAAAAATCCAATCTAGCAAGTTTCCTGTTACCAGAAAAGTAACATCTAGTCCTGTCTCCCCCCATCCCCCACTGATATTAAAGAGGTGTACAAAAAAAGTCCTAACCAGCAGGATGAGACTTCAGCTTCAAAAAAAATTCAATAATTTAAATTTAATTTTAGATCTACAAGTGCTGCCAAGCACCACTTTATTTGTCAACAAAATGTTTTGATTATTTGGCAGAACAAAGCAAGCTCCCTCCCTGCTTTCTCCACAGACATATTTGGCACCGGTTAATTTGTATGTCTTTAGACATATGTCAAGTCTGAAGCTGTTTCAGGCTTTAACCCCGCAGAACTTCTCTCTTTTAAGTACTTGTTTTTCTTAAAGCAGTAACAGCAACAAGTTAAAGCCAAGAAGGGATTCGATCCTGCAACGAAACAGTTAAAAATCAGACTCTGCTGATGTGTGCTTCTCTGATCCATTACATTTCTCGCAAGCTGAGCTAAGAGCTGAGCACCAAGTATCAACTGTAATATGATCCAAGAGTTTATGGAAAAAATAACTGCACATACCAAGCATGCACATTTAATAAGATTTTGTTTCCATTAAAATATTCGAGAAACACGATTTTTAAGATCTGCTTCTCTCTCTGACCGATTTTTAACGTTTCTCCTCCCCCCTCCCCTAAATACACACCTCCTTTCCAAAAACCAAACCCTTCAAAAAAAAAAAAAAAAGAAGAAAAAAGCAGTCCTACTGCAGGGAAGAGAGGCTTGAAAAACAACTTTGATTGGCACTTGGCCTGACCCACAGAGGAAGAAAAACAGTTTTTGGACAAAGAGCGCAAATATTTGAGCTCATTGACTTACAGGCTTTCTTAGCATTTGCAAGAACCAACCTGGTGCAAAAGTCTATCGGGAGGGATTGAATTAAAATAAACCCCAAAACGGCACCGCATTCATCTCGGGCGCTCGGACTCGGTGCGTTTGCACAGCTCAGCAATTTTAATTCATTTGCACTGGACAAACAAAAAGCACCTCAACTCATGCTCCCGGTTGAGCAGATGTCGGGAGGGGGGGGTAAAGCGACTGCACCCCTCCTGAGCCACGGAGGGTCCCCGCAAGGGAGCTGCGGATAGCTGTGGGGATGGGGTTGGGGGGGGGGGGCAGGGGCTTTTTTGGGGGCTTTTTGAATTTTTTTAAAGCTCTGATTTCGGATGCCCCCGCACAAAGGCTTGACGGAGATGGCGGTGATGAATTTTGCCGGGGAGATACGTGGATAAACTTTCCAAGCGCCGCTGGGCCCCAAAGTCACCCCCCCCCCGCCTTCCACGGCACCGGGGGAGGTCAGCCGCCCCCCAGACCCTCGGGGCGGGCGAGGGCAAGTGACAGCCGTCCCGGGGGAGGGAGGCGATGGGGGTGCGGGACGGGCACCCCTCCGCACCCCCGGGGCCACATCCCGCCTGCCCCGCGCCCCCCGGCCCCCGCCTCCCGGCAGGCCCCATCCACAGCCCCGCACCGCCCCAGGTGCCCCGCAGCGCCCGCCCCACCGCCGCCCTACGGCCCCTTTCTCCTCACGCCGCTGCCCCCGGGTCTCTGCCCCGCTCCCCCAGCCTCCGCCCCCCGCCTCACAGCGGGGTCCCCCCCGCCCCCGGTACCTGTCTCGGCACCTTCCGGCAATTGCCGCACACCCGGTACTGGCCGGCGGCGGAGGCGGCGGTGGCGCTGCCCACGGTGCCGGAGCCGAGCCGGTTCATGGCGGCGGGGAGCGCGGCGCTGGCCGGGCGGGGAAGGGTGGCTCCGCGCCGCTCAGCAGCCCGCGCCGCCGGCCGCCCCCATCCTCCAGCCGCGGCCCCAGCACCTCGCTCCGCGCCACCGCCCCCCGCGCACACCCCTGCGCGCTCCGCCAATCCGCGCCCGCCGCCCCGCCCACCGCCGCCGCGCCCCGCCAATCCCGGAGGCCGCCCGCCGCCGGCCAATGGGGAGCGGCTGCTCCGGCTCCCATCTCCGGGCAGCCTCCGGACGGGGGCGGGGGAAGGGGCGTGGTCACCGCCGCGGAGGGGCGGGGCCGGCCGCGTCTCTGGGCAGCGTTGGGGAGAGGGGCGGGGCCGGCGCGCCGGCGCGTGCCTTCTCCCGGCCAATAGGGTGGCTCAACGGGCGCTATGCAAACGAGGTGCGGGAGGCCCCGCCCCCGGAGCGGGGGGCCGCGGCCCGGCGGGGGCTGCGCGGGAGCGGCGGGCAGGGGCAGGGGCGGGGGCGCCGGGGGCCGGGGCTCCCCCCCGCCGGCCCGGCCGGTCCCCTCGGGGCTGCTCCCCTCCAGGGCGGTCCCCGAGGGGGCCAAGTTTGGGGGCGCGGAGCAGGGCAGGGCGAGGGGTCACCGGTGCAATGAGGTGCGGGCCTCAGCCTCCCGCCCCGCCTGGCTGCCGGGGCCAGGCCTCGGCCCAGGCCCAGGCCCAGGCCACCCTCCCGGAGTACCCCCTCCCGGAGTACCCCCTCCCCAAAGCCGCGGATCCGTTAATCATGGTGAGGGTGCTTGCTGCTGCCGGCCGAAGGCGTCCGGGGCGGGGGGGCTGCCTGCAACAGCAGCCGCTCACAGGCGGCAGCTTGCACATGTAGGGACAGGACTGCCCTGCTGCCAGGCAGAGCAGCATTAGGTATTTGCTTTAGGGGAAGTTGGGAACGTTGGGAGCGCGCATGCGAGCGTGTGTGTGTGTGTGTGTGTTTGCCTCGGGTCGCCGGGATTGTTAGAAATGATGAGTCAGGTTTTCTAGGCTCCATGCTAATGCACAGAGATGGAGTGTGTAATTAGGACAGAAACAGATCTATAATCTGCAGCCTAGGATAGCTGGGGTATAAACCTCTTTTTTACATCATAGCATCACTGCAGTTTTCCTTGTTTGTGTGCTCTTTAGCTTTAGATTTTAAATATGCATATACGGGCTTTAATGTGAGTAGTCCCTCCGACATCAATAAAAGTTTGTTTATTAAATGTCGAGCCTTATATAATTCCTGTCTTGAAAGATGATGGTGTAGAAGGATTTGATTTTGTTATGGAAATGGAATGCTATCACCCTACGAAATTTCTAGGAAGATTTGGGGTGTTACATACATTGTTTTCAAGGTTTCTCCTGGCAAAACAGTTGTAAATCAGCTGCTTGAGAACTGTGATCTGCTTTGCCTGGGAATACTTTCTATTTCTTCAAAATAATTGTGTAATTTAGTCAACTGGCTGGCTAAAAAGGGCACAATGCAATTAGTAATTTACATCTCTTAAAGGAGACTAATTGAACCTAGATCTGACTGTCTTTGAGAACTGCTGAAAAGTTTCTCAGATCAGACTTCACCACTGTAAGTAAAACCACATCCACAGCAACATCCTCCTCCATCCTTCCCCTTCCATCCGTTTCCAAAGGGATCTTTTCCTGAGGCTGAGCTGCCTTCAGCAGATGGGCACACTGTGGACTCTGCTATTGCCAGTCAAGTCAGTATGGAATGCATCCAAATGTTACAGTCACAGGCAGCCATACAAAATGCTTGGAGAGAAATAAATGGAAGAGTTTGGTTTTTTTTTTTCCCAAGCAGTATAGTAGAAATGACATCCCAACGTGAGAAAACAATTTGCTAGAGTGGAGGTACTTGCTGTGCCATGTCTGCATCCCACATACTACAGGATGGTGCTGTTGCAGCTGAAGTGACGAAAGCCAAACAGCTTAGTTCCATCTTCTAATCTGAATGTAATGCTAAAATGTAAGTAAGCAACATGAATGATGTAAATGGCTTTTTATTTATTGCTGAACTCCATGATAATGTTATCTGAAATGAGAAGTTTTAAAGCAAACAAAAGAGGTTCGGAGTTATAACCACAAGTAATGGAGAGACGACTCTTCAGCTCAAGTAAGATCACTTCGAGTCATTTGCTGTCAAGGTGCCTGGTTCAAAACTCAAACCCATTGGCAAGGATGGTAGCAGGCAAGTTTGAAACACAGGTATGAGAATGATTTAGATTGAGTTACTCAATATTTAACATTGGAACGTTGGCAAATATTCAGATTTTAGTAATAGCATCCACTCATTTATTTTATTTCCACAGTTGCAAGTACACACGACTGGGCATCCTCAGAAATGTGGTTGGGTCCTATTCCTCTCCACTGAAATTATTCCCACCTTGAGTGACAACTTCAGACCTTTCGCAAAGCCCATTAAAAACAAGAAAAGTTTCCATTAGCCAAGTGTGAAAGTTAAGCTGACTTGTAGAGCAGTTTAAAATTTGAGAAATTTGATATCTAGTCTCTGTTCTCCCACAAACTTCTTGCAATAGGGGGTGGGACATGTATGCCCAGATGCCTGAAGTATGTGGTTGACTAACCCTCACTTAAACCATAAGCACTTAAGTACCTTTGTGGCTCCCAGTCTTGCCTTTCAGTACTTTAGTATCTGAGAAATGTCATGAGAAACATAAACTTTGGAAGTGTTTCATTGTTTTTGGAAACAATACAGCAAATGGAAGTTGCCTAAAATCCTTTCCTGCACCCAACAAAAATTCTCTTGGATATCTTTTCTGAAGTTCATTTTTTCCTCTACATTTTCTTTCTATAAAGAGTTTTAATGCATAATAGAGATCAGAATTGTACCTAACAGGGCCAGATGTAGTGCTTATCCAGCATCGGTATTTGATAATTAGTGTGTAGACTAGAGACAATACCAGAATTTTCAAAGCACCTGAGCTCTGTCTAGATGAAGTGTTTGGAAATGAACTGTTGGGATCCCTGTGGCAGCAATCCTGTAAAAAGCCATGTATGTGCTCAGCTTATGCCATCTGCGGAGCCCTGCTGCCTGCAAAGACTTGTGCATGTGTGCCTGATTGTAAGCTCTTGGCTTGTTCCGTTTGAGTTAAACATGTGCATAAGTTCTGCAGAGTAAAACCCTCTTTTTGTACAAGCTGGCTTCTCGGTGAACATATCCGCATTCTTGAAAGTTCTCCTTGTAAACTTATTTCTCAAAAGAAGTATTGCAAAAAATACTCCGGGCTGCCTTCACAATTGTCTGGCAGTTTTTATGTACCTCACCTGCCATCCGCTGCTGTGGGTTTCCTTCGGCTTTTGCCCAGTTACTGAGTCGTAAAGGAAAGCAGAATCCTGAAATTAAGAGGTAATTGAGTTACAAGCAGCCTGGCATCTTGACCTGCCTGCAAATTTTAAGGCGATTGTCAATTCTATAAACACAACCAGCCCTCTCTGCTGAGGTCACCTGAAGAGGCTGCGAGTTATTGCCGTGTATGGGAAAGGTGGAGGTTTTCTTTTTCTTGATCACATGGAGCGTACTGACTTGAGACCATCACATCCTTTCAGAGAGATTACTGATGTGCTGAGATAGAGTTGCACAAGTGGTTACTGGTTTAAACAGATTTTTATCATCAATGGTCGTAACTTTTGCAAAGTTTAAAAAACAAACACTGTGATGAAACAACAAGGCAGGAACAAGCTTCCAAAGGAAGTAGGGATTTCTCTGCCTTCTGAAACCATCAGATGCATTTTTGGCAGACACGTTGCAGCCAGGTGTGGACTGCTGCCCTCGCCGTAGGATTGGATGAGATGCGACGGCCTTTGCTAGAAGGTCAAAGTTCTCCTAATGCCTTATGCAGCCTTCAAGCTAACATGGTTCAAGCGGATCGGCTAAGAGGCGTAGCACATCCAAACATTGAGCTGCTTTCATCCCCCAGAATGAGCACTTATACCACAGTTTAGCAGTGTGATACCAGCTTTGAACTGCTGCTGGGGCTGTGATATTTCTGCCTGGAATTTCCTGAAGAGAAGGTTGAGAGCTGGACACGGTGCATCTCCACTGCCTTCCAGAAAGCATCGCACCCAACAGCCATCCGCTGTACACCCAACCTGTGAGAGACCATCAGAGCAATAAGCATTCTCTGTAGATTGACTGTACAGTATCGACCATGCTGTGTGTCCCGGAAAAGTCAACCTAACTGCAGCGTGCCATGCAGGTGCTACCGGAGTGCTCAGTCAGTCCGCATGACGCTTCCCCAAGATGTGCACCTACTGTATGAGCGTGCAGTGCTTTTGTTGTTCATACATTAATGCAACAGCTTGATGCTTCCTGAAAAGGTTGGATTGACAAGATCAGTGCTTTAAAATTGAACTCGTTATGCAGTGAATATGTTTGTGATTCATAGACCTCCAGCAGCTTGGAGAGAGAGGAAGGGAGGGGGCAGCTGCCATGCAATAGCTCTGACTGGATTGCTGCAAGACTAGAAATCCTGCATGAAATTAAAGGATCCTCAAGTTTTGCTCGGAGCAGGAAAAGAGGGCATGCTTGAGCACCCAGCTCTGGAGCCTTACCCACTCTCCCCATCTGACTGCCACAGTAAAGCGCTATGCGTGCGGTTAGGTGAGGTGATTGACACGTCATATGCCTTACATTTCATGAGTCCATGAATCATTCAGTAAAGCCATACTGAACATGGATACATAGGAAAATAGATGTGATTTCTAAAGACCAAAAATCCAGCCCATTGCCATTATGCCAAATGAGTGATAGTCCTGCCTTCATTATCATAATTTTTGTTGCACCATTTTAATATCACTTGCACAGGATTTAGATTATGTTGTTAGGGGAAGGAAGGGCAGCAGATAAAGTTTGTGCCCTAAGTGATGTTACGCACACTTCAACACTACAAAATGACTTCCCATCTTAATTTGCAAAGTGAGTGTTCAGATAATTACGCGAGACAGCGAGATGGGATATTTTGTGGAATTCTTCCTCGAGGGTGGGGGTACACGCCGTTTCATTTGCAGCATTTAAACCCTGAGTAGATAAAGCACTTGAAATTATATTTATTGTAAGAAACAATTACAGCCTGGCCTAGGAGAGCTGAGCCCACTGACCTAATAGGCCTTTTTAATGTCTGATTTCTTTGACAGTTAAATAACTCTAAAAAGCATTAAATCACTACCCAACCAAGAAACCTCTTCTCTTCTCTCTCTTTATGTTCTCCTGTGGTTTGCATGATAATTCTCTAAATATATTTCAACATGTTGTTTACTTCAGTTCAGCCTTCTGAGACCAGACTGGCCAATGCTGTGAGCCTGTAAATAGGGATCATCTGGAAAAAATAGGTTATGCTTCGAGTTAACTTTGGAAGTATTTTGGCCTGTACAATTGTTGGGAGTGATACAGCAGGGAAATGCATTAATTGAAAAAAAATCTGAAAGGCAGGATAAAGGTGGCCTGGTCTTACTCCCTGCAAAAGGAGAATTACAAGTAATCCCTTGCAATGTATTCATATTAATACTGAAGGTAGCCCTACCACGCAGATTTAACGGCAGCAGCAGGACTATCTTTGGTGACAGAAACGCCTCTCCAGGACTGGAGGTAGAGTTCACGGGGCAGACACAGATGCCTGGGGTCATACACGTGGAGCAGGGACAAGACTTGTGCACTGGCTGCACAACCGTGATATGAGGCACTAGCAGCACTGGGAAGGATGCGCCCAAAATTTCATCCCTCTCCTAAACATGGGTGCCTGCATCAAAACTGTGGTTATTACATCTCTCTGAGATGTAGGTGCCCACCAGTGCCTTGGGCCTGGGTCCAGGTGGCAAGGTTTCCTCCAGAAGACAGAGAAGTGCTGCTGGCTGTTGGCTGGGAAGTGGGAGCTTCTGCCTCGACTCCCAGCTACATCGCATGTCACTGGAGAGTCCAGCCTAACCATGACACGGTAGGTCGGGCTGGGTAAAAGCACCTCGAGCCCTCCTTTTGCAGCCAGGACACCATGAGGCCAAGAGTTCAAAAGCCAAGGAGCCCAAAGAGAGCAAGCAGGAGGCAGCTGGCTCAGATACCTGCTGGTTGGGGAGGTGAACTGGAAACTGGGGTTTTGCTGCTTGTCTCCTTCCACTGCTTTGGCTCAGTTCTGTGCCCAGCCAGTGCAAAGAACACAAATGTCAATGTCTTTGGCTGAAAAAAGCTAAAATTTCTCAAGCAGCAGAACTTGTCTGTTCGTATTTTGCAAATGAAACACGGTACGGCATGATGCCACATTAAGGATGGAGCTGATCAGTGAAATTAGCTTCCTGTGTTCACTGGCATTGTTATGACTTTCATTATTTTCAAATACAAAATACAAATACAAAAATCAAATACAAAACTCAGCAGCTTTTGGGATATGGCACATAATTTAAGTCCATTTCCCATTGAAGCCCCCAAGATACAAGTATGTTGGAAGATCAGGCTGAATTATGGCAGAGTTTTATTCTTTGTTTGTAGACAAAGGAGAGATGAAGTGCTGAAAGATTTGCATCTGTTATGGACTTGGCTTATTTTGATTTAAAAATATTTTTACCCTGTTTGATTGTTTTTCTGATGGTTACACCCTGAAAAAACAGAGTGTCAGTGCAAGCAGGATTTTCTCAGAAGGTATCACACTTAGAAGCAATTAGGCATGTGAGCGAAGGCAGTTAGCACATGGGATCTTCCCCAGCAAAACAGGCTCAGCGCTGAAGGCTTGTTTGCATGGCTTGTTTCTTCTTTCATCAATCGCCATCCAGATGCCGGGGGCATCCTTGGACAGGAGAAGTCCCAAATTTTGAGATTCAGCCTTAAAGAAAGACTCCTGCAGGGGAGCTGGCTGACCGAATCAGCAGCGCAGCGTGCCCACACGGAGCCACGCAACCCGCTAACCTTGGCATTTCTGCTTCCCTCCCTCCTGCGCGGCCAGGCGATGCCACTGTGATACACCAGAATACAGCAAGCAGGACGGGCCCAGCCATCTGGTGCTGCAGAGCAAGAGAAAAGGAGCAGCAGCTTCCCTCAGCCAGCATCCATCAACTCCTTTCTGCTCCTGTCTCTTCTAGCCTGCCTGTTTGTCTGCCGCCGGATGGAAATGCATGACTCCTGCATGTAGATTTTCCTTTGAAGACTCTCTGACCTATTTTAGCCCGGCTTTGCAGTAGGCATGAGCTCTATTTATAATGTCGGGAGAAGGGAACAGGAGGGTCAATCTGGAAGGGAAAAAAAAGAGTGTAAGCAATGCACCTTGCTGTGCTGGCGAAGCCCTGGCAGTCACAGCTTCAGCACTGGAGCCCCTGAACTGGAAATGACAGAACCGACTCCTGTTTGGGCAAAGAAATGAATAATAACAGAGGTCATTGCATCTTGCTCTGCTAACTGCCAGGTCCGCCTGGTATAACTGAACCTCGGGCACACAGACCTGGCTATTTACTATCGCCACTGAAGCATTTGTATTGATGAAGATTCAGGAGAATGCTGAACAGCAGAAGCAGAGAAATTACTGTTTTATAGGCAGAGTGATGCCTTTGTACAGCACAGGAGCATGATCTGAGATGGAAAACATAAAAGGATTGTATTTCCACAGCAAGGTCGTGTCTTAAGAATTTTATTCGTCCACATTTCTATTAAAATGTCCTTTTACAGGGAGAAATAACTTCTTTTAGTGATGTTGTATTGCTCTTGAAACTTAACCTTCCTCTAGCTGGGTTCTATAAATCACTGGAAATCATGGATTTTCTTATAAACAGGCTATAGATCAGCTTATGTTGTTGTATTATTTGGCTCCCTCATTTCAGAAACAAATTCTTCCCTGGCATAACTCCAGTCCTAGTACTCTTATTTTGAGAATGCTGGGCCGAATTCCCGCTCCCTCTTTTGTCGATGCATGTTCAGAGCCACTCTGCTGGAATCACTGGAGTCACATATCATTAACGCTAATGTACTGCTGAGCAGAATGTAGCCCTCTCTTTAAATATCACTTTGGTGAAGTGAAGTAAGGAAAGTAATGCTGAATGTAGCCTTAAGCATATTACTTGTTCTGTTGAAAGATCATTCACTCTTGGCTTAACTTATTTCAAGCATGACAGTCTGGGAAAAAAGTGTATCTGTGAGTGAAATGAGACTCGGTAAGAGTCAATAACACCCGATGTATTGCGGTATTAATAAATGTATATTTGTGCTGAAGCATGCTAAACCTCAAAGGCTGGATATAAATATCAATGTCTATTGAATTTCAGGAAGAGATGGCTAGCAGTAACCATGCTTGATGTCATTCTGCAGTATGTAATCTGTGTTTACACAGGGGCTATTCATAGGCACGCTCCTGTTGGTAGGCAGAGAATTTGTCTCTTCCTCGTCAGTTTATGAAAAGTGAATTTCTCCCCTTACTTCCTATCCTGGCCGGATAGTTGGATTCCCTTTGAGTAAAGTAGCAGTGATGTGCTACCGTGCAAGTAATGTGTCAGCTGAAAGGGCTGGAGAAAGAGTGCCGAGGAGCCCACCATGGGATAAGGGCAGTGCTTGTTTAAATGCAAAGGGGTCCTGGTGCCTCGAGCAAGCTCCTGCAGCCGGTGGGCAAAGCATCCCCCGCGCAGACTGGGGATCCTCCGAACCTCTGCAGCAACTTCTCCCCGCGATAAAACATGGCATGCATGCATTTAATCAGAAAACGTGTCATAAGCGGTGGGGACAAGTCATACTGCAACAGAAGGATGTGGTTTATAAGCGGTGTCTGTAATATGACTAAGCTAGGGGAGGCAGAAGAAAGTGACTGGTAACTGTTTGTCAGTGTGGTGAAGAACTTGCGACCGTGCCAGGTAATTTCATCGGTTGTGTTCTGAGCTGCCACGTGCAGCTGTTGTTAAAGCACTGCGAACTTGTTTGGCTATGGGTGGGAGAGAGGGGCACAAGTGAATAAATCACGTCTTCGGGTTTGCAGACCTGTAGCTCTCTACCCCAAAGCAGAGAAGCTGACATTTAATCTGAAAAATACTGGACAAAATAGTTGGTGTCTGGTAAAAAAAAATTGAGGCATGTCCTTTCTGCAGCATGTTTTCCTTTTGCCCACCGGGATGATGGAGGTGAGAGATTATTCAGAAACGAGAAGGGGTGCTGCCCTGTTGCTATGGAGGCACCTGCCCTGGGTGGGCATCTTGGCAGCAATGAAACTCCTCAGTGCTAAAAATATGGCCATCTTCCCAAGCCGCCTGGTACCCAAGCCCTAGTCTCCACTGCCTGTGTGCACTGAGGCTCACTCTAAAAACAAGGTGCTGGGAGCTGAGACAGCTGACTGCCGTCTTCTGGGGCTGCCATGAACTTCTTGTGTCTTCTGCAACATGAGAGTTATTCTCTAGAGACCTGATGCTCACTGGCATCCAGCTTCATCATGAAAAGCAGCCAGAAATTGCAATTCTGTCAAAGTGGATTCTCTTTTCTTACACCTGGAATTGCTTTGGAGGTGTTAAAGCTTTGTGTAGTTATTAAGGACAACATGAGGCACTGGAGAATGAGACCCCACCTGCCTCCTGATACTCTTTGTCAGGGCTTCCTGAAGTACATGGAGATCCACTTATGTAAGGAGCTGAATGGTGAAAATAAAAGTCCAGAAAGAGCAATTGTCTGTGGAGTTATCAAAGAACAGTGTCTACACTTGATAAGCTGCAGAGAAAGTAAAACAGGAAAATACTCAAACTGAAGGCAAAGCTGATGTGGCTGCTCAGCCCTTGATAATGGCATCACTGGGAAGAGCTCAACAGAGCATGCACAGTGTATCTGAAGTTATCTGAGTGACAGACGGAAATAAATTTTATTCTTCTCACCAAGAAAGGCAGTGTGATAGCTTTAGTGTGATCTCATTTTCTTCTGCTATCGACACTTTCCTGCAGTTCATGCTAAAGTGATTAGCCAAGGCAGGGTTTCCTAGGAGAGCTATGGGGCCTGGTGGGACATTTGCCATCTAATTAGCTGCCACTGGTTAGTGCAGGGGAAAAACTGATCGGCAGATTTTTCCTTCCCCGTCAGTACTGTGGTTGCATCCATCCCTGACAGCTGGTGTGTCATCAGAAGAGGAGAATACTTCTTGCCCTGGATAAACCAAGGCATGGCCATAGCCTGTTCTGGAGCGTGGTGCCCAGACCTCCAACCTTGTGTTGCCTAGAGCTTGTATTGACACAGAGGACAGTCGTGTGCTGGAGCTGGTCCATGAACAGAGCCAGTTAGCTTCCCTTTGGCTGTCCCACTTCCAGCCCCCGAGCAGGGCTGGTGAGCAGCAGCATGAGCCTCCAGCCGCTGTGCCATCAGGCTGCCTTTCCCAGGGGACCGAGCTGCCTGAGAAGAGCCCGTAGGAAGGCAGGAAGGACCTGGGCCTCTGACTTATCTTAAATGCCTTGCCTAATTGCTGCAAAATTTCCAGGGGGCTTGGAGATAAGGTGATCTATTCTGATGCCAGGCTTACCCATGGGCACTGCACTGGGATACCAGCATTTGAGTGCTTTACTGATCTGCACAGTTCACATTTGGACCTGAACACACCCACGGCGCAGCAATGGTGTGGCGGGGGTTTCCAGCCCAGACTCCCATGCACTGCAGCAGAAGTGTGATCGCTGAAATCAAAAACGGACCTACTTGGTGCAACAGCATTACGAGCATGTGGTGGGCTTGCCTTTTTTCCACTCAATCTGTTGCAGAAGTATTAACACGCTTTGCTCTTCATGTTTTAAGAGGATGGTAGAAATGCAGGCTGCAGGCTCCTTACACTACCGAAGACATTGGCAAATGCGTGGAGTTTGCTGAAGAACTGAGAGAGGATGTTCACGGCATAATGAAAACCAAAGCTGGCGTGCATCTAGCAGAATATCCTGAGCAGCACCAAGAGACTTGCATAAGCTCTTGCATAAATATGCATTGGAGGTGAGAAATCCCCGAATAGTTGTGTTTAACACTTTCCTTTGCATTTCTGTTATGCCTCTTGCCCATAAGGATCCACAGTCTAGAGTGGCTAGCGACTTTTAGATTAAGAAGCCAAAAAGTAGAAAACAAGTAGACCCTCCAGAGGTGAGACAGGCTCTCTGCCATCACAGGCAATATACAAATGACATAGCAATCAAAACAGTACTTCACAGCAAGTGAGGTTGCAGCAGTGAATTTGAATGAAACTGCAGCAAAAGCTGGCCATTTTAGACAAACTCTGTGCTGTTTCTAGGTCTCCCATGGCTTATCCGTATGGCCCCTGCTCCAAAGTTTCCCCATGGCCAGAGGCTGCAGCGCTGTGGAACAAGAGCCCTGCTGGTAATTGCAGAGGTCAGGCAAGTGCAAGGGTTTTGGCTTCTGGCTGGTGAAAATGGGACTCTCAAGCCACCGATGAGAAACAGCGATACTGAAACTTCATCTGAGACAATCGCTACCAGGAAGATGAAACCAGCAGTTAAGGGTGTCGGCGTGAAATGAAGCAGCCAGTCAAAGAGGCATGTCGGCTTCAGGCACCTATGAACAAAAGGCCGTTTCATGAAGACGATGCCCTGGGAACAGTGCTGATGGGGGAGGAGGACAGCAATCAAAGAGCGGGCAAAAAATAAGGTGGCTGGGTATCAGTGGACAGGGTGACTCCAAAGGCTGCCAGTCCTCCTAGCTGAGATGAATGGTTTCCTTTTATTTACGTAGATCCGTATGCAGAAAAACATTATAAGTATGATCTAAGCAGAGTCACAGACATTTTGGCGCCTGGGCTGGTTCCCTCCTCCCTCTCCAACAAGCAGGGCTTGACCCGGGTGGTGAAACGCATCCTGCAAGCCCTGCATGTTGCACCCCATGCCATGCCGAGCCTGCAGCACGGACTGCCCTTCGCCCACCATTTCACAGCCAGGCTGCTCCTGAGAGGCTGCCTGCAACGAGGTGACCCCATCATTCGGGGGGAGAGTAGGTGGGCAACGCATCCCCCCTGCTCGACCAGTGCTACAGACCTCGACCGTGTCCCACACCCTTTGCCATGCATCTCCGCATGCATTTTGCTTTGAATTGAACAAAGCCACCAGAGCCTCAGCTGCCGTCCCAAGTTGAGCATGTGCTGAAGTGCTCTGCAAGCAGCCAGCTGAGTCATAAGCCGATCCAGCAATTCCCATTCAAAGGCTGTTGTCTCTGCCCTTGTGGAAAATGCATTTATTGTTTTGGTTTTTTTGCTTCTTTGTGCTAAGGTTCAAGCAGCGCTTTACTTGTTATTGCATGCAATGGTTTGTACGCGGCACACCAGCACAGTGAGATCTGATGCCAAGATGCAGGCAGCGCCAGGACCATGCAGGTAGCCTCGGCGGAGCTCAGCTCAGCACAGCAGCGGCTGGCACGGGGGAGCTGCACTGTGCATCCCCCCAGCATCAGATAAACTGGGAAACTCATAAACTACCAAGGTGGAATGGATCTGAGCGTAAAGCTACCGAAGTGAGCAATTTGACTTGCTTACCTCAAGAGTGAATTTATCAAATTATTTGTAAGGTAACAGCAAGGTTTTCCCTGCTGTGCAGTCTCAGGGCATCCTGTGCAGATGGGTGAGATCAGGGGAGGGTCTCATCTCCTTTCTCTCCCTTCACAAATCTGGCTGCAGGCTGGACTTGGCTGCAGGCTCCTGGGGTGACCGTGGGGCAAGTCATTTTGCCTCCCACCTTGGGAGGGGCGATGCGATAAACCCGCTTTTATATTCTCTTCATGCAAGTGAATATAATGGGAGGCGTCTGGCTGCAGACGGGAGCCCTGCCCCTGGGCTTTCCACCTCTCCCCAGTGCACCGCACTGTGCCCAGCTCCCTGGGGTGGTGATCCCTTCCCCAGCACCTCCCCAAAAGGCCCATGGATGAGGTGGCTTTTGGGTGCTGTCACATGGCCGGCGTGGTGTACGTACACCCTCCCCAGGCACCCAGCACTCACCCCAGCTGCTTGGCAGTCGCTCCCTGTCGCCTGACCTGGGCCATCTGCATCACCTGCTGGCACCCAGCGCACCAAGAGGAGAATTAAATAAAGATATGCATTGTTATTGGCAGGATAATGACTCGTTATCCCTATTTTAGAGATGGGCTAGCAGGCCATCACACGCCACAACAAGCCAGCCATGGAATCAACCACAGAAAAACAGAAAGCCCAGGTTTCCTCCTTGCCAGCCCCTTTTCTTACTCCCTGGAGGGCTGCCCTGTGCAGTGCATGGGGGCAGGCAGATTTTGGCTCGGCAGTGCTTTTGGGAGGAGGGGAGGACTGCCGGGCCGCCAGCATCGTGTGCAGCAGAGTGCAGAGGAACGTGGGGCTGGCCTGACAAACAGGGTAAAAAACCCCCACCGACAACCCCACAGCCTTTGAATGGCAGCATCTTCCTTTGTAAACAGAATATGCAGACACATTATGCAATCCCTGGTAAATTAACTGTGTTTCCATACTGTTAAAACATGGTAATTAGATGTTTGCTTGTCTAGTGCCTTTGCAACAGGAGCATTTTGACTCTACTAATTTTACTATTGTGGCTATGCCATTTGTGCTCTTTCTGTGTTACTGCCATGCTGCTAACACCAAGTGTTAAAAATAATGATTAGCACACCCAAAATACCACCGCCTCACCTTCATGTTATTTCCATTCTCAAGTATGAACTTCTAGTGCTTGCCTTTTCAAGCTTGCCTAAAAATGTACTTTCTTTTTAAATGAAAAATTAGTTCAATGCATCATCCCAGGAAAGGAGACTTCATGAGAGCCACAGATCATGCAGACGTGCAGTAAATCCCCAAGAACTGGTAATGCTGGCAGCGCCAAGAGGCTGACAGCTCTGGTTTAGTATGTATTGTACAGAAAATGAAACTCATCTGCCCAGCTCACAAGCTGTGGAGATAAACGTGAAAAGGTTGGAGTGGAAATGAAGGCACGGGAAGATGAAGTGTCTTGGTGCAGGTCATGGCGCAGGTCATGGGCACAGCTGAGAACTGAACTTTTGAATCTGTCTTTCTACAGCGGCACACTCCAGAAACCATTTGATTTGACTGTACTCTTACTTAGGTTGTATTGCAAGCTCTCCCCCATCACCAGAAAAATCAATTGCCAGCAGAGATGCTCTTTAGCTAAGGGCATTGCGCAGGACATCCCAGTGATACTGCAAAATCATCATTTAAAGGGATAGTATCCCACAAGTGAGATGGAGATTTTGACTAACGGTACTTTTAGAACAGCCACTATTATAAGAAGTCCTTATGTTTCAGCCTAGTTGTTACAAATAAAGCAGGTCTTTGGATGTGAACCTTATTTGAAAAATCCACAAAGGAGCAGGATGTTCAAATGGCTGCTTTTGTTGAGTATGTGCAACAGACAGCACTTTGCTACGAGCTACTGTGGTAGGCATCTGGTCACTTCTGCCGTAGTTGCTGAAGCATAGAGTATGGTGAGGGACATAAATGGGCTCACAAAGTATTCAGAGTGTGCTGCAGTTCCCCTGTTTACCCCCTACATTTGTCCATCACAGAAGAATGAGTTAGGAAAAAAGAAAAAATGCCTAAGCAACTTCGAAATTGAATTAAAAAAAAAAAAGGCTCAAGCTTTCTTTCAAAAGCAAACTGCATCTTCCTTTGCAGTTCATACCCTCCTTTTGCCATCTGTTTCAAAATGCCACTGTATCCAGAGCCCCTGTTTGGCACACAAAGTTAATCTCCACTCCTCGTCCATCACTATTCTTGAGCCGAATTCCTTGGCCCATTTTAGCGTTTGCAGTGCACCAGATAAGGAATCAGGGAATGAGCAAACATTTTCCTCCCAGGAGTTCAGTGCATGTTTGTGCTGTTTCATGAACAACTCTTGGGCAGGATTCAGCTCACCTAAGTTACGTGCAGAGCAGAGGTGTTTAAGTTAGGACCACAGATGTGACAGACTCCCTTTGCAGTGAGCTGGGAGGGACGGACCTTTCCAAAGGGTAAATCAATCAGCCCATTGGACATCTGAAGCATCACTGGAAATTCCTATAATTGTCCATTGACAATGCAGAGAGTGAAGGGAGCATAATTCAGGTATGTGGGTGATATAGGATGAGCTTAAGCTTTAGGTTATGTTGGTTTTTCAGGGTTTACTTGTGTCTGGTCCTGAGCTTTGGGTTCCCCTGTTAACCTAGGTGTGAGTATCCCTGGTACTACCGTGGATGTGTTCCATGCATGTAGCCATGCCCTCGCTGCTACTGTAGTCGGCATGGTCTAGGGATGCCCCATGGTTCCTGGGTAGTTCCATGGCCATGTCCCGATGCCCAGCGCTGTGCAGCACAGGAGAAATGGCTGAGTCTCCCCAGGGCTCTGGACGGATTGATACCTAAGCTTTAGCTCAATAAACATAGACGCTTGAGGTCATTATTGGTAGCCACTCTCCAGCCATGAGTCTGGGGCAGGAAAACAACCCAAGACTTGGTGTTGGTGAGAGTCTTGTCTTGGTATAGGCAGGAGAAAGCAGGAGCCACACCGCAGTGGAGACTGTTTTGGTAGCCACTTAATGCCCTGAACCTTGGTGACCGTACTTCAGTGAGGAGGTTACTTAGGCTGGTAAAGTGGAGGTAATTGGTATAGATTTTAACAGACATAAATAGCACAGTAACGTAGGACGAGTAGCAATGAGCCCCAAACCCCTGTGTATCGAAATGAGACTGTGCAACTGAAATCCTCCATCGGTGTGATGAGTTGAAGATCATCAGCTGACCCTCCATGCCCAGCCTGACTGCCCCAGCCCTGCAGGAGGTGATGAGGATTCAAGATGCTGCAGAGGCTTAAAGGATGCCCCAGACAGCTCGCCTGGAAAAAAACACTGCTGTCTCAAGTATGTCCTCCCATTTCCAGCTCTGAGTACTAGTTCCCATCCCTTTCGTGATCCCGGAACAGCCCTTTTGTCAACTGCAGTAGTTATTTATACAGACAAATGAAGTTAGGAAAGAGCTTGATATCTTTTAAATTGCATCTGATGAAATCTGCCCGCAAAGGACATGTTGGCAAGAAAGCCCCAGGGAACCCTTTGGCTCTCAGTGCCGGGCTCATCCATCACAGCCACTCCATCAGCCCTAGCTCAGGGCCCTCATAACTTCATGTGGAAATGTCCCTGCCCTCTCAGCACTCATGGACCCTTTTTCCAGCTCATCCCACATTCACCATGAAGCTGGTGTTTCAGCCACTGCAACACGTGGTGACTAACTGATGGGCCAGGGCCAAAGCTGGAAGCCTCAGAATTTGCTTCTCCTCTTTTTGTTGTTGGTTTTTGTTTTTTTTTTTTCTTCTTACATATACAAAGTATCTAGCATTCTTCTGAAGTCAGAAAAAACTTTCAGGTGACCTTCACTTGCTTTGATTCAGACCCTAGATGTGGAATTAATTTTTGAGCCAGTTCCAGTAGCATCCAGTAAATTATTTACTTCCTACAAGCTGATCATCCTCAGCACAAATACACACATGCAGACTGGGAGAGGGGGAGAGGGAGGGGGACGGGGGGAAGAGCAAAGTGAATATAACAGAAGCAAGAGCAATATGGAAAAATAAGGAGTTTATCTTAACTTCGAACATTATTAGAAGTGGTAGTTTGTAAAATAAAACAAACCCACCTACCATGGAGAGGTGAAACTATCTTCCTTGCAGGCAGCCTGGAGACAACCTGAAAATGACCAGGTTGTGCTCTTGCCATATGTAATAGCCTGTTAACCTCTATTCATAATCTGTTAATACCAAAGAGATTCAAATGAAAATGGAGCCCCATTTTCTTATGTGCTTTTCAGACCCCGAGCTTTCCCTGCACTGTCTACTTGTGTTTCCAGGGTGGTGTGCTGTAATCCAGGGTGCCCATGCCACTCGGTGGATGTTCCTGCCCTCCCCTGGTGCCAGGATGGGCACGTGGCTGTGCCCACGATGACCTGAGCCAGCAGGAGACAACTTTCTCTCCTAATTCTCTACCTTGCTGCATGTCAGCTAATTTGAGTGAAATTTGTCTGTGTTATTATACCTAGTCCCCTAGTTGCTCCAACCTGCAAAAATTCCTGTGAAGCTTGAGGCATGGCTGAGACCTGACTTTCCAAAGTGACAGGTACCAGCAAGTTTCCTTGCTGCTCGGTGGATTTGGGAGTGCTGAATATTTGGGAAATTATGGGCACAGATGCTATGTCCAGGTAGAGGATAGGATTCATGTCACCTGGCTTTGGTCATCTAAAAGCGAAGTGCCACGTTTCGGTGGCTTATCTTCTCTGGTCACCTGCAGAGGCAGGAGCTCTCAGCAGATGGTTTGTTTCCTCTGTTTAAGGCGCTCAGGACCATGTGAGTCACCATTTCTCTCTGTTGACTTGAGAGGGCTCATGGCAGATTACTCCTTGTGCAGCGCCGTCGCTGCCCCTGATCGCAGAGGGACGTTATGTGGCTCTTGGGACAGCTGCTTAACTTTGGGCCAGGCTACACCAGGGGAGACAGTAACGACCAAGAGCTGTGCTGGCCACGGCTCCTGGTGGCCGTGCAGACCTGGGAAGCTGGGGTGGTTTTGTGCTGACACGAAAATAAAATCTGCTCTGTTGTTCCTATCTAGGACTGCGAACGATGGCACAGGCTGTGCTCTGCCTGCCTTCGCCGAGCAGATGCAAGGTCTCCATTTTCTGCTCACCTTACAGGAGTGCTAAAGAAAAACATCTGCAGTTTTCTGCGCTGAGAGTGCTAAAAGCGAATGCCACCCCTGCTCAGCTTTTCAGATGGTTGACGAAGCACTTTAAAGGTCCAAGTTATATTTGGAAATGAAAAGATCTTTGTACCAAAGAGAATATAGCTTGTGCGCTGTTGAGACCGACAGTCACTAAAAGCAAGCACATCTGCTGATGCAACCTAATTGCTGTTTTGATTGCCCAGCCATGACAGGGCATAAAAATATTGTCTGCCTACAAAAAAAGAATGAAACCTCACTTGACCGTTTTGTGCCCAAATACCTTGGCACCCAGCCCTGCCGAGCTAGAGTTGGGCAATCTGAATTCAAAAATTCCCCAGTGGAACCAGCTCCTAACAATACAAAGCTGTGCCTGTCTGACTGGGTGGACTATTTTCATGACTCTGAATAAAAATCATGTCTAGAGCACTGCACGTTTCTGTGGGGGCTGTGCGAGCAGGCGGGCACGCTGGCCTGTGCCCGGCAGCTTTCTGAATTAAGTAGGCAGAGGATGGGCCACTGCTGAAGGCCAGTCTCTTGAGACTCACAGGCTTTCTGCTTGCCCATGAACAAGTACAGGATCCTTGCAGAATGCTGATAGGAACATTTCTGAAGCAACACAGCGGGGTTGAAGTTAATCCCCAGTTGGGAGAGATGACACCTGCTTACTGAAGAGGTTCTGGACCCATCTCATGAAGCTTCCAGCATTGCTCACTGTGGGAAACAGGAGAGTGACCTTCTCGGCCGCGGGTATGAATCATAACGACATCTCTCTTTCACTTGGTTCTGATCAAACCCTGGTGTTGTACCTTAGCCTGTTGTTAAACAGTACAACTTTTTACCAGTATGACTGTTGCTAACTTCCGACCTCCCTGCCCCGAGAGCAACGTTGCCATTGCACAGCCCCAAGTCCTGTACGAGGGGCAGGTGAATACCAACTGGCCGGACTGGGATGGAGTGGGGACCACACCACAGCCAGCACAGCCCAGCAGGATCCTGCTCCGGTGCAAGCTTTCTGGGCCAAATCCAGCCTCCCACAGTCCAGCTCTTCCGAATTTGCCTGGCTATAAGAAGTGAATACAGGGGAGCAGGGGTAGCAGTAAGCCATGCAGGGAAAGAGAAAAGATTGATCTTTTCTTCCCATTAAAAGAGCTATTGATTGATCTGTCCATTTAATAGGTTTCAGCTGCTAAACCCCAGCTTGCAGTCTGTCTCTGTCCCTTCAGCCAGCTCCTCATACCACTGCTCTTGTGTTTTCCTTCCCCCATGGTGGAGCCTTTCAAGTCTGTCTTTAAAGAGCAAACCAAGTGCTTTCGATCGGCTGCCAGCCCAGCCCTGTACCAGTGAGGGGCTCCCAGCTGCTCCCTTGCTGTGCTTGGCACTGCAGCATGTGAAATCCCCAAGATCCGCCCCTCCCTCAACACAAAAAACCCAGACTGGCTTAAAAAACACCAGAATTTTATTTTATTTTATTTTATTTTATTTTTAATTTAGGTTTTCTTAAATTCCCCTTGGAAACCAGTGGGTTTCACATACTCAGTTAGTGAGACGCTGCTGTGCAGCAGAGCCATGCTCTCACAGGGCTCTGACTGCAGCATCCATCGAATGCACTGGGGCATTGCAGCCACCTGATCACCAGGTGAGAGAAGGATGAAAAAGATGGGCTGCCTCTTTTCACAACCTGCTGGGCAGACCCAGGCGCTCCAAAACTGGCTGTGTCACTGCTGTAATCGAACCAGCAAGGAACAAGCAGGGAGCCTAAAATTAATTCTAAATTGCAGATTTTCCCTGAATTACAAGCACGTGTAATCCTGTAGCCAAAAGAGCTGGCGTGACTTCCACTATGTCTCCAGGCTGCCATAATCGCCCTCATCTCACCTGTGTGGGGTTCTCTTTGGGTTGTCCTTGGCAGTGCAGCAGTCCCAGGTAGAGGCTGACCTGTGTCCTCCAGCCCAGAGGAAACAGCAACATGCCTTTGACCATTGTAGATCTGACAAAAAGAAAAGAGAGCTGCATCTTGCTGAATAGCCTTTCCTCATGGCCTCGAGGAGCAAGAGAGGTTGACAGGATTAACACCTTGTGGTGCCCCAGAGTTGAGAGCCCTTTGGGAGATCTCCCAGGGAGAAAGAATGAAGCTGCTGAAGAGATGTCACATCTACTCCCAGGACCATTTGCAGGCAGTGCAGCAACACCTCCATGTTGACAGAGTCAGAGGTAATCGGTAGTTTGAACAGATGGATCTACATTTTATTCCATGCTCAGTTCCACAGATGGGACCCAAAAAAAAGTTTACTCCAAAAGCAAATAAAACTTTGAAATGGCAAAGTTCCAAAAGTCATCTGAGAAAACTTTAAGATGGTATTTTGTGTGTCAAACATTTACAAGCATTCCCAAGACTCCCAGAGAGGAGCCTCAGGGAGGATGGCTTTCTTAGCACTGCAGCCCTGAGATCGGTTACCTTTGCTGGGCTCTTTCGATGCAGTAGTGGGAAGCTCCGGGAACTTGCTGTACCCATGAGCCTTGTGCCTGGGATTCAGCAGGGCAGCCTGCCAGGGGTGCTGTGCGTGAGCCGACAAGAAACGAGGAGGGTTTGGAAACCCACCTGGCAAGTGGGGCTGCACTGGAAACTTGCCTAGTTTCTGTCAGAGTATTGTCAAAATCATCCCATTCCCAAAGTATGTTTTCTTTGTGTCAGATCAGCATTTTTAGGGGAAAAAAAAAAGAAAAAAAAAGCTCATTTGGAAAGTTTGCAACCAGCAGTCAGTCCAATGGCAGTATGTCTCTGGTGATCACAAGTCTCCAAAAGGAGGTTTCTAAGCCAACTCCACATTTTAGACACAGCTATAGTGAGACTGAGGAGGGTGAGAGAGAGCAAAGGCACTTGGCTCCTCTGAGAACTACCTCTTCATGATCTGATCCCAAAAGAAAATGCTGTAGCTGAGAGTGGCCAGGATTACCAATATTCAGCAATGACTTCTGAGAAAAAAACACTTTATTGATTCCTTCAAAGCAAAATCAGCCCGCCTTTTCAAAAGCAGTGCTGACCATCTCTAAAGTCAAGGACATGATAGTTCTCCACCAGCTTTCATCCACCACAGATGACATAGATGCAAGATAAATTCTGTTCTTCCAACATGTACAGTATCTTTGGAGTACCTATAGTCCACACTCCACAAAAGAATATAAGGACCGTGCTACCTTGTGAGTTTGTTCCACCACTAGAGCAGTCCTATCCACAAAAAAGCAATTCCTTCCTGATTATAGGCACCTGGCTTTGCTGTGAGATCAAGATCATCCAGACTTACCAGTCTATCTAAAACCAGAAGAAACCTCTGCTGGGATTCTGGATAGCGAAAAGGACACAGCCTTAGCATGAATGGAAAACAGATGGTTTCTGGAGGGATGTGCCTCCACTCTGAAATGCTGAGGTAGTGGTTGATGCATGATGTAAGGTCTAGTTTCCTATACTCCACTCCCAACTCAAAAATGAGATCCAAACACTCAGCTGCTGGTAATCGCTGAGACATAGCTGCTTTGATGACCAGAAAATTCCTGGCTGCCTTCTCAGTTCTATCATCTCCAGGCAGGTGGACACTGCCAGGAGTGACCATGTCCAATGTCACTGCACTGAAGAATGCATTTAAGTTGTGAAGGGATGTGAACTAATCTGATGGTGCACCTGGGGAAATGGCACACTAAACCCAGTGTCATTTCATACTGAAGCAGACATTTTCATCTCCAAAGAGAATCTCCTGCCAGTGATCAATACAGCCTCTTCTTCTCCCTAATGGCATTAAGTCATGGTGTACTGCTGAATGACAGCTGTGTTCAATACTATTCTCATGCCTAGGTCACACACTACATTTATTTTTTGGATTGCAGGTTGTTGATTTTCCTACCAACAGAACATTTCTTGTAGTTAACCAGGATCTTTCGGTGGCGTTTGTCTCACCCAGCTTAAATGCCTACAGAGTAATAATCTATATCTGAGCTGATTACTCTGGGCTCTTTATATAGTTGTTGGAAGAAACAAGCACTTTCAGAATGCAATGCACCTGATTTATTTTAGACTTCTTATTTAGGATGACATGCATCGAAACATCCAATGTGATCTAGGTCTCCAGGTGAATCTCACCCTTGTGTCCCAAGAATTTGAGATCCTGAGAGGATGAACTGGAAAGGACCAAAATTAAACTATTTGTCCAGGATCTGTATTGTCTCTGTGGTTTGCCATTACCTAATTTCAAGATGCCACAGGGACTGAGGACATGAGACTCCCTTGCTGATGTTCATATTGGGTCCCTGTTATTGCACCGATGCTGGCAGCCACTGAGGAGATGCAGCTATCAAGCAGAGAAGTGGGTAACAAGAGTGACCTCCGAGCACCATACCAGAAAAGCACTCATATTTCCTGCCCAGCTCCTGCTCCTTATCTCACACTGAAGGGCTTTCCAAATATTATTCTACAACCCCTCTTATGTCTTCCTTAAATCCCCTTTTGTCACTATGGCCAAGTGGAGGGAAACATTAATACAGGCACTCCCCAAGCTGGTTTCTGGCTGACCCCTAAGTCCTGCTTCCAGAGTCCAAGCAGCAAGGAGAAACCCAAAACTGTTTCTTCTCACATTGCCAGGGGTTTCACCTATTTGCAGTACAAAGCCCTTCATCTATCCTCTCCCCATGATAAGACCATCTTTCCAGAAAGAGAGGACTCCTTATGTAACTGGAAGGCTCCCTAGGGTCTACTAGTACAGGTTGCCCCCATTTCTGATGTCGCTCTTTCTCTCCCAGAAGCCAGACTATATGGATCACATTAAGAGATTCAGCACTTACTGAAGGCTTATTCTTTCTGCTTACTTACACAGCAGCACCATCACACTTTATCCCACACCTAAATCTCTCAACATAACCAATAGGTACTGAATGGGAGAAAGGAAATTTTACAGCCAGGCAGGTATGAAGGTAAGTCCTCATCCCAGATCTGAGTTCCCACTGACCGAGAAACACCTCTACCCACAAGAGTGGTGGTAGGTGCAGAGCAGACAACAGCAAGAGCAGGTCCTGAGCTGGGAGATGAGTCCCCATTGTCTGGGAATGGTCCCTCTTGCAGGCCAGGTCCCTTTACTGGTAATCCTCTCTGTTAGCAACAGGGTGGGCCTGCTGTGTCAGGTGAAATGAATTTAAAAATCCAAACTGGTATTGATGCAAATGAAAAGCAGGGCATTTTTTTCTTCACAGCTGTCACCTGTTTGAATTCTTGCAAAAGTCTAACTGAGTATCGGAGCTGAGTCACTCCTATGGTGCATGGCCAAACTAACATTTTGTGGGGATATGTTTGGGGAGGGGAGTGGGAATAGTGGGGAGGGGGCTAATCATACTTCATAATTTCTCATCTTCCAAAATAATCTGTTTTCTAAATGCATTGCTAAATCCTTGTGCTAGCAATCAACCATCTGCTCCTTCTTTCAACACACCCACTATGTAGTCTGCTGTCTTGTTATACTGCCAAAACTCTATATACTGCGGGTAGAAGAGAGTCTGTACTTTCAGATGCTTTTCTTAGGTGACAGGGAAAAAAAAAAACTTTGCAATTAGCACCAAACAGAAGTGAGTGCATTGCCGTGCAGCTTGCTCTTATCCTGCAGTCTGTGATGTAATCTCAGCAGCAAACAGGCAACTAAATTTTATCCCTCTAATTCCAGGCAGGGGCTCTGGTAACACCCTCCAGCATCGACTGGAGCTGGAATGTTTTCGGTAATCTCTGGAATGCCTCAATAGAATTATAAATCCATAAATCAAAGCAGTCATTATGTATTTGAATAATATGTGGATCAAAGTCTCAGATTGAGGGCCCCTTTGTTCCCATGCTCTTTTTATATCTTACTCAGTGAGCATCTATTCAATGAGAAACAATTACAGTGAATTTAGAGCAAAAACATACAGCGCTAATGGAGCTCTGAAGACCTCATCTGGCAAAGTATTTAAGCATATGCTTAATTTTAAGCACATGAGTGCTAAGAGTGGAATTGCACAGAAAAGAGCGGCATTTGTTTCAGCAATATGTTGAATCAGTATCTAAATTTCAATTATTGACCCCTCCAAATTGAGGCTTTTTGAAAGGCTCAATCTCTGAAGGCATCTTTACTCTCCCACCCAAACACTTTCCTAGCAGCATTTCGTACCAGAGGTCTGTGCAAATACTGCATTAAATCCTGCTCATCCTACTCTGGAGATGGGTCAGTCTTCAGTAGGAGCAATTAAAGAAAGAAGAGCAAGACAAGGGCCGCTATCTCATTAAACAGTGCAATTATCCTGGGACTGCTGATTTTTTGCCAAAGGGAGGCTGAGGCAGGACAACCAAGTGAGTTACAGTGTGTGGTGAATCAGTCGGTGCCATGGCAGACACGGGACTGAAGTGTTGGATCACCAAATGCCACCACCAGAGACGTCAGCCAAAAGCCTCCTGCCTCCAGTCTAGGATAATCCCAGCAAGTCCAGGGCTCCCTTCTCATCTGGAAGGACATTTCTTGGGATGAAAGATAGTGTTTACAGCACTGTGCTGATAAGCCCCTGAAAGGTGGTACAAACAATTACAGGTATGACTGCACCTCCAATATGGGAAAGAGAAGCACTGATGGATCTGGAGGGGTTCTTCACAGGGCTGTGCTAATGCTTGCTAGGCAGTAACGAGGTCAACAGGAGAAGGACTAAAGGTGCATTTTGTTTACGTGCTGGGAAGTAGGAAGATCCTCCGGCTTTCAACTACCTGTGCCAGCTCCTGGCAAAACAAATCTGACATCTCTTCTCTGCCATGCTCCAGAGAGGCTCCGTTGGATGCCCTCTGACTTTGGG
This sequence comes from Theristicus caerulescens, assembly GCA_020745775.1. NCBI lineage: Eukaryota > Metazoa > Chordata > Aves > Pelecaniformes > Threskiornithidae > Theristicus > Theristicus caerulescens. The sequence goes on along the minus strand of CM036559.1, from coordinate 120,638,336 downwards.
ATGTAGCAAGGCCTTGAGCCAGCTTGCACAGATGTGCGGGAAAGATGCAGGTTGTCCTCCAGCATGGCCCCTGCTCCAGCGCCTGAGCTGCTGCCTGGGGAGACTTCTAGCTGTTCAGGGGCCACCTCCATGCTTCAGCCTGGCTTGTGTGGGTGGCCAGGCTCAGTCCCTAGCTGGAAACCTTCCCCTATGTGACTCGCCCTTTCGCGTCGGCAAAAGCAGGAATTGTGAAACACGTGTCAAGGCAATTGGGAGCACAAAGGAGGTCTGCTCACAAGGTGAAAACAAAATGTTATTTTAAAAGATAAATGTTGCAAGAGACTGCAGAAGACCACCAGGCTGCATAAAGAGCAGTGAGAGGAGCTCACGTTGCTGAGAAAATGAACCATGTTTTTGCCCCATGACCTGCTGGGTAGAGTGGGGAGAGTTGGCTGGAGCAGAAACCTTTCCAAGGGGAGGGAGGGAGAGATGGAGAATCTTTTGCCCTAAAGAGAAAGACAGTTTTGCTCCTGCTTCAGCACACACCAACTCACATACATAACTTTAAGCATATTCTTAACCCTTAAGGACTTTCAAAGCTGCCAAATCCCAGATTTTCTGATTTTATTTAAAAAAAATAAATCAAACCAATTGCTTATGTATCAGCTCCAAAATCTCTTACCACACTTCTTACAGAAAGGCCAGAGCAAATATGAGCCCCAAACTGGGCAGCAAAGAAGAAATGCTTTCTAGGCTTGTGGTTAACGAACATACTAGAGACTGCCATGTTTTGTCTTAGAGAGAAACTCTGTGTGCGGATGCTGCTATGCACCTTTCCTGGTGGACATGATTAAACTCCGATGAAAATAATGGTGAAGACTTATTCAGGTCAGCTACTGTAATTTGAAAAAATGTTGTTTATGTCCAAGCTCTTTTTCCCTTGTACTTGCTTCCCCCTCTTTAAATGCTCTTCAGTTTGGCCCCAACTGAGTCACAGATCAAAGCATTTCAGCTTTTGAGGCCAAATTGCAATTTATAATGTCTGTGGTTTTAGCTAATCTGTCTCTGTGTCATCTCATTTTAAATCAACAGAAAGCAGTACAAAATAACTCATTTCGGTATGCCTTGCTGAACTAGGGATTTTAACTCAGGCATCCTGTTACCAGTTCTCCCCACAGGTAAACGGGGTTTTCTTGCTTTATCTGAGAGCACTTTGTTCCTATTGTAAACATCAATTTTGTAAACAACTTGTGCTCCACTGAGGTGAAACAACTACATCTCCAAACCCGAGCTAAGATTCTGGTTTGTCTCCCGTCTTAGAATTTTAACTGTATCAAAGGGTAGCTTAATGCTGTAAAGAGCCTTTCATTTTTAATTAAGTAAGAAGGTCCTAATTTCAAACCCACTTGAACAGCCTGGGTTTAAAAGTTCAATTCATGCCATAGCCTTATTTGTTCTTCACAACAAAGACCATGGCAAACAGAGGCTGATTCTAGTGGAAATGCTGCTCCCCAGCTCCCGAAATCACTGCTGTGTGATTCCTTGTTTTGTGCTGATGCTGCTGCCCTGACAACAAAGGGGATCCACCAAAGTAGCATGAGGATGAGTCAGCCCCAGGGTGCATCACACATCACCGCGCCAGCAGGAATAGCTGAGCACATCTCCACTGGCTCCACGGGCTCTCTACTGGGCTATCTCCGTCCGCTCTAGGTCCCTCCAAGTCTTGCTGTGTACCACTGTATGAGAAGAGAAAATCCAACCTAATGTATCCCATTTCCTATTCAGATTTCACTCATCCATCTCACGTTACTCTCCTTTTTTTTGCAACGTGGCACAGGATTTCATGGCGTGCATGGGTTAGCTGCCTCACTACTCCTTCATCGCCCTTTGAGCCCACGGGAGAGGTGGATGCACACTGGATGGTGTCTGCAGCAGCCGTGAGTGACTCCTGTGTTGTCATACCCTGGGAAAGTTGGAGACAAAGACAGAGACGGAGACATGGACTCCTGGTGTTGAGGCTACCAATTAGCACTGTTGGAGCAGATCTCCTTGAGGAACGAGTAACACATGAAACTCCCACTAATGCCAACCTGGCTTTTGTTTGGGATTGCCTAACTCTGATGAATAATGTAAGAGTCCAGCCTGCGCCTCTTTTTATTTAACCGCATCACTCTTCAAAACAAAACCAACCAAAACCCAAGCAAACAAATACCTCTCCAGAACAAGCAAATGTCTGACCTTAAAGTGTGGCTCTATAGCATAAGGTGTGCTGGAGAAAAAAAGCTTTATGTTCATGGCAGAGAGGCCATGCACAGAGGGAAGAATCACCTTTTGCAGCCAGAGCAAAAGTCCACCCAGCTCAGTCTGGGCTCAATCTGGTCAATAACAGGAGTTCAAGGAAAGAGATAAATCTTCTCACAGTTGGCAGTCTGAGATCTTCCTGGCCTAGAAGTTAGATCTCTATGAACTTATCTAAACTATTGGCCTCCACAACATTTCATGCCACCAAGTCCCACAATTTAATTATGTGTTGGGTGAAAAAGTACATCTACTTGTTTGTTTGTTTTAAAGGTCAGTCTGGGTGCTGGACTATCACAGATCAAATATAGCAAAAGCTAAAAAAATAAATGGAATTTTGAGAGCTATTATTTACACACACATCCTATTCTCCTCAAAATATGACCCAATTTCTTTTCACTTCAGTTGAGTAAGTTAATACTGAGGCTATGTGCCCAAAAATTGGTCTTGTATATTTGAGCGTCCAGAGACTGAATCCTGTGCAGGGCCTCATAAATCCAGGTGCTGCAGTCCTGTCCTTGAGGAGGTTTGGGTGCAGTGGACAAGGGCCTCCAAGGACGAGGGCAAAGCAGGGCTCTCATCAGTCCCTGGTGGGAGAAGAGGCGGATGCTGTGGAGCAGCTCATCTTTGCTCCCCGTGATCTCCCTATTTACGTTCGAGTCAGTTGGTTCCTACATGAATGGAGACCAACCATCTTCTCCCTGTCAGCGGCACCAAACCCATACGGAAAGTGTGTGGGCCACCCTGCTGCTCCAGTATTTTCCAGACCCCATCTTCCTCTGACAACATGTCCTAAACCACTCATGATCCTGCTGGAAATTATGAGAATAGAAGATGAATATGACTGACAGACTGAATGGACTTCCCACGGGGACTGCACAAGCCTGCAGCCAGGGCAGCGCTGCCTCCAGCTCTACTGCGTGATGTCCGTCCTCCCAGGAGTCAATGAGAGTTTGTGTAGTTGTATATGGAGGAGCTGAACAGAGACGTGAATTAGGCCATGTCAGCAGTACGGTGCTTTAAAAGTTGGGGTGTATCTTGGGAAGGTATCCAGTTCGTCCAGTTTGGCAGGGGTGAGGGGGAGTGTGGGGGAGGAAGGCGAGCCCGCTGTCAGGAAAGGCTAGCTTACCTCTGAGCGCCTTTTACTCAAAAAGAGCAAGTGGCACTCTCCTTGTCAGATGGAAAATGAAATAAGCTCTGCAAGATGGAGGGATTCCTAGCATCGCTGTGCTCTGCAGGAGCACGCACCCCAGTCACCTCTCCAGATCTGTTGTCATAGGTTTACAGCCAGAGTATAGAATTGACTGAAAAGCGACATTCCAAGAAAACAGAGTTAAAACAGCTCAAATTTTACATCCCTAGCCCTGCCCCACAGAAGGCAGTGGCAAAAATACCTCTTGGTTTCTTCTTTGTGGCTTTCACATTATAATGTCCTGTTTTGCCCTCCAGTATCATATTTGTCTCTCCTGTAAGGGATGGGTAGCACGGCCCAGTGCCTGTGCAAGGAAAGACATGCACTGACACAGTCAGTCAGAGAGGTTTTCCCAGTGTGCCCAGTACCCTGCCACTGGGAGAGGCTAGTGCTAGCTGGGTTCAGGTGCCAGGTTGGGTAGCAGGAGATGGTAACACCCAAGATGGGCAGAACAGGGAGTGTGTGCCAAAGTAATGGTTAAGGTTGGGGAGGGGGCAATTGTGGGAGCCCAAGGATGGGGAAGCGAGGAGAAGACACCTGGAAGAGCCAAGGAGTGAGGCAGGGGCAGAGGCTGGGTGGCGTCGGCCTCTGACGAGGCTGGGACAGGACATTTTCAAATGGTTATTGAGATATGTTTGGAATTAGAAAGTTGGATTTTGCATTTCAAATGAGGTGTTGATTTGAAATATATTGTTTGGCTTTCAAGATCTTCAGCTGATGGCTGAAAAACCATAGCTAACGACTGTGTGCTAGAACAGGGACAGAAGAGACACTCCACCTAACTAACTGCATATGGACAGGTAGCTGAGCCCCTTTCACATCAGTGAGGAGAAACAGACAGTTGGAGAGTACGGCTCATCCAGGTAGGTCAGATACGTTGCTCTTTGGAGGGGCTTAGCTCTCTGGAGGTTAATGGGGTCTAGAGAGTTAGCTCTGCTGTAAACAGATATTCGTTGCATTCAACTCAAGCTAAAGAGAGGAATCACACTTCAAGCATCCTAAATATTTGGGCTAAGTTAAGTTTGGAGATCCTTTTCTGAGTTCATTTGCCAAGGTATATCCTGAAATAATTTTTTTTTCTTTAGCTAAGTCCAGTCTTCCGTATTATTTAGTACAGTCCCATCAAAGCTCTCCACCATCTGGAGGGAAGATGCACTTATGCTGATACACTTCAGCACATAAATGTAATTATGATCAATATTAAAGAAATAACTTTTGAGAGTGCCTCAACTCAAATTTTTCCATTAAGCTAGTCTGAATGAGTTGTTCAGATATGTACATATATTTGAGATTTCAATCTTTTGTCCTGGTTTGGGACAAAATAATTTTATAATGTCTTAGCCACTTCTGCAGGAAAAGAAATAATGTTCTTTCCAAGTCTACCTGAGCTTGGCTGCAATATCCTGAAGTGGAGGCTGTTCGTGCTTGTTAGTAATTGCAGTTGTTCTGCTAATTGCAGGTGGTGCGCTTAATGATAAAATGGCTTTGTGATTTTTAGTTCTACTAAGTTTGTTGGCATAATGCTGTCTCTCAGTTCTACAGGCTGCTTAGTCATTTTACAAATAAATTCCTTGAAAAATGTCCATCTTCTTTATTTCAACAAACCTCACTTGCTGCTTGACTTGTAAGAGTGGTCTGTTACCTAACCAGCCCAGCGTGTGGTATTGATACCACTGGAAGTACATAGCCCATTTCAGAGTGATACCTGGCCCATCGGAGCACAGGAACCATTGGCTTTGAGGGTATAAGGGAAAGAGCACTTGGGAACCTGTGCTCTAGACCACTCATTACTGACCAAGCTACCTGTGATTCATCCTCTCCTGCTCTGAAAGACTTGCTTTACCTCTGATCTTCCCCTCTTTATTTCTTCCTGACATATCCTTATAGTGAATGCTTTAAAGGACATGCAACAAAACCGAATGGTACAATATCTGCAGCCTGACTCATGGTTTCTAAATAACCCTTCCTTGCAGCTGTGTGCCTGACTGGCACCATACCCCGACTGGGTGCTTTCATTTTGGTAGCACCTTGAGCTTTCCCCTGGGTGGCTGCAGGTAATCCTGACGCCTCAGAGAGCCTGGGCAGCTCATGCTGTTCCTGCCAGCAACTCTTTTACATTTTATTGATGCAGACTCTGGAGCTAATGGCTTTACAAAAGGAATATTTCCTTTCTGTGCTGGGATGCAGTGAGCAAGGAGGATCTGTTTTAATCTGTAGTGCTAGACACAGGAGTAAAGCCCAAGGGAGTGCTTTCCCTTTAGGATGGGACAGATTAGGCTTGTCTATTTTTGTTACCATATCTCCAAGCAGAAGGCTTGAGTGTGGCAGTCTGCTGCTCCCCCTCCTTGTGCTCACCAGCCTGCTGGATGGCTGTGAGCTGCCACCACCCCTGCCTCAGTTTCCCCATCTGTGAGTGGGGATAATTGTCCTGAATGGCCTTGAGACCTACTGGTGGGAGTGCAATGTAGGACCCGCAGTGTGCTAAGGACTCTGCCTGCTCCTGTGTTTCCAACTTTGTTAGCAAGCTCTGAAGATTGCATTTGTCACCTATATTTGAACAATATGCTGAGCTCCTCCAAAGCCAGGGACCCCTTATCCTAGGCACTCTTTGATCATGGCCTGCCTCCTCAAAAAGCCTGGAAATCTCCTCAGTTTTGACTGCAATACATCACTTTTTGAGTCATTTGCAGACCCTTCCCTCTTCTTCTGTTCCTCCATGCAGCCACCAAGCAGTCCATACACCTCAGAAGACATTGATGGGGATATAGAATGCTTTGGGATGGAAGGGACCTTTAAAGGCCATCTAGTCCATCCCCCCTGCAATGAGCAGGGACATCTTCAACTAGATCAGGTTGCTCAGAGCCCCATCCAGCCTGTCCTTGAATGTTTCCAAGGATGGGGCACCCACCACCTTTCTGGGCAACCCGTTCCAGTGTTTCACCACCCTCACTGTAAGTGAAGTGCTCTGTCCTCTGTGCGGTGCCACCCGAACCCTGCAGCTGGTCCCTATGTGGATTGCTGCTCCAAACCAGGCATCGAGGGAAGGCCACGTTGCTGGGACTGGGAGGATGCCTCTGAACAAGGATCACTGCATGTGGTGCCCTGCAAGATGACGTGTTCCCAGCCTGTCCCTGTCCCACGCGCTGAGACAGCAGATAGGTCACACATCCAGTCCATGCCTGGCATGTGTCACAAGGCAGGAGGGAAGGTACTAGAAGCAGCAAGGGAGCACAACAGAGAAAGCAGTCAGGTCTGTTGTTTGGATTTTCACTGCTGGGTCACCATCTAGACATTTGACAGGCTCAGCAGCAGGTCAGAGACCAAGTTACCATAGCAGGGTGGGGTAGTTGTGCCTCCTTCCCAGGCAGAAATACAAGCAGAGCTGCTGACCCCATGAGAACAAACACGACACAGATCCCAGATGCAAGATATGGGAATAAGAAGCAAGAGATTTAAGGTCTGATAACTCCTAACTCACCAACGGTAGCTAGAACCAGTTGCTATGCTCAGCCAGGGTGCAAGATTTTTAACAGTGATCAGCCTTTCTGGTCCTTAGTGATCCCTGAGCCATTACCACTTGGGCAAATACACGGGCCACTTTGAGAAGCTCAGCTAGTCCTGATAGAGCTGGGTGGTCCATTCTGGCACAGCGATGTATCAAACAACTTAATTAGTGATCTTGCAGCCTTTGTTCCAACTTCAATGCCACTGGTGCTCCTCAGTGGATGGAAGTCCCGATCCAAAGGTCAGTGAAATCAGTAAAAGGATTTCCACCCATTCTGGGGGACTTCAGACCCACAAGGAGTGTTTCATGGTCCCTTTTCCATCCCCCCATGGCATGCCTTGTCCCTCAGTAATGCTGATAGTATGATTTTGGCAGCTGTTGACTGACCAAATTCCCAGTGCTGGGAAGAAGCTCCCAACACCAGGTGTCTAGAGTCCCTCTAAGCTTACTTTGCATCTCCTCAGCCTCCTTCTTGTTCTGCTTCTTCCTGCCTCTTCCCCCCCTGCACCCAGTGCTTTTTATATCTTGTGTAAGCATGTTGGCTCTAAACACACCCAAAATGTAGAGGCAGGCACATTCTGCCCATACCTTCGCACAGCGAGGCTGCAGGAGAGTGGAGAGAGGTGGAACCGAACGGGAGAAGCAATCTGGATATGTGGGCTGAGTTTTGTGCTTTGGAGGTGTATTTTATTTTTTCTTATACTTGTTTGTTTTGTAGCTTTCCAGCTCCTTTTCTGGAAGCTTGTCACACGAGGTGCAGTTTGCTCTTGGCAGCACGGTAGCAGACGGTGTGGGGATGAATGCACGCTAAGTGCCCCAAAAGTGCTCAGATTCAGTCTCCGTGCCTGCAAATGGACATACAGACCATTTTATGCAAAATGAAAGAAGCTGCACCAAGAACTACAATGCCTAACCTAGTTTTTATTCATCCCATTTCGATCAAGGCCTCTGGAAGGTCACCGGCTCTTTTAAAAGTAAGGAAAATGTGGATAGACGCCCAGCCGCTATCCTGCTGACAGTGCACTTCTCTGACACATGTACAGTGCGCTGCTGAAACACTGATAGTGGTTTTTCACAGAGGTCTGCAATCTATTAGACAGCACTTACTGCTATGTTTCAATGTATCAGCCTATCCAAGGCTAAGCAGACCATAAAAAATTATGAAATATTTGGCTAGATGGCAATGATCCTTTAAACCAACAATGTTTGCACACACACGTAAATACACACGTACATACACACAAAATCCATGGCAGTGATCCTGATAAATTGATTGTGCACCTTTGACCACCTCCGCTGCACTCGGCCACACTAATCCATCTCCTAAGGGTGCTTCTCTTGCTCCAAAACCTCCCCGAGGCTGCCAGCAGCCACTGGTCCTTGAAGTGAGATCAACCTGCCACAAAACTGCTTCCCTTCTTCCACCCTGTTGGGAAATTCCTTTCCCACCCACCCCATATAATTACCTATAGAAATGCAGGCTAGACAATATCGAGTCCTGGACCAAAAATGAGGTTGAGGTCCAATTATTGTGTGACCGTGCAGGATTGAAAAAGGGAATTTTATACGACTGGAGAAGATAAATTCTCAGCCTTCTTCAGGGACCACCGGCATCTTCTTTGACTGACAAGTTGAGACATAGCAGACCTTAAAGACATGATGTTTTTAGCTCCAGAAAACTTACTACACATGATTTTTAGAGGTGTTGAAAATTCATTACTTGTATAGTTTTTCTTGTTTTTAGTCCTGTGCAGTTGAACTTACAGAAACAAGAATTTAGCTTAACACAAAAGGGTCTGTAAGGAATGTTTGATGTTAATATTACCCTCTCCAACTGAGTAGCTGGAGAGATTTTCTTTTTGGACAGAAAATGCACAAAATGCATGTCAGAGTTCAGGGCGGAGGGTGGTATTGGCCCCTTTTAGGGTGCCTTGCAGAATTTGCTTAGTGTCTTAACCAGGAGTTTCTGCACACTTCAAGAGACTTTGGATCCAAACATTGCTGTGCCATATATGGTCCATGGCATCAAGTACTTGTGCCAATAAAATCTTTATGCTGTGCCTTATGCTGCCGGTTGAGTGCCTTGCAAGTGGAGTCTAGGCATACGTTTGTAAGACTCCTCAGAACTGTGTTAGCACAATCACCCACTTTTAACCTCCATAATTTAGAAAGCAGTTTCTCTAAACACTGGCTTGTTTTCCCATAGAAGTGTATTTGCAAGGACTGAGATGATGTCAATCTGATAATGGCCTTTCCTATTTCTATCAGTGCTCAGATGGGACTGTAGAATTGATGTTAATATTGTGTCTGCTTCATTAGTTCACCTACTGGCAGTTGCCTTGCTGAGATCACTGGTTTTTCCCGTTCTGTATTTATAGCTTTGCATGCCGCTTTCAGCATGCAGATTATCAGAGTCCTGATCGCTGCATTTTGTCGTTTATCAAGACCTTGTTTTGCTAATCATGAAAAACTAGTCTCAACCAACTGGGCAGGAGGGAAATTTCATTTCTCTCTTTCTCTTTCATAAATATGTGTATGTGTTTCAGGTACTCAGACATGCACGTAATGGTTTAGAAAATAACTGGTGCGACTGTTGCCATTTCTAATGGGAAGCTGCTAGCATGAAAGATCTTTAGAAATGTCTAAAGTCAAAACAGGTTCAACATATCATTAGCTTGGGAGGTAAAAGAGGACAGGAGATTTGCAGTTCGCACATAAGCCCATGTCTGGGTTTAGGACTGTGGGCCCACTTCTCTTCATCCCTCCTTCACATTGACACCGGTGGGTGCCTGGCAGGCAGAGCTCAATATTTTGCTGGTTAATCTTGTAGTATCTGCCATCTTAAAGCTCCAGCTTCTGGAGCCAACTGGTTTTGTATTATTATCAAAGATTGTCTTTTAAGGGAATGTCTAATTTTTAAAGTTGAAGAGAAGGCTTGCAAATGAAATGAGGAGCTCTAAATCTTAGACGCCAGCAAGCGAATGAAGAAAGACATACATTTCCTATTAAAAAGAATTGAATGATATAACTCTTGGCTGAGGGCCATGGAACTGCTCTCAGCATTATTTCCGTCTGCTAGGGCCAGGACTGAACGCACAGGGCATGTCTGCGCTCTGAAATGAGCTAGCAAAGGCTTTGGCGGAGAGTCTGCTCAGCATGCCCAGCCCAGACCTGGCTGGGGGGGTCTGGATGATGACTAGCTGGGTAAAATTTATCCCACTAAAAAGCCCACGTTATTTCACTGAATCCACTGAATTTCTAACTTTTCATGCTATTAAGTGCTTTGAGAAGGAAGGGCGTTGTTACTTATCAGCTAAGTCTTACCTTGGGAGATAGCTACCATTCAGGATACACCTACAAACCCCAGTGCTCATATAATTGGAGAATAGCCATCTGCTGGGTTTCTCAGTTAAGGGACCGTAAAGCTTAGAAATTATATCACATATCTGATCTCCTGTGTAACACAGGCCTTATTACAAGTTCTGGTCGCTCACTGAAGCCAGAATCTATAAAGCTTTGGCTCCCATGAATTAATCAGAACTAGGACATGACTTTTACAAAAAAACATAAACCCTGATTTTAAACTTTCCTTTGATAGAGAATTCTCCATCGCAATTAGTGAGCTGTTCTGGTGATCAACCCTTTCACTATTAAAATTCATCTTTCTACTCTGAATGTGTCAAATGTCAGCTTATGGACATTGGTCCATGTTGTAGGTTTGCCCATGAGAGCAGTGAACCCTTTGTTGTTCCAGTTCCTGCATGGAAGGAACTTACAAGGCATCATCAAGGCACCATTTAATCTCTTTCTCTATAGCCAAAAAGATTGAACCCTTTGAGTCTTCCACCATGTTTCTAGTCCTTTCGTTGTTCCCAGAGCTTTTCTGTGAACCCTATCCAATTTTTTTAAATTGCTCTTAAAATGTTAACACCAAAGCTGGACAATCATGCCAGAGACACTATAACCTCTAGACTCCTACTCAGCATTTCTGTGTTCATTCAATCACTTTGACTTCATTTGCTTTTGGCTACAATTTTTTATTTATCTATGCGTGGCCTTAGTCATTGTTTTCCATAGCATCCCCCAGCTTGTATATAAAACCAATTGCCTTTGTTGTTAGATATTTACTCTGTCAGTGGTGTGCTGTACTCATTAGTTGCTATTACACCTATATTTATGCTATCGACTTTATTAAATATCTTTTCTTTCCATGTCATAGTTAAAAATATTAAATAACAGAAGGTCAAGAAACAGTCTCATGGGATCCTGTCGGATGCTTCCCCAGCTACCCTTGCATTTGGAAGTTGTTATTGCTAGTGTAACCCATGTTCAACCAAGTGCTGTGCTGGTTTTCCCATCGTTTGAGCCTGTGAGTCAAAGTGCCATGCATAAGCGATTCTGATGCTTTCTGGGAATTTCTTAGATAAGCACTACGGCCTTTATCAACCCAACTTGTAGTTTCATCAATAAAAGATAGCAAGTTATATCTTGTCATAATATTTTATATACCAGTATCCTGACAGGTGGAATCCCTCCTCTATCTGGTGGCTTTTCTTTTCCTTTTCAGTGAGGACAGTCTCCTTCTTTGTCTTCTGGAGGATGGACACACAGAAGACACAAGTGGCCCAGCGCCATGTCATGCACCAGTTGCTTTGGGTAGCAATGGATTGCTGCATCCTCGCAGGGCTTTGCTGGGGCCGCTTGCCCTGCTTTGCTTCCCAGGAGCGCTGCCAAAGCTCGGCTCAGCTCAGGGGCGCAGCGGGACCAGGTCCTGCACGTGGAAGCGGGAGCAGGGAGTGCTGCCACGGCTCACTCGGCCTCACGGCTGCGCTTTCCCCTTCTTTTGGGTAGTCACAGCAAATACTGACCCACCTGCTTTACTCTGGTGCCTCGTTGAGTTAATTATTGCTTAAACAGTCCTCTGGGAATGCAGAGCATTGTAAGAGCATGAAGTGTTATCATTATTAAATCAGCGTTAGTCCAGAGCCCTGCTTAAATTTACAGCTCTGTGCTAAAATGTGCGAAAAGGACTGTCACAAAAGAGGTTGGATTTCAGGCGTATGCTCAGCCTTTAGGAGGACATGAGGCAAAGTAGCACTTTGGCAGTGTAGTTCGAATAATATGTGGGATTATGGAAGTCAGGGGACTGAAAGAGTACAAAATATTGACATTATTCTACTACCTCCCTACACCATCTCAGCTCACAGACAGCAAAATCGCTGAAGTTGAGAGAGTGATATCAAGCTTAATTTGACAAAGAGCGTTGGTAAAAAAACCCAGCATTTACCATATGTACAGTAAATAATTACTAAAAGGACATGGAAGCAGGAAGGGAAAAATAATTATATATTATTAGTGCAATTAAGTATAATATGTAGGAAACAAAAAAAGGTAAAAGTAATGTAGAAAATTCATAGTTTTAAAATCCTGAAATTGTATTTTTGAGTATTTTTGGTTCTGTGAGCCATCTGGGCAACCAGGTATTTTACAAATCATAGTTTGAATGTGAGAAAATACTATAGTGATGCAGTGCTGTTACAGTCATCTGCTTCTGCTCACATGGTTTTGTCATAAGGCTCCTGCTATATTGCAAATCCTCGCTGTATCAGCAGCGAACATCGCTATCTTCAGACTCTGTTTACCACAGCTTCTGAATATTGTAAATTCTGCTGGCTTACAGGAATGGTGCCAGAGGTTCTAAGAGTCTGGTCTTGGTTAAAATTTGTGGTGCGGGGAAGGGAGAAAGGGGGAAAAAAAGGGAGATCTCCATCTGGGATAAATTAAGATAGAGCTACACCAATCTACAGCAGCTGAAGACTACTTTAAGGAAAAAGAATGTGCTGAGAGCTCATGGAGGTTAGCTCAGGGGGTCCCTGTTGAGTAGCCAGCCAGGTGATGTTTTCATCCTTTTTTTCTGTTTAGCTGAGAAACCTGAGTTAAGGTCATGGTTTCATTCTGGTTTTCTTTCTAGCTCCCCACAAGTACTGACAGAGTGATGGCAAGGAAAAAAGGTCTACTTGTAAACCAGTTACTTGCTTTATTCCAGATATAAGTTTAGACTACCCCGTTTGAGGTGGAGTAGGGTAAGAAAGGGTGAGTTTAAGGCTGGTGATTTATTTCCTGGCTCTAGAAGGAAAGAATTAATTGGCAAAGTTTTCAGGAATTTAAAGTATTGAAAAGCCTGGGATATTCTTACTTAGATTTAGTTTTTCAAGTGTCTATGTACCTTAAGTGAAAATCATTAAAATGCCAAAGTGGGCTGGGACCCCATGTTCTGCCCTTCTTCTGGCTTCTTTCAAGTACATTCACCATAATCTTCATGTTATGAAGGGCAACTCAAATTTTCCAAGACTTTGAGACACTTTTGGGGAATGTCTGCGTTCTGGCATCACAGGATACCAGCCTTCACCTCCCATGTACGTGTGTTGGGGGCTTAGGTGGTTACAGCTTGGGAAGTATTTGCTGCTTAATGAATTTCATGCATTTCATGAACAGCTGTTCACCTCACCTCCTGTGCCACCACGAGGACGCTTTCGCAGAAGTTGTGCATCAGGTGGGGTAGTTCTGACATCCAGAATGGTCCTTTGGGAACCGGCTGGATGTCTCTGAAAGTCTGCTGCAGTGGTTCTCCATCACATCTGATGAGAGTGTACAGATCGGGAGATTTCCATGCAGCATGATCAGTCTCTTATCTGAGTGTTTCTTCATTAACAGATTGCCAGAGGACAACTGCTGCCTCTGATGGGTAAGGAGTGAAGATGGATTATGTGGCACAGCACAGTAAATAAGTCCAGTCTGCTAAATCAAATGAGTGGGAAACATCTCTGAGGAGGAAAACCAAATGTCACAAATTAACGTGAATGGATGTAGAGACCCTCTTGAGTCCCTATGCCCTGCAAATACTACAAAAGAAGCATTTCCCTGCTTAATACATGGTGGGGGCATTTTGAGAAAGCAGATAAGCATTTACAGATGTTTTCAATGATTTCCATTTTGTCTGGGGCACTCCATGACCATTCAAACCCTATAGAATCTAATCCCATTCATAGCAGTCAGTCTGGGTTGCACCAAGGGAATTGTAGAGATATTCCAGATTTACACCAATACAGCTGAGAACAAAGCCTTGCTGCAATTTGCAGTTGATTCAGTCTCGTACCTACTGTCACTTGGACTGGAGCGGTCTCTTTGGGTAGCTAAGCTCAACAGGTACGCAAAGTTGAGCTTACTAGCCAGCATTCACAAACTCTCTCCTTATTGAGGATGAGGCCAAATTTGGTCCATCGTCTCAAAAGGACACAGACTTGGCAAGACTGCGGAGTATTTTCAGCAACTGTAGTAAGTATTTTCTTGTGGTCAGCAATGGCTTGTCTGAAGATGAGTTTTAAGACTACAACTGGAATGCTTCAAATGGGATGGACAGAAATGTATCGCTCTGTTTCCCTAGGTTTCCTGAGGTGTTATTCCAATGAATACGACAGCCAAATCTGGAGTGATTTGTTGAGCCTGGATCTCAAAGCTTCTTTGAGCTTCTACAGCACTGGATTGGGCATCTGTGTTTGAGGCTATTTCCTATCAGGGTGACTTCCCATGAGCTTGTTGCACCTAAGACCTGATGCTGGTTTCAGCAGTCACCAACAGCCACCTTTTCCAGTGTTAATCTTTTACTGGCGTCGCATGCACTTATAGAACAGAGCTTTATTTTACTTTTCTTTTTTTTTTCTTTTTAATTTTTACTATTGAAATACCCTATTAGGCATTTCTAAATGTAGAGCTTTTATATATCATCATGGACATGTTAACAAGTGTGCGCATCTGGCCTAAATTAGACCACCTATGAAGGTGGCCTACAAAGTCTAGATATTACCAGAGGAAACATTGGAAAAGGCAGTTTACTACCAAGAAGAGAAACATTTTAAAGCCAGCCCACCAGCGAAGAGACCCTGGCAGCCCATAAAGAATTCTTCAACAGAGAGTGGAAAGTGCATATGAAGGACAGATATTGATCCCAGTTCCACCAAAAGTAATTAACTGCGTTGACCTCTGGGTATTTACCCTAGCGTTACAGTTGTGGGGATGAATGAGACATGGACAGAAGATGCAGTTCTGAGACCGTGTGAAACCATTGCAGATAGTGCTGAAATTTCGCCTGCAGGAAGAGAAAACCATTAGAAAACCAAAATACTTCAAGAAACTTTTGGAGAACATTGAAAGCCTGGGTCTCTGCTAGAAGTAGCCGTCTGTAACAAATGTAAAAATTTGTGGCTACACATAATAATCCAAAAAATAAAGGAAATGAAAGTAAAGATACATACATTTAAAGTATTTCCTATTTCCTTTCTACAGAGCTGAGAAGTCTTGATGCTTACCTCACATACCAGAGCAGAAGGACCACATGCTGTCCTATATAAACACTGCCGATCCAAGTCTGATTTTATAGAGTTCAGGTTTGGCTCAAGAAATTAAGACTGCCTGCAGCCCTATGCATTCCCACTTGGCTGCATCACCAGTGCGCAAAGCTAAATAGGAATAACAACTCCCACAAACACAGTTTATCTCTGCGCTACTGAAAAAAAAGGAGTGTATTATACTGTGGCAACCTGAGAACATAAGCTGAAGATCTTGGCATATACTGCCGATGTTTTTGCAGACTGCAGTTAGAGATCCTGTTACATGTCTGGTATTCCTTCAGTTAAATCATCACAAAGGATCTGGTGCTTGGTGCTTAGCTGTTACTGTTGGTTTTAAAACTGTTTCAGTGGTGGAATGCTTGGAATATGGTTTGGGCTCAGTGTGTTCTTCCACCCTGCGGGAGGAAGGCAGAGTGGTCCAGCACCATAAACGTGAGGTCTTTGGGGAATCTCTACTTTGCTCTTCTGAGGGTGCCTGGGTGGGTGTCTCCTCCTGCAGACTTGGATGACCACGGTGCCCTTGGGTCCTCCACTCCCCCTCTGCTCTCTGCTAATCCATCAGGACAGAGGTGAGGTGACAGTAATCAAGAGGCAGCAGCTGCTGACGTGGCAGTTTGCTAAATGTAGCTCAAGCAGTTGCTAAGGTGAGAAGGGGCTGTAGGTCATTAGTATCACCCATTTTGGATAGTCACTCTTATCATCTGCATGAATACTTAGGCTCTCCCACTTTGTGATTTTGGCACAGATGAGGGAACACCAGTGAGGCCCAACTTAAGCTACTTCAGAAGAAGGTGTAAGAAACCCTGTTAGGAAGAATCTACTGTGGAGAAAGTTTATTTCTAAACCTTCTCAGACAGTAGTTTGTTTATACCAACTGCCTGATCGGTCAAAGGGATATCCCGAGCCTAGCAGGCTAATGAGATAATGTGGTGGAGACATGCTGGCACCTGAAAAGAAGAGTGGTTACGATCCTGTCCAGCCACCTTGGACTGTCCAGTCCAGGCTTTGTGGTCCAACTGCCTGCAGTGACCATCAGGACAAACCAAGGTGAAGGGCCAAGCTCGCATCCCTGGGTCGAGTTTACTGAGGGTAAGCCATTTAGCTGTGAAAGTGTATGGATTACAGACTGACTTGTTGCCTTCTGCTGGTGCGCTGTCCTGAACAGGAGGCACTTCACCTTCTGCTCCTCCAAACCCCAAATGCCTCTGG
This sequence comes from Theristicus caerulescens, assembly GCA_020745775.1. NCBI lineage: Eukaryota > Metazoa > Chordata > Aves > Pelecaniformes > Threskiornithidae > Theristicus > Theristicus caerulescens. Next base: position 120,621,745 of record CM036559.1, on the reverse strand, counting down.
TGAACACCCACCTATAACCCATTCTGTCCCTGATTTTAGTCTGCTGAAGATACAGTGTGAAGGGTGCAGGGGTCTTGTTTCACTGAGATCTAGACATCAATAGACTACACAGGTCAGCCTGGAGACGGCCCTAGTGAGAAGGAAAGAGGTGAGTTTCCGTACCCACGGGGTGACAGGACACCTGCCCGCACCAAGCCACTTGGCAAAGAAGTGTCTATGGAGTGGGACTTTGGCTGGGGAAAGGTGCAAGACCACCCTGTAGTCTTCCATCTCCTGTTTCCCTGGTAGCTCACCACAGCTCCCATCATGCTTCTTAAGTCTAACAGATGGTATCAAGGAACTAGAGGCAAACAGGGAAGATAGATACAAATAGGACCATGTCACAGATGTGATCTGTTAAGAAAGCTGAAATCTAAGCCCACCCACTAAATCTGTCCCTGTTTTGTGCCACTGGAAGCTGTGACAGGATCTTGAGGAACAGACCAAGTAGAAACCACCAGTGCCAACTTCATCTAGTTTAGGCTTGGTCCCAGTGCAGATAAAAATCCCTCTCGGTTGAAGGAAAAAAAATCAAATGTGGAGCCCTATTTTGCAGTCATTCAGCCATATATTCTCTTCCAGGACTCAATGAGCAAGAAGCCCATCTCTGTCTGCAGATAGCTCACATAAAGAAAATGCATATGAATCTCAGTCTGCAGTATTGCCTGTGGTTTATATTGACTGTGGCCTCTTTGAATTGAGTTTCCTGTGAGTTACAACAGCAAAATTTGTGCTGCCCCCTGAATACCAGCTGGCTCTGGATTCACGGGGAAGGAGGACATCCAGCAATGATCCTACTCTGGAACAGACACAAGGAATTGAAGCCCAACAGTAGAGGAAAAGGGAACCACATACCAAGGTAAATATGGTCATTTAATGCCTGGGAAAGGGGTAGCAGCCATGGTGGGGATCAGCGTGTGCTGGAGGCAGGTTTTTTAAGGAGCACGAAGGAAACATCTCTGATTTTACCAGCCAATTTAACTAGAGAAGACCCAACTCTGCAGGACAGAGCTGAGGCAGGGAGGCAGAGGTGAGGACAGCAAGATTCAGGGATTTTGATAGGGTGCAGGATGGTCATGTAACCTTCTCATCCAAGCTGGTTGCATTGGTTCTGATGAGTGTTACCACTTCTTGACCTAACTGGCATGCATGCGTGATGATCTTTGAAGGAAAACATTTCCTTGTGGGAAGTAGGACTAACTTGTGTATCCTTCAAGCATTTGTCTCATTCCTGTACAAGTGCAGACTCAATGGCATGGTGTTACCAGTGAGGGCTGGGAAGCTGACCCCAATGTATTCTTAGCTCCAAACCATCCCATTTTTAAAGATGAAATTCAACCAAGTGTGGTGGAGGGTCAGTGCTGAGCTCTGCCCAGCTCCTGAGCCACTCAGATGAAGCAGGGTGGGGGAAAAGACATCCCCAGCTGGAGCAAGAGGACCTGGTTACTAACTTACATGCTGTCAGCTTGGATCTGGAGCCCAAAAATTGCTGTGTATAAGAGAGGAGGGCAGTTGCTGTCCTCACTGACGGCTTGAGGGGAAGTGGAGAGTATGTTATTGGCACTGCTCCCAGTTTGTGAACTCTGAGTCCTATCAGCCTTTACATACTTTAACTGTTGCTCTCCTAAACCCCCCCAGCAAAACATACTCTGCCTACTGCCATCAGCTTCAGGCAAACAGGGGTTTACTTGCTTGATTGTACTGGCAGGAAGAATCGGCATCAATTTAGCTGTTTCAGATATTTTACTGGCCTGCACTGGATTTTTCATCAGTGTGTACTGCACAGCAGACACTGGAAACAATTCTTGTTTGAGAGCTTGAGCATCTCCCAGGTTGATTGTATGAAGTTATACACAGGAGTGCACAGCAAAACCTTTGCTTAATTGGCAGAAAACCTCCCCAAGCTATTGTCGGTGCTGCTTTTGCCCTTGGGTTATAACTCCCATCTGCGATGCAGGGTGCCAGCTCAGAATCAGCTAAGGTATCTAGTTTTTCCAGTGAAGGGTCCCCAAGCTCCCGTTTGTACCACTTAGGTCACACTGACAGCCCCATCTACACTCGTGCTGATTTCTGCCCAACAATTGCTTCAGAGGTTCGTTAATGTGAGATGATGCTGGAACTGATCCAGAAGAGCAGCGCAGGGTGTACCGGAGAAGCCGGAGTCCTGTGCTCTGCATCGCAGGCAGAAGAAATCCCCTCTTCTGCCCTTGCTGTAGAGAACCCCTTTCCACCACAGCATGAGAAATTCAGCCCCTTGCCAGGTAAGCAGCATCTTCAGCTACTTGATATAAAATGTATTCATTAAGGTTTTGCAAGGACAAAAAAAAAAAGCATTGCTAATTGCTTCCCAAGCTTTGCCGTTTGCATTTGCAAGACTGGGAGTACTGATGCTGTGGGTCTCAGACCTGGGTCTCCTCTCCTGCAGGCCCTGTCCAGACACTGCTCTGGACCCTCTCCTCGCCTGCTGCAGACTGCAGCAGTGTCTGTCGCTGCATGGAGCAATCCCTGATGTCGGGTTTGGAGGTGAAGGTCAGCTAATTCGGCTTAAACCTTGTCTAGCATTTTTTCAAATAGTCTGGTCTGTCGCGTGTCCCAGGCCACTGAGCAATCACCTCGCTGCCTCTGTTTTGAGGCCAGTTACTTACTTCTGGATAAAGCGCTCCTCGCACGTTTTGGTTCCCTTTTCATTCATCTGAGCAGAGGTTTCCAGCTTTTCATGTCTTTTCCCACTGAGCACAATAGCCAGCTGGAACCCCCATTTCTCTCGGCGAGGGTCCTTACCCACTCCAGGCAGAGCTGTCTCTCAATTTTCTTCCCGATAAACTGAACAGCACAAGACTCACATAATTCTCATTGCAGGAATTTCTCCTTACCCTCACATCATTTGTGTAAGTATTTTCTGCCACCTCTACAATTTTTTCAAAGCCCTTTAAAAATGCTGACAGTCAACTTAAATACAGTTTTATGGTACTGATCTCATCAAATCTGTATGAAGAGGTAAAATCACCTTCCTTGTTGTAATCATCATTCTCTTGTTTAAATAGCCAAAGGTCATTTAACCCCTCTCGCTACGTGCTTTGAAGAGATGCTCTTCAGCTCTGGCCCTAAATAATCTGAGCTTTGCTCCATGTACAGGCAGATTCAAATCAGGCTTTATTAAAGCATACTTGCGTACTTTGCTTGAATGGATCCTGATTGCTTTTTATAACGGTCTCATTATTTACTATTCTACCTGTACTGAACCACCCACGTACCTTATCAGCGATGGCTTTATGGTTCATTCCAGACGGCTGATGGCCCTAGCAGGCCACCAGCAAAATGCCCATCCTACTTTCTGAGCGGTGCCCGTTAGCCACTGGCAGACCTGTACAAGGCAGGCTGCTGCCATGTGCCAAGACGCGGCTCAGCATGGCACTGGCACGGCCATTGAGGCGACTGGCAGAGTGGTCTCACTAATGAACCTCTCCAAATGAATTCAGAGGCTGATAGCCTTTGGGAAGGGCTGCAAAGCTTTCCACCACCATGAGGCCTTTCCATCCCAACGCTGGACCCCCTTCCTTCAAAAAAAACAAAAACATGCCCTGTGTTGAATTTTCACCCCTGAAACATTGGAAACATTGGAAACATTGGGTAGAAACGTTGGAAACATTAAGTGTGTTGATTGTTTTTATTGATTTCAAGTGAAAGACAATCATCGCGAAAGGCAGAGATGGCCACAGGTTAAAGCTCTAAATATGAAGAGACCAAATCTAACCTAAGTTTTGGGAAGAAATGCACTTGTCACTGCTGTTTGTTACCGCTGTTGTGTTTGCAGTAGCGGAGCGTACCGGGGCACTGTGCACCGTGCGTGGGAAACCACCTGACAGCCCCAGGTAGCACCAGCATGGGTGCAGGAGCCGTGGTCGGCTGCTTGGCCGGGCTCTGGAGTACAGAAACATGGCATGCAGAGACCTTAGCTCAGCCCTCCCTTGCTGGTGGGCAGGGAAGGAGGCCAGCAAGCAGCTGGAGATGCTCTGTGCCTTAAGGAGCCTCCTAGGTTAACCAGGAGACAAAGTAAACGCACCAGGGATACAGTAGACCCCCAAGGATGATGTGAGGCTATGTATGAGCAATGTGGGTGCAATTATCAGCTGCCTCATCATGGCTGATGTTCTGCATGTCAGATGAGGAAAAAAGAGGACTCTAAGGAAAATCTGGGACAAGGACGATTGTGCTAAGCAGCAATTATTTTTACAGTAAAAGAGCAGTTTCTGGGAGCTCCTCTCTGCAGAACAGAGCTCCCTTTCTTCTCTCCCTCTGTTGATCGTTGCTCCTGCGTGCCAGGGAGTGGGCAGGTGAGAGTGGGCGGCCGGTGTACAGAGCTGAGTGCATCTTTGCAAATTATCTGCAGGCTTCAGGTAAAATGTAGATCAGAAAGTATCGCAGAGCAGGAGCTGTTTTTCATATTTAGATAAGCAAGGCTTGATGTGGGATTTTATGAGGTTTCTGTACTGTTACTGGAGCACCTGGTTCCCACTAAGGAAACACTGTAAAAAAACAGAAGTAAAACCTCCCCAGTGGGGTTTTGAAATATCTATATCAGGCTGGTGCCATTTGGTCCTTCCAAACTGTGTGCCTGTCCAAAGCCCAGAGAAGTCAATGGAAAATCCCACAGCTTTCAGCAAACATTGGGTCAAGTCACATTAGACCTGTAACCAGAACTTGTCCATGGGAAAAGTATGGCTTGCTTTCTCCTTCATCCAAATGTTAGTTAGCTTCATTTTCTCTTCTGATGTATGGGAAACTTAAGTCAACAATATACCAGGTATTGATGTGTCCCACTCCTTGTACTCCAGGTACAGCACTATGTCTCAGAAATCCCAGTGACCTACTCCAGTTACGGAGAAGCAACTTCTGGCCTTCATGAAATGCTTATGTGTATGCCAGTCCGTGGTGGTAATCAGGGACTTCAGGCTGCCTGTAGCAAAGGACCGTATCAGCTTTATGGCATTTTTGATTGGCGAGAGGGAAGACTTGCTGATTAAATGTTTTGAAGGTTGACATTATTCCTAGATCTCAGATGCTTTGGACTTAGTGACCCAAGTAACTGCACCCAAAAGCACTGCTCACTACAATAAAAGGAAATTAGAAATGTGATTCGGGAAATTGGGAGACCATCCAGGATTTCAAAGCAAGGCCCGAGCACAAAGAAAACATAACACAGGCAAAGCAAGGCGTGAAGCTGTTGGTTCTTGGCGAGATGCGGCGCTGTCTAGAGCGTGGGGGCTGGGTTGGGACACAAAGGTCTCTGGATCTGCCGCAGATTGTCTGGCTGACCTTGGGCAGCTCCGCGCCCCTCTGCTTCCCTTCCTTGTTCAAAGAGTCAGAGCTATCTTTTACAAATATTTGCCTAGGTAGTGCCTACCACCAGGAATCAAATGTCGAACTTGCCCCTTATTCTTCTCCTTGTTTAAAGTTTGTAGGTGCTATTTCCTCTTCCCAAGGGTGGTGCACAGGGCTCATTGTCCTACATGCAGCACTAGGGGACACTAAAAGGCATCACGCTTAATCAATGACCGTGCAGGCTACATTTCACAATTTTTTCTGGCCTTCTCTCTGAGATGTCGGAGTACGCCCTCTGTAAGTGGGAGGTCGAACAAGGCTTCTTCAGTGGCTGGGGTCCGGGTGGGTGCTGTCTTTCACAGAATTACAGACTCCTCTGGGGCATGCTGGGCTGTGCTTGCACTGCCAGCCAGGCTGGAAAGCTACACCCAACATTCACCCCTCGGCGCTTGTCACCTCGCTCCAAAGCATTCCCTTTCCTCTGAGGAGCCCCAACACTGTGGAGTATCCATCAGTGGCATTTTGCCTGAGCAAGGCTAGCAAGATCAGGCCACATGACACCAACGTGAAGGAACAGCTTTCCTGTGATCTAGGAAACTGATCTGGTGATGCCACTGGCCAAAATGCTTCTCTGACAGGGAGAGAGTATCACTTGTCCTTTTAGGAAGGATATAAACATTGTCCAGTTGTCAATCAGCTAAGATGGATCATTTACCCCTTCTGGTGTAACTTACCCTGTGAAAGACAGAAACCAAATGGTGTGCAGAAACACTGCGAAAGAGAGGGATGAGACTCATTTGTGTGTAGCGTCCATGAGTAAAACTCTTTTTACGCGAGCTACCGCTGACCTTCAGGAATCTTGCTCATCAGACGAGAACTCCAGAAACAGTCCCACTAAAGAGGCTCTTCTCTCTGACGCCATCATTTGAATGGTCTGATTTTCAGGTGCACCAAGTACCCAGTGACCTCCCGGTAGATACTCAGCACTTCTGAGAAATCAGGCCACTTAGCCAAGTGGCTTTCCATTTTAGGAACACATTAAAAATCACAGTCCACCTTGTTCAGAAATCAGCATAGCACTCCAGTTTATTGACCTTATAATGGTTAAGACCTTGAGTTGGCTGTGGTCTGGTGGAGGCCAGTGTCTGTGTCCTCAGCTAGGGTAAACTGAAAATCTGTGGCTTTACATCAGTTGATGACGGTGAAAGATCTATCTCCAGATTCTCATCCAGAGCTGATACGCCATTACATTTAAAAACATTATGTTGTTTTTAAATATAAATTCCAAACTGCATCATGTCAGCTGTCTCAAACTGCAACCTTGGCATCTGATTCAAGTAGCTGCAGATTGTTCGGGACATACTCCAGGGAGTGTTACAGCTGATGCTAGTTACCTCCTGTGTTTAAGCCATCCTTCCTACATGTTCAGAGATAATTTACTTGTCCTAAGATGTGTCTCTAAGTTGTAAGGCCGCAGAGTGGTGAGGAACAGTCTCTCTGATCCTTGTAGTGTCAGGCAATGCAGAAGGTACCCAGATGCACTTAGTGCTCAAAGCCTGATACTTCTCTTGTTTTATGCCAGACTTACCCCATTATAAATCCACATGGGGTTAATCTTGATTTATAGCTGAGCAAATGGTATCAAAGTCAAGCTCCTGCTCTGTCTTGCTTGTGGTTATAAAATTCGAGTTTGCATCTCCTTCTGAACTTTAATCTCTGAAGATTTACTCATCCCTTTTTAAATTTTTTTCGTTACATTTTTCCCCCCACAAATGAATCCAATGAGTTGTCATTTTCTTTTAAACGCTGAAAATGACCTTGCTTATTTTGATGGGCTCTGAACAATAGCACTCGCTGTCTTGCACTCATTCTCCATCCTGGGGCTGTGAGTCATTATAGTTATGAAAGACAGCACATTGAGTCACTGACTGTCAAACATCTCTGCTGTGAGGGATGGAGCCTTTCAAGAACCCCTCTCCTGGTAATCATTACACTTCTGTATTTACACTGCAGTAGGACCCTGATCCCAAGTCGGAGCCGCGGCTCTAGTCATTAAGTGCAGTGCAAACACACTCATCTTACCATAGTCCTTGCCCTGACAAGCAAGTGTGGGATAAATTTGGGACTATCTACGTCTAGAGAAACTTCCGTCCAAGGGTCTTTAGAGATATTGATTAATTAAACCTTGCAACAGTTGTATCTGTTGGGAGTGCCTGGGAGCAGGGAGTCAGCATATAGAGCAGTAGTTTGGCTGGTCATTGCAACTCTGACCTAGGGCTTGGCTGGCACTGCTCAAGGTCCCCGTTGGTGTCTCACCGCGTATTTCCTACGGGACCTTGCATAAGTCTTCAATAGGTGTTGGGCCTCTGAACACCCATGAAATATGGGTCTTGGCTTAGGTGTGCCTCACTGTAGGGGGGTGTTAACACTGCCCCTTTCACAACATGAAAGGGTGAGAAGACCTGACATGCTCAATGGTAGGGAAAGCCTGAAAGTGAAAGTGTTTCTGGCAAATGGAAACTAACCCGTGCACCAGGGTGCCGGGCACACAAACAGCTTTGGCTCCTGCCGGTCAGGCCCTGATGCCACTCATCCTAATGAGTTCTTTGGTGGAAACACACCCCATGAGGTGACATGATTTGCCAGCGTCAGCAGCAGAGCCGGGGTTAGGACTGCTCTCCCTGTGCTCAGATTATTATTACCATGCGCCTTTCCTAATGCAAAGCACCTCTTTGCTCAGTCTGGGCTAAGTGCCCCCAGGGCCATGCCCAAACCTTATGAAGGACTTTCTCCTCTCCCATCCCAGACCTCAGGAGCGAGGTGGTTTCTGTCTGGAGCGTGGCTCCACCAGGGTGTCCCTCCTCCAAGCCCTTCTGCATGTTCCAGCAGTGACACCAACTGCGGTTTGTTACAAAGACATGTCATACCACTTGCAGCACTTCCCACCCCATCCACTTTGCAGCCAAACTGAGGTTTACGTTACTGCTTGCTGGATACAGTCCTGTGCTTAATCCTTTCTGCACTGCTCCCCATCCCAACAGGACGAGTACAAGCTTTGGTGACGCCCGCTTCGAGGTTTATACAGGTGTCACTGGCAGTGCAGACTCAAGGTCTGAAGCACTAAGCCATATGAATTTCCCCATATGGGTTTTGCATTTCATTAAGTCGGTTTTGCATTCGTGCCCTGGGAGCTGCTGATGCAGAGGGGAACAAAAACCCTTAGTAACTGACTCACGGCAGCCAAATAGCCAGAGACCAATTTCTCATCTTTGCTGTGCCTCTGCTGACACTGGTGTCAAATGGCAGAAATTCCCCTTGTGCAGGTGGAAATGCAGTTTTCTGTATGAGGTATCATTGCTGAGAGTCCATCAGCTTCTTTAAGACACCACGTTCCAGCCCCATGGCTCTTTAATGACTTATGCTAATATTAATATTCTGCTTGGTAAAGTGAAATGCATTTTAACAAGTTGTGTTTGCCACCCTTGGGGTCAATAAGTGATCTCTGACAATTCCTGCAGTGACCCAATAAGTGAACACAGGAGCCACATGTTAATTATATCTTTCTTTTTTAATATCCTCCTGATGGTTGTTTTCTTTCAGTTGACACAAATAGCTGCGCTGCAGCGCCTACCCTTCACATCTCGGTGATGAATGTCTCACACCAAGCTCAAGCTTTTGCTAACATCCACTTATGAAACCTTGCTCAGTCAAAGTCCACAAAGATTATTACACAAATACACGTTGCTCTGTCACTGAAGGATGGCTTGAAATATCCCTGGCCAGTAAAGTTTGGCTGAACTATTTGCAATTAATAATCAGAGGGTCTGGAAAGAGAAGTGCTGCCCTGCCTGGGTAGGCACTGGGGGCTTCTTCCAGGAAGGTGGGTTTCTCTGCTTAGTTCTTCCATGCCAGCCTTGGGTTTACTCCCTGTTTTCAGACGAGTGTGAATCAGGAGCAAGGTGCCCAGGTTGCCATGTCCAGAGCTCCTCGGTCACACCCCAGCCTTGAGAAACAGGTCCTCTGAAAAGGTCTTGGGTTGTGTTCCTGGAAGCAAAGCCAAGTGAGAATCACTGGTCGCTTTTGGAAGCACCGATTGCATTTAATGGAGGTGACAGGTAATTGTTTAACCCTCTGTGCACCTATCTCTGCTCACAGTTCAGGATACAGAAATGCTATTTCTCGCTGTCTAGATAAGGATGAAGGATGAAGTGCTGTAAAATAAACCTGCTCACAGTGTCTCACGGGGGTAAAGAACTGCTTGTTTTGGAAGTTTATAGTTAAGATGGTAGAAGTTGCAGGTGGTAGGCGTGTTACGGCAAAGGTTTCTTCAGATTCTAACTGGGCAGCAAATTAAATTAAAAAACAGAGTGACTGGAGGTGCTAGGCCTGTAATTAAGTGGATGGGTGGATGCGTGGCTTATCTGCTAACATACGAACATTAAAGAATCCCCTAAAACCACATTAAAAAGTTTATAGGGTTGAACTTAATTGCTCTTCTTCTTGTCTTGCAGTTGGTGAAATTAAAGGAAATTTTGGCCTTACGAAAAAAATAAAGAGGGTAATTCAGGAAGAGAACCATCTGGCAGTGCTCTGAAATTTTATTGCAAAACACATAAGAAATACTCACCACTAGTTGGATAAATAGATTATTGTAGTACAGGGCAGCAAAATATATAAATGTTATGCAATAAGCAGGGTCTAGTTCTGCGTAATGTAATTCACATGAGTAATTGCAGTGAGACCACTGGCTCTGTCAGGGCTTCTGACATGAATTTTACTTTACACCAACTTGCGTCATTCCAAATAATTTTACTCAAGCTGGCCTATTTGTAATTATTCACCTGGCCTGCTGAACCTCGATTGCCTGACTGATATTCCCTACTTGTTCCCTGCCGTCCTGCGCAGGGGTAGGGCAGGACGTGGCTGTGCGTCTGTGCGGGGTGTGATGTGCGGGGTGTGATGTGCGGGTGATGCGTGGGGCCGGTGATGTGCCTGGAAGTTTTGGGCCGAGCCAAAAGCAGAAGGCAGCTGTTGACAAGCCCAGCGAGGAGCTGCTGGTTTATGAGCCTGGGGATTTGAAATTAAGCTCAAAGCTTCAGGAAGTGTCATGTGCTTGCTTACTACACAGTGCACCGGAAAAAATCACAAGAACCACAAAGCAAATGAGAAAAAAACTCGAAGCCAGGCACAAGGTGATTGTTCCTCACTTTCCCCATCCTGAATGAAAAAAGACACTTTTCCTATTTGTTCTTTTTTTTTGGCTCAGTTTCTTCTCCCGTAGAAATGACATGTTAACCCTTTATTGACTGCATAGAGATACACTGCCTTCTGACTTTACTAACTTTCCTATCATACCATCCCTCCATCTGCAGGAAATGTATCATTACAAACAATAAAAATACACCAAAAATAGGTGCACCTTTAGTGTTGTGTTTATGCCAGCCTTTAGGGACCAGGAACCAGCATCACACAGAAGGCTGCTTAAGTTTTTTCTCCAGATTGTAACACAGGAAAACGACCTCCTGTGCTGCAAGGGACATTTGAAATGCATGCTTCCCTCTTCTACTTTTTATTGCACTCCAAGAGTCCTGAGCCTGCATCAAATTCTCCGTGACCCAGCTCTAAGCGTTCCACTTAGTTAGCCTAAACCTCTTTACATTCCTCAACTCTGATCTGCTAATCCCCCATAAATCACCACCATTCCTCAATGAACTCAAGCCAGTGTTAAGATTTATGTGGAAAGGATTTGTCATTTCCCACCAGCCTTAACCCGAAACAAGATGGGTGGGTGCTGGGGAGATGCTGCAACACGAGGTGGTGAACAGTTTGGTGCGAGAGAGAGCGAACTATTTGTTTTGCAGATGATCAAGGATTTGGGGCTGCAAACAGGAATGTTTCTGATGCTGTTTCCATCAGGACAGTCCCAGCAGGGAAGGGCCCGGAGGAGTTGAACTGCATTTCATCAAGTTGTACGCGCTGCGTATGCCAGATGCCTGCGCCAGGCCAGTGGCTGGGGCTGCTGGATTGCGGCTGGGGATTGCCCAGACCCACACGGGCACACGCAGCCTGCACGGTATGCGGAGAGTGTGGGGAGCTCAGTCCTTTGGTGCTTGGCCCCCAGGTGTGCAGGGGGGAGAAAGCACATCTGAGCTCCTTGCGGGAATTAAACCCTTCTGTGTCCCTCCATTGGGTCCATCTTGTTTTCCTTGGTTTAAGTGGTCATACTTCAAGATATTGCCTGTGCCACAAACACAGACACTGAGGTTTTGTTCTGGGCTGTTACAGGTTGGTTTCCCTGCTTCTCCCCTGGAGTTGCCACGTTTTCTTTTCACATCCCGTGAGCAGACGTGCAGTCCCTAACCGTACCCCCTGGGTGGGACTGGGACCTCAGCCCCTTCCCACCAGGCTGTTTTGACTCTCCCCACACTTTTGTCACAGGGAAGAGCATATACACCTGCATTCCCTCGCTTCAAATCTATTTTTTTTGTTTCCTATAAAATACAATCTTTGCTCTCGTTCTTCATACCCAAACCATCACCCCTTCCTGGAGGCTGAGAGTCACCCTCCCCATGGCCACCAAGTCCCTGCAGCTGGGGAGCTCAGCCAGCCCCAACCCCAGCAGCATCTGCTCTGGGGCCTGGTGCCCCCACCCTTCCTGGGGGTCCTAAACCCTCCCTCAGCTCCCAGGCTTCTCTCCTGAGGCTGCACTGGGACTCAGCTGGGCTTCCCCACAAGGTCTCCAGGACCTGGTCCAGCCCAGCTCCACGGAGTTTCTGCTGGTCCTTACACTCGCCCCTCTCTTCCCTGGCATTCCCATGAAGGTTGGCTTCATGGGCAGAGCCATCATCAGAGTGTTATGTGGACATAAAGATTAGCCAGGTTGTCCCAAGCAGGGGCATTTCTGTTATACTGCATTCACATGGATGCCAGCAGTCAAACTCCTGCAAACAAAAGCTCCTAGCAGTCACGTGGATGGGTTTGGTGCGTGATAAATGGCATATTTTGGATGAACATTTAGCATTCCCAAAAACTGAATGGGACCATTCAGGGCATACAGAGCTTCTCTGGGGAAAAGACTTTGATGCTGGGTTAAGTTGCATCTATGTGGCGGAAGTCGAGCTGGCTGCGTTAGAGCTGGCAAGATGTGGTAGTGGAGACATGGCATTAAGCAATGCATCAGCAGCCACCAGCTGTTCTCAAGATGTGCATCTTCATCTTATCCCATAAAGAGTATAAATAATAATAATAATAAAAAGCCACCATGTGCATGAACCATGTGGGTTGAATCTGTTGCTCCTGTTGGCAGCATGTGTTGTGCTACGTCCTGGGCCTGACCTGGGATTTCATTCAGGCCAACCTTTACACTTGGAGCAAATGAAATGATGGCTTTTGCTCAGGATTTTTGTTGGTGTGACTGATCAGAGTTTGAAGAAAAAACTAGGCATGTTCCTCTGCAAGTTTTGTGACTTTATAATCTTTAGCTTGACCCACAACATGTGTCAAAAGACACATGCAGGTGAAAGGGAAGAAAAGGCACCTGTAAGGCAGGTTTTGCCTGTCTCTTTTGTTAGTTTTCATATCATGTTTCCCTTGTTTCTGTGTGTATCAGCTCTTTTCCACTCTTCCTCCATTCTTCTCTTTTCTCATTTAGCTCTTTCCTTGTGTTTGATGTTTTCCTCCCTCTCTTGTATTCTCTGTTTGCCCTCCCCTTTCTGCTTTGGAAAGCATCACTCCAGCACCGGTGCATTTGTACCTTCTGGACTTGCACGGGCCCAGGTGGCTGGTGAAATGCCAGGACACTGCATTGCTGCCTGGTACGGCTCTGCCTCCCCACGAACAGCTCCAGCGAGACCCGAGCCTTCTGGGGGTACAACCAACAGAGACCAGTGCCCCCACCTCCACGGGGCCCTGCTGCAGCATCCCTTCTCCCATCTGGTAACAGGTGCTTAAATGGTTTCTGCTTCAGTTCAAATATTTGAGAGAGGAGCATCAGTTTTTAACTCCATCCTCTCTGCTACTGCTCACCTTTCCCAAATTGTTAGAGGCCGTGAAGCTTTCTGCACGCTTGGGGTCTTGGAGGAAGAGCTGGCTTCAGAAAGACAAGGTCCTGGCTTATTCCCAGGACTTAACTCTCAGGCTGCTCTCGTTCATCTGTTGGATTACCCCCCAACTACAAGTGGAGTCACTCTCTGAAGTTAAATAGTGGCAATAGTTGCCCCAAACAGGCTATGAACAGCACAGTGGTGGGGGTTGAGCCAGTGTGCCTGGCAAGGCTGCTGGGGGTCCAGTGCTAATGCAGTTTATTTTAGCAATGTAACAGTTACGGCTCTTATTCTACTCCTTGTGCAGCAGACCAGCTCTAGTTCTGCCTGAGTTCTTACCTGAAAGCAGAATTTCACATCCAGCTCTAGAATTTTAGCTGCTTCTAGTTAAATACCCAGAACCATTCTGGTTTTGAGCTGTAAGCTGATGACAGTACATTTCAGAAATGCGTGAGCATTCAGCATTCGTTCTGCTTGATGAGCTGCTTCTCCTGGCTGTTTGGCTAGATCAGCTTAGAAAAATGCAGCTTAGCTACCCTTTCCATACCACTCTTGCCCTGTTCTCGTTGCTTTGGCGGGTTGACCTTTCAGCTGAAGCCCTGCTCTAGTTCTGCCAAATCACTTTATTCTCATTCTAATTCCCATGAATGAAATCTTAGTTTTTCATTTCTGGTGCTTGTTAACAGGAACAATATCGATGGGGTCCAAGTGAAAATGCTTTGTTGGATAAGGCTGGATGCAGGGGAGTGAGAAGGAGCAGAAACACCAATAAGAAGAGCCAACAAGGCAGCGAGGAGGAGCCGGAGAAGCACTCGTAAGGAAGTGCTTTTGGGCTGATGGCTGGCCAGACCAAGGCTGGGAACTCTGAGCACAGAAGCATGTTCAGTTCATGCTGTGTGTTGGGAAATAGGGGCCTTTTATGTTCCTGGTAAATAAGCAGCGTGTGTTACATATTGTGTAACAACTCCATCATCCGTTTGTTCTAAAAAGAAAAAAAAAAGACAATAGCCAGAAAATTGCAAGCTACTTTGTCTGTAGGATAAAATAACTGTATGGTACACCAGGCTAACAAGCCTTTTAAAATATCACAGGTTTTAAACCTGTTTTGTAGTAGGCAAGGACCTCGGTGTATGAAAGAAGCATCTGGAATTTGGTCCAAGTTTATTCGTTCTGCATCCAGGGTGATACTCTACACTATGCTGTACAGTGGGTCGCAGTGTGACTTACGGGAGGCAGCATTATTGATCTCTCCAGTGTCTGTCCCAGTTCCTCCCACTCAGCTGTTCAAAGGCAGTGGTGGGGACAGCATGTCACCCACAGGTTACACAGTGCCTGCAGGAACATCAAATGGCTCCAGAAACCTGGCTTCTGGGAACAATAAGAGTAAGAACATTTCTGGGAACCAGGTCCCTAAGGATTTCCAAAGAAGGACCAAACCACCTTACTCTTCTCAAGGCCAAATAACGCCAGAGTGGAGCCAGCTGAGCAACTTTTCCCCACCTCTTTAATAGTAAAGATGTTGAAGTTCTATTATATATATTACTGTAGCTCCTTTAGATTTAATTTAAGCTACATGACCTTGCATTTAGAGAGCCTGCCCTTGTCTATAATCTAATCAGCTCAGTCAAGAGGAGTAGTTGGACAAGGATGAATGTGGGCCTAGGAGCCAGAAATTAGATTGTGTGCAATTGCATCTGTGGATTTATAGCAGAAATTTACAGCAGAAAGAGGGAATTTTTATCTTCTCAAATGCCCAACAGGAGGGAAAGTTAATGGCTGCCACATTTATTGCATGAAATCTGAAAAGACCCATGGACTTGTGTCATTAAATGGATGGAACAGGCATCCATGAGTCAATGAATTGGTTAACACACAAGTGGAAGAAAATCTTGCTAAAGCCATTCTCTCTTGGTCGGTGGGACAGTGTTGTGATGAAAGACATAAACAAGAGTGTAGGAAAATGTGAGGGATGGTTTTGTACCCTCTGAGACCACTGAAATGAAGTTTTCCAAAATGCAGTTTGCACTCTGCTGCTGATGTTGCTCAAAATCATTTTAGCTCCTTCAGCCCAGTCGGGCATGTCAGGCTGCCCAGATCCCACCCTGGGCCCCTCTCCTCCCTCTGCCTTATCGGTGTTACGGCCGGTCCTCACATCTGATCAGCACCCAGGGCTTTGTTTTCTGTGCAGCAGAAATGGTGCATTCGCCCTGACATGGGCCACAGGGGAGATGCACCTGCCCGTTGTGATCTCAAATGGCAACTTCACTGTTGTTTACTTTCCCCTCCCTTCGTGCTAGGTGCTGTACAAATCACCCCAAAAACCCCCAGAACCAGTGCCAGGAACTGAAATGTAAGGCCAGACAGTAGGGGACACACATGGGTAGATGGGGAGATGCAAAGAAAAAAGGTGACCTTATTTTTTTTAACTTATTCCACATAGACAAAAAGACTCTTGGGTTTGTGTATGAGCTGCATGAGAAGTTTGTTTGTGCTGGCCTAGGAGCCCCAAATCATTACGTTCGCATTTCCAGCTCTGGGTTGTAACATTTTGAATATAAAATTAAGCAAATGTTTTACTTGAAGTTACAAAACCCAAGTCTATTCACACTGGTTTTTGGGAAACCTTTATAAAAACAGCATAACACAAGATTGCATCTAAACTGTTTGGCAGCCTGCCTCTAATGGCAACCAGGAGGTTTATTGTTGTGAATTAGCTATTTAATAGAAGCTGAAAGTGTGACAATATAATGACAAAAGGTTTTTTTTTTTATTTGTAGAAAGTCAAAGCTGATAGTTCTCAGCAGGAACACGCTGTACAACGTTAAAGACTGCACCAAGACAGACACAAACATAAGAACCTGACTGATGAGAAGTGAGAACAAGGAGGAAAAACATGTAACCGGGGGACAAACCAGAGGAGTGGTCAGTGCCTGAAAGGCTCGTGATGATAAGGGATTACTTTATGTTGTTCCATGAAAATCTTTCCTACTACCTTGTAATTGCATGAAGGAAAAGACATAGACAACTGAAGAAACGGACCAAGGAAAAGACTTCCTCTGTTCTGGGTACACCAGAGCGCGTGGCTTTGCTTGCAGACCCTGAGGGCATTGTTAGTGCGAGCCCTGTTCCTTGTGAAGGAAGCAAGCTCGAGAAATACTGAGCTAGAATGAAGGGGCTGTTGGCACAATATTATGATTATTTGAGGAAATAATGTGATATGAAGATTAGCACATAGGATAATAGCTATTGCATATAGCGGTGTTTTATGGTCCATTCTGTGTTGCTTAACATTGTTACTCATTCTGTGTCAGGCACTGTTAAACTGAATTTTAAAAGGAGGCCCTTTGCCTTGCTCTAGTGTTGGCAGCTTTGGTGTATTGTTAAGCTTTACAGTCTACGTGTCTCCGTGCATAATGTAGCACTTACTGGTTTGAACTGTAATTCAGTTTTATAATCTTTTACTACTGTGAGACATTGTCCCTTATGGAATTCCCATAACCTCAAACTCTATTTTCTCATAAAAACAAACCAAAACAGTTGTTCCCTGTGCTTTATAATTTAGGGTAGCCTATTGCCTCTCTGCAGAGAACATAGACATCTCAGTATCATCTTCTTTCTGCAAATTAAGAAGCTACATTTTCCTTTGATGTCCGGGGTAGGAAGGAAACCACCCATGACTCAGCAGCAGCAGCAATATTGGGTGACATCTCTCCTTACGCAGGTCTATGGGATCCTGCACAGCTGACACAACTGATTCTTGTTGCCCACGCTCCTCTACGAGGACTCAGATGGGACCCCATGCTGAGACCAGCCTTATGAGATGGCTCCAGTCCATCACAGAGCCCGATATGATGTGGCCAGACATGATTCTGGCTTTATACAATGGCAGGACAGATACTTGGGAGGTATAAAATTTGGTTAGAAACTCATATTAATCCTTGCCACATAGGTATTAAGATCTTGCCAATATAGAGATACCATCTATTTTAAAATGAAGCATAAAAATCTGCCTTTTATAAAAAAAATAAACTAAAATATCAGGGTGAGTCCTTTTCAGCTGCAGATGGGGCCCTCTGGGAAATTTTTCATCTTAAAATAGTACAAGCTTGAGTTAAAGATGTTAAACTAATACTTGTCCCTGCCCCTCTGACATCCTTGGTGTGGGGTGCTCTCTGGGAAGTGTGGTGTCTCTGGTCCCACTCCAGAACCACTGTGGGCCTCATCCTGGAGCGGTCACCATCCCTGTGTGCAGAAGATCTGCAGAAGGGTGAGGAGAGGGAGCAGGTTGGCACCCATGCTGTCTGAGCCAGCCCTAGTGGCACATGTAGGTCTCTCTTCTCATCAGGAGTTTTGGACCATCTTTTCATCAGAGGTGGGTGTGATTTGGAGCCCCAGACCCTGATCTGGTCATTGGGGAAGCCTATATTGCAGATTTAGGATGGTCTCTGCAGTGCCTGAGCTCAGCCCTGGACCAAATGCTCCTGGGGCTGTAGGAAAGCTCAGGGTTGAAACAGTCCTCAACACTGCCCTGCCTTAACTGCAAAATGGCAGATCAGCCTCTGTGCAACTCATGATGAGCCCCCTTCATGTGGGCCTGGATTCAAGAGGAACTGTCCTCTCCTGTGACTGCAGATCGGTGGCATTACTGGCCTCCAGCATCACAAGGGGATGGTGGTGAATATGCACTTTGTGAGAGGTTGTCCAGAGAGAACTTGTCCCTGTTGTCAGTACTCAGCAGGCAGCTCTTTCCTGCCACTTCCCAAAGGATGTCAGGGTAATCCCTTTTGCTTCCAGCCTCATTTTCCCCTGCAGACCCATGCTCCTGGGAACATCTCCACACAGAAGGACGAGGTGCAAGGCATACCTAATGTCCAGTGAGCCAGGAGCTAAGTTTGGCTCCATTCCCCCTTGCAAAATCTGTGCCAAGGAAAGAATTTTTTGAGCCCATCAAGTTTTATTAGGCTTAAAGAAAATGTAAAAAGATGGACTATTTATGTTTATGAGTGCCACCAACAGGCACCATGTGAATTCCCTGTTCACATCTCTGGTGGAGAACCATATTCCTAGTCTTCATCTCACAGCTGGCAAGGGTCTGGTGGGGACAGGACATGCCTTGTGGTGTACAAGTCTCAGCACCTTGGGACACAGCAGGGGGTCCCAGCTCATCCCACGGCTCCCCACACTGCTGCAAGGCAGCCTAACACTCCAGCTGGGTCTGCAGAGGGAGCAGGGGCAGAGACAGAGTTTTATTTGTTTGGGAAGCACTCAAACACCATGGAGATGAAGGCCGCATAAGCACCTAGGTAAATAGAAAAGCCTTTGCTAACAGCAAGCAGTAATGCCTGATGAGTCATTCTGCTGCCCTGCAGTGTTGTTATCGCTTTTGCATTGTGCAATCAAAAGGTATGAAGTTGGCAATAAAAGTAATGAGCGATGAGATGAATCAATCTCTGCCTGGTTATGCAGAAGGCAGACGTTCTTTATAGATACACAATGAAATGTAGCGGGTTGATTTCAAAGTGAAATCCCAGATTATCCAATTTCTTTGAGCTTCGAGGAGGCTCAGATCTTGATTGGGATGCCTCAGTGTGGACCTCTCTTTAATTAAAACTGTATCCACTGTTTAACTAAATAGTCTCTCCTGTTTCTTCATGACAATATGCCTCTAAGGGTTAATGAGTCACAGGAAGAGACCACCTAATTCATTCACTGCTACTGTATGAATAGCCTGAAACTGCTGTAGGCTAGCAGTTCCTCTCCTCCACATAATGAGCTGTAACTCAATATATGTAAGCAGCCATAGGGGATGTTCTTCCCTTATCTGACTTTGAAAATATATAATGTAAGGTAGGTATTAAAGGATAAAACTTTTAGCTAAAATGGAGTGCCTCTTCCTCCACCCGTCCAACATTTTAAGTACTGACCCTGAGATGAACTTCATTTAGAAGAGTCTCTGCCCATATCCACTTGCCTTTGCATATTGGGATTTTGGGTGGAATTCATGATGAAAGAGCCCATTTCTGTCAAAGCAGCTGTGCTTCCTGCATATTTCTGGTTCTTACTAAGTTTTCTTTTCCTGGGGGATTTCTTGAGCTGTTGTGGAGGGTTGACCCTGGCTGGATGCCAGGTGCCCACCAAAGCTGCTCTATCACTCCCCCTCCTCAGCTGGACAGGGGAGAGAAAATATAACGAAAGGCTCGTGGGTTGAGATAAGGGCAGGGACATCACTCAGCAGTTACTGTCATGGGCAAAATAGACTTGACTTGGGGAAAAATTAATTTAATTTATTACCAATCAAATCAGAGTAGGACAATAAGAAATAAAAACTAAATCTTAAAACACCTTCCCCCCACCCCTCCCTTCTTCCCAGGCTTAACTTTACTCCCGATTTTCTCTACCTCCTTCCCCTGAGCTGTGCACAGGGACGGGGAATGGGGGTTGCGGTCAGTTCATCACACGTTGTCTCTGCCGCTCCTTCCTCCTCAGGGGAGGACTCCTCGCACTCTTCCCCTGCTCCAGCGTGGGGTCCCTCCCATGGCAGACAGTCCTCCATGAACTTCTCCAACACAGGTCCTTCCCATGGGCTGTAGTTCTTCATGAACTGCTCCAGTGTGGGTCCCTTCCACAGGGTGCAGTCCTTCAGGAACAGACTGCTCCAGCATGGGTCCCCCGCGGGGTCACAAGTCCTGCCAGCAAACCTGCTCCAGCGTGGGCTTCTCTCTCCACAGGTCTGAAGGTCCTGCCAGGAGCCTACTCCAGCGTGGGCTTCCCATGGGGTCACAGCCTCCTTTGGGAATCCACCTGCTCCGGCATGGGGTCCTCCACGGGCTGCAGGTGGAGATCTGCTCCACCATGGACCTCCATGGGCTGCAGAGGCACAGCCTGCCTCACCATGGCCTTTACCACGAGCTGCAGGGGAATCTCTGCTCCAACACCTGGAGCACCTTCTCCCCCTCCTTCTTCACTGACCTTGGTGTCTCCAGAGTTGTTCCTCTCACATATTCTCACTCCTCTCTCCGGCTGCTGTTGTGCAGGCTTTTTCCCCCTTCTTAAATATGTTATGCCAGAGGTGCTACCACCGTCACTGATGGGCTCGGCCTTGGCCAGTGGTGGGTCTGTTTTGGAGCCGGCTGGCATTGGCTCTATTGGACACAGGGGAAGCTTCTGGCAGCTTCTCACAGAAGCCACCCTTGTAGCCCCCCACTGCCAAAACCTTGCCACGCAAAGCCAATACAGCTGTGCTTCAAATTCAGGTATTCAGCTTTGTTCAAGGTAAACATACAAGCAGTGGGAACAGACTTCAGCCTCCAGCTTTTGGAGATTCAGCCATCATTTATTTTAATAAATGTCATTTTCAGTAAAGAGAAGCCAAACCCAAATCTCTGGGTCGAAACTCTGGAAGATCTCATTTGTTCAGTCCTGCTCTTGTAAGGGCTGGCTCTTGCTGCCACTGCATTTAGAGAGATCCAGCTCTGAATCCAGGCCTAAGGTCTGTGGTTTGGACCCATCTCACATTATTAGTCATATCCTAATCATATCCCTACTTCTGGTCAGTCACTCCCATTTGGAGAATGGATTTCTCATATCAGTCTCCATCTCTTATCCCAGTTTGTAATGACTCTACCCTGCAATGGCTCCAACTTAAATTACTGCCAAACGTACATATCTGTTCACGTCCCTTTGAGCTGGTCTCTTCTAAATATCCCATCCTCTTCTCCATGAGCCATCTCCCGGTGTCTTTAGCACGGTAACTCTGGATGTGTGGAAGAACAGGGTGGGTCTCTACCTCAAGTCACTCCATCATTATGGATGGAGATTTTCTTCACTCTCTATCCAGCCAGGGTCCCATTCCTTCATTCCTTTTTACCTATGCTTTTTCAGCTCAGCTCTATCAGGTTGTTGCATTTGCTGCTCCACATCTCCGTGCTGCACAGGAGCTCGCTTCTTTCCTCCTCCATACTAACTGCTCCCCTAACTGCTGGAGGTTAACTGAGGAGTGGGTTGGGGAGCAGAGTTTTTTTCAATTCTTGATCTGTCTTTTGGAATTGAAAAACATATGAGAAATGGTTAGTCAGCCACAGAACTCTCTGCAGACTGGTGGAATTATATATTGGATGTGAAATGAATCTCAGTTCGTGAAGGAAAGGTTTTATGTGTCCATTAAAAAACACAGACGTTCCTCCAGCAAAGCTCGGTATCACTGGGTTCTTTATCAGCAGATAGAAAACACATGTGCTTTTCTATTGGCAGGAAGTCATAAGATCCATTTTTTTTGTCTCTAGTAGCTGAAAGAGCAGTACTTCTTTGTGTTTACAGCTCCCTAATACAACCTATAACTGGCTCCAGGACCCTAACCCACCAAGTGGGTGAGGGGAGGTCATTACTTATCACAGAGCACTCAATGAATCCTTTCAGCAGCGCAGAAGGACCAGAAGACACTTTAGCAAAATCTGCCTTGACTTCATGTAAGTTTGGTGGAAGAACCATAACGTCCTTCCTTTTTTATTTTGGTGCTTGCTAACCATTTCTTTTTTTCCTTTGGCTTAAATTAAAATCAACACTAAAGCATAAAAAAAGCTCCCAGAAATAGACCTTTTAAGCTAATGGGAGATGATTGCAACAAGAAAGCCAGTTACAAAGAGGTTGTCTTCAACCTCAGACAGACAAAATTAACTGCACGAGAGAGAAATGTGGTTCAGTGAGTGGACAGTTGAACCTTTTACCTTTCATTGAGCTTTACTAGACACTATTAAAAGTCACTGGAACTCATTTTATCTACCTTTGACTATTTAAAAATTAGCAGTCTGGCCTAAGATTTCTAAGACATTTAGGTTACCACCCTAGGCAATGGAGAAGGGCACCTTGAAAGGACAATTCAGCCTAGATGTCTCAGAGCCTACCTAAGCTGCTCTCTGAAGGTAACAACAAATTGTCTATAGAGGAACCCAAAATTACTAGTCTAGCCTTGATCTCTAGTTTTTTGATGGCTTAAATTTAGTGTAATAAATCCTATTCATATTGCCCAGATCTATAGTGACCAAAGGTTTCTGCTGCCTTACAGCTGTTTTGGTGGCTTTTAATTGGTACATGTTGCAGTGGATCATATCACAAAACTCCTTCTTTACTGCTGGTCCTGGCCGAGCTGCGTGGACAGTGGACTAGCTCTTTCTGTATGAATAGGAGAGTTTGGTCCAGAGAGTATAGATGCAAACTGAGGCACACCAACCAGTCAGTGGTCGGGGTTAGTTACCTGGTGTGGACCTTCAAGGTTGGGCAGACACGACCATGGCCTCTGCACAGTTCAGTGGTGTTCAAATTCTGGAAAGATGATGGGTTAATTTACATCTCCTACTTTAAGGGCTGCCAGCTCTGTCTACCTCGTATCACCCCTGAACAAAGGGAAGTGCTATAGTCTGGTGGCTTTTGTAAGGGTTATCTGCAGCTCGGATGCCGTGAACAGTCTGACAGATCCTCCATAAACACAATCACAAGGTGCTTGTGGCAGAGCTATGAACTGTGCAGCCGTCTCCCAAGTCTGAATTTTGAAGCCTAAACCATTGCCATGATCTCTAGTATGCCATTACATGGCCTGCCTTGGTGAGGTACCATGGGCAATATGTGAGACCTATGGGGGAGGAACAAGTATAGATGTGTGCAAACAAAACAAAAATGTCTCCTCCTGAAGATGTGGAGAAGCCTGTGCCCTAGACACTTCAGCCCTTCAAGGAAGATCCACCCTCAGTTTTGCTCTCACATCTCAGAGGAGGCTGAACAGGAGGCTCATGGGGTCGTTGTCCCTCCTGCAGCCAGCCGTGCCTCAGCCCTAGTGCAGGTCCTGCACCCAGGCAGCCAGCTCAGGTGACCTGCAGCTGGCTGGGTCCGGCAGAGCAGGGGGTGGTTATGGGTCTGCATTGCAGCCAGGAGAAGCGTCGCTTGCAGGGACCCAAGGTGCTGCAAGCACGCTGCTCAGCTGCAGACTTGCACCTCAGTTCCATCCCTACAGTATACTCAAACACTCCTGCATGTGCCCCATATGCTGAGGATATGAATACATCCCCCTTTGCATGGCCTTGCATGATGCTGTTTCTTTCACTGAAGAAGAAACTATTTCAGAAGCCTCTGAGTAAGCATCCTAGCTGGCATGGTCATCCCAGACAGCAGAGCAGGGGGCAGACAACTGTTAATGGGGAGATACCACCAGCTCTTCCCATATTGCAAATTCTCAGTGGTATGTTCACTGCTGTGCAGGGTGGGCTGGAGGAGAGCCCTTTCATTGACCAATAGGTCATTGGCAGCCAATATGCACAGGCTTGGGCATCTGTGAGGCTGCTCATTGTGTGACTTTGCAGCTGCCCTTCCTGGCATGAAGCTTACACCCTCCTCAAATAAACAGCTTTTTAAAGAAAGCTGGAACAAAAGTACCAGAGAGAAGCATCAAGGGAAGCAGCAAGTAGCAACAGAGGCTGTAGAGAGACAAACCCGCTAACCACCATAAGTAGATAAAAGGAGATGCTTTCTTCATAGTGTCAACTGAGTAAATAGCTCCATTGTCACTGGGGTATTATTTGTGTAATCCCTTGGAGTGAATACTGTTTCAAATCTGCTTGTTTTCACATGCAACCACACTTCCTGCTGCTGCTCTCAGCACTGCAGCGCACGGACCTGCCAGCAGCCCCACTTAAAAAGTGATAAGTTCTCCCAAAGTATATTTTTCCCCCTCAAGTTCAGGCTCATACAGGCAGGAGAGGGTTGTCTACAAAGACCTGGCCAGCTTGGCTACCCTCCTGCAGCACCATAGCCTTGGCCATGCCCGTGGGGATGCAGTGCAGGGGAGGTCCTCGTCCCCTGGAAGCAGAGAGCATTTGACCATGGCACCCCATGCTGCTTGGCACTGCCCTGGAGTAGGCAGAGGTTCAGAGGAAAACCCAGTGCTGCCAAGGGGTTCTGGTCCAGCTTGGGGTGTCCCCTGTTTCTCTTTCAAGCGATGCCTCCTCTTCCTGCATCCCTCCCACAGAAAAGGGGATCCCATCCGTGATGAATCTGGTCCATTCCTGTAACATGCCTACTCTGTACCATGGGGCTCAGTGCTGGAGGGCAGAGAAGATCCTTAACACTGAGCTGTGATTTTGCAGCAAAATTTGCAGTCTTAGTTGCAGAGGCACAAATCTGAACGGAAGCCTCTGACTTGAACACCAGAGTGCACTTTTTTACTCAGTCAATCTGATGTCAGTAAAAGAGACACTTAGAAGCAAATTTGCACAAATTTGGTAAAGGATCTTTTTAATTGTGTGTTGTTAAACTGGTGTAGACACCTTGTACAACTAAGATTTAGTTTATATTGACTTACCAGAACTTACTGAGGATACAAAGACCTGTGTACCACTGCTTGATAGAAACCAATTTTAGAAAGACACAGAGATTAAACAGTGTAACTAAACATTAAAAAAACCCAAACAAACCAACACTAAGCAAACCATTGCACGTTTTTTGTGTGGCGGAGAAGTGACTAGATACTAAGGTGATGTATCAGTAAGTGTCCCATTAAATTTGCACAGGGATAATAGGATTTGTCCATCTAGCTTCAGGTTAGGGGGTCACAGCAGATGTCATCTCCTATGAGGAGAAGTGGGATTTACGGGTCGCATGAAAAAGAATTAAGGACATAATGGGAAAGACTTGGGAGTATCTGTCCCCTTCCAGCTCCTCCCAGCAGGACAGAGCTTTGGCTCCCTGTTGGCATGGGGGCTCTGGCAGCAGCACACTCCCCAGGTCTGGGAAACCAGCACGGGTACTTCACCCTCGTGGGGCTGCAGCTGTGCCCTGCCCAGGATATACATCTCCTCCAAGGGGCGGGATTGACCCAAAGCGATTGCCATGGTGGGTAGCTTACGTGGCACTCTGTAAGACAGAAGTTCTCTTGGCACTGCCTTTGGGAAAGCGTGTGTGCTCTGCAGTACCCCACATCACACTGTGCATAATAGTTGGCATCCTGCTCCCAAAGGAGGCATCTTTCCTGCCGTGCCTGTGTGACCTCGGAATGGGTTCCTAATTGGATCCATGCATGTGCTCCCCAAGGCACTCTGACACTCCTCAAACCCATTCACTCTCCTCGTGGATCATTAAAACCCTTTGCTACTGACAGTGCTACTCCCAGAAGGTTTCTTTGATGTCTGTTTGGATATAAGTCCTAAATTATTTTATAAATAAACATCTGGATGGAATTAAAAATAAATCTCATAAAAATAAATCCTGTTTGCAGGCACAAAACTGCTTTTGAGCAAAATTTTACAGTTTTCTCCCCCACAAAACCAGAGGTGGAAAAAAAAGCCTTCCCCAGTCTCTGTTTTCCATTTAGTGCTCAGCTACAATCTAAGTGTCAGGTTCGTCTTCTGCGCAGACATGTTGAGGAGGCTTATTGCAATGTGCCGTGGCTTGACTGCTCCAAGCAACAAATCCTAGCCCTTTTCCCCATCTGATTCACATTAAGCAACCCAGGATGCTTGTGTGGGTTGGAGATGGGCTCCTGAGCCTCTCCCCATTCGCAGTGGCTGTAGTCAGCTCCAGGTCTGGAGCAAACATCCACCTTCCTACCCTTCGATGACTAGACCCATGCAATCTCATGCACTCAGTGCGAGACTCGCGCCGTTGTCTCACTCCACACTGTCTCTCTTACAGGGGTAATATCTCTTGCATTTGCAGTGCAGGGCTGGAGCCTCTCTCTTGCTCTGCGACTCCATATGGTCCACAGCTGGTTGGCAGATGACAAGTGGCATCTGGTATGTGGGCTTTCAGAGCAGAAGAAAGTGGTTGGTAGGGACAAGCTACATCAAGGGGCATTAGGCTTAAAAGGAGCGCTGAGAGGGGCCATTCCTTGGCCAAGTGCTGTGGCTCCATATGACCCAACAGGCTGAATATGTCCCTCAGCCTATGACAGGTCCTAGCACTATCTTCTGTGCTAGAAAAGAATTTGCTTCAGAGGTTTGTGCACTCTCTGTGGAGTATTTGTGATAACACACCTGAGACAGAAATCCCTTCTGAAGGCATATGGTCTCCATAAGCACCTTGACATCCACAGAGCTGCCTGGCAAAGGAAAAGGGAAGTGGAGACTGACGGGAACACAACTTTCTACACGTCTGGTGGTCTCTGCCTTGCCTCTGAACATCTCAACCCCAGGCTTGCAGGCAAAACAAGGAATGGTGCTCCATTGCCAAAGGCTTCTCACCTGCATCCCAACTCCACACACCTCCTCTCCGATGTCTGCTCCCTTGGGAGACCAGCGACCATCAGTCCTGCCTGTCTGCTTGCATGGTATCAGTATGCTGAAGGGCTCTGAAGACAGCTCTCCTGTTTACTTGCACTCTGCATCTCACATGTCCAGGCACATCTTTTTCCTGACAGCGTTTGTTGTCCCTCCTCTGTTATTTTAATCTGGAAAGAAGGAGATCAAGCATTATCCATTTACCAGCTTTTCTACAGAGCATAAGCATTCCTTGGGTTTTCCTCGGGGACCCATTATTCAAGAACACTGCAGCTCTTTCAGTCTATTTCCGCAAATCCTCTTGAAAGAGTGTCTGAGTTAACAGTGTTGCCAATATCAAGCTTTCAAGGATAATGAGCCAGGCCTCCAAAGTCATGAGATTAGCTTTAAAATAGAGAGTGTTTTAGGTTTTTTTATAAAAACAAGCATTAAAATTTGGCATTCACTTTATTTACTTTTTGTTTCTAAATCTTTGGCATATGCTCAAGTCACACTTTCAAGCTTTTCCCCCGTAACTGTTAAAAACAGAAGCTGACACTCTCAGGAGCTGATTCCCAAGACTCAAGGAGCTGGGACTTGTGAAACTTGAATTCAAGGACAATCATGATAAAATTGCAAGAGCTGGGACCACTGTGTTAAGTGTGGTAAAAACTGATTGGTAGGAATATAATGATTTTGTCTTCAGTTTGCCAGTTACCTTTCTAATCCTTGGGCTCAATCCACCTCTGAATATTACCAAGCCTATTTTAACAGGCCTAGCCATGTTTATTAAGAGTCACCAAGAGTCACCTTCTCCTGGCCACATGCACTTTTACAAGCTTTATTTCTCTCTCCAAAGCCCATGGGCAACTATGTCCCTTCCTTTGCTCTACACAAAGATATTTTGAGTAGGTTTCAGATCCAGATTATTGGACAACTCTAGTTGAAGACAGTTAGACCCCTTCTAACTGAAGATGCCTGTATACAAGGTGGGTCTCTAAGCTCCCATTGTAGTTGGTGGAGATGAGGATTCAAGTCAGTGGCCCACACATAGACAACTGAGGTGCTCTGTGTAGCCGCATCCCACCCAACCACTACAAGCTACTCCAGAAGGCAACACTCTTCCATTAGGTCTCTACTTGCCCATGTTTGCTGGTACTGTGTGGTGCCTCGGATATGCTCAGGTATTTCAGCTGATACTTGCCACCAGCATGTGGGCAGCAGAGAGGCCCAAGTCAAGAGGCAGCTGAACTGGTGAAGTCAGTGGAGTCCGGAGAACTGCTCAGCTGACAAGATGTAGGCGTAAACTTGCGTTTCGCTTACATGTCTATAATCTGAATCAGATATTCCTGTTACACAGGGTCAGTGCTTTAAATTATATTTCCAAGGTGACTTGAGCTGAACTAGCTGAGCTGTTCTTGTCTGAACTCCTCTCAGTGGTGGTTCTCTTAGTGGGGTCATGCGGAGACGAGTGCCATGCCAAGAGCCTCTATTTATAAAGTCACATCACTGCTTCTGTAGACAAGGCGCCCCAGCCTGCAGCATTAACTTCCAGTTGTAAAATGCCTATGTTGTCATTTACCTGCCCAGCTAAATCTCTATCAGTAATACTTGCTACCCTTTCTTATGGCTAATTACATTTCTTTTGTCTCATGTTTACAACAACATTTCTGGTCACCTGAATTTTGGGGAAGAACAATTAATCCAGCTCTTGACAATGCTTTTTGCAACACTTTCTGGCAGGTATGTGAAATATGTTTTTTCAAGAAGGTTTTTGCAAGAAATCTGAAGTTAAAATCACCCTGCTGCTCAGGATCAGAGATGACAGACAAACAGAGGAGCATATTTACTGTGTTGACACATACACTCAGTAAAGCTCTTTACCTGTGCGCCCCATTGCTATGGGGGCACAGCTATGCTTTGCTGAAACAGAGCTGTTACTGCTGTAACTGTTGCATTGCCAACAAATTCTGCAGCAGCAGCATAGGGTTTCTGGCTCGCCAAATCTAACCCCTGCCTTCCCCCTGCTATCAGGAGCAGCCACATCATATAACCCCTTTCAGAGACTGAACTAACTCCATCTTGAAAGCAGTTGTGCTTTTGAACTCAGTCCTCCTCCTCGAAGGCTGTTCCAAAACTTCATGCCTCTGAGGAGAAACCTCATTTCCAGCTCTGTGGTTAGTTTATTCCCATTTGTTCTTATGCCAATGTTCTCCTTTAAATTCAGTAGATCTTCTTGCCCCCATCCCATGTTTACCTCAAGTGAATCTCTACTCGGGCTGAATAAGGTTACGTTTTGGATCTTGTCTCATAAAAAAGGGTCTCCATTCCCTTCTGCTTCCCAGCAGCCTTCCTCTACACCTGTAGATATTTGATATCATTTTCTTGAACATGACTTGCCAGAAGTCTATACTGTTTCCCAGATGATATTAAAACATCTCCCTTTCTACTGGAAGTACCTTAGCACTAGCAGTAGTCTTATTTCTCTTGTTTACAGCCTTGCTATGTTTATGACCTATTCCAGTTGAT
The DNA here is from genome assembly GCA_020745775.1 of Theristicus caerulescens. Taxonomy (NCBI): domain Eukaryota; kingdom Metazoa; phylum Chordata; class Aves; order Pelecaniformes; family Threskiornithidae; genus Theristicus; species Theristicus caerulescens. The sequence goes on along the minus strand of CM036559.1, from coordinate 120,592,575 downwards.
TAGTACACCCATGTTTTTCTCCTAGTATATGATTTTCAGCTGATTTGCAGATATTTGTAGAAGTCTGCAAAGATCCTTCCTTTCTCAGGGTGTAGGACCTTGAATTCTATATAATCACATTTCTGCCTCTGTTGCTTCTGTTCTCATGGTGATTTTAATCTTCCTGAATGGTACTCGTCTCCTCCTATTGACCAACACTCCCCTCTGACATTGTGACATCGGGATATTTCATCAACAGTTACCTTCACTTTTTTTGAGATTATTAATGAAATATTCAGTAAGAACAGTTCAAAGGCTCCTCTATGAGGAACCCACCCTCCTAATGACCTTCCTCCCCGCAGATGTTGCTTCTTGCAGGACTACTCTCTGCCATCTCCGCTTTCATCAGCTCCCTCCTAACTTTACCATTCTTTGCCAAATTCCCATTTTTCCTATTTCAAATAATGAATTCTCTTGTGGCATGATACCAAATAGTAGACCTACTGCAGACCCCTGTGTAGAAAATAGTTGCATCAGAGAAAGATATCAAGTCTATCTGGCATGACTTTTACAAATTTTAATGCTTTTTAATCCATTTTCCACCTATGTCACTGTTTTTAATGATTCTTTCCATGTAGTTTATTCTCCTGCCTAATATACTATCAGTGTGAAGCAAGCAGATTGCAGTTGCCTTTATTACTTTGTTTTTCCCTGTTGATTGTAGGTACTGCCCTTGCTTTTACTCCCAGCTTGACTAATTTATGAGGCTCCTTTTCTCTGCCCCTGTAGTTTCATATGCTGGCTTTTCCTGCCTTTAGATATAGAGAATGCACTGTAGATTTTGAGTACCTACCCGGTTTTAAAATTTTTTTCTAGATCAGGTGTGATTATTTCTGTTCTCACACTCCTGTGTTATCTTCCTTTTCCTCCTATATTCAACATTATCCTTTTTGAAAACTACAGCAAAGTATTCATTTCACTCTGTATCCACATTATCTTTAATATTCCTTGCATATAGGTCGATTTCTTTCAATTGTCTTTTCATTTGAAGCACTTGCCTATTTATTTTAATGACCTCTGCAAGGCCTAAATCAACTTTATTTCTTGCAATTCCCCCTTTATCTTTTAAAAAACACCTGTTTTCTGTGCTCCAGTGAATTGTCTTGCACCTTTTATGCAAAGACATTTCAGGCTTCATTGATGTTCAAGTCCTTAAGCTAACTTCATTAGTTCCCTTTGAAATTAATTTGCCCTTTTGAAATTGCAAATTTTCTGTTACCTTTATTTTTATTTACTTTCACATGTAGTTCAAACAAAACCTATTTGTTTTTACTCTATCCAAGGATGCCTTTATGGGCTATGATTTTTGTGATTATTTAGCAAGAAAAAGGCTAAAGTAACATTGCTTTTGGTTGATTCAATGATTATGTCATTAAAAAACCCTGTTGGCTCTCACTGCCAGGAATACCCAGATGCCACTATTACTGGTAGCATTTGTTCTTCAATTTGTATGTAAAAAGTGAAAATTTCAAATAACACTACCTATCCTGGTAGTATTTCTCTCTCTAATAGTTTCCAAAAATCTGTCTGTAACTATACTGTTACCAGACAATTGGAAACTGATTAATGTTACCAGTGGGAAATATTTTATGTGTTCTGGCGAAAATGCAGATAGATGCTTAGGCCATTTGATGGATTTCTAGGCCATTGGAAATGAATAATGGGCAAAAAGCAGTATTATGTGGTGCAGTCTGTATTGTCAAGATAGAGGCTGGTGGAGAAAGTCAGAACGTCTATGCTTGGGGGTGAGTGGATGGTAAATTAAAAGGACTCTCTGCAGCGTGGTTTAGACTAGTAAGCACCTACAGATGATGTTCCTTAGTGCTTTGATGATGTGAAACCACTGCTTCTTCTGCTCTTTAGCATTATAGGTGCTCTGGACTGCTCTGATGAGGTTTCTCTGAGACAGACCTGCAGTACTGAGTCATGCTGCACATAAAACGCTCCGTCATTCAACTTGTTTAAGATACGAGAGGTTTGAAGCAGGCTGGGGCATATGGAACCAAAGCACAGATTTACATCAACTCACCCTACTGAGTGTGAGCCTGCCTTTGCTTTGAGTACATGGTCAGAGTCTCACTGAAATCATGTAATAGAAAATGACATAATTATGAAATTAACCCCCCAAACTGAAAAATTCTCTGAAGAAACTGCCGCAGACCTCCCAGTGCCTGAAGGATGAGTTTACTTCCAGTGGGAGTTAGGCAGCCCCCATCACCGTCATGCCTTGGGAAATTTCCCGCTTAAGGCTTTGCTGGCAGAAACAACAGTGGTCCATGTCTTGTACCACCCTGTCAGCAGAGATGTCCCAAGAGCTGTTTTCCCAATTGCCTGTACCCAGGCAGAGGCTGCTGGGCTCAGCGCTGTGCCTCCCACCCTGTCCCTGCGTCGGTGCCATCTGCTCCTGAGGTCCCACTGCCTCCCTGCTCCTCCCTTGGCTGCCCAGGAGCTCCTGGGTGGAGACAGAGATATGAAGCAAAGAAAAGAGCTTAAAAACAATGAGGAATCCATGTGCCTAAAGAGGAGTCTGGAGCCAAAGTAACTTTAGAGACATGGTTGTAGTGCATCAAAGGTGCTGCTGAATGGCATCCTGCTCTGTGCAAGAGAGCTTTGCCAGCATTAAAAGAGGGTGAGGCTGTGTGGGAAGGATGCCTAGAGATCTTGTGTGTGATGGCATCTGCATCAGCTGCAGCACAGTGATCACCAGTGCATGGGTTCAGACATGCTATGTCCTGTGTCTCGGATGGGGCTTTTCTTCAGCCTCTCTTGTTCCCACCATTCCTCCCAGTGCCTGCTGAGCTCCCTCTCCCCAGCTTTCGGTCTATGGCCAGGGATTAGATGTTTTTCAAAAGCCTATGGACTAATAATCCTCCCAGACCTGCTACTTCCCTTTCATGGGTATGATGGAGTCATTTATTTTCCACTGAAAGAAGCTTACTGCACAGTACAAGAGCAGGACTGCACAGACCAGAGCCCTCAGCTACAAACAGCATCAGATCTTTCAGTCTAAAGTGGGTTCTTTTGTGACAATGAGATATACACATGTATAAAAAAGAATAAATGAATCCTAGTGAGTGAACCACAAAATCAGCAAAAAGACAATAAAGGCTTTTGATTTGCATCAATGGGAAACACAGAAAAAGTTGTATGCAGTAGGCAGATCATAACTCACACTGGAGTAAATAACACAGATATTGTTCTGACCTTGTGTGGAGTTTTGCTGCTTCAGTAAAAAATCTTATTAGTGCTGACCATTTGTTTCAAGGGAGAATACGATGTGTAGGAGGACTTTTTTAGAAGGAGTAGAAGATAAATTCATAAAATAGTCTTCTGCATTCTTAATGTTGCGGGCAGCATTATATTTAAAGACCTGAAATAAAATTCCTGTTAGCTTCCCTCTGCAACAGATGTCAGAGTTATTTTTTCCAGAGTATTTGGTCACGGGCATGGATCCTCTTGTGTTGGGTGCTGTATGGAAAATGAGCATGTGCCCAGCCTCAGAGGGTCAGTGCATGTGCCAAGACCCAGTGGAGGACAGAGACATGTAGGGAAGCACAGAAAAAGTGACAGTTCTGTTCAGCTGAATAGCTGAACAGCCACGGCACCATCAAAACCTTCAACACATCAGAGCAGATCAGCTCCCTTGTTCACATTTTCTCCCAAATGAATTTAGTGTTTTGGGACAGGATGGTCTCGTGACAATCCTGGGCCTGACAGAGAGATTTGGCATCACCCAAAGATCTCACAAGTGCACTCAGGTCCTTGGGCTCCTTCATCACTTTGACACTGAGGATCATTAACCACCCAGCCCAGCACCCACCCTGCTTTGGGAAGTGGGGATGTCACCAGGTGCCACAGCACCTTGCAGGTGATCAGCCCTTTCTCCAGGCAGACCCTGAAGCAGAGCATGCCAGCACATTGACATGAGCTGGACAACAGCTAAACCTGTCCTTCATCCACTCCCCTCCTCATCTGCCTCCTGCCCCATGGGTGCGCTCTGTAGCAGTACGGCTGCTGTCCCCTCAGTCTCCCCCCACTGTCTAAGTTTAGAGATACAAATTTCTTCATGGTAGAAGAAGGGGCTATTTTGACCGTCACAACCATTTGAGAAGGAGCAGGATTGCTCCTGTATCTCCCTGCTTCAGTCTGTGGTCTGTCCACCAGGGGAAGTAGCTGGCCAGCAGGGTATTTCTCCCCTGAAAATGCTCTTATGAATCCCTTGACCATGTGGGATTGTCTCTTTCTACATGCACGTGCGCTCCAGCAGAGATGCAAGTGTGCATCAAATTGGAGGGGATGCAAACAAACCTCTCGAGGAGAGCCCGCTTGGTCCCACCAGCTCCCAGCACCAGAGCTGCACCTTCCCTGGGAGCCCCAGAAATTAAAATGTTCAATGGAGGCCTAAAGAGAGCAACTGAAGGGCTGCTTCCCCAGGCGCATTACCCCCTTCCCTTCTACTCCCTCTGGACAGCACACCCTGCTTGGAAATAATTTGGGAAGGTGATAGCACATGTTCAGCAACTTTCCTCTTATATCATTCAGTTATTCAACATTAGTCTGGGAAGATGCTGTTCTGTGGGAAAATAAATGAGGTTGCTGAAAACTGTCATCAGCCAATGTCAGTGGCTGAGGACACAGCCACGGTGATGTTCACAACAAGATCATGGCATCATTTGCTGGGATTGAGCTCCCCATGGGACATGAGCCAGCATGCCACACCAAGGGGTGGAGAACAAGGGTGTAGTAATGGCATTGCCAGGGCAGGGGGGAGACCCAGCCCTCCTCCTGTCCTGCCTCTAATAACCGCTAATAGTGACAGCCTGAGGGAGAAAATCGGAACAGGGCAAGCAAGTCAGGTTTGTCTTCAAAATACTGGTGAAGAAGAGGCAACATCCATTAGCCAGAGTGAGGCAGTGCTATTTGTTGTTGTTCAAAAAAGATGGATTCTGCTGTGAAGCACCAGAAAATGGCTGGACATGGAGCGATTAAACCTGTGGTCTAAACGAGCAGATTTCTAGTTTCTAGAACACAATTCCTCTGCTACCTGTTGCCATGCAAGAAAATAAGACCAACATCTCATTCTGCTTGGACTTCTGAACAACTGAAGAGTAACATATCCTGGGTGTTATTGACTCAGGCTCATTTCCACTAAATGATTTAGGTCGCTGGAAATCTTAAAGCAGGAGTGAAAAATAGGGAGAAAATTCAAAAATTATTTGATGAGTGGAATTTGTGGATGAAAACTGAAAATTTTTAGATTAGTGGGAAATCGTATGCCTCAGGCTCTTACTCTTCTCAGTTGCTTCCCTTGGGCTACATTGCCTGTGAGGCATCAGCTTTTCCTATCACTGCACCACAACATACACTCAAAGTGCTTCTTGGAAGCTCAGGCTATAGAGAAAACCAAGGACCATTTGGCAATCAAGTTGAAACAAACCTAACATATCGAGTCATCATTTCCAAATTGAAATCATTAGGCTTTTTATCAGAATATTTTGTTTTTCAGGCCCTGGGTTTTTAAGGAAAAAAACACAATTTTTAAGCAGACACTTTCTGTGAAAGCTTCTGTTTATTTGAAAACCCGAATTTTCTTTGGAAAATACAGTTGACTAAAAAAAGGGGTGACACCTCATCATAAACCCTTATTCCACAACATACTTCCTGAGCAAGCCAGTTTTACTGACTTGGTCCATCAGTGAAAAATTCTACTTTTTCTTCATTATTTCTGAAAAGATAGTCATTATTAGGCCACCTGGAAATCAGCCCTTTCCCAGTTCAGTTATACTGGTGTCCTAGGGTGGAATATACTTCAGGATGTATTTGTGGTACCCATAACAGCAGATACCCCATTCACAAAGAAACAGACTCTCCTCCATAGCCCTGCTATGGGGTTTATGAAGTGTCCAGCATCAAAAAGTGCCCAAGAACCATAAGCTTGGTGATTCCCCCCATTTTTGTCTTGTTGCTTAGTGAAGCACCCAAGGGGAGGTGCTGCATGGGGCACAAGCAAGTCTGCTGTGCTGGCAGGGAGGGCTGCCCGGAGGAGGTGACAGGAGGGGCTGACATGTGGCCAAGGGCAGTTGTGTTGCTTATGCAAGAAGTTAAATTCCCCTGGAGCCGTCAGCTGTTGGGGTGGGAAGCCCAGCAGCATGGCAAGCCAGGGAGCTGCGGATGAGGTCTCTGCCCACATTAACTGGTTTTAGCTATTTTTGCAGCACAGAGCAGGGCACCTCAAGAAGTCCCAGGCACTGGAGGTGAGGGGACAGGGGGTACCGAGGGAGAAGTCAGAGGGATGCAGCAGGGCGCGAAAAAGTCAGGGTGCAAGGGATGGGATGGGGAAATAACATCTGTGGTGGTTATTTGGAGAGAGGAGTGGAGAGAGGCAACAAAATGACCCCACCGAAACTCAGGAAGTCTCTGGGCCCCGCACAGTGCCTACTTTTTAACCTAAACCCCTGCTCCTGGTGCAGCATCACACGGCGATGTAAGCTCCTTAGATGTAAGCTCTTTGGTGAAGCGAGGGCTGGTGCCTCGGTACCCCGATGCCTCGCCGGGGAGCCTGGCCCCAGGCACCGCAGTGGGATGGGGCGCCAGTGGCATGGCTGCACCACACCTGCACGCGGCTGCTGCCAGCTTTAGGATTTGTTTTGTAAAAGCACCACTTTGTTGGTGTCAGCATGTTGTGCTCCACGAGGACATGAAGGCAGTGGGAAGCGCCGGAGGTGCTGCCCGCCCGGGAAAAGCGTGTGCCTCATGCCATCAGAGACCTGCGCTCAAAGCCCGGCGCTGAGGCTCCATCACTCCCGGGCACATCTGCACCGTTTGCTGCTTCAAACAAGCAAATTCAATGTCCTTTGTGCAAATGTGAAGATTATACTTGGCGAATCCCGTCAAGGCAAGATGAGACACTGTGTCTCAAACAAGAACACAACAACAAAAAGCATATTGCGGTGCCTAATCTTATTTTTTTTCTTTTTTTCTGGGATATTTCCCCATCACCTCCGGTTGAACTGGGCCTCCATTTGCAAGCTGGAAGATCTGGCTAATCAGCAATGTTTGCAAAGCTTTCTTAGCTCTCAACAAACGCCGTTTCTTTGCTGTGTTTGTCAGCATGGCGGAGAGATTATTGCTGAGATCTGAGATGTGATTGCCCGTTTTGTGGAGGAGGGGGGTGGGGAGTTGGGGAGATAATGTAATAATGAAATCCATTGTCACAAATAAATCTGTAGGAGAATTTATAGTTTTCTCCTTTTTCTGACCCACTTGGTCCTCACGTGTCTGGCTGCGCCAAGAGGGCTGTTGAACCTGCGGGAAGGTAACACAAGGGCAGTGAACAGACCACTCTCCAAGTTAGCTGAGTGGGATGAATCTTGCTTATTTCCAGTAAAAGGAAATTAAAAAAAAAAATGTATTCTGTTTAGTGTCAGTGTGCATTAAATGCTTTCAGTGCCGCCTGCCATCCTCCCACAGGGTGACCTGGGCATCCTCACACTGGCAGAAGAAGTTTTATGGAGCAGCTCCTAATTTCACAGACAAGCTGTAGGGTGAGAAAAGGAAAGTATTTGGCCCTCCATCCTCATACAGAGCCCAAGATGATCCAAGCTCCCCTGGGTTCACAGTGCTGGTGCACCATGTCTGCGATACCCCCTCCGACTGCAGCAGCGCATACCTTCCTAATGAAGCACCAGATTTCCGTCTGCTTAAAGAAAATGGACATCTTTCTGTGCTGAATCTCATCACTTCTGCTCTTATAATTTCCAGATTGCTGTTATTTTAGGTACTTCTCCTATTCTGTCCTTACTTCCCCAGTGTGTCACACTTCTTACTTCATGTTTACTCTGTATTTTTAGCCTGGTTTCCTAAGGAAGTGATGCACAAGCCATCGTGCCGCCTGTGGCTCCATCTATGTCCTATTCCTCCCCCAGCACCAAAAAAAATCCAGAATATCAGTCCACCCTAACCGCATCTGATGGAGGAGGAAAGATTTCCAAGATATTTCAGCAGACGGGGTCCCTGAGCCGCTGGAGGACAGCATGGTGCCCTTCGCCATCTCTCCCTGCTTCCCTGTCAAAGGGCCACTCAGCTGAAGCTGCAGGTGGAGAAAGGGAGGAGAAGACCTTGCTCCCGGACCTGGATCTACCCCTTTCTTCAGCCAGCATCAACCACATGAGATCCGCGTCAAGGACCAGCTTTAGTTGCCTCCTGGTTGCTCGGGGCAACTTGGGCAGGCTGGGGTTGTGGCACCTCAGCATTCCCATCCTGCCGGCCTCGGAGGCACAGGCAGAAACCAAAAGGCTTGTGTCCTTGTAGACAGCCCCTGGGAACGGAGAAAGGAAAGGGATCCTTTAGGAAGGAGAGCTCGCAGGGCCGGAGAGGCAGCAGCCGCTGTTTTCCTGGGGGTGGCCGGTGGGTGGAGGAGCAGAAAGGCACAAACAAGGCTTCCAGATGAGTTCATCCCCTCTCAAATCGTGCTCATTGAAACACATCTGTGTTTGCAGGGCTGTGTGCCGCGAAAACTGCCTTAGTCAGCTCTTGTTTTCGGCTTTGTGCGTTGGCTATTTGTATGGTTCCTTTTTTTCCCCCTTCAAATCAGATCCTCTGGTGTATAAGGGCTCATTTCAGCCAGAGCTTTATCCAGAAAGCTGCTCCCAACACTTCCTAATCTCATAAACAAGAGTGAAATGACTTAATACGCCAGAACAGAAACTGTTTTGTTCAAGCGCAGCACTGGCAATCTCAAAGAGACACCTCACCCACACGGGTGCCTACTGAGGGGGGCTGCCGACCACTGACAGCAGAACGGTGTTTTCTAATCCAGGTAAATTACACTTTATTGCAAAATAGCACACAGCAGTAATTACTGTATTTGTGTAGTACCATGGGACACCCAGCCAGCATTTGGCAGGGAGCTGATTAAATCACTGAGGTGTAATTGAAGGGTTTGATTGCATTCCACCTACAGCCATCAGCATCTGCAGCGTTTGTGTTGTCAGCTGGTTTAAAGGCCGGCACGTCCCTGCGGTCCAAGTAGCCCAGGGTGATGCTGCCCACAGGTCACTGCACGAGCCAGGCCTGGCTGTAACAATCTGCATCTTGTCAGCCTGGGGATGCCGGGGCTGAGGGACATCTCATTGCCTACACGCCACAGCTACAGGTTTCATGGCAAGACTCACCATAGCAGATGCTGATCTTAAGGGTATGGCTGTAAGAGCCAAGCACGTGTGTGAGGATCCCAGGTTTTGCATACCAAACCCTGTAGTTTCTAACTTGTCAAGGAAAGCTCCAAAATGTCCTGCACTGTGAAAGCTGAAAGTCCCAAGAACAAATACAGGAATGACATTTTCCACATTAAGTTCATGTATTTTTATGTCCAGAGCTTTCAGCTGATCATATAAATTTTTAAAATATTTACTCGCAATAAGAATGCTAATGCTTTTCCAGGGATGCCGATGCAATGCTTCAAAATTAACACCACCAGCCCAGTGCTGCCTTCACTAAACTTAAACTATTGACTTCACTCAGGCTGGTCCCCAAAGCTATTTAGGTACCAAATTCCTACAGCAATCAATTTTCCCTGTGATTTCTCTATGCCATCAGGGAAGTTCAGTGCCCTTGGTGGTGGGCCTCAGGGCAAGCTGGTGTCCTGGAGGTGCTGCTCATGACAGCAACCAGGGAAAGGAGAACTCCTTCGGCAGAGGAGGAGCTGCAGAGCACAAAGCAGGAGCATTGCCCTGCAGACGTTCATTAACATTCAAAAAACAAATGTTGACTCAGTCGTGTTTGTGAGCTTTTCTTTTTACCCTCTCTAAACATCCCAGCTGTACAGCAGAGTGTGTGTGAATACTTGAGGAAAATTATCTCTAACCGCAACTAGCCCCCTAGATAAGATGTATTCTGCCATTACTCAATGTTGGAAAGCTTGCATCACCATCCAGCAAAAGAACTGAAGCAACAGCGTGCATGCAGCAGAAATAGCTGCCCAGAGTGAGCACGGGCATCTGGGCTCCCAACCCTCCCCACAGTCCTGGTCTGCACACACTTAGGACCATGTTGGTTGCATCTGCAGGTCAGCACATATGGTGACTGTGAGCAATCTACAGAACATCATTTTGGCTACATGGAAAAACAAAAAAGTGAAGAAATAATAGAAAGTTCTCCAGTATCACCTGCATTTGAGAGTTACACACCGTACCCAGTCACTGGGAGTGAATTCAACAAATACAAACCAGTTATAAACGATATATCCCAGTCACCAGTGTTTTTGCAGTGCCAGGCAACTTTCTGTTTTGTTACCAGTCTATTACCTAAGTCTAGAAATAACAGTTCATCTCATCAGGGATTTCAGATTTTAAAAATTCGTACCCTGGGAGTCTGACCTGCATACTCAACTCATTTAAAAGTGCATAGTAAAAAAACATACCACTCAGCACTGTGCTGGAGAGACCTGCCTCAAAAGGGAAAGCCTTTCAGCATCCACAGGCCTTCCAGCATGCCCTGAGAGCTCTCCAGTCAGGCTGTACAATAAAATAATAAAAAGCAGGGCTGGAACAGACCTTGGGAGTTTGGCTACTGCATTGCCTTGCCCGTGGGCGGGATCCTCTCCCAAGCCATCCCTGATAGGGGTTTGCCCAACCTGTTCGCAAAGCCTCTAAGGATGGAAATTCCTCAGCCTCCCCAGGCAATCTATAACCAGGCTTATCTTCATGGCTAGAAAGTTTTTTCCCTTAATGCCTAAACTAAAACTTCTCTGTAATTTCATCCGATCACTGTGTGTCTTGTCCTCTGCGGATACGGTAGACTTTGGTACAATCCCCACTGCAGTGTGAGGCTGCGATCCCTCCAGATTTCTCTTCTGTAGACTAAATAAACTCAGAGATAGCATTTTTGGGGTGATCTTGAGGGACACCCTCATGCAGAGATGTAGCTCAGCCTGAGGATAAGGAAGCCCAGAGTAACATTTCCAACAAGGTCTTCTAAAAGAAAAAAATAATTCTCCCATAGAGGAGTTAGAAAAAACCCTTCTTTGGCCACTGAGAAGAAATGTTGCATCCAGGAACTTTTAATTCCTCTGCTTGTTAACTGCGCACGTATATTCTGCACAAATAGGAATGAATGTGATGGGACCTTCAACAAAAAGCAGTTGTTACATCAAATCCAACAGAGAGATCCTACCAGGAGACTGAAGAATCACTCAAGAACAACACTGAAATCATGGAATCATAGAATCACAAACTGGTTTGGGTTGGAAGAAATCTTTAAGGATCATCTAGTCCAACCCCCCTGCCATGGACAGGGACACCTTCCACTAGACCAGGTTGCTCAAAGCCCCATCCTACCTGACCTTGAACACTTCCAATAATGAGGCATCCACAAATGACATGCTGAATATTATCAGCAATGGAGTGTCCTGACGGTCAGCCTGGGCATATACTCAGCATGGCGAGAACTAGAGGAAAAACAGTAAACATAATGTTGTTGGGGGAAAGGGGGAGGTCTTTACAACATGGATTTTAGTATTAGCAGCAATAAGAGTTGTCTGGTGGGATGCTTTTGAGATAGGATTGAGGAGCTCAGATAAGAAGAAAACAGGAAAGACTAATCGAAAGAAAGTGAAGCAGATAAAATATTTTTTCCTACAGTACAAGGGATTATACAGCTCCCAGACACACACTGCATTAGCCTGGTTCTTAATAAGAGGGGCTTCCCTGGAAAGAGATGGAGGGAAACTTCACTGAGCCCCTGTCTAAAAATGAAATGGACATCATATAAAGAAGAAAATCGAGATAACTTGACTATGGGATGCACAAACATGGGTCTCGGTTACAATATTGGCCTGGCAGTGGGTCTACTCACTGAGTCAGTGAACTTCCCTTGACTCCAGTGGGTGTTTTCCATGACTAAGGACAGTTGGCATTGACCCAGACTGTCAAGCCCCTGGGAGGTGGTCCTGCCAGCTCTGTCCCACCTTATGGCTCATGCATTTCTGTTCCCAGCACCGATGTCCTGACCCCAGGAGGGAAAGGACCCATTGCACCTACTGCACCCTGGGGGACCCCTCCCAGCTCTGCTCCTCTGGCAGCCCGGGGGCTCCAGACTCGGTCTGCCAAATGCACTGGCCTTGGGAGGAGCAGGAGTTGGGATGCTGTGCCGGTCTGCATGTTTGGAGAAGGGTGGGAGTCTCCGGCAGGATCAGAGGATGGGTTGGCCGCTGTCCCATACACACTGGGAACAAAAGAATGGCAGAGTCTGCCACAGCGCCCATGTCAGCCTCATCAGAGACACAGTTTGGGCCAGAAGTCCCCGTTGCAGCCTGTGAACCCTGCCTGGAGCGGATGAAACTGCGAGCAGACTGTTTGTGGATCAGCGCCCTCCTTCCCACACAGACATATGCTGGAGGGGAAAAACAAGCTGCCTCTCTCCAAGTCCTCGTACAGCTTCTGGCTCTCTTGCCATTGAATTGTCATATGAAAGCCAAGATCTTAAAGGTGAACTCTGCTGTCCCCTCCGCAGGATGGCTTTAGTCCGAGTGCAGAAGAGACTGTATTTTGCAAAGGGGCATTGGGTGGATGCTACCGAGCTGAGGAATGGGGTGAGTGGAAAAGGCAACAAGAGGAGTGGAAGGTGAGTTATACAGACAGAAGGAGTTTTCAGGAGAGAAAGCATGCAGAAAAGAGGGAAAAGGCTCAAAGGTTGCTCACAGCAATTAACAGAGCTCTGCAGGGGACACTCCTCTGCATGGGCAGGGTGAGGGCATCTCCTCCATGGGGTCATCATGTCCTCACCCACTTCTTCAGGGGTTCACAGTCCCATGCTTTGGCAGGAGCAAAATATATTGATTGATTTTTTTTCTGTCTTGTGTAACAGCTGGGTATGCTACATGTTGTGTAATGAGATTTTCACTGTCCTCCTATAGTTCCTTCCAGGCAAGACTTCTGATTCCCAAAAAAGAAATAACAATAATAAGAAAATCTGTCTGACAAGTTGTGTTTGATCCTGACTTCATCCCTACCACCTACCACCATAAAACTGGAGTGGAGTGTGAACACAAAACAGGGGGGAAGGCCTAGAAGGAGTGCAGAGGCAAAAAGAAATGGGCCCATTGCTGCCCCTTCCCTAGGTCAGCAGGAATCTTGCAACTGGAGTCAGCAGGAGACTTGTATTTGACAGACCTTTCCAATGTGCAACAGACCATGGCTTTGCCCAGGGCTAAATTGTCTTTGGGGACTTACACAGCCCCTATGCCAAGTCGAGCACCATCTTTAATTCCTAGGAGTAGCATTATCCCTGGAGAAGAGCAAGAAATGAAGCACAGAGGGACTAAATGGTGCTGGAAGGGACTGAGTTTAGCTCTCCCAAATCCAAAGTTAGCACTTTCCCCATCAAACTATCCTTCCTCTTTTGGATTTCTTGTAGAGGTGCTTTAAATTCTCTCCAAGTTCTCGCCCAGCCCCATGACTGGAGAAAACCCTGGAGAGATGGTAACTGAGCAGCTCTTCCAGCCAGCCTGACCTCAGTCCTTCTCCAGGCCAGCTCATCCGCTTCTGGAGGGGCTGCCAGCTGGCGAGCGCCGGGATCCCTCACACGAGCTGGCGCAACCCAAGGGGTGAATCAGCCCACTGAGGAGCTCACGGCAAGGATAAACAGCTCTGGGGCTGGAGAAAACGAAATAGTTGGAAATTAATGGGAAAGGAATTGCAGGAGAAAAGTCTTGCAGCTCTACTGTACATCTGCTAAGCCTCAGACATGTACTGCAGTGATCGCTGCAAATACTCTGGCTGATAATAATGTTATTGCAGACGACAAAGGCCAGATAAGATAGAAGAGGACAGAGGAGAAAATATCTAGCTTGTTTGAAAATGGTATTTTAACAGAGCTAAGGGACTGACAGAGGAGGATGGGCCAAAGACCAAGTCCTTCTCCATCACTGGTTTATGTCTGAGTATCTCTCTGGGCAATATAAAATGGTGTAAGACCACTGAAGCATACACAAGCAACAAAGCAATTCCTTGTTCTCAGGCAATTGGAGGTCAGGGGCTTGAATCAAACCAATTTTTAGCTTTCAGTGTGTTTTAATGTCTTTCCCTCTGGGAATGGTAAGGTCAAGGAAGGTGTCCTGGACTTGTATGGGACAAACATTTATTTGTACATGACCAAGGAAAAAAAAAAAGAATGCAAACCAAATGAGTGGAAAAAAAGAAAGGATGGTGGGGAGAAAGGAGTTGCTCTTAGCTGCCACTCACTCCTGCCTTCTGGTCTCATTTCCGAAGTGTTACACATCTGCCACAACCACCAGCATCAGCAGGCATTGGGCAACCAGACCTGTGCATTTTCACCAGCCACATGTGGGGAGCTGAAAGAGCAAGGACAGTGTCAACAGCTACAGCTCAGCCTGGACACCATTCTCCAGTGTGTGCTGCTGCTGCTCTTATTGCTAAACTGCTTCCCTTCTGCAGCTCACTGCCAGGATGGCAGGGGAGACCGCTGAAGGACATTTCTCATGCAAGCCAGCAAGCCCAGCCCCAGCCGGGCTTGTACTGGGTGCTGTGCACCGGCTACCCAAAACGGGGACAGCTCAGCACAGCCACAGCAGTCCCTGAAGAAGCCTCTGCTGCTGGGTTTATGCTCCTCAGAGAGCACGTGCGAAGTAAATACAAGAAAAGCAAGCCCCCTTTCCCTCACTTCCCAGTCACATCAGCAGCGTGCTTCCTCTTTGCTCTACAATTTTATACAGCTTCCCCCAAGAAGAGCAAACCAAAACACCAGCAGACCAAAATTAAAGGGAAGCCCAAGAGGAGAGGCAAACAGCTGATGGTTGGTTGTGTCCCCTGAGGGACACTCCTTATGCTGCCATGGCAGGGATGGGTCTCGTGGCACCTCACAAGAGGTCGTGCCGAGAGCACCAGCTCACAGAGGGGTGGACAGGCCTGCCCCCGGCGTCCTCCACCTCTGCAGAAGGTGGGAAAGGGGAATCCGGACAAAGACCACTTGCAGGCAGAAGCACGGGACACATGGGGCAGAGCGGGGTCGATGGCCTGTTGCAGGGCTCTGACACCAGCAGCCCATTTGTGCAATGCTTCCACCATCTCCTTGGTGGCTTTGCTTGATATCTGTGAGGCTGCAGACTTGGTGAATGTTAAGGTATTTTCTAACCTGAGAAGCTTCAAGAAATTGATGGGAGCTTTTTTCCTCCTCATATGTGCAGCCAGCTCAGCATTTCGCTCGGTGACAGTGCGCATGAGTTGGGGGACAAGGAGTTATGGCTTTAACCGGGAGCATTGCACCACTGAATCATCTTTGCTTTTCAAACGTGTAAGCGCATCTGCTCCAGTGTCCAGCAAGCCCAGTGGAGAATCAGATATAAGGGATGGAAGGGGAGAAAAGGGGCTGAATTTACAGTCTTAGACACAGATGTGTCTGGGCCATGCAGTGGCATCCTAACATAACGTGTTTCTACATCCTCCCCCTTGCTATAATTAATTTTTAATCATTCAAGCAAGTTCCCACATATCCTGTAAATCTCTTTTCACAAATTTTGCTTTTAATGAAACCCTCTCTTGCTTTCAAAAGAAAGTTGGTTTAGGGTGTGTCAGAGTTTGTTCATAATGCATTTTGTTCACAGTAAACAGCATTTCCTTTTATTCCCATCCAGGGTTGGTATTCAGACATCTGCACTCCACAGAAAATAGTGACTCTGGGTTTACTGCTGAGTTGCAATGAAGTCACTGACTAAGTTTGTTTTTATCCCAATGGTGCAGGTTTTAGCCCTTTAAAAGCATTAACTCCTTCTCGTTCTGAATTTTATCCTCCCTCCAGTCTCCATCTTAGTTAAAGTAAACTGAGAACTGTATCCAATAAGTGATTTTATTTAAATACGCATATTGCGAAAGCACTCTGTCAGCACCATCACCTTTGTACCTCTTTCTGGACGGACTCTCCTGTAAGGTAATGAGGGCAATGCTCACTCCCCTGTCCTCCATCGTGGCTGTGTCCTGTGCCCATCCTGCACCCTGGAGACTCATCACCTGCCTCAAATCAATCCGTCTATCCCCATCTCAGCTTTGCGGCAGAAACCCACAAAAAATATTTTTCTTGTTGTTACTTCTTGGCATGAGCTTTTGTATTTATTTCAGGCCAGGATAGTGAAGTGAAGCACTGCAAAATCTGAGTCCCAAATTCTCCTTTCCAGAAATTAACCACATCAAAAGCTCTGGAGGCAGAGACAGTCTCTTAGCTGATACTTTTTCTTGTACAACAGCAAAAGATTTAATTAGTATTAAAGGCAAACTTGAACTTTGCTGCAAAGCTAAACCAGAACTCCCCAGTTCCATATTTTGCTAGAGCTCTGGCCTTGTTTTTATTTTAATTTAGAAAAAAATATAAACCCACATTTCCCAGCTGTGATCACATTTCATGGCCATAGATCATGCCTGTGAAATATTAACTTCTCCCTGTCCTCCCTTCTGTGCTTGCTTCGTACCCACTTCTGCTGGTAACTTGGACTTTTCTTTGAAAACCTCGCTGGAGGGTTGAATGACCTGAATAAGGTTTGTTAGTGGCATCTCTGCAGCTTAGGGAGACCGCAATGACTGCGACTCTTCCCTGCGTAGGTAGCTAAATTGGTGCAAAGTTGACTCTCAGCAACCTGAGTCTGATGGGGTTCAGCAAAGGGATGGTGAGGATGATGCCGACGTTAGTCACGTACCCAGTGCTTCTCTTCTGCAAATCTCAACGCGTTCGGCAAAGGCAGATAAGCATGGTTATCTCCAGCACGCAGAGAGGGGAAATTAAGAGAGAAAGGCCAAAGGTCATATTTTCCCAAGGGCTTCAGACACTTAGGTGGTTTTATCTCCATGGAGGTGAACTCCCCTAATTTAACACCCGCATGTTGAACGTGTGATGAAGTCCCTAAAAGCAGTATGAGCCTGTTTCAGGAGGAGCACATCTACCCCCACCTGAAGAAGATCTGAGCAAGTCCCTCTTGTTGTAAATGCCGTGCTGGCGGGAGCTTCCTGGGGATGATTCGCTTCAGATTTACGTGCAAGACCTTTTCTCTCTGTTTCTTTCTGGGCTGCTCAACGCTGAGGGAAGTGCTTGTGTGCAGAGCTGCCTCAGCAGTGCCCTGGGCCAGCTGACAGCAATCCCCTTGACCCAGGAGAGTGCTCCCAGCCTGCAGATCCACAGCTGGTGGTTGCATCTCCCTCAGAATTGCCCCGTGCAACAGATCTGCCCCCCCACCAGCAGCTAAACTACCCCAGCCTCTGAGAATGAAGGGTGGAGGGTGTCTGGGGTGATGTCGCACTGCAACAACAGAAACCTCTTCTGAAGGTGAATGCAAAATCCTGCTTCTCTGTAGTGATTTTCAAAATTTCACCCCGGAATGATTTACCCTGGTTTTTCTGCCAAATCAACCCATCCATATGAGGTTTCAGCGGAAGGGAGAGGGTTTCTCAGAGCAGCAATGGCCATCTGGCTACAACCCAACAGCAAAGCCAAGAGTAAAACCTGCCACCTCCTAACCCCTGCTCCAAATGACACTATCCCTAAGGCACGAGCCAAATTTCTTTTCCTCGTGCGCAGAAATCTGTGCCTCGTGACAGCTGACTGGGATCACTGGTGGAGCCTGGAGTTACAATGGGAAGAAGAACTGCTGTCTTATCTGTCTGGGGCAATCAAACGGGAGCACGAACACAGCAGGTCCAGATCAAACTGCTTTATAGGCACAGGAGATGCTTCATCCCTTGCCTGGGCCACAGGAATAAGGGAGATTGGTCACTGCATTTCTCATTGATATTTCTCATATCCGAATTTGTATATGACCCAGCACCCACAGAGACCCATATAGGTTTGAACATGACTGGATTTCAAACAATTTCTTTCTCCATGTCCTTCTTCTCTTTCATTGTCATTTCTCATCTCAAGTGTGAGTCTCTTGTCCCACCACTACCATCTATCCATTTCTATCATCTCCTTCTCCCCCCGCCTCTCAGAGAACGACATGGAGCCCAAGGTGCTGGAAATAAAGCATATTGCCCCCCACCTACAGCCAGCAGAAGGGATTTCTGCATTTGGAAATGCGCAGACTGGTTCTGGGGTGGAAGAAGAGACACAAATATGTGAAAGACCAGCAGAGACTGTTCCTGCGAGCAAAGTGTGGGTTGTTTGAATTTTTGTGTACCATTGCTCACATGCTAATCTTCTCCAGGAGTTTGCAATATCCCTTTTTGCTCCTGCAGTCCTTCCTATTTTCTCTTCAATATCGTGTTTCTACGCATTTTTTGTTCCCTGCTCCCTGCTCTGCTTGCCTGTCCTGCCTACTCTGGTGTTTATTTTATTACCTTCTTCTGCTATATGACTTCCAGCATGGCCTTTCCCCCTGCTAGCAGGGGCACGCAGAAGGGAGGAGAGCAGCTCGGAGCAATGTGAGCTGCACACCAGGGTTCAGAGGCAGGACCAAAACTATCCTGAGCTGTTGTCTTCTCCCGTGGGGCTGCTCACATCTTGCCCAGTATCTCATAACCTGTGCTTCAGAATGAGGTTTTTCTGCCTCTTTCTCTAGAAGAGGGTCTGGAGTGGGACCTGCATGGCCCTATATCTGCTGGAGGCACAGCCTCAGGACTCACCTGCAAATGAGTTGCCCAAATCCACTTGCTCTGGGGAAAGTGCCTGTCTCAGGGCTGTTATTCCCGGCATGATGAACTGAAGTAGAATTAAGTGTTCTCACATGTGTGTGTGAGCTGCAGATGGGAGGTAACCTGCTGAGCCCATCCTGCCGGCATGTCAGAGGTGCTGAGCTCCTTGCTCAAGGAGTAAGCTCCTTGACACGTCCTTTCTTTCTCAGCCCTATTCTGGAAATGGTCCGACACTTTGGCCCTCTAGAATCTGTCCACACTTTACCACTTTTCCACCTCACATCCCAGACTCTGGGCTCAGAAACAGGGCATATCTGTTTCCCCTAGCCCTTCTCTATTCCAAGACCTCCCACATCCTTTTCCTCTAATACAGCCCATAGCAAGAATTGCAATATGGTCACAGCTCTGTGCTCCTTGCCAGAAATTTTTGCCAAAAATTAAAAAAAAAAACCCCAACCAAACCACTAAGTTTGATAAGTCTAATTTATTTTAAATCCTGAGAAGCTTGACTGAAATATTTCCACCATCTCTTCCAGCCTCCTTCTGGAAGCCTCTTCCTCTTCTCTCTGTTGGACTGTGTCGTTGACCATAAGCAAGGAAAAGAGATGCTACTGCTGCCCCGTGGTGCAGGCAATCCAGCACAGCCACCCGGGTCCATGCTCCTGTCTGCCTCAAGCTGGGAGGACACCATGATCCTGAGGCCCGTGTTTCTTCCACTGGGGCTTGCCTGAGAACTTTAAAGCCACTCACCGATGACTTGAGAGTTCTGATCTGATCTCCATGAAGCCAGAAGGGAACTGGGAAGAGATGCCCAGAGGTGACCACTGATGCAGCTCAGCTCCAGCATGGTGGCCAAGTCACTGCCGCTGGAGCACAGCCAGGGCTTGCATCTGAGACAGCAGCAGGTCATATTTGCAATCAGCTTTAAATGCAGCTCTGTAGCTTTAGTCTGCCTTGTACCAGAGACAGTTCAGCTCCCTGGCAGCTCCTGTGGGCTGCTTTCAGGCCCCTGCTGTCAGTGCATACTCTGTAAGATCAGTCAACAGGTTCTGCAGGTAAATGGGTTTTATAGTCCTGGGAGGGAACAGGGCTTGGTTGCTCCTCTCCTGCTTGGCCTCGTATAGTCTGCGGGACCTGCTGTGCCTTTACTGTACCACACTGATGCTGACATTTGGGCCTTTAAAAAGTGATCAGCCCGAAGGAAGCTCTGGCTAGACCTCTAAACACAAAACATTAGGAGGACTTTTGAGACACCAGTAACGGGTCCATGCGGCTGCATGCTCACTAGTGAACTGAAAGAGTCCCAGAGCACTGTCCCAGTGCTGGCACAGCGTGGGCAGAGACTACCAGGTGACTGGTTTCTTTGATCACATTTATTGTTCTTTAAACATTGAGAACTGCATATGAATCCCACTGGACTGTCCCATCCAGCAGCTCCATCACCATCTGCTGCAGCAGCTCACCACCGTGGTGATGCCCGGCTCTCCAGCCACAGCAGCGAAGGCATGGGGACATTCCTCTAGACCCCTACAAGCAAGTGGTATCAAGCCACCACTACAGGAGGGGGGCTTTCTCCTGAGGTGTTTGGGGACCTGTGTCTAAGCAGCAGAAGGTCCCACCAGGGTGCAGATCAGGAGTACTGGCTTTAGCAGACTGCTCTGTTAATGTGGGTCTTTAAAACCTGGTTTCTTGTGCTTGGTGTGAATCAAATTTCCAACAGCTTCATAAATACGTCACTGACGGGAGGCCTTTAGAGTAAGCATATTGCAGTTTCCTGACATTTTCGTTCCTCTATCTTGACATTTCTGAAGGGCATAGGAGGCCTAAAAAAAGAAACAGCCGCTCCCAGGGCACCATATGTTTTCAATTCCATCTTGCACTGGTGTAATAGATGGTCTTATTATAAATATGCAGCAGTTTTCCAGATGAGCCTCCTCCTCCCCCTTAAAATGACCTGGTACAACTGTGAGGAGTGGAGATGGCTGGGAGAGGGAAGGAGAAGGAGCACAGGCAGGAAGAGCCCTGGGAGCTGTTAGGCACTCATTTAGAAGGTACTAATGTACTACATTAATATTCAAGTTACCAACCCAGGCCCTGATGCTGCAAATATTTAAAGAAAAACCACTTCACTCAAGCGAGCAGTTGCACAGCAATGCTTGGCAGAAGTTTCCAGCCTCCGTACACCATTTTCCCCACTCCTCCATCCCTCCTGCTGCTTTTTCTGAGGTGCTCTCCTGATTTCTTAAAATCTTTCTGTGGTTGATCATTTCTGTACAAGGCAGCATGTGGGTTGAGCAATTGCTCTCAGCAACTGTTATTTATCAGGAGATTTTCATATGGTGCTTTTCTGCAAGGGACCAAGGCTCTTGTGAGACTTTGTTCTTCTTTTAAACAGCCAAACAATCCCTAATAGAATTAATATAATATAACATAATATAATGTAATGTAATGTAATGTAATGTAGTAAAATAAACTGCCCTCATTGGTTAGAATAACTGCAGTCTATAAACCAGTGCAGCTGTAGCAAGCTGCAGAGTTGTTCTGGCATTTCAGAGGTTACTGGGTTCCTGTCTATCATCTGGCTGTTCTGGGCATCATTATTATGATGATTGTCTTACATATCCCTGTTTTCAGTTATTTATACAATGGTCCAAGTTTAACTGTTTAAACTTTCCGTTCTGCATGTTGGCCAGATTGTGTCTTTCGAATTGCAGCTTGCACATGCGAAGGAGAGATGTGCTGGAGCACAGCTGAAATCCCCACGGGGTTTCTCTGCATTGGCCAAGCTGCTGCCTCCCGCAGCAGTTACAGCAACCGGCCGGGCCAGCCCCGGACTCTGGACCTGGGAGAGGCAGGACCAGTTTCACTCCAATGCAGAGGGCAAGGAGTCAGACGAAGCAATGGAGAAGTTGAAGAAAGACAGAAAAGCAGCCTTTAATTTGATGGACCTTTGCCCTGAGTACAACTACAAAAATCACAGTGGGTTTTCTCTTTCCAGGAGAGGCTTTTTGGAGAGTAATTTTTTGGTCAGTTATGTCACCAGTGTGGCAGTCTGCACCTGAATGTGTATGGCATGCAGCTGGAAACCTCATCCACCCCTAGAAAAAAAAATAACAGTGGGAACCTCGATATCTACATCTTCACCATCTCTGATCTCTGACACGTGCAGCAGATTTCACATTATAGTACCTTCAAGCAAACTAGCTGAGAGATGGGTGGAATAAAGGATGGAAAAAAAGAAATCCCATTAAGAGAGCCATGGAGCTGTAATTGGCTTCAGCAAGGCAGCAGTCCCTAATGAACAAGGAGATCCATGGATGATTTGGTTCCATAATAGCATGGTTTGCACTCATAGAGCAACTTGCATACCAGGGGCTGAAAATGCCTATTGATATTTGGTAAAATGAAGCACAAAGAGATTATAACAGTCTCCCACAGGGCCCTGAGTGTGTTGGTGACAGCACTAGGCAAAGGCCCCAAAACTCCTTCCAGCCCTCCATTCTGACAAGCTCTTTAGGTTGTCTTACACCTGAGGACCCAGCAACACCAACAAGCATCCAGAGGATGCACCCGCTGGCTGAGCACGATGCTCCACAGATGTATGTGGGTACATCAGTGGGACTGGTTGCTGGTCCCTCCAGGAGCCTCTGAGACTCTGCGCTGATAAACAGGCGCTTCTGGTGTGTAAGTCATCTCACCCTTGTGTCTGACATAGAGCAAATGGGTCTCACCCTGAAAGTATGACTTTCTCTTCAAAAAATTGTATCAGTAACAAAGTTTTTCTCTCTTAGCAATTCCTGCACCAATTACCTGTTAACATGTCAACATTTGCCAGAGCCAAAGATCTAAAGTGTTAGGATTATATATGTCAAATGCTTCTGGAGTTTGACCAAAAGTTATGATGGAGAAAAGGCAAGAGCAACAGCAAGGGCAATGGCAAGGGCAAGGAAGATTTCTGCAAGTAAAACAGCTGATATGAAATGGTTTAGGGGGAGCAGGTGGAGGAGCAGGATGCAGATGAGCCACATACACCAGTATGGTCGTGGGTGCATCTCTGGAGCACAGAACTTCAACATGTAATGGTCGTTACATTTTGAGATCAGAAGAGACCACTTCCATGGCTTAGATCAGCTGCTTAGCACCTGCTTCTCAGAGAGCATCTGCTCCAGGTCCAGAATCTGTGCTTAACGTAGAGAATATCCCGTTTTGAAATATTAGTGTTGGTTTTAAAGAGACTAGTAGCTAATGGATTTTCCATGAGAAGCCTCGATAAGCGATTTCAGTAGCTAATATCTCTCGACATTGACATATCATGACTTATTTCAAATACAGATTTCCCCAGCTGCAACTTCCAGGCATTGGGTCTGGTTATGCCTATGTCTATGAGGGCATAAAACCTCTTTGTTATCAAATTATTGTTCCCTATGAAAATTCTTATGAAGAGTGACAAAAGTCTCTCCTTGAACCCAAGGTAAATAGACCAACATCTTTGAATCCCACTGTAAGGCATGCTTTCCAGACCTTTGATCATGCTTGCGGTTCTTTGAGTTCTCTCCAACTTTTAATGTTACAAGATGAAAGCAGGACCCCAGAGACCTGACCTGATATTCCAGGAATAATCAGATGTCTGCAGATACAGAAGGAAGATAACCTCCCTAATCTTAGCTGAGACCCCTTCATTTCTTCAGCCAAGTGCTAATGAGGGCTGGCTGGCCATCTCATGGAAGTAGGATATCAGCTGGTCACCCCTGTCACGACTTCCCCAGTTTTGTGCATGTCTCGGTTTCTTAGAAAGGCAACTGCATATTCTAAGCATGACTGAAGTGTTGGCCACCTACAGACATGACCTTACCTTCACGTGTCTTGGATGTACCATTTGTTCATGCCCAGCTTACATACAGTTTGGGTCACTATGGATCATCTTTATCCAGATTGTCCTGCTCTCTCCATTTCTCACCTCTCCCACTGTTTTTCTGTTGCCTGGAAATGTTATCAGCAATCATCTGATTTCTTCTAGACCAGTGAAGAAAGTGTCCCTGAGGACTGGACAAGTGGAAGACCTTTGCAAGACTTCTTTAGGAAAGCACCCATTCAACCGAGTCTCTATTTATCTTCCACTATATTTTGAGACTTAACACTTCACTGGTTTTTATCCTTTCAATGTGTATCTTAAGGGGTTTCTATCACTGTAGCTTCTTTGTTAGGAAGTGTATGGTAAATCAAGTATTTTATGGAAGTGGAAGTATATACTACATTTATGCAGTTACCCTTACAAGTTACCCTTAGTTACACCTTTGTAAATTCCTAAAAATATCACACTGGGTACCCCAGGCCTATTTTTCATAAATAATTGATTGACATAATTTGTATTAAACGTCTTTAATTCCTCACAGTAAAGTCCTAGAGCAGTAGTCCTCTGTTTCCTTTCAGTCAAAGTCAGGGCGACTGACTCAGTCTTCACTAGGTCATTACATTTACCCCTTTCAGAGTTAAATAAATATAAATTGAGCATTTCAGGAACTTTATATACTCCAAAGACCTCAAGAGAATTAAAATTGTATATGCTGTAATAGAAAATAAAGCAGCAGAATATTATTTGTCCAGCATAATTCTGTGTGAGTTAATTTTCTGCATAAGTTATTATCTAAACAAACACATTTCTAGAAGGGTGCTAAAAGAATATGCATTAGCTTTTCAGCTTAGCAACAGTGTTTCCAGTTTTGTCAGTGTATTATCTTTTCACCTATTTAAATATCTTTTATGACAGTTTGTGTGGTCATTCAGTCCAGGTGAAAACTAAGTATCCTTAGAGAAATTTAAGCAATAGCAGCATGGATCATTCAAAGGACAGAGAGCAAGTACCTGTGATGGACAGGTGCAACCCAATCGCGATTCATGAAAGCAAATAAGGAGAACATCTTTCAAAAAGGGGAGCATGCCAGTTAAAACAAACCTCCATCAAGGTCTATCTTATACAACAGGAACTTCTGCAACCAGTAACTCCGGCTTTCCTTGGTCTGGGCACTGGAAGGAGCAAATGCCTTCACAAGGATGAACTTTTAATGGACAATGAATCCAGTATGTTGGACTGCCGTGTGCTTACTTTCCAACACCAGCTGTTGCATACTGGTCTCCCCCACTTGCACTTTCTCCCTTTGAAGTCTTGTTTACAATTCTCTACATGGTTTCTTCCGCTTTTTTGGTGCTCATCTTCCAATGTAACTCAACACTATAAGAACATTTTTTCAAATGAGTACCACCCAGAAAACCTTTGACTTGTCTAGCTCATGTGTAAGACAACTGTGTGAGTACAAAGTAGACTATATCTTACCCCATTGTGTAGATAATCTGCACATTTAGTTGATGTTTGCTCCAGTGCCATGGGCAAGCAAACTTCTTGCTGATGTAGCCTATGATGTTTTTACAAAAATGGATCTTGCAATATCTGTGTCAACTTCCCTTTAGGGGAGGGACTTCTTACTTGGCACTGAAATGTAGGCTTCACTTATTTCTCTCATAGAAGTTCACAGATGCATCTTGTGCTAGATGTGAACTCCAAAGAGCTTACATTCTGAACAGGAAAAAAGTGGGAAAGGGAAAAAAACCACACACCCAGGTGAAGCAGATTTCTCCAGGGCACCCAGCAAGTGAGGGATGGAGCTGTCAAAAATGCATGTCATCAATCCTCGCTTGCAAGGTAAGAGGGGATCCTTGGAGGACCAGTCCCTCTTGACTGCATGACAAGGTCTGTAGACCTAATCTACTGAATTTATCTGGTCCTGAACTGTGTTTTAGCTATTTAGTGTCAGGAATAATGCATAACTCTGGACTGGGAGGGAGTTCCCAAGCATGTCCCATGTGTCAAGTGGCAAGAACTGTGACTGGAGACATTTCTTACTTTCTCCAGTGGCAAAGAGCAGTTGGTTGTGCCGCAGTCACCACTAATAAATTACACTGCATTTCTCTTGTCACCAGACGTGCTCTCAAACACACTTATTTCTAATATCTAAGCCTCGGTAGCATTTATTAGCAAGTGCTGATGTGTTAAGTACCACACCTCCTTCTTGGGTCTATGTGTAATTTTTTCCTTCTCTTATCCTGTGAAGAACCAGGACATAACCAATCTTGACTCCCTTTTCTCTGCTAATGCCTTCAGGCAGAAGCTTTTATGCCTGCAAAACTAGAAGCATCAGCACAAAACTGCCTGGGATTAGACCCTTTGCCTTTTATGGCAAAACAAACAGGTCTTCTTGAGGTCATATTCAAAATGACTGTGAAAAATGTGATGGGGAAAAGTTTTGGCTGCTTGCCAGTAGCTGTTCACATGTCTTTGTTCCTGTTGATGAAAACCATACTGACTGTGAGGCTGACATCCTTGTGGACTAGCTGCATATGCACACAGAAACCGTGCAGATATAAGCTGTTTGGGGCAGCAGAGCTGAGCAGATTTTGCACGCAGCTTCTCACCAGCACTTTCCTGGGTGAGGGAAGGTGGCACTGCTGGCTCAGTTCCTTGCTCGAATCATTTTGCACCACGCCTGGGACACCTACTGAGTCCCTCTTGCACAGCTGCTTGGTTTTTCCCTCACCCAATTTATCACAGACCCCCAAAATTTGAAGATGCAGCTCTGATTTCTAATGCATTAACAAGACATGCTGATGCAATATTAGTTCGGTGGGATGTAATTAACAGATGTGTAGGGCTTAGAAATGTGTTATTAAGGTACTCTGCTGGCTCGCAATTCATTCCTCTGGACTGAAAGAGCCTGCCCCTCTGCTTTGTGTAGCTCTTTTTGATCTTCTCTCCGTGACTCTGATAATGGTCCCTCCTCCCCTTAGGAAGAAAAATCCTTTTATCCTCTTTTTTCCCTCTGGGTGTTTGGCTCTGTTCTCCAGCTTCAGAGGGGTGACGGGGGATAAAGCTAAAAGATCCCTCCAAAAATAGTTCTGATGATTAGGACCCTTCCTGCTCTTGGAGGGCCTGGGTGTATTATCTTCTGCCTAGCTCTGGCTTCACTCCTGCTTCATGAAAGGATGGGCAGAGCTCAGGGAGGCTGGCACTGAGGTCCAGCTTAGTCAAAGACCCCTCTCCCTGTGCCAAAGACAGATGCTACTGCAAAGTCAATGGGAAATTGTACCAACGGCAAGGAAGGAGCCACGTTCAAAGGTCCTTCCAACACAGGCAGTGTCCTGTCTTCACTGCCAGAAGCAGAGGGAGGGGGTGGTTGTCTAGGCAGGGGTTTGTCTGTGCCCTCCCATAAGACCCAGGCGCTTGCTCCCCTCCAGCATTGGTCTCCTCACAGGGCACAGGGACCAGAGGAGCGGCTTGCCTGACTCCTTTCCTAAGTAAGTGAGTAGGGATGGATTGAAGATGCCCACTCTTTGTGGTGGGTTCTCACCTGCTCAGAGTGGATCCCTGCATCCTTGCTTGTGTTTTACCTCCTAAAGGCAGTTTCCCAAACTGTGCCAAAGGAGAGCGGCTCTCAGAGCAACTTCAGCCTGATGGAGACACGAGGACAAGCCATGTCCTGCCATCGGGCTCCCCTGCGAAGCCACAGGCAGGGTGAGGACGGCCCTTACCTTGCACCTTTGGAGTCCTCCAAAGGTTTTATGTTCCGTGAAGCTGCAAGGCCAATGAGCACTGCAGGCTGCTCAGTGGGGCCATCGGGGTTGGGAGGAAACCCCCCAAAACAGAAACCTGGTATGTTTGTGGGTGTTACACAGAGCTGAATTATTCATTGGAAAAGTGTAAGCAAAACTTAGGTGTTTTTTCTCAGCAGAAGCTTGGTAGCTGGGAGGTCCAGGGAAAAGGGCTTTCTACTGTACAAGCACTTTTAAGCTAGTCTGCAGTGATATTGGTGTAGAAGCTGAGAGCTGCCACAGTGCTTCAGGACCTGGGTCTGCAGGCAAAGAAATGAGCACTTGGGTATTTTTTTAGTTTCAGCTTCTAGATCCGAAGTGTGGGGAGCAGAGCTTACATCTGTGAGCGTTATGGGAAAAAAGCTCCGTGCTGGGTAAGCGGTGTGCTAGCTAGAGAAAAAAAAGTAGTGTACTGAGAGTTTGATGTGATCAAGTAAAAACATATCATTGTGCCACTCAGACTGTGAATGAGGTAAAATAATTAAAAGTTTGAACAAAGCGCTTTCCAACTCCCTTTTGCTCTTTTCCCTTAGTCATTCGATACATTGCTTCATCTTAACAAGGGAAACCATACTTAATTTGAGCCTGGATTCAAATCACCTGAGCCCTGATTGAAAAGTAAATGCAAAATCAAATCAATTTCTTGTAAAGCTGAGTACAGATAGCTACTGGGAATTACAGCCACTGCCAGCAATTATCACAGTTGTGATGGTTATTTCCAGAGACACTTTATATTTTGTTTTCATAGGCTGCACTTCATAACACACAAACTCACAAATTACCTTTTACGCTTCACCACTGAAATGTTTTTAATTCGCTCTAAAAATTAAAGAATCAATCAATATCTCAGAAGCTTAGAATATTGCCAAATATCCTTCATTTACATTAAAAATATTTCTACGTGAAAGGTGCCTCCAATTTAATTGAATTTTCAGAAGTGTCTTAGAGGCTTCCTCTTGTTGTCTCTGGGTAACACAAGTCAGTAGTTCTCTCTTTCACTTCTGTAGCCACTGCCTCTCTTTTGGAGGACAAGGTCTGGGGCAGAAACTCTTCCTGCACTGGTGATATGACTTTGCTGACTGGCTTGTGACTCACTGGGAAGGTTTTCCATAAACCACCTGTGTAATCCATCCCAGTCCACCCAGCCCCCTCTTTAACTTTCTGAGGCCCCTATCCAGCAAACATCTGCCCTTCAGAGAAATATTTATAGCTGAAGAGACTCATCAAAGAGTCCACAACCCGATGCTGGTGGAGAAAAGGCAAATCTTGTTTTTAGCATGCTCACAACCACTTGCTTGCCTGCAGAAGGAACGTCCAACCCAGCCACGCTGCCACCTCTTCAGATGGAGCTGCCTCTCCGTCTGTGTTGGAGGGCTGGTTCCTCTTCTGCGGGCTGACCCTGTGCCAAGGGTATGGGGCTGCAGGAGGGGTTCAGGTTTGGTCTCACCTGAGCAAAGTAAGCAGGAAACACTCACTTCGCCCATTCCTAGTCCATAGAATTGGGACCACAGATGCCAGGCGGGAGAGGAATTGGGGACCAGTGGCTTTGGAGGGCTCTGAGCAGCTCTGAGGAGAAGCCAACTACCTGCCTTGCATCAAATTTCTATTTGCATATTAATGAAGATACTTTGCACAGAAACCAGAATATTTATTGTAACTTTTCAGACTCATGAAACAAGTGAGGCTGAGAATCAGGGAAGAGAAGCAACAACTTGTGAGCTGGGTGACCTGTCATATGCCAGGAGAAGAAAACAGCTGAGCTGAAGAGCCTGCAAACAACCTTGTGGCTCAGTCTGTTCGTGCATAGTTCAGCAAAAAAAAAAAAAAAAAAAAGAATATCCAATGCTAAATATGACCCTTTTGCAGTAATCAAGATCAGGTTAAAGAATCTGTTGTCCAAGAAACAGCTTGATGTACCAGATCATGTATTCATGCTGAATATTTCAACCAGCTCTAACTGCAGTTATACATTTTACATCCTAAATATACTTTTTCTAGTGAGTGGCAATGAAGAAATGCTAACAGCTTGCTTGGAAGGGGGCTGTGCTTTGGTTTACAGTGGAGTCGTAGCTACAGACAACTCTTTACATCCAGCTACATTATTCAGGTACATTTCTGAGATAGGCATCTTTGTGAAAAACGGCACCCTGAGTTTTCTTAACTGGGGGTACTGTCTTGAAAATAACAGCTTGTGATTTTATTCGAATTACTTACTGCAGCAGCACAAAATTTGGCCCAAGCTGTTTATGGATTGGGGCGGATCCAGGACTACAGAGGTCAGGAAGAGTTCAAGTTCATACATAATGTATGGTGTGTTTTAATAAGGCTCCTTTCATACTTCAGTTTGTCTGCCCGCCTTTGCATGAAGCTGTAAAGCCACAGGCAGCACTGTTTAAAATTAAAAAAGCACAACTAAAACCCTCACCCTCTGCACTTTTAAAGTCAGGTCTATTTTCCAGGTCACTCCATCGATCCCCATCACAGCTGCGCAAGGCGGCGCGGGAACGCCTCCCCTCCGAGCTAATTATCCAGCTCTTTGTTTCAGCTCCTCTGTTTGCTCAGGGCATGTCAACCGTGGGAAATTCCTGCCTTTGCTGGGAAGTTGCTGATGGTGGAGTGAAAACATTTTTACATAGATTAGGGCTTTAAAAGTGGTTACTAATACCCACTAATATGGATGGACACTTTCTGCTATACATTGCTTTGCTCTCTTTCCCAGCTATTAAGGAATGCAGCATCATACGAGCCAGTTCTGCAAGATGCTGAGCCTTTGGCTGTCATCCAGCAAAAACTTAAATATAGGGATAGTCCCATTGACTTCAGCTGGTTGGAATGAGCCCTTAGGCCCAGATCCTCAAAGGCATCTGGGCAACTGGCTCCCAAGGTCTGGACTTAGGGTCTGTTTGCACGTGTGATATATTTGGTGCTTACAACAGGGGGCTGTTTAATCAAACAGCTCTTCCCTTTGCCTATACTCTTTTTTTTGCAAGACACAGATTCACAGTTTTCATATTCAGGATTGGGGACTACAGAACTGAATGTTCTGATTTGAGTTTCTCACTCATAGAAATGTGTCCTAAAATCCTATTTATGAATGTATCAAGCAATATAGTGAGCATGAGTCTGTGTTCCAGCAGAAGCTCCAGCTTTACAGCCCTCTCCCTACGTACAAGTTAGCTACTGTCATCCTATTTTTTGAAGTGAGAGAATGAGTGCTGGAGTGCCTATATAGCTCACCAAAGGTCGTACAGTGGGTCAGGAGTTATGCCAGAAAGGGAAAAATCAGATTTCCCGAGCCATTAGACAGCACAGCTCCTCCTGCGGGCGAGAAGAGGGGGATGAGTACTGGCCCATTTTGCAGCCAGGCAGCGCCCATAGCTGGTAGATGGGAATATGGTTGCTCCACGGGTGCAGGTGCAGTGCAGGCACCAGTCTCAAAAAGTTTGTGCAGGTGCTTTTCTGCAGTAATTGAAACTAAACTTGAAGATGGGAATGCTTTTAAACTCCTGGATCTGGGTCCCTGCCCTGGTTTTGTTCTGAAATCATATCAAGGTGAGAATCCTCCTTCTCTCCCCACTTATTTTCACCAAAGGAAACCTGAATTTTCAGGCTACAGCAGAGAAACGCGCTGTGGTCAGGCTCAGACCCTGCAGACCAGGACTCCAGCACGTGTCACAGCTCACGTCTCGGAGCAGCTTAAACACGGCCTTCCCCTGCCATCCGCTCGGAAAGGAAATATTGCAGAAGAGTGTCTGGCTGCGCTGTCGGATTCAGTGCTGGGTAAACACAGAGGCTGTGGTAGACGGGCACGTATTTGTTTCACTTCCTTAAGATGCAACTGCATGCCAAATATGTGTAGTTACATCAATATACCAGAAGTATGCCAAATTCAAACACTTTGAATTTCTTTATGCCAATTACACAATTTCTTTTACACCAGAGAATATTCCAGTCTTGCTTGGCAGAAGGCGCTTCCAGCATGCAGCAGTAAGTGCCTGTACAAATATCAGAGGCAGATTATGGATTGGGTCCTAAAGATGTTTATGACATTTAGGGTGGGATTCAGCTTTACCTTCAGGCACCTTAAGCCTCTACCGTATGACTGTTTATTTGCAATCTGGCTATCAAGGCTCCCATTCTAGTTGCTGGAGGTCAGGGACTCCTTTGCCTAAACATAGGCTTCCAAACCCATTTGAGATGCCCTAAGGCATTCCCACCTCACCTCCAGCTGCTGCTTCAAAAGGGCACGGGTGTCCCTTAGCTCCTATGCTACATCTGCCAGCCTTTTGGGGTTGTCCCAGACAGCCCTACTTGCCCGTATGTGGATCATCTTGTATCTTCATTCAGGCTCATTTTGTGTTTGCTCTCCTTACAGATCCTGTCATTGCACATCCCTCATGAACCTACTGTTTTTGCACCGCACAGCTTCTTCCATGCTTGCTTGGCCAGCAAATGCACTTTGGGGCCAGATTCAACATAACTGGGCATTATATACAAAGATGCGAGGGGGATAAAAAATGGAAATGATACTCCATCTCTGCAGTTTTGACAGCAAAGCCAGGAAGCAAAAATGTTAAGTCTTCACAAGGGAGATCTGTAGGCAATTCATTGCATACCAAGAACCTTCCTGAAACACTTTTCCATCTGGAGGGTCTTACCGCTGCTGGACTGCCGGCTCCTTGGGAGGTCACAGATGAAGAGCACAAAGCCAGAGACAAACTGCTTGCCCCGGCAAGTGACCGCAGGGAGGCTCAGCGCACGCTGCAGCCAGGAGGGCAGGGACACAGCCCCGCTCTCACCACTCTTGCTGGAGCCAGCTGGTGTGTTCCCCTGCCTCCGGAGCCAGATGCCTCCCCATGCCACCCCGGAGGATGAGCTGCTGTGGGATGAGCTGCTCGGGGATGCTTGCAGAGGCATGATCTCTTTGACTGCTTGCCCTCAGCAGGCAGCTGCAAGGCGTCAGTGAAGCCCAGGCTACCAGTGGCCTGGCCACCAACTGCTCAGAGGGGAGCCAAGGGGGTGCAAGGCTTCGCTTCCCGCCATCTGCATGGAGCAGGGAGCCATGCTGACAGGTCCCCTGTGCAAGCCCACAGTGACATTTTCAGCCTGGCCCCAGGAAAATGCAACTTAGCCCTTTCCAGGAGTTGCTTGTGTCAACATGCTCCTGAGACGTGAAAAGAGCTGAAGGTGTTTGATCTGGTAAATGAAGCCTGATGGATAGGATTGCTGTCTGCGAGGTCACCAAGACAAAAATCTGCGAAGGAGAAAAACTGTTTAAGCTGGACATACTGTTAGCCCAACAACAAGCAGATAAAACCAGCAATTAGTTTAGTCTGTTCACCAACACAGGAGGAGTCTTTCACCAGGAGCAGGACAATGCAGCTGCTTAAAACCTGATGCTCATCAGGGTACGGTAGGCAGCGTTTGATGTTTTGGCTGTAGAAGGGATCCAGGCTCACTGAACCAGCAGGTCCCTC
The DNA here is from genome assembly GCA_020745775.1 of Theristicus caerulescens. Taxonomy (NCBI): domain Eukaryota; kingdom Metazoa; phylum Chordata; class Aves; order Pelecaniformes; family Threskiornithidae; genus Theristicus; species Theristicus caerulescens. The sequence continues at coordinate 120,559,790 of CM036559.1, read as the reverse complement.
GCAGCCTTCACGTCTGGAGCTTTCATGTCAGGGAGGCAGCTCAAGACACACAACATGCATCTTTAAAGTAAACTCCTCAGATTGCATTAGATAGTGGCTCCCCACATGACGTGACCAGAGCGAGACCTTGCACTGCCAGTCCTCGTAGCCAGAGACATTGAACGCTAAACTTCCTGGAGCCCAAAGCTCAGTCAACTCTCTACCAGACCATACAATTTAATCACACTTTTCTATTTCTGTTTTCTAGTGCTGAAAGATCAGCATAGCACAGACATTGGCTTGTTTACTGTATTGTAAAGAAGTCTTTAGTCCCTAGTGATGATTCAACAAACACTGACACTGAATCTTCCTTGCTTAGAAGAGCTGAGCCCTTCCAGCTGAGCATTATGTTTGTTAAAAGCTATGCATGCTTTAACTACTTCCCTAAGCAAAAATTGGCTTCATTTAGGCTTCCAATTAAAGAGAAAAGAAAAAAAAATTAAATGCTACACAACAGTGCTTTCATACCTTTATTTAGTTGTTGCTTCCCCACCACCCAGCACTGTGTTGGCTTATTCCTGACAGCCTGGTGGAGAAGAGGGTGAGGGACCAGGAAAGGGAGAGGCCAGAGGCAGATTAATGGTGACTTTCTGAAATCTGTGCTGATTTGAGAGAGGTGAGACTACAACCTGAGATGGCTGTTAAGTGTCAGTCTGACAGGGAGTTGCAGACACCTCAGGCAACTCTGGACTGATGCTTCACGGCTTTAATTTACTGAACCAGCCCCAAATGAACATGATCAGCAGGCAGGAAGAAGCAGAACAGCATAAGGAAGATTTCCTCTTGCAGCTTCTGAGTGCTTAAAAGCGCTCAGACTCTGAATCCTGTTTATTCACACTATAAGCTTTAATCCATCACCTTTAATTTCCTTGCATGTGTATGCAAAATCTCCTCTGCAGGATGCTGGATGCATGGCAAGTTGTGCTAATCGCAAATCCAAAATTTGCAGCAGGTGCTTGATTTTGGCTCTAGGCTTCCCCTTTAGATAGTCCTGAAGTGAAAACCTGACTGTGCCCTTTGTGTAACCCTCCCTGGAGGAATGAGGCACCAGCACAGATGAAGGAAGTACTGAAATTTTGAGGAAAGGATGTTATGAGCTTCCCTCTGTGCCGATGCTTGAATAGCTGGGCACCCTCTGAAATCCCCTCTCACAAACTCATGCTTCTTGAAAGGGGTCAGAGCTCGGTGCTGAAAACAGCCTGTTTGTTCCTGCCACTCTGATGAAACTCTACGAGACAACTTGAGGACGGAGGGTTCATCCGTGCGAGGCTGCACTTCCTTTCAAACTGTAAGCATCAGCAAGTGAAAACAGTCAGTTTTGGTTCTGGTCATGCACATTGCAGTTCACTGGGGGCCACTTCTGTGTTAAAGAATGAATTTCCCCTCTTGGTAGGGAAGGCTTGTCCCTGTGCAGAGCTGGTCCTGATTATCCCCATATGCAGATCTTCTTATTCCAGGAGAAGTACCTTAACTGGTACAAAGGAGCAAGGCTTTCCTCTCTGGAGCCAGAGTGGATCTCCATATACCACTATATTCATTAAGCAGGCCAGGAAAGTGTCGGGACACTCAGGCCAGCTGGCAGGGGACAGTCTGTATCTGTGCTGACAGAGTGGGCTATCAGCCTCCAAAACAAGGCAACTGCTTACTGGGAATGGTGAGAAGGAAGAAATGCTGAAATTGCCTGTGCATGGAGGGGCCGTGCATTAGCACAGGGCTCAGGATGCACGCTGGGACTGCTCTGTAGGAACGGTCTCATCCCTGCCTCTGCAGCCCTCGGTGAGGATGGAGGATGTGGCTGTTTGCCTCAGTCCATCCCAGCAGGGTCCCAGCTGCTTTCCTGACTTGCTGTCTTTCCAGCCTGGGCATACGATGCCTTCCTATGTGCCTGTCACCCAACCGAGAGGCAGGTGGCAAACCATGCGGACATGCCGTGCTTTCACTGCAGCCCCATTTCATGAGCTCAGCGGTGTTTGGGGAAGAGCTATTTATCAGGTGAGGGGAAGGGTGGAGACCATGGTGAAGAAGCCCTGCTCCCACATCAAACCTGACGAGATGCCAGCGGTGATGTGACACAGCTCCCCAGCAAGATCTAATTGCAGAGTTACATCCCTGCTGTACCATTTTTCCAGTGCAATCCCCCCCATAAAACATTCCCATGGACTGGACTTCCACCAGGGCTTCTTCAATGTTTTGAAAATACAAGGCACTTCTTTGGCACAGCTGTCTTGGTGTGAGCCCCTAGATGGCCTGAGGACTTGGGAGAATTTTGTAAGCTTGGTTTATTCTTATGCTTTTTCTAATGTTCTGCAAACCTCTACAGACTTTTTGGTGACTTTCAAGAAGGCTGTGAAAGACACTGCATGGGCAAGACTTGTCTAGACTATAATGGATAAGGCTCTGAATGGCAATGGGGAGAGCAGGGGAAGGCTAAACCCAACCCCTCATGTAACATATGCATCTCTGCAGAAATCCCTTAGGGCAGGATTCTCAAAAACACTTGTGCAACCCAAGGAGACGTGTCCCACTGAAACAGGGGAAGCTCTGCTGCTATAGCTTTTAAGTACATTTGCAAATCCCACTCTTTGTCTCCTTGAGTGTCTGCCTTGTAGATTATAAACTACCGGGTACGCACTTCTGCTCAATGCCTGGATGAGGCTCCTAGAACCATTGGACATTGATGCGTTATAAATAATTAAAAAAAATAATCCCAGCCTTGTCTCTGCTATGTTGTTTTGTTTTGAAATTTCCTCTGATTCATCTGAAAAGAGCATGTTTCAGAGATGTTTCTACCTGCAGTGTGTCATATTGATCAATTCCTGCAATTAGATAATTTGCCCAGTGATCTTCCCCATTCTCTCTTCCCACCACCCTCCACCCCTCAGTGGGTGTCCTTGGTCAGGGTGGATGGAAGTCTCTCAAGAAACACCTGGTTGCTCCTGAAAGCAGTGAAGTCATACAGTAGGAGATAATCTCCTTTCTGAGTCAGCTTTCGTCTTGTGTCCCGGCCTGGTGCCAGCGAGCATTACACATTCGTTGAAGCTGCAATCTAAGAGGGTTGGTTTTTTCTCCACGCATTGGATGAGATTTTTCAAGGTCACTTTCTGACAGTTGAGCATCCATGTTGCCTCAAAGCTTGGTGGGAATTGGCAACCAGACTGCCACGGACACTTTCAAACACCCAACCCATAACTGGCATGTGGCATAGGTGTAAAGCATAAGATTTGACACTGCTGTTACCCGCTGAGTAGAGAAAAGGCAAGCAGCACCTTCCCTCTCCAGACACCTCCTGTCTCCCCTTTCCCCCCCCGAATCTTGACTTGGTTGAGTCTTCCCTTTCCTGTGCTCCAAACAGCCATGTCACAGCCAGATCCTGCTTTCCTCCATAGCACATCCAGATTCTGTATTGCCTTCAGCCAGCACAGCCAAAACCTGGCCAGGCTCTCTCCAGCTCACACTTTCACGGCTGCTGGCTCTTCCTTGCTGGCTTGCCCAATGACCCCTTTGGTCTTTCTCAGATGTCTTTCAACATTCAATTGTTGGTGCTATTTTCCAGCACCCACTCATTCTGAGCAAAATAACTCCCACACCCCATTTGTGAAAACATCTTAAAAAAAAAAAACAGAGAAATATGTTCAGTTGTTTATTTTTCCCCCCTCTCCCACATTGCTGAGGATTTGAGTGCTAAAACTTGAACAGCAGCATTGTAATATTATACCTGGAAATGTCACATTGACAACCGAGGATTTTGAGTGATGATGCCCTAAGCAAAGCCAGTCCGGTTCTGCAGAGCCTTGAAAGATGAGCTGCTAGGTACAGGAGCAGAAGGAGCAGCAGGAGGATATAACCATCCTCTTCTGAAAAAGGCAAAGAAAAATATGGAAACACTTGGGACACGTACAGAAGCTGTGAACGTCCATCTTCCAGCCACCTGGCACCGTCTGAGACTGCTCTTGTTTTTGTCTTCTTTGCTAAGGGACTCAGAGAAAATGTTGCACAGAACAGCTCATGGAAGAGGGTGTCACTGGATGAATGGGGAAAAATCTCATGGAGGCAGGTGGAGGCCTGATATTGGGACCCAGCACTGCCCTGTGCCCCAGGTGAGCCCCAGGTCCCAAGGCACCATCACTGGGGTCACTTCACCCATTTGGTCAGTCCCCAAACCTCTCGGGACACGGCTTCCAGAGGAAACTGGAGCATTCCCCAGCTTCCCCTCATCTGTCAGTGGGCAGCCTGGGCACACCGGCGTGTAGGTGGAAATCTGCAGCCTCCAACCTGTGTTTCCCACCTCTGGGGTCAATGTCCTGATCCCCAGTCCAGCAGCAGAGAGATGGGGTCCAACCCCAGGCCAATCAACACAGAGATGGGATCCAACCCCTCCACCCTGACCCTTCTGGAAGAAATGACCCAGGAGAGGACCTGCTAGGACCAGAGGGGAAGGGGGTGTGTGCCTGGAGCACATCTAGAGGTTCAGGTTTCTCAGAGGACTCAGGCAAGGGAATGTCTAATTTGATGGTCTTAATGAGGTAACGAATTCCTTGATGTCCAACTGAGGCATATCCTACATTTGAACAAAAGCCTTGTGCAGGTGCATGAGTTAAATTACATTTTCTCTTTCGATCTGGCCTATCATCCTAGAACATTTAAGGATACAGACTACACACCAGGTTGGACATTATCTTCTGGAGAAGGATGAGAAATCCAAAACAGGACTCAGAGTCCATCTAGCCCCTGTTTTTCCAAACACAAAGGTTAGCTGTAACCTTTGGGTAAGATCTGCAGTTGCTATCACTTGGCACAATCTATTTATTTCATGTTATATCAGCAGAGGATTACAGTCTTACATACAGGATATGAACTCTGTATGTCAGAGCATGGGGCAATCCTCCTGCTCCTTGCAGGGTCCAGCCAAACCCACTGCAAAGTGGTGACTCTCTCCAGCACACTTGTAGAAATACGAGGATGAGGAAAATCAAAACATACCCTGTAAAGGCACAGCACTATCAGTCCTAAAACACAATCCAGGTACCATTTTCCTGCACTTCCAAGTCTTTCAGTGCTTGATGCCCAAAGACTTACACTCACACGAGGGTGGGAACTGAACCAGCTTCTCCTTCCCCTTCCTGACGCCAAGGTAGCTCTCCCAGGCCTTTAGTAAACCTACCTCCCTGATGAGAAGGGGATCACCGTGATGGAGGTACAGTGAGGCAATGAGCATACACATGTTCACAGTCTGACCAGAGCACTCTGAAGGTCAATAAACACTTTTAATTTTAAGTGTTCTGCTTTGCATTCTGCTTTTGGGTCAGCTATTGTGTTGGTAAAGCAATTACTGTATTACCTCACCCTTAGCTCTCAGCCTTGTGTTATCATGCTGAGCAAATCTTTGGGAACATCTTTGTCAGGCTAGCTCTTTATAGCTTCGCTAGAGTCACCAGCTGGAGCAGTCTATGAAAGCTCATTTCTCTGCTCTGAGACTGTCTCTTACTTCTATGCTTGTTGCTGTAGAGCCAGAAAGCTCTTATGGAGACTTCTTTGGAGGCGGAGGGAAGAAGATGCACACTGACTAGAAACTGAAGAGAAAGAAGTATGAAAAGGATGGATGCAAAGTAGCACCCCGTTGCATGCAGGAACATGGGATCCATGCTGTTACTCTCTGGCCAAAAGGAAGGTAGTATGTACATGTATAAAAATCATTAAATCATTTTAATGATGTTTACTGCTTTTTAGGACACACTGTACTGGTTTGCAAAACTTGGCTTTCCTGTTTTAGATTTCTCACTATCTCTTTGTACAAAAACAACTCTACAACGTGCCTCCTTGCACTCGTTCAAGGAACACTGCCAGGCTGCCTGTTTGCTTTGCCCATTGCTGCCCATAGGGACCACAGTACTGGCTCCTTGCTCAGTACAACGTTGGAAGTGCACCTCCGGTAGACGGTAGCATCCCACAAGCCTGCCAGAGAGGATTTTGCAATGGAGAATAACTCTTGGCTCTTGATCGCTTCATATTCTACCATAGTTTTCCTGCTTTCCAGCAGTATAACATAAGAGTCATCTTTCACTTAAACAGCAATGAGATCATGCTGTCAAAAACAGACAGGCATCTGTAATCAGTACAAAACGCAGCACTCGCTCATAAATCAGAGTTGCATACTGACCACACATGAAAGCATGCTCCAGGCTCTTGACTGGCTGCCCGGCTCATGAGAGGGTGGTATTTCAAGGTGTGGTTGTTAATCTATAAATCTTGAAATGGCTGGAGAGATGGCATCTCCCCATGCCATCCTGCTGCAACTTTGACAAACAAGGGTACGTGAGCAAGCACTGCCTTACTACAGACACGTGTGAGTCCCTGGCAGATGTTTCCCAGGGAGGAGCCAGGGCAAGTTAAGTTTGGTGCTCACTCTATCCCTTCTCTCAAACAGTCCACATCTGGAATGTATAGGGCACTTTGCAAAGCATGTTTCTTTTTCAAGCTTTTGTGTGTGCTGCAGGTTCCCTAACCATTGTGATGGCTATTTCTTTTTCTGCAGGTTTTGATTACAAATAGCTAGAAAATAAAGAAAAGAAAATGGTGGGTTCTTTACTGTGTGTCAGACAGCCAGAAAACCCAGCTGAGTCATTCCAAATATACTGGTGTATCCAGAATAAGTCCATGGCAATCAATACCTGAGTGGAAGTTGGGCATCTCCTTATCAGTCGTGCCTTTGTAACTTTATTATCAGTGATAATACTGATATTCTCCTACATAGCAGGATTTGTCTGACAGTGCTCTCAGGGGGTTTGTAACAATAAGGTATTACGTGGGACTTAAAAAAAGAAGTTGGATCTTAATCACAGAAGCACAGATGAACTTTTCTCTGGGCTTTACTTTGACGTTACAGTGCAAGTCACAGTCTGGCCCCAGCATCATTTCTGCAACTAAATCAGCCTATAGGCGTTTCTTCATTGATCAGAGGAAAAAATGTAGATTGGAAGGGACTCCTGGAAATCTTCCGGCCCCACCTTCTGCCTGAAGCAGGGCTAGCTTCAGAGTCTGGGATGTACTGTGCTCACATGGCAGCCACTGAGATGATTTCGGTGGACTCCAAGGAAGAGACCACCAGTGTTTAAGAGGAACCCAGGGGCAGAGAAAATGTTGTATTGAGTTATCTGGCCAGTGAGGAGACAGGCTGATGGGGAGAGAGCTGGGACTGGGGATAGGTCTCTGTTCGTACTTCATGTATAAGTCATTCAAGGTAAATGCCTGTGGCAGCACTAAAGCTTTAAGCATCCAAGTGATGTCCAGGGCTGATATAGGCACCCCAGTATATGGATGTATATTCGTGTCTCTTCCCTGTACATGGGAGGGAGATGTTAAAGCTGAGCATCTCCAAATGAGAGCTGACACATTGAGCAGGGATTCAGGCACACAGCACTGCTGAGAAGTGGGGTGTCTGAAATCTCACGTTTCTCTTGGGTTCAGGTTTGTTGGTGAGGCTGAGCCTCTTCATTTCCTACAGCCCGTGTGAGGGCATGGAGACAGGCATCTTTCACAGCATGGGTTACAAAACATGCCCAGAAAGGAGGAAACATGAACTCTAGGCTGCCTGGAGGCTTTGAACTCACAGCATACGGCATGCTCTGACTGCTGGGGAGAGGCAACCTGGGGTGCTGGGGCCAGACCGGGCTTAAATAAGAGGGAACCCAAGACTGCAGACTGGACAGAGGTGGGATTTCTCAGGAGAGCAGAGTCCAGGAACTGCTTCTTAGTCATTATTAAAGAGCCTGTGCACTGCCCGGGAGCTGGATGGAGGAGAGGCACAGTGCTCACCGTGCTGGTGCTGCTCTGCCTGCCATAACGCTGCCTGCAGAGAGCTCTGCTGCTGAGGACAAGTGAGCAGCTCCTCCTGGCACTGTGCTGCCTTCCTGGCACCCGCTTCACCTTGCCCAGAGGTGGCTGGGGGCTTCTGCCCCATGCTGCCTTCTGCTACGTACACACAGCCCTGCAGACTAGTGCTGCATGGTGTCTGTGGGACATGGTAGACCGTACGTAGATAGTGGGGGCATTTTCAGGGCATTACAGTAAATAAAGCCAAGTGAAACTTATCCTACCCATCAAAACCAAGTAAGTACACAGAAAAGGTTTATGTGAGTGCTAATAGGACAACTGTTGAGCAAGTGATGAAACATGCTGACAGATATAGAGAATTTATCTGAAACATCTGTGACGAGAGCATCCCCATCCTAGGGCAAGCTGGGTCACCCTTCATGTTATGTTCACTTTTAATGAGCTGTTACAGGGGTTTTTTTACAAAGACTAACAGATCAATAGGTTACCTACAGTAATGGCTTGCATCTATCTATAATACTATCTATAATATGTGTAACACAATTAACATGTTTATAACAGACATTAATCATCAGATAAGTCTCTATAAACTACCTGCGCACAGAGCCTTAATATAAAGCATGACAGCAAACTGTTCAAGCACAGCCTAACTTGGAGTGCCATGATCAATTTAAGTCATTTTCACACTTCTCACATGTTTCATCCATATTAGGGATCAGGTCTTCAGGGCTTCAGTCCTCATGAGGCAAAAAAAGTGTCTAATTTTGTTGAGGTTTTAAAGATTATATAAAAAGTCACCTTGACTTCTCTGCAGAGACTGTATCCCATTATTCCTGAGTCTGTTTTGAATTACCTTTCTTGTACTGTAGGGAGGATCTCACACAAAGAAAAATAGATTTTTAGAAAATTGCTATGCAGTGAAATACAGGTGCATTTATTGATAACGTTGTTGTAGCCTTGATAGTTTAAGGACTGAGACAAGACACATTTTATAGGTAGAAGCAATATTTTTTATTGGGTCAACTTCCTGGTCTTTACAACTTTTTCTGTAGTTGGAAAAGTGGATTAGTTCACAGGCACATGAGCCTTTCTGCAGGTCCCTCTTTGCATTGCGTCTCTGGGGCAGGGCACATGCCAGGATGTGCTGCCGGGTGCGCGGGTGCACGCTGCAGTCGTGTCTGAGCGTGGTGCGGTGCAGCATTGCTTCTCATCCACATCTGCTCAGCAATCTCCCAATCTCCTTGTGTTTTAAAAAAGGATGTGGCAGAGTGTGCCCACCAAACTGCACCTTGACAGGCGAGAGCTGGCGAGCTGGGGGCCAAGGGTGACGGTGAGGAACAGGGCAGTGCCCTCCCCAACATCGCACTATCCTGCAGTGCCCAGCCAGAGGAGCACAACAGGGATGGGGATGGTGACCGGGGTCCGGCACGGCCCAGCAATGTGTGGCCCCAGCTGCATGCTGCTGGTGGAAATACGCTCATGACTCCTGTTCCTGGTGCCCCGGCAGCCCTGAGAGCATTGACCCCTCCTGGACTGGACCTGCACCAGCTCTGCAGGCTCAGCACATGCCAGCAGGATCCAGCACTGCCCAGAGCCCAAGAGAAAGGCCTTGTGTTAATGTTATTCTGCAACACGGCAGCAGTAACTGGCTCATCTATATATGTGAGTTACAACACACTAACAGCAGCATTTCACTTAGGTGTATGAAAAGACATGGTCTGCAGTGGACCTTGCAAATGCTGTTCCATCTGGGCTTACCATTTTTGGCAGCAGAGAGAGGAGGCCACTTACCACCCTGGAGAGAACGGGCAAGTCCAAAATAAGTGTCGAGTGTTGCTTGAAGCACCACCACTGTGCATGTGGTGCAGTTAGAGAGGTCTCAGCCCAGGCTGGGTGTTACTGCAGCGAGGAGCTGAGCACCCTCCCCGACACCCCACACAGCAGCCCCAACCAGCATCTCCCAGTCAGGATGGAGGGGCTGTGCTGGGCAGGTCTTGTCCCCTGTAGGCCACAGTTTCCACGTAGCCCAGGTCATGAATGTCATTGTGTGGAGGTCAAAGCTGAAAAGGCTGCAGAAGCACTTCTGATGGTTTACAGATAAGTCATTCTCAGAGAGGACTCAGGGAGACAATTGTGACTTGTATTATACAAGCCAGGAGCTGACTTGGTTTGAAAAAGTTTGTCAGCAGGTAACTTCCCACCATAGACTGCTGTCAGCTCATGTAATGCTGAGTCTGATCACGCAGAGGTGCCTTGACAGGTCTGTGCAATGTTATTTTTCAACTCATTACTCAACGCTGCAGCTGGATCCATCAAACCAAAGGTGATTTTACTGCCTTTTGGATAAGCAAGTCAGTGTTTATTGAAAAGGCAGGCTTTTCAGTACAGCTGCTATCAGCCTTTTCACTGAGTCAGACTCAAAAATGAAATGTTTCTTCTCAGCAAATTGAAAAGAGCAGAGTCAGTATTTCCCCTGAGGACCTAGAGCTCAGCTCCAAGAGGTTGCTTCATTATGGTATTGCAAGCAAGTTCCAAGGCACGCGTGTCCGTGTGTGTGTGCATGCATGCCTGTATGCCCACACACACAAAGCAAATTTTGCTTTTATCTTTCCAATACATTTGATAAACAAAATGAGTATTTACAGAACAATTCTTCTACATTTTTTGAAAATTTTAGCCTGGATATACAAAGCAACCGGCAAGTCAAAATACCTACCTGTTCTCACCTCTTCATTATATTAAGTGTTAAGGGTTCTCTTTGCCAGGCTGTCAGAAGTAGCACTAATAATAATCTGCTCCCTTGTGGTCTGAGCCGAGAGCAGGCTTTTGTTATATTAGTTTGTAAGAAAATGCCTTGAACAGTCGATGATCTAAAGAGACCAACTAGGAGTGAAAGGTCCCCTATTTTACAGATGGTCAGCTGTGGTTTAGGTACACAGAAAGTGAAATCCTGTCTGTGCTGAAGTCAATGATAAAGCCTCGGTAGGATTGCAGGTTTTATCCCGGTTGCTTAAACAAAACATTAAAGTCTCCTGGACCTTTAAACTTACCTCCTGCAAAAAGCTTGAGGGATATCTGCAGAGGCAGACACTGAACATATTTCTTAGGTCCCACGTTTGTAACTTAAACCCCTGAGTACCTTTTAGTTGTTAACTCCCAATGCTAAAAAATAAGGGGCAAAAAAAGACTGGTTGTGATATTGGGCTGAGCTGTGAAATGACCAAAGCTCAGTTGCTGGTTCTTTGATAAACTGTTCTAAGCAAGTGACAAATGCCTGGTCTTTATGAAGGTGAGTAGTACCTCATGCTGTGCTGTGATGAAATGTTTGCAAGCCCTGTGCTGTTCCACCGCTTTCAATACCCTTTTCTATGGACCCATTGCTTTTAGAGTGCTGAGGCTGGTGCCATCTCGCTCCTGTCTCCAGGTGGCTGCAGGACAGATGTCTGCATAGGAGTCAGTCGTTTCAGCTTCCTTGAGAGCTGATGCAGAATGATCGGCACTTCTGAGGCACAGTACATCTCATCCTAAGGTTGACAGCTCAAGTGAAGTGATTGCACGACAGTAAGTGGGAAGGAGAACATAGGGCTGACAGTTTGAAATTAAATAGAATTAAAGGAGGGACAGGATGAGGATGAAGGGGAAGGACTTGAGTAAGCCATGACAAGACGCACAAGGCACCAACTGGACCTCTTCCAGCTCCTGTTCTCTAATCATGAAGAGAGCTATATACCTCACACACACTTAATGAATGCTCCTTCATATGAGCCAGCTGCAAATTTCTTACCTGCGTTTGGATTATTTTTTGCGGGCTGTTTTAAAGGAAGGCTGTATGTGAAAGAGGATGGTTGGAAATGGTCTGACCTTTCACCAGATTTCAGCCCCAATGCAGTCTGAAAGGACTGCCATTTGATGGCTGTTTAATTGTTTTCAGGAGACATAATGAGACAAAACATGTCAGCAGTAAAAAAAGAGAGAAGCAGAGGTGAAGGTGCTTGCCAGCTGGACTAGGGAGAGGCAGCTGTTGGTTGCAAAATGGCTGCTTTGGGTCTGGAAATGCTTCGTCTTGCCAAACTTAGAGAGAAATCAAAGGGCGTGCAGGGAAAATATAGTCTCATACTTCGAATAATAAAGTAGAAAGTACTCTCAGGTTATGATCTTCTTTAAAGTGTATTTTCTGAAACTTTACAACCCAGGTATGCTACTTAGAAGTGGAAAGGTAAAATTAAAGCTTTCTCCAAAATGGTTCATGGTTGCTGATTTTTTTGGTTGCATTAGCTTCAACATTGAAGCTAAGTGGTGGGTTGATACAGATAAATCCATCAGAGTCCGTCAAGAACATTATTCTTTACCTCAGATAGGCCTGTCTCAATCAATCTCTTCAGTTTCCCAAACATGAGACTGGACTCTCAGTTTTAAGGTCTGTTACAGACTGATACCCTACCTCCTGCAAGTTTCTAATTTAATAAAGCTCCAGATGACTCCAGCAGTTACAGCAACATTCTCAATTCTAACTTCAAGATAAATCCAAAAGCCCCACTAAAAACCCAAATGGCAATTTAATCCCAAAAAAATCTTAATAATCCAGGTCAAGTCCTACTGTAGAACGTGTCAAAGCCCTGAATAATATCCTGTTCCCAAAATTAAAACAACAAAAAAAATGATCAAGCAGGACGATTTCATTTTTTTGTATCATGTGCACTGCTGGAGAAAATTTTTATCAGCAAATCTGTAGTATCCTAAATTCATTTTCACCACTCAAATCCATAGTTTTTTATTGCATATGACATGCTGAGTCAAGACATCTCACTGTTCAACATAAAGCTTGCTCTGTCTTATTAGCTACCCAGCCCATAGGGAAAGCATTCAGCATGATGGACACCATGTGGCACAGAAATGTCTCGAATGAACAGAAACATCAGGAGGTGCATTCTTCTGCTCAGAATGAGTCTTAACAACAGCTGCTCACAGTTTCATTATAAACTTCTTCCAGTTTGGGGCAATTATAGCACGCCTTCCCCCCATGCAACGCACACTGTTGTCGTGGTGTTATCCGTTGCTGTCTACTCAGAAGCTGAGAGTAGTGATCTTAACACAATTTGTCTTTAAAATACATATTTGATGGAAGCATGTATCGAATTAAAAACAATGATGTGATCTAGTTATTGATTTTTGCGGGGAAAAAAGGAAAAAAAAAGCACTCAGCTTAAATACATTTTCTTATCAGCAGATCAACCATGGTCAACCAAATCAAAATTTGACAGAAGTCAGAATGCCTTCACATCAGGGTTATAAAAGAAAACAATACCAGAAAGATGGATAATTTCTTTTGGTCTTGGACAGAAAAAAAGTTTAAAATTTCTGTGCTATGAAATCTGCATTAGAGCTTTTGAATGCCACGTATTCCAGTAGGAAAGAGTTCTTTGCAATAAAGTCTTAGTGAAAGACAACTCAGCCTCCACCACCATCAGCTCTTGGACTCTCTATTAACATGCTCAGATGACGTAGCAGCAGTGAAGGCACTTTTTCTCTGGGTGAAGGCACTTTTGCTACATTACACACAAGCCAAAGTACACTTGTTGACTCTGTCAGTGTAGACTTTAGTGAGAAATGTGCTGTTCGTTTTTGTGGCTCTCTATGATGTTATTAATTCTTCTGTCCTTGCATCAGTTCAGTAATATACATATGGATTTGAGATATGTGCACTGAATGTGAAAGCAACATTATTTTCACATGAAGTACAGTAGTGGGGATATTTAAACAAGAACAGGCTGCTCTAAACAGAAAACATACTGAAAGAATCAGCTCTAAAACCAATACGAGACAGAAAAGTGTATCTTAATATAAAGAGACATTGTTTATAATTTGTATGGCTAAAAAGAGAATGCAAAGCAACATCTGTGTCCTCTTTGCTAATTTTGTTTTACAAATGCACTCCAGCAGCACACACCACAAAAGGCTCTTACGGAATAAGAACTGGTGCAGATTAAATAAAGAACAAACAAACACCCTTCTATAATTGCAAGGTATAAGGAAGGTAAATGGGTAAGTACTTCTCTATAATTACCCCCAAAACTTTCTGTCATTTCAACAATGCTATTTATTGTTGATGTACAATATCATGTTATTTACACAGAAAAAAAACCCTTATGACATCAGATATATTTTACAAGGGACAGGAAAGGCTGACTTGGATCTTACTAACACTGCTCCAGAGCAGCAGTACCTCTATTTAAATGTGTGGACCTGCATGGCAGGGTTCAGGAGCTGTCCCTAGGATGGGTGAGGATCAGGATGATGGCATGGGGCCACCCTGTTAGGGAAGATCAGGTAGCCTCATGGTAGGGACCCAAGCTGCTCAGTGCTAGTTGGCATCAGACTGTGCTTAATATATTAATAAAGACATATTCCTGAAGAGTCCTAGTGGAGTAAATGGGAGGCTTATCTGGTTGAGCTTCCTTCCCCTGAGAGTGCTCAGCAGCAAACAGTGAGGGATAAATGTAAGACACCGAAGGAGCAAAGGTGGCCACTGCCTTGGCCAGGACCTCCCCACTCCCAGCATTCAAACCAGGTGCAGCTGTGGCAAGAAGGGCTCAGGATTGTCTTACTTTCCCAGATGAGAGAGCATCACAAAACAAGCAAGGTGTAAGCTGCAGGTGAGCATGTACTGCCGGAAACTAGACGATCGCTCATGGCCCATTTTTGGTGCTGAGCAGCCCCCACAGAGCCACTCACAGGGCCAGTATTATACCGGGGGACTTCAGTTCCCTGTTGGGGTTACCCTGGCTTATCCCACTCCTACAGGATGACGGCTTGGCACAAGGAATAGACAGAAAGGGAAAATTCAGATGAAATGGGGTGATAGCAGAGTCAAGATGCCCAGCCCCAGTATCCAATCACCTGATCCTAATCAGACACACCTACCCCACAATTAAACAAAAGATGATTCCCATGCCTGACAGCAGCCTTCAGTTCAGTGCTGTGATGTTGCATGGTTCGACAATAAAGCTAAACATGGAGCCCCACACTGTCCCTGATCCTATCCTTTTCTCCCTGTGTTAACTCCAGTCTTCATTACAGTCAGTCTTAATGATCTTCCAAAACTGGAACAATTACCTGCCAGACTCTACTTTTTCCTTGTGGATCTTGTAAGAGTAGGTAGCAAACACACTTTTTTGCCCTGTTGTCCCAAACCTTCACACTAACTCAGTACAGAGAGCCAGATCTCAACCACAACGGCCAGAAGCAGTTTTTGTTTACCAGCACAAGCTCCATCTTAGCCCTTTGAGCGTTGGGGAACCCCACTATAAAGGCGGATCTCCACCCTTCCTCTCCCAAACCCTAGCCCTTCTCCCCACCTCAGCCACAACACCACCGTACCTCAGCAGGACCCTGCAGCCATCGTGGACGCCAATAAACCCACCTCTTCAGCTCTGCCGGTGCCATACCTTTACCCTCCCCTGCTGATATACTCCAGAAACAAACATCTCCAGCCACCCTAGTCCAGTAATTCATCTAACCTTCAAGCTGCAGCCACCAGCCAGAGACCTAGCCCAGCATGAAGCCTAAGCCAGCGACTCTGCCGCTGGCTCTGCTCGGTGACCTCGGCCGTGCCGCTCTCCTGAGCCGAGTGATGGACAGGTATTGCATTCTGCACAGAGAAATCTCCTACACTCTGTACTGCAGGGAAGCTGAGTGCCATGTCTGCATGTGTGTGCAAGCTCCGTGAGCACAGAAGGGAGATTTGAACACCATGATCCCCTTTATTGAGTTCTCTTTATACTTAAGACATGTTAGTAATGTGATTAACTAGAAGCCAAAGAACTTCTCCCTCCCTCCGCCCCAATATCAACAAATAGCTCATGGCACTGAAGTTAAACAAAAGCTTTGCATTTGCTTTCTCTATTATTGCAGTAAATCATGCTGTCATGTTGCCATAGAAACGGCAGCTATCACAAACATCACTACACCATGGCATTGGACCAGCTCCAACAGCCAGGTCTTCTGTTTTCATTCTGGGGCCAGTCCTCCTTTCCCTCACCCAGCCCCATGTTTCCAACTCTTCTACAACATGCTGCAATTTTGTGATGAAAAAATAGAAATTAAAGTTTTATTCTTGTGAGTGGAAAGTTTTATCAAAGAGAGTTAAAAAAAAACATAAAAACCACACTTTTGTTAGCTCTGAAATACCCAGGCACAGGTGGACAGCTTACTACGGAGAGCTGAGACTTCGGTGACATAAATTGTTAAGTTTAGTCACATTTGAAAAAGACAGGGAAGAGCAAACAAATTAATCACAAGTTGGTTTGAAATGGTCCGTAAACAGTTTTGGCAGAGAGGATAGATTTTTTCCCTCAAATATTTATGAACCTAAAGATACAGATGGGTAGTGGGTGAGATTTTTAAGAGCCATGCTATGCTAATTTATATTCATCAAGGATTTTGTTTGGAATTTTCTATAGCAGAATTGGAAAGCGTTAGAACCTTCCTCTCCAATCCTCCAGCTCTCCCTTGGACAAATACCCATTAATTTCATTGAAAACCTGATATAACATCACTATTGCCCAAATAAAGGGCATAGGAGCAGTGGTTTAACTAAAATGAGCAGACTTATCTGCTCTAATGTAATGATGAATACCTGATGGGATGGGCTTGAAATCTTACCAGTTTTCACTTACAAGAAAGTTTTGCAGCCATATCAGCATGTGAATAGAAAAGATATTTTTAACTTTTTTTCAGGGGCTGGTAACATGAGTTTTCAAAGACACTGGGTTTTTTATTATTAAAATGCCTGTCTTTTATTTCATTTATTCTGCTTTTGCTAGCCACATGGTTAAAGTTAGGAAAACAAACAGCAGATACTTTCCAGTGAGGAGTGTTTACATTAGGTCTAGCTTATCTGTGCAAAGAATAATCTATGAACTCTCCCTGGCCTTTTGGATAAGCAAATGTAAACCTCATTTCCCTTTATTGTCCACTCCACGCAATAACTAGCCTTTGCAAAGGTCTTCACAGAGGTTATTCAGTCCAGGATGGCTCCTGGGGATTTCCTTTAATGACTAAAGGGATCACTGGATGCATTACTGAGCAGTAATATTGGAGCTGTGATGGTCTCAGGATAAAGCAGGCAAGTTTGTAGGAAGAGGTATCAGCTTGTGTAAGACTAATCGATATAGCTCGATTTAGGGCAGGTCAACAAGCTGATTTGGCCCCTTGCAGGGTCACGCTCGGTGCCACAGATGCCAGGAGCAAGGGAGAAGAAGAAAAGGAGAGCCAGGCTGCCCTTTTTGGTGACCATAAGCTGTATTATTGGTGCAGTTGTCTCATCTCATGGTGGTTAGGCTCTGGTTTGGAGATCTCAAAGGGCTTCTTTAACTCTGCTCACATGAAATGCTCCAAAACCCAGCAATCAGCCCAACTATCATAAGGGTACACTTGAGCTTTCAATAGCAATCAAGAGGCAGACGATGCTGTTAACAAGGGCTTTCATTAGAGGGCTTTGCAGCACTTCCCAGAGCCCTTGCTCTTTTTGACAGGTAGGCACTGAGACTGCGACTTTCTCAAGACACTCACGTAGCTGGTGCCACCACTAGGTTCAGTAAGATTCCTTGTTACTGATCATACCCTTTTCTCTATACAGACACAGAAGATGAAACAGCCTCAGCAGTGTATGCTTTAAGGACCTCTTCCCTCGCACACTGAAGTTATTGAAATTGCTCACGCTTATGTCAGTGAGATTTGGATCTAGTCTCACACAGCTTCACAATTCAAAGCATGCTGAGGAATCTTGTCCTGCTGTAGAGAATACAGGATTTAAAAGCCAAGGTAAAGCTACCAGGTCTGAGCTGCAGGCTAACACACGGCAAAGGGCTTTATCTGTATAGGTTGTCATATAAATATTCATTGGAGTAATTAGATAATTTCTTTTAAGGAGATATACAATGCTGATGCAAAAATGCAAGAAGAATCTGCCACGCTTCTTCATATTCAGTTATTGACCCAAACTGCAAAAAAATGCAATATATTTTTTGCTTAAATTTGTGCAGACTAGTAATGTATGTTTTGACAAAGACAGTTAATAACTGTATGCTTTTAAGAAGAAATATCTTTGAAGGAAAGATTAGATGATGAGCCGAGAGACTTAGAGTCCATGTGTAGTTCTAAAGGCTCCTGGTTTTTTCATTCCATAAAACCTCACCATATTTTACAGTCTCCCACATGAACGCAATATGTGCATGAGCTGACTGGACTGAAGTTGCTGACTGGGTTATGAACATGAAATGCCTCACCCTTATCTCATTTTTTGGCTGCTTTCACCTGCTGCAGACTTCATGGTGGTTCCTTTGAAATATACTTTTTTCCCGTGACTCACTTGGAAATTATGGGTTTTCATGCCTAAGTGTTCTGTTATGAAAGAGAAAAATAAAGATGCTTCACTGTTCTCTCATTCAAGTAGATTTACACAGTTACGATCAGCAGGTGAGATTGTTTTTCAGTAAAGGCATGACTCCAGGGCTTTACCTTCATCTTTCTCCTTCAGAAATCTTCCAGAGAAATCTCTTCCCTAGGAAATCTTTTTTTGTTCACTCAGGTTTTCCATGGAAGCATTGTACTGCAGAGATTGTGCAAGGTGTGCAAGGCTGCTGTCTTCCTAGGCAAGAAGAAGCTACTGAGGAGTTCAGGAATAAGTGGCAGCAGCCTGAGTTTCTCTCGTAGCCTGTGAATGGATAAGCCGTGCAGCCACTGACTGAGCTCAGCCCTGTGTGACAACTCTTGCATCAGTGTAATTATGCTCAGATCCAACAGACCCATTGATCACGTATGCTGCGTGCTCCCATGCTGTAAGCTGTAGGACACTTCTAACAAAATTCAGTCCTAGCAGAAGATCAAAAGCTGCCACTATAATGCCCATAGGGAGGCAGCAGGATCATAGAATCATAGAATCGTTTAGGTTGGAAAAGACCTTTAAGATCAAGTCCAACCGTTAACCTAGCACCACCAAGTCCACCACTAAACCATGTCCCTAAGCACCACATCTACACGGCTTTTAAATACCTCCAGGGATGGGGACACAAACACTTCCCTGAGCAGCCTGGTCCAATGTTTGACAACCCTGTCAGTGAAGACGTTTTTTCTAATATCCAATCTAAACCTGGCCTGGTGCAACTTGAAGCCATTTCCTCTTGTCCTATCACTTGTTACTTGGGAGAAGAGACCGACCCCCACCTCACTACAACCTCCTTTCAGGTAGTTGTAGAGAGCGATAAGGTCTCCCCTCAGCCTCCTCCTCTCCAGACTAAGCACCCGAGCTCCCTCAGTTGGTCCTCATAAGACTTGTGCTCCAGACCCTTCACCAGCTTCATTGCCCTTCTTTGGACACTCTCCAGCACCTCAATGTCCTTCTTGTAGTGAGGGGCCCAAAACTGAACACTTGGTCAACAGCACTGAGGAAAGCAACAACACAACAAATACAGGCCACTGCCCAGCAGAAAGATGATTAAAATCTCTTTCTTGAAATGACTTTAGAGTCACTGACCCCAAACCACTCAATATCGCTTTCCTGCATGCTCCATTTAGCCTTGTTCGTCCTCTATCCCATGAGGCAGCTCCTTCTTCACCGTTACATAACTGTATCCTTCCCACCACACATTTCCATTACCCCAAATGCCCTCAAGCCTCTTACCTTCTGGCACCCAAGTGTTTCTATGCAGCCTCATCCAAGCTGTCAAGAAGCAGAGCTCTGAGATACTGATCAATATGCTACGTCCCTCCAAAAGCAGGGGTTTGTTACATAAAAATCAGGCCAGCCCTACAAAGTGAACCATGCCCCATACTATGGAGGAAGGCAACTCTTCTCCACCTGGTCATTGTCAATCTGAGGCAAGAGAAAATTCCTGATCCCAAATCATAATATTGGCCAATTAGTTAAACGAGCAAAACCAGGCATCTGAGATACAGCAAAATACTTGCACTGAAACACTGCACTAAACCATCACCAATCTCCAGGGGAGGAAAACCCTGCTCCTTACTCTTCCTGCAGTCTAATTTTGTAATAGGAGAGTGAAAACATTCTCCTTGATCCTGCAAATGATAAAGCAAAGGGTGTATATGAATTGTTGGGACTTGAGAACACACTGCTGATCAAATTAAAGGAGGGACAAAGAGTAGACATGTCCGTGAAGACAACACTTTAAGTATGTTCTTCACTCAGTGCTAATGGGCACTTAACGTCAAGTTTTTCTCAACATTTGAGCAATTGGGCCATGACAGTCAGATTTCTATCATCTTCAGTGGGCTTTTCTTTATCTCTTCACCTTATCCTTCCTGCCACCACATAACTACACTCATGAGCACAGATTTTTTTTTCTCCCAAGATACTTTTTTCTTTGGAAGAAAATTCATGTGTTTCTCATGATAATGGTTTCATGTTGGGGAACCACAGCAGAATCATAGAATCATGGAATGGTTTGGGATGGAAGGGACCTTTAAAGGCCACCTAGTCCAACCCCCCTGCAATGAGCAGGGACATCTCCAACTAGATCAGGTTGCTCAGAGCCCCATCCAGCCTGGCCTTGAATGTTTCCAGGGATGGGGCATCTACCACCTCTCTGGGCAACCCGTTCCAGTGTTTCCCCACCCCCATTGTAAAAAATTTCTTCCTTAGATGTAGTCTGAATCTATCCTCTTTTAGTTTAAAACCATTACCCCTTGTCTTATCTCAACAGGCCCTGCTAAAAAGTCTGTCCTCATCTTTCTTATAAGCCCCCTTTAAGTACTGGAAGGCTGCAACAAGGTGTCCCCGCAGCCTTCTCTCCTCCAGGCTGAACAACCCCAAACCTCTCAGCCTTTCTTCCTAGGAGAGCTGTTCTATCCCCCAATCATTTTTGTGGCCCTCCTCTGGACCCGCTCCAACAGGTCCATGTCCTTCTTGTACTGAGGACCCCAGAGCTGGATGCAGTACTGCAGGTGGGGTCTTACCAGAACAGAGTAGAGGGGCAGAATCACCTCCCTCGACCTGCTGGCCATGCTTCTTTTCATGCAGTCCAGTCTTGTTTCTGCTAGCATTCATCTTGCCACTCATATTTCTGTCTGAAATCTGTCTCTGTTGAGCAAACTGCTGAGAAACCTAGGTTAGCTTCCAGGGTTCACATCTCGGATTCAAGACTTGTAGGCCACCTGCAAGAGACCTGATATCCCAAAAAGCCTGGTTTATGCCAGATCCTTGCAGTGCAGTAAAGCGCCTCAAAGTCTTGAACACCTCATTTAGAAGAGGGCTTTCATGCTTTCCACTCTTCAGTGAGAAATATCTTCCAGTATTCCCTGGCTCTTCTATTGCCCTCCACATCAGCAAGTGCCTTGAACAGGCCCTTCAGAAAGAGGTCAGAGCCATATTGATCACTAGGAAGAGAAAAGATGTTCTCTGGAGGGCTTGCTCTACATGAGGGCCAATCTTCGCCATAAATGGCAACAACTGGGATGGAGCTTTACAGATGCTCAGAGTCAAACCAGGTTAATCAGGGGTGCAAATTGGTTAGCTTGCCTTGGCCCCAACTCATTATCATACTCAGCTTTTCAGACCTCTCAGGTTTCTTCTGATCCAAGCTGGGAGACTGAACCATGTCATGTCTTGGGGAAGGTCTGTGTTGGGTCAATGTTTTGGAGAGAGATTGTAGCACTAGGGTGCTCTGTGCCTCCTAATGAAAAGTGTGCACTTTTCCAACTTCAGTGAACCACCACACCAATCTCTGATATAGGCCTCCCCAGCACTCCTAAGTCTGACCAACATGGAGGAGGTTGAATGTCACCTCAGAGGACCTCACAGAATTAGCGCTTTTGTCTAGAAAATTTTTTTAAAAAATCTCATTTTCCTAGATTTAATGCTAAATCCTGTACCTTTGCTGAATTTTACCATTTAACCTTCTTTTGCATACCTTTTTCACCATTTCTGAGACTGTAAGCTGCTTAGTTACCTCTGTTGCAAGACCTTTTGCACCTAATTTCCTCACATTTTCTACAAAAATGTAATTTAAAGAACTTTAGGGGAAAGTGATGCTTTCTAGGTAACAGAATACAGAAATCTAGTGGTTTATTTTTTGCCCACAGATTCCCTTTAGGGTCTGCAGGCACTCATAACACCAAGAGACTCATTGCATTGCCTTTCATAAATTGGTTACCAACTACTGCCACCACTCCTATCACACCACTACATATTGCTCTAGGTAACCACCACCATGGAAAATTCTCCCTGGAAAAGTATCTGCTGGGATTTAGAAACTGTGTCATGATGACATAGTTTCTTCTTTTTTTCTCTTGCATTTAAGGTTTGTGTTTGCTTGCCTTAGTTTGTACGCCCAGGGGATTCCCGTTTCAATCTGTCATTCTGAGGGAAATTAATATTCTCAGTGACACTGCACTACTTTCCTTCTATTGATTTCTTGCCCATGCACTGGGGAGAACACAGTCTTAGGATGAGCATTTTGCATATGCCATTCATTTAGAGCGTTGGTTGTGGGAGCAAAGATGGACAAAAATAAGTGTGTTCCTCTGCAGGGCACTGAAACATGTAGGCTGAGCTATAGGAATGGTCCTGGGAACAGCTGTGGCACAGGGCTCTTCACAGGGCCACAATTAATTCTTGCTTCTCCCCTGTCCCATGACAGTAGCAAGTAGCAGCCAGTTCGGACTAAAAGCAATTAGAAACCCATTCATTATCATGGCTTTGTTCTGTGGGCTGATTCACAGGAGCAAGGGCTGAAGCATCACCAAGGCTTCTCATGCAGAAGCAAATTTAGCAGGAGCAGGGCCCAAGTCGGGATCCGGCTTCTCATCAAGAGCACGATATTCCCATCAGCTTAGCCCCATAGGCAACCCATGCAAAGGAAAAAAGGGAAATCTTATCTCACTTTCTTCCTCTGTAAGTGAGCAGATAAATTTCATTTCTCTCTTTCCCTGCAGTCTCACAGGCTCTCCTCTGATTGAAATATTGGCATTCTAAAAATCTTTGCTGGAACAAAATCTGCACCTTAATTCAGCTTGGACTGCAAACTTCTAAATAACGTTAGTCAGATTCTCCTCAGTTACACTGGTCTGGCACTGGCTGTACTGGAGGCATGTCCATCAAAGAGGAAAAGTCATCTTACTTACTATCTTATTGCTCCATACTTGATTCTTTTTCTCTCCAGTTTATCCCTTTGCAATAATAAAGAGATCTTTCACATAGCTATTCATCACTTAACTGTCCCTGCTATGAAATTCCATGCACAAAAGAGAAGGCATAGCAAAAGCTTATTTGGAAAAGCAAATATTCCATGTCAGTGTATTCATTAATGACCATCTCATAGTCAAATTCTTGGCATATTAGCCTTGTATTTTTTCCCAGCAAGACACAGAAATTGCTTGGCAAAGTGTTCATCAAAGCACATAAGCATATGTCTTAGATGCTTTAAGTTAGTCATATGGTCAAGTACTTTGCTAAACTGGAACCTGTATGTTACATAGCGGCTGCTTCCAGAGATCTGGACCACTAAAAAGTGCAGACAGACAGACAAGGAAGTGTAGGGTTGACAGAAGGAAAAGCAAACTTAAAATTATATGATGACTACCTCTGCTCCAGATAATACACAGTCTTAGTGACATAATGAAGTGTGAATTTAAATAAAAAATAAAATTATTTTACCAGTCATGACTTACCCACAGCCTTGCCATCATCAGCCCGTAAGCATGGAAGGACACCCATGAAAAACAGGCAGAGGCCACATGGATAGAAAGAGTGTAGGGAAAGGCAAAGATGGTTTTTGGGAGATGGGGACAAATTACATGTCAAAGCTGATGCCACTGGCAAACCGTAAAGGATGGCTGCAGTAAGAAGATGAGAGGCATGGATGAAGCACAAGTACAATACTGGAAGAAAGAGAAGCTTTAAGTGACACAGAATGAAATAGTAAAGACTTAAGAACAATTAACCACACGCAACACTTTTGATTTGACCTGCTATAAACATGACGACATAAATATGCTGTCATACTAGCAGTGAATGAGAGAAATCTGTCTCCAGCCCATTCCACAGCTCATCACCTCAACATAATCATCTCTACATTGCTTGTGAACATCTATGGATAGGCGTTTTGCTCCATTTCCATACACACATATATTTTTAAATTCTGTTCTTCTATCCTTTGTTCAAAACTGATTCTTTAGCCTCACAGCCTAGCCTGAAATCATATTATCACAACAGTTTTTGAAGTATTTTCCAAATAAAAGATAGGCACAGACATCTAAAACCACTTTAAGGACTGTAGTTCCATGAAACTTGAAGTGTCAAGATAACAGAGTGATAAGGACCTGATCGGAAGATTCTTCTGCACCTTGTGATAGGGAGTTTCAGAAGGAAAGTAATTAGCTGTAAATTAGCTTTTAATGTCAACATACTTTTCCAAAGAAACTTTGTCTTTCACACAAAGTCCAGGGTGTGCAGGTCTGCAGTGGAAGTCAACTATTTATTAACATGCAAACAAAGTGCTCCATAAATATCAGCATGTAATCATGCTATTTTACAGTAAGAAAGTTCCTGCTATTATGGCTCCCCAACAGAGATGTTTTATGAGAAAGAAATAAATTTGAGACAAATTATCACCTCTAAAAAACATAATAACAAGAGCGAGGACTGCTTTTGTTCAAATGTGTTTTCTGTTTTGGGATGCATGAGTTATTAATCATCACTGTACAGGGAAGTACAGTTCTCCCACTCCAAGAAATGAAGACTAAATTTAAAACAAGGTGGGCCCAGATTCTTATCCTAAACACATGAACTTAACAGGAGGGTGTCTCCTCTGCCTTCAGCATAGTCTTTCTGGATTTAAACAGGTATAAATGAAATCAGCATATGATAACCTTTCAGATACCTACAAGGAAAATACTCAAATAGCAAAACATAATTTCCAGACAGTTCCAGTAAGTGCATTATGCCGGTAATTTAATGACTAATTGCAAAATCTATTATCTTGGACATGAAAAGATTTTGGAAGATTTAAGATCAGATTTCAAGTTCAAGAAAAGCAGGAAACAAAAAAGAACAATAAACTAAACACTGGAAAACACATGCATGACTCAAAGTCCTGCAATAGAAACTGCTGTAAGCTTTCATACACATTAATATAATTAAAAACAATTACAAGAGATGCGGGAAACGTTGCGTTCTGCATCAAATGTGAATTAGAAATTTTCAGAGAACCATTAAAAATTAAAAGGAAACAACAAAGAAGCATGAACCTTGCTTTGGCAAAACTGAGCAGCAAATGACTGAGAGGGCAAAGCAGTAACGCTTACCAGGCAAGACAGCAACATCTGGACAAGGCTTAGGAGGCCACCATCCTCAAAGGTCAACCACTATAATTACCAGTTGTACAAAGTGTCTGAAGCACTGAAATGTCTAAGGCAACTTATTCAGCACCATACAGATAAAGGAGCAGGGGGAACAACAACCCAGGAGAACTTGGAGACCAAACTATTTTGTTAGATGTGAAAGAGCTTATAAATATTGTTACAGGGACCTGGCTGTGTGAGAGACTGATGGTTACACAACGAGACAAAACACTAACTCTCACTGGGTAAAAGTCACCTCAGTAGAAAAGGCTAGTTCTGAAGACTCAAGTGGGACATAAATAATGCAAGAGCCTTATGATGGCTCCTCTCAATGGACTGAATGTAGCCTACTGTGCTTACCCTAATGACTAGAAGGAGAAAGAATATTGGGGGCAAGAGAAACAGGGCCAAGATAATCAAGGGTTGTTATGATTTTTCAAATAAGCTTCTGGGCCAGAGGTTTCATGCACATTTTGGTAGGTTTCAGATTATTTTCCCTGTCTTTTATCTCAGTCTCTGAAATGAAAATAATCTTCAATTTTCCAGAGCTTCAAGAGCCCAGGAGGCATAAAAACACGCAAATCCTTTGCTTATCTGGGAAGAAGAGAGTCCTGAGGGTAATCACTGAAATGCTGGAAATTATGAGCCATTAGTGGTGTTGGAGTAGATACAGATAATGTAAACTGATAGCAGAGACTCAAAACATTAATACCCAAGAAAAATGAACTCTGCACACTTGTATGTGCAAGGAAATGTCAAGTAACTACTTTGCAAAGAATGGTGAAAAATGGTGTAAAGGAGAAAAGCAAATGATAAGCCCTTTAAAGGAAAAAAAAGTTGTGAGGTTAACCTATTGGTGCCTCCATTTTCTTCTGGCCTTGTTGACAGGCTTCTAGCGACATACCATTGTAAAATACAAAAGCACAGCTTATCCCTTGCAATATGTAACTGCATTAACTTAAATAATGCCAGTGCTTTGGAGTCAGGAAATTAAGGATGGTAGCAGATCAGTTGTGCAACAATGATGGGAAACTGAAGGTCACATACCAGCTGATTCAAGAAGATCACAGAGGACTGAAACAAAGAAAGTACATCTGATTTGAAATGAAGTTAGAATAGAATACCCTTCTCCTCAGGGACATGAGCAAGATTCTGGAACTACTAGTTGGTGGGCCAACTTACATCACCACCAGAGCGTGACAAATTTCAAGGAATACCAGCATTTACATGTACACAGATGATAAGAACAGGAAGGCTCTTCTGCACATGCGAATCTTACCTCTATATAATAGACTCCAGGGTATGATGTTAGTCATCTCTGTAGTAAACTCTAACCGCTCAGGGCTCTAATTAGACAAGCAGACAACGGTGGGCCAACTATGCCTTTTAAGAAAATCGAACTGGGAAAGAGAACCATGGACCAAATCTCTCAACCATTCAGGTCAACCGGATCCAGGGTGGGAGGCAGTGGGAAGGGCAGGAGTGAGGCTATAGGACAGAGGTGCACTGAGAAATCTGTGTGCAGAAGGAGGGAATGGGGGACCTTCAATATCCCTCACTCCTATGAAGTTGCTGACACCCACTGAAAAGCACAAGATTCCTTCTGCTTCATCTCTTCTTTCTACCCCAGACCCTTTGTAACCATCTGATGCCTCTCCCAGCCATGATCTCGCCTCCATAGAACCCTTCAACCTACACCTACCACCCTGCTCTCAGAGGCTTCTTGGAAACACCTCCTCCCACATCCACCCTGGGTGAGGAGGGGACGGACATCCTCCTCTTACTCTCCACAATGAATAGGAGAAAGTCAGAAGGAAAAGGAGAACATGAAAAAGGTGCAAGCATCTCTAGTCTAAACAGGCAAGGAAGACAAAGGGAGCATGGGAGAAAGTAATCTGAATTTCATCTCCACCAGGAGAGGTGAAGTCTAGAGAAGGTTGGCAGAGGAACCAGAAAAGCAATCCAGCTCTCCTAAAACTATTGCAGTATCAAGCTCAAATCTTCCTTCCATTACTTTACATTTAATACAACAGAAAATAAGTATGTGTCTAATACCTAGCATTCAGCAGGTAGTTCAGCTAGATTTTAAGGTAACAAAAACGTCTAAAAGCCCCTCTAATTTCCTACCTTTATCAGCAGCAATTAAGGCTAATCAGGACACTCATCTGATTTAATCTCAGCTTTGAAAATCCTTTTTTTCTCCAAATACATTGCAGGTGTTAAATATCAAATTTGTAGGTTTTCCTCCTGCTTTGTTGAATGGTTTTCCCCCATTGCAATGAAAAGAGAGCAATGTCAGATATTTACTGAGATCTGTTTCTTTTCCTTCCTGTGCTTCTCAGTCCATGTATCTATCAAGTCTAAGGACCTGTATTTTAATAAAATAGCTGTATTTACTGATTTTTTTCCCAATATCTTCTGTTCTCTCTACCTTATCCATGTACTTTTCTAGTCTCACTATGTGAAAGTAAAAACAAAATTAGTGTCTGCAGACAAATTGTGGTGCAATTCATGAATACAAACGTAGAGAAGGATAACCAGAAACTCCCTCTGGTGTTTTCTTGCACGGCATTCATTCCCCCCTTAATGCCTCTTATTCCCTTAGGATTGCTTTGTCCGTTGATAATTTCTCAAAACAGCTCATTATTTTAGCCAGCTGATTATATTGTTGCTTTATAAAAAGCATTTATTCTTCGTCATCTTAAGAATTATTTCTACAGCCTCAGTGTAGAGACAAGATGTTTTGCTCTTGTTCTTTCTGAAAGGCTTGTATTTTAATCAAGTCACAACATAATTACAGTGTTTTACATAAATATCAACATAAAATCTGGATCTTAACTACAGCATTCTCTATTTAGCCATTTAAGTACTTCTGTGTTCCCCATTACTTTTGTGTGTGACCATCTCACGTTACTTAATGTATTTTCATAGGGCAGAGCTATTTGCCTGGACAGAGAACTGAAGCAAGGATGGAGACTTTGGAGTATGGCTTCATCAAAGGAATGAACAGATCCAGATTTGCGCTATTCACGGAGAGGCTGAGCTCGTCCCCCCGCATGCCCAGCCGTGCATGCTCTCAGCTTCCCCTATGCAGGCACCGGCTCTGACACAGCAGTGCAGTCAGCCAGGCTCACCAGCCACAGAATTACACAGCTGCGTTGTCTCTGGGCATCAGGACCATGTACTTCTGCTTGATAAAACCTTTTGTTGCATAAAACGGCTTCTAAAATACTCTCTTAAGAAGTGGTTGTAATTTGATAGGGAGTCATTTTTTCCACAGAATTTAATTCAACCTGCAGGATGTAGCACGCAGTAGTATTCCTCCTCTAGAAGTCTGCAGGGTGCTCCTGAGGAAGCCTGCCAGCTCTTTTTGGATATTGGCAACAAGCTGAACCTATCTCACAAAGCCAGGACGTGGATCGAACAGGAACAGCAAGCAGCAATAGACCTCCTCTTTGTCATGAACAGGTACTATAAATCCTTAATCAAGCTACTAAACCTTTTTGCACTAACTATTTGACATAACCAATTGCGGACTTTGCTATTTCTTTTTCTTTTGCCAGAAGGGGGAAAGAAGGGTAATACACAGCAGTGATTTCATGGAGTTCTCTCAGGATACCCCAGGACAGCAGTTCTGCCTGTGTAGCTGGTATGTCAGTCCTCTGCAACGTCAACCCTACAGGAACAGGGCTGGAAGAGTTTATGCAGCAGCATAGACTGAAATGCCAACAGTAGTTTGACTACACATACTTCCAAAGGCTTTTCTTAGACCACCATAAAATGGCATAGATTGGAAGAATATGGAAGTGATAAAGAAGTAATTTAGGGGGAAAGGGAGTTCTTTTAAAAAGCTCCTTACTATCAAACTGAGGGAGAAAAGATCCTTAGATCCTTAAGATGGTCTGCAGTCTGTCATTCTTCAGTATGCTGGGATTTCCAAATGGCTGTCATCATGGAAAGGATACCATGGCTATCAGTATCTGGTTCCTCTTCTGGGATCCTGTCTTGGCTGGAAGTGAGTCAAGTTTCCAAGACATGTTCTCCCTCCCCAAATACAACTAATTTTTGTTAGAAGGCTGACATCATCCCCATTTCATCCCTGTTTCAGGGTGAAACTGCTTCCCAAAGTACATCAACCTGGCATTTAGCTCCATCCCACTATGTCCTGAAGGCTGATATTTGGAGAAGTGTGTTTCCTCAGCTTCAAGGCCCTGGAGATCACAGACCCAAACAACCTCTCCCTAAGTTAACAGTGACTGTCAAAGGGAGCTACGTTCTGGCTAAATGATCAAATGTTGAGGTAGGTGGAGGCAGACTTCTTTGGACAATAGACTTGCCAATAAACTTGAAACATCACCACCAGCAGAAATCTGGGTAGTCATGAGCCTCATGCCTTCAGAGGTTGGCAAACCCTCTGCCCAGACACTCATAGACAAGATAACAACAGACAACCAATTTGGGTTCCAGCTGGTGACTAGAGGGGAGAGGTAAGTACACCTTTGAGTACTCCATGATTTTGAGAAGTATTAACCTAGCAAGAGCATGAAGGATCATATAAGATCTATATTAAAAATATAGGGGAAGTAAAAGAGTTATTAAATTGTGTTGTTTTAGAGTATTCCTGTGATGTTATTTTGGCTCTACCAATAATAAATTCATTACTTTTTTTCATACTAGCATGTTTTCATTTACTTGGCAAAACTGATGACAACAACAAAACTTCTATCAAAATGTCACTGGATCACATGAGAAAGTAAGTACTTACAATAATGGTTTGGTTAAATTATCTCCCTGGCCTCCTTGGAGGTAAATCTGGATTACTGGGCTCTACTGTTGTCAAAAGAGGCTTTGTAGAATACCATACGGCTAAAAACATAATGAGCTTTACTAGAGGGGAGCATAATTCTAAAGTTCAGCAGAAGGTGTATGTTTGTATGCAGTGACTAAGCATATGCAAGTAGGAGGCAATTACAGATGGCTGCAAATATGCTACTACTGCAAAACACATATGATGTTTTGTATCCCACAGCAGAAAGCAGAAATGCTCTAAAGTACACAAGCTTGGCTACTAGCTGATACAGTGATGCTGAATTTGTGTTATTTAGGACCACAGCATCACACTCAGCAGCTGCAAATCACTTCTTTTTTTCAAATTGAAAAAAGTTAATATGATCATGGTTTAGTGGCGGACTTGGCAGTGGTAGGTTAACGGTTGGACTTGATGATCTTAAGGGTCCATATCTACCCGTCTTTTAAATACCTCCAGGGATGGGGACACAACCACTTCCCTGGGCAGCCTGGTCCAATACTCGACACCACTTTCAGTGAAGAAATTTTTCCTAATATCCAATATAAACCTGCCCTGGCGCAACTTGAACCCATTCCTCTTGTCCTATCGCTTGTTACCTGGGAGAAGAGACCGACCCCCGCCTCGCTACAACCTCCTTTCAGGTAGTTGTAGAGAGCGATAAGGTCTCCCCTCAGCCTCCTCTTCTCCAGACTAAACAACCCCAGCTCCCTCAGCTGCTACTCATAAGACTTGTGCTCTAGACCCTTCACCAGCTTCATTGCCCTTCTTTGGACACGCTCCAGCACCTCAATGACTGGAGCATCTCTCCTGTGAGGAGAAGCTGAGAGAGCTGGGACTGTTCAGCCTGGAGGAGAGAAGGCTCCGGGGGATCTCATCAAAGTCTATGAATACCTGAAGGGAGGGTGCCAAGAGGATGGATCCAGGCTCTTTTCAGTGGTGCCCAGCGCCAGGACCAGAGACAACGGGCACAAACTGAAACACAGGAGGTTCCCTCTGAACATCAGGAAACACTTTTTTACTGTGAGGTTGACCGAGCACTGGCACAGGTTGCCCAGGGAGGTTGTGGAGTCTCCATCCTTGAAGATACTCGAAAGCCGTCTGGACGTGGTCCTGGGCAATTGGCTCTGGGTGGCCCTGCTTGAGCAGGGGGCTTGGACCAGATGACCTCCAGAGGCCCCTTCCAACCTTACCCAAACAGGGCATCCATCTTTTCCTTCATCTATTAAAATAAAGTATGAAAAAATAGGTAAGCAATTTCAGTTTTTCCCTCACTGTGTTCAGTTCATTTGAATAGAACAGAAACAAAACCCCAACAGGTTTTGCAGCAGCCATTCACCTGTGCGGCAGAGTGCTGCATTACTGAAACAGTTTAAATTAAGTGGATGATTGTTACATAATCATCAAGATAGTTTGCTGAGCATGTAAAATAAATCCTTTTGCATGAAGAAGCATTTCTATAAGCTATTTTTGGTAGCAAATTTCAAGTAAACGGAGCAAGGAGCAGTAACTTCCCATCTATTTCTTTCCTGTTAATCTGTTGCCAGCATGATATAATTCTTATACTATGCACAATCAGAAAAAGTCTGTTTGATAGTAGAGTTCCCAAGAGTGCTTATCTTGCTGTCCAAATCTCTAAAGCCCTTTTGCATTTATTTTTTATGTTTAGTAACAACATTCTAAATAAGTTTGGTATGAAGTGTGTGGGACATCAAAAATATGTATAGTTTTGTGGTGTTTTCCCTTTATCCCTAGCCATATGTCTTACCTTTTATTAAATACGTGTGGTTGAAGGAGAGTCGTATATCACATTCAGTATGTATCCCCTGTTTTCAGTACAGCCCCAAGCACTGGACTTTTAAAACAACTTCAGCTTTCTTAAAAGAGGTTTTGGATCAGGCCTTGCATATTAATTTAAACTTATTTTGCATATGCATCAAAATCATGAGTCACATGAAAAAGCAGTATTTTGGAACTGTTGGGGTTTATTATGTATTTATACACAATATTTATATTATTATGTATTTTTAGTCTATGCATTCAGTTAAAAAAGCAAATTCAAAGTACGGAGTACTTTCCTTCTTTCCTTGTGTCAGGAGAAGAGTCTCCTGCAGTTGAATGAGGAATATAATTTTCCCTATATTTTGTTGCTGTGACATGAACAGATGTATTTTTTTTTCCTGAAAAGTATCTTTGCAAAAACTCACAAAACATTATTCCTGAGTGAAAATACAGGCAAACAGAAATCATAGCAAAAATCAGATAGCATCTTAATCTATTTATAATGCTGTCATACTTAACATTTTAAGTTGAGTAAACTAGGTGATAGTGGAAAAAAAAGAGAATTAATCCAGATCATTTTGAAAAGCAGTAAATAGAAATTTTATGGTGATTCAGAGTGCACTCATAAACTCGGTTCTACTGTCAAGATTGCTATCAGGCTGATAAACACATTTTATCTCATAAAAACAAAAAATGAGTATGTTTTACAAAATGGCAAAACAACATGTTTTTCATTCTTGGACTATAGTTAGGAACACAGATATTGATATATTATTTACCAGAATAGTATCGGAGCTTATAAAACCAGTAATTTTTCCAGCCTAAAAATATCTCTGCTACTTTAGTAGAAAATAAAAGAATTTTTTTGGTAGTTGATACAAAACAACCTCTTGACATACATAACGTTTTCTTTTTAACCCCACTGGAAGTTATTCTGTAGCCTAATTTCTGTTTCTTAAATCTTACTACATTGTAATCTCAGTTGCATTTTGTGGCAAAAGGTTCCATAAATTAATCAATTTTATCACAATTTCTGTGGTAGTTCTTTCCTAGTTAACACATTGATTGGCTTAGAATTTCAAGGCTGTAACTCTGCCCTCCAGGATCAGCATATTCAGAGATTCTCCTAGCATTTTTGTTCAATTAAACTACTTTTTTGCTAATTAGCACCATTGACTTTTCCTCTTTGCAGTAAGATTTGTTCTTCCAGGAGTCAATAGGTTAGTCACTGTGCATATGAAAAAAAAAAAAAGACCATGAGCTCCTTAATGTAAAATACACTTCCATCTTCTTGACTCTTGTTCTAGTGCTATTTTTTACCAAGAGTAAAAATGCCCAGTTTTGGGTGCTGGAGCTAGTGAAAGAGCTGTTCTGGCCTGCTATGGTTCCTCATCCCACTCACTGGGCTGGCTGAGGTCCAGCCCATGTCCACCCACAGCCGTCCTCCAAGAGGCCGGCAGAGGTTGTACACGTCAAGCCACCACATGTTACTTCATGGTGGAGCATGAGAGAAAGAGGGTGAATAGGGATCCTGCTGTAATGAAGGAGGGGCGACCAGATCGATGTCCCCGTGCTTACTTGGTGGTGAGAAGATGCTCTACAGCAGTGGTTCCCAACATAAGGTCTAGAGAGAGCCCCATGATCATAATTAAGTACTTTGGAGTTAATCTGCAAAAGTATAGTGCCTTTGCCATGTTTCCAGTTATGCATTTGTTACTGAGTGTATGTAGTGGAGTGTACAAAGTCTTAATGATTGACAGCACTGCAAAATCCACAAAATTTGGAAGTACTGCTTCAGAAAGAGCTGTTTTCTTAAGCATGAGATAGGGAGTTAGAATTGCTGGGCACTCATCCTGGTGAAGATTTTCTCTCTCGGTCCCTTTGTCCCTTGAAAGGGTGTTAAAAGGTATGCTGTCAACCTAACACCAACCACTTACTGATGGGCAGTCAGAAGATGGAAGCTTTGAGAGAGCAAATATATGAGGCTCATTGGAGAAGAAAGAGGCAATGCAGATGGTAGACCCCTGAGAGGGAGAGCAGACTTTGTTCCAGTTATGTCTTCATTAGCCAGTTAAACTGAGATATTTTCAATGACCAGTTCTACCAAAATAGACTAAACATCTCTAGCACATTCTTAAGGCCATTTGTACTGCCCAGATTAGGAGGACAGTCAGTCTAGGCTTCCTGTCAAGTTACCAGATTCTTCTAGTGAGCAATTTAGAGTAAAATAATGAATTCTCACATTTTTCCTCTGGATGAGCCTGTTTTGCATCATTGTATATGGATCTTAATTTCCTAACAGAGGAAACGTGAATGCTCTTAGAGTAACTTTTCCAAAAGAGGCCTCTGTTTGACTTATTTGTTAGAGCTTTGCTGCACATGTAAATTCTGGCCAGAGTATGCTAATGTGTATTACCTCCTCTATTCCTGCAGGAAATCCTCGTTTCTTTTCATTTTTCCAGTCTTTCAAGATGCAATTGCACTCATTGATGCAATTTCCAGGCTTAAAGGCAGAATTCTGTGCCCTGTTGACCCTACAATAAGGCTGTTGAACAGACCTTAGCAAAAAAAAAAAAAAAAGTAACTGTCGCTCTAATTTATGTAAATTCTATATTAAAAATTATATAAATATATATAATGTATATATAAATTATATCAAAATACAATCATATATACTATACTATAATATTATATCATATATAATATAGAATTATATATTTTATGTAATATATAATATATTTTAAAAATATCTATGTAAAATGTCAGGTTACGTGTCTTCTCTCTCACCCAATGCAAAGCTGTTGGGATCAGTAGCGTGGGTCCTAGTCATGCGTTCTCTCCTTTACAGACTTGTTTTCTCTTAAAATCAGGGTGTCTCTTTCCACTCAGATCACCTCTGATCAGTCTGTAGATACCAGGAGGATTGTTCCTTGGTTTGAAACCTAAATGGGTGGAACAGGGAGTGGAGAGTGGTTTGGTTTTGAAGTTGGGTTTTTTTGTAAATACCTCTTTTCCAAATACAAACCTGTCATCCAATGCAAGGTCTCTGTTCCTCCCCATAGGCAGGGAGGGACTGGGACCTGTTTATTTCCCTGTCCTCTCCAACAAACCTAACATTAATGACAGTTCCCACTCAACACCTCCAAAACAATCTCCTTGATAAGCCTCCCCCAGGACACCTCCCCAGTTAAGACGCAAATTGATAAGTGCTGTGAGGGCTGATCTCTCAACGCAC
Organism: Theristicus caerulescens; assembly: GCA_020745775.1. Classification (NCBI taxonomy): domain Eukaryota; kingdom Metazoa; phylum Chordata; class Aves; order Pelecaniformes; family Threskiornithidae; genus Theristicus; species Theristicus caerulescens. Next base: position 120,524,739 of record CM036559.1, on the reverse strand, counting down.
AGACGACTTGCCTAGATAAAAGTGAAAAATACTCATGTAAAGTATATCTAGGAGAATCAATACACCTCAAATTAATATTTTCCAATCAGCAGCAGTATTTATTAAGCCCAAACCAATCTCAGAACTGTAGTATAGCAAAAATAGATAAGGCAACCCCAAATGGAGCAGAGAGGGCAGGCTAGCCACTCTGGCAAATGTAGTTAAGAGATTGCATTTCCTATATGCTCCAAGCATGCTGGCTTGTAGTTAACTCGTACCTTTGGCTTTAGTGGAGCTGTTACTGGATGTGACTTAGTGAACTGTTTTCCACTTGGTACATTCCTCTTATCTCTGCAAATTCTCCATGATCATATTAACCATGATCTTTTCCAACCTTAACAATTCTATGATTCTATGATTCTATACTGAGAAGCTGATGGGTCTGTGGTTCCCTGGGTCTTCCTCCTTAAGATTGCTTATAGAATATATAAATACAATACAAAAACCATCTATAGAGTATACAAATGAAAACACTTTTTCCCCTCTACTACAGTTACATCTTTGTGAATCCAAGACTTGTTAAAAACAGCCTGATTTTTTAAATGGTGATGAGAACTCTCTCTTTCACTAGGAAGTCACAAGATTTCAAATACATCTACTAATGAATCAGACTGAGAAAAATCTGTATCAGAAGTGCATCAGACTCAAAGAAAGAGGAAAACAGTAAGTCTTAAACCTTATTGTTCCAAGTCAAAAGTATATTCTTCTCACCTTTGTATTGCTACCCATATTATAAATAAATCAGTTACATGTAGTAATGGTTGCTAAGGTTCAGATGCTGAGGCAGCTAACTAATGCTACAGATTTATTACGCATCTATGGTGACTAAATAAGACTTTAACTTATCTGTAGCAGCTCCTTCAAAGGAAAAAGGTACTCAGTCTCCACGTTACCTGGGGAGTCCTGGAGTCCATTTTCAATTCTAACAATGCCTTTTGTGTGACAGCAGTCAAGCTGTGTTATTCCATGGATCACTCTCCTGACCTATAAAATGGGAATTTTTCTTTCTTAAGGTAAAGCAACCAGAGAAAACACAATGTAGTTCCAAATAATTTTTTTTAAATATTTAACTATATTAAACACACTTAATATCACTATGCTTAATTTTCCAAAACTTATTTCAAATTGTCTAAAATACATTCCAAAGTACAACTATTTCAGTATTTAGGATATTCTCATTTTAGCATTAGTGTCGTATTTGAACAGGACCAGCGATCCGCTGTGGATGCCGGATGGTGCGCAGGAAGCACTTCCAGCACATACTTCTGAGAAACTGTGGTTGAAGCAGCATCTAGTGGCTAAACTTATGTAGGCAGCCATTCCTCTTTAGCTCTATTTTCTCTTACTAAATTTAGCATTTAGGAAGTAATGGATGAGGTTCATTTCATCACTTTTGGTAAACAAGATCCAAAGGTGTGTTTGCTTTAAAAAAATCTTTACGTATCATTACCATTATTGCAAAACAAGAGGAAAAAGCACTATGGACTACTAATCACACCCTAAAAACTGGAGCAGATTTATTACAGGAGAAAGACTGAAGTATCTTCAACCAAGGAATGCAGGAATTAAGTTTCAACTGCATCTTGCAAGGCAATTTGGTTTTTTATGCAAAATAATCTTATACATTTCTAGCAAGAGGAATAATCAAGTGCTCACTCCGCTTTGGTGGATGTTATTGTTATAACTACGATAACTTTAATGCATGCTGCATCCCGGGTCAGGTAAGTCACCAGCAAGTAAATTCTTGTAGATCCTGAAGGAATGATTGAAATTACTGTTCCCGGCTGCATTTGGTAACACGCTGTGCAACTACAGCACTGCAACAGGTTGTATGAGCGCTACTAGACTGCTTCAGTGCGGTCAGGTAGATTAACATATCAGCCTTTCAGCAGTGCTTCAAGTTATTCTAGCAAATACAGCCTTACAACTCTTCCCCTTTTTGGAAGGCTTTTTATGTTCTAATACATCATACCTGTAAACACACTAATTTAAGTGGTACAGTTCTCCTCCTTAAATGAAGGAAAATACCTCACTTCACATTCACATCCAACAAAAGGAATAATCTCTATCTGAAAAAGACACTTTTCTGTTAGTAAATTGGTTCAAAACATTGTTATTAGTTAATAATAAATTTTTATAAGTTGAATTCTAATCAATATAGTCACAAAATATTTTCAAGAGCAGACCACAGCTGGACAAAAACGTTCCGGGAAAGAATTCCATCATTTATGCTGCAGTGCAATTTTGAGCATACAAATGTAAGGGAAAATTAACACACGTGATTCTGCAAAAGGTAAACCACTACGCAGAGTTGTCTAAGAAAGTTTAAAAAGTTTCCCAAGGAACGTTTATAAAGGCAACTGACCTTCAAGATTTCCATAAAATGAAGAGACATGAGTTGATGTACCTGACGAAGGATAAATTGTGAATGCACTACATCTTTTATTGAAATAAAGCAAAACACGTTTATCTTTTGATTCAAATAAGGGAAAACATCTTCAGGTTTGCAGCATTCAGTTCAAAATAAATTGCTATAACTTACTAAAAAAGGAGGGGGTTACAACTGGAGGTAAAAATCAACTCGGGCTGCAAATTCCAGTACCTGCAGAAGCCATGATAGGAACACATCCCATTCCTGTGACCCAACCTGTAATAATATCACCATGGTCCAAAGCAACTCTGACCTATTTGTTGGTCCAGTTTATTTTTGTTTGTCCACAAGCCTTCTGCAATCAAAACTATAAAAGCAGGCTTCTGCTTATGCCTCTAAGACTGGCCTTTTGTATGCAAAGATGATGCAGGTTTATCTTCAGCCTTTAATATTCTTCAGAAGCTGGAATGCCTATTTTCCAATAGACAATTGAAAATAAATGAATTTATCCAAGTACTCTAAGAGTCAGAAAGCCTCAGCAGAAGGAAAATCTACACTCTCCAAACAAATCTCTACTTTCACCTAGCTTGTTTAGCACATCCGCATCCGTGGTACTTAAACACCCTTCAGTCGAAATGCAAAATTGCCCTCACCCACCAGAAGGAGAGATACCGAGGAGAAATTGCCAGAAGGTCAGTTAGAACAGCGCCAGCATACTACAATGAACATTTTTAAAGGTAAACAGGCAAATCCAGACCTGTTTTCTGTTTGGGTTAAAGCAAGGGAAGATGGCAATGATTCACATGCTGGTGAGTGACCTGTCTTCAAGGACAATTTCTGTCTAGTGTGTAAGAGCAGACAGAAAGTTCAAGCCATATGTTGAAACTTGCACCCTTACCCGGCTGCGGCAATGGCATACAGCACTCTGTTACAGTTCTACCTATTTTTTCTAGGCCTAAACAGCATGACTAACTGCTTATAAGATGGATTTTACATTGTACATCTTTATATTACAATTTAATCAAGCTGTTTGTTCTGTTCATTTCTCAAATTTGGACTCTAGTATCAGTAGAAGAAAAACAAACAAAAACTCCGTTAAGCAATGCTGCATTTTACCCTAAAGAGTTGCCATCTTTGAACATACACAGATAATGTGTGTCTTGAAAAAAACCCAACCATGTGATTCAGTACGTCACTTAAACACGTATCATGGTATCTCAGAGGTTTCTCTTCCCCGTTAGCCCTTACACCTTGATTAGCCTCCTCCTTTCCCCAGGAGCACCTCAAGCATCCCCTCTTTCCACCTCAATAATCCTCTTGTCCGATTCCCCCTACTTCTTCTGTGGGATTCAGTGTATACCAATACCTTTTCCATGAGGAAAGCTAAAGGAATCGCACTTAATGTATGAGAAAATGTATCTTCTATTGCAGTATTTTCAACTGAACTGATGTTTTAGTAACTCATTTGAAGGAACAAAAATGACATGAACAGCTTTTACTCCATTTTAAAGGGTTAGTTAAAATTATCGTTTGCAATTATAAACTTCAGTGAAAAATCCGTGTGGGTTCAGAGCTTCTGAAGCTACTGAAGACCATTAAGAACTGCCTAAGTGCCTGTACACAGGTTATATCAATTTAAATCTTCTTTAAGGAAATTTGCTTCAAATGATGCAAATCTCTTTCAGGGAGTCAATCTTTTCCATGGCCAGTTACCCAAGTTTTGCATGTGTCACATGGAAGCTGTACCTAAATTAGGTACCACACATGGTTTTGACTTGCTTTCAGCTTTAAAAATAAATGGCTTCAACAAAGCCAATGTACATTTGCAATAAAATGAGGCTAAGAACAATTCAATATTAGAATAGCATATTATTCATTACTATAGCTAATATAAAGTATACTGTTTTAAGAGCGGGGCTCTGAAACTCAAAGATTCCCCCTTTCTAGATAATTACCTTGACTAGAAAGCTACAGAATCTTACTCTCTTGTTTGGGGTTTTTTGGTTGTTTTTTTTTTTTTTTCATTCTGAACTTAAATTTTTAAAGTAAGTAAATTTAATTTTTAAATTAAGTGTTCTGCTGGATTGTGGAAAGATGAAGATTGATTGCTGAGAAAAACGTAAAATGACATCTACAAATTACAGCACAAGTGCTCTAAACACAAGGAGCCACCGTGACCGACAGCACCTTGGTGTGGGCGCCTAACTGCTCCTGGCACAAGAAAGGGAATAGACATAGAAATTATCAATATCACTTCGAATCTCAGAGTCACCTACCTTGTACACAATGTATGTAAAGGAAGAACAACCTTATGGCTAAGACTGAAACTGAGGTACTTTCAAACACGAGTGCTGATGTTAATCAGAATATAAAAAGCCTGTTGAAGGCTTTATTAAATGTCACTAGATTTCAGTTAAACCTTGAAGTTTTTTTTCTTCTTCTCCTCTACAAGAAACTATTCCTATGTATTATATCCCTGTTGTAGAAAACCAAAATATTTTCTTGAGAGAAATTAATCCGAAGCTCTAATTTGTTACAATTTGTAGACAGCCCAAGGTGTCCAGTCTTCCCAGAAATCTAAATACTAAATGCAAATATTAAATTCTGCCTTTTTTTGGCCATAGACTTCTAGTGAGTGACATAGCGTGAAGGATTAACATGAAATATGACTTTCTGAATAATTTTTAAAGGACAGATTAATGTTTTGACAAGATTTTATTGTGAAACATTGGATTTAGAAAAGGTACAAAATGTCAACGGTCAGATGTGTGCCAGTACAGTATTTCAATAGTCTATACATGTGGACAGCTGAATAGCTTCACTGCAGAACGTGTATTTAGACATACTATCTAAAAGGGGGCTGCAATATTCACAGGCTTAAAATACATAAATAACTTGAGCCAAAATGGCCATTACTGGTCAATGCTAATCAACATCTGGAAACAGGCTAAAAAGCACAATACAGTACAACAACCTCCTCGCAGATCCACGTTTAAAGAACATCAGTTTATTATATCAATAATCTACAGCTCCGGGACACTATTTTCAGGACTGGGATTCAGTTGGCTAGCTTACAACTTTAAAAAATTCATGTTAAAAATGAGATTATGGAAGAAAACCCGTAGGTATTTAACTAGAACTAAACACTTTGAAACCCTGGAATTTTTTTTCGGACTGGGATTTTTAAAGTCAATTGCTTCTAATATAGAGCTTCAGGTTGTTCCTTTAAAATGTCGTTACTGCAGCTTGAACAGATATCATTAAGTGATCTTAATTCAAACATTTCAATTTGCTATGCATTTCTGTGTTTTAAAACCAATTTCACCAAACATGGGTCACCATTTAACTGGAAAAGAACATTATCAAAATACTAACTCTGAATTAATGAAAGTCATAAATTTGTATATTAAAAAACCCAGTAACAACTCCAAAGGATAGCAGCATTCTCTACCCTAGTTTAACAAGTTTAAAGAAGAGCATTTATAAACATACAAAGTAGATTTTAAGGTATAAAATACACATATACCATACGAAACAAGATAGCTTGATTTTTTTCAAATCATTCAGTAGTCTGTCATTGCTGGAACTTGTTTGAACTACTGAAAAGGTGTTCATAGTTCAGCACATGGGCAGACAGCCAAGGAACTTTAGATTTTAGTTCTTTAATTAAAAGGTGTGTAGCTTATTCTGCACAATTAAGCTGACTGAAATATAGGCAGTTACCCTGTTACCAATCAGTACCCAGAGCTGAACTAAACCTTTTACTTACGTAAGTCTACTTCACTTTATGCAGATTCGTAACTCACCTTCCTGAACCGAGACCTTGGGGCGTACTAAATTATGTTTAACAGAAATTTCTGAATATGACTAATGTCCTTTAGGAGCAGAGCTAAATGTAAACTGATGTAATTTAGAAACAAAATCTACGCAAAACATTAAAACAACCCACCCTTTGACACCACATCCACTTCCTTAATTAATTTCAAGACCATTAGTTTTGGCTACTCTTTTCTCATTGTGTATCTTTACTGGGGGATGAGAATCTTGCAATTCATTAAGAAGAATCACCATAAGTTACAACTAAGTACATTAAATCAGACAATGGGCAATAATTTTTTTTTAAAACTTTGAGTGTATATCACTAATTACGGATGTAACATTGGGAGTACAACGTCTGCTATGGAATTAAAATTAGCGCTGTGCCAAATGAGAAAAATATATAAACAAACCACTAAACTCCAGTGTGGCAAAAAACATTTCGTTTTTTGTTCAGGAAATGTTTGGCATGAGCAGCACTAACAAAATTCTACACCTCACAGACACAAGCTACAAAGGTTATCTAAAGCCAATACTCACTGTCCATCACTTAGCTAGCTCTTAATGCTGCTTCAAGCACTGCACTAGCCACTTTGATCTTTGTTTCAGATTCCTCTGTACACACATTTATATTTACATAAAACATTTATTAAACATGATTTTAAAACATAAAAACCTTATGTACAAAATACCAACATTCCTATAAATAAACAGTTGGAGAAAGGCACTTGCAAGAAAAATCTACAGTAAATCTTACAAAAACCACACTGCCTCTGTTACTGTACAATAGATAATCTTTCGGTAAATCCCTATCACAAGAATGTAAAACACTAATTACGTGTTATAACTAAGAATATAACCGTTACAGTTGTATTTACACATACATATATGCCTTTTTTTAGTTTCACTTGAGAGCACCATGATTTCCATTCCAAATTTATGTTTTGATACAAAGTAAAAGAACAGTTGCCAGAAACCAGTGTTCAGTGTCACTGCAGATTCATAAACTTTTGGCTGACATCAGTGTAGTTTAAAAGACTCAGTTGCTGCTTTGTAAAAAGTACACCTAGTTTGTTATTGCATGTTGTCCTTTTAGAGAGAGCACTGCTATGTTCTCTATGCAATTGTTTAATACTATTGCTGGCAAAAAGTTTCCAATATCAAAAAAATAAAAACATTCTTCAAGCCAGTTGAAGTATTTCATCTGAACAGTAACTAAAAAAAGCTGCATATTAATTATAAAAACGTGTAGGAAACATGCCAACTAGTCTGGTGTGCAAAAATATTTTTTCCACTACACAGGATTTTAAGGGCTTCCCAGAATTACTCAAATTTACACTGAGTAGCAAACTCCATGAATAACCAGTTCCTCAAGGAGATGTTAGTATACTCCCACTTTTATCAAACTTTTTACCCTTTGACAATGCTGCAACCTGTTTGAGCAGTTCTCTGTTTTTGGCCTGCAACAGAGATAAAAAAAAGTTTTATGAATTATTGAAATGTTTCAGATAGTAGTGTCATGCACTAATTTCCCATTGCATTTATGAAACAAATTCTCAAAACGTGCATACTGAGAATATTCAAAGATGATAACGATCACTGTTCAAAGATTTGTATATGCTTTCTGATATCCATATTCCATCTTGAACAGAAAAGGTAACCACACTTCCTGTATTGCACAATTTAGTATCTGAGGTATTGCACTGAGTATCTGTTCAGTCTGTCATTTGTAAGGCAACTAATTCAGGCTTTTTTCCTGATAACGTATGCTTTAACAAGAGACATTTAACTGTCAATTGTATTAACACTGAGCCCTGAAATCAGATCAATAGCACACTGACAAGTGATTAAGTATCAGAGAACAGACACAAAAAATGACATAACCTTTGAGAAAGCATGTGAGGTAAGCCTCTCTCTCAAGTTAGAAAGCAATTCTTACAGTGAGTTTCATTCACATGGAGATTGTCTGTTGACTGCAGAACTGCTGTACAATGCATCCTCAGTTAAATGCGGTAATGATCATTCAAGAACTTGGTACTATTTCATTGCTGTGAGTGAACAGCCTGAATACGTAATTCCATCTGAAGTACTTCTCAAGTATTGATTAGCAATTACTCACCTGCAACTGTTCCACAGTTTCCTTGTGAGCTTTCTCCATACTGTTCATCTTTGTCCTCAAGTTAGACTCCTGGTACTGGAAGTCTGCCTTCAGCTCTGTCAACTGAAAACACAAATTGTATGAAGATTCCTTGGACTGCTACAGTATACCTCTTCTAATCAATCTGTGAAATCTTTATGGAAGCCTCAGGAATCTCAGGAAACACTGTATTTGTTTACTATCATAGTATTAACAGCTCAGCACTTGAGAAGGAGCTTGAAAAGTAAGTATGTTTATTTTATATGAAGAAAACAACTGTACTTATATAATCATATTGTTTGCTCAGGATTTGGTATAAAGAAGGCTAATCCTCAACAAAAAAAAAAATCAAATACAAGACTAATGATTTATAATCTTAGCTGTTCTTTCAGCTGTGAAATACTTATCACAACCTTCAGTTATGTCTCTTCAGTTATATGGTATGGTAACACATGAAAAATCTTCTGTACAAAGAAAGCAGAAAGGATTCCTTTGAGTCCTTTTATACCACAATTTGTCCTAAACAGGAGTATACATTCCAGAGTTTCACTGCTTCTCGATACACAACAACAGCGGATTAAACTGTGTTATTAGAAATAGGTAATTAAAATGACTTAACTTCTGATTTAATTCTGACTGTATGGTGTAGTAGTGCTGTCTCTCTCCTCAGACAGGCAGAGATCCAGATGACCCACACCAAGGCAGGTGATACATGCTTCTATCCAAGCAGCTGAATGCTTCTGCTGGAAGCATGTGCAGCTGGGTGAACTACTAACAGTTTGTTGTATATGGGCCCAGAAGTTTTAGGAACCACCTCTTTAAAGTTTAGTTCCTCAAAGCATCCCAGATTCACCTGGCTGTTTTGAACCTCTCTGGTCAATTTGGATTTATCAGGAAATGAAGCCTCTTTGCTAGCAAAGAAGCCCGCTATAACAAACCAGAGCATACATGCCTAAAATGACTACCAACCTTAGTATGTGTCCAATCGCATGTAGTGAAACAAGGTATTCAAAAGAACTGTCAATCAACTGGTCCTAAATAACGTGCAGGTATCTTGATACAAGGATATATACCTCACTGTACACAGACTGTTGCTCAAGGTATGTACTTACAGCTGATGTAAATTCCAGGAGATCGAGTACAAAACCACATACCACAAACTAAATATCAAAAAAACCCTAGTGGTAGTGTTGCACCATAGTAAAGCATGCAACTAGATGAGCAAACACGCTACCTGTGAACATTCAGCAAACTGTGGTCCCTTCCTAACGATCAAGTCTCAGGGCCCCACGGTAACGTCTTGGTGTCTCACTAACATTTCGTCCAGAAAGCGAAACAAGGCTAGTGCTGCAAACAATAAGCACTGGAAAGGACATGGCTGAGATCTTGGCTCATAACAAAAAATGATGAATGAGGACTGTCTGTAAAGCTGGTGTACCGAGTTGTTTTTGTTGCCATACGTTATACATTACAGAGGTTTTTCTTTTGGAGCGCTCCAAACTGTTCAAATGCTGTCCCTACGCAAATCTTGGGACACGATCTTAACAGGAATCTCCCACAGGCCTGCCTCAGGCTTTTACCCCAGTACAGGTCTTTACACTTACTATCTTGCAGTCAAAAAAAGTCTACAGTGCATTCATTTGTTGTAAATTTCTCAGCTATGCAAACATTGTACGATATGTTCAGCTTTTCTCTCCCCTACAGCAGCTGAAGAAAGTAAGTAACATTCTGGAATTGAGTAATTCATGCCTGAAGGAGTCTTTAAGTTCAAAGAACTCTGAGGTCAAATAAATAGTTTTAGCAGTGGGGATATTACAATTATTAGATGCTCTCCCTATGGAAACAGCACAAAACAAGTTACCGCAGCGGTTATGCAGAAGTAGGTGACATTTCCTTACCTAACCCTTTTGTTAGCTTTGCCCCGTAGATCAAATATAAAAAGAGATAAGTGAATTTCCAACTGACTCATGATCTTCTACTGGCTTTGTAAGAGAGAGATCAGGGCCTTAATGTCTGTCTTTTGAAGAAAATACTTAAAGAGAATCCATGACAGACTGTTGAGCTCTTTCACATTAACTGCTTAAAGGCTTGAAATAGCAAGTACTTCCAACACTAGGTATATTATCACAGTGATATAAATGAAGAAAGGTTCAATATCCTTTACACACACATTTAACTGTAGAAATGAAGATACTGAACTACGGTGTAAAAGTGGATGCATTTTCCTTTCAGGATCAACGAGCCTTTCTTAACCATTAATGTTTTGATAGGCCACCGTGCATTTATAATCAAAATTTTACTTGAAAATATAGTAAATTTATTTTTAATACAATTCCATAACCTACTCAATTCTGAACAGACATTCTAGAGCCACCGTTACAGACAGTGCCTTAAAAGCATCTAGTCAATCAGATGGCAGAGAAATAAGCTCTAATAAAGGCAGAGCAAAATACGTATGTGTAGTTACTTCTCTTTTCTTGTTAGTCATCGGGTTGTTTGAAGGGTGAATCTCTTGTATGAGTTTCACTGCAGCTATTTGGGCCTGACCATTTTGCTTAACTTTTGTTGACTGCCAGGCATCTAATCCAAGCTTTTCTTCTAGTCTCTGACCATCCACAAAGACTTGATAACCTATACTACACATACGCTACCATCTTTTAAAATCAAAACACTTAATTTTCACACACTGTACATGTACATTTGGACATCAACCCATTAATTATGGCTATAGTTGCTTTAGTTTAAAACTAAACAAAAATTACGCTAAACTCAGAATGGCTACTACTCTTAATCCTCCTCTTATCTTGTGTGCCCATCTGCCTATGTAGGTATCTGGGATCTTTGCCATGACTCAGTTTAGAATATGTAAAACATACAAACCACTGTCTAGCATTTTATCCATCACCTGTGGCACGCAGCCTGAGTAACAGTGAACCAGATGGCTAGCTTCTAGATGGCTGAAGTGAGGTAAGATGAATTCCTCTTTGACTTAGAGCCAAAATATATTCATAACACAAAAGTCCCAAACTTGTCCTTTAAATGGTAAGATCAGATTAATTGCTATATATAAAAAAATTCATCTGATTTTTGTTTTATCTTGCCATTTGGACATTGTTAGGAGTCTACAAAATAGAAAACAAAATGATAAAGTTCTTATTAAGCAGGTGCAACTTTTACCTTTTTATCTTTTTCTAAAATAGTCTGATCTCTTTGCTGCAGAAGACGTTTAAGTGACATTACTTCTTCTTTCAGTTGACTTATGAGGACAAAGTTGTCCGTTCCTCCACTGTCTGCTGACTGATTTATAGAGCTACTAAAAATAAAAACCAATAGTTACTTACGACATGAATAGAAAAAACCAGTACTTTAAAATTTCAAATTGGATAATTAATAATTCCACAAACATCCTTAAGGACTAATGCAAAAAAAGTATGTACCTGACAGAAATGGATGCAACTGGCAAATTACCTTACTAATGGCACACATTACATACACCTGCAGAAATATAATTAAGTATTAGCTTTGAGGGGGACAAATACCTTTTGACTGAAGCAGCCACTTTTACTTTTATTCCAACTGTTTGGCCAGAGACAGAATAAAGACTCAGTCTCACACATTAAGGTCCAAAAGACTTCTCTATAGATACTAGGTTAGCTTAAAGCAGCAGGTTCAACCCTGCATCTAACCGACGAAACACCGATGTCAGGGAACACTCTTTTGTTGGTAACTGTTGCCTTTATTTAATTTTGCCCCAAACAGCTTAAAAGCAGGAAAACAGTGCCAGTTTTCTGCTAATAAAGTCATTTAGTTAACTGACAGCACTCAGATGCCACCCAATAATCTGGCTGGACAATAGTTTCACCTCCCTCATTCTTCAGAGCAAAAAAAAAAAAAAAAAAAAGCAACTGGCCACAAATCAGTGATCTATTTGGTTGAAATGGCTCAGCTTTACAAAAATATAACTTTACCTATCTCCATTTGATGGCTTGGATTCCAGTTTGGGTTTTTTCTTTGGAGTTTCATTCTGAATAGCTGCAGAGGATTTATGGCTGAAATCAAACAAAATGTAAACCTAAAGCCTCATACTATATAACTCTCTAATATCACCATTTGGTACATGTAAAATAACTAACTCATGCTCCTAGCTGGAATGCTAGAGACTAGCCAGAAATGCAAGAAAAAAAAAGTCCTTTAAATGAAAACTGCAAGATAAATTAAAAGGAAATTAATAAATAATATCGTATTTACCTCTGTTTCCATAGTCCCTGATCTTGTTCTGGACTCAGACTGCTGATTCTGAAACATGTGAAATGTACTTGGTAACTGACCAAACATGCCATTATTTCTAAGTTTATGCAAATGGTATCTGTACTTGAGAAAAATCCACACACACCCTTTTTTTTTTAAAGAAAGCTAACAATTATGAACTTTCAGCTGGACAGTCATATTATCCGTCATATTTGTGACCACTCTTTACTATCTCGGGACGCTATAAAAATATTTCTTGGCTAAATGTTTACACTATTGTAAGACACAAGGGGTAGACTTCAAGACTGATGGCTAAACCTTTTTGCTGGTACCTCCCAATTTTTGTGAACTTTATGTTGCTAATCTTACACTCAGCAAGCTGGCCTAAAGCAGCATTCCTGGGATTCCCATTCTGCCATATGAACATTACCTGAAGTGGTGCTTATGTGGCAGCGTAAGAGCAAAGTTCAGTTTTGGACCCCTGCAAATAACTGCTTCTCAGGTCTAAACATTTGTTTTCCATAATTTCAAAAGCAACTAATAAACACCATTGATATAGGAATGGTAGAATGAAGAAGATCGCACTGAATGAAACAGTTCAATGAATTTGTACTTCTACCTCATTTTCTCTATTGTCTCATCTTAACCGTAACAGAAATGGACAGGGAAAGAGTTGTATTTATTGGACCAGAAGCAATGGACCCATGGCAGCCTCTAGAAAAAAAGGTGCCAAACCAGGAACATCGTGATCTGTATAGAGATATGCTTACTTTCCTAACTCTCGAGTACATTAGAAGCTCTATTCTGTAGTAAAGAGCTAACTTTTTTTCATTTAATCCTTACTATATCTCTGCCACATGCATTAAATTAGATTTTGCTGTAACTTGATTTGTAGCAGAGATTTGAGAGAAAAGGAACAGTACAATAACTCTCTACATGACAAGAATAATTTTCTCTTCAAATTCCTAAAAAACCCCAAATCATCTTTTTTCTTAAGTGAAAGTAGGTATGGAGTATTCTCCTCATTCCCAGTATCATTCCAGCTTATTTTGCTTCTATTTTTAAGTCACACTTAGTCAAGCAGGTTTCAGCCAAAATAGAAAATTATAGGCACTGGAAAAGTGAAGCTTAGAATGAAGGTGTTTGTGTGTCTGGGGTCAGGGTCATTACCATTGCAGCACTATGCAACGCAAAAATAAAAATAATGTAAGTAGTTCTAAAGTTACACTGCCATAAGCCTACCGATGAAAATAAGAATTATGACTACTATTATACTAGCATAAAAACCAAATCAGTCCTGGGATTTATAACTAGATAAACTAGTATGTACATTAAATTTGGTACGCTGCTTATCCCATGGCCAGAGATGGCATGCTGAGAAAAGCTGCAGAAAATAGGGCAAAACTGTGGGAAATGTTATCAGACTGCCAGTAACGGAACCGACAGTGTGATTTTCCTAGGTCTGTATGACAGCCACTCACAAACTGTGCATTTCAGCAGGATTTGAGTATAAAAACTAGCAAAGAGATACAAACTGGTCCTAGACCGAGAGTGATCCCACACTGTTGCTTCTGCTTCTCCATTTAACTGCAAGTACGTGCACACAAACAAGCCAGGATGAAGTACGTCAGGGTGAGGATTCTGAGCAAAGTAGCTGTTCTGCGCTCACTGCTAATACGCACCTTCTCACCCATAGTAAATGCATGTAAAATAGCAGTTATCACACAGCAGTTACTGCTTCAAAAGCCAAACTCAAGTTTATCCCTAAGTAACTTGCTCTGTAGCCATTCTGTGGGTTTCTTTTCTAGACTTGCTACCAATTTTAACATCAACTAGTTTGATGATCACCAAGAATTTCTGCTTTTTGCTGACCTCCCTTCATCCAAACTGTAAGAATACAACGATTTTGACAGACCACAGAAGTACAACATTCTGCTACTGCTTTTGATGCCCTATTTTAAATGGCATTTCTTATTTCCTTTGATTTGATCTTGGTACTAACAGAACACAGAAGAGGAAGAGGTACCAACAGCTACTTTAATTTTTGACATACTTACTTATGATGACTGCTGCTGTGACGATGATGATGGTGGTGATGGTGGTGGTGTTTTGAATGATGCTGGTCTTTCTCAGTAAGCGATGAAGATGAGGAGTTCGAATGTGAAGATCCTAGGCTCTTCCTCTGTTCTTTTGTCTTCTGTAGCACTCTCTTGTAGGACAGTGTGCAGAGCCAACACAACAACTTTCCATCAACCTTTTGGGAAATAATTCATAGCAGGGTTTTTTTCCAGGTACACTTGCACTAGAAAGATGTACTTCAATATTTGCAAGAAAAAATTGTTTCACTTCATCTGTTATCTTTGTGAAAAATCCAGACATCTCTTTGGTATGAAACAGCACTACCGTATCTCCAACGTATGCACGTTATCGTTTAGTAAAGTGAATCTTATTCCACTTCTTTTTGTCATTTAAAGTTACACTAGAAAGCAGTCTTAGCCAATGTTGGACTCGCTCTATATCGCAGAATTGACAATAACTTTTTAAAGGGACAAATCATTTTTGGTTTAGACACCATGTACCCTCTCTCAACCCATCGTATTCCAGGCAGAATCAAGATGTCCAGCCAACGTGTTACTTGTACCAAGTACATTCTTCTGTAAAAACAGCATTATTCTTGGGTTCAGGCAAGAGGCTTTTGAGGTCATTTCCTCAGCACCTTCTGGAATGAGAAAGTGGCACTCACCAAAGCTATTTAAGCAAACAGAACACAAAGGGCTGCTCAGAGCAGTCTACCTCTCTGGTGCTATATGTTAAGGCAAGGCAGGCAAGTCAGAAGAGTTAACATGACAGATTCAAGTTACGGACATACACAAGATCCAACAGATGGGACAATAAAGATTAAAAAAAAAAAATCAAAGCACCAGGAACTGTTCAGCTGCTTAACCTCTGTTCCCCAGCTACGACTGTCAGCTAACGTTTAAGCTTATTTTTAAAAAGAGTGATTTAATTTAAAGTAAGTTAGCTCAGTAGCTAACATAACATTACAAGTTGCAAAATTTAATTCAAATATTGTAAAGCACAGCAACTTTAATCTAATATTAGTGAACTTAAGATACATTCCTGTTAATCTTTCTCTTATGAAGGAATGTTGTCTGTTGCCATTACAGCTGTGGAACAAAGCCTACCTTCCTTCTTCCCTCCTCTTTTCGATCAAAAGCACACTGCTGTTTGCACTGTTCACATGTCTGAGGTGGGCCGTACTTCTTCTCCGAGTTGGTGCAACGCTGACATTTTGTGCCAATAAATGCTGCAATAATGTTACAATACTGACAAGGCTTGGGCTGAAAAACAGGCAAGTTGAACTAAAGTTAATACATTTACAGTTTCTGTAATGAACATAGGTATTTCAAATCACACAATGATGCTTCTAAACTACCAGGGCTTCATATAACCTACCTTAAGGAACCTTTTTCCTACCATTTCTATCTTCAGTACTAAACTTTTCTCCTAAAATGATGCTCCTTCAATGGTCAAAACCAGTCTGGACTTTCCATGAAAACCCAAGTACATATTCAATGAAAGAAACACATACAACATGACACAAATGTAGATGTCTCTGAAACACACCTCTACCCCTGCCTCTTTTTAAAATTTTTTAAAATACGATGACATTTCCTCTCTGTTTTACTACATTACTAAAGAAATTACTCAAAAAAAATTAGAAGTAATCAAGTAATTTTTTAGACTGGAAGTTTCTGAAAACATCCCTCTCCCTTGTACTACTCAGGGATTTGATAACCCTACAGCTCCAGTATTAGTATCCTGATCCCTGCAATTCTGCAGGAAACATTAAAAAAAAAAAAAACCCAAAAAAACCCAAACCCAACTTCAGATACCATCAGGTCAGGTTAGCAACTTTTATATCATACACTCAACTAGAATAATATGCTGCTGGAAAATAAAATTGCTGTCAGTTTTCACAGGTTAGAAATGGCTGATTATCGTCAATGCAGTTGCTTTTTTGATGAACCACTGATAAAAAAAACATTGTTGGATCTGTCTTACACTTCATTTTGCTACGTTATAAGCTTTTGAAGTGTTCTTTGTTCAGTTTACATTTACATTCACAAAATGCCTGACTACATACCAACAGCTGTTACGTTTCTCAAATAAGCTGAATTTCACCCAATATGGTTTACATCAAGGATACAGAAGATGCGCACTTTTGTTTCACAACAAGATTATCTTGATACCTTCTGTAAACTAGTATCTGCAGGGTGCTCAGATACAATGTGTGTATTCATATATTAAAAAAATTAATGTTTCTAACAGAACTGAAGCTGAAGAATGAGACGAGAAAATGCAAAATAACATGCATACAGCTAATACTCATAACATCTTTTATACTTAATAGCTTAACATGATTAACATGCATTTAAAAATTTTTAAGACTTGCATAATGTAAAGTATGTGGTATTATTAATTTTCACATTTACTACTCATTTAAAAACACAGACAGTTAACAGTCTTTCTGCCGTCAAGTGTGCGTTTATGAGAATATGCAAAAAATTACTTGACATGCATATAGTGAATGAGCACTGTTTTTACTATGAATAGCTATATTGCAGTTATTCATAAGTGTTAAGCTCCTTATAATCACAATGGATTTAAATTTGAAAGAAGAAACCGTAAGCCACAAAGGAAATCAAGAGCCGTCAGTAATTTTCATCCACCTTTCTGAAAGGTGATTTTTTTTTTCCCCCAGAAGAAAATCAGAAGTTTAGTTGCAAGAAAACTTTTTTTTAAATTTAAAATGCGAATGAGCTTAACTTCAATATTTAGAACTAAGAGCCTACTCACCGTTCCAAACTGCTTCACGTTTTGGGCACACTTCTTGCATATCGTATTAGTTTTGCTAAGGATAAAATGGCATAATGTTGAATTCAGCCACCAGCACACACCTTGACATTCTTTCCCGTGCAATTACCGGAAAACGGGCACGCAACCTGCCATCAGCAGTTAAGGGTAAGCGACCAAACCTAAGGCTGCGCTGCCTGTGTGCGACAGGCTGGCGTTGCCGGGGCAGGCTGTTTTACTGCGCTTCTGCCCTCTCCAGCGTCTCCACCGGCGCCGTTACGAACGGCCCCGCCTGCGGGACCGCTGCTCCTGCCGCGGGGCCCCCGCCCGCCCGCCCGCCGCGGTACGGGACCCTCCCCTACCTCTCCTGCTGGAACTCCGAGCGGCAGTAGGTGCATTTCACAATGGGGTGGGCGATCCGGCACTCCTGAGGAGAGAGGAGCAGAGCGCCGTTACCCCCCTTTGCCAGCGCCACGACACCCCCAGACCCGCCTCACCCCGCCGCCCTCATCCTCCTCATCCTCCTCCTCCTCCCCGGGCAGCCGGGGCTGCCAGAGCGCCGGCCCCGGCGAGCGCTGCCCCGCGCCTCAGCGCCCCGCACCTTGCACAGCTGCTGGCCCTGGGAGAGCTCCTCGAAGGGGTAGCGCTGGTTACACTTGGTGCAGGCATAAAGAGCCGGGGCGGCCGCCGCGGCCGCCGCCGCCATCCGCGCCGCGGCCGGCGGGGCGGACACGGGCGGGCCGAGGGAGGGGAAGAGGGAGGTGCCGGGGCGAGGGCCGGAGCGGCCGCCTGGGCCGCCGCCGAGGAGCCGCCCCCCCCCTTCCCGCCGCCGGTGAAGCGCGGCCCGCCGCCGCCCTAGGCCCCGCGCCGACCCGCGCCGCCCAGCCGCGTCCCCCTTGTGTCGGTGTCGGCAGCGGCGTCACCCCGCGCCCCCCGCCCTTCCCTCCGCCCCGGGCTCGGGCTCCGGCGGCAGCCAATCACCGCCTCGCGCCAAACCTGCCTTCAAAACTCGCCGCCCAATCGCCGCCCCCGCAGACCCCGCCGCCGCCAATCCCGCCGCCGGCGCCCTGGCCCTGCGCTGGGCGCTGATTGGGTGGCCCCGCGGCCGCGGCGCCGATTGGGCGGCGCCGGGCGCCCTCTGCTTCGCGATTGGTTGAAGTGCGGGGGCTCACTTTGACAAAAGCCATCCCCTTCCGCCGTCCTCTCTCCGCGCCTGCGCGGCGGTCGCCGAACGCCGCACACGAACCCCGCGGCCGCTGGCCCCCCCCCCCCGCTCAAGCGATTGGCCGCAGGAGACCGCCCCGCCTCCGCTGGCCGCTCCCCTTCGATTGGCTGAAAGCCGCCTTTTTTATTACTTTATTGGGTCGCTTACGTGTCGCTCAAATCTGAGTCCGTGCCGGGCGCTCGTACCCCTTCGGGGTGGGGCTCACCCCTGGCTTCCCCCTTCCCATTGGCAGGCTGGGATGTCAGTCAAGTGGTCCTTGATCGGCGCGAAAGCCGCCGCCGCCGCACGGCTGTTGCGCCTTAAAGGGCCATGCACTAGCGTGGGCCCCCTCCGGCGGAGATGGCGGCGGCGCGGGGTCATCAGCGCACGGTGAGGCTCGGCGGCCGCCTCTGAGGGGGCGGCGGCTCGGGGGGAGCCCGTCCGGGCCCCGTGGCCGCCCTGAGGATAAGGGCCGGTGGAGCCTCCTCAGGCGTGTGGCGCTGCGCTGACGGCCGGGAAGGGGGAGGCGGGCCCGGGGCCTTCGGCCGCGCCCGGCCGCACCGGAGCTGCGGCCAGGGGAAGGGCGGGCAAATCCGGCCACTGGGGGCTTGGGCGGGAGCGGGGCCGGGGCCGCGGCGGGCTCCGGGAGCGGCGGTCGGCAGCGCGGGGCCGGCGGCCTGCCCGCCCCCGGCGCGGGGGGCAGCGCGGACGGTGAAAGCTGCCTCGTCTTTTAAATGCAATATGTACATGTTAAACCCCGTCATATGTGCGTGCTTGTTTTATGAAAGCGACAGAAAAGGAGAAAGATACTCTGCGATTGAAACCAGCCCTCTTACTGTCCCCGTGCCAGGGTCTAGAGAGCATGTTTGTAAGGGAACGGAAATAAATGGTAATTCGGTTTATTTTCAGAAATAATTTGGGGTCGTGACTTTGAAAACGCCTGTTGCACAGCCAGAGGAGGCTCAGTTAAACATTTGACCGTGCAGTTACGGCTCAGTTGCGTGAGCACAGCAAGCTGCCGCTTCCCAGCGGAGAGCGGGTAACGGGATCGGCGTCGGCTCCTTTCCGTTTGTGAGGTGGACACGTTACCTTAAACCTCAGTGTAACTCCGGTTTATACTCCTGTCCTTAGCACGTGTGAGTACCTGGCCGATTTGGAGGTAGCGCGTAGGTGATTGCACGCAGGGGACCAGCATTTCCTCATCCACCTGCCTCTCAAGGTGCTGAGCGTCGAGGAGCAGCGGGACCCGTCTCTGCTTGCGGCAGGCGAAATGAAGAAACGGAGGCTTGGCTGGAGCAGGCACAGCGGGCTCTGCCCAGCTGGGTGGATGGTGACTGCCTGCCTCCACCAGATCGTCACCTGAAGTAGAAGTTACCTGTTGGGTTTCTTGTTTGATATTTTGGCTTGACGTTTGTTTGTAGCTCTCTGAAGTCAAGTGGGTTTTTTGGTTGCTTCTTTGTAAGCGGCCATGTCGTATGTAATGCTTTGCAGGAGTAGAGATAGCGGAAAGGGTGCAGAATGATGGTGTGCAAGGTATGTCTCGTGAGGATTCATGGTTTCGGGCCTCGATAGCTGCTTGGTGAGCACCCAGCCCGGTGTTCCCTGTTGGGTGACTCCTCCTCTGCAATGTGGTCCCCTATTTACACCTGCACCAGCAAGAGTGATAACAGAGTGTCATGTATAGAGAAGGATGTCATATGTATGCATAGAGAAGGATGTCAGAAAACTAGTTTTAGTCTTAAGTAGATGAATGTAGGCTGCTTAAGTAATTTAGTTCGTAAAACAAAACTTTTAGGAAAAAAGCTGCCCACCAAAGACTTCTTGTATGTGTTGAAAAAAAGGAAAAAAGCAAAGTCTACCATTTATAAACTTTGAAAATAGTTGCTTTTAATACATCTGGCACGCTACAGCAGAAACTTAATAAAAAAATACTGTATTGTGCCAACATTTTTTTTCTCTATTTGACGCAATGGCTTGGCTAAGTTAACTTTTTAGTGTCTGCTTTAATTAGAGATGTTACTTAAATTTAGAGTGGTCCTGACTCAGTTCTGTATCAGGCAGGCACAGACAGCACTTACGTTGGCCTCTGGGCGATAGGGGCTGTTCTTCCTTCCCCACTCTCCCAGTAATGCAGTACTGAGGGATGAGGGCAGGCTGCTAATTGAGATTGTCCCACCAAAATGGCTATTTTGAAAGTTTCATTAACTGGGTACTTGGATATTATATACTCAGTGAACTCAATACCTGCTTATGCTGTTTTTTTCCCAGTTGCGAGACAATTTTCCCCTATTTCAGCTTTTTTTTTTTTTCAACCAAGTGTGAGGACTACTACATGTAAAGCATTATGAAGCTTCAATTTTTTTTTTCTCTTGTTATTTTTTTTTGTCTGTTCTGAGCACCAATATAAGAACTTGCAATATACCCACTCTAGCTTAGTCCCTTTGCCCAGTGCCAAAGTCCTAGTACCAACGGCGCTGACTGGGTGCCTTCATGCTTTTTTGCTGCAGTTATTGCCCAAGAGATTTTCTGCATTTTTCTGCCTCTCTGGTTGTACAGTTTGTTTATAAATCATTGTTATTTTAACTGTCCAGGGATCTAGCCAAATTCTGTATGATAATGAGAAAACATAGAGCTTTTTTTCCTTTTTCTTACTGAAAACGTTTGGTATACCACTGAGATTAATAGCCTTCTGGAAAGTTTTCCATGGTGTGCCATATTTCTTTCCTGCAACAGAGAAGTAACGTTACGGTGGGTCGTTTTTACCATCTACACAAGTTGCTTGGTTTGAAAAGCGTACCTCTGCCCCAAGTTGCTGATTCTTATTTTAAAACTTTCCATATGAGGTTACATCTTTTTTGTTTTGTTCCCCCCCCCCCCCCATCTTTAGTCTTTGGGAGCTTCAGGAGGTCACTGCATGCTACTGGTGTGTTAAGCTATCACTGCTCTGTGTTTTTAATGTTCCCTTTTGCATGCTTGAGTAGGGAGGCGATATGTAATGGTAGCAGCAATGGATTTTGGAAGGTAATGTCCTCAGACCTGTGAAGGTTAAATGTGCTCAGCTTGCTCCCGTTACATATGCTGGTGCGTTTAGCTCCTTGTGGGACTGCTAAGCTGCTTCGTTTACGATTATGAGGCTTTAGTGTGGCTTAAGGAAAGACTGTAGGGAGTACCCAGAATAAGGGGAGAAGATGTAGTTGGCAAACGTGGCCTAGCTGAGGTTCAGAACAAATATATATATAGAGAGAGTTCCCTGATTTTCAGATTTTTTTTTTTTTTCATGTTTCAGGATTTTCCTGAGCATTGTGGCATGATGCTCCCGTGAGAATTTCCAAGAACAGAAACAGACTTAAATAATTTTTAATGACTTGAGAGAAATCGAGGAGAAGAGCAGGGCATTGGTGTGATATTTAAGTCTGAGATTTGTGATGGGAAATTCCTTGATGCTGTTTTATAAACTTTTTCACATGTTTCACTCAGGTTATTTAGAAGTCGCTATTTGTGAAATGGAACATAAACCATTTTTTTGCTTAAATACATAACGAAAATATATTTGGTAGCAAGTGATTATTTAGACTGAAGTAAAGAATGATTGCCTATACAATAGACAATATTTCAGCACAATTTTTTTCAGTATTGATTTCAAGCATATATCTGTACTGACTATTACACTATTCAAATTAGTGCCTGTACCCTGCATCCAGGTGAAATTTAGAAGACATGCAACCAATCGAGAGCCTCTTTTGCTTTGTGTAACTTGGTGTTCAAGTGTTTGAGTATGCTACTGTTTTCTTTCAGTTAGTCTGCTGTTGGCTAGAAAAATGTTACTTATGCCAGTAAAACCAAACAAAACAACTCTAGTAGTTTGAGGGTTTTATGTAGTTAATTTTAATTCACAGACAAGATTTTACAGATGAAACATAAAGACATCTAGGAAAATCGTGATGCTGGCAGCCCTACTTTGATTTCAAACTGATTCCCCTTTTCTTTTGGCTGTTTCATGGGATACCTTTGATTTGAATCAATAGCAGATAGTTTATTGAGATTTGAATCAATAGTTACTGTCGTTTGGGTTGCTGAGGCTTACGTTGCTGCTGTTATTCTGTTGCCTGCTGCATAAAGTACTGTGTTTTGCTCGGTTCATTTTTACTTCATTATTTGGTCTTAGTATTCTGTGTTCATCAATTCTGCATCCTGTAATGCTGATGGTATTTTTGCAGGCGTGAGGTTTAGGTCTTGATGTTAGCACCTAACAGGCTTTCATTTGGTTTTAAATTCGCACGTTCTAGTTAGACCAGTGTGGCTGCTAAGCATAAAAGTGTATGCATGCATACAAAAACCTGTTCAAAATATTTTTATTAATATATTCTTTATTAGGGATTAGTGTTTTAATTGGCTTTCTGTGGTAGCAAAAGTTCTTGTGCAAACGCAGTTATTCCAAGAAATGCAATTATGTTGTGTAGGAAAAACGTTACAAACACAAACTGCAAAGCATTCATAAAACTCTGATTGATACATTCAGAATACTTAGGGTCCTAATTTTAGTGTCCACAGTGAATCACTTCACTTATAAGAGGAAATTAGCTGTGTATAGGCTTTAAATAACTTATAAATTTTCTTAAAATTTTTCCCGGTATTATTTTTCTTCCTCATAATGGGTTTTGGGCCGTTGTGTAATTTGATGTGAGATACTTACATAAATACTTTCTATATTTTAATTTAGGTCACGATATGCTCCCAACAACTGGTATTTGCAAAAGCTTAAAAAAGCCCTGCCAAGATCAGCAATTGCTCAGTTGACATATTAGTGATATGAATGCTCTGTGGAAAGCTGTAGGAGCATTGCATCTGCCTGCAGCCCACTTCTCTCTTGGTTACCTTCAGATTCTGTTACTGAAACATTTAGTGGTGGATCCAGTTGGGAGAAGTTACTCTTGCATGTTAAAAATAAGCATTTATATACAGAAATCGGAAAGCTTAGGCCAGGTAGCCAGTTTTTGAGTCAAAACCATAAACATGGTATGCTAAGTGCCGTGGCCCTTTTGCTTAGAAGAACCTTGTTAGAAAGTGCATGGTTTAATGGTATCCCGACTGCATAGCGTGTTCACAGCTAGGTGGTCCCCTCTGGTCATTGCAACATCCAAAACAGCGTACGTTTGGAAAGTTGATGTAGACTGCTGGGAAATCCATGGTCTTTGTGGCCCTGTTGTTGAGAGCAGTCTCAAGCTGATCTAACAGCATGTTGCTGCTGAGAGGCAGAGGTATCTTCCTGGCTGTGATCTGCTGCTTTTCTTGTGCTGATACCACTAATTAGGTGTAGCATAAAGTCACCTAGGTGCTTCTGGTGAGGTGCAATCTATTCATGGAAGGATGGGAAAGACGAATTGAAGCCAGTGGAAGAGAGGGGTTGGGCCTACGCAGCTGGGAGGGTGAGGAGAGAGCGTGTCCTCTGCCCCATCTACACTCAGTGAGCTATTATGTTAGATGAGTGGATGTAGAACTGTGGTCCTGGGTGTGCTTGATCAGGTTTGGCCACCTTAGGGCAGTATCTCGTGTGCAGTAAGTATAATCAGTAGTTACGAAGGCAGCTATTTTCCAACTGGCTGGTGTATTACCTTCTCGCAATAAGCAAGAGACAGTATAAGTAAGTAGAAAACAAAAGTGGAAATTGGAAACTAGTATGGAAAGGACATTTTCTATCTGGTACTGTTTTTAGAGGAGCGGAGTTGGATGTAAAAATGACATAGCCTAAGGCTGTAAGGAAGGAAATACAGCTTTTGAGGTACTAGTCTCCTGCAGCAATACTTCTTTCTCCAGACCATCAAATTGAATTCTACTTTTTTGTTGTTGTTGTGACAGAGAAACAAATGTGCTGAATAACAGCTTTGTTTTGTTTTCAGGATGATCTACACAAAACTCATAACTCTGCGTCAGCCACAGATGGACTCTCTGCAACTTCATTTATAGAATATCCAAAGTACAAGCCATTTATTAATTCAGATTTGCTGCGCTCCCCACAGAAACCGGTAATTCCATATCCTGAAAGCAACAGCAGAGGTAATAGTTCAGCAAAGTTGTTTTCTTGGCTGTTTCAAAATCATGTGGTAAAATACAGAGGTTGCAGTGTTTTTATTCTTTTATCACTTCCCAGTGATGTGGAGGTTTTGTAGGTCCTTTGCACTTCTCTTTCTGAAGAATAACTAATGAAAAAGGTCATCGTACAGCTGAAGAAAGATGCTCCTCTTCAGTAGCAGAGAGCTGTAAAATTGGCCTTGAAACTTTGTGAAATTGTCCTGACATTTTTTCCTTGTCTCTTCTCCCGTCCTTCTCTCCCTCAATCTTTCCTCTTCTGAGTTCACAGCTGAGTTTGAAATAAGGAGACTTTAGTTCCCGAAATGGTTTGGAGCAAAGGAGGAGCTTTGGTGCTGTTGCAGTGGGAAGGCTTGTCATGGACAAAGGGTGTGGCGAGAATATTTATTATATCAGTGAAGACTTAGAGCATACAGAAGGAGTATTATGCAGCATAGCGCTGAACAAAGAGATAGCAACACCAAAAAGGGAGGAGATTTTACTCCCATTTATTCTTCCTTGTTTCTAGGCTATTCCTTCTCCCTCCTTTCCCACTCTGGTCCTGCTGTTCATCTCCAGATAAACAGATTCGTCTTGCCTGACCTGACGTGAAAAAAAAAACACTCTTGGTTAGTTTTCTGTTGTTTTAGTGAATTGGCTTGTCAGGCAATGAGACGTACTCCAGAGCTGCCTTGGGGTAAGTACAGGAGGCAGCAAGGGGAGCTGGGAGGCTAGAGCAGAACTGATCCTTTGATGTGGGCTGTTTGGCTCAGGGTCATTGCAAATATGGAGTTGTTTAAGACTCCAGTTTAAGACTGGAGTTGCATGGAGGCTTAAGGGTATGAAAAACTTGATATTTTTTCCTTATAGGGAGAAAAGTGAGAAAGATTTAGGATGAATCTCAATATTACCCAAACTACGTAAAAAATCAGCATGATAGGCTCAAGTCCCTGTTCCAATACCATAATTCATGCCTGAATTACTAGAGACTTCTACATGAATGACCTAGTAGATGAAATCTGAATTCTTGACATGCTGTTTAAAATGCAGTATGCTCTCATATGCGCGATGCCATCAGTTTTGAGACTGCCGTTGACACAAAACTAGAGGAACCTTGTGACAGATAAAAAATTGGATGTGCAGGAAGGCGCTTCCTTATGAATTACTGATGCAGGCAGATTTTTGTAGATTCTGTTGCACATTGCATTAGTGACAAACTTTTGACTTCCAAGTTTTCACTTGGCAACTTCTTTCAAGCAGGGAATCTGCCAACTCTGAAATAAGTACAGGTGGAGGGAGACAATCTGATAAATTATATCCCTTTTTAAAAATGATGAAATGTCTTTAGTTTCAAAAAATGTTTAAATATGAATATATACTGAAAATTAAATCCAGCAGACGGATGATCCAATATCTTACTCTTTTTGCATAGGTTTTAAAAATGCGAAAATGTTCTGGCATGTTTATTTTAGTAAGGTTAAGGATATGGGAATTAACTTCAGATGGGAAAGTAGATTTGATTGTTCTTGGGGGTCCTTACCACTCCTTCCACCCCCTAATTTAAAAAAACTCATATTGAAAACCCCTGAAATTGAGATTAGTACATTCTGCTTATTTTGGTTTGAATTTGTTTGTGTTGTGTATGTGTGTGTCTCAGCATACATAGTTGGTTTTAATACTCTAATAAGGATGACTGAATGATACTTGTCATTGTGTTGGGTTTCACCTTTATCTGTTAGTTTCTTGAATTGTTTCATTCCTGTATTTTGATAGTCATTATTGTAAATATACAGAGATTTCAATTTAGCTGTAAGGATAACAGTAACAAAGCTGTTTATAGTTTGAGCTATGCCCACTTCAGCTGAATCCTGATAACAGTAACATGAACAAGGAGAAGAGGGACTCTGGTCCTGCAAACAGGGCCAAGCTGTCTATAACTTCTCCTTAACTGTTACTGCTGTCACCCACTTCTTATTTACTTAACAGTTACCTTAAGGCAGGTAGTTTTTATTGATGTGATACTCTAATGTGCTGTTCTGCGTTTCAAGATTTGATTAATTTTTATTCTGGAAAACTCATTCTGATAATGATTTTTTCCTTTTTTTTTTTTTTTTTTTTGTAATCTGATGCTCAAACAAATAAGCAATCCCAACTTTTTTGTGCTCATGCCTTTGGTAATAAAGGTGGTGCATTCTTTCTCTAGAGTGGGTTTAAGCACAAAGGAGTGGGTTAATGTGACCTCGCAGGTTAATCTGCTATATGAGCTATCCGTACACATGTTCCTGTGTTTTACTTTAACAGGACTGTATAGGGGAAAGGGCTTATCTTTATGGTTCCTTTGCAAAATTAAACAATGCAGCTAAGAGACGTAATACATCAGATTACCAGCAGATGGTCTAATTGCAAGGTGATGTGAGTTGTATTACAACTGCTTTTCTTTTTGTGGTGATGAATATAGAAAGGTTTTGTTGAGTAATTGTTAAAGCAGGGAATGGAACGGAAAGAGGGGAAGTTGTTCAGCTCAAAGGAGATGCATGTCTTGGGGAGGAGGAGGGGAACACGAGTGCAAAACCAGAAGAATCAAAAAAGAGCTGCCACTTATAGAAATAAATGTTTTTGTAGCCCGTCTAATAGCTAACCTCTGTTCTGCTTTGTGACTGTTCATAGGAACGTTGTGTTTGTGTGTATGTTGTGCTAGCATGCACTTGTAGAGGAATAATAACAGAGAGAACTGCCACTGTTTGAACTATCTAGTCGTGACCTTTCATTTCCTTTTGATAAAGAGTCAGAAGATGCAGTGTTTGCACTTAATCTACAGAATATTTATGTGCCTTGTTCTGGGAAATGGATGCATCTTTCCCAAATGTTTCAGTTGAAAGTGTGCACCAAGGGCATCTCTTCCTTTGAGACTAGTTTTAGAATCAGTTATGGTTTAAAGGGAAGTGGGTTTTAATTCCTGGAAGGAGTCTTGGATGCTGGTGAGGAACACTCTGGCTTTCTTACATAACATGCTTTTATAAAGACATTTCAAGTTCAATGTTATCTTGAGGTGGTGATTTAACGGTATCTAACAAAGGGTGCTTGTTCAATTACAGCCATATTTTCTGCTCTGAAGAATCTCCAGGAAAAAATTCATCGACTGGAGTTGGAACGGCTTCAGGCGGAGGAGAATGTGAAACACCTCAGCAGAGAAACAGCAGACTATAAAAAAGTACTAAGTGAACAAATGCAACACAAAGAGCATGACAAGACTGAAGTGTCAAAGAAAAATCAAGGTTGTTTGCAAACTTTATATAGATACTACAGAACACTGGTGTGGATGAGACTTGAGTTTTATCAATGCATAAAATTATTCTAATTTACTTTGTTCAGTGTCTTTTACTTTGCAGTGACACATGGAGTTACAAAGAAATAATTTTAAAAGCATACTTTGTTTTGGGGATTTGCATGCATACAGAAGTTCATTAGGCTTAATCAGTGGGTTTCTTTAGACAGTCCTTTTCTTGTTTGTTTTGGAACTGTCCTGAAAACATTAAAAAAAAAATCCCAGGATCAGGCAATGCATGATTTCACTTTTCTGCCTTCTGTTATCTTCAGAACTGGCTTCTCAGCTGGCAGCTGCTGAGTCTCGGTGTAGCCTTTTAGAGAAACAGCTGGACTACATGAGAAGAATGATCCAGCATGCAGAAAATGAGAAGTCACATCTCTTGGAGAAACAGGTGTGTTCTTGAGATTATCTCAGGGTTAAATTATAAAAATCATGAACTGTGTCATGATTTTTTGTAGTTACTGTGATTTTAATATCTTTAAGTGTGGACGTCTCTTTCAGCTGACCTTTATGTACTTGGGTGTGGATAATTTCCTTACTTAAATTTCCCAGTCTTATCAAGACCATGGTATTTTCTGCCTTTGTACACCTGCCTCTAAGGCAATATCAGGCTCTGATATTAATAAGAATTGTTTGCTTCTGTGTGATTGGCTTGCTGCAGTAGCTCATCCTTATCCCTCAGTGTTATACCCATGTGCCTCTGGAAAGAACCTCCCTTTTGTGTTTACACTCTTCACATCTTTGACAATTTTCTTTACTAGTACTACTTTTGCTAAACTGGGGCTGAAATATTGATTCTGTAGAAATAATAGTAACATTTCTGTTTCTCTCCATCAGTGACTGGGATTTGGCCTATATCTAAAATGAGCTTGAATTTTGTTTTATAGGAGTATGGATCACCTAGAGCTCTGTTCATTGGTCTCTGCGGCTGTCCTATTTCAGGCTATTAAATATTTACTGAAGAAAAAAAAATTAAGAAAGCTATCTCTAATAGCTGAGTAATCAGGGGGTTTTACCATGTTGGGTTCGGAGGGAGGAGAGACTCTGCAGAATTCTCTCTCATCTGAATCTGGTTGAGTGTGAGGTTCCCAACATTGGTGGACCAGTGGTGCAGTTTGCTCCCTAATCGTAGCACCATCTAAAATTGCACAGAAGTAGTCGTTCCTTTGGACTGTTTATGGGCATCCTTTGTGCAGACACAAGGCTTACTACAGATGGTCTTGTTTTATTGTGCTTATAATTGTTTTGCTTTTCACTTCTCCTTTCAAGGGTTCGTTGGAGAGAGATCGGCTTCTTGATCAATCACATGTTCAGTCTAAACTGGAAAAGCTGGATATGCTGGAAAAAGAGTACAGCAGACTTACTATGATGCAGTCCATAGCAGAGGTCTGTCATTTGTACTGGATGCTATTGTATCTCTAAATCTTACATTTTTTTAATTTTATCTTTAAATTTTAAATCTTTCTCAAGGGCTTTTACCAAGTTTTTGACTGGTAGCAGCTGGAGTTTGGTGGGGCTGGATTGTTTGTCTTTTTGCACCTGGCTAGTGAACATAATTTCAGTGTAACAGTTCTTTTTTTTTTTTTTTTTCTTCTTTTTTCTGGATCAAACTAGATGTCTCTGATTCTTTGATATCTTTATGAATTAGTAGCTGTCACAATTAAATCTATTTTAGTGGAATTGGGTGTTAAATTCACACCATTTTGAATCAGTTCTAGGAACTGAGAGGAAATCTGGATTTAACTCTGACTTAGGGTCATTTTCCTTGTGATCATTTTGCTGTCATGAGCTGTTTTCTGATCGACGTGTCTGTGTGCCTCTGTGTTTGCAGGCTATGTTTATACGTGAGCATCCATGTGCTAAGTGTTACCTTAGAATCCGGAAAGGGTGACTGCACACTTTGCTCAAAACAGTTGCATCTGTTGCCTCTTCGATCTCTGCTTTAGCTGTGGCGTGACCACAGGAACATTTGCAAGTTTAATTTGAAGCAAGAAATATATAAGAAAGACTATTTCTATACATGGTGTGCTGAAATGGATGGAAAGTGGTGAGATGACTGCTCATGAGCGAGCAATGATTTAACTGCCTCTGATTTCAGACACTCTGCCAGAGCACAAGTTGTGTGTGGGTCTTACGGACAGCATTTAACCTCTGCAGAGCCACTACCTGGCACTTCTAAGTATTACCTTCAAGCAATTTGCCAATGTTAATATTGCCTGTGAAAAGGAAATGCTGAGACTCTTATTCATGTGAAGGACTCCTAACTGGAGTACTTGCCTCAAAAGCATTTTCTGGTGTATGCTTATTGCAATTGTAGTCCCGCAGTGCAGTCTCTGGATAGCTGAGTGGGAGGGTCCGAACATGTCTATGTCTGAGGATGGAGTTAGGGGATGGGGTTGTTCCCTAAAAGCGCAGCTTGGGCTCTGGTCTTGTGTGTGGCCAGATGGCCAGAATTTGAATGTATGTGTAGATGATGTGTTTTGAAGAACTGTAGTTGGTAGTAATTGATCTTTTCTTAATGCTAACAATGAAACTTAAAAAACCCCCACCATTCTGTGAACAACAGAACTAATCAATCCTTTCATTCGGTTGTGGCTGTATGCTACATTCGGTTGTGGCTGTATGCTACCTACAACTCTAGTTTTTCCTCTATCCTCTAATTGCCAGGCGGTGAGAAACAGCGCCTGCCCTGTTCCAGCTGGGTATATGCTGACTGCTTAGCTGTCAAGCAGGTGCTAATTTGCAAGGTAGTCAGGCATGGAGATAAAAGCTGTCTTCACACTCTCTTCCTCTCTGGTGGAATTAATTTGGATGTTTATCCCAGCAGCCAGTTTTTACAAAATTTAGGCGTTCTGTATCTTCGAGGTCTCATACCTTTCTGTCTTCTTTGGCTAAAGTTGTTTGAGGGACAGGATGCCATCCAGAGGGACCTGGACAAGCTTGAGCAGTGGGCCCATGTGAACCTCATGAGGTTCAACAAGGCCAAGTGCAAGGTCCTGCACCTGGGTCCGGGCAATCCTCGGTATCAGTACAGGCTGAGGGATGAAGGGATTGAGAGCAGCCCTGAGGAGAAGGACTTGGGGGTACTGATAGATTGAAAGGTGGACATGAGCCGGCAATGTGCTCTCACAGCCCAGAAGGCCAACTGTATCCTGGGCTGCATGAAAAGAAGCGTGGCCAGCAGGGCGAGGGAGATGATTCTGCCCCTCTACTCTGCTCTGGTGAGACCCCACCTGCAGTACTGGATCCAGCTCTGGGGTCCTCAGTACAAGAAGGACATGGACCTGTTGGAGTGGGTCCAGAGGAGGGCCACAAAAATGATTGGGGGATAGAACAGCTCTCCTAGGAAGAAAGGCTGAGAGGTTTGGGGTTGTTCAGCCTGGAGGAGAGAAGGCTGCAGGGAGACCTTATTGCAGCTTTTCAGTACTTAAAGGGGGCTTATAAGAAAGATGAGGACAGACTTTTTAGCAGGGCCTGTTGAGATAAGACAAGGGGTAATGGTTTTAAACTAAAAGAGGGTAGATTCAGACTAGATCTAAGGAAAAAATTTTTTACAATGAGGGTGGTGAAACACTGGAACAGGTTGCCCAGAGAGGTGGTAGATGCCCCATCCCTGGAAACATTCAAGGCCAGGCTGGATGGGGCTCTGAGCAACCTGATCTAGTTGGAGATGTCCCTGCTCATTGCAGGGGGGTTGGACTAGGTGGCCTTTAAAGGTCCCTTCCAACGCAAACTGTTCTATGAATCTGTGATGAGTGAGGTGATTGCATGAAACTTAATTTCCCTTAGAAAATAGGAAAAAATAGACATTGAAATATTTTATTTCTATTTTTTCATTGAAATTTTTTGCAGCGGCTACTGGTGACTGAGCAGAGTGTTTTAGGCAGCCCAGTGATGACCTGCAGCGTGCTTTCTGTGTTGTGCTACCTTACATGATGGGCAGCGTGGCTGGGGAGTGTCTGTGTTCGCTGTTAGCTGGGCCTCTGGCCTCTCCCTCTCAGTAATGGACCAGTAATCCGTGTAATACTTTTTTCTATAAGCAAGAAAAAAAAATTTCTTTTGGGAATATAACTTGGCTAGACAATTTCTAACAGGGTCTATCACTGATGACACAGTAAGATGTACTCTTGCTGTGCAGTTTGAGCTGCACAGTGCAGCTAAACAGCTGGCCGAGTGAATACTCATTCATTTCAGTGTAAAAGCATCAGCCCAGCTTCATGTCAGTCTTCAGTTCAAACAGAAGATTCGCTTCAGCATTTTCATATTAAAAAGTCTGTCATACTTAACAGGTTAAACAAAGATCTTTGTGAGACTGACCACATGGAAATCAAGAATTGTGCTGCATGCTGTAAAGGGCAGAAGATGATTTTACGTTACCTGGAATATACCTGATTTGAATGGGAAAAAAAAAAAAAAAGGGGGGTCAAAAGGGTTCTTTTATTCAACAGAAAAAGTTGGTTCCTTTTATATAGTGCCTTTGTCCTCAATGTTTATCCAGGGTTAACACCTTTGTATAACAGCTGGTTACATTAATCTTGCAGTTAATGCTTAAGTGAAGCAGAATTGAAATGTTTACTACTTCAGGGTAGTGGGTTTATAAACAAACAGAAGTATACAAATATAGCTGTTACTTTGAATTGCATGCTTTTCTGCCTGAAGTTTGATTAGTGGCTCTGTGAATAATCAGTCTTTGGGGGAAAAGAAGGGAAGTTGTTTTGTGTCCTGGAGCTCTGGATCATTTTTTTTCACTCTGCTGTGTAAAATCAGAAAGTTATCTGATAACTTTCACATTGGGAGTTTAAGTAAGTGTATCCTGCTTAAACAAGGTTTTCATCTTGTTGGAGGGTTTACAAAGAAATCTGTGCTATTCCCCTTAAGCCTTTTCTTTGAAAAGGGCTTTCAAAAGATTTCTTACATGTTTTTAACCATAAAAAGATGAAATCACTTCAGTTTTGCTTAAAGATATCTCAGAGGCATCATATAAACTTTCCTCCCTCTTCTTTGTTGGAAGAAGGTGGCTAGATGTTCAAAAACTCCTCTCTTCTAAGAGTTTAAGTTACAGATATTAGCAAAAATACTGTTAGTGGTCTAAATAAAGCAAGTCTTCTCTCAGCTTATAATGATACACGATATACCTTTGTTAGCCCTTTTGTAGTACAAAATCTTTCAAGGTAATGTACACAAAACAATCTACTTTCTAGGGTTTTTTACAACTGAAGAGAAAGACAGCCTTGTGTATTACTCTGCCTGTAGGCTGCGAGTTAAATTCAGATACCAATTGTGGAAGTAAAAATAGAAAAATCAATTAAGTTTTAAGCATAAGCACTTGACTGCTGTATTTATGCCTATACAGACAAAACGTCAGCAATCGTTGTAATGCTGAAGTCCTCGCTTAGCTTTAAGGTGTAAGTTGAACTGATATACTTTTGCTCAAGCTCTTAGTATTGCAGGCTTCAGGAAGAAAATAATTGTTTTGTTAGTAATGCTTTTATTTTTATTCAACTTCGACTAGAAAAAAATGAAAGTGCTGGAACAGAAGCTTCAGGAGGAAGAACACGCGAGGAAGCTTGTTCAGGAAAAAGCAGCTGAGGTAACCAACAGGAAATTTCTTTTGTACTGGTGTGCACTGTAATTAGCTCTTCCTTTACATCAGCTTTTCAACTAAACTTGCTGTAGGTGCCTCCCATATACAGAATAATGAAAACCTTGTGTTAGTCTTCCCCCCCCCCCCCCCCCCCCCCCCCGAGGTGCCAAATGTTCTGAAGTTCTCTGAGCTTTTTGGAAACCTTTTTCTAACAGCATCTGTGCACTGAAGCTTGATTTCTTCAATAAAAGAAGCTAGTTGGAAAAGAGGAGTAGATATTTAGACTAATTCATAGTTGAGGATATATGAGGATCTCTGCTTTAAGTAGATCAAGGTCAACAAGTGTGCTCCCTTGTTCATAATTGTAACTAGAAATATTGTTGAAGGAGGCAAAAAAGAGGCAACATACTGTTGGTTATGAGCCCATAATAACACTGGTCTTCTCCTAACCTTGAAGTGTTGTGTTCATTAACTATTCATTGTATGCTGAAGAAGTCTGTAGGTAAGATGTTAGGCTCTAGCGCTAACCTTTGCCATGAGTCTGGGGGGGAGGGAAGGGTGTCTCAAATTCATCGTGAATCATGTTCTGTGAACACTTCTAGTTGAGGTTGGTTAGGAGATGGTTTCTAAAGCCATGCCATAGCTTCCTGTTGAAAGGAACAGCAATGTGTATAGAGCTCACTGTTGGCAGTGAGAATCCTGACCTTAACTCTTCCAATAGATGGTTTGGGGGTTTTTTTACTGTCAAATTTAAAAGAACAGAACAAATAGTTGTCTATTAACTATATGCCACAGGATCAATTGAGCAGGGTTGGGTGGCTTGACTTCCCTAACATTTTGTCAAGTGTAAAGCACAGCTGATGTTTTGGCACGTGCCTGCATAGGAGTAATGCAGTAAGACCAATTCTCTAACTTACATTAGTGATGAGTAGTGCTACCAGAGGAAGTATTTTTAATTCATGTTTAAATTGACCTCGGACTGCAGAAGCATCCTAAAAACTTGCAGCCCTTGCTTTCAGAGAGCCTGTATTTTAAAAATGCTTGTTTTGCAGTTCTCAGCTTACTTTGTCTCTGATTATCTATTAATATAATTCCAGTAACTCCCCTTATTCCCTCAATTAAAGCTTCAGACAGGCCTGGAAACCAACAGACTACTGATTCAAGCAGCATCACCATTGCTTTCTCCAAAAGCAAGAAAACCCAAGAAGAAAACTAAGCAGCCAGAGAAGGTAACATGGGGGGAAGAGAAGGGCAATTACTGAGGAGTTAAATAAGGGTGTGTGCATGCAATCAGGAAGGTAGGCTGCCTCTTTTATTACAAAGCAAAGGGAAAATGGGTTTGCTATAGTGTCATCTTTGATAAACATTTCTCTCTCTTCTTTCTTTCCAGAAATGCTCTCCTACAAGCCATCTCACTACGCAGCCCCATTACAGACTGTGTCTGGGTGATGTACCCTTTGTTGCTGGGAAGGTGAGCTGCTTAATTCCAAAGCTTAATGCTCAGTAGCTGCAGCTCTTACATGGCTTTGGCTTGGTGCACTCCTGACACCCAGTGGTCAGATCTTTTCATTTTCTTTGACTCTTTTCTTCCAGTTTGTCTTCAAAAGGCTTGTTGAGTATCAATAACTTGCTGAAGTGGCATTTCCAAAAAATGCTGTTCCTGTTAGTGCATGTTCATTCAAACAAAAAATACATTCTTGGCAGCAAATCAAAAATGTTATTGTTTTTAAATGTTCTCCATTATTACCAAGTAGGTTGTTGACAATGCCATTTAAAAGAAGTGTCTTTTCCTTCCAGTCTACCAGTCCCAGTCACTCAGTTGGCGCTAACGTGCAACATGTCCTACACCTGATGAAACAACACACGAAAGCTTTGTGTAACAGTCGTGTGGTAAATGATACTCCGCTAGCAAAACCCACCAGTACTGCTCATCCTCCCAGCAAAAGCAGAAAGTCGTCTCTGCCAAAAGAATCTTCTTCATCCCAGGAAGAGCTCTCCGAAGTGCTGCTGACTTTACAAGATGAATTTGGGCAGATGAGTTTGTGAGTATGGCATATTCTCCATTGCAGATCATGAATGTAGATGCTTTATATTTTTGCCTTTTGCTTTAAAGTTGGAAGGTTTTTCCTGAGAAAGGGTTTAGTTTTTGTAAGCCTCTGGCATATAATCTCTCTGTTCTACTGACTGCGGAGGCTGTCATTTTATTTTTGCAGTTAAAAATAAATTCTGATTACCAGTCTGGACTGCATAGCTGTTTTTATATGCAGCAGTATCAAATTTGTGAGGCGTCGGGGAGAAGTGTGTAACAGCCCCTGATGCAATGGACAAATACTCCATTAAAGGACAGCTTTAGTAGTCATTTTGCTTGTCCTGGTTAACAGAACACGAATTGTTATCCTGCTGCACAACTGCAGTAGATAAAGATACACAAAATAGTAACTGAATGAGTGCTGAGATCATGCCCTCAAGGGATTATTTGGTCATTTTGAATGCATGAAGCTACTTATGTTATTGAGACAGCGCTGCAGCAGCCTGCCACCAGGATGTGCTACTGTAATAATGCTGCTAACCAGCAAGACTGTTCTTACTGGTTTGTTATGGCACACTGAACGCATCTGGCTGCTGATGCTATGGTTTCCTAGAAGAGTTATTTCTGAACTGGGTATACAAGCACTAGAAGCCAAAGGAGTCTGATGCAAGCTTTGTTCTGTCTGAACTCCATGCTAGCGATCACCAGCAGCTGTCAAAGCTTGTCCAGGAAGCCCCAACTGTTGCAGTGAGAGAAGATCTAGAGAGGGAACTTGAGGCGCTGGTGGGAAAGATGGAAGCAAAGGCAGACCAGATCAGCAAAGTCCGGAGGCATCGGTTGCAGGTGAGTTACTTTTGACTATGTTCATGCTTCTGTAGAGTTGCTGTCTTATGATTTTTTTTTTGCATTCTATCTGAATTTAGCAGTAATTGAATAAAGCAGAAATAAGAGGAGTAGAGCTTAGCTTTAGCTTTAATGTCCCAAAGTTAGTCTGCATACCTCCATCTTTCTATCCCTTCTTGAGATCGCTCAAGGACATAGAGCATCTTGAGAAGCTGGTGAAGGGTCTGGAGCACAAGTCTTATAAGGAGTGGCTGAGGGAGCTGGGGTTGTTTAGTCTGGAGAAGAGGAGGCTGAGGGGAGACCTTATCTCTCTCTACAGCTACCTGAAAGGAGGTTGTAGCGAGGTGGGGGTCGGTCTCTTCTCCCCAGTAACAAGTGATAGGACAAGAGGAAATGGCCTCAAGCTGCGCCAGGGAAGGTTTAGGTTGGATATTAGGAAAAACTTCTTCACTGAAAGGGTAGTCAGGCACTGGCACAGGCTGCCCAGGGAAGTGGTTGAGTCCCCATCCCTGGAGGTATTTAAAAGACGTGTGGATGTGGTGCTTGAGGACATGGTTTAGTGGTGGACTTGGCAGTGATAGGTTAATGGTTGGACCTGATCATCTTAAGGGTCTTTTCCAAAGTAAACGATTCTATGATTCTCCTGACAAAAGTGTTAGGAGTCATTATTTGGGGAAATTGCTGCATGTTCTAACCCAGGAGGAGGGAGTGCCACTACCTGAAGTGAGGGGAACCGCGGAGGCCAGCCTTTTTGCGGTTTGAGAGTGTGAATGTGTCTGCACCTTAGAGTCTGCCCAGTTCCCTACTGGGGCTTGTGCCAGCTCAGTCCTTGTTGCTGAGTACTGAGTCTTACAAGCTGTGATTTACAGTGCTGTGCGTGGATACCAGCTCTTCACCTCAGCAGAGTTTTGGTATGCTTTTTAAAGCTACGCCTCTGACAGTGACTAGCTATTAAAATCACTAGTATGTGTGTAGAAAAAGTTGTTTTGTTTTTTAATCACTGGATGGTAACAGTGACAAATCAACTTCTTGTCATATATAAGTTTTTCTGTTATGTTCATGATGGAGACACTTGTCAGTGTTCAAAGAGATAACCTAGTAGTTCAGACTAGAAGCTGAACACCGTTCTATAGATGAGAATATAGCAATGCTGTGTAAGGAAAACAAAATATTATTCAGGGTGACTTGGGAGCATCCATTTGCTTAGCTGGGTGAGATGAGTGGTGAGATATTTCAGCTGTCTGGAAGAATTGCACAACATGAACTGAAAGGTCACTGCTTAATGTTTTTCTTCGGGTTTCTCTTTCAGCTAGAGAGACTGAAGAGAGAATGCAAGTCCAAAAAGACTTCTGCTAAACAAATAAAAGACAGCAGGTTCCCTGTTAGTGAGGTTAAAGTAACAACTACAGTAACCACGAAAGGAAAGAATGCTGGTCCCATCAAAGTGAAACCCGGAGAGAAGAGTCGGAAGAATCTTCAGCTGTTGAGAGACATGCAGACCATACAGACTTCACTACAGAAGGATGATATCAGTTGGGACTACTGACGGTTCTGCAGGAGATGTTCTTGACGCCATCCCGGTCAAACTTCCTCACGTTCTGGATGTAAAGCAGCTGCCTTTCTTGCTATGTGAAAGAGACTACTGTATGCTAAGTGCACTTTTGAAATATGAATTCTCCATCCCTGGGTTTGATTGTATATATTACGGTCTAGTTTAAAACACATTCCATTTTTAAGGTACCCAGCCACTGAATCTGAACATGGGTCTCCACCAGTTCCTTTTGTGTTATGGTTCCAGCAGTCCCTCTGTTTTCTTGCAGCACGCCAAGCACCACACATTCATTGTGGGTTGGCCTGTGTGAAATGCCAGTGCCATTTCACGCTGTTGTTGAACTGTGCATTGAGAGGCTTCTTTAGATGCCTCTTGCTGAAAATGATGCTGCGACCCTGGGTCTTAAGGGCTTCTGTCAGTTCTGTCCTGTGTGCAGCTGCGATTGCCCAAACTCTGAGAGTGTCTAAGGCAGAACAGGTGAACCTGGTCAAGGTGTTCTGCGGAGCTCTCCTCAAACAGCTTTCCTCATTCTTGTTCTGCTACATTGCGTTAGTCAGCGTTAATGGAAAGGGATGTTTGAGTACTCAGAAAAGGAGCAAAGTAACTTTTGAAAATTATTTTGCTTAATGACTGATTGAATTCTTTTCAAGTCTGAAGAGTGAAATTTTTCTACAGATCTCCTATTTTATGAAAAAGCTATAGGATAGGGGATAATACCCTGTCTCCTAGTCCACAGCTTTGGGTGGCAAAGGAGTGAGATAAACAAGTGTTTTAAACTGCAAGTGCCTCAATCATGCCATTCAGTCCTGGCATCTTGCTTTTAACTTGAAATATGTGCTTTGATGAGCTAATTTGGTAGTGGTGCAATTCATTTTGCACTGACTTGCACAGCTGAGTAAATGTTATTTATTATGTTAATAATGTACAGACTTTCCTATTAATGGAATGTATAGAAGACCGAGATTACCCGTTTATACAGTTGAAAAATAATAAAGCCAGCTTGCCTGCTGAATGAGTTGTGGGAAAGCTGCACTGCCTCTAAATTAACTCAGCGTTTGCAGCGCTGTGCCCCATCCCGTGGGCTTCTTGTGGCAACGCCTCCCTGGTCAGGGTGATGATGGCGAGCTGCTGGTGAGCCATAGGCGAGACGAGGCTCAGTGCTGTCCACCCTTGCCTGTAGCCGAGCAGGTGGGGAACTGCAGGGTCAAGACAGGCAGAAGGGATTTGAGTTCTAATTACCTGTAGGTGAGCCACACTGCTTGCATCTGAGGCACAGAAGGTTTGAGCTGTGAGGGGAGAAGTCAGAAGCTGTTAACCAGGCCTGGAGCCACCCCTCTTAACTTCATTTATGTTAGAGACAGGGGCTCCGGGTAGCTGGAGCAACCACTTGGAGAGCTGTTCATCCCAGAGGGTCCTAAAGGTCCGTAGCTGAAACTGCACTCAGTAATTTCGCTTGGGAAGGACCTCAGGTTGCTCAAAGCTGGGTTAACTTCAGCACCCCCTCAGGCTCCCCTCCTGCAGCTCCTAACTGATGGAGGGCTTAGGAGTATTTTGGGCTCCATACGCGCTCCATGCAGTGAAGGAGGTGCCCAAGTTGGAATTAAGGCTACAAAGGGCGAGAGCATCAAGGAGCAGGCATTGAGTTGATCCCAAATCATCCCAGTGAAGTTGGGCCTAATGAGTTACAGAGAAAAATGTGAATCCTCCTTTACACGAAGTTAACTGTGCTCATGCACTGGAAAGTGCAGAATTTTTTTTTTTTATTGTGAAAGTATTTTTGTAATATGGAGCAGCTAAGCACTGTATCTGTATTAATACTGGTCTGTATAGGATAAGAGAAACTTGTCCAAAGATTATTTTTTTTCCCCTGTCATTCTAAATTTCAGATTGAACATTAGCATCTTGCAAGACCATCTGCAGAAGAATGAGAGAGATTTGGATTTGACTTACTAAATTTTCCATGCCATTGTATTCCTGTTTGCATGTCCCACACGTCCTTTGGAGAACCACATAGTTGAAAATAAGAGCCCAGGAACTTTACCCATTTTACAGTTTTTATTAGTGTTAAGGAAACCAAACAGCCTTCATCAAGAAACAAAATATACACACACAGTCAATTTGCTGATACAGAATAACGCTATGAACCATCTTACGGAGTGATTGTACGTCAGAGCAGGTCTGCCCTTTAACCTTAAAGCAAATCCAAGTCCTTCGGAAGGTGTTTTGTGTGGATTCGTTGTGCTATTGAACCATCACGTCTCGGGCCCCCCCGTAACAAATGCGGTGACACTGTACAGCCTGTTCCTCGTTCTGTCGGAAGGTGGCTGTGGCTTTCTGCGGAGGTACCGAGACGTTGACGGCAGCAGAGCAGGCAGAGATGGAGCCTGCGGGGGAAAGGCCTGTTGCTGCCTCGGAAGGAATGTGGCTTTTGAAAGGCAGTTTCTTAAATGTAAATTGGTCCGCTCTTGTACCCTCTCAGAAAATACTTCTCTGTCATCATGGAAGAGAGGCAGAGTGAAGCAGCACGGTGATGGATGCGTTAAACAGGAGACCACAGCGTGGGATCCTGTTGTAAAAGAGCAGCACAGGAACCCAGTGCAAGCAGTGCCCCTCCTCGGCCTGGAGATGAGAAGCAGCCTGGAGTAAAGGTCCTTGCACACACCTAACTTCCTTCGCTGTAAGCCCTCTCTCTTACAACCCCGTGCTTATCGGTTTGGAAGAGCAATGGGGCAGTCATGGTTTCACCAAGTGTGTTTTTCATC
Source organism: Theristicus caerulescens (assembly GCA_020745775.1). Classification (NCBI taxonomy): domain Eukaryota; kingdom Metazoa; phylum Chordata; class Aves; order Pelecaniformes; family Threskiornithidae; genus Theristicus; species Theristicus caerulescens. The sequence continues at coordinate 120,483,903 of CM036559.1, read as the reverse complement.
TCCACTTCTACAGGAAAATGTTGTATTAAAATTGAATGTGGACTTAAGTTTAGTCAAGTGACACTAATTCCTGAAGTATGGTATGAGGAAAAAGACCTAAACACAGGGCTGAGAAACGGGCTAAGCTGTTTAGTCTACCAGAATAACCTTAAGTAGCAGTTGCAATGCAGGCAGAAAGGCTTCTTTGGTTGATAGGCAGTTGCTTCCATTCGTTAACAGAAAGCTGAAATACCTCAGTACGCCACTATGATCCTGCACAGAAGCATTAACGTCACGAATTACGCTTACCCAAGCAAAATGAAATGACTGATCGCAGCAGTTCACCCGTGCCCCTGGGGGTTCCGCTGCCCTTCCCCTGATGAGTGGGAGGCACTGGAGGACAGAGGAGCTGCAGAAAGCCCAGGGGAGCCATGCTCTGCTTCCCCCTCAGAAATAAAGGTGCTGAAGTTGCATCCTGGCACCCCCAATGTAAACCATAAGCGAGACTCTAAAGTTGCAGAGATGGAAGTAAACTTTATCCTACAAAGTTAAGTCAAGTCGTGTAGGTTGCTCCCCTACCACCGTGTTTTACTGGTAGAAGCTGCCCTTTCTTTAAGTAAGGCATCGTTTACATGGCTTCCTATCATCTAGGTCAAAGTGAAGGGAAAAGCGAGAACAGCGATATGTTTCAGATGCTGTCGCTGCTTGTCTCTAAGTACGTCGGCCAACGCTCTCGTTAACGCTGCTATGCAGGCATTAATAGCGGCGGGTTCACGACTTTACGGCTGTATTCTAGCTCCAGTGCAAAGCCAGTCAGCACTTCCCTTCAGCAAAGGGGAGGTTCTTCAGGCTTCTGAGTAGATGTTTTTCCTCCACAGTACTTCGTCCTAGTGCACAGTCTCTCTTTAAAGCCAAGTGATTTCCAGCACGTAAGTGAACAAAGAGCGAGCTCTAGGTTTCTTTTAGGTGGCAAGTGCAATTAGCTTGTATTATAATCTAGCCACTGAGAAGGTTAATTGCATAGGGGGCCTTGTTTGTTTGTTTGGTTTTGCTTAAGCTTCCTCTAGTGCTACAGTACTAATAAATTACCCTGGAGAGAAATAAATAAATAGGTTGGCATCTCCCAGACACCATGCTGGAAATCCAGAGGGTTTCAGAAAAGCTGCCCCCATGGCTCTGGGAAGGTACTCGGCAAAAAAGTCCGTATTATACAACTGTCTGTACAGGAGCGACGCACTGTGCGGGAGAGCCAGCTCTCTCCGAGGATGAGGTGGAACGGTTGGTGATTTCTCTCTGCAGTTCCTCCACTTTCTTCTGCAGCTCGGCCCGCTTGGCAAGAAGCTCCTTGTAGCGATTGTGGATGGGTTCCTGCAAGAAAACGTGAGGCTGAGTGCTGGGAGGCGAGCATGGAAGCGGAAGCCTGAACCACAAAACGCTGACCTGGCACACAGCTATGAGGGCAGGAGGGGTGGTACGTGGGTGGTAGCGTTGTCTCCAGCCCAGGGGCGAGTAGTTGCTCTGCCTTTGGGATACTCATTTCTATCCAACGTGCATAGTGCAATGGTGGCTAAACAAAACTGTGTATTTTGAAAGATGACAATTACAAAACTCTGATCTCTGACATTTCTGGGGGATGCTGGCCTTGGCATCTCAGCCTGGGCATAATTTCAGGGCTTTGGGGAAAAAAAAAAAAAACAATACAGATTTATCTAAATATTTTCACATAGTTCTGACTGTTAAACAGTTAATACTGGAAAGCATTTCTTGGGTTCCTGTATCTAATGCCCCAGATTTGCAAAGCTCTGTTAACTGCAGTTGGACACTGAGGCAACCCAGGAATTTTTGTCCCTTCCTGAGGTAAATTTTTCACCATGAGAACAGCCAATCATTGGAATGATCTCCCCAGGGAAGTGGTTGACTGCACTATGCTGAACACGTTTAAGACTCAGCTGGACATGGTGCTGGACCATCTCGTCTAGATTGTGCTGGAAAGGTTGGACCAGATGATCCTTTTGAGGTCCCTTCCAACCTGGTATTCTATGATTCTATGATAAAAAGTGATTTCAGCATTTAGGGCCGTGTTCAGGCTGGCTGCCTGAGGCGCCGGCCCCGGGCACGCCAGCTTCCCCGCCGTCAGGAGCGTGCCAAGGGCTGCAGTCAGGGCCCCGCGCCTCGGGCAGCCAAAGCAAGCAGCAGGTGCCCGTTGCCGGTAATCAAAACACAGCCCCAAAGCTCAGATCTAGAATCCCACATCCAAAGCAGTCTTAGGTTTTTAAGCTCTTTTGTAAAGAAGAGAGAATTCAGATGATTTTCCCCATATTCTAAGTGAGAAATTTTCCAAACTGCTGAGTATCGTCAGCTCCTGCAGATTTGACGAGGCGGCGACCTCCAGCTGACCACCCACACCAGCCAGCTGCAGGTGCTGCTCTTCCATTTACTCGCATTTGAATTTAGGCTTTTGTTTTTTGATTTAAGCAGTGGCAGCCTAAGTTTGTACATGACTTCTTGCACTTCAAAGCTCTTGAGCTCCAAAATGGCAGCATTAGCTCGAGCAGAGAGGGAAATGAAAGCGGGACCCTGGGACAGGACGTACCTGCGGTTTCATCCTGGGGTTCCAGCGGATGTAGTAGCCGACCCACAGCTCGAGATGGCGCATGCTGGCCACGGGATAGAGGACGTGGTTGGCGTAGCTGACGTACAAGGGGTTAGTGAAGTCTTCCAGTTGGCTGTTGATGTAAGACCAAAGCGACACCGTCTTTTTTGGAAGGCTCTGTAAGGGAAGGGGGTGGAGGAGGCTTTATTTCCCATAGGAATCCCAGCACTTATCTACAAAGTATATAGAACAGCACATACGTATGCCTGACATTAATACAGAGCTGGTTGCCTTCTTGTAGCTTAAAAAAAAACCCCAAACCATTCTTTTGCTGTGGTTATTGTCATCAAAGCACATGGGTGCAGGCAGGCACCCGGGCACGGAAACACCCCCTCTGACCCACCCAGCCGCCAACGCGGCCCAGGAATCGCCACCGGCGCAGCAAGGGGAGGCTGGCATGTGAACTCTCAATGCTTCAGTTAAACTTCACCTCCTTAGAGTGCTCCTGGAGGACTTGCTGGAGTATTTAGTTGGGGGAAAAAAAAAAAAAAGAAAACATTTGACTTAGCCCTGATCTAGTGGAGTAATTAGGCCTGTGAATAGTCCCAGTGAAACCAGTGCTGAAATGCTTTCTGGATTAAGTACTTCACTAGGTGAGGCCTTACAAAAACCCCCCAAAACTCACATGCAAACAGCACGCAGGCTTTCTTCTCTGGAAATTACAATTATTCAGTCACTGTGGACTCTAGAGAAACAGGGACCCTGATTCACTACAGTACAATGTTATGACTTCTGTATTACAATAATTTAATTTTTTATTATTTTTTTTTTTAACTGATGTGCTGTCAAATCAGGTCCATGCAGCACTGCCCTCACCGCACGCCTGTGATGTTACGCTGCAACCTTTTGGTGACAAAATGCTTTGGCTTTAGGTAGGTGAGACAGAATGAGCGTCACTGCTTTTCCTTCTGATTCCAGACTGGGTGTGAATAGGGTAGTGTTTGAACGGTCTGTATGTACACATCTACACACTCCTCCCTGGGCAAACAAACCTCGACCAGACTGCAGGGCAGAGCTGGCTGGTGGCACGTCCTTCCCAATACTAGCAGCTCTGTCCTCTCCCGGAAAAATGCAAGCACGGCAAGAACACGCATTGAGACCAGTTACTTGCTGTAACCTGTGTGTGCAGAATGCCAATACACACTTGGTAGTTGAAATCAATCTAATGGGACCACTGCAAGGAAAAGGGAGGGCAAAAAGGTACCAGTTTCCACAGAGGAGATTACATTAAAATGGAGTTCAAAGAAAAACTGCATTTCCAACTACTCCGGAGACAGCAGGAGCTATTCAGCCACCAGTGAGTAGCTGAAAGCCATGCTGAAAGCAGCGGGACTGTCCAGAGGGAAATGGTATTGCTCTGAAATGTCTCCAACAGACAGCAGTTTGCACAAAGAGGGAAATACCCCGTGTCCCAGCTGTTAAGAAGAGGGCGTGGCATTACCCAGACCTGCATCTACCACTATCTTTGCGTGCTGAAACAACTTCTCTGGCATTATCTGGCCAGCTGAAGCAATCATGGTACCCTGCCTTCACCTTGGAGAGAAGCTGTCTTACCTCCTTCACCCTCTGCTGCTCACTGCTGCACAGGAAGGTCCCAAACAAGCAGCTGTACAGGTGATCCAGGATGGTTATCAGGAAGTACTCGTTGAACTCAAACGCTGTAGGAAACTTCAGACAGAACCAGAAAATGAGGTTGGGATTTTACAACAGGAATCGCGAATAAACTTTCTCCCGCTTTGTGGTCTTGATAAGGAGTTGGCCTCTCTTCTTTACGTCTAAACCAGGATTTGTCTCTGTTCTCTGCCTGGCAGAATATTCAGGCTCATATTTGCTCCTTCCAGGAGCAAGAGTGTCTCTCTTGGAAAGCTGCTTTACATGTGCAGAAAGGAATTTTGAGCAAAAGCCAGAGGTCTGAAGGGTTTGACCACTGTGTTTATACACACTCGGTGCTGCTTCGAGTTGAAGCTTGCTCTGCTATGGCTGCCCCTAATGACAGACCATGCGACGAGACCGTGAACAAAAGGCTGAAGCATATGCGAAATAATGCAGAAAAAGAAATGGAAATTTCCTGGGGCCAAATGGAAATGACCCGTGTGCACAACAGAGCGCTTCCCAGAGGGAGGCATCGTGCAGCACAGGTCAGCGGGAGGAACAGGGGTATGGGTAGGGGCTGTGTTTGCTGTTGACGTTCCATGCAGAAACAATCAGACCCCAGACAGGGAGAACTGAAGCTCCACAAAGGGTCAGTAGGAATACGTGCAGTGAACTGCAAAGACACGCTGGAGCGATGGAGAGGAGAGCGGGAGGCCTTCCTCCCTCACAAACCACCCTTCTCTCCCCAGGCTGCCCAGGTTGCAATGCCCTGACCTCACCAGCAGGTCAGGATGCCTGCTTCTAGGAGCAACCCAAGGATGGCATGATAAAAGTGACTTTTGATGATGGCAAAGCCTCCTTCTTTCTCTGCTCGGATACAGTACAGCTTCCTATACAGTGGCATCCTTTCCCATTTCACCTGTTTTAGTCCATGATGAGCCTAATTTTTTCAAAGAACTGCCTGACCATGGCTGGCATTTACTTAAAGTGCAGCACAAAGATCACGGCAGACGTGAAAAACATTCCAGGTCCTACACACCTGGGGGAAAAAGCCTCTCAGCCATAGGGTATCTCTCCTGAACTGTGCCTCTGCCATGCTTGGTCTGAAGCGAGGACCTCGGCTCCTGGCTCTGTACATCAAGTATGAACCAGGAGCAGTATGTTTGCCTTCAGAAGAAGTTAAAATGGAGCGAAGGCAAGTCTTCCCTGCAGGTTTGGTTACAGGATCAGCTTGAGGAGAGGCAAGAGGGATCTGCATGCACCCACCACACTACAGACTTACAGTAGCAGCTCAAGTCACTTCTGCTTCTGAAGGCAGAGTGGGCTAGTGAGGATGGCTGGGGTGTCTGTTCCTGCCCATGATAAACGTGAGGCAGCTGTCCTCTGTTTCAGGGTGAGGGAAGCTTCTTCTCACAAGCTCGCATTTATTACATGTATGTAAGCAGCACCCACTAACTAGCTAATATGATGCAAGCCGACATCGTGGCCTTTCTGTGCACTTGTGCATTCAGGGTCTTTGCTAAACAGACTCCCAGGAAAGTTGTTGCCAGAGTCAAGAAAAGAGTGGAAGCCCAGGAAGGAAAGCCTGTGCAGGTCAGCTTGGAAATCACTCCTGTGGCCAGACACTGTGCCACGTCTTGGTACAGCGGCTTTGTGGACACGTGTGCCACCCAGCCATTTACCTGTCGTGTCATTTGCCAGACACAGTCGATGAACTGGAGGAAGACAGGAGAGCGATCTGCATCTGCGTGATTCTTATCTCCGTGGCCAACTCTCTGAAACAGAGCGGGACAAAGAACATGAGTCACACAGGGCTTCATGGGGAAACTGCTGGGCTCTCCTCTCAGCCACCCAAGCCTTTACCAACAGCTTTAAGAAGGTTCAAATGAATCCTGATTTTGCTTTGTCCGTATCAGTGGGTAAAGGAGTAAAAGACAGCTACTCCCTTTGTCTTTGAAGTGAAATTTCTTTATGGGGATATTTTCATGCTAAATTAAAACGAGTTGTTTGAGTAGAGGCTCCAGATGCTATGCTGGCACTGATTTCAGTTAATAGCTAAAGTTCAGAAGGAAAAAAAATGAGAATGCTTTTTGCTTCGGTTGCAGCTGTCGTCCTGGCTACTTCAGTAGTACAGCGTGCTAGATCTAAACACTACCTACAGGCACGGCATGTGGCGATAACCGTCACACAACACCTCGCGGCTTCCAAGCGCTGTACAAACACTAACCCAGCCCATCTCCTGCCACCTCAAGAGAGGCAGCGATGAAAGTATCCCCAGAAGTAGGCCTCCAACCCTGACCGTGCTGTGTGGCCTTGGATAAGACATGTGAGGCCTGATTCCTTGTAACTAGTATAGTATGTTACTGCTTGTATGTTACTCAGGAGCCCTAAGGACTGTACAAAGAATAAGAACATGTAAGTAACAGACATCCCTTCCTCTTCTGTAATACTGTTCTCCCCTCACCAAAGGAAATTAATATCATTATCTTCTTTGTACAGACAGGGGAGCTAAAATACTCACAGTTCAAACACCAGATAGCAGTTTTGCTCCAGCAGAACCTCAGTTGCTTAGCACCTCAGTTTCCCCACCCTGCATTTGACTGTGCAACCCACCACCGCATGTGCTGTAAGCAGACTTTGTTCTAGCCCTTGCCAAAATTCAATGACCACAAGAGAACAGCTACAAGCAAAACACAGTAAGAACAAAGACTGAAAGGATACTACTGAAAGGCGCTCTCAATTCCCATCAGTGCGAGCTGTAACAAACTCCTGTGTCGCAGGTCCACAAGCTGCCTCTCTGCCGACTCCAGGGACACAACTACTTACTCTTGGGCCAGTCTCAAACTGCTAATCTTTTACCTAAACAATTAAAAGCCTCCCCAAAAATAAAATGTGCCTGAAGAAATGTGAGGTCAAGGTCAGAATCAAATTCCCCGGCCTCTTCAATACCAAGGCATTTGTTAAATGATGGTGTCTGAGCAGTCTCAGAAAATGGACTGAACTGGAAAGACAGACAAAAAATACCTCAGTGGTCTCTGCCAACTCACAGCAGAAATGCCTATCCTGAACTCAAAGCACACTGTCAGTTTAAGCCTAAGCATGGGAACACAACCTGAGAGCTTTAATACCACCTGTTCCTCCTACCTAACCAATACTGTCTCCAAGGAGGTTAAGAGATGACTGGAGTTATAGGCAGAAAACAATAGCAGCAGCATTCACCTTTCTTCTGCGATTTCAGCTGGGAGACTTCTCACAGGAAAGGCTAAACTCCTCTGAAATCCTTCAAGGTGGACAATAACTTTCTGTTCAGTGCCTTCCAAGGGCTAGTGACTCACCAGCTGAAATCTGTGGCCGAAGCTCAGCCACTCCTTCTCCACTAGCACTTCAAAGCCCCTGATAGTTCGGTAGTAGCCATCTAACATGAGCAGAGAGAGAGAGGTGAGCTGGGCGGTCCGGTCCCAGCCATCACTGCAGTGTACAACCACAGATGTCTTCCCTGACTCCACCTTGTCAGCAATTCGAAGGGCTCCAGCGAGAATAAGCTAGGACAAGGAAAAAAAAAGTTACAAAATCTCTTCGGAACAGAAACTATAAATGAAAAATGGCTAGTGACAACACAGGACAAACCAAGGGCTCTGTGTGCCTCAAGGAGAATGGTAAATCTGTTCCAACTACTTTATAACTAGGACAGCAAATTAGTGAACACATTTTTTGTTCCAGCAAGAGGACAACACATCTAAACTGTAGGGCAGGCACAACTCTAGAAGAGCCCTTGCATTAAGCTCAGTCCTTGAACAGGTCAGGATTTAAACGCAGGAGCATCCTGTGTCTGAACACGAACACAAAATGGCCATCGCCCTGCAAGTGCCCCAGGAGCAGATTTGCCCGTCTGCATTAGCAGGTCAACAATGTACGCTGGACATTTTTAGGAGGGAAACAGCTTAATTTGAAAACCAACATCTGTAGAAGTTGAAGCATTTTTCCCCACTCATTCTGACCCTGCCTGGATTCCTGAAAGGCTGACGGGGTACGAACTCCCAACATTTGCTGGTCTGGACCAGGCACTAATGCCAGGATATTGAGGATCCCTGAGCCAAGAGCTTGGAAACTCTGGGACTCCCGTGCTCTAACCAGGGCTTTCGCACTTACGCATTACCCAGCAACACACTTCACTTCCAAAACACCATCTTTTGGTATTTCAGCCCCCTCTCTTGTCCCTCTTCCCATCTCCTCAAAATTCCCCATTCCAGGAAACTGTGGTTTTAGTTGTTTTTAAATTGAAAACAAATTGTAAGTCTTTAAATTTCTCATGAATTGCAAATCCAGCACTGGCGTTAGCTCTGGATACACTTCCCAGTGAACAGACTGGTACTCAGCCACATCCAGTGGATGCAGACATGCATACCTTGATATGCTCTAGCCAGTGAGTTGACTCTAAATTAGACAGCCAGTGAGTCTCCTCGATATTGGGATACACAATTTCTTTCAGTTTTCTCAGCGACTCTCTCATAACATGAATATTATGAATGTCCAGGAACACTAATTCTGCATTCTGATAGGCATCCTCGCTCTCATAGCCCCCGCCTTTAGCCTGAAGAACGAAATCCACATAAAAATCATTAAGCAAAAACATTGTTTATATTTTATCCCAATCGTTTGTCCTGAGCAAATATCAGCTGACAAAATACCACAGTGATTGTGCTATCTAAAGCAGGCAGAAAACATTGGATTTATCTTACAATTGGGAACAAACATGTACCCGCACACACTTTGTGTCTCTTTCCTGCAATAGTAATGAATGCTATAATTTTTACCAAAGAATATCACATTACAAGCCTTCTTTTTTTTTTCCCTCTGTAATTATCATTTATCCCCATTCAAGCTGCTAGCTCACTAGATTCACTGTTCTGTCATTTACAAATTTACCATACTATTATAGAGGAGTATATCCCACATGCTAATTGCCTTTCCTAAGTAGTGGGAAAGACAGATTGGAAAAAAAAAAGGGGGGAAAAATGAGCTTTAGTGCAACAAAGCAGTTCTACCATTAGAACAGGGCTTAGAGTGATGGCATGAGACATAACAGCAGGAAGAACACAGCAACATTCCGAGACATTAAAGATCCCCAGTTTATATCTTGAAATTAAAGATCACAATGCCTGATTTTTGGCTGAGTAACCCCTGCTCCCATCAGGGTTAACAGGGACGGAGTTCTGGTGCTGTCAGAGGAAGCAGTCTTTTAACAATGTGAAGTGAAAAATGGTGGTACACAAGATCCAGGGTGCTAGAGTTTGATGTCAGCACTACTTTAATTTTTTTTTCCTCCTTCCAATCTCATTTCCCATTGTAGATTAATTCAAATGGACCTTTAGCAGTCACACTGATATCTTACAGATACCACTGCAGGTGTAACAGTCTGTTTAGAGAATCACATCATTCCATATGATTCCCTTCACGGTGGAAAACCCTTTGTGATCCTCATAAATAATTTGAAATGGTGGTGGGAAATGTGCTCTAAATGATTACATTCCCAGCTTTAGACAGAGGAAAAAGCACCTGACCTTATTGGCTACAGCATTCACACTAGGCCTTGCATCAAATATGAAGATTTTATGGGACTGAGCATTAGAATCCATGATGGCTTGAAGGTACTTTTCATCTTCCTTGCTTCGCTTGCCACTCACTCCCACCATTGGCTGGCTACAGCGAGTGATCGTTGCTTGACTTTCTGGGTGAATCCATGACAACACCTTTGGAAACAGATGAGAAAGAAATGAAGGAAGAATTGGATTCATTAACCAGCGAAGTGTTTTACCTGTAATGGCTTGCTCTGGGATCCTGCCATGTATTAGCTGGTTCCAGAAGGCTGGATTCTATTAAATCACGATTGAATGAAAGAAAGAACTCTTCTGTCCTTACTCATTCATTCTGGTGGCATTCCCAAAGTTTGAACAAACAAGAGGTGACTGAATAGGTTTAAGTCTGACTTTTAAACATGATGCAGACTGTTTTCTCGCTGTTGTGTGAGTCACAGACACACTTTCTTGCTCTGCAGTCACTGGGCTATGTCTTACTCTATGTCACACCATGCAAAAGTTAAGCACTTTAGGAACAGATTTAATTTTCTATAGACTTGAGAAGTAGAACAGTACGTTTTCAGTTACCGCTGAAATAATCAACATAACAGCATGTTTTGACTTAATTTCATTTAATAAGCATTTTCATCAAGAGTATCACTAAGTGTTCCTCTATCCTAAAAGTCAGAGTAGGCCAGACAATTGTAAACAATGAAGCAGGGCTGCTTTGTGTTTCCCAGGAACTGAACTGAGATTCGGTCTGAGTTGTGCTAAGTTATCTTCTCATATTGGTTTAGTCTACATCTCTTTCACAACAGTAGTTCCAGCAGATAATGTTGCTTTCTAACTCCTCAAACATGTTGCTGTCACTTTTATTATCCACTGACCATTTATTTGCTCCCCGGAATCCATTCAGCCTGATCTTGGTATTATTTATGGCCCAAAGGTATGTAACACCACCACATCAAAGTGGCTTCTTTTGTCACACTCACTGGTATGCGTCCTCTTGATCTGAAAGATGCTACTCTCTTTAATTCTTCATCAGGAATGTTTACGGGCACAGCTAGAATGGCGGGGTATGTATCACACAGCTCATAGCGCTCATTAATCTTGGTCAACCTCCAGCTTTCATTGGGAATTCCCTAAAGAGGAAACAACAGCAAGTTAGCAAATGAGTTGCTCTGAGACCTCAGCACGCTCAAATCCCCAGACCTGAAATTCAAGGCAGCTTTTGTTAATGAAGGACATTTAGGGCTGGAGCCTGGGACTGCATTGTCTTGGTAACTTGCATTTCATGCCTCTTCCCAGAGAGGCAGATGTTTTGCTCAGGTCACTGAAGAACAGGAAAACTAGAAGACTGCAGGCAGGGTCACCTATGGCAAAGGAACTGTGGAGGCTACAGATGTAGCAAGACAGGTGATGCCCCTGAGAGCATCTTTAACACATCTCCTGGTCTCATCATGGTGCTTACAGGCGAGCCAGGAGCAGGACAGAATAGGTGACCGACAGTCCTCACTCCTCTCAAACGTGGTGGGTGGAAACTGGGGATGGAAAGTGGAGTTACTAGAGAGGATGGAGGGGAAGACAGAAGGGAGAACAGGCAGTAAAACACCCCCCAAAAAGTCAATCTGTTTTGGGCCTTGTTCAGTGTTTGTGGCACAGCTGTGCAATCCCCTAAAAACATCAGAAATCTAATAATTTTATGTCTCTGGCTGCGTGACTGTATCTGATCTGGACAGTGATGTGCATCTCCCATGTTCCTCTCAGACTAAGCTCTCTGGTTGTGCTAGTCTGACTTGGGCTGGGAGAGCAGGGAATCTACACACACACACAACCGAGCTCAGTGTGCCCCGACAGGGAAGCAACTCAACAGCTTCCCAGACGATAACCTCCAGGTAACACCCGAAGCACAATGGGGATGGATCCTGACAACCCGCAGACGTAGTTTGGCCGATGCTGGGAGTTAACAGATCGAAACGGAGCGGTTGCTACGGCGTGCCTGCAAGGAGAGATTGAAACAGACGTGCTGCAGCAGGGGCGACCATTGACTCAAAGCATCTCTGTGGGGAAGACAGATCTGCTAGAGTGAACATGGCCAGACTGTTAAGCAGAGCATCTGATTTAGAGGAACATCAGCTCTTAAAACAATACGCGCTTCTGTTCTAATAAACAGTATTTCATTTTAAGGAGGGTGGTGGGACACTGATTACCACTGTCGCGGCTCCCACAGGAAATAAACAACAAATCTAATGCAAGTCAGACGAGCTGTGGTAATGATGGTGACCCACACAGACTGCAGCCGGTTCCCTGTCAGAGCAGTGAGTCATGCTGTCTGAACAGGTCATGGTTAGAGATTTGAGGAGAGGACAGACCTTGTGTCTAACACCGGTCACACACTGCTTGTGAACCACCCCTGGTCCTGGGGCCCTCCCTGGGAAGGAAATGTTACTACAAGGAACCAGCAGAGCTGCCAGGATCATGAGTACCCCAAAACCCTAAAGGAAAGCTATTTTTGGCACTGCCTGAAGCCAAAGAAGTGGCAGAAAGGCATCAAACAGCGTGTATACACAGTTCAAGCTTACTGATTGGGTAAAACATGCGCAGAGGTCTACCTGCTGTAACACAGCAAGGATGGAATCTCCTGGATCCAACAGCTCTGCTGTCAACCAGGAACAGCAAGACTCTTGCTCTTAGCTGTCCATCAGCTATGATCAAACTGTTACTACCTGAAGTGAACTAATAGCAAAGGAACTGAATTGTTTTTCAGTTCTGTCCTAGTAAGTACACGACTGCACTGCAATGGATCCATCAGCAACGCCTGGAGATTTCACCTCCCCCAAATCTGAATTAAAACGACGCTGTTGGCACACTCTTGACAAGGACAATGGGAGCAGACAAGCAGTTACATGGAAGAAAAGCTCCTTTTCGTTCTACCCTGCAACTCTACCAGTGCTCACTGAGAAGATCAAGCAGTGACTGGCACTATAAAGCACCTCCTTCACAGTGCTGGGCAGAATGGCTTCAGCACACGCTGCTCGATCCAGAACTGACACCTACAAAGCTCTACGTCTTTCAACTGCCACCCTGACAAATTTGAATGAAACCTTTCCTTTGCAATAGCCCAGACCAGGAAAACCCATGATGATCCCTCAAAGAAAGAAAAGATGCTGCGTGTCAGCGTTCAAATGTCCTCTGAATCACAAGGAATGTCTGCTTTCCCCTGGCACGGAGCCTTGAATCACAGCACCACCCGAAGAGGGCTTTGGATTCAGATCGTGACTTTCTCTAAGGACTCAAAGCAAGCAGAAATAGGCAAAGCATGCTAGAAGAGGAGCTGAATTTGCATCTTCCCAGGACATTTACCACGATGCAGTGTAGCTTGTGCATTTATTCATGCTCCTTCAGATTTGCACTTTCTCCAGCTGGAATCAATAGAAAAAGCTAAACATGATATAAAGCACATTGGTATTTCCTCATATAAGATGCATTTCACTGCTTCCTGGAAAGTTGTAAGCGCTCAAAAGCCTACTATCAAACCAACACAAACTGTTACAGATGTAACTCAAGAAGCCTCTGCAGGCTCAGGACCAGCTCTGGGAGCTGCCTGGCTGTGCACCTGCAGGAGGAGCCCAGCATGCCTCGCTCACAGCGGGTGTGACGGTCCGGAACGTGGCTGCTGGGTGACCACGTTAGTGACCAGGGCATGCTGCCCTGACTGGTGCACGGGGTCTGTCTTCTCCAGGTAAACTAACACCGCTAGCAGACCCTGATTTCAGGGGAACTCATGTGTTTGGTTGCTGCCAGAGGGGGCAAAGTGAGGAAGGCAATGTGGCCACATCTATAGTCGTAAATTAAATGTGCCCACGACTGTTCTCACTGAGACCCGCTGGCACCGTGCGCCTCACATCCATACTATTAAACTTGTTTATCCTCAAAACAGGGCAGTTTGTCCAAACTGGCTACTGGTCATCCTTGGCTTGTGCAAACCTCTGAACTGCGCCCAGGTTTGGCAGCAGGCAAGCTGGCCTTGCAGCCCTCCCTCTTCTCTGCTCCCCAAGAGCCCAACTGCCTCTTCAGGTCCCAGCTCTGATGTGGCCCAGCTGCATGGCCATGGCTCAGACCACCAAGGACACTGTGAAGTGATGTGAAAGAGCTGTGTGAAAATCTATAGAAAGGCAAGAAACGTAAAAGTGCAGATAGAGGAAGAGGATTGCTGAGATGGGTAGCTGAAGATTTCAAGGGGAAACACCACCATGAAATGGTATGAAAACAAAAGGAAAAACTGCAAGTCTAGTAGCAGTCATTGGGTGAGGGCCAGCAGCTGGCTCATCTGTGTAGTGGTGTAGACATTACTGGTGGAAGATGGCAACAACAACCCAACTGAGGAAGGGTGCAGACACTGATCCTTCTCCTCTCACTAGTGCCTGCCTGGCCAGGAAAGTCTCTTCAGATGCTTTCTCTGAGGTGGTGAATACTAATGCTCAGCCTAGTAGCTAGTTAAGTCCCTGCTATCTTTTTTTGTGTGTTAGCCAGTAAATAACTGCTTTATACTTCCAACCTGCATACACCCTGCTGGCAGAGTGTCTTCGTGCATGGCTAAAGATGCTCAAACACACTTACTCAAAAGAGGGATGGTAACAGCCTGGACTGAAGCTATGCCTGGAACTCGTGATGAAGGTGCCCCAATGCCTGGGAACACTCCTTACGACTGTGTCATCTAACCATAGAGACACAGCCTTTGCATCATCTCCACACACAAACCAGACTTGGTTTCCCTCTGGATAGTCATTCATGCCTTACTTTAATGACCTGTGCTCGGTTATCACTTGACCTACACATGTTGTAAAGATGGAGTTTCTACGTTTGCAGGGAAAAACTGTTGAAGGCAGCAGCATAGCACTGAAACCACCACCTTGCAAAGCACATGTTTAAGCTTAAGCACACAAGAATCTCTCACTGACAGGAAAAAAATAATTTCCTTGCTGGAATTATACACAGTCACATCTCTCTATGGGATCCAGTAGGCCAATTCTGAGCTTAGCCACGTGGGTACAACCCTGAGCTGCAGCGGGAAAGGCAGGGGAGGGTCCTGAGTGCCTCTCTCAAACTTGGTTTGAGCCATGAGATACCAAGAGGCTGAGCACATTAGCTCAGGTGCATCCCTACACCGACGCAGGATACAGCTGCCACAGCCAAGCTGGTCCCTCTGCCACATACTCAGCCCAGGCTGTCTACACTCAGCACAAGAGAGCTGTGATCCATTTTGCAGGAGAGACATACCTAGCATAAGCAGGACCTCAGTTAAACCACAGGACATTTAACAGTTCAGTTCTCATTTTACTCCCCTAAGTTACACCAACAATCCTCTGTAGGATGCCGTTCTCATGCTCTAACCTTGCCCACTCTGGTTGTATACTAATGCTGGACACTTCTTTTATCCTCAAAACCGGTCAGCTCCTCTTCTGAATTATTAATTTCTGCATGTTTTCTCTGAGAGCAGCAACCACAGCCCTATACTGTAGCTCCCTGGTACATATGGCCAGAGCACAGGATTAGACGAGCATGACTTCTGTAGGGAAACATCGCACATTTCCAGCTTCACAACACCTTGTAATATTTTCCAAATGCTCCCCACCTTGTTAAGGAAAATGAAAGCTTAAGTACTCCAAAGGCATCTCAAGGCCTTTTCGTTTCAGCTGAGTCTTATTCACTTTGCAATTCTGTTTTATACTCTGCCAGCCCGCGTGTAATAAAAATCAGGGAGCAATTTCAGTTTTAAATTTCATTTGCCACATGTGATTCCATTTACTGACTAAATCCCAAACCTCTCTGAGTTCCTTTTGTTCTCTACAGGTTGTTTATTACTCCCCATAGTTTTACACAATCACAGATTTTTAATAAGTTACATATTTCCATCTTTCCCAAGAATGCTAACAGAGAAGTCAGAGGTTTACTGAATATCTTTCCTAATTGCTACAATCTCTATCATATCAACACATTTATATTAATCTGAAAAAAATTTTATAATAAATAAATCATACCACACACAAACTTGCCATGTCTACCAGTGCAGACATAGATCCTACCATGGATCCCACTCAAAGTCTTTTCTGGATGCCTGGTAGTTGGCTTCTACTTTCGTGCTGCCCCCCTCTCTCTGTGTCCCTGCTCCCCCAGGGAAATGACTGACCTGGCCTAAGATATACCAAGTTAATGGCCTGGCCGTACTGCTGGGCTGCTTACGCCCTAGGCCAGCTCTTCTCTAATAGTTTTTAAACCAATTCCAAAAGGTCCTCAGATGGTGCAATATGTCCTGCTTTTCTATTTCTGATCACATTCATACAGTCAGAGACAGGTAATCCCATTATCCGATTTGATGATGCCAGTTTTGTTTCACTGTTAACGAATGCCTGCTGCCATTTCAGACATAATCCTGATTACTGTAGTATTTGTTTATTGCTTTAAACAGAACCTGGTTGGATTAAGAAAAAAGGCTAAGACATTCACACAGATAAACTGAACATCCATAGTTATAAATGCTGAAACTAAATAAACAGACTGAAATACCTAAAAGTTTTGGAGGGGACGTGAAGCTTCACGCTGCAGACATAAATCAACTCTAATGAAAGGGATGAAATTCTCCTCCTGGCCAGCTTCACAACATAAAACATCTACTGCAGTACGGTTTGGCCTCTTCTTCAGCAGCTGGTGTTGGTCACTTTTGGAGATAAGCTACTGGAACAGATGGATTGCGTGATCTGGAATGGGAATGACTGCGGCCCATCGTGGATAAAATTCAGATAGGTCATGGCTGCAAAAAATCCTGGTTTGGATTCATTTTTGCAGTTACCAATGTAAGCAAATGACTGGGGGTTTTCAGCACACGACATCAGTTTGGTTTCTTGACATAAAAGCAGTCAGGCTAAGTTTTTCCTGTCCGCTCAAAAATGACACAAAAGCATGTCATAACAAAAGAAGTACATGCCACAGCAATGTCTCAATTGTGACATGCTTTACACACAACAGTGCTACCTCCTGTGACCAGAAACAAAGACACCATGTGCCAGAGCCCCATTTTCTTACAGAAAGGCCATGATGAGCTGCAAATTACATGCATGTAAATATATGTATCCTTTCCCTGTGTAACCAAGCTCCTGTCCAAATTTAAGGTACAGCCAATCACAATAAAAAACTAATATGGATAGAAAAGCCTGTATTCTAAAAATAGACATGCCAGGATTAAGAAATTGGAATAATTTACCTTGAATTCTCAAGGGTCACCCTTCCTTCTTTCAGGTATTGTAAGAATGTCTTCTGTATCCTCATCTGTTTTAACTGAAGCTTGGCTAAGTGAATGCTGTGCTTTTCAATGGAGATTATTTGATAGCAACAGGTATTCTTTGTCTTTACTCCAAAGTTCTCAGTCCTGTAAAGAAGCATCTCTCCCATACAGCTTGGTCTGCAGATCCTTCTTTATAGACAGATCTTTCCTTAAAATAACTACCAAGAAAGAGGTGAATTCTAAACAAAGCAATAATCGCTGCATTATCTGGCCTTATTAGTCAAAGTCGACCTTAGATACTGTGTGTGTCACTGATTACAAACAATCACAGTTTGTCTCTACTAGGATTTTAGACTGTGGTATCTCATTGCAAATGAGATACCTTTTTGCAATGAAGACAATGGAGGTAAGATACATCTCACTTTCAATTAGCAGCCTAGAAGCCAGCGATCTATCTCAGGCAGCTATTTTAGGAGGGAACAAATCACCCCCAACAGTGAAGCTCTCTCTCCCCATCTGTTAATGACAGGCCTAGATAACCAATTCAGAAGGCATGCCCAGCTTTTAGAAGACTAAATAGGAAAATGAATCCCTTCCTTAGGTTTTGGATGTCAGGAATCAGATGAACAACTAGGCTTAGGACAGATGTCTTGTTTTGGTTTCCTTTAAGGGAAAGACTCAAATAAATCTTTAAATTACATGGCTGTAAATTTCTTAATTTTACAAAGGAAAATTGGCTTTATCCTGGCAGATCTGGATGAGACCAAAGTTTACTATGTCCAGGGCAAAACTGTCACCAAATTGTGCTGCTTCCTCAACTTGAGAATTTTATGACAAAAGTGATTTCATTATAAAACCCAAATTCTCCCATCTTTTTGCCCAGGGAGGACCACTCAAGTTTTTATCACAGTATTCCTAATTGACAGCCTACCACTTCACGATCATTAACACCTTTGACCAGCTACTCTGGACACACTACAGCTGTCTCTTCCAAGCTATGGTTAATCACAACACTCTCTAGGTTGATCCCTACGCTGACTCCCCAAGAAAGTGAAGGCACTCTACATTTAATTTTTTTCCCTTCTGAGTTCCTGTTTGAGATATCTGACAGAAAACTGAAAAGAATTAAAACTGAATACAAGCAAGAGCTGAGGTGTGAAACTCAACAATGGGATGTCTGCACCTGCAAAATGCTATCCTCCATTCCTCACTGCAGCAGTGGGCTGACGACTAAGCCAGAGCAATAGTTTTTTTTCTACCAAAGCCTAAAGTCAGCTCTCTGCAGCCTGAGCAATCTCCATCAGTGGATTCTACTATCTCTAAAGCCTGTACTGCTGCCATCAATCACTGCAGTGTGGAGAACAATGTCCTAACCCAGTCTGCACGACATTTTGTCGGCAGGACCATTCTCCGCTCCACGCGACCTGTAATTGTATTACCTGCACAGAGCCTCACTTCTGAAGAGTAGAGAGGATGAGGAAGGACATGGCACAGCACCCACCTGTCTTCTGTACTCCCAAGTGGGGTCATACACCTTCCATCCATTTTCTGGGAAAACCTCTTTGTACTCAAATGCATAAAGTGGCTGAAAGAAAGAAAATTTGCCGTTAGAGGCCCACTCGGAGCCCATTTCCAGGATGTTTTGATATCTCAAATAATAACTCAGACTGGTCCTTCTTTTTTTCCCCACTGCATGACTTTTCTTTGAGGGCCTTTGTGAAATAAGATCAACATGCTCACGGTAGCAGGTCATTAGTACAACAATGTACTTTCCACTATGCTCCTGATCTTGCTTGTCTATTACCTAGCACTTCATGACAAAAGGAGTTTAATGTTAAAGAGAAAGAAAAGACTACTTGGGCAGAATGCTTGTACATATTAAGAACTAGATCCTTTCAACCTGTATTTGAAGCAACAATTGCAGTGTTATAAACACAACAGAACAGATGAACTGCATTCCAGAACTGGGAGCAGTGCAGTCACCATTAGCTGTAAACCTCTCATGGATGTTCACTGTGCTTTGAAATATTTTCCCTCTGTCATGAGGATGTGAGTTTCAGCAAGTTATTTTCCATGCATGAAGGAATCCAGCCCCACGTAGCAGACTTTTCTGTTTCTACACAATCTAAACTCCTACAGAATTAATTCTAAGACAGATTTAAAAAAAAACTGCATTTCTCTTCCTTCAATAAAATGCACCCCATGTGATACTGTACCAGGTAGATGGGATTGAACAAAACAGCTTACTGCCACTCTGTGTCTTTTGGTAACAACTGAAAAGAAAATACTTACCAGATTATTTGAACTGGGAAGCAATATTTCATTAGGTTCTCAAATATGGATCGTCTAGTTCTCCCTTCAGGCTTATGAGCAAATCGCAAGTTTCTAATATCCTAGGAAAAAAAGAGGGAAATCAAATTGCAGATTCACCACTTCAACATCGAAAGAAACTCCGAAAGCCGGCATTTGAAACAGGCTCACATCACGATGCTCCTTCTAGTACCTGATTTAGTGTTGTACTTTGAACACTGTTGTACTGCAACTCTGGGCTTGTTCAGTGGTCGTCTGCAGCCTCCAACAAAGCCTGCCACAACTGCAGAGGAGCAGAGGAGTGCACAGGCATGCCTGATCGGTGGCGTCTTGCCCTCCACATGAAGCCTTCTACTGCTGAAAGTTCTAGGGGAGATGCCCCGTTCAGGGACAAGCTATCTCTGACTAGACAGGGCTTTGTCAGACAGACCTCCTAGCTCTTACCAGGCTCTCAGGCTGAGCTGTGCCAGCAGAACTGGCAGGGACTGCCTCATAAAGTACCTCCATAGAGCTACCGCACACAGGGAGCCCAAGTCCAGCCAGTCTGGTGCAAAGCAACTAATGCCATATCCCTTTAAGCATCCATCCCTCAGAGCACTAGCGAGGATGACTGAAACTGGCAACTCCTCCACTTTCACAGCAGCACAGTTCCACAAAGAGTAGTACCCAAGACCTTCTTTCCGTACTAATCTACAAAATCAAATTCAGAAACTAAATAAAGCATCTCTAAGTGCCAAGATTTTCCAGCCAAGCCTACAACTCAAACACTTGTAGTAAACAGTTTAAAAGCCACCAGCAGGAAATGAGCTATCAAGTTTCAAGCGTATGAACGAGGTATAGCAAGTCAGAGAATGAGATAAACAGCTAAAGTCTTAGCTGTCTCCAACAAGACTGAGATTAGGGAATTTGTCTCAGACAGAGAACATTTCAGGATGCATAAGCTGGTATCTGTACTACTCTGTTATCGCACTAAACTGCTCTGCATACCCTGGACAAACAGGCTGGCATGCATATATATATATAATGTATTTATGCTTTATAGGGCCAAGATACTTATTGTATAGTTTGTGCCTGGGTTTCCCACCCAGGGAAACAATGCAGTCCACTCCAAACCTGACCATGTGTGCAAATTTGCATGTAGGCAAAAGGCTATGCATATGGATATGGCTGAGGACTAGGAATCCAGATCAAAACAGGGAACAAACTGGCCTGCCAGCACAAGCACGCCTACGTTAGCCAGAGAGGATCGTGACTGCAATAGGACAAGGGAGCAGCTGGATGATTTGGTATAGATTATATCAACTGCTCTTGACTCAGCACACCCACAGCTTGTGAGTCTGCTTAGCTTCCTGGTGGCTCAAAATCACAACAGTGACCAGAGCTGTTGGGGGCTCATTTTCATTCCTCCATCTGCCCTTATCCAGAAAGTGGCATCCTTTCAGCGTTGAGGGGGCTCGGACAAGAGCTCTAAGCAGCCAGAGACCTACCAGGTTCAGAATCCAGCTCTTCCCACATCGCCACCGAGGGAAGCAGCGGGGCCATGCCCTGGCGAACAGTGGAGGTATGAATTTAGGACTGGAGACGGTGGCTTTATCTACTCTGTGGGTCTATAGTAAGTAGACACGAGGAGGTGAATTGTTAATTTTTATTGAAGTTTGCATTTCCAATGATTCCAAGGGCTCTTGAGAGGCACATGTGAAATATCTACTGCTTTGAAAGAAATGAAAGACAGCCTTGAGAAGGACTGAAGGCTACTTGCTGGTCCCTCACTACAAAGCACAGCAGCAGGTAGACATAAGCTAATGATTTAGGGGGAAATGTGTCCCTTTCTTGCTCTTGAAATGCAAGTGAGTGAAAGGCATCCTGCACTCCACAATGACTGGAGTCTTCCTAGGATAGCCTGGTGGGCAACCCTGAGAACTGCATTAGTGGGATGCAGGCCTAGGTTTCCACTATGAAGAAAAGACATTACCTAACACAAAGCCTGAATAAAGGTTTGGATCTTGTCTCGAATGAGTGGAGCTGGAGAATCCTGAAAATTACTTTTAAAATCAGATGGTTTTTTAAGTGTGTGAAGTCATACTGACTGAAACTTTTCGCAGAACTTCCTACAGTACTACAGAGAAACCCTTTTAAAATATATGTTCCCCTTCCCCTATTGTAAAACACAGATAAAAGCTTACCTTGCACACAATCTCCAGCCCATACGAATTCTCACCACGACTGGAAGCACCTCCAATTTTCTCCACTCTGTTGATTACACCTAAAGATGCATCTAGGACAAAAGGAGGGTCCTGTAGACAGTTGAAATTTGTGAGTTTAAAAAGGGGAGGGGGAAAAAATCCCCAACTCCTGCTCCCTTATGCCTATATTCCCAAACATATAGCTATAAATCACACAGAATTACTCTCAAAGAACACCTAGGTCTAAAGATTGAATAGCCAACAAAAGCAGATGGTTTCAAAAGCTTACCCGTTCCATGCTTTTAAAATACAGTCTATAATTGGTAACAGTAAGGGTTCCTCTGATTGCTCCAGTGAAGGGGCAGATGTAAGTAACATCCTTAGCTTAAAAAAAGAAAAAAAAAAGTTGTTAATTTCATGGTTAATTTATGGGAGTAAAATTATGACAGCAACAATATTTGGGGGCTCTACTTTTCAGACCACGAAATGAAAACAAGCTTAATCTGGGCTTCTAGCCTAGAGCTAACATGCAAGTTTCAGTTCTGTGGAGAAGGTAAGAGTTTGGGAGTAAATTGAGCTCCAGGCAAGCACCATCACCTAGAATCCTACATTTGCACAGGACTGCTAGCCCTGTAAAAAACCCAGTATTCGGCTGCAAACTGTTCAGTCTTACTGGGCAATGCATTGCCAGTAGCTGAGAACACCATGCACGAAAAGAGGAGACAATTCCTGCCTGGATACATACATTTGAAGCTGACAACAATCTGCATAAAAGCTAAGGATCGTCCGCAAGCTGGTTTGTGCCACTAAGGACAGGAGAAGATGGTTCTCCCACATGTGGCTTTTAAGATGCTTGGGTCCTCCTGCACACCCTTGCACGCAGAGTCAGCCCTGGGATGAAGGCCCTCATGCTAAAAGCCAGCAGAGTCACAGCAATTTCCAGCAGCCACAAATCTGTGTAGCACCCAACTGCCGGTGATTTCAAGTCTGAAGTCAGCGATCAAGTTACTCTGCAACAATTCAATTATTTTTAAGCCTGAGTGACGGTGACTCAAAACAGTCCCCTTCGTAAAAGGCCTCAAACGTTTCTCACTTGTTCCAGCAAAAGGCAAGAGATGTTGCTGGTTTTCCACAGCAAACACCTCCCCTAACTGCCCTTCTGTTTTACATCAATTAAAAATGCCAACATTTAAGTTGTTCCCTCCCCCCTCCCTGCCGTCCAGCAGTGACCCATCACATCTTCTGCCACTGAGGCAGCTGGCTGGCTGTGCCGTGGCAATGGTGCACACTATCATTACAAGTAATGACACCTCAAACACACAGAGGTCCTTTCAGAAGGAGACCCGCTGACGAGAGCTGCCAGACCTGTGAAAGAACTCCCTGGTCCATCTTAATAACCTCAAGCCTCCAAACCCTACAGGATCCATTTTGCAAGGGCTGTGTGAAGTCAGGAGGACAGCTCGCCTCCCATCCAGGTGACAGCCACCACGCACAAGTGGCGTGAGGCTACTAGGGTGTCAGGATAGGGACCTGAATTCCTTCTACCTTCATCACATGGGATTTAGCCTGGAGGGAAGGAGGAGGAGGGACTGCCTTACTCCAGGGCACTGGCAACTCATATAACTAAATCATCCTCACGTCAGCTCCGCTTCTGCATAGTCTTCACTGACCCTCGAGATCTGGATATAGAGAAGGATCCTTAAAATATCAGGAGCAACTAATTTGGAGCAAAATACGTAGCACAGAATTTCTGGTTAAAAATAAATAAAATAAAATATATATATACACACATGCTAGCAATTTCATTATTTATTTATTCATTTTAATTTACATGCATTTGTTTGAAGCACAATCAAACACAAAATGCTTCTAGGCAGTTCTAATTAAACCAAATGTTTCATTATTGGCCAATTATTAATCACTTCTTTTCAAAGACTAGTTTAGCAGAGGTTTGAAAGCAGACTCATGAAGCATAATAAGGGTGAGGGCAGCCTGCCTGGTTTTTCCACTAAAGTTCCCATTATTCAAAATGTAATTTCAAAATGTTTAAAAAAAATAAAACAAAATCTACTAATAAGAGAAGCGTGCTTTTACATCTGAAAAGGAACAGGATTTCTGGGTAAAGACGAAAGGTGCTAGAAAAATGTTTTCTAGGTAAGGAATCCCAGGCGCAATCTCAAACACTGTCCTTGCCAGCTTGTAAGCCACATCACCTTTCACGTTTGCATTTTATTAGCTTGGTTTCCTAAGGAAACAATTTTACTTAATTACACTGCACACGTACCTGCACACATGGCTTGTCTGACCTTAACCCTACCATGGTTGTATGATTTCAGCAGTCTCTATCTGATAAATAGGGATCTCCAAGGCATTAAAATGCTTCACTGTTTGTGAGAACAGATGCCAGGTATAATAGAGAGGTTGTACTAGTGCTGCTACCAAGGGAAAGTGCAATAAGCTCAGTCTTTGGTAGATATTAGAGAATCCATATGGGAGAAACACTGGAAACTAGGATTTACTAATTCCCCTGCTTATGGAATTCCTGTCTTTTATAGGGCCAATCTTACCTAGATTATTGGGTTGGCTGAAATATTTTTTCTTCCCTTCCCTGGAAAGGCAAATGTTATTCTCTTTGGATTTTCTTGACACTTTTAACAGGAAATAATTATTGCTGATGAGTAATAAAGATTTCCTTTTTGCTACCTTTAACTTATTGCTGGAGCAGGCAGCTGCTGTCTGGCCTACTCCAAAAGCCACCCAGTCTCACAGACTTACGTGGCTCATCACATCATTTGCCAACAGATAAAACACTGGTAACTCTGATCTCTTAAACCATTCCCCAGGAACCCTTCAAAATATAGTCTTGCTGTCAGAGCTAACTGTGCCTGTGGAGTGAGTTAGATGTCAGTCTGCAGTGCATGGTTGGAGTACGAGTTCAGAGTCCTTAGGAAAGGAGTAGAGAAAAGGATTGAGCATTGAGGTGGGGGTTTTTTTGCCTTTTTTTTGTTGTTGTTGTTGTTGTTGTGTGGGTTTTTTTTGTGAGGTATTTTCAGTTTTGCCCTTTTTTTTTTTTTATTCTTAGGACTGAAGCTGCGCTCTTCCGTATCATTTTCAGAGGAAGGCAACATGTTAAACTAGTGAATGCAAAACCTTTCACAGAAAATTAATCAAGAGGCTTACTCGAACTTTCGGACTGGAGTGCATCAGCAAACCTGATGCATGTCAGAATGTCTGGATGAAAAAAAAGAAAAAAGCCCCATCCTCATATCACAGCAAGGTCTCTGCGACAGCACTGTATGCTCTCCCGCAGTCTGTGACAGACATGCTAAGATATGTTGAATTGCCTTACATTTGCTACATGCCAAGAGGAGACATAGAGTTACCTTGGCTCATGCGATGCGCAATAACTCGATTAATGAAACAACCTGATCATCGCTCTCAAAACATCAGCAATTTGCTGCTGTTGGTCAATGACCGCCAAGATATTTTGATGTATGGATATTCTATTTTGTCAGCAAACAATAAGGAATTTCCTCTTCACGTACCCATGTCTTTAATGGTTTCTCCTGGTAGCAAAGGTGGCTCTTCCATTTCAGCCAATTTATTAGTCTCCCTGAGGGCCTATGCAAAAGATAGAGGTAGAAAAAGAAACTCATTACGTTTTCATAAACCAAGAAGTTTACACTTACCTGCAATGGGTCAACAATATCAAGGACAACAAATATTCCAAGATCTGGAGGTACTGCCTAGTGTCCCAGCCTCTGAAAGGTCAACATAAAGCATGTGAAAGACCTCCACACAGTCCCTGAGCGTACCATCGGGCCACGCACAAGTGTTCAAGCAAGGATGTCTGCCATGGAGAGGCTACTGGAAGCAGGCTCTGTGCTTTGGCAGCACACCTCCCAGGCGGCTGCCCTTCATGCTCCAACCTTCTCCTCCCCAACCCATCATCACGAGTCCAACTCTCTGTCCACACAGTTACACACAGAACCAAAGGGATCAGTTCCTTTCCCGGTTGAAGTGATCAACTGTTACTATCATGCCATAAACTATTAAGTAGAGCAATTTCTAGTTTACACTGAGGAAAGTTAAAAGGGACACCTTGTCATACCACTGTCTCCAGCGAGGGTCCGACAACTGCAAAGATCCCGATTTGGCTCAGTACTAGTGTTACAAAGGTTATATTTTGTTAGGCATGCATAGGAGGTACAGCTTCAATTTTTTTTGGCTGCCAAATGACTCCTCCTCCACTTTCCCTCAGGATAAAGTTATACCACAGGGCATTACTTTTCACAGATATGATTGCATTTACGCAAGGGTTTTCACAAGAACAGCTGCTATCACGAGCAGGTGGACATTTTAGGAAAGCACAGCTGTAACTATGAAAGCATAACCTGAGGGCTAAAACCTATGGTAAGAACTAGGGGAGAAGGGGATATGTAAGTGACCAAGATTAAGGCTAAGTCTATGTGGCCAAACGCAGACTGATTCAATCCTCGAACCGGCCAAATGACCACAACCACAGCAGCACACCAGTTGCTCGACCTGACAACACCAACAGAGAGCAGGTAAGTTAGTCCAGACTCCGCCTCATGCTGTAGCAACCACAAGACTTTGGGTTTAAACTTGGCGTGCATCCCACCTGGTGGAGACAGGCAGAGAGAGCTTATGTCTGCTCCCAACTGAATGAGCAGACTCGCCCAAAATGCTTTCTTTATCCTAATGCGAGAAAAAAGAACTGTTTTAATTTGATATCAGGAAATCCCTGCAAAGAAAATTCAAAGACATGGCCTAAAGTGGCACTCTAGAACCTGACACGTCTGTGGTCAACTTTCATGTAGGATCAAGCCAGAGGGAGAACCTCGGGGAAGAAAAATTCTCTAAACTATGTGAAAAAATGAAAACAAAACCCAAAGAAACCCTATGCCACAACAAAAGCATATTCCAGCATTTTCACACAACAGACTGATGTATAGATGAAAAGATTAACAAGATCAAAGCCTTCTTAAGAACAAGATGTAGATTTTACAAAATGCATTCAAAAGACTCTTAAAAAAAAAAAAATAAAAGCAAGCACAGTCCTGGCTTCCTAACAGGAATCTCAAAACTGCACCCACTTAAGCCAGCTCCTATCAGGGAGGCTGCCAGAGCGGCCGGACTGGGCTCTACAGGATGGGTAAAGGGAGGTCACCACTGACAGAGCTCACACTGGCAGCACGCAACTTGCAGGAAAAATCCTCTTCCCCCACGTCAGCAACAACAGTAAAAACAAAGTTTTGCTGGTATAACTAGCAGAAGTCTATGCTGAGGACTTCTTGTCAGCACAGCTGTGCTGGCCAAAGATCACACATCCCATCAAAGCCCTGACTGACGGCCTCCCCGACAAAAGCCTGTGCTGTAGACCCGCTCTCAGCTCCTGCGTGTCGATTTGTGCACTTCAGTAACAGCCTTGAAATTAGCTGGATAACATCTGGATTATGCCCAATGAGATGGAGGCTTCTGGCTAATTAGTCCGTAAGTGGTGGTCATCTTTGTGGCCTTTTATCTTGGAAGGATGTTAGTAAAAATACACTCTGCGTTCAGGACACGATCACAACTTCTTTGAGAAGGTCAGTACCCCAAATGGGCAGCAGCTGCTGCTAGGATCACGTCGGTCAACAGCTGGACTTGCTCCTCTCCTGCAGATGTCAGCGGGAGCACCTCCAGCGGTAAACGTTTGGAGGACTGGGCTGTATCTTAAGCCAAAACAAATATGAGGTAAGATCTATAGAATGCATTTGGTATGACAAACAGCTGCCACGATCACTATGTGGGCAGTGCTCAGGTGGGTTTTAAACACTGTACTGCAGGTGGGGGAGAGAAGGAGGGAAGAGGCAAGCAGTATGAAAGACAAAGACCTCCATGTCAACACCATTCTGCTAAAGACAAGGTTGAAAGCTTTTTCGGTTTAAAAACTGGCTCTTCTAAGTCTAATAAAATCCATCTGCTCACTCGCACTCCCTGAAATGTGGAGTCCCCGGGGTCAGAGGAAAGGATTAGCGATCGAAACCTGCACTCACTTCAACACAGGGCAGGGGATGGATGGCCTCCTGGAAGCACACCACTTCAAGGTCAACAGCTTCTGCCCCATTACCTACCCCTCCCTTTTTTTTTTTTTCCCTTTCTTTTTTTTGTACAGAGTTGAGGACTAAACTGTCATTTTCCCCATCCCCCAGCTGACCTCAGCCACACAGCCTACCTCAGGGCACGCAGCACCGACTGCCTTCATGATGACTCCGAAGTCGGTGCAAGCCTGGGCAACAGCCACCCTTCCCAAGAGGCTGAGACAGACATGGTCAGAAAGCCCAGGACAAACACTTCTCTGGTGTGCTGGTGTCCTGGTTTTGGCTGGGATGGAGTTGGTTTTCTTCCTGGTAGCCGGTATGGGGCTGTGTTCTGGGTTTAGGTTGAGAACAATGTCGATGATACACTGATGTTTTGGTTCTTGCTAAGTACTTGCTAAGTGGTGCTCACTCTGGTCAAGGACTTTTCAGCTTCCCATGCTCTGCCAGGGGCACGGGAGGCTGGGAGGGGCACAGCTGGGGCAGCTGACTCAGACTGGGCGGGGGGGCTATTCCATACCATGTGACATCATGCTCAGTATATAAGCAGGGGAGTTGGCCGGGGAGGGGTTCGGTCGCTGCTTGGGGGACGTGCTGGGCATCGGTCGGCGGGTGGTGAGCAATTGTACAGTGTACCGCTTGCTTTGTATTACTACTGTTCTATTTTTTATTTTACTTTAGTTATTAAACTGTTTTTATCTCAACCCACGAGTTTTCCCCTTTTGCCCTTCCGATCCTCTCCCCCATCCCGCCGGTGGGGGGGGTGAGCGAGCGGCTGCGTGGTGCTTAGTTGCTGGCTGGGGTTAAACCACGACAGCTGGTCTTTGCAGCACCTGCCCAGCGACAGACCTTGAATGAGCCTCCTAGTTGGAACGTGAATACTTGAAACCTGTCCTGGCAGACACCGAGAAATGAACAGTAGGCATTTTCCTGAAATCCACCTCCACCAATGGCTCCTTGAAATTGATTCGGGGAAATGCGATCTGTGTGCAGCTGACAACGCAGGCGGCAGGCGCAGGAGAAGACAGCCGGGGCAGCACTAAAGGACAGGGGGTGGCAGGAGGGAGGAAAAGTGGGTGGATAAGGAAAGAGGAGTTTTGGAAACAGATCGGGGGGAAGAATGGGATGGGACAATGCACGTGGAGCTCTGGGAGGATGCTAACACCACAGATGGACCCTCTGCCTCTTATATGGCTAAGGAGATGACATGAAAAGGCCCTCCATCTTACTGCCATCCTCCCCTCCCCCCCAAATCCAGAAATGGTTCATTGAACTGTCAGAAAAATCTTTTTTTTGTACATTAGCCTATTTTCAAACTCTAAAAATAACACTTCTGGGCCCAGATTTAGCCCTCTGCAAATCTTGCAAAACAAAATTAAGAGCTCCAGTGAGGCAAGGAAGCAGGTACGGGAGCCAGGGACACGACTGCGGCAGCCCAGCTGCGGGAGAGCGATGGCGGGCTGCTGATGCATTAACGCTAGTGAGGCAGGTACCATGTACATCTGTAACTGAAATGTTTCACCTCTGTGTGCCCCAGGTTTTTAAATTGTTCAGTGGGAAGAAAAACAAAGAGAGCTTTGAGATCTGAAATGAAGGTCACAGCCAGAGCTGGGCAGGATCAGCATTACTTAGGAATAGGACCACGTTGACGTAAAGCCACACGCTGGCCCTATCTGTCGCAAAGATGGTTTCTGTAAGAAATAAATACAACCACCAAAAATCAGTACTTTCCCTTGCCTCTAAGCCAAACAAGGTTATCTTTTCTCCACAAAAATGTTATGCGTGGTAACTGAATCTCCAGGAGAATGAAGAGTTTAGTTACACACCAGAATAACCTTTATTTCTGTCTCATTTTACCGAGTAACATAATCTACCCATTCCACTGATCGGCAGCTCTCCCTCTAGATAAAACAGCTCTCTGGGATGCTGAGCATGGGGGTACCTTAGCACCTAACACAAGTCCTGCCTCAGCTCAGAGAGGGTGTGAGGACTTCATGCCACCACCTACCTTTGTTCTCTGCTCAAGCAGCGACTTGGCAGAACAAACCCACACTTGCCACATTTAACAACTGCTTCTCTTACTGCAGGATCCCACCTTGTGTTAGCTCCAGCCCACTTACCCGTGGCTGAAGGTGCAAAGCTCTCTTATGCCCTCCCACCTATAGCACCCAAGGCAGGAAAGCCCCAATGCTGTATTGTTGGTACGACCTCCAGATCTCCACAACAAAGCCATCACCTCCTTTGCTTGCACATCTGGGGTCAGGGAAAAAGGTTTAGACCCTGCTAAAAAGGTAAGACTGCTCCCTGCCTCATCCCTTACCTCTTCATACCACAATTCAGGATACTGCAGTTCTGCCAAGCCTCTCCAACCACGCGTTCCCCCTGCCTCCCAGCACAGCAGCCAGCGTGCTGCTCCAACAGTTCCTCTCCCGACTGATGTCCCTGCACGACTCATGCACGCAGCTCATCCCGACGGCTACAGCCAGCTCAGGGCGGTGCAGAGGTACCTTGCACGGTAACTCTAACTACAGGGTCTCGGAGGTCTGCGCATCACTGAACGCTGCTCCAGAAGGACCTGAGAGGGTGTATGAAACTCTATATTCAGGGGTTGCTTTTGCCTGTGAACAAAAAAATTGATATGTTTTCCTCTTGTATTGCCTGAGAGGTGTTTGCCTACCAGCAGAGCTGCACAGCCAGGATGACAACACACGTCCTGCGCTGGCTGCGGACGAGCCAGGATTGCCTCCTCCTACCCAATTTGCCAGCGCAGTAATTGCTCCAGTATCTAGTTCAGTCAAGATGCCTGGGTTAGCTTAATGACTTTTTTAATGGTTGTTTTTCCGTAACCTGGATCATTTTGCCAGGACTGGCTTGGGGCGTGACTACACAAGCAACTCAAGGCGTGTAAATCCAGGGCGAGGGAGGGAGAGCAACCAGACTGACTAGGGACAGCAACTTTGTCCCTGGATGCTGACATCTGCAGCACGAGCCTCTAGATAACAAAGATGCACGAAGAAAGCACCCGAGGTCCCTCCCAGCCATTTTCCAGTTACTCTCTCCTACTCTTTCTCCTGAATATTTGAGTCCTGAAGCCCAGAGACCAAGGCCAGGTGTTTTTGGCTTCAGGCAACTTAAGGGGAGACTACAGGTTTGTGTTACCGAATTGCTGTGTAACAGTTTTCCTAAGTCTGCATAGGTTCTTCTATCCTGAATCACAATCAGAATGAACAAAAAGAACCTTTTTTGGTTTAGACAAAATTAAAATGTACCCTTTTTCTGATTTTTTTCCCCTCTGAGTTAATCTCTCCTTTGTAACCTCCTACACGCTTGTCGTGGTTTAACCTCAGCCAGCAACTAAGCCCCACACAGCTGCTCGCTCACTCCCCCCCCGGCGGGATGGGGGAGAAAATCGGAAGAGTAAAAGTGAGAAAACTCGTGGGTTGAGATAAGAACAGTTTAATAATTGAAATAAAGTAAAATAGTAATAATAATAAAAATAATAATAATAATAATATACAAACCAAGTGATGCACGATGCAACTGCTCACCACCTGTGGACCAATGCCCAGCCCACCTCCGAGCAGCAATCGCTGTCCCCCAGCCAGCTCCCCCCAGTTTATATACTGGGCATGACGCCATACGGTATGGAACAGCCCTTTGGCCAGTCTGGGTCAGCTGTCCTGGCTGTGCCCCCTACCAGCTTCTGGTGCACCGGGCAGGGCAGGGGAAGCTGAAAAGTCCTTGACCAGTGTAAGCACTACTTAGCAACAACTAAACCATCAGTGTGTTATCAACATTATTCTCATACTAAATCCAAAACACAGCACTATAGCAGCTACTAGGAAGAAAATTAACTCCATCCCAGCTGAAACCAGGACAAGACTCCAAATCATCTTGCACATTTTGAACACATTTGTTACGGATAAAGCCACAGTGCTGGTGCGACATGTCCGACCTGACACTGTGACCACCTTGCTCCTGCATTATTCCAAAACCACATCTGCCCCATCTGTTGAAAAGCCAAGCTCTCCAGGTTCGGAGCTGCTGTTGTTCCAGCTACACACAGTCCTGTTCTGTGTTTCCTACAGCAGGAAGCTGGTCTCTTAACTGGTCCCTTGACATAAACATATATAACCTGTCTGTACAAACAAACATTATACACACACACAATCCCTTTGCATCTGCAGCCCCTGAACTCACAGCTTTGGCACGTCTACCTCACGAGCAGGCACTGGTCAGTTAGCAACAGGCGGGATATACGCCGTGGGGACAAGAATGTGGGTCTTGTACATGTGCGTGTGCAAGAATATACACACAGAATTAGTAGACTTTAAAAATATGTAGCTTTTCAAATTATGGGTGAAATATGGATTTGAAACTCAACAGCCAAGTGAAAGGTTGTATCTCCTACAGGAAAATATTTGTCTGATACTTCACATTTTAATGGACTACTGGGGAATATTCTGCTTGTAGTTAACATACCTAAACTTTACTCTCCCCCCTGCCTTTTTTTTTTTTTTTTTTTAATGTCTTTCTCTCAAGGACTGCCACATGATTAAATGCCCTCCTGAATCAGCACTCTTGCCACTCTGCAGGCCGGGCAGTCAGTAAGCTGCAGGAATATCCATTTCATCTAACACTGGAGAACCACATCGGAGCTAGTCACCCTAGGCACTCGGTTCACTCAGTGGAAAGCAGGAGACCGAGGAGACTCGCCTTTAGGATGAGTGCCTTTCTTCCCACCGAAGGCTGAGAGCTAGGGTAACTCACTCCAATGCAGATCTGGTAGGGTGAATCCCATCTCTGGCGCTTCACTGCGGCCAGTGCAGCAGTGCCCAGTCTGCTGGACATCCACAACTGAGTAGTCACAACCTGTACTCTGCAGAGAGGTCCAAACCTGCTCTGTGCAGCCAGGCAGCAGGAGATGAGCCAGGCCAGATCAAAAAATTGCATGAACTTCATTAAAACAGGCAAGACTCCAAAGGCTGTAGGATAGGTCTTATTAGCTGAGTTACCAGAGACCACTTTTGCGTCAGAGCTTTCTGCTGTCTCAGAGAACCACATGAGGGCAGTCAGTCTTTCTGCAAAGGCTTAGCCATAAGATTATTTTTACATACTTTTTTTTTTAATTTGTTTTCTTTGTAAATCAAGAGCAAAACATATACACTTACATAACCAATGTTTTTCGCCTTTCAAATGTGTTTTGGTGGTGTCAGACCATGTTCACCTATTCCTTCCCCTGAATTGCCCTCCCACTCCATCCCTTTCCTCTTTCATGGCTGTTGCCATAAAAGTCAATCAATAAAGGACAGTGCCACTACGGCAGGTGTATCAAGATTTATCATTATCCCAATGATGGTGTAAAAACCTCTGAAAAACAGATACAGAAGCTCTTTCCAGTCACCTTAGAAGAAAAACACGGAGGTCTAATTCTGTCCAGCTGACGCTGACAGAAGCTGGAGAACTGTCACAAATATGTGCAGAATCAAGACCTGTATGCTTATTTAGGATAATTTTTCATAGGTGCATTGGTTTCTTTTCTAAATGAAACATTTCTTACAACCGGGAAAAGGGCACATTTTTTCTAGCATTTTGCTGCTTAAATGCTTCTGTCTTCTCAATACTCAATTAGAAGGACTGCAAAACAGTAGCTGCGCTTACTTGACAAATCCTTCTGTAGACTGCAAACACTGTACTACTTTGTAGAGATTTTCAGCTGCCACTTATGGCTATTTCGAGTGTGCTTTGAGAAGGTTTACGTGCTATGTATCCTACTGGAAATGTAATAAAACATAAATCGAGCAAGTAAATGGACTTTGTTGGTTATTTTTGAATCATTAAGAATACCACAGCTGAACAACTACAGGAAAGGACAGCAGTATCTCTGCATGACTTAGGCATGGGGACTTTTCTGAGGATTATGACCAGATGGGTTGAAAAACTATGTTAGAGACATTCAGACCAGCAAGATATTAATTGCAGGGAAATGCTTTGTGTCTTATTCTTTTGGGATATGAGAAGTTCAAAGGAGAAAAGACAAAACACCACAGATACATGGATCATTTCAGAACAGTACACAGAGAATCAAATATACCATCCAAAGGCCACATCAAGCTCATTCAGCTCCTAAGAGAGCACTCAGCCAAAGAAGGCTTCCTAGCTTGGTTAAAAAACAGCACAAAAGGCATTTAAGTTATCAATAAAATGTTCTGACAACAGACCATCTATAACACTACTCTAAAAACAATAATCACATACAACACAGACTGCAACTGCCTTTTAACTATGCTTTCCTAGTCTCAACAAAACCACTGACACAACTTTAAAAAAAAAAAAAAGTCACAAAACTGTGATCTCTACCTACTGTGTATATTTTGAGAAAGTATAAAAAGGCTTGAGAAATCACTTGCTTACTTACCACTGTCTTCAAAATCTTTACAAAGAAGCTGAAGATTCGTGTATTTAAAAAAAGAAGTAACACAGTCCCCAGGGTAATATAAAGGGATTCTTCTGGAGGAGGAAGTAGCCACCATGCAGAGTTTCCCTGGGGTTTTCTGCTTTGTTTTTTCCACGATGTACTTCTCCACTCAGACCCGAGTGTCCAGTGATGAAGCACAGCCTCTCTGGGCTGAGGAAACTCCTGGGCCCTCACTGCACAAGTACAAGGCAAGGCTTAGAAGCTCAAAGGAACACATTGTTGAGGGCCACTCATTCAACCATGGCTGGCTTGTCTCTTCAAGTTTGTATGGCTTGGTGCCTCAAGACAATTCTCTCATTAGGCTCCAACAGAAAGTCGTCATTGACTCAACACAGCAACGCTCCCTGGCACAGAAGGTTGCAGATATTATCTATTCAGACAAGTCCAACATTTTTTAATACAGAACCTTCTTCAGGGCCAAGGGTTCCACATACGTCTCAAATGACAACGGCTCTGTTCTCCACTGGCTGCTCAAAAACTTTGTACAGCACGTTAGCCTGACTCTATCCTTTCTTTACTTTTGCTGTATTTTGTTTAGCAAACAACTTATACGGGAAAATAGATTAAAATTTTCCAGGAAAGCATTAAATTAGTTCAGTGGAGTTCATATCATCAGTCTTAAGTAACAGAAAAAACACTCTGATCAAAGAGAGAGTTATAACTTCTACCAACTAAAGTCACAGAAAAGTGTCTCTGTTACCAAGAATTTCACTTTGGAGTTTAGTGATATGTAAGATAAGGATTCAAAATACAAGTAATTGCAATGAGCAAACAATCCTACAGCAGCCAATGAAGATGTTTCTTTCATTCAGTGCAAAAACATCTACAGAAAATCAAATCTTGGCAGGTACTGCATGCAGTCACAAATCTGCGGGCTCCTTTTAAATACCATGCTTGTTCATTCCTGCCTGATTTGTGCCTCAATCTACAAAACTATGGGGGGGGGAGGGGGGGAGAAAGGGGGGAAAAAAACACCTCTTACCCAGTTTTACTCAGCAAAAGGAGAATTCTTGCACTTTGTAGCTAGGAGAAATATGGCAGTCGATTAGGAAGAGCTGAAAATATTTTTGAGGAACATCTGAAGTCCATTTGCTTATTCTCCTTAGTTTTCCATTCCTAATAGATGGCAATCATAAATGCTTCCAGAGATTTCCTTCACTGTGCATTACTTCATATTCAAACGTTCAGGTACCTCTATATAAGAAAAATTAGCAACGCTTGCTGTCTTTGCTCTCTTCTAACTAGATGAGCACTTAGGGAGTATTATTTCCATGTAAAGGAGACAGAAAACTGATTGCATCTGGCTTTTTCCCCATCTAATTTGCATGAAATCAATATTTTGCAACCCAGAGGTTGGCTACTCTGTGTTTTTGTTTCCTTGAAAGGAGGAGGTGCAGAAAAGGACTTACTGGGGAGAGGTGCAGGGAGGGGACCAAGATTTTCCATCTCTCAGGACAGTTTAAAAAGAAAAAGATTGTAATTCTCATGAAGTATATAGTATTTACAGTCCTGGAAACTGGAGTCCTAGAAAAACATGGCAACAGCAGGGGCTAAATTCCAGTCACTTGTGGGGCTGTCCTGGAATGACCACGCTTATGGACAAGAGCATCATTCATTCTCCAGAACCAGTTCTTTGTGCCTTTGTTCATCAACAGCTTAATACTCCAAAGAAGAAAGGAAAACGGTTTCCCACAGACACATACATGCAACTCTTACAGCCAAAATCAGAATTTCAAGATAGTGAAAATATTTTTCCCCATAAGATTTTCCTACTTGTCTGTTGCTCTTTAAGCTTCTCTACTTGATATCTTTGATAACAGAAAGCATCACCCATTCTTGGATTTGGTCTTGATTTCAGTCCTGTGTGCAAAGGGACCTGTGGAAACACTACACACAGACCAGGCAAGGACTACTACTGCCGGCATAGCTTCTACTGCTGTACATGTGCAAAAATGTGAGGTGCACCTCTGTGTGAGAATATGACTGAGCCCAAAGTGATGACACAGAGAAACACATATGGTCAAGTCTTCACACAGTGACAGTAAAAAGATGAACTGTTTATTTAATTTCACTGCTGTATCACCGGTTCACATCTAGCCAAGTCTTCTGTGACCACAGGTCAATTATCTTCACCATCTGGTGGCTTGTGCAATATGGTCTGTAATTTAATAGCAGCCACAGTCCAGTGCACGGGGAAGGAAAGCTCACATCACAGAAGACATCTTTGCATTTGCTATGAACTAGTCTTCTTACGAGCAGCCTCATGCGAAGAGTCAAGGGCCAGTCCGAAACAGGAATACTTATCCCCACACATCGCTAAGAGAGGATGGAGCTGACTGGCAGGGCAGAAAGTCTTCAACTACCCTGGAGGTGCTTAGGCAGAGGTTTTTTTCGTGATATAGTGCTTCCAAACTAGCATCACTCACTCACCGAAAACTCCCTTAAAAGCAAAAGTAAAAAACACTGCTTAAATGAGTGCTTAAAGTTTAAAAAGTTATGCCGTGCTCTGAACCTAGCTCTTGTTGAACATGTGTTACACATAAGCGAAGCCTGACACACTTCCTGCATTGGCAGGGAGATAGCAATGGAAAAGCTCACTGAGGCTAGTTTTAGTGATTTATGGCAAAGGAAGGGGGGGGGGAGAAATCACATCTTTCTCCAATATGTTTTTCTACTATCAATATACATGTTCTACATAAAACTAGTCTAAGCCACTTTGTACTAAAGCTAGACTAAAGTAACACAAAGGTGGCAAAGTCAGCGACTGGCATTTCAGTTAATCCTGCCCAACATCACCTGAGGGACAGGATTTACCTCAATTTTAGAGGTCTACATCTGAAGAAATTACCCTGAACTCTGTTCATAGTCAGAAGAGAAACAGAGTAGGTTTTCAAATGAGACAAAACTACACCTTTACTGGAGCACAGCTAAAGCTGGGATCCACTCTGAGAAATCAGTTGCTGCCCCTCAAATAACATTTACAACATCCTGCAGCAAGCACTTCTCTAGCTCAACTACATGACGTTCTCACCTAGCATGGGCATTTCCTTAAAGCAGAGATAAATCAGATCATAAATGACCTATTTCTTTCCATCGACTACAAAGGAATTATGGTTGGCTAGCTTGAATGCAGACTTGCTCAAACAGATTTCATCCAGAAAACCTAAGGAGACAGCAATAACATCTATTTACTGTCTTGGAAGGAGAAGGCTCCTTCATATACCTTTTGTCACGTATCAGTTATGTCTCTTACAAAAGAAGCCACATGGGCTTGTCTACAGTCTCCAACCATACACACAACGGATAACAAATTAAGGTTACGCAAGCAACTCTGTTTCTTCCCTTTTCTAACCTTTGAGTCCTGGGCATGCTATGATAATGCTCTTGCATCTGATATATAAACCCATTGCAAATCCACCAATTCCTCATGTATTGAAGGAGAAAATTATTATTATGGAGGGAGCAAACAATCACGGAGGATGGGACACACACTTGTACAATATTTTGCTGGACCTCAGAGGAATATCAGGAATTGCGGATCTTACTGTTGCCCCCAAAAGGGAAAACGGTTTAGTGGTCACAAACAACAATGCCAAGAACAAAGATTTGAGTCACTTTTTCTGAGGGCTGCACAACTAAGCAGGTGATGTATGGGTCTGCTGTACTGGCTTCCTCTGTCCACAGAAGGGACTAGAAGCAAGAAGCAACATAAGAAAGCCAACATATGAGTTTCCATCCTCTGGTTCAGGTTTTCAATGTATACAATCGAAAACCAAACACAATGGACCCTAACAAATTTTGAGGCAAAGGTGGCCACATCCAGTGTTTCCCAACTGCAGATGGAAGGGATCCAACCCTTTTATGACAGCTACTCCAAAGCTTTGAATGTGGTAAACTTTGGGCATTATCCTGTAAATCAATAGCTAACTCAAAATGAAAGTCCCCACTGATAAAAGCTAGAGCATTAGCAAGAAGACTTAGGAGAAGTACTATAAACTGCACAGATGTATCTGCACATAGGCCCAGGAGAAAATACCACCTATAGGACTTAGGAGCCAGTATCTCACTGTACTTTAATAACCACGAAGTTCCCACATCTGTAAGAGATATTTATGCACCTCAATCCCTTTGGCAATGTTGGCTCTAATTTTTTTTTTAAATCTCATTACAAAGTATCTATGAATTTCCAGCTCATTTTCACTTCCAACTACTTCTATTCAATTCTGTTCTTGCCTGATCTATAACTTATGTTAAAACATATGGCAGTGTATTTGCTAAAAATTCCCCCAAAAAGTGCATTCCCTAAATCAATTCTAAACAGCTTCAGATTTGAGGTCAGGAAGGGGGTGGAGGGGAGAACCTAATAGTGCTTTGTTGTTTTTCTGTAGGGGTTTGGGGTTTTTTCCTTCTTTTTTTCCTATGAAGCTAACCGAAGCAGCCAAAAGTTATTTAGTTTATGAAGTGAAAATTCTATAAATTGTAGTGGAAAAGCAATTTAATCTTAGTTCCAGATACTGAAATGCTCAATATACATTAAAAAACCCCAAACCTTCATAAAGGTTATTATTAAATACTTTGGATAAAGATTTAGGAAAAATACTGCACATGCATTCAGTAGGAATCCCCAGTGGTTGTCTCATTTACCTCATTACACACATGCCCGTGCACACACACAGAGTGCTAATTGCACTCCAAAAGAAAACTGCAGGCACAGACTGCAAGAAATGATGTGGGTCCTTCCCCTGGTTTCCTCCTCCCGATGGACGCCCACTATTCTTCTAAAAATTCCCCACGAAAAAGAGAGTGCTAATTGTAGCTATCACAAAGTGTTTTTCCATCATCGCAGAAATTTAATTCCTAAATTTGAGTCAATGCACACGCAGAGGCAGAGACCAAGTAGAGGTAGGAGTGATGATGGATCCACGTAGCAATTCATTCTAGCAAGGAAAATTTAAATACACATCAAGAGAATAATCCTATAATTGGCAGATCCACTTCAAAATCTTGAAAAGCTTATTTTCAGCCTCTTAAAGCTAACTGATGCAACACCTTCCTGTGAGAACACCATGTAGCCCAGGCACTTGTCTCCCATACCATAGAGTTACCACAAAATGCATTAGTTCTCACTTCAGGGTTTATTCTCTTACGTTTTTCCAGGAACAATGTGGGACTTCTTT
Source organism: Theristicus caerulescens (assembly GCA_020745775.1). Lineage (NCBI taxonomy): Eukaryota > Metazoa > Chordata > Aves > Pelecaniformes > Threskiornithidae > Theristicus > Theristicus caerulescens. Next base: position 120,444,571 of record CM036559.1, on the reverse strand, counting down.
TTGTCCTCAGAAGAAATAAGGTGCTTAGCTGAAATCTCAGTACCTGTTAAGACTTGGAAGTTTGTGCTGACTTGTGCTAATCAAAGCTGCACAAGACGCTCAGGCGTGTAAAGAAAGGGCTAGAACAGAGAACACCCCCATGCCACTGTATCAGTTAATGGTATGACCTCATCTGCAATATCAAAGGCAAGGCCACATCTCAGAAAGATCTAAGAAAATAGTAAGAACAATCAGGACCTTGAAAAATCTCTCACAGAACTGACTTTAAAAAAAAAAAACAAACTTGCAGAACTGTCACATGACAGAGACGTTAATTCAGAGAAAATTGGACAAAGAATGATAAGCCCAGAGAGAACACGTCTGTTCTTCTTGACTCAAGACCTGAAAGAAATCAGTGTTAGCTGATCACCACTCATAATAAATCTTTCATTTAGGAGCTAGCACTAGGCTCCAAGAGCAAGCCCAGGGAGCAAACAGGAATGCACTAGCACCGACAGCGACTGATCTGAGGACAGGTTGTGGGACTGCAGTTGCACTGGCAATACCAACACAAGAGGCTGTCCACAGGTAGAGGACAGATCTCCATCCCACCTCCCAGGCTTGTCCTCCAGCATCAAATACTCCCAGGAATGAAGAGAGAAATGGTTAATGCATTAATTCCTCTAGGAGAGATGAAGTCAATCTGTATTAGTGGAAACTGCCCCTTTCTCCATATACCCTAATGCGAGTAGGACCATGGGAATGCATTTTCTCTAGGTCTGCTTACCACTGACAAGCAGTCACTCAAGTGTAAAGGCAAGAACCAGCTTTATGCCTACACACAACTGCATCACAGCCACTCACACCACCTCTGCAAGAGCAAGCTTTAGGTGAAGCATGGCAGGCTTCTGCTGAATTCAGGCCCCACAGAGCTGATGCAGGTTAAGAGCAAGAAGCATTTTGCCAGCAGAGGCACGTGGTCACACTTGGCCTGCAGTGCCTTTATTCTAAATAAGTAATTCTCTGCTTTACCATCTCTCCTTAAACACTACTCTAAAATGAAAGGGGAGCAGCATTTGTTCCAACCACAGCAGAACTTCAGTTTGCTTAGAAATGAAAAAAAAAAAGAGGAGGAGGGCAGGCTGTGAAGAAACCACTCTGCAAATTACAGGAACTGTGGCACAGCAAGGAAGCACGGGCTTCTAATGGCCTCCAGTAAACAACACATATGCATCGTCTGCCTGAAAAATGTATCATGAAGCTAAGTAAACATTCCTCTGCAGACATTATTTTTGATTGAGGTACAGAGGCCCCATTGGACGGGGAACCAGACAAATCCAGGAGGGCAGGAATCCCTACCCAGACAGCTTACAATTCACACAGACAAGGTGACAAAAGGAGGGAAAGAGTCACAAGACACAATCACGCTTACAAGGAAAACACGTTGAGCCAACTTAACCACTGGGAAGGAAAGACAACCTCGATTCTAGAAAAGAAATGTTGCTTCGTTCTCTACTTGTAATTCTCAAGTGTTGAAAAACTGTGAAAAGGCAGCTGAGTTCTGCATCAGAACTGGAAAAAGAAACCCACTTATGCAAACTTCAGTAAAAAAATTAAATAAGGAATAAAATAAGTTTGTGTAAAATTTATTTTTTATAATATTATACAGTTACAGTTGTAGCGGTATTTGCAATCTTGTGTACATTTGTATCAATGAATCACTTAGCCTCAGCCTAAAAATTGTGCTTTCTGTGTGTTGGAGTAACTTAACACCCCAACTTCACAGGGGAAAAACTTCAGACCTATTACATACTTCTTTACCCAGACATGTTCTGAAGTTTACTTTTTGTATCCATAGGTAAAAAGTGTAAGCTATCATTAGATTACACATAAACTATTGATTCATTTTCAAATCTTAATATTGGCTAATGAGCTGCCTTTAGAAAGAAACATTCATGTTCTTGCCACTTATGAACAGGTGGACTTTCTGTTATTAATTATGGACTACTGAGACAACACTCACGGGACAAAAAAAATTATCATGGTTGTCAAAGGAATTAGTTTTGCATTTAGAGGTTTTTATGCAATTTTACTGTGTTTAGATTTTACAAAAATGCACAACTACAGCTGGGAAATGCTAGAAGTCGTTACTAGAATGTACCAATACCAACAGTTTTATACTCAGGGACGTTTTTTAAAGCAAAGGTATATCAGCAAACCCCTTGGTTTCATAAGAGGAACATACAGATAGCTTTCAAAACTCTTGTGACACTGAACTAGAACTTTGAATTTATAATTAACTAATCTAATAACAGAATTAAAAGAGCCTTGTTTGGACCTTTTTATGTCAGAGCAATTTATTGTGACAGAATATTATCTTTATGAGCTTGTAGATAGCAATCTTCCTCTGAAAGAAGATACTTCCAAGGGTTCAGTGTTTACAAACAAGCAGGAGTTCTCAAGAGAGAACATCTCTCATATATACATACAACAGAAAAAAAAAGGATATACAACTGGCAGGTTGAGGATTTCACTTACTTAAAGCACTTAAAAGAAAATGGAGTTCCTTTGAAAATTCATCTCCAAGTGTGGGTTGCAGAGTCAGCTTTTTGAAGATTAAACAACTTTATAAAGAAGGAAATAATACGGTAGAGATTAACTTCAATTTCACCTGTTTGACTTTGGGTCCTTTCATGCTTTGGCTACACAAAATTTGACATTAACCTGAAAGCTGACATCATTTTACCATATCCAAACTCACAGGAGCAAGAAATGTCCTCTGAAGGAGGCCACAATATACACATATATATTTCTTTTTTAAGACGAAACATACATACCCTTAAATCTGGAGAGAAGTTGTCTGCCGAGGTGGAGACTGAGTCAGACGATATAGCAGAAGCAGATTTGGTGTGAGCAGAATGGTCCGAGTGAGAAGTGGAAGCGCTATGAAGAGAAACACCACAGTGTGTCAAAACCATGCTCAAGAAGGCTCAAAAGCCGACAAGTACGGCCACTTGCTTACAGTCATATCAGGCATTTTTCATTATTTCCACCCTCTCCATTCTCAGTTATTCACCCCTCAGCAGCGGTTTAAGAGAACCTGTTTTACTCGCCGCTGCCACAGATTACCAAAACGCGCACAATTCATTACCAAATCTCAGCTCAGACTGAGCCAACGTTACCACAATCACACACTTGATCAAATCCTAAATCACAGAAACTAAGGGCCTCCATTTCAGGCTTTCAGATGGGAGATATTAGTGCGCTGCAAGGGGATGAAAACAGACAGACTCCTGAACGCACGCCAGCACAATTCTAACCGCAGCTTTACAACGGTGGAAGAAACTCAGAATAAAAACTTTCCATCACACATAACTTTCCTCCTTCAGGTATAAGTACAACCCTCAGGAGAATTAAAAAGACTCTCAGCATACCTCTCTGGTGATACAAAGTGCGATTTGCTAAATAGCAAAGCAAAACAGTTATTTTCTTTTTCTATACAGTTTTTCTAGTACAGCTGTAAGCAATTAAAATAAGCTTATTTTACAGCATTTTTATGCTGCGACCTCTCCTACAACCATAATTGCTTAAAATTAGCATTTGATAATAATGCTCTTAAAACCCCAGATGACTGTAAAGAAAGTTCCTCCGTGGTACAACATTACTCCCTGAAGCCACAGTACAGCAGCGAATGCTACCTGCGCCAATTAATTCCCACACTCTTACCGATCCCAGAAAGGTTTTACCTGGGTGTAAAGACCCTTTTAAGGATCAGCTATCAGGCCTGCAAGCCTAGCCTTGGCCAAAGCAGAATACCAGCAGGAGTACTACTGTCACTCCTTCTATTAATTAGACATGTGACAACCTAGAAACAGCTATAGCTGAGCTTCCAAAGGGCCTGGAGATCTGTTAATTGTCTGAAAATTATTTTGCTGCTGGTAAATAGCCACCGAAAGGCCAAAATGTTCCATTTTTATTTCTATTCTTTGGAGTTTGGCAAAGTATTGCACAGGCAGTGTTAAAAATATGAAGGACTACAGCAAAACTGGGCTCTTGCTGGGAGTCAGTCCTTTCTCTCCAAGGATTAAAGAGCATTGGCAACTCTTTCATCCTATGAAGTAGAAACTTAGAAATGAAACCTTTGGGAACAGTAAAAAATTATTTAAAATAAATGATACGGGTGTGCCAATTGAATAGCACAATTCCACTGAATGCATTTGTTGTACACGGTTCAACAGCTAATTACTCAGCTTTCCAACTTGCTCAGCTCTTGCAGTGTTGCTGGGTAAACTCATGCCATTTCGGATGGAGAGCGGCGCTTGTGCACACAACGCTGCTCACACTGCAACAGCCCCAGAGTCTCCATCCCAGGCAGAAAATAATCTTACACTAAAATAACAAGAGCTGAATCTGCAAAGCCTCCTCTTCTTACCGATCAAAGGGCCTCACACACATACACTGAATTTGTGTACAGTTTCACATTACAACAAAATTGATATAAAGTGTACGCTGCTGCTGAACAGGCTGCACATGTTCCCCGCTCTTCTTCCTCCTCTCAACCTGGGCTGCACACCGCTGCCATCTCTGTTGCACTGGACAAGCATCATGGGATGCACATTTCAATTTGCTGATCTGCCAGGGCAGTAAACTATTAATAAACATGAAGAGAGTCTTCTGTTGGATAATTGGGCTGATTGGATTCATTACATGGCCATATAAATCATCAGATGCAGTGCACGGAGAAGGAGGGAATCTGTATCTGGAGATGATGAGGAAGGCTGAGAGCACTTCTGCGCACAGCAGCCTGCAGGCATGCTAAATTAGGCTTAGCACTAAACCACATTTTTACGTTACTTCACTTAAACAAGCTCAGACCCCTGGACGTGTTCCCTTGAAACTCTTTTCAGCCTGATTTCTGCACGGTCAGCCTTCATCTTCCAAGCGTTCCCCCTCACGTTTGCAACTGTTTAATTAATTTGATTTTTAAAAGCGTGTAAAAAAAAAAAAATCACATGTAATTTAATCATTCCACAAAGCAGCACCAGTTTACTCTAGAGCAATCCATAAGGAGGCAGTACTTAAAGTTATCAGCGAAGAGCAAGCAGATACTGTAGATGCCTTTATCGCTGGGTGACAACTCTGACTCCTGTCCCTGGGTCCCCACCTGGGTCTCCAGCCGGGGGAGCCAGAGGCTCAGAGTAAGCCTCCGGAAGCTATGCCTTCGAGCTCCCTCCCCTTTCAGGGCCCAGAATTGTGTGTATTTAAATGCATTTTACAGGTCAGCAGTACAGCTGAGCTTACAAGTCATTTAGCAGAGGTGTAAATAAGCAAGCAAGGGGCACACCAGCAGCTAAGCTGGCCTGTGCGCACCACACAGGACAGCTTAACTCACTGAGCGAACATTGCTAAACCACTGAGCACGGTAACCTGTTAATAGAAGCATTTGCATCAAGAATTTCACATCCTTTAGTCACAGAAAAGGGAGCTGGAAAGGCTGGAAAGGTTTAATGGAGTGTGCTAGCCTCTCTGCCCCCAAGCTTGGACAAGCTACACCCGAACAACTCCCAAGACCTGTCTGTCCAACCTGCTCTTAACAGCTCCCAGGGAGGGAGAGTTAGGAAGGGATCAAAGGATCAACATTTCACCAGTTTTTCTGCTTACACAACTTGTCTGCCCTCCTACATTCTCAGCGTCTACCTAATACACAAGCAGCAATTATCTAATCATTGTTGACCAAAGATTTTTATGAAATTGTTAATTAATTTCACTTCAGCAGGCTGAGCGGCAAACTGCTTTACGAAGGGGGGGAAAAAAAGAAAAAGAACCATAATCCACAGCACATCTGAGCTGTGAAAGTGTTTTGTGTTTGTTGATCACGCTTGGCTTCAAGTGGGTTTTAATGAAGAAAAGCATTTGCATTTTAGAAGTGGATTTTCAAAAGCTCCCCGCACCAGCGTCCCTCCGCTCCCGCACAAGCCACCGGTGAAGCCTCCCTCCAGCCACAGCAGCGCGAGCTTTTGGGCAGCGTCGCCTGCACATACAGCGAACAATACCGCCTGGGTTATGCGGCTCTGCACCGTATGCATAGGTTGCATATGTTTGGCTTGCTGCCTCTGTTCTCCTCATCCATCATTTATAGAGAGCTGAGATGGAACGAAGGAGCAGACAACCGAAACGCCGCTGGCTTGCAGCTCCCTCCTCTTATCGTCGTCAGGCAGTTGTGCAGCTCCAGCTCCGCTGCTTTGCAAACTAATTAAACTGATGTCCCTGCACGCACATGAGAAGTTTATTAGCTTCAGTGGTTTAGTCAATCTTGAGCTCTCCTCTGCTGCCAATACAAAAGGAAAGATCCTCAAACCACATGGTTTCATATGCCTTTGGGTGGGGAAAGGGGGAGAGCATCCAGGAGCCGACACACAAACTCGGAGCAAGGAGACCAGAGCTCCCTCCGTGCTTTGCCACCAGCCCTTCTGCATCATCTTGGGCAAATCATTTACTCCTGCTTCTGTCATTGCTTCTGCACATTACCCCAGCTCTTGCCAATGTTAAGTTAAAGCTGCCTCGTACAATGCTTTTGGTGGCATGACGGGGTACTTCTGGTGTCAGTCTAAAATGCTGAAGACCCCCCTGAGGATGCTCTGCTCTCACAGGGACGTACCTCCTCTCCATTAAGACAACACAGAGCAAACCTGAGTGACGGCAAGGGCACGACAGTCAGATGTAACGGCTGGGTTCGGGGGCACCTGACAAACACCTGAGAACACAGGTAGGTTTGGCCAGATTTCAGCGAGGGTTAAAAATCACTGGAGCTGTACCAATCACTGCTAGCTGAAGGTCTGGTTCAATACAACTTAATAAACGTGCGCAAAATAACGATGTTATCTCTGAACCTCATTAAGGTTCTAGGAAACAACATATACTCAGGTTCACAAAATACTGTGAGCTCTTCCTACAGGAAAGAAAGTGAGTGCAGATGTTCCTGTGAGGAACCTGTGAAGGCCAAGGACCTGCTGGAGCATTTCTCTTCCCATGCTTCAGGCCCAGGCAGGCCCGCACGTTCTTGCTGACGGGTGTCTGCGTTAAGTGCCAAAAGAGACCCTACAACAGTTCAAAAGCATCTCCAGGGAAAGCACCTTACTCCTGTGGCTGCCATCTCCGTTTACTGCTCTCCTTCCTTCCTCCCTCCCCGTGCAGAAGTGGGAAACAGGTTTAGGATGCAATTAACACTCATATGCATCTTTCATCTTAGTAATTACTTCTATTATTTAAATGTATTTCTTATGGCGAGGTTTTGAATGATAAATGAGTCCAAATGAGAGCTGTCAGCACAATGGTCTGGTACAGTATCTGCACGCAGTATTAACCCCTTGGCTATATGGAATACATATATGCAACTAATAAGAGAATTACAATGGAAACCAAGCACAATGACTCAACTCCTGATAAAGTGTTCAGTTATTATCAGGACCATCCCACAACATGCCAGATGGTTTTCAAACATAATTCAGACTCAAGACAGATGCCCTCCGGTGATTCTTGTTCAGGCAATTGAAAGGTATTGCTGCATCTGTAGCAGAATTGAAGGTATGCCAGTGTGCTTAGCTTAAACTGTCAACAAAGATGTAAAGAAGCTGCAAACACAAGTGTCTGAGACATGCAAACTTACCCTGTTAAACTATGAAGGTGCAGGGGTAATATTTTTGGGGAAAGCAGTGATAAAGTCTTAAGCCATTTCAAAAAGTGCCATTAAACGGCATCTGCCAAAGCTGTCTGAGGCAATCTCTACCCTCAGACCCCTGCAATCTAAAAAACACAGTGTATAGGACAGCCAAGGAAAAGAAATAAAAAATTGTAGTTGCCATTTGTTTTGCCAACTGTTACAGAAAGATTTTGAATTTCAAGTTATTGCTTTCCTAGAGTAGATAAGCAACAGTTTTCTCTGGAAGGAGAAAGCACGAGTGCAGCTTCTGAAGACGGCAATTTGACGGCACGAGGGTTCGACCGCAATACAGTGATCTCAGGTCAGGTAGAAGATAAGCTCAGAGATGCAAAGGAAGCACCCAAATCAAACTGTAAAGCCCTGCAGCTTACACCTGATGCAGACAAATGCACCGTTTATGCAGGAATGTACCCTTACCCCTATTGCAGGAAATTTAATACAACATTCTTTGTACTCCAAAAAGAGGGTGTTTTCCTTCCCTGTCCCCACCCTCCACAGGAAGGAAAACTCCTAGGAGATCTCTATGAACAGCTTTCTGTGAACGTCAGCCTAAGGACAACCACACCATGCAACCTCTTCTCTTAGGCTATGTCACCCAAGAAGAAAATCAGGACAACCAATGTCACATAAAACTTCACAACAACTTGTGGCAAAACTTGAGACAAAGGTCATGACATTACTTTAAGGGATGGTCTGGCTGAACCATCCCAGCTTGTCATTGCTGAGAACAGTCATTTCCAAGCAGGCATCTTAAAGGTGTGCCTCTTTCTGCTCAGCAAGAACATAAAAAATAAACACATATTTTATTAATATATACATATATCCTTCTATTACACTTCTGTTCAGCAAGAACATATATGCCTTCCTAAAGGTAAGAAACAATCCTATGCAGAAAGGGACTGGCTACGATGAGGGTGGTGAGGCACTGGCACAGGTTGCCCAGAGAAGCTGTGGATGCCCCATCACTGGAAGTGTTCGAGGCCAGGTTGGATGGGCCTCTGAGCAACCTGATCTAGTGGAAGGTGTCCCTGCCCATGGCAGGGGCGTTGGACATAGATGACCTTTCAAGGCCCCTTCCAACCCAAACCATTTTATGATTCTATGGGCAGCAACTCCCTGAGAAACTACTGTTAATTTCTGAAGACACTTTTTCAGACTTTGAAAACTGAGGAAGAGACCTTTGTCTTGCTCAAAAAAAAAAGGCAACAAAAGGGAAAAAAAAAAATAAATAAAAAAAAAAAATCCGTGACTGGGAACCTCTGTCTGAGTTTAACACCCAGAACTCTGCAAAAAACTGATGGAAGAAGAACACATCTCTGGAAAATATGCCATTTTTATTTACAGCATATACATTGTGCTCAAGGACACCTATTTTTTTGTACCAACGTCTTAAAATACTGACCTGGCTCACTCCTATAAATAACACAACCAAAATGCAGTCAGCAATGATAAAGTCAGCTCTGCAGCACCTTCTCTATGAATACTCCTTCCCTGCCAGTACAACAAGTAGCTGCTTCATTGCTTGCAGAGGTGTGCCGACTACTCAGACCCTAATTCGCATGAGCTGCTCACACCATTTCTTCTGTATCAAACTGAATGTTTTGTTTCAATAGCCACTGAACTGACATGGAAAACAGATGATAAAATGCACCACTGGGCGATACAGTTTCAGCCGCAGAGGTCATAAATGAGAAAAACACTGCAGAGGGCAAATTTCCATTTCCTCTCTTCCTGTTTTTTTAAAAGTTTCTCATTATGTACATTGCCAAAATTAATCAACGTGAAAACTGCAAATTAATGATGACTAGTGGCAAATACCATTTAATTTGGAAGCTTCAGATGCCAAGAGAGCAGGATCCAATTGGTTCAGATTTACAGCAGAGCCATGAATAGGAGCACCTGCAGCACTTGGGCACTTCTCTTAAAAGTATAATGACGTGGAGGTATCGAGCACTCCCCGCTCGCTTCCCAAATTCAAGCCGACAACTCTCCCTCCTCGATACTTTCAACACTCCTGTTTCTTTCAGAGAAGGAAAAAGAAATACTGAAAAACCTTCTGGGTCACATCAGAGCAGAGGGAGACAAATCGGTGCTTGTTCCCCATGAATATGACTTTGTCCTAGCTAGCACTGGCTGAACTGGCCTGGGAAATCCAGCTGCTGCCCACATCAGGCTCTCCCATTTACAGCAGCTCTCTGTGGATCTGTGCTGAGGCTAAGCGGTCCCCATAGTCCTTATCTGCATACATATATACCTAAGTGTACTCAGAAGTCCCTCATACACCCCTCTTTGGGCAAGCACTTGAAAGCACGGCTGACATCTGACCGAACCAGGGCCTTGCAGCAGGAGCTGGGCGCTCTGCGCTGGCTTCCACTCCACCACAGGGCTGTAACAGGCTCTGCCGCTGTAAATTAAGTTTTAGCGTCTGAAGACCATCTCTCCCAGGACAGGAATCCCACAGTGCTCAGCACTGCGCATGCCCGTAATAACAGGCAGCCCCTCTCCCGAAGAGCTTACATGACGGACAAAGGAGTAGTATCTCCAGCGAGCAGTGACTAGATCTTAATTCTTCACAGCAAAACAGAAAATCAAACCAGGCTTATTCTAGTTACAACAACAAGTACCAAAGGAAACTACCTATAGCATACATGAGATGTGTCCTTACCCCCTCCGAACGCTCAGTACACTCTTTTTAGGCACAGGCAGGAGACAATTGCTACATTTCAGAAGTACATGGAACTCACAGTTTTTCTAAACATTTGAAGAACTCACTTTAACCTCTGCTTGACCTGTAACAATCTCAGAGGGGGAAAAAAAAAAAAGCCATAACCAAATATGCTTTTGAAGGAAAGAAAAGCACCAACTGCCAGGCTTCCTCTGGCATTCAGAGGAGGCAGACAATTATATAATATAATAATGTACCCTCTCCATTCAAAAGGGCTGGCAATGGCAGAGCTTAACAACATCTGAAAAAGAAGCCATTTCAGCAAACAAATCATTGTGCATGTGTGTGACAGACCTAAAATAGCCCCCCACGCCACTTGCCTGAATGAAAAAGATTCACTTCTGTTGCCAAGCAAAGCCGGGTCTCAGTCCAACTTCAATGTTCCAAGGGAGGAAAATGTCATTTTTTAAAAGTTGATCCTTCTAAGTAGCATCCTGAGCTGAATATATAGTACATGTTTTCCCATGAGCCATAAAGAGAATGTCCTATATTTTGACCGTGAACAAGCTTTTCTAGGAATGCAAATTTTGCTCTCAATAGTTACACAATGGACTACAGTGTCACAAGCACTGTTCATGCTCCATTAGTCATTCTTTTATTTTTTTTTAAACAGAAATTCACAAAAGGCCTACAGTGTGTGTAGAGCACTTGCTAAACAATAGGCTGATTGTTTAAAATATTTGCAAGATTCCGAGAATAGAAGGCCAACACCCAAAGACAAACCAATATGCAGCACGTAATTAATAACAGCGAGCAGCCCACAGTATCATGCTTTCATGAGTCAAACAATCCAGAAGGTAAAAAACAGGAAGAACAGCAGCTATCAGAGGCCTGAACCGATGTCCGCTGATCAGCACATGGAAGATAACTACAAAGTGATCTGTCTTCATGAGAGGAACAAATGGGGAGTTAGGTTTCTAACAAGCTCCAGGCTGGTATGGGATGGTGCTCAGCTGCAAGGAAGAAAACAGAAGGAAAAAAAAAAAAGTATATTTTTCAAGAAGTTGTTAGACTTCTGCAGGGAACTGACATTTTACCTCTGCTTCACCAACTAAATTTCAGCCCATATCTACAGAGTCTAAAATTAGTTACTACCTCCTGAAAGCAGGCTAATAATCCAGTACTTTGGTCTGATTCCAGTTCCTAATGGAAATGTTTGGCTTGCAAAATCCACCACTAGCACAAGCACCTTCCCTTGCAGCATTAGGAGTTTGGGCAGTGAGTGGTGGGCAAGGCAAGCAACCCACCTCCTCCAGGTGAGACACAATGGAAAGGCAGCCCAGTCGTTCTAGCTGTGCTTGGAAGAAAGGTTTGACAGACTTCCCGGGGATGGTGCGCACGTCTGGGTCTGTGCTCCAAAGTTTTGGGGTTTCCAATCACCAGGACAGACCCTTAGCACCAAAAATAAATTAGGACTATAATGCGAAGAGGGGTTCAAAACACAACCTTGCTTACCGTCAACACAAACAAGGTTGCCTGCTAGAACACTGCTCCCGCCCACTCATTTCTGCGCCTTCCTACGCATTAGGTTATTGCTATGCTTTTTGGGATCATTTGGAGTTGTTCAGAAGGAGCCAAAGCCTTTGTTTTCAAATATAAGATCTTGCAGAGGGCAGGACTGAATTAGAAGTGAAGATCCCCCTGCTCCAAGAAAACAGTATTTCTAGGTCAAAAAAACATGGCTGAGGGAGAGAAGTTCCAGCACCCAGGCTTCAGATGGTTGAAGAAGTGCTGCAGTGTGACAGAGCGAAAGCCATTAGGGAGATCACTGACTGACGGACGGCTGGCAGTGATCTCTCGGGCCGTGGTGAATCAGCACATGTCCTGACCTGCAGCTTTCTCCCCCAAAGAGCCCAGGCAGCAGCCTGGGCAGACCACAGCCAAGGGGCTCTCCATGCAGCATGACTGCCTCTAGCAAAAAGGCAACTCCAGAATCCAAACCCAAGTGTTTCCTGGTGCTACAAGACCACCCGTGTCTCTTAGCCCTACCTGTGGAAGAAGCTGATTCCAGGGCTCAGGACATTTTGTGGCAGAGAAGTAAGAGACCTGGGTGGTGCTGCCATCTCCTACATCAGAGCAACCTCGGATTTACCACTGCACCCCACAGGAGAAAGAGGGCTGGCAACACCTAACTGTCTCCACAGGTACTTTGAATGCAGACAAAAGTCATGATGGAAAACCTACACACAGTTCAAAACCACTCTTGCAGTTTACCAATATTTATATTTACCATATAAACTTCCACTCCCTTCCTCTAAAATACATTAAGCCAGAGAAAAACATGCAGGTAAAGACATGATCAGGATTTTGATGCAAATTCAGACAGTCCCATGACAAGCTGCAATAACAACTCCAGAGTCTGAGAGCAACGAGAAGCAGGAAAAAAATGGAAACCAACACAGGATATCAAATCTTCTGTTTGCTTGTTGGGTTGTTTTGTTTTTTTTTTTTTTTTTTTTTAAGAAAAAAACCTATTAACTTGATCAAGGAAAGAAATAGAAATAATACCTACATTAGTAAGTACTCACCTTAGGACAGAAAGGAAAACTGGATAAAAAGACAGATTCTTCTCTTCTACTATTTGTATTCTGGCAGTGCCTTAATTTCTAGTTATATACTAAGAACCAGTTATATATAGTTTAACCAAATATGTGTATACTTCCCAGAGTTCATGTGCTGTCTCAGTTTTTCTTTAGATTCCTACCTATTTCCCTATTTAAAAAACACCTTAGTTAGAATGTAACACATATTGTTAAATGTTCTGATTTTCTTTCAAACACACACCACACAACACCCTCACCCCAATAAACCAAACACCCACAGGAATTAAAAATACCAGCGATTTACTCATCAATGACATTACTTGTTCCATCCTGGGAAAAATCAGAGGAAGGACAAAAGAATGTAGAAATACAGCCAATCTGGAGAGTCTTGTATCACCTAGCAAAACTGACGTGGTGTAACACCTTGATAGGCTTTCACAGACGCTATGCAGCTGCGTGCTCTGCCAGACTCAGCTCAAAAAAGGATTGGGAACAACTATATTCTGTTGGCAGCCCAGCCCCTGCATGAAATTGGTCCCTAGCAGAGTCCCAAGGCTAAAGTAAGTCAAGTATTCAATAATTTGGGGGCTTTATTTCCAGAAATTCAAGCTAAGACAACACAGGATGTTTTCAGAAACGTTGTGCACCTGTATCGTGTCACAACTTCCAGAGAGCTCAGCATCTTTGAAGATTGTGGTCCATCAGTCAAAGTCCACAGGTTCAACACTCATACCTGGGACCAGGTTTCCCTACGAACTCAGTCCTGTTTATTCTCTAAATACAAAGCTCCGTTTCCAAAGTGCTCAGCAGCCATTGATTTCTATACGGATTTGCCAAAGAGCTCTGCACACTCATTCACCCCACTGGCCAGTTGTAGGGTACACGTTGAAAACAAAGGCCTTTCAAATTCTTCCACCTTACAATGAGATGAAGCACGTTTAGTTTGTAAGCTCATCTGAAGATTTTCTGTACATCAGTTCTTGTGCATCCGAAATGAGGGCTAATCTTCTAATATCACCCACAGCCACTCCCTCCTGCCACTTCTGCTTTCTCAAGCAGAAATCAGCATATGCAAAAACCAAAGTAACTCGAAGAGGAGTAGGGTCAATGGGGTTTGGATGGTTCAGCTCCTGATGGTGGATACCACAGGTGTCCGCGCTCCCACTTAGTCAATGGAAACCCAGGCAATGGAGTCTAGCCAACAATTCAGCTCTCCCACAGTGGACACTTAGCTTTGTTCAGTTGAATTACTTGCGGGGTGTATTGGCTCTTCTGAGGGTAGGGAAGTTTTAGGTACCTACTTCACATGGAGATGTGGCAATCTGAACTAGATTCTGCCCTGGTTTCCAGAAGTTGGCAGAGAAGTTTGTATTTGCTCTTTGTTTTCAACTGAACTGCAACTTTTGCAGACACCAGAGAAAGCACAGGGAAAGAAGGAAATGCAAAAATGAGAGAATATAATGTATTTCTCCAACTTGAGAGAAGCCTTGTCCAAGAGAATCTGCACATATTCGTGACATCTTTCTCATCTAGCTATTCCTTATGTTGAAAAAGGAACAAGCTTTTTCTGTAATGGAAAAACTGACATGGCCTCCCTTCCCATCTCCATCTTTGTTTAAATGCAAAACTTCCCATAAGTTACTACTTTCACTCTTCTGTCAAACATGGGTAAAGTTGTCCAAATGTTACAAAAACTTTTAGTGGACAAACTAGACAGATATACACACATATTATGTTAGGAAACCAGCCTACAAATCTCTGCTCTCTCCTCAGCTGCAAATAGATTTAGTTAATATGTAAAAAAGAGGAATGACATGAGTTAAGAAATAGCTCCTTCCTTTTTTGGAGTGGAGAACAACCCAAACTCAATGCACTTTTTGCCCCTACCGCAACGATGGGGAGTGAGTTCTGCGTAGGTGGTCACATCTGAATTACTCACTGTAGGCTCTCCTTACTGTCACCAGGGAGAAACTGAGATGACTCACTCTTCCCCATTGTCTACAAAAAGAAACCCAGAGACTAGCAGAGATCTGTATCACTCCAGTGAGATGAGACAAATCTCATCCAGGGTGCCTGTATTTTCTTTATGCAAGGTGGAAGCAGAAAGCAGAAGCAGAAGGTAGAATCTAGAAACAGAAGATGTTTTAGGAAAGAAAGATGAAAGATTTCCCTCCGTGGTGCTGGAGGCAGCAGTGATCAGCAGAAGCTGTACCCCAGCAGATGGTAACAAGCGAAGGGCCAAGACTACTCTGCTGGCGCAAGTCCTGAGCACATCTACAAACAATCCCGCCACGTTGTTCTTCTCGCACCCCGGCGTTTAATGACCATTCTGGTAGCATGCTTCTTCGCCATTGAGGAAAGTCTTGGGAAGCACTCTCTCATGAGGTGTGGGGGCTGTCCACTAGACTGGAGGACATAGTGTGAATTTTCAAGAACAGCCTATTCCAAAAGTCAACTTGGGTAAAATACAAGCAGAAGATCCCACATTTTTCATTTCTTCATCAGAGGTGTTCTACTTACAGATGAGATGCTGATAAGTTCTGATTTGTTAAAGGTATCCCATCTGCTGGTTAAACCAACCTCTACTCTGATGACTGATTTTGACAGCCATCCTTCAGCAGCTCATCTCTGGTACTGCTGGTTTCAGTGACCACCCCTACCTTCAGCATCTGCTCCTCACAGCAGCCAGACAGCCCCTATAATCTTCTGTACGTAACCAACTCATTCACAGGCTCCAGCTCTTTCATGGGCAGGTTTAGCTGAAAGTCGATGAGGCTAATCCTACTACTTATCTATGCAGTCTTTCTCTTTGAGAAGACCACCACCATTTTATAGCAGTGATATCAACTGAAATCAACAATGGATTTATTAACACAGCAATAAAAATTGCATTATTTTCACTAAAGGCAGGAGGTATGAACGAGGCTCAGAATGGTTCAGGAGCTCAGTAATTCAGATATTAGTGCTTTTTGTGCCGGGGGGGGGAAAAAAAAAACCAAACACCAAACACTTTGCTCACAAGACACCAAGCAATGATCAGATGTATACTCACTCCACCAGTTAAATTTTTGTTCAGAAAAATATAGTTGGGTTAACCTTTAGCTCTGTCATTCAGTACTGCCATTGCTCTTCATAGGCCATAAGCTTTGTACTGAATTTTCAAGGCCTCCGGACTGAGGTTTGTTACTCTTGCTTTGCCTGAACTTTTCTTGGCCTGCCTGCAGCTTTGTTTTACTTGTTTAGTTGTTACTGTGATTTCTGTAATTGGCCAGGTGTCTATATCTGCTTTGTTTTCTCTTTGTTTGTGTGTGGTACAACCACAGTTTTGCACAGATAGCAGTAACAAGCAGTTATTCTATATAGAATGAGATATTTACCACTAACGTAATGAGTTTGTATAGAGAAATACAACAGCCTGGTATGATACCAGAGGCCTGGAGAAGTGGAGACATGGGATGTGTCAGAGGAGTACAGGCGTAGGATGAGAAGAGATGAGGCACAGGCTTGGCACTGGAGACCATAGCTATAAATGACTCACCAATGGTCAGTTAAAGCAATGCAGACCTGGAGCTGGACAAAACTCGTTTTAGGGGTAACAAAGAGAATAAAGAAATAGTATCTAATACCCATAAAAGCAACCATACATAGCAAAAATCAGATGTAACATGGAATTGCAGACCAATGAAGAAAGAGATAGGTGTAAAGTTGTTTTACCAAACATATTAAAATGATCCCAGGTGGATCCTACAGTAAGGAATGAAGAAACCATCAATATGAACCTCATACTTCTCCCAACAAAGGACTCCAGATGCTGACAACTTGCTGTAACACCCACCACCACCAGAATAAAATCAGCAACCTTGGGACCCAGAGGAGCAAGGGAGGGGTAAGCGTAACACCATGAAGAGGGGTAGAAACTAAGAACTCTATGTATGTCAGTTTAAACTGCATTACTATTCTTTCTTTTTCTGTAATAATTGCATCTGGACTAATAATGATTAGACTTTCAAAATTTCAGTTACACTAACAATAAATTCTTTACTATATAAAGATGTGCTGCCTTTTTGCCTGTGAACAAAATTTTGAGTGTAACACTTTGTATGGGCAAGCAGTCTCTTTACATCACAGTAAATAAATCCAGATAAAATCGTTGGTTTATTCTAAACAGGTGTTGCCCGTCTTCCCAGAACAAAGAAAAAAAAATCCATAAACTTGTGTTTTTCTAACTAGTTCAGCAGAAATATGATCACATACCCACACCTGAGCCAGATCAAATTTGAACCACTGGGTGACCTAACATTAATGACTCTGGAGCCATGGTCAGAAGACTACAGAAACGCCAGATCTGTAAAGTGGGAGCATTTGTACAGAGCTAACAAAATGACTAGAACATCACCTTGAAGGGGTTATGGACTAGAAAACTGCTAACGCTTTCTCTTCATCAAATATATCAGAAAGCAATGGAAAACAATTCATGGAGCAGAGAGGCAAGAGAGAAGCAAGGAAAAGAGCTACCTTGAAGTCACTGGAAAATTACTGAGTGAGAACACTGTCTGGCAAAAGAAACTACAGATGGTAGGAAAAGGAAGAACAAATACTTGAAAAGTTCCACTGATTTTTTGTTGTTATCTTTAACTGATTTTTTCTTCAATTAGCTCCCAGCTACTGGGGCTGCAAAAGAGCCACATGTTTTTTAGTTAAAAATTAAGATGGGGGTAATTACCGTGACAGTGTCTCTTCTGTATTCTCACTTCCCTGGCTTATCCCAACCACCTCTACAAACCAAGCCCTTCATTACCTTCCTGTCATCCTCTTCTTCATGGTGGAATGGGCTTCCCATGGACAAATAACAAGACCATTTTTTTCATGTCCTGTTTTACAACTACACCTTGTGTATAACACCTTGTCAGAGTGACCTCTGGAAGGTTTCTGATGCATTTCTAATGTATGCTTGCTGGTATTTTCCTCAACTAAGCTTTCTGGTAATGTAAGCCCTTTGCTGTATGGATCGGGTCTCTTATTACACTACCCGATACCCTCAGCACTGAAAAATCGGTAACAGTAAAGCAGGTCATCAGGAAAAGATTCATGAAAAAGAAGCTGTGGACTATTGATTCTGCTGAGCCATTCAGGAGGTGTTATGACCTTTCCAAATGCAGTTCTTGCCTTTGTACACGAGCTATAAAAGAATTAGCAAAGGAAAGGAGATGATAAAACATCAGAATTAGATAACAAAATATGTTTGAGACAGGTGTTAACCTATAACTGAAGTCATAGCAGGAATACAATCACTTAACAGATAGGAATTGTGTAATATGACATCATCAGGTCATCCTCAATCTTAAAATTCAGGTTCTGTAATTGCGTCTCCATTGTAAATAGCCTGTAGTTAAGGAACTATATGTACAACTCAAAACTGTCTAGCAAATAGACTGTTAGTCAACATAACATTACCATTTCTCTTCAGAAAAGGCAGTGCTTGATGGGACCCAAGAGAGTCGTGTTCTGAGCCTAGCTTTACTCCTCACCAGCTGTCAGATCTTGCTTCACCTCTCCACAGCAGTTTTTCATCTCATCCTTAGACTTTCTCACTCTTTGCCCAATCTCTCAGCAAGGAGTCTCAGCACTTGACTGCACATCCAAGAGCTTAGTAAAATTACCCACCAGGCATTAGTAAAAATAGAGTAGTCCTGGCTTAGGCACATTTAAATAGTTGGTCTCTGGCTCTTCAACACAGAACTCATTGCCTTCTGTATCTGTATAGCAGCTAGAACCACAGCACCCCAAATTCCTGTGAGGCCTTTAAACAGCAATATAACATTAATTACAATACAAGAAACAGGCAAGTGTCATTTGTGTTTTATACTCTCAAATGGAAAATATCCTTAAAAAACAAACACATACACATTTATGGAATGGTCAGAGCCTGGACAAAGAGATGTGCGTGTGCAGAACAGAGGAAAACTTCTAGGACTGAAGGTCTCACGCTCCAAGAGAAGTAGGAACGGTTTCTGCTGAATGCAGGAGCAGAAATGTGCATGCCAAAGATTGCTACTAAAACCAATTCTCGAGTTCTTCAAAGGTAATGGTTTCTCTTCAGGAGTGCACTGTGTAAATTAAAAGCTCTAAAGTCTTTTTGACTGAATGTTACTTTCATTATTTTCTGCCCCAAATCCTCAGACTCTAATAAAAGATTCTCCTCACTTTGTAAACGTATATGCAGGCACAACTGCTCTTTATCTTCACAATATACAGTACACAAAAAACCTACCTCAGAATGGACTTCAGTTGCAAATAAGTATTATAAATTATCACTCACATATTAAAATTAACGATAATGAGCCTGTCTGGAGTTGCTAATTGGTTCTAGGCATAGTGTTAAGTTTCTCAGATGCAAAAAGCAGTTCATTATCAACACTCAGCCAGCAATATACTTGTCTTTAATGGCAACAACTGTTGAGAAATCCTGCTTCACACATATAAGAAATCAAATGCAGGAAGTGCACTCAAAGCCCATGAGGAAAATGACAGCTACTCACATTTCACTGAACACCAGAACTGGCAAAAATCTTCCCTTTCAAACTCTAACTTCAATGACTCATCACAAAACAACTCAATCAGCAAAGCTCATACATCTGGTAGCAATGTGGTGCTAGCGAGCCCTCCTCAGCCAGCAGCTTACAGACCCAACTCCTTCCTGCATCACTCTCACCCGTGGGGAAAGAATTCCTTCAATGTAGCCTTAAATCAGACCAGGTATTGACAGGACCTTATTTGAGACAAAGGGGGGAGTTCATACCTCATGGAGCTATTGCTTCAACAGACCTTGCTACACTGATTTACACAGAGTTTATGTTTTCAGAGTTATGCCTGCAAACATAAAGACAAGGAGCATGATTATTCTCATATGCTTCAGTAGAAGTGCAATGCATAGGATGCACTGTGTCTGCAGACCTCTGTGGATGATAACCACCAGTAGAGAGGTGGTAACAAGCAACCAGAAAGTGGTAACATCAACCACTGCTACAGTCATGCTGGCAGGAAACATCTGCCCACTGCCTTATCTCTTTCTCTCATTTTATACTGAGGTTGAAATATCACTGACATCTCCTACAGCAGTTTCTTTACAGTGCAATCACCTCCACACTTTTGCACAGGCAATAGAAATTTACCTTCAGCAGATCTAACTGAAAGCCTCGTAGATATCTTATTGGACTGTTGTTCAGACTGGATAGCAATATGCTTTTTCAGATAACATTTCAGAGGAATACAAAGAGATATACGTTCATTCAGAAACTACGGCACATAAATCACACAGACTGCAGGAACAAAATGCCTAATCGCTTTTAATGAAAAGTAAATATCTGAAGTTTGACATCACCTTGTTCCTGAAGTCATGTGTTCTGCTGAAGTCATACATGGCTCTATCTGGCTTTCCTTTCACAAAAGGAAAGATTATGGTAGGGTTTTGTTGGCTGTTACTTTGAATTCCAAAGGTCAGAGGGTCTGTCTGCAACTTCAAATTAAAAAAAAAAAAAACAAAACAAAACCAAACCCCACCCACAACTCTACCTACAAATTCATTTTAAGACTGGTCTTTGAAGAAGTCTGATTAACTAGCACAGCTGAAATATGTTTATCACTCACTCACCCAGGATCCCCAGGCCATTTTATAGATAAAAAAGCAGTCCATAGCACTGAGTAAAGCTTGCTCTTCTGGACATAACCATACTGTAGCTCATCAAACATTAGAATCAGTGTTTTACCTCAGTCCTGTGTCTGTCTCACGGGCTTTTCCTGGCCTCACACTGTGGACACACAAGCGCTTCTTGCAAGCTGCCAGTTAAATACCACTGCAGCTCTTTATGAGTAGCTGGCTCATGGTCATCTGTCTTCCACGAGAACAGGATGCAAGGGGAAAGTCCACCCTAAATACTGACCTTTGGAAACCACAGAGAGCTGCAGAACCCAGTGCTGTGCCACCCAAACCTAGCTCTGGGTGAGACAGCTTAGACTTGAAAAGCAGAATAGCTGTTTCAGCACAACTATGAGGGCAGCTGAGCTAATTAGCTGTGACCTGCTCATTTGAAACTAATTCAGTATTTCCACATAGAGCTGGGGATTTTTTACCATGTACAAACAGCAATACTGTGAGTCTCATAAAGAGTTTTTCAAGTATTTTTCTAGTTGGGACAGAAAGTAGGTAACATTTGTTTAGTTATTCCCATATCTTACTCAGGGACCACAGGTACTGCACATTACTAGGGTCTATTAAAATATCAAAGCAATTTTCACTGTCAAATGCCATCATTGCTATATCTCATGTGCATTATTAAAAGACAAATAAATGTATATATGTTCTTTAAGGCACTTCTTCATGTGAGCAACCTTACGTATAAGTAAACTCTATCAAGCATGTCTTCTTGAGGAGTTAGATCTTAAGTGTCTCTAGAAATACAACACTTAACTTCCGAGCTGGAGCTGAGACAATCCAAATAATGCGTTGCTGTATATATTTAATATTAGCACCTTTCCAAGTCTTCTAAATCTTGCATAAAACAATTCAGTCAACTACAACTCAGTAAGTCTTCACATTGCTAGGTAACTGTGCATCTGGGAAGAGTGACCTACTCATTTTGTTGTTGTTCTTCCTTTTAAATAAACAGATTATAAAAAACCGATGACAGCACCCTCGCGATTCATTGTGCTCCTCACATCATCCCCAAAGCTAACTTTTTCTTTTTAAACAAAGTCACTTAGTGAAAATATGTCACATCTCTATAGTCATAGGTTAACAATTCAAAGTTGGTCTAGCTATTAGACCACGATCACAGAGATGAAAATAACTATGTTTCAATGCATACAAATAGTCCCATTAGCTTCGGAGGGATTGTTCTGATGCATAAAATCAGACCGCAGTGCAGCTTTAATGAAAAAAAAAAAATCTTAAAAAAAACCCTGCTGAAAATGGATCTACAGGCCAATTCATAGGAATATTATTTATTTGTGCATAAGTATCACTAGATTTGCAGGGGAAGCTGGTAATAAACATTCTGAAGGTCACCAGGCATCTCTCACTACAAGAGCCTGATTTTACTTTCTTATAATTTTGCCCTAATCTTAACCATTTAAACTAAAAAGTTTCATAGCATACACCAACTCAAGATGAGGGGTTTTTTTATTAATAACTGCAGATGAAAAACATTTATCTATTTCCAACACCCAGCTAGAGAAAAATATATTTTGTTTGGAATACATAAAAAAAAAATGGGCTAGCTTTCTTCTACAAGTTCTAGATGTTGGAGCAGAGACTTGAAATTCTGAAAGCTTTTGGATAAGCTTTTTTATACCCCAAGAAATCTGTTCAAGTCTTGGCCTTTTCAGGGCTTGGAGGACATAGCTCTGCGCATGCTCAACAGAAACAGATTTATCAGCTCAATTTCCCAATGGTTCCATCTGTGCAGGGCATGCTGCTGAGAGGCTGAACAGGAGTTTCCTTGTGGCCCTTGGCTCTTCTGAGTTAAGCTCTCTTTTGTGTCCATAGGCCTGTGTCTCTTACAGTGACTGACCTCCAGATGGGTCCAAGTTGCCCAAGCTGATGAAGATGGAAAAGGAAGAGCTTATTGGGTCAGTGAGGTAAGGGGGAAAGAGGCCTGTAGGCATCTGGCAGAGCACAGGTAAACTGCACAAGGAAACCGATACAGAGAGCAGAGAACGGAACAATTTGATGAAGGAGGGTGAAATGAGGATGAGGAGGCATGAAAGACTCAAGAAAGAAGAAACCTGAGTGGAAACTGGGCCCTGCCTGTCTGGGGAGCAGCTCTGCGGGAAAAGCCTTGGGAGTCCTGCTGGGGAAAAACCAAGCATGGGAGTACAGAGATGCTGGCAGCAAAGAGGCCACCAACACCCTGGGCTGTAAGAACAGAGGCAGAGCCAGGAGATCCAGGGGAGGATCCCCCTCTACTCAGCACTCAGAGTGCTTCCGGAACATTGCATCCAGTTTTTAGCCCCCCAGTGCAGAAAAGACATCGATGACCTAGAGGGAGTTTAGGGAAGCACCACTGGGATGGTGGGGCTAGAGCACCTGCCTGGGAGGAGCAGCCAGGGGAGCCTGCAGCAGAGACTGCTGCGGGGACCGAAAAGCAGCCCCAATGCTTATGTGGAAGGTATCCAGGAGATGGCAATAGGCTGCCCAGAGGGGTTGTGCAGTCTCCATCTTTATAGGTTTTCAAGACCAGACTGGGTAAAAGCCATGAGCAGCCTGATCTGATCTCAGAGCTGTCCCTGCTGTGAGCAGGAGCCTGGACTGAGGGATGCTGAGATCCCTTCAGCCTGAGTTACCCAGTGATCCTACAACCTGGGCATGGCGCGGGCAGCCAGAATGGGGCAGAACAACCGTCAGCCACCAGGTCATCCTGCCTCCCAGGCCCTACCACGAGACCCAGGGCCTGTCGTGCCACCACCCCTGTCCGTCAGCCACCGTCCTCCCTGCCACCCTACCGCACTCTCCTGCGTCAAACTCACGTCCCAGGTGAGATGCGCTTTTGAGTCACAACGTTCAGACTTCACCGACAGCCTGTGGAAGGTGGGAGGAACAGGAAGGTCTCCTTTCAGCTTCCGTGGCTTAAGGACCTTGGAAATTACCCACAAGTCAGACTGCCAAGTCAAGCTCTCAGAAAAAGCCGTGAGGACAACACCACAAATGCTCAACACACCCCAGGAAATTTGTTACTGGAAAAGCACAGGATAAGGCCTAGCTTGGGAAGAGCAGCGGCTGACACACCTGGTGCCCTCCCTGCCCTTCCAGCAAAACCTCACCGGTACTACTGATTTCCTAAATCCATTCGCTGCACGCGCCAAGGAGAGGCAGCACAGCTTTGGTTATTTAGAGAGCTTTTATCGGAAGGATGGTGGGGGTGGCACCTCCTGCTCTGACTAAACGCCTGTCAAAGAAACCGGCTTGGCCGCAGTCGAGCGGTGCCCACGCACGCCAGCGTGCACCGTCACCCCCAGGCCGCCCCGAGGGGACAGACACCCCACAAGGACATCCCATAGGGACATCCCGCAGGGACAGACACCCCGCAGGGACACCCCACCGGCGGGGGAATGCCAGAGCCGCCTGCCCACGGAGGGAGAAAATGGCACCAGCTCCATCCCCTCAGTTTCCTCTTCCTTGCCGACCCCTCTTCGCCCTCTTCCTCTCCCCCCACGCCCCGCGATGGCTCTGGACTGACGAGGGGCCCCTCAGGCCGCCGAGCCCCGCGGCAGAGCGGCGGCCCGGCCCGGCCCGGCCCCGGCCCCCCGCGGGCGGCGGCGGGGGGCGATGGCGCGGCGGCCGTTACCTGGAGAGGGAGTCGCCGCTGGGCGGCCGCGCCGCCGCCGCCCGCCCGGCGCCGAGGCTCTCGCAGCTGGAGCTCTCCTCCATGCCGGGCGGCGGGGCGGCCCCGGGACGGGCGGCCGTCTGTCAGCCGAGCGGCGGGCGCCCGGCGGGGCGGGAAGCGGCCATGTTGGCCCGGCGTGCTGCGCGGGGAGGGCGGGCCGAGGCGCGGCGGCGGGAGGGGGCCGAGCCCGCCGCCGCGGGGCTGCGGGGAAGGGAGCGGCGGAGGCGGCGGCGGTCCCTCCCCGCGTCCCCTCCCCTCGGCCCGCAGTGCCGGCAGCCGGGGAGAGTGCCGGGGGCGCCGTGCCGCCCCTTCCTCTCGCCGTGCTGAGGGGCCGGGCCGCCGAGCTCGGCCGCCTGAGGGAGGGGAGGGGAGGGGAGGGGAAGGGAAGGGAAGGGGGTTGTGCCCGGCCTCCCCTCGGCGCACCCCTCCGCCCTTCCCGCGGCGTGAGCCTGGCCGGGGTGCGGGGGCTCCTCGGAAGGGGGTGAGAGATGGGGGGGAGCCAGCCAGGCGGGTACAGAATTGGCCAGGATCGCCCTTTTTGGCCTCTTGAAAGCCGAGGGCAGGCGGCAGCTCCCGGGTTCCCTCCCCGGGGCACGGTGGTCATTCGTAAGAGTAAGGAGATAGTCTCTCTCAAGGATCCCCCTTGAAGTCATCTTATTTGTGTTAGGCTGGCCTGCTAGAGGCTCTGCTGAGCCCCCCTCCTGGGCTGGGTTGGGTACCCATAATAAAAACCAGTTGTGCTCCTGAAATTTTTAATTGCCCCGATCTGCTGAAGGATCCCCTTTAAGTTTATCCCTCAGCTGGACGGGGCAGGAGCTGTGGAACATGGCAGGTCAAAATCACGCAAGCCCGCAGGGTGCCGGCACGGATCCCCTGTGCGCCTGCAGCGGGAGAAGTGCTCTGACGGGCAGCTCGCGTGCGTATGTGATGATTTGTGCCCGGGAAGCTTTGCAGCCACAGCTCGGTATCAAATGTTCTGCAGGAAGAGGCCTGGCACGTTCGGTTCCTTGGAACAATTCGGTGAGCAAGAGAAAAGCTCTTGGCTTTGCTTACAAAGACTGCGGAATCGCATCTTAAGCCTCCCGTACCCAGCGCAAAGGTGTCTTCCAAATGCACAGCTGTTTTGGCAAAAATCCCACGAGGCAAAGAAGCTGAAACGCTGGGGACGTGTGAGTAGGCAGGTGGGTTTCCAGTAAGGCCCGCTTGTTGGTAAAGAGAGTGCCTGATGTCAGGAACATCAGTCCAAATGGACCTCCCCGTTTGAAACACCACCTCAAAACAGCATAAACCCTGTATCTTCTAAATATCTGAATACTCCGTGACTGTAAAATGGTTACTGAAACATCATCCCTCTTTGCGCTCCAAGGAGTAAATTAGTTGATGTATCTCCTTCTGTTGTTTCCCATTTTGTTCCTGTCATCAGAGTGTAACTCTAGAGCAGTTTAAATCATGCAGAAGCCCGGGAACATGAGCAGGATGCTGAAGCGGGGTTGCAATAGCCCCGCCTGAGACTGCACGATGAAATTGCCTCCGTCGCTCTTCACTGCCTACCGGCTGCTGTTGCACAAGCTTGATGTGGGATGGTTTTGAAGCTGGTTTAAACTTGAAAACACAGCTTTGTCAAAGTACGGGGTTTTTTCAGTATTTTTTACTTAATCTTCTGAACAAAAAGTTTACAAATTGGCAAATGAGTTTGTCTAGTGGTGGTTTTTTTTTTCATCCTAGAAAATTGAGCTTGTGGAGGTTTTTCTAAAATGAAAACTCTGTTTTCTGGTTAGAAGTGAGATTTTTGTTTTAAAAAATAAGCTAATTGCTAGTGGTTTATTGCACTGTTAAAATCCAAACAAAATGCTTCCTCATTATTAAAATTAAGATCAGTAGACCTGTGCTGATTTTGTTCCAGCTGTAAATTTTTTTTAAATGTTGATTTTTTTTTTTTTAGTTTTTTTTTTTTTTCTGTAGTTAGGGGCAAGAAGCCTTTCAGAAGTACAATTTATTAATGGAAAATGAAATACTAATGAGATACTATATTTCCCCCTCTGCTTCTCTTTAGCTTTCCATCCCCACCTAGGGATGGAAGGACGCCTCTTCGGAGACAAGCGGACAGGGGGTGCTGTAGCAGCGGCAGTTATGCATCTTTGGCAAGCAGTCACACAGTTCCTGGTAGCCTTTTCCCACTCGTGCGCTCTTTTCCCAGCCTTTCTGAGGACCGAGGTCCTGACGGTAGTAACCCTTGGGAGAGGTCAGCGGTGTAGAACTAGCCCAGAGCAGTGCATGTCTCCCTTTCAAATCTTATCAGACTAATAGCCTTGTGGTAGGTTGGTACTACCTCTGTTCCCTCTGCTAAGCGTAGTTTGATAGCGGTAGAGTTGTTTAAAAAAAGTCAAGTAGGAATAAAAACAATATATAAACCTCCTTTGCTATGTGAAAATATTAGAGTGCCTTCCTTTCTTCCTAATTTGCTATTGATGTGGCATCTCTAAGTAGTTTATTGATGAAGTGCTCTATTTGCTTTTCACTGCCCCGTTTTGTTCTTGGCCTTATCCCCAGGGCCTGCGAAACCCTTTAGAAATTCCCACTGGTGCTTTGTAAATGAGAACAAAGCTAATCACCTTCTGGATCTCTCCTGCTGCTGAAAGAAACTAGCAGTCTGCTCAGTGAGTCTTTTTGCTCAACAATACCACATTTTCAAAGTCAGTCAGAATTTTCTCTCTGTGAAGTGAGTTACCTCAGGGCTCTTACAAGTGATGGAAAATTAAATAAAGGCCCTGACATAACCAAAACCAATTAAGGACAATTCGCAAAACTGTTTAAACTGATGCAAAATAAGCGTAGTTCAGTCTGTTAACCTACTTTTGCTTGCCACATCCCTTACCATTATCTTACAAGTATCATCATTTGTTTTTGGTTTTTTTTTTATGAGGGAATGTTCTACTGTTTTGTGATTTGAACACAGGAAACAGTAAAAGAAAATTAACATAATGAATAAGTAATAAAATTATCTGTGTTCGTATTTAATGCCGTGTGGTTGATACAGCTGAGGTAAACAATGTCCCAAAAGAAAGAATGACAAGGAAGTTTCTTGAATCAAAGATGTGAAAGATTATTTCCAAGTAAAGGACAAGCAGACATCCTCCAATAATTCCTGAAATTTTACATGGTTATAACTTTTGTTTATAGCACATAAGAAGTGTAAGATACATAGTCTGGCTTTCTTAGGCATTTAGAGGCTGTCAAAGCTGTGGCAAATACAGCAGAAAGAGGGAAATTTATGTACCATGTAAAACATGATTAAGTGAGGGGAAGTAAAACTTTTGCCTCAGTCCTTCAGTGTGAAAGGGAGATAGTATTTGTGTCCATTGTATTTAAGCTATGTGTCTGTTGAGTAAGGGGCTTTCTAGCTCTGTGTGTACGTGTAGTCCATACATCTGGTATATGATAGATGAATGTACCGGGTGTTACAAATCCAGATGTTCCCATCCCTGGAACTCCCCGGCTTTGCTGCTGCACAGCCAGAGACAGGCCTGTCGTGTCTCACAGTGTGAGCACAGTGCTCCCCAAAGCTAGGGACAGTCACACATCCCAGGCATCCTGGCACAACCTGCTCCTAGGGGTCTTGTGGGGATGTTTGGCCGTGGCCTGTGACTCCTTGATTAAATGTACCTGGAGCATCAGGTGCCAGAGCAGAGGAGGACTCGTGCTTCTACAGTGGTCAAGGGGTGGACCACGAAGCAGGACCATGCGGTGAAATGATTCTGTCAAAGAAAGCGTGTTCCCCTGATGCAGTCTTTATCATAACCTGCCCTTCCATGGCACAGCTCATCAGACATTCCCCTCCTTCCCCCTCTTCCCCATCACGCAACCCAACACGGTTATTTGACAGGCCTATAAATAACAAGGGAGCAAGAGCTCTAATCCCTTCTGAAAATGGTCGCCTTGTCCCCCTTCGCTCCAGCCCCAACATTAAAATCATACGCATCCTAAAACTAGCTCTCCGTGCTGGAGCTCTATGGATCTCCCGTATTTTCCCCACCATACTCATGCATTCCTGTATCCCTGCCTGTTAGCCAATGCATTAAATAATTCATGGCAATGGCAGCTTCACACACTGTGCCTTCCTCTCTAGTAGTCCACATCAGTGAGTCCAACAAATTTGCAGCATGACTCAGTCCCATAATTGTTCTGAAAACCACACAGCCAGAGACACCCTCGTCTCTCCCTTTGATTCACTAAAATGGTTCTCAGATTTATTATGTTTTCTTGTCTCCTTGATGTACAGCTTAAGGGCAGTGGGCAGCCGATAAAAGATTCTCAGCGCGTTGGGAAGGGCGGGTTGTCACTGGTGAGATCCCACTGTGATGTATGATCATCAAATCACACTGGAGGTGGCATGTGTTCCTTTTGTCAAGCTCCATCAGCTGATAAAGTATGAGGTCAGAAACAGCGAGAGCTTCGGCACACACAGAGAGGCTGATGAAGAACAACGTGCTGTGGCTGTGATTTGGAGCTAGAGCTGCTTGTGGTTGCAAGAACATCTGTTACAAGATGGTCACGGGGCACATGCACAGATTCGGTCCTGCTGATGCACGATGCCTGTGCCGTCAAAGCTGGAAACTAGTCAAAACCAAGGGAGGGACTTACAGCTACACTTAAATTGTCACCATGTCTCCAAGATTACTGTACTTGAGGTTAACCTGATCAGAGTGGTCACCCTAGCTCACCCATGACGTGGTTCTTTGCTGGCTGTGATGGCACCTTGACAGTGCTTTTGCCTTGCATCCCCATGTGTCTGATAGAAGCAGAAGCTAATGATCAGTTGGGCCTCTGACACTTTTTATTTTTTTGTCACTTGATTGCTTTTTTTTACGCAGTCGTGCACATATTGGTGCAGGGTGTTACAGATGTGGAGCTCTGGACTCAACCTAGACCTAATCCTGCATGCTACAGCTTGCTACCTGCTTACAGAGCACTTCTGATGGGCAGAAGATTTATTCTGCTTGCTGCTCTGCCTGTGTAGTGCTCTCTTGTCCTCACTCCCACCACCAGCTCATGGCTGCTCGCAGAGCAGCGAGGCATTAAGTATCAGACAGGCTAATGAGTACGTCAGGATCCATCCCAATGTGTGCTCAGTGTGTACAGACCACTGCCTGGAGCCAGGCATTTCACCCAGCTTTTAATTGCCTTATGCTTTTAATTTTTAATGGCCTCTGCAGATGCTGATTTATTGCAATGTACTGTAGCATGCGTTTGCTTATAGCGAAGCAATGATACCAGTGCAGTGCAAGGCTGACAAGGTAAGTACATTAGTGCTGCCGCAGACTGTGCCGTCTGAAGGCGCAGGCACCCTGGTCTGGAGAGCGCACGGCTGCCTCACCTGCCGTGTGCTCCATTCCTCAGGCTCTAGGGGCAGGACTTCCATTACATGCTGCAAAACATATTGTAGATTTAGAAGATCAATTTTGTGAGTCACTTCAAATAAAGTAGTATAGTATCTTTCCTCCTGAAGGACTAAATACATCACAGGAGCTGTCTGGCTGTCTACAGGTTTGGACTGCAACACTTCTGTGTAATGGCCTGCAATCTGGCAGACATGAAGTAAGAATTACTCACAGGAGTTAAATTTGAAAGTTCTGGCGCTTGTTAAACCACCATTGCTGGAAATAAATGTATTTCCAGAACTGGTAGGGCGATCAGGCAGGAGGGACGGACATTGGGGCAAGAATTGGTTTTGATATTGCTAGCCATTAGGAGAGGGATCTTCTGAGATCCCAGCGTTTGTGCTGAGCAGTCTCCTTAAGATAACACAGGGATAGGTGTTCATATGCAGGGTAAAAGTCTCTGTACCTCTTGGATCTCAAATCTTTATTTTACAGGCCTGATCTGTACACCAATTTTCAAGCAAACAGTCATTTTAAATAGAGGTAATTTTATGTCTAAATTGCCTGGAATAGTATTGTCTTTATCTGTCTTTATATTGTATATATGTGTACACAGACTTCTCAAAGTGAGATCTTAATCTACAGCTGGTGTATTTAATAGCTACAATTAGGGAAATGTTTAAGAATACTTGATTTTATCTAATTTATGCTGCTTTTCCTATTGAGGAAGATAAACTAAACCATGTCCCTAAGCACCACATCTACCCGTCTTTTAAATACCTCCAGGGATGGGGACTCAACCACTTCCCTGGGCAGCCTGTTCCAATGCTTAATAAGCTTTCAGTGAAGAAATGTTTCCTAATATCCAATATAAACCTGCCCTGGAGCAACTTGAGGCCATTTCCTCTTGTCCTATCACTTGTTATTTGGGAGAAGAGACCAACCCCCACCTCGCTACAGCCTCCTTTCAGGTAGCTGTAGAGAGCGATAAGGTCTCCCCTCAGTCTCCTCCAGGCTAAACAACCCCAGCTCCCTCAGCCACTCCTCACAAGACTTGTGCTCCAGACCCTTCACCAACTTCGTTGCCCTTCTTTGGACACACTCCAGCACCTCGATGTCCTTCTTGTAGTGAGGGGCCCAAAACTGAACACAGTATTTGAGGTGCAGCCTCACCAGTGCCGAGTACAGGGGGACGATTGCTTCCCTAGTCCTGCTGGCCACGCTATTTCTGATACAAGCCAGGATGCCATTGGCCCTCTTGGCCACCTGGGCACACTGCTGGCTCATGTTTAGGCAGCTGTCAACCAGCACCCTGGATCCTTTTCAGCCAGGCAGCTCTCCAACCACTCCTCCCCAAGCCTGTAGCGTTGCATGGTTTGTTGTGACCCAAGTGCAGGACCTGGCACTTGGCCTTGTTGAACCTCATACAGTTGGCCCCGGCCCAATGATCCAGCCTGTCCAGGTCCCTCTGCAGGGCCTTCCTACCCTCCAGCCGATCAACACTCCCACCCAACTTGGTGTCCTCTGCAAACTTACTGAGGGTGCACTCAATCCCCTCATCCAGATCATCAATAAAGATATTAAACAGGACCGGCCCCAACACTGAGCCCTGGGGAACACCACTTGTGACCGGTCGCCAACTGCATTTAACTCCATTCATCACAACTCTTTGGGCCCGGCCATCCAGCCAGTTTTCTACCCAGTGAAGAGTATGCCCGTCCAAGCCATGAGCAGCCAGTATCTCCAGGAGAATGTTGTGGGAGACGGTGTCAAGGGCTTTACTGAAGTCCAAGTAGACAACATCCACAGCCTTTCCCTCATCCACTGAGTGGGTCACCTTGTCATAGAAGCTTACTGCCAGTTCCAGTGGTACTACAGTTTGGAGATGGCAGATCACAGGGTTGTCAATAATGCCAAATAAGAGGCACAAGGAGCAAATTTAAGTGCCGAAGCCTTGATTAATCACACTAGTTAATTGTTAGCTTACTGTCTGGGGTGGGGAGACTGCTTCAATCT
This sequence comes from Theristicus caerulescens, assembly GCA_020745775.1. Taxonomy (NCBI): domain Eukaryota; kingdom Metazoa; phylum Chordata; class Aves; order Pelecaniformes; family Threskiornithidae; genus Theristicus; species Theristicus caerulescens. Next base: position 120,412,829 of record CM036559.1, on the reverse strand, counting down.
GCTGCCTTCATGACACTCACATTGCCTTTTCAGTTTTACCACTGGGCGAACGATCTTCAAGATGGAGCTTGCCCCAGTGATGACTCTCAAAAGGCAGTGTGGGATGGGACTGCGCCAGGTTGGGCTCCCTGCACCCCGTGCAGCCTCCGGCACAGTGACAGCAAGCTGTGCCTTCTCAAACAGCCCTGTGCTCTCCAGCCACACCTCCAGATGTGCAAGGCATACCCGTCCTTTCCTGCCATGAAAATGCCTGTCTGGTGGGTCTCCCTTTCTAGCAGACATGCTGATTTGAAATAGCCTCCGAAATAAAAATGACATCTTAGTGCCGTATTGGGGCCAGAGGAGAACCAGGCTCAGTATAGTGTGGATGTGGCCAGACTGCTCCAGAAGGAACTGGTTCTAGTGTGAGCAGAAGCCAATTTGCTCCACCTGACCTCGTGGCCAGCATCTCTCCCTGACCGCTTTTTATTTAGCAATGTGGACCTACCCAGAGTGTTGTTTCTCATTGCCTCCAAGGCCATTACACACCCAGTATGGGAACACTGGTCAATGCTTCTAGGAGCACCAGACAGCTGGAAAGGGAAGAGTGTGCTTCTCCAAGAAGGTGGTAGCGAGTAGCTGGTGAGGGAGGTGCACAACTGCAGGAGCGTGCAGTGTCCTACAAGCGGTCTCAGACTCTAAGATTTTGGCATGAGCTGAAAGGACCGGTTACTGTTACCGTTCTTGTAGACCTGAACACCACTTCCCTCCTCCTGAAGCTAGCTTTAGATCATGGACGTAGCAGCCAGCTTGTGCTTATCCTGCCACTTGTTTTGTAGTCAAACCTATGTTGTATTCATCAAATTAATGCATGAAATAAATACTTAGGCTGCAATACCCTGTGTACCAGAAGTTAGGAAACGTCTGGTTTAAATTTCCCCATATAACCTGAACAGATCCCACTCAGACATCCCATCTCTGTTCTGGATGCAGTGAAGGTTCAGGACAAAAAGCATAATGAGACTGTGTAATTAAAAATCAGTTTAATGCCTGCACATCGGTGTGGCTGAATTCAGGTTTCACAGGCAACTCCAAATATGCCATTTCTGGCTATATTCCAGCATTTGGATGCCAGCTGTTTCTACCCTGCATAGCAAGACTCTGATGTGGTGCTGATATATAAACTCCTGCATTAATTATCTTATATGAGTGTAATAAGTTGCCTTATTATCATCTACAGTGAGTCACCCCTGAGCCTTTAGTACTGTAACTCAGAGACTTTGATGGTCCTGATACCTTCATTCCTCTTTGCATGTCTGCATGGTTTGGGCCTGGGATGTTTGAAAAGGGTCGCTGTCTCATGTGTTTCGACCAAAAGGTGAGATGGAGGAGTACAATTCAGTATGCTCTTTCCTGCCCTTGAAAGGCAAGGGCCTCATGTCCCTGCAATTTGGTTAAGAGATTGAGAGGGACATATACTGTTGGCAAGTTTATGAAGGAAGACAAAAGCCTTCATTTCTCAGCTGGGGAATTCCTGCCCCTGACAAGGAAGCAGAAGGATGAGAAGTAAGTTTTAGTGCTGGATCCGTTGGCACTACTGTGGAGGGAGAAGAAAGAAGCCTAAGGCAACCTTTCTTTTTTTTTTTTTCCTGCCTGGGGACGGCACCCCTCCGTCCATCATGGGGACCCCAGAGTGGTGTGATGGGACTGTGACATGAAGCATGGTCCTCCACCATCTCCCAGCTGCAGCTGCTCTGGCAGCTCAGCAGTGTCTCCAGGCAATACCTGGTGCTGCTCTGCCAACCGGTTCAGCCCATCCTCAGCATGCTGATAGACGAGCTCAGGTGGTTCATGAGCGGAGACAGGTTGGAGGCTGATTCTTTGGCTGGGACACGTTTGCTTTGGCCAACTCTGCTGCAAAAGCAACTGCAGAGAGAAGAGGTGCTTGTGGGGTTGGCAGTGCCTGAAGCCAGCAGGAATTCAGAATGAGCCCTGGCTTGAACCATCAGCGTGTGCCTCACAGCTCCCTCGGATGCTTCAGTCGTGCTGGAGCGTTGCCAACAATGTTTCCAGCCTAAGGAAGCTGAGAAGTGAAATAACAAAGGTTTAACACTAAATGTCTCAACCAAAGCAGAGTGGAGTTTCCCAGGGCAAAGATACTTCTTTACCCCGAGGACATTCCCTGTGCCGAGTATGAATACCTGCTTCCAAAAAATGGGGGTGTGATCCCTTCCCAGAGAAGGGTCACGAGAATCCTTTGTAAAGGCAAGGGATTAAGTAATGTTAACGTAGGATGGACCAGCGTCCCTAGTAAAAGAGATATTAATTCACTTTTAGAAAAGAAAAGAAGGAAAGGAGAGAAATGTCCTTGTTCTGCTCAAACATTTTTTCATGGAGAAGATTTAAAGCCTTTGGCTGTATGAATACGTTGCTCAATTACCTGAGTATCTGTTAGCTCAGTGCCCATTGTAAAAATGCTTGGATAATATTCTATAGAGCACATTCCCACTCTGATTAAACCTAACACAAAACCGAACGCATTTCAGATTTATACTATGGAGACAGTGGAGATGAACAAAGTTATTTTCTTCACTGTGGAGCCTGTGAAGGCACAAGTAATGCAGCTGTGTTAGGTGATGGGCAGCTTAGGAAATCAGGGCTGTGTTTGCTCAGAATGAGTATTTGCTGTTACAAAGAGTTTTCCTTTATTCTCTAAGGATGATATCAATTGCTACTAGTCCAAATTAACTGTTTCAGTGATAACATCTTTCAGAGAGACAGGCTGGAGCAGGAGAGGGGAAAGATATAACGAGTGAGGTTTTCACCTTTGCTCTGCCCCTTCTATAATGAATAAAAAAGAAGAGCAGTGAAGAAGAATCCATAAAAGCTGCAAATGCAGCTGGAAGAGCTGTTCCCTCGTGCAGAAAACAGCCATCGATCTGCTTTCTAAAGATGCTTTCAGAAGCACTGGACCTGGTATCTTGAGAAGATGATGCTGGAGACAGAAAGGCCCCGAGCAAGAGCGCAGCCACAGCGCAGAGCAGAGCGGCTGCCCCAGGCAAAGCTCTGGTGTCCAGAGGGCAGCTGCTGTGGGGTGTGTACCACAACTTAGCCAACGTCCCCAAAGTCATCTAAGCTATGCAGAATATTTCGGGATCAAGAACATGCCAAGGTATCTTAAGACCACTGTAGCCCTATTCCCGGAGCTGCAAGTTTCTCAGTTCAGTAAAAATCCAATTTAATGTCATAACCTCTCTGAGAAAGATGCCTGTTTTCCTTTAGAGACTCTCCATTCCTCCCCTTGCAAGCTAAGGCACTGGATTTACTTGAATCCTTAACTAAGTTCCCCCCAGAAAGCACCCTCTGACCTGAGAATCTCACCAACAGTGTTTATGTCTCAGATTCGCTTTTTCCTAAAAGGTTAGAGAGAAAGTTCCCTGTTTGGGAACTTAAAAGGTCTGATCCTAGATACAAGGCAGATTTAACAGCAGCAGCCGAACTGGTGAGCACCCCTGGCTGCCCACCCCATCCTCCCCAAGAGCCGCTCCTGGGTGAGGCCACAGGAATTGTCGCTCTGGTCCTGGCCAATTAACCCAGCACCCACCGTAGCGGGATAAATTGAAGCCACCAGCCAGGATGCTTGCCTCCTGTTTCCTGGAGAGAAATTTTGAGCTGGCTTTTTTGTCCATGCTTGAGATTATTCACTGATATTTTAAATTGTGAACTTTATATCACTGTTTTATACTGCAGAATAGCATGTTCTTCACCCATCTAATAAGAATCATCCAGCATCTTTGTGTAGAAATCAGTTCGGTCATGCCTGCATTTTCCAGCTATTGTTTTAGGAGTTCCCTTCCAGTATTTAAAAAGGGAAATATCTTCTTTAATATCATCTTCCCGCTTTGAAGCTGTGCTGAACAACAAAGGCAGACAAACATTTAATTCTCCCCTAATCCTTTAAATATCCTTACAAGCACATGGTGTTCACACACTGTTAAGCCCGTCTCCTGTAGCAGCTGTATGTCGTCTTCTAACTCTGCCTTTAAAGCCTGCAGCTTCAACTGGGGCGGAACGGGAGCCCGCGATACTTCATCCCACAGTGGCTGTCTTTCTGGGTGGTATGGAGAGGGATGTTTTTCCATAATAAAGCGATCATCTGGATTGAATTGCAGATATCTAATCCTCACACAAGCTACTCCTGTTTGGTTTTGTGAAGCGAACAAAGACATCAACTTAGACATGCTCTGGGCTGGATTCAGGTATCGCTGGGACCTTCTGATCGTTCCAGCGATTAGCCAGCCTGCCTTGGTAACTTTAACACAAAAGAGCATGCATAGAATAAAATCCTTTTTCTGCAGGAAGGGGGCTCAAATGGAAGATTTCCTTAACTTCACCCCCCAGGAAAAAGGCTGAAGGGGCAGGCAGGACAGTTGGGACAAACCCAGCTCTCTCAAGCCTGCTGCCGTGTTTTTATGGTATGGGAGCAGAGAGTGATTCGAGTAGCTGTGTTACAGGAGGGGGGCGTGGGGTAGGTGCTATTCATGGGAATTCGTGAGTATTCATTGACTTAAGCCCTGCAAAACTGTATTTACTGATTCTTTTCTTTTTCTTCCTCAACATGAAAAGTTTCCGCTTGTTTTCCACAATTTTTCTGTCTTCCTGTGAGGATCCATGAAGACATTTAGTCTATTCCACTGGCTGAAGGCAGATCCACCTGGCTAGAGAGCAGCTCCATGGAAAGGGACCTGGGGGTCCTGGTGGACAGGAAGCTCAACATGAGTGAACAGTGCGCTGCTGCGGCCAAGAAGGCCAATAGGATACTGGGTTGCCTCAAAAAGGGCATCACCAGCAGAGATAAAGAAGTCATTATCCCACTCTACTCAGCGCTTGTCAGGCCACACCTGGAATACTGGGTACAGTTCTGGTCCCCGTTATACAAAAAAGATATGGACAGGCTGGAGGGGGTCCAGAGAAGGGCTACCAAGATGATCAAGGGTCTGGGAAGCCTGCCGTATGAGGATAGGCTGGGAGAGCTGGGTTTGTTCAGCCTTGAGAAAAGGAGGCTTAGAGGTGACCTCATCACCATGTACCAGTACTTAAAGGGGAACTACAAAGAAGATGGAGAGTCCCTTTTACAAGGAGTCACCTGGTGAGGACAAGGAGTAACGGGTGCAAGTTACTCCCAGGGAGATTCCGATTGGACACGAGAGGTAAATTTTTCGTAATGAGAACAGTCAATCATTGGAATAATCTCCCCAGGGAAGTGGTTGACTCTGCTATGCTGAACACGTTTAAGACTCAGCTGGACATGGTGCTGGGCCATCTTGTCTAGATTGTGCTAGAAAGGTTGGACCAGATGATCCTTGAGGTCCCTTCCAACCTGGTATTCTATGATTCTATGATTCTATGAAACCATACCAGTATCATTTCTGACAGGTGCCTAACCAGGTCTCGAGGACCTTCAGACCCCATCCCCTCCTCAGACAGTCCATCCTCATATTATCCTTCCTGTTAAAAATTTCCACCTGGAATCTATCCTGAACCCGTTATTTCTTGGCCTCTACAAATCTGGCAGCAATGATTTATCTATTCAAAGACTTCTTGTCCTATCCCCACTCAAACCTCCTCTTCTTTAGGCTAAACCACCTCACTTATTTTCTATATGTTTTCTAGACTTCTGATAATTTGCATTGCTTATTTCTGCCCAGAGTACATCATGTTACCAAGGTGCCCCTATTCTGCAAGCAAGTGCAGGGCTAAAATCTGAGGGCCAGACATTACCATTTTGATCAGTGTGGGCATGGAAGCCAGACTTTGGGCTCCTTTTCAAAAATCTTACCTTTTATCAAAAGATGTAAAAGCCTGGTGTAAGCATTCTCTGATGAAAGCTTGGACAGCTTAATAGAAAGTGGCATTTCTGGAGCTAATCTGCCATCCAAATGCACAGCTACACTTTGTCGCGGTGTTGGTGGCCATTGGGAGATTTTTCTTTGTTGCACGTTCTTGCTTACTGAAAGCTAAAACTGATCTAATAGCAGCAGGCTTTGGCAGCACAGCAAAGTGTATAAAAAGGACAGTATTTCATTTTTTTTAAAGAAAAATGAAAAAGAAAACCAAAATAGGCCACTACTGAGGCTTAAAAAAACCCAATGTAACAAAAGGAAATTTCTGAGATTTTGTGCTGTTTTGTGCACTTGAGTCACTTGTAAAAAGACTATATTCAATGTTAAGAAAGTAATGAAGTGTTCTACAGGATGGTTTTTTTCTTTTTTTTAATGATTTGCTTCTTTAAAAGACACTACCTTGTCGGCATGTGAAAGCTTCTCTTTGTAACCCTCTAAAACACTCCAGATATTTTCTACAGGAAGGTTTTAAACTCCCCAGTATAAACAGATGGTCTGTTGGTATTTGTATGTAAGAAGCTAGCAGATTATATTGTAAAACAGATTGGACTAAGTCTTTGGGGTTGGAGGGAAAGTTAATGAATAAGATTAACATGCGATGGCTTTACTATAGTGAGATCCACACAATTAATCAAGACCGTTGTGGCACATTATAATATAAAGATGCAATGTAAATATGGGGAAACTCCTTTGATTAGTAGATTTGTTTCTTAAATGAAGGGAAAGGTTGGCTTTGAGGGAGTGTTATGCATGAAATCCTGATTTTAGCTGTGCTAATGCAGTTAACTTGCTGCTCACATGTGAATGGGGACACCACATAGCCCTGCAGCTTTGATCAGCCTTCTGGGAACACACATGGAGTTCCTCCCTCTGCTGTAGACATCTTATGAGCCTGGTTATCCAACAGACAGAGGCTAACATGTTCACACTAAGGAAACCACAGGAGAGAGTACAACAGGTTTCTTTACACCAGTTTTAATTTGGTATAGAGTTCAGTTACTCATAGAGTTGCTATGAATAACATTATGCCAGCTAGAAGTCTTGCTGGAGAACAAGTAACATGGAAAAAAAGCATGATGTTTAAGAGAAAAAGGAGCTCAAGAAAGGAACAAACCATCATTGGCAAAGTTTGTGTGCCAATTCACAAAGGGATATTTTGGCCAATGCATATATATATTCTTAGACATTCCTCAGTATTTACCTTAACCACACTGGTAAGTTTAATGAATCAAATAATATGCAATGTGCATTCTGACATATTTCTCTCTTAAAAGCTACACTTTTGGAAAATGCATCAAATTCCTTCTAAAATAAATTTTAAGAGACACAGCCAACTTGCTGAGTCCCCAGATATGCCTTTCCTAGAGAAAGTTAGATGTCTTTCATTGATGGAAATCACATTCATATGTGAATTACACTCATATATTAACCTGACTGACATGTATGATCAGTTTATGGAACTAACCCTATGGGCTACTTCTATGAGAAGGAGCTTTTCAAATCAAATCCTCAAATGATAACACAATAATTTCTAATATGGATTTCTCAGTCAGCTGGTACCCTGGAGCTAGTGCGCTTCAGGCACAAATTTAATTTTTTAAAATTTTTTTAGGCCTCTAGAGTTGAACTTCCCTGTTGTACGTGGAGATCAGGACAGCACAAGAGGCAACTTGAATACGTTCCCTAGTTTTATTTTCACCATGTCACTCCAACATAACAGTGGCAAGGGCAAATTCTGCCCTTACGTGATGTTCATTGACCTTCACAACAACCAGGAACCTTTATTTTCATGTCCAATGAATATTGAGGGATAGATTTTGCCATCAGGTATGTTAACTTGAACATGAGCTGCATGGATGTGCCTATGCTCAGCATTTCACCCAAATGCTTAACACCACCACAGGATTTTCCTCATGTTCCTGGGCACGAAGGATAAAACAGAGCAACTGTGTCCTGTAGAACAAGGCAGACCAGTCAGCCAGAGTAAAAACATCGCAGGCAGCCCTCCAAAAAATGTAGATAGAGCATCTTTGTTGTCTCAAGCCGTGCACAGGAATGCACAACATGTCTGGGAAGAGAGGGCTGCACACCAGGCACACGCCAGTGCAGCCAGTGGGGCTTTAACTGTGTCAGCATCGCCTGTTGCACGTCCCGAGGATGACTGAGCAGCTCATCTAACCTTGACACCCAGGCAGCAGCCACACAAACATCAACACATGTTCGCCAGGAGCTGCAGTTGCTTGCTGGGTACTTGCTCTTCAGCACAGAAGAGGCGGAATCATTACAGAAAAAATAATTGTTTAAGCCTCAACTCTTTTATAGGAGTTCCTTCTAATGAAAATGCAAGATAGATTGGCAAATGCTAGTTTTGGGTTGGGTTTCTTTTTTTTTTAAAACCTAGATTTAGGCTGGATATTAGGAAAAATTTCTTCACTGAAAGGGTAGTCAGGCACTGGCACAGGCTGCCCAGGGAAGTGGCTGAGTCCCCATCCCTGGAGGTATTTAAAAGACGGGTAGATGTGGTGCTTAGGGACATGGTTTAGTGTTGGACTTGGCAGTGCTGGGTTAACAGTGGGACTTGATGATCTTAAGGGTCTTTTCCAACCTTAAAGATTCTATGATTCTATGAATTTTAAGTCCTAAACAGGCTGCTTTTATCAGCTTGCCTGATCCGTTCTGTAGCACATGGATTGGGATTTCATCCTGCAAGTCCTCCAGTAAGATAGTAACTTGTGGCTGAGCTAGTTTGTAACAATTTTGTGAACTAGAAGAAAAAAATGAAATCATTTTTAAATTTTTTTTAAATGGATACTTGGGATATGATTTGGAACCCTATTAAAGGGGCTCTGTCAAAGTGGTCTGCATGACCCAGAACGCCTAATTTAAAAATTAGGGTGATGTAAGCTTTTACCATGGTCTAAGCTTTTATTGTGGCAGGGTCCTCTCCACGTCACCCCTGGTTCCTGCGGCTGCCGGACCGCCGTGCTGCCGTGGGAGGGAGCCGCGCTCTTGGCTGTGCCGCCCGTCCGAGCCGGTAGCGCTTCCCGCCAAGTGATTTGGATGCAGTGGGAAAGGTCAGCCCTCGCCTGGATCCAGTGCAGCTCCTGCTGGGCTGCCTCCGGCTGGGCAGGGAAAATCTTCACTGCTACCTGTGTCTCCCACCCCCTCCATGTGGTCTCGCTGGCTGCATCTCACTGGGCACAGGAGACACATCTGGGGACATTTTCTGGCACGGAGGCCATGTGGCGCAGGGTGACTCCTGTCCATATTATTATACCCTCTTATCCCTCTTATCCCGCATCCGAAGTGGGAATGGCTCTTGGTTGTGGGACCTGTTTGGGAGGGCAGTCATTGCACCCAAGCACTGCCAAGGACCCTCACAGCCTGGTGGCACAGACCACCGTGCTCCAGGGCCGGGGAGGGGTCCCTGGCTGTTTTTCAGCTCACTGATATAGATGTAGCTTCTTCAGCCAGGCAGCAGCCTTGCCTGAGGCTCCCCCATCCCACCTGCCCTGTCCTCTGCCTTTACAGCCAGGATCGACAAAGAGGCACCTTTAGGGCATGAGTTTCTTGACCTATTTCAGACGTATTCTCAGATGAGTGGGACTGTGCCCTATTTTCCACCCTCAAGTGCGAGGGGAGCACTGTCTGCCATCCGCACTGGAGATGCTGTAGCGAGGAGAGAGCCACGCACCTCCTGGGCACCTCCTTGCTTCAGCATCTCCAGCTGGGATGGGGAGTGTGGGCACAGCCAGAGCGGTGGGGCACAGGGCATGTGCCAGCATCCCTCTCCTGTCCCTCCCTGTGCAGCCCCCGGGTGCCAGGGAAGGACAGAGGAGCCATTTGGTGGGAGTCAGATATAGTGGAGGGACTGAGCAGCACTGGCAAAAAGACAGGAGGGCAGCAGCCAGCAGAGCTGGGGTGGCGGGGGGCAGCCAGGGAGGGTCTCTCCCTGCTTACCCCATGGGGGAAGGTGAGCGGAGGGGGACTAAAAGGGCAGATGTGCTTCATGGTGTTCCCTGAGCATCACCAACAGCAGTGAAGCAGTTAAGGTGTGGGGAGCCCTTTTTCATAGAATCATAGAATGGTTTGGGTTGGAAGGGACCTTAAAGATCATCTGGTTCCAACCCCACTGCCATGGGCAGGGACACCTTCCACTAGACCAGGTTGCCCAAAGTCCCATCCAACCTGGCCTTGAACATTTCCAGGGATGGGGCATCCACAACTTCTCTGGGCAACCTGTGCCAGTGCCTTACCACCCTCATGGTGAAGAATTTCTTCCTTATATCCAATCTACATCTACCCTCTTTCAGTTTAAAGCCATTTTTGTTTGCTACATCTGAAAATAGCACAGTGCAGCCTTCGAGCGCAGGCAGCACTGTGCTGACATTTGTCCCTCCAAAGCGTCCCCTCTGCCACCCCTTGCCGCTCAGTTCATGGGGCGGGAAGAGCCACCCACTTGGAGATGGAGCCTGGCTAACGAGGAAAGCATCTCGAGGAATGGGACATCACTTCCTTGGGGCTGGCCTGCTAAAAATAGCCTGGCTGGGATGAATACTTGTGTGAAACAATCCGCAACCCAGCGTGATCTGGTACACGCTGGAATTTCTTTAGGCTAAAATGAAGCGTAATGCGAGGCAGGCAGGGAGGGAAGGAGGAGAAGCCCGTTGCCTGATTTCTGGCATCTCATTAGGGGTCTCTGCTAGTGGGCAGAGAGGGGCAGATATCCCCAAGGCATGATCCCGGGCAGGGCATGGGCCTGGGGACCTGGCCAGCCCTCTCAGGGTACCTAGCTCGTGGGGTACCCAGCTCTCTGCTTTAACTTCAGCAGGATCCCAGAGCAAATTGCTGTGCTGCAAGACTATGCCAACCCATTCACCACGAGCTAAAATACCATGTGTTATCTGTTAACCCTTGCTGGTAATGAAACCGTCTTCAGTCAGTAGGAAAACATCGCAGCTCTCTTGCAAAGAGGCAGACTGAGCTCCCAGAAGCTGCCAGATGCACATTTTTCTCACCCCCTCCTAAAATATCACTGTAATTTTAATTTACTCAGACGAACGAGCAGTTGACTAAACAGGCATTCATTATAAAACTCATATTAAGAAAAGAGACACTTGGGATAATTTTGATTGATTTACTTGGCAGAGTTTTGATAGCTACTGAAAAACATACTATTCATGTTTAGGTGAAAAATAAATGGAGTCAAATAAGTGTCACTGCATAGTACTAGGAGGTATATACAGCCACATGTAAAAATGCATAAACACAAACATTTCTGTACAGCAACTTTTCCCTTCAGTCTGTATAGAGAAGCACTGGTTTATAATATGGGGAAAATATAAAGCAGACATACATGCAACAAGGACATGACAGTTACATAGGTCCCACCTGCCTCCCAAGAGTTACAATAATAATAACAATAATAATAATAATAATAAAAGCCTTTTTCAGGGAAAAAATTTGAAACCTGGAATGTTTTCATGTTGAGGTTTCCAGCGAGCTTCAGATGTCAAACATATCTGAAGGTGATTTAAAGGCTTGATTCAAAGCCCTGTGAAGGCAATGGAAAGACTCCATTGGTTTCGGTGAGCTTGGGGTCAGACCCAGCTATTTAACCACGATCCCATTCTGCCCTCCCCCAAAATGCAAAGTTGAAGTCTGCAGATAAAAATAAACAATCGTATCATACAAAACTTTGTATATAGAATACAAAAGGTAACCGTTGACTTTTTGTATAAAATACAACTTTTTGATAGTATATTTATTTCACATATGTATAAATATAACCCAAATAATATGATTTTTATTATTCCTACCAAAATATTATTACTTTTTGTTTTTTTTTTACAAAAGTTTACAAAACAAATAATTCTTTATATTTACAACCCAATACTGCGAAGAGTGCCCGGTCAATGATGAAAAATAGACTATAAGGGTAGTGCACTTAGCCATTGCAAAGAAAGAGGAAAAAGACACTAGCTCCGTTCAGATACAAGTGTTCTGAAGAAATGATATTGGATTCAAGTTTTGGTTGCAAGAGTCTTTCACAAGCTCACATTTCAAATGCATCAGGCATATCTTTACAGGACTGCAAATGGCCTCTACCTTTGTTGAATTTACTTAAGACAGGATGAAATTTTGATCCTGGGGATGGCACTCACAGCCCAGTGTCTTCTCTACTCCAGGCTGAGGCCAACGGGACAAAGCTCCACATTGAATCCACCACCGGATGATATCCTGAAGTCTTGGGACCAGCTCCTCAGCTGAACAATTTTTTTACATCATTTGAGGATCTGGAAAACAATCTGGTCTTAATACAGAAACCAGTGGTGGCTTTTTCAATGGCATGTGAGGGCAGTTGAAGTTACCAGACGAGCCCATTGCTCGTGGTGATACTAATCAGCCTCGGCCTTAGTGGCATCGCAGTCGTCTGTTCCTACCAGAGCTCGGCAGTCACTGCTGACCTGCTCATGGACGGGGTGTGTGCCTGTGTGTGAGACAGATGAGCCGCTCTTCCCTCCACTTTAAACTCATGTAGCTACTATTTCAGTCTAGTGTTGCACAATTTATAGGGGACTCATTTGTTAGACCACGTCTGTACCTCTCCAAACTTAGGTGGGGCACCAGTGACCTGGGCTGAAAAAGCTCTGTAAAAGACTTGGAAAAATTTGTACTGGCATACCAAAGGGACCGCATACACCCCAGCCAAAACTGGGGAGAAGAGGGAGCTTTCTGGGCAGCTGAGCCACCATGTTATACAACGCAGGGGTGTGCAACCATCACTAGCTGGGGCAGCAGAAGGGACTCTTCAGCAGGCTTTCTTGTCCCTCTTATGAAAAACACGTCTGGGAATGAACAGCATCAGGGACCAGCCTGCCTCAGCTGGCATATCTAGCTAAATGCCTACGTTACACCTTTCCTGGAGGTGCTGGTGCTCGTTTGTGTAACGATGCTTCTTGAAACATCATGAAAAATTGTGCCTACATGAAATGACAGGGTGAAATGACTGGAAAAGCCTTATTAAAACCTCTCGTGAGAAATAGGTCAGATAAGTGCAGAGGCTATTGTCAAGTAGTCTACTCATCCCCCTGCCACTAACAAGGATGAATAAAGCACTTGCACAGGGCAGAGCAATGCCTCTTGGCACCGAGGCATGTGAACGTAGGCATTGTATTCCTTTGCCACATCTAGTTTTAGCTAATTCAGAGGAGGCTGTGAAACACGTCGCACCACATAATTTTAAAGAACAGCATTTTCATTTGAATTGCAAGATCTGTTCCCATCTATGAATCCTCCTGTCTGAATCACTGCAGATCTGCTTTATAGTGACATGGCACCTCCTTCTGATGCCCTTACTGAACAAATCTATAGGAGAAAATTTAACACGGCCGAGACTATTCCCTGGCACCGAGGTCAAGCTGTGTGTCCTTACTGCTCTGCTCTGTTAGCCTCCAAGGCAAGGTGGCTGCAAACTGTCTAGGGGAATGGTCCTTGCCCCAGGTTAACTCCCTAGTGATGCACAGAAATTGCTCAGGGCAATGTTAGCTGGGCCATCCCCAAACCCAGAGCAGATGATTGAGTCCAGTGCCCAGAAATATTCCCCCAAACTATTTCATTTACAGGCACAGATGTGCCTGAGTGGAGCCTCCCACCGTGAGCAACCCAGGTGGTTATAACTGATCTGCATGGGAGTTTCAGGGGCAGAGCCTCTCATACTCTGCTTGACAGAAGCAGTGGGGACCTGGGCCATCATTGGACCTCTTTCAACTCCCCCCATATGGCAGAGGGAAAGTGGGATGGAGCCAAAATGCTGTGCAATCAAAATGGTAGCCTGTCCCCAGACAGAGATGCTGTCATTTCTGCTGGGGTGAACCTGTTTGATAGGAGAGGACTAGGCTGAACTACCTGACACTCGCCGTGGGTTAAGATGAAAATGAGTATAGTGGCTTAGCTGAGCCACTTCATGCATTTGCCCTCCTCTAAGCTGGACTGGGAAAGTAGTCGGTGAGGGTCAGATCGTGAGCACCCTTCTCACTTAAGTTGTCCATTAAGTCAATGGAGTCCCTGGGGTAGGGCAAGGTGGCAAAGTGAGGATCCTGAGCTTTGGTGTAGTTCATCTCATGTTTCCCTCAATGCCCAAAACGATTGTGCTGCTGGCAGGACAGTAGCCTCCTCTGATACTTGCTGCAAGCACTGATGAAAGGGAGAAAGCGAACACTAGAGCACACTGAGTAACGCACAGGATGATCTGTTTTCTTCTTCCCTCAGACGAGACCACTTACCCTTTTGTGTGCTACAAAACATGGAGGTTTTAAACCAAAATCATTGGGAAAGCAAATGTAGAGTTTGTACTGTGTAGAAGTAAACAGTTTTTGTAACACAATGAGATTTACACAGGGCCTGATGCTGTCAGGGCTGAGTAGTCCCGAGGAAGTTAAGGGCCGTGAACATGATGACTGAAGAGCTCTGGACCACTTGGGCTCTTATTTGCACTCAGAGAAATGGTGTTCCACAACCCGTACCACTGTCTGGTACTTGCGTGTGTGGGAAAATAAACATGTGTTTCCACGCAGCCCCCAGGAGAAGAACTGATGGGTTTGCAATGCGCTGGGCACTGGTGTGGGGAACAGACCCTTCATGCGTTCTCACTCCTTTGTGGCAGGCATGAATATCACTTACGTTATCGTTTCATCGGGGGGACTTCAGTTTTGTTCCTAGAGCAACTCTTCAAACAAGGCAGTTGCCCTACATGGTATTTTAAAGGACAGCCCAGTTACTGGAGTGTAAATTAATAAAGCAGGTTGTTGGCATCTAAAGAGAAAGCTAATGTCCGTACTGCCTCCTCATCTGGTTCACCCTTGGTACTGTCACTTACGAGTGGTTCCCCAAAATTTCATCGAGGTTGATGTCTTTCATCCAGTCATCATTACCAGGTTCCGTTTTCAGTAAAGAATCTATAAAGTCTGAGTCACTGTTGAGCGCAGGTCCTATACTGTCACCTTGCTGGTTCAGAAAGTCAAATGCTAGGTCATTACCATGGTCACTTCCTTGGTAAGCCCGAGAGTTTTGGTTGGTAGATGTGAAACTGGTTGATGGCAGAGATGACGGAGGTGTCATACTTGTTCCTGGCTGATTCAAGGTAGGCACAGTCTGTCCTCTCAGCTGGTTAGGTCTTATGCTGAGACCTCGTAGTGAGCCAGCAGATTGTCCATTTAGAGTCTGGTGCATTTGGTTTAGAGGAGGCCTCATTTGGACTCCCGCTGTTAATTGATTAGGAGGTGCCAATGCACGCTGAGGAAAATGCTGGTTGCTTACGTTGCGTTGCAAAGACTGGTTAGGATATGGAGTGCCGGTGGGGAAACGGACCCCTGCGGGTTTCAGTGCATCCTGCTGCTTGACTGCAGCTTCTTGCGGGGCCCAGTTCTGGGCAGTGGCAGTAGCCGTGATCATCACGTTGGCCGGCCTTTGCGCAGGGATACCTGTGGCTCCATGGTTCAAGCTTGGCCTTACTTGCTGCGAGTTGACCACCGACCCCGTCCCAAAAGCCGCTACGTTGTTTCCCTGCGTCATAGTTTGCTGTCGAGACATCATGGGGTTATTCTGACTGGGCAGGACTTGATTTTGGTTTCTGTGTGGCTGCATTTGGTTCATTCCTGAAGTCACGTTGTATGCGCTTGGTTGGTTGCAAGGAAGGTTCCCATAGCAGCCCATACTCCGAGCGGCAGGAACAGAAGGCATCCGGGTCCCAGCAGGGGTGGACATGAGGCTGGAGCTCTGGGGCATGATGCTATGAGTTGAAATTGGGTTGGATAAGGACATGTTGTTGGAGCTCATACTCACAGCTGGTGAACTACCTGGAAAGGAGAAAACAAAAGTGTTAAAACAAACATCAATGCATGGTGTCATTCAAATACCAACAAGTTAAAAATCCAGATTTCTAGAAGCAGAGTTTCTTGAAGAAGATACTTTGCTCTTAAGAGGACTTGCATGAAATTGCTCAAGGCCTTAAAGATGCCTATCATCCAAAGGGTGGTTTGGTCTATATGAAGCCATTGGTGGTCTTTCCATCCTTCCAGAGGACATCAGATAAGCCAGAACCGGTGCTCATTGTAAGACAAATACTGAAGCAGGGAAGGACAGACAGAACCACTGGGCAGGAGAGAAGACTTTTCTGCCTTTTTTTACAGAAGCGCTAGACACCTCAGACAGGACAAAGGCTGTCTAAATGAGCAGAGGCAGAGGAGATCAAGAACTTTTCTTCCTTACAGGGCATGGCTCATCCTGGCTCCCTCTAGAGACAATGGGGAGTGATAGGCACCATCATTAGGCCCCTTTTCCAGCTTTCTTAGATACCTACAGCAGTGGTATCTATCCCTTCTGGCAATGCCCCTCCCAGATGACAGCAGGAGCCAAGACTTCGTCTCACACATTTGCAGCACTCAGAGCCTCCCTTCCAGCCAGGTGCTGGGAGAGCAGCTCAGCCCAGTCTGTGACCTACTTGTCCTCCCGCATGGCGGCCAAGCAGGCACGAGGACATGGCTCGGTGCTGTGCCTGCCGAGTGCCACCCACATGCCCCTTCTAAGCTCTATTCCCGGCTGGGCTATGGCCATTTGCCCCTGCAGAAGCTGACTTGCCCATGAGGGAGCCGCCCATGATACCTGATGTGCAGGCATTTGCTGCACATGAACATCACCTTTTGTGCATCAGAAAACTAGAAGGTATGAGTTGGCATGAAGCTACCATTCATGGCTAATTCTGCCCAGTGGAGGATTTTCCTGTACCTGACATCTGCCAATGAATCACAAGAAGAGAGGTTTCTCTTCTCTTCAGCCTCCAACCCACGACACAAGCTCACTTCTGTGGCAGATTTGCAGCTACATAGTCTCTATTTTGCGGCCACAATAAGTCATTTATGCAATGTAGGCTGATTGCTCATGCAGTGCAAGGCTCTGAATTAATCCCTGAGAGATTGGTTGAAGAAGACCAAACGTTTTCTAAACACAGCCAGTGTAGGTGGCACTGTGGAGAACCTCCCTCTGCACACAACCAGCTGCTCCACAGCTTAATTCCCTTTGCTACTGTTACTTCCAGTACAAGCCCTACAAAAAGTGCAGCCAGAAGTCAGGTCCAAGGCAAATGAAAGGAGATGTTTCTTCACACAACCTGTGGGTCAGCTGAGGAAATCTTTGCCACATGGCACAGTACAAACTAAAGTCTTGTACCACTTTGGGTGGCTCCCAAAGTATGAGAAAAGCTGTTGAATGGGCTTGCTACCAAGGTACCACCACATTTCAGGAATTCCCTGAGCCTTTCCCAGAGGAGGAACAGAGGAACATACAGCCCTGGAGCTTTGCCATTTCATAGGTAGCAACTAGTAGCAATTGTTGGACATGAAACACTGCCTGGGTTCGATCCTTCATACATACAACAAAACCAGACTGAATTTGACTGACTTCATCATCGAATCTTATTATATATTAGTCTGTGTGATTAATTTTATTAGTTGGTCCATCATCAGTTCCTTCTTACCACACAGGTGCTTCAAGACTGTGACCATGCTTGCGGTGTTCTCCAAATACAGCAGTCTCTGTGTGCGGCATGCTTTCCAGTCCTTCGGTCCTTCTAAGCTCTTTTCAGAACTTGACAGTTTTCAACATTTGATTTCAAGGCTGTACATGACAGCTCGTCACAGTAATAGCTCTTGCACCTCTCCAACATGGATGTAAAGTAAGCTCTTTTTTTGTTGTTCAGCATCATCTCAGACTGTGTTTGTCCTTTTGGTTGCAATCGCACAGCCTGTTTACAGTGATATCTGGAGACCCATCAGCCATTTCCTTATGTGCTATGTTAATTTTGTATCACTCTGGTTTCTTAACCAAAATGGCAACACAAGTCAGATACTTTAAAGGACATTACCTGAACTATGAATACCTTTATCAATCAAAGTTGTGGTTCCATTGAAAAAAATACCATGCTAGTTTGAAAAGATTCTTTTACATCAGCCCATGTTGCCTGACATTAATTATATTCCCTTCCTAAATTCTTTATTATTCAGGCTGTATCAGCTCCCCAGTATTTTTGCTGAGCTCTGCATTAGGTCACTAGGGCTGCAAGTACCTACTTAGTCTTTTAATTTTTGTCATGGCATTAGCAGTCTTCCTTGGAGTTTCAAGACTAAATA
Organism: Theristicus caerulescens; assembly: GCA_020745775.1. Classification (NCBI taxonomy): domain Eukaryota; kingdom Metazoa; phylum Chordata; class Aves; order Pelecaniformes; family Threskiornithidae; genus Theristicus; species Theristicus caerulescens. The sequence goes on along the minus strand of CM036559.1, from coordinate 120,394,762 downwards.
AAAAGTGACATTAAGAATTTGGAGAACCTCTCAGCCAGCTCTTTTAAAACTCTGGAAGACAAATCATGCACATACATATTTAAAACGTCTATGTTTAGGAACAGCTGTTTAATATACTCTTCCTGTTGAAATTTCACCATAATGATGTTCAGTTCCCTCAGACTGGAACTGAAGGAAAAATTATCATATATTTCTGCCTTTTCTGCATTATTTTTATACATATGCTATTTCCATTTAGTAATGGATGCAAAGGATCCTTTTTTCCTTAAGTACTTAAAAATAATCTCTCCCCAAATCATTATTAACACTTAGTGTGACTCCACAACCAGAGTTGCTTGTTCCAAATCAATATAAACATAGATACCTAAATTAAGAAGCTCACCTTCTCCTGGAAGGCAGGCTTTTCCACAAACTGGCTCTAACCAGGCAACATTTGACTATAGAGAATCTAATTGTCCTAACAATTACGTTGTCCTAACACAAGCACCTAAATTCAGTCCCTGAGCTGGGCAGTGCCTGGGGAGATGCTATGAGGAATCCCCCTGGTTTTACCCCCACAGAGACAATCAGATTCTCCTCCATGTCCTCCCAGGGAGCCCCCTAACTGAATTTAGCTCTGGAAACAGAGAGGAGAAAATCAGTGCTCAGCAGGCAACCTCACGATTTGCCCTGTCTTTGGCTTTGCTGGTGGGTTGGGCATTGCCCACTGCTTTTTGGAAATACTGTAACATCTTTTCGCAGGGGTGATAGAGCTGCGGGCCCTGATTCTTTGCTCCCTTATGCTGGTACTAAAGAGGAGGAATGGCACAGAAATTGGTGGCATTTCAAAAGACCTGGTACAGCCATCGGGGGAGAGCTGATTCTCTCCCTCTAGCTGAACTACAAGTATGTGGGGTCACTTCACTTGCCGCTGGGATGAAGCCCCTCCCGGGGTGACCCTGCCAGCTGTTGAGCAGCCCGCAGGGCTACCATCGCACTGCTCCTGCAAATGCCATGCTCTTTAAAGAGCACAAGTGGTCGGGACATGGGTTGGACTTGTTGTGCAAAAGACGAAGCTTCCTCTTTCTTTGTATTGCTATTTTTATCCTTTTATTTTTAACACAAGTATTTTCCATTCTGATTTCTTCCAGATGGGAAGAAATGTCTTCCCCGGCAGCGCTGTGTACAGCAGCTGGGCACCCCAGGATACGGCGATTCGGAGAAACGCCTTCACTGCCTGATTCACCTGCTCTTGTCTTGGAGGTTTCTTGCTGTGACATGGCACTATGGGGAAAAGCATAGAGGAATAAAATGCCTAACCAAGTGTCTCCAAGCCCCAACGTTATTTTATTTAACTTTTCGTCTCTTCTTCCCTGACCTGAGCAAAGCTATTCCCAGAAAAAGGGAACAGATTCCCTGCTGTTACTCCCTTATGCAAGAGTTTCCTAATCGCTCCATCTGGTAGCTTTGCTGCGAGCTCCCAGCACAGCCCTTTCTCCCAGGCTCGCCTGAAAGCTGCTCTCCTCCCTGGGCTCACTCAGCGGGGACTTGAGATTTGAATGGACAAGTGCTGCCAATCCCACACGTTTCAAACCCGGGAGATGGGACTCCAAATACCACGAGACTGGCAAAAAGTCCATCAGATTAAGAACAACAAGAGCCACATAACAATGGTGATCTACTTATTTTGGAGCCTTTCACAGATGTGGCTGCAGTCATTTCCATTTTCTCTCTCAGGCTAGAAATGGATTGTTTTTAAGTAAAAGCCAAGAATCTCAGTTAATCATTTGATTTCAGGAACAAGCCTTTAAACAACACACCAAATCACAGGATTCCCCAGCAAACTGCTGGGGTTGCCAACGCATTTGTTTTACGAGCGCAGGAGGTACCAAGCCAGCAAGCAGGGCTCTCTCTGCCCTGTGGCATTGCCCTCACCGTGAGTCATTACACTGGCATCAGTGACGCTTGTGCAAATTTACTGAAGATGATAAATACTCAGGCCCATTAGAAAGGAGTAGTTTCCAGACTGCAGCAAGCTTATTGCTGCTAGAACTTGTAAACAAAGCAAAGGAGTGCATGAACATTGCCTGAGCGGCCCAGCCCGGCCCCTCCACGCGTAGCCGGGCTGTTGGTGCCATGGCCAGCAGGCTGGGCAGAGGGGTGGCACGTGAGCAAGCTGCCCTTGGGAACTCGTTAAAAACATAATAGAAGCTGAAAAAGTTTTGCTACAAAGGACAGGTAGGAAGGAAAGAATCAGATCCCTGGCTGAATCTGCAGAGCCAACAGTTGTGGAAAAACAAACAAATGAAACCAAACCACCTTTTTTTTCTTCAGTGTGTTGTCTACAAAGATATACTAGAAAGTAAAGGACCCTTTTTATACTTAAATGCACAGATGCTTTGCAGTGTAAAGAACATCCTTTGATCCCATCTGCTGCATTTCCCCTCACCTCCTCTCTCGCCCCAGCATCTTTTCCTTACTCTGCCTTTGCTCTTGGAGCAGCCTCCAGCTAACCAGCAAGGTGAACAGCATGAAAAGCCACACAAGCAGTCCTGTGCTCCCCAAACTAGACTCTCCAAGAAGGTGAGCGCTCAAGAGCTGAAACCAAGGACTAGTCCTGAAGTGTGGCATTTTCTGCCCTGGGCAGTTCTGGCTGAAAGCTGCCCTACTCTTTGACTAATCTGTTGAAATGCTGCTGGTAGAGCAGCACTGAGGCCATGACCGTGGCATATGAAAGAGACCAAAAGTTCAGTGCTCTGGTTGCCCATGATGGTGTCATATGAGATACTTAAAAATGAGTATGACCGTCCTCACACTGTACATGAGCTGCCATTCAAAGGGATGGATGGTTGTCATCTCAGTCTCTGAAGCAAGAGGTACCACATACATGAAAGAAGTATCTGGATAGTGAGGTTGCATAGACAACAGGACACCTTTGTATCAAGTATTTGGGTGCATTGCCTCAGGCAGTGCTAATGGAAGGGCCACCTCCTTCCCTATGCCTGAGACATGCAGCATCAGCCTGGATGAATCACCAGCTGTTCATCTTCTCAGTGGTGGGCAGTAAGGTAAATAGCACAGGAGAGCAGCAGCCACCACTCACTGTCTCTGCGGTGATATAAGTGGATACCCAGAAAATCAGGCCCTTGTTATCAGTGCATGCATGGCTCTTCTGGATGGTCTTCCAGCTGGAAGGAAGGAAGGAAACAGTTTTATTTAGCACAGGGGCACTTACCAGGATACTGGTTTGCTTGTTGCATGTTGACCACGTTCCTTCTTTGGTCTTTATAATCTGGTGGTGGTCGTGTCAAGTGTCTGTTCAGCTGATCTTGTGGAGTGATTTTCTCCTAGAGGATTAGAGTAGAAACATATTAATTTGCTTTTCTTTATGCTCTCCTGGCTCTGTGTTTTGCCCGCCTCCTTCTTTTCTCAGTATGTACAAAGCTGCAGTGTTGCTTCCTTTCACCCTGTCTGGTCGACAGGAGAGGCAGCTGTGAACCTGTGCCATCACCCACTGAAGGCTGTATGGAAGCCTTTCTGCTGGTTGTATTGTGTTTGAGTCAGGTCTAACTTTCCTTAAAATCACTTGAGAGTTGCTCAGCCTCTGCAAACATTGTCCACGTCTGCACTGCAGTACCAAGTGTCCTCCGACGTCCGCACCGTTTTGCTCACCATGCTCATCAGACAGAGGGACCTGATGGTTCCTCATGGCTCCCTCCCTGCCTGTGCAGCTGGGTTTGCTTTCAGAGAAAGCACAGAGGCACACCAAACACCCAGGTCTAACCCAAACACACAGCTGGGATGCAGCTGGGGGGCAACGAGGGTCCAGACCTCTGAGGTCCACACCTGCCCCTTGGCTGTATCAGTGTTCATCAAGCTGTTTCACCCACGCTGACCTCTCAGCATGCACAGCTGCCAAAGGGCATTTCAGCTTGTCATCCCCAACCCCAGCCGTGCCCATCCCTCATTCTGTCCTTCCTCCTACCCTGGAGGAGATCCCACAAAAATCGGCAAAATCCATTGCTTTGTCCTCCCCAGTGCCTCTCCTCACCAGGGATGCCAGCAGGACACACGGCCAGGGGTTAGCAAGGACAGTGCTGGGCTGGGCTTGTTGGTTTTCATGCCACTCACCATTGCATGTGCTTCCCCGTACACGTACGTGGTGCTGTCATTCCTCTTACACTGGAGTGCAAGCACTGGGGGAAGGACAGCGGGGAAAGATTGCAGAAAAAGCCAATTAGTAGGGGAGTTTTTTTTTATTTTGTGCCTGCAGGGACACGTCTCTGGTGAAGGGAAGATAGAAATCCAAGTCCTTGACCTGAAATCTGACTAACTGCCCTGTGTTCATAAAGATCTGGAAAGTGCAGGCACCGGAGTCAATGCCCAATCTCTCATCAGCATCACTGTGACTTGATGCCTCCAGAGTGCTACTGCCTGCCCACGAGCAGCGACTCCTCGGCATACATGGCCCCATGGTGCGAAAATGTGGGTTTGACCGCCTCCGTCACTGGTAAGTCATTGCCGGTGCACACGTGCCTCCTGGAGTTGTGCTTACTGGGCAGCTGCTGGGCAGGCTTCACCCCTTCTCTGCAAGGCTCCTGGGTTTCGTGCCTGGCTGCTAGAATGGCAGAGTCAGGCCCTGGCTGGTGTTGAGTGTCCATCAGAGTAATTTGGGGATCTTCTGCCTGAAAACAGCACGCAAACAGACCTTCTCATGAAAAATCTGTTTTTTCTTCTGCCAGGAGCACTTTAAAACACTGGGAGACGAGCCTTTCTTGCGGTATTTAGGCATTTCCGTAATGCACTCTGGGAGTGAGGGGTCTGATTAAGATTTATAAGGCTCGTTTTAACATACCGCTTGACCTGAAACCTTGTGAAGAAGAAAGACAAATTATCTCGCAGGAAATCCCTGCAATACGTGTAAAAACTGTAGGCAGGCTTTGTGTGTATTTCTATGAACACGATACAACAGCAAATTCAAGCTGATCAAAAGAATGCATTCTGTAGAGTGATTTTGATTTTTATTTTACTTATTTTTAAGAAAAGCTACATGAGCAGTTAACTTTCTGTTCTGCTAAAAATTCTGACAGAAAACTGCAACATTTTGAGGTGACTTGAAACTTCAGCTTTCTTCTGCATAAATTAAAAAGTCAACAAATATTTCCCTCATAGGACAAATGAAATCCTTAATTTCAAGCTCAAGCTTCTAATTGTATTTTTGGAATGGAAATAAATTTGTAAACAAAAAGATATTCTCTATAAAAAACTGAATACTTTTTTTAAAAAAACATCCCCACAAAACCATGAATGCTTTTCCACTTCTGTGTTGTTCTTTAATTACTGAATGGCATTCGCTAAATGTGTCAGTATTTCTGAGTCTACATCTTTATACAGAAAAGAAAGTTGTGGATTCAAAACGTCAGGCCAGCATGAATGGGTCTGCCCTGTAGGCTGAGAGATGCAGGCTGAGGTAAATAAGCCCCAGGCTGGGGGTCTGCTGTCATTGCAGCCTGGGGGAAGCAAAGCAGGTGGTGGTGTCACCTCCATCCTTCCCAGGAATCCTCCCTGCAGCCCTTCCCTAGATGCCACAGGGCACCTGTGTTGCTTTCTGCCTGCCCCAAGGACATGCCAAGCTCAGCTCCTCTTCTAGGACTTCTCTCTTCTCCGTGCTTTGGCAAGCAGGACTACCGAGGAACGGTGAATATGAGGACGCAGAGGGTGTGTGCTACTTTTCTGGGCAGCTGGGGCTCCCCCTGTTGCACTGGCCATGGGTGATGGGCCATGAAGCACCTTCAGCTGACTCAGTTTGTGCAGTATCAATAACAATGCCAGTTTAGTGGAACAAAATCAGTGGGTTCTAGTATTTATCACTCCCAACAAGACCACAAATACCCCCACGCCTCGTAAAATGACCAGAAACTCCCAATTGGTCTCTCAGATACCAAGGGAGAGAGAAGAACTGTCTACAAATATCTGGAAATGCAAAAAGAAAAACAGAGAAAGGAGGACTCGTGTATGATCCCAGCCAAGCACACAAACTTGTGTTGAACTCTGAAATCGATGTACCTGATCCTTGTTTACACACAGGCACTTTACACCATGCTGCCTCGGTTGCAGAGCCTGGAAGTGAACTTTCCTCTGTGGCCGAAGTAGCGTAGCAGTGCACCTTAGCTTATCTTGCAAAGAAAACCACTGACAATATTCATATGCCTTAAATTAAGCATATGCTTAGACTGTTCTCATAACAAAACCACAGTAGCTCAGATACTTGTTTCATGTAAACTGAAGAAGGTTTCAAAAGGGCTTAGCAAAGTGCTGAAAAATATGAGGCACACTCTAGAAGGTCTAGGCATTGCCAAAATGACCTCAAAGTTTTGGGGGCTTTCTTCCCTCTGTCTTAGCTTTCCTTTCTATTGTTTCTGTGATAATCTTTTCCACGTAAAATAAGGAATTGGAAAACTTACGGCTTCTGCCAACATCTGCTGCTGTAGAAGGAGTTGTTTTTGCTCCATCATTTGCCGTTGCAGAGCCTGTTTCTTTTCCATCAGTTGCTGATTCAACATTGATTGCTGGGATGAGTTCATGTAACCACTTCCAGTGTTTGGATTTGAGCAAGAACTGGAGCTTGGAGTGGGGCCAGCTCCCTGGCCTACCACAGAGTGTTGATCCTGAAACAGAAGAAATGGCTCGTGAAGGATAAAAATAATAACAAGCATCAAGAAAAGGAAATAATCCTTTTTATGCAGTTAGCTCAAGTACAGGACACAATCCACAGACTCTCAGGACAAGCGACCGATACAAAGGCTTTGACAAAATAAGAACGGGATTGAGTAACTTCATCACTCATGGAAGACTCTGAAAACGTGCCAGGTGGTTCCAGTGGAAAACCTCAATGTTGTAGCAGGAGCTTGGGAAACGTTAACAGAAGTAACGGAGCCATCCTGGGGATCTTTCAGGAAACTTGCATCGGGCCGTATGGCAGTTTGTTTGACCACAAGGGAACAAACTCGGTGTCTGCTGGTTCCTACCATCTGGCGAGCAGCAGCGAGAAGTTACAGACTCATTGCTAGAAGTGGCATCTATTCTTAGAAAATACAGAAGCGGAAAGTTGTTACTTCGCAGTGGGGTGAGTGGTGCTGCTTTCATTCGTCCCATCACCTCCCTGACAAGAGCAAGCTCTGAGAGATTGCTAATTGTCTCCCATTAGCGGCAGGATTAGATAGGCTTAGAGTTTATCAGCTTCCTTCGTAAAAACAAATATGTAGCTGGACAGGACTTTGAAGAGGGCTTTAGGGTCCCCCTGGTCTTTGTGATGGATCTAGCTCCGCTTCCTCTTCCCCATGCTTCATGAAGAAGGAATGGGAAAAAGTCATCTCACGGGGCAACGGAGAAGGTAGTTGGGAACTCAGACCATGCACACACAGGATGAGAATGAACATGGGATGACAATATGCTGCTCATTTTCTTTTACCCATGGTTTCCCTTGGCAGCAATATGTTTTCTGACTACTTGCTCCACCACTGTTTGGTACTTGGACCTTTACCAAATGTAGGAAATGTAGTTTTCTCAGTCCACACACAAAAATGTGTTACCCCCACAAAAATATTCAGTCTATGGTTGGATCACTTGGTAGTCAGGTATTCCTTAGCTGCCCAGCTGCAAAGAAAATAGGAGACACTGGAGAGGTCACAAGAGTCAAGAGAAACATCAGTTTTCTGACTCCACTTTGTTGCAATTCACCATAGGAACCAAACCACTGAATTCTGTATAACCATAATATAGCAGCGTATTTGCTCCACAACACAGGAATCCCTGCCAGCTGCAGTCTGATGCTCCCTGTTATACAGCATTTCTCTTAATACCGAGGTGTAGTCCCAAGGTCCGGTCTACTACAGAGGTGAAGCTCTGCTCCATGGCCATTGCCTCCCATGGCATCCAGGGAAATACGGACTGACCAACAGTGAAGCAAGGACTGGCCAGGCATGGCCTACTCGTGCCCTGAAGACTGCGGAGCACTGATGCTCATCACTTTGCAAACTCCAGGAAAGCTCATTTCTGTGCCTTAGCTTTTGCACACCCCCGCCCCTAACCCCACAAATAACACACACACACACTACAAACTAATCCAACTTATCTTTTTACCATCTGGCACGGAAGAAACACAATGATTGTTATGGGTATTTCTATTTTAAAACAATTCTGTGGCTTTTAGATGGGGCCACACGAGCGCATAGCTAGCTAGATAAAGTATTTGACGTCTGTTTCTGAAATAAGCATGACTTTCTTCTGGAGCCACCTGCAGCCCCCAAGGCAGTGTTACAAACCCACCCTTCAAAATTTATTGGGCTCTTACACAATTATATCCCGCACGCTTTCTTTCAGTTCCAGAAGGAATCCGGGTTTGCTCGGCACTGCCACATTTTTCAGCCCTTATGTTAGCTGCAAGATAGAAAATACCTTCCTCTCAACAGATCTGCTTGCCAAGTTGTTGCGCAAACTTTTTTGTCTTTCTTAAAATATTTTGAAAAGAAAAATATGTTTCAATAAATTGGCTTTGACTTCTATATTCAAATGACAGCTCTAGCTTGAACCCGGCCACATGTTACATCCATTAATAGAATTCATCTGTTGTGTTTTTGCACAGATAATGCAGGCTCCCCCAAAGTCCTGCATAAAGAAGAAAACAACAAAGCCCAACTTTTTCTCTCCCTCATCCCCTGCCAGCCCATATAAGCTGTGGGGAGGGATTTTGTTTTAAGATAAACCGTGTAGTGTCCATTCACGATACCTATCAAAGAAAGCTCTTCTGTAATAGCAATTGGCACAAAACACCAGCTGCTTGGCAAACAGGCCCTGAGAAAACAGTATAAATCATCAACTTGGAGCCAGTTTGGGGTTTTTTTTTGCATTTGGTCCTTTCTCTGCTGTTCATGAAATGTCAGTGTGAGCCTATGAATCTACGATGTGTTACTTCTCCTGCCTGCTGATCTTCCATCAGCAGTGATGCGATGGGAGAAGGAAGAGCAGTTTCCTAATAAATCAGGGGATTAGCTGCACGGCAGTTTGACCCATCGTGAACCGGTGCTATCGAGCCTTACTCTCACCCCGCGCTTGCATCACTGCAAATCAGAAGGCAGAAGGGCTACACCGCTGCTGGGGACGTGGGCTCTGCCCCTGCGCTTAGACAAAGCACGCTTTCCGACATCCCTGCCGAGGAAGGGAAGGTTTGCGTTGGAGCTACCCTGCTTTCATTGAACCGTTTCATCCTGCTCTAAGCCTGGCTTTACCGCAGCAGCTTTACGACGACTCCACACATCTAAAGCTGCCGGTGGCCTTTTGAACTTCATTCCTGGGTTCCCATGCCTGCGGTTTATGCACTTTAGAAACCCCTGACCAAAGAAAGCCCGGAGTGGGACATGTATGTCCCCTTGCCGAGGGGCGCCTCTGCCCAGGGGCAGCCCAGCATCTTGCCTGCATGGTGCCTTGCCTGCACGGTGACACCATGTTGTTTACCTGCATGGGAAACGTAACCCTCTCCCCGCTTTGCCTCCAAAGAGTTGATGCGATGGGGAGCACATCCCTGCAGCCAGCTGGGTGTTAGGGACGGGCTGGAAGCATCCCACCTCCGTCAGGTACATGTGTAGTCTGGGTTCACCCCCAACTCCTGCTCCACTTGCTGGCACCATTCGTGCATGCTGCATCCCTCCAGCCCTGCAGATGAGCTGCAGCCCTTGCAGGGCCATGCCCGGTGCCAGCTGGGGCAAGGGCAGCAGCCAAGGGCTGAGCTAGTGTTCACGGAGCACCACAAACCCCCATCTGCTCTGCTGGTGCCGAAACTCCAGCACAGCGGTGCTCTAGGTGCAAAGCAGGTGCTGATGTTACACTGAGATACAAAATGTATGAGAAGCAGGAAGAGTGGCAGAACAGTGAAAGCTCCTCAGAGCTGGTAGCACAACTGGGGTTTTGCTCCTAAGCATCACAAAGAACATTATGCTCAAGTGTTTAAATGAGCAGTAAATCAAAACATTTAAGGCTGAGTTTGCCTTTCACTATCCCTGCTGCAGCTGACTTGTGTTCATACAAATGAAGGGAGGTTTTGGCTTCTAACACACATGGATTTTCCAAAATAGACTTTTTCTTTTCTCTTTTCTTTTCTTTTTCTTTTCTTTTCTTTCTTTTCTTTTCTTCTTTCTTTCTTTTCTTCTTTTCTTTTCTTTTCTTTTCTTTTCTTTTCTTTTCTTTTCTTTTCTTTTCTTTTCTTTTCTTTTCTTTTTCTTTTCTTTTCTTTTCTTTTCTTTTCTTTTTCTTTTTTCTTTTTTCTCCTCCCCTCTCCTCTCCCTTCCCCTCCCTTCCCCTCTCTTCCCCTCCATTTCCATTTCCCCAGACCATGCCTGTGAGTTAGGATCTGGCTGCATATCAGCTCTGTTGCCCCTTTCAGGGCCATTCCCGATGCTTTCACTGAGAGGTGCTGCAGATTGCCTCACCTTGGTCTTCTGCTCAGCGTGCAGGACAAGCCTGACCAACCCCTGTCCTGCCTGTGCCCTGCCAAGTCTGGCAGCTTGCACCAGTGAGCCCCTGCCCAGCACCTCCTGGGCTCCTGCAGCTCTTTCCTGCGGGCTCTCTCCCGTGCCAGGACCCCTTGTGCTGCTGCTTAAACCTTCGACACAAAATGCTGCTCTCTGGGCCAAGCCCACGGCAAGGAGCTGCGGGCAAAGCCGGGCATCCCTCCCTCCATAACCCCACAGTGCCGCAGGCTCCTTCCATGCTGCTCTAAAGAAGCTCCTCCATGGAGCTGAAAGAGGTGGGTGAAAGGCTCGACAGAAATGCAAGACGTTACTGCGTTTACCAGGGAAAGAAATGATCATTGCTTTTATATTGAGCAGCAACAGCAATGTGCAGCTAGAGAGAGGGATTTCTGCAAAGTTGAGAGCTGTCCTGTGCCGCCAGGACAAAGTGCACCTTCTTCCCTTCCCCTTCTCTCCCTTTCTCTCCAAAGCTTGTCAGGAGCTCCTGAAAGCCTTTTGCAAGCTTGCATTTCTAAATTCCTAGTTCAGAAGCAGTTTAGGGACACTTGGCTGGAAAAGGATGTGCAAACCTTTTTTCTCTTTCTCCTGGAAATGCCTTGAATTGATGAATAATTTTGGTGGGACAGAAGGGAAACAATGGTCAATTTTTTACTAAACCACAATGCCCGCAGAGGCTGTTTGCTTCCCAGCCAGGAGCGCTGCCATCTATGTCACAGGATGGGCTTCTGCATCTTGCAGATTTTCCCTCAAAATAGGGGGGAGAGATTTTTTCTGCCTTTCTGATCCTCCGTGGGGCAGCTCATTCTGTGCCCAGTGTCAGGTCAGGAGTGACAGTGCCAACTTTTGCTCTCCTTTTCCATTAGTTCTGGTTTAAAGAAACAATGAAGTAGAAGAAAAAAGTAAAAGGCTTCAGATTCATTCACTGAAACCTGCTCAGTGACGGATGCTGTGTAAAGTTCTGTTCAGCCTGTGCATGTCATTCCCACTGAGGAGCAGTTTGATTCAGTTGCATTAATTAGCATCACAGGCTATTTAGAGTGAGGATGGTGGAGATCAAGGCACCTCTGTGGATTTCCTCCTCTTAAATCAGGGACTGGTGGCTGTCCTGACCCTCTGAGCTTCTCAAGGGCATTACGCTTTGGCTGTGAACCACCCTGGACACTGAGCACTGGAAGGAGAGGGAGGAGGACTCCAAGGAGTGGCTCACCGAAGTCCTGCCACACTGTTTCAGGGTGGTGCAAGGCTGGTGGCAAAGCCCAGACCCTCTGTGACCTGGTGTGGACTTCCACCGCCTCAGCTGGCATGCTGCTTTCCACCACCAGAAACTGGGGTTCTCAAGTGGCCCCTGGGGCCAAGGATGGGGTGGTACCAGGCTTATTCACAAGAGCTGATCTCGCTCATAGAGTCATAGAGTCATTTAGGCTAGAAAAGACCCTTAAGATTGTTGAGTCCAACTGTTAACCTAGCACTGCCAAGTCCACCACTAAACCATGTCCCTAAGCACCACATCCACACGTCTTTTAAATACCTCCGGGGATGGGGACTCAACCACTTCCCTGGGCAGCCTGTTCCAGTGCCTGACTACCCTTTCAGTGAAGAAATTTTTCCTACTATCCAACCTAAACCTGCCCTGGAGCAACTTGAGGCCATTTCTTCTTGTCCTATTGCTCGTTACTAGGGAGAAGAGACCGACCCCCACCTCACTACAACCTCCTTTCAGGTAGTTGTAGAGGGTGATAAGGTTTCTCCAGGTGATAAGGTTTTCCTCCTTTTCTCCAGGCTAAACAACCCCAATTCCCTCAGCCACTCCTTATAAGACTTGTTCTCTAGACCCTTCACCAGCTTCATTGCTCTTCTTTCATGCAACTTCAGGAAGCCAAGCATGGGGTGCTCCATCCAACGGCCGGTCTCAGCACCTGCCAGCCCCCTTCTGAGCCATCTCTTTCCTGCTACATCTAATGCAAGCAGAAACACCCCTTTCTGCTAAAATGCTGGGGTTTCCATGGACATCTGGACTCCAAGCACTGCCTGCCCATGTCCTTGCCTCAGACAAGAAAGCAAAACTACAGCAGGACCACGGCAAAGTGCCTGTTGAGTAAGAACTCTTTTAGTTATAGTGAAAAAGCTGAAGAATTTTCTTATTTTTAGGAATAACTCCCACTGTTGACTGGAGTGCAGAGGGCTGCTTTCTGTGCCAGTGTACACTGCGAGAGTCCCAAGTAGTTCCTGAGGTTATGCTGATTTGCAACAGCTGAGGATCTGATCTACATATCAGGGCTGGAAATAACACAGACTGGGCAGAAACACAGCCAGCTCAATTCTCCCTTGCCTATTGCTTGTTTGGTCCAATGAGGGTGCAAAAAGCATCTTCCTGAGCACCTCAAACGCATTCAACCTTTTTGCATATCTGGAACATAGAGTATAAAAGTGAGTCTCCTCTAAGTTTAGGTCAGATTCTCTCTAAACTGCCTGCTGGAGCTCTCCCTTCACTATACAGAGGGACGGGGCTGTATAATCGGGCTCTAGATGCCTGGTTTAGACAACTAAGTTAGGAGCCCAGATTAGGTGATAGGAACATTCCCTTATACTCCTAATTTTAGATGCTGACAGTCACACCTGAGTAAGATGCCTGGAAGAGTGAGTGTGAACACCCCTTGATCTGCCAAGCACTAGTGAATCGCTTTGTAAGGATGTTGTATTGAGTGACCTAAAAGCCTCTAAAGTTAATCATGCAGAAGATACTGTTATAGGTTGAGTTTCTCCTAATACCCTGCCAGAGAGTAGTTTTATGCATTCCAGCAAGATCACATTCATATGTATAAACAGCATTTGAAAAACCTGAATATTGCAAGATCCCAAGACCTGTTTTTCCTGTGTCTCATATCCAGAGATACAGCTGGGTGGAGACTGCAAAATATTTCCCTTCAGTAATTTTGTGGAGTGTTTGTAAGAAGTTGGCTCAGCCACATGAGACCATCTTCTGTGTTTTTCTCCTGTGAACATCTGAGCTCTCAGGACAAAAATTTCAGGGCCAGCCATGTTTCCAAGGCACATACACAAGGAATCATGGACACTAGCATTTGCAATTTCACAAGTCCAGGCTGTCTGCCAGAAATACTTGTGCCTTCATCCAACCAGGGAAAAGAAGCAAATGCTGTGTCACTCCTCCAACAAAGCGAGCAATGGAGCTCGAGGAGGAAATGTCGATGAATCTCTTCAGATACTACAAAGCTGGAAATGATCATGACAGTAGGGAGCACACACCTGATTTCTGCAGCCTCGCGAGTGGGAGTCACCCATTGGAGTGATAGGTTTGGGTATGAAGTGATGCAGCAGATACCCAAGATGCAAAGGGATAAGTACTTCAGTACACCCAGCTGCTGCAGCTCTCACGGGGAGAGCCAGGAGGCCAGGTTTTTTTAAAAGCTCATTTTTTTACATACACTGAAAGTTAGGTGGACCTCAGAACTATTTTCAGAAATAGCTAATTCTGCTATTCAGTATTGCAAAAGTTTATACAGAAAAAGAGTAAAAACCAGATACTGTGCACAATCTCCTAGGTAAAAATGGGTGATCAAATACCTCAAAGGAGCCAATCCCCACTTTCGGTGAGAAACCACAGGCAAGAAAGACTTTGACAGACAGTTATTTGTGCGGTTCTTAATAGAAACCTTTTTTAGCACTTTGCCTTTTCAGCACCAACAAGGAAGCTGCTCACTCCTGAGATATCCTTCTGAACTGATTTTCAGCCGTTAGTGATTTATTTGTAGCCTTACCATAATCCCTTGCCAGAAAGCTGCACAGCTCTATAGCCACTAGCAGGCACTCTTATAACAACGTTCCCACCCCAACTCCTTAAACTTGGGCAAAGCGGGAGCTGCATCTCGCAGGGACGGAGGCTCAGGTTCAGCACTTGCACAATCACACAGCAACAGACCCAGGAACAGTGCCTCATTACGAGCCTTGTCCGACAATCAAGTCTTTAACGAGAACAAAGGTTGACAGTGATTAATCATTAAGCAGTTTCTTGTTCCTTGCTGCACGTGTTGGAGGCAGCCTCCCGCCGCGGCAGTCTGGCAGATTTCCTGTCTGCGCTATACCAGGGCCCATGTCCGGACACACAGAGACGTCTTTTCCCAAAGCCAAGTGCATAGATGAACGGCTTGTCTCTGTTTCTGAGCACGGCAAATTCGGAATGCATGTGCATTCTGCAAAAATAATAAACCCTCAGCTGTACATCTGATTGCTGTATATTCAGGCGAAATGACCTAAAGGGGATTTGTTCACGTCAGAAATTTTCCCAGAGAATTCAAGGATGGATTATTGGTATTTTACCATGTGCACCGTGATGAACTTTTAATGTGATCTTCTGGCATAATGTATATATGAAGGTCTCCATTTTAGAAAGATTTTGTTTATTTGCAATGAAAATAACATGCATGTGTTGAAAGTGCAACAGAGGAGGTTATTGTGAAACGTCTGCATCGGAACAGGAATGTTGGCTCCATCGAAGTCGATGGCAAAACTCCAGCTGACTTCAACGGGGCTAGAATTTCCTCCCAGGTCTCCATCCAGCCACAGGGGCACAGGGGCACCCTTGGCTTGGAGTCACCTCAGCGTACAACTTCTGGACAAGATACTTACCTGGTTCAGAGAGACACAAGCAAAGAGCCTCCACTAATGTACCCAGGCAAAGACTATCCTGAGATCTGTACGGAGCTCTGGTTTCAAATGCCTCATGTCCTCTAACATATTGAAAGAAGTATGCCACTAAGCATGAATGATGAAGACTCCTATCAGGTTTTTGACAAGATCAGACACATACTGATTTGTTCTACTTTTAGCATTATCATTTGCAGTGGCTGTAATATGCAATATCCACATTGCAACGAGCCAAGCCCTTTAGTTTATCATCACACAATTGCAGGAAACCAAATTAGAGAGGTTTAAGAAACTGCCAGTCCTCCAGCTCGAACAAGAGCTGGTGCGAGTGGCCCTGTTTTGCCTAGTACTTCAGGACAAGGTACGTGCATGCTCGCAGGCTCTGTGCCTCCACTCAGGAGTGGTAATTTCCAGCTGAGGCAGTGAAAACTTCCTGAACTGATTGAATTAAACACTTGTGATTATCTGTCTGTATCTTTAATATGGGTATATATTACCTGTGGATATGTATACCTTATTCATCTGAATGTTCTTGTCTCGTTGCCATATGTTTATTATCTTTCCCAAAAATTATCTAGCCTGAGGTTGATACAGAGCACGGAAAATTTAAGCCCACTTAGAAAAGCTATAAGCAATCAAACCCAGGGTCTTGTAAGAGCAAGCGTTCGGTGAATTAAGTAATAGGTGGCACTGGCATACATACGTGCTTATATTTAAATGTCCAGTTTACAGAGCAGTGCTAAAAATGACACTGAAGTCTTACATATAACAGGCTTACATATAACGCATGTCTTTTTTGCCATATCATCCTCATGCCTCATCCTCGTTTCCCTCCCTGCAGCAATGCTGACAGTCCCACTAACCCAAGGGCAACATACAGGGGAGCATGGTCCAGAGGTCCCCGAGCCTGTGGAGACCTGGGCAGCAATGGCCGCATGGAGCAGTGCCAAGTGAACTAGCTAAGTGTGGGATATGTGTTCTCAAAGGCCACTGTTTGTTTTCAAAGATAAACCATGCTGAGGGACATTGAGCTGAGGGACGTTTAGCTCATGAGGATGCTGCGTGAATGCAGCCATCTTCCAGACCTGAACGTGCCCAGCGCTGCCACTGTGAGATCAGATCAACACTGGTGCTGCATTTGCAAAACTGCTTTCTAACAAATCTAATGGAAATAGAATAAAACAGTCTGTGCCTTTTCTTCTTGATCATAAACACTAATGCAAAATTCTACAGGAAATTACTGCAATTTTTTTATCCTCTTGATTTCCAGGCTATTCTCTAGTTTCCTCACCTTTTCCCACTGGCATTTATCTAGGCTTTCTTTGCACCTTCCATATCCCTCCTCATATAGGATTCACCCTCATTAATTGTCTGCAGTTTAAACACATTTGTGTCACTTCTAAACAGCAACCACAAGGAAAAAAAAAAAGGGATGATGACATAATGTGAAAATTTTCCTCAAGCAATAAAACAAAGCAAAGCAAACATCATAAAATGCCAGTTTTTCTGCGGAAGGGTATGAGGGAGCAGGCAACCTGAACAAAATATTTAATGAAGAAAGAAAAAAATAATTAAACACAAAGAACAACAACAACAGCAGAAAAACCACATCACTGGAACCAAACACTTGAATACAAATGGGCACAACATGGGTGACATGACTGTCAGAGACACATATTAAGATCAAAGCCCTCCTGCTGACAATCCACAGCAAGAACATGAGCATCCTTAAACCAGAGCCTCCTGGGATCCGCTTTCTAAACCAACAGCTCTGAATTCTGATGGAAAACAATGCTGAATACTGAAAAGCAATGTGTGAAGAATGGCTCTGACCTGCACCTCCCTGTGCTGATTAAAGCCTTGGGTAGGACAAGCGGTGGGACTGGATCGCTTTGTTTCAAGTTGCCCGTCCTGGGACAATGACTGATGCTAACCGAAATCAGCATCTGGGGCTGGGGACCAAGTGTCGCTGGGCACAGAAGGGGTGGGGGGGACAACAAATCATTCCTCCACTGTGACAGCCTGTGGCGCTGGTGCGAGTGCACAATGCAGGGTTCAATGGAGCAGGTATGACCGCCCAGCTACTTGGTCTTAAATGAGTCCCTAGGACACAACCCCAAAAGTGGTCTTCCCTCTTCCTGCTGAAGGACCATCTTCTTTTATAATGATTCCTGTCTTTATTATAAAACAACTTAATTTGATGGCTGTTAATTTGCAGGAATTGACATAAACTTTAGGCTCCTGCTATCCCCTCTCGCTCTCTTGATGAGTGTGATAAAACGATGCCAGTGGCCACAGCAGCCTGAGGGTTTGACAGATCTACCTATCCTTCATCTGTCTGTGCCAACAGCAGTTTCATTAAAATGTGAAAACACCAGGTTTCCTAAAGAGCACTCCCGGGATTTGCCTCATTTTTCACTGTCAACTCAAGATGTAGGAAAACGTGTGGTTTTATCAGGTGTCCCAGAAGCTCTGAATACCTCTTCTCTGGGGGATAACAGAGTTAGACAGAGCTCACCTGCTTCTGCTTTCAACCCTGCAGAGTTTAGGTCTTTGCCTGGCCAGATTCCCATCATGGGAATTTATCTGCCTGCCTCACTGCCCCTCTGGTAGCAGTACTGGACATGGCAATGCTGCATGGTGGTTCCTTTTTTTATCTAGCTTCAGGAAAAAAAAGGTTAATCAAAGGTGGCAGAAGGCCACTACCACTGTATGATGGCACAGGCCCTTCAAGGAAAGCCTGGCATCTCACCGAGCTCAAAGAAAGGTGCAACAGTACTTGGATATAGTGAGTTGTTTCTTCTGTTCTTTATCTGCAACCTTTAGAAAGCTGAAATGGAGCCAGCTACAGAGGTCAGAATAGCTCGATCCACCAGGGACTAGTCCTGCCTTGGACACCATGCCTGGGAGGAACTATCTGAGGAAAGGCTTCCTTAAATCAGATGAAGTCAAAAATAATTATACTTCTGGCATTTATTTAAGTTATTTACTGCCCAAATCTTGCAGCGTGGGAAAGAATAATAGACTATCCAGGGCCTGCCATATTCTAGCTATCAGATAAAGTGCAACTCTGGAGAATGGGAAAGTTGGTGCCAACAAAAACCTTCTTGGACTTCTTCTGCTTATTTTGCATTATTCTTGTGCAAGAGCAGTGAAAACCTGTTTTGCATCCCTGTTTTTAAATAGGCCTACTCACGTATGGAAAACAACAGGTGGACAGGGCATCACTGTCCTGTTTTCTTTCTCTGAGCAGGGGAAAGTATGAATGCAATTGCCTGTGTCTACAAATCATCCTCAAATTATGCAGTGGTGTTTCCCACAGTTTGGGAAATAGCAAAGGTCAGTAGCCCACAGTGCAAGGACTAGGGGTCTCTGGTTAGCCTGTTCCACTCATGCTGTCCCCCCTGCCAGAGAAGCCCTGGGCTTTGCTGAGGGGCACACAGGGTTGTCTTCTGGCAGGGCCTGCGAAGAGGCATGGGGGAGATGCAAGTTCTGCCCCCGTCTTTGCATGGAGTTGGAACTTGGTCCATGGTTTGAAGAGTGGCCTGACCTCTCTCTTCTCTCATCCTTTTGTCTAACACAATTTCCTAATTAAGTTATCACGAGCACTAGTGAGCACATCCCAGCACCAACAGGTTCTCTTTGCTGCTGCAAAATGTGGCTGTAGCTACATGTTTTGTTTCAGTTTTCCATGTTCCTGCTATTCTGTCTGGAGAGGTCCTTGGGTCCTTGTTTCACGTGTCAGCAAAAATGCAGATGAAGGGAACTTCATTGTGAACTTTGCCTTCTTGAATGTATAGCCTGGCTTGGACTGGCACTCAGCCTCTAATGCCCGTGGGGAGGAATTATTTCAGTGCCCTCCCCACTGCCGTTGTGCTCCCTACACCAGCCCTTTCCTCCTTAGTCTCACAGCACATACAAAAAATATGTAAGTAGTATTATTTTAAGAAGCAATTAATATAGAAATCCCTTGTCGACATTACATTGCTCAGCTTTTCTCCAACAATTTGGAAAGATCAAATGCAATCCATGAACAAGACAGCAAGCAGACTTGAGAATGAAGATGTTCGTCACCCTGTTGGTCACAGCCACACAATTTAATAAACACAGGAACTAAGAAAGGACTCTATTGGTATCAGGCTTTTCAGGGCACAGAGTGTATCCTGACTGTCTGGTGGCAGAGCTGAGGAGATAACAGTACAGTAAGGAGCCTTTCACAGGCATCTGCAATGCCTGTTGAGATGTGTTGGACCAGACAGCTCAGACAAAACACTGAAGTAGAAACACCCAACTGACCCCTTAACTGTGTTTTCATGAAAACCAGGAGAGAAAGCAAAAGGAAGACTACAAGGAGAAACCAGATGAACTAAACGAACTGCATGGAGTTGTACTATGTTCTGCAAATACTTGGTTAGACACCACAGAGGTAAAAAATAGGAGTTAGCTTGGTTTGATTTGGCTTGGCCTGTAGAGGTCATCCCTTTGCAGTCCTGACAGTTGGACAGTAATGTAGGAGAAGAGAGAAGCATTCATCTATTGCAAGCTTGGAGTATTTTGGATTTTAGATATTCTAAACCTGCATATTTGCTCTACTGAAAAAATATCTTGATCTGTGGCATCCTTTTCCCTGTCCTAAAAAGCAAAAGTTGGATTCACTCTTGGGCAATAGACAGCATATGCCTCCTTTAACTTCAAAATAAAGTTTAAATGGGATTTACTTGGCTCACTGGTTTGTAGTATCTTGCACAGAAGTAAACTTTACCCAAAGCCTGCTTTGCAGGCTGCTCCTGCAAGCCACCTTCCCTCTGGGCCACATAAAAGTTTCTGGTAAGTTTTTTAGATGTTACAGGCAGGAGAAGCCTACCAGGCTGGAGACTGTGTGGATTCAAACAACAGGAGGAGGCTCTGACATCTTCACCTGCTTTTGTTAATTAAGGGAAGGGCAAAAATTTTGTGATGTGTCGAACTGTGTCAGAATATTCAGAATATCATGACAAAAGTTTGATACTGGGTAGCAAGGAGTTCTGATGTGACATTTGTGGGGTTTGACATCAAAACTCTTGATAATTTGTACTAAAGTTACTAGAGTCTTGATAAAACATCTCTAAAACACTGTGTCCCTCTTGTTATTACAAATATAGAAGTAATATGATGGAAAATAATGTGAATTTTAAACAATGGCATAAAGTACCTCAAATGTGTGTTGAAATATGTATATGTACATTAGATCACTTGGGATGTGTAGGGCTAGAAAGGGCAGGTTTACAAAGTAGTTGCTTGGTATGGTAAAGAGCTCTTTCCAAGTTCATCTTGTTCTCCAGACCAAAGAGGTGTCAAATTCAGGGAATAACCCCTTACTAGCAAGGTCTTGCTCTGTAAAAATGCTTCCTTGATTTTAATAACAAGAATGTTAGCTGTGCCTCTTGATTTCTGCCATGCTTCTCTGTAATAATTTTTGTGTGACTAATCAGAGTTGAATCTAATGAAAATAAAGTGTTAATTAAGCTTTATCTAATCTCAATCTAATCTGACAGCAGCAACCCACATCTGCTGCTCTGCTGTGCACTCCTATTTGGACCACCTACTATACATGGATAATTAGGTGTCGCAACTACTATGGCATCTAAATTCAAGAGAGTGCTGAGTGATTCAGACAGCCATCTTAATAACCAGACCCACCAGTCCCTGCCTTCTAGACATGCAATGGACAGGGGTTACTGTATTGTCCCATCTAGGAGCCAGAAGCAGATTCATTTCATGTCATTAGAAACTTTTAGGTATCTAATCCAGTCACCCAGGATCTCCCTGTTGTTCATGGAGTGAAGGCAACTCTGCCTCCAGAGGGTTACTGGTCGAGTCTGGCCTCTGAAATGGATGGGGTGATTCTGGAAGTGCCTCTGTTTTTCTGCTGAGTGGAGGAGCATGAGGGGCTAACTTGGACATGAGACCATACGTTGAAATGAGACAATTCTTGCCTGATGATAAGAAATCTGAATAAGAAATTGCACAGGCATCAAGTCTGTAGTAACGGGTTTAGGAGCCAAATGAAAACGCATTGGAAAAATCTCACTGGGCTTTGGACCAGGCTCTGTCATAAAGACAAGTTCTTATCTGCTGTGATACACTCGAGCGGAAGCAGGCCAGAGGATGCACAAAAATATTGTACACCTTCCCATCACATAAAGAAGGAAAGCAAATGAAATGTAGAGAAGAGGCATTTTGTGGCACTACCCTTGCATACATTATCCTTACTTGCAAAGCTTCTTTGTCACGCTATTCCTTCATTCTAGCCTTGGTAGAAAAGGATAACATAGTGTAATGCCACTGATTGGAAAAAGGCTAGTTTTGCCTTTAAAAAAAAAGTAAAATGGTAGCTTGTTACCCTGCTTCCATGTGTATCAAAGTTAGCAATCAAGACCATGACCCAACAAGATGTTTAAGTTTCTTAATTTCCTCAGCCTGATATCCGTGGGATATCACTGCAATCCAAAGAACTCTTCATAATTACACCTAAAATACTTTTTTTCACAGTTCCGGGTATTTTCTGTCCATATAAAGACATTTCCCATACTTACAGTGTAGTCCTTTTGCACAGTGGTGAGGATGAACTGAAGTTTATTCTGTTTGGGATGGTCTGGTTGAAAGCCAGTTAGGCTTTGGAAGTAAGGGAGACTAGTGTCTTGGTGAATCTGGGCCAAAATATCAAGTTTTTCTGCCTTTGATTCCTACAAGGCCTGTACAGCCAACACCATTACCAGATAGGAGGGCTGAATGGTATTATTTTGAGTTATCAACATAAATTTTTCCATTCCTTCTGCTTTTGAAAACATTAACTCGTTAATAGGACAACAAAAGTGTCATTAATAGCTTCATGTAGTGTGCAGAAACTCTGGTTCTGGCAACAAATTTTGGGAATGTGGGGACCCAATCTCCTTCAGAGCTCAGGCTGTGGAAGCATGGCTGGAGGGGAGGGGAGTGTTTCTTTGTGCATAATGTAGAGATTTCCAGGTTTTACTGGCTGTTGGGGCAGGGTGCATTTGATCTGGAATGACAGAGACACAGTCATGAAGCAGGCAGGCAGTGTTTTGGATGAGAAGTGTACTTTAGAAAAGTCATATTGCACCAAATGGCATGGAGGGCAATGCCTGCAATAAAATATTGTTCAGGTGTGGACCTTAGTAGTAATTTACATGCCTTTAGACATTAAACTGAATGTGTTCCTTGTTACTCCTGTCTTTAATGAGCTTTTGTTTTGTGGCCTGTCTGCTTGTGGCTGGTGCTGTTAGTAAGTGAGAGACATGGAGAGCGTTGTGCAGAGAACTCCAACTCCAAACACCCTCGTGGAGAGACGTGTTTGCTTCTGGCCTGCTCCTCTCAAGCTCTTCTGGGGGAATTACTCCGATTAATGTCCGTCTTGTACATACAGTCGTTTTGCAAGGATAAGGGATGACCTAATGTATTTTCCTCCCTTGCTCAAATCAGACTTATCTAGTCTTTGTCCACACACACTGCATGACCTGATTTTCCTCTCTGAGATAAGTCTTCCTAAGCTGCTAAAAGCTGGTCTGAAGAGCCAGCTCAGAGGTCAAGTGAGCAGGATTTCATGATTTCACTGGATACCTTCAAGGGGAAAATGAAAGCTTTGGGTTACACTGCTAGTCTGCCAGCATTAGACATAAGCTGGCTCCAATGAAATCTTGCAGTGCTCAGTCCTCTGGTGGAAAGCACATCCATCTTGAGATGTCAGTGGTCCCCTACCCAGGGCAGCTATTAGTTTAGATGAATAAAAACAAATTAAAGGGAAAAAACATTAAAAAATTCCTAAGGACCAGGCTGATACCTTACAATCTGGTGTGAATAAAGATCTCCAGGGAGTCCCCACAAGGACTGCACCTTTTTTTTTTTGCTCCATGAGCTCTGGCGGAGAGAAATTCTCTGCTGAAATTAGGGGCAAAACTCCCACCAACTTAAGCGGGGCCATAGGTGCCCTGAAAGTTTGCACAGCTCTGCATGCAGATGGATCACTGGCCTCTGCAAGGACCAGACATTTAAAGTCATGGCACACTGAAAATATGTGGCATAAATGGCACAATGGTGATATAGTTAAGCAGACGGCAGCTGATCTATTCCTTCCTAACCGAGAAGGACAGTCCTCTTTACAGCTGAGAGACCTATCAGCATCTTTGATATCATTGTTCTTGGGGGAACTGCTGAATAAAGGGTCTCTGTCTTTTTGAGCATAATTACAACTGATTTTTTTTCCTGATAAAGAATGTAGTCATTGAGCCATAATGACATTATTTGATGACTTAAATTCATCCTCTAATCCCTCCAAAATGGTATAAATTATTGAATAAGTCACTCAACCCTATAAAAGCACTTTAAAAACATTTTGTTCAGCATGATAATGATCAGACAGAATGTAGCAAGAGTTACAGTAAATTAGACTCATGCTCCAAGCTGGCTGCCACTCAGTATACTCATAGCTAAATTCTCACCTACTGAGTAAGACACTCTGCCATGGATAAATTAAGACATAGTCAGTTCTAAAGTGTGTTGGCAAGGACCTTTAGTTCCTTCCCATTTTTAACAGAGCACATCCATGTGATTTCTGGAGGTACTATCAAAGAGCTGCACAATGTTGTGCCTTGGAGAGATGCTGTGGTATCTCTGATCAAGCTCAGAAACAAGGAAAATTAGTTTGGGTAGAGGTAATGTTTCCAGCACACCATTTCCAGCGTGTAGATCAGCTTCTCAGACACTCCCAGCTTCTCTGCTGCCAGCCTCAAGCAGTGCCACAAGTTAACCCTAAGGTGCCTACACCTCACCCAGAGGTGAACCTCCCTGCTTAGGAATCCATGTCCACCAGCATCAGAGCTGCTCCTGTAGTGTTCCTGTGCTGTGAAGAAACAGATCTACCCCAAATCCAAGACCATCAATGAAAGCCTTGCTGTGTGTACCCTGTCTCAGTCTACCGCTTCCCATCTCTTACATGGCAATGGTGATGCCCCAGTAAGGCGAGTCCTTACAATGTTGTGATACTGGGGTACTGAAGTGGAATCCTCATCTGAACTGAGGTCCCTCACAAAAATTATGATCAGTTATCATTGGTGATAAAATAACACCAACTATAGATAAGATATCTGAAATACTCAGCTGCGAACACAGTTTGACAGCACTAGTAATCATACAAAATTTGTTAGTTTTTATTAGTAGTGTCAGTATGACAAAACAATTATGCATGATGCTCCTTAACAAAGGGCATGTTAACTGCTTGAGCGTTACCAGTGATGATGACAGATAATGCACACCAATAATTACAACAACACTGCTGTAATTTCTGCATTTCTCTGAATTGCTGATAGGTAGCTGACAACTTTATAAAGCTGAAATACCTTCACTAAGTGTCACCATGTGATTTCCTTTACTACTGCCTAATAGAGTTACTACAACCCTTAGACTTGGGGCGCAGTCATGGACCAGCAGATACTTTTGAATCGGGTCCATTCTGAGGAATTTGACCCATCTTACAAAACCCTGCCTAGGTTTGTCCCTGTGCTGGAACAGAGAGCCAGTGTGCTTGGGAGCCAAGCCAAAGCACTAATTCTGCCCAGTTGCCAATGTATTCTGGGAAATTTCTGCCCACAAGCTAAACTTCAGCTTGTTTCTCTTCAGCGTAACTGATGCCTCAGCAGAAACCCTGGCCTGACCTTCTCTGCTGCCCTTAATACTGTGCAAAAATCAGTGATGCATCCACAACACAGCAAGATGCAATACAAGTTTCCCATATGTGTAACAATTTTCTCCTATCCCAAATAAAAGAGCGTAAGAACTAGCAAACAGCTCCAGTTACCTGAGTAACCTGTTTCCAGCAGCAACTTCTAATGAATGCCTGGTACAGGGAACAGAGCACTACGAAAGTGTTTCTCCCCCCTCATATACCTTTTCCATGTCACTTGTACCTGTATGCCTCTCATAGGCCCTCCCAGATTTCTCTTTTTCAAGCTGAAGAGTGCTGGACTGTTTAGTCTCTTTCCACCTGGAGGCCATTCCTACCTCTTGATCATCTTTGCTGCCTTTCTCTGATCTTCTTCTAGGGAGAACAGAACTGCATGCAGCAGTCAAAATGTGGGTGAATCATGGGCTGAAATGTTGGGATAATGATGTTTTGTAGTCTGCTTTCTATTCCCTTTCTAATACTTTGTACCTGCTATTTGCCTTTCCGATAACTGTTGGTCCTGATATTTTCAGAGAACTACTCATAATAACTCAATATATCTCTCCTGAGCAGTGGAAGCTAAGTCAGAGCTCATGATTTTGTACATATACACAGGATTGTTTCTTTTAACCATGTCTGTTACTCTGTATTATAGACATTCACCATTTCATACAGTCATTCAGTTTTCAGAAACCTTTTCTCCACTTTTTGCAACTGGCTTTTGGTTTTACACTGAATAATTTGTGTTCTGAGCAAACTTTATCACTTTGTTACTCACCCCTTTTTCTAGATCTATGTGTCTGTTGCACCAGAGGTCCTGGCCTTAATCCCAATCATAAAACTCCTTTATTAAGAACCTGACCATTTATCCCCGCAGTTTCTTTCCTAACTTGATCCAGCTCTTAGCCCATTGATAGTCTGAACTTTGTTAGATAAACGTCTCCACATCTCCTTATTTACATAACAGAACTGAAAGGAAGTGGAAGTTCATCTTAATTCATCTTAAGCAAGATGCAGAAAACCGGTATCTGCTAAAACAGACTCAAAATCCATCCATGTTGGCACTCCCAAATTACGTTCTTGGCTGTACTTTCTGTAATCAAGCAGCAGACCACTTCCAAAACTGAGGATAAAACCCAAGGATCCCAATATCCTACATTCTGGCATTTGAGATGCCAAAACAATCCTACATGTGAGCTAAAGCATATTGAAGTCTGTTCTAACGTATGCCAGCTAGAACGGTCCTGCAGGGACTACTGTCTCTGGCCAAGACCCTCCTTGCGTGATCCTGGCCATGAAATGGTCCCTGTGCCTACAAAGTAGTGGAAAGTATAAATCTGGTTGTGGTGGCTTTCTGGCTACTTGAGGATGCCTGTACCTGAAAAATCTCAGCTGCCCTTTGAGGAAAAATGTCCATGCCTTTCATAGCACTGGAGTGATGCATTTAATAATCTCCAACTCTGTCTTCTATCTTGGAAGCCAACAAGTGAGGTGCTGACACAATGGACACAATCCCAATGTTCGTATCTTGGGGAGAAATACAGCTACCACATTTGGATTATTGCCCTAAGATTTGGATTATTACCTTAAGGTTCCATCCTATCACAGGCATGTTTTGAGAAGTGAGAAAAATTATTGAGAAAGTCCTGTCACCATGAGGTCTCCTGCAATCTTCTGGGGATCAAACCAAGCATACAGATGGCATCTCTGTAGGGAAGATATGGACTGGAGACTGAATCAGGGTCACTTCCATAATCTTTGAAAATGTAAAGACTGATATGGGCTTTTGTTTCTCCCTAGATATGTCAGGCTGGAGCATCATTACATTGAGACAAAGAAGTGGAGGAGGAGAGTACAGATTTGTAGGAGATATGACAGATTTGGAAGCCAGGCTTCTGCCTCCTGGAGAAATGAATCTTTCAAAGAAAGCACTCAGTGACAGTAATACAACTTCCTGATTTGCTTTCTAAGACCTCCGTGAACTTTTCCTTAGGAAGACAGAGGTCCGTATTTCAATGCCATCACGAGACCAAGCAGCATTGTTTTACCCGAGACCAAGGTCAACCTGACAGATGCTTGTGCCAGAGATGCCCAACAGAGAAGTCTGTGTGACCATTGGGCCTTTCTACTGGTTGCCAGACAGCTCATTCAGAAACATTTACTAAATGGCTCTGCCAAACTCTGTAACCAGCAATGATGTGAGCCATCAGAACTACACTTTTCCTCTTCCCTGGCTTTTCCTGGAGTTGTGTTGTCCCTGGCTGATGTTTTGACTTGGCAAGGAACAAACTTGCTTTTCATTCCTTCTCTGATCTTTTGAGATTCCCATCAGTGCTGCTGGGAGAGTGAAGCATGAATCATATGAAGCAGGGATGGAAAACTGGCTGAACGTCCTCTAGAGAAGACAGAAGTCAGCTGATCCATTGTGCTCATCACTGCTTTCCACCTCCTACCTGACATCCTCTCCCTGATTCTCTCTTGCTCTACTCTGTTGAGTTTTGAACATTCTTCACATTTAGATGGGAGAGGATTTGTCCAGTGGGATATTCCCTGAAAACTGGCCTTTGCTAAAGTCCTCTGTGCAACAGCAGCACTCCCTCCCTTTTGTAATGACTCAGATGAGTAGGCCCAATGACTCAGTGGTTTGGAGAGCTTAAATATCAAGGGACTATTGACAATAGCCTTTTCTAGCTTGAGTAAGGATTACAAATCTCAGTGCTTTGGGTTTGAAAAATTCCCTTAGCACCCTCCCAGCTCTTTGAATTGTTTGTACCATCCCTCCCCTGTATTGCAAAGGCATAATCAGGTGGTACTGTGATAAGAAATTGGAAATAAAACTTCCTTCTTTCCTGTGGCTGCTTAGGCATCACGCTGGGATCTTTAGGGAACAGACTCAGCATGAAGAGATCAACGTTATCCCACAGTTTCTGACCTCACAAGACTCAGAATTGTTTTACTGTTTTGTCAACCTGCACCTTTCCCATCTCTTTTCTCCAAGAAAAGGGAAGATAAGCACCTAAGATGGTTCCCATATTTCTACTAAAATGCAAAGGACTCAATTGCCAGAAAGCCTCTGGACAAACTGGCAATGGAAGTTTGAAAGCTGCAGATGAGAGCAGCATGCCCTTGCCTCCCTGCCAGGTCCTTCCGCCTGTCCGCCCCAGTGAATGCACCTGGCAGCATTAGGTTGCGCTAGCAAAGAGTAGGCAGCAGAAAAACAGACATTTCCAGGAGCTGGAACAGTCTGAAAAGCACATAATGGGAGATGAGAGACTGAGCAAAAAGAAAGAGAGAGGTTGCTAAATGGATGAGAGCAGAAAAAAATTGTAAAGAATTATTATTGATTTGCCTGAATGTCCCTTTCCATATACAGATGGGAAGCACCCAGAACCACAGTGACCAAAATAAAGATGTTATCCGGATAAATATGTGTTTACATGTTTGCTTTGATGTAGGTTAACAATAAGGAGTAGAGGGGATGAAAACATTCTCAAATAATCATACTCTTAAAAGATTACATTAAGCTTTGATACACTCTTGATACACCCAGGCAGGAAGAAAAGATTATTTAAACTGAATGGGATTTTTACATATGTAAGTAATTTTATTTGTGCACATTTTTGTTCTGCTTTCTAGGGGAAGGAAAATGTAATGTACTGTGAGTGCCTAAAAACTTCATCTTGACATTTATCTCATTTGTTGAAAACAGATCCCTCTGAATTGATTTAATAAAAGCTTCAAGTGCCAAGTTTCCTGCTTGGAGCAATTGTTTTAAACAGTGAATGAAGGTATTTCAGTGCCCTTCGCCCTTTTTTTGTTCCAACTCCACAAACCCACCATTTTTTTACTTCCAAATGTTCACTCTTTTCATTATTTCTTAAAAATTTTCAAGTTCGAAAATGAGATTGTGGTTACTTTTTGTTTTGTCCTAAATCCTGTAAATTCATTCTCCTGCCAAATCAATAAGCAACCAAGTGAAGATGGGAAAGAATTAATACCAAACTTTGTTGGAGGTACTTAGCTTTTTGGAAGCGTGCGTGTTCAAACACATTAAAAGTAAACAAAACATTTGCTTGTACATATTTGCAAAAAGCTATCAAGTTTTATGACAATAAGAAGGCAGCTGCTTAGCTACTCCCCTGGCATTCCAGATAGATAGGATTTCAGAGCGCTGGGACTGACTCACATGTCATTTAGCCCATTTTGTAGAGGGACAGCGTACCTTATTTTTCACTAGGAGGGAGAAGCAGCATTGCAGCACTGAGAACAGCAATGTTGCTCATGGGCTCCGAGTACATGTAGAGTTCTTCAGCCAGTAGGATTTACAACCTTCCTTCTTCCTCTGGCTACTATTATTATTGGAGTTGTTATTAGTATTTTACTAGTTTAATTTAATTACATTGGGTGTATTATTGCATTCTGACAAAGAAGTCCTCCGGTGTTATTGTCTTCTGTGGTGTTGAAGTCTTGGGGCAAGCACAAAGAAAACTTTTCAGATATAAGAACTAAATTCAGGAAGCTTGGAGAGCTTTAAATTATAGTTGTAGTTAAATCTCAAAAGACACAAGTTTGTCCTCCTTCCCCTTCCCAGCAATCCACTTTTCTCAACTTGGACAACCCCTAAGCTTCCCATGGTGCTGCTGTCTGGAGCCCACGTAAAACTCATTGGTGGCAGGGATGGCATAAATGGTCTTATTCTCCCATCTTCTTGTTGTTGGGAAAAATCACACAAAAGATGTCTCCTGGATTTTGAGAGGAGCTGGCAATGATGCTTCCAATAGCATGGATTCCCTCTGGAGGAGCAGGCCCATCCGCTCACCCCGACTGACCGGAGGAGTAGGTGAGCCCATGCCCAGTGCAAGGAAGACATGGAGCTTCCAAGTTGAATTAAGTTGACAATACAAAATAGATATATGATGCACCTACATTTCTGCTCTCTCCTTTCTCTCTCCCACTCTTTTCTTCTTTGTCCTTGACATCTTCTTTCTACTTCCCAGCCCCAAGATCTACCTAAGGATGTTGCCAGGGCCTCCTGCTGCTAAAGGAAGACCCAAGGTTCATGGTTGCCAAGGACTTAACACTGGCCTTAAAGCCAGTGGGAGCATTTAATGGCGCACACCTATTCCCATCCACGCCAACAGGAGCAGAATCATGCTGAATCTATCCATTTTTAAATGCCTCCCTGTAAGGCTCTGAGCTGGATCTCAGGTAGCATATGAAAGTGGAGCCCTGCAGCAATAAACATTTGTATATGTTTGAACTCTGACACTAAAGAAGGATACTTGAGCCTATTATTTTTAATTCCTATCAATATGTTCTGCGATGTATCATTTCTCCTTTTCCATGACAAACTGACACAGGCATCTTTGTTACTGTCAGCTCATCCAACTCCAGTTTACAGAGGACTTCTCTCATGACTGCTGCCCAATGAATCTTATTCAGATGGGCTCCCATGTGTGTTGTGCTTGCTTTCTTTTTCTTTTTTAATCAGCTGGCATAGCCCCAGATATTTCCCGATAAATCATATCTAATGTCTGCCTTGTGGTTTTCTGATGTGAACAACAACAACAACAAAATAAAAAATCAAAGTGGTAAAAAGCAATATTAAAAACACATTTAGTGCAATCACACACTGGGGGGAAATGAAGAAAGCACTAAGCTCTACCTACTTCTCTACAACCACCTTGAAAGTTTGAAAGTTACGGTGAAAACACAGTGGGTTGTAAGAGAAACAGTAATGAGAATCAGAGGATTAAATCAAAAAACAATTAGCAGTTTTATTCTTGACATGCTGTTTCCTGTGTTTAGTTTCATTTTATCTTTATCATTCAAGCATTTGCATAAATGCTTAACTAAGGTGTTAGTAGCATTACTCAGTGAAGTTCAACATTTTGCTGGATTAGAGACACACATTTATCAGTCCCCATTGATGACAATTATTGTTATTGCGGTTCCCGCTATTAAAAGCTTTCCCTTCCAAGGCTTCTGTAGGCTTATTTTTCTTCCCGTTTACGTTTCTAGATTTTTAACCTTTTATTCTCCTTTATACCTACTCTTACTGATTGCCCTACATCTTTCTATTTGACCTCTTTCTCTCTTCCCCTCCACCCTCTCCTTCCCAGCCTCATGCAACCGCAAACAGCGGTGGCGGCCGTGATTCAGCAGCTGCTCGGCCAACAAGGGTCAGACAAACATCCCACCGGGAGGATGGCAGCTTCAGCGCTCCGAGCTGCAGAGAAAGCGGGAGGTGGGATTCACCCCTAGCTAGTGGCTACTCATGGACATGGAGCGTTAATTTGATGTTCCATATCATTTCCTCACAGCTGCTTTCAGCTCTGCTTCTCCTTCTGACAATGTCCAAACTTTCCAGCAGATGGCATCTCCACCTAACTTCTACCTTAGCTCACCATGTGCCCAAAGACAGTGCCTGCAACTGCCTTCTTCTAAAACAAGCAATTTTCCAATCTATCTGTGCAGGAAACGTGCTGAAGGAAAGTGCAAACGGGAACGAATCCACCCCATTACACGTTCATTTTGCAGTATAAGCTAATATGTTTCTCTCACTGTTCAGACAATTATGCGTTTTTCACTGCTGGAGAAGAACCAATGTTTATTCACAGGTCAGCTCCAAAAAAGCAACCAAAGAGTGCAGATGATTTGCATCTATTACGACAGGAACTCTAAAATGGAGTATAATCTATTACTTAACCAAGCCAAATGGAAGCAACAATAACAAGGGTAATGAGGCTGATGTGCAAGACCTTCGCTTCTTAAGCAACAGCTGTAGAGCTGGAGCAGTTGCAGCCATCAGCCCTCAGCCCTGAGCCAGATACTGCATAAACACATGCAGTAGGAGAACACTCCCTCGTGCCCCGCTATGTAGCTGCACACTGTCTTTTCATTTCACCCCTGAGGACAATGTGAGCGTGACTGAGTGACACCCAAGAACTTTGTCCCAATGGTTTGATAAGTTTAGATAGGCAGGATTTAGACCAAGCTTTGCCTAGCACAGCCACAGCAGCGCTGTCAGCTCTGCACATCTGTGGATCCTCCTTCAGATGCTCGTCAGAGCCCAATTCTGTTGTAGGTCGTGAAAGAAACAGGGAGGGAGAGGGGACAGAAAGTTGGGGCGGGGAGGTTTGGAGGAGGATAGTGGGAGAAGCATTTAGGACAAATGTGAAGGACATATTGACGGGACGAACTGAAGGAAAAATTTAGGACACTACCTCTTCTTGGGACACCATGCTGGCTAAATCCAGCTCTATTATATCTCCAGTTGACATTGCTTCACTGACCAGTGAAAACCAGTATACTGGAGAAATACAGATCTTTTCAAACTTAGCTGTTATGGCTATCAAATGAATAAATAGAAATGATGCTCTTGGGCTGGTGTGACCACATATAATTAACTATCACAACTTGACCATGAAATGTTTACAGAGAATTCTTCACGAACAGTCCAAAGTTTAAAAATACGCCTCCAGATAAAATCAAGCAATGCAATTATCTGAATATCAGGAATTTGCAGTGATGCCCTACAAACAGAAAATGAGAGTAAGTACGTAGCGTAAATGAGCCACTATCTCAGGTCTAACTTGTGACAAGATGGTCTCCCCGAATGCAGTCTGCTGAGAATACCAGTGAGTCACATTCCTAATTGGATTTAAGAAGTACATAAAACAACAATCACAGAAATGATAGTAAACAAGAGGAGCTGCATCAAAGACACATTTTTTTTCTGCATTAAGACCAAAAAAGCCTACTCATATGAAATGTGATTAGCACTGGCACACTTCTCATATTTGTTACATTTATTATCGTTATTAAATTGCACCACTTGTGTGCACAATGCTGCAAAGACGATGATCTTAGAGTGCTTTCAGCCGCAAGTTGACCTAAGGCTTTTATAATCTGAAGCCTCCCTCTTGGAAAGGCAGACAAAGCCAAGCCAGAAACTGAAGATGAAAAAAGATATATATCATTTAGTTCAAAATCCTGTGTAAATAAAAACTGGATCTCTATAACATGCTTGCTGGTACTCTGTTCAGTCACGTTTCCAGATAATGAGTGGGATTTAATAAAAGCTTTCAGCCAGAGTCTGTTCCTGTTGCAATCACTGGTCATTTTTTTAGTTGAAGAGGGGCAGATAAACAAAAGTTGTGTGTTTTTGAAATTACCACCCTGTCATTTAACTGGAGTGGTCATTTCCTTTAACATTTTGGACATGAATTCCATTCCCAAAGAGGGAGCAGTTCAACGGCAAGAGCTGCTAATGCAGCACGTGCCAGTTTCAGAGCATCTGCAGTGGTTCGTTTAAAGTGGCCATCTAAAATCCCCCAAATTTCTGGGGAAACTGTCTTGGTGGGGAATTTTAAAACATAACCTAAATTATTATTTCAGTTATAACATGGCTTTTTCTCTTCCTTAAATGCCTTGTTTGAATTCTAATTGCTCTCAAATTTCTAATTTCAAGCACATAGTAAATAAGCAGGAGGACACACATTTGCTGGGCAGTTTTCGCCACCCCAAAGGCAGTTTGGTGCCTAAGAAAAAAGTCAGAGGGGAAGATTAGTGCACCACAGGTCTCTTTTTGATCCCTGAGTAGCACAGCAGGAGGTGGTGACCTGGCACCTCAGTCCCCGAGGGGAAGGCAGGCTGCAGCTGGGACCTTCGGGAAGAGACGTCGGGGAGGTTTAACACAGAAAGCTACAGTCCCTGAGACCATGGGAAACAATTACAAATTTTAAACAGCTCTTAGTTTGGGCTGTTACAGGACACCAAGAAGACTCTTGCCCTGGACTGGCACCAGGGTGAGCAGCTCATGCAGCAGACTTGGTAGCAGGAGTCTCCAAATCCAAGGGATGCCAAACACAAGCCAGGGGCTCAAGCGAGACAGTAGCCGCTGAGCGAGGGCTGACAGACATGGCCAAACTGAAGTCCTATCGGCTATTTATGCAAATATGTGGGGCCACAAGATGCTCTCAGTTCCTTACTGAGGGAACGACTGAAAGCAGGGTGATGCAGAGCCATGCGGGTGCGTGTGTGTGCTGCAACCGGCTCACGCTCAGCATCTTCCCCTCCCCAAGACAGGCTTGGCAAGGTCTGGAGGGCTTGGGGAGGAAGGATCCCCCCCAGAATGGCAGTCTCTTTTTTTCCCCAAGCACCGGCTAAAATCCAAAGACACAGGCTCGCCTTCACTCGCAGATGCGGCGGAGACCATGGGGGATTTCAGTCTTGGAAAACTAAGATCCCCTTCTGCCTATTCACTAAGAGTACAGGCTGCTCTGAGAAATGCCTTTGTGCTGGGCTTGTAAGGGGCAGCCTTAATTATTCCCGTTCCTCTTAAATCGTCTCTTTGTGCTACAGGCTCAGTCGTGATGATTTTTCATTTGAGAGGATTGCATCACATCAGACACGGGGCCATAAATCCCCCAGAACGAGCAGACTAGTGACAGCACTGGCCTGTTTTACAGCAGGGAAGTGTAAAGTTTATTGTCATTTTTAGAAGTGAAATGATTTTAAAATGACATAATCTTTAAAGAAAAAAACCACACTGAAAGCAACACTGCAGAAAGTTAATGTCTTCCCCAAACAAAGTGACCAGGTTATGGGAAGGGGTGGGAGTGGGTGTGTTGGTGGAAGTGGCCAGAGATGAATGAAAACAGGAAAGGAGAGTAGCTCTGATGTGGCTGCAATGGCCCGAACACCTTAACCCTTTGCTGTCGCTTTCCAACACTCGTGTGGCTTTGGGCTGCCTGGCCTCAAAAGATCATAGAACCATAGAATGCTTTGGGATGGAAGGGACCTTTAAAGGCCATCTAGTCCATCCCCCCTGCAATGGGCAGGGACATCTCCAACTAGATCAGGTTGCTCAGAGCCCCATCCAGCCTGGCCTTGAATGTTTCCAAGGATGGGGCATCTACCACCTCTCTGGGCAACCTGTTCCAGTGTTTCACTACCCTCATTGTAAAAAATTTCTTCCTTATATCCAGTCTGAATCTACCCTCTTTTAGTTTAAAACCATTACCCCTTGTCTTATCCCTTCTGGCCCTGCTAAAAAGTCTCTCACTATCTTTCTTATAAGCCCCCTTTAAGTACTGAAAGGCTAAGATGTTTCGACCCATGAGTATTCTCCATCTATGGAAGGGACAGAGGGGCTCAGTCATCCCCCAAGGAGCTGCATACTGGGGCGCATCCCTCCCAGACTGTCCCTTCCCTGGGGACAGCCAGCCATGGGCACAGGAGACAGCCGAGAGGCCCTGGGGTCACACTTTATTTTGGAAAGGACACACTTAAGGTTTGAAGGGAGGGATAGTGACGCACAGCCCAAAGATCTGGCTCAGCATTGTGCTGGTGCAGTGTTTCAGGCACGGAGGGGGAAGGTTTTTCCCCCGTGCTCTGCACTGGCCTCACGCTGCCCCTCTGAAGCCAA
The DNA here is from genome assembly GCA_020745775.1 of Theristicus caerulescens. Classification (NCBI taxonomy): domain Eukaryota; kingdom Metazoa; phylum Chordata; class Aves; order Pelecaniformes; family Threskiornithidae; genus Theristicus; species Theristicus caerulescens. The sequence goes on along the minus strand of CM036559.1, from coordinate 120,359,445 downwards.
AAGCATCGCCCCAGGCTGAGAGCTTTGAAAGCCCCAACCTGGGGTATTTGATTCTGCTGTCGCCCAGCCACGCTGGGTGGGAGAACCTCTGCTGTCATGTGGGATTTGCTGAGCTGCCAAAGTGGGGAGAGAAGCACCCCAAGGAAAGGCAGGGGACATGGAGGGAGAGGAATTGAGCCTGGCTCTGGATGCCCCAATGTCACCTTTAGCGGGGAACTTCTGTCCTTGGCTGGAAAAGGATGCAAAGGCTTCCTTCTGCTCCTATAAAAGTTGTCTCTAACACTCAAAGCCCCTTTGTGATCACAACACCGGAGCAAAGCAGGACTGAACACTTCCAAGGAGCGCGTTAGTGGCCAGAAAATGCAGACCAGCGGCCCTGAAGGACAGCGCGCAGGTCAGACTGAATTAGCAGAGCAAGGCTGGGAGGTCTGCAGGGAGCCCTGCAGCCCAAAGTCTCCCAAGCAGGATTTGAAGCTGATGATGGTTATCACAAAGGAGCCTGTACACTGCATGTCCAGAGAGATGGAGGTCTGCACAGCAACATTTCCAGCCCTGCTGTTGGGGACAGCCCATGCCAGTTGACCGCATAACTCCGCTGCGCTCGTGCGAATGAAACTCCTCATTTGGTGCCATTACATCCGTTAGCAACATGTCTCAAAAGCCAGTTTTTCTTCAATACCCAGCCTCCACTCCGCAAGTGTTGGGTTGCATTTTCAATTCAAAAGGGCTTATGAACTCAGGTCCCTTCTCCGCAACGCACCAGCCCCAGTGTCTCCAGAGGCTGCGGCGTCTCGTGAGCCTAACAAAAGGCAGTGTATGTCTTCCCCAAAAGGCCTGACTTCCACACTCAGAGCAAGCGTTTCAGTGAGTTACAAGGGACATTTCTGTTCAAACGCATTTCTGCAGCCAGCTGCAAATCCATCGAACAGTAATGTTTCTATTTCAGTAGGCAAGTCTATTATGTCAGAAACTGTCTAGCCACAATCGTTCAGAACACAAAAGCAATCGCATAATCCCCTTACTCTGTGCGAGATAAGCAAGGCTCCAATAAATGGAGCACTTCTTCTCTTGAGGATTTAATCCCCATTTGAGTTTTTTTTATTGTTATTATTATTCTTTCTAATCACCCAGGAGTAAGCAAGGATTTCAAATCAAAACTGCCCCTAAAGATTTCCATCTTTATATACATGTGCATATGTATATAAGAAATATGCATGCATGTATACACACACATACATATAATTTTGCATATATATACCACTGCATTCACTCATAAGATTCACAAGAACTTCTTTTATTCTGATTCCACAAGTGGGATCCCTTCCCAGCAGAAATATGAAGTGCCGCAGCTCCGTGCCAGTGGTTTCAAGTTGCAGGCTTTAAGCTTTCTCTGACCTTTGTACAGAATTTTAATTCTTTCTTTTCTTCCCTGCATTTCTAGCTCGAGGGTGATGACGGAGACCTACCGACTCAAAGGGGTCCCATCACCCCAAAAAGCAACTGAAAAGAATAAAGGTTATGAGCTTCATAGGAATCGTCACCCAGCAGGCAAGGTAAGTAACAAAACAAACTTTATGGAAAATAATTCACCCAATTTCTTTTCTGTTTTGACAGTAAAAGGGGAGACCAGCTCTTTTTCTTCAGTAACAAGACATTTGCAACCAGGGAAAGACATCATCTCCCCAGTTCTGAACCTGGTCGTGGGCTTGAACAGCATCTGTCTCTGTTGGGACTCTGTGTTGGACACTCAGTAGCGGCTTTCTGGACTCAGTTGTCCTGGCTGCAGGCCTGGGAGAAGGAAAAAGCAGCTTCATACCATTTTCTTTGGCCTGGAAAGAACTGTTTTCAGGATAAGTAGCAGATTGCTACTTCAAATGAGGAGTGAGATAGAAGAATAAAAAGTCCGGAGACAAGAGAGTGAATCAAGTTTACAAGAAACCTCTTGGTCATGAATGATTAAGTGAAAAGATATGCCTCCCTGTACTAATTCCTCACAATTAATGTAGCATTTAAAGGATACTTAAGAGATGATATATATGAAACAGATCTTACTGGGAACGCTTTGTCTCAAGCTCAGCCTTCAAAGCCCAACATAGTTTTGCTCATGCATACATGGCTGGCAGGAAGACCCTGCTCCCTCATCCCAGCAAAAGTATGAAAGAACAGAAGTTTATACCAAAAAATGCAGAACACTGAGAGCTGCAGAGTGCCTGGGACCACTTCTGGTACTAAAAGCAGGAGTGCAAAATGAGGGTAAGCAAAACCAAGTCATTCAAGCTTTTTCCTGTAGCTTGGGGCACACACAGATGCCAGAGAGGGCATGGCAATACCGGGAAAGTGCCCTGCGAGAACATCTGGGCAGGCCACAGGCAGACAGTAGCAAGGGATCAGCTTGGTCCTATTTAAGAAATTATTGTCCCCTCAACTTGATGCCACCTCAAAGCTGGTTTTAATGAAGTGATTTTATTTTGCATTGCAAACTCCCAGTGGAGATCCTGGACTCATGCAGTTACTAAATACCAGCTGAGAGGTCAGGCTGAAGATGTAAAAGTGCTATTTCAGAACTGAAAAGATATCAACCCTGAAAATTCACTGAAGAGCAAATAATTTAAAGCTGGTGAAAGGAAAGTGTTGCAACGGACTTGTCTTGTAGCTTTGTATAGGTAAAAAGTAATAGGGACTCTTTTGGGATAGGTAATAAAAATGCTTTTGCAGCACTTTCCACTAAAGCAATATATGCACAAGTAGTTCTGGTTATTATATACATACAAAATATCACAACAAAATATCACAGTTTATAAATGAGTCAAAGAACATGTACAATTTTTAGTATGCTGACTGCCATTTACTTTATCTTTGAGTGAACTGAGGACGACATGTCTGTGATCTGGCTTGCCTTTATCTGCTTTTACAATAAAAGCGTGAAATAACCTGCAATAATTACCTGTAGTCATATTGTGAACCAAAAAATTCTGATGGTAGTTGGATTATTCTTAGGAATAAAATTAGGCAAGTGTATAAATATTAGCATGAAGGTATTATATGACAAGCTTCCAGCCTGTGTGCACTGATCCATGATTCAGTGATGTCAATGGGAGAGATGAGCGTCTTGCCAGATTTTGGGCTGCTACAAAAATAGAAGTGCTACTGGCGTAGGAGTGAGGATGCACATTTTGAAAGGGTCAAGCATATTGTTTTCAAATCATCAGTGTTTTGTGGAGACATTGATATTTCAAAATGTTTTTTTGTTGAGGGTTTTGATTTAGTAGTTTTGGGGGTGAGTCTCTCTAAATTAAATACTCAGAAAAAGTACAGAGGGAAATTTTAAATTCTAGTTCTGATAGAATGGAATTTTTCCTTTATTTTTCATACATATTAAAATTGCTTCCACATTTGATAAACATCAGGAGAGCTCAGACTTCACGGATGTTTCATTTAATTTGATGATAGAATTAAGTCCTTCATTGAAACATGACTTTTAAAAGGTATAGTTAGCATTAGATTTAAATTCAGAAAGCAAGAGATATTTTTTTTTCCCATGCCAGAAATCTTTAATACAACTAAATAAATTAAATAAATACAATTAAAAAAATTACTTTATAGAGCCAAAGCCAATGAAGTCACTAGAAGGGTTCCCATTGAATCCAGTGAGTCCATAGGATACTGCAGATTTCAGTGCATTTAATTGAATGAATTAAAACCTTTCAGTTAAACTAAATTAAATAATTCACAAGGCAAATCCTACCCTTCAAAGGGACCTACCTAAAGAGTAGGAGATTTGCCTGAGGTTCAATTCTAACTGATTCTTCAAGGAGCTACTGGAAGCCTCTTCCCTCAAACTGTTAATTCAATGGGCGCACAGCATGAGTCCTCCCATCCCTCCTTGCTCCACTGCCAGAGGTCTGGCATTAGCTGGGGAGGAACCACGAGACAATAATAGTGACAGGAAATGATAAATGCTTTTTGTCTCCATCCCTCTTTTTGCCTCAAGGGCAAAACTTTTATTGCAGCCTGGTGGTTCCACCTCTGCTATGTGCTGGCAGGGTGCTTGAGAGCAACCTCTGTTGGGAGCGCTTCCTAGTGAGTGTAAATAATTGTACATAGCATGCACGTGAACCGCTGCATGGAAACTGGAGGAAAAAAAGACTGGCTGGCACCAGTATCCATCCACATATACCAAACTTACGGGAAGCTGAGATGATAGACATAGGAAAATTACTATAGGCATAAGGTTCATGCAAAACTGGCACCTACTAGCCCAGCCTATTTCCCTGGTTAAATGGAATCTCTTTTGGTTAGCAACAAACATAAGAGACAGATTAAACAGTGTGAAATACATTGCCATAATCCCAGTTTAGCTGGCCAGTTTGGTTAAATCTTGTTACCAACACTGGAAACAGACTGGAGTATTTGGACCTTAGGCTGTTAAATGCACACATAGGAGACTGAACAGGACTTTCTTGGCATGAACCTCCTCAGCTGACAAATCAACTAACCAGTTACTTTATCATTCACAAAATCATTTGCATGGCCCAAGTCCAGTTATGGAGATTTTCTTGGGGAGGGAGAAGAGGGCATCCACCCATACCACATCCCAGCCAGTGACGCCTGGTGTGGTGAATGTACACCTGGTCTTCGGACAGTAAAAGCCCCTGGTCTCTGCATGGCCTCCTGCTGTGCCCCACTGCCTTCCCTTTCAGCTTTGTTTCTGCCCACCCAAGACCGTATCTCTGTCCTTATAAAAGGCATGGACTGGCTTAGGGTTTACTAAGGGTAGGACTTGTCCCACAATTTTTTTTTTCAAGCAATCTGCTGATCTGTCTGTGGGGTTTTATACAGCCATGCTTCTGCATAGTATCTATCTGCTGTGAGCGTGGATACTCAGAGGGCTGGGCTCACATTTTCTTTCCATTGCAAAATCCCTCATTTGTGTCTTCTAGCTGCCAGGACTGTGAATGCTACCTGAGGCCTGAAAGTCAGGCTGTGTTCTTCTAGCCTGTGCATCATCACAGCAATAAAAATGTAGTTAACTCTTCTGTTGGTGATCTGAGAGCCAAAGGATGATCTAGTCAGTCCTCCCTTAGCAGTAAGTGCTATGTGTCGCTAATAGGAAGGGAAAAAAAGAGTAAAAACTTGTTTCTGTTAGTGAAATAAGCAGATATGACTCATAATGCACACCAGGGACCAATCAGTTGAGTAAGAAGGTATCTTTTTCATTCCCTTCCTTTCTGTCCATAACCAGTGACGCTTTAGCCTCAAAATGAGTATTGCAATAGTGCTACATATAGTCAAAAGCTTATTTTAGATGTTTTTGCTCCAAAAACCTTGGAAGGCAAATGGAAATTTAGACAAGACAGATACTCATTTTATGCTCTTGCTCCTCTATTTTCCCTACTTTCTTCTTCCCATGCTTCTGACAGATCTAACTAGAAAGGATACAGTCATTCCTACTTCCAGGGGTGATTGTATTGGGTTTTGATAGAGACCTGCTGCCAAGGGTTGGAATCGAATTATGTTTCAACTTCAAGATTCCCATCAGCTGGGCTCACAGAACTTTTCCAGCTGAAGGAATCAGCCAATAGTCCAAACCTCTCTTTGAAGGGACTTCAGTGAGGTCTAAACTGAGTGCTTAGGCAGCAACAAGTAGTCTGTAGCTAACGCCTCTGTAGCAGTTCTCAGTTACATGAACCAATCATTCATCCACCCTTTCAAACTGTAGCTACTCAGCATCAAACCTGGGATGACAGCCATCAGCAGCTCTGGATCAGCTTTTCAAAATCCCCCATTTTTGACTTTTGGCACCAATGTCTTTGGAAGAGGTGTATATGGCGGGTGCATGCTGACTGCTAAAATCAAGTTACATGCATCTGAGAGACAGCTGTCAAGCTGAGAGCTCTAGAAAACCTGACCTCCAGCATGCCTGAGCATCTTCATCAAAAAAATGTGGTGGTTGAGTTCTCATTTTTGCAACCTTTCAACACGCAATAGCTCTCATGCCTTGCTCCTTCCATCATTAGACAGCTCTATAGAGCTGAGTCACACAGGATTCATCTGGTGTATTGGTCATGCGCCTGAGTCACATGGAGGGAGATGGCTCATAGCACCAACCCAGGCCACAGAGATGGCTGACTGCACCAACCTCAGCCATGGAGACAGCTCATAGCACCAACCTAGGCCAATAAGATGGCTCATAGTGCCAACCCAGGCCACAGAGATGGGTCATAGCACTAACCTAGGTCATGGCGTGGCCTCTGACCAGGCTGCTGGAGCAGGTGAGCGCATAGCGTGGTGCGTCCCCAGCAGCAGCACTTCCCCATGGCTTGGTTTCTGCCCCAGACCCTCTGGCCCACAGTGCCTACAGCTCTCAAGGGACCACAAATACATCCAAGAAGTTTTGCCAGGCATGTGCTCTCTTGAGGCACGGCAGAGGCCACCACGCTCCTTGAAATGGAGGCCAACCTCCAGGGAGGCATGACACAGAAGTTCGTGAAACTCGTGAGGGCTGAATTTGGGCATCTGTGTGATGCTGGCAAGATGCTGGATGTGCTGTGACCCAGCTGCCTGTATCGCTCCAGTGAGGAGTCCTGTATTCCTGAGCTGGACTGGATCCTAGGCAGGCATTTGGCTGCTCATTGCATGGCCTCAGAAGATGCTAAGCACTTCTGGAGATCTGGCTGCAGCCATGCACGCTGAGGACTTCGGAGCACTTGCCCATCAGCCACACTCTGGCTGACTTGGACATATGCTAAGATACCTTCAAATCCCTCTGTTGTGTAAAAGAGACTTTACGCAGGGGGTGATACAACCAGGTAAAACTCCAAACCTCCTTCAGGATAGTGGAAGGAGACCTAAGCTTGTCCACACCAGGATGTTTCCCTCACTGCAGACATGCTGGCATAGCCCCCAGTGGAGACACACTGTATGCTGACAGGAGTCCTTCTGCTGGCAGCTTTACTGCTGCTGAATGACACAAACTAAGCTGATAATAATGCTTGTCTGTCAGCATAGATGTATCCACCCCAGTGCTTCAGCCAGTGCTGTGACCAGCAGGGAGGAGAAGGGATGATGGTAAATACTCATTCCTGCAGCCGGCATTGCTGCACTGGCCCCTGTGGAACTGGGGTCAGACCACTGTGTATCTGAATTTCATGGGGCTGGGCTTTATTTACCTTGCAGCACATTTGTATCACTCTGGGAACATCAAGAACTTTAAGACGAGGAGTGACTGTGACTTCTACAACTAATTTAATGTCCTTGTACACGGCCATGGTGGCAGCATCGGTGAGGATCCAGCTGGACACATCCCTAAGTCATGGCTTTATGTCGTGACACTAACAAGTTTGCATCACCTATGTAAAGTTCTTGAGTTACCACCAGTAATGAGAACAAAGACAAATTCTTATCCTCCCTCTCTCTTATGATGAGGGAAATAAGCCTTTTCTCCAGTAAAAAGTGGAATTTCCCACTAGGAGGAGAGGGTTTTTGTGTGTGAGTATTTCACACAGCTTTACTAGCTGTCAGCTGTACAAGCTAATCAAACTCACCTTCATAACAAAAATTATTTTTTAATTGCATGAAAATTATAAATTTGCATGATGAATGAGGAATCATATTGCAAAAGAGACAGAACCTTCAAAACATCATTTTAGACCTCATCCTGCTCCTGCCCCAGCATCTTTATTTCTTCTGTCTTCCATGAACCTAAGCTCTTCAGTTTTCTCCCAAACACATAGTCACTGGGCTGCAAACGGGACCTGGTGCAGCTCCAGCTGGCCTTCTGCCACCTACATCTACGGGAGCAGAAACAGCCCTGTTCGTGACCATGTTTGAACGCAATAGATACAGTATAGTATAATTAGAAAAGATTAACACATCACTCAATCCTAAAGGGTCATATAATCATTTAGGACATGGGAACAGTGTCGTTTCCTGATTTAGAGGCCTCATTTACAGATATGACATGCTAGCTGTAAAGTAGCAGAAAAAAAATTCACAGTGCAATCTATCTTGCTTTCTGAACCAAAACTGCCAGTAGATACACAATGAAATGTCCACCAGAACATGTAAAATGAATGTTCACCAGATCACACTAGGGTCCAGTGCTTCAACTGTGTTGTGGTTTCATTTCAGAGTTATTTGTAACAACACAGCCCAAAGGCCACCCCAACTGCTGTTACAGCAGTACTGAACTAAGGGCAAAAATGGATTTTTCCCATACCCTGCAAGCGAGGTAAGGATCTTTTTTTACTCTCCAAAGACACTGTGGTCAGAGGAATGTTTAGCAGAGCTATACTTTTCCGGCAGATGTACCCTTTCTCCATCAGATCTCTTAAATCCATAGTTTTCAGCGTAAGATCAGATGCCTGGGAGTCCAGAGATTGCTTCTGAGGGTCAAAAGGTAACTAAGGAAAGCAAGGTTTCTGTTTGCTGTACTGGGTCTGTGGATTTCCTTGAAATAATGTGGGTTCACCAGCTGGAAGAGGTTGAAGCGCAGTGTGCAGTGTGCCTGTCGGAAAGCTAGAAGCTGCAGTAAAGTCAAGGAAAAGAATTTCAGATTTTAAGATTTTGTCCCTCCTGAGCAATATCTGCATCTCCAGGCTAAATGTTCGCAAATGCATCCCTTCAGGATGTTCTTTTGCCATGAAATAGGCAACCAGAAATTTCCCTCGTTCCTTACATTCAGTCCATAGAAACTGCTGGTGAATCATAAACAAAGTGGGTGGTAAAGGAAAGACAGAAAGACAAAATAAGGAAATGTAACAGTCTGCACTGGATCTGTTACCTGTGAGTAATAAGGGCAGTTACGGAGAAAAAAAATGTTTATCCTTTGCAATTACTAAGTGTACCTTTCATCTTGATCACAAAACTTTGGTAATGAGATTATGCCATTTGGCTGTGAAAAACATCATTTTAGCTCTACAGTATCCTCTCCCCGAGGATTTGTGCAAACATTACCTCAAACATCAAACATGCATATTTTAATGAACTGTATTAGTCTGCCTTCTATTAAAACTACAGTTCAAAACACCAGTGTTAATGAGTACGCCCTGTTTCCGATAAAATAAAAATAGCTGGGAAAAAAATTACTTTTTGCTGACAGGGGGGTTGAAATGATTTGTGTTTAACAAGTCAAACAAAGCTAGTCTTATTTTTATATTCATTTTTCTGTACAGCTTGGAGGATGAAGCTCAGTGCTGCCATCAGTGAAGCCTTCCTGATTTTCCCCTGTAGGGACCAGCCAGTTTGCTGTGCTGCGCTGTCTTGTGTGTGCAGGTCCAGCTCTGCCCTCTCACAGCACCCTGCAAAGTGTGAGTGGGTTTCAGTGCAATTACTGTGGATTTGCACCCAGGTGCAAACGAGAGCAACACCCAAGCGCTGGAAGGAGCAAGGAGCAGTTTGAGGCGTATTTGCTGGGGTGCAAGGGCAGGGACACCAGGCAGATCTGCCGGCCTCGCCCCGTGCAACGCTCGCTGCATGGGCCGGCAAGCGCCGAGCTGCTCCTCCGTCCTCACAAACAGGCTGCCCCAAATGCACGATCTTCCCTGCTGTCTGCTCTGACTGCTCACAGCAGCTTCCTCCGTTCCTTCCAAACTAGGATGCAGTCCCAGGGGGGAGCTGAGGCATCTCATTTTTGGCAAAGAACCTCATTCCCATGAAAGTAAGCGCAGCTTTTACACCACCGTTTAATAACATGGCAACATTCTCATGCATTAGACTCATTTCCTTGCTGCCCTGACTTGAGAAATAAATACTGCCGTAAAGCAAGCTTCCGGAAAGTGAAGCAGTTTCTCAAGCTTGCCTTCTCCTCTGAGACGATGTTTTAAAAAATACTCAAACATACTTTTGTCCGCACTGTTTAGTTCACTGTTCACTGCAGACTTTGTACCCTTCTGCTACACCAGACAACAGCAACCAGCTTATCTAGAGAGGAAAGATTTCTGAAAAGCAACTTCAGTTAATGTGAGCACGACTGAGGCTGCACGCACATTTGCTTAGCCTTGGCTGCAACAGAAGTGGGTGTGAAAATGTGAACGGCGTCATACAACAGCATAGTTATAGGAGAGAAGGCAGGGTGTGTGCCTGCCAAGTGTTGTCCTGGTCAAAGCTCACAGCCAAAAGTGGAAAGAGCTCACACGGATAAAGATGAACCAAACTGCAACAGTTCAACCTGGGCATAAAAAATACCAGGCTGAGGTGGTCTATGCCAGCTGCCCAGGTCTAAATTTCTGTCCCTGTGCCAGAACAGGATGGTTTGAGACCAAACTCTCAATGATCGTTGTTGGGTGCTTAAAGGCCAGGACTACTCATGGCCTGGCCCCGCAGCCGAGCTCATGCCTGCCCGTACACCACCCAGCTGGGGATCCACCTCATCCCCCTTCAGCTCTCCGGAGCTGGGTGAGCCGTGGCATCATTGCCCGCCTGCCTCCACCGCCACCGCACCTCCCACCACCTCTCCAGGGCACCTCCTCGGGGACAGTCAGTCATTCCCCAGAGGTCCCTGCCTCTTTCCATTGACTGCTGAGGTAATGGGGATTATGAGCGTAAGTGAGAAGCATCATTTTTAGGTAAGTATAGTCCAGTGAGACAGCTGTGAACCTGAATGATTAGTAATTAAAATTCTTCCTCCAGGCCTTTTATATCATATTCCCTGAAATGCCAAAAGAGACCTTCACTTGCAGAGATGAAAAAGCACTGCGTTAAGGCTCCTACAGCACCAGACCTTTCTGTCACCATTACAGTGTATTAACAATTTTTAGTGATTTTTATATGTGTGGCATATAAAATTAACAAACATAATTTATTACCCTCTCACACTGTAGCTGAATGTTTTACACAGAGGACCTATTCATCACTCTCTAACTAGTGCAAACAAACAGGGTTCCACAGTGTTGATTGATGGATATATCGGGTTTCTTTACTGCTGCTGCTGCTCGTACTGCTCTTGAATTAATAAGTCGGAGTTTACTTTGTGCATTGTTGTCTCTTTTTTTAAAGAGCATTTGGAACACCTAAAGCTTGATTCTTATTAACACTAAGTCCCTGTTACACCAAAGACACCTGAATATGTAATTAAATTTTTCTTCCATTAAAGGCTTCTTTCTACAGTCATAATGATATAAAGGGGATCTCAGCCTGAATAAGAATCAGACCCAAAATCCTTCCTTAGGAACTTGCAATAGCAGGGAGGAGTAAACAAGGATCATTGTCACTGTTTACACAAACCGCCCTAGTAAACAGCAGAAGTCTTTTGAACATAATGTGAAAAGCAGGCATTAGTATTATGGGGGCTTTACATACTCTGCTTGAAAGGGATCCTGCAATAATTAGTTTAGAAATCTAATTTCCTTCATTTTTTGCAAAAACTTTGGGAAGTGAGCAAGACTTTGACACTATTGCTTTTGGCTTCTCCATGAAATGCCATTCCAGTTTGGATAAATGGCTGAAAATCACCATTTCCCTTCCTTTGCCTGTGTTCTTCAGGACATTTCTACCACCCTGTGAAAACGGTCATTAAACTTGCCTTGAAGGCAGCAACAGGGGGAGCAGATATGCCAGCAGAAACTGCCGGGGGGTGCTAAGCTCTCCTAGAGCTGCCATCTTAAAAAAAAACCTTTCCAAAAGGCAGGGCTCATGATCCCATCGCTGTGCCTGCTCTCACAGCTGAAAAGCAAACAGTAGATCTACTTTCACAAGCCCTAGGGCTGCTGGGCCAAAATGGGCCAGGTCAACTGGAGACCAGTAAACTGGTAAAAATACTGCTGCAATGAGGGGCTAGTAGGTTAGGTGATCCTAAACTTCATTGGGGAAGACATGGCTAAGCTGAACTCCCCCCAAACCAGGCACCATTTCTGGCATTCTTTGTATTAATAACCTTTTCTGCTATGAACAAGCAGTGTTATTTCTGTTGCTCGAAACAGAACCATGTGTTACAGTGGTCACCTTCAGAGTGGCCAAGAGGAGATGTTCACAGATGGACTAGAGGAACAGAACCACTACCTGTTGGGACTGCCTCCAATATATCTTCCGGCTTCTGCCATTTAGGGATTTTTGGAGTGCAACTTTGCATCTGCGTCATAGTGTTTGACTGCCCTTGGCAAATATTTCTTCTGAATTTGCTCAACCCCTGTTCTGAATCCATACTTACTTTTGGTACCCACAGTGTTGTGCAGCAAAGATGCCCACAAAAAGTGTTCCCTGGTGTTAGGTATAAGACTCCTTCCTCTTGCTTGTTTTGCTGCCTGATGACTTCATTAGGTGCCTGCAACTCTCCTACTGGAAGAAACAGTGGTTAATTCTTCCCTGTTTGTCTTCCCCATGTCACTCATGATCTCTATCTCTATCTCCTCTCTCATACCTTCTCATTGTCTGAAGTCTCAGATTAATTCTAAGGAAGCTGCTTCTTCCCTTCCATACATTGCCTGAGATGGATGTGCAGATTGCAGGTGGTGTTTGGGATGCAAACGCCTAGTGGTACAGTGGCATTATCCCATATGGATATATGTGTGTGTATGTGCTCCCCACTTCCACCACAGTGACTCCTACCCTTCGCTGTGCCATTTTGAGCAAACTTGGTGAGGGTATTTCAGGTGAGTACAGGCATCATTTCCTTCTCGTTCACTACAGGACTTGCCCCGTGTTTCTCACAGGACCTCAGTAACACTCAGAACTGATGGACAAGAAGGGAAGCTTGAGTCTGAATAGGGAAGAAAACCCTGCTTTTACCAGTCTTTGAGAGCATTGTTTTGAAACTTAAGATATTTAAATGTACCTTTTTTTTTACTGTTGTTTATGTAACATAACAATTATGAACAATATTTTGATTACCATTTCAATAAGGACAGAGTTGCCCTCTGCATTGTCATACATGAAAATATACTTGCCTTTTGTGTAAATGGACATATACAAAGGAGTTGCGATGCAAATTCAGAAGCCTTGGTGTGAAATCAATTTTTCCTGTGATCTACATTTGAAAGTGTAGATCTTACCTTTGCATCTATTTGCTATTTTGTGAAGTGTAAAGATGCTACTCTAGCGTACATGAATTCATTTTGATCACACACGAGTATTGACACCTGCAGCCTCCATCAGCATGGAATGTAAACCTCTGAATTTTTAAACTGGTTTAAGCTATATATATTTAAATATTAATGAAATGAAATTCTGACCGCTTTGGTTGCTGAAACCTCTCAATCTTTAAAAGGAAGTTTTCTGAAAATACTCATTGACATTTGTAGGAATCTTTGCCTATCTGAATTTTTGACAGGGGAGTGCTTGGTCAAAAAATTTTAATTTGAAAAATTTATAAAAAGTGCAAAGTTTATGCTAATTCTGAATCCAACCTTATTTTGGAGACTGAAATTAAAGCCGTACTTATGTACCTAAATAGTTGGCCTGTTTTCACAAGTACTGATCTACTTCCTCTCTCCTTGACTCAGTCACTTTGTACCAAGACACCTATTTCGATGCACCACATATATTTCTAATGCTTTAACATCACCAGCTGTGTTAGGAAAAAGTGTTGATCTCACCGTCTCAATTTTTAACCTTTACAGAACAGTTAATAGTTCAACAGTTTGCTTCACAGAAACTTTATGGATGAATTAGCGTGTAGAAAACAATTAGCATATATTACATAATTTCATTACTTCTGCTATCACTACTGTCTCAGCATTCCTACTGATATTTGTGCATGAACTTAATTTGGTTTAGTTTTTGCTTGTAGCATTTGCGTGGCTAAAATAACACAAAATCTGGGCATTCTATATCTTTTTTTTTCACTAACATTTATAGCATAATTTCAGCTCCTGCATTGCTTTGTTGCCACAAAAAGACCGGAGATGTAAGAAAAATTTGGGAAAAACACAATAAAGCCTATCCCCAATATTTACCCTGGGAGATGCAAGAGACCAAGAGGCACCTTGAAAACGTTGTTTGAGAGGACACGGGGCAGCAGCCGTTCGCTTGCTTCTTGCCCTGAGAGTAACATACTATGTTGTCCAGATCCATAGGCTCAAATGCAAATATCAGGACAAAGTTATCTAATTAGCAGCCTCACAATTGCCTCTGGGTTTTGTATGTTGTTTTTGTCAGGGTTGGTTTTACATAGTAGTCTCCTCTGTTTGAAAGACTATAATGAAGGTGATTAAAATGATTCATTAACATTGTGCCTGTTTGAGTAAACCATGATCTTCACACAAATGTCCAAAGGTCTTTTAGCCTTTTTAATTTTTTCCACAGCTTGACTTTAATTAATGATTCATATGCAAATTTATATACAATTACTGTACCAACTAAGTAGCTTTTGATTTGCTTTGGATTCTTTGGGAGAAAAATATCTTCAGAGTTCATAACAACAGTAGACCATATATTTAAATGAATGCTACAATTAAATGTCTGTAAGTCTATCCGGTGTCCCCAGCCATGTCATCTACTCCACTTTGCTTAGTAGTGGCTGACACAGCTCCTCACTTGGCTCCTTCAAAGAAAGGGCCACATGAGGCAACAGTCAGAGGATTATATTGTGTCTTTGGTATGAAAACAGGAGTAGAAAGGGATCTAATTTTAAAACTGAGTGCCCTGCTATCACATATCATCTAACATTTATTCTAAATTTTCTTACAAGCAGTTAGGTTTTTGGCCACCAGCACTCTCCTTGGGGAAAGCCAAACAATTTCTTCAATTGCTGGGAATGTGCTGCTAATTTCCAGCCCAAATTTACTTATGGCCAATTTCAAAGGTGGTTACTAGGTGCACCAGTTGGAAAACTTGTCAGAAGAAAAACAGGGGTGGATATGTTAAAGCTATATGGTTTTTGGACTGACATTCTCTAGATCTGCATAAATAATTTGGCTATGGACACATAAGTCCTACTCTGCAGCTTTAAAAAGCTCAGGCTTAATAGGGAGATGAATGATTGTATCTCCACAAACCAAATTTCATTAGTAGTTTCAGGTGGAGTCCAATGCTCCAGAAACCACTTCAGGCAGGATTAAAATTCTGAAGAGATTTTTTTTTTTTAATGCAGTATATATATGGCTATGGAAAACCCTTCTGAAGAGCTGCCCCAATGCTTCCCAGTGCCCCGGAGCTTGGCCCACAGTGAAGTGCTGCTCCTGAAAAAGGCCGCCCTTGACAGCACTTTGAATGCGAAACAAGATTTTGACAACACAGCTGCACTTAGCCCATGAAGTAGATTTCATGTTTACCAAAGAGGCCTGTAATTTGTGGATGGAGAGTTATTTACTTCTTTTAAAAATAAAACTCAGCAGTGAAAACACTACATGAAGAAGAGAAGATGCCAAAATCAAGGACTGCGGCACGTTTGGGTCTCCTGCATCAGTGTGTCCTTTCTCGCTGTGTTAAGCAGCCCACGTGGCCGTGAGATGTTTCTCCATGGTGTTTCAGCTCCCCAGAGTTGGTGCTGAAGAGGAACTGGGGCTGAGAAGGGACAGTTGTTGGGATGGAAGTATGAAAGGAGGGCTGCAGGATTAGAAGTAATGATAGGGCTGAGAGGAAGACAGCAAAGGAAGACTGCACCCTCCTTGTGCCATAAGGCTGGCATTGCACAACAGGCCAAAACGGAAGAGGAATTTGGGCTTCAAGTACCTTTGGCTTTTTTAGGAAACCCTAGCCAAAGACAAATAAGCCAGTCTGTATGCTATTGGTAGGAATATGTTAGTGAAACAAGTGGGCTGGTCACACAAACAACCTGTTTGACCGAAAGCAAACAAAGGGGAGAAAGTCAGGTGAAGTACAACAGCTATGACTGGAAATGAGACACCTGATTTGTTTTGTATTTGCCCTGGTTCAGTCCATGCAGCAGATAAACAGTTAATGCAGCCACTAAAGAGCAAATGCAACAATCAAAAACCAACAGGAAAAGGCCATCGCTTGCCCTAATGTGAGCAAAGCTCCTGCACTGAGCGTCCTCCCTGCTGGGAAGTGGCAACGCCAGATAAAAGCAAGAGGAAAAAAGAAATATTTTGGAAAAAAATACTCCCAGCCCCAAACCTGTTTCTTCCTGCTGGAAATTTCTGAAGTCCAGTTATTACTGTTCAGCCAGGTTTGTTCACAGGAAAAACAGAGGATGATGGAGCTGAAGAAAGGCTCAATGCTCAGCCTGTGAAATGCTCATAGGACCCAGTTTAAAGCTTGTGGACCCCATGCGTAACAAGGCCCATGGACTCTGCTATAGGGCAAAAGTGCTGGAGAGAGACAGGCAGGTTCATACTTGGCATGCCACAGAAAGGGTTAAAAGTGGTCAGTTCATCACTCTTCTGTGTGGTGCCTTGGAAGTTTTCACAATACCAGATGTGCGAAAAAAAAAGAAGAAAGAAAGAAAAGCGAACACTAGTAGACATCCTGGTGCCCTGGAAGCAGTTAAATTAACACCCAGCAGGGACAAATTTGCAGCTTTGGGAACAAGCTTAAAGTTAGTCTGTTTTCATTCCTGGAGTGAATTTGCAAGTGTATGACAGTGAAGTATAGCCTGGGAAGGAGCAGGCAGCCTTGGATTAAGGATGGATAGCCAGAACTCACTCCCACCCTCCCTCCTCCCACTCTGTTTTGCACTTAGGCTGTGAAGCTCCCAATACTTCTGCTAATCCCTATGTCTTCCCATGTCTTTTACCAGTTCCAGTAGGAAAAAAAAGCCAGTCATTTCTTTTTTTTCCGTTCTAGCTGAAACCAGACAAGACTGGAGTCACCCCAGCAAAGCCTGCTTTAGCTGGGATTGCAGCTTACAGTCATTCGGAGAAATCTAGTTCTCCAATGGATAAAGTTGGATGCTCTTCTAACCAGAACCAAAGCACTAAATCCTTTAGTCATTCATCACTCACTTGGAGCCAGGCTGTGGCCCAGCTTGCAACCACTGCAAATTATAGAAAGGACTGGAAAAAGAAAAGACTGTGAGAGTACATCTAACCCATCTTCACAAAATTACGGAAAGCCCTCAGAGTCTCTCCCTCTTACAGGTTACAGAACAAATTGGCTCCACAGAAATACCATCTTCATTTTCACACCTTGGTCATTGCAAGGATTTTGGTATCAGTCAATCAGGGGGAACTTTTCAAACAAGGTGGACTACACAGCTTCTTATGAAGGCCTAAGAGCACCATTCAATCTCCATCTTTCTTCCTGATGTGTATCTTTGGCCAGACAGGAATAAACTACATGTTGGTTATTCAATGGCTACACCTGCAGGATGGAAGAAGAGCTGTAGGATCCCTTGAAGGAAGAATACCAGAGAATGGGATGCATTCATTCATTTTTTTCCAGTGGGACAAGTATGCCGCTTATTCTGTCTCCTTGACTGATGGATGAATACCACGGACTGAAATACGTAGTGTGTCCTTTCAGCTGGCAATTTTAGGTGCTCCGAGTGAGGCAGGTCTGGAAAGCCGCATTTCCTGCCCTGTCCTGAAGAATTCCTGCAGACGCCTTGGGAACCACTGGACAACAAGCCCCTTATGCCCCTTCACTTATTCCTGGCACATGATACAGAAACAGTTAGTTTTTAAGCGTTATCAGTCTTCCACTCTCCCCTTTGCAAGGACCACAGGTGCTTGTCCCCTGTGCATCAATAGCTCCTGTTCTGCCCCATTTTCTTCCATGCTATTTCCCACCCTGGGATCCCCTGTCCCCCTCTGCCTGCACCCAGACTCACTCTCATCTTCCTCCTCCTGAGCTCCCAATCCTTCTCCCTCATTCCCCCTCACCCAAACCCAATTTTCACTCTCTATTACTGTCTTCCAGGCTTCTCTCTACCCTCAGACCCTCACCCTTCCTGAACTTTACTCCTTCACCACCTCCTCTACCAGTCTCTGTCCACCCCATCACATTTGTCCTATTCTGAATCCGGTCTCACCTGACTGTTTCTTTCCCTTGCATTAAACTTTCTGCTCCCTGACTCTCTCCTACCTTCGGTTCCTGCCCTTCCACACCCAGACTCCCTCTTGCAGTCAGTTGTCCACCTTCTGCTCCCTCTTCGACCACCCCCGTAGCTGAGGTTCCCCAGCACCAGCCACCTGAGTCGAGTTTAACAACTTGCTGCTGCTGGCAAGAGCGATCCCATCTCCGCTTCTTGCCTCCAGCTACGTGCTCCTGCCACTTCCCTTGTGCCAGTGTTGGCTTTGCCTGACCCCACAAGCTGGAGAAAGTCGCTAAAAGAGCAGAAAACCAACACAGAGAGAAAAAGGATAGTTTTCTGCCAGTTTTGTGAGAGCTCAGACAAGTGCCAGAGCTGGTGCCAGAGGAAGGACTGGACACAGGGCTGGGGTGGGAGGAGGACTCCTTGCCCCTTTCTGAACCTCCTAGCCTTTAGATCAGCTCTGCCATCCTGTGAAACCTCACCTAAGAGTGTCCAAAGACTCTTGTCCTCCCCTTCCTTTGACATTGGCACGCAATTCAATGCACCATAGTTTCAGTCTGCATGTGTCTTGCAGGCAGAGCAGCACAGCTGGGCTTATGGAGGCTGAGAGTCTTCTGCAGTGAGGTTATGCCCCACCTATGTGTCTGGCTTAGGTACTCTGAGCTGTGCCTTCCTCACTGATTACAGAGGAAGCTTAGGGAGTTGACATTAAATACAGATAACTGGTATGACGGAGAGGGATAAATATTACCCCTTTTATCTGATTTCTGTGTTTTCTACTGATTCATGATATGATGAGGACCTCACATAAATCCTCACCTCTTCCTATGAAATTGGAGAATCATTCAACTCTCATGTTTCCACAGCTATGTCAAAGCTAAGTATTACTATTAAAAGACTCTATGAAAGGTGCTTGGCTTTTCAGACAGACCAGCTGCTTCAGGCACTCAGTCCCCCTCCAAATTCCAGCTGGGGCTTGACAAAACAGAGCCTTGTCAGAGAGGACAGAGAAGTGAGGACCATTTTTGAAGAGATGACACAAACTCAACACGGTTGGCCTGTTCAATGCTGAAGCTGCCCTCAAGGCCCCACTCCTTCCCCATGCACAAGGTGGCAAGCAGAATCTCAGGCATAGCCAGGGCACATCCACCCATGCATGGGTGTCTCAAAGGCCCCTTGGAGAGTTGGCAAGCTGCTGGGTGCACATTGATGGGCTGTTTACTATCAATCTGTAGGTACAAAGGGAAAAAGCGGCATCAAACAGTTGTAACTACTCCAGAGGTCTCTGCTGGGGGACTGCACAGGCTGTGAAGGCCAAGAGCTGTGGATGCTGGCTCTATAGAGAACACTCTCAGACCAAGGGGCAAGGGGCAGTCAGGTCAAGATGGGCAGATGGGGGTTGATAAGTTCCGGCACTATCCGGGGACACAAGGATAGTGTCTCCGAGACTGACACTGGGTCTGGTTCAACTCCAGACTCTGTCAGAGGATTCCGCTGCGATGGTAAATGTGTCCTTATGCAACAGCTCTAGTGGATTGATTGTAATGGCTTTGAATGAGATCTTCCTTCTCTCTTTCCCAAAATATATAATAATATATAAAATATACAGTAACATTTCCTTCCTCTCAAGGTTTGGCTGGCTTGCTTATTTAGATTATAAATTCTTCAGGGCAAAAGCTGTCTCTTACACTGTGTGTGTACATTACCAGAAACAGGCGTGCAACAAATGAAGCAGGCAGATGGTTCTGGAATAGTTCTGTTGGAGCATCTGGCTGATTTTCTGGATCAGCATCACATACAAATGGTAAATTCACCCGTGAAAACTCACATTAAAGGAACATTACTAGGTCTGTTGCTGTCTTAATGACAGTCATCTGGGGCCTGGGGCAGGTCTCCACCATAAAAACACCAGCAGTAAAACTAATATTTGCCATTAAAATATTCCTTCATTTTGAACCCCTAGAGAGACAAATTATTGGGATTTGCTCTTGAGGACTTCAGGGAATTAAAATAATAGGAAGACTCTAGGGAGAGAAATGGGAGCTGGGGATTGTTAAAATTTTTTTGTTCCTTGACTTCTTGAGGTATTCATAAATTGCCTACAAACAAGCAAAAACTTACAGGAAAGGGTTTTTCACCATGCCAGCTCTAAATGGCTGTGGAATTATATTGTTTTTCCAGGCTGCCTTTCCAAAATCCCTGCAGGAAGTTGAGTCAGGGCTTGACTCTGGCCTCAGATACACACACAGCTATAGCAGAAACCCTCACTTCAACCAGGTAAGAAGCCCTCACAGATATCCCAGCTTTATTGATGAGATCACAGGTCAAGACACACTAACTTGCTTAGTAGCAGAGAACCAGACCTGAAGCATCCCCGGCCCCTTGCCTCCTGGTCAGCATTGCATCTTCATAGTTCCTTATGCCAGTCTTGTCTGGTTACACCGCCTTTCCAGTTAATCTAATAAGCACAAACTCATGTCCTGTCTTTGGTGATGTTTCCCTACTTTACCCCACCACCCCAGGCCTGTAAACTGTAATCTCAGCTGCCAGCACTGTGGACCTTCTCACCTACCCTTTCCTCCTTGCAGCCACCATCATCTTCTCTTATGTACGCACCAGGTACCTTGGCTGTCCCTCTGCTTCCCTGCCCTAGCCCTTGTCTTCCAGGTGGCAGTGGAGTGAAATCAGACGACTGAAGCAGCGAGCACCCTTACTGTGCCTCCTGTCTCCAACAGCATTTTTTTCCCCATGGCCAAGACAACTGACTGGCTCATGAAGTGCCTCCTGGATCACTGCAGTCCTCAAATCAACATCTCTAGACATGCAGGTGGGTAGAGGCTGATATCCTTCAAATTTCTTCTGTAAAACTCATCTTTTCTTTGATTCTTACAGAAGCCAGATCAACACTGTCCCTTTGAGACAGGGCCATTTTTAATCTGAGTTTATACAGTTCTTCACAGAGTGACATTTTGCCCAATCAGTGGACCTCCCAGGCACTTTCACAACACTAATAAAAAATAAATAAGACTTCAAGTGTGCTGACATTAGCAAAGAACTCAGCCAGGCAAGTGCAATGATGGTTTTTATTGGTATCTTCATGGAAGTACCTTCAAAAAGCAGTCCAAATGAGACAACAGGGACTATCTCAGCTATATCCCAAATCCCCAAACTCAGAAGCATTTGACCTAAGTGGCTAATTTCTACTATTCTACCAGTGTAAACACTTTATGCAGAGTTCAAGAAACCTTATGGAACTGGCAGTGTCTCTGAACCTTTGAATTACAATGTCCTCAGGGACTGACCATCCACAGTGTGATTGTCTGTATATTTCATTCAGCAAACTAAGTACGAATGATATGAGGCACTACTAAGACAACTGTCCACCATGACAATACAGGAACTTATGACATTTTCTCTCTGGTTTTGTGTTCGTAGATCAGCTATGGCCCTGCAATTGGGTCATATGGGTTATTGGGACATATTCAAATTTTTATCCAGAATATTTAATTCAGAAGCTCTTGCATGAAGGAATGCGACCAAAATGGAGCTATCAAGAAAAGCTGTCATCCAAATATTATTTTTATAGCGAGCATTGAAAGAAAGGTCACATTGTTATTTTCTTACACTATGGAACAGTTTCTATTATTGCAGATTCCAAAAGCCTGGAATCGTTGTTATTTATGATCTAAGTCAAATTTAAGTCCTGGTTTGTACCAATTACCACAAGCCACTCTAGGTTTTCTCTCTTCATTTCACAAATATTTGCAAAATAATTCCTTCACACTTGAAAACAGAGAGGTTGCCTCACCAAAATGTACTCTTCTTCTTTAGTGGTAAACACAAAGGCCTAGGAAAATATTGTTTTGATATGAATCAGCCAAAGAAGCCACATTTTCTCTGAGAAATTTTGGAGGCTAAATTAGAGGTGTAAGTTATCGCTCAGCAGTGAATGATAACAAGAGTTTTTCTATCTGCACTTTCAAAAAAGCCATTAGATCTTTTGCTCCTGGTGCTTCTTCCTCGCATAGCACTAACAATCTGACAGTTTAACATACACTTCTTATTAAATCCGTATGGTGCCCATGTTTGGAAAAAAAGGTAGAAGGCCATATCCTGCTGCTTACTATGCTGCTGTAAGTCCAATTATGCTCTCCTGAAAATAAATGAAATTACCCTGGATTTACACCAGAGAAAATGAGAGGAGAATCTGTCTCAGCATCTCTGCAGAGCTGTCAGGTTAGTTGAAATACCATCTCTATCCCTTGGAGACATTTAAGAGCAATGTATATATCAGTTAAGCGCTGATTTTCTGGGCATTTGAAGGGCTGGTGTAATGAAGGGGGCCTGCAAGGGGGGGGGTCACCTCAGCACCTGGAGCTCCTCTGAACGCAAGCTCCTCACTGGTGGCACATCCCTTGGTGCAGTGCTGCACTGTGGCCCCTCTCCAGCCAGACGCAGCCATGCCGTGTCCCTGGGTCATGGAGCACCTGAGAGGCCATTGGCCACATGCTGCAAAATATAAAGACTTGCTGTGGGAGAGCATGAGGCAAGGGGCACGTATGGGACACTCATGCTTGGAGCAGGTACCGGAGAAGGGATTGCTCACTATTCAGTAGGAAGGGACGCTGGTTGGATTTAAAAGGAGCCTGTTAAGACCTGGTGAAGAAAATGATCTAAGGCATGCCCCAATTAGGGCAAGTAAGGGCAAAAAAAGCCCCAAACTACAACTGATCACACCACATTCCTGGGTTCTTGGAAAAAAAAAAAGAAAAGAAAAAAAGGAGAAGATGATCCCATCCTCAAAGCGATTATAAAGGAACAAGGACTAACAAGGCCCTGAGCTCTGCACAAGGAAACACTGTTATGGGTTGTAACTACACAGACAACACTGACATTTCCAGAGCCTTAAAAATAAGGACCACTGGTTGTTTGTGTAAAGTGGGGGCTGAAGCTCTCATGATCCCTTCTGTTATCCTTGCCCTCAAAGCCAAGACTAAATAGGGCACATGCCCACATGTAGCAGATAGAGTGGCCTTGCTCCGTTAGGGTTCCCGTTCTCATGAGCTCAGCCTTCCTTTCTCCCCTCCCTTGAGTGAATGAAGTGGAATAAAAAAAATTGGAGAAAAAGTCAGCTTGAAACCTTTGAGTTTAATTTGGCTTTAGGTCAAAACCAGAAGGGGATGAATAAT
Organism: Theristicus caerulescens; assembly: GCA_020745775.1. NCBI lineage: Eukaryota > Metazoa > Chordata > Aves > Pelecaniformes > Threskiornithidae > Theristicus > Theristicus caerulescens. Next base: position 120,336,387 of record CM036559.1, on the reverse strand, counting down.
ATTTTATTTAGTAGATACAGGCTTTTTCTTTTTTTTAATCACTTTTTGACCTCTTCACACAAGACTAATGGATCTTATTGAACAAGTCTAATGGCTGATCAAAAACTTTGAAAATATGTGTGGAATTTCTTAGACTAGTTAAAAACATCAAGTTTTTTATTCAAAACCCTTAAGTCTTACTTCAGAAGCATCTTTCACTGACTGGACTACATTTCTTCACAAGGGGAAAGTCAGACTTCAAACTTCTACCCAAATCCAGTTACAGATTTTCCCCACATCACCCCAGGTTCTGTATAAGTATTGCAAACCTGATTAAGCCTGTGCAGAATTTGGAGCTTCTAATTATTTCCTAAACAAAGAGAGTGTTGAATTTCTAAGAGTTTTTTCATGACTCTGCATATGTTGCATCCTGATAGACAATGGAAAGGTGAATCTTTCCCACAAGAATGGAGAATAAAACAGAGAAGCAAACAAAACCTTCATTCAGATCAACCTTCCAGGAAACCAAGATGATTTCCATCATTTTTATGACTTTTCCCTAGAGGCAAAAGACATCTAATTAGCAAATCCCACTACAAGTTCGCTCCAATTTGACACAAAGTGAATGTGACAAGCAGAGAAATTATAAGCCTTACATTTCCAGTTAGCAAGCTTGGGCTGATAAAGTCAAATTCAAATGCTTTTTTGGGATCTTAAAACTTGGGGAGTAAAAATCCAGAGGGTGAGCTGGTTCAGCTAAAAATGTAATGCTAATTTATAGTGTTCCAGTCAGTGTTATCTGATGGCAATGTCACAGCAGCCCTTTATGAATGTGCACTCACATTTCTAGCAACAAAGCACTCCAGCCAGTACTGAGATGCTCCTTATAGTCCACAATTATAATGATCTGAGGAGAATATATATAAAATATATTGATATTATATATATTATATATAATATAATGATACCAAGCAGAATCAAACCTTGATTCCTCATGAAGAAATAGGGCATGAGTAAAATAAATATTAATCATTAAGTTAATTAGTAAATGCTGGTAATTAATCCTGCATTACTGTTAATGATGTGTAGGAATCCTCAGAGGTGGGAGATGATCCTCCAGGAAAGACAACCATGCAGCCTGAATGAGGTGATGTTCCCATTGCTAACATCAGTGGGAGTTGACCCATGAGGTTGCTTTGACCTTTGTTGTCTTTATTGGAATATGAAGTTAGGGGTGTCTCCGCCCACTCTGATTTAATATTCAGACTGGACCTATGGGGACAAGCAGGCCTGACCAAGGGGTTGGTGGGCTCTCACAGCTGCGCAGGCAGGCCCTAAAGGAGTTCACAGAACTCCTGAATATTGCCTGGTAAACAGTTATGTTCAAACCAATCCAAAATCCTGCTATTTATGGACCACCTGTATTTCTAAGTATCCTTCCAGCAGCCACAGAATACTCTGCTGAGAGAGACCTACCTGATTTTTCTGAATTTCAGCAGAACTTTGGAACAACTGGTTAGGATCTCTAAAAAAGTCCAGTTATCTCTCTAGAGCATAGAAACAACATCATTCTTGCTGCAAAAGCCCCATAATCTGTGTCTACAAAGCTTCTAAGCTTCTCCGCTGTGCTGTGGGTCAGGTAGCCTCGTCGTGCAGACAAAACTGTGGAAAGTGGTCAGATGATAAGAAACTTTGGAAAGCTACTTGCAGAAGTCTGTCTTGATAGGCAAAACTCCTTCCTTGGTGTAATATCTAAAGTTTGGCACTTGGCAAAGTCCATTTAGGGAAAGTTTCCTAAGCCAAAAGATCTTGTGGCTGCACAGGTGAGAGATCCCACAACACTCATGATGATAAATCTTTCAAGTACTGCTATGGCCATGTTGCCAAGTGCCATCTTGTTGGCTTGCCTCCCTGAGCAGCAGCCCAAGAGGACACAGAGCAAGGAGCTAACATTGCCTCAAGCAGAGTTGCTCTCAGTGTTTTTATTCCTTTCCAGAATGTGACCTTGCATATTTTTTTCAGAAAAATAGTAGTGTTTGCAGAAGTCCTGCCTGTCTCCCCTGTGCTGACAGATTGCTGGAAGCTTCATCATGGCCGAATGAAGGAACTGTTAAAATCCATCTCCCTGCCAGTCTATTAAGAGAATGGGGAAATGCGCCTAAGAAGAGAGCACACAGTGGCCCAAGAAGGAGAGGAACAGCCAGCAGAGACCTCCCGTAAAACAGCAAAGCTGTAGCTGTGCTTGCTTCCTGCCAACGCTCGTTCTCCAGCATCTCCCAACAAAACGTCTCCTCACCGAAAGCTGCCTAAATGTTTCACCTTATACCTCTTGCTAAGGGATTCTCTGTTGGAGAAAGTCATGGTTGGTCGGTCTGGGAGCTTAAAAGAGTTAAAAAGAGAAAGGTTTCCATGCATACAACTATATTTACTTTACTTTTTTTTTAAAAAAAAAAACCATCAGACTCTTCACCCAAACAGTTTGGTCAAGAAATTCCAGTTCTGAGTGATTCATTCACAATGCTGCTTCTCTGGGACTTTATGGAAGACTTAGGCTTTCATTTTTCAGTAGTTTCTTATAGCTGTTTTTCATATATAAGAAATCCACAAGTGGTCTCCACACCTATATTGCCATTCCATACCCTCAAATGTGTTGAACCGCATTTGCCTCACCAAAACTCCCCAGAGTGGCTTAAATGTCCCAAGATCAGATACACATTTTACTTGTTTTGCATCTGGTTTCCAGTTTCTGGGGTACAGTGAGGTTACACATTCAAACTTCGATTGGCAGGTCTGAAACTTGGGGTCCTGGTGCAGGGTGACTTGACATAGCATAGCTGAGCTATAGTAATCAATCGTGTCAGAGCACTGTCTCAGGATAGCACGGTGGGAGCTGGCCATGTGGTATATAATTGTAGACGTATCTCTGGCAACCTTCACCTTCATATCTAAGCATGTATTTTATCCACAGAATATTCCCAGAAGTGTGATGGGTGTTTATAAAACTCACAGATAAGTCTTAGTTTTCCTTTGCCAAACAGATAACAAATGTGCAAACAGTATTTTTGTCATGTCAGTCAAAAGATATCTAAAAACAGAATTTCCTAACCCTGCCTCCCTGAGGAAAATGATGGCATAAAAATTAACATTGTAAAATACATTATCTAAGATAACATAGGAATTCATTAAAAATTTGCCATTCAAAAGAGCTTAAATTCTTGTAATGTAGAAAACTTAGATAGAGGTCCAAAATAACCTTGCATCTGTCCTACTATCTCACCTTTCTGACAAGTATCCACATAATATATATCAGTGACATATTCACTCCATTGCATTAAGAAAAAAGTGTTATGAACATGTCTGTCTTGGATTCTTATAAATGTGCATTCATGATATACCTGAATAGGTGCTAAACCTGCCATCACCAGCTCTGCTGAAGTATGTGCTGAGATGGTCATTATCTGCCACCAGTACACATCTGGAAGAACGAGGCAGGGCTGGAAAAGCCTTTTTACTACTCAGACCAGAATGATTCTGTAACAAATACAGAGGAATTTGCCTTACCTGTCTATGCTGCTGAGAGACTGGATACTGCAAACCTGAGATTTGCTGGCTTTGCTGCATTTTCTGAAGCATCATTTTTTGCTGCATCGCTAGGGGTACATTAGGTGGCCTTTGAAGAGACTGATTCGGGAGAGGCTGAGCAGGTTGCGGCTGTGGTGGTTGTTGCTGCTGTTGCTGTGGCTGTTGCACGGGGGCTGAACCCTGTGCCTGCTGCGTGTAGTGCAGAAGGGCAGGCTTGTTTTGGGAACCCAAAACTGAAGGCATCTGCTGGTTTGTTTGCTCTGAGTTAAAGTGAAACAAAGGCTTTGTGTTGCCATGATGCTGCTCTAGTGGTGGCTGAGCACTGTTGATAAAGTTTCTGTTGATGTCCTGAGGCTTCTGTTGCATGATTATGTCCATGGGATTGCTCTGGGGAGTGGTTGGTTTATAAACATAATTGTTCATCCCTTTCGACTGGTTTCCATTCACTGGTACCCCAAGCATTGCTGAGCTTTGTGGGCTGAACTGCTGCTGGCGAAAAGAAGGACTCGGGATTTTCTCTTGCACGAAGGGTCCAGGGGAAGGTCCTGATGGAGACAAGGTGGACCAGTTGGCTGTCTGGTTCTGCTGCTGCTGTTGCTGCTGAATCAAGGCATGCTGCTGCCGGTTGGCTGCAATCTGTTTGAGCTGCTGTGCATGAGACACCTCCTGCCAGTTAGGCAATGGCCGACTGGACGCAGAAGAAACCTGCGATACCTGTGTTTGACTCTGAGGCACCGAAGGGATGGGTGAAGAGGTGGACATGGCAGCGGTGGCCATAGTGAAGGCTGGACCTGTAGAAGAGGGCCTCATCTGTGGGGAGCCCACAGGAGCCTGATTCATGCCTGGTGCATATTCACTCTTTATCACCATTTTATCCATCTGAAGAGATCTCACAGGGCCCCTCTGGCTCTGCTGCCCAAGATCAATGTTGAATGGCTCATCTTGTTTTATTGTGGCATTTATCATATTCTCTAGCTCGAGATCACTCATTGGTGGCACTGATATGTTAGTCAGTTCATTAAATAGTTCCTGAAGCTCCAGATCCATCATTTGTTCCCATGAGTCTTCCCCGTATCTGTTAGGGAACATGTTCTCATGGGACGTCTGGCCATCTAAGTGTTTGCTGCAGGACATTGTTTCTCCTGGTTCTTTCTTTACCTCTTTCAAAGTCATATTAAACATGCCATTCCCACTAGCATGTGTATTGTTTGCTAGGTTGCTGGCCTTTCTTTGTGATCCTTGCCCCACAGACATAGTTCCTGACATTGACTGGCTTTGGCAATTGTTGACATGTTGTCCACCTTGTCCCACTGAGATATTATCACCCACTCTTATCCTCTTAATGTCAAGGAAAGAGCTCTCTGAAACACCATTGGGCCTCTTGTTGTTGACAGGTGACAGATTTACCACCAACTTTCTCTTCAAGGAGCCTTGGAGCTGAAAGAAGCAGAGACAAAAAAAATAATCATTAGATGACGCCGAAGAAACAATCTGTAGTTATTTGCTAGAAGGATCTTGCAAGTCAACAGGCAAGTAAGCATTGCTTAGTGCAGAAAGCTACTCTGGGCTTTCTCAGTCAATGAAACTATGCAGAACTGTAGGAAAATATGTTGTGAGACATCTCCCTGCCACCACCACCCCTGTCCTTGTAGCCACTAGCAGTTTTCAAGCACTGCTGCCTCCTATTGATCACAGACTCCCCCTCTGGGTGTGAGTGGAGGGAGGTGGCCAGAGCTGTAGCTGGCAAAGCCTAGGGCATAGCTGCCCCAGATTTGCTCCCATCTAATTGTGCCAGACAGATCTAAAGTATTTTCAGATAGCAGAGACTAATGCAGTCATGAAATCTGCCCTTGTGCCTATCCAGTGCTGCAGGATTTCACTCTCATGATTTTGGTATATGATCCAAAAGACCATTTTTGACTGCTGTAGAGTCCAAAGGTCCTAGGAGATATTTTAATGGCACACGAGACTCAGGCATCCTGATCTCACATAGGTTTATACTGGCCAGAGATGTGTATAATTAAGTATGTCAGAAGTTAACTTGTTCAAAACTGAAAATGAAGCCACTGGAGCCATGTCAGGTTATGTCAGCTGAGGGTCTGGTCCATAATGCACTGCTGGATTATTTTCCAGAGATGTATATTAATACATTAAGACCTAATTGTTTATGATGTCCTGAAACATCTGCTGTAAAACACACAGTCCACACAACACTGCTCTGAGAACTGTAACTCTGTTTCCTTTCCTTGAATATTCACAGCAATACTTTCATCTGCTCACAAGCCCTGTGGGCCTACCGAAGGAAAAGACGTTCATGGCCCTGTCCACCTGATGTACACTCATTTGCCATGGTTGTACACACAAATTCCCACAGAAAACAAAGGTGTAGCCCCATGAACTGAAAAGTTTGGACTTGGTGCAGATACCCTCAAGTAGAGTTGCTTTGAATTTCAAAAACACGGTTCATAAAAGAATAGATCACTTTTAAACAAGCACAGCTGTTATATCTTTAGCTCTGTACACTAAAGGTGCACACCAAGCACTAGACACAGTGAACACACATGCATGCAGCCCTCGCTCAGTCGGCACACACACTGTCGCTGTTTCAGCTGTGAGCAATGTCAGGAAACCCTGCAGAGAAACAGGACTCATCTTCTGCCTTTCTGCACCGGCCTTGGAGGCAACAGGACAATGTCATCTGTCAAATACCTGTGTGTGCCAGCGAGAAAACAGCACCCGTACAAACTGTGATACCTTTGGAGCCTGCGATGGGCAGAGGGAACACGGAGAATTCTAATTTTCTAGTTAAGTGAGGAAGGATGATTTACGAGATCTTCAAATCACATTCTTTGTATCATGCTGTTTCATGTACAGAAGTCCATGGACACCTAATACTCTGTTGTGGCCCCTGTTCCCCTCAGCTTTTGGCTTATCTATAGGTAAGAGCTCTTCCCAGATAACTCCAGGTGTGAACACTTTTATTCTGGTGTGAATACCAGTGAGTTGCTTGGGAAGAGCTCAGTGGACAAATATATATTTCCTCAGTACTCACCTATCCTTCTATTGCATCAGTAGGTCACTGAGTTTACCCCTTAAAAATACAGCTTGTAATTTCTCTCTCTGACACTGAAAATCTCATCTCATATCTCAAGTTAAGTTTCCAGCATAGCTTTTGAATCACAGATTCATGTCTTCATTTCATAAGGACAGACATGTTGGTGCCTAGTTCTACAAGTCCTCAGACCTTGTGCCTTCAAGAGTAACTAATTGGCATTAGCTGTCCCCTGGAGGGGGGAGTTTTGGGTGGTCACTTGCGAAGTGCACAGACTGTCTTTGGTTCGCGTGTTCCTTCTGACACATGAGTCACTGTACTTTCCTCTGCAAAAAAAACGGTAAGCTGCACTTCCTTTTACCATCATCTTTGCTGTCAGTGTGTTTATTAGAAATCATTCTTGTGCCTCCAAATTCATCTTCCTGGGAAATGGGGAAGTCCCCAGATCATCAGAATACATGACTTGGCAGCATGTTTTGATTTCAGATGTGCTGCTGACAGAAAGGCTGAACAGATAATGAATAATATATCCTCTGCATATGTCTATGCTTTATGTGGTGAATATGCCTTTCTGAGTTAATTTTGCTTTCGCTTGACGTTTTGAATCGGAGGGAGCTGTTCAAAATGTCTTCGCATTTTCAGAGCACCCGCACCAGGCTTTCTGATACAATTAAAAATGCAGGTGTTGCACCACGCTGCGCGTAGTAGCTGCTTTTCTCCTGCATTTGAACTAGCTGCTCGCAGATACGAGGGAGCTGTGAAGTGGTTTGCCTGGTGACACGCACAAGTCAGCAGCAGAGCCAGGGAGAGCACCGTGATCTCCAGACACATCCCTTAACCAAGTGTTCCCTTCCTCAACATGGGCTGGAGGACTCCTGGTTTCATGACATCTGCTCTGCTGAAGTGCCCACCAAAAAAGGCACTATGCATTTCTAAAGAAGAAGTACCAAGTACTGGCGCATCACATCTCCCCCAAACCTTGCAAATGCTGCCCTCTGAATGCTGACAACACCTTGGTCAAGAGATGTCCCCACCTTAAAGCAGTAATGAGAGCGAGCGAGGCTGCAAAGGTGCAGGGGACTCCTGGGGGACTTCACTGAGGCTGCTGAAAAGGTCCTGCTTTCCCATCCCCCATGAGCTAGGGATGTGGAGGGCAAGGGCATGGGAAGGATGTGGCAGCCCACAGGGATGAAACCCCCTCTCCCTCCTTGCACTGAGCCGTTACCAACTATGTGTCAGGGCGGTTTGCAGGGGACCAGTCTGTGTTTCTTCAGTGAGACGAGCAGTGTCCATCACAAGCTTTTTGGTCGTGCTATTTCATCTGAATGCTGCCTTCTACAGGGCACTGCTGCCTCAGCATTATGCCTGTTTTGTTTTCAGAAGGGAGCGGACCAGGGTTTGATCACTCAAATCTTTGCAGTTTTCTAGCAATCACATTTTTCAACTACCAATTGAAAGTCAGTACTCAAGCCCTTTTTCCCCAAGCAAAGCACAGACTCTTCAGAGGGTAAAAAAAAGAGATCACCAGATTTCAAGCTCCATCTCTTCCAATTTGCAAGCCAGGATTGATTTGGGTCAGTAAACGTAAAGCAAAAGTTCCTATCACACGCAGGCACATTCCTCAGATCAAACGGGCTCGCGATTACACATCTCAAATTGCTTGAACTGCGTCATACTGAAAGGCTCTGTGATGGGAAATGAGTGACATGACAGTAAGCGGGAGAGGAGGAAGCCCTCCATGCACGGCTCCATCCCACAGGTAGGTGGGCAGCACTCTATGAACCATTCAAGAGTACATGCATTTCCTGGCAGCCTCTGTTATTGTAAGACCTTTTGGTGAGTCAGCATGCGTTCACGCACTTACAGCGAGGGAGTGCTGGACACATTGATTTTCTGAAGTTAAAACTGCAAGGGCTGAGCCTCTGGAAATCACGTTTGTAAGATAGCACAGTGCTGTTACTGGCCAGGGACGTTAACAGTGGAGGGCAAAACTCTAGAGATGACTTGGTCTAAACGACCCAGTGTGACACCACGTCCTGTGCTGAGGGACAATTAATGTCTATTTAAAACTTATTCTGAGTCTTAAAGGGCATTTAAGAGAGGCAGCTTCTTCTCTAATGCTCCCTGACACCAGGCCAAATCAGCAGGAGTTCCACTGAGCTAATAATTAGGGCTCATCAAAATCTGGTATCAAATCATTTCTCGTTTGGCAAAAAGAAAAAAAAAAAAAAGCTTTTGCTACACCTTTCTTTTGGTTGAAATTTTTTACTAAATGTAAAACTAGAGGATTTTGCTGAAAATTGATTATTTTCTTCTGGCTCAAAAGTTTTTTAGAAAATGGAAACAAAAACTTTGGTGCAAAAGCACAATTTACCAATGAGAAATATTAGAGACTGTTTTCTCAAAAATATCCATATTTAACAATATTTTTATCACATCTTTGATCCGTTTCTGACATGACCCATGTGCATTCACCTTTCCATGTACTCCTTTCCACAGGGACTGTCCCATATGGCCAAGAAAAGAATTTGTCTGTGGCAGCAGGAAACGATAAGGACTATCTGGTTTCACTTTCATTGAAAGTCTTATTTTTTGTGCGCTTCATGCAGCTTCTTCAGATTTTGCTTTTTACTTCATTTTACAATGTGTAGAAGCGCAGCGCTTGACAGAAGTCCTTGGTTAACCATCCAGCAGCCTTGAGTTTCGCAGCTCTCAGGACAAGTAAAATCCAGCCTGTCCCTCTGACTTGCCCGAGTACCACCATAGTGCCTACAGATCTCAAAAAAAATTAATTTCCCAGTGCAGCACATCCTTGGCCTTGTACGGAGATGTTAGTAACACATCTGACTGTCATCTCAAAATGTTTATAGCTAGACACTTAAGATGGGACCAAAACACCAAAATGCTCCAAGCAAACTACAGAAAAAATAAGCAGGGTGTGAGAGTTTTAAGTCTCCACTAATCTTTATTAGCTCAAGATGTAAAAGGAAGATCTCTTACCACCTTTGTTCTCCCCTCTCTCACATTTTCCTACTAAGGATTGCAAGCTTTCTTAACTTGTGTGGTGGAACAATGGGGACGAAACTTGTAACGTGCTGCTAACTCAAACCCCAAGCGGTTATCACACTTTGTTTGTGAAGCAGGCAGCGCGGCAGCGTTAGCGATCCATGTGGAGTAATACCTCTGATGTTAAAAAAGCAGCTTTGGATTTTATGCTTTTAATATAGAAGCAGCAGACAAATCCACTTCAAAAGGTCCCTTTTGGAATTCCTAGACTTTCTCACAATATGTGCTGACTGTATCTATGGCTGCACTGTAAACAAAATCCTTCATGTATCTGGGGAGGGGAAGGGGTAAAGGAATTACATGAAAAATACAGAAAATATTCAAACAATGAAAGTGGCCAAAAAAAAAAAGAATTCATTCCAAAGGAGGAAAATATGCTGAATGCTACTTCTTATTTATGCTGCAAAAGCACCTTTGCATCCCAGGGCTGGACTCAGCGAGCCACCCCTGGGACTTAGGGCCTGATCCTAAATGACAGCAACTCTCAATTTTGAAATAGTGGTTCGCAGTGTTTGCTGCCAGCCTTCTGCAGTGCCACCTCCTGCAGTGTCCGGAGCTGAGCCGAGCTGGGGAGCATCTCTCCAGGCAGGGACTGGGGTTCACCAGTGCAGAGCCTCCCTGTTGCGGGCATCTCCCCAGCGTGCAGGAGGACCAGGCGCCCCTCTCCTTGTTTTCTTACCCCTTTGGCCAGACACGATGGTCGTGGTGACTCACACCATGGCCAGCTGCAGAGCCACCAAGGCACCCCAGGGCTGACACAAGGACAAGAAGGGGCCACTGCCCTGAGCTGCCACCTCCAGGGCCATCACAGGTCTTAACACCATGATCACACATACACCCTCATGGTCTATTTCTGACTACAGATGCACTTTTTAGGAACAGGCAAAAGGGCTCCCATTACTGCTTTTTCTACATATCTCCTGAAATCTGGTGGCTCTGGCTGCTCCCACTCTTCCCCACACCCAGGACATCAGGTTCATCCTGACGTCTCTCCTGAAGATCTCAACAGCATGGTCCTCTTCTGAGCACCTCTCCCCAGACCCTCCACTCTGCACTTTCTCTGCACAGCAAGAGGATATTTATTTTTAATCTTTTGTCTTCATTTGCAACTTCTACCTGACATGGCTGAGAATGCAAACGTGACAGTTGTCTTCAGAGAGATTTTAGCACTTCAAGTTCAGAAAGTCCAATCTGCTGGATGATGCTGATCTGGGAAACAACATTCATTTTTCATGCAGGACTGAGTGACAGAGCGGAGGCCCTGGGCACACTGCAGAATGGGGAAGAGAGCTGGTGTGTCCTCACAGCACCGCACAGCACTGCAGTTGGGTCCTACCATGGTTGCAAAGAGCTACTCAAGAGTAGCAGATGCTGTTTCCCACTCCAGCTTGGTTTGCACAGGCTCAGCTCCAGGTGCCTCCTGCCACCTGCTCTGTGTCCATAGGAAGGGGACCAACTGCACTCTCTGAACAGCGAGGAGGAGGAGGTGCAGGTGCCTTCAGCCCCACACTGTTGGTGAGCGCGGCAGCTCAAGCCAGCACACCTCCACTCTGCCTCACTCCTCTCCCATTTAGCTAATCAGCTCCCGAGACCACTCTGATCACAAGGAGCAAGGTTTGCTGCCATGGGATTTTTGCTCTACACATCCCAAACCTTGCTATCGCCCATCCCTGTCTTTCTGACCACAAGCTCTTCGGGAAGAGGCTCGGTGTCTATACAGGGCCTCTTGCACTGGCGTCCTAGCTCTGCTTGATCCTTAGGCATAAGCACCACTGTCAATAATAATGCTGACTGAAGAGGTAACACAAGTTTTTCTCCGTGTTTACTGTAATAAGTGCCACTAAAATGGAATTTATAATAACAAATAAGGATGTTCCTTGGCTGACAAGTATCCACTTAATTCTCATTAGCTGGGAACAAGGCTGGAATAGTAATCAGTATGTTAGAAATCCCACAATTTACCTTCGCTTATGGAAAAATTACATATCTTGCCAACTGAACATACCAACCTAAAAATGCATCCATATTATTCACAGTGTACTGCCTAGAAATATAACGTCAGGGCTTTGGTCCAAGTTGCTGAAGCACAATAATTATATTTTTTATGCAGATTTTACATCTGATGGATTATAAAATATTATGTCTAGCCACAGTCTTTTAGAAGAATAGGAACACAGAGAAACAATAGCACTTTAACTAGGTCAAGATTGCTAATCAGAATGTAGCAGTCATTACAGTTTGCAAAACAAATAGGCATGAAAGATCTGTGTTTCTTATCCTGCAAGCTGTGTATTTGTCTTCTGGAGAAGTCTTTTCTGTTCTTTTTTTTCTTTCTCTTTTTTTAAGATCCTTTTCAACCATGAATAAATTAACAATCACTCTATGTGAAGTCTACAGAAATTTATGTCAACGTTTATTACCATGAAATGTGGAACAAAGCATAATGCAACCTGAGCTTTGGGAAATGTGACTGCTTAACTGATCCTATCCTGATGAGAATGAAATATCAAATGCATTATAAATGTTGACAGGATGATCAGGCACATAAAAGAGGTCATCCAACACCACCCTCCACATTGTTTACCAGTTTCATAAGTCAGCTTAAAGTATTAAAAACACATACTGTCTTGCACAGGAAGCAACTAATCCTTAAAAATGTGGCTTCTGTTATTTGATTTGCCTTTTAGAGATCAATAGCATAGCAGATTTCACCTAAGGAAAGACTGCTGAGAGCAGCCTGGTCCTGGTTTTCTGCCCAGTGTCGCTTCCAAACTGGCTGTGCGAAGGCTTTGTAGCTTCAGTAGAGCATGTATCCATGCCCACACGTGGGCTTTTATTACCTGTCTGAGCACCTATCACCTCCTCTGCAACACTCTATCAAAAGTTCAATCAATGGAGGAAGACAGCAGCCATCCATCCAGCCTTGGAAAATAAGGAAACATTTAAACTGTTTCTCTCTTCCTGCAAATCAATGCGTCACACAGGACACTCACGCCAACTGTTTGGCCTTGAGGTCTTCTGCAGGGTAAGTTACAGTTCACAGGAGATGATACAGTCATCACTTGTCAATTAGGAAAAAAAGATCCCTTCAGCATATTACCCAGTCATGCTCCCAGCATCAGAATCTATCAGGCAGGACAAGGAGGGCCTGCTTCAGTGAGGACTGCCTTCCATCACTGCATCAACTAAGACTCTTAATGAGCAACTGGTAAAATGGCTTCTTGTTAGGAGGAAGGAGCCCTAATCGTCTGCCAAAAACTTCAGTGGACAAGTGATATTTAGGATCAAATCCAGGCCTGTGGTAAGGGAATGTCTCTAACAAGGTTGCTGCACTTGTTTGATGGCTGGGTTTGACCTGTATTAGCATCTTCCCCTGCCTCTCCCCATCATCTACGTTCACCCCATTAAGAAGGACATAAAATAAAAGCAGTACTTAACAGCCATTTTCAAAACCTTCAGCTTAAACAAGCAATGTCAGGACAGGCCAAGTGCACCCCACCAAGAGTTTGACCTATATGAGCAGAACAGGCAAAAATGTAGAGGGTTTTGGAGACAAGTAACATCAATGATTTAAGAGCTTTGAAGATTCTCCTATGAAGAGAATGGGCAATAGAAGGGACAAATAAAAGAGAAAATTATGAAAGTTTATATAATAAGACTCTGACAGATTAACTGCAGATCAAGAGGGTATTTAGCAAACTTGAACAGCAATAAATTCAATCCCAATGAAATTATAAACTTTTTCTTCCATTGTGGATAGAGTCTGAGGAACTACATGACAGATCCAGAGCTCAGTGAGATCTAAAGAGGGACTGAGCATTTGTTCGGAAATGGGAAGATTCTCACTTATGAAAGGTGACAAAAAATATTTAGAAGGGGGTGTGAAATATTAAACATCAAGGTTCAAACCAGTCTATGGGGACTGGCTACAGTTGTCAGCGGGCAGGGGAGAAAGAGGTAAGGGGGAGGAGTGGTGGTTTTTGCAGGCCTATCAAGGTGATCGTGTATCTTCCCCTGATATATTTGCCATTGCTATCGATGACATGCCACAAGGGTTTAGAAAGGACACGTGTCTGGCCATGTTTCACAACTCCTGTATTTCCAACACTTTAGAAGTCTGGAAGAAAACTGTAAAAAAGGGAGTAATTTGACCAGTATCTAAATGTTTACTACTAATTGTACTCCTGAGTTTCAGTTTTAGCCTGAAAACACATACAGAATGACAGAACAAGAATGAATAGTAAAAATCGGTCTGCGACAATGGAAGACCATTAGCAGGTACCAGAACCCCAAATGCCTTATTATCTTGGACTAGCACATGTTGCCTTTCAGGTGATTTTCAATTATTTGGTCTTTCTTTGAGTACCATCTTGATGATATTTTATGAGAAGGTTGAAAGAATCCAAACCCAAGAAAATGGCCAGAGCAGGTGAATGGAAAGGTTTGGAAACAAGCAACCACCCAGGAAGGAATGCTCCAGGAGCTGGAAAAGGTCAGTGTGGATAGAGGGGACCAGGAGCAGTCTGGGCTAAGAAAAAGGCACCCACAAGCTAAAAAAACCCCAACCATTTAGGTACTGAAAAGCTTACAAGATCACGCTTAAAAGGAATGTGAGAAATGCCAAGCAGAATGGAGAGGATGAGTGAAAGATGTTTGCACAAGTAGACAAGTCAAATGCATGAAGACGTCTCCAAAGAAAGTGAAAATAAGTTTTCTGGCTTTCTTTTTCTCTCTGATTAGCAAAGACAATATTTGATAGTACAGAGCATCTAGCAAAAGCTTGGCTTTTACAAAAAGATTTGTTTGGGCAAAAGGAGATGACATTGCAATAGGGTTTATGTGTCTCAAGAGCTGTTGATTCTGCATCAGATGCCATCATCACATCGTTTAAAATGTAACATTGAACGGTATTACACGGGTCACTGAATAGGTAGGAAGAGTATGTGAAGACTAAATCTGGTGCAGGGAAGGGATAAAAGAGGGAAAGAAAGCGTGAGAGCCCATGCCTTGGCCTGTCTGTGGGAGACAGGCTCAACGGCAGTGCCCCCAGCAACCCTCAGATGGACAGAGGAGAGGCTCAAGGAGACAGCACCAAGGCGGGATTTGCAAACCTCCCCAGTGATGAGGTGACACAGTTTGCACACTTCAGCCTTTCAGCTCCTTTGTCCTGCCCCTCTGAGGCAAAGCCCTGCTGCTGAGCACACACCGTGGTTTGTGGCTTGGAGCAGCAATGCCAGTGACTAAGACCGTCAGTGCAATCCCCTGCTGCGGACGCTCACGTCTCTGCAGCCATCCAGTCTCCTAGGAGCCTTTGTACTGAATGCCTTTATCCCAACTACAGTTTTCTTCAAGGGGATTGTTGGTCCTAGACTCATTGTTGTGTCCCATGAGACACAGTGGGATGCTAAGCAGCTGATGAAGATGCTCCTGGTAGTTCTGGACAGGGGCCCATCCCCACCAGCTATGCATTACATCTCCTGTGGTGGTAAACCACGAAGGGTCACCACAAAACTTTCAGATATTTTTTGGCCACTATGATAGTTTTCGGTGAATGGGACAGAAGTAGATTCATTACAATTGATGCTTCCTATATGCCATTTTTCCTATGTGCACCAATCACCTGTTGAGTGAATTCATGCAAATAGAAACAGCACTGAGAAATGAGCAGTTCTAGGCCTCTCAGATAGATAACAGCTGTTCTCAAAGTCTTATTCTCCTCCACCGCAGCCTTGAGCCTGTTTCTAGAGCCAATTGTGATCGCTGGCTTTGAAAATTCAAAATGAGAAAAATTCCCTGTTTGGCACTGACTGAGTGGAATAGCATCTCCTTCCTGACACTGTGACAAGGGCACACACTCCTGCACGACTGGACACAGGTACCACAACCACCACAAGAAACAGCATTCCTTTGGCTATGTAGTGAAAACGGCTCAGCCAAGGACTCTAAGGATCCCTCAACTACAACCGAGCTTTGTTGCATCAGTGCTGCATCACTTCTGTAGCCAACAGGTCGATGATGTACCAGGTGTGGCCAGAAGCAGAACTGTTCAGCTACTCTGCTGACTTGGATAAGGGAGTCCAGGCACCTAGAGTAAGTCCCCACCAAGAATCATGCAGTGGAAACCCTCTGGGTCTTTTAAATTCCATCTCTGCAGACCACTAACACAGTAAAAAGAGAGTTCATTTGCTACTTGTCCATTTACCATGTTATTCACAGGAAGAAAATAAAAGTTTTGTGGCAAGGGTCTTAGTGGAGAGTTCCTTAGAAGACCTTTAGGATCATAAAATGACATAGCTGTGAAGGGACCTCTGGACATCATGTGGTCCATGCTCTGCTGAAAGCAGATCTACCCTCAAAATTACATCAGAGTGCTCAAGACATTGCCCAGGCAAGTGCTGAACGCATCCAAGGATGAAGGCTCCACAGCCTCTCTGGGCCCCATTCAAGCTCCCCTTTTTTTCCTTACATCTAGTTAGCAACTTGTGTTCCTTGCCTCTAATCCTTTTGTTCTTCACTTCTAAGACATCTGGTATGTAACTGGAAAACTTTGAATGTAGAGTGAATGGAGGAAATGTACAAATTTGACTTGTCTCCAAGTCAACGATATATATGATGACGGAAGAGAAGGAGATGAAAGCCATAAATGATAATGCACTCGAGAAATGTCAGTCTCTGTTTCTGCGTAGATTCCTTCAGGGAAAGCATCAGATCAGTAGCTTTTAAATGACATAAACAATCAAAGGATTGACCAAGCAAACTGATTCCGCGTCATCCAAGTTGTTAAATGATGCTTTTCCTTAAGCCCGATCTAAAGTCCATTGAGATATCCAAGTCTTTAAATGGACTTTGCTGGACTTTTTGTTTCTCTCTCCTTGATTATAAGGTTCCATGACAAGGACTTTATCTCTATATATTTTTCTGAAAAATACTCTTCATGCATTTAGACACTGTCAAACACATTAATAATGAGCCCTGTTTTCCAGTTAAATTCCAAAAGACACCAATGCACATTCAGTGCTTCTGAAAAGCAGACATCTATTTAGATGTCAAAATATGGATCCCAATATACTTTAGAAAATACTAGACTGGATAAAAAATAATTTTCCATTTTGATAACTAATGTGAAACCTTTCACCTTTACAGCACCAGTTAATAGTGACTAGAAATCATTACAGCCAAAGGGCTGCACAGCAAACTGCTGTATATGAAACTCTGGAGGTAGCAGACTGGTTCCTAGTGGACAAATGACCACATCATTCTTGGTGCTAATTAGTTCCTTTCGCCCTTTGTGCGCTTGCCTTTCTTTCATAAGCCTTAGCTAGGAAGCTCTGGGTCAAATGTGCTCAGAGGGCACTCACCAACTTTCCACTCTCAGAAAGACCGACCAAAAACTCAGGGTTATCAAAGCACATCAGTGGAACTTTGCTTGCATATTACTTAGACTAGACTTGCTTTGGCAGATACATATTTATTCTCATTTATGGTGTGGGAATACACATTTTATAGCCTATTAAAATATCTGCAAAAATTCAAAGACATCTCCATCTGGAAAAAAAGTCTTTGTTTGTACACAGACTTCTGTCTATGGTGGTCTGTACTTAGGAGAAGCCTTTGGAAAGGCAGGCCGTGAAGTCTTGCTTGGCACGTGGACCAAATCTGAGCAGTCTCCAGGGCAGTTGTTGCTCTGGCAGGCATGGATGAGTCAGGTCATCCATCAGGCACCTTTCACACACACTTTAAAAAACAGAGGTGGGAAAGCATTTTGCCATTCAAATTCCAGGGACCCCATATACACTGATATTTGTCTGCATACATGTTCTTGTCTGTGAATCTGTACTGAAGCCTGGTGCAACAGTGAGCCAAATTTTCTGTTGCTGTAAACAGATGCAGCTACAGTGACCTGTATCAGTGTTTTATTAAGAACCAGCCCTGGAGCCTGAAATCTGGATTCTGAACCAGCGTTTACTGGAAGTGCGGATTGCAGCAGAAACTTTTGTTGGATGTCTATTGCAACAGACTCCTTGCTTCTTTTTAAAGTGCCTCTAGTGTTGCAGGCTTTTACTAAGGGAACACAATGGAGCTGGCAGGAAAGCAACAGCTCTTCACCGTCTCAGAAGAGAAAAAACAACCCAACAGTCCTTAAGGTTACAGCACTGCTAGGTAGCTGGGACAATGAATTAACAAGGGCTGACTTTTCCCTCCCTCTGTTTTCAAAGATAGTAAGTAACAAAATCTGGCAGGCTGAAAAGCCCCTGCTCGGAGGAGAGAGACAAAGAGGGAAGGCTGAAATTCATCGTGTCAGTTTAAAAAGGCAGAGTTTTGCATTTACACAATATGCCCATTCTTGTTCTCCTTGACTCATGGAAAAATATTGAACATGGACAAGAATGTAGGAATGTGTCTGGTGTCTGATCTCCACAAAAATCTAAACGCCGTTTGCATTCACGTAAGAAATAAAGAGCAGCTGTCCAGGCTCCCTTGATGTGTTAAGAAAATAACAGTAGTGATAGCAATATCGTTATAATAACAGCAGTAATATAATTTTTAAAACTGGCTGTGTAACTAGTACAAATAAAGCACGAACCCAGGCGCTCCTAGCCCTTAATCCCAAACACAGCTCAGCAGAGCTTTCTAGACCATTTGCCTGTCACAAGCATCGCAAAGGCTTCTCTCCACTGACTGCATCTGAAGCCACTGTTTGTTTTCCCGGCTAGCAGAGGTTAAAGCTTTTTATTGCTTTTTTGACTTTAGATGCCACAATAGTTGCAGTGCCTATATTACCATCTATGGCAGACAGTCTGCATGTCTGCCAACTATCAGGCAGCCTATTCATCTCCAGTTGCCTTTTGCCTACTTTCTGCAGCAGAAGAATTTCCCTCCACTTGATTTCGTGTGCTGGAATCCTGTTCCTGCAGACATTTCTGCTGCTTGTTTTTAAACACAGCCTGGATTCAAGCTTGGGGGGCGCAGGAGCCCCCAGCCCTGAAGAACCTGTGGCCCCTATGTCGCGTGCAGCTTGCCAGCTGGCCAGCCATGGCCCTGGGTCTGGGCAACATCATACAACTGGCAGTGTGTGACTGGGGGTTGCTGGATAAACCCAGTCGTTGACTGGAGGAAGAGACAAGCAATGGGGTCACCATGACCTGCACTCTAGGATCCCCCAAAACACCCTCCTCCTGCTTGTCCCATGGCAGAGCCATGGAACCTGGCTGCCTCCCTCTTCTTTCCTCGTTCTTCTCATCCATCCAAGGCATGTGGTCTGTGTGGTGAGGATATTGGTACACGCCATGTTTGGCCACTGCTGACCCCGGTGTCCCTGGAAATCCCCTCATGTACGTGCCAGCATCTTTAGGCACTAGCAAATCTCTAAAACATCCAATACTGTGATATTTTACCATTTCAGCAAAGCCTGCTTAGCAAGTAGGACTGTGCAGGAAGATAGGATGGGCAGGTGCCCAGGCCATAAAGTCCAGACCCTACAATCACAGTCCTATGCTATATCATCCTTTTCTTAAACAAATCATGCTCCTGTTTAAGAGAACCTCTGAAATCAAGAGAGGGAATGATGATATCTGCTGGTTGCCTCTTTTTGCTCCCCAGTACGTTAGAAAACCTGCAGACCTGCATATTTCCTGACGCACGTCGTGAGCGAGTGACTCACAGGAGGTGGAGGGAGGATGAACAGCTCTGCCAGACCCTGTGACAAGGGTAAAATAGATCTCTCAGTTGCATGAGGCTTGTCAAACTGGTGTGTTTATTTTAATTTTTCCTAGGTGTGACCCGGTTCACGGCCTCCTTACCCAGGCTGTGAGAAGCCTCTTGAAATTTCACTTAAAATCCTAACCCAAAAGGATGTCTCATAGTTCATAATTACCAAGCCCCGAGTCATGGGTTGCTCTTCCTGCCATTACTGCTTTATGAAATTGCCTACAGAAAAGAAATGGCGCCTTAAAAAAAACCTCCCTCGCACACCCCAGCCAGGAAGCCCACAGCCAGAGGCATTTGCCTACCTCCCTGCTCCCCGAGGAGCCCAGGTCTAGAACTCCTGAAGTCAACAGAAAGACTGTTGTAGACATCAGTGTGTCTTGGATCAGGCCCCAGCTACCCAAGAGAAGAGATGGGCTTTGCAGCCCATCCAGATGGTTAACAGCTTTAACATACAACTGCTGCCTTATTAAATCTAGAGTAAATTAAATGAACACTTAATACACTCAACTGAAAGTGCTATTGACTGTGGTAATTAAATCGAAATACCCAATTAACCACACCAGAATAGGAAATGAATATATCATGGGGCACCACGCTGTAGTGTCTGAGCCAATCATCAGATGTTGTCCATACCTTAATTTGGGCTGAAATAATTTTTAAAGGGAGTTTATGATTATTTAGAGGTGTGTTTATATAGCACATGCATATATATGTCTATATGTGTGTGTGTATATATATATATATATACAGACACATACTATACTATTATATTTAAGTCTTCTGTCTGGGCTCTTAGTCTTACATTGGCAGAGCCATACTTGTAATTCCAGGTCAGCCACCATCTTCCAAGATAAACTCGCACATTATTAAAACATCTAAATCAGAAGGATTACAAATGTCCCACAGCGGACTTTTTTTTTCTTTATTAAGAACATTTACATGAAGGTGTCTGCAGTTTCAAAGCCATTTCAGACTGAGGCCAAAGTGAATGCTTGGAAAAAAAAAAAAAGAAAGAGCCTTTTTTCTCTCTGTTTGGCCTGTGCTGTCAGGTCTCTGCATGCTGCTCTAACCACAGCCACCCCAAAGCAAAAGTTTACCTTTAATTAAGACATCTAAGCGTTAGGATTCTTAGGCTCTGTACCTCTCTCCCTTTCCTCCCCCTCCTTTTTTCAATCAGGAGTGGAAACTTTATCTCACCTACAAAGGTACACTTTGCCCAAATGTTGATAGATTGCAGTGATAAACCTTCACTTCTTCACTCCAGGCGAGTCTCCTGGTGGAAGGTGCTCAGCCATCCCCCGTGACAGAGCCTCCCCAGAAACACAGTGCTTTCAGGGCTGTCTCAGCTCAGAGTGGATGCAGGCATGGACACCGCACCCTGCTCTCCCGGAGATGTGCACGAGGCCCTGGCTCTGGTTTGGCCTTTGTTTGGAGGGGAATTTGCTCTCCACAAATCATGAAACTGCAGCCTTGTAATAGCAGCACTCAGAATGACAAAAGGCCAAATCGGGTTACAGTCACTCAGCCCTACTGAGTTATTTGGGTTGTGGCAAGAGTAGTTATTTTTAATGACTTCACGTCCCAGCCTCATAGACAATAACCAGATAGTGTCTATAAGCCTCCAAGCCTTAATCATTCAGCTCAGGATCCAGGAGATCCTGAGAAAACAGATGTGACAGTGTGGAAGACGTCTTCCAAATTTGGGGTTTTGAGTAGAGAACATATTTCCTTCCATTTCCTCAGCCATCCCACTCATCCTGACATTGCCTCCGGCATTGCTCCTGGCTTGCCCTGGCATGGTGATCAGGTCCCATTCCTGCCTGGTGCTCCTAATGGCTTCAGTGGCTTAACGCCCAACAGACAAAGCTGAGGCAGGTAGCTCTCCTTGATGAAGCTGAACCCTGCGTCCCTGTGGGACTGCATTCAGAGGGTCCAAACTGCTGTCCTCCACCCAGGCTACGGAGCTGGGGAAGGCACATGCGACCCTACCATGGTTCTGTAGTGTTTTGGAGGGGCCATACAGGTACCATTTCTGTAGGTCTTCTCTTTGCTTTGGTCATGCCTCCATTTTGGCCACTTCCATATGTTTTCTGGACCAAACTGATCTCTTATTGTTCCTCTCCTCGTAAGTGGAATTGCAGCCCCTGTGGCCCTCTGCCACTGTTTATGCTGGCAGAGGCCAGTGGATATTGGCAGGCAAACTTGGATGGGATTCACACAGTGAGAGGGCAGGGAGGGAAGAAAGGGCACACTGTGGCCCTCAGTGCCTTCGCTTGCCTTGCAGAGAGCATGCCCATGGACAGAGGGAAAGGAGGTCACCGGGGGGGGTGAGAGCTCTCCTCGCTGGTCAGGACACTGGGCTGAGGCAGGTTTTGAAATGCTTAGATCTCAAAGATACCTTAGATCTTGGCACGTATCTGTAAGACCTGTTCTCTCTTGGTGGAAGGCGCTCAGCTGACCCCAGAAGCTTTCTTCTATTCATCTGACAACACTTCTGGCTATATTGTGATGCCCACCCTATCTTGTGAAGGAGAGGTCATGCAGCCATGTACAAAACGTGCTAGAAGAGATGCCTCAGGCTTCAAAACACATGGAGAAGCTCAAGCTGCAGGGCCAGCTGTGCTGCTTCAGCCATCCCTCCTTCACCCTACTGCAGAGAGAGGCAGGGAGAAACGAGGCCACCGTTGACCAAGGTGGCCTAACTTTATGCTCGTGAGATACCAAATTAAACCAACTCTGACTGAAGTCAACAGAAAATTCGTATCAAGCCCCAAGGCCAGTCCTTGCTGCATCAGAGCCTAAAAGAAGAACCTGGCCCAGACTGCCTGGCTACTATTCAAAACGACTCTTAGTTATAAAGAACAAATTGTAAGTTCTCATGTAATGTCCCTGGCAGAATCCAAACTTGTAAAAGAAAAGCCTGTAAACATCATTCCCACTCAGGAACTGTGCAGTGTTATTTTCTGACCCCGATGCACTTTGACATATCGCAGAACTATGCAGGTTGAATCTCACCCTGCTGGTCCTGAATGACAAATTTCAAAAGGTTTCTGTCCTTTTCTTTCCCTCACTGCCTAATACAAAGAAACGTCTCATTTTGCTCACGTAGATCTAAAATGATGACACACAGCTTAGAAATGACTTCAAGTACAACAGGAAGATTACGAGCAAAAGCAGTTTGTGAGCTCCAATTCTGCATTTACCTGCTGGGAAAGTAGCAGGGAGGAGCGGGCCCCCGAGCCCCGTACCCCTCTGCCGAGCCCCGGGGGTGTGCCTGAGGGGTTTGTTTACATGCCGGAGGAACAAAGTCATGTCACGGAAATTCTGCAAACAGCTTTGCTGAATTTTACTTTTGCATTTTCCAGCTCTTAGTTGAAAGGAAGCACAGCTTCTCTGAACCTGAATTCTCCTCTGCTGGCGGATTATTTATTAAACAGCGATGGTAGGCTGAAGCTGTTTTCACTTAAGAACAGTTCGTTCAAAGCCTAACGGAGAAGCAGAGTTGCCATAGTTACCTGAGCAAGCCCTCAGCACAGCACAGTTCCTTCCTACAACCCAAGAGTTTAGGTCAACTTGCAAGTTTGTCAGACAAAGCTTAATGATTTGCTATTTCATGCAAGTGAATTGCATTTATCAAGCGAGAAGGTGGCGTGCAAACGACAGACAGGATTGCCCTCCACCCTTTTTTTTTTTTTTTTTTTTTGCTGGCCCAAGAAGCCAGTGGGGTTCACACCAGCTGGAAATTCTGCAGGGTATCTGGACAGCTGGGTAGGAGTTTGGAGTCAAAACACATTTAGATCTTGGCACTGGTTTCGGCCGTCCAATCCAGCCCATCATTAACAGCTTCTGTACAGCACTGCTCTTCCTCTAGGGGCTGTAAAAATGAACAAAACCTTTGTTCAACCTAAACTTCCTTTCCTTGTCTGCCGTTCCTGCAGACTTTCCATTCTAGTGGTCCTATTGTTTCACTTGGAAATGTCAGCGAGCTGCACAGCATGCCCATTTTATAAGGAATATGTTCCATTTTAGGAGGCCAAAATCGTACACTGTGTTGTTCCACAATTAATTTACTTGAAACTTGCTTGGGCTCACTATGGCTTGTCTGAAATGGCCTTCTTTCTTTCTTTCTCTCTTTGTTTTTTTTCTTTTTTTAGGCCCCTACATCTGTACTTAGATTGGTAGCTACCACAGGCACTAGTTTTGCACCTGAACAAATAGGATTGCTGAGGACAAGATTAGCTCCTTTGTGTCAGCTGATTTGGACACTGGGCATCTCAATGCATGGGCATTTTGCTTTTGAACATCCCTTACTGGAAGCGGCAAAAAAAGAGTAAATACCCTGATTGTATCATCTGTTAAGTGGGTCATTCCTACAAAGGCGACTGGAAAATGTGCCTGCCTACTCACAGTTTCCTTCAGTTCTCCTTGCTGTAGCATTGGAGAGAGCAAAAGGGAGAAGAATGTGCGTAGAGACTTAATTCTCCTGAGAACCTGGTGGTGCTGGGCAATCCACAAACTGGCAGCCCTGCATCACCACAATGCCTAGGTTTCCATGTTACTCTGTCCTTTTCTCCTCTCAGCTTTCGACCACGGTTTCAGGTGTAAGTACATCCCCGCCAATCAGCACAACCACAATTTAATTAGTTAGTAGGTGATGTGAGCACATACATGGGCCACTTCTGTCATTAATAGCTTACGGTTTGTGAGACCACATTGGTGGGTCTTGCTAAGGGGCTGTGACGTGGGATGGATAATGTTGCTGACCTGGGACCACAGACTCTGAGGGATTTAGGCCCTTAAATCCTACTCAAAATCAATGGGGATTAAAAGTCAAAGCTGAGTAGCTGTCTAAACTGCTCTGGAAGATCTGAGGCTGAGTTATAAGGTGCCCACTCAAGCAGTCCTGCTCACTTCCACTTCCCTTTCTGACCAATATGGTTGACATGCATTTCAGAAAACATGAGTTTATGTAGGCATGATAAAATTCAAGTAAAAGAGAGCAAAGAGGAACAGGGGACAGAGAATAAAAGAGTTGATGAAGCAGGGAGGTAAGGATGAGAAGGCAACATGGCAGAGGTAGAAAAGCAGACAGAGAGAAAGGGAAGACTGGACAAGGAAGGAAAGGAACAATCTAAAGGGCATGGAAAAAGAAGGGAATGACCCATCTGAGAGAATGAGGAAGAGGAGAGTGATAGTGTATGATTTAGTCTGAGGAATATTAGTGAACAGAAGACATTGAAGGAAGAGATCTGCAGCAAGATGCCAGAGAACTAAAGACAAAAGGAAGGGTGAATGAAGTGAAGGAATAAAGGATGGCAGGCCTGGAGAAGTTGTTACTCTCTACTGTGGAGATAGGTCTTCACTGCCCTCAGGTTTTAAGAGGCAGCTCACAGGTGAAGTAGTTTGTCATTAGAAACCCTTTGCAGGACACACCCATGTTATGATCTACTTTTAAGTATGATGGTTATATTAAAAATAGCATGTTCCTGGCTGGATGATTGGCACAGGGGACATCTGATTTCCAGAGACAATAAGCACCATGCCATTTGAGTTTTGGTCGCTTAGGATCTCTGCCCCCGTAGCACTTCCCTCCTCGCCCGGCCAACACTGAGCCAGCTCCAGTCAGATTTGATAGACTGGCAGGAGTCTCAGAGAAGCAAAGCTCTTACACATTGCATGAAAACTCGCAGCTGGGAAGTGGAGAACATCCAACCTGGGGCGCAGACAAGGGAGGTGCTGGCTGAACCCAGCCATACTTGTTCAGCAAGAGGCTGGCACAGTTACAAATTGACCCAGCTGGCATCTGACTTCTTTTGCCTTGTGAGGATGTTACAGGACACAGGAGAAGGAGCTGGGCACGTTGCGCTTGGTAAGAAAAGGGAATGTAAAGGGACAGTGACTCAAATCTGTAAGAAACCCAGCTTCTTTTTCTGTTTCTTTACCATCTCAATTTGCAGAGGTAAATTACCCTGGATGATTTGGACCATAAAAGCTTATGAGTCATCTTCACTATTTAGCTGTGAAAGATGAGACAGTTCAGTTCAAATCACTCATCTGAAGACATGTTAAATAATTAACAGTATATGGTCTGCAGTGCTATTTACCATCCCACGGGGCTGCTAGTCCTCTGACCTTGTAACAGCCTTATTTCATAAACAACGCTCTGCTGGACTGCACGCTGACAAAACTTCTTAAAATAAGGAACTGTAATTCAATATCAGCCTAATCAATATGTGTGGCAGAGCAGGTAGTTTGTGCCGGTTCTTTTGGGCTTCAGGTAAATAGAATGAGTTAAACAACAGGCAAAACTGCAGAGGAAAGAACAGGAATGCAGTATATGCCAGTGCCAAAGCTTGAATACATTAATGCGATGTAGTAAACTAAGGTCACTGCCTTTGTTAAGAAAATCTTGGCAAATTGCATCTGCTGTAGAGGTCAGGCAATTATGTTCACAAGGAAACACAAGCTTGCACGTTATTTAACGTTTCCAGCCTCTGTAGCACAGTTCTACATCAGTTTAAATATACAACAACCCCGATGAGTAACAGATACTGCTGAACACGCTGCTTCTTACAAGCTCAGTTCTAACAGTGGTAGAAACATTTACAGCAAAGTTGTGTTTTCACTGAGAAGAGCGACCTCTTTGAAATGGAAAAATGTTGAGAATGACTCAAAATAAAATTGAGTGCCTTATTTTGCCTCTTTCCAAGTTTTCTATTTTATGCTAGTTTTTATTTAACTTTGTTTCAGGTTTACTGTTCCTTTTTTTGTGTTCATAATTTCATTTCAGGTTTCCCAGTGCTCTCAGCACAGGTCAGCCTCTCTACACTCTGACTGGCCAAGTGTCCTTTATCACAATATTTGTCAAATAGTGAAAAGCTAAACTAGCAGATAATCACTAAATGTTATGGGTTGACATTAGCAGCAAACTAAAATGCCAGGTCATTCAGAATTTTGCAAAACTAAACTCTTTTCCAGGAAAAAAGAAACCCTATATTTTTTTCTCCTTTTATCTTGATTTAGCTGAACTGCTAACTCTAGCGTGCAGCTTTTGGCTGAAAATGAGCTTGGCATCAGAAAAGAAGGTGGCAAATATGGCACCAATTTTTAAAAAGGTTCTAGGGAAAATGCTTATACCAGGCAAAATGTATATATAAAAAAATTCTAAAGAATAGCTTTAGGTGACACCTGGATAAATAGGATATACCAGAGAAGTCCAGCTCAGCTTTTGCAAAGGAAAATTGTACTTCACAGCTCTAGTAAGGTTTTCTGAAGCAGATAACAAGCATGTGAACAAGAGGAATTCAGTTGACATAGCTTAACTGCAAAGCTTGTGCCCAAAGGCGCTCAGCAAGATCACTTGTTAGAGATGCTCAAAGAAACGAAGCTGTTGTAGGGTAAGAGGGAAGCTCTTCACATTGATACATCCTTGGTTAAAAGGCAGAATGGAGGGGTAAGAGCAAATTATCAGCTCTCACAGTGAAGGGAGATTACCAGCAACTAGGTGATAGAAGAGCAGATGAAATTCAATGTAGACAAATATAAAAACCAGCACATGGGAAACAGCCCTTGCTCTATGTACAGTGATGGGCCCTAAACTCAGTCTTACTCCTTGGGAATGAGATCCCAAGGTCAAAACAGACAGCGCTATAAACACCATCTCCGTGCTCAGAAGTGCAAGTGCTCAGACAGCAAGCTGAATGCCAGCAAAAGAATAGAGAACAAAGCAAAGACACATCATGCTGGCACTGTTTAAATCCACCCCCTCTCTCAAAAAGAACATAGTAGAAAGAAAAATGTACAGAGAAGGGCAAAAAGGACAGTCAAATGGAAAAAGCAGCTTCCATAGAGGAACAAGTTAAATAGACTAGGATTTTTCAGCCTAGGAAAGGAAAAATGATGCAAATGTATAAAACATGTTGCATGGACTAGGTGAACAGAGATCAATGAATCTTCCAATGCAAGAGCTGGAGGCCATCATGTAAAATGAGCACATGGCAAGGTAAAAGCAAACAAGGTGGTCCTTATGTGAGGCACAGCTATGGAGCTATTTTCAGCAAGATGTAAGTTTAAATGGGTTCAGAAAGCAACTGGATGAATTCATTGAAGAAAAATCCATTCAAGCTATTAAATGCAAATACACCATTTATTCATGCTTAGCCAAAGATGGTTGGAGGCTGGGAGAGCATTCTGGGGAAGGTTAATGTATGCTCATCTGGTTATTATGCTCTTCTACTAATGACCATGAACAGCGACCACATACAGAACCAAACAAACCTTTGGTCTTAGCCAGTCCAAACTTCTTATTTTCTTAATTTGTGATTGCTCTGAGATTTAAATAACAACATTTTTATGTGTTTATGAAATGAAAAATCACTTTTTTTGCTATCTCTGTTCATTTCAAACTGCTTTCAGTTTGGGGGTGAACATTTAGAAGGAATTGGGAAGGAATACAAGAAATTTTTAGGGTCTCATGTCTTCTGGCCTGCAAATGTCATTTGTAATATATATATTCACATAACAGACAGGAAAATGGATCTTTTATGGGGTAGAGACCATTGGGTGATGGTGTAATGTAACAAACACTAATGAATGCTAATGAAGGGATCTGTTTCTGCAGACGTGGTTGATTCTCTTCCATACTGTATAAAGAAAGCTTCCAAACTCCTCTCTCATCACTAAGCCCAAATTAACCCATCGCAGCATTGAAACAAACTGCTAAAAAATGTAAGCATTGGTCTGTCTGAAGCATCTCCCTACACAGCTCCGAGGCTGAGTCCACAGTGCTGCGGTCTTCACCTTTTGGAGATCAACTCAGCCATGATGAAATTTCAGAATAAGTGGGAATGTTATTTCCCTTGGGTGAAATCTGTTGAAATTGATGGATATGTTGTTATCGGAAATCCCGGTGGGGCTGAGATTTTACTTCCAGTGTTTAAGTTTTGAGAACACCAAATGATTTAGTTGTTGTTGTGTAATCCTGAACTGGAAGCAGGGAATGGGTGATCTAAGAACAGGTTTGTCATTTCCAGCCACTAAATACTGACAGGTTAAAACTTTCATTTAAACACAAAGTATGGAGGAAAACATATTGTTCTGCACTGAAAATGAGCAAGTAGATCGACCTGGGAGGGGACGGGTGGTCCAGCCTGACCCAGTCCTTGGACTCGACATCGTTTTTCTACTCCTGGTCCCTCTGCTTGCCTTGTGTTTTCATCCTTTGCGCTCCCTGCTTCTCCTGATAAAGCTAACAATGCTGAAGTTGTTTTGCTCCCTGCTGCTGAGGACTCTATTTTTAATCGCAATTAATACGGGGGCCAAAACAAAGCAAAACTTATCTCTTGCCTACATTGTTTGTAAGGGGGCTGTTTAGTCTGAGGTCACGGTGCATGCCTCTCGCCAGGCAGCTTCGCAGCCTCCTCCGAAGTCAAGCAATGCTCAGGACCTGTGTGACTCCTGCCAACGAAAACTGCCTTGCAGGTTTGCTTCATACACTGTGGGGTTTTTATCATTTGAGGCCTTCCAAATGTTCCCTTCAGCACTCAACGCCTGCAGCCTCACAGTCTCCGTGCGAGGGCGTGGCGTGGCGTGGATGGATGCTGGGGAGATAGCACTTGTTTCTTGGGCTGTCTGTCACTGCCGTGACCATCTTGGACATTTTGGGCAAGAGTCCTTACATAGACCTTGGCAGCCTCTCTCCTGACCATGGGTTATTTTGGCCAGAATCAGGCCATCTTGACCACCGTGGACTTTATGTACCTGACCAAGAGGGATGCAGAGGGGTTATCTAAAGCAACAACTAACTCATGATGGTGCCTGAAAACAACAGCTGATGCTCCTGAGAGGCTGTTTCCTTGAGTACCAAAGGCTTATGAATATGCCCCAAAGCATCCTAGGGCATACAGAGAAGCAGAGCTCTCGGCACCATTACAGTTTAGGAGAGACTTCAACTTGCTGTAATTCAGTACAGAGCTCCTTTCAGTTAATGTGTTCAAGTCTTCCTCATCTACCTGAACAGTTTTGAATGTAATACGAGAAATGGTCTACCTATAGCAAATGGCCTTCGTAGTCCTTCCGAGTTCACCATGCAGGCAGGCAGCTTTGGTACTGCACCACCTGAGTGGGCAGCTGCAGTATGGCCTATGGCGACCTCAGGAGAATACTATTATTTTCTTTGGATCTTTTTTTAGGATTAATTCCTAAACTGCTTATTTATCTAATTTACAGGAACTGGTTGCATTCCAATTTTGCACACAAAGAAATAATAAACCCATCTTAATTTCAAAAGACCTTGCTTATCAAATGCATTTTTCTTAGACAAGATATTTGTTAAGCATTAGTGTATCAAGGCAGTTTTCTGTGCCTGTGCCAACAGCCACTTTTCCCTGAAGAACTGAATGTATTTGAAATATTTTGAACCCCCACTTTCTGCTTCACTTGCTAAATAATTTCATATTTCTTCCAAAAGCTGATCTTCTTTCATCAGATAGATAGCAATCCATATTATTGCAACCTCCTGGAACAGAGGAATGCTACTGAGAGAATGAATATTTAAGTACAGAAGTAATTTTATTTTTTGCTTATTTTACTGCAGAAAAATGCTAAATTTGCACATTTCTAACTAGCATATGTGTAGATGCACTTTTTGCTTAAGCTGTCCAAACCAGGTTATGTTCTATGAGCATGCTTAACTAGTCTTCAGGGTTATTTTCTCCTACTTGCTTTTAACATACCAACAGCCAACAATTCAACTGAAGGTAAGCTTTAGCAAACTTCCATGCATTCGACTTTCCATGCATTCAGGCAACCCTATGTCCATCACTAGCAGATTCTAAAGGCATGCAGAAATGCACAAGGGAAAATTTATTAAAGGATGCCTATATTATTAACTGCTTGCAGCTGCCCTATTAAGAAACAACATTATCAGCCTCAGAAATACTGAAGCTGGTTACTAAAATGGGTAGGGACTAAGCTGTCTACTTAGTTTGAGTATATACTTTATTTGAGCAAATGAGTGAATAAGCATGTGTGTAAATGATCAGACATGCTGATTTGTGTGTGATTACTCAAGTCAAATGTTTAATTTGCATAACTGAATGCAAATTAGGTACAGAACTGCAGGCTAATGTGAAGCATGCTATTTGGCGCCTGACAGTTTTAAAAATCAGACTCAAAACCTCCATGCTTAGTGTAACTAAATCAGAGCAGTGGAATTCAGCACAGCAGATATCTATCATTTGATTCTGCTTATAATTATTTGCCAATAAGGGAGGATGACATGTAAACAAGCAGCAGAACTACAAGTCTGTTTCATTTTCTCTCTCTCCAAGAGAAACCGCTATTCTGAGCTTCTAGCATATTCTTTCTCACCTTATATTTTAAATAAAAATCTCTGACAAAGAAAAACCTACAACTATACAAGGATATGCAAGGGCTTCCTTGGAATAACTGTTGGGTTGTTTTTTTGGAAATGGAAGTTTTCCACTGTACATGGTCCTCAAATTATTTTTAGCTTTGTTTGTTTACAGTCTGGAATGACATATTCAATGTGATTTGATGTTTCCTAGTATTCTTGATCCACTCTTTTCCAAGGGAAGCAGTGGAAAGTATATGACATAGTAAACTGAATGCAAGACCTCGTACGAGGAAAATATTTGTAGAGAACAATCTGACATGGATCGGGAGCTGAACTAAATGATCTAATGGGCATTACATTGCTGGAGTCTAATGATTCATAGTAGCAAAATGGCAAAAAGGCAATTCTAATGCTATTTAAGAGCACAGTGAGTAGGGGTTTTTAGTGTATTTGAAATTCTGCCTGACTCTAACATACAAGAAAGCACATAAACTCTGCTCAGGATGTCTTTTTATAATGTCTATAGGTTGGTTATAAACCCAAACATTTCATAAGCCAGGCTTGGGAGCAGAAAAATAGCCAGGAGATCAAAATGTGGCTGAAGAAATCCCAAACTGCAGCCTACATATATATTCCAATTTGCTGCCTTACATTTGACGATACAGTCCAGCTGAGACTGCTGCTGCACGTGGAACTACTGCCTGTTTAAACTGGGAACTATGAAAGAAAGGCACTCAAAGCTCCTACAACCTAGGAGGCAAAAGATACAGAGTTAAAAAACACAACGGCCCTGATGGCCCCAAAATGACATGATTTTGCATGCCCAATTAATGATTTATGAGTGACCAAGGTTGGCAACACCGAGGAACTGACTCATGAATGCTCTGCTTTCTCCATCAAGGAAAAAGGAAGCCGAGGGAAATGTCAGAGCTGCCCTTCAGTTGCCTTCCCCATGGTGGGCAGGGCCCTCTGCAACCCCGCAGTGTGGTGCATAGAGGGACCAGGACTGGAGCAGCCCCGTGGAGGGCACCGGTCCACAGCACACAACTTGGCCTTCAAGAACTTCCAATTCACCGTCTACGTGGAAATTGAAGGTCTGTGCACGTGCCTTGTCCAGATGATGGCTCTGGCTGTGCAACCACCAGAGGAGCAGATGTGAACAAACTTTGGACAAAGGCATTCTCACTTCTCCTGCTGGACTATCTCAAATGCCATGTACAAATCTTCTGACATAAAACCCAAACCCTGAAGATAGAAATAAGCTCTATTTATTCAAACATCCTGCATAATGTAAAACCTAGAAGAGAGGCAAGTATTGATCATGTGTGAAAGACTGGTAGAAGAAAGGTTTTCTAGTGAGCCGCGTGAGCCTTACACACACATTCACTGCGTGTATGCATTTCTGGGACCACACTGTGTGTTAGCCTGCAAATCCCACTGCTGCACTCTAGGTGAAACAGAGCTAACATCAAGGACAAGGATTGGTTTTCAAAGGCAATAGAGGAAGCAAGTCTGTTCCTGAAGAACCAAGATATTAACAACTGTGACAGAGATGCAGATATGTCAGGGAGCAGCTGAAATTAATGGAATTGCACTTCATTATAATTCAACTAAGAATCTGACCCTCTGTCGATACAAGTTCACGGGTAGATTCATAAAGATCAATATATAAGTACATATACATCACGCTCGACGTGTAGACTGATGTCTGAATTCAGCTTCCAGCCATTAAAGCCCATTCTAGTTCTGTCCCTGTGGCTGCAGAGCTTTCTACCCATCTGTAGTTCCTCATGCAGCAACACACAAGACTAGCAAAGTCAGTCCTCACCCTTTTCTTTCATAAAAGAAACAGACTGAGACACCAAAATTCAATTCAGGAGCAGTTCCTTCAGTTTTGTTAGACCCAATACAGATATGCTGGTTCTCCTCCAGTAGAATATATCCATATGAGTTCAGACTCATAATTCACCTCCTGCAGCTTGCCATGTTGGCTTGTGTCAGCTCTGTCACGGCAACTCCGCGCGTGTGTGTGTGTGCACATGTGTTCATAGCCCCTAGCAAATGGGATATAATTCAAGTCATCATAAACTGAATTATATATACTTCAGTGACAGCGGGTTATGCTAAGTCACATTTCCGTGTATCTGTCAGGAATTGAGAGTGTGCCCATGGACAGTTACCACTGGTAATCACAAGAGCACAATTACTGAAGTTGTGGTACCCTAATTGAGAGCCTGAGCTCTATGTATGTACGGGCTGTGGAAGAGGTGTTGGTTGATATAGGTCAGATTTCCCTGCCTTTTCTTGACGACTACTTTATTCCTTTTTCAGTGATACTACACAGGTCTTTAGCAGTTGCCAAATTTCAAGCACTGATTGTAACCTCACTTACAGGGAAAAAAAAAAATTCTTTTGGCCAGGAACTGCTAACTGAAAGAGCTCGATGATTTCAGTGTATTTTGTTAGGATTTATAATCTCCAGGGAAAAACACAATCAGCATTTGCAATGCAATGTAAATATACAAAAAAGCAAGTAGAAATAGGAATATTCCCCCAGCCAAGAATTCTTGTGGACTGGATCTGCTGATGTGCCGGCAGCTGCAGGCGCTTGCAGGCGAGGGGCTTGCAGAAGAGCATGTAGGATGTCTAAGCTGTTAGGGTGGGAACTGACAGCCAGCCTAGGAGGCTTAGTAAGAGCAGGGTACCCATCTTGGTGTTTTCAAGCCTTAGGTTGTGGCTCTGTAGGGAAACTATTCTGATTTAAATGATAGCCGCCACTGAAAATGGTCCTGCTCCTCTCCTCCCACTCTTCCTTGTGCACTGGCATTTTTCTGGCCTTAGATGAGCTGGGTTGGAGATCTGAGCCAGCTGACGGCTCTCTGCTCATTCCTGTAGGGTTAGTTTTCTGCTGATTTAGCTTTCTGAACAGGTTTACTGGTGGGGGCAGAAAATTGCCAGTGCCAGCAGAAGGGGAGCAGCAGGGGGCACAGGCAGGGGAAGGGAAAGAAGCAGGGCCCTCCTTGGCTGCAGCAGCTAAGCATTAAGTCCATTTAGTGGCATCAAAGTATGACACCGTTAGCATTCCTGTCCCAGAAAGGAAGAACAATCAATTCAATTTTAATTCTTAGGGCTTTAAATCTGATTTTTCTAGCGGATAGTTTGTTTGATGATAAGCTACTTCACTTTACTTACTGCAAGCAGTGCTGGCAGATGATGCTGAACCAGACAGTGTTTTGAACCTTTCTTTTCCCCGAATCCTCACAAATGCAAACTGTCCCTGGTCACTTTTGTGTAAGCCCTCTGGGAGCAGGGTGTTGTAGGGGAGAGACCAGCAGTCAGTTCCACGTGCGGATGCAATTGGGCGCCTTGGCCCTGGGCAGGTGGGCCCAGGGCTTTGCTGACCCTCTGAGATAGGCTGAGCACAGCCCAGACCTCCACGGAGAAGGACAAGGAGGGGAAGGAGGACATAGTGAAGGGGAGGGATGGGGCCACAGGACTGCGATGGGAACTCAGGCATCCTGACTGCCAGCAATGCACCCTGGCCAACGTGTCCTGTGGCTTCAATGCAGACTGTGCCTTCCCTTGAATGCAAAGAAGCTGTACTGTGGACCTGTCATCTCATGGCAACAGTGACCCCAGAAGGGAGTCTGACCCCCTCAGTCCAAACACTGCTTTACACAGGTCCAAACAGCACAGAAAGTGAGCCAAAACTAACCAAAACCAACCAGGCGGTAACCAGCATTCATCCCTTCCTCAGGCTAAACCAATGTAAATGCTTTCTAATTGAATTTCCAGATGTCTAATACAAAATAAAAACCAAAAAACAGCTTCAGAAACACAAAGGCTGCAAGTAACACAAGGCATGTGGAGTTCAGGTTTACGCTGCTCTCTTCCCTGTGCTGCCATGCTGTCCTGGTCTCACCCCAACTTGCACACAGTCACTTTGGGGGTGCCAAGACTAATCCATTAGTGCTGCACGATGTATGTGGAGCCGTTTCAACAGGGTGAACTAAGAGAACATAAATCATCCCTGACACAGCAGCTAATTAGGCCAGAGAGAGCCAAACAGCCTCAGCGATGAACCACAAGAACAACCTAGTCTTATTTTGACACTCCAGGCTTGTGAGGTCTCCTCAGCTTCTGAAAGCCTCCTTAGCTCAACAGATTTTACACGGAGCAAATGGCACGTCAGTGCCCACATATCCAACAAATATAAAAATGGAGAATTGAAAGGTCCCAAATCTCCAGTCTGTGCTTTTATTCTCCCTCCGTTCTCCCTCTTTCAGACTTTAATACTATTTTTTGTTATCATCTGGTAATTTGCTGACCTCTCACTTCTTCCCAACAGCTGCAGCATACAGACTTTGTCTAACATTATTCCAATGAAACTTTAATGAGATCTTTGCTTTAAATAACCTAATGAAATAAGGGTACCAATTAATCCCTTTGGGCCAAAGTCAGTTCCTCTTTATTTTTGTTCTCTAAAAGAGGCTGTAAAAGTCCCTCCTGCAGAGGGTGGTCCTGTGGAACTTCATGGAGATTAACCCGTGAGGTTCAACTGAAACTGTGTGATGGGGAGTTGGAAATTTTCAGTCAAAAAAGGATTTTCCATTGCAGAAATGCTTATTTGTCAAAACCAATGTATTTTGTGGAAGGTCTTTCCAAAGACAAAAGCATTACAGAATTTCAGCACTACAAGAAACCAAAAATGTCTTCCAAAGTAAAATGAAGCCAAATGTTAAAATATCAAAATTCACCATGAAATGGAAATTCTGAGTTTCAGCTGGTTTAGCAGAAACTTTCAACTTGACCTCCCCGAGTACTTCTCAACAGGTCCTCAACAGCATCCACTTTACACAGCTGCGCAGAATTCCTAAATCCAGAAGGGGACCTTAATGTAAAATCTGTCTACATCTATGTGCAAAGCGAGACATAGCATGCCACTCACTAATTTCAACATTCTTCGATGAGATGTTGCAATATTAGCTATGTTTGCTCTTGAGGACTCTGACATGGGCTACACCTCCACTGCAGATCGCAGTCAAGCATTGGGATATTCGGTGAAGTTAAATGCTCACTGGGAATGGCTGGGCTGCCATAGCACGGACCTCTGGGCAGGCTCTTTTATTCTACTGAGCTAAATCAGCCTGGGATCTCCCTGCCGCTGCTGTTGGACGGCTTTTGCTCTCTGAATTAGCTCATTTAACGTTCATGTATCTCAACACTGCGCCGCAATCTGCAGTGTAGACAGAGCATTATTTCTAATCTAAATTTATCCAGCTTCAGTTTTCAGCCACTGGATCCTGTTATGTCTCTGTCTATCCATTCTAAACCCCTTCTATTATTAGAAATAAGCTACAGAGTTGAACAGATCACATCCATCATCGCTTTATGATCCTCCCACTGTTTCCTCACTTCTAAACCACAGTCTCCCTTCTCTGCATTCGGGTCTCCTTTTCTCAGCCTCTGTTTTACAGCGGGGAAGCAAGTGCAAGGCTGCGAGCGCGGCACTGGCTGGGGATGCGGCTCGCACTGGAAGAGGGCGATCAGAGGGCAGAAAGTACTGGCAAGTGCATCTGTTGTGTTGCTGGGTACAGCATCACTGCAGGCACGCTTGCGTTGTGTCAGTGTTTCACATGGTTGGTGGTGCCTGAAAGATTATTCTGGCTTTGGCTTGATTTCTCACCTGATAGGTATTTAGCTTCTGTCATGCCCTGCTTTGTTCTAACAGTTATATGCCAATAAAACTACCTTCTCTTCTCCCCCAAACTGTCCTCCAAACCTTTAAGTAAAGCACGCTACATGACACAGGCCTGGCTATCAAGTCACGACTGTTTTTGGAGAGAGCTCAGATACGGATCTCATCGTGCGAGATCAGGTTCATCCACAGGGACAAGGAGAATCCTTTGTCTGCAAAAAGCAGTTTGCAAAGTTCAGTGCAAGTTGCCTGCACGGTCCTGACGTTTGTGCTCTGCCCACACAACCGAACTGAACAATGAACTGTGGGAAACATTCCTCTGCTGCTCTCGCCGAGCTGCCAGAGCGGGATGCAAAGCTAGGATTTATAGAGTTAAGAATTACACAAGGTTATACGGCTATATAAAATGCAATTAAGATGCAAAGAATATTTTATAGCCTGACTGCATCAGTGTCATAGAATTTCATAGCTGACTGTGTGTTTTTCCATTTCCTAGAGCAGTCTTTAAAAGCTGAAGGAAATGTATTAAAAGCCAATGAGATTAAATTATACATAGTTCCTATTACTTTGCTCTTATAAAAGGACCTCACATGGACACCTCAACCTGAAACACAGGAATGATGAGGTTATTTTTGCCATAAGCCAAACATATGTCCTTTAGGTTATGTAAGAAATATTTGTGGCCCCTGCTGGTGTTGTCAGAATGTACATCATATATTAGATTCCTGAATACACAGAAATACTCTGCTATTAAAGCTAAACAAAAGGGATTTAACGGGTTGGACTAATGAATTTCAGGAACTGATTATCCATGGCAGTATGATACTGGCTGATGTGTTAAAAACAGTGAAATAATGTAGGACCTTGCCTAAATAAGATTTATACACAGTGCCAGCTAGCTGGTAAAAAATAGCAATAACCTTTTAAAACATTAATTTAGGCTTTTATTAGAATACAAAGAACCTCCAGTTTTTGAAAGCAGGCATTGTCTCCCCTTTTAATTTCAACAGCACCATGGCTTGAATACAACACAGCAGGGTGTGTGTTTTCTAAAGTTGGGTTATTATCAGAGTGCTCAATGCAGTTTGCCAATAAGCCTTTATTTGGCAAAGCTTAAAACTGCTGACAAATGAGATTCTTCCTACAGCAGTAAAACAAGGGACAGTTAAATATGCCTAATTACAAAAACACACCGAGAACCACCGTGAAGTACGTACATTGCTGAAAAATCAAATGATCTCTGCATCACAACTGAGGGGCTGGCATCCCAATGCCATCTAACCACATGGATTAAAAATATATAAACCCAAAAGATCTGGGGACAAGCTCCTGCCTGGCTTGTGCCTGATGCAATCCCATCGTGGCCAACGGAGCCCGTCCTGCCCTCACTCAGACTGCAGTGACCCACTGCCGTCAGCCACGCTGCTTCTGCTCCTGTGGTCGCGCTGGCTTTAATAGCCGCCTAACCACAGCGAAATGAGTGCCCCGTAAGATCAGAAACAAGTTTAAGCATGCAGAGGGAGAAATCTGGAAAGAAATTTCTCATCTCGAACCATAAGTTCAATGAACTGATTGTTTGCCTGCAAAAGTATGGCAGTGCTTATTCTTCTGGACCTCTGCTGCTTTCTCTCCATAGCTGTGAACTGATATAGAGACGAGAGTGTAATTAAAACCTTGAAACTAAATGGAAAAATAAATCTGTTTAAAGTGAAGTTGTTCTCATATCTTTCTCCAAGGTAAGACTGGGTCACTAACGGACTTGTTTCTTTTCTCTAATAGTGTAAGATAATGTGCACTTTGAGTTCAGATGTGAATCTCACTCCAAGACAATTATCCATAGCACTGATGAACTCTATTCTAACTCCAAGGGAATTACTAGTGTTTGGTGGGAGATTAATTTGCCCACTTGGGCTAAAGGTTGTTTCCAATGTACCTTTTTGTTAATGTACCTTTCACCCAGCAGCATTTCAGTAGATATTTGTGAGCAACATTCTCTGATGAGAGAATATAAGCAATGAAGAACCACAATGAACATGACTGAGAAACAGAAAACGATTAACCGTTGCATTTTGATTGAGGAACAGAGTCCATTTAGTTGACATTGTATAAAACTTTTGAGCAGAAAACTCTCTTGACCTCAATTTCAGGACATTTAATAGTATTCCCAGGCAAAACTCAAGACAAACAGGAGTAAACCAGTACAGCTATATGCAGCATTGACGTTTCATGTCTATGCTGTATTCTTTGCATATTTTCAAGATTTCATATTGACTAGAAATATTTATAAAAACACATTAGGAACCACAAAGAGAAGTATCATTACAGCAAAGGCAAGTACCCAGTAAAAATGGTAGAGCCTCAAATAAAATGTCCTATAATACAATGGCATGTCTTATTTGTTACTGTGTCCCGTCACTTCCTTCAGCTACACTGAGTGTCCCTGAATGGGGATTTAGAGCAGCCGCCACAGTGCGTCTCAGTCACTTAGACCGGGACTATATTTAAGACAGAACTTAAGGGTTTCATGTTCATTCTCACTGCTTTCAGGATCAAATTGTCTTAGTTTCCAGCGTAAGTTTTCTGAGCATTACACCCCTAAACTCAAATTTTAGTTTGAAAATTAAACTTGGTACTTTCCCAGTTCTTCTGTGCTAGCTGAGGTCTGATGCATTTGTACCTAAATAACATTAGCAATCTTGTCAGAAATGCCTGAAATGCCTAAGGAACCCCAACTTCTCTTTCCAAAAGCATTTAAATCATAAGGGAGCACCAATTTAATAGAGAATCAATTCACTTAGGCTTCCGAGTGCACCAAATCACTTTTGAAAATAAGCCCCAGTCTCTAAGGTCATGTAAGTGCTTTTGAAAACTTTACACGCCAGCTCAAATTCACCTTAATTGTATTGATAATAGAGTTCAGGCTGAAACAGGATTCCTGGGAATGATGTGTAACCAAAAGAAGATCCCAGTTTCATTGTGAGATCCTAGGTTAGGCTTGCAGAGCCGGCAGGGTGAAGAGAGGAGCTTTTCATAGATCATATGTGATCTGTAGATAATTGAGACACAACAACAGAGCTCTAGATGCGTATCTTTCTGAAAAATGCAGTTGTTAAAAGGATAGGGGGAAACTTTAGGAGAACAATACAGAATATATGAGTCTGGAAACTAACAGCTGCCCTTAGCGGAATGAGTATTAGAGGTATGGAAAGAGCACTGTTCGGGTCGCTCAAAGCTATGCTCATACCTAAAACTAAACTCCTGTTTATGATGTGCTCGTAAACGGCTGCAACGTGAGCACGTGGAGTAGTGTGCTGCGGTCCCCAGTGCCAGCGGAGCCGGGAAGCTGCAGGAAATTCAGAAGGCAGCAGCAAAAGAGATGAGGCAGATGGAAGGACCAATGTATGAGAAAGGATTGAGAGTTAACTGCGTATAGCCTGCCTGAACACTGAATTAAAGTGCCCAGCTAATATAAATGCCTTGGGAGCAGATTTATTATTTACAGGGGTGTTTTAAACCAGGGAACATCAGGGATGGATTTAAAAACTTAGACACATGTAAGGCATACATCACTTGGCAAGTTAGCACATGTCAGCAGATCTATGTAACTCTTTACCTGTGCACTTTTAGCCCAAAAGCTCATTTGCCCTAAACTGCCCTCAAATAGGTTAGAGCTAAGCTGCATTTGTTGTGTGCTAGGAGGGTGCACACAGATACCACCAGAGCTGAGCTCAGCTGGGGTAACTTGGTCGTGAGGCCAAGTGCTAAGGAAAAAAGAAAAAAAAATGTTCTGGATATCAGCAAAAAAAATCCTGACTCTGAGATCTACTGGCTTTTATTGTTGTCTCTAGGAAGAAGTGAAAGGCTTATTGCTTGGGTTGTTTAAGAGTAGACTGACAAAATACAAGACTGTAATACAAGGAATAACTCTGAACCAGCAAGGAGATTAGTTAGATGTCCCAATGGTCTGGACAGCTTTCTTCATCTCTTATTTCTCTAACTTTCAGATAACTTTCTGTAGAGTATTGGGTGAAAGTGTAAATAGAACAAAAGCCCCTCAATTTCCCTTTTGTTCCAGGATTCAGTTTACTGGACCATTTTTTTAACCTCTCTGATGTTAGAATAAATGTTTTCCCACTTGCTGTCTGAAATTGGGAGTGACAAAATACTCCAAGAAAAGATGTTCTCATAGCATTTCCAGCTGGGACAAGACACAAAGGTTGCCAAAAATCTCGTGAGAAAGTTTAGTATCAAGAGATTTCCGACCCCATCTTTCAAAGCTCTGCTCAGCACTACAATATTGCCAAAACTGACTCCAAGCTCTGCTTCTCCTGAAAGCTGTCCATCGCTCCCTGCTGCAATTTGAGGCACAACTACAACATCTGCAAGAATTGAGGCTGCGGGGTAGTGTCAGTGGGGATACTGGAGTGGGGAGCTCTTCCCTGGAAGGCAGCGGGGAGCTCGGTGGGGGGAACAGGCAGGTCGGGAGACCCCTCAGCCCTGCTCTGCCTTCCCAGCATGGAAGCCCAGGGTTTAGCCCATGCGACTGCACAAGACTTTTAGTCTAAAGCAAACCACCCCATAACACATATAGGTGTAGACCGAGGGTCCTTGGCACCCACGGAGCCCTTCTGTCCCACCACATCGCTTGCTAATCCTTGCTAACAGCCTGATCACTTGCATTTTTACTCATGCAAGCACCTCAGTGATGCTAGCCCTCTCTCTCTTACTTCATGAGTGCAGTGCTTCCCCACCAGATACAGCCTTAAAGATCACC
Organism: Theristicus caerulescens; assembly: GCA_020745775.1. NCBI lineage: Eukaryota > Metazoa > Chordata > Aves > Pelecaniformes > Threskiornithidae > Theristicus > Theristicus caerulescens. Next base: position 120,295,172 of record CM036559.1, on the reverse strand, counting down.
TTCACGGCAAGTGCCTTGAGTTCTTCAGACAAAAGACATCCTGCAAAATATCACAGAAAGACTGCGATTAGTGCTAAAGTGCCTCAGGAGCCTGAGGGTTTCTCACTGCCATGATATTCCTTACAAATATATATATTATTCCAAAAGGAAACTATTATCTCCCAAATGTTCTCATGTTCAGCAGAATAACAAAGCTCTTTTTTTTTCAGTATGACATGGAAAGCCTTTTGGTCTTCACAGTTTTCTTTTAACACCCCTTTCATAGAGATAACATGGGAAAAAAAAGAACAAAATAAAAAAGAAAGGGAAAAAACAGAGGATGAAGAAATTTCATTTATCAGCGTCAGATTTTTCACTTCTTATCTTTTCATCCAAATCAGAAAATGTAAACATCAAATTTTCTGATAAGTTTTTCACTTCTGCAAAAGACCTTTTTCCTAAAAGATTAGCATATACATTAAAAAAAAATCAGCTACCTACAACACACAGCCAAAGCCTTGGCCTTGGGGCTGCACAGGTTTTAGTTTACAAGCATGAGAAGTTTAAATACAAGACTGTAAATGTTCTTTGATACTGGACTGATTGGAAAAATCCCAAAAGCCTTGAAGTAGAGAGGAAAGATGTATATTTAGAATTAGCAAGGAAAACAGCAATTAAATAAAGTAAACAGTAATTAAAATATTGCAATACAAAGACTAGGATGTTGAAAACTTGCATCGACTAAAGATCATATGAAAAGAGTGCTTTTTTTGGCTCAAACCACAATGCCCAAGATGTCATTAAAGTTAGATGGGACAATGTGGAAGAAAACTGTTTTATACCCATGTTACTCTAACTTCATGACAGTGTAGTGATTTAGTTATAACTGATGTCAGTGGAAATGTACTGGCTTAAAGCTAGGGGAATGGTAAATCAGGACCTTTTAGGGTTTATGTCCTGATAAGAAAGCATCTGACTTTTAAAAAGTGTGATGAGCCTGATCCTTGGCTCCATGGGTTTATTCTGACTTACGCCACCTGCAAATCCTGCCCAATGTACTTTGTATCTCTTGAATTTAATTAGAGGCTGAAAAGGTCATGATCCATGTGACTGAGAGAAACAGAAAAGTTGTCTATAGAAAAATGTGAGAAAAACCACCCCCCCGATTCTATTTGAATTTACAAGTTTGGCAACAAAAAAAATAGACATTCTCAGCTTTGGGCCATGCAGCCTTTGATTGCCAGCTATGGGAATGTGCAGGTGTTAAATCACCCACGGCAGGGCTGCCCCACGGCAGGGTTGCCCCACGGCTCCCTTCGGGCAAACCCCTACTCTTTGATCCCTCCCCTGATCTCAATGGGAGTTCCCCCCTCCCCGGGTCCAGGCAGACCACGGGATCTGGAAACGTTCTCTCTGAAGATGAAATCCACCTCGCAGATCCCGTATCTCAGCCCCACCTCTTCACACAAGTGGATTGGAGAGCGGAGAACACGGATTTCCCCCATTTTTCCAGAGGTGAAACATGGCATCTGTCCAAACACTTGGACAACCATGTGCCATGGATGGCCAGTGGGAAGGAGATGTCTAGATTACCTGTGCAGTACAAACCAGGACAGACGGTGACATAAGTTGGGCTTTGTTGTAGGTCATACACCCCTTTTATCACTGCTCTTCCCTGATACGATACCTGCATTTCAAAGGTTTGGACGTAAACTTTGATTTGATGGATTCTCCTAATGTGTATGTATACTTTGCCGTGCTCACCAAACAGCAGCCTTTCTTAGTAAAGTGTCATGCAATGTTATATGGCAACTTTATTGTAGTCTTTGAAAGAGCCCAGATCCACCTCCCCGCAGGCTTGCACAGATCACTACGGAGATTAGACTCACACTTTTGTAGTATCCATTTACACTACACTGGAAGTCAAATTAAGACTGCCTTTACAGTATATCTATTTGAAGTAATTTAGAGGAGTGAGTACATTTGCTACTGCAACAAGTTGTCAGAGATGCCATGTGGGCACAGCATGTCAAAATGGGAGTCAGGAATGAGAAAGAAAGAAAAAAACCCCACCATATTTCAAGCTTTTACAGAGCCCAGCAGGTCAACACCACAGGCTCAGCCCCTAAGATCAAGGTGCTCAATGGGCATAGATCAGAAACCCAGAAAGGTCCCTGAGCAGTAGTCAACACAGACGATGCAGGTGTCCACGGTAAAGGTAAGGCCTGTCTATGCCAGATACAGGACATGGTGTGGGATTGACCAAGTCTATGGGATGGGCTCTCTGGAACCTCTGAAGACCAACACTTTGTCCCGTTGCTCTTTCACACAATAAGGGTGCAGCACCAGCTGCAAAAAACATATCTCCAAAAATGTAAAAAATCTGAAATAACTAATTGCTCAAGGAGGAAGACAGTCATCTATGCTATGGGCTATTGCCATTGCTTCAGGTGCTCAGAGTATCACGAAGACAGTATAGCATGAAAACCTGAGATGGAGAGAAGGAAACAGAGAAGGACAGAGGGGACAAAAACCAAAATGTAGCTATTTTTACATATTTTGGAGATTTGAATACTATGCCCATTTTTGTGCTGATAATTTGGAGGCAAATGCAGGCATATAATTCCAGCCCAGAAGAGGGAAAAGAAGTCAGGAATATCAGCATCAGTTTTCATCTGTGGTCTTCAAACAAGTTTGATGCCTGTCACTTAGAACAAGAATACCAAATGCTGACCTGAATCCCCTCTCAGACCAGTTTTTATTTCTTATCCTTTAGTTCTCGTTACTCTGAATTGTAAAGAAGAACAGAATCAGAGTCCTGTATCCCTGAATGTGGCATCTTCTATAGCAATTGATTCAGCAGCTTAATTCTGCTGTAACACTACAACGTGAATAACTGCGGGTACATGTTAAAGCATTCAACACAAAGTACCTTTTGGCAGGCTCACTCATAACTGTCTGCCCTGAAGGTTATTCGGTTTGTTTGTTTGCACCTTTTCCTGTAATACCTCCAATAATCACTGTTATAGAGAGGATGTTTCGGTAAATGAATGTTCCCCTGAATTAGTAGGTTAATTTCTAGGCAGTAGGAAACGTTCTGATGAGCGTTCCATCGTCACCACAGCACTAGCAAATGACAGCAGCAAAAAAAGCCAGATAAACTATGCAGCCAAAGACCCTGGAGTATTTTAGAAGCGGGCTGAAAACCTTCTCGGCCAGATCCTCCTCTCTCATTTACATTCACGCAGCAAACCACATCCTGTCATTGAGAACGTGGTGAAAGCGAAAGTTCGCCGAGCAGAAGAGCCGCGTGCAATCAGTAACAGCTCCAAGCAGGGACCTTACGCAGCTCCTGCCCGAGCTGGAGGAGGGAGGAACGAAGTGCTCTTAGGAGCATGAGATGGGTTACAAGTTGCTACCTCGAGAGCAAAGCTGCCCTCAGGTAGGATAGCTGAATGTGGGAGAAGACAAGAAATGCTTTTTTTGAGACTTCGAACAACAGAAATGCCTTTTTGATACTTGGAACCCATCCGCAGCAGGGAATAACGTGAAAATAGCAATGCAAACCACAGGCAAAGGGATCGATCTGCAAATGGTATAAACTGGTAGGGTTGCTAGAACCCGGCTGACTGATGCTTTGGAGCTACCTGGGCCTTTTATTTCACTTTAGTGAGAACTGTACAACTAATTATGATATAGTTTAGTGAGGAAATTTTTCTGCCTACCTCTTCCTCCTCCAGCAAATCAGACCTGGACTACGCACACAGGGCTTGTATACACAGGAAACTAAGCCAAATTACAGATGTGAATTTAAAGTAGATTAGTTAAAGCACATTAAATCCTTATATGGAAGGTTTCATTCAGAAATAAAGTAACTGTAATTTGCTTTAGGAATGAATCAAACAAACTAAAGGCTCCTTTATGTCTGAATAAAAGCATCCACCCAGGGGTTTAATAGGTTTTACCTCAAACACTTTAAATTCAGATTTTAGTTATTTCGCTCTATCTTCCATGCAGATAAGCCCAAGCAGTACCACTTTAACTGAGGTTTTGTTTCAGGTGCCAGCTTAACCTCTGCAGCCACTCTTAAACCGAAATATGGGTATCTATACAGGGTTTTGCACTAGCTTTCCTAAATTGGTTTACAAAATAAACCTAATTCAGCTTCTGTGCGGAGATAAGGCCTAAATAGCTGAAAGAATGGGATTTATAGATAAATGAGGAGGGATGCCATAAAAGGCCCATTGATTTCTGGCTGTGCTTCTGTTCTAAATCCCATTCTCTCTTAGTCTGCTGCCTCTGTTGAAGACTGTTGGATCTTTCTTTTTTCTTTAAAACTTCAGCTGAGTTTCAACTTGCTTCACCAGGCTGACAATGAAGACTTAATCCCTCTTGGAATTTGCAGGGTGTTAAAGGCTGTGAGTTAGCCCAGCATGACAGGACTCTGATTGGGAAATTGCAAGCGCTGTTTGCTGGTACAGGTTGTTCCCATTCATCGGAGTCATCCTCACCTTCAGCTGGGACTCTGCAGAGCCAAGGGCATTAAAAAACAGGGTGGTAGTGCGTGGGGCAACAAAATCCCCTGCTTTGCACATGAATCCAATCTCATTTCCGCTTCTGGTTAGATGCGGCCTTCTAAATGGCCACAATTTCACTCCATGGTTTGCACACTCTGTGTTGTTCAGGAAAATACTCCAGATTGACACCACAGGCTGTTGGTTTGTTTTTAATCAGTAGAATAAAACCACTTGGAAAAAACAATCTAATCCCATTCAGACACTGTGGTCGTGCGTGGTAGAGATGGAGGCCTTATTGTGAATGACACCACGGCTGGTAAAGCATTTAGAAGATGCTAATGGCTAATGACAGTGACAAACATCTTTCAGGAGGACATAATTTGCAATGAACTAAGGCAAATATTTATACATGCCATTATCACTTCCTGGCGGGATTATTGTAATCCATTATTTGCAGGCCTCCACGCTACTGTACTTCCTTCAGGGATTTGAATTTTTGCAGAACTGTGGCTCCAAAATGCTCATCCCCGCCAAGATCCTTACTCACATTACAGAGAAATCTCTGCTGACTTCCTCTGCAGCACAGAACTGACTTGAAAGACTTTTTGCTTATACACAGAATAAAATGGTGATTAATCCATCATACCTATACTGCAAAACTGGTTAAGGTATGCCATAAATTGCTGTCATTTTACAGAGCATCTGAGGGTTTACTCACAATCAAAACATATTAAGGACCAAAATCAATGTTGGTAACACAAGAGTGACTTCACTAGTTATGGCTGTAAAAAGTTGCCAGAGCCTTTTCAAGGGACTTGATGAACTGAGAAGTAATTACATTCTGGAAATTGGTGAGTAATTTCACATTTGCGACACTTAGAGACCGGCCTCCGTTCTCTTTTGTTTTAGTGCAGATAAATGCTAACCCTGTGAGTTTCCACGGATGTCAGGGGTTGCAGCTCAGCACTCTGCGAGATGATGCTGCTCACCGAGGTGCAGTTGTGTGCAATTTCAGAGCCAAGAGGCTTTGAGTCACAGCCACTCAGCACACGGTAGCAGGAGTTTCAAGACGTTGCCACCAGCTTTTCTTTTTCCTCAGCCACATGTTACGGTCTCCACCACAAAGCTGGCAGACAGGACCACAGGAGGGGTGTTCAGCCTGAAGGACAGATGAAAGCTGGTCTTACCCAGCCACTGAACAGTGCACTGCAGAGGCTAAGCCAGAGGCTCCATCCTGCCAGTGCCGAGCTGGGGCCGGTAATCCCAGGATAGGAGTCAGCAGAGAGCTGCAAGTGGGAGATGCTTTAATTTTTGCAGTGTACTTCATCAGGGTTTTGTCTGTCAGCACCTTGACTTTTGCAAACCTCAGCCTATGGGAATAGCTGACATTGGGCAAGACAGCCCTGATCTTTCAGCCTCCTTGGCACAGGCCCACCAAGCCCTGCTGTACCACCTCACGACCGCCCAGAAGAGGCTTTGACAAGGCACACTGCGAGCTAAACACAGAGGGGTTAATTACCAGGCAACCTCCAGAGACAAATACGAAGCCATCATCAGCTCAGTGCTAAGCAGATCATTCTGAACACCTTAAAAAAGGCAGTATTTTTGCAACAGTGGCAGGGGGATAATAGCATAAGGAGATCACCTTTAAACTGTAAAACATACATGACAAACACAACAATTTTTGGACCATCCTCACTGGCATTAGCTAAACTGGGATGAAAACAACATCACTCATCATAACAAATTTTGACTGACAGTCCCAAACCCCATCACTCCTGAAGAACACATAATTTTGAGGCTGAGTAATCATTAGAGCACAACAATGTGATAAACAAAGCTCTTCAGTGTAGCCGCTGCTGCCAGCTCTGCACCACAGAGCAGCTTTGCGTGGAGCGTGGGGCTTAGGGTGAAACCGAGTCCTTCCGACAACTTTATTCCTCTGCAAGACGGAGCTCCTTACACCAGCTCATCTGAGCAGGAGACAGCACAGACTCCAGGTCCAGTCCATAGGGTGGTACAAACCCTCCCAGCAATTACCGAGTATCACAGACCTCACCACTGTCTGTCTGCTCCACGGATGGGATGCCATTCTTCAACCTAATCTTGGAAGGATGTGTTGGCATGCACATTTAACAAACATATAACTCCCTTCCAAGCTCTCAACCACTGACACTTCTCTTCTCCTGGAAAACACTGGCATAACAAATAGTGTGTGACCAAGGGACAGTCCCCTTTGCACAACACACTACTCAAAGGTGGTCAGACATGACAGCAATGAGCATGCAACTGGTAAGAAGTGAGCGCAGGTAAAGCTGGAGCCTAACTAATTTGCGAGCAGTGGTGATATTTTTTCAGAGTCTAGCTCAGGTCCATGTCTTTCTTCAAAAGAAAAAAGGGAGACAGACCAAGACACCCAAGGGCTAATGTTACTTGGAAAGAAAGATGGAGCTGTAATCAAGCTGACTCTAACAGCATGGAGAGCTGCATAACCGCCTCTGTTTTCTACATAGACAGAAAAGGTCAGATTTCTAGCTACTAATCAGTAGCTAGAAAGCAGCCTCAGGATTTGGTCTTGGCATCATTTCTGGAAAAGGTTAAGAAGTCAAAGTTTATTATTGTGACATTCCCAAATAATTAACTTATGAACAAGACATGATTTTTTATCAAGTGTAAACTTAAAAGGCATCTTCTCGTACACTCAGCTATCCAGAAGTCATAGAAAAGTCTGGGAAACAGTTTCCACTGCCTTGGTGTATCAATCTGAGACCATGAGAAAATGAGGAAAGGAAAAGAGGCAAGGTCCTCCTGATACCTGAAGAAATAACAAAGTAGTAGAATCCATAAAAGAAAAATCTCTCTCCAGAAGGTGGAGACAGTTTGCAGATGCCCTTTTCCCTGAAGAAGGCAATGGGGCAGGCGCTAGGGAGAAACGATTCCTCTTCAAAGGCCGAAATTGGTGAATAAGACTTCAAACTCTCACCCCAAGGGAGTCCAACCTTGGTTCATATTTAGATGAGCTAGGTAGCCTGTGATGGAGAAAGGACACCAGACATGGTGGCAGGTCTGAGGCAGCAGAAAAGAAACTAATGGCCCTAAGAGGGATTTGATATATGAGTGATAGGCTGCGTTGCTTGTATGATGTTGCTTTGAGACCTTTTTGCAACCCTAAAAGCTTCCTCTGCATTTCTAGGAGCAATTTGGAAGTGGGACTCTGCCCATATGATACCTAGTATTTCACCAAAGCCAGTATTTCCTCCTTGTTTCAATAGCATAACTTGAGATTTGGGGCTATTTTAGCAACTTCTGCATGCAGTCCTGATGTGTATTGCAAGCATGTGATCTAAGGCAGAATTCAGCTGCTGGGCTTGGGGTAAATAAGATTTGAATGTGTCTTTGTAAGCCTGTTTCACCCACGACTATCTGGCACAACGATGACAAGGAGGTCTTTAATCATTACTTCTGGTTGCTGTCATTGCTGTAGTCAGTGACTCAAATTTTCTCCTAGGTGAAACCTGACAGCAAAGCAAGTTGGAGAATGATTTTTGTGTGGAAAACAGTGGGGGGGCATAGAGTAAGGTTGTGTATCACGTAACATTAAATCATCTCCTGGTGGCAGACAGTGACTCTGTCTCATGTAATAACAGTCCGTTTGGTCTTAAATCTCGATGAAGCAGTCAGCTGTGCTGACAGAAAAACAAAAAACCAAGAGGGCAGGTGGGGCAAAGCAAAAGTTCCTCTGACTGCCTGAAAATGAAGCCCATGTTTCATGAAGGCAACACGAACAGTTAACACACAAGCATCGCTTCCTTCTCCCTGTTGCTCTTGACCTGGTAGCCAAAAAACACAGCGCACATGTGGCGAATTTGATCTCTAGATAACTGCACTCAGTAGAATTGTAACAGTGCATTAGCATGAAAAATAACATACTGCACAGCTGCGTGAAAGTGGATCTGGTGCTTGTCACATATATTTTAATAGAAGATGCCTAGAAGGTGATCTCAGAACAAACATGTCACAAGGCAAAAGACAGAAAGGAGAAGAAACACCCCCAAATCTCTATATGTTCTTAAAGAGGTTTTGACATACAAAGTGTAGGTTTACAAGAGTTGAAATAAGATTGTTTCAAGCTAGAAATCTCTGTAATCCTTTTTATACAGTGAACCTCAAGCACTGAGGGCTTTGGCAGATGGGCTGTGGTGAATCTTGCTGGGGAGGTGCAAGAGAAGAGTCTCACTGGCACCCCATCCCTTCCCTCTACCAGCCGATGGATGGGAATGTGGGTCGGTGCCTCGGCCACCCACCCCATAGTCTGGTGTCATGGGCTGAGCTCATCTTCGTCGGAGCACTGGGGGTAGGAGGCAAGAAAAGACGCAGACGCAGCTCCTGGGCAGGACAACCTCCCCAGGGCGGTGGGGTGGGTGGCTGAGGTGGCAACAACTTACCATCCCTGCAAGATTCACCAGAGACTATTAACACACTTAGAGAAACAAACCCACTGGACTACTTTGGTCTAGACCAGATTTAGGCAGCATCCTTAAATGTGCAGCATTTTCTAAGAGTCCCTAACCAAAGCCATCTATATATGCACTTTTATTTCAAATTCTTGCAAAGTGATTCCTCCCTTGCAAAAGAAAGAGGGATGGTAGCTACATGTAAATAATAAATATTGCTATGGCTGCTTATCTTTGGAAGGTTTCAAACCTAACCTCCTCCAAGGTCTTCCCAGCAAATATTTTAGAGCTGTATCTTCCCCACAAAACCTTGCATTCCTGAACTGTTTATTGTCCACATGCTGATAACCTTGACAGTCCATATTTACAAGGTCTCAGCTAAAACTTGGAGGGAGGTTGGCAATCTGTGTGAGCTTTCCGAAACTGTTGTCTTCCACACTCGTCCATTTTCCAGCATAACAAATCACCGACTCTTTAAAAATCCCTTGTCATTAGTATTTTGGCATGTTTCACTTCAAGAAGAAGACAAGCCAAGAAAACTCAGTGATGATGTTATTAAGCTAGACAGGGAGCACCTGAGGATTTCAGCTCCTCTGCAGTACTAGGAGAGGTTTTATTTTATTGAATACCATGAGTGTATTAGGATGAATACCTCTGTCTGCATCCTATAAAGCTCCGTTAACTACCAGACTATTGGGTAAAACAAAGGCTTTATCTGGCAACTTTAACTCAAGCCCCAGTAAATATTTTTCATGGATAGAAAACTAAGCGTAAATGACAGATTTAGCTCAGGGGAGCTATGGTCAGGCCTGAACTGCACTGACAGAGCTCTGCTGGGAAGCCTGAATGCTGCCTGCATATAGCCAATATAATCAGCCCTGTGACCTTCTCAGTTCCTAGTGTTTGACAAAGGGAAGAAAGTACTGCATGAAAAGCAAACCTCTAAAAACAAACCCAGTACGCTCTTCCTAGGGTGCGCATGACCAGGTACCTCTATTTGGTGGGACAACAGCCACGCCAGATGGCTTCTCCCAGGGATGTGCACTCAGGCACTGGGGTGATGGGTGACCTCTTGGGGAAAAAAAAAAAAAAGCAATAACCCCCAAGTCTGAGGTAATTTAGTCCATTTTTTACTGTTGCCTGAAAGGGCCTGATCATCTCCCCTTGCTGAAGGAGACAGAGGGGAGAGGAACTTCTCCCCAGGGCCAGGGCTCCCTTGCAGAGGACAGAAGGAAGAAATGCCTCCTGGCCCCCAAACTTTTCTTTTTTCCAACAGGGAGAGGCTGCAGCCACCGATATTTCCACATAAAGAGCAAAAGGACCTCTGGAGCAGTGTTTGCAAGGTGGGATGAGGAAGGATCAAGACATGACGTGAGGGAAGGAAGGAGGCAGCACCCCCTACCTGTACCTGCAGTTCTCCCCCTTTGGGGAGATCCAGCCCCCCTGCCAGACTGTCAATGCAATTAGGGCTGTCACGACGGCTGCATGAGAGCCAGTGGTGCTGAGCAGCGTGCGAGCCCTGCCAAACCTATGCCCCTCCAGGGCACGAAGCCTCTGAAAGCTGGACCAAGCCTACACATTGGAATGGACAGGCCCCATCCTGCACGGTGCAGAGAGGAGCTGGGCAGCCTTGGGGAGGATTTTGCTCTTTGGAAATTGGACTTTCATGAGGGATTTGGAAAGAAAGCCTACACTTTTCAAAACACTCCAGGAGAGGGACTGGAGCTGGACTGTGGGGCTGGCCGGGATTCATGGCCTCAGAGAGCCTGGGAGAGCTGTCTCTGTCTGGGACGCTGGTGAAGCGGGGGAATGAAAGGGGAGAAGGCAGGGAGTCCACCACGCCAGCACAACCGTGCCGAAATCAAAGCCTCTCAACGAGGCTGCTTGGATTCGCTGAGTCAGCGAATTCCAGCCGAAAAGCACCGCTTCCTGCGTTTTCTTCTGACCTAGCCTGGTGCCAAGCTCCCTCATCCCAGATGAAAGTCCCACTTGGTCCCCAGAACAAGGAATATAGTGCAGAAAACTGACCAGGAGAGAGTGTAGGCAGACGAGGGCATGGGTATGGTGGAAAGAGTTGGCATGGGGGTAAAGCCAAAGAGAAGAGTGGTACAGCTGGAAAATCAGACTGCTGAAGGCCTTGCTTCTTGTTCACATGCTCATCCCTTCCTTACACAAGGAACAGAGCCGATGCCAATAGCCACCACAAGTTGTCCAAGTGAGCAAAATTTTTCATAAAATGAACAGCAAAGTCTTGTTCTGTGCACGGGTACGAGCATGGCTGTGCAGGGAAACCCCGCGCTCTGCTTAACGCCTCAAGCATGGGAGCCTCTGTGAGAGCCAGAGGACCAGTTGCCCCGGCCCTTGAGGAAGCTCATAGCTGTACAACACGAGAGCACAAATCTGCGGGGCAGATCCTCCTGGCAACTTGGACTCTTCCTGCAATCATAAACAAGATCTCTTAGCCTCCCAAACCAAACATCAGCTAATGAAAAGCAACAGTTATTTTGCAAATTAAAGCCTTTATATCATTGCCTTTCCACTCTCCCTTCATTTAAATGTCTTCTTTTTAGAAGGTAGCAGGGAATCCTTTCTAGACGTGTAGGTGATGGCCAGAATGCTAGGACTGAGCTCATTTGGAAGGCAGGGGTGATTTCAAAATCAGGCTTCACATTAAACGATAACATTGATGAAGGACAAGGTGTGGGAGAAGGGGTTGGATCTGTGTTTGCTGAACACGCCAGCTAAAGCTATGTTTGCTGAGGAGCTCCAGGGCTCAAAGCCTGAACTCAGCTCTGTTGAAGTTCCTTCCTGCTCCAGTTCAACAGAGGACGGGGTTGGGAGCCCAGCAAGAGCAGGTCTAGCTCTCTGCACAAAGTGGGACATGTCCCTCCGTTGTACGTGCACTTTTGCAAATGTGCCACCCCACAAAACACCTAGAGCCCAGCCCTGCAAACCTTACTCAGGCAAGGAATTCCCCGCAGCTCAGCAGCATGCTGACTTGTGGGCGAAATTTTGCAGAAGCAGCTCCTGCAGTATTAAGTGGCATCTACAGTTGTCATGCAGCTATCAGGTAGTTGAGTAACAAATCATTTAATTTCAGAATGAATGCAGAAACCGTTTGTTTCTGGAAAACCCAGACTCGTATCCTGGTGTAGGACATCACATTGACCTCAACGGGAGAAGGATCGTGCCCTTCTGCGCATTTATCCCCATCACAAACTGTATGAGCAGGCAGTGCCAGCCCCAAGGAGATGCTGTTTTTTGCAGTTCTTTCTCCCATCAGTGACCACTGCCCCATCTCTGCATCGCAGGGGCCGTGCTGCCAGGCTGCAGGCAGCACAGACAGCACCAGCCCTCCCTCCTGCAGGCTAAGTGTTACTGCGCCCGACGCAGGGCTCACCAAAGTCATCTCACAAAATCTCATTAAGCTCGGCTCAGTTTATTTTACAAATGAGGAACTGACTGCGGAGACCTTCAGATCCCTCAGATAGCATAAATCAGCCGCTGACTCAAACAAGCTGGAGGTCTGGCTCCCAGATTTTTATGAGGCTATGCACAAAAGGTAGCGGAGCTGGGGTAGAAAGTGGGTGAAGGATGCCGTGGTACCATCGGCTCGCAAACGCCGGGACCGGCAAGCCGCTGCCGACTACTAGGCTGCTCACCAGCATGACCACACAGATCAAGACGGCTGCTGGGACCCACAGCAGGTCTGCTGAGCCCATGGAGAGCAGCGTGGATGGTGCTCTTCAGTGGCTTGACCACCCCGCAGGTTATCAGACAGCTCCCCCAGCCCTCCGAATGGTCCCCGCTCCTGCGGTGCCCAGCTAGTGCTTGCCTGCCACAGACAGAAATAGTTTTTATTTAAATGAAATGGGATTGCAATGATTTCTGAGACAAAATAGAGAATAAGTGCAAGACAGCACTCAACTCCAAAGTAAATTAAGTCATTCCAGCTGCTTCTCGCTCACGGTAGTTTAAATTGGGGCTGCATTTTAAAGTTATTCTGTAATTAGTAATAAATTTGAAAGTGACCCAGAAAAACAGAGAAGTTAATCTCTTCTCTTAAAGTGTGGGAGGAGGGTATCAAGTTCTGGGATTTTCACGTTTTCTTTTTCTTCTTGTCACCTTATTTCATTCAAAAGTGATAGCTTTAAAACACAGCGATGAAAAAGTTATATTGTTCTGGTGTCTTCTAAAATAAATTTCACATGAAATACAGTATGTGTTAAAGGCATTTGGATTCCCAGGGAATGTGGGTATACATTTCACTTGTCCTGTTACAACTTCCTATGAATTTACTCAGCTGGCTTCAATAAAAAAAAAAAAAGAAAGGAAAAATCTGTGGGAATCTTTCTGTGTGTACATTACGAAGCTACTAGGCCTTTACACTGATAATTTAACACCAGCTAAGCACATGTGCACAGATGGGAAAATCTGAGTAATTTGGTTTCATGTGCTTTCCAGCTTCTTGCTGTAGAGATGGACGCCGAGCCCTGCCTGAACGCTGAACTCCCGAGTACCTCTGCAGGGCTGGCAGCCTCTTGCCAGGGACTTAGCGTGGTGCTTGCAGAAGATAAAGCCAGGCCACGGGAGTGTGTAGCACTTCACGCTCTCATGGCAAGACCTTTCTAGGTAAGGAACCCATAGGTTGAAAGCTGCTGCTAAGGTTTATTGCCTTTAAAGGGACCAGTCGAATGGCTGGGGCACAACTGAGAGCCATTATTTCCCTGGCAGTGCTCGCCAGCAGCATTTTGCTCTTGCTCTCAGGTGAGGTTTCCAGCGAGGGAGCTGTCGGTGCTCGCCATGACGGGGAACATCCCTGCTCGCCGTGCTCCGGGAGGAAGCTAGCATACATGCAAGAGGAGTAAGTCCCCTTTTGTGAGACCCAGCCAAGCAGCCTGAGTTTAACATTACAAAAGCTGCTGAGTGCTGTAGAAGCTGAGGTCCCATTTGCAAAAGGACCTTCCAGCTTTGAGACATAAACTCTGATAATTCCTGCAGGGCTAATTTAGCACAGCCAGCTGTCTGCACAGCCCCTGAGTCATTGGCTGTAGCTCGGAGCAGCACTGGTGTGCATGCCATACAACCAGCCTCTGCTCAGCCCAGGGTGTTCTGCTACCCTGGAGTTCACTTTACACTAATATATGGGCAGGGAGCTGGTGGTACTGGTGCATGGTCAAGGTTGGGTTTAGCCTGACTAGCTGAAGGGGTGACAGTGCCCAGCTTTGCTAGTCGGTGCTGCTCTCCAACCATTTCTGCTAAGTCAGATAGACATCATGAATGATAACCCTCAGGCACATAGGGTCAGGCTTCAAAAAAATGTGGGAACCTGCAATGCAAATGGGGGACCACTGGGTTGTACCAGAGCACTCGAAGAGGTGCTTTACTCTTCCAGCCTGATGTCCATGTCCCATGTCCATGGCTTCAACAGACTTGGTCTTTACAAAAGCTCTGCAGCAGTTGGTACCTAGATCCCCTAGGTGTCAACACGATTTGGCTAAAGACCTCTTAATCTTAGTTGCTCTCTATGCCTTTAGGAAACTAAACCTCATTGCAGATCTAGGCTGGAGGAGGTTAAATCTCGTTGAAGGGCAGCCCAATTGGCTGTGGAGCCGATGTGGCTAGGACACACCAAATTCTCTGGCTGGTGGCAGCTGGGAGTGCTGTGGTTAGCATCACGTTGAATGGCAGCCGATTCTCCGCTCCTAATAAGGAGGTGCAGCTGGGTTAATTGGAGGCAGCTTTCAGCACCGAACAATGCTTGAACGTGCTCCATGGTAGCTGCAGCAAGACAGCACAACTGCTCTGCCCCACGCCATACTTTGTGTGGGAGAGAGAGGTTATTAATATTAATGTTAGGAAAAGCGGTCAGCCTGTTACAGGACTGAGTGATGGGTGTTTCTGTGGCAGCTGCCATCTTGCCAGCACACTGAGGACCACAGACCTCCAGAGATGAAACTGGGAGGCAGCTACGCTGTGAGCCAACAGACTGAGTGTCTTCTTGCGGCGGCAGCAGCCTCATATGGAAACCTACAGCATACGCCATCCTGGCAGTACGCTGGCGATGTTCCGCAATGACTTCTAGTAACGTGTTCACAAAGGGTGAAAGCACATCTGTAAAATGTACTGCCTCTGGTTCTGTGCTGTGGTCCAAAACAAGCTATTGACCAGCTGGAGCTCTTGAAGGATCACATAACCAGGTACTAAGCTCTCCTTTAATAATTCTTCAGGCCTTAAAAAACTACATATAGAACTCCCATTTATCGAATGTATGATTTCACTACATAGCATGGCATCCATTTGGTTGCATTACCATTCTCAGCCAACCCTTTTGATATCTACAGCTGTTTTTCAGTCCTAAACCCTCATAGAGGGACTCATCTAAGCTTGGGCAGTGGGGAAGGTCATTCCACTTCCTCTGATATTGTTGCAACATTCATGGTCTCTCTACTCTTTTTGGTACTTGCCCTCCATTTTGGGAGTGTAGGAATCTGAGATCCTCTAAGCTGTGCTTTTGGAGATGGCACCATTACTTCTTGGGGAAAAAAAAAATCAACTTGTGAGCCCCAATTACATTTTTCTAACATTTTACTCAATTATGTGCAAGGCTTATGCTGGGTTTTTTAATTAAGCAACATATACATTAGGAAGAAGACTTCACATGCCGCAAAGCAAATGACTCCCAAATCTTCAGATCTGCTAATTTCTACAAGGAAGCTTCTTCTCCCTTTTTAAACATGGAACTACTCAACAGAATAGTAATAACCTTTTTCTCAAAAAATAATATAAAGAAATCACAAGGAATATTTACTGTCCATAAAGCACCTTTCTGAAAAAAAAAACCGTATGCATTTTTCAGCCCTGTTTAACATCTTATGGAACTAATAGCAATTGGTCTTTCATACATCTCTGTCTTTCTGAAGTCTTTACAGTGTTTTAGTTGTTATTTGCTGAATTGAAAACATAGGCTTTGACCAGAGGCTGGCTGGTGTCATTTGCCTGGCTGCAGATGTCATGGCAGGGGCCAGATTTTCACTACATTACCACAACACAGTTCAAACTGCATCTAATTAGTGGGTACCAAATACTGCTGCCCGCCTTCTCTTAAAATCCCAGGAAACAGCCACGGGTAAACCTTTCACCAAAGCAGCACATGATGAAGTTGAATTTTCATCAGCTACCTCAGCTGGTCCCTCTCAGCCCCCTGCACCAACATCTGGACCAGCTGCACACCCTTCCCTGGAGAGCCACGGTGGCCAGGCTGAATGTGATGGGCATAAGCCAACCAGGTCGCTCAACAATTTTGTCTTTCCTAGCTCTCTGAGAGGCAGTTCTTCCTCCCCCCATTCAGAGAATGAAGAAGCTACGGTGGCAACCTCCATGTGTTTGATGTTCCCTTCTTTCCACAAACACCATGTGCTGCCTTGCAACCCCCGTGTATCTCCGGCCTCCCATGGGAACCTGTTCATGTCAAATTGTGAGTACTTCTGGGGCTTGTGAAATGGCAGCAATGATTATGGTGACCTGAAGCTTTGCAGAACAGTGAGCAATGTTAAGCCATGTTATGCTAACCATGTTAACAAGCCATTATATATCGTCCCCGTCCCTCAACTGCAAGAAGTGTTGTGTGAAACCCCCAGCAGAACAACCAAAAGAGGGTCACAGATCACTTTTGCAAGGTAACATCTCTAACGAGGGAAGCCATCCCTTTGCCCCACACATGGAGGGAGCTGCAGGAGGGAGAGGACAACTGAACGGACATGCAGATATAAAGAAAGCTCAACAATGTGGGCAAAAAGATAGAAAGGAGGAAACTGGTGTTCTTCAGCTTGGGAAGAGAGGACTGGAGGGGTATGTCTGCCAACAGTGTTGGCAAATGGGGTTGGGGAAGACAGGACAGATATAATTTCTCATATGTTAGGGTTTGATAACGGAGTGCTAGAGCTAAAAGGCTTCTAAGATATTTTTATTTAAGTAAAAAACTAAAAGCAGCAGCAAGAGTTCTCTCTTGGGCTTAACAACTGCTGAAGCCTCATCCAAAGTGTCTTGCTACTGGCTAAAACTTCTGGAGCTGTTTCTGCAGGCCCCTGTGAGCACCTCCTTCTGCAGCAGCTTCCCTGGCACCCTCCTCTTCAGGAGATGCAGCCTTCCTCATCCCCCCTCCAGCCACATCCTCCACATCTCCTTCCCACCACTGCTGGTTCTCACAAAAGTCCTGTTCCCAAAAGACAAGCTCTCCCCTCGAGAGATTTCTTCCCAATGCCAGACTTCCACTTTGGGTCAATAAAAGCTTGGTCCATGCTATGTAGGAGTAGGAGTCCTCGAAATAATCATCACCAGCCGCAGAGCTGACACAACCCGAAAGCTGCTTTTATGGGATCCTATCGAAACGCAGCCATCAGAGGTGATGGTTTCCTGAAGAGGAGACCATTCAGTCCCAGGCTTATCGACATAGCAGGGCTGGGGGTGAGTTCGGGAGCCATAAGAAAAAGAACAGCAGATGCTGGCAGTGGATGCTGAAGGGTTTTTTGGGTAAACTTGAAATTTCATGGTAACCACAAGAGGACTGAATCCTTCTCTGAACACCTCCTCATCAGAATCCAAAGATACTTCAAACAGCTCCATGAAGGGAAAATGAGTAACTTCATATATTCCTAATCAGAACCTGCTTTCATGTTAGTGCTAGGCAAAAAAAGGTGTGAGGTTTCCAAATGACAATGCCACAGCAGTAATTTAAGATAACTGTATGTACAGCCCTACAATAATGTACGTAGAGCTACAGCAAACACAGCTACCTACTCACAGTATAATATCAGCATATGTTTCATAAAAATCAGTGATTTGAAAATCTGCCTCCCAGGGCTGTTGTAAGCCTTAATTTAACCCTTGAAAAGCCTCAGAGGAAAGAGGCTTCACAGTGTTTTCATCCCTTTAGACATAAAAGTGGGAAAAAAAACCCCAAACCACCAACTGTGTAAATCAAACAAGTAGTAGTCAAGTCACCCAACATTTTCATTTGGACGTGAAACCATTTGGATTTTTATCTGTCATTCATGTGCAAGACAAATAACACTATGCATGTATACTGTTCCTTCAGGGGATTAATAAATCCTCCAAACACCTACACTGCTCATGATCAGCCCTGTGGAAATGATATTACAAATTGTCACAGCAAAGAGATGTATCAGCCATCTTCATGAGAAATAAAACTAAGTAGCAGTGCACAATGTGAGTTTAGTTATTTAGTTGATCTGTCTGCAATTGACCAATTTTCTGCCCCTGAATAAGAAACATATAACTATTTTTAGGTCAAACACTAACAATTGGGGCTACCTTATATTATGGGTGGGAAGACAACAGATCAGTTTTTAAACAGCGAAAATAAGAAACTCGTGTTTCAGTCATATTGTGACTCAAAGCCAAGAGAAGCCAAGAAATTCAAAGATATTGGCTAACTCCCACAGAACTGCTTGAAAAGCCAACTTTTAGCCCCAGGTGAATTTCTTCAGCGAGTTATAAGTCTTGGCTTTTAAATATTACTTGCTGACACAACCTTAATCACAATGCTGCAAAAGCTGTATGTACATAATAATAATGTTAAACTAAATGTTTCCAGTGTTCAGAACTTTTCAGGACTCCCGCAGATACCCTTGTCTGAAATAAAATATTTAGGGAAGAGCAATTTAACTTGGATATAGTGACTAAAGGTAGCATATGCAGCACTGGTTGTGTCTGAATATCGAATAAAAAATTCAAAGGTCAAAATACAGAGTAAGAACTCAATTCTGATGAGATGAGAATAAATATTTGTCCATCTGCAATGCTCTGCCAGTTAAATGTTAGTGCTCAGGGCAAGGACCATGTACCACGACTCTTGGGGTCTTTGTCTCAGTCTCACACAGGTCTGTTCCCAGTGCTGGAATTATTATAAAATACTCTGAAACCCCTGCTTGAAGGGTCCTAGGTGCAAAGCATTACTGGGATAGACTGACATTTTTAAAAAGCTTAAGAGATTTCCCCCAAACAAGGAGACTGTCAGGCCAGGATTTTCTCCTTGTCTGAACAGGACTGAAAAAGCTGCACCCCGTTGCACTGATACTCTACCACTGACAGAGCTGGGATTTGCACGGTCATACAACCAGGGAAAGGCTTTGCACCCCAGCACTGACAATTTTCTGAGCACTCTCAGACCCCTGGGACTTTACTGGGGTCCTGCTTCCCAAATATTTCTGAAAAACGAGATTTCTTTTTAATTGTACTATAGCATTTCTCATGCCAAAAACATCTGCGAAAGGCAAGAGCTGGCAAAAAAAGCACCAATTTTTTTTTTCACTCTCTTGTACATTGTTTGAAAAAGGTTTAAAGCTAAAATAAACTTCTCTGAAGCAACGTGCCGTTCATAGACAATGGCAGCAGCTGCAGATAGCAGAGGTTCATTCCTGTTTATTATATTCATTAAAACTGAAGGGAGAACTGTGGCAGCACCAACTTAATGGTCATTTGAACATAATTATTAAGAGAGCATTGTTCTTTGGAGAGATGCAAAGTGTCAGACGGAACTTCACACCCTTGTCATAAAACCCCCACTTATTTCCTACCATTAATTGGATAAAATGGGCATTGTAGGATCGGAGGTGGAGGGAAACGGGTTAATGAGCGTGCGTAGGAGGCAAATGACACTGGAAACTCGGTTGTCTACAGAGAGTGGGCAGAGGAAACAAAATCAGATGTGAGCAAATTTCTGGAAGGGAATCGAGTCGGCAAAACTCATGAGACAGCACTTTGTGTTCTGATCATCCTCGAACAGTACGAAAAGCAAAACTCTGGCCAGTTTGCACATGTGTTTCAAACAACAAGTCGAGAGAGAAACAAAACCAGCCATGAATCAAGGAACTGTATCGACAGCCACAAAGCAAACTCCTTTTGGAACCCAGCCACATCCTTGCATCCTACAGCGTGCACCGTGCAGGCGTTCGCATGGCTCCTTTTGCTGCCATGAAACTCCCTCCACCTGGCTAAAAGTTGGGGCAATTCCTCTCCGTAAGCCCCAGTGAACCCCTTCAGGGCTCTCTGTCAGTCTGTCTTTTCTTTAGTTGTCGTTCTCCTTTCCAAATCGATGTTGACTGCCTTGCAATGGTTGTCTGATATTAAATGTGGACTTAGTTCTCGCTGCTCCCTCTAAGCAGGCTCGATGCCAAGAGCAGCACGTGGGTTGGACTCCATCCCCTCCACATGCAGGCTGTGGGCAGAGCTGCTTTTTGGGGTCAGTGTGTGAGCTCCTGTGGCTGTGCCTGAAATCTCCATGTCCTTCCATGGGCAGGCATGGATGGTAAATCATTTCTGAGTCTATAGGCCACCCCTCAGCTCTTCCACCAGCCAGCGCTCTCCGATGGGTATGGTGGACGTATCTATGGGGCAGCAGCATGGGAATGCATGTCCAGACCAAGTGCAACACCGTTACTCTGTACAGACCATCACATCCCACCCCCCATGGTTCAGGATCTGTATGTGAACCCTGAAGTCCATTCCATGCCCTCACCTGCCCAAGCGCAGATCTGCAGCACGTTACATGCCAGAGCGTTGTATGGGGCTACAAGCTCAACCAGGAATCCTGCTCCCTTCTCAGCCAGGACCCCCACTGATTTCTGTGAATGTTTTATGCTTCAGGGAAGGAACTGTTGAGTTGTTCCTGGGCTGTAAAACTTATTTTCCTTAGCTGCTAAAAAAAAATGGCCTTTCAGACTTGAGCTGGCCAACACCAACCCCCATTCCATAGCTATTCCCAATCTTCATTGGTATATAACTGCAAAGGCAAATTATTAGACCCTTTGGAAAAATACATTCTACCTTTCAGCAGAAAGAACAGTGATTCTTTAACAAAATGTACTCCCTTTTTCTGAGACTGACCTTCCTTTGTACAAAGCTGTGAGTCTTTTCCTGTAAGTACCAGGGATTTTTGGTACAAGGATAATTGGTCTCACCTTTCACTCTTATATTAGCTGATAATTTTTTTTTTTTGTTTAAATTTACTCCTGCTAGTCCTCATGCATAACCAGTTTGTGCATCTAAGTCAAAGACATCCAAAACCCCCTTCTTCAGCCTGGTCTCCCACTGAATGATGTTTATATGACTGTGCTGCCTGCCTGCCTGCCTAATTGCCTTCTCAGCCCTTCCAGGAGTTTCAGAGCAGTTGGATAATTTGAGCTTAATGGGGGGTTGGAGTCTCAGAGGTCACAGCTGGAGCTCTAGGAGGGCTTCCAAGCCCCTCTGAATGACCACTGTGGCCCCTCCTGACATTGCTCTGTGATAAAACCTATGCATGCACCATTCCCCCCTTTGCTGCTGATCCCCCAGCTCCACTGCAAGGGGAATAGGCTGTCCCCAAACAGGTCCCGCAGCAGATGGCTAGAGAGCCAGGACTGCAGGTTGGCTCCTTAGGTGCTGCAGAAAATCTGATCAAATATAACTTTTGAGTCTATATTTGATTTGGTTTTATCTCGTCCAGCAGTTCAGACTGCACGGACAAAACCCTGTTTGCTCCAGCAAACCGAGGGAGGAGGATGCATTCCTCCACTCAGCTGGTGTTACAGGGAACCTAGCCGTAGTCGCTACTTTTGGCCTTCTTGCTAGATCTCAGGAAGTCATTATATGTTATACAACTAATTAACTGCGCTACAAATGCCGGGTGATCCCTAATTCCTTGCTGCCTTTTGCTTACTGGGTTGGGTGTTGACAGTACTTGGAGCAAGAGACCCACACGTAGAGTGTAAAACTAAACCAAAAGCTCTGGTTAAGATTCAGATTTGAGGAAATTTTAGATTGCAGTCCAAATTTTGTGCTTTGAGCTGCTCTGTAGTCTGTGTGTTTCACAGCACAGGGGAATAAGAGTTCTTTTGCCATGATTCTTTCATACATGAAGAAGTGGGAAATTCACCCCTCAGTCCTTTTGAAAGCACACTCTGTGCGCAACGCCCCAAATAATGCTTCTGAAGGCAGCAATAATGCTGGAAAATTTCCAGTCTCAGACAAGGGCATCATCTATAAAACAATTTCAAGGTGACTAAAGCTTGCTGGAGTAGATATGTACCCGTCTTCCCAGCCAAATGCCATTCTCAGATTGCATGTTATGGTCTCCATTGAAATTAATACAAGTTCTTCAGTGGCATCCAAAAATCTCTCAATGACTTTGTGAAAAGCAGAAATTTATCATATTTATTTTACACTATTTAAACCATCTTGCTCACAAGCTAACTAAATTGTGTGCAAAGTTGAATGGGAACTTACTGCCAAAAGCAGAAGTGGGTTCAAAAGTGAACGGACAAGTTCACAGAGGACTGGTTCAGTGGTGTCCACATCTGGTCTCGCTACGTTGGTGACTACTGCAAACTGGCGATGTTTACGGGATGAATGAGCATCTAATTTCCTGCGCTCTTGTCTAAATATCCACTCCTGGTCATTACTAGACACAGGGACTGGGTTAGATGGACCTTTTGCTCGCTACCTCTAGGGATATCCTTGTGTGCAGTAAAGTGAGCCCTGATGGATGTTGTCTTAGTCAGATGAGTTCATGACTTCTTACCAGAAAAAAATTCAAAGAAAAATCTGAATTTAGGGTTCACCTTCAGCACAGGTAGTGAAGGGAATATTCTTCAGACTATCATCTGAATTCCCACCAGTAAAATAGTAACATTTTAATTTTCTTTTTTTTTTTTATTTTATCTACATGTCATAGCCAAGAGGCCTCTGGGTACTTTGAAAACTGAATTAAAATTTTAATAATGTATTAATAAACTGAGTGAAGGAGATGATACAAAATTCTTCAGTAACTCACACATTCCTCCTATTGACTTAAGTAAAAAAGGACTACGTTTTAGAGAATAATTTCAAGAAAAATGTTATTTCATTCCCTTTTCTGAAGATAATGTGTGGGTTATTGAGGATTTTTGTTCCTTTATCATTGTTTATTCAGATAGTATTGCCGTTTTAATCCAATTTAAATACAGTGTGTTTTTCTTTAAGAATAAACCTGTTTACATTACATTTAAAATCTTGACATCTTTTACGTGA
Organism: Theristicus caerulescens; assembly: GCA_020745775.1. Taxonomy (NCBI): domain Eukaryota; kingdom Metazoa; phylum Chordata; class Aves; order Pelecaniformes; family Threskiornithidae; genus Theristicus; species Theristicus caerulescens. Next base: position 120,272,155 of record CM036559.1, on the reverse strand, counting down.
GACTTAAGCAATCTATTTCTATAATTTAAATTAAACACAAATGGCATTCAGGCAGTGCATGCTGTTATTGAAGTTTTAAGAAAGTAAAACAACAGGCTTCGGGGAAGTCACTTGCTGAGCACCTGGAACAAGAATTTGCTGAAGTGATAAACCAGCTCTTGACAGCTGCAGCTTGTTCTGCAGGTGCAGAAAGCACTTCTTCTTCTCTCAGTTCCTTCGGCTTAGTTCAGTTCAGTAATTACTTCACTCAATGCTAAGATATCACTTGAGAATTAAAAAAAAAAGCAAACCAAGTTTTCCTCTCTAGTCTTGGAATAAAAACTCTGTACAAGATGTTTTCACTCACTAGTTCAAAACTGAAGGACAAGATGGCCTGAAATAATCTGTCCAATCCCGTTCCTAAAGATGGTTTTCCTGTCGTTTAATACATCATAGAATCATAGAATTGTTTAGGTTGGAAATGACCTTTAAGCAGTTTTAAAAAAATAGATTAGTTTTGACATACTTATTCTTGAATTATCTATCATATTCAGTTAATAACAGGCAACTTAATATCATGGTGTTCTAAATTTATTTTTGTATTCCGACTCCATGCACATGCAATTTGATAGAAATTACCGGAAAACTTTCAATAATAAAAATGGTTTTATTTCATGTTATCTATTATAGATAACATTAAAATTTGAATATATATGTGGTAAAGTATGCTATGCCTTCAATGTGTATGTATTATATATCCTCTAAATTGTTAAAACCACCCCAATTTTACTGTAAAATCAATTTTTAGCTGCAAATCAATATATCTTATTTGTTATGAAACAATAACTTCAACTTTTCCTTTGGAAAATATCTAAATTACACAAAGCAAACCAAGACTTAAAAGGATTATTTAAATTAAAGTTATTTACTTGCTGATTTAAATCACAATTGTGACCGGTACTTTAACTCATTCTGTCTTACTTGTATACATTAATAATGGCATACCTTTAGCTCATAAATGAGGCCCAATTTCCAGTGCAGCCAACAAATACATAAGATGAAATTTATAAAAAAACCCAACCAACTGAGCTCAAAATTGTTGTGTCTTACTTTCTACCACTGGCTATGAAAGAAATCTTTGAAGGAATTAATTTATGTTAATACTAAAAAATATATGAGGAATAAAAATTATACGGTTGATTTTATATTAAAGTTTAAAAAATGAAAATGCAGAAGAGGGGAAAACAATGTTTTCAAATGTATTTGGGGAAGGCGGAGATGCTGGGGTAAGGAAAAAAGCTCTACACAGACTTTGCTTCTGTTGCACAGTGTTGAGAGTCAACTCACACAGGAAGAAGAAAAGGTGGGGATTTTAAAAAGTATTTCCCCACCGAAAAGCTTTATAATCTAGAAATGCGTGCATGAGAATTTAAAGCTGCTACATCTTTTTCTTTCACTGTTTCATAAATCACTTGGCCCTGATCTCACAAACACTTCTTGCTTCCTTACAACTTGCAGCACTTTTTTTTTCAGGGCAGCTGCAAAATCTGTAACTCCAAAGTCATCGAGGCGTTCACTGCACTTTGAGGGGTGAGGGGAGGAAGGAGAGGGGAATCCGTTTGCTTTGAAGCTCTGTGCTCCAGAGGATGCCACCCCCTTCCTCGCTGGCCTATCTCTTAAGCCTGTTAAAGGGTACTAAAAGAACTGTCAAAACTTCCAGTGCAGTGCGGCAGCACTTACTCCAAATCCCATGAAAGTAACTAGTCTGGTGTGATAAAACAAGCTAGAAACAAAAATGCTCTTAGTTAAATTGAGCTGAGGTTGATGACGCTTCACGTTGGCCCCTGTCCAGGCCACAAACATACCACCCTTTCCTGCAAGCGCTGGTGATTATAAAGACGACTCTTGAACCACCTAGTTTGATCTTCTGGTTTATCATTGCCCAGATCCTCCCACACTGACCCCAAAGATTTCAGTTCATTGGTGTCCTCAGGAGAGACTGGCATGTGCCCCAGGTAGAGGACAGAAGAAAGTCAGATGCTGCTGGTGGTGACTCCTGAAATGACACCTTCCCTCGTGACTGCATGATTCAAAAAGCCACTTGTATGTTCTCAGGCTTGCGCATCAAGTGTGAATATCATAGTATTATTTTCATCCATCTCCTCATCCCTGCTATAATGTCACATACACATTATGGTCACCAGGTTGCAAGGTGGTCCCTATAGCACTCAGGAGGTAGACCCATCTAGCAGACAGATATAGCTCAGGGTTAGAAATAAAACATAGTATCAAGAACAAGCAGTGTCTAGCAGATGGGAAAATCCATCACAAGGGAAAAGATAGCCATTGCATGGGTTAAAAGTGGGAAAATATTGCCTCTTCCAAACACGTACTCAGAATTGCCCAGCAGGAATTCAGGAGAGGAAACGCATGGGCAACTGCAAGCATTCACAAGGCAAAGGATAAAGCCCCAAAAGTCACAAAAATATGTAGAAAACCAAAGGTAGCTACCGCACAACCAATTTGGAATTTTTTTACTGGCCTCCTGGGATATATTTGCACAAAGATCAATTTTAGGTCATATTTTGCCTCCTTTTTCTGCTCAAAACTTACAGCTACAATGACAGGCAGAAATCAAATGCTTCATGGCATACTTTGTAAATGCAAGATTCAACTCCAGTTTACAGAGCCAGGATTTAGTAGGTTTCCTTTGCTCCTCACACCTCCCTATGGCACCTCCAGATTAGATAACAGTGCTATCTATGTTAGCTATGCTAACGAGAGGCTGACTTAAAGGTAAGGTGAAGACGCAGCATTGCCTGTGTTACAACAGCCAGCACAGCATGACAACGAGTTCAGTGCACGTTGGGAATTCAAGGCCTCAGTTTCTCATGGAATCGCTCTAGGGACTGGAGCAAAAGGCTGTAGCCTTTAGGATTAAATCCCAAGTGCTGACAACACCAGCATCCAGCCTCACTCAGGAGGGTTTGGCAGAGGAGAGCGCAGGTCCTCGGAAAGCCATGGGATCACCACCACTCTCCTCTAGCAGCATGTAGACCTCTTTTAGCCCCCATTAAAAACCAAATGCAATTATATGCTCTCCATAGCATAGTACCATGTTGTTCCTCCTGTTAAACAACACTTGAAGCCTGGCCGCTGGGTTGAAGCCAGCCGGCAGCCTTCCACCTCGATCAGCAGGCAGCACGGCACGCTTGGGGATGCGGCAGGCCACACCTCAGCACAGCGGGGCTTTGGGTCGTAAAGTGAAATTAAATGAGCTAATTAAGGAGGCTCTTTGGTTTGTTTCATGGAAATTTAGAAGGCACCTCTGCTTTCTGCAAAGCTGGAATTATGTACATAAAAGGGACAGTGCCGGTATCCCTGTATTAAATAGTGCACTGGCCATAAAACAAAGAAATCAATGCATCTTCCACCTTTTTATAGGGGAAGCAGAAGTCTCTTAAAAGTGTAGTTAGAGTTGTTGTGGGGAGGGCAAGAGGGCGGTTTTACCACTGATGTCATTGCCAGCACAAGCCTTTTATGGTCATGACTTAATAGTTGTCTCTCTGCTTCAAAATCAACAAAGAGCCAAGAAAAAAGGCTCGCTTCCTCCTTGGGAAATGGGTGCGCGTTCAGGGAGGAAGCTGTCTTCCTGTTTTCTCCATAATTGCAGCTTTGCATGGTTTTAGCAAGTTCCACAACTTTAAGCCTCTTCCATATGGAACGTGTTCCTCTAAACATCTGGCTCCTTTTTTATTGCAGTGATAAAACAGATTTATTTTCTACAAACCATATAAAATATTACTTTCTCAGTGTATGATCTACCGTGCCTTTAAAAGTAAAAAATATACAAAGAGATCAATAGACGCGCATGTTTTTCTTTTACTAGTGACAAAATCCTTTTTTAAAGACGACTCAAGGATTAATTTTGAAACTGGAAAGCAAGAACGTCTGGACACCTGCATTTATTATCTCCATGTTTCTCGATGCAAACCAATGATACAAACTCAGATCTAAAATGAACTATAAATCCAGCCAAAGTACATTTCTTAGATCCAGGTCAGATTTGAACACGTATCTTTCACACTGGTTCTTAGCCTATACCCATCGTCTTGTAACTATCACTGGAAGAGAACGAAATGCTTTCATTAGTTTAGAAGTCATCTTTCTAATTTGCCTGGATGATATTAGAAAAGAATGGCTCATGCCAAGACATTCAGAGGGCTATACGGTAACGAAGAGAAGAGCATTCGTTGATTATCTAATGGCAGTCTGGCTGCAATGTCAAATTTCAGTGGGCAGGGCACTCAAGCAATAAACCAGGAAAAAAAGCCATTATAAATCAACAAAATGTCTTGGCTTCCCATTCCATTAGCTGTTATTTTTAGATGTACCGCATGCATGGCTAAGCCACAATGCTGCAGAGTGCTCTTCCAGAAGTTTTAATCTTTTCTCTCTTCAGTATTTCACCTGCTGCTGCCTGAAATGACACAAACGTTCACTGCATGCAACAAGCCTAAAAATGGGCTATAAACAATATTGTGAAAGATCTGGCCAACACTCGCTACAGGGATGTAGTCCAACAGTGGCTTCTTTAGAGAAGTGGAAAAAAATAAATGAGTCATTTTCTAGATGCTTTAACAAATCCTGAATTGAGCAAAGTCTGGCTTTGTGCATCAAAAAATGGTGATGCTTTATACCTCTGCTTGCAGCTTTATACCAGCACCATTTGAAGACTTTCGTGGCCTGACAAGCCCATCTGCCCCTGTGGGAAGGGACTGATGAGGGGAAAAATGACTAGGGGTGGGTTGTTTATTTGGGAGAAAAGTGGGGGTAAGAAACAGTGATGAAAAGGGTGGTCAAGAAATGGGAAAAGGCTTCATAAGACATGCGAGCTGTGTGAGTGGTGCTGTCTGGAGGTCCTTGTGGTGCATCCCTGTGCCAGACCACCACAGCCTAAATCAGTACAATCAACCCAACTGGCTGTCCTCACCATACCACACGTGCCAGACGTGCTCTTGCGGTCAAGAGGACCAGGGCTGGGGTGCCTCTCACCAGCGGGACAACACCTGGATGGGACGGATTGAGCATCCTGGTACCACCCTGTCAGTGCCCTTTCCAGGTCCATCTCCACTAGCATCCACCACCTCCTAACAGAAAGTTTGCTGCAGAGTGTTAAGGACAGAGAACACAGCTCTTCATTTAAATGAAGACTGTATCCTTGAACATGCAAGGGTTAAATTTGCATCTTGTGGGTCTACAGTCAAAGCCAAATCTGGGCCACCCAGACTAGAGACTGACTTGAAGCTGAAGTGAAATCAACTGCTCTGTGCCATTGCTCAACCCAAGAGAGGAGTAGCTGTAACCCTAAACCAGCTCAGGAAGGGCTAAATGCCCTGTGAGAGGCACAGGTCCTATCACCGCAGCTGAACCAAGGGTCTGCCTTCACATCAGATGAGAGTCTGTGCATTTTTAGGGCCTGATGGTGGCACAGCCACAAGTCACCGGTGCTCCTCAGGCCTGCCTGCTCTCACTCCCCTGCTGAAGGAAGGAGACAGGGCAGAGACTCAGCTTTGCTCCTCCACCGTCACGTGCCAAGGAGGATCCCTGATGACAGGGCTTACGTCCTGCCTGGAGGGGTCACAGTCACTTTACTCAACATAAAGAAATTTTCTTGCAAATACTTGGTTTTCTTTGGTGCCTAACAGTTCCCGTCTAATGCAGCAGGATAATGTGAAAAGTAATTCACTTGAAGTAAATAACACCCCTTTCTCCTTAAAATAGCATTTGCTACCTTCTCCACATAACTAGCTTTCTTGCAAAATGAATGTATATATTGCATGAAAGACTTATTTAAAACCATTAGATACCCTCTTACTAAACACACCCATTTTTAAAACTACCTCAAATTTACTTAATTTCTGAGTACAGTCCAGGAAGCTGCTGGTGGAAAATTACCAGACCTGGAGAGACCTCATTACAAAGTTTATGCCTGTATTTGTCATAATCACTTCAGATATCAATGCTACTTCTTCTGATGTCCACCGTACCTTCTGATAAAGGTATATGCAGGATACCCAGAAGAAACACACCTACACATTAATGGTTTTGAATCACCAATGCTTAGAGCCTTGTTTCCATGTGAAATAAGTGAATGTGTAAAACCACACATAAAATTACTCTCTGAAATGTAATATCTTATAATTTATTTGAATCTCAAACAAGCACGGCTGTTGGGAGAGCAGCTTTCTTGCTCTTGCTATCCCCCACTCGAGAGACAACGGGCAGAGAGAGATTTCCATCTGTTGTACAGGGCACACAGCTTTCTCGCAATCTGAGTTGGAAACCTCCACTGTGAGCAGAGAGGAATCACCCGGGTTGTGTGTTTCGGTTTAGACTGCACAATTTTAACCATCAGCTGCACTGGAGAGGTAGCACTAATGTTCCTGACCCACTCTCAAAGGCAGATGTGCATGCTCCATTTAATTAACAAGAAGTACAGATTTAACTCCTGAATCTCCCCTTCTCAAACCAGGGAATTTCCTGAAATCATACAAATGTTTCCTACTTGACACGAAGCTTAGATCCCAAGAGAAAGCCCAAGTCCTCTTTTTCCTCTCCTTTGTCCTCAAGGCCCAGCACCGCCTTGAGTCCCAGGGTGGTTTATGCATTTCAGAAGCAAAACTACGTGTGTCATCCTGAGAAGAAACCTAAGAAGAAATGACTCAGCTTGGTGTTCCAGTGCGCCAAGTCCTTGCTAGCTACACCTGCAAAAGACCTGACCTAGCAGACGAAAAGTGATCCTCCTAAACATAAGCAGCATTACCATAAAAAACAAACAAACAAGAAACAACCAAAAAAACAAATGGAGAGCTATATTTTTTGTGTGTCGCTGTGTTACTTTAGGTGAGGCAGTTCCTAACAACTAGGGACAAGGTAGGTGGCATTTCCAGTTCAACCCCAGTTTGCATAGCATGAACGCGGGTAGGTCTTTCAGGTTCTCCATGCTTCATTTTACATTTGGGCAACCTTGCTCGGAGGGGTGTCATGCTGATTAACTCATCAACATTAGGAGAGAGCTTTGTATTCCTTGGATAAAATGGGGAAGTGGGAGCATGCCGTTATCATGTCTGGGTAATGAAGTAAACAGTCCTCAGCTGGTGTCAATGGCAGGGAATAGCTGGTGTATGTAGAGCATCTGTTATATAAACTGGATCTCAGAAGCCTGTAGAGTCAGATGCTATAAATCACTTCACTGTATTTGGGATGTCTATTTTAATTCGTGTTCAGTGAAATGCAGTTAAGAAACTCAGTTTAAAAAGCTGGATCCTGAGTCTGCAAATGCAAAAGGAAAGCCAAGTGTCTGTGAAATGAAGCCCTCCACTTCACTAGTGCTTCATGTTTCCATAGTACCCGCAACAGTGAACTGGGTTTTAAAGCTGAGTGAAGCGGCTGCCCAAGACCCTGATTTCTGAACATGTAGGAGAGTTTGGATGGACCACATGAGCGGAAACCCAGCTGGTGAGACAACATCCAGCTGACCAAGTAACCGAGACGTTACTGCGTGGAAGAGGTCCCTGAGAGCTGTCACAGCCTTTCCCTGGCCTAGGACCAGCATTGCCCAAGCTCCTTCTGCGAAGCATATCATGGAGGAAGAGAAAGGCCAGCGTCCCCTCAGCAGAGGTGGATGATATGGGCCTCACTGAGACACAGGGAGGAGCAGGAGCCAGCTTTGAGGACACATGCCCCAAAGAACCCTTGAGAGGGCTACAGAAAGGGTGGCAATGGTGAGGCTTGTATTAAGCTTTGTCATTTTGACATCCTGCCTTTGCTGCTTCCCAGTTCCCTTTCCCATACCTAAACAGCTCTGCAGGTTGTGCTGACATCTAGCATGGGATTCAACCTCCATCCTTGCCCCGGGACTACAGTCCTTCAGTCAGTGGGGAGAGAAGCAGCTTCCGAGAGCAACTCAACCCACCCAAAGGCCAGGCCAGGCACTTTCTGAATGTGCTTGCCTCTTTCTACTGTCTGCAGAGATAGCCTAGGTAAGTAGCTGAGACAAATTGCCCAAGTTTCTAATCACTAAAATAAAGTCAATCCCTCTTCCCAGGGATGCTGAGGGGAAATCTGGCTTCACTGAAATTCATGGGGTTGCAATGGGCAGGGATTGCTTTCATCCCTGTCTGGTGCTCCACACTTCGTTACTGTTCAAGTACAGAGCTTGACTTAAATCAAGCAAGATACATTCTGTGCTGTTGCAGGCAATGACTGACTGTAGTTTTACCAATTCCTTTCCCTAGCAGACCAAAGGTTTTTATTCAAAGTGCTAAATCCCTCCTCAAATTAGCTGCTTTGGTGAGAAAAAAAATGGCTTTTTTAAACACTCCAGGATTTTATGAATGTAGGCAAATTAAAGCACCTTAAAATAAAGCCCACAGAGTCTAAGGGAAGTCTGGAGGGCAGTCTAAGTGCAACATGCTGAAAAGTTGTGTTGTTTTTTTTTTCTCCTCAATCATTTTACTAGTTAATCTTCCTGGGAACAGACTGATATTTATGCATCCCATGAGAGAGTGGAGTTGTCAGGAATCCAAATGATACCAAGGGATAAGGTTTAAGGAACTCTACCATTAGCCATTAAATGGGAGGAAGTGGCACAGTTCTTTGGTGATGGACTTTGCTTTTCTTCTCTTGTAGATTTTATCTGATTTTCTCCACATTAAATGGGTAAATGTTATGAATTGTCTGTGGGGAAAATAAATGACAAGCTCAGAGGATGATCTCCCATCACTAAGGCCTAGAGGAAAGTTTGTGGCCATCATGGCTGTATGGCATCAAACAAAATGACAATGTTCTATTAGAAAAATAATACATGGAAAGGGCCAAACACCACATTTTCCATACTAGCTTCCCCTGACATTCTCATGGCTCCCAGCTGGCTCCCAGCATTGCTCCACACTGTGCCGTGCAGGCTCACCAGCACAGATCTCCACCAGCCTGGGCACCGCTCTCCTGCACTCTTTTCCATTGCTTGCTTTTCCTCTGGTTGCCAGGTATATTAAACTGCTATTAAGGCAAGGGTTTAGAAGGCAGAAGATCTGAGTTTATTTCCTTGCTCTGCACTAACTCTTTGTGCAACTTTATGGACAACCCATATACCCGTGTATCTACTAGGAAATTAAATACCCCTGGGGTTGTTCTCTGGTGTTCACCACCACCAACACGCCACAGACCACATCCAAATCATTACACTCCTCTAACTTCCAAAGTAGGGTCTGAACACACATTCAAATTTTCTAGTGGGAATGGTGAGCTGTGCCAGTGAAATGTTTGAGTTGGTTTGAGACAGAAATCAACTGTGGGCCATTCAAACAGGTAATCACATTTCTACAGGCAATTATGTCCCACTACCTTGGGATATGATTGTGTCACCACTTTTTGTGGTGCTGGGTCTCTGGCTCTCTGCACTCCATCTGTCAGTGAAGGATCATAGCAGTTCTTTCCCTATGACATGGAGTTAAGATGTCATAATATGTCATCTCTCTGCGACAGAAATAATCACAGATAGGAAAGATCAATATGAGTATAATCTTAAGAAATGCTGTATTCTTCCAGCATGCCTCTGATTTATTCTATCCAATGTGTCAACAAAGGCTGCTATGCATCTTGCAGTTTTGGCCCCAGAGGTGCAAAGCACTGATAGTATGCAGCCCTTTGGAAACAGCTCAAATAAAAGCAAGAGTGTGCCCTGACACAGTACTTTGCATCTCACTGTCTCAGAGTATTTGATACCCTTATCTGCGATGTATAGAGCCTTGTTCCACAAATGGTCCCAATGGAAGTCAAGTGACATTCAACACACCGCGAACAGACAGCTCAGAGTTTGGGTAGGCTCTAACATGCCCAACATGCTGAGATGGATGAACACAACTCTATTCATATACAGGAAAAGGCAACGTTTGGCCAGCTGAATTGCTCCAAGGACTCTACTGATGGCATTGCCTAGGTCTCGATTGAGTAAAGAAGGAGTTAGGATACTACAACGATGTGTTTACAATCTGGAGCTGGATCCTACCACATGGGTCAGCTGAGCCATGGTAACTCACCTTGCACGTACTGGAAGACTGCAGCAAGGTAATTTGTCCTAGTTTAGCCTGTAATTAACTGGGGTTGAAATAAGTCTTTTACATTGGCTCCAGGCTAAGAGCGTGTATGCACATGGAGAACTCCACACCTCAGCTAAGGTGTTGTGGCTTCAGTCACGGTAATTTGGGCCTAAATCTGACCATAGCATCTTTCGAACTAGATCCAAGTAGAAACTGCCATGCATAATGGGTAAAGTTTTTGCCTAAGTTCCGTGGAAAATAAATGGGACTTGCATTCATATGTTTCTTACTCACCAAGATTTATCCTGATTATTACCATTTCATTGGCTTCCACAGAATTATTATTAATTCACCATAGCATATGTCGGAGAAAAATCAGGAGCGCTGTCTTCCCCTAATATTTCTCAGCTACTAAATCATTGGTTTTAAACTCAGAAAGGTAAGAGGCAGAGAAAATAACTCCTCTGTGAAGAATAATCTACTTGAGGATACCCGTATTTCATAATCCTATTGTAAGTGAACCTCCAGTAAATCAGGATAAAGTATCCATTTAAGTCATGAATGCAGTCCAATCTGAAAGACAGAGGTCTGTACAAAGCCTGTGACAACTCAGGCAGCTCAGTCAGTCTTATTGCTACTCTTGTTGCATGTATATATGCTGCTTTTCCATAGGTCTTTGCTAAAGTTGAAGAATAGTTTGGACATGCATATATGGCTGTGTGAAGTGAGGCCACTCCAAACGGAGTGGATGGGAGCCAGCTCTAGTCCAGAATTACGCTTCAGCTCATGCGTCCTGCTGATCTGCTGACAGCAAGGAGGAAATAAACAGGAGGTGAAAAAGAGCAGACCCACAGAGCAAGGAGGCATTGGAGAAGGAATCCAGCCTCTGGACTGGTTACACATGCAAGGAGCCCTGAGTCTGTCCTCCAGCCACACAAACCACCTGGACAGACCTTGTCAGTTCCTACACACCTACGTTTGACTAGTGCTCTCGGAGAGGCCGATAACAAGATGGGAATGAAGTAGCCACACGTCAAGGGTATGTGCAGAATGCAGCACACTGCTTGTCCATGGCACAGCTGTGGAGATCCAGCTATCAGAGGCACAGAGCTCACCATCAGCCCTCCAGCTTGGTCCCACCTGAAGGCAACCAGGATGCGCAGTGTCTCCTCAAATGTCTGATTGCTTTTCAAGAAGCCCCGTGCCCACCATCACTCCCAAGAGATCACTTTGGCAGCAGGCAGCCAAGAGGGCTGACCCATGGACAGAAGTTGCACTGCTTTAGCTAGGAGGGAACACAGATAACCATTCCAAATGTGCATTACAGAAAGGGTTATACCATATACAAGTTGCTTAAGCCAGGACGTATGTGCAAGCTGACATGTATGGTGAACAACTAGCTGAATAGTGGAGAAAGCCCACTCAGAGCCAAAGCAGTTTAATGGACCCCGGGAAGTGTCTCACCATCACTGAAACCAGGATAAGCTCTGCACACAAAATCAGGCCGAGCTTTCCTTGGGAGGCACAGGGGAGAAACTCCCAGCAGACTGACAAGCACAAGGTCCACAATGCAAGCACCAGCCGCCTTCCCCTGTTCATGCACACACCGATACTCAGATCCTCGGGCAGGGGGATGGACAGGAAGCCCACACCAAGCTCTGCGGTACCTTGGGGAATCCAACATGGGGGCACGGTGGGGTCGTCACCTTGTTAACCCCATACAGGAAAGTAAAATAAGTTAAGTGTGGCTGCCAGAACTGTACAGAGGCATCCTTGGCTCATGAGACCACATCAGAATGTGATCATCTTCCTCTTAGCACCCTCGACATCATTGCAAAACCACTTCTGCACTCCACAGGTCTATTCAGAAAGGAGCCCAGAGATTCATTTCACACCATCATGGCACGGTTGACAACAAACAGCTACTAACACTGAGCGTATTGTGGTGGTGCTTGGCACTGTCTTTCCCAACCTCCTTATCTTCTTTTTCTCTAGTTAAGACAAGGCAACCAGCTCAACCTCATGGTGATGACAACGTCACACTGATGCATGGAGTTATTGTTACAGTCTTCTGTCATGGTCACTGCTTGTCCCATCACACAAAGTGGAGTCTGCATGAACATCAACAAGTGCTTGGAACAGGTTTTCTCTGCACAGCTTGGCTTTCACACAGCTGTGGAGGATGAATTTCTGCGGTCCCTTGAAGGGAAGCAGTGTTCTTCCAAAACAAACAAAAACCTCAAACCAAATGAAACCAAAAAGATGGGTTTTTTTCCCCCTAAGTAAAGCCCAAACTGGAAACTTGCATTGTCATAAAAGAAGTGCTGACTGGTTCCCAAGCAGGTAACAAAAACATTTACCCTCCAGTAAATTGGATCATCTTGATCGTAGAGTAATACAGCACAGCATGCATTTGTTCTCAAGGTCAGGTCCCTCCCTCCAGCATATTTCTGCTCAGGGCAGGCGTAGCATTGCCTTAGACTCCTCCAAACTTTCCTGACAGGTCCCTAAAACTTCAGAGCTATCCAAATGCAATGCAAAGGCAAATACTTCCCCACGCTGGTGTCTGGCTGGCGAGCTGCATGTTAAATATGGCAGAGGCACTGAGCTGAGAGGCGCAGTCCTGCAGAGCACAGCTCCGTTGCCGTTCGGGCACAGCCATCCCCCGGCAGATCCCCACGCCAGGGACACACCGGCTGTCCTGGCCGCCGCACAGAAGACCAGATTCAGCTTCCCAGCTTGCAGCTGGCATCCCTTGGAGCAGGCTGTCGGGGACTCGTGGGCTCTCAGTCCCATGTGCCATTCCCCCTATGTATGGCCCCGCCGCTGCTCTGCATCAGCCTGGGTGCTGCTGCAGCCGGTCACTGCGAGCGGTCGGAGGCAGTGTGCATTGTAAGGGCTGTCAGCACTGCAACCAGTTCCAGTGACTCTCTGTTTGATTTACAATTTCTACATCCTTTCTGAGAAACCTCAATTGTCTATTTAATCCCTTAGCACTGGAGCAAAAGCATTCAGCTGTGCAACCCAGTATAGCAGGCGCAAATTTGATACCCATTAAAGCTGAGGAGTTACCAGGCATAAAAACTCATATGGGGACAGTATAATCCCTGGTGTAATTCCATTCATTTTCGTGTACTAGTGATGAATCTGACACAGCAATCGGGATTTCCATCTCACACCAGCTTCCCACATCCCTTTAGCGTGTTCAGTCGAAGCAATTCCAGCTTCCATTTATATAGGTGTGAGCAGAATTAGGTTTATTCTGCTGATGTTCTGATGTTCCCCTATATGCTCTGGTCACAAGCAGGGACCACAGCTTTACTCCCTCTGTACAAACTTTTCCATACCAAATCGATTTCTTTACAGCCACACCATTTTTAACTCTGCTTACTTCCAGAGTGTGATGGGAGCTGGGTTTAGGGGCAGGCACACAGGGCAATGGGATGAAAAGCTACGCTGTGGCAAGATTCAATTAGGGCACGACTCAACCTTGGTGCACGAGTCAAGCACTGCTCTCTGCAAAGAGCAGAGATGTGCTTCAAAGGACTGCCACACAGAAGGTCCAAAGATGACAACACGGACCTGACGGTTTGTAATACTCTTACCACTGGGTGCAGCTGAGCATGTGTGTCTCTTGTGAAGCTTTATTGTCCAGATAACAAATTACACATCAGGATGTACGAAAGTCACAAGCATTATACCCTCACTTTATAGGCCTGGCACTAATGTATGCATTTGGGTTTAAAGCACTTTCTTGCAAGTTAAAACCCAGCCCTGCTAGAGAATTGGTGTAATTCAATACTTCCTTTGAAAAACCTCCCATAGGAAGATTAGAACAATCTTAGTGATTACAGTCTATCTGGGGTCCACAGATGCCAGTAATCTATGGAAATTGTGAACTCAAAGGATTTATGTCTAAATGTGATTTAAAATCCACTACCACATCTCCATCGTGGTGGGGTTTTTTTTAATGATTTCTTTCTTTCTCCTCTCTCTCTCTTCTTTTTTCCCCCTCAGACCGAATTTCTGTAAGTGGCTGTAATGTCTGTGTCAAAGACAAACAGGCACAAGCCAAATGAGAGCCTGCCTCCTTTGTTGCAGCCGCTGCCCGCAGTGTGCGTGCACCGTCCTCCACGGTAGTTGCAGCAATTGCCCCAGACGGAGGCTCTGCTCTGGAGTCTGTCTGCAGCCCTCTCCCTGATGAAAGGCAGCTGTGGACGGGTTTCAGTTTATTCTGTTTAAAGATCTATCACGGACTCCCACGTGAATGGGAATGTAAAGAGAAGTCACAAATCAAACCTGAAGCGTGCAGTCCACTTAGGCGAACGCTATTTGCACCATATGTTTTGCAGGTTCATTTCATTGGAATAGTAAATTGGTCTAAAATTAGGGCCAGATTTTAGAAGGCAGCACTGAAGATGTGTCCTCTGAGCACGCATGCACGGGAACTCAGCCGAAGGGACAGGTCACTCCCAACCTGCAAAGAGGCAGGGTAAATGGACAACTCCGTGCAGGACACGGGGATGGGTACATCCCATGAACTTTTTGTGTGGGGTGCTTGTGTACGGCTCCTCCAGGTGACTCCTCGGTGCTTGTCTTTGGGACTCTGACCTCGACACCAGCTCTTCCCCATGTGGACGCAGTTTCTACTTCCCAGTGTTGGGTACTCCACATGCAGATCCTCACATATTTAGGTGGACATACAACTACAAATCTTTAGCATAAGCCTTTCAATTACAGGGCTTTCAAACAATGACAACAATAACCTTGTCTTCCCAGCCTGTTCAAATAAACTGTTGCAGATTAAGGGCCTGAGTTTTTGTCAAGTTTAAACAAATACGTAGAGCACAAGAGCTCTGCAGTATTGCATTCCTGTGACAGCCGGCTCCCAGCAGCTCTCCAAGGCAGAGTGACACACTGATGGGATTGCTCGCCCATCAGCTCCTCTCTCACCAGCTCAGAAGATGCAGATCCAGTGGGTCCTTAATCCAACCCAGGGTTTTGGTTTTACAGCTCTGGAACAAGGAGGTTTTGCTTACCCCAAACCTGGCTTCAATTTTATCTCATTTCCATAAATAGCACTAGGAACCTTTGGCAATATTTTGCCACATTTTCCAGTGGAGGACAGGCAAAGACTCAAGGCCAGTGCTATATAAGGGTATCTGAACAGTGTTTCTCCTGCCTCTTTGCACCTATGAGCCTCTCAAGTCTCCTGCCCAGGTGTTTTATCCCCTTCTGCTTTTCAGTCCATATTTTCGAGCTGTCGTTCCCTTGTGTTTCACCTCATTTCCTCCCAGTTTCCACCTCCATTTTGTCACTTAATCATGTGGGCCTCTGTAGCCTCTCATTTGCTTGTGGTAAATCTGGCATCTTTATTAAATCCAGACTGTTTCACTCTGGGGGCACATTTACAGGTAAATCTCCTTATAGGCAGCCACCTCTGACTCAATAGTACATTTAATCCTGCAGCTGTCAAACGAAAGGTGATAAATCATCTACCTCTGATCAAATAAATCCTGCCTCTTTTCGTTCAACCATGATACTTCTCCGGTATTATTGAGGACAGGGTGTTGGCTCGGGCTATGATAGCTACGGACTGAACTTTTCAGCACTTAAAGATCAGCTCCCTTGTCAGCAATATCTAAACTCCTGTTTGTTTAATTTGTGCTGAATTGGGGCCTGAGGAAAGTGATTTTTTCTTTGTTTGTGTTTTTTTTTTTTGTTTGGGTTTTTTTGGGGGGAAGGGGTGGATTTTTTTTGTTTCTTTGTTTGTTTTGTTTTTTTGTTTCCTGAGGCTGGAAGAAGGCAAACAAACCCAAAAGGCAAGCTTGGATCAAAATTGTGCTGTTAGAGCTAGGAAAGGGTTAAAGGCAGCCCCTCTCCATCCTGTGAGAGAGCACCAGTAGGCAGCTCTGCCCAGGCAGCCCCTGCCTCTACACAAAGCCCCATTGAGCCAGGGCAGGATCGGGGCAGGAGGGTTTGCAGCGCAGTTGTAACTCCACAAGCCCGCTCCTTTCACTGCAAAGAGCCAGCAAGGCCCGTTGGCAGCTCCCGCCGAGTTCGCAGGCTCTGCCAGCCAACTGCTCCCTGTTTGTTCCTTTTTCTTAAAACAACAAGGCACACAGGGAAAATAAATACAAAAAGCCCCCGGTATGCGTGTAGCATTAAGCTGCAAGAGCCGCTGCTCCAGGCCAAGGATTTTAAAAACCTACGGTTTCTTCCACCGTGCTAATTTGGCCGCGTTGCACCTGCAAAGTATTTTTTATTCCAGCATCCTTCTTAAACACAGATGTACATGCTGAGCCGGGAGCCTTCTGAAGTGCTCTGTGTTGACTTAACTCTTTCCCTCTGGACTCCAGCGACTTCAATAAGATCACTTATGCCAAGGCCGAATGCTTTGAAAACCCCCGCTCTCAGGTGCACGGCCCATGTGCTCCAATTTGTGTGCCTACATTTCAGCTACCTACATCTCTCCCTTGACTTCCAAATGTAGTCTGATCCATACAGCCCATAAGTCCCTTGACTTCAGTAAGGCTGTTCAGTACCTATAAAAAATCAGGCCACTTGTTCTGAAGTGCTCAGACATGGATTTAGGCCCCAGATGCTCAAAAACTACAGCTTAAATTTAGACATCTGCATGTGTACCACTGGCAAAGTGTTTTTATTTTTGGAAGCACTGAGCCCCAGCAGCTCCCATTAATTTCAGTAAGAGCTGCTGGGAGCAGAGAGTCTCAGAAACCTCTTCTGGGGAAGCTGTGCTAACATTAGACTCTTGTTTTCAGAAGCGTTGGCTTGAAAAGAAATGACACACAATCAGGAGGAAGGAAAATGTTTGTTTACCTTTCCTATTTAATAAAGTCATTCCATGAGCAATGGATCTGGTAAACTCCAGTTTCTTGAGGGTTGGTGCCCAGTGTCCTCAGAATCCCACCACCAAACAGCAGTTTGCTCCACTCCCTCTCACGTTCCCAGCCTGTTTGGTGGGACAAACTGCTGCGGCCAGATCCTGCTGGCTGGCTGGGCAGTTGGCTGCTGCCACTGAAAACTGAGTGACAGCTGCCTTTCCTCCAGTGCCAGCTTAATTTCTTCCTCTTTCTTCTAAGCAGACCAATTTTCATGGAAACTGCAGGAACTTATGTGTTGCAGACCTTTAACCTTCTATCAAATTTCGTTGAAAAATTGCCCAGAAGTTATTACGGACAAGAAACACAACTGGATGAGATTTGTTTCCTTAGGAACCTAGGCTAAAAGGAAAAATTAATCAGATACCTGAAAAATTCAGGCTAGAGAACTGAGTTATAACCAATAAAAAAAACCCTACAAAAGCCAAAGCCAAAAAAGTTTACAAGGCTGTGAGACCTAAAGGCAATTAGAAATTTAAATGCAGGCACAAACCTGAAAAATGCATACAATAGACAATATGTGGCATTTTCTTCCATTTTAACCTATGCCTGTGTGAGACAGGAGAGGGTGGTGGGGTGTGTGGTTCCTCTATAAGGAAAGCACGTCGCTCACATGAAGCGTACGATTCAAGTAAGTGTCATGTTCAGGTAAATCCCTGAACAAGGCATAGAAGCCTCTATAACTACAAAAGCAATAGTTCACGCCAAGCTGAGGATCTCAGCCTCGTGTGCCGCAGCAGTTGCGAAGCGTGTGGTGCCTGGGGAAGAAACAGCCTAACAGGAGTTTTTGTAGATGACATTTGCCATGCTTTTAAAACAGTTATAAATACAACCCAAAAAGCCATAAATTCCATCTGTGTTCGCAGCTGAAGGAGACAACAGTAACTCGGTCTCCTCTTCCAAGAGACAGGAGAAAATGTGAAAGGAGAACACCGTGCTTTTCTAGAAAGCAAGAAAGTGAGGCAGAGAAATCCATGGTAAAAGCAGCTCAAGTATTTTTAAAAAAGGATGCTTGGGAAATGAAGCCTATCAGGGCAGTGGAACTGTACTGAAAAATGTAGGAAATGCCCCATCTCAGGATGGAGGGAAGAGGTGGCAGGCTGAATCAGTGGCCTCGTATTGCTCTTCAAACCATGATCGCTCTGGCTGTGGTCTCCAGGACCTGTTTTTGGAACAGGCACCCCAAGTTGCAAGATGAGAGAAGATTTATTCTCCTTCCCCTTTTATCTTTCACATAAGAAAAAACTGTTGATATAAAATTTTGCTACTACATCTTCCGAACCAGTTCTCTATATATATACACTGAAGTTATATATGCCAGACATAAGGGCTCGGCTGCCCTTGCTGGCAGGAAATATCACTAACAGCTTTGGCTGTAGATAGCCATGCAGTAGGCAGTTAACATATGCTGGGGGACGGTGGTGGCGAGATGTTCAGGAGAAGAACACAAGGCAAGTCCTGGGGTGGGCTGGGACAACATGCAGGAGTTTCATGAACTCCGTATGTGACCTTTCCAAACTTTTTTCTCCAAGAATTGTGAGGAAAATCCCCAAATGCCACATTTTTGCAAAGCGGTAATCTCACAGTATTTCATTTTGGAAGGTGTCAAATGCAATGCTTTGAAAATACACTGCTGTGGCTGCCAGGGATGGGTGACCTGGGCGCTGGGTGTCCCGGGTGCCCTGGCTGCTGGTGCGATGCCTGCTGTTACGGGGCAGCAGGGAGGCTACCAGGGCTTCCCTCATGTGTGCCCATCTGCTCACTGGGCTGCATTGGCGGGAGAAGCTGGGAAAGCCTGTGGACACCCTCCCAAGCTTTAAGGCTCCCTGAAACCCTTCATTCTGCCTAACGAGCTGGTAGGATGCAGCAAAAGGGAGCCTTGAGGCACTGGCTCCCAACAGCCAAGGATTCCTAGTTAAGCAAGAGGTCTCCTCCTCTGCAGGAAGCCAGTAAACCCTCCACCACTGCAGCACTGAAGCCTTTCCTACTCTTCTGCATTTGTGATCAAGGAATCCAGTGCTAAAACTGGTAATAAACCCTCATCAGATCTATAGCCTCCAGTTTCAGTAGCTGGCCATGTTTTAATCCCTCTCTAGGTTTTAGGTCATCAAATGTCACTCAAAACCTGGCAAGAACACATTTTTTTTCCCCATCTTCTCTCAGGGCAGTGGTGGTGGGAAACGTGACTCTGCGGGAGTCCTGCCCCATTGAGTTTTCCTACCTGCTTGTGTTTGTTCAGTTTGATGGCAACATGGGACAAGCTTTGGGCAGTCTCAAGTGACTCACTAGATTGCTGAGAGCTGGTCAAAGAAGATAACTGAAGGAACAGACAACAGGAAGATTTTCTAACTATGGCTATGGACTAAGCCAGATTCTGAAATGGGTGCTGAAGTATCACGAAGTAAAAGAAGGGCTACATGGCAATAATATATGGCACTGAATTTAGAGTGTGAACCCAAGATTTAGTCTCATTCAGGTTTTGTAGGCTGTCCTCAGAAATGCTTAACGTAGGGTTAACAAAGAGCACTGTAATACAGACGGAGCCTTTCTCTCGCTGGCGGCCTGCACCCTGCCATCCTGATTCATTCCTTATTCATAGGGTGAAAAACCCCATTGATTTCAGAAGGAGATATTTCAGATCAAGGACTGAAGCATTTGTGCCTAGATTTTCAGTCCACGTATTTTACACACTTCTGAACACTAATGACAATGCTGTGACTCTGTAGGGATACATGCATTTAAACCAGCATCAAAACTCCTTTATGGCCAAGATTTAAAATGTTGAATGCATTAGAGAAGAGAAACATTTGCACTGTGTTTCTTATTGTTGGTTGCCTTTCTGTAAGTGCTTTCAACACCACCAAATTAGTCCAGAAGTGGTTAAAAGCAGCTAAAGGGAGCTTTGGAGGACTCGGTGTCAGCTGGCATTCTAATGAGAATTAGACAATCGGAAATAGACAGCTCCGAGGCCAAACAATTAGCCAGACAATTAAAAGGCTCTACTGTACAGGGTTTTATGTGGGATAGGATAATGCAGCCGCAATATTTGTGCTAATAAGGTAGATGGATAAGAATGAAGTTAATTTCCCTTCTCAGCAGCTAAATGAACAGATCGCTCCATTTTAGTCAAGCCCAAAAGGACGTAACTTTTCCTTGATCAGAAAAAAAGGTAAAAGAAAGAAATAGAAATGGTAGTCTCTGGCTATAGAAATAAAGCTGGATATTCAACCGGTGTGGAGCTTGCAGAGGTCCAGCACCAATGCCGCTCTGCTCTGCTCTGTCTTCTGCCTTCTGCAAATGCCACTTTTGCCTGTGTCATGGCTAAACCTCTCCCCATTCCCATTCTGGATTTTTCCATATGTACAGGATAAGACCATTATACCCACCTATTTTAATATTTTTGATAATACATTGCTCACTACAGATCAGAGGTATGACAATTTCATGTGAAAAACGGAAACAGGGAAGAGTATGAACACAAAGTGCCACTACCCCAAAATACACAGGTAAGTTTCCTGCATTTGGAGAAATTGCAGGGTATGGCACACCATGGGGTGTGGAGGATGGGCCTCATCCTGGGAAAACCCCGCTCCTGACCACGGTGTCCCCCTGTGAATGCAGTACACCAACTATGGGTGAGACATGGGCTGGAGGCCAGAGTGACCCCAGAAACATGCCCAACTCCAGACGGCTTATCCTTCCCCTATATTCTGAAATCCTATACCTCTCTAATCCTACAGCATAGCAATGACATGCCACAAGACAGCCAGAGATTCAAGTCCCATTACCCATCCAGTTTTGTGTGGGGCTGGCTCAGTTACTGCAGCAGCATCTGACACTGGTGCTTGCAATCTCCCTCAAGGCAAACCCCTCTGAACTTTAACATCCACTGGCTAGGCAGAACTGCACCCAAACCCCGTGGCACAAAGCAGATGCTACCAGCTCAGTGCAATGGACATGGTCCATTCGCCTGGACATGGGCCTGGGCAACTGGCTCCAGGTGGCCCTGCTGGAGCAGGGGGGTTGGACCAGATGACCTCCAGAGCTCCTTTCCAACCTCAACTGTTCTGTCACTGTGTGGCTCCGTGATGTGCCCTGCACCAATGATGTAAAACATCACTGAGGCTTCGAACACTTTCTCCTGCACTGGAAGCGTCACCTCCAGCAGGGAGGGCTGGGAGTTTGCGGAGATGTGTCTAGGAGCTCCATTCAAAAAACAGACACACACACATACACGGAGCCATTTGAGGTTTCTGGTTCCCTGTACTATCTTCCCCTCTCCTTCAGACGGCGCAGGCTGCTGCCAGAGCCTGCCGTCACGCTTTACATTAGATTACTGGCTTCTGTGGTGTACCAGCAGTCATGTGTTGCTATTTAGCAGAGAGCACCACCAAAACAGTGAAAATGAGCTATTTTGGTTTGGTGTCTCCTTGCAGTTACAAAAGACCAGAAGCAAGTTGTCGTACACGGGATAATTGAATCCCCAGGAAAACAAGCCATTTGGAAAATGAGCTGTTGGTCCATTTTACAGTGGGCACACTGTTGTTTTTCTGCTGTGATGGTAGGGTTTTTGTATCTTCGAGGTTTACCACACACGCATAGGACAGGTCAGGCATGGTCAGCTTTTCACCCTGCCCCTCTCTCTCCTCCCTCTCCCAAAAAAGCCATCTGAATGGACACGTGACAATATCACACACTCAGAGGCAAATGTATTTACAATGCATTGGCATGGCTCAGTTCAGTCTATAATTACCCCATTATGGCTTCAGCCAAGCTTTTTCTCCAATAACGCCCAGATGTACCAATTACTTCTCCTCTATAAAGAAAACAGATGAGAAACAGGTGACAAGCCCTGTTTGTAGCAGAGGGAGGGAAAGAAAGTTTTAGCTAATCAGAAAATGGCCCTGACAAGAACCCTGTATCAGAACAGCATGGTGAAGGTGCCTTACAGTCGCTGCTGCCTGGCAGGTCTGATGTGGAAGATCACAGAGCTAACCATCACTTTAATATATTTAATACAGGCATCTGTATTATTAACCAAAATCTCTTCTTGGCCACTGGAAACTGGAAACATGTGTTTGAGGCTGCATTCCCATCTCGCCAGCCCTGGCACCATGAACTCTGGCCAAGTTCTGCTCTACCAAGCGCCTCACTTTCCAGACCGACCCTGAGCAGGAGGCCCCTTTGGAGGATCAGGTGTACGTTGGAGTCCTGACCCCATCCCTACCCCGTTTTTAATATAGGCCTTTTTCTATGATTGCTCCCTGGTTCTTGCTCTTTTTCCAAGCAGGCACACACGGAGTCGAGGATCTCCACAGTGCAGAGATCACCGTGCAGTGGGAGCCGCAGGGGCTCAGTTGCCTTTTCCCTGGGCACACAGAGACCAGGGCAGGGATGTAACATGCAAATAGCATCCCTCTGGATGACTGGATATTGCATTTTTGACCAAAAAGCCTTTTGCAATGACCGCTGTATCAAAACCTGGTAGGCAAGCAGTTTTGTCCAAAAATTCCTGACCATATCAAAACCCCTGGAAAACATGCAGTGTCTCCCTCCATTTGAAATCATTTTGCACTCACAAGCAGCAATAGGGGAAATTTTATCAGGCTGACATACAGAATGCTCATATTGATACTAGTACTGCTGCCTACAAACCACAGCACTAGCAAAACAGTACTTACACACAGCTTTATCAAAGGACTTCAAGAATGCATTTGCTCTGTTTGGCACATACAACTGAAAGCTACTTAATTTTAATTTTGTGCTTCACGTACATAACATCCTCACTAACGACAATGAGGTAGAGTGATGTAGCGCTGGTGGGAACGTTAACAGACTTACACTAGTCTGTAAAAGAATAAATTCTTAAAAACCATGTGCAATAGCCATTGCCTCCCAGCAAATACATTTAAGTGTGAGGGCTTTTTCCGCTATGACATCATTACTATTACAAATGATGCTGTAGCACTTTTACTGGTAGGTGGGGAAGTGTCGTTCACATATGACTAATAGACACTTGTTAATCATTTACACGATTAACCTGTTAGTGCTTCCCCCCGCACTGATTCAGTCACATTTGTCAACATGCTTTTGTTTATTTTATTTTAAGCAGCTCTAGCAACAAGATGCGTGAAGCCTTGCTGTGGGTTAGCAGTGCAGTTATCCGAAGGACTGAATCACAAGTCCTCTGTGAGCATTGCTGAAGGATTGCACTGGAGACGCCGGTGCAGAGCGCAGGCAATCAGCAGTGGTTTATGGATGGGTTTGACATACTGCCCGTAACCAGATGAGACCCGGGTCCTCCTGAAGTCAATGGAAAGTCCACAGTTTCACCCAGTAAGATCCAAGAATGCTTGTTACTCTAGGATATTTACTACAAGGAGGGCCAAGCTGCCCAGCTTTTGTTGTCTATTGGATTTAGCTACGATTTCCGAGGTTTCCCCATTGTGTGGCTTTGGCTTCTGAGCCCATCTGCTACACTTCAGGGTATGTTTTCATTGCGGTGCGTGGGCTCTTGGCTCATTAACGTGGTGTTAATGTAGTATGGCAGCTAGAGCCTTCCTCCACTCACTGATAAGACGCTCTTTCTGGAAGGAGGTTTGCCCACAGCAGATTCAGCAGCTGAAGCATTTATCTGCCATGGAGTGTTAATAACTGTCGGGTTATAATTACCAAATCTCAATATTTACAGAAAACCAGCCTCTCTATTGTGCAGCTAATAGCACAATCTTGAATGCACGAAATGCTAATTTGCTATGAATGAGGAGCCGCTTGCTAAAATTCAAAAGCAATTAAACCGTAAGCAGTAGCTGACATTTAACGATTATACTGTTTACCAAGGAGCCACCACTTACTGGGCACAATTCTGGTGGTGAAGATGCTCTATGGGACAAAAGGACCTGGAGAGCATCCTCTTCAGCTACACCACAGAGAGGATTAGTGCACGCCATGCCTCGGTTGGGAGAATGGAAAACTCAAACCATTTTCAAACCTCTAGGTGTAAGGAAGAAATTTTTTACAATGAGGGTGGGGAAACACTGGAACAGGTTGCCCAGAGAGGTGGTAGATGCCCCATCCCTGGAAACATTCAAGGCCAGGCTGGATGGGGCTCTGAGCAACCTCATCTTGTTGAAGATGTCCCTGCTCATTGCAGGGCGGTTGGACTAGATGGCCTTTAAAGGTCCCTTCCAACCCAAAGCATTCTATGATTCTGTGATTTGAGTTGCCTCAAACAGCTGGCTGGCAGCAGATTCCACTGCACATTCTTTAGCTGCTCTGATGTGGGATCAGGTTGTGTCCTGAACAGCTGAGGAAGGTCCTCTGTTTTCTACTACTCAAGAGAGGGAAGGTACGTTTAGTTCCCCTGTCTTTATTCCTTAGCTCAACTGGTCTAGTGTGTAAGTCCTTAAATGTGTTATGTGTCTTCTCTGCATGAGTGAGGGATCTGGACCTCCACAATCTGATATGTTTCCTCATATCTGTAATTATACTTCACACCTGAACAAACAGAAATAGGCAAATAATTTTTTTTGTTATTACTCCTTAGGCAGCCTTTTTTTTTTTTGTTTTGATGGCCCAAAGCCCCTTTTTTTCTTCCTCAAAGAAGGGAAAAGTTCTATTCAACTTGGGTCAAAGAGAAAAATCTTCATTCAACTTAAATTGAAAGATTTTTCTTTCCCTGGAAGGATTTTTCTTTCTTACTGCTCTTTATTATTACAAAGCTGAGACAAATTTCAAAAGAAAACTTTGTTTCCTAGCGAAAAAACAAACCAGTTATTTCGAAAATGTCAAGATATGCCTGCTCTGCCATCGCCAAAACCACTTGCTAAACTTCACAAGTATTGGTAAAAAAGTTTTGGTTGGTCCAAAGCTGTACTTTTTTTGCAGCAAGGAAAGTCTGTGCCCTAGAATTTCACCCCAACCTTCAGAAAGCAGCATTATCCCACAGCACTCTGGAAATCATGACTGCAAGGCTCCCTCCAATATATTTATATAGTGAGAGGGTCACCTGTAGAAACTTTACAATGGATTAAATGCAGCGGAGAAAGCCTGCCTGGTTATCACAGGCAGATCTATGGATATTGTGCTTAATGCAAGGACCAAGACGTGCACAGGAGACACTCGGCGCAGGATGGGACCCAGCCCCGCTCAGCAGCCAAGCCACGCTGACTGCAGCCCTGCAGAGGAGGAAACCTGGCAGAGGGTGCCTCAGCGTCCTCATCCCTCCTCCGAAAGCCTGGCCAAGGCGGGTGGAGGGCAGCCGGTACCTGTGCATGGGGCATATCCTGGTTATTATTTCTCGGCTTCAGCCAGGTCCTGCATTTGCTCTGGGAAGTGCAAATCCAGGACTGTGACCCTGAGCTTTAGGCAGCTTTTGCAACCCCTCTTTTCCATTTTCCCTGCTCCCATGCAGCCTGCAGCCCGGTGCTGTGTCCCAGGAGTACAGCCCAGCATCTGACCCTTTCTGACAAGGAGTGGTGTAAGGATAAGCTGTTCAAAACAGTTCCTGTGCCTACTCTTAAGTTTTTGGATAGGAAAAAAATCCACTTTTGCTAATACTCATTACAGCTAGGGATAAAGTTCTCTATCTCTCGGCACATTTGGTAACTATTTACTTAACTAAATGGTGAAAAAGAGAAGCCTCAATTCTCCAGAGTTGCCTCCCTCAGCTTGTTTATCACTGTGTTGCAATGGCTCTGTGGTTGTGAAATCTTGAGCTGAAAACTCAAAAGGAAATTTCTAGTGACAAGCTTTCCTTGAGGCTGTAAACAAATAGAATTCATTAGGAGGAAGGAAGAGAAGCAGAAAACATCAAAATTAACACATGCGCACACGCGCGTGCATGCACACACACACACACGCTGCTTTTTCAGAACTGTGCTGAGGAAAAAAAATACAAATCCTTATGCCAGGCTTTTTTTTCCAAGGATAACCAGCTTGATCTAATGCTCCCTGCAGTCAGTAGCAAGCTGAGCTTTCTCAGACTGCAACAGAAGTCGGATTGTACTTCTAGGCAGCCTATTTCATCTGCCATGCCCTGAAAGTGCTTTACCCTTTCTACACCTGCTTGCGCAAACTCCAAAACATGGCTCTCTAGGAGTTCTCAGGTGTTTGCTGATAGACAACGTATTTGCTTAAAAGAAAAAGAATGAATAATGAATTAAAAAGAAGCCTCTGAGCCAACTGTACTAATGGCTTTTACCTGTAGCACCAGGAGCCTGTATATTCTGGCTTCGTGTTAAAAAGCATGCTGATTAAACCATAATATTATGTTTTGATCTAGCCTACAGCTGAATGAATTACTGGCAGGAAACACAGCTCATGAATTCAATCAAAAATCCTTTCATTTGTCACAGCCGCTTCCTGTCCATCTTTTAAACATCTGCTTCTCTTGTTCGCGACAGAAAAAGTCTTTGTTAAAATAATAAGCATTCACCGATCCTTCCTTCGAATAAAGTGCGCAGTTTCTCAATGAAACGCACTTTCCTCCCCCCTTCAAGTTTATTTTACGTATCTTTAATAGCTTCCTCGTACCCCTCTCTTTCTTTCCGCTTTGCAATTCTGGAAAATCTCAAGCTGACAAAAGAAGGCACTTCCAAAGCGTGAGCTCAAGCTGCCCCTGGCCTTTCTGCCAACGGGACCCAGCCTTTGGGACGCTTTGCTGCAATCCCTGCCAAGAACCTCTCCAGCTCCTTAAATGGAAGCCACTTCCTCCCCGCGGAGGCCAAGCAGCCATCCAGCGGCCCGGGGCAGAGGTGGTTCTCCATCCAGCGGCCCGGGGCAGAGGTGGTTCTCCAAGGTCCTTGCTCAGAAGCATGCATGTGAAGCTGCAGCAGGGACGAGCACACGCTTATGGGAGGTGTCACCAGTCCCGCAGGACCGCAGCTCCTCCTGGCCAGACCGTCAGGCTAGGAGAGAAACCGAGAGCAACTCCTTTCTGAACTTGCCATTTCCAGTCATTGCAATGACCGCTCTGTGGTATCGCGAATCTAGGCTATTTAGTCAGCTATTTGTGCAAGTGATGGATATCAGCTGTGCAGCCCCCTCCTGCTGTCCTTAAATGTCTCACAAATCCACAATCAGCACGCTGGTGTTTATGTGCATGTTTGGCACTATCAGCAACTCCGCATTTTCTTTACAACCTTCTGCAGGGAAGAACACCAGTCTTCCAGTGAAACTTTAAATCCCTACTTTGAAGTAAACCTCTTTCTTTGCTAATTACTTCTTAATAATTAATTACCTACTTTCTGTAGTTCTTCTGAAAGCACTCTGCGTGCATCCATCAAAATGCAGCTAACTGGGGTGAAGCCTAAGAGCTGTCTAACAAACCTTAATAGCACCCAGAAAACCCACCAGTGCAGGCGTTAGGCTGGAAAGTTTAGGGCTGGAGAAGCAGCAGCTGTACTAGAAAGAACCAGTAGTACCTCCATGGGTCTGCCGCAAGATCGCTCACACCCTGTGCCAACCCCTCTTCCTAGAGCCACCCGAGGGAGGCCGACCCTGAGGGACTGAAGTGGTCAGGGTAGGGGCAGATGGCTATTGTGAGAAGTGGAGTTGAAGTATTCTTCCCCATTCTGAGGAGCTGGAAAAAATGAGCCAGTCCAATTAGCACATTTTCATGGTTTTTTTGCATCATGAGAACTTTCAAAATGTGAGACATTGCTTGCAAGTGACTGAAAGCTAAGATTGCATGTGAAATAGGCTGACGACAGACAGGAGCAGAAAATGATTAGGGATACTTGCATCATGCTTTTCCAATGCTCAAATGACTATTTTTTTAATTGCCAATTTTCCACTGTATGCTTTTCAAAAATTTTTTATTTTAGTGTAATTATTTTTGAAGTATAGATTACTTTTCTTGCAGGAGAACCTCACTTTTACTTTGATTGTTTACTACTACTACTTTACTACTATTCTGATACAGCTTCACCTCATGATCCCAGCATTATATCTGAATAACGGTGATGTAAATTAGGGTTATCCCAAACTTAAGAATTCCTGCAGTGGGTCAGCCCAAAGGTCAGTCTGTCCCAACGTCCCATCTCCAGCTTGGGCTGACAGCAGGTACACGGGGAAGAGGATGGGAATGGAGTATACACATAGGAATAAATCCTTTGTATTTTCCACCAACTGCCAGCTGTTTGTAGCTTAGGGAGCTCCTGAGACAGAGCCGGGGTGTTTGCATTTCACGGACGTCAATGGATTTTTCTTCCTGAGATATGTTTAATTGCTTTTTACCTTGCAAATTTTTAGCACGTACAGCATCAGGCAGCAATGAGTTCCACAGTTTGACTGCGACCGCTCCCTCTGTGTGTCTGGAGCCTGGCACCACCTCGTCATATTGGGTGTCCCATAGGTCTCGTACTGAAAGAAACAGCCCAAATCGTTTCCTGCCCACTTGCTGGAGGGCATTCGTGGTTGTCAGCACCTCTGTCATGTCCTTTCACTTATTCCCTTTTCTGACAAGGGAGTCCCAAACATCTAGAAACTGTCCTATATTTTGGGTTATCCTTGTAACTTTGGTGCCTTTTTATTTCTAATATACCCTTTCTGAGAGGGAAAGGCAGAACTAGTGAATTCGTACGCCTCTGTTTTTCCTCTTTTTTCCTAATAACCCCTGACGTTTGATTGGTTTTGCACTGCTATCAAGGAACAAGCTGCTGTTTTCACAGAGCTATTACAACTCCGGGATCTCATTCCTGAACAGACACAGCTAACTCACAGTCTATCAACTGGCATCTACAGTTAGGAGTTTTTCCCATGCACAACACTCCACAATTATCTAAATTAATCTCGTCTGCTCTTTTATTGCCTCACTCCTAACTATAGTGAGTGCCTTCTGCAAGTCTTTGCAGTCAACTTTCATTTTTATTACCCTTAATAGCTTACTACCAATAGCAAACATTGCCACCTCACTATCCACCCTCTTTTTCAGATCATGGGAGATAAGAGCTTGCTGCACTCCTGCCCTGAGCCATTTCTCCCCTTGTTCCAGTTACAGTGACAAACCCATGCTTCTCCTGGTAGAACTTGTTTTGCTTGTGGAAAGAGGTTTTCCAATACCGGTACAGCTTTGCCAGATGTGTCCGCACTAGGAGTACTTTGCCAGATTAATCCGATGGCATTTTTGTACCAATACAAAAAAAACTCTCTTATGGTTTACAAGCATCCCTTGGACACAGTATGAAACCTGGGGGCGGGGTGCATTTTAAATCCTCAAAAAGGAACAGGGCAGTTTAAGCAGGGAGACATCAAGGTACTACATAACTTTGGATATTTACCCTTGGGGTCTAAATCAGGAGGGTAGTTTCTACTAGTCTATGAGAAAACAACTCCTCCAGGGGTATAAATTAAGAAAGAAAAAAATGGAGCTGACATTGAACGTAGGAGCATAAATTATTTTCTGTAAGTAAATAAGCAGACAGTTGCTGTCAGAGCTTCTGCTGCACATCCCCACACGGCCACATTAAGATTTCTGTCGTGGCCCATGCAACTGTGGTAGGGAATTTTAATAGGTACTTGGACGGCTTCTGAAAACCAGTTACTTAAGATCTGCAATATCTTTCTGTTCCAGCTGACCCAAGCTGAGGCACTTCTTGAGCATCCCATTTTCCTGCCTTCTGCATTACTGGGCATCCAAGGGGCTCAGGCCAGCTGACTGTGTGCAAATGTACACATATGAAAAGTGCCAGCCAACATCAACTTGACTTTAAGCTAGAAAAAACAATAAGAGACAGGATGGACCAGGATGGGAGCTGGAGTTGCTGCCCACTCACCTGCTGAACTGCAACAACAGGTCTTGCATGGGGGCTTTGCCTGCTGGATGCTGCTGGTGAGAAGATCGCAGTTCACCAGATGGTGTCAGGGCAGGAGGCTGAGCCATGCAGTGAATGCACGAGGTCAAGCATGAGCCAGTTGCCTATGCCTTGCACCCAAGCATCTGCAACCTGGTGAGTTTGGAGCCTCCCACCCCTCCTTTTTTTTCAAAAAAAAGACATTAAATGCAATTAGCAGGCAGCAGGTTCCATACAAACCAAAGCAAGCACTTTTCCATCCAGTGCAAATTAAACAGTGGAGCTCATTGCCATCAGCTGTTGCAGAGGCCAGAAGTTAAAACAGCAATTAGACGCACTTGTGGAGGGAAAGTCGGTTGGAATTACTAAACACAAAGATACCGTCTCTGGCTCAGGAGCCCTATGATTGCATTGGAAAAAAGGACTGTGCCATGTTTGCCTGTTTTCCTACATTTTTCCTCCAGCATCCACTCCTAGCCAGAACTACAACAGGATCCTGGGCGGAATAGAATAGAATAGAATAGAATAGAATAGAATAGAATAGAATAGAATAGAATAGAATAGAATAGAATAGAATAGTTCAGTTGGAAGGGACCTACAACAACCATCTAGTCCAACTGCCTAACCGCTTCAGGGCTGACCAAAAGTTAAAGCACATTATTAAGGGCATTGTCCAAATGCCTCTTAAACACTGAGAGGCTTGGGGCATCAATCACCTCTCTAGGAAGCCCTTTCCAGTGTTTGACCAGCCTCTCGGTAAAGAAACGCTTCCTAATATCCAGTCTGAACCAATCCTGATGCAGCTTCGAACCATTCCCACTTGACATACCCCTTTCAGACCCAGTGTGGTTGTTCTTCACCCATGTGTAAAAGTCTTGCAGCTCATTTTAGAACAGTGTGTGTGCTACTCCAAGAAACTCCTCTTGGTTTTGATTTTGAAGGCTCAACTAATAGATCCAGGCAAAGTAAGCTCCACAAAACCTGATTTGTCTAATGCACAAGGTCCTAGACATATCAGTCCTGCAGCATTTCTTCTTCCCAACTGTTCCTATGCTGTGTATTGCCTGATTGAGAAAGGCAATGCAATCCACCGGACTGAGTGCTGTGCAGTGCCAGGGCAAACATGGGAGATTTAGAGCATGCAAGAGTCTGGCCTTTTGTACCAGATGTGTTTATGTCAGCCTGGGGCTCACAGGTGACTACTCAGACTAAAGAATTACCCCCCTCTGGCCTCTCTGTTGAGCATCTATTTTGCCTCACTAATTGTTAAATGCCAGAAACTAATTTAGTTTTAAATGATCTTTAATATCATGCATTTTAAAAAAGGCTATGAATCTCCTACGCTTCAGAATCGCAACTTGACACCCAATTGCCATCTGTCTCTTATTAACAAAAACAACCCAGATAATCTACAGTCGCATGTGGAAAGAGATATGAAAAACTCGTGAAGATGATACAGCGTGGACCACCAAGCAGTCAATGACATCTTAACAGTACTCATCCGAGCCAGTGGCTAGTTCAAAGAATGACCGAATGAAGAGAAGGAGATAAAAAGAATGGATTGGGCCAACTACATACATTGACAAAGTGAAACTCCATTTAGAAAGATGTAGAGGGTGACTTACTTCAGTTCAAGGCCACTCCAAAACTCCATATCATTATATAAGGCATCAATTACATGGGCAATCTTGGCCCCAGATGCTCATCCTAAGTGCCTGAATGAAAAGGGAGGAGATGTCCCAGGAATAGTCTGGATGAGAGAGGACACGTGTATACGATAAGGTGCAGACTGGCCTACCCTCTGCACTACTGCCTTGCAAGTGTGCACTCTGGCAGGGAATTTAGGCAAGCTTTGTCAATGGGGTGGACGTGAGCAGCTCCAGGAATTTACTATGGACCTGAGCTTGTGTGGTCCGGGGAGAGTAGATGCACGTACACCAGTGGGCAATGGCCGGATCCCCCAGAAGTAATCCTGCAGGGTGGAGGCTTTGGGCTTGGATGACAGTCAGGGATGCAGTAGAAAAGCCCTGGAGTCAAAGGGCTCAGTGACTTTCAACTCAGCCCATGCTGCTCAAACACTCAGGTGGCCCAGTGCTGCCCCACTGATTTCAGGCCACTAGAGCAACCTTTGGCACCCCTAGGAGAGCTCCCACCACCATGTGTCCCCACAACCCGACGCAGCCCCTCGCCTACAGCCCACAGAGCTTTGCAATGCCCTTCCCTGGCGGCACCACGCTACCCTGACTGCCAAGGGGGAGGAAGAGAAGCCTGTACAGCGGAAGAAGAAAAGGCTGGATTTCTGATCCACAGATCCCAGAAGAGATGGGACAGGTGCAGAGGGGGAAACCATGAACAAAATCTGCAGCTGAAGTGCAGCACCTTTTAATATTTCCCATCAGGAACTGTGGAGCTCACTTTGCTGTTGCTAGGGCCCAGGGTGCCTGTTGCTGCTGTTTCTTCTATAAATAAAGTTTCCATTCCAGGATAAACTAAGCAAGCAGTGGTCGCTTTTTAGGGAAATCTCCTCTTCATCCCCTGAACACATAGAGAAACAAAGGATCTCCACATCCGCCTGCCGCTCGGCCGGCCCGAAAGCAGAGAGCGAGCTTGCGCAGTAGAAGGCAGCTGAGGAAGAACTCCATGGCGGCAGGCAGGGACCGTCCCTGGCTGCAACCTGAGGCTGACTGTCTGCGGAGCAAATGGGAGCTTTCTGCAGACACACAGCCGGTTCCTCATGCCGGGAGGATCACACGCGATTTTTGTGTTTGGAGAATTCCACTGCGTATAATTATTCCTTTGATCATGTTAAAAGAGCAGCCACCGTGTGCTTGAATCATGACTTTGCTGTGAATTACCAATTTGGACAGGGAAAGGAGACTGTGAGAACAGCTGGGCCAAGGAATGGGCCTCTCTGACAAGTTCCTCTTTTATTTTTTTTTTTTTTTTAATTTGTACATATTTCAACCAAACTGTGCTGCTGTCAGGACAAGCAAATCATTCCAGGAACTGCTTTCATTATCGTTAGCAAAGTGGAAGTCCTGTGCAGTGTTTGCTTTGGGCCCAGGCAGCTGCCCAAAGACTGCACTTCAAAGGTCTCTCCTCGGCTCACATGGCAGCACCACCCCGGTTCCCCAGCCACAGTCTCCTCCAGCTTGGGACCTGCTTCTCCTTTCATTTCTCCGCTCTGTCTAGGCTCACCAAACATCAGCGGGCTTGGTCACGTGCAAGTATCTTGCAGCAGAAAATGAAGTGTCTAAGGCAGCTGACTTTTATTACTTCACTGAGTTGCTAATCCAAGAGGACAGTTTGTAGCTAGAAAGTGGCAAGAATTGGTCTTTATAGAAAAAAAAAGCTGGATTTTCCTGGAGGATGAGGAAAGCTCCCTTCTAGGGCATTCACCGATGTCCAAAGCACTCAGAGCCAACCGAAGGTCAAATGCCACCGAAACCTTGTGTGCAACCTAGCCAGGAGTCCCTAAGTCCCATCACCATCTCACACCATGGTCTGTCCCAGGTAAACACTGAGACAGAAAAATATAAGGCTGGCTTTGGTGTGCAATGCTTCATCCCACACCGAACCAGACTATCCAGCTACGGGAAAGAGAAGAAGTCAGTGGCTCTGGCTCTCAGGGCTTGCCCGGTAACCTCACAGCTGGCTGGTGTTTGTACCACTGAGGCTCGCCTCTGACACACTGGCACTCGCTGCGCACAGCCACTGGAAAAAGGTAAACTAGAGACACGGGAGCATTTCAGCTTGAGTATGCCCAAATGCTGAGCTAGGCAGGGTTGGACAAAGTAGCACTGATTCCATCACGCTCTTTGGGGAGGGGTTCAGAGGCTGCCTTCGCTTTTTGCTGCCTACCGACCCTGCCGCCACGGGGCATGAATCTGCTTTGCGCCCGTGCTGGAGCAGCTTTGCATCCCAAATGTCGGGGGGTCCCCTTGGGCTGACGGGCACATGAGCTCTAAAGCCACTATGGCCTCTGCTACAGTCAGATCGCTACAGACACTGCTCTGCTACTGTGCCAGCTCCCAGCTTATATTGACTCCAATAATTAATTGCTTTTTCTATTTTTAAATATGAAAGGGTCTCTGTATGGTTGTCAACTGCAGTTATCGCAGGCATGAAAGAGCCAGTTTTCAGCTGAAATTTATCCAGAGGTTGTTTGGGGTTTGTAGAGTAGGTCTGGGGGCTGCATTTCTCTCCCAAGCACAGTTCCTCCGGGGTTTCATGCAGATTTGCCAAGTCTCACGAAACTCCAAACTCCCTTTCCCTGCAGCTTTAGGGCTGGGACGGAGCGTCACAGCCCTGGGTGCTGCCCTGGCTGCGCTAGCCGGAGCTCTGTCCCACCACACTTGCCGGCCTTCCTGCTCGTAAATCACACTTAGAGAAGGGGCAAAGTAGGTGCATTTCCTCTCTTCGTGCCAGACTCCACCTGAGGGCTGTGAAGGCATCACCCTCCTGAGCTGGGAAATGGGTGAGGAAGCAGCACAGGTCCCAGCCGGTGTCACAGCAACACCTGCTTGTCTTTACTGAAACAGGATCACAGCCGCCTCTAGGGAGGGA
Organism: Theristicus caerulescens; assembly: GCA_020745775.1. Classification (NCBI taxonomy): domain Eukaryota; kingdom Metazoa; phylum Chordata; class Aves; order Pelecaniformes; family Threskiornithidae; genus Theristicus; species Theristicus caerulescens. Next base: position 120,237,811 of record CM036559.1, on the reverse strand, counting down.
GGTTTAAACTGTATTTTTTCTAATGGGATGGAAATAAATGTAAGCCAGCAACATTAAAGTAACAGCAGCAGCAAGGCCAGGCTGCCAGTGTGAGCTGGGATGGCTGGAGGCTGCAATGGGGACGGCCAGGGCAGCGCAGGAGCAAGAAAAAACCTTCACAGCGTCTCCCTCCCCATTGCTGTTTATTGAAAGTGCTATTTGGGCAAGTAGTTAAGGGTATTTCTGTCCTATAAGTTAAAACACTAGTCATCTTTACCTATTTTTTTGATTTATCTTGACTTGCAAAGTGAGTTGACCATAGACTAGCGGGCTGTTTTCCCAGGCTACGTTGACAACGCTGAGTTTCTCTGTCTGGATGAGCACTGACCTCGCTACACTGCTGCACTGCAACACGCTGGCTACGGCCACGGGGTACTACCTCCTCCCTCTGCGGCATGGGGCTGGCATAAGCCATGGTGCTTGCTGGGTTAGAAACCATCAGCTGATGGCTCAGGGATCTGAATCTGTTCAGGTCACAGAAAAGGCGGCCAGGGTTTTTCATCAGGCTGTTATGGCGTGCCCCACTGCAGTGACAAAACCAGCTTCTGCTGGCAAGGTTTTGTAGTGCCAGCCAGGTCTCGCCGTGGACATCCATCTGACGCCACCTTCCAGCTGGTGGTATTCTCACCCCACCGCTCATTAGCTAAAATGCCTTTCTGTAAGCAGCTGCAAGTGGCTGTACCTACACCAAGGAAAAGGCTGAGGTTAAATTAGGTTTGCTAGCTCATGTTAGCCAAACCTGGTGGAAGACTGACTCACTTTTGGTAAACAGCTGTGGTTGTTTAAGCTATTACCACCCTGGGTGTTTGACTCTGTCAGAGTCACAGCCCTTGTAGCAGAACTGGCTGGAGAAAACAAGCAAACGTGCCTTGAGCTTCCCAGTTAGCTGCCTGGCATCCTAGCGTGAAGCAGCCTCCATGCGTTCGTCTCAGCCCCGAGGTGCTGGGATGCCTGTGGCTCGGGTACGTGTTGCTTTCTGGGAAGCTGGGGAGGAATAATCTAGCAGAAAAGGGGGGATGGATGGCACTGCAGCGCGAATTCCTGGAGCTAGACTTTCAGAGCGAGGGTGGTACTCGAGGGGCAACTCAAGCCACCCACATCCGACATTTCTCCCTCCACTCAGCCAAGCATTAGGACGAAAGCCAGGCAATAGAGTCACAGTCGAGCTCTTAGGAGGTCACAGGGACATCCGTGATCTGCACGGGTACTCCCTATTTGTGTGCGTGGCGTTGATTCCCCGGAGCACACCCGAGGGCTCACACCAACCAGAGCAGACTCCAAGGCTCTTGCAAGGCTTTTGCAATATAATGGGGGACAATTCCTCCTTCCTTTCTGGGAAACCTGGCAGCAGGGATAGGAAGACAGACATGCCACGAAAGCAGCAATCAAATAGTTTTCTTAATCAGGGCTCGCTTTGTAAGAGGTCCAGCAGGCTCCTGAATTTTGCTGACTGTTTTGGAGGGCTGGTATTGGTGTTGCTCTGAAATCTGGAAAAAACACCCAGCGAGTAAGATGAGTATGCATATTTCTTAAGTTACGTGCAGTACAAAGGATGTCTCCAGAGTGACCGCGTGTGGTACCGCACTCTACCCCCATCTGCACAAACCAGGAGGGATTCCCACACCAGGTAGGGGAGACTCAGGGCCTCCCATTTTCTCTTTGCTTCACCCTGACTATTGAGATGAAGCAGGCACTGAGATAGCAGTCCTTACATTTTTTCACTGAGTTGAATACTTCCTTTCCAAGACACTTATGCACCGACTCCTGCAGAAGCCAAAGCCAACAGTGAACTAATACCTGTGCAGTGCTGCTGAGCAAAAGGTCAAAATCAGGCTCACTGTATCACTCATGCTCCCTGTCTGAGTAGTCTTAAAGATTATGTTAGGGCTTTTGGAGATTTATGATATAATTCCAGGCTGTCTGGGGGCTTTCCCCCCACCTTGTCTAGCTGCCTACAAATTATAATAAATTGGAAACACTGAATGCTTGAATATCCAATATTCAGGGTCCCTGACACAGCGATGGCTGATGTTTGGAGTTTCACTTCTCAAAGTGAGTAATGTCAATGCGTGTGACCGTGGTCAATTTATCACTGTGACAAAGACCCAGGTATAGTGATCGGGGACAAGAATATATCAAACCCCAAAGGTTTAATCTAGGATGCATTTCTCCACTGTGATTTCATGATGTTACACCGTCATAAAATGGGAGAGCTGACTCTAGGGGCTGGAGACTGTGATTCTGTTACTGATCTGCTCCTCCTTGTCCCCTCATTGGATTTTTTACTGGAAGCACCACAAGAGTTTTGTGGGGTTTATGAGCTATGCATTTTATGAACAAATTTATGCACCATGCTCTGCTCTCAGCTGTACCATGGTAGTCCTGGAGTGATTCCATTTCTTATTCAGTAACAGGGCAGAGAAATCACTGCAAACTCCCAAATTTCGTTCTACCTTTAGGGCTGCAGCACGGTGGTTTTTACAGGTAAATAAGAGAGTTCCAGGGAAATACAAATGTCGAGTCTGGTGGGAGAGTTTAACCAACTAAACAAATTCCCAGCATTTGATCACGCTTGTAAGGTACCACAGAGCAAAAAAAAGTTATGCTCCCACACAAACAGGAGCAATATTTTCAAACATGATAGCTACATCTGAAGTTTAAAAAAAAAAAAAAAAAAGGAAAAAAAAGAAACCAACAACCTCTGCAGCAGCACAAAACATCCTTTGTTGCCGGACGTGAGAAAAACACTACAGTTCTAAAAAAAGCCATAGGAAGGAAGTGGAAGAACCTCAGAGGCGAGTGGGAGTGCGAAAGGAATGTGGCTGCATTTTTCCCCCTCCCTGCATGTAAGCTCGCTGTTCGCAGGCGAAGGGAGAGCTGTTGGGGGAGTTTTACTATTTGGGAACTTTGCTGTTCAGAAGTGTAGTGCATATTAAAGCAACCGACTCTTCTGGGTTCTCTTTCTGGATTTTGTAATTAAAAAAAAAAAACAACCCCACCCAAAGGACTAGCAGGTTTAGCATCCGAGTTCTGCTCTTGGTTCTACTTCTGTAAGCTAAAAAGGATCTCATTTCTGATGATTACTTTAATTCTTGCATTAAGTTTTACCACCCTGATGCCCCTGCTCTTTGCAGCCTCCTTGGTGCGCCCACGACCAGTGAAAGATGGGAGATAGCAAGCCCTGCCGACTTCGGCACTGAAACGTTCAGAGAAGCTCTGAATTATATTCCTTGTAGCTCCCAAGCCCCTGAGATATTGCCAAAAACCAAGCAGAAGAAAACAGAAGAGTCATTTGAAAACAATGTTGTGAAAAGGAAATCAATTTCGTATGCATTGCTGAGATTAATGGCCAGCATAAAAGAGCAAGAACGTGTGGACTGCAATCTTAGGAGGTCTTTATGTCATGCTATGGCAGAGACTTATGGGCAGAGTAACACGTACTCTCTATTTACAGTTACCTGCATCTTTAAAACAGTTAACAGGACCACCAGGCCAGACAGTAGCCCAGTGGCCCAGAATAATGAATTGCTTGCTAAGCCGCAGCCACTGCTGGCAGCATGTCTCCAAAAGGCAAGCATTTGCTGAACGCTGCTATATGGGCCACAGTCGCTTAACCTGAGAAAATGCCTTATCATTTCAGCAGGAATTTGAATTCTCTGGAGAGCCAGCAGTAAAAAAGAAAATTGGAGGTTTTGGACTGAAATAGAAAAAAAAAAAAAAGGAGAGACTGAGATAGTAAAAATCTCAATATACAAGGGATTTCTTTGTTTATTTGTTAGCGATGTTCGTCATCCCACTGCCTAGCTAAATCTTGTGGTAACTGTGAAATAGCCTAAATTTTGTTTTACAGGGGAGTGATGTAAACTCTGAAAGGCTTCACCTTTCATGTTGCCTCTTTGCAGTGGTGCGGTACGTTCCCTCTCTTCCCAACAAGAAATATCATTTATATTTAGCATTTCTCTTCACTCGCTCTCCATTATTAATGAGGTTTGCATGAGAACATACTTTCTGTTTTGTTCCAGAGCTTGTTTGCTCCTCTGCTGCCCGCAGCCACGCTGTGCATCTCCGTAGGCTGCTGCAGAGAGCAAAGGCAGTCAAGGAGCACGGGGAGGACAAGGAGTAGGAGCACCGGCCCTCCTGACAAGCCAGGCTAGCCAATGCTCTGTCTCCCCCTCCCCAGGAAGGTGAGAGGGGAAGCAATTTTGCTTCTTCATAAAAAATGTGACAGAGCCCCCACATACCCCGTGACTACTGTGGCTGCCATGCTTCACGTTCCTAGTTGCTAGAGATTCACTGTTATCTCAGTGTTAATGTGGAGGAGCTTATCTCTGTGTCCAGCGCTTCCTGTGGGAAAGCATGGACCCAACTGCTGCCTTGCTTTTACGCCAGTGCAAACCAGGTGGGAAACCGTGTCCCACTAGAAGACTTCTCAGCCATCTCTGTGCAGCATCGGGGAATGGGAACTTCATGTTTTCTCTCGCCGTGGGCTTCCTCCTGAGTACTGAGACCAAGCAGGGGTGCAAAAGACGGTTTGCTCCAAGCTGAAGTTTTTAAAGTTACTTGTATGAGCAACCACGAGAGCCCCTGCAAACTGGAAACAGACCATCTTTCACAGCTCCCTGATGGGGCTGAGCAAGACAACACCTCCATTTTACATAGGGGACTGGCAGCCAAAGAGAGCTGAAGGATGTGCCTGAAGCACGTGTGGGAAGTCTGTGGCAGAGCAAAAGGAGCCGTGACTTCCAAACTGGCAGGGTAAGCCCTTTCTGACACAGGCCCTTCTTCCCGTCTGTCATAACAAAGGTCTGACTCAGGCCCTTGGCTCTGGTACTCCTCACTGACCCACTCTTCACCCAGACCTTTCTCCAGGGGTGGCCAGAGCTCTTGAGTTTTTGTGTGGACTTCCCAGTGCTGGTAGCTGACAGCAGCTCAGGGCATGCCAGATGCCAGGGTGATGAGTGCCTTCCAAACATACTGATAGACAGTTCCTGTGGTTCTGCTTTTTTGTTTATGCATGCAAAACCAGCCCCGACTCTTCTTCAGCTCCTTCTGCACTGAGAGACATCTGGAGCCCTGATGGCCAGGGAGAGCCACAGGAGGACGGTCCCAGTGGAACGCGTGGTTACAGCACTGAGCTGTGATTGAGGAGCTCAGTGCCCAGTCCTGTCTTCATCTTCCTGGGTGATCCTGAATAAACCTCAGTGGACTTGATCCACAGCCCCTCTGTTTTCTCTGGTTGCCTTCAACATCTACCAGGTCAGGATTCACGTTTCTCTAAGGCTACGGGCCACAATCATCATGACCACTGCATCTTAGCACTAAGCTCAAGAAGAGATCCAAACTGTCTGCAGATAGACCATCGGTCACTATACTGTAATGGAGAGGGACAGGTTTGACAACCAATGAGCATTTCTATGTTGGTAACACCAATCCTGCCTTCAGTGTTCAGCTTGCTTGCTGTATGGGGCAGCTCTTTCTCCTATCTTAGTTCTGCAGCTCTCCAAGATAGGACCTGTCTCCGACAGCCTGCGGTACAGCAAGGACTCCCTCCGGGGTGGGGGCCCACCATTCGTGCTGTAATACCGAGAGTCGTAACAGGACGCCGGCTCCGTGGTGGGAGGCAACACCCACACGCGCAGGGAACGATGCTGGGAAAATTCCTCGGCACTCCTCCCACGGCCCGTGTGCCCCAGCTCTGCCAGCAGACATCTGCAGGGGGCCCTGGGCCTCCTGCACACCGCCTTCCCCGCAGCCCTTCTGCTCCCACCGCTCCCTCCATCGCGCAGCAAGACCAGTATGACGCGCCAATGAGGATGCACCTATGGTGGTATAAGGCTGCTCCGCATCGCCTGCTCGTGTAGGCTCAACAGCAACCAGTGAGGACAAGACTGTTCCCAGAAATCATTCTGCTCTCACATTAATGAGATCACTTTTTATGAAACAGTGTGAAAAGTTAGATCAGATGTGTTTCTCTCTGTGGGAAATGCATTGCCATTTGTCATTCATAGCAATGAATAATGGTGCAAAGAGCTGCATGCACTCTTCCCCTTCACTTTCCATCCCCCCACTTGGGTGAATGGCGTGTTTTGCCTGTGCCTTCCACCATCACCAGAGTTTATTTTTAACTCCCCGACTGTCATTGTGTCTGTTTGGTGACTTCCAGTGCTAACAACAGCTCAAAATTGGGTGTTGCAAAGCTGACACTCGAGTTAGTACCAACCAATTCAGCTTTTGGTTCCTGCTCGGCGGTGGTGAGCAAGAGGTGAAAGTGCTGTAACCCATTACCCAGCCCCTGAGTCAGCCCAGGCCATTTTTTTTTGTTTGTTTTCTTTACAGCAATCTCTTGAGTGGTTGCAGAAATGCAAACAGAAAGCAGTCCTGACAGATTGAAAACAATTAGGAACGTCTCAGTCACTGGAGCAGAGATTTTGTTATGATAATAAAGAATGTTCTTTGCTGGTGTATTATTTTAAAAGGAGAAAATTAAAAAGAAATATATCATGAAGGAGCTGACAGTGCTCAAAACCCACATCCTGTTGTTATCCATGGGCCTGGTACTATATACCGCTGGCAGCTGTGAGATGAACTTTCCCATTAGGCCCCTTCCAAGCCCTTAACCCTGACCCAAAGGGACCTTCTTTCCCTCTTTTAAAGGGAGAGAGAGAAATCAATCTCCCTGCTGATTCAGCTGCGGGCCTCTTATGTCCAAAGAATATTAGCACTGCAAAAAGAAGAAGAAGAAAAAAAAGTGCAGATTGAGGTTTTTTTAATGATGTGGATCGGTGATATTTATGGAGTAAGGTTCCTATCCCTGGGACCCATTTGATGCAATCAAATTACTTTCATAAAGCATCAAAGACTCAGATTCTAAACTGAAAACCCTTGTTTGCTCTTAATTCCTTCCAGCATGCTTAGAACTAATAATTTCCAAGACCAGATTAAAGTCACGGATACTACTACTCCTAGATCTTGTAAACTTCCTCCTGCAGGACTGCCTTGCTTGAGAACCACAGACACTTTTCTCAGGCTTTTTAACAGCTACACACATGTCTTTTTAATTTCCTAAGACAAGGCTAGTTCCTTTCAAGATGTTCCACTGGCTCACTGCTATTACTGTCAAAACCTGCCTGCTCTCCCTCTTTTGCCTGTTCTTTCTCTGCTTACAGGTTTCTAGGAATATATTAAGCTGTATTTTTTTAAAACAGCAGTGTTTTCTTCTTCTTAGCTGCCTTGTTTTACAAAAAAAGAGAGAGAGAAGGAAGAAAATGGAGAAAGTCTCAGAAAGAAAAAAGAAAGAAAAAAAGAATGAGAAAGAAAGAAAAAGAAAGAGAAAGAAAAGAAAAAGAAAGAAGAAAACAAAAGAAAGAAGAAAAAGAAATAAAAGAAAGAGAAAGAAAGGAAGAAAAGAAAGAGAAAGAAAGAAAGAGTCCCACCACACTTAACCCTGAAGCTCAAATCTTTTCAATCTTTGTAAAAAGCTAACAGTGCCTCATTTAGAGGCAGAAGTAAAAAGTTCACCAGAAATGCCCCCATCTGGAAACATTTACTGGCTTAAGGTATCTCTGTCTTTTGCCATGTTTCTGTGAAGTCACATTTACAAGCGAAGCCAGCCTTTCTGCTCAGATAGTCAGGATACAGAGGCAAAATAGACTCTAGCCCAGAGCCTTGGGGATACTCGTAGTGCCTTGTACTATGCCACTGTCACAAAAATCCTGTTAGCGCAGCACTGCCTGCAAGACACGCTCTGAAAGAAGAGAATGCGGCCATTTCGGGAGGCCTTGTACCCAGCCAAAGGTTTGTGTCTGGTCCTCTATACCCAGAGTGACTCTTCTGAAGCCACTGCGCACAGATTTCCATGGTCTCTGAGGGGGTACCTTAGCTTCCCCCTGGATGAGCTGGGGCAGGTCCAGGCAGGGAAGCTGGAGGTGGATAAATGGGGGCAGCTCTTTGGAGAGCTGCAGCCAAGGTGCGCAGCCCCGACGGCTCAGTGAAGATCAGCAGGTTAGCCCACCCCAGGCTTGCCACACAGGCAGCTCAAGGAGTGCTCCAGGCTCCTTGGAGTCTCCACTCACAGCTCTTGTCCCCAGCATGGTCCCAGGGTAACTCACTTAACTTTGGCTGGTTTGCCACTGGGCTAACTGTGTCCAAGCCATCTTTTTGATTTGCAGATTCATGGCAACTCTCATATCCTCTGTGTGCAGATGGTGTCCATGGACAGGGTCAGCTTCTTCAGTGCAAGAGCTCTGAGAAGTAGAAGGAGTGAAAGCCTGACGGGAGATGTCTCTGGAGCTGAAGGTGCTGAAGGCTCCAGCATCTCTAATGCTTTTGTCATGGTCCTGGACACAGAAAACCAGAGGGAGGGAAGAAGAGAGGGAAGAAGGGAGGATGCTACTACTTTGTATGGTGAGAAGCCCTCCCTTCAGCAGAAGATAGCAAAGCCGCCTCCTCTTCAGGCTTTCATAGATAATTCTGGTAGGGGCAGAGGAGGTGTCTGGTGTTACCAGATCAGAAGTAGGCTACTGAATTCAGCAGTCTGGTTAAATTAATCCAGGTAATTCTTTGTTAATGTGATAGTAGAAGGATGGATAAATGCACTTTAAACCCACTCCATTTTTATGTTATTTCTAGCTTTGGTATCTAACACGAAGTATCCAGGTTGGAAAACTCTGACCTAAAGGTTTTCTCCATTTCATCTGTGAATGAACTCAACAAAGGTTTTCCTGGCCTGAGTAGGAAGCGGTGAAATTTAACTCATTCATATGCCAAAACCACTTTAAGATCCTTGGTGATGAAGCATTATGGAAGAGCTGAGCACTCAGAAATTGTGACTCAGCCTTTCCTCTCTCCTGTCCCACCCCCAAAAATTACAATCAGGAATTGGCTCAAAAAGTGCTAATTTTTTTTTTTAAACAAGTAGTAATGGAGGAGGGAAGTATTTTATTGGACTCTTAGGTTTGAAGTGACTGTGTTCATCTTTCCATGCTCTTCTCTGCTTCTGAAAGGGCCAACTCTGATTTTTTCTTCCTCTTGGTGAAGATCTAGGTGTCAGATACAGAATGTGGCCTTGGAGGAGCCACTGTAGCTCCAGTGACTGGGGAAGGGCCGTGCAGTCTGTGTGTCTCCTAAAGTACTCCCTCTCACAGCAATGCAACTTCACAACTTCTTTTCTTGTCTGTGATCCCCAAGTGTGCCACGGACCAGGGGTGAGCTGCGCCTGATGCAGGGATCTCAGAGAGGGAGGGAGGCCATGGGGCTCCAGCTGCGGGGCAGAATGGGCCATGGTGGGAGACCTACGCCCTTGGAGCAATCACGGGACTCGAGGACCTGGAGATTGAAGTGAGACCATCCTCCAAGGCGAGACTGCTGCTGCAGTCAGGCGAGCTGGCAAGCCGCCAAGGATAAGGTGTTATCATCATTCTAATTAGCTGCTGAGTTACGATCCCTGATTTCATCATTTCGTGGAGTGCACAAAGAGGACTCCAGGGGGAAAGAGCCTTAGCACAATGCGCACTTTCAACACAAAAACTGGGCTGCCAGGATCACATCATCTTTTGGCTCGTGGACTTACACAGTGGAGGATAGGAATGTGCTGAAAAAGGAAAGCCCTCTCTACTTCCTAGTAGCCCCTAAGGTTAGCAATGTGACAGAAGCTTTGAGGGGAATGAAAATTGAAAAACAGCTAGCTATTCATTTAAAAAAAAGATGAAGAAAAAAAAGAACATAACCATATGTAATCATCTAATCATGTGAACACTTTTCTGTTGCTATCAGAGGTAGAAGTTACAAACAGGACACTGCTGCACATCACAAGCCTGATAAAAATTGTTATAGGAAGAGCAGGTTTCTGTAGGCTTCACATTTGGGAGGAGACCTAGAAGAGAGAGAGAGGAGCTGGTGATAGAAAGGACAGTCTGGGAACTGGAAGTTATAGCCATGTGATGTTGTAACCTTTCAGGCCTTAGACTTCAAATGAACCTTGGCAAAACAAGACTCTGTCCAGAGGGCCAGACATGATGGCAACAGGGTCAGGTCACATGAAATGTGAGAAAACTCTGTGTCGGACAAATAAGAAGCAGGGAACTCTGCAGTTGGCCTTATCAGCACAGCTTCCCACCCCAGGGCGAGCTCTGGTGTCTGCCACCACCTCCTCAGACCTGTGCTCCTGTTTGGGGGCACCCACAGCTCCGCCAAGGACTTGGAGACCTTTGCTCCCCTCTTTGGCACCTTCTTGCCTTGTTCTAACTATAATCCATGGTTGGAAAAGAAAAGGTTAACATAATTCATCTTCTCTAGTGCCTGTCTCTGAAAGAAAATTACTTTTCCTGAAGTATGCAGATATGGCATCTTATCTGTCATTTTGTAGCTGGTGGAGCCTTTTAAGCCTACGTGTCTTCCCTCCAGAAATGCCAGTGAACATGGGGCCCTGGTGTCTCCATGAAGACACAGGCGCACAGAGCACCTACACCAAAGTCCTCTGCTGCTCCACCTCACAGTCACCAGAGGCTGAAGAAAGGGTCTCACAAGAAGCTGTTGCTACCACATGTAATCAGCTGTTGTAACCGCCAACAGCAGCTGTTCAACACCAAAGGTACAAGAAGCTCTAATAAAGTGCTTACGATTGCCTTCGGGATAATAACCCTTCCTGCTATTATCAGTGGGGAAACTGAGGCACGGAGAGGCAGGGAGTTGCTCATGGCCACACAGAGAGCGAGTGGCTGGACTCCAAGCTCCTCCACCGATGCTCTCAGCTGCGATCACCCCTCCAGGCCATGCTGCCTGCCACCAGGAAAAAACAAGAAGCAGGTCTGCAATTCGGCAGCTTACAAGACTATAAATACAGTTCAAGGTTGCGGTGATACAATAATAATCCGCAGCAGTGAAACCTGAGCCATTTATGTGTGTGTGTATAACCAGGGCTGGGAGATGTGTTTATAACATCGCTCAGAGATTTCCTCTCCATTATACTTTGAGCAAATGCGTACTGTGGCAAACATTGCTGAAGATAAAATACTCCCTTCATGGGGCTGTGCTTTCTTGGTCCTTTCTTATCTTCCAGATGCAGGTTTTCTTCTTTCTCTCCCTGCCACTCATTCTCCTCCCTGCCATCAAAATCCTTCTTTCCCTCCACTCCTGCCTGCCTGTTCACCTGGGACAACAGGAGCAGCCAGCCAGCAGATTTGCCCAGCTGGGAACAGCACAGTCAGAGTCCTTCTCTTGCAGAACAAGTAGCATGATACAGAGGGGTAGGAGGCACAGGTAAGAGAAGGGCAGTAAAAGGATAGTCTGGCTTCCAGAATGCTGCCTGGGAAGTCTCTAACTTGTACAGTTGATGTACAGGTGTACACCAAACTGTAACCAAGAATATGGAGTAAAGATGGCTATCCCTGCCTTCCCTTAGAAGAGAGGTCACTACCTCCTTTCCCTCATGCACATCCCTCCAGACATGTCCTTCTTGCAGCTTGCTTTTCCTTGCTCCCTGGCTGCCTTGCTTTGCTCAAACCACAAGACACAGCTGGAATCAGGGACAGGCTGCTGGGCCAGCACACCTCCCCCTTTTTTGGTTGATTGCAATCTCACTTTCTTGTGTTTTCAACATACTCATCAATTCTCTTTTCCATAAACAAGTCAAGGCTTCACTTATATCCATTCACAGTTTTTGCTTCATGAGCTTCTCCTGTGAGTTCACCCCATGTGTTATAATGCCGGATCATGTTTAATTTAGGCCATTCAGTCTCTCCTTCAGGCCAGACTCCCTGGGCAGCAGCCCCAGCTTTTTTGTACCACTGTCCCACGACAAGGGCTTGGAAACTGGACCCTTCCCTCTGGAGCTCTCTTGGCTTTTCCGCTCTTGTTGGCTCAGCTCCTTTCCCTCCCAGCCTACCAGCTGTTCCGGGAACAGCAGCTACACCCAGAGCACCACAGGCAATGACCCAAACTGTTTTCTGCCCTTAGGACAGTCAAAGCATGCCCTAGTTTGGGGTGCTTTCATGTACCAAATCCCCATGTGGCCTGACTTCTCAGATTGCTGGGCAACTCAGGTGAAAGTCAGTGGGTACCAAAGAGGTCCAGCATCCCTAGGCATTACAGCCAGGCACGTGAGAAACAGTAGCACCCCAACTGAGGGACAGATTAGACCATAGAGCCTCATTCAATTCCCAGGGGAATCAGCCAAAATCTTTAGAAGGTCATAACTAGTCCCAGTCATGTCAAATAAGTAACTCCCACAAGCACAGTTTGCACCAACTGGTTCAAATGCATCACATTCCTACTCTAATCACTGATTAAAGAGGAGGAAACTGCACATAAATTCTGTTATTGCATGGGCTGGACTTAAACCCCTATCAACTCATATCTTGTTGCAACCATAAATCTTCTTCAGTGACAGCAAGTTTTTATCAAGAAGTAACCATATATTCCTAATATCTGGCAGCTGGCCTAAGACCCATAGTTTATAAAACTTGTTTTAAAATAAGCCATAAAATTTGTTACATATATTACTGTAAACCCCCAGGGTTTAAAATGCAAGAGTTGGACCACAAAATCCTGAGACTGGCTTAAAAAAAAACAATCCAGGAGATTTAAGAAAGAAAATAACGAAAAGAATCCAACTTTTATTCACTACCAGGTTTCTGAAGCTATAACACACATTGACTAAATGTTCACAACATTTTTTCCCTACAGCCATGATGGGGTCAAATATTTCTACTTTCTCACTTTCTTTCAGGGGCTGCTGGTTTACCACAGGAATAGTATTATTAGAACTTGCCATCATAAATGTATGAATTCACTGCACAAACCAAATGAAGTTGGTCATGATGGAGTAAATCTTTTTGCTAATAATGACACTGACTATGATGGAGTCATGCCAGAAGTCTGATGCCATTCTGGTTAAGATTAGAACATTATATTGTCCCACAGATACTAGCAGACATTCGAATAAGCTGTCATAGTTGGCAGTAAAGCCAGACCTGCCCAATCCAATACATTCTTCAGCTGACGAAATGGACCAAAATGATACAATGGGATCTTCATGGGCATTAGAAGGAGTTGGAAAGGGTGAGGCGATTTGGCAGGTGTAGAAATGAGATTGGGAAAAACAAGATAAATATTTTCCCTGTGAATAATTGTCCACAAAATCTGCAAGTGAGACAATAAAACCCGGCTTACTGGAATAACTCTGGTCTGTGAAAGAAAGGTCTTTGGTGAAGATGATGCAGAACGATAAGTGAGAGCAAAAGAGCATCCCATACAAAGGCAGCTGTGAGGCAGCACTGTGTGAAGGCAAGATGGCTTTGGAAACACCAGGATCTGGTGGGGACTGTGCTGCCCAAATCCTGTTCAGTTCTGGAAGTGGAATAGCACAGCCAACAGCTTCCAGTGGTTCTTCTGGGAAAGGCAAGCAGCTTCTGGTGTTTGTGCATTGCGTTCCCATTACAAAGGCTACTCATTTTTTAGAAATATTTTGGGCTGTAGTCAGACCACTTACTCTAAGTACGTAATGTAGTACCCTACCCACCTTGGTACCTAAGGTCAAAAAAGGGGTTCATGTTGTTTGCAATTCACATTGCCCGGCTCTTGGCACAATCGATACATAATCTGTTCACATGGTACCTTCTGGCATCATGTCTGAGCTAAGAAACTTGCTTGCAGAGTGGTAAGGATTTGGTTGGGCAGTGTTTGCATGGTCCAAGGATCTGAGTGGAGAAAGCTTAAAGCTGCCCAGAAGTATTTGGGACATTTAAATAAGGCACAACACAACCAGTCTCCTGCTATCCTACGCTTTCTCTCTGCAGACTGTACAAGGAGCTGGAGTAAGCCAGCAGGTGGTTTGAGTCATAACTAAGATAATGCCTGTTGCAGACAGCCTGAAGATGACCATTTTATTATCTGCTTGTTATTGATTCTGATTATTTTCATGTCAAAATTGATCTCCAAGCCCCCACAGATCTCTGGTACAACTGACATCCAAAGGTGGATAAAGAGGGAAAAGGTTTATACTTGCTGAGAGAAATACTGACTCGCATACTTGCTGTTATGTCTAGATAACCTTCTGAGGAGCACTTGGCCGTAAGTGGCTGGCTGGGGCTCAAAACATTTCTAGAAAAATGCGTCAAAATAATCCCTTTTCTAGGCTGTGAGATGATGGTTGTGTAGCTTCCCTGAGGGTGCTGTAGCCCTGTAGCCAATGAAGGCTTTGTAAGCCTTTCTGGAAAGGCTGAAGCCTAAGCAGAAGGTGAGTCTGGCCCAGGTCTATTTGGAGTAGATGTGCTCAGTCCTGGGCAAGCAGGAGGCCCAGTCTCGAAGAAGGGAGCGCTGTCCTGCAAGGGCAGCTCTGCAGAGTCCTGTGCATCTTCCCCCTCCACTGTGTAAAAGCAGTACACAAAGTCATACAAGCAAAAGGAAGGATTTTGCCTCTACAGGAAGCCTTGAAACCTGTATTGGAAATCTTTCCTGAAGATGACACACTTATGAACAAGCATATTGCAGCAAGCACATAAAGGGAATATCACAACCTAGTCAACTACAGAGGATCTGGGACTCCCTTGATTTCATAAGGTATAGAAATATTTACTTTATCCATTGGATGGTGCCAGAGGTTTTGGATATTTGGCTGTACTTAAACTGCTTTACTTTTGTAAATAATTGATAGGACAAGAGGAGAAAAAATGCTTGCCAATGGCTCTGGTAGACACCAATGGTCCCTCCCGCACACTCAAACAACATGAAGGTTGTGACACAAACAGACAAAAGTAAGGAAATTTATAGATACTGTTGCACCGTTAAGCGAACCCAAACATGTCCTTTGCGACACTCAGCTAAAGGAGGTCACATGCATATTTTGATTCCCAAAACAACAAAACCACCCAAACTCCCTGCCCAGAGACACCCAACGCCTGCTGATGAACAAGCCATGGAGTGCCCACATGGACACAGATCGGGCAGGTTCCCCATCCAAGTGTGTGGTCCATCTGTGCCTTGCAGTGGGAGCAACAGCCTGGCCATCCTCTCCTACTGTTCAGGGCTTGGGAGTGGGATGGGTAAGCGTTGCCTGGGTTCTCGTTACACTGTGGAAGCTGTGAGACTCTCCTGGGCTTAAGGCCAGGATTTTCACAGGGAGCAGAGGGAGCAGGGTGTATAACTCTACCCCCTGAAGCTGCTCTTAACATCATCCCAATCGATGGCTAAAATTTTGTCCTAAGTTACATCCTCTTGGACACCGGTAAGGGCTCCTGGAAGTGCTGGGTTTGAGTCAGACATTAATTATCGAGGTTTATCCCTTTCCCTTCTCACACGGAGGCTGTTAAAAAGAAATTGTAGGGGTGGAGGGTGATAATGCAGCTGCATCTTTCCTCATCTTTGTTTTGGTGGATGTTCACAGAATTGCTTGCATTTCCTCTGGCCTTAAAAAAAAATAACAAAGAAAAAAAAAAAAGAGGCCCAGCCCTTACAGGAGTATGCACAGAGGGAGAGAAAAGCCTCTCTGCACCAAAGTACCCAGAGCTCATGCTCATCCACGACCTGTATGGACATATTCTCTCTTCAGGCCAACCCAAACACACAAGAAACTCCATGCTTGTCAACAGTGTAACTGGAAGAATTGGTCTACGTGGCATTTAACAGGCACTCTCTCAGACATGCAGGTTATTATTTTGATGATCGTGCCAACCTACAACCCTCCTCGTCTCTGGGAATTTCACTTCAAACACACCAGCATTTCTGTTACCTAAACCTCTGCTCATGAGGGCTTATGCATCCGCTGCAAACCTTCATTCTGAAATTAGCTGTGCTGTTTATTCCTCTGCATATGCTTTTAATGATTGAAAAGCAGCTACGATCTCCTCAGCTGAGTGGCATTTTGCAGCACATTTGTCCATATTGAGAACTATGTCTGCTTAATATTTGCAAACCAAGATAAACAGAAACAAAAGAAAGGAAAAACAATTTACAGCTTTCCAATGCACACACGTCCAGCGACATTTTTCTCTACCAGCAAATACATCACAAACACATTAGGCCAAGAGCGGCAGATGTAAGGAGTGCCAGGTCTTTGAAATAGTTTATTTTACAACCAATTAGACCAATCGTCCGCAACCTAAAAATTCTCTAAGTTGGCAGTCACACCAGGTAAGCAGAGACCTCTGCTAAAACGGCCTGCTAAGATGTGGATGGAAACATAATTGCTAAGTCTGTTTCTTTTACATAGAAAAGGATAACATCTGGTTAATTTATGCACAAAACTCTGCTACTTTCTTTTTTTTTTCCTAAATGTACTCACCTATATTTTTATACCATGTAGCAAGCTGATCACTGTATTTGTGTATGCAGTGAAAGGTTTGGGGAGGAAACTACCACCCATATGGTCTGCTTGGCCTCTGCAGTTTTTCATGTTCTTCCTATATCGCCCAGGGACGTGGGAACAGAGCTGCTTTCTCTCAAAGGCAGTGGAAATGCATTTCTAGGAAGCGCTCACTGGAGCCCACTTTCTGCAGGGTGTTTCGTCGAGGCCCCAGGACTCACAGCTCTTACACACCCTGAAAGCATCCCTCATGAAATCCTGCCTTTCCTTATGCATTTTTTATGTTATGTTGTCATATAAGAAAGCTGATCACAGAGCAGCAGCCTCCCAGATATTGTTCCTCTCTCACTACCTTAGAGGCTGTGTGAGCCTGTTGAACGCTGACTAGCCGAGAAGGACAGCAGAGGCAGGACAGGCAGGAGACCACCATGGCCAGCAAAGTGGGAAGCTGGCTTGGCTCCTTCGTGGTTGTTCAGCTCTGTCTAAGCATCTGCCCATGACAGTTTTACAGAGGGTTTGAAGGTAAAGGGAGAAAATCTACTTGATGTTTGGTACATTTGAAAAATTCCTCCCCAAAACTGCAAAGAGACTTCCCTGAAAATTCAATTAGTGGCCAAGGGAGCCACTAAAAAGTTCAGTTAGCTGCAGCAGAACCAGAGCAGGTGGGGACCAATCAGATAGCCCACAAAGCAGAGACAAGTAGCTGTCTGGTGTGGGTGAGTAGGGGAAGACAATCATGAGACAAAAAGACGATGGCGTGGTCAAAGCAATGAGTGAGGAAAATTATCTTTTTGACAGCACTTTGAAAAAATTCATTTGCCTTTCTGTTCACACTGCTTTTACATTTGGAGGCTTTCTAGAGATAAGTTTTCAGAGTGCACTCTCTGCACTCTCAAATTATAGTAATTATGAATTACTCCTTTCAGAGAGAACTGAGGTTTTACACAAGATTTTTAACTCACACCTTTGCCAAGTTCTCAAACGTCCACGCTCCAGGCCTGAATATGAAGGCTGGGTCACAGAAGCTGTCCCATTTTGGACAGCTTACACCAAGAAAGGCTCACCAGCAGGACTCAGGCTGCATAATGAAGTTCAGAATTGTGAAGAAGCGTTAAAAAATGAAACTATTCCCCAAGTGCTCATGGTGTGACTTGCACTGGTTTTACCAGAAGTTCTAACTTGCTCCCAAGACCAGAAACATTCCCAGGAATGCACATCTAGTGTACATTAGCCACTATTGGGCTAAACAGCAAAACACGCTGTGTATTTAATGAGTTATCCTCAATTTAAGGCCTATAAAGAGTCTACTTTTCCAATAGACCTTTTTTAATTTAGCCCCATTTGCTGAAGATTGCCCATTTAATGCAACACATCATTATGTTTTTATTGTTAGCTTTTTATGAACTGTACTAGATTAGCTGCAGAGAATTTACACTAGATGCCCTAATTAGACCTTTATAGGTAGCCATAATTTTCTTTTCATGTACCCATAAAGACTGATAAATTAATCTGCAGGAACATGAACTCCGTCATCTTTTCTCCCTCTTCACCACTCACTCCTTGTTCTGATAAAGCCCTAATGAACCCACTTGCACAATTCCCTTCTGTTTTGTTTTCCTTTAAAGGCTAATTTCAACTAGACAATTCAACCAACTGCAATATTTTTCCATATATGATGCCAGAGAATAAGCAGCAAGCATGATGCTTTCTTATATGATTTAATCATTTCCATTCTGAGCAGAAAACGACCCATCAACAACAGCAAACAAAGAGGTGTGATCCATAAGGTTTAACTTTGGATCATTTATTTAACAGAGGGGAAAAGCAGGCAAAATAATAAACAGTAAACCCCTCAGCTGCTAATTGTCAGTTAATTAGCAAAAAATGTCAGAGTAGGAATAGAATCTCTCCAAAAAACAGTAGCAACAGAAAGAGTTCCTTATTTACAGTTTTGAATATGCCTCTCACACAGAAGACAGCACTCTTAAAGGATCCAGTCTCTGATTCAGCAAAAAAAACATTTTTAAGCAGCAAAATCTCAAAAACTTCCTTAGATATATGCTTAAAACTCTGCTAACTAGAAGTGAATGTGGGGGGTGGGGATTGGATAAGGATGTTTTGCTTTAGATGGGGTGCCAATCTACTCTACCTCCCTGATTGTTGCAGGATCTCCATTCAGTATTTTTTGTCCTTCTCAAGACAGAAATCAGTGAAGACAAATAACGTGGTCTGTTCATTAGTGCTGGCACCCCAAACTGAAGACCATAACTTTTGCTGCACTGAGTCCTTATCAATGCCTTGTCTTCTTAAATATTGGCTCAGATTCAACAATCAAAGAAGGGATTGTTGATTGCATTCATACCTGCAAAAATGGCTAACTGCACTCCTAAACACATGTACAATTTCCTTCTTGGGTATTGAAATGAAAGAAGCTATATTAGCAGTATCAGCCATCAGCTACAAATGTGGAGCAGCGTTCTTGCTAATGAACTATTCAAGATCTATCAGGTCAAAATGTGACTTTGGGTTATTAAATGAATGAAAATTATTTTAGTGGTCTCCATTGATGAAATGTGGTGCTTAAGAGGTCTTGGGCGTGTTTCAAAAAGGACACTACCCGAAAGTGTCTGCTGCAGTCCACTATACCAAATGTTAAGGAAGAAAAATGTAATGTTGAAAAACCCAGGGGTGGGGAGGATTCACCACAGACAGTACCCACAGTGGGGGTAAAGGAGCTGAGTCACCGCTGGTGTTCCGTGGGATTACAGTGCGCGGAGGAAGTCAGGATGAGGCTCTCATGCACCCTGTAACCAGAAAGTCCCACCGCAAAGCTCTCCGTAACATAAGGCACTGTAGTTTTCCTTGGCCTCCTCTTTTACTAGGGTGGGATTTTTTTTGCTTGGTTTTCTAAGGAAAAGAAGCACATGTGGTCCTACTCCATGGGTACTTATATGTGAACACTTGCATCTGCCTGGCCTTAACCCCTAATTCTTCTATTTGCCCACCAGTCTTAACCAAACATTGAGATATAAATGAATCTGAAAACATTTTAGGTAACTATATGGCTATTGACAATAGGCAGACAGATAGAGAAAGCAGAAGTGTATTCATGATCCCACTGAGGCAAAAGTGCAAGATGACTGATTCCTTAGTAGACATCAGTGAATCCACTCAAGGCAGCCAGGACTCACTTGTTCACAGCCCACGGAACAACCAGACGTGTTTCAAGGGGATGTCTCCCCCCCACTGGCTGCGTCAGTGTCAGTCTGGCACTGCAAGGTGACATCAGGACCCAAGGCCACCCCAGGGTCAGGTGCCTAAATGGGAGACACCCAGCTGGCTTCGACCCATGAGCCTCCTGCCTCTCTCGCACGTCTCTTCTGACCCCCATGTGGAGGAGGAAGGGGTGGCTCACACCACGCCTGGACCCTCATCCATCCCACAGCGTTTTCAGGCGCTCATTTCCAGCAGATCTCAGCAGATCTGCTTTTGCTCTGTGCTAAGCAACCAGCACCTCAACTGTTAGCAACACTGCAAAATGTAAACATCCCAAATCTTGCAATCATGGATTAAGCAATCCTGCTCCTAATTTGTGCCTCCTGCTTATTACCTTCTGATAATTTTTATCCAAAACAACAAAGAGAAAAAGGAATAACAAAAGAAGTACATAAAGAAGGGGGTGAGAGTGGAAACCATAGTTCAAACTCCCCCTAGATATAATCGTTCCAAGAGCGTAATGAATTTTATACCAAGCGCCAGTCTTGCCAGCCTCATTTAATTACAGGGCCATATACATAACCCCATCAAATTAAGTAATCAGGGACACGGTTTGGCTCCTGGACTCAGCCAGTATCTTTTGATTACATTGGGGGAAAGAATATTAGGCCTTTGGAACAGCTATCGCCTGCGTGTGATTTTTCACATTATTACTGGCAAACACCCAGGATGTGTTTTTGCAAATGCGTGGCTCACCAAATAAATCTGAAAGGCCTGTGGAGCTCTCAGCAAGAAAAATGCTCCTTACCATTGTCTTATGGGTAATTCTGAAGGGGGTTTGCTCAACTGAGGATATGTTCCCAGTAAATAAAAGACAGAAGATGTTTTAGTAGTGCTTGCATGCATGGCAGCAATGCCAGACCTACCATGTGTTCTGGACAAACACTGGCATCATGGTGAATGGCATCATCTACCAGGTGCTGACACTGTGTGTGTTACAGGACTCCCAGAGGGAGCAGGCTCATTAGCCGTGTCCTCTACTGCTATCATCTGCCTTTGTTTAAACCCAGAAACTGAAAAATGCCACCCTAACAAAGAATAGCTACTGTTGCCCTCAAAGGCCGGTATTGCTTTCTGACACCTGACACACCACAACGTGCTCAACCCTGTCCAGGTCCCACCCGAGCTGTATGCTCACAGAGTCTCCTTTGGGTTGGCCATAGACACTTCGAGGCAGGGGTCCAATGGGAAACGTTTGGCTCACAGCCTCGGTTCGAACTAAGCCACGTAAATGTGAGTCACTGCATCCTATAGCAGCAATTCACACCATACCTGCTTCCCCAGGCAGCACCAATGCCTAGCTGTGACAGTGAATTATGCTGCCAAAGAGCAGCATTTACACAGTCTTTATGAAATGCCCTATTTCTGAAAGGTGCAGAGGGGGCTTCTTAGGAATTACAAAAGCCCCAGGAGCTCAGCACCATCCCTAAAGTGAGTGAACATTCATGGGATTGGACCTTTTGGTCAAGCCTGTTGTGGTCGACTCGGGTATTCTCTGTGCATACCAAAAAGCATTACAATTCATCTTTAGGGATTGCATGGGATCTGCTCAATGCCTTTGCTGCTCAGCGGGAACAAAATAAAACCGTGATCCATATATTTTTAAAGCAGGATCTGTCCTATACTTTTTACAAATTTAAAACATTGCTTTAAAGAGCTAAAGCTTTTTGTGTCAGAAATCATTCAACAGAGTTGGAAATGGCAGCGGTATCCCCAATGTAATAGCACCACTCCCCAAGCATTCAAAAATCATGAGTCAGATGCCCCCCTCCAAAAGAAAAATCACACAATTGGCTTCAAAACATGCTCATAAAAATGTAATCAATTCCAAATATAGTTTTGGATTTCTCAGGATGTAATCGGGGTCATGTTTCAACCATTTTTCTGACACCAAAAGCACTAGAAATTTTCTTTGTTTTTCAAGTCAGAGCTGAGAGATTCTCACATAATCCATTGTTTCTAGGAGCTGGGGTTTTAAGAAAAATAGCAAACACTGGCTCATGATAAAATCACACAGCTGGCAACACCACTAGCGTGATACTTTTCTCCTACCATTAAAAGCCTGGCAAGGAAGGGAAAAACACTGAGATGTTCAAAAGGCTCTAAACAAACTCTCCTTTTCTATAAAAAACACCTTTTCTTCAACCTCTGCTCTGTGCATTAAATTTGATATGGCTCAAACTCTTTTTATTAAACCATCACTGCTGATGAGTGCAGTCGTCTACAGCAAGAGCTGCACTGCAGACCTCTGTTGATGAAGCCTTCAGTGCTCTTCTAGAGGTGTCACTGGGATGGGAGGGCATTCAAGTCCCAAGCCCTGGGATAAATCCTGAGTACAAGACATGCCATGTGGCCAAAGAAAAAGGTGGACAGGTATCCTTGCACCAGGCAAATCAGTCCCTATGGTGGCCTCCTCTCCCTATGGCCAACAGCAGTTCAGCCCGGGAGCTCCAGACCATGCCTCCATGCAGTCTCCAGTGTACTGCAAAGAGCTCTGTGCTGTGTCCCACGACCACCTCCTGTCCCTTCGGCTGGCACAGAGCCTGTCTGGCCATGCTTGGTGGCATGCTGAGCCACGGGGCAAGCTCAGGCAGGTGAGATCTCACAGGCTTTGGAAGATGTGTTCTGGCTGGGTCCATGCCTTGTATGTGAGCTTGCTGTCAGTACAGACAGTTAACCTCAAGGGCTGCCTCAGGGCCTGTTTGACTTATATGGTAGAAGTACCCCAAAAGCTTTTACCTCTATCTTAAATGGCCTTATTTGTTTTTCTCCTCCTCTGGCAAACACTGAGGGGCAGGGCATATTTCACCTATTTATAGAGCTCTAGGCAGGAGCAATTCACCCTAAACTCTTTTTTTTTTATTCAATAGAAAAGAGTAAGCATTTCTAAGGTACAATTTTTCTGACCTATTTTGGATGTTCATAGATCAAATCCTACCCAAGGTGTTCTTATTTCTCTCTACAGACCATAAAGGGATCCAAGGAGATCAGCTCTGCTGTAGATGTCTAAGATGTCTTTTGGAGGAGGGCACTGGAGGACTCAATAGATGCATGTACAATAAGATCGCCTTATTTAAGCCAAACCTCCTGCAAGGTTTTACAATAGGACTGGCACCTGCCTCATTAAGGAACAAGGAGAGATGACCATTTCCCACATCACCATTCAAACCCCACAGTCAGTCCCTAACCACAGGGAAAACCAAGCCTGTAACCACCAACAAAGGATGCTTTGCATCCAGCTCAGATATAAACTGTTTCTCTGCTCAAGAAAACAGCACTATGCCTAAAATGTCATTTATAGCGTCATATGTCTCTTCTTGGACTCTTTGAACAACATGAAAACCATTGTGTCCAGCCAGTTTTTAACAAGAGTTGACTAAAGCCAGTGAGAATTTGGCCATAGCTGTGTGAATTATGGGCCTGTAGTTTTTTCCTAATGAAAAGACAAAGACATTTTTGATCATAGCCTCTGCTCCTTTCTGTTCTGGGTATTTTATTAAGGTTTGTAGGAGTTCTCCATAGAGAAATAAGCAACCCGAGTCATGTCTGGGAGGACTGAATGGCCACAGGAGAACATTTCCCACTACGGTCCCCAAAAGTGACTCCTGTCCAATATGGTCACATGTAACAGCACTGAGCTCATTCGAAAGGTTATCGATACTCACTAGGAATAAAGTTTTTAAAGATGCATTTGGAACTTAGTGGACACATCTCACTCGAGAATATAACCCTGCCTTCCTCAGCACCTCAGTCGCCTTCAGGTCTAGAAACAAACGTAACAGTCAACTCTGATGTGAAGAGTAAGTAATTATTCTGATGGGGCCAAAACTGGAATCTATGCCACCAGGAAGATCAAAATACGGATACTCCTGTTTTGCAGAGAGAGGGAGATGACACCATACTCACGGAGAATGCTAAGCCAGTCTTTGAATAAAAGGCAGTTGTTGCTCTGAATCCCCCAACACTGGGCTCGACTACAGTGCCGACGGCCCTGCTCAGCAGCTTCATAAAGCATTCAAGGAATTTGGTAATGGACTGACTAAACTGCTTGAATCTTTTTTTAAAGTCAATTTAAAATGGGAAGGAAGTGAAAGACCAAAGAAAAGCAGGCATAGTACTGCTTTTTGATCCTGGAGTGATTGTAGTAATTGTAATCTCTTATATCTAGCCACTCTTCACAGTAAAATAATGAAAACGATGTTAAGACATAATAATTTGCTAAACATCTAGAGGGGAAAGGAAACCCAAATAATAAGCAGCATAGATTTTAAATTAGTGTTTCCTTTTTTGTTAAAACACACACAATTACCAGTGGATAAAATCTTAAAGGAGAAATAATTCAGGATGCCAGAATAGGGCCACTGTGATGTGGTTTGAAAACTGGCTGAAGGTTCATAACCAAAGGCTAATGCTCATGTAAATCTAATGAGTTCTGCCCTGTGAGGCAATGCATGAATCAGTGTATTAAGGTGGATTTTTTTTTAGTAGTTATTAATGATCTGAAAGAAGAAATAAACAGTTCAGGAATGAAATTGCCAACTGCTACAGAATGGGAGAAACCGCAAGAAACGATGAAACCAGAGGGATATTGCAAACAGAAAGAAACCTGCAGTTAGAAAGTGTAAGAAGCTAAAATTTAATTCAGGCACAAAAATGGCAACTTGCTGCCTGTGGAAAATAATTACTTGGCTTACAAACACTCATCAAGGTGGAGTTCAAGTGCAGATTCTGAGAAGATGAGAGTACAGAGGAAGAGCAGATGAGTCCCGTAAACATGCACACCTGGAGCCTCAGAGGTATCCAAGCTCTCAGCTCACACTCCTTTTTACGGGAGGTAGGTACCTCTGTCCTCCTGAGAAATCAGTCCCGCGGCACAGCATCACCGACCAGAGGGCATTAGTCCGCAGGTGCGTTAGCCTGATGTATTAGCCTGATGTACCGACAACTGGCTTCCAAGTCTCGGCACTGCTGTGCCGGCAGGAGACAGGCAGAAGGGGGCTGAGCACGGACACACAAAACTGGCTGAATCCCCCGATGCTGGGTGGCTGGGAGGGCACCCTCGGCTGACAGCGAGCCAACAGGGCTGCCCTGCCCAGTGCTGGTATGCAGCGGGTTTGCTAGGGCTCAGCACATGCCGCTCCAGCCCTGAGGGCTTCAGGTGGCCCCTAAAGTGATGCTATGCTGGGGAGAAGAGACAGAGCGAGAGGGATGGGGACTGTTCATCCCCTGGCAAGCCCAGGATGAAGAGGGGGGATTGTGCCCAGGAGGCAAGACGGCATGATTTATGAGGAAAACTGAGAAGCTGTACGGAGAGCCTGGCAAGAAGTAAGTGGGAGAAGAGAACATGAATGGTAACAACCTGCAAATGCTTAAAGGGTGTAAAAAACAATCATAAAGGCAAAGAATTTAGGACCCACTTTCCATGAAGTGTTCAGCCTCCTTTAGCTGTTTACATCTGCCTATGTCTCACAAAGAAATGAGAGCCGAGCCTTTCAGAAAATCAGTTATGTAAACATAATGAGAAATTGAAACAGGAATGAAATCAATGCTGAATCTCAAAAAGAGACACCCTGATGCTGTGATGCTGTGGGATGGCATCCTGAGGGACCTTTCATCACTTGGACCTTTTTAAACTGGACTGAAGAAAGCGTTAGCACTAGTCCTGCAGGGAATCTCTGCTTCTGCAGGGAAAGAGGTGAGCTGTTTGCACCAGCAGGTGTTTTCCTCGTCAGCCTCAAACTTTTAATTACGCAGTGCAGGTTCACTCTTGGGCATGTTACAGGAAAAGAGCATTTTGAGCCCAAACCCATAGTTTCCCAGCCTCCCCGAGCTCTCACCCATTTGCAAACAATTGCGAAGGTGGAAGAATTCAGCGAACAGATGTAGCCTGCCCCCCTAGTCCCATCTGTTCACATCAGAAAACCACCACGCAATCTGGCAGGGAGAGCTCTCTCTGCTCAAGATAGAGGCTGGCCTGGGCTGGGAGGGGAGAGGGAAGGGGGGGGCCGGGGAGGGGCGGTGGTCGCGGGTCAGATCAGAGAGGCACTGCCAGCGCTGCGTGGGAAGCTTGCACAGCATCTGCCAGTACCACGTCTGGCTCAAGTCGGAGCGAAATCCTCCAGCGAAGTCTGTCAAAACACAAAGAACCTGCGTGAAGCTTGTTGCATCCCCCTGCGTGCACATCTTCCCACGAACGCCGCCGCAGCAAGGAAATGTCTCTCGCTCACCAGCCAGCCAGAGGGGGCTTGTGAATTTGGGGACGTAGGCATGAGGGGATGCGCCAAATGCACAGGGCTGAAGGGAAGGCTGAAGTAACCGGGTGTTCAAAGGTGCAGCAGTGAAAGGCAGGGGAATACAGAGAGTATTTGGATATTTGCTTTCCTGCACTGCAAATTGTTAACAGCAGTGCTTGGCACACTTGAATGGGATAAAATCCCAGCGATTTGGGAGCCTTGGTGATACGGGCTTAGATCCTGTGTATCCAGCAGTCCCTGCTTCTCCCCTGGAAGCCTGACTCAGGGCATGGCCCACTCATCCTTCCCTTCCCATCACCAGCTCCTCCTGCAGCCTTTCTGTTTGGCCCACTCAGGAGCACACCAGGCAGCGGGGAGGTGATGGAGCTGTGGTGTGACAGCCACCGGCGCCGGGCAGAGGGCTGCCAGCTCCCGCTCCTCCCAAGCCTCCTCCTTCTCCGTCTGTAGAAACAGGCCGACAGCACTTTGCTCCTTCTCAAGGGTGTTGCAAAGATCTAGATCCACGAAGCATTCAGCTAGTGCACCTTTCGGGAAGCATCTAGGCTGTAAAGTAGCCACGGCGCTGCCCTAACTAAGCCGTCTTCTGCTTCTCCCTATGACAAAAGTAGCGTAAAAACAGCACGCAGCCAAGGTGCAGCATTAATGATGAGAAATGTACACAGCCTGCTTCTAAGTAAATAGAGAGATATAACATCAATGAAAAATAGCAAAGCTGGTCCTCCCCCACTGCTGGCGTAATTCAGCACTTCACACGTGAGATCACAAAATATTAATGGGAAAAGGCAAAGCCATAATGCTCTTCTACTGATAGCTGAGGTACAAACTATTTTTAATCCTCTTTTTTTTTTGTTAATAGATTTTCTTGCCTTGGTGTTTGGGGGTGCTTAATATCCTCTGGGAAAGATAAACATCAGTGATTATTTTAGGCCTGTATGACCTTGCTGAGGAGTAACATGACTCCATGCAGGGCTGAGAGCAGACTTGGCAGAGCCTAGTTGTAAGGAAGTCTTCTATTGTGCAGACTTGCTTTGCCTGTGAAGCAATATGTTTTTTTGTCTTGCAGAGTGGAGCTCAGAGAAAAGGCTCAGCCTGCACCAAACTCTTGCAGAAAATGACTGACTCATTTTCAGAAAATCAAACAGGATCACAGGAGGAAGTAATAACTGGCCTTCGGAGCCGAACGCTTTAAACCCTGCTCTTGATTCACCCTCACAATGGCAAAGGAAGAAGATAGCAAATGACGGTGGAAAACAAGGCACATTCTGTTCAGTTTCAATCAGTCTTTGATTTATGACAGATTTCACTAAATCTTTAAAAAACGCCCACCCTAACATCTCCGGCGATGTTTTATTTTAAACTAACAAAGCAGCGTTTCAAATTCCTGACCGCGTCTGGGCTGGCCAACAGCAGAGCCTCCTTCCCGAACAAAATGATTTGTTGTAGCAGAGAGTGGAGTAAGCCACAACAGCTGTAAATCTGCATTTGTTTCTCTGCACAGCCCTGCTGCACCTGCAGATGAACTTTCAGTTCTGAAGCTGAAACAAACAGCCCTCGCAATAAATGAATTTATTAGTTGTCACATGTCCAAACTACTGCAGGGCACTTGAGCCACAGATGGAGTTATGAACAAGGGACAGGTTATAACCAAAGCAGCATAATGCAATTATTTTTAATGCTGCTTCCACCTAGGGTATTGCTCCTTTTAAGTCCTCTGCAATTTTGCCAGGGAAGCCCAGGGCGCTGTAGTGGTCTGATCCCTTCTCCTTCCCCTCTCCCCTCCCTCTCGCATATAGCTGTACGTGCCGCGTACACCTGCGCCACGCGGCGTGCGGCTGCAGCCCTGCCCAGCATCCCTTGCCCCTTCCCACCCAGCCAGCTGCTGCACCCAGCCCTTAACAAAAAAGTCACTCAGCTGGGGTAAATGAGTGCGGCTGTGAGCTATCCTAACTGTGCTTAGCTTTCAGCACAGCTCAAAAGCCTTTTTGGATCAATTAAACTTCAGATGGTGCTTTTGGGCTGAGGGCCTGTTTTAAGACAGCATAAAGAAATGCAGGCCTGGTATAGCTCTCCTCGAATTCAGCAGAGTGTCTGCAATACCCTGAGTGAAGAACATGGCAGGATCTAAAGAGCTCTGGTTTACATGTGGGTCAACCTCTAAGAAAAAGCATTACCAAAGAGCACGAAGAAGAAGTTCTCAGACACCCAGGATCTTCCAGGATATCCACTTCATGAGCTTATCTTTGATTTCTCCTCCCCACTAGAAGGATTTAGGTGATCTCAAGGAGGCGGAAAATCTGTCCTGCTCAGCTGCAGGAGATGGCCAGGAGAAGGAAGGTGGACTCCTGCGGCTGTGTTGACCTGTAGCACAAGTTATTCTGCAGACCTTCTACCTGGCTGGGGCAGGACTAAAGCAATACCACAGGAATTCACAGCCCTTGCAGAAGTTTGTAGTAGCCATTTGGAGCAGCAAGGGTCTGTGGGGAGGAGGCTGGGGAATATGGATATCTCCTCATCTTTCATCTCCACAGCCCGTCCGCACTATTGCCAGCACCCTTGGTTAGGCCCTGTTGTTAGTCTCTGCCTAACCATGACCTTTCCTTCTCACTTGGCTAGCCTGAAATGCTGCTACCTGGTAAAAGACAAGACTTCAGTGAGAATACATCACTAAGACAAATGGAGAAGGCTTCGGTGTGTATAGGGCAAGCTTTGTACACCACTCCCTAATAAAAAAAGGCATCAGGACAAGGATGCAGTTAGGTTTGACGCGAGTTTACAGCTTCACCCCAGCTTCCTCTCTGCCCACTGCCCTGAAGCATAGACAAGCTCAATGCAAACAGAGTGAATCCCCTGGGGCCAGAGGAAGGAGTGCGCAGAGGTTTCCTTCCCTTTTCTGCCCACCTCACCCCAGTTCTGCCAGCTTTCCTTCCCTGATGCTTGCAGAAGAACATAAGCACCATTGACACCCATATCTGGGGGCCTGAAAATGGTATAAGCTAACATAGCTAGAGCTGCTGTTGGACATTTCCTTAGCTGGGCCTGACTCAATAGCTATTAAGACCATTTTTCCCTTGGGGAAAGAAAATAAAACAGGAGCTCCGGAAGCCGATTTCCCAAATTTCTCTGACACCACAGCATGCATGACCCCAGAAAATTGCTGCTGCAGTTTATACCAGCCAGCTCCTCTCTGGCTAGTGAGGAAAAGCTGCGAAATGTTAAGGTCCTTAGAGAAGAAAACATCAGTAGTTCCTCAGATGGAGCAGCACACAAAAGAACATGCATTTTCAAGACGTGGTTCAGTTTAAGGATGACTCCCTGAAAGATAAACAACTTTGTGGATACTTTTGCTGTGCACTCAGTAGAAGCTTTTCCTTTGGAAGAGAGTGGTAGAACTGGGTCCAAGTGTCAGTAAAAAGCCCAGCCTTCATGCTCATCGACTATTAAAAACAATCCCTTCATTTCATAAGACCTCACCGCTTTTAGATTCATCTACATCTGTTGTCCCCTTGGTTTTGTTTTTGAAAAGACTTGGAACAAGTTATCTCCTGGAGTAAACCGGTGCATCTCAGCTGATGTCAGTAGTGCTGCACCAGTTTGCCCCAGTGGCAAATCTGGCCCCAGCCGCACGAGAATCAGGAAGCTGAGGTTACAGAAAGGGTTATTTGCACTACAGGAATGAATGACAGCGCAGTTTCAGTTTCCTGTGTGAATACATTTCTCGCGTCCCTCACTTTTGGTCTTTCTCACACACTGCATCCCAAGCACAGCATGCTGTGAGGAAAGATTAAAGATGTTGCAGACCTCATTAATCTGGAGTGTCCCTGAACATGTAGCTACTAGAACTCTGTGGGGAAGACACGAATTTCTGTACTGAACCAGCAATGTCACAAAACAACTAACAACAAAGAGAAAAAAAAAAGGGCAGGATAAAAGTAACTCTTTTGAGCAGATGATTAGCTTTAAAGCAAAAACTCTTCGATTTCCTGGGTAAGTCCTCTGCTGGTGTAAGCTGTCACAGCTCCAACAAGCACAATTATTTACACTAGTTGATTTGTCCTGCTGTATTTGGAACACAAGGTTAGTCCACTTCTTGTTGCAGCAATGGTAAACTTCTTGAGACATCACAGCCACCAAGCAACTGGAAAATCAGCTCCCAAGATAAATCCTGTTAAATGCAATGAGATACAGCAAGGAGGCAACGAGTTCACTGACAAACCACGGCTGGATCCTATGGTGATATCTAATCTTTAGACCTTATCTAGATCACAGTGAAATCAATAGGAGTTTCTGTCACCTCCCATGTTGGCAAGATCTGTCCCCAGCTTCTCAGCTACAGCTCCCAGCTCAACCACAGAATACTGCAAGCCAGCCTAACATCAGAGACTGTGATGGTACCCAGGCAGTCTTTACCTTTGGAAGCAAAGAGGTGAAGCTGTTGGCTGCAGTTCATAGAAGGAGTCTCCTATTGTCAGAGGTTTTGCAGGATTTACCTCCTGAGTATGATCACAGGAGGACTGCAAGCACCAGAAGTTTGTCACTGACTGCTGCAGAGCCAAGACTTCCCTGTGTGTTCCCTGACCAAATCCTACAGAAAGTAATTTTGCTTTCTCCTGTTCTTACAGAAATCAGAGCTTTGCTAAATGACAATTTATGATGAACATTTATAACACCTTTCCCTCAGAAGCATATGTTAAAATAGCATTCCTAGATGCATCTATTATAACACTGAACAGTCAGGTAGGAAATTCTGATTTAAAAAAGAAAATCAGAAAACTACCCCCACAACAGTTCTTTCCTATAGAAAATGGATTTTTTTAAACATCCAGAAGCCCTGAAAGCAAGAAGAGTCCAAAACAAAACCCTGCCGTTTCCTACCTGCTCAAATACATTTCAGGAAGAGGCATGTGCCTCTATCTCAATTAAATACAACATGAGAACATGGCATGGCAGCCAGGCTTGTAGGGAAAAGTCACACTTCCAACAAATAAAACTATGCAGCTGTGTTTTAATACTTCAGAATAACCCTGACAACCTATACCTAGTTTCTGTACACTCAGAGGGAGTGTGGTGAGAAGGCAGCAGCTAACCAGGGATTCGGGCAGGGTCTAGTCTCCTGCGTGAGCCCTGTGGCCCCAGTTATTCCTTCTCTAACGTGGGAGTAATGGGATTGGCTGCTTTAGGAAATTGCTTTGAGATCTGCCCATAGAAAGTGATTTGTAGAAAGCATGCATCGCTATTAATTCCACCTCCAGGGAATAATGGCACTACTCAGAGTACAGGAAGCTCAGTATGCAGACAGTTTTTTGCTGGACCTGGGCCTTGATTCATTTTTTTTCCCTGTTTACTCTATGTATTTACTTTTTGCACTTCATTCAGGATAAATAATGAAAACAGTATAGTCTGCTTCCACTTTTGTTTCTGGAACAGATCAAAGACTTTAATGGACTCGGACTCAGCAGAACTCTAAATGCTCCTTTCTGTAAAGATACAGCCAATTAAATGGCCCTGTTGGCTTCCAGAAGGATTACTTGAGATCTCATTATTTGCACTGCTCTGAATTCAGTCCTCAGAAGAGAGTGGACACGTTCTGCCAAAAAAGAAAAAAAAAAATGTGGAAAATAGCAAAGGATTTTTTTTGCATCTCCTGTATTTAACGCAATCAGCCTTAGCAAAGTGCACTGCACTCCTCCTTGTTAAAGCAGTCCTGTCCTTTTTTTTTCTCCCTGCCTTGGAATTGCTACAGAGGGATAAAGTTCTGCATGGCTCACTCACTCACACAGTTGTAATAAGTCAGAGCAGGTTGGCTCCCTGCCCAACAAAACACAAACTCCCCTGAAGTCTCCAGCTTTTCCATGGCAACACCACAGTCATCCACACAGCAAACAATCGCTCCAACCCCTTCCACTTCTCCCCTCTTAGCGCAGGGAAGGATAGCGTTGCACCCAGCCCATGGACCTGTGCTAATTATCGGGCGTGAAAGGAGATAGTGACGGAGATCGCGTTACCCTCTGCATGGAGCTTTAGGTGAGATCAAAGGAAAGAAAAGGGACTGAAACACTCAACGCTTCCCAGTCTACTATTGCTTAAGTGAAAAGATTGTTGCTGCGTGTACAAGACATGAAATGCCAAAAAGTGTAAGTGTATTGAGACTCAACAGGGGTGCAAACAGCATGACAAAGCAAGAGCCCAACGCTGAGTAGAGTCCCTGAGCCCAAGAGAACCACGTGGCGCTCCAAGGTGTCTAAAGGCCTGATCCTTGCCACGGTTATCCATGTGCACCTCTGCCAGGCCGGTGCCTGGCTTTCAAGGGGTAACAGCAGACTGATGGGTCTGCATACAGGATTGTTCCCCAGCTCGGTGCTGTGAGTAGCACTGCTCATGATCTGCATGGAGGGGGAGCAGTTACAGCACTGGGTCCTGATCTGCCACTGCTTTGCACTGGCGTCCTTCACACCTGTCCAAATAAAGGCCAACACCAGGACTGAACACTACCATCCTCATCTGGTAGTGTTTTACTCTCACTTTGCATAGGTATAGAAGACCTCACAAGCTGCAAGGCAATAGAAAATGAGGCCCAGAAGGCCCCAAAATATCTTATTTAAACTAAGAGCTAGTGGTTTTCAAGCTGTGGTCTGCAGACCCATGAGGGTCAGAGGACTACTTCTGAAGGGTCTGTGAAAGCTAAGCAAGAAAAGCGAATCAATTGCCACAAGGCTTAAATTAGTTGTAAATGAACCTTCATATGCATTGGAGAACTTTTAGAGGATCTGCAGTTTGTAAAATATTGACAGGTACGTCCACAGGCTTTATATTCCCCTGGAGACATGGTAAGAACCTGCTCTGAGCAAGGAAAGCTACCCTGTTTTCGGATAATTTGAGGGTATATGTGACAGCGTGGGTAAGAGTATGGCCAGTTCTCTGCCATTAAACCTCACCAGTGTAAACTCAAGAGTGGATATAGTTTTCCTGGCATAAGCAATATTATAATTTCTTTGGACTATGATTTTGCTTGTTTAGTTTTAAGGCCCTCGTTAAAGTAAAAAAGCTTTGTAGGCTGGAAATGCCATAGGCCGACTAGCTCCTTGTGGACAAACTAGAATTTTGAAGGTAAATTGGCCCCAAACCAGCCATTTCCAATTCAAATCCTGGTGCAAAAGTATGTCCTTCAGGCTTTACAAAATTATTTAGCTATTTTTGTAACAGTTGAAAAAATGATTTCTCTGGAAAAAGTTCAAAATGGAAATAATACACCAAGTATTCAGGCTTAACTAGAGGCTTAGGTAGTGCTGTGCTTTAAGCATGCCTGGCCTCAGAGTAAGCCTGCCCGAAGGTACGAACCTCTGCTGCTGGACCAGTGACCTGAGGGTGTCAGTTTCCGTGGCAAAATCCCACCACCGTTAGTCTTTCTTCACCGACACACGTGTGACTGAGGCACTGTGGGCCACGGTCCCTCGTACAGAGGGTTGCAGCTTGCCTTGGTCCAGTACAACCTGTGGGAGAATTTATCCATCCTTTTGGGTGAATGGTGCAAACAAGAACCGTGAGAAGGATTTTGGTGTACTAACAGCACTTCAGTTACACAGGTTTCAGTCCCAGTTAGTGTAGAACTGCTCTAAACCATGCCCTGAGACAGATTAACTTGTTCAAACCTACATTAGAGACATTTTGGTGTGGACAGTAAATAGCTTAAGCAAGAGGCTGAGCTTTCTACACGGTAGGCATACATATGGCTCAGGTAGGATTTGCAGCAACTAACACAAAGCTGGATACCCTAACTAACACTGAGTTTAACTCTCATTGACATCAACAGTACTTTGCATGATGCCCACAGTGTGATGAGATCCTGCTGATGATGTTCAATGCCATTTTAAGATTGCTTCACCCTGGCCACTGGGTTACATCTGCATATGTTCAATGCCATTTTAAGATTGCTTCACCCCAGCTGCTGGATTACATCTGCACAGTACAGGTGCCAAAATACAACCCGCTGGTCAGCGTGTGTTATGCATTCGTTTCTGTGGCTCATCCACAGAGGAAATGAGTGTCTCAGCTAGTACCCTAAAAAAGCTGGTTCTTCAGCCCACACTATGATAGCTCGCAAATTTAATTCTAGAGGTCCCTGACCTCTAGAATTTGGTGGTGGTGAAAACAGTGGTTAGCATGCAAGTCTCTGTGTGTTAACATGAACAAGGACACAAAAAAAGAGGTTACCCTATGATTATGTATTGATGACCTGAACAAAGCCAGTCAATCCAAGCTGAGTTCTGCTATGAAAATTATTTTTAATTTGATTTTTCCTCAGCTTAAGAACATAACATTTCACTTTAGGCTTGAGCCCGGTCCTTTTTTCTTCAGTGGCAACATGACCACTGTCTTCTCTGTGAACAGGGTCATTAGCACAACCCCAGCGGCTCGTACCGAGTCACAACACCACAACTCCCTCCTGGGACTCCAGGGACTGCGTGATTCACTGCCACAGCAGTCTCAAAACTTACAAAACCTACAGACCCAGAAAAGTAATCTGGAGCTTTGCGTTAGTCTGCCTCAGCTGCTGGTGGGTTCCCTTCAATGGGCTGGGGAGCCTAAGGATGGACATGGCATTCCCCCTGTCACTCCCTCATGTGCCACTGGTGATGGCTGCAGACGTGCATCGGGATGTGAGCCCCAAGGGGATACCTCAGCCAGAGGAGATCAGATTGGATTCCAGCGAGACCACTAGAGCAAAGATCAAATAGCTTATTAGCCAGAGATGAAATTTCAGTCTTCTTGCTATCGGTACAGATTCTCTTCTTTCTCTCACTGGTGTTAATCCGAAGAAAATAATGAGATTGGATATAAAACTGAAGGGTTCTGCCCTAGCCAGGGGTCTACAGGTTCACTTTCTGCTTTGTACCCAGCCACTCGAGTGCCTTTCCGCATGCAAAGCCGTTCCCTGTCAATAGATCAGACCTTTTCACCCTGCAACACCAGGTACTCATTCTCTTCACAGACTGATGGGGTGAAAGCTCTCAACCATCCTCCTAGTGTTCCTGTGCAAACCAAGGAATCGCTTAGCCTATGCTGGGAAAACAAATGTGAAGTCCTTCATGCCATTGTCCTACTTTACGGTGCAGCCCTGCCCACTTCACACAAAGGTGTCCCTTGCCATTGGCCACAACAGCCCCAGGTACCACTTGCTCAGGCTTGCATGTCTGCACCCCCCACCACATCAGTGTGCTATTTATCATAGAATCATAGAATCATAGAATTGTTAAGGTTGGAAAAGACCCTTAAGATCATCAAGTCCAACCGTTAACCTAGCACTGCCAAGTCCACCACTAAACCATGTCCTCAAGCACCACATCTACCTGTCTTTTAAATACCTCCAGGGATGGGGACTCAACCACTTCCCTGGGCAGCCTGTTCCAATGCCTGACTACTCTTTCAGTAAAGAAGTTTTTCCTAACATCCAACCTAAACTTACCCTGGCGCAGCTTGAGGCCATTTCCTCTCATCCTATCGCTTGTTACTTGGGAGAAGAGACCGACCCCCACCTCTCTACAACCTCCTTTCAGGTAGTTGTAGAGAGCAATAAGGTCTCCAAATAAGCATTTGAATTTTGCTTGAGAAACCCTCTAAGACACAGGAAACCTCTGAACAACCCATTTCTGGGCTATAGGGTCTCACAGTCTCCCGCACCAAACAGGCTGTGCAACCAAGTCCTCGCTGCCGCAAAGTCAGTGGGACGGGGGAAGGACAAGAGGTCTGCTGTTTGCAGTGCTCAGTGCCCTGCTTGTACAGCTCTTTTAACCTTTGCTCAACAGTATGTCTCATTTCTGCCTCTCTGCCTCATGCTTTTACCCAGGCCCCAATCTCCTTCCTGTCATTCCTTGATAACAAGGTAATAAATGCAGTAAAGATAGTGATATGTTAGATTAGATAAGAGAGAGTTACGAGACACTCTGACCAGCACAGTTGTTCATGCAGGACTTAAATGTGCCTTGCTATAGGCAGCTTTGTTTTGCTTCCAAGTCCATTGCTCCTGTAATCTTGTACCCTTACAGACTGTTTCAGAAGAAGCTAAGTCCTGACAGGTAGCTACTTGCTCCTGTGAGAGGCGATGGCTGTGGACTCCCCTACAAAGCACTCGCAGTAAGCTGGTGCCCACAGGAGCTTCAAAGTGAGCATACGGAGAGGTTTGTGAGGCAGGAAAAGGTGACGGCTAAAGAGGGATTAAGTGTTGAGGAAGAAAGCCTGATCTGAGGCGGCAAAGTGTATCAAGAGAAGGAAGGGCACAAGTTTTAGGCATGTGAATGTTCTGTAATAGGGCTTGTAAAACAGGAGATCTGGCCACTTGGTGCCTGTTGCACTGCTGCTGTGGAGTTGGTCAAATTGGATCAGTGGGGTTTTTTCCTTGAAAAACAAAAAAAAGAATTTGGCAGGAGCCAAGTTCTTTTTCTCCTCCTTGAAAGGATGATTATCCTGCTCTGTACCAATTCGCTTTCCTGTTCCCAGGGTAATTTTCAAGCTTCCTTTGCTTACATGTCATAGGATTGTACAGAGAGACACTCAGGCACTGACAGCAAAATTTCACTCTCCTCCTTTGCCCTTCAGCTCTGCTTCTGCCCTCAGCTCCGAGCACTGGCCTCTAACACCACACTAAGGTCGATGGTTACCACATGTGCTGGGAAGCCCAGGCATCCCAGCACCCAGCAAGGACCAAGCACCCGTGAGAAAGAGTGAGCCGGTGAGATGGAGTTTCAGCATTAACGCTGGATTTCCTGGCTGGGACCTGCCTGTGTGTGGTATGCCTAGCATCCTTTACAGGTAAATCCCTTTTTAATAAATTATTGCCTTCATTTTTTTAATATATTATCAGTACTATATTTAAAGAACAAAAAGCCAAAACAGAGGGGAAGCAGAAACAGTGACAGACCAGAAGGTGGCAATGATAAAATAATAATTCAGCCTTCTCTGAAGGAGCAACACTTACATCATTGGCAAGAAAAGAGACTGGACAGTCTCTTGCTAGCACAGTTCGGGATTTTTCCTAGACCACACGTACTAGCGAGGAAGGAAACGGGCCTTTTACATTTGTTCTCTAGTATTTCTAGCTTTTAAAGAAACAACAAGGCCTGTCTTTATCCAAGGCATTTAAAAATAGTGTTTTCGCTGTACAGCAAACCAAAATGTCATGTTAGTACTACAAGCATCATTTCAGAAAGTAAATAGGTAACTACTTCTTAGGTAAATACAAAGAATACTTTGACCTCTGGCACTGATGGATGACTCATTGACTGATTCACTGATGTCACATCTTGGGTCTTTTTTGTGAGCAATGTCTCCAGTCTATATTCTTGACTCAAGCAAAATCTCCTAGGGATAAATTTTCCAAAGCACTCCAGAGATTTTAGGCTGAGATCCAAAAATCCAATTAGGTGTCCAGTTCCCATTGGTTTCAGTTCAATACAGGGAAGATTAGATGCCTAGATGTTATCAGTCAAAGAGATCTGGACTCCTAGCTGTTCCCAGACTGATCATTAGGATGCAGGAGAGGAATCCAAGGGTCCAAGGGTCCAACTCACCATCAAGCACAGTCATCGAAAAACTGCTAACTTTGTAAGAACATTTCCTTTCTAAGACTTAATTGCTCTTCATTTAATTGTAATTGCTTTAAATAATCTGCACATGAGCACGCAACACAATTACATTACAGCACATTACAGTGGCATGTAGGCAGCAGTGCTACCAAAATGTATTTAGAGTTCAGAGACACTCAGCTTTTGGAGCATGAGTCGAAATGTAAGAGATGGCCAGGAGAGCCTCCACATTTTCTGCCTGGCCCACACCACCCTGCCCTATTTAAGAGTCATTAAAAATACAAGATAGTGGATGTACTACTATTCTTAAAACTTTGGTATACTCTTAAGTATTTTCTGAATCAGGCCAATAAGGATGCCTTCTCCAATACGGGGTCCCACTTCAAGGAAGCAGCACTGAAACTGAAAAGCATTTAATCATATGTTTAACTTCACACATATTCTCTAAGCATTTTTTCTGAACTGCAGCCTGAGCATTCACAACTGCATGCCCGACTTGTGAGCACCCCTGGCCTGCGGTGAGAGGCCAGAGAACCTACAAGTGCATTGTCAACTCACGGAAGTTTTTGCCCTAAGTTTCTTGTGACAATGACGCAGGACCTTTGAGCTCGTCCTTTATAAAACTAATGAGAGGAGGAGAGAATACACTCGCGGTCATTAGATTTCCAGTTGAAGCAGAGAGAAAGACAGCTAGAGAAGCAGTATGAGGGAAGATGAGGAGAACATGTGGGAACCATGTGTTCAGCATCTCTCTGTTAGCCTGGCCCTCTGGCCCTTCCAAGCTAGAAAAACAACATTACGAAGCAGTGTCAGGAGCATGAAAGGAGAGAAGGGAGGGCAACAGCCCAGGTGAGAGAGGGGTGAATCTGGAGGAGGAGGAATGGCTAATAGCTTTGGGAAGTGGAGGCGGGGACGGCAGAGAAGGACTTTACCAGGCAAAGGGGATGAGTGTGACTTTTGTGACCAAAAGAGGCGGTGCGAGGCTGTGGTGAAGAGTCCTTCTGACCTGTGTCAAAGAGCCTGTGCTTTGATGACAGCCTGGGAGACCCGAGCACAGACAGTACGTCCTGGGAGAGGCCTCCGAGAACCACATAATGGACCGTTTCAGTAAATAGCCCTTTCGACACACCGGTCATCCAAATGCAGTTACCCTTCACGGGCTTGACAGAATGAACACACGTCCAGTACAGTAGCAAGGGGGTTATCGACCTGACTAGCCATCCTGGCTCTGGCAGGGCCCCTCAGATGTATTGTGTGTGGTACGAATGTATGTCAAAGGCCTTACATATGGTTGATATATATAGAAAGTTTTAGAAGTACATACTGTTTACTCAAGGGACCGGATTAACTTCCGCAGAGCTATTCTGGTCCACCTGTAAACACATGGACTAAAGGGCCTTATGAAAAGTAGTTACTGTGTATTGGCAAGTGGCACTTTTAAAAACCTGAATATCTCGTGTTATGAATGCTGGGGCTTTGTTTTGGTTTTTAAGTACCAAAACCGACAGGATCGTGTTATACAACTACTGGATACCGATTTTTTTTTTTTTTTCCAGTTCAAAGCTGGTTTTTTCCCCCAGTCGCCTAGGGCTAAAAAAGCGTGTGTTAAACTTGCAGTATAAACTGCTGCTGGGAATTACCCCGGTCCTGATGCCTTTGCTTAGATGAATAGTGAGGTCTGTATGGCCATTGACCAAGGCGACAAGAGGGGAGAGGACTGTGCTGCTCCCAGCCCTGCTCACACAGGAGCCCCACAGCCTTCAGCCCAGGCATGCCTACAGCTTCCTTAGCTGCCGAGTGCGACACCGATGGCACCCTAAGAGCTCCAGCACGGAGGATGGTCGTGTGTAGTCTGAGGGTGGCCTTCGCGCTGCACCTGGGGCTGTGTGCTCAGGTTCAGCATCAGCACAGATAGCAGATTGTGCCTTCGGGTTGCCTCAGGGCACCCCTCGAAGGACAGTCTAGACTTACCCAAAGGGGTGCCTCAGAATAACTTAGCCTGGAATCAGCCGTTATCTCTGTTCTGTAAACTCACGACTTTGACAGAAAGCAAGAGGAGTTTATAGTAAAAGGGAAAAAAAAAGCAGGGAGGCAGGGGGATGGGGCCAGAGTGTGTTTGCAGCTGCTGGCCATCAAATTTCAATTCAATCAACATGACTGAGTTCCAGCTCCTGAGAAAGAGAGCTTTTGACGACATATTGACATAGCCTGAACTACAGTGGTCCAAGCGGCAGTGCTATAATTATAAGGATTATATTTAATACTGCACTTGGAAATGAAGGTCTGAAACACTGTGACTCTCTCTCTCCCTAAAAGCTGGCCAAAATATGTCCTAGGAACCATTATGGTAGTACACAAAGTTGGTAGGAAAAAAGAAACATCGGAACTCAAATCATTATGAAAGGGGATCATGTGGCTGGCAGCTCAGGTCTGCTGGGAGTTGAGCAGTGAGGAGGAAAAATGAGTGTGA
Source organism: Theristicus caerulescens (assembly GCA_020745775.1). NCBI lineage: Eukaryota > Metazoa > Chordata > Aves > Pelecaniformes > Threskiornithidae > Theristicus > Theristicus caerulescens. The sequence continues at coordinate 120,197,899 of CM036559.1, read as the reverse complement.
AAGGAAGGGCAATTGGATTTGCAGGAAAAATGGAAAGTAGTTTTTAAAAGTACAGAATTAACTGGTTTAAGGCAAAAAGTCAATTGATAATTAATATGCTACTTACTTCTGAATTTGCTTTCTTTTTGTAGCATGTCATGGACTTCAGCCAGGCTGAGGCCTGTTTGTTGAACAAACACCAAACCCTGCAAATACTTCTAGACTTGCTTAATTCTACACATCTTGATTTCAGTGCGATTACCCATGTGTGCACAATTAAGCACATGCATAACTGTTTCCGGGAACTGGGCCATGGAGGTAAGCAGCCCCATGTTGAAGACCAAGTGCATCTAGCTTGGAAGTATGTTGAACCAAAAGCTTTTAGAAAAGCAGAGAGAATGCAATTTCTTTGGAAAACAAAATAATTGACTATAAACTACCACAATGAGCAGAAATAAAGAGCTTGATCTTGCATTAGGCTGATGTTTCACAGTGCCACATCCATAATATTTCCCACAGGTGGTTTCAGGAGGGGCCAATTGGATCAGAGTCAAGGCTCAAAAGCTCAGATGTTGAGATACCATAGCAGTGAGGAAAAGGGGAAAAAATGGAAAAAAGGGGGGGAAGGAGAGGGAAAGAGGAAAAGAGGGAAAAGGGGAAAGGAAAAAAAAAGGGAAGGGAAGGGAAGGGAAGGGAAGGGAAGGGAAGGGAAGGGAAGGGAAGGGAAGGGAAGGGAAGGGAAGGGAAGGGAAGGGAAGGGAAGGGAAGGGAAGGAAGGAAAGGAAAGGAAAGGAAAGGAAAGGAAAGGAAAGGAAAGGAAAGGAAAGGAAAGGAAAGGAAAGGAAAGGAAAGGAAAGGAAAGGAAAGGAAAGGAAAGGAAAGGAAAGGAAAGGAAAGGAAAGGAAAGGAAAGGAAAGGAAAGGAAAGGAAAGGAAAGGAAAGGAAAGGAAAGGAAATTGGAGCGTCTGGAGATGGTTTCTAAAGCAACAGAACCCTAAATAAATGGTATGATTTTCCAAAGTGAAAAACATAAACTGAACAGCCCATGCAGCATCTTTGCCAACTGTCACTGGGGTGGCATTTCTGAAATCTGGTGGAATGACTCATCCCAAAACAACAACTGTTGCCAACAAGGTCTTTCCTCCAGGTCTAGTTATTTGAATGAGAGAGCTGTGAAAACAAAATAAACAGAAAAATCAGAGGCAACTCCTTCTCTTGGGGTTCAAATCTGAAGTTTCCTATGAAGCCATCCACTCTCCAAGGTGCCTCCCCAACCCACTGAACAGGAATCCAGGTGATCCTCTGGGCTAAGGAAGGGATGGGCCCTGCTGGAGTGAGCCCCTTGTTCATTAAAACAAATTCCTCATTCTGCATCTAGTCACCACCTCTCACACCATGCATACGTGCAGGATGCATCCTCCTGAGCCATTCTGCCCCCCCACCTTAGGGATTCCACACGGCGGCAAACATTACCAGGAGAAGCATGACCCTGCCGACAGGTAGCACAGTTCTCAAATGGTTTGAGACAGACACCCTTAAATTCAGTGGGAGCAGACCTGGCCCAAAGAGTACACTGTCGTGCAGTAATTAAACACAGCCCCATCAGCACCGACAAGCATCCTTCTTTGGCTAGTACAAAATACAACAATTTCAAAGACACTTTCTGAAGCAGTGTTGTTTTGCTGAATAATTTATGTCCCTGAGTCCTCTGAAAATGAGCAGCATACACTTCAGCGCTGCAATAGCTATTCAGTGGAGACAGTGCACATTGTGTTCAGTAAGCTCATTGCTTAAACACTGTTGCCATGACTATAAGAAAGTGATTATACTATTGTTTATAAGAGACTCTCGATAAGTCATTACCACGGTAGCCAGAGTCTTGCCTGAAGTCAAAATTTTTGGGAAGAAAAAAAATCCCACAGGTATAATTAACTTCGTGATCAAGATAATTCCACTGAAAGACTTTGAATACATCGTATGGTGAGGAATGAAAATAAGTAAGAATCACAAGTGTCTCAGGACTGTTGACTCTCTGGTTTTCTGACTGTTTCATTGGTAAATTCCACGGAGAAGAAAAGCCCTGCTAACCAAATAACTGTTGTAACTCGTTTTCAAGGAAGAAATAATTTATAGGGCAAACACCAATGTAGGAGTTCAACTGTGATGAGTAACTCTGTAAAAACAAACCACTTTGTACACAATGTAAGGGAAAAAAGACTTAAAAAATCTGACTTAGAAGAAATATTTGGGATTATGAAATATGGCTTTTCAGTGTCCTAGAATGAAATCAATACCTAGAGCACTTAGTTCTGAATCCTCTAGTGCCTACGTCCAGTGCATGACCTCTTTATCTCAATAGTGTGCTGATGATCAATAGTTTCCAAAACTAAGAAGTAACTCTGAAGCTGTCGGAAAGTCATCCTCACATTTCCTATGGACAGTAACGGGCCGCAGAACACAAAGCAAAGAGATGATTAATAGAGTGCTGGACTAGGAGTCAGGAAATCTGGGCTCCGTTCCCAGCTCTGCCACTGACCTGCTGTTTGACCTTGGGCAAGACACTTGACCTTTCTGTGCTTCTGTTCCTCCTTCCATTCTTTGTCTATCTTGTCTCTTGAGGCCCTAAGGTATGCAGGGAAGGGCACGGTTCTCACTGGGTGTTTGTATAACACCTAGTCTAGGGAGGTGCCTGCAGAGCTCTGTAATAAAGCCAGGGTGCCACAGGGATGACGCTTGCACAATAGCATGTTTTGTTTCAAAACAGAATAGCCGTGATGAACCTTCTTGGGGTTTCATCTGCTAGTCCAGGACCCTACCGGGTCTTTCTGCCAGCTTCAGGCTCAGGCAGCAGGTAAATGGGTTTGCAAGATCTGCTTCCTCACTGTGTCAGAAGCACTTTCACGCCGATTTCCATTTGGTACTCATTTCTCTGCAACTCAATTCAGCTGGGTTTGCAAGCGTATCAGAATTATAACTGAGTGACACAGATAAAAATAGCTACAGGAGCCATTTCTGAACAAAAGGCATTTCTTCAGGGAAATGCCAACACCTGTATGTGAAGCCACGGGTGTGAGGTATTTTCAAATTAAAAATAAAATAAATTATAATTTTTCAGTGTGTTGGAATTTTGTGTAAGTTATTCAATTAAGAAATATTTCTGAGTCTTTCTCCCATCCCACGCAATAAACATGAACCTTCCTCCATTACTACCAGATGGGAGGCAACACGTGCAGGACAAGGTGGTTCCCACCTGCTAGTGCTGGGGCGCAGCTGCAGCCTCGACGGAGAGCAGATGACTTGCGTATACACTCTCAGTTGCAGTCCCACTTTGCTCCCAGTTTGCTGGAGCATCAAGTACATGAAGGGCTTGGACACAGCCAGCTTAATTGAAAGGCTAATTAGAGTACAAACTGATGCAGAATCAAGAGCAAGTAAAGCAAGAAAATATGAAGCATACATTTATGATTATGAATGAAAACTTGGGAAATGCTTTTCTCCCCTAAAAAGAAGGGACACTGCCATATCTTGCACTTTTATTGTGAATCTTGGCAGCGCAGTGCCATAAAAACCCAGCTCTGGGAGTCATGTGATTATGTAAAAGATTCGTTTGGGTTTGTATTTACAATACTCATTGACCTGTGGGTCAAAGGCTGAAAAGGTGATTTGAGTGCACCTCAAAGGCTCAAAACACAGAAGTCAAATAAGAAGAATCCATCAACTTATATACGTTGCCTGCAGCTTTGCCAAAGCAAATGCTCCAATATCCTGTCTTAGGCTCCATCAATAACGAATTTGGCTTCTAAGCCATAAAACTCACCATCAGATCTCAATGCACTTTACAAAGGTGATAAATAGTACTTTTCATAGAGGAAACTAAGATTTATGGAAGTGAAACAAAACAGGAGTAATCTGTTGAATAGATCCTAGAGTCAGAGTAGAAACGCTGAGTTTTTAGTTTACAATGCACTCACCTAAGGCCTGTTGCTTGAGAGTTGCAGGTATTTTGTGTTAGGTATTGGTGATGGCACTTCAGTACAATTATGCGTTGATTACCTGCATCTAATAATGCTTTGGAAGAACTTGACAAGGTATGACAAATTCAAAAGTTGGCTCTCAAGTGGCTATAGGAAGCTTTTCATGGGAAATCTGGGGCATAAACAGTTTATGCTTTCATCTAAAAAAAAAAACAGAAAAAATCTGTCTCTTAATACTGTTAAGTTGAAAAAGTGATCCAAATCTCACTTGGCACCAACTCCTTCTTTTCTGCAGCCAAGACCACTGCCTCTTTCACTGCTCAAAGCTGTTCCAAACTGTAGCAGCGTGCTATAGCTAAGATCCTTTTGAGCTTTACAGCCACTGATGCAGGTTTGTGGAAAACACAGCCCTGTCATTAATCCCATCAGCTTCATCCTGCTGCTGCTGAGAGTACCATCACTGGGAAGTCATACAGGGGAATGCTGACATGTGGACACCAGAGAGAGGCCAAAGAGCAAAGACCTTGTTCCTCTTCTCTTCAGAGCAGCCTGGTGGCTAAAGCTTTTCTACGTACCATGTAGCTAATTGTGTGCCCTCTAAAGTGTTGCGTAGTGGTTTCTTTAATCATCTTCCCGAACTCCATAGAAGTGATGGTGTCAGATCATTATCATGTAGAGCTGGGCCCTCAGCGGAGATCACGGTCCCATTTGCTAAGCAGTGAGACGGTGGCACCTGAAGAGCTCAAGCATGGAAGTGAAATAGTGGCACAACAGGTCACAGAGACACTTGCTGTCAAAGCTGGCACCTCTGTGCCAGTGCTTTGTTGGCTGGAGCTTCCAGCTCCTCCTACACCACTTAGGAGGTGCAATATAAATGGAGCAGTGGAGATACTACCCTTCCCAAAGTTGTCAAAGGGACCAGGATGGAGCCCTTCTTTTCCAGTAATGAGACATGGGTGAAGTTTCAGTTTCATAAGCCAAGAGACTTCATAAGAAAAGCAGACTACAATTAGCCTCCGAAGATGATATTTTGGTAGAAAGGACCGTTGACAGCAGTTAGGAAGAGGAAGAGAGGCATGTTATGGCCTTTCTTAACCTGCTAACTGACTAACCTAGTTGCTGGGGTTTTTTGGTCACTGCAAGCTAACTGAACCCCAAATACACCTTCTGCAAGCAGTATTCTTTGCAAGGGGAGAAGTAATAATAGTGAGATAAGTCAAAGTTTCGGCAAAGCAGCTTCTCTGACTCAGACGTACCTTTCTAAGGTTCAGATTTCCCCACAGAGCAGCTAACATTTTTGCTGGAGTCACATTTCTCAGCGCAGAAGAAACAGAAGCTGTGTATCTCTCTTCTTTGTTGTGGTGCTACACACAAGGGACTCAATTTGAGTACCGCAGGGGATGTGAGAGCTCTATCAGAGGGCATGCCGTAATAGTCAGGGAAGTTAAGAAGCCCATGGTTTGGCCTCGGAGGGCGTGTCAAGTCCAGGCAGACAAACTGTTCCTCTGCTCACTACCTACAGAAACTTTGGTGGTGGAAACAGTCTGTTAAACAGTTTCAGAACGGAGGAGACTTTCATTAAATGCATTCAAAGCTTAAAAAGCTTCAAAGAAGGCAAATCATTTGATTGGAGAGCTAGGACTGAAAAGGCTCCTATACTAGCATACATTTAACAAATTCACCTGCTGAACTTTTCATTAAATATAGCTTTTATGCAGCTTCCAGGGGGTCTTCTTGAGTTTGTTTCAGAAAACGTTCTCACAGCCGAGGGGAACAAAGATTATAAATGGCGCCCATGTCCATCCTAACCAAATGGCTCCCAGCAGGCCAGAGGGCCCATGACAGCAGATCAAAGTTCTCTACCCACAAAGGCAATGTGACTTACCCATTTTACCTGACTCAGCTACATAAATTGTCTTTATCAGAACCCAGCTTCGCTCCTGCAGAAGCATAAGGAGCAGACAGCAGTCCTTCACCTCACAAACAGAACATTTCATTGCTTTGGCACAAACTTTGATAGTCAAAAGATCTCACCCCAGCTTTGCAGAATGGTTTGTGCTTTAATCCACTTGTGCTCACCACACCGTAACATCACATCACTCCATAGCTGGTCACCTTTTACTGCTCGCTTCAGAGCGCTTCCAAAAGTTACGTATGTCCAGAACCAGAAAATGCAGCTATTTCAGCAGGGTACCCTGGCAGGCAACTAGCAAAGCAAGGAGCTTGGGAGATGGGGAAGTGTACACTTGGGCCAAAGATACCAGAGCACAATCCTTCCTTTTAAAAGACTTGTGGATCTTTAATGCTAGCACAGGGGAAGCCAAAACTCAGCAAGCACAGTGTGGATCATTAAAAAAAAGTTATTAGGAGACAAAGTCAGGGCTTCCATGATCATGTAAAGGATCTCCGCGTAAAATAGCTGCATAAATTGAGGTTTTACAAGCCAAACTTGGCTCTTGGCACCAGTCAGGCAACCCTCTCTTCCACTGAGGTCCTCAGGGAACTGGGACAAATCCATTGACTCTTCCCGATTTGTACTGAGGTTGATGAGAATTTAGGGGAGTAGGAGAAATTAACCCATTCTCCTCTTCCTTGGCTACATCGTCTTCATGGGACTGCTTTCCCTTTTCTTTTTCACCTGCTTGTAGACTACATCTGGGGAGCAGGCCACTTTCACAGTCACTCTTCCAAGTACAGAAAATATTAATATATTTAATTAATATTTTTAATTAATCCTTATAATGATAAATTCAGCGCAACTTCAGGATGAGTGAAAGTAGAACAAGTCACCTGTGACTAATGACTAATATCGCTTAACACACTCAGAGAAGATGTTGCCACCGGTGTGATGGCTGCAGTGAAAGAACCTGACCAGAATAATACAATAGTGCCCGTGAAACAGAGCTCCTGGCTTGCACAGAGCAAAATGAACAGTGCTCAGCCTATGTCAGAAGAACGAAAGAATGAATCGGCCACCGGAGATTTGAAACTGCAGTGCAAGAACTTTGGTATTACCAGTTCAATGCTTAAGCAACTGAGGAACGCCCTCCAGAGCTAACTGTTTATATATAACATAAATAATATAAACAGCTAAGTGCTGGAGGGCATATACATATATATAGATGTATGTATAAAAGAAAGACAGAATATTTTATCTGTTCCACTCTGCACCATGAAAAGCAACACCACCATATAAATAAACAAATGTCAGCTCTTGGGAAATGCAGGGAGGCAGAAAGTACAAAAGCTTTCCGTGTCCCAAAGAATAAATTTCTCCTTCACATGCACCCACATCCATTGGTCCAGCCAAAAAATCAGGTCTCCACTCTCCAATTAGAAAACGCTGCTGCCAAAGACGCTTTCTCAAAAGTCAAAGTAACACTGCCAAACTAAGCCCAAACCAAACCCCACTAAAAACTCTCTCTCTTCTGCTGGTTTTAAATTGTCCACTGGGAAAAGAAAATTATCAAGTAGTAGTATCAACAATGCCAGATAATCGCTTCAAGCTCTTTGATATGTTCAAGTGAACCCCGTTTCAAATGTTATCGAGTGTCAAATATTTACTCTTGAGTCCAACTGTGTAAACGACCCATCCAGTGCCACTAAACATGGCTGGCACACTTGTAACAAGAGCAGTGGGACTTGCAAAGCAAAGAAAACAACCCAGCTATTTTCAGGAGAGGAAGCGTGGGGACAGTCTTGGTTTTGCAGACAGTGTCCCAATAGCCAGAACTCCCCAAAGAGAGTTATGACTGCCTTTGTGCTTATCGGTGTGGAGTTTTTTTTTAACTGGTGGACCTACAGCAAGGCAGGTGGAGCTTTACAATCCCCCCGTGGGCTCAGAGATGTGTCCAATGTCACATGCTCAGTGTGAGACTCACACAAACGCTCCTGTCTTGTGCTTCCCTATGCCAGAGCTGCGCCTGCCACAACTGAAGCTCAGAGCTGCGCCTTGTTCCAGGACCCTGAGCACCTCAGATCTGCTGTCTGCTGTAAGCAAAATGTCTGGAATTAGAGGAATAATGCATATAAGGCTTCCACTGGATTTCCTCTTGGGAAACACCCCACAGAGGATGAATTCTGCTTAGAGATGGTTCTCTTCCCTATCCATTTATAACGCACAGGACAAGAGGCTTAGCCTGCCTTGTCCTTCCTCTTCAAGTACCCTTGGAATAACTGGTAGAGCAAATTCCTCCTCCAGCTACGGCTGGAGCAAAAGCAAGACCCCATTATTTCGTGGCCCACCCCTGCCCTCTGAATCTTCAAGAACAGGAGCACAATGCTGTGCTACCTGGTGTATGACCCTCAGCCACTTGAATTCATCCCACTCAAGACACTGGGTGGTTTGCTTTTCCTCTTTAATTTTTGCAACAATGTTGGTAACGGAAACATGTGCCTCCATGACACAGAGACGTGACTTTGAACCGATGCCTTTCTCTGTTCCTTAATTAGGCAGTCCTACCAGAGCAGCAAATGAGGAATGTCTGTGTCAAGCACAGAGTGGGAGGATCAGCGATGTGCAGTGATACCATTACAACAATACTGCTTCATGAGCCAGCATTTCTTCAGTGTCAAAACATGGTTCAGGGCCCCAAACGTCATGCTCAGTGAAGTCATGTACCTTGTCAGCAGGATTACCGAACGCTAGCGTGCACAAACGAGGGGGTCTTTGTCAGACCTTTCCCTTGTCAAAGGCACATATGTGTGGAGTAATGCAACATGCAACGCGACGCGAGGGCTGTGCATGGCATTCTCCGGCAAAGAGCAGGTTAACAATCGTTAGCGGTATTTCAGAAACAAGGACAACCTCTCTGCATTTAAAAGATGAAAATCTTTCAATATTTTCTTTGGAGTTCTTTCATTTAGCACTTTCAAACAGCTGCCTCCAGCTATTTCATAATAATAGTAACAACTAGTAAAAAAAATTGAAAACAAAAAAAAAACCCCACACAGGCCTGTTCCCTGATTTCAGAAAGTGGATTTTTCTGGGACATACATTATTAGGCAAAAGCCTTTTTTTTCCCATAAGACAAGTGCAAAGCATTTCATTAATACACACTGGAAAAATAAGATAATGGATTTCTCGATTGTGACGAGCAACGTGGGGAGATTTAATCTGAACACTGAGTCAGGTCGAAGCGCCTGAACTCCCCTCGGACACAATGTTATCGCATTAACGCTTACATCATCACCCTCACGAATGATGCTGAGTAACGCAGCCCCAAATGTCGATCGACGCACGGCAGCAAACTCCCGGGTAAGAAGGGAGAAACAACCACAAAGGTCCCGTTTTAGCATACATCAGGCACGAAGAAAGACAGGTTTGATGTCTGGAGCAGAGGGAGCAATCTATTTTCAGCCGTTCGAATAGCAGCCACTGGCCTATCAGGATGCTGTCGCTCCTCTTAATATTTCGCATGTGTGCCGAGAATTAAGAGTTGGAAGGCAGCAAGGCAGCACAGCGCAGCGTACGCCTTCAAAAGCGTGGTACATGGACTGCTCGTAATAAAGTAACAGGAGACAAGGCTTTGCCTCCTTGACATGTTCAGAGCAATTTCCAGTTGAAAAAGGTCAGCATATCACTTACAAAGTGGCAGTGCCTGGAAAACTCTTGTAACTCTGCTCCGTGAAACACACTTGGTGATAATAACAAACCGACCCTTTCTGGTGAGGCCGGCGCTCGCGGCACCGGGCGTGAGACGCCGTCGCTCGGATGGACACCACTGCACGCTCCGGCGCAGCGCTGCTTCTGCAGGGGCACGGAGCTGAGCCGCGCGCACGGGCTCCCGTTCCTCGCACTGCCCCTCTGCCTCGTGCCCGGGTACGGGCCGAGCGCGAGGGACGCGGCAGCGTCGAGTGAAAATAGCTGCCCGAAGCCCCGGCCACTGGGATCACACGGGGCAGGGGGCCAATTCTGAACGTGGGCGATAGTTTAGCGCTACTTTTCACCCCTGCTCGGGGATGCGCCGGCAGCGTTTGCTGCCTTTGCCCCTCCTCGGGGACGATGCCCGCTGTCACCGCCTTGGTGGGGCGACGGCGGAGGCACGCCACACATTTTTAGGACCACAACCTGGTTTAAAAAAAACCCCAAGTACTCGCAAAATCCCTTGGAGGGAGGACACGTCCCTCAGCTGCCCCGCTCGGGGCCCGGCGGACCTGCCCGCCGCTCCTCACACCCTGGATGCCACCGCGGGGCCCAGCGCCTGGTAGGGACCACCGCGGGGGGTACGGGGCGCGGCGGGTCGAGCCGGGCGGCCACCGGTACCCCGCCCTCCCGCCCCAGGACCGGCCCTCGGGTGGGGACGGGCGCCCACCTTGAGGGGCGGCTGCCGGGGCCGGGGGTGCCCTGAGGGGGCCGGGGGTGCCCTGAGGGGGCCGGGGGCTCCTCCTCACGGCCGCGCGCGGCCGCCCCTCCCCGCCGGCAGGGGGCGCTGTGACTCACCGCCAGGAGGGCCGAGGCGCGCTGCTCCCCCGCCGGCTGCTCCCCGTTGATGCCGCCGTTGCTGAGGAGGTGCTGGTGGTAGTCCGGGGGCGCGGCGGCGGCGGCGGCGGGGGGGGGTGGCCGAGCCGCCGGCGGCGGCCGCCGCCTTGGGGTGCTTGCCGGCCTTGCGGGCGCCCTGCCCCTGCTGCACGAGGTGGAGGAGCTGCAAGGTGCTCTCCCGTTCGCGGTCGGAGCTCTCGGCGCGGCCCCGCTCGTAGCGCCCCTCGCAGCTGAGGTGGTGCTGGCGGCAGACGGCGATGCGGGCCCGCAGCCGTTCGACGATGGCGCTGTGCACCCGGGGCGCCGCCGGGCCCCCCCCCAGCAGCCCGGCCCCCAGCCCCGCGGCCTGGGGGGGAGCCGTGTCGCCCATCGCTGGCTGCCGGTCCTGGCCCTCCGGATGGGTCGGTCCTCACTGCCGCATGGAGGGGGCGGGGGGGGGGGGGAGGCGGGGGCAGCGGCGGGAGCCCGGAGCCCGGGGGCTGGCGGCGGGGCGGAGGGCGGTCAGCCCCGCGCCCCCGGCCCACCCCCACCCGGCCCCCGGGCGGTGACGGCCCGGCGGGGGGTTGACAGATCGGGGGTGGGACGGGGCGTCCGGCGGCCGCTAGTGTTGTGCCAGCATCGGCCGGGCGGGAGGGGCGGGGGTCGGGGCCGGGCAGCCCCCGCCGAGGGGCTCCGCGGGGCGGGAAGGGCGCCCGGGGAGGGGAGGCTCCGCCGGGGGAGGAGGGCGGAAAAAAAAGAAAAAAAATAAAGCGATCCGCTGCCTCCAAAATGAATCCCTGGACGAAGGAGATCTCCCTCGGGAATGAGTGAGACTTGGCAGGTTTATTGATTTTATTTTATTTCGGGGGAGCGGGGACGTTATCCCTTGAAGTGGAAATTTATGCAAGGGAAGGCATCGCCGTGCGCGGCGGCACGGAGAAACCCCCCGGCGGACCAAAAATCGCGTAGATTTGCTGGAGTGGGGTTTGTTGGGATTTTTCTTTTTTTTTAAAAAAAAAGTCTTTAGTGCAAATAAAGAGCCGGGGAAGGAGGAGGAGGCGGCTCGGGTTAGTTTAGTCTTTGTGCTTTCTCGTTCCTCTCGCCCGCTCTTTGCTGGCCGCTCTTCGGTTTGTTACTGTCTCCAACTGTCTGCCGCTAAATCGTAGTTCCTCTAAAAATAAGAGAGCCGGATCCCCCGGTCCGGAACAATGTCAGTCAGCGGACTTGCAGACCACGCTTCGCCTTCGGTTAATCCAGCCTCTGGATAAAATCCGTGTTGCTTTCAGTGCTTAGTTCCCCCCTTAGTAATAAAGCAGCAAGCTACGAACCCAGGCAAAGAACTCCTCTCGCATACTTTCCCTTATACTCCCAGATATTGAATAGTTTCAAGTACAGTTTCAAGAAAAGCACGGGAAAAAAATTTTGAAAAAGGAAAAAAAAAAAAAAAAGCCAGCCCCTCTTCAGACAGTAATTACAAACGGAGAGTTGCACTTACAAACTTCCAGCATTTTGCACCCAGAACAGTCCGGCCACTTTTCCTTTGTGTTTTTGTACCTTCCATCCCCGACCCGCCGGGGCGGGCGGGTGGTTGCCGCCGGGCTACCGCCGCTGCCTCCGCCGCCGCCCGCTGCCCGAGCCCGTTGCCCCTCGGCGCGGCGCGGCGCGGAGCGGGTGCGCGGGGCGCCGCGGGGGCGGGAGGCGGGGGGCGGGTGTCACGGCGCGGCCGGGGCCGCGGCGGCGGGGAGGCCGGGGCGAGGCGCGGAGCCTCCCAGCGGCCGCCGAGGGGAGCCGGGCCGCCGCTGCCGCCGCCGCCGCTCCGCGGGAGGTATTTGCATGGGAGGAAGCCAAGGAAATCCCCTTTCCCCTCCTCGCCCTGTACCTGGGTGCCGGGCCGGGGCGGGCGGGCGCCGCCTGAGCAGCCGCCGAGGAGCGCAGCCTCCCGCTCTCCCTCCTCCCCCGGCGGCGAGACCTTCAGGCGAGTACGAGGGAGTTCTCAAATAAATCACGGCGCTGCGCTCCTCTACCAGCTGGATTTCTCTGGAACAGACGGTAGAAAAACAAGCAGTGCCTTCTAGGGCGCTCTCATGCACGGGAGGAGCGCAGGACACGAGGTCAGGCTTGGGATGTGGGAGCTCCCCGCTCTGACCTGAGCTTCTTGGGTGTCCGGGGCACGGCACGTAGCGCCTGCGCTTCTGTTCCTCCCCGGGAAAGCCACAGTCTCGGTGCTTCTCTCGCCCGACTCCTCCATTTGGAGCAGGGGTGGCCGACTGCGAGATCTGGCCGCCGGTGCTGGCCTTGCTGCAAGCGACAGCCCTCGGGTTGTGCGCGTTGCTGCAGGTGAGCTGTGAAGGAGGAGGATGCAGAAATAGCTGGGAGCTGGTCAGCTTTATTAAAGCAATACGCTGTTGTGCCACTGTGGCTGTATTATCTGAATTCCCAAATACCTCTTTGGGAAGAAAAATGCCCCCCAAGCATGCGGAGACACATCCCTGATGGAAAACCTCTAAGGTCTTTTGGGACTCTGCAGCCCCTAATACAAGGGTGCGTCATCTCATTCAGTTCTGCGGTGGGTCCAGTCAGAAAAATCCACAAATTTCATCACAACATACTGGGAACATTAAGCTGAGGATGAGGAGAAACTAATGATAACCCTCTGAGGTGGCCTGATCCCCTTCCAAGGTCATGCATGCAAAGGCTTTGAATGCCAATGACAAAATGACACATTCCTGGAAATTCCCCCAAAATACATAAAAGATATGCAGCATTGGACATATGGGGAATATGAAAGCCCCCGCTTCCATGACCCCCATCTCCTTCATGTTGCAACAAACACCCACGGAGGTCTCCAGGATCTGTGAGCACCGGCCAGAGTCTCCAGCACAGGCTTTGATTCGTCGCTGAGGGACAAGGGCTGGGCAGGCCAGGTTTGTGGATGTGCTGCGCGCACAGGAAGGCATTATTGCTAACAGGAAAAAGGGACTTTTTTGTTTAACCTTGAACAACTGAGGAAGAGTGGGTTATTATTTGATACATAATGGTAGCATGCATCTGTTGAGAACAATGGGCTGGCACAGTTGGAAAAAAAAAGAAATTTTGATGTTTGTAAAATAATAGACAATGTTACCTTTGGTTCAGGCCTTGCTTGGGCTTTTATTCATTTTTCGTAGCTCAGATGCCACTGCTGGGCTTGAGAGGGTCAGTCCCGGAGCGCACGTGTGACAGTAACACACGAACCTCATGGGGAATAAGCAAGGGTGTTTTCAACAAAGTCGTGGCTGGGGCGTTCAAAGTTGCTGTGGGAGTATGAAATCGGCGGTGCTGCTCCAGCAGACACCAGGGCAGCTGCAGCAGTTCTCTCGCTCTTACAAGATTTTGTAGGACTCGGAGAATGATCTTTCAAACCAAAGATTTTTGAATTCTCACTTCAGCCGTTTAAGATTCACTTTTTGCCAAGGAGCATCATCATCTCCTGCGTTCTGTGGTTTAATAGATCCCTCGCAGGGCGAGAGACAGCGGGTTGCGGGGCTGCGCTGCACCTCCCCGGTGCTCAATAGGCAGCGAATGCTGCCCCCGGTGTTTCAGAGAAGGAAATACCCTAAATCCATCCCTCCGCTTTGCAAGTTTTGTCCAGAAGACCCTGGCCAACGTGACCAGCCCCTGCATACCGCTGTAGTTTTTGGTTTGCCTAGTTGTCAGTTTTCTTAAAAGCAAACGGTTCTTAACATCATCGTGACATCACTTGCGCTTCGCGTCATAGGCATTCTAATAAACACACACGATAAAACATTAACATAACAGGTCCTGAATAATTAATTACTTTTTTCCTTCGGACTACATTAACTTGTGACCTTTTTACACGATATTGTAATCTCATCTGAGCTGTCACGCTTGAGCATTTTTTCTGTGCAAATTCACTGCTGCTGTCGGATCTCTGAGTTCCCTAAGTCAGCAGCCCCTTCCAGATCAGCAAAGCACTTACTTGTGCTGGGTTCACAGCCAGGAATTCTCACCACAGACGTCCCATTGTGCTAATAACTTTCCAAAAATGGAACAAAAAGACTGCACTGATCCTATGTTGCTTAAAAACTCGAGTACACGCTTAAATCTAGGCGCATACCTCGTTCATCTGTGTTTAGAAATCACGTATCAAATTACTTCAAAGTTACATTAACTCCACCGGAATGGCACATGCTGAAGATCAATCTTGCGGAGGATTTTGCAAACTAGAGCTTTGAATTTTCAGCTGTTTCCATTATTTGCTTTTCAGCGAGGGGTTCTTAGCCATTTTGAACGATCACAGTTATACATACATTTCCTGGGGTATTCCCCGCTAGGCAGGCTCACGTACCGTGCCGCTCACGTACCATGCCGCTCACCTGGTCAATTGTTTAACTCTGGAGCAGAGTCTGACTGCACCTGAGTCAGTTTTCTTGCCCTTAAATGTTGGGCGCAAGGTGCGTGCAGTTATTGCTCTGTTTAAACTGTAAAATAAGCCATCTTGAACACACACCAGTTTTTTAATTAAGAATATAATCCCCAGAGCAATCTAAGAAACTGTGTCTAAATCTTATTTAATAAACAACAGGGAAAAAAAAGACCAAAACAAACCAACCTCATGCCATTGCTTTTATTACCTAGAAAAATACCAAAATTCACACAAACTATTCAGGGAAGCGGAGCCACCGAGGGGGTTGTTATCAGGTTCTTTCAATACCCTGTCACATATTTTTCATATGATTCCTTGCTGGTAGATCATGCTTTCTTACATTCTTTTGTCTCACCTCTAAGTTCAGATTAGAAGTTGGTATTTCTTATTTCTTAAAGCAGAATCAGAAAGTCAACTTTATGAAGCCTATTCTGTGTGTGCTGGATATTTCTCTTGGAGTGGTATTGTATTTACATGTGTTTATCTAACACACCCACTCTGTTTATCCAGACAGACTTAAAGAAGGATAAAACTACAAGTCTTTATTTATCCAAATAAAAGTAAACTAGAGGAGTTAAGCATGGGAATTGCCTGTAATTGCCTGCTGAACTGCTAGAAATAGCTGCTTTTTGGAAACAGGAGAAGCCTTCACTGTCGAAAAAATGACAGTAACAGCTACCTACTATTAGCAAAGAAGTTTACCATCCCGCTTGATCCACAAATGACTTTCTTTCCACAAAACTGAGGGACACTGAGGGGAGAAAAATCACTTCTTTTCATACTTCACTGCAAGAACGGGATATAGAATATAGACCGAAAAGGGCCTTTTCTTCCCAAAGTCCATCACGTTAGGAAGCCCGATCCTGCGCATCAATACCTTGTGTGAACTTTATCATTATCAGAGTCTCCAGCTACAGAACTTAAACTAGAGCAGATTATTGAAATATTACAGAAAGTAAAGTAATTTCCAAGGATGATCATTAATCACCCATGCCAAGTCTAACCACATACTGAGCTCCCTTCATTGTTCCATTAAGACAGGTACTTTATCTTAATTAGAGCTACCACTTCAAAAATTAACACTAAAGACAATTAAAAATGTCCTATCAGAACAAACATGATATTCTCTCTCTCCCTAACTCCACTCAAATTCCCTAATGTGGAAAAGGAAGTATGAAAGACTGGTCAGATTTCTGACTTCTCCCATCATTAGATATTTGCACAAAATTTTTCTGCTAGAAATATTCTTACTGAGTATTTCTATACATAGAAAGTCTCGGGGTGGGGGATCCTCTCTTTGTACTTCATGCTGTACAAGTCCTAGCATTTACAGCCTGTCCTGGAATATTTGATCTCAATTTTTACATATATGGGTCCTCTAAACAATCTTTTCATTTCCTGTGGTGAAGACAAATGTAAACATGGTGTAATGATACTGCACATTCTCTGCCTTGTAGAAACTCTTCAGGTAAAACAACAGCCACAGAAATATTATCACTTCCTCCAATCTCAGTGAGGGGAATATCAAAATTTAAGAGAGACTCCGCACACACAAACATTATGTCAGGCCCTGCCAAGCCAAATCAAGTATCAGTTTCCTACTGAAACAGAAATCAGTGATGTCAATTCTAGGCATTTTCTTGGTCCAACTGGTGATGTCACAGATGAGATGAGTAAACCTATGGAGACACTTTCTTCCAAGAAGCTCTAACAGGATACTTTTGCATCCCTGTTAGAGACAGAAATACATAGATCTGGAAAAAAATGCCTGCAGGAACAAGAAAGAAGTAGATAGCTCACGCCTTTTAGGTGAATGAAGAGGAGGTGAGAAACATGATCTGGGATGTGGTAGATATCAAAAAATGAGTAAAACTGATCACTGAACAATTTGCCGATTTTCATTTTCAATCAAAATGTACGTATTCTTGAAATATTATCAGTAATCAGCAAGCCAAAATTTCCCAAACTTATTTTTTAAGTTGGTAGCAAACAGTTTAATGTGGCAAAATGAGAAATAGATCATTCATTTTGATAGCAAAATATTGAAATAAAAATTACACAGTCTCAAGAGTTTTCAGAAAATTCAGAAGGTAGCAGAGATTAAGACCAGTCAGGAAGGTTCTGAGAGGGCATACTCCGTTATGCGATACAAAACTCATTTATTTCAGAACGGTTTTCCATTGTAAGAATAAAGTTACACCAAACATAATTGCTATTTTATTATTCTAGAGAAGCCAACAAAAGCGTACAGAGATTTTGTTAACAGATAGAAGTGGGGCATCAAGGGGCATTACTTTTCCTAAAAGGGATATATTTGAGATGGATTCCTGAGTACTTTTAAGTTGATGGGTGTGTTCCCACCAAGATTGCCAGAAGGACAGGGATATAGAAGGAAAAAGAATAGAGAAGATTTCGTTCAGCTTTGGTAACCAGGGAGATAGCTATATCAAATCTCAGAATATTTACATACCTATCTCACAGTTAAGGTATGGAAATAATATCTTCAACATAAGTTTACTTGAGAGTAAGCCTCAATCTGTTTACTGGGGTTTTTCATCTTGGTTTGTACCTCTTGTACCTGTATGTGGTACCTGGGAGAACCGATGATGTTAGCTCACTCTAATAGCATATAAACCATTGCTGAACTTCAACCCCTTAAAATATAAAAGCAGTTCATGTCTTACAATGAATGTTGGAAAAAGGGTACTGAATGACAAACATAAGGTACTATTCCTACAGTAAAAAGCCAGCAGATGCTCACCATTAAGCGACACGCCTGGCAGCAGTTGCCTAGCCAGTCAGCATACCCGTTACCAGTAGAGTGGCATAATGAATGTGGGGA
Organism: Theristicus caerulescens; assembly: GCA_020745775.1. NCBI lineage: Eukaryota > Metazoa > Chordata > Aves > Pelecaniformes > Threskiornithidae > Theristicus > Theristicus caerulescens. The sequence continues at coordinate 120,180,218 of CM036559.1, read as the reverse complement.
TTTCTTATGGACAAATCCACCAGAAACTGGGTTTCATTAGTTTTGCCTCTGCGAGAGCAACTTGTTAAAAGAATCTAGAGTGTTAACAATATCTTCGCTTTCACTAGGTTGCTCAGCCACAAAAGACTAATAAAAGAGTATGTGCATACAGCAGGATGTAGGAACAGTTCCTAACTGGATTCAAAACCCTGTGCCCTACTTCTTATCTTAGGTTACATCTAATTAATTTTATATGCAGCACAAAGTACAGGGACAGAGTCATAGAATGGTTTGGGTTGGAAGGGACCTTTAAAGATCATCATGGCCAGGGACATCTTCCACTAGACCAGGTTGCTCAAAGCCCCATCCAACCTGACCTGGAACACTTCCAGGGAGGGAGCATCCACAACTACTCTGGGCAACCTGTGCCAGCCTCTCACCACCCTCATAATAAAAAATTTCTTCCTTATGTCCACCTCTACCTACCCTCTTTCAGTCTAAAACTGTTGCTGCTTGCCCTGTCACTACAGACCCTGCTAAAAAGTCTGTCCCCATCTTTCTTATAAGCCCCCTTTAAGTACTGGAAGGCTGCTACAAGGTCTCCTTGGAGCCTTCTCCTCTCCAGGCTGAACAACCCCAACTCTCTCAGCCTGTCCTCACAGGAGAGGTGCTCCAGCCCTCTGATCATTTTTGTGGCCCTCCTCTGGACCCACTCCAACAGGTCCATGTCTTTCCTGTGCTGAGGGCCCCAGAGCTGGATGCGGTACCCCAGGTGGGGTCTCACCACAGCAGGGTAGAGGGGCAGAATCACCTCCCTCGACCTGCTGGCCACGCTTCTTTTGATGCAGCCCAGGATACGGTTGGCTCTCTGGGCTGCGACGCACATTGACAGCTCATGTCTGATTTTTCAGACTGGACAATACAGTATTTGGCCCTTCCCAGCTCCTCAAAAATCTACTCTCCTCGCCCCAAAGAACTCTGATTTGGGCTTCATGCAATTCAGGTAAGCCATGCATTCTGAGTAACTCCTACCTTCTGTTAAGTTACACTTGAAGAATTCTTGCTTATCTTGCATGGCTACATTAATCCATTCTCTTAAATTTTTAGTTACTGCAAGTTGTTGCCATTATGTTTGCACAGCATAATTTGATGTTTAAAATCTCAGTAAATTGTTCCAGCTGCTTATCAGAGACAGCACTGTGGGCCCAAGTGTTCATTTAGATGGCGAAGCCAGACTCAGTCTGTATGACGCCTATAATGTGACTCATCACCGACTCTCTAAAGAGAGGAATGACTACTGTGCTGCAAATGTAGTCAGAACTGCAGAATATTTCCTCTGTTGCCTTGCAGCAGTCTATACCGATTCCTCAGAGGGGAAATACATCTTTGCATTTGGGTCCTGTTTATTGTAACTATCATTCTAAATGGTTGGACTTACTTGCACATAACAAACAACAAGGAAGGTAAGATGCAAGTCATACATACTTGTATAACACAGCCTTACCTTTCCAAATACACCTACTTCAAAAGGTCTCAGCATCTCCTACCTTCACTACGATGCAGCTCAATATAAATAGGTGTAAGTTTTATTTCACAAGGAAACAGATATTGAGATGTTATTTTTAAGAACAGAAGGAAACTTAGAGACCTATGCAGTAAGACTGGAAGGACTCATTCGGTAAAACTTTGGGTTATTATTGACACAGATGAGAAAAAAAGATACAGCACATTCTCAAACAGTAGTTTAAAGGCATATGGATTTAGGTATAACACAGCCTAAAAGGAATCTTGAAGACCAAGCAGAGATAAAGTGCATGCAGATAAAGCAGGCCATTCAAATTTTTACAAGATGTCTTTCAAAGAGCTATATGGCCACTTAATCCATTTTCTCTTCTTGGAAACTGTCTGCATCATTCATGTAGTCTTCAAGATCATCATATCTCTGCAAATAAAATAAAATCTGTATTATTTTATCAATGTTTAATAACTAAATTATGACTGTTTTTTCTTTTTCTTCAATACAGTAACAAGCACGCCAATAACAATTCAGAAGCAATGATATCTGAAAGCTTGCTAAATGCAATTGTACTACAAGTTGTCTTAAAATAGTTCATCAAGTGTTTCTGAATACCTCACAGTACTTCAGCATAAACATAAGAGTAAAATATTCTCGCTGTGCCTCACGTACGTGTTTCCAATCTTTCTAAGTTACAGCTTGCGTTTGTTGTGTTGCTGCTTTCAAACGAAAGAGGAGCCTGCCCACCACAGCCCAGAGATCGTGCAGCTGTCAAAAAGCTTAATGTCACAAGTTGACACGAACTCTATGTGAACGCAGCAGCATACCAATGTTTGAGAGACTGGGTCAGCAGAAGTGGATGAATGGTTAAGCTGAGTTATATTATTGAAGCCCAGTAATTCAGAACTGATCAATTAAATCAGACATTTTACCTCAGCTTACTTTTATCTACTTGGAAAAGGATACATCAAGTAACTCAGTCGTACCTTCTGAATCCACCCAGTGTCTTCCAACTGGCTGAAAAGCCGCTCGACTGTGTCTTTGACTGGTTCATCCTCAACACCATCCAGCTCAGTAAGGGAGCTGCAATCCACATACAACTTGTATTTGAAGTGCTTCAAATTATGGTAAACTCTTGTACGATTTGCACACACCATGCCAACCTTCAAAACCTAGGCCAAAGTGAACAAATCATTCTCTCTGATAGAACTGTGATTATCTTGACAATATAAAGAATGGCTAAGTCAGTCTAGGAAGATTTTATCAGTCAGTCTAGGAACATTTTTTGAATAATGAAATAAACAGAATGACACTACATGCATAAAATCAGTGCAAAACCATGTAGTTTTCACAGCCACAGCAGAAAAATTTTTGAGCAAGCAGGCAGCCAGCAAGTCTACGCACTGGCAACTTATCAGTACTGTTTTCTTGCAAACACAACCATGTGCATAATTGGTACTATCTTTCCTATCTCCTGGTGGAACTTTGTTACAAAATCACTAATGCTTTAGACAACCATCATATCGTGAAAGCAGAAGAGAAATTATTTGATTACTTTTGCTTCATATGTAGTACTTCCTAGGGACATGAAATACCAGCTCTAGCATTTTGTAGACTGAATAATATTCAATATTTCTTCAAGAAATACATATGAATACAAATAGACACATGCCTGGAAACATATATTTAATAAATATATAGAGAGATTGGATTTCATAAAAATAAAATCTGAAAACCGAGGTTTTGCACAATGCAAATGTTAATTTGCAGCTGTCTGGGAGGTATAGCTAGGCCATAATGCTGTAGAAATCAAAGCCTCTGCATCTCCCAGTTATTACCAGTGTTACTTCTACAATTTCCATGCAGAAAAGAGAGAACTGTCTTATTTAACAATTTTCTTTACAGTAGTATTTATAGATAAACAAATGGTAAATATGCATATAAATACATAATCAGAGCATGGATTAGAGTAGATTCATTATCATCTATCAGCATTAAATACAGGCAAGTATTTGCATGTATCTTGAACTCAGATTTTATACAAAGATGTTAAGCGGTGAAGGTGTTTACCTGAAAACACTGAATAATGTATTGGTTACAAAAACCTTTGGCGATCCTAAATCTTTGCTAAGAGTATGTGAAATTGGAGGTGTGGGGAGGGAGAAAGAGGCAAAGTTCATCTGCATTTAAGGACACCCTGCGTTTCACAAGAGTAAGTTTTGTTCCATTTCTACAAGAGAAGTAGTTCAAGTACATACAATGGCAAATCAGAAGAGGAATCTATCCCCTGTAAATGACCTACAGGTGCACCGATTACTACTCTAACCCACCGAGACAAAGCCTATCAGGTAAGAAACCTACATCTGGCTGGTGTTAGGAGGTCAGGTTTTCTACACTCAAAAGCAACATACTTAATACATGTGTAAAGAAATTCACCGCCTAATACATACAGGAGAAACTGATTTAGTTTTACTGAAAAAAAACCCCATCAACTTGTCCTTCAAGGGCAGCATTGTTTTGGATTGATGTCTTATCACACCTTTGCGAGTAACAAGCAGGTAAATGGCTAAAGGTTAAAGTTCTTTGCATCAGTAATGCAAGCTGCAATTGTATTGCTATTTCAGATTACATGCACGTATATAAAAAAAATAACCATTTTATATATTGCAAAATGATCTCTTCTAAGCCAAAACAATGACACCCTTTATGGCTGCCATTGGTAATAATCTGAATACTCTTTTAAATTATGAGAAGGTTAAGTTTTAATAATGCTTACTACCTGCATTTTCAGGAAGCTTTTCCAAATGCATGACAAATGTTTGCCTCTGTGAGCAGTTCCCCAGAACACCTGACCTACTGGTACAACACTAGCAGTATCTACTGACAATGACAGTAACAGAAAAGCATATTTATATTTATAAAGATTATATAAACTAAATTTATATTTATACATATTATGTATTTTCTTAAATATAAGAATATACCTAATTTCTCAAATATATTAACCAGCAGCTCAACTGACATAAGCAGGTGTAGTATCACTGAAGTCAAAATAGACACACTCACTTAAAAGAACTTTTGGTCTGACCTAAAGTAGATGGTTATTAACTGAAATTTTAACCATCTTAAGATAAAAAAAATCCTATTACTTTATTGTAATTCTCTACTGATCATGTACAGGTACCTATATGCAGCTCCATTTTCTACTCTCCCCAAAACTGAAAAGCTAAGGCTTTCGTTTGGTGCGATAGGCGCTTCTGAAGTGCAAGACCTACCAACCAATGCATACCCTTGATTCATTCCAATTTCCAGAAGTACCATTTCAAATACTGAAACAACCAAGAACTGAGCTGCAGTGTTTCATAGAGCATTTCATAACTTTTCAAGTATCCCAAGCAATGAGGTGCAGAATCTGGAACACCATGTGATGTAAAATAGGAGATACCATCTTGCATCAAACTGATGGCCTAGTTCTTCCCCTGCAAAAACAGCTAGCAGGAGATATTTAGGAAGTTTGTATAAGATGCAGGACAAACACCAGAATGATCGTAACAGCTTCTAGCAGTCAACAGTTCAGACAGTCTGTATCATCCCAGCTATCATGTTCCATAGCGTGGAAGAAGCTTTCCTGAGAACCTGTTTAATCCCTTTTGGGACCCACTAATACTTTTCACTTCCAAAGTATCTTGTGGCAATGAGTTTCATAGTTCATTTATGTGCGAGGTGTAAAGTATTTCTACATTGGAGAAATGACAGAGGCAAATAGCTAAATATTGTATAACGTAATTATGTATTGTGTTTTTAAAGCAAGAAGGATTGTCTAAAAATACAATGCTATTTCAGAATCCAGCTTTGGAAAGAATCTCAGTACTGTACTGATTCTAATTTTTTCCTCTTGCAGTTCTCAGTGACTCTGTCCTAATGCTTAACTTATCTACTCAAGCTGGCCACATCAGCCAAAGTTGTGTTAAATCACTTTGTATGGAATGCGGGAGCATAGCCTGACAATAGCACACCATGTAGTGACTGAATCCATGTCCTCTAAGCATGATTATAAACGGAAGTAGAACACCAAGACTGAGAGCAGAAAACAGTTTATAATCCAGATGACACAGGAGCAAAGAAGTGGGGGGGACACCTATACCTTAAACCGTTCGATTCTCCCTGACCATGGAGGAATAAGAATTGGCAGCTACAGACAGAGCAATCACTGCAAGCCTAAGCAAAACTGGAACAGCTGTTTCTCTTCTCTTTCTACTGGCAAAGCAGAATACTTCAGAGATGAGAGAAAAGGAAAGTTTTATGCAGAAGAAGAGGGTTGGAGGTCTGGTTTTGTTCTCTCCACATCCACTTTTCTCGGGTATTTTCAAATAAAACTTTAGAAAATAGTCCAACTACGTGTTTCCATTCAATCTGATCTGCCAGTGCTGAACTGCCTTCTCTTTCAGTCAATTAAGTTCTTGAAGTGCCAGTTTTATGTAGCTCTGTGTGCCGCCTTTTTTTTTCTCCTTTCTTTTTTCTCAATTGGCAGGACAAGTTGATCAACGCATTGCCAGCAGAACTTCAAAGACTACTTGAGAACAGTACTTTCAGCAGCCTAAATTACAGGTCACCATAAGAACACGAATGTTGCGTTACAAAGGCACTATCAAAAATTACTGGAAAGTGCTCAGTAACTCTCTCTCCTGGGTCTGTTCCACAGCCCCTGAGCTATATTGAGCATGCACATAGCAGGTATCTCACCAGATGCTGGAGTACACAGGGTAAAAAAAGCTCTCATTTTCTGCTGTTAAGCTGAAGAAGACAAACACGAACTAGCAAGTTAGTTCAACATTCAGTAGGATATTTCAAGTTTTTTCCAAAGTGAAAAATAGCCAATGCTTTATGTAGGACAATGTTTGGACAGCAGTGAGGGAATTGCTACTGTTATTTCCACAGTTAAGTTGGAAGTTGAGTAAAGATTAAATTCTTGTGCTAGTTCACCTATTCCTTCTGGTTAGGTAAGGCACACACTTCCCATGAAAAACTAAAAATTTTTAAATTACTGATCTCCATTTAGAGACCCATATGTAAGGAAGAATAATGACTGTAAGATGGACTGCAGAATCAGTGGACTTAACTGTTTTCCTGTAATAAACAAGGGGAAAAGCCTAGCTCCCTTGACTATCATGCACACACAGACTTATCAAAACAGAGTATTAACAACTGCTGCTCAGAAGGGTCTGTAATCAATACTTAAGAAAAACTGTGGCACAGATTTTCCTAGATTCTGCATTACACGCAGAGCCCAATATGATGACATAACGATAATCACACTGACACCCCTCAAATCTCTAAGTTAGAATATTTGCAAAGATCCAAACAATACAGGCTTGACCTACAGTAAGGTGTACTTCCAGTCTGATGAGGGCTTAACTTTATTTTTATATAAGAAATCCTATTATACCACATTTCAAAATATATTTTAAATACAACTCGTTCTGACACTTTTTTCTTTTCAGCAAATACTGTGAGGATCTTCAGCTGTATTCAAAAATTCTTTTACACTCACAAAGAAAAGGAATATATCTTCTACACCTCCTGAAAGGTAAGAAAGGCAGAACTTGGATATCAGCTTGGTACACAACTGTGACAATATTTTATTCTTGATAAATAGTGTGCTTTATCATAAGAGGTCACGAATTACATTACTTAAGAAGGTCACATGCATACCTAATCATAACAATTACTGGTAGCTGTAAATTTGAAGGGAAGATCCCTAAATATTAGGAACACCCAGGTCCTTACGAGTCAAGGTCTTCAAAAGTCTCAGCTGTGCAATATAACAAAATTGACTGCTCAAGCCACCTAAAATGACTGCCTAGTGCAACATCATGTAACAACACAAAAGATGTGTTTCATTCCAAAAATATAATTTAATCTGAAATGTGCTAGTAGAGACAACTGAGTGAGAAAAAGATGCAAGACTACCTAAATGGAAATGTCTTCTAGTTTGGACAAGTAGTTCTGATAATGCAGTAATGAGAAAAAGGCTCTAATAAAATGTACTGAAGTAGTTAGGAACAAGCCTTCTCAAGAGGAGATCAGCAATTTCAAGTGTCAATGCAACTGAGATGTCAAGATACTTTGTCCTGAGTGAATAGCTACAAGGGAAATAGCTGATGTGAAAAAATCTGAAGAACGAAGCAGTAAATTCTGACTAGGCTGCACTTGGACTGTTAGTATGACAGTATTTCACTCAATGTTCTAACCTAGAGCAAACAAGAACTGTTGGAGTGCACATGGACACTCCAAATGCTAGAGGCATAGTATGCACAGAGTTAGCAAGGCTAGTGACCCAATGTAGAACAATCCTTACTTGCAACAAAATAGAAAACACCATCATTCAATGGACATGATTGTCCATTACACAGAAAGTTACTTCTATAATGCTTCTGAAAGCTAATCAATGCAAGATTTCTGATGGGAAATTCTTAAGAGCATTAGAGGCACACACAAAAGTAAAGGGCTTTCAAGTGATCTAATTTCAGTGAAAAGGCATTCTGATGTTTAGAATATATGTAAATCAGAGGCAAGTATCATTTTTGATTTAAAGCCTCAGACTCCTGGCATACGGAGATAGGATCTAGTCATGATAAAAAAAAGTCATGGTATTTGTCAGGTACTTGGTGAAAACCAGGAATGCCAGGCACGCTCAGAGCATCGCTCCGTTGTCTCATTTCTTTACCACTGGTTTTCCTTTCTTTAAGATATGCATCCGCTTTAGGATTTTCAATCTTCTATTAAATGTTCTCTGACAAAATAAAAAACTACTTTAGAAATAACTGATTGAGTGCTCGTATTAGCGCTTTGGTTAGTATGTGAATCCTCATGTGTGCTGTCAGCCTCTTTGACACACAGTTTCAGACTGCCTCCCCATGCACCACAGAAGATAAGCATGCTGAGTAGGATGTGTAGGATGCCATGTACCTAGAGTTTCCTTCTTGCCCTGGATGAGACTTAGACTGTAGAGATTTGAAGCAGAGGAAAAATTGAGGCAAATGCCAATTTTGACTTGAAGGCAAGAATTATCAATAAACCCTATCGTATGTCTTAGAGCCCTTTATCTTTTTTATCATGAAGTCCAGCTCATGGTTGGGTATGCTTACCAGTGCTTACTGCAGTGCAAGTACATGTGCTGCATCAGGTACTAATATTAAGTGGCAAAAGTAGGGAGGAAACAGCACACCAATCATTGTGATGCAGGCACAAACAAAGGTCAAAAACATCAGATTTATTTTCTTGATAAAAGGTAGGTTTATTTGAGGATACTTTTCATTACCTCTTTCCCAAGATATAAGAAAGGATGGGGCGGGGGGCAGAGGGGAATGCCTCTATTCATCCTTTTAAGCTTCATAGGAACTTCCTTCATAATTCCTAGCTAAATCCAAGACTATGCTCCTCCAAACTGCAAAATGGTCCTCATATTTTAAAAATTAATAGGGTTTAGACATGGAAGTACAGCAGCTTAACTCTTGCCTCTAGCATTATAGACATTAGATGTGTTGATAAGATTTCTATCCTTCGTATGATTTTCTGTAACACTAGACAAAGCTCAAAAATAATTATATAGGGTGCTTGTTTGAAGTTACCTGCTTGTCATCTGACATGAAGTCATCTGCTTGCAAAGTTCTACTATTATAAAGCTTTCCAGAGAGCAGCACATTAAACTTACAATACCGATTCAATTCACAGGCCTGACAAGACATATTTTTTGTATTTTTCAATATTATGCGAACATCTGGGTAACAATCCACACGCTCCTGAAAAACAGATTTCAAATAACGTTAAAGAATCTCCATAAACAGAAAGATGCCTCAAATAGGCTGCCGAGTACTCTGTAGTCACACAAAATTAGTGCAAGAGAAACCAAAGAGATTAAAATCTGAAGTCTTTCACCATTCAGTTGCAAACATATACCTTCTCAATCATTTTCCAACACTTCACTCAGTTCTAGTTCATTAATTCTTTCTTTTGGCTTCAGACCTAAAGAATGGCTCCTGCATCCTGGCACTTATTTTTCTCTTATATCCCCCCCCACACACACCCCGGAGGGGGTGGGGGTGCAACTGTATCAGTTGGTCTACTTCAAATAAATACACTGTATCTCTCCACTGGCCATACTCCATTGCAGTGATAATTAGATCACCACAGCTATCACACTAATACTAGTCTAGCAATTCGCATACAATGACTAGGCTACGGTATATTGACTTCATTTTTTTTTAAGTAGTAGAAGGTTCATTATGAACATACTGGTTGATCTTTTTGGCGGAGGAGGAAGAAATTTTGTTAGAACATTTAGCAAGTCACAAAAAATCCTCAAAAAGTCATCTACTGAAGTTAGCAGGAAAAACATTCAGGTAACTGAGAACAGATTCTGTTCTGTTACCTGAATGTTTATCTGGTTATAAACACATAAAATACTTCCAATATTTATAAGTATCAAAACAAGTTACATAAGGTAAAGAACAATGATTTTCTATTAAAAAAGTATATATAATTATAGCGATTATTGTACCTTTACTGAGTATTACAGTATTAAAAAAAATCTGTCACTAATAATATGATTTAGAGCCCACTTCACTATTTAAAGTAGAAGCTACATACCTTGTATCGATCTTTCCAGCGACTTCTAGAGATTAAGTTCTCAAGACGAGGCTGAATGAAGCGGTCATCCAAATAATGAAGTGAGAGCAGCATATCTTGTGCATACTTCTTTTGTCTTGTTCCATCTGTTGAGTGAGAGTCATTATTAATTTGCTGCCCATCCTATGTTGTACAAGTTTCTTCAAATAAAATTTTCAAAGACATTGTGCCCCCGTACTTGGCACTGGTGAGGCCGCACCTCGAATACTGTGTTCAGTTTTGGGCCCCTCACTACAAGAAGGACATTGAGGTGCTGGAGCATGTTCAAAGAAGTGCAATGAAGCTGGTGAAGGGTCTAGAGTACAAGTCTTGTGAGGAGCGGCTGAGGGAGCTGGGGTTGTTTAGTCTGGAGGAGGCTCAGAGGGGACCTTATCGCTCTCTACAACTACCTGAAAGGAGGCTGTAGCGAGGTGGAAGTTGGTCTCTTCTCCCAGGTAGCAAGCAACAGGACGAGAGGAAACGGCCTCAAGTTGTGCCAGGGGAGATTTAGATTACATATTAGGAAAAATTTCTTCACGGAGAGAGCGGTTAGGCATCGGAACAGACTGCCCAGGGAAGTGCTGCAATCACAGTCCCTGGAAGTGTTCAAAAAACGTGTGGATGTGGTGCTTAGGGACATGGTTTAGAGGTGGACCTGGCAGTTAGGTTAACGGTTGGACTCGATGATCTCACAGGTCTTTTCCAACCTTAATGATTCTACAATCCTATGATTCTATGATTATGCTTCTGCATATTAAGAACTATGAATGATTTTAATTATTACTGAATACATTTTCTATTGTTATCCATAAAAGCAATCCATGTATGTTTGATAAATTGATATATTTAATTATTTTAAAAGTCTGTATCACAAAAGGTACATGAATAAACTCTACAGTCAAGGTTAAAGTGAAAAGCTGTCATCCCAAATGGAGACCCATTCACTCGATCCAATTTAAAAGAATGGAAAAGGTGAGGGGGGTGGGGAAGGGTCTTGCTTTTTGTCCAGTTTATGTAAGCTGTTCATAATGTATAAGGGAGGAGGTTGCAGTCCATGAAAACAAACTGCTCTGAGCTGCTTCACAGCAAAAATTTTGACAACTCTCTTTGTCACTTATAAAGAACACACAGAAACTGACCTTTACACTTCAGCAGCTCAGTCAGACGCCTTGAGTTAGGCAGCATAAGTACTTCCAAATACTTACTCAAGCAGAAGAAACAGAACCGAGAAGGACGGCTAGCTATCTAGCTTTCTATATAAAAACAGTTAATTGTCATTATCGTTCTAGCCACCATAATTACAATTAATTGTTTTTCCATATACACTGTACACACACTTTCAGTAAGTCAGCTATACTAGAAGCTTGAAGAGGCTGTGCTAGACCATAAAAAAATCCCTCACAATAAAAAGCAAGTCTGAACTCTAATACTAAAGTAGCTGCTCTTGATTCAAACTAATTAACAGATTCACTTACATTAACTCAGAAAAACCCATTCTGTGTTATAAAAATACATCTTCGTAACGCTAGGCTATGTTCATACTATACAATGTTCTTCAGAAAGACAGAATACAACCTCCAACTCACCCGCATAGCTGATCTACTTCCAGCACCTTGGCAATAAGTTATTAGTTTTGTAGAGCAGATACAATTTGAAATAGAAGGAAGCTATTACAACATAAAACTGGCAAAGTTTACTTATTACTTTTCATAAGCTTGTTTTCACTTGGTAAAACAAAACAAAACTAACACCTGAAAGAACGAGCAGTGGTAGCTGAAATACATTTTTAGCTCCAAGAATACAGAGCCCTTACTTCAGTTTCTCCATTCCCTCTTAGCTGCTGCTGAGACCAAAACTTCCTCTCTTTGGCACTTTGCTGACTCCTTCCACAACCTGACACTGACAGTCCTCTCATTAATCCCATCTTTACAGCGCTTTGGAAACTACATGTGAGGTTGCCATTCAGCCCTGCTAGGCCAAATGCCAAAAAGCACTTCCTCAGCAAGGACAAGACAAGAAGTACTGACTGCAGCTGAAATTAATTTGTTTTATCTGAAAGCACAAATGTTAAAAAGGAAAAGAAAAAAAAATCATATATGGAGTAATCTCCATAACTAAAATTATTTATTATCTATGAAATTCCTCAGAAAAATCTATGAAGCACACAACATTTTGACAAATCAGCTGACCTTGCAATGTTTTCATTGAGATATCTACTTTGAAATTAATTTCGCTTTCATGCTGGAACTGTTACTAAAGACCAGTAACAGAAAAACACTTCCCTACATCTCAGAATGCCTTCTACGCTTAAAAGACTTAAGTCTATACATTTTTCCAAGATTACTCTATCCTTTTCACATAGATTTCCGCCCCCTCAAAGTTACAGAGCAGCAAAACCAAGAAGAGATCTCAGGGCTCACAGTCCTATACTCTAATCAGGAGACGCATCTTTCCCTAGAATAAATGTCTTTGTATAACTTTGAATGCACTATTACATTATTTAATGCAATTTACTTACCATATAATGAACTCAGAAAAGTGTCATCAATTGCATTTATGAGGAAAGCCTTTACTATTCTTTTGAAGTGTACATAATGATCACAGCGAGATACTGGAAAGAAAGCAACATAACCAGAATTTACCAAAAAAAAGATGCAAGCAATGTTAAAAGTCCTGTAAGAAGAATTCTTTTTTTTTCCATTATTGTAAATTTAGAATTTTAAAGTCATTTAAATATGGATTTTAAAATAATTTCAATGTACAACAGCCACACTCTTAAGACCTCTCCTTTAAATAGTGCTTCTCACACCAATGATCTGAATGAATTTTAGCATCCTCAAGGCATGTGTACTTTCAGCAAAAAGAGCCCACAGTAAGAGCTACAAACACTAAAAGAAGAGAATTTGTTCTATGAATAGCAGGACATAATGCAAACCAGAGAAGGCCAGGATTATGGGGTTCTTTTGGTTTTTTTTCCTAACTTTCTTTCAAATACAATTCTGCTCAGGTCTTTACTGGGGAAGAAACACCACAAATGCTTGTGACCATCTACACTAGCACCGACTGTCCAGTGAGTACATACCTGCTTCTGAACAACAAAATATGTAAGAAGAGCACTAGCATAAAGTTCTGTTTCAAATCTCTCTGCTCCATCCAGATACCAGTTTTCATAAAAGATCAACTTGAAAAGTTTTCTCGCTCTGTGCAGTTTGGCTGAAATTGACCAGTGAATTCAGAAACCGCTATAGACCTGTGCTCCCAAGTCTCACCGACATGGAATAAAAATACATTAAAATAAAAAAAATGCCAAGCCCTCAAAACCCCAAACTCATGACAAGAATTTTACATCACTCTCCAGAACAGAATTTGGCCAGAATTAGCACAGCTGCTCTTAGCATATACGACAAGATGGAATATAATGGTTTTAGGTCTCCACAGCAATGACTGCATCATAGGTAGCCTACTTCATCCTAAATCAGACCAACTTAAAAAATCTGTGCAATAGGGTTTCCCTTCCTTCCCCCCAAATTATACCCTCCTTTTAATGAGATACAGAAAGACTGTAAAAGTTTACTGTGGAAATCCGAGTACTTCCACAATAAATTGAAGCTTTTTAGGAATCTCCTTTTAAACTATCACATCCTATTACATAGTATTTGTATTTACAGTCCATTAATATTCATTACAGCACTATAAGCAAGTTATACATATAGAATTGCCACTAATTTTGATCTTACAGTGTGGGACATAGTATTCCAGCAACTCGCTATTTGATGTATATAGTTTCTTCTGTTGCGGCTGGTTTTCACTCTTCACATGCTCTGTGTTGTCATCATCATCATCATCTTCTTCCTCTACTATAAAATCTTTCATGCTATCGCTGTCTGTTTCACTACCTTCTGTTGGTGTGAGGGGCAAGTAACAGAGTGGTTCCTCTTCTATTTCTGCTTCACCATTAGAATCCTAATTAAATTTTAAAAAGTATTTCAAACACAAGAATTTTCTGTATTTGCACTGACGAAATACTACATATACTGGATAAGATTTTTGACCTTCTAATAACACCATCTGTTCAATTAACAAGAAACCATATGTTTCCAAAAAATACATCATTCTGTACTAGGTGATAATTACTTTCAGCTTTAAATCAGCCATCTCCATGTACGTCTCCTCAGTCTATTTGTAGGAATTAAGCTAACATCAGATCTCTAAGTTACTTCAGCAGGCATTTTGCTTCTTGATAAAAATAATTTGATAGTCCTCTCATGCGTCTCTTCTTTACGGAAAAAAAAGGAATGATAAAGAAGTTTTTCCTTTCTGACTACGTAGAGAAGATAGATACCTGTGTTCTAAGCTGCTTAGTCATCAGAATGCCTGAAAGAGCAAATGAAAGGAAATTCTTAAATCCTCAGTGATTAAAATTTAACTCAAGATAAAGGTTTTCAGCAGTCAATATTTTTATCTAGTTGACATGGCAACTGTTAAAATGTTACAGAACTTCTGATTTGTCACAAATAAAAACCAAAACAAAATAAATAAACCCCCACTGATTTATATCTCTTAGGCTTCGCCTTCCCCTACATTCAGTACTTTCTGTGATTCAATTTCAAAGATAAAATCCAGACCTCACAATTTTCACTGCTGCAGAATGTCCGAGTTGCTCTTTGTCTTGCAAGTTCTTTCAATTTTGCAAACACTTTCTGTTTCCTATTAGTAGAAACATTTTCTGTGGGGCAGGTTTCATCAGGTTGCTGTTCTTCAGAACTCTCATCTTCATCCATTATACAGGGGCGTTTAGCAAAAACTTTTCTAACAAGTATATCACTGTCCTCACTTTCATCACTGTCATACAAGACAGAGGTGTTCAACCTTTTACGCTTCCCAGGCACAATGCACTCATCCTCACCATCTTCTGTTACTTCCCCATCATGGCTTTTCTCTTCCTGATCTGAAAGGCTGTTCTTTACAACAGTTTCATCTTTTTCATCTACTTCATCTTCTGATGTGGTAGGCTCTTCCTCCTCAGAGGTACCTGAGGATTCATCATTGCTGTCAAGTAGTATGAGCTCCCTTTTAGTGCGTCTCCAGTCAACTCGGGATTTGGATGACAGTTCTGTTCCTGCTGTCTTATTTCTTGTTTCGTACCTTCTGACAACTGCTTTTATCTCCATTGGAAGGCTGTGACAACACACCAAAATACAAAACAGTAAAACAAAGCACTTATTACATTATGCCATTCAAAAAAAAAAAGTACAAGGGCATGCATATTTTGTTACATATGCTCATGACATAACAATATCGTTATTAAGAGACACACAGAGAAATGAACACCAAACTAAATAAAGCATGCACAAGAACTTCTGAAGAGGCTATACCTGACTGAAAAACTGTAGAAGAGCACGAATGAACTGGAAAAATCAGGTCTGAAGTGCAGCTACAGATCCCACCATCCCCTCCAACACTGGAAGCCCACAGCTGAGGCAGAGAGCTTGCCTGCTCCCGAGGAGCAGCGTACATCGCTCGTTCAGGATCATCATCATCAGGCCTCACTGAGCAGCGGCCCGGCGTCCACAGCCGCTGCCCTCAGCTGGGGAGGGACCACCGCACACCGGCCGCCGGGCCCACCCCCACCTGCCCGCCCCGCAGCAAGACCCGACGCGGCGGAGGCGCCCTGAGGCAAACCGCGCACCACTGTCACGGGCCTCTCCCGACCCTACAAAGCGGGCCGGGCCCGGGCCAGCAGAGCTCAGCCCGCCCGCCCCCGCGGCCATGGCAGACACAGAGCCCCCTCCGCCCCTCAGCAGCTCGCGCAGCAGCCGTTACTTTTACCATTAACGTTCCCGCGGTCCAGCGCTGGAGCCGCTGAGGAGAGACTACCGCCCCCCGGCGCACCGCGCGCCGCGATTGGCCGCCGCCCCCTGTCACTCAGCTGCGCGACGTTTACGGAAGTGCTGGCGGGCCGCGGCGGGGTGGAAGGTGTGTCACGTGGTGTGCCCGGGTCCGCGGGTTGGCGCGCCGTGCTGGAGAGCCGGAGGTGGCGGGTTCGAGCCCTGCTCACCGGGCGCCTCACCCGGCAGGGCTCAAGCGTCAGAGTGTGGTGGTTTAGTGGTGATCGCATTTTTGCTCGCTTTAGGTGCATTCCTGAGGAAAATCTGTATGGGCTTGTGAGGTACGGCACCTCCCCAAAGGCGCTGCCGGTGGCTGCTCACTGAGGATCGGCCTGGCCTGAGGCTTACCCCGCCAAAGCAGCTTCTTCAGAGCTGCCAGCACTCTTCTTCCCTGCAGCCTTGGGAACAAACCTGCTAGATTTATTGCGTTCAATCCCCAGATGATGGGGGATGTGAAAGCAGGTTGTGGCAGCTGTAGCTATGGGGATGCTTTGCGGGTGCCAGGCTGGGGCCCGGCCAGAGCAGAAATCCCTGCGGTGGCCGTGCTTGGGGAAGCCTCTGCCAGGCCCCCGTCCTCCGTGGGCCTCTTAGAAGAAAACAACGCTTTCTTTGGTGTCTGTAGATCACATTTTGGGCACGGTGCCTGCAGCTCCTCATTGGGCCTCGGCCAGCAGCAGGAGCACACTGAGAGCTCTGGTTCTCTCTGGTTCATGCTACATCCATGTGGAAAATCAGAGGCTGGGTGACATAGAGAGGTCCTACAAGTGCCGGTGCTCGAGGAGAGACCTGCGAGCTCAGCACAGGGCTCTTATTCTTGGTAATAGCAACTTCGCAGCATGCACCGAATCGCTGAGCACGCATGCTGCTCTCAGCTGGGGCTGGCCCTCAGGCGGGGAACCCCGAAAATGGAGGTTAGGGGATGGGGAGGTGGCCTGAATGTTGTCTTGGTCACAGGGGAACGTGGGAGTAATGCAGCGGAGGAGTTTGGGAGATGGAGGGTACAATAAATTCTTAGGGAAGTAAGTTGCACTACATTAGCTGCTCCAAGAACAAGACATTTTCTGGATAAGTATACATGAAACTATGCACATCTACAATTAATGAGCTTCTGTTGTTTTTCTGCTTAACATGTCTATTGAATAGGATGTTGGAATCTGTTCAGAGCTCATACTCCTACAGATGCATTTTAATAACAAGATTTGTGTCTTAAACTTGCTCTGCTTTCCTTGGTCTGTGGTACAAAACTGCTGCTGCCTTGGAACTCATTCTGCTGGCGTTTTTTGTACTGTTTTAACAAGACCTTGTAAACGTCTCCGTGTATTTCTTTAAAAATAGGTGGTAATGAAACCACACGGAGAGGAAATACCTGGAAATGAAAGACAATTCTTTCTCATCTTTTTTGCACAGCACTGCTATGGATTTCACATGGTGAAGAGGTGTGGACAAGTGTTTATGTAGGTGGTGGGTTGAATTCCCACCAAAATGTTTATATTGCAAGGATTAGAATGGTCATAATTCAAGGATTATATTGTATTAAGGGATTTATAGTCCTGGGCTGACATTTCTTTTAATTGCTTTAAATTTAAAGTCAGTACGTGAATTTTCAAATAAATAAACGGATCAGAGTTTGCCCAGGATTTAATGCTTCCTCCAGCCTGTGGGGGAAGTTAACATTTCGGGGTGCCGCTCCGTCCCTGGTCTTCATCGCGTTTCTTGCTTCTGACGTCGCCACCTAGTGATAAAAGGCGTGAAGGAAACCTTGTAGTTTTACTACTCTAATACAGGAAACGGGAATAAGGTAATTACAATGAATATATTGTATGTGACTGAAGAAAATAGATTTTTTTTTTTTTTTTACTTAAACGACATGAAGAGTTTTAGTTATGAATACTGGCTTCTGAAGGACAGCTAAGAAGTTTTTCTTATGCACCGTGCTGAAAGATCTTGTCTTGATTTTTCTGATGATTTTTCAGGTGACTCCCAGTTCCAGGGCAGTCTGCAGTGTGGGGTCATGTTGTGTCCTCAGATTCTAGAAGTGGACTTCCAGTCAAGAGACACAGGTTTTCCAAATAGGCCAATTTTCCTCAAAGCTCCTCTCTAAATTTCTTAAAATGTTCCTTACCTATTAAGCAAACTCATCTGTCACGTAAAAAGTAAATGCAGTTGATTTTCATGTGTACTATAGCCTTTTCACTGGGCTTGTGGAATCACTATGCCATGTGATGGCTACAGCACCTCCCCAGTACTGAGTTTTCTATTGTACTGGGGTATCCCAGTCCCCTATGATTTCAGATAATAGAGAAATTAATATATTGGAAATTTGAATTTATTTTAAGTGGCAGCCCCCACTAGCCACTTCTGTTGCTAGCTACTTTCACTACTGAGTATTTGCTATGCTGCTTTCCAACTGACCTGTTAATTGTCTGGCTATTGCTATGTTCACATTGCAGTTTCTCTGAAGCTTGAGCTTTTCTGGGATTCAGTGATGTACAGGATTATATAGACGTCCCTTCCATAAAACAGACCCTTCCTGCTTGGGGTATTCTCCTTTCCCTAAGGTAAGCAATGGGAAGCTCAAAGCCCACATGTCCTAGAGACTGTTTCCTGCAGCAGTGCAGCATTTGCAAACCCTCTATGACTCCCAGGCATACTGAGCATTAGGCTGACTCATGCTCAAATAATAATGCTGGAATTTACCCCAACGGAAAAAAAAAAGGGGGGGGGGAAAAAGCTCTTTTTCATTTTTTAAAGAGGAACACACCCAAACTCATGAGGAGGTTAGGCCTGTCTGGAACTGGCACAGCCACCAAGGTGGCTCTCGCTCTCTGACAGCAATAGCTCAACAGCTTGTTAGAGCAGGAATGGCAAGCCACCTCTGAGTTTGACAACAACAGGTTTAGCCAAGGGAACCCACGACAATGAACTCTAATGCTTTTGAAATAAATTTTCAGCTAGCACGAAGAGTTTTGGCATGGCAGTTCCTTAGAAGGGACTGTTCTTTTTCCTGTTCATCAGTTTACATCAGCAGGGACTCCCTGTCCCTTCACCAAACACACTGCTCAGTCCATTTATGTCATACATTAAATAGAGACATAAATTAACCAGTCAATAACTGTTTTATCACCAGAAAGAGCTGCTAGGACTCATAAGGAGGCCCCCAAGTAAGACTATGCCTGGAGCGTTGAAATTGAATCCAGGGTCATCCTCCTTTCTTTCATTCTTTTCTTTCTCTCATTCTTTCTCTCTGTTGAACTCAACCTCTCACAGAGTATACAAAAAGAATATTACAAGAGACTCATTATCTTGCATTTGTCTGCCTCCTATTCCTTGTCAATGGAAGACCATTTCCCTAGTTTTAGGGAGAATCCCTGCAAATGATAAACCTGCCCAGAAGCCCTGGTAGCTGCTGGCTGACTTTGACGTAATTCTTGTCATTTTTTTCTATCACTCTGTAGCCAGTAGCAACAGAGAAATTTACCTTGATAGTTATAATTTCTTAGGAGAAAATATTTTAAGATTCTATTTCAATGCATATTTTAAAGAACATACATTCTCCATTTAGAAGAAAAGTTTTTCCAAAAATTTAGAAAGTTTTCTAGAGCATAGAGTTTTCAAACTAATTCTAAATGCCTTTTTCTTTTTTGGCATACTTTTGTTAATAATACAGCTTTTCTCAGAGACTGGAATTCATTTCTGCACAGAAGCCTTTTTAAGGAATTAAATAGGGTTTATGAGATCCTTAATCCTGATTCTGGCTCTTTGTGTAGGGTTGAATTTCATAGAAAGAGTGTATTTCAGACAAAAGAAACCAATGGAGTTAACATTTAATCTATTTTTGAAACACTGAGAGCTTTCTGGTCTCATGAGATTCTGAAATCATGTTCCATATACAAAAGTTTTCTTTGTGTGTCTTGTAGGCTGGATTACGATTACTAGATGACTTGCATGTTTATGTTGTCTGCAGTGCCTTTGGGAGCTCTTGTTGTTCCTGCTATTTAAAAGTCCTAATAACTGATAAAATGTGTAGTTTACTTTGCCATTTGTGTGTGTAAGTTAAAATCTTTTATCTTCAGTGCCTGAAATAGATACAGTCTAATAGGAGAATCCAAGGCTGAATGTAGTTAAGGTTCATTATCACTATTTGAAAATCACATGCATTTTGCTCCAGTTCCATTCCAGTAAACCTCAGTTTATTCTATTTTCACTGCCGTAAGATTTCAGAAATATCCTGGTCTTTCACAGTCACACGGAGTATGAATTACCTCCTTCTGTGTTGAAGTAGGAGACTGAGGAGTAAATAGGATTTGATGTTTATCTGGTGCTGGTATAAGATCGAGGCATTCATTGCCAATGCCAGAAAGGTTCTGTTTGAATGATGTTGAGGTTTAGATAGTGTTGGCCATAATTTGACCATATTCATGTGCTGAGTTTTGAGCAAGAGCAGTTCAAGGTATAACTTACTAGCATCCACAAGAACTGTGTAACAAAGGCCAGGATTTTTGTGCAATAAGAGAAGTGGTATTTTATCCTACTTTCAGAGTTTTTCGCCTTAATTTTGATATTTCTTTAAGAACTTACTTTTAGCTTTTGGGTGGTTTCTTTTCTCTTTGTCACAAACCACATACAATCCCTTGGCAGCAGTTCTCTAGCTGGAGTACAAACTTTTGCCAGGAAGAATGTGATGAGTCATGATGTGTGACCAGAATAACTGTGCTAGTAAAATTGCCAAGAGTAGACAGAGTTCCACCCATAAAGCTGTGCTTAGCTACTCTAATATATTTGACCTGGGACAGCAGAAACAAGGAACGCTTAGAAAAAACTGTAGTGGCGAAAGCGTTTATCTGCTTGTATAAACTGCATCTGCACTAACTTTTTACCACGATAATATACCAGAATCTCTATACCTGCAAAGCCTTTCAGCTGTAAACTTAGGCTTCATTTTTCACCTGGCTTGATTAACAGCTATTAAAAACCTTCTTTTGTGTGTTTCCTTGCATTATATATCAGAAAAAAAAATGAAGTATTTAAACTGTAATGAAGAGAGCACCTGACTGGTTAACTTAAGCTGCATGTACTACAAAGAGAATACCAAAGTATATGCAAATAAACTGACATCTCTACAAATAATTTCTTATTGTGCCATTTATTTTTTATTTAATCGAGAGAATGAAGGTGAGGTAATCCTGTTTGTAAGGAGGTGGCACTTTACATATTATAGCTTTAAAAGTTAGAAATCTATTAAATTAATTTGCATAATGGCAAAGTCAGAATAAAGGATCGTTTCATCCCAGGGCTA
The DNA here is from genome assembly GCA_020745775.1 of Theristicus caerulescens. Lineage (NCBI taxonomy): Eukaryota > Metazoa > Chordata > Aves > Pelecaniformes > Threskiornithidae > Theristicus > Theristicus caerulescens. The sequence continues at coordinate 120,158,872 of CM036559.1, read as the reverse complement.
ATGGTTCTTCTCCAAGATTTACTATTTGAAAGGTAGTAAAGCACCCTTCATCTGAAGTTATTGTTTGTATCCAGATCCTTGGCACAAAGAAGAGGGACAGATAACAGGACAGTTGCAGACAGATTATGAGTTTTGGGTCTTAATCGGCTGCCAGTGGAACCAACAACAGAAGTTCAACTGACTTCAACCCCACGGACTCATACTCTGAAAGATCAACAAAGAAAAAGAGATGCCTGAAGAGATGCATAAGAGAAACAGAGAAAGCAGGTTTGGCTGGGTGTTCTTTGAAATAGATATATAATACATTTTAAAATGCAATTTTAATTCTAGATTTACACATTTGGACTAGATGAAAAAAGCAGATCATAGAGAGAGTTCTTTCATTGTTAAAGTAATTAAAATAGAAGATGGATTGTCACTTCAGGTATTCAACTCTGAAATCATTAATTTCTTCTCATTACTGTGAAGTTTGCACATCTGCTCTTGTTCCGTATTCTCCCAGCTTCCCCTTATATTCTTTTGTATCATCTGTTGACCTCTCATTCAAGAACTGGCCTGTTGTACAGTAATGCTGAATTTAGGGGGCATATTTTTAATCTTTAAAATCTGGGAATCTTTCAGCATAACTGGGGATATATGGACAAAAGAATAGTATTAATGGTATGTATTACGTATCGAAAGCACCCAAAAGCAAACTGTAGATAAGACAGACACAAATGCTGGTACCCGGTAAGTGATCAAAGATTATGTTCTTGTGCACAAGTTCTTTGTAAGTACAATAACTTCTTGTTTTCTTAGCAAAATATGTTCACTTAATGTCCCTAGTATAGGTACTATACTACTTTGCAGAGACCAGATGGAGCAGTGGGGTTTTTCCTCTCCCTAACTCTGTATTTAAAGTTTCCCATCCCCTCTACTATATGCTTGTTCCTTCCCTCCAGAAATAGCCTTTGAGTTCACACGAGCCCAGCTACATGATATTGAGGTTGGGATGTGGGCTCTGGTAAGCCAAAGGGAAAACCCAGATGAAAGTGCATGACAAGAGCCTCCTGTCTTGAAATTCTACCTTGAAATTATCAAAACCACAGGACAGTAGGTAGAGGCCAGTACAGGATCTCAGCTGCTGAGGTAATCCACTTCCTTTGCGATTATATAGATCAGAAGTATCCTAACCTCTACCACCTTTCCTCACATTCCCAAACAGTACTTAGTGCAGAATTCCAGCATTTTCAGCAAGGTGAAATAGGCCTGAAAAAAAAAATGCCACTAAGTAAGCAATCACAGACTGAATTGCCCTGTGAATGCTGAAATAATTTGGTCATGTGAAAGGCCTCAAAGACCCTTAGAGGTCTGGGCTAGATTTTTATCTTCAATTTCTTAAGCTAATGTAGTTTCTAAGTTCCTTTCCCATGACTTTTCTATTTCTGATGTTATCTCAGCATATGTGGCATACTTTCCCATTCAGATCTAGGGGTACATAGTTCATTAACTGGTGTCTTATATTTTAGCTACACAACATGCTTAAGAATTGTCATGGCTACTTTTTAAGCACATGGGGATATTGTGGGAGGGAAAACAAACTCTTGGTGGGGAGTGTTGGGAAAGTTGCTTTTATTAGATATGGATGTTTGCCAGTAGCTTGACTTTAAAACTAGTGCTAACTGTAATTTTCATTTGTTGAAAGGGTTTTGCATCCCTTCCCCCCCCTTTTATTTGTGTAATTTGGCTTACTAAAAAGAACTTATTAAAAGAATCTGATTATTACTTTTTATAAATTCCCACAAAAGATTTCAAGAACTTTCTTCTGTCTGAAGAGAAAGCTCTCTTTCTGTCCCACGAATTGAAAAAATAGCTATATAACTAATTGTGAGCAAAACTGGTCACAATGGAAAATTTCCTTAAGATTTCTATGATTGCTCATACTAACCGCTTATGAATTTCTTCCATTTGAATATAATGGAATGACATGCATTGACATGGATCCATGCAATCACATGGATTTTTGCCTTCACATAAGGTGCTTCATTCAGTACTAGGGCACGATGTATTTTGAGATTATGCTTTTCTTACAGTGTTCATTTTTGGCTCCATTAAGCTTAAGTACATCACATTCCAAGTTGGTAAAGTGGTGGTTAAATTACGTGTTAAATTCCAAGCATCACATTTACAAAGTGCTTAATATTGTTCGTAAACAGAGGAGTGCAGATCAGAACATTAGAATGTAATTGTATGATTGCTGGGTCTCTGTTTTGCCCATGTGCTAGTATAACTCAAACCACAATGACCTGATGTTAACTACTTGCAGGGGAGGCACAGAAGGGGTATTTCAGTTTCAACTCGCTGTTACTGTTCTGAGTATTCATTACTTGTATTCGCAAAGCACCTACCAGTTCACACCTGGTCCTGCAGGGTTAGTTGATTATTGTGAAAAGATGGTCTCTGTTCCTTAGAACGTACAATTTAAGGATGAAGAAAGAGACAGAGAGTGGATAAAGGAAACTAAAAGGAGCAGAGGGACACAGCCAGTTATTTAGGATTGCAATGATAAGCAGAGGTCACAGAACCACATTTTTGTAAACACCATGAATCAAATCTCAGAGAACTTTGGAATTTGATTCCTGTTTTGGCTGAAAACAACATTTTTGTAGCATTAAGTTACTAAATCACTCCCTTTTCCCTCTGACAGTGCCAGACAAGTAGGAAACACAAGCAGTTATCTCAGCATTTTAGCTGGGGAGCTAAAGGAAGTAAAAGGAGTTGAGAGAAGCTCGTAAAAATTTAATACATACAGGAGACAACTACTGTGCTTATAAAGAAGATTTCATGCAAAATAAGCTTGCTTCACATATGCATTCAGGCAAACTCAGGGTGGCCACTTACTTCACTTGAACATGATTAAATGATTAGTGCTGATAGTATTTCCTGCAGCTGGAGAGATTTAAGCTCTAAACTGGCTATAGTTTCTGCCCTCCTTTAGACCCCTGGAGTATTTTGCTTAGTCAAAATTGACAGCACTGTTTTAGTCAAAGCTATATATAAGCAAACAGCAAAATTCTGCATAGCACCCTCCTCTAGATCTGCAGTTGATCCTGTACTTGCATATTGTATTAACATTCATTTCGGTGGTGTTTGTTGGTGGGACTGGCATCTGCCTTTGCTCCTGCTTCTTACAGCTGAGTAGGCAATGAAGGAAACTTTCTGAAGTGTAGGTTAGTGAATTCTGCCTGTGACCACCCATCTCCCCTATCCCTGATACTCTATAACCCCAGAGGAGCTAGTGCTTTCCAAGCCTTTTACTCTTCTCTGCTTCCCATTTCCCACCGGCTACTCTCACACTTTGTGGCACTTTGGGGCTTATGGCTCCAGGTTTGGTAGTGAGTGTAATGGACATATCTGGTACCTAGGTAATAGCAACAAAGATGGTCATGAGTCTGTTCAGATATACTGAGATGACTATTTTCTGTCTGTGCTTCATAGCAGAATAGCTCATATTGCAAATACTTCCACCTCAAAGAAAATCCATGAATTTGTTATGTAGGAAGAATAACAATTTTCTTTTTTCTTTCTATGGAGGCAAAAGGAATTAAACATATTGCAAACATTGTTCTTTACAAACACCTACATATTTTTTTTTTCTTAACGTGCTATTAATTCCAGAGATGTGAATCCCAGGAAACCAGTTTGAAACAACTGAACAGTGTTTCAAAAAACTCTACATTCACTCTTTTTAACTTCTGAAAAACTAGGGGTTAAGGTCATTAAAGACACACATTTAGGGACTTGATTTCCCAACTGAAATCCTTGTGTATCTGGCCCTGAGTCCTGTGTAGGTACTTCACTGTCATTAATCTCAGTAAAAATGATATGCTTTAATGCTTCTGCAGTTCTAGGCTTTGCTTCCTATTGGTCTTTCTACATATTTTGGCGTGAAAAGAAGCCTCTCTTCCAGTGTGAGAGCAAACGGAACTAAATTGCAGAAATCGTGGCATGGTAACCCACCCCAGAGTAAGCAAGTGGTAATTTGGGGAGTCTTTGCATGGTGAGACCAGGGGAGCAGAAGGGCCTTGGTGACCAATGGTGGTGGTAGAAGCAGGAATGATGGGCATTTCATAGCGTTACGGAACAGTAAGATTGTTGTGGGGTGCAGGTTTTCTAGCATGCTCTGGGTATTGCACAGCAGAGGTTGCAGGCTCTGGGCCCTAAACCAGGGTGCAAAAGGAAGCTGTGGAGGGGAAAATGGAAGAAAAGTCCTGGAGAATGATAATGTTCCCTTGCACATTTATCCATGATTATCTATGATTAGGGGCGGGTGACTGAGGGTGGGAGCAGTACTGCTTGACTCAAAAGCAAAGTTGCAAAATAGATCGTAAAATAGTGCTGGTAAACACCCATTTAGGTCTTTAGACCCACTGACCGGGGCCAGAGCGCCCGTGAACTTCAGAGTTTGGGACTGTGTCCTCCTCCCCTGTGACAGTGGTTCAGAGGCACCTGGCAGGTCTTCACCTAGGCAGCTTCTGCTGCGTCAACAGACAGAGAACACCTGACCTAGAACAAGCCCTTTTCTTAACTGCTAACATAAAGCATTTTTATTTTTCACAATGTATGCAGTTTTATTGCTTTCTTGTTAGAATGTAGTTCTAGAGAAAGAATTTGAAGAGAGTTTTTAGCATGGGAAGTTATATTTTATAACAGCAGTCTTTTAAAATAGGCATTTAAAGCAGGTTTTTAAAAGTGATTTTTGAGGAAAGGAGAAAGAACGGTTACTATGGGATAATTTAATGATAACTCTTCCTCATTAGTTGACAGGTGCTGATTTATCTTTATCTGGTGCATTTACTGTAGGCTATATAACGCTTCTTATATTTTGGGACAGAGCTGGATTTCTGGTTTTATCCAATAAGGTCTCAGGAAATTGCTGTCTTGCTGGGTTTGCTCTTTTATTCTGATTTCATGAAAAAGCAGTAGTTACTAAAGAAGTGTAGTGGTTTGGAAACTGTTTAATAAATGAATTTATCAAAAAAGATTTTTTTTTGTACAAAACTTTTCATAGAAATGGGTTGGTTGAAATTACCTTCTGAACTTAAAAATTGCTCAGATCGTTTTTCAAAATTACCAAGATATTAATTTAATATTTCCAAAATTGAGAAAGCCCTGTCTTATATTTCCAAATAATTTTGTTTGAAACTATTGGTTATTGACAGCATATTATAAAATGTATTAGAAATCATACCTTCAAAATTACCCAGATAAATACCTTGCATCAGCCCATGCCATTTGGTTAACCTTTTTGTTCAGATTTAAGGGGGTTTGTAATATTTTTTAGGATTTGCCTATTCCTCACAGTTTGGAATAAGATTTATTTACAAAAAGTATCAAAGCTTCTCATTAAGTAGGCCAATTCCCACTGGTCCTATTAAAATGAAACAGCACTGAAAAAAAACCCAACAAAAAAATCTGATTGTTTGTCTATGAATCTACAGCCTTAGGAGATGGGTTAGAGAGAGGGGGGAGATGGAGAAGGGGAAGGAGACAGAAAATGTCCATATGTGTACTCATAATCTGATGCAATATAAGGTGAATTATTTTAAACTGCATGGTAGCTTTGCTTTGTAGCAGATCAAAGAAATGGAGAAGGGGCCTGAAAACCAGCACTGTAGCTCACAAAAGACTGCTGAATTTGCAGAATAATCTGGGGATTTATTAGCCCAGGATCCAAAAAGCCAGCTCCACTTACACTTTGTCCTGAAGGGACCTGTTTGCTCGAATTAGGGCTACGTGCTGGGAGCTCCCCAGGTAGGGACTCTTGCTTTATTTAATGGATTGATCCTTTCTGGTTCTGGTGCAGTGCTGAAACAAAGTAATTGGAAAACAGACTGAGAGTCATCAAACGTGAAAGATACTTACTCAGAAAAGCCAGATAGGGCAGGCAGTCTGACTCCAGTCCAAAGCCTGCGAAGTGAATAGAAAGACTCCCCACTGACTGGAGTGCACTTGCAGTGCATAGCTCATGCTATGAGCCAAAATTGTGATAAATTAGCGTTTGCTTTAGGCTTCCTTTGGGTTTTTTTTTGATACTTCCAAGTAATGTGACTTTGAGTAGTTATTTGGCCTTACTGCACAATATATCCTATTTGAAGGTGACCTTTATTTTTAGGTGTTTGGGAGGGGTTTTCCTGACATGAGCCATGTTTGTGCTCTGAGCTGTACTTATCTTGCAAAATGCCTTTCTCTCTTCAGCATTTATAGAGAAATTTGTGCAAGTATTTTTACATTAAACCTTTAATACACTGTCATGGGCAACTCTGTCCCCCAGTTCAGTCAAGCAAAGCACTTGAGTACTGCACAAACCCTTCTGAATTCTCAAGCCAAAGTGAAACACATTGAAAAGGTTTCCTGAGCTTGAACCACTGTGGGAAAACTGCCGAGGGAGGAAGACAGGGGAGAATGCAAGGCCAGGAGTCAAGGTGTACTTGTCATTTTGTAGCATGAGATTTGCCCAGTAGATGGCATCTGAAACCCACACACTGTAAACTGCTCTCAGCCGAATTTTAATGTATCTCAATTTTCCTTGCTGAAGTGATTTTTAGTTAACACATACCCTATGCTTTCATTAATACAGGCCAAATGAGGTTACTTTGACCTTGATTAATAAAATGTATAATCATTTTGGAAATATTTGGAGTCGGAGACCTGCCAACTGCTTTTTTTTTTTTTTTCCTCCCCGCCCCCCCGGCTTGTGCAGTAATCAATACAACAGAATCTAAATTGCAAATCACGCAAAGTGTATTGCATTGCACATCTCCCTCTTAGCCTCCCTTCCTGCCTCCCCCCGCATAATTTAATCCATCCTGGAAATGATTTGCAGTTGTCAGTAGAGGGATGAGGAAACAATAAGCCAAACTTGCCCTTTCTTGTTACTTTTCAAGGAGAATAAGTAATGCAAATCTACAAAAAAATCACTGCTGCCACCACACGCGGCATTAATCAAACGCCTCCCGAGAGCAGTTGCCTCTGCTTTGGCACAGCCCCAGGCCAACCTGGCGACTTTTAGCTACCTCATTTAAAAATACCTGTGAACCTGAGCGGAGGGCTGGGAGCCGAGGCGCGGGGCGGGTGGCCGCTGCGGGGCCGCGCTGTGCCTGCAGGGCGCGCTGCTCGCCCGCACCCCGGGCCGGAGCCCCGCACCCCGGGCCGCAGCTCCGCAGCCCGGGGCCGGCAGCCGGCCTGACCCCCAGCATCCCGGGGCTGGGCCCCACCCGTGCCCCAGCTCACCGCAAAAGGCGAGGCAGGCCTGAGAAAGAGTGGCCTTAGGAACTTGAACAGGACCCCAGAGAGGGTCCCATACTTCCCAGGGGAAAAAAAAAAAACAACTAACAGAACAGCAGACTGGTTTGTAAACCAGCAGACTTTTTTTTCCTTTTTTTTTTTTTAATTAAACAAAATGTGATTTCTATATTGTGTGAGGGAGCAGCAATGACTGGCTCCTTTCCTTATAAAGTTTTCAATATTCTGTAATTTACTATTGGCATGCATTTAATACAGAATTTCAATTATTCTCTAGGAAACAGGCACATCTTGGAAGCAGGTTAACTGTATTCCTGTTTTGTGTGTCGAGTCTGTCGTGTTCTTCTATAAAAATCAAATATCTTCTTGGCTTAATGTTGAAGTATGTACCTTAAAGATGCACCTAAACCCAAGATTGGCTATTACTGCTCCAGAAGATGTATTCTGCAGTACTCCTGTGGTTGTGTCATCTCTGTGTTTCTGTTTGTTGCATGTTTTTAATGATAATTAACTAACTGATCTGTGAGGCACTTGAACGCATTTTTAACTCTAAGTATACAAGCAGCCCTGCTGATGTCAACAATTCTGTTCAAGCACTTTAGGTTAATCGTGTACTTCAATGCTTGACTATGTCTTCAGTCACTATGTTAGGATGCTTGCAGAGGAACTGTGAAAAGTATTATGATTAAATATGAGTTAAGAGATTCCAGGCTGAGGTCAAGTCCTGTGCCTCTGGAACAAGCTAGCGCAGTGAGGGGTCCTGCTGGGTGCAGGGTCCTGGATTAGGGGATCCAACCACCAGATCAGTGCTGATCGCAGTAGTCTATCCGGAGATTAATGGCACTGTCCTGCTGAAGGGGCTGTCACAGCATGTTGTAAATCTGCTCTCATGTCGTATGTAGTCACTAAAGAAGCTGCAAAATGCTGTAACAGAGCCTGGATGTACACTAATGGCCAACTTTCAGCATGGGATTCCCTGCTTACACACATTCCTCCCACAGCTTCAAATACCATCAGACTTTGGGTAAGCCGATCTGAGTATAAGTCAGCTGACATTGATTTAAAAGGATAATCTCTACAAAAGTATTGACCTCTGCATATGAAAGAGCTAAAAAGAACAGCAGGTAACTCGCTGTGTGAAACCAGCTCCTGAGGAATTCGCAGGCTTTGTATTGCCTAAACCTAACCCCTGCCGTTCACTGAGCCCACTCTGGGTAAATGACCACCACCTACGTGAATGTTGTATCATCAGTTTGCAAAGCAGTACCCTGAATTATGGTGCTCACGTGCTCAAATCTTGATGAGATGGCAGTATTAGCCAAACTCGGGGGAAGGTGGAAAGGAAAGAAGTTAAGGTATTGATAAGGCAACACAATATGCAGGGAATAACAATAAGTTTTACATATGGTTTTAAGCAGCATAGTAATGAATATCCCATGGAGGCAGATGGCGGGGAAAGAGCAAAAGAATCTGCTTCCCCCTAATTTAGAAGTGGACAGAACATGAAGATCCTCAACTAGACAGTAAGAGCAGTGAGCCACAGAGAGATCAAGTCTCTCCTCAGCCATTTGAAGGCATTATTTGGACTTTAGCAGTTTCAACAATAACAGTAAATGTTTTCATTATGTAAGTAAGATAATGTCCATCTCAAACTCAGTCCAGTCAAATGGCTGGTGTGTTGGTCTGTGAAATGAAGGCTAAATCAGAGTTAACCCATTATATTGGATGCTCTTGAATTTAGTCAGAGGCAGGCATCTGGTAAGCATCAGTAAACTTGTTTTGTTATGGGAAAGCAATTTATTGCATATTGTTTTCTACTTCATTAAAGTTAGCTCTTAAGGTAAATTAGAAACTGACTTGAAATATTTTGCTTTGTAGATAAACACTCAAAACAACAAAAATGTAGTTTTAATGAAGATATTTTTAGCAAAGTTAGTGAGTACGGTCTTCTGATTCAAATGGATAGCTCAGAACTCACAAACCTCACCTTCTTCTGCCTCTGCTTCTATTTTTGACCTAAAATTTTGTTTAGAAAGTGCAATCAGGTTATTTTCTGTTTTACACAGCTGAAAACCCAAGCTGAACTCCTAAGGGAGTGTGAAGCAACCAGAGCCTTTTTTTCTTAATTTTGGGGTAGTACAATATGTAAATTGGCCAGAATACTCCGGAGAGTTTCTTTTGGGAGTTCTCCCAAAACCTGTGATGTCTCACACTTTTGATTCCCTCCTGTCTGCAGCAGCATGTGCAGCGCAGTGCTGCAGCCTCTCTCCCACTCCCTGACTGGTATTTTTTTTAACCTAACTCCAAGCACCTACCCTGCAGAGATCCTTTTTTCTGAGCTGATCTGCTCAGGCTCCCTTTCTAGTCGATGGAAACAAGAAAAAGGCATTTCTAGGGCACAAGTCACCTTACTGTAATGTACACAACTAAAATCAGGTAGAATGCTTTTGATTTAACAGGAAATGTGTTCCAGGTTCAGGGCATTGAGAATCGGGGAAATTAGGATTTCAGCATTCTAGTTTCCCTTCTTTCTGCAAAGGGCATGCATTTGCTGCTTCCTTATAGCTGTTGTGAAAACATAGTTCTTTAGTAACTCGGAGGTGTTTGGATAGTGGGGTCACACTGGCTAGGTAAGTACGGGGATATCTAGGCAGCAAAAGCGTTCAAAATGAATCATGAGTCTGTGCATCAAAATTAAGGTTCATTAATCTTGGAACTGAAATTAAACTAATGTGCTCAGTGAATAGACTGTCTGATTTTAACAATGTTATTGCCAGTCTGAGTTCTTTCCTTGAGGACAGGTAGAAATCCAAGACAGCCCATCTTCCCAAGCCGTGGGTAATCAGGGAGAGAAAATGCTGCTGTGAGATCCCCAGATTCTCCATCGTGCACACTGTGCTGCCTGGGTGCTAGCAAGCCAGCATTCCCGTGCTATATTAGAAAAAAAAAAAATGTTTCCCTCACATCATCGAGGCATAAGATGAAACACAGTCTTTTGGGGAAGATACACAACTAAGTGTCATAAGATCTGTGATCTCTTCCCACCTCTCCCTCAAGTCTCCGCAGCTTATGTTTTCAGATATGAGTAACTAGTGTTAAGTTCCTAAATCTGCAGGTAGAGAACACAAACAAATGACTGTATTTTATTAGGACTGCTGAGTCACTGAAGCTGAGTTTGAAAATTAAGCCTGTAACTCGTTGGTGTTTGGAACTTGTTATGAAAGCTGAAGGAAGGTATTGTACAAGTACCAAGAAGAATTATTCCATAAGTGTAACCATGTCAGAAAAAGAATATTCTGAAAGGTCTGCAGCCTATTTATTATTTTTTGGAAGTATAGGAAGGCATCAGTAATCACAAAATGCCTCTAAAATCTCCTTGAAGTGTTGTAAAGCCACGGAAAGACAGCTCAGCTAAACCTGGAGTGGTTCAGCCAATAAGATATGCAAAGACTGACTTCCAGCAGATTCAGGTTTATTACAACCCCAGCTAACTCATCCACTGAGAATCTCACTTTTCTGGCCCACCTGGTAAAGCTGCTGTATGTGGACCACAAAATGTCCCAGATCACATCTCAGTTGTTCTTAATGTGCATTTTGGCCAGCGCAGGGGACTGTGCTAATTGGTTAAGTATGTTCTAGTGTCTGGCCACCAGCTGCCAGACACAACATTGCACAGTGCTGCCTTAATGCTGTTTGTTACAATCAGTTAATTTGTCTGGATTATGAACTCTTCTGCCATCAGGAAGAGAAAAGCACTTTAAGGCTATTTCAATCCGTCTGCTCTGCCTTCCCCTGTCAAAAGTCTAATTTGCAATTAGGAATTTCAGCAGCACTTTCATGTGCTCAGAAAGCAGCAGAGCAAAGCTTCCAGAGAGATTTATTTCCCATAGAAATAGAGGTATCAGCAATTCCCAAGAAGCCGGTCTTTACCAGAAGTTAGTAAATTGTTATTATTGTTGTCGTTTATGGAGCTATAAACGTGCACAGAGCCGAGCTGTCTCATCCGCAGACCAGCGCGGTACCGGGTGCCTCACATGGCTGGCTCCTTTCTCAGGCTGAGCCCAGCGCTGAGGCAGGAGGCGGCTGCACCGCCGGCGCATCGGGAAAGAGCTCTCTGCTGGGAAGCCCCAGGCTCGGAGCAGTCCTGTCCTCTATGATGCCCTAATAATGTGCTGGTTAGTGTAAGACAGGGATGAAATGGGACAAATCCTCCTTGCTTCCTATGGGGCTTGCTGCTAGAGCTCTCCCCCTGCTCTTGTAGCTGTGCTTTTGCTTTTTAAGTTATGATCCTTATAGCTGAGCTTCCTAATTTGTAAGACCCTAATTCAGGAAGATGCTGAAGTACCTTCTGGAAAAGTGTTGATTTTCTGTAGTTCCCATCTATTTCTTCTGCAACCAGCAATGCCTTTGAAATGATGACTTTTGTTCATTAGTTATGTTGTTATTATTATTGGTACAATGCAAATTCGTTCCAGATGAGTGATCCCTACTTCTAACAGTGTTGTTTTATAATTAAATCCTGGGGCCACGCTTTCTAAGGGGTTTCAATCCAATGAGTAATTACTCATTGAAATAATCTGTAAATAAAAAAGACAGAGATACTGCATGAACGCAGAAGGTGGGAATCATGTTCTTGCAGGTAAAAGTCCTTGTAACTGTCCCTCTCTGAATTAGTTGCCTTGAGCGCTTTTATAGTCAATGGAGGGAAATGAACTATTCTAGGGTGCAATTCCTGTTAGCCTAAAGCAGACATCTAAAACAGATCGGATAATTCATGCCCTAAAAGCACCTATTTCACTCCAGTGACTATAATGGGAGCCCAGGATGACTAGATCAAATGTAGATGTCTACACTGTAAATATCTAAAATGAAGTGAAACTTATCTTATGGTGAATATGTTTTGGGGCAAAAAGCCAGCGTCTTTCTTCCCAGGTTACAGGGCAGCTACAAAGAAGTCCAATGTTAAGCCCAAAATCCTATTAACTGCAAAATTAAAGTATTGCCCCCTTGTCTGTGGTGTTAGGCCATCCTTCCAGTGTCCCTCTGGGTCCTGGAGCTGCTGGAGGTGCTGTCAGCAGCCACCAGTGTCCTCAGTTCTCCCCCAGGAGGAGTTTGATGGCTGGAGGTCCTTTCTCCTCTGTTTTGGGGTCAGTTTGGATTTATGTGCTATGTCTATTTTCTTAATACAGCCTGTATTACATGGGCTTTCTTTTCTTTAGTTCTCAGTTATTCAGTTTTGTGGTCTCTTTGTTATATAGTCTAAACTGGTTTAGACAGTTGCATGCCTGCAGTGACCACTGACTGACCACTGGGATTTGTGTTTACAGTCTGGGACCTCCAGTACCATCCTGTGTTTGCATTCTTGCAAACCATATTTTATTCTAGCATCACAGGTAATTTAATCTACACAGAAAATCTACTTGTTATCATTATAAACTAGAGCTAACCCAAAGCAAACCTGACTGCTGGACATTTCCTACCCCAGTTAAATTAAACAAGCTAATTATCAGCTTAGGCCAGGACAAGCCCAAACAAATCCTGACATCCTTTGCTGTCAGGTCAATAAAAAATGTGTGGCCTTTTACTAGGAATGGCAAAAAAATCATATTTACTGGGCTACACCAAACACCATCCAGAAACTGTTTGGCTGTGTTTGCACAGTGCTGTGCCTCATCTGTTCTGCTCCAGAAGTTGTGTAGCTATGTTGACACTGCTGTGCTAATACAGCTATACAACTGCTGAGCGGCATTTAGCTTGCGTATGTCCAACTCAGCACATGGACAGAGAGAGCTTCCATCTGTCTCCATCCGTCTTTACAGGCAGGTCCGCAGTCTGTCTGCCTCTTGTAAAAATGCAAGCAAGTAAGCGGACAAAGATTCTTGAAGTGTTTCTTATAGTGATGGCTTACTGTTTAGGAAGGCCATCTGAGTAATTCTAAATGCCTGGATATTTGGAAACAGCTGAATGTCCAATGTCCTGAGCACTTGAAAGTGGTTTCAGTTAGGCATTGGGTAACTGAGGAACCACATATCACTAGTCCCTTAAAAAAATCTCAACTCAAATATTATTTGTGCTTCCAGTTATTCACTAGCAAAAATCAAGGAACCATGAAAAAAATTAGGTACATGGCATGTTCTTTAGTAATTATAATTCCTAATGTCCTGGCATGATATTTTTTAAATGCAATTTTAGGATTGCTGTACTGACAAATTGGAATCTTTCTAATTGTTTGAATGACTCCCCACCACCAATCTGAACAGAATACATACTCTATTAAGTTGATAATTACCATATATTTGAGTATTTCACAGTCCACTTAGTCTTCTGATAGAGTTCCCTGTATGATCTCCCCCTCACATTTCTTCCTGTCTAGCAGATTGTTTTAAGAAATATTTTAACACCAGAGCAGGTGATAAAATATTTCTGGTAATCCTTCAAGGTGAATTATAAGCTTCTGGGAAGAAGGGTTGACTTTCATTTAAAGGACAAAATATGGCTAAATTCAACAACCATGGGAAAGTAGCAGCCACCTGACAGTATACAGACAGAGACACCTACACTAAAGGGACTGGTAGTTTCACTCTAATTTTCATTTGTGGGATTCAGTTGACTACATACATATCATATAGATGACTACTTTTCAGCTGGTCACCTAGGTTCTCTTTCAGGTCAATGTAAAGAAATGGTAGCTTCTAGGGTTAGAGTCGTCATGTTGTGAAAAGGACTTCTAAAACAAAACAGGCAAGTCATGCTCCACGTGTTCCTTTTTTTTCTCTTCACTATCATGGGAGGCTCTGATGGCTAGCTTAGATGTAGATGCCTACTTTACTGACATCTAAAGTTAGATTAGATAAATCCTATATGCATCCTAAAGGCACTGCCTCATAGCTAGAGTTTCCAGTGATGATTATGGAGTCTCAAAAAGTGCTGAACACATATGACACTGAAGCTGTGGTGTACAGCTTCACTTTAACGGACTAAACCAGATAAAAACCACCACAGACACATGGTGCAAACACAGAACTGATGCAAGCTCATCCTGCCAATTCAAATGTAATGCTTTTGCTTTTTGAAGGGATGACTTTGTGCCAGTGGACTCTATTCCAGAGCAGAAACAGTCTCATGTCATTCTCCTCTTATAGTGGACTGGGTATTGACTATCTTTTCCAAGTAGCAAGGAGCTGATGTAAGTACCATATCATTTTTTTCTAACATGACAGAAATACAGTCATGTGCCTATGTCTGAGCCAGATCAAATTTTTACTATTCAGTAATGCATGTATCAGGTATCAGTGAAGGTGGAACCAAGGGTGTGCTGTAAGGGCTTTTATTCCTGAGCAATGACATACTGCCATCTGGCTCGTCTCCTGACTGATCTGTGCTGGCAGACCCCATTTTGAAAAGTGAATAAACCTTATCAGGCACAGTCATATTTCTGTTCATTGATCATAGTTACCACTTTACTCTCTCGTTTGTGCTGACTGACGTCTTTCACCCCAAGGAGAGCTCCTTGCAGATGATACGTGAGGAATGAGGCTAACATGTGCTGGCATCTTCCAGTGCTGATGCTGGTTCCATAACAAGCTTCGTACTCTGAGATGGCTGCTAGTTTGAAAGCTTTATTATCCTGATAAATGTTTCTAGCTCATGTTAAATGGGCTGTGAGCTTGATCCAGATGGCTTGCTGGATACAGCTTTGAGGTCAAATGCTGCTGACACTTCAGCCACTAATGTGCATGAGCTGCAGCATCTGGGATCAAAACCATAATTCTCTTGTTAATCAAACCAGGCCTGTGTTGGTTGGTGGTGGTTTTGCAGAATGAATTTCTCACTTGATATACACTAACCAAGAGAGAACTACTTGTGTGTAATAACTTCAGATAATTGAAGCAGAGAAGACAAACCATCAGAAACTATTCTCCCTTCCTTCCTCATTTTCCCTTGCACTCACGAAGGTACCTGTGTCAACAGTGAGGCTGAAGGAGCTCCCTATAAATGAATGGTGCCATTTCTCATTAATGCTGGGACAGATTTCCCAGAGTTATATGCATTTTTAAATCAACCGGGAGATTTGTATTCAGACAGAATAATAAGACAGCACACTTAAAAATAAAATAAAGGAGAATATAAAATTGGGCCAGGAGACCCAATGTTGTTTGCTGTCAGATGTCATTTGTTTTGATAGAAGGAGAGATGCCAAACAGAGCTTTGGTGAGGAGAGCAGAAATATTTTCAGTCAATAGCAAGAGCAGAAATTCTTAGCAAGTTCACTTTGATTGTGATCGCACCTTTCCTCCAGTACTCTAACAAAAGAATATACAGATTAGTAAGTGGTATGAGACAAAACAGTATTTACATCCAATAGCAAAAAACTTTTGCAAAGTACAATTCTTATTCATAATTTTATGGTTGCATAATAGGAAGCAATTTGGATAGTGCATCCTTCCAGTCTGGGAGAAGCAGCTTTCCCTGTGACTAGTGAGTCTACTCAGAACAGTTCACATTTTAAATATGAAAATCCTACTAAATGGATTTAGTCAGGCAGTCAAATTTCTTGGGAAGATTAGACAGTTGCCAAGACTGGCCTTTTCTTTGGAAGTGCTGCAGAATCTTACTCTTTTTTAAAATGACCTTCTGCCACAGCTAAAATGTCACTTTTAACTCTGCACTGGTACATGGGTACCAGCTTTTCCAAGGGCCATCGCCATCCCAAATACTAAAATAATACTTAAAAAAAAAAAAATCAGCAAAGTAACCAGTCAGCCAAGGTCCTTGCATCTCAAGCAAAAATAGACAGAAGTTCCATAGAGATCATGGCACTTTTGCTGTTACTAATACTATATGGAGGATGTTTCAAATATTGCAGTCTACAGTGATAAGATACACAAAAATAATTCACTGGATGTTTTTAGCTGTATCTTTCCACTCTGTTTTAGAAATTCACAGCCTGCTCAGGGACGACAAGAACAGACAAGGCAGTCAAGCAAATCATTCATTGGCAATTTTTTCTTAGTTAAGAAAACTTAACTAAGCTGATCCTCCACTATTTTTGGAACTTCTAGCATTACCGATGAGATCTCTGAAATGTGCTTGGATTTGGTTACCTGTTACTTGGTGATACTTTTTAGAAAGCATTGTTCTGTATTTCTTCCCTAAAATTAGTCGGGGCACCTAAGCTGATTCATGCAATATATATAATTGATATCAATGAATGGTATATATAAATAAGAGCTTTAAGGTCTGTTTTGGTGCCTTATCGTCCTTTTGGGTTTTTGCACATTAATATAGGATTGGTTCTATAATATGTTTTTGAGTGCTTTCTTTCATAGAATCACAGAATTGTTGAGGTTGGAAGGGACCTTTGGTGGTCATCTGGTCCAACCCTCCTGCTACAGCAGGGCCATCTAGACCCAATTGCCCAAGACCATGTCCAGATGGCTTTTGAATGTCTCTGGGGATGGAGACTCCACCATCTCTCTGGGAAACCATTCCAGTGCTTGGTCACCCTCACAGTAAAAAAGTGTTTCCCAATGTTCAGAGGGAACCTCTTGTGTTTCAGTTTGTGCCCATTGCCTCTGGTCCTGTCATTGGGTGCCACTGAAAAGAGCCTGCCTCCATCTTCTTTTCACCCTCCCTTCAGATATTTATAGACATTGATGAGATCCCCTTGAGCCTTCTCTTCTCCATACTGAACAGTCTCAGCGCTCTGAGCCTTTCCTCACAGGAGAGATGCTCCAGTCCCTTCATCATCTTCGTGGCCCTTTGTTGGACTCTCTCCAGTATGTCCATCTCTCTTGTACTGGGGAGCCCAGAACTGAACACAATATTCCAGGTGTGGCCTCACCAGTGCTGAGTAGAGGGAAGGATCACCTCCCTTGACCTGCTGGCAATGCTTTGCCTAATGCAGCCCAGGATACCATTGGCCACCTTTGCAGCCATTGCAGCCGTGCTCCATGAGCCATTGCTGGCTCATGTTCAGCTTGTTGTCCACCAGGAAACCCAGATCCTTTTCTGCCAAGATGCTTTCCAGCTGGGTGGCCCCCAGCCTGTCCTGGTGCCTGGGGTTGTTCCTCTCCAGGTGCAGGACTTGGCACTTCCCCTTGTTGAACTATCTGTGCCTTTTTCAAACTACTTAAGCAATAAGTCTCGTATCCTTTCCCTTGTGGAAACTACTGCATAATTTAATAGATCTCACTGTTTAAAAGTCTTTTCTCACTATTTTGGCAAGACATTAATTCCACAACTAACACTATTGGCAGCAGCTTCAGGATGAAATGGAAAGATGAGATAAAATGGGAACAGTGAGAAGAGAAAATTGTTTCTTAATTTTGCTCTAGGCAGTCTTTCTGCTTGCTTCTCCTCTAAGCAGAAGGGGATTAACCTATGCCCATTTCTTTTTCAGATACAGCAAAGCTAAATTGTGAAATGAACCTGTAATGATTCTCCATTTGCTTACCTCCAGACATACTGTTTCCAGCTAAATATCCAACTTGCGACATAGGGAACAGAATTAAGTTGTTTTGTACTGAAAATTATAGCCTTTATCAGAGTAAGCAAAAAAGAATCTTCCCTATCAGCAAAGGCAGTATGGCAGAGTCCTGTATTATAATCACAACTGGTTATAGTCAGGTCTTGCAATCTTGAAACAGCAAGAGTACACATTAAATAGCATACATACACAGCAGATTGTGCTTTATACACCTTTTTCCACTGGCATAGATATTTTGCTCTAATTCCTGCATGTGAATAATCCCACTGAAATCAATAGCATTAGTTGCACGCTTCAGATTAATCTTGTTTGTAGGTGCTTCTTTAGATGAAGCTACCACCTTGCATGATCAAGCTCTCCAAGCAAATCTTGCTTTTTTTGAAAGGACTATATT
Organism: Theristicus caerulescens; assembly: GCA_020745775.1. NCBI lineage: Eukaryota > Metazoa > Chordata > Aves > Pelecaniformes > Threskiornithidae > Theristicus > Theristicus caerulescens. The sequence continues at coordinate 120,140,705 of CM036559.1, read as the reverse complement.
GCTATTGACTTCAGTGGAAAGGGAGGCAAAAGAATGATTTTGTACCTATACACAAGTGATGAAGTGACTGAGTCTTCAGTGAATAAGACCCCCTAAACATTTGAACTACTCAAATTGTGGTGGGGGCTTGATGAAAAAAAAAGGCATTGCTTCCATTTCAAGGACCTCAGAGAAAGCTGACAAACAAGGAGCTACGACATGTACTACCCATTACACATCTCCCCTCCAGCAGAAGCTCACGAGACATCCTCTCCAATAATGGCACAGTGTTAGTCCTTTAAACGTCGCTCTTGGATCAGTCATAAGCAACTCAGCTGTCCTGTCACAGCACTTCTGTCTTTTCTTCAGGCACCAAATCTTTCTTTGGGTCTTGCTCTTCATACTCTGGAAAAATTTTATCTGTCCTCTGAACTTTTTCTTAAACTTCACATTTCTGACAAGTGTGAGCCTCTCCAAATCAAAAAGTCTGTTTGACTTTGTTCTCCTATACCTGGTCCTTTAGTTGCACACGGAGGGGGAGGACAGGTGCCAGGTTCGTCCCTCAGGAATCCAAAACCCATACTTGGTTTTACACCTCCTCAGTGTAAACTATCGCATTTTTTTTTTCTCTCAGATAGCCAAATTGTTACTTTTCCATTTTCCTAGCCTTTCTCTCAAGAAAGGGAGCCTCACCTGTGCAACAAAGCACTTTTTATCTGTGTCATTGCCTAGAAACACAGATTAAGAGTCCGATAAAAAATACCAATGACCATTTTTCCCTCTGAGCTTAATAAACTGTAGTCATCAGCAGTATCACCAAAAGCCTTCCCAGAGGTCAGGTACTAAGATTAAGTCTTTTCATAGTGTTTTGGGGGCACCCATCAATAATGAACACCACCTTCTTAGCTCCTGAGTTCCTCCATCCCTAGGTAGTCATTCATCCACTTTGATCCTTCCTTTGATCCTTTAAATGGGTCCTTCATTCACCCATTTAAAGCTGATTTTTTCCTTTGGTTTAGAGTGTTTCCATTGGTCTAGAGTGAGGATGGTTTTCTAGACTATAGATAAAGGTTTTTATTTGTCCTATCCTATTGCAGCGGTAACACCTCCTTGGCTGACATTTGAGAACCTCTGGTAGAGCATAAGGATATCTCCTGGGGAAAGGACCTGGCTGGGCAGCAAGGAGGAGGTCTGCCTCTCAGCCTGGCCTTGCCATTAGACCCTGGTTCAGGTGGAGTCCTCTGGAAGGAGGGAGAGCTTCCAGACTTTCAAAATAACTCAACATGCTCAGGTGGGCAGAGGCAGAGATAGCTAAGGAGAGCAAGGAGCAGGCACAGAATGGATGGAAGAAGACGACTTTTCTTTGGAGCTGAAAAGAGACCCGTCATTTGTTGCAACCCAGCAAGCGTGCTGGATTGAGACTGAGCTTGGAGAAAAGCAGCCACTCTGGAAGGAGGGGACAAGGGGGAAGTCTGCCTCACACCCCTTTTTTATTTTTATTCTGTTTCCCAGTGGATCCCAGTTTCCTCCTCCATTTTAGTAATTTCAGTACTCTGGAGTATGTTTTAACAGAATCTCGTTGGAACGTTACATCGTCACAGTGCAGCTTGTTGGTTCAAGCTAAAGTAGATATGCGTACAGCATCAACACCTCAGCTGATGTAAACAGGTGTGGCCCTGTTTAGTCATTGGGATGACACCAGTCTGTGTCAAAAAGATAGGATAACTCAATTCTGTAGCTTGGGAAAGAGATGTAATGTTCTTCACGCTCCCAGTGCGCTGTCAGCAACAAAGGGCATTACTTCATTAACTTCTGCTGTATTTAAGTATATTGTGTGTTCTAATATTCAACTTTACTAACTGTAGGATCTTGTGCCTGGAGGAGAGGATGGCTAGTGGAAGGAACCATTCCTCTGGAAAAAGTAAGTATTCTCTGAAAACTGGAACCAGACTTCTTATCTGATAGGAAATTGAACATCTATGAAATGTCATCTCATTTCCAAGTTGGAAAGAGAATTGGTGAAAATTGAAACTTAATGTGAATGAAGCTATCACATTGGTTTGTTTGTTTCAGTTTTAATGTATAGACTATATTTTATATGATGTTAAAACATTTTCAAGCAATGATTTCAAATAATACATTGAAGTATTTTAAAGAATTTTCCAGGGTTTTTTTCAAAACAAGAATGAGACTTCGTCAGGGAGTTCTCCCGAGATGTGTTAGCTTAAAAAACAACGTTTTCCAAGGGAGAAATGCTCCATTAGTTTTTTGACTAAGTGTAATTACTTATATTTTTATTTCATATGACCTGCATTTCATTAATTTTGAATTTCTATGTTGCTTATTCAGAAGAGATCTTCAGTGTTAGCTGTCTATTTTAGTGGGGATTTTTATCTAGATGTCATAGATGGGAAGTAAATGTAAAAGGTACTTCAGATGTAAAATAAACACTCATTTAATTCCTACTCAGTCTTGGTAGGAACACATTTATATTTCATGGTTTCTAAATTCAAAGTACTGTAATATCTAGGTCTGGATGGCTGCTTTCAGGGGGAAATGATAAACAGCATTGTCCCTTGCAGTTAGATAGCAATACTTGAGAACAGTCCATTCAGCAACAAATCAAAAGATTTATTTTAAAGAGGAAAGCCATATTAATCTTGCCTAGGTTGCATCAATGTATGAAACATATTTGAAATAGGAGGTAGAAACAGTAATCTATGAAAGAAGGTGATTACACTTCAGCCCAGAGAAGAAATGATAACATGGTGATAGGAAAGGAACTGTTTGTAACTTGGAACTATTTTTTCTTCTGCATTGAAACAGAAAACTCGGTATCTACAATAACTGACTGAAAGGATGAGCTTATCTGATATTAAGCATGTATACTGCTTCATGGAATAGACAGAATACATGGGAAAAGATGCATTGCTGTGTGTAAAAAGTCTTTGTCAGATATAGAGTGCTTTTGATCTTAGTATTTTATCTTCTGTGAATTTTTGTATAGTGTGACTTTCATATATTATATATGGCATAGAACAGTGTTTTTTACTGATAGTGAAGGAAAAATGAATATCTAATGCAGTGTGATAAATGAGGTGGAGATATTTTAATATATACAGCTATTTGTGGACTTTGTGTTTTTTTTAAGGTATGCCTGAGTGCAGAAGAGCAAATAAAGAATTGTAGCCAATAGCTAGATTTTCTTTAACTCACTGTTTCATAGTAGCAAATACAGATAACAGGTTTATGATTGTTTTCCTTAGAGGCTCCCAAGTTCAGTTAACATAAAATATTTTCATGGACTCTATCAAGCAGGACTTGTGAGATTTGGGTTAAACTTCTACTTCTGCTACAGCCAGCCAGTAGGCTTCATGGGCACGACACAATCTTCTAATTTTCCATCTATAAAACAGATGAAACAACCGATAGCAGTAGCTGATCAGCCATAAGTGAGTCTACCACGCATCCAAATATAGATTAGATGACCTCCTGAGGTCTTTTGCAGTCTTATTTTCTGATACTTTTTTCCCTGCCTCTTCCATTTAAAACGCAGTGCATCTGATTGGTCAGATCAGTCAGTGTCTCTCATCCCGTATATATGCAATTCCTACACAGTGACATCCAGTGCCAGCAAGGGGCTCCCAGCACTATTGCAGTACAAATAATAATAAAAAAATACAGCCTTGATGTGAGTTGGTTATTACTACTCACAAGCAATACAGCAGATTCATACAAACTATTTTTTATCTCCCAGGAAGAAGTTTTCACTGAGACAAAGGGAGAGGATTATCGCTTCACGAATAAACAACTGCAGAGAGTTTGTAGATAAAAAAGCAGAGATTGCAAAAGGCTTTCCAGGAATCAGATAATTTCTTTTGTGAAGTTGCTCTAAAGGACATTGTGTTCCTTGCCATTGCACCTAGAAAAATATATTTCTCCAGCTATGGAGAAATTTGTTTTTCAACATAGTGAAGTATGGTGGTGTTTTTAGAGCTGTTATGAATCTTGTGTAGGAAACATAGGAACTATTTTGATATATGGCAGACATAGTGCAACTACCGTGATGAAAACCACCCAAGGAGCTCATATTTTTTCTTTCTCCCCTGCTGTGTTTGGAAAACCCTTCAGCGTGTATCATCAGTCTGGAGTTACAGAGCTCCAAAGCTGGATGTCAGAAGATTCAGGAAACATCACTGGTTCCAGCTCATCCCTCATGTAACTCCATGGATTTGGGTGAGATTACACCAGGAGTAAGCTGAGCCCAGTGATCTTCACTGAGCCTGCTTGACTTCATGAAATCCAGCGTGAGGATTTGTAATGCTAATCTGACAGTAGAGGCCAAAGAGTTGTATAAGCGGAGCTGAGAAGTTAGGAAATGGGGAAGGGGGAGGAGAAAGAGGAAGAGAAAGTAAGGAGGGGAGAGAAAGCTGATTTCGGATAGTTATCAGCTCCCCATATCTCTTTACCCTTTATCTTTTCCCTGCTTTTATTTGTTTTGTTTTGTGGTTTTTTTTGCTATTCTTTTATTAATCTTCACTTTATTTTCATGGTTCGGTTATTTTAGCCAGCCTTTTCTCTGTGGTGCTTGTTCAGTTTTTTAGCACCGTCATTTCAACAGCTTTTAACAGCTACACTTATTAACCAAGTTACAGGACCCCCTAGGGGCAGGCGATTCAGCCTTTTAGCAGCACTTGGGTAATCTCCTTTACTCTGATACCATGTGCTCTGCATATGCTTAGTTAGTAGCAAAAAGTGGTTGTGAAAAAGTGGACTTCTGTAGGTCTAATGCAGAGCAGGTGGAGATCTTGCGCTGTGGATCCACTTAAAAAGAATAAACTCTCTCCATGAAATGAGAAAATCTGGACTGGATGCAGAGTTGACTGATGTTTCCGAATATTGTGCTGTTGCGGTTGTTATTTCACTGCTAAGCACATTACTGCAGTGCCCAGGAATCACAGTTGTGGTCTATGACTTGTGCTTGCTACACACACTGGTCATAAAGCAGAGCTCCTATTTTGGGGAAGGCTCTCCTGGATGAAGATTATCTTTTTGAGGTGAGCAGGAGGAAAAAAAATAGCAGGCTTGCAGTTCTTCTCTGAGTTTCTTTTATCAGCTGGTCTCGGTGACATTTTCAGGAGCAGATAGGAAAAGTCAAATTAGAAAGCAATTTGAGCTTTCCAGTCTGCACAGATACTGGATTTAAGCCCTTGTCTGACTTAGAGTTATGATTTTGAAAGTATTTTAGAGGAAATAATACCTTTTTTAAAGATCACTGTTTGCTACTTGAAATCATATTTTGCAAGAGAAATCTGTTACGAGATCAAATGAGAACTTTTTACTTCTTCAGTGAGGACTTGCAAGAACACAGAACAAAAGGTGAAGGCTTTTTTGTGTTCTGTTTTGCTTTTTTTAACTTTACGAAGATGGTGGCTGTAGTGAAAGCTCTGCTCCTAGGAATACGAGGCAAGCAGAGTGATCTGTGAAAGACTCGCTTTCTGCTGTGAAGTCCAGAGGTTAAAAATATGTGAGGAAATAATATTTAATACTATGCAAGGAGATTTGATATACAGTTCCCATTGCAGAGAAATCTCTGTGTAGTGTTTGAGAGCTTGTCTTCTTTCCTCTCAGAGGAGGCAGTTTCTGATTATGCTCCTAACAAAACAAATGAAATAGCTTGGTAATATTGGAGATTGTAGATGGTAAATGAATATGCCATCTTTGCCAGTTCAGGTATCACCTGAACCTTTTCTGTATGAAGGTTGAGGGATACTAAAAATAAAATAAAAAAATCTTGCTAACTTTACTGTGTTGATTGAAGACATAAAATACTCTGTTTTCACTGATGCTTGGATTCATCATGTGTTCAGTCTTTATTGTCTCTGGCTGTATATAGATGCATAAATGCATTTTTGTTAAAATTAAACCAAGTTATTGATCTGTTAAACTGCTTCTATGAAACTCTTTCTCTGTCAAGAGCTTTGCTGAGCAACATGTAGCCCAAAGTAGCCAATTTACGAAAGACAGATAATTTAGAGGCAAAGTTGTCATGACAACTTTAACTCCATCTCCACCTTTTCTTTCCACGCCTACGTTATGAATGAAGGGGTGGAGGGGTTGTCAAGGCAACTTAAGTTGAACACCCTGATTTCTGTGGATTCAGAGTTTAGCCTAAGTACTGTTTTTATTTATTTTTAATTACCGCTTTTTATTCAGAATTGCGGTTAGTCCTGTATTTAGACTTTTAGGATATTTTGGGATCTTATGGATGAATGACATGCATAATATGCAAGAAGAAAAAAAGAGAAAAAATACTCTAGGACTCCTGTTGAAAACTGCATAGAACTCCAGTTAAAGGATTATGTTAAACCCCTCTTTCAGCAATACTTCCTATGAAGAGAAGGATCTTTGATACCATTATTCCAAATACAATGTCCTTGGTTTTGATTTCATGGCAATTTTACCCTGGGATAGCACCACAGAGCTAAATGGCACTATTTCCGATTCACAGCAGCAGAAGTAAAAACAAATCCAGGTAAAACTGTTCTTTAAGAAACATAACAGGCTTTCCTTCCTTTTTTCCTTGTGTAAACAAAGTCAAATAAACACAACAACCTTTGACTCTGGTCAGTCACTAAAGGACTAATGGCTGTCCCAAATACAGCCAGGAACCATGTTCACTTAGTGCTCGGTGTTTGGTACAGCTAATGCAGGAAGCAGCAGAGATGTTGGATGTCTGACCTGTTTTGTCAGAGCAGAAACTGCTCCAGAATAATTTAAAATAGTATCTTAAGTGGGAAAGTAATGGATGGATGGCTCTGTTTTTTTGCTGGTACTAGCAATAGTTACACATGTTCACTAACACTGTTTGGAGAAAACTAGTGCTGCCTGCTATCCGCAGGGACCCGCAAGCCCACCTGCTCTCCATGCATCCAGCTGACTTGTGAGGGTCCTTTCCAGTCTATCCCTGACCACGCACTTCCCGAAGAGCCTACCTGGCAGGTCACAGCACTGCTGCTAGGACATGGGAAATTTGGCATAACGTCCAAATGCATGATGTTACGGGTTGGAATTAAATTGATGAACTGTTTCATTTCAGTACAGTGTTCAGACTCTCCTGTGTGGGAGAGAAATTGCCGTAGTCTGTACTGATTCAGCTGGACCTGAGCTTTAAACTTTGGGCCAGATGTTGGTACCAGCTGATGTAAGCGATGTGGAGCAAAAGCTGCTGGAATGCCAGAGTTTGAGCATGAATTACAAACTGAAGACATACCAATGAATGGCTTCAGCAATAACTTTTGGCTACAGACACCTAGGGCCCATCTGTGCTAGGAAAATGGTCAGCTGCTGACAACTGTCGTTAACGAGAGTGCAACAGTGGCACGAAACCCTCCAGGGCAGGATTAAAGTGCAGGCATTCGGAGGAAGCTTTCCCTGCTGTTGCCCTGAATGTACCTTTTCTGTGGATAAGGGGCTTAACTCTGCTGTGGTGCCTTGCCAAGGCTACATTTACCATATTGTGAAAAAGAACTATGCTAAAGGGTAAAGCAGATGGAAGCTTGCACAAAATTATTTAACAACCTAGGAGAAAGTATCACCAAGCAGAAGCAGGTCTGCATTTTGAAATGACGCCTTGGGAAAGACTAGTCAAAGCTAGACTCCTGGACAAATTTGAAAAGCTGTTGCCTGTGTCTGCAGGGACGAATGGTTGTGACAGTCTGCAGAGTAAACAGCTGTTTCAGGAGGAGCGGAAGAAGCACAATCTGGAGAATGCAAGCAGAAGCAGCAGTTGTCAGCTGGGTGGATGGGGCTGATGGGTTATAAACTGAAGCTTATAAACACTTCAGGCAAACTCCTGTACCTGCTTCTGATCTGTGCATGTTCCCATCCCTGTGGCAGATCTCTGCCGTACATCCTGTACAATTCTCATTGACACTGAGGAAAATCAGTTTGGAATAATGTAAGTCAGATGTCAAAACATAACTGATCCACAGTGCAGGTAATACCTCTTGTTACTTGGATCAAGAAAGGTCCATGCAGTGTCGCTGGCTGTGTGTTCTTGTTGGAAGACGTGTAAATGAACTTTAAATGCTCACAAAGCTATTCATAGCCTAATTACAAAAGGAGAGGAGAAAGACCTATTATGAAGAATTTTACTGTCTTAAGCACAGAAGGTGTCCCAGCACCTTGAGAAAAATATTTGAATTGTATTTAAAATAATTAGATGACTTGCCCATATATGGAGAGGAGTGGGAGCAAAGCCAAGAAAGCTTCACTGGCTCATTTCCAAGCATATGGAACAATTAATAATGGACTGAAACTGCAAAATTAGAGCTGGATATTGGGAGTTTTGGATAGTGTGCATTGGTTCAAGATGAACCGCACTTGAACACCACAGTGACGGGTACATGCAAGGATCTAATAATGCATACATTCCAGAGATATAAAAGTGTAGAAGTCTGCTGATGCATAGGGGAAATAAGTGAAATTCAGCTATTACTTTTATTGGCTGTGAACACTTCACTAGAGAGGCTTCATTACCTAGCAAGAGCTGGCATGGAAGCCCCTTATGTTCTTATTGGCTGTGAACATTTTCCATACAATTGGGACTTGTAATGTCAAAGCAACAGAACTATTTTGGACTCTTGACTCAAGAACTGTGGCCTCCAGGTCATAAATTTTATAATTTCATAGCTCACTTGGAAAACCTCATTCCTCTCTCCCCCCAGCAAAGTTTGCTAGGATTTCAAGTGGACCATTTACCCTCTTCAGAAAAAGGGATGTTGAATGATTAGTTTTTCTTGGCATGCATGGGTTGCGTTGTTCATATTGGGATCCTGGGCAGAGCTCCATGGCACGTGTGAAAGACTTCTGTTCCCTTGGTCTTTATGGAGCTGTCCTTTCAAGGCCAGCATTTTTGATGTATGCACACTCATTCTTGATGTCTGATAGCCCACTAGTCTAGTGTTTCTTCTGGCTTCATTCTGCAACCTGTGACTGCCCTTGCTAACTTCAGGAGAAGCAGTTTCATCAGCATGACTATGTGTGCTTGAATAAATATCTGGGGGAGGGGAGCCTTCCTTTCTTCCCCTTTAAAAATACCAATTGTAAAGGTTAAAGCTCTTGCTTTAACCAAAGAATCGAATATGAGTTAATGTATGACATTAAATCTAAAGATCACAGAATTGGGTGGGTGTGTGGGAACTGGGGAAAATGCCTTGTTTGAGTTTGATAGGCGTTATGCACAAATTCTCCCTTTCTTGTAATGTCTTGTATGCTGTATAGCCAAAGAAAGCACAGCAATTGCAGCTAATCTGGTCCCACTGTACGAGGCTCATAAACTTGCACAGGGGATCTATGAAGTTAAGTTGGAGGGGCAAGAACTGACTGTTCTGTATAATCTAGCTATTTTGCTTTGATAACACCTTCTGCAGCCGCTACTGGCATCATGTGCCATTTTTATTTTCCATGCGATCAGGCATGCATTTACCCAGTAGAAGCTTGGATATGTAGCTTTTTAAAAGCAGTTTGATGTTTTTATTTGCTAGACCTGCTGTTTCGTGGTTTATCGTAGTGGCTCAGGTACAGGCTACAGTACCTGCTCTAGGATGGACATATAGAAATGCATTTATCTGTTTTATTTTTACAGAAGAAACAGTCTGGGAATAATTTTTTTCTGATTCTAGCTAGCTATAAAGGGTATCTCGAGGTCCCTCCCAGAGGTTCATCCTTGTTATGATGGGGAATGAACGTTCCTCCGAAGTGCTTAACTCTGTCCAACGTTAGACACAGCTGGAGTGGAGAAGTGGAAGTGGAGAAGAAAGGAATAAGCAAGAGCCTTTTTCAAACACGCAGTGAAATGCTTTCCCCTCTGAGCAAGACAAAATAGGAACCTGTGAATTCCTCCCGAGGCTCCTTTCTAATGTGGCATAGCTAAATGTTACCCTCTATTGAGAGCTGTGTCTGAGTGTCACTGTCAAGCCCTAAGGAAACGAATTCAGAAAAACCAAGAATTATCGGCGTTTGTGCCTCCAGATTATAATGTTAATTGCCTGATTTAATGCAATACAAATTAAGAATTTCGTCTGGAGACAGTTCTGCTGTCCTCAGTCTGTGTCTTAGATTTCTATTCCTTTTCTGAAATAAAGTATCATCTATAACTTTGAATTTTTTTGATTTGTCAGTTTGTTGTAGATCAAACAAAATAAGTTTTAAATGCAGGATTTTTAATATATGTGTCTTCTTATGCCTTATTAATGCAGTCAGCCAGCTTAGGAAAAATATGTCAGACGTAACAAACTTGCAGAGAGTATTCTTTCTTCCTCTCCTCCTTCAGAAAATATAGGTTATGCTTATCAAGATTAACTGCTTGCTTTGGAAACTGGAGTGATCTATTTTTATGCAGGTGAGGTAAAATATGGACAGCAACTGTTTATGCCTTTTATGTCCTCCAGGGCCCAATTCTGTCAGGTTCAGAGCAAAACTGCCCGACGAAGCCTGAGCCTGGTGCAGGCAGAGCCCAGGACACCAGGGAGCGAAGCCAGGTAAGAGCGCAGGTCCAGGAAGGAGCTGTGGCTGGTCTGGAGATTCATGGCACGTTGTGTGGTGGACACACAGCCTTCCCGAACCTGTTCTTGCCCTCCACGCAGGCAGGAGAGTTGCAAGGACAGCCGACAAATCCCACAAGCAGCACAAAGTCATTCACGCTTTCGGGTAATACCCGGCGGGGAGGAGAGGGAGCACATCTCTGACTCTACACTGGCTCTCTTTTCTCCAGCTGCCTTTTTGTAATGTGAGCCAGAGCAAACTTATGATAAATAATAAATAACCAACTGATTTTCTTTGTATTCTATTGGATGTTTTTAACCTTTGCACAGAAGGTATTGAGACTTGACTATGCATCTTCATAACTGAGTGTGCTGAGGACTTTCAGGATGGAGCCCACAGTAAAATATTTCCTCTCTCTGGTTGCATTGCTGCATGACATGGTTCTGCACCCGCACGGAGTTTGAAGATGTGATTGATGGACTGACAGGTAAGAGGAAAAAATGCAAATGCTGCTCCAGTTCATCTGGTTACTTCTACAATTAGTCCTTGCTGGAGTGGTATTTTCAATGTGTGCTTACCCAGACCTATGTTATAAGTGCAGAAGAAATGAGGATGTTATTTAGTGCTTTTGACAGGTAGTAGTTTAAAGCACACCCCCCCTAAAACTATTTAATAATTGGATTTTACATGCTGAATACCTAAGCCTTGTTTGCAGTGGGAGGTGTGAGGATTTGCAATTTGCAAAACTTGCAGGTGGCGATTAGTTTGTTAAATCCTATTCAAAACCAGCCTGGCTTATTTCTCAGCTGTGAAAGAGATCTTTAGGCAAACGTCCTAATACATTTGCCATGTGAACAGTTTGCAGGTCAGTGACTGTACATTCAAAAATGTTTTACTCAGCGATAAAATCTTCATCGTGGTTTCATTACCATAAACATGTGGTGACAAAAGTACTTCAGAGCTTTACACCACGCATTGGCTTTATATTAATTCTTAATTACAATTCTCCTGGGGTTACCCACAATGACTCAAGGTCTTGCTATAATTGAACAGGAGGAAAAAATAAAATTAATGGACTGCAAAGGTCAGTATGTGGCTTCTGACTCATATAATAACTTATTGTAAATACATGAGAGTGGCTGTACAAGGCTGCTACCTGTGTAGTCAGATGGCAGCCTATAAAGATCTGGCATCTGGGGTCTACTGCTTGTTTTCATTTAAAAAAACCCCACCCTATTAGTGCTTTGGGTGTTCATGATATCCTTAATTTCTCCTGCTTTCCTCCTATGACATTTTGCACCTTTTGTGATTTTTGGTCTTTGTATTTCTGGTCCTGCTTAAGAAAACACGTATTGTATTTGACCAAAGGTCCTTCTAACCCAGTACTGTGTTCCCAATAGCAAATGCTGAAATTAGAAGAAACTGAGCAATAATGGTGTATTTTTTCTCAGTAATCTGTCCTGGCTTCCAATTCAAGTTTGCTAGAGGCTGTTGGAAGTGTTATGTGTCTGGCAATGCTTGCGACATGGATGTTGTTGGGCTGTTCTGGATTGCAAGGGTCTGACCTCTGTGGTGTACAGGAGTCCTTCCAGCCCTTGGGTCCCATCATCACAGGCTTGCTGTGGGATGGATGAGGCTAGCTGTAAGTACACTGTAGAGTGGTTCTGTGCATTAGCAGGGACCACTGGGATTTCCAGATGTTGATCAAGCAGAGAAATCCACACAGGAGAGAGAGAGACATTATAAAATGTCCCAGCTGTGGGAAATGCATTTCTTGTTCTTTTGGATTTTTTTCAGACTACAATGATTGAGTTACAAGACAGAAATCTCTAGAAAACTAGATTCAGACATTAAAAAATGCTTTTTTCCAGACTGTTCTGTCATTTCCCAACAATGTTCCAAGAGTTTCTCTTGAGAACACTGAGGAACAAAAATATAAATTTCAATAACAGGGAGACTGGCTGGGATATCAGATTGGCAGAAGCAAAATCTGGACCTGGTACATTTCCTTGGTCTCTACTGAAATAATTTACTAATGCCAGCTGTGGCGGTGACTATTTGTCTACTGGAATGAAACCAGTCATTAGATACTAATGTCTTCTAGTCACTAATGACCTGTTCAAGATTTCAACCAATGATTTACAGGTTAATGATCTCGAATCCTATTACCAACGTGCATGAGACTAATTGAGAATTGTGGAGCAAGGAGGACTGAGCTACTTAGTAACACTCGTTAAAACAGTAAGAAGCATTTTTCTTACATATGAATTGCCTTTGAAATGTTCAAAAGTAATTGTACAACCTTAGGATCCTAATTCTACCCTCAGTCTCATGAGTATCAGAATTATTTTTTCCAAGCACACAAAAGTATCATCTGGGGTCAATAAATGAATAGAATAATGATCAACTAAGCCACGCTTGTTCTAATTCCTTAACCATAAGCTTTGAAAGTTGCTTTTGAACACCCACAGTGCCTGTGCAACCAATAATGCCAGTGTGACTTGTGTTCCTACAAAATTCCATCTGTTGGTTGAAAACCTGGGCTCATGTCTCTGATTTAACCCCTGTTCAGCAGTGTGTGCCGTGGCTTCAATGAAAATTGTGCCTTTGAGGTGATGGATAGAGCAATATATCACAAACTCATTCCACTGTACCTATATGGCTTTGCTTGTTCTTACAATGAATGGTTTCCATATCCTGGATCTCCAGTTCCTGTACCTGAAAGTTATGAAAGATGGCATTTGGGTGAGAATGTGCTCTTGCCCTACATGTTAAGGTGAGACCCTTACTGCTGCTAGTACATTCTTAGGTGTAGAAATTTGTAAATCAAATCTATCAGTATACAGAGCGTGAACGAGACTGCATGTGTAAAGGCACCAGAATAAATGTCAAAGTAGTATTTCAAATAACGGCGTATACATTGTAAGTCAAAAGACTGAGAAAAGCAAGACAAAATAGAAGCAGCATGTAAATAAAAGCAAGGGCAAGTGTTCGAAGCAGTGATGATTGCTCCATGATCACAGACCTCATCACAGATATGGAGCCACACTGGTGCAAAACAACTCATGCTGGAGATGAGCCTTCTTTGGCAAGAGAGATTGTGAAGGCTCCAAAGCTCATGCATCTCATCACCACTCAGGATGAACCGAGAATGCTGGATGAGGACTTGTTAGCTAGCGTCCCTCACCTTCTGTGTCACCATAAGTCATCGTGGACAGGTTACTTGGACGCACACATCTTGGTGCTTATAACCATAGAAGAATGAGAAAAGTTTGAGAGAATGAGGGTGAGGGAGGGAAATCTGTTTCTTTGCAAATAAAAGTCTGCCTCCCCATCTGTCTGGCTTTGCCTTGAGTTTTGCTGCTTTATCTGCTGTATAGGAGCCCTACCGAGGTCCCTGAGCCTGCTATGGTCCTTGCTATAGCTGCCTTTAGAAACCCCATGTTGTTATCGCAGTCCTGGAGGCACCTGGTGATTTGCTGGAGTTTATAAAAAGAATCTGCAGCAGAGCAGAAAACAGCCCTGGCCAGTGGGTTGTCCTCCTCTAAAATGCTGTGAAATAGTTTGGGGTTGGGAGTAAGTGGGATAATAAATGGAGATTATTGATCCATTATTAGCAAAGTTATGTGGTAAAGTTAACTAATTTCAACCCCAAACTAATCCTGTGTTGCTGCCAGTTGTGGAATGCCTTGTCAAGGTGTTATACTAGCTTATTTCTTGCCTTGTAACACACCACTTTGACCAAACTTTTGACACTTTGTATAGACAAGAAATGATTTAAAGTTTTAGAGATAAAGCATATATACGGCTTTTTTTGTTTTGTACAAATGCAGACCTAACATTATGAAAGGGACTGCTAAATTATGGTACTGAAGTTTTATGAAATGTAATTATGGGTCCAAAGATATTTTGTGTGGAAGGAAAAAGCTTACTGTACACTATTAAAGTGTTTTATGTCCAGAGATGACTGACACAATGCATTATGGGGCTAGAATAAGCATAATTGTCCAGGAAGAAATAATTGAAAATAATCCTTTAGATGTCAAAATAAAGCTATACATCATGTGAGAGTGTCAGCAGTTATTACATATCTTTGGTTGTGTAGACAAGCTTCCGTGGGGGCTCATAATTTATGCTTCTAGGTAAACAAAAATACCGTTAGTTATTTAGCTAGGACTTCCGTTTCAGCACATCCACGTGGGCACTGCTGAACCACTTGAGTTTCAAGTGACCACACATTTTGCCCTTGTCCTGCTGGGGTAACTGGACCCTGTGAACCATGGGGAGCTGGGACACCCTGAGTCCTCTGCTCTGCTAGACCCAGGTTGCTCCCAGTGTCTCGGCAGCACTGCGGGTTGGGTGGGAGCAGCCAACGTTGCTCCCTTGGGAAAGACGTGCTAGCGCCTATGGCAGCACGAGCATGTGTGCATTGGCTCCAGCTCCAGCAGAGCTGGCGTGCACAGCCTCCCTTCCCTGCAAGGAACACATGTGAAAAATACTCTTCAAACATGAGAAGTAGCAGATCTGGCTTTGGACTCACTCACACCTCAGGATGGAGGGGCAGGGTTGCATCTTCAGTGAGCATGTTTAATTGATGTTGTCTCTTAACTGAAAAGAAATCCATAAAGGTGTGACTATCGTGATCTTTTTGAAAGCTGAGAGTCTTTGAATGAGAATAGTCATAGAATCATAGAGTCATAGAATGGTTTGGGTTGGAAGGGACCTTAAAGATCATCTAGGTCCAACCCCCCTGCCATGGGCAGGGACACCTTCCACTTGGAGGAGGTGATCCTCAACTATTAACCAGTTTCTTGGGCCCCTCTTCCCTCCAGGGCTTTATCCCATGGTACTCTACCAAGCAGACCCTTGAAGAGGCCAAAGTGCTCTCCTGAAGTCCATGGTAGTGAGCTTGCTGTGCGCCCTCCTCCATGCCCTAAGGATCTTGAATTCCACCATTTCACGGTCACTGAAGCCAAGGCTGCCCTTGAGCTCCACATTCCAATGTATCCTTCCATTCCAACACTCCAGGCATAGGAGCCATCCCACCACATCTCTGTGATGCCAATAAGATCGTAGCCCTGCAGGCATGTGCATGTCTCTACCTACTCTTGTTTATTCCCCATGCTACATGCGTTTGCATAGAGGCATTGAAGTTGGGCCACCAATGAAGCCAACTTACTGGCTAGAGTGGCCGCTGCTCTTCAGGTGCTCTGCTGCTGACCTGTGTTCCTTCTCCAGGCTCTGGACATCTATTGCTGGCGCTGGCATCAAACTGGTAGGAGTGGGATGGATTGAGGTTCCCCTCCCCTGGCAACTTTAGTTTAAAGCCCTCTTCACCAACTTGGCAAGCCTATGGCCGAAGATGCCCTTCCCCTTCTCTGACAGATGGACCCCATCAGCCCCCAGCAGACCAGGTTTCTCAAAGTGAGTCCCACAGTCTAAGTAGCCGAACCCCTGGCTGTGGCACCCGTCCTATAACCATTGTTCATTTGCCAGATTCGACTGGCCCTTTCGAACCCCTTCCCTTTGACAGGGAGGACTGACGAAAAAACTACCTGCGCTCCAGAGTCCCTTACCGCTGCTCCCAGCACTCTGTGATCCTTCTGGGTACTCCTCAGACTGCTCCTGGCTGTATCACTGGTACCCACGTGAAACAACAGCAGCAGGTAATAGTGGACTGTACGAGGCTTGGTAGTCTCTCGGTGACATTCCTGATACGAGCCCCTCATAAGCAGCACACCTCTCTAGAGAGCGCATCAGGTCAGCAAATGGGTGCCTCCGTACCTCTCAGAAGAGAGTCGCCTACTACTATCACCTGCTGCTTTTTCTTAGTTGTGCTGGTTGTTATACGGGGAGCAGATCGGGCTGCCTTACTCAGCTCCAGTGTCTCTCCTGGTGTGATGGGTCTCTCCTCTTCAGTCTGCGGAGTGGTGAAGCCGTTCTGCAAGGGCACCTCAGGCTGCGGGGGAAGTCTCTTCCTCCTGCTGGTCCTTGCTGTTGCAACCGTCCATTATTCTGCATTATCAGCCCCCCCTCCCTTCTGTGTGTGCTGGTGGGGGAGTTTTCGGCTGTTTGGCCGTGAGCTGTGGGTCCATTGCAGGCTGCGCTTGGAACCAGCTAACTAACTCCTTCTTAGCCTCCCTGATGTTATGCAGCCTTCTCACCACCTCCTGCAGCTCAGTCACGTGCTGCAGGAGGCCCTCCACCTGGGCACACCTTTGGCAGGCAGCTCTGCCGCCTGTCCCTGCCCCAGGAGAAAGATCTAGGCAGTTCCTGCAGTCTGAGGTCTGCACGGCGGCCTCTCCCTTCAGCAGCTCTGTCTGCATGGAGGCACCGGCCACCACCAAGGTGGATGGTGCAGACCCCCCAGCCAGAGCTGCAGCCTTTGCTCTCAGCTGAGTGCCCAGGATTCTACCTTGAGGGTCAGGTAGGATGAGTGCCCTTGATCTGTGCCGGTGGTCACAGAATGGTGCCCGGTTGCTGGGTTATGTGTACTTCAAGTCTCCCACTTGTCAGTGGGATGCTCCTCCTTCGAAGAGGCGCCCTCCCTGTGAGCCCTCCCTCATAAGAGCTGCCAGCTCCTGGTGGGTCTCTGCGCTCTGGGGGGTTCCCTGGCTCAGAACCCCCCCCATACGCTGTGATCCCCTGCTCCGCTGTGGAACGCGCCTGCACTGGAGCTGATGGCCTCTGCGAGTGACTGTTGGTGGCGGTTACACCACGTTTAAATCTTTCATGTGTTTTGCATATGAGTTATGTTAATTACTTTGGTCAGCTTGATGGTAAATTAGCAAAGTTTGTTTTGTTTGTGAATAACAATAGCAATGTACCACACAGGAACACCATGAGAGTTAATTAACGTTGGCTAACCAATTTGATATTCCTTGGATAAAAGCTCTGTACGAGCTGATTATTCTTGCTCTTCAGGGGAGGCTGTGGTACCTTTGCTCACACGCAGCAGTGGCTTACTTCACAAGAAAGCCCAGTAGAGCTCACTGAACTTCCTTCAGCAGCACTGACATACACTAATCACGAGCTAGCCCTCCCTTCTATGTTACCAGTGATTAATACATATTTAGTACCATCATAGTGAAGAAAAATCATACTCATTTTGTTTGTAAGCGTGTTGCCATATAGTTAAAATATAAAATAGTATAAAGTTAATTGAAACCATAATCCATATCTGTATACAAATGCTTCTGTAAAAAGTGTCTTGTACTTTAACCTGCAAACCACATAGAGACTATATAAGATGAATACTACTGAGCCGTATGGTAGATGATAGAAAGTTTTGCAGCCAGAATAATCATTATTCTCTCAGTGAGGATCATGGCTAGACAGGCTGGAGGAGAAGAAAAAGAGAAGGAGAAGGAGAAGGAGAGGAGAAGGAGAAGGAGAAGGAGAAGGAGAAGGAGGAGAAGGAGAAGGAGAAGAAGGAGAAGGAGAAGGAGAAGGAGAAGGAGAAGGAGAAGGAGAAGGAGAAGGAGAAGGAGAAGGAGAAGGAGAAGGAGAAGGAGAAGGAGGAGAAGGCCAGCAGTGGAAGAGGGTGTAGCTTGCTGGAAATGCTTTTTAAGAATTGATTCAGCATCTGCTGGTGATTTTGATAGCTGGTTCTGCTAAGTGAGGTAGAATTGCACACCTTTCTGTATATATGTGTTTACTTATATAAATACATGCATGAGATGCAGTCTGTAAAAACTGTGCTTTATATCATAGTTATACCAGCAAGAGAAAAGGAGGCATGTCTGTGCTTACCTGAATGTCTAGGAAGTGATGATAGGATTTTTGAGAACATCTGGATGAAGGGTATAATAATTAAAGCATAAGGGTGACTCACGAAGAACTTTACAAGAAATGATTGGCTCAGGTGGGGAAGTATGTGAAGTGTGTTTAACAGCGTGAGAAGCATTCAAAGAGCAAGACTGGTAATGGTGAGAGCCAGAGAATAAAAGGCCCCTGGAAAAAGCAGCCTGGCTGGACACATGCTACCCCATTTTGTGTTTGGAAATCTGCTGGGAACATTTTTTCATGTACTTGTTTTGTTTAAAGTGGACAGAATTATTAATATAGCAGGAACCAAAATCAGAAGGGATCTGGGGGAAAGCTATCCCCAAAAGTTATGATTCATAATCTTAAGGGAAAGAAGAGAAAGAAGCAGCCCGCTAATCAACTTTGCAGATGTGGAGAAAAGAGAATGTGTAACAAGAAACTTGTGACTGCATTAGAACTTCCTAAAGATCCAAGAGTCAAAGAACAATACAAAAAATTGCAACAAATATTTCTGATGATAAATATTGCAAGGCTTATGGTCAAAATAAGAGAACAGCATGAGATACAGTACAGAGAGCAAAGAATATAAGAAAAAAAAATCTATATATCTATTAGAACAACAACCTGACAGGGACTTCAAGCATTTTGGAAGATGGGCTTAAAACTGAAATTAATCTTGTTAAGATCATATATAGATGGTTTAACATCACAAAAGTGGAATTTAACAAAGAACTATCTGAAGGCTGTATTTTAGGAAAGAAAAATCCAGTACAGAGTGGAGGAAAGTGGTTACTCCACAGTGCTGTGCAAAAATATCCGGTGGTGGTGTTGGATCATAGACTGAAGACAGGTCAACAATGTAACGTTGGCATAAAAAGTACTGATGTCTCTCCTGAATGCATTGACATGTCCTAGGTGAGACATAATGTTAAGTAACTTCTTTTACTTCACATTTACAAAATCTATGTTGAAGTACTGTTTTGGATGTCACATTTTAAGAAAAATGCAGACTAACTTGAAAGGGGCTTAACAGAAAGAAATGTAACCTATGAGAAAAAGCTGGAGGAATCGCCTTGTCTAGAAAAGAGAAGGAAAAGTGGGGAACACGACTGGAGTCTTCAACCATATTGAAGGTTTAAGGAGGCTGGTGATCAATTGTTCTCTGTGTCCATGGAGGGTAGGATGATAAGTAATCAGCTTAATTTGTAGCAAGGGAGATTTAGGTTAGATATTAGGAGAAACTTTCTAACTATAGTTAAGCACTGGAACAGATTGCCTTGGGAGTCTGTGCAGTCCCAGGCACTGTCAGTTTTTAAGAAAGATCTAGTCTGTCAGAGGTGGTCTAAGGCTGGCTGAGCTTGTCTGAGAGCTGGAGGAGCTGATGGCCCCTCAAAATTCCTCCTTTTCCTACAGTACTCCCATATATATTATGTGGATAATGTAATACATAATGAGTAAACTCTCTCATAAAAGTTGATGGGTTTGCATCTTATTAGCCATCGTGTTCAGAAGAGCTTTTTAAAATCTTACAGTCAAGGCCTTCACAGGATGGGGAAAGACACATGCAGCAAGTTTCAGGCGTTTGGGAGGTACCTGGGAAGTCTGAATCTGAACAGCTCACTGCAGAGTTTTGTTTCACTAAGTTGAGTCTCTTCATGTTACCTTTGCAGAAATTAAAATGTAGTGAAGCACTGATGCTTTGTCCATGTGACTTTCTAATGGGTGCTTTACTGCAGTGCTGTGCTTCACAGAACTGACTAGGAAGTGTCATGCACCATTGCTGGATAATATCTTTTATTTTCCTTAAAGTAATTGCCTACTCCCTGTGGGAAGCAGGGCAATAGAGCCAAAATGAATAAAAAACTCCTGCAGTCTTAACTGAGGGCTTGATTCTGCAATATACTGTTTGGAAGCCAACTGTAAAGTGAAGATTTTTGCAGATGCACAGACAGGAAAAGAGTATGTAATTTAGATAATTTCTTCCTAGATGAGATGGAGTAAGGAATCTGAAAGGATGACAAAATATGGTATCTCTCCAGTTTGGTAAATTCTTAATCAAAGATGATTTAGCTGTACTTAGATTAAAAGCAGCTATATTTAGATTAAAAGCAGTTTCCTTTATGGTAGTTTTAGGAATGTTTGGTCACAGGATCATAGAGTAGTGGAGCAATACAGGCTGGGAGGTACCTACTCTAGTCCAAGCCCCTGCTCACAGCAGGCCCAGGATCTTGTCCAGTCAGGCTGTGAATATCTCCAAACGCAGAGATTCCACAACCTCTCTGGGCAGCCTGCTCCCATAATTGACCACCTTCATGGTCAAAATGTTTTCCTGATGTCTAATTGGAATTTCCTATGTTGCAGCTCATGACTGTTACCTTTAGTCCTTTTGCTGTCAGCCTCAGCCTCTGAGAAGTGTCTGCCTCTATCTTCTCCACACCCTCCTGTTAGGTATTTCTTTTTAGGGCAACAACAAGATCCCCTCTGAGCCTTCTGTTCTCCAGCCTGAATGAACCCACTTCCCTCACAGGGCAAGAGCTCCAGCCCTTCACCAGACTTGCTCCAGTTTATGCTTTCTTGTACAAATCTGGTCATAATACTCTGGATAGGATCTTGCCAGTGCTGAGCAGTGCTGAGTAGATCAACCCTTTTGATCTTCCCAGGAGGTTGTTGGCCTTTTTTGCTGCAAGGGCACATTGCTGGCACATGTTCTTGTCCATGAAGACCCCCAAGTACTTTTCTGCAAAGCTACTTTCCAGCCAGTCAGCACCACACCTGCACTGTGTAGGGTTGTTGTGTCCCAGGTGCAATTTTAAAGGCAGGTGCTAGATTTGAAATGCCATGTCAAGGAGCTCTGAGGCTGTGTTTATACTAGTATAATAAAATTAACCTTGTCACAGGCCTGAACATAAAAACCTGGTTGTGCACGCTGTTAAATTATTAGCGTAATTCCTGGCATGATTCTGGCCTTGCCTACTAGCATGATAAATCTTGGGCATGGTCTGGTGTTTTTCATAGGTCAGCATCCATTCCTAGTGTTTACCTTGTATCAGAGGTTAGAGAATTGAGTTGTATGCACCTGATCTGTACCTCACCTGGTGGCCTCAGTGCAGACACTGCTCCTTGGTTCGTATTGTTTATTAGTTTAAATGCACCTTGAGAGTTTTGGAAGAAGGCTACTTCACCCGCTGGTGCATGAATTGTGTGCCTAATGAGCTCAGTACACAGTCTGGTAGGGTTTTGGCCTCCCTGTTGAATAGTTATATGACTTCTGCTTTGATAACTCTAGCTGAATATTAATGGTCACTTACTAATTGAACACTCCTAAATGTATGATATTGGGGACATATTTGAAGGTACAAATGAATGTCTTTGTGGCACTCTGAGGTTTAATTGTGGGAAAAGGTGTGTGCATAGTGTCCAAGTGAGTAATTACAGGTCACTGGGGATTGTGGGGTGTTAAGCTTAGTAAATACTGAGTAAAAATGGAAGCAAAGCTCAAAGAAACAGTTCCAGAATGTTTAATTCTGTTTAGGAGCCTTTGGGATCATTCCAGCCATGGTCTTTTCCCAGTCTAGATAGACTAGTTGAAAACAGGCAAGGAGCAGAAGTCATTACCTTTGTTGCCCTTCATCTGCTGGGGCTTAGGAGATGAAGAAAGGAGAAACAAGAGCATGCTTTGTTCTTGCTCCATGCTGCAAGAAGTCATCATCTTTCTGTATGGGGCTGGTGGGTCGTTGAACAGCTGGAGCTACCGCATCACAGACATTTTGGTCCCTGTGGGCAGGTGCTGGACAGAGTGATCCTGGCTGTGCTCAGTGTGTTAGGTGTAACAGGGAGTGTCTGGGGTTCTTGGTTGTTTCTATTTCATCCCTGTTAACCCCAGTGACTGGAAAGGAAATATCGACCTTCTGGTCTGGAGTCTATTCCCCTGAAGTATCCACATGAAAAAGTCAGGATGCTTGATGTCAGGTTTTTAATTTTGCCTTATAAGCACAACTGCAAGTAAAGTTATTTATTTTTAGAATTATTAGGGACAGATGTTATGCAATATGGATGTCTAGTAATTATTGAGAAAGGAACAGAAATAATTAATCCTCCAGCTCCTTTTCTGGCTTTTAGCCAGTCAATAGAGTGGGCCTTGTAAGGTACAAGCAATAGGAACCTGCTGTGACCACTCTCACAGTGCTTCAGGATTAGTCCCACTGGAGTAAATAGCTGTTTCCCTACAGTGCTCTCACAGTGCCCTGATGACGTCTAGAAGGCTTTTTTTTCTGACCAGTTCTGACCATTGGGAACGGCAGGAGGGACCTGCAGCTGGAACAGCATGGTGAAAATCCCTTGTCCATCCAGCCACTGGAGTTCCCTCCAGTGTGTATCTTTGGGCGACCGACCTCGTTAGCCTCACTCTTGAAGCACACTTTCACTCTGCCCTTATTGTTTGGGTGGATAGTAGCATATATCAAATAGTGCTGCTTTTGTAGGGTTACCTAATAGGGTAATGGGGAGCATTAAGTCCTGAACCTGGGCCAGCATAAACCTACAAAACAATGGAGACTGGGTGTGGACTGGATTGTGTACACAGCTTTGTTTCTACAGGGATCGGGGAGTCATGGTGGACAACAAGTTGAACAAGAGTCAGTAACATGCCCTTGCAGTGAAGAAAGGTGCAGAACCACGTCCTGGGCTGCATTAGTGAAAATGTAGGCAGCAGGTTGAGTGCCATCATCCTTTCCCTCTATCTGGGATTTATGAGTGGCACCTGGAGCACTGTGTCTGGTTTTGGGCTCCACAGTAACCTGGAATATACTCATTCACCCCCTGCAGCTCCATTCTTCAGGTGACTCCCATTTTGCCTTCTACACATGTTCTGCCTCAACTGAGAGAGCTAGTCACAGTTGAGGCTGGGCCAGTGCTCACATAACAGGAGGTTCAAAAAGGCTTGTGTATTTTAAGTGTACAGGTTCCTCTGATTTTTAATGGGAATGTTGTGCTGCAAATTCCTGTGAGCCCATTTGACGATCACATCCATGCTAATGAATGTTCAAGGCAGTCCTTGGGCAGAGACAAAGGCTGCACATATAGGCTCTGCAGGAGGAGGAGATAAAGGCAGAAAGACTATGCCTCATCTTCACAATTATTATCTCCATTAATAATTTTGTTCAGCTCTTGGTTCACCCTGGGATTATTAGAAGAGCTTCTCTGGTGCGCTTTGAGCCTTAAATTCGCCAACATTTTCTGCACCACCAGGCCTCAAGTGTAAGTTATGAGAGAATAAAGCATATAACAAACTCCTACACAAGCCATAGGTTTTGGGCTGTTTAAATTACAGCTGGGAGAGGGGAAATCGTGCTAAATCTTTGGGGGGTACTTGCTCAAAGAGCTGGAAAGATTCAGCACAGTTTCTCTCTCTGTTTTATGGCTTCCTCACTCAGATGCAACAATAAAAGTGTTCCACTGGATTAGCTGCGTGGCTGAACTGTGATTTCTCTGCAACACTTTTTCACACTCTGAAAGCCTAATGATGAGCAATCACAAAAATGTTAATTGGGACGATTGCCCCCAGGGGACCCTGGGGTCCTGGGAAGTTGAAGGTTTTCATTAATTCTGTAGGGCTGGCTGCAAAAAATACCATTTCTTATCCCCAGTAAATGTCTTCGAACTGTGGTAAAATATGAATTTCCAAGTAAACGTAAAGTGACCAGACCTTTTACTTCACCTCCTAGAGGGTCTTTTTTAACATATTTTTGTCTCCAGGGCTTCCTTGCCTCCTGATGGTTTCCCACAGACTTGTACTGAGTGGGGACTGGGGTTAGGAGGATAATTATGCTGCTCCTCAGTGCCTACCCATCAGTTCAAGCACACTGAAAAGGAGCCGGTGACCAGGTGCTTTCTTTGCAAACCTGAAGCCACAGCACCGTCTGTGACTCCAGGGACCAGAGATAGCTCCTCCTTTTACCACTTGGTCATCCCAGCCACCTGATCAGCTAGAAGGCATGCTGTGGCTTATTTCCCCATGTCTTGTATCAGCCCTGGTCTCGAGAAAAGAACAATAAATGCATTGGCTGGATTTCTTCTTTTTTTTTTTTTTTTTTACAGTCCTCATTGAAAATAATTGAGGAGCCTGTCATTTAACTGCCATCAGTAAGCTCGTTTCAACAGCTCATTTAATCTACAGCCTGCTTCACACATCTTGGAGTTAGTGCCTTGGCTTGTTTGCCTGCCACACTCCAGGGCTTTGTCTAGATGAGCACCTACACCTATGCGAAGTGGGTTGTTGTCTGCTCTGGGGGCATTTTGGCACAATGTCTACAGGAGCTGCAAAGATTTGGCGAAGTGGGGCCATGGCATGCGTCTGAGTCAGCAGTAGTTGCCTCTTTTCTTCTGCAGGTTTGTAAGATTAATATGGGTTTCTTTAGAGATGGGGCAGCTATTTGCTATCAGTAAAAGTTAATGTACCAGGGGAATTTATAGGAAAAATGCATTTAGTTAAGAGTTCATGGCTGTTGAATCCACCCACCCATCACTCAATGTAAGTGAATTCTGGCAACAGAGGTTTTATTATTGCCATGGCTTTGACAGATGATGATGTTTGTCTAAGTAAATGCTTTCTTTCTGAGTGCCTCATTACCATTAGGAGAGGATTCAGCTGCAGAAAGGGAAGGGATTTCTTACCCTCCCAGTGACGGCAGGTGCCAGGGAGGTGAGCCTGAAGTGACCTCTGTGGTGGGGAATCGCTGAAAAGGGGAGCGGAGCAGCCCTCCCACACCAAGCCTTAGAGGTCCGCTCTCAGGGGCATCTCTCTGGTCTGCAACAAGCCATGCTCCCTATCAACTGCACACTGAGGACCACTAATAACCTTTTGCTACATTAAACATTATTATTTTCTGTATCTGGCTGGTGGTTTTTATGAGTCTTCCAGGAAGCTCAGATACTGCAGTAGCTTCCCTGCAACACAAAGTGTGAGCCTGCTCTGTCATTGTAGCGGCTTGTGCTCTTCCAGCAGACAAGCTTTGTGAAAGTGGGGATCATTTGGCTAAAGCTCTTGGCTAATAGGATGAGCATCCCTCAGGCTGTGCTACATGTTGCTGAGTGCTGCTCCATGTTCCACCTCTCCTCTGGTGTGGGATGGACTCATCTCTGAAAATCAGTGCAAAGCTGAAGGATGAACCTCTGTGAACCCTGCAGGGTTTGATTTGCCACTTATTGCTATGTTGTGTTCTTCAGCTGTAGCTTGCCTGCAGGTTTTTAACAGTAAATACAGCAGTAGACTCGCCTGGCTGAAGATTAGCAAACTGACACTTCACTGGGGTCACCCAAGAGTGGCGGAGCAGGGATGAGAGCTCCTGTCTAGACTTCAAAAGCTCTTCTCTGATCCTTGGGCCACTGTGTCTCTGAGCTGCACAGGAATCAGCCCTTTTATCTTTTAACACAATTCTTCATGAGGACTGCATTTCTAATTCCTTATTTCCCTCCTGTAACTATCCTTGGTATCCTGATGAGATGCTCTTGCTAGGTCCCCAGCAGCTGCCACCACTGACCACTCCTGCACTATCCTGCATCCCCCTTGCTTCTTTGCACTGCTCTCCTGGCCTGAAAATGAAAAGCATAACAGAAACAAGTAAATATGAACTTATGTGTTATTCATTCTTTAAACTCGTTGCAGTAAAAGAAACATAAATCAGGAAATACATTTATATTTTAGAATTTCCACATATACCTTTCTGTAGCCTGCTTGGTAAAGCCAAACCAATCAAATATAAGGAAAACACAATCCCGAAAGGGAATATGGATATTTTGGATCCCATGTGGAACACCAAAAAAAAGTGAAGTTTCTACGCTGTATTAGAGAGCACTGACCAAGAGCTGTGATTTATTTTTGCATTTGTAAGTAATTACCATGGGGTGACAGCCAGTAAGATGAATAATTCCTCCACTTGTTATCTGTGCTGACGGTCAGGCAAGGTGGCTTCTGCTATCACCAAAGTGCAGATCTGCATCAAGATCCAGACCAGCAGC
Organism: Theristicus caerulescens; assembly: GCA_020745775.1. Taxonomy (NCBI): domain Eukaryota; kingdom Metazoa; phylum Chordata; class Aves; order Pelecaniformes; family Threskiornithidae; genus Theristicus; species Theristicus caerulescens. Next base: position 120,114,395 of record CM036559.1, on the reverse strand, counting down.
TTGCCTATTCACTGTTCACATCTTGTGCTGCTGGGAGCGCACCTCAAGAAAGTCAGACAAGGGGGTAAATGTGCATCTGGGCTCCTTGTATAGACACTGGCGTATTTTCTGAGTTACACCGCACTGGAATGCCTTCATAGATAACTATGCAGCACAGTGCAGATTCAAGAGACTTAATCTGGGTGAAGGCTTTGGACTGGAGTCTCTGCTCTGCTGAGGAAAGGTTTTCACAGATGTTTTGCACTTGTGTTTTATCTTTCAGGATCTCAAAAAAACATTTTTGAGGGTGAGTTTAGAAAAAGCAGAGTTAAAAGCAACAGCAAAGCTGTACTTTGTATTAGAGAATTTCGTTCTCCATCCTGTCGGTTCTGTCCCCCCAGCCTGCCTCCATCCCCCCTCTCCCTTGTCGCAGGCCTGTTACGGCGTCCATTGGCCTCTGATGCTGCCGGTTTGCACTGCCTGAGGAGCTGACCTGCGGTGCGTGGTTCAGGGTAGCTCACCTGCTGGACTGGTGTGTTGGCTTGATCAGGGACGTGCAAGTTACTGTAAGACTCGGTAACATCATACTGTGCCGGGGTAGTCTTTAACTTGGGAGACACATGAACTTGCTCACTGATCTCCGAGGGATTTAAGGATGCTCGACTGAGCTGCAGTGTATCTGTGTGCTGCAGGTGCCTTATTCTCTCTACTTGCATTTCAAAAAAGTCATTAACATCCTCTGTGACTCAGAAACACTTTGTAGATGAGTCTGCAGCCAAGAAATTGTGCAAGCTCAGCACCCTACTGCGTGCACCTGAGCTGTGCACATGTGTGAGGGTATCACGTTGGTGCAGGGCGGTGTGTACAGCCGAGCCATAGTCAGGAAGGATCTTCAAAGTTATGTCTCTTCCTAAACTACAGTTTTCATTGCTCTGTTTAAACTTCACTGCCATTTTTTTTACAATACTCTGACACATATATTAGTGGGGATGTGCTGTATCAGAGCTGCAAAACAGCCTGCAATTCCCCAGGTTCCTCTGTAGTTTTTTATGCCAGTGCATCCATAAAAGAACTCCAGTCCTTCCAAGTTTGCCCCATGAGAACAGAGTAACACCTTTCCTCTGGAAATACTGTAATAAAACAAAGGGAATACAACACTCCCATTATGAAGATCCCGTGGATGGCCTTTATCATTTATCAAAAGGAAAAGGTGTTCTTGTAATATCTGTTAGAACTGTACACAGGGGAGGCTGCTTGGTGGAGCACATTAATAAAAAGTCAGAAACCTGAAAGATATGTCTTTTTGCAGATTCACAATTGTGCATTAATTTATTTTTGTAGCTTTTTCTCAATAGTCCAGTGGCTTCTGTCATGAAGCAATTTCATTAAAGCTTTGATCGTAGTGGTAATATAAAACCAAGCTTTCTGCAAAGGCTTCATTGCCCTAAAGAGTGTGTAATTGGCCAAATGTCTTAGAAAGTTTTGCTTGGTTTCTCCAGAGCACAAGTAAAAATTAATTACCCCAGCAGTAGCTGCAGTGCCATCATATAAGGGTGTCAGATCTAGTCTTTCCAAATGGCATATTCTAACAGAGCAATAGATATGAGACGTGCCATAAATGTGATTTGTGAACATCATTAATGAAGTACTAGACCTAATTGACTTCTCCTGGCTTTATGACAGCGTAAAAAAAGTTCTGCACTACCAATGATATTTCTCTTAAACTTCTCCAGCTGAATCCCTAATGCTGCAGAGCTCTCTTAAAAGCAAGCTTTCACCAATCTTTATTTGGGAAAAAGGAAACTGACAGACAACATTTCCAGTTCTTTAGAAATAATAAGGATTTTAGAGCAGTTCTTCCATTGCAGAATGAAATGAAGATGCTTTGCAATTATCCCTGAAAACCCAAGCACATTAGAGAAGATCAGCTGAGGGTACTTGCTAGCCTCATTTGAGAACTCAGTCACAGACGAACAGATTCAGGCTCAAGTCCCTGTTGTGACTTGGTTCAGGGATTTGCACTTCTGTCTTTTGCATTTCAAGGAGAAGCATTAACTTTTCTGATGTGATTATGCGTTCTTGATCTGAAACCATAGCCATTATATTTTTGTCAATAATGATCATTCTAGCAACATTTTTTGTTTTTCAACCATCTTTTGTTCAGACATGCTGAGGTCTATAACAACAAATGTCACCATTCATACTGGTACTTGCAGTAACATATTATAGTAGTTTATATTGCTGCTATAAGTATAAAACAGTCCAGATCCAGCTTTGGCTAGTATTTTTCCAGAATATTTTGCTATTCCATTTTATATGAGGCTTGTGGGCATAGACCTATAGCAGATATTATGAAAGAAAAAGAAATTAACTGCAATCTACTGAAGCTGATTATTTTTTCATTTACCTTTATTTCTGTAAGAAAAAAAAGGAAGTTTATATGCTAAGTCATATGTTATGGCTATTATTTTGCTCCACACTAGGCAGGTTAACTTTTCACGTGAGGTTATTACAGTGAACAAAAATCTGAATGGTAAAATCCGGATTGAATGAAATAGTTGACCTCTAAGCATTTGCTTGAAACATTTGAAAATTAACATTTTGCAAATTAAACCTTCATTTATGAAGGAGGTTGCTGAAATGTCAGAGGTAGTAAACATCCCCAACTACGTCTGACTTGATAAACATTGAAGGCGGACTTTTGGGTTGATCCTAAATGTTAAATTCAGTTGTCTTAAACAGTTCATCTAATCCTCTGCTGATTAGTCTTGCTTCTTTTTTGTTGGCAGTCTTGGGCAGAGCTGGAAGAGACTTTCTGTGAGTCTGCCGGGTCAGCTGGCCTGGGCTCTACTTTGGGCTTTCTCAGATTACTCCAGGGTGCCCCTCACCACCACATCTGGGTGCTCCTAGAAATGTGTGAATAGGTTTGACTTCCCTGTCCCTCTTCCTCCCTCCCTGTTTTCCTCCTTCGGACCCCCAGTGCTGTCAGTTTACAAGATCTGTTGTGCTTTATTTTGTGTGATAAGTACACAGTCAGCTGAAGAAGTGACTGGAGATTCAAAGGTGAGGAATTTCCCAAACATTCAGCATCTGAAATTTACTGATTTGACTGAAACTCACAGTGATTGTATTAATATTAATCACAACTCCTTCCTCTTACTTCACTTCGTTCCCTCAAATAATGCATTTAGAGATATGTACGAGGAAGCCAACAGAGGACAATTATAGGGTGACTTCAGGGATGTTCTCTGAATCATGAGCATCCTCCTTGCAAAGAGGAGGTGGCTGCAGGCTACCGGCAGAGATGTCTTCTGCTTGTGGGGACTGGTGTCACTGGTCACCATGTAGAGATTTGCAGTAGGGTGAGGAGCATATGCATCAGTGGAGTAACTCCCAAACTACTGGTAAGCAGCAAGCGTCCTGAAAGAGTATTCTCCAAGTCCCCAAAATTTTTGAGGTTCAGCTATTTACTCCAGAAGGAGGAATCCCTGAATATAATCTTGGGGACCTCTTTCCTTACTATCTTTGCTCTTAGGTGTTCAGCCTCTCTGGCTGTCTTTATATCAGCAATAGGGGTGGATCTGTGGAGCTGTTCTCGACCGCTCCACCTCCTGCAGAGGTCCTGATGTCAATGCTGTATGCATTTTGGAGATTTTATGTTGGACCGTGCTGTGAGCCCAATGCTCACCTGTGGTCGGTGTGCAGGAGGTGCAGCTCCCTGCTTGGCTTCATTGGTGAGGAATCCAGCTGCTATTTGAGGCTGCTCTGCCATGTAAATTGAAGCCTGGAGATGAAGGTGATTGCTTCAAACATGTGCTTCTGATCCAGAATAAAACACTAAATAGACACAATCTTTGAAATTTTTAAATTAGAATACCCTTAAACTTTTTTGAGGAGTTTCTATTCTTGTACTCCTGCACTCAGGAGATAAATTTAGTTGCAGCCATAAACTTACATTTAACATTTTGAAATCCTTGTGGGTTTTTTGGCATGATGCAGCAGTTTGTCTTTTGGTTACCTCCCTGCCATACAGTATGATTTGTGATGTGAACTTTCTTCTGTCTTTCTAATAATCTGCAGTTTGAGTATTCCGAAAGCATTATTTATGCAGCACTCTTGACACTGAACTATGCCATGCTGCTTCCATGGAAACCTCTGACAACATATTACTGTTGGGCTTGACAGAAACACAATACCTCATTTTCCTTTATGTCTGTCATCAGAAAAGCCCTACTATGTCAGACCAAAGGTCTATCTGTCCAGTATCTTGTCTCTAACCATGACAAATGACAAATGATTAGGGAACAGTGTTAGAACAGGGCAAGAATATATCGATACTGGTATAAACCCAAAACTTTCATCATTTTGGAACCTGGGGAGTAAAATCTTTAATTCAAATACCTGTAATAGTTTTTTCTTTTCTTTTTTCCTTTGTCACTTTTTGGACCTGTGTAATAAACCAGAATGGGATCATAGCATAAATTAGTTTATAAGAGACTTCAGGAGGTCTCTAGTGTGCCCTCTTGCTCAAAGCTGGGTCAGCTATGAGATCAGCCCAAGTTGCTCAGGTCTTTATCCAGTTGGGTCTTCACAGCCTCCAAGGATGGACACTGCACATCCTTTCTGGGCAACCATTTTTTTATCCACCTAGGTGATTATCATAGAATCATAGAATCATAGAATTGTTAAGGTTGGAAAAGATCCTTAAGATCATCAAGTCCAACCGTTAACCTAGCACTGCCAAGTCCACCACTAAACCATGTCCTCAAGCACCACATCTACCCATCTTTTAAATACCTCCAGGGATGGGGACTCAACCACTTCCCTGGGCAGCCTGTTCCAATGCCTGACCACTCTTTCAGTAAAGAAGTTTTTCCTAATATCCAACCTAAACCTGCCCTGGCGCAGCTTGAGGCCATTTCCTCTTGTCCTATCGCTTGTTACTTGGGAGAAGAGACCGACCCCCACCTCTCTACAACCTCCTTTCAGGTAGTTGTAGAGGGCAATAAGGTCTCCCCTCAGCCTCCTCTTCTCCAAACTAAACAACCCCAGCTCCCTCAGCCACTCCTCATAAGACTTATTCTCTAGACCCTTCACCAACCTTGTTGCCCTTCTTTGGACATGCTCCAGCACCTCGATGTCCTTCTTGTAATGAGGGGCCCAAAACTGAACACAGTGCTTGAGGTGTGGCCTCACCAGTGCCGAATACAGGGGCACTATCACCTCCCTGGTCCTGCTGGCCACACTATTCCTGATACAAGCCAGGATGCCATTGGCCCTCTTGGCCACCTGGGCACACTGCTGGCTCATGTTTAGGCGGCTGTCAACCAACACCCCCAGGTCCTTTTCAGCCAGGCAGCTCTCCAACCACTCCTCCCCAAGCCTGTAGCGTTGCCTGGGGTTGTTGTGACCCAAGTGCAGGACCCGGCACTTGGCCTTGTTGAACCTCATACAGTTGGCCCCGGCCCAACAATCCAGCCTGTCCAGGTCCCTCTGCAGGGCCTTCCTACCCTCCAGCCGATCGACACTCCCACCCAACTTGGTGTCATCTGCAGACTTACTGAGGGTGCACTCAATCCCCTCATCCAGATCATCGATAAAGATATTAAACAGGACTGGTCCCAACACTGAGCCTTGGGGAACACCACTCGTGACTCTTACATTATGTGTAAGAATTCAAGTAAACTTGCTGGGTAAAAAGTCTAGTAAACTCCCTGTTTGGTCAAGGCTAATGAGTAAGAGCAGAGTCACTACCTTGCGGAATTTATCAGTACCTCCCTTGGAGAAGACAGTTTTTGGTTTCTCTTTATAAGTCCTTTGAAGATACTTGATGCAGAAAAATACAGTATTAATAAAGTCTGCAGTTCTATATCGAGTAACCCATATTTGGTTGAAAAGAACAAGGAGGATGTCTGGACAGTATCTGAAAACCCAGCTGCCTGTTTCTCTATGAAATGTGGATGGAAGATGACAGGTCATGGGAGGTTGTGGAGTTTGGAAGAGACATCAGAAGATCAATTTATTTGCCTATGGCCTGTGAACTGTCACAAACAGTGATGTGCCTGTCGAAAGTCTCCTTGAACGAAGCCACTTTATGTTTTGGAAACCTGGAGGAGGAGCCACCTGGTCAAATGTAAATGCCTACATATGAACTTGTCTCCTCTTCCCTTATGGTCAGCAGAGAGAAATAGTTGCTTTTAAGCCTCAATTCATCTCAGTCTGAAACAACTCTCTAAAATAGATCAGAGGAGTCATATGCTGAAAATGCCTGTTAGTTTTCATTGACTACAGCAGGATAATAGGGTGGCTACCTCAGATGGCACTTTCAAACTGTACATGTCTAATGGAGTCATCTCCTATCGCTTAGCATAAAAACCCCACTATATCTGATGGGTGGGAGAAGCTTCTACCTTTACAACTTCTTTTCTGTGTCTTTTCTCTCTTTTATCTCTAACAATAAATGAGAGAAATTTTTTGTTATCCTCTCTGTGCTATATTTTATTATTTAAAAGTCATCTATCTGAAATCTATTCCACTTTACATGTTAGATTCAAAGAATTGTAGAAGGCAGTATTTTAGGTGGCTTTTGGAAAACTCCAAAAACTGTTGAAGATGGGAAATCCCCAGCTACATTGTTTCAGAAATCAGGAGCTGGGAAGAAGACTGTTTCTGTAGGTTTTGGTGTGGAAATATACAGGAGGACATTGAAGCGGCTGGTTATAGGAAATGAAGAAGTCATTCAGTCAGCAAGTTTTTTCTGGGCTGTGCTGGGAATTTGGTAGGACTCTATCTTTTGCTTTCAGTAAATCCCAAAAACAGAGATTAGGAGCTTGTTCCCTGGGTGCAAAGTGTGCACGGTGTAAGGTGGGCTCACAGGGTTTTGTGGTTGCTCAGTGCTGAGGGTACCACATGACACCTCCCTTCTTCTGGACCCAGTTCAAGTTGGTTCTGTATAACTCCAAGAGCTCTGCAGCCCAGCCCAGATCCTCCAGTCAGGGGGGAAGGAGGAAAGAAAAATGGTGGGAGATTTTCTTTCCTTTCCACCAAGGAGCAGCATGACAATGAAAGCTCTGATTTTCACACACCTGGCAGTGGGTGTTTTGTTCTTAGAGCTTTACCTTCAGCTGAATGCAGTCTCTTTCTCTGGTCTCTTCAGGCCCTTTAAGACTTCCAAAGGTCACTTATGCTGTGTGGATAGGAGGGCATCCAGTATATTCTTGTTCTCTGCTTATCAAATGGTGTGCATTTCAATATTAGAAGACTAATTGTTTTCCCCCTTTCTGATGTTGGACATGAATTATTGAATTTATCTTGTACTTGTCTAGGCTAGAAGGATTTTCTGAGGAGACTAATGCACACATTTGGTTTTACTTTCTTGACTTCAGCAAAGATCAAAGATAACACTCACATACTTCATCCTTCATAGTTGTGTTATTCATAGGTGGCAAAAAGCTTCGTTATGGAATCTTTAATGAAGCTTATTTTGACACCACTTCTTGGGTTTCCTTTCATTAAGTAATTTCTCAGTGTTGAAATTTGAGTTGATTTTTTTCTTTCTGCTTTCACAGAAAAAAGGCTCTGAAAGTCTTTGTTTAATGAATTAGGAGTCAGGAGATATTAACTATACCAGTATCTAATAATATTGTCAGAATATGCAGCACCATTGGAGTACAATCATCACAATAAGAGATTTTCATTTCTAACATGATTACATACAGCTGGATCACTCCCAGATCATAAAAGTATTTACTAGATAGCTTTTCTTTGCAATAAACAGAATAGTTAATGAGTACAGTTGAACATGGATTTGTTATGATCTTTGAAGAATGTTAAATGTTAGCAGTAGAAATATTTTATTATTCATTTGTTTTCTAGTTTTATGCTACTTGCTTTTTATCTGTTACAGAGAAGAAATATTAGCAAAGGCTGTGTGTGGAAATGTTGCCAATATAGTTTCACTATCTTCTCAAGTGACTCTTTGAATCATATCCATCAAGATAACTGCTTTTTTTTCCCCCCTGTTTAGCTGGTCTGTGACAAAGATGTGATAGTACTTGGCTTTGCCTTTTCTCTAATGCTTTTAACCAATTTAGCTCTATCAGAAAAAATTGTATAATTAATACAGTTTTACTGGCTGTCATCCTCTTTGCTTATGCTGAGGACATCTTCTGGCACTTGTTAACTCCTGAAAAGTGTTTCAACCACTGTAATACGTCCCCCTTTTCCAGGGCTGGACTTCGGCTGTTTTATAGCAGGGCAAGTTCTGAGTTGAGCTCTATCACTTTCTAACTTATGTATCTTTTTGGGTTGTATTTTGAATTACTTCTAATGTCTGTAGTCTCAGGATGCTGTTGTGCCTTTATGTGACTCTGTATGTATGGCCACTTTTCAAATTCTTACTGCATCATATGGTAATTCTTACAGGTGTCTATAAATGTTTTGTCTGAATTTGTGTTCACAGTCTCTTCTCAGGGACTATTTTCCACCTGAGTTCCTTCTCTATGTACACCTTTATTTTATACTTTCTGTTTCAAAAATACATTTTTTATGTAAGTCATTTTATATGGAGTGAACTTTAATACAATTTCAGTTAGCTACATCTGCTGTTACTGGAAAGCTCTTGAAAGCATCAAGTGCTTCACAAACATCTATTGTCAGAAATAAAACTTCTCTTCTCTTCTCTTCTCTTCTCTTCTCTTCTCTTCTCTTCTCTTCTCTTCTCTTCTCTTCTCTTCTCTCTTCTCTCTTCTTTTCTGATAGAGTTTGTGTGCAGATGCAGAAATAAGTGGTCTTTAAACCTTCTCCAAGTCTTTTAAACTCTGATAGGGATTATGATAGCACCTTTCTTCTGATGATGTTTCCCATCCTGCTTCTAGAACCAGGTGTTTAATTTCTCAAGGTCAGAAAGACTGACAGAGGTGGCTTCATTTCATAGATCTGGGTCTGACATTTCTAGTAAAAGAAATATATCATCTTCCCTTTAGGCAGGGGATGTGCTTTTGCCCTGACCTTGGCTGTGATCTAGTGGCTAACCTCTGCAGAGGGAGTGTTTGCATTTGTGACTTTGGACCACTTTATCAAGGAAAATGTTTTTCTCTGGCCAGAGGCCTGAGCTAACTACTCAACAGGTAACAGAGGCGTGACAGCATCTTCACAGAGCGCCCTCATGTTATCTACCTCTTCTTGACACCATCATCCCATCAGAGAGGCCTTTAGGGATTCCTGAGGAGCTGCAGAAGAAGGGAGACTTGAGAGCCGGGAGGGAAGGCAGAAACGAGAGTCAGAGAAGGCCTCCAGACAAGCTATTGGAGAACATACTGGTTTTCAACAGGAGCTGGAGGGCAGCTGTCCACCCAGGAAAGAAGATGTTCCCTAGGCCAACAGTAGGTAACATCTCCTATTCCAGAGAAAGGAAGTTTCTAGCAGGGGTGTGACTTTACACAGCTCAGCTCAGGCAGCCTAGCAAGTTTGCCACCAACCCATCATCCCCCTAAAGGCATGGGCTCCAGCATAACTGGGGCAGCTCTGCCTGGTGGGATCTGGTGGTGCCTTAAAGAAGATGTTCTGTGCTGAGCAATATCATGTTGCCAGGGGAAGGAAATCTTTCTCGCTCTCTGAAAGAGAACACAACCTTTCTGACTGGCAGCCTTTCAGTTCAGGGTTGCAATGTGTGCAAATGCTCAAGCGTGCAGCCAAATGTCCTCGGAATTTCTTAAGCTAATAGGTATTTTCTCTACAGGCTCCTAACAACTTCAAGTGATATTTAAAATAGTTAAACAAAATAGCTCATCTGTTCTAGGGTAAATACATTCATATGATAATTCTTAAGGTTGCTGCTCTTCCCTTATATTTCATTATTTGGAAAAGAAACGTCTGTCTAATGCCTCATTTAAGATTCAGTGGAATCTTCCTTGCTTCAGTAATTTTCCTATTAAATTACAACTATTAACACTCGTTCCTCACCCTAAAGGAAACCAATAAAATCACCCAAACTAATGAAGTTGTTTTCAGCAGCAAGCACCTCGTTACGGGGGTACTTCTAATTACTGTTAAAATGAACTGGAACACAATGCCTCCAGAATGGGATGTCCCAGAGCTATCAACCCAAACCATAAACATCTGTGCAACTCGTAATTTCTTCATTTAACCTTTGTAATAGCAACACAACCTCAAGTAATTTTTAAATGCTCGTAGGCATTAAAATAAATAGATATGAAAATGTCACTGATGCATTATAAATAGAATTCTAATTTATGAGCACTGCCTCCCAGTGAGGAATTTGGTTTTTGACTTTAAAAAAATAACCGTGCCACCTGGAGTTTATTTTTCTCTTATATTGTCTGGTCTGAACTCATTTTTTTCATTTCTGCACTAATTGTTATATTTAGATACCATCGTGCAGAAGATTATGTTGAGGAGTGATTAGGGTATAACTTACATATCAGAATGCATGAGCTAAGTAGAAAAGTGAAGCTTCAGATCAGATTTAATTAAGATAGCTTACACTCTCAGTTCAGTTTTCTGCCTAAAGCAAGGAAAAAAAATGAAGACTAAACCGGCTTCTTCCAGAAACATGATACTCCTGGGATAGGAATTTAGAACTCTATAAGCAGAGTAGCTTTTACTCCTGTGAGTAGTTCTGAAATCAGCATAACTAGTTATGTGAGTAAATGGTACTCTGCATAAATTAATAATGCACAATCTGGCCATATAGAAATCCTTGTTCTAGCACAAATTACTAATTGCCAGCAACTCATTCAAATAATGAAAAAAGAAAAATAAGTGATATTCATACAAGCAATGGCTTGCAGGATTTTCCTTTTTAGTTTTCATATATGTAAAACTAAAGCTTTAATACCAAAGTAAATCAAAGTGGGAATCTTCAGTCAGAGCTTGCTAAAGGGCAGTGTCTGCAACTCATATTGCATTCACCTCCTTACAAGAAGAAAGGCGATTTGTCAATACCAGCAGCTTAGTCTATAAACAGCATGTTGAAACTTCATGCATAATTGTAATCACCATCAATTTACTGCTCATATTACAGGGCAGCTAGAAGGTTGGGAGCAACTGAGATCCACTTCCATAAACAGCAGACAAGTAAATAATGTAAGTAACTGCACTGGTCTATCTATGTTAACTTTCATTCATAGATCATCCCTAGGCTTTAATGTTTTTTATATATATATATATAAAACCACAAGCCAAAATATATACCATCCCTTTCTACTGTTGCTGGGTGCTGAGTGCTGGGCTCTGCAATGCTAACTGAAGTAGAAAGCAGAAGAGTATCTTTATAAGCATTGGAAATATTGAGGCCTGGTGTCCTTTGGATTTATATCTTTTAACTGATCAAGGGAAGGGAGATGTGAGAAGTGAGAAAAGAAGACCTTCATCTGAACCTTTTTTCTCTGGGGTCTATTCAAGGTATATACCCTCATGCCTATAAGCTCCTGGACTTCCCTTTGGCTGAGGCACGAATGGGATCCTTTCTCTGCTTCTGGCCATTCATTTATTCTCATGAAATTTGTAGAAACCTAATTATCTTTCAGACTGATGTCAAATTGCATTAAAATCAACCTGTAGATTCCAAAGATGTTGAGAAAAAGCCGTGCAGACAAACACACAGAATAAACACCTAGTTTCATTTCCACAGGAAAAATGGACTAAAATACAGAGAGGGTTTTTTTTCAGTAAATTAGGTGGACAGCACAGAATAGGAGTATTTTGAATTTAGGATTGACATAGATGTTGACAAAATTGTAACTTTTTGCATAATCAGGTCTTCAGCAGGAAAATGTGCTATGAAGCCACAGAAGCCACAGCCAGAGGTGATGGCTCACTATGCTAGATTCTATTCAGGTAGATAGGGACCGTTCCGTTTTCATTGGATTGCTTATGACCTATAAAGACAGAAAAAAGAAAAACCAAACCAGACAAAAGGTTGAAATACAAAGAACAAAACCATACTGTTAATGCAAATTATATATCTCTGTTCTTTCCCTTTTTTATTCCTTGCCACTCTCTGAGCCTTACAAAAAAAAAAGCCTGACAAAAGACTATGTATCCTGATAAACTGGTACATAGGGAGTAAAAAAGTGCCTTGGTTCCTAAAGTCTTGTCCCCAAACTGCAGGAAATTATGCAAAAAAAATATTCAGAATGTTGTTTAGGAACATCTTTGCATGGCCTGAAAGAAGATACAGAAACTGTTGTGAAAGAGGCAGACAAGTGATTGACATCATTTATTGCATGGAGAGAACAGGGAGACAGGGTAAGTGACAAGAATAACAGTGCCAACTGGCAGAAATGTACCTTTGTCACGAGCAATTCAAAACCTACTCAGGGATATTATCCTGCTGCACATCAACACAGAGTCTGAGCTGAACTGAAGATGGTGGGGGATTTCATAGAGACTTTATCTTTTTTCTCCCTTCTTAGGTAATATTACTGTCAGGGGTTTTGTTTTGTTTTTATTTTAAATTATGGCCACCATTAAAAACTAGTTTGTAGTTGATTTGCTTTGCAGTTCATGCAGGTTCTTTGAAGGAAGCAGCATGGTTACACAGCCACACAGGGCTGGAGAGGACTGCTGAGGTGGATGGAGCTGTTCAGGTCGCTCATGCCTGGAAAGGCTGCAAGGCAGAGAGAAGTTTTGCAGCTTTCCATCAGGTAGTCACATTCTGGATTTGTACCGTTTTCTCTTTCAGTTTAAGACATACAGGTGGCAGTGCTGGGCCAGATCAGAGGTGGATCTGGCTGCTCATCCCGTATTTGGCAATGGTCAATAGCAACGGTAGGAGCAGATAAGAAGCCTGCAGCTATACAGTCACCTGTGGTTTAGAAACCTAAGTGACATAAGTATCTTTAATAGTCCTTGGTGAATTTTTCTTCCTTTATCTTGTCGTTTGGAAGCCTTGTATGTCGGTAGGATCCAGGAGGTCTTGTGTTTTATTCTCCACAACAAAAAATGTTCTGCTTCCAGTTGTTTTGCACTGTGTTTTGAGCTCTGTGATTTGCATTGCCTGGAGCTGGACATAAATCTGATGATTCACAGGTCTGCATTTGCCCTTATTGATCTGATATTGATAAAAGGAACACTGAAATGATCAGAGTCTAAAGTAATTGATGTCATTGTCATGACATCATCTATTGAGAAAGATGGTAGGTGTTTCCTGGAAAGCTGGGATATGTGATTTGTCATCAGGTTCAAATACAGTAATCCAATTTGGACATGATAGTCCAAGGGGTCATTATGCTCAGAAACATGGTTGAGGGAAAGGACAAAGTTTCTTAGATTTTAGAGTTAAAGAAATCAAGGTCTGCAGGGAGACCCACAGATAATACCTGAAAAAATGACACAAGTCCTTTCTCAGTCCAAAATGTAAGGTTATAAAGCTAAATACAGGTCCAGAAGCATGAAACAACAGACCTGAGACAAGCATGTGCAATTGAAAGCTTTCTCTGTTGTTTTCAGTCTCTTAAGTCTACTAAGAGATACAACTTCCTACAAATCTTAACTCTCTTATACAGATCATTACAGATAAAATGCTATCAGTCATCTGAATAAATCATTTGCAGATACTGATGAAGTCTAGCCACAGGACATTACAATACAAGCTTCTTGCTTTGTCTCTCTGAGCTGTGAATGGAACCTTTCAAACAAAGTTTTAGAGAAGAAACTCATTTTTCAGTCTTGCTGAAGTTAGCTACAGTCAACAGCAGTTTTCTGAAGACCTGAACTCTTGGTGGCTTTCTGACATGTTACCTGTGGAACTGGCTGCCTCCATTGAAAATGAGAAAAATAGTTGATTGTTGTTGATACATTGTGAGTAGCTGAGCTCACTGAAAATAAAAAGCATAATATATTTTTTACACTTTGATCACCTAGGGATATTGTTTTGAGTAGTGAAATGAGGAGTTTGAGTTGTTCTTCCTTGACAATGATCTCTTAATTATTTGTGATTTTAAGGTTTTCTATCCTTTTGTGACCCTGAAGAATTCTAGTTCTTTTAGCATTGCTGTCAAAGCTTGTGTTTTGTTTTCTGTATCTTTTTCTTGGTGCTGGGAGTACTAAAGGCCTCTCGATAGAGTTATTTTGATGTAGTGCTATTGATATTTGTCAATAGCATTAACCTTCCTACTAATTTATTGCCTTTATACACAATGGACTGTTCCTACAGAAGGGTGACTTTCTCTTTCTATATACACCTTTTTCTCTTAGACAAAAACATGGGGAAAAACAAAATATCTTTTCCATGGAATCATGGTGTGCTTTTTTTTTTTTTCCCAAAATTCAGAGTGAACTCATACAAATGAAAATGTGTCAGAAAGCTGTTAATTTTGTTGACAGCATCACTTTACTGCAAAGATTAATCTTCATATATAACTGATGTTTTTCACCCTCTTATTCATCTCTGAATGATGTCCAGATGAGCTACTCTGGAATAACAGCACGCTGAAATTTCAGAACATCTCAACAATCTTTAAGAGATGGTGCAATATGTCAAAAGAACCTAATTTCCCCTAAAATTCCTCTAAAATACAGTAAAAGTGATACGGCATGGCATTTATAGGGAAATATGAATGTATACCACCAATAACTAGGAGGAGGTCACAGAAGGGCAAGAATATTGGGCAGTTTGCTACCATTGGACACACAGGATTGTCATTAAGAATATTTATTTACAAAGTGTGTTGTTTTCTTACCAGCTCATTATATTAGTTCCTCATTGTGGAGACATTTATCTGAGATTAAAAATTATAACCAGCAATGTTATGAACTAATAAGCACATTTAACTTGGATGCTGTTAGAGGATTAAATGGAATTAGTGACAGCACCATTTCATTTCATTTTGGTAAGGTCATTATCACCTACATATTCCTTCCATGAAATGGGACCATAACTACTTCAGTGGCTATAATGAGAGCACATATGATATTTCTTTGTTTCTGCTTTTAGGTCAGCTATCGCTATTAGATAATGTTCATCATTAGGAAGGCAAAGTGGTCTATTAGAGGGAGGCTTTTTCCTCTGGTGATACAGGAAACCTCGGATGATCTTTTGTCCCTTCATGTGAAAGTACAAGGAGCATGCACTGGGATCTACATATTGTGGCAAATAATTTTCAGGAGTATCCTGCTGGCAGCTCATGCCAGGGGAGACAGGGGGAACAAGCCCTCCATTTTGCAAAGCTTACATGCAGCGTATGACTCAGATTCACGACAGATACAGTCCCCCACCTCCCAGTTTTTGAATGACTTCTAATCTGGGCCACAGAGAGCCACAGCATTTATCAGATGGCTTCCCTTCTTCAGGTCTTCATTCACAAATTCGCTTCTGTGCAACGATGCCCAAGACAGCACTAATGAGTCCACTGAAGTGCTGGAAGCAGGATAGCCGCATTTTTGTGGCGCTCTGCCCGAGTTAATAAGTTCTGCTTCTCAGCAGTGCTAATTAGGCGAAGCAGAGATCTCCATGGCGGTGAGTATATTCATTCTGATGCACAGTTATTTTGGGCAGCTCCACGTGGTATTGCATTGCACTGGTAGATCTACCCTCAGCATCAAGGACATTAAGAGGGAACCCTGTCCAATAGCTCTGTAGGCTTCCAGCTCTCTCTTGCTCCAGCAAAGGCAGTGCAGGTTTTTGTCATAAATTATCTAAATGATACGCCTGAGAAACAGACCCACTACCTGACTGAAATGCTGCCTTCTGATATGAGTAGAAATACTCTCATTGGCTCAAATAGAATGAAATCCTGAGTCCAAGTGAGCAGTGTGAAGTAGACAAACTTGTCTGAAAAGCTGTAAATTAAACAATTACCTAAAAAGTGAGCGTTGGACACTAGCCTGTCAGGTGTTACTGGGTTTTGTCACTAGCCACCAGAGGCAAGGTAGCTTTGCTGGCAAGGGTAAGGAGCTCATTTTACCATTCCTGTTCAGTCAGTACCCCACTGTGTCTTGCAGCTGTGGGAACCTGCACCCAGAGCGTGTGAAAATGCCCTCGCCAGTGCGGGGGCTGCTGAACTGTGCCTGTCACTTTGCACCTCTGGGACAGCCTTGCTGGACTTGCCGTCATGGGTAGGGAAAGCAGGGGGAGTAGATGGCTGCCCCAGGGAGCCCTCGAGGAGGCCAAAGAGCTGATTTGCACATAAAAAAATTAGGAGTAAAGAAATAAAATCTCAGTGGGCACTGGGGGGTGACTGGGGGAGCAACTCCCACTTCCACCTGAACAAGGCTTCTTGGGTGCTTTAGGCTGGGTCCCAGTTTCTCTTCTGTAATAGCCCATCCCCTTCCTCTTCTGCCATAGTCAACACCATAATTATTCTTTAAAGACAACCTCCTTTGTACAACACGTGCATAATAAACACCCTATGGCACACCATGTGGCACCTCCCAGGGAGTGCTGGACACCCCTGGCTTGGCAGCTGCATTGCTCGTCTGTCCATTGGGTGCAACAGCCAGCCTTTGCCTGGCTTAGTGTCTCCACCGCTTGCCCTGATAAAGGTTTCTTCTCCCTTCCTTCCCAGATGATCCAGAGGCTGCGGTGAGATGGCCTGGGGACCTTGCAGGTCTGGATCCTGTGAGGTGAGCAAAGGTGGTCAGAAGTGAGGGCTCTGCAGGGTGCCAGCTTCTAACAGCTGATGCAGGAGGGTCTGTTCGTGTCCTGCATGCAAAACTAAGTCTCTGGCTCCCAGGGGTTTAGCCTGAAGCAGTGCAGGGCAGGGTGAGTTTAATCCCCTTTTCATGGCCCTAGTGCTCATGGACTTCAGTTCAGCCTAGGGAGGGGACAATGCTGAACGTTACAACCAGTTGTTGGATTGTCCCAAGCTCCATTTCCTGGCACTGCAATTCAGATTTGAAAGCTGCTGCCTAGACATAGTTTGCAGCTAGTATTTTGCTATGAACGGTGTGGAAATGATACAAGAACTGAGTGAGAACCTGTTTCCTTTTACAAAGGAAACTGATTACGCCCAACAAGATCAAACCATTACACTGCCCACTCTCTGCTTGTTCCAGGGACAGAGCCTTCCACTACAGGTATTGATTGCAAAATTCACATGGTGTACAAGACAGTGGAATCTGCGAGGGGGCCCAGGAGGAGGCATGTTCTCAGTCGAGAGAATATCAAGGCATTACTTTGGTTTAACAGAAGTTAAACTTTGCAATGCCCTACTTGTGAAAGCTCACAACAATCTAAATGTCATCCTTGCAAAATCAGAGCCGAATAGCACTTCACTCAAAGTGTGCTACTTCCAGGCAGGATTCTCTCTCTTCTTTTCTTTTTTTTTTTTTAAAGAACATTATGCAGGCCTGCTTGAATCAGAATATACTAATTGGATTATTTATGCTGCATTTGATCAAGTAATTGAAATAAATCGGAAGGCTAATGATGACTCACTGTTTTGGTGAACCCCCCTGGAATAAACAACCATAACAGGGAATTAGCCTGTTTCATGAAAATATTTTCTGAAGTTATGGTCTTTGATCAGCTCTCCTATGGCAAATTGACACTGTGCTGATGATCATAAAATCAATGTACAGGGACAGAAATTGGGTTGCTGTTTCAGTGGAATGAAGAGCGTGCCCTGTGGGTGCCATGCACATTTTATCTCTCTCCCATGACCTTTTTTAAACCTGTTGACAGGGCTACAAAAAATCATATTAATCCTTAATTTTTCCCTCAAAATGGGACTGTAATGTAGTCCCTTCCCACAGCTGTGGCTTATCTCTGAGGAAGGCCTTGACCTCCAGCTTCCCACATGAGCAAGTTCACTCTTTTGCTTGCTGGATGCCCCAAAGACATCTGCTATGGCTCTGAGGAGCACTGGGTGAATCTCTGCTCACAGCCCTGAATGCCATGTACTCCCCAAGCGCCTCTGTTTTAGGAGCCGAAGGTTGCATCTTCCTTGCCTGCAGGGGTAGCCACAGAACAGCAAAAGAAAAGGCCACCTCTCCCTGCTTCCAAAGCTGTCATTCATTAGCACTGGTCGCTGCTCACCGGTGCTGCAGCGTGTGACTAATAGCAGTGAGCTGATGCTCAGCACTGCATATCAGGGCAGGGCTGAACTCTCCCCCACCATGCCTATGAGCAACACAGTGCTAAAGGTGGTCTAAACATTTCATATGATATTATCGGTCTGTCCTGCAAAGAACAGTGAACGTAAAAATGCAGGGAAATACACTCCAAATGCTAAATACATGCTGCAACTGTTGGCTTTAAGGATAACCAGATTCATAGAGGTAGGGAAAAGGTATCAAAACAAACCCTTGTCTCTCAGATGATGTGATGTGTACTGTTGCAAGTAGAAGTACTGATAATCAGGAAACTATTCTACTACATCAATATACTTGACAAGCTAGAAAATAGCTACAAAATTTCATGAATATTTCTGTGTAAAGTGCATTTAAATTAATGTCAGTGCTTCCCCTTGTAGATTCCAAATTAGCAGCTATTCTTCTGTTAATGTAAATTTAACTTGTTGTTGTTGTTGTTCTTTACTTTTGTACCAGCTCTATTCCAGTAGAAATTGAAGCACAAACTTCAGAAGGACGCTTCTCAAAGCGTCCAGATGGCAACAATAATTATTTATTATCTTTAGCTACCATGATTATGTTGCCCAATCTGTGATATTGTAAATCAGTTTTCAGATGGTCATAGGAGTTGTACCAAGTTTAGTGAAAAAAAATGGCTCATTATACATTTGTTCAGAAGGACTGAACAAACAGAAAACTGCAGCTCTTTCAACATAAGTGAATCTGTATGGAAGTTTAGATCTAAAAGGGACTCTGGGCGTGGAGGGGCCAGTGTGGTGGGATGCATACAATGAGGAATACATCTTTCATGTGGCACAGAGTCTGGGTTTCTCTGAAATCCACACTCCCAAAGTGGGTTCAGTCAAGGACTGTGCTATTTTCTTTTTACTGGAGACAAATTATAGTGTAAAATGGGAGAAATTAGTTCTTTGGGCTAATGCAAAAGCATGGCATTTGGTTGCAACAGCACTGAGATTCTGAAGTGAGGGTGCAGCCGCAGTGCAATTTTTGAGATTTGCGTGTTTTTGTTACAAGCCTGCATAGGCTTTGCCCTCCAGAGTTTATTTTTCCCCTTAACCTAATTCTATCCAATCTGTCATATTTTCTTAGTAATGTTCTGAGGCCACATTTTTTTTTTTCCTTGCTGGAAAAATTAGCTCTAACTGTTCTATATTTGCAGAGTAATGGTGACATTGGAATGAAGGGAATGACACACTGATTTTCAGCAAGGCTTTCATAAATTGTCTGCTTAGATTTACGATATGTCACTTGATTTACAGCACTCCTTTTTTGTGGGTGCTGTTGTCTGTTAATATTTCTACAGTAACACTCTTCCTTTTTTTTTTTAAGCTTCTTGGAGGCTAAAGTAACACATCTTTACAATCGTATTTTTAAATTTAGATAACTTGATAGACACAATTGCTGACTCTTAATAAGAATAGAGCTTCTTTTCCAAGATACTGTTTCTTCTTGAGCCCCTGATGCCTTTGTTTTTCATCTTATAACTACTGTTGAAAAAAATGCAGTTTAAATTTTAAAGGTGCTAAAACTTACACTGACAAATAAATCTGTCTTCCGGTATGCTCAGAATTGCTCCTAAGTTTGATGTATTTTAGACTCCTCAGGGTCTCCAGATTTTTCTGAAAAATAGTCAGTGGTCAAAGGTCCTAAGCTTCTATTTTCCCAAGGCATAAAGACTGAATTTTGTTGTTTCTATAATGAACACACTATAGTATCCTGATTAGAGGGAGTTCAAGGAATTTCCCTCACACCCCTTCAGGCTGTGCACTTATGGCAATTAAGAATCTATTTATGGTCCAGAGCATCATTTCCCATGCTGTAGGATATAAATGCCGTCCAAGTGAGTGCCTCTTCCTGCCTGTGTGCATTACCGGGGGCTGGTCTTACCACCATCAAGGGTGGTATATTAATATTAATAGATCACATTCTTCCTCCAGCTGAAGGGAAGAAAAATGATGATTCAGATAACTGTTACAAACTCGCAGGAAGCCCTTCAGGTTCCACAAAGCTCCTGTTTTCCTTTTGCCCATCACTGGCTAATACTTGTCACTGGAAAACATCTCTTTCCAACTCATGCTTGGTGTTACCTACCCTGGCTCACGCTGCTCAGTGAGAAAGAAGTTCCCTTCCCTTGTGGTACTCATGAAACTTATCTATAAAGTTTTAGAGAAAGGCACAAGACTGTTTTCAAAGACTGCTAGGAGGAGGAATGTAATGCTTTGTTGTTTGCCAGTTAATGGGCAATTGCTTTCAACAATAGAGAAATATGGAAGTACAAGCATGGCAGGAATGTATTACAACAGTGTTAACAATGGGGTTATTAGATTTAGAAACAGATACACACAACTAACTGAAAACCCTGATGATCGCTATTTCTGTATTGGATTAACCTCAAGCTCAGTTCTCTTTGTTTCAGCCGACAAGCTGCCAGACTGCTCACATGCACTTGGTTTGCACTTTTGGCAAAATCCTCGGGTCAGCTATTGCCTTTACTGTCCGAGACCAACCACCATGGTGGGCTTGCTTGGTCTTTTGTGGATGAACCATCTCCATGGCTGTCTTTAATCCCTGTATTCACAGCCATCTCCCCAAAGTGCTTAGGTTGGTCCAACACCAGGAGTGTGATGTGATAACCAACAACTTTGGAAATATCCCCAAGCACGTCCAGTATTGTTTTGGCTTTTGTAGCCAAGGTTCTTGGTTGTCTGCTGGACTTCCCGTTGTTTCTCACTCTTTCTTTGAGCACACTGCAATATAACCTGTGCATAATTTGCAAGGTAGTGAGCTACAGGGTGAACATTTCATGTGACTTGATCTGTATTTTCCTTTTCTTTGTTTTTTTTCTTTTAGTTTGAGGTCCATTAGGCTATTTTCTCATGTAATCTAAGACTGAAGATGTTGTGGTTTTGTTTTTTTTTTCCTTCCCTTGCTACAAGTATGTTTCCTAGTCATTTAGAGAAATTTTCTCCAAACTTGCAAATTTTTATAACAGACTTTCACCTCCTAAATCATTAGGTAGCCATGGTTAGGCTTTCTATGGCATAGCCTAGACTCGCATGCACCTACGAAGGGAGCCAAGGAAGTGTGTGAAGTTAATTATAAGAAATGCCAACGATGTGGCTCATGTTCTCTCTGCTCTTGCAAGGACATAGATGATTTCCGCTGTGATTTGGGACAGTGTCTGTCTTGGGAAGATTTCATATGGAGATCAAAACAAGGACTGAATAAGATGCTTCAGACAGCACTGCTGAGGAAAAAGAAGAACAAATGCTGTCCAAGATAAGAAAAGGAAAGGAGAAAAATATATTTCCTAGCATCTTGTGACTGTTGACTAAAAGATCTTACATTTAAGGTCTGGCTTCCCAAGAAATATAGCAACATCTGTTTTTGCAAAGCATACTACAAGTCTTTGAATACAGACAAAGCAAACATCTCCTACCCATATGACAGTCGGACTCCATGTACGAAATAGCAGGTTTTTTTTCAGACCGTATGAGGTATATTACCAGTTACTTTACGGACAAGAACTATGAAGAAAGATCCAGCACAGAATTTGCCACTGAAGATGATTGTTTGTTTAACTTTATTCCTTGAATCTTTTGCTGGAACCTCCTTAAGCTCTGATTTAGGAAGGCAGTGACTTCTCTTGAGACTTTGACTGCTGCTGTTATGCGACCCAGCTGTCCACTCTGTCTCTACTGCGAGGCTGTGTAAAAACAGTGAAGGTGATTTTAGAAAGCCACGATGATGGCTGCGGCCTTTGCATACCTCTTTCATGAATAATTGGGCTGTCCATGCACTGAGTGTGGAGGGAAGGTGGAAATCTCTAAGCCTTTCCAGCTAGCCTAAGAGATAAGAACATTGAAAAAATCAATGATAAATGCTATCTGTGTACTGTTTTAAAGATGTTGTGCCTATTAAATTTGCTCCCGATCCTTTCTAATTATCTTTAAACTTTAATTTGGTATTTCTAGGTATTTTCTGAGGCAGAGGAACACAAGAATTCTATGGTGGAAATAAAACCTGGAAGGACGACACACCAAATCAGCTGTTCCTGGATGACTGGGGGTAGTTTGTGCTTCTGCCAGGGTACAAAGGATGCACTAAGTTCAAAGGTTTGCCACCTAGGGCTCAAAAGAACTTTCTTAAGGGAAAGGAAAAAGTCTCCTGAAAAAAAAACCTTTAGACCTTTTCCCCTCTTCATCTAGAGAAAAGTAGCTGAGGTGCGGTAATAGCACAGCCTGACACAGCTGAGAGCGAGTCTGTGCACAGTAATCAGAGGGAAAACACAGGGACCAGGATTGTCTTTTAATTTGTCCATTGCTTGAGGATGAAAGGAAGCTGCCGTCAGTCCCAAAGTGCAAAGGAAGATATTTTAGTGTGCTCGGGACTGCAAAAGGGGCTCTGTTATCCCTCCAGTGATCTATGAGTAATTTCTGACATACAACCTCCAAGTCAGTTGCAAAGCCAATTTGAGAGAGAACGGTAACAAACATTTCTTCTAGGAGTTCTGGACTAAAAAAAAAAAAAAAAGAAAAAAAATTCCTCCTGCCCTTTATTTTGCCTGGTATTATCTGCTGTACAAATGTCATTAAGTGACATTTCTCTCCTAGAGGCCATCCAGTATATATGAGGATTATTATTCCCTCCTTGTCCTCTCTCCCACTGAAAAACAGATAGTGGCTGACAGTTAATGAGGGGGACTCTAATCTGACAGTGTTATGAAAGCTGCTGCCAGAAAAGAGCTTGATAATGGCTTAAGAAATCCTTTCTATCTCAAACTACCATTAAGGCGCCTGTCTGCAGCAGGGAAGTCAAGACATTCTTCTCAAATCGAAGCTTTTTAGATCTGTATCCTCTTGTACTTCTGCAACCTGCTTAAGAGGAAAACCCAAAACAGTTGTAGGGAAAATAAAAGAAAATAAAGGCATTCAAAATATAAAGACCTACTGAGATTAAATTCCTAAAGGGGAGTTTGTTGCCATTGTTCTCTGCTCAACAATTAAGGCGGATTTTGCTTTCAGTTGCTGTGTTATCCCAGAGTTGCTCTGCATGCATATATATATGTATAGACATGGTGATTTCACTGTGGGAGGTACTGTATATTATGTGGGACTTTCTGAACTGGAGAACTTGCTGTCTAAATTTACATGGCAGACGGCTTCCTCATGATTTTGCATAGTAAAAGTTGTTCTGGATTACCTGCTTTAGCCCATGTGGCATAGAAAGAAATTGTCTCTTCAGCCTCAGTCCTGTGCCCTCAACCCCAGATGACCACTCTGTGGGACAGGGAGTGATGTTTCTCTGAGGTGACCCCACAGTATTTCAGAACAGAAGTTTGTTCTAAATAATTACTTACCCAGGATTTTTACTTCAGTATTGTCAGCCCTATGGTTGTAATGTGCAGCCCTACCTCTGCACACTACTGGTGTTGGGGAGGGGCGTTTCTGTCTGTTGAAGGGCAGAAGATCAGCAACATCCAGTTGGATACAGCTTCTCAGTGAGCTCATGCAACGATTTAACTTTTGAGATCTTTCACTGTGCTTGAAGAAGGAGTTAATGCAGACCTAGGTTGGATGCTATGAGAAAGGCAATGCTGGGAAGTGCAGCAAACAAAATGTGACCAGAGAATTTAAAAATGAAGATTCGTTTCCAGAAAGCCTCAACACAGAGGAATTTTAACATCAACTTTGCTGCCTTTTCAGTCGTTATTGAACTTTCCCAAAGGGTTGTTCCTTATATGTGCAATTCGGTAAAAAGAGAAACATCTCTCTTTGATGTAGGTTTCCTTTCTTTGAGCAAAGAGCAGGTCATCCAGATGCTCAGTCCTTCCTAAGAGGAAAACTTGAATAAGGCAGTCAGCATACCGAGCCTGTCCCTTGCATTTTGCAGGATTAAACTTCATGTATTCTTGCAAATAGCTTTGATCATTTGTGAAGATGGCACATATAGGTGCATGCTGTGCCCTCTCTATCATTTTTCCCCTGGCATATTGTCTGCACACAAAAAGTTGTATTTCTATGTCCTTTTCTCCAGATATCCCTGCTTTTTTTTCACCTACCCATTCAATTTTAGTGTGCCATCTGGTTTCAACCTGCTTAATGTTATACTTCAGCCTTTAATGACAGAGGACATCAAGTGCCAAGGTCCTTATTTTATTGCAAAAGATGGTATGCAGACCTTGTTTAAATGATTCCAAATCATCTAAAGTCCCCGTTTGGATGGTTTCAGAGGCAGCCTGAGTTTATCGAGCTTCTACTGCAGAGCTTGATAGCATATCATCATCTTCTAACAGGTTAATCTTTTTAAAAGGCCTCTCTCTGAGGTTCTTTACCTTCATAAATGCTCCTTTTTGCCTACTTCAATTCTAGGAAATAATTTTTTTAATGTGAAGATTGCATACAACACTGTCTTAATTTGTCTTGACAGGTGTAAGCTGTTGTATGACCTAAAATCCAGGGGAAAAAAACCAACAAAACCCCTACCTTATAAATGCATATAATATTTTTTGTCATTTTTGTGCTCCAGCTTGAGACATTCTTAAATACCTGATGCTTTAAAATCTTGAGTCTTGCTTATTTCTGGAGAAGAGACTGAATCAAAATACTGTAGACATTCAACTCAGGAATCTGATCTTAATTTTGAAGTGTTTGCAACTGCTGGAATAGCTGCAATAAATACCCCAGTGAGTGTGGGCTACCTTTTGCTTCCCCATCTTTGGATACGGCAGCTTTTTACGTAGGACAGCTTTCCGAGGCATGGTAAATAACCTCCATGAGTGTCCGGGGGTTGGTCTCCGCAGTGGAGGCTTCTTCTCTGATTCCCTGATGTGCATGAAGGATTGTGCTGGCCCAGAGACAAACTGCCAGCCAGGACGGATTACACTAAACCTTTCTTTTCCTCAACTTAGAGACGTGGTCCATGCGTACAGAAAAGCCGTTCTTTGGCAGTGCCTGTTGTGTTCCAAGTGCCTGTCATGGTAAGAAGGCCACGTAACTTGGTGAGTGGCAGTAAAAAGGATTGTCTGCATGATATTATATTGCTTCTGTAGCTTTTGCACACACAAAAGGCTAGTTTTCTCGGGTGGGTTTCTGAATAGATGTTTTATTTCCTTAGATTTTAAACTGTGATTTCTGCTTGCGTATAGGTCTCTTATGGAGAGATGAAATCCTGGTAGGCACCAATCTGCATCTTTAAGCACTTTAAATATCTTTACAGTGTTGTACTTCACTTATCCACAGGGACATAGCTCCTCAGCAGAAGCTAAAGTTCTGTGTAGAAATACCTCTGCTGTACAGAAAAGATATCTTTCTCCATAAAACTTGTAGAGTGGTTTTGCTAATATTCCCAAACAATTTCACAGCAAGGATCAAATTCTTTGTTATACTCTGTACGTTTACCCAGAAATCTAAAAGAAGCTTTTGCCTTTTTTTTTTTTTATTAGCAGAAAAGTCTAATTGGAATGGATGAAATGACATTTTTAAATACCAGAATGAAGATCACCAAGGAAATAATCTAGCTGCTGATACTCTAATGTTAACTCAGTGCTTCTAAATAATCAGTAATCAGAAGCTTGAATTAGACTGAGATAGATTGAGCTAAGTGCTTGACTATTCAAAGTAAGTGCAAGAGATTTGGTGGAAAGTTCAGTGCGGTCAGGGAAAAAAAATATACTGCATTAAATATGCAGGACTAAAGAAATCATGCTTCTATTTTACTTTAAACAAACACATTATCTTTTGATATATCTTGGTCTTTCTTCACGTGAATCATGAATCATGAATCACTTCAAGCCCTGATTAATATTCTTAATTGCTTTCCCTTTTTCGTTCTTGCAGCTGGCAGATGGAATGCTGTAGATCAGACAGTGCCATATCAGTAGTGTTTATACCGCTTGTGAACAAATGGTGTTACAGCCTGCATGTTTATCCCCTTT
This sequence comes from Theristicus caerulescens, assembly GCA_020745775.1. Classification (NCBI taxonomy): domain Eukaryota; kingdom Metazoa; phylum Chordata; class Aves; order Pelecaniformes; family Threskiornithidae; genus Theristicus; species Theristicus caerulescens. The sequence goes on along the minus strand of CM036559.1, from coordinate 120,088,423 downwards.
GGTCCATACACAATTGGAACAAGGTGCAATAATCAAGACTTGCTTTTTTTTTTTTCTTTCCTGTCTCTGTGGTATTAACCCTGATGAGAGCACATCCTGATAGGACATGGATCGTGAGCCAATTTCTGTAATGCCAAACACTTTGCAGCAACAAGGATGTCTGGAAATCTTACGGGACGTGCCAGGGAGATGCCTATCTTCCACCAAGTTGGGTTGAACATTTCTTAGTGGGAGTGTTGATTGTTTCTATGCTTTTCTGTGCCAGTGCTAATTAGGGTGGACATACAATGAATCCAGAAGAAAGAGTATCATATTAGTTATAAGCTGAGCGATGATATCTAATTAGCTGAAAAGTGAATGAAAGATCAATAATTCCTGCTGTTTGCTAGAGGCAAACAATGAGTTCTCTAAATGAAAGAATACTAATTACTCTAGAAGTTTTAAGCTGTTCAGATCTTTCTGTTTCTTGTGTTTTAGTGGTTATCTGGTCAAGCTACCTTTCAGGTGAAAGAATCACTTTTCGCACTAGCAGCAATGCCAACTCTATTTCGATACGAAAAGTAAAACCCTTCTTTCTCTGTTAAGACTGCTAGCAAAACCAGTTAATAAATAAAGTGGAAGGGTGGCCAGTTCATTTTATAATGCCCACATTGGTTTGTTGATGCTAAAATTAGATTACATACTTTATGTGGTCAGCATTGCTACCATAATCTATGTCTTCGCAATGAAAATATTTTAGCCTAAGAAAAGGCATTATGCTATGCATAATTCACTTGGCTTTTGGGCACAGGAAGGTTTCTGTGTTTTTCAGTTAGATTTGTAGGAAGATATGTGTTTTCTCAAGCATTGTGTAGGACTTGTAATTGCACCATTCCATGAAGGCACCAGAGTCTGACCAACATAACAGAAGGTGACTGGCTAAAATTCAGGGCTCTACTTTGAATAGTCCTCTTTTTGGAAGAATGTAGCTAATGAATCAAATGACCTCATGTGATTGATTAGATGTGACTACAAAAACAAGAGAAAAGAAGATGTATAGTATCACAGGTTATGACACCGGCGCATAGTACTGCAGCAGAGCCCCTGAGCTCAGACATCATAATTGCTCATCAGCTATTTCTCTGAAATGTTTGGGACTTTGGCATTAAAAGAACTCTGTGATTACAAGAATGATAACTTGCAGGAATTCAAAGAAATGTGTATTGGACAACATCCAGTGAAACTACTGGATGTGATGCTACAAGATGTCCGTTTAATTGCCAGGAATATTCTGAATGTGTTTCCATTTAGGACCCATCAGTTCCACCCTGGCTGCAGCCTCGAGTTTCAGTGCAAAACAATGCAAAGTCAGTTCAGTAATTCCTATACCTTCCAGCAATGATAAGGTGGAAGTCAAAGCAGGTTCCCACACTGGCATACTTATACATGACTTTCCTCTTCTTACAGTTCAACTTCTTTGGGTTTAAACTATATCTCAGTTTATGTTATCATTCTCACTATTAATAGCTGAAGGGAGTCCCATAAACTGCAAGTATCTGGTTACAATTCCCTGGATATGCCAATGGTTCTTTCCATTGCTGTAGTTCTCACTGAACTTACATTTTTGCTGCAGTATTTGTCACAATGCTAAATTCTCGTAGTTGCTGCATAGGTGTTATGAAATGTTTTATGCATTCTGTGTTGGAAACGAAAGCATTGTGGGGTTGCAGGCTGTACCAGCACATTTTTTTATTTTGAACAAAACTACCTCATCCTTATTTTGCTCCATTGTCTATAATAATTATAATTAAATTTCTTAAGTTGGAATAAAATTCGATGAGGTGTTTCCTGTATCTAGTGGCGTAAAAATGTGTCTTTTTGATTTGATTTACCACCCTGATGTACACAGGGCGCAGTTTTCCCTCTGGCAATATGTGACAGTTATAACACAGTTTGCATTCCAGGCAGGTTCCAGGCTAAAAACAGAGCTGTATTAGAGAAATTGTCTGATACAAATTGGTCCAGTTCTTGCAGGGCACCAAATCAACAAGCTTAACATCTGCAAACCAGGATTTTTTTCTTCCTTCCAGGCATCCCATCATTGTTGTTCTTCAGCATCTGAACTTGCAGTGAACTGTCTGTTCTAATAGGCTTCATCTTCATTAAGGGATAATATACTGTATAAGTATAAATCGGTAATTAGATGTTAGCACTCTTGGAGTGTGATTTATTAGGAGGAAGCTAAATTCTAGTAAAACAAATACACTTCTATTTGAATGCTGACAGAAGATGAGTAGAGCATCTGATCATTCCTTATATCTTTAAGAAGTGGCTTCCTAATGAAATCAGATACTTTAAATATCTAGGTCTCTAGCTCAAGACTTATTTGACATTTCATTATCATATGAATTACTTTTTTAGCTTGGCAAGTTTAGACATAAAACTTGGGTACTAAGAACTGTGTGAAAAATTGACCAGGGGAATTATAAAGATTCTAATATCTCAGCATTTTCTTTGCTTTTATTGATCACCGCAATCTAGCTGATGTGTCAGCAGCCAAAAAACATTCTAAGTAAGTTGATATATTAAAAATGATACAAACTTTTATCTAGATTTATATTAGATGCAATCAGGTGACACACCACTGTGATCTACTTTGTGACTTTCAAAATTGGTTATGTCAAAATCAAAGGAAATTGGACTGAATAATATTCATATTTCAGTGCTAGTTCTGCTTATTTATTCAGGTATTTACTGTGATACAGTCCCTAACACTCATTCTGAATGAAAGCCTAGAGACTTATAACTGCCCTGAAAAATGAAGTTTTTGTACAGAAAATTGTTTGCGTTTAAGTATAGTGTATGCTTCGGTGATAAAAAACTGTTGCATCACCCTAGCTATCATATTTTGGCTTTATACAGATTTTATTGAATTATATCCTGAATAATACATGGAAAAATTACTGTTAACAAATCCGACTGTTTGTGTTAGGATTTGTTTTTAAGCTTGACTAGTTTAAATTGGATTTATCTGAAACCTGGTGTATCATGTAATAATCTGAGTGTGGTCTTTGTTTAAAACAAACTTATGCCTAAGTTATATATGCTAGAAAAGACAGTGATTTTTAGTTGTTAAAAATGCATATGATCGGTAAAACTTACAGCAAAAAAAAGACTGAAGATTTCAAAGTGATGTTTAACAAAGACGTAGTTCTGTTTTACAATAAATCCCAGCCACGTCTAAGTTAATACTGTGTCTATTGTTAAATGTTTTGTTTTTATGTAGCAGAACACAGGTAAGGCAGGGGGGTGAACGGCCATGTAGATGCAAACCTCTTCCTTGTACTGAACACGGTAAGTCACTGAAGGGGAGTGGTCCAGGGAGAGATGGGTGTCAGGGAGAGATGGGCTCAAATTCATATTCTGACACAAACTTCCCCTGAGGTAAGCAGGAAAAGACCAGCAATCCCATATCCAAAAAAAGGGTTTGTTTTCCTTTTCAGTGGGTCATAAAATTCTGAGGGCTAAAGAGAGGCTTGTGCTCTACATCTCCTACCTTCCTAAATGGGGTTTATCAAACTTTTCTCTTTTACAGTGTATTCTGAAGTCACAGAAAACACACTAAAGATGATGTTTGTTTCCCTTCAGCAGTCTGGAAACAAAGATCATTGCACAGGGCAGCCCAACAGCATCTCTCAGGACTGTCTGGAAACCTCTGAAAGGATGGAGAAGGTACAGAAGGGAAAAATGCGATTGTATGGACACATAAGGAAACACAGACACCCCCCCCAAAAAAAAAAAAATTTGCATGTTTCCAGGCTGTGTCTCTTTCAAAACAGCACTGTGAGTAAGAGAAGATGGAGGGAAAAGTGATGATGAAATAGTGAAATGACAGTCAAAGGAAAGAAGGTGCAGTCTTACCTAGGACTCATGGGGGGACCTGCATATCTAGAAACCCAGCACCCATTGGCTTCTTCTGCTTCTATCTTCCTCCTTCATCTTCTGCTTTGGTGACACTGCATTTTGGGGAGAAAATGAAACATAATCCTTAGAAAGACTGATGTGAGAGGAATGTGTGCCTGGAGATTTTCTTCACACTGTTGAGGTGTGAACACATCTGCTTCGTTACTTCAGAGGGTGCTATTCTTGCTTTGACATGCAAAGGGTTCATCTAGACCTCTGTATCTGTGGTCTTTTCTATAGGAAAACTTCAGCAGCAATGCTGGTCTCAAACTTCTCCGCCAAGTTACTTCATGCCTTCCAACTTTAGCTCTGAAAAAGCCCATTTATTTTCTATGCTAGCCTCTATTCTTCTTCACTTTGGATCCCAGAAAATGCTCAGAACACATTTGACTTTCAGCTGAACTCTCTTTCCTCTATTGTCTTGTAGTTTTAGTATGTGTCAAATACATAACCAGAAGCATACTTTTTTCCCCTTGCAGTTGTTAACTGTTTATTTCTTTGTAGGTAAGGATTGTCTTCAAGAAAAAAGTCAGTAATGCATCTGATATGAAAATATTTTTTTTCTGCATGTATTTATCTATAACATCCATGTCCAGTAATATTTCAGCAAGGAAAGCGAAAAACTTTCATGTTGCTGCCCAGTCAAACTCTCTTCCTGACTTCTAGTCTGTCTGTTGTGCTAGTGCCTGTTACAGCAGGAACATACATCAGGTTAACCAGCTCCATCTCTCCAGTGCAGCAAGGTGGGCTTTAATCTACAGTTTATATAAGTCCCCCTGCTCTGTCAAAAGACTTTTTTCTATTATCTCTAATAGCCCATAGCATCTCGCTGTGCTCCCTTGCTTTCCTTCCCTATTACCATTTCCAGATTGAATGCCTGATCTTCAGTTGCATGATCCTGACCACAATATCCTAGTGGCTTTTTAGCTTCTGTTTCTCCTTCTCTCTCCCTCTCATGCTGCTGACATATTGGACCTCCAGAACTAAGGGAGATTTATCAGGACTGTGCTACACTTCTTCCAAATCTGCCCTTCTTTCAGAGCAGAACGAGTGCTGCCTTCCATTTAACACTGCTGACCCTTGTCCAATTTCCAATATCTAGTGGGAGGATTTTTATATTTGAAAAGTGATGCTTGTGTATGCTGCCAGAATTAAAGACCTGTTTCTATTCAAGGAAAAGCTCGAGCAGTCTCTGCTCAGGTATTCCTGCCCTGCCTTACCAATGCTTCTCGAGAAGCTGCAAGTTGTGTAAACCCATTTGTTCCCTGACCTTTATCAAGACAGGAAGCCATTCTAGAAACAATAGAAAGTGACTATTGTCTTATTTATAACAGGCTGTAAAAGGATAAAAAATATACTGTGTTGAAGGTATATAAAACCCTCACTGTCCAATAAAGGCAGTTCACAGAGCTGAAGCATTTGATAGTCTCTGCAAAGGGGACTTTGGGGTCAGTTCCTGCTGTGGAGGAGCTGAGTAATTTCCATACAGAAGGAGGTACTGTTAGGAGGACAAGTTCAGGGCTTTTGCTTTTAAGTAGCCTAGCTTGAACAGAACAGGGCATGTGAGGGTTTCTTGAGAAAGTTGAGCATAAGGGCTGGTTCTCCGGGACTGGCCTTAGGAACATGGCCAAACCTCTAGACAGTTAGCAGTGGGGGTTAATGCTTTCCAGATGAATGAGAGATGAATCATCATAAAATCACAGAATCATAGAATAGTTTGGGTTGGAAAGGACCTTTAAAGGTCATCTAGTCCATCCCCCCTGCAATAAGCAGGGACATCTTCAAACAGATCAGTTTGCTCAGAGCCCCATCCAGCCTGGCCTTGAATGTTTCCAGGGATGGGACATCTAATGCCTCTTTGGACAACCTGTTCTAGTGTTTCACCACCCTCATTGTAAAAAATTTCTTCCTTATATCTAATCTAAATCTACCCTCTTGTAGTTTAAAACCATTACTCCTTCTCCTATCACAACAGGCCCTGTTAAAAAGTCTGTCCCCATCTTTCTTATAAGCCCCCTTTAAGTATTAAAAGGCTGCAATAAGGTCTCCCTAGAGTCTCTTCTCCAGGCCGAAGAACCCCAACTCTCTCAGCTTTTCTTCATAGGAGAGGTGTTCCATCCCTCTGATCATTTTTGTGACCCTCCTCTGGACCTGCTCCAACAGGTCCATGTCTTTCCTGTGCTGAGGACCCCAGAGCTGGACTCAGTACTGCAGGTGGGGTCTCACCAGAGCAGTGTAGAGGGGCAGAATCACCTCCCTCGCCCTGCTGGCCATGCTTCTTTTGATGCAGCCCAGGAAACGGCTGGCTTTCTGTGCTGCGAGAGCACATTGTCAGTTCATGTCCAGCTTTTCATCCACCCGTACCCCCAAGTCCTTCTTGGCTGGGCTGCTCTCAATCCCTTCATCCCCATCCTGTATAGATACTGGGGGTTGCACCAACCCAGGTGCAGGACCTTGCACTTGGTGAGGATAGAGGTAGATGTGGAAGACCAGAATGATCTTAAAAACTATCCTGGGAAATATGTTTAGTAGTCATTTTCTCTTCAAAGGTGCAGGCCAAGAAGAAGCTTTAGTTGCTAGTCTGAAAAAGAGCTGTGAGTGGAACTTTGGAGGGAAGCAGACTTTCACAAAGCAAATTAATAGCTGGAGACCAGAAACCAACACACAAAACACAAACAGAAAAAGTGAGGATTGTGAATACTGCCTGGAGGGAAAGGTCTAAGTACAGGTGAAATTGCTTTCCTTAATATTTCCTAAATACTTCCTAGACTGCTTTATTCAGTGCTCTAGATTTGTACATCATTTTGGAGTGCATGCCACTTTTTCCAGCTTTCTCTCAGGTAAGTGAAGGTGTTTTGATCCTGCCCAGTACTGGAGCTGTGAAGACTATGCTGCTCCTGGTTGTCGTGGTTTAACCTCAGCCAGCAACTAAGCACCACAAAGCTGCTCACTCCCTCCACCCTCAGTGGGATGGGGGAGAGAATCAGAAGGGTAAAAGTGAAGAAACTCGTGGGTTGTGATAAAGACAGTTCAATAGATAAAGCAAAAGCCATGCATGCAAGCAAAGCAAAACAAGGAATTCATTCACTACTTTCCATGGGCAGGCAGGTGTTCAGCCATCTACCAGGAAAGCAGGGCTCCATCACATGTAATGGTTACTTGGGAAGACAAATGCCATCACTCTGAACGTCTCCCCCCTTCCTTCTTCTTCCCCTGGCTTTATATGCTGAGCATGATGTCATATGGTATGGAATATCTCTTTGGTCAGTTGGGGTCAGCTGTCCTGGCTGTGCCCCCTCCCAGCTTCTTGTGCACCTGGCAGAGCACGGGAAGCTGAAAATTCCTTGACCAGTGTAAGCACTACTTAGCAACAACTAAACCGTCAGTGTGTCATCAACATTATTCTCATACTAAATCCAAACCATAGCACTATACCAGCTCCTAGGAAGAAAATTAACTCTATCCCAGATGAAACCAGGACACTGGTGCAGGTGAGTGCTGCTCTATTAGTGTTACCCTCCAGGAGAGCTTGTCACAACAGGACATCACAGGGATGCCAGATTGCCCCGATGAAACTGCTTTCTAGTTCTCCCCATGCAATTTATTTGATTCCTGTTCTGCTGCCCTGTGCCATAGTTTTTGCAGAGGCAGTACTACACAGGACTCTGCATTCACCCTAAAAGGCTTTTACATTTGTGCTGCTTGCTTGGCAGAGATGGGAGAGAGATGGAAGGTACAAGCATATTCCTGTCTTGTCGTAGAGGGCGAGTGCAATGGGGCCAGTGGGCTTTTATGGATGTGATTATGGCTGAAAAGAGTCTTGTCTATGTACTCTGGGGTCCTAGTGACTTAAGTGTTATACCAGTGGAGCTGTACTGATTGCAACAGTTATTTCCTGATTCACATCATCTTAAAGGGCATCAGCACCTGAGGTATGCAGCTCAGACATGAGACATCAGCTGCATCTTCATGGCAACCCAGGGTGGATGAGAAAAAGGCTTTATGTTGATGGAGTTCCACTGAAATGAGAACAAAGCTTCAGGGAGATCAGAGCTGTGCTCAGCACCTTGCACAGCACGGTACCTTCCTTCCTCCAGCATCAGTGGTTTCCAAAGCACAACTGCAAACAAAATTCAAATTGTTTGATTGCACGAGCAGATTGAGCATGTACACATATTACAGTCCTGCGAATGACATCATCATTCACTGAAACGTTCCATTAATGATCTGATTTCAGTACAATGGGATTTTGCCCCTGCCCAGAATGGGAATGGGGATTGTGAGGGTTGCTCTTTCATGCTGCAAAATGCCACTAAAACCAACTCCTGCTGGCACACACTGCTGAGGTCACCCTTCACATCTGAAGTTTAGTCTGTTTTGTGTTCTTCAAAATTTCTCTGGAATGAGAGGTGAAGAAATGTGATTCTGGGAGTTACTGAGAGCAGGAGATCTGTCTATCAAGGCTCCCAGAATCACATTTTTGGCCCATTTCTGACAGGCCTGCCCTGTTTATTGTTCTTATTTATAGAATCATAGAATCGTTTAGGTTGGAAAAGACATTTAAGATCATCAAGTCCAACCGTTATGGACCTTTTAACAAAATACTGATTTGGGATATATATTTTTTCCTTCAAGAGAAAAAGCTTTCACATTTTGGGCTGGAAATGAGACTATTTAAGCTGTTGCTCATTTTGCACTGGAGCTGCCACATCTGCAGCTGGAACTGTGCCGAGTCTCTGATGGAAGAATAAGCAGATGGACTTCTAACCTTTACAAAGGGTATATTACAGCAAAGCAAATGGGAATTAAATTAGTGAAGCCGTTCACTCAGTCATTTTGTGTGAAAATGGGGAAAGTTCAGACATATCTTTGTATTGGAAATAATTCTGTGCTCATCTTTCTCTGATGTTATTTTATTTTTTTTTGGTGAGAGGCAAAGGAAGGGTTCCTCTGCCCCAGTGATGCCACAGTGGGAAAATAAAAATTCATTATTTTGTTCCAGACACAAATGTCCTCAGTGGGATTTTGGGAAAACAGTAGACTGGAATGTAGGATTGAAATAATTGAAAAATGTCATGGTTTAACCCTAGTAGGCAGCTAACCCCACCCAGCCTCTCACTCACTCCCCACCAGTGGGATGGGGGAGAGAATCAGAAGGGTAAAAGTGGGAAAACTCGTGGGTTGTGATAGAGACAGTTCAATAGGTAAAGCAAAAGCCGGGCATTCAAGCAAAGCAAAACAAGGAATTCATTCACTACTTCCCATCAGCAGGCAGGTGTTCAGCCATCTACCAGGATGGCAGGGCTCCATCATGCATAACAGTTACTTGGGAAGACAAACGCCATCACTCTGAACATCCCCCCCTTCCTTCTTCTTCTCCCAGCTTTTGTTGCTGAGCATGACGTCATATGGTATGACCATATCCCTTTGGTCAGTTGGGGTCAGCTGTCCCAGCTGTGTCCCCTCCCAACTCCTTGTGCACCCCCAGCCTACTTGCTGGTGGGGTGGGGTGAGGAGCAGAAAAGGCCTTGACTCTGTGTAAGCATTGCTTAGCAATAACAAAAACATCCTTATATTATCACCAACACTGTTTTCAGCACAAATCCAAAACATAGCCCCATACCAGCTACTATGAGGAAAATTCACTCTATCCCAGCCAAAACCAGTACAAAAAGAAATCTCATAAAGCCAAAGGTAAAGACATTCACAGGAAATGAAACTTTTTTTTTTTCCTTGTGCATTATAAATGTGATTCAGATGAACAAGTACAGGTTCTGCTCTTTAAATTACACTTTTCCTTAAGGCATATTCTTGGCTTTCTCATTAGATCTGATGTAAGAGATTATCAAGTGACACTTCTTGATCTAAGATCCAAGTCTGGAGGATGATGAATTCTGTCTTAGCAGCTCATGCGTTTCACTGGGAATTTTGTTTGGGATGAAAAAGTTACTGCTATCATTACTCAGTGTCAACAATATTAAAAAAAAAAATCATACAGTTAACTTGGAAATGAGGCAAGGAACCCAAAAGAGGAGTCTTCTTCAGCATCCTGCCTATAAATATTTCCTTAAGGCAGAGTCTCTCTCTGCTACTTTGGCAGTCGAGGAAAGCGTCTCCTCTTCTAGTTTCATGCTGAACAGAGCAAACAGGACAAAAGTGTAGGAGTGGGAGAGAAGCAGGCTCACACAGATCATAACTTTTAGGTAGAGCATAAGGTAAAAAAGACATGAATAGGTACTACTGCCAGCAGAAAAACTGTTAACAGAAAGAATTACCTACGTATTTAGTAGAAAGTCTCCAGTCTGTTATCTTCAGGTTCAGTGGTGTTACTGATGTGCCTCTGGATAAACTAAAGCAAAGCCTCATTAAAATGTAGCTCCTGGTGATTCTTGTAAAGGCTGCATTACCCAGAGCAGAAGATAGCAATAATAAAAAAGCGAACACGTCCATTTCTTTGTCTGATTGGCAGCTCCATAATAAATACTACATAGCAGGCCAGAAATAATATGAGAGTAGGTCACGGAAACACAGTGGTCTTGATATTTCAGTGAGCTGGGTTCCAGCCAGCAATGCACATTTTAAACATGGCCAAAGATAAAGATTAAGTTAAGTTATTGAGGTTATACAAAGGATCAAATAGTGACATGGCTACAGGCTGAGGGGGAAATCTAGTTTCAGAACAAGAACTCTGAAGAGAATATGGGATACTAAACATGCAGTGGCTGAAGGGAATATTTTGATTCTTAGAAGGATAAAAGCCCAGAATTGCTGATGAGGGGGAGAGATGATGATATCTACCTTGAGTTTAGCAAGGCTTTTGACATTGTCTCTGACAACTTCCTTGTATCCAAGTTGGGATGTTACGGGCTGGCTGGGGGCCTACAAGATTGGGCAAAGTAACTGTTGGGTCATCAGGCTCGGTAATTAATGGGTTGTTCTCAACGTGGGGGCCAGTAGCATGTGGACTTCCTTGGGGGTCTGTACTGTGACCTATCCTGTTTGTTATGTGTGTCAGTGATCCAGAAGACAACGCAGATGATATCTGCATCTGCTTTATGGATGATAGAAAATTAGGGAAATAGCAATGTCTGCAGGCAGGATCACCACTCAGAGGAACTTAGGCTAGAAATACAGACTGACAAGATCTTCCTGAAACTGTACAAGAAGAAATGCCAACTCCTCCCTGGGGAATAATAAGTCCCTGCAACAGCACAGGCTGGGCATTGCCTGCTTGGGGAGCAGCTCTGTGGGAAAGGCCCTGGGGGTCCTGCTGGGGCAAAGCTGAGCATGGGACTGCAGGGACACTGGTAGCAAAGAGGTCAACATCACCCTGGTCTGTAGGAAGAGGGGAAGAGCCAGGACTTCCAGGGAAGGGTTTATTTCCTTTTACTTGGCATTTGTTAGATCACATCTGGAATATTGCATCCAGTTTTGCACCCTCTGATGCAGAAAGACATTAGTAAACTAGAGTGAATTATGGGGTGCCACCAGTATGGTGGTGGATAGAGTACTTGACCTGTGAGGCTGGGGAGCTGGACTTATTCAGCCTGGAGCAGAGACAGCTTCTGGGGGCCCTGACAGCAGCCCCCAGTGCCTGCCAGGAGATCATTGAGCAGATGGCATTTGGCTTTTTGGCTGCTGATCGCTTCTCCCTCATATTCAGTGATAGGACGCGGGGGAACGGTTCAAAGCTGTGTTCAAAGGGAGGTTTAGACTGGACATTAGGAAGCATTTCTTTACTGAGAGTGTGGTTAAACACTGGAACAGGCTTCCTAGAGAGGTAATTGATGCCCCAAGCCTGTCAGTGTTTACAAGGCATTTGGACAATACCCTTAATAACATTTTTAGTCAGCCCTGAAGTGGTTAGGCAGTTGGACTAGATGATTGTTGTAGGTCCCTTCCAACAGAACTATTCTTCTCTTCTCTTCTCTTCTCTTCTCTTCTCTTCTCTTCTCTTCTCTTCTCTTCTCTTCTCTTCTCTTCTCTTCTCTTCTCTTCTCTTCTCTTCTCTTCTCTCTTCTCTCTTCTCTCTTCTCTCTTCTCTCTTCTCTCTTCTCTTCTCTCTCTCTTCTCTTCTCTTCTCTTCTCTTCTCTTCTCTTCTCTTCTCTTCTCTTCTCTTCTACCCTACCCTACCCTACCCTACCCTACCCTACCCTACCCTACCCTACCCTATTTTTGCAGTGGTACAGATGGGGGATGACAGAGAATAGGCAAAATTTGCAATGGGGAGATACTGACAGAAAGAATTTTTTTTTCCACCATGGTAACAGTCCAGAAAGATTGTAGGATGTCCTTGGAGGTTTTCAGGTCCCAGCAGGATAAATCTCTGAGCAGCCTGATCTGAATTCAGTCTAGACCCTACTTTTAGATCAGTTTAGAGCCCCCCTGAATTATTCCGTTGCACTGTGATGTTGGCTGCCAATCTTGCTTCTGGAATTAATGTAGTTGTGGTGTTACTGTTCAAACAAAAAAATGTATAACGGCAAGAGGCTTCAAAGATCCAAAAGGAGGGATTAAAGAATCTTCCAGAAAAACATGCCTCACTATGAAGCATGACTGATGGTTCATCTGTTAGCTTACACATGTAAGCATGAGCAAACTTGGTAATAGTAGGCTTTTCACACAAGATTATTTGGGCTTATTTAATTATTTGTGAATAAGCATACCAATTGATATGTATCCTTAAAATTGTGCATCTAATTGCATAAATCTTGTGTGTGAAGTTAAGTACTGAGAATGCTGACAAAGATAATAATGCTTAGAGAGAAAGATCAACAGAAATCAGGAAATAAACCTGTAGTCTAATTGATCTGGTTAGATTTGCAGTTTCCCAAGCATTGCTAAGAAAGATTGCGTGCTTGGGTGCAACGTGTCAAACTAATGAGTGCTGCAGAAATTATCTAAGCAATTTGTGATTAGTTATCAGATGCAGTGTATCAAGGCTGGCACCTGAGTGTGTAGCTACTCTCTGTCACTGGAAATCTGCAGTGAAGGCTGCTGGTTTTGCAAGGATTTGCTCTAGTTCAGCTCTGCCTGCAGGACTTGAAGCAGGAAAGTCCTATGACTCCCGGCATACATAAATTCAGGTTAGCCTGTCACTATAATTCCTCTGGCTATGCTGGCAGGGCCAGTGGAGGGAAGGGAAGGCATAGCTGGTATGTCTGTGAGGAGGCTATAGGCACAGTGTTTTGCAAAAGCTTATGCTGGTTGAGTGGAAATATGGCAATTACATGTTGCCTCCTAACTATGAAGCTGTTCAGTCCTTATCACTGAGGGAGGGGGTAAAAGGAAGGCTGCTGTCATTTACTATTACTTGAGAGACATTTTAATTTCTTAAAGTCACCATTAAGCTATTATGTCCCCTTACCCAGTACATAAAAGGACACATAATTTCTAAAAACTGTGTTGATGATAGGATAGCACAGAAATTACTCATTTTCACAGTTAAGCAGCACTTTACAGCTACAATCCATCAAATTCTTACAAAGCACTGTAAGTGCACTTCACATTGCAAATCTACAGTGCTGGATTTATTTTTCATCCACAAGCCTCTTCTGCACAAATATTCAGAATAGTTTCCATGGTTATGCCTACACCTGTAAACTAAACAGTGTCAGGCCATGGGCACGTGCAGGGGTGTGTGCTCAGCTTTACTGTTAAGTTGTTATCCCAGTCTTAGCAGAGCTTTGGCTTGCTGCAACTAGTGCTTTCCAAGAAAACGCTCAGGCAAGGCTAGGGAGACAGCACAAGCCAGGGACAGTGCCCAGTAAACAGCCTGAATGCAGCCACTCTGTTTTTGAAGATAAGAGAATTTACCTAAAAGGATGAAAGTTGTGCTATGCCAGTTGGCCTCCAGGCTGGAGAATGGTCCCTGGCTCATTTCATTTACTAGAATAGACATAGCCCTGGTTGGTGTGTTCACAAATCTGCCCTTAGCAAATTGGGACCCTGGTGATAGTCTCGTCTGCTGCTCGGCCACCTCTGGCTGTTGGTACACAAAGTTGCAGTCCTGTGAAGGGCAGACACCGTGCTGCATATTCTCTTCTTTGCGTAACTTGGTGCTGTTACAGAGTGAGAGGATATCCTGAGCTGCCACCTGCGCAAATGAAAACTTGTTCCAATTAACACGTATAGAATGAACACGGCACCAGATAATTACAGGAAGATATCTTTGGAAGGATAAAAAAAGTATTTTTCTTTGGAAAATCAATGTCCTCTCACCCTACCTCTTTAACAAGCGTTCATAGCTGTCATTGCAGCCTTCCCGTTGAGACCACACATCCTCCTCCCCAGGCCATTAGCTGTCTCTTTTCATTTGTGTTGCCATGCCATAAAAAATGAAAACAAACACCGTGGGATCACAAAAGTGGCCATAATTCTTTATCATGCAAGTTAAAGCAGAAGCTAATAACAAAGAAAATGACTAATACTTGAATAGGTTGCTGCATATACAAACAGTGCAATAATTGTCTCTCAGTCTGAACAAAAAGATAATAAAAATGTTTTACAGTGCTCCTTAATTGTACCAAAAATTGAAAATCAAGACTTCATTGCAGAAAAAGGAAGCATTAATCTGTCTGAGGGCCATTTTGTGGAGAATGCTTCCTGGGGAGATATGGTGAAAATTACTTATCTTTAATAAGTTTCGGGGTTGTGGAACCAAAATGTGGTGGTGAAGGTGGTATAGGGGTTATTTATGAGCCCCTAAGCCACCATGCTCCATTACATCCCACATCTAATGTGACTCGCAGGTCTGCATTTTCAGCATGTTTATTTGGGTCCCTTTTAGCATCCAGCTGTTGCAGGTGGTCAAAGGAAATGTGCTAGCTGAGTCATTCCACAAAGTCATGTGAATTTGTGGCTTTCCTTTGCAAAGCATGATGCTGGCAGCTCAGAGTGCAGAAAGGACTGATAAAACATGGTGATGGGCATTGCTTAAGGGAATCAGGCAGGCAGCAGAGAATGAGAGTTGCAAAAGAAGATACTGCGGAGCACCAGATCAGAGCAGGTTGAGACCAGAATGGCAGCAAAAGTGGACAGGCAGGAGCTTGGCTAAAACAAGATCTAGTGAGGGGAGTCACGGGAAAGTTGGTTTAAGCAGAGCAGCGGAGGAGACTGAACTCTCTTCCTGTTTGAAGTTAATGGAAAGATTCTCATTGACCTTCAATATCAGGAAGGGATATATTATATATTAGGGTTTTGTTCTTGCTAGAGGGTCAAATTAGTGCTTACGGTAAGCTAATTACTGAACAAGGTGTTTTAGTTTTTTGTAACTTAATTTGATAGAAGTTACCTATTGGCATCACTTTTTAGCAAGACAACAAAATACATGTTCTCTGCTAACTATTGCCTAACTCAGACTTGGCAAGTAATTTTCCTTTTTCCCCAGGGTTCCCATATGACCTTGCAAGGACTTTTTTTCATTGCTGGATATCAGAATTCTATTTAAATATAGATGTTCAACCTTGTTTCTATGGTTTGTGTTTTGCTTGTAATTATTCTACGTTCTTCAGGGACACATTTATTGTAGATCTACTAATATAGACTCTAAGTTCAGCTGACAGCACCTAGAAGGGAATGAATGGTGCTAAGAACCTCTCTTCAGTTATTGACACTTAACTCTCTGTCTCAGTGGAATAAAATTCAGTCTCTCAATGCCAAGTAAAATGGTATAGATTGTTTCTCTAATCTGAAAAAGCCTGGTCTACTGAAAATGAATTAGTTCTCTAGCAACTCCAGTTCAGAGAGACATGGAATATTACTCTCACAATTTTTTTTTTCTTTGAAACTTTCAGTATCATTGTATTCACATTTTGGGACATGAGCAGGGTTTGGGGATAAGTTACCACAAAATGAAGGAACTTGAAAAACTGGATGGGCGACTGTCCCTGCTGAGCAATCTCTTGGGTGGGTTTTGGGGTTTGACCCTCTTGCATTCTCCCCACACTTCCCTAATGCATCCTTTTATATTGTTCATTATATGCTATATATGTATTGTGTATTATATAAAATAATGAAAAGATAATAATCATTAATTATTTTAATTAGTAACCTCTGTCTTCACATTGCATACTTCAACTTGTTCCCTGACCTCTGCCAGGGAGTAACCAATTACTTTAGTATGGATGACAAGAACAATTCAGCCTCAGAGGGAGAAATGCACACATGATATAGTACAGATGAACTGATGAGAAATGAATAAATGCACAAATTTAAGAACAAAATAATAAAACATTTTGATAGCATCTTCAATGCATGAAACACTAGGGATATCAAAAAACTTTTGTGAAAAGGCTTGTGTCACTATGAGCAGGTAGTGTAATTATATATATGGTAACTGGAAAGTGGATGGAAAAATAATTTTGATTTATTTAGGATACCATGTAACTTTGAGGCAAAGCTGGCTGTAGAAGCACTGCAGCACATATGTCCACAGCTACACTCTGAATCCTCCCAGAAATGTTCTGTGATGAAAAGGCAAACTCCTCTATTTGAATTACTTGGGATCAAAGCAGGGGTGTGGGTTTTTTCCCCTGTAGCTATTAAATATTGTCATCTATCATTGTTAGAAGTACTTAATGACACTTTGAACATAATTTATCACTCAGTCTAAAGCAGTAAAAAATCCTTAATCAGAAAGCCCAGATGGGAGGCTAGCACCTTTCAGACTGAACTGTATAAGCGAGTTTGATGTAAGAACATATATTTATTTCAACAATGTGATTCCTAAAGGTTTTTGGCTTACTAAGATGGTGGTGGTAACTGGTGTACTTAAAGGATAAGACTAAAACATAGCAGCTACCTTGTTCTATATAATGATAACTGTCCTTTGCCAAGTCATACATGTGTGAGCTGTATGGTAGCACATACTGATTGAATCTGTAGAAACCCACATTTCCGTGTGATCAGCCAGCTGGCACAAGTATCTTCATGTCTTCTACACTTCACTATTTAGAAGTAACCATGTCCTAATAATGAGAAGCCCTTAGGCTCCAAATAAATATGGACTGTCCTTTCATTACAAACTAGGGTAACAAACCATGGTGTGCTGTGCTACCCTTCTAATACTTTTCCTTGCTTCCTTCATGACTTTGGAGTTTCTGTGAGATGGAGAAGGAGATCCAGATCTGAATATGGGTGGTGCTGATGTGGGCAGAAAGAGCTAGTGGTGATGCGGAGCACACTACAGAGGTGACATAGTTCCTAGGATGGGGAGAAGGAGCAGAAGGGAGCAGGACTCACTGGAGCCAACATATAGTAGTTTGTATTGAGCCACCTCTAGCAGGTATCTGAAACTCATTATGGAAAGGACTATCAATGGTTTAACTCCTGTGACCTTGATGATCTGGGATGATACCAAGCACATGCTTAGTGGGTGTGTTCTAATATAATCCTGAAGATGCTTCTCAGGGGACACTATCTGAGCAGAATAGTTTGCAATTGCCCAGTTGTCAACCTTTTGCAGCTAGGAAGCCTTGGCATGACAGACAGAAGAGGGATGAGACCTCTTACAGAGAACAAAGATGAATCCCTGGGGCCCATGGTTTCAAGTTAAAGGAGAAATGACATTTCATTGCACATACTTATACAAATACCTAAGTTAGATTCTGCCAGTAGATATTGTGACTTTCTTTCTTTCCACATTTGTTTAGCTATATCTGTCCTAGATGCATGGTGAAGATTACCAGATTGGTCTTTACTCACTCACACCTGAGGAAGCATCTCCACATTTTTCCCACGGAATTTAACAATAAGATCAAGTCTGAGGCGCAAAGGATATTATGATAATGAGCCAACTATATGATCAAGTATATTCAGAAATTCCTTATACACATGAGATGCCACTTTGCCTCCTAGCTGCTATAACATGATTACTGCATTACGACTCTTTAATAACATAGTGACAGCGAGATCAATGGTACCTGTAGGTATCTTTATCATTTAAACTCCACGGAGTTCGGATGTCTACCTGCTCTCCAAATAGATGGTCTCCACATGGATTTTTAATATTTTCTACTTCTTGTATCATTTATTTTTTAATCTAAAAATCATTAGAGTTATAAAAGTTACAATCCTTTCCTTTTCTGTGCAAACCAGTGAAATAGTATTTTTTCCATTTGGCTGACATTGCTGATCACAGAAACTGAGGGCGCTCTGTTTTGCTTAGGTAAGGGTTTATTTGAGACCCTGTAGAGTTCATGGTGCTTCCCTAACTCTTGCTAAAAGCAAGCAATGTGTTTCTGCCTGTACCTGTCACAGAGGAACTGAGCTGGACTTGCATGTGGGCAATGGCAGATGGCCAGTAGCGTTCAGCAGCTGTGGAGCACCCATCGTGCCAGCAAGTTTTGACTGGTCCTTGTCACCTCCTGCTTCTGCCTTGCTGCAAAGTGAACTTGCACTGATTCAGTTGTTAACTAGCTTGCATTCATGTTGCATTCCTCTGTCTTTCTCTCCTTTAATTAAGCTAAAAACTCTTTCAGGCAAGGATTTGATTTCCCTATGTTGTTTTATGTCTGGCATAGCCTGACCCTGTTCAAAACTGAGACCTTCTGTCCTTTTACAACTACTGCTACTGGTATTACTACAAAAAAATCAATGGCATCATTAGAAAATAAACCTCCTGTGTGTTTTAGTGCAGCTGACACCCAGCTGATACATAGCTATATTAAGCCATAGTAATATCATACTTATATGTCCTTGTTAGTGCTGGTTGAATGATAATATGAACCTTGATTCTCAACTGCTTTTATGAATTTCCCTGGTGAAGTGAGTTTGCTCTTGTTCAGAAATCAGAATAGGTTATCAGAGTTATCTGTGAACGAATGAAATTGAACTACCTTCTCTGCCTTACCGGATTCTAAATTCTGAAGTATAACAGCTACGTCAAATAACACTACTGTTGACTAAATAGACATTGTTGGTAACAGGCAGCTAATCATCAGAGCAGAAGCATTTAGTGAATGTGCTTATTCAATTGCTCTTTTTATTGTATTATGACTACAGATTTTAGAAAGAAGAAATTGCATACTCTTTCAGATTGACTTCAGGCTTTGGATGCCCAACTTTTCTTCACTTACCTGGTGGTTGGAATTGCATCTCATTATATACGCATCGCTGCTTCTGTCCCAAAGGAGGTAATAGTCATCTCATGTATCTTCCCTTCCATGTTATCCAGTCACAGATGTTTTCTATCCTACTGATTGACAGGTCCATAAACAAAGGTGATTGATTGCTGTATGTAACCTGTTCCCAACCTTTTGTAATATAAAGTGGTGATAAGTAGGCAGCTAAGTTGAAAGGGATGCCCTTAAATAAGTGACCTGACCCCCAAAGACTGAAGTGCACTGGTCACTTCTTGAACTGCATGATTCAGTTTTTCATTGATTGCCTTCCGAGATATTTAATTTTTTGCTATCAGATATTGGTAGCTATAGTTTTCTACTCTAAATATCCCCTACACAGGCCAAGTAGGCCTATCTCACATCTGTGATTTTTTTCCTGCTCTACAGGATTTAAGTATTTAAGTATAAGATTTTTTTTTCAATGACTAATGTTATCATTATGTTCTAATGTCATTCTACTAATGCTGCTTTAATTTACTTCCGCTTGTTCATCAAACAGAACAGGTTTTGATCTGCCAATGCTGGCTTTACTTTCATCTTTCTGCTTCCAGCAAGACCTATGCCTGGGCTGAGGGGAGTTAAAAATCAGCCCAACAAATGCAGGTTCAGACATTTCCCTTTCCGCCTCTCTACAGAAAAGCAGAGTGGGGATGTCTTAGCCCACAGTTCCTGAAGAGGATCCTGGCTCAGACAAATTTTTCATAGCTGAGCACAGAGACATGGGGCTCTTCATGCACTGAATAACCCTACCACAGTCACAGTGTGCAGCCCTCGTATGGTAGACTTCGGTGGGGCATTCGTTCGTTATGAACCCATCCAGTGATGAACCCAGTTCAGCACCAGACCCTGCTCAGGGCAGTGCTTTAATGGTGCATTTGGTAAAGTGTGAAATGATTTCTAAAAGTGCAAGAGAGAAGAAAATGTTGCTAAAGTGGAGAGCAGTGAAGTCTGTAACACCTCTTCCATCTATGATTGTAAAAAATGTGTGTGTGTATATAAACATATATAGTCAGATAGCCCTGTGGTCTGAAGACTGTTGTGGAAAGGACTTCTGTCCCATCATCTGTTGAGAAACTGAAGGATAAGGCCAAATAAACAACCCTCTTCTGCTTAGGTGATGACCATGCAGTGCGAATGTTGCACTTGTTTTGGTAAAAATTCTTTCTGTTGTGAGGAATGGGGCTGTAAAGTTTTGCCTCTTTGATGAGAAAATACAGTCAAAAAGCACTTTATAGGCCTTTAGAGAGGGGAGGTGGCTGGATTGAAGAGGGTTTCTGTTGTCTAATTATTGGCTTTCCAAATTTAATTTTGTGTTCCTTTTCCTCTTCATGAAACCATTTTTGTTTCATACTTAGAACCAGACGTTAAGTTGTGCCTGTAAAATCCCCGTTTGGGGAAAAGTTTGATATTGTATGATTTCTGGGTGGATGTTCAAGCTATAACATTTTTACTAACTTTCAAAGGAATTTATCAATATTTGAACCAGGCTTTATTTGCTGTCAGCACAACTTGCCTAATAGGTTGTATGTGTATCTGTAAATAAACTGAGCTACATAATAAAAAACATGAATGTGTTTATACTGACACAGCTAGGCAGGATATAGATGAGAACAAGATGTTGTTCCTGCCCAACATATTTGCTATTTAATTTCATAAAAAGTGATATGAAGATGGGGGAAGGGCTGTCTCAATGTCAAAGAATGACAGAAGGTAAGTAGACATGATGTGAAGAGGTATTTGGGGTTTGGAGTCCAATCAGATAAAAATAAAAAGTCGAATATTCGGGAACTGGGCTACCCAGACTGACAACAAGCCTTTGCACAGGGGAGGAGGAACAGGTTAATGGAGCATGCAGTGCTATATGCACTACCACCGTTTCAAAATTGCCATTCTGTGGTACTTTATCTTAGAGATTAGAAAATCAATATTTACTTAAATATATGGTGCATTGCTAGCAGATAAAAGTAGAGCAGCGTTTTTTCCCTTCTCAATAGGAGGTGACTGGTAATTAGTCATTTGGATGGAATTAGGGGTGGGAAATCTATGACCACATCTTCTTCAGGCGAAGACTTGTAGGTCTCCATAACCAAGTGACAGATAATAACGAAGATTCGTTTCTTTGTAGCTCGTGAATCCAATTAGTAAGAGACTGTGGCATCATCAGCATTCTTCAGAGTCCAGTGAGAGGAAAACTCTGCCCTGTGGGGAAGTACCTTTTTAAAATGAAGTGCTAATAAAATATTCCATGGTAAACACATTTTCTTGCTCATAGAATCTCAGGATAGATTAATTGGTGCTTGTATGGACTTTTAGGGCTATATACTTTTAGTACTGAGTTCGCAATGGTTATCATAATCTAATCATAAAAATTTAAATTAGACTTCTAACAGTGAACATTTCAATCCAAGATAGCTGGAAAATAGCTCCTCTGCAGTATTCTTAATTTGCTTAAATAAATTTGTCAGCATTATATATGTGCTATGCAATTACTTTAGGTAATATATTATTACTACTTCCTTAATATATTATAGTGATATTAAGTGTATTTTTGCACATTCATAGCTGTGCATAACAACCATAACAACCACTAAGAAATGATGTGATAGGACATTGGCTGTCAATGTACATTTCCCATTTGGAGCCAAGAGACATGGCAGCATAATGGATTTTTTCAGAGTTTAATGAGTTCTTGTGAAGTTCAAGGTAAAACACAGAAGTACTGGCTCTCAGGAAGCTGGGTCTTGCATGTAAGTGGTTTGGGTGAGGGAGAGTTTTCTGTATACCTACAGAGGCAAGTTTTCCCTGATTCTTTCAAGCTCATCTGCAGAGAGTGAGATCTCAAAGGACCTTGCACAGAACTAAGTTGAGTCTGACAAGGGGAAGAGTGACAACCTATACAGCTAAATGCTATAGGCCACATAACTCTAAGTTATATTTATGGATAGGCTACTCTGCAGAAGCCTTTTATAAACCAAAACAAATTAAAGGACATGTCTAGAGAGAATATATTAACGTAACTGCAGTCAGAAGTAAGGTTTTGTCTGAGCATGGGATAAGCCTTAGCAGAGATGCTTTGTAAGGATAGGTCTTACAATAGTTTGTGATGTAAAAGCAAAGGGAAAGCAGGGTTATCATGGAATGAGGAGCATATAAAATACAAGATACTGCAGACAGAGGAGCTGAAGCTGTAAATTCTTCAGGCACCACCAAAGTGGACATGAGAAGTGCCCTTGTGAGTCTGCCTCCAACAGTGGTGTCAGGAGATGCTATCACATCCACAGGTTTCTGTGGCAGGCTTTCCTTATGTAGAGCCTGTGCTCTTTTCCCCAAAATAGCTCTTGTTCATGTGCTCAGTGATCTTATTCCTTATTATAGGCTCTACCATGTTGTGTCGTGTGGAGGTGAGTCACTGGTCAGTAGTTCCTGTTCCCGCCAGAGCCGCTCTCCAGCCAGGAGGCACAGTGGCAGCTGGTGCACTGCCGGTCCTCTGGCACGTGGCTATTTGCAAAGGCACATTACACTCTTTGGCCAGCACTTCTGCAGTTTCGCATTTGAGCTCCTTCAAGACTCATGGGTTAACGCCATCTGGTCCCAATGATTTACTGAAATCTAATTTGTCTGCTTGGTCTGAGACTTCTGCATAATTACTCCAACTTCATCTCACTCTTCTGACCAATCTGCTGCAAAGGTGTCAGGTCTTGAAATCTCCCCATCATCTTCAACAATAAAAAACAATGCAAGGAAATTACAGAACTTCCCTGTTGTTCCTGTATTGTCCCCACATGCTCCTTTTACACCTTTGCCATCAATCAGCTGTAGCACTTCCCTGGTCTGATTCTGACTTTAATGTGCTTGAGGGAGTACAGTAGTCTAAGAAGAGCAAAGCACTATTCAAGTTCTCTTTTAATTGTCAGTATTTCCTCTTAACATTCGACCTGCCATGTTTTATGGGCCTTTCTGTTCTCCTTATTTGAACCAACTTCCTATTACTTGAATACCAGCCAATTTGCTAGTCTCCTTACCTGTCCTATTGAGCTATGCAAGTTATTTTCTTGGACTGCTTTGTCTTTTTGAATTATGACAAATATTTTCCCTCCATTTCTAATGTACTAGTTTTGGATATTCTTCAGGCTTCTTATAGTCTTTCTGCTTTTTTTGGACTGCTCTCTGCCACTCTCATGCCCTCCACTCTGTCTGGTTTGACTCATTTTTATATAGTTCCATCTATTCAAGCTGAATACCCATGTGCAGTATATTGTTGTTCTGCTTTCTCTGGCTGCCATGTTAAACATGCTACAGTGTGACTTCTCCATGGATAACTCATCAGCTAGGTCCTGTGCACAACTAAAGATCAAGTCCAGAAGGAGGCCATCTTTTCTTGTGTTTTTTAAGACCAACAGTTCTACATTTGTTGCATCCAAAAGAGTTATCTTGCATCACAATGAGGTATGGCTGCAGTTCATAGGTGGGTAGCTGAAATCTGCTATTGCTGCCTCTCCTAAATGTACAGTTTCTCTAATCTCATGTAACACTTCTGGGTCACTGCTGTCATCCTGTTTAGGGTGCTGGTTGTGCAATCCAAGCAGTACATGCTGCTATCAGGGATTTGCACCTGAGAGGAGTCCATAAGACTTTTTTTGTCATAATATTTTAATACTGTTACACTTAATATTATCGATCACACACAGGCCGCTACCCTGCCTTTATGTCCTACTGCATTCTTCCTGTAAGGTTGGTTGCTTGATAACACGGTATCCCGCTGGTTTTCCTCCTCCACTGTGTGTCTGAGACGCCTATTACATGAGGTTTGTCATTCGATCTGAGCATTTTCACAGAATCATAGAAGAGTTTGGGTTGGAAGGGACCTTTAAAGGTCATCTGGTCCAACCCCCTTGCAATGAGCAGGGACATCTTCAAACAGATCAGTTTGCTCAGAGCCCCGTCCAACCTGGCCATGAATGTTTCCAGGGATGGGACATCTAACGCCTCTTTGGGCAACCTGTTCCAGTGTTTCACCACCCTCACTGTAAAAAAATTTCTTCCTTATATCTAGTGAAAATCTACCCTCTTTTTAGTTTAAAACCATATACTCCTCCTATCACAACAGGCCCTGTTAAAAAGTCTGTCCCCATCTTTCTTATAAGCCCTTTAAGTATTAAAAGGCTGCAATAAATTCTCCCCAGAGCCTTCTCTTCTCCAGGCCGAAGAACCCCAACTCTCTCAGCTTTTCTTCATAGGAGAGGTGTTCCATCCCTCTGATCATTTTTATGACCCTCCTCTGGACCTGCTCCAATAGGTCCATGTCCTTCCTGTGCTAAGGGCTACAGAGCTGGACACAGTACTGCAGGTGGGGTCTCATCAGAGCAGAGCAGTGGGGCAGAATCACCTCCTTTGCACTGCTGGCCATGCTTCTTTTGATGCAGCCCAGGATACAGTTGGCTTTCTGTGCTGCGAGAGCACATTGTCAGTTCATGTCCAGCTTTTCATCCACCCATACCACCAAGTCCTTCTTGGCAGGGCTGCTCTCAGTCTTTTCATCCTGTATAGATAGCAGGGGTTGCCCCGACCTGTGTGCAGGACGTTGCACTTGTCCTTGTTGAACCTCATGAGGTTCACACGGGCCCATTTCTCAAGCTTGTCCGGGTCCCTCTGGATGGCATCCCATCCCTCAGGTGTGTCAACCACACCACTCAGCTTGGTGTCATCTGCAAACTTGCTGAGGGTGTACTTGATCCTACTATGTCATTGATGAAGATATTAAACAGTACTGGTCCCAATATAGACCCCTGAGGGACACCACTTGTCACTGATCTCTATGTGGACATTGAGCCATTGACCACTACCCTCTGGATGCGACCATCCAACCAATTCCTCATCCACTTAACAGTCCACCCGTCAAATCCATATCTCTCCAATTTAGAGAGAAGGATGTTTTGGGGGACCGTGTCAAAGGCCTTACAGAAGTCCAGATAGATGACATCTGTAGCTCTTGCCTTGTCCACTGATGTAGTCACTCCATCACAGAAGGCCATTAGGTTGGTCAGGCAGGACTTGCCCTTGGTGAAGCCATGCTGGCTGTGTCGAACCACCTCCCTGTCCTCCATGTGCCTTAGCATAGCTTCTAGGAGGATCTGTTCCATGATCTTCCCAGGCACAGAGCTGAGGCTGACAGGTCAGTAATTCCCAGGGTCCTCCTTTCTACCCTTTTTAAAAATGGGTGGTGTTTCCCTTTTTCCAGTCACCAGGGACTTCACCTGGCTGCCACAACTTTTCAAATATCATGGAGAGTGGCTTGGCAACTACATCAGCCAATTCCCTCAGACTCTGAGATGCATTTCGTCAGGTGCTGTAGATTTATGTATGTTCAGGTTCCTCAGGTGGTCACAAGCCTGGTCTTCTCTTACAGTGGGATGGACTTTGCTTCCCCAGTCTCTGTCTTGCGGTCCGTCCACTTGAGAGGTGTGAGAAGAGAGATTGCCAGTGAAGACTGAGGCAAAGAAGTTGTTGAGTACCTCAGCCTTCTCCTCGTCCATTGTTACCAGTTTGCCAGTCTTGCTTGTCAAGGGGGGTACGCTTTCTTTGACCTTCCTTTTCTGGCTGACATACCTGTAGAAGCCCTTCTTATTCTTTGCATCCCTTGCCAAGTTCTGTCTGTGTTCTGCTCCTTTGTCCCAGAGGGCAGTTTCCCAGAGGGTCCTATCGACTAACTCCTTGAGCAGCTGGAATTTTGCTTTCCTGAAATTCAGGGTCCTGACTTCACTCTTTGCCTGACCCATATCCCTCAGGACTGCAAACTCCACCAGTGTATGATCACTGCAGCCCAGGCTGCCTCCAATCTTGACGTCACTGACGATTAGCTCACTTGTGTTGGTGACCAACAGGTCCAGTATCGCATCTGCACTGGTAGGACTGTCTATTACCTGACTTAAGAAGTTATCCTCAATGCATTCCAGGAGTCTCCTGGATTGCCTATAGCTCACCATGTTACTTTTCCAGCAGATATTGGGGTGGTTGAAGTCCTCCAGCAGGACGAGAGCCCACGAGCATGATTCCTCCTGTAGCTGGAGTAAGAAGGCTTCGTCAATAGGCTCCCCTTGATCAGGTGGCCTGTAGTAGACACCAACCACAAGATTCTCTTTGTTGCCTTGGTCTGTGATTCTTACCTAGAAACTTTCAACCTGCTCGTGGCTATTCTTCAGAGACAGCTCTTCACACTCTATCCATTTCTTGATGTAGAGGGCAATGTCTCCACCCCTCCTACCTCGCCTGTCCCTTCTGAACAGCCTGTAGCCATTGATAGCTGCACTCCTGTCATGGGATTTGTCCCATCAAGTTTCAGTAATGGCAACTAGGTCATAGCTTTCTAGCAGCACAGTGGCTTCTGACTCAGTCCTGTTTGTTGCCCATGCTGCGTGCATTGGTGTAGAGGCACTTCAGCTAGGCTGTTGGCCATGTCACCTTCGTAGAGGAACACCCCTTAATCCTTTTGAGGTATTTCACTGGTGCTTCCCTGGTGGCTCCTATTACCTCAGGAGCCCCTGGCTCATCTCTGTAAGGCTTCAAGTGTGCTGCAGTGTAGCCAGCACATCTCAGAGCAACAGGCTGAGTGCCTTCGTTAGCACCCCAACCCTCTAAAGTTGGCATGTCATCCCACAGCTTGTCGCGGGCAAGCCTGATATTATCCCCCTCCCCCTTCAAGTCTAGTTTAAAGCTCTGCCAATGAGCCCCGCTAGCTCATAAGCAAAGACCCTCTTCCTCCTTTAAGAAAGGTGAATCCCACCTGATGCCAGCAGGCCTGGTGCTGTGTAGGCCATCCCATTATTGAAAACCCCAAGTTTTAGTTCTCCCTTCTTTTTGTTTTTATGCTTTTAGCACTGGTGTAGAAACATTTGCAAGTTCTTCACCCTGTCACCTGAATCTGGCATGCACCAGCAAAATGGCATTGTAGGTGGTCTAATTCACCTTCCCTATTTATTGTGTTTATGCAGCAATTATTCTATTATTTTTCTCAGAGGTACACTGAGCATTAGCCACAACCACCCTGTAGGTCACATAAGTCTGAAATAGGTGCTCTTATGCTGTCAGCTTTTCCTCTGCTCCCACTGTAAGCACTCCTCCCCACTGTATTGAATTTTAGTGCTAGCAGCCTGGCTCTATTATGATTAACGTACATCTAATTCTTCTTCTACAGGTTTCCCCAGCTCCTAAGATGCCTAATTCCTTCACTGCTATACTATCATCTCATTCATTCACAGAGACTGTGGTTGTTTGCCTGCATCTTTGGTCTCATGTGTGGAGCTGGCAGTTTTGCAGAGAATGCTACCAATAAGGTCCTGGACTTCTGTGTCTTACCTGGCGCCCCAAATTTAGTCTCCAGAACACCCCCCTTGGGTCCCGCTGCACCAGTGGTAGCAACATGGACCATGACAGTTCATTTTGTGCACCCCAAGTACATGTGGGAATCTCATGGGATCTGCTAAAATTGCACTCCCATGGGAGCATGTCAGCACAAGGGGTGACACAGCTGAGGTGGGAATCATTTGAGCACACCATAGGCTTCATGTAGGAAACTTTGTTCTGTATGTTGCTTCAGTTCAACCCTCCTCACCTCAAGAGAACAGACCAGTCAGGACAAGTTACTGCTCACACTCCATGAACAAAACTTGGGCAGATAATCCCTGTTCATCTATGCTATGAACAGGGAATGGCTTTTTTTTTCGGAAGCTTGTGTTAGTTTAGCTTCTTCTTTGAAGGAGTGATTAGTATTGCTCTTACTCTTATTTTAATAAAAGTAGTTATCAGTATGTTAGAAATACCCAAGAATATCAAAGAAAACAACCACCTCCCCCCCGCCAAATAAGCAGCAAGGTGATATGCTGCTCCTTCTGCTCTCTGCAGTACAGGCCCTAAGAAGAAACTCTGCTGTTCACTGCATTCCCTTAGTCACTCAGCCACTACCTGTTAACCTCACCTGGGTCTGGGCAAGGGTTGCCTCCTGATCAGGATCAAAAAGAGCACCATCCCAGTCCCGTTTGCACTCCACTAACATTCCTCTGAATAGCAAACACACAGCAAATCCTCAAAGCAGCCTCAGCTGTGGCAGGCTGCACTTGCAAACATGCCCAAAGTCCTGGGCCACCACTTAAAGAGCCCTAACCATACAACCCAAAGCTCCCTAAACTCGTCTTGCTTCCCAGGAGCCAGTCCCCAATTGCTCTCTCTCCTCCTGCCTCTCTCAGGAGAAACTGCTGTCCAGAATTTCCTACTCGCTCTCCTCTGTTTTCTGTGCTTACCCATCTGTTCTGCTACTACAAGTGTGATGCTTGCTCGGGGTCAGGGCTATGGTACTCGTGTGGATCTCAGCACCTACTTTCAAATTTCTCATATATTCTAGAAAACAAAAGCTTTCTGGTCATCAGAGGTATTAAACCTTCATTTATTTACATTATGTGCATGGATGCTCAACATCTTTAAGCTCAGGCTGTTGTGAATGCCTGTCTTTGATTCAGAATTGTTGATTAACATACTGACAGGAGGTTGTTGCCTTTGAAACGCATATGCATCTCCTGATAGTGCCATTCGACTGGACTACCACCTGCACTACATATATATAGGTAGGCTTGGTGTCATGAAACAAGACAAGACATGCAGATCAGTTTGCATCAAATATTATTATTAAATGTAAATCTAGACAGTTAAGTAGATAATCTGTGTTAATGAATATATTAAATAAGTCCTCAAGGAGATAAATACAAAAAGCAGAGGACTGCAATGACCCTTTGCAGTCTCTTCTTCTCCCTGCCCTTTAAACATGCATCACTGTTTCTTTTCACAGGCTTCATTAAATTAGTTCTTCATTAATTGTGAAGTTTCCTTCCTTATTGTCTGTTTCAGCCTTGTGGCTTCTAGTGCTGACACAATCATCTAATAATAGAAATGCTGATCGCTGTAATCTCAGGTGCTGGAAAAGTCCCACAGGTCAAATTCACCTTTGGTGTAACCCTAAAGTTTCCCAGGGACAAGTCTGACACCTTGCATAGCAGTTCATCTAGTTACCAGCCCTGCACATGCTGCTGAAAGGGAAATCTGATTGTTCAGATCATGGGTTCCAGAAGTGTTACAGTAAGTTGCCTCTTCTTTCTTGAGCTATGTGTTCACTATCTCCCAGCCAGTATAGCTGTTCTGCCATTAAAAAAGCAGCTGGAGTAGGTAGTTTTTACCATGCATCCTAATACTGTTTTTAAAAGCTGCATTTATTTGCTCGGTGTCTCTCTGGTGCTGAGATAGTGAGCATGCATAATAGTATGGGGATGAACCTTTCAAAGTTCGTATCTGAGAAGGTTTACACAATCAAAATGAAACAGGCATTTTTTTTCCTCTTTTCAAATTCTGACATTGTAAAAAACAAGCAAGTTACAGGTATGTGCTGAATTATAACATTTTTTTCTCACCCTGATTTTAGTAACTATATTTGATCTGAATTATAGCCTGTCATTGCTGCCTACATTCACATAACACCAAATTTTACTGTATTCTCATATGTTTTGCTAAAAGCAAAACTGATGGATTAATAATCCAAATTTGGAGGCTAGGCACACCTTCTTCAAAATGGTTAAAAGGGTAATCTAAGTCAGTTTTGATGGAGAAATAACTTCTTAAAAGATCTCAGAGAAGGTGTAGCTGCTGTCACATATAGGTGACATTAAGAAAATTTCAAGACAAAATATCATGGGTATGATTAACCCCTTCTTCCACTAAGAGAAAATTGGAGGAAAGGATTATATCTCATGATTTAGGTATGGAAAAGTTAGATTTATACAAGATTCTTCATTTGTCTGGGTAGAGAAATCAATGTCTTCATGACTCATCTTATCCAAAGACAGGCATCTAAACCAGACCAGTATTGCCCCATGGAGGTGTTTTTTCCATCCACTGACTATGCAAAATCTGGTGCAGCTAGCTCCATTTTAGATAGCTAATACATAGACTTCGGAAGTGGGATGAGATGAAGATACTCTCAGATCCCTGAGGGCACCGACAGGTTCCACAAGCTCTCCCCGCTCCCCAGGGGGTGGTGGCTGTGCTCAAGGCCAGCCCTGGCATGGTGCAGCGTAACCTGGGGTCCAGCTGCTGTCCCTGCCCATGCCATGCCGCAGCAGTGCCTGTGCCTGGCCATGTCCCATCCCCACACTGGCCCTCCCTAGTGTCACCTCAGGCCTGCCCATAACTGCAGGCTCATTTGGCTGGTGACCCTGGTCACCATCCCCGTTCCCTCTCTGGTCTTCTGGCTGGGTGCTGTGGGATGATGCTCTAT
Source organism: Theristicus caerulescens (assembly GCA_020745775.1). Classification (NCBI taxonomy): domain Eukaryota; kingdom Metazoa; phylum Chordata; class Aves; order Pelecaniformes; family Threskiornithidae; genus Theristicus; species Theristicus caerulescens. The sequence goes on along the minus strand of CM036559.1, from coordinate 120,058,044 downwards.
TGGGAAGGGCCATCACCCTTGGCCCCTGACTTGACTGCCCTTGCCCCACAGCTGCTCCTGTACACCTATCTTAGGTTTCTAAAACACATTCATAAGTGTGTGCGATGCAAAATCACCATTGATATAAAGCAGGGAAAAGTACCACAATTGTAATGCTAAAATATGTCCAGTACAACTTAGATATGCCTGGTTAGAAATGGCGAAGTCTTGCTCTTGGGAAACCTGGCCCTTGAACAGGTCACAGAAGGTGGACATCCAAAATCAAATCACTGTAACTATTCTGTCATTTCTGAAAAGTTTTGGCCTATAGAAACAGAGAAATAAAGTTACTAGCAGTTGCAAGTGGTTAATACCTCTGAAAAAAATAAACCACTGAGGCTGATGCTTAAATATGAATTTTTGTTCCTAAATTTAGACAGCCATTTTTGAAAATGTTGGCTAATATACATATGACCTAAATAAGTGTCCTGATTTTCAGAGATGCTGAGACTTTCGGCTCTCATTAAAATCAATACCTTGAATAATAACTGCTACTGTTTTGCAGAATTCTTTTGGATGCTGAAATACGTATTTGTATCTTTAAACCTAAGGCATGTAATCATGATCTTATGTGTGCTATTTATTCACAGGCATGTGAATGTGTGGGTTTTTGACGTGAAGGACTTGGGCTGTGACTTATTAAATACATCCAACCTAGAGAAAATGAGTTGAATCTAAGCAGAAAGACAGGAGAGAGAGAAGCTATGTGGGGTGGAACTTTAATTTTCTCTCTTGGGTACCCCAAACAGTACTAAAGAAAGTTTTCAAATTCCTTAGAAACTTTCCTTTTGCTATTGATTTGGATGGAAATAGGAGCTTCACTGACTCTCTTTAAGTGAAATTGAGAGACAAAGCTGAACCTTTCTTTCTCAAAAAGCTTTAATCCATTACCTATATGTTGTATACAGTTAGAAGTCCTTACAGTACTAATTGTGTGTATATACAACGGAAACAATATAGACTGGACATTAGGAAGCATTTCTTTACTGAGAGGGTGATCAAACACTGGAACAGGCTTCCTGGAGAGGTGGTCAGTCAGCCTGTCAGTGTTTAAGAGGCACTTGGACAATGCCCTTAACAACATGCTTTAACTTTTGGCCAGCCCTGAATTGGTCAGGCAGTTCGACTAGGTGATCACTGGAGGTCCCTTCCAACTGAAATATTCTATTCTATTCTATTCTATTCTATTCTATTCTATTCTATTCTATTCTATTCTATTCTAAGAGTAGATTAAGAATATGCCCATCTTTGTAATCTAGCTTTCCTTTTTAGTTTATTATCTAACTGAAAAAAAAATACTTACATTTACCATGTTTTTTAAAGACCAAGTGAAGGTCTGAAGTTTAAATGCTGAGAGGCCCTTATTGTTACAATGCAGACATGAACAGTGACACTTCAATATTTGTAATATTCAATTTTTGCTAGATAAACACTAAAAGAAACCAGAAGACAAAAACATCTGTTACAGCCTAGGGACATACAGTGAAGCCGCTCAGTGTTACTGCTGGCACATCAACTAATCATACAGACATTGTTAAAACAAAGATTGTTTTTTAATCCTATAGAAGCATAGTATAATAAAAGCTTAAATAGCCTGCAAACATATTTGACATTGACATACAATGCCAATAAATAAGAGCTGTACAATAGACTGTGAGCTGCAGATGGATGAGCAGAAACGGAACTCATTGTAGTTTTCTATCAGCCACCTGCTATTTTTGAAGCAGGAAACAATAAAAATGACCTAGTGTTTTATTTTCTGTGGCAAAAGAAGTCTTTGGATTTTTTTAAAAAACATTGTAGGGAGATGAATATTTTATATTCATACTATTTGCAGCTCACGGAGCTCAGATGGATTAGAAATTATGCTGCATCAACTTTGATTCAAAAGGTCCTTGAAGATGAGCTGTGGGTATAATCTAGCACTGATAGAGGATTAGCTATTTTGAACAATAATGAATACCCTGCCCTTTATCATTAAATTTGATTTTGTTCACCAGTCCATGACAGAGCCTACAATTGGTATGTACATACTGCAATGTGTGGACAGAAATAAATTATTTTCATTAAATCCTTGGGACTAATCAAACAGATTGTCCTCAGTGACACCGAATAACTATGTTTGCATACATTCATTCCAAGATTTCATGTTAAGGCATCCTGATTACAGTAATTTCCACAATTGCCACTTGGAAAGATAACGGCATTTGCAGTAGATTGTAGGAGAGATAGGTACTCCCTAAATCAAACATTTTTGCTGGCATGAAACTGAGTTTTTCAACAGTACCCTTAGGATCTTTTTCTCAATGATGCCACATATTGGCAGCTTCAACTGATATAAGTTTAAACACCACAAGACTTCAGTTTGGGATAGTCAGGAAATTAATTCAGTGGGAACTGAGGAAAAAAACTGCCTCAATTTTTTACAAACTAAGAAAAGAGCACTCTTTCCTACCCCTTCCCATAATCTCCTTTGCCCTTGCACAAACAAAAGCTCAAAGATAGGTTATTTCTACTATATAAAAATATCAGATTTTTTTCTTTTTTTGTGGAATTTCTTAGGAGGAGTGGGGAACAAGCTTGTGTGAAAAATGTTTTACCAAACCCTTGCTAAGGGATGCCAGCACCTATTAACACACCTCCTAGGCCAAGTACTTTCCAGTGGTTATGACTTTTACCTTGGCGAGGATTAGGAAGTAGTCAGTCTTGCAGATAGAGGCCTTTGGCTGGACACTGAAGACCTTGATTATCTCACAGGAGCATCCCAGGTCCTGCATGGATAAGACTCGTATCCTCTGGCAGTGCAGGGGACATGCAGCCCTGAAACACTTCTGGCTGAGCAAGAATAAGTGAACAGGAATACTGTCCCTCTTGCAAACCCTAGAGAAGAGGGCATTTTAAGGTTTATGTGCTGTGTAGCACTCTATGTTCTGACTCTATCTGATAGCTTTCTCTGCAAGTCCCTATCTCTTTTTTAAATCAGTGATAAGAATGTGTAAGCATGTAATGCTTTCCACTGTATCACAGTGAATGACACGGGCAGAGGGATCCAAGTCCTGTAGGACCATATGCACAACTCTTAATATAGCACAAAACACAGTGAAATATTGTACTCATGACCATGGATTGCACTCTCTTGTTTTTTTCATTTCTTAGTAATAGTAGTAGCAGAAAAATATAAGATTGCAAGTTAATGGAGCATTAAAATAATTTTGCAGAGCAAAAGATATATTTTTTGCTTTCAAATTCAAAAATATTTAGACTGTCTTATTATATAAACCAATGAATCGGATTGTTTGAGGTCACTGCCAGTTGTTTTATTCAGACAAATGTGCTTAATGTTTAAATCATAGTAACACCAGAGGAAGTTGACTGCACTTTGCTGCATCTTTCACTGTCAAAACCTGGAATGAAACACACAAAAAGAGCAGAGAAGGTTTACTTTCCACATCTGCTCTAAGGACTTTATATTTTGTCATTACGAGAGTTATAATTGCATTGGAAATTTCTAAGAAGAAAAAAATCATGAGTCAAGGTCTTTCTATTTTACTGGCTTGTAATGTGTTGAAATTGGTCATTCTGGATGGTATTTATGTAGGGATTCAGACCTTTTAAGGGTTTTTGCTGATTGTGTGAGTCTAATAGAAAAGGGGTTTTAAATGGAAGGACAAGGCAATACATTCAATAGGTTTCACTCTATTGTGATAGCATGAGAGTGAGGCATCCATTCACCTTTCTCTTTCAGGCAATTGGAGCTTAAGCATATGGATAGTAGGTCTGATTGATTGCGAATCAGTTCTACTCTGCACCGAATTTGATCAGAATTACAGCTCTTAGAGACTGATTAGACTGAGAAATACACAGACATTCAGTGGGACTGCGAACTTGCTAATGCCTGTCTGCTGAGTGGGTGTACAAAACAAGAAGGCAAAACACACCTTCCTCCTTTGTGCCCAATAATCAAATTTATTCCTAATTATTGCATTCTTTCAAGTGTCGGATCATTCCTTTCTCAGGGAACTCTGTTTGGCAAGCTAATTTACAAATAGTTCAATCCTGTGTGATGTTCAGTGAATTCATCTCCGATAGGTTTTAGATTAATGCCATTACAGTATGTTATGCCAGTGGATATTCTGGAAGTGATATGTACTCTTAGAAACAAACTATATATGGACATTCTGGGTTTTTTTTTTTTAGTTGGGTTTACGCTTTTGTATCCTTGGATTAGTATTTGGCTACATTGAGTACATCTGTACAGGGCTCAATGAGAAGTATAAGAAGCTCCAGGAGTATCTTATGGCCTTTTTTCTATTTGATAAAAAATATGAAACTAAACACTAATAGTTCAGGTCATTGTACTTAAGTGAGTAACAGTGTATTTAGGAGTATAAGAAACACATAAGCAAAGTTGATTTTTAAAAAGATCCTCAGAGACTTGGCATGTTAAAACAAATCCTTGGGGAAACAGTTGCTGGGAATACATTATAGAAAAATGCTGATGGTGTCATTTTGCTATCTAGATTTCCCCTTTGTACACAGATGATACAACTGATGATAATGTAAGTAAGCGAATGGTTGCATTTGGTTCTCGGGGTGGTATTCATCTGACTAATTGGAGATGGCTACATCTGGACTATGCTTCCTTTACAGTCATCGCAAAGGAAGAGACACTTCTGAACACAATCCAATTCATCATTAAGTATACTGGTCAAATACATAAACAAAAACGGGTCAAATAAATCTTACCATAAGTGACCTAGTGTAGACATGAATTCATTTCTGGTCTATTCTTGATATGTACTGAAATACACATTCTGTCTGAAAAACTCACCCCAAATACTATTAAAATATTCTGGACGATTGACCTTAATTGATAAGTCTGATCTACTTCTGACACTGTCTCTGCTCTGAGCTGGGGATTGAACCAAATGACCTCGTAAGCTCCCTCCCAAGTTACATTTTTCTATGGTTCTAATATGATTTATGAAAATCAGGAAATTCAAAATGAAGTTTTAAAATGCAATTCAAACTTCTCCTCTCAGCTGTTCTCTTTACAATGTCACCTTTCAAACTAAAGCATTTAAAAATTTGTAGGCTAAGAAGTTATAAGCAGCTGATAGGCTTGACTGAGCAGGTTTGCTTTGTAAAGTATTTCTGTGGTTGAGGATGGTGAATACTGTTACGAGGAAAACCCTGTTGACACTGTGTTATTCAAGTTCTATATCCATCCTACCATGGTAATTATAATGGACCTGAGCCTGAACTTCTCCCTGTGGCAAAATTCCTCTTGAAAGAAGCAAGTGCTGCTGACCTTTATCCTTTAAGAGATTATATTGTCAAAATAATCTCATGCTCCTGCAAACAGCCTGAACTGAGCCTATGAAGAGTTTCAAAATACATGATTAATTCAACCTTAGAGATTTTAGCTGCTTGCTTACTCATACTAGAGTAGCACACAAGCTAGGAGATTAAAAGCTATGTTTCTTTACCTCTGTTAACATGACTGGGTAGGATGAGGGATCTGGAAACATAAATAGAAGAATTACTGCTAGCAAGGCATGCAGTTCATGCCAGTCCTGCTGGTGCGCATCCACCTGGGTTCCCAAAATGTACCAGCAGAGGACAGAACAGGTGTTACTTGTGACTTGGTCACCCTTCAGGACTTCTGGAGACTAAACTGAAGGTAATACAACTCTAATCTACCTTCACAGTCTTTCAAAATTTCTCAGCTGTAAGGCAACAAGTGAAATCAGATAATGAAAGCAACAAGGCATCATTTCTGCCTGAATTTATGATTGGAGGCTTTTTCTAAGATATGGCTTCTGGAATTGAGAGTCTGTATAAAACATGTCTCCCCAAACAAAAACAAATACAAACCCCTGAATATTAGCCAAGAAAAAAATTGCAGTATCTGTAAATCCTCCCATAGTGCCTTCGTTGACATGATTAATATTTGTCTCTTGAGGAAAAAAAAAAACCCACAAATACCAACCTGGCTCACCAGAGTCAGAGCCCTAAATCCTCTTGGTGATGTTCCACATCATGTCCTATGGATGATACTGAAAGTTTTCTGAATGACTACTTCTGTGAATTCTTTAATCCAAGTAATACTAAAACCGCAGTACTGCTGAAACAACTTTAGGTGAGGAACTTTGCCGGTAGAAAGAATTTTGCTGAATTTAGGTACAAAAGATTTTGGTGGCTGAGTCTGAGTTACTCACCCTAAGCTCCTTTCATTGGATCTATTTGAGATTCAATTTTAGGATGGCATGAACAGCTTGAATCAGTGGCCTACATATAAGCACTTAGTGCCCATTGAGATGCACAAGGGTCTCCTGCCAGGGTGCAGATCTACTGGTCATTTGAGAGATTCCCATCACCTTGTGTGTGATATCTTTGGAGAGTTCAGGTGGCACTGGAGTCTTATTTGTGGACAGTGAAAACAAACCCTATACCTCATGCCTGACCTAAAAAGAGCCAGGAATTAATAGGTCAAGTATTGGTGTCCATCAGTCAGGTGTCTAAATTGGAGAAAAAATTACCCCACGTTATCTTCTAGGAGACTGGCTTAAATAAGACCCTGATGTGAAAACTAAGCTTACTGAGTCAGGATTTGTTTTAATTGATAGTGTCTTGGCTATATCCTCTTAAAAATCTAAATGCTATTGATTCAAGTGGATTTAATATATCACTGGTGCAACATAATTCTTTTCAAATGATCCCCTGCTGCTCCCTCAGGAGCCTGACAAGCCAGCTGACAGAAAATCATTTAGTTGAGAAAGAGAATATTTAGTATTGCCTAAAGACTCAGCTCAGGTATTTATTTTAATACATGTTTTTAATGCTAAGAGTGATTGATAAAGGGGGTTGGAAGCAATGTTAAGGCTGCTGAATCTGGGGTGAATATGAGAAAAAGCATTTGCTTGGTGACTTATCTCTGAAGGTCTCATGTGCTGAGGGGAGGAGATAGAAAAGTTGAATTGTTGGTAATTGAACTTAGATAATTTCTTTTCAGTTCTTTAATGCAATGGCATTTGATTCCCCCTCCTCTCCTATTTGCTGGAACTATTGTAGCTCAGCCAGTATCAAAGAGCTGAAAAATCAATACAAGGCGCAATGTCTGTGAAAGGTCAGAAGTGAAAAAGAGTTCATTCTAATAATATTTTAAAGTCCTATGGAAAGGATATTTCATAAAATATTAAAAAATCAATTGAACTTTCATAAAACTTTAGTATCAATACTAAACAGGAGATAACTTAGCAAGGGAGGAGGTGTGAGTGGGGCATTCAGACTTGTACCACAGTTTCCCTTGTCTTGAACAGTTTTTGTTGCCCTGAATTGACTGGGGAAGAACACTGTCTTGGAAAGCTAGAGAGATCCCAACTTCCCTCCTGACAGAAATGTCTCTTTCTAATTTATTAGTTGTATGCATGCTGTAGTAATTTAAAATGCTGCAGTCTGCATGAGAAGGCTTCCTGCTGCCTCACCTTCTTTCAGTTCTAATGAAGTACATCAGCCCAGGAATAGAAAATTGCACACTTCTTAATCCATTGCTTATGTTTGACTTCATAAAATAATCTCATTTTGCTCAAAACTAATATATTTGGTTACTTCTCAAATGCAGTTCTGATTGTTAAAAAACTAATAACTAGAGGATCAGAAAATTTTGCTTAATTTCCAAATTAAAACCCCTTACAGCCATTGCCCATACAGTTTTGCAGCCTTTATATCATGGCAGTGATTTTCACAAACTACCCATATCTCTCCAGTTTGGATTTTATTCCTTTAGTTATTTGACAGTTAATAGAACATTCAAAGCAGCTGGTGGTCATTCCATTGGTTTCATTTTTTAGTGCTTCATTCACGTTTTCTTGGGCTTTGGCAAAAATAAATATTTTTCTTGTGCTATCTAAGCAGTGTCAGATTCCTTCTGAAGAGTCCTTCTGTCACTTTGGGAGTGGATTATTCTTAGAAAACACTTGATTTCGTCAGGAATTTTATACATGGAGGCTTATAGAAACAGTACTTTAAAATGTTTGGGAATACAAATGGGCACACAATTTCTCTAATTGAGCGTCTGTTATAATGGACACTCAGTCATAATGGGATTGCTGCAGATCATAACATGATCACCCCAAATCTTTCAGTAAAATCCACCTGCCAGGATTTTATCCAGGCTATAAGTTTCTTGCAGCTTGCTTGGTATGCTTTAAGCCAGCCAGAAGTCATGGCTTTGGTCTGCAAATATGATCTACAAAACTCTCGTTCAACTCTCTGGATAGATACTTGGAAAATTGTAGACATTCATTTTTCGTAGGTTAAACTCCCCAAACACAACAGAATCCACGCTGTCAGGGCTGAACATCACAGCGCCTGTCTTTCATCTTAGGTCATTCAAGAACCACAGACTACACATAATTTTGGCCAAGTAGTGCAAATGGGTCTAGTCCAAGAGGCAAACTCTGTGCATACCCAACAACTGACAGGAGTAACTTCAGCAGAAAACTCAGCAGTGTTGGCTGTTATCACTGGAAAATGCAAATGATGGTGGCCTTGATGCTGGAAATCATGTCTCAGTTGGGATATTCCAGCTGAATTCCCTTCTCTGCTTTCGTGGATTCAAACCCACATCACCTTACCAAGCTGTGGGAGGAACAGCTGGAAATGTCCAAATACCCAGTACCTCTTCAGGGGAGTAATATACTAAACAGACTTCTTTTGACCAATGGTAATGGTTCATGGTAATTTTTCTGAATTATACCTGAGTAAAAAATAAAGGATATAATCCATCACTCTGTCTGAAACATAACGGTACTTACCCTGTGAGTCCAAGCCCAGCCTGTCTGAGGGGCCCAACCCAAATACCCAGATCGGTCAGGAAGGTCCAGACTTTCTTGGGCAGACAATCTGTGAGGTATCATGGGCATGACATCAACTACATCATGCTCACCATCACTTTTCCTGCCTGGTACAGATACAGCGCATGATGCTGTGGGATTGTTCCCAGAACATGTTGTTGTTCAACGTGAGTCAGGATGCCAGAGTCCAAACCTAACTCAAGACCAGACCTTGCCTTATTATTGTTATCAGCAATTGTTGCCATGTTTGTGTTTTCTTATCATATTGATTAACAATTACAGTCACTTGCTTATTACTGTTTCCTAAAATTCAGTGACTTACTGATAAGATATTTAAAACTTGTTTTCTCTTAAATACTCAAAGGAGATAAAGGACAATTAGGAAGTCCTAATAGTCTCATTATTCCTCTGTGGCTTCTTTTAGGTACTTTTTTAGTGGGCTCTTCATCTTATATTAATGTCCACAAATCAATATATATATAGTATTTCAGATAACATAGAGTAGGCAATCAAACAGTAGTAAATGTGATTGAAATAGGATATAAAATGGGGAATTAGCTAATGGTTTAATTTAATTTATGCTCTGGAGTTGTCATTAAAGGAGAGAACATTTCAACCATTAGTGAATGAGCAAATATTTACTATATTTTAATGGGAAACTGATGGTACCTTACTCATTGATGCTTCACTTCCTGAATGATACTGTTATTTCTCTACCTTTTTAAAGTTTTCCAAGTCCTGGAACCTAGGTGGTAGAATTAGGTGATTGCATTTGAGAGATTTAAATCCTAAAAACAGATCAAGGATCAGATTACAGTGCCTTTCTGGGTTACCTTCCTGGACGTGTTTGGAAGAGCATCCCTGAAAAGATGGGATACTGTAATCAAAAGCAGAAATTATGGGCTGACTGAAAAATTTGCCTTGGGGGATGATCATTGCATCTAGTCTGTAGGTAGAGGAAACACACAGCTACTTTCCAAGAAGTCAAGTCATTGAGACGGCTGCTGTTGTGTGCATCCTGCCTCCATAATGCTGAGCCATGTAAGAGCAGCCTGCAATGTTCTGCCATGCTGTGAAACCGAGTGTCACACTTTTAATTAGCTCCAGATATCAACCATTTCAAACTATGGAAGAAAAATGATGAGAGGTATGCCATTTTCTGCAGACAATGATTCTGTTTCTAATAGCCTTACTTTTAGTGATAATGTCTGAAATCTGTCTGCTGTTAGGTGGAGTTGTATAACCGGAATACCTGCCTATGTTTGTGATCATTACCTTGGAGTGGAAAGCAAATGGAAGTCCTCTCACGACCATGTACCATAACCACAACAAAGACTTCATAAAGATGGTCGTCTCTCCTCACAAATAAATCCCAGACACACTCGTCGTGAGCTCCTTTGCATAATCAGCTAAGATATTAACTTAGATAATAGCACCATCTATTGAGGATTTACAATCATATTTAGTGTAGATTTCAAAATACCATTTGCTAACTCACTTTTGTAGGCATTACAAATTAAATATGTATTAAAACCATAATTTTAGCATTGTATCTGATATCTGCTTGTAATTTATTAACAATTATTAAATAAGGCTATCTGCTTGTTAGTAATAAATTTCCCATACTGGCCAGCAGAATCTCTTCTTTAAGGAGCTCTTTCTTTCTTTTTTTTTTTTTTTTTTTTTTTTCTGTTAAGAAAGTAATTTTGCACTTTCCACACTTTGGTTGGACAAATAAAACAGTCCATGAGGTTATTCTGCCCTCCTTTTGTAACAGGTACGTCATGATTCTAGCAGCACTCCAGCACTCTATTTTATATATTTTATATAAAATATATTTATATATTTTAAATATATTATTATTATATTTATATATTATAAAATATATTGCATATATTTTATAAGGACTTTCAAAAGCATGGAGCACTATTAGTGATGCTGGCATTAAATGTTCATATTTAAAAATTCTTTATAAGAAAGCACCAGAATAACCTGTATGTGAGAAAGATTGATATTGTTGAGGTAAAGTGTAGGGTTAAGAAGATGTGGGTAAAATCTTGTCCCTTAGGCTTTCGCTGATGATTTCTGAGAAGTTATTTTAGCTTCCTATCTATAAAATGGAGCTAGGAAGCTGGTAAGAGTTCTCACAGTGCTTGCATTTCTATACTGTCTAGACTGTTCAGGGCAGGGATATAGTATTTCACTGGTCTTCAAAATTATCTGCCCCTGAATTTGCTGGGTCTCTTAGCATAATATTAACAGATGCAGCGCATTGTTTATGTGAGTTTCCTTCTTCCAAATACAACATTTTTCTTAAATTTTAGTGGGTTTGTTTTTATAAAGCATATTTACCTGTGCTGACTTTTTTTATTGAACAGCAAAGCAAGTCCAAAATGCAATTTTGCTTTCAGCATTAATTTTTAAGAAACTCCAGTCTTCACCACACACAGAATTCTTCCCTGCAAGCTCCTATTTATCTCATGAGCCAACTCAGTTTTGGGGTGACATCAGGAGCAAGACTGCATTCCAGGAGCTGCTTTTTAAGCAGCCCATTAAACTGGATGGAGGCTTGAACCTAATTCCCTGCTGAACATGGAGCTCACTCTTCCTGGATATTACTAATCTCACAGGCCAAGAAAACTATCCTGAGACTCATTAAGATATTTATGAGGAGCAACATTGTTAAACTGAATGTGACTGCAATCAGCAGCAAATTCCAAAAGTTTATCCCATCCATAACAGGGTCTCCTGACCTTGTCTTAATACATGTGTGAAATGCACTGTGATATAGCTAATCAGTGTAGGGGGGGTTATTTTCATAGAAGCACATTAATAAACATTTGCAGACAGTCTGATTTGTATAAGTCTTCCAAATGCTGCTTCTATAGCATTGCTTTTGTTAAAGCAATAAAAGCAGTAAATACAATTTCTACATGCTTGTCCCCTTGTTTCTGCAAGGCAGGCACATCTGAAATTTATTCTGGGCTAGGAGAAACCTGTTGTCAGACATTCCTGTAAAATATTTGCAATATGCCATGGCTGTTCTCTCTATCTTCCTGGACACTAAAATTCACCAAGTATAAAAAAGGAAAGCACACTGCAAGAAAAAAAAATAGCTACAATTTTTTTCAGATGTCTCAAACCAAATCTAAAACTGCTGGAAAAGTGCTTACTAGGAAGTTGTCAAAAGAAAAGTTAGTTGTTCAGTGTTTTGTGCTATTTCTTGCCTATTTCCCATTCCTTTTGCCCAGTTTCCCCTCTCTCCTGCTGAACTATATCATCATTTTAATGAACTTGAGAGAGTGAGAGCTACTCCACATTGCACATGAGTACAACTGTCAGGCAGTTCAGAGAAGTTTTCTTAGTTATTCTTGTGACATAATATGCAGTATATGTGAACTTGGGTATTTGTGCATATCTGGGTGTGAAAGATTGACAATGAGACCCTTTGTTCTTGAGCCAACAAAGCTGAAGTTCCCAGCCACAGACCAAAGGAAACAACATTGTTTTGACATGGTAGCAGTAAATATTTGAGGTCTTTTGTAGACATTCATTAAGCTTTATCTCCTTTCAGAATCCTACATCCTAACAACAAGTAAAGGCAGTCCCACATACCTGGATCAGTACTGAAGTTTCACTAGGTTCAGTATATGACAACGCACTTAAAATACAGAGCTGGTTGATAAGCCTGGAGACAAACTCAGCTTTTGGTTGCTTCCATGACATGTTACTTATTGCTTTGATTTCAGCATCTGTCCCTGTTCAGCATAGTACATAAGGACATCCTTGCAGCTTCATATGTATTTAAGTGCAGGCTGGAGCAGAACGAAGGGTGTAATTCAGAGCCTGGTTGAATCGAGGTCTATTTGAATCCAGGTGTAAACAAGAAATGAGCTTGGTGTATTAACTAACAAGGTAGCTTTATCCATTGACTGGCTCTAAATAAATTTTGTTCTCTCCACCTCAGATGATGAATTTCATGCATGGCTTTCATGCTATTTTAAGTGACTTAAAAGAAAGTACTTGGATTTTTAGCTGGGCTGTGATCCTAAAAAGGAACATTATTAAATACTTGATCTAGCAGAACTATGAGATTGCCCATTTCGTGTTGTCAATTAATAACATCCTTGAGGAAGTGTAATTGTCTCTGGACAATGTATGTGCACATCTGCACATGATGTGTGAAAGGAGAATCTTATGGCTGTGAGATTTTTTCAAGAGCCCAACACGTCTGTGTCCTGTCCTTCACTTTACTAAGGACTTTCTCAATTACTTTGGGCAAACTGCCTCCCCATACCTCAGTTTATCTGTAAAGCCTAAGGCATATGAAGATAGTGAAGATGCATTGGTTATTGAGGGTTTCTTGTAATATGGGAATCAGGAGTACAAATAAAAGGCAGCAGATTGAAAATTAAGCAAAAGGAAGCAGTCAGTTAAGCTGCATAAACCATTGCCACAAGATGTTATGAAGGCCAAACCCCTCATGAGTTCCAAAAGTGACTGGACAAATTTATGGTTCATTAAAGTCTATTAAGCTCAAATTTGTTGGTATGACTTAAGACTTAGTATATTCTCTCACAACAGATTAACAGAAGCTGGGTAACAAGAACAGGAAAGTGATCATTCGATGTTTCTTTCCTCCTTAATTTATTTTGCAGCTTCTGACTGCTTTTAAATTCACTCTGGTCTGACCTACAGTGTCTGTCCTTGTGTCCTTATGTTATTTTTTTTTAAGAATAAAATTTCAGGGACAGGAATCCAGTTTTCTTCCTCCTAGTTTTTTCTATCCCCCCTGTTCTGCCTCCAGTCTGCTAGAACTTATATCTGCCTGACTTGGCATACTGTGAGCAGCACTATTAAGTTAAATGGGCTCCTTATTGTGCGTGGTTATCATACACACATGCCGTGGTCGTCCTGAGGCTCTAACTGGGAAGCCAGACTGCAGTTCCTCGAAAAACAGACTGTCTTCTGCTATTGTTTTTCTCACAAGCCCCTAGAATAGTGGAGCCTTGAGTTTGGCTGGGACCTCTTGATGCTACTTTGGTATCAATAATTAATGTTAATGATAACCAATAATAATGGGATAATTAACCCTATTAGAGAAAATGTACTGTCACTGGGTAATAGCAACATTTTATCTCTCAGTTTGAAAAGAAAGCTTGGTATCTATATTAGCTATTCTGTTCCTTATTTATTAAAGAAAGATTTATTCTCTTTCACTACAAAAGTGAACTACATCGGAGCATAGAATTGAAAGGGACCTGCTAGGCACAGTTTACTACTATTTCAAATAAACCTTTCATTATGTCTTTTATAAACTGATTAAGGTAGTCCTCCCACTATTCCTCCTTGAAGCATGTTCTAGAGTCTTGTTTTTCTCCCAGTTCAAGTCTTCCAGAGCACATTAATACCATTTTGTTTGGTGCTAACATTGCACCTTCACTTAAATAGTTCTTTTCTAGTATTTTTGTCCCTGATATATTTATCAAGAATACTCATTTCCCTGCTCAGGCCTTATTCTATTAGGCTAAACATGTCAAGCATGTCTAGTATTCACTGAAGAGATGGCCTCTCTGTTCCCTGGTAACCTGTGTCTAAACCTGGCCCTGTTTGAATTTATCTCTATTGAACATTTTGCATATTCCCAGATGAGACTTCTTCATTAACTCATCACTCACCTACCCCTGGGGATATATCACTGCTATGGAGAGGAAATTCTATCCTTTTTATACTTTTAGGGTCTGCATAAAAGGCTTCTGCCTGTTAAAGATACTTCACCTGACTTATACAGCTAATACATTTGTATTTTCCAGGGTCATCAGATCGTTGGTGTGTGGACATCCTGTGATGTACCAAGGTCTTGCTCTGCCATTTACAATTGATGAGCACCCATTATATAGCTAAAGTTCAAGTGAATAGTCCCTACAGGAATGACCTTGCTCTTGGTATTATTAGATTTCTTCTTATTACTGTTATGCCAGTTCACAAGGTCATACAATGCTACTTCATGAGTAGCATAATTCTATATTGACAGCGACTCCCAGCTTTACTGTCATCAAATTTCATGAGCACGTCTGTCAAATTCACTGATGAAAATATTATTTAATTCTTAATATAAGTGTTTTTGTGGCTATTCTTTATCATACATAAGTAAAACAATTCAATAATATTTTTCCAAGACTAATCCTTGAGGAACTGTACTAGCAATGCACTTCAACCCAGCATGTGATTATCTCCTTTTCTAGCTGTTTTCTCATGTTATTTGCAGTGTTTTGTACTAACACCTAGCTCAATTTATCCTTTTCCATTTATCATCACAGGAAATGCTTTACTCAGCTTCAGTTATATGGGATTTATATGACTACTTTGTCTTGATAGTTATTTTATCAAAGAAATGTAAGAGAACAGTCTTGAATAGTGTACTTTTGATAAAACTCTGTTGTGTTGTGTCCTATTCTCCTTCTACTACTGTGTCTTTAATTATTTTGTCTTAGAAAACTGTCTGAAAGCCTTGCTTGTTATTGAACTTAACTAACAGACCTCTGAGTACCTGTTTCACTCACTCCCATCCTCTCACTGCCACCTTAAGTGTGGATGCAGCATTTATGGGGCTAATACTAGTCACATGAGAGAACTGTTCTTAAACATAACTTTGGATGACCAATGACTAGTCTATCACACAAGAACCAAAAAAATAAGAAATTGCTGAAGAGTGTGCTAAATGTCTGATCTTCATATTATATTGCATGATAAAATTGGCTTAACAACACAGACACACTGGGAGGTCGTATCAGTATATCCTTACATATATTATCAGGTTAAGGCATCAGTGCTTAAGCCTTGCTAGAATCAGTAGTGAGTACATGGTGATACTAATGAAAACATAATAAAAATCCTTAGGATCTGATTAACTGAAGCAGGCTTTTTAATGTTTTGAAGAGATCAGCAGAACCTGACAATTCCTAGGGCTTTAAAGGAATGTCTTAAAAAAGTAGAGGCCTTCCTCCTGGATAACCAAAATTGAAGCACTCTAAGAGACACTGGAACTGGGGTAGATCCAGTGCACAGAAATTTTATTCCTAAAATCCACAAGCCTGTTCAGGATAAAACAAAAAGACGCCATGGAAAATGTTAACTTTAAAAAGCCAAGCTGCTGATTGATTGCTTCCTTGCTTATGGGTGCTGTGAACCAAGATGCCAGCAATGTGGTGCAAGTAAATGAAAATGTGATAGCCGTACAGCTTGCCAGGAACACAAACATCCTGGTAAATAAATCCTGTTGAAGAAATGTCTACAAAGAGCTCCATCAAAACAAGCCAAGCTGTCAGATGTCTTCCTTATTTTCAGGACTCTTCTAGTATAAAAGATGAGCAAAGGACTGAATCCATGAAAGGCTGCTGTACTTGATGACATTTTTTTCAGAGTGTCTCAAGAATTCAGGATGAAAAGGAGAGCTATAACTGACAGTTTCGTAACAATTTGCCCCACTGGTAAAAAGCCTTTTGAGAAGACAACCATGAATGTGAAGGTATTCTTTATCTTGGAATAAAAATGATCAAAGAGATCAGCTTTTATTCAGCCTCTAAGCAGGATTTCCCCACTTAGTCCTTGGCACAACTCACTAGCATGGCTCTTCCTCTCAGTCACTTAAACCAGGTTTAGAACAAGCTGACCTATTTATATACAGTAGAATTTAACTTTGGTTAATACCATCGAATCCTTGCACTGGCCACATTGATGAAAATTGGCTACCTAAAGAAATTAAAGACAGAAGTCCTTTAACTTCTCTCTACATATGTTGCTGCCTGTCAGAAAGCTGTCAAACATGATAAATCATTACTCTATCTGTTACTATTACTGATGACATGTTGAACAGTATGTCCAGCTCTATGTCTATACTGACTACCAGTTCAGCCTCACAGGAACGTTCAAAGGTGGAGTTCCTCTTGTGCATACATTTCAGTCTTTATGCCTGTGGTGTTCTATCTTCTACCACTCATAAATTCATTTAGGTGAATGACGTTAAACTTGCAGTTCAGACTCATCCTCTTCAAAAGTCCAGGCAGAGGACAGGGGGCTGAAACAAATCACTTAAAGCTGCGAGAGATGTATTTCACTTGTGTAATCAAGAATTGATGTTACAGTGAAACTGCACACACTGAGTGTCTTTCTCATTAGATTGGTGAGTAATAATTATCTAAGGTACCACATGAAGAACTGTTAGCTATAAATGGCATCTGGAGAACACCAAATAAGTGACAGAAGTCTATATAAATATAATTTGGGTATGAGCCAGCATTACCAAGGAGAGTGGTGAGTATACCCTCAGGCTGTCAACAAAAGCATTGATTCCCTGACAGCAGAGTATTGCTTGTCTGGTGTAACAGCCCTAATACAAAGGTAATGGTCTTTGAGGGAGATAAATAGGGCACTAAACTCTTAAGTTCCTGAGTTCAAGTACTGTTGCATACTCTACAAACAACTACAAGACATGAAGTAGTTGTGGTACAGAAATACTTGAAAACTACTGACAATAAGGGTTTCCCAAAGACATAAAGTTGCATCACTGCATGACCTAATATCTAAGAAATCCTACCAGTACATGTCCAAATCTTTTAGCAGAAAAGAAAAATTACATTAAAATAGCAACCTGTCATATTACTGTCAAAAAACTTACTGTTGACTTCACAGAAGAAGGTTTGGATTTCCGTTAGCTGGAAGCTGTTCACCGTGCCTCGGCATCTGAGCAATTCACAGCAGATGCAGATTTCTTTTATATAAATGGAAAATTTGTTTATTAATTTTCTGTAAATCACAGACATCCTCTTACACTGGAGATATAAAAGGGGCTCTTTAGGCTTCCCTGGGCTCTGCTGGGTGGTTTGAACATTTTCGTATGAATTAAAAATCTCTTGTTGCTGCTTGAAATGCTGTACAAGAGAAAGGCATACAGCTAGAGCTAGAATGAGAGTGAGAGCAAGAATGAGAGAAAGAGAGAAAGGGAAAGAAGGAGAAAGAAGAGAAAGAGAAAGAGAAAGAGAAAGAGAAAGAGAAAGAGAAAGAGAGAGGGACAGAGGAAGAGAAAGACTATGTTTATTAGTCTCTGGTACTACTCCCAGCTTACATCACAAAAGTTGTATAGGTGTAGGAAGAGATCTCAGGATGTCTCCTAATTCATCCCTGCTATGACATGATTCAATACCCCTTCCCTGAGGCTGATAAGTGACTCTGTGGTGTATTCATTAAAGCTTCAGGTGACAAGGAGTCAGTAGAAAGCTTTTCCTATTATCTAACCTGAAACACCACGTGAAAATTAAGAGGTTTATTTCTTGTCAAACCTACAATAGACATAGAGAAAAAATTATCTCTGCCTTCCTCATAACAGCTTTTTACACAGTAAGAAGTCTGTTACCATCTTTCAGCTACACTGCCTTTTTGCTGGCAAAACCGAGGCCGATTCCTTCATCCTTTCCCTACAGGTCACATTTGAAAGCTTTTGGCATTATTTCTGTCCCAGTAGATATGTTTACCAAATCTCCTGACTGTCTCCAGATTGCCTGCATCTTCCCTAGTGTGAGGCCCACAAGAGGACACAGTCTAACAGCACTTAGTGGGATAACCACATTTCTTCAAGTATAAGGTACTTTCTGAATACTGCTGTGATTGAGAGACTTTTTTGCAATGGCAGGTCATTGTCAACTGATTAAGTTTATGCTCCACTATGACCCTGCTGACAGTTTTATTAATATTTTTTTTTCTGCAGAAGCCAGTTATCTCCAAATTGTGAACTGTAAGATCATCTTCCATCCAAAGATCTTCTTGCTTCCCCTTCTGTGGGGTAACTCCTGTGTGCTTACAGTCATCTCCATTTCCTCCCAGTCCGATGTCATTATTTTCACTGAAAACTGAAGTAAAGCACACATTTCGTGTTGGACAATTCCCAAGCTATCTTTAATCTTTACCTGTAATATGGCATGCCTTTTTTATTGTCATTTTGTTCATATAGAGAAAAAAGGTTTTTTGTTTAATATTCTCTGAATGAATAATTTAAAGACTTGGCTTAAATTAGATAAAGAGAAACATGACACACATTGTTTGCTAGATTACTTATTTTACATATATTGATTTAAGAGAA
This sequence comes from Theristicus caerulescens, assembly GCA_020745775.1. Classification (NCBI taxonomy): domain Eukaryota; kingdom Metazoa; phylum Chordata; class Aves; order Pelecaniformes; family Threskiornithidae; genus Theristicus; species Theristicus caerulescens. The sequence continues at coordinate 120,039,012 of CM036559.1, read as the reverse complement.
ACCAACTATGTCTGTAGAAAAGGTTGGCATAATATATCAGTGTTTCAAAGGAACAATGTTTGTGGCATTTTCTGGAGTATTGTAAGGTAATCCATTAACTAAGAATCCATTAACTAACATTAACTGCAATCTTTGTGTAGTACTTTGTGATATGTGACTTACTGATCATTTTATTGTATACAGTTTAAATGTAGTAGAGAACTTTTACCACACTCACAAATCCATGTTCAATAAGAAATTATGATTTTTTATTAGTCATTTTGCAGCTCAGACTACTGCTGTATGAATGTAAACTTTTCTACTTCAAACTTTAAAGTAGTTACATATAAATATTAAACTTCCTAATAATTTCAGATATAAATTACTTAAGTGCAGGCAATGGGTAGAAAAGATTCTTGCTATAATATTACTTGCAGCTGCTGTGACTAGCATCAGCCTCTTAGAGGAACGGAATAATTACACGTCTTAAAATAGTAATTTTCTGTAAATTACACTCATTGCAGACAAATCTCCTATTGTGAAAGGGCCTTGTACTTGAAATTGTCCAAAATGGTGGAAGTATAACTCATTCCATGCTATAGTTGTTTATAAGAGTAGACAAAAAAATAGATAGGAGGATTGAATTAGTCCAGACATAAAAGTCTATTCCTTCAATGAAAAGACTGTGTTGAGATGATGTCTGCTTAATAAGAGGATAGGACTGCAAATCATGATCAAATATAGTTGTGCCAGAAATAAGGTCTAAGTCATTAGCCAACATAGTGAAAGAATGGCACCTTTTTTACCCATCAACCCCTTTTGGGGCTCCTGGTACAACACTGATACCACAAGATTTGGGCTGAAGGAAGCAATATTTACTTATGTGACTGTCAATCTTATTGTCTTCAGAGACATCAGGCCACAGTGCTTGTACCAAGTTTTCATCATCCTGATCACAGTGAAGGAGAGGAAGGCACCCATCACTATCTTCTTCACCACACTGGAAATGGGAGCATCGGTTTCTTCAGTTGTGTCTTCCTTTCCACTCTCAAAATAGCTTTTCTCTGTCTTGCTCACTCTCTTTCTCTCTTCATGTATTTTTAAACAGGTTTTGGCACAGCCAGGAATGTGGCAGATTCTGTAGTGCTGCCGTAAACAGAGAAGCAGCTACAAGCAATGTCTGAAACAGCCCAGGCTCACAGAAGTTTGCTGGCTTTCAGTAGGGCTGATAACATATTTGCTGTGCCTTTTTTTTTTCTCTAGCATTTATGGGTAAGGGTCATTACTAAGAGCAGAATTTCTGTTTTTTTGGTTATCCATTTTCTATTATGTTTCTTTTCTTCTTTTATCTACAGAAAAAAAGGCCTGGGTTCTACTAATAACAATTTCAGCATCTCAGCTGGCACTTTCTGCTTACCCTCAAGCAATTTCTATTTTTATACAATCTAAAATTTTGGACAAAGGATGCTGAGACAGGCTTACATGCACAAAACTTTACTAGGGTGCCCATGGATGATGGCAGACATCAATTCTAACAGTGAAAGTTACAGTGCAGCATGTGATGACAATAAAGATGACACAGTGAATTTTCACTGTGATTTTTCTCTAGCACTATATACTTTGACAGGGAACTACTCACACTTCCATTTGGAGTAATCCTCTAATATAAACTAAAACCTATAAAGGAAGGTGGCAAGAAAAGGGAGAAAAGAAGAGGTGAGTTTCTTGCATTGCCTCCCATGACAAATCTGATATAACAAGAATATTGGGTTTTGCAGATGCAGGACTATGAGAATAGGAACCTGAGAACAACAGCATAGGAACAAGGCAAAAACCTTGCCCTGAGAAAAACCCTGCCACAGCAACTCAGGTGAAAGGCACAGAGCTGCAAGTGAAAGCCAGGAGACAGAACTGCAAATGCTAGCCTTTGCTTTACTGCACTTAAAGCGCTGTGCAACAAAAAGTTCTCCAGGCATACTTTATCTGAAGCTCAGTGGAAGGGGAAGAAGGGTGTTGAGGATGAGTGCCTTACCTGCTACTTTGGTATTTAAATAGTAGACTCATAAAATAATAGAAATTGTTTGTAAACCTTGTTAAACAAGGTTTAAAATGATTTACTTAAATTCTCCCCCTTCACAATAGAGCCAGAAAAAGCATCTTCTTCGGGACACGTTCTACCTTGCTTGTTTTTCAAAGTCTTTCTAACTTCCACATGCTGTTTGTTTCCCTACATGTCTAGTTAGCTGTCTCATCAAATCTAACCTCAATCTGCTGTATAGAAGTTAATCTGATTATGCCTAGTCCTACAGCAGGTTTAATTATTGACTGCCATCATCCTTGTAATGGGCTCTTATATCTTTGAAGACTGCTGTCAGCCTTCCTATTTCTGAACTGCAATTCAGGTCTTTCAACCTTTCATCACTGCTACTGCTTTTTAACCCACATCATTCTTAATGATCTCTCTTTATTCTTTTCAATTTTTCCTTTCATTTCTTTTAGAGTAAGTCCCCCAACTGAATACAGCAGTTCATCTTGTGCCACACTCAGAACCAGTAACTGTCTCCTGCCTTTTACTTTGGAAATTCCTGCTAATAATGCTGAGAATTAGGTTTATCCTCTTCTGCAGCAGCATTGTATTGTTGATTCACTTAATTTGAGTCCACTATGCTCATACTTTCCTGCAGTTTTTCTGCATAGACAGATATTGTCTATTATTTATTTGCACATTTACATATGTCTCTGAATAATTTTGCATTTGTGCTTATGTATTTCAGTCTTGATGCTTTCTGGGTAGCTTTTATTTATCAAGATACTTTTCAAAACCAATCTTGTCTTTCTTATTGCTCACAGCTCTCTATAGCTCTCTAGTACTAGCAAACACATTCATCCAGGTTGCTAGTGAAAATACCAGCAATGCCAATAATAATACCAACCGGACTCATTTGCCTGAGGACTCACCAAAAGTCCTCACTCTCCAATTCAGTAGTGAACTAGTGTTTCACTGAATATAGTTTTTTCAATTAAATGGGTGCCTGTCTTATTCAGAGCTTGTTTCCTTAGTTCGCTCTTAAGATTATGGCATAATGTCCAAAGTTTGCTTGAGTCCAGATGTTTCACAGCTCTCATTCCCCCCGTTCCACTGGGCCACCAAATGAAGTTAATTTGGTTGTACCTGTTTTTTTCTTCACAATTACATGTTATCTGCTTTGTATGTATTTTTCTGTGAATCAGTGTTAGGTTAACTGGTCCATAACTCCCCAAATCCTTTCCCTCCTTTCTTGTTTACACAGATAGGTACCGTGATAGCTAATTTACAGTTCTCTGGGACCACTCCTACTTTTCTTGCATTTTTAGAGATAGTTATTAATGACCCAGAGATTACATTGGCTATATTCCTAAATAGTCTAGGGTGAATTTCATCAATTCCTGCTGACTCAGATACACCTCATTTATCTTAGCCTTCATTAACCTGTTCTTCCTTTGGCTTGTACTACTGCCACCTCATTTAAACTAGTTTAGTTAACTGTCTGTTCATACTTAATCATTTTTGGTGAAGACTGAAGACAACAGGGTCTATGCTGCTCTTTGTCACGTCCTTGTTTCTATTAGTGTTATGATTTCTGTTAGATTTTCAGGTCATTAGAAGTCCCCTGATATAGCTGATACAGCTATAACAGTTTTTTACTGTATTTCTCTCTTCCCTCTAGTATGATAATGTTATTCTGTCTCTTCATAGTCTTTTTCAGAGATAAATGAAAATGATTATACTTTAAAGCTGGTCCAACTTTTAGAACTGTTTCCTTGCTAGAACACAATACTTCAGCTGTGTTTTTGTTTCTTAAATAGATGTTTAAAAAGTATTTTTAAGTATTATGGTTGTAGCATTAAACAGGCTGAAGTGCTGCTACTTGACTTGTTAGTGTTAATACTATATGAGACACTCATATGAACAGCTGGTGCTCAATGATCCAGTCTATGTTGTGAAATGAACACACCTCACTTGCAATTTAATATGAATTTGAGTTTTTGGAATTTTTTTTCTATGGAAAGTTTAATGTCCTTGGCAAATGTCTGAATACTGAAAAAAACCAGTTCTACCAAAATAATTTTAAGATAGAATACTATTGTGTTACCTTGTGGTCCCAATCTCTGTGGTAAATTTGTGTCATTGATTTGACTTCATCTCTTGTGATGGACCACAAGCTCCCTATTTAAGTAGTTCCAGTTCACTATCATGTGAGCGATAGAATATGCTTACAATTATAAAAAATTAAGAAATTAGTAAATCATGTGCCACAGAAAATTGACTCTTGGGAAAAAAAAGAGAGATGTTCTTTAATCAAAACCACAATTTTCTAATCAACAATAGGGTTAGCTGGAATCTGTTAACCACCTCTTACTCTGGCATTTGCTGCTCGTCCTCTGGCCCTCCCTCTGCTGAGATACATATCTGTGCTGCTGGATTTGCTGAGGCTGCCTCTTCTTCCCCAGAAACAAGGAGTAGAAGATGTAGACTCAGCCTGAGATGTATTTGTAGTGCCATAAATTATGATGGCCTGTGACATCCCACTGATTGCTTATTTGATAATCTTCATTCTGACATATAAAGCAATGGGTAACCCATAGCTGAAAGCTGAACTGGCCTTTGAGGATTTCTGGAAGGCTGTGATGGACAATACTTTTCAGAAGAAGAATAGCCATCTTTGGTGTTATTTTCCAGCAGGATTAATTTTATTGAGGGCACAAAACAAGGCCCCTCTGTCACTGGGTAAGCAATACCTTCATATGACAGCTGAGGAGGGAAAGTCAGAGGTGGCTGATCTTTCCCAGGCCCCATATTTTGTGCCACTGTCTATCAATAAAAGAGTTCAACACTTTTATTAGACTTTCTGATGAATGGGCTTAGGATGTGAAATCACTGAAGGCCATACTTTGATCAAGCTGACAAGTAAAACAATTGGAATTGTTGGGGATGGGAGGGAGGAGGAGAGAGACAATCCCATGGAAGAAGATAAATAGGGAAAATGTCCCTTCTGCAATCTGAATGATACCATGGTAAAACAGAGACATTAATTAAAATTAATCAATTTACTTTTGGTAATCATGAATGTTTCCCAGATATAGCTAATTATTATGGATGGTTTTGGTTTACGATAAAAGCTTATTTTCCGTACTATCCATCCCCTTCTCCTTCCTCTTCCACGTAATGATGTTAGAAAACTATAACCTGATATGACTGCTATTTTCATAACAGATTATTATGGTAACATATATGGATTAATGGGGGTTTTGCCTGAATAAGAATTGTAGCAACTGGCCCTTGAGATTTCATTAAATGGAGTTAGAAAAGGAGGAACTAATTACAAAAGGGGAAAGATTTCTATACCTTTAAACATGTATGTTGTTGGGAATTGTGTCTCTGTTTTAATGCAAAAATCAATAGCATAGCAACAAAATGATCAAAGAAAGCAAAATACGATCAGAATACATGTGCAAAAAGCTATTTCAGAAATAGTCTGCCTTAGTTCACTATGATACAAAGTGTTTGCAAGTCAGTGTAAAATGTGTTTAGAAATACAGGGCCAAATTGCTTTCCCTATAGAATAATTAATGGATATTATTTCTTGGAAAAACGTCTCTGTTTTATTTAGAGGAATAGGGTAACACAGAGATGTTTTTCACTAGAGCCTAGTGATTCTAGTTGCCTCAATTGTTGACTAAGTGGAGACTCCTTAAAGAAGTTGGTTTCCTACAGACTGCATGATGGGCTTTTCTGAAAAGCAGACCCAGTTTGGCATCTAAAAATTGACTTTGTTGCAACTGAGTCCCTTTTGTCACTGCAGATAGCTGCCTATTTTGGGTCAGATCTCGATGTTTTATTTCTGGAAGGGGAAAATAGTTATTTCTTGCCTGCTTCAGAGTATTGTCAGGGATTTCTGATCATTATTTTAATACAACAGCAATGGGCCCATACATGTAACAAAAACATGGGAGAGTTATATAAATGGTTTCAGATCCAGACCTGTGAAAATTTGTGTGTCCTTCTTTTGCATGCACAGCGATTAACCTAAACAATTTCAGCTTGAGTTGCTGATGAGGACATGTCACTTTAAAAGAACAAAACTAAAGGAAAAGAGAATTTTCTTTTTCTTCCCTTATAAAGTAACGTGAAGAGTTCAGTAATGTCTGGGCACATCTGGCATTGATTTCATGTTCGCTGTCGTGTTCTGTCAATTTAAAGTGATGCTTCTGTTCTATCTGTGGGCAGCAATGATAAGTACAATAGGTGCCCCAAGTGCATCGACACTGCCAAACAGTCAAACCGCGGGACCTCACCAATTACATGGCTGCTTTTCCTTGGCAGACCTGTGTGTTAATTTGCAGGTATGAAACTGTCAGCACAGGTTGTGTTGCAGCACTGATACCAGCTCTGTTACACAGAGAGAGCTTCCCCCAAAGAACAAACATCATACTTGTGTTTTTTTAAGTGGCACCTCATGGCATGCCCAGTGCACCGGTGAGCTCATACGATAAAACCCGAGGATGGGACAGAGATATTAAAAATGTAGGGAACTAACAGGTGCCATTGAGCATATCTTTGTGCAGGGAGAGGGGAAATGAAGAATAATGTTGAGCTGTGGATGTCTGACCACCTTGACATAGCCCTTGCTCTTGTGATGGACCTTGGCAGCCGCATGAATTCCATAGTGACTGTAATGCTGTAGAAATAATTGAGGAAAAGAGGAAAGGAGAAAACTAGAGTAGCCTTAGGAAAGTGGAAAAGTGAGGGGAGAATGAAGGCGGCCTTGACTAGAGGAGATTTAGGCTGGAAAGTGCTGAGATGAGAGGGTTAGAGGCACTTTATGGTGTGTGCTGTAGGGGTGCAAAGATCCTGGGTTCGTGATGTGGAATCAAGGGGAAATAGGGACTCATCAGCGATGTGAATGGAAAAAGGGGTCATTCATTGAAACCGGCCAACTCAGAAAGATTGGGGAAAAAAGAAAATGAAAAATGTAGGAGAAAGATGGGAAGAGAGAGAAAGAGAACAAGAGAAGAAGAAAAAGTGATGGAGAGCTTTGAAACCTGCCTACAGTGGAAGACTGATGAAGTCTGAGAAAGACTTTTCCAAAGTCCTTTTGGAGATAGGCTATAATGGTCCAAACTGTTAGGCTCTGGGAGATAACAGAGACAAATTCCTTTAGACAAACACTTTGACAGAGATTTCTGTATTCCTAAAAAATCACCCAATTCTTTCAAAGTTATGAGAGCCTTCCCAAACCTTCATCCTGAGCTGTGAGATATCTAGTCAGCGCCGGGTCAGTCCTGAAGAGATGTGCTACTGAATCACTTCAGAGGGCCTCCAGAAGAGGTGACTATTTAAAAAAAAAATAAAGAAATGAAATTTGGCTAATGAAATGGATTTTCCCTCTTAATTTAATTAAAAGCTTTTGTTAATAATTAATATATGAACTATGCATTTAATTGTCACTTAATTATTTATTTTTGATTATGATTTAGAAGGTCCTCAAACTGCTTCAGAAAGATGGACAAAAAAACCTGTGGATTCAGCCCAATGGTTGTCCTTGAAGGAGTCGTATGAGGGAACTACGACTTCTCCAGTGTCACCTTGTGTGGACACAGATGCAGATTGGGATGAACTGCTGCCTCAGTCAGACTTGCTGGTGGTTCAGAGAAGTGCTAGTTTCTGGACAAGATAATTTGGCTGGATGTGCATGGACTCCATTAGCAGGAATTTGGATCCCACTCCTCTATTTGCTTCCACAGAGATTTGCACATGCACACGACTGCCCAAGCACTGCATAGGTGGACACGGGGGGTTCTTCTGGAGCTGTAGACTTCAGTGAGAAAGCTGAGGGAGTTCATCCATTTATCTTTTCTTGAATCATTTTCTGATACACAGAGTCACCGCAATCCATTTGTACTGGTTTGTGGAGCGTGAAGTGAATTAACCCTGCGTAGCACGGTGTGGCAGAAGGTGTCAGTCTGGGTTGCACAACCCTGCAGTTATGTGCTGCAGCCAAGGCAGCCACCTTGCAATCAGCTGTAAAAAGCCCACAAGCATGAGAGACACACAGCGTTTTGTTAATCCGTTCTAGTATTTTTGAACCTATTTCTTCTGTTGCTTTTTACTTCTCCTTGGATGGTCCACCAGGCTAGACCTTTCTAGGTAGGAGTCATCTCAGGCTTTTAAAGTTCTTGTTCACCCCTCTGCACAATGCCTTGCTCCCAAAGCTCTTTGCATCAGTAAAAATGGTTATTGAAGTGAAAGGCTTTATATGTAAAGAAGGAGCTAGTAAGAATTTAAAATGACATATTGAGTGTTCTCAAAATCTTGGCTTTTTGGCCTGGCTTTCTTCCAGAGCTTCTGGAGGCAGTTTCACTGTTGCCTTGAGCTGATCCAAATCTGGCTGGCACCCAGAAAGATAGTCTTGCCCTCCACATATGACAGTATGATCATCCCCACCTCCTCCTTTGTGCCAGCTCCAGCTCTGGTTTGACAGAGTGATGAGTCTGTATAGGGATCTGACCCAAATGAAAAGCAGCCTTTTTTTTTTTTTCTGTAGGATTATTCTTCACTCAGATCAGCTCCTGAGCCATCAGTTGCAGGGTCTCATGGTCACCAGTGCTGCTTTCAGGGAGAAGAGGGAGCATGATGTGCACATTGACCAGCATGAAAGTGTGGACAGGTCTGAAACCACACCTGCGGACAACAGCTTTGTCTCTGAGGGATGCCAGGTATTGTGAAACAAACCCCTCCAGAACAGCTGCTCGCAGGAATGCTCTAACCCAATTTCATCACATCTAACTTTAGGCCTTACTGAGGCACTTACGCTAGAACTGCTCTCTACAGCTAATAGAAAAACAGGCTTCTCCAGAGTGTTGTGTATCAGGAGTGGGCTGACAGGGAGATGCTTTCACTGTCTCCATGTTAACTGTCTGGGAAGCCTACCATTACCAGCCTTCTAACTTAGATACCTGATGTGAGGACGTATAGGAATTTCTAATAATAAATGAAAGTTTTACTCTCCTTTAGGACTGTTGTAATTATTTTGAAAGTGCCTTGCTGGAGCAGACAGAGGAGAAGAAACTGAATGTAGTTCATGATCTTGATCCAGTGGTGATCAGAGAACAAATAATCTCTTCAAGTTCACAAAGATATTTTAGGACAGTTTATTCTGCAATAGATATTCTGGACAATTTCCCTGTGTTGACAAGCCCTAAGTTATACCTTTCTCCCAGTCAGAGGTAAACCAAAATAGTTGGAAATATACTTTATATTTTCAGAATGGAGAATAGAAGTGGCTGTAAGGCTCCCATTCATCAATGGGAAACATATATGTACTTCTTGGAAAACACTCTTTAGGGAGTTTGAACCCTTCTTCTCTGCTGTAGTAAACTCCTACCCTACAAAGCTGTATGTAATGCCATCCCTGCTGACACACCTGCCTTTGTTTTTTATTATAAAGCTTCCACCACTAGGCTCTAGCAGGGTTACCAAGATAAACTCAACCTTGTGCCTGGAAGTCAAGCTGGGTTCTCCCTGGGTCTTGTTTCGCTGTCGGCAATAAAGATTCCAGAGGCCACACTCTGGGTTCAGCTGTACTCAACTTGCTTTCTTCATGGGAGTTACAAGGTATAACTGCAGGCAGAATCTGACTTTGTAATTGCAGCATAAATTCTGTTTATGTTGCACAAAATGGAGCAGGATTCAGAGTCGTCTCTCTTAACTGCATTGGAGCAGCAGGATAGCAGGAACAAAAAGCAATAAAAAAAAAATTAGTTACTGGAGTAAGCAGATGACTCCAGCTATATTCAGTAAGTAGAATTGTTCAGTAAGAAATTGCCATATTTGCCTGCCTGCTTCTTGAGGCAGAAACACTTAATTTTTTTCCACTTAGAGTTTCTCCAATGCCATTTACTGTGTGGAGGGTTCCACGCTTTGTGTTGCAAGAAAGAGTACAGTGTTTGCTATCATCTGTCCCCAACGGGAAAAGCAATGAAACAAGTTAATTGCTTCTTCAGAGGGCTGAAAGATTTGGAACTTTTTTAATGCAGGTAACACTCACCTATGTTGCAGCTAGTCTTTGGCTTTCCAGGTAAGAAAATGAAGTATATTTATTAGTTAATATTCTTGTAATTCAAACACAGCAGAGAGCACATGTGTTTGAGCAGCTACACCTGGCAGCGAACTATTTTCTCCCCCTGCTTTTGTAATGAATGTGCTATTGCCTGAGCTGACACAAATTCTTCTGGCACATTGGCTGCCTCTAAGGGCACACAGCATTGCAAGGGTCGTTTAAAAACTTTGCAAGTTAAACCACTAGAAGCATACAAGTTCCCGGCTGTTTGTGCATTTGTATTGTCTGGTTGATAGCTGTTCAGGCTGGCAAATAGTGACAACCTGTGCCAGCTCGCTTGCATTTCCATTCTGGTTCTGCACCAGCGTGTCTGTGGACTTCAGTGGAGTTGTTTCTCATTTGCACTTGCTGGAGACCAGAATTAGGACTGTTATTCCAGACAACCTTAAAAGAATGATTGCTTAAGCCTAAACATCTGGCAATGAGAAATAGACCCTCTCTACATTAGTTCATTTGTTCGAATCAAAGTTGTTAATGGCAGAACATCACTGCTGTTTGATAGCTGCTCATTAGTTGCTTTTAAATTAGATGACAGTTTCAGCTGTTTTCTGCCCTGTTTGAGCTGAAGAGCCGACCCTTCTTGGGGAACGGTGTTGTGTTGGGAGTTGTGTATTGTGAAGGCAGCAAAGTTATTGGGCCAGTATTAAGGGAAAACTTGACCTAATTATTCCTGCAGCATAGGATGCCCGGGTGCTAACCCTCCCAGCCTGGCTTGCCACCAGACAGAAAAGATAACCTCAGGCCATTCAGCAGCCTGTCAGGATGGTAGGGGACTTCAGTGACAGTGACCCTTGACTCCTGAGCCTTTTCTCCAAAATGAGAGTAGCTGGACTTTTGGGTAGGCCAGTGCTGGGCTGTTAGCAGGGACAGACTTGAGGAAAGCAGCATAGACCAGATGACCTCCAGAGGTCCCTTCCAACCTCAACCATTCCATGATTCTGTGAACAAAAAGGATAACGAACAAAATGTCTAGGCTATATTTTAATTCCCAAAATGCAACAACGATCACCCTTAGGGCTACCTCATTTGCACAGGGTACAGTTCCAGGATCTCAGCCGAAAGCAGGGCACCTTCTAATCATTATGTAAAAGGCAAAATCTGAAGTCTTTAGTTAAGTACTTGGATAAACTTGCTGATGCTAAATGTACAGAGCCTTCAACTCCAGAATGTATAATGTGCTTACTGAGATCAGAAGATATTCAGCTTTCTCAGGAATGACAAGGGTTATAAATGGGTATTTGATGGACTCTCCAGCTAAATGGTAAATAAATAGGAATTTAAATACATATGCTTTTAAAGAACATTGTACTGTTTTGTTTTTGCATTATCTGGTGGCCTTCAACAGTATTACAGCCGATCTTGTCGTGAAAAGTGATCTCTGCGAACATCATAAAAAAAGTCAGGAAACAAATGTTAGGAAAAAGGTTTCCAACATATAAGTAATGCAGGGATGTCAACAAAATTCATATTTTTTATTTTTGAGTGCATACCTACATGCATTTATACATGAATGTGCATGAATAAAGGTAATAGTTTGAATATATCTGAATCCATGCATTTTTATAGGCCTGTTAAAGACATGTATGCTAGATAACCTACAACTCCACCTGATACAGAGAGCTTACACAGGCTTTGGATTGCTAAGACTCCACACAAGAACTGTTTACCAGGATTTTGCTGGATTTGGAGTAACACATTAGTCTTCAGTTCTGTGCTCAGTTAATGGAAATCAGCAGTTCTGTTGGCTTCAATATTTTATGCCAGTTCAGGGTATGTTTTTTTAAGCATTTTTGCAACATTTTACAGGTCGGTAACACTTTTTTTCCTCTTCTGAATGTTAAACATGAGGGTTTTACCATTATCTTGTGCATTCTTCCAACAGTAGCCAAAAAACAACAGCCTTTTTTTAACTTGTTGATAAATCAGATGAAAGAATATGAATTTTAATGTAAAAAATTATGTTCCTGAATTCTTTACTAAGCATAATAAGAAATTATTTTTCAACCATGAGACCTGAAATATTTCTTATCCCTCTCCAAAATGGGAGACCTTCCACTCAGTGGTTTATTCATTTTCCCTTGAAGGTTGGTTTAGAAACCTTTTCTTGAAGAATGCACTAGCAGATTTTTTTGATCTGCTCAGAAAACTGACTGAAGAAGAGAAAATGTAGTAATGAAATAATTCACACCCAGTCTTTAAAAAAACTATTTTAAACTATTATTTTATGAACTAGAAACAGATTTTCATTAAGCTTAAAGAAATTTCAACATTTGGAGGTTTGTAAACTAGAAAAGGAGTACTTTCTTCCCAAAATTGGCTGTCTGAATGTGTTATTAACATATAAAGACAGGGTATTATAATAGGTATTTATTTATTTATTTATTTGAACTATGTTGTGTGAATTATTTTTGAAAGAAGCTTAGAAACCTACCTGTGCCTCACTGTTTTCTTGGTTCAGTCTTCAGAGTGTTTATTTTTCCTCAATAGTTGTCTTTTAAACTGGTAAATATTTGGGAAGAACAGTCTTTCTTCTCCTTCAGAGTCAAATATCAAAATTCCTTTTGCTCAAGGTATGGGTTGGATATAGAAAATAGTAAGCCTGAGATGAACTTCTCTCCATTTTATTTTATTCATTTAGAGAAAAAAAACCATGCTCTCCTAAGGTTAAAACCATCATTAAAGGAGAGAAAAAGAGGTAAAAATAATTTAAAATTATTTAAAATAAATCATAGTAAAACTGGGATCTTTTTTATACCCCAAAAATTGGTATCTTGTCAAAATTCATACAGAAGATTTAATCTAATAAAATAAGCTGCTGTCTTTCTCCTAGAATATGATGGACATAAGTATTTGACATACTGTTAGATATCAACAAAATATTAAAATAATTTACAAATTCACTATTGCTTCTATGCAAGAAAAACAAAAAAATGTTATTATTCTGGGCATTAGATATATGATACATAGATAATTCTACCCAACAAATATATCAATAGCTACTTAGCTATATAGCTAATATCTGCTACTGTGGAGATTAGATAACAACTGAACCAAAGAATTCATTTTAACAGGCTTTCAAGGTTTCTTTTGAATTACAAAGCAGTTGTGTTTTTCTAATTCACTGGATAAAGATGGTATTTACTGGGTTGAAATGTCCCTAACGCTTTGTTGTATCATCTGCAGCACGGTGTAAGAAAACCCTCTATGTGTCATCAGCCATGGAGAGATCTAAGAGTCTATAAACTGTGGAAGATGGTGCTACAGCTGCCCTCTTGAATGCTTTTCCTGGTGTCCCACATGTTGGTTAAGTGGGTTACATGTGCATTTTGGGCTGTGGCAGTCCCACGAAAGGCTCTGGCCTCTAAAGAATACTGGTCTCTGAGGTAGAAGCTGTACACGGGACTTGTCTATCCTTTGCTCCTGATCAGTCCAAACTTACAAGGTTACAAAAGTATCTTCAAATATGTATACTCTTTCCTTTTGCAAGGTCTAAAATGGATGCTACGTAAGTTAGAAGTGCAGTGCTAAGTTCACCTCTGTGTTCCTGCTCATTTTCTAAGCCTGAATTCAGGAAAGCAAGTAACAGTGTTTCTGGCTTTCACTCATGTCAGGTGTCAGTTAAAAACTTGATTACTCTTAACATCTGCTTGAGTCCCATTGATTTTAAGCTGAAGTCTTAAGCACATGATTAAATACTTTTCTGATTAGGGATGCTTACAAGATTCAGGGCCCAAGAGCAATTGTTTTTGGGCACAGGGCTTTGGTTAATAATAGGCGGTTCCCTTTACATTGCTGTAGCTTGCTGGACATCTTTCTTTCTTTCTTTTTTTTTTCAAGGAGAAAAAATTATTTCTAGATGAGACTACTAAAAGGATGGCCCCCAAAGAGTCCTGACAGATCACAGTTGAGCTTTTCACAAAAACCTCGCTCTTTTTCAGGAGTAACTTTCTCTGCCCAATCTGCATTTATGAAATTCTAAAGAAGTCTGGAAAAAAACCTAAGCAAGCTCTTTTGAGGGGGGGACAGCTTTGCAAACCCACCATCCTTGTTCTCACATTAAGGTGAGGTGAGTAAACCGAAGAAAAACAAGGACCTGTGGGCATCAGAGAAGTTCAGTGCTACTCTTTGCAGGGAGATGGGGAAAGCAGTGATGTTGTTGACAAATCTAAACAGCAAGCTTGTAACATAAAAGCTGTGATTACAAAAAAGCACTGATGTAATTTTTCCTAAAAATTAACATTCCTATTACATGTGTCTTTAGCTTCAAGCACAGTTGCAAAGACTTGGGAGGAAAGGTTCAGGCATACAACTGGATATCCTAACAGGAATAAGCAGCCATGGCTACAGCAAAAAACCAGACAGGTAATGAAGTTTTACTATTACAGATTGCAGTTCATCTTAAATAATGTTAGCTATCTAAAAAAATAGGGACTTGACTTAGTTTCCTGTGTGCAATTATTTGGAGTTATTTCAGATGTGGAAGTTACTCTGGCTGACCTCCAGTTGCCTGTCCAGAAGGGAAGGGTTCTCTTGTAGGTCTGGGCAGATTTATGAGCCTAGTGTGGAAGCTCAGAATGTCTAGGGGCATCACAGGTTCTCTCCAAACCATCTCTCCTCTTACTTCTGCTGAAGACAAAGTAACAGGCTAGATGGACCATTGGTCTGTAGATCAGTCCTTATACCTGTATGCTCCTTAGAAGCCTGTGTATGGTCAGCTGAATTAAGTACAAGGTGTTCAGGCTAAACTAGTTTTCTAGGCTTCTTAATTGGGAAAGGGTGGAGAAGCATCTCCTTTTTGGATGTACCCCACTATTTTAGATGTTTCTGCCAAGATGCCATGATTTCTGCTCTGGAAGTGCCTATCTTGTCCCACTGATTATGAAGAAACACAGGTGACTCACTTTATCTAGCTTTTAAATGGCTGAAGTTGAGTATAGGAATGCTTCATTATGGTTCTCTCTGTTTATCTGTAATAGCATTCAGGAAGCTGGTTAGAGAGTAAAAGTGGTTTCACAGAAGTGTCATCTCTCATCAAAACCTGAAACCAGTCAATAATTTGGAAGCATCTTGTTATTCTTGGCAAACTTAGAGGGTTAATTGAATGAGGACTTGGGCTCTATTTCTGATCCACAAAGTACATTACAAATGGATGTCAAATGCTAGCAGAGCAAGTATTCATTAAGGCAGTTGAAATTTCATAGGAAATGTTTTTTGATGGAAGTATTGGGTTTAAGATATACCCATTTTTACAGAAGAGGAAGTGATAGCTATGGAATTTCTTCAATTTTAATTTAATAAGTTTTTAGGTTGTCATTTTCTAAAAGAAAGTAAACATTTTCTGGTGGGCATTCTGAGTGGGAATCAGTAAAGGGGAAAAAAAAAGAATGCAGCAGTTAGCATAGAGCAAAATATTATGCTGGAGAAAGTTAGGGTGGGGCCCAGATTTTTACCTCTGCACTTTTATTCAGCACATCAGTTGTAAATGTTTCTGTCATATAAAGTAAAAATAAAAATTCCATTTAATCAAAACCCCCATAAATTTTACAGCAATTACATAATCAAAATTATTCATGAATCTGTAAGGAAAGTTTTGCATAAGCAAATGACAGATGCAGCTTTTTGAAAAATTTTTTTGAAGTCCTATGGTTTATTTTTGAAATTGTTCTTGGCACTGTAAAATATTTCTGAAGATCATGAAAGGGTTTAAAATAAGAGAATCAGACAGATTTACTGATATTTTCCCAGTCTAAATTGGGCATTAATCTTGTGATTGGAACCCTATCATCTTATGTACAAACAACAGGTGGTGAGAGATAGCAAGTTCTTCAATTAGAAATAACATCTCTCTTCCCTTCCCTACAATTTCATAAATATTCTCAAGCAGTCAGTTAAGTCTCTAAGCTAAAGTAGCGTAAGAATTATGCACCAGAACAGATAAATGGTCCATCTAGTCTGGCATCCTGTCTCTGACAGTGGCTCATGCCAGATGTTTCACAGGAAGGTAAAATACCCACATAATGCACCTGATTGTGTAATATTATACCATGAGATGAAATCTCTGTCTGTCCCCAGCTGGTGATCATCTTATGTCTGAAATAAATGCTGTTGGCCCTATAATTTTTAGCCTAGTTAGCGTAATTATAAGGCATATTCTTATTCATATAAATGCCTAATCATTTTTTAATCTTACTAAACTGATTTTGCCTCTTAGATCCTAATATCTTCTTTCAAGTTCTTCTGCCTTTTCAAGCACGCAGATTTGCTGACTGTGCTCCAAGGGACTGCGGCAGCGTGTTGCGGCTGGCTCGGGCACCCCGCTTCCCAGAGAGCCAGCGTGCCATGCTGTGAGCAGGCATGGTACCTTACCCAGAGCCGTCACTGCTGGTGGTGCTGACACTGAAACCCCTGAAGAGGGAACAGCATTGTTCCCACATGCAGACACCCACTGCATTATCTTTCCACTGCACCCGTGTGCCACATTCTGCACTCTCGCTTCCAGGTGCCCAAAACCTCATGTGCATTAAGGCAACGCAAGGGACTGCAGTTCCTCTGACCACCAAACTGAAGGAGAATAAGCATTTGATGAGTCTTCTCCTCACTCCTAGCTCTTGGCAGTCAAGCAGAATCTAGCAGATAGGGTAAAATAAGCAAAGTAAAGAATTTTCAAAAAACTGACAGTCATTTGGAGAAATTATAACTTGATTTCATAGTTCTGTATTTTCTTGTGGGGCTCATCATAGAACATCTGTAGGCTTCTGAAGATGAAGATACTTCTTAAAGATGGACTGAGAAAGAAAGTGAGTTAAATCAAAGTTTTGTGCTTCATCGCTGTTTTGTTAATAAGCCCAAAGTCCCCAAAAGGTCATGTCCCTCCTCAACAGGTGCTCAACAGGCACTGGTATGAAATCATTGACACTACTAAACAGAAATTAAAAGAAAAGCTCCAGTTGAGTTTACTGAGCTTCATGTACACTCTGAATCCTCTAAAATGCCATCAGGGAAGTCAGTTCGGTACAAAGATAATATTGGATAAATACCATAGAATCAAAGGATAATTCCTGTTGGAAGGGACCTCAGGAGGTCTCTGATCCAACCTCCTGCTCACAGCAAGGTCAGCTATGAGGTCAGGCAAGGTTATTTTGGGTTTTATACAGTCAGACCTTGAAAACCTCTAAGGCTGGAGACTACATAACATCTCTTGGGAACCTCTTCCACTTCCTGACTGTCCTTGTAGGCAAAAAGTTTTCCTTATATCCAGTCTGAACTTCTCTCATTTCAACTTATGTCCCCAAAACTCACCTCCACAATATTGTAACCAGTACATAGAACAGGAAAGACTATGCCCATTGCCAGCCAAAAGGCAGATGCTAGACATCTAGGCCAGGTCCATAGTAGTGGAGAAAGGTGGAAGCCCTAAGATGGCAATTTGGATTCTGCTAAGCTGTGTCCACAGTAGGAGGAGCAAGGCACCCTCTGGAGATTTCTGTCCTTCTCCATTGTTAACAGATTTAGCCTAGATTTCATTAGCCTGGATATAGATTTTCATCAGATGAATTTTTTGGCTAGGTTGAGATGAATCCCATCCTTACAGAGGGTAATGGCTCGGAGCACTCAGAAACCCCTTTAGCTGAGTTGGTGCGGATGACTACCCCATTCAGACATTCATGAAAGGAGGAAAGGTCTGACTGTCATGGAAGATTTACAGAACCAGAGGCTGTATTGATTCCTACTGCTGAGCTGCTCTAACAAAGCTGATTTTTAATCCCAGTATGAAGGTATGTTTATTGGTTTTTAAATAGAATGTTCCAGTGCTAATGAACTCATCAATATAAAAATATATTGACTCTCGCTGTAATCAGTTGGTTTTATTAAACAGGCATTTGTCTCTCCTTAAATCCATTACATTTTCTGTATATATCAGTGTGAATGAATACAGTAAATAGCAACCTGTATAACATCATTGAGAGTCATATATTTTCATTGGAGCATCTATACATAATTTAATTACATGCAAGTTAGCAGAGTAAACAAACAACAGTGAAACACTGCTTTGTTTTTTTTATTTTTTTAAACTTACTTTAATGAAGTCTGGTAAATCATTGGCTGCTCTGAATCTGGTATACTTACTGCTTTGCAAGCGTTGCAAACAGTCATGAAATTCAAACGTTTCTTGATTTCAGTAGAGTTTTAGTACTTCATTTCTCTGACATTAGTTACAGACAAAAGCAAGAAGCTCACTTGTAGTAAGTTTGAAACTTGCATGGCTTCAAAGTCGATTTGACTTAAACATATGCAGGGATTGTAGATGAATAATTCAGAAGTGCCCCTAATTTGTCATTAACAGATGAAAAATGTCTATCGAATCAAGCTTCTCCTACATCCTGTTATAAAGTATTACATTGTACGTCATGATGTGTCATGTCATGATGGTGATATCTTTGATTACAATGAATGCTCATGATTATCTATGGAGAACTAGGATATGAAATGCCAGTCTCAGAGATGTCTTTTCCTAGACCCGGCTTTCCCCATGGAAAACCGTGCTGAAAACAGGGACTTCTTGTCAGCAGAAAATAAAGACCTTTCTTGTTGAAACACTGGAACCAATCTTTTGCTGTTAAAACTGCTATAGTTCAAAAACATACCAGCTTTTTGTCTGAAATTTAATTCTTAGCCTGGTGTTTTCAGTTTCGCATAAGAAAAGCAATATTATCTAAAGAAATGTTCAATTATATTATATTGTATAAATAGATTATATTGTATAATTATATGTAATATTATATATATAAGAATACATAATATTATCAAAAGAATCTTTTTTGAATGTACAAATTTTCATTAAAATATCATTCAATAGAAAAAAACTGTAAACAACACCTATAAATGGAATAATCTCCTTTTACTAAAAACGTGACTTTCATTATAATAGTGCTCCATAATCTTCCTTTCTGTAGGTATGTGTTCCCCTCAAGTAGAGAAATACCATCCATCTGAAATTTATTATTTTATTTCTCTTACATATTCTCATAAGATGTCAAAAATATTTTTTTATTCTTGCCTATGGTTCACCAGTTTTTTTAACTTTTTTTCTTGTGTCGCTTTTTGTTACAAAAGCAATCATTCCCTCTTCTGATTTTCAGTATCTTAGCGCTTGCTAAAAAAATTACAGTAAAACATTTAGAAATTATATTAAGCAAGCCTGTGGGATTTATATTTGTATTTGTGGGGCGTGCATGTGTGCGTGAACGTGTGTGTATGTGTGAATGAAAGCCAACTGGCATGCTCTGAAAGTCAGATATCAAATAAATGTA
Source organism: Theristicus caerulescens (assembly GCA_020745775.1). Taxonomy (NCBI): domain Eukaryota; kingdom Metazoa; phylum Chordata; class Aves; order Pelecaniformes; family Threskiornithidae; genus Theristicus; species Theristicus caerulescens. The sequence continues at coordinate 120,019,562 of CM036559.1, read as the reverse complement.
AGCAAATTTTGAAAATCTTTATTTTTATATATGCGATATCTATTTATATATATATTTTTCCCACTTTATATTTCCAAGGAATTAATTACAAAGTAGCGTCTGGAATTTTATGTGCGGATTTCTGGTGTATGATGAAATATGAAGACAGATTTTGAACCAATTTGCGTGTACTATAGTCACAGACAGGGATGGGTAAAGCTGTGATATTCATGGAAAATGAGGGAAACCACTGGTGGTTCAGCACCTTCTGCTACAGAGTATTTGCTGCACTGAGCACTGCTAAAAAAGCTATTACAGCCCTCATATCCTCCCATGGTAAATCTTCTTCTGAATCAAAACAGCTGTGGAAAGTCTCTTTAAATGAGTGTTTGATTGATTGCTAATTTAGTCTGCAACAGAAAAGGCAATCCTTGCTCCACCCATCAGTAAAGAGAGAGAGCCTTTTCTCTCAAGCCAGAAAAAGAAATGTTTCCCTCCAGTTTTGGTGGAAAGAGAGGTGCTGCACTTCCATTTGCTTTAATTTCTATTAATTTTTCTTTAAACCACTTTTCACAAATGTAAATCATTGCTCAACGCAGGCCTTTCAGCAAGTCAAAGATGGCATGGCTCCACTGACATCAATAGGTTAAGCTGATTTGCACCAGCTCAGAATATAGCCAAAAAGGCAAAAAATCAATACTGAATCAGACCCTTTATTAGTTTTTAATCTGTGGTATCAGTCATGTGTTACAAGACAATGTCCAGTTATTTCTTTTCTAAGATCGAACTTCAGTATGGACACTCAGTTCAGCATCAAAAGTTGATATGGGAGGCCTTGAGGTCCTTCACCTCAACCTTTCTGAAGCACAAGTTTAATTGAAAGGTAGCAGTGCTGACCTTCTTTCATGTGCTTCATTTTACATTGCTATGCCTTGTTCTCTTTTATTGAGATGTCAAATCGAGTATATCTGGAGATTTCCCCATGTGGTACTTTCAAAGCCTATGATTTAAACTTCCTCATTTTTCACCTGAGATGAAAAGGTTTCAATTCTCCTGTCTACTGTAACTAAAATTTCCTAAAACCTGTCAAACTTCATGTGGTGATCCAAGCTTCTAGAAACCACAGATTTAAGTTCAAAAAGATGAACTCTGTGGTGCCACTGAAATTGAAGGGTATCTTCTTCAAGGGGATGGGGCCATTTTGGGCTTGAAGAAAACCATTTGAGAGAAACCATTACTAAACAAACCATAGGAGGAAACCTACCTTGTACGGTTCTCTTTTCAATCATCTTTTCTGCGAAGTCTTTTCTCTCAATTGAATACAGACCAGCTACAAGGGAAGGTAGCTCTTTGCTCAGAATTTAAGGATTCCAGTAGAAACAATGGTGCATATGAAGTGCATGAAGTTATAGAGGAAATATGTTTTGTGGAAATTACATTTAAAAAGGGAATAAAAAATCTTAATGAAAACGATGAGTCACTGCACTGCCCACTTCTGGTAGCTGCACCATAATTGATGGTAATAATAAATTTATTAGGAATGTAAACTTAGATTATTTAGATAACTTCGGGTAATTGGAAATAGAGGGACATAATGAAAATAAGGACTGACACCTCCCCCAAATTGGATCACATCCCCGCAGAAGTGCTGAAGGTGGAGAGCACACACTGTGGTGTCTGACCTTGTATTATCCTTTGGAAAATGCTCCCTCAAAAATGTTTGAAGGTAGATGCATCATTTCCAATGAAGGGTGATACTAGAGAAAATGAGGACTTCAGAGCTATTCCTTTCTTTTGAATATCAGATGAGGCAGTTTGAATACTAATATCAATAGGGATCAAAGAAGCAGGTGAGAAAGGTCTTGTGAATGGGTGTGGTTTCATTTAATTCATACTAAAGGAAATTATAGCAAAGTGATTGGAATATCAAAGGCTAATAGAAGCTTATTTCATCAATTCTGTAAAGTATTGATTTTGAAGAGCACAGAGCCTGTGCCTGAGAATATACAATGAAGTTATGGTCTTGCTAAAATGTAAATTAACAGCAAGAGTATCATCTTTACACTAGCAGCAAATACTCAGGCTTGATTACTAAAGGAAGGCAAAAAGAGGAAATTATCCTCTCATCTTTGTTTTTTGAATTAGACGTGGAACTGGATAGTGAATAACCTGATTGCCTGTAACAGGATGGAAATACAGCAGACAAGGGATATATCACCTAGGATGCATCACCCGGATTTTGTTGGTGATGCTATGTATCTGCTGAAAAGACAAGTACTTAAAGAAGAAGATAAAGAAGGCTGGAGGGTTGGCTGCTCCTAATGGTTATTGAAGGCCAGTGAGAAGGAGTTCAAAGTGATAAAACTAGAGATGCAGGCTGCAAATATGGACTTGAAACAGGTGAAAAATATATGGTTTAGAAGCCATAATTTCTGTGATAGAGATGAGAAGTGCTTGTGTGGGTTAGCTCATAGAGTTAAGAGTAGAGCAACATATTTTAGGTTTTGTAAAATCTGGAAATTTGGCAACATCAGTGTAAAAATAAAGATGAAAATATGTAACATGGTGAATTTTGAAGTGTACCATGTGCTGTGGAAACAGATTGTGAGCTGAAAAGATGCTTGCAAGCCACTGAAAAATGTTTCATCATCGACTGAAAGATCACAAAAGTGAATTGATAAGGCATTTTTTTCAAATCTGAAAAGGAGAAAAAATAGTTGGGAGGGAATTATTTCTCATGGTACTATATTATGAACAAATGAGAAGGTCATGTGAGAAGGACGGGGATATAAAGATCTCAAAGGATCTCTTACAAAGACACCAAAGAATAGACTCTGTTTAGAATCAGAGCATCCTTCAAATTGTATGAGGCAGTGGAGCAGGGTGACATTTCTGCATAAGGGCGCACTGTAGACCAAGCAAGGATCATTCCCATGCTGGAATCCCTCTTACTGAGATAAGGCATGGAAGGGCACAGAAAAGATCTGTTTGAAATCAGTGAACCGGTAGAAAAATAGCATGGAATAATTTGAGCGCATTTCAGTAAGAAACTGGTGAGACCTGATGGTGTTGGCTCAAGCTCCCAGCTGCCTTTGCCATCTTGCTGTAAATCTTGGCAGAGAAGTTCTGTGTCTGGGCAATGAATCCCATGTGTTCTGGGATGACACTACAGCTCAACAGCATGGCATCTGTACCCAGCAGGTCCATGGGTTTTATTTCATGCAGTGAGAAGCACCAGCTACTTATAGCACATGACCGCTAAAACGGCCAGCCATGAAAGGTCAGCTCCCTTTACATCTCCACCTCATTTAACTTGTTTGGAGGGCATAAACAGCAATGTAGCTAGTTCTAATTTTTCTAACCTTTACAAATAAGGAAAATGCTTGCATCTCTGGCACTCTGTTGCGTTTTGCTGTAGTTTTTGCAAACACAACAATTCTTTCACTATCTTTCTGTAAAATTTATCAATAGCCTCTCAGAAAATGATAAAAATATCCCCTGTATAAATTAATATACCACAGCAACTTTATTAGCTAGTTTTTGCTGGAGTTCTTTTCACATGGTTGATTTTACGGTTCCCTGAAACTAATATTTTTGAATGCAATGTTTTGCCCTTTATTTTTTGAAATATAAACAATTTGTTTTTCTGAAGTTATTTGATTATATTTTATGCCATTCATTTTAGCTATACCAATGTCTGTGAAGCATTTAGGCAGAAACTTTAGGCAGAATTGAAATCCCAGTTAAAAGCTCTGACTTGCTTTTTCTAGAAGCCATGGGTTCAGTTCCTCTGTCCACTACTGATTTGTTTTAATTTTGATGGGATTGTGCAAATGCTTAGTACATTACTGAAATGTACTGGGAAACAAGGATTCAAGTAATGTCACCCAGTCTACTGCAATTAGATTTGATACTCTTGTACTCTGATTCTTTAGTTAAAATCAGATCTACTTATAGCTAAAAGGCTATAAACTACTTAGCTGGAAGAGAGTGCTTAGTAGAGGCTGAGCTTCTATTTTTGCTGTAGGCTGCAACTTCACACTAATAAGTCATACACGGAGGAAATGTCATATTGAATGAAAGCAGAGTATTCCTCTGTGATTGCTTCAGAATGGTGAGCCCAGCTGGATGAGATACTTGCCCTGAGAAAAGGGGTCCAATTACAAAAACTGTTTGCCTTCTGAACACAAACCTGGGCACCTTCTCATTCTGATTTATCCCACTATAAAGAAAGAAGCTCCTTGAATTTATTGTTTTTTCCCTCTTCACTAGGGTAGGATTTATTACATCATCTCATGTTAAAAATGGGGACTGTATGAGGAATCTGGGAGGACTTTGTTCTCCAGTGACAGGAAAGAAGTTGTTTTCATTCTGTCACTGGCACTGACTTCCTCCAAGACCTTAAGCAATCTAGGATTACAGAAATCCTTTGTGTCTTGGCTTTGAAATGATTCTTATTTGGTTCTCATTTGATAGTGATTCATATTAATTCTCTTAAGAGTTCTTGGGTTATACTGTTGGATTGTTGGTCTAGCTTTATAACTGCTGTGCTAATTACATGAGGGGTTTTAGGCCAAAGGTTTTGGTCAAATGTAACTTTGTCAAAGTCTCTTAAGGTTAGATGCAGCAAAGGGAATATTGATGACCTACTGAGGGAAAACACAAATAAAGAAAAGGTGCTTAACAACTTCTAGGGAAGAAATGGAATGACTCTGCTAACTTAATATTTTCAAACATTTCTGGAAGCAATTGGGTTCTCAGCATTTTGGAAATCAAGTTTTTGCATACCTTTCTGTCCTCGTTTCAGCTGGGACAGAGTTAATTTTCCTCCTAGTAGCTGGTATAGTGCTGTGTTTTGGATTTAGCATGAGAATAATGTGATAACACACTGATGTTTTAGTTGTTGCTAAGCAGTGTTTATACTAAGTCAAGGACTTTTCAGCTTCCCATACTCTGCCATCGAGGAGGTGCACAAGAAGCTGGGAGGGAGCACAGCCAGGACAGCTGACCCAGACTGGCCAAAGGGATATTCCACGCTCAGTATATAAGGCAGGGGGAGTTGGCTGGGGGGCAGCGATCACTACTTGGGGATGGGCTGGACGTTGGTCATCAGGTGATGAGCATCACTTGTTTTTCCTCGGTTTTGTTCCTCTCTCTCTCTTTCGTTGTTTTCTTTTTTGTTACAATGTATTATTATTATTATTGTTGTTGTTGTTGTTATTGTTATTATTATTGTTGTTATTGTTGTTATTATACTATTTTATTTTATTTCCATTATTAAACTGTTCTTATCTCAACCCACAAGTTTTCTCACTTTTACCCTTCTGATTCTTTCCCCTCTCCCAATGGGAAGGGATTGAACAAGCATCTGTGTCGTGCTTAGTTGCCTGCTGGGGTTAAACCATGACACTTTCCTAACTGCAAATTTAGGAATCTAACTTGATAATTTTGTTAGTTTGTGAAAATCTCTGCTGAGGCTTTGGTATGAAGCTAGCACACTAGCATGGAGGTTGGACACTAGCATTTACAAGACTCATCAACCCTGGATTACAAAATCTTTTTGCTTGACATACAGAGGGCAAACAACAACATAAACACCTCCCTCTTGGCAACAAACCAACATTCATGTGCAAATGAACTGTTGTGTTCATTGTGTCTCATAATTTGCACCCACTGCAGAGTGGATGTTTTTGTCTAAAGCTTCCTAAATGTGTGGTAGATTGCTACATGCTGTGTCCCCTCCCTGCTCAGGTGATGACCTAAGGAACTCTAGACTTGTCTCAATATCACAAATTTCCAAAGTCATCAAGTTCACCTTTGCCTTGCAGAGGAAAGGAGGAGGAAAGCTTTTATGTCTCTGCTGTTTCTGTTTCAAAGATCCTCTGGAGATAGATTTAAGCTGGTAGCTGTAAACTACCTTTGCTTTCATCCACTGCCTGCTCACTATTAATTTTTATCTATGTACCATCGGCTCTCACAGTTGGTATCTGTTTTTTAAGGTTAGACTTTTGGTTCTTTTCTCTATTATTTTGCCTTGCAGATCATTGCCTATTAATAAATTCCTCAATAATGTGACCTCACAAAGATACATTTACTATTACCATTTGCAATGCCACACTGAAAAGACATTTCTGTAAGTTTTTGTAGCTCCTTGAAGTCCCATGTGCCATTCTGCTGGAGAATTTTGTGTGTTGGAAAGGATCAGGATTCAGCAAAAAAATGTTTCTCTAGCTCTATTTTAAACCTGAAGGGTTATCCTAATTCAATTAACAGTATACAGGAAAGATTAAGGAACTGGAGAAGGAATACATGCATCAAAATAGTATTCTCTAGCCTGAAAATACATGAATATAATTTAGAATCATAGATTTTTCTTTCTCTGTACTGAGAACTAGGAGTCCTAGGAGATGCCACAGGGAATTAAGGAACATATTACAGACAGACTACATATTTTACTGACTGGTACTTTTGATCAGCCATTTCTCATGATAGACGGGTGACCTTAGTTGGTCTGCCAGGCAGAATGAAATAACTGTGTGAGTTCTGGTGGGATTTGAAAGTGGCACAAGAAGTTCAGAGTCCAGCTATTTTGACTTCTCTGTGCATTTCTTAAAAACTTGCTTGTTTAAAGTGGAAACTCCCATCATGTCCATTCTCACATCCGACACGCATTGTTGCTCTGTTTTGCTTCCAATGTCTGGTCCATTTTGTCCATCTCTGTCCATGCTGTTCAAGTGTGTTGTTTGTTTGCAGAAAATGATTGTGTTCAGAAACAGGCAAAGATGAGAACTCCAAATCCTTCTCAATAAAATAAATCTTCACAAAGGTGATCCTATTTTTTCCTACCCAGTTCCTGCCCTGTTTCACTGGTAAATTAACCAGGTTTCCTTAGAGTAATATGGCTATCTGAAACAGTTGGTTTCAGAAAGGATCTATTTAAAGATTCATAAAGACACTTGCAAAACTTCAATTTTCAAGTCCTCTTGTATTTCTTTTTTCTTATTTTGCGTGTATTCCTCTTAGAAGTGGCCCCTCTGTTTCTAAAGCTGAGGCACATCACAAGTGTGAAGGAGAAGCCTTGCATTGCTCTTGCCTTGCATCACTCTTGCCTTTGGTAAAAGCACTTTGCTTTTTTTGGATAAATTAGAGGCCTTCCATTTCCAGTGCTGTCAATCTTGTACTTTTTACAGTCTTATATGTAAATTAAAAAATTAAGCAATCTTTATGCAGATGGAATAATCGCATATCTAGTAGCTTGGTAAATAAGGCAGCTGATTGGAGAAGTGATTAACTTTGACTCTCAGATTCTTTCCCTGTTGCTGAAATTACAGACTTCGGAAAGTTTCTGAAAGAATTAAAATCTAAATATGGCTTTTAATATTAGTTTTCTTTTCCTCAGTGTATTATTGTCACATATGTAAATCTTTGAAATCTCATCTATGGCAGGTATAAAAGAGGTTAGGAGACAGACATTGCATTATGAAAAAGAATGACATAATCCTAATCTAGATGTACTGGAGATGGCACCGGTACTGCTGAATAGTGGTTGATTGCTACTATGGATTATTACTATTTGTAGCCTTAGATGGAGAGGATGACGGGACAACCATCCCCTGGCATAATGGGATCCACTGTACTGTGGAAAACAACACCACCTGGCTCAAACTGTGGAGCAAAGGGTGGCTGCTTGCTTCCAAAGGATTCAGTACTCACAAAATGTCATCTGAGGTGCAATCTTATAGGAAACTAAAGGGAGAGTCTTTTTTTTTGAGAACTGTCCAGCTTTTACTGAGTGACTTCTTGTGGCATGTTTCTGCCCTGGTGTTTAATCCATGTGCTTTTCTCTGGAGCATGGCTGGACCAGGGATGCTGGCTCTTGCCCTGGGTGTGTGAGGTGTCTGTCTGCATATTCAAACTGGAGAATTCCACTGTGGAAAACACTGGAACTTGCTGCGTTCATGTTATGGAGAAAGGGGGAAATGAGACAATTTGCCGTGAATCCATTTAAGCAGAGCTTCAGCTTCAGGGTCATGGTCTCACCTTTTGCTTTTGGCTCCCTGGAGTCTCACACTTGCCTGTTTACAGCTAATATATTGCTTTGTTAAGTGTTTGCTTTTCTTCAGCTGTGTCTGCAGTTCAGTGACAAGTGAAATGATCCTGACAATATGGGTCTAATATACACAGACACTTGTAATCAGAGCTGAAGTGTAAGAGTTTGGTGGGCTCATTCAAAGTCATACTATGTTGAATACAGAGGAAATGGTTTCCACTAACATGTATCAGAAGGATATCTTTTCCCAGCTTTTGCCCTTCCAGGTACTTGATTTCAATATTCAGGGTTATAGTTTATAATATTAACTAATACAGTAACATAGCTGGTTGAGTAAAACAATTGTCATCCTTCTATCCACGTGGAAAATGACATTCTTTCAGGATTACCACTTCTTATTGCTGCAGCTGAAGGACAAACAAGAAGTTTACATTCTTTGAACCAGCATTGTGAGTTTGCTCACTCCTTTAATTATCACTGAACTTTTTGCCACTTTTACTTAATGGACTGCTCGAAAAATGTTTTCAAGATGAATGAGTGATCCTTGCATAGCAAGTGTGGTAGCCTCCAGTTTGAATAGAAAAGACTGTCCACGTTGTCTACTTTACGTTGTCTGTATTATGCAATCCAGAGTATTTGCCAATGGAATAATTGTAACATAATTCTCTGTATTATGCAATTATGTTGTCTGTAGTATGCAATATGAAAGAGATCCAAGGACAACATTTTTGCAACCATACTATATTAATGATTCAGTCCAAACAAAAAAAAAGAAAATTAATTTGGTTTTTATGTTTGGCATCTTTCAACTTGATCTGTATATACACCACTCAGGCCTAGATTTAAGGATTGACATGCATCTTCTGACAGCTCTGAGGATACAATATGACAGATGAAAGCACAACACAGGTGATACAAGGAATGAAAGAATCAAGATCTACCAGGGTAAAATGAACAGCTGATAAGCTAGAAATATGTAGAAAAAACCATAAATAGTGATGCACACCATTTATAAGCTCTCATTCAACAGATCTGAGAAGATCTACAGAAATAAAAAAGCCATGCAAATCCTGATCAACAATGATAACATTGGTGAACAAAGACAATCACCGTATCTCACAGAGACTAATTTTTGAAGAGTAGCAGGCCAAATTCTTGTTGAACCAATAGAATCAAAATTAGGCTTATCCTCAATAAGGCAGCACAGAATGGTAGGTGCAGTCACTCGCAAGATGAAAGGGTTTCCTTTCTCCCCAGCTTCTCATGCCAGCATTGAGGTTGCTCTGCTCTGCCCTGCCATGGCTGCAGAGCAAGGACATGACTTCCAGTCCTGGTGTCTCCCTGTCTTGGAACATCTGGGAGCAGAGACTGTGCTGTGGCTGTGCTCCAGTCCACGGAGCGTTTTTTGAGATAAATGGTGAGGTTGCTGCATACATTTGTAACAAATGTGTTGTCCCTTTCTTTTGCAGGTGTGTCCATAGGTGACAAAACAGGTTTGAGAAGATCTCAGGCCTGTCACTAGGGTGGGCCTGTTTTCCAAGCTATTTGCTACTTTGACAGGACAGAGGAACCTCTTCTCTCACACTCTCTCTCCAAAGCTGTTTCTCCTTGAGCTAGCTGTTGTCTCTCACAGAGGGTGACTTGAGTGTGTTGTGAGGACCTTCCATTCAGATCCCACAGACACGGTAGGTTTATACATGTCAGAGCAAGGGGCTGCAAAGCCATAGAGCGCACATATCCATTTAGAGCCCGTGGAGCAAAGTGACCACCACCAAGTTGCTCTTCATCCACTGATAGTCCATATAGCCAAGAATAAACATTAGAGGGTAGGAGATGACTCTTTGCAGATGTTGTGGTGGCCCTGGGGACCATGTCATGGTCTTCCAGAGGCAAAACAACAAGCACTATCTCACGGTAGGAGCTAGGATGCAAAATGATGTTCCAGTCCTCCTGGCAGTCAATATAGGGGTATCAGTAGGCTTCCCTTCTGCAAGTGGTTTCTCTTTTTCGAGTTAGAAACAACTCAATTATGATTCTTCCTGGGCCTGGCATGAGGTAATTTTTCCTTCCCTCACATTAATGTCTGTCATCTGCCCTTTTGTCTCGCTAATGATTCTCAATCAGTCTGCTGTAGCTGCTCTGGATACGCTACCTGCTCATGCCCTGGTATGCAGTGCTGGAAGGTAACACAACAATAATATGATTCATTAGGAAAACTTCATGTAGAAATAGCTTAAATATGAGATTTAGAAGCTAGACACGTTGGCCAGACTTGTCACAAATAAAATACTGTTCTTATTTCTTTAAAGCTAGACTGCAGCTTTCATTAAGCATCTCTGCAAAGGTGTAAGTGGGAATAAAATTTGATTTGACTTTCTGAATTTTAACTGTGGGAATTAATGGACAAAAAGGGCAAGGGGGAGAAGTTGCAGTTTTCTTCCTCCCCAAAAGAAACTGTTTTACAAATGACCTACATTTAATGTGAATGTATGGGGTTGTTTTGGAATAACTGTCTATGACCAAACCAAACCACTTGTTCAGAGGGAGGCACATTTTCTTTAATATATATGTATGTTTCAAAAGTTGCAGCTGTAGGAGAGACTCAGCAGTAAGGGGGGATCATAGCCAAAGGAGTACTGATGACCCAGCTTTCTGGCCAGGCTGGGAAGCTAAGGTACATGGAGGGAAAGGTCGGTTATATGCTGCTGAGCCGAGTCAGAAGAAAATGATTACCCTACAAAGCAGGGGGAAGGGAGCTTTAATGCGCCCCAGTACTCTCCATGGATTGATCCCAGACTAGTGTAAGCCTGAGTAAGTTTGTGCCTTTGGGACATAATCTGACCTTTACTGACTAATGAACCACAAATGATGATAAATAAGTCCTCTTACTGCCTTATATTTAAAACTAATCCTTTCTTGCTTTTAAATATTGAAAAATCAAACTCACCCACAGCTTCATTTCCTTAATTTTTAAATTAATTTGCATATGATACATTATGAAAAAGCAAGTTTAGTCACCTTCTCATTTTCAGCCTGCTTTTGCATAAACATATTTTTTTTTTTTTGTGGTCTGCTTAGCTTATTTGAATTAACTTGGAAATCCATGCAGTGTTTCAGCCTCTAAATGATACATTATCTCTCTCTCTCATCCCTGTCAGACTCTGCAGGCAAGGACTGGTTGCCACAGCAGTCTATATTAAAGCCATGGTTCTGGATGATGAACTCTCTAAAGTGTGGGCTTTTTTTTAATGCCACAGCAGATTCTCAAATTGTATTCTGCCTAAGACTCAGGTTCCAAATCCATCTTTTTAAATAATCTCTTCAGGGTATACAGCTGTTGAAACTTCAAGAAGTGTGACAGTGCATTCAGCTTCTATCCATCACCGATGGATCTGACCTTTTTTTGGTTGACTGAAGTAAGAAACCTTTTGTAAGCACTTTTCCATGTCTCAGGGGGATAAGGCTTCTTCCCCCTGCAAGGCTCTTTGGCTTTCAGTGGGATCCAGAGACCCTTCAAACCTTCCTTCAGCTAAGGTAATTCATCACAAACACTTAGGAAGGCAAAGTTGCTCTTTTTTTTTTTTAATGAAAGGTAGGTCTTTCATTGTTATGGGGTTTGTGCTTTTCCTTCCGCTTTGGTTTTCCCTTTCTCATCCTAAATGTCAGCCAGTGGGGAAGGTATTTACTTTTTGTTTTCTGTCTTCTTCTGAAAGGAATCTGCCTCTTTCGTAGAACTGGGTAGCATCCACTGGTTTTTTGTTTTGGTTTGTTTTTTTTTTTAATTAAAAGTGGATTTATTCATGTAGAACAAGAATCATGGGAAATATTTTATATATTTTTCAACAGTGAAAAGATGGGCTGGGGAACAAAATAAAGGTCAGAATTTAGATGGTAGGAGGAATGTGTAGGAAGTCTTTTTAAGAGACATACTATCTGAAAATCATATTGTTAACAGAGCTAATAGAAGTATATCAATACCCAAACTCTCTGGAAATCCACATCCACAGTACAGGCTTCCAAAACAGTTTGCAGGAGGCATCTTCCATGATGCTATAGGCTAGTCTTTAAATCCCCCACGATGCTTCAAAAACACCAGTGCTGTAATATTACAAATGAAATCTTCATGCCTGATGTGAGAGAAGAGAATCTAACTTGAAGGTTTCTTGCCAATCTGAAAGTCTTATGTCCATATAAATAGCCTCTTAGTCTCACAAATTCTGTTGTCAATGTCCATTACACCCTGATATGAGGTCGGTGGAAATGTAATGAGTGTAAACCCTTTAGTTCTGTGCTGTCTTATTTTTTCTCTGGAACTTGCAAATATGAAAGGTCTATAAAATGAACATAAAAGAGAAGGAATCTGTCATGCTTCTGTGCCGTACTCCTCTTCCTCCATTCGAAGGGCTCTGTGTTGGACATTATGCCTTCTGATTTACATCAGTCTTCCTCTAAATGTAGCCTTATCCAAAGTGTTTTCTGATCTGATACTGGAAAGCCCAAATCTCAGTGGGACAGAAGAGTATGTTTTGGCCCAAGGTGTCTTGAGTAAACAAACACATAAACTGTAGATCTGACTAAACTATGACATTTTGAAAATTTATGTCAGGTTTTGTCAAACTGTTGTTCTCGATCACTTCCTTCCCCTGAGAGATATTCTGAAATCTGAAATCTAGAAAATATTTTAAACACAATAACTATATTGTTTTAAATAGCCTTTTTCTTTTTTTTTTAAAAACCTTCCTATTTTTCTTCTAAAAAAATGACTGTAATGCAAAACAAAACATTTCTTCTTGAATTGAACCAAATGCTTGATCTAACCCAAAGCAATTTATTTTAACATTTTTCTAGGGGTGCCAGTGAACTGACACGTCAGTTATTCCTGCAGCTTTCCTCTGTGTTTTTCCTCAGTGTCTTTGGACACTCAGTATTGCCATCATTAGTTTTTGGGTTTTTTTTGTGGTCTGTTTTTCCCGGAGAGGAATTATGGGAATGGGAGTAGAGCTGAGAAGCTCAGACTGTTCTATTAGTTTCTCATTTCTTTTCCTGTTATTGCTTTCCGTTGTGTAACTCATTTGCAAATAATGAAAAGGGTTTCCTCACTTCCAGCAAAGGCGTTTTATCTAATTGAAAGCCACCAGCAGGTGGTTCATGTAGAATCTCATTAGCCTATGATTGTTTTTGACACCTCTTTGAAGGAACGCTACATTACCTTACAATTGGAAATACACCCCGTGTCTAGGTTAATTGTCATGGATTGTAATACAGGGAACAATAACTTTTTCAAGATTTATTTTTAAAAAGAGAGGATATTTTAGCAATCTAAGGTATTTTTATGGTCTTCGTTACAGAGTGTGTTATAACCTTGGTATCCTCTCCGTCTCCCTCTGTTCTGGGGAAGTGCCATACACTGCTGCACGAGGATGAAAACCAAGCACAGAGATAAGAGTCCAGCCTGCCCTGGTTTCATCTGGGATAGAGTTAATTTTCTTCCTAGTAGCTGGTATAGTGCTGTGTTTTGGATTTAGTATGGGAATAATGTTGATAACACACTGATGGTTTAATTGTTGCTAAGTAGCGCTTACACTAGTCAAGGACTTTTCAGCTTCCCATACTCTGCCAGGTGCACGAGAAGCTGGGAGGGGACACAGCCAAAACAGCTGATCCAAACTGGCTAAAGGGCTATTCCATATCATATGACATCATGCTCAGTGTATAAACTGGGGGGAGTTGGCTGGGGTGCAGTGACCGCTGCTTGGGGATGGGCTGGGCATCGGTCAGCAGGTAGTGAGCGATTGCATCACTTGTTTTTCCTGGATTTTGTTCCTCTCTCTCTCTTGTTGTTTTCCTTTTCGTTACAATTTTTATTATTATTATTATTATTATTATTATTATTAATTATTATATTTCAATTATTAAACTGTTTGTATCTCAACCCACGAATTTTCTTACTTTTACTCTTCCGATTTGCTCCCCCATCCCACCGGGGGGGGAGGGTGAGCGAGTGGCTGGGTGGTGCTTGGTTGCCAACTGGGGTTAAACCACGACAAGTCATTGTAAAGTTATTTTGGCTCTTGGTTCTCTGAGGCCTAAATCATGTAGATACCTCAAACACTTTTTCCAATTGTGACACAACCACTGGGCACATTTCTAAAAACTGTGTCTATATCAGAACATGAAGATCAAGATCATCCTGGTGTGTCTGATCACATGCCAAAGGGCAATTTTTTTATTCCATGGAGAGGAGCCAAGAAGGAGAGAGAAAGAAAACAAGATATCTACTTGGGCACTGATGTGGAGAGAGGAAATGTACCCATATTCAGTCTCTTTTCAGTGTCTGCTGCTGGGTTGTTCTTGGTTGCTCTTTTTAAAGCTGTGGAAATCCTAACCTGCTGGCATAATTCCTAACTAGGGACCCACTGATGAGAGATCAAAACATCTGAGAAGATGTGATAAGACCCTGAAACTCCTTCTGAGCACTTCTAGAAGGTTGTCTGGGTCACGATCGTGGCATTTGATTACATTAGTACTAGAACAGAAATTTTGAAGGAAATATTTGGAGTCTCTTGTTTCAATTTAAAGGTAGGGAGCTGGTTTTAGTCTAAATGTATTCAGAAGAGTTATTTTTATGATTCTCTCAGAGTGATTACTGTGGATGTATGGCCCAGAAGAGTAGTTATTTTCTGTTTTTTTCATATGTATTTATATTCTGACTTGCAATTGTTGTATATCTCCTAAAGCTTTAGAGAGATACTATATACATTTACATAAACAAATGTATATTCATGGTATAAGAGAAAAATATATAAAAATGTTGACATAACTTACAACTGTCAGCATAATATTTATGTTCCGGCTTTTCTTCATACATACGAAATGCAACATGTGAAAGTAAGCAAAGGAAGACTTCACACAGAACAAAAAAACAGAATGAGCACGGCTGCACTTCTCAGCTCATGCCCAAATTGGCAGAGAAAAAGAATATTCAAATATTCAAGCCATTCTGGCTCATGAGGAAAATCTTGGTTGCAGACGAAGTCATATGAACTCAGCATACAACACAAATAATTCCTTGATGTCAATGAGTTTCCCATTTACTCATGGCATTTTTGTTTTCCAAAAGATTTAATTGTATCACCCGAGGGTTTAGCACATCTTCATATTGTTGAGTTCTGTTTCTGCTCTTCACTAACTCTGATAAAACAGATTCTCAATTAAAGATAACCAGTGGATGTATAATGTGATTTTCATAGTCTGTTATCTGTTAAGAGTGGCAAGGATTTCTCTTCTCAGCATTCCCTCTAGGTCCATAAAATACTGTCTGACCCTGAAATAATTTTCATAAGGTTTCCCTTCTGAAAAATAACCACACTCCAATATGCTCTCTTCTGTTGTTAAAGAAATGGTGAGTCTACTCTGCTTCAGTTTCTCCTTCCTTTTTAGACTAAGGTGAAAATATCTCAGAAAAATAATTCTAGTTCTGTCTCCTGGGCTTTTGAAACCTGTTTCCCAATATGGGGAATCTCTGGACAATGAGGACAGCAGTGCAGTTAACCTGGTCTAGTTGCAAAGTATATGTCTTTACAGCTGTGTCACCAGATATGGTAAGTTATTTGCAAAATAGTAATATACAGGGTAATTTCAAGGAGTGAGGGTTTATCATCAGTGTTTTATTTGTTATTGCAAGTGATTTGGAGGAATACAGTGCTTTTGTTTGTCACGTGAGAATGATAACCACTTCTCTGCACTGAAGACAAACAAATGCAGATACTTTTTTTTTCTAAAAAACAAAGATGTAAATACGTAGCTAAAAATTATGCATACATAATTAGTAGTTGTGTCGGTATTGCTACACCTATGAAAAGGTGCTTAGCACATCCCCATCAGTCTCTGAGGCAGTTGGAGTGAAGAACTCCAAGCGCTGATGAAATGGAAGTATAAAATATGCTGTGGGTGCTGAGCTGAGCCAGGGAGGAAATAAGAGATGCTTTAAATGAGGTACATCACTGATGAAAAAGAAGTCTTGTGTCAGCAGCCCATATGTTACCTAGGTGAGGCAGAATACTTAAGATGCCATTGTATGAGATACAATGAGACACAGAGAAATGTAAATAACAGCTTTAGGGTGATAATGGGATTCTGAGACTCAGAGCTTGTCTAGTCTTTTAAAAATCTTTTTTTCTTTGATTTGTTTTGCTTTTTTGGCTGTATCAAGTGTCCCTGCAATCTTAGCTTTCTTACACCCTGACTATTATAACTCTTCTGCAAAATAACTATAGCTTTGGTAAGACAGAGGTAAGTGCAAGCATTACAGCAAATGAGAGACAACTCCAGAGGAGTTCAAACCAGTGAAGATAGAGGCCACAGAAAGATGCAAGTGAAATCCCAAAAGACAAAAAAACCCTCCTGAAACTCAGTTTTGTTACCTGTCCTTGTGGAACACATTCAGCACATGAACAGGGTCCCATAGCATCTTGGGTTGATCCTGTTTTCAGTAGTCAATCACTTAAAATTATATTACAGCTCTGATGAATGTGCTTAACTGGTAATTGTGTCTGGAGCAACAGCAGATATACCATAGCATTTAGCCTTACGTTTTATTAAAGAAATGTATAAATGATTCACTGAGATGGGCTAGTCACAGGTCTTGTTGCCATCTAAAGAGGCAGTAAAAGACCATCTAAAAGTCTACTGTCATTATCACATGAACATCTTCACTATGGTCCAGAGCTGGAGGTGTGGATACTGTGCCTGTACACGTACTCTTTGACTACAGAACTTCTGGCATCTGGATGCAACAGATCTGATACTGCTGAGAACCACATCAGTTTCCACCTCCCCAAAATGCTATGCCTCAGCGTCAGAGCCACTTGCCAGAGCACAGGACAGAAGGATACCTGTGGCCTGAACTTAGGAATTATTGCTGCTGATGCTGGACTATCATACATATCATATACAAGGAAAATAAACAAATGCAACTTTCACTGGCCTAATCACACTGATAAGGACAATTCTGCCTGGGACAATATGGCAGATGAAATGAAATCAGTTTTCACAGGGAGCATTCCAGTGTTTGTCTTACATTAGGAATTCATTCAGACTGACCCAGAGCAATAGTTGGCAAAATGCTTGTGAGAAATATAACCATTATACACCTTAAATCCAGAGAAATATATATTGATTTTCATTAATACAAAATTAGAATTCTCCCTCAGTTTGCTAAAACCATTATGCAGTTAGAACTGTCAAAGCATGCATCATCTGGAAAACAACATCCTTATAAGTGTTTGCTACACACAGATTAATAATGATTCTTAGACCTCGTAACTTGGTGACTAGTAGAAATGATTTTGAATAATTCCTGGAAGGTTTCATGAGGATGCTATTGACTTGAAGAGAGGTTCAAAATGCACTGTCCTGGTTTCATCTGCGATAGAGTTAATTTTCTTCCTAGTAGCTGGCATAGTGCTGTGTTTTGGATTTAGTATGAGAATAATGTTGATAACACGCTGATATTTTAGCTGTTGCTAAGTAATGTTTATACTAGTCAAGGACTTTTCAGCTTCCCATACTCTGCCAGGTGCACAAGAAGCTTGGAAGGAGCACAGCCAGGACAGCTGACCCAGACTGGCCAAAGGGCTATTCCATACCATATGACGTCATGCTCAGTATATAAACTGGGGGAAGAAGAAGGAAGGGGAGGACGTTCAGAGTGATGCCATTTGTCTTCCCAAGTAACCGTTACGTGTGATGGAGCCCTGCTTTCCTGGAAAAGGCTGAACACCTGCCTGCTGATGGGAAGTAGTGAATGAATTCCTTGTTTTGCTTTGCTTGCATGCATGGCTTTTGCTTTATCTATTGAACTGTCTTTATCTCAACCCACAAGTTTTCTCACTTTTACTCTTCCGATTCTCTCCCTCATCCCACTGGTGGGGAGTGAGTGAGTGGCTGGTTGGTGCTTAGTTGCTGGCTGGGGTTAAACCATGACATGCACATACCTTAAACAGTAAAAATAACTCAATCATTTGGTACATGGAACGAAACTTGACAACAAGATCTGAAATAAGCAGTGTTGCATTAAAGAGAGTTTGGCAGCAACTGATTGACTTCATGTTTTGTCTCTCAAAAAGCAGTAGAAATAGCGGAAAAACTGTGTTTCAACCAGTGTTTGGGCTGAGTTTAAAGAAGTACCAGTAGTGTATGCTTTGGTTTTGAAAGACACTGAGGGGTGAGGGGATAGGACCATGAAGGCAACAGTCTTGTTGCCTTCATGGCAAAATAGGCATTATTTTGATTTTCTGAGTGAGAAAGCTGAATTGAACTTACTGAAGACAATCTTGTATTCCAAAGAACTGCATCTTGCAAGATGATAGATACCAATAAGCACCTTGTTTGTGGCTTCTTGCCTACAAGAAAAACAAGGGCTCACTGGACATCCCACTCCAGTCAGTGGAAACTGCAGTTTGCCAGAACCTTTTACATATGCAAAGCAACACACTGTTGTCACTGAGGGATGGGTAATTCCAGACACATTCCTTCTGAGGTGGATCAACTTCAAGGATCCCATAGAATCCCCAAAACTTATAAAAATGAGCAACAGTGACAGAAACTGAACGAGAAGTACTATAATATTACTTCTGAGTACCACGTGGTGAGTAAGTTCTAGAAATGCTGAGGAAGCTTAGGTGAAATGACTCTCACCCATTCTGAAAACAGAGATGTTAATGTACAATTGGTGTGAATGGACAGAGAGTGATAAGAGAAAGTAGGGCTAAAACAGTTCTCAAAATCACTCCCTTACCTCAAAGAATGACCAACTATAGGTAAACTTGACAGATACTTGTCTAACTCATTCTTAAAAACCTTCTACAAAGGAGATTTCAAAACCAGCTTCCATCTTCCCACCCTAAGTAATCTGTTCCACTAGCCAAGTTTTCCCCCAAATTACCTTATATATTTTTTGATGAATTTTAACCTATTAAATGATAAACTATTTGCAGTCATTTTCTTTCATCTTTGTTGCTATGCAGTTGATGAATACTGTATCATTTGTCCCTCCAGTCTTGTATTCTTCAGCTGAAACAATCCCCAATGTTTTAATTTTTCCCTACAGATCATATTTTCTAAACTTCAGAGTGTTCTCCTTGTTTTTCTTGCCCACATCTTTCTTAGAGAGCTATGTCACAAAATAGATGTACTATTCTAGTTGAGAGGTGAACGATAAATAGATTGGAAAGAGTACATCATGTGTCTTTCAGAAGAT
Source organism: Theristicus caerulescens (assembly GCA_020745775.1). Lineage (NCBI taxonomy): Eukaryota > Metazoa > Chordata > Aves > Pelecaniformes > Threskiornithidae > Theristicus > Theristicus caerulescens. The sequence continues at coordinate 120,000,273 of CM036559.1, read as the reverse complement.
ATTTCTCATATTCTTCTATAATGTTTACCTGGTAGCACTGTTGATACCTATTCAACAAAGGATTTCCAGATTCTTTCCTGTAGCATTGCTGTCTAGGTTAAGCATCCTCTCATGTTTGTGGAGGTGATTAGTTTTAGTTAAGTGTAGAACTTTGTATTTATTCACATTGAATTGTCCCCCATTTGAGTTAGATCTTACCTCCAAAATCTCAAGATCACCATGGATTCTAATCCTGCCTCCGTGGCCCTCCCCAAATTGCTATTGTCATCCAAGTTGCAATGAAAATATTTAATATTACTGATTGCAGACCCCTAATTATCCCATTGTATCTTTCCATTTTGATGGTAAATAATTGAGAGCTACTCTCTGATTATCATATCCAAGCAGCTTTTAATTTCCCTAGTATTTTTATTTGTCCATATTTCCTCAGGTTACCTCAGAACTTCAATCTGAAATAGTGGCAAAAGCCTTACCAAAGTAGGAACAGAAGAAAAACTCTTTGTCGCTATTCACTGGATCTGCTGTTCTATGACAGAAGGAAATAAAATTGATTTTGACTGATTTGTGTGGACCTGCTGCGTGGTACTTTATCATCTTCTTGATGCTTACAGATTGTTAATTTTTTCAGTGTTTTTCTAGGAATTTAAGTTAAGCTGTTGAGCTGTGACTATCACATCCTCTTCTATTCTCCCTTTTTAAAGAGCCATTTTTTCCCTTTTTCTTTTGCCACTTCATTTTTCTCCATGAGCTTTCCAGAATAATTTCTAGTGGCTCTCAGATTGCTTTACCCAGTTTTTAAGTACCCTCTTATTAATTTCAACAGGCTGTCCAATTTCAGTGAATTACAAGTGAAGATATTTTATAAAGATATTGAGCTTTATGAAATTCGGGGGTCAGCCTATTCTCATTCTTAAAAATATACATACATCTATCTACATCTACATCTACATCTACATCTACATCTACATCTACATCTATCTACATCTGTATCTGTATCTACATAGATATATATGCATATAAAAGATGTGTTCCAAAGAAAAGCATTACATAAGAGCTGAAGCATCTTTTCATTTTCCCAGCAGTGGGCACACTTCCCTAATTATTGTAGGTATAATTTTAACACAACTGTTAAAATCCTGCTTTTCAGGATATAGTTGTACTGCTCCATATGGGTGTCTGGACCGTCATGGGGATGGAAGATAAATCTCAGCTCTTTTTCTACTTCCCACCCATCCTAATCCGGTTAAAGCATGTAGGAATCTGTGATGGAAATCTTCTGACACAGTGACATAGGCTTCTAAATGTTTCCAGTCAAATTCTGTGGCAGACAAAATCATTAGCTCAGTGTCTTTCAAATCCAAGGACCTAAAACCATGTTACTTAGGTGGACAAGAAGATCAACTAAGAGGTGGCAGCAATTTAAGGGTAAGGGAATAAAGAATGGTAAAGTCTTTTATCTGATGGGCTCATGCCAAGGGGAATCTTTCTTAGGAAGAACAGTGAATTAGGAGCTTTTTCACCAGCCAGCTCATTGCAGAATTGCCCAAAAAGCTGGAAGCAATGCTGTATTCAGCTATATTATGGCTCAAGAAGTTACCCAGGATGATCTTCGGTGTGGATAGACAGGAACCTCAAATAGGACGATGAAGGTGAAGGTGAAGATGAAGGGTTTTGGCAGACCTAATCTCTCTCTAAATATGAGTTACCCCTCACTACCATAAATGAGATTTTTTGGTCCTGACAGCCCTTAGAAGACTGAACTGATGAAAGTTATGAGTCATAACTTCCAGCTACAAGTCCTGAGACAGAGCATATTTTCCTTTGAGGAATACCTAACCCAGAACTACCTGCTACCTGGCCTAGCCAGAAAATTAGTGTCTTGTTTAACACAGGATTTAATACTGACTCAAAGGGAAGCCCCAAAACCTCTATGCTGCTTATAGAAATCAGAGAATTTGTACCATGAGAAAGTAAATATATGAGGGGATCCTCTGTCAGCCTCTCCTATCTGCTGGAGTTACTTGCACTTCATGGGAGCCTTCATTAGCTGACTGAAGTACATGCAGATTTTTTATGTACAGTATCCATGAAGTCATGAGGGGTCTTGTCCTTGGAGCTGACAAAATTAAGACAGTTAGAAAAAAACCTTGCTAGCTTTTCATGCATAAAATGTATTTACTCATTATCACAAACAATACATCTTGTGAGGAAGATAGGCAGGCATTTGCTCCCAGCTATCATATAATCTTTTTTTTCCCCAAATCAATAGCACATTATGCAGCAGTGCATCAGACAGTGGGCAGTTATATTGAGTAGTTATTAAATTAGACTCTCATCCATCCACATCTATTTGTATTTCATTCTCTATCCTATTCTTTATACAGGGGTTATGGATAATGAAGCTAGGGGAGTTTTTGTTGGGATTTTCAAAGGCAACCATAAGCATTACTTGTGACCATAGGCTGTCTTTCAGTGGGAGACGAGTAATCAAGATTTTCAGAACTGTTTGGAAATTACAGTGACAGAATTTGGATTTATTTCTGAGAAATATCTAATGGAGGCTTCCTCCATTCTTCAAGTTAAAAGACAGCACTGGAATTGCTTAAAAAGCCATCTTACTCCAGAAATGAATCTCTAATTATCAAGAGTCAACTCAATTAGCAATTAAGTTTTTCTGAACTATCCCAGTTTTCTGATTTTGCAAATTTGGGATGAACATATCAAACAGAATCTCTTTTTTCCTTACACTTACACTTTAAGTCCAGGACTAGGGTATGTTTGTAAGTAAGTTCATAGTTTTTTTAAAAAATGTACTTAAGTATATTTATTTAAGAGCTATATTTTACTCCTTGGAGAATTTTTGTCCTTGGAGAAATATTAAAGAATACTTTTCATCTGAGATATCAAAGAGAAAAGTGTATGATTTTGTGTCGAGAACTTGCTGAATTTTGGATAACAGAATTCAGGTAAATATTAAATTTCTTAGGACATAAAGCATATGAACTTTAAAACAAATGGGAAGTAAATATAAAAAGAAGAAAAAGAAAAATCCAAGAGGAATAAACAAATGAAGTGCATATCTACAGGATGCTGAGTATCCTGCACATTTCAATATGAAATTATAGTACTCACACTTTCCTTTAGGTTCCCAGCATCTTTCTAGAACAGAGGTATTCTTTGAACAGTGAAAGGTAGGAAATATATACCTATGTAGAATAAAAAGATAATTTAAAGGCATAGAAAATATCAAAACTTTGTTATCAAAGTACTTGTGAATAATAGAAATTAACAGAACACTGACTGTAATCCATTTTGAATAGCACTGATTATAAAGCCGAAGAACAATCAAAATCGTCTAAGGAAATAATAGATATGAAGGAAAAATACAGATTGCTCTCAGGGTCAAATCCCTGACTAAAGTGCAATAGATCCACTGAATTAAGAGAGTGGCCATGATTTACAATGGCCAATGATTTGCCCTGTATGTCTTGCACTCTGACCTTCACTAATGCTTGGAACCATAGATTCTCTTTTTTCTCTGAGACACTGATTTCAGTGGGGAATTGTACCCACAACAGCAGTGCAGAATAGGACCCTTTCATTTTGAGTTGCCATTTCCCAGCCGTGGAAGTGCAGTGTATTAATCAGAACAATCAATAGTCCCCTGACCCTCAACACATCCCACTCAAGCGAAAAGACATCACCTCTATTTTTGATTAATCAGCGCCAAGTATCCATTTCTGAAATACGTCCGTCTGAGAAATAGTTACACTAAGCAGATTTAGGGCCTGATTTGCACTCCACTTGGGAGAGTTTCTAGATGAGGAAGTTCTTTCTAAATGCTTGGGAGTCTTGAAGTCCAGGAGAGTATTTCCATTGTGTCCAATGATATGTGGGTCTGTCCCTTCAAGGATGTGCTCTCAATCCACTCATCACCCAGTCTGTACTGATACTGGTGATTGCATCGATCCAGATGCAGGACCTGCATCAGTATCAGTACAGACTGGGTGATGAATGGACTGAGAGCAGCCCTGGGAAGAAAGGCTTGGAGATACTTATGGATAAAAAATTGGATATGAGCTGTCAATGTGCGCTTGCAGCCCAGAAAGCCAACCGTAACTTGGGCTGCATCAAAAGAAGCAAGGCCAACAGGGCAAGGGAGGTGATTCTGCCCCTCTACACTGCTCTGGTGAGACCCCACCTGGAGCACTGCATCCAGCTCTGGAGTCCTCAGCACAGGAAAGACACGGACTTGTTGGAGTGGGTCCAGAGGAGGGCCACAAAAATGATCAGGGGGATGGAGCACCGCTCTTATGAAGAAAGGTTGAGAGTTGGCATTGTTTAACCTGGAGAAGAGAAGGCTCTGGGGAGACCTTGTTGCAGCCTTTCAATACTTAAAGGGGGCTTATAAGAAAGATGGAGTGAGACTTTTTACCAGGGCATATAGTGACAGGACAAGGGGGTAACAGTTTTCATCTAAAAGAGGGTAGATTTAGATTAGATGTAAGGAAGAAATTGTTTTACAATGAAGGTGGTGAAACATTGGAACAGGTTGCCCAGAGAAGTTGTGGATGCCCCATCATTGCATTCAAGGCCAGGTTGGATGGGGCTTTGAGCAACCTAATCTAGTGAAAGAAGTCCCTGGCCATGGCAGAGGGGTTGGACTAGATGATCTTTAAAGGCTCCTTCCATCCCAAACCATTCCATGATTCTATGATCTCTCTCTTGCTTTATTTGTACAGGTGTCTACTTGAAATAGTTCTGGTAGGAGGCAGTGATTTTCCTAAACTGCAATGGCAAAAAAAATCATTTTAGTGTGACGCTGAGAGAAAAGAGATGAGCTCTGAAAGGCAAGGCTGGGTGGGCATGCTTGCTTCAAAGTTTTGAATGATTGATGTGTACAGTGTGGAGGCTCGCACAGCAGTCAGCACTTGCCAGTTATTCCCTTGTTACCTACTCAATGAATCAACTTAATGAGAGAAGGTGAAGTTCAGCATTTCAACAAATGCTTTCATATGCCACTTCTGAAACATGCCCTATTACCCGTTTAAACTGTGGTGCACTCATTTTCTCCCACAGACTCACAGAGAGAGAATTAAATTTTCTCCTTTTTAAACATTACTATTTACTTTTTTGCCTTTCGGTCACTTTAATGTCAGTGGATATTTTAGGCTTCTCCCTTATCTTAATGAATCTGCCTCCCAGGGAGGATGTGAGTAATGAAAATAGAACATTTTAGTGCTTTGTATTGCTGGGGTTTTATGCTTTTATATAAAATTATTCTTTTTTGTAATTTTTGTTAGAAGCACTTCTGTACATTAGGAAACCAGCAGCATGTTAATACAGTTGTCACCAACAATGCCAGACTGATTAATTCTGTTATCTACTGAAATTAAATTCACACAAAATGGCTATACCATTTTTTAATTTTTTTTTCTTTTTCATTTGTTGTGATTTTCTTTTCTTGTTAAAATTTTTGCATGAGAGTAAAGCCAATGGCCTGGTCAGTTAAATAGTCCCGAAGTGTTGTATGATAAAGTAAATGAGACCTTTTTTTTTTTTGATTCAGCTACAGATTGTTGGAGTAAAGCTCAGGAAGCAGAATCACAGTGTGCTGTTGTAAAATTAGTTTTTCTGTGAATTTCCCTGATTCAAGTGAAGAATGTACACTTCAATCCTCATGCATAACAGTTTCTGTATTCATTTTAACTAGCTCTGCAAGAAAATGCCAGTATATTGAGATGCCCCAATTAAATTTTGTTGATGCAGTGAACTTTATGGCTGAGCAATGCCACTGCTAGCAATTAGACTAACAGCATAGCATACATCACTCAGAAATAATCAGTTGACTTTTGCATGGCAATATGAGGGAGTTTCAGATGTTAAGCACTATTCCCAACAACCCTTTTTCAATTATTCCACAGTTTTTCAAGGAGCATGTCCATCCTCATTTATTTTAATCAAGGAAGTGAAGGATGTCTATTAGAATATTTTATTATATGCAAAACCAGGTAGAAATCATGTAAGTAGATGTTATAAAAATAATGGATATGCTTATCTAAAGAATACAAGAAAGACATAAAAAAGACACCATTATTTCCCTTCTCCTCACCCCTGAAAAAAATGAAATGACATTTTGAAAAATATAATGCTTACCAAGTGATTTCCATGAATTCAGTGATCATCCTAATTCCATCTAGAAACTGTGCTGCCTTAGATAAAACTGAGTGACTTTAGGGTGATGTGCTCAAGGTGACAGGAAGATCAAGAGAAGACAGGTAAATAAGAGGAAAAGGGAGATGTTTCCTTATATTTTGATAAAGTTAAATCAAAAGAATAAGCCCTATTTGTGCTTGTCAGACTATTCTGTGCCTGAGAGGCAAGGTTTGCCCAGTCTCTGATCTCAATGAATAATGACTGATAGCCCCCCCCCGTATTCTGCACAGTGTTTGTATATGATATTGCAATCCCCACTGACATTAATGTTTTTGGTTTTTTTTTTTAACTCAGGGAGGATTTGGAAAAACTCCTCGTTGTTTAATACCTTGTCTCTATGTGCAGTTATATATAAAGGCAGCAACCTTTTCCTCACTCCCATCCCAGAGTCGCTCCAGTTTGTAGGGAGCAGTAGATTATGATAGGTATTGGGAAAAGCTTTCTAGGGAAACTACAGCCCCTTGGCACAAAAATATGGTCCTCAACTTATCCTTAGGTCTATATGCTTAGGTTAGTTATCTCTGCTGGCGTTCAAACAAACTGTTGATTAGTAAACGATGTACCTGTAAATGGTGCTCAAGATGGTGCATTTTGTGGGACCAACATACTTTACTGTCCTGCTGTGATAATGGTCCCTCGGAACCTGGGGGCTGTTCACATCAGAGGTGTGATGCTGGGAGAGACCAGCTGTGGACAGGCACAGTCTAGGCAAGGGACAGTGTTTCAGAGCACAGTGGCTGGTGATCCTCAGCTTCAATGGCTGGAAAACCTCAAAAGCTCAATTACCATTCACCTCTTTTAGGTATTTGATGAGAAAGGGCAAGATTGATGCTGCTGAATTTTAGTCACTTATGATGGGGTCATTCCAGAAGAAATTGACACTGTTTGGTCATTTGCTTTAAATGTCTGTTTCATGTGAGGCGACTTAAAGCAGCTTATTTCTCTTTTCTGACTATAAAGGGAATCTAGGTGACTAGGTCAGATCTAAGTGCATTACTGACTTCTACATTTGGTTAGATGAATTGTGCCCTAAATTTTTCAGGAAGTCTACTTCTTTTGAATGCACAGATATCCCAAGAAATCTAATAATCAGCTCATCAATGTCTTTTTCTTCTTTTAAGAATCATCAGACTGTGTTTGAATTACCTCTGAAATAGCAGTACAGGTTGAATTGCAATTTTCAGCTGACTCATCATGTTCAGAGATGTGATTCTGCTGATGAAACCTTTGTATTTAAGTGAATGTATCATTACAAGTAGAAACTATCACAGCCTCAAACTTCCTCATTCAAAGCGGACCTAAAGCTGAAAGACATGCGCTGAACTGTGCTCGAACAGTGTCAGCGCACTGGTAGATTTTCTGAGTTTTTTGGTTTTTTTTTACACTTTTCCTTGCTCTCAAGTCCTCACTCAGTTTTTCCTCAGTTAAGTTTACTGAATGTCTGCCAAGCTCAGAACATCTCTGGCTTTCTGGGCTGCATTTTGCATTATTCTCCTGATTCATGTGAGGAGGAGAACATTACTGCCTTGCCTTAGTGGCAAGGTGGGGAAGAGCTGTCATTTAAGGGCACATCTGTACTGTATGTTGCATGTATGGACAGCTTTGATTCAGCCTCAATTCAGGCACAGGAGGCAGTTCCACCTCAGGACTCCACCTTAGGACTCCAGTGCTTTATGGGGACCAGTTTAGTCCATTTTTTTCCTGCTGCTGCATCTTCAATCTGTTTCTTTAGGACAGCAGATGTTAATGAGGAAGGAGCCTCCCACTTGCTGAAAGGTATGAGTCTCCCTTCTTGTTTCATGGATGTCTATACACATGGATACCTCTGGACAAGGCGGCCAACATGCCACACATGGCAAAGCATCTATCTCACATGTTACATTTCCAGGAAATAGAGAGGCTTCTCTGCTTTCCTCTGGGTTTGTCACCTTATATGTTGCAACCAGCGTCTCATGTTCACTTTGACATTTGTCCTATGACACAATGTCTCATCTGTCAGGAGGACAATACCCAGATACACCTCTCCCCAAAGCACTGATTTCAGGAAATGTTAGTCACGTCAAATCTGCAACTGAGAGCAAGCTGCACTTTCTGTGATGGTTTTTTAACTGACATAAAGTTTTCCAGAACATTCTCTCCTTCAGTAAAGGCATAAGTTTTCCTATTAGTATATAGGTCATTGGTGAAACTGAAGCGTGAAGTCAGACAAAATCTTGCTCATTCCTTTCCATCTTCCACTGGTAAATTTGAAGGTCCTTGAAACAGTTTCTGACACACAAGTAGTTAGCAATCTCCTGGATTTCGAAATGACTAAGGTAATAAGTATGGAAGATAAGAAACTGCAAAATGATGGGGTGAGGATAAAAATAGACTCAGAAGCTATTTCAAATGGCATAGAAAAAAACTCAGCTTTGATTTACTAGGGACTATTTCAATCAAAATCTGTTTATCCACTCATGCCTGTAATGGTACTGTACAGAGAGAAGACTCCCATAGTCTTATCATTATTCATTACTACTCATTACAATAATGACGTACAGTGAATTCCTCTGCCCTTCGAAAGAAGGCTGATGTACTGTACATGCCCTAAGTATAGATACTGAAACAATGCTGTAATTACCTCATTTTGCTCTTCCTGTCCTACGCAACCCCCCCTTTTTTTTTCCTCCTTGCCTAGTTTTAGGGCAAATTAGAAAATTAACAGTGTCAAGTGTCAGCTACCCCCCTTTCAATGTAAGGTTCTGAAAATCTCAAGTACCTGAAAAAAAAATTACTTATTTTAGTGTAACAAGTTCCAGAGGAAATCAGGGTTAGAAAAATAGCCTGTGTGAAGTCTTATCTTCCCTGTTTCCTTTTCCTCTGTCCCATTCACCATCCCTTTACTCTGAAATCAAAATCAAGTTGGTGCTATTCAGGATGCAATGCTTGAATATTCCCTGATCACTTCATATTACGCTCTTGTCATCATTCCAAGATTCATGTGGCTCACTGCCATTAGTCAAAATCAGTCTAAAGAGATTTTTATTCTTCAGATAGATAAGCAAAATCACACGGGCCAAGGGATGTACTTATATCTTCAGTGAGCCAAAATCGGTTTTTCAGGAGGTCACTTTGTGTGAAGAACTAGTTTTTATAACTCTGCAGGTGCCAGGCACTATATGTAAAAATCCCTACTGGATACGGTCTCTTTTTTTCCCCCTTTACCTCCTACCATGCTTTATTCGAGCAGTCTAGTGGGAATCTGGAACCCTGAATTCTCCCAAGAACCTGGAGCATGTTCATGAACCGCTCCATGCTTCAACTTTGCCTTTATGCAAACTGGGAATACATGGTATTAATTTTCCCTATGCAGCTATTATAACTTGGCACATTGAGTTTGAAAATTACTTTGAAATTACAGAATAAAGACATACTAATGTTGTTTTGATATTACAAACATTGTTATAACAACCCACATTTTAAGACTATTTGGCCTATGTACACAACAAATTCACTCTCTACATAAGAAAAACCAGCTTCCCTTCCCTTTACCAAATTACTCTCTCCACCCCTGCATGCATACCCTACACTGACCAATAGAAACATACTCAAATGGGCCAAATTTTACCCTATTGTATAAAAATGAAGTTGCCTCAGGAATTAATTTTCCCCCAAGTGTTTTCTGATGTCAGATTATAAACTATTCAAGAGCATGATTAATTGCAAATCCTCAGAGATTCTCGTAGGAGGAAATCTTGTGCTTTGTCTAAGATAGGCAGTTCCTGGTTTGGCTTCACAAAAATGCACACTGAATAATATTATTCTCATGCGAATCCTCTAAAGGTCAGTTTAAGCAGGCTGACACAGCTATAACTAGGAAAATTTCTCAAACTGATGGCTCATTTTCTTTGGAGAAGGGTGTTTACTCAATAGATAAGACAGTACTAAGACCTCCGTACAACAGCAGGTAATTGATGGTCACAAAGCACTCTCAGAATTGAAGCTTTCACAGGCCATCCCATCTGCCCTGGAGAACTGTGACTTTATGTTGATTTCTCATTTCTTTCACCCTTATGGGTTGTAATTCCACCTTCTTTTTAATTCTCAGTCCAGTTTTTTACTTATGTTTGCACAATTGTAAGCAATTCGTACAGTGTTTCTCAAGCTGATTCATGGTAACTGCTCAGATGCCTGCTCTCAGCTGGCTTTGGCTGAGTGAGGGAGTTTAAATCACTTCTGCAGTGGTCAGCACAAATTAGAATCTAAATAGGTGGTTTAAGCTAGCGTTTTTACTGTCAGGGTGAGCTGAAATACAGAACAGTGGTCACTTCCTACAGCATAAGCAGTAATTTCTTAATACTTTTTAGCATAATTGCTGTGATCATCTTTACTTTCATCTCAGTGCCTGGAAGGGGATGAACAAAACCTAGATAGAGTTGTATTAAATATTCTTCTGAGCATAACAACCTTGTTTAGGATCTGGTATTTTTGATTTGTTGGTTCTTCCTTTTTTTTTTTTTTAATTAACGAAAGCAAAAGGTATTTTTGATTTGCTGGTGGTTTTTGGCTTTTCTTCTTTTTTTTAACAAAGGCAAAATTTTTTCCCAGATATATTGGAACTAGCAAAAAAGCACGGTCTTGCTCATGTTTAAATACTGGTTTAAGCTACACCAGAAAGCACAGTTTCATTAGTAGCTCTTACACCAGGAAATTCTTCCAGTGTTATGACTGGCAAACTTCTAGGTTATACCAGACTTACACAAATCATGGTTTTGCTTCCAGTAAGTATTTTATAACCATACTGAAATGCATTCACTACCTTAATGGGGAAGGGTAATCAGAAAATTTACATTTTTATAATTCCTTACCTAGTGTCTTTCTCAGAGGAAAACTTCAACTTACTTTCTTCCACCTTGATGCTGTGTTGAAGGTTTGTTTTTCTTCTTCTTGACATATTTTGACATTCTCCTTTATAAAAAGCTCCTCAACTAAGCTATACATCATGGAAGTAACAAGCGACAGGACAAGAGGAAATGGCCTCAAGTTGCGCCAGGGCAGGTTTAGGTTGGATATTAGGAAAAACTTCTTCACTGAAAGGGTAGTCAGGCACTGGAACAGGCTGCCCAGGGAAGTGGTTGAGTCCCCATCCCTGGAGGTATTTAAAAGACAGGTAGATGTGGTGCTTAAGGACATGGTTTAGTGGTGGACTTGGCAGTGCTAGGTTAACGGTTAGACTCAATGATTTTAAAGATCTTTTCCAACCTAAACAATTCTATGATTCTATGATTCTACGTGGAGCCGTGCGTTGCTGTTAGAGAAAGGTTTGCTCTTCCAGAACATTCAGAGATTTTACTTACTGAAAACAATTTGTTTGAATCTAACTAAAAAAGTTCTCCATGTTTCTCTCTGCAGGAATAATTAATGAAGAGGAAACTTTCAGATTCTTCTATCTTGTATGGACTTTTTTGTTATTTCAATTTCTTCTGCTTTTATACACATAGCCTAAAATGTCCAAAGTTTGCAAATGAAGGGTAAACATACTTTACCTATTCAAAGAACAAGCAATTACTTTAAAAGTAGCAAATAAATGAAAAAAAATATAATCCTTTTTTTTGTGTAATGGTAACGGAACACATTTTTTGAGGTTTTTTTGGAGGGGGAATTTTAATTTTACTTGTTTAAAACCCACAGATAGGATTGCAAACGTGCAATTCATAAATACTATGATCCACATTTTAATGATTCTGATAAAAAAGGGTTTTGGAATTGTTTGGCAACAGAAAACAGAAGGAAAGTATACCTAAAAAAGAAATATGTTATCAAAACTTTGTGTTAAAACCCCTCAGGTCTGCACATTTAAATGTGCTTCCCATGGCTTAATATTTTGAGCTGTTTCAGTTACTTTTCAGTTCTTACGCTAGTAATTTCTATTTATTTTTTTTGGAGATGATAGACAATTGGATATTTTTGATTTACTATCCCTGCCACTAGGACCACACCCTGCAGGGCTGTCAGACCCCTACAGCCCACAGAAATCACTAGCAGTAAATCCTGTCCTGAAGAGGACCTTATGGTTTTCTGGTCTAACTTCTACAGGACAACAATTTTGGATACGGTTTGTCATAACTTCTGATGATTCTCAGCGCAGCAAGATCAATCTTTCATGTAAGAGAACTCAGTTATTGTCCCCGTGCTCTCTTTTATTTAATAAGTGTCAGCTCGGTAGCCTCCCACAGGGCTCAGCTGAACAAGAGAACAAGAAGTGACCAGAGGTCCATCTGCCTCCAACAGTGACCAGAGGAGAGGCTGTTCAGGGACAGTATGCAAGCCTGACTGCTTTCCCTGGTCACTTCGTGCTTCCCAGCATGCACAACTGTTGCAGCTGGAATAGCAGCAGTATGTATATCCCTGCCCAGAACTTTTAGTCTCTCCTGTTCATGAATTTGTCTGATCCCTTTGTGAGTCTGCTAATGCTGTCTCCTCAGTCTCCTGTGGCAGTAAATTTTATAAATTCACTACCTGCTGTGTGTAGAAATACTTTCTTTTGACTGTTTTAAACTGATGTTTTTTAAACTAGTTTCAGCAAATGCCTCTTGCATTGCAGGATTTGATAAACAACTCTTCTGCATTCAACTTACCTGTTGTCTTCGAGAGTTTGTAAAATTCAGTCACCATCCTCCTCCCCAAGCTGACAAGCCCTAGCACTAGCAAGTCAAGGCAAATGATTTCTCCCCTCTTTTTGGCACTTCTGAGATCACATCTGTGCCCAGTTTCAGATTTGCAGTGCCGGAAAGACATTGGTGAGCTGGAGGGAGTTCAGGGGAGGTGCCCAAGATGGTGGGACTGGAACGCTTGCCCTGTAAGGAGAGACTGTGGGAGCTGGGCTTGGTCAGCCTGGAGTAGAGTTGGCTTTGGGGGGACCTAACCTCTTTCTGCAAATATTTAATAAGAGGTGTTGGGTGATGAGAGGCAACAAACACAACTGCAACACAGGAAATGTGACTAGACATGAGGAAAACATATTTAATAGTGAGGGAGGTCAGAAACTGGAATGGGGCCCAGAGAGACTGTGGAGCCTCCATCCTCAGAAGTGGTCAAGACTCAGCTGGACCTGGACCTGCAAAAGCCAATGTAACTTTGAAACTGGCCCTGCTTTGAGCAGGGTTGGGACAGATGATCTCTGGAGATCCCTTCCAGACTCTCTGATCAGTCATCTTTTTTTCTTGGACATTTGAACACCACAAGGAGTTTTTGAAACATTGTGGATGATAGCTTGGAGGAGTGAATCAGGCAGGTCTGCTGAAAGGAGAGATACCTAGTACAAATCCCATCAGATTCAGCATAACGTACACTTGTATCCTCTTAGTTACTGTCATTTTGACACTTTTGAGAGCTACATGGCAGCACAGAAAGTAGCCTGAAGGACCAAAGTCCAGTCCAGATCTGCCTGCAGAGATGATCAGCTTTCTTCCATCTTCAGAAGAAAGCAGAAAGCCATAAGCCTGTCCTAGCTGAAGGCTGGAGTAATTCTATCATTGGATCAGGATTTATTCCATCATGATATTTTGCCTTAATCAGGATAAGCAAGGACTACATCTGGAAGGTGTTCGAGAAAAAAATCTTTCTGATCATTTCACTGCTGGTAAATAAGGGCTGCTGCTCTCGTGAAACCCACTTAGGTCCTTTAGTATCTTTTTCTTACAGGAATTGCTAAAAAGTCACCAGTATGTAAACATTGCCCCAGTTCCTCCCCAGTCAGGGTGATTTTCTGTCTGCCATTCCTTTTCCTTCTTTACTGGTGACTTGCCTCCACACAGTCACTACTTTTGGTTTCCAGCAGCCTTGGCAGTGACCCTGTTGCGCTTTAACTTGGCTGTCTGTAGCCCCAGCTGCTATGCTAATGCTTTCTGATTTGTATTCAGATTGGGTCTGGCATGTCCCCAAAGATGTGTTGTTCCAATGAATGTACAAAAGGGATAAGTTATCCTTTCCCCTATGCTCTGCCGCTAAGCTTTGGTTTTCCATTTGTGTCTGCCTGTAAGCCTCATGCAGTGTCCCTAAAAGTCTGAGGCTTCAGAGGAGAAATTCCCACATTGCTATTTAGACTGAGGCATCACCAGCGGAGATCAGAAATCCACTGTGCTGGGGCTGTGTGGGCGTTTGTTGGCTGCACAGAGATCCCCAGAACAGCATCACTCATACTTGTGCTGAATGAACACTGTTGCACCTGAGCTAGAAGTTATGATGAGAATTGGTGAGCTGAGGGGCAGGTTTCAGCTGAGTAGGAACAATGGTCTTGGCATATCACTTAGTATTTCTACATAGCGTACACACTGTAGCGTGTGGATACACCCAAACAACCTATTGTGAGCTTGAGGGTCTCTACAGTGTGCTCTGCTGGGCAATGTGGACGTGCTTGCTGTCCCTGCCTGACAGGCAGAGGCTGCAGGAGAACTTATTTCTGTATTATTTCCATGGTTATTTGTACAAGTGGGAAACAAAAGATGTATTTGGCAGGGCTTCTGTTTGTTGCTTTGTTTAGAGCTGTGGGAAACAAAACATCCAGGGAGACTGAAGGCCAGATCTTGCATCCATTTACACCACTGCCAGATCACCGTCTTGACCTCAAACGTAAGGGACTTGAAGGAATTTTGGACATGACTGAATCCCGATTGTCAGGGGACACTCAGAGCAGTTTTTTATTCATACAGTACCCTTTCCTTCTGATCATCAAGGAGTTTAAGAGAAAACTGCCATCAAGCCTTAAGTTATTTGTCTTGTGAAATAAATATACAGCATGAAAATGTCCAGTTTTAAAAGATATCTTTATAAGCAATGGCTTATGCTAAAAACAAACACAGAGAAAATCACAGTTGTTTAATCTTTGCTACAGAAAGGACTAAGCAACTAACCATTTCATAGTAAACCCTTTTTCCAAGCTTGCTGATATGTAGCCATGTAGAAGATGCTCAAATACCTCTCATAGCCAAATTAGCCTAAGGCTTGTGACAAGAAGACCTTTTGTGCTTTCAAGGTGAAGAGATGAAACAACATAATAAAAACTAAACCCCTTCCCCCACAATTTTGCATTTCTCTGGCTCTCCAGTGGCAGAATACTTTTTCCTCGAGGAAGAAGAATAAATCACTGAAATAGGTTAAGGATAGAAAGAACAGCACAGTATGCAGGATGATTCTGAATCCAGAGAAAGTGAAAAAAAAATTTCAGTCACAGCACTTGTTTGCTTGCCTGAACTGGTTTCACTGAGAATTGCCTGCTGAACACATTTGTGTTTACTGTACCTAACTGATAATCAACCAACATAACATCTATTCCAGCCTGATGTCTGAAGTGTCACATTAGTTTGCTGTGTTTCTTTGACCTTAATTTTAATTAAATGTAATTGTTTTGGCTGCTGCTTAAATATAGCTGGTATGTTCCAATAAATCACTTTTAGATATTTCATTAGTGGTGAGTACTGAAAATCAAATTGAGCTCAGGATGAAAACGTAGCTTGACTCTTTTAGCTTGTGCTTACTTAGCCAGAAGGAGTTACGGGGTAGGGAAATATTTTAATGGATATTTTATTTTTGAACGACTGACTCTCAATCCATAGAAACCATGACAAAGACGTGTGGGAGTAATATTGTAGATGGAAATTTACCCCAGTGAGGGCAACTATGAATATGCAACCTTTTGACTATAGCTGAGCATTCTTCAGACTGGGACTGTAGGGAGCCATTCAGATGGTAATCATCTCCTCAAGTGTTGGAGTCTGGGGTCCTTCCAGGAATCAGTCTTGAATAAAATATTTAGTATGGAAGTGCCTTTACTAGTAAAAGAGAGAGGTGAAAACACCCTGCCTTGTTGGCTAGTTGATGACATTAAGGATAAACAGTGTGTCCTCCCAAAGGTTTGGTCTAAAGCCTGCTGAAGTTACTGGGTGTGTGCAGGTGATGCAGAATTGTTGTTTCTTCTTGGTGCTTCTTAATGCACTGTGTTGGGGCACTCATTAAAAGCTTTACCATTCAAAGTCTTTGTACATTCAGTGTGACCTGGTAGAGCGTGCTCTGATGTAATATCAGTGAAAAGCAGAGTGCTGCATCAGCCTTAGTACTCTGATCAAGATGGAAGGACCTACAAGGACAGGCCTTCGAGGGGACGTGGTCTTAGTCCCACTGCCTTCTCATGCTTTCACTGCACTCACCTGCACTTCTAAACTACGCATTCCTTCAAAAGTTCAAGTGAGAAGATCATGGGAGGGAAAGGTCCTCTGATTTACTTGCAAGTTCACTCGGCCTCAACTACATATCTTCCTTCAAGACCTATGATTAAACCTCCTTACTGGTTTTCCTGTGCTCACTGTTCTTCCATCTCCAGCCCTGCTTTCCTGCTTCTGAATTCTTCTGTTTTCACCCATCCTTCTTGATCCTCCCAACACACTCCACTCAGACTTCAACCACCTGCTCCTCAGTTGCCCATCCCGTAGTCATTAGGCATGCTACCCACATTATTTTCTAACTACAATCAAAAGCTCCCTTTATTCCTTTGGGCTCCAGTTATAAAAAGGCTTGCTACTGAAAAAGACACTCACAAATAAAATAGCCACATCTTTGTACATGATTGTAAAGCATAGAGATCAGGATTGATCCAATTCTAAAATCAGCTAGAAACAGAGAATTCAGTCTTTTCTTAAAATCAGACTCTGCTTTTAAGTCTGTCAGTGAGATCTGAAGAACAGATTAGGGCTGTGAATTAAAGGTTATTTGTAAATTCTGCTTGTTTGAACTTGGGGCCAAGTATACTTTGTCTTCTTGACACAGTGATTTCAGCTGATTTCAAGGGGATTCTTCAGTGGGCAGGATCTGTCCTTTCTAAGACTGATGTCCAAAAAGGACAAATAGTTCTGCTGTGATAGAGATATTAACCTTCTGTATGATCACTTTTCTTTAAGACTCAAAGCTCCTTGGGGAAATGGATAGTTTTCTATGAATTTCTGCAGTGTGTAGCATAATGGGCTTAAACTTTTTGGTTAATACATGTTACTGAAAGAAAAACTTTTTAAATTATATTAAATGTCATAACATATTTGTAAGCATCTGTAGGCAGCAGTAGAATAAATTCCTACTCAGCATAAAGTAGGGTGGCAGAATCAGGTTATGTTCTAGTCATTGGCTAGAGTGATTGTGTTGTGTTATGTGAACTAAGTTTAATTTGATGTCCAGAAGAGAGATACTTCCTCTCTTGGTAAAAGTGTTTTGGAAAACTTTAGGCTAATAAGGCAAAAGCTAAAAATGTTATGTCAGGAATAAGTTCCATCAATGCAGTAGCCAAGGTGATATTAATAACATAAGCTAAAGGAACTGTACATGAGGTGGTTTTGTAAAACCTACTATACTCCTTTCTTTATTCAAAACAGAGGTTTAATTGTTTGTAGTGTAGCTGAATTGAGCCAATAAAAGGTATAGTTGATTATAACCCCTATATAGCACTAATAGCAGCCATTTTTTATCGTATTGGCAGCTAAAATTGCATTTCCTCTCTGTCTCAGGTCACTTACCATCCAAATGAGCATTTGTTAATGGAACCAGATCATTAGTAGCTGCTTTACTGATTTCCATGTCACTGCTTGAGTGCACATTTAAATGTACATGAAATGTTCAGGCTTGGCTTCCTCTGCCACCTGAATATGAAGTTCTCTGCATTTTGACAAACTGCTCATTTTGCAGCTTGCAGAAGAACTGAAAAGAAAGTGCTGACCACTAACTAGGTTAGTCTAATTACCCTGACAGAAAATTTGGATCATCATTGTTATAGAAAGGAAACTGAGGAAACAGAGAGCAGCTCAAGAAAATACAACTGGAATGTTCTTATTTTTTGTCAAGGGACCATATTTGATGCAGAGAGAGAGAGAGAGAGGTTGTTTTTTTTTTTTCCCTACATAGAGCACTGCTGTGAGGAGAAAATGGCTGCTTTCTGGGCAGATTTCACATTTTGTCTGTACCCAAGTATACATGCGACACAGCTGTGTAAAACTGAAATTCTATGTTTTGTGTGTAGTGAAATAGATGAGTAGCAGCTCAGGATGTACTTATAGACTTATAGGTCCACTGTGTTAGGCATGCTGCTCACTACAGACAGCCTTACTTCTACCCTGAGCCTGGCACATCCCATGGGCTTGGTGTCAGTTGCCAATAGGGAACACAGGACAGATGGGTGAATGGATGTGGATAAAATTTAGGGAAGCTGAAAGCGATGGTCTCCATCCTCACATGAACACACTTTAAACAGATTTCCATTTAGCAGATGAATGACTAAGGTACAGAGGAATTACCTGGCTTGCCAGAAATCAGAAAGACCATAGAAATATCTGGCATTTCAACGTGTGTCTCCGGGATGGCAGTCCAGCACCAGAGTCCCAAGATCCGTTTTGCTTTCCTTCCTTCAGCCAGGCAACAAGTTGATAGCTGGCACTGTTATTTCGTATCAACTCATTATGCAGTAATAGAGCACTCAGCATTTCCCTCAAGGTTAAACTATCATACCTAGACCTCTGGTGCAGTAAGAAAGCTATATAAGAAATGCAAAATTTTAGGAGTAAACTCATTCATTTTGAGCACCACAGAAGATGCAAATTTTTATATGAAGCAGTGAAGATGGAGGATTAGATCACTATGTAGCAAAGTCCAAGATCAGTGTGTTGCTCTGATGAAAGCTTGCTTCTTCAGCTTGAGCAAGTAATTCAGTGTATTTTTTACCTCTCCTACACTGAGCATCTGTGAATTAGCCATCTCAGCCAAGATAGTAAGTGATACCTCACACTCCTTTCCTTCCAGTGATTTTTCACAATGAAAATAAACAACCCAAATTCTTTTCTCCAAATGCTGAAATATTTAACATCTTAACACCTCTGTATAATTACTTAAACAGTAGGAGAGATGGCACATGCTTCCTACTGACACCAAATTTATTAAAGCCTGTCTGGGGGAAAAATAAAAACCTCTTTTTTTTTATGAGATTCCACAAAATCTCTGTAGCATTTTGTTCCCTCTAGATTGCCCCCTTGTCCCTTAGCTTAAAATCTCCCACTGTTCTCCAGTACTGCCAAGACCTAAGTCAGTTTTATTGGAGCAAACAAGCTGGGACTATTTTAGTCCAGAATAAATCCACAGAGCTTAGACTGGAAGGCAAAAGGCATAAGAAAATTCTTAAGCAACTCACAAGGGATTCTTTCTCACTTGCCTTCCTGTAATAATATATAAGATTATATGTGATATTTTTAGTACTCTCCACAACATAGTTGTATTATATTATAAAAGAAATTGATAATAGATAATAGATAGGGGTTTACTTTTTCTTTGTAGGATACCTTTTCTACTATCTGAAAACAACTCTCTACTGAAGGGTTAAAATGTGTTCAAAATAGGACAGGATTTCTGCTTCTTTAAAGCTTGACTGTGTGAAATTCCAGACAGGTCTAGCTTCCAGGGCCTTTGAATTTTTCATGCAATTTTCATTTCTATTCATGATTTTCTACTAGGAAAGAGGTTTGAAATGTGACTCTCTCCCTGAAACTATTTTATCTGTTCACCTTTCTTTATTGATTAATCTCTCTTAAAAATATGGAGCCATTACACAAAAATTGTCAGACTGGAATATCCTGAGTATACTCAGGATGTGTTAATGCGCAACATGCATTTAAATTATTTTTTTATGGATAACACGTACTTTTTTCAAAGTCATTAATAAACAAAAGAGTATGGAAACTGTCACTGGAGATTTTCTTTTGTAAGTACATTTATTGTTCTGCGAGCATATGAGGGGTATGCATAAATGGGCATGACAATGGAGGCTGTTTCTTTCTGTGAATTAGCTTATGTCCTCCCAAAATTGTACCATTTGCACCTTTCCTCAGCTGCAGACAGCCTTAAGTTGTGCAGAGATTTATGTGGAGCAGCGTGTAGTCTGTTGGAAGCGATACTCATAGTGATGGTTAGGTGACGACCTGTGGGTGAAAGAGCATAATGCTGGTACTGTTAAGTGATTTAACGTCCTGCTTCATTGCTTGTGTTAGTTGTGTGCATATGAACTCTAGCCATTTTAGAACAAAGCTTCTTTTAAAAAAAAAAAAAATCAGTCTATCACTTTGTATATTTTGGTCTGTTTAATACCTTAATCAGAAGAATAAAATCATATTGCTTATCACTGGGTTTTTTAATGTACCCCAAAGAAAAAATCCCTACTTGATTGAATAATAATCTTGTCTGCAACTCCCTATTCTGTTTCATGGAAATGGAATACAATTTAATTCCTCTGAGGTACACCGGCTGCAAGGTGTGTTGTGTAAGCTATAAGGAGCCTTCTGAGATTCAAGACACTACTTACATTTGTATATTGCATTTATATAAAATGCTATTATTCTCCTGCTTCAGTCTTTGGTGGGTTTTTGTTTTTTTTTTTTTTTCCAAGATAGTAAAGCACAATAATTTATGGTATTTCACATGCAAAGATTTCTTCTGGTTTCATGCTTTCAGTTAAAAGAAAAAGGATTTCCCATTCATAATCATGTTGAGAATATGTAGAGTTTGTATACTGAGGAGAGCAAAACATGTCAAAGGCTATTTTATCAAGGGCTGTGGAAGTTAAACCACGTGTTTAAAAATTAGAGATTAGATTGTTATCTATTGAAGAAAGGGCTCATATGGTCTCATGTTCTGGTACTTCAGGGAGCATATGCCTTTCTGTGGAAATGCCTGGTGTCAGACAGTTCAGAGACAAAATACAGGACCAGTAGATTTTGGGTCTCATATTTTCCTTCTGTCCTTCTTTCTCTCCTCCCTGCCTTCCTTCCTTCCCCCCTGCCAGCCTGCCCGCCTGCCTTCCCTTAATTTCTCTCTCTTTCTCTCTCTCATTCTATTTCTTCTCTTTCTTTTCTTCCCTTTTTCAGCTGATAGCAAGAAGCTATATATGAGTGTGAATTTATTTTAATTGTGTATATATTTAAACATGGTTATATATATGCCTGTATATATATTTGTATATACACGTCTTTGAGTAGGAATGGGTGTATATGTGCGAATAGACATCCTTCATATAGAAAAAAAGATTCAACTAATTAGATTGAACCAACTCTTTAAGCAAAGACTTGAAGGAAGTTAGCCATTTAAGTGAGAAGTTTGAAATGACACTTGGGTAACAAGGAGAAGGGAGTTTAGCAGTACCCTGATCGCTGCCAGGGCTAGACAGTGGTATCAGTGCACCCGAGCTCAGCCCAGAGGCTTTGCCAGGCTCAGTGGTGGCTCCTCCACCTCCTTTCACAACTTCTGCCTGATTTCCTTCTGCCATGGGTACACAGGAGTATTTCTGGGTAGACCTGAGTTTGCATGAGGAGTGGAAGGAATGATGCCTTTTCTTCTGCTGCTGGAAGGAGGCAGGTCTTTCCCCCTGCTGTAATCCTTTGGTGGCTGGTAATGGTTCATTTCTGCTTCATGCTGGGGTCCAGCAGTGGTATTTAACTGTTTCATTGCTTTCTGAAATAAACTAAAAAGACACTGAAACAACCCACCAGTTACTGTAGGCAGCCAGGAAGAAGGAAAAATGAGAGTCATATTTATCCTGATGGGCCAATTACACTCCCCAGAAACATTATAAATGTGTGTAATAATAGCAATAGCGTTTTTTTAACTTGGCATGTTAAAATGACAGCTATTTATAAATTTGTCAATAATACAGAGTCCCTAAGAATATGTGAGTGGTTTTCAGATAGTAAATGAAATCTATTTCACAGTGGCCACCTCTGTTTTTCACATCAATATTTTATGATTCTAAAATCCATCCATATCATGATTAAATAGTTGAACCAAATGTCAGCATTTGGCTAAAAATGTATGTAGATTGTATATTTTCCCTACAGAAGTCCTACAAAAAAAGTAATTTTAATTGATTTTTTAAGCTGACTGCCTCCAAAGTGCCACACACCATTAAAGGAGATGGGTAGCTTTGTGCTGGATTTAAGTTAAGGTGGAATATTGGAGTGACATGTTAAGGGAGGAAACAAAATCTTCTGAAGTGCACTTTACTGTATACAATACACACTTTTCCCTTATGTGTGACATCTGCAGTAAACTCTCTGACAGAGCTGGAGTTGGCCTCTGGGATTAAGGCTTCCAACATCCAAGATGACTGCTCTAGCCATTGGGCTTTGGGGATAGCCTCTCTCCCTATCTATCAGTTGCTGTATTTCGGTCTCTCTCACACAATGAATATTTAATTATACATACAGTCTGGAACATCTCTAACAGAAGGAAAGAGTATCCTCCTGGAGCTAAGAAACCTCTCCCAGTGAAATTTAGTCAGAGCTTGATGTATTCCTGTGCCAAATGGTGCTTTTGAAGAATCAGCACTTTCTTTGCATCTTCTGATGTGACTTGACCAACTATAGGTATTATATAAAACCTCTTCCTTCAGCCCTGTGAGACAATTGTGCCCCAATGAAAACAAAATAAGTAGGGATTCTCCTACCATATCAGGCTGTGAGTGACAATTGTGTAATTTCACCAAGGAGGCCTAAAAAGTCAGATCTAGCACTTTTTCCTGAGCCTGCTCTCCTGAATCTGTTGATGCGTCTTCCTTTCATTGATGTAATTTAATATCCCACAGATCGCCCAGTGCTGAGCTGTGCTGGGTCACAAGAGCTGCTCAGCACACCCCAGCCCCTGTCCTTGTGCAGCACTCTGAAGGCTGGTGTTTCACAGACTCCTTCATGGAGATGTTGGGGACGGTGGGTTGATCGTGAATGGTTCACCCAAGCTGTTACTACATTGAGAGTTACTTAACTCTCAAATTCCATTTTTAAAAGATTGCTGGATTAAAACCCCAAAGAAATCAGCACCAATTCTCCCTATTAGCTGAAAAAAGAACATGAAAATTAAAAGATTTCTATGGTGAAGTGCTCTTAGAAGCATTCTCCAGACCAGAATTCCACTCCAAGGAGCACAATGGTGAGCCGGAACACATCCCACAACCTTGGGGATCATGGGTGAGATATTTTAGAATAAGTAAGAGACTATCCAGGGTACAAGATAATTTTCTTACATTAACACAGAGCTGAATTTGCAACCCTGGGATAGACAAGGCTTTGAAATGTAATCGTTTACCTGCAATTGCTGCATTGACTTGACAGGGTATGAATCAGCAAACAATTTAGGTCCCAGCACTGAGACATCAAAGCAAGTATGTATTTAGAAATGGTATGCAAGAGGTTAAATATTTGTTTATGTAATGCCAAAAAAAAGAAAAAAAAAGGCAACAGTGTTTTCCTACTATAAAAAGTAATTCTCTTTCAGGGATCAGACTCCTCAGGAGTATTGTTTGGTTTTTTTTAATAAAAAGGACCCAGATGTTTGCATCCACTAACCCATTTCCTTTGCTGAATTGTAAGAGCTTTCAATATATAACTATTATAAGAAAGTGCAAGGCCCACTCAGCATAATAACGATTTCAATGATTTTGAAATATATTTAAATTTTTTTCTTGAGAAGCTTATTGTGATATATCAGTATGTAGCTGTCATTAGTGTCCCAGCTGTTGTTTCTGACAGATCTCATGTTTGGCAGCTTAAGAATACATAATGCTTGACTGAAATAAATGCTCTGCCTGGGGTGGCCTTTATTGCTAATGTCAGTAGATACCAAAATGTATTGTTCATGAGATGTTCCAACTAAGAAATAATCATTAAACTTATGGTTGAAGTGAATTATGTTTTGTTCATAGTAATAGCTAACATTTTCTTTTGTTTCCCTTTTTACAGTAAAGGAATTGACATTTTTAAATAGAAAAAAATGAATTATAAAAAATCTAAATAATCCCCAATTTCTTGTCTTCCTTGACATGCCTGCTTTCTCTTCTCACCAAAGTGATTGTTTAGTTGCGTTACCTACACAGAACAGCATACAAATGAACTGTTGGTTGTTATATGACAGAAAGAAATAAAATGTGAGAGTGAATCATTGCCTCTAAAGTGAAAAGTCTGATGCTACTGAATTACCAACTAAAGAGTTCCCATCTGAATGGATTAAAATCCCAGAGGAGGGCATACAAAGTTATATTCTGCTTCTCTGGCAGTTGGGATATTAATAATAATGTTCTTGATCCATCAAGCGATGCCAAACTGGATCAGCTGATATTGCTAGCAAACCTTCCTTAGAAAGTGGAAACTAAAGAAAGCACACAGATTTAATCTGGGAAGGAGTAAAAAACACTATACTACTGCTGTTGACTATTCTGAACCAGCACAAGAAAAACAATACTACTCCAAAAAAGTATTCATTGCAGAGAGAGAAAATGATTTCATCTAATATCTCCAACCACATACACCAAACTCTGAGGCCAGACACGCTAGAGCACAAAGTGAACATTAACCATTACACAGAGGAGAGAGGTTGTGCCTCATGCCCCCACACAGCTGAAGGAGTACCGGATCAAGCAGTGGCAGGGAAATTTCAGCCTGCCATGGTAATACATTCTGGGTCGTCTGAAAGATGTAAAGGACAACAGTATATAAACAAAAGTCTGACTCAGAGCTGCTATCTGGCCAAGCATGCTGGAAGGAAGAAAGCAAATATTTCTAGTAATGTAAGGAATGACCATTCACTCTAACTAAAAATGTCTCTTACTCAAAAATTAATGCCAAAGTCTTTCTTTATTCTAGTGTGTTCTCTGCCTTTACCAAGCACAGTGTTAATCTGACCACTTGTCAAGCTGGGAGCAATCACTGTACTTGCCATGGAGTTACACTGGTTGACAGCATCTGGGAGTCAGCCTTACCATTGGTGTTAGGAGCGGGTTGCATGGCTTGTGTGATGGGAGCTGCTGAGAGGACAGGGGTTGTTGTGCTCTGGAATTTGGATCATGGGGCAAAGGCTGGCAAGTCTTCTGGAAAACCTTGGCTTTCACAGTGTCCTTTTCATGACAAGAGATTTTTGAGACTCCAGGTGAAAAAATATTCCCACGGGTGAAGTTGACAAACAGTCATTTACATGTGTTCAGAAATGAGATAAGCTTCCCAGCAGCCTTTTTTCCTCCTGTCTTTAATGCAATCATTTGCAAGGGTTGTTTTTGACAGGGACTGGTGCAGCAGTGGTGCTGGTGGTGAGCACAGCCGTGGCAGTGGTGTCCTCCACTGTGCAAGGCCACAGACCACCCTGAGTACTTATTTTGTATATCCTGTGGGAAATCCTGGGTTACTAAATGTGGCTTTTAGGGGAGGTGGCAGCATGACATCTCCTGAGGCCAGACCTTCTGTTCACTTGCAGAAAATGGGTACCTGTACTGCTTTCCCGAGATACCCTGATCACCAGGTGGAGGGAGTACATTTGCAGAAAAGTCTATAAAGTAGCTCACTCTTCATATCTGCTCAGCTTTTTGCCTCTTTACTACCCAAAGCTGAGATTCATTTCCCCCAACTTTAGCCACCCAAAAGTGAAAAATAGCCCTCAGGCGATGGCTGGGCTTCTGCTAGAGCCAGTGGAGACACTAAGGGGAGGGAGAGAACAAGAGAGAGAGGCAGGGGTAGCTCTATATGAGATTTGGGTGGCATTTTAGCAGGTAGTGTGAATTGCCCCCTGACATGGAAGTCACTGATGTGTGAACTGCTTCCTAAGCATGGGCAGCTGCCTAACTGAGATACCTAACTTTTAGATGTCAAAATTTACACATGACAAATCCCTTGCTGCATGCGTGTGCATGCTCAAGTGCATGGATATGGGAAGAGTTGCTTCCCTGTGGCCTCTTGATCACAAATTTGAAACTACTGGCACTTTTGGGTAGGCCACAAGGCAACAAATGAGTTTTATACTCAGAATGCTTTGGAAATTGCCTGAGCAATGACCGATAGATCAGTGTGTTGCTTTGTTAATACTTCCCCACTCAGTTTTAAATCAGCAGAAATATAAATGGCTTCATTCTGTATTTTTTATTTTCCCTTATTGCAAAGTCTTAGAAGGCTTCATGGTCTTTTGATGGGCTTGGGAAACAGTTATTAGTCATCTCCTTCCCCTCATACTAGGCAGCAGGCTGTTTAATGCTAAATCTTCCTGTGAGCTCCAGAGGGCTGCAAATTAGCACTCTGTAGAAAGCAATGAGGGAAGTGATGGGCATTGGTATATGTCCCATATAAGTAACAGTTCAGCATATATGTTTTCACAGTAATCTTATTAAAATACTGTAAATCAATAAACAAAAACTGTAAAACCATAAATGCTCAAACACTGTGTGATTAAATTGAGTGAATCAAAATCCCAGATGCTATTTTGGTCCTGTGCCGTGCTGAGATTTTGTTATTGTTACTGACACCACAACATCTGCAAGGATAATTTTTACGTTCATTATATTTACTGTGTTGCTGAGAGAATTAGAAGCCCCTGAAGTACATCTTAAAAGGTTTTATTGCACTATAAAAGACTCTGTCACTTTAAACTCCATTAGCCAAGCTCTTCAGGTTTGTAATGAGATTCTTCGGAAGAGGCCAAGACAATAGAGTGACAGGGTCTTATCCCAGCTCCTCGCATGCAGTGCGACATGTCATGCACTGACCCAAGAGAAAACAATTGATGCAAAAGGCTCATTGAATTCATGGCCTTGGAATGGCGGCATGGATTTGGCAGGGCTTCTGTTTGTCGCTTTGTTTAGAGACGTGCCATACGTCTGCCTCCAGTTCTGGGCTGACAGGCAAGATATGTGATCATGCAGGAGAACCTGGGGATATCTAACTAATTTCACTCTGATTTTTTCAGAACTGTTGCTGTATTTCACATCTAAAAGTGCATTTTATAGAACTTTATGCAATGGAGACATCAGCAGCATCTGGAGGACTTCTCAGTGGCCTGGGCAGTTTTGGTGCAGGTGGTACAGCCACCAGAAAACCTCTCAAGTTTTGCAATTCTTTTCGTTAGGCTTTTTTCTACCTTTTATTTCCTACTGGTTTTCCAAAAGGAAAAGGAAACAGTATATTGGGCAAACAAACAGAAAGATCAATAAAAATATCTGTCCATAACACAGTTTTCTGGAGTTTTCTGAGTTTTCTGGATCAAAGAAAGATGTGAAATGATCCATTCATTAATTTTAAGAAGCACCTTGGCATGGCTGAAGCCATTCCTTGCTTCGGCTGTTACAGAGAGGTAAGCAGCTCTGCAGGGTGATGTGGCCTTTCATAAAGAAGCTCTTGAAGATGGTGAGATTCACTCCCTCAAGTGTCTCTTGCTATTGTTTATAGTGGAGACCCTTAGGATGATCCCAAATAATGACTTTGCACTTTGACATCACTAAAATAGGATAAAATGAACTCCATTCTTACTCTATTAATCACTAACTTTTGCACATGAATATATACCATGGTCTGCAACGGCAGCACTGTAGGATCATTTTTCAGAGACACAGAAGATGACAGAGCTGGTCATTTCAGGAGGTTACTGCTTATTTACAAGAATACTATAAACTGGCTTGTAGATTTAATTTTGCCATTGCAGGAACAAAAATTGCAAGTACTTGTTTAGTACTGAGGTAGAAAGATTCCACATTCCCTTTTCTCCCTACAGAAAAATGAAGGAAAAAACTCCCAAACAACCCAAAACCCAAACCCTCTCCTTCCATCTGCATAAGAGAAAATCTAGTCCCAACCTCCTCTAAGTTCTGCTAAGGCAAATATTTTCTATAGCTGGTGAAACTAATGGGTAATTCAAAGTTACAGAATCACTAGCAAGTTATTATATTTTTCTGCACTAATAAAAACACAGAACAACATAGAGCATTACAGAGAATATGTCTTTCTTATATAGAATGATTACTTTTTTCTTTAATTAAAAAAATCAAGTTTTTTTCTGAAACCTTTATTACAAAGAACTGGATATTATCAAAACAAACCAAGAAACATGACTAAGTGGCTGAGGTTTTCTGTTTGGTCTAAAAGAGTTACACAAATTAATGTACATACACAGATCTCAGAACCACCTATGTATGGCCCCCAGAACAGCATGTGACATAGAGTCAGCACATCTCTGTATGAACATTAAGCTGTAAACCTTTATAGCCTGGTGTAGATGTCAAGGTCTATATGCTGCAGGTCTCCAAACAGATGATAAGCCCATCTTTTAGATACCACTCACTAGTCTTATTGGCAAAAGCTGGTTTTTTTGTGACAACCAATTTCTGCTTTGTTAAAATTTTGCATGACTTTTCCCATGCACAACAACTCCAGCAACAGACAGTACAGATTTAGATCCTGCTACCCTAATACACAAGAACAATCTGGTAGCAGTGTAAGAATTTCTTCTCCAGATTATTAGTTTCCTTATATAGCTAAGAATTGCAGGATTGGGACCAAATTAACATCCTAAATGAGACAAAACATGGCTCATCTACAGAAATCCTCACTGTCTGTGTTTGGATCCATAGCACTACCATTTCACTGAGGTGATAATTTTGTATCCAATTTTTTGGATCAGCCTAGAGTTTTGATTTGATGGGATTTCTCATGCCATTTGACTATCAGTTCTTAGATGATTGAATTACTCTCTTTTGCCAGACAGTTAATGAAGCCATATCATCCCCAGCAAATCTCTCAGACACTCTCTGAGGATATCTCAGACTGCTCCATTACAGACATCAGCTTGGGATCGGAGAACCTCAGAATGATTTGTGCCCACCTATATAAAGCCCTCACTCCCTGGTGGTGTTTTGAGCCTGTATGTTTCTGCCATAAGCAGACCCAGAAAAGGAGGCAAGAGGTATGTTTTGAGATAGCAGAAGGAGCTTACAAAGCTGTATGGTTTTACTTCTTGGAGGTATTTCTGGAACAGCCATTACAGGACCCATCACAGTCCTCAAAAGCCCAGAAGTATGCTAGGGAAAGGATAGAGAGAGAACATAGGATAGAGAAAATGAAGATAGGATAGGGAAAGAGAATGATTTCTCTGACAAGCAGCTTTGGTCTTTTCCATGAATGGAATTTTTGCTATTGATTTTACTGGGAAGAGCAAAGGTGTTAGCATAGTAATGGGAAGTGCACAGGATGGGGATTTGGGTAAGAACATGGTGGACTAGTGTAATTTGAATGTCTGTCTTGTTGAATCACTTGTAGACTTCACAGAAGAAACTCAATTTAAAATCACAGTTTCTTATGCTTTTATCCTGGCAACAGTTCATACTTGCAACAGGGAGAGAAAGATTTTTTTGATACTAGTTATTTTAAGTTTCCACAGCAGTCAGTAAAAAAGGGCTGGAGACTCCTTTGCGCCTCTCCAGTTTTACTGTGGTGTAACTCCACCGACTCTCAGAGAGCCGCAGGGGTTGTCAAGCTGAAGTGTTATGGCAGTGAACTGAGAGAAGCAAAATATGATTGCCACCCCAATGTGAACAGAAAAATTGTTGACCATAAATTGTTGCTAAGTTGTGGTTCTGTTCTTATTTAATTTAGCTGTGTGATTATAAAGTTTCTTTTTGCTGTAGACTGATGATGGAAGACCATAAATAGTCTAAACCTGGAGTGTGTTTGTTTCATTTTGGCAGAGACAGAGCTGGCCAATATTTCACCTTGCCTGTGGGACTAGTGAAAGGTCAATAAAACGTTCCACAAAAGTGCTTCAGGACTTTGCATGAGAACACCATTTAGCATCCAGTTTTTTGCAGCCTCCTCCATGGAGACTGGCCTGCCATCTCTCCTCCGGATCTCTTTTTTGCTGCTTTTACTGCCCACGATTTTGTGATTGCCTCTCCCTCTCTTTCATGCACAAGGCAAAACATGGGCAGCTCTTTATAATAAGTGCATCATTTCTTTAATCAGTCCCCACCATTTCTGAGTGTGTTTATTTTGAGTAACTGTAGAAAATGCATTTTTTAAAAGCCTTTATTGTAGGTCAAAGAATATTTGGAAATTCAATCTTCATTATTTCTATTTGCTTTCTTAATTTTTCTTTTAACTGGATTCAGCTTATTATTTCATACTTCGTTTGTTTTTTCCAACTTCAGCATAGCATTTTTTTTCAACAGCTTTCCCTTTAGTTTATAAAAAGCCACACTTTACAGCTCTAAACAATAGTAATGCATAATGCCCTTTCATCTGTTTTGATACCAGCAAGATTAAATTCAGTAGCACTCATGCTGTTTGTTCCTTAATTATAGGCTTCTTTCTGGTTTCTAAACAGTTTCTAAAACACATTTTATCAAAACCCAAAGTAGTAATCATTTGTACTATTTCTGCTTGTTGACTTGTTTGATTTCAATGTATTAATAAATTCTCAGAGTGTATCTGTGTTCTAAGAAAGTGTAAGAAACGACTACAGAAATCATCCTAATGTGATACATCTCTTGGCTTCATAAAGGGAAGGCTTTTGGTTTTGTTGTGCAAAATTTTGTAAAAATAGAACCTTTACTGTAATAGGCAATCCTGATTCTAAAATTCTGCTTTTCTGCATGTTCTTGATAAAGATTTTCTCTGTCAAGCCATGGCGCTGCAAATGGCAGAAGGGCCTGAAACATGGGGGTATGGTTAATCTGCTTCCTGTTGTTTGGGTAGCATAGTTACACGTTGTGTACATCAAGCAAAAAATTATATTATGAAGACATGGATGCAAGGAATATTTTCAAGATACATGCTTTGTAAATATTGTGTTCCATACTAAAGGCTGATACTGTGAATTAGTTCAGAGAGAAGTTCAGAGTTTGAGAAAATATAAGATTCTAATTTAGCATCAGAGCTAACCAACAATTGAGCCAGTTAGGCAACCCTATCAATGCCTTCATATCTACTTTAATTAAATTGAAGGGGTCTCTTGAAGAGGGGACTTATCTCATCCATAGCACATTCGAAAAGCACTCCCACACGGATCTCTGTGTGCTTGCTTAGAAGTACATTGGGATGTTACAGTGGGTTTTGGTAAAGCTAACTGGTAAGGTGGAGAAAAGCAGCAAGGATTTGTTTCCGTACCACAACTTGCTGCTACCCTAAGCTGCAATGAGCCAGTGAGAACTGGGATATTTAGTAAGGCAGCCCCTAGACAAGAGGATTATGCTCTGCAGATTGAGACCACAGCCACATGCTGAGTTAGATCCCATAGATCAATTCCAGGAATTTCGTGTTAACAGGAGAGCTATAATAAGTGGGAGTCATTCCTGCATTTGTGTGACTAAGGGAGAGCTTGAAAAGAAACTTCAAGAGCCAGCAAGTCAAGGATGTCCAGTAGTGGGTTAATGCATTTAATAATTTTCTTTTTATAGTCTTGTTTCAAAAATATCACAGTTCTGTGTTTGTCTTTATCCTTGCTAGAATGAGTAAGAATTGGCACTTGCCTTTTAACTTTGTGTGAACTCCATGCCGAGCCGACTGTACAAAGTTGCCCTGCATGTGCTGCACTACGAGACCTTGGGACATTCGCCAGCTCCCAGGTGCAGCTGCACGTATTCACCTCCTGCCGTACCCAGCCTCCATGCCAAGATGAGACTTGAACAAAAGCCATGTCTCCCCTCAGTACTTTTTTCCTTGGGAAGGAAAATGGGATGTGTGGGTAGAAGGGAGGACTCCGGTACGCTAACTCCAGAGGTCTGTGTACGGTCTGGGCTCCTGAGGTGGACCAGCATACAAGTACAGTGTGAAGTATGTTTAGTTCAGTATGAATTGGGAATTTACAACCCACTGCCAGGGCCAGTTTCAGGGGCTCATGATGCCACATCCACTTTTGTTGAAATTCTTCCCTGGCAAACAATCACTAGTGCCTTTGAGTAGAGGTGCAGAAACTTTGTAAAAATGTACTTTGACTCTGAAACCCCGTTGTT
Source organism: Theristicus caerulescens (assembly GCA_020745775.1). Lineage (NCBI taxonomy): Eukaryota > Metazoa > Chordata > Aves > Pelecaniformes > Threskiornithidae > Theristicus > Theristicus caerulescens. Next base: position 119,968,256 of record CM036559.1, on the reverse strand, counting down.
TCCTTGTAAATGCTTTCACATGAGGTGTTGGGGCAAGCACACCCCCCCCCGACATTTGTTTTAGCAGAGAGGAGAGGGGAAGCAGAGCCTTTCCTATGCCACGCAATGCAGCATTGCCTGAACCCCTGAGCTCCCACAGCACAGCTCTGTGACATCTGGAGATACTGATTTGGATCCAGAAGCTTTGTGGCTGCATTTGCTTAGTGCTGTGCCAAGCTGAACAGCCCTGCTTTTCAACTTAAGCTATATCACCTGGTGCTTGCGGGGAGGGGGCGGTGGTGTCTCTGCACTCCACTGTCTGGGCTCCAGTCAGGCTGCCTTGGCACTGCTATGATCAAGTCTTTAAAGCTGCCTTGCATGCTTTGGGACTTTATTTGTTCACCTTTTGAGCCAGAAGTAGTTTAATACTATATTTTCTTGTGCTTTTTAAAATGAGGAAATCTAGCATGTAACCAGGACACATGCTGTGGACAGTGTCTTCACGGTGTCTGTCTTTTGGGACTGCCCAATTACTTACAGACTTCCAAGGAGCCATTGCAAGCCAGCACTGGAGAGAGTCACCCTGAGGCTGGGCATCATGTGTGAGACAAAAGTAACCCTCAGACCACCTTTTCCCATCTCCATCTCACCATGCAGCCTCCAGAAAATTTTCCAGCTGGTAGGAAAAACACCTCAAGTGAGATTCATCTGACTGCATGAAATCATGTACAAGACAGGTATTTACAGCTGAGCAACTCACCTAGAGTGAGGCAGACACATGTAGGGTGCAATTAATCCTATCCTAAGTGAGATGTTGAAAATAAGACCTGAAAGTGGCTGGGACAAGTAGTTCGAAAGCAGGCATTGCCTTTATATGCATCTACCACTTAATGAGGTTAATTCTACTTGACAATACCTGTGTAGAAATGTTCATAAACCTACTTGTTGAGCTTGAAAACACAACACGAGGAAATGGTGGCACTGCAGAAATACTCTTGCTGATGGAGAGAGGGAACAGAAATGTTTACAGATACCCTGGTGTTTCTTGCAGTGACTCTGTTGACTGGGAAAGGATCAGCTACCAAATGTGTTTAATATAGTGACAGATCTCACACTGCTTTATTCATTTCCTCTGATTCAGACAAAACTAGCATTTCACCATGCCAGCCATACAGGATGATTCATTTCCCAAGATTTTACTAGTAACACAACGCTCTTTAATTCCCTCATACCTGTTATAAGCAATTCCTATCTGATTAATCATGAGTTATAATTTCTAATAAGCCTACATTATTCCTAGTACAATTTTATTGCCCAGCTGCCCAAGCTCACCTTTCTTGAACTCTTGCTCTAAACTTTATCTGGGATCTTGTGGGCAATGAATTATATTTCTGAGCTATTGGATGTGGACTTACCCTTAGAAACACAGAAAGGCAGGATAATTCAGGTTGGAAGGAAACTCAGGGTCAGCTATGAGGTCTGACCAGCTTGCTCCAGAGTTTATACAGTTAAGTCTTGAAAACCTCTGAGGACGAAGACTGCATATCCTCTCTAGGCAACCTGTGCCAGCCCCTGACTGTCCTCATGGTGAAAAAATTTCTCCTTATGTCGAGTCTCAACTTCTCCTGTTTCTATTTATGCCCGTTGTCTCTCATCTTGCCGCCCTGCACTGCTGTGAAGAGCCCAACTCTGCCAACTCAATGACCTTGCCGTAGGCACTGGAGGCTGCTGTCAGGTCCCTGAACCTTTTGCTGCTCCAGGATGAACAAGCTCAACTCCCCCAGCCTCTCCTCACAGGGCAAGTGCTCCAGCCACCACCATCATGGTAGTTGCCCCTAGTAACTCCCTCCAGTTTATTGATGTCTTTCCTGCATTGGGAGGCCCAAAACTGAGCAGAGTGTCTAGGTGTGATGTAGTGAGTGCTGAGTAAAGGGTGATAATGCCTTTTCTGGATGTCCTGTTTCTGCTCCTGTTCCTACAGCCCAGGGTGCTTGTGGCCTCTCTGCTGCCAGTGTTCCTGCATTCCCATGCTCATCAGGACCTCCAGGGCCTTTCCCACAGAGCTGCTCCACGTTAGCCATTACCCGCTGAGCAGGATCATGATCATGCAAACAGTTTTATGCGTTGGTTTGATCCACCCATCCAAACCATGGCATCCCAACTTGGATCCAAGAAAATTGCAGGAAATATGTTGAAAGTCTTGCTGAAACTGAGATTAATGACATGTAGTGTTCTTCCCTCACCTAGACATCTAGTCATTTTATCTTAGAAAATAATTAGATTGGTCGGCATTGATTTACCCTTTGTAAATCCATGCTGAGTGTTCCCAACCACACTATTGTCCTTCATGTGTGCAGAGATGTGCTCCAAGAGGACTCACTCCATGATTTTCCCAGGGACTGAAGTGAGACTGTTCAATATTTAGCTCCCTGGTTCTTCCTTTTGGCCTTTTTTGAAAGTGCATGCAACATTTACCTTCCTCCATTTGTCAGGGACCACCCCTCATCGCCACATTACCAAGAAAGTATTGTCTTCTGAAAGCGGTGACTGAAACAAGACTGGCCACGAAGCTTCTAAATTTGGTATGGTGACCTGAACAATATACTCCACTTGCATGCACCTGCTTGCTCTTTTTGTAGCCTTCATCCCACACGTCTCTGTATTTGGCAGTTCACAGCCAGCTGACATCGATGCATTACTGTCTCACTCTTTATTAGCTTGAATGTATTATTTAGGCAGTACAAGGTCATCTTGCATTTGTCTTATTAGTATTTGGGCTTAGTGATTGGTATTTTGGGACATTATAGACTTAAAGATTAACTTTGTATCTTTTCCTTAGTCATAATGTAATACCAAGAGGAGAGGAAAAAAAAACCAACAATCAAAAAATGGATTGGGAAAATGAAAGAATTTTCATTATTTTACACATTAAAATAGAAGGAGATTTACTTATTTGCAGAACAGCTACTACTCATGCTAAACATTTGAGTATAAACCAAGCATTAGAGGCTTACTAACAGCACATTAATTAATGGTAAGATAATTACCACCACTCAAAAAGCAGACTCTCAGATTCAGAATCAGATGCATCAATCAAGTGTTTAAAACGGATGTTAATGAGGTCTGTCAGCTCATGTCCTTCTTTCAGCAATCACCTTTGTTGGATATATTCAGTAACACTATTGTCATCCAGTAGTGATGTACTAAATTCATATGATGGAAAATCCATTGTGTCAGTCATTAAATTGTTTCACTGGGTACTTATTGTCATTTGAAGATTGACACCTTATTTCTTACCCCCAATTTGTCTAGGCTCAGCTCTCAGATAATAGATTTCTATATACCTTTATTTACTAGCAGGATTCCTCTACTCTTCAAAATCTTTTCCTGCTTACTACGTGTAGGCTATGATCAAGTAATGGTGCAATCTGTGTTTTGAGAAATTAAATAAATGAAGTGTCTTTACTTTCTTATACTTAAATGTGGCTTTTGAAACCTCAATTCCATCTTCTGGCTTTTTTTCTAAAATCTTTCAAATTTTTTCTGCTTCTTTTTACAAAGTATAAGGCTCAGCAAAGGTTTCCAGAAAAGCTCTCATTAATTTTATGTGTCATAGTAATAATCGGTTCACTGTACCCCCATTGCTTTTATACTAAAGATTGCACCTGCTTTCATAGTTGCAGCATCAGGCAGAAAGACATAACTGGCTATTCTTGCCCTGCAGCATAAAATTTGCGTAAAGAGCCAGGGGCTGAGATTTTCACGTAATTTAGGCAAAATAACAGCAACAGCAGTTAAATATGCATTACAGAAACATAGCAAGGCCATATTTTGTCCAGATCTTATGCAGGGTGGGAGGAAGGGTGCTCGCAGCCTGCTGAAGGTTTCACGAGCATTGTGGGTCTGTGACTAGCAGTACAGCCAGTTGGAAAAATGTTTCTGAAGCATTTTCTCAGCTGTATGACTGCTATTCAGCAAATCATGCCAATGGGTAGAACCCACCTTTATTCTTGGACAGCAATCCAACCTACTAAGTTCCCAGAACTAGTTAACCTTCCTGCTGTTGCCTTGCTTGAATTGGAATTTGTATAGCTTTAATCATCCCCCACCAAAGCCCAGGTTTTGGTCTCTGCTTCCAGGACTGCTTTTAATTTTCACAGAATCACAGAGTGACTGAGGTAGGAAGGCACCTCCAGAGACCATCTAGTCCAAGCCCCTGCTCAAAGCAGGGTCACATACAGCAGGATGCTCAGGGCCGCGTCCAGTCAGGTTTTGAATATCTCTAAGGATGGAGACTCCACAGCCCTTCTGCGGAACTTGTTCCAGTGCCTGACCACCCTCACCATGAAAAAGTTTTTTTTTTCTTATGTTTAAATGGAAATTTCTTATATTCCAGTTTATGCACATCTTCGTTATTCCTGTCACTGGGCACAACTGAGAAGAGTCTGGCTCTGTCCTCTTTACTCCTCCTCCTCAGGTATTTATACACATTGATTAAATCCCCCTAAGCCTTCTCTTCTCCAGGCTGAACAGTCCCAGCTCTCTCAGCCTCTATTTGTATGACAGATGCTCCAGTCCCTTAATTATCTTTGTGGCCCTTTGCTGGACTCACTCCAGTATGTTTGTGTCTTTCATGTTGGGTGGAGCCCAGCACTGGACACAGCGCTCCAGATGTGTCTCACCAGGGCTGAGCAGAGGGAAAGGATCACCTCCCTCAACCTGTTGGCGATGTTCTGTCTAATGCAGCCCAGGATGCTGCTAGCAAACAGCAAAATTCAGTTCTCATGTGAACTGCACAGGCATCTTAGCGCCAAGAGACCAGTTTTGTTCCTTTCTGCCAGCCTCCACATCAGAAGTTTATCAGATTTCTTTATCTTGCTTTGTCTCTAGTACCAACACCTATCTTGGCTGCATGATAGGTTAGTTTCATCAAGTAACGCAGAGAGTTTCTCATCTCATATGCTTTGACGCAGTCACTGGAGATAGGTGTTCAAACCCTCCCAAGTCAGCCTGAAACCTGATTGTCCTGCCTCTTTTTATGTATTCTGACTATTAGGTTTTTTTGCAAAACCAAAGAATTGCTGCCACTATAATTTTTGCAAATAGGTGGTCCTGCACCACTAAGAGTTCATTCTTAAAAGGGGGAAAGACACCTGGATGCTGAAAAGACATTTAACACCTTGAAAATTCTTACTTGTTTCTTCTAAGTCAATGAAGTGAGATAGATACTTAGCTGGATTGGATTTTCTTCTGGAGATCTTCAGAGGTAATCACTTCCTCTCATTGTCTCTCTGTGTCACATAGGATGTCCACATGTGGATCACAGGTTTAGATGTTTGAAATGGAGGAAAAGCCAAATTTAAAATTCCAGGTGCCCTGGAAGTTTGTAGCAGCCGGCTGAAAGTGTGGTTCCAGCACAGCCCATTTATTACTCAGATGGCAGCTTCAGCCAAGGCTTCCAAGTTGTTAGTGTAACATGAGTCTGCTCACACTGAGCCACTCAAGGGGAATCAGTGCTTAGAAACAGTGAAATTGATTATATGATTCAGATATCCTTTGAATATGACCAATGGCACTTGGTCCTTGTAGTATCACTGCTTTGCTAAAGTCCACCCACTCCATTTTTTAAGGAAAGACACTTCTCAATGCTTTGAAAGAAAATACTGGCATTCTTGTCTTCTGAAAGATTAGAGAAGGAAAAGAAAAAAAAATCTACTTTGTTTTGGTTTGTTATTGCAAAACTGAAATTCAGCTGCCTGGAGAGTTCTCCTCAGAGATGCAGGGCGTGATCTCTCCTCAGCCTCCCTTGTCCTCCTCCACCTTCAAGTCCCTTGTGTTCCATTTATGTCGGTCATCAGAGGTGGCAGTTGTGAGACCTGCCTCTCAGGAAAGCGAAAGCAGTTTGCTGGCTGCTTCCCGTGGTCCAGGTAGGTTGTGAAATGCAGTTTTGTATTAATCCCAACAGAGACCTCCTAGTAGATTCTGTCACTGTGGGCTTAAAATCTTGACTCTTGGTCCAGTTGGTATTGAGTGGGCAAACTCTTGTGGGCTAAATAGGTGTTATCAAAATCTTTCAAAATCAGTCCCTATGAACCTAGGTCTCTGTGTGCATGTGAATAAATATGAAAAGAAAGATTCTTTTATAAGAGAGAAAGCAGAAAACAACGGTTTCCCTCCTATACTTCTGCAAGTGAATACCAGGCAATAACTTACTTTTCCTGTCAGTTTGGCAGGATATATTTTTTCACCAATTTTATTCCCCTGCTGAATTATTTCCCTAGTGTTTATAAATGACAACTCTCTGTGTTGGCTTTTCTCCATACTTTGTATATAGTATTTGCCTTGTCATTAATAGTACTACCTGTCTCCCTTTCATTCTTAATGACATTCATTTTATAGAATAGCCTGAGTGAGCAAGTTCCACAAAAGGGAAAAAGGAATAGCAGATGTGAAACACCAGATCAGTCTGATCAACTGATCAACAAAACTTACATTAGAAGAGGTAGTGGGGTGATCATTCTATCAGGGCCCTCAGAATAAACTGATGTAGATTTACCAGGCCTGAATATCATCTGAGTGGCTTTACCTTGTGCTCCCTTATAGACTAGGGAGCATGGCAGTCGTGGAGCCAGCTGACGGGAGGGTGAAGAGCTGGGACTTCAGCTGAATTTAGACTGGATGAAACCAAGCCCTGAATATTACAGTGGTGGCTTGCAATGTTTAAAATAAAACAGAAGACAGTACCTTGACCTTGTTAGAGGAAATCCTAACTTTGATTCCTTATAAATTTTAAATCTTTAGCTATTGAAGTTGAAACCTTGGTCTCAGACTTGATCTCTGTTCAGATGTGAATTCAGAGCAAACAATACAATTGTCTGTAAAGTTTGGCTGTTTCAAAGCAAGGAAAGGATAAATCCCAAATATTTTCTCCGTGATAAATTGCAATTCTACAGGCTTGCAGTAGAAGTACACAAAAGTCAGTTCATGCCTTCATCCAAAGTCACAGGGACCTCTTCTCCTATAGGCACTTCCTGAAATCTAGCAGTCTCCAAGGTGACCACTCCAAAACAGCTGCTCTCACACTGGGGGGGAGTTTGTGTTAGATGTGTTGAGGTTAATTGGATGTGGCATCCCTTAAAATAAAAGATAAGTGTTATCTTTTGATAAGTTTTCCACTTTTTCTCTTTGGGTATAGTAGATTGTAAAACTTGTTTAGACTCCTATATAGATGTGAATTTGTTTTTTTGTTTTTTTTTGAGAGGAAATACAGTTGTCCATATTTGAGACTAATTACCCATCACCACAACCTAGCAGCTTTCCTCTACATGCTGCTTGTTTCAGGCTGACGTGTCATGGTTTCTCATTTTCAATCTCTTATTTTTCTCAGTGTTTGACTCTCACTTGAAATTATGTTTAATTTTGTCCATGCTTCAATATAAATTAAAATGCCACTGTCACCACCTGTCTGAGTCTGACAGAATGGAGGCTTGTTTTACATTCAGATAAAATACCTCATACCTAAATAATAAATTATAAAGTCTCTCACTCCAAGAGCGTCAATAGAATTTGATTCAGGATTAAGACCATTTTTGACTGCAGTTGCAAATATTTAATGTGTGAAACAGGAATATATTTTTCCTTGGCTGTGAAAGTTGAAGTTAAAGTGGCAAATCTTTTTGATCATTCTATGTTGTATTCAGTGGAAAGACATTGTAATAGAAGGGTCTTGTGGACAAGGTAACATTTTTATGCATTCACTTGAGAAATGAAAGGGTCCAGTTACATATCTAGAGGGAATAAATTTAAATTACTTGAAGAACAGAAGAAAATTTGGCTTGTGGTTAGGACTTTGGTATTGGCCTCAAGAAATCAAGATTCAATCCCTGCTATGTTGAAAATGTGTCCTGGTAATCTAGTCTCTACTTGCCTCAGATATTTTAAAAGATCATGTAATATTCATTAGTGTGTAAGCCTCTGAAGCTTGTCTTATGGTTGTACAGTATACATGAAGAAATCCTCTTTGTTGTTCTGTGTGTGACTGTAGGTCAGGCAATCTAGATCTGCTCATTAGCAAAACTCCCAACGGCATTAGTCATTAAACAGAAGGGTGATGACTTCCATGGGTGCAGGAACATCACTAAAATAGTGACCTGAGCCCTGATAAGGAAGTATCAGGGTCTTGAGGGGACCAGTAGACCTCACTTGGGGTCTTCCTCCACTCCCTGTCCATGGGCCCAGGAACCCCATTTTTAGCTCAGGTGGTGGCCGTCAGTCCCTGCCCCAGCAAAACCATAGGAGTGCTGGTCTCCAGCTCTGACTCTGGTCCCATCTACTGGATGGACTCTGCCTTGTCTCCAGCTATGCCTCCAGTTCCATTTCCTTTTCCTCCTGCCAAAGCTCCCTGGAGGGACCCTGGCCCTGGTTCATTGCTTGTCATTGCCTGGGACTGTTGAAGGACCCTGTTACCAGCCCCCAGCTCTGTCTGCTACGTTTAGACCCTGTGGGATGTCACCCTATGGACTGTACTGGGATCCCCCTCAGCTGCTGGCTCCCTTCCCTTTGGGAACAGCCACCCATTGCTGCACCCTGACAGCAGGATATTCCTTGGTGATCAAGATGTCTCCTACTGTTCACTGAAGCAGTTTTTGTACTATGCTGAATGAACATTTTCCAAGTTACTTAGTCAAGTCCTCAAAGGCTGTGTCTACGTAAACAGTTGCTTTCAGTTATGTGAAGCCTGTCAAATATGACACTGAAATGGTTAGGAAGGGAATTATTTGGGGAAGTCTCCATATAAAGACTTCTTTATTTCTCCCTGCTCTAAGAATGACTGAGACAGGGTACTTGGCATTACACACTGATGCAGGTGCTCCCCAAATACCAGCATGATCATTGTGGCATTCTTTAAAAACTATAGAGCCTCAATAAGGATAACAGTCCAATAAATGGGCTGCCAAAGAGCAAACCATAAAGTTCCTGAGGCTAAAGTTTTTTAAAAAACCACAGCCTTAAAACAATTCCAGGCTATGCTTATCCCAGTATGAATTTTCAAGCTCAAATTCTTTAGCAACTGTTTTTTACCTTCATACTGCCATCCACCACGGTACAGCATCTAATTACCTTCCATGCAAAGTCAGTGGCAGAGGAAATGTACTGAGTACTATGAAATAGGTAGATAAACACAAACCGTCATAGAAAATGACCACTCAAGGTCCTTTTCAGACTAATTTCTATGATTTTGTGCCCATAAATTCCCTATTACCCCTTTTCTCAATAAAGTATTTGGGATCAAATTCTGTTTTAGATTTGGTCAATTTCCTTTTTGGTTGTGGAAGGGGAAGAGAGCATTGGCATTTTTCTGCTAGAAGTTATGGTTGTGGAAATGCCTTTCCTGATGGGTCATGTTCTGTAACAATTACTAAAGCAAGACACACCAGATATGTTTCTTTTCCACTGAAACCTTGTCATGTGGCTAGACTGACTGGCTCTTCTATAATTCATGATGGGCATCCTGCTCTGCATCATTTCCTGGGGAGTTTAAATATTGTAGTGACTCTAAGATATGAATTTAATCTTTAATGTAATATGGCTTGATTTTTAGTTGTTTTGAAGGTAAAGGCCAATGTCTTTGACATTGGAAACAAATGAACAGTAGCCTGTCCTGAAGAGAAACCTGATTTGTTACTGGTGGACTGCCAACAGGGAGGGTGGACAGCAACATCCACAAATCGAGTCCTGTTCATTTGGTCCCTAATATACTGAATTACAGTCTGACTGCCCCAAATAAAGGCAGGAGGGAAGACAGTACAGCAAGGTAGATGTTAAAAAGTGCATTTTTTACTGGTCTACTAGGGGAGACCAGATCCAGAATTTCAATACCATTTTAAAAAAGTAGAAATCTTGATGGCCAATTTATTGGCTCATATTTCTGTTCAGACATATTAAAAAGCCTTTTAGCTTTCTAAAAAGTTGGTCATCCATTGCGGCAACTTTTACCTTCCTTTCAGCTCACCTCTCCTAGGTTTTCTGGCACATTGGTCATGGCAAGTGGTGACGTCAGCTGAGAAAGCCATCCTATGTGAGAATCATCCTGGCTCCAAACACATCCCTGCTTCACTAGCTTGCTTGCAAAATTTTTATTGCATTTTGCTTTAAAGTTTGAGGTTTAATTTTTGAAATCTGCTTTTTCATCTCTGGTTAATATTCCACAGCAATTTATGGGCATAAATTATTTAAAATAATTCATAGTGTTATGCAAAATATTCTGCCACTATAACAAGTCTCGTAAATCTTTGTTTAGATAGATGGACTAAACCCACAATTGTTCCAGTATCACTGAGTGGCTATTGCATGTTCCAAATACGCATTTTGATGAATACTGCTTAAGCCATTGCCTCTATCTTGCTGCAGAGAAAAAAAAATCTGCCATGGAGAAAAAAATATAGCCACAGGCAAGAACAGAAGACATTCTTGTAATGCCTAAGCCTTGGAAGAAGAAAAAAAAGAAAAAACATTTTCTCAACAAAATAAAAGTCCTCTGTAGGAAAGGATGGGACTGATTTACTGCAAATAGAAAGCATAAAGGATCACTAGGATCAATGTACCCTCCTCAGCTTTCTGTTATTTTTAATGGTTTACCTAATGCTATTGAGAGTTGAATTTTCAGGTGTGGATATGATACTAATGCAGGAAATACAGCAAATAATGAAGAACAATGAAGCTCGACACAGAGGGCTTAAATCATTTAAATGCCTTTTTTCTAAGAGGCGATGTAGAATAGCAAAGAATCCAATGAGGTAACAAATAGAATGCCACTGCAGTGTGTTACTAGGAGTTCGAAATAAATTTGGAGAGTTATTATGGAAATATTCCCCATGGCCTTCAACCCACTGTGCTTCTGTATTGGAGAAGGCAAACAGAATTGCCGGGAATAAAATATAAATCAGAGAAGATAGTATTATTGTATATAAAGTAGTTAGACTGCACCTAGAGCACTATAAACAACACTGAGCATCACACCTAAGAAAAGACATAAGTGCCCATGAGGGTGCAATAGGGAGCAGGCAAATTTGGTCTCAAAGGCATTTGCCTGAGGAACCAGGGTGTGTTTTTAGTGGCTGAGGTAAGATTTTGTGCTGATATAGCAGAGAGTCTCCAAACTGTGAAAGGGATTAATGGAAGAGGCTCAGGCAAATCTGCCAAGTACGCATCAGCTAAACAGAGATTGCCCAAAGCATTATGGGGATTTGGGCAAGCATCCAATGGGTCACTTTTGTCCATCTTTAGAGCTCCTAGCTGCTTCAGGAACTCCCTGCAGCAGATGGCTGCTCAGAGTCACTGAGGTGTGAAATAGTTAGGAAATTCACTCCAACGGTCAGTATTTGCTGGAGGAGGGTGGTAGAGTGAAGTGTGTTGTGCAGTTCCCTGAGCTCATGGTAGTCCACCAGCCTCTTCTAAGCAGGAACTTCTCAGTGACATCTAACTGATTGGATAGCAACAGCATCCAGGCTGGCGATTTTAATGCAGTTTATCTACCAGAATGCCTCTGAAGCTGGTCAAAAGCAGATCAGTCCATTCTCCTGGGGAAAAAAATGGAAAGTTACGGGTATCGTGGAGATGTCTGGTCGTTCTCTACATCCAGTTTTCCACCTACTCCATGACATAACAATGCCGTCAGGCAGACAGGATGGCCCAAGATCTTTCCTGGAGCATTAGACTCACCTATCACAAAGGTAGATAAGGTTGATAGACACCATGAAGTTCAGCCAGTACTTTATCTCTAGACGAGGGAAGCATAAATGTGAGGTCAAGCCTTGGAGGCATCATAGTGCTCTCAGGACCATGCAAGACCAAAAAGTGTAAATGACACCTACATATTTTCAGTAGAATTGTGCAGGGAGGAGTTGCAGTTCCTCAACAGTTATTCTAGGCAGGAATAATAAAACTATGAAATGTAAATACAGGAGTTCATCCCAACATTCTTGGTGTTAATCTTTTTGTGTTTCAGTTGTGCAGCAGAAATACATGGAGCTGCAAGGACAGCAATGCTGCTGAGGAACCTTGTCACGATCAATGGCATAAACTTTGCAGAGGGGCTTAATGTCCTAAACCTGGGTGAGACCCTGAGATCCAAGCCATTTCTGAACACCATCACTCCCTGAATATGTAGCTCTGCAATGCACATAGTGGATATTTACATTCTTCAAATTATTTCAATTCATATTATTTTCTATGGTTCTTTGTATAGGAAGAGATGACCTGACCTTCTTTATTTCAAATTTGACCTGTAAATCCAATCGCTGCTGTGGCTTTATGCCAAACATTGTCATCTGCTATGTCTTACTCAAGTAAGCATATGAATTTACTGTCTACACTCTTCTGCATTCCCTGTACTCACCTCGTACATCTCAAATACACAGAGAGCTGCAGTGTGGCTGCCAAGGATCATCTGAAGTCTTTGGCCTTCCAGCAACCAGGACACCTTGTTTGGCTGACAGAAGGAGCCTGTCATGTGAGGCATTTGCACATCATGGCTGCCTGTGATTGCAAAAAAAATGGACCTGATAATCCTTTCAGTTCTGGGTATCCATAACCACCTTTTCTCTCCCCAGGATTACTGCCTGTGGAACTGTACCGGGGGCTACAAAATGATGGTGCAGAGAGCTCTTGTTTGGCACAGCAGTGTGAGAAAAATGAAAATTCAAAGAGCTGTTTTGACTGTGTTAAGTGGAGGTTGCAGTCATGGTGGTTCTCAAGAAACCGATGATAATGATGGATATTTATATGGAGCTTTTGCTGTCCAACAGCAATATAAAACACTGGGTTTTGAAAGTATCAAAATAAGTCCCTAAAAATATTGTTTTCTGCATCTTTGCTAGTTTTGATCTGCACACTGACACAGGTAAGAATGATGGCCTCTGCTGTACAGATGACATGTAACGTCTCTTCAGTGAGAGATGACTTAGTGTATGCACTGTCATTTAGGGTGTGAAAGTTCTTAATCCTTGGTATATCTATTGCTTAAAGGATTTTCATCTCACAGCTATGGGAGAAATTACTATGCAGCAGAGAAACATTCAGACTTGCTTTAAATTAGAGATGTAGGAGCTGGCAGCAGTCCAAAGCATAGGTTAAATCATGCTGTGAGGCACTCTGTGTTGAAAGAGGCTGCTGCTGGTGCCTGAGATAGATAGCTCATTTAAAGGTGGTCTGTGCTAGTTTCACAGTACTCTGCTGGAGAAGACATCCCTTTAGGGCTAAGCTCTGGCTGACTTGCACAGTAGGAGAGAGGAAAAGTTTGGAGTTCCCTCTTGGCTCTTGGATAAGAGCAAACCTGGATTAAAACCTTATATTCTGAGATGGTTCCTCAGAAGAATCTCAGGGTCTCCAACGAAAAGGAATATAAAATGTGGCAGGAAACATGAGAACTGGAGCTGTGGCTCTCAGTCCTTCCCTTGCTGGTGGATTGACTTGGTGGCACAGATATCATGTCATGACCTTCCACTGTAGGGTCACAAAGGTCTCTGTTCTTGCCATTGTGATCCTGACTGCCAGGCACATTTGGTGCTTTCACCATAGATCTCTTCCTGCAGCATGCTAAATGTAACTGATGTTAGAAAAAATACAGTTCCAAAAGTTAAAGGGTCAGATGATCTGGATACATGTCCCCAAGTATTTTTTCTCAGGAACAAAAGCTTTGGAGTCGCTCTATGGCTGAATGACTGGAGATGGCAATATCGTGCCCGATTTTAGTAAAAAAGTCCAGCCCTGAAAATAACCATTATTTTAAAAATCCAACAAAGAAATACATGTAGAGTGGAGAGCCTGATCAACACAAACCTTGGACTTCTATATTTCTGTATGCTAGAAATTCACTAAAAGTAATTCAAGATCTGTGTCTTTCTTAAATATAAAACAAGACAACACTATACAACATGGAAGCAAATGTTTCATATGTATCAGAAAAATGAGTTACATAAGTCTGTGCACAACAGTATTGCTTGACAGGTAATTTGTAACCTAATTTATAAAAGTCTAATAACAATAAAAGATAAATATAGAACTACATTTTAAAACCATGAGACAAAGATTAGATAACTTATAAGGTAATTGGCATTTGTGTTATGGTAAAGGCTGTTAAGCAATTATTTCTTCTAAAAAAAAAAATATTATCATCCTTTGAACCAAGTGTCATCACTGATCTGTGCAGTGACAGAAGAAGTTTTCAGGTTTATTAGAACTACATTTTCACCCAACATTAGAGTTTTTAATTGATCTTTGGTGGTCAGAAAATTTGGACTGGAAAATTCTGGTACTTCAGTGTAATCAGATATGAATTCCATATGGGATAAACAGATCTATTATTAGTTTACTGTGCTACTTTTACCCTTAAAGTAAAATAACATACATAAAGAAAAATAGGTAGATAGCCATAGGCAGTAACATTCTTTACATTATTACTAAGCATGGAGGAAACATCAGATAAACCGTGTTAAGTTGATTGTCAGAATACACTGAACAGTTTATGATAATAATGAACATGGTGAGATCTCAGAAAGAGACAAAGTCCCCTGCTGCATCAACTCTTCTCTCAGGTTTGTAAAGATCCCTGCGTGTCTGGAAGCTTTTTCAGTTCTTGATCTTACTGGGATGCATCCCTGCTGCCAGACTGAAGGTAGATGGAAGGAACAGAAAGAGTCTGTGCTGGGATGGAAGAACAGAGAACTCATTGATTGCATTAGATTAAGTTTAAGGACAGAAATCAACTGCAGTGCATGACTGACACTGCCCAATATCAGAGTCAGCATGAATATGGGAGATATCAGCTCTCACTATTCTAGTAGTCTCAAATGCTGCTTGTATGCTCTGAGACAGTCCATAGACGGAATATAATTCAAAAAATGTACCTGTATGCAATTGCAATAAAACAGCTCATTCATTCACCTAAAAAAGACAATTGGACTTTCTTGGGCCATGAGAAGCATAGTTGTCACATATGTGAAAGCTAAAAGGTCACTACCACATGATGGAGAAACAAGGGCAGAAAGACTGCCAGGAGCAGAGCACAGGTGGGAGAAGACAATGATTATTGCCTTCTCCTGCCTCTGCCTTGAAGGGTAGATGCAGCTGTGTGCTGGAGGAAGGTGGCCAGGTTGATCCCAGCTGACTACCACCTTCCTGCAGTTGAGGACGTGGATTGTCCCACAGTGTCTGCACCAGCCTCGTGGTCCAGAAGAAAGGTAAAATGCTCTTGAATAATCAGAGGGCTGTGGGAAGCCTGGGATATATAAGCTGGCATTGAAGATCAGAATGAAGGTTATGCTATATTTGCAGTAATTTGCATTTATAAGAGTGTGAATTTTCCAGATATTTTAAACCTACCCTCTAAACTTCAGATGGAGGTCTACTAAATACGATAAATGCTTGTGGAGTTATTGCTGAAATTACTTCAGTATCTTGAGTAAAATATTTTGGGAGCTTATTAAATTGGACTGGAACAGCTGTTTAATGTATTCATGAAGGTTGTATTGATTGTGGTATATTTGTCTTAGAATCAAATGGTCATAGCTTCAAAATGCAAGATGTTTTGAGTACTTTTAATATTTCATTAATCTTTACTCTGACTGCTATGGAAATTTGAGTTTATGGATTGTTCTTTTAAGTTAAAAATTGTTCAGAATTTAGCTTCTTGAACTAATATTCTTTTAACGCTATTTGTACTTTATTTTTTCCAAAATGCAGTATGCAAGACATTGGGGAAATGAAATTGATTTCATAATGGATAAGGTTTTTGAAATGAACAAAATAACATACACTAAAGTGTACCCCAGTGACATCAGAGTGGGGCTTGGATTGTAGCACTTTTATACAGGCTGATTAACGTCTCACCTAACTCAGATGGTCTGTCTATAGGATTAAGGTACTTCTAAGAGTCAGTAAAATGAATCATAACAATAAAAGTTAGCTAGATATGTTCCTACATGAGTTATCACTGAATTAAAGCCAAGGGTTTCTTAAAATTACCCAGTGATATTCCCCAGATGCTGATCTTATTTCCTATTTTTTTTCTTAAGCTGCTGTACAAAATATTGCAAGAAACATGAATTCTGTGCTATGGACTGTACAGAATGCTAGTTAATTATGATTAATTGATTTTTACTTTTGTGTCGACTAAAACTTTATTCCACTTAGGGTGAAAGTGTGCAATTTTACTACTGACATTAAACAAAGAAAGGAAGAAGAGGGCTACTTTTAATGTGCCAACTTTAAAGAAACTGTACTTATATAGCCGTTAGACTTCAATGACTGTACAGCTCCACTCCTTTCCCTCTTGCCCTTCGTCTGGGGACACTTAATACCCTGTAGGAACTTAATCTTGGTTGATGTGTTACTCTTATTAAGGTGGTTTGACAGAACTTTAAGGCTACATTTACAGCATCTTAAAATCCCACAGTATTGTCTAATCAATGTAAAGCAGGGCACTGGGAACTACAGTGCTAAAACTGCACTTCTTGTGAACAGTTTGTGGACCATTGCCCCTATTTTTACAGAAGGGAAACGAGGATACAGAAAAGTGATTTTTGCTCTAGCTCAAGGCAGGTGCTGAAGAAAATACAGAATGGCTACCTAGGAGTCTAATGTGCTGTTTCTTAAGTCGTGCTGCCTTTTCAGCAAAAGTTGAGTTCTCTCTGTTGAAGTGTTCTGTAAACCACACCTATATATAAGCAATTAAGAATATTTCAATACTGGTATGGGGTGTTTGAGAAACCAAGCATTTTTCAAGGAAAAAAAGAGGGTTTTGCAGCTGTTTTACCAGTAGTATTTATCACCTTGGGCATCCTTTTCTTTCACCATGTTTCCCTAAATGAAAATGTGTTGTTCTGATTATATGTTATTATTGCAAGTGCCTTGGAAGAAGGGGTATCTGGAGCTGCCAAAGGCTGACTGGAGGAAAGATTAGTGCAATCAAATCTAGCTTTGTTTTGAAAATGCTGTTCTCACCCAGACAAGCAGGAGAAGTAGTCTCTATGGTTCCAGAAGTATCAGAGGGAAGAGGTGTTTGCAGGCTTGCTTTCAGCATTAACCTTTATCAGAAATATTGCTGAAGGAAGCCATGGCATAGGACCAGAACAGGGTTATGATAATTCAGAACAACTTAGCTGAAAATCATAGAGCTTTCAGAGTTTTATTGGGTCGGGAATTTCAAATCTGAAAAGGTGAGGGGATTAAAACTCTGTGCTTATTTACTTTTGATTTGCGTAATATTTGCTCCTATAGTCAGAAAAGCAAATTAATAAAAATAGTACACAATAGGAGAAATGCATGCACTTGGGAGAATGTATGAGCTGGGTATAGGTTAAAAAATAATGTAATTAGTTTTCTACATGTTTTGTTTATCTGGGAATATGATTATATTAATATCAAAGATCAGGTGTAATCACTAATACCTAGTGGTTTCTACATGGACGTGTACTGATAAACAATGAGTGCTTGTAAAAGGCAGGGTAGAATTCCGACATGACTCTCAAATCTGTGAATTTCATTTCTTGGAGAATGGCATGACTATTATAAAATATATAGAAAGACAGACATATATATAAATACATACACACACTCAATTCTTTTTCTTCTTACCTCAGAGCAAGAAATGATGACTAAGGAGCAATCTCACTCCAAGTTCTTTGTTACTGGGAAACGCTGCTGCTGGAGTGAAGTTCTCTTTTCAGCAAAGCACATGAAAAATGATTTATCCCCATGACAATCTTTTTCTTGACTGACATCAAGAGCATGCACTGCTATATTTTAGAATAGATTCTCAGCCATTTGAATTGTCATAGCACCACTTAAGCCAACAGGTTTATCATAGAATCAGAGAATTGTTTAGGTTGGGAAAGACCTTTAAGATCATCAAGTCCAACCATTAACCTAGCACTACCAAGTCCACCACTAAACCATGTCCCTAAGCACCACATCTACACATCTTTTAAATACCTCCAAGGATGGCGGCTCAACTACTTACCTGGGCAGCCTGTTCCAGTGCTTGATAACCCTTTCAGTGTAAAAGTTTTTCTAATATCCAACCTAAACCTGCCCTGGCACAACTTGAGGTCGTTTCCTCTTGTCCTATCGCTTGTTACTTGGGAGAAGAGACCAACCCCTGCCTTGCTACAACCTCCTTTCAGGTAGTTGTAGAGACTGATAAGGTCTTCCCACAGTCTCCTCTTCTCCAGACGAAACAGCCCCAGTTCCCTCAGCTGCCCCTCACAAAACTTGTTCTCTAGGCCTTTCACCAGCTTCGTTGCCCTTCTCTGGACACGCTCCAGCACCTCAATGTTCTTCTTGTAGTAAGGGGCCCAAAACTGAAAACAGTATTCAAGGTGCAGCCTCACCAGTGCTGAGTACAGGAGGACAATCACTTCCCTAGTCCTGCTGGCCATGCTATTTCTGATCCAAGCCAAGATGCTATTGGCCTTCTTGGCCACGTGGGCACACTGCTGGCTCATGTTCAGCTGGTTGTTGACCAACACCCCCAGGTCCTTTTCCGCCGGGCAGCTTTCCAGCCACTCTTCCCCAAGGCTGTAGCATTGCATGGGGTTGTTGTGACCCAAGTGCAGGACTCGGCACTTAGCCTTGTTGAACCTCATATAATTGGCACCTTCTCGACACTCTCAGCTCCAGAACTATTTCTTTAGGGTTGTTCATTACATGCTGGACTTAACATCCCATTACTTTTTGACACAAAATCCTTCTCAGAAGCATTGGATCCAGATTCATTTTCATGACTAAATAACCAAACACAGATTCAGACTTATGAGGAGTCCATTCTCCGAGATAATCCATGCCAATCATGATCAGCTATCACAGAGGGTCATATTCAACTCACAGTTGAGAAGAGGCCTACCTTTCATCATACCAAACCAAGAACAGCGTAACACCTTGACAGCAGAAGGTAGTGTCATCAGTGACAACAAAGAGCTGCTGATCACTGATCGTACCACCTGTCCTGCTGTTTTTGACCTTTTACACTGCCAAAAACTGTTCCTAGATTGATCCATGACAGCATGTTGCCAGTCTTCACAGAATTCAACATGTCAACCCATGATACAGCTTTGGGTAAGTACAAGTGACAAAACACTGCAAATGCATCAGCTGTTGTTTGGCTTGGCAAGCCTTGCTGAGGAACCATGAAGGTATTTAGATAACAAATATCAAACTGAATTCAGTGAGACTTGGAAGTATGGATAATTACATGGAATTAGACCTCAGTGCTTTGCCCTATTCAGGTTTATATATCTCATTAGGCCTTCTTTTATCTCTTGACCTGCCTATCTGCTCTTCATTTTACTTTCCTCCAACAATTACTGTCAGTCCTTCAGATTTATATTTGTCCAACTTGCAGCCAGGCAAAGTCTCCACTTGCTAGCTGAAATATCTGGCTCCTTTAACACTTCGTTAAAAATCCTTTCAGTTCTCTAATCATTTTTGGTTTTCATCTAAGAACAAGCCGCAGTTCATCAGGATCTATCTGGCAGTTATGTGTTCTGGACTGAACACAATGTGCTGGCTGAGGTTATACCACAACGATAGAAAAAAGAAATATAACTATGCAGTTCTGAAACATGCATCCTCTGAACATGAAACTCTGAATAACTCTGGCTTTTTATCATGTCTTATTGTATTGCAAAATTACCTGCAGGCCCTTTCCAGCACGATCACTTTCTTCCACTTCATCTTGCCACTGAGCCAAACTGTTTCAGACCATTCTTCCTCTAATTTCATGTTGCATGTTTTCAAATTGTAATTAGTAACCTGAGTTTTTTGATCCTGCAGATGTGTAAAGATTCTCAGAAGATGTATACTGTCATATAGAGGGTCATCAAGACAGACTTCAGGGCCTTTGGACAACTGGTTAAGCAAACAGGAGCACAAGCAGTGTTCTCCTCTATCTGTCCAATGACAGGGAATGATGAGGGAAGAAACAGGAAGAGCCAGCAGATCAATACTTGGCTCCAAGCCTGGTGTCACCAGCAGAATTTTGGGTTTTTTGATCATGGGTGGGTCTACACAGCACCAGGACTGCTGGCAACAGACAGGGTACACCTGTCTCAAAGTGGGAAAATTATCTTTGCACAGGAGTTAGCAGGGCTCACTGAAAGAGATTTAAACTAGATTGGAAGGGGGAAAGGGATAAAACCAGGCTCTCTAGAGATAAGCCTGGGGGTGGCATGCCAATGTTTGAGGGACAGTGTGCTAACGAGGTCCTTCAGTCCACTGTCTCAGTGGAGGTAGGAGATGGAGATCCATGTGCAGCAAACACGCAAGGGTTATGGATGCTTTAGAAACCACGGAAGTGCCTGAGAATGGTCATGTAGGAATTAGGGTTTCTCCCCCCAAAAAGGTGGCGGGATCAGTAGCCCAGCTGAAGTGCATCTACACCAATGCATGCAGCGTGGTGCAAATAGGATAAGCTGGAAGCCATTGTGCAGCAGGAAAATCATGATATAGTTGCCATCATGGAAACATGGTGGGATGACTCGCACAACTGGAGTGCTGCAATGCATGGCTATCCCTTCAGAAAGGATAGGCAAGGAAGGAGAGGCAGTGCGGTAGCTCTGTATGTTAGAAAGTGTTTTGATTGTATAGAGCTTAATGATTGTGACGAGACAGTTGAGTGTTTATGGTTAAGAATCACAGCGAAGGCCAACAAGGCAAATATCATGGTGGGAGTCTGTTATAGACCACCCAACCAGGATGAAGAGGCAGAGGAAATATTCTATAAGCAGCTGGGAGAAGTCTCACACAATCACTAGCCCTTGTTATCATGGGGGACTTCAACTTACCAGGTGTCTCTGCTGGAAATACAATACAGCAGAGAGGAAACAGTCTAGGAGGTTCCAGGAGTGTGTGGAAGATGATAACTTCCTGACACAGCTGGTGAGTGAGCCAACTAGGGAAGACGCCCCACTGGCCCTGTTGTTTGTGAACAGAGAAGGACTGGTGAGTGATGTGACAGTTGGAGGCCATCTTGGGCATAGCAATCATGAAATGATAGAGTTTTTGATTCTCAGAGAAGTAAGGAGGGGGGTCAGCAGAACTGCTACCTTGGAATTCTGGAGGACAGACTTTGGGCTGTTTAGGAGCCTGTTTGAGAGAGTCCCTTGGGAGGCAGTCCTGAAGGGCAAAGGAGTCCAGGAAGGCTGGGCATTCTTCAAGAAGGAAATCTTAAAGGCACAGGAGCAGGCCGTCCCCATGTGCCAAAAGAGAAGCTGGCAGGGAAGAAGACCGGCCTGGCTGAATAGAAAGCTTTGTCTGGAACTCAGGAAAAAAAGGAGAGTTTATGACCTTTGGAAGAAGGGGCAGGCAACTCAGGACGACAACAAGGATGTCATGAGGTTATGCAGGGAGAAAATTAGAAGGGCCAAAGCCCAACTGGAAATTATTCTGGCTACTGCCACAAAAGACAATAAAAAATGTTTCTATAAATACATTAGAAACAAAAGGAGGGTTAAGGAGAATCCACCCTTTATTGGATGTGGGGGTAAACATAGTGACAAAAGATGAGGAAAAGGCTGAGGTACTTAATGCCTTCTTTGCCTCAGTCTTAAATATTAAGACCAGTTGTCCTCTGGGTACCCAGCCCCCTGAGCTGGAAGACAGGGACGGGGAACAGAATGAAGCCCCCATAATCCAAGGGGAAAAGATTAGCAACCTGCAACAGCACTTAGACACACACAAGTCTCTGGGGTCGGATGGGATCCACCCAAGGGTACTGAGGGGGCTGGCGGAAGTGCTCACCAAGCCACTTTCCATTTACCAGCAGTCCTGGCTAACCGGGAAGGTCCCAGTTGACTGGAGGTCAGCAAAGGTGACGCCCACCTACAAGAAGGGCTGGAAGGAGGATCCAGGGAACCACAGGCCTGTCAGCCTGACCTTAGTGCCGGGGAAGTTTATAGAGCAGATCATCCTGAGTGCCATCACACAGCACATACAGGACAACCAGGTGATCAGGCCCAGTCAGCATGGGTTTATGAAAGGCAGGTCCTGCTTGACTAACCTGATCTCCTTCTATGACAAGGTGACCCGCTTAGTGGATGAGGGAAAGGCTGTGAATGTTGTCTACCTGGACTTTAGTAAAGCCTTTGACGCTGTTACTCACAGCATTCTCCTGGAGAAGCTGGCTGCTCATGGCTTGGATGAGTGTACTCTTTGCTGGGTAAAAAAATGGCTGAATGGCCAAGCCCAAAGAGTTGTGGTGAATGGAGTCAAATCCAGTTGGTGGCCAGTCACAAGTGATGTTCCCCAGGGCTCATGTCCCAATCCAATGTCGGGGGAGGTTTCGATACGATCCCAAGGATGAGATTAAGACACGGAATAGGGTCAAATGCCGCCATTCAGACGTTTTATTGGGTAAATATAAAAGAGTAAAGCGATAGGAAAGGCAGGAAATATTAGGAGGAAATTAAGCAAGCGTTCAGAGAGGTAAGCAAAGGATAGTCACCACCATGGATCCAGCGGTGTCCCGTTGGTCCTCAGTCTTCAGTTTTTTGGTGGTCGATGGCCACCCTCAGGTTTCATTGTTCCGTCTTTTATCCAGTGTTGGAGAGGGAGTTTGCTCCCTCGTTTCGGTTTGGTTACCCAGGGCAACATCATGTATGCCACACATGCACATCTAATCACACAATATATGTTGTTGGTGGGCAAGCAGCCTGGCCGGGATACCAGTTAGTGTCCTATTCTTGGTGGTGCCTGATAAGCCAAGGAATGGCCTGAGGCTTCAGCAAGTTTGCGCATTTCTTGCAAGCTGGTGGCATTTGTTAAGTCAAAGAGTGGTCTGCCCTCGGGTCTTCTCAGACAAAAGAGTAGTCTGCTGTCCGGGGTCTTATCAGATAAACACTCACAAGCAAGCTTTGAGACAATTGTTCTTAACACTTCAGTCTCTTACAGCTCAGTATTGGGGCCACTTCTGTTTAATACCTTTATCAATGACCTGGATGAGGGGATCAAGTGCAGGCTCAGTGTTTGCAAATGACATCAAGTTGGGCAGGAGTGTTGATCTGCTGGAGGGTAGCAAGGCTCTACGGAGGGATCTGGATGCTGAATCAATGGGCTGAGGCCAATTGTATGAGGTTCAACAAGGCTAAGTGCCGAGTCCTGCACTTGGGTCACAACAACCCCATGCAATGCTACAGCCTTGGGGAAGAGTGGCTGGAAAGCTGCCCGGCGGAAAAGGACCTGGGGGTGTTGGTCAACAACCAGCTGAACATGAGCCAGCAGTGTGCCCACGTGGCCAAGAAGGCCAATAGCATCTTGGCTTGGATCAGAAATAGCATGGCCAGCAGGACTAGGGAAGTGATTGTCCTCCTGTACTCAGCACTGGTGAGGCTGCACCTTGAATACTGTTTTCAGTTTTGGGCCCCTCACTACAAGAAGAACATTGAGGTGCTGGAGCGTGTCCAGAGAAGGGCAACGAAGCTGGTGAAAGGCCTAGAGAACAAGTTTTGTGAGGGGCAGCTGAGGGAACTGGGGCTGTTTCGTCTGGAGAAGAGGAGACTGTGGGAAGACCTTATCAGTCTCTACAACTACCTGAAAGGAGGTTGTAGCAAGGCAGGGGTTGGTCTCTTCTCCCAAGTAACAAGCGATAGGACAAGAGGAAACGACCTCAAGTTGTGCCAGGGCAGGTTTAGGTTGGATATTAGAAAAACTTTTACACTGAAAGGGTTATCAAGCACTGGAACAGGCTGCCCAGGTAAGTAGTTGAGCCGCCATCCTTGGAGGTATTTAAAAGATGTGTAGATGTGGTGCTTAGGGACATGGTTTAGTGGTGGACTTGGTAGTGCTAGGTTAATGGTTGGACTTGATGATCTTAAAGGTCTTTTCCAACCTAAACAATTTTATGATGATTCTATTATTCTGTGATGATTCTATGCAGGTTGCACATATGTCCAGAGGGGATGCAATGTTGAAGAGCTCAGTTAATAGAAGGTAGCTGTTAATTTAACATCCACAGCTATTTTGCTTAAGATTTGCTGAAAGGTTGGTGTTGAATTTTGCATTCCAGTGACACAAGCAGGATGTGGTTTGCTTTTTTAGATGCTGCTCCTTACAGTACTGTTAGGTTTTGGAGCACTGACACATTACAGAAATGAAATATCTGTTGGCAGTGGAAGATCACTAAGCAGAATGATTTGTGACACTGATTTAGTTGACTGAAAATGTTACTTACAGCAGTTTTCAGCTACACTGGCCGTTAAAGAGGTATGTTGGTAAGGAAACAGTGAAACTTGGATACTGACTGAGACTGTTAGTATCTACTAAGAGGATCAGACATGAATCAGACATGATCCTTTATCTGCAGAAAAGATGATGGGCAGGTCTTTCTAGGTTCTAATTTCTACACCTTATTGATTTCTTGCCATTCATTTGTAGTCTGATAACAGCCAGTCTGGGACCATCCTGCTGTCCCCTAGTAGCTCTGAAGAAATTTAGAGGCAACTGGGATGACGTTAGCATCTAGTTACCATCTCCTTTTTTCCTTTCTGTTGGCTTGCTTGCTAGTTTGTCTTCTGGGTGGTGTTGGCTGGTTTTGTTTCTCTTTAGTAAACATTTTAGAAATATGCCATGGAGTTCTTTCTCTACATTTTCTCCACACATTTTAGTCCTGCCTGCTGCATCCCACCTACTGTCAAATGCTTTATTTCTTTGCTGCCAGATAAGAGGTTCTAGTGATGGAAATTTGAGGACACTATGGTGCCTCTGCCTGGGTGCCTTGTCCTTGCTTATTCTTCCAAATGCTTTTCTTCCAGTATTTTTCTCCTTCCCACTGGCCAATGTGATATTGAACTGGAAATGAGGGAAAGGGAAGATACATGTCAAAGGTGTTTGTTAGTATAATTTAAACCATGGGCTGGTATCTAGGAAGCAGCCATAGTGAAAAGGTTTGTTTCCAGTAATTTCTACTGTGGTGGTGTATGATGAACTAAAGAGAAACTGTGACATGGACACTTAGAGTAACTCCAGGTAACATTTCTTATACAGTTCCTTCCTCTGCTGTTATATTTTGTCCTTAGACTTTAGTAGGCACTTAAAATGTTTATAGCACCCACAATGCAAAGCCTTAATCATGTTGATTTTGCATGCATAGGCTTTTCATGAGGCCTTAAAATAACTTTATACAAGAAAGCTAAAACAAACTCTGGAGTGAGTTCTATGTTAAAAGGGAAGATAAACATTTGATGTTTCATTACAGAATCATACAATGCAGGGGTGAGTAGAGGTGAGACTACAATGAAATACAGAATACACTTTCCAGAAGGAATATAGGTTTAAAATAAAAAGAAAAGATGGAAACATTATGTTGTTCTGTGGGATAATATAGTTTCGTTGCTGAACACTATGGGTAATTTGGCGCAGTGTAACATATATGTTGTTTTAAGCCAATAGATCAGTCAAATACGTATTTATTGATGAATATCTTTCTCACAGTGCTGTTTATGCTACCAGTGTTGCGGGAAAGAAAGTGCAACAACCCCTACTATAGACCCTTAAAAAATTGAGATCAGTGGTATTTTAAAGTTATTTGGCTTTTTATTAATGAATAAAACAGTAATGGATCTCCCTTTCTTTCTCTCACCAAACCCAAATTACTCTACTGTAGTCCTTCACCTTCTTCGTTGTATTAACTGTACAAGCTTAAAGCAAACAAATATTTCCTGGACTCAGGCCCATATAGATCTTGTTTATTTTGTGAAGCCCCTTGGGTCCTTACACAAAGGGGTCATTTGTCGTCACCACAAGAGAGCCAGTGCAGAGCTGAGTCCAGCAGAACTGCGGATGCAGGCTCAGGTGCTCGTTCTGCAGACTCTCTGCACAGGGCTGAAAAAGATATTGCGAATGAAAAATCCCTGCTCCTGCACAGGTAAAATATAAAGACAGTGCTGAGAAATCCCTGCTTGGTTGGGTGATTTACTGTATCATTTGCACAGGAACAGGCAACAAACCATCATGCACCGAGGTTTCAGACAAACAGATTGCAGTAAATTGTTCTTTATAAAGATGGGACTAATATTCCCTGTGTGTTTGATTTATACACCAATAACTGAAACTTTATTCAAGGAAATATGATGAAAAAGGAGGAGGAAGAATTAATTCTTGCAGAGTACCAGCCAAACCATTCATGTTACAGCCCTCTCCAGGGAATGAAGTGGCTTTGCACAGGAATGATGGAAAAGCTCATGCTCCGGAAAGCCTTTCTCAGGGCTTTTCCAGTCTCAGCCACCTGTACTGGGTGCTGCAAAGAAAAGCTGTGACCAAAATACTGCCTGTTCCCTACCTCTGCCCTGCCGTTCTTTTCTGGCCCACTGCTGGAGAAATCCGGGCAGCCCCTGCCTTCCTGGGAGCTCACGGATTATGTGCATAATCCCTGGCTGGGTGGTTCTCCGCATGCTTCTTCCTCGAAGCGCTGTGCCTGCAGGCAGTTCCTCAGCACAGTAAATGCTGTTGAGCTTTGGCTACTGGGAGGATCCAGCCAGTCAGCCTCAGCAACTGCATTTGGGTCCAGACAGCAGCCCTGTCAGTATACGGTGTTTCTGTTATCCTTCTCAACTCTGTTTCTGTTCCTGCTGTTATACTGAGAATCTGGCTTTGGATCTATAGGGAACATACTCTGTATATATGGAGAAAAAAGTTTACTGTTAGTCTAATAAATATCATAACTGAATAATCAAAATTCAGCAAACATATTCTTAGTCCAGTCACAGTGATATGGGTGCTTACAGTCCATGATAATAAAGAAAAAGCCTCACACACTCAGAATCTTTGTTGGAAAAAGCCTTCTACTAATATCTGTCCATTTTCTCTGGTGTCAGACTTAAATCTCCAGGGTCCCTGGCTCCCAAGATTGATAGCTTCTGCCTTTCTCAAGCAGGATGGGGAGGGTGTGCGTGGATGTGTTGTAACAACGTCATCAGAGTTCTGGTGAATACCTCAGGAGGCATTTGATGTTCATGGAAGTGGTCCCTTCTTCCCCCTAAGTACTGGGGTCCACTCAGTCTTGTTTTCATGAATTTTCAGTACATCATAGGTACATGATCTCCCGTACCTTTATTGGTTTATAGATTGTGTTGTAACAGTCAGTAATGCAAAAGACACAAATGCCTCCTGGCAAAGTAAGGGATTGCCTCTCTTTACAGGAGCCCATTTACACAAAAGTAATTGTGTGCCATGTGCTGGGCAAAACTTGCATACAAACGTAACCTACATAGGTAGTGCTCTTGGACCTGGCGTCCCAGAGGTGTTGTGTTGTATCTGGTAGAAATCTTTCAAATAAATTGCAAACAGATACTATTGAAATCTTATTCAGGAAATTTAGTATTCTAGTAGGAAGCATAAAACACATAAAACCAGGGCTTAGCTAGATCCATCTCATGTGAATATGGAATTGGACTGAGGGACTTTGGAGGTGAAGGCAGTTTTACTGAGCAGACTTGGCTTCAGACCTGTCAGTTAATGCTCAGCCAACAAGTCCAAGTCTTTGCCTTCACTTGGAAGGCAGAGAAAAATTTACACTGGACTTTTGTACCTAGTGGCCTTGGACTGTAGTTGCACCTTTGCATAAAAGTATGTGTTAATTGTATTATGCTGTGATCCAAATATATCCTGAATAATCTGAAGTGTCTGTGAAATAGGTGTTTGACTTGAGCTTCTACTCCATAAGTACTTTGACTTGAGAGCTGAGGATTTATTACAGTTTAGGGTAATGATCCGTCTGTTATGGATCACAGTCAATCATTATAATTTTGAAGTGAAAAATGAAGCACAATTGAAAAGATTTGTTTTTCCTTCCAACTCATTTGTACCTCTCCTATTCAGATTATAGAATTTCAATAGCGGGCTGGCGAATATGTTCCTGCAGATACAGTGTCACATTGAAATAGTGTCCTCTCGATAAGGTTTATTTGCTCACTCTTGAGTGGTGTGGGGTTTTTTCAAATCAGAAGTAGAACAGTGACTATTTTCTGCAATATCATGGACACGGCTAAACTTCATAGGGAGCCCCAGGTAAGACGAGCCCTTAGGGATGGTAAAACATTTTTCATATCACAACCTAGCTGCGGGTAGAATTGACACATGAAAACATGTGGAAGGTGCAAAACTTTGACAAAAGCTATAGGACACTTTAAAAGGAAGAAGAAGATGAAGTAGGGGAGGAAATATAGATCCATTTTCCTTTCTGTGGAAAACAGGAGGAGTGTGGTGTCCTAGTGTGGTTGCTGTGCCTCCCACCAGTGGCTGTCATGGGCTCCTTTGCAGGGTTTCCCGCTTTGAGCATGGGGCAACTGTTGAGACCTGGATCCAGATGGAGGCACCTCAGTTTAGGGACTTCAGTATGTGTCTCCAGTGTCTAAGACATCCCTATAGGGCTGGTGATAAGACACAGGCCCTAAGGGACACCCCACCCTGAATGTCAGGTGGAGACCGTGACTGATACCCCAAAGTCTTCAAGTGGGCAGGAGGCACAAAGCAGTGCTCCTGCAGGGCCCGTTGCCTCCATCCTGCACTGTCCATGCTGCTCTGGGGAGGCTGATTGCCCACTGTAGTGCCACAGACGGGCAGGGATTGTCCAGAGATGGATCTTTAACAGACCAGAGGTGATGGCTAAAGGGAAATACAGAAGCTGTGCCAGTACGTCCCTTCTGTGTTTTCTCCTGGCTGTATTTCACATGTACCTCTCAGCTTGCCAAACAGCAAGAAAACATTAAAGGGATGTTAGTGTATTGAAAATATAGCTTCTGATGTAAAAAGATTTTAATAAACACCATTTATTAACAGGTAGGCCAGACTCTGGGAGAATAATCAATATAGATCCATTGATTTCTGTGGGTTAACAGTAGCTAGTATGTCTTGGAAATGATTTAAAAACTTCCTTTTTAAAAACATATACATTTTTTTTTGTTTTGTTCTCTTCTTGGTATTGATAAGAGTCTTCTCAGCAGAGGAGAAATTGATTTAATAAACAACTACACACAAAGTACTGTCAAATGCACAATGTAACAAACTGCAGGAAATAGAGGACATTCTTCTTTCACCTATAGTAATTTTAGGAGTTGCTTGTAACTATAACAGGCACTAGATTTTCAGGGAGAAATGAGATTTTCATTTTCATGGTGCCTCTTCAATTTCTAGAGCTAAGCTTTTAATATTTTTTCCCAGCATTTGTTTTAAATATAGAGCATTTAACGACAGTTTGAAAAATTGTATTTGCTTTTATATGATTTATTTATTTGTGAATTATTTGATAGGTTACACAAAAAAGACAGTATATACTTTTATTACCCATATTAAGCATGCTCAGAGTGTACTAAGCAAATCATAAAATATACGATATATCTTACATGACTGCAGTAATTCACAAAGCCATTGAGATTTTCCCAGAACTGTGAGGGCATGGGGAAAACCAAACTGTCTTGAGCAAACTCAATAAACAGATGTTCAAACTGATGAATTTAAATAAGTGAGAGGTTTAAATTTAGAGAGAAGGTACAATGGAATGTCTTGATAGCTTCTTAAGCACGCTTAAAGTACCTTTCACCTCACTTTCTTATTTTGCTACATTTTTTATATGTCTGGTTTTCACCAGCTCTAACACATGTCCTCCTAGTGCTGTTGATGAGATTGTACTGACATGCAGAGAAGCAGAGCTGAATCTGACTACTTTTACTAGTAGAGTCTTCTCGCATTTTGAAGGAAAAAATATTACGGTTTAAACTGAACTTGTGCTGTTGGTCTGGTACAAGATCTAGAGTTGAAAACTGTGCTCTTGGACTCTGATTCCCCACATCTAGCCCCATGACTGCATTTGATATTAACTTCCTGTTATGGTTTAACCTCAGCTGGCAACTAAGCACCATGCAGCTACTTTCTCACTCCCCACTGGTGGGATGGGGGAGAAAATCAGAAGGGTAAAAGTAAGAAAACTCGTGGGTTGAGATAAAGACAGTTTAATAGGTAAAGCAAAAGCCATGCATGCAAGCAAAGCCAAACAAGGAATTAACTCACTACTTCCCATCAGCAGGCAGGTGTTCAGCCATCTCCAGGAAAGCAGGCCTCCATCACACATAACAGTTACTTGGAAAGACAAAATGCCATCACTCTGAACGTTTCCCCTTCCTTCTTCCCCCAGCTTTGTATTGCTGGGCATGATGTCATATGGCATGACCATATCCCTTTGGTCAGTTGGGGTCAGCTGTCCCAGCTGTGTCCCCTCCCAACTTCTTGTGCACCCCCAGCCTAATTCCTGGCACGGTGGTGTGAGAAGCAGAAAAGGCCTTGACTCTGTGTAAGCACTGCTCAGCAATAACAAAAACATCCCTGTATTATCAACACTATTCTGATCACAAATCCAAAACATAGCCTCATACTAGCTACTGTGAAGAAATTTAACTCTATCCCAGCCAAAACCAGAACACTTCTATGAGATCTATTGGTCTGCAGCATTTCTAACAGCTATTTCTCACCATTCAGCATATCCCCCAGAGCTGACTGTCAATGTTGTCATTTTAGTTTCAGAACATCCTGGGATGTTTTTCCTTGTGCAGAACTTCCTTAGATCTTGCAGCCTGCCCATTCACTATCAGCAGGACAGAGAAAAACATCTACGCACCAATCTCCCACAAACTGTTAATGCTAAAGCGTGACACCAGTCTTTGTGCTGTATGAGCAATCTCTGCTCTTCCATTGTGGAGGGAAAGGAAGTCTCTTCCCATCAAAACCTGGTTTACCAGCTGCATTGATGATGTGGATGATGGATCTTATGAGGAGAGGCTGAGGGAGCTGGGGTTGTTTAGCCTGGAGAAGAGGAGGCTGAGGGGAGACCTTGTTGTTCTCTACAACTACCTGAAAGAAGGTTCTAGCGAGGTGGGGGTCAGTCCCTTCTCCCAAGTAACAAGTCATAGGATGAGAGGAAATGGTCTCAAGCTGTGCCAGGAGAAGTTTAGGTTGGATATTAGGAAAAACTTCTTTACTGAAAGAGTAGTCAGGCATTGGAACAGGCTGCCCAGGGAAGTGGTTGAGTCCCCATCCCTGGAGGTATTTAAAAGACGGGTAGATGTGGTGCTTAGGGACATGATTTAGTGGTGGACTTGGCAGTGTTAGGTTAACGGTTGGACTTGATGATCTTAAAGGTCTTTTCTAACCTTAACGATTCTATGATTCTATGATTCTATGGAGATGGCTATTGCTGCAGGAGTTGCACTGCTGCAGAAGTGCTCCTGGCTCCTTCACTCTCAGCCCTGAGCCCCTTCTGAAGTCTGCTTCCATGCTGAAATGTATTTCACTGTCACCAAGCAATTAGAGATCCTGCATTTCTTCTAAAAGTTTGAATTCTCAGTACAGTGATCCTGATACTCTGACCTCTTTAGGAGCTGGGTAAGATCAACAGAAGGAGGTAGAGAACTGACTTTGAGATGATAGACATTTCTTCTCTTACTGCATTTGTACTTAACAAGCAGGTCAAATAACAGTATAGGCCAGAGCTCTGTGGAGAAACTGCAGATAGATGGCAGAAGACTGGGTAATTTGAGGAGTGGAAATGTTTCTGTCGTTCTTGTCTTGGGTGCACAAAACGGCCCACAACCTTGAGGGAATGGTTATGGTTGGTATATCCATCATAGCTTAGAGCATCCAAAACATGAAGGTCAAGACAAGAAAGCATCACAACCCAGTGAGCCTCAAGGTTGATAGATTGCTTAATTATCTCAGTCCTGGGATGAATAAAAACCAGAACCGTTCCCAGGAGATACATTGTAGAAGCCAGGCTGACAAAGGTTTAGTCAAGTATGGCAACACTAACAAAGATTTGATAAGATCAGTGTGTTAGAAAAAAGGAACAACAAAATCCTAACGACTACAAAGCTGCTCTGCTATGTCCTTATATACACTGTGCATTTGACAGGTACTTAGCAATAGAACAAGATAGAAGTCTTTATGAACTGCCACCACTGGTAACTCATCAAATGGGAAGAAAAATGGCTGGTGCCTTTGACAGTTTCTCACAAGTATCCAGCAGCTGGGCTGGACTGATTACATTCATGCCTCAAACATAAAAAATGAGATGCTGGAATGAAATTGTCTAATAGGCAGCAGAGATTATGGTGAATTGATGCCATCCAGGGAAGAGGTTTCTCAATTAATCACACAGAAAGTAAAGAGAGGGGGGAAAAAATCCAATGCCTACTGACTCTCAGAATGGAAAGTATTAAATATGCAACTGCTAGAGTCACTTCATTAAGGAGAAGAACATTTCCTCTGAATCCTGACTCAGGTTGTGTGCATCGAACCTGGAAATAATGTTTAGAGACAGATTATTCTTTTTAATTTTCTCCTTTGCAGACAGTGACAAAAATGAGTGCGATAGGAAATAATTTCTCCCAACACTCTGTCAAACGTGTTTTCCTTAGGGACCACGATACCTTCTTATAACTGCACTTACACTGCTCTAATTTATATGAGGATTAGGACAGCTGAATTTTGGAAACTTTGGAAATGTTGATAGTTTTATGAGGGACATTTTTCATTAACCATTTTATGTGCTGAAGGGAGAGAGAGGACAGAAATCCTACCCACAGTTTCTTGCTAACAATTTTCTGTTTTAAATGGTAATGGGCCATGTACTGGACCTACAGAACCCACAGATCAAGCATAGCCTTAAACTGATTCTTCCAAGAAAAATGGAAAATGCAGTCTCTGGAGAGGCTTCCAAAATTTCTGACTGTTTCTAGAAATGCCGTTCCTTGCATCAGGCATATAAATGGCAACTAAACCTCTTTCTTCCCTGCCTTCTAGAAGAAGAACCTGTGCATGGGATTTTAAACTCACCTGGACCAAAAAGAGTTTGTAAAAAGATCTCCAAAGCAGATAAAATTAAAGGACTCTGCAAAGGACAGAAAAAAGCTGTAGAAATAAAGATGCATGGAGATTTTAGGCTAGGAAATTAGTGAGGGGTTTTCATAGTGAATTCTGCAGCATGGGAGAATTCTTCCCTGCAGGAGGTGGAGAAAAGACCACTTCAGACTTCCTGTGTCTCAAAGGAAGAAAACAAGAGGTATTATTAGTATGATGACATCAGAGAGGATGCAACCACTAATGGCTCGAGTAATGTATCACAGAAGTACAGTGTTGCTTTAGCATCATGATGGTAAAATCATCTATCGGAAGGCCACAGCATGGTGGAAAAAAAATATATTCTGGTTTGCTAGGATCAAAGATTAATACTGTTTTGTATGGTTTGGGGGTGCAGTGGCAGTTGAGTTCAAGATTTACTTTAGACTTTTGTTGACTTGGGTCCTTTACAGTCGATTGAGCTGTAAGGCTGTCCCCGGTCATTTGGGCAAAACAAAAAAGGACAACCTAAGGGGTGCTGTCGTTATTACATTCTGGCATTGGACTGGTGCCGGGAGCTGCCCTAGCCTCGGTAGCCTTATGTGCACCTGACCTTATCTTTGACCTCACTTTACCTGGGAGAGAGCTCTTTACCGATGCCTGAAGCATTGGAATCACAGCAGTCTCCCCTAGTACAGGACCTCTAAAGAGAGGTGAAGCAGGGGTAAAGGGTGACAATTAGTCAGGGTCTTTTGCCAAAGGAGAACTGGCTTATTTCAAATGTCATTTGTCACAATATAGAAACACCTGTAGGATAAACTGGGGATGAAAATCATACAAAAAAAAAATCTCTGTTACCCTCTTCCCTCTCTCCATATATATGCAAAGTGGTCGCAAGTGGTCTGTGGAGGGCAGGGTTTGTTGGTGCAATCCTAATGTACATAGCTTGCTATCTAACTTTTAGCAAAGTCCTTATCAGAGTTAAGGGAGAGCAAGGGAGGAAGCATTGCTGAACATGTGGCTCTGTGCAGTACACACTGTGATGCTGAGGCAATGATACTCCTAAGCATCCCCTTCCCCTCCTCAGTAAATCACTGAATGTACCAATTTGTGTTCATTTGGGTCTTAACTACAAAGCTCAACTAAATAATCCTAATTAAACCTAATTTATTTTTCTTGCATATTTGACATGAAAATAAGTATAAATCCCATGTGGTTATAGAAATAGATATGTGATATCTACCAATATAATTTTTTCTTGCAAAGTGAGATAAGCTGTTTTGCTACATCTGTGTTGTTATATCTGTTTCCATATTAAGGGTGTGGAAGACAGTGTTTCTCATTTGTGTACTGAAATCAAGCTTTCCAGTATGGGCAAGTTCTGATACCACAGAACTTTCTTTTGTCAGTACTCAATGGTTATTTGTGGTTCCCTGGAGGGTTCAGTCTCTGAAGGTGGCAATGTCCATACCACTGGAAAAAAAATAAGCCAGATCAATGCATCTAAAGCTATATACATCCTTCCATATATCTATTAACACTTTTACCCCTTGGGATCACCCAGAAAACCCCAGGTGAAGATGGTGTGTTTGGACTAGGATTTAGTTTACATGGACATGTAACTGAGTCTCTACGGTAAGCCATCCTGTGGGCTCAGCAATGCAAGTGAGTTGGACACATTCCTATTTGTCATCTGGGAGTAAATAATACTTTTAGATGTCTGTCTTTCAAGGCACAGGCTGTTGTTGCTGCTGAGGTGCCATGGGAGATGCCATGGGAGATGCCATAGGAGATTTGTTCCAGGTTCCTGCCTTGTTCATGTGTCTGTAGCCTTGAGTTAACTATCAATTTACTGGAGTTAAAGCAGGGCTGCAAAGAAAAGTGACCTACTAAAACACACAACAGATGGCTTACATGTACACTCTGTGCTGAACAAGTAAAACAAGAGAGACTTATTTTTCATAGATAGCTGTGCCTTCTTGCAGATCATGCTGCACTTGACAAAGTGGTGTTTATGGAAGCAGTGCACTGCTGGGATTTTGGAGACCAGATATGCAGCCATCAAAGCGCCAGCTTTTTCCTGGAAACATTTCCTGCTGTATGGGGTTACTATAGCCTTGAGCTGTACCCTTGGCAAACATCTGTCTTCTGCAGATGACCTTACATTCTGAACAGTTTCACTTTAGGGGCTGGAAGTCCATCCCCTTCCTTCGGGGCTGATCCACTGTACCTAATGTGTTCTCAGCAGAGGTTTGTCTGTCTTGGCTTAAACATCTCGTGGACAACATTCTGCAGGCTCCCTGGCAATCTCACTCTATGTTTATCAAGCCTTAAGTGATGGCTTGCTTTCTTGAACATATCTAAGAAGTAACTGGAAAAAGTGTCATTCTTACTACCAAACTTAGGTATCTTTCCGTAGAGTCTCTGGGGACAGAAAACTGAAAATGTAAAGATGCAAATAGCTATTTAATTGGTATAAATGTAGGCACACAAATAATCACATTTTAAACATGGGAAACTGGGATAATCCTCAAAGTCTGGTAGTAACCTACATTACGAGTCTGTATTCAGCTTGCATTTCTGTTCACTGCTTCCTCCACTTCATAGTATATAAAGACCGCCCTGGTGATGTTTAACCTTAGCTATATCAGAATGGACAAGCTTGGGCTTGTGAGGTTTCTCTAGAGCTTCTGAATGACCCTTGGGAGTTGTCACCAGAGCTGTTTATATTTCTCTCTCCTAACTGAGAAATCAAGGTCTTCATAGAAAACATTCTCATTCATTCTCTAGGGTGCTTCTGGTTAAAAAAGGGTTGAACAAATCAAGAATGTTTTAAACAGGCAGAAAAGTATTTTCCATCTATGTTAATCACATGTCGCTGCTCAGTCTCTTTCTCCTCACCCAAATTCCAGTGGTTTTCAAAGAAAACAGAGCTTTCTGAAATGTATATCAACAAATGTGTGTACACATACACATAAGTGTAAGTGTGCAAATTGATGCTAATACCTATTCTTTTTAAAAAGATGTGATGTTAGCTTAGTTCTCCACAGCAGTGAAAGGGAAAAGCTATTTTCACCTTAGCTCAGCCATTTTCAGCAACTGCAACTAAGATTTCAGTATTTCATAGTACTCATTTTAGGCTTATATTGGGGGTGAAGGCAGCAGACAAATGAGACTGTAATGGATTAGGCGTTGGAGAAGATTGGAAAATACAAATAAAGATGCATATTTTATGTGGTGTTTTTCCCCTCTATGTAGGTATTTCCATGTTGAAGCCATCTGTTTTGTAACTTTGAGTTATCTCTGGAACTTTGCCAACAGTTAAAATTAATAGTTGAATAATTTTAAAAAATTTGACCTGGCTTAAGACTATTTCAACTTTTCAAAATAAATCTTCAGATAATCAGAGTTTCCAGATGAAGCAGAACAACATGCAATACTTTTCTGGAGGGGGAAAATATTATGATCCAGCTTTGCAATTTTCTAAATGTTTTATGACAGACAGTAAATGTAGCTATCTCTGACTGACTCATGCAACAGGTACAAGTAATATATACTGGGGTGTGCATTCATCAGTCAACACTTTTAAACACATAAGAGCTGTGGATTTATATTTTTCTTTAAATTTTTGGGGGTATTGGTTAGTTACTTTGACTCTGCAGTGAAATTGCATCCATTTCAGAGGTGCTCTGTACTAAACTCAGTAGCTTTGGGGATACTCTTTGAAAAGGACACGTTACTAGAGGAATAAAAAGCAATATAGTGCAGACTTAACCAGCCCTAAGACTGCAGGGTTGGGGATGGAGGATGTCAAAAGGATGTGAGAGTCTGAAACTCTCCCAAGAGTGACTGGTGAAAGGTCACTACTGAAGAAATGTTCAGCTGCTGGACTATTTTGGGGAACACTGGGATAGAGAAATCATCAAGATGTCTTAGAGTTTTCTTAGACTTTTTTTTTTTTTTTTTTTCTGTCTCCTTGGTAGGATCTGCAGTTGCACTGCAGTCCCTAGCAGACTTCAGAACTGGAGAAAAACAGTATTCTTTCATGTAGACAAAGAACAGGCAGAAAAGAATAAAGACTTTTTAATCCATTTTCTTTATGATGAAAGAAGATGGCTAAAAATTATACTTAAAATTCTTCCTGTTTTGATTTTCTGCATTAGAAATGTATTTGAAATTCACACTTACTTTTTCTTAAGGCTGTTGGAATGATTGAAAACCAGGCATAAAAAGTATATAGATGATTAACATCTGTTTCACTGGAACAGTTGGTAGAAAAGCTTTCTTTGTCAAATGTTCATGAATCCTATCTTTTTAACTCTGGGTAAGAAAATTATCCTGTACTTAATCTTTGAAGCATGTGAAAAAATAAGACATAGACTAAAAAAAATCATGTAAGTAGCCACGGATGGCAAAAAAACCCAGTGGCCAACATCTGACTCGATTTTTTCGAGGGAAGAAATACCAAAATAAAGATTACTTTAAGCCTTGTTTCAGCTGCTTTTATACATTACACAGGAACATGAAGGAACCCAAATATATTTTTCTTCTGTTTGCTGGCTACATTTTTAAACTGTTTTTAAAATAGGCAATCATTTGAACTTTTTCAAATAAGTGAAGAGGTAAGTAGTTAGACTAATATCTTATTATGCAATAAGTCTTATAGCTGGGAAGTAATTTCATATCTTGCAAGTGGGCAGATAAGGAAAATATTTTTTCAGGGGATGGTTCTTTATTAAATACAATATTTATATAATAAATGTATAATAATGATATAATTAGTGCTGTACTTGCTGGTTAAAAACATGGTTAGGAATCCACTCTGGTATTTCTCTCATTTTGTTCTGCTCTTGATTGGGTTGCACTGCTCATATTTGCTGGTAAGGTCTCTCTTCTTGCTATGTGATGGCCCAGAGTCTTGTTCTGCTTCAGACAATTTCCTGCTGAGACACTGTGAGACACAACAGTCTTTTTAAATAATGCCTGTGTTTTCTATGAGGTCAGTGAAGAATCTTATTCAAGACAGTCTTTATGTCAGGCAGAGGAACAATGCTGCAAATGATATGTATAGTCATAGATTTTTTGGCATCCTAGTGGGATTTTTTTCCTGATTATTAAACTATCCTTTCTGCTGAAAGATTCTCCTGAGAAAAGATCGGCAGCCCTAGTTTAGATGGTGGCAGCAGGTCACTTACTGGCGGTAACTACACAGGCATTGGGGGAGGTACGCTGAGAGGTCTGTATTCCCCTCTCTAACACTGCCTGCTATAAAGTTCCTTACCGTGTGATGCAGCTGTAAGCCTGTGCAGCTTCCATCCCTTCCTTCTTCCCATTTCTAACTGGGACTTTTTTTCTCTCTGATTTCATGAAGACTTTTGTCATTGAGCAGAACACCTATTGTCTTTTGTCTCCTGTTTTTATTTTATTTTAGGACACTGTCACATAATGGAATAACTATCTAACTGGTGCACACTTCAGCAACGTTTCCTTTGAGCACTGTTCCTAAATTATGAAAGCTGCTGCTTTAACAGTGTTGCTCACAAGAGCTTCCATTGCATATTGATGTTTCTTTTCATTAAGGGAATCCAAACAAAGAAATCCTTAATGGGCCTCTTGCTAGCACTGCATCCATGAGAATGGTGTCAACAGCGCTGGCCACAGCATGTGACACCTTCGCTCCCTTTCTGTAATGGTGGAAGGCATCCAGGTTGAGCTGGGGGAGCCGTGCAGTTGTCTCCTGTCAGCAGTAAGAGGCAGCCTCCCAGTTTGCTGGCATCCTTTCAGCACGTCTGGGCTGCTGGGGATGAGATCTGACACAGTGTGGTGGTGTTCGTGGAAATAAGCCTCTTTCTTCCTAGTCTAAGGACTGTATTTTCTCTGGGACAAAATTGCCACCTCCAAAAGTGAGTTTGGAGAGGAGGGATTCTGCATCCCTGAGCACCTGAATGCAGATGTGCACTTAGGTATTGAACTTCTGATGACTCTTTTCTCTCCTAAGGTATGCCAAGTGGTCAAACAAAGACATAATTTCACCTCCCTCCACAGTATTCCCCTGTTACCATTTCCTATAGCAGAATGCCTGGGAGGGGAAGAGTTTTTTCTGCTGATCTTTCTTGCTCCTTTCCTCTTTCCCATTGCCTGTCAATGAATTGGTGCAGGAGAACAAAGTTGTC
The DNA here is from genome assembly GCA_020745775.1 of Theristicus caerulescens. NCBI lineage: Eukaryota > Metazoa > Chordata > Aves > Pelecaniformes > Threskiornithidae > Theristicus > Theristicus caerulescens. The sequence continues at coordinate 119,929,230 of CM036559.1, read as the reverse complement.
ACAGTGTAAAATAATGTGAATGGCCATCTTTCTTTGGAATAAGGCTTCACTTAGCTTAGTAGTCTGTCTTTAAAGGATGTGTGGGGAAGAACAAGAATGAGGCAAGCATCCTCCACCTTATATGTTCCCAGCTTCTAGCTATTTTAATATTCCAGGATTACCTTAATCTGTTGGATTTGATCTAGTAGCACTCAACAGACCAAGTACTCCTCCAAGCTTTTTGCATTTGTGACATCCTTTGGCGAGGAGTTCCAGGAATCAGTTGCAATATGTTGCATGAAAAAATGTCTTTACCCTCACTTTTAACTGTCTCTGATTAGCTTCATCTTATGGCCCCTAGTTCTCGTACTGGAGGGGACAGTGGAGGTCCAATCTTTGTCTGCCCTTTCAGAAACTCTCTGGACTTTGAAACTCTCAGTTGTATCTCACTGCAGGATATTTCCTTGCCAGCTGAAAAGTCCAACCTCTCCTTTGGATGGAAGTAATTCTGTACCTTTGATTTCCTTATTGACTTCCTCTGAGCCTTTTACAGTACCACCTTTTGTTTGTGTGTTTGTTTTTCAGACATGGGAACCAAAAGTATGAAGGTGTGGGTGTGATCTGGCATGACATTTTCTGTTTTGTTCTCTGTTCCTTTTCTTATAATTTCTAGCATTTCTTCTCACTTCCTGAGCTGCCTTCAGTGCTGACCTGGTGTTTCCATGGTACTGTGGATCACAGTCCCAGTTCTGACTGACCCTTGCTGATTTACTGTAGGTCTTTTGGCTGAACTAACCTCAAAATAACTATATGTGTGAAAGCTCTGTACATCATTCACCGTTTTTGTGGATCAGTCTGTACATACGTCTACTGCTCCAAGTTCCTGTCAATACATTTGGATAGCTATATGGCAAAGTCTGTTTTATATCTTCCCCCACAAAAGCTCTGAGACTAAACAAATGCATATATCCTTATTGAGTTCTCCGACACTGAGGAAATATGGCACAGGACTTTCTGAAGTGTGTGTGGAAGTGGATGCAAGGCCACCTGAGTAAATAGGGAGGAAAGGATGTGGGGGGATTCTGGGTCATGAAGACAGCCAAAGGGTGGGCTATCATAGAAGGAGGAGCAATATGGAGGTGGGGACATTACCCACTGCATATTGTGCACAGCACTGCAGAAAGCAGTATTGGGTCTGGCTGAGATGGAGTTAATTTTCCCCATAGCAGCCCTCATAGTGCTGTGTTTTGTATTGATAGCTGGAAGGGTGTTGATAACACACCACTATTTTGGCTGCTGTTGAGCAGAGCTCGCGCAGCATCAAGGCTGTATCTTGGGAGGTGACATAGCCAGGACAGCTGACCCAGACTGACCAAAGGGATATTCCATACCATATGACATCTGCTCAGTAATAAAAACTAGGAGAAAGGAGGAGGAGGGGGGACATTCGTTGTTTTACAGCATTGGTCCTCCAGAGCAACTGCTACGCGTGCTGGGGCCCTGCTTCCCGAGAGGTGGCTGGACATTTCTGCGGATGGGAAGTAGAGAATAAAATCTTTTTGTTCTCCTTTTGCTTTTCTGCATGCAGCCTTTGCTGGGCGCCTGGCATCCAGCCAGGGTCAACCCACCACAGCAACCTTCTGCTTACTCTCTCACAAAGAAGCTGAAGAAGTCCTGAGCCATAAATTGTTCTATGCTGGGAAAGGATTCTGGGAAATTATCAGTCTATAGCTACCCTGTTCTTATATTCTTCCCTAGCTATCTATTTTTTAGCCCTATTGGAGACAGAAGGTCTTTCATTCTTCTGTTTATGTTTCTTGGCTGCAGTGCAGCAGTGTGTATCCTCACTAAACCATCTCCACTTTGCTGTCACTGTAATGGAGGGAGAGGGAAGGAGGAGAGGAAGATATACACACTTTCTTGCCAGCTTTCTGCTCTAGTCTCTCAGATCTGGGTGATTGTACTGTAAGAGCAGCTTTTTCATGGTCTATTGCTTGTGCTTTGGTTCTAACTATAAATAAGAAATGCATCAGTATCCATGAATGATCTTCTTTTCTAAGTGACTTGCTAATTTTCAAACTTCAGAAAAGGCCAAAGTTTCCTGCTAAAGTTTGAGTCTTCTTGCTCATCCCAAATTTTGTGTATGTTGTAAATACCCCGTCAGCCCGTTGTCAGGTGCAACTGCTCTGTGAGCCCCTTTTGACTGTTACTGCATGCCTATATATATGGTAACTATCTCCTGTGTCCTTGCACTGTCTGGTTTATCCACATTATTTGAGACTGGATATATTTTAGCAGCGGGCAACATAGGACTTTTTTACAGACATTTCAGAGAAGTCATAACTCAACCCCCCAAAAATCTTTTTATTTTCGCCATAATGCAATAAAACATCCTCCTTTTTTTATTTAGCTGGAGTACCACTGGATTCAGGTAGAAACTTTTTCAGATTTATTTGGTTCTTTCATGAGGTTAGAAATAAAATTAAGTAACTGAAACAAATTCCACAAAATGTAAACTGATATACTGCAGGCATGAAATACAGAGATAACTGTTCCACATTGTAAGCCAGTCACTCTAAAGACTTGCAAAATGTATGCATCTGAAAACAGGTAATTTGCATTGAGTCCCAATACAATGTACTAAGGCAAAACCACACCCATTGCTAAACTGTAAATGGTTGAATCACATCCTCCTGTGATTCTCAGTGTTTATGGCTTTAGGCTGCTTGGATAATATTCACTAGGGTTTTTTTGTGTTTTTTCCTTGGGTCTTTTTATTTTTGCCTTTTTTTTTTTTTTTTCCTTGGTTTTTTTTTTCCTTTTTTTTTCCTCCCCCAAATGCAGAGGAACGTGAATAATATCACATTTAATTTCACCAACACTTAAATTTGGACATATTTCTGTAGACTTGGCGTAGCTGCTGTAACGACTGTCAGTAATTACTGGAAATGGGACTAGCATCCTCAGAAGTAATATACATCAGTTCCAATTTTGTCTGTTATACACCTTGCAATAAACCCCTGAATCCCCAAGTGTGGCTGCGACAGTTTGGAAGGGGGAGGATGCTCTTGACTCTTGGAAGAAGAGTGATCTGTGAGTTTTGCACAGCATATAGGGAGTTCAGCTTTAGCAAAAATAAAGCCTTGTGAAAAAAGGAGCATTTAAGAGACATGTATAATGTTTTGGTTTAACTAGCTTGGCGTCAGCACTGTAAGACAGGAGTGTCCGTGTTATTTGGGATGTGACCCTTGCTCCTCCCATCAGAAGTAGGATGTGATGTGACTATGCTCACTTGTTTTCATGCTCTTTCTCTGGGGCAATTTGGGAATGCACAGAGCAGATATCCAGCAGTATATCAGCTGTGCTCTGTCTGATTAGTGAGACTATCATGCCCTGAGGAAGGGTTATGGTTGTTGCCATGTGGCTGGAGAGGCTGGTGCTGAGGCTGGAGCACTGAACCCCATGAGGCCGTACTGCATGGAGGGGGCTGCACTGGTTTCAGGAGCGAGTAGAAGCTGATGCATGCACCACTTCTTTGGGGTGACCAGATGGGCTTACAGCACAGTTGTGCCTTTTCTGCTGTTTATGCACCATTAATTTTTTTTTGTGCTTCTGTTATCTTGAAGGATCATGTGGGCAAGGCATTGCAGAGTGGCTGAGGGATCACTATTCCTCATCTGGATGTAAAGAGTACTTACCTGGAGTAAAGGAGAGACCACCACTGATTTGCTAATGTTTAGATACTTCAAAGGCATGGACTTTGTGAAAAGTGACAAAGCTGACCAGAGGATTGACCATTACATAATTTAAAAAACAAAAGTTAGAAAGCAGGGACTGAGCTGAGAATTCCATAGACTCAAGTTTTGTGCAGAACCACAGCTGATCACAGCACACAGAGTTTCTCTGTCAGATGATAGTATTTGCCTTAAGGTCAGACAAATCTTTTGTTTCAGTGATTATGAGAAACTAAAGGAGAAGTAAAAGAATCAAATAAAAAAAATTGCATACATCCTTTAAAAGGGAAACAGTTTATCCCCACATATTTTTTCCTGCTTACTCCTCTGTAGTGCTTCTGTTCTCCAAGATAAACACACTGCACAAGCACACAACAAGACTGCTGTCTTATGCACAGCCTGGTTTGAAGTCTTCTCAGCAGAGAAGCAAAAAGTGAACTGCCAAGGGGAACGCTTTCTTCCCAAACCCGAGGGAGGCCTTTCCAGTTAAGTTTTGTTTGTGGCTAACGGTGACTCACACTAAAAAGCCTGTCAAAGATAATAAATCAACAGGAAAAGAGTATGGCCAAAGAAAAGGTAAAGTCATATTGCTTATTAAAAAGAAGAATTCATTTCAAAGCCCCACTGATAGTGCCTGGCACAGCACGAAACCTCTTCCCTGTTACAGCTCAGCCTGCTGATCTGACAGTTGAACCTGCAGAAACAGCTACTCATTTAAAAAAAAAAAAAAAGTTGTGGATTTAAACAAAAAGTAATGAACAAAAATCCCCAATGACAGTAGCTGCCCAAAGTCAACACAGGTATTATCAGAGGAATGCAAAAAGCAGCAAGAAAGGGCAAAGTAAAACTATTTCTGTGACCAGTTCTTTTGTTTCATATGTGCTGGTGTCCCAGTGATGTTCTCAGATCATAGGAAGGTCTTATCCGAATACCAAATTTTGCAAAAGTATTTTGGTAGGGATTGCCAGCAACAAGATAAAAGGGCACAGATCTGGTCTTTATACATTCCTTTACAAAATGCTATCAAGAATTTAGAAAATATTGTTAAAAAATTCATTGGCTTTTTTTTTTTACAAATGTTTAAAGACAACAACAAGAACTTTACAAAATATATAGCTGATTCTGGGGTTGGAGATGCAAGAGGCCGACTGCCTCTTTTTGTTAAGGTAAGCATTATACAGAAGTACTGCACGATCAAGATGAGTCTGCATTTTAGATGTCTTCCTGACAATAGTCATTAACAAGCCATAAGGAAATACCTCATTAAGCAAATAACATATAAATTATGGGGTAATTTAAAAATACTTCCAACTCATTACAATAGACTGATTAAAAAGCAGATTTATTTCATAACATCCTCTATTTATCCATAATGACATTGAACCTGACTTTCATTCTGTTTCCCTGAAGTCCAAAATGTGGGAACTTTGCACAGTGTTTCCTCCAGCTTACATACCAGACCCTGGATGGGATGATGCTTCTTCTCTCTTTAGATGTCACTGAGATGGGCTGTCAAAGAAAGTAAATCCTTACAGAGGCAGACACACTGATCTATAAGTGGACTTGTGATCTGTATTGATGGGCTTCAGCACCTCCATGAAGTTTCTGTGAAAGTTCTGCGGCTTTGCAGAAGTTCTCTTGTAGAAAATTCCCCTGAAAGTTGGGTCAAGCCAAGGGACTGCCCTCCTGTCATGCTATTGAGAATCTGCAAGGTTTATTTTCTCTTCCATTTGGACTCAGAGCTTTGTCTTGGCAGGGTGGCCTCCTAGTTGTGTTCTTTGAGTAGTGAAGAGCTGCCAGACTAAGGAGACCATAGGTCTCATAAGAAAAGGCACAAGAGTAATCAGATGGCAGCAGTTCCCAGATACGTTTTTTGGCCTGTTCCAAAGTCGGTAACTCCAAGCTTGTTTTCCAGACTGCATGGAATTTGCTTGCATGAAATGGATGGCTGGACTGTGACCCTCATTGGCCACACTGGGTGCTTCTTCAGAGGGCATGAGGGGCTAATACCTGAATTTCAATTGCACGGAGACTGGAGTGCAATTGCACCTTAGTTCTGCCTGGGACTTACCTAATAGGAAGTCAGGATTCAGATGAACCCTCATGTACCCTAAACTAGGATCTTGGAAGTACTCTTGGGGCCAAAGTTATGCATACATACATACATACATACATAGACACACACACACACACATAGAAACTCTTGGCTTCACTGGGACTGAGATTTTAGTTAATTTGGCAAAGAAACTTAGAAATTATGTTGTATTTGGTTTACACAGCAAGGTTTTGGCAATAGGGGGCTGCAGGAGTGGCCTCTGTGGGAAGAAGCCAGGGGCTGCCCCATGCCAGACACAGTCGCTTCCAGCTGACTCTGCAATGGACCCACTGCAGAACACAGCTGATCCCATCAGCAAAGCTGATGGCCCCTCTGTGACAACATATTTACGAAAGAGCAGAAAACACCGTACAGGCAGAGGAAGAAGGGAAAAAAAGCGTGAGAAACAGCAGAGGGAACACCAAGTTGAGAGAAGGAGGATGTTCTCCATGGTAGAACAAACACCACCCCCCAAAGGGACCCATAGATGAGCCCATGCTGGAGCAGATACTCCCCCGAAAGGACTATAGCCCATAGAGGACCCATGTTGTTGCGTGGAAACTGAGTGAGAAGAAGGAGCAGCAGAAAGAAACTACTATGTCTTGATACTGACCCCCTGCATCACCCATTGCCTCACTGAGGCAGTTGAGCATAACCTGTGGCAGCAGCAAGGTGCGTGGAGAGGAGTCTGGAGTAAAGCTGAGCCTGGGAAAGGAGGAGGAAAGGTGTTTTTCCTAAGTGTCTAAATGTTTCTTTTTTGTTGTTGCTGTTTAACAATACCCAAATCAGTACCCAAATATTTATATTAACTGTCAATAAATTAAGTTAAATTCCCCAAAGCTGAGTCTGTTTTGCTTGCAATAGCAACTGTTAAGGTATCTTCCCATCCTTATCTCAACCCATGAGTCTTCTTGTTCCTGTTCTTCCTATTTTCTCCCCTCATCCTGCTGGGGTGGGGTGGGAAGCATGTGAGTGGCTCTGTGGGTGCTTCGCTGTGAGCCGAGGCCAACTCACCACAGACGTATATCACTTGTGGCTAGTATCTTTATTTATCTGTTCCCCAAGTCTATGTGACTTTCTATAAGCAGCGCATTCACAACTTTTCAGTGGACAGCTCTTGATAGCATGACACCCTGCCATCAATGAATAGATGAAGTAATTTGTCATTTATATTCACAAATAAAATTGTGTTCAAATTATGAATAACGATCATGTAGCAAGATACAATCTATCACTCTCCTGCGCAAATCTAGTGATATGAGTGTCACATAGAAATAAAAGGTGTGGGCCAGCAGATTGGAGCCATATGTTCATTCAGATGCCTATTCAAACTCTGCTTTGCAAAGAAAACTAGGAATGCTTTGCAAGATTTAATTGCAGAGACGTTGAGACGACTGTTTGTCATGCTGACTAATATTTTCTTATTTTCCTGTCCTCACCCACCTGATTGTTTCCATCTGCTGTCTCGTCTGATACACAGACTGGAAACTCATTGCACAGAGAGTGTGGGTTTTGTTCTGCATTAATACCATGCCTGGCACAAAGAAAGTCCTGTTAGACAACTAATTTTAATGAGCGCTGTGCTAATACTGACAATTGGATCAATTTTGTATGATCATTTTTTTTTCTAATTTAGTTATGCTAAATTTTATATTGTATTATACTGTTAAGAATTTTACCAATACAAAATTAATATACTTTTCTCTGTAACTTTGCAAAGCAGCGCACTTCAGATGATGAAAATGAAAGGATGCTGATGGAGTCTGGAGGTGCAGGAGAGGGAAACACTTGGTTAAAGAAAAAATATTTCCTATATTAGCATCCAAGCAAAAAAGAGAAGTGAAAAATTACTTAAGGAGAGTCATAAAACACTTCGCCAGCATCCTTCTAAGCATCTAGGCCTCCATCCAACAAAACTCATAACCATCTGCTTGATTTCAGTCAACCGTTACACCACTGAAAGCTGTGTACAAGTAAGCCCATGAAGTTAAGCATGTGCTTAAGCATTTTACTTGCGAGATTACAGGGTCTTATTCAAATATGGAATGAAATGACATCACCCACGTCCTGCAGAATGTAAGCTCGAGTCATTGCCTTCTGGTGGGTTGGAAGTCAAGCTTATTCGTGTGGTTGTAATGGCCAGCATTCAGGAATGTATTTGATGTAAACCTTGATGTAGAAGTAAATTCTTAGCTGAAGACAGGTGCCTTTCACTTTGAGACCTCAGTTCTTGAGCTTTTTCTCCATGGATGGCCATGGAGTACATTTAGTTATGTAATCATTCCAAGTAGCTTTCGAACTGCTGATCTTTGCAAGTCAGATTATACCTGATTTGAAGAAGTAAAAAGCCATTGTTTTGCCTTAGGTCATTAGTGCTCTAATTGGCTGTTACCTAACCAGAAACATATATCCATTATTGCTGTTATAAATCTTTCTTCTTCTTTTTTTTTTTTTCTTGAGACAACTGGAAATGAGAGAAAATCTAGCTAGAGCATGTCTACTTCAAATTTTTTTGCATTTCCAAATGGCTTGGTGCTCAGTTTAGAAGTGGGTTTTCCTTGGGCACTTAGAGTGTTACTTATGTTTAGATTTGAATTGTTTGTACCAAGACAGTTGAGTTATCGTCACTAAGAAAGGATTTGGAGTAGATGTTCGATTCTCTGTACGTTGTTGTGAGCAGTCAGTTGTTAAAGATGGTATGATGGCCAAACCCAAAACTCAGAATCTGGAAACATTTGGATTTTATCATTCTGTTAAAGGAGGAGGGGGTGTGTGAGAGAGATCGATGCCAATAAAAACAATGAATCTCTGACAAGAGAGCTATTTGAAAAATAGTTTCCTTGGAAACTGCTTTATACTTCATACATGCTATCTTTGAGATAACAACCTTTTCTTATCAAAACACCCACATGGCAGCAATTACTTGTTTGTACGAGGGGGAAAGAAAGGTTACAAAAAATTGATCAGTTCTGAATATTTTCCCTGTCTTCTGACCTGTTCTTTCCTAGTACAATTATTTTCCCTCCCAAAAGGAAATGCGTGAAGGTTTATGTATGTCAGTCGTGCTGCTTAACTCACGGTACTGATGAGAGTTAACATTTAAAGGCTGAGAAGTGATTTACTGTCTCTGAAAGAGTGTTTCATGATTGGGAAATGCCACAGAACTTGTTTCCAGTGCTTGATAGAGTCTTCTGCATTTAAAACAATGATTGATGTGATAATTATGTCCCAAAGGCTAATATAAATTTTATTTTCTAATGGTGACAGCTGATACCAACCTTGTTTTCCTAAAGCTTGCTCATAAATTTCCTTTGAACCCCAAGAAATATGTAGATGCAATCTAATGAATTGTGAACCCTGAAAAACAAACAAACCTTTCTAGAGAAAATGGAGACAGAAACATATTCTGGGTACTTTTTTTGATGTAGAGTCACTTGACTGCATTATTATATTTATGAAGTTTAGAACATGTACTTGCTTTAGGAGTCTGGCATACAACATTATTATTATGGCCTCAAATTTTAACAGTAAACACTGCTTTAAGTCAGACATTACAGTACAGCTGCTGCCCTACATGTTGCTACCTGTGCAAATCCAAAGGACTTATGTGAACTATGATGAAGTGTGAATTCAAGAAATGGCCTCAAGTGGAAGCTACTGCAGGTTCCTAAACTAGAAGCCAGCTCTACACTTAGGCTGGAATCCTTACCAGCTTCCAACACTTTGGGATGGTTATAGCCTGTGCATTTACATGTTGTAGTATCTGACTCACTATCTGTCTTCAGCATATTTCTCCTCATAATGCTCTGTTTTCTCATATAAACTTAGCAGTTTAAATTTATGGTGGGATTCATCATACCTAACCTTATCTATCTAAAAGCAAAATATTTTGTCTGAAATGTCTGTACACCTTCCACAGTAAATAGCGTGCGTCAACCATCTGCAGAGGATAATTCCCAACACCCTACAATGGTTGTATAGAGTAGGCTTGATAAGTACCTCTCAGACACGCCTCTTTCTTACCATTGACAGAGGCGGGAGGCTTGATGACTAAGTTGGACTAGATGCAGAAGTTTTAGGCCTGAAATATATATATTGCACAGGATGTGGTCCAGGAGACAGTGCAATGGCCTTGATCTCTCACACTCCTTTGCAGAGGCCCTGCTTTCAGAAAAATAAATCAATCCAAAAGAAAAAAAAACAAAACAATAAGACAGTTCTCCTTAACAATGTTCAGAAATTCATTTTTGCTATGGAACCCAAATCTTCAGTTTTAAAATACGCAGCTTGGAAAACAGAGTTCTCTTTTGGTTTAATGATAGTGTCTGGTCACAAAAATTGTAAGCCAAGTGCTTCTTCATCTCCTACTCACATAATTCCTGATAATTTAGTTGTTGAAAGTCCTCTGGGTGTCTATGAAAGAGAAAGCTTCTAAATGAGTGAAAATTAAGCTAGTCAATACATGTAAACCAAATGGTGATTTACTGCATTTGAAACACGTGGGGTTTTTTATTACTACTCTTTTGGTTAGTGAACCGCTGGACGGTAAGTAAAAATAATGTAACCAATTACAATCATGGAAGTAGAGCTGTATTGCAGTCTTTGGAGTAAAAAAAAAATCTGCTTACTTATGTGTCAGTGGGAAAGTATCTCTAATCTTGCTGAGAAATAGAAATGACAGTATTTGGCTTAATCGGCCTTTATCAGTGATTTCTGTTTACAACCCCCAAATTTCAGATCGTGAGTTTTCTATCTCTATTTTTTGTTTCCTTCACCTCATTTCCGATAGGAGGGGGAAAAAAAGAAAAAACAAGACCGTGGTGAAACTTGGAGTCATGTAGATATGAAAGACGGCTTGGTAGCCTACTGTTATTGTCTAAAAATTCAGAGAAACTTGCTAGTACTGGAAAAATTGATTATGCAAATACCAGTGACTCATGCTGACCCATCTTTTCTGTGGCTTTACAGCTTTGCAGCTGCTTGCTTTTGCCTTGGTAAAGATAATCAATTAGTTCAGTCTGGATTATAGGGTTTTAACACAAGCAATTTCACTGGATGTAAAGTCTGTTGACTTAACTATAAACTTCATACAGGTTGTAGGGAAAGTCGTACAAAACTGGATTTGCCAGAGCAAGTACAAGCATGCAATCTTTATGGAAACAATACTCTTTTTGTTTATCTCAAGTTCTGTAGTTTCTAGTGATGTAGGTTAGTATTAATTGCCTTTGCATGCTTTGTTAATCTAGATATGGCTCATTAGAGGCACAATCCTGTATCTACTGGTGTCAGTAAAAGATTTTTCCATTTAGATCTTCAGGAACAGAATCAAGTCTTAACTAAAACACTGTGGTCTCTCAGTTAATTTTATGAATGATCTTTGGGGAAAATATACTTCTGTTTTTAATTTGTTTTAATGGTTAAAAGATATTTTGGGGCTTTTTTGGGGGTTTTTTTTTTAGTTTTAGGGTTTTTCCTACCTGAATGCACGCATCTCATAGAAGTGCCTGAATTAAAGACTTCAGTCTAACCAAGGAGCCTCAGCTGCCGCTGCAGTCACTGGAGAGGGAGAGGCACCTTCATGGTGGACTTCATGTCTTAGGTTCAAAGGACTGTCTGGAGATGCTCTCTCCTCACTGACTTTAAAATGAACATACAATCCTAAATGCTTGGGATTTGGATCTGACATGCATTATTTAGATGTTACTGTAGCCATACAGTGACTGTCAAGTATAGAATGAATGCTTCTCTGTACCAATTTGGAAAAAGCCATTTAAGATTTTATGCCCTACTGCTGCGACCTATGTAAGCCACAGAAATCTCAGCCTCTGTTATTTGGTAACTCTAATTTCCTTGACTTTGATAAGGATAAATAGGAGTACCAGGTTATTGTTTATTTTCTTTTGTTGTCAGAAACATTCCAGATTTAACATCTCTTGTGTGACAATTTAGAAGAACATTTGTGTACAGGTCTATGTTCCTTTGGCTTCAGCATGACACAAGCCCAAACTTGGGTTTAAGTATTTAAATGTGTTCCTGAATATGGTCCATATTCTTCATTTATGCCTTTAGATGGAGTTAAAAAGCTTGAAGAATGATGGTAGTCACAAATATTCAAAAAATAAAATGTTTTGTGCAATACATGAATGTTTTAACCCTATTTTCATTCTTTCTAGAATGAAATGAAAGCCTTAAAATGTAGTCATGAAAAAAGGAAGGAAATGAACTCAGTGCTTAGACCCTGGTGAGTGTTTCTGCACTGCCTAATTTTTTCCTGCTGTCCTGTTAGTTACTGAACTGTTTATGCAAATTGAGAGCACTCCAGCCAGGGAATGTGAGAAGAGCTGCCTTTATAGCTTGGAGATTAAGGCACTCATCTGAGCTGTGGGTAATCCTCTTTCAGGTTCCTGCTGTCAGCAAGACTACTCTGCATTCCCTCCTCATTTTGACCATAAATTTCATTGTTATAATGGGGTTATTTTTTTCTAAAAAATGTTTTCGGGGAAAAATAATAGCTCCGTTAATTGTCATTTTGTATTGGAAAAAAATGCAAGACAATTCCCAAATCTAGATATAAGAACAAGTAGTCAACAGAAGCAACAGAACTGACTTGATAATGTAAGCTTTCTATAATATTCTGGAAACTCTGATCTTCCCTAGATATAGTGCTCTATGTATTTTGACAAAAGGTATCATTTCACTGAGTAGCTGAAGTGTTAAATCCTCATAGCCTTTAGCACACAAGTTAAAAAAAAAAAAAAGACATAGTAACAATTGGCAAATGCCTAGCACAGCTGCATTATTGCCTATAAAATTGGGAATGTAACAAACTCATATGCAGGGTAAATGAGATAGATAAACTCATATAGTGTGCCCTCCAAAAATGATTTTAACTCATCATGAATAATGAGAAAAGTGTCTAAATACCTTAAAGGGACATTTGAAATTTATGTGGTTTGACACTTAAAAAATTCAGAAACATCCAAAGTAGTATGAAAATAACAGGTCTGGGGGTTAGCAAAAATACACAGCAATCTGCAGTATAATTCTCAGTCAGCCAAGATTTATTTCAAAAGGAAAACTTCAAACAAAATGCCAATTTAAGGAAGGCAATGATTTCATTTTAGAATATAAACAAAATCAACAACCAGGAAAGAAAAGGCATGAGGAGAGGAAAATTGCATTGTGTTAGTGGCTTCAAATGTCAGCTTCTGCTCTGTCAGCTCCTGATCATAGTTCAAGATTCAGATAGCAAGAAAATGTGTTTTGCAGCCTGCAGTAGCTAAGAACTTTACTGTATGCTATATTTGTATAGGCTATAACAATTTAATTTGAATATGTTTCCAAGGAGATATTTCTTTGTCACTTTATTACTCTTTTATTTAATACTTCTTTTGAACCTTAGTATTTCAACTAATGATTTCTTCCTGAAAGATACCAAACGTTCTGGCCTCTATCCAAGGAAGAACTTTTTAACATGCTTCAGTGTTAAATGAATTGAATTTCAGGCATATCTAACTTCATATTATGGTTCTGCCATCTTCTGCTGCTTCTTTTTTAACAAGTCCCCTGCTCTCAATTTAAGTTTTCTCTCTTGCGCATTTTGTTTCTGAGCATCTGGCAACAGCAATGATCTCTGTGCAGGATGGTCAACCTATCTTGGGCCTAACAGAATGTCAAAGCTAGCAGATCCACCTATCTTTTTGACACTCCTTATGGATGTCTAACTGCAGGTTCTGTGTGGTCAAAAGAGAGCTTTTAATTTTTATCCGAGATCTCTTCTCTCCATCTTCTGTTTTGACATCTCAGGACTACGTTGTCACACTGCCTATCACTCAGGTGTGTAACTTAGTGTCGTGGTTTAACCCCAGCTAGCAACTAAGCACCACGCAGCTGCTCACTCACTCCCTCCTTGGTGGGATGGGGGAGAGAATCGGAAGGGTAAAAGGGAGAGAACTCGTGGGTTGAGATAAGAACAGTTTAATAATTGAAGTAAAATAAAATAGAACAGTTCAATAGATAAAGCAAAAGCTGCACACACAAACAAAGCAAAACAAGGAATTAATTCGCTACTTCCCATGGGCAGGCAGGTGTTTGGCCATCCCCAGGAAAGCAGGGCTCCGTCACGCATAATGGTTACTTGGGAAAAGAAACGCCATCACCCCAAATGTCCCCCCGTTCCTTCTTCTTCCCCCAGCTTATATACTGAGCATAACATCATATGGTACGGAATAACTCTTTGGCCAGTCTGGGTCAGCGCCCCTGGCTGTGCTCCCTCCCAGCTCTGCGCCCCGCCCCCGTTGCACCGGGCAGAGCATGGGAAGCTGAAAAGTCCTTGACCAGTGTAAGTGCTACTTAGCGACTATTTAGCAATACTTAGCAAGAACCAAAACATCAGTGTATCATCGACATTGTTCTCATCCTAAACCCAAAACACAGCCCCATACCGGCTACCAAGAAGAAAATTAACTCTATCCCAGCTGAAACCAGGACACTTAGGCATTAGCTTCAACTTGAATGTCTCTCTAAGCTCTTCTAACTGGGATATGGCAACATCTTCAGAGTATTTCCCCCATGACCTTCAAGCACATGGTTGAAAATGTCTTCCAAGCTCTCATGCATTAATCACAGTGGGATGCTTTTGCTGGCTGGGAGAGATGACCTAGCCTCATCCATGTCGATGTTGACTTCTGCTCCCATAAAAGTTATTGTTTTAGTCTGTGTCTTGAACCATCCCCTATTCCCTCTCTTTCAGTTTCCCTCATGGTTTCTTACTCTGAAGCATACTTGTCATCTCTGTCTTCAAGAACCTTTATGGTTTGTCTTTTCTTTTTTTCTATTAAATTTTTGACTCCTACCTCTGGCTGATGATGTCTACTGTCACTGACCCATTGATTGTTGGTTCATTTATTACACAGTCAAACAGCATTTTGGGACTATCTATCTCCTGTGTCCTTTGTATGTGGGAGAAACTACCTGTAAACAACTACAAAGCGTTTTGTTCCTCTGCATCATACCCCTCCACACAAATCACCTTTCCTATACTGCTAATGCTGTTCTGTTAATGTTTCTTTCCATCATGTTTACTGTATATTCTTACAACTTCTGTGTATTTCTATTGATCTATTTATAGCTATCTGCTTTCTATTGCATTTTACATGGATTATATCATTCTTGGGGTAGCACCCATCTTTTTTCTAGGATCCTATAAAGTCTAGATTGCAATAACACTAATAACATATTTATACGGAAATTGTTTTTAAAGATTCTTTAAGGGTAATCTAGAACACAGGCTGCTATAATCAGGTTAAAAATGCTCCTTGCATTTATGGTATGATTTTCTAAATCAGTGCCAGCTACTTTGTATGTTTTCAAAGTAAGCTTGCTTTCTGAGCAAGACAAGCTCTAAAATTACTCTTCCTGCTTAAGAACAGCCAATTCAAAATAGTAATACTGAGGAGATCATATATATGCCTTTTATTTGCAGTTTTACTGTGAATGAAAGAAATGTTGTGTTTTGTAGTGCTGGAAAACAGACTTTCATTAAAACAATTTTCAAATGATGTCTTTCTAAGCACATTCTTTCTAATGGATTATAGCTTCATTTGAAAGGGGCATAAACTCTCCTGTGACAGGGAAGGAGATACATACGAGACTGGATCCATCTTCTCTGCACTAATACTATTTTGCTTAAATGAAATTGAGTAAAAGTTGGTTATTTGTACAGCAGCAGACTCCAGGAGATTCTAGTCACTGACGCATTTCCCAGTGGTGGAGTGCCCTTCATTTACTTCCTCTTCTGCTCCCAACATTGCCTGCTTTCCCTTAGTACACTGTAATTCTCATGACCAGATCAAATGGGCACTATGAACAATGACTAGAGGAAATTCTTCCAGTATTTAGAGTTGGACCTAACAGACAATTATTTCTAGTCTTTTTTTTTTTTTTAACTTGAGTTAAACAAAATGTAAGGATAGATGTGACCAGTTTCACTGCTGCTTATGTAAACTTATAATAGAGTGATTTAAACTAAGTTATAGAGTTCCATAGGAAATAATATTTTACATAAATCACACACTATATATGCTATTTTCTTATTTTTTCTGCACCAACATGCTTGAACCTACAAAAAGTATACTGCAGGACACAAATCTGCCCCCTATAATCAAAGGGACTGTTCTTCTGTGTGTCATTCTCTACCAACAACCTTTCATTTGACATATTTTAAGAGGAGTCTTGTCTTCAGTACCTCTATGGCTATGTCCCCATTTAATTTTCATCTACCTCAGAACACTGATTCTTGGCTTGTACTCAAACTCAAACCATTTTTTTCTTCTCTCACCTCCAGACAACTTGAATATACTGCCTATTACTATCATGTGAATTTTCTGTTTTCTACTTCCATTGTAAACTCTCTTCATGCAACTAAGTGTGACATTTCTGACATTTCTGTGACATTTCTGACATTTCTAATGACTTCTTCCTGCCTGCATCAAAGAGCATGGTCCAATTTCATGGCCTGTGACCTATGAGGTTCTTTAACACCCCTGATCATTATTGCAGTCTTGATTTCATTGATTTTCTTGATTGCATTCTGTTTTGTCAGCTTTTGCAACCCCATCACCTCCAATGTCTTTTATTATTGCTTGAAATGACCATCGAGGTGACCTCCAATACTGTAATGTCAGCCTCCTCAAGTCCATTCAGAATGCTAATGGACAGTCTCTTTGCTATTACAGAAGACTTGAGCTTGTTGAAAAATGGTGCAAACACCTTTCACAGGCAACTGCAACTTGAAAACAAATAAACCCCATAATCTTCAAATATTTTGACAAAATGTTTTTCAAAATATTTTTTACATGCTTAGTTTTATTAAATCCAAATGAGAAAAGGACAAGTATTCCTTTTAAGATTTCTACCTCCTTGGTCTAAGAGAGATTAAAAATGAGGATGGGATGGGAAAATTTCATTCAGTTCAACACAGAATCAGAATTCTTTCTATTTTAAATCTTCAACAGTGTCACAAAACACACAAAATATTCCTACAAGAGTGAATGTTCCCAGCCCCTCAATGAACACCACAATAACAAGGCAAATTGAGCAATCAAAATGGCAGCTGCTTACCTCATTTCCTTCTGCTTGTAATACATTTTTAATACATTACCCTCTCTTAGGCTGTACTTTCTCTGAGACACAGCTTATTTTTGTGTTTGTCTGATATGCAGGACAGCTGGGCCACAACTGGCATAGTGACTTTTGGACATGACTTCATTATGCTTTTAGAGCAGTAATATCTGCTTCTCTTCTCTCCTTCTACATGTCCTCTCCAGGTCTTCCATGTTAATTTTTTTTTTCTCATCCCAAGCTTGCCTTCATGTTTTCTTTTTTGCCTAGAGTTAATTCTTCAACGTATCTAGCAAGCATCTAATATACCTTTTGTCCTCTCTGTCCTGAAAAGTCAGTTGCTGTGTTAGATCTCTTTAAAGAAAGCCTACCAGATTAGAAAGGATCAGTCTGCTGCTTCTTTAGACAAGCATTTTTCTGATGTTACTAGGCTCTCACTCATAACAAGCATGTCTCATTTACCTTGCTACCCCAGAGCCTGGTCTTGCAAAGGAGAGTGATTGAGATGGATTCTGCTTCTGTACTGAGTCCTGGTAACCTCACGTTCCACAGGACGACTTAGTCTGGCTGGTGGGGAAACACTGCACAGCCAAAGGAGCATGCTGACAATAAGCCCCTTTTGAAGTAGGAAGCTGTAATTAAATTGCACTTCTGTGAACAGTCCTTCGCAGTAAAAAGCCGTTTTCCACCACCAGTGAACTTTATGGAATATCTTCTGTAAAGTACAGTCATTCATTTTGCTTGTGGGAAAAGAAGAATGCAGAAAAGAAATGCCCAGATTTTCAGCTGTGCCCATCTGGATATTTTTTAAACCTCTTTCTGTGTGTGCCAGATTTCAAATATGTTTTAGGCACTTTTCAGAGGTTCTGAGTAGAGGGCCACTCAGCTTAAGAGGAGTTACACAAATCTCTGGGAGCCAGACTGCTTTTATCTCTAGCCAATATTAAAAAATTGGTGGCTGCTTTTGAAAATTTACAATTATGTCACCTGTCCCCAGAAGCTCAGGGTAGTGCTGGCTCTGTAATCCTGGTCCAGCACTCTCATTTCAGCTCTCCCATCTCCTGCACAGCAGCCTGGCTTTTTCTTTCATCTCTTTTCAAGCTAGAAAGTATATTAATAAAGTGTGGAGGTTATTGCTGTTTTCTCTATATGCAAGGTTACTACCCTGACCTCTTAGAGGAGAAGACTCCAGAAATGCTTTATACATACCCATGCATATTCAACACAATACATACTCATGAAGGAAATAGATTAAATAATGCTTTAGAAAGTTGAGGCATTATACATATAAATACATTCTGTTTATATCTTCCATGCTGACCTCTGGTGAATGAATATGCAACATCACCTTCTCTCAGAGGTGTACCTGTCATGAGATGGGGACAAATGCTTTCATGTCTGCCAGTTACAGAGGCACTTTACAGGGCTTCATTGGTGATTTTGAATGGAGATGGGCAAGCCCTGGTGCCGTGTCTGTCTTCCTCAATCAATAAAGACAGTTAGTGACATGAAGCAGAAATTCAGCCTCTACAGAAAAGTACTGGGGACCATGTGAGGTTGTTTGGAACTAATGCTGATCTCTGGATAATTCAGAAATGATGATGAAAACCTCATGACATGCCTAAAAGATAAATGAATCAGAGATGAGAGCTGGAAGAGACCTACTATGTCACCTCATCTATAGCCAGCTGCCAGGGGGAGATTGTTTCTTGCACAAACACAGTGAAATCAGACTTGAAAACTTCTAGCCTGGATAAAAAGAGGGGGTTCTTTTTTGTTTTGTTTGTTGTTGTTTTTTTGTGGTTTTCTTAAAGAAAGACTTTGGCCAAGGGTGCAGCTTTTGAGACATATCCACATTTAGCCTCACCTTCACCAATAAAAATTTACCACGCTCTGTACTTTTAACCATTTTCTGATTCAAGACAATATATCTTTTCTTTTCTTTTTAGATTCTTCACTTTTTAAGTGTTTGTTTTGATGGGTTTATGTAAGGATTTTGAAAAAGCCAAATATTATTACTAGTTTCGCTCAGGAATTTCCATGCAGAATACAGGTTGTATTGTACTATTTATTGGACAGATAAAGAAGTTTTTACACATGGTGCAATGTAAGTAGTGATGGTGATGGGCTGATGAAGTGAAAACTGCAATTTTTACTTGACAGAGAAAAAATAATTGTGCTTTAAATGTTATTGCTGGACAATAATTTCACAAGAGTCTTAGCTTGGCTCTTTATTAATAAAAATGTTTATAAAGTTATGTTTCTGTCTCCAGCTTTCTAGTCACATGTGTGGAGATCAGCAGCCTGGCATCTCTCCACCTGTTTCCTCCCACAGTCTTTTCTCTCTGGCAAAAGCCCATGTAAATTGTTAGAATCTCAGCTAAAATGAAGTGCCTCAGATGATTTTCCTTAATCTGTGATTATATGAATGCACTCAAACAATTTCTGAAGATTATAGAAGTACGGTTTTTCCTTACAGCACTGATGGTGTCTAGGCTTTTTCATGTAGCTCTTCTGTATTTCTGCTCACCCAGTTAAGATGGGAAATTAGGAGCTGTCAGTCTAAGTAGCTGTCACATACTACCTGTTACAAGGAATAGAAATTGGCTCTTATTGTAGAAAAATTAACAAAGGTCTTTCGTGTTGGTGACTAATTCTCAAGTGGATCAGATCTAATGTAAAGTCTTTCAGAAACATGGATCCAGAAGAGTCTTTGTATGTATTTGACTTAAAGTGTTTGAGTAGTGTTATTTAAAGTCTTTGTTGGATAAAGACTAAACTGGGTTTTTACCTTCATGTGTTTATTTTGTATGCTTACTGTTCTGAGACACAAGGAAAGAAAGAAAATAATTTTTCATATGGTTTTACAAATCTGATTAAATTTCAATTAGAAATAAAAGTCCCAAATTTGAAATTTGCCCATGAAGAGGATTTTCATGGTCTTTTTAGTTTATAGGCTGGATAGGTGAAGACCATGTTAGAGATCTGGCAGAAAGTAAATGCAGTTTTACCAAAAATGTGGGGAAATGCAGTCGCTTCCTCTATGTACACACACTGAAGCAACAAATTCCAATGAAACAAAATTTCAGTACAATTTTTTTTCAGCTAACTGAGTATTAATAAAATTTTTTCTTCAATTTACTTTTTATTCTGTCTCGACCAGCCAGCAGGTTAGTGGAACTGGTGAAGCAGGAAGTTTGGTCTTTGTTTCATTCATTTCTAAGCACTGCTGTTTTGAAAAAAAGGTTGATAAATTGAAGGCAGTTCAGAGAAGAGCAACAAAAATGATCGAAGGAGTCAGGAGGGTTTGACTTATGAAGAAAGATCTAAGTAGCTAAATGAGTTTGGCTTGGCAGAGGGGACAGGATAACATACCACAACATTGACATGAGGCAGGTGAGAGAAATTACGTAGTGCAGCAGACAGGGTTGTAACTAGAAGTAATGGGATGGAATTGCAAGAGGAATTTTTTCACTGAACCATCGTGCAAATATCCTGACAGTGAGATGTATTGGGATGTGGAATAGTGTCCCAAGGGGTGCAGTTTAGGCCTTGTCACTTGAATCATTTGGTGCTAGAGATGACAAAACACTCACAAGAAAGGGAACTATCTTGTTTTGCTCTCTTCTATCACCAGCATCTGTATTTCTGTAATGCACAATTATGAATTCACTGCAGGGGAAACTCTGTTGGCAGAGGTAAGACAAATATCATTGTTAATAGCAAAGAACACAGCAATATAATGGCTAAATGTTTTGCAGGTTTAAAAATGTTCTCATTTCCAAGTTTGGCTGTGCAAAACTCTTCTTTACATTCACACACATAAGCGTGATTGAAAGCTGTGACAAGACACTGATTTCAGGCACACAGGGGAGGAAATCTAGTCATCGTAAAATAAAAACAAGAAAAAAAGGTAAAGAGAGGAAGTATGTCTCATGAGGAAAAAATGGCACTTTGTAAACTCAAACAGCCAGCTCAAATTACTAAACCTACTGCCACTTGCACCAGCTTATGATCTGGCCCAAGAAAAGTCTATGTAATAATGTTTGAGTTTTCTCCTGCACTTCTTTGGCTCTTTCACACATTCCCTGTTTGATAATTCACAGTGCTCTGTCAATTGCTTTCTTGTTGCAGATTAAGTGTGTTATTTACTGTTGTGATCTGCCTGCACTGCATTTTGTAGGGGGTCAAGGACAGTTAATACCTATGTGAGCACTTATTTCATCCTGTGACTATGCAACCCATCACATATTTGACTGCTTAACCTCCATTCTGCTCCCTGATCTATTTGTACAGGGACTGTGCTTTTCACTCACCCCAAGTTGTTTTGTATACATAACAGCAGGTATTAAAACTTAAAATATCCCATATCAGTGGCTGGGTTCTCAGCAGCCTCTCTGAATCAGGTTTTTATTCAGGTGCATAACCACAAATCCATAAATATATTTGGGTTCCTGTCTTCTGCTGAATTGTGTGGGCATGAGTCTCCAACACAGCTTTGAGGATCTGGATGCAGGGCTGTGTACAGATTTTCTGCAATAGGTGCTTAGGTCTGTGAACACTACTGTTCAAGAGAAAAAAATTCAAATCAAGATCTTGATTTTCAAAGGCTGACAGGCACTGGCTTCTTTTCCAGCTAATGGGGCAATTGGCTGTGAAACTTGAGTTATAATCTGCAGAAGGCTGGAGCTGGAGCACCTCTCCTATGAGGACAGGCTGAGTTGTTGGGGTTGTTCAGCCTGGAGAAGAGAAGGCTCCAGGGGCACCTTATAGGAGCATTCCAGTACCTGAAGGGGGCCTACAAGAAAGCTGGAGATGGACTTTTTACAAGGGCACGTAGTGATAGGACAAAGGGTAATGGCTTTATACTGAAAGAGGGTAGATTTGGATTGGATATAAGGAAGAAATTCTTCACTGTGAGGGTGGTGAGGCACCGGAACAGGTTGCCCAGAGAAGCTGAGGATGCCCCCTCCCTGGCAGTGTTCAAGGCCAGGTTGGAAGGACTTTGAGCAACCTGGTCTTAGTGGAAGGTGTCTCTGCCCATGGCAGGGGGGTTGGAACCAGATGATCTTTAAGGTCCCTTCCAACCCAAACTGTTCTATGATTCTATGATTCTAAGGCAATCTCAGTATGATCTCTCTGTCTTGACTGGAGGTTGTTGACTAGCCATCCCTCATGGCAGGTCAGTTTTTCATTACTATATTAAACATAATTGTGGTAATGTTAAAGAAGGCATCTGAATATAAGAAGGAAAAACTTATTTTAGGTATTTCTCCGTATCTAAATCTTAGTGGGTGTGTGCTACTTTGAAAGCTTTTCAGATGTAAAAGCAGTCTGAAAGTACTAAGACAAATCAGTGTTTCTGGTCTTTGCCTCTTGCTTCTGCAGTGTTCAAGGCTGATTTACATCCAGAAAACTAACACTGCAATAAAGTTATTTGTAGAACTATTAATTAAACACATGAAGTGTGAGAAGCGTGATTCTATTTCAAATAACTATTCAGATGAGAGATTTAATACTATGTAAGTGCATTTTTTTTCACATAATAGAATCTCTTGCTCATACCTAGACCAAAAGAAGCAAAATCAGAGAAGATGAAGGCTGAGATATAAAAATAACAGGTTTTTAAATATACAGTAAAGTAGAAAAATACTTTTTGATGAACAAAAGTTACTAAAAGAACAAGGAGAGGGGGAAAGGAGTGGAATTGTAGCGCATTCAATACTGAAATGATCTGATGTTGAAAAGCTTTTAGTGAAAAATGAAAGAGCTTTGTGGAAACCAATTTAAGATGCTATTGTTTACAAAGGCCCAAAATTATTCTTAACTCCAAATTACCCCCAAGTAGGTATATATTTCTTCCACTCCTTTATGAGACTGCCAAAATTCAGTATTCTAGCCTGCTTCTAACCTTCCCCATGAGGCTCATTCCAATCCTCCTTGGAAGTCTTAAGAGCGGCTGGACTGCTGAAATGCTTGGCACTTTCATGAAGATGATTGAATAAGAAACCGCTACAATAAAAAAGAAAAAGGTGGGGGGAGAACAGCTGTGGGTTTTTTTCATTCTTTTCCTGAAAATGTGGTGAGCTTGAGGTATGGCATTCAAGTAGAGCTTGTTTATCTTTAAGAGAACAGCTCTGTGCCACACAGAACAGCATACCTCTGAAGATGCATACTTCTTTAGCCCCTTTAATGCAGAGATTAAATGGTGTGATCTGACCCTGGGCCAATTAACAAAAACCTTATTAAAACTGAGATGAGAGCAAGTGTCTGTTTTTGTAGACAAAAATGGGAAGGAAAGGAAACACATTCATGGAAAAAATCTAGGAATGAGCTTGAGAGAAATAGTTTTGAAAATTAAACCTCACTGTACTACTATACTCCCGTGCCACGGCAAGTAGAAGGTCATGCAGGTTTGAGTAAAGAATGATGTAAAATCACCCTAACACAGGTAGAAGATTGGCTTTCCATGGTTTGATCTATAGGTCTGGTGTCTCACTCCTGTTGGTTGAAAATCAGACACAAACAGATGCCCATGTCATTCACTAAAGGATATGTTGCTTTCTCCAGAGCTCCTGCCTTTGCTTATAGCACCTCAGGACTTCTGGGTACCAGGACCACCAGTCAAGTTGTAAAGAGGGAATATGGCAGTGCATGGAGAGGCTAGGATCATTATCTTGGAAGTAGGATCCTTGGGTTTTGGTTGTGATCCAGGGAATGTTTGATTATTTATATAAAATATAAAAACATCAACAGAAGAGTTGGTGACTCATTCCCTACCCTTTCATCACCTGGCAGTTCTGATGCTACTTCCAAGAAAAAGTCAATTGATTCCCTCTCAGACAGAGGAATGAGCCGACCCTAGAATGAGAGCTGAAAATACTCAGTGAAGTCAACGGATTATATGAATAACTTTTCATGGCCAAATCCACTATTTTTATTGTAAATTCACTGTGAAAATTCTTTCTAGTTGTCATATTCCCTGAAAACAGCTAGAATATAACCATTCCTTACTCTCCTGAGTCTATTCTGTGACCTGACCTATCTACTCTTATTGAAGAAATGATTAAGATACAGTTTCTTGCCCTATGTCATATCGGCTTAGGTCTACATCTGACAAGGTTTTACCAATTCTCTTGGCTTTAAAAATCTATGAACCTAGTGCACAAAAAACCCACCAATCAGTATTAACTCAACATGGAATAAACTCCTGCATCTCCTTTTGCATTTCTGATTCCAGGTCAAAATTGTCACCTTGTTTTAACAGGCTGATCTGGGAGCAGTGGAATGAAGCCTGTCCTTGTGTCTCAAGGTTGCTGTCCCATAGGTAGTCTCTGATGTCTAACAATGAGCTCTTCTGCACTGCATCCTTTCTGGTAGCTGGAAAACTATATTTTTTCTCTCTCCTTCACCTGGACACCTACTTCTATGAAGCTACTAAGAACTTTATCTTTTTGTAGTTCATCTCTACTGCCAAACCTGACTGCAATTTTTTTCCACAGCTATACAAAGGAAGGAAGTTGGAGAACATAAAGTTGTGTGCATAGAGACCATGTGATTGCATAAACATAATTTCCTTAGAAAATCAGATTTAAAAGTCCCCTCTAGTTTTTTTCAGGCAGCCTTTTGGGATATAAATTCCCCTCTTTGGCCCTCTGACTTTCGTTCCAACCTCTCCTCTGATGTTATGCAGGCAAAAACCTTCTCCTGTGTAATACCTGTTACCTGGAGCAGTAGTCGAACCTCTCTCTGGGTCTCCTCAGTTCTCCACTTGATTTTAAGTTTCATGCAAACTTCTTGTGTTCATGCTCTCCTCACTACTCTTCCCAATCCCATTTCCCACTTATAAGGGTACTTTTTGCCTTGTCAGATGTGTTAGGATGCATGGTTGACACAAGGTAAGCATATACTGTCCAGGCAATTTGCCACATATTGCTCTGAGGGGTACGAGGGTGGTTGGTATTAAGAGAAAAACAACCACAATCTTTCTGAAGTGATGCCTCCTTTCAGCCACTGAAAGGATTTATCAGAGGAGTGCTGATTAGCTGCAGCAACAACAAAATCATCAGAAAGGAGAAGGATAACCTGCTTTCTCTGAGCATTGCTCTGCCAGGCAATTTAGGGGTCATGTCCTGCAAGGTGCCAGGCCACTTATCCTGGATGCTGAAGAACTCCTACACTCCTGTAAGCTTTCCGTTGTGTGATGAAACTGAGGGGTATGGAGCCAGTGGAGCCAGGCGTGCCTATGTTAACCTAATACCTGTACTGGAGACTGAGGAACCCAGACACCCAAAGTCAGTCTAGAAGCCATGTTCATTCCACCCACCATCTGAAATAGTAAGCTTTTGTGCCAGTCTGCCTACACAAATTTCAGACATCCATATGATGCAGTCCTGAAAAAGGTGGACTTACTGCCCTGGTTACTAGTATTGCATTTATTGGTTCTTTGGACTGATTTTGGCTGCCATAGAGTTAAATTTCCTCATAGTAGCTGGTATGGGGCTATGTTTCGCATTTGTGCTGAAAACAGTGTTGATAGCACAGTGATGTTTTCATTATTGCTAAGCAGTGCTTACACAGAGTCCAGGCCTTTTCTGCTTCTCACCCCACCCCACCAGCGAGTAGGCTGGGGGTGCACAAGATGTTGGGAGGGGACACAGCTGGGACAGCTGATCCCAACTAACCAAAGGGATATGGTCATACCATATGACGTCATACTCAGTGTATATAAAGCTGGGGGAAGAAGGAAGAGGGGGGACGTTCAGAGTGATGGCGTTTGTCTTTCCAAGTAACCATTATGCATGATGGAGCCCTGCTGTCCTGGAAATGGGTGAACACCTGCCTGCCAATGGGAAGTAGTGAATGAATTCCTTGCTGTGCTTTGCTTGTGTGGATGGCTTTTGCTTTACCTATTAAACTGTCTTTATCTCAACCCACGAGTTTTCTCACTTTTACCTTTCTGATTCTCTCCCCCATCCCACTGGTGGGGAGTGAGCAAGCAGCTGTGTGGTGCTTACTTGCTGGCTGGGGTTAAACCACGACACTCTTCAAGCTTAGGAATTCCTGCACTATGCTCCTTAGAGTAGACAAAGCCTTATTTCTCTCCATTAACTTCCCCACTTTCCAAAATATTTATAACCAGCTCAATACTGCAATTCTTTCTTTCTTTTATTTACCTATGGGGAGTTCAGGAGATCAGTCCCTTGCTGATTAGAATGACTGAATAAATACTCCAGCTTAAAGCAGGTGATTAATTCATATGGTACTTTTCCTCTAGGAATTTATATATGGGCCATAGCCTCAGCAAGAAAAGTCAAAGGAGTTTCACCACCTCATGGCACCTGAAGATTTCAGTTCTCCTGAAACCAGATCCTAATTCAAGAGTCTCTGGTAAGTGGCTCTGAAAATAGCAGGATCATACTAGTATAAGAAAAAGTAGTTTATGGCAACTTTTCTAGGCTTGATGTTGTGTGACATGCACAAGTAATGCTATTCTATTACCTTCTAGAAGTTTTATTCTACTAATTTCTTTGTAAATTAACCAAGAATCATTTAAAATGAAAGTTTTTCTCCCTTCAAGCTGTTAAAAAGTGATATGGGGATACAACAATGT
The DNA here is from genome assembly GCA_020745775.1 of Theristicus caerulescens. Lineage (NCBI taxonomy): Eukaryota > Metazoa > Chordata > Aves > Pelecaniformes > Threskiornithidae > Theristicus > Theristicus caerulescens. The sequence goes on along the minus strand of CM036559.1, from coordinate 119,902,688 downwards.
TAGAATTTTCACACTGCTATGGACACTTTGAGTTTTCATTAAAAAGTTGATGTTCTCAGTGCCTCCAGCCAAAATTCTAAACAACATTAAAGTAGCATCATTCATGCTTCTATAGGAAAGGCTGTTTCTGTATTTCCTTTTCCTACCCATTTCCAGGAGTTTATTCCATTGCTGTAAATCTTCATTTTGACTTGAAACTTGGTATACTGTGCATCACATTGCCCTTAGAATGATGATTTTTTGCATTGTGATAACAGGTTTTTTAGGAAGCAAATACTGTTCCAATATGGGACACTTTGTCTGTAAAAGCCTTGCCTGCTTCTGCACCCTGTTTTCCCCAAAAAACATAACATGCACAAGATTGTGTGAAAACTGCCTCACTGTCCAAAAACAGAGGGAAAATTTCCTGTACTAACTTATTGTAGAGACTTACTTGGAGTGGAATTCCTTTCACATAAATTCAGCTGTGTAAAAATTAAACATGTAGCTGAATTTCTATGAGCAGGCTCTCTCTGGAGCCAATGTCACCCTCTGGAGACACCTAGTCATTTATCGACTCTGTCTTCTTTCTAGAGTTTGCTTCCAGGACTGGCCATTAATTTGCTAGCCAGCAGTAACACTGTCTGCTCCAGAGCTTGCCTCTTTTCCATCACCATGAATCATTCAACCAGAAATTTGTTTCAAGGCTGGATTTTTACACAGGTTTCATTATGCAGATCATCTTGCAAGTCACAAGCATAACTTGGTGTGCTTGGCACCAGCTAGCAGCCAGAAGCATGCAGCCATTCACTCGTCCATTTCCAAAGAATCCGAGCTAAAACTCTACTTTGTGTATAAGCTAATAGTTATAATTTTCCTTTTGCGTGATTGTCATTCAGTTCTTAGTTAATTACTTATATTCTGGACACACATGCTCAGGTTCCAATGAACAGCAGCGTACTGCATTTAATTCATCCTATGTATACGTTCTGAAATGTTTTGATAGTTCTTAGTTTGCACATCTTACAATATTACTTTGTAGACCTTTGTTAGTTACTTGATGGACTACAGGTTTGCTCATTTCTCTCTTAACTGCATCGGTCACACTCTCAAGCTCCCCTCTGTTTCACTTACATAGTCATGATAATTAGATGTCTTTTTTTTTCCCAGGCCTTTAAAACACTGATTTAGCCTCACACCATGGACTATACAGGGAGACTAGAAGATTAATTTAGACTAGCTGCTTAGTTTTAGATTTCTACAATTATGTGAGTTTAATTCCAACCTCTTTTCATGCTGCTTACCTTATCACTGATGAAAGCAGGTAAAAGCAGGTCTGTCCCACACAAATGAGGAGTTTGCAGTTTGTCTTACTTGTTCAGCAGACTTGGGGAATGGCTGGGTGGAAGGCTGCCCTGGAGCTTGATCCTGGCCAGAAAGGGGTGCATGGGTACAGCATTTACTAACTTAAGCAAAGGATAAAGTCCTAGTCTACATCCTCTCCCCTCAGTGTGCATATGTACAGTGTCTTGTAGACAGATATTGAGCATTTTATGAAATATCTGAAAATAAAATCTGGTTCTTTTCCTTAAAAATGCATTATAGTAATAAGTGCTATTAAAAATAAATGTTTTTCTAAGAAACTACAGTGCAAATAAACACAGTGTTGGGCAGGTTTACTTTTCACTTGCCTTTCAGAAAGTGCAAGATCATCCTTTCCCAAAATGCTGACAACCTCAGAGCTAAATTAGAGTGGCTTTATAAGGTAGTCTTGAAGTATGTTGGAGCCTACCTAACCCTTTTTTTTTGCAGAAACAATCAGAAACAAAACGGGCTACGTTAAACTGGGTTTTGAAATATGTGGAAGAAATGTATTCTTTTTTCTTTTCTTTAAATAAAAGGAATCTTTTTTGCTTTTTTTCAACAGAGAGAACAGCCAAGTAAATTTTTTTCTTGCAGTTAAAAACAACACCTGAGGTTACAGCAAAAAAACAGCTACAAAATGATTAGTTCATTTTATGGCTGGTTGAACAGAGAAGGTATGAACAGAGTTTTCATTTTCCTCCATGTCATTAATGAAACACTAATGAAATTAATTCATGCCCTTCTAACAAGAACGTGTTGGGTGTATGAATCTGATTTTATTATTTTGGCAGAAAATTATGAATTGATTGATTTGATTTCTCTTTTTTTGGTGTATGTGGGTGTATATCTTTATCAGGTAAGTTCCATCACAAAAGGCTTTTATTGTAAAGAAGAAAATACTGGTTAAAGAAACAGCAGCCTGATTCCAAAGTACCCCATGATCTGGAGGCATCATATTAAAGTAAAGGCGGAATCTGTCTTGCAGCTTCTTTGTACAGTTTTCCTCATAACTTGCAGCAAATCAATTGTGAGATTCATTTAGGGGTGGGTTTCATTTAATCTCACTTTCTTGTCTGAAAATTAAGCATCCAGTCTAATCTATTCATCTGTGCTATCTCACTCATTAATGGAGACAGGCTAGTTCTAGAGATTGCAATTTGGTCCGTCCTAAAGTGGGTAAGAAAAACTCATGCTGAATCATAACCCTTGGTCCTATGCGTAGGCTGTGGCTATATTTCATTTATCATTCACAATGTTATATCTTTAAACTGTGATCACTCTTCTGGGTATTCATAGACTTACTAGCTAAAGATAGAGTCAGTATAGCAAAGTCCTATCTTGGATCTGAATACCCTTCAAATGTGCTGGGATGCACAAGACTAGAGACAGACTGTTTTGAGAAAGTCTTGTTTATGGGTCATTACAGAGTTCTTCAGGGTTAGCTTTGATTCCCAGATGCTGCCATGGGATTTCTAGTGTTCATCAAGACTTTTCTCCCACTTCACATGCTGTCAAATGTCTGCCCAGTTAGTGGAGATATCACACACACACACTCTACAGCTTCAGCTGACTCATTGTTAGTAGTAGCTGAAAATCATCCTACTTGCGGCTATGTGAAAGGCAATGAAATTTAACACAGCTGACTGCTGAAGAACGTTGGCAATATCAAACAGAGACCTGTCCATGAAAACTTGTGCAATTAAATATAATTTTATATATCCCTGCTTTTATACTCTGTACAAAGTTAGCAAGTTGTCCTTTCTACTGATTTGCTGTATATAAACATATATGTTATATATATAATTACTGATCCGAGTTTGTGAATTCAGTCAGCAGACTATTAACTAAATCAGGGGAAGCAACAGGTATGGAGGCAAAAGTGGTGCATTTCCTTTGAGCAAAAGTACGTATCTCCAGTCCTTATCTGAGTTAATTACCCCAGGCTCTCTTTGTAGACAGTGAAGACAGATTGCCCATTTTATCGTTCAATTCACCTAATCCTGAAGGAGCCATAAAAAAAAATCATATGAATCTCATTCTGAATATAACTGTCTCTGCTGACTACAAAGAATGCTTAGGGCAATGAGCTCAGATGTAGATGTCTACATTGAATTTGCCTACTTTGAGTCAGATATAAACATTTCCGAAAATGCCTGTGTGGGCAAGCTTGGCAAGTCAGAGTGAAGGTCTCACATCTAAAAAGACTCTATAGGAACCCTGGACGATTAGCTTTAGGCTATGATTAAATGCTCTGAAGACTTTTGTATCAGTATCACATTAAGCTACACCTGTTCATACCACTTCATAATTCCACAACTAGGCCAAGACATGCTTTCTTGCTCAAGGGACTATGCTCTGACCTACACAGCAAACTTTTTTTGGTTTATGTAAGCAACAATAACATTGTTTTTTGGCTGTATCAATTTGATTACACAACCCCATGAATGGCTGTTACAGGACAGCCAGAGGGAGAGTGTGCTGTGGTAGGGAGAAGACATGAAAAAGATGACAAAACTGGTAAGCTGTTATTGCCATCAAAGCTTTGTAGTGCTGAAGCTGCAGTTTAGAGACAGTTCTTAGAGAGCTCTTAGGAGACTCAAGTTCCCTTCCCTTAGCTGCTTAGTATTGCATTTCCCCTTAGCATTGCATGTTTTTCAGATGATCTTTAAAGTTACATCTGTAACAGTCTGTTGCGTTTTGGTTTTTTTTAGCAGTTTGTGTTTGTTTTTAAGCCGTGTGCTCAAAAAGGCTCAGGTTTTTAAGCAGTAAATGTCATTTTGATGGAAATGCATGCATTTGCCATCCATTGCGAGGTGATGCCTACTGTGACCATAAAGCTAAACTTCATTGCCTTGATAAATAGTTCATCTCTTGGCTGCTCAGCAGAAGGATGTTCTAGAGCCTGTAAACTAGGAAGCTGTGAGCTAAACAGCTTTGCAAATGGTCATTTGTCTTTTGATTTTAATTTCTACATGAAATTATCTATCACTTTTTCAAGGAAAAATAAGCATGAAGGTGCCTGTCTAGCTAATCGTACCTACCCTTTGGGCCAGCGATGGAATAGTTTTGTAGTCCTATGGTAATGATTGATTTGAGCTGTGCCACTTTTGTTCTGATGTGCTTTATAAGCAACAGCTTGTGTAATACAGGAAAAACATGTCATCATGGAGCATGCACTCTGCCAGAACAAATATCAATAAGTAGACTCCATTTCCTTTTAATGGACTTTCCATAATTCTAACTGATGTCATTTTTATCCAGATGCATAGCGCAATATTCAAATTAGAAATACTGTGGTGCTTCTCTATCTCTGATTTAACTAACAGAAAGGTTTGTCAATGAATGTAGTGTAAGTTTTTCTTCTTCAAATGTTCATTGCGCCACTTAATAATAACGCTACATCACAAAGAAGGATGTATAACATATAAGCAAAAAGTAGGTGAAGATATATATCATGTGCCTGGTAAGTACTTTATAGCCTGGGGGGCAAATGCTCAGCTGGAGTAAACCGAAGTAGCTCTTTGAAGTAAATACACTTATGCAGCGTGCACTGACAGTCAGGCTCTGGGGCAGACAGGCAAACACAGCGCACTGTGGCAGGATGATTTTGTGCCAAGTAGCTTTTTCATTTAACTTCCTCACAGAACCTTGCTCCACTTCTGCAGGCTGTAAATAACCTTCCACTCTCTTTCCCCAGCTACCTAGAAATGCAACCTAAATCCTGGACAAAAATCCATATTACAGAGAAAACATTTAAACAAGACAGGAGATGTGTGTAAGATGTGTGTAACAAATATGAATGCAATGGCTGTCAGCAAGTGCAGCTCTCGTTGACACTGCCCTAGGAAGCAATGGAAATATATAGGGTAAAGAAAACTTCCTTGATGGTTTCTTTCTACCCATTGTGCCTTCTGCCTTTAAGAAGCCAGCCAGGACACAAATCAGGGTGAGCTTTCGGTGTGTCCAATGCTGAACAAAGGTTTTTCATGCACTGAGGTGCGTGTGCCAGTCATTGAATGCCAGTGGCCAAGGGATTTCCTCGGAAAGGTCTAGAATCCTGAACAACGATGTCACTGTCAGATGAAGACCCCTACAAATCAATGGGCCCTGACACCATCCACCTGACGGTGTTGAGAGAGCTGGCTGATGTCATTGCAAGGCCACTCTCTATAATCTTCGAGAAGTCGTGGAGATCAGGGGATGTCCCAGAGGACTGGAGGAAGGTGAATGTTACCTCTGTCTACAAGAAGGGCTCAAGGGAGGATCTGGGTAATTATGGGCCCATCAGTCTTACTTCAATCCCTGGGAAAGTTATGGAACGAATCCTTCTGGGGGCCATCACGAGTCAAATGAAGCACGTGACTGGGAAAAGCCAACACGGCTTCACCAAGGGCAGATCGTGCCTGACAAATCTGGTGGCCTTCTATGATAAAGTGATCTGCTCAGTTGACATGGGGTGAGCGGTTGACGTTGTCTACCTGGACTTCTCCAAGGCTTTCGATATGGTTCCCCACGGCCTCCTCCTGGAGAAATTGATGCGTTATGGCCTGGACAAGTGGTCTGTGCAGTGGGTGAGGAATTGGCTGGCGGGCCACACCCAAAGGGTGGTGGTAAATGTCTCTTCTTCAAACTGGCAACCCGTCACAAGTGGGGTCCCCCAGGGATCGATATTGGGCCCAACACTCTTCAATATCTTCATAAGTGATCTGGATAACGGGATCAAATGTAGCCTGATGAAGTTTGCAGATGACACCTAATTGAGTCGGGAAGTAGACACTCTGGAAGGGAGAGCCACCCTGCAGGAAGATCTGGATAGGCTGGAAGAGTGGGCTAACAAGAACCTTATGAAGTTTAACAAAAGACAAGTGTAAGGTCTTGCATCTGGGAAAACATAATCCAGGAGTGCAGCTCAGACTGGGATCCACCTGGCTAGAGAGCAGCTCCGTGGAAAGGGACCTGGGGGTCCTGGTGGACAGGAAGCTCAACATGCGTGAACAGTGCACTGCTGTGGCCAAGAAGGCCAATAGGATGCTGGGTTGCATCAAAAAGGGCATCAGCAGCAGAGATAAAGAAGTCATTATCCCACTCTACTCGGTGCTTGTCAGGCTGCACCTGGAATACTGTGTACAGTTCTGGTCCCCGTTATACAAAAAAGATGTGGACAGGCTGGAGGGGGTCCAGAGAAGGGCCACCAAGATGATCAAGGGTCTGGGAAGCCTGCCGTATGAGGATAGGCTGGGAGAGCTGGGTTTGTTCAGCCTTGAATAAAGGAGGCTTAGAGGTGACTTCATCACCATGTACCAGGACTTAAAGGGGAGCTACAAAGGAGATGGAGACTCCCTTTTTACAAGGAGTCACCTGGTGAGGACAAGGGGTAATGGGTACAAGTTACTCCCAGGGAGATTCCAATTGGACACAAGAGAGAAATTTTTCACAATGAGAACGAACAGTCAATCATTGGAATAATCTCCCCAGGGAAGTGGTTGACTCTGCTACGCTGAACACGTTTAAGACTCAGCTGGACATGGTGCTGGGCCATCTCATCTAGATTGTGCTCTTGTCTAGAAAGGTTGGACCAGATGATCCTTGAGGTCCCTTCCAACCTGGTATTCTATGATTCTATGATGAAGTGCTCCCAAAGAAAGTCTGTTTTCTTCCATTACCCATACAGGGAGCTCAGAATGACCATTTTGGATGTAGGCAATGTAGATATCCAAAAGGGATGGGGCAAGTCCTGTCCCTGGTATCTGGTTTGTTAGTCATGTAACCTACACAACCTATCTATGAGAATCTTCACAAGACGCTGTTCATGAGACAAACCCATCAGAGACAGGTCTAAACCCCTTTCTCTCTTTTGCTCTGTGAGCAGTAATTTGCTGAGAGAGCACCTCAAGCTCCAAAGACCTGGTGGGAGCACACAGCTTCTGCCTCTGGCTGCCTACCTACCTCCCAACCATCTTCTTGACAGAAAAAAACTCCTTGGTTTTGAGCTATCTGTGCATAAGTAAGTGCAAACTTAAAATCCCATGTGCAGTACAATCAGGACCTGTGGGTAGAGTCAGGAGTTCAGGTACCGAAGGGTTAATGTCATATTTGCTGCCAAGTGCCCTGTGACTGTCCTTTTGCCAATCCATGACAGCATGCATGCAGTGCAGTTAGCAGGGTCAGCACTCAGACATCAATCTTGGGGTGGTGGCACACAGCAGAGGATGTCTGGCCCAGCAAGTTGATTCAGTATGCTTTCTTGGTCCCAAGCTCCCTCACAGGAACGGGGGAGAACCAGGTGCTTTCAAAGAGCATGTCAGACTGTCTCTGTCTGCCAGCTACATCCTTCCACCATCTTCAGAGAAGCTAAGCTGTAATTCACTATATTTGGTGACTTAAAAAATACTAGATTCAGCTCTGAGTTTCAATAGATGCACAGCGGGTTTTTCTAACCTTTTGACCTCCAAACTTTCTTAGATACACCTGTGAAACCTGTTTAACTTTTTTTTCAGTGAATTATAATGTGACAGGCCTCATTACTCTTGAACATAGGAAACTTCACTTAGTGGCATGTGACAGACTGAAGGTCTGTCATTCAAATGTAAGAACCCTTTGGGACCAGAAAGAAATAATTGGGGGGGGGCAGGCAGAGTGAGGATTATTAATTTTTTAGTGTGTGATTTTAAAAAAGACCTACTCCTAGTTCTAATGGTTGCTATTGACAAAGAAAGCAGCAGTGAAAAGAGTGGTTAAAATGTGATCAGATCTGTTTTGCAGTCTGCTGTTGCACGCCTTGCTAATTTTAATGTATTAAACATATCAATATGCCACATCTAATCCAAAATAATAAAAAGAGGCACCTATGTTCTGTCTGCCTATAACTGGTGGGCTTGCCTCTCTCACTAGAAATTGGCTAGCTTCCGTGATCCAGAATTTGTCATGATCAAAGCACATTTTGCAAAGAATGCAGAGGATGATTTTGCTTAAAAATGAGCTGCCGAAACAAATATCTAAGCATTCATTTATTTCTCATATGGCAGCATTAAAATAGTTGGCAGCACTGCAGCAAGCGTAACAGTAAAATGTATTTGTGCTTCATGCCGCAACAGAATGATTTTAGTAGGGGCTAGCACAACTTGAATGCCAATAAGGTACTGAGAGCTGTGAAACATAACCACCACACCATATTTGAGGTTTAGGATTTACTCAACTTACTACAAAATCAATAATGGGATCGTTTGTAACAAAATCTATTTGCTGAGAAGGAATGTCAGTGCAGGTATTCATCACAGGAACGGGATACAGACAGTACAGTGCCAAAGCCAAAGATACAAATGAAGGTCTTTTACAGTACACTGCCTAATAGCTGACAGTTTCAGAAGTCTTGGAGACTAGAAGGATCTTAATGGGACCAAGTGGATGGGAAGACATTATGGAGTGTAAACATCCACAAAACTCTTGAATTATTTTTGAACTCCTGTTTCCCAAGACTAGCTGGAATCACCATTCCCTGTCAGCTCAATGTTTCTTGGTTTCTCTTGTGAATACTCTTTTCTGGCTAAGTGAAGCCATTCATAGTAAAAACCCTCAGTTTTCCTCCCAAAATCTGTTCTGGCCCATGGGAGAAATGGAGTTTTTTATCCTTTTTATAGTTCATTAGATTTTTCATTTGTATTTTTCCTTCTCTGCCTTAATTGTGCCTCAGCTCATAGTCTTTCCAAATTAGAATGTAAAGCCAAAAGTATCAGTGTTCAAAACACAACTGTGGTTTTGAAGGGAAGGGTGATATGGCTATGTCACCCAAATCACTGTTTTTGAAAGAACTAGCACTGGTTTTGAAAGAACTAGAGGTGCTACCTTTTCAAGCTGGGTATCCCAAAATGGAAGTACCTCAATTTGACAGGTACTCACAAGCCTTGGTCTTCAATCGTCTTCTCTAAGGGATGGATCTTGTTTGAAGCAGATAGGTCTTTACCTTGTAGCAAGACTTACCTAAAATTAAATTTGTTATTTTTTTTTTTGAGTTAGAATTATTTTTCTGTTCCCTTTGCATGTCTCTTCTGTTTCTAGGCATGTTCAGTGAAAGTGTATGTCTAGAAATGTCTAGACAAAATGGCTGTTAAAATGTTCTTCATCCTACCTGAAAGCATCATTGTTGTTGTAGGAAACAGTCTCCTCTGACTCTTCTGGCTCGCTTTTGGTATGCATAAGCAATTCCAATGATATGGATCAAGCAATGTCACACATTGCTTCAAAGTAAGGACTTTGTTGCCTTCCTCTAGCATCAGCTTGTGGCCCTGCATGTATGAAATGGGGAAGAAGACTGCCCCCTTTGCTATGGTTTCCTGTTCAAGGGTGTACTGTACTGGTAGAGATTCAGCCATCTCCACCAGAGCAAATTGTACCATTTTCCATGTTCTGATCTCCTCTGTATCTAGCTTTGGATTAGGTGTCTCCTAATCTATATGTGTGAGAACAGAAAGTGATTCAGACCATCTTCTGTTCATCTTCTACACTTCTTTGACACTGCTTGGCTGTGTATTCAGTGAGAATCAGTAAGCACGGACCAAACTGAAGCTTGTAACAGGAGATTTGAATATGGCATCTACCTTTGACTGTTTTTTTTTCTGCATGGAGCCAGAATCTGACAGTTCTGAAGAGTAAGGACTGAACTACTCATAACAATGTTGATTTTAGAGGCCATTGTAGGTGATCTGAATATGGCTCCAAGATGATATAACCTCCTACCAAAATCTAGAAAAAAAGATAGAGGATGAAGTTCACCATAGGTGAAAAGTTCAATATCTTTTAAAAATCTGAAACTGTTAGTCTTGGCTCAGGATCAACATTAACATTCAGGACTTAGAATACAATGTTGGAATTATACAGAAGAAAACAATTCAGTGTGTTTAGAATTAACAGAAAGTGCTACGGATTCAGAATCTGCTGGAAAGAGAGCAGGAGGAAAAGCGATTGGTGATAAGTTGCCCTGGTTTCTTAGTGAGGATTGAAATGAATGGTTTGATTTCTGCAGTTGACAAAACAGTTTTGGAGGTTGCTGCTGGAGGGACAATAGCAGAGCAGTAAAGGAGTAGGATACCAGTGGATTAAGTACCCAGTTAAACTCAATCACATATCTTGAAACAACCACTACAACTGCAGCACCTGGTATCTGCCATTATCACTGCAAGTTAGTTGGCACAAAAGGACAAAAATTTTTACAGTGAATGCCTACTACTATGAATCATAGTACTATCAAAGTGTTCTTCAGCAATGAAAACTCAACGGTGTGTTCACATCACAAATAAGGACAAAATCTCTAACATCTCTTTTATATAACACAGCCCACATCTGTCTGACAATAGTGAGTCAAACCTACAAAAATAAAATAGCGACTAAGAAGTTCTTAAATGTTTAAGGTGTAAGTGGAAACAGTCAATTCAAAAGATAAAAATGGGTGAAACAAATCATTCTAAACGAATGCCTGAAAAATGACAATTCTGTCAGCACAAATGAAAGCAAGAGTTTAAACTTTGCTGTTATGAGAAAGGATTAGAAGTTTTTACAACGTGAAGTTTTTTCTGTTCTTTTGCAGCATCTGATACCAAATAAATGAAAATCTGTGTAATGAGCCAAATCTGCCACAGATTTTAGTGAGTGACTCTAATATGGTGGCAGATGGTGTAAATCAGTGCAAAATTTGGCAGTAAGTGTTAACTAGAATCTGTGATGTTTTCAGGGACTTGTATGCATGCAACCCATGCGTTCCATCTGAAATCACAAAATTTTTCTTGTGCTTGGATGAAAGCATGAGCTTAATTTAGCCTTTGAGACTATTCCTTGCATTTAAGTTGTCATTAGTCTTCATTCTGACTTGGAAAAAAGGGTATGCTAAGAAGTCAGTTAGAAGACAGAAACTAGTGACACCCAGCCATTAAAACAGATGTATGGCAATTTAGAGAAAAATCTCCTTGGACAAAAAGCTGACTGCGGCTGCATAATAATACAGTTTTTCCAGATTTTCACTTCTGGGATAACTTGAGAGGAGGGTTTGGCAGAAGGGACTCAGTCAGCTTGGAGAAGCTCTCTCTGATTGTTTGGCACATGTTGGAGGAATGAAGTCCAGGAGAGAGGACTAAGCACATCTAAATACTGCTCAGCACTGTGGAGAGAAAGGTCAAGGACAACATGTGATACAGTTTTTGTTATTCTCTTGATCTGTCTTTAGGAACAACTTTTGCAAATCATCTTGTGATTTTATGTACTGGTTACAATTTACCAAAGAAATATTTTCTATAAATATTGCACTCCTCTTTTTCCCTGTTCTTTCACCTTAATTTTATGTTGAAATTTAGTACAGTCAGGGACAGTGCAGAACTGCATATTCCCAGAAAAGCTCATGTACCTCGCAGGTTTACTTAGGCACTCTCTTTCTCCAGTGCAATATGATCCTTCCTTTTTCCTGGCATGGGTTGTAACAATTATCCCATGTCTTCTGTATTTGTGGTGTTTTGTCTGGGGCACTTTGTAGCTGCCAGATACCAATATAATTCCTATGTTTCAAGTGCAGATTCTGAAATTCATTTGGCTCATAAAAGAATAGGGACAAGTACTGAAATATTTCTCCTCTCAGCTGTTCTTTACTATGCATTAAGGTAAGGAAATATATGCTCTTGAATGACTGGTGTACTAAGGTGAGGACCTTTTTTATAAATTCATTAGAAGAACAGTGACCAGGCATGTGACAAGGAGAGTTATTGATAGAGAGCGAATATGCAGTGATCCAAACTTATTTCTCTCTCTTAATCTTATGTACATAACGAGCTAGTATTAGGATCGTAAACACTCTACATACAGTCTTTAGCCATTGAGGGGAGATAGGCACCTCCAGACAGCAATGCGTAGAGAAATAGAAAATATCTCAACATGTCATCTAATATATCATCTTGCAGCCTTTTCTGCTAACTTTAGTTGATTACTTCTAGCTACCTGCAACATTTTATGTTTGGCCCTGTTGAATTTTTTCATATTTTTCTAGTTCATTTTTCAGTTCATATTCAAGTTGCGAAGAAATCTGTCCTCCAAGGTATTAACAGCTATCTGCTGCCCATGCCCTGACACTCAGAGGTCATCATCCTCTGTGAACTTACTTAATAAACTCTGTGCTCCACCATTGAGGTTATGGATGAGTCAATGGATGAGGAGCACCACACCCAGAACATATGCTTGCGGGACCTGGGGTCCTTCTTAGTCTTTCCATGGTAACATAGAATGACTGATAATCACTCTCCGTGCAGGGTCTTCTGGCTAGTTTTATATCCAGGCAACAACATCTCATCCACAGCTTAGAAGGGTTGAAGCATCATCCTGTAAGGGAAAATTTTAATGTCCTGAGGTGGTTTTCTCTTCCAACTTCACTGTCACAAATTCATTATTTAGATTAAGCAATGAAAATATCTGATATAGAGAATGAGGGACAAATCTTCTGTCCCTCTTCACCTCCTGTGGAAATTTGCACTACTGAAAATGAACCTAACACTTTCACATTACTTAATTATTACTTTAAAACCATTTTGGCAAAGATTAATTCTACTTGTTTTGAGATAACTAAATAATCTCAAAGGTAATTTTAAATTTCTGTGATTTTTATCATCCTCTAGAGGTGCTTAGAGGTGACTAGAGGCAGCATAAAGCAACAAATTCCCAATCTTTAGGCATCCCAATCAAATATCCCCAAAATCAAAGGCATTAGCAAAGCAATTATCCCAAAGGGCTTCCGTGAAAGATTTGCTATTGTTTCAAGTAATTATGTTCAACTTTCCTTGGAATAACTCAGTCATAATGCAGGATTTCTTACTTATAATACTAATTTGTTACCATGACAAGCACTGGTTCAAACCAAAAATCTCTAGACCAAGTCAAGGCAGGAAATAAGATTTACCTTTTTTTTTTCCCTGGAGCCATGGAACTGAGTTTATGATTATATTAAAATGTTTAGAAAGTCAGCTTGAATTCAGTAGGCAAGCCCAAAAATCTTCGAACATTGAACTTCCAAAATAAAGAAAACAAACCACCAGGTAATATCAATATATTTGAAGGACAAAAAAAATGCATGGTGTACATCAGTGTTTAAAAATGGTTAGTGATAACTGAGTGATGAAGGAAGTATGAAGGCAAAACCAAAGAGGTGGTTAGATAACAAACAGTATTTTGTTTGTTGGATCTGGGCCATGCTTCAGTCAGGGCAGTACACCACGGGCAACTGATGGATTTATTCGATGAATAGCTCTGGCTACATCCTCCTGCCTGAGAAGACTGGGAAATGTTGAACTGTTCCTAACTCTATGGGCTGGAGGGAGGGAATACAGCTCCAAGTTGTTTTTACAGTCTTTGAGCCTGATGTTTCTGTCATATTACACCAGTGCTTTCAGAAAGGATTGGTTGCCTTTACTGTACTGGTCTAATTTTTGCAGACCTTTTCCAGTTGCTGTATCCTGTAATCTGGTTTATAAAGGGAAGTGAGAAACAGAAAAAATGGTTTAATTTAGACTTTTTAGTGTTCCTGATGCCAATTCAGAATCAGTAAAAAAGGTTGAGGCTTCAAAGTCACCACCACATTGAGTAGAAGGTTCTTCTCTTTCTTCTTCTGTTCTTTTTTAAGTGGGAGAAAGAGACAGTCAGAGCTGTAATACATGTATACATTGCACCTTCTGTGGGTCTGACTGCCTTTATTTATAGAGATCATTCTTCATGTCCAGTTCTTTTGGAAGTCTTATCTGCCCTACCTATCATCAGAGATGTTTCTTCTTGACAAATATGCTTTAGGGGATGAATCAAACATTATTGAGCTGTCAGTGCTTACAGGTAGTTCGGGAGACCTCCCTTCCCAGATTAGTTCTTCTCTTGCCTTTGGATATTTTAATAGATTCTTGTATTAGAACTGAACTCAGGACACTAGTTACAAAAACTGCAAACTGGAGCTGCAGTTCTCTCAGCAAATCAGTCAATTTTGCCAGCTGCCTTCTGTCGGGCAGCTTACAATACCTATTTATTAAGCTAGGAAGAGAAAACTGACTTCTCTGAGAGTGGCAGAGGCATTCTCATGTAGGCACTATGGAGAATGTGAAAGCCAGGGGAGAAGAATGGGGAATTTCCATAATGCTTTTGTATCACACATTTAGTACCAAAGCTGCGGGTTTGAATTTACATGCAGAACAGCTGGGCATTGTCACTCTGAGGTCTGGGGATTTGGCCCTAGCCTGGTGGGGAGTGTGCTTGTCAGGGCCTTTGGTGGAAGGCATGGAATGGATCACCCACTGCAATTTTGCTGTGAGTTCTTATCATTGCCCTTTCCTTTGTTCAGCTCTGGGCACCCATGTCCCTGTGCAACAGCTGAATCATATGCATGCTTGACAGACATATGGGGGCTGAAGATTTTATCTTGGTGGATCCTGTGAAATGCTGAATGTCTGTAAAACGGCTGTCAGAAAGAGGTAGAGCTCCTTATTAATGAGCACATAGTCAGACACTATTTTTCCTTTCCCACATTACCTCTCATGACTCCCTGGCTTCAAGTATCCCATGCAAAAGCTATTTTTACTGTGCCAGACACTTATTCACTTTCCCTGGATGCCTCCCAAAAACTCAACCAATAAATGGCCCATCCTTCCCTCTCCCAAAAACTTTCATAAATCTAATCTCCTCCTGCAAGCTTAAAATTCCAGAGGCTGAGATCTCCTGCAGAGGACTGCATATGAGCTGTCTCATACTGCCAGCCTTAGCCCTCACCGCAGGAGTTAGATGCTACTGTCAGGTTTATCAACACAGACACAATGGAGTCCCCTCATTTCCAACCAATTCAGGACACAATCTGAAGCTGAGGATCTCTGCCTCTCCCTGCTCTTGCAATTTTGAGGAACACAGACACCTGAAACTTTCACAATTGTGGAAAAAAATAACCAGGTATCACTAGTTAAACCCCCCTGTCTTTTGGACAAGGCGATTTTATATGCTGATTGTTAGAGAAATCATCTTTCACATCTCTCTAAGTCTCTTTCTGCAGCTGACCCACTTTCATGGAGGACAACACCTTTTGCTTAGGGATTTCAGTCCATACCAGAGTTTGAAGCCAAGGCATTGGAAACAGTAAGATTTATTCCTCCTGAATTTGCATGCTAAATTTCTGTACAATACTTGACTGCAACATACCATGGAAGTATATCCATCACAAATACTTCTAGAAGAAGGTGATCACCTTCATAAGCATCTATACAATTTCTGTTTTTCCCAAAATTAGAAATTTAGTTAGAACCCCTCAAAAAAGACAAGAAATTTACAGGTAACAAATAATATGCTTTAAAGGTATTTATTTATAGGAGTACACATATATGAACATTGTACGTATGTGTGTATAAGCCTATATTTATGTATGTTTTATTACCTATATATATATACACAGACTTTTAAGATTATACAAAAGGCATTTGTTTATATGTATAATAATAAACAACCTCCCACCTCTAAATGTCCCTTTACATGAAATGGGCTTTTAAATAGCAATATCCCAGATGGTCACTTCTGAAAAAATGAAAACGTATACTGAAATTTTTTGAGGCCTGACTTCCTGATGTATAGGCTTCATCAGTGACTGCAGTTTCTATTATTACTATTATATTCAAATATGTGTTTCTGATGTTTTGCAGTGTATGACCCTTTTTTGTGAAAATCTCAGAACTAGATAAGACAAACTAGTTCCTGGAAGTTAGAAAACAAACAAACAAACAAAAAAACCCACAACACTTCTGCTGTAGGTATTTATGCAATATTTAAAGCGCAGATAGCTGGGGGACCAGTGGATCTTAAGGAGAAGGTAATATAACTTGTGCATTACAGCTGAGGTCCTTTTGGCAATGGCTGGAACTACCCATAGCCTTAGTCAAGGACAACATTTATACTGCACAAATGAGTTTTGCCTTAACATGGCATGCTTTCGCTCCTGTGGAGTCTTAATGGTTCACAGCTAAATGTAATTTGATTGCACTGCTCTGTGAAATCAGGGCTCTTCCTTCTCATGTTTTGCTGTTCATGGTTTCAAGCAATGTTTCCAAACAGAAAGCCTAAAAAGTTATCCGACTCCTCTCAGTATCTGGCCTTTTGCCTATGCTCTCGGGAAGCCTGTTTAGCTGTTCCCACCCAGCTTTCACATGTTTAACTAAAAGTGTGCTCTTTACCTGCAGCTCATGTAGTAACTCCAGCACCTGATTTGCACCTTTGTGACAGCAGCCGCTGTGCCCTGTACAGCAGCAGTTTGCTACAGGTAACACTAGAGTATACTTCACCTTGTCTGTTTTTATAAAAGCACCTGATCTGTACTTAAAAAAAAATGTTTCTGGCCTGGTTTTTCTGTGTGGAGTAGGTACAAGGAAACTGTTGTTTGTGTGCTTGATTAGCTGCTGTTTGACCATTAAGCAACTACTGAAAAAAACATCGGTGCTCTCCAAATGCAGTTACACAAGTGGTATGAACTGTAGATAGACAACAGAACAGATGTTGGAAGGTCATCGTAGAACCAGGAATGATGTATCTTTAGATTTAACATGTTGGTCTGATTCCCCCTTGATTATTAAACAAGAAAAGAGCAGTTGTTTGGACCAGCCTTTTTTTTGGTGTTCATGCAGCGTGTAGCACAACAGGATCCTTCAAAAAGCGATGATTGATCATAACTCCATCTCCATGCCTGTAATGGGTTTAAGCAGTAATTGCTGCATCAATGCCAAAAGATTTACAAAGGTCAAAATCAAAAGGGAGAGAAGACCCTTGTCCCTGTTCCTGCCACCAGGAGAGTAATTGCTATCAGTAGCTCCAATAATGGCAAAACTGCTGAGCTTGCTTTTTTGGTCCTGCCTTAAAAACTTGATTATGTTTCACTGGTAGGTGAAACTGGCAACTGGCAGGTGCTGCATGTTGATGGCAGTCATTTTTCTTCCCGCTTGATGTTGACCATTGTAGCTATCCTTGCAAAAAAAAAAAAAACAGAACAAAATCTCATTATAGTTTCAGCAATGTTCTTGCTGAACAACAAAAGAAGCTCGAAGGAAGATGAATCCTTTGATATTACAGCAGTGGTGGATAGCAGAGAGTGGTGCAATAGCAGAACAATTGCTCTTGGTTGGATCACACTCTGCCGCCCTGAAGAGGCAGAGAGATTATGGTTGTTTGGAGTGAAGGAGGCCTGAAGGCATTTTGTAGGCATGGAAGTGATTGTCAGGGATGCTGGCAGTGCTACTATGCTTTTCAATTCAGGCTTGGTCTCTGCCAAATAAATTCACATATGAACAGTAAATTCTGCTGAGACTGCTTTAGACTAACTGAGGGCTTTGTCTCCTAAAAAAAAAAAATTGCAAATATTTTTGTTTGTGCAAGATTTCAAGAGACTGCAGAAGCAGAAAGGCATCCCCCTGCCCCTACCTCAGGTTCAGAAGACCTACAGACCAGCTCAGGTTGTGGAGGAGACCTGCAGGCACTGTAAGATCAAGTGGAGGGCAGCTGTGGGCTTTAGAGAAGGCAGAGAGCTGGAGGAGGGCTTCCTCTCACAGTAAACACATTTCGAAAAGCTCTTGGTTCCTGCTAATTAAATAAATCTGAAATTATTCCCTGATTCACTGGAGTTCGATCTCTTTTTCAGACTTCTTCCTAAGAGTCAACAGAATTACAGAGGGGTGGCTGCTCACTGAAACACGATGATGTTTCCACCCCCAAGGTAAAGCCAAGTTCATCTGGATGCTCTTCTAACTCACTGGGTTTATTAAACAAGTTGTCCTAGTGTAACTAAAGCAATTGAGTTACATAGTGCTTACCCTTGGACACTCAAACCAGTTTAAAATGATGTTTACCTTGACTGACTTCAAAGGGTTAGTTTCAGCTCACTGGGTAAAAGTGAAGCTTTAACTAGTGTGAGTAAGTCTCTATTAGATGTTCACATTCTTATAACTAGGTCAAAATTACATTGACTGAGTTAGTGCGCTGCAGTGTTTCAGGCTAGGAAAGCTTCCCTGATCCTTAGGATTCATCACCACTGAGGTCTGAAGGCTGTTAATCAGACCAGACAGTGCCTTACTAAGTGCTTAGAACTGAACATGGGCAGGATATTTTTCCTTGCAATAATATTTTCCTCCAAACACCTAGTTCTCCTTCTAGTCATGTAATCTGTTTATAACTCTTCCTCATATTCTATATATAGTCTATCAAAAGTGATACTTTTCAGCCTTTGTCTATTTGCAGATTTTTAATGCTTTTCCAAATGTAGGTACATGGAGCTCATCATTCTAAGGAAAAGCATCTTCTCCATTACTTTTATGGATCTTCCTGTCAGCAGGACTGAGTACTTCTTTGGTATTTGATATTTTCTTTTACATCCTCCTACTTCTTTCCATGCATCCATATATATAATGGTATAATGACAATAAGCGTAAATTATGACAAACAACACCAAAATGACTAGACAACTGATACTATTACCGTACCACATTTCTCTCTGCACCATGTCCTGTACTTGTTCTTGCTCTTTGCCTCCTCCACCATCTCACTCATATCCATCTCTTCTTCTGGGGCTGTTTTCCCCTCTCCCTTCTTCCACTGCACTGGAGCAAAACAGATCAGTTGGACTTATTGGGTCAGTATGGAGTCCTTGGTTCCAGGCAGGAAAATGGGTCAGAAAGGGTGTGCCAGGGTGAGGCAACACCTCAAGGAGTGTGCAAAAAGGAAAGGAACAAAGCTGCACTGAGACTGTATTGTACTCCAGATAACACCATGAGAAAAATCCACTACATACTAGAAGCAGTAGTTCAGTAAAGAGTGAAATAATCTCGCCTAAATGTCCCTAGAAATGTTTCTGAGCCCTTGTCTAACACACAGTGATATTATAATAGTTTTCGGTTACAGTTATCATGATACATTTAGTATCTTCTTTCAGAATCAGCTTTTTTTTTTTTCCCCAGAAAAATGGTAAATGTACTAAATGTACTAAACAGAAGCTTGAATTATCTGTTATTTGAATCTTTTTTTTCCGATGAAATATGCTTAAGTAAACAACGATGTATTTTTTTTTTCCTGATAGCTCTAGAATTAAACCTGACCGAGTAAAGTTGAGTTACTATTGCCTTTAATAACACCACCTACAAAGGGGGGGATTTATCTTACCTACCTTCAGCCACATAAAAATTAGATGCTCATTCTAAACTAATACTTTGGGCTGCCTAAATAATCAATAGAAAGAGTTAGGTACCTCTGGAATGTTGGTTGTCTCACTTTACAATATAAATTTAAGACAAGTGGGATGCACCACTGTAGAAATGGATGCATGTGACACACCGACAATTGTAAGCACATAGATGAGTGTTTACATTAGAAATGTGTAACATTGGAAGAGGGAAAACCACCCCAGATTTCTAATAGCCCTCCTTAATCCACCATTGTTCAATTCACTCAGATTATGATTTCAAAACATGTGCAGTCTCATGGGTTTACTGGAGTGGCATCAGATAGTATTAACATTGTAAAACAAACCTAGGTCAACAACCAAGATTTTTCTTTTGTTTATAAATCAGCTTCTGTTTGGAACTGACTTCACATTTAACTAGATAAAGCATGCAAATAAACGGATTTTCTGTTCATCACCTCCAAGTTGTTCTACAATATAGCCAGAACAGAGCATCATTTCAAACCTATTGACAGAGAAGGCATCAGCTTTATGCAGTCATTTATCAGAAGTATACACTTTAATCCTTATACTTAATAGCTGTTGAGCTCTGCTCTACTTGTCTGTGCAACATTTTATAGGGTATTCCTCCTTGCCATTCTGCATTGATTGCATCCTTTATTTCTTTTTTTTACTGAGCTCTTGAGTTGCTTGATTTTTTAAATTCCATTTTCCATTATTTGAGTTTTCTTTGCAAGCCCTAAAACGTGCCTTTTGTCACTGAAACACATTTTACCTTCTGTGCATATCTTCCCTTTTTCAACTAGAGAAATGAACAGGCAATAGATTCATCAGTGTCTAGATGCTGTTTTGCATGCATCTGCTAGTGTTAGAAGATACTAATTTCAGATTTTCACAGACTAGGGAGGTATATCAGGCCAGATCAGTACAAGATTTGTTTGTTGTATTCTTTACCCTTGTCTTTACTTTTGGTTTTGCTTGCAGACACAGTATGGCAGCAAATAGACCTTTAAAATAGCTCTGTATGTGTATTATTTTTGTCCTGTTTATTTAATTTATTTGGTGTATTTCAACTTATTTCATGGCTTTTAGTGAGTCCTATGGACCAACTCACCTTTATTTTATCTGATTCTTAAAGTCTTTCTCTGCTTTTCCCTGGGTTATTGTAAAACATAAGGAAAGACCATGTCTCTAAACTAAAAGCCTCTCAAGCAAAACTCAGTGCTATGCTTAATATGTTTGTTTTGCTTCCAAAATTTGTAATTATTATGTGGTGGTATCATCAGTATTATTTTCACTGTGATTATTTTAAGAAGCAATGTCCTTTCATCAAAACAGTGTTTGCATACCTTCATATCAGATGCAAAAGCAGATTCTTCTCATCTTAAAGGGAAATCTAATTTGTCTATGGTAGTAGGTATAAGCTAATGTACAAGATCAGATGGGTGGCAAATAATACATTACTTAGGTGTGCTACTTCATAATGTGTCTTTAATTGTTGATTTATTTGAAACAGCTTATAATGTCCTTCACAATAATGAACTGCAACTGCAAAGAGATCCCAACAACACAGCTAAAATAAATAATGTAAGAAAACTTCATTTCTGGGTTCATGCCCAGTTTTTTGACAGCTATATTCATCAAGTAAAGGTTGAGAGGTAGGAAACAGCTTTAAGAAATAATGAGAAACTAGAAATAAGATATTCATCTTATCACAGTTTAGTTAGAGGAAGCTGGGTGTAAGCCAGGATTTGAAATTGGAGATGCAGAAATTAATGGCAGAGAGTGATAAGGGTTGTAAATCACATGCACTTACATGCCATCATTCTTGTCATACGGGAGGATTGTACCATGATTGACAAGGGAGAAAGTATGAATTTTTAAGGATCAAGATTTTGGAGTTAATAGAATTTGATCATCTGACTCACCAAAGGTACAGAATTGAAATATTTAAATGACGTAAGAGTGAAGCATAATCATACAGAAAATGGGTTTGAAGAAACCTAGGAACCCTGACTTTTCATCTCCTCTTCCACCGAAAATATTTATTATTCTTGTTTATGTCCTTGGCCCATTCCTCAGACAGTCTCGTATACTTCCTGGACAGGATTGTTGTCTTTATGCCTTTCACATGTTTTACACCTATTATGTGTTTTAGCCTGTTTTGTTGAAACATCATAAGTTCTCTTGCTTTCCAAATTCCCCGGGTACACTAAGGGGAAGCTCTTCTAGCTATGACTGCTCTTATCATGTACTTGAAAGTGGATTTGGAGCAGGAGCTGAGGCACTCTAAAGGATTAGTTGAAGTGGGGTTTACAAGATCTTTTTCTCCCCCACTCTTTTTATTCCTGTAATGGGAACAGTGATCCACAGGAACTGGGTGTGATCCCTAGCAGGGAACTTGCAGCAGGGTCTAGTTCATTTTTTGCCATGGGCCTTCAAAGATGGACTGCGATGTTACCTAGCTGTGGCAGTGTGCTCCCCCTGTACCCTCCTGCTTCCACCCCCATCTGACCTTTTCCCATGGCCCTGCTCCATGAAAATCACCAGTGGCAGTTGTAATGGAAGCATCCAGCTCAGAAGTGGATTTGGGGGAGACAGATAACAACACAACAGCCAAGGGCTAATTTATGGCAATGTGTCTACCTAACCACAGTGCTGGTCAGTGTCCAACTCAAGCTAGATTTGGAAGAAACTAACATACGGAGTTGGTATGTAAATATGACAATGAGTCAATCATCTAACTCCCATAAATAGTGAGCAACCCAAGAGTCCTTTGAGCTCTCCTGCACGGCAGCGGGCTGCACGCCAGGATCTCCCCTTGAGTAGGCACGCCTCTCAAGGTTACTCCTCAAGGTTGAGAGATTCCTTGCTGCAACAGATCCTTGGTAAGTGACTAATAGCATGCTAATCTTTGAAATCTTAGCTAAGTGATATAAAGGATTGATTGCACATCTATAATCCTTTAAACATAAACCGTTGACCAAGTCTGGGACTAGGATTGGATCCAGCCTCACCTAGACTCCTCTCTGAGAAGGAGTTTAGAAAGCAAGAGGGTCCTCTCTGAACCTCATGACTCAACAGGAGGGTCTCCCTGACAGTCTTGTCTGACCCTGTCCTCTATGCAGTAGTGTATCTTACCAAGTGTATACCAAGTGTATCTTGCCATCGAATCTTTTAAACCACACTGTCACATTTATTATCAAACTTTGTTATCAATAAACATATTGCTCTTTCTTACAAGTGCACTCTCACTCCATCTGCGACACTAGCCCATGATGTTTTTCCACCTTCCTCTATTTCTTTTGTAATCACATTCTAGTCAATACTATGGTCTACAGTTGGGAAAACTTTGATTGCTCGCTGTGTATCCAAATCTTGTTGCTTCTTTCTCCATATTATTCATTTCATGAAATGTTTTCTGAATACAGGAACCAGCATAAAAGTAAGAGAAAGTGAGCAGCTGTTGAAAGTAAGAGTTTGTAAGAGGAAATGAGTGCTCGGTCTGGAGCATGCATGTTAGCTGCGTATCTGTAGATTTTCTTAAAGGTAACGGCTTGTTTAGTTTTACACTCATTAGCATATGAAAGTTATAAACATGTTAAGATGTTGCACAGCACTGTGGACTTGTTTGGCGTATAACAATTTTTGTGGCGTTTGCCCAGATCTTTATCTGTGCATCCTAGCTAATCATGTCCAGATTCCTGTATGTCACATACACTCTGCATATGCTACCTCCAAACCTGTTCTTGAAACACGGTTTTGAAATGAATATTTCAAACCCTTATTTTGAAAAGTTCCTCTCTGCAGTGGACCAGGAAAATTAGGTGTGCATGGCTTTGTGCTACATGCTGTAATCCATCATGCCATGCTGAACAGGAATCTGTATTGAGATAGGGACAGTTAGACTTGTGAATGCAGAAGGCTGAAAGAAAATTCATATTGCTTTTCCTACCCACATATTTGTGTTTCCTCATCTTCCCACTGCTCATTGGTATAATGAATTTTTAACAAATATTTAGCATTTATACTCTTACTGTGCCATCAGCAAAATAGCTCAGCTAATTAAAGAAGAAACCAGGCAAGGAATCAGGAACTCAAATCCTTCCTCTGCCCCTGACATCTTATGTGCATTTTGACATCTTGTTTTTTCTGTGCTTCTATTTCTTTATTTGAAAAGTAAAGCTACCACATACTACAGAATGATTGCAGGAATAATAGCATGAAATATATTAACAAATAAGATACACACACAAAAGCCTTTCCCAAATCAGGTCCTCAATAGTCAGGAAAGATAAAGGCTGAGGAAAAGATAAGTAATAAGCAAGGTCAGCTTTGACTTTTATTTTTTTTTCTTTCTGGACAAAATTCCAGAAGTTTTAGGCATTCAGAGGCTGCAGTAATGAAGACACTAGGAACACCAAAGAATGACAGTCAGTCTGTTGCTGTGGGTGTAGGACAGGACACGGTGATAAAATAAAGTTTTTAACATCAAGTTTGAAAGTAGCAGCAGCTCACACAATTAAGCTGGTGACTCAGTGAATTGCATCTTTTAAAATTTCCCCAGCTTTGACACATCATGGGGTGACTTTATGTCCTACTGTTTTCACATCCTTGTTGATATCTTGAATTAGCCGAGCATCTGTTACTCCAATGAAATCAGATATCTGTTTTAATATGCTTGTTTTCAACACTGCAGTGTGTTCTGATTATTCTTTGTATTGAAAAAAAAAAACCCAAACCATTCAATTCTCTTCCTTTTTCCTTTGTTACAACGGAAAATTATTTGTTCCATTCTACTATTTTTCTTACAGTTCAATTAGATTTACCTACCACTAGCTTCCATCAAAGCCTCTCCTTATCTGATTTGGTATCTTTTATATGAAAAATTATTAAATTCAGAAAAGAAATAACCTGAAATATATACCCATTAAACAACTTTCTTTAGCTTTTACTGAACATTCTTGGGGTAGTAGTAATGGTAAGGATTTTTTTTCCCACAATACATGACATTTTCTGATGATACAGCCCTAATTTATCCTTGAAATATGCTATTTTTAATGGTATTCTTTGACAGGATGGCTTCTTTTCCAGGTCCAGCATAACGTATTGGTTTTAACTCTCAGTTCATGCTTAAAATAAAGGAGCAAAATGCTGTTTGGAGATTTATGGGTATAAATTTGGAGCAATTCTAGGGAAATGAGTGGAGTTGCCCAAATTTACTCTCTGTAACAGAAGGGTACTTTCTGGACATGCATAAAACTCTTGTATCTTTACAACAGTCAGGGCAGGAATGCTGCACTTCTAATGCATTGATGTGACTGATGGTGTTGGTAGACATTGATATCTTCTGATGAATTGTTTTACATTTTTCATTAGTAATATGTGGAA
The DNA here is from genome assembly GCA_020745775.1 of Theristicus caerulescens. Lineage (NCBI taxonomy): Eukaryota > Metazoa > Chordata > Aves > Pelecaniformes > Threskiornithidae > Theristicus > Theristicus caerulescens. Next base: position 119,877,751 of record CM036559.1, on the reverse strand, counting down.
TAACTCATATCTTCAAGGGAATCAAACCAGTATATTTTCTTGGACATTAGGAGAGATATACACCGTCTTCAAGCTTCTATATGGCCCAACACCTTTAAGTAATTTTCAACAAGCTCTGAGATATAGATCACAAGAAATACTCCTGGGTCATCTGTTTTGACTCTGGTATCCCTCACCAAATGGTAACATAAATTATTTCCACAGGTTACATGTGATGTATACTCATGATCTCCCTATAGGTGAGATCAGCATTAGACCTGTAAACTCCATGCCAACAGCCAGTTAATGAAGTGAGTTCATTCCACATACTTCTTGCCTAATTGCAGCTTGTAACACCCTGTCACAGAAGGTCTACCAGAGTCCAAAATGTAAATCTGTTAATGGAACCATTTATGATGTAATTGGTGCTCTTCTGTAAAACACTGTGAGTATCACTGAGGAGATAATATGCAAAATGTTTCCCTAATACAGATATGTGTGCCAAGCTGCTAGATTCAGCCGTGATATTGGCTTTCAGTGATGCTATGTAGCTGCTCCAGTTCATCCACTTTTGCCTAAAACATATTTTTGGATGTACTATCTCAAGTTAATAGGGAATTATCTGAATCTGGGGAGAATATTTTAAAAGCTAGATCTTCTGATTTACTGGGTATGTAGTGTGACAGGGCCTCTAACTGTTATGGAGATGTTACATTTCTAGTCACTTTGTAGGTTGCAAGAAGAAAATTTTGAGAGAAGCTGCACAGAGCTGTCAGCAGCAGTACTAATTGATGCATGCCACAGAGATCATAGAATCATAGAATCGTTTAGGTTGGAAAAGACCTTTAAGATCATCAAGTCCAACCATTAACTTAGCATTGCCAAGTCCACTGCTAAACCATGTCCCTAAGCACCACATCTACCCATCTTTTAAATACCTCCAGGGATGGGGACTCAACCACTTCCCTGGCCAGTCTGTTCCAGTGCCTGACTACCCTTTCAGTGAAGAAATTTTTTCCTAATATCCAACCTAAACCTGCCCTGGTGCAACTTGAGGTCATTTCCTTTCATCCTATTGCTTGTTTCTTGCAACAAGAGACCAACTCCCACCTCACTACAACCTCCTTTCAGGTAGTTGTAGAGACTGATAAGGTCTCCCCTCAGCCTCCTCTTCTCCAGACTAAACAGCCCCAGTTCCCTCAGCTGCTCCTCCTAAAACTTGTGTTCTAGACCCTTCATCAGCTTCATTGCCCTTCTTTGGACATGCTCCAGCACCTCAATGTTCTTCTTGTAGTGAGGGGCCCAAAACTGAACACAGTATTTGAGGTGTGGCCTCACCAGTGCTGAGTACAGGGGGACGATCAGTTCCCTAGTCCTGCTGGCCACACTATTTCTGATCCAAGCCAGGATGCTGTTGGACTATTTGGCCACCTGAGCACACTGTTGGCTCATATTCAGCCAGCTGTTGACCATCACCCCCAGGTCCTTTTCCGCAGGGCAGCTTTCCAGTCACACTTCCCCAAGCCTGTAGCATTGCATGGGGTTGTTGTGACCCAAATGCAGGACTCGGCACTTAGCCTTGTTGAACCTCATACAATTGGCCTCAGTCCATTGATCCAGCCTGCCCAGATCCCTCCGTAGAACCTTGCTACCCTCCAGCAGATCAACACTCCTGCCCATCTTGATGTCATTTGCAAACTTACTGAGGGTGCACTCAATCCCCTCATCCAGGTCATTGATAAAGGTATTAAACAGAAGTGGCCCCAATACTGAGCCCTGGGGAACACCACTTGTGACCGGCCGCCAACTGGATTTGACTCCATTCACCACAACTCTTTGGGCCCAGCCATGCAGCCAGTTTTCTACCCAGCAAAGAGTATGCCTGTCCAAGCCATGAGCAACCAGTTTCTCCAGAAGAATGTCATGGGAAATGGCGTCAAAGGCTTTACTAAAGTCCATGTAGACAATATTCACAGCCTTTCCCTCATTCACTAAGCGCGTCACCTTGTCATAGAAGGAGATTGGGTTAGTCAGGCAGGACCTGCCTTTCATAAACCCATGCTGACTGGGCCTGATCACCTGGTTGTCCTTTACATGCTGTGTGCTGGCACTCAAGATGATCTGCTCCGTAAGATCAAATGGAGACTTTTTTCATCTAGCCTCACAAATTAGGGATACTTTTGTTTTCTTTTGGGAATTATTGCCATTCATGTAAGAAACTCTAGAGACCTCTGTGTGAAGAGGTGAAAGAGGGATTTACTCAAACTATAGATTACTCATTTAATATTTTTACTTATTTCTAATGCATGATTTGAAAGTGGTTTTCTAATGCTTATAGTTAATTTTAAAGAATGTAGTTTCTTATTAGAGAATACATACAAAGACCTTATTAGGAATTAATTTGTGCCATCCATGATTATATCATCCACCCAAATTTTACTTACAAAATTCTGGGAGCTTCTCTCTCTTGCACAGTTTCAGAAATGTTCTTCAGGCTAATCTGGATGTTCTCCCTTGTTATTGTTCACTGAGTTTAGCGGACTTTTTTGCCTGACTTACTTCCTTCCCTCTGTTAAAAGAACATAACATATGCTATTCTATGTCATCTAATAAGTAAATTCAGTGTATGCTGTTCCACTCCTTGGGTTGGCTCTGATGTGGTTTGAATCATACTTTGATCTCTTGGTGGTTTAGAGCATACTCACAGTATAGTTACAGTCAGGTGTCAACATAAATTCAGATGGTAATGAAAAAAAAATTAAATTAAATATCACCATGGTCTGGTTAAAGCACAAGGCATATTTAATTAATATGAAATTGCCCATACTTAAGCCAGTGTACTATTTAATACAATGTTTAGCACAGACTACTTCCAACAGTGTCATACTTCTGATATTTCATCTTCTAGGAAGGGGAAGAGAAAGCAAACACTGGATAGACGTTAGTCACTTTGCTCAATCCACATACTACAGTCATAGGTGTGAGAATCTGCACAGGACGGGTGAGGTGCCAGTGTTCACAGCCACCCTTTGCCCTTTAATCCTTTAATGGGGGAGGTATTGTCTGCAAAACTGGAACTGAGAACTGTTTGAGATCAAGTTGTATATATAGCTATTTTTTAAGTGAATATTGTTAAACATTTACTGATTAGCCAAAATATTTATCCTCAAAATGTGTTATTCTGACTGATACCATTTAAAAGGTTTACTTCTTTTTCTCATAGTCCAACAGCACAAGCTTCTCATCATTTTTATTTTACAAAACGTGATAATAAGCTCAAACTGATGTAATCTAAAAGTTCAAGTTGAAAAAAGGTGTAACCTTTGATCCAGATCTAGCCATAAGTAGTCTCATTCCAGGACTGGAGGTTGTGAAAAACTGATGCTGTAGACTATATTGACACAAAAAAGACATCACGCAAGTTCCTGGGATCTACTCTTATGCTTGCCTCAGGAGAATGTTTTCTCAAACTCGACTGCAAAATACAAAAATATTTTTCAGCAATGGGGTACTGTCTAGAAACCAACCCAATGAAAACATCAAACATGGTACAGATTTAAGATTCGGCTCTGGTTCTGAATGTGAACCAAAACATTACAAGCATCGCTGAAAGTCGTATACCATGTTTGTGATTTACAGGATCGAAGGAGAGGCTACAAATCATAGAAAACAAGAATCCAGTAAATCCCAAAGGACAGAGGTGTATTAGAGCAGACTTTCTTGGCCTTTTGATTCTGTGTGTCTGCATTTTCTTGGTGGGAAGTGATTTTGCACTTTAGGTGACAAAGGCTTGGAGAAAAGGCTACACTTGTGTCCAGCTGCTGGGTAATAGGGAGTGTTGTGGAGGGGTGCTAATTGGTCTACCCTGTAGGGTAAATTCACTTGGGATCTATTTCATGTGGGTCAAAGTCACAGTGAAGATATGACAGGAATGGCCTCAAGGATTCAAGCAGATCCACAGGTTTCAGGACTCTAGAAATGTTTGACAGACCACGTCAAAATCCATAGTGCTGCGTACTCTTTATTGTTCCTTGGGTTGCTTATGCTTTAATTTCACCACTGAACATAGTGCAGGTATATTAAATCTTTTTTCTCCTCTTTCCAGCATAGACCTTATTCACTTTTACCATCTAATCCATTCACCGCTTGGGTGAATGGACCACTCAAGTGACAGGGCCCCTCAGACAGTTTCTAGAAAAGGGGAAATGTGCAAGTGAGCAGGCATGAGGTACTTTTGTGTGCAAGCGTGTGTGTGTTCATACGAGCCTGCTTGTGGCTCTTGCTTCATGCATGTGCATTTGTAGGCAAAAAGTGTGCTCCAGGTTCATTTCTCACACCTTGGAAGGAGGTTTCTGCCCTGTTTCCCTGAGTACAGTGTTGTGATCTGCATGGTTGTGCCAGGTAGAAGGCAATTGTGGGCCATTTGGATGTTAATTAGGTTGCCCAGGGACTGCTACTTGCAGAATTCTGGTTTCTAATCTGAAGGAAGAAAATATTGAAGGGGAGAAAGAATTGGGAGCAGCCACGTCTTCAAAAAATGTTTTCCTCCTATTCTGTGCTGTATGACTGCATGCCTTGGCCCAGTGGTTTCCACCAGTCCAAAAAGAAAGATCTGGTATAAACTACTTTTCTCCTTTTCTAAAGACTCAGTTCAAACTCCGCAGGAACTGGCAAAATGACCTCTGTTGATTCTAAAAGTCTTTAAATGACGTCCCAAAGACATAAGACAGGACTAATGGTGCATTGTGTTTAAGGCTTTAGGATACGTTTCAAGAAAACTAGATATAGCTTCTTTATGGTTCTGGACAAATACCTCATCTCTGCTGTCTGTACACTGAGGGTAAAACTGCTGTAACTCATGTCAAAATCCTTACAAGGATAAATCCATAAAGTCTCAAGATGCACTGACATATATCGCCAGGGGGACTATATTGATAGATAAAAGCCACTACACTGTCAACAAATGTCTTACCGGTACATATAAAAATTGATGAGCTTTCCTTACTCTGTTGGGTGTCCTGAAAACCAGGAGAACTGTGACCCATCTCTGTCAGTTATTTTAATTGTGAGCTGAATTTTCTAAGTGCAAAATTTCTAGCCTGGAGTGCTCATATCTGCATTAAATAAAGAGCAGGATTTGCTTTACCAATTGTAATAAATAGATGTTTTCCTTGTCTAGCAAGTTGTGAGCTACTACATTTATTATTGGAAGGAACCAGACCAGGAAATAGTTATGACGGTTTGTGAGCTACAGATTATTATTTATGAAGAATTCCAGACACGTTCCATGAACCAGTCCTCCATGAGGTCTGAAATTGAAGTAGCTGTTTCATCTTTTGAAGTCCAACAAATTGTTTTGTATTGTTCCAGATAATGGTTGGGAATATGTGCAACAAAAAGATATCATTTTCTACGTGGGTTGTGTCTTTTTTTTTCTTTCTTTTCTATTTGAAACAAAACTGTCAGCCAAGAAATAAACTCTCTAATCAGTCAGGAAAGATATCACGTTGCATCACAATGTCTAGCAAAGAAGCTGACAAAATATTTTATAAAAATTAAATGATGTGGCAGGTTTGGTATGTTCAATGGGTGCTTTATTGAAAAATCTCACATTAGAGCAAACTACTAATGAAAGGTCAGCAAAACCATTTGAATTTACTAAGCCATGTAATAAATTTCCATAAGATATGCAGGAAACATTGTGAAAAATTGGTATGCTTTTTGGATGACTTTAACAACCATTGAATAATATAGCTCCAGATGTGGGAAATATTTTTTTCTTTCACCTGTAAGAGGATCAGAGCTAGCCATAAAATCTGTTTGGGGGCAGGCAATAGACTGGATGGCCTCTTGAAATCCTGTTCAGTATCATTTCCTATGACTGCATTGCTGAAATCAATCTATGCAAAGCTGACTGATTTGACTACTTGTACATATGAATTTATAGCAGACCAACTTAACCAAGCTAAACTATCTCACAGTGCTTGCAGTTATTGCTGCCTGATGAGCTTACCACCATTGGGTACTCCCACATTGATATACTGGATCTAGCTTGTGGTCCCTCAGTACTTGCTCGCTGGGTCTGAACAGAGTTATGTGTTTTAGAGGCATAGTCACATACTTAGACTCTCTGCTTGACCACTTCTTTGCAAATGATGCTGAAACTTCCTACCTCTAGTTACTCTCCATAATAAAGATGTACCTTTTCCCAGGCAATGCAAATATTCAAATTATTCTGGTAGTAAAAGCAGAGCAAAATTACTTTGCAAAATAGCTTCTTAAACAAACATAGCTTTCATTCACAGGGAGAGACTAGCCAAAGTATATGCTCAGCATCTTCCTTGCTTGGTGGTCTATGAATTACTGCATTTCCTATTGCAGTTAACCAAATATTTAAGTGCAAATTCTCAAACAAAATCTCTGTCCTCGTTGCTGTCACATTTCTGAGAGCCCTCCTGTCTTCGGTAACTCTGTTCAGGATCATAAGATACCGTTCTTCAGTTCAGGCTTCCTTCCATGTTTGGTGCATCACACTGTAGCTGCCTGCAAAGCTGTTTAAAGATGATCTTATCCTCCTTCCTATCCAAACCATTTGCATTCTTTGCTTACGTCTACTGTGTTGCTTGCATTTACTCTGCTCTACTTGTACTTCTTGTTTCATGTCAGTAGAAGGGATAGCAAGGTATTAAGTAATCCAGATCATCCTTCCTGAGGGCCATTTCTAATTAATGCCATTTCACTGATCTGCTTTATATTGGTTGATTAAAAAGGGGAATTGTGTGTTATTAATGATGCTTGATTGATCTCCAATGTTTTCCCTTCAACAACACCTCCTGAATTATGAATTTAAGGTAGAAGCTGGAAAGCAACATGAGATATTTTCATTAATAAAATGGAGTTTGTGGTTTGGAACAGGTAGCTAGAGGGGGGTTCATCTTACTAAATTTAGACATGTATAGTGTAGATATCCACATCTGAGCATGTTGTTTACAATCCCTTTGTAGTTAGTGGAGAAAAACAGGCACTTCACAGACAGAAACCATCTTATTCAAAGGCAGATATCTGAAGTAAGTGAGGAGAACTACCTCATTCCCTCCATTTGCTGTAGCTGGACCTCAGTGACTCGCCCACAAGGGGTCAGGTGAGATGAATCCCTATTAAGATATACACCAAACTGACACATCTGCTTTACTACATTGCTGCACAAAATCCCAAAGGTGGACAGTCAGCGCAGAACCTGCTCCATTGAGGTGATTCAGTCTGGCTCAGTAGAAACAGCATTTAGAAAATGCCTCCAGGAAACCCAGTCCCCACTGCTGCTGTCTACTGAGAGCTGCACTGTTTGTGCTTGGCTCAGCAGGAGGCTTCTCCTCCCCACACCTAAGGCATCGCAGACCTGGGAGTCCCTGTGCCTGTTTGCAAGGGAAGGGAAACTCAGTCCTCTACAGGGTCCCCACCATCTCTACTGCCAATGCTTCGACCCTATAGGAAAACATAAATATATGGACCTGGTTTCATTACCTGTTTTTTTCCCCAAAACCACTCTGTGTTTTACTTCATAGTCCTCATCTAACATTTGCTATAGACAAGTGTTTCTACTGAATACCCATTGATTATATGAGGGCCAGATGAAGCTGTGACATGGATGAGGAGGTAACACTGTGGTCAATCAGGAGTATTTGTTCTGCACAGAGCAGTGCTGATGCTGCTCCCAGCATCCTGCCAGGAAATCTGTCCCTGGGTTATACTGTATATTATGCTAAATCTTTCTTGTCCATGGAGAGTAGAAATAGCTTGTTTACTTACAGTAAATATCTGTAGGCATATGAGTTGGGCTGTAGCCTATTTTACATATGGGAAAAATAAACCACAGCACAATCATTGTGGGAATGACCAAATTTGAACCGTTATTAGGGATGTCAGACAACAATCTGTACTCATCATGTCCCAAATCTCCTCAAATGCTCAAGCTGAAATTTGCTTTTATTCAGCATTGCTCTCTCTCTCCCTTGCAGATACAGTCACAAACACACAAAAGTGTATTTGCGAGGGTAAGAAGACACTTCTGTGTCCCTCCTACACACACTGTGACCTGTATAAAATTTCATTCTTTTTCTCTGTCTCTGAAACAGCCCTAATCCAAACCCCCATGGCCTGTCTATTCCTTAAACATTAGTCTGTTTTTCTCCAAGAGGAGCTTGTAATGCATTATCAGTTTCAGCAGTGGTCAGAGACCAGATAAGACAAGCGAAAATGTATGAAAATATTATCTAGCAGTCCTATTATGAACAGTACTGAGAAAAAGAAACACCATGACACAGACTCAATGCCCTGCAGCTTCAAAGCTATGTAGTTGGATAGCTACACCAGAGATCAATCCACTGGTAATAACCCCTCGGGCTTCCTCTGTACAGCTCATGCCCTTCCAAAAGCTTTTCATGGAGCCATTCTCTGTGGTTCTGCAGGGCAAAGATTATCTGGAGCTTGTTGGACACTGTTGGCTTCACAGCCATGGGGACATTGTAGCAGCAGCCAGTCTGCTGCGCTAGAGGAAACTTTCATTATTAAACGCTAAAAGAAAAAAAAAATAGGTATGAAGAAGACAGGTCTTTCTTCCTCAGGGTAAAATATCCTCCTTTCAAGCTGTTCAACCGATAGGAGTGAGCCAGTCACCTCATGTACGGTTATTAAGAGCATCTACCCGCTTCATGCTCTGCTGGGAGACCATAATAAGCTTTGTCTGTCAGATCTTCTCACCCCACCTGTTAGCTAAAATAGTCTGCTGTGTGGGGGCCTCTTTTCCGGAAAAAGCATTTAACTTGCTGCTGCCAGCTCGGTGGGTTGCCCGTGCTCTGCCCACCCGCCAGCTCCAGGCGTGCCGTGCCGCCCAGCATGTCCATCCTGCATCCCACTCGGGCTGGTACGAACTGCCATCCGAACAAGTTAGCGGCTGCTAGAGTATGATCAAGGTCTCACCTCTTTTCTCACTTGTCTAGTGGCCTCATTTCACACATCTGATGCCCTTTCTCTAGCTCTTTTTACAGTTTGTCTCTTTTTCAGCCTCTGAGTTGCTAGTCACCTTTTTTCCATCAACTATTTGAATTTGTTATACTTAGAAAAGCGCCAATGTGCTTTTTGCTTTCATGTTATACCCTACCCCTAGCCTCCTATGAGACAGATTTTTTTTTTAATCTTTACTTTCAGATTTTAGATATCAACCCCTCTTTAATTATTGTTTTACCTCTGCCATCTGGAGTGCTGCTCTTTTTCTTTTTTTTTTCCCCCTGACTCTCACTTTCAGCCTGTTTGAAATTTTCAGTGCACTGTGGCTTCAAACTGTGTAATAATCACCACGTTCCTGGTTTACATCATCTGAAGAGGCAAAAAGAATTTGAAAAATCAGTGTTTCATTTCAAGAGCTCCTGATTTTCCTGGGGAGTGTGGAGAAGGTGATCAAAGTTTATAAACAAATTAAAGAAATGTTACTGTGTGGATTTGTAAGTGAGCAAGATAATATTTCCTACAGGGCCTGAGTTGTCCAAGTGACGGCTGATTTCCTTTGTATCCCAATCACTGTTGTCCTTCTTTAGCAAACCAGCCCTCTTCCCAGGTAACTTCTCCTATACCATCTTCTATAATTTTTCTTAAAAAAAAAAGGAAATCTGGCTGCCTTTCAGGATTCTTTTGGTCTTTAAAAAAAAACATTTTCAAATGCAGAGTTTTAGGTGAGTAGAAGCAGCCATGAAGGATTGTTCCCTGCACTAATCTCTAGCTCCTTAGCATTATAAGTAGGCAATAACTTACATTCTGTGCAAAATATTTGTCAGAAATGCTATCTAAAAATGATGGTATTTTACACTTAATTTCCTTGGGTGAAAACACATATCCAAGGTGACAGGAAAGGGTATAAGGAATTAGGTTTCAGGCCCAGTCCTGAGCAACTTCCTAAGAATGACCTCACATCTCTTCCTCCCTTGAAGACCTCCATGAAGTTACTCTTTACCATCCTTATACATCTCCAAAGATAAAGAGAGCTCCTGCCTCTTCCTTTGGTGAATGGGAGAGAGTGTGTCCTGAGACTTTGACAGTGCTCTACCAAATTCATGAACTGAAATTTCCAGCAGCTGCAAAACCTTAGTTCACATTGTAGCCAGCCATGGTTTTTACCTCTGGAGAGCTGTAATTCCATCCCCTAGGGATGAGTGAAGTGTCATCCATGAACAAAATAAGTGAGGTGAGAGTTTCATGAACCCATCATTTTACTTGCTACTGGAGCTGTCTAACCATAGTTTGAGCATGCACCACCTAAACATTGACCAACTGGGACAGTACTTCTGGGGAGGGACAGGATGGACTACTGGTGCTCTAGTGTAACCATTCTGGAGAGATTAATTCGCTTTCTGTATTTTTTATAATGTGCTTTTAAACTAGGTGTGGCAAGAAATCCAAAGGGCTATAGAAATAATTCTGAAATTGAATTGAAAGTTCTTTTGAACTTTTTTGATAATCTCCACCAGAAACCTCTCTACTGCAAACCTGGATCAAATATCAGTAATGCAGTTTATGTCTTCAGCAGTTACTGGATCAGACAGTGTTAGAGAATGTGTCATCAGTATCACTTTGTGGTACTGGCAATTTATGAAGTTTATCTATAGATAAGTTACATGAGAGGAACATGGCATCTGATAATGCTGAATGTGTTTGTATGCTGTGTATTCTGTAAAATGGAGACCTTGGTTCTTTTGGTAGCTTGTTGGCAAGTTGAGTAAGTTGTTATATTACCCCATTTCTTAGATAAATCTTTATGCTATTCTGAAGCATAAAGAAGACTGTGGCATGAAGGTATCGGTCAGCTGAAGGGCTGTCATATTTCAAAATTAAATATGGTTCACCAAACTAAAAGCTTTCTTGTTCAGCCTCAGACATAGCATGGAATCTCATCAGTGTTAACAAATGCCCTAAATTTGCTGTTTTTCATCATTTTAACTGCATATTATGTGCCCTGTAAACTCCATTACTCTACCAAAGATGTACTTAGTCATGCAAAGAAATATTTAAGGCAATTATATCAAATTTCCACTCTCCAGAAGAGTAGTTATAGAAATAATTCATAACACTGCATGAATAGCAATAGGTAAGAAGTTTGTTTAAGTTGAAGGGAAATAAGAGAGGTTTATGCAAATAACAAACATTCTGAAGAATGTGACATTTTAATTGAAAAATAATTAGAAGTCTTTTCATTATTTGAAAAGATTGAATTATTAAATGTTATTAAATGTTTTTAGAAAGGTGGGTAATTAGGAAAGATTTTTACTGTCTGCCCTTCAGTTTAATGAACACAAAATGTGCTCACAGAGTATGAAACTTCATTATGATGTTGGGGTTGGTAAAGTTAGATTTAAAATTGGATTGATTTTTATTTAGTGCTTTTCAAAAAATAGTCTTGTTATTCAGGCAGTGAATTCCCTGTAGAAAATAAAAGTTCAAGTCCCAGATCTATTCCAGACCTCCTGTTTGACCTCTCTATATTGCCTTTCCTCTGTAACGAAGAGGTTAACTGTCCGTTTTTTGGCTACATTGAATTTAAGTTTTTGTACATACTGCACCTAGTGAAAGGTAATTCTGATCTCCATCTCATTCTCTAGATGTTAAGGGAATATAAATTGTATGTTACAAACAATTGCTACTAAAACTGGTTGAAAAACACATTTATGGGTTTTGAGGAGGTTTTGTGTTTGTTCCAAAAGCCAAATATTTTTACTTTGTCACCTCCACTTTTTCATGGAGATGAAAGGCACTCTTTCTGAAAGGGAAATTAATTTTTTTTAAACATCTGTGAAAAATGAACAAATCAGAGCCTGGAGCAAATCCAGATATAATTACATGTTTTGAGGTAGGATGTAAGAGTGGATAAAATGTATTAGGTCATTTAGTTCACCTTCCACAGGCTGGTTCTTAGCACTTCAGTACTGAAACAGCTTCACATGTGCTGCTTGTGAAAGGAGCACTCCTTTCACACTGTTTTCTCCTCAAGCTTCCCATCATTTTTGACCAAGAGGAAGGCCTGGCATATGTTGAGGGTACTTGCCAGTAAGTTAAGATGCTGCAATGGGAGTAGGAGAAGGAAGGGTTGTGCAAACAGCAGAGGTGCCATGGTCAGAAGGCCACACTTGGGAATATTTAGGAACAAAGATTAGAATTCAAGGACACTTTTCACTGATCCTAAGAGACAAAATATTAGCATGTTTAGGAACTTTTCTTCTGCTTTTGGAGAAATAGGGTTTAATTGTGGACAGGCGATTTTGAAAGGAGGTGTGAACAACCTGAATACCAAGAAAACCATGATGCCTGCTCCTGTGCTGGGTATTAAACTTATGGACAGACTTCAGGCAAATTGGCAAGCACCATTGATTACACTTTTGTTTATTTGCTTAACTTTCTTCTAATGCATCAGGTGTGATCCATTACCCAGGGCTGTCTGAATATTTACCTTACCACATCTCATGCTGCTCCTGAGATCCAGGGTTTATTGAGGCCCTTGATCTCTTTTAAAGATATTTTTAAAATACATTTTGGATGACATTTTTAGAGGGCTTATTTTATTTTTTTGTATTACAAGCAGTCTGTTGGGGGTGTTCCCAGGGTTAATAACTTGTACTGGGACTGTAATACCTGTTCCCAGGACTAATGTCTGAAAAAAAAGTGATGACCACTCTAAGCTAGATAGCGCTTCTCTTGGTTTCCTCTGGGCATACAGAGCCTCTGTATTGGCTGTATATGCCCAGAGGCATAGGTGGGCTTCCTCACTTCTGTAAAGGAAGAAAAATGACCTTTCTGCATCCTGTTCTGTCACTCTCACATGAGGAGATAGATGATCTCAAAGGTCTTTTCCAACTTAAATGATTCTATGATTCTATGATTCTAACTTGCCCACCACAGGGTGCTTCAAAAATGCCATATCTTCTCATAGTCTTCACTGCAAAGAAAACAACTTTTGGCTGACAATTATTTTAATTATACAACATAGGACAATAAATTCTTTAACGAGAATGTGCTGAACCACAGTAAAATATTTCAGGCAACTGGCAGACAAGACTGCCCCTAGTCCCAGTTTTATTACCAGTGTGGGTGTTTATTTCCCACCCTTTTCCTTCCAGGTCAGTAAATTCTGGTAGAGGACCATTTACACTTTCTATGATCTATGTTATCCAAAGCTATAAACTTCACAAATGAATGGGGCAAACCTTGGCTGCCTAGTTTTCTGGGTCTTGCTGTTACAGTACATCCATCTTATTTACTTCCTAGCTCTCAAGAAGGCAATGAAGCATTGTGACTTCATGAGCAATATTAGAATATTCAGATTTATCCTTGTGACTGAGACTGATACCATCATGGATGCTGAGACCTGTCTTTCTGATATCTGCAGCAGCTGTGATTTCCCTGTTGCTCTGCATCTGATAGAGTTATTTACAGTGTGGCAAAGTGTGTATGAGAGACTATCAGATCAGAAAATTTACTTTTGCACTATTTTGAAAAGTTTTAAATAATTCAATGAGGTACAAGTGCAGTAGTGAGTTGGTGCTCTGATTTGTTTACCTCTCCCACTGGCAAGCTGCTTTTGGGTGATTGTATAGGTCTTAAGAAAAGCTTGTAACCTATCCTCACAAACTATGAATGTGAACTTCACAAAATAATCAAAATATTGCAAGGATGAACTGTATACATTGTCATTGTGGTTTGCAAATTTGCTACAAAGTTACATCACTGCTTTCAAGAACTCCAGCAAACAGGATAAATAGGAAAGCTCTGCCACAGCCAGCAATACCATGTTTGAGAGTCTGTGGGGAGAGCTGTACAACACTGACAGAGACAGCAGATTTAGTCTTCCTCCAGCCTACCCCTGCCACCTTTTCCTGCACAATTCTCCTGCTCTTCAGTTGCACCAGTGTGTGGAATGGTTCAAATGAATAAAAGATACTCAATTTGCTTTGAACAAATTGTTTCTTATTTGTGGAAGTCCCATCTATTTCGTCCAATGCCTGAATTCCTTTTTGTGGTCAGCATGCTGAAAGCACTCATCTCTCTCCAGTTCAGTGATGACAAACAACAGCACACACATGCTGAAGCTGTCACACTGCTCTGATCATGAACAGGTTGTAGGGTCCTGTTGTGCCGTGGCACTAGAAGTCCCTGTGTATCTAGCTCATGCAAAAGTTTATAACCAGTTCTTCAGCTCCACGAGCCAGATTTTAGGTATAAATTTTTCTCCTCTATTAAGAAGCAGAAAGAAGGGGCTAAAGTGGAAACTGTAGGCTCTTGTTGACTGATGGTTCTCACTCTGAACTTTACATGGGAGCTCGGCTCCAACTTTGTGCTTTTCTCATGTGCTGTGACAGCCACCTTTCACAAAAAGTGTCAGAGGGGAGCTGACACAAGAAATGCCCTCATACTGAGCATGTAGAAAAATAGTGCACCGATAAACAACAAATAAACATAACAAATAGAGGTCCTGTTCTCAAACTTCAAGAGTTTGCTCTACTGAAGTGCAAAAATGCTGGCTTAAGAATCTATTGAAATACATGTAACCTAGGCACTGACAACTAATCCAACCAGTAGTGAATGATGATATTATACTCTTGCAGTTTTGAACATGAGATGGGTTTCCTTTGAAACCATGCATACCTCCTAGAGTCTTAAGGCTGTCTATCAATATCACAACTCATCTTTTCTTGCTGTGATTTCAAGTTTGCTGTCTCTGCTTCTGCTTTCAAACCACAGGGCAAGATTTTCAAGAAGGCAGTTGAATGTAGTTGAAGTTAAGCTTAAATTTAAAGTTTAAGCCTTCTTTCTAGGATTGTAGTCTTACACTGTCTTTCATGACTCTGTGAAGTGAGGATGAGATTTATGTCATATATTTTAAGCCGTCTAACTAGCCTTCTAGGCTCCCTTTATAGTTGATAGAGGCATTTCCAGAGGGCTTCCTCCCTGTCCAAAAAAATATGTCTGTGATAGATGCATTACTCTTCAGAGGTGTCATTCCTTCTTCATTTACAATTTAAATTATGATGATAACTACCTTAGAATACATGACTAAGTTTTTGATGGATAAAGTTAGGTGAGATGAAACCAACCTCAGGCACCTGATCGAAAAGGCTTTAAAGTCAGTAGGGAGCTTTCCATGGACTGCTTAAGGCTTTGGATCATTCCCTTGGAAGAGCTCAGGAACCTGCATTTGAACTCTACATGCTCTTGGATCAGAAACTGCCAGAGTGACTCAGAAGACTGTAAAAGGAAAATACTGTTTTGTGGAGCATTGAGAATAAGGTTTGTCATTGCGTGCAACCTTCCTAGCTTCATTTACCATTTTCCATTACACCTTGTTTGACTTGCTTTATCAGGTGTTGCATTTTCAGGGTCTAGAGAACAAGTCTTATGAGGAGTGGCTGAGGGAGTTAGAGGTGTTTAGTTTGGAGAAGACGAGGCTGAGGGGAGACCTTACCGCTCTCTACAACTACCTGAAAGGAGGTTGTAGTGAGGTGGGGGTTGGTCTCTTCTCCCAGGTAGCAAGCAACAGGATGAGAGGAAATGGCCTCAAGTTGTGCCAGGGAAGATTTAGATTACATATTAGGAAAAATTTCTTCATGGAGAAAGTGGTTAGGCATTGGACCAGACTGGCCAGGGAAGTGCTGCAATCACAGTCCCTGGAAGTGTTCAAAAAACGTGTGGATGTGGTGCTTGAGGACATGGTTTAGAGGTGGACCAGGAAGTTAGGTTAATGGCTGGACTCGCTGATCTCAGAGGTCTTTTCCAATCTTAATGATTCTATGATTCTATGATTCTATGATTTTGTGTGCATGTTGTTCCCAGTGCAGTTTGTTTGTCTGTCTGCTTATTGTGCCCTAGAATCTTTATAAAATCAGGTTGTTGCATCTCACAAGGCTGAGAAAATATGTGACTAGAGCCATGAATGTAATATAGAAGGTGGCATTTTATTTATGGGGGTTTTTGGCTATGTGTTTTGCTGAGGGGCAGGGACATATCTGCATATTAGATGATGTGCCATTAGATGATGGCAAGATGCCTTGCCCTTTGTTTTGCTGAGCTAGAACATACTACTGTTATGCTTTGTTTCTCACTACATATCTTAGGTTGTAAACTCTTACGGAAGAATTGTCTTTTTTGATATTTGACAGTAAAGCATTTGCAGAACAATTTCCTTATACATGCTGAGGGCACATGAAGTTATTATCTATGAATAAAAATAATAAATCTGAGGAAGCAGTAGTGGTATTACAGGGCAATTTATCTACAAATATGATAATACTTTTTCCATTGTCTAACTATAACCCTGCAACCATTTTGACACATTTATCATTACAACATTCCTTTGACATCCATGTAGTGCGGCTATTCTCATTTTACAGATAAGAAACTGAGAGCATAGAGAATAATGGGAATAGCAACAGCATCAAAATTCAGATACCTAACTTAGCTGGCTGGTATCCCTAAGTTTTGTCTTTATTCAAAGGAAAAAAATTGAATTCCTCAAAGGTGATTCAGAGAAACCTTTTTAGACTGCTGTTCTGAGGTATCCTTTTGGAAGACCTACCTATACACAGGTTTCCAAAGGGCTGGGACATTGAGTTAGAGGGCAAGAGAGAAAAGAGTGTTAAATCTCAACTGATGCTCATATGTGTCTGTTCCTTCCACATCCAACAACTCAACTGGGTTTGCTCCACAGTGGTGGGCTCAGTAACCCCATGTAGGCTAGAGCCACCTTCGTGGAGTTTCTGAGCTTCTGTTTTGGCTTCATCTCTTTGATTAGTGTTGCCTTCTGGCAACAGGACTTCAGCTAATCTAGGAGACACCTACCTTTTTCAAGCTGTTTTAAAGGTACATATTATAGAAGTTTGATGGGAAAGGTAGGAGCTGTGCCTCATCTTTCCCTTTAAATGACCACAGACCTTAGCGAGACTTTTTGGCATACATTATTTTCTTTATTTTCTTTTCTATGGCTCCAGTCTGTCCCTTTTACCTTTGTAGATATGTCTTGCATATGCCTTACATTGCCTTGTACATACCTTGCAATGCCTTGCACTCTCTAGAAATTGCATAAAAGGAGAGGGATGTGGATCAGAGCTCTCATTTCCATGCTCCTTTCCATACAGAAATGGCCCAGTGTGACTTCTATACAGCAGAAAGCTTTGTATGTGTACTATAAAACCAAGCAGGTGTCATTCTTCCTGACACTTTTAAAATTATCTGTCACTCAATTTGGTAATCAGACTCTGGAGAAGTTCTTAAACAAAATACTGTATGTAATGGTGACAGACTCTTTTTTTTATACTACACTTTGTCTTGTACATGTATTTGAAAACAGAAACATCTATGAGTGAGGTTGAATTAAGCTCCTTCTGCTTTTTACAAAATTGAACAAATATTTTAGAGAGAATCTGCCTAATCAGGCAAAATCTGCTCTATGCTGTAAACAGCATGAAGAAGCTACCATACTTAGACCTTTTGTCCAAATGATTAATCTGCATTTCAGTCTTCCACCATTGAGGTGAATAAGAATGACAGAAAAACAGTTTAGGAAAAAGGACATTATTACAATGCTATTGTTTTTTAAAAAGCAACAGCAGTAGTGTTTTAAGACAGAAAATAAAACAAAAGTGGAAATAGAGCAAAAGGCAAGATTATGTAGAGACAAGAGAGAAAATAGGATAGTAAAAAGAGGAACAAGAAGAGGAAAGTCAGTTGAATAATTTTTGGGGTTGTACTGGGTGAAAAAAATTCTTCGTGAGGTTTCCTATTCCACTGAGAAAGAAAAGTAATGTGTCTGAATGTGCTTGAGTCAAAGAAAATACAAGGAGTGCCCTCGCAGGTGTAGAGCATGCTAGCAAGATGCAGTTAAGACTGGAAAGGAGTATAAATTCCTCTATTGCAAGAGGAATAAGGTGTGAAGCAGCAGAGCAGATACTCTTCTGAACGGAAAGAAGCATTATATCCATCTGAATCTTAGTCTAACAAGGTGACAGCATGGCATCAAGAAAAAAGTCTAATCCTCTTCTTTGTATGATTGCTCCTATCCCTAACAGCAGTTTTGCAACCTGTATTCTCTGACCGTCTTTTCCTGACTGGGTTTAAGATGAAAGGCAGGAAGGGAGTGAACCGAGACACTTCAACAACTATATGAAAAATTGAGTTTGGGATTGTTTTACACAGGGAAATCTTGGGAGTCCATCAAACCGGATCACTATCCTGTTGGCAGATAACAAAAGCTGGACTCAGAAAGCACTCAAAATGCTTTAGAAGATGTTGCCTTTAGCTATTGAAAGAATGGTCTTACTAGATTAATGACATTGTGACTCCTCAGATTTGAGGAGATCCTTCTAATCAGGTACAACTATGTTAAAATTCCTCTGTCATCCTTAAAAAAAAAATATTCCTTCTGTCTCAACCAAGATACCAAGTCTCTAATAGGATGGAGTCAGAGTAGCAGCAGATGGAAATTTAATGCTGTGATCAGATGATTTCATGCTTTCTTTCTAGCACTGAACACAGGAGAAGTATTTGAGATAAATGTTTTCTTTCTTCTTTACAGAGACATTTAAGACAAAACTTGGTTGGTATAACTGTGAAAAATTCATTGGTTTGATCAGCGGCAAACTGTCCTGTAGATGTATCCTGATACTGTAAGCACATCCCCAGGTTGCCCTGAGCTTTACTGCTTTTTATGATTGATTTAAACTTGAGTGACCGATGTAACATGTGCTGTACATAATGGGACTCAGCAAATCTTGTGGTCATTTTGTGACATGGTAACTTTCTATTCATAAATTTTGCTTCATATGCTAAGTTCAGTAGAGATAGAATTTTAAATGTTTTAAAACACTAACATCAATAGAGGTAGAACAGGGACTCCAAAAATCTCTGAAGTCACCTATTTCCCTGAATGAATATCCCATGACTACTTAATTTATCTTAACTCCTATGAATAAAGTGGAAGAGAAGTGTTATGTTTTTAAATAAAGAGCTGAAGTTTAGCAGGTAGCAGCAGGTGCACCACAAAACCAATGTAAAATTAAATAAAATACAGACCAATGACAGAACGGTGTGATTGTCAAGGATTCCTAAAGCGTCTTGTTTTGTCTACTCATATTTTTTTTTTTTCAGCTTCGGCAGATAACAAAATTGCAATTAAACCCCTTAGCAGCTGATGTTTACCGATTTTATTATCATGCTTATTGTAAGGGTTCCATACAAACACTTTGTTGCAATATCAATTTAGGATTGCAATCCTTGTTTTAGAATACATTTAAGTAATTAGCAGACCAAAGATCATATGAGAAGCCTGCAATCTTAATGGAAGAATTTTCTTGGTTTTATTACAGACGTGCAATGTCTTGTTTTCAATTCTTTGCTAAAAAAAAAAAAAAAAAAAAGGTTTTGTTTTCCTTTTTCTGCAAGCATGGTTCATTATTCAGTGACACTACCACCACATTCCTCATGACCTCAAAGGTTATAGTTCTGTTCTCCCACTTTTAAGGGACAGTAGTTTACTCTTTGTGTCATCAAATTAATTTCAGGATGTTAACTTTATGTCAACAAAAGTGTCCCAATTTATCCCAGATTGTTTGGACTGACAGGAGAAGGGTTTGTCTCACTACCTTGAGGTGTTAATATGAATATACTGGCAGGCTTTGGATCAGATGCTGGACTGATACAGATGAGGAAGTGTTTGCATAAGAAGTGTTTCTGCATGAACAGCTGTATTGGGTTTGTGTGTCAAGGTTTTAGTAGTGGGGGGGCAACAGGGGTGGCTTCTGTGAGAAGCTGCTAGAAGCTTCCCCTGTGTCCACTAAAGCCAATGCCAGCTGGCTCCAAGATGGACCTGCTGCTGGCCAAGGCTGAGCCCATCAGTGACAGTGGTAGCGCCTCTGGGATAACATACTTAAGAAGGAGGAAAGAAACTGCACATCAGTCAGGAGAGAGGAGTGAGAAAATGTGAGAGAAACAGCCCTGCAGACACCAAGGTTGGTGAAGAAGTAGACGGAGGAGGTGCTCCAGGCGCCAGAGCAGAGATTCCCCTGCAGCCCATGGTGAAGACCATGGTGAGGCAGGCTGTCCCCCTGCAGCCCATGGAGGTCCATGGTGGAGCAGATATCCACCTGCAGCCCATGGAGGACCCTACACCGGAACAGGTGGATGCCTGAAGGAGGCTGTGACCCCATGGGAACCCCACGCTGGACCAGGTTCCTGGCAGGATCTTTGGCCCCATGAAGAGAGGAGCCCATGCTGGAGCAGGTTTGCTGACAGGACTTATGACCCCATGGGGGACCCACTCTAGAGTAGTCTGTTCCTGAAGAACTGCACCCCATGGAAAGAACCCACACTGGAGAAATTTGTAGAGGACTGTCTCCCATGGGAGGGACCCCACATTGGAGTAGAAGAGTGTGAGGAGTCCTCCCCCTGAGGAGGAAAGAGTGGCAGAGACAACGTGTGATGAACTGAATGCGACCCCTATTCCCTGTCCCCCTGCGCTGCTCGGGGGGATGAGATAGAGAACTTGGGAGTAAAGTTAAGTCTGGGAAGAAGGGAGGGGTGGGGGGAAGGTGTTTTAAGATTTAGGTTTTTTTTTTTCTCATTACTGTACTCTGGTTTGATTGGTAATAAATTAAACTAACTTCCCCAAGTAGAGTCTGTTTTGCCCATGACACTAATTAGTGAGTGATCTCTCCCTGTCCTTGTCTCAACCCACAAGCCTTTTGTTATATTTTCTCTCCCCTGTCCAGCTGAGGAGGGGAGTGATAGAGGCTTTGGTGGGAACCTGGTGTCCAGCCAGGGTCAACCCCCCCAACAGTGCTCCTCTGCTTTGGCATAAATTATGTGCCTCTACTCCTCAAACTTTTTTGCTGTCCTTGGTGTTAGTCTTTGAGCTTATCTTGGTGTTAATCCTGACAGACAAATGAAGATGTAGGGCTTTGGTTCAGTGTTAGGCATCTCTATCTCTTTCTGACTTGAGCCATGAGTCAGTGAGGTATGGAGCAAGTATTTTGAGGCTGGAAGCCTTTGTGTAACATGTTATTTAGACACTTCTAGGAAAGTCCTATGAAGGTCCAAAGCAGAAATGCACTGTAGGTGCTGAGCGGTTGGCAACTCGCTGGTGATTATTGAGGAATAGGCAATACTGGAGAACTGAAACAACAGCCCACCAGAAAGGAAGAAATAATCACTTCAGAACGTCTGTTAGTGAAATTCAGCTCTGGACATTCAGCTACCCTGTATTTTGTGTTTAATATGAAAGTGTCAAAACTTCTCATAGAGTCACTGGTGAGTCATTTGCTCTATAGCCAGTAGAGCCCACAGGGTTATTGGACTAATGCTGCAGTAGATACGGCAGATTTATAGACATGTAAATCATTCTCTTGGTTCCATTAACTTGGAGGATGAGAGACACGGTCACCCAGAGCCAGCTGGGATGCCCAGAGGTATCTGGGGCTTCCCCCTGAGTTTGGCATATATGAAGCAGGACCTATGGAAGGCCCAGAAGTCTTCTCTGTTTGTGTCTGGTCACCAAGTGGGATGCCCTCATGTGTCTGAAGTGACACTAGACGCCTGAGTGCAGACAACTAAATTGTGGTCTAGACCTTTATTATGCAAGGAACTCAGAGCACTAGTGCACATGGACAAACCCATGTGTGCCACACATAAACATGTCTGTGCCAGCATTTGGGCTGAACTTCTTGAACTGAATCTTACCCGATACCTCTAAGGTCTTTCAGGTAGGGGGACACTTTGGTTCAATTCCCTTAAGGCGCAATTCAGGCCATAGATTTGAGTGCCATATTCTGAGAGAAAAGCCTGGGAATCTACCTGGGAGCTGTTGATTTGCAGAAAAAATTGCATATAGCTTGAGCCAGGGGGAAGGATGACAAGTTACTGATTCTGTAGTCCCCCAGATGTGACATGCCCCTTTAGGATGCGGGAAACTGCAGCTCAGTCCTCTGCTCCAATTAATTTATTAGAAGTGACTCAAGTTGGCACAGTCTGTTTTAAATACAAGTAGAAACAGTGTAGTGGGAATGCAGAAGTGAACTGGTATTTCTGATGAGCTGAAGGCAGATCAAAATACAGCCTGACTGAGTAATAAGACAGATCTGTACATAAAATATTGATTGATAGATTAATTGATGTGTTATGAGCACAGCCGTTGATATAAGTTCTCTCTTTTGGAACTATTTCTTTTTTTCTTTCTGCCAGCAAAACGTCTCATCTAATTATATCTACAGCAGAGATGCTGTATGCAATTTATCTACTTTAATGCTCTACATTTTTTTATATTTTCTTCCAGATAGATTATGGTGTATTATTTCCATATACGAACACTTGAAAATCCAGATTCCAGTCACAGTGTTTGCTGGGTAAATTTGGAGAAACTCCACTTGTATTCCTATAGTGACTCTGGATTTGCTTTGATGAAACTGGAACTTTTTCCATGTTTTTATTTTATTTATAGGAAAGAAAAATTTTTCATTCTTTTTTAATGTTAAAATGGACTAGATTTTTTTTGTCATAAAAGAAGAAAAGCACAAATTGATGGCTTTTTGCCTACGCTGCCCCACCAACTCCCTAAAGTGCTACTGTGTAATTATTTTTCAGAAAATGGCTTGTATTTTTTGTTGCTTGTGTTATGCAGTGTGTCTGTGCAGGCACAGCCCTGTTGCACCATCTTGTCTGAAAGGGGAAGAGAACATATTGATACATAAAACAGACTGCATCAGATTGCATAAAGGAATTCCACACAATGATGCTGACCTGCTTCTGTATCTCTTTTATCTTGGCAGTACCGAGGCACCACCTTTGCTGCGAGGTAATAAAAGACTCAGTGAGATCCAGACTGTTCTTTAATGAAAGATTCTCCTCTTGCCTGGTTATAAGATTTGGCTAATGCAGGAGGAGGCTACAGCCAGCAAGGTCTTTCACATGTAATGTATAATTGATGCAGGATTTGACTGGCAGCAAAGACTCATCTTCTATTTTTATCAGCCCTTTCCTCAATGTGGTCTCTCTCATCTGGTTTACAGTTTAATGATGAAGAGTCTTTTGAGCAAAATTCTTATTTTATTAATGAGATCTTGCTTGATTTGACAAAATAATAATTCTTTCTTTATAAAAGGCTGGTTGCTGCTTTTCGTTTCTGGCTGATCTGCCAATATGGATTTTTTTACTTATTAATGCTGCAAATCTGGAATTATTTATTTGCTACTGTGTACAATGTCAAAGCAGTAGATGAAGATTTTAACACACTTGAACTCACTTGTTCTTATTTGTCTATGTACTATTGGACTTCTTCCCATCAGATTTACACTGATGTCATTCAGAGTGAAAGGTATTAGCAACTTGATAGATTAGTCAGCTACTCAGTGTTAAGCCCTGAATGAGGAAACAATCATAATTTTCATTATTTAGTGATCTGAATACATATGTGAAATACTTTTTTAGAAAGTATCAATAGAGAATCAAACAATTAAAAGTAGCATCTCTAATAGTATCATTACATTAGATACATGTTAAAATTTCCCTGAAGCTACTAAATTTACAGGTGGACTTGAAAACAGGGAAACAAGAAGCAGTTATGCTCCCCAGCTTGGAATAAGAAATGAAGAGTATTGAGGCCACAACTGAAAACAGACTCTGTGTGCAAGCTCAGCCAAATAGGAGCTGTATGGGGACATTTGGGGAGATTTTGTTTCACTTGTTTACTGATGTTCATTTACTGCACAAGACAAACCCATGTTCAAGAACAATCTTGAGCTGAATATGCTGTTTCTGCTGTTCTATATTACAAAGAATCCTCTCCAGTTTTATCTGATGAGAAAGGATCCATATTTCAAAGGACTAAGTGAGTATCAGTAAAACAAATGAAAGTAACCTACCCACAGAGAAACAGTCTTCTGGTATGGGGACGTTCAGAAGGAAAACTGGGATGATCAGTCTCCTTATGGCCTACAAGGAAGACAGATTACCACTGTGGCATGAAAACATGTGGATGGACTGCTTACCACCTCTGAACAGGTAGTATGTGGGATGTTTTGGAGCAGCACTGCAAAATGCAGCATTTGAACTTTTGGAGAAAGTAGGAACTACTTTTGGGGGTAGAACAGAAGTTGTATGGGACAAAATTGTTAGGCAAAGGAAACCAAATTGGAGACACACAGTTTAAGACAAAGCCAGGCAAAGTTCCCCTTACTACTTTGACTAGCTCATCAATGAGTTTTTAGCTTTCAGAGAAATGCTGTATTACTGTTGGCTTTGTGATGGCAGTTATTTGGCCACAGCAAGGAGGAATCCAGGGGAAGCTGCTCTGGGAGGTCATCACAAATCAGGAAACACACTCCTTCTTGTGCAGCTTGGAGCAGCTCTTTATCTAACCTGGGAAGGCCTGTGGTAGAGGAGAAAAGGGTGAAAAGTGTGTGAATCTACATCAGGGTCCTGCATGCTGGGCCAGGAATTTGAGGGACATGGTGGACCAGGAATCAAGACACATTTTGCTATTTCAAGACCTGTGCATTGTCTCCTAAACAGCTATAGAGTAGCTTCATATGGATGGAGACCCTGATAATACAAACCCAATCTTCTTCAACAGACCTCTCTCCCTTGCAATGATTGGCAGATGAAATCCTGTGAAGAAGTCTTTTTCTCATGTTCTCCTTTCTTCCTCCAGAGATGTTTGATGGTTAGTCTTCAGGAGGTAAGAATACAGGTAAAAATACCTGCTCAGAGAGCACTTTTTACACCCTCCCTTGTTTGTTGCATCCAAGTTACAGAACAGGTTGCTTGAACTCCCACCAATTTATTACACTCAAAATCTTGTTGTTGTAGGCAGAAGCAACACATTTTGTATGCATAGTCAAGGACTTATTATTAGTCTAATTAAAGTCTTAACAGCCTAATCAGAGAATTATTATTATTCCAGTAACACTGATATTAGCACTTATAATGCAAATTATATACAGCTAAAGTGATCTGTACACAAACTTTCAGGTATTTACCCCATTTTCTGATGTTATCTTTACCTCTTCCACTACCCCTCTGGGTCCTTCAGCCAGAGGTGGAAGGTATAGGGAGTCATAAGCATCACGAATCCTTCACTGGGAAGAGCACAAAGCTGATGGCAACAGTTTCTTTCTCCTCCGTCTAAGATCTTCTTGGGGTCATTTGTATATGTTTACTAACATATTCTACACCTTGCTCTTTCTTCAGTTGTCTTCAAGCCCACACTGCATCTGAATTTACTATATGGGGTGCATGTGTTTTGCACATGTTGGATAGTTGTTCTTTGCTGCTGAGAACAGCACTGTGGAGAAGGACTTGGGGGCATGGGTGGATGAAAAGCTGGACATGTGCCTGCAATGTGAGCTCGCAGCCCAGAAAGCCAACCATATCCTGGGCTGCATCAAAAGAAGCGTGGCCAACAGGGCGAGGGAGGTGATTCTGCCCCTCTACACCGCTCTGGTGAGACCCTACCTGGAGTGCTGCATCCAGCTCTGGAGTCCTCAGCACAGGAAAGACATGGACCTGTTGGAGTGGGTCCAGAGGAGGGCCACAGAAATGGTCAGAGGGATGGAACACCTCTCCTGTGAAGGAAGGCTGAGAGAGTTGCAGTTGTTCAGCCTGGGGAAGAGAAGGCTCTGGGGAGACCTTATTGTGGCCTTTCAATACTTAAAGGGGGTTTATAAGAAAGATAGTGAAAGACTTTTTACCAAGGCCTGTAGTAACAGGACAAAGGGCAATAATTTTAAACTGAAAAAGGGTAGATTTAGATTGGATATATGGAAGAAAATTTTTTACAGTGAGGGTAGTGAGGCACTGGAACAGGTTTCCTAGAGAAGTTGTGGATGCCCCATCCCTGGAAGTGTTCAAGGTCAGGTTGGACAGGGCTTTGAGCAACTTGATCTAGTGAAAGATGTCTCTGCTCATGGCAAGAGGGCTGGAACTAGATGATCTTTGAAGGTCCATCCAACCCAAACCATTCTATGATTCTATGAAGCAGCAGGTGAGCTGGCACGGGCTCCTCTGCTCCAGGGGCTACCTGCAGTGCAGGCATCTCCTGCCTGCGTGCTGCAGGCACAACCTCTCTTTTGTCTTTCAATATGCTCAGGAGAGCCAGATTTAATTGCCAGTAATAAGAAGCCTAAGTTAAGCCAAGCAAAATAAATGAAAAAGCAGGTACAAGCTATTATTTCCTTCATTTCTTTGTCACTTGAACTGAGGGAGGGTGAACCCGCAAGCTGTTCTTGTTTTATATTCCTTCTCTTTTTATATAACTGAGCTCTGATTGCCTGATGTCTGATTAGCTCAGAGCAAGAGTAAGTAACTGGCGAGGAAGAATGGTTGCTACGGTGCCGGGTGCTAAAGCTATACAATTCCTTATCCTGAGTAAAGAGAGTGTTTTGTGTGGAGGTTTTTTTTTTTTTCCTTGGCTTTGTTTTGTTGGGTTTTTCTGTTTGTTTGTTTTGGTTTTTGTTTGTTTTTCTTTTTAATTCATGACTAGTTCACACACAAAACCACCTCCCATTTCTCTTGGTCACCATCTGCTTTTTCTCTGTTTCCCTTTTTCTTTCCTTCTCTGAACTCTCCTTCTCTGTTCTCCCTCAACACCTGTTTGGTTAAGTAGCCATTTCCCTAAAGTTTTGAGACACAAATATGAACTGACACTGCTAGTCCCCTGACAAAGGCATTTCTAATGCTTGAACAACTCCTGGCTGTAGAGCTAAAACAGAAAAAAATAATTTGTTTTTCCCCTTCTGACAGAGATTTCAGTCCCAAACCAGAGAGAGACTACATCGAAATAATTGTTCTGATGATTTAACATTTCAATAATAAGCATATTGATAGTAAAAAATATTATTTTATTCAACTTGCAGTGGTTTTATTTGCTATGACAGTTGTGCTAAAGAGTTGTTCTGAAACAGCAGCCCCTGATCCTGGTGTATTTTTTCCAAAAGACTGATATTTATAATAGCTGGGATTCTGTCTTCTTCTCTTTCTCTTTATGCTAAAAAGTGTGTTATCTCTTTGCTCAGAGAGTGGGCACAATCCATTCTGCTTATTAATGCAAAGTAACCTGGGGTGATGAAAATAAATGCATGACCAGATAATTAAGTTTATTAGCTCTGATCACAAGCATTAAGACCTCATCCTCTGATATTTATTTAAATAAGAACACGTCCTGTAAATAGCCATTACTCCACTGATGTGAAAGGGTTCGTATCAGGTGAGAAGAAGGAGGAATATAGCTGGAATTACTTCCAGTTAGATATGACCAAGAATGACAAAGAACATTGAGGTCCAAAAGTTTTGGTCCTTGCTGCTTTGGCTAAAAGTTGGTGAATGCAAAAGGTACTGGGCAGCCATCTTTGTGCCCTGATCTTTAACATGTGAAGAATTGTCAGGCTGAGTAAGCACCGAGATACTTATACTGTCCAGAGATGAGTATGTGCCAGCTAAAAGTCTGTGGTCTGACTTTGCGTTCTGTTTGCATCTGAAGCTCGTTTACCCAGCAAAGTGAAAGTAGCCTTGGCTTCTTTCAAGCCTTAGTTTCCAGAGTTGCCACCAATCAAGGTGACATCTCTTAAAAGCCACCTCAGTTTGGAAGAATGGCTTCTGGGTGTTAGAGATGTGTGAATGCCTTTTTGAAAACATGGAGCAGCCAAATGTCCATCCCTGCTTACTGTTGCAGGGATGATTCCACGTGCTCCTTGGTCAAGAGTGTCACCAAACTGCTAGGTCTCTGTTTGCAGCAGTTATAAAGTGGTACATCGGGTGCACATACAAAAAGGATTTGCTGTTCACATTGGGCAGTTTCTCAGCACATCTGCAGATGAGGTTGCTCAAGCGCATTACAAGACACCTAACGTATCCCGTTTTGGGAAAGATGGTCTATTGCCTAAAGAATTAGACTATCTGGTACTTTAAATGCCTAAAATATCCTTAGTTTTAAACAAAGAAAACTTGGCTATACTCAAAAGAAAAGAAAAGGAAAGAAAAGAAAAAAGAAGAAAAGAAAAGAGAAAAAAGGAGAGGAGAGGAGAGGAGAGGAGAGGAGAGGAGAGGAGAGGAGAGGAGAGGAGAGGAGAGGAAGGAAAGGAAAGGAAAGGAAAGGAAAGGAAAGGAAAGGAAAGGAAAGGAAAGGAAAGGAAAGGAAAGGAAAGGAAAGGAAAGGAAAGGAAAGGAAAGGAAAGGAAAGGAAAGGAAAGGAAAGGAAAGGAAAGGAAAGGAAAGGAAAGGAAAGGAAAGGAAAGGAAAGGAAAGGAAAGGAAAGGAAAGGAAAGGAAAGGAAAGGAAAGGAAAGGAGGAAGGAAAAAGGAAAGCAGAAAGGGGAAACGGGAAAGCAGAAAGGGGAAAGGGGAAAGGGGAAGGAAAAAGCTGTGTTTGTTCTTTGATGTTTCCTACAATGTGTATGTGCTTTCAGGCCAGGTATGTCACTCACACATATTGAGTGTCTTGGTCTCTCATTCACTGAGAAAGAACAATGAACATGTGTGAAATCTTTTTTTTGTTTTCTTTCTTTTTTCTTTTTTCTTCCCCCCCCCTCCCGAGTTGTTATTTTTATTGCTTCAGTGCTTAGAATATCCTGCAAAGCCAGGGATTTGGTGGGTCAAATGCAGCTTAAATGAGTAAGTAAATACTTTCCTGATCCCAGAGAAACCACAATCTAAACATTAAAGGCAGGTAACAAAAAGTAGGAGAGGACAACAGACTCTAGATCATGTCGGTACTTTCCACTTCCCAGCTCCAACTGTGCCGCTTAACTTGCTCTCAACAACCTGATATTTCGTATAGTTTTCTCCCTTCTTGATTTCACTTGTAGTGGTTTATATCGAGCTTTGCTTTTACTACTGTAATCTGTATTGTTTATGCTATCTTCATTTTCTGTCAGCATGGCTTTCCTATTCCTGCTTTGTTGTACTGTATTGCCACATAAATAACTAAGGAGGAAGCAGCTGTAGCAAAAACTGAGCTGTGCTGGGTTTTATAAATTTCTCTTGCAAAAATTAGAAATCATTTGACAT
Organism: Theristicus caerulescens; assembly: GCA_020745775.1. Classification (NCBI taxonomy): domain Eukaryota; kingdom Metazoa; phylum Chordata; class Aves; order Pelecaniformes; family Threskiornithidae; genus Theristicus; species Theristicus caerulescens. Next base: position 119,848,694 of record CM036559.1, on the reverse strand, counting down.
AAATTATTTTTCTGGAGGAAAATCCTGACATGAAAGTGAGTCTTGCTAGTGCCTGGAAGGGAACAGAAACAGGCACAAAATTTGGTGCTATTCTGCCAGAAACGTATTTTCCATTAATTTCTGGAAGGTTAAAGCACATAGTCAAACATCTCATCACAGATGCAGATTTCTTTATCCTAGAAATGAAAGGACAAAAAATATAACACAAACCAAAATCAGGCACCAGGTGAAACAAAACCAGCCAAAAATCAACATGAAGCCAAGCTTTTATCACACCATTGTGAAAGACATACTCAAATAACTCATGGTAAATTACTGTGAATTAATCACCACTTTACTGAAGATACATTGCACAGTCATTCTCTAGGGTTCAGTTCTATAACATGCTTTTATAGGAAAGCTTGGTGTTTCTGAGAGAGTACTCGTTTCTCATGAGAAATCACTGGGATAGATATCAGTGAGTGACTGAGCTGCTTTTGTTTAGCATTTTCAATACTCAAGCATTATGATTATAGCAGAGAAGTGCAGTACTTCAGAAAGCAAAGGGGATATTAAATGGTGAGAAAAGTGGAAGAAATGATGGGCCACCCGATGTATACACTTGACAGTACATTGTTGAGCTTTGTCAATTGTTACGAAAGGCAGAGGAGTGAATTTGAAGGAAATATGTGTCTGGGTCTGAGATATATACTTGAACAGGAACAGGTCTGGGATTGTAACCTGTCTTGATGGTGAGCTGTACCTGGGTCACTCAGAGTTTGTACCACCAGACTGGACCATTCACTTTCCTCCACTGACACAAATGAGGTATGTCCAAGGGGGAGCATTGTGCACTTCCAGTGACTTCCAATTCATCCCGATTGAGGTCTCTCTCACTGCAACAGCCCTCTGCTGGACCTCGTTAATTAAGCAGAATGGCCTCCACCATCCAGTATTTAAGATACTCATCTGGATCAGCCCCTAGGTCTGTCAGATAAATTGTAATTCTCATTTATTGGTCGCTATCTTTTGTGGAAATATTACAATATTACTTTAAATACCACAAGGTGGACATAAAATGGGCAGCAGGGCTGCAAACAAAAAGTATTAACAAGCCACAAGTTATACCAGGAGGTATAACTATACAACTCCCTGAAAGTCCTGCCTTGATTTAACAGAGGTGGTTACAAAGAATTATTGTTCAGGATGTGCCTCGTGTTTATTTCCTCGTTAATGCTCTCCAGTTGCTGATTTGATTTTTATCATTCTATGCTTGTCTTTAGAAAATGAGTAAGTTGGAGCATAAAGTAGGAAGTGCTGCACAAAACTCCCCAAATGCTTACAGCCTACAAAAACCAAAAAAGCCCAGTTTCTGTAGTAATTCTGCATGCAATGTCAGCTTGTGCATTTTGAAACACACGGATGGAAGTCTGGTCCAATTAAGGCCACTGAGAATTTTTGCTGTAGAGTTCAGGGGCCAAAATATTGCTCCAAGTGTTTGACATACAGGCTGTGGAGTTCATACTTCTTGAGCCAGGAATACTGTTCTTTAAAAACTGATTACAAAACATCTTGCAAACCTAGAATATCTGTGTATATATTATTAATTTTTGTGAGACAAATATGAGATAAATGAGGTAAATAATGGTAGTGAGTTTTGAGTGAATAAATAATCAGCTTTTTTCAGCTAATCGATATCCCACCATTAAAAAAGTATGTTCTGAATATCCTCTGCATAAATAAGAAATTGAAAAGATACATCTGTTAAATCTAAGTTAGACGTTATTTGTTTTTTGCTTGGCTTTTTTCCCTAGGAAATGAATGAAGAGGTGTGATCCATCTTCTTTCAGCAGAAACATAAGTGAGAGGATTTGATTGGGTCCACAGAGAGATCAAACACAAAAAAGGTAATAAAGGGAGAACAATTGGAAGAAGCTGAATGAGTCACAGAGCAGTGCAGAATGATTTCCTTAATCTGCACCATGTGTTTCTGCTAAATAACTCCTTATTTTGCCTTTTATGATACTGTGACAGGTCTTAAACTGTTCGTCTCTTTTTTTCAGATTGTATCCTAGCTATAGGAAATGTGTCAGGATACACAGCTACTGCAAATGCAGCTGCTGCATATTTAATGTCTCTTACCAGCTCCAATCACATATGTGTGCTCTAGACATGAAAATAATCTTACTAATTTCAATTATACTTGCATACAGAAAGATAAGCAGACACAGTCATGCATTGTGGGATGGACTGTTTTTGCCAAATATCTAGAAGCAAAGTGAGAAGATGAATATTTTCCAAGATATTTTACTGGGAGCTTTCACTCTAGTTTTTTTCATGTCTTTAAAATATTAATTTTAATATTACAGTGACATAAGAAAAAACCAGATCTTTATCTTTTTGGACTAACTTATTTAATACTAGTTTCTGTATTGCAAGTACATGTATTGAGCTATTACTCTTGCATTAACAGAAATGTGTCATTTTCTGTAGTATTTATTAGGTAGAGATGTATGAGGAGTTTCAGCTGCTAGCTATAGAAACTGCAGCTGCTTGCTGCTCAAATTTCAGTGTGCACTGGCCAGAAGGTGGTGCTTTCAACCATAGATGTGCAAATTGGGAAAGAAAATATGAATATGAGCTGTGTGAACACTTTTCTGCAGTGAATAATAGAGGAAAACAGAGAATTCTGTGAGTTTTGCTAAGTCAAATACCGTCTAATAAGAGGCCCCCACAGTCCAGAAAGAAGCAAGTGTAAAATGGAATCTTTTTTCCTACTTAACACTTTTGTTCACCTTACCGTCTAAATCAGATTTTTCTTCCTGATTGCAGCACAGAGGTAATGCAGCTTGGAAAGAAAGAGCAACAGCTTGTTCTGCCTGTATGAGCACAGGGACTTTCACCTGACTGCAGAATCCCGGTCGTCATGCTGTTACCCAAGTTTGGTTTCAGCATTGAAAGAGAAGAAAGCAAACTAAAGTGTGTGTGTCCCCTTGCCTTGAAATAGTTTCAGTTTTTGAACACCTGCTTTGCCTTCTCCTGATGGTCCTTAAAACAACAACAGAAGAAAAGGTGTTTGCTGTTATTTTGAAATGTGTAGATTGCATGAGGAAGAAGTGGAAAGAAGTGACAAGTTTGACCTTGCAAAAAGTTTAGCTTTCTGTGTAGCCAGAAGAATAAGGAGAAACCTTCTAGAGACAGATTCTGAATAGCTGGCACTATAGGATTACATGCGTGCCTGTGCCTCCAGGTTCTCGTTAGACACATATGTACTGCTGTTCTGCTGCCCTCCAACGACTTTGGCAGATCTTAGGGAACTCCCTCATGGTTTAAAGCTCTGTTGCTCAATTCCTGCACCTTCCCTACATCTACAACTGTATCATTTCACCTCTGACTAGTTTTATTGTCCTCAACAGGGTTATTTGCATATCTAATGTTTATTAAGATACTTACCTAAATGTTTGCAAATTCAAGCCATGAAAATTATCTTCTAAAGGTTTGATTTGAAATTACACTCCTTTGATTAGAACTGTGCTCTTAGCCTTTAATAAATCTCATTGAGTTGCTTGACCTCTAGATGATCATCCTAATTATCAGCTCTCTTTTCATGTTAATTAAAGATTTGATGGAAGGTTTGAAGTAACGGTGAAACAGAAATAAAGAAGTTCATAACACAATCCAGGCCAATATTTTTGGTGAATGTTGACTGTATTAATAACAATGAAGCAAAAGGTTACGTACACATAGGTGTTTTGTTTATCTTGATCAATCAAGCAGTGTTCCTGGAAAAAAAAACACATGCATTTTAGTATCAGTAGCTAGTATTTCTTCAGACTTCAACACAATTAACTTTCTGTTCCAGTTTTTGAAAATGTCTTTACATGAGGTCTTTAGTTGTGTTCTTAATGAACACGTTAAGGTTTTTAGTTCTGTTGATTGAAGCAAATTAATTTTGGACTTTGCTAATTGGGGACAACTGTCAAATTCTTCTCCTGGAATGAAATGAAAACTAATAAAGATATGATATCTTTAGAAATGTTTGAAGGTTCTTAATCCTCAGGGTTCTTGTGTCATTTTCCTCAGATATTCTTGTGGAGGGAATTTTTTCCTTTCTCCCCATACAGAAAGTTAGTACAAGTCTTACATAGTAATTAAACACTGCTTAAAAAAACCTTTGGTATATAAATGGTGTATATTTTGCTTAGAGTGAATAGTAACCCACTGGTCTAGTCACAAAGTCCTTTCTCTGACATTCTTTTCAGGGGATTTTTTTGCCTTTGTAAGGGCTTCAGACTGAGATATATGGTAATAGAAACTTTGGCATTTTCTATTAGTATGGATAAAGAGATTATTGCTATAAAGAGATAGAAAGCTAAACAATGTTATCACTTTCTGAAGATTATATAGTTTATTAAATTTATCTAATCCTTATTAATTCCACACCTAGAGGATTTAAATTGATGGGATACTTTGAAATAGACTTTGGATACAAGATGAATTGGGCTATGTCTGTTCTTTATCCAGAATAGGCCCAAAAACCTCTTTGGGGAAGATTCCTTATCTTTCCATTTGTATTTGCACGTACCTACCTGGGACTATTAATAAATAAATAAAAACCCCATAGAATTTACGTAGTAAGAGAAGCCAAATGCAGTCAAATCCACACTCTGGATGAAATGAGACTTGCTAAGCCATTGCTGTGTAACAAAACTTAAGGCACAAATGCCACACTAACTGTGCCTAATAGAGCTCTATTCCCCATTCTCTTGTTAAAACTGCACCTGTTTATAAGAGCTAGCTCAGTCCTAGGGAAGGGTTACTCATTCTTCGTCTTCTTCCTCGTCACTGTCATACTTCATGCTGCAAAGCCTGGAAAAACAAAGGTCTCCAGAGGCTGGCATGGAGATATTTCTGTCTCGTGTACAAAGAGCACTGTAAACACATTCAGTCTTTTCCCTGTCCAAGCAGGGTGACCCTATCTTCTGCCTACATTCAGAGGAAGGTACTAGCTCCTTTACAGGGTGATTAAGCCCAGCCAAACTCATCTTACAGAAAGGCCTTTTTCTTTTCATTGCCTATAGTAAACACTGAGAATGAACTTTTATTCCCTGTGTTAGCAGAGCACTTCTAATCACAGGATGAAATTCAGTGCGCGAGCTCAGAAGCAGGCTGTATAGAAAGCATCAGGAACACATCAGAAGCCAGTAAACTAAACCAATTTACACTAGCAGAGATCAAGCCCAGTATGTCTGGCATGGTCTGGTGAATACAGCTGATGAATGGGGCAGCCATTTTAATGATTTCAGTAGAGTTGCTCTAGGATTTCCAACAGAACATTTTTTTTCATCAGAAAATTACCTTTTGATCAAAACCAACTCTTTTCTTAGGAATTTGTCCATCCAGGTGAAATTCTGAGCTAAGAACCAGAAAATGTTCTCAAAATGGAAAAAAAGTAAGTGTTTTGGGGGCTTTGTTTTTTGTTGGGTTTTTTTTTGTTTGTTCGGGTTTTTTTCCAGAATGCATTTTCTTTAGAGATGTGTTCTTGTATTACAAATGTTATACTTTAAGCACAGAAATTAAATAAAAAATCAGCTTTTTCAGGGTGCAGGCTTCTGAGTGATTAATTGAATTTTTACTAGTACTTTTTTCTTTTTTCTGGGAAATATTGAATTACCTTTGTTTTTATTAAGAACATGAATGGATACAGCTTTCACTGTCATGAGCCTTTCCATGAAATAAAAATCTGAGATCTTGCACAGCCCTGTTACTCTTGCTCCCAGAAGTGAGGCTGACGCAGACAAGGGCTCTCTCAGGGCATATCTGCACAGATGGGAACAGACAGACTCAGTCTGCCTTTGCTCCATGGCCATATTGGCACAGAGCTGTTTTCCTCAAGATAAGCTTTCGAATCGGGACGGTGGGGCAGTAAGCTGCTGAGCATAATCTTGGGAGTTCCCAGCTTGCCCTGCTGTATTTATATAGGCAGGCCAAATCCTGCATCCCAGGTTTCCAAGCAGATGTGTCATGAACGAAATGAGTGGTGAGAACTGGGGATGAGGTGTAGCGGGATGGCAACAGGGCATGGGAAGGAGGAAAAGGAAATTTATACAATGTTGATATTGTTTGACGGTGCCTGAAAAGGTTAAGAATGCTCATGGGAAGGAGCAGAGCTTGTTTTGGTTTTGGTTTTCTGTTTTGGTTTTCTGTTTTTGTTCTTTTTCCTCTGACAGCAAGTGTTGGGAGCTGAGATTATTTTTGTGAAAAGGCGAAAATATCTAAATGGGTTAGTAGTTTATGTGGGAGTTACTGGAGGTACCTGAAGGGACACTTTGCATTGCACACTTCCCAGGGGACAGGTATCACCAGTTCTCCCGTGGCCTGACAGGGATGATCTTTATGGATCAGCATCTCTTATAGCCAGCTTTTGCAAAGCCCTGTAGTGTAAAATGGATCCAGTTTGTCCTCTGCCTTAATGAGCAGCCCCTTTCCTTTTTCTCAGCATTTGTTAAATGCTACCGGTCAGCTCCCTGCTGTAATAGATGTGCTGTGGGAAAAAGCAGACATAATCCCCACTGCAAAGAGTTTGGGATCTAAATAATCTGCTTCAGTTTATCAGGCTCTGAGTGTGATAGCAACATAATCATCAGCAGCTGAGTAGCTCAGCGATGGTTATCAGCAGATGTTCATCCTTAGCCTTGTGGGATTGAACACTAAATGATTAATAATTCCCATTTTAAAGTAAAACACATTAACTGAGAAATCAGGATTTGCTTAGCTTTTGCTGAGCATTAGTGTAACTGAGATAAAAATAAATAAATAAAGTTACAGTGCTGCAAGGCAAAGGTTAGCTATGATTCTATTCCTTATTTACTGAGGATAAAGGATATTCTTTGGAGAAAATTCAGAGAAAATAGGAATGTGAATTTAAAACTAGCTTGAATGATGGAAGTGGCCATTAGATTGGACCCAGGTAAAAGGATTATCCTTAAATACTAGATCGAGGCAGAAGGCTGGCAGTTGTTCTTATCAAATGTATTTAGCTCCTGGAAAGTTGTTTATTTGGTGCAATCAGTGCAAATTGATATAATCTCTTTTACAGTAAAGTATTCACCAATGAACATCATATGAAATTACCTAAGGAATTAGTGAGGGGACAGGACAAGTGATGAAAGACATTTTTTTGCACAGTAGGAGTAGGGAAGCATATTTATCCCTCTGTAAGGACAGCCAGGAGGTAGTCCATTGTTTCATAGTACATACTTGCCTGAATGGTGAACCATATAATGTATTTAAAAGTGTTGATGGAATATTAATATAAAGTTAAGGCTGCCCTTGTCAGGAAATATGATCATTCATTCTTTATTTTGTCACCATGTCCCCAGACTAGAGCCACATGCTGATGGGACTGGTACAGATTCAATGAAGCCATCTTGCCTTTCCTCAAAGCTCACACATGAACATATCACCTCTCCATAGAGCTTGCTATCTTGTGCCCAACACCTGTTGATGTGGCTCCACCACTGCTGGCTGGAGCTGCCATTGTAATGTCTGCTTGCGGAAATCCATACAAACATTTCTTCAGTGATGTATGGCAATAACAGATGGATTACACTTGGTCAGATGAAAGGCACACTTGACTCAGCATCACGTCTGACACCCAGACTGCTACTCTTTACTGTTTTGCCATATAGGCACCATGGTACTACCAATGGAGACCCTGGCAAGTTTAAGAGTGACTACAGGATTTTTGGGGATAGGTGAAGGGCATAGAAACCCAGGTATAGATCAGCTCTGACCTTCATGCCTGGTGTTGCCAGAAGATCTGTTCGGCTTCTTGACTGTGGAATCGTCTCCAAAAATGAGTGTTGCTGGGAAGAGGCAGAATCCACCTGATGAAGTGCAGCAAGAACAACTTTGCCAACAGGCCTGTTAATTTACTGAGGAAAGCTTAAATTAGCTTTGCTGGAAGACAGACATAAAAGCTTAAGCAGGAGAACAGGGGGAAAATTGTGCATGGGAAGGCATGACTTCGTAGTCTCTCATATTCTTCTGGAGAAAATGAGGTGAGCAGAAGCCCACTTGAAATACCTTTACATAAGTGCACGCAGTATGGGAAAGACATGGAAGGAATTATAAATCCCTGAGCAGCTGCAGGGCTATGATATTGCTGGGATTATGGAGCTACGGTGAAGTAGTTTGCACAACTGGAGTGCTGTGACAGGTGTATAGAGTCTCTTTAGGAAGGACAGACAAAGACAAAGGGCAAGATCTTGTACTTCCAAAAAGAAGCAGCTCAGATGCATGGAGCTTCTGCATCACATTCAAACGGGAGGCCAACAAGAGGATGTCATGGTGGGTGTCTGCTACAAACCACCTGATCAAGAGAAAGAGGAGGAGAATGAAGTCTTCTTTAACAATTGGAAGAAGTTTTGATTGCAATTATGATTGCAGTCTTTGGTTCTCATGAGGAATATTAGCCACTCTAACATATTCTGGAAAGCAATATATTGGGATGCCAGAAATTTAGATTTCTGGAGTGTGTAATAGTTTCTACTCAGGTCTTGAATGGTCTGACTATGATATGTTTTCTGACGGACCTGTAGGTCACAATGAGGAAGAATTAAGACAGAAAATCAGAGGCAGCCCTGGCTGTACTGACCATGACATGCTGGAGTTTTAGATCCTGAGGGAAGGAAAGAAGTTGAGTACAAAACTAAAGACTCTGAACTTAAGAGTGTGAACTTCAGCTTGATTGGGTATGTGATGGACATGACATCATGCTATACTATTTTGAAGGGGAAAGGGACCAAGGAGAGCAGACTGACCTTCAAGGACAACTTATCCTGAGGTCCATTACAGTGTGCAGGAAGTCAAGCAGCTATGGCAAAAGGCCAGCTTGGCAGAAGGGAGAATACCTCTTTGAACTCAAACACACACACACACACAAAAGTGTACAGAAGATGGTCGGTCCAGGAGGAGTATGCAAAAATGTGCCTGAGAGTACAGAAATAGAGTTAGGAAGGCCAAAGCTCAAGGAGTTGAAAATAACAAGTGATCTGAAGAGCAACAAGAAGAGCTTCTATGCATACATGGGCAGTGAAAGGGAGGCTACAGAACATGTGGATCCACTGTTTAGTGGGACAGGGGACCTACTGACAAAAGACGTGGAAAAGTCCAAGGCACTCAATGGTTTTGTCACCTCCATTTACAATGGGAAGACTTGTGTGCCTGGCGGTATAGTCTAAGGAACTGAAGCATTCCTTACAGTAGAGTAATATTAAGTTTTCACAAGTGGATGCAGACTTTGGATCTCAACAATTTTGGAGAGCCTATCTGGGGAGTTTTTGAATTTTCAGATGTTACTGAACACTTCCTCTGAATATGGCCATTTTTAGTTGCTGCAAATCAATAACATTTTAACAAAAAGTTGATCTTGGATTTATTTTCTGATAACTTCCATTTTTTCTAATATAAATATATTATATTCTCTATTATCATTTTCCTGTCTTCTCCAACTCAGTCATTCTGTTAATTTACTAATTCCCTAGTATTCTGCAGCCCTATTGTCTGTGTCAACAGGTTGGTATTTTATAAGATTTATTACAAATATGAAACTTATTCAAAGAAATAAAATACTTCAGCCTCTGAGCTCTGGCATTAGCTATGACTTTCTTCATGGTTTATTTTGTTGTTTCTCTTAAGTGATAATTGCCTCTGTTATCTTTATTTACCTCTTGGTCCCTTGGGAACTCATTTGATTTATTGGAAAATAAATCTCAGTCTTGAGTTAAGCTTCAAGCAGTAACATTATAAAAACAATCTGGATAAAAGAAAGCCAGACACCAGAACTTTTTCTAGCAGGCCCTAATTGACTATACCTTCTCATTTTGTTGCTTTCTTATTTGCACCATTAAAAATGTTTACACAAACATGAAGTTTTCCTTCAAGCATGGGAAGGTTGTTTTTTTTTTAAGTACTACACAATTATTTCTAAGTTATACACTCATCGAATTAAGAAGTACTGCTTTAAGAGCCTAAGTTTTCGAAACGTACTATATCTTACCGATAAGCCTAAACTAATTAATAAGCTGAACTGTTCACTTTTAGCCAGCTACATAAATGGTATACACTGAATCCAAGGCCTATTGAATCTCTTGTAATTATATGGCAAAACCTCCACAAATATACTGAACAACTAACACCTGAATTATATTGAAAATTTTGTTAATTTTAATCACACATTTTCTTCCTAGGACAATATTGGAACTGGTGGAAGTTGATAACACAGTGGATTTTTTATGCATTAGGGAAATGTTAAAAGTAAAAATGCACACTTCTAGGATAGAAATATTTGTGCTGAAGGTATTTGTGGGGAAAGAATATCCTGGAAAGAAAGATTTCAAGTAAATTTCAAACAGAGTGTCAATGACTATTTGGAATGTTGTACTATATCTAGGAAAACCTAATGAGTTTGTTTTTTTTAAGGAAAATCAAAGGTTTCTATATGCTTATTTTGATGTATGGTTAATTTACAAGCACTGGATTAAGATTTTGTACAATTTTTGTTGTTTTTTCCCCCCATGCACATGCTCAAAATGTATTAGTAAGACAGATAGCATTGTTCTTTGGAGGCCACTGTGGTCCATCAGGTACATAATTCATATTTTGTGCTATATAAATACATAATTGTGTTTTCTGCAGTGAATGATAAAGGATCCAAGTTTTCTCTCCTTTTATTAGCTTTACATAAGCATTAGGGACATCACTCCAGAGACAAAGGGGAGGGAACACAAAGCCTGCTTTTAGATAAATGATGTACATTTTAACCTCTGTCTCTTTCTATATTTATTACAGACAAAACCCAACAACAGAAGAGAATATTTTCAAGGCTGTGAAGTGCAGCACTTAAGAGCTAGAAAATGCCAGAATTAAGATTGCACTATGGGTTTTATATACACGTGCTTTCTCCCTCACCCATAGGACTCATGCCTCAACCAGTTCCTCAAATCCTTCTGTGAATACAGGAATATTAATCCTCTCATCATCTTGGCTACTGACGTCATCACTGTGATATCCATGGGCTTCAGAAATATGAATTAATTCATTCCCACAGTACCTTCATGGAAGGAGGTTATTTCACAATGTTGCAGTTGAAGATCTGCTGCATAAAATAAGCAAGGACCAAGTTTTCACTAATTTGGGTTAAATGATTAGAGGCCCTGAGGTCTTGTCCTTCTGCCCCCCAGCAGAGTACTTAGCACTATATAATATCCAGTATGGTCAAGAACAGCTCCCATCATCTTTCAATGCAGCTGTGAAGGATTAACATCTCTGCAAATTAGACCCTTGAGCACCAATTTAGAATCCCAGAAAACAATCCAATGTTTCTCTTAACCACCTGGCTCTCGATTTCCTTTTAGGCAGATTATCCTCTTTCCCTTCCTTGCTCTCAAGCCCATTTTATCAGGCCAAAGATCCCTAGTCAGATGTACAACAAGCACATCATTGATCAAAATTCACTATCAGATCCTATACCAAAACACAGGGATTCTAGGCTGCTCAGAGAAAGAACTGCATTTTTAACTTGGTTAGAGACAACATCTTTTCCCTTGGCAACAATGGATTTTTTTCCAGCTGGAACCTTCTGCAGAAATATTGAACCTGAGTCAGCCCTTAAGCATGGAAAATTCCAGCACCCAGGGCTGTGCCTGCCTGCATTACTTACCCTTTGACCTGCGGGCTTAGCTAATAGCTAATACCTGGGCCTTTTCTGGGCTGTTTCTCAGAGAAAAAAATTGATGTTATTAGTCAGGTATTCTTTAAGTTTCATTCTGTTTATCTGCATATGAAATCATTTTTTTTCTGAACACTGCTGTGAAGGGAAGAGGGAGTGGTGAAGAACGTTCAGCCTCTTTTTTTTAATCTGTGTGTTTGGAAAGCAGTTTTTCCTCCTGCAGTCTGCAAGCTTGTCTTTCCAGTAAACGCTGCCTCAGAGATCTTTCTGTTTTCATTGTCAGTGCAGGACTATTGACCTTCCTTCCTGCTGGCTTTCTGTGTCTCTTGAACACCACCATGGCTGCTGTCAGTCACACTCTTCGACTCTAAGCAACTACCCATTTCTGGTTGTAAAGTAAACTTCATTATGTCAAGTGATGACCTATGGACTTGTGGGTGCTGGACTGTAGCTTGAGTCAAAAAAAAAAGACTCATCTTGCCTGACTTTAGAAGGCTACACCTGAATTAGTAAACCTAGGATCCCTTTGCAATTTACAGAGCAAAACGGGTATTTCTGGAAGGCAATTCATTGGTTTTATTGTATATATTTACTTTAGGATGAAATGAAGCACTTCATAAAAATGTTTATTTTTCCCTATTAGCTATAAAGATAATTTAAATAATCACATCAGAGTTGGTCAAATGAGTATATTTGGTCAGATGAATGTCACATATCATACTAAGAAACAAAATCTTGCTCTGGATATGTCCTGGTGGAATGGACTACAGCTCAATTCCTTCCCTTTTCCTATATGTTAAGATAAAAAATGGGGGTTTTCCTCTGAATCTGGAGCTCTGCTCAAACCTACACCTGAGCATGTGTGCATCTTGACCAATGGACAAGTTTATATTGGGATCTGCACCTGAAAGGAAGCCAAATCCCCAAAGACAACCCCTTAGCTTTGTTATGCAAACTACTGCTTTGGCTGGTGGCTTCCTATTGTTTCCAGTTACTATGAAATGAAAAGCATCCCACTTCTCATTAATTAACATGAATTAAAGGGTCCTATCATTTCTATGTGCTTTATCAAGGTCCATGATTGACATCAGTAATTATTATCTTCTACCATAAGAAAGAGTTTTTAATTTGAGGTCTGGAGTTGCCGTGTGGGTTGTTTTGTGTTTGTTTTTTAAACAGTTCAACATTCTTCAAAAGAAAAAAAAAATCCAGCATGAGTGCAATATTATCATAGTGCTGGCATCGTCCAAGCAAGAGTCCTTATGGTTTTAAATGGAAAACATCTGCAAACAAGGTATGCCTCACAAATGGTTCTTGGCTTTGAAAGTTATCTTCCCTCTTGGTCTGGGTAAGGGCAAAATTTCTTGTTTTGCACAACTTTGGCTAGGTTGCTGGGCTGGCAATGCATACTTCAGGTTTTTTGTCTGTTATGCTTGTCAGATGGAGTTGCACTCTCACTGGTGCACTGACACGGGGAGAAAGGTCAGACTATTTTTAATTTTTGTATGCTTCTGGTGTAAGGTTAGTGTATAGTAGCTCTGCATGCATCTATGAAAACTGAAGGAAACAATTCTTTCAGATGGTTGAGGACATATTTTCATGCAGATGAGTGCAAAGTTTTTCTTCTTTTGCTTGTCTTCTGGGTTTTTATTAATGGGATTATAGAAGGTGTATTGGCCAAAGGTCATTCATCTTTCTGCCACTCTCCTTTTCAGATGCAGAACATATTTATTTCACTTTCAGGACTAAGAGCTTCTGAGTGAACCTGAGAGTCAGTGACCAGGAAAAGGGCAGCACAGAAGGGAGCTGCAAAATTGAAGTTGTAGGATTAGCAAAGCAACAGCTGACATTAACAGTGAGTCAATGAGCTGTATGCGAATTCAGATAAAATCTAACTGTTGACAAAAGAACTAAGAGCAGGGAGATATTTGGAAACCCAATTTGAGATTTAGCCACATGTCATATCAACCACTACACCTTCATAAGAGATCTGATTCCAATTTCCAGATGTCTATCTATCACTCTTTCTCTGGCTAACTATGCAGGAGTTTATTGTGGCCTTGCTTGCATGTCATAGAATCATAGAATCATAGAATTGTTAAGGTCGGAAAAGACCCTTAAGATCATCAAGTCCAACCGTTAACCTATCACTGCCAAGTCCACCACTAAATCATGTCCTCAAGCACTACGTCTACCCGTCTTTTAAATACCTCCAGGGATGGGGACTCAACCACTTCCCTGGGAAGCCTGTTCCAGTGCCTAACTACCCTTTCACTGAAGAAGTTTTTCCTAATATCCAACCTAAACCTGTCCTGGTGCAACTTGAGGTCATTTCCTCTTGTCCTCTCTCTTGTTACTTGGGAGAAGAGACCGACCCCCACCTCGCTACAACCTCCTTTCAGGTAGCTGTAGAGACTGATACGGTCTTCCCACAGCCTCCGCTTCTCCAGGCTAAATAACCCCAGCTCCCTCAGCCGCTCCTCATAAGTCTTGTTCTCTAGGCCCTTCACCAGCTTCGTTGCCCTTCTCTGGACACGCTCCAGCACCTCAATGTCCTTCTTGAAGTGAGGAGCCCAAAACTGAACACAGTATTTGAGGTGTGGTCTTACTACTGCTGAGTACAAGGGGACGATCAGTTCCCTAGTCCTGCTGGCTACACTATTTCTGATCCAAGCCAAGATGCTCTTGGCCTTCTTGGCCACCTGAGCACTCTGCTGGCTCATATTCAGCCAGCTGTCGACCATCACCCCCAGGTCCTTTTCCGCAGGGCAGCTTTCCAGCCACTCTTCCCCAAGCCTGTAGCATTGCATGGGGTTGTTGTGACTCAAGTGCAGGACTCGGCACTGAGCCTTGTTGAACCTCATACAGCTGGCCCTGGTCCAATGATCCAGCCTGTCCAGGTCCCTCTGCAGGGCCTTCCTACCCTCCAGCAGATCGACACTCCCATCGATGTCTGTTACCCTTCAAGGAAAAGAAAAGAAATTTAGTTCTTGTGCTGGTTCTAAGAAGAGGAAAAAAATCCTTCAGCAGCAGAAGTCTGTGGCAGCTTCATTCTAAGGACTAGTGGGGAGGAAAAAAATATCCTTTATCCCATTCTGTAAAGAGGGTCTTTGCCAGATGTGGAGGGGTTCATATCAAAGGAAAAGGTCTCCAAGGCTTAAGAGATTGGAGGAAATATTCTTAGATTAATTCTTCTCATCCATTCTAAAGAATAACAGGACCATGCTCCTTCCAGAGCCCCTGACTGCTGAGATTTGACATTTATTCCAATTTTTTCAAGTGAGGTTTGTTTATTTTTTCTTCCATACTATTCTCACATTTTAGGGAGGAAATGACTCTCCAGAGCCTTACTCCTTCAAAGGGGGCCCAAAGATGACCTATAAGAACTGTTAATGTCTCCTATCTTGTTGTGGTTTAACTCCAGCCATCAGCGAAGCACCACATAGCCACTTGCTCACCCTCCCCAGTAGGATGGGGGAGAGAATTGGAAGGGCAAAAGTAAGAAAACTCATGAGTTGAGATAAGAACAGTTTAATAATTGAAATAAAATTTTAATAGTAGTAATAGTAATAGTAATAGTAATAGTAATAGTAATAGTAATAGTAATGAAAAGGAAAACTACAAAAGAGAGAGAGGGACAAAACCCAGGAAAAACAAGTGATGCAACTGCTCACCATCTGCTGACCAACACCCAGCCCGTCCCCAAGCAGCAATCATTGCACCCCCGCCAACTCCCCTCAGCTCATATACAGAACATGATGTCATATGGTATGGAACAGCCCTTTGGCCAGTCTGGGTCAGCTGTCCTGGCTATGCTCCCTCCCAGCTTCTTGTGCACCTCCTTGCTGGCAGAGCATGGGAAGCTGCAACGTCCTTGACTTAGTATAAACACTGCTTAGCAACAACTAAAACATCAGTGTGTTATCACATTATTCTCATGCTGAATCCAAAACACAGCACTATACTAGCTACTAGGAAGAAAATTAACTCTGTCCCAGCTGAAACCAGGACATATCTTTACCTCCACCCTCTGCTCTCCTTTCGCATTTTGAGTTCAGTAGTCAGATTAAACATTTACTTTCGGTACAATTTGCACTTTCCCTTTCATTTCAAAAGAGAAAACTCATTCCTCTGAATACCGTTTCCTCATTTTTTTGAGTAAGTTTATACTGTGATCTTCAAGTGAAAATGAATATTATCTAAAGGAATCTTACATGTTGTAAGAGACTGAAGTGTTAAGAACAATTGTCTCAAAGCTTGCTTGAGAGTGAGATAAAACCAGACAGCAGACCACTCTTTTGTCTGAGAAGACCCCAGGGCAGACCACTCTTTGACTTAACAAATGCCACCAGCTTGCAAGGAAATTTGTGCAAACTTGCTGAAGCAACAGGCCATTCTTTGGCTTCTCAGGTACCACTAGCTTGCAAGGGAATGTGCAAACTTGCTGAAGCAACAGGCCATTCTTTGGCTTATCAGGCACCACCAAGAACAGGACACCAATTGGTATCCAGACCAGGCCACTTGTCCACCAACAATACATATTGTGTAGTTAGGTGTGCATGTGTGGCGTACGTGATGTTGCCCTAGGTAACCAAACTGAAATGAGAGGGCAAACTCCCTCTCCAACACCGGATAAAAGACGGCACAACAAAGCCTGAATGTGGCCACCCACCACCGAAGAACTGAAGACTGAGGACCAACGGGACACTGCTGGATCCATGGTGGTGACTACCCTTTGCTTATCTCTCTGAACGCTTGCTTAATTTCCTCCTAATATTTCCTGCCTTTCCTATTGCTTTACTCTTTTATATTTACCCAATAAAACATCTGATTGGAAGCATATGACCTTGTTTGTGTCTTAATTTCGCCCTTGGGATCATTAAGAACCTTCCCCGAGCCTGACAATCAGACCGGGACTTAACACATGTCCATTGAGAACAAACTTATAACTGTAAATTGAAGGAATGACAATAATTACACAGTATCCTTTATGGAGCAACTCAGGTATGCCTGGCAGAAATTCGCAACTTGTAAATGTCAACGATGTCATGAGGAGATTATATCACAAAGACATAAATTCTTTCTGATTCACTGGATGAAAAATTTAAGTGACCTGCAGTAGTCATTCAAAGTGGCCTTTTTGTGCTGGGACAATCTCATTTTCTGTGAATGCAGATATTTAGGAATTGTTCTAGGTTGAACATTTGAATTATTTGTCAAATAAAATTGAATACAGTGATGGCTCAATAACCCAAATGTTTGCCTTTACCATACTTGCCACATCTTTTCCTAGTTCTGGAGGCCTAAAACTAAAAATCACAAGGATAAAAATATATCTAATTAGTTATTTTTCATTACAATTATTAAGAAAAACCCACCAACAACTCAAAATTAATTTAAAAATAATCATTTTTCTCATACATCAAGGTTTATGGACAAAGCCTATTGCTAGATCTAACAAAGTAAGTAAGGATATTTATACTGTATCATTGTTCTGAACACAAAACTGAACCAGC
This sequence comes from Theristicus caerulescens, assembly GCA_020745775.1. Classification (NCBI taxonomy): domain Eukaryota; kingdom Metazoa; phylum Chordata; class Aves; order Pelecaniformes; family Threskiornithidae; genus Theristicus; species Theristicus caerulescens. The sequence continues at coordinate 119,831,465 of CM036559.1, read as the reverse complement.
TGAAAGGAATTAAGGCCGTCTGCAGAACCAAAAACTTCTTTTGAATTGTCTCATGTATAATAACATTTAATGATAAACTGATTAGATTTCTGGGCCTACTCCACTATTAAAAAACTACCAAGAGTTAATTCAAAGACAAAATCAGTTTATAATAAGGCAAAGAGTCCAGTACAGAAATATTATTTTTGGTTCTATGGCTCTTCTGCTAATAGGTATAGAAAAAAAGGAATCAAAATCATCTCAGATGTGCACAACAAAAGGACACAGATAAACAGATAAAAACCCAATACAATCAAATAAAATTCTGATTGGATATTAGGAAAAAAAATAGTCTTGACTGTAATCAAAGACTGGAGCAAGGGTCCGGAGAGGTAGTGGAGTGCAAGCCTCTATCCTTGCAAATAGCCAGGATCTGGCAAGGTCCTGAGCTACTACCACCATAGTTACCTCTACTTTGAGCAGGTGGCTCAACCAGGAACCTCCTGATGTCCCTTCTAACCTGAATTATTCTATCATACTACGATTTTAAGTGAAACATCCTCCTTATTATGGAAATTGTCCATATGCATGCACAGGAGGAAACAACATCATACTTGGAAATGATCAGTGAGAAGCTTCTGGTTTGAAACAACAGCATGAGGCTGTGATGATGGAAATGTCTAGTTCTGGAGGATCCCATTTATGGTAATGGGACTTGTGTTTTTTTCTTAGGAGTGACTTCTGTTCATTTCCAAGACTCTCAAGCTATATCTGTGGAGATATACCTCAGTGACAAAAAGTTTCCTAGGAAGGAGACTGAGCAAGAATATACTGGGAGAAAGAGCAGAGCACAGTTCTTCATCCATCACCAGCTTCTGACCCAGTAACCATGGTCACTGGATGTAGTTCTCTGCTATGTCCGGGATACACAAAAGATGACCCCATGTGTAAATTTACCCTGTCACTTTTGGATTAGATACTTTTTATGTTCCTTCCCCTAATTCTTAGGAGATTTGTTCCAGAATCTCCTTCTTGAGGCTAAAAATTGTTTAATATTCAACCAAATGGGACTTATTCCAGAATTGTCCCTTACAATACACCCTTTTCTTCTGGAGTTTGTTTGTTGTTGTTAGTCTGGTATTTTGTAGAGAATACTTATGGCTCCACTAAACCAGCCAGTTTTCTCCAAAATTAATGGGATGTCTGTTTGCCTGATCATCATAGCAGCCTTTCTGTTCACTTGTTCGGTCTGAACACTCCTCTTCAGCCAGGTGCAATGCAGTATCCCTTGTGGTGCTTGCAAAGACCTTGTATAATGGCCCTAATATTTACCCAGATCTACTGGAATATTTTATCTGCTATGCCTTTTTGCAGGTGCAGCACATTGTAGTCATGCTGTAACTGGCAAAGCCCCTGGTCCTTCTCTTCTTTTGTATTTCAAACTGATTTTGTAGCAGGATTCCTTGGTTTTAGTCCCTTGGTTTTTTTCTACTGAAGTATGTAATTCAAATTGTAGTCTAAATCCTCAAGGTCATCCATTGCTTCCTCTGTGTTTGTCTTGATCTTCTTTGCTATTGATAATGCCTCTCAGATTTGCTTCAGTGACAAATTTCATTAGCATAGTCCTGCTTTTTGTGCCAATGTTCATTAGTGAAAATACTCTTTAAGTCGCAAGACCATTCCTCCACCAGTACTGTTTGTTCAGTAACCCCTGCTTTGCAACACCATTGTTGCAAAACATTCTTTACTTATTTTTGTGGCTTTTTTTATTCCCTCCATCCATGTTAATTAGATATTTTTCATGCGGCATTTATCAAAGGTTTTGCTGCAGCCTAGGTAGGTTCAGGATATTGTATATCTTTTGTTTCCCAGATCAGTTAGTTACTTTATCAAAGATATACATTATGAAATTACGGCATGCTAAACCTAAAAAATGTAACAGGAATGGATATGTACCACAGAAAGTGGAATAATGTAAGTACAACATAAATGCCTTTTTTGTAACACTGAATTACTGTGTTGTGTGCTCTTTTAAAATAGTTTGGTTTGGTGCCCAGTGTTATTTTCACTAGCTTGTTACACCTCCAACAAAAGTAGAACTCTTTATTTTTGCACTTAAGAGAAAACTAACCTGATTTCACTGAGCACAGCTGTCAGAACACTCAGACAGCAGGGGAAGTACTTCTCACTACCAATAAGCTCTGAGAAGTATTTTAAAGCAAAGCTTTAATTACATTTGTCATTTCTGAGTCTCCAGTCCAAAAGTGTTAAAGTAGAATTTTAAGCAAAGAAATTATTTTTGATGTTGCGGCATGAACCCAATGCAGTTATCATGCTGAGATTTTTACCTTTTCAGAAAAGTAAGTGGGAGAAAATTTAGGTCTAAAAAGCATACTATGTGTAAGTAAATGAACTAGGAATATGCTGATATTGTAAGTTACCTTATTAGCTAGAAGTCTAAATTAACTTTATATTTTATCAGAGAAAAACACAGAGATGTTATTTTTGTTAAGTTGAAACATTTGGTCTCTAAATTACAATTAGGTTAGTAAGCTACCTGAAAATCAAATTGTAGTAATAAAAACACAGTACTAAGTGTACAGTTATACTCAGTATAAATGAACATTTTGTTCATGCAAGCATCGGATGCCCTGTGTTAAACAAGACTGAGCTAGGAAGTGTGTGGAGAATACAAACATGTCCCCTAGTGTGCTGTGCTGGACCAGTGACTGTCTGTAATAATTTTTAAGTAACTGGCCCTATCTAATTTGATAGTGAGGTGGGTTGGTCCGATACCTGTTGTGGAAGTGGGAGGTGTTAGCAGATGAGGCACGTTCAATGAGAAGAGAGATAATGCCAATGATATTTGGCAGCAAAGGAGCACAGTGTCAGATTCTGGAAAACAGGCTCATTTGAGTGGATAATGGGCACCCAGATGATGACGAAGGTAATCCTGAAAGCAGGAGTATCAGAAAGCAGGTAATCCTGCTTGTCCTGAAAAACTGTAAAGTACAAAGGCATGATGGATAGGAGCGCACATCAAAACAATAAACCGGTGAGGGAGCTGAAAAGTTTTAAATGTTCCAGTAATTAGATGATGATGTTGTTGGAGGTGATTTGAAAGGGTAGAATATGTGTGTTTAATTTCCAAACCATCCTGAGCACTGTAACTGTTCAGTGTGTGCATTTCAGCAGAGGGTTGGGCTTGCTTCCACATAGAACCTGAAGATGACGTGCATAGTGTCCTAGACATGGTCCCATGGTTGGTGCAGGAGGAGGGAATGACTTTGTCTTCATCACACTGTAGGCACTGGGCATAAGCTCTGATTCACCTACTTTGTCATAGAAAGTTTGTATTGATCCTGCTTCTGTGGCCACTCTTGCCACAAATCAACAGCAGTTGCTGTTTAGAGAAGGGCTGAGCTCCTTCTTTTGCTTTCAAATATGTTTTGGAGTTTCTCTGTGCTGGACAGAATTTTCTTTTTTTCTTTTTCCTTTCTAAATTGTCAGGCTACTGAGCTGAATAAAATGAATGAGTTTTGCTTTTAAAAATTTTGGGTAACTTACTTACATTCTTTTTGCAAGTGCACAGTTTTAATCACATAAATAATTCACAACTCTCGGTCCAGACCAATCTGTAGGGCTTTAAGCCTTCTTTATACACCATTTTAAGCCTACCCAGTAGGGGAGTCTGTCTGTTCTCAACTGCCACTGCAAGTCAGTGTGTCCGATCAGCATGATACTATTGTAAAGACTGTGTGTACAATCCTTGGATGTGTGATAGCTCTGGAATGAGAAGTCTGGCACACAGCAGGAAAGAGCAAATTCCCTTTGCTGGTGTGATACTGTGATGGTCGGACTGTAGTCAGAAATGTACAATCATAAGAAAGCCCTGCAATGACAAAAGAAACTTATAAATGTCTACCTGGCTTCACTGAGTCCTGTTGCAATCAGTTACTCCACATATTGAATGGAAGGTAGTGCAAAAGCAGCTTCTACATACCCAAAATATCTGTCAGCCTGGTCTCCCCTGCCTTAAGATACTCTCCATATGTAACCTTAAAGACGTTGAACTGAAACCTCTTCTTTTTGAGGTTTATAAAATTCTGCTCCAGTCCACTGTTTGTTTCTGCAAAATCCTGATTTAACAGCTGTTAACAGCTGTTGACAGCCAAGCATGTCAGCATTTGGTGAGGTAAAAGCACTAAATAAAGTGAAGGTTTGAAAGCAAAAAAGGATTTTTCAATAACATCATGGATCTGGTGGTAGAATATAAAGAGGTAAATGTAGTGGGGAATGTAGAGATTGACACTAGAACTCGTCACTCATAGAAGTACTGAGCTTTGAAAATAGTTTTCTTTTTTTATTATTTAAATTTTTATGGTAATGGTCCCGATGTTATGAGTAGGCTTCTGTCAGGTTCCAGATCTGATGGTATAAGGACCAGAGTTATACTGGTATATGTCCAGACACATACTCACTATTAGGGAAACCCCAAAAATCTAATTCTGGCACCTCTGTCTTTAATACATGTACCCCATGTGATACATAGGATTGGAGTATGTATATATGGTACTGGAGGCCTGCTGAGATTTCCTTTTTTCCTCTCTTCACTTACTCTTCCCTTAAGCATCCCCCAGCCTGCTATGTGCAATATCCTCCTCCTACATTATCTATTACTAGCAGCTTTTTGCTAGGTTGTGAAGCTAATGCTTCAATGTGCATGTTCCTTATACAAACTCAGAGAAGTGATAAATGCAGTCTTCAAGGATGCAATTCTAATGGAAAAGGAATGAAGAGAGTTGGCAGTTTGCTGAGAAAATGATATTGCAACAATGCAAACTGTCCCAACAGAGAGTAAGGACAAGAAGCGTAGTAAGTGGCCAAGTTGGTTAACCCATGAGCTGACTTCAAATGCAGCAAAGAATAGTGTGAATTTTCAGTGACAAAATTGCAAAGGTCAAAGCACAGGCTGTGAAGCAACTTGCAAGAGAAATTAAAAGTAAGAAATATCATTCTATGCATGTGGTAGGAAGGGAGAGAATTTTTGATCTGCTTCTCAGCTGAGTGAAAGCTATCAACAAATGATGCCAAGCACAGCTTAATGTTCAGTGTTTGGGGTTTGTGGTAATCTTCACTAAAAATGCCAACAGTAAGAGGTAGTGAAAAAGCATGGATTTCTGACTTAGAATAGGGAAAAAGTAGATTAAAGTATGTTCTTAAATCAATGTTTTAAGCCAGTTTGGCATTATGAATTTAATCCTCAAGTATTTGAAAAAAATATTTTATGTGTCCTGAAGACCATTAATGTTTATATTTCAGAATTTTGTAGAAGATGAATGTGATGATAGAAGAAATGTGGAAAAGAGTGAAACTGTGCCACTCCTCCTAAAGTGGCTAAGAATGGAATTATGGACCAGATATCTTAAATTCAATCCTCAGGAAAAAAAAAAAAAAAAACATATAATATGATTATTTATCAGTATCCGGAAGATAACAAGGACATGAGCAGCAGATAACAGAGATTTGTCAAGGACAACTTGTGTCAAACCTATCTACTTTGCTTCTGCAAATAAAGTAACAGACACTGTAAGTAGAGTAAGAGCAGTAAATGCCACATAACCTGATTTTAAGGCTTTAGAACAGTTTTCCTCCAGGAGAAAACGTACCTTGATATATCTAGTCCACTTAAGCAGTTTCAGTAGGGTATCATTATAACTTGGAGAATGCAAACACAGAAACAACAAATCTTTGGTAGCTTGGAACCAGCAGAAGTAAACAGACATAACCGGATGAATAAAGTATTATTGAGGAAATATGTTGCACCTGAAATTTAGTGTATCATTTTAATAGCAACTTAACGAAAGAACTGTTTGCAAAAAACTGTGAGAGAACCTTGGGCTTCTCAGTGGGTAGATTTTTAAACATAAGGTTATCAGAAACAGGTAATCAGCATTTTCATGTCCCCTAAAGTTTTTTCTCAAGGTGAATATCTAAAAACAGAGACACCAAAAATCACTAGTCATGTCCAATTTGATCATTATTAATTTTTAAATAACTTTCTGATGCAGCCGGTAAGCAAGCCAACCAGGGCAGGTGCCCTGCTAGACCTGCTGTCTACAAACAGAGAAGGCCTGGTGGGTGATGTGGTGGTCGGAGACCGACTTGGGCACAGCAACCATGAAATGATAAAGTTTTCGATTCTTGGAGAAGTAAGGAGGGGGGTTAGCAAAACCACTACCCTGGACTTTAGAAAGGCAGACGCTGGGCTGTTTAGGAGTCTGGCTGACAGAGTCCCTTGGGAGGCAGTCCTGAGGGGCAAAGGAGTCCAGGAAGGATGGACATTTTTCACGAAGGAAGTCTTAAAGGCACAGGAGCAGGGTGTCCCCATGTGCCAAAAGACGAGCAGGCGGGGAAGAAGACTGGCCTGGCTGAACAGGGAGCTTTTGCTGGGATGCAGGAAAAAAAAGAGAGTTTGCCATCTTTGAAAGAAGGGCCAGGCAACTCAGGAGGACTACGAGGATATTGTTAGGTTATGCAAGGAGAAAATGAGAAAGGCAAAAGCCCAGCTAGAACTTAAACTGGCCACTGCAGTTAAAGATACACAATAAATGTTTTTACACATATATCAGCAACAACAGAAGGGCCAAGGAGAATCTCCACCCTTTATTGGATGCGGAGGGAAACATTGCCACAAAGGATAAGGAGAAGGCTGAGGTACTTAATGTCTTCTTTGCCGCAGTCTTTAATAGTCAGACTAGTTATCCTCAGGGTATTCAGCCCCCTGAGCTGGGAGACGCAGATGGGAAGCAGAATAAAACTCGAATAATCCAAGAGGTAACAGTTAGCGACCTGCTCCTCCACCTAGATGCCCCCAAGTCTATGGGACCAGATGGGATCCACCCGAGGATACTGAGGGAGCTGGTGGAGGAGCTCCCCAAGCCACTTTCCATCATTTCCCAGCAGTCCTGGTCAACCGGGGAGGTCCCAGTTGACTGGAAGTTAGCTAATGTGACGCCCCTCTACAAGAAGGGTTGGAAAGAAGACCCAGGAAACTACAGGCCTGTCAGCCTGACCTCGGTGCCGGGGTGAAGGGTCTAGAGCACAGGTCTTATGAGGAGCAGCTGAGGGAACTTGTGTTGTATTGTTCGGAGAAGAGGAGGCTGAGGGGAGACCTTATCGCTCTCTACAACTACCTGAAAGCAGGTTGTAGCAAGGTGGAGGTTGGTCTCTTCTCCCAGGTGACAAGCAAAAGGATGAGAGGAAATGGCCTCAAGTTGTGCCAGGGAAGATTTAGATTACATATTAGGAAAAATTTCTTCATGGAGAGAGTGGTTAGGCATTGGACCAGACTGGCCAGGGAAGTGCTGCAATCACAGTCCCTGGAAGTGTTCAAAAAATGTGTGGATGTGGTGCTTAGGGACATGGTTTAGAGGTGGACCAGGAAGTTAGGTTAATGGTTGGACTCGATGATCTCAGAGGTCTTTTCCAGTCTTAATGATTCTATGATTCTATGATTCTATATGAATCAGAACATTTTAGAGATCCTTATCCTTCTAGAATTAGCAGTTTTGCGATTTGAACGTAAACTCAGAACCTACATTTGGGATTGACTAAACTGGCAATGGAAACAGTTGGAAGTTGCAGCCCACCCTATATGTTCACTAATAGGTGGTCTGTATATATTGGCTCCCATGGATCCCATTCTTCTGGAAGCTGCAGTACAGCTTCTCATATGACAGATTTTGAAGCTCTCACTTGAAATGTTTAGGAAGGTCTAACTTCTTTACCCAATCTAATCTTTCTACCTTTTTTTTTTTAATGAAAAAAAGCTTATGGCTTACAGGGGAGTATTTTGCACCATCGATCCTTGTTCTCTTATGCACTGAGAAATCTCAAGCCAGTTGATACCTTAACTTCTACCACAGCTTGAACTAATAGTAAAAGTATCAGTGGCACAGAGTATCCTACAAAAATTCCTCTCTAAATGTTTGTACTAAAGTTCAATCATGATTTTTGGGGAAAAATGTTTCTAATTAGTATTTTAATAAATATTCTGGATCCATGGTTCTTAGTAGAGATAATGCAGGAAACTATAAAGGGAAGTAAAAGTACTGAGCTTCAATATACAGTTTCAAGAGGAGGATGACGAGGAGGTGAAGGAGGGGAGAATCCACACTGGAGCAGAGGAAAACTGTGAGGAGGATGGAGCAGCAGAGAAACAGTGATGTACTGTCTGTAAGCCCCAATTCTTCATCCCCTCTGCACCACTTGGAGGGGTAGAGAGGTCTGGAGTGAAGGAGTGAAGTTGAGCCTGGGAAAGGAGGTGTTTTAATATTTGTCATTTTGATTCTTTTTACCCAAAACTATTTTAATTGGTAATGAATTAAAGTAATTTTCCCCAACTTGAGTCTGTTTTTCCCATGACAATAAGCAATCTCCCTGTCTTTATCTCAACCCACAAGATTTCTGAGTCCTATTTTTCCTATTTTCTCTCCCCTGTCCCACTGAGGTGGGGTTTTGCTGTTAGCCAGGGCCAACCCATTACAATCTGCAAGGTCATGAGGAAGTTTAACAGCAGCTTAGAAAAGCCAGCAGCAAATGTCCAAACCTGTGCTGAGCAGGAAGGCCAGGACACTCAGCCCTTGCATCACTCTTGGATTCATATTACCGAAAGCTGAAAACAGTAGTCTCTAGGGAGAGCATGAATGACTAAGGAAGAGTGGTGCTGCTGCTGAATTAAACTCTGTTACTTCACCTCTGTTCAAGAGGAATGTATTACTGACAGGTGCCCTAGAACTGTACTCTTATGTATCATTGCATTGGGTGTGCTTATGTATCACATCAGATTAAGCACCAGTGTTTTTTGTTAGCGTTTCAGAAAAACTGGACTGTTAAGAGTTTTTTGCTGCTTTTAAGGAAATCTCCTAGTATTATTCACTTCCGTGCTGTTAAATGCTTGAAACAGCCATATGATACTATTCTCTGGAGCAATGGTAAGATGATAAAGCAGAAGGTAGTTAATATGACTGAATTGTGTTTCCTTGTTTCATTTCATTTTTTTCTGACTCCTTTTTCTCTGTTGGAAGGTTGAGGAACATCATCATGATGATGGATACATATTTGGAAAAGATTTCCTGGAATATAGAGAGCGGTAGAAAAAATTTCTTCTATCTGGACCCAAGAAAAGATATTAGGGTATGGACTCCCTGAACCAGACCCTGTGCCTCCACAGCAGACATTTCTGCACCTCCATGCCAGGTGGAAGGTCATCAGATCTGGAAAACAGATTCCTCTGAAACAATATTTTTTTCTCAGATAAGACAGAGACAAAACAGAAGTCACTAAGTTTCTACTTCCCTGTCATTTTTCTAAAGAATTTGCATGGTCTCCTTAGAAAAAGAAGTTATTACTTTCTCACAATGACAAGCCACTGTCTCTGTAACCTCTGTTTGCTTCTTTTCTTATATATTATTTTTAAGGAACAGTAATATCTACATGCCACATGGCCCAACCGTTGCTTCCCCTGAGAGTATGAATGATGAACTTATGTTGTGTGTTGCTCTTCAGAAAGTGGTTAGACACTACCGCTTTCTTTGAGTGGTACTATGGATAAAAGCATTTTCCTGAAGTGTACCTCGATGCTTTGGAAGAAAGGGCTCTGAGTAGTGTTGTGCCAGTGATCCAGCACCATGGGAGAGAACAAAGAGTTACAGCTTTTCCGTGGCCAGATGTAGAGCTGAAAGACTCTGTGTTAGACTCTGTGGTATGGATGGCTGATTACGCAGCCCAAAGTGCAGAGCAGGGTTGGACTCGGAGAATGGTATGTATGAGACCAATGTCAACATCTTCATCTGAGCTTGTTGGTTTGGATATCTTTATAGTAAACACAGAGAAACAGAGAAGCCTAGGACAAGATTAATCTCAACCTGAAACATACCTATCCCCAAAAATCGTGTAAAGTGCCTGTATCTCCCCCCTGATTATAAAGCTAAAATGCAAATGCAATAATGTACTTTTCTAAATTTTAATGTGACAATTTCAGCTGTGGACATCGTTAGCTGAAATGAAACTATGTACACTTTCCCTCATTTAGCCTCCTCTCCCTATTTTCTCACAGTGATTAGGGCCACCAAAATTGCTGTGGTGCCACATTTTAAGAACTGATTCTACTTTCTGGCAGTTCAGTAATATGGTCTAGCAGTCTATGACAGGGAGTCCATGCAATGTGTAGGCGATGAGGTCCACATCTTTTGAATCTAGTGCCTTATCTGCAAGCTTACTTTTTCCTGTCACATAAATAAGGGTTGCAAACTATTATATTTCTAAAAAAAAAAAAAAAAATCTTACCTGTTTCCTAAACTGCCTGTTCAATTGTAGATGTTAAAATCCTGTGTGATTTGATTCATTCTATGGAATTATTCTCTTTTAAGAATTTAAAAAAAAAACAAACCACAAAAATTAACAAAAACCTCCAAGAGATAATCTACAGCTCAGAGTGAAAAATTAAAAAATAACTACATGGCTAGCTGCTTCAGTGGAGGAATAACTCTGCTGGAAATTTTTTTTACTAGATGAACACTCCCTTTTATTTCAGAGAACATACTGGGAAATGACAAATGAGCCCATCACGGCTAAAGGCAGAAGCTTCCCTAAATGTCCATTGGCAGTACTCTTTTCCAAGCTCTTCATGCAAACTCCTAAAAAACTTCATGATATGGGTAATTAGAAGATTTCCAGGTGCCCAAACTATCTACATTTCTTGCTACCTGTAGCCAGCATAAATCTATTAGGTGAACAAACATATCTTTCCCATCTGCAGAGCACATCATTCTGAAAGTGGCTGAGGTTTTCCGCGGCTATGGCTGGAAAATTATTTTGAAAAATGCCCAGACATTATACCAGCACAACAAACATTCTTCAGGTTCTTTCCAGTGCTCAGACACAAAAAGAACTATGGGTTGGAAAAGCATTCTGGTAGATGACATCTAAGTAAATATGCCCATAATATATCCTGCTTTTCTTTATATTGTTACTTACAGGAAACCCATAACAAGACCTACACAACTTTCTGTAGTTTTAAATTTCTGTTCTGAGGCAGTCCTTAGCGTGGAACTTTTCTAGAAATCTTACATTTTCTGTTTACTTCTTTCATGACACAATCATGTCTAAGCTCCAAAGGCAAGGAGCGTCAAAGCTTTTGAGATGTTATGCAAATGAACGTTGCAATGGGACCCTCAGCCTTGAATCAGGTAATCAGTTCTCAGCCTTGAATTACGTAATCAGTTCTCCAGTCAGGGCACTGGGAGAATTAGTCTGTTAGTTGATGGCATGCCTTGTGCTGTGTTACTGCAGGATTATGTCAAAAAGAGTTGGCCTTGTCACCACAGGTTCTGCCTCTTTAGCTTCTCTTGCAAATCTCATGTTCATGTAGCCATAAGGTAAATTAGTTTAGCTTGATGATGTGATGTAGATGTAAGCCATCATGAAAAAGCCTGCCTTTAGATTAGTTTGTGGAACAAACTTATTCACAATTACAAGTTCTAATAAAAGGGAGAGCTGAAAATGAGTAGTGGCAACTAGGAAGAGAGTGGGATTTCCTTTCTGAACGTAGCCTGAAGTTCGAAAAGTGCTCTTTCATACTTAAAGACAAGATCTCCAGAGTTATCAGACTTGACATCCTGAGATATCCAAGGTGAGAATACTGAAGAAACAGTCTTGGCACATAATGAACTGCTGCTTGGGAGCATCATTTGACGGTGGATATCTAGGCATCAAAGGTTTTGTTTTGTGTATTCAGGCACCATGTGGAATGGCTGCAAGAAAGACACTAGAATCAAAATAGCCCCCCATTCACCCTGTCTTGCAGTGGGAGAATTCTCAAAATCAGCTCTGAAGAGAAGTCTGGAGTGCACTCAGTGCTGGCAGAATCCAGCAATGTATGCTTCAAATGAGCATGAGCAGATCTCCAGCTATTTCATCTGCTTTTGAAGAGGAAAATCAGAAAAGCTTTTCATAGAATTATCAAATCATGGCATGGTTTGGGTTGGAAGAGACCTTCAAAGCTTATCTAGTTCCAACCCCCATGTCAGGGGCAGGGACATCTTTCACTAGATCAGGTTGCTTAAAGTCCCATCCAATCTGACCTTGAACACTTGTAAGGATGGAACATCCACAGCTTCTCTAGGAAACCTGTTCCAGTGTCTCGCCACCATCATTGTAAAAAAATTTCTTCCTTATATCTAATCTAAACATACCCTCTTTTCTGTTACTCCTTTTCTTGTCGCTACAGGCCCTGGTAAAATGTGCCTCTCCATCCTTCTAATAAGCTCCCTTTAAGTATTGAAAGGCTGCAATAAGGTCTCCCTAGAGCCTTCTCTTCTCCAGGCTGAACAACCCCAACTCTCTCAGCCTTTCCTCATGAGAGTGGTGCTCCAGCCCTCTGATCATCTTTGTGGCCCTCCTCTGGCCCTGCTATAACAGGCACATGTCTTTCATGTGTTGGAGACCTCAGAACTGGATGCAGCACTCCAGGTGGTGTCTCACCAGAGCAGAGTAGAGGGGCAGAATCACCTCCCTTGCCCTGCTGGCCATGCTTCTTTTGATGCAGCCCAGGATACGGTTGGCTTTCTGGGCTGCGAGAGCACATTGCTAGCTCATGTCTAATTTTTCATCCGTCAGTATACCCAGGTCCCTCTTCAGAGCACTATTCTCAATCAAATGTTCATCATCCATCTGTATTGATACCAGGGATTGCCCCGACCCAAGTGGAGGACCTTGCACTTAGAGTAGAACAGAACAGAATAGAATAGACTATTTCAATTGGAAGGGACCTACAACGATCATCTAGTCCAACTGCCTGGCCAATTCAGACCTGACCAAAAGTTAAAGCATGTTATTAAGAGCATTGTCCAAATGCCTCTTAAACACTGACAGGCTTGGGTCTAGGAAAACTGTTCCAGTGTTTGACCACCCTCTCAGTAAAGAAATGCTTCCTAATGTCCAGTCTAAACCTCCACTGGCCAGCTTTGAACCATTCCCATGCATCCTGTCACTGGATATGAGGGAGAAGAGATCAGCACCTCCCTCTCCACTTTCCCTCCTCAGGAAGATGTACAGAGCAATGAGGTCACCCCTCAGACTCCTTTTCTCCAAACTAGACAAGACCAAAGTCCTTAGCCATTCCCCATAGGACATTCCTTCTAGCCCTTTCACCAGCTTTGTTGCCCTCCTCTGGATGCATTCAAGGACCTGAACATACTTCTTAAATTGTGGGGCCCAGAACTGCACATGGTATTCAAGGTGAGGCCGCACCAATGCTGAATACAGTGGGATAATCACCTCTTTTGACCGGGTGATTATACTGTGTTTGATGCACCCCAGGATGCAGTTTGCCCTCTTGGCTGCCAGGGCACACTGCTGACTCACATTGAGCCTGCTGTCAACCAGCACCCCAGATCCCTTTCTGCAGGGCTGCTCTCCAGCCACTCCTCTCCCAATTTATACTTGTGCCTGGCATTACTCCATCCTAGGTACAGAATCTGGCGTTTGGACTTGTTAAATTTCATCCCATTAATTTCACCTTGTTGAACCTCATGAGGTTCTCATGGGCCCTCTCCTCAAGCCTGTCAAGGTCCCTCTGGATGGCACCCCTTCCCTCAAGTGAAGCAACTGCACCACTCAGCTTGGTGTTGTCTGCAAACTTGCTGAGGGTGCACTTGATCCCACTGTCTATGTTATTGATGAAGATATTAAACAGTACTGGTCCCAGTACAGACGCCTGAGGAACACCACTTGTCACTGATCTCCATTTGGACATTGAGCCATCGACTGTAACTCTTTGGATGTGGTAATCCAGCCAATTCCTTATCAGTCAAATGGGGCAGGGTACAGGTAGATCTCCTCTCTTGGAGATCTTTGATATTGATTGACGTAAAAACAGATGGGATTTGCATGCAAGAAGCTTATCAGAGGCACTGAAACTACATCCTCATGAGAGTTTGCAATTCAGTGTGTCCTGTCATGTAAAATGTAGATAAACCACAGTGATAAAAACTACACTGAAGTCTTTGCTTCTCTCAAGAGTTATCTACAATAGGTGCCACTGGAGAGACTGAGGCAAATTTACCTCCAGATTAGCCATTAGTCTTTTAATTCAGTTCCCATTTTGGAAGTGAGAGAACCTGGTTGCCTAAATGAGACAGAGTTTTGGCTTTCAAAATCAGGTATCTCATTTCCTATAGTCTTTATTTATGCAGGGACACATGCTTACGCTGTTCATTCCTTCAGCATCCTATTCCCTTCTCCCTTCACTGCAGTTTGGCAAGACATCTTCAGAGCACATCTACATGATCAGGTGAAACAGTGCTTGAATATCCTGTTTCAGGGTCTATAGGTTTTTACCTTGAATCTGAGCTCTAAGAAGCTCATTTGATATAAACGGATAGAAGCTTTTAGGTACCTTTGTATGTCCTTCTGTTAACCATGGCATAGGTGTCATCTTTATGGCCATTTTGAGAACATCAGAGGTGCCTAAATGGTAAACTTAGGTGGTTACATCTCTGAGGTGACATCTTTGAGGATGTGAAATGAAATTAAATGCTTGGTTTGCTACAGACTTCTGTGGAGACTTTGCAGTTCATGGGCAACATCTATAAACTAACTGCTTTTCCCCATTTAAAATGTGATATTTTTATATTTTACATTTTATATTTTATATTTATAACTGCCTCTCCCCATTTAAATATGCGATACTCATATTGAATTTGTTAGACAACATATACTTAACAGGTAATTAATCTTTGCATTGCTTAAGAATTTTCAACTGTAGGAACATCCTGAGTCACTGGATCCACTCTGATGCTTTCATGCAGTTGTGTCATATATATCAATAAATGTATCAAGCTCCATCTCAAAACAAGATTTTTTTTTTTGCTCTCAGCACTGCAATTGGGACATACCTCCTAAATCTTTCTCTATTAATGAGACATTTTCTTCTAATTTCTACTGGAAATTAATTCAAAGACAGTTTTGTGCTTAATTTCCATTAAAAGAGTCCTTTAGATTACATACATTTCCTCTTTTCCTGAGGTTGCTCATCATTCTGTCTCTTCAGTCCACATCTTCAAGTGTATTTATGGGTCTTGGGGTACGTCGCTGTTTTCATTTTGCCAGTTTTTACAAGTCCATTCTCTTGCTCTTTTCCCACAAGATGGGCTCCGTGTTCCCTATAGTATTCTATTAGCACCTGCTCCAATCTGAATTCAGCATTCGGAACATGGGTCATCAGGATTGTAAACAATACTCCAGAAGAGGTTTCTTTAGTGTCTGTCACAGTGCAATTAATAGTTGTAAATCACCACTGGACATACCTTCATTACTCAGTGCCTCCCAAGATTTTGTTGATGTTTTTCATGGTGTCATCATCCTGGCAGTTCTTTATGATCTTGTGATTTACTGAAAAAGAGAAGTCTCTTCTACCTCTCTGCCTATCCTTGTTACTATTGAAGAAATCTCTTCTTGAAAAAGCTCAAGGCACTGATTCACATCCTTCCCAGGTGGACTCAGTATTTCGGACCCTTTAATTTTCTTGCAAAGGACTTTGGCAGTTCCATGAGAAGCACTGACAGAAACTCACTAAGCTGCTTCTTGTTCAAATCTACACTGCCCTTGTATAGAGTTAACTCCTGGTTTTCAAATTTGCTGCAGGGGTTTGGAACCTAAAAGTTAGCTTGTCATGGAGAATTAAAACAAAGTCAATATCCTCTCAGAAGGTCTCTAGAAAAGCTTCATTGTGAAATGTGCCTATTGCCTTATCTCAGTAATTTAACAAGCTATTAGTAGTTTAGTCTAGCAGAGGAAACAACTTAACTGAACTGCTTAAATAACATTAGCAGTTCCACTCCAAAGAGGTCAAGTTCAGGAGAAGATTGAATATGCCTCCTTAAAAATCCTTCAGTGCTGGAAAGGAGGAGAGAGTTTAAGCAGTAATGAACCCCTGAACAGACCTTAAGTAATAATGGAAGTACAAAATCTAGCATGCTTCCTATATTTTCTCCTACAAAATCTGATTGCAGAAGTGGGTTGGGAAAAAAAGCACAAAGACCTTGACTATGTAGGTTAATAAACATCTCCAACTTGTCTCCTGAATGCTGGAAAGGAGAGAAATACCTGATGGATTTCATCTTGGGATCAATAACAGATTAAATATATATTTTTTATTCTTTTTTGATTTGTAATTCTAACAAGCCTTTGGAATCTTCTTGACCATTTTTCATGCTGTAAATGAATGTTTTATTCATTCATTTTTTTCGAATAAAAGTTTTTTGATTGTCTGATTTCCCTGCAGCCTGGTTTGAGTGACAGGTACTCTTTGAATGGGAATCTTAAAATCAGGTTATTGGAACCTTCTTGAATCACTCACTAACCCAAGACAATTTTCCTAGAACGGTGAAGGTAACAAGAAACACACAGCTCCACAGACTAGTTTAGGAGTTGATAGTGCTGAAGTCACTCAGCATACGTGCTTTCCAGGGCCACTACTAGCTAAAAAAGTTTCTTGGCATGAACTGTGACAGTGGGAGCAGTGCCAGAGTCTTGAGGATTAGAGAAGTGTTTTGCATAGGTTTGTACTCAGCACTCTGTCTCTCTGTAATGGTGTCACTTAGTCCTCATGGACCTGCTAGATCTTTTGCTCAGGGGTGGAAGCTCACACTATGAACCAGAGGTAACTCCTGCTTCTCATGATCTACTAAAGTTAATTTTGCAGCTGGCAGTGAAGTGCTGAGTTAGGTCCCCGTTCAGTCTGTCTCACCTTTCCCTGCTCAGATTTGTGTTAGTGACAAGAAGCTTTGTTCAGGAAGGAAATTAAAAGAAACTGTAGATTGAAGTGATCCTTAATTATTGAGAGAGGTTTTATTCTCCCCTGATTTCACATGAATTCATATTCTACCCATCTGTGCAATGCAGTCTTTTGTCTTCTAGCCAGTGTTGCTGAATAGTAGATAAGTGTTTTGGATTACTGCCTTAAAATATGCCAGTCAGCTGAAGCCAATCTAGTTCTCTTGTACTTACCTATAACATATACAAATCATTTTTGTCTCCTGGACATGTGTGACACTTTTAAACTGTTTGCACATTGTGAAATACATTTATTTATGCTAACCTGGTGATTTTAGTAGCTTACATAATTTAAAAATTTAAGTTTTTGACAATGTATTTTTCTTTGGTATCAGACAAATGATAGAAAATTAAGATGGAGAAGAGCTGAAATTCATCTGGGCTCTGGACATCTTTCTTGGTCCATGCAAAAGGCTTTGTAGTCTTTTCTGACACTAAAATTTAGATTGAAAAATGTTATGTTTATTAATGATGTAACATGTCCTAGTAGTTTGAAATTTGGATAAAAGTCTGTTGTATTAAGTCTGGATAAAAGCATGTTGCAATTTACTCATTGCCTATACACTGTTTGGGCTTACATAGGGTCATTGTAATCAGAATCTGGGTAACTGTGTATTAAAGAAATACCAGGGTTTGTAATTCACAGATTATTTTTCTTTTCTACTTTCAGAAGTTTGACCAGAAAGAGAATTAGTTTATCTGGTCAGCTACTGAATACTTCCATGCTTGCTTTACATTCCAAAGCTTCCTAAAGTACTAAAACTTTGTTTAGCTAAATCCTGTTTTCAGTTCAACATGAAGAGACAGAACACCAAATGGTCCCTTTGTTCCAACAATTAATCATTTGTTTGAATTATTAAACAGTCTGACAGTTAAAAAGTTTGTCTATTGTCTATTTTCATTTTTAAAGTTTCACTTCCTGATCATTGGTTTTGTCTTGATTTCTTCTGCTAGATTAAAGACTTGCTTGGTATCCAGCATTTTCTTCTAATGAAAATAGTTCTGTACTGTAACAAGCACGCAGATAAACTGAAATCAGATTGAAATCATCAGTGCTCTCAGGGTAAGAGCTCAGGAATCACTCATGGCCATTTCCTGTGATATCTCCTGTTGTTTTTTATTTTTTCCAAAAGTCAAATGTAAGAACAGTATGCAGTATTCTCCTATCAGTTTCATTATTTTCATATCCATAGGTAAATTAATCTCCAAGATATTATGTCTTACTTCCTGGCTTACAAAATCAGAAGACACAGTAACACTTTCTTATCCATAAAATGCCTTCTAGGATATGAAGAACTACCTCCTAAGATACTAAAATATTTTCCAGAGTAATGGTTTTCAAGCTGTGATACTACTTTCTTAAGGTATGGCCTTTCTATATGTACAGCAATAACTGTGGCTGTTTTAAAGAGTCTGTTTGAATTAGCCTAACTCAACATATCTGACTGTCTTTTCTTTGTAATTAATTATATTTTCAGAGGTCTTTTTGCCATCCATAAATTTTATCAACAGTTATTTGAGATTCACTTCTGCATATTAATAAAATGTTTTAATAATCCCCTAATTCTGATCATTGCAAAATCTTTGTAGATACATGATCTGTAGATGGCAATCTCTCTGTTTTTGAGAACTGTCAGTCTGCTATTGATGCCTTTAATTTGTGGTACATTTGTATTGCTAATGTGACATTCTTAATCCTAAAATAATAATTGTAAAAAATCAAACAGTTATAAAGCTCTGATAATATTGTATGTACACAGTTACCACTATCAAATAATCAGCAATAGCATCAAGGAATTAATTTCTTTAGCTGTCATGTTGAAACAATGCTCTGCCTGTAATGGTCTATGGACACAGAATATAATTGTTCAGACATAGTTCTTCCTTCTCGGAACACAAAACATTACAGTTTCAACCAGTGTGGGTAACAGTGCATCTGTACACACAGAACACAATTCTTCTTTCATTGCCATATACACAAAGCCGGTACATAATTTTTCTTCTGCCCTGATAACTAAATAAACCTCTGGTGTATTTTGAATACATACTGTCTGACCTTGAAGTTCTCTACCTAAATAAAGAGGACTTCTATAGGAAGTATAATTAATCAGTTGGAGCACAGTGCAGCCATTCTAGTTTTTTAAGACCAATTTTGACATTGAGTTAATACATTGTGATAGGAGAATCACATCTCTGATCAAGAGTGAAACAGCTATTATGTCCACCCATCTATCTAATATATAATAATGAAGAGTCATTCAACATTGGAAAGTAGCTTGGGAGCCTCAGAAGAAAGACACAAAATGGAAGTGCAAAATATTATCTAAGACAAACTCCTGCAAAGAATGACATCCATCACCAGCTTCTGACCTAGAGCCTAAAACTTACCCATTGAAGCATATTAATAGCAGAGTGCATATTTAAAAATGAGGCTTATAACATATACCTACAAAATCCCTGAAAGAGATCTATGTACAGAAGTCTACCTCTTTAGAAAGATGAGAAACTGAATATGTCATACTCAATAGGTGTTAATTGTATTGCTTATGGAGATAAGAGAAACCGTTTAGATGCTGTGGTGATGAGAGTAGCACAAAAACAAAGTAACTAAATTGATATCCATTTCTTATTATAGCTTTATTTTTTTGAGTTTGTTGAAATTCTTCTTTCAAAATGTTTTGCAAGGTTAAGAGACAATATTCTTATAGACAAGTTCAAATATGAAGAGTATTGCTCTAAAATTTCTTAGTTTTTTTTTTTCTTTTACTTTTTTCCTTTTCTCTTTAGAGTGTGCTCATGATTTTTGGGAAAACAGCTGTAGTTTGGACAGATCTTGTGTTCAACATGAAAAAAAGCATTTTGACACCATACTCAAAATCTGTCAAGTTTCTTTTATCTGAATAAAAAAGAATTGAAAAATATATGAGCTGAATTGCAAAGCAAAATGTAAAGCTCTTTTTGCTGTATTAATCAGATATTTCTTACCCCAAATATTCATGATATTGAAGAAAACCCAAAGAGTTATAGATATTGATAAGACAGACCTGCCAAGCCTTCATTCTAACTGACAGTTACTACACACAAATGTCATGTGCTAAACAATGGGAAGTTAAAAAGTACAAAGGGATCTGGATAGATTTAAGAAGATTGGGAGGAACAAGAGAAATAAGGTTCATAGTAGTGAGTGAAAAAGTTTAAAATTCCTAATTAACACCCACCAAAGAAGATAAGACTTACTGTAGAGTTATAGTAATACAAACGATTAATTAATTTTGTCAGCTGATGAATTTTTATGAATGACAAATGCAAGCATTATACCCTTGATTCAGCTCATGCGTAGCAATGTCATTCAGCTCCTTAACTATGTCAGTATTAAGTACATTTGCTGAACTGGAGCCTGTTTGTTCTGACCCTATGATCTCCTGGATTTTCAGTGAAGTTAAGAAAAATACAATAGTGATGCTGTACAGAGTGGGATCTAAATGAGTGGAATTTTTCAGGGAGAGATATTATCTTTTACTACACCAGCTGAAAATATCAGTGGTACAGTTTGTAACAGCAAATGGCCCACACTGTTTAGACCGACAGGTTTGTTGAGATTTGTTGCCCATTTTCCAGTCACTCCTTTATCTGATTTTTATCAACATTTGTTTTTGTGAAACATGTCTAGCAAATGTCTGTGATGAGTGACCCTTACCACACTGAAGTGAGCATTCAAGGGCTTTCTAAATGATCGGTAACACTGTCCAGGGTGGTCCCTGAGATCCTTCTGTGAAGCAAGAACTTGAATGTATTTTATATGAAATAATCATGAAATAAAATTTAAAAATGGTCTGTCAAGTATGAAATAGATTTTAAGATGTCTGCAGCTTTTTGCCTTATCTACTAACCATGCTTGTCAAGCATACCACCAAGTTTTGGGACTTTTTATGGGAGGGGTGTCGTGAATGGGCGATTTAGACCGCTTAAAGAATCACTGTTGAAGGTACCAGTAAAAGTGGTTCTGTTGAAATATGATGGTGTAAAAGCGTGACTTAACAAAGTTCAATGGCAAGGTTCACTCTATTGCGTACTGCACAAAGGATATAACAATGGTTCAAAACTACCAAGACAGAATCAAAGGTACCAAGACAAATTCAAAGTTACCAAGACAAAAAATGAACAATACCAATACAAAATCTTAGTGCACTATAATGCAAGGTTATGCGTGATATTGGTCACTTATCAAAGATCTGCAGTTGGTGAAAGTTGTAAAATGCTCCTCCTGCCTCAAGGAGCAACCTTGAGAGGTGTCCCAGCTCAAGGGGCGATCACCGCCATGCAGCCAGCTGCTTAACAAGGAGAGCTCCAAGAAGGCTCACTTAGGCTGTCATATTTACGGAATGAAGTGATTGGCTTGTAGTCAAATTACATGCGATGGAAAAGGTATGAATGAGATTCCTTGTACCCACACCTTTCTTTGTTCTTTGATAAATGAGTCTTGGAAAAGCCACCTGCTATTCATGTGTTAATCACATGATCGGTGTTCCAAGCTCATATGCATCGATGCTTGCTGTGTCACTCTGTTCCTTTGTGGTTTTTCACAGAACAGATTGGATCTAGAGAAGTTCTTGGCCCGGTTATGGCTTAGGCCTTCACCTCCTTTGGAGCCGGTATCAAACTACTACTAGTTTGATTAAGGAGTGAAGTGCATCCAGCACAAGTGGGTATTTATTTTCTGATGGTAATGAAACTTGGCATCTCTTTCAGAATACTGGAGAGCAGGCTCAGTTGCATTCCTCAATATGTTTCTTAATCTTACAATAATTTTTAATAAAGGATGAATGCCATTGCAAGTATCGGTTACAGATTGCCTTTTTTTCCCAAAGTTATTTAGCCAAGAATAGCTTCCCATCTTATTGATACTAGTGCCTTCATACTGCTTTAGCCTTACTGTAGATTGATTAAGCTCCCCCCCCGCCCCAGCACATCCCTTCTAAAATCTCATTATCCAAGAAAACCTCTTTTTTTGTACCTTGTTACCATATCATTTAACTCTCTGCCATCTAAAAGTATTAAAAAAGAGCTTGGGCATTATGACAGTGCAGTTCACTTCTTAAGTGGTCTCAGAGCAGGCAGACAAATTTGTATGCATTCAGTGTATCTTAAAGAAGATTTTAATCTCAGCAATTTCAAAAATCCTCCAACTTTTTACTATTTGCTTTAGAGGGAATCCAACAGAACAAATATAATAACTTTTGCTCAGGAGAAAAATATTTAGAATGGACTTAAGCTTTTTTCTACTTTAAGCAACGGGTAGTGACTCCAGACATTTCTGAAAAGGCCCAAAGATTGCTGGCAAGCTGGAGCTGTTGTTATTCGTGAAGCAAGTGGTAAAGCACTTTTTCATCCAGGTACCACTGTCCTTATAAAATGACCGTTTTATTCCTCTCAGTGATGGCATATTGTTTATAGATTGAGTAAGAAATGAAAAGAGGGAAAAATATCTCCCAAAGCACTTCCTCCTCAGCAAAGGTTAAGTAGGAGTTATGCTTCTTTTGTTTGTTTTGCTTTTTTTTTTTTTCCCTAAGAGCTAGGCAGTAAGACTCATACAGGAGAGAGATTTCTGAATAGCGGTGAGGAGGGTTCCCTTTTAAATAAGGGATGAGATGACAAGAATCATCATTGCCACTTCTGGCTTTGCTGTTTCCCTCAGAGACAAATTTCAACTTCAAAGTTGAATGTAGAGGACATTGAGCAGTTTTATTGCCTTGGGATGGGAGCAAAAGCCAGACTATTCAGTTGTGATCTGCACTATGCTCTCCTTAAGCAATCTACCCCTGCTGACACAGGTTTTTCCTTTTTCTACAATTATTCTGTTTTGCATTCTGGCCAGTAGACTGAAATATAACCAAAATTTGAGTCTGTAATCAGCTCTATTCACCCAGATCCTGCCTACCTGTGCATTGCTTGTTTCCTTCTACCTTCTTTGTATGTGCCTTGTTTCTTAAGATCCTTTACAATACACATGCCAAGTAGCACTCAGGCTTGATTTACATGTACAATGCATTTGTGCACAGAGGAGCAATCACACCAAGTTTATACACAACCCATCATTAATCTGTTCAGCGGTGCATTCCTGTGTTAGTGTGGAGCCTCATTGACTTTCCAGAATCACACAGGGCAAAATTCACTGCTGTTACAAGGGCTTAGCACGAGTTTTCCCCTCTGTGATATGTGACTAATATTATCCACTTAATATCAGGAGGCTGCAGCTCTGAAGCTCAATTCATTAGCATTTGTAAAATATATCAGAAACTTGAAGCATGTTATCTGCAGAAAAAAATGTCACTGCTAAAAATGTAAAAAAAAAAATTATGCTACCAAGTGAATTGTCCTTTTTCATTAGCAATGGTGCTTCTCCTGTTCCTGTGTGTCTGCAATTTTCACATTTTCTGAATGTTTTCTGATCTATGATATCTCACATTCATGTTGTTGTCTAATTCTTCAGAATCAAGCTCAGAACTTATTCCTCAAAACCTCGAAGAGAACTAAACTGAAGTGAGAAGTGTCTGTAGCTCTTAGCTCTCAACAGCTTTTGGGACTACTAGCATTGTTGTGGTTTAACCCCAGCTGGCAACTAAGCACCACACAGCCACTCGCTCACTCCCCTCCTCGTGGGATGGGGGAGAGAATCGGAAGGGTAAAAGTAAGAAAACTCATGGGTCAAGATAAAGACAGTTTAATAGGCAAAGCAAAAGCCGTGCACACAAGCAAAGCAAAGCAAGGAATTCATTCACTACTTCCCATCAGCAGGCAGGTGTACAGCCATCTCCAGGAAAGCAGGGCTCCATCATGCGTAACGGTTACTTGGAAAGACAAATGCCATCACCCCAGACATCCCCCCTGCCTTCTTTTTCCCCAAGCTTTATATGCTGAGCATGATGTCATGGTATGGGATGTCCCTTTGGTCAGTTGGGGTCAGTTCTCCCAGCTGTGTCCCCTCCCAACTCCTTGTGCACCCCCAGCCTACTCGCTGGTGGGGTGGGGTGAGAAGCAGAAAAGGCCTTGATTCTGTGTAAGCACTGCTTGGCAATAATGAAAACATCCCTGTATTATCAGCACTGTTTTCATCACAAATCCAAAACATAGCCCCATACCAGCTACTATAAAGAAAATTAACTCTATCTCAGCCAAAACCAGCACAAGCATCAATTTTGCTCAGCAACTATTCCATCATTACCCCCCTCAAAAAAACTCTGACAAAACATCCTCCCCCTATTTTATGGTTCTGCAGTTCTTGAGTCAAACTTAGAAATTTTTATGCTCATTAATATCTTCCAAGTTCATTTTTCTAATGAAAACAGTGGAATTATCTGTGAAACAAAGCTACTTGTTATTCATTATATGTTAAGATTACATAATCTACTCTTTCTTATTTTGCTTTGTTGTTTTAGGTACTTGCAGAAATTTTAACTAATGTCAAGTTGCTAGTGAGCCTTCAGCTGTATAAATTCCCTGAAATATCTTATACCTGTCCATAAGGTGACTTCTTTTCTTAGACAAAACAGGTATGATAAGCTTGTGAAACTTGGGGAACAGTGTTTTATTCTAAGAGATAAATTACAGAGAGGAAACTTTATAGTTTCATCAAGATTATATTTTCTTGCTAGTGGACAGTACTCTTGCCCTAAGATTTACAATCCAATTTTCATAAACTTTAATTAATTATTTAAAACAGTACTTATTATCTATTTTAGTATATTTAAATACAACTTTTTAATTAAGTCTTAAAAATGTTTACTGTACTACTAAAATTAAATTTAATTTGTGGCTCAGCCACAGCAGAATCAATATTTAGCAGATTTTTGTTAATGTCTGTTTAAAGAATGAAAATATTCTTGCCACAGATGTGTGTAAGTGAAGAAGAACTAGGCACAATAAATTCCATGAGTTTTAAGAGATTGACAAAATGAGTATTTGAGCATGGAATTTCAGACTGTTTCTTAATATAAGACTTCTGAAGCTACATACATATATTATTACCCTGCTCAGAACACAGACAATTCTTATTCAGCCTTTTGTCAAGTCTTAGCCTTTCTCTAATGCTTATCTTTCACTGAAAAGGGAAAAAAGAGATATAAAATGGCAAAATCAGGTTAAAATAATTTTGATTGCTCAAATCCCAATAAGTAGTCAGGCATTTTGGAACAGATATATTACTGAATGCAAATGTGTCTGTATTTTTTTAAGCTTTATCATGACATGTTTCTTAAAAGAAATAGTATTTATGACTCAAGAATTTGCCATCATTTCTCTGTTGCAATTTATCCTTTAATAAAATGAATTAGGTCAGAATGTTCAAAACAGAGACCCTGATTGTTCCTGATGGAGGGATTGAATCACAAGATGACATGAAAACTTTCAGCACTTTGGGAAAGAAATTCAGCCAGTGAAAGTCTCTGACTTCTCCATCTTCATCATTCGTTAAGAACTTTAAAATTGCAAGTCTGCAATTCTCATTAACAGTCATTTCACCTAACCCCTGCCATCTGGAATTTAAGTCTATGAACTTCAGCAATGATTCTAAATTAGTTTTCTAGGCTTCTTGTATTATAAATGAAGATATATATGAACCTCCTTGAATGGGTCAGATTCCCCTCGGGAATGTCCATTTCTCTTCGTTCATTTGTAGCAAGGATGTGCTCTGTACAAGCGGCTGATTTAAGCTCCCCAGGATGTTCTCCCTCACATATCACAGCCTCATCTGGGTTACAAGGCCAGGGATAGACCATGGTTTAAGCAACAAACTCTCATATGCAACTGTAATTTCCAGTGCACAATTTAAATGCTACTTTTAGACTTTTAATTTTGATATTTCTCAGATGGAATTGTACCTTGAAGAAAAAAATGAATGAAAAGTAACATTGCTTGGCTTTATGTAATATTTGATTTAGCCTTCCCGTTCACCATGTAATGAATGAATGCTGTAATGGACATAAACTCAAGAGAAAATGGTCACCTAACAGGACAACTAGGAAACAGGTAGTCACCTATAAAAGTTTAGCATTAAATACTTTGTCCTTCTTATATAATCAAGAATGAATAAAGAGCGGGGATAACAGTGTTCAATACCTTTTCCAATCATTGACCTTTTTCTTCTTTGTTTCTTTTCTTTAATGACTCAAACTTGGCATATGTTCTCAGAAATCATTCCTGAGTATTTTGTTGGCATGATTTTCCAGCTCAAAGGGCACTGTCTTAAAAAAAAAATTAAATTTACGAAGAGGGAAATAAAAATGACCTATCACTATAAATCAGTTTACTCTAAACTGAAACATCTTATTTTAAAATTGATGTCAAAATGCAGAGCTTTAAGAGTCCCTACAGGACTGTTTCTTGTATACTCTGGGTCTTACCCATAATTTGCTCTGAGGCCTGGAAATTACACAAGGTCTCCAAATGAGGTATAAACACACCAACAAACCTGGCCAACAGGAGACAAAAGGAAATAGAAGTATCACTCTCCTCTGGCAATGAGAATTACTCAATAATCCTAAGAGAAATCCTTAACCTCCTTTTAATGGCTTCCTCTTTAAGCTGGTCCTTTCTATAGTCAGAAACAGAAAAAGATTTTTGGCCGCTATTAGCAACCTAGAGGGAAACTGACTTCATGGTTTACTTCAAAAGTCCCTTGTCCGGGATATGGGAAGTCTAAAGCTCTGTTTTATAATTTTCCTTTACATTTTAGCATTATTATTTGTAAACAATGATCATCTGGTGAAAAATGTACACAAGGTAAGATTTAGAGAAGATTGAAACACCTATATTTATGTCAGTTCCTCCTATTCACATTCTAACTAATACCCTATGAAGACCAAATGTCAGTTTACCTGACCCCACAGAGGTATTTAGTCTTATTTTAGACGTTACTGAACACCCTGCCAGGACTCTAGCTGCCCCTTCAGAAGGGTGTGGGTATCATATCTTCTAACTTAGGTGGGTGTCTCAAATTCCTGTACTGGTTTTAGCTGGGATAGAGTTAATTTTATTTATAGTAGCTAGTATGGGGCTATGTTTTATATTTGTGGTTGAAACAGTGTTGATAATACAGGGATGTTTTTGTTATTGCTAAGCAGCGCTTACACAGAGTCAAGGCCTTTTCTGCTTCTCACCCCACCCCACCAGTGAGTAGGCTGGGGGTGCACAAGGAGTTGGGAGGGGACACAGCTGGGAGAACTGACCCCAACTGACCAAAGGGATATTCCATAACATATGACGTCATGCTCAGCATACAAAGCTGGAGGAAGAATGAAGGCAGTGGGGACATTTGGAGTGATGGCATTTTGTCTTTCCAAGTAACTGTTATGCATGATGGAGCCCTGCTTTCCTGCTTTCCTTTCCTCATCAAGATCATCGATAAAGATATTGAACAGGACCGGCCCCAGTACTGAGCCCTGGGGAACACCACTTGTGACCGGCTGCCAAATGGGTTTGACTCCATTCACCACCACTCTCGGGCTCTGCCATTCAGCCAGTTTTTTACCCAGCGCAGGGTGCACTTATCCAAGCCATGAGCAGTCAGTTTCTCCAGGAGAATGCTGAGAAGGCCTTACTAAAGTCCAGGTAGACAACATCCACAGCCTTTCCCTCATCCACCAAGTGGGTCACCATATCATAGAAGGAGATCAGGTTAGTCAAGCAGGACCTGCCCTTCAAGAACCCATGCTGCCTGGGCCTGATCCCCTGGTTGTCCTGCACGTGCCATGTGATGGCACTCAAGATGATCTGCTCCATGACCTTCCCTGGCACTGAGGTCAGGCTGACAGGCCTGTAGTTTCCTGGGTCTTCTTTCCAACCCTTCTTGTAGAGGGGCGTCACATTAGCTAACTTCCAGTCAACTGGGACCTCCCCGGTTGACCAGGACTGCTGGGAAATGATGGAAAGTGGCTTGGGGAGCTCCTCCACCAGCTCCCTCAGTATCCTCGGGTGGATCCCATCTGGTCCCATAGACTTGGGGGCATCTAGGTGGAGGAGCAGGTCGCTAACTGTTACCTCTTGGATTATTCGAGTTTTATTCTGCTTCCCATCTGCGTCTCCCAGCTCAGGGGGCTGAATACCCTGAGGATAACTAGTCTGACTATTAAAGACTGCGGCAAAGAAGACATTAAGTACCTCAGCCTTCTCCTTATCCTTTGTGGCAATGTTTCCCTCCGCATCCAATAAAGGGTGGAGATTCTCCTTGGCCCTTCTGTTGTTGCTGATATATGTGTAAAAACATTTATTGTGTATCTTTAACTGCAGTGGCCAGTTTAAGTTCTAGCTGGGCTTTTGCCTTTCTCATTTTCTCCTTGCATAACCTAACAATATCCTCGTAGTCCTCCTGAGTTGCCTGGCCCTTCTTTCAAAGATGGCAAACTCTCTTTTTTTTCCTGCATCCCAGCAAAAGCTCCCTGTTCAGCCAGGCCAGTCTTCTTCCCCGCCTGCTCGTCTTTTGGCACATGGGGACACCCTGCTCCTGTGCCTTTAAGACTTCCTTCGTGAAAAATGTCCATCCTTCCTGGACTCCTTTGCCCCTCAGGACTGCCTCCCAAGGGACTCTGTCAGCCAGACTCCTAAACAGCCCAGCGTCTGCCTTTCTAAAGTCCAGGGTAGTGGTTTTGCTAACCCCCCTCCTTACTTCTCCAAGAATCGAAAACTTTATCATTTCATGGTTGCTGTGCCCAAGTCGGTCTCCGACCACCACATCACCCACCAGGCCTTCTCTGTTTGTAGACAGCAGGTCTAGCAGGGCACCTGCCCTGGTTGGCTTGCTTACCGGCTGCATCAGAAAGTTATCTTCCACACACTCCAGGAACCTCTGAAATGTTTCCTCTGCTGTGTTGTATTTCCTGCCGAGATCTGGTAAGTTGAAGTCTCCCACAAGAACAAGGGCTAGCGATCGTGAGACTTCAGCCAGCTGCTTGTAGAATGCTTCATCTGTTTGTTCATCTTGGTTGGGTGGTCTATAACAGACTCCCACCAGGATATCTGCCTTGTTGGCCTTTCCTCTGATCTGTACCCATAAGCACTTGACCTTATCATTACCATCATTGAGCTCTACACAATCAAAACACTCTCGAACTTATAGAGCTACCCACCACCTCTCCTTCCTTGCCTATCCCTTCTGAAGAGCTTATAGCCATCCATTGTGGCACTCCAGTCATGACAGTTATCCCACTGTGTTTCCGTTATGGCGACTATGTCATAGTTTTCCTGCCATGCAATGGCTTCCAACTCCTCCTGTTTATTGCCCATGCTGCGTGCATTGGTGTAAATGCACTTCAGTTGGGCTATTGATCTCATCCCCATAGGCATGCCACCCCTAGGCTCATCCCTAGCAAGCCTGGTTTCATCCCCTTCCCCCTTCAAATCTAGTTTAAAGCTCTCTCAGTGAGGCCTGCTAACTCCTGAGGTAGAATCCTTTTCCCCCTTTGAGACAGGTGAACCCATCTGTCTCCAGCAGGCCTGGTGCCATGTAAACTGCCCCATGATTGAAAAACCCAAAATTCCACTGCTTGCACCAGCCTCTGTTAATGAGATGGGTATTCCTGTTCCTGTCTGTATTCCTCCCTGCTACTGAAGGGATAGAGGAAAATACTACCTGCGCTCCTGATCCTTCAGGCAATTGCCCCAGTTCTCTGAAATCCCTTTTGATCATTGTTGGACTTCTCTCAGCTACTTCATTGCTGCCAACCTGAACAACTAATAGTGGGTAATAATCGGATGGTTGTACCAGCTTAGGGAGCTTCCTAGTAATGTCTCTGACCTGGGCCCCAGGGAGGCAGCAGACTTCCCTATGGGATGGGTCCAGTAGGCATATCGGGCCTTCTGTTCCCCTCAGAAGGGAGTCTCCTATGACAATTACCCTTCTTTTTTTTTTTTTCTTACAGCTGTTGTGATGTGTGGGGTTGACTGGCTCACCCTAGTCAACCCCCTGGATGGATCTTCGTCCGCATCATCATCCTCCTGGCCCTCAAGGTCCAGAGCCTCATACCTCTTGTGTAAGGGCACCTGGGAGAGCGAGGTAGGCCAGGAGCGGATTCGCCTGCTGCGCCGAGCAGGGATCTGTTTCCATCCCCCTCCGTCTCTTAGGTCCCCTCCTTCTGCCTGGTGGCAAGAGGCAAGGGG
Source organism: Theristicus caerulescens (assembly GCA_020745775.1). Taxonomy (NCBI): domain Eukaryota; kingdom Metazoa; phylum Chordata; class Aves; order Pelecaniformes; family Threskiornithidae; genus Theristicus; species Theristicus caerulescens. Next base: position 119,801,438 of record CM036559.1, on the reverse strand, counting down.
AGCCTCTGCTTCTCTTGATGTTTCCATCTGGCGCACTCGTCTCAGGGATGGTAGGGAGTGGCTCCACCAGTCTGTCTCCCTCTCACACTCCCTGATACTCCTCAATCTTTCTACTTCTTCTTTCAGCTCTGCTGAGCAGATCCTCCACGTGGTCACACCTCATGCAGATGTTGTCTCGGCTGCCCTCCCGTTACCAGAGCAAGGCTCTGGCACTCCCTGCAGCCAGAGACCTGGGTGGCTGCATGTTTTTGTGGAAGCTCCATCTGGGTCGCCACATCCCTTCTGGTGATGGCTCTTGCCCACATGGAAACCATGGCTAGGTGTCTTTCAGGAGGGCGAAGACCATAAGCTGGTCTCGCCGGCTGCCTGCATGCCTTGCCTGTGCAAACTGCTGTGCCACACCCTTTCTGCCCACCCTTTCTGCCGCCCTGTTCGCGGCACTCCTGGGTGCTGGCACTCCCTTGGGGTGTATAAATTTCCCACAGTTGCCTCATCAATGCCCAAGCCCCGTCCACCTCGCTTGCAAGAGCTGCCAGTTCTTGGCACAAAAAGCCCCACCAGGCTTTTTATCGGGTTCCCTGGCTCAGGAAACCCCCTTTTCTACCCCGATCTAGCGCCCAAATGCAAGATTTACCGTTGCTGCCGCCATGTGCCTCACCGACTGATTTTAAAAGACACAAACCAAATTCCTATAGAGAAGCATAATTAAATACAGATTTTGTTTAGTTTCAGAGTCTGGTTCTTTAAATATACAGTCAGAAAATTATCCAAAGAGCACTACTAGTTTATAGTACAATGACAATTTAATTATCTATTCTAAACACAAACACATATATCACTACACAGAGGAAAAAAATACATAAGGAAACTGTGTGAATCCTTGGCTCTCAGAAATCAATAGAAGTTTTGCTCCTGACCTCACTAGGGCCAGGATTTTCAATGCAGCATTTCTAAACAGTAGCAGAGGGACAGAATGAAAGGAAAACAGGCCCTCCTGGTACCCTAAGAATAGCTATAGGTGGAACAGCAATGTATCAGCTTCCTGATAAGAAGACAGATCTTTCTCTTCCCCTTTCAATAACACCCCAGATTTCACTGGGAATATAAGTTCAGATTTGAGGCTTGATATTTTTGAAACCACACACCTTTTGAAGAAGGCTAGCAGCATGGCTTGTGCCTGGTGTGAGAAATTCTCTCAGGCAAGGATCTGAAATGAGTATTTCCGTTCATAAGCAAAGTAAAGAAATTATATAAAAATTATATGAAAATAGAAGAGAAAGTGGAAATCTGATTTCCAGTTTCTTTTTAAGTTTCTTGAACTTTCCAACCAGCTGTAGATGGCAGGTGTTTTGGGTCATGCTTCATTTCGTACTAATGACTAGGAGAAAATGGTTTATTTTCAGCAGTGCTAAGTGGCTGTGGAGCTGATTGCTTCAACAGGCTCTCAGCAGCCCTGTGAATAAGGCCAATTTTATAGGCTCTATATCATCAGCTTCATGTCTTGTCCAGTTCTCTAAAATTCTTAAGCTAAACACATACTGTCCAAGAAAGGACAATAAAGCACACAATCTCATCAAATAGTCTACAGTAACATGCTATAAGGCGGCATTCAGTATGTTAAGAATACAGATATGCTTCATAGCATTGTGTAAGTGATTCTTCCCCCACATGCTGCTTGTGTAAGCACTTCTTTATTAGATATCCTTTCTATGTTTATGGTAATAAAAAAGACATTTTATCTAGGCACAGTTTTCAAAGGATTTGCTAATATGTTATTTTTTAAGCTTGAAACTGGTCGCTTCAGACTTCTGGTCATATGCATGGCACGTGGAAGAGAATAAGTAAACCCATGTGTCACAACAAAGAAATCCAAAAGCAAAAGGTCAAGTTTAAATAAAACCATACAACAGTTTTGATCTGGAGCAACCTAGATGATCTAAAGGACTTGTTTCAAATCACCTGTATTTTTCAGTACAGGGACAGTCTATACTTAACTGGCATTAAGTCGAAATGCCTCTTCCCTGGAGCTTCAGTCTCCAGTGCTAACACACTTAATTGAAAGTGATCTAATGTCAGATGTTTGAGTGTTTGTTGTCAGCAAAACAAATAATACGCTGCACCATAGGGAATGAGATGAGTCTGGAGGCAAAGGTGAAAGTGCTTCAACATCATCATCAACTGGTATAGGAATAAAATATTTATTGCCTACTGCTATGGGTAGCTAATTAGGTTCTTTTTTCCTCATAAATCTATATGCAGTAATTCTTCCTTACTAAAAGATATTCCTTTCATAGCAGTTTTGTGGTTTTTTTTTGTACTGAATTCTCTTTCCAAATGAATTTCTGCATTCAAAAATGCAAATAAAGAGACATAGGAACAGAGATTGTGTGGCCGACAAGCAGCAGTGATTACATGTAGAAAGTTGAAACCAGAAAACTTTGTTTGGAAACAAGTAACATTGAAATTGAACTCAACAGAGCTCATCTGGAAATGCATTTTCCTGACACTTTTTTGATGCAATTTAAATTACCTTAAAATGCCTGATAACGTACAATGAAGGGTTTTAGATAATTTCTGAGGGTTGTCAGCATTTCACCCATCATCTCTTAACATCTAACTTCCCTCAGTTATCTTATATTTCACCTTCTAAATTCTTAGGAAGCCAAAAGTCAAATAATCTACCCCTTGCTTATTAATCATGTTGGTAGGATTTCAATGGTAAGAATCAAAACCTATCATTATTTTTTCCTAAGTGGGTTTTTGTTAGATTCTTTTTGTTTCTGAGGTATGGCATTATGGATTTCTATTCTAATCTTTCAGTCCTTAAACACATTGAAATCCTATGCTTGGACAGTCAGATACATGTTTAAGCATGTAACCTGGTCATCTGTGTAAATAAGAAGTATTTGAAGAGTATACTTGAACATATCACAAATGTATTAATGTAGAAAGTTGCAATTGTCATCTACTGATCTATCTGTAGAATGTTTTAGCTGTTTGTTTTCCTTATAACTTTCCATTTAACAACTCTCAAACAAAAGTTTACATTTGTGAAAAAAAGCCAAAAAATTAACAACTTTTAAAAAAATAAAAGAAAAAAAAAGCAAGAATAAGGAACTTAAAATGCTTTGGGATTTATACCCTTAATGTATTTCTTTCTTGTTGCCATGGTTCTTTATTTCTCTTGTGGATAATTTTTAACAATAGAGGATGCCAAATTATTGGGAATGCAGTTTTCTTTTGAACTAAAGTAAGTAAAATCCTTAAAACATGGGAGCTATAACCTCAAAAATGTCAACACTAGTACATCAAAAGGCCTTTGAAGAACCACATGGGTAAGCTAGTGTAACATTATTTTATCCATTCAGAGGATTAATCTGACATAACTCTTTTTTTATTCCAATGCTCTATTCACCATAGCATCCATTTTTCCAGAGGAAAACTCTATATTTCAAAATTAAAATATTTCCTGGCCTAGAACAATACGTCCTCCAGAAAGTAACAGAGTTCAAGTGAGCTGGAACATGCTGTTTCTGCTGTTGTGTTGGCAAACCTGCTCCTCCAAACTGCACAGACCTCTATGAAACGGGTTCCAGGAGGCAAATAGCCTGAGCACCTACAGCAATGCATAGAGAGAAGGTGCTTCTAGCCCTAATGTTTTAGTTCTTTGGCTTTTCAGATCAGGGAGTTTCTGAGTGTGGCCAGCCAAAGTCAGGTCGCAAGGGGTACAGATTTGTTAGACTGGCAATCGGTGCTGAGAGGGAAGCACATTCGGTCTGGGGGAGTGCAGTAAGAGCGCTGATGTACTGCGTGTGTCTAATATCCAATCTGCCTAAGAAAGCCCAGATCCTTCCATCCGTCTGCATTTGTAGGCATAGACTCTTGTGTACAGACCTGGATGTGTTTCAGAAGAAACATGAGACTTACACATTTGTTGGCTAACAGTCAACCATCATGTAGTTCTTCATCTGGAAGCAGAATTAGGAATCCACTCTGCATGCAAGGTTGCTATGATTTTGGCTGCCAAATACAGGAAGGGTGCCTCCATTCAGAATGAATAATCTAATCTGTGATGCTCAGTCCAAAGGACTAGGGACATTTTAGGTGATTTGTGATTGCATTATCTTGACTATTCTGAGCAGTGTTTAGAAACATTCCAGCTTACATTTTGATGGAAGAGATCACCTTCTCTCTGCTGGACATATTGTTCAACTCTGTTTACTGTTGCCAAAAGGTTTTTGTTCATAAAAGACAACAGCTGGACAATATTTTATTTCTTCCTGCATGCATACTCATAAAATGAGAGGTGCATTGAAGATTGTATCTGCACACATACAGAGAACCACTAGAGGCCATCATATACCTCTCTGTATAAACACAAATACATTTCAATTAATGCATAAAATTGACACAGAGGAACCTGTTGATGTCCACAAAGGTAGAATGTCCCCTGCTGGGATCTCAGAAATGGAAAGGACAAGAGGAAAGTGCAGACTCCAAATGGACAAATAGAAATAATAATTTAAATTTCCAAAGAGATGAAAAGGAGACATTTGTGAAATAGTGTTCAAGGAATTAAAGCTGGAAGTAATGTATATGGCTTTACTTTATCTACAGCTGTGACAGAAGGAGGGACAGTTTCCCCACATGACAAGAGTGAGAGTCCACTTCAGTTGCTTCTGACCTGGTGGTTGCTGAAGGAGTGTTTTTCACACACTAACTCTATAGCCAAGTGTCTGTATGCAATTTGGTATCCAGGTAACATTACCAGAATCATTTCTCTCCCAGAATGAAGAATTAAACAGTATGGCTTCGACCTCCAAATGTGTTTGATGGCTCACAGCAGGCTTCTAGTTCTTTGCATCTATTACAACAAATTCCCTGGCATAATTTGTCACATCTATTTGTTTCCCAAGGAAAACATATTAAGGTACAATTAAAATGAAAGCTTAAATGTAAACAAGGAACAGTATTTGTACTTTCTAATGAATGTATAAATTCTACCATAATGCAATCACACTCTGTCTTTCTGTTTGATCCCATTAAACTCAATAGGACTGCATTTGACTTCAGCAGGAAATTTATCCACCCCTTTGCATCAATACTTTCTTATCTCTTGTTATTTTTTTCATATCTGTATTACTGTAATGCCTTGGAGCCCTCTTCTATGGACAGAGTTTTCACTGTGTCAGGCACAAACATGATCTAATGATTAGACTGTAAATATTAATATGTTTGTCTGAGTTAAAGCTTCCTTCAGTGATAGTATAATTGTAATTCTCCTCCTCTAATAGAATAGGGTCATGTCAAACTTATGCTTTGGAATCCTCTTTGACAACTTTGTTGTTTTCTTTTTTTCTTTTTTTTTTCCTATGATCCTTTTATTCAAATGAAGAAGAATTCTTCCACAGCAAGACCAAGATTAGGGAAACCCAGCTAGGTTTCCTCAGCAGCAAGGTCTGGGTTGTGGCACTCAGTCTTTCAGAAGAGCTCATGAGAATGACTGTTCTTACCTTTCATAGTCAGGTATGAGGTGTACCGCAGATATTGTCCTTGTTTCAGAAATAAACACAATGTTCCTCCATTCCCAGCATAAAGAGGAGGAATAAGAAATATGTGCGATTTTTGCTTTATAGCACCAATTTGGGACAAAATATTTTGTCATAAGAAAAGAAGTTTCTTACTGAGCAGTTAAAACATATTTATATGAGCTGGCTGGATATGTAGACGATTGTAATTGATGGCCAAAGGTATTAAATCCAAGCAATACTCAATACTGAGAAGCAGGGAGTACGGCTATGCTAATGTAACTGCACCTTCTCCCATTCAGTGTCAGTTCATGTCTCTGGCTGTCCAGGAGTGTCTCAGTCCATCTGCAGCTTACCATGTGATTACTGTGATGGTTCATTTAGCGCCTTCTGGATACAGTGATATCAGCTTGAAAAGCAACTTCTATTTGCTCCTGCTTCCTGCTGGAGGTTACCACAGTTCCAATCTGCTTGATTTGTCACTTTCTACTCTGTTTTAATTTTAAAAAATTTTAAAAAAAGAAAAGAAAAATTAAAAAAAAAGCCAGTAGATTCCAGAACTTAGCATTTAAATATGCTGAGCAGTTTTAATTCCTTACTAGTTACTGAGCTAGCAGACTGGAGGGGGTGGTAAGGTCTGCAAGGGCAAGTGACCAGCAACCAGCAGCTGTGAGGGGCAGTAACCTCTTTAGTCACACATCTAAAACAAGGAAAAGATATGTGAAGTTCTTACTCAGCTTGTTTCAAAGACCTCAGTGCACCCACGTGATGAAAAACTTGCTCTTTATCTTCAGTATCACACTCAGTCCCTCCATTTGCTGTCAGGTTTAAGCAAAGAAAATGATATCCTTCTGCGCCATTGTGGCACTGGAGTTAAACTAATAAAAATTCAGATAAATATCTGTCCTACTCTTCCATAAAGTAAAAATGTATTAGGAATCTATTTTGGTAGGCTCCTCTTATGCAGTTGTCTTTTATTTTGCTTAAAGATTTGTTTGCTCACCTGTTCATTGTATTTTTTACTCCTGACTGCTTCAGAGGCAGCACACAGTTGTTGCTTTTTCCCTTGCTTTTCATGTAAAGTTCTTTATTTGGCTTTTTTTTTTTAATTCTTTCATTTAATGTCAATCTGTTTTGATTAAAAGACCTTTATCTTTCCCCTTGTGTGCTCATTCTGTCGCTTGCTCTGTTTTGGTTTGTGGTATCAGGTTTATGTTTTAATTATTCCTCTTTACGGCTCTGTATCCTGGTACTATTTTAATTAGGATGACTTTTCTTACAAGGTTCATAACTTACACCAGAAGTTAAGGACTGTAGGTGGAAGTCATATTCATTTTATCTAGTGTAGGCAGCAGACATCTCACCTTTCCAGGCTCCAGAAACCTCAATTCTATTCATTGGGTTTGTATTTTGCCTAAACGTGCTTGCAAAGCAAGCAGTGCCACCGTGCACTGAGCACAGCGCTGATGAAAGCTGGACAATAAGGAACATCAGGCATTTCAGTAGGGTCTGAACAAGCAGCAAGCTCAGGCCGCAGATGATGGGTTTGTTTGGTGAAGAGGTCTGAAAGTAACTGCCCAAAGGGTTTCTTTCCTTTATACATTTTCCCAGTGGCTGGGGAAACTGCTTAGGAAATAAAAAAGCAGCATTTTAAGCCTATCTCAGACTGAAGGCTTTCAAATCATTATTCCTGTTTCCTATGAAGATCCATCCTATACTTCAGGAGCAGAATTTTTTCCAAGATTTACACCCCATGTCAGCTGCTCCTCTTTACACAGAGGCACTCTCAGTTTGATTTTTTGGCCAGTTGTTATTTGTTATATTCGCAAACAGATCACTGTTTAAAGGAGTCACCAAACCTCCAATTTTTCTAAAGTTGCCAGCCTATTAACCTGACTGTGCACCTAAATTTTGGCAGTCTTTTTTAGTCTTTTTGTTTCATTTTTATGTGAAGTATATTCCTCCTTCATATTCTGAAATGGTCCCATAATTAGCTACATCTGTACAAGTTCACTGAAAAATATTGAAAATTTCTAGTAATAGTACTACTAAAGCTGATTGCTTTCTTTCTTCCGCTGCTTTCAGTTGTCAGTGCAGGCTTATTTAAACTGTCCCGTACGTTTCTAGATTGCTTTACATCTATTAATTTTTGTATCTTCCATTCTTCCAATTAAGGACTTTTAATTGGCTAGTTTCATTCCTAGTTACCTGTGCTGTTCAGAAATTCTTGAGAGACTTTGTGTCTGAGATGAGAGGATTTCATCCGTTCCAGGTACCAAATTCCCTCTGATCAAACTGATCATCTTCTACACAGTGTAAGAATTTATTCCAACTTCCTCACAATAGACCCTAAGTTTCATTTTATCCTCCAGCTCTAGCCAGACCACATGTCTCTTAATACAAGAAGACCTATCATGACAGATGAAGCATGGCCATTGAATTTGATGAAGAAGAAAAGGGTCCTAAATAATTTTGAATACAGCTTCTGTAAGTCACCGAGAAAGCATTGCCAAATATTTTTTAATTTTTTCCAAAGATTGTAATTTTTTTGTTCTAAGATAGTACCAGGATATCTGGAGGTTCTAGTGAGGTGGGTGTTGGTCTCTTTTCCCAAGTAACAAGTCATAGGACAAGAGGAAACAGACTCAAGTTGTGCTGGGGGCGGTTTAGTTTGGATATTAGGAAAAATTTCTTCACTGAAAGGGTTATCAAGCATTGGAACAGGCTGCCCAGGGAAGTGGCTGAGTCCCCATCCCTGGAGGTATTTAAAAGATGTGTAGATGTGGCGCTTAGGGACATGGTTTAGTGGTGGACTTGGCAGTGCTAGGTTAACAGTTCAACTTGATGATCTTAAAGATCTTTTCCAACCTAAATGATTCTATGATTCTATGATTCTGTCTTTTCTTCAGACAGAAGTCTAATTTTTTGATGGACAAGTTCAACAATAGAAATATGAAAATAAACCTTTTTCAACACCACAGGAGAAAACCTGGAGTTCTTTCTATGTACTTTGCACCTTGTTGTGCAGAAGCCCTTCTATCTGTGTATTACGTTTCTGGTTATGCTGTAAGGTCTTTGAGATAAGGGCTCTCTACTTTATAGGCAACTCTTTCCCCTGATTTTTTTTTTTTTTAATACAGTCATTATCAAGGTATGCAAGATAAACTTTAGTCAGAAGGATAAAATTTACTTGGACAAGATGTTCCAGTGGAGTGAAGGACTATAGCTCCACATGAGAAATCAGTTCCTTACCCGAAGAATCACACCCACCATAATGCATAGAATCATAGAAATGCTGTTTGGAAGGGATTTCTGGAGGTCACGTCCAAGATTCATCTTGAAGGAGAACCACTGCCAATGCTAGATGACATCAGCCACACTTTCTCTAGCCAAGTCTTGAAAACTTCCAAGGGTAGAGATTCCGCACCTAATCTGGGCAAACTGTTCCTGTGTTGCACTACCTGTCTGAAGAATTTTTTCCTGATGTCCAGGCTGCAGGGAATTGCATCTATAGCAAGTCATCTGAGTCTACTGAGAGTCTGGGTCCATTGTTTTTGTAACTGTGCTGCAAGAACTCCTATGCTGCTGTTAATGTTCCTGCTCCCCCTTAGCCTCTTCTTTGCCACCATGGATAGACTTATCTTAGGCTTGCCATCTGTTTTTGAATTTTTTTTTTTAAACTCAGCTGACTTTAGATATGATTAATGATTAATACACCTTTTGAATGTGTTCAGTAGACTTGATATATTCAGTTAAAACTACAGTGCTTAAAACAACAGATCTGTGCATCCGTGGGAACCTTGATGCGTTCAAGGAAAGTCAGAATAACCATAACTGCAACAAATGACTGTACACAGTAGCTCTGGATTATTATCAGGTCTATTACCTAGCAACTGGGTGAATGCACTTTTTTAGAGACTATGGGTAGAAGTGGGCAGCACAGGCAGAAACCAAGCCGGCATGTCTGTTATATGGAAATAGTTGGCCTGTACACTGAACTGAAAGGCAAAGGCAGCATGACATCAGGCACAGAACTATCAAGTGTTTAAAGAAGATAATTAAGAAATAATCTTGGACAAAGCATCAAAAGACTTGGAGGGATGGAATGAATGATTGTTTCTTCAGAGCCTTGAAATGGAGAGCATGAAAAGTCTGATAGAGATGCAAGAAAAGCTTGGAAACTATCAAGGAAGAAAAACCTTATATTTGAAAGGTATTCTAAGACACAGGGGGAATGGAAAAGGATGAAATGAAATATGAAGAGGCCAGAAAAGGCAGATACACTGAGGAAAGAGACATAAACATGAAAAGATGAACAAGGACTTTATCTGGAGAGGTAAAGTCAAAATTGTAATGCTAGTGCAGAGGAAGACACACAACATTAAACAAAGTTTTGGATCTATGAAATGAAGGAGAACAAAGAAATAAAGCTGATAACTTATATATAAATTATACAAATTTATTGCACCAAATTTATCCTTGAAATCAATGGAGTTGTGAGGGGATGAATTCAACTCAGTATGCTTATCTTATTTTATAAATAATAAATGATAATAAATGATAATTACAGTATTGATCTACCTGTTACATTTAACTGTTTTATTTATATTGTTTTCATTGCATGCCTCTGGAGAGTCCAAAGCCTTTGCATTTTGTATTCTAAAGACTGGTCTGAAATCTGGATAATGAGATTTTTTGGTGTAAATTTTAAGATAATGCAGGAAAGTATCACTTCAACATGGATGGCAGAAGCAATATAGTTCTCTTCGGTGCATAACACTGGTTAAAAGGTTCAGTAACTATGAGACTGAAGTCTGACTGTTCTTGTGGGGTCTTGGTTTTAGTGAGATGCATTGTGTTTGGATTTGTAGGCGAGACAATAGAAAAAATTAACTACATTCAATGAAAACTTGTGCAATCATGCATGCAAAACTAATGTAATACCAAAATCACTCAAAATCATAGTGATAGCATTTCACACTCAGTTTGAACTAGAGTGAATTACTATATTGGAGTCAAAGCAATGATAAATCAGTCTGGCTCTTTGAGTAAATATGAGGAACATAGGTATTTATTCAATACATTTTCTCACTGTCTGAATAAGAAAGTTGCTAAGATATTTTATAGGCATAGAACACGTGTCTCAAGATTATAGGAAACTTCCTTGGGGGCTGGTAGCATAGCTGCATCTGAATTGATGTGTTCCTGATATGATAAAACCGTATCAGAGGGAAAAAAAAAAAGAGAGAAGGCAAAGAGAGTGGTGATTCAGAGTTTTTTTGAATCTCCGCTTATGATTTGCAAGTCCAGAATTTTGTGTGCAGGTTTTCTCAGCTGGGGTCATTATTCCAGTTTTCACTTTGAAAGTGTCTCGACCCCTATCTGCTGGTTAACATCTACTTCATCATTCAAGCCCCTTTAAAGGAATATTTACATTTGAATCGCTGACAGAAAAACAGATGGCTTCTTGTCTGTAATTCTCAGCATACAAATGAAGTTGTTAGAAGCATAAGCATCAAATAAAAAAAAAAAAACAAACCCTATATATTGGTATAATGTTTTAATTCCTTTTCTGGTGATGAGATATTCTGTACACTCACCTCTGGTCCCCTGCTGCAGTCCACAGGCATGGGAACTTTGCCGGATGTGTGATGCAGTAAGTTTTGAATCCAAGTCTACTACATTTATGCAAATGCTTTTCCATTGTTATTCAGAAAACAAAGCAAGTAAGCATACAGATGTACAAAGCTAATAGTTTAGGATCTCAGACTAGAGGCCAGTCCTGAGATAATCAAAGCATCAGTCACAACCTAATATTAAACACTTTCCAGTTCCATTAACAGTTTTATCAATTATAATAGATTGTTACATAAATCATCTTAACGCTTGACCCTTACGACCGATCTTAACTATTATGTTGTATGAGCTCAAAAGTTCTGTTTCTGGTTTTAATCAGACTGTTTTGTTACTCTTGGTATTGCAGTAGTACTCAAATTAGTTCAGAGAGGTACTATGATAAGAATTACTCTGCTTCTGTACCCCTATATATACTTTCTATCTCCTAAGTACAAAAGAAAAAATACAGTCTCACAGTTCCTGTTCCAGAGTTAGGGAACTTGACACATGGGGTGTTGGAGTGATCCTCAGTGTCACAGTGAAAGTCTGAGGCAAACCCAGTACTGAATACACATCTTCTGACTCCTGATCTGGTAATTTAACTATCAACTTTAATAACTGATATAATGTAAAAGGGTGAACTGGACAGTCCATTAAAGGATCCTTTTAAATCCAAATTATACTATTAGAGAAAATATTTTTGACATGGGAAACCATATCCCAACCCTCTTGTCTACCATTTGAAAGACATAAAACCACCATTTGTCGTGGCCTTCTGCATCTCAAATGATCAGCTGTGACTTCTGATCCCTTTGAGCAGAATAGTTGGGGGCTGAAGTGCAGGAGGAAATAAATATGACTATTTCAGGAGAGCAGTGTTGTATTCTGTTAAGTTAAAGCTTACATGTTATTATAAAGATCAAAGGCCCATTAAAAATGTGGTTAATATGCCTAGGAAGGGTGGTCTTTCCAGTTCTGCATTGTTTTAAAGATGTGTCATGTAGAAGTAATCAACCAATCACTTGCTTCCTGGACTAAAATGCTGTTCTCAGACATGGTTATGAATTTTAATTGGCGTTGAGGGGAATGATTCATCTAGATTAAGTTAGTCCCAGTAAACAGCCTCTACTGAGACAACATGGGAGAAGAGTTGCATTGCACTGGGGAAGTATGGGAACAGAGCACGAAAAGAAAGGAAATTGTTCCACTGTGGTATGTTGCCTTCTGCAAAGAAGCAAAAATGTTGAACTGTTGCTACTACATGTGTTTCTGAAGTGAATGCAAAATCATTATTGCTGTCTTCCAGCAGTGACTGCAGGCTTCATCTGGGATTGGGATCCTCATTATTAAACAAACACATAGTGAGATGCTCTGCTCTGCAGAGCTTACAGTCTAGAGACAGACAAATGGTGGTAGGATAAACAAGAATGTAAAGAAGTGAGGTAGTGAAATATCAAAGCAGAGGTTTGTAGAAACAACACCAGAATGTCCTTGTCATTAAAAGTAAAGCTGTCGCTAGCACTTCAAATGCTTCAGCTTCTGTGAATATTCTCATTACCTGTTTTCAAACAAGTTTCGCTTTGGGATGATATTTTCTCTGCTTGCTTTCTTTCTCTCTATGTGTGCACCTGTATCCAATTACAGCTTCAAATATCCTTCATAGTGTATCAGGCTAGTATATTATATCTGTTCCATACATGGATAAATGTGTCACAAAGAAAAAGGGATGAGCAGATAAATCAACTGCTTATAGGTTGGTTATAATAATTATGTCAAGCCCTTATGACAGCTTCTCATACTGAAGTTTTTAGACTGTTACAGTATAAACTGCCTTATAAGAAACTTACTATAAGTATATGACTATGTATAAGCTTATAACTATGCTTTATACGTCCATACGCTATGGACTAAAACTCGCAAGATGATCTAGACATTTAGATCCCGCCTAATCATCACTATCTAATCTCCACTATTTGATAGTCAAATGAAAACGTCATGTTCTCAAACCTCTGCTCAATGACCAGACTTACTGGTTATGAAAATCCATAGTGCCCCAGGCTGCTTCTTTCACTCCCTGAGTACTGCAAGTACCGTATCTGCTTGTCAGAGTAGTTCCTTGCTTTCTCAATGTATTTGGCTGTATGGCACAATTTCCCCAGGGAAATAAAAGGTGTATTTGTCTGAAAACACAGCTTAGACCAGCTCTGTAAGTCCTGAAATCTAAGGAAATTTCACCCTACTCTTCAGTACTCATAAGCTGAGTATCTTTTCTTGTTATTTATATTACTTGTGTTTCACATATGTCAAATTTCTAAGTAAATATTTGTTTTTCAGCTCTAAAAGTCTACAGAGGACTAACTTAAACTCACCAACTTTTTTTCCAAAGCTCAACACAGTTTTCATGAACCTGTCTTTATTGGTAAAAATCTGCATATTTGATCCCCCACATGTAGGCTGAAAATAATTCCACTGTATGCAGGAAAAAACCTCTCACATTTCTGCTGGTTTGGAGAAGAGTAAAATTGTATTCCTAGTCATTTAAAAGGAACATAAGACTGAGAAGGACCTTCTGGATTGCCAAATTTTAGCTGCTGATATTGCAGTCAGCCAAGTCATACAATCTCATGCATGAAATTATTAAACTCAGTTTGGGTTGTCTGCTTTCCTCCACAACATCCACAAGAAGACTGTCCAGAACCTTATTTTACCAATTGCTAAAAGCTGTTTCCAAAACTGATTTGCACTGGGCCCACTGAAAGACAGACACCTTTTTCTGGATCCACAACTTCTCAAAAAATCCTGTCTAATTTGTTTAAAACTACAGGATGATGAACTAACAGTTTGGCTCTGATGTATTTCTGTTTAAAAGAATTTCACTTACTGCCACAATTATACATGTCTACATTCAGTCTTGACGTGCTTTAATGCCAGAATATCAATGTGTCTGAAAGGAATAGGAAAAGCCATGTTACTAAAACTCCTAACCTAATCTTCATTTCAAACACAACTTTCAAGAAGACTGTCAATGTTAACCCTCTGAAGAAAGTGTATTGAAAACAAGTAATCTGATAAATAACATACTTCTCTGAGAGCAGGTTACCATCTGGTTGTTTATTTTTACATTAAAATGAGCTTTTCCAAACTTGAAAGCAAGATTTCCCAGTCCAGACACCAAAATCTGCTCATTTCTCCTTTTCAGTGAGAGGACAGTGAGAGCTATTGCTTAGCATGTCAAGAAAATCTCTTTTTTGAATACCTGCTGAGAGACGAATGAATGATTTGCTAGACTTTCAAAGCAGAAATTATTTAGCTGTGCTAGCTTAAAATGGTGTTGGTCAAAATAATTCATGGAGGTTATTCTTGTGAAGTGGGGCAAACTGTAGCAAGCTGTATCTGAGCCTGGTATCAGCTGTGTGAACTTCTTCCACTCTGGGTAAGAAAATGCCCTGGATGTCAGGCAATTCTGCAGGAACTCTTCTATACAACCAATATGTACGCAGTGAAAAAGAGAGGCTGATTAAGGAATAAGGTTTTGCCCATATTTATTTTGACTCTGTCTTTCCTGGCACATAGTAGGATAATGAGCACATGATGGGTACACTACAAATAATGTTTATAAGTGGTTTAGCCATTCAGAGATATTCAACTAATCGCCTTACTTCCTCAGAGTAGGCTTATCTCTGTTTACTTCTACAAAGATCATTGCTGCAGTTGTATTTTTTAAGGATTAAAACCAGCCTGACAGGTTAAGCTTTAGTTTTAGTCACGAAACAGCATGGAGTATATGGAAAATGGAAAGAGAGAAATTTTTCTTTGTAGAGTCAGTTCAGAAGATTACTGGTCTTCTTCCCTTTTCCAGAGCACCCACTTTGAACGGCCTGCATACAGACACCTACAAGCAGCCTGAAGAAAAGCAACAGAAGAGGAATGCATATAAGAGATTAAACATGGTAAAGAAAATGCAAAGTAAGTTAAGGGAAAGAAAATAGAAAAATGCACTAAACATGTATGGTTTGACCCACACCTGTAGCATTGCTTTATAGTGTCTGCCAACAGCCTGAGGCCATACCAAAAGATCATGCTTTTAAATGGAAGAAGGAGAAAGGGCTTGGATCTAGATGCATGTAGTATCTCTAGTTCAGATCACATATATGCTAGATGTAAGTTTCCTGGAGGACAACTGCTTAGAACTTCATCGAGGGTGACTGGCTTCAGTGGAGTGTTCAGTGAAGCAGTCAGTGGCAACATCTGCTTGCTTGGGATGTAGGACCAAAACCGTTTGCTGCATATTTCGGAGAAAAGGCCTACATACTTACCCCAGGGACTAAGATATTATAGAGATGTATCTCTTCTGCTAGAGTTACTCTACTAATATTAGTGAACATGTGGTGTCCCCAGCTAAGCATAATGTTCTAATCACTGGGTCATGAAGTGTTTAATTAGGGCTACCATCCATCCCTGACACATTCAGGAAGACCGTGAGTTTTGGTAGGCACTGGAGTTCTGCTCCACAAGACATGACTGCTCTGTATCTTTTCCCCAAGTTGCAGTGCAGGTCTGTATTCCAAAACCTAAAATATTTCCAGCAGCCTGTCTCCTGGAGGTCGGCCAGTTCACTCAATGAACATTTCAACAAATCCAGGTAGAAGAGAAAGGTCTGAGTTTGTGTAGCCAGCAGGAGTAAAACCTCTGTGGGGACTATGCTGCTTTTTCCACAGAAACCTCATACCACTGAGACACTGGCTGCACAGTTTTAGCCCTGTCACACAGCAGCAATCAGCTTGCTGAAAGGTACCAAAGCTCTGCAGAGATGTCTGCTTTGATGAGCACCCTAGTGCACACTGGGATTCTGATCTCCCTAAATATCTAGACTGGCACCTGTTTGGAGCATGGTGTGGTTTCTGTCATGTCCAAGTTCCCTCTTGTTGGAGATTAGGGCATGCAGCTGTAGTGGAGAGGACTTGGTGCACCTGCATGTTTTATTCTGATGTGGAGCTGGGCACAAACCCAAGGAACCGGAAAACGTTACCAAGTGAGGTGACTCAGAGAAATCCTACCTAGCAATGACTACAATAGGAAGCAAAGACCCACAAGGAAACCAGGAATATGTCCCGAGTGACTTGTGGTGAAGGTCAAATAAAGTGCCTTTCCCTCACCACAGTGATGCTCTGTTTCTTGCCGTGACACACAGTCTCAGCTTAACATGGCAAAAGAGATCCAGGCAAGGCAAGAGGAACCTGTGAGAGGCCGGCAGTTGGGTTGCGGTTGAATTATTAATTTTTATCAATTAATCTCTTTACAGAGAGCAGTTGTTCTGAGTGAGGGAATCAGGTGCCACAACAAACAAATAAATCCAGATGCCAGCAAATGTGAGAAGAAATGAGAGGTAGGTGCCTCAAAAAAAATGGGGAATTTGAGAGCACAGCTCTGGGAAAAGGGGTATTCAGTTGAGCAGAGCAGAATGGGGGGATCTGTGAGGTAGTAAATGAGGGGTTCCCTCCTTCCATGCTGTAGAAATTTAGAAGAGAATATGGGATTTTCTTATACTCATATTTATCCCTCATAGTTCTTTCACCCAAGGACTTTAGCCCAGAAACCATACACTGACCTCAATACGGCAATTGAGATAGTTAAAAGTTGAATGGTAAATGTTCTTTGCAACACATGGTGGATTTCTATGGTAGCAGGATAAAAAGTAAAACTTACAGATGATAGTGTGGTCAGAGAACAAAAATTAATAGAGGATATTGGGATATTGTTCACATTAACTGTAAAGTAAATGAAACTAAACTAAAATATATGGTATTGCACTGTACAGAGAAAGACTGTAGGTCATGGTCTCAGCTGCTGTAAATTGGCTTATTTCTACTGATGTGAAACCAGCTTGAGGTCTTAAAGGCTACATGTTATACTGATTTACACCAGTTGAAAATCTGGTCCAACATTTTCTGTCATCACATATCATTTCCCTGGGAGCATAGCTTTGAAATCAAACTCTTGAGTTGCTGGCCTGCTCATTTGGATCAATTCCCTGGAAGGTGACCACAGCAAGCGTAAAGCATTGTTGACAACAATAATTTTTTGATGCCATTGCTTCACAGATGCCAGTATGATTTAAAATAAACTCCAGCTGCAGCAAGCCCTTCTGCTGATTTCCCTAATGAACTGTGAACCTCCAAAGTGTTTCTACTGACCTTGTATTGAATATGCTTTCAGAAAGGAAAACAGTACCATTTAGAAGTGAAGCTCATTTCACTATGTGAACAGTCTGTCACTTACTGGCAGAGCTCAGACAGCTGTGACAGTGAGACCCAGGTCACACCAACCTCCTTTAAGAGAAAGAGGGAGAGGACCTATGGGAATTCAGAAAATAAAACACCTGAAGCTCTGAAAGTGTGTCTTATGTCTGTTCTTGGAAATTACGGTTGAATGGTCCATCCAGGCTTTATCATTAGGGATTTCAACTCTCAGATCTTACTCCCTTTATGAACTCAAATACTTTAGGGAAGTTGTTGATTGAGGGTATCCTTACTGTAGATACTGAGTATTTGTGATAAAATTAACCCAATTCAGAGACAACTTTTGGCAATATTGTAGAAAGCATATTGATGGTCGGCTTTTTATTAGTTGAAATGGAAGGAAACCAATAAACAAATCTGCAACAAGCATTTTCCTGTTCCCTGGGTACATCGCCACATCAGTAAGAATGAAGATGAAGTCTGTGTTTCATGGTAGTGTCGTGTTACAGCTGTAGGCTGAATACATCAAACTAGATAAAAATGGTATGGGAGAAACAAAACATACATCATTTACTAGAGTTCTGCCTTCCCTAATCATTTTTGAGCTGTCTATAAAACCAGTTTCTAGCTTATTTACATATTGCAGGGCCATATTCATTTTAAGACAGACTCTGCCACCCTGACTCACACCATAATGGGAACAACCTATTTTATAAGTAATTAAGTGATTAAAAACAATAGGAATTTTCAAGGACTAAAGTATTAATTAATAGGAACACGGGTATCAGACTTTGTTTCTTTTTGTGGTTGTCTTTTAATAGCAAAATACAGTTCTGTTACCCACTCCCTCTTACTTTTTTTCACATGCAATTGGCATAGGGTAACCATTGGTATGTTCCCTTTTAACCTCCTTTCTCCAGCTGCTTCTTGTGTTTTATAGTCTCCTTTGTCAAAGCATTAGAAGTGAATTTTATGAATCAAATAAAAACCATAATAACCTCACTTTTGCAGTAAGGTACAACGACAAGAACAATGTTCTTAACAAATGTCTTCACTGCCCCGTTTTACCTAGAGCAGTTTGACGGTTCCTTTATACTTGCATATCATAAATGATTCGTAGTTGGATGCACAAGCGAAACAGTTTACTGAAACTAATCCCAGCAGTGGGCAGGCAAATTTGTATTACTCTGGCAATGTTCCTTGCAGTAGCACAGTCAGTTGTAAACATAGCAGGAAAGCGATCTCTAACTAATTCTCATAATATTCATATATTACCAGGAGGAATATCATCTTTGTTAGTATGGAGGCCTGCAGCCAGAATCTACCTCAGCAGCCCAATTTTCACATGTGTCAGTAGAAGGATTAATCTCCTGTCAGTACCTGTACCACTATGGTATTGAGCAAAATGATCTAAAAAACAGGGTTAGGTGTTATTTGTTACCAGTCTCGGTGGTCTTCCTAAGAGCTGGCTGGTCACAGAATTGCTTCTAGGACATCTCTGGAAAGAGGCCTTAATTTGTGTGAATTATTTTACATAACCCAAAGGTTACTGTCTAATTCAATTTTAATTTAAAATATTAATTTATTTAAAAATTATTTGCAAAAATTAGGTCGCATAAACTTGTAAACAAATAAATACCAGAGCAAATGCACAGATAAGGTGTTAAATTATTTAAAACAGTTGCTTCCAAAATGTTCAGCAGAATACACTAAAGTATTGCTCAGTACTGAAAACTCAGATTGTCGTGCAATATATTTTCTAGTATCTGCAGTGCAAATTTGCATGAAATAAAATTTAAAAAAAAAAACTAAAACCAAACCCCAAGCAGAAAAGAATGCAAAGCTTCTCAGTCAGTTTCCATGGAGAATTTTTGTTTTAAAGGAAGATTTCCTTTCCTTAGACAAGAAAAAAAAATGTTTTGTCTGGAATCCAGTTTGAGTGGCATAAACACAAAACTTGGACTAAGTTTTATACCTAATTCTCCTATGGTAAATGACAAAGATTCCTATGTCATGAATGGAGAACAGCA
Organism: Theristicus caerulescens; assembly: GCA_020745775.1. Classification (NCBI taxonomy): domain Eukaryota; kingdom Metazoa; phylum Chordata; class Aves; order Pelecaniformes; family Threskiornithidae; genus Theristicus; species Theristicus caerulescens. The sequence goes on along the minus strand of CM036559.1, from coordinate 119,782,025 downwards.
GTTGTCTTTGAAAGCCTCCAGAGGGAGAACCTGTCTTTTTACTTTAGCACCTAAATGTGAATAGGCTGAAATTCAGCCTTTGTACTGAACAGCCAATAGAGCAAGCTTGCAGCTTCTATGTCTCTCTGTCACCCACAGGACTTTTTAACCTAGAGTTATTCTGGAGTGAGAGTCCCAGGAAGGAGCAAGGTTTCCTCCTAAAGAAGTGGGAGTGGTTGAAGCATCCTGATGATAGCAGATGATACTTAACAGCTACAAGAGATCTCCGAACTTTAAAGAGTCACAAAGGAAGATTTAAAAAGAACTGAAAAAGGGGAAAAAAAACCCTTCAAAACAACAAATACTCATTGCAGTTGGCCTGAAATATGAACAAAGTACTTAGCTATAGAACTGAAAGATTGTGAAAAAAGCCATACAATGCTTACAAAATTCACATTTGTCCTCTTTTTATGAACTTCTTATGAAGCGCTTGTCCTACATGCTGAATGAGAAGCACTGAAAGTATTATCACAGCGTGGTTGTTTAGATGATGATTCAAGCTTGATACTGAAATAGTTATGCTATCCTCTTAAAACATGAGATATGACTAGAGATATCTCATAGATAGTTGTTAATGGGGATTCATTTTTATGGGCTTCCCTTAATTTTTCCCACCATTTTCCTCCTACAGACCTGTATTTTATCCCTTGTTGTTTCTCCAGAAAAAATGTCTGAAGTCTCTTATTTCAATTTTTAAACCAAATTGTTTTTTAAATGTGTATTTTTCCCCGTGTGTTTTATACAAGGTGGGTGCTGTGAGAGTCTTGTCAGATTGCAAATGCCTTCTGTTTTTGAAAGAGAGTCTCTGTTCAGAACCGCGCTGCTTTTTCTGATACTAATCATGCACTAAGACTAACTACTGCATGGACAAAAAATCCATTTAATGAAGAGAGAAATTTTAGTCAATGCTCTTTCTTGAAAAAAAAAAAAGAACTGAGTAAAAAACCTTCCTACAGTTCTTCAAACACATATGAGCCTGATTCTCCATTCTTATGTACTTCATATGTACTTTCGTGAAAAATTGCCTTTGTCAGCAAAGCTGGTTTAAGAAGCTCAGATTGCCGCCACCTTCAGCCAATTATTCTTACCCCTGTGCAGCCCTTTGACACTGCTTAGTTGTGCCAATACAATTGATTCAGGATGTATATTGTAAATGAAGTGGCCCAAGTTAGAAATAAAAATCAAAACAAGGATCACTGAAATCTGATTCCATCACAGTCTGTGAGGGGTTCACAATCTGCATGGGTGCAGCTATTAAAGCATTGCTGGCATGCTTTGAATGATCAGTTCACTTACGTATGTATTTTGTTGTTAGAATGCTACTTTGAACATTTCTGTGGTACCAGCAGTGACCCTGGCAGTTTGGCTTTTCCAATATATGTCTATTCCAGGAATTAGCTTCCATAAAAGAGAAAAATCTACCATGACAGTCAAATGGTCTCTGCTTGAGAAAATGTTTTGTTCCTTTGAAATATGTTTTACATTTCAGCAAAATTTCAATGGAACATTAAACCTAAGGAGATTCACTTAGATTGCAGAAGCTGTGCTGTCTTTATGCATGAGTGTCAAGCAATAAAGCACGTATACTCCCTGTGCAGTCTCTTGGTAGGGGGCCCATGGAAACTGCCGCTTTCAATTCTAGCTAATGTTTACACGCTAGGCAGTCTTCTTTCAGATACTGAGGGTGTCTTGTTCCTAATGTTCAGGAGTATGGACCAATCCATCACATAGAACTGTCAGTGACATTTCTACTCCTTTTCTGTTTTTTGTCATTACAGTGAGGAAATAAACATGAGACCCCTGCTTTAGTCCTTTTTTTTTCTCTGTTAAGGGATTATTCATTCACTTCTATCTGTAAAGACATGAATTACAAATGAATGCCAATGCATTCATTTTGTACCTAGAGTCCCATAATTCACCTGATCTGTATCTGAATTTACAATGCGTTGGTACTTCAACATGCTTTAGGACAAAGATTTTTCTTCCACCTATGTTTCCAAAAGAGTCCAGAAACAATTGTTGTTCCTCTGTTCCTAGTGGCATGAAGATTATGATGAATGAAACCTTTTTACTGCTCTTTAGCCTAAATGGAAAAGGTACAAGGGCATTGATTTCAGCTGTAAATAGAGCCTGCTTGTAGATTACTCACTATGAAAGACACTTAAAAGCAATGCATGTTTCCTGCAATATTAGATCGGATGGGCATTTGTAACATATTAACATTTATAGCTAGCTATTCCTGAAAAGCCGTCAAGGGAAGAGTTCTCTGCTAATAATAGATGGTGAAAAGCAAGATGCATATCTCACTCATTTTGAAGTAGGAAAAATCAAGTTTCAGATTGGATTTCATCTAGAAAAGGCCTCCTATAATGGATGCAATTTGGAACAGATTCTGGAAGACATAGAAATACACCCTTCAGGGATGAAGTGTGGACAAGGGGGCCACAAGTTGCTCAGAGAAGCCCAGGTTCTCTCCTTGGATAACCAAAAAGAAGTAGCGGTTGCTAGGAAGCTCTTTATGTTATTTTTCCAAAGACCTTGGGAGAGTTAGAGAGACAAGATTTGCAGGGAGATGTAATATCTTTTATTAGATCAGTTGATATAATTATAAAATCAAATAGACGGGTGTCAGGCACACCTCAGGTCTAGTCCAGCGCACTTCATTATCACAGAAATGACCTTTTATTTAAGGAGGACAGGTGAAGAGAAGCACCTCTCTAATTTTATCTCAACATGTCACCTGGAAGTGGGAAGGGCAACTTTTCAAGAATAATCTGCTATGTCATTTTTAACTGGGTGACCAGAATTGCAGGGAGTATTCAAGTTTTTAATCTAACATGGGTTTATGCAGCAGCACAGTGACAGTTTTTTCTCTATTTTTCTTTTATAATTCCTAATAATTTCCTAATAATGTCTTTTTGACTATGATGGATCTTTTCACTGAGCCATCCAAGAGCTTTTACCATGAGATAACAGGTAATTTAAAGACCCGAATTGTGCATCTGTTATCTTTTTTTCTCCATTTGCATTGCTTTGCACTTAGTGACATTGAACTTCCTTCATTCACTCAGTCAGTTTTGTGAGATCTTTCTGCAAACCTTTGCAATAACTTTCACTTTTGATTACCATGAGTAATATTTTTGTCATCAGCAAACTTTTCCACATCACCTTTCCACAGAATATCTCTTTTGATGAGCATCACAAGTCCTAGCTCAAATCATTCAGCTGCATCAATGGCAATATCCTTCCACCGTGAAAACAGTATTTCTTGCCATCTTGTCATAGATCTCTCTCTTTATCCAGCAATTTGTCAAAAGCTTTTTCAAATCCAAAACCACTGTGCCAATTAGATCACGGTTATCTACATACTTACTGATTGTTTAAAGAACTTTAAAAGTTTTGTGAAGCGTGATTTCCCTCTACAAGAGCCCTGTTTTCTATGTCTTATTGCTCCATGTACATTTATGTTTCTGCTAAATCTACCTACATTTTCTAGCAATTTGCAGACTACAGAAGTCAAATGTACAGACCTACAATTTCTCATGTCTTCCTGCATGATCAATTTTTAAATCTATAACTTTTGCCAAATTATCTTCCTTTACTAATGATGATTTTAGCAATAAATTATATACCACAGTTAACAATTACACAATTTACTACTTGAGTTCCTTCAGAGCTCTTGAATGAATGGTACTGGAGATATTTTACTCTTCATTTTATTAATTTATTCTAAAACCTCTTCCACTAACACTTCAGTCTTAGACTATTTCAATGACTCATTTGTCATAGGAAAAGCTCCCTCTGAGTTCTACACTGATGCAAAACATTCAGTTAGCTTTTCTGCTGTGGCTACATCTTTTCTGTTCTTTTTACATCTTGATCATCTCCTCTTCAGCAGGACAGAGGGAGAAAATATGTTTGAAAAGCTCATGGGTCAAGATTAGGACAGGGAGATCACCCACTGATTATCATCACGGGCAAAACACACTTGATTTTGAGGAATTAAACTTAATTTATTTATCCAACAGAGTAGGATAATGAGAAATAAGAACAAATCGAAAAACACCTTCCACCCACACCCCCCTTTCTTCCTGGGCTCAACTTCACTGCTGACTCTTCTACCTCCTCTCCCTGAGCAGCACAGGGGGACAGGGAATGGGGGTTGTGGTCAGTTCATAACACTTCATCTCTGCTGGTCCTTTCTCCTCATGGTCTTCCTGTGCTCCAACATGGGTCCTTCCCATGGGCTGCAGTTCTTCACAGAATGCTCCAGCATGGGTCCTTTCCAGGGGTTCAGCCCTTCAAGAATGGATTGCTCCAGTGTGGGTCCCCTCATTGGGCCACAGCTCCTGCCAGAAAACCTGCTCCTGTGTGGGCTCCTCTCCATGGCCTGCAGCTCCTGCCAGGAGCCTGCTCCAGTGCCGGTTCTCCACAGACTGCAGCTTCCTTCAGGGCACATCCACCTGTTCTGGCGTGGAGTCCTCCATGGGCTGCAGGTGGATATCTGCACCACTGTGAACCTCCCTGAGCTACAGGGGGACAGCCTGCCTCACCATGGTCTTTACCACAGGCTGCAGGGGAATCTCTGCTCCGGCGCCTGGAGCACCTCCTCCCCCTCCTTCTTCACTGACCTTGGTGTCTGCAGGGCTGTTTCTCTCACATTTTCTCACTCCTCTCTCATACCTGCAGTGCAGTGTTTTCTATCCCTTCTTAAATATACTATCACAAGGCACTACCAGCATTGTTGATGGGCTCAGCTTTGGCCAGCGGTGGGTCTGTTTCTTTTTTCAGCATCCTGTTTTGCTTTTACATTTAAAATGACAGAGCTTATGTTCTGTTTTATTTTCCTTGTCTGGATAAAAATTCTACTTTTAAAGGATGCTTTCTTCTTTAGTGAGGTGCTCTATATTGACTGTTTATCACTCAGGAATGGGATCTTATACTATGATGAATAGATCCATGAAAATATCAGCTCAGTGCTCAGCAGTGGTCAAAAAAGTAAATTGAATCTTAGGAATTATTAAGAAAAGAGTAGAAAAGAAAACAGAAAACATAATCATATCAGTGTAAAAAGCCATTATCCCAAAATCTAAAAAAAGGATGTAACGGAACTGGAAGAGATTCACAGAAAGGCAACAAGAATAATCAAAAATATAGAATGGCAGTCAAAGGAATTCATAAATAGACCAGGACTATTCAGTCTGAAAAGTGACAATTGAGGGAAGGCTTTGACAGAAATCTGTACAATCATAAGGGAAAAGGAAAAGATAAAAAGAGACAGATGGTTCATTTTCTCTTCCAAAGCAAGAATGAGAGTATCACATGCTGTTAGCAGGTGGTAGGTTCAAAGCCAAAAAAAAAAAAAAAAAAAAAAAGGAGATAGTTCTCTACATAATGTGTAGATAACCCTCCCTCACCAGGTCACTTTTCTTCCAGGATTCTTTACTGTACACAAAAAGACACTGCAAGCAGTATATGAACCACTTACAAGCACACTGCAATTATTTAGCAGCTAGTGCACCCAACAGGGAGCAACAATTGCCATAAATATGCCTGTGGGCCTGTGAGATGTGTGAGGGGTCTCTGGATCAGCAGTTGGATGGTGGTAGGGAGGCATCAGCCCTGTTGAGCTCCAGCATGGGTTGGTCTTTGGTGCTGCCAAAAAGCAGATTCTATGCTTTTTACATAGGTCTTAGCAGTTTCATGTCAGTATTTTCCTTTTGAATCCCTGAGTTTCTAATTGTCACCTTCTCACTTCAGTTTGTGTATTTCACTTTCCTTATCTTGTAAGATATTAACTTACATACCCCCTTACAGTTGAAAAACTGGTTACTCAGTAAAACTGAGCCAAACCTGGGTGTAAAGTTGAAGGCAGCTGCATCTCCATGGGTTACACTTTTGAAGAATTTTGGTCAGGATATTGTGACTGCTAAAGGTTTGCATGCATTAAAAAAGCAACTGGACTAGTTCATAGACAAAAATATCCCTTTGAGATGTTGGACTGAAATACCAAAGACCTTATTCTACTAAAAGTCTGTTTCTGTTTCAAGAAGCTCCTGAGTAGTAAATCACTGTGGACTTCAGAGAGTATTCACTGCATGCCTCATCATTTTGGTCTTCCTTCGAAATCTGCTTGTCGTCATTGATGGCAGTGGGACATGGGGCTTGGCCGACCTTTGGTCTGGATCAGCACAGCTGCTCTCATACTCTAAAAGCCTTCTTCACTCTGCCACATAACCGTGAGGCCTGGTTTTAGTTCTTTGATTTTTTTAAACACCTTTTTGCCAGAGGTCATATGTTTCTTCTGGCATGATGTTTTTAAGCAGTGTTGTCCATGTATTTTCAGACTTTTTTTTCATTTTAATTACTTCTTCTAATTTGCTTTTACCATACTTTCTTCTTTTTTTTGTTTTTTTCAGAAGTTTCTCTTATATGAAGCTGATGTGGTTTGGGGAGGTAGGAGAACTTTTCAATCATACCGGGATTTTGAATAAGGGAAGTCTGAGAGAGCACACTATTTAAAGAATATGCAGCTACAGCATTTTGAATCATACATATTCTCCTCTTGGTTATTTTACAAAGCAGTCATTTTGGTATCTCACTATTTAACTCTTTATCATAATTCATTGTTACATTTTCCCAGATAATCTGAGGGTTAATTAAAATGTTCGATTACTATTCTGTTTTCTTTCCTTGTAGTCACCTTAATACTAGCATTTCTGAGTCACTATCATGGACACATAATAATATAATGTAACGCAAATAATATATTACTTTAATCTAGGCATGACATTTTGGTTCACATAAATTGTGATAATTGTTACGGTTAATGTATTTACTATATTTAACTCTAAGCTTTCTTTAACTTATGAAACTTTTGCTAGCAGACTGATCTACTTTGTCAGTCATATGTTATCTACTTGTTTCTCAAGGCATGCAAGTGATCTGTTTCTCAGTCCAAGTTTTTCTGTGCTTATTATGTCCATATCCTTATTTCAAATCAGTTCCTTCAGTTCATTCATCTTACTTCATAGATTTTCAGTATTTATAGACTTTTAGTATGATAGAAACATATGTTTTCCTTTGATCTAGTTGTCTATTTTTAGGTCCATATTTATATGGTGAGATTATTCTTTGATGTTTCCTATCTGAGGTTTATTGAATTCTATCTTTTTTTGAGGATGAAGATTTTACTCTTAGAGGATGAATCATCTCAGACTGTTTTCTCTTATTCCCTTGTTAGATTCCCACTAATCTTAATTAAAACAAAAACAAAACCAAACCCAACAACCTCAACTCTTTTATAACTTTTAAGTCAGATACCAATGCATGTTCCATATTAGCATAGACAGAAATTATCCTTTATTCATAGAATCAGTATATTTCAAACGTTTCTAAAGATCATCCCTTCACTTCCTCACATTACTTCTGCAACCATGTTTTAACATGGTTCCTTGTTAGCTTGTGTACCAAACCCTGGAAGCCTTCCAGAGAGTACTATTGTCAAGACTCTATTTTTATGTCGATATTGAGAGATTAAATTTTGTGTCCTTTCCTCTCCCCTGCTATGTCATGGGTACTTCACTGACAATGTAAAACAGGTAGAAACCTTGTGAGGTCCATAGCTTTTATATGCAACAAGCAGGTTATGCGCTTTTAGAGTTGGCTGTGCTCAAGTGTTAAAAGTCATCTTAACTGTGTATATACCAAAGAGCTTCTACAGAAAGTCTGCCCCTGGTCTTCTCTCCACACTGCCCTAGGACAGACTTCCAAAGAGCGATTGATTATTTCTTTCCTTTACCTCCTAAACTCATGACATAAAGGGTAAAACACAGTCAGTTCCCACTAAAATCTCAATGCCTCTCCCCTCTTGCCTTCCCTTTTCAGCATGGTGTTCAGAAAGTAGGAAGCATCCTCAAGGACCATGAGGGCTAGGCATGGAATAGCCTCCTGCTTGGGTAGCTTAGTCTAGAATGACATGAACTTGACCTCAAATTAACCTGAAAGTACAGGCTGGAGGGAACCGTTGTATAACTGTCATATATCTGCCATGTTACAAACCTTGCTAATCATGTTGATTTAGTAGTTTAAGGGCCAAAGGGGAGCACTGCTGACAGAAAAGAACAGACTCAACTAAACAAATGAGAGATAAAAGCTCAAAAAAGAACCAAAAAAATGTCATTGGAAAGCTCCAACAAAGCAAATCCATTCTTCTTATTAAATGAACATTTTCATTCCACCTTTTATGGCTGTCATGCTGCATTATTATTCATGTTTGGTAACAGATTTTATTGTATTGCCTAAGTAATACTGATTCCCCCCTGAAAGGTTTTTCATTTCAAAATGTGCTGTGCTGTTCTATGAGAGCTTTGACTAGGTGGCTAATGCAAGTGCCTTTTATTACAGGTCAGCTGGTATGAATCCCATCACCAGTAATGGAAAGAACTACATTAAGATAAAGCTGATTGGAAGGAATCATTACTGCTTATTAGCATAAAGATAATTCATTTCCCAAAGCTTACACTAGATAAATATGCATGTGTACCTAGTAGAAATCATGTCAATTCAAATAATTTTAATTGATTATACTTTTCCTTAGCAATTTTTTGTTAGACAAATAAAAATTGAGCTTGAGATGAAACACACTTGAGAGATTTAAATATCTTAAAATCTGTATTTGCACTGGCTTTTTTTTTTCAGTTGCAATGCCAATACTTTTACTTTAGAAATTATATTTGCATGACAAAATTAATAGTTAATATGAACCATGATTAAACTTTGTTTTTAATAAGAAGGTAATAAAGATGATCCTTAATATAAACAACTACTACAAACATGTATTTGTAGCATTGCTCAAAAACTGAAATTTTGACTCATGGGAACATTTACTTTATTTCTAAAACCCAGGCTTTAGATTGTGTGGAAGACATTAATATGTCAAAATATGTTTTCATGCTGAACTGAAAACTTTGAAAAATACCCATTTCTCCCATGAACAAATTTTATAACAAATAGTTTATTCCAGTTAACTAGAAATCTTGTTTGATAAATATTAAAAAAATCTGAACCAATAGATTCTGTTCTAGTTTTGTTTCCTTTATTTGCTTTTTTTTTTTAGATAATTCTTATGAATATAAATGCATAATGTCTTTTTCAGGATCATACAACTTACTGCTGAGTAGATTAAAAAAAAGCATGGAGACCAAAGTGAAGAGAAACTACTTCCAATAATGGATGTGTGGTCACTTCACACTATTACAGATTCCAACCTTTCACCACATCAAGTTGTACATCAGTCATCTCTTCAGGGCTTTGGAGGTGCACCGGAATGCCAGTTACTGTACTCTCCTACTGAGCTCACAGATACGAACATCAGATTTACTCTTTTAGCAGTTCTTTTTTTGTGGGGTGGTTTCTTTCAGTACAAACAATTGGAACAGATAACACTTCTGGTTCTTTTTGGATATGTCTTTTGCTCATTTGATAGCATTTTGTGACAAACCCACTTTGTCCTAGACATTTCTGTGGAAATAAATAAAAAATATAGCCAACTAATGACTACATATAGGCTAAAATAATGTCTACATACAGGCTAAACTTGTTGTTCAAGATCTCTTTATAGTGAGTGAAAGGTATAGGTACTTCCAGAAGGTGACTAAACACCCTTAAGGATGAAACTGATCATAAATCCAAATGATCCAGTACAATTAAAGTGGTATTGAGGCTTCCATTAAGTAGAATATCTAAAAACCTCTGTGAAAATTGTCCAAAATATTATTTTACAAGATTTTCTCATATTTTCACTTATTTCACTGCAAAATTTCAGGTACTCAGAAAAAGGAAAAAAAAAAAGAAAAAGAAAACTCTATTGACATTTAATGATGTTTATTCTGATAATTAAACCAAAGTCAGTATCGGAAATTGGAAACTAATTTCACAGGTGATTTTTTTGTAAAGGTGCTTGGGCCTTGTGGTCACCTCCTTTTCTTTTTCTTTACATATATGTTTATCCTGAGCTGAAATTTCTTTTCATATTTTACAGAAACATTTTTTATTTACTTTCTACCACATTTTTTATATTTAATAGTGATAATTCACGTATATATGTTAAGAATGTCATGGTTTTATGGTTCACCTCAGACATCTGACACATTCAGAGGTTTACTGAGGGTGATGTTAAAAAGACAGACTTTCTAAGTTGTACTGTCCTGAAAATGGTGGTGTGTAGCTATGATGATACTTGATCAGATGGTTTATAGCAGAACTTCTGAAATGTACCCCAGAAATAGCATTTTCTTTAGAGAAAGCATGTCATGTGTCACATTTTCATATGGTGTTTGTAACAAAATGAACATTCACTATAGTCAAATGATATTTTAAAATCATGCCTCATACAAAAGTGATGATGAAGTTTGGCACAAGATCTGTTACTAATAATACATTAAACCCACAAATAAAATTGGACATAAAATTTTTAAATTCTAATTCTGTTTTTTTAAACAGATAAAACAAGTTATCACTCTGATTTTTATGCCATGTTATGAAATCAACAAAGGCTGCATAAAGCTGAAGCTATGCAGTGTTGAAACAATTCTGTTATGTGCACTATATGAGAAATGTAAGAATTTTTTTCAATGCATTCAACACCAAAATAATAAAAACAAAGCTCTGTGAACTGAAGAAAACGGGGCCAAACTTTCCTTGACTAGACCTATAGAGGTCTTTTTTATGACAATATGAACTTCTGTGTGCATGCATGGGTAGTATATTGTAGGGTTCTTTTTTTTTATAAACCTCACTGTGGGGTTCAATGACTCTCCTTTACAGTGAAAGGATCAAGAACAATATATACCAGCTTCAGGTTTGGTACTAAATGTCCTATATCAAAATTAAAATGAAGGCTTATCTCCTCCAGTGTCCTATCAGAAACCAACTTGTCCTTTAAGCCAGATTCAATGTAATTGCATGTATATTCTCTGTAAGTAGTTTTATTGAGCTGAAATAATTCTTATGCTAACTGTAAGCAAGATAGAGCAGCGAATCAAAGAGAAATATTATATTTGGGGATTCAGATAACTTGTATCTGGAAAAATTTCTGCTTATTGATGTTGTTGTTGGAAATACGCTATTGTTTTTTAAAACCTGGTCCCCTAGGGTCCCTCATGTTTTACGTATTAGGGAAGAAATATTCAAGTGAATGTTTGTTTCTCCACTATATCACTCCATGAAATTACATAAATAAATGCAGAAGTGAGAGGAAAGCCTTTTTGCCACCAAAGGAAAACAAAGGACAAAATAAACGGCGATTGAATGAAATTTTTCATTCGGCATTTGTCAGTGGTCCCTACAACAAAATTTGGACACACTATACACAGTGGCTTCATAAAGCATATATGAGACTTAACAATTTAATTATTTGCTCAAATTCTTTTCTGAAATTAAAATTCACAAGGCTTTGGAGGATCTAACTAAAGGCTTTACCTCAAAGTCATCATGAAAAGGAAACTCCAGTAACACTTGAAGGAATAACTTACACAGCTAATTACTCCTTATGAGGCTGGTGCTCAGCAGAGCCTGGATTTATTCTATTACTCTCCAGGTCCAGCTTTAGATGTGTGAGCATAGGGTCCAAGCACAGCTAAATGAAGCAATGGTCGCATCTCAGTAAATCAATGCTTGAAGGACAACTAATTTCAAAACCTGATTAACAGATATATAAAAAGGGAAGCAGGTTAATGAAAACACAACAGAAGTATGTGGATTTATCAGCAAATATCACACAATCCAGAAGTAACCTTTTATATTTGGTCTTGGTCAATGAACTTTTTCCTTCAGTGATGCTAGGGTAGCCCCGTGCTTTAGTCATATGTCACTCAATCCCTCTGTCAAGTCTGCCCTCCCTTCAGAGTGGGCCAGCATGTGAAACATGCATCCTAAACTCACTGGATTTATTAACTGTGCTCAGCTCAACTTTACTGCACCTGATGCATACTTTCACCTGCCCTGGGAGCTCAGCTTTTCCGTAATCCTCTCAATACATAAAGATGCCTTGCAGAGGACGTATTGGTCCACCTGATATCTGCCCTTAAGGTGTCAATACTTTTCTCTCTCTTTGTCCATAGCTGAGGAGCTCCAGGAAGAGGAGGTCTGGCAGTCTGGAGCACTCATAGGAACTAGAGGATACCTGCAATGTAACTGGGAATGTATGAACACACACAATTACGGCTTTACAAGGTCATTTTAATCCCCAAAATGCACTATAGTAGTAACAATTCCTAGGCAACCCCAGGTTTCATGTCTTCTCCCTGATTTCTTGCATGAAAAGCCCTGCATAACACTTCACAAAGGAATCTTCTGACCGTGGCATTGGCATGCTTATAGCACAGGGAGAAAGATCCTCACTCAGGCATACGCCTTCATAACAAAAGCGCTCATGCAGCAGAGAGGAAAAGATTTCTTGTGGAGGGACTGTGAAGGAAAAGGAATGAGATAAACATGAGCAGGCCCAGAAATTGCTCTTAAGAAGGTGTTTAATGAATGGTGAAAGTTGTCTCCCTGCACACCCAGCACTACTGTTTATACACTATTTAATGTTCTCAATTTACTGCACAAGGGCAGCCTGATTCGAAATTGCTAGGCAATGAATTACAGCAAGCAGGAATCTAAGCCAAATTCTTGGATGATATAAAGTAGCGCCACTCTGTTGATTTCAGTGGAGTTACCTTGGTTTACACCAGCAAAAAAATTAAAAAGCTGTCTACATAATTTAACAAAGAAGCTGAGTGGGATTTACATTTTATTAATTGTTTTACAGAGGTCTGCTAATCCCTAACTGAAACATAGTGGCCATTATGTAGGTAATACACAGCTTCATAAAGACACTGTTCTGCCCCAAAGATATAGCACCTAATAAATAAAACAGTCTAAGTATGTGAGGAAAAAGGTCCCTACACAAAAGTTTTGGATAGCAGATGAAATGTGTAAGACAATTAATGTCTCCTCTTCTTTTAAATTGTTCATGAAAATTTATAATTCATATTGACATGTTCCATTTAGGAATGGATTAGGACAATATGGCTTATGATAAATTGGTTATTCAGTTTAAGGTAATAATGGGTTATATGCATCAGTTTGATTGTATATGAGTTCTTGTGCAACCACTGGAAAATATTTTCCCCTCTGCTTATAGATGGTGTCCAATCACCTGGTTTTCCACTTGGTTAAATCACTTACCTTTGAATTGGTTTCTTCATTTAATAATAGTAAATAGTCTATCAATTAAAGTATTTATTTTGCTAGATTCTTGTAATAAGCAGTGGTCTTTCTGTGCAATGATTTTCTTTCACTACCCAAGGCAGGACAGATCTGCCTAGCACCCATCACTACTCAGTATCGTCCCTTATAAAAGACTATTTCAGAGAAACAGAAGGTCAAGTGTTGGTCTTCCTGAAGCAAAGCATATTGTTTGGAGAAGGATGATAGTAGCTAAATTAAGAATCCCTGAGGTATTAGGTGCTTTTGATAATATTCTATCATCAAAACCAAAATTTGTTAATTTATGCAACATTTTTAAAAATCCTGGCAATGCAACTCAATTTCAACATAAAATTCAAAACTGAGTGACACTGCTCAATTAATAGTCAAACATGCATAGTATAAATAAATCAAATGGAGGAAAAAAAGAAAAAGAAAGCCTGTTAGTAAAATCCAGCATGGATGAATGCATATCTTTTTGGTTGTTGTAATAGAAAAGTGATGGTATTTGTTGAATTATAAAACAGTGACTTTCATATTTACTAAATAAGCTAGAAAACTGCAAAAAAAATCCCAACCTTTGACATTAATAGCATGCACCATATTCAGTGCTTAAATTAAAATATGTATTTATATGAATAGGTTGCTCTGGTCTTCAAAGCTTTCAATTCAGCTGGGAAAATGTAGAGTTGAGTTTTAAGTATTCTCTGGTTTACTAGGAGAGGTTTTAAAAATCTGTTTCACACACACATACACTCTGTGTTTGGAGTGAAGATAAGACAGGAACAAGATGCAGAATGATGGATCCCAGGTATGCTGACTCTTGATTGCTTTCCAGTCTGCTACATGGTTCTTAGTTATTACTTTTTAAAAAGTGTTGGATTGAAATGCCACTGTCTTAAGTGATTTATAAACACAGGTGCATAAAATATAGATTCATAAAAAAAGACGTTCCTTTCTCTCCCCGAGCCTCTTAGCCTAAGGGAATGTAATACAAACTAACTTAACTCTGCTCTTACACTAATTGAAACAAAAGGTAAAATAAATCCATGAGTTCTTATTGCTTTATCAATTGGCACCAAGCACTTCAGTTTTAGCAATGACAGATTTTTATTTTTTTGGTGATGGGTAGGCTAGAAATTTGAAACTATGTTTTGAATGTTTATATACGCATGTGTGTGATTGTATTTAAACATGGCTAATTATTTGCAGAATAGGGTTTGTATTTTTATTGAATGTTTTCTACTTGAAACACTCCTTCACCCATACTATGCAGTGAATAGTTGAATGCTTTAATATTACCTGAAGATGAATAAGAAGCGATAACTGTTCATAGATCAGTGAAAACCCAAAGCTGAAATTCCTTTGCAGTGAGGCAGTTGTTTGATTTTTTTCCCTGAACTTTTAAATAATAATGAAAAAAATTAATTTGAAAATTAATTTGAAATTGCCACTTTGATGCTCACACACAAATATACATGTGAGCATCATGAAAGAAAACTATACAGATAATTGAATATCTTATATTGGAAAAATATAATTATTAAGGTTTTTAATTTAAGGATCTCAGTTGTGAAATGTCAGAAAAAAGGTTTGCTATACTATTATTATTCTTTAGCTTCAGGGGATAGAGTATTTAATCACAAGGCAACATGCAGTTTGTATTTTCTCTTCATTTACCCCCTTGAAAACACAGTTCCATGTAGGTCCTCAGTATTTAAAAAAGTAGAAGCAAAATCTTAGATACAGAAATTGAAGCATTTGAGGTTTATCTAGATTTTGATCTTAAATCTATGTGTCATAATTTATGTTAGTAGCATAGTACATTGTAGGTACAGGACATTATCTGCATACACTTTGTTTTTTTCTCATTCAAGAATCAATCTTGCAACTGTGCTCCAAAGCTGCTAATTGTTGCACTCAGAGTGCTATTTTCAGTCCTAAAATAATTTCTGCAATCTGAAAAAATAATAAAACCGTAGTGGTGAGATGGAATCACCCTCTCTCTGTCCTGTCACTTTGGAGTCTTAAGATTCAGATATTGTTCCTATCCACATGGACCACTCTTGGATCCTTTGTCTGAGGGTAACTTTTTGTCAGAGTAATGATATGGGCTGCAGGCATTAGGTACAGCAAGTGGTTTTATCTTGTGTACAACAGAAGGGTTATATACCAGAGCTGAATGTAAGACAGATTTAATTAGAAGCCGGGGGGGCCTGAAGGCTTGTGACAGGAATAAATCAATGTTTTTGATCATTAGACCTTGTGCAGATTCTGCTGCTGTAATGGAAAACTAGTATATGTTATTTCCTTCAAAACCCTTGACATGACTGTGATATACTTCTCTGGGGTAGTGTTACACAGATTTCTTTGACTTTCACCATTCCCATTTTGATCTTACTTTGGATTATTACTTAGGTAAGGAAAAAAAGCATATTCTTCTGGTTGCTACAGTAACATGTCCTATAACCCCCAGGCACCTGCAAGCTCTTTGTCAAATGTTTATGACAACAGCTAAATGTAAATCCACAAGAAAAGAAAATGATAGTTGTACTGCACTTAGATTACGAGGCCTTCTGTGTGCCATAGAGGTGATGGACCATGTCCTCAGTTGGAGCTAGGCTAATTTATTTCAGGTGAAGGTCTATTCCAATCATTTTAATTTGCCTCAACATAAACCCATGCTGCTTTTGAATGGCAGCTTCTGCCATTAATGACAGTGATGACATTGACATTGGGTTCATTTGGGGCTACGGCTGACATTTTGTCCATCATTTGCAAAGGGTAGTGTGCCATATTCTTCTGTGGGATGTGTGTGTTAGGCTGGGGGGCAATAAGTTATGGCTTTTTTCTCTCTCTTACAGGTAGCTGTATCCAACTGGAACTGAGCACATGCAAAAAAACTTCCTGTCTTCAATCTCTAACGCTAGCTATGTAAAATCAGCTGCACTTTGAGAAATGAAACGGTTGTGTGTCTCAAACTGTGTAAGTATAAATGTGTAGCCATGTGTTGAAAACAGCATGTGAAGTTCTGCGTCTGCGCCTGTGTGCATTTCTCTGTGAAAGGAGTCTGTTCTCTCCTGGCACAAACAGCAAATAATACAATTATAGAAACAGCTAACTCCTCATTACCATGGGTGGAATATTCGTGTTGTCTATGATTTAGGCCAAGCTTAAAAGAAATCAAAGCTTTTTTCCTTTCATAAGTACAGCCTTGATTCAAGTGTAACGTTCATGTTCTCAAAGATCTATTTCAATAAATACACTCTGTTTTTAAAACCCAATTTACACACATTTTGTATTGCCTATATTCTTCATTGAATTTATCTTCATCCAGAATTTTTGTGGTTAAATTGAAAGTTGATGGTAGTTTTCTTTTAGTGTAGTTTTGTCCTAGTGTAATGAGGAGTGTGAAAACCTCCAGTCACACTGGCTTGGGCCAGAACAGCCAATACAAATAATGTTTTATTTCTGACAGATACTGTCTTTTGTGCTCACATGCATGTCTAGTAGGCTAGATGTGAATGAACAAGAAGCTACAGAAAGCAGCAAAACAGTAAATCATGAAGGTAGTCAGTGGAAACAGGTTTCCCTTGCTTCTCAGTAGTGTTCACTATATGCTTACTACAGTATTCAACTCTTTTATGGAACAGACTGTTATGGTTTACCCATAAATAGTTTTTCCTGTATGCTGCACTCTGTCTTGGCTGCCAGCGGGCTTTGGAGTTTGTGTTGGAGGTGAAAGGTCCAGCTATGTTCACAAAAATGCACACCCACTACTTCCCAATAAATATGATTATGGTTTTATAAATCGTTTAATAGTATCAGTCTATCTTCTGGATTAATGGTGTAAAGAGTATATGACTGTTTTAAAGGAAACAGCTTGCAACTGGCATAAAGAATCTTTTCAAATTAAAGGGTGGTGTCTTTTTCATAGAGTTTCAGTTTGACACAGACTTGGAGGAACACATGAAATTACTCCTTCATAGTGTCTACAAGACAGAAAAAAGTGAAGATGAAACCAATACTACATGTGT
This sequence comes from Theristicus caerulescens, assembly GCA_020745775.1. Lineage (NCBI taxonomy): Eukaryota > Metazoa > Chordata > Aves > Pelecaniformes > Threskiornithidae > Theristicus > Theristicus caerulescens. Next base: position 119,764,695 of record CM036559.1, on the reverse strand, counting down.
ATGTAAGCCACTAAGTTACATGTACATAAATACATGTAACTATTCCTCAGCTACTAGGAATAACTCCTATTTTGTTTTTATGGAAATACTTACAGTAAAGTAGTTAAAGAACCTGTGGAATTAATTTTGTCCATTGATTAGTCTCATCTTATTATAAGAGCTTCTAAAATATAGCCATTTTCTGCCAACGATTTTTAGTTGAACCATGACATTTCTTTAGATAGAGATGACATCATTCAGCATCTACCTCTGTCTCTGGAAGCAATTTAGAAACTACTAGACCCTAGGTATATTAGCACAGTGCTTAAAAACCCATTTATTTTCTCCACTTTTTACTGAGATAAATATATTTTCTTAGTTTTGGTGTTTTGTGGTTTCTGGTTTGTGGTTTTTTGGTGGTGTGGGGTTTTTTTATTTCTTCTATCCAGCTGACTTTTTTAAATTCAGTATCTCGTTACTGTAGGTAGATTTTTTTTTTTTTTTTTTTTTTAGTCTTTGTGAGAATATCCTCTCACTCACCTTCACTTTAACAATATGTTCATCAAGAAGCAACACAAAAGTTTTTGGCTTTGTGCCAGCTCTCTGCCAGCCACTCACCTACTTTCTGTTGAGATAATGGAATTGTCCGTAATGAGATCATTTAATGTCATTGAACTGTTTGATGCATTAGAAAAACAACAGGAACACCTATAAGCGTGTAAGATTGACTCAAAATGTAAGGAGACATGAACTTTAACCACCTTTCTTATCCCATAGCTTTCCATTTGGGTTTTCTTGCACTTAACTCTGGGGTTGTGGTTTTGGGCTACTATGGGAGACATAATATTGGACTTGAGTAATATCATCAGTATGGTACTTCTAATGTTTCTGTGAAATCAAGGAAGTTCTGCTAGATATATACAACCACTCAGAAAATCAATACAAAAAATTGCTAAAAAGTTTGATTCAGATAATTTTAATAACATGTTTAATTCAAAAATATGTAACATTTTACAAATTTAGCCCAGAAGGCTTATTGCGAATTAAAACAAAATATAGCCTAATGTGTATTTATCACAAATCCAAAAAAAGCTGATATGAAGAGCAAAGTGAAGTAAACCATCTGATTCTCAATCCCTAGGGCTAATAAAATCTTAAGGAGCAGAGAAGAATGCTGTGGAAGTGAGAGAGTCACACATTTAAAATAGAAAGGAAATGTAGCTCAGTAATTAGGAGGCCTCAAATAAACTTTATGTTTTCCTTAAATTACGTTTTTGTAGCGCCTTTCTTGTCCAACAACAGTTTTATGACATAGTAAATCCTCTGACTTTGATAGTCTGATTCCAGGTTACAGCCTCTCTGTAGTCTTGCACTGAACATTTGACTATTGATTTAAAGACATGCTGGAGTGCCTGAATGGAGCTAATCATTGTGTGGAGGAAGGGGAACAGAGATCTGTCCTCCAGTTATCAGCAGTGGTCTCAAATGAAAGAGCACTAAGCAAGTCTTCTGACAAGCTAAGATCATGATACACACAGTTACTACGGTTCAGCAGGAATATTTTAAAAGTATCATCTTTGTCAAGTGCTTAAGTCCTTATAGTTCATATTCATTCCTCTTAACCCTCTGTTCTTTTTTTTTCTTGAATACATATACCTCTCCCATATTTGAAGGGTCCTGAAGTGATGCAAAAAACCCCATACAGATCTACTGAGAACAGCACAGCAGCTTGTAGTGAGAATGGGAACATAACTGGTTCTGAAGTACTGCCCTCCACTTTATGAACACTGCTCTTCATCTGCCAGCAATGGCTATCAATTAGACTCAGCTAATGCTCTTAACTTTAGCACAATTAGGCAATTAGCTGAACTTAAAGATGGATAAGAAAGTGGAATGGAACCCTAAAATAGGTTTAGTATTTGCACAGCCAATGCAATCGCAAAAGCCTTGGAGGCATCAAGCCTTCAAACAATTCCTCAGCTACCTGTAACTCTAAGGAAATATTCGTGGAGTCTTTATGCTGGCCTGTTTTTCCTTCTTTAAATCGGTTGATTCAAACGAAATAATTCAGCTGACACCTTGGCATTTTAAAAGGTCATTTCTGCACCTACTAAATCTATGATGCCATCTCGTTTGACTTTTATACAAGCACCTTTATGTTTTTCCTTCTGCTGCCTGTTGGGAGGATATCTCTGTAAACAATTGAAAAATGTTTCTTTTATCCTTTTCCAAATTCCTCCTTCGCTTTCTTACTCCACGAAGTTCTTTGAAAACAAAACAAAGTAAAAACTTAAGTCTCCTGGTATGCCAAGATCAGCCACGTCTCATTGCTTTTTCTTTGTTCCTTGTCTGTCCACATTCATCTTTTGTTTCAGGTCTTATGTTTAGATTGTGAGCTCTCTGACAGGGGCTGTCTTTTTTTGATCCATGTTCAGTGCCGAGTGTTAAAGTAGTGCAAATAAATAACACTAATGATGTACTGCTAAAGTATATCATGATATTGTACCGCCGTACTCAGCTGATCTGGCTAGTGAGTTGGGAGATGTAGTCATCATTGCCTGTCACTGTGTGTTGCATCTTAGCAGCCATAGAATCTGTGAAGTTTCATATCAATTCACTAGCTTGCAAAGCCTATTCTGAGTTAAAAAATTTTAGTTCTTCTTAATGCACTGTGGAGGTAAAAGCAGGTTGTAAACAGCTGTATAAAATGCCAAAGCTGGTAATTTTCTTTTTTAGACTGAACACAAGGAAAAAAATTTTCATGATGAGGGTGGTGAAACACTGGAACGAGTTGCTCAGAGAGGTGGTAGATGCTTGGAAACATTCAAGGCCAGGATGGATGGGGCTCTGAGCAACCTCATCTTGTTGAAGATGTCTCTGCCCATTGCAGGGGGGTTGGACTAGATGACCTTTAAAGGTCCCTTCCATCTCAAAGCATTCTATGACTCTATGATTTAGCAATGTCAAATTTTCAAAAATAAATTCAACTTTTGATTTTTTTTTAATGAGAAAAAATCTACATTGAGAGAAACTTTTGGAAAAAAAGTAACTGGAACTTATTTAACAATGTAATTTTGATCATTTTCAAAGTAAGTTCTAACATAATTTTGAAATACTCTTTCATTTTAAAATTATGAAATTATAGCAACACCCTTTGAAAGAAAGGCAAAGAGATGCAGACTGTACCTGCTAATTTTTTTAATTTTACTAAACTGATTTTTAGGAAAATGATTCAGGTGCTGGTATTTGGTTCTAGTTTGGAAGCTTAAACATAATCATGTGATGAGGAGATAATTTCCTACTTGGCTTTAGGAATATTAATCTTGAAAGCATCATTCTCAACTCAAACCTTTGTTTTCATTCTGTCTACTACATCAGTGGCTATTTCCATATTATGCTCTGTATGATTTTTTTAAAAAACCAAAACCTAAATACAGAAATATTGTATTGTTTCTTCTGTGATTTTAATTTGATGTATCACTTTTTTACTTCTTTAGTTATATTCTTTATAAATTGATTCTCAAGATATATATTTTTATACCCTATCACTTGCTACGTTTCTGTTAATAATATATATAAGCTTTATTTACAGTTCTTAGCATTAATATTCTCCTTACCATTTTAGAAAAGAAATATTTTTTCCAGCAATATTCTCATATTTCCCCAGTTGTTTCTCAGTATATAAAAAAATATTTTCAGTTGCTGTTAGCTAGTATCTATAGGGTCTTGCAGTCAATACCAAATTTTCTGTTGCTTTTAAAGGACATTAGTATGGACTTTTACCTGAGAAAAATGCAGATCACCTGGTCTACAAGATTTTAGAAATAGTGATTGCTTTCAAATGTATTTTTCCCCATTTTTTCATCATTAACCCATTTTATCATATCCTTATCTTTTTTTTTTTTTTTTTCATAACTGCTCAAAGTTCTTTTCTGGTTTGTTTGGGTTTTTTTTTGAAGAGGAATAGAATAGAGAATTCAATATTTTAAACATTCTGTACAATTGCCTCCCCTTACTTCATTCATTAATAGACCCATTTTCTTCTTAACACCTCTTTTTACACTGATATCTCCATAAATGTCTTTCCTATGTTAGATAGAAGTAAGACTGCCATAGAGAAGTATCAAGAGATGTGGGAGTAATACAGATGAGACAACTGAAATGAACTGTTCAGTGATTACGAGAAGGTTAGCTGTCAGTCCCTTACACTATTATTTTTAATCTCTATCTGGCTGAGAACTCAGTGAGAAATGGATATTTGCCAAATTTCAGACCTGCTTCTTCATGGATAATCTCCAAAATAGAACACCTTCATTCTTTGACATTTAACTTCTGAACTCTGTTGAATACAGAATTTTAAAAGGAACACTCAAAATAGTACAGTTTATAAAACCAATACAAGTTTTGGTTCCTGTCTAATTACAGCAATAGATCTTCACAGAATTTCTAAATAGTTTAACAAGAAGCATTTACCTGCAACTTTTTACAATTCATATCATGTCCACTATTCTGCAGTCCCACATTGTCGGTAAATTTCTGGTCTGCTTAGTTAGCAAGGCACTTTAAACCATAACTGATCCTGTGCTGTAGAATATCATGTAACAGAGAGGGATTTTCAAACAGAGGCTTATTACTACAGAAAATAATTTTTTTTGTACAGAATTTAAAATTGTGGGAGGAAAAAGCGGAGATGGCTTTTTTTATTATTATTTTTCTGTCTGGGAAATATTATACTTACTAAGACTCGATCAAACCTGACCTTTCAGATAAAGCAGAGGACTCTCATACTTCCATGCATGTCAGGTACCAGGTGAATGGTCTGAAAGAGAAGAAACAATTAACTGTGGATGCCTGTCTAGATGATATTTCTAATGAATCTTGATCAGATGTGTTCCCAATCTTTGTGAGCTGGAGCTTATTGCTTTTGCTAACCTACCATACAAACATTTCTTGGTCCCAAGCTTAGATGTTTCTCATTCCTCTTCTGTCTCAGTGGAGATACCACTTACCACCTTGGGTTTACAATGTCTCCTTGACAAATTGCCTGCAAGTTGCACAGTGCAATGATGAGCCTAAAATCACCTTGTGAATCTAGCACAAGCAGATTTGCTTCTTTTTACTAGGATGAATCCTGAGAGTACCAGTGGATCTGAGACTCTTGCTTCATTGTTTGTTGGAAGTCAAATGCATTCTGGCAATAAGAGGCTTTGAGAGTGCTCTTGCAGCTCCATTGAGGAGCACTCTGCAAACCTTTGAGGACTTTGTCTTTGTGAGGTGTTACTGCTTGGCAATGGATGAGCCTTAAAAAGTCATATTGCACTCTTGGGATACTTACTGTTTGGCAGCTCTCCTCAAATCATTCTTAACAGTAGACAATCATTAAAGTAAAGGTGAAAGTGAATTTACTTACTGAAATGCAAACTTTATGAAGTCTATTCCTTTACTTGGAAATGTAATAAGAAATGAAATAATAACACACTTTAATGTAACTTATTATGCTTTAACTTACAGACGATTTTCACATTCTGATCAGACTGAAGGCTCTGAAGCCTGGGTAGTTCTTCAGGTGATTTCCACAGATCACACATCTGTGACCCTGTCCTTCTAAAGGCCAATCCTTAGGCTTTGCTTTCCTCAAATAGGATCATAACTTGTAGTAATGCTGCTGATCTTTTTCAACTAAAAGTAAATTCACCTATACCCCCTTCCTATAAACCCTCCATCCTTATAATTGAGTCAATCAGGGCATATCTTCTGTGCTAGCAGAATCCTGCCTGACACTGGATTTATCTTCATTAGAAAAAAGATTTCCTTGGCTGTCTCCCTGGGATCTGACTGCTGGTGGACTCAACTACACTCAACATCTAGTCAACTACAAGCAGATCTGACCTCCAATGAGAGCAGAAAATGCTACTTGACCAGAGTATAAAAAGATTGCTTACTACCATAAAAGAAATTCATCCTACTGAATGATTTCAGCTTTGTTAATTGCTGACTTAAGTTCGTAGCATTTGGTAGAGTGTACAATGACAAACATGTTTTGTACAAACACATAGTGAAGACAATGTACAATACATATGAGGAAAGTGCAACAAAACCAAAAATGCAGAGTCACTCTAGATTTCAGTCCAGATACCCTTGGCCATTTAAAAGTTAGTTGTGTATCCCAAGTTCATTATCTATATTTACTCAAGGAGAAGAGCAAGCTATTTCCAAAGGGAATTTCATTAAATCCTTTAGCAGACATTAAGCTGGACAGAATGGCTCTTCACCTGGCAGGGCCATTTACTAAGTACAGTTGGTCCTAGATATCTGCTTCTGTAAAACCCTTGATTCTTTAACAGATGAACACAGATGCAGTGAATCCCATTCTCATTGTCCAGGCCCTAGGCCTCATTAAGGAGAATATTTGACAAATATAGACAAAATCATGATTAAGAAATATTTTAACTACAAGTATAATAAATAACTCCTCTCCCAAAATTGTTATCCAGTTGGCTACTTTCTGCCTATTTACAAATCGTATCATAGATACAAATTTTAATATAATACTCATTTTATAACTGGCTAAAAGAGTAAAGCTTTGAATGAAAATGTTATACGTTATATGTATAAAGTATCTGGAAAGAGGAATCATTGATTGTCATAATTTGTGAGAGTTAAGAGAATGAAACTATAGATCAATTGGTATACAAGATGGTATTTTGAAAAGAAGTTATGAACATGGTCCTTGTTCATGATCAGCTGATCTTGTCGGCTCCAGCAAAGTGTTGTAACAGATGATGCAAATTTCTGTTGTTTTCCTCTCTTTTGACGGATCGTAATAGTGTCACAGCATTTTGACTTGGCTTTGCTGTGTGGTTAGCATTCCTCTATTTATATTTTCTGTCTTGTTGGCATGATGAATTAACTTAGTGTTAACTCTATTATAGACCTAGTCTATAGCTGAACCCTACCAAACCAAAGTAATCTGGCTGCATGATCAGGCCCAGAGGGTTGTGTTCAGTGGCTCTAAGTCCAGTTGGAGACGAGTCAGGCATTAGTGTTGTGTTCCAGGGGTTGATCTGGGGACTAATACTGGCCAAAATCTTCAGTAATGGCCTGGATGATGGGATGGACTGCACCCTCAGCATATTTGCAGGTGATACAAAACTGGGAGGAGTGGATGATACACCAGATGGGTGCACCACCATACAGAGGCACCTTGAAAGGCTAGAGAAATGGGCTAACGGAAACCTCGTGAAGTTCAAATGAGGGAAAATGAAAAGTCCTGCACTTACAGAAGAATAATCCCAGGCAACTGTACACGCTGGGATTCACGTGTGACTCTGTGAAACCCTATTTTAATAGAGTGAGAGAATTTAACAGAAAATTAACTAACTTTTTCACTATAAAATAGAGATGAGGTCATCAGGTCATTATTAATCATGAAGGAAGTCCAGATACAAGTGCTATTAAAGTTTATTTGGGAGTGCTAATGTGTTTGGAACACATGTTGCTGGAATTGATGGAGGGTAATGTTTCACAAGTTACTAAATGGGAAATAGTATCCAGAATGTAGATTGTGGTTTTTTTTCATTTTCTTTTATTATTATTATTATTATATTTGTTATAATCCTTTGTCAAGTAGGCAGCCCGTAGACCTTCCCCCTCTCCCCATGTTTTGTTTAAAACCAATGTCTAGGCACTAGTCATTGATGGATAAAACACTACAAAGCTTTTCTGCACCAAAAGGAGGTTACAAAATGTAAGAAAACCGATCAGTTTATATTCCTCCCTTTTCTGCCTTTATGGCAGTTTTTAATCATTGTAATGTTTTTGCTAGCCCCAAGGCAAGATAGGGCAAACAAACTCTCTGTGATATAGTCTGTGGGGTAGGTGTGATTCAGCTGGGCAAAGTCTGTCCTGACAGAGGGTCATGTCTAGCTAGTGTACCCTGAGATAATGTTAACCGAACCTTAACCACTTTTCTAATACTAATATAAAGAATGAGTTTCACAGTACAAACAAAAAAGATATTAGCATGGTTCAAAGAATTTACAATCTGGTGTTTCACATGATAAGAAAAATGATAGGAATAAAACCCATAAGAGAGAACACGTCTCTCACACCATGTAGCTGTGTAAGCCCCATCACAGCTGTGCTCTGAGGTAGAAGAGGGCAGACACACTGGCATAAACTAACTAATGTTTCTGTAGCTTGTGGGCATGGCTGGCTGTAAGACATGGAATCTCTATAAAATGCTGAGTTGTCCTGAAGAGAAGTGCAACATTCCTGGACTTTGTGCTCTTGGCTAGTCTACAAAACAATAATTCTTTCTGAGGAAGTGTCATTTCTGAGAACCTGATGTAACATTTTATCCTCAGCTTGAGACAGTAGCTACCTCTACCCTCTATTGCCCCTCATTTGAGACATTAGATAAAGCCTTTTCTTGAACATCAATAGATAACCAAAGGGCTTTAGAATTCAGAATTCAACACCTTTCATACACCATTGTGTCATCTAATATATTTCTAAAAAAAAGGAAATACCATTTGGGGCTTGCTTTAAAAAAAAAATAGAACAAGGTTATTAGGACAAATCCAGTGATGAGAAAATATATAAAACAAGATAAAAGGGTGAGATAATAGTAGTAAACATCTGTGTGGAAAATGGAGGGATTGGTGATTAAAGGTCAGAGCATGCACACAGCAGGCACATACTATAGGGGTTTAGAGGGTAAAAAAACTAATTAGTGGAATGGATTAAGTTGCCAAGTGCCAAAGCAAAATAGTAGTGTTGACTGCATGAACAAGGATTAAAACAGGAAGGTAGTTATGCTGTCTATTCCAGTACTTTTAAATATGTGTGTCTGAAACAGATTTAGCACATACAAGGAAGTGTTGTGTGAAGTAAAAAGCCCTTTTTAATGAATAAGATGTTGAGCCAGGACCTCAACCTGTATAAACCTTACCCAGGGAAGACAAAACAAGGATATAGGCCTTCTCCAGATAAGGATGTTTTATGTTTTGTGTTTTCAGTTACAAAAAAACAGAGATATAAGAGGTCTGAAAAAATATTTGGATATCTTTTATTTGTTGTAAGGCTCAAGACTGACTGAAGTTTTGAAAGATCTGTTTAGTTCCTATTGTATTCAACTATACTCCTAAGTGATTACACATGTGCACTTTTCCTACTTCTCTGGTGTGGCAGGATGTGGTAGAGGCATATGATTATTTATGAGAAGTTGCAGCAAGGCAGAAATTTTTAACACTAACAGTTGTAGAAAACCAGTGCTATTGAGTATGGCTAAAAACCTGGACGTGGTATTCACAGATGCAGCCAGGAAAGTTATCAAATACCTTTACGCTTGTTATCTCTGTCATTATTCTTTTCAAATGTAAGAATACAGGAATTGTGATGTTTGAAAAGAAAGACAGAAAAAAAATCTTTGACTTTACAATATTGAAACCCTCTACTGTAAAATATTTATATCTGTTCACATATACTCTAAGCATTACTAATGTACTATTCTAGTTCATTGTCTTCATTCAGAAATAGTTATGGGCAATGCTCTTTTCAAAGACCTGAAAAAACTGCAGGCTAAATGCAATTGTGGGCTGAAGGCAAAAGTTGGGAGAAAGAAATAAAAGCGAGAAAAATATGAGAATGAGGAGCTGTTTAAGAATACTTTGGTGGGTACCAGAAAAGCTATGGTCACTCTTGGGAAAGAAGGACTCACTGGTTACAAATGACTGTGATTTAGAATGTAAAAGAGAGCAGTTACCTGTGACAAATAAAACAAAAACAAGGTAATAAATATTTCTCATAAGCTAGGAGTTATAAAAAATTGGTATGGAATGCCAAGGAATACAGGACTAACTTTTGTCTATTAAAAACAGTAATGACATAGATCTCAGTAGAAAAAAGTATAGTTAAAGAAAAAAAGTTCTTTATCTTGATATGGTGTGGGTTTTGGAGAAAAACGATAGAATTATCAGTAAATGACTGGATGTTCAATAAAAATATTGGTTCTGTTTGGGGAATAAACATGTATCTGAATCATGTCACATGAAGATTTGATGAAAGCAATGAATAAGGTGATTAGCTTTTCTAAAGCTACACACTTAAAAGCATTGTCACGTAATTTATGACTAAGAGGTTTAAAGGATATGGCTAAGGAGCTCTCTGGGCTGTTAATGTTGATTTTTCAATAAGCCTTGAAAGGCTGGAAAAAATCCAACGTTCTGGAAGAAGCTAATGTTTCATAATTTATTTTAAAGAGGGTAAATTAGTCAACTTTTCACAGTCACAGGCTCATCATCATAATGTCAGCCCTGGCCAAAATAGTGATACAGCTGATATGCAAATGAACAACTAAAAAGTTAAAGGAACCAATTAATGCCAATCTGGAAAAACTTAAAGAAAAATCTTTGGCATAGTATGCTTAGTAGATAAAGCAGGTACAATTGATTTCTTCTGCACAGATTTCCCTAAGGCATTTGACTTGATACTGAACTACATGTTTATGAAGAAATTAGAATGATATAAGAACAGCCTGCACAAGTTCAGCAAAACAGAAACTAGCTAATTCTGGGCTTTCACTGTAGGAGTTACTGTCTATCTAGTGATCTCTTTTAAGATTCAATTCCTGGCATGTGCTTCTTACTGTAATCAATGACTTTCAAGAATACATTAAATAATTACTAGTAGCATTTGCAGTGAATCTCACTGGTCAAATTAGTAAATCTTTTCTTCATTACAATAAAAAGAAAGAACAAAATAGCAAACAAAAAATAGTGTTTCAGTTTGATTTTCACAACTGACAAGAAATTTCAGGATAAATGCAATGCTTGCAGAAAACTATATTTTTTTACATCACTTTGATAAAAATTATTGTGAAGAGTTAAAGACAGCTTAACCTAAGTAAAGATTGGATATGTGCTCCCAGGTTTTGATTGAAATGTGGAGAATACATGTATTCCTCATTTTGTTTGTAGTGTATGACTCAAACAAGACCTTTAAAAAGTGCTCTTATTCACACAGTTGCAAATCTTCAAATTATTTTAGGAATATTTAGGTCAACTGTTTTTTTTCACATCAACTAAGTTATTGCCTATTATGTGGTAGTGAGGCAAAAAACCAAAACAACCCAACCAAAAAGTTATATTCAACATGTTTGGTTTTCTGAGATAGATTTGTATATACCTGAACCCAAAATGTTTTTGTAGTATAATGGCAATTCCTCATTCAACTGTAAATGTGTTTTCTTGTGCTCTAATGAAGCAGTTAATCAAGTCTGTTTATTCATCTACAAAATATATATTCCTTATATCAACAAGAAGTTTTGTATATATCATTGCCTGTATTCCACATTCACTGAACAGTTACTGATATAAACAAAGATATTATGGTGAGGTTTTTTTGTACTACAGGCAATTCAAATGCCTAAGAATAGGACCTGAGTGCTAAGGAGAGTTCACATATCTAAAAAAGAGTGTGTAGGTTCTTTGTTCTCAGTATGCAAATTTGAAAACAACCTCTCCATTCACTACAGCTGGATTTTTGAAAATTTAGGCATAATTTCACTTTTTTTTTTTAATTTCACAGAATCAGTTACTGATAATTTTAAGCTGAGAAGTTGAGGTGGGATGAGAAGTGGAGAGTCAAGAAATTTTTCCTGTGAATATAGTCCCATCCCCAGTACTGCTCATTTTAATGCCCTTCACCCCCTGTAATATTTCCTTTGGGTCAAAGACAACCTTATAGATTTTGCATGTGAAAAGTTAACATACAAAGAACTGCCTTTCAAAGTTCAACTCCATGTAAATCTAGTCTGAACCTTTGTTCTGTCAGGGAGGAGTAACAAAAGCTTAGGGAAGAGTGCAAACACAACAAAACATGGGTAGGATCCTCATTGTCCTGGTATGCTCTTGTAAACACCAACAATCCACATTCATAACATTTACAGTCACTTTAAATGGGTCCATTTTGAAAGCAGTGTACTAAGCAGGAAGGATTCTTATGACAAAGGGACATGACCACAAAGGCAAGAGTATGGGTAGAAGACAAATTGAATCCAGCGTGTGAAGCACACAACAAAATCAAAATACGAATACTCGGGCTGGCAGTGACACAGAAAAGAAAGTTGGTGGAAATTTCATTTATCTTAGATCTAACCTGATGAAGAAAACAGAGAATCTGATTGATTTGAATGTGAACTAAATTAGGGACAAACGGACATCTAAATAGCAATGTGAAACAAATGCAATGCAAGGATCAATATGCCAAGGTAGGATGCTCAAGACAGTACTTCTGTAAGCCTTGTTACCTGTTATGATCTGAAATACCAGTTAAAGTTATAGAACACGCTATTTATGCACAGTCAAGCCTCTACTTGCATAAATGGGAGTGCAGGCTAGCTGTCATTAGCAACAGACATCAGCTAAATAGGATCTGATTCAAAGCCCATTTTAGTATAGATAATGGACCAATTCAGAAAAAGAGATTTCTGCTAAAATATTTTTACAGTAAAAATACAGAGAAAGCAAAAATAGGTTGAAATTAAGCTATTTCAAGAATCAAAAGTACTATATATGTTTTATAACATTTCTTTCTCTAAAGATGCATTTCTTTACTACAGATTAGGGCTGAGCACAATGGGAATGTGATATGTGCTATAATATATCATATTTGTAGTGGAATGGTATTTGAGGTCTGCAATACCATTGTGTGTGAGAACTGGTTTTCAAATTGTATTCCTTGGATATTGGTAGTTCACAAGTTACTTTAAGGTTCCTGGAAGACACCTTACAGATTTTACCTTTCTCACTCTGAAGAGTAGGCCTGTTAGTTTAAATGCTCTGCAGATGTATCTGTTATATCCTAGAAAATATTCAGTGTCTTGTAAATAAACAAATACTGAAAACCACTGTGGAAAAATTGTGCTGGTTTTGGCTGGGATAGTGTTGATTTTCTTCATAGTAGCTGGTATGGGGCTATGTTTTGGATTTGTGATGAAAGCAGTGTTGATAACACAGGGATGTGTTATTGCTGAGCAGGGCTTACACAGAGTCAAGGCCTTTTCTGCTTCTCACACCACCCCACCAGTGAGTAGGCTGGGGATGCACAAGGAGTTGGGAAGGGACACAGCTGGGACTGCTGACCCCAACTGACCAAAGGGACATCCTGTACTATATGACATCATGCTCAGGAATAAAAGCTGGGCGAAGAAGAAGGAAGGTGGGAGGATGTTCGGAGTGATGGTGTTTGCCTTCCCAAGTAACCGTTATGCATGATGCAGCCCTGCTTTCCTGGAGATGGCTGAACACCTGCCTGCTGATGGGAAGTAGTGAATAAACTCCTTGTTTTGCTTTGCTTGCATGCATGGCTTTGCTTTGCCTATTAAACTGTCTTTATTTCAACCCATGAGTTTTCTCACTTTCACCCTTCCAATTTTTTCCCCCATCCCACATGTGGGAGTAGTGAGTGAGTGGCTGTGTGGTGCTCAGTTGCGGCTGGCGTTAAACCATAACAGAAAATGCATAATCAAAATCAGAATTTCTGCTCTAAAGAATGGTACACTCAAATGCACATATGAGTACATCTACAGGTACTTTGGAAGGTAATGACAGAGGGTACATGGAGGTATTGACAGTAGTGCTTGTTGAAACTGGCTAAAGGCTTTTTGGGTGCTAGAAGGCACTATTTGGTATAAAATCATAGAATCATAGAGTCATTTAGATTGGAAAAGACCTTTAAGATCATCGAGTCCAACTGTTAACCTAACACTGCCAAGTCCACCACTAAACCATGTCCCTAAGCACCACATCTACCCATCTTAAATACCTCCAGGGATGGTGACTTAACCACTTCCCTGGGCAGCCTGTTCCAATGCTTGATAACCCTCTCAGTGAAGAAATTTTTCCTAATATCTAATCTAAAAGTTTAATTTAACTGACTTACAAAAGAAGTCCATAGGAAAATATGTTTTCCACAAAAACATATCTCTGTAAATATATCACCTCTATATTACGCACCCAGCCTAATCATGTAACATGCTTAGGCATTGCTATTGTATTACCAGTGGGCTCTTGATCTGATATGAGACAGAGCAGCTAAATCTGGGACAGAACCATTTCTACCACACTGTCTGACTTGAGGAGCAGGAGGCTCCAGGTTTATCTGGACTTGATGTTTTTATCCTACCATACTTTAGGTCACTCTTGGTGACAAAATGTTTACATGGTAACAGTGCAGAAAATGTGATTGAAAATTGGCTCATTTATCATAATTTTTGTTCACTGAAGAGTGTAACACCTTAATGCTTAAATATTCCCTGAATATATATATAGTTGACCACCTGGACAGTATTATCTAAGAAGACGTGGAAAAAAAAAGGATACGTTCCTTTTTTGTTTTCAAACTGAATTGGTAGTGTAAAATTTGGCTGCAAGTTCTTTTCCTGGAACTTCACCAAATGTTACTACAAAACATTTTGACACTGGTATAAACTACTCACAGGATGCACAGTCTGTGTTCTCATGATGTCTGTCACCTCACGGTGACAGAGGAAGGGAGGAAGGGTAGAGTCTTCAGCTGTAGATGAGTCCTCTCCCCTCCTCTGTCCATTTGGTAAAACATATAGGTTGTCTGGGTCTGAGGGGAAAATGGCAAAGGATTCATAAATGGGAAAGATAGACCTTGAGAGTATGATACAGGCCTGACACTAAAGGAAAGGTACATACCAGCATGAACAAAGTATATATATTTTGAAAGGCTTTTGAAAATAATTCATTTTTCTTTTACATATATGTTTACATAGTAGAAAAAACTAATTTTGCTGCTACTAGCACTTTGCCAGAAGGGTCTGTAGTGATCTTTCTCCTTTTTGTTCAAGATAAACTCAAGAAAAAAAATTAAAAAGCGAGCTGATATTTTTCTCTGAGCTTCCTTTACAGAGAATCAGAAAGACTACAGTCCCCTGACTGAAGCTGTTACAATTATTATTCTCTGAAAGTAATAGCCACTGCAGAGTTACAGCTTGATTGCATTTAGAAATATCACTAGAGTAAAGCCAGTTTGGCTAAACCAACCAAAGCACAGGCCTGTATTACCCATTTGCCATTTTTTCTACCTTGTCCCAAGGCAGAGGTAATTTGCCACCAGCTTGGTGAGGCCGTTGCAAGTAAGAAGTGCGTGATGGTTTGGAGCCTTGAATAAAGCTTGGTTTGTGTTTATTTCATACTGTCTAAATAATTTGTGAAACTTCCCAAAGCTAAAGAATAGCAAGTGCTTTTCCAAAATGATTCTCAGCTTCTCTGGGTCACCGTGTCAGAGAGGCCAAACCACTCAAGTAATTTTTTTAGTTTTTAAGTCCCATAAGTCCCCCTATTTTCTAATAGACAGGAAAATCATTCTTGACTTGCTCCTGTGAGCTGCAGGAACAACACCATCATTTATACCTCATTTTCTTGAGTATCACAGTGTTACTCACAATACAAGGATCCACTCCTAAGCCACAGAAATAACTTTCTCTTCAAGTTCAACAACGGTGTGAAGACTGTGTTTTGAGTTTTTGATCTCTATAGGACTTCATCTCATGTTGTAAATCCAATCTCTGATTTATGTCTGCGTTCTCTGCTAATCATTCTGAATAATTTTCTTAGTGATCAATCCCCTGAAGAATAAGGCACCAGAGAGATCAAACATGGATGTAGCTCTGTCATTACTTACACTATGATGGCATCTGATGACTAAATGAAAATGTGCTACCTTTTAAAAAGCCAGTGTTGTTTTTTCCCCAAACTTTTGTGATTATTTCTGCTCCTTTCTCTTCTGTGACTGAGAGATGTTAAAGGACAATCAGCTCACTGCAGGCATCTGCATCACAAACCCAAAGCTGACCCCAAACCAAAAATCAAATAGAGAAATTCTGGAAGTTTTTGTTATATATTTTTACTCTTGCTTCTACATGAGCAACTGCTTCAGGCCAAGATAGCTTAACATCTAAATGGCCACAGTAAGAGTTACTCAAGAAAATTGTTTACATTTAGATCTCTTGTTTGGTGAGAGTTATTCTAAAAAGACCAGATGCTCAAGTAATGTTAATCAGTATAACTTCCAGTTTCGCTGAGGAAGTCCTGTAACAATCTTCAGGGATGGGTGTTTGGTTGGTTTTTGCTGTTGATGTTGATAAAGGTCTTTGCCAAACAAGGACGACAACACATTGTAAATGGTAGTGAGTACCACAGACCCATAATATATCCAATCCAGATCTTGCAAATCAAGACAGGGAAAGAACTGATGAGTCCAGCTTCTATTTATCACTAAAGGTGGCCTCCATATCACCTATTATCAATAATATAGCTGTCTAACTCTAGCTGCCTAAAAGCTGTCAGGTCTAAACTAGTCATCAAAGCTCCCTCTGTACAGAATGGAAAGGACTGGCTTAATCTATAGGGTGATCCATCTCAGCCTAAGATAAATGTTTAAGGTAAAACCATGGAATGATGTAAGGTGGAAGATAGGTGAGCTGTATCATTCTCTGGACAAAAATGTCTTATTTTTAGCAATAAACGTTGTGGAGACAATCTGGCTAAACTTGACCCATAGACAGATAATATTGGATGAGAGAAATCTTGCCTGTCTCTGTGGCACTTGGGAAATCATATTACTTTAATGTGGTTATTTGCACATCCATAAAATGGGTCATATAATGTATCCTTATATCAAAAATATGTTGCAAAATTTGATTCATGGCAACTGTTTATGACCCTTGAGTAAAAGGCAGCATAGGAATTGTACAACATATTTGTCTAAGGGCAAAAAGTGCAAATTCAATAAATTTATATTATCACCTTACTGTAAATACCCAGACCTTGCATACAGCATCCCACCTTGAGCCTTGTAAACAGGGCTCAGAAAGCTGAGAAGATACACAGAAAATGTACACAGTTAAATGAGTTTGGTGATTGTCAAGCTATTTCTATTAGACTGTAATAGGCTTGGCATCTAGGTCATGCTTTGCTCAGAAAAGAATGAGAAAGAGCTTTAAACGCACTTTTCGTCTCAGCAGAATGACCCCATATGAATGCCAAATAGAGCCAAAGAGAGCTGTTAATCAGAGATTAAGCTCCAACAAACAAGTTTCTTGCCAATAAATTCTGTGGTCATCTATTGTGATGTGTTCAATAGGATCAGGTTTTGAATTAAAATACAGTCCTTTCCTATTCTATCTCTTTTAGCAGAATGCTGATGTACCCAGGGTTAGAAACTGTTCTAGGCATTAGGAATAAAAATGGGTAAACTCAGAACTCCAGGTATCACAGTTTGTTCTCTTCTCCTGAAGTAGCTAAGGATGAGTGGGATTATGGAGACTGTAGAGTGAGGAAGGGTCCATAGGCAAAAAAGGAGTGAATTAAAGAAGAAATTTGGATTCCTGCTTGAAGTCTCACTTCCTACCTAAATATTTGCCTGTTTACTCCAAAAGGCAGAGAAAACAGACTTCAGTCTTTCGTAACTTTTATTATCCTATATCATTACTACTATGGACACAGAGAATATAGCAACCAAAGCTCAAGAAAGGAAGAGAAGTTTTCTGCTCACTAGAAAGTAGGTGAGATAAAGACAAGATGTGGCTAGGGGTGCTGATCCAGCAAAGACTGGACTAGTTGCAGCAGTGAAGCCTCTTGGTAATCCGTCCTCTCTGGGTCACGTAGTTCAGGCGACATTTGCTGAATGCACAGAGACTCTGCAGCAGGTTGTACACAAAGCAAATGTAGTTTTTTAAGTTACTGGTTAATACAGATAATAGACAGCCAGGTCTAACAAGCCAGAAGGCTAATCTTTACACTCATACCCCTAGAGAGACACTGTGAATCAGGCAGGAAGGATTGGTCTTTGTTATTCCTTGGAAGGAGCTGATCTTTGATGTTGTGGAGCTGCCATCCTAGAGTCTCTTTAGTCTCTCTCTCTCCCCGCCCCCTCCCTTTATGGGGAATTATATCTTTCCTTATCAGCTTTTTTTCTCCAAAATCCTCAAGGTGTTAACTGTTAGTGTCTCAAGAATTACATATCTATCTATGTTTTTGCTCTTCTTATCTTGCATGGATTTAGCTCACATACTTTGTCATACCTTGTCACAATTTTCTTAGCAAAACAGAGTCAAGATCACACAGCTGCACCAAGCTGGTGCTTGATCATGGGTAGCCGAAGCTCTGGGTTGAGAATTACATGTTATATGATCCTGATTAAAACTGTAAATGATTGACTCTTACATATTTCTTTACACTCATCATGGGTCTTAGAAGAAAATGTATGTTGTGTATACACCTATATGTGAGTCATCACCCTTGAGAATAAATTAATCTCTTTTTGTGTTTCTTTCTAATTATTGGTTTGAGCTCCTGAAAAAAGTTCCTAATGATGCATGAGGGGAGATCCCCAGTATTCATTTACCAACCTGACGAGAAATTTCATGGGATACACAAGACTAAACTGAATCCCTGCAAAGAAAGATAATCAATAACATACAATTTGAGCATGCTTTGTATATGTGCACTGGAGATTTGGGCTGGAGGAATCTAGATATTCTGGAATAGCCTTCCAGTAAGAAAGCTAATTTTTTTTTTTTAAGATGGGTCTTAATCAATATATGCTGTGCCTGTCTGTAAGAGCATAGATCTGCACTGGTGTCCTAGGAGAATACTTTCCAGTCCTCCATGATATCTAAAAAAACATAAACAAATGAACAAAGAAATAACTTATTGAGGAATACATACAAACATACATGAAAATGAATATTATAGTGCCCTATATGTATTGACCATGACATGTCTTTTGCTTGTTTTTGGAAGTCTCCATTTAAAAGAGCACATTGATTCAGAATAGCATTTAAACATGTTTTATTTCAAGCACGTGCCTAAGTGAGCCAGCAGCTCAGTGCTGAAGGCTACACTGTGTGTTTCAGCTAAGATTATTAGCTTTCTTAGTACTCCCATAGATTTCCTTATGAAATGTAGACATGAGAACATGTCACAATAAAATTCGCTGTTTAATTTCAATGCTCCAGAAAACCTGAGTACAAACTTGTGCTTGCTAAGTCAGTCAGCATTATTTTATAGCTAAATTTGCCCTGTCCTTTCAGTGTTTCTAGAATATCTTTTTAGCAGTCATCTGAATGACAGAGATCTGTTCTGATTTTGCTTGAGGGATTCCTTGAGTTACTATAACATCAGATATGAGACAGGCAGATGTTTAGTCTTAACCCGTGTCATCTGTGCCAGAGTTGAAATTGTGCCTGTTCTGATGTCATTATATTAAGACTCCACAAACATTTTATTTTCCCTTTCTACTGACTAAAATAGTGTTTACTTCATGCAACATGATTCTCAGCATTTATGAAGTGGTCAGATAATGCATATTCTTTGGAAGAATATGAAATTCACAAAGAAAAAATTTAATGCATACATACATATATGATGAGTGGTCTGGCACAACTCTAGTTGCCAGCCTATGGTGCTTTGTAACCTTCTAGCATCTATCTGTCTGTTTACCTCTATCTCCTCCTTGTTGACTAAGTACTGTCTCTTCTCGTTTAAAAACTAGATGCAAGGAGTGTCAATGCATTCATTATTACCTGTTGCTGCTGCCAGCATCAGCTGACTAGTTCTAGCACTGTGGCATCTACTGGACCTTGCCTGGCATACTTGACAAGGGCAAGGCCAAGGTCTGGTTTGTCCTTGCTCCTTGTCCCTGGTCCTTGTCCCTTAGGGGAGAATATTTTACTGGCTGCTTATTATGTTAAGATGTTTTTTGAACATATACCTTCAATTTACCAGTGAAAGTTTGCTCTTCTAATGTAATTCTAATGTTCAGAGGCCTTTAATCTCGTAATGTTGAAAGGCAATCTTCTTTTTATTTTCTCAGCAGCATACTCTACTCTCATAAAGCAGCTTTTTTTTTCAGTTATTGTTAAATAACTCCATTCTATCTACCAGATTTTTCACCAGACTGAATAACAGAGGGTAAACTAGAGTTCACAGAGTTGCAGGTCAAATGTCCCTTGAAGAATTATATTGATGGGTGCAGAAACAAAAGGGGCTATTCAAACTTTTTAATGATAGAAAGTTTGTGTCATGTCATAATTTTTTTTTTTTTGATAAGCTACCCAAGCACAGGCCATTCCTTTTTGTCTCTCTCCTATTTTCTGGTTCCCATACAAACACAATTTGAGAATGTGAGCAGGAAGAAAGACTGGGCATCTTAAATAATACTTAGAGTATTTCCCAGAGTACAGCTTCCTCCCCAAAAAAGCCATAGTTTCTGACACCAAAGTTAAGTTCCTTCACTGAATCACACTCATTAGGAATCTAAAAAGGCTAAATTAGGTACCCATACTAGGTGCCTACAGTGAGGTAGCATAAATATCCCTTTTAATCCTCCCAAGCATTAAAATCAACAATCCTCTGACATGTCATGCAAGTTTTGGAGTAAATTTCCTTTATTATTTATGAACTCAGAGGTCTGATGAAGGAGGAGGCCAATAAGAGTTTGTGTCTCATCCAGCACCACAATACAATTCAATGGTTCAACTCATGCAGAATTGTCAATGATGATATTAAACGTTAGCTTTCTAATAGCAGACCAGCTACTTTTGAAGTTAGAGCATTCAGTGATATGTCAAATACCACTCTAGCAGGTGATTAATATGAATCATCAGCATTTGAAATGACGTTTCAGAGTACCGTTTGATCCAACCTACCTAGAAATAGAAGGAAAATAGTAAATGGCTGACCCTAAAAGACTTCAGTACAGTGAATGAGGAACCCTGAAGAAGCTTTGACACAAAGTTTCGGAGCTGGAATTGTTTCTTGCTGGTTTCCACTGTATGTGCCACATACTTCCAGAGGGAAAATTTGATGAAACAGAGAGCTGCAAAATGTTCTGATGGGTAGAGAAAATGCTTTCCAGTGATAGTTCAGTATGCATAACTTATCAAAAGAAGACTGAGCAGTGACTTGATTAAGGTGCATAAAGATCTTCAGGGGAGAAAAATAACAGATGCTAATGGGCTCTTCAATCTTTTGGAAAAAGATATTACAAGAATGAAAACCATTGAAATTTAAAGCTAGAACAATTCAAATGAGAAATACAACACATTTTTAGCTATGGGACAATCAAGCATTGGCAGGCATGGAGAAGATGAAAAACTCCAAGCAGTGATGGGTTTCTTTGTTTCTTTTGTCTTCAGATCAAACTGGATACCTGTCTAGTGAATATGCTTT
Source organism: Theristicus caerulescens (assembly GCA_020745775.1). Taxonomy (NCBI): domain Eukaryota; kingdom Metazoa; phylum Chordata; class Aves; order Pelecaniformes; family Threskiornithidae; genus Theristicus; species Theristicus caerulescens. The sequence goes on along the minus strand of CM036559.1, from coordinate 119,743,450 downwards.
AGATAAACTCACACAACTGGACTCAAAACAATGTAACTTAGTGAAATGTTATAGTCTGTGTGAAATTTAGGAGACTAAAGCAAGTAATCTAAGGTTTCCTTCTGGTTTTTAATTTATGCCTGATCAATATCTCAGCAAGGGCTGGCCAACATCTATGTGTTTACATTTCCTTGCAGAAACCTGGGGCTCAGACCAATATAACTACATTTGCACAGCTGTAGCTGACTTAATAAATCCTTTCAGTCCTGATTGGAGTCTGCCCTTTCCCATTTTACAGCACTCACATTACCCAATTTGGTTGGCTTATCAATCAAACTGCACATCCAGGGAAGAGATAAAACTGTTCTCTAGTCCAGACCTAGCCTGCTCTAGAGCGCTTGTTGGTCATCCCTCGTCCAGACTGCAGTGCACAGATTCCTTCTTGTGCTTTTTTCCCAGATGATTGTTTTTGCAAAGGGCAGACAGTCCCTTCTATTCTTCATCTCAGTCTAGGACTGCAAATGGCTTCAGAGATGAGTTTCTTCAGCAACGTGAAGTTTGCTTGTATAGTCTGTTGTATGCCTTCAGACATAAATCTACGTGGTCATCATTTATTAATATCTCTCATTACTTTGTTTCATCTGTTTATAATTATCTTAATGAATATTTCTTAGTTTTGATTTCAAAAGTGAGTGACATGTATTCCTCAGGATACTCTCTCCACACTAGATCAGATAAAAATGCCCGAGTCAAAGAAGGAATTGCAGTATGTGCTAGGAATACTTGTATTTTGGAGAAAACACATTCCAAACTTTTCTATTCTAATGGCCATCAAGCCTTAAAGGGTCACTACTGGGTGTGTGGTCACCATGCATACAAAGTGTTACCAGCAAAGTGGTCTGGAGTATATTACATTGGAGTAATTCGTCCGCTGTTTTTTCTGCTTCCCAAGAATGATGATAATAATTTGAGTGTTAAATTGTGTGATGATCTTACATGAAGCAAACCGTCTATTAATACTGCTACAGCAGGTGGTAGTAGCTAATCGTGGGGAAAGGATGAGTGGCCCCCAGAACGAATCATCCAACACTATGGGCCTGCCACCTGGAACCCCAATGAGGTGATTAGCGGTGCTCGAGAACCTGTTTATAATTTAAATCGCATTATTCGACTACAAGCTATTTTAAAAATTATTACCAATGAAACTGCTCATGCCTTGAACCTATTGGCAGATCAAGTCACACAAATGCAAATGGCAATTTTGCAACATCGGATGGTTCTCGATTACCTGCTAGCTGAAGAAGGAGGTGTTTGTGGTAAATGAAATGATTCCAATAGTTATTTAAAAATTGATGGTAATGGTCAAGTTGTTAAACAAATAACCTCTGGAATAAGAAAATTAGCCCATGTTTCTGTTCAGACCTGGAAAGGTTGGGAATTTGATCCCTTTTCATGTCTTCCAGGTACCCCCTGGGTTAAGTGTATCTTGTTTTAGATGTTGTGTGGTTTAGTAATGTTATTTTTACCATGTGTCATTCCATGTCTTGTTCAATTAATTCAACGTGTTGTGACTAACATGCAGTTTGTTGCTGTCCCATCACCAGACAATGTTAAATATATCTGTGCAGTGTACCAGCCAAAACCTTTAGTTGTAAAAATTGTGTAAACAATTGCTCTCTTCTTACCTTACTATCCTCTCCCTGTATCACCACCATGGACCATGAAGACAGAGATCTGCGAGTCAAGACAGCAATCTTTGAGCCACGGGGTGGTGTAAGAGACTGAAATGTTAAGAACAATTATCTCAAAGCTTGCTTGTGTGTGTTTATCTGATAAGACCGGACAGCAGACTACTCTTTTGTCTGAGAAGACCCAAAGGGGGGACCATTCTTAGGCTTATCAGGTACCACTAGCTTGCAAGGGAATGTGCGAACTTGCTGAAGCAGCAGGCCATTCTTAGGCTTATCAGGCACCACCAAGAATAGGACACCAACTGGTATCCCGGCCAGGCCGCTTGCCCACCAACAACGTGATTAGATGTGCATGTGTGGCATACATGATGTTGCCCTGGGTAACCAAACCAAAATGAGAGGGCAAACTCGCTCTCCAACATCGGATAAAAGACGGCACAACAAAGCCTGAGTGTGGCCACCCACCACCGAAAGACTGAAGACTGAGGACCAACGGGACGCCACTGGATCCATGGTGGTGACTATCCTTTGCTTGTCTCTCTGAATGCTTGCTTAATTTCCTCCTAATATTTCCTGCCTTTCCTATTGCTTTACTCTTTTATATTTACTCAATAAAATGTCTGATTGGTGGCATATGACCTTGTTTGTGTCTTAATTTTGCCCTTGGGATCATTATAAACCTTCCCTGAGCCTGACAATTAGACCGGGACTTAACAGTGAGATTCTTCTGTAAAATCCTGGGTTTCTGTATGCATGGCCACTTTAAAAGTAACATTTACACAAAAGAGCTGGGGCCCAGTGTGCTAGGTAGGATTAAGATTCAAAGAGAGATTCAAAACTGTAAATGCAGGGAAAATGAAAAATATACATGGGGAACTGGGAACACAGAGGTCAGGTGACAAGAAAATATTACTGCTTCAACCTGATGTTCATTTGTTTGTTCTATCTATGTGTCTTTCTATTTTAGATTTTCAGTGGCATTTCCAGAGGATCTAAATAGTAACATAAGGATCTTCCCTCAAGTGGAGTATTTCATAATGTATTCACTAAGGAGGATCTAACACTGCAGTCTGAGAATTAATTCTTCTAGGCTGTCAGTATGAAAATAGTAAGATTTGGTGTATTTTCAGCATGTATTGCAGAAGGCACTAGGAACATTTTATATGAATAATTTACAGCATCGAGCCCTTGGTGTATTACTTTTTGTTTGTCCCTAATCTTTTTCACCCTGAGATCAACAGGACTGTTGTCACCAACTACAGTGGGAATTGGGGACACCAGACCTTTTTCTGTTTGTGTTTCTCAGATGTATTCCTGGTGATTGTTAACATGTAAGTCAGGGAAAACTTGCCGTTAAACCTGAAAAGCGTCCCTTTTCAATGTAACATTCCCCTGGACATTCCTAAACATTACAGGTGGTAATTAGGTGTTGTACTATCTGTCTCACAGACCCACACAGACGCAAAATAAGTGAAGGTCATCTACTCTATCCCTGTGTCCCAAAGCAGAATCAACAATATCTGTATCGTTCTTTGCAGATGTGCATCTAAACAGCCCTTAGAGAGCTCCAGTGTTGTGGACTGCATAGCTGCCCATGGCAGTCTGTTTCTGTACTTCACTGTCCTTACTGTTATAGAGTCTCTTCATGTGTCTATTCCAATCTTTATCACTGCAGTTTAAACCCATTAATTTGTGTCCTATCCTCCCTGGACATGGAAAACAGATTGTTCTCCATGCAGTAGTTCTCCTCTGCAGTAGTTTTTCTAGTAGCTGAAGGCTGTACCACATCTGCCTCAGTGTTCTTTATTACCAGCTAAACAAATCCAGTTATTTTATTTTCCAGATATCCAGTTCTGATCGTTCTTTGTCCCCACTTCTAACTTTAAGTGCCAATACAAAGAAATGGATACCACATTTCCCCCATTGCACAGTGCAAAATATATGTTCCTCCTCGTTGCTTGGGTTATCCACCTTGTCCATGTTTCCTTTGGCCTGAGTTTCCATTATTAGCTTCTGTGTATTAATTTCTCCATTAATCTTGATTTTCTCCAAATTATTTTGACTTAAATGAATTTTTGTCTCACAAAATAATTTGAAGTATCATCATTAGGTGGACAGATGTTTTGAATTAACTTTGAACAATAAATTTCCTTTATTGAGGTGCCTTGACAATATTTTTTCTAGTCTTATTTTCTGGCTGAACACCTTGCTATTGAAAGTTAAGCAGTATGTTTCTCTTTTCTTCTTTGTTTTAAAGATCAAAGTAATTCACTGTAGATAAATCTCACCTCCAGCATGTGAGCTTCAGTTTTCTTCTAGAGAATATTGATTGATATTACATACCCTTAAAATAGTCTGTATGTTAAACCTTTCATTTCTAAGGTTTCTCTCCTCTCTTTTAAGTTGTTAGATGAAGTCTTTAAGACTTGGCCTGAAGGTTTTGAGTAGCTCCTTCACGGCTGGAAGAATAGATCTAGAAATTTATAGTGTTTAACATCTCATGGATGGAGAAAATCCACAGGTGGAATAGATCCCATTGATTCAGTGAAACAGCACCAATTTTAGCTCTTTAGGTTGTGTCCCAAGAAGTCCAAAATTTGTTATGGGATCAAGACTTTAAAGTTGCATTCTTGTGAGAAAGTGTTTTGGATTCAATTCTACAGGGAAATTAGAAATAGATTGTGGGAAAACAGCACAGACACTCTGTTTGGGCTATGAAGCACAATGTTTTTTTACACACAGTCCATTCATGTCAAAAGAGGAAGGGACTGCAATCCAGCAAGAAAGGTGTTCCAAGCATACATCAAAAGGTTTTTAACAGCTTGTAGGGAGACTGGTTCATGGTGAGGCATTTATGAGAAGCATTCCAGTTAGCAAATAGACCCAGTAAACTTTCTTTGTTCTTCTTTTTTTTTTTCCCCTAAGTACTGTTCAAAAGAAAACTCAGGAAAGCTATTATTTTTGCTCAGCTGTGGGAATAATCTAGCCTTTGATGTTTATCAGCCAGAGTATGAACTCAGGACACCTAAAGATTAAACTTTTGCAATGCAAATCCTTTTGTGAACATAGCCCTTAGTGCTGTTATGCTTGTTCTCAATTCCTCCTTTCAACAGCACTCAAGCTCTATCATGGAGAGAGCTGGGCTTGTTCCTCACAATTTGCTCTACTGAACCATAAACAAGAGCCATCTTATTTGAAGACCTTGTTATGCTTACCACTTTCCTCAGATTTGACCAGAATATTTCAACACACAAAGGTTCAGTAAAAAACCCACAGAATTAGATGCATGGTTAGTGTCCATTGCTATAATGCATGACTAGTTAAAGCACTGTGATTCTTGCTGTAGTATGTAGTTTCTGTATGCTGTATGTAGTTTCTGCAGAAAAAGTTGCTAGAATGATTTTATAACTGTATTTATTGCAAATTTGAAGATAAAGCAAATTAAATTGTTGTGGTGATGAATTATTTAGATTGTTATAATGTTATTAGTGTATGTTTTTTATCTGAAAAAAAGAGAACATTTTGAATGTTAGCATTTGTGACATTTTGTTGTGATAGTTTCTACTCCAGCAGATGAACTTGTTTTTAAATTTCCGTTAAAAGCATGAGTCAGGCTTCCATGGTACTACCCTTTCTTCGGTATTTACTGCAACTCAGGTTTGTGTTCACCCACAGTCTTAAATAACTAGGAAGTTATTTTCCTAGTGACTCATCATCCATGTCCTTCTACTTTCATTCTCTTACATGATGATTTCACATACATTCAAACAGAGTCCTCAAAAACTACAAAATGTGCTGTGGAAAACATTAATTTAATAACCAGTCAAGAGTCTTCAGTGGGAAAGATTTATCTACAATAACTTGATATGTCATTATAACTGAGGATGTGATGAATGGGAATTGTTAAGTTTTCTTTGAAGAAGGATCCATTTTCAATTAGAGTCACTTGCAGTTTCTGGAAGGGTTTTATGACACCGATCTTTCATTCAACATGAAGTTTTCTCTAAAAAGATCTAGAAGCTGACATTTGTATGGTGACACCCAGCTCAGAAACTCTTGGTTAGATCTGAAGAGCTGGTAGTCCTAAGCCTTACAACAGTTTATCAATGATCTGCTATTTGCACGAGAAGCTTTTGCCTGTCTCTATAAGAAATGCAATGTCTTTGTTAGGATGTTTTTAGAAGGATGCTGATGCCACCAGGCCTGGAAAGCACACTGGCATGGTGCACACTAGCATACTCAATCCATCTGTCCTAAGAGCTCTCCTGCTATCAGGGAAAGGTGCTCCTATTCCTCTCCCTGTCCTCCTGACAACAGAAACAGGTTGGACACAGTTGGTATGGGCAGAAAAAGAAGTGAGTTTATTGTCCTGCTTTATGCTGTGGTGATCAAGCACAGCACTGCTGGCAGGTACACCCAGAGAAAACCAGTCGCACAACTTGCCTACCTTATCGTGGTAGGATGGGGGAAGGGGATACCAACAAGATTGCAGTAGGTAAACCAAGGGTTGGGAGAGCATCACTCGAGGGTGGCAATGCTAGTGGGAACATTTACATTTCTCCTGGGAGCACAGAGGGCTCAGAAATCTATCTGCAATGATTGTACACCAACACACACAGTATGAGAAACAAACAGGATGACCTTGAAGCATTAGTCATCTCCCAGAGCTTGGATATGATTGGTATTAGTGAGACTTGGTGGAATGAATTCCACGATTGGAGTGCTGGGATGGAGGGCTACAGGCTGTTCAGGAGGGATAGGCAGGGCAGGCGAGGTGGAGGTGTCGCACTATATGTAAGGGAGAGGTTTGATTGTACAGCCCTTACAGTTAGTGATGACGTGGATGAGAGCCTCTGCGTGAGGATTAGGGGGGTGGTAAACAAAGCAGATGTTGTAGTGGGTGTCTACTACTGATCACCCAGCCAGGGTGTAAGCACTGATGGGTTATTCTACAGGCAATGAGAAGAAATTTCAGGATTGGTAGCCCTTGTCCTTATGGGAGATTTCAAGTTCCCAGACATCAACTGGGAATATCATACTTCTGTCATGAGCAGGTCTTGGGAACTGTTGAAGTTTGTAGGAGATAACTTCTTGTTACAGGTACTCAGTGATCCAACTAGGAAAGATGCCCTCCTAGACTTGCTATTTGTCAATAGAGAAGGACTCGTGGGGGATGTGATGGTAGGTGTTTGTTTCAGATAACAAGAAAGGCTTTTTTAAGTATGTTAATAGCAAGAGGAGGTCTAAAGAAGACATTGGACTGATACATGTTGAAGATGGTCATCTGACTAATAGGGATGAAGAAAAAGCAGAGGCATTCAATGCAATTTTTACCTCAGTCTTTAATAATACTGATGGTCTGCCCACTCCCCTGAGTCAGAGGACCATGAGTGTGGAAACAGTGACTTTCCATTTGTGGACATTGAAATTGTAAGGGACCAGATGTATCAGCTGAATGTTCACAAGTCCATGGGGCCTGATAAGATTCATCCTAGAGTACTGAAGGAGTTAGCGGATGTTATGGCAGGACCCCTCTCAATCATTGACCAAAGGTCTTGGGAGTCTGGGGAGGTCCCTGCTGACTAGAAGCTAGCCAATGTTATTCCAATTTACAAGAAGGGTGTAAGGGAAGACCTAGGGAACTACAGACCTGTTAGTCTAACTCAGTTTCTGAAAAATTATGGAGAAGATTATACTGAGTACTGTTGAACGGCATTTAAAGAATAATGCAATCATCAGACACAGTCAACAGGGGTTTACAAAGGGCAAGTCCTGTTTAACTAGTTAAATGTCCTTCTATGATAGGGTCACCCGCCTATTGGATGAAGGCAAGGCAGTGGATGTAGTTTTTCTGGGTTTTAGTAAGGCTTTTGATGTTGTCCCTCACAGCATCCTTCTGGACCACTTGTCCAGCTGTGGGATGAGCGGGTTCATGGTGTGCTGGGTGAAGAACTGGCTGAAGGGCAGCACTCAAAGGGTTGTAGTGAATGGGGCTACATCTGTCTGGTGACTGGTCACCAGCAGTGTTCCTCAGGGTTCGGTTCTAGGGCCAGTTCTGTTCAATATATTTATCAACAATCTGGATGCAGGAGTTGAACACACCATTAGCAAGATGGCTGATGATACCAAACTGGAAGGTGCTGTTGACTCTCTTGAGGGACAAGAGGCCTTGCAGAGGGATCTAGATACATTGGAGCACTGGGCTAAGATTAATGGGATGAAATTTAACAAGTCCAAACGCCAGATTCTGCACCTAGGATGGAGTAATGCCAGGCACAAGTATAAATTGGGAGAGGAGTGGCTGGAGAGCAGCCCTGCAGAAAGGGATCTGGGGTGCTGGTTGACAGCAGGCTCAATGTGAGTCAGCAGTGTGCCCTGGCAGCCAAGAGGGCAAACTGCATCCTGGGGTGCATCAAACACAGTATAATCACCCGGTCAAAAGAGGTGATTATCCCACTGTATTCAGCATTGGTGCGGCCTCACCTTGAATACCATGTGCAGTTCTGGGCCCCACAATTTAAGAAGTATGTTCAGGTCCTTGAATGCATCCAGAGGAGGGCAACAAAGCTGGTGAAAGGGCTAGAAGGAATGTCCTATGGGGAATGGCTAAGGACTTTGGTCTTGTCTAGTTTGGAGAAAAGGAGTCTGAGGGGTGACCTCATTGCTCTGTACATCTTCCTGAGGAGGGAAAGTGGAGAGGGAGGTGCTGATCTCTTCTCCCTCATATCCAGTGACAGGATGCATGGGAATGGTTCAAAGTTGTGTCAGGGGAGGTGTACTTTTGGAGAGCAGAATTTGCAAGGCCAGCAACACATCTCAGTAGTACCAGATTTAAATATGGAGGTAGCAAAACTGGGACCAGAAAGTACTTAGGTCCTCGTTGATTTTTTGGGAGGGAACTCACACAGAGAAAGATATGGATGAAGGCAGAATAAAAGGAGAACCAATAAATGGGAAAAGGGAGAATAGAAATAGAATAGAATAGAATAGAATAGAATAGAATAGAATAGAATAGAATAGACTATTTCAGTTGGAAGGGACCTACAATGATCATCTAGTGCAACTGCCTGACCAATTCAGGGCTGATCAAAAGTTAAAGCATGTTGTTAAGGGCATTGTCCAAATGCCTCTTAAACACTGACAGGCTTGTGGCATCGACCACCTCTCTAGGAAGCCTGTTCCAGTGTTTGACCACTCTCTCAGTAAAGAAATGCTTCCTGATGTCCAGGTGATTTTACTTATTGAGTCCAACTGTATTCAAGGGAACAGGACCATTTATGCTTTCTTGCTTTCTTGCAAACTTACAACAAAGAAAAAAATCTATCGTCAGTGAGATTTTTGTTTTATTTTCATGATGGAAATTGTGCAAAGGATCCATATTCCTCATGGTTGTTTCAGTGAAAATAGTGCATACTATTGCTTAGACAGAGTGCTGAACTAAAATATTAGGTTCTATTAGATGAGCTAATTTATTGATCTGCACTATTGTTAGCTAACTTTTCTCCTTGTTTTATAAGGATGATTATTGATTACTAAATGACTTTAATTTCAGTAAACAGCACAGAGAGTGAGTTAAATTGAGTTATCAATAATTAATTGCTAAATGTTAGCAGATGTTTACATTGATCTTTGTCAGGGGGGGTAAATTCAGAAATTTGAAATGCTTCTGGATGTACTTTCTTCCAAGAATGTCATTATTATTATATTGTTATTAGATTCCCTAGTAATTTTAAAGCTAATAATTTAACTCATTATAACTAACACCATCTTTTCTTCCTGTTACCGTCTAGTGATTAGCACTATAGTCTATGGACAACTTTGAGTTTAGTTTCTAATCACCTGCAAACTGCTGGCTTGCAGGTTATCACTTGAAGACCATAATCTCCTTGCCATTTCATATCCAAAGTGATCATAAACATACCAAGATTACTGTATATATTCCTAATAGGAATCAATTATTCTTAAGTAATTATAGGATGGTACTATTTAATTCATTTGGGCAACTTAAATGGGTAAAGTAGGGAGGATTAGTCTTACATCTTTGAGAGATTCATTGGTCATTTTGGGGGCTGTTTCTGAGACCAGTTCTCCTGAGCTCCTGTGTCTTTGCCAGGGGTCAGTGCTTCCTTGCAAGTGAGGCAGAGTGGGAAAAATGTCTATGGCTCAGCTTCCCTTGTTCCTTGTACAATGCCAAACTGAGTTCATTGACATTTTAAATACAGTGGACTGAGCTTGGTTGGGTAAGAGACAGACGTGCACTCTGTTCTGCCTCTGCTTCTGTGAGCAGTCTTTGGCAGGGGAGCAAGAAAGGCAGCCGAGCACTGTATGAGTGCTCAGACATGAAAGACACAAAAGGTCATCTGTCAATGTCCAGCAGACACATATGAAGATTTATCTTCTCTCAGGAAGGTGTATGCCATAACAACAGGACTTTCTCTCATGTTTATTATGTCCAGCAGATTGTAGAGTACCAGGTATTTCTTAAAAGTAGTAAAATCCAGCTATCTCTTGGCTCCCCTTTAGTTAAAGACATCAACAGAGGTAGGACTTCTGCCTCTGCATTAAAGTTCCTCAGGAGATGAAAATGTTTAATGAATAGCAGATATGCCAAAAGGGGAAGGTTTTGTTTTGGAAATGCTGAAATATTTAATTTCTGAAGCATTACAAGATTAAATTCTCCAACTGCTTGTTCGAATTGGATTCACCAGCAAAAATTAGAGATGAAGATGATGATGATGAAGACTCCTTAACTACTGCTCTGAAGTCTATTATTCCTACGGGAAAGATCTTTTGGTATCTCCTTCCTCTGGTGGTCAGAACTCATTGTCTACTTCCTAAGCTAAGCAACTTCTACACCCAGGGAATCAAACAAACCCCTGGAAGCAGAGTAAATGTGAAGTGCTGTATCAGCAGAGTGTTGGACAGTGTGATGCCAAAGAACTGTCTGTGGTATCTCACACTGCTTTTGGGTCAAGGACAGGCAGATTAGGACTTTCTTTACTGCTTTTTGTGATACACAGAAGATATACTATCTCATGCTATAAACTAGGTTCTTGAATTTTCAGGTCATCCTAGTAGTATTTCTTTACACCAAAGGCAGCAGATAGTTGTAATGAATAGCTTTCTGCTTCCATAAGCCCAGTGTAATTCTTTATGTTGCCTAGCTGAGTGGTTATTTATGACATTTTTAACAGAGACCTAGTAAAACAAACAGGTCTAGAATAGGACTGGAAGAGAAATTTTAACCTGAATGAATTCAGCTCAGATATCATGAAAATATCTGGCATTAAAAGCAAACAAACAGACAAGCAACAAAAAAAAAAAAAACCAAACAAGCAAGAAGCCTCCCAAGGGAAGAAAAAAAAAGAAAAAAAGGACTTAAAAAGAAGAAAAAAATTGAAGCTTAAAATTTCCAGCATATTTACAGTGTTGCAATTTACATAAAACTTTGTAACACATGCTTTGTTCTGAATCCATTACATTCACTCAAATGCATTTTGTAACTGACAGGCCTGTGCCACAAGTTACAAAATCACTGATGTTTCTTTTCTCCAAATTATTAAGAAATTTCTCTGCCAACTCTTGTTCATTAAATTTTCTTGTTTGATTTCCTACTGTGATGATTAAAGTTGCTGGATGTGGAATCCCACATCTAGTATTTCATTCTTTTTGTTTGTTTTTTTCCCCCCTCTTTAAATCCAGCAAACTTTTGTATCTGGCAGCTGTTTCACTTGTCACATCAGCATATATCTTTATCTTAATCATCTTTAAAAATTGTGAAGTTCACCATTCTTCCTTTTACTTTTCTGAAATGCATTTATCTTGTAATTTATCTTAGAAGGGTTTCCAGGAGGGACTATAGAGCCCCTGCCTTCAATTAAATTAAATTAGTAAGCATTGGTACCATTTGATATCCAAGATCTACAAAGCCAACAGTTTAGTTGGCTCCATACTTCCTAGTTCCTTATCAAACATAACATAGGACTACTAAAATACACAGAAAAAAAAAAAAGAGTATTGTTTGTACAGCAATCACATTCCTAATTGGCATCACAGCAAGGCATTGGGAAACCTCATTAATAACAGAACCACAGGCTTAGTCTAGTGGAGAAAACAAGATGGGAAGACAATGTGCCTAAATCTGTGCCTGGACTAGGTCCTAATTCCCAATAGTTCCAAAAGTGGATAATCCTCCCAAACCTTTCTCTCTCTTCCTCTCTTTAACTCCTTCTATTTGTCAAAATCATTTTAACAGTAGAGTATGAGGTACGAATGCAAGAAGCAATTCACATTTTCTTCAGAGGACTTAATTATTACTCCTCATATTATAGCTTTATCTATTTATCCTACTCTAAAGCTTATTAAAATAACAGTTTTCTATCTACTTCAATAGATTCTAAGTTCATAAAACTTAAAATTAATCTTTCTTCTTTTGAAGTAATTTCAAGTTATATGTCAGGTCATGAGTTAGGACAAGACAAGAAGCAATCACACTTTATATAATGCTATAACTCTAACTATTCTGTAATTACACAGTTGTTGTAGTTTATGTAATTACACTGTATCTAACTAATTACTAACATTTGTCATAGCAGGGAGGTTAGTCCCATTGGTTGAACTGCTTTTTAATATCTTTTTCTTTCATATTCCTAGAAATCCATTTTAAATGTAGTTACATGATTCAGTTATTTATGTTGCAATTGCAGTCATTCATGTACAGAACTTTGCAGTTATGGTGATGTATTATTAATTACCTGGACCAGAATACATAACTACCCCAATGTATACACTACACCAGTCTTAAAAGCCAGCTATCAAGTAACTCTAATGCTTTCAGTAACTAATACAATGTTTATCTACCACATCTTAACTTTAGCTCTAGATAAAGTCAATAGATTTCATTATAGAGAAGGGTTCTGTTCAGCCAGACAAAGGATGGCAGATTTTGGCCACACGTAGATAAAAGCTGAGTGCCTCCTGTGTAACACCAATGCCAATTAAACAGGATAGTAGAACCAATGAATTCAGCTTGTCAGCAGAGCTCGGAAACTCTCCTGGTGATCTTAGAAAAGGACTACAGATGTGCAGAAATACCATCTGGCTTCTTTCTATGATTTTTTAGTTACCAATAGACAAAATTTGACTGAGAATGCTTTATCCAACATGTGTTGTACAGACAGAAGCATAATGCCAGGTGTAGACTGCTGAATCCACCTCTGGTGAAGTCTGGGACATAGCTTTCCTTCAAAGAAGTTCAAAAAGGGATAGTAGCTTACAGACAGTGTATAACGATTACATCTCAACAAAATATTTTGGATGAAATAAGCATTTTTTTTCCTTAAAACTTTAAATGGGTACTTTCTAATATCATGGCACATCCTAAAGGTGGATAAGACTTGAGCTCCTCTTCTTTCTCCCATCTCAGATTTAATGATGAGCACTATACTGATCTAGCAGTATATAGCTGCATCAGCAATGCTGTGTACCTGATATCAGCGTTATTAAGTGCCAGTGTTATATTTCACTATCTGTGGTATTAGTTTTGTGTACGTCACCATACACCTAAACCTTCATGGTAAGCAGCTATAGTTCTTACCACCCAGGTTCACTGCGTCCCTGCCCTAAATCCTGCCACCCGCTGTCCAGAAATGGGGGAAAGACCCCCTGCCTGCCCTCTCCTCTCCCTGCAGCAGCACTGAGGGGGAGGAACCGAAGGCAAGTCACATCCCCATGTCTCTGCTCCCAGCAAATTGCTGAAGCAGAGAAGCATTTCCTGACATGTATTGCCATCAGGGATCTGAAGGTTTCCGAAATTCCTCTAGGAGTAGGTACCAGTCCCCAGGGAATATTAGATCAGCTCCCTGCTCTTATTTGTGCTCCCACTTGTACTCACCTGATATTTCCGTGATTCTTTTCCATAGCACTTAATGCTGGTGTGCCTCCTGGGTATATGATGGTACATTCTGGTATTGTTATTATGAAGGACTCAGCTAGCATTACCCACTGCTATGCAGACTTTTTGCATGGTTGCACACACCATTAAACCTACAAACAGGTTCTGCAGCAGCAGGATCCAGAGGTCTGTGTTAGGTGTTTAGGGCACTGAGTGATGTACAGGGAGAGTCAGAAGCTTGTGAGGGGAACTCACAAAATCCTTTTTTAATAGAATAACCTGAAATGACTGTTGTTAGTCCATGAATTGAAAACTCACCACATTTTTAGCTACCCCTAGTGTGTGGGCAACAAACCTATCAGACCAGCTGGGCAAAAGGAGGCAACCTCTTCAACCATCCCAAAATGGGGATGATCCACATCTTCACTTCTTTAAAAAAAAATCAAAACCAAAACCACAACTGGTTACCTCAAACTGAAAAATGTTTAGATCAGATTATAACAGTAGTTCATTTGTAAACACAGAAATCTAATCTAAAATATAAAAAGTTTCTGTTGTAATTTTCAGGTCAGCTGAATTGTTCCAAGAACATCAGAAACTCATGTAAAGTTTGGAGCTACTGAAGAAGACCTGTGGGTGGCTTACAGAGTTCAAGTTGAGATTTGACTAAACGCCTAACATTTTCATTGTTTGTCAGAAATAAGCTAAACCTGTGAAGCTTTTGAGATTCATCCATTGCTAAGGAGAGTTCTGCCAGCAGCTTTGTATCTCATTAAAAAATCTATATTTAAGCCACAAGTCAAATGAAAACATTAAAAAATATAATTACAGCCTGCAGTGTGTTCTTTAAATATATATATTTTCTCATTTAATTGACAGTGGAAATTATTGGTGGGGTATCATTTTAAAGAAAAACTACATAATGTTCTGTCAAGTTTAGTATGTTCACACAATGGAAGCTTAACTTTGATTAGGCATGATAGCTGTGGTTGTCAGGAACTTGCCCTCTTGTTCAGGTTATGCTTTAACATTTTCTGATCCTCCTACTAGTGTCAAAGTTAAATTTACAGTCTTGACATTTTCCACTGCCTTTAAATATCCCTGTGACTAGTTATTCAAACATTTTCCTAGTTGCATTGTTCCTTCTTGTTTCTGAAGTTAGAAATGATCTTCAAGATTGCAGTTCTGAAATAAAGCAAGGGATAATTTGAAGGGAAAAAAAGGAAAATATGTGACTATGACATAAAAATAACTTCTTAACTTTAGTGGTTGATGTACTAAGATGAAATCTAAAATAGAGCATTATCTGTAAGATGCTGAGGTCATTCCATGAAATTCTGGCATTCCTTAAATCCAGACACCCAGAGGTGTGGAGCCACATACTGGAAGTTTGAGTCTCAAGCAAATTAGAAAATACAAGTCAGTAAATCTGGTAACCTTACAAGAAATTCTCAAAATCAAGGTGTTACTCAATAAACATAAAGCATAACTCTGCTGTCATTAGGTATATGGTAAAATACACTGACATTAAAGCATGAGGGTTTGTGGGGACTAGTGGTAATGGAGTGCATGAAGACAGTTCTCATGCCAAAGATTGTATCTGTCATATAGTAACAGCAGAGGACACAAAACTTCCCAGGAGACATGGTGATATACAGACAGCAGCCTTCAGACATGACATGTAATTGAGAGTCACTGATGCAGCAGCAGTAGTAGTTATAGTCTTTGTAGTCCGTGACTGCAAAGAGAGCTGAAGCTGTAAAGCCCCATCATTACCAAGGTGATCTGAGAGCGAAGGGACTAATCTTACTGTTGCAAAAAGTGTAAACCTATTTTATGTGAAAACCTATTTTATTTCTACCTTTCATGACACTACTTACTGCTGAATTGGAACTTGCTGTACTTGTGTTACAGTATTTTTGAATGTTAATAATAGTATCTTGTTGATGTCCAAAGAACTGAGCTGAAAAGGTTGCAGCACATCAATGGCATTCACACACTTTGCATATGAATTACTTTCTTAAACACCGTAACATATTATTTTTAACCTTTACCTAATTTAAAGCTATTCTTTGAGATTACAGCAATATATTTTCTAAATAAAAAATAGTCTGGTTTTTGGCCTCAGATGAGCATACTATAGGTGTATAAATGACTAGCAAGATAGATCTCTATACTAACTACAGAAAACAAGTAAGCAAGTTTAAATGAGCCATTTCTCACTACTACCACCACCAAAAAAAAAAACCAAACCAAAAAACAAACCAAAACCAAACAAACATGTTGCTTATATGTATTAGTTTAAAGTTGCTTTCTCCCAGATTTGGGGAAGAAGATCAAGGGCCTTTAAAGTGAAATGTTTTTTTTCATTAAAAATAACTTTGGGCAATACAGTATTCTGACCTAAAAACTCCACAATCAAATCATTAAAAAAATCAATACCCACAAAATATAAATGGAAAGATTTCAATCAGGTCTAGCCAAGAATATTTTGTTCAGTCAGTGAGGGGAAGTTTGTGCATTTATTGATATGCATATAAAAAATATTAGCCAGATCTTCTGTTTTGTCAGGCAAAGCCACAGGAAAAGTGAGACATGATTGTTCCCCTTAATTTACAAAGAGCAGATCACTTCCTTGAATATGAAAGCCCACAGTTTTCCATGTCTTGGTTCTTACAGCCACACAGAGAAGAGCTGATGCAGAAATGATACCCCCCTCTTTTTACTTTACCTTTCTGCCATCACCAATCTGCTGAGAAAAATTCCCTGTCTATGACTTTGGATCTCCTTTATGTGGCTGCACTCCTCCTTCTTATTTAGCACAGCAGGAGCTTCTTTTTGCTGAGTCTCCCTGTGATAAAACTAGATAAAGTTACTGTGATGTGAACCACGTCATTGGGGAAATTGCATCTGGAAATCGAGACTCCTGTGGAGGATTATGCAATAGGGTCAGAGCAAGTGGCTCGATGTCCCTTGGAAGACCACTTGATTCTCCACAGCTTTTCCACACACACCTTATTACTTAGTGCAAGATGCATAAAGTGTTTCCCCTTCAGAATATTCGTATTACCAACCATTTTTAAAAGAATAGCTAACATTACAAGGTGAAGAAGAAATATAAAGGTAAGAAAAAAAACATGATAATAAGCTAAATTTGGCTGGCATAATTTGATGTAAGATCATTAAGTCTAGAAATTAATAATGTGATTTTGATTTATGCCATCTGGGTATCAAACACCCATGCCTTCTTGCTAATGCTTATAATGTGCTTAGTAAACCTTATTTACAACTTTTAAACACTATTAAAATGGAGATGTTCCAGAAGTATTTTTTGTTGCTATGTGCATAAACATCTTAGAGATAGTAATAGTGACTTGTAATGTATAAGTTACCATGGTGATGGCTTTCTTAATGAACAGTGGATGAAATTGCTTCATAAAACATATATACTTTTAGCCTGTAGACTGCAGGTGCTTTGTTGCATCCATAGTGTATGAACCAATGTTCATACTTAATGGCATGCATGCTTTGTGTATTATACCAGGCTGCTGGTGTATGCTCAAAGGTTCTTATTGTGGTATCAGATGCTGATCTGCAGAGGATTAAATATCTTTTCCTGGACCAGAGCTTTCCTCTTGGATATAGCAAACGTAGGAACAGTTGGGTCCAGCCAACTCACGTTACATGCAGAGAGGCTACACACAGACTCCTTCAGGCCTGAAAACAATATTGCTGTGTTTGCATGGCACCACACTGAAGATAATAAACTCCCTCTCTCAGAAGAGTCACAGTCAGCACAGCCATCTCAGCATCTTCTGTACTACAGAAAAGAAATGCCTGAGGCAGGTCAGTGTCTTTGGCCCACTCACTAAGAGGGAATGGCACTTAAAGGAAGAGTCAGCTTGCCTAACTGCTGTCTAAAGGGCCTGAAGACCTCCACAGTCATCCTGGAACTTCAATAGAAATCAAAACTCTCTAGCTGAGGACCTCTGTGCAGGCACAACGTACTTCTGGTTCTCCTGTATACTTCCTATTTCAGTTTATAATTCCTGCCTGGGCATGCTCTGAGGACAGGCTCAGTGCTAGTGAGTCTGCCACTGCACTTAGTGCAAGAGGGAGATATTATCCAGAAAGATTTTTTTGAAAGTTGCAAAGTTCTGATGAGGATGGATAATGCTATCCCCAAGGTAAGAATCTCCCCTGCCCAGAAGCATCCTGGTCTAGAGAACTAGGACAATTGTATTCTGATTTCTGCAACACAGTGTCTCTCACTCTGCTTTTTCGTCCCCAGATTTCAATAAGACAGTAGGCAATAACTTAGGTCCCACATATGTACAAGTGAAAATTATAGCTGAAAACTTTTAAGTCATTTGCAAAGACATCACAAAGGCAAGGTTTGAACAGTGATTATAGCGCTACTCAATCCTCCGGACAAACATTGAGAAAGAGTGATAGAATTCCCTGTGTAAATAGTGACAAAGAAGTCAAATATTTTGAGATACAACTGAAAAAAAAAAGTGTGTTAAGTAACATTACACAGGGAAATTCTAGGCTTTTTTGGTTAATAGACCAGATGCAGAATACTTGACTTATTTTCACTATCATTTGAAACACAGGTGGTGCAAAAGGACAGGCAGATAACAGAGGAAATATAAGTACACTATTTTAAGTACACTACTCTCACTTTAGCATAACGTTACTACTTACCCTCAGCTAAAAGTAATATTTAGCATTTAAATAGCCTTTATCACCTGTAGACTTCCAAGTGTTTTTCTATACACATGATTTGATAGGTTTCTTGAAGGTGTCAGAGATTGAATTTTTCTGGATCCCTGACCACAGTTTCATGCATTATGCTATTGACAGACTGGCAAATTAATCCAATGTATGTGCCTTCTGTGAAACACAAGGGAAAATACTTTCATATCACATATCTTTTCCTCACTCAACCACACAATGCTGCTTCTCTCTGTTCTTGCTTCTTTGCTCCAACTCTATCTACTTTGCCCAGAAATATCTTTTTTTTTTTTTTTAAATAAGACAAGCTTTGAAAGGGTTTTCCTGGAAGTCATACATGATATATTTATCCAGAACATTATTTCATAGTGTACATGGAGTTACATTCAAAGCATGCATGTAGGAAAGCACCTTTGAAAGGTTTATTAATATCAAATCAATATTTTCTCAATTTTGAAAAGGTAAAGTAGAATTTTAAGAATATAATAAGATTTCAATGATATCCGTAATGATATACACAGCAAGAATTTCTGTCTTTTTTCTACCAAAATACATGGCATCTTCAAGCATTTAAATTACTTATCAGCTCCGAAAGTTGTAATTCTCATAATGCAGATAGAGGGAGTTGCCTAGTCCTGTAGCATAGTATCTGAACACATTATCATTTCTATCATTCACCACTCCCACTTCCCCCCAGAATTATTTCCTCTCTGTAGTCCTGCTAAGATCTGCTTTGGCCATCCTGCTTTGGTGACACTGACAGTAGAACAACTCCTTCAGTGGTTTATGGACATCTCAGTTCTAGGCAGTAATAAACTCCCAACCAGAAGCATGTGCAGAACAGAGCTAAGGATGGAAAACTAATCTGCTGCAGTCCACATGCCACCCCTCAAAACCTCTCAAAGTTTGGACTCCCCCAGCAATACTCAGACAAGTGATCAAAAGTGATTAGAATTACACTTTCTCCTTGAATCAGTTTGACAGGTGGTGGTGGTGGTGTTATTTTATTGTTATTTTGGTAGAAATTAGATTCTATGGAAAGACATTTTCATTGTAACTCTATACCTAATAATCCATATATTATAACTTTTGGTAATATATTTACCGGCCAGTGGCAAAAGCTTTCCATGCTTCCATTTTAAAGTCCATATTCTGTTCCTTATAATTTTGCCAGACTTGGACCAAAGAGACAAAGGTTCTGAGACTGCTGAGGAATGTAGCTGATGTCATTGTGAGGATACTACTCATTATCTTTGGAAGGTCACAGGGATTTGGGCGACAAGGGTGTTCCTGAGCAGTGGCAGAAAGCAAATGTCATTCCTGTCTTCAAGAAAGGCAAGGAGTAGGATCAGGGAAACTACAGGCTGGTAAGCTTCATCTCGATCCCTGGAAAGGTGATGGAGAAAATCTTCCTGGAAGCCTTTTCCAAGTGTATTAATCAGAACAAAATGAATAGGAATAGTCAGAATGGATTTTCAAAGGAGGGATTATGCCTGACCAACCCAGTAACCTTCTGTGATGAGGTGACTGGTGAGATGGATGAAGTAAGACCAGTAGGTGCAGTTTATCTTGGCTTAAGCAAGGCTTTCAATACTGTCTTCCATAACATCCTCATAGACAAGTTGATGAAGTATGGGCTATATGAGGACAGTGAGATGGATTAGAAAACTGGCTGAATAACTGGGGTCAAAGGGTTGTGATCAGTGGCACAAAGTCCAGCTGGGTACCAGTCATTAATGGTGGATGCTAGTCATTAATGGTGTATACCAGGTGATGATACTGGGACCAATACTTTTTAACATCTTCATGAATGATCTGGATGATGGGACAGAGTGTACCCTCAATAAGTTCACAGGTGATACAAAAGTGGGAAAAGTAGTTGATACACCAGATAGATGTGCTGTCACTCAGAGCATCCTCAAAAGAATGGAGAAATGGACCAACAGGAACCTCGTGAAGTTCAACACAGGGAATCATAGAATCATAGAATTGTTAAGGTTAGAAAAGATCCTTAAGATCTTCAAGTCCAACCGTTAGCCTACTACCGCCAAGTCCGCCACTAAACCATGTCCTCAAGCACCACGTCTACCCATCTTTTAAATACCTCCAGGGATGCAGACTCAACCACTTCCCTGGGAAGCTTGTTCCAGTGCCTGACTACTCTTTCAGTTAGGAAGTTTTTCCTAATATCCAACCTAAACTTGCCCTGGCGCAGCTGGAGGCCATTTCCCCTCGTCCTATCACTTGTTACTGGGGATAAGAGACCGACCCCCACCTCTCTACAACCTCCTTTCAGGTAGTTGTAGAGGGCAATAAGGTCTCCCCTCAGCCTCCTCTTCTCCAAACTAAACAACCCCAGTTCCCTCAGCCGCTCCTCGTAAGTGTTATTCTCTAGACCCTTCACCAACCTTGTTGCCCTTCTCTGGACATGCTCCAGCACCTCGATGTCCTTCTTGTAGTGAGGGGACCAAAACTGAACACAGTACTCGAGGTGTGGCTTCACCAGTGCTGAGTACAGGGGCACTATCACCTCAGTGGTCCTGCTGGCCACGCTATTCCTGATAGAAGCCAGGATGCCATTGGCCCTCTTGGCCACCTGGGCACACTGCTGGCTCATGTTTGAGCGGCTGTCAACCATCACCCCCAGGTCCTTTTCAGCCAGGCTGCTTTCCAGCCACTCCTCCCCAAGCCGGTAGCGTTGCCTGGAGTTGTTGTGACTGAAGTGCAGGACCTGGCACTTGGCCTTGTTGAACCTCATACAGTCGGCCGTGGGCCAACAATCCAGCCTGTCCAGGTCCCTCTGCAGGGCCATCCTGCCCTCCAGCAGATGAACACTCCCACCCAACTTGGTGTCATCTGCAAACTTACTGAGGGTGCACTCAATCCCCTCATCCAGATCATCAATAAAGATATTAAACAGGACCGGTCCCAACACTGAGCCCTGGGGAACACCACTCGTGACCGGTCGCCAACTGGATGTGGCTCCATTCACCACCACTCTCTGGGCTCGGCCGTCCAGCCAGTTTTTAACCCAGCGCAGAGTGCACTTGTCCAAGCCGTGAGCAGCCAGCTTCTGCAGGAGAATGCTGTGGGAGACAGTGTCAAAGGCCTTACTGAAGTCCAAGTAGACAACATCCACAGCCTTTCCCTCATCCACTAAGCGGGTCACCTTGTCATAGAAGGAGACCAGGTTAGTGAAGCAGGACCTGCCTTTCATAAACCCATGCTGGCTGGGCCTCATCCCCTGGTTGTCCCACACATGCCGCATAATGGCACTCAGGATGATCTGTTCCATGACCTTCCCCAGCACCGAGGTCAGGCTGACAGACCTGTAGTTCCCCGGATCCTCCTTCCGACCCTTCTTGTAGATGGGTGTCACATTAGCTAACTTCCAGTCATCTGGGACCTCCCTGGTTGACCAGGACTGCTGATAAATGATGGAGAGTGGCATGGCAAGCTCCTCCGCTAATTCCCTCAGTATCCTCGGGTGGATCCCGTCTGGCCCCATAGACTTGTGGGCATCCAGGTGGAGGAGCAGGTTGGTGACTGCCACCTCTTCGACAGCTGGGACTTCATTCTGTGTCCTATCTCCATCTCCCAGCCCAGGGGCATGAAAACCTTGAGGATGATCAGTCCGACTGTTAAAGACTGAGGCAAAGAAGGCATTAAGTACCTCAGCCTTCTCCTCATCCTTCGTGGCCAAGTTTCCCTCTGCATCCAACAAAGGAGGGAGATTCTCCTTAGCCCTCCTTTTGTCACTCATATATTTGTAGAAGCATTTTTTGTTATCTTTGACGGCGGTGGCCAGTTTAGGTTCTAGCTGGGCCTTCGTCTTTCTAATCTTTTCCCTGCATAACCTCACAGCATCCTTGTAGTCCTCCTGAGTCACCTGCCCCTTCTTCCAATGGTGGTAGGCTCTCCTTTTCTTCCTGAGTTCCAGACAGAGCTCTCTGTTCAGCCAGGCCGGTCTTCTCCCCCGCCTGCTCGACTTGCGGCACATGGGGATGGCCTGCTCCTGTGCCTTTAAGACTTCCCTCTTGAATAACATCTAGCCTTCCTGGACTCCTTTGCCCTTCAGGACCGCCTCCCAAGGGACTCTGTTAACCAAACTCCTAAACAAGCCAAAGTCTGCCCTTCTGAAATTCAGGGTAGTGGTTTTGCTGGCCCCCCACCTTACTTCTCCAAGAATCAAAAACCCTACCATTTCATGGTCGCTGTGCCCAAGATAGCCTCCAACCACCACATCACCCACTAGTCCTTCTCTGTTCGTGAACAGCAGGTCCAGCGGGGCACCTCCCCTGGCTGGCTCGCTTACCAGCAGCGTCAGGAAGTTATCCTCCACGCACTCCAGGAACCTCCTAGACTGCTTTCTCTCTGCTGTGTTGTATTTCCAGCCGAGATCTGGTAAGTTGAAGTCTCCCACAAGAACAAGCGCTAGAGACTGTGAGACTTCAGCCAACCGCTTGTAAAAAACTTCGTCGGTTTCCTCATCCTGGTGGGGTGGTCTCTAACAGACTCCCACCAGGATATCTCCCTTATTAGCCTTCCCTCAGATCTTTACCCATAAGCACTCAACCTTGTCGTTACCTTTGTTGAGCTCAAGACAATCAAAACACTCTCTGACGTACAAGGCTACCCCGCCACCTCTCCTTCCTTGCCTGTCCCTTCTAAAGAGCTTGTAGCCGTCCATTGTAGCACTCCAGTTGTGTGAGTCATCCCACCATGTTTCCGTAATGGTGACCACATCATAGTTTCCCTGTCGCGCAATGGCTTCCAGCTCCTCCTGCTCATTGCCCAAGCTGCGTGCATTGGTGTAAATGCACTTCAGTTGGGCTATCGATCTCTTCTCCAACACAGGCATGCCACCGCTAGGCTCATCCCTAGAAAGCCAGGTTTTATCCCCTTCCCCCTTCGAGTCTAGTTTAAAGCTCTCTCAATGAGGCCTGCTAACTCCTGAGCCATAATCCTTTTCCCCTTTGGCGACAGGTGAGCCCCATCTGTCTCCAGCAGGCCCGGTGCCATGTAAACTGCCCCATGATTGAAAAACCCAAAATTCCACCTCTGGCACCAGCCTCTGAGCCATGTGTTAATGATAAGGGTATTCCTGTTCCTTTCCGTATGCCTCCCAGCTACTGACGGGATGGAGGAAAACACCACCTGTGCTCCTGATCCCTCAAGTAACTGCCCCAGTTCTCTAAAATCCCTTTTGATTGTCTTTACACCTCTATCAGCTACCTCATCACTACCAACCTGAACAACCAATAAAGGATAATACTCGGATGATTTTACCAGCTTAGGGAGCTTCCTAGTGATGTTTCTTATCCTTGCCCCATGGAGGCAACAGACTTCCCTATGGGATGGGTCCGGTCGGCATATCGGGCCCTCTGTTCCCCTCAGAA
Source organism: Theristicus caerulescens (assembly GCA_020745775.1). NCBI lineage: Eukaryota > Metazoa > Chordata > Aves > Pelecaniformes > Threskiornithidae > Theristicus > Theristicus caerulescens. Next base: position 119,719,751 of record CM036559.1, on the reverse strand, counting down.
GGGAGTCTCTTATGACAATTACCCTTCTTTTTTTCTTACCAGTGGTTGTTGTAATGCGTGGGGCTGACTGGTTCCCCCTAGTCAACCCCCTGGATGGTTCACTGTCAGCTTCTTCGTCTTCCCGGCCCTCAAGGTCCAGAGCCTCATACCTCTTGTGTAAGGGCACCTGGGGGGGCGAGGTAGGCCAGGAGAGGACTCGCCTGCTGCGCCGAGCAGGGATCTGTTTCCATCCCCCTCCGTCTCTTAGGTCCCCTCCTTCTGCCTGGTGGCAAGAGGGTAGGAAATGCCAACTCCTGCCCCTGTGGAGGAATAACCCCAGGTTAAGTATAGGCTGGGGGCTGACTGGCTGGGGAGCAGCTTGGAGAAGAGGGCCAGGAGGTCCTGTTCGACACCAAATTGGTCATAACACAACAATGAGCCCTTGCAGTAAAGAAGGCCTTAGATGACCCTGCTTTGAGCAGGGATTTGGAGTAGGTGACTTCCAGAAGTTCTTTCACACATCAACTGTTCTGTGACTGTGAGAATGGCAATGCTCTCTTGTCCAAAAGAGTAGCTTGCAGAGGACTTCGCAATACCCAAAGGTGAGGATGAATGTTCACAGGGTAGTTGAAAGTGGGCAGAACAACTGAAATGTGGGACACTGTATTCTTACTGCAGTCTGTAATACTGCCTACACAGTACTGTCTACTGACGTGAATGCAGAGCGCTTATAGTCTGGATCTTGCTCTCTGTCTTTCCCAGGGGAATACTAGCTTTCCGTTCCACTCTTCCTTTCTGCAGCCACACGGCAAAGTTGACACACCTGATACTTTTACCAGCTGCACAGTAAAATCACTCAGATTTCTTTGATGGGAACTGTGTAGCCTTGTACACATTAGAGATGTCTCAGATTTCCCAATGTCCTTTCACCATGATAGAGTTTAATATTTCTTCCCAAAATAGCCTACTTACTAAATTTCTTACTTCCTGCAAATGTGGTTTCCTTAATTCTTATAACGTTGTCCTGATGTACTGCTAAAAACAAACACTTCTTGAATTATTTTAAGCTGAAAACATATTGGCCCCTAATGCTCTAATCATATTAAACAGAAGATCAAGTTAAGCAGTGATCGAATCAGCTGGTCCTGTTATTGGTGTAGCCAGATTAAATTTTGAATATCTACTCAGGCAGTTATCCTCTAGCCATGGGTGAGTACTTCTGTTAAAAGCTCTGAAAAGTACATTCACTGCTGTCTCTTTTCATGATTTTGTTGTGACTAGTCATTTAGGATATAAAATAATTATTATTTCTACAGCTGTTAGAATCAGGTGATTACTAGAGTACCTCATCTTTCTTAAAGAATGTTAACAAGTAATCTGCTAACCTTTCTGTTTCCAAAAAAAAAAGCCCCAGACAGTGTGAACATCTGCAGAATACTATCTGGTCAGTGAGAGGAAGAAAAAAAGGAAGAAAAGCCAACATTTAATATTCTTAGGCTTCAAGTTTTTAGAAAAATAACTTCATGATTTTGGAGGCTTTATTTTCTTACATAGCAAGCACTTGAGATTAACAAAGTTCAATTCCAAGAAACCAGTAAATGAAAAAAAAAATTTGAAATGAGATATTGAGAAACCAATTAGGTAATTTCTCTATGGATTTTCTCTTTCTACAAATTGAGATTGATTGAATTGAGATTGAATTGCAGGGAGGCATACTGAACAATGCTGCAGACAGAGCACAGCATTAAGTACACAGTGTGCACTGTGCTTCCTGACGTGCTTGCATTACCTCTATGGACAGATAAATTAAGCAGTGATTTTTCTCTTCCAGATCTGATTTCTTATATCCCTCTGGTCTTCCATGTAGACCAGTACATATGCTCTTTATTAAAATTGTTCATCCTTATGGTATAGACAAAATAAAAAAAAACAGGACTATATTTAATTTTCAGATGATTTCATGTATTACAAATATTTAGATTTCATAACATAAGGAATCTCCTTACTGGATGCAGACATTTTTGGTCCTTCATTCAATGAGGATACATTTGGTCTATACATTAATGCAATACTATAAAAATACTAAATAATGTAATACCACTATGATACAGGGATACCAGTAGTGTAATATAAATTACTGTAATACTATAAATACTTGTAAATTTTCTGTTTGTTAATTTTTGGCAGAAGACAGGTAATTCTAATGTTTAAAAAATCACCTGGATCATATGAGAATCTGCACATGCCAATTATCAGACTACCAGGTAACTTCCCTTTCCACTGGTGTTTGTTTGCTCTTTTTTTTTTGAATGCCCAACACCTCATGAGCATTACTGTAGTTTTTTCACATGCTGGTAAAACGAAGGTGCTTAGACATATTCCTATAGCTATTTGAAAACCCATAGGAAATATCTGTCTTAAGAACTCAGAAAGCTACCTTTTAAAGAAAAAAAAAAAAAAGTAGTATAGTTTCTAGCTTTAGAGCCTTTAGGCATTCCCTGTCTGCAGGCACTCTGTGCTTTGAATTTGTTCCTGGTATTAACCTCTCATTCTATAAACATCTCTTGTCTTAAAAGAAGAAAAGTAGAATTTTCATATAAATCCAGGAGCTTTACTGTCAAAGGAGTCTTAGCCTTTACTTTGAAATTAGCCTATGGAAAAAAGTCTTTTCTACAAGGACCTAAAGCCAGCTGGCCTGAAGGAAACTTCATTTTTCAATAGTAACAAAGTGGCAAATTGGGAAGATTACTGAAAATGCTCACCTTCATCTAGTTGCAACTCTATGATCTTTCACAATAAACAATCACAGTTTGAGAACCAAATCAAAAAAGTGTTATGAAAATTGACTATAAGGGACTTAGGGAAATATATTTTTCTTTACAGTAGTATCCTGAAATCAAGAAATAAACCTAATTATTTAAATGGAAGGCATACAGAATGGCTCATGAGAGAATACTCTTCTTTAAATACAGCTGCATTGAGTTGACATAAGGAAGCAGCATGTGGACGGGATTAAACTCCTAATTGTAGACACCTACACTTTGCATCCTGATGTGAGCTTGGTATCTTGGCTCCCATCACTGGCCGCCAGGTAGTTCCCTCACTGTAGGCATCTCCTTTCATCTGGGACACTCTAGAACATCTAAGATACCTGCAAATATTGCTTCTCGGCCTTTTGGCTAAGATCAAGTGTCGTATCTGTTCTTATCAGTTTAATATCTGATACGTCGTCTATGAGAGGACTTTATATTAAATGGCTTTTTGGGCTTGGGAGTTGGACCCGGAGCTTGCTCCCTTTGAGGGGAGACATTATTGCTCTCTACAACTACCTGAAAGGAGGTTGTAGCGAGGTGGGGGTTGGTCTCTTCACCCCAGTAACAAGTGATAGGACGAGAGGAAATGGCCTCAAGCTGTGCCAGGGAAAGTTTAGGTTAGATATTGGGAAAAACTTCTTCACTGAAAGAGTAGTCAGGCACTGGAACAGGCTTCCCAGGGAAGTGGTTGAGTCTGCATCCCTGGAGGTATTTAAAAGACAGGTAGACGTGGTGCTTGAGGACATGGTTTAGTGGCGGACTTGGCGGTGGTAGATTAACGGTTGGACCTGATGATCTTAAGGATCTTTTCCAACCTTAACAATTCTATGATTCTATGAAATGTGACTCAGGGCCTAGAGGAGCCCTATGCCTTGCTGGAATGGCATCTGAGGGCCAGGGAGATACTGGAAGGTATTTGAAATGACACTACATGTCTATGAATATACAGCTGAACAAAAGCCTTTAAACAGTATCGCTCTCTGAAGTCCATTGAACTTTTTGAGTGGACCTCCTTTGGTTACGATGGGAAAACAGGTCTCCACACCACAAGCAGACAACAGCACTTAGACACAAAAATGTAAGTGTCTAAGAATTTAGAGCTGAATGTTATCCGTGACAGACCCTATATTGGTATGATTTATTTGCAAGAGCATTGACCAGATAGCAGAGGGGGTCCTTGCAAACTTACCTATGAAAATCAGTTCTCATCTTCCTCTCTCTGATTATGGGAAAGCTTGAGAGACTCAGTAAAACTTTTCGTGGTTATTACCACAAACAGGAATTAAATTTTTATATATGTTTTAGATGTATGCTTTTCTACAGTTATTTCACTGAAGAAACAAATAAAAGTTTAGTGATAGAACTGTTTTTTTTTTTTTTTACCATGTTGCTGTCCCACGCAACAAAAGAAGACTCGTTGATAGGCGTATGCCTTGTTTGTTTTGGAACTGTGGTGTTAGTTTTTTTTAGTGTTTGCATATGCATATACATATGTACAGGTCTATATATACACATGACAGTGAGCTTGAATTTGGATATAGTTTTACATTTTATTGAAAGAATAATTTTTTCATCACCAGAAAAATATTTTTGTGCATTTCCAAATTAAACTATTAATGTTTCATTAATGTTTTCTCTTTGCATAATACCTTTCTGACCCTGTGTTTACTGATAGCAGCAGCTGTGAGGTTGTGCAGAAAAAGTGATAGGTCTCAATTATTTAAACAAACTACTATGAAAATTTGGGGATTATTCTGCCTTTGGCAATTATTTGAAATCCAGAAATAGTAGTAGAGTTAGATTTAGCTAATTAATCTTCATGTCTTTCATTAGTCACAACTCATTTTACGTCTAAATGAGCATCCATATCTTTTCCTTAGTTCAGTGGACCAAAGTGTTGCCTTTTGGGCCTGAGGAGCAGATGCAGAACATCAGCTGTGTAGCATATAGCAGTATAACAAGCTCCAGGTTGTGAATGACAATGGTACTAGAGCTGTGTTGAAGAACACCAGGTGAGGTGGCCTGTCTGTAATGAGAATACCTTTGAAATGTACTTATTATGGGAAATCACTTAAGAGGGGGGGACTGAGAAGAGAGAGGCTTAATCCCATTGATAAAGTGTCATCAAATCTCATTCTCTCAAGGATTTAAAGAGATAATCCCAGATAACCCTGTTGAAGACTTTTTCACCACCTAGTGATAATGCTACCAGAAACTCCTTCTAGCACTGTGATATTGCAATTTTGTGTCAGTTTAGTCACTTGCCTGCTTAAATTTATGGAAAGCTGTTTGTGAAAAGCACAACATTCCCGCACCCTCCGAACGTATAACAGATGCAAACATACACTTGAGGGTGTATATATGCTAGGAAGACTGAACTGTTCAATTTGACACATTTAGCTTGTTGGCAGTGTGCTTTGTTTAAATTAAAAATAACACTTTGCTAAAGATGATGAAGCAGACTGCTGCATTGAAAGAAAGTATTAATCATAATTATTGTAGTGATTTGCTGTTTATTAACATTGTTGCACTAGTAGCCTCAGGCCCAAATCCAGATCGCTGCCCCATTTGGGTAGACCAATATATATTAAAATACTAATGAATTAAAATACACAACATTTCCTATACACCAACACATAATAGAATTGGTCCCTTCTCCAGAGAAGCTGACTCTGTTTTTTTGTTTAGACTGTAAGGTTTCTGGTAAAGGACTGGTTTTCATTTTGTTTGTACAGCAGAGGAAGACTCACTGGCCATTAACAAGGCCAGAGCATTCCCAGTGCTGCCATTCCTGGGGTTCTGGTTTCACTGGTGGGAGAGCTGTGCCTTTGCACAGTCATCTGCAGCACCAACACCACTGCACCCACGCGCGCATGTGTGTGTGCGAGGGGCCAGTGCCACTGGGGAAGGTAGGAATATTTTGTACGTTGTGTGAGAGAAGAGCCAGCCTCAGTATATTCATATGGGCAAACAGCACAACAGAAAATGGTAAATAATGTGGGTTTTTTCCCATGCCTGTATTTCACATTAATTATTCTTAAACATTGGCTACTCCTGCCATATTTTGCAGGGAATCCATGAGCTAATCATCAGAGTGCTGGTTTTGCATTTACTTTTGGTGGTTATAAATTAGCATAAATCCTGCTGATTCACTGATTTTACTCCTGATAGGGGCTCAGAGTCACACGTGAGGTTTATTAACCAGCCCCTCTTAATTTCCTTTACTGTATTTAAGTATTTTTTAATGGCTTTTACAAAATACTTCATCCTAACTCTGCTAATGCAGCTATATGGCTCACGTCTGCTGCTGCAGTAACAAATTAGCACTACTTGTGAGGGACGTGTTCCTGGCTGCTGCTTCCTGATAGTGCTGTTCAGTGCTTCTGGTTGTAGGCAGAGCAGGGAGCCTTATGGCTGCAGAACTGTTAAGGTTTTCAATAAAAAAAAAAAAAAAAAGAAAGAAAAAAGAGGTATTTTGCATTTAAAAAGTGGGAAATATTTTCAAATATTTCATGTGAAGATATATCCAAAGCCCTCTATGAAGTTAGCTACAAAATTCCAGGCAAGTTTTCTTGTGAGATTTCTATGCTCTCATTCTGCTTGAGAGATAAATACTATCAACAGATTTTATTCTCGCACAGGAAAATGAGGTGTTTCTGTCTCAGTGTGAAACCAGAAACCTTCAGGTTACAGAAATACTGCAATTCTGAGAAAAAATAAAGCTAATCTTTTATTACCCCCAAACCTCTGGGAAAAAACCAAAACCAATCCCTTCCTCTAAAATATTGTTTAAGTGGGAAGTGTGGGAGAGTTTCTCTAATGTCTCAGCAAAAGCAGTATTTATCTCCTTTAAATGAAAACAAGAATAGTATTCCTTGTTCTATAGCTTAGTAATCAGGGTTTTACTGTGGGATTTTGCTCTTCTTCCTTGAAAAACAAGCAAACTGAAAACTCAGGGGGAAAAAAAGTCTAATGTCTTTTTTCTAGTTCATATTCCGGCTTTAGGTTTTTGAGTGAAAATGGGTAAATGACTTCACTTTTCTGTTTCTTTGGTTTTGTAAACATCTTACAGGTGAAGTCTTCTGTGAGAAATCACGATTCTGATTGAGGTCCAAAGGGCAAAATTGTAAGAGTCTGAATACTTCACTGGTGCAGAATCATCTGCCTCCCAGAGTGTGTCTGTGTTCCAGTATGCAGAGGGAATGGCGAGTGGATTTGAAGTGAGGATATATCTATGGTAATGTGTATATATACATATATGTGTCTGTCTGTCTTTCTTTTTACCTATCTCTCTGTTCACATTTGTTAATGCTAGTACAATGATTCCAATAGAGATGTTCCATGTTGCCCAGTTTCAGAAATCTGCTTTGTTCTGTGAGGGTCAAAGACTAGACCAGAAATTTTATATTTAAGTCTAGTCACGTGACTATTTTACTTGTTTAAGTATTTTTCTCCGAAGTAAACATCCCAGCCACTGTGCTATATCTGTACATAGAAGCACACTTCCTAGACACAAGAAGAAAAGGTAAAGATAAAGATTTATTCATCTCTTTAGAAGTCTTGGAATCAGTTACTCTAAATTTCTTTTAGACTGTTCTGGTGACAGAAAAGGATGATGTCAACAATAGCAAAAGGACGCTATGCTGAATGATATAGAGACAAGGTAAGGGATCTATAATGTAATGTATCCAAACATCCAGGAAAGCCTTGTCCAGAAGACAGCAATAAGTTGGTATGTTTTTAAGCTTGTTGAAACTCAGAATTTATTTTCCGCAGTAAGTCTTCATGTATTTAGAACAATAGTAATAACAAAGAACAAAACTCATGGAGTTATTGGGTGGGTGGGAGTTAGAGACACAGAGTTAAGTCAATGTCAGTGTCAGAATGTCATTTCATAAATCAAAGTAGTCTGTGCCAGTTTGGGGATAATGTGGTTTATGCTAGGTAATGAAATATGTTTTGAAACAGAAAGAGATTTCAAATGATAGCTGAAAAAAGTAAACATTGTGTTCCAAAATTACCCAACTGTTCTGTTGCTTCAGCTATGTTTTCAGACCCAATTTTGTCAAAATTGACATACCATTTCAGAAATGTTGATGGTGATGAAATGGCATTGCTACTGCACCCATCATTTTCCATGCACAGGGCTGTCCTGGCAATGTCTTCTTCACCCTCACTTATATCTCCTATATCATTTGTAGAGTGGAGAAAGTAACTTTGCATCACAACAGTGAATTTCTGATATCTAGAGATCTGTATCAACTTTACTACATGTTGACATTCTTACAGCTAGTTAAAACATGATAAATCAAAGTCTTCTGATGATGCAAAACAGCCTGAAGTAGCCCAGTGTCACTCTTGAGAAACATTTTGGAAGAACAATTCTTCAGAAATGTTATCATCTTAGTTTCTGATGAGGTTAAATTAATTTTTAAGGTGGTGCCTTTTGATGTATTCTATTATTCCAAAAAGTAATAGAATTGGGTCTAGAGAAGGGATATGTGAAGTTTAATTTTAAAAGTTGCTAAGCACTGCACAATGGCTGATTTTTCAAAATTCAGTGTACTGGGTCCATTGCTCAAGACTGCCTGGACATCGGTCGTCTTCTTGTGGGAGGAGGTGAGTGACTACCTTTGGATGCTTGCTTTGTGGGGTTTTTGGTTTGTCTTTCTATCACTTACTGAACTGTCTTTGTCTTGACCTATGAGTTTTATCGCTTCTGTTTTTCCTGTTCTCTCTGTCCTGCTGGGGAGTGGAGTGAACAGACTGTGTGGTGTTTAGCTGCTAGGTGGGGTCTGTACACCACACCTAGATATCTTCTTTCATTTTTAAATGTCAAAAGTTTCTCCTACACATCTCAGAGTGTTGCAAATTAAGAAATCAAAAAATGATCTGAATTGCAACATAAACAAATATCAAGCTGATTAAAACGTTGGGTTTATTATTAGTCATAAAGTCTCTCAGACTGTAATGGTTCGCAATGAAAAGAAAGAGGTTTAAACAGGAGCATAGATCTTATATTTTCAGGGGTCAACAGAGTCACCAAATATATCTTCGTAAAAAATCTTATGTCTATGAAAGCAGAGGAACAAAAGCCATAACAAAATCCTAATCACAGCCGTATTTTATAGTTTCCTTTTATATTTAAAAAACAAAACAAAACAAAACCAAAAAAACCCAGTTCAGCATCTCTGGGAGTTTAGTGAAGAGTAAGGAACAGTGTTGTTTCTGAGGACTGCCTTTGCTGTCATCATGCTGCAATCAGAGAGGGAACGTGGTGTGCTCTGATGAGGTCGGTTCTGGTGGGTAAGTACCCCGCAGGCGTGCAGGGGTGGGCCCTAAGCCAGCGGTGTGGTTTGTGCTGGTGGGGCTGAATCTATCTTAGGCTCTGCAGTGCAATGCCAGCAAGATGCTAGGGAAGGGTTTTGCAAGCTGTTAACTAGCACAGCCATCCCAGCAGAGCTCTGTGGCGTAGCCGCAGCCTCATAACTGTGTGTCCTCTGGGAAACTCAGCTCATTGTGTTCACCATAACATTAAGTGAAAGCACTGAGCATTCAATCTTCTACAAAAAAAAAAAGAAATAATTATGCTTGTTCTTAAAATCAAATTATATCTATAATGAAAAACCGTAACCACACAGCAGTATAATTCTATGCAAAATTAGTCTATGAAGCTAAATTAACAAATGAATGCTATTACATGTTATACTGCATATTATATCATGTTATATATATATATAACACATCCTTTGATTCTTTCTATAAACAAACCCTGTTATAAAACAAGAAATGCACTTAAAAGTTCTGGTATTACTGATGAAAAGTAAGTTGATATAAAGTAACTGAATAAAAAAAAAAAGAATAAATCATCCCTAAGATTTTATCTCATGTTATTTATGTTATTCTTCTAAAATTCTGGAGCAAAGGATGGTGATCTATTTTATTGTTATCAATAATGGGGCTCCTGTTCTCTTATTTCCTTACTTGTTACTCATCCCAAACAAAAATTAAACCACAAAAGAGACAATGCTAAGCTGTTTCCTGAGTTTCAGTTAGTCAGCTCTATTGATGTGGGATGAATACAAAAGGTGGTGACAACCTTCATTATATGTGTTTTAAACACGGCTCAGAAAGGTAAAAAGTTAATGTCATGTTCATCATAGATAGGGAACTGAGGCACAGAGAGTAAGGGTTTCCAAAGGTGTGTGTTGCAGCGTTTAATTTTTTTTTCAGAGCTGCTTGAACTTGTAAGTCATTATGCTTGACTTACAAATAGGAGAGAGAAAAAATTACACTCCCAATTATTTCAAAGCTATTTTGTCCAATATTTGCTGTGAATGTAAAGATAAAATAAAATTTAAAAAATGGAATTAAATGTCATAGAATACAGTAAAAGTTTTATAGATTTTTGAGAATGCAGAGCAGATTTTTGAATGTCACAGATATTTGGAAACAGATGGCCGTGTGTACCAGAATCTTTTTCAGAATTGGGTTTGTTAGAAATTATAGATGCTCAGGGTCAGGTGTACTGTGCCTCTGAACACCTTCTGTTTGTGTACTATTTGGAGGAGAAGGCAGGTGTATGCTTATCCTTCTTCCAGACAATGCAACGTTGTTTACATGTTCCATATTTAATTTTTAGCTTTATTTTCTGGAAAGAAGTAGCCTGTGCAATAATATTCTTTTTTTTGTGTAATTGCTCTTTTCAGAAGTTTTGAACCTGGTGCAGCTTTTCAGACAAACTTAACAGTAGTGGAACAGTAAGGGCACTAAAAACCACAGAGTTTCAAAAAGTTTTATGAAGATTCGTGGCCAGACAGAGAAGCAAAAGCTTAATACAAGTCCAGCAGAAGATGTTCATATAAGGATCCTTTTCCAGATATAAATTTATTTTCATTAGTTTGTTGCTGATAGAACTACTTGTTATTAAACCAACTCATCCCTTTGCTTTCTATGAAATAGCACCAAACTCTTCTCAGAAAACAAAAGCCAATAGGTAGCATGTTTCTACTATAGACAGCAGTACAAATTTTAGGTTTAACTATTTAAGATGTAGATGATCAGCAGAACACAATTTTCATCAAAGTTCTTACTGTCTGTCTTACTTCTTAGAATGCTAAAGTCCAAAACCAGCAGCGTTAGCAGAAAGTTCAGCTGATGTAAATACAGCCCTGGTGTATGGGCTATGTACCTGAGAGGAGCCCGTACTGGTTGTTGATCTGCTACGTATATGAACACCTAATAGGAAAATTCACCTTTCCTGAGTCCCCAGTGGACTCTGCCTGATACCACGGGGAGCACGGGTGCAGAACTGGAGCAGGCACTGTGTTCTAGAAGGGGAAACCACATGGGCACATGCAGGGTTGGACTGTGCCTTAAGTCTTTCCCAAATTCTACACTTCAACTTAAAAGAAATTAAATATCAGCTTGTCATTCTTGGTAAAAAATAATGTATTTCTGCTTTTCTTTTTGCTATGTTTTGAAGCAGCTATGCTGCTATGCAATTTAAATAATTAGTCTAGGGCTTTCAATGCTTTCAACTTTGTAAAGGAGATATATTTTCCTAATTACAGAAACCTTTAGACACTTAAGAAAAAAGAGCAGTCATCCATTACTAGGTATTTGGTTCCTGATTTTCAGAAACACACCGTATTTTATGGATTAGTGGTTACATTTTATATGCTGAGACATGTAGTTGACAAATGAGACTAGATTTGACATCCATGTAAAACAACGGAATGATGTCTGTTGCTTATCTACAGAGAAAAGGACACAGGTAATAAAACTGTGATTATTTGCCATCTGACAAACATTCGAATTTTACTTCAGGGGAGTAGATAATGTTTCAAATAAATAGAATTTTTATTGTTCTCTAGAAAATATGTTGAATCTGCGTATTCATACTCTTCCATATATTTCTTGCTGGGTTTTGGGGATTTTTATGGTGTTGACATAGAAACATTTTGAGAGATGATTTTAGGATATTTTGAATTGCCCTGCATTATTTAGAGAAAAATTACACATCCTGAGGAACAATGGTAGATGGGGAGCCCCAGTGACACCCCAACTCAGCTGTTTCTGGGGCATCACAGGTGAGTGATCAGGCCCCTAAAGGCTCATCTACGCTACCTTCCGAAGGACCCTGCAGCACAAGGGCAGGGAGGAGCCCCAGTGATGCCATCCAGTCCCCATGGGGCTTTTCCAGGGACACCTCAGCCTGTGGACCAGAAGACATCTGTCATCACGAGCCAACATGACAGGATCCCCATCACCCCACAGACTGAGTGGTCACTTCCATCAAGGCTGGTTGGACTTGAGGGTATGGAGCTGCTACAGCCTCATGTCTATCAGGCCACCAAATTAATCCACTAACTAAGAATACATTGTAGGAATTTAGTGTTCTGACATTTTGCCAGTTAGCTTTTATTTTCAGTGAGTTTCCAAAAAGCAGTCAAAATACTTTGAGCATATGAGTATAGAAAGGTTCACACTTCAAATATTTTCAGTAACTCCTACAACTGTACAGTCCTTAATTGGAAGCAGATATATTTGTTCAGGTTGTTCTTTTGTAATTTTGTTCACTTTGCACATTTTAATATTAAAGTTGGTGATCTGTCCAATTCAAAATAATTTTTCTCTAAGGTCACAGAATCACAGAATGGTTGAGGTTGGAAGGAACCTCTGGAGGTCATCTGGTCCAAACCTTCTGCTACAGCAGAGCCGGTTGCTCAGGTCTGCGTCCAGACAGCTTTTGAATATCCCCAAGGATGGAGGCTCCAACACCTCCATGGGAATCTGTGCCAGTGCTTGGTCACTCTCACAAAAAAAAGTGTTTCCTAACGTTCAGATCGAGCCTCCTGTGTTTCAGATTGTGCCCAATAGTCAGTCCAATAGTAAACTGCAGACAGGAGTGTCTTGCACAATAATAGTAGAAACTGGTAGATCATAGAAGCATAGAATCATAGAATTGTTAAGGTTGGAAAAGACCCTTAAGATCATCGAGTCCAACCGTTAACCTAGCACCGCCAAGTCCGCCACTAAACCATGTCCTCAAGCACCATGTCTACCCATCTTTTAAATACCTCCAGGGATGCAGACTCAACCACTTCCCTGGGAAGCTTGTTCCAATGCCTGACTACTCTTTCAGTAAAGAAGTTTTTCCTAATATCCAACCTAAACTTACCCTGGTGCAGCTTGAGCCCATTTCCCCTTGTCCTATCACTTGTTACTTGGGAGAAGAGACCGATCCCCACCTCACTACAACCTCCTTTCAGGTAGTTGTAGAGAGCAATAAGGTCTCCCCTCAGCCTCCTCTTCTCCAAACTAAACAACCCCAGTTCCCTCAGCCGCTCCTCATAAGTGTTATTCTCTAGACCCTTCACCAGCTTCATTGCCCTTCTTTGGACACTCTCCAGCACCTCAACATCCTTCTTGTAGTGAGGGGACCAAAACTGAACACAGTACTCGAGGTGTGGCTTCACCAGTGCTGAGTACAGGGGCACTATCACCTCCCTGGTCCTGCTGGCCACGCTATTCCTGATAGAAGCCAGGATGCCATTGGCCCTCTTGGCCACCTGGGCACACTGCTGGCTCATGTTTGAGCAGCTATCAGCCAACACCCCCAGGTCCTTTTCAGCCAGGCTGCTTTCCAGCCACTCCTCCCCAAGCCTGTAGCGTTGCCTGGAGTTGTTGTGACTGAAGTGCAGGACCTGGCACTTGGCCTTGTTGAACCTCATACAGTCGGCCGTGGGCCAACAATCCAGCCTGTCCAGGTCCCTCTGCAGGGCCATCCTGCCCTCCAGCAGATCAACACTTCCACCCAACTTGGTGTCATCTGCAAACTTACTGAGGCTGCACTCAATCCCCTCATCCAGATCATCGATAAAGATATTAAACAGGACCGGTCCCAACACTGAGCCCTGGGGAACACCACTCGTGACCGGTCGCCAACTGGATGTGGCTCCATTCACCACCACTCTCTGGGCTCGGCCATCCAGCCAGTTTTTAACCCAGCTCAGAGTGCACTTGTCCAAGCCGTGAGCAGCCAACTTCTGCAGGAGAATGCTGTGGGAGACAGTGTCAAAGGCCTTACTGAAGTCCAAGTAGACAACATCCACAGCCTTTCCCTCATCCACTAAGCGGGTCACCTTGTCATAGAAGGAGACCAGGTTAGTGAAGCAGGACCTGCCTTTCATAAACCCATGCTGGCTGAGCCTGATCCCCCGGTTGTCCCACACATGCCGCATAATGGCACTCAGGATGATCTGTTCCATGACCTTCCCCAGCACCGAGGTCAGGTGACAGACCTGTAGTTCCCCGGATCCTCCGTCTGACCCTTCTTGTAGATGGGTGTCACATTAGCTAGCTTCCAGTCATCTGGGACCTCCCTGGTTGACCAGGACTGATGATAAATGATGGAGAGTGGCATGGCAAGCTCCTCCGCTAATTCCCTCAGTATCCTCGGGTGGATCCCGTCTGGCCCCATAGAGTTGTGGGCATCCAGGTGGAGGAGCAGGTCGGTGACTGCCACCTCTTCGACAACTGGGACTTCATTCTGTGTCCTATCTCCATCTCCCAGCCCAGGGGCATGAAAACCTTGAGGATGATCAGTCCGACTGTTAAAAACTGAGGCAAAGAAGGCATTAAGTACCTCAGCCTTCTCCTCATCCTTCATGGCCAAGTTTCCCTCTGCATCCAACAAAGGAGGGAGATTCTCCTTAGCCCTCCTTTTGTCACTCATATATTTGTAGAAGCATTTTTTGTTATCTTTGACGGCGGTGGCCAGTTTAAGTTCTAGCTGGGCCTTCGTCTTTCTAATCTTTTCCCTGCATAACCTCACAGCATCCTTGTAGTCCTCCTGAGTCACCTGCCCCTTCTTCCAATGGTGGTAGGTTCTCCTTTTCTTCCTGAGCTCCAGACAGAGCTCTCTGTTCAGTCAGGCCGGTCTTCTCCCCCACCTGCTCGACTTGCGGCACATGGGGACAGCCTGCTCCTGTGCCTTTAAGACTTCCCTCTTGAATAACATCTAGCCTTCCTGGACTCCTTTGCCCTTCAGGACCGCCTCCCAAGGGACTCTGTTAACCAAACTCCTAAACAGGCCAAAGTCTGCTCTTCTGAAATTCAGGGTAGTGGTTTTGCTGGCCCCCCACCTTACTTCTCCAAGAATCAAAAACCCTACCATTTCATGGTCGCTGTGCCCAAGATAGCCTCCAACCACCACATCACCCACTAGTCCTTCTCTGTTCGTGAACAGCAGGTCCAGCGGGGCACCTCCCCTGGTTGGCTCGCTTACCAGCAGCGTCAGGAAGTTATCCTCCGCACACTCCAGGAACCTCCTAGACTGCTTTCTCTCTGCTGTGTTGTATTTCCAGCCGAGATCTGGTAAGTTGAAGTCTCCCACAAGAACAAGCGCTAGAGACTGTGAGACTTCAGCCAACCGCTTGTAAAAAACTTCGTCGGTTTCCTCATCCTGGTGGGGTGGTCTCTAACAGACTCCCACCAGGATATCTCCCTTATTAGCCTTCCCTCAGATCTTTACCCATAAGCACTCAACCTTGTCGTTACCTTTGTTGAGCTCAAGACAATCAAAACACTCTCTGACGTACAAGGCTACCCCGCCACCTCTCCTTCCTTGCCTGTCCCTTCTAAAGAGCTTGTAGCCGTCCATTGTAGCACTCCAGTTGTGTGAGTCATCCCACCATGTTTCCGTAATGGCGACCACATCATAGTTTCCCTGCCGCGCAATGGCTTCCAGCTCCTCCTGCTTATTGCCCAAGCTGCGTGCAGTGGTGTAAATGCACTTCAGTTGGGCTATCGATCTCTTCTCCAACACAGGCATGCCACCGCTAGGCTCATCCCTAGAAAGCCAGGTTTTATCCCCTTCCCCCTTCGAGTCTAGTTTAAAGCTCTCTCAATGAGGCCTGCTAACTCCTGAGCCATAATCCTTTTCCCCTTTGGTGACAGGTGAGCCCCATCTGTCTCCAGCAGGCCCGGTGCCATGTAAACTGCCCCATGATTGAAAAACCCAAAATTCCACCTCTGGCACCAGCCTCTGAGCCATGTGTTAATGATAAGGGTATTCCTGTTCCTTTCCGTATGCCTCCCAGCTACTGACGGGATGGAGGAAAACACCACCTGTGCTCCTGATCCCTCAAGTAACTGCCCCAGTTCTCTAAAATCCCTTTTGATTGTCTTTACACCTCTATCAGCTACCTCATCACTACCAACCTGAACAACCAATAAAGGATAATACTCGGATGATTTTACCAGCTTAGGGAGCTTCCTAGTGATGTTTCTTATCCTTGCCCCATGGAGGCAACAGACTTCCCTATGGGATGGGTCCGGTCGGCATATCGGGGCCTCTGTTCCCCTCAGAAGGGAGTCTCCTATGACAATTACCCTTCTTTTTTTCTTACCAGTGGTTGTTGTAATGCGTGGGACTGACTGGTTCCCCCTAGTCAACCCCCTGGATGGTTCACTGTCAGCTTCTTCGTCTTCCCGGCCCTCAAGGTCCAGAGCCTCATACCTCTTGTGTAAGGGCACCTGGGGGGGTGAGGTAGGCCAGGAGAGGACTCGCCTGCTGCGCCGAGCAGGGATCTGTTTCCATCCCCCTCCGTCTCTTAGGTCCCCTCCTTCTGCCTGGTGGCAAGAGGGTAGGGGAGCCTCTCCTTCTCTTCATGGTTCTATCTGGTGTGCTGGTCTCAGGGATGGTAGGGAGTGGCTCCACCAGTCTGTCTCCCTCTCGCACTCCCTGATACTCCTCAGCCTTGCAACTTCCTCTTTCAGCTCAGCCACCATGCTGAGCAGATCCTCCACCTGCTCACACCTCACGTAGGTGTTGTCTCAGCTACCCTCTGTTACCATAGCAAGGCTCTGGCACACACACAGCCAGAGACCTAGGTGGCTGCATGTTTTAGTGGGAGCTCTGTCTGTGTCGCCACATCCCTTCTGGCAATGGCTCTTGTCCGACTGGAAACCATGGCTTGGGTCTCTTCCGAGACGGCGCAGACCACAAGGAGAGCTCACCGGCTGCCTGCTCGCTCTGCCTGTGTGAACTGCTGCGCAGACTGCCGCACCACACCCTTTCTGACGTGTGTTACGACCCGGCCTGATAGTCAGGCTCAGGGAAAGTTCGTAATGATCCCAAGGGCGAAATTAAGACACAAACGAGGTCATATGCCGCCAATCAGATGTTTTATTAGGTAAATATGGAAGAGTAAAGCGATAGGAAAGGCAGGAAATATTAGGAGGAAATTAAGCAAGAGATCAGAGAGGTAAGCAAAGGATAGTCACCACCATGGATCCAGCGACGTTCCGTTGGTCCTCAGTCTTCAGCTCTTTGGTGGTGGAAAGGCTTCTTCTTTTAGTTCTTCAGGGGTGGAAAAGCTTCTTCTTTCTGCCTTCTTTCTGCTTTCGTTGTGCTTTCTTCTTTCAGCCCTCTTTTTTTTGTCTGGTTTCGTTGTACCGTCTTTTATCCCATGTTGGAGAGGGAGTTCCCCCTCTCACCTCCATCTGGTTACCCAGAGCAACATCATGTATGCCACACCTGCACATCCAGTCACACAATATGTATTGCTGGTGGGCAAGTGGCCTGGCCGGGATATCAATTGGTGTCCCATTCTTGGTGGTGCCTGACAAGCCAAAGAATGCCCGGCTGCTTCAGCAAGTTTGCATGTTCCCTTGCAAGTTAAAGGTACCTGATAAGCAAAAGAATGGCCTGCTGCTCCAGCAAGTTCGCACATTTCATTGCAAGTTAATGGTACCTGATAAGCCAAAGAATGGTCCGCCCTTGGGCCTTATCAGACAGAAGAGTGGTCTGCTGTCCAGTCTTATCAGATAAACACACCCAAGCAAGCTTTGAGACAATTGTTCTTAACACTTCAGACTCTTACAACGTGCCACGCCCTGTTTGCCCATCCTGTTTGCCATGCTCCCTGGGAGCCCATTTAAATCTCCCATGGTTGCCCCAGCAACGCCCAAGTCCCGCCTGCCTCACTCACGAGAGCGGACGGCTTTCCTTTGGCACGACGGCCCCACCAGGATCTTTATCGGGTTTCCCGGCACAGGAAACCCCCTTTTCCACCCCAATCTAGTGCCCAGTCGTAGGACTTATCGTTGCTGCCGCCACGTGCCTCGCCGACAGATAGGTAATGGAAGTCTGATATTTCCACAGGCATGATGTATTATGCAAAATATACTTACCATGAGATGGGGAACTTGAGCTCAATTCCAAATTATTTGCCCTGGATGCTTCAGCTTTTATGTTATATTATGCTAAACTGTTGACCACAGAAATTGAAGCAATGAAGTCCAAAGAAAAGATTTCAATGATCTGGAGAAAAGACAGGTTTTTTCTTATTGAAACATAATAATTTCACTTAGGAAAAAGCAAAATATGTGTTCATGCAAAACACTTTGATTAGTATTTTCTGACAGAAAATGGTTGCATTAGAAATATTTTCAACAGTAAGTAGTGTAGAGATATTAAACTAAATCCTCATCTTTTGTATTAGTATTACATCTTTGGATGATGATGTAACTTTGTACTGGGTCTATCTGGGATGGAGTTAACCTTCTCCGCAGCAGCCTGTATGATGCTTTATTTTGGTTCTGTGACTAAACCAGTGTGGATAACACACCAGTGTTTGGTCTGTGGCTGAACAGTGGTGGTACAGCATCACGGCTTTCCCTTTTTCTCACTCTGCAACCCTCCTCCCAAGTGAGTAAGCTGGGGGTGAGCAAGAAACTGTGACAGGACACAGCAGGGACCGGTGACCCAAAATGGCCAAAGGGATATCCCATACCATATGATGTCATGCTCAGTGACAAAAATGGGGTGGAGGGGTGTTTGTCTTCCAAGGTAGCCATTGCTCAGACACTGGTTAGTCATCGGTCTGCTTGTGGGAAGTGGTGAGTGATTGCCTTTGCATCACTGCTTTTTCTTTTTCCCCTTCTTTCCCTCATTTATTAAACTATCTTTATCTTGACCCAAGAATTTTTTTTCATTTTTGCTCTTTGTATTCTCCCCCATCCCATTGGGGGATGCAGTGAGTGAGCAGCTATGTGGGTGCTCAGCTCCTGGCTGGGGAGGGAACCCAACACAAATTTCCAGATCTAGTTGGGAGTTTTCCATAAAGATAATTTTACATAAACAAATAATTGCTATTTCCTGAAAACTGTAGGTCTTTAAAAATGTATTTCTTATTTTAGCATTTGTGTTGGAAAATTAAATACATTACCTAAACAGGAATATTTAATTTTACTAAACTGACTTCATTTTATTATCATTTTAGCAAAACAGTAAACCAGGTTTCCTGTCATTCCTGGAGATCGAGTCCACAATCACTCCCTCATGACAGATGTTTTGGATAAGGCTCCCTGTCCACAGCAAGAACCTGTCACTTCCATATTGCAGTCACTGTTGCATCCTGCTTCTGTATAGTAAAAGGTAGTTTAGTATTGAACAGTATTGAACAGACTTGCAAGAAATAGTTGGATCCATATCAGCCACCTTTAGATATGTGTGGTGGGTGTGACTACAGTGAACTGGTCCCTTTGGGTTCATTTTATAGTCAAATATAGAGGGGAAAAAACAAACAAACAAACAAACAAACAAACAAAAACATTTGAGGCTCTCATCCTGATGTAGATATTTAGAATAAACCAAAATAACTGCTCCCTAGCATTACCTACTTCTATCAGCTACAGAAGGAACATAAAATGACTCAGATGAAGACTAAAATTAGGCTTGATGAATCCCATCTTCATTTTTACAGGGAATTTGCATTTGGGAATGCACAGATTTTTCATTTCAATTAAAATACCAGCATTAGGTTCTTTAAAAGAATTTACATTCCACAAAATTGTTTTGAATTTGCCTCCTCCTTCCTCTTTTGAGACTAAAAAAAGGTTGAATTTTTTGTCTTCTAAAAGTTGAATTGCACTTAGTACTGTTAGTTATGGCTTCATTCTTGTACAACATCCCCCTATTGCTAATGTTTTGAGGCTGCATATAGACTCTGATGTTTCCTGGGATTCATCACTTAGACTGTGGCGGGGATCTGGCATACTTCAGTGGGCCAGAGGATGTCACAGCTCTGGGCTCTGTGGAAGGGGCCAGTGGGGACTATCCACCGCCTCAAACCAAAAGACTAAAAATGAAAATTTAAAGTCTGTAGTGCTTAAGTGAACTGAACTGTAAAACTTTAGGGTTGCACTGAATCAGTAATATCTTACATTTGTCCTTACAAAAGAAATAAACAATCCTAAAATACAATGTAGTAGTGCACAATGTGGATTTCTAACATTTATTTGAGGAATATCAGTTCATGAGTTTCTGTTTTAATTAGAATGAGGCATAAGTCTTGTATTTTATTTTGAGAGAGAGACTTTTTCATTCTCTTCATAGAAGACATTCTTTTTTAGCCCACAAGTTAGATAAGAAGCAGCATCTCAGCATGCCATGAATGATATAGAATTATATTTGAAAATAAAGCTTTTTAATTATAATTATGATCTGAGAATTAATTTTAAACTGTACTTCACAGTTGGTTTTCTTTATACAGGGAAATAATTTTGTCTTTCTGAACTTTTAGATTATTTGACTATGTCAGAGGAACACAGTTCACTCAATACTGTGCACCATAAGGAACATTAATGCCTTGCTCAATTCAATCCCTAGGTATTACAATGGTTTTGTGAAATAATTTATTTCATAACAGTCTTTATAAAACTAAATTTGAGTCTACTGCTCATGTTTAAAATACATTCCAGAACCTCAGTGCTCTAATAAATAGAAACATATTTCCCACCCTAACTTTATTTCTGGATCACTCAGTTCTTCTATTGATGACGGGTTTAGAGGTTTCCTGTCTTGTGTCCGCAGACCCCTGTGTGTCTGTGGACTACTTTGAAAGTGACTGTAAAGGGAATTGGAGAAAAGCCTGTTTATATTCCATATAAAGAATAACACCTATGTGATTTTTCTCAAATCATCAAAAATTCCTAAAGAAATGTTAGATATCTACAAACTGGAAAAGGTTGGAAAACATTGGATCAGCTGAAAAATAATTATGGTTCTCTAGTACTTACTCCACAGATATGTTTATAGGTGATAGTTATGTGCCCTTTGGGAGTTAATGTTTTAACAATTTTTTTGTCTTTTCTTGTAAAACAGGAAGTCCAAATCCCCAATCTATTTGTCTTTCTTGGACTATCTGTCTGAATTAATCTTTCTGGAGCCTAAGGATGTATCTACTCTGATGAATAAAAGAAAGACAAGGAGCAGCCCCTGGCCCTGATGCCAGGTAGAACTGATCTGCTCATGTCCACGCTGTGCCAGACACAGCCCCTCCCCGGCAGGCTGGCTGGCATACACTGGCCCTTGGCATCTTCAGGCCCAGCTAGTGCTCCTAAGATATAAAATTATTAGCACGTGTGGCAGTGGGGTAGTGGGGGTAATTTCAAAGTGCCTAAAATAATGCAAGGATTATATTGCAGTTTGCTAGGGAAAAGTTTTTATAGCATGAAAATGAGAATATAGCTTCTATGCCCTGGCGCATGGCATATGTAGGAATACTCAAAGGTACAAAACTGGTTTGGATAATATTGTAAGACTACAGAGAATTGTGTCAGGCAGACCTTGTGTGCTTATATTTATACTGCCTTATGGACACAGACCTGGATGGCATTGTCCCCTGAATGGGAATGGAGCTATCTTGTGGAAATCTTTCTGGAGTGGTCGTGGACAGATCCGGACAGTGAGAAGAGAGTTAAGCACTGTGGAGAACCAAGTCTGGCACATAAACCTGTTCCTGACTGTGTTATAGTTGGCAATGTAGATGTATACTGAATGACTAGGATATGCAATATTCCAGATGAAATCATGACTGTGATTGCTGATTCATTTCTAGTATAGTTTGGGAAAAATATGATGTTACTGGTATAGTCAAGGATTTGTCTTTATGATGACTTTGTCATGACGGTGGCTCACCATCATCCTCCAATTGACTAAATATTTAGGATTCCTTTCTCTGTCTCTCTCTCATATTCCAGATAAATTGGAATTATCCCTAATATGCAGAAGTGTCTTAGTGATAGTTACACTCTAAAACTACTGACACTCACACAGTTACTTCAAGGGACTGTATTGTGTTTCCTGGTCCTCAAATGGACTTGAGATATAGGGAATTAAAAAGAGTCTTTGAGCCTTTCATTGCTTCACTAAACCATATGTGTGGATGTTTGTTGAGATAAAGCTAACGCTGGAAACCTTCCCATTATGGTCAGATTTACAAAGTACTAATTAAAAGTTGCCAAGCAAATGTTGACAGGTTTTCACTGGGAAAAAACAAAGTATTGTGTAATCACATCACTGAGCAGGGCATATTTAATAGGAATATTAGGATGCTAAGCCAAAAAAGAGAAAAGAATTTACAATTTCAGCAGATATCAAAATTGCTGCAGCTGTTTAAGGGTGATACACAGGGCTAACTGCTTTGAACTGCTGAAGTAGATTAAATGTAATTCCGTACCCGTAAAGTTTTGTAAAGTTCAACTGATGAGATTCCAGTTTATGGCAGAAATCTATTTCATTAATCCAGTAAAACAGGCCTAGTCATAACTAGACACCCTTTATACTCCATTTACAGTCAATGAAAGGCTCTCCCAGAAAACGACTAATTTACTTGGGATCCTGTATCTCAGTCTGGAGGGGCCTGTTTCTCTCAACTGATCATAGAAGTAACCTACAGTAACTAGCCCTACAATAACTAGCCCCCAAACCTGTCTAAATTGAGGTAAATGAAGAGATAGCTGCATGGCCATACTCCCTAAACGACTTTATTTCACCATTTTTCTATATCATCCTTGTTTTCCTCTGTAAAATACATTCTGATCTTTCCGTATGTTAACAATGCTTCCAAATTAACAGTCACCAACAATCATTATTAACATACTAACTTTTTTTCTGCCAAAGGTATTTTTCAGTATTAGGAAAAAATTATTAAATAATGTTCGTCCCAAGATGTTTTTTTTAAGTAGCGCCAGTCAATCCAGGCTGCTATTTCTATATCCTGCTAAACCCATTATGTTTTGTCTTTGATACTCAGTTTCAAATTCCTTCCCATCTTCCTTTGTTTAATTATTTTCCCAATGATAATAGCTCTGTTGATTTCATCTTATTTTCTGTTTTTTTTTTTTTTCCTATATATGTGATTTTTCTTTCTTGCAAAATAGGTTCTAAAACCTGGTACATAGTTGAGGTCATGCTATTCTCTGATGATATAGCACCTTTATTATTAAAAGTTTTGTTACTGAATTCATAAATTCCTGCGTTAGTTCTTACAAAATTTTAAAGCAGAGGTTAGATCTCTGAGGTTTCTTTTTACATCTCAGCCATATTCTATTTTCAGAACCTGTCTTTATTCCTCTGTTCAACATCATTGCCCTTACTGACAAAAATTCAGATAGTTTTGAGACTTTAGATTAAGTTTAATAGCAATCTTCTTTATATACCCTGTTCCAGTGTTGACCACCTTCACTGTAAAAAAAAAAAAAAGAGAGAGACAGAGGGGAAAAAAAAGAGTTTTTAATGTTTAAAAGGATTTTTTTGTATTTCAGTTTGTGCCCATTGCCTCATGTCTGTTCACTGGGCATCACTGAGAAGACTCTGGCTCCATCTTCTTCACTCCTCCCATCAAGTATTTATATACCTTGACACAGTCCCTCTCAGCCTTCTCTTCTCCAGACTGAACAGTCCTTAGCCTCTCCTCATATGACAGATGCTCCAAACCCTTCATCACCTTTGAGATCCTTTTCTGGACTTGCTGCAGTAACTCCATGTCTCTCTTGTACTGGGCAGTCCAGCACTGGGCACAGCATTCCAGAGGTGTCTCACCGGAGCTGAAGAGAGGGGATGGATCACCACCCTTGACCTGCTGGAAACACTCTGTCTAATGCAGCCCAGGATACTGTTAGCCTTCTTTGCTGTGAGGGCATATTTCTGGCTCATGTTTAACTTGTCATCCATCAGCTGCTTTCCAGCCATTTGGACCAAACCTGGGCCTGGTACCTGGGGTTATTCCTTCCCAGGTGCAGGACTTTGCATTTCCCGGTGTTGAATTTCATGAGGTTCCTGTTGGCCCATTTCTTCAGCCTATTGAGGTATCTTTGAATGGCAGCACAGCCATATGGTGTATCAGCCACTGCTCCCAGTTTTGTAACATCTGCAAATGTGTTGCAATCGAACAGAATTGGCTTTGGTATTGAGCCCTGGCACACACAACTAGTGACTGGCCTCCAGCTGGACTTGATGTGGCTGATCACAACCCTCTGAGCCTGGCAGTTGAGCCACTTTTCAATCTACCCCACTGCCCACTTATCTAGTCTGTATTTCATCAGTTTGGTCGTGAGGATTTTATGGGAGACAGTGTCAAAATCTGAAGTCAACATAAACAAGATCTGTTAATCTGCTGAGCCAGTCATCTCTTTGCAGTAGGCTACCAGGTTGTTCAGGTATGAGTTCCCCTTTGGAAATCCATGTTGACTACTCTCAATCAGCTTATTTTCCTTGATATGATTGGAAATGTATTTTCGGACTATTTGCTTTCTCACTTCCCAGGGATTGAGGTGAGGCTAACTGGCCTGTAGTTTCCCTGATCGTCATTCTTGCCTTACTTGATCGGTTTGGTTTTTTCCATTGCCCAAGAACCTCTTGTGGTTGCCATGATCTTTCCAAGATAATTGAGAGTGGCCTTGCAATGACATTTTCCAGGTCCATCAACACTGATGGGTGCTCAGGCCCATGAATTTGTGTATGTTCAGTTTCTTTAAATATTCCCCAATCTGTTCCTTCTCTACTGAGGGTAACTCTTCCTTGCTCCAGACGTTCCCATGGATTTCAGGAACCTGGGATTCCCAAAGATGAGTCTTAGCAGTAAAGACCAAGGTCTTTTCCAGACCTTTTTCTCTGTCACCAGGTTCCCTGCCCTGTTCAGCAGCAGGCTGATGTTACTCCTGCTCTTCCTTTTGCTGCTGATGTACCTCTTGAAGCCTTGCCAGTTACAACTCCAAATGAGTTTTGGCTTTCTTAACCACAACCTTGCACACTTGGACAGTGTCTTTATACTCTTTCTGTGTTACCTGACCCTGCTTCCACCTCTCATATGCTTCCTTTTTTTACATTTGAACGCAGTCAATACATGCAAGGCTCAATCCATGTTCATCCATGCAAGCATCCTGTCACCTTTACTTGATTTCCCACACATTGAGATGAACCATTCACAAGCTTGGAGAAAGTGACCCTTGAAAATCAAATAGCTCTCCTGGACCCCTCTTTTGCCTTGTTTCTTCCTTTCAGGATCACAAACACCACCATCTCTCTGTGGCCAAGACTTCTCCCAGCCTTCACATTCCTGACCAGTTCATCATTTGTTATAACTCTGAGATCCAGCAAAGCACCTCCCTTCATCAACTTCTCGATCACCTGTGCCAGGAAATTGTCATCAGTGTACTCCAGAAACCTCCCAGATTGTTTGAGCTCTGCTGTGTTGTCCTTCCTGCAGATATTGGTGTTAAGTTCCTCATGAGGGCCAGGACCTATGAATATGAGGCTTCTTCCAGTTGCCTGAAGAAAGCCTAATCTACTTCTTCTTCATCAGACAGTCACCCAATGTGATCTGCCTCCTCATCCCAGCCCATAAGCTCTAGAGCTCCAGGCTTTCTAGCTGCTCCCTCACATAAAGGGCAACCCACCTTCCCAGGCTGTCCTTCCTAAAGACCTTGTATCCATCCATTGCAGTGATCGAGCTGTGTGAGTTATCCCATGTCTCCATGATTGCAATGAGATTGCAGCCCTGCAATTGCACACAGACCTCTAATCCTTCCTGTTTGTTCCTCATGCTGCGAGCATTTGGGTACAGGCAGTTCAAAGATACACCCACTTATGCTGATTTCCCAGAAAGGGTATGAGAGCTTCCCCCATCACAATGTCCTCTTGCTACTTCTTATTTGTGTGTGTAGACTTGAAGTGGCCTCCCTTCAGCCCTGTTTTGTTGATTAGAATCATAGAATGTCCTGAGTTGGAAGGGACCCACAAGGATCATCGAGTCCAACTCCTGTCCCTCCATAGGACAACACCAAAAATCACACCATAGGTCTGAGAGCATTGTCCAAATGCTTCTTGAATGTTGTCAGGCTTGGAGCCATGATTACCTCCCAGGGGAGCTTGTTCCAGTGCTCCACCACCCTCTGGGTGAAGAACATTTTCCTAATATCCAGCCTAAACCTCCCCTGGCATATCTTCCTTATGTTCCCTCAGTTTCTATCATTGGTTGTCAGGGAGAAGAAATCAGCGCCTGCCCCTCTACCTTCCCTTGTGAGGAAGCTGTAGACCACGATGAGGTCTCCCCTCAGTCTCCTCTTCTCCAAGCTGAACAGACCAAGTGACTTCAGCCGCTCCTCATACGGCTTCCCCTCTAAACCCATCACCATCTTTGTGGCTCTCCTCTGGACACTCTCTCGTAGCTTTGTATCCTTTTTATACTGTGGCGCCCAAAACTGGGCACAGTACTCAAGATGAGGCCGCACCAGTGCAGAGTAGAACGGGACCATCACCTCCCTTGGCCAGCTAGCAATACAGTGCTTGATGCACCCCACAACACGGTTGGCCCTCCTGGCTGCCAGGGCACACTGTTGGCTCATGTTCCACTTGCTGTCGACCAGAACCTCTGGATCCCTCTCCATGAGGCTGCTCTCCAGCCTCTCGTTCCCCAGTCTGTATGTACATCCAGGGTTGCCATGTTCAAGGTGCAAAATCCGGCACTTGCCCTTGTTATACTTCATACGGTTGGTGATTATCCAGCTCTCTGATTTGTCCACATCTCTCTGCAGGGCCTTTCTGCCCTTGAGAGTGTTAACAGCTCCTCCCAATTTTGTGTCATTGGCAAACTTTGATAACAAACCTTCAAGTCCTGCATCCAAGTCATTTACGAAGATATTAAAGAGCACTGGCCCCAAGATGGATCCCTGCAGAACCCCGCTAGTGACTGGTCACCAGCCCAATGTAACCCCATTTACTATAACCCTTTGAGCCTGACCCGTCAGCCAATTGCACACCCATTGCATTATGTGTTTATCCAGCTGTATGCTGGACATTTTGTCCAGGAGGATACTGTGAGAGACAGTATTGACGGCTTTACTGAAGTCCAAAAAGATTACATCAACTGGCTTCCCTTGGTCAACTAGGTGGGTAACCTTGCCATAGAAGGAAATTAAGTTTGTCAAGCAGGACTTTCCCCTCATGAACCTGTGCTGGCTGGGACCAATGACTGCATTATCTTTCAGGTGTTTTTCAATAACTCCCAGAACAATCTTCTCCATGATTTTGCCAGGCACAGAGGTGAGACTGACAGGCCTGTAGTTACCAGGGTAACTGCACAGTCTCTCTTGTCCACATCTTGATCTTCTCTAATTCCAGCTTCCAGACACTATTATGCCCCTTTTTTTCTATCAAGTCTTTTCTCCACAGAAGTACTATTGAATATAAGAAGCTTCTTTTTAAATAGCAGAACCTTATCCAAATTTGAAATAACTGTTGTTAAGGTATTAACTAGGACAGTAGTCAGTCTGAAATTATTCTTTCAAAATTGCGGAGAGATCCTATGTGTTCCATTAGACAATTATTTACCCAAGTTGTACTTCACCACAGCTGCTTATTAACGTATAATGGTGGTTCTTTTGCTGGGGGTTATTAAAAGCAGTATTAGCCATATGTGCTTACATTTAAAAAAAAATAATGCTGTGCTTCTTTTCATTTTGAATTCATTCCTAAGTGCATCATTAGCATTCAGAAGGAATTATAACAAGATAATGACTGGAAAATAACCTTTCTAATGATTGCTCTTAAATTTTGAAAAATGATACATAGGCAATAAAGACTTTAAAAACCTCCTTCATTGTATATCTTTGTGAATACATATATACATATAGGCCTCTTTAGGAAAGATCTCCTTAGGAATGTGTGCTTTACCTGATGAGGAACAAAGCTCATTACCGCTAGAGTAATCAATAACCCCTGCTAATGTGTTCAGCTGGCGACATAGACTAGATCAATAAAACCTGCCACATGCTTTTGTTTTAGGAAATGAAACCTTTTAGTTCTTAATTAAGGGAGAGACCTCACATCCTTAATGATGTTTGCAATGACTGTTGCCACAGAGGACAAGGAGAACCAAGTCTGAGGTTTGCTCTAAAAGACTTTGACAAAGTAATAAGAGAGTTGAGCCAAAACTGATCTAAATTTGTTTAATTTATTTTAATGCAGGAAGACTGGGGAAAAATTGTTCAAGAAGAAGGAGAAATATTCTGATGAATTACTGTGGTTATCAGAGGAAATAACACTTCCATTAGTACAATGTGTGGGTCTGAAATCTGGCAACAAAGGTTGCAGAATCCAACCATGCAGGAGTGCTTTGTGTGGTACTGATTGTAGGTCTTTAAGGCATGGCCACTGTAAAATGTAAGTTATTATTTTTAGCTTCATCTCTGTTATTATTCTTCTGACTTCTGTATAATTCTACAGACTAGTGCATTTTCTACAAGGCAGTTAAGCTAGGGAAAAGCACATGTGGAGTGGAGAACACGAACAAACTAACAATAATGACTGCGCTGAAAATGGCTCAGCTATGTACTACTAATAAAAGCATAAACATATGAGAGGGAATGAATTACTTTAAATGTTTAATAAAATATCTTATTTGCATAATACATGAAAGATGTAAACGGCCTTGTACACATGGGTCTCGATGATAACATTATTGTCTTTTCCAATGCTAGTATGTTGGAAAACAACTCAAATCAGAGGCTTATATAACTGCAACTAACCCCTTCATGCTCAACATATTTTCTATGGTAGATTTGTGCAATGAAGTCTTAAAGATTCAAATGTGGTTTAAGAGCAGCATATCTAAGGGTTCAGATTTGCAAAGCGTTAAACCTTCACAGAAAGTGACTAACAGTTCACCTAAGAAGGTGTGGGGATATGGAAGGCAACACAGGAGAGATCAAAAGGAGAATTGCTATGCATTTGCATAGCAACCTAACAATGCCAAAGCTTCCATTATCAGTAACCCTACAAATGAAAATCTATATGCCTAATTTTACTCACATGAATGATCATTGGCAGGACCAAGCTCAAAGATCATCATTATTAACTGAGAAATAAAAGGCTCTAAAAGCACAATGATTGACTCCCCTTTCATTTGCACAGTACAAGTCACCACTAAATGTGCCGAAAGCAGTCGTATTATAGTAGTTTAAAACTAAGAAATTAAATTTAGGCTAGGTGTACATACAGGGAACAGTGTGATGCAGAGGAGATCACGATAGTTAAAGAGGTAAAGAATTTATGTTTCATGCACAAAAAAGGTATGAAGCATGCAATTTCTCAAAGTAATTTTTTTTTTAATACACATTGCAGTGCTTTGAGAACAACACTTGCATCGTGAAATGCAAAATCTGGCATGTATAAGACCTGAACTTTGTACAGCAAATGATTGAGGTTCACTTTGTTTTGTTTTGTGGTGGGTTTTGGGATGTGTTTTTTTTTGTTTTGGGTTTGGATTGAGGGGTTTTTTTTGTTTTTTTTGTTTTGGGTTTAGTTTTTTTGGGGGGGGGTCGTTGTGGCAATGATAGTGGAGCAGTTCTGGCTGAATAAAAACAACCAACCAAGCCAGTATTTTAGATTGTCAAACAACATTTTTTTTCAGTGATGAAACATTTGTTTCATTTTTTTCAATTTGGCATTCCTTTTTAGTCTTAAACAAATTATGAAACCAAGAACTGCAACTAAAATTTTAATTTTATGATTCCATATGTTGTAAGTGCTTGTTCTGGTGAATAAACTATTCGCTTGGAAAAAGACATATCTGTACTTATCACTAAAAAAAGCACAGTGGATAGTTTCACAACATTTCTTACCTATCTCTAGCCAGCTTCAAATGTGGACATCTAAAGTTGACTCAATAGCTTAAATGTAGGTATTGGCTGCTTTTCAGTTTCCTTACAATATCTGAGATATCAAAATACAGCTTGCATCTGACAGAAGACCAAGGGTAAACCTCTTGCCTTTCTGGTTGGATATCACATGGAATACTGTCATGGTTTAACCCCAGGCAGCAACTAAACACCACACAGCTGCTTGCTCACCGTACCCCCCACCAGTGGGGTGGGGGAGAGAATTGGAAGGGTAAGAGTAAGAAAACTCGTGGGTTGAGATAAAGACAGTTTAATAGGTAAAGCAAAAGCCATGCACACAAGCAACGCAAAACAAGGAATTCATTCACTACTTCCCATCAGCAGGCAGGTGTTCAGCCATCTCCAGGAAAGCAGGGCTCCATCACGCATAATAGTTACTTGGGAAGACAAAACGCCATCACTTCGAATGTCCCCCTCTTCCTTCTTCTTCCCCCAGCTTTTGTTGATGAACATGATGTCATATGTTATGGAATATCCCTTTGGTCAGTTGGGGTCAGCTGTCCCAGCTGTGTCTCCTCCCAGCTTCTTGTGCACCCCCAGCCTACTCACCGGTGCAGTGGTGTGAGAAGCATAAAAGGCCTTGACTCTGTGTAAGCCCTGCTCAGCAGTAACAAAAACATCCCTGTGTTATCAGCACTGTTTTCATCACAAATCCAAAACATAGCCCCATACCAGCTACTATGAAGGGAATTAACTCTATCCCAGCCAAAACCAGAACATGTATCTACACTAGATGTCTAAGTGTCAACAAATGAGTTGCCTCCCAAGTCAAAACTGATTTGCTTTATAGCCAGAGGAGCAACGGAGGTGACATGAGCTGACCTTTATAGATACCTTTTGAAGATGTCTGTTAGGATGAAATGAAACATCATTGGGAAGTGCTGCTGTCTTTCTCTGATGGCAAAATAAGTTGCTTGATGATTTGCCTAGATTACATACTAAATTCTTAAAAAAATGAGTTCTACCTGCTATGAAATTAACAGCACCTCTACATGCTTTAGTAATATATTCTGTCTGAAGCCACTGAGGACCTTGCTGCTAACTAGAATGGTAGCAAGGATGGACATTTTATTAATATGAATTAAGGTACAACAATACAGTAATTATTCTCCCACACTTTCTATTTTTGAACAAGATATTTCAAGTCTCAAGTTTCTCATAATTCCAAGTATCTTTAGATGCTCATATAAGACACCGCTGACAAATAGAACATAACCTATTTTAGAAGATTATGCTATATAAAATACAAGTTTCTGAGAAAATGAAGAGGGGAAAAATAGCTCTAAGAGGCTATATTTCAACCAGATGAGGAAGCTCAGTAAAAAAATATGATCAAAGCCATTTAATATATGTCTGCCAGAAATAATAGGTACATATTAAAATTTCCACTTTTAACTCTGGGTACAGTTGTTTGAAGATTTGCATATATCCATAGCTGTTGAACTTTTTTCTTTCTACAGATTCCATGAAACAGCTTGTAACTCAATGGAATGTGGAATAAAAAGTCAGGAGAGGAGAAAAAAAGGTGTCAGGGAGACTTTCAGGATTAAGACGTCTGTGGTGAATATTTAATTAGCCAGGGATAACAACAGGTAATTATGAAATCAAGAAAAGTTTTATTATACATCATTTTATAGTTCATGTGGGTGTGTCATAAAATTACAAGCATTTGTACTTTTAAAAAACTAACCTGGTGTTTAATGTAAATGTAATCATGCTAATGCAATTCACATTCTTTAAAGTGCACATTAGGAGAGTGGGTAATAAGGAGAGGCTTTGTAAACAAAATCACTGGGAGATACTAGATGTAGCACTACTAAAGCATGTTATCTATTGCAAAATTTGGAGGAGAGAAAAAATGACCTATAATCAGCTCTTCATTTGCCTTTTTTAATTCTCAGGTATTTTGGGATTACGTTTTTCTTTTATTGTTCCTTGATTTGTAAGTTCTCCAAGTAGAAGCACTAGCCTAGTCAGAGCTCTTCTCCACCTTGCAGAGGACTTGGATATGTAAGTCCAGGAGAAGGAGTGAGTGAACAGAGGGGGTGAGGATATGTTCATACCGTTTCACTTTAATTCAGCTGGCTAAGTGGAAGGAGATGATCTCCTTCTCTAAACTGCCTCTGACAGAAGCTCTGGTGACTCCAGGGGGAACCTTAGCCTATGTATGTGGGTAAAGTTATATAACATAGTTACATGTAAAGTTATAATACCGTCAGTGGAAACTGAAAGGTGATTAGGTGCCTAAGGTTAGTTGTTACATCAATGTCTAAACCCAGGTTGCCAGTGGCTTCTAGGGTACTACAGGGTTTCCAAGATATTCACACAGGATGGCAAATATGATCTCCTGGTGAGCAGCAGCTAGAGGGCATGGGGAATACCCTATACCCTCTAAAAAGGCACAAACAGCCTACATTTAGACAAATGAATCCCACCAGTGTATCTATGTTCAGTTGAACTGAATAGCTTTCCATTCCCCACATATGATATTGAATAGAACTAGATGAATTATATCTGGTGCGCTCCCAGACCTAAATGTTAGTGTCTTAATCTCAAATGGGATCCTAACATCAATGCCTAAAGTCACGGGATATGACTGTAATAAGACCAACAGCCTGATGGTCTACATCAGGCAGTATGTTGCCAGCAGACCTAGGGAGGTGATCCTTCCCCCCTGCTCAGCCTGGAGTGCTGTGTCCAGTGCTGGACTTCCAGTACAAGAGAGACACGCACTTGGTGGTGAATGGAGTCAAATCCAGTTGGCGACCGGTCACAAGCGGTGTTCCCCAGGGCTCAGTATTGGGGCCGGTCCTGTTTAATATCTTTATCGATGATCTGGATGAGGGGATTGAGTGCACCCTCAGTAAGTTTGCAGATGACACCAAGTTGGGTGGAAGTGTTGATCTGCTGGAGGGTAGGAAGGCCCTGCAGAGGGACCTGGACAGGCTGGATTGTTGGGCCATGGCCAACTGTATGAGGTTCAACAAGGCCAAGTGCTGGGTCCTGCACTTGGGTCACAACAACTCCAGGCAACGCTACAGGCTTGGGGAGGAGTGGCTGGAGAGCAGCCTGGCTGAAAAGGACCTGGGGGTGTTGGCTGATAGCTGCTCAAACATGAGCCAGCAGTGTGCCCAGGTGGCCAAGAGGGCCAATGGCATCCTGGCTTCTATCAGGAATAGCGTGGCCAGCAGGACCAGGGAGGTGATAGTGCCCCTGTACTCAGCACTGGTGAAGCCACACCTCGAGTACTGTGTTCAGTTTTGGTCCCCTCACTACAAGAAGGATGTTGAGGTGCTGGAGCGTGTCCAAAGAAGGGCAACAAAGTTGGTGAAGGGTCTAGAGAATAACACTTACGAGGAGCGGCTGAGGGAGCTGGGGTTGTTTAGTTTGGAGAAGAGGAGGCTGAGGGGAGACCTTATTGCCCTCTACAACTACCTGAAAGGAGGTTGTAGTGAGGTGGGGGTCAGTCTCTTCTCCCTCAACGCTAATGCGCTCAAACACTACCATAAGTCCTCATAAAAACATAAGAATGTTATATTTAGCCACATCAAAGATCCATAAAATTCAGCAGTCTGTGTTCAATAGTAATAGAAAGCTGGGTAAAGCATATACGGTACCTTTCCTTAATAGTCTCCCATTATACCATTCATACCCCAAATTATTACCGATTACTCCATTATTTATATATAACATGTTCTAAATCTAGAAAGTGCTGTATAAACAAAAAATAGTAAATAAATATCTTTACTTAATACTTGTGAAAGAAAATGATCCAACAAAATTAACCTGCAGAAAGAGGTTTTGGTGTAGCTTCAGTTTTGCTTTGCTAAATCTTTGCTCATATGCCTTCACTGTGTTGTTCCTGTACAAATATAATCTTGAAGCAGTGACTACAAATATATTTTTCACTCCTTTGTGATGTGGAACTTGGTTCTAACAAGCTTTTCTTCACAGGTGTATGTGGGGCAGGCAGTGAGATTTAAGGTGGCGGTATAACTTCTCTTGCTCAAAGACTCTCCACAGACTCTCCACTGAAATCCTTTAGCTTCTATCCCATTAGCTTCAATCCCATTGCATTTAAGATTATGTTGTAAATAGCTGAATGACGAGGAAAACAAGTTCATTTTATGGCTACATCCCCAACTTCAATTTCAGTTCAAAAAGTGTAAATTATATTTCCAAACTGATACCTTGTTTTTCAACTTAAGACAGAGCCAGTAATTTTGTAAAGAGTGGTTGGTATTTTCCCTCTATGATATTGTAATCAAAACTCTTTCTAGGGCAAGACCTTCCAGCATTAAGCTTAGAAAGATTTTTTTAATTTTTATAGCTGACTCATAAACCCTGAAAAATGGATCTTATAATGGAAATGCTGACATAACATTAACCATAGCAGCAAGAACAGCATCACAGTAATTTATTTACATGTTGCTTTTCAATTACTTTGCATGCTATTGTTATTATTTTTATGGCAAGTATTATTTTTCACAAGTTTCTGATTTGCAATTTTATACTGCAATCTTTACAGTTGGCTGGGGTCTTCTTACAAATTAATTACACTGTTCAAGGAAATTGCTTAGGCCTAGAAAACTGACACAATTTATTACTGTTTCCAAAGGAAAAACTTAATGTCTTCACTACAGTATGGGACCAGTCCTATTGTAGTTGTCTCTATAGTGGTAAGCATAATAACACAAATAATAATGTAATAATAATTCTTAAAAATCATCAGCAGACATCTGTTCCAGTCAGAAAAGATTGCTGGCCTAATTCTCTTCTCATTTCTAAAGATTTAATATTGGTACAACTCCAATTTCTGTGAATTTATCACAGATAGTACCACTTAGAAGAGCTAAACCTATCTCTTTTCTAATGGAATGAACTGAAATCTGAAGGAATATATATAAACCACAGAATTAAAGCTCGAGATTTATGGGGAAGGAGAGGACAAGGATTTTATTCATAACAGAATTATAAGAAGAATAATTAGACTACGGTGTCTGTATACTATTAACACAGAAGTACAAGGAGGTACATCGAGTCTTAATTCATGATCAAAATGATGACTTAACTGTCATCACAGAGGTTTTGTGGGATATACTGCACATCTGACACAGATATAGAAGAATACAATTTGTTCAGGGAGACAAGCAAGGAAAAAAGGCAGGAAATGTGTTTTATATCGAAGGTGTAAATATTAATTTAGATGCTACTTGAGAACAGACTGATTGAAAATCTGTGACTAATGTTAAAAGGGAAAAAGAAAAGGGAACTGCTATGGCTGGGGATTACTCCAAGCCACCAAATACGTACAATGAGTAAAACCCAGGAAAGAAGTCTTTTTATGACTAATAGAAGAATGAGAATAGTGTGTAACTGGTAATAATGGGAATATTTAGCTATCAATAGGCCTGTTAAGAGCAAGGAAAAGGAAAATGAACTGTTGAGGAAGATTTCAGAATTAGTTAAGAAGTTGTTTAAACAGAAGGTGGAGACATCCATGAGACAGGCAAGCTCTTCTGTACTGATTCTATAAAAATGGGAAGAAGTTGCTGAAATGAAGATGAGAGTGACAACATTATGATATGATCCTTAACAAAACATTGGACAGAGAATAGCAAAGTCAGAGCAAGGGGCTCTAAGGAAAAAAACCTCAGAACTGGTAAGGAAGGAAAGTATATCTATTTTAAAAAAAAAAAAAAAAGTACAGGAGAGCTGATAGCTTTTAAAAGAAATAAGAGCTAATTATTCCCTTTCAGATGGTGGCTAGGGGAAGCAGCAATAGATTAACTCCGCTAAATCAAATTATCTTCACTGTCCTTAAATTCAACAGGAAAATTCACAAAATGCTAATGTGACTAAATACTGAGAGTTAGTATTAAGGGAAGCATTTGCATGGGACTGTAGGCCTCGATGAGAAAAGCAATGCAATTATGGAGGGATTTCTGAAAAAACACCACACTATAAGTTCATTAATACTACGAGGAAGGAAGGTGTTGGTTTGCTAGCGAGTGGAGAAGAATTTGGTGTGCTAACAAATCAAATGTGTTTGCAGCCTTGTTTGTATTATTGCTACTGGAAAGATATGACACATATCCCAAATCTGACCATGGACTTGGAGGAGCTTAGATTTCCATGTGCTCCATTGCATTGCATTTCACTTCAGTCATAAGGCGAAATAAAAAAAGGACTTCTCCAATGAAATGCAAGAAGTACAAAATATGAAGTCTGTTTATTACACAGAGCGCTACTCTGTAAGTGTCAGGTGCCAATGTCACTACTCATTACGTTATTTATTTCAGACTTTATCCACTAAAAACTAATACAGAAATCTAATAGTGAAAAAGAAATAGTGCAACACTTTCTACACTCTTGTGTCAACTATATGAGGTAAGCTATTCTGATTTATAGCACTGAAGCAGTATGAGAGAGTACTTGATTTTTTCTTGGTTGATCGGTTTCCTTCCCCCTGATTCATCTTACCTGATGCTTCATGGTGTTACAGAACATGTCAAAATATCCCTCTTCAGTTTTGAGATCTTCTTACTTTATCTATATTATTAGTACTATCTGTCCTATGGTGATATTCAGAAGTTGAAGAAATTACAGTATAAGTAGACAAGACAGCAAAGAGTGCAAGAAAGACTTGCAGCATTCCTCTGAAGTACGTGTTTTTTACTCATACTGCCTATCCACACTGACTGTCTACTGCAGCTGTGCCAGGGGATGAATAAAGCAAGCACAGAAGAAATAGTCATCTTGACATGCAGAGGAGGGTTTCAGAGACTTAGTAGCACCAATCCATAATTATCTATGCAGAGGGGAGATAGTATATATTACATGCATAAACTTGTAATTGTATTTCATCAGGCATTCCCAGGTACTGCCTGATAAGGGGTATATCTGGATACATCAATCTAGTAAGGTTAGAAGAAAACAATCTCTCTGCTATGCCCGTATTATCTTAAAAGAGCAATGACTGTTTCTCCTCTTTGCTCACCTCATTGATATGTAGTTTTGTATACCGCGTACTGCTGTCAACTCCCTGGATGCATGCTAGCCTCTGCCTGCTTTATTTATTTGAAGTATAACTCACCTTCTGCAGTGAGATCCTACTTTACATACATTCATTTTGACAACGCAGGCATTCCAAGGGGACATCTCTAAGATTTTCTCAGTAGCTAGATTATGTCTCCTAGGCAGACAGAAGTGCTACCAGAAGGGTTTTAGATCCTGATCCAAAGCTCACAGGAACGCCCGCTCTCTTCCACTGACTTTGAAGGATTTTGAATCAGGCCCATCATTAGTTAAGTTATGTGACAAAAAGCTGGTCTCCACACAAAAAGGAGCCCTGAGGGGCAATGGCAGATAGGGACCCCCAGTAACACCCTGACTTGGCTGCTCCCAGGGCACTGTAGGAGAGCAATGAGCCCCTCGAAGGCTTATTCCCACTCCATAAGATCCCAGGGAACAAGAGCAAGGAGGAGACCCAGTGACCCTGCCACAGATTTGAGCCTCAACAAGTCCCTGCAGGGCTCTCCCAGGGAAAACTCAGCCCATGGGCCAGGGGACACCTGTCACCACGAGCCAACATAAGAGGGTCCCCATCACCCCACAAACTGAGTGGTCACTGCCATCAAGGGGATGGGGTTCAGTATGGGGTGCAGGGGAAGGGCATTCCAGGATTTCACAGGATTTGCTATGGGATGTTTTAGGGACGAACCAAGGGTAGGGAAAGGGAGGAATCAAGGTGGTTTAGGGAGGAACAAATGGGAAAATAGAATGATAAATGGATAGAGGAACTGGTTGTGTGCAAGCAGGGGCTGGTCAGTGCACCTGCTTGACCATGCTCTGCGCCTCACCAGCGCAATGTGTCCTGGCTTCCACCAAAACCCATTTCTAGCTATTTTCCTGAGTGAGGGTCTCTCTGTCCTGTGTGCAGAGTTGTGTGTGTGGGTCTCAGTGAGAGCCCCTGGGGCTGGGACAGAGGGGTCCATGTGTCAATGGTGCCAGCAACTGGTGTGACTATGGGTGTGATTGTTAGTGAAGATCCTTTCAGATGAGCTAGAGAATAGGTGATGTGGGCTGGGTACCAGGGGGAGGATGTGTGTCTCTCAGGGTGAGACCACAGGAGGAGCTGGCAGCTGGAGGGACCAGGGGTCCAGGCCAACTACTGGAGAGACTGTGGGGTCTGGGGGTAGACTGGGAGACCTACTTGTGTGTGTATGTGTATATATGCAAGAGTGTCTGTACCTGCAGCTAAAGTGGGTCTGTGGCCTCGAGGGTTTGTATGTCCATGTGCCAGCAGCTGGGGAGACTGGGATCCAGGAGCAGCTACTGGGCAGACTGACTGTCTGAGCCCAGCTACTGGAGCTGTCCACATTGTACATAGGTATATATATATCCCCACTAGAAGATCTTCATCTTGCTTAGCTAGAAAAGGGAGCAGAATAAGGCTCGTGGTGCTGTTGGTGTTTGTGTGAGCGCTCTCTTTGTCTGTGTTGATCTGTGTGGCTGGCTGTGAAAATATGTATGTGGGTGGTGCATACATGTGCTCCATGGGCATGTGTTTATTGGGAATACAAGCCCAGCCTGGCTGCTAGTTGGACCTGGGGGTGTGGAGCTGTCACAGACTCACCCCTGGCTTCTGCATTCAGCAACTTCCTAATATCTATAAATCAAGGATTTCATTAATTTACCCAAACCAAGTGCTGCATATCAAGGCAAGGAGCCTTACTTGGTTCTGTATTCCTTGAAACAGTCTTAGTGCATACAAACAATTAATGACATATATAAAATATAGTCACATTAAAATGAAGATTAGGTTTATGTGTCTCTTTTCTCTGTTTGTATGTATTTACATAGAGTGTAGACTTAAACTACAACCCACATTATTTAAAGAAAGGCCTAAGCTATAACTAGATTTTCCAGGGAGATCATGGCTAAGAAGTTTAGCAGCTCAGTTCCTAAATCTATTATAACGTACAGCTAAAATCCTAGAGTCAGAATCCTTGGTTATTCTTCTGCAACCAATGGCCATTTTCCCAGCACCAGATCTTCTGTTGTTTTTCTTCTCTCTTTTTTATGACTTTCTTCTTGAGGGATGCTGAGTGAAAATAAAAGTGTTAAGGGGAAACAAAAAAAAAAAAACAAAAAAAACCCGCATGCTGCTCAATGTTTGAATACCCTTTAACAAGTTGCTATAGAAACAACCTTCCCATTGATAAGATAAAAATCATTGAATTCAGAAGACTTTTCTTTGTAAAGTCAAATTCCATGTAAATATTCAAATTCTATGAAGATCAAGTGTAGTCTAAAATTGTATTTTTCACAGTTCAAGACAATTCACACTCAAAATACCCAATAATCCAATGTCATAGCCTGAGTGCCATGTCTTAGAGATAAGCAATGGTTGTTGTATACCAGCACTCTTCTCCCCATCAGAAACTCTCTAGTGAGGGAAAGGAAAGGAGGCACTTCAAATTCACAGTTTTAAAAACTTTGATGACATGTTTGGCATTTCATCTCTCAGCTAAATAAGAGTTCAGTTACCTTCATGGTCTACGAAGCTTTCTGAAAATTAAGATCCTTTCTTTGTTCCATGGAGGTCCACTGAAAAGGGTCTTACTGGTATTAAAGGATTTTGTCATGGCTTGTAATGGCAGTGTACAGGTAGTGGGAAATATTTATGTGGAGAAAGACAAACATAAACTTCAGGGAAAATAACCCCCTTTCCAAAATAAAACAAAAAAGAACAAGAGAAATCCACCAGACGATCAAGCTGAGGAGGAGCTAGAACAACAGAAACCATAAGATCACACTGGTCCTTGAGTCTGCTGTGTATTTGGTAGTGGGTTCTCTTTCTTTATTCACACTTGGAAAAGCAACCAGCATGAAGCATTAACAGGCAGATCATCAATGCCACTGCTTTGCTTTTATCTGGCACATTTGTTGCCAACTACTTTGCTTGTTTGTGTGTAGTTTATCACAAAGAATAATTTCAGATAGACATTCAGAGTTCATTTGCAAAATATCTTTCTTCTGCTCTAGTGATTTTTTGGGACTATGAATCTCTGCCTTTCTCTAAAATTACTTCCTTTCATGATTATTTCCATGACTTATAAATATCTTAACACCATCCAGATCTTTGCCAACATTGGTTCTTATACTTTCTGAGTAAGTCAACCTTTGACTGCAATGTAAAATCTAAAACATGCTATTAAGCAATACAATGCACACAGTGACCAGATCTACTTGTCATATACTGCATTGTGATTACTGACTGCACGTAGCAAGAGAGACCTTAAAACCAACAGAGCATCTCAAAAAATCTAAAGACATCTCTAAGACTTTTTGTCTGGTCTTTTCCAGTTATTTTCAACATTTCAGTGAGAACAAAAGAAACTCTACATAATTTCATTTAGAGATATTTTCTTCCCACTTGTAGAGATAATTTGCTGATTATTTCCTTATAATTTCAGGGTAGATTCTGAAAATATCTTATTCTTTACTCTGTTTCACAGAAATCAAGGCACTGTTCAATAAGAATGAGGTTATCAGGAACTGGCCCTTCTGGAGAAAACCTTGGGCAAAAAATGTGTTCACACAAAACATTCATTAAATGACTGTGAATAATGAAGAAATTAATAGAAATTGCCGTCTATTCACAGACAATTCAGTAACGGGTTGGATTTGACAAACTGTTTGCTACAAATAGTTCACACCATCAGTGCATATAATCTCTCCAGCTGTATGCATATTTTGGATTAATAGAGAGATCTTTCAGACCCATTTTTCCCCTACATCATCCGTTTGTTTTGTTCTGTTTGTACAGTTTGCACAAAATTGCTCAGCTTGTGGTCTATAGCCAGCAATTAACACCACTTAACAGCTGTTAAATAGGGTAATCGCCTGTTGTTATCCTCATGTAGCTCAATTCAGGCACTGATTGCTCTCAGTGCACCATTCATAAACCCAAACACCAAAACACCAGGTATGATCTGCTGAAGATGGTCTGATATGAAATGGGCTTTCCTTTGCCCTGCAATGATCAGTTCGACTGATGACTAACACCTACTGAGTGGAAGCACATGGGAGCACTGGGAAGGATTTCCTCTCCTGGAAATGAGGGGATAGTGAGTTGGTCAGGTTCGGTGGATAAGAGGCATTGCAGGTAAAATCACAGAGAGCAACTAGCGCCAGTGTGAATGGAGAAGGAAATAAATTATGAAGCACAGCATCCTGTGTGATGCCCACATCACTCCCGAATGGATGGTAGACATTTTTATGCAGGTGAAACAGAAATATTTTTCCTATGAAAATTGACTGCTTAAAATCAAAAGAATGATAGTAGTGGAAATAAATGGAATGAAATTAATTAATTATTAAATTAACAGAATTGAGTCATGTGATTTTGTTATGTTATTTACCTATGGAATATATTTAATCTGCTTTTTTTGGTGAAGTATTCTTGAAGGACCAGTAATCAATAATGTGAGTATATTTCAAATATATGCACATCATCTCTTGGCCTGCAGCTACACATAGAAAAGAAATATGCTTCCTAATACATATGAAATATGCTTTCTAATTAATGGGGAACTTACAAGGGCAGCAGTCGGAAGCAGAAGAGGTGTTTTTTATTCACTGTACATATCTCTTTGCAGCATATTGAGAGTAGTTCTAGAATAAGTAATGTAAAGTGAATCATGATGTCTTGAATTTACCTCAGATATCCTCTATGGCCCTTGTGCTGGTTACTTATGCTGGATACTTTAGAAACAGTCATTGATTTCAGGTTAACAATGACTTGTAACTCCCAAAGAGTTGGATAAGAACTCTAGGCCTTCCATACCACTGGAAGTTAGTTTTCTCCATGTACTTCAAGCCAAGCACATGCAAATGGAAATTAAAAAAAATGGTTATTTCACTGAAAATAAAACTAAGAATCTCCCTGTGCTTCCTATGTATTAAATCATACACTTGAAAAATAATAGGTGTATTGGAAGGAACCAATTTTTGATTGTCTGTAAAGTGTTGAAGTAGGATATTATTCAACTTTTCCTTCAAGACAATTTAAATGTTTTAGGTAAAGATCCAGGTAAAGATCCAGACTGGAGGGTTGAGGTTTATTGACTCTGGTATGAGCTAACACTGAAAAGAAAACAGAAAAGATTTTGTTTACATTGATAACTGGTTTTCTTTATTACTTTTCTGTTAATCTGACATGGTTGTTTGAATGCTATTTGCATGTGTGTACATGTGGTAGGTTCAAGCATCAGTTTCAGGAGCTATAACCTTTGCATATAATTCATATAAAAAAAAAAAAACAAAACAATCCCAAACTAACAACACAAGAAACCCTAGCAAAACCAAAAACCCAATATCGAACATGAAGCAACACAGATAGCTGGCAAGTTCAAATTCACAAATATTGAGTAAAATTGAAATGCATCTGTTACAGGTCAAACCTATTTCACTGTACAAATTTGTACTATGACTATAAGCTCGTTTCTGTTAATATGTTCTGCATCAGCAGAAGAGAAATGCAGAAGTTTAGCATGAATTCATTGTTTTGACTATGAAAATTAGATGTCTAAGCATAATGCTTCTGTCTGCAATCCTAGTTCCCAGAAGTTACAAATCTAAGCTGGGTCTTTTTGTTCCCATACAGCAAAGGGAAAGAATTACAGCTTTAATAATAGCCAGCCTGCTGATCAGACAGACCTACATGGCTCATACTCATACTAAAAAGGTCTGAAACCTAGGTTGTGTCTCATATTATGTGTGTATACATCAGAATTAGGTATATATATGAGATGGTGATCTCCAGGCTGAAACCTCTTGATGAATCTGCCTCGAGCATTTGTTTACAGATGATTCACACACCACTCTGAACACTCAAGATAGTGTTACCTATTAGTACCTCCTAGTTTGGTCATTAGAATAATCATCCAGAAAGGAGGATGGGATTTTAAAGTTCTCCCTACACAAGTAGGCTCAGCTTTAGAGCTTTATACCTCCATGAAGGCTGGGATCAGATGAGTAGTTTAGTGGCAGTTCCTCAGGATTCACAGAACACCTCCCTTGGTCCAGAAATTTCACATACACCTTCATGCCCTCATAATTCGTCATTTGCTCTTTACAACAAGCTTCAATCCTTTGCAACTTGCTGTCTCTCTGCATTTCCACAAACTCTGCAGCAATATACAGCAGGAGATAGACTCTCTCAGAGGTATCAACATAATATTGCCTAGTAAGGTGAAAATAGCAACATTCCAGCTTTTCCAGGAGCTGCCCCAGCCAAAATACACAGAAAAGCTTTCCTGAAGCTGTTACACATCACACAAGAATTTGTTGCTCCAGCCAAATGTCTAATATACCTATAGCTGTGGTTATTACATATAATCTCAAAGGGAAACATGCCAAAGATTTTCCATTAAATGGACCATCCAAAATCCCATGAAACTTCAAAGAAAAAATCCAGTACTTAACTGAGTTTTGGATAGAATATAGATTTGATATGGTAGATCTGCATGAGAAAAAGAAAAGGAAATAAAGGAAACTGTTAAAATTAATTTTCTCCTTTGTTCTTGTTCTGTTCATTCTCTCTCTTTTCTGAGTGTTTAATAAATTTTTCAGATGTTTTACAGCACTGTTTGCAATGGGTATAGGCAAGAGATAACTTTCCAAAACACTGGCCATGTTTCACACAACATCATCAGTCTATTTCATTAAGAGCATTGAAATTCAAGCAGTTATGAACAATTTGCATCCAAATGTTATTTTTATGTTTGTAATTGGCATTATTAGGCCCTCTTCCCAAGTGCATCAAATTATATTTCAGCCCAAGTAGGGCAGGATCAGGATTGAGTAGACTAGCAGTAATGTGGACTTTCTATTTCTGTTAAGAAGTACAAGGTAAAACCAGATACTGTTTAAATAATTTGTCTGACAACTGCAAATTTAGCAAAAGTGGCCAAAGGAAAAGTACAAATTACTTGTGTGAAATGCCATGTTTG
This sequence comes from Theristicus caerulescens, assembly GCA_020745775.1. Classification (NCBI taxonomy): domain Eukaryota; kingdom Metazoa; phylum Chordata; class Aves; order Pelecaniformes; family Threskiornithidae; genus Theristicus; species Theristicus caerulescens. Next base: position 119,675,905 of record CM036559.1, on the reverse strand, counting down.
TCTATGAGGGATGACTACTGGTGAGAAATAAATGACTATGTAAGCAATCAACTTTCATATTAGAAAGAACCTTTAAGATCCAGGAAGTGTCTCATTTAGAGGTTATTGATAAGCTTGATAAATCAAGAGTTTATTATATATGTAGCTGAGTTCTTCTTTTGACTAACCACTAAACAGGAAAGATTTCAAAGCACCTTTAAGTGGTTTTTTGCAAAAGATATTAGGCGAGTTCAGAACTAACATGTAGTTCTGAACAATGGTGTTTCAGTTCAAATAATAAAAAAGGTAGTTAAACCCATGCTACCTGCTAGTAAAGTATATTAAATTTTTATTAGTGTTCTTAATCTCATTCTTTCAAAACATAGAAAGATATAAATTTAAAAATCAACAATTGAAATATGTCATAGAGACCTATGTCTGCCTTGCATTACAAAAGCCTCTTTTCAGATACCATATGCAATGTGGACCATTATTCTGTGACAAATACTGACATTTCAACTGATAGCTGAACCCACCACTTTATTACGGGTTAAACCCTTCACATCTTTTATATCATGAAACAAAACTAAAGGGAATTTCCATATGGAGGGTGCCTATGAGACATAGGCAGTGTACTTCTTTCTGTAACACCTTGTGGGAAGGAGTCCTGGAGCAGATTGTGGTTAAGGTTCATTAATATTCTCTGTTACTGAAGAGCAACGGCTGCTGGCAGTTTAGCAGAAATCATGTCAGCCACTGACACTCTTCTGGCCTTGAGATGTATAAATCAGTTACTGCTGTCTTATTTCCATAGCAAGTGAGCAGATGTAGGATGGGATGGTAGGGGTATGCTTTCACTTACTTACTTTTGGTTGACAGGCATGCTAGCTTCTGGAACTTTTGTTTTCTAGCTACCTTTTCTTATTCTTGCACATCCCTTGCAGCTACGTCAGTAATTGTGAAACCAGACTGGAAAAAGCAAGTTGTTAGCCTGCATTGGTTTACCGATCTCTTTAATCCAACAGTTCTTAGAATATCTGTGAGAGGTGAGTGCAATTGTAGGAAGTGCAACTGTAGATTGTACGAAGTCCTTCTTGCCATCAGGAAAAGTACCTGGAACTGTATACCAAGTTCCAGTTTTAAAACATCTGTTTAAAGTTGCAAAATGTGCTTTAGACAATGGAGAGGGAGATGTTTTTCTGAAGAAGGTGAGGTCCTTGCTTTAATGGAGAAAGATTTTCAGGATAATTCCAAATCCTAAACCTCTTCTCCTTTTCAATAAAAACAAATGTGTGCTAAGAAATTTGTAATAGCTCTTCAGAAGTCTCTGAAACAGAGTCTGTAGAAACACAGCAAACGGATTTTTGTTGCACAGCTATAGAAACATATTCAGTGCTTCCCCCCACTGAAGCCAATGACAACATATGTAGTCATTGCAGTAAGACCAGTATAGGATGATTAGTATTTATTACTTTTCTATTAAGAATAGACATTTCATCCTTTCTTTCTCCTGGCTTGTCTTGCATCCAGTCCATGTCTTCTACTCCCAAAATCTAGGAGATGTTGGAAAGGTGCTGGGAAGGAAGGAAATTCTTTTCCACATAGAGCACAACTGAAGCATGTAATTTATTGCCACAAGATGTTATGAAGGCCAAAAGTACAAATGAGTTCAAAAAGAAATTGGACCTATGCACAAAGAATAGGTCTTAAGTGGCTGCTAAATATGATCCTGAGGATGTAACCTCTGGCTTGGAAAAGTCCCTGAACTGCAAATTATGGAAATTCGGCAGCTGTATGAGGACCAGAATGGCTTTATTGAAGCCTTATCCTATACACTCTTTTACTTTCCCTCTGACCATTTAGTAGGAATAAATGTAATTTCTGTATTACCCTATATGGCAGCTCTCACTCTGCTTCAGATATCTCCTGTGCTGGATACAACCTAGTTACATTACAGCTGTGCAATGAGACTCTGAGTTAAAGAATGGAAAAAGTAAAGGAATGCAGTAGAGTCAGTATACTATTTGCAGGAAATTTTTGTTAAGCACATCAGTGATTTTTTTCTGTCCCTTCATTTTGTTTCTTGAGTCCCTTGTGCATTAATTCAGTTGTTAATCTAATACAGGCAGAAAGTCATTTTAATTCTCTAATTAATATTTTCTAGTCAAGAACATTTTAACTGCTGATATTTGGGTTTGTGATATTAAAAAGAGGCAAGAGACATCTAGCAGACTTTTGAACAGACAACTGTGTTTGTTTTTTTTCCAGCAAAATGAGGTATTTTCCTAACTAATTTTATTTAAAAAATAGGAAATAAAAAGTCTATTTTGAAATTTTATGTGTTAGCATTTACTTTATGCAATTTTTCTTTTAGCATCTGCATAACTTCTAATTAATATTCAGGTCGCTATGACAGATCAAAATATTAATAAGTTAACTGTTCAGTGGTGAGTTACATACATGATAACTATGTAACTAATTTTAAGCAAGTGAAGATGACATGACATCACATGCCTAATGCAGGCAGCCTCTTTGAAATAGCGTGTTGTGTGTTAACAACAGTCCTAAGCCCCCCACAGCTGCTCGCTCACTCCCCCACCAAAGGGATGGGGAAGAGAATCAGATGAGTAAAAGTAAGAAAACTCGTGGGTTGAGATAAAGACAGTTTAATAGATAAAGCAAAAGCCATCCATGCAAGCAAAGCAAAACAAGGTATTCATTCACTACTTCCCATCAGCAGGCAGGTGTTCAGCCATCTCCAGGAAAGCAGGGCTCTATCACACATAATGGTTACTTGGGAAGACAAACGCCATTGCTCCAAATGTCTCCCCTTTCCTTCTTCTTCCCCCAGCTTTATATGTGCTGAGTATGATGTCATACGGTATGGAATATCCCTTTGGTCAGTTGGGGTCAGCTGTCCTGGCTGTGTCTCCTCCCAGCTTCTTGTGCACCCCCAGCCTACTCGCTGGTGGGGTGGGGTGAGAAGCAGAAAAGGCCTGGACTCTGTGTAAGCACTGCTCAGCAATAACAAAAACATCCCTGTGTTATCAACATTGTTTTGGTCACAAATCCAAAACGTAAGACCATACAAGATGCTATGAAAAATATTAACTCTATCCCAGTCAAAACCCTCATAGACATACCCTCATAAACAATGTTAGACATCCCACAATTATTTTGCTCAATGTCCCATTACCAAAATCACTAACTGACTAGAAATTTTGCAGGCAGGCTGGACCCCATTGGTAAAGTTTCTACATTAAAATTAGGCAAATAAGCATTCCACCATCAAAAACAGCCTACTTATTTAGAAGCAATGATATTTTCCTATTTTGGTGGTATATAGTAAATTTTAATTAATTAGGCTTATCCACTCATTTATTTTGTAAAACTTTTGAAATAAGATTATATAGAGGTTTACAGATTACATGTGCCATTTCTGTAAAAGATTTTCAGACCTATTTGAGAATATACATTTTTTTAAAAGCTGTACCAAAAATTAAATACTTAATATGTTCAGACATCTTTTAAGAACTAAGTGGCTTTTTTTTTTCTTTTTTTTTTTTCATTCTAGTCCAGTAGAACCACACTAATCCCACACACACATGCATATAGTGGTGTAGGCAGATGTAACTTAGAACTGTTTAGGTTGGAAAAGACCTTGAAGATCATCAAGTCCAACCATTAACCTAAGGCTGCCAAGCCCACCACTAAACCATGTCCCTAAGCACCACATCTACACAGCTTTTAAATACCTCCAAGGATGGGGACTCCACCACTTGCCTGGCCAGTCTGTTCCAGTGCCTGACTACTCTTTCAGTGAAGAAATTTTTCCTAGTATCCAACCTAAACTTCTCCTGGTGAAACTTGAGGCCATTTCCTCTCATCCTATCACTTGTTCCTTGGGAGAAGAGACCGACCCCCACCTCACTACAACCTCCTTTCAGGCAGTTGTAGAGAGTGATAAAGTCTCCCCTCAGCCTCCTCCAGACTAAACAACCCCAATTCCCTCAGTCGCTCCTCATAAGACTTGTGCTCTAGGCCCATCACCAGCTTCATTGCCCTTCTCCGGACACTCCTCAGCACCTCGATGTCCTTCTAGTAGTGAGGGGCTCAAAACTGAACACAGTATTCGAAGTTCGGCCTCACCAGTGCTGAGTACAGGGGGATGATCACCTCCCTCTTCCTGTTGGCCACACATTCCTGATACAAGCCAGGATGCCATTGGCCTTCTTGGCCACCTGAGCACACTGCTGGCTCACATTCAGCCGTCTGTCGACCAACACCTCCAGGTTCTTTCCCGCCAGACAGCTCTCCAGCCACTCTTCCGCAAGCCTGTAGCATTGCCTGGGGTAGTTGTGACCAAAGTGCAAGACCTGGCACTGAGCCTTGTTGAACTTGTTAAAAATGTTTCTGTAGGGTCTGAAGTCAGAAAGTAGGTCCACTAAACTCTTACATAGAAGCAGCCTAAAGAGATCCAAGTTTTAACCATTAAAATCTTGCCTATGCTGAGCAGTCATGTATCTGTATTTTGTCAAAAAGTACCAAGTATCCAGTCTGATGCGGTAGATGTTCATTCAGCTATTGGGTCTCTACACAAAATAAAGCCAGGATATGATGCCATTCATTGGATAAGACTTCTGTCCAGTAACTCATCAGGTAGAATATTCTTGTTAATGTGCACATTCAAGTTTAGCTCCCTCATCTGCCTAAGGACATTTTGTTTCCAAGCTAGAACAAAATCCTTTCTTACCAATGGATATTACAAAAAGTTTTGTTCATAGGTTTTTGCTTCTTATTCATAGTATTATCTTGCTGTGTTAATACACACGTCATCCATGTTCACTTGGCACGAACAATTGTATGAAAATGCCAGAAACACACAAACACTTTCCAATTAACAGAATATTTTATACAGCCTTCTAATATATATCCTGAAAACATGATCATGTCTTTGACAAATGAAACACAAATCACATGGCCTGACACAACATATTTATCTAAAACCGTTGCACAGATGGGTTCCAGATTCACTAGCACTAGTGCAATATAAGTTTAGATAGAATTTCCCTTGGGGAAAAATTCTCTGGAACATTAATAATCCTAGTCTGTCTCAAATCAATATCCTCTGCGTGCCTATCTCTTACACTGTGCCCAGCAGGATCCCATGCCATATCAGTTTTCTAGAACCAAAACTTCATCCTCGATGGACTTCTGTAGAAAAAAAAAAAAGGTGCTATGTTTGTATCACAAGTGGTCAGTGTAATCAGCTCTATTATATTATTTCCAGTAATGTTACATAATATAAAATTATGGTTATTCTGAGTTAGAAATGTAGGTCTAAGTCGACACTGTAATTTGACATAGAGATACCAAACTATCCTGAAGACTGCAATCGGTCTACCATGGCAGCAGAAAGCTCACTGCAGGGTAATATAACTTGCTGAGAGGAGATGTTTCTGATGTTGTCTCTAACTCACTACGCTTGCTCTGCTCTCTGTACACCTTTGCTCTTTTTACTTATTCAGTATGCATAAAGCTTTGCAGCCAATTAAAACTGAAACAGCAGAAGAATCTAAGGCTGAAACCATTTGGATCCCTAGTCATTATCATAAAGTTGCTGATCAAAGTTTCCCTTGAGCTCTTGTAAAGATAGTAAAAAAATAAAAACAATAATAATTTTACCTCTATGACTGAATGTTTGCCAATTTAAGTGGAAAAATAATATTCATAATAAGGGAGTCATTTATCATTATTATAGCAACATACGTTGTGTGTGACACCCATCATTGATGTGACCCAGTTGACTCAAGAATAATTTTTCCAGTGAAGCTTAGTATGCTAGTTTTGGCTGGGATAGAGTCAATTTTCTTCATAGTAGCTAGTATGAAGATATGTTTTGGATTTGTGCTGAAAACAGTGTTGATAGCACAGGGATGTTTTTGTTATTGCTGAGCAGTGCTTACACAGAGTCCAGGCCTTTTCTGTTTCTCACCCCACCCCACCAGCGAGTAGGCTGGGGGTGCACAAGAAGCTGGGAGGAGACACAGCCAGGACAGCTGACCCCAACTGACCAAAGGGATATTCCATACCGTATGACATCATACTCAGCATATATAAAGCTGGGGGAAGAAGAAGGAAAGGGGAGACATTTGGAGCAATGGCGTTTGTCTTCCCAAGTAACCATTATGTGTGACGGAGCCCTGCTTTCCTGGAGATGGCTGAACACCTGCCTGCTGATGGGAAGTAGTGAATGAATACCTTGTTTTGCTTTGCTTGCATGGATGGCTTTTGCTTTATCTATTAAACTGTCTTTATCTCAACCCATGAATTTTCTTACTCTTACCCTTCCAATTCTCTTCCCCATCCCTTTGGTGGGGGAGCGAGCGAGCAGCTGTGTGGTGCATAGTTGCCAGCTGGGGTTAAATCATGACACTTAGGAAAAGAAGAAACTTTATGTCTTCAGCCCTGCACTTCAGTATTACTACTTGCATATCTCATAAGATCTATACCTAGAGATAAAAATCCTTTGCATGCTGCCCACTCTACATTCTCAGACACAGTGGAAACAGAGAGGCATGGGAAATTCAGCATCAGAAAATGGCTTGACTTCTCAGGGCCAGAATAATTTTTTATTGTGTTGTTCCTGAATAACCTGAATGGAGTGCAGAGCTCAACAGATATATATAGACTGCCAATGTAAAAAAGGACTAGAAAAACAAATGTGCTTTCTGGCATTTACTGTAATAACTGTCAATTTTTTTTGCTAGGCTTGGAAGTGGAGCAACAGAAGAAAGGTGAATCTAACTGCCTTGTCTACATCTTTTCTTCATTACTCTGATATACTCTTCAGGAAAAGGTGGGGTGCATAGTGATTCAAATGTGCTGTTCGCTGTATTTGTAGAATGGACACAATGTGTAGGCGCTGGCTAAGTAATTTGTGAAAATGTTGGCCCTTCAACAGACTTTGACAAGATTTCAAAGGCCCATTTATTTGTTCTTAAGGAGTACTCACAAAGTCTAACTTCTGGGTTAAGTTAGGTAACTTTCCAGTCCTCCTATTTAGTCAAAGGAAAGACATACGTTCCACTTGAGTGGAGCTCAGTTAGTCAGATTCCATCTTTGGCTCACCCTTAGAGAAGCCTTTTTCTCTGTTGACTGAAGTGGGAAACTGAAGTGGATCATCTGCTAACGTAGGGCTCTGATGGATGAGTGGCGAGAGCTTGTCTTAGAACAGTACACCCACCTCTCTATCTTGCTCTCACTTGACGGACTCCTGACCGGCTCATTAATCAATTTCTGAACCTCTCAGCTTTTTACAGTAAGGTATCACTGATACCACTTTTCCTTAAGACATCCTGTTATAAACTACAGATGCTGAATAATGGGTGGGAATGGCTTAACACAGATGCGTGGCCAGCCTCCATCTGTGCTCTGCCCTTGCTGCAGGGACATCTGAAATGGACATTAATCAAGTCCTGAGTAACAAGAGTTTACAGTGCAATTTTCTGAGGGAAAAAACGCTAACTGAATTTAGCCTGCAATCAGGAGGTGATTGACAAAGAGCTTGGAAATCTGTGCAACAGTTAGTTTGAATGGACAGGAAAGGGTAGCAACTTCATCAGTTGTCTCAAGCGACACCACCCTTGCTTTCCAACAAAGCCTTTAGCTACCTATGACAGATGCCTAACATTGGAGAGTGCAAATAGCTTCTTTAACATCCCTCTAATCACTTACTTTCCTACTGAGATTGCATGCACACATACCATCAGTTCTTGTCATGATGGACACTTGTTCTACAGGAGCAGCACTGAGATCTTTGATTTCTTATGCAGAGGTTATGAAAGAGCTATGAGACAGCTATGACTAATGGTAGTTATGGCATGACTAGAAGACTGCAAACTATTAAAACCTTGTAATTTGTATGCCTTCATTAGGCACTTGTAAACTAAACATTCAATATCACAAACATACATTTGCATACCTGATAAATAATTTCCAATTTTATATTCAATTAATATTAAGTAAGCCATGAAATGTGGTGGATTCCAATGAATAACATTTTAATTTGTGTTGGTTTTTTTTAATATCACCCAAAAGGCCACAATGGGGGAAAATCAAAGTTTCACACCTGATGACCTAGCCTCAGAATCAAACTTCAAGACTTCATTATCCCTCTTGTCTCAGGCTAAAATTATTTTTCTATGTAGTGTTTTAATCAAACAAAGAGTAATGGAAAAAATATATTACTATGATTAAACAACTAAAATATAAAGAGGGAAAATCATATAAAACTATATCCCGACCTTAGTTGATTTTGTGGTATCTATACATGAGGAGGATTACAATGGAGTTGTTTATGAACAAATGATTAAGAGCTGTTAATTTAAATGCAGAAACATGGAAGTCAGCATTTGGATCTATTTTTTTAAGAATGTAATTTAAATAGAATCTATTATGCTTTATGCTCAGTCACCACTGAGCTGCACCACTTGTGCAGCTTTCTTTTCTGCTTCTGTCAAATATTAAAACCATTTGAAGACCCATTGTGCTGTGATTGATGCTGACAAACACACATATGGCCATCTTGTAATGATGAAACAGAGACTGTTCTACATTGAACAGAGAATTTAGAGCTGACAGCATGTTTATTGGTCTGATATCAAGAATCAGTATTGGGATGAAGAGTCTATGAAAAGGCATGACTATTTAAAAAAAGAAAGCAAAAAAAAAAGCATATGCTTCAGAGATGTTATGAGATTCATCTCATTTATTCACTCCACTCAAGAGCTAACCTAGTCATTGATCCATCTTTCCTATGCCTTAGACATCTAACATGATTTGCGTAAACTGCTCATGGATGATGCCTGTTTCTTTTATTTACTGTGGAAGTAACGTAGATGACTAGTTAAATCAGGAGCCTAACTTTTTTGTGGTTAAAGTTACATGATCTAAATCCCACTTTTCATATTACTTTTGATCTGAAAAATATTGGCTTTATTTAACTGGACCTCCGTCATTTACAAGTAATTTTTGACGTAATAAAAGCTATTAAAAAATAAATAAAATAAAAAAATAAAGGAGAGTGGAAGAAAGTTATCATTTGACTTTTCTCAGTCCAATGAGGCTACGTTATTTTTGCATTTTTTGATTTGGTATTTCACCTTCTTGAGTTTCTGAATTATTTAACTTAATAATAAAGGCACTTTAAAAGTGCCTTTTCCTCCTTCCGGTATAGCTGTGCATTATACTTCAGAAGCAAAGCACTGTATTGAGAGCATTGTGTGCTATCCTGCAGAAAGGATACAAAACAAATACACTAATATTTTTGTTTTACTGTTTTAATTTTAACTAGACCAAAGTGTGAAATGCCAAAGACTAACAGCTCTTTCAGAAATGACATTTTCAAGTTGTCGCTTCTTTATCACAGCAGAAGGGTGCTGTGGCCTCATCTTGGCTCCCAGTGCTGGATCCAGGCTTACTTTCTAACTTTTACTAACTTTCTCAGTGAACTGCCAACATTTTGCCCTAACACCTGGGTGATATTCAGAAAACCATATTTGCTGTCAATAAAATCCCTGGAAAATCAAAGAAACTTAAGAACTGTTGAAGGCTCGTAGAAATATGATATCTTGCAGGCATTGATGCAACCCTGATTTCATGAAGAAGATGGTTGGTTTTGTGTTCATGTTAATGTCAGAAGACCTGGCAACACATATTATCATGGGTCAGTAGCAAGGCAGGGCTAAAATTCCCAGAATCCATTTTCTCCCATGTCCACTGGTAGATTTGTGCCTCAGTCCAATAGATACATCATTGCCTAAAGGAGAGACAACGCAATCAAGTCTACAGGTGAGAAAATCGGTATGAAATTTGCCAGAAACAAATTTGAGGTGGAAATTAAAAGCAAATTACCTATCAGTGGTGAAGGCTGCAGAACAGCCTGCTGCAATTCCTTCTGAACAGCTTTATGATGGAGCTTCATAAATGCATGCAGGGAATGAGGTAACTCTGTCACTGTCATGGATCTGGTGCTTACCTCAGTTCTTGCGTCATAAACATTGGAAAGTGTAGATAGGGGTCTAGTTCTAGAAGAGATGTGGTAAATCATTTTTTTATGGTTGGACTCGATGATCTTAAAGGTCTTTTCCAACCTAAATGATTCTATGATTCTAAATCACTTCAGGAGGGAAGGTAATGACTTCTGCCTACTCTGCCCATGTCAGTCTCAAAGACAGGTGGGTGTGCTTCTCGTCTCACTGCTGAATGAAGGGTCTGGGCATACAGGGCCTTGGGCACCTGAAGGGACTCACAGCATTAGCCATCTTGGCTCTCAGACTGCCACATCTGACCAGCTCTCCTGCATCCATCAGTGACAGACAAAGGACAGTCTGTCCCTCCAGGGTTTACTAATTTGATCTTCATCCCTGCAGTGGCAAAATTTAACTTTGCCTACACTACTAAAAAGCCCTGATCTGGCTCTTCTGCTCTTCTTATATTAGCGTTGAAAATATTTCTAAAAAATTCTTAGTGAATCATTTGTTATCCCAGGTTATACTCAATGATTACCTTCCTTATTCTACTTTTGGAGTGAATTACAGCATGTAATAGATTATTTTAGATGTATTTATATACTGGGTCTGGCTGGGATGGAGTTAACTTTCCTCATAGCAGCCCTTAATAATAAATAATAAACTAATAATAAACTGCCTTTATCTCAGTTCTGGAGTTTTTCCATTGTATTTTCTTCCCCTGTCCTGTTGGGAAGGGGGAGTGAGACAGTCACTGGGTGGGGGTCTGACAGCCAGCCAATGTCAGCTCCCCCGCCATAGAGTTCAGTAACAATAAAAAACTTTCAAGTGAATTATAGCTGTTCCATGTGTTATATTCATCAAAGACTTGCATATCTTTATTTCTTGCCTGCTCTTATTTTAACTGTGGGTGAAAATTATATCACTTGTTTTTCTGGCTTGTGCCTACCGGAAAACTTGCAGGTAGTTAATAAAATTTTATAATTACGGATAACCTGTACTTCATGCTTGCTGATAAAAGCACAATTGGATGTCCATTCAGTAATTCAGAGACCATCAATAAAAATAGCCATTTACAATGGAAAGAAGATAAATAAGCAGAGATGTCACTTAGCTATTAAATGCCAGAAGACCAATAGTGTCTACTGTCTATGCCTTGATGAGTCGTCCTTGTCTGAATAGTTTATAGCAAAAATGAAGATAGATTTATTTTCCTTTAGATTTTTTACTTGGTTTTTATTATTATTTTTATTGGTTATATAGTTTATATTTGATCATTTTTTAATTTACATTTTAGAAGATAGGTCATTATTCTGTATTTTAAGACTTATAGATCAATTTATAAAGTCAGGGAATATTAATCAAATTTTAAATCTGCATGACTAATGAAGTGCTTTTCAGTATAAAACAATGTTTGCTTAAAATCCACAGACACTCATGGACAGATCTGTAAAGTAATTGGAATCTCATGGCTGAAAATGGGAGACTGAAAACTTCTGTTTATCTGATGCATAGCCCTGGAAGTATTCAAAACACATAGACACTCTCCCTGCCCCCTCCCTCCTCCCTGATTAAGAAGCAATTAATTTTTCAGATTAATTTTTGGGTGGTCAGGTAGCTCAAGAAGACAGGAAATTTCATTTTTATATGTAGCACAGTATGGGAAGAGTAACTCGTTACAGATCACAATCAACTCTGTGTTGTGACAGAGCTATTGTGTATGTTGGACAGTTCATAATTATGCTTTAGTTAAAACTTTGCTATTTTCTTTCTTTGGCTAGACAACGGGAGGATTTCTGTTGCATTTATGGTAGGCAAAATGTAGATGTGAGAAATAACGTGCTAACATGGAGGAAAGTTGCTAACATGGAGGAAGCATTACCTTTAATTCATTTCTGGGCTTCCACCATTGACTTAAACTGGAGATGTCTTTGGAGGTCAAGCAGACATAAAGTTTGGCCTTCACCCACATTTATGAGATAAGCTCTGCGTCTTTTAGTCTACTGACGTCAGATGTTAAGTGAAAGCATTTACATTGCAAGTCTCAGACTCCTTGTATTTTCCAGTGTATCCCTGTGAAAGGCTCTCAGCTCTTCCTGTGCCATTGCTGCAACAACTAAGCAACTTGACAAGCTTCAGAGAGCCTGTGAAACTTCTCTTTTCTTACCTTGGCCCCTGATGCAACTGCTTTATCTTCATGCAGGACTTCAGCTGGGTAACCTCCAGCTGGGCACTGCACTGGCCACTGATGGCTGGAAAGGAAGCCTTCAGGAAAAGGTCACACCTCAACACCTCCTTCCAGCTTCCTCATTCCAGTGGGACTGCGGGTTTTTGTTAAGAAATTAGGTCTGCCACCTCTTGTCCACTGAACTGCAATTACAAATTTAGGCACATTCTTTCTTCAGACAGACTGAGAAGCTCTGAATTGTCCTACTTTTCAGTATGTGAGAAAGGACTAATATCAAGAGCACTGGAAATGGCTAGGATCTCGCTGCAATCTGCTCTTCCAGGTCAATAGTTTGGAACAGGTTGTTTTATAACGTTAGGCTGCAGAAGAAGACATAAGGTAAAACCAAAGATTTTTAATAGTGGTTTTCACAGTAAACTGCATGCACCACCTGTTAAGACTGTTTTTCAGTTGTTCGCAGTTCACATAATTATGGTTAATTAGTTGTATGAATTATTAATTTAGTACTCAGTACAGAATACTAAAAACATCTTAGTATTAATTCATGTTTTTTATACATGATCATCTACACAATTGTTGTTTTCTGGGATTTACATTATCATGAAAATATAATATTTCTTGGATTTTTTTCTAATTAATAATTACTGTATTGTCATTTAGGAGGAATTTGAGATTTTACAGGCCACATTTTAGTTCATAGTTCCATGCCTTCTGCTTTTATTTTGCTAGCTGGAGAGTAAAATCTCTGGTGATCAGAACTGGTTACACTGGATCAAAATAATGGTTTAAGAAGCTAAACCAAAAACTCTCCAGAAAAAAGAAATGAATAATTGATTTTTTCAATGCATACACGATACACAGTTCCATTGAAATCAGAGTACAACTTGTGTTATTTCTAGCAATATATGACCAAACTTAAAGTTGCTTTGAAAATATGTGCATAAGTGTGAGTAAAATGTGATCCAATTTGAGAAATAAAGTGTATTTTTTATCTGAGGCTGTTGTAGCAGTCCAGTATGAAGCAATAGCACAATCTGGGCTCCTAATAATAGCCAATATGCTCATTTAGTCATAACTTTGAGCAAAAGGATCAATGAGTGCTTCAGAGCCTCTGTACTATGGTTCTGTGAGAATTTGTCACTTGACTCCTACTGACACTGGTGGGATTTGCAAAGTTGGGATTTGCAAGTTAAGGACATCTGACAGTACTTTTTATTTATCTCAAAATCCAAACAAGTTTTACTGGCTCTTTCTGAAGCATTGTAGAACATTACATAAAGAAGAAGCCACATGGCAATTATGCTAATTCTCTTGCTTCAAACATCTTTCTGAATTTTTTCTTAGAGAACATGATCTTGCAGCAAAGGAAAGTGCCATTGCTTTTCTTATTCTCAGAAACATCCAAATGTCCTTTGAGAAAAATTAAATAAACACATGAAAAAAAATTACAACCTTTATTTGCTGTATCTAGCCTGTAAATAGGAAGACTTTTTGGTCTAAATGTCATGACTGACCTTCACTGAAAAAATGTTGTGCTTTACATGACAATGACTCATTTTATTCTAGTACCTGACAACAGAAAGGGTTATATAAGAACACAATTTCCAGGCTTCAGATCAAGAAAGAGAAATAATTTTTTTACCCCATAGCAATTTAAAATATAAGAAAAATAGAACTATGCACTTGCATAGTGGATGTCTGAAACCTGGAGCTGGGTAAATTTTGGAAGTACAAAGATAGGTTTGAGTTAAATATCCACAGAGTATATATTAGTTTTGATTCAGACTGGTAAAATATTAATATTGATTTGTTAGTGAGATAATATGAATTTATGAGATAGTGCAACTTGATATTATTTCCTCACAAGGCTCATAGAAAAAAGTGAGAATAACAGTTATATTACAACGCTAACAATTTGTAGCAGATTTTGTGATAAAAATATCATCTCTTTTACCAAGCACAAGTAGGATTTTCAGGGATTATATTCGACAGTTCCTTTGCAATATTCAGGCCAGTCTGTTTAGTTCACACATATACACAGATCTTGATGGCATTCAACAAAGATAGAAATTGCAACAGCAAATTATGTCAACAACTCCATGTGCAGAATATGAGTTACAGAATAACCTTTTCATCTGGAATGGTTGTCTTCTAATTGTTTCCCAATTCCAACATTTGCCTCTAAACATAAGTGACAAAAATCACTTTTTCTTGCTGTATGCCTGTCTCCACTTCTCTACCAAGCATATCTTATTTGCAGTACCTTGAATTTAAATGGGAGTCTCCATCCAGGAGAAAGAATTTTTATCTATCATCTGTTGCATCATATTCCAGTTGGCGGCCGATCACGAGTGGTGTTCCCCAGGGCTCAGTATTGGGGCCGGTCCTGTTTAATATCTTTATCGATGATCTGGATGAGGGGATTGAGTGCACCCTCAGTAAGTTTGCAGATGACACCAAGTTGGGTGGGAGTGTTGATCTGCTGGAGGGTAGGAAGGCCCTGCAGAGGGGCCTGGACAGGCTGGATTGTTGGGCCATGGCCAACTGTATGAGGTTCAACAAGGCCAAGTGCCAGGTCCTGCACTTGGGTCACAACAACCCCGGAAGGAGTGGCTGGAAAGCAGCCTGGCTGAAAAGGACCTGGGGGTGATGGTTGACAGCCGCTCAAACATGAGCCAGCAGTGTGCCCAGGTGGCCAAGAGGGCCAATGGCATCCTGGCTTGTATCAGGAATAGTGTGGCCAGCAGGACCAGGGAGGTGATAGTGCCCCTGTACTCAGCACTGGTGAAGCCGCACCTCGAGTACTGTGTTCAGTTTTGGTCCCCTCACTACAAGAAGGACATCGAGGTGCTGGAGCATGTCCAGAGAACGGCAACAAGGTTGGTGAAGGGTCTAGAGAATAACACTTACGAGGAGCGGCTGAGGGAACTGAGGTTGTTTAGTTTGGAGAAGAGGAGGCTGAGGGGAGACCTTATTGCTCTCTACAACTACCTGAAAGGAGGTTGTAGTGAGGTGGGGGTTGGTCTCTTCTCCCAAGTAACAAGTAACAGGATGAGAGGAAATGGGCTCAAGCTGCACCAGGGCAAGTTTAGGTTGGATATTAGGAAAAACTTCTTTACTGAAAGAGTAGTCAGGCATTGGAACAGGCTTCCCAGGGAAGTGGTTGAGTCCCCATCCCTGGAGGTATTTAAAAGATGGGTAGATGTGGTGCTGGAGGACATGGTTTAGTGGTAGACTTGGCAGTGGTAGGTTAATGGCTGGACTTGATGATCTTAAGGGTCTTTTCCAACCTTAACAATTCTATGATTCTATATATAGGCAATAAAGAGTACATCAAACCAATGTAAACACAGAGGTTACTTTGTCAGCATTTCTTTTATTTAATGCCTTTTGTGGCAAGTTCCATACTTCAATAGTCCACTAGCTTGTATTTCATTACCCAAGTCTGATAGAGTTTTGTGCCAGAAAGGATCATGGCAATAATTAAAATGGACCGTCTTACATAGCACTTAGAGTATTTCCACAAGAATTCCTGCAATAGGACTATCATTCTTCTGTGATTGTCATCTCTAATGATTTTATCATAGCTTTTGTGGTTATTTAGTGATATTCTTTGAAAGTTTCAGATCTTGGAAATACATCATTATATACAAATTTCAACTTTCTTTTAAAAAGCTGAGCCTTAAGGATTCCAAATTCACAAGGTCTGATTTTCTTGGATATTATTTTTTAAATATTCATTTTCAAAAGTATTTCATGATTCTTAGCAATATGTGATGTTAAATCAACCTTCTTTTCCAGTATGTCTCCCAGTGCTGAAAACTCTAAGAGCACGTGTATGTTTTTTCTTGCTTTGTTTAGGATGACTTGCATCCTGTGTGATATAGATGCTTTTTAGGCAGAGATTTGAGAAACCTTGCAAAGACCATAGCTCCTTTTATACTTTTTCTCTTATCTGTTCTAGTAAGCATGTCTATTCCCAGCCAGCTGGCCAGGGAGGCTTTCATACAGACTGCTGTAGTGTGGTCAGACTGCAGGCCTCCCCATGGAAATAGTTTTTGCTCACTAGGACACATAGGTCCTAGTTCATTTGTGCCTCACTTGTGTGCTACATGTACCTTATGCAACTTTTGTTTGCCTCATTCTTACTGTGTGATCATGTTAATTTGTTTTATGGGTTACTTCTAGCATTTTTTAAAAATTCTTGAACAGTACTGCTTAACATCTCTACCTGCAGCATAAAGCCACCTTTCCTGGTCCTTGTATGTGTAGTCTCACAATCAGTCCTCTCCTCCCTCAACCCTGTCCTTTTGCCCTATCCCAGTGTTTTAGATAGCTTGATGCATACTAAACCTCTTGAGTCCCATTTGTCACTCCTTAGGATGTGAGAAATTTGAGTACTGGGGGAGAGAACAGTCTGTGAGTGGATGTGGTCACAGCAGAGCTGTGAGTGTGGTGTGCCAGGTGGGACCCCAGGGTCAACCAGCAAGGTGCACGGTGGGCGATCAGAGGAGCAAGACAGGAGGTAACTCAAAGTGATAGAAGAGATCCCTGATACTTCCTGAAGGAGGCAGTCAGTTCTCAAGTGCCCCTCTTCTTGTTTTTTCATATAGCACTTTTAATACCACTTTCTGAAGTCAGGAAGAACAAGACAAAATCTCTTGGAAGTAGTTGAAACTTCATATAGCTGGTATCTACATTCAAATTGTACTTCAGAAGGAAAAGCAATGAGAAACTTTACAGTGATCATTGCAAAATAAATTAGGAAGAGGGTCAATACTGGGAGTCTGGCAGACCTAAGTCTGGGCTAAAGGATAGCTTTAGCCAACCCAGGATTTTGACTGGTTTTCCTTTATATTAATTTTGATACTTTGTAATGTTAAATCAATCATGATAGAATTGAAAGAGGAGAGACACTAATTTTTTAAATGTCTTTCAGCAACAAAACCTTTTTTCAGGTTAGAGCATCTGTCAATAGATGTAAGCAATTAATTTACCAACTCTTTCCTGTCTTTCATTTTAGAACTTTACAACCTGAAGTTGTATATTATTCAGCCATTCAATATACTTATACATAATGTGAAACCTAGTTGTAGTTTAGCTGCATAAGGCAGAAAAGTGAGGACAGGAGAGTTGAAAAAGTGCTCTTTGCCACATCTTCATAAATAAATCCCAAAATGGAGATCCATTGAGAACATCTATGAATTTCCCAGGCTTCTGGATTTGTTTTAAAATCATGTTACGAGCACAGAAAATACTTTTGTACATCACTGTAAACAACTAGAATGATAAGAATTTCTGGACAAGGCAGAGTTAAGAAGGAAAGCTAAAAGGAATATTAAGCATGATTGCTTTACGTCATGATCATTTTAACATCTCTGTTCACACTGAATGCAACGAGATAGTTCTGTCTTTTCTCTGCAATTTTCTAAGGGTTATGGATAAAATTTATTGGGATAGCTTGCCATAGAACAACTATTTATTTGTGGGATAAAAAGCAATGTATTTTTGCCTGAAACTGGAATTTGCAATACCTTACATAGCATTTATGAAACATTGTGTTGAGTGCTTCTGAATGGTGTTATTATTTCTTGTAAATGCATAAAACCATCAATTTTTGTCAAATGTTAAAATTAGAAAGTTTTTTTTTTATTATTTCTGATTAGTAAAAGAATGAACATCCTTAACCTGATTTTCTCTAAGTATCTGATAGGTAATTCTAACAACAAATCTGAACCTATCATTATACCAATTTTTATATAAATTTATTTCTTTTGAGGGTAGGTTGTCCAAACAGTGAAAAATAATTTTCCTGAACATGAATCTGGTCTTCTGTGAAAGCAATGTATTCCTTGTAACAGAATGATATACCAACTTAAATTGTAGTTCAGAAATATATGACTCCTGTAGGATTGAATTTATCTGGGACTTCAAGTCCCATGGGATATAAGAGTAGAAAACACTCCTTGTTTCCAACAGTATAAGAACTAGGGAGCATCAAATGACATCATCACTGAACAGGTTGAAACAAGCAAACAAGAAATGTATTTTTACCTGAATACATACACTGTGGAAACTCTGCCAAGCAGTATTCCAGATGTCAAAAGTGCGAATTGGTTCAAAAAGCAATAAGACTAAGTCATGGAAGAGAAACGCATCAGGACTTTAGCAAGCAAAACTATCTCCACCTCCAGAAATCCCTAGATCCCTGCTGAAAGCTAGGAGGATAGAGCAGGAAAAATATAGAATAAGCCTGTATCTTAAAGGCTTGCCTGGTTCTCACGTTCTTTCTATTGTCAGAGACAGACCATTCAGCAAATAGACCCTCTGTCTGGTCCAGTATGCTCTTCCTGTTTTCTTGTATATTATGTATTCTTGTATATTATGCAGCCCCCCCAAAACCTAACGAGTCTCCTATTCACATATTTGATCTAGATGTGCAGATTTATGCACACAGGTGTATTTCATTCCCACAGTGGAGCTGCTGAGTGGACCCTAAACTCATATAGATAGGATGTGGGGGACTAAATTATTACCAAGTTAGTGAAACATTTGTTATCACTGACTTAGAAAAGAGTCCAAAGAAACAGCATAGCCATGAGGAAAGCTATTCTTAAAAGAAAACCTGACTATTCTTCTGCCATCACCCACACTAAGGTTCTTAAGCCTTCTGTTATTACAGTCACCAGAGACACAATTTATAAAGTACCAGCATGACTGGGAGACTCAAACTTGAGCCTGTACTAAAAAGATTCTCTAATCAAGACAGAAGTTAGGAAGACTTATACACTGATGGCACTATATGGATTGTTTATTTTACATGTGAGCATACCTTCTGACACCATGTCTTCTAGCTATTGAGACCTTTTTCCATAAATAAGACAGGCTGCCAGGGTATTCTGATGCTCTACACTGCAGCAAGTTATTTGTGTCCTTCTGAGTCTACATGTTCTATTATTTCTTGTACATGTGCTTAAATTTGGCTTCAAGCAATATTTCATCTCCAATTTCTGCTGCAATATTACAACGAATTTTGGGGGCAGGAATTGACATTTTATAAGTTAATTTGTAAAATTAACTAGCTTAGTCTATTTTTGCAATAATTGCACTTTGTTTTTCCCTGTAGAAATTCCATCTTCCAATGTTTTTTATTATCTGCCTAAACTCACTGCTGAAAATTCAGTACATTAAGATGACGTTAATATTTATTTTACCTTAGTTAATATAGCATTTCAGCCTTAATATTTAAATTTTAAGCAGTTGAATATAATTTTTATTTGGATATGAATGGTCATTTGCATAGTCACAGGCTATAATTAATTGATGTGGAGATACCTAGTGTTCTTGCAGATTGAAAGCAAGAATCAGAAAATACTAGACTCCAATCAAAGTGGGATAAAAGACTTCAATGCTTTGTCTTGGGAAATCTTTCAAATAAAAAATACTGTTGTGTTGAACGTGTTTATTTTCTGTAGACACGTGTGCCTATATAGTGCTTTGCTTTGCATTTGTGGCTAGAACAGTGTTGATAACATACCAACATTTTGGCTATTGCTGAACAGTGCTCACACAGTACCACGGCTTTCTCTCTTTCCCACTCTGCTTTGTCTCCACCCTCACAATGAGTAGGTCAGGGATGGGCAAAGGGTCGGGAGGGGATGCAACCTGGACAGCTGACCTGAATTGACCAAAAGGATATCCCATACCATGTGATCATAGAATCATAGAATCATAGAATTGTTAAGGTTGGAAAAGACCCTTAGGATCATCAGGTCCAACCATTAACCTACCACTGCCAAGTCAACCACTAAACCATGTCCTCAAGTACTGCATCTACCCGTCTTTTAAATACCTCCAGGGACGGGGACTCAACCACTTCCCTGGGCAGCCTGTTCCAGTGCCTGACTACCCTTTCAGTAAAGAAGTTTTTCCTAATATCTAACCTAAACTTACCCTGGTGCAGCTTGAGGCCATTTCCTCTCGTCCTATCGCTTGTTACTGGGGTGAAGAGACCGACCCCCACCTCACCACAACCTCCTTTCAGGTAGTTGTAGAGGGCAATAAGGTCTCCCCTCAGCCTCCTCTTCTCCAAACTAAACAACCCCAGCTCCCTCAGCCGCTCCTCATAAGACTTGTGCTCTAGACCCTTCACCAACCTTGTTGCCCTTCTCTGGACACGCTCCAGCACCTCGATGTCTTTCTTGTAGTGAGGGGACCAAAACTGAACACAGGATTTGAGGTGCGGCCTCACCAGTGCCGAATACAGGGGCACTATCACCTCCCTGCTCCTGCTGGCCACACTATTCCTGATAGAAGCCAGGATGCCATTGGCCCTCTTGGCCACCTGGGCACACTGCTGGCTCATGTTTAGGCAGCTGTCAACCATCACCCCCAGGTCCTTTTCAGCCAGGCTGCTTTCCAGCCACTCCTCCCCAAGCCGGTAGTGTTTCATGGGGTTGTTGTGACTGAAGTGCAGGACCCGGCACTTGGCCTTGTTGAACCTCATACAGTTGGCCATGGCCCAACAATCCAGCCTGTCCAGGTCCCTCTGCAGGGCCTTCCTACCCTCTAGCAGATCAACACTCCCACCCAACTTGGTGTCATCTGCAAACTTACTGAGGGTGCACTCAATCCCCTCATCCAGATCATCGATAAAGATATTGAACAGGACCGGCCCCAACACTGAGCCCTGGGGAACACCACTCGTGACCGGTCGCCAACTGGATGTGGCTCCATTCACCACAACTCTCTGGGCTCGGCCATCCAGCCAGTTTTTAACCCAGCTCAGAGTGCACTTGTCCAAGCCGTGAGCAGCCAGCTTCTGCAGGAGAATGCTGTGGGAGACGGTGTCAAAGGCCTTACTGAAGTCCAAGTAGACAACATCCACAGCTTTCCCCTCATGCACTAAGCGGCTCACCTTGTCATAGAAGGAGACCAGGTTAGTGAAGCAGGACCTGCCTTTCATAAACCCATGCTGGCTGAGCCTGATCCCCTGGTTGTCCCACACATGCCGCATAATGGCACTCAGGATGATCTGCTCCATGACCTTCCCCGGCACCGAGGTCAGGCTGACAGGCCTGTAGTTCCCCGTATCCTCCGTCTGACCCTTCTTGTAGATGGGTGTCACATTAGCTAACTTCCAGTCATCTGGGACCTCCCTGGTTGACCAGGACTGATGATAAATGATGGAGAGCGGCTTGGCAAGCTCCTCCGCCAGCTCCCTCAGTATCCTCGGGTGGATCCCGTCTGGCCCCATAGACTTGTGGGCATCCAGGTGGAGGAGCAGGTCAGCAACTGCCACCTCTTCGACAGCTGGGACTACATTCTGTGTCCTATCTCCATCTCCCAGCCCAGGGGCATGAAAACCTTGAGGATGATCAGTCTGACTATTAAAGACTGAGGCAAAGAAGGCATTAAGTACCTCAGCCTTCTCCTCATCCTTCGTGGCCAAGATTCCCTCCGCATCCAACAAAGGAGGGAGATTCTCCTTTGCCCTCCTTTTGTTGCTGATATACTTGTAGAAACATTTTTTGTTGTCCTTGACAGCAGTGGCCAGTTTAAGTTCTAGCTGGGCCTTCGCCTTTCTAATCTTTTCCCTGCATAACCTCACAACATCCTTGTAGTCCCCCTGAGTCACCTGCCCCTTCTTCCAAAGGTGGTAGGTTCTCCTTTTCTTCCTGAGCTCCAGACAGAGCTCTCTGTTCAGCCAGGCCGGTCTTCTCCCCCGCCTGCTCGACTTGCGGCACATGGGGACAGCCTGCTCCTGTGCCTTTAAGACTTCCCTCTTGAATAACATCTAGCCTTCCTGGACTCCCTTGCCCTTCAGGACCGCCTCCCAAGGGACTCTGTTAACCAAACTCCTAAACAGGCCAAAGTCTGCCCTTCTGAAGTTTAGGGTTGTGGTTTTGCTGGCCCCCCTCCTTACTTCTCCAAGAATTGAAAACCCTACCATTTCATGGTCGCTGTGCCCAAGATAGCCTCCGACCACCACATCACCCACTAGTCCTTCTCTGTTCGTGAACAGCAGGTCCAGCGGGGCACCTCCCCTGGTTGGCTCGCTTACCAGCAGCGTCAGGAAGTTATCCTCCGCACACTCCAGGAACCTCCTAGACTGCTTTCTCTCTGCTGTGTTGTATTTCCAGCCGAGATCTGGTAAGTTGAAGTCTCCCACAAGAACAAGCGCTAGAGACTGTGAGACTTCAGCCAACCGCTTGTAAAAAACTTCATCTGCTTCCTCATCCTGGTTGGGTGGTCTATAACAGACTCCCACCAGAATATCTTCTTTGTTGGCCTTTCCCCTGATCTTTACCCATAAGCACTCAACCTTGTCGTTACTTTTGTCGAGCTCAAGACAGTCAAAACACTCTCTGACGTACAAGGCTACCTCACCGCCTCGCCTTCCTTGCCTGTCCCGTCTAAAGAGCTTGTAGCCATCCATTGCAGCACTCCACTTGTGCGAGTTGTCCCACCATGTTTCCGTAATGGCAACCACGTCATAGTTTCCCTGCCGCGCAATGGCTTCCAGCTCCTCCTGCTTATTGCCCAAGCTGCGTGCATTGGTGTAAATGCACTTCAGTTGGGCTATCGATCTCTTCTCCGACACAGGCATGCCACCGCTAGGCTCATCCCTAGCAGGTCTGGTTTTATCCCCTTCCCCCTTCGAGTCTAGGTCAAAGCTCTCTCAATGAGGCCTGCTAACTCCTGAGCCATAATCCTTTTCCCCTTTGGTGACAGGTGAACCCCATCTGTCTCCAGCAGGCCCGGTGCCATGTAAACTTCCCCATGGTTGAAAAACCCAAAGTTCCACCTCTGGCACCAGCCTCTGAGCCATGTGTTGATGAGGTGGGTCTTCCTGTTCCTTTCCATATGCTTCCCAGCTACTGACGGGATGGAGGAGAACACCACCTGTGCTCCTGATCCTTCAAGTAATGGCCCCAGTTCTCTAAAATCTCTTTTGATTGACTTTACACCTCTATCAGCTACCTCGTCACTGCCAACCTGTGCAACCAATAACGGATAATAATCAGATGATTTGACCAGCTTAGGGAGCTCCCTAGTAATGTTTCTTATCCTCGCCCCAGGGAGGCAGCAGACTTCCCTATGGGATGGGTCTGGTCGGCATATCAGGCCCTCTGTTCCCCTCAGAAGGGAGTCTCCTATGACAATTACCCTTCTTTTTTTCTTACTAGTTGTTGTTGTGATGCATGGGGCTGACAGGTTCCCCCTAGTCAGCTCCCTGGATGTTTTAGTATCAGCTTCTTCGTCCTCCCGGCCCTCAAGGTCCAGAGCCTCATACCTCTTGTGTAAGGGCACCTGAGGAGGTGAGGTAGGCCGGGAGAGGACTCGCCTGCTGTGCCGAGCAGGGATCTGTTTCCATCCCCCTCCGTCTCTTAGGTCCCCTCCTTCTGCCTGGTGGCAAGAGGGTAGGGGAGCCTCTCCTTCTCTTCATGGTTCTATCTGGTGTGCTGGTCTCAGGGATGGTAGGGAGTGGCTCCACCAGTCTATCTCCCTCTCGCACTCCCTGATACTCCTCAGCCTTGCAACTTCCTCTTTCAGCTCAGCCACCATGCTGAGCAGATCCTCCACCTGCTCGCACCTCACACAGGTGTTGTCTCGGCTACCCTCTGTTACCAGAGCAAGGCTCTGGCACTCCCTGCAGCCAGAGACCTGGGTGGCCGCATGTTTTGGCGGGAGCTCTGTCTGCATCGCCACGTTCCTTCTGGCAACGGCTCTCGTCCGACTGGAAACCATGGCTTGAGTCTCTTCCGAGACGGCGCAGACCACAAGGAGAGCTCACCGGCTGCCTGCTCGCTCTGCCTGCACGAACTGCCGCGCAAACTGCTGCGCCACGCCCTTTCTGACGCGCCACGCCCTGTTTGCCCGTCCTGTTCGCCGCGCTCCCTAGGAGCCCGTTTAAATCTCCCGCTGTTGCCCCAGTAACGCCCAAGTCCCGCTTGCCTCGCTCGCGAGAACGGCCGGCTTTCCCTCGGCGCGAGGGCCCCACCAGGATCTTTATCGGGTTTCCCGGCACAGGGAACCCCCTTTTCCACCCCAATCTAGCGCCCGGTCGTAGGACTTACCGTTGCTGCCGCCGCGTGCCTCGCCGACTGAGGTGATGCTACGCTCAGCAGTAAAAGGTCAGGGGAAAGGGTGTGTGTGTGAATCCTGGTTATGGCATTTGTCTTCGCAAGCAACCGTTATGTGTGCTGAGGCCCTGTTTCTCAGGAAGTGGATGGACATCTGCCTGCTGATGGGAAGTGATGAATTAATGCCTTATTTTGTATTGCTTGCACATGTAGCTTTTGCTTTCCCTATTTATCTGTCTCCTTCTCCAACCAATGAGTCTTCTTGCCTTCTTTTTGCTTTCTCCCCATCCTGTGGGAGAGAGGAGTGAACAAGGCTAACCCAATACAACATGACTGAGTTTTATTTCCATCAATTAACTGATAACTGTTCTCCTGTTTATCTAATCCACAAATAGTGATCAGCTGAAAATAAACTGATTTATTTTTTTCATACTCATCAATGTTCTTCTTATTTACTACTTTATAGCCCTATTTTAATCCCACTAATTCTGTAAATCTTTGCTTTGTGATACTACTTTAGCTGCTACTCTATACAGTATGAATAACGGAAGCAAAACCTTTGAGCCACACCTTGCCATGTCCAGAGGTAAATGGTCTCTATCTTGGGAAAGCACACTTTGAAAACCCTTGAATAGCTAGAATTTGTTGAAAAATGTAATGGAAAACAACATGCCTTGGGCAATTTTCAATAACTTTTAATAATTATTTTTAAAAGTATATAATTTTTACCCACCCACTTTCTTCTATTTTCCTCTCTTTTTAATAACAAATACAATAGAATGAAGAATATCCACCATTTTTTTCTTACTTAAATTTTTCCAAACTTCTTAAAATTTGAAATGAATCCTAGTCTTTGTCTTTACTTACCATTGCTTTAAGCTAACTCTTCAAATGATAAATAAACAGGTTCTAAAAAGATTAACTGAATATCAAGGTTATCAGATGATTTCTCTTATTCCCCCTGAATAAACAGAATTTGAATTCCAGTCACTTTTTCTGATGAATGTTAAAAAAAAAAAAAAAGTTACAAAAAGAGTCAGTGAAAACTAGAACAGTCTGCTTGGGGCTTATTTGGAAACAAAGCCCCAACAGCTGGAAAAAAATG
Organism: Theristicus caerulescens; assembly: GCA_020745775.1. NCBI lineage: Eukaryota > Metazoa > Chordata > Aves > Pelecaniformes > Threskiornithidae > Theristicus > Theristicus caerulescens. The sequence goes on along the minus strand of CM036559.1, from coordinate 119,650,516 downwards.
CCTTTGTGACATCAGAGATGGAGGTCAATGTAAATTACAACATAGATAACTACACTTGACCCTGTTATTTAGATATGACTCTTTTTTTAGAGGTTTAGTTTAATAAGAGACTAACTGTGCCCTAGAATTTCCTCCTCCTTCTCACTGGTAAGGGGAACCCAGGACAAGAAGCTCAAATATAAATATGTGCACTGGGGAAATGAAGCCAGCTGCATATGCTCTTGTATACATATATTACTTTTGCAAATGAGCCAGAATCTCATGTTTTAATGGTGAGAAAATATTAACTCTAAATTTATTTATTGTTTGTTTATATTCATTAATTCTTAGGACAGTGTTCTCCCTGGGCAGCATCTGGTGAAGAATTCTGATACTGTATTAAGAATGTCTTGCCTGTATTACTTGAGAATGTCACAGTTCCTGGTGACATTTTTTCCTCTAACATTATAACATCAAAATCAAACTGATTCTATACCAGGGTTCCAGAATGGCACTTTTATTTTTCTTTTCCAAAGCAAGTTTGGCCAAAGTAGATTCTGTTTTATCGATCTAATTCCTTAGGCTTGGACTCTCTTTATTCATTTGAAAAACCCATGTAACTTTGGTTGCTAACTACAGGTCAGGGTTTAGTTCACTGTGTTAGCATGTAAAAGCAAATGTGAAAAGGAATATTGATTTTCTGCTGTCCCCAAAAAGCAAGGGAATTCAAGCTGAGATTGAACTGAAACAAGATTTGCCACTGTCACTAGGAACTCATCTATGCAATAAAATATTTTATTTACTTAAAGATATTCTAAAAGAAGTATTTCTATTTCTGTGCCTCTCACATGATGTGAATTAAATTTTTTGTCTACTAATTGGAACTCAAAGCCTTCTGCTTATTACTGTCTGTGGAATAGAGATAGAAATATTGATTCCAAAACACTTCTCAGTGACACTTTTTTTACAGAACCTGTGAGTTTACCATGGTCCAATATTTATACTAAAGTTTTCTATCTTGAGTTTCTGAATGATTTAAAATGCAACAAAACGTGAGTAAAGAGCTTGTCACAATGATATTGCAGAGATAATATTGCAGGGTCATATTAAAAAACATTAGTAAGAAAAGCAATATTGTGACTGCTTGACAGGAAAGCAAGCTTTTCATGTTTGGACAGTTGACATTGTGGCTCTACCTTCCAGACTCTGTATGAAAGTGGATCAGTGCTAAATCATACCCAAAACTTCCCCCAGAATTGCTCTTTAGTGGAAGCTTCAGAGAGTTTCATGGTTAATTTTTCAAAGGTTCTGCATGCCAGGTGCATGTTGTGAGCCCGTGCTGCTACATCTGATTATGAGTTTGAGTGCAGTTGCTTCTCTTGGGTGCCAACAGGTCATTGGTGATAAGGTCTGAGAACAGGCAGGCTGAGCTTGGGCAGTTTGGAGCAGAAAGAAATAGCCACTCCACAGCTCAGAAGAAGAGGTGCAAGGACCAAGGCCCAGGAGAATGAGAAAACAAAATAATGCAATATCAGGGGAAGGAACCGGGATAAGAAAGGTTGAAACAGAGTACTACAAAGACAAAGCAAGAGCAGCAGAACCTGGCAACAGCAGAAATAATACCTCAACATCCTCAGTCCCCACCTTTGTCTCCTGACAACGAATATCTGGGAAACCTCCCAGGGCTGATGTGTATTCACCTTTCTAGTCACTACCTCATGTAGAGGTTACTAATGGTACCAGGCCTGCCTGCAGTAGGTCCTCTTGCAGCCTTCTGAAGTGTGGTTCTGAAGGATTTGACTCTCAAAAAAGCACAACTTGGTTCCAGAGGAAAAGATTTCTTCTCTTTTTTCTGCCTCAGCAACAGTGTTTTTTTCATGTTTTTAAAAGCTAATTACAATTGATACATGAGGAGTGTTGAGATTGCAAGGTCAATTACTCAGAAGTTAGAAAAATGTCAGAATTAAGGTTGCCTATGCAGCCTTAATTAGCCTGCCTTAGATGTAAGTATTACCATCTATAATTACATTAGCGCATGCAATTTTTTCATAGCATTCTTTCCTCATTCAGTTCACAGACTGCAAATCAGGTTTTATAATGAAAGAGATTGTTGACTGTAGGATACCAGTGTAATTTTTTTCAGAAAATAAAGGTACACAGCTAATGAAGCAGGAGCTGAAAGAAAGAAGATTTAATAATTACGGTTGCTGGATGCTTCCCAAAGAAACTAGATTCTATCAGAGAGTTACTTTATAGTGCTGGGCAAGTCACACTCACACCAGTGTGGGCTTTTCATCTCTTCTGTGCCCAGTTGCTCTAATCTGGGACTGGTGATTAACAAACACCAATGTGATCATGCAAAGACTGTTATCATTATGCATAAGTGTAGGGTGTCAAACTGGGGTTACATTTGAAACCTTAATTCTGGTATTTCCTAACTTTTGAGTACTCATCTTGAAATATTTTAACTTAGTGCCTCTCATTTTTGACTGCTTTGCTTGTATATTTCTTAGATGTTAAAGGCAACTGGGCTAGCCACACCTTAGTGCCAATCTTGATTTCTGTCATCATGAAAAAAGGGTCTGGAATTAAATCATTTTGACTTATGACCATGCCTTTAACATTCAGAACAGATTTGCGGCAGAGCTGTGAACAGCTGTGGCTAACTCTTTTATTTCCTTATCCTTCTTCCTTTCTGTAAAAATGTAAATTTATTTCCATAATAATAATAAAGTTAATGTAAAGTGTCTAAATTATCTGTTAGTTAAAATTAACTAACTAGCCATGAAAGGAACAAAGTTCTAGAAAACAGAGTCATGATAAATCATGCCTGACATGATTTATGTATATTTACTTTTGTCATATGATGGAGGAGAAGCTAGGGCAATAAATTACACGCCCATTCCTCTTCGTAATCAAATACCAATGCTTTTGTCTCAGCAAACTAAACAGTTTGTGGATGATGTCCTGAATCTTATCCCTCACTGTTGGTGCATTCCTACCGAGAAGTCTTGCTGAAGATATGTTGAAATGCTCCACATAGTATCACTTTCCAAGGTCCTCTCTTGATCTGTTTTCTGGTTCTTTGATGTGCTTCTCTAAGAAGTCATGCAACTTGTGAAAGTTGCATGGCAAGGATTTTGTTTCTCATGTGCTTCTATAACATCAGCCACTGGTGAATGCTTACCTTGGATGCCCAGAACTGTCAGAAGAAAGTCTATGTGAGTATCACCAGGGTGAAGGTTTCTTCTATAGCTTTCACTCTGAGTGCCTAAGCAAGGGAGCAGGCAGCAGCAGCAGTCTGCTGGTCTTTCAGTTCAGCTCTCCTTTGGTAAGAAGTGCAGTGAATTGCCTGCAACTGACAAATGAACTGTATCTACAGAAGATTTAGAATCTGGGGTTAGAATAAAAAGTACCAGTAGTTGTATCATAGTCCCTGTCCCTGATGATAAATAATACCTGGCTCTTTTACACTGCTTTTTATCAATGGATCTCAGGATGCTTTACAAAAAAAGGTGCTTTGGCCATATTTTCTTCAGTGTTTTGTCCAGTCTAGCTTTAAATGTTAATGGTCAAAAATATGCTATATTTCCAGTACACTTCCAAGGCCCCAGGGAAGAAAGAAAATGAAGAAGCATTTATCCCTATGTGTATTGGTTTTGCGTGGCAAGGTTTTGGTAGTGGGGGGGCTACAGGGGTGGCTTCTGTGAGAAGCTGCTAGATGCTTCCCCCATGTCTGATAGAGCCAATGCCAGCCAGCTCTAAGAAGGACCCGCCACTGGCCAAGGCCGAGCCCATCAGCAATGGTGGTAGTGCCTCTGGAATAACATATTTAAGAAAGGGTGAAAAAAACTGCACAACAACAGCAGCCAGGAGAGTGGAGTGAGAATATGCAAGAGGAACAGCCCTGCAGACACCAAGGTTGGTGAAGAAGGAGGGGGAGGAGGTGCTCCAGGCGCCGGAGCAGAGATTTCCCTGCAGCCTGTGGTGAAGGCCATGGTGAGGCAGGCTGTCCCCCTGCAGCCCATGGAGGTTAACAGTGGAGCAGATATCCACCTGCAGACAAGCTGGTGCAGGTGGATGTGCCTGAAGGAGGCTGTGACCCCATTGGAAGCTAGTGCTGGAGCAGGCTCCTGGTAGGACTTGTTGCCCCATGCAGAGAGGAGCCCACACTGGAGCAGGTTCACTGGTAGGACTTGTGACCCCGTGGGGAAGGAGTAGTCTGTCTGTGAAGGACTGCACCCCCATGCTGGAGCAGTTCATGGAGAACTGTCTCCCATAGGACGGACCCCCCACTGGAGCAGGGGAAGAGTGTGAGGAGTCCTTCCCCTGAGGAGGAAGGAGTGGCAGACACAACGTATGGTGAACTGACCACAACACCCATTCCCCATCCCCCTGTCCTGCTTGGGGGGAAGAGGTAGAGAAATCAGGAATAAAGTTGAGCACGGGAAGAAGGGAGGGGTGGGGGAAGGTGTTTTAAGATTTTGTTTTTATTTTCTCATTATCGTACTCTGATTTGATTGGTAATAAATTAATTTTCCCCAAGTTGAGTCTGTTTTGCCTGTGACGGTACCTGGTGAGTGATCTCTCCCTGTCCTTATCTCGACCCACGAGCTTTTAATTATATTTTCTCTCCCCTGTCCGGCTGAGGAGGGGAGTGACAGAGCGACTTTGGTGGGCACCTGGTGTCCAGCCAGGGTCAACCCACCACAACATGTCACATAAAACTTAATGATGAAACCATCAGAGAATAAGGATCAAGGCACACTGCATGTAGTTTCACTTTGATAACCACTCTTGCTATTTTAGTTCCATATAGTCACCTGGAAACCCAACTTAAACGTAAAAAAAACAGAGTGAAAACACAGTTTCAAGAATTTTTCAAAATTGAGTAGCCTTTCTATGCACTTCATTTCTAAAATTAATTTTAAAAAATGAACAGTTAATTTTCCAAATTATGTAATGGAAACCATTAATACTATTATTATACAGGCTATGGTAATCAAAGTCATGCAATCAAAATCAAAGATTGGTCTCAGCAACCAGAAGCATGTCAGACTAGTTTGATTATCAACATATCACTTTCTCTTGCCATCATGATGCATGCTGGTGTTTTGACTAGAGTTACATTCAGCTGCATTTGACTTCTGTAGAACTAATAGCCAGGTTGGCATTTACAGCTTGTGGATGTGGGATTAGCTTTTGTGTGCAAGGACTTTGCTTATACTTAGCATGAGTAACTTCTAAGCTAAAAGCTTGTTGGATTCCTCTAACTGATTTTTCATATTAATCAAAAGCCTAAAATGTCGACCAACTGCTTGGGTCAAAGATGAAAAATGAGTGCACATTAGAAGTTTTCCAGTAAATCTATTTTCAAACAAAAAGATAATTTACCAAAAGGTAAATTGGAAGAAAGAATCTAGTTTGAAAGAAACTCAACTTTTTTTTTTTTTTTTTTTACATTTCAAAACTGTTGGTATGTCCTTTGCAACATTTTTAAGTGAAGGTTCATTAATTTGAATTTCAGCTTTTAAAAATATTTTCCCATAATTTATACATAAACAGCTTAAATCATTACAAATGAAATAAAATATATTTTCAGGATAAAATGTTTCCACTTCTCTGATTCTGTATAATTATCATTATATTAAGACACTTTAGATTAAATTTTCATTTTTGTCTAATACAAAGTTTTGACTTTTAATGAGATAAACCAAGATTTTCCACACAGGTTTATTAAGCAGGAATTCTGCTCTAGGCAAAAATTGGACATGATCTATTTGATTACCAAAATTAAATCAGATCTATACCTGATGAATTATGCTTTCCAAATCTATGTTTTAAAACATATATTTATTCTTCTGTTGTTCCACAATAGTGCCACAGCAAGCACCCACGATATCTAGAGATGGGCTGTATTAGTCATATTTCAGCATAAATCGCCTTAAACTATCCTTAGAGTACCAGAACTCCTGTACTATATAAAACAGCTATATCTTATGAAATATTAAAGCACAGCATGATAGCAACATAGTACAGTCATTTAGAAGAACAACATTATCAAATCAAATTCAACAGTCTGCATCTTTTTAAAAAAGATGAGAAGTGTTTATACCTGCATCAGAGTTACTAGCTAATTTTTTTTGCTAGTACTGACAGATTTTACCTCATTTTTAGAAAGTTTCCAACTCTGTTGCTTCTTGAAAAGGCAAGAAAAACAAAGACAGTAAAGGCAAAGGAGCAGGTAATAGCCTGTATCCAACTGATTTCTGCTTAGTTTACTCTGGTTAGAAGGTCATCCTTGTTTCTTGATTTGAAATGGGGATTTCAGTCTTGTATCTCCCTAGAGCTGTTTTACCCACTATGCTTAGAAAACTCTCTCTCTTCTTTTTAGATAACCATATGGTTTAAAAAACATTAGGAAGACCTTATAGTTGGGTGGATATTACACCTACCTGGGAAGTCCATGCTTCAGTGAGTGTGTAGGGAATTATATAGTTATGTACAACTTCGATAAAGAAGACTGTAAGTTTATTATTTACCTGAACAAAATGCACAAAGCTCGGTGCCTATGCTGCTTACTTAGAAGCCATCAGGAACCTGAACCTGTGTCCTCTGATACACAGGTGAATGTGCTGACTTATCTACCATCTATCATGGAAGCAGTAGTACTAAAAAGTCTCCTATTTGATTTTCAGTGTGCTGTGAGTAGACCTTCCAAAGATGCTACTGGCAAAGCAAGAGTCTTAATTGTCATATAAAATTAGTTTGATGAGGCCCAATTAATGTTTGTTAATCTCGCTAGGCTCATCTCTGAACAGTCACTCTGAGCTTATTGAAGAAAGTCAGAGATTTAATTCAGCAGAAGTAGGGATCTGAGTTAACATTCTTTATCACTAAAATTAAAGTGTCTGTTTTCCAGTAGGGTTTCAGCTTGTTATCTTCTTTCCTTTTCACATGGCCTAGCAGAAGCGGGTGGTCTGGCATTAATAAAAACTGCCCTGGGGAAAACTCTGAAGAATCACTCCTTTAAACACGCCTCATTTTATCTATTTTACATATTCATTCTCCAAGATATTCTTACACACATTGAGATCAATATATTAGGGTGTCTAATTCTTATTACCTAAACAAATCACTCTTTTCATTAACATCAAACTTACATTAGCAATTATTAGCATATTACCATAATTATATCATTATTATAACTTAAACTTGCAGATAATTTATTGCTGAAAACCAATTCTATCAAACAACTCAAATGTTGAAACTTATTACAAATAGCATGCCTCTGTTTCCCTTTCTAGCCAACAAAGTTACTTTTTATTATGAGTTACTTGCTGAGTATTAGGATAGCTTCCTGTAATGCCATACCCATTATTCAGTTTTCTTATATGAAACAAGTTGAAATTTTCTTCTACTGGGTGAACAACAACCCCGTTGGGATCAAGAGGTGGAAGACTTCTGACCTGCCACCTTAGGGGGCTGTTGTTCCAGGCTAAGAGCAGATGCATTCATCGTACCAAAATATAATGGAGCAGATGGTGTTGCCACCTCAGCTGTGGTGACTCATTTGAAGAAGAATAGTGCCTATTAGGAAGAAATGTAATCAAGCTGAACAAGAGAGGGGAAAAAAAAATCATGGCAAGCAGAGGAGGCTCCCATTTTGTAAGAAAGACAGAAATGAGATCTTCAGAATTATAAGATTATCTCAGTCCCTGGAAAGATGTTAAGTCAATTCCTCTTTGAGTTCAGTTCCAAAGGCATGAAGGAGAAGGCAGCAATCAGGAATAGTTAAGATGGATTTACAAAGGGTCAATCATGATTGTTCAATGTGAAAGGCTACAATGAAATGACTAGCTATGTGGATAAGGAAGAATGTCATAGTATATATTTATTCAAGGTATAAATATGCTTGAATTTACTAAAGCTTTGAACATCTCCCGCAGCATTCTTATCTGGAAGCTGAGGAAGTATTGGCTAGATCAACAAGTAGGTTGAAGATTGTCTGGCCTGCTGTATTCAAAGGGAAGTGCACATCTATTTCCAGTCTGGCTTGCATCCAGTGAGGAATGTTTCAATTAACAACTCCAGGGACTGACACTTGACAGAAACCTCAAGAAGTTCAACAGGCAGCAGTGCCAATTTCAGTACCTGGAGTGTAGTAATTCTGTGGTATAGGATGGGAAGCTACTGGCTCAGTAATAGCCTTCCTGAAAGGCATCTGGGGATTATGGAGATTCAACACCACACTGGATATGAACCAGCAGTGAACTTCCATTGCAAATAACAATATAGCTCTAATATATTGGGCTATATTAGAAGAAACATGACTACTATATAGAGCAAAGTTATGATTCCCTGATAGCTGGAACTGTTGAGGCCACATCTGGTCTACTGTACCCAGTATCGGGTCCTCTTTTTCAAGACAGATGTGGAAAACCTGGTAGAGTTCAACAGAGAGTCAGAACTATCAGAAGCCTTGAGCATGTGAGAAATGAGGAGAGGCTGAGGAAGCCGAGCTTCATTAATCTGGCATAGAGATGATTAAGAGGTGATCTAAGAGATGCCTGAAACTACATGAATGGCAGTTACAAAGATGATAGGACCAAATTCTTTTTGGTAGTAACAAACAATAATAGAAGGGACAAAGGTCTTGGTAGTTCATGTTGGACATTCTGAAAAAAATCAGTAGGGCAGCAGTGCAGTGCTGAACCAGGTTACTCAGAGAGCTGGTGAGGTCTCCAACTTTGAAGCTTTTCAAGACTTACCTGGACAAAGCTGTAATTGATCTGACCTGGTGCTGTTGAGAGCCCAGCTCTGAAACAGAGGTTGGACCAAATAGTACTCCAAAGGTACTGTCCATCTAACATTTCTTTGAGTCTATTTCGTCTACAACAGGATGAAATGAATCATACTCTAAACAACACTGACTGCAATGATTTATACCATTAAGGAAGGTATGGATAAATTCTTTAGTCATAGCTGGTGAATCCTACCCTTAGAGACTTCAGGGCTGAGATTCGTCTTTCTAAATGTAACTGTCTGTAGTTTGAGCAAGTCACCCTTTACTTCCCTTTTTATCATTTGTAAAGTACAATTCATCTCATCACAGATTAGTCAACCAAAATTGGTCAAGTTAATTGCATGATGAATGTCACTGTTTCTTCCACTGACTATAAAGGAGCCAAGTTTAACTCACTGAGGTATAGATGTCTACCTGTAGATGTTCTCAATTGTTCTTATGAATCCTACTGTGAATATTTAAATCATTCAGTTAAGAAGGAAATTGTTTATGTTGGGTGCATCTTCATGTTGGAATTAGCGCTGAAAGTATTGGTTGCTTACTAAGTCCCTAAAATTAAATTTCATTTACTTTAAAACAAACAAACAAACAAATAAAAAGTGTCAGTATGTATTGGATGTTAATTCTAAAAGCAGTGTATTGAACATTGCACAGTGCCTGTAACAGAGAAGTTTTTACAAAGGCAGAGATAAATTATTAATTGACTGATCATCATGCAATAACACATGTATTTTACTCTTATTAGTAAAGAGATTAATGACCATTAGATAGAGATGGCACTCTAAACACCTAGGTAAATTACTACAATCACAAACTTATGCTGTAGAGATTTGAAAAGGGCATTTATACATTCAAGAAGGAAACATAAAGTGATAGCCTACAAAATACACTATTTTAGAAAGCCAGCATTTCTTCAGTGCAAGAACACCAAACTGCATATAATTTGGTTTGTTGTACTGAACTTTGGTTTGTTGCAAGATGTCAGGTTATTGAAATAAGAAAGGAAGTTTGAAGTCAAAGAAACAAATTTAAATTGAAAAAGCCATCCAAACAACAAGGAAATTTTTTTCACATTTCTTTTAGACTTCTAGTATTTAATTGTTTGATTGTTTTCGTCAGTAACTATAGAATTTTGTGGTAGCGATAACTGGGAATGCAAACATAGGTTAGTACCTTAACTTCTCATGTATTCTTTCAATTAGTTTTATATGAAGCCTTATTTTGTTTAAAAAAAGTAACAGAAAATGAGAAACACATGTTCTGAATTAATGACAGTCCAGTCACCAGGTGTTTCCAATTTAAATGTTTGTCAAGATCATAAATCAGGTTCATAAGAGTCTTGTCTACTGAAGCAGGTTGCCACTGGCTGTTATTTTTTAACTCATCTGTGCAGTGAAGATATTGTCCACCACATCCATACAAGATTGAAAATATTAACAATAAATTCCAGGATATCTGAAAAAAATTCTCCTCTCTCTTTTAAGGTTCAAAGTAGTTGTTCAGCTATAACTGAAAAGATAATTTGGCAGCACAATCATTAGGATGCATATTTCCAGTTAAAATATCCCATTGGGATCAAGAAATAATATAGCAGCTTTTAATTAGGATGTTTTGCATGAAATGTTTTGTATAGTTAACTAATATAAATAAGCCTTTATTGCATAAACTATGGAAATCAGAATATTAATTCAACAAATGCATTAAAAATAGTATTGTGAAGGACACATTAAGAAAAGCAGAATAAGCAAATAAAAACCCCAAAAGAAATATATTTTCTTTTTTCTTCCTTTTTTTTTTTTTTTTACTTCTGAAAATTGTTCTATTGTCCATCTCCAGTGTAGCTTGTAGATGGATGTCCCAAATCCAGCCCGTTAGGGCAACTGATATAATGAAATAGAGCCACTGACCTCTAGGTCAGAGATTAAGTCATAGGACAGAATCATTTCAAACCCTTAAGCGTGCACTCCAGGAACATCCCAGCTCCATAATAAAACTAAACTGGACAGTGGTCATTGTCATGTCCATATTCCACTTCCATGATCTGATTTCCAGTAAAAGGAACTCTGAATAATGACAATATGCAGCAAACACAACATGCTACAATGGGTTCTAGTCTGGATAGGTGGGGATCAGGAACTCCAGGTATTGTTCATCATATACTTGCGGAGCAGGTAGTAAGTTACTGAAAATCTCTTTTCAGTGGTCAAGAAATCTCTTGTATTATCTTCAAACTGTCTCTGGATGTGTAAATTGTCTATTCACAGTCATATTTCCATTTGTCTTTGAAATTACTTGATGTCCTTTCATGAGATAAGTACTTGTATTCAATAAAAAATACCTTCTGTATGCAGCATGTCCGGTACAAGAAATTTTCTCTGTTGTACAAATTCCATTCTCACTTTCATATTTGTACTAATGTGGAAACATTTCAGCTAAATCAGTGTTGCAACTTCTGCATTATAGCACTGTAACATACCACTGTTTAGCTTTTTATATTGTTGCAAAACAAACCTTCAGAATTTCCTAAAGGCATAAGAAAGGGCATTCCAGATCGGGCCTGTGGTTCAGTGTTTTGTGTGGGAGGTGTGTGGGAGAAATAACAGATGCAGAAAATATATTTATACACACACACACATATATACATACAAATATATATATTTGAAGAATATGCTTATTCTGGTATTTCTGTCCCCTCGATACTTCCATTGAGAATGGTTTGTGTGTGTTTATATACACATATATGCATATATACATACATACACATGCACATGCACATACATATTTATGTACTTTATAGGCATGAATATATGGCCTGTGCAGGGGTGTTTGTGTCTATATAATACTGATTGTTTACTTTTATTACTTGAATTCTGTTACTTAATTCTGATTAGGCCTGGAAATGAATTGTCTCAGGAGTAAAACAGATACTGAAGTATATGTATAATCTAAATTGTCTGGAGTAAAAATTCTTTGTCTACATATTATTTAACCAACTTTGAAACATAGACAAGAACAGATTAGCACCTTCCACAAGTGGCAAAGAAATCCTGTAGCAGAGCACAGCGATGATGAAAAGGTTAACATGAAAAGTAAGTTTTTAAAGCTATTTAGGACAATCCTTTCAAACTTCTGTGTTCCTGCAGGCTCATGAATGGTACTTCTATCTGATTAGACCTGGAAACACACCAGTAAGACAATCCATTAGAAGATAAATGCTTGCAACAGAAATAAATGGTGTTGCTACTTTGAGCAGAAGTCTAATAAAGATGTCTAGGCAGCTCCTTTGATTTCTCATGTTCACAGGAGCACTGAGATGAAGAACAGCATTTCCTGACTTGGCAGGGTACAGAAAAGGCTGTCAGATTAGTCAAATGTTGGGAGACCATCTCAGATCTTCCAATGCAATGGTCTGCTCTGGTATCAGAACTTGAGACATACTTTGTATTCTATTTCACTTCTCAGCCACCTCCAGTTATAAAACTAAACTTACTTTATTTCCTGTTTTAATCCCATGTTTAACTATATTTCAGGATCTGGTATGTACAGATATAGGGACCCTCAAGTGCAATTGGTTAGACATATGCAGCTGAAGGATGATTAGATATTAAAAAAAGAAATGGGAAATAGAAGCCGATCCACCTAATCCTGTAACACAGCCCTATAACACAGATGAACATTTGCTATTTTAAGAGGGTCTGTCAGCAGACAGAAAACTATTTTCTTCAGAAAAGGTCATTGTGTTTGATACATTTGAGTGGTGAAGTGAAGAAGCTCAGAGTATCAATGCAGCTTTCATGGTAAGCTGCTCGTCTCTGTAAGACAGACATAAAATTTTGTGTCAGTGATTGGTAGAAAACAAAAATGAGACAAAGATATACACCAGGTTGCCAGAACTTCTAATAAAGATAATTTTCTATCTATATAATTACTTAATATGTAGTTAATGTAAATATCATAGTTGAATTCTAGCCATATATAACCATTTGGGAAGATGCTAGCCGAGAAAATTACCCTCTTTAATAGAGAGATATTGTGTCTTTATTTAATTGTTATGTGCCTCTCACCTATGTATTAGATGTTTGGAAACGTGTAACAAATATTTTCTAATTCTAAGCAGATGGGATCAGTTGCAATTCACAAAACTTTTGACATCAGAGGAACTGTCTCATTTAATTAGAATTATGAATCCATAACTGTTAAATTATATTTTGATCTACTGTTGTTTTTTTTTTTTTTTTTTTAACCCTGTGCAGATTAGGAATAACTTCACCTAAGCAAGCTGTCTCAATTCATACCTGGTTTACCCAGTTGCAGTGAATTTACACCTATTTAACACAGATGCATGTGTGGTAGACCTGAACCCTGGTTAGACTTATATGCTGGCAAGCTTCCAAAAAGGGAATTTTTATATATAATGAAGCTATTGTCATGTAACATAGTGCTGGTGTTATGGCATTTTGTAGTGTTTGATGTGTTAGGCTAGGATATTTTCTCTCAGGGCTTATACATCTTGGCCAATTGAAGGGGATCTCTGGTGGATATTATTTGTTGCTGTGCCTTTGTTTTTAAGAAGCAACTGCCAATGCCCAAATGAATATGATGGTGCAGTTGGAGCTTCTCTGTCATGGGATGTGAAGGTTTATAGACAAGTTTATAGAATGTCAAGTCATATTACCTGCTACATGGAGATATGACCTGACGGGCAGAAATCAAAGCTTCAAAGTGTCATACTGATGCACTGGAGACTGAGAGCCACTGACCTACCTTTTAGTGATATAAATTTGTTTGTAGTGATATAAAAATACCTTCCACTCTGGATACAACAAGATTACAGCTTGAAAGATCAAGAAATTTATAATAATTCTTGAATAAAAGATCATGGGCATGAGGTGTAATGCTTTTCAATTCCTTCTGTTTATCCTCTTTTACCAATACATAGCTGTACTTCACCGAGTTAGCAGGAGGGGTATTATTCTAGCAATGACTTGTGGCTGGTTTTGCAAAGACAATAGCAGCACCAAACTTTTATTTAAAGCAACTGAGTCTAAAATTAAGGCATCTGAGTTCAGACAGCTTTCAGGTGGTGCTTGGGAGTGGAGACTGAAGGATCTGGGCAAGGCATTGCTCTCACCTACCTCCTGTCCTACATGTGTCTGGTGGCTTTATGTTAGCTGTACAGTCTTCACGTGTGCATTCAAAAGTGGAGTTCTGTTCACACCAATGCGTAACCTTGGAAGTACTTCAAGCATGTAAAGGACTGCTGTCAAGAGCAAAATTTTCCATGAAAGTGAAATTTGGCATGTGAGCAGTCCTGGCTTCTTCTTCACTTGTTCCCTCTGGGGTCCATGATGTAGCTGTGTCTCTGTCTGTGTTATTCATGCCACACTTATTGTAGCAAGCCTTGCACACACCATACGTGACACTTTACTACTGTCAGCTCCCTGCTTAGAGACTCTATCCAAGGAATAAGAGACCCAGATCCATTCCTTCCTTTGTCTGAAGGCATTAGAGCTAATCTCCAGGCTGATATCCTTTTTGTCACTTTTCTTTGAAGTTTCCTGCTTAGAGTGGAACAGAACCAGCATATAACTGCTGTTTTAAATAGTTTGACTTAAAAAGCATTTGGGTCAGCATGCTGTATTTTATCAAAGTTGGTTTTTAACTTGGTTTTTAATTCCAGGCAGTAAATTTCACTAACAGAGCCCCCAAAGTACCTCTCTCTCTCTCTCTCTCTCTCAATAAGAGAGCAGAAGAGCTAAATCAGACCAGAGGCTCACTTTTGATGGTGGCCAGCAGCAGATGTTCAGGGAACAAGAACAGGGTATGCACAGAGTGGTACTTTCCTTGCTTATGTTCTTGCAGCTTCTGGCTATCTCTGGTTCAGGGACCTCCTGAACTAAAGCCAGAGGCTGTAATCAGACCACCATGTTTAGTAGTCCTTGGTGGAGCTTTCCTCCATTAGCTTGTCTAATCAACTTTTGAATCCATTTATACACTTGGCATCCAAAACGTTCTGTAGCCATAGGTTCAACAATCCATTTAAGTATTGAATTACAAAGGTATTTCCTTTGAGTATTTCAGAAAATTTTCTTCATAATTCCATTTGATGTTCTCTCATTTCCATGTCATCAAAAACACAATACTATTACCCATTCCATATTATTCATGTTTTTACAGATCTCTGTTACATCTCAGTCATCTCTTGTCTGAGCTTCAGGGTCTCAATCATTTTAATATTTTTGTAGAGAAGCCTTACATGTCTTTCAGCCTTCTAGTGGCATGTTGTGGTTTAACCCCAGCTGGCAACTCAGCACCACACAGCCGCTCACTCACTACTCCCACATGTGGGATGGGGGAGAGAATCAGAAGAGTAAAAGTGAGAAAACTCATGGGTTGAGATAAAGACAGTTCAGCAGGTAAAGCAAAAGCCATGCACAAAAGCAAAGCAAAACAAGGAATTCATTCACTACTTCCCATCGTCAGGCAGGTGTTCAGCCATTCCCAGGAAAGCACGGCTCTATCACGTGTAATGGTTACTTGGAAAGGAAGACAAACGCCATCACTCCAAATGTTCCCCCACCTTCCTTTGTCTTTCCCCAGCTTTATATATGCTGAACATGACATCATATGGTATGGAATATCCCTTTGGCTAGTCTGGGTCAGCTGTGCCCCCTCCCAGCTTCTTGTGCACCTGGCAGAGCATGGGAAGCTGAAAAGTTCTTGACTAGTATGAACTCTACTTAGCAACAACTAAAACATTAGTGTGTTATCAACATTATTCTCACACTAAATCCAAACCACATCACTATACAAGCTACTATGAAGAAAATTAACTCTATCCCAGCTGAAAACAGGACATGGCACAATGTTCCTATTCATATGAGGTGAACAGAACCCCATGAGGTTTTCAAAATATGAGTGCACCAGTGATTTACATATATTCATAGAGTTACACAGTTTCCAGCTCTATTTCTGTTCTGCTCTCTATTCCTCACTCAACAGTTCTTGACACTGTCTTTTTCACCACAGCTAAATATTAACTTCATATAATCAGAAAATTATTGACAGTAATTTTAGATTTTTTTTATCTGGAAAACCTATATGAACTTCACACAAATTTTAATGTATAGTTAAATGAATACATTTTAATGGAAAATATGAAATAAACTAATATAGAAAGTTAACATAAAATAAACTGGAATAAACTTAACTAACTAAAAGATGCTAATTTTTTAAGAACTCGAATAATACACACTATGGTTTTATGGAAATCAAACCTATGGTTTTGTTTATGCTATTCACAATATACAAGGATTTTAGAGGTCCAAACAAAGATCATCTCCCTTTTAGTACAAGTATGACCCAAAAATTCAAGCCAAATTTACAGATTAAGAAAAGATGAAGGAAATTAAATATTATTGAACTATTTTACAGACAGAATAGAAGCAGAGAGTGAGTTTACCAGACCATACCAAAAAAGTAAAAATCCTTAGGAACTACCTTTGAAACTTCTGAAAGTCTTAGCCAGTGTTATATCCATAACACCATCCAACCTTGTTTAAAATCCTAAACGGAACCATGTCTTTCCTATCTCTTTACTTAGTCAGAAATATTTGTATCTTATTACAGGCAATACCCAAAACTAATTTGTAAGCTTTTTGAGTTTTGCTAAGTTTTGAATGATCGAAATTTGTAAATGGGTTTCCCTGATTTGACTGTTACAGGAATTTCTCCCACACTGTTTCTCACTGAGGAAACAAGGACAAACTTAGTGGTAGAGAATGGAGAAGAGTAGTCCTTCTTCAGGTCCTTCCCACCCTGTGCATATTTTCTGGATCACTGATTCGCTACACCGTATCTGTTGCATTTGCTTCTGACTGACAGGAAATTATGCCACTGCTTTAGCAGCACCTATCAAGGGATCACTACCCAGAAGATACTTTCTTGCAAGACTCCAGACCAGAAATGAAGACAAATATACCCAGCTGGAACCCAAGAGAAATGTATTTATGGCTGGAAGTACCCATCTAAAGAATCTGGAGCCTATTCACTAGTGTTGTGAAATGTTCTATGGGACCTTTAATGGCTATAAATGTCAGAGGGACTCAGCTTTGTAGATTTTCTCTGGGGGTAAAAAAACAACAGAGACACCTGTAGCACTCTGTCCCATGGCACCAGGATGGGACACTGGCTTATTTCTGATTCATGGTGCAAGAATACTCCTCGCTAAATTGCTAACACTATTTCCTGCATTGCTGAATGTGCTGGTTTTGGCTGGGATAGAGTTAATTTTCTTCATAGTAACTAGTATGAGGCTATGTTTTGGATTTGTGCTGAAAACAGTGTTGATAGCACAGGGATGTTTCAGTTATTGCTGAGCAGTGCTTACACAGAATCAAGGTCTTTTCTGCTTCTCACACCACCCCACCAGCGAGTAGGCTGAGGGTGCACAAGAAGTTGGGAGGGGACACAGCTGGGACAGCTGATCTCAGCTGACAAAAGGGGTATTCCATACCATATGATGTCATGCTCAGTATATAAAGCCGGGGGAAGAAGAAGGAAGGCCAGGGGGATGTTCGGAGTGATAGAATTAAACTCTATTCCAGCCAAAACCAGCACACTGATATACCTTTGGAGGAGACATTGCCAACCTGGTCATAATATCTGCAAAGGTCACAGACCAGGGCAGGAATTCTACTGAGGTCATTAACAACTGCATGGAGGCTTTGTGGAAAGATTTATTCCATTGGATATTTTGCTTGCTGTGAAATTTAGCCTACTATTCTCTTTGTTTCTCACTCCTGCCTTTCTCTAGCAATATTGGAAATGTGCCAGTTCTATAAGAGTTTGCTTTCCTTTTCTTGACTGACACACATACTGAGTTGGAAGTGCAAATAGCTCAAAAGGTGATTTTAGGATCAATATAAATAAAACTGGCACTTCTCTGATGGGGAGTTCTTTGTTATTGTTCTGGGTAGAAGTAGCAGTAGACAGGCTTGGAATATCATGTGGCATACCATGAATCACACCTTCTGTGCTGATATTTTCTTTGATTTACTGGATTGTTAAGATTAAGATATAGATGTTCTATGTAATATGTTGCTCTATATATATGGATGCAAAAGCATGACTTGTAATAAATTCATTCATTGTTCACCTTTGACTCTTAGGTCACATGCCCTCTTCCACTAATTCAACTCCCTCAGACTTATTCTATTATTACAAAGCTATGAAATCCACCATCCTTCAAAGCAGGCAGCAGTCTAATGCCTCATTCTTTTTCTTCTCAGATGTATATAGAATTGCCTGCTGTAAAAAGCACCCCACTGAAGGTTTATGGCGAAAAAAGCTCAGAATAATAATAATTGTCCTGGCATAAAAGTGCAATGGTTTTTAAGTAACGTAAAATCTCACAAAAGTCCTAATTTTAGGCAGACAACACTGAATATTATGGCAAGACTTTTTTTGGCATGTTAAAGGCAGATTGAGGGCACTCTGCTTATCCTTGAAGCTGGCAGGACAAGATCCAAATTTAGTCTGAAACTCAAATCTGTGTGACTGTCAGGACAAAGCCAATCAACCCCATCTCTCAGTGGGACTGTGTTCAGTGCCATACTGCATGTGGGTATGCATTTCTGAATGTCTGGTAACAGGGCGGATAGTAAGTCCATGACACATTTCTACATGAAATGAAAATGTGCTCTAAATGGATCAAGTACCAAAGAAAAATGCAGAATAGCAGATAGAACAAGAGAAATAAGGGATTAATTAGTAGTAATGAGAACAGCACTATCATAAAAAGAAAAGACATTGCTACAAAAGGTGAGTTTTAAAGCATAATTTCAAGAAGAAGGGGCAAATTGCTTTTTGCAGTTGTGCTTCTGCAAGTGATATAGAAACTCTGGGTTTCCAATAATCAACTGGGGATTCCAAGGAAGATGTTAGAGTCAAAAACAGAATCAGTGTACTATTCTTACCAAAAAATGCTAAATATGGGTGGTTTTCATTTGTAACTTATTGCCACTTAATTGTTTGGCAATTCACAGATCGTTGGTCACTTTAATGGTGCAGAGCTGCCATGTGTCTCTTCCATCAGAACAAGCATACTAGAAACATTAGGCTCCAATAGGAGGTTGCTAAGATCATTCAGACCCCAGATAGCAAGAAGAAATTAGCAGTTTTGTGAGGATTCTCTTTGACAGGCTATAAGTATTTCATTGACATTTATAATAATTTTTTATTAGATATGAAGAGTATCTAAAATCTCTTTTGCTTCTACTTAGTAGTATTTCCCGCTCTCATCTCTACTGAGCGATTGCTCCTCTGTTGTGCTTAAGTTAAAAGAAAACCAAGATGAGTCAGCTTTGCTGTCCAACTGCAAAAAAAAAAAAAAACTATGCAATGCATTCTTTCTCTGTGCCTAGTAAATCTTAATGGGACCTAATACTCCCTAGGCATCATTGTCTCCTCAAATAGCAAACAATTTCTAAAATAAATAGCATGAAAATTTTCCTATATACTCAAGTTATGTGAACAATCATGAAGTTGATGAAAGGACTAAGATGTACAATGTTGGATATCTAGTGCTATCCAACAATAGCTAGAGCAAAAGCCTACAACCCAGGCAGGAGCATAGCTTCTGCATGGAGAAGCAAAAGTTCACTGACTAAAGGATTAATTTGGTAAAAGTTAAATAGAAAGTGAATTTAGAAAAAGTAGTTACACACACAAACACATCCATATTTATTCACAGCCATATCATGTATCTGCAGAGTTCAACAGGCTAATAAATAGCATGATGAGCTATTCATTGTAAATCACCAATGGAATTTACTTCTTGTTTTCCTAGCATGAATTACTAGGAGTCTAACTTACACAGTTTCCGTGATTTTTTTGTTATTCAAAATAATTCACTGAATGTCTTGAACAAATAATATTTCAGTGTACAGATTTTCATATTTATGAATATTCATGTATCATTTACTGGTTTTTAGCTTATTCATAAATTCAGATTTCATCTGTTTTGTTGTCACATTTAGACATATTGATATATCCCTACACCCTGTCTAAAATTGACAATTATTACAGTTGTATTTCTGGGGCAAATACTTGCATCAGCACATTAAAAATATTCTGTGCATTATTATTCTGAAAGAACATACTTAAAATTCTCTGGATATTGTCTTCAGAATATATCTTTGAATAGTTTTCTCTTTTTGCTAGATTATTTACAGAAAATTAATAGAAGCAATCCAAGTAAAAAATGGACAGAAACACTTTCCCACTATATCTCTCCTCCTCTTCTTCCCTGTGACAACAGCCTTATTCAAAGGTTATCAACACATGCAGTGTATTGTGGATATGACCTTTATTAACATATGTAGGTAAAAAATCAAAATGAACAATCAAACTTCAATGTGAAATTCATTATTTCCCCTTGAAAAGCTACTCTTTGCGCTTTTTTTCATTTACCATTTCATACTTTAACTTGGTATTTCTATCCTTTCACCCTAGTCAATAGTTTCTTTAGGATCCAGTCCTAAAGGACTTTAGGATCCAGTCTTAAATTTATGTCTCTTAAAGGCTCCTGCAGTTACCTTTAATTCAACGCTGATCTCTCTGTTGTGGCTATAGACTTTACTGATGTGGGTAGAATAAAGATAAGACTGAGAAACTATATGTCTGTTTTAAGAGTTTTCATCACACTCGGACCAGTGAAGATGAGGCTTCATAGGCTTTATTTCCTACACAGATTAATATATGTTAATATAGATGTGACAAAGTAGATACAATTAATAGACTATTGTTGGTGTTTCATCAGGGGATAAATTTACACGAAGTGCCACTCGTGAACGCGTATCTCAGGTACTGGTGTCTAACAAAGTTTGGTGAACTTCACTGGACTTCATGTTTGCCTTTTCTATATCAAATATTTGTCTAATCCCTTTTCACTTTCTTACAATACAGGAATGTCATTACATTTAAGAAAAACTAGGGTAACCCTGCGCTAGAGTTCAGACACAGGAATTTCTTGTTGCAGTTATGTTTTTGGCTTCTTAACATATCTTCAAGGGAAGCCTAATCCAAACTTCATAACAGGAAAATTCATATTTCAAAGTTGTGTGTTATGGAAGCTTTTATCCTGGCTTTTAGTCTTATCCACTAAAGAGAGATGAAATTCAAATTTAGCTCCAAATGTAACATTTGGGTCTGTAGATTGATTACCACATCTAGATTTATCTTTCTAAAGCTTTCTGTCTGCAAGAACACAATTGTTATTAAGTGATTTGTCAAACACAAAGAATAATATAAAATTAGCTCTACCTGAATCAGGTCAAAAGACCACCTTGCCCAAAAACCCATCTCACACGTATCTATATTAATACCTTATAAAGCTATATATGATATTCTGGAAGATATATGATCTTCTGTCATCGCAGCAATTGACTGCCTGACAAATACAAAAGTCTTACAAATGGGTAATGTACAAATGTATGTCAAAGTCTCTGGTTTGTGACTGGAACCATTTCTGACCAAGAGAGCATAACTGTCTCAAGTCCCAGATGAAAACCACCCTTCCTCTGATATCGTTTGTCTACATATTAAAATGTATTTAAGAAAACTTTTTGCAAACCACAAAAGCAATTACACTGATTGTATTGTTGAGGGAGCTTCACATCTTTTCCAATACTGTCACACTCAACTGAAGTTCCAGCTAACAAAACAGAAAGATGGGTGGTATATTTTTTGCCTCCCACAAATATGAATTTTATTATAGTTATACATATTGTTTTATTTTTAGACTTTGCTATTTTTATAGGCCTTTTTTCTCATATTTTTTCCCATGTTTCTCCTCCTGTCATTTAGTTTGCTTATCTTTAAAGAAACAGTTGCTTACATTGTTTTTCTTTCATTTTTTTCTGTAGAATTATTCTATGTGAGATTGCTTTTTTTTTTCCTTTTTTTCTTATCGACATTGGTGTTGTGTTCTAAATATCTTTTTCATTTATGTTTTCATTTGTAGCAGTTCTGTTTTACATACTCTCACCTCTGAGCAGATGACAATTTACCAGGAAAACAAACCTCCCTGTCATTTTTTTTTTATACCAATATCAAGATAATGTTAAACTGCTTTTATTTTTTTTTAACCCCTTGTCCTTTTCTCCTTCCGTCTCCCCTCACTTCACCTTTCTTGGTTTGTTCCATTAATTTTATTTTCTAAGCAAGTTGTCCTTAAAATTGAGTATGGGAAAAGGTAAAAAAATCAGCCCCAAAAATTCAAGTAGCAATATAGGTAGATAAGCAAATAATAAAATGAAGAGGAAATGGACTTTGGCTATATTAACATATTTTTTAACACAGCTAACTGTAAAGACAAAAGTGTGGACAGAGAGTATAAATAACACATTTTTCAACTATTTTTAAGAAGAAATGGCTCTGAAAGGGGTTGAAGTTTTTGTGGATAACTAGTTGTGTCTGAGCTGCGTGTTATGCCACAGCTAAGAAGGAAAATGAGACCTTTATTTAAGATAGGAAATATGACAGAGTAGGAAGATGTCATGGCTTCTACAAATGGCAGTAATGCAACTGGAAGACTGTATCTGGTTCCAGCATCCTTGGTTTGTAAGATATATATATGAACAAGCTGGAAAAGATCCAGAAGAATGCCTTATGGTTGGTCTGTTGTCTGCAGAACCTATAGGGTAGCAACAACCTAGTGACACAGAACCTGTTTAGCTTATAGAGGAACAAGAGGCTATTTAGCCTATGGACAGAATGATGTGACAGTGATGGTCACTGACACCAGTTCATTTTGGCCAAATTGCAGAAAATACAGTGTGGAGAAACTATATCTTTTTTTTCCCCCCAGCAAAGCAAGAAAAGAGTACCTATCTTGTTCAACTACAAAAGATTCTCAATAGAAGTTTTGGACTTGTTCAGCCTTTTAGGAGTTTCAGAACTGAAAAGTAAACATTATTTTATAGTAAAAATTATATTTTCCATTTTGTGTTGGTTATCAAAGTTAACCCCAAATTCTAAATGGTTGCAACTGAAAGGAGATTAGACTACTCAATAAACAAATTATTGTTCAAAAATTTCATTCCGGTTTATCCACAGATATAAATCCAAGAATGTCTCCAATAGCAGACCGTTATGTAATTTAGAAAAAAAATGGCTAAATATATCCAGCAGATGGGAAATGTAACTAGATAAATTCAAGTCAGAAAACATGCTTCCCTTTCCTCTGTCTCCTCTCCCCTCCTCCCCTGCCCTCAATTAAACATTAAAGTAGTGAATCTCTCCAAAAATCAGAGGTTTGTTGCTGAGAATGTTTGACCAGTCACTCTGTGCAGTTAGACAGTGAAACAGATCATTTTGAGTTAGTTCTTTTTAGCCTGAAAATTGAATAACACATGCTAGATTTTGGATACTGGCGTTCTAATGCTGTATCCTGAACCAAAGAATAAAAACCAAGCACAATTCAGGAAAAGTTTGTGCTGGTATATTTTCAAAGAATAAACAGATGGAAAAACACTTTCATGATAGTCAAAACTACAGACTGTCCTTAACTAAAAAAATCTATATTACACTAAACCAAACCAAATCAAACTTTTAACATATAAGTTTTTGCTATCAGAAATTTCAGTTTTACAGAAATATTTTTGAGAAAAATAATTTTTAAATAATGTTACATTTGCCAGTTATGAAAATGAAAATAAAACCTGTATCAGTTCAAAATATTAATTTAAAAGAACCACTGTTCTTTTGAACCATTTTCAAAATAGCAACATGTTCAAGAGAAAACTCACTAAATTTTCTAGGCTATAACTTTTGTTACAGTATCACAGAATTTTTCATTTCACAATGCTTATTGAATAGCCACTTTAAGTTGAAATGAAACATAAATATGAAACATTAGAATATCCTTCAATAACAAAATTTTATATTTGTAGACAAATGACTTATTATTTCTTGGTGATGAAATTACTTTAAAATACAGAGAAAAATAAAGCCTCACAAACTCCATTCCAGTCCAGGTGGACAAAAATTAATTTTCAATGTTCACGAGATCGTTAATTCCTCAGTCCTTTTTATACTGAAAGTAATGGAAATTTTATACTAATGACAATCTGTTCTGATTAATCATACCTAAGTTTTTATGACCTGTAACTTAAAAGCTTGTCTAGTCACATTTTACAACTTTGTCTCCTAAATATACTTTTGTTCTTCCTTTGTAGAATCTTACTGGCAGGTGTCTTTTTTCCTGGGGGGGGAACCACACATTGCAAAAACCCAAAAAACCCCACCACAACTGTCAAGTGGCACTCCAGTTGTCATTAACATAACTGCACGTGGCAGATTATTGTGTAGGTGGTAATGAGACTGTGACACAATTAAGTCCCCTTTTTTAGAAGGGGCAATATCTGCACTAGTAAGTAGTGTAGTACAGTCAGAGCAGTTAGAAAGTTTTCTGAGGACTCAGTACTGACTCCCTTTTATTTCAGACTAGGTCCTCTCTAGTACTGTGCACTAAATGCCTGGTAGCTGTTGGAGGTAGATGTAATCCGAGTCAGTCTTCTAGGTTAGTCTTATTAGAAATAAATCTTATTTATTAGCATGAAAATCACTTGAAGATACAAATCCAAACTTTATAAATGGACACCATCAGGAGATTTCCTTCAAAAGAACTCTACTGGTCTGACCTAAAAATTCTGACATAGATGCACCCTGCAACATCTTTTTTTTTTTTCTTTTACCTTTTTAGCAAGAGCTTGGGAGTTCAGATCAGAGATCTGTTTTACAGACTTAACTTCAGACTTCTTTCCTTTAAGAAACAAGCAAGCACTGCAATCCTCTGCAGCAACTTCAGCCTGTTAGGCTTCCAAAATTAGACCTGAAAAGAACACACCTTTCTCGTCTTCTGAGATATTGACACTGGCAGTGTTCAAGATGTGAATAAGAGTGGCTTTCATTCAATTGCTGCTGCAGAAAAAAACAGTGAAAGAAGCAGGGTGATTAATTGCAATTTCTGCACTTTCACAGTTCTTCCAGAAGCTGATAGGCATTTCCCTATGAAATGTCAGTTAGAGATTACTCAAATATGTCCATTTTTGTTTCATATTAAAAGTGTATTTTAATAAGCAGTATTAAAAGCTGGGGGTGTTCAATGCAGAGTTGCCTCTTTTGACGCAGGTTAAAGCTATAGATTGCCACAAGTTAAATACTTTGACCCCCCAAAACAAATTCCCTGTATAACAAAACAAAATAAAACAACTAAAAAAAACAAGTATGAACCAAAAGCCCCTCAAGCAATAGATAGATTAGGACTCTTGCAATTCCTTACATGATTATGAAATAAAGATTTTACATATCCCTGAGAGACTTGAACCTCTTCTTTCACAGTTGTTGCCTTGATTCCAAATTTGGCTGTAGTAATTCTCCCTCCTTCCTAAAAAAAACTTCTGTGGCTTTCTGCCCTTTGGTCTTACCTTTAGCAAAGAGGTGACTGAAGCTATTGTGGTGCCTATTACCAAGAATATTTCTGCATTTACTTTAAAGCAGAACTGTACTATCTATGGCCTGTGCACAATACAGTTCATCTGACTTGCACCCCTCTTCCCAGACCTGTTTTTTCCAGGTGTCCCTCAAATGTAAGCTTGCTTATTTAATAGAGACAGTCGGTGTGTGAAACATGGTCGTGTTCAACTACGTAACAGAGTGAACACTTGCTCCCTGAGTTGTGTGATGGTGCCATGATAAGTGTACAGATGATGACATAATGGATTGGGACTGGAGTGTAAGGTCCTTATGTGGCTTCATATTAGGCCTACTACAGGAAATATGTTGCTTTAAAAAATCATTGCAGAAAATGTGTTATGAGCAGAAGAATAAAAACTCGATATTTGCATATAAATACCTGCAACACAAATTTCCTGTTTCATTCTCTCAGTACTGCCTCCTCTCTGCCCCTGTGAACTCAACAGGGAGAGAAGAGACTGATGCCTTCTGGCAAGGTTACTTGCAGAATCACAATATCACAGAACAGTTGAGTTGGGGAGGGACCTCTGGAGATCATCTAGTCCAACCCCCCTGTGCAGATGAGGGTCACCTCATACAGGTTGCTCAGGACCATGTCCAGTTGGGTTTTGAATAACTCTAAGGTGGAGACTCCACAACGTGCCTGCTCCAGTGTCTGACCACCCTCATAGTATTTTTTTTCTTTTTTTTTAAGTAGAATTTCTAGTTCTAGAATTTCAATTTATGTCCAAATCATTGTCTAGGTTCTATTGATTGTATTGACCAGCCCTCCACTGACTGAAATGAAAGCTTAGATATTCGGTGCACATGAAGACACCTACATATGAATACCTAAATGCAAGTGTCTAATCTTGAACTGAACGCTATTTCACATATCCGTGAGTTAAGATCTGTAAATCTTAAGGGGATGAAACTTAAACAGCTTGAGAAAATCAAACAAGTAGGTAAACAAAAATATGACACAGTGCACAGGAGACCATGTTAGTGGTGGTAACTTAGCAATGTAACTCACTTAACTGCTTAAGTAGCAAATCCATAATAAGACTTAACTGGAATTTTAAATAGAAGACAACATTAAGTCATGTTACTGCTAGTTATCCACTAGAGCCAATGAATTTGGTTTATTACCAGAATTATGAATGTAAGGTAGTTTCTAAGAACCTGTTCTGAGAGGTTCCCAGATGGTGTATTTCTCCATGTAGTAAAAGAAACCTTATGTTTTCTGTCTAAATCACTTTCTGCTTTAAACAAAAGAAAATAATAACAGAATATAATATAATTAAAGGGAAAGATCTTCACCTTCATCAGGTTATATGCAATACACAGATGCACATAAGTTTCCAGGGACTCACCCCATCCTTCTCAAAAGACAAGTACTAATAAAATTGTGTCCCACCTTCGCATCTGTTGACAATTTCCCACAGTTTGAGTGACTAGGGACCCAAATGCCAGCAGAAGCCACTAGAGGTTATGTGGATATTTCTGACAAGACAGTCAGAGTTCAATCCCAGTTCTCAGACCAAGGGACATGCATTGGCTTGCATCTTCATTGTTTAGGATTAGCCTCCTTTAGAACAGATTTGTCTCAGAGAGCTGAAGCACTCTAAAATAGTGTGAGGGAATAAGATAATGATTAAGCATAATGGACAATTAGGTCCTGATTTTACTCCTTGAAGCTCTTTTATTCATAGATGTAGATTTTATGACCTCTTTTTGCAGCTCAATTGGTACTTAAGGAACAGCACTATGAATGAGAATATGGTCCATTACGGTCTTTAGAGGTGTTGGGATTTTTTTTTCTTTGGACATGTTGCAATCCACCAATATGAGAGATTCCCAAGCAAGCTCTGAGTGAGATACCAGGTCTCTGCAGAGATATTAGCTTGAGGAGTATAGTCATTTTAGAGCAGTGATTTGTCCATTCTAATTAGCCCTGCTTAGGCAAACCAATCCAGTAATTTAGTTATACTACTTCTAATAGTGATACTTTGTTCAAATTATTCCATTCAGATTCCATTGCTGATAATATTTTAGTAAAATGTATCATATGTGGGGACCTCTTCTCAGTAGGTTATAGTAACTCTAAAACTGAAAATGGAGATTTTCCATGTGAAGTAAATCATTTTGCAAATGGGCATCAAAGAAAGCACTGTTTTAAACCCCAATTAGTGCAAAATTTCACAGAAATGAGAGCATACTTTGCATCCTGCAGAGATATAAAACTCAGCTCAGTTCCAATTATAGAACACGATGATCAGTATCTTTGCAACACAGTACACATCCAATCATTATATGATAACACTGTCACTAGGAAGTGTTTACCCAATACAGACCCAACAGCTGCCTCTTGTCCAAAAATCCTATAAAACTTACCATGCATAAAATAAACAATAATTCCATCAATACTATTTTAAGATACTTTTTAACATATAGGAGTTAGGAGTCACCTATGGAACTCTACATCATGAACCAGATCCGTTATCAAAAGTTACAGTGGATTCCAAAATGTGTTGGTGACTTGTTCTGTTAGAGCCTGACCCATTTGTATTCATTTAATAGCAGCTGCCAAAGGGAACCCAGAAGCAATATAGCACAGCCCTAAGCTGTCATTAACCTCCCAGGGCAGTTCAGCAGACACAGAGTCCTGTGTTTCACTCCTGTTCTGTGCCACTACCAAAGACCAAGGTGTCCAAAATGACCTAGGCACAGACCCATCAGAACAAAAGCGTACCTAGAATCAGAATGTGCTATAACCAGCCCACTTATTACTATTATTACTGCTGTTGTTGTTATAGGCCCTGATGCGCACAAAAAAGTCACTTGTCTTCCCAAAAGTAGACAAATGTAAGATTCTATTTAAATTCCTCTTGCTTTAGTTTCCATTTTGCCTTCAGTGATATCTTTTACAAAAGATAATTAGCACCATGAATGAGCCATCTGCATCACTCATGTTGATTTTCCACTCCCTCCGGAGCTGAACCTTTAGCCTTTAGCTTAGTTATTTGGTGCCTATGAGACTAGCTGTATATCACGGTCATTGACAAAGATAAATAATGACGCCCTACTGAAGTAAGCAGAAGCTATTAATAAAAATAATGTGAAATGGGCTGATCTGAACATTTCTCACTGGTAAGCTTCTTAAACAAAAGCTCAGACTTCTATTAGCACTAAAACTTCCTCTATAGAATCTCTCTCTCTCAAAAAAAGGAAATTATTTAAACCTCATATAGCCTGCTTCTGCCTCTGTATGGAGTTTAGTTACAGAAGTCATGATGGGATGTATAGCCAGATTAAGAGATATGCTACTGGATTTTTCAAGGTTTTAAGCAGGTACAAGCTTTATCTTTACTGATTTCAGAAAAAATGCCAGACAAATGAGAAGAGCTTTTCTTTTTGTCTGCCACTTTGAAGAACTGTATAGAAAATGTTTCAAAACACCCCGTCTGACAGTCCTGTTGTCCTTAAATCAGTTCCTTTTTAGTCAGAAGAGAGAAACATCAATAAAAGATGATTCTGTATCAACGTGCCTTGTCATCCAATAGTTTTTCTCACTTATGTAAGTGAACTTATTACAATGCACCAAGATTTCAAATCCTGAAGTTTGTATCATAAATTCTCCTAAACTCTTTAGCAGATGCTCTGGTCTCTCTATGCAGCTTCTTGCACAAACAGCCTGGACAGTTGGTGGCTGTCAAGGGATTGACCCCTCAGGGGTGCCTAGCTAGTATTTATTGGTCTTCAGCTCCCCTGGGCTGTTTAGGTAGTTCAGAACAGTACACTAGCCAAAATCCTCCATCAGTTGCTCTTACTTTCTCAGTGTGAGACTGCACGATGGATATGTATCAAAATCACAATGTTAATGATTTTGTATAAGCCTGATGACCATGCTTTATAAAGGTTCAGAAGTGAGGATAAATTGCTTAAAGGACAAGTGAATTAGGGGAATTTTTTTTCACATGGAGGGCAGCTCTCACTCTGAGTTGTTAAATTTCCTTGTTTCAGTTCCAGAGGGCAAAAGATTGCCATTCATTTGTCAGTTATGAGTAGGCTGAATGTGGGCAGAGCATGGAAGAAAGAATAATTCTGTAATAGTGAATATTCAATCATCGCATTCTGGTTAGCAGTGAAGAACACTTTCAATATCATGTGAAAGAGTAATATGATAAATAGCAACAACTAAAATGAAAGAAGTCAGAATTATTAACAGGCAAGTCTGACAGTAAGCCAACTAAATGAAAGGATAGTAGGTCATGTTAATTAAAAAAAAAAAAAAGGCAACTATCTTTTAAAATGTCTTCTATGTTATTTTGAAATGTTCATACCTGACTAATGTCTTCACCAATTAACATTTTTTACCTCTGCCCCAGAAAAGTTACTTTTTTTCATATTGAAAATGAATTAAAAAAGGCAAAATAATTGTTTAGGACTTTGGTTCCTTTAAGCAACAATCCGCTAATATACTAAATCTACTAAAACATGAAAAGTCTGGAGGTCTGGTTAGTTATTGAAAAGCTTCTTTCAATGTGATGTGAGAAAATAAATATGATATTTACCCTTCTAATGTTTTTGAGGTTTTTTTTTCTGATGGGTGATAGGCTGTTTAAAGATCCTGATAGAGGTACCTGTTGTATGGACTTCCTTGTGGGTTTGGAGTAAATGGACTTGCTGGAAACTGCAGTTCTACCTTCAAGTTGAGATGAGTGGTTGATATCCTTTCAGGTGGAAATAATGTCTCCAGTCTCTAGCTAGTGGAAGCTGTTATCCTCTGGCCATTTTCTGGCATTGTGAAAAAACATTTTCAGATTTCAAGAGAACATTTGTCTTTATAACAAAATTATCATCAACACTTATTGGGTCTGATCCTGGAAGTCTCACTTAAGAACTAGTCAGAAAATATTGTCTTTAGAGTATAGTCCTCTAGTATATTTTTATCCAATATATGTGTAGGTCCTTGATTTAACTGGAGACTCAACTGCACAAATGGCAATGGATTTTGACAAAAAGAATAGCACTTTATGCACACCATTGCCTAACACCTCTCACTGGAAGAAAATAGCATTTGGATGGATATAGAGAGGTGTTGAGCTTTGTCATTATCACAAAAGAGGAGTTTTTCTCAGTATGAGAATAATGCTTGGATGAGACGAATGACAATTAACTTCTGACTACTGAGAAAAAAAATCTTGTGGTATCTCATGATGAACGTTGTTCTTACACTGTTAAGTCTGACAGGCGATATTGAGAATTAGTCTTTTTTAAAATCATAGAATCAAAGAATCATAGAATTGTTAAGGTTGGAAAAGACCCTTAAGATCATCAAGTCCAGCCATTAACCTATCACCGCCAAGTCTGCCACTAAACCATGTCCTCAAGCACCACATCTACCCATCTTTTAAATACCTCCAGGGATGGGGACTCAACCATTTCCCTGGGCAGCCTGTTCCAATGCCTGACCACTCTTTCAGTAAAGAAGTTTTTCCTAATTTCCAACCTAAATCTGCCCTGGCGCAGCTTGAGGCCATTTCCTCTCATCCTGTTACTTGTTACTTGGGAGAAGAGACCAACCCCCACCTCACTACAACCTCCTTTCAGGTAGTTGTAGAGGGCAATAAGGTCTCCCCTCGGTCTCCTCTTCAAACTAAACAACCCCAGTTCCCTCAGCCGCTCCTCATAAGACTTATTCTCTAGACCCTTCACCAACCTTGTTGCCCTTCTTTGGACACGCTCCAGCACCTCAACATCCTTCTTGTAGTGAGGGGCCCAAAACTGAACACAGTACTCGAGGTGCGGCCTCACCAGTGCTGAGTACAGGGGGACGATCACCTCCCTGCTCCTGCTGGCCACACTATTCCTGATACAAGCCAGGATGCCATTGGCCTTCTTGGCCACCTGAGCATACTGCTGGCTCATATTCAGCCAGCGGTCAACCATCACCCCCAGGTCCTTTTCAGCCAGGCAGCTCTCCAACCACTCCTCCCCAAGCCTGTAGCGTTGCCTGGGGTTGTTGTTGTGACCCAAGTGCAGGACCCAGCACTTGGCCTTGTTGAACCTCATACAGTTGGCCATGGCCCAACAATCCAGCCTGTCCAGGTCCCTCTGCAGGGCCTTCCTACCCTCTAGCAGATCAACACTCCCACCCAACTTGGTGTCATCTGCAAACTTACTGAGGGTGCACTCAATCCCCTCATCCAGATCATCGATAAAGATATCGAACAGCACCGGCCCCAACACTGAGCCCTGGGGAACACCACTCGTGACCTGTCGCCAACTGGATGTGGCTCCATTCACCACCACTCTCTGGGCTCGGCCATCCAGCCAGTTTTTAACCCAGCACAGAGTGCACTTGTCCAAGCCGTGAGCAGCCAGCTTCTGCAGGAGAATGCTGTGGGAGACGGTGTCAAAGGCCTTACTGAAGTCCAAGTAGACAACATCCACAGCCTTCCCCTCATCCACTAAGCGGGTCACCTTGTCATAGAAGGAGACCAGGTTAGTGAAGCAGGACCTGCCTTTCATAAACCCATGCTGGCTGAGCCTGATCCCCTGATTGTCCCACACGTGCCACATAATGGCACTCAAGGTGATCTGTTCCATGACCTTCCCCGGCACCGAGGTCAGGCTGACAGGCCTGTAGTTCCCCAGATCCTCCTTCCGACCCTTCTTGTAGATGGGTGTCACATTAGCTAACTTCCAGTCATCTGGGACCTCCCTGGTTGACCAGGACTGCTGATAAATGATGGAGAGCGGCTTGGTAAGCTCCTCCATCAGCTCCCTTTTTTATTCCTTAAGGAAGATAGAAGATACTCACCCAACAATATTTTCATTCATATCTATTTTTCAGATATGTATTAAATTTGCATAATTTTGTTGTTGCAGCTGCTATTGCGTCTGAGGTCAAGAGAAAAATGAACGACTTAAAACATTTGACACTTGAGGCTGCCGGACTGGTTTTCAACACAATGGGTGGGGACAACCAATCACTGCATGTAACATAGAAAGCCAAAACATTTAGGACTTTCACAAATTCACTCTCACCATAGACAAGTTATTGCAGGGGTAAAGTCATGGGATTATTTCCATGCTAATGACATTCTGATGACTCTGAGATGAACCACTCGGACCTTTACTGGTCTAGATATAAAAAGCTTGTTTAGTTTTCCAGTCATATTTTTGTCTTATTTGCTTACTGCTTGTGGCTGTTGAAACATCAGCTATCAGGAGAAGCATTTGAATAGGTTGCTTTTAAGTCAACTTCAGTAGCACAAATTTCAGCTCTTGTATACAAAATGCAGTTTCAGGAGATCTAAGACACATTGAAACTGAAGCCTGCAATACTTAAATAAACAAAGTGTCAGGATGTCTGGTTTAGGACATAGGTTAATAAAAGAACAAGGAAAGGAGTGCTACCGTTTCTGACAGTTCCAACCCCAGCATCCTCATTAATGGAGCAGAGGCTGATATTTTTAAACCCATTCATAATCATCTCTGAACTACAGTCTGAAACTGGAACAGTTTTTACTTCCTCAGTAGTTGATGTTATTTTCCTGAATGTTTTGATACCTCACACTAGAGACTTTGTGCTGTGTGTTGGATTTAGGCTTTATGGTTTTTGTGAATGGCACATCAAAATATATAAAAAAAAAATCAAAGTATGAGAACAACATAAAGATATTACCAGATACTTTAATTAATGTAAGAATGTAGAGAGGGAACAAAAGCATAGATCTTTTATTCATATTGAAGGCTAATTTAGTCCACATTTATTTATTTAATTTTAATTTTGGATTCTTCAGAAAGCACGTCTTATGCAAAATACATAAACAGCTAAGGAAACGTCTCAGCAGATGTTAAAAAAAAATCTGTTCAGTTTCCTGGGCACACAAAAACTTAGCCTTTCTTGAAGAGCTAATAGGATACAAGGAGAAATTAAGAATTGAAGATTACCTAACAAAGCTTGAAAAATGAGCATGCTATGGTTGAATCTACAGGAATGTCATGCCTAGAGGAAGAAGATTGCAACATTCCAATTAAAATGGGAAATGTTAACAAGTATTTCCTAAGTAGACTAGAATAGTTTATTAAAATACTCATCACAAAATGCATTGTGTTAACACCACATTAAAAGTCTTGGTTTTAGTTCCAAATGAATCAGGAAATTTTGCAACTTTGCCTTGCTCATCACTGAATCATAGTAAATAGAGATAAATGAGATTTGTGTGTGTTTCTAAATCATCTCTTTACCAAAGCCAGATTATTTTTAACAGCCCATTGTCTAGTTCACTTTACAGTTATTCATAAATATGTCTTCCACAAACAGTCACAGAGACAGTTTCATGATTTAATAAATCATATGGGAGTGGTTTAAAATATTTCATTCCACTGTAAAACAGAAATTAAGGTAAAATGCAATCCATTAACAGGGATTTTCTCTATGAATTCAATCATTTTTTCCTGTTTGATCAGTGCCAACTTATTATTCCTTCACTATTCACTTTCATTATTCCTTCCTTTGAATTCCCTCAAAACCTAACCTCAATTGCATTTATTGTTATAACACTTATTAACATCATTCAGCCATTCTACATGTTTTTTCAGTTCAAACTGGCCTTTAAATTTACTACTGAGTACTTTGAATCAGTTATGCTGCCCAACTTTGGCAGAGTAGCATCCTAAGGAAAATTATTTTGTGGCAAGGCCTCTGTTCAGCTATTGTTTCAGAAAATTTGCTACAAAACCAAAAAACAAGAAAAATCACCCCCCAAATAAACAAAGAAAACCCTTAGAAAGATCCCAAATTACTTTCTGTGAGATTTCCAGGCTTTCCAGATGTAAGAAACATTTCCAGGCTTTCCAGATTTAAGAACCCAGTAAGATGTGCTTCCTTTTATCTTGATAAATTTGTATAACACCTTTTGTTTATCTTCATACAATTTGCATGAGATTCCTCTTTTTGCACTCTTTAAGCAACTCAGTTGCAAAAATTTGTCCTTGTTTCATCTCAGTCAACACTTACACCAAGGGAAGGTCTTTCCCTAAGATATACTCTTTTTCAATACTAAACCCCTGCTTCAGAATCTCCAGTTAAAATTGGGTATATCTTTTTATTTCCATGTCTTCCCAGATTTACCTTTGAGGAGCACATCTAAAACTAGTGGAATAGGAATTTAGTATTAATTTTATAATTTTTTTTACTCTTAAGTAATTATCTAAAACACATCATTATTATCACATATTTGATCAGTAACAATGCTTGCTCACTGCTTAGTCTGCCTACACATCTCTTATTCTATGGATGTTTTGTATAACTGATTACATAACCTCTCATAATGATTCATATTATTAATCATCTAAACCATGCAGCAGTCCTGTTGCTGTCTGAGTGGGCAATCTAAGTTTCGTAAACAGGAAGATGACCTTTTTTCTGCTTCACTGAGCCTTAAAATGTTCAAGAGTAGTTTGTGCAGATTTAAAGGGTTTTGTGCATTTATTTTCTCCCTTCAAACAGAAACGTCATCAGTGGTATTCTGCAAGCCTTCAAGCTGTTACCCGAAGTAGTAACTAGTCAAATTGAATTTACATGCACTAGGGCTTATTTGTCACATACATAAGGCTTTATTTATTGAGGAGTTTGAGGGTTTGTTAGAGAGGAAAAATGCACAGATTTTGTTGAGAAAATGTACCCTGAGACCCGTAACAGATTCAGGTTGCCATATGCAGTCCTGGACAACCTGCTGGCAGGTCAAACAACTGTTGGAGAGTCAGGGTTAATGATACAGCTGGAAGGAATGGGGATTCTTGTGCTGGCAGCAAAGTTGAAGCTTCTACCACCCCATCATTCAGTGACATTAACCTTTGCCCTTGAGTGCTGAGTTCTTACTTTCTTATAAAATTGAGTTCTTTTCCTTTGGCTAAGATGTAGTTTAGCTACTGGACTACACTGTTCATGATGATGGAGGGTGCTACATGCCCAGGCACCAGTTGCCTTATTTCATTTGCTCAGCTGCTATTTGGCTTGGTTACTGCTTCTTTTCTTTCTTTCTTTCTTTCTTTCTTTCTTTCTTTCTTCCTTCCTTCCTTTCTTCCTTCCTTCCTTTCTTCCTTTCTTCCTTCCTTTCTTCCTTTCTTCCTTCCTTTCTTCCTTCCTTCCTTTCTTCCTTCCTTCCTTTCTTCCTTTCTTTCTTTCTCTTTCTTCCTTTCTTCCTTCCTTCCTTTCTTCTTTTCTTCCTTCCTTTCTTCCTTCCTTCCTTTCTTCCTTTCTTTCTTTCTCTTTCTTTCTTTCTTTCTTCTTTTCTTTCTTCCTTTCTTTCTTTCATTCTTCCTTTCTTTCTTTCTTTCTTCCTTCCTTTCTTTCTTCCTTTCTTCCTTCCTTCCTTCCTTCCTTTCTTTCTTTCTTTCTTTCTTTCTTTCTTTCTTTCTTTCTTTCTTTCTTTCTTTCTTTCTTTCTTTCTTTCTTTCTTTCTCTTTCTTTCTTCCTTTTGTTCTTCCTTTCTTTCTTCCTCTCTTTCTTCCTTTCCTTCTTTCTTTCTTTCCTTCTTTCTTTCTTTCCTTCTTTCTTATACTTAAGGCAGTTTTTGCCAGCCCTCAATGTTGTACATCTTCAGTGACCGGTAACTGATCATCAGTGAGTTGTTTATAGCCCTGGGGCTTTTGTTCTCAGGTTGTGTCCTTATTTTCAGGTCCTTTCAAAGTCCACTCTCTTAAAATCCATATTGTAACAAGAGACACCAGGTACCAAGTTACTATTCCTTGGTTCCCACAGCAAATTCTGATACCAAGTTCATAACAAGTCAATCCCTGATGCCTTGCAAAATTAGTATAAGAAAAATTAGTGTAAAGCCTGCAGCCTTTTACTAACAATGGCAATGGGGTATTTACTGAGCCATAAGAAAACAAAATCTGAACCTGATGGAAGTTTGTGTAATACATGAAAATGATGAGTGACAGTGCCTGCAATAGAAGGCAAGACGACCAATACCTTCCTTAGGGGGTCTTGTCAAGTTCTATCTTCTTACATTAATTCGTAGATTTTGATTAAATACTGCTGTACAATTCCATTGGTTCCTTAGCATAAAATTCTACTTCGGTAAAAACTGTTTTCTCTTCTTTTAGGTTTTTAAGAACCCAGTCAAAAACAGGGAATCAAGGTTCAATAAGAGACATAAAAATTTCTGCCAAAGTCTGATCTGTGTATCTCAAAGGGGAGGGATATTTAAGTTTTTAAGTTGTTAAACTTTTGATTCATATAAAACTGTAGCACTTATGCTTTCTGTTTAAGGTTAGAATTTCCTGTTGTAATACTTATACAAAATATATTAACTCTTTGCAATGAGCATTCCAGAAAGATTAATGCCAGAGGGATAAGGTATATGAAAGTCTAAGTCAGGCACTTAAGCTTTTAATTGATGATTACTGGCCTTTTTTAATTATCATTATAAGCTTTTAAAGCCTGTTGACTTTTAAGCCTTCTCTAGCTTCACTGCTTGTTGTGATACTTAACCTGGTTCTGTCTCCTTACTTCCTAAGAATTATTCCCAGGAATTATTATACAAATTATTCCTCTGCTGACCTTTATAAAAGCACTATGATAATTGCATGTTTTCCTGCAGTAAATCATCATCTAAATCAAAACACAGAGAGAGTTGTTAGTAAGGTCAGGCTTAAGACTTGATGACTTTAATTTTTGTAATCCTTTTACAGATGATGTCTAAGACTATAATAGTTACCAGTCATTTACAGCATTTTAATCAGTGTCATCTGCAGCAATAAGGAAACAGTTGTTCACCAGGGTAAAGTGGGCATCATATGCAGGAGTTACCAACTTGACTTGGTAGGTCACTCACCTGAAATGAGTTCACACCCTTGTTCCATTAAAACAGGGTGAAGTTTTGAAGCCTGAGTTACCACATCTATACCAGAGCCATTTAGCTACAGGGTGCTCTGATTCAGGGGTGTTGTTTCTAGCAGAACTTCCATCCCACTTCACCAGAAATGTCTTGGAATTCTCTTTGGAATGGATGTGCCCTATGAAACGTTCCAAATTATGAAAAAAATATGTCTTTTTCACAATTTTTGTATTTTTAATGGAAGACATAGAATTTTGTATTTTAATTTGTTGGGGTGTCCAGAATGGGATTGAAGTGTCATGCAATAACAAAGATGATAAAATGAACCCTAAAACACATGCCTATTTCAATAGCTAACATGTTTCTCTAAATGTACAACACCTGCAGAGACAGTAATTGTACCTGCAAAGAATATAGAAGTTTTGAAGCCCAAAGGGAATCAACTTTAAATGATTTTAAGAACTTATGATCTTAATCTCTCATGTGGAAAAATACTTGTTGCTTGCAACAATGTTTACTATCAAAACACTTAAAGATAAGCTTTGACTCCAGAATTATAATCATAGACACATAAAGAAATCAACAGAATTGAAAATAGTGACACATGCTGGCACTATCTCCTCTTCAGGTGTACATTAGTTCCACAGACTGCTAGCTATTTTACCACACGAGACTACAAATTTATATGTATTGGAATCACTCTGTAGGACTGAATTTTCCCAGAATATGAGACAGACCTTGGATGCAGCTCATGGCATTATACCCACATTGCCACTGAACAGCCGATACCACCATTGAACAGCAAAAGGAAAAGATGGTTTGGTGATGAGGTTCAAAAGTGTTAAGGAGTTTAATTGGAATTTGCCTATGTATAGTCAACCAGATATGCAAAACAGACAGTTGGGTATTCAATGCAATTAAGGGAAGGAGAGTGTAAAATGACTCTATGGCCCCTTGGTTCCAGAGTTTCTGTGCGGTAGAGCAGCTGATATCAGCTTCCCTTATGATGACTGGGGAATCATCCAAAACATTTCCTCATCTGCAACTCCTCTTCTTTCCTCAGTTCTGTTCCCTCACTTCCTTTCCACAGATCCCTGCAGATGAATTAATTAATAAATACATGAGCATGGCAAGTAAATAACTGCTTACTTAAATAAAATCAATTAACTGTTTCTAAGGCCTTTGTGTGCATGCTATTCCACGAAATCATCTTTGAAATGGTTTATTGCTTTTCTTTTCTTTTTTTAATCTTCTGATTTGCCTAGTTTGGAAGAGGTAGATGCGAACCAGGTACACTGCATAGCATGGTACCATCGGTAAATCTGTTAATGCTTTTTCTATATGAAGATTCTCTGAGTAGCAGACCCTGGTCAGAGAGTCAATGAACATAACACCTAAGACCAAAAACATGAGGTTAAGTAAATTTTTGAAAGGCAATTTTAGGAAGAACTCTCATGCTCCTGGTTTCAGGCAGCAAGATGAAGATCAGGGGGTTTATGCCAAAGTGAAACCTCTTTCTTTGAGTGTGTCGAGGCCATTCTATGCACAGGCTGCAGAACAGAATCCATCCCTCAATGTCACTCTGCCTTACTTAATTAAAAATTATATTATAAAAACAATATTTCACAATATCAAATGAGATTAAAGTCATGCATTAATAGGCTCCAGCCCACACAGACTTAACTCACTCCGCTTTCCAGTTGAGAGGGTGGGGTTTTTTGTTTGTTTGTTTTTTAAGACAGAAATTATGCTGTTTTGTGAGGAAAAGGAGAAAAAGCAATAGAGAAGTTGCAAGACAATGAGCCAGCTGTCTCACTGATCATTGACATAAACACTAGATAACAGGTATTGGTGTGTTCTACTTGAGGGTATAGTTACTGGGGAAACATCTTCAAGAGTATATTCTACAAAAGAAAACAACCTAAAAGAAACAGCATCCCACTAGGATGCAACCCACATAATTATGGTGGTGAAATTGTTAAGATGGAGTGTAAGCCCATGAAGATGGACCTTCCCACAAGTGCATAGTTTCGCAATCACTTTACTCAATTTTCCCTCCAATTTTTGTCATTACTTATTTTTATGAACAGAGGAGAGTTCACATCAAATTTATGTCAATCCTTCAAATATTCCAATATTTCTAAGAACTACTCATTAGGCCTCTGCCATTTCAAACACAAGTTCTCAAAGAAAGCTTTGACACAGCCATGAGGGCAGATGTTTATAATGTTTTAGTGTGTGACTCCAAATCAGTCCAGGTAAGTGAAAAATGGCTGTTTTATGCAATCACATAAAACAGTTCAGAAATTTCTGAAGCTCACTTCAGCATTAAATGTTTGTACATATGATGAACTGTAGGCATTTCAGCCAGAAACTGCCCCCATAATTTTGTTTTAACATATGTAAAATATAATCTAAAAATCCAGTTGATCCTAATTTAACTTGGTGTTAAATAAGAGACCCAGTGCTTTATTCAATTTGTTATGGTGAATTAAAAGGAGCTACTCAGAGCATGACAAAATTTAATTGATATGAATAGCTTTTGAATAGCCTATGAGTAAAGAGATCAGGATCAAACATGAGGGAATTGTCAACTGCTGTGCTCATGTTCCATTGCTGCCTATTTACCACTTTTACTTTTTTATCGGGGTTATATCCACAGATTTTGAACTCTCACTGCAATTCATGCAGCTTTTCTGATTGAGACAGGATGGAAACATATTTTTTTCTTTTAAGTCCATTCTTAGCAGAACATTTGCTTAAGTGCTTGTCTAAGGAAGAGCTTGAATTAAAGAAGTGGCAAGTTAGAAGTCTTCCACTGAAATCAAAGAAATTTTGCAGCTTGATAAGAAGCAACTCTGACCTGTGTATGTCAGAGGATAAGGTTTACCCAAATCTCTCCTAGTGAACACCCAGCGAACTGTTCCAAGTAACAGATTGATGGAGCTTCTTCAACTAAACGTGGGATCCTTTGAGGTCACAGAATTACGCAGGTTTTGTCCTGAAATTTTCTTTTTTTAGTTTCACTTTGCAGAAAGCTTTTATGCATATAGCCATTTTTACAATCAAACCCAAGGATGTTACATAGCTGTATTTCTCTGCATACATGAACATGAAGAAAATTGTTTATAGTTCTATGGCACACTATACACTAAAAGTTGAGTCAAATGCTTCCTGAAGACAACAGAAAGATTTTCATGCAATGGACACTGAGATGCCTTCAGCTTGTCAGTATTACAAATTTTCCATTTCTACAAAACTGGAGTCACAAATATACATTCTGTTTTATATTTGATTCAAGCAGAATTTCTTCAACATAAACTGGATGTATACTTACACAAACATGTGGCCAAATTGAAAAGACCTTTCCAGCTGAAATGTTGTTGCTCTGACTTTTCCTTTTCCCATAAAAATAAGGAAGGGAAATAAAATAATGTTTTAAAACTTTTAGTTTTAGATTTACTTCTTTTTCCTTGAGAAAGCTGGCAGGCACTTTACTAGGAGTTATGGTGGCAATGTAAATCAGATAGTAAGAGGTCATACATGAATTATGGTTTTCAGAATAATTTCCAGAAGATGACATGCTATGTTACTTGAAAATAACGTGTTTGCTTCTTCACTGTCTTGTACCTTTTGTATCCATTTGCACCCTTGCACAGGGAAAGCTAACGGTATCAGTAGCACTTTATATCCTCTACACACAAAAGAAATAGCAAACCACAAAATTTTGGCCAGTCAATTTTCATTTTAGTAAGCCTGAATTTATTATATTTTTATTTTTACACTGAACAAAGGAATCTAAAGTGAATTCAAAACAAAGTAGTTCCGCAGCTATTTCTGGTTGACTATCAAAAGACATATTGTGAGTATAAGAGCTGTCTTACTAACTATACTCTATGCTTTTCTGTACCCAGCAAAGCTCAAAGCTGAAGTTTCCTAAAAAGGAGTTAATTCTCTAGTGTTCTTGACTGTATAATACTAATATAATACCAAGATCAGAAATTCCATTTTTACATTAACTGGTGACTTTATTCTTGTGTATGAGGATTGACAGCACTCTTAATTTTAGTATGATGAGTGTAGCAGCAGAATGTACTCCAACTTTCTGCTTATTATACACATACATATAATTGAAAAGCAGTTTGCATAGAGACCAAAAGTAGAAGACACTTATTAGAATGAAAGTTGACAAAAATCAATAACATATCCCTTTCCTTTTCAAAACATTCCTTTCAAAACAAGACTTACTTTTATAGTGATTCATATATTCATGATAAGCTAAATTTACTTGTCAACAGTATTTGGGGTACTAACATCCTTTGGCCTTTTTATATTTCACGTGAGAAAACAGAAAGGTGGCATGGTAAACACACTGGAAATATCAAAACAGTTTTCAATGCAGAGCAACAACAAAAGCATTCTAATACAAATGTGGAAGACTTGCAAATCATTTATTAATAAAGGATTCAGCTAAAGTAGAAAAGTAGAAGCAGAAATTATCTGACGTCTCATGTCCTTCTTCTAGTAGGAAGAAAAGCACATCAGGAGCATAGTTGAATCCATCATTTAAGCAAACAGATAAAAGGAAAGCATTAAGTAAGTGTAGTAAAAAATAAAATCCAAAGCATAATCATAGTAGAATAATGTTATTTCAGATCTGGAGACTGACAGTTATGATGAGGTGCAGTCTGAGATTTATTTAGTCAGAGATACATACTGCAACATCAAAGTCAGTGTGATTCCCAAATCTTTAGGCCAAAGAAGATTTTTGATCAACCACCTAATAAGTAAAAAAGCAAAGGATCTGGGAATCATTGAGGATGCTGAAATGTAAGGATCCTGTATAAAGTGCCCGGGCTGAAGGCAGGAGTATTTTTTCATTATCTGTGTGTTTAACAGGCAGGACACAAAAACCAGAGAAAACTATTAGAATGATTCAGTAGACTCTACTTGTGTAGAGACCTTGTGATGAGTCTCAGGACCATGACCCCAAAGTCACAGGGTGTAGAACTGAGCTAATTACTCATTGATCCAACCATTCTAAGGGTATGATGTTGTCTGACCATCTCCATATAGAGACCAAGATATCTCATCAAGTACTTTTTTAACAATCCTGTAACTTCCGATTGCACTACAAAAGAACTAGAAATGACAAAGACTTTATTGAAACCCTATTCCAAAATACAGATCTTCATCATTTAGGAGTTCCTTATATTTTTTTCTCCTATATCCACCTTATAAACCTATCCAAGTCAGTATGTATAAACAATAAATTCCTTTTTTAATCAAAATATTCTGTAGTATCACCTAAAAGTTTCAGTAGTAATGATTTTATGTTTTCTGTTAGGGAGTTGATAAAACCAGAAGAGGGTTAGGAACAGGGAGAGAAATGGAAGAA
Organism: Theristicus caerulescens; assembly: GCA_020745775.1. Classification (NCBI taxonomy): domain Eukaryota; kingdom Metazoa; phylum Chordata; class Aves; order Pelecaniformes; family Threskiornithidae; genus Theristicus; species Theristicus caerulescens. The sequence goes on along the minus strand of CM036559.1, from coordinate 119,607,954 downwards.
TCTGTTATTTCACAAACAGTTGGAAATCATGTTTGAAAATACACAAACTGTTAGATATATTGGAAGAGTCATCAAATCAAAGGCTCGTCAAATCTGGTATCTGGTCTGTGACAATGGCTAAGAATAGATGTGTAGGTGAAAGTATGAGACTAGTGAAAATAGGAATGTTTTTGCTGGCAAGTTCTTCAATACACTCCCAGAAATCTGCAGATCATGAACTTTATGAGCAAGGTGGTGTATCTTCGTGTGAAATAGCCCTCAGCGGATTATTTTCCTATGAATTTCTCTGTGAGTTTAGAGTTGCTTTCAGAAGCCTTTGGTGCCTATTGACATTCAAAGTAACTTTTGCTGGAGAGCTGCACTGCCAATTTAATCTGATGCTCCCTAACATTTCTATTTGAAGAGGCAGTGACAAATCTTTCTGCATTCATACTCTCCATGTCATTTATGATTTTGTAGATCTCTGTTGCATCTCCTTGTCCATTTCTTTCCATCATCAATTTAGCAGATTGAAGAATGTCTTTCTCTTTAGTGGTTCCTTGCATGGGGAATGGTTCTTTACTGTCTGGAAGTAAATCATTCCTGTCAGTTTTCTCTGTGACTTTTCCTTCTAAAACTACTATTGAAACTACTACTACTATTGAAACTACTACTACTACTTTCCTTAATAGGGGAGTCAGATATCTACGTATTATTCAAGATGAGAGTGGATGGATTTGCACAGTAGGACATGATGTCTTTTCTTTTTAAAAAAACCCACTGTTCTTTTCTTGATCATTCCTAATGTGTGTGGTTGTGGGAGAATGGCTAAGTGAGAAGGGACATGATCTTTTCAGTGTGAGCAATCCTGCTTTTAGTGTATCAAGAAGCACAGAGGATACTATAAACTGACCTTGAACAGCAACGGACTACTTGGCAAACAACATAAGAGACAACAACTAAGTCCGGAATGTGCTAACGAACCTCTTCGCGTGAACAGCAACCCTGTACCAATCATATAACTGTCTTAAGCGCGTGAACACATGTAATGAATCAATCATATAGATATTGCTTCCGCGTGCTCTGCTGATTGTCTATATAAGCCTTGTAATTGTCTGAAATAAAGGAGAACGATCATACTCGCATCGAGGTTACATCGTTACTCCGGGTCCGGACTCCCACTCCGACATGTGGTTTTGCTTTGCTACTGATCACTGAGCTGATGTTTTCACACAGCTACTTATTACAAGTCAAGATGTCTTTCCTGAGTTCTAATTGCTCACTCAGAGCCATCAAGGCGTATGGAAAATTTGGATTATTTTTTCCCCAAGGGTATTACTTTAGATATATATACATTGAATTGTTCTGCCTGGACATTCAGTGTTATTAGCAGACTTTATCACCTCACTGTGTCACCTTGTCTTGGGGGGTTTATGAATAGCACAGGGACCAGCACAGATCCCTGTGGGACTTTTCTCCATTACTCCCCTGGGAAAATAGACCATTACCTCCTACTTTTGTTTCTCTCCTTTTGAAGAGCCATGTTTCCATGCTATGGCCTTCTCTTTTATCCCACAGTAGTTTACTTTCTTGAAGAACACCTGGTGAAGAACCTTGTCAAATGTCTTTTGGAAATCTGAGTAAATCATGTCTCTTTTATATGTGTGCTGACTTCCACAAAGAAACTAATTAGTTTGTTAAGTATGATATCCCTTTACAAAGAGGGGGAAGACTATTTCCTTGAATTTCACATTTATCCACCAATCCTCCCTTTTCTTCCACTTTTTTTTTTTTACCAGTAAGGTAGCTACAGACATAAGACTTAATTGTTCATAGCTCTCAGGATTCCTTATGGACACCATTAGTAAAACTGGCATCACTTTTGCTATCTTCCAGTCCCATAACACTAATATGGTTTTAAACAGGATTTTTTTTAAATCCTAAGTGAATATCAGTGGCAACTTGATACTGTTCATTTTTTGTCTGGTAAGTTCTGCCTTCAGTTCAATTTGAAACACAACCCCTGTAGAGAAAGGTTCAAATGAGAGTCTCTGTAAGCTTCTGTTTGTAAACTGTAAATGTTAATGAAAAAGCTAAATCATTTTTCTATTGCTTATCTTACCTGAGTGCTCATTTTATTACTTGCTCAGTTTTTGACCTTACACTCTTCCTTGTGGACTTCCAGCTCCTTGGAAAAAAGGATTTATTACTAGTTTTTATGCCCTTGGCAAACTTATTTACTCTGATAATATGTGCTATGTTGCCGCAATTCCCTATCCCCCTGAACGATTTAGATGATATTATAAGCTTTGAGAGTGTGATAGACTAGCTTCTATTCTGTTTATACATCACTAAGCCCATGGAAGTCCAGGCACTGAGGTTCTCCCAGCTATACAATAAAACATTTTTTTCTAATTGAATATGACTTTAAGAGTAGAAGGTATAGCAAAGGCGATGTAAAATTAGTATTGCACAGACAGATTATGACTGAATGTGGGAAATAGTAATGAAACTACTCCTGATTTGCAGATGGGAAAGGAAAGCCCCATACTAAACTGTTATGCAAGGGAATAGGAGGCAGAAGATAATTACTAAAGATATATCTGGCACAATGAATGACACATCTTTATTAATAATAATCTTTGAGATGTAAGGACCCTGTAGTTGAGTGGAGATAGCAGAATTTTTCATGCCTGCCAGTAGGATTGAAATTATGCTTTTACACATGTGTCTGTGCTTATGGAAAAATCTTGAACACTTAAAAATGTTTTTTTAGGCAAAGCAATTTAAGATAGAAATTTTCTAATCAATAACAAAGCAATCATTTTTTAAAACATTCATTTTATTCAAACAAGTTTCTTTATTTTAATTATCCTAAGAAAGCTTCACTATGATGATCTAATTCCTCTGTTGCTTTCATTGACACCACCAGTAGAATGTCATTTGCAATGAAGACACCTAAAGATTTATTTTATATGCAGGTTTCTACTTGTGAACTAAATATCTAAACTTCCATTGTAGTAACTGAAGAAGTAGTCAGAGCAGTCAATGGCATCCAAGAGCATGTCAGCTGCCTGCCAATAAATAAGATTTAAAGTGCTTCTAGAAGAGAAGCTTAAATATCTGGCTTATATATAGACACCTGCTGTTGGTACCTAAATTTAGGAGACTTCATCTGGAGCTGAATCCCAACCTTTAAACTGTCTAAATCTAATTTCTTTGGCTAATGTCATTGTTGGGCCACTTTTGTAATTTTAAAAGGTTGTGAAGATCATGCAAGGTCCCTGGTGACTGGTGAAAGGCCATTTACTGCACCCATCTCCCAAAAAGGCAGGAGGGACAACCCGTGGAGCTACAGGCTGCTCAGCCCCAGTTTGGTCCCTGGGAAAATCAAGTTAGTCCTCTTTACAACTCTTGTTGTACATATAAAGGTGAAGAACGTAAATGGGAACAGTCCACATGGATTTAAGCACTGAAGTCCCTTCCAGTCTGAACTACTACATGATCCTATGATTCTGTGATTAAAGGCCTTTATTTGAAAATAGTGTACTTATTCAGAGATCGTTGCAATGTCAATAAAATACACTTCAGAGATTGCTCCTACTGGAGTAAGATCACTGGAATATGATGTGTTATAGCCCTACTGTCTATAATGCATTCTGTAAATCATAAACTATAAGATGGTTCCTGCCCAGCAGAGCTGAAAAACAGCCAGAAAGAGAAGAAAAAGCAAGACACATTAAAGAAACCAGAGGAAAATGCAAAGTATTTTTTATTAGCATTTGATTGCATATCATATAACAAATGGCAACTATCACAGTACAGACAAATCTTCAGAAAAGATCTGAATGACAAGGCAATGACGGATTTAGAAGTGAAAAACATTGTCTCCACTCCAATTCACATCCAAATAACAAGTTAAATAGTCAGTAGAAGTACCTAGGGATATTCCTCTTAGATCAAAATAAAAATATATGTTAGATAATAGACTTACATCTTTAATGCAATGTGAAAAAAAAATTACCATTTCTGAATAAACACAATAAATCTTTGTGAAATATAAGTGGAAAACTGCAGTCTTAATTAGGTAAGTATAAGAAATTTTATTATGTTTGCAGCTAATAATCAGGCTGTTATATCATAACCAGGTAAAATAAACAGACTGCATGTCCAATCTTTAAATGAATCCAATTTAATTTTGTCTAATTACTCATTTAATTCCCAGACATGGCATGCAGCTGTAAAGCCAGATGACCTAACAGCTTTTGTGCTTTACAAAACTGGACACAAACAAATTCTAGCAAATTCCAGTATGCTGAATGGTTGAAAAATCTCCAAAAGAAATTTGTGATGTAGATTTGTTTCAGAAAAATATTGTCCACACTAAGAAAGCTTGATGATGTTTACTTAGTTGAGCACTAATAATGGTAACTTTTCAGAAGAGGTGGTCAACATACTAAAGGGTAATACAGTCTCTCACACACTTGCTGAGAAAATGTATTTGCAGTAGAGACTGGTTCAACTCCACAATAAAATTTAGTCATTCTTAGAAATGGCATTCCATTGAAAAGTGGTGAGTTATGGCAGCATCTCAGCAACATGGTTAAATTAAATATAGTTTGTAAAAGGCAGAGTTTTCTAACCTCCCTTACTTACAATCTGACAGACAATATAAGTAGTGTTCTCCTAACTAAATACATATGGGACAAGCAGACAACACCCATTTTAGCTAGTCACCTTAAATATTCAGAGGGAGTTAACAACAATTCTTAGTAAATTGTCTTTCTGATGAGTGAAACACATAAATCACAGGTTGACAAAATGACTTACAGAAGTCCTGTGGTCCATTCTCACATTCTGTGACAGAACACAGTACATATAGATTGTCCTAGTCAGGTGTCTGTCTAATCTGTGTTCATTTTAATGACAAGAATTTTACAGCCTCCATCAGTTAGTGCTCAACTGTACTGTTAGACTGAAAGTCCCTCCAAAAAAGATCTCTGCAGCTAAAAATTAAGACGATTATTTCTCCTTCTGTCTTGAAAAGACATGTAGAACAAGAAACCTTCATAAGTTTGTAAATGGAAAATTTAAGTTCATAAATGGCTAATTCTGAGCATGTCGCTAAATGATAAATTCTTAGCATGTCCTTCTTCAGCTGAACAAAACTTGTTTGTCAATGATACCAGCTTTTTCTTTCTCTTATTTTTCTAAAGCTCATAGTTTTATTTGCCATTCTCTCTTGGTCTCTAATCCTCTGTATGTTTTGTAACATGTTGTGCTTAAAACTTGACACTCTGCTTCCTGAGGTCTGCTGCCAGAGGAAACAGAGCTAAGAAACCATCTCTGATGTCTCTCAGTGCTGCTTATTGATCCCTTCCAAGATGGGAGACCAACACTGCCTCTCCTATTCCCACATTCATTGATTTATTCCAAGATTCCACTTACAATGAAAGTTAATTATTAATAAAATATTGAATGGTATAGGACTTAGGATACTTGATTCCTCCCTCAAAATTTGTAAATAGGTACTACAACTTTTAAAATATGTTTTTTCAATTGGTCTATAACCACCCTGTTTTAATATGGTCGTCTCTACTACAATTTCCTATTGAAGTCATACAAATCACTGTAAAAATGTTTATCAGAAGGTTTTAAAAAGATTCTAATTTCCGGATTTTCTGTGTCAGTTACCACCTCGTAGAGGGTGATTAGGTCTGACAATATGTTCTGATACAAACGTCTGGCAATATGTTCATTCTATTATCACCTTGTTACTTGTTAAGTGCTTACAGATTATTCTGTACTTTCCCTGGTATATTTATGGACTTCAGAATTAATATGTATATTGCTCTGTTCACAAAGGTTTCCTTTGCATGGAGCCATACACTGGCTCCATCTTCTCTAGTCCTGTGAGAGTTCTTAAAGATAATTGCTAATGGGTTAGAAATTGATTGACACATTTCTTAAATACTTTAGTGCAGTATCTTGCAACTCGTGGCCTGTGGACTATTGGAGGTCTGTAAGACACCAGATAATAATTACTGCTTTATTTATTTGTTAGACAGAATAGACTGCAAAAGAGAAAAGCACAGGAAAGGAGACAAACAATTCATCCAGCAACATTTCTATTAATGGCTTAAAAAAAAAGAGTACATAAAGAAAATGGGGGAGATGTATGAGATAAACAGCCAAAGTTTATGGCTGTTATTAATTGTTATTTGACTGCAGATGCAAAACATAATGGCAATACTATGCAAGATGTGCTATGAATGTTTTTTCACAAATATGAGAGGGGAAAAAAAAGGAAATGTCTTCCAGCTATGCTTAGTAGTATTTTTAACAGTGATCTACAGGAGAAAAAAACATAGATGAGAAAGTTTACTGATATCAAAAAGGTAAAGGAAATAGCCAAAAAAAGGAAATGAACACTGACCTGAAGCAGTATGGATTGCTCAGAAAAATCCAGCAAGTAGTGTGTTTCAGTATGGACAGTTAATAAAGCTATACATCAGGACTTCCTGTTATCCTTAAAGCTTTTTATCCTTGGTTTTTTTCCATGAACAAGAACCAAGATAGTTCTCAATAGGTTTTCACCATTGATTAGAGATTTCAGTCAGGTTACACTGGTGCAAATTTTTACCAAGTCATACGATTATTTAACTTTGAAAAGACACTCTGCTATGCATAACTGCATGAAATTCTGTGAACTGTGCTATCAAACCGTGTGTTAAAAATGGACGATTCTGATTTAAAAATCTAAATCTATAATAACTAGTACCCAATAAGAACCAGGTGTTGCTTTTTAGTTTAGAGTATCTCATTGGCCCAGAAAAAAGGCAGTTTGGGAAAAAATAGACTAGACTTTTTCAGTTCTTCTGCACCTATAAAGTATTTCAAACACAGTGCACAAAACACATAAAAAGAAACATAATATAACCCTCCCCAAACCCCAATGAATGATACAGAATACTGCTGTGTTGGAGTTCTGACCAGAAACTTCTATCTTTTTCTCTCTTATTTCATCCGTGTTGATTCAAACTCAAGGAACTCCATGAACACAGTGCTGTAGGAGAGATCTTTAAACATCCCTCTGTTGGAGAAAACAGATTACTAGTGGATAACTCATCAGTGTTTGCTCAGTAAGGCATATCACATCATTTGATCAAACATAACAAATTTAAACAAAGGCATTCTGAAATGAAGCAGTAGTTGACAATGGTCCATTTCCAGAGCTTTAAGATTGTAGGGCAAAGAATCTACCACATAACAGAGCATTAGAAATCTGTCAGTCATTTATTTGCCTGCCAACTCTCTTCATGGTGCACTGTGGGATTAGATAATTTTCCTTTCAGAGATTCATATATATCTTCAAGTAGTTAGGCTGACAGAGGAAAAGGTTCAAGACAGTAGGATACTGATCAAAGTGCCACCGCTCTTCTCTCTCTGTCCTTGGCCAGAATTCAAATTTAAGCAGAGAAATAAAAAAGAAATGCACACTACCACTTAGCTGAGAGAGGACAGAGGCAAACCAGCTCTCCTTGGCAGAAATGGCAATGGAAATAAGAACCCTCCTTCACCCCACATTGCTGGGAAATGTGGAAACATCAGAGAGCTATAAAGCTGATTTCATGTGGTCAACCTAGAAAAGCAATTTCCATTTCCTTTCCTTTGTTCTCATTGTTAATATATTTGCAATAAAGGAGAATCAAGACTTCTTAAGAGTTTATGCATAATCCCTCCATGCTCTTTCTCCAAAAATATCTTTAAGATTTCAGTTTCTCCCTTAGATTTCTGCTAATATAAAATACATGAATAGCTAATTTAGCTGGCAATGGAATAACTTCATTACTTTTGCTCTTCTGCCCCTTTTCTCAGCTATTTAAAGCTTTAGAAAAAAATACCTTTCTAAATAAACTATATGTTCTGTTGTATTTTTGAAGGACAATGAAATACAGAAAACTTGGAATGCTGCACAGCATATCGACCATCCCAAAGTAAGAAGTGATGCTGTGTAAAAGACTGCAGGGCTTGAACCCTGAGTTCTAACTGTAGATTTTGCTTTGAATAATGCCACAAAAATCACTTCCAGTCCATTTTTGAAGCACTCTAGCAGCTATAAAAAGAACAGTCTTGGTATACCTAAATCCAAAATAGCAGAATAACTCTGATTAGATGATGTCTGCATTTTTCATAGTGTGTTCTTACTTGAATAGCAGTTTTCCAAATAAAGACATCAACAGTTTTGTTTAAGAACATATCCAGAACATGTCTGGAGGCTGTGTTTTTTGATGATCCATATTCTATACAGAAGAGTTCCCAAGTCGCTTGAAGATACTGTTTGAGTATACCTAACACACACATAATTTTGCTTTAATAAGCCATTAAGCAATTATGGTGACTTAAACCAACTTAGTAGTGCTAATTGACTTTTATATAGTGGCTTGGGTGTTAGATAACCCACTGATGAAGACAAAAATCCAGTTTCAGGTTTCTCTTTAGCCTGAGGTGGTTCAGACTCAAAATATTACAAAATGGCGAACTAATCACTGTGTCATAGGTTTGGGTAGGGAAGAAAACCTACTCCATCTGTACCACTCCCCACTGTTAAGCAAAGAATACAAGTTTTATGGAAGAAAAGAAGGAAAAATGATGGACACATTACTCTGCTTACTCTGCTTTGGGCTGGTATTATTTGTTGCACTACTTTAACTTCATGCAGGAAAAAAAGAATATTTTCCTTATATGATTTGTGTTCAGAAGGAGAACCTTTATCACAAATTGCATGCATGATATTGCATTGGAATCAAACATGACAAGATAGTGTGGAAAGACAGTGAGATTACTGTAGGCTCTGATCATATCAGGTGTGCCGAGCAGGAACTGCAGTGCACCTATGCAGAGCATGTGCATTTTCTTGTAGTAGTTGGCAAGGCTCTGATAACTGCGTTCTTTCCTGGAAATCAAGAAATCAAAAAAAATTTCCTTTTAATATCACATTTTTTTCCTAGACCGCCAACCTCAAGTGCCTTGTATCATGAGAAAACAAAGACTTAACATAGGGGTAACATTTCAACTCACTTACCCACACTTTTCCTTAGAATAATACTACCTATCTCCTTCAAAGCACACAGATCTGATGGTCAGATTTCTGGGACAGACTTGAGTTTTTTGTGTGTTTGTGCAGCATCTTGCATAGCAGGGAGCCAGTCAGCATTTTCGACTCCTCAGCACTAGTGCATTACAGATTATTCCATGAAGTTGTATGTCTGTCTTTATTTCTTTCTTATCTGACAACAACAGTAAAAGCATAATTTTGCTGGCCCCTATAGAAAGAAAAAAACAGAAATGGCTGACAGCTTGTCATAAAATACATCATACTGGAGAACGAAGATGTGAAAAAATATAAACTTTACCAAAGGGAAGTAGTAATAAATACCTTGAGCAAATCCACTAGGGAAGTTGAGTTTATCATAACATTTCTTTGTAGCAAATCTTCTGAAGGATGGCATAGAAGAGAGGAATGAACAGAACAATAAAATCATTGCCCATGCCGTCCTGTTGGCTTTTTCAAGCATTATTTCCATAGCATTGTATTGATATGAGGGCAAAAAAACCCCACAATTACCTTCATTTTCTGTGTGTTGCTTTGAAAGGTTTAGAGTTCTAAAAGTAGTTATATGGCTGTCTCTTCAATGTGTAAATTTATCTTGGAAAGTCTAATGTTACTAAAGGATGATGAAGCAAAAACATCATGTGCAAAACAGTTGATATTTTATTATTTAACATGTACATATATTAAAAAAAACTCACTTAAGAAAGTGAACAGATATGTCATTAACTGAATTTTTCATGTCTAACCTTCCCTGCGGTCTAGAATGTTATATGTTAAAATTAGGTTTCCTAGTGTCCTGGTTTTGGCTGGGATGGAGTGGGTTTTCTTCCTGGTAGCCGGTATGGGGCTGTGTTCTGGGTTTAGGTTGAGAACAATGTCAATGATACACTGATGTTTTGGTTCTTGCTAAGTACTTGCTAAGTGGTGCTCACTCTGGTCAAGGACTTTTCAGCTTCCCATGCTCTGCCAGGGGCACGGGAGGCTGGGAGGGGCACAGCTGGGGCAGCTGACTCAGACTGGGCGGGGGCTATTCCATACCATGTGACATCATGCTCAGTATATAAGCAGGGGAGTTGGCTGGGGAGGGGTTGGGTTGCTGCTTGGGGGATGTGCTGGGCATTGGTCGGCGGGTGGTGAGCAATTGTACAGTGTACTGCTTGCTTTGTATTACTACTGTTCTATTTTTTATTTTACTTTAGTTATTAAACTGTTTTTATCTCAACTCACAAGTTTTCCCCTTTTGCCCTTCCGATCCTCTCCCCCATCCCGCCGGTGGGGGGGGTGAGCGAGCGGCTGCGTGGTCCTTAGTTGCTGGCTGGGGTTAAACCACGACACCTAGTGATTATCTCCTGTTGAGGGCAGTCTCTACATATGTAAGGTGATTAAAAACTTCTGTTGCAGCAAGACAGACCTTGTTCCTCTTACTTGTGTATCTGGTCCCATTGATTGGACATTTCTTCATTTTAGTAGAAGGTGAGTAGGATGGTTCAAGATGTATAACTTGCATATTAAATTACCAACATCTGTACAACATTTAATTCAACAGGAAGAAAATTGACAAGATTTTTTTTCTCATGTAAAATGTTACTTATATTTCTGATCATTCCATCTTCAAGATGTAGAGAAAAGAAGAACAATCCAGGAAAAAAATTAGATAGACATCAGCAGGACAGAAAGATTTTTACACAATAATATCTATGTATGTGCACTGCTTGGTTTTGGAAACAAGTAATAATAGGCAATGTATTACCTCTACATATATTAGATAATGATACACTGAAGGTCATACAACTGCTCCTATTTAGCTTATATGACAGCTATGCAAAAGATATTCAAAAGCAACTGACAAAAATGAGGAATCTCTAATTAGCCTGTGGAATTCATTGCTACCTCATTTTACTGTTTCCAATGAATTAGCAGGTTACACAGAAGATTATGTACATGTGAAAGTGTAAGGTGTATTAGATGTACAAAATCCTCATGCTTCTGCATATACAATCAGAGCTTGCCTGAGCTTAGAAAGAAACATCTTTTGTTTTGAAATTATTTTATAGAAGAAATTCTTATATGCAAATCATAGGGAAACTTCTACCTTTCTCTGAATTTCCAACACCTGACTACTGTTGCAAAATAAACTGGCTAAATCCTTAAGACTCTTTCTGCGCTGAAAAAGGATGTGGCGAAATCAAACTGAAGTGTGCAAGACAGCCACATGTCCATGGGCTAATCCCTATATGTCTGCATGGGATTCAGTAGAGACAAAAAATCAGCAGCATTAGAATAACTTTTAAGTTAACAAAGTTTCAGGTAGTCCTTGTGCTTTTCCACATAATAGTCAAAACTGCTACCTGCCTCAAAAGTCATACACATCAACTTAAGAACTTCCAGATTGTTATGAACATGCTTCCTATGCTCTGAACAGTGAGATTTTAGAGAAGAAATTACAAACTAACATCTAGTCAGGCTGTTGCAAGCAGAATAAAAGTGTCCCATTAACTTCAGAAAAAAATTATGTTCCAATGAGAAACTTGTGAAACAGTCACAGTGATACCTGAAACACAGCAAAACCGCACAGGACAAGACAAATTTGAAACTGCAATGTTATTTGGTGAATATTTCATTAAATGTAAAAGAAAAAAAATCAAGAAAATTGTCAACAGTTTGAGATATATACAATCTGTTTTCTAGCTTTATACATTTATGAGTTTAACCTGTAGTCTTGCAAGAATGCACCACCCCTTTTTCATTATGGTAGGAAAGCTGAGAGGAAAAGTAACACAAATCAAGATTGCTGACTATTCATAAGACAATACAATTGCCAGATGAAATCAAATGAATGCGACCATGTTATTGCTATATTACAATAACAAAGAGTTGGTACTAGACAAACATGCTCGGAAAAAAGGATAAGATGGCCCACAATATAGAAAAGTAAGACTGTTTTGATTTCTTGTATTTTAGTTAGTTGTAGTGTGGAGTATATGCAGGAAAGATGTCTTTATTAAACACTGCAGACCATTAAAGATGCACATATGTATAATCATAGATCCCAGAGACCAGCTGGGTCTGTTGTGGTGAGTCTATGGTGACAAGAGGGACATAGCTGGAGAAAGTCATTATAGAAGGTCAGTGAGACATACTTGGCCAGCTTATGTTGTGTTTTAACTGGATCTTACTGGACTTTTGAATAAAGTCCTTAATCATTCTTGCATTGCTACGTAAGATTTGGCCTCATCCTGCTCAAAAGCACCTGTAAGCACCCAGGAACAGAATGAAGCAGGCATCAAACCCAGCTGTAAACCTTGTGGCTTCAGGGCCCCTGATGAAAATTTTCCTCTTCAGGCCCTAAAGACAGAATGCTCCTGACCTACAGTGGTTTATCACAAAAAAATGCATTAAGCAAGTGTGATCAAGCATCATGTACAGCTATGTGGCAGCCACTCCTTCCTCTCTCTCCAGGTGGGTTGCTCCCTGTTGCTGTGCAGTTTTTGCTACTGTCAGATGCAGCTTCCACATCTCTGATCCTCAGGTGAGCTGCTCATCTTCAGATGCAAAATTCATTTTTGCTTGCCCTTCTATGGTGATTTGAGCCATTTCTGTCCTTATGCTACTCTGTATAAATAAGACAGGCTGTTTATCAAGAAGGAAATAATAAAATTGGTCTGTGAACATAAAAAAAGTATTTTAAAGTTTTGTTCAGTTGTGAAGAATTATTGAAAATCAATGCTGACACTTACAAGAAAAGCAAAAATTTTTGCTAAAACCCAGCAGACTTGGGTGTGGAGTTTTTTCTTGCTTTTAGCTAGATAATTCTGGAAATAGTGGTTTTACAAAGAGGTAAATAGATATGAGGTGAGAGCCAACTCTACTTTTCCCCTTGTTTGGTGAAATCCTCTTACATGTTCACTAGGAGATAAATAGATTACCATACACAGAGATGTACTGAGACATTTAACTTTTATAGAGAGGCTTTGGCAAAACTTCACCTGTGGGAGCATTTGTACAGAACATTGTGAAGAATCTCTGTCTCCTATCTGAGAGTCAAAAAAGGATCTCTTTCCTGGTCTCAGCAAAAAATTACCAAAACTGAGAGTAAATAGATTTGTGTGCATTTGACATTTGAGCTGACCACAAGTATTCACTATCGTATGGGCACAGAATATAGGTAGAAATAATTATTGGGGGAATTCAAATTCACACAGTGGTCTAAAATCAAGAGACGGATTTCATTTTTTGACAAGAAGTTCAAATCATCTCTCTCCTTGCTTCTTGCATGGATGTCATCCTGCAACCTTCAATATTTATGTGAAGATAAAATTTTATTCTTGAAAATGCTAGACATATCACTGCATTTTTACTTTGCCCTTTTTAGCTTGAATAAAAGGCAGAATAATTTCAAAAGCAGAGTATTTTTTCCAGAAAAATTTGTATATTTCAGCAAACTGACCCCATTTTGTCATCCCTTTTAAGACTACTATTTCAAAACAAAATCCCCTGGTCTGATTGTTTTCTCAGATTCTTTCTCACATTCACAAAAGTCACACCTCATTCAGCACTGATTTTCCCATGAGCTATGTGGATGGTGTTCTACATAAAAAGAGGATCATAACAACTTTTTCTGAAAATGATCTATGGAAAGATGAAGCCTTTATGAAAGTGAACTGATAATGGCTTCCCCTATCCAGTCACTGGCTTTAGGAGAATTAATGTAAATACACAAGCATTTTACTGACAGTTATTCTGATTGCAGATACAGTTGAGAAGGACTGATGCAACAACAAGTGTCTAAATAAATGCAATTCAGGATTACAGTGTCAGCTGGAACATATGGAATTTGCCTCCCTACAGCTTCTCCAGTCTATTGCCAGAGCTGTCAGGATTGCTGGAAGGACCTCACTCTGAAATCTGAACCAAACCTAACCCAAAAAACCTGACCTTGCATGGGGTGAAGAGATTTCTCTTGACTACATCAACCAGAATAAATGACTGTCATGATACAGATTTTCCTCAAAATCCATGGGGTGCACAAAGTCCACATTTTGTAACTTCATGACTTCACCTATCTGATGCAGTTAAAGGGAAGATTCTTCTACCCCTACATTAGCAGCTGCTTTTTACTATATTTAGTCCCAATGGAGTCCTTCTACAGTAAGATATCATTCATCAAAGATGAGAGTGTCTAGCCAAAAGTGAATATCTGACTATTTCCCTCCCCTTGAGAAAGCTTTTGCAGGTCAGTGTTGAAGCATATATGTCAATGAATAAAGTAATTTCATCTTCAGTATCATCAGTCTGGTATCTTTCATGGATAATAAATCCACTCAGAATACAAAAGTTATATTCTTGGTGACATCATCAGGATCTCAAGTCTATTTCCTAAAATTGTCATATTTCAGCAAAATGTTTATAATATTTTTATTGTTGAGGAATATTCTTTCCTTTTCTTCTCTGAACTTGTCTGGAAGGCAAGAATTTTAATGCAGTTACTGTACAGAAAACACAAGTAATGTTACAAAATGAGTAAGAAATAAAGTACAATTACTTTTTTTCTTACTAATTGTAAGCTCAGAGACAAAACAGAGCTATAGATGCAAAGACAAGATTTACTATTTGTCATTCTTCAACAACAAATTATACTTGATTTGTATTCCCACATTTATTAATGAAATTCTCCAGAATATGAAATAAAAATTTCCTTCTGACTTACAAAGATTCTATAACACAAGCTCAGTCACAGTAGGACTTACATATACACATAAGGACAGATTTTTAAAGTAATTTTTCTACTTTATTCCCAATAATTTATGCCTGAATACAATCCATGTTCTCATGAGATCTAGAACTGAAACATAAAATGGCCTGATTCAACTATAGTTATAAGTTCTAAAAGCAAAAATAAATATTAAGAAGTAACTAAAAGTACAGTTCATGGAAGCATTTTAAGCTTTGAGGATTAATGAGCTGTAGTTGTTTAAGCTTTCAGCTGTAGATCACTGATTTTTAACCTAGTTTAACAGTGCCTCTAACTTGTTACCCTTTGAAGGTTCTTTGGCAGTTCAATTGAAGCAATCTATTTGGTACAGCTTTCTACAGAAAACTGTCCATATAAGGAAAATCAGTCCAACAAAAACAAGCCTTGTTGTCAGCCTCAACTGAGGCCATGGAATAAAAGAGCATGAAGATCATTAAGGGATTATTTACCTGAGACTAAATCCTCCAAAGAGTCCATAGTCAGAGGGGAGGAAAGAGGTTAAGACAGAAGAGAAAAGAAAAGGAAGATAAGAGGAGGAAATTTTCCCCAAAATACAGCTTCAGAAAGAAACCTCCCCCAGTATAAGTTTAGCAACATAAGAAAATATTAGTAAGCAAAACATGGAGAAAATACTACATATGAAGCTACAATGAAGTATTATGACATACTCTGATTTACTTAGCCCATGCAGATGGTTTCCAGAATATCTCCACCAGCACACTGTAGGTAAACTGCAGAGATATTCTGCTTTTTGTCACTGATATTGCTGTGACAAAGAAAGCTTATTCTCTTCTAGGAGCTAGAAGAATTTACATCTGGACTTGGTCTGAAAGGAATATAACGCTGTCTTTTAAGAAACACCTGTGACAAATCTTCCATCCCTAGAACTTAAACTTATAACACAGAGTGGAAAGAGTAGTGCCTTGCTACCTCCTGTACTACAAAGTGTTAATGAAAAGCCTGCAGAGCTCTTGTGCTTAAGGTCAGTTCCAAATTACTCAGTGGTTTCAAACCAGCCTCCTAGTATTACCAGTGATTAGATTTAGGAGTGCTGAGCTCATGTGGGTAGAAAAAACTTGTGTCCCCATTGCTGATGCTGTGTGCTTTATGCAGAACTGAGGGATACTAGGGGCCATTAACTTCACCAAAATAAAAAAAAAAAAACCCTCTAACAAACAAACACATAAAAAGAAAGAGAAAGAACAAACCTTTTAAAAACAGGTTTTCTTAGTGGAATGGAAGTAGGAGGATCCTTTATGCTAGTCTGGCTTTCAACTTGTGCTAATGCACTGAAGATTAATCAGAACATTTTATTAGTCATCTTCTAGCTGCTGTGGAGAGGAAAGACTGGAGGAACATGCTGTTTTTACGTGGTGGATAGAGAAAGATTTCACTATTGGCAAATTCTATAGGATATCAGTGTATGCTTACTTGTAACCAAATATCTATTCTTGCAAGGATAAAATGCTTTTAATAGTCTCTTCCAAGGCGCTCTCTTTTCTTTTTTTCTCATCAAGTCCTGCACAAATTCTTAACAGCATTTGCAGTAATTCAAAGCTATTCAGCAACATCACTTCCTTTCTCAATTCCTTGCTGTGCATCCTGTTCCTTCCCACAGTTATGTCCCCAGCATGTAGCTTTGACTTACCCTTCCTTTCTGTCCATTCCTGATTTCTGAAAGAAGTGATTGTCTTTAATTATCATACACTTTGAAGCACACTTTTCTTCATGTTGATGCCATTCAGTCTTTGAATCAGAAATCCTTTCTTTCCCTTACTCTAAAAAACCCCTCTTTCCTTTATGGACTATCTGAGAGTCTTTGCTTAATCTTTTAAAAACTCTTCATAGAGCTGAGAAAAGGCAGAAACCTGAGAAATAGGGCTGGAACATTTCTACATTGCAATAAGCTACCAAATACAGCAGCAGCAGAAGACTTCTAAATTTGAGTCAGGAATGAGAAATACCAGCCAGCTCTTTCCTTCCAGATCCTTGGAAATAAGAGAAGAAAAAAGTTCATGAATAAGACTTTATAGTCTTACTCTCTTTCTGTGGTACTGTTGTGGTTTAACCCCAGCCGGTAACTAAGAACCACACAGCTGCTCACTCACATTCCCCAGTGGGATGGGGGAGAGAATCGGAAGAGTAAAAATGAGAAGACTCATGGGTTGAGATAAAGACAGTTTAATAGGCAAAGCAAAAGCCACGCACCCCCAGCCTACTCGCTGGTGAGGTGGTGTGAGAAGCAGAAAAGGCTGTGTAAGCGCTGTACAGAAATAATGGAAACATCCCTGTGTTATCAACAATGTTTTCAGCACAAATCCTAAACATAGCCCCATTCTAGCTACTATGACAAAAATTAACTCTATCCCAGCCAATACCAGCACAGGTACCTATCCTATATTTGTGGTATCTATGCTATATTTGTAAGTGGTTGGTCTTGCAGGCTATATCACAAAAATTAAATTAACAAATTTCTGCTGAAATGACTAGTTTCAAAAATTCATAAAATATTTTTCCTCTGCTCTGCTCCATTTCATTTAATATATTGGATCTATATGCTTTTTGAGTTAGAGTTTACTTTTCAGGATATGGAGGAATCAGATGAACTAATGGCTTGAATTTCAGTTTCCTCTACATGCTATGACAGTGCATCCTTATTGAGAATCACAGTTCCACATAGTATTATTTTGGCTTAACACATGCTATTTTTTTAACACAGGCTCTGACCTGTCCAGAAATTCCTTGCATTAGGGTAACATTTACCTCTAATCAGCATCAGGATGCTTTTTCTCTGGAATCAAACATAGAATGTAACATAGCACTGCGATTGTTGACCTTGAGTTACTGACACCAGATGACTACATAATAATCCTATTTTTCCTTTTTCTTCCTTGCTATGGTTCCACTGTTTTCCCCATCTGAATCTTCACAGAAAAGACACAAATGCTACAAGATGCGGCTTCCCTCTTGATATAACAATCTCACTAGATTTTGATGATGCCATATCATGCAGATATCTGTTCTGCTGGCTACCCAAGAAACTGGTCTTTACACAACTGTTACTGACGTGTTACAGACAAATGACCAGTTAATTATGTGGTTTGTTGTTAAATCAATCCAATCAGTAACACTGTCTTAGCAATTCCTTTGAAAAAGAGCATACTGTAAGAAAGAGGAATAGGAAGTTCATTTCAGATAGGAGTCTTTACAACTAACCTAAAGTCTGAGGTTATTCAGACACAGTAAAGAGCAGAGCACACACTTGTTCTTGTGATCTAATCTAAGTGTGACCTTAGTGCATGCTGCAGGTTTGAAGTCCAGGGCGCTTCTGCTTGGACCTGGGTGCAGGAAATAGGGTAAATATAAACTGGCTTAGGAATGGAATTTTAATTGCATTCTTAGTTTATGTTAAAAGTACGATGGAAACTAAGGGAAATATTATTCTCCTCTTGCTATACTTTCAGAATTTTCAGTTTCTGAATACTTAACAAATTCTGAAAGGAAACCTTCCAGAAGACAGACCAGATTGCAAACCAGTTTGGTAGCTATGGCTCATTTCTAGAAGAACCATGTTTAAGTTTGTAATAAGAGTCCAATGGAACAGAAAATTAAGCTTCAATCTCCTGCGAAGCCAGCAAATATACTTAGCACTATGCTGTTACCCACTGTGAGCTTAATAGATAATAGTGCACCTAAAATGTTCCACAGACAGCTGTGTGAGCAAAAATCTACCATTAAACTATGACACCTTCCCCAGCAATTCAGAAATTCATTAAAATATTTCTAATAGGCATTAGTCATCCCTCTCAAAGGGATACTAGCTTTCTTGCAATGAAGAGATATTAAAGATAAAACTTCAGACACCAGACAAGCAATTAGCTGTGCAGATGGATCACCTAGTTACTCATTTATTCTTTAATTGATCTGAGTTAAATTGATATTTTGAAAAGGACTCACTAACTGAGAGAAGTAGCCTGAGCCTATCCAAGGACATGCAATTTTATTTATCCTTGTGTATTCACATCCCAGATAAGTAGCAACGGTAATGCACATAGTTTCCACTTTGTACTTTAGATCCTTGCAGGCTTGTAGGTTTGCATCTAGAGATTAGTTCTCCATACATAATAATTTGGCAAACTACATGGTAAAGCTTGACTATAGGGCATAAAGCAAGAGTGTCTTATGTTGTCTACTTATCCAGCACCTCTGGAGAATCAAAATAATAAGACAGAAGTTGAAGAACACACTCTAATAAGGAATGAGTTTGACCTCATGATAATAGAAAAGGATAGCAAGAGCTATTCTGAATTGATGTTACTTGTTATTTTGTATTTACATTTTCTTAAGTGCAGTTTTTACTTTATTCATATGCCTAGGACTTTTTTTTTTGTTTTTCCCAAAATGCTGAGCATGCCCTGTCAAAGCAAGGATAATGCCATACAATGATATTTTAAAATAGACTGCAAGCTTCCAATGTAGATTTTACAAAATGTTTGATGACAACAGCCTTTGACAATTTTGTTGGCTAAAGGTTTTCCTTTTGTATGCAGACAGCCAGCTGACTGTGCCACCATAAATTTATCCACAGCTAGATTTATGGACCTTTTAACCTTGATGAAAATTCCCTGAGTTTCATTGTAATGTGAATTAAGATTAAGTTACATTCTGTAACTCGTAAGTGCAATTCATCCAGGCTTGCTTTCATGTATGTTACAAGGAGTCACACAGAAAAGACAAGGAGTAATGGGTACAGGTTACTCCTGAGGACATTCTGACTGGACACAAAAGGAAAATTTTTCACAATAAAATCAATCAGCCATTGGAATAATCTCCCCAGGGAAGTGGTGGATTCCTCAACATTGGACAGTTTTAAGATTTGGCTGGACAGGGTGCTGGGCCACCTTGTCTAGACCATGCTTTTGCCAAGAAAGGTTGGATCAGATGATCCCTGAGGTCCATTCCAGCCTGGTATTCTATGATTCTATGATTCTATGATATAAAGTATGTATGGTGAAATCCTGAGTTCAGAAAAAAACTGGTGGTGGTGTCAGCCCTTCCCCAATACATCAAAGAAACCTAAAAATTTTCTTTCTTTTCAGCAAAGTTTAGTGATTTTCAAACTGAAGTTATACCAGATAGTTAAAAGAATACCTTCAGGTCCACAAAAATTTATTATTACTATTATCAAGTAGTGACACTGGTCAATCTTGCTCACTGCTTTTCCTTTAACAGCTGAAATTCAAAATGGTTCCTATTACTCATCTGAGTAGATGGGCCCTTTCATCCACGCATGGTCCCATTGAACATTTAAGCTGTGCTCTGGCTCCTTAATTTACAGTACTGGTGATTTTTCACCAACTACGGAGATGCACATGGAAGTAGAATGTGTATGACATAAAATAAACCAAGTAATTATTTTTTTTGTGCATTAAACTGAGTCAAATAGTCTGCAGAGAAAAACTGAAGTGGCTAATAACATCCTTGCTTTCTGTGATACTTCAACTAGGAATTGTCTGGAGTAATGCCCAGAGAATATTTAACATTGAATCTTTGGGCAATACCTGAACATGACCTGACAGTAGTTGGCAATATAGCCCAACTCAGCTGGATGCATAGGTAAATGTAAATCGAGCAAAATAAACAAGGGCAATTTTAACATTCAGCTCAAGGTGTGATTTACATATTCTTTTCCTATTTTGGAGGGGTTGGTTTTGAAAGGTGTTTGGAGAGGCTTTTTTTTTTTACTGAGAGTTGTGTTTTGTCTAATCTCTTCAATCATAATCATAAAAAAAAGAAATTCCTTTAAATTTTGGTTGTAATTCCAATGCACTGCATGTTGGATATCCAAGAACTTGTGAGTACTCACCACCAAACTATGTTCATAAGTTATTAAGATTGTTACCAAAGTAATCAAATACCAAACTAATTTAATACTTTTTCTAATTTTTCAATGAAAAAATTAATTTTGCAACACATTAGTATGTCTGTCTCATGAAAGCAGTGCTGGAACACCCTACACTGGAACACCCTAAGTTCCTATAGGATTTTTAAAATTCATATTTAGGTTCATTAAAAGTTTCCCAGATGATTACATCTCTCTCTGTTTGGTCATACAGTAAA
This sequence comes from Theristicus caerulescens, assembly GCA_020745775.1. Classification (NCBI taxonomy): domain Eukaryota; kingdom Metazoa; phylum Chordata; class Aves; order Pelecaniformes; family Threskiornithidae; genus Theristicus; species Theristicus caerulescens. The sequence continues at coordinate 119,586,988 of CM036559.1, read as the reverse complement.
GAAGGGCAGAGGAAAGTGTTTAAGTGGTAAAATTACTAATACAGCTTCCATAGAGCAGAAATCATTTAGGTTTTGCAAAGAAAACTGAATATTTACTCAGTCATATTCAGTCATACTGAATTTAGTCATATCAAATATAATGAGAAATCTGAATTTCTGCCATTTAATCTGCCATTTAATCAACAGATGTCATCATTATGTACTTTTCTGATATTTTCATTAAAAAAGTATGTTTATGACTTGATTTTCATATGCCCATGTTTTCTTTGTGGTCAGACTGTACAATAATTGCTTCTTAGAATGAAAATGAACATAACTGTGGACACTTTAAATAACTATTATTCTTCCATTATCCTCCTTGTAGGCTGCTCCCCATTCACTCAATGATCTGCTCTTCTTTTGTAGATTCCTCTCTCCTCCAGATCTCCCTTCTCATTTTCACAGTCCAGTACTGTTGGCAATCTCTATCTGCTCCATCCTTCCTTTAACCATCCTTCCCTTCCCTTCCCTTCCCTTCCCTTCCCTTCCCTTCCCTTCCCTTCCCTTCCCTTCCCTTCCCTTCCCTTCCCTTCCCTTCCCTTCCCTTCCCTTCCCTTCCCTTCCCTTCCCTTCCCTTCCCTTCCCTTCCCTTCCCTTCCCTTCCCTTCCCTTCCCTTCCCTTCCCTTCCCTTCCCTTCCCTTCCCTTCCCTTCTTCCCACATGCCACACATGTTCTACAAGAACATGTAGCACAAGTTCCATCCAGAGTTTAACAAAATTTATAATATAGAACTAATGAGTACTATTATAAGGAATCATATTTTATTTAACATATATACATACACTCACACACACATACACACACACTAAATTTTAACCTTATCCAAAGTAAATAAATTAAGCCAGCTAAAAACCTAGACCAGTGTACTGGTTTTCTCATTGTAGGACTTCTTCAAATTTGTTCACTTGTTTAAACATTTTCATTTATGCTGATGTTCTCTCACGTGGCAGAAATGCAGCAGCACACATTTTGCTTTTCTTTACTGCTGTAGCTGATTATGTCCACATTTTACTTTGCTGCCCAGCTTGTCCTGTGTTTCCAGTTTCACCAAAGAAAGATAATAATTTTAGACCTCACTGACAGCTATTTGTAACCTTATAGTCACAGTTCTGAGCAACTCCTGACATATATTTTTCTCAAAGTGGAGTATTGCAAAGAGGATAATGTTTATATGTAATACCCAGGGGCCACTTTTGGAATTTGGACACAATCAGTGGAATTAACAGCATATATAAATTGTCAGTACTTTTTTATATTTTATTACTCCATGGAGTTCTGCTCACTTAGAACATTTAGAGAGTTTTCACCTCAGAAAGCCTAATGTGACATTTTCAGTTAAAGAGGGTATAATATGGGAAATAAATCAGCAGATGGAAAATGTTATGTCTAAGATCTATGTCAATACTAAAATAACCATTATCTGTAGGTGAATATGAAGGGAAAATACAATGCTAGATTTCCTGTTCTTTAAAAAATACACTTTTGATAGGAAATAGGATTGTTTGAACTCCCTGTGTTTATAACATCCCAACTTGTTGTGACATGCATCAATCCTGCAACATTTCTATCCAGGCTACTTATATGGTGCCTGTTTTCTTAGTATCTGAAAAATGCACAATGCATTTAGTATCATGGTATACCTCTGAATCACAAGAGGGTATTATTCCTGTTTAAAGGTGGGGGTTGCTGGGGGGGGGGGCAAAACAATGAGATAACAACTCTGTAAATAAACTAGTATACAAACTCACAAGTCCTGGGTCAGTTGCCTGATAACCAAACTGTCTTTCTTTTACTATTCGCCAGCAAAACTGATGCTTTGTAACAATTTTATACTGCATATCCTGAAAAAAAAACCCAGGGCGAAAAGGAGTAATTGCTACACGTTGTCATTAAAACATATTTTAACATATGCAGTTATGATAGTGATATTACATCTATAGCACCCCAATGTGTAATAAGTAGCTGGTGTAACAAAGTACTGTTCCCATTCTAATGTATTTGTACCCTAGTAACCAGGCAAGATCTATTCATCCAGTAGTGAGTGTCTGTTATTAGTCAACCTCTGTAACTGCTCACAGTCCAAGTTAGGGAATTTAATCTCAAGCACTATGGGCTTACATTGCATACTTTAAAACTGTCCAGGTAAATCCCCAATACGCTAACCAAGATGGCAGCAGAGAGCCAAGCATGTGCTTATATAGGTACTCATATAAACAAATAACTAGGGGGCTGATCTTAACAGGGAAGCTATTGAAAACTGCTTTAAAAATACACTTTTTGGGTGGCATAGGCAAGCATGCGGTAAAACAGGTGAGGGTGTTCAGAGTGCCAAGGGACCAGTTCAGGGAAAACTTTTAACACTTAAACAGCTGTATACCCTAGCTTTGAGACATTCAGACATATACTTCCCTGGACACCTACAGCATGTGGATATATTTGGAAATGTCCCTATTTTTATTGAGTTGATTAACTACTGTCTTCTACATAAGATCAAATGGAATAAGAAAAAAAGACATTCGGTTGGTTCACTATCCCCAAAAGCCTACATTGACCAAAAATCTTGTTAACTTGGGAAACTTGTGAAGTAGGAGGTATGATCTCTCAGGACTCCTTAGCATGGTGATATTGAACTGGATGCATCTTAATCCTAGGAAAGTGTCCTAACCACAAGGTAATGGAATATCCCAGGACAGAGCATTTTCCATCCTGTAAGGAAGCCCAGCCATTCTGAAGGAGAGTGTAAGGCTTTTTAGCTTTTCTTTTGCAGTTCAAAATCTATGCTAAGCCACAGGACAGGCAAGTCATTTTGGCATGTGACTATCAATGGTGCAACGATTTGAATGAGAATTCATACACTTGGCCCCACACCACAAGGAGGGACAAGCTAGGCTTCAGTTTAAGGGATCATGCTTTTTAGGAGGAATCTAGATCTGCACATTGCCACAGCTGCTCTCTGACACCAAGATCCCAATACCAGCTATTGCTGGCTGTTGAGTCAGAGACTGACAGCATACACAATGCAAGACAGAAAACTGACCTTTAGTAGAAGCAAAAGGTGCAACTCATATGGAGGAATAAAACCTCAGTGCAGGAGACAGCTCAGTGCACAACCAGGAGAGCAAGCTCACCTACATAGTTCCAACTGTCATTAAACTTTGGCAGTCTGCTACTCTAACACAGTGTTTCCTCCTCTCAACACTTTCTAGGGCAATGCACTTCTTAATAGCTACCAATGTATCAAGACCAAATTTGAATTTTAACCTTGAAACAGTGAGAATAATGATTATCAGAGAGAGGTCTGAGAAAAGAAATAAACATAGATGTATCAAGAACTACAGGAGGGTATTAAGCTTATACTGGAAATGTTGTGATTTCCTGCTAGTATACAAAACATTGCACATTACAATACAAGGTCATGAAGATCTAGGGATGTGCCTGACAGCTGGAGAAACACAAATGTTCCCAATTTCAAAGAAAGCCAAAGGGGTAATCCGTGGAACTACAGGTTGCTCAGCCTCACTTTGGTCCTGGAAAAATCATGAAATGAGTATCCTTGAAGCAAATTACTAGGTACATGAAGGAGAAAAAGGTAATGAGGATTTGTGGATTAGGGATTGTTATTTATCTCAGTTTTAACAAGGTCTGTCCCCCACATTGTAGTCTGGATTGATGGACAACTGAATGGATAAAAAAGAGGTTGCATGATAGTGCTCAGAGGATGATAGTTAGTGGGTCATTCTCTACCTGGGTGTGTGTTACCACTGGGGTTGGTACTGGGACTGTTCTGTTTAGTTTTGTCAAAGACCTGGAGAAGGAAACGGAATTGACTTTTACCAGATTTGGAGATGCTGCCAGACTTGGTAGGACCATTCAAGGACATCCTAGACAGGCTGGCAGGGAAAGCCAGCAGGAACCTGATGAAACTTAATAAGGACAAATGCAAAGTTCCTCACCTTGGAAGGACAAGCCCCTGCAACAGCACAGACTGGGTACTGCTGGCCTGGACAGCAGCTCTGAAGAAAAAGACCTGGGGGTCCTGCTGGGAGACAAAGCTGAGCATGGGCCCACAGGGACACTGGCAGCAAAAAGGCCAACAGCACCCTGAACTATAGGAACACGGACAGAGGCAGGAGATCCAGGGAAGATATTATACCCCTCTACCCAGCTCTCATTTGATCATACCTAGATACTGTGCCCAGCTTTGTGATCCCAGTACAAGAAAGACATTGATAAAGTGGAGGGAGTTCAGGAGAGATCACTGAGATGATGGGGGATGGAGAGCTTGCCCTGTAAGAAGAGGCTGAGGCAGTTGTGCTTGTTCAGTCTGGAGCAGAGATGACTTCAGGGGGACCTAACAGCAGCTACAAGTGTCTGTGGGGAGGTTGAAGTTGTTCAAATACCTTGGAGGTGTTCAAGACTCAACTGGATAAAATCCTGAGCAGCCTTGTCTGACCTTATAGATGACACTGCTGTGAGCAGGATGTTGGACTGGAGACATCCTGATGCCCCTTCTGGCCTGAGTTACTCATTCTGATACTGTGGTTCTGTTTTCTGAAAGACTTGAATGTACTAGAAGTTTGATTGAACAGTGTTTGGTGAATGCAAAATGAATTGACTTTTTCAGCTAAGGGTGCAGATGTTTGGCATCACAACGTGCTATATATCACACAATTGTATTTTTATTTATTCAGCCTGCAAATGTCTTCAGTAAGTATAACAAAACCAAACAACAGTCACAGATCTTAGATAATGAATCGTGAATAAGTGAAGCAAACAGATCACAGTAATTCACATAAATAAACTTCCATGAATGTTGTGGAAACTATCTAATAACAACTACAATTACAGAAATTGGAATCAATTTGAAAATAATTTCCTACAAGCCTGAAGTCTAGATTAATTAGATGACTTATTAGTGAGAATATTTGATTAGTCCTAGTATATACAACCTGTGTATGGTAAACAGTGCAAGATCACATGTGCAAATGAAATGTCATATTTCTGTTCTGGATGATTTGTATTCACCTGAAACTGCTTTGGAAGAGGAGTTACTATGAAAACAGATTTCTATGCCTTGTCAAAGAAAGACCTTTATTCCATTTTTAATTACTACCTCAAGTTACAGAGTAACACTCATCTTTATTTTTCTACTAAATCTACATCATCAGACATGACAATCTTTTCTAACAATGGTTTAGAGATTCCAGGAACACGAAAACCTCACTTTCTCTTTTCCAAATTACTGATTGCTTGCTGATGGAAAAAGTTATCTAGCACGATTTGTTTACTTTTCTTATAAGGCAGAACTATGTTGGATGCTCAAGCATTTCACTGTTTCAGCTTTTCTCACAAAGAAATATGTGCATCAACTCTTTTAACTGTTCCACATCAAAAAAAGTAACCATCGAAATGTAATCCTTGGAGAAGTAGTAACTAAAATAATTATCATTTTAAAGCACAAAAACAGTGAGCCCAAAAACATAAATACCAACTGTGAGACATGATCTACAAGTTCTTCATTCTCCAGCTATTTCTACCTGGGCAAATGTATTCTCTATTTGACATTATTCTAAAGAATTTACATTGTCCTCTGCTTTTCCTGATGATATCCAAAATAGACACAGTCACTGCCTGAGCCTGGGAGTCTCTAAACCAACTTCTAACTCAGAATACCTTTTAACCATTCCCAGTCCCTTTAAGTTTACATGGTTATTTATTTAATTTGCTTTTCTGAAGTAAAAATAAATCAGGTAATGACTCACAATTCAGCACAGCATTACAGGGACCTTAATTATAAAATGTAGAGCTTAGGCAAGAGACAAATAGAACAGTAAATACAGGCCGTTTGAATCTGACTCTCAAAGAGTCAGAACTGCCTTGAAAATGAAATGCTACTCACTATGGAAAAGTAAACCTGAAAACTAAAAACGACAATGCTACAGCAGTTCTTAACTTTTCTTGGGGTTTTGTTTGGTTGGTTAGTTAGTTTTGGAGTTTCGCCAAGCTTGGCGGGGGTCAGGGGGTCTTTGAGGGTTTTGAGATGTTTTGTGGTTTTGTGGTTTGGTTTTGTTTTGAGTTTTTTTGTTTGGTTTTTTTTTTTTCCATTCGGGATGAGAAATGGCGATTACTGTCAGACTTCTTAGAAATTTGAGGAGTCCCTGTGTGAGACAACACAGTCCCAAAAAAAGATACCAAAACTGGTTCTACATTATAAATGTATTAAACGTATTAAATTAATGCTAGTACCAGAATCCATACTGGTACTTCACAGAGGCCTGCTATACAAGAGATACAAGTCTCTTTCCAGGCAACTCTGTATCTGAATCAATGGATGAGGATCGTGAACCAGGAACTCTGGTTATTTCTGTATTATACTGTGCAGCTTGTAGCTCAAAGTTCTTATTGTGGCAAAAGCCTCTATCCTCCAGATATTCAGCAGCTAATATACTGATGGAAACCTGGGATGTTTAGTTTAAAAGAGGCAGATATATTGAAGAGAAATGGAATGTGAAAACTATCAGAGAGAGGAAAGGGTTAATTTTGCCTCTTTCAAAGAGCAAGGGAGCTTTCTAACCACCAGGCAGCTGTCACAACAGGCCTATGTCCTCCTCTCACCATTTTGAAAGAAATTGGTAACTGAAAACACATTTTGTGAAGATGTCAAACCTGTAACTGCATTAAGACTTTGATAACACCTAGAAGATCAAAACTCCTAAAGAAGATAAAGGGTCTGATTTCTGGAACCCCATTGGTTCAAAAAGTGAGTTAAGATCCGAGGTCTCATTTTGCCTAAGCTGTGACAGTTATATTTTTTGCTGGTCCTTCCAGAATACAAGTCTAGAAATCTACAGAGTTTTATGTTAGAAATGCTTATGGCATGTAAAATTTTCCAGGGTTTGACAGCACTTGCATAGCAGCTTTCACAATCGCAGGTTTCAAATTCAGAACCTAAAATTCTAAATAATTTCTACCTTTTCCATCTTACTTTTTTTTGAGGAGACCTTAGATTAAAGATGAGGCCCTAAATATGTAGAAGAACCCAAATATAGTTTTGTGAGAATGTATCACTAAGAGAGGTGAGGTGAGACAAGAAGACATGAAGCAAGACAAAACAAGATAACAGAAAATCTTCCCAGGAATCTATCATTTAGGAGAGGTGAAACAAAACCATTTTAATAGCGTGCTAAAAATGGACCCTATTACTCGACAGCTTTGCAGTAGCAAATGGTCCAAAAATATACAGATGTTTAGTTTTATTGTAGTAGCAATTGATGTCCCAGGCCATTTAAAACAAAGCTTATGGAAATATACATTAAATCAGTGTCCTATGATAATTCAATTATCCAAACACAGTCTACAGTGAGAAAGGATAAAATTTCTTCACTATCAACCAATTGGAATTGGAAACCATTTATAGGTAGATTTTAAACAACTACCACAAATCAGCAGCCTGATCCTATATTAAGGCATAGCCTTATACAGCATGTGTGTTGTTTTGTTTTCCAACTGCATTGCAGACTGCCATGAATCTACTTAAGATAAGAGTGTTGTGCTATGCATTATCAGTATATATGATAGTTCTGGATATTTGTTAACAATTTCCCTTTGAACTGTACTTTTACCTCTTATAGTTTAATGCCAGAGATTATTCTCTGCTGCAAACTCATTAGAAAAAGTATCAAGCTCTTTCTCTGTTTTTTTTATATATATGAATTTTATTACATAGCAGTTTGTCTATTCCATTATAAACCCTGAAGGTTGCTTCCAGCTTCCTGAAAGCAAACCTCAGTTATGATGATTGTATTTGAACTTCCTATCTGGTTTCATTTTTCAGTACAGCCATATAGACAAACAGCTTCTACTTTGCATTGGAAGTTTTCACATTGACTTTACGTTACATTATTAACATGCACTTTCCTTTTCATCATTAGTTTATGATATGCTGTGGCAATACTTAATATCCTCATAGACAAACTGACAAAGTATGGGTTAGATAAGTGGACAGTGAGGTGGACTGAAAACTGTCTGAATGGCTGGGCCTTGTGATCACCAGCACAAGGTCCACCTGGAGGCCTGTTACTGGCGGTGTGCCCCAGGGCATGACACAGGGGCCAATACTGTTTAACATCTTCATCAATGACCTGGATGATAGGGCAGGGTGTACCCTCTATACCTGTGCAGCTAACACAAAACTGAGAGGACTGACTGATTCACCTGCTGGATGTGCTGCCATTCAGAGGAACCTCAAAAGACTGGAAAATTTGGCAGAGAGGAACCTCATTAAGTTCAACAAGGAGAAAAGCCAAGTCCTGCCCCTGGGGAGGAACAACCCCATGCACCAGTATATGCTGGGGGCCTCCCCACTGGAAAGCAGTTCTGCAGAGAAGGACTTGGGGACCCTGGTGGACAACAAACTGACCGTGAGTCAGCAATGCTGCCTTGCAACAAAGGTGGCCAACAGTTTCCTGGGCTGCATTAGGAATACTCTTGTCAGCAGGTCAAGGGAGGTGACCCTTCCCCTCTGCTCAGCACTAGTGAGACACATTTGGAGTGCTGTGTCCAGTGTTGGGATTCCCAACACAAGAAAGATATCAATTTAGTGGATTAAGTCAAGTGTAAGGCCATGAAGATGATTAAGGAACTGGAATGTCTTTGCAAACAGAGAAGGACTTGTGGGTGATGTGACAGTTGGAGGCCATCTTGAAATGACAGTTTTTGATTCTTGGAGAAGAAAGGAGGGGGGTCAGCAGAACTGCTACCTTGGAATTCTGGAGGACAGACTTTGGGCTGTTTAGGAGCCTGTTTGAGAGAGTCCCTTGGGAGGCAGTCCTGAAGGGCAAAGGAGTCCAGGAAGGCTGGGCATTCTTCAAGAAGGAAATCTTAAAGGCACAGGAGCAGGCCGTCCCCATGTGCAGAAAGACAAGCCAGCAGGGGAGAAGTCCGGCCTGACTGAGCAGAGGGCTTTGGCTGGAACTCAGGAAAAAAAGGAGAGTTTGTGACGTTTGGAAGAAGGGGCAGGCAACTCAGGAGGACTACAAGGATGTCGTGAGGTTATTCAGGGAGAAAATTAGAAGGGCCAAAGCCCAACTGGAAATTATTCTGGCTACTGCCACAAAAGACAATAAAAAATGTTTCTATAAATGCATTGGCAACAAAAGGAGGGCTAAGGAGAATCTCCGTCCTTTATTGGATGCAGGGGGAAACATAGTGACAGAGGATGAGGAAAAGGCTGAGGTACTTAATGCCTTCTTTGCCTCAGTCTTCAATAGTCAGACCAGTTGTTCTCCGGGTACCCAGCCCCCTGAGCTTGAAGACAGGGACAGGGAGCAGAATGAAACCCCCATAATCCAAGGGGAAATGCTTAGCAACCTGCTACACCACTTAGACACACACAAGTCTCTGGGGCCAAATGGGATCCACCCAAGGGTACTGAGGGAGCTGGCGGAAGTGCTCACCAAGCTGCCTTCCATCATTTATCAGCAGTCCTGGTTAACCAGGGAGGTCCCAGCTGACTGGAGATTAGCTAATGTGACACCGATCTGCAAGAAGGGTTGGAAGGAGGATTCAGGGAACTACAGGCCTGTCAGTCTGACCTCGGTGCCGGGGAAGGTTATGGAGCAGATCATCCTGAGTGCCATCACACAGCATGTACAGGACACCAGGGGATCAGGCCCACTCAGCATGGGTTTAGGAAAGGCAGGTCCTGCTTGACCAACCTGATCTCCTTCTGTGACAAGGTGACCCGCTTAGTGGATGAAAGGCTGTGGATGTTATCTGCCTGGGCTTTAGTAAAGCCTTTGATGCTGTTTCCCACAGCATTCTCCTAGAGTAACTGGCTGCACAGGGCTTGGATGGGTGTGCTCTTTGGTGGGTAAAAAACTGACTGGATGGCCCGGCCCAAAGTGTTGTGGTGAATGGAGTCAAATCCAGTTGGTGGCCAGTCACAAGTGGTGTTCCCCAGGGCTCCATATTGGGGCCACTTCTGTTTAATGTCTTTATCAATGATCTGGACAAGGGTATCGAGTGCACCCTCAGTAAATTTGCAGACAACAACAAGTTGGGTGGGAGTGTTGATCTGCTGGAGGTTAGGAAGGCTCTGCAGAGGGATCTGGACAGGCTGGATGGATGGGCCGAGGCCAGCTGTACGAGGTTCAACAAGGCTAAGTGCTGGGTCCTGCACTGGGATCACAACAACCCCATGAAACACTACAGGCTTGGGGAAGAGTGGCTGGAGAGCTGCCTGGTGATAAAGGACCTGGGAGAGTCAGTCAACAGCTGGCTGAATATGAGCTGGCAATGTGCCCACTGTGTTCAGTTTTGGGTCCCTCACTACAAGAAAGACATTGAGGTTCTGGAGTGTGTCCAAAGAAGGGCAACAAAGCTGGTGAAGGGTCTAGAGAACAGGTCTTATGAGAAGCAGCTGAGGGAACTGGGATTTTTTAGCCTGGAGAAAGGGAGGCTGAGGGGAGACCTTATCACTTCCTACAATTACCTGAAAGGAGGTTGTAGCTAGATGGGGGTCGGCCTCTTCTCCCAGGTAACAAGTGATAGAACAAGGGGAAATGACCTCAAGTTTCACCAGGGCAGGTTTAGATTGGATATTAGGAAAAAATTTCTTCACTGCAAGGGTTGTCAAGCATTGGAAGAGGCTGCCCAGGGAAGTGGTTGAGCCCCCATCCCTGGAGGTATATAAAAGATGTTCAGATGTGGTGCTTAGGGACATGGTTTAATGTTGGACTTGGCAGGGCTAGGTTAATGGTTGGACTTGATGATCTTCAAGGTCTTTTCCAACCTAAATGATACTATGATTCCATTGCCTGTCATACAAGGAGAGGCTGAGAGAGCTGGGACTGTTTAGCCTAGAGAAGAGAAGACTCAGGTGGATCTCATCATTGCATATAAATATCTGATGAGATGGAATGAAGAAGAGGGAGACAGAGTCTCCTCAGTGGTGACCATTGAATGGACTAGAGGTAATAAGCACAAGTTGAAACACATGAAATTCCATTTGAACACAAGAAAACACCTTTTTTACTGTAAGGGTGGTACAACACTGGCACAGGTTGCCCAGAGAGGTTATGAAATTTCCATCCTTGGAGATAATCAAAAACTGACTGAACAGGGTCCAGGGCAACCTGTTTTGTCAAAACTTGCTTGAGCAGAGGGGTTGGATTAGATGATCTCAAGAGGTTCCTTCCAGCCTAAATAATTCTTGATTATTTTGGATCAGACCATCAACTCACATTCCAGAAGGAATTTCATTCCTTGCCGACACTGGCCCAAATTGCAGGCCAGATGTTCATTAGAGTCAAAAGGGGTAGAAGGGGGTTAGGTTTGTCAGCAGGACCAAAAGATTGATAAAAGAACACCTTTAAGTCTTCTTAGCAAACTGATGTTTGCAACATGTATTAGAACTTTAAAATGCTCAATAGATAAAAATCTGCATACTGATATAGATGACATTTATATGTATATATAAATATATGAGCAGACATACACATTTACATATGTACAAATAATTTCTGTTGAGTGGTAAGACTGCTTTCACTGTTTAAAACAGTTCAAGTCTGTTCTTATGCTTTGAATTTTGTACAGGTCTCTGTTCTAATTTTATCTAATTGTGTTTATTAATGCTCTCATTATCAATGTAATGCAAAAGCAGTATTACTTAGCTGGTGACAGATATCCAGGGAAGCTTCCAGGCAGAAATATTCTAGGATAGTCACATACGTGCTTAAATGCTATGACAATGAGGATCATACCCAGAATCACAGATAGAGTCCTATCTGATAATACTCAGGCAAAAATGATAGTTTTTTATGCTCTGAAAGGCTGCAAGCAGTGCTGGAGACCTGAGATGATATTTTCACCACTTATTCCAATGTTTAGCTCCAACTCTGAGTACTACCTACACCAAGCACCTTGTTTTGCTAAAAGCCATAGAAGTCTACAACCAGTGGTCGCTGTGTACCAGTCTAGGACACGGAGTATTGAGACAACATGTTGCAAATCAAGGTATATTACGAGTTTCATAGAATTGTTAAGGTTGGAAAAGACCCTTAAGATCATCGAGTCCAACCGTTTATTTAAGACTGCTTTTCTTCTAATTGATAATGATCAGTTACAACTAGAGGACATGGAATGTTTCAATTTTTATGGTGGGTGGGTTATGCCATTTATCCTAAAAATCTTAATATGACGCAGAGTGGAGGATGTCTGAGAGTTTCAATTCTGAGCAGTCCTTGGGAAACGAGCATAGCAGATGGTTCCTGGTGTGGTAAAGAGGAAACAAAATTGCCAACGGAGTGCTATTTTAACAAATATTCTAACACTCCAAAGTAAAAAAAGGAAAAAAATGATGTGATAGCAACAGGGTGATGGGGAGATAGATTTCAATCTGGAGATACAGCTGAAAAGAAAATAAAACAAAAACCAAAAAACAACCCCCCAAAAGAACCCCAGGGGATACTGATGAACAACATGCTTCTGGCTGGTTAGCTGATGATGTGGGGACAGAAATACACACCTGTCTTAAGAAATTATTTCCCAGAAATACAGGAGAGATTTCTTACTTCATCCCTTTGCCTTGTTTTGTTAGCCTACAGAGCACTGCATGCACAGAGTGTCCCAACAGATCTAAAATGCATCTACAACTATCTCAACTAGTAATGTAATTTAGACTTAGCTTGCTTTTTATTTTTTGCTGTGGGAAATATTGAAAGGCCACTATAGGCTACCAGGGTTCTTAGTAGGAACGTATAATTTAGTGTCCATTTTTGAAAAAAGATTGTGTATATATGTGAAGGGGTGTTAGTGTTGGTAATACATTTCATAAGCAACCCAACAGAAAATATTTTCCAATGTACACCATACATACTAACAGAAAAGTCACATTTTGCATATGTGCCTTTTCTTGCATTTGCAAATCACCACATCTTTACCTTGGTGACTCTGGTCACCAAGCTGACTGAATCTGTTTCTTCACAGGCAATTGCATATTTTTGTCCTTTGTTTCTAAATAGCACATCAGCACATTATGTTATTGTGTACCACTCACTGGTGTGATAATCAAGTTCAAAACACTGTAGCTGTTAAAACCACAGTATTCAGTGTAAGCAGTAAATATAAAAGCAATCATCAAAGGAGAAATGCACAAAATCATACCATTTAGCAGGGGGTCATATTAAATGAATGAAAATTCTGCAATGAGCATCTTGCTTTCAAAAGGCTAGATCAGAGCCATCTTTCTATGAGCAGGAGCAACCTGCTCCAACCTTATGTGCAGAAAGAGGGATGATGTCAGCCTTTGTCCTCTCTTCCATTACAAATGATGTCCAGTGTTCACATCAGGTAGAATAACTGATAAGGTGTACTGTAATAAATCCTTGCCTGTCACAGTGGAAAATTAAGTGGAGGCCAACGGTGCTTTCTGTTCTTGGAGGTATGGAGCTAAATCCAAGGAAGGACCAAAGCACTTCACTGTGTCTCATAAGGCTCTCTTTTTAGCCTTTCTCATTTGAAATATATAGCCCTGAGATAAATGTGTAGCCTCCCTCCGATACACTGCAAAATATTCACAGATCACAGCAAGCAGAGATTTTACAGGAAACAGCACACAGGGAGTTCATGAACATTACTGAATAACCCATCCAAACAACTGCTCAGACAGCTGGAATCGCTTGTCTTTTCTGAAGGCCTGCATTTCAGCCACAAAAGTAGTCCAATTTCATACTAGTAAAAATGGGATTACAGGAGTATTTTCTGGTGTATGCCTAAAATAGTTTTCCAACAGCCAAAAAAAAAAGCCATTCCTCAACATCCTCTTCCCTGTGACAAGCTTGAGAATAATAGCATTCACCGAACAAAATATCTGCAGAGGCAGAAACCCACCTTTCATCAGTATACTACCTGATTTCGAATCTAAGATGAATTACTCAATGGAAAACAACTTTCTAACAAATATTTTCCCTTGCTTATAACCTTGATAAGAAGAAACACTAACCAATGATTAAGCCAACAACTAAAAGAAGGCTTATCCTAACACTAACCTGTGAAGACAATCTCATTGTAAATAGACAATTTTCTCCAGGCTGCCTGTTAAACCCTGTTCTGAAATTAACAGGGAATAAAAAACTCTTGTACAATCTATCTCTTCTATTACTGCAGGGAAGATTTTGGACACTGTGTGATATTCCAAAATATGGAAATCATATTCAGTCACTGAGTCCTCATTAAAGGATACAAACTGCTTATCACTGTTTATTACATTGTACACACAACTGGAATCTAAGCCTATAATAATCATCATCATCATCATCATCATAACAACAACAACAACTGTATCTTGGATGGAAACTATATCTTTTAAAAAATGTATCCAGAGTCGTCTTTTCCTGATTTCATGAGCATATTTCCACTTTCAGTTTTCTCAGCCTGGCACAAGACCTCACCATCTCCATTGCCACTGTAATTATTCTCTCCACAGATTAATCTTAAAAAATTTTCCCAGTCTTGCTCCTTGTTTTCAAATGTAGGATCACATTTGCTTTTTTATTTATTTATTTATTTATTATAGAAACATGTAAAAGTGGTAGTTTTGCATGTATTTGTGTGAGAGAAAAAATAGACTATTTAATCTGACATGAAATGCATTTTTTTTAAAGTTTCTTAAATATTTCAGTTCAAAGAGGACTCTTTTTTTTATTATTCATTTCTCTGCCAGCCATGTATTGTGGTTTAAATGATTCTCTTTAACTAATCTGACATAAGAAATGGCTTCCACATCCACAAAACCCAGTTACTTCTCAGATCGAGAACAGGCAGTGGCCACACCAATATCTGAAACTGTACAGGAGAAGAGATGCAATCTCTGGCAGGAAGCAGGGGTGATAGGCAGAAACCCACGCCTGAAAACCAGGCAGGGAAAGATACTTTATACTACATCAAGTAGTACCCTGGAAACAAGGTATGCTTTCTAGCTCCTGGCTTCTTTTGCTCTATTCTCTTCTTCATCATCATCATCCCATCCCATCATCATCACTGACTCAAGAATGAATCACACTATTAATCGCAATGTTTATGATTTTCTCCTGAATACAACATTTTATCACATTATGAGGAATCTCCAAACTCTCTCTTTCTGCTTTCATTCTTCTATCCGCAGATAACTGCCACAAATAGCAACTCCCTTCAGGATTTACTGGAGTATTACTTTACTTGCAATCATTTCTAATGTTACAGAGGAAATCTGAATGCAGTCTTTGAAATGTAACACGAGCTACAGTCAGGATCTATTCCAGTTAAGCTCTTTCATTAATTTTATTATATTTGTAGCCACTGTTATCTTGAATATTTCTCTTCAGCTTTCAGTCCTTGGAGTTTTCAAAAAAAATGTCCTTAAACTCTAATACTCTGAATTGTGAACACATTTGGCTTTGAAACTGGAAATGTTTTTCATGGAAAATAAATAAAAAAGACGGTCTAATTGTATAATTTTAATACTTACATTTCCATATTTCCATCTGAGTTTCTGATATTACATTTCTTATACTAGAGTAATAATGATTTTCTGCACTGCAACAGTGATCTTTAATTTAATTACCATCAGGTGCTGATCACTGTAGTATTTAAGACCCTTGCATTCTCCTAGGAGCTTTTCTCTGCAGTTGCTATGATGTGCTTCAGCAGTTTGAAAGTTTTTACACTTCAATGAGCTTCTTTCTGTCTCAGCTTGCCTTAGAAATAAAAGCATTTATTATTTTCATTATTTTACCTTCATAAATAAGTTAATTGCAATCATAGTTTGAAATCCTGGTTTGCTGTGTTCTTGTCATGAAGTTAACATAAAAATACCTTCTGCATGCATTACATATCACTTGGAGGTGCTCATCCTCCATAGCTACTCCAGACCTTCATGGTACCAAACAATTTAAATAGAAATGTCAAAAAGCATAAAGAATCGAACTGGTATCTGCACTTAATGCGAGCAGTCGTTTGCAGATGACACAAAACTAGGAGGAGTGTCTGAGTCACCAGCTGCTTGTGTTGCCATTCAGTGGGACCTCAACAGGTTGGAAAATTTCACAGAGAGAAATCTCATGGAGTTCAACAAAAGGGAAATGTCAAGTTCTGCACCTGGGGAGGAATAAGCTCCATGCACCAGGAGGTTCTAGGGGAAGCACCTCTGCAGGAAGGGACCTGGGGGTCCTTGTGGACATCAAAGTGACCATGAACCAGCAATGTGTTCTTATGGCAAAGAAGCCTCCTGCATTCCATTAGGAAGGGTGTTGCCAGTGGGTCGAGGGCTGTGATCCTTGCCCTCTGTTCAGCCCTGGTGAGACACATCTGGAGTGCTCTGCCCAGTGCTGAAGCACAAAAATGATGAAAGGTGTGAAGCATCTCTCCTAAGAGGAGAGGCTGAGAGGGCTGAGATTGTTCAGCCTGGAGAAGAGAAGGCTCAGGGGGATCTCATTAGTGTGTGTAAACACCTGATAGAGATAATAAATAATATGAAGTCAGACTCTTCTTAGTGGTGCACAGTGAACAGGACAAGAGGCAATGGGCACAAACTGAAATACAGAAAACCACTGGAATAGGTTATTCAGAGAGACTGTGGAGTCTCCATCCTTGGAGATACTAAAAACAGGACAGTGTCCTGAGCAACCTGTTCTAGATGACCCTGCTTTAAACAAGGGGAATGAACTAGTCAGTCCTGTGATTATGTGATTCTGTCATTTGTCCAAATACACCTTAGCTTAATTCTTTGTTTAGGCAAATAAAATGCTTTGACTGTATTCAGAGGGAGGATGACCTTTGATGCTGATTTTGTTATGTACCCTGTACTGCTGGGAAGGGGAAATTGCTTGGCTATGACTACAGCCTTCCACAGCCTCCCTTTTGGAAGAGCCTAAATTTTCCAGCCCTTCAGACACTCATCTGCTAGCTGTACTCTGTTAGCACTACCTCAAGCACTACCTTACATAGTCCTTCTGAAATAGTTTCTGGACCTCACTTGTGTTTCATTTTGAGATAAGTGCTGACATAATCAGAATTTAGGGGATTTCTGGTCATATGTAGAGAGAACTTTTAGTCTTTTGGGAGCATTTGCATCAAAACCAAGTTCCAGATCACTTCAACTCTAGCTCAGATTTATTGTAGATTTCTAAGTTCTCTACTGTTTGAATGAATAACTTAATTTTAATAATTAAGGGAGCCTAAGAAGAACAGAATCTGAACTAGGGTCCTTTGGCACTTAGGGACTTAGATCCCCTGAACTTAGACCCCTTAGGCACCTAATGGTTCCTAAAATCAGAGATTGAGACATGTCCACCAAAAGTAAAGAATAAAGGGAAGAGTCTTTTCAGCTTAATAGAACTTTGGATCCAGCCCCATTTTGCTGAACATCCTGATAATTCTATAACTGTTATAAAAATACCACAGATGATACTACATTATATCAGGATCAGGGAGCTGGAGCACCTCTCATATGAGGACATGTTGAGAGTTGGGCTTGTTTAGCCTAGAGAGGAGAAGGCTCTATGGAGACCTTATAGTGACCTTCCAATACTTAAAGGGGGCCTACAGGAAAGGCGGGGAGGGACTCTTTATCAGGGAGTGTAGTGATAGTATGAGGGGTAATGGTTTTAAATTGAAAAAGTCTAGATTTAGAATAGATATTAGGAAGAAATTCTTTACTGTGAGGTAGTGAGACACTGGAACAGGTTGCCCAGAGAAGCTGTGGATGCCCCATCCCTAGTGTTCAAGGCCAGGTTGGATGAGGCTTTGAGCAACATAATCTAGTGGATGGTATCCCTGCCCATGGCAGGGGGTTAGGAACTAGATGATCTTTAAAGTCCCTTCCAACCCAAACCATTCTATGATTCTACTCTATATTATACTATATAAAGGATATTATATTATATGCAGGATTTTATATTATATTCAGAATATTATGTTCAGGTTTATATTCAAACAAAATTGGAACCTTAAGTATAAAAGTGATGTCTGAAAGAAGAGATTAGTTGTTGCTAATGAGAGAAATAGATGTTTTAGGATCTGATCCATCTAACATATTTCAAATATTTACTTTAGCTTGAGGTGAATCGCACCCTAAAATATCTGTTTCTCACCACAAACTGTAAAGTGAGACTCAACGACAAGCTCAGATATAGGTGTCTACATTGTAAATAGTTAAAAATTTCTGAGCAAAAATCAGATGCCCAAGAGTCCAGAAATAATATATATTCAAAAAATCTCCCTTCTATTTGGTATATTCACAGTGCATGCAGCACAGAATTAGCATTCTTAGTGAAACTGATATAGACAAAAGAACATTGTATATAGCAGTCATTGTTTAATGTTTCGCTTAGGAGAAAAAAAAAAAGAATCTGGAAAACTTCCCAAATTATACATCTGTTCCTTTTAATTTATTGCTCAGAGGAGTGGGCAGACCAAAGAAGATGGGGAAATGAATAAATTTATTAGTAACTGATGCTCTCTCTCTAAAACATTTAAATGATCCTTTCTGATAGAGAAAACCTCTGGCTACACTTTTAGTGCTAGATAATGTGGTCAAAACACTGCATGCTTGAGCCAGAAAAACAGACATTAATGGAAATTCTTCAAGTGCTTCCAAAGCTTTAAGTTGGACCCCCAGTGCGGGTCTGACAGGGGACAACGGGATGTAATTACACAGCAGACAAAGTTAAACACGACATATTCCAATCACCTCGCTTTGGGTTGCTTTGGAATAGTGTTTACTGACAAAATAAATGAGCACAAGGGTGTGATCCCTTCTCTTGGGTCCAAAAGGCACAACGGGAAAAAATAATTTATGACAAAATACCTTTGTAAATAAGAAATTTTAACATAAATACCATCTCAGACTGTAAAAAGCTATATGCTGCACTTACAATTGCTCTGTGCACACTGCACTTATAATAAGTGTACATTGCACTTACTACAGGATTGACGGTAGCGTTAACCACACCCAGAGATATTATTTGAGCTACTTTCAGTGGGAAGGGTAGGTAGGTGAGGTTAGGTTGATAAGGCTGCCACTAAAGAAATCAGACTCCTTTTCCTTGGATGTAATTTGTATTGCTATTGTTACATTATCAAACCATGCAAGGCTGTTTTGTTTCATGAGCTGAATATATTCTGGCTGTATTTCCCCATAAAATCTTGAGGTTCTCTGGAAATATGTTGCCATTCATTGCACAATCTGTATTGGTTAGAAGCTGTGGTTTTTTTCACTGTTTTACTCCCAGGGAATTCATTAAAAATTATGCCTTCACCACTCACTCTGACTGTAAAATTATCAGGCAAGATTTTTTTGTTGTGTAGACTGTTTTAAATATAACACTAAGATAATATCCAGTTTACTTTCAGCATTTCAAATCTGGAGTAGTATAGGGAGTCTTCTTGTTTTTCAGCTCCCTGTCCTTGAAGCCTCCTTCTGATATTTACATTCCAATAGCATTGAAATTTCTTTTATGTTCTTTTCTTAAGATTGTTCCCTTCTTTTCTCCATGTGGCAGGATCAGTGTTTTTTACTGCTGTATTGATAATCATCTTGATTTACTTATTACCTAGTGCTATATATGCTTGTGCCCACTTTATCTGGGGCATTTTCATAACTTTTAGATACTCTTTATTCTTTTAAGCAGGTAATTTCTGCTTAATGTAAATTATATGTAACTGTGATAAAGGAATACTGACAAATAGAAAGTTAGCAAGATAACAGGGGAGGGTTATGCAGACTCTTAAATGTATCTGAAGTGTTTTTCTACCACAGCTCTCATTTTTTTAGAAAATGAATCACGTGTGGTCTCTTCAAAGAGCTGGTAATATACCAGACACCAAGTCAGTCTTGGCTTGTTTAGTATTCAGTATGAGGTACTGAGGTTCCAGCTGGGATTAGGGAATTAATTAAACAGTCCATGTTTGACAAAGGTAGCTGACTATCGGGCTGAGTAGGAGTGACCCAAATATAATAACCTGTAAGTACCCAAGGTATTCATCCCAAGGGAAGGCCAGCAAGGGTAACTGCACAGATCTCTTAAAATCAGCTTTGAAAGACGGGGGAATGGAGGGAGATGAATCAGCAAAGTTGTGCCTATTTAGAAAAAAAAAAAGGCAAACATGAGAAAAACAGAGGAAAAAAAGAATTAAAATGACCACACTGAAAATATAGGCTATTCCCAGAGGATGAGATCTTTAAATTACTAAAACCAGGCAGAAATCTGGGGAAACAGCTAAAGGAGACCTCGCAGCAGAGTGCTGGGAGACTCTAGGCTAGTTTATGTTTCAGGTCTTAGGGCTGCCTGCAGAACTACCATAGAATGATAGAATGATAGAAAGGTTTGGGTTGGAAGGGACCTTAAAGATCATCTAATTCCAACCCCCCTGCCATGGGCAGGGACACCTTCCACTACACTAGGTTCCTCAAAGCCCCATCCTTGAACTCTTCTAGGGATGGAGCATCCACAACTTCTCTGGGCAACCTGTTCCAGTGCCCCACCGCTCTCATAGTGGAGAATTTCTTCCTTATATCCAATCTAAATCTACCCTCTTTCAGTTTAAAGCCATTACCCCTTGTCTTGTCACTACATGCCCTTGTAAAAAGTCCCTCTCCAGCTTTCTTGTAGGCCCCCTTCAGGTATGGAAAAGCTGCAATAAGGTCTCCCTAGAGCCTTCTCTTCTCCAGGTTGAACAACCCCAACTCTCTCAGCCTGTCCTCATAGCAGAGGTGCTCCAGCCCACTGATCATCTTTGTGGCCCTCCTCTGGACTCACTCCAACAGGTCCATGTCTTTCTTATGTTGGGGTCCCCAGAGTTGAATGCAATACTCCAGGTGGTGTCTCATCAGAGCAGAGTAGAGGGGGAGAATCACCTCTCTCGACCACGCTTCTTATGATGCAGCCCAGGATGCAGTTGGCTTTCTGGGCTGCAAGCGCACATTGCAGGGTCATGTTGAGCTTCTCATCAACCAACACCCCTAAGTCCTTCTCCTCAGGGCTGCTCTCAATCCATTCTCTGCCCAGCCTGTATTTGTGCTTGGGATTGCCCCGACCCATGTGCAGGTCCTTGCACTTGGCCTTATTGAACTTCATGAGGTTCGCACAGGTCCACCTCCCAAGCCTGTCAAGGTCCCTCGATGGCATCCCTTCCCTCCAGCATGTCAACCGCACCACACATCTTGGTGTTGTCTGCAAACTTGCTGAGGGTGCACTCAATCCTACTGTCCATGTTGCCAACAAAGTTGTTAAACAGCAGTGGTCCCAATACCTACCCCTGAGGAACGCCACCTGTCACCAGTCTCCCCTTGAACATCAAGCTGTTGACTGCAACCCTTTGAGTGTGACCATCCAGCCAATTCCTTATCCACTGAGTGGTCCACCTGCCAAATCCATGTCTCTCCAATTTAGAGACAAGGATGTCATTCAGGACAGCGTCAAATACTTTGCACTATGCTGCTGCTTACATGAAAAATGGCGCTTGTTTCCAGGCCATACAGCTAGAGGAGTATCAGGTTATTCAATGAGGTCAAGATAGTCTTAGGTATTGATTTGCAGGTTACCCACTCTTTACAGACTTTTGGGTGGAGCCTTGAGTTTAAGTGATGCTTAATAAATCTATTCATCTTGAAGACTGCCTAATCTTGAGAGGAGGAGGTGAGCTGAGGATGGAACTGATATCTTAAAATAGACAGTCTCCCCAGCAAAATAAGTATAAATATTATAGTGGTGCACACACCTTTGAGGGAATAAATACCCCAAAACATCTTTAAGGAACCCATGCAGTGGAGAGCGCTTCCTGCCAAAGTGCCAGAAGCTTGAGCAGGAGTGAATGCTGTCTAATGCCAAGTTCAGCTAAAGAATTCTCTGACAGCTGCAGACCAATATTTTTCCTGCATTTTAAGAGAGTCAATAGGCCTCTTATTGCTCTGGATAAATCCCGCAGCATCACACTATTCATTTTTTCTCTCAAACTGAAGATCTTTAGCCGCAGTTGAGATGTCATGGCAATATTTCCCATCTGTATCATACAGAGAGCTATACAGTGATATTATGCAACTCATTAATTAAAAAGAGATTTTCACATCATGTTATGAAAAGACGAAAAAATATCTTTCCAGCAGCAAACCGTGATATCATTAACCCACTCTGCTACTCAATGACTCTGGCGGATGTGAGAATGTAACCATTGAGTCCCTGAACTTTCAGTGTGGTAAAAGTTTGACCTTAGGTACCAAATATGAGAAACCAGAAAGGTTAGTAATCAGGAAGTGCTGGTAGGTCTTTTTGGAAAATCTTCTGTTTGTGGAAAATACA
This sequence comes from Theristicus caerulescens, assembly GCA_020745775.1. Lineage (NCBI taxonomy): Eukaryota > Metazoa > Chordata > Aves > Pelecaniformes > Threskiornithidae > Theristicus > Theristicus caerulescens. The sequence continues at coordinate 119,564,614 of CM036559.1, read as the reverse complement.
GAAAGTATTCATAATTTTTTGTACATTTTCCTGTTTATTTCTAGGAAAGTTGGGTTTTTTGTTGTTGTTGTTGTTGTTTGGGTTTTTTTTGTTTGTTTGTTTTTTTACGGTATTCTTACGTTGATTTGAGTTATACTTCGTAGACACATGGTTGTTCTGAGGTGGTACTATGTGACAACTGCTACATGGCTTTGAGTTTGTTGCAACACACCATGTGTGAAACAACAAAAAGAAAACATTATGTGTCATCTAAGAATCTTTCAAAAATGTAGGAAATAGACGCATACCACTACTGTTAACACAATGTGAGAGGAGTTTTTAAGATGCATATCACTTCTGATAGAGAAGATGAAATACCACTAATGTAATACCAGGAAGATAAAGGTACAGGCAAATGATTCATAAAAATATTAAAAAATAGCATAAGCTTTAAAAAAAACAAACCTAAAAGTCTTTTGAGATCCTTTACTTAGTTCTTACCCAGAAAAAGTCAAACACCTCAATAAAACTCAGCAGCAAATTAAACATTTTTCTAAGGGACAGAAGGTGAAGTAATAAATCTATTAATAAAATAAAAGGTTGATGTAACTACAAACTATACAACCATGGACATGTTCTGTTTAAGCAATACAAGACATCCGATACCAAAAATAAAAATATAGGAGCACATTTGAAAGTGTTCTTGCCAACTTACCTGCTGTGGGCACCAGTCTTTAAACTCTGGGAATACAAACTGTGGCTGAATGATGGTACGAACTGAAATGAATTTTGTAGGATCAGCTGCAGCTGAGAAAATAGTGTATGGCTCAAACCTTTATGGTTTAATTCAACACAGCTGACAGGCCTGTTCACAAAGTCCCCATCACTAAGCTCCCTTCAGTGAACGTTATTTATTGGACATCAGGGTCAGAGAAAATTTTAAAAATACAACTAGTCCTTTGACCTTTGTTAGCTCAAATACATTCACCTTTCTGTAAAATGATCGTGCCTGCTGTGTGACTTAGCAATATCAGCACAGCATTTTGCCATGTAGGAGAATAGCTGAAGGCTCTTATTCCCTGTGCCAGCGGACACTGAGTGCTTACTGATATGATGCAGTGGATACTGATAAAGAAAGTTAATGATTGCATGGGACTATGAGTCCCCCTTTATAATGTGACCCACAAAACTGCATTCCTTTTTTAGGCATGAGAAGACTTCCTTGCCTTCATTGTTTTATCTATACTTCTCTCTAGTCATGACCTTGTTTAAACACAAAATAATAAGAAGGGAGAATAACTAAACTTAGCTCCAGCTGACACCAGTTGACCAGGTTTTTGTCATGACGTACAATTAGGTGGATTTGCAGGTGTGCTCAGAAGCAGTGCTTTATGTGCACACATGGACCCCTGAAAATGGCCCCAGACCTACTTTAATTAAGAGAGCTACATGCCAATTAGTAGAGTGCATTAAATGGGACTGGAACTGTGGTATGTCCCTAGGCCTCCCAAACATGTGCTATGCCAGATGAGCTCATGAAGCAGCTGTGACAGCTCATGCTGGCAGACATGCTTTTATAGATTACCTATGCATTCCCTTACCTAAATTGCAGACAGAACAAAGAGTTACAATTTAAAGGGAAAAAAAAATCTTTAAAAAGCTCCTGATCTCTTTAAGAGAGGGAAACATTTTATTTCAGAGGTACCAGGAGGATTGTATCCCCAGAGCTTCTTGTTTCTAAAAGCTGTTGACAAGCTCAGGGGAGCAATTACTTCCAACAGAGATGTCAGTGTTTGTGAGACAAGAAAGCTTCTGCAGAAGCAAACATAGGTGTAGTAATCAGAGGCCGCAGAGCAGCCTTTTGATAAAGTTTATTCTTTTCATGGTTCATGTTCAAGACTCCCATGTTTGGACATGCATTTCAATATTTGTAGGCAATCAGACAGATACTACTGCCAAGTGAAACACAAACTAACAAACAAGAAATACTGTACAGTCACTTCATCTCTTGACAATGTAGTGCTACCCCTATAAAGGTATATTTGACCACAGAAAGAAGAAACTTTATTTTAATAAGACTACCATTAACCCTGAGGAAGTCAGTGAAATGATGCCCGTTATCGCAATAGCGTTGGGTTCAGAGTGGAGAAGATTCAGTAACACCAGAAAAACAAGCAAACGCATAAACACTTAGGTTAAATATTATGAAAAACTGTCTTGAACAGGGGATAAAGATGCTTAAGATTAATCTGAAAGTGTGGTTTATTTGCTTCATAAATTAGTCAAGGTCTGTACTATTCTCATGGGGCCTGTTGACACTATAGCTTTTTGCTTGTGTCTTTCCTTCACAGAATAATTTAAACTGTACTCTGAATTACATCTATACATCAGGCGTCCCTTTTGACTTCATTGGTGTGCAGTTAAAAGAAGAATTTAATTCAGTGTCTCCATGAGAGACCAATATGCCCAGTCCAGCTTTTAACACCCTCAAATAACCTTCATGTTCAAAAAAACGAAGTAAGTAATTCACTTGAAATCCAAACTTCCTTTTTTATTTGCTTCAATAACTACTGTGGTAGTGTCCATGTTCTTCTCTATATATTCTCATTACAGGTGCTTATTGTCTGGTGAGACAATTGAAATGAGGTTAAATACAAGGCAAATGAAATTCTTGGAAACACTGAAAACAGCCATTCTACCCTTTTCATTAGAAGCTTTTGCATTGTAGCTCTGTACACAAGTGTCTCAGTGCTTCACACCTCTGAGGGGACATGAGATGGTTATTTTAGTGTTGGGACACTGTGAAAAGCAAATAAGCAAATAAACAAATAAAAAAGGTTTTCTCTTTGTATAGTTTAAAGGTATTTTGTTTTTCCCTTCCTTATTATAACTGTAGATATTAATTTTCTTAAGAGCATTTTAGGATCTCCCTTGGAAATGGAATTCCAACTGCAACCACATGCACTGAAAATATATATTATTACACAGTCAAAGCTAAGAGGGGAGATGAATTTATAAGCAAGTCACTAGATGAATCATAGAATCATAGAATACCAGGTTGGAAGGGACCTCAAGGATCATCTGGTCCAACCTTTCTAGCACAATCTAGACGAGATGGCCCAGCACCATGTCCAGCTGAGTCTTAAACGTGTTCAGCATAGCGGAGTCAACCACTTCCCTGGGGAGATTATTCCAATTATTTACTGTTCTCATTGTGAAAAATTTACCTCTTGTGTCTAATCATGGCTGCTTTCTAGCCAGGTGGATCCCAGTCTGAGCTGCACTCCTGGATTATGTTTTCCAGGTGCAAGACCTTACACTTGTCCTTGTTAAACTTCATAAAATTCTTGTTAGCCCACTCTTCCAGCCTATCCAGATCTTCCTGCACGGTGGCTCTCCCTTCCAGAGTGTCTACTTCCCCACTCAATTTGGTGTCATCTGCGAACTTCGTCAGGCTACACTTGATCCCGTTATCCAGATCACTTATGAAGATATTGAAGAGCGCTGGGCCCAATATCGATCCCTGGGGGACCCCACTTGTGACAGGTTGCCAGTTTGAAGAAGAGACATTTACCACCATCCTTTGGATGTGGCCCGCCAGCCAATTCCTCACCCACTGCACAGACCACTTGTCTAGGCCATAATGCATCAATTTCTCCAGGAGGAGGCCGTGGGGAACCATATCAAAGGCCTTGGAGAAGTCCAAGCAGACAACATTGACCGCTCGCCTGTCCTGGTTTCAGCTGGGATAGAGTTAATTTTCTTCTTGGTAGCTAGTAGAGTGCTGTGTTTTGGATTTAGGATGAGAATAATGTCGATAACACACTGATGTTTTGGTTCTTGCTGAGTAGAGTTTACACTGGTCAAGGACTTTTCAGCTTCCCATGCTCTGCCAGGTGCATGAGAAGCTGGGAGGGGGCACAGCCAGGACAGCTGACCCAGACTGGCCAAAGGGCTGTTCCATACCATATGACATCATGCTCAGAATATAAGCTGGGGGAAGAAGAAGGAAGGGGGGGACATTCGGCATGATGGCGTTTGGCTTCCCAAGTAACCGTTACGTGTGATGGAGCCCTGCTTTCCTGGAGATGGCTGAACACCTGCCTGCCGATGGGAAGTAGTGAATGAATTCCTTGTTTTGCTTTGCTTGTGCACGCAGCTTTTGCTTTCCCTATTAAACTGTCTTTATCTCAACCCATGAGTTTTCTCACTTTTACTCCTCCGATTCTCTCCCCCATCCCACCGGGGGGGGGCAGTGAGCAAGCAGCTGCGTGGTGCTTAGTTGCTGACTGGGGTTAAACCACGACATTTCCCCATGTCAACTGAGCAGGTCACTTTATTATAGAAGACCACCAGATTTGTCAGGCACGATTTGCCTTTTGTGTAGCTGTGTTGGCTTTTCCCAGTCACATGCTTCATTTGACTCATGATGGCCCCCAGGAGGATCCGCTCCATGACTTTCCCAGGGATTGAAGTAAGATTGATGGGCCTATAAATACCTGGATCCTCCCTTGAGCCCTTCTTGTAGATAGAGGTAACATTTGCCTTCCTCCAGTCCTCTGGGACATCCCCCGATCTCCACGACTTCTCGAAGATTATAGAGAGTGGCCCCGCAATGACATCAGCCAGCTCTCTCAACACCCTCGGGTGGATGGCGTCAGGGCCCATCAATTTGTAGGGGTCAAGCTCCTGTAATAATTCACATACTATTTCATCACTGATGGTGGGTCTGTGTTTGGATCCTCCTGGATTTTTGTTCCGAATGCCTGGGATCCAACAGTGTTGGTAAAGACAGAGGTGAAGAAGGTGTTGAGAACCTCTGCCTTTTCAGCATTGTTGGTGACTGATTCACCTCTACTGTTTAACAGTGGGCCTATGTTTTCCTTCTGTTTCTGCTTACAACTTACGTACCTGAAGAACCCTTTCTTGTTATTTTTGATATCTCTGGCCAGTTCCAATCCAAGTTGAGCTTTTGCCTTTCTACCTGCATCTCTGCACACTCTGGCAATGCCCTTGTAGTTCTCAGTGGACAATCTTCCACTTCTCCATCTCTGGTATGCATCTCTTTTGGTTTTAAGCAGACCCAGGAGCTCGTTGTTGAGCCAAGGGGGCCTCTTTCTCCGCTTACTTCCTTTTCTCTTATAGGGGATAAACTGGTTTTATGCTTCCAAGAGAGCATTGTTGAAGAACTCCCAGCACTCACTGGCTCCTTTATCATCCATGGAAGCTTCCCACAGAATCCCTCCCAACTGAGCTCTGAGTGAGAAGTTTGCTCTCCTAAAATCTGGAACCCTTGTCTTGGTGCTAACCTTCAGCATGCTCAGCTGGATCCTGAACTCCACAATATTATGATCACTGCAGCCAAGGTTGTTACTAACTGAGATATTACAAAGCAGGTTTTCTTGGTTTGTGAATAGCAGATCCAGCAGTGCCTCCTTCCTGGTTGGCACATCTAACATTTGTAAGAGGAAACAGTCCTCTACGCATTCCAGGAACTTGATGGATGACATGCAAGCTGCTGTATTGTTCTTCCAGCAAATGTCTGGGTAGTTGAAGTCACCCATGAGAACCAGGTTCTGTTGACCAGAAGCTTGCCTTAGTGTCCCAAATATTGCTTCATCGGCTTTATCATCGTGGTTTGGGGGTCAGTAGCAGATGCCCACTGTGAGGTCCTGCTTGGAGACGACCCCTCTGGTTTTAACCCAGAGGCATTCAATAGAGTACTCACAATCACTGTAGTTGACTTCGATACATTTGAGGTTTTCCTTAATATAGAGTGCGACTCCTCCGCCGCTTTTTCCCTGCCTGTCTTCGCGAAACAGCCTGTAACTGTCCATCACAATTCCCCAGTCAAGTGAGTTGTCCCACCATGTCTCAGTTACTCCTATGATATCATAACCTTCTGACTGGGCACAGAGCTCCAGTTCCTCCTGTTTGTTTCTCAGACTATGTGCATTTGTATACATACACTTGATGAGCAGTTAAATGATACAGACTCAATTACCAGCTTTGCCAGAATCTTCCTGAGTGTTATAAGCAAGTCAGCTACAGTGAGATTAAAATATCTTTGTTCTTTAATTGTTGATTATGTAAAGTAAAATATACCATTTTTCCAAGAACAGCAGCTTAGTTCAGACTTGCTTTTGCCTATCTAGGCCACTAGAGTACTAAGAAATTATTTCACTTTTCTGTTTGCATCCAGCCTCCACAGATGCTGCATTTTGAATCCATGGAGACACCTTTTTAAGTGGAAGAGAAGGGTCTGTGCCCTTCAACAGGTAGAGTGCTATCTGGTAAACAGGGTCTCTGGCTTGAAGAAGTCTTTCAAGCTGCTTTGGCAAATGCTGAACTATTAGGCTTCATATAAACAGAGACTTCAGCAACAGTAATAACACATTTTTTAGGAGAGAAGACTGAGAGAGATGTGTTCAAAGAAATGAGCTAGGAACTGTGTTTTGACTGAATTAATTTTGACACAGAACCTAAATTTATACTTATGTGAGACATAGAAGATTACTGATGTATACTGACAAGTATGATTTCCGCCATTCATGCTTTGAATTGCTAGATATGAACCAGCTGATACCTGGATCCCAGATGGTCCAGATCCATCTACATATTGGAGAAAAGCACTGTACTGGGTATATTTCTCAGGGCAGACTGTCACACCAATAATTCTAGACCATGTGAAATCAAATGCTTTCTTCACTTCTTCATGGTGTGTTCTGCTCCTCAGAAGACCTATGCATATACTATATTTACCTTCTTCGTAAGTTATGTATTGTAGTTCAACAAGCAGCTGCTATCTGCTCATTGTGGATCCTATTCCTCTAGACCTGAAAGTTTTCTGTTCACTAGGTAGGGAATGCTTGGCTTTAATGTTGAATTCTACACTGAGAAAGGCCTTTAACTTTTGGGCATTGCAACACTAAACATCACAAGTTCCTCTTTTGATCTAGACAATATTTTTGTGCTACATCAATAAATGGGAACTAGTAGTGATTTAATTTTTAATTTGGTCACAGATTCTTAGGAATAATGCAAACTATAGAAGCAGTACAATCTATGGACATTAATGTTTGGGGCCATGGGGCCATGCCCTATTTACTTGATACAAGTAAGGGCAGTTATGAAGATGTTACAGCCAGATTGGTTTTGGTAGTAGTAGACAATATAATAAGGAAAAATACTTACAAATTCTGTCTTCGTCATTCAGGATGGATATCAGGAAAAAGAAAATCTGTAGGAGGCTTGTGCAGCCCAGGAACAGGTTACTCAGAGAGGTGGTGAAATTTCCATCTTGGGAAATTTTCATGCCTTGGCTGGCAAATCCAGGGCTGATCTGACCTATCAGATCAGCTACCTGGTGGCAGCTGTGGTGGGTTTACCTTGGCTGGCTGCCAGATCCCCACCCAGTTGCTCTCTCATTCTGCCTTCTCAATAGGACAGGGGGAGAAAATATGATGGACAAGCTCATGGTTTGTGAAAAAGGTAATTTAATAAAAGAAAAAGCCGTGCATGGAAGCAAAGCAAAAAGAGGAATTTATTCAATACTTCCCATTGGCAGGCAAGTGTCCAGCCACTTCCTGGGAAGCAAGGCCTCGGTATGTGGAGCATTTGTTTGGAAGACAAACGCCATAACCAGAAGTTCCTCCCCCGCTTCCTTTCCCTCACCTTTTATTGCTGAGCATGATGTCATATGATTTGTAATATCCCCTCGGTCAGTTTGGATCAGTGTCCCATCCCAACCTCTTGCCCATCCCCAGCCTACTAGCCTTTGGGTGTGGAGAGTGTGTGTGGAGAAACAGCCTTGATGCTGTGTAAGCACCGAAACATTGGTGTCTTATCAACTCTGTTCTAGCCACAAATGCAAAACACAGCATTGTATGGGCTACTATAAGAACAGTTAACTCCATCCCAGCCAGACTTAGTACAGCTATTAGTACAGAATTGGCAGCTGGACTAGATGACCTGCAGAGGTCAACATTTCTATGATTCTATGATTCCTTTCTTGCATCTCAAAGTCCTGTGCTATATACAATCAGACTGGCTTTAATGATTGATTTTTACCCTTTTATTACTGCATGAAGGTCATCAAATTGCTAAATATCCTCATCATGACACCAAAAAACTCTTATTCAATGTTTCATTTACAGAATTGTGCAACCACAAATACTTTAACCTGAAATAATGAACAGAAACTACACAATAGTAATTGTCAGTCACCTTCAACTATCAAAACCCATTTGACAATATCCAGGTCAGCAGACAATTTTAACCAAAAGATAATTGTATGTTGACTGCTATCTTGCTTTGTAACCTGACAATACTTTGGCCTAAATTTCTGTCTCTATTTCTTCAACATGCCTTGGGGGACACTATCTCAGTTTAATCTTTGCAGAGGAAATGAGAAAACTGTCTTTATTTGTCTTACAGCTCATGGAATTTAAAAAAAAGACAAGAAAAAAAAGCACTCATCCCCTGACTTACAAGAAAATCTTTCCTTTTAGTTTAAGACAAATAAGCTTTTAGGGAGTGCAACACCATAATGCTCATGATGAAAAAAATTCTGAAAGGCTTCTGAAGCTTTTTAAATCATTACAGCCACATTGTGATCACCTTTTCATTTTCTATTCAAGTCACTCCTTAGTTGGTGAAAAGCTAGAATTTGCATGACCCATTTCCTATACAGTTTGAAAACCCAGTTAGTGATTTCTTTCTTCACGTTCATTTCACTGAAGCTGTCTGAATTCTCCTAGAGAATGGATGTCACTGAGGTTAGATTTGCATCCAGGAATGCAGATATCAGGTCATTTGTAACAGCAATCCAAACTCATGTTTACTGACAGCAAAATAACTTTTAAAGGTATTAGGTAAAATCATCAAATTAAGTTTTGAAAAATTACATGTTTCTGTCATTTCCAAAATGCTGCTTTCCAAAATTACATACAGTATTTTTGCAACTCAATTACTGTTTGTTATCAGCTTTCTTTCTGTTTTCTCAAATGTTGTCCTAGGACAGTGGCATAGCAAAACCTTTCCATTGATATGTCTCTGCAGGAGAACAGACTCTTCAACTCCGTTTAAGAGTGTAAGAGCCTCCTGAGCTAACTTGTTGCCAAATGTATTCAACCTGTAAGAACTCAAGGATGAAGACAGCTGTTTTCAACCTGTTTATGGCTGCAATCTATGAGACAGAGACTGTCTGCTTGCTTGTTTCAGTTCCTCAACTTTGTAAGAAAACTGTAGGGCTTTACCTTCTCTTCTACAGCACTGGTGAATGAGAATGTCAACGTGGGGGGAGATACAAAAAGGAAAAAGTGTTAGTTATTTCTCACCACTGCAAAGAAGAGAAGGTCAAGGACCTTTTGAGAGGCGCTTGATAGCAGAAATTGAAATTCACATTATCAAGTTAATTTGTTACGTTGGTTTCTTAAATAAACTCATGGGATCATGGTTTGTTTTTTTTTTGCCTAATGACTACTACCAATTTTAGCCAAATTTGACAGTCACAGAAGTCACAAAAGTGTTACTTTAAGCTAATAAAATTTAAGTAAAGGACAGTGTATCAACTAGTGGAGAAAAAGAACTCAATCAATATTAACTATCAATTTCATACTCAAACTGAATTCACAAGTAATGGCTCAGTTGATTCAGTTGCTCATGGAAGTATTTGTTTATCTTTACAAGATTCTTTCATTTTGAATCTAGATTTTTTTCACATGTGCATGTGTTTCACATTTTTTTTTAAATAGCCATTATTATGAAGGCCTTTCTTTTCTTAATCAGAGAACAAATCTTGACTTCAGACTGCAAAAGGTATCAAAACAGAAAGGAAACACTATTTAATGAACTACAAAAACTTCTCCCAGAGAAGAGAAGGGATGGAAATCAGCTCTGAACTTGGACATTGAAGTCTGGTTACAATACAAGTGTCTACAAGTATCCTTAGTGTCTCTGTGGAGATCTATTCATGAGAGTTGGTAGAATTTAGAGAATCTAAAGCTGATAACTTTATATAGTCTGCTGGCTAGCTCTTTAAACTCTTGAGTAAGTCTTTACTGACTGTAGTCAATATTAGGCATCTAATTCATGTGTTTACACAGGCTCTAGAAATCTAAGTTCCGGTGTCTAAGCTTGGAGCTGAATCTGACTTTTTAGGTCATGAAGTTATGAGTGTTCCTCTGTAGATGCTGACTATAAAAAGCCCTAGATGACTAGGTAGACTGTATTTTACTTCTGACTAAAATTTACCATCTGGACATGGTCCTGGGCAACCAGCTCCAGGTGGCTCTGCTTGAGCAAGGGCATTAGACCAGATGACACCCAGAGGTCCCTTCCAACCTCAACCCTTCTGTGATTCTGTGATTCTGATGTGTCCCACTTTAACCTCTTGTAAAATGGTCCTGATTTGTATTGACAATGTTCAGTTTAATTTGACAAATTTTCTTCAAAATGTCTGAACAAAAGACCAAAAATCTTTTACTCAAGCTCACAGCCTTGATTAAAAGTTGCCTTTCATAGGAAATATGAATCACAGAATCATAGGGGCCAACTGTATGAGGTTCAACAAGGCCAAGTGCCAGGTCCTGCACTTGGGTCACAACAACCCCAGGCAACGCTACAGGCTTGGGGAAGAGTGGCTGGAGAGCTGCCTGGTGATAAAGGACCTGGGGGTGTTGGTTGACAGCCGCCTAAACATGAGCCAGCAGTGTGCCCAGGTGGCCAAGAGGGCCAATGGCATCCTGGCTTGTATCAGGAATAGCGTGGCCAGCAGGACCAGGGAGGTGATAGTGCCCCTGTATTTGGCACTGGTGAGGCCGCACCTCAAATCCTGTGTTCAGTTTTGGGCCCCTCACTACAAGAAGGACATCGAGGTGCTGGAGCGTGTCCAAAGAAGGGCAACAAGGTTGGTGAAGGGTCTAGAGAACAAGTCTTATGAGGAGCGGCTGAGGGAGCTGGGGTTGTTTAGCTTGGAGAAGAGGAGGCTGAAGGGAGACCTTATTGCTCTCTACAACTACCTGAAAGGAGGTTGTAGTGAGGTGGGGGTTGGTCTCTTCTCCCAAGTAACAAGTGATAGAACGAGAGGAAATGGCCTCAAGCTGTGCCAGGGAAAGTTTAGGTTAGATATTGGGAAAAACTTCTTCACTGAAAGAGTAGTCAGGCACTGGAACAGGCTTCCCAGGGAAGTGTTTGAGTCCCCATCCCTGGAGGTATTTAAAAGATGGGTAGATGTGGTGCTTGAGGACATGGTTTAGTGGCAGACTTGGTGGTGGTAGGTTAACGGTTGGACCTGATGATCCTAAGGGTCTTTTCCAACCTTAACAATTCTATGATTCATAGATCAGTTTGGTTTGGAAGGGACCTTTAAAGGTCATCTATTCCAACTCCCCTGCAATGAGCAGAAACATCTTCAACTCGATGAGGTTGTTCAGAGCCCCGTCCAACCTGACCTTTAATGTTTCCAGGGATGAAGCATCTATAACCTTTCTGGGCAACCTATTCCACTGTTTTGCCCCTCTCGTGAAAAATTTCTTCCTTAGATCTAGTCTGAATCTACCTTCTTTTAGTTTAAAACCATTACCCCTTGTCCTATCACAACAGGCCCTACTAAAAGTTTGTCCCCATCTTTCTTATAAGCCCCCTTTAAGTATTGAAAGGCTCCAATAAGGTCTCCCTAGAGCCTTCTTTTCTCCAGGCTAAACAGCCCCAACTCTCTCAGACTTTCTTCATAGGAGAGGTGTTCCATCCCTCTGATCACTTTTGTGGCCCTCCTCTGGACCCGCTCCAACAGGTCCGTGTCCTTGCTGTGCTGAGGACTTCAGAGCTGGATGCAGTACTCCAGGTAGGGTCTCACCAGAGTTGAGTAGAGGGGTAGAATCACCTCCCTCACCCTGCTGGCCACGCTTCTTTTGATGCAGCTTGGGATGCAGTTGGCTTTCTGGGCTGCAAGCACACATTGCAGGCTCAAGTCCAGTTTTTCATCCACCAGTATCCCCAAGTGCTCCTCTCCAGGGCTGCTCTCAGTCCCTTCATCCCTCAACCTGTATTGACACTAGGGGCTGCCTCGAGTCACGTGCAGCACCTTGCGCTTGGCCTTGTTTGAAGGTCTGGTCATCTTGATCTAGATGCCCAAATGTAGCTTTAGGCAAATATCAGGAAGATTATCACCCCCACCCAAATTATCTTCCTTCTTATGCTAGATAAATTAACCTGCAAAGGCAGAATTCAGCTGCCTAAACAGAAGTGCCAAGTGCCACTGAAGGCCCTCTGTGAGGTGGCTGATTTAACTCAGGCTGATACAATGGATCGTACACACCCTTATGAAGAAGGTACTTGAGGCCAGGCGGGATAGTCCATAGCACCTAAAATGGCATTAAGCACTTACATTTAGGCCACTGAACCATGCTAGTAGTATTGCTAAACTTTGAGAAGTACAGACTGTCATCTTTTAGCCTTGTTGACTTTGAATGGATGGCACTCGTTTAGACTAACTGGTCATCCTGGTTTCAGCTGGGACAGAGTTAATTTTCTTCCTAGTAGCTGCTATAGTACTGTTTTGGATTTAGTATGAGAATAATGGTGATAACACACTGATGGTTTAGTTGTTGCTAAGTAATGTTTATACTAGTCAAGGACTTTTCAGCTTCCCATGCTCTGCCAGGTGCACAAGAAGCTGGAAGGGAGCAGAGCCAGGACAGCTGACCCAGACTGGCCAAAGGGCTGTTCCATACCATATGGCGTCATGCTCAGTATATAAACTGGGGGGAGCTGGCCAGGGAGCAGCGATCACTGTTCGGGGCTGGGCTGGGCATTCATCAGCAGGTTGTGAGCAATTGCATTGTGCATCACTTGTTCTGTATATTCTTTTATGATTATTAATATTATTATTTTTTCTTCCTCTGCTGTCCTATTAAGCTGTCTGTCTTTATCTCAACCCATGGGTTTTACTTTTTTTTTTCCGATTCTTTCCCACATCCCACTGTGAGAGGGGAGAGGATGAGCGAGCGGCTGTGTGGTGCTTATTTGCTGACTGGGGTTAAACCACAACTCTGGTGATAGGATCACAGTAAGGTTTAAATGCTTAACGTACTCTCTTTTAACACCTGTAGTGTCCAGAGGTGAACACCATGACATAGAATAAGCAGTTGTGGCTGATTTTCTTCCTTCTAACTTCTACTAATTTCCCTCAAATTTTATTTAAAAGCTATTCTATGTTTTACAAATATTTAGTCTGTAATATAATCTCTGTGGACACAAATAAAAGCAAAACACATTAGCCTGGATTGCTTAATTCTGAACAATATTGCCATTCATCTAATTTTGTTTTTCTTAGACAAAACACTACTTTTCCTTGTAGGCTCTGAATGTCAACAAGAGGATATCAGAATCAAGGCAATGATGACCTATACAATACATAGGCTTGACTGATTCTAAAGACTTAAGGTTTCTTGTTTGGTTTGTTTTGGTGAAGTCTTGCTTATTATTCAAACAGTTGGATGTTTCTCTTCCAGGTATCTTTACATGACCTTGCCTTGTGAAAAAGATGGAGAGCAGGCTTCTAACATGTATTTTATTCCTGATCTCTCCAGTATGAATGATATCATCACTTTATTCCTTATTAGCATCATATATGAGCAAATGGATGGTTCCTGCACATTAGGTTCGTATCAACCCAATTTTTCAAAACTACCACTATGAAGAACATTGGAAGGTATTTTTCACAGAGATTTATAAAGTCAGACTTCTGGAATTGGTTCAGCCATTTTTTTGTCTTGCCTGAGAATAAAGTACGCTCAGTGTGACATGATACTTGGTGACTAGAGAGTTCAGTGATTGTCACTGCATGTCAAGATGGTCTCTACAGTAAATTTAAATATATTACATGCTCATCAGAATGAAAAATGCTGAGTTACATTTGTAAGCATTCAATTCCTTCAGGAATCTCTCCAAATAATCAAGTATCTATGGTAGTTATTGCCTGCCAGATTTTTAATATCCTTTCCTTAATTCTACTTCAGAGCGCCAAACAGCTTATTCAGAGTAATTTTGTATCCAGAGACTCTTTTACAATATTAAGTCAATCGTCATCTCCAGTAGGTTGCATGAAGTTCTTGATCATCCCTGCTGTTTGAAATAACTGTTCCATTTAACCTCCCACTTAAACATGGCTTCTAACAGAGATTCTTCACTAACTGCAAGGATTTAGGAGAACACCACCTGTGCTTCCATCCTCCTCATCCTCTTCAAGGTTACATGGTTTCTGTTGGAAACTGGGCTGGAAAATAAGAATGTGGATTACTAAAACTCACTTTGTTGTTGTTCTTTGCATTGCTCTCAGGTCTACATACAATGCAATGATACTGAGGTGTCTAAGACATCACTAAACAAGCTGTAAATCCTGCCTGGTCCTGTGCTGTGCAGGGGTCTAAGTATGGCATTGCACCTCAGCTAATTAGTGTTGCCTTTCCTTCAGACTGACTGGTGGTGACATGACTCTGCTGCTTCCAGTCCAGATGATCTACACGTGGCATCAACTTAGGTTTGTGCTTTGACAGCTTATGCTCTGCACCACCTGTGGTAGACCTTGATGCACAAACTGCCCTGCTTTCTGAAAGGTTTCCCTATTGTTTTACTCTCCGGGCGAAAATAAAGGATCTCCAGAAATTAGACCAAGTGGATGCCCAAGTGGATAGTCCTCATGTTGCTCACATACCTCATAACTGGCAGCTTGCCTACCAATGTCACTAGGTACCCACACTCACAGTTCTCCAGGCAATTGCCCCTCGTTTTGACAGGCAGAAAGGAAAAGAAGTTGAACTCAAACAGTAGAGTGAAATATTTGTGTTTGGAAAAAATACAATTCCACTCTAAAAATATTCCACAAGCATAGAATCTGAGCTCTATAAAACTCTTGGAGAAGGATTTTAATTTTCATTTGGGATTAAAAAAAAAAATTAAAATCAACATTTATAGTATTATATGTATATATTATTTATATATTTATGTATTTATATATTTGTATTTATACATATATGGAGGAAGCAGAAACATCATTTCCCAGACTTCCCCTGTTCTGATTTATTTTTCAGTCTCATTGTTCTGGTTCACCTGGTCAGTGAATTTATACTAAAATTATGTCTCAAATTTCTTCTCCTTGCTTCTGCAGATATTATTCCTAATTACTGAATATTTCCAGGTTGTTTACATCCTTCCCCAGATAGGCCTGATCATTCATTCTCTCTCACACTGCTTGAAGAAATTCTTAACCATTCCCCCCCGCCCTTGTCTTTACTGTAAATTTTAATCTGTATTTTGAGCCCAGGAAAGATTTCCCCAGAGTGGCAGCAAAAATGGCATTATGAATATTCATAGATTGCTACAATCTTGGAGTTTTAAAATAGAACTGACTATTGTCATAGCAATGCTTATTCTCCCTGTAATAAAATATTCAGTTTTTCCTATAGTTGATCTTCAATATCTAGGGCACTGGGTCTTTTTTTTTTGAAACACTTTTTCAAGTTTAACTTATTAATTACTACACACCATACCAAGACATTGCAATTTAGCACTTTAATAGCCTCTTTCCTCTTTGAGCTAGATGAAATTCTAGAAAAAAAAAAGAGGAGATTTGGTCTGCTTGTGGATCAAAACTGGAATGGTCATTCACTACATAATCCACATGATTGTTTTTTGCCCATCAGTTTCTATCACCATCACTAACCAGAACCAATTTCTTTCCAAACCTTTCTGTCTTTTCAACTCTTCATTTCTGAAGTCTAGTCTGGGGAGACTGCTTGCTCCATCTTGTTCCATAAGTTTGATTTTCTATTCCTAAAAATGAAAACAACTTTCATGTTTGAAATAATGGATTAAACTACACAGGTCACAGGTTGCTGCTTAAATACCCCTGAAAGCCAGTTCCTCCTTTTTCTCCTTTCCTCCTCACCCATCAACTGTTATGAGTTATGCAGTACTAGCACTGGGAGACCTTTTGCTTTAGACATTTTATATACATAATAAAAATTAAAGTCTCTCCCAAAGAGCTTACAGAAAGAAAGACAGTAAATGAATAAACACATGGGGAAGCGGGTGAACAAAATAACACTGAAATATTGCATTTAATGTAACACAAAGCAACACTGCACAACCAGTGTCTAGTTGCTTCTAGTTACAGTTTGGCCTTCCTACAAGTTTGAAAACACTTATTGTCAAGTCATCTCGCATAGTTTTAAAAGTACAGTTGTTCCCATACCCAGAAATTAGTTCAGTTACCTAAACACAAGTGCCAAGTATTATTTGTGATTTCTTCTTTCTCTTCTTTATGTGCAGAACTCTTGGCAAGGCTACACTCACCACAACGGACAGCAAAATGCAGTTGAAGGAGAAACTCTAATGTTACATCACTTTATTAGATTGCAGCATTTGTTTAGATTAATGTTTTCTCTGGAAAATTTGGAATTTTACAACAGTGCCTGCTGTCCAAAAAATGCTCTTACCCATATATGTGACCAGTTTTGCTCCTGGGACTTTGAGTTGACTATAAGTCATGCAGAGTGTAGTAACTTGCAGTTCAGGTATGACAAGTAAAGACATTTCAAGCCCTTAACTTCGCAGATAGAAATATCTTCTCAATTGAAGTTGGACTAGTGGGAGAAGGACTCTCATAGAAAAAAAAGTAATGAGCCCATGTTGGAAAGGGTTATTGAAGTCATTGGGATGAATAGTGTCTGAAGCAGAAAAGGAAGCAGGAACACAAGAGATCTGTGGTGCTAATAAGTAAACAACGTGTAGAGTGTTACTTTATTAAAGCAAATAATGCAGATATATACAAAGATTAAACTATTTCTGCTTCTCATTGTGGTCCCATTAATCAACATGAGCAATAACACCCGATTCTTCTAGGCAAACTGGAGACAAATGTTAATGAAAGCTATTATATTTCAAGGGGAATCAGGAGGAAGACCAACAAGGCAGATATGATGGTGGGAGTCTGTTATAGACCACCCAAGCAGGAAGAAGAAACAGAGGAAATGTTCTATAAGCAAATGGGGGAAGTCTCACAATCACTAGCCCTTGTTGTCATGGGGGACTTCAACTTACCAGGTGTCTGCTGGAAATACAGTACGGCAGAAAGGAAACA
Source organism: Theristicus caerulescens (assembly GCA_020745775.1). Taxonomy (NCBI): domain Eukaryota; kingdom Metazoa; phylum Chordata; class Aves; order Pelecaniformes; family Threskiornithidae; genus Theristicus; species Theristicus caerulescens. The sequence continues at coordinate 119,547,492 of CM036559.1, read as the reverse complement.
GTCTAGGAGATTCCAGGAGTGTGTGGAAGATGATAACTTCCTGATGCAGCTGGTGAGTGAGCCAAATAGGGAAGGCACCCACCTGGTCCTGTTGTTTGCGAACAGAGAAGTACTGGCGGGTGATGTGAGAGTTGGAGGCCGTCTTGGGCATAGCAATCATGAAATGGCAGAGTTTTTGATTCTTGGAGAAGTAAAGAGAGGGGTCAGCAGAACTGCTACCTTGGAATTCTGGAGGACAGACTTTGGGCTGTTTAGGAGCCTGTTTGAGAGAGTCCCTTGGGAGGCAGTCCTGAAGGGCAAAGGAGTCCAGGAAGGCTGGGCATTCTTCAAGAAGGAAATCTTAAAGGCACAGGAGCAGGCCGTCCCCATGTGCAGAAAGACAAGCCAGCAGGGGAGAAGTCCGGCCTGGCTGAGCAGAGGGCTTTGGCTGGAACTCAGGAAAAAAAGGAGAGTTTGTGACGTTTGGAAGAAGGGGCAGGCAACTCAGGAGGACTACAAGGATGTCGTGAGGTTATTCAGGGAGAAAATTAGAAGGGCCAAAGCCCAACTGGAAATTATTCTGGCTACTGCCACAAAAGACAATAAAAAATGTTTCTATAAATGCATTGGCAACAAAAGGAGGGCTAAGGAGAATCTCCGTCCTTTATTGGATGCAGGGGGAAACATAGTGACAGAGGATGAGGAAAAGGCTGAGGTACTTAATGCCTTCTTTGCCTCAGTCTTCAATAGTCAGACCAGTTGTTCTCCAGGTACCCAGCCCCCTGAGCTTGAAGACAGGGACAGGGAGCAGAATGAAACCCCCATAATCCAAGGGGAAATGCTTAGCAACCTGCTACACCACTTAGACACACACAAGTCTCTGGGGCCAAATGGGATCCACCCAAGGGTACTGAGGGAGCTGGCGGAAGTGCTCACCAAGCTGCCTTCCATCATTTATCAGCAGTCCTGGTTAACCAGGGAGGTCCCAGCTGACTGGAGATTAGCTAATGTGACACCGATCTGCAAGAAGGGTTGGAAGGAGGATTCAGGGAACTACAGGCCTGTCAGTCTGACCTCGGTGCCGGGGAAGGTTATGGAGCAGATCATCCTGAGTGCCATCACACAGCATGTACAGGACACCAGGGGATCAGGCCCACTCAGCATGGGTTTAGGAAAGGCAGGTCCTGCTTGACCAACCTGATCTCCTTCTGTGACAAGGTGACCCGCTTAGTGGATGAAAGGCTGTGGATGTTATCTGCCTGGGCTTTAGTAAAGCCTTTGATGCTGTTTCCCACAGCATTCTCCTAGAGTAACTGGCTGCACAGGGCTTGGATGGGTGTGCTCTTTGGTGGGTAAAAAACTGACTGGATGGCCCGGCCCAAAGTGTTGTGGTGAATGGAGTCAAATCCAGTTGGTGGCCAGTCACAAGTGGTGTTCCCCAGGGCTCCATATTGGGGCCACTTCTGTTTAATGTCTTTATCAATGATCTGGACAAGGGTATCGAGTGCACCCTCAGTAAATTTGCAGACAACAACAAGTTGGGTGGGAGTGTTGATCTGCTGGAGGTTAGGAAGGCTCTGCAGAGGGATCTGGACAGGCTGGATGGATGGGCCGAGGCCAGCTGTACGAGGTTCAACAAGGCTAAGTGCTGGGTCCTGCACTGGGATCACAACAACCCCATGAAACACTACAGGCTTGGGGAAGAGTGGCTGGAGAGCTGCCTGGTGATAAAGGACCTGGGGGTGTTGGTCAACAGCCAGCTGAATATGAGCCAGCAGTGTGCTCAGGTGGCCAAGAGGGCCAATAGCTTCCTGACTTTGATCAGGAATAGTGTGGCCAGCAGGACAAGGGAAGTGATCGTCCCCCTGTATTTGGCACTGGTGAGGCCGCACCTCAAATCCTGTGTTTAGTTTTGGGCCCCTCACTACAAGGACGTTGAAGTTCTGGAGCATGTCCAAAGAAGGGCAACAAAGCTGGTGAAGGGTCTAGAGCACAAGTCTTATGAGGAGCAGCTGAGGGAACTGGGGTTGTTTAGCCTGGAGAAAGGGAGGCTGAAGGGAGACCTTATTGCTTTCTACAACTACCTGAAAGGAGGTTGTAGCGAGGTGGGGGTCAGCCTCTTCTCCCAAGGAACAAGTGATAGGACAAGAAGAAATGACCTCAAGTTTCACCAGGGCAGGTTTAGATTGGATATTAGGAAAAAAATTCTTCGCTGAAAGAAGAATTGTCAAGCATTGGAATAGGCTGCCCAGGGAAGTGGTTGAGCCCCCATCCCTGGAGGTATTTAAAAGACATGTAGATGTGGTGCTTAGGGACATGGTTTAGTGGTGGACTTGGCAGGGCTAGGTTAATGATTGGACTTGACCTTAAAGGTCTTTTCCAACCTAAATGATTCTATGATTCTATAATTCTATGATTCTATAATTCTATGATTCTATGAGTCTATATTTTTGAACTAACAAACAGTCATTTGGACTGAAAACAATTTATGGCTACAGTTAGCAGATTTGCTTGCTAGTATTTTTAGTCTTTTCCTTTCTATGTTTTAAAAATCAAGATCACAAGACAAAATAAGAACTGTCAGGGCAGGAAAGCTACAATATATCTTCTGTAGGATGTGAAGGAAACTTGAAATACAGAGGGGACACAGATTTCCTCCCCACAAATTTATTCAATAACAGGTCCTTTCTTTCAGTGTTAGTGTGAATACGAGCATGCAACATGCAAATTTGTCTGTTAATTTTAGCTTGTTTGCTGCATACAGAAAAAGGCTAAAATATTAGGGTGTTACTCAAGCACTTTGGATTTGATTGCCAGTTATCCAAAGGACTATTTCTGTGACTTTATATAGACCATAAAATGTTTCACTTCCCTCCTACTGTAAAATATACATGAGATTTCCATGCTGAATATCATATGACGTGTCACACCAAGTGCCATGAGGAAACAAGGTCAAGAAAATGAATATCATAATAGAGAGAATGATGGGGAAAACTCTGGAGAATAAGCTGAAGGGTTTTGGTTTGATATTAACAGAAACATAAGTATGTTTATTAAAAAAAAAAATCTACAGAAATTTTAAAAAATTTGAGAAAACTTGCACTGATAGTGAACACAGAAACTACCTCCCCTGATGAAAAGAGAAAGTGAAAAACAACAGGATATAAAATATTAGGCTATGCACTGATCACACATTGGTCAGGTGTCAGACCCAAGTCTAACTCCTGCCCTAGGCTTGTAGTAAGCTGACGAGGTACAGGTTTGCATAAGCACAGCCAAAGGTTTTATATCTTTACAAATCACATCAGTTGAAATCACATGGAAGAATATTATAACTTAAGATGTATTAATATTATGTGTTAAATCTTAATAGCTGAAAATATATGTCTTAAAGAAGATATTCAATTCAGATAAAATATGTGAGATTTAACGAGAATGTAAAAAAATCTTAATTTTGGTGAACCAGGTAAGGTGGAGGAAGATCATAGAATCTAGAACGGTTTGGGTTAGAAAGGACCATTAAAGATCATCTATTTACAATCCCCCTGCCGTGGGCAGGGACATCTTTTGTTAGATCAGGTTCCTCAAAGCCCTGTCCAACCTGATCTTGAACACTTACAATGATCGAGCATCCACAACTTCTCTAGGAAACCTTTTACAGTGTCTCACCACCCTCATTGTAATAAATTTCTTCCTTATATCCAACAGAAATCTACCCTCTTTCAGTTTAAAATCATTGTCCCTTGTCCTGTCACTACAAGCCCTGGTAAAAAGTCTTTCTCCATCTTTCTTATAAGCCCCCTTTGAGTATTGAAAGGCTGCAATAAGGTCTCCCTAGAGCCTTCTTTTCTCCAGGCTGAACAACCCCAACTCTCTCAGCCTTTCTTCATAGGAGAGGTGTTCCATCCCTCTGATCATTTTTGTAGACTTCCTCTGGAGCTGCTCTAATGGGTCTAATGTATTTCTTGTGCTGGGGACTCCAGAGCTGAACACAGTACTCCAGGTGTGGTCTCATAAGAACAGAGTAGACGGGGAGAATCCCCTTCCTTGACCTGCTGGCCACACTTCTTTCTATTCATCCCAGGATATGGTTGGCTTTCTGGGCTAGAAGCGCACATTGCTGGCCTATGTCCAATTTTTCATCCACCAGTATCCCCAAGACCTTCTCTGCAGGGCTGCTCTCAAACCATTCATCCTTCTGTCTGTATTGATACTGAAGCTTTCCCTGACCCAGGTGCAGGACCTTGCACTTGGCCTTGTTGAACTTCAAGCTTGTCAAGGTCCCTGTGGATGGCATCCCTTCCCTCTAGAGAATCAGTTGCACCACTCAGCTTGGTGTCATCTGCAAACTTGCTGAGGGTGCACTCAGTACCACTGTCTATGCCACTGATGAAGATATTAAATAGTATTGGTCCCAGTACAGACCCTTAAGGGACACCACTCATTACTGGTTTCCACTTGGACATTGAGCCATTGACTGTAGCTTTTTGGGCAGGGCCGTCCAGCCAGTTCCTAACCTATCTAACAGTCCACCTATCAAACCCATATGTTTCAAATTTAGAGGTAGGAATGCTGTGGGGGACCATATCAAAGGCCTTACAGAAGTCTAGGTAGATGACATCCGTAGCTCTTCCCTTGTCCACAGATGCAGTCATTCCATCATAGAAGGCCACTAGGTTAGTCAGACACAATTTGCCCTTGGTGAAGCCATGTTGGCTGTCTTTAACCACCTCCCTGTCTTCTATATGCTTCGACATATCTTCCAGGAGGTTCTGTTCCATGATCTTACCAGGCACTGAGGTGAGGCTGACAGGTCTGTAGCTCCCAGGGTCCTCCTTATTGACCTTTTCAAAAATGGATGTGATATTTTCCTTTTTCAGTCAATGGGGGCTTTGCCTGACTGCCATGACTTTTGAAATATGATGGAGAGTGGCTTGGCAATATCATAAGCCAATTGGCTCAGGGCCATGGGTTATATCCTGTCAGGTCCCATGGACATATGTATGTTCGTGTTTCTTAGATGGTTTCTAATCCAATCTTCACTTACAATGGGAGGGACTTCATTCCCCTGCTCCCTGCCTTGAGGTTCAGAGGCTTGAGAGATGTGGGAAGAATGATTACGATTGAAAGCTAAGGCAAAAAAGTTGTTGAGTACCTCAGCCTTCTCCATGTTGGGTGTCACCAGTTATCCTGGTGATATAAAGGTAGTTAAGAAATACATTTCCATTCTATGAAGAATAAAAGTTGTATTTATTCAGACATTTTGAGATGTCATGGAAAGTTAAAATGTTGAATTTTCTTATGGAAGAGTTTTTTTCCAAGATTCCTATACACGCACAAGAATATTTTATTTTCTTTTACAGACATGTTATTTGATAATATTTTACTGTTTTGCTCAAACAAAAGTACTTATTTAAGGTGTTAGGTTAACTTTATTTTTATCTTACTTAATCTTCTCTTTTTATATATATGTATTGCTAGATTGTATATTAATTATAGTTTAAAATAAATAATACAACAAATATTTATGTAAAAATAGTACAGAAATCAGCATGCTTGCCATGGCCTTAATTCAAAAAAATCCTTGCATGCACAGTTAAATCTATCGTTAATGGCAATATCACTTTAATTTTGTTGTGCTGAATAAGGTTGCAATTCTTGGTACAAAAGTGTCCATGAACATAATTGTCAATGAGTCATTACCAGTCCCTGCTTTACAAGTTACAGGGCATGGACCATGTTCATACCACAGAACTGTGTCATCTGTAGCATTTGCAGTTTTAAGTGGCTCATAAACATTCAGAGCATTCCATGCTAAGTGTGTGTGTGATTTACTGGTCAAAAAAAGCATGCAGACCACTGTTATTAGGCTGGTGTTCAAAGCACTCTAAAGATTGTTTATACTCAACTGGTCCACTTTGTGTGCCCAGGGTGAGATAAAACTTGAGCTACTGTGTCAATATTAGAGTAGCCCTCAAATGTGTGCAACCCCACAGACACGATGGCTGCAGAAATCTTTGAGTATTTAAGATGCCACCCACCCAAGTAGGAAGGATTAGCTGTTCCTATCTCTGCTATTCCTGTGGGCAATGCAAAGAGAAAGATTTTGTGAGTGCTTCTCATTTGGTTGTGAAAACTCAGTTTAAACACCTTCACCAGCGGCCAGAAACCTGGATGATTTCACACAGAAATATGCGAGAAGGAGACACACTGTTTCACAAATGAACAATGACAATGGTAACCTCTGGTGATAGGGTAAATCACAAGGAGCTGAGAGATCTTTTCTGAAGCTCTGGCAGCCCTTTCTGGAGGATGGTCTGATCACAATCCAGTTAACAACACAGTGGGTGCAACAGAAAATAGAGTTTTACATATTCTTTTCCACCTACTTGCAGAAAGGGCTTTTATGTAAGTGGATGATAAGAAACAGAAAACTACTTAAATTTGAGTGGTATGATCTTAACGGGTATAAACTGTCTTTGCTGGCTGGTAAATCAACCCAAAAGGATGCTACAAGCTTCTGCCTGTAAACAGCATACAGATGAAGAGGATCCCGTGAAATTTATAACTTAAGTTTACACTGAAGACAAACTCTTTGAAGCAGGAGTCACAGCTGGAAGTTTTCTCAAACAGAAGTACAAAAAGCTGTAGTTTAGCTCCTAGATTCCATTGCTTGTTTTTTGTTAGTTTGTTTGGTTGGGGTTTTTTTTGTTTGTAGAGAGAATTATTCAATATAGTAATTTTCAGTTCTCATGTTTTTGTACATCTTGACATACCCTAGAGCATAAAGAAAACCTCTGCAATGTATTGAAGCAGAGCATCCTTGAATTTCTATCAAAAAGAACAATTATCAATAACTTAGGTTACAGTCTCTGCTAAAATGCAATTTTAATTAGGTAAGGATAAAAGCACTTAATTCGCTATGTGAAAGCCTTATACATAAAATACTCCTTTTTAACTGTAACATTCACTCCCATACAAGCTGTTTAGTAGTTCTTCTTATGACCCCAAACCAACATCAGCTTCACATATATAGAACATGAAAATCCCTGTTTGCTTCAAGTGTGTTTTTCTGCTACCACTGCTCCCAGAGTGGCCTGTTAAACTGGATAAATATCCTATCTTTTCCCAGTGTATAATGCAGTTGTTAAAGGAGATATATAAAAATTACTAACTACAAATCATCCATTTTTTCAAGGTACATAAAAAAGAAAAGACATCAAGAGCATTTGCAAGTAATTAAAGTGGTTTGTGATTTTTTTTGTAGAACTAAAATGTATCGGATTTTGTGTTTGGTAAGTATGAATCTGCAATGGTAATCTACTGCTTACACACCTATACTGCTCTTTGCAATAACTCATTCCCTGTTCTTCTGCATCCAGTTAGTCAGGATTTCACAAAATGTTTAGCATATTTCCTGATTTAAATAAAGTCCCTCCCTTTTTATGAAAATGCTAAATTTATTAATTCTGTATACATTTCTTTCAATCTTCTCTTTCTTCCATTACCTGGTGTAAGAGCTGATATTCATTGAAACAAATTCACCTTGGAATGAATCTAAATATTTCATAAGCTTGATTTAATTGCTGTCATTTCCAATAGCTTCTCCACTCAGGGGACACTCTTTTTATAGGAACTCTATTGGATTTTTTACTGTCGATAAAAAACTTTTTAGACATCATTAAGCTAGATTTTAAGCGTAAATGAATCTCTAGAGTTTTTCTCCTGATGGCTGTTAATTTCAAATCTGCAATATTTATTCCTCTTGAAAATCTTAGGTTCAGTTCGGGCTTAATAAACCAAACAATGGTCAAGGAATATGTACACCCTTACCTGTTTTTATTTGTATGTTAATCACCTTTGTTTACTCAGCTATGGACAATTTTATTTTCCATGCACATTTTCAACATATGTAACTGAGAAAAAAAAAAGAATATATGAAAAAGTTCCATTATCTAATAATAAAAAATCATACTGTAGTATTGTGTTGATTAGTTCTTTCTGTATATTTTTTTGTTTAATTGTATTATAAACTCTTCAATGAAATTAAGTTTAAAAATGCATTTATCTACTGTACTTCACTCTCTTCTTGTAAGATTTTTCAGTCAGAAAATAGCAAATGCTATTAAAACTTGCAACTAGGTCTAAAATTCTATACCTTCTTTGGAAATTATTAAATGAAATATTACTTCTAATCTTTCAAAATTTTCCATGTGTATGCATATCTATGTTTATGTGTTCAGATAATACATTTAGCCATAAATATATTTAGCCATAAATTCAACCAGCCAGAAGTGACAGTATTCTTATTCAGATCTGCAACAGTATGGAGAATATACATGATTGGCCTAAAAGTGACAAATGGATCATCACTTAAAAAAAAAAGCAGGAAAACTACTATAATTTAGAAAACAAGAAGGAAGGTCATAGGGAAACATAGAGGCAAGGAGCATATTTAAATAAAAATCCCTGATTGTTTTTCCTCTGAAGAATTTCTCTTGCTATTTTCTGACTATACAGGCAGAAGATTTGGAGTCTTGGAATAAAAATATTTTGCTTTCTGTAAAGCCAAATCTTATGTGGCTAAGTGTTATCTTATGGAAAATTTGTCAGTTGTATTTTCTGATGATTTACGATATTTTTAAGTTATTTCAGTGACGTTTTAAGTATGATACAAAATACAAATTAGTAAAAGTAGTTCTATTTTTTCCTGTTATTCGACAAGTGCAACAAATTATTCACTGATGTAACATAAATAGATATGCATGTTTGTACCCATATAATTGGTCTGACATTATGCATCTACAGATTAATATGCAAGTTGATTTTACAGTAAAAAATATTTTAAAAAATATTATGATTTTCACCTACTTTTTCAGATTTGATCTTAGGATATTCAAGCAGAAGTGGATACCCAAAACCATCCAAAATTGTATTAGTCACAATGTGTTCTGCTTTGATCAAGCATCTCATTCTAGTATGAGTTTTGTTTATAATCCATTTTGAATTGCATAGAGATAGCTATAAAAGACATCATGTGTTCTATAAAAAAGCAAAGCATTGTAACACACATCAGTGGACAGGACCATCTGGAGAATCAAATGGGTTTGGCCTGATGGAATCACATAATAGAATATAGGAATCACATAATCTGAATGGCTAGTATTCCCTGGGGTTATATCCCTGTTTTATAGGTTCTAGCCCTTTCATGAAGCATCAGATCAGATGAGTTTTGTGCTAGCATGGATTTCAAAAATGCTGGGCCAAAAACTCTTCCCAGGAGAATTCAGTTCTCAGGTTGTATCTGTAAGATCTCGTGGAGTCTGTTTAAAGACTGTAGCTCTGTTTATGGTAGCAAGTTGTGTGCCCCAAGAAGAGTGGGTTTGTAGATCCAAACAGTTCCCACCAAGGACTTAATTATGTGCATTTCTTAAGAGTTTACTTTGGAGTGGTTTTAGTCTGCTGAGTTGGACTGAGCACCCTTTAGCAGCTGAAATGCATTAAGTACCCTCCTGGTGTGAACCTTCTGGTTTAATTTTGTCAAAAAGAATCTAGTTTGTGATCTGAAATGTCTGAAGTTGTCATGAAATAGAATTGTCTTTCTCTAGTGAGCTCATCTGTCAGGGCTCATTTTAACATCTAGCAGAAGTTGTGAGTCTCAAAAGCCGTTCACATGCACATACATCATTTCTCTGTTTCTTCCTCTCATTGTGCTCTGAGAAATTGCTTTAAACATTTATTAATATCATATAACAATTCTCAACAGGTGTGTTTGGGGTGGACATGTAAAAAATATGTCCTGATATTTTTTTAAACATATAGACAGATTCTACATGCTAAGTATTTATAGAATATGGCATTCAACAAATAATCCTTCTGTTCATGAGAAAATATGTCTTTGTTCATATGCATTGCTTCAAATCATGTCCTGAATTGCAGTAAATAGTACAGAACCATAACAAATAATAGACAGACATTTTATGTTGTGGTAATAAGTATAAATAAATACAAATTTCACACTAAAATTTAAAAATAATTGGCTGGACCAAAGTGTGAAAAACAGGTACTGAAATAAAAGTCAAAACAAAAAACGCAAACTAAACAACAGAAAAGGAGACTTAGTTACTTACAATGGAATACTTGTGGGCTTTTCAAAAGCAATTTAAAAACCCCTATCATGACTCATATCTACGGTGAGATCCAAGACTCTCCCCTCCCTTCCCCTCCCTTCCCCTTCCCTCTTGCTCTCCTTCCCTTCCCTTTTCCTCCCTCTTCTCACTATAGTGTATTGTGTAACAGTTCGTCATTACGGTATTTGAGAACCTACTGAGAACTTTTGAAAACCCAATGTTTATTTTATAATTATTTTAGGCATAAAAATATAGAAGGAAAATTAAAGTGAAGAATGCTTCAAAAGGATTAACATAAGAAGAAACTATGTTTACTAGATAAATTGGTCTAAAATTAATTATAGCAAACCCTTCCAACATTGGTAACTACTGAAATAATAAACATTTTATGGAAGGAATAATTTGAGACACTGAGTATACCTTGTAACACAACATATGCTATGTAAATCATATACCAGTTTGGGTAATTACTCCCACACTATTAAGCATAAACTGTAGTTTATTTCAAGCTTTACCCTGACATGATATTCAAAAATGATATGCAGGTAAAACACCGTAGTAAAAATGTGTGAGTGTAATATGTTTAAACTAAACAATTAACTGAAAATTGGGACCTTGTTAATTATTTCCACTATGAAGAGAAAGCGATGATGGAGTTCCTGGTGTAATACTAACATTTTCCCAGTCTTCACGGTCAAGCTATTAATTGTCTCCGTGTGGTTTTGGGTTTTCTCCCTTTTTTTTTCCCTCACAGAGATTGTTGTAATTCAAACCATCCCAATATCTCTGTCTGTATGATACCCAAAGAATCAACTCCCACTACAGCCTTATAGAAGGTTCACATATTAAAGTTCATGAAAATCTGGGAGCATAAATCACAGGACAAAAAAAGGGTTAGAGGAGACATCAGAAGGACAGATTTTATGCACATGCCTTGAACACTTGTTGCAGTGCTTCTTCACACTGTTAATGGGGAGTCAGTGTTGTTCTGGAAACGTGATGTCATCTTATTTTGATATTCAATTCTGTGAAAGGAAGAAAAACAAATAGGGTTTGGGACACAAGTTCCTAATATCCTGACTAATTCATTCATATAGGACTCCAATATAATTTTCATATTATCTCTGCAAAACAGAAGATATTAAACCTACCAGACTAATGAACACCTCATGACAATACTTCATCCAAACTCCAATTGTGATGGGGCCCAAAATAACATAACTTATATGATGCCAAACAGAAGGAAATGAAATATTTCATGTACAGTCAGTTTGTGAACAGGGCTGAAATGTGGTGATATTCCATATTCCCAGAGGTTTTTAGTTTCAGCAGGGCATTGCACTGTGTTTTAAGAATGAGCTACAAGCTTCCTTCCAACCACCAGTTTAGCCAGAATAATTCTGTCTCTAAACTTCCCCATGGGAACAAACCCAAATCCTTTTCTCTTTGTTCCTTCTCTCTGAAAACCAATGCAGACACAGATACCACAAAACCAATCAAAAGTTAACCTTAATTATTGTGAAATTCTGTGAAATTACTTGGATAGGGAAGCTCATCTTCTACTGCCTCTTAGTTTATGGGCTCTGTTTTGTGCATTAATGTCTATTCTTCTAACTATTTTCTCCATCACAGAAGTCAGCTGTTAGTTCTTTTTTTCTTTTTAACTTACATTTGTCATTAATGAGGCAAGCTGTTTTACTCAGCAGCTTTATTATGGTTTTATCCAATCCCCAGCCCCAAAATAATGAGGAAAGTGTTTATATTAAGGAAAAAACATCTTTTATGAATTGGAGGGAGACAGACATACAGCAGCAGAAGCATACCGAGTGGACAGAAGTCTTAAACTGAAGCGCTTGGACTTTGGGGTTTATTTTTGTCACACTTCTCTGTTAAAATTTATAGATTAATGCCATTTCTGAGGAGGCATGAAATCCTCAAGAACCTGAGTTGAACTTTCAGTAGCAATACAGTCAGTGATAAGACAAGAAATAGGATTATAGTTATGGGCCCAAATCCATACAGACAAAGAGTAGAGCTTTCTATATTCTAAAACCAGTTTTGTTGAAGTTAATATTAAGAATTAAGTATACTTACCTTTAAAATGAATGATACTGTTCAGAGTCAGTGTTCACTGTGATTCATACCTATGAGGGTATGAGGATACAGGTAAAAAGATCCTGTATTAGATCAATTTATATAATTGGAAAAAAAAGCAGATGACTTCCTAGGTTCACATGCTTGTAGTCTGGTTTGGAATAGAAGCAGCAACTTTTGAAGCGAGATAAAGGTTTCCCTAAGTTTAATATACTGTTTCTCTACAGGACAGTTGAGTAGAAAGGATGATTGGCACCTGTAATGCAGTGGAAGGATGATAATAATACAGAGGAAAAACGTGTTAAGGCTATATACAAGAGAGAGAAACAGACATAAACCTGCCCCACTTGCAACACTGCAGGGTTGGCCTGTGGTGGGACCAGTATAGCATAGAGAAGATCCTATATCCTGAGTCCGTGACTGAGAGTATTCAGTACCTATTGTGCATACGGAAAGGAGCTTTGAAATTCTCTCTTTAGAAGCGGGATTGTGAGAGCTGGGTAAGTGGTGGTTTTGTGAAAAAAGTTGTTCACTTAGGGCTAATTATTTGGTTTATCTTTATCAGTTGTCACTCTGAGCTCACCTCAATGTATTGTGGTTGTTCAGCTTCACCTACGTAGGTGTCCTTGAAGGCACTACATGTTGCTCTGGGGGGTGCCATTTGAAACGTAGTAGAGGAGATCTGAAAATGTATTTCAAGATATGAATAGCATTTCTTTAATAACTGTTAGCATTTGTTTTAGGTTATGGTGGCATGTGATTACTAGGGGTGTACTATCAGTGACATGTTTTGCTTTAGTGTATTAAGTTTCCATATATCTCTTTGGGAGATCATTCAAAGATACAAGCTGGAGAATAGCTTAGTGGTGTAGTTTTCTTTTACTCAGATGAGCTGGGTATCTCAAGCAAATGCTTTAATGGCCTGGTTGTACATCATACCCTTTTTGATGTTCTTCAGATGTTTACTGGCTTTCCTGATCTGTGAGATTTGTAGCAGTTTGGAGTAGCAGTTTCTAGTTTATCATGTGTTCTGCTGCCCCTAGTGTCTGAATTAACAGCAAGGAAGCTGAGGCTGAGATTGATGCAGGAGAATGTCAGAACTGGATGATAAAGAGATGGTAGCTATGCAATTTGTGATAAAAATTGGTAAGTTAAAGTTAACACAGATGTTACAGACGTCATCTAAGTATGCATGCTGGTTTTGGCTGGGATAGAGTTAATTTTCTTCATAGTAGCTAGTATGGGGTTATGTTCTGGATTTGTCCTGAATCACAGTGTTGATAATACAGGGATGTTTTCATTATTGCTGAGCAGTGCTTACACAGAGTCAAGGCTTCTCACACCACCCCACCAGAGAGTAGGCTGGGGTTGCACAAGAAGTTAGGAGGGGACACAGCCAGGACAGCTGATCCCAACTGATCAAAGGGATATTCCATACTGTATGATGTCATACTCAGTATATAAAGCTTGGGGAAGAAGAAGGAAGGGGTGGGGGCATGTTTGGAGTGATGATATTTGTCTTCCCAAGTAATTGTTATGTGTGATGCAGCCCTGCTTTCCTGGAGATGGCTGACCACCTGCCTGCCGATGGGAAGCAGTGAATTAATTCCTTGTTTTACTTTGCTTGCATGGATGGCTTTTGCTTTACCTATTAAACTGTCTTTATCTCAACCCATGAGTTTTCTCACTTTTACCCTTCCAATTCTCTCCCCCATGCCACCAGAGCAGAGTGAGCGAGCGGGTGTGTGGTGCTTAGTTGCTGGCTGGGATTAAACCACGACAGTATGTTAGCTACACTAAAATATAGTTATTTAGAATGAGTTTCCTTAAATGGCTCATGAAATTGTAGGCATATTAGGAACCACTTATGTGCACTGTCTTGACAGTAGTAGCTGTGCAGTCTGGTGACAGTGTAATTTATTTAAGGTAAATTTTCTTGTGGATAAGAACATATTGGATGAGTGTCTGACTCTGTTTAAACTGGAATTCCAAGTGCTGGTTCTTACTTATTGCTGTGTTACACATGGCATGGGCCAAAGTAGTAATCAGACTAGTGTTTCTGCTACTCAAGCAAATGGGACATCCTATCACTTGTGCAAGTAAATTTGGACTTTGACGTTTTATAAATTTCCAGTTCTCCATTTGATACAGTTTTTGTGTGGGAACCTTTCAACCTTTCAACCTATCAGGAACTATGAATCCAATGTGGAAATTGTTTACTCCTCTTTCAGAATGTAAATCATTTCACCAAAGCTATAATTGTCTTCCCAAAATTAAGGATATGCTTTGGCAGTCAGATCTGAGTGCAGTGAGACTTTTCAATACAAAGGCCTAAAACTTCACTAGCAGCAAAAGGACTTTACTGAATAATCTCATTGAATGGAACAGAGCATTTGGGAGAACATTCATAAATTCCTCTACTTAGGGCCTATGCTGCTCCCATTAAAGTGAATACAAACATCTCAGAATTTAGAGATCTCATGGTTGCAGCCATATTGATGGCAAATATTTCTAAGGCCACTTAATTTCTCTCATTAAATTAGTGAGTTCTATATCTGTTGGCTCTGTGACCTGTACTCTTCACACATTTAGAGAACAAATGTAATGAAATAGGGTAGATACAATTACAAAAATATTAGGAAAACAATAAAAGCACTATATTTATTAATATATATCTCAGTGAGCCAGCAAAAGAGAATAACATATTTTTAGAATGCCAACAGAGTGTAGATGGTAAAGCAATTGCATGGATATATAATCAATAATCAGAGTTAGAAAGGATGTCAAAAACACTAATAGTACTCTGAGTTTTGTAACTGGCCATTAATAGAAAGCTCTTTCACCTCCAGGCTGAAAGGGTCAAAGTAAATCTACATCCCAGGCTGCAATAAACTGGACATTTTACATCTACTAATATCTACCCTGCATTAGGGACTGTTATCCTGCTGAAGGATTTGTCCTTTGAATAAAACATTAAATCAAAGTCTTTTCTGCTCTGTAGGCATTATGGATAACATGACATGACTAAAAGGAGAGTAATAATGATTAGAAATCTCCAAAGACTATTGACTTGATCTTAT
Source organism: Theristicus caerulescens (assembly GCA_020745775.1). Taxonomy (NCBI): domain Eukaryota; kingdom Metazoa; phylum Chordata; class Aves; order Pelecaniformes; family Threskiornithidae; genus Theristicus; species Theristicus caerulescens. The sequence goes on along the minus strand of CM036559.1, from coordinate 119,532,209 downwards.
CAACTGTACATAGTGGATAATGAAAGCAGTTTATAAAGACTTTGGCATCAAAAAGTTTAATACACAAAAAGGGGGTGGGACTTGTTAGGGACAAATATCCCATTCTATTTCAAACACAGACTCAATCTATAGAGAAGACATGGACTAAACCAAGAAATTTCTAAAGCACCTAACTGACTTTTTGTGTTCAATGTGTTCTATTGACTTTCAAAATGATGATTTTTATGACTATTTTAATATTTCTACCTAGCAGAAGGAGGTGGAAAAATGGTGAAAACGGACAGATTTTAGAAACCTGAAAAGAGATTAAAGGAAATGTGGGGCAAAACTCTAATTTTTCATGCTAATCTAGCTCATAAACAGGAGATGAATGATTTAGCTATGTTCCACTGTCATATCTAATGCTTTATTTATTCATGTACATACCAAAGCTATAGTCCATTAAGCGTATTGTTGTTTCCCACAAATTCACTTTATAAGCTTGCAAAAGAAGTTATTTGTGGTAGCTATCACGATTCTGTGAAATGCTGTGAAAATTTCTGTAGGGCTGTAGAAGGTTACAAAAATGAAGCCCACAAATAAAGTTGCAATATACCAGTTTTAAACTGGGAACCCCTTTCAGTCCTAAATCCTAATTTTTAGACATGATAGAATTTGCAAGGTGGCCTGAAGTCTTCCAGTTTTGCTATAAATCATTGCCAGATGTGAGAGAGTTTTTCGAGTCTGAAAAAAATTTAGTTATTTGTGGACATTATATTCACATCTGATTTTTTGGAAAAAATGTGAACAGAACATGATAATAATCCTCATGACAGGTTTTGGGTGGTTGGTTGGTTTTGTATTTAAATCTCTTGTCTACTTAAAAATAAACAAATCTCTGTAACATGTGTTACAGTTTTCTTTTCAGGTATTTGTCCCATTGTCTGTTCTTACAGCTATTTCCTTTGTAATCTCAATGGTCTAAACTATTGCAAAATACTTTTTTCCAGGGCACATTTACTGGAACTATTGTGATCAATCAACAAATCTCCACAATGGGAGAAGACTCAGATGAGATTGGCAAGGACCATGCTCTGGGCAAGTTCAGGGAAGAACCTGACTCAGAAGTGCTTGATTGTTGCAAAGAAAGCTGAATTTATCTGAATGCACAGAAGACCAGAGAGTAGCCTTTGGTTTAAATAGACAGCTGTATCAGTGGATCAGCTGGCTATATCAGTTAAGTGGATCAACTGGTTGTTTAAATAGCCTTCCCTGAGTTAATCAATAGACTAACTGTCTTCCTGCGCTAGCCAGACCAGTGACTGAGGTTAGGAGGGACCTCTGGAGGCCATCTGGTCCAACACCCCTGCTACAGCACGGCCATGTAGAGCCTAGGATCATGTCCAGATGGCTTTTGAATGTTTCCAAGGATGAAGACTCCCCCACCTCCCTGGGCAACCTGTGCCAGTGGTCAGTCACTCTCACAGTAAAAAATTGTTTCCTGATATTCAGAGGGAAACCCCTGTGTTTCAGTTTGTGCTCATTGTCTCTGGTCCTGTCACTGGGCACCACTGAAAAGAGCTTGGCTCTGTCCTCTTTGCACCCTCCTTCCAGGTATTTATACACATTGATAAGATCCCCCATGAGCCTTGTTTTCTCTAGGCTAAACAGTCCCAGTTCTCTCAGCCTTTTCTTCTTCATCTTTGTGGCCCTTTGTATGACTCTCTCCAGTATGTCTATGTCTCTCTTGTACTGGGGAGGTCAGCACTGGACACAATATTCCAGATGTGGCCTTACCAGGGCTGAGGAGAATGGAAGGATTACCTGCCTTGACCTGCTGGCAATACTTTGCCTAATGCAGCCCAGGATACCATTAGCCTTCTTTGCAGCTAGGGCATGTTACTGGTTCATGTTCAACTTGGTGTCCACCAGGACCCCAGTCCCTTTTCTGCCAAACTGCTTCTCAGCTGGGTGGCCCCCAGCATATGTTGGTTGTTCCTACCCAGGAGGAGGATTTTGCACTTCCCGTTGTTGAACTTCATGAGGTTCCTGTAATCCCATTTTTCCAGCCTTCTGAGGTCCCTCTGGATGGCAGCACAACGCTTGGTGTATCAGTCACTCCTCCTGGTTTTGTGTCATCTGCAAACCTGCTGAGGGTATACTCTGCTCCATCACACACATGATTAATGAAGCTGTTAAACAGGACTGGAGCCAGTATAGTCCTCTGGGGAACACTGCCAGTTACTGGCCTCCAACTAGACTTCTTGCTGCCTTGTACCACCCTCTGGGCCTGGTCATTCAGCCAGTTTTCAATCCATGTGCTCAAAAAATATATACATACATCAAGTATTAAAGAAATTCTTTGTAGAAATATTCCTCTCACTCCTGAGGTCTTTAAATTGGACAATAAAAAAAAGACATTCGAATCAGCAGCACAGTAGAGAAAAACCTATATGATTGCCTGGCAGCCATTGTGTACAGAAGAACTAAGAAATGAAAAGAGAAAATGTGGGAATGGAAATTTTCTGCTGGTGTAGTATTTATATTTATCTAATACAATATGCAGACTGATAGGAAGACATATGTCAGATGCTTCCTCTTTTCTGTAGATAAAAGCATGTATCATAAGAAAGAAATGAACAGAACAGTGAAGAAAATAATTTCTACTAAGGATGCTTTCAAAACAAGGTCAGTCTTCTTTTGCCAGGCTTGGGTACATCTTCAACTTCTGCAACCGCATTTCAACCAAATTTATTTAGTCAAGATTAGTTTTGATACAAATCATTAGCAAGACAGATTCAGTAGCACTTATCCAAATACTAGTGCTAGACAGCATATTCTAGGCTTTTAAAGACAACATCATGAATCCAAGACTGTTGGTCTTCTGGGCTGCACAGTGAGGAACAGATGTCAGGAATGGTTAACGCTACATGGTTGTGGAGAGGATCTGCCACATGTTGCAAACAATAAAAATGTACAGCGCACATCTCCCACACAACTCTTGATATATCAGATATAACTGCAAACAGAAAAGCAAGCAAGCAAATGACTGACGGGAATATATAAAAACACTGTAAGAAAACAAACAAACAAACAAAAACCAGATCTTTAGGGAAATGAGAGACCCGAGACACAAAACTCACAGGACTTGCTTATTTGACATAATCTTTTCCAACTTTTTGAGACATGGCAGAAATAGACATTAGGGTAGACAGATCCATCTATATAATTAACCCAACCTAGGTGTGAACACCTGAATGCTTAGGCTATTTCCTTATACTTTTTGAACTGTTTTCTGAGTGAATGGAGGATGTGACACAGGGTGGGTGTTAATATCTGTGTCTACAGAGGAGCAAACCAGGTACAGAAGGAGCAGATGAGCAAATGACAACAGTTATGGCAGTGGCCCCTATGTCTTATTTTGAATTACACTTATTCAGGTCTCCTGGGCTGAATATCCCACCATGTGCATGCTCTGAAGTTGTCTGAAAGACTAATCACCGGTTTGCACCGTTACATCTTTATTAGAGATCGGGAGTGTGGTGCACACCAAATTAGATCTTCCATTTTAATTTTCTCAGAAAGAAATCTAGTTTGTACACACTAAAACTACTTTTCAAAGTAAATCATCAAATGATAAATGAGGATCATGTGGGTGTCTGCACCAAAACTGTGCTGCTGATTTGAGCTAGTTTTTCAGAATTCTTCTATCCAAGGCTTATGAAGGACAGAAGCATGGAGAGTCGCATATATCCTCAGTAATTACTTTAAAAAATATAGTGAGATGCTTCTGACTAATTTTCAGTGTACTCTTAGATTTGTTTTGGATTATCTTCTTTTTAATTTTTTTTCCTTCTTTTTTTTTTCCTGTTCACACTAACTCCAAGATTAAAACTGTGACTCTATAATGCACTAGTGGAACTAATAGAAGGGATTGAGTTAACCTATTTGACATTTTTATTTGTGATCATTCTTGCAACGTGGCTTCTAGTAATGAAAGCCATTCTTCTGCTTTCCATGTTCAAACAAATTCCTAGAGGTAAAGACACTTGGGAATTGTTAATCTTTTTTTGCATAACTAGAAGCAGTCTGAATATGATCTTGTACCAAATCTAAATCAGCACTTTTCATCTTGCAAACATTCATGCCAGAAGAATTTTACATTCTACGAGTCCATAATTTTTTTCTGAGTTTCAGGTTAACCCTATTTTATTCTTGCAACATCTATGTTTTGTTTTTAAAGATTTTTTTTTCCCCTCAGTGGCCAATTTCTTCCCAGAGACATTGCTGTTGTTTTCTCTAGATTCAGTAAGACTCATCTGAGACAATGGAAATTTTCTCTGGATGAAATATGCTAATTCTTTTTTTCCAGGTCAAGTGTAGTTTTTCCATGAAATAGAAAATTATGTTGTAGCAATTTAACCTGAACACACTTTAAATATAAATTCAGAAGGATGTATTTAATCCACTGATTTGTTTTTTTAAGAATGGGACATCATTTTTTCAGAGCAATAGACTACAGAGGCAATGAAAACATAGTACTTTGGGTCCTGAAATATCAAACAGATGCAGCAGTTTATCACAAACACATGATAAGGCATGTTATTTTATTTTAGAGATATGCAGATATATTTTATTATGATGCCAGTAAAGACTTGAAAATACATAATCCATCATGAACTCATCATGTCTTTTCCTGTTGTTCTAGTCCTAATTCGATTGAAACATAAAGAATACTAAACAATCACATATAATGCAAAGTCAGTAGGACTAAAAGTTTTAAATCACGTGTGCACTTTTGAAAATCCAGCCCATCCACTAATGTGAGAAAGGCAAAGCAAATTACAAGTTTTAAAGAGGGGATCATTAGGCTATACATTATCTCTAATCGTTCATTCTTAAATTATAAAGAAGGAAAATGAAAAAGATGCATTTAAGTAGCCAACAGATTGTACAGTGTCACTGTTCTGCAATTTAAAGTCAGACAAACTCAAATGACAATTAAACCACAATTCAGAGTGATTAAGTATTAAATGAAGCAGACAAAGATGGATTCTAATCAAAGGTTAAAAGCAGCAAAAGTACAAAGCTGGTATCAGTTTTATTTACCTGTTTTTTGAGTCTTATAGACTACTTTTCATTTTAGATTTACTCTAAGTGATTGTTCCTGGAATGATCTTTTATGGATGGTTTGCTAAGTTTTATCATAGAATCATAGAATACCAGGTTGGAAGAGACCTCAGGGATCATCTAGTCCAACCTTTCTAGCACAGTCTAGACAAGATGGCCCGGCACCATGTCCAGCTGAGTCTTAAACGTGTTCAGCATAGCAGAGTCAACCACTTCCCTGGGGAGATTATTCCAATGATTGACTGTTCTCATTGTGAAAAATTTCTCTCTTGTGTCCAATTGGAATCTCCCTGGGAGTAACTTGTACCCATTACCTCTTGTCCTCACCATGTGACTCCTTGTAAAAAGGGAGTCTCCATCTCCTTTGTAGTTCCCCTTTAGGTACTGGTACATGGTGATGAGATCACCTCTAAGCCTCCTTTTCTCAAGGCTGAACAAACCCAGCTCTCTCAGCCTATCCTCATACGGCAGGCTTCCCAGACCCTTGATCCTCCTGGTGGCCCTTCTCTGGACCCCCTCCAGCCTGTCCACATCTGTCTTGTATAACGGGGACCAGAACTGTACACAGTATTCCAGGTGTGGCCTGACAAGCGCCGAGTAGAGTGGGATAATGACTTCTTTATCTCTGCTGCTGATGCCCTTTTTGATGCAACCCAGTATCCTATTGGCCTTTTTGGCTGCAGCAGCACACTGTTCACTCATGTTGAGCTTCCTGTCCACCAGGACCCCCAGGTCCCTTTCCACGGAGCTGCTCTCTAGCCAGGTGGATCCCAGTCTGAGCAGCACTCCTGGATTATGTTTTCCCAGGTGCAAGACCTTACACTTGTCCTTGTTAAACTTCATAAAATTCTTGTTAGCCCACTCTTCCAGCCTATCCAGATCTTCCTGCACGGTGGCTCTCCCTTCCAGAGTGTCTACTTCCCCACTCAATTTGGTGTCATCTGCGAACTTCATCAGGCTACACTTGATCCCGTTATCCAGATCACTTATGAAGATATTGAAGAGCGCTGGGCCCAATATCGATCCCTGGGGGACCCCACTTGTGACAGGTTGCCAGTTTGAAGAAGAGACATTTACCACCATCCTTTGGATGTGGCCCGCCAGCCAATTCCTCACCCACTGCACAGACCACTTGTCTAGGCCATAATGCATCAATTTCTCCAGGAGGAGGCCGTGGGGAACCATATCGAAGACCTTGGAGAAGTACAAGTAGTCCAAGTTTTAATTCAAATTTAAAATGCTAACATTTCATATGAAACCCTCATTCCAACTTTTGTGTACTCAGGCTTAAAGGGGACTGTTAACCATTGCAAACAGTTGATAAGCTATCTACTAATATAATCCAGCTCATGCGTTGCAAGTAAAACTAAGCTGTAATATCTGATCATACTGTTATTTTGTAATCTATGATGAATGGAGAAGCATTACTATATAAAGATATGTTGCAAATTCAAAGGTTTCCTCCTTGTTTATGTAAGATACAAGAAGAGCAGTAAACACGATGCTTGCTGTCATAAAGATACAATGTTATTATTATAAACTTATTACGTAATAATTAAGGATAATCAGAAGCCTCTGTACAATGCAAACAGGAATGAACACTGGGCTGAATGGAGATGGTCATTCTTGTGACCAAGCTATAAACTGATAGATTCCTGTTCCAAAAAAGAAGGGATGCATGCTGATTGCTGACAGAGATTGAATTAAGGATGGATAAAATAGTATAGGCAAAATGAGAATAAATCCAAACAGATGCCTAAAATATAAGATGATCCAAACTGAGCTAAAAATTCACTTTAACTCTGTCTAAGCTAATAGGCAATCTAATATTTGATGATAATATCTCATCTCATCTGTATGTCCAACCAACTTTTCTGCTTGCAGTTGCTTAACAGTACTTCATCTGGCCATATTAGGACTTAATTTTCAAAAACATCCAATTTTTCTCTCTTTCAGTCAGTCAAGCACCTGGCCAAATTACAGCTGAGTTAATGAACAGTCCACAGCTTACTCATGTCTCCTAATGAATCAGGGCTTGATTCACCTCATCTAACTTTAGACACCTCTAGAGCATTTATTCATCTGATCTATTTTAGGCAGGTACTTTGCAAGGAGATGAAACCCTCCTTTGACATGTTCTTTTACCCAGTTAAACTATAAAAGTTTATTCCCAGTCAAACTATGAAGGCACATAACTCACTCACATAGATATTTGCATTACAGACTTTGCATCTGGCAATGCGAATCCCAGCCAGGTGTCTGAACCTGTTTTAGTTCATGGAATCCTTGAGTCTGCCAAGTTACAAGCCAGTATTTGACCCAAGTGACCTATTGCAGAGAATCTAAAAAATAAAATCTATATTTTTGGGAAAAGTACATTTGGCTCAGTTAGACTTACTGTTTCACTGTACCTACTACGCCTGAAGAGTTTAATTTTTCTGAATTCTGACAAGAAGAGAATTGGTCAAATAAACTATTGAGCTCGATATGAGACAAATCTCATGGAATATCAATGGAATATCAGCCTGTGAACTGGGTACCTGAGTGATTAAAAAAAAAGAAGAGAAATTAAGATATCTTGAACAACCAATACAAAAATACATTAAAAAAATCTGAAAAAAAAACCCAAAACCAAATATACCACTGATATGTCATGATGCTGTTTTAAGAACTGGCTACTACACACAAAAGAAAATTTTGACACTTCAGTTAATATTGCCACCTGGCAAGTATATGAACCATTCTCCACAAATTTTCTCTGCGATACCTAGATATTGTCTTGCAGCTGACTACTAAATTCTAGTTTGTTTTTTAAAAAAGCTATTTTGTGATACTAAATAAATTTCTGCTTCTTGTCTGCCTTTCAGGATTGATAGATCTCTAATAGGACCTTGCATTATTCTGGACTCACTGAATATAAGAAAACAAATTGTTGAAGCCACAGACTCAGATTTGAAGAAACATGAAGAGCTAATAAGTGAAAAGTGGAAATTCTGGAAGTCAAAGGCTACAGAGAAACTTTAAGAACACAAATGGAACTGGATCAGGATAAGACAACTGGACTCCATTTTATGGAGATGATGATATGAGAAATAGGTGGGACTGTATCTAGGACTAAAACTAAAGGAACGCACATGCAGAGGAACTGTGAAGGTATGGATGTTATGCAGTGATACCAACCGGAATGTATCATTTTCTAACTTATGGCACTTTGGCAAAGCGGAAGTGGAAACTAGTATCAGAGCAGCTGTAAGAAGTAGCCACTTTTCATTTTCCCCAGACTGATAATGGGATTATTTCCCCTAATGAGTCTTGATCACATTTCCCAGCACTTGTAAAATTGCAATTGTAATTGTCACAAGCGTTGGAGAAGGCTCATTTTCCCTTGGCAGGCTATTGTCCAGTGAAGAAATGTCACTGTTTCCACTTGAGTTAAGTAAAGCTTTCCTCTTTTCATTTTCACACATTCCTATTTCTAATTTTAAGCTACTTAGAGAAGAAATTCTTCACATTTTCTTCATAGTTTTGTCCATCAAACATTGACATATTTTCCTTAAATGATCTGCTGCTTAAATATAGTTATTTAGCTTAGACTGAAAAATCAACAATCCAGACTTTTTTCAGTGATTGAATGGATTTAGGAATTGCTAGAAAAGAAACAATAGAAAGGAAGGATTAAGGCTGAGACAAACAATTAATCAAAATTATTTAGTTAGACCATGACATCTTAAAATATGTGAAAGAGCTTCATAGCATGCTAAAAGAAAAAAAAAACAGAGCTCAGAGGGAAAACCTTACCCCCCAAAAATGTTGTCTAAACCTTGTATTTTAAATGATTTGTCAGACAAATATTGTAAACTACACAAGAAAAAAAAATCAAATTTTAATATCTACAATTCAATTAATTATATTAAGGCAAAAGCAAACTAGTCTACAACCATAAGAGCCATATTAATGTCACCAGACTTGATACAGCCCCACACAACAACATCGTTTTCCAAAAATCAGACAACTCCTCAATATCAAAAATTCAAAATTTTATAGGATTAGATGAATGCTGCTCATAAGGCACGGTTACTAAAAAGGCTGTTACAGTCAGGACTGTGAGAGAACATAGAAAAGTAATAGTACATATCTGTGCATTACAGGGGTCTTATTTTAACAGAGGAATCCCAGGAAAAGCCTGGGTTGTTTACTTATTCATCAGTCTATCAAGATGTAATACAGCTTTATAAACCAAAAAGTTTGGAATTATTCTATAATATCTTATTTAGTATGTGTTTGAAAAAATATATACTCTCTCTTGATCCTCTCTCTGTCTCCCTTGTTTTTGTCTTTTCTGTTCACCAGTCTGTCTTTATCAGCAAGAAAACCTTGTGTCGTGGTTTAACCCCAGCCAGCAGCTAAGCACCACACAGCTGCTCACTCACTCAGTGGGACTGGGGAGAGAACTGGAAGGGTAAGAGTAAGAAAACTCATGGGTTGAAATAAAGACAGTTTAATAGGCAAAGAAAAAACTGTGTGTTCAATCAAAGCAAAACAAGGAATTAATTCACTGCTTCCCATGGGCAGGCAGGTGATCAGCCATCTCCAGGAAAGCAGGGCTGCATGACACGTAACAGTTACTTGGGAAGACAAATATCATTACTCTCAACATCACCCCCTTCCTTCTTCTTCCCCCAGCTTTATATGCTGAGTATGATGTCATATGGTATGGAGTATTCCTTTGGTCAGTTGGGGTCAGTTCTTCCAGCTGTGTCCCTTCCCAGCTTCTTGTGCTATCCCAGCCTACTCGTTGGTGGGGTGGTGTGAGAAGCAGAAAACGCCTTGACTCTGTGTAAGCACCGCTTAGCAATAAAGAAAACATCCCTGTGTTATCAACACTGTTTCGAGCACAAATCCAAAGCATAGCCCCATTCTAGCTTCTATGAAGAAAATTAACTCTATCCCAGCCAAAACCAGCACATTCTCCAGCCCTTATTCCATACCATTTACATCATGCTCAGGTCTCATACTATCCAATACAACCTCGTTAACCACCACCACCCCTTCCCATCCTTTGATATAATACACAGATATGATTCCTTTTAGTCTATGGACTACCCCTGTGAAATGTTTGTACAATGTTCATAAATGTCCACAAAATGTCCATTGAGTTCATTTAGTCCATGACTTTGAGCTCCTTCTGTTATGGTGGTCGCTCAGGACAGGGGAGGTGGTGTGTTGTGTGGAGTTATTGGGCATCAAAGCCAGCTCACATCAGGTCACTGCTGCACTTGCACTGCTTCTTGTAAGGCTTGTCCTCCATTGGTTCAGGTGGTTCCTGCTATAGTAATTCCTGTAACATGAACTCAGGTCATGGGTTACAACAATTTCTAACAATATCCATTACAATCTCTGCCCCTGATCCCTTTGAGACAGATTATAGGGTTTAACATTGCAATGAACTCCTCAGTTTGCCCCTGCTCCAGCTTGGATTTATCCACAGACTGCAGTCCTTTAGAGGTGTACCTGCTCCTTATTGATGAGCCACAGTCTCTCCAGGGGTATACCTGCTACAGCATAAACTTGTCCACAGCCACAGTCACTTTGAGGTGCACCTGTTCCAGCGTGGCCTTCTCCATGGGCCACAATGCCTTCAGAGACATACCTGCTCCAGTGTGGCCTTACCCACAGCCACAGACCCTTCAAGAGTGAACCTGCTCCAACACAGCCTTACCCATGGCTGCATTCCCTCCAGGGGAGCACCTACTCTGTCGTGGGTGTATCCATGGCCACATGCTTTGAGGTGCTCCGCCATCACCTCATGCAGAGCCACAGATCATAGAATCATAGAATTGTTAAGGTTGGAAAAGACCCTTAAGATCATCAAGTCCAGCCATTAACCTATCACCGCCAAGTCCGCCACTAAACCATGTCCCTAAGCACCACATCTACCCGTCTTTTAAATACCTCCAGGGATGGGGACTCAACCACTTCCCTGGGAAGCCTGTTCCAATGCCTGACTACTCTTTCAGTAAAGAAGTTTTTCCTAATATCCAACCTAAACTTCCCCTGGCACAGCTTGAGGACAGTTCCTCTCGTCCTATCGCTTGTTACTTGGGAGAAGAGACCGACCCCCACCTCGCTACAACCTCCTTTCAGGTAGTTGTAGAGAGCAATAAGGTCTCCCTTCAGCCTCCTCTTCTCCAAACTAAATAACCCCAGCTCCCTCAGCCGCTCCTCGTAAGTGTTATTCTCTAGACCCTTCATCAGCTTTTTTGTCCTTCTTTGGACGCTCTCCAGCATCTCAATGTCTGCAGTGAGGGGCCCAAAACTGAACACAGTACTCGAGGTGCGGCCTCACCAGTGCCGAATACAGGGGCACTATCACCTCCCTGCTCCTGCTGGCCACACTATTCCTGATAGAAGCCAGGATGCCATTGGCCCTCTTGGCCACCTGGGCACACTGCTGGCTCATGTTTAGGCAGCTATCAACCATCATCCCCAGGTCCTTTTCAGCCAGGCTGCTTTCCAGCCACTCCTCCCCAAGCCAGTAGCGTTGCCTGGGGTTGTTGTGACCCAAGTGCAGGACCCGGCACTTGGCCTTGTTGAACCTCATACAGTTGGCCATGGCCCAACGATCCAGCCTTCCTACCCTCCAGCAGGTCAACACTCCCACCCAACTTGGTGTCATCTGCAAACTTACTGAGCGTGCACTCAATCCCCTCATCCAGATCATCGATAAAGATATTAAACAGGACTGGTCCCAACACTGAGCCTTGGGGAACACCACTCGTGACTGGTCGCCAACTGGATTTGGCTCCATTCACCACCACTCTCTGGGCTCGGCCATGCAGCCAGTTTTTAACCCAGCGCAGAGTGCACTTGTCCAAGCTGTGAGCAGCCAGCTTCTGCAGGAGAATGCTGTGGGAGACAGTGTCAAAGGCCTTACTGCAGTCCAAGTAGACAACATCCACAGCCTTCCCCTCATCCACTAAGCGGGTCACCTTGTCATAGAAGGAGACCAGGTTAGTGAAGCAGGACCTGCCTTTCATAAACCCATGCTGGCTGAGCCTGATCCCCCGGTTGTCCCACACATGCCGCATAATGGCACTCAGGATGATCTGTTCCATGACCTTCCCCGGCACCGAGGTCAGGCTGACAGGCCTGTAGTTCCCCGGATCCTCCTTCCGACCCTTCTTGTAGAGGGGAGTCATATTAGCTAACTTCCAGTCATCTGGGACCTCCCTGGTTGACCAGGACTGCTGATAAATGATGGAGCGTGGCTTGGCAAGCTCCTCCGCCAGCTCCCTCAGTATCCTCGGGTGGATCCCGTCTGGCCCCATAGAGTTGTGGGCATCTAGGTGGAGGAGCACGTCAGTGACTGCCACCTCTTCGACAACTGGGACTTCATTCTGTGTCCTATCTCCATCTCCCAGCCCAGGGGCATGAAAACCTTGAGGATGATCAGTCCGACTATTAAAGACTGAGGCAAAGGAGGCATTAAGTACCTCAGCCTTCTCCTCATCCTTCGTGGCCAAGTTTTCCTTCACATCCAACAAAGGAGGGAGATTCTCCTTAGCCCTCCTTTTGTCACTGATATATTTGTAGAAACATTTTTTGTTATCTTTGACAGCGGTGGCCAGTTTAAGTTCTAGCTGGACCTTCGTCTTTCTAATCTTTTCCCTGCATAACCTCACAACATCCTTGTAGTCCTCCTGAGTCACCTGCCCCTTCTTCCAATGGTGGTAGGCTCTCCTTTTCTTCCTGAGTTCCAGACAGAGCTCTCTGTTCAGCCAGGCCGGTCTTCTCCCCCGCCTGCTTGACTTGCAGCACATGGGGACGGCCTGCTCCTGTGCCTTTAAGACTTCCCTCTTGAATAACATCCAGCCTTCCTGGACTCCTTTGCCCTTCAGGACCGCCTCCCAAGGGACTCTGTTAACCAAACTCCTAAACAAGCCAAAGTCTGCCCTTCTGAAATTCAGGGTAGTGGTTTTGCTGGCCCCCCTCCTTACTTCTCCAAGAATTGAAAACTCAACCATTTCATGGTCGCTGTGCCCAAGATAGCCTCTGACCACCACATCACCCACCAGGCCTTCTCTGTTCGTGAACAGCAGGTCCAGTGGGGCACCTGCCCTGGTTGGCTTGCTTACCAGCTGCATCAGGAAGTTATTCTCCACGCACTCCAGGAACCTCCTAGACTGCTTTCTCTCTGCTGTGTTGTATTTCCAGCAGATATCTGGTAAGTTGAAGTCTCTCACAAGAACAAGAGATAGAGACTGTGAGACTTCAGCCAACCACTTGTAAAATACTAAGATGCTTCAAGGTGTACCTTCTCCGGCATGGACTTATCCTTAGGCCACAATCCCTTCAGAGGTATACCTGCTGTGGCACAGACATAACCACAGCCACAGATGCTTTGAGATATGCCTGCTCTGGTGTGGAGTTATCCACGGCCACAGATGCTTTGGGGTGTCCTGCTCCCATGTGGACTCATCCACAGCTCACAGTCCCTTCAACTCTGGTTCACACTGGAGTTCCAGCCTGTCCAGTACAGCAAAATGATAACTTTAATCCAGCCCCCAAAGATGATAAGATGATAAATAGCACAACAGGGAATTTACAGCAAGTAAGGTGTTACATAACACAACTCTGAGAACAAGCACAACAACTCAAATAAATCAACATTATGACCAGTGACTATTAACCTGATATAATGAATGTTTATAACAAATTTATTTTAACATGCTCTGGTCAGATCTGTCAAAATCTCAACCGTTCAAGCCCCATATTAGGCCCCAAAAAGGACTATTCTGGTTTAACCTTGCAGGCAGCTAAACACCACACAGCTGTTCACTGACTTCCCCACAGTGGGATGGGGGAGAGAATCGGAAAACAAAAAGTAAAACTGGGGGGTGAGATAAAGACAATTTAATAAGACAGAAAAGGAAGGGAAAATAATAATAATGATAAAAGAATACACAAAACAAGTGATGTACAATACACCTTGGGGCCAGTGCTCTTTAATATCTTCATAAATGACTTGGATGCAGGACTTGAAGGTTTGTTATCAAAGTTTGCCAATGACACAAAACTGGGAGGAGCCGTTGACACTCTCGAGGGCAGAAAGGCCCTGCAGAGAGATCTAGACAAATTAGAGAGGCTGGCAATCACCAACCGTATGAAGTTTAACAAGGGAAAGTGCCAGATTTTGCACCTGGGACAGGGCAACCCTGGATGTATATACAGACTGGGGAACGAGAGGCTGGAGAGCAGCCCCATGGAGAGGGATCCAGAGGTTCTGGTTGATGGCAAGTGGAACATGAGCCAACAGTGTGCCCTGGCAGCCAGGAGGCCCAACCGTGTCCTGGCACTGTATTGCCAACCTTGTCAAGCACTGTATTGCCAGCCAGTCGAGGGAGGTGATTGTCCCGCTCTACTCTGCACTGGTGCGGCCTCATCTTGAGTACTGTGCCCAGTTTTGGGCGCCACAGTATAAAAAGGATACAAAGCTACGAGAGAGTGTCCAGAGGAGAGCCACAAAGATGGTGAAGGGTTTAGAGGGGAAGCTGTACGAGGAGCAGCTGAAGTCACTTGGTCTGTTCAGCTTGGAGAAGAGGAGACTGAGGGGAGACCTCATCGTGGTCTACAGCTTCCTCACAAGGGAAGGAGGAGGGGCAGGCGCTGATCTCTTCTCCCTGACAACCAATGATAGAACCCAAGGGAACAGCAGGAAGATATGGCAGGGGAGGTTTAGGCTGGATATTAGGAAAAGGTTCTTCACCCAGAGGGTGGTGGAGCACTGGAACAAGCTCCCCCAGGAGGTAGTCATGGCGCCAAGCCTGGCAACATTCAAGAAGCATTTGGACAATGCCCTCAGACCTATGGCATGATTTTTGGGTTTGTCCTATGCAGGGACAGGAGTTGGACTCAATGATCCTTGTGGGTCCCTTCCAACTCAGGATATTCTATGATTTTATGATTCTATGAATTGCTTACCATCTGCTGACTGATGTCCAGCCAGTTCCCAAGTAGTGACCACGCCCCCCTGGCCAACCCCGCCCCATTTTTTTGTTCAGCTTGGTGTCATATGGTATGGAATATCCCTTTGGCCCGTTTGGGTCAGCTGTCTTGGCTGTGTCCCCTTGCAGCTTCTTGTACACCTCCAGCTTCCTTGCAGGGCAGTATGAGAAGCTGAAAAGTCCTTGACTCTGTGTAAGCACTGCTCAGCAATAGAGAAAACATCCCTGTATTATCAACACTATTTTCAGCACAAATCCAAAACATAGCCCCATACTAGCTACTGTGAAGAAAATGAACTCTATCCCAGCCAAAACCAAGACATCTTGGTTTGAGTAATATTGGACAGGCCACCTAAGGCAGCTATTGCTCTAAACACAGAACAAGCTCAGTGCTCATCCAAAACACACGCTAACTTCAGTTTTTGAGAGGTGAATGAGCTGGTTCTGGAAGAGAGGAAGAAAGAGCTGGGAATTTGATTAGCAGAGGTATGATATCAGGGCTGAAAAGAAGAATGCAGTTTGAGGAGCTGTGAGGGTAAAGGAAGCTGAGGAGGTCATTGAGGGATCTGGGAAAGTCAGTGGCAGTTTCACAGACTGGAAAGGTGAGGGGCAGTTGTAAGAGGGTGGCTGGGAGAAGTAAGGAAAAATTGGGAGAAGACTGTTGGAAGCTGATGGTGGTAGATAAAGCTATGGATTTTCTGTCTGATACAAAAGGTATTAATGCTTTGATTTTATTTCTTAATTTTTCTATGATAAGTATTTTTAGAATAGTTAATTAAGCTATTTGGGCCATAATCCAGCAACACACTTAGGGCCATGAATTAGCTAGGCTCTTAGGCATATGAAGAACCTCAAGCATGTGGGAATACTGAGAGGCTTATGGTTTTATATACTCAAATCCAGTGATAGATCATATTTTAAGTGCTGTCAACAGAACTATTAATGTATATTTTTATCCTAGAAAGAAACTTACTTTCTCTAGCTGTAGCTCCAGGCCAATTTAATTATGTCTGTTAGGAAGCATGGTTTAGTCTGATTGCCAGAACTAGATCTCAAACATCTCTAACGTGTTGCAGCATGAGATGTGAAAAGAACTTCCATTCCCTATGTCTCTTTTGTTCTCAGAATAAAGGACAGCATTATCGCATTTTCTGGGAGTATTAACAGCTAGAGACCATATCTCACCATATTGGCCTTGTCCTTCAGAATGTGGAATGCCTTCCTACGTATTTTCAGGTCCTGTTATTTAGGGGAGAGAATGCTCCACATTGCACAGTATCTGTTCAGCATTGTAAAACCACTGGCCTGTATAATCATGTTATTGTTATCACTATCACGTTTTAACAGCTTCTAAAGCCTTCATTATTTTACCATACATCTATATGCAGCCAGTCGTCTGGTTCAGCTGCTTACTTGGTACTAAATCAGCAACTGAAAAAGCACTCTGATGTCTCTGCTTCCAAAGGTGTTGCTTGAACATAGCACAGAGGCGGCTGCTTGGCTCAGCAAAGGTAGGAAGAATTAAAACTGGCATCTGCACCCCTATCAATGTGTTATATAAACATACAAATAAGTCACGAATGAAGATGGGAGAGAGAACTTTCAGATCTTGAAGAAAGATGGATAAATAGGTCAGAGTTTAAATATACTCATCTGAGTGAGGAAATAACTCTGAAAGTTTCAGCTAGCAATAAAAGGATGCACAGATGCAGGAGACAACTGTTCCATGGAAATGACTTGCCATCTTAAAAAAAAAAAGCCCATAAATAAAATATTTGCATGTCTTTATTGGAAAAATGCTAGATTTGAATTCAAAATTACTAGGGAAGAAAATAATGAATGTGCTGCATATTAACAAGAATTCCAAAGTGGGTTTTTTTGTTGTTTTTTTTTTTTGTGTGTGTGTGTTTGGTTTAGTTTTTTCATGTTTTTCTTTTTCAAAAAGCTAGGCTTGGTTAAATATATAGGAAATACCAAAGCCCCAAAACCTATATCTCTAATCCTAAAGAAAACTGTTCTCTAGTTCTAGCTATAACAACGGTTGGACTTGAGGATCTTAAAAATCTTTTCCAACATAAACGATTCTATGATTCTATGATTCTATATTTAAACAGTTTTCAGAACTGAGCAATATCTATGATTATGCCAATTAAGAAAAAAAAACAAACAAAAACTACAACAGGGACCCATTGGTAACATATAAATCAATTAAGTTTGTTATGGTGAAAATCTTGAGGACTATATTAAGTGATCAGCCAGGGAAGTATTTAGAATACACATACTTTGATTAGGCTCTTCATTTCCAGTTCTGAAGAAAATGGAAGTCTTCTAATCTTGTTTTAAATCTGTGAATTTACCGTTGGATCAGATTTCCAACAGTGAAATTTGCTTGGAAGATGGAAGAGCTGGGGGAAGACATTAGGTAAAAATTCTTAAAGAGTCAGGAAGTATTTTATACCAGACTGTAGAAGGAGTTTCAAAGTTTCAGTTGAAACCGACCTAGTGTGCTGCTTTTATTGTGGAGGTTCCTACACTATACCAACTTTCCATCTAACTGCAGCTTTTCTAAAAAATTAAAGTTTAAAGTGTTTCCCCTACATAATTAAAGCACTCTTTCTGAAACATATCAGAAGGCAAAGCAGTGAGGTTGAATTTGAAACTGTTTATTCAACTTTTCTCTCACATATCCTGAATGATGAAAGACTCTGTTAATTCTTCAAAAAGCAGAATGAAATAATCCAAATATGTTGAACCATAACTTACGAAACCCACACTGCTTCATGATTTATCTTATATTACTTTCAATTTACTACTAAAATTTAAAAATGACAACAGTCCAAAGGGATTATATATATGTCTCAAGAATAAGCAAATATTTGCATTTACAAGAAGAGGGAGTAAGACAACTGTTAAGATTTATACTCATACTTCATTCAGAGCACTGTAAATTAATCCTGTAAAGTCAATGTTACTGTTCAAATTCTGTAAAATTAAAGCATGTTCATAAGTCTTTCCTGGTTAATGAAAAACTCTTACACTTATGTGCAAGATTCTGAAAACAAACTTGATTGTGATTTTGATCATCTCAGTTCTGTGAATGTTCAGACATCAGAGAATATGGCACCCTGTAGGTTGAAAGGGTCCTCCAGAGGTCATGTAGTCCAACTAGCTGGTCAAAGCAGGTCTGCCTGAAGCAGGTTACTCAGAGCCTTCTCGTGAATAACTGCAAGGGTGGAGGTTCCTGTGAAACCTCTGTCAGTGATAGACTATACTCACAGCAAAAACAGTTTTTCCATATATTCAATCAGAATTTCCAGGTTTGCAACTTGGGTCCTTTATCTCTCTTCCTGTCACTGAGCACCACTTAGAAGAATCTGTCTCTGTTTTCTCTACATCCTCTCATCACGGAGTTAAAGATAGGAGTATCCTCTTTCCTTTCCTTTTCTTCCTAAGGCTGAAGAAAATAATTTCTCTCAGCCTCTTCTTATATTTCATATGCTGCTGACCATCCTGGTAGCCCTCTGTACTGAACTTGCTGGTCATTGTCTTGATGAGAGAAGTCAAGGTTTTTTACTTTGATGTTAGCAAGGCCAGATTGGTGAGATGTGGACTGGATAAGTGTATAAGACAGGTGTGAAATTGGCTGGACCACAATGTTCAAAGGGTGATCATCAGCAGTACCAAGTTGTATTGGAAAATAGTGGCTCACGGCATCCCTAGGGGACTGTAGAAAGGACAAAGGTGTATCTGCCATCAATACATAAATAGAGATGCATCTCTGTTTATGTCTGGAACCTTGCTATATCAGAGATGGGCATAGACTTCTACTGGTCAGGAGTGAAAATCGTAGTCTTAAGTAGGTCAGAATTGTAGGCAAAATTTCATCTCTCAGAAGCGCAGATGAAGATCCAATTATTTTAGAAACAGAGATGGACCCCTAAATGCCCCTGACCAAGGGATGATATTTTCTCTTTATAAAAAATAGAGATTAGAGTGTATCAGACATAAGGAACCAGTTTCAATAATTTCAACATTTCAACAGAAGCCTGTTACAGAAAAGATGGAAATGGATTCCAAAGATGGGAACACAGGATCTGGTATGTCCTAAAGGTATAGAGGGAGGAAAATCCTTGTGCAGAACAGAAAAATGGATGATATGGAAAACCGTTAATTTTGTCTTGTACTTATTACATTTACATTCTCATGTAAATGGTGGACACAGAGCCTTGTACAAATTAGAAGCTGGGCTGCCACTGATGTGCTGTCCTGACTCTGTCCTTGCCCATATAAAATGTGTCAAGGGAACAGATAGAAAACTAGACACTTCAGGTCCACAGTGGAGTCTCAAAAATCTTATAGATCTGATAATGAACTCCTGTTAGTGATGTAGATGCATCTTTGTGCATGCATAGGTTTGCATGCAGTGATGCATTTGTTCAAAGGTTATAGCAACCCTGGACATCACAGAAGTGATCATGTAAACTACCGTATGTTAGAAATAAAGAGATGAGTTGGGGATGAACCCTAAAGTCAGAGATGGGAATAAAGTTTACCGTCAATAGGGAGTATGGAGCTATTTGATATTAGTGAAGAGGAAAACATTCTGGATACGTCAGATATACAAAAATGGTATAAAAAAAGATAAAGCTATTGCTAAAGGACACAGTCTTGTTTGAGTCTAGCTGTTAGTCTGTCTGCTGGTATTAGCGACCAGAAGATATACTTGTATATGGCTACATAAGTACAATGCTATGCAAGTCAAGGTGTCACAGACGTGCATTTAATATACAAATATGTCTGATTTTTTTAAGAGCCCTAGGTATATAGAGATGTTGACAGTTCTCAGTAGTTTTCAAAAACTGCGATTCAGCTTTAGTAAGTATAGGGTTCTTAGGTAGCTCTGCAGACTTAGAAAATGTGCTTAGATAGCTACTTGCCTCAATGTGTGTTTGGAGTACTTCCCATGACAGTGATTTTCATGAAACCTGTGCCAGCAACAGAAATGTACTCATTTCTGTCTAGGCATGCCACAATTCTGCCTAAGTGAAAACTGACCAGGTGTTAGAAAGGAGACCTGCCTATGTCAGGAGCAGGCACTGAGTCTATGTCTGAAGTAACAGAGGTGGAGCTCTTTTTGTATAAAATAAAGGAACAGAAGTCTGCCTGGGTCAGAGCTGTGTTCCTCTGTACAGCAGAGATGGCCATTGACTCCTGATATTTGTAGAACTGATGCAGTGGCTTTCTGCAGATGAGTGTGGGTGTATGTTTGCATGCACTAACAATAAGCAATGGACCACTAATTTGTGTGTCAAAGAACAGTGTTTATGCCAAGATGGGGATGACTCCAGATCTCTGCCAAGTTTAGAGATTTGTTTCCAGAACATTGGAAGAGGTTGCTCAGAGAAGTTGCGAGGTCTCTGTCTCCCCCGAATCAGAGAGACCCTGGGCAACCTGCTTTAGCTGACCCTGTTTTGCACAGGGGCGGTGAACTAAACAATCTCCAGAGACCCCTTTCAACATCATCTATCCTGTAATTCTGTGATTCTATGCATTTGCCTTGGATATATGTTTCTTATAGAGCTTTGATTATCCTCCATCCACAGGGGATAGACGTCTGATACTTTGATCATTTGTGTGTTAGTGAAAGGCATGGAGCTCTTGTACACGTTTGTCATGGAGCTACATAGAAATGGATTTCACAGAGTAATGCAGAAATAAGGGGCTGAGGAAGAAACCAGGATCAGTGTATGGTGGTGTCATGGAATTGACTAAGACAAGAATGGAGCTCTTCCTGTTTAGAGATTTGTATAAAAGTGTCGGTATGAGGGTCTGTAATGCATTTCTGGCTTTGCCCAAAGAAGTGAGATGTTGCGGGTATTTGTTGCTATGTTACAATTATTGCACAGGTAAAGAATTACTATGGCAATCAAGATGCTTCAATTATAGGAAAGAAGCCCTGATTATGTTATTAGTCATCATAGACATTTCTTGTAGAAATTGTAATATGACTATTTGACAGATTATTTTCTGTATGCTGTGATACAAGAGGAGTTCTGACTATATAAAAAAATAGTAATGGAGTTCTGATTACTTTGAAGATGTGGATAGTTATATTCTTGTGCGGACAGTTGTCATGGACACATATACACTTGTTCCCTCCACTTCTACAAATGGCTAAAAACCAAGCAGAACTTTAATTTTCTGCCCTCCTAGAATAAGCTAAATCAGTGCCGTACAGACCTTACATCTAATCTATTATAGCTGTGCAACTGAAGACATTAGGTACTAGCTAGTAGTACTAAAAAACATGAAGACATATTATATATTCAGAAATGTATAGAATTAACTGAACACAAGGCATTGCTAATACCTTGAACCTGATTACGTATTTAAGATACTCACTGAGGAACTAGCCAATTAAAATAACCAGGCAGAAAAATTCATTATATAGAATGTAAGGAGCAGATTCAATATATAAGCATCATAGTTTATAATTTTTCTAATAGTAGGAGATTTTTTGCATTTTGGCTGTTGGACTGTCGGAGATCAGGGTATACAGTTCGCCAACCATAGGGAATGTGGAGACATTTAATATTATCAAAGAGCAAAAAAAAAAAACCCTGAAAATGTCAAATATAGATACTTAAGAAACTGCATGATAAATTCAGTCCTGAATCAAGGTCCATGACCAGACCAGGACTTTCAGAGAGCAACCATTGATCAACCAGTATTAATACAAACTAGGAAACAATGACGAAGAGTAGACAACCCTGTGGAACCCATCAGTGACAGCAGGAACAGCTGCCTGGAGATGGAAAATATGTTATCAACATCTACTGACCAACATTGATAGGCCATTCTTGAACTGCTATTTCTAAATATCGAGTTGTATTCCATCAATTTCTTCTGCTTTGAGCTGTTATTGCCTTACTCCATGCCCTAACTATCCGTTGTGGATTCCTTTTTGTTAACTAGGGATCTGGAAAAAAAAGTATTTAAACATTCCAGTTACAAAGTGATTGCCAGAAGTTGTTTAAACTTTCTGTACAAAGCCACACTGAAATGACAAGGGTAACTTAAAAAGTAGTTATATGTTACCTATGACTGCAACCAGAAAACATCATCATGAGAGTACTTATTTAAAAGACAAGACAAAGCATAATAATGGTAATTAATAAAGAATCTTGATGTCTAACAAAAATGTGTAGCTGGGATGTGCAGAAGGTGGAGCTGTTCCAATTCCAGTAACCTCTGCAGGTCCCCAGCCTCCCTCTGATGAATTACTGAATTAATGACTGAAAGTTTCCCCTACTAAATAAACCCAAAGTGTGTTCACCTCTACCTAACCAAAATATCACTCAGCAGTAAAAAAAGTTGAAAAGAGCAGCAAAGAGTCACACTTCACAGGAGAAAAAATTATTGACAAGCAAATTAGCGTGGCTATCTTTAAATCCTCTGTTTATGACCTTTTTCCTTTTGCATACAGATTGAAGACTATTTGCCAGCTGGGTTGCCTATAAATTGTATGTTCTTATACAGCTTTGTACATAGCTACTGATCACGTCTTGCAACAGCACTTCTTTCAGTGCCTTCTCATTGAACATCCTTCCCCAAACTCTCCAAGTGAACTAAACTGAACAGCATTTCAGTCAAAACTGTGTCTCTAACTAAGCGTTTCAGCAAAAGCCCACCACTGATTCTCCCCTGCTCAAAGGCAAATGTTGTGGTAAACCGCATGAGCAGTTGGATATCCAGTATGTTGTTTTCCAAAAGTGCACATGTGATTCTGAAATGGTGCTGAAGGCCATTGCGAGAGATACATAAACACTGAATATGAGGACAATTGCAGCAGCAAAGACAGAGTCCCTGTAAATCTCCTGGGCCATGGGACATTGGTATCTTGCAACCAGCGTGACAACAGTCTCCTCTTCAATCTTACATCCCACCTGGTAGTAAACTACAACTAGCATCCTCAGTCAGTAAAAAAAAAAAAAGTTTTATGTCTTAATTGCTCTGTCTTACCCACAGACATGGACCTTAGACATGGCCAGACAGAATCGCCATGCAAAGATAAACAGTTGTCTAAGCTGGAAAAATAGAGGAGAAAATTTTAATCACTTTATTAAGCTATACATTCAGACATAAAACCTCTTTGAGTACATAGGTTTCTTCTTGCATTTTTCCCAGTCTAGAACTGGACACAGATACTTCTTGTTGCAATTAGTGGACCTCAATTTATGAATATTCTACACTTCAATTTATTTAGTCATTGAAATCTATCCTGTAGTATTGATGCATTCATTACAGGAATGTTACTCAGCTATAGAAGTTGGAAACTTTGTCTATCCAATACTTCTTCTCTTTCCCAGTAGAATAGCTTTAAATTCATAGTGTCTGAAAAATATTCTTTAAAAAACAGTGCACTTTAAGTCCTTTACTAATACAGGAGTATGTTCATTGCAATAGCTTTAAAAAGAACAGTATTTTTTTTTAATTGAACACAAGTGACCCTACCTTAAGAAAAGGATAAAGCATTATATGCATTTTGAGGCACTCATATTTCAATAGCTAAAGGAACCAGAACTGAAATGCAAGGGAAATTAAAAATAGCTTATGATATATGTGTACTGCTTCACTGCTGGTCACCTTTTGTACAAATATAATCTCCATATGATTAAATCAAATCCACATTGGTCTAAAATCTATATAAATAGCTATAAAAGACAGTTACTGAAAAAGGCTATTTGCTTTAACACAATTCTTTATTTCAGACTTGTTAAAGGCATTGTAAAAAGCAGTACTTAGATAATTTTCATTTATAAGTAATTTATATGTGCAACCTGTTAGAAATAAAACTTTCTGATAGTGCCCATAAAAGTTGAATTAGTAACAGATAGCACTACACTAATGTCTGCAATTTAATATAGCTCCTTAATTGGATACTACCACAGCAGTGGACATTTTGAAAAACACAGAATTCAAATTAAGTTGGCAAAATTTCAACTCCATAAGCTCACTATTTAGATCAAGCAATCTGCATACCCATGTTAAGTCCAAAAGTCAAAGAACTTCCACTCTTAGAAGTGCCTTTAAATAAACATACTTTATCATAACCTTCTGTTTTTTTTAAACAGATTATTTTATTCTTTTGGAAATTTGTATTGTCAACATTAATGTGATAAAATTTAATTCTAATTAATGGATTAAATTTCAAACTAAGAATATAATGCTGGTCAAACGAGTTACATTGGTTTGTGTCTCAGTCTCCCTAAATAAGGTCTAAGCAATTGCATTTGTCTATTTTTGATATTTTGTGGTGAATTATTCACTTTCAAAGATAGGTAAAAACTCTGAAAAAGGGTTGTTTTTCAAACACTATTGATCTCTGTTATTAATGCAGTTAATTTCTGTAATGTAAGTGAAGGACTGAGACATCACTGAGTGTATAAAAGGTCTTAGGGAGAAATTCTGGACATAAAATGATGTTTTGGTAAAATATATTGATGTTTTAATCAGCAATAACAAAAAGAAGACAGAAATTACAGAACACTCAAGATTAGTGAAATAAATATTTCATTACACTTTAAAACAAATTTCAGTTTGAGCTGTACAATTCCACCCTCTGCTCTGTTTCATTGATGTAAAAATAACAATCTGTGCAAATGTTATATTTTGCTGAATAACTGTGTAAGGCTGACCAGTTCAAGTATAAACCTACATGGCACTGGCAGCAAGATGAGTAGGCTCATTAGGCAACTGAATAAATTCTTCCAAACTGTTGACTTCCATGATGCCTCTTATCAAGACTTTGGTAAAGGGAGTAGCAAATTGCAGTCAAAAGAAAAAGATGGCAAAGGCTTAGATTTAGGCCAAAATGAAACATAAGGAAGTATCATATGAAAATGAAACCATGAGTAGAGAAGTTGGGAAGTTTGTCAGGGAATAATGATCTGCTAGCTGTGTTAGAAAAGCTTGGAGGTTGAAGAACTCTGGTGACCATATTAAATTGTAAAAGGCCTCTGCAAACAGCTGTTTCTAGGTGGGGTTTAACTGAAGGGAAAAATGAAGTGGGCTGGTCGACAATTTCTGAACATGAAAGAGCTATGACAAAAATCCCTATTTTTGTGATTGGCTTCTGGCTTCTTAATTTCCTTGATATTATAGCAATTTGAATAAACACAGTTGCCTAAATAAGAATTGTTCCTGCGATTGGAACTTACTTAATATTTTCCACTTAAATATACATTACTTTTTGTTAATCTTTAGACGTTTCCATTTCTTTAACATCCATAACAATTAAAATTGTCTAAGTTTCTGCCCATTTCATTTAAAGTGAAAAACACACAGCGAAAAGGTTCTGTCTGGAATGTCTTTTGACTGAAAGTGGTTTTGGTGCTGTCCTTTCGCTTTAGTGATCTACCCACTGAAAAAGGGTCTGCCTGGTAAAGATCAGGATTTCATCCATTGACACCTGGGTACCGAAACCACCACAGGTTCATACAAACCTATCTTGGTAGCACAACATGGGAATTCCTGTGACAGTTGATGGGACTTTTAGAACAAACTGTAAAAATGAGAATCAAGGAAAATGCAATGAAGTGGGTAAAATATATAATACCAGATTGCCTTATTTAAATTAGATCATTGATTTTGCACTGATGTTCAGCTATTTGAATTTCATTTGTAAATATTTTATCTTTTTGAGAAGAGCAGAGGCATACTTTTTGATTCACAACTTTTCATAGAATTATTTCAGACATATCAGCTTTATTATAGAAGATTACTTAACTGCTTTTAAAACTGTCACACTGAAAGAATTTATACAATTTCCTTGTACATTCAGGAAGCTTACAGTATAAATAAACAGTTAGAACTTTTATTTTAAGACACATCATCACAGTGACAGATTAAGCTCATGACAAAAAGTTCTTTGTGTTGTAGGTTTTGCTGTAGAATGCTTTATTTTGGTAGTCTAGATGCAGTACACACGCATCTATGCATAAGGATTTAAGTTCTTCAAACATCTAGGGCCTGGTCCAGTGCACACTGAAGCTCATAGAAGCAATGGATTTCGGTGGTGAACTCAAACTCAGTTAAGAGGTCAAGTAAATCTTTGGTCAAGTAATCTTATCCTCTAAATAATTTGGACCAGCAAAATACTGGAACTCTTTAGGAATGTGAAGAGTCAGTTCTATTTCCTTGAAAATTACAAGGTGAGTAGACATCACTGTGAGCTTTCTAAAGATGAATGGTTTTCAAAACAGCTATTCCAGAGTGCCAAGTGGAATTTAAAGCTGTCCTTCCCAGAAACCACGGGTGCCTTAAGGCTAGAAAGATTTTAAAAAATCAAGTGTGTACTTTCATAGCAACGGATTTCACGTTGAAATCATGTATACCAGAAGTTTTCATCTTCAAAGCATTTTTCAAATGTGAGCTAGTTAACACTTGTGGTGTTATGCTGAAATGGATAAGTCGAAAATTCAGCTTTATTTAAGAATGGGAATATAAGGAAGAGAACTGATCCACCCAAGTCAAAATGTCCATCTGTGAAAGAAATAGTCTAACTATATGTAAATTCAGACTAGGCTATCACAGTGGTGCTTAATAGACTTAAAACATCTTAGTTTATCTTGAAATCATCAACTAGCAATACAGGAAAAGTTTTCAGCATCTGAGTCTACAGTAGAAGAAACATGTTTTCAATCTGTATTTTCAGTTTTAACAATTTCCTGATAATGACTGTACATTTTGTCATTTCTCAGTGAGCTTTGAGGGCTCACCACATCTCAGAAAACGTGCAATGTTTTGCAAGGTCAAACCCTTCAGGAGGAGATTTATTAATGCAGATCACTGACCAATCACTCAAAGAGATCTTTTAAAAGTACTGATTGGGTTAGATGAAAAAGTAGTAAATGAACATGATATGGAGTTTGTAGAAGATGAACTTGTGAGTGAGAGACACTAGCAATAAAACTGTAATATTTTATGGAACCAGTGGGAAATATGTGAGTGAGATCTCAGCCTTATTAAAATCAATGAGGATTTCTTCCTTTGACTTAAGTTTCACCCTGAGAAGACACGTACAGCAACATTTTTCTTGTTTTATTTAACCAAGAAGAAAAATGTAGGTATATACATTTCTTATTAATTTTTTAAGCTGGAAAAATTATATTGCTAAATGTCTCTTTCAGTAAAATAAGACATTTACAATTTGTTAAATAATTGCATTGTACAAGATAAGGATGAAGAATCATTCAGGGAGATTAACACAGTTGGAGATTTTACCTCTGATGGTGTTTCAGTAGATTAAATAATTAACATATAGAAGGAGGGTTTGCGCTGGGTTGCTTAAAGGAAACGTGTTGGCCTTGATTTTGGTCTAATCTGAAAGGATTTGAATTTTTCACACACAATTTGGAAAATTTCTATAAAGAAGCACATTTCATCTCATAGTTGAGAAAGTGAGAAACCTGTGAGCATGGCAAATAACAACAATAGAAAAACATATATATCTAGGCTAAAGTAGAAATATTATTTGTTTTGTTGTAGATCTTACCATGTTAATATAAAATACTATATATATATAAAATACTAGGTATTGTCCATGGTCATAACAAAAAAAGAATATCCCCTTTCATAGAGACCTTTCAGTGTTTTTTTAATTGCTTTTCCTTCTGACTTTATGGATTGTAATGTATTATTTAGCGCCTCTACATATGCCTCATTGCAGTAATTACATGGAACTGACATAACTGTAGACACAATTTCTTAGAATTCAGATTATCGTCTCCTAGATCACTTCTCAGAAGTCAGGTACTGTTCCCCATGAGTGATTAAAATAGATGAAAAGAGGCATGCCTATAATGACTGCGACAAAAGATGTAGCATTCTGGACACTTTAACCACATTGCCATGGGAAGCCATTTTAAAGAGAGGAAAAAAAAATTCTAAATTGTCACATATAGAGTATATGTAAATATCAAGCTGCACTTCAAAAGGTAAAAAGGAAAAAAAAATCACAACATTATGCTTAACATTTTTCCGAAGAGTGGATTTAACAAGGGTCTCAGGGGAAGGATTTTAGGATCTGTGAAAAATGATGGTCATGCTTTGAATGCCTGTGACAGTTGGGTCCTGTTCTCATTTATGAAATATTTTTTTTATATGATGAAATTGAAATAGAGATGTGGGGGCAGGGTGTGGGAAAGAGAAAGATGAAGAGCAGAAGGGACTTCAGAACAGAAGGGATGGCAGCATACAAAGCATATAAAAAGTGTATAAACTGGGTAGCACTCAGGTCCTTATGCCAATCCTGAAATAGGAAACATGAAATTTCCCTTTGCTACCCAGGTGCTGGGGCAAAACAAGAAATAACAAAATTAATAAAAATTGTTCCTTTGAAAAAGATTCCACTGTCCTTAGGGAATTACACCTTCTGTAACGTCCAAGAAACTGTGTGGTACATAAAAGAGGAAATTGCTTAATACAGTTTTCATTAAAATCAATGCAGAGGAAGTCTTAATATGCAAAATACAGACCTGTCATCTAGCAATCATAGTTTAATAATTTACTTTATATTTGCTGTGCCACTATAGCTACCTATGTCTGGACATTTGACCCATGACAAATGCAAGGAAATATAATTCCTCCCAGCCTATAATGAAAGAGGTCTTGTAACCTTGCCTTTGCAGTAGGCCTGAGGCATATACAAAGACAGCTATCCCAGCAATGTGAAATTTCCCTACTACACTGCTGTAGTAATTTCATTGTGAAGCGGAGCCTTTAAACAAGTCTTCTGCAAAATGTAGCATCTTCTTTGCCTTTCAAAAGTTTATTTCTCTTGCCCCATAAGCAGAAATGTAGACTATCTGACTCCCCCTAGAAGAGCAATGGAAAGAGATACAGAGATATCAGAAAGAGAAAGATTAAATATAAATGTAAAATTATCAAAAGGTAGACATCTTTCCTGATGATTGTAGCCTGAACTGACTTCATCAGTCAGCTCTAAGAAACTTTGAACACTCTTTCATGCCTTGGTCTTGAGTATCACTGTCCTTGAGAGCTATCTTACCACAGATAAGCTTGTGGTGGACAGAGGAGGATGGGTTCTCCAGAACTCTATGTGCTTTTAAAGACTCAAAATTCAAGTTTCTTCATTCCCTACATTCATGAGATTGGGGTTATCACTATTGGGTTTAATTTCTTTCCTAAGTATACCATTTCTTCTATCGAAGAAAAAAGAGTTTTTTGAAGATGTTACCTCTTTGTAATTATATTAAGATTGCTGAAATTGGTTACCATGCCCCCATAGTGTCTTGTAGTAAGACCATGAAACGGTTCAGATGTTGTGTATTATGGCTAGAGAGTTCCAGTATTCCTCTTAAACTGATACTTTAATTCATAGAACTAAATTTATTCTAATCTAAATTCGGATACGCTTTGGGCTGAGAACGGGATTTCTACACCACAGCTTGGAGGATCTGGATTCAAAAAATCATCTAATCTCTTGAGGCTAGATTCACAGTAGGAATTAAGGTTTAGCATTCCAAAGTCTAAGTTTAAGACATCCTGTTGCTTAGGGCTTTTCTTAACCCCAAGTATTAGGGCTGGATCTAACACAGAATGTAGAGCATTTAAAACATACCTTCAGGCAAGTGGTCCCTAAAGTGCACTTCAAACCCCTAAATTAGGCACTTAATTTTTTTATACTGTGCATGTTACAGAGATAGAATCCAAGGAATGGGATTTACTCAGTATGCTGATTGCAGACTCTATCTAAGCTAACCTTTAAAAAAAAATGCTGAGAAATATATCAAAGGAATATGTGGTAGAAGTGGGATGTAGATCTAAATATTCACTAGAAGATGGTGAGAAAAGGAAGGGAGTGAAAACTTCTGATAGACTTTGGTAGTATGATAGTTTACCAAGCAGTAGAAGTGCTACGTCTGAGTCCCTGTGCCAATTATTTATGGACATTGTTTAAGTAATTCTAAGATACCTTGGTGTTTAAATTGTTCTTCTTTTCAATTCATTTTTATGCCTGAAAAAGTTGAAAAAATAGACAAATATCTGGCTACACCAAAGAAGGCTGGAAGAGAGATTTATGTATTTGAAAGCTCATCTGTTTTATCTAGCTATGTCAATAGTCTAATAAAAGAGACTTCTTTTATTACAAATCTAGCATATTTATATCACTAGACCATCATGGTTACAGCAGCTCTAAAAAGTTGAAGAAATAGTTGTTCTTAATAAACATAGTCAACTTCCAGAATTTCTTATTTTGCAGAACATAATTCCAGAATTTATGCCATATACCAGATAAATTTCGTAAGATGCTCAACACCTTGGAAAAACTATCAATTCAGATTTCTTCAGCCTGACCCGCTCAGAGAGGGGTATCAGACATAAGTTATTGTAATACTACTTAAGCTTCTACATGGCTGCATTCTCCCACGCGTTTCAGCTCTCTTACCCATCTACTTAGTGCTTGCATTACCTTTGCATTGACTATTTTTTCTAGGAAAAAATGACTTGAGTCGTGATATTGGATCTGGCTGGGATGGAGTTAATTTTCTTCGTAGCTACCTGTATGCTGTTGTGTTTTCGATTTGTAACTAGACCAGTCTTAATAACATACCAGTGTTGGCTATTACTGAACAGTGCTGGCACAGTACAGAGGTTTTGTTTTTCTTATGCTGTCCCTGGGGTGAGTAAGCTGGTCGTGAACAGAAAGCTGGGAGAGGACACAGCCAGTACAGCTGACCCAAACTAACCAAAGGGATATGGTCATACTCTATAACATCCTACTCAGTAGTGAAAGCCCAGGGAAAGAAGGAGGTAGCAGGAATGTTTGTGGTTATGGTGTTTGTTTTCCCAAGCAACTGTTAAGTGTGCTGAGGCCTTGCTTTCCAGGAAGTGGCTGGACATCTGCCTGACAATGGCAAATACTAAAAAAAGTCCTCTTTTTGCTTTGCTTGTGCACACAGCTTTGCTTCACTTATAAAATTATCTTTATCTTGACCCATGAGTTTTCAGTTTTTGCTCTCCCACTTCTCTTCACCGTCCTGGTGATGGGGAAATGAGCTGCTGGCCAGGGTCAATCCACCAGTCATTCTTTAAAATACTACCCAATAATAAAGAACTAAGGCATGCTTCCATTCAATGTTAACTACATATGAACTAGAAGAAAAAAATCATGTCTGTATAAAAAACCTCTCAAAATCACTGGTAAAAGCACATAATCTAACACTGAAGATAAGATTCTATTAGGCAATAGGTAACTTTTCCTGCAGGAAAGAAAAAACCTGCTAGAGGATAATATAATGTTATGCAAATTCTACAGGACTTTGATATGTTCTAAACACAATGGATGAATCAGGTTGTTTAATCATTTGAGGACTTTATTGACTAAGGCATAAAGGCAAGTCGGACACTTCTGGAGGAAAGTGACCAATTTATTTGTACAGGTCTGTCACATACTGCACTCTTTGCTTGTGTTTATCTCCTGCTGTTACAGACCCATAAATGATTACCACCTGTGTACTGACAAAAACACTAGTCATATACTTGGATTAGCTAAACAAATATAATCTAAAAGGTATTTTTCGTTTTTGTGTTTGACTACATGAATAAATCCAAAATGTACAAGGACTTTCCCAAGGTATTTAAATCATGGCATTTGTCCTTTCTATAGATATCTATCTCCAGAGGGTGATTCATCACATCTTAAAATGACCATCTAGGATTGGCGGGCTAAACAGCCCTCTAAAAATGTGGGACTACCTATTCCTCTCTAGTGACTGTAGGGGAGACTCTTAAAGGAGGAAAATTCCTTCAGCAGGTAGACAGACTCCTGCTTAGAAACCGGCCTCTGCTTTGGTAGTTTGAAAAACTTAGTGGTATAGCATAGGTCTCTAAATGAGTTTCTCTGAACAGATTATTTGAATAATGCTTTGAATGTCTCTCCTAACTCTCTCCCATACAGGTATAGGAATGCTTTCCTTACCAATCAGCTCCAACAGGAGACAGAAAGACATTCTGGAAGAGGCTCTCCTCTGAAGAACAGAAGTGAAGAAGGACTAAGGGTAGGCCTATTCCAGCCAGCTTTCTAAAGCACTGTTGAACTGCTTCAGAAAGAAGACTTTAATATTTTCTGTCACAAAGCTGCTTTTATCAGATCACTGAAAACAAACCTCATTTTCCACTTTGTGAATGCGGCTGTTCTGTGGGTCCCTCGTTAGTATCAATGAGGCAGGAAACAGGGGGATCTCAAAGTTTTGTTTTTCCTGCCTCTGGCCACATGAAAAAAAAAAAGTTTCAGCCACTGGAGTGTGACTTTCCTCTTTATGTTTTCCTACAGATTTCATAAAGAACTAACAGATGTGGTCAGAAAAAAAAAACCAAGCAGCTCCTGAAGCTACTAGTTCTGAGAGTCATGTTGCCAGAAGTAATGCCTCTAGCATGCAGCCAAGTTATGCAGAGACAAGTTAAATCTTAAATGAGTTGATCTCCCCTGTCAGACTCCTGTCTCCCCCAGTTATCTATTGTGTGTCTTTAAGATTAGTAGCTTTCTCATGCAGTGATCACTTCCAATTTATGATAATAAAACACTCAGCAAACTAAGGTCCCTTTTCCTGTTGTAAATAATTCCTGCGGGAACCATTTCAAAATTTGCTAAAGGACCATCCTCAATCTGAGATTGCTGCTCCATCAGCATCAAAACTTCCTCTGGGAATTTGAGGATTTTGCTGAAATATGGGTTGAAATTAAAAGGTAATAAATGTTTCAAAAACAGCAACAAAGTTTCATTTCTCTTATTGAAACTGAGCATTTTGATTTTTCATTTCTTCATATTAAAACCATGGGTTTTTCTTCCACATTATAAATTAGACAATCATAGGATCACAGGATAATGCAGATTAGAAGGGACATCAGGAGGTATCTAGTACAATCTTTTGCTCCAACCAGGGTCCCCAAGCCATCTGACCAGGCTTTTCAGGGCTTCATATAGTCAAGGCCTAAAAACCTCCAGGGATGAAGGCTGCACAGCCTCTCTGGGCAGTCAATGCCAGTGCTCAACTGTCCTCATGGGCAAAAAGTTTCTCCAGTCTGAACCTCTGTTGCTTCTATTTCTACCCATTGTCTCTTGTCCCTCAATGCGCTGCTGTGAAGAGCTCAGCTACAGCTACAGCTCCCCAGTAACTTCCCCTTGGTCACTGTGGGCTGCTGTTGGGTCCCCTCAAAACTATCTCTGCTCCAGGCTGAACAAGTCCAGCTCCCCCAGCCTCTCCTCACAGGACAAGTACTCCAGCCCCCATCATCTTCGTGGCCTCCACTGAAGTCTCTCCAATTCACCATTGTCTTCCTTATAGTATGGAGCCCTAAACTGGGCACTGTCTCTATGATCTAACAAGTGGTGACTAGAGGAGGATATTCCCTTCCCTGGATCTTGTGGCTATGCCTTGTTCATACAGCCCAGGGTGGTGTTAACCTTTCTGCTTCCAGGGCAACCTATGGGCCCATGCTCAGCTCTGGTGCCCAGCAGGACCCCCAAGGACTTTCCTGCAGAGCTGCTTCCCAGGCAGGCAGTGCCCAGTCTGTGCTGTTGCAGGAGCTTTGCATTTGTCTTCATTGAATTTCTTTAGTTTCCTGCTGGCTCACTCCTCTAGCATGTCTTCGATGCCTTTGAATGGCAGTGGAGCCCTAGAGCCCATCTACTAGTCCCCGCTGCACAGTGCCATTTGCAAACTTGATGAGAATGCACTCTGTCATCTTCTTCTGGTCCCTGACAAAGATATTAAATGGAACAGTCCCACAACAGAGCCCTGTGGTACTGCCCTTGTTACAGGGCTCCAGGTAGAGAACGTCCCATTAATCACCACCCTCTGAACATGATTATCCAATGATTTTTCTACCCACCTGGTTGTCCACCCATTCAGACTGTAAATGCACAACTTGGAAACAAGAATATTGTGGGATACAGTGTCAAATCATCTTCTCCTTCATTTTCCCAGACATCATAGTATATGTTTCTCAAGACAAAAGCAGAAGAGATTTTGACTTTGTTAAAGAACATTATTTTGAATGGTTCGAAATGTTTCTGTCTTTAAATTTCATGGGAAACTCTGACAATTTTTGGACACTAAATTGGAGCCAAACCAATTTGCATCTGGAAGAAAAATTCTATGTTTCAACCAGACATATTTAATACTGCATGGGGAAGATGTATCTGCTGGTTTGTGGGACAGTTCTTATTGTCCAGGCAAGGCATCCTGGGAAATCTTTATTTATACAATGCCTCATCAACACAGTCCAAACTGTAGCATTATTACTGGTATTGGAGTTTTATTCATAGCAATGAATGGCTTGGTTCATTTTACTGTTCTAACTTTTCTTTTCCTTTCTGAATTGCTGCCATTCTCAGTAAGATTTGGCACATCCAGGCTCTGACCACTAATTTCCTCTGCATTATAGATGAGGCAATAAATGGCAGGACTATAAAGTACTTAGAATGTTACTCCCTATGCCTTTCCATGTAATTTATTTACCATTTTACAGTGGGGTGGCAGATGCTCAAGCACTCATACTGTGTGCCTTACATGACTGCATGATAAGGCATAATTGTTATTTAGTAACCCTGCCGAGACCTGGCCTCTTCTTTGCAGAGCCAAGGCCTTTGCTTTGAAAGGTCTAACAGAAGCACAAAAGTCCTTACAAGGAACATAGCTGAGGCTGGTGCTCTAAAAAGAGTACTAGCCCTTAGCTAGATGGACAGTGGTTTATGACATGAAGCATTGATTATTAGCATTACTGAAACTTTTCATCAAGCACCTTAATGATTTTAAAGGTATATAAAATCCTAGAGACTTCAGGGTAAATTGATATGTTTTAAATAACTGTGAACTAGGTAATTGTGTTAGCTATTCAATATAAGGAGGAAGAGCTGAAGTAGTTGTGCATACCTGAAGGTGAGGCCATGTCCACCCATAATCAAATGTTTGAAATTGCACAACCAAAAACTGGTGGGAAAAACAAAGCAAATATACTCCAAGGTTGTACAGAACCTCAGGGCTGCCCTAGGACAGGCACTGGGCCAAGAACTTCTCCATTGTGCACTTTCATTTAAATCTGGCTTTTGCTTCTTTATTTCATCAGCCACTAAATATTTAAATAATCTTTGGGCATAAGTACAGCAGGCAATGGAGCACAGCTCAGAGAAAACTGGTTGCAGAACTAGAAGCAGTAAAAGCACATCAGTGGAGCACTGATGTTATTTAGCCTTGCTGAGGGCCAGAGCTGGATTACAGCTCAACGTTAGCTTGGCTGGATCTCTCTGAGGCCACAGGCTTTCCCCTCTGCCCTCTCTGCCTTGTATTCTTGTCGAAGAACCCTCCTTCCCATGCAAGTTCAGGGATATGTGGCAGTGTGCACAGTACATCCAGTACACAGCATCCTTTTTAACCAATTTATTACATTGTGGGAGCTGTTGTTTATCACTGGCCACTGCTGGCCTCTTGTTTGTAATTCACGGGTGGCAGAGCTGATGGATGGGTGAACTCCTTATTTCTCTGACGGATCTTAGTTCTACAAAGGTCAAGGCATAGTCTTTTTGTAAGCTCATATCACTTTACCTGCACTGGATAAAAGTAGATTGTAGAATGATTGAAATGCTGATTTGCCATCAAGCCATTTAACTTTTGAAGGTACTGACTGGTTATTTAGTTCCTTCAAGTAAACAAATGGATCCTGTTAGGGAACACAAATATCCCCACCCCTCAGGCATTCTTATCAGGGGGAAAAAAATATGTTTGACTCTTATTAGAGTTCAAGCTCTTTAATAAGCATGTTCATGGGACACCAAGGACACTAGTTCTGTCCAAGCCCTGTGTTAGGAAATTTAGTGCTGTCTCTCCATGCATTAAGGACAAATTTGATGAAAGCCCTGGTGAGTTCTGCTCATCAGTCCTAGTGGGTCTGCAAAGGAATTTTACTCTTAGAAGTCAGGAATGTAGCTTTGCACGGTAGTGATATGCTCTGCTGATTTTTTGTATTCCTCTGGTAATTTCCTTCCTAACAATGTTTACTTCCTTCTGAAGTTGAAGGCTTTGGGGAATTTTCTGAAACTGTCAAATCCCATTCCTTTGTCAGTAGCATTTGCTGCTACAACAGATAAACTTTGTTTATCCATTGCTCCAAAACATGTTTATTTCAGTTTTATCTGTTTGGACTACATATTTAATTTATTAGCCCAGATACTTAATTAATATAAATCCTTTTGTAGCTAGATTAATTGTTAATTTCTTCTTCTCCAATCCCTGCCAATTTAACACTGTCTGGATAATCTTGCTTTCACTTCCAAACTACTGACAAATATGTTGAGGGCTGGCAATTCCACACTTAGCAGAACTGAGTAAAGAAAAAGAATAACCCAAAACATTTTTCTTGCAGGAATCCCAAGTTACTCCCTTGGAAATAAACTTTGCAAGGATGATTTTTCTTCTTTTGAGACTAAACTGACTGAAACTGTATTTCTTACATTTTTAAACACTTTTGCCTCCTGGAAAATAATAAGGAAGTATTTACCTGTTTTTACATGCCTCATAGACTTTCTATAGAAAAGAGAAAAGAAAAAATAAAAAGAAGAGAAAAAGAAGAGAAAAAGAAAAGAAAAAGAAAAGAAAAAAGAGAAAAGGGAAAAGAGAAAATGAAAAGGAAAAGCAAAGAAAAAGAAAAACAGAAAAACAGAAAAAGAGACCAAAATTTTATATACTCAAATTATATTTTCCCAGTGTAGATGCAACCAGAGATTCTACAGAAACATTTTATACTTGTTAAAGACATATGTATCTGGAACAACCAGGAAGTCATATACTTTGCATTTGTTACAAGATATCTTTCACATCAGACATCACAAGGTATTTTATGAATAAATGATAAAACTATTTTAGAATACAGAAAAACGTGAAACTTGAGAAACTCATTTGGTTTAAATAATCAAACTGAAGAATATGTACCAGCCTTTAACAAAAAGACCATAGCGTTGTTTAATGGGATAGTAAAGATTTCCATAAACCATATGCAAAGCAGTTAATGGTTTAGTCAACATAGGAACATCTTGACCTCTAGAAAAGCCTGCAATCTTGTAATTAGTGATCTAATCATCTTGGAAAATGAAAGATGTGGATTTGACTCCTTCTGAGCCTACAGAGGGGCTGAGTTTGGTTCTCTGGCCTCTTGTACAAGTGACACATATAGAGGTCTTTGTGAATGTGACAGGTCTTCAACTTCCTTTAAAACAAATCAACACCGTTTTAGAGAAAGGACTTAACCAAATGGCCTGTTTCGGACACCTAGGCTTCTTGTCGTTATCTGAATTACAGCTAAGCCTAAAGGCTATATGCAATCAACTATAAAGGGATGGAGTTTCAGAGACAACTTTGTCCTCAGCATTCCCTGTCGGAAACATGGTCTAAATAACATTGACTCTGCCTGACGGACCACAGACCCAGCACAGTAGGTTGTTTCACTTTTTCTGGGAGATAAAAGAGGTGGGTTAGAAACTTTTCCATCAGCATCACAAGAAGATTGCCCACCACCTAGGTAATGCTTTTACGGTTTTTTATACCATCGTCAGAGTTGCTTTATTCCACAGTGTGAGGCAAGAGCATCAGAGCCCAGGCCTGTCCCGACAATGACTATTCATTTAACATTAAGAAAGGTGCTACTCATATTTCATGGTGTTATTGCAAAGTATATTTGCTGAAATAACTGGCAGTAATCCAGGTGTTCACAACGGCAAGTTAGACCAAAAGTGACTGTCATCTATCATTCTTTATGACCCTGGGTTGTTTTTAAATTGTTTTGATGATGTAGGCCTGATTAAGCAATTTAATGAATGTGATCAAGCATTTCTTTTTTGCAGAAGTTAGCGGTTGTACTAGAGTTGTTTCCTGTTTTGAATATTAATTCTGCCTAATTTTTAGTGTCTAACTTAGGGGCCCAAACTAGGAGACTGCCTCCTCTGAGCACCCTTTATCATTAATGGGAAAAAAGTAGTTGGGTCATCCTGGATTAATTCATTGTAACTAGGGCACTTTGATTGCTGGATTCTCCATCTTTTGAATGGAGAGAGCGAGAGCCAGGCTGTGCCTTCAGCAGGTGCTCTCCCTCTGGAGGTGTCAACCTCCCTCTACTGAAGTACAAAAGCAGCTGGAGGGGACTAGCCTCTGAAGACAAGCACCACAATTTGACTTTCCTTAAGTTAGTCTATGTGATTGAATCTATTCATGTGTGAGTTTTATTTTCATTTGGACTTTTTATACAACTTTCTTTTATTTATTCTGAAGTGGTTCACTGGGAAAACTTTTATTTACGTGTTGTTTTGAATACTCTGCTTTCTTAAAGCCTGCCCACCAAGGGCCCCACACATTTACCTATGCCAATAACATAGCTAGAGGTTCAAAGAGAGGGGTCAGAGTGTCTCTGACTGAGAAGTCCTGGGAGTGACATCCTGAACATTAATCCTGGGCACAATCAAGATAACTTGTTAAAATTTAGCACAGAGCTAAATGAAGAGGACTATGACTTCTCTGTCACTGTTAGAGATTGCTGTTCTTCACATAAATTGTCTTTGTCACAGAGTATTTCTGAAGTGCAGTTGGAATACACTTACAATTGGATGCAATTACCTCAGAAGTCAGATACTTAACAAATATTTCCCTCGGGAAGATACTCTGAAACTTACCTGTTTACAATAAGAAACTAGACCCTAATTCTCTCCATCCTTACACACATACTCACTTACATCTAGGTTAACACTCCAGTCCTTTTCATATCTATTCAATGTCATTTTAACAGTTTAGGCTGTTGATGCAGAGTCTTTATAGTCCCATTAAAATCCTAAAACTCTAGCCTTGATAGACTGGAATTCCTTAACAGCCTGAGTTTTGGGACAAAGCCTTCATTTCTGCTTGCAGCTGGTACAACTTGGACAGATTCTTCAGTCATTATGGTGCATGGAAATGTATTCAGGATAGACGTGAGGAGCTGTGCGGCTGTGTGGTTGCTGCCCTCATCAGATTCCCAGTAGTGGTTTCCATACTAAGTCGTGTTCATGGGCAGCCTCTATCCTTCAGTCTGCTGCAGCCACCCACCAAACTTATCCCAGCTCTGTTTCATTTTCAGGGACAAATATGGAATAAAAGTTAAGTAAGTGTAAGTGATGTCATCTTCCTTCATAGTTGTGGGAGCATTTCTGCTCAACAACTCAATTCAGATATGTTGCCTCCAAGATCAGTGAATGCCGTTATGTTTGGGGCATAGAGGTGATCATCACTTAAAGAGCTGTCCAGAAAGGGAAATTATTTTACTGCTTTGGAAAAATCTTCAGTATGCAACATTTTTCCTTTCAATTCTCCCTCTCTGTCTTTAGCTTTATCTCTGTGTCTGCCTCTGCCTCTGTCTTTATGTCTTTGTCTCTTTACATCTCTCAAGAAAATATATAGAAATTCATGTATGTTTGCCAGCTGATAATTAAAAGAAGATTCTAGTTCAGGTGTTGCCATGCTACCAAAATATTTAATTATTTTTTAAATTCTCTCATACAAATTTTTTAAAAATGGTCTATACATTATTGTGGCATTTTGCTACTAAGACTTTCTTTTTTCATTTTCAAAAATATTAAACAAGACATTTGAACATATTTTTTTTACTGGAGATATTTATCAAGACCAAATAGTTCTGTCAAAAAATATTGCATTCAATGAAATGACATTTTTCTACCAGAAAAACTTTCTTCAAAATATCACCAGTAGTTCTAGAGGTTTTTGCAAGAAAATGTTGTAGTAGGCCCTGCTAGGGTGGTAGTGGTGCACCCCAGTAAGTCTTCCAGAATTTCTGCATGACTACAAATGTGACAAGGTTACCAATTCCTAGTGCACCAGTCCTAGAGGATCTGAGATTACAACCCAGCTACTGGCATTGAGGATGACACTTTTTGATCTAGCTCTTTTTTCTTGTATAAATAATAAACTGTATTTTTTTTTATGTTTGTTTACTGAGATAAGAGGCTGCTGCATCAGTCTGTTGTCTGCAAATGGAAGAAATCTGTTTCTTCATATACATGCTATAAACATATTGTAGTTATTTTTTATAGATGAAGAATATCATGTGCCCACTTTCCCATTGCTGTAATTGCTTTATAAATATGATAACAAAGAATAGTTTTAGATCAAATAAGGAAAATATCTCTCTTTCCTGTACTTTCTGGTACAAATTGGAAGCAAGGAAGAAAAATTCATGTTACATGACAACTCTGGTCATAATGAGGACTGGCCTTGTATTATATCCTCGTCACTGGTATCTTGACTTAAGTTTAGTTTACAATTTTCATAACGCTTCCCCTTACCCATATCTTCCTTCCTTTTCTTCTTCCTTCCTTCTTTTCTTCTTCTTCTTTTGGAAATCACATTTCTATATTACAGTCTTGGGCTCCATCAGGCTCTTCCTAAGGCTTATTATTTCAGATCTTCTTTCTTTAACTTTTACCTCTCTTAATACTCAGGCAGAGTTTCAGCTTGTTTGATAATATATCACGCATACCATAAAGACATTGCATGCAAGTTTCCTGTTGGAGAGGTCAACAGTTCTAAAAGAGGATACATAACTGCTTGCAAACATATGTTGCACTGTGGAAGAAATGTTAAGGGGGACAACCAGAGGGGAGTAGATGCATGGTGTTTCAGAACTGCCTTGAAGAGCAGCTCTTCAGTGTACACTGAACATGCATGCTCTACATGCAAGTTTTTGGAAAAGGTAATAAAAGTGGTTAAATCCATTGTGATTGGAGAGTTTTTTCCCTTCACAGAAGGGAAAAGGGAAACATGCCGAGTTCTTTTTTATAGGAAGTGAACTTCTTTGCAGAAGTAATCAAGCTGAGGGCTGTGTGGTTCAAAGACAATTTTAGTCACTCATAAGGGGTATCCTCTGTAGTGACTGAGGGACAGTGAAGAATGAACCTCTTAATGCATGGTCATGGGGATCAAAGTAGACACAGTATAAAAATTTTAATGGTATCCAACTGATTAAAGAATCTACGTTTAATTAAAAAAAAAAATTCTTAGGTTACTAAGTACTGAGGTACACTGAGAGTAAAAGGGATGTAGAATCCTAAGTAACTTCTGGGCATTTGGACACTTTTTGATGTTAAAAATATATTTTATTCACAGTAAAGACCAAGGGAGTAGCTTTCATCTACCTTCTCCCATTGTGAATGTTAGGTCAATGGAGTTACGCTTTTATAAATGTAGTAGAATCAAGAGCATCTCTCTCCTGCATTTTCACCTGACATATATTTATTAAAATCTAGATTTCCTGATTTGTTTTAAGTT
This sequence comes from Theristicus caerulescens, assembly GCA_020745775.1. Taxonomy (NCBI): domain Eukaryota; kingdom Metazoa; phylum Chordata; class Aves; order Pelecaniformes; family Threskiornithidae; genus Theristicus; species Theristicus caerulescens. Next base: position 119,490,709 of record CM036559.1, on the reverse strand, counting down.
TTAGAAGCAGTGTGTTTTATGAGAGCTGAATCTGGTGTCATGCACATTCTCACCTCTATAACTCCTAGGATCTTTATAGTGTACCTGTCTTTCTTTAACACCTGATAGTGAACAGAGAAAAAATGAAAGCCACATCTAAATAAGGGGAATAGTGATCCTGAAATGTATTATTTCACAAAGGAAACATCCATTTGGGTGTTATAAGAAAATTTGGAGTATTTGAGTTCCAAGTGAAAATAAAGGTCTCTTTGCTTACACAATTGATTAGGTGAGGAGAAAAAATTATCTATAGTGTCCTAAGAAGGGACTAGCATTCTGGTTTCTTTTTTTTTAGGAGCAAAACAAGACTATATAATTCCTTAAATTTTCCAAGGGTTTAATAATCCAGACATGATTAAACTGTGGCCCAGGAAATGCTAGTGACTGAATCCAGTCCACAGAACTATATGAAATTCTTGGACTTCCAGTATTTTGTATTAATTTTTTTATGATATGTTATGTCATGGTCTACAAGAATACTGATGGTCAACAGTGGTCTGTTTCTGCAGAGGATGGGGACTGTTCTCAGCAATTTAAAGCCAGACATTTTGGCTGGCTATTGCTCCTACCAGAAGACCCATCTCTATATCCTTGTTTTACCCAATCAGGGTAGATAAGCAGTGACTGTACTGCATTCATTCATTTTGCTGTTCAGACACAGACATTCCTGACTTGTATTTGGATTTTGAACTGTTCTGATTAGTTTTTAAATTACTTTATGCCTTCAATGTGGTGCTCAATCACTGTGCTTCCAATAAGAGATTAAACAAAATCCTACAAGTCAACCTCGCTATCATTAGAAACACAAAATCATGATGTTAGGATGGATTTCAATCAGAAGAGAAGTCACTGCACAACATTTTTAGAAAAACAAAACATTCTGTGCTGTAAATAACATTCATATTCCCAAATAAATTATTAATAAGAGAGACTTCCTTTTTATATTACCAGTGGAGCTTAACCCTGGAGATTGTAGGCATTATTTTAAAAGGGAAGTAAGAGCTGTGAACAGCATCATACTGTTAAAGTGCACACTCTAGGCTAAGGAGCTCAAAGAGCCTCAAACATAAACCAGCAGTACTGAAATGTATTCAACTCTGTGAACTCCAACACACTGTCAAATTACTACAGCTTAGCAATTTATCATATACCAGGTTGCAAGTACCTGTCCTTATACGCATTACGACAAGTGCATAGTAATGCAGTTTACCTTCACCCTTTTTCATAGTTAGCTTACCTAACTTCAATGACCGCTCATTTGCCATGGACTGAGAGCATGCACAGAGAGTGTTAAAGCTGCTCAGTAATGTGACAAGCTGTGATGGATTTAATTATAAATTTGAGCTTTAGAAAAGAAGGTAGTAAACTGCAAAGCTACCCATATTAGCTGTGAAGGACATCCCTATCCATGAAGATGTATTTTTAAAAAAATTACTCTAGACCTTCAAATTGTACTTGATTTCCTAGTACAACATTATCCCCTCAGGTTTTGACTAGGACATAAACAGAGGTACTCAAATATCAGAAGAAACTTTATACCTGAATTCCAGATCTGATTTGCTTATCTGTTAAAAATCAGCTAATAAGCTTCCCTATGCTACAGAGTCCTACCTTTTCTGTGAGATGATCAGCAAAGTTCTGCAACTGCCTTTTCCTGACAACAATGGAGGATAATAAGGATGTTATTAGAACAATCCCTGAAGTCATAAATAGGAAAAAGCACAGAAGCTTGAAAAGATAGCAACATAAGCAATTGAAAACAGTATGTGGTGTGAACAGCCCACAAATGACAGACTGTAGAACTTTAAGCTGTGCTGAAAAAACAAAACTCAAACCAGGAGAAAGCACTCACTCTGCACATACGATATTTGGAAAGGCTTTCCAACATCAGAAAACAAAAAATCACACTGAGTTAAGACAAACAAATACTATTCTTGTCCATACTCTGCAACCACATTTATTTAGGTATGTTGGGGGTGTTGGTTGTTGAGAAACTCAACATGACCCGGCAATGTGCACTTGCAGGCCAGAAAGCCAACCATATCCTGGGTTGCATCAAAAGAAGCGTGGACAGCAGGGCGAGGGAGGTGATTCTCCCCCTCTACTCCGCTCTCGGGAGACCCCACCTGGAGTACTGCATCCAGCTCTGGAGTCCTCAGCACAGGAAAGACATGGACCTGTTGGAGCAAGTCCACAGGAGGGCCACAAAGATGATCCGTGGGCTGGAGCACCTCTGCTATGAGGACAGGCTGAGACAGTTGGGGTTGTTCAGCCTGGAGAAGAGAAGGCTCTAGGGAGACCTTATAGCAGCCTTCCAGTACCCGAAGGGGGCCTACAAGAAAGTTGGAGAGGGACTTTTTACAAGGGAGCATAGTGATAGGACAAGGGGTAATGGCTTTAAACTGAAAGAGGGTAGATTTAGATTGGATATAAGGAAGAAATTCTTCACTGTGAGGGTGGTGGGGCACTGGAACAGGTTGCCCAGAGAAGTTGTGGATGTCCCCTCCCTGGAAGTATTCAAGACCAGGTTGGATGTGGCTTTGAGGAACCTAGTGTAGTGGAAGGTGTCCCTGCCCATGGCAGGGGGGTTGGAATTAGATGATCTTTAAGGTCCCTTCCAACCCAATCCATTCTATGATTCTATGATTCTATGATTCTATATACATTTTATTGTGGTGGTACTGACTTCTATGGCAGACATTACGCTATGGTGGCCAGGTGTGTATTCAACAAAAAAATGTTGGGGGTTTATTTCCTCTCAAAGAAACAGAACTAGCATTCAGGAAGAAGTAGTCATTGGGGTTGGTAATGCAAGGTCCAAGGGCACAGTCAAGCATAGCATAACTCTAGATGTCACAAATAAATAATAATTAAACAAAAGGTGTATCTGGCCATAGGAGATGTTTTTACCTATGTGTCTGTCTGCTCACCAGCTAATGCTGAGGCAGGGGTAGAAAGTAGATCATATACTGCAAGAACTGTAGAAATATCTTCTGATGAAACAGTCTTTCATTGGAAAATATGAATTGGTTGAGTCTAAAATATTTCACTGAAAACCTCCTGAGCTTTAAGGGAGCAAACCTTCACCAAAAGCACAGTAAAGCCCCACATAACTCTGTCCAGATTCCTGGCATGTTAGTCCTAGTGTCACAGCTCTGGGACACCTAATGCACTAATGCTAACCATGCTGCCTGCATTCTCAGCATTGTTGGCTCTACCTGGCATTGTACCTGTTATGTTTGGGAGAACAAACCCGATTCTGTCAATAAATCCAGTTCTTGTCATGGAACATGGAAATGTCTGATTCCTAGCCTTGTGTCAGCCTGCCTGCAGGCTTTTCCTCAAAGTGTGGACCACGAGAGCACCTCGTGCCCTGTGTGATGCACACTGCCTCGCAGTGCAGGCTCAAGAGGATGATTTTCAGGACAGGCAGCTACTGCAGAAGACAGAGCCAGAAGCCCCGGGACCTGCAGCTCTACCCAGATCTCACCTCTGGCCCTGTGGAAGTGAAGCTCTGGAAAGACCAATGAGGCAACAGTAATTTGAGACAAACAGTCCCCAAGGAGATATGATTGCATCCCATGTAATGGTCCCATGAGATAGAGGGCTGACTTCTATGGAGAGGAAAACAGTTATCCCATCACATTCACACTTCTTTAACACCACATCTAGTTGCTCACCTCTAACTATATTCTGCAGCAGAACAAGAAAATGTCTGAATTCCCTAGAAAAGAAAAATAAAGCTAGTGGTTTTCCAGTCAGCTGCACTTGTCACACATTTTCTGTAGGGTAATAAGTATTCTTACATCTCAGATTCCATCTAACACTCCTAGAAATATACTTCACGGAGGTAAAATTCTTCTGGCAAACTTAAGTTACAGGCACAGCTCTGGCTTCATCTGGCTTTGTCTACACATGAGTTTTGTGCTGAGGTTGATTGATTTAGAAACAGATCAGGTTGAATAAATTCAATCCTATTATACTGAATCAAAAGGATTTTTATTTTCCAAAAGCAATCTACTCTCTACCCTTATCACAAGTTTAATATCACCAACTTCAGCTATTTAAAATAATGAGGTAGACATGTAGTATAAACTTATTTTCTAGGGTCCATCTATAGCTGATGGGAAGAGACGGACATTATCAGTTCTGCTTTTGTTAGGAACTGGTTTTTTTGTAGTATGAATCCATTCTGGTAGCCTTCACTCCTGTGTTATGGACAGCTTTGACTAGGTTAAATGACAAGCTTAGACTACTCAATTATTCTTTTAAACATCTTAGGGCTATCCTTAAGAACAGTCTTGTTCTCTTTGTTTTAAAATTTAATGTCTCATAGAATATTCATGATTTCATTGGACATTCAAGAAGCAAAGCAGTGTGCAGTACTAAGCAGACGACCATGTCGAGGAATCTGCTTCTGCTAAGCTCTTTCTAAGCCCTGCTGTGTAGACTGCTAGGGAACTTCCTCGGTGTGTCGTCTTTGCATTATTACTCTACTCAGGGCTGAGAACAATTCCTGGAGAATTTTCTGCTGAACACACAGCTGGAAAGACAATTTTCATGCTGTACAAGTTTGCTTTTCCAAGGTATTTCATTAATTTTTCTGTTGTTTCCTCCACTATCACCTCTCTGCAGCTTGTATCAATTATGTCAATTCACAAGCAAAGCTCTGCGCAGTTCCAAGCGGGACATGTGTTCTTACAAGAGATTTAGCGAAGGGTTTCTCTGATAGACTGCAGTCCCCTGTTAACATCACTGAGATTTAGATAGAGATATAGCAAGTGAATTATGAAAATGAATAAATTTGTTCAATAGCTTCCCTTTCATACTGAGGTATTACATCATTATGTTTACTTTTTGCTTGGAATTCTGTTGGAGCATGATTTTCCTGCAAGGGAGTATATTCTTCAGCAAGTTTTGTGGCCTGGGTATCTTTGAACCTCAGTAAGAGCTAAACAGTATATGATAAGAGCCCCTTTTGCCTTCATTTTTGGTGTTGTAAAAACAAAAAGAAATATAATGCATAACAGAATGAAGGTCTTTATTTTCTTTAAAGGTTCAGTACGGAGAGCTACATTACACATCACAGCACCAATAACGGCCAGGTCCTCAGGACTAAGCATTGCACACAATCTAAGACAATTACGCATGATAAAATGAAATACTTCTCATAGGCTATTTATACAACGTCTCCTTTATGTAATGGAAAGGGGACTCCTAAATGTTTGAAAGCTTTCCAAAAGCACACAAATTATTTTTTTCTGGGATTAGGTGAAGTATCAGGAAACCTCTCAATCAATAATTCAATTTGCCATTTATCAGAATTAATCCTTTTCTTAATGACTTTTCCCTCCTTGCACTGATAGTCCAGATAGTGCTGCAAGACTGCAAAGCAAAAGAAATATAAATGACAATGATGAAAATAATTCAGACTGACTGAAGGCAGAGCTATGGCTACTGTAATTATACTTACATACTCTTTCTTTGGTGTTAGTGGAGGAAGGGAGAGTATACCAGCAGTTACATTTCTGTAGAGTACAGTGGTATAGTGATCTTTTGCCAGGGCAGAAATGGTGGATAAAACAGAATTGTTGGTTCTGCATTAGATTCTTGAGAATTCTTACAGTTGAAGGTAAATCTATGTGCAAGGAAGGTTATAATCATGAGCTCAATTTTTGTGAGACTGAGTGGGATCTGGGTGCTTTGCCACATTGGAGCACTTCAGAGAAAATCTGTATATTGGGCAGCATTAGTCCTGGTTTCCTTAGGATCAGCTATTGGGTTCCGCATAGGGGTGAGCATAGTGGTAACGTGCTTCATATTACACATCTATAGATAATGGTGAGTTCTGGGTGACAACTGGGTGTGAGCACATATTAAGGGGTTTGGGTTTTTGCTTGGGTTTTTTGGGTTTTTTTTGAATCCTTAAAAAAGAGTAAAGTATCATCTACTTACATGGATCTAGACCATTGTTACCAAGAGTAAAAAAAGAATAATATGGGACAAAGAATTAATCTCTGGGTTCCCTAACAAGGGAGTACCATCTGGGAAACTTCGGTGGAACAGACAGACAGGAAAAAAAATCAAGAGAGATTTTTTAATTAATAGACCTTTACAATACTAGTTACTTCAAAAAAAAACAAAAAAAAAATGGAATCCTGCTTCTGTGGAGGCTCTTTGTGCCCTATCCACAGAGCTAGACACATTTTTTAATCAATAACAATTTGGTCCCAAAAATGAATTTTAGAGGGATATAAATTATTAATACATTTATGAGAAAAGGGATTTGAAATTTTGTAAATATACTTCATTTTAATATTTTGTTTTGGAAATAAGTGTCCAAACATGTCATTTTGACAGCTGTAATGCAATATTTTCTGTTTGTTTTGAAATGTCATTTTTCGTTTTTTAAACTGAAAGCAAAGAGTTTTTCAGTATTTCAGAGGCAAATGAATCAACCATTTCAGACTGATCCAGCAGCAATTTATTTTTGTTTATTTTATTTCAAAATGATGTGAATAAACTACATTCCCCCCACTCAGAATGATATATACACTGGATTTCTTTTTGGGCCAAGTCAATTTACTTTTTTTGTTGATATTTCAGCTACCAGAGTTCTCAGACGTGTCTGCAATTGGCTCAGGGTGCCCTCATTTTTCAAGGTCCCAGACCTGCAAAAAATCTAGATAAATTCCAGTGAAACACTGCCATCAGCTCAGCAGAAGTTAGCTGAACTCAAGTTGTTTTGAATTAAATACATTTGGCAGGCAAAACTATCATTTTCCCACCTTTGGGACTACTCTGAAACCAGTTGTTACAAGAGAGGGCTGCTTGTAGAGTGTTCTCACTTGCAGCAAGAGAGAAGACTAGCATGATTTTCTTTTTAGGATTAAGGGAACTGAAGTGTTGCTTAAAGTGTTGCACCCTTTTTCTCTGCCCTTTTTTATAGGTATGATGGAGCAACTTGGCCAAACAATATTTCATGGCTAAAAAATCAGCATCACAGGAATCATTAGTTAATTAAGCGTAGTGAGCTCTCTGACCCTGGCAGGAAACATGGCTATTTTTCATTAAAAGTGAAAAGTGGTCAATGTTCTTTGCGTGCTGTAGCATGGAGCCACTCCAAAAATGTAATTAAGCCTCAGTGGTACTTTTGTCAAATTTTGCCCATTTATGAGAACATGTTTTATGGAACTGTTTTTAGAAAAAGGAGTTCATCTCACTTGAATTAATGGACTTTTAGCCTTTTCAAACCCTAATGTATTTCCCCGATTGTGAACCAATCCTGCTTAAGTAATGTGAGTACTACAGAAATACAAACATATAATAGTGTAGATGTTTATGAGCTAAAATTTCATCAGATGCTAGATTTAACAGATATTGTATTAGCTAGCTGCCTGATAAATATGTTCCTCTGCTAAGTGTAAGAAATTACACAAAACAAATAATTTAATTTTTCAGTTTTACTGCTGATACTCTCCATCTTTATTTTAGTTCTCTCACATCTGAGACAGAAAAGAAGACATTAAAAGTAAAATGAAAATGGACTATAGAAACCTTGACTTAAACAGGAGTACCCACATCTGCTAAATATTAGGCACCTGGGAGTCTTGCAGTTAAAGTAAGAATGAGACTCAAGAGATCTTGCCTTAGTTTCTGTTTGCACCACACTCTTGTTCCATATGCCCAGCTTTCCCACTGCAACCCTTCTGCCAGATCTTGATTGGTAGCAAGAAGTTGATTCAAATTTGAGGAGATTACTCTTGGGAGAGTTATACTAAACGTCTTGGTGTTCTGCGAGCTATTTTTTCACACTCACAAATGTGAATGAAGTAGCTTAAAAAATAATATTTTAATTAAGGAAGTAAAGAAAACTCTGACAACACAGATTAACATGATAATGATAACCAATTCTTGAAGCATAATATGCTTTTTAAGGTGTCTTCTCTAAAGAAAATCTTATGCTTTATGCTACGCCTAATGCCACTTTTTGCCTTGCCGCTTGCTTCCGCAAGCCATGCCTTGCACCGCACTGGTACTTCACAAGCTGATGAAGGTAACTTTGGTAGCTTTACTTGCAGTTTTCAATTCTCAGCAGACCTGGTGTAGTGTTGCAAACTAACTGCAGCCTCTTTAGCTCACAAAAAATCTTAAGCAATTTCTTCTGTCTCTCATAAAGGTTGCATATGGTCCCCTGCCTTCTTACTCTCTTTTCCAGCCTTTAGCCTTTGTGCTTCAGTTCTGGAAGTAAAAGCCATCAGTTGTGTGATGACTCACCACAGGCACGTTCCGAGCTGTCTGGTACAATTCTGTGTTACCAACCTTTACCTTTGTTGTATTGAATTAACATCTTTTTACACCCAAGTGCCTCTTGGTTGTTACATCTCTCCATGTGCAAAGCAAATACGTTTTAGTTTGCTCATCAGTTCTTTTTATCTCTTCCTCCTTCACTCCACCCGATGTCAACACGATGACCTTCCCTTCCTGGACATCCCTCCCTCGAGATTGTTGGGTGAAGGCTTGTATGGGTTTTACTCTCTCTTTAGGCTTCAACATCAGCAGTGTACGTGCTTTTCTACCTTAATGTTCACTTGGGTGGCTAATCTGCCTAGATTTACCCTGGACATTTTGATTGTCAGCAAAACAGCTCAATTTTGCACAAAGTTGTTGGGTTTTACTTGTTCTTAATTGTTACGACCCAGTCTGATTGTCAGGCTCGGGGAAAGTTCGTAATGATCCCAAGGGTGAAATTAAGACACAAACGAGGTCATATGCCGCCAATCAGATGTTTTATTAGGTAAATATGGAAGAGTAAAGCGATAGGAAAGGCAGGAAATATTAGGAGGAAATTAAGCAAGCAATCAGAGAGGTAAGCAAAAGATAGTCACCACCCTGGATCCAACGGCATCCCGTTGGTCCTCAGTCTTCAGTTCTTCGGTGGTGGAAAGGCTTCTTCTTCTTTTAGTTCTTCAGAGGTGGAAAAGCTTCTTCTTCCATTTCTTTCTTCATCTCTTTCTTTCTTCCTTCCTACTTCTGGTTTCGTTGCACCATCTTTTATCCCATGTTGGAGAGGGAGTTTGCCCTCTCATTTCCATTTGGTTACCCAGAGCAACATCACGTATGCCACACATGCACATCTAGTCACAAAATACGTATTGCTGGTGGGCAAGTGGCCTGGCCTGGATATCAATTGGTCCCATTCTTGGTGGTGCCTGATAAGCCAAAGAATGGCCTGCTGCTTCAGCAAGTTTGCATGTTCCCTTGCAAGTTAATGGTACCTGATAAGCCAAAGAATGGCCTGCTGCTTCAGCAAGTTCGCACATTTCCTTGCAAGTTAATGGTACCTGATAAGCCAAAGAATGGCCTGCAGCTGGAGCAAGTTTGCACATCTCTTTGCAAGATAGTGGCACTTGATAAGCCAAAGAATGGTCCGCCCTTGGGCCTTATCAGACAGAAGAGTGGTCTGCTGTCCAGTCTTATCAGATAAACACACCCAAGCAAGCTTTGAGACAATTGTTCTTAACACTTCAGACTCTTACATTAATGAAGGAAAGCAGAGTGGTTTGGTTTTACATACAGGAAGGGGAGGAGGAGAATCAATGGTGAGATGAGGCCACTCCTGAAGGGGATTCAACCTTCAGATAGCTTGCCATTTCTGAACTGTAGTATTACAATTCATATTTCTCCTTGACTACAATGAATATACAATCAGTTTAGAACAAAAATCAGGTCTCCTCAGCTCTGGGCCTTTTGCAAGAGAGAAGCCATTGGTGATCACGCTTTAGTCTTTTCGCCACGGCATAGGGTTAAGGCATTTTGTTGCTTTTCTAGAAAATCAGTGGTTTTTGAAAGTTAGCAGCCAATTCTTCCCCAGTCTCTTGTTCAGATAGATTTTGATAACTGTCTTCAGCATCTTGGATTTTGAAATCCTCAGAAAATACAAGAACCGGGCCATTTTTACTGCCACAAGAGTCAGGACTCGCCTGGCTCCAGCAGTCAATTATAGAGAGCAGCAAAAGTTCCTGATAACTAAAGCAGTGCAGGATGCAACATAGCTACAGTTTTGGGAGGACTGGCAATACTAATGTCATGCGAGAATGAGGGCTGGGACCAGGGACTTGAGAATCAAATGCTAAGCCCCTTGGGAGGGAGGAGGTTTAAAGGATTGAGTGAGGATTAAGTTGGTGTAAGTAAATAGAGGAAGGTTTTGAGTGGAAATTTGGGAACTTTTAGACAAATTAGGAGGCACAGGTGAAACATAAGAAGAGTGGAGGGCACAGCTGAGATGAACTTTGTTGTGAGGTCAGGAGAAGTACTGTGTTTAATGAAAAGCAGGGAGCTCCGGGCTAATAGGCTTTGGGGCAATTTAAGGAGTCTAGGGAAGCAGGATGGTAAGAGGGCACCATATATCATCCCTTTGGCTCTTTCCACCACGCAGGACACTTGTCTGAGAGCACACCTCAAGTTGTCTTATATCTCTCCTCAGGAAGGGCTGGGCACCTCCATGTCCTCCTCATCTTCCCTCTAACTCAGAAAAATGATTACACCCTCAGGGCTTGATTTCTCTGCACTTTAATTCCACTTTGAATTCTTTGGGGTTTCTGCCCATTAGCACTGCAAGCCTTCTGGGCAGAGCATGATCCTTGCTATGAGATGTACAGGACACAGCATAACATTTTCATACTAACCAAGACTTCCATTGTTGCATTGCTTTTTGTTGCCAACCACTTTAATGTTGGGTTGACCTGTGTGTGTTATTTTATTCTACATCCTCTTCCTGAAATTCATCCTGACACATTCTGACTGCAGCCTTTATGCCTTTTATTTATCTTATTCTCACTTTTTTCAGCCTGATGTGTTAAATATTTATGCCTTTCATCCTTCTGTATGATTCATAATTATCTATCACTACTTCTCTGCTTCCTGAATGTAAAATTAACCTGCGTGGGTAATATATGGCAGTGGTAAAGTCTTGAGCTGTGACTTGACACCCAGTAGGAGAATGGACAAATGACAAGTCATCATTCTAAACCTTCATTATCTCAATTGGTACATCCCAGAAGAACCAAATAAAAAGAGTTTGCACTTATTAATTTGTAGCAGCTGACCACTGGCAGTAGGGGAGGCCAGAAAATAAAAATTATATTTTCTGTAAAACTTCAGGGTTTTGGAATTTGTTTACATTTGTTTGTGGAAAGAAAATGAGAGCTTTTGGGTTGTGGATTTGTGTGTTTGGTTGTTTTTTTTAAATCATAAATAAATTAGAATATTCTGTCTCATAGCTAATAGATATTGACAGTGGTTAGGATTCCTATGGACCTTGAAAGGTCCATATTCAAGTTCTTGTTTGTCTCTAATCATAGGAACTCTTTGGATGTATTCAAATTGCAAAAATAGAATGATAGTTTAAAATTTGTTTTGTTACTAAGAAACTGGCTTTTCACACAGCAGGACTGAGCACCACATAGCACATTAAATCTCCAGGTTCAAATCCCACAATCAAGTCAAAGGAGCAAGGATTTAAATCTCATCCTCCTACATGCTAAGAGAAATCCTCAACTATTGAGATAATTCTACTTTGGAAATAAAATACCTTTTGTTATTCTCCATAAAATATATTTGGGACTGAAGTTACTTGTTCAACACAAGTTTAAACTAACCAAATGGTTTTTATATTGTGTTATCTCTCCAAGAAACAGTAATAAATCTTGAAGTATTATAAAACAAAGGAAAGGCTTTCTGGTTTTCATCATCTCTCAGACAGTTGCAGTGAATATCTGCAAACTAGCTGCTGCTTGACTATATGGAAATAAAGTCACTGTCATGCTGATTCAGGTTCCACTCCTGGGAAAACAAAAACTCTGCTCACAAGAATTTTTCACATCATTTCTTGCATTTCTCTTCACCATGCATACATTTACACACCTAAACTGAAGCACGCAGATCCAGAAGGTATATCATTATTTATATGTTTGATCTATTTCAGTACCATCAGGTAAATTACTTTCAAAATAGCTGACACACATGTGCTGACAGCTGCCATTTTTGTGATGTTCAACACAGAACAACTTTTTAGAAGGAAATAATTTTTCTTTACTTCAAGGAAGATTTCTGCCTAAAAATACATAAATGTTTGACATGATATAAATAATAAGTACTTGATTCTCATCTAAGGTAAGCTGATTAATGTTATCCGGGTAATTTTCAGGAGCTTTAAAGTGCATATGTATGAATTAGAGTGATATAATTTATTCTATATCCATTTTCATTAGTAGAAGGTATAATGTAGCATTAATATAAAATAAGAAAAAGGTCTTGATACACCAACAGTAAAAATATGGGAAAATATCAGATTCTAATGTATGATTCTGGCATTCTTACCACTTAAAAAAAAAAAATCTCAACAGCATGCCAGATTATGTCAATTGAAAGTTTCTTTCTAGTACTTCAAAAAAATAAAAACGTTATGATCTATAAAGATCATATAAAAATTACATATAACAAGATCTATAACCATTTTCTGACAGTTTCAGGGTATAAACAGAATTTGATCTTTCTTCCCTGCAGAAAACAAATAACTTTATACTCAAGAGAGCAGGAAAAGCTAAGAAATCAAATCCTTAAAGTTATACAAAACATGGAATACTTTTCATTAGAAAAATATAATTTAATCCAAATGAGAATATTGTATGGAGCAGAAAATTAACTGTATCAGAACAAACCTCTGAACCTTTTTGCTTGGAAATCTATTTAGTGTGTATAGACTAGAGTTGGACGTAGTTTGTCTAAAAAAATCATTTATTCTTAAAGGTCAGTATCAGATCAGGTATCAATTTTGATCGAGCTTAAATGAAAGTTTTGAAAAATTCCTTTATCGGTATTTTAAAATAAATAAATGTTCCAGTAGAGGAACCTTTTTTTCTGAAAAGTTGGAGTTTCTTAGTAAATGTAAATACTGACAGCCAGTTCTTCTGTGAATATTTGCATAGTTGTCTAGTTACAATCCAGTAGTAAATATTATAGGGTATGTAAGTGCTTGCAAATAACAGACTACAGAAGATGAAATGCACTCTACCTTTAAAGTGCAATCTCTTTGGAGATAGGCACATCTTCCTGTGCAGGGTAAGAAAAGAGTTAGCTGCCTCATAAGGACAATCTGATCCATCCCCATACTAAGTTCACTATGGAGAGCATCATTCAGAAGCTGTAAGCATGGGAAAGGGGAGTGGTCTCTCTGTTTCATTCTTTATCCTCAGAGTGGACAAACTTGCAGGGTTACAGAGATGCTTTTAAGCCCTCTCAAGAGTCCAAAGCTCAATTGTTTTCCAGAAGGTAAATGACTACTGTTATTCTTCCAAAGAACTGTGTTTGAAAGGGGAGAACAAGGTCACTATTTTGAATTGGAGACACATCTGCGAGAAGAGCAACAGACTCTCTCTTTTTCCCTGGTGATTTCCTGGTAACTGGAACACACAGTGCAGAAGAAGACAAGGATTTTAGACTTTCCTTAGTTGAAGGAAATAGGGAATATAAGCTCCTATCTCCGATGAAAATATCCAGATCACTGAACTGAAGACAAACTGTCTAATGCCCCATTTCAGCTTCTCCTTTAGCAACCACCCAATCTGGAAAAATAGGCCAAACCAACCAACCAACCACTAGCAACAGCATAACCAAGGATGATCCTGTTATCATTTTCTTTGCTGAAGCTGAAAAGACTTGCTGGGAGCTGCTTGTCTTGTGAAAATATCAAGTCACACTGACAAAGTGAAGTACAGATTTGACTGGAAGGATAAAAAGAATATTTTGGAGGCCTTTACACTCTGGTGAGATAAAATATGCTGTGGAATAAGTGGTGTGGATAGTTAAACAATGTTATCTTGCAATAATGGGTTATTTCTTAATTATTAGATTTCCAATCTTGACAATCATTTGACTTTTAACAATTTAATCTTCACAGTATGAGTTTTATTTGCTAATTTTAATTGTCCTTCATAAAACAAATCTTTACTTTCATAATGCAGACTGCTTATTATATGTATTTATAGGTATACCCTTTAAATGGCAAATATACTTTTAATCAGTATGAGTTGTATATTGTCTGACAAGAGAACAAAATGTTATATTTGAGAAGCTCTAGGCCAAGACACAGTTTGATTCAAAAATATTTCTTTCTTTTCAGGGGAAATATAAAGGTTTCTTTGTATATGTGGTTTCTTTGTATGAATAATTCTTGCTACAGATCAGAAAGTCCCTGCTCTACAGACGCAAGATAAGAACACAAATTTTGTTCCAAAGGGTTTAATATCAAAGTAGTGGCTTAGTAGCTAAATTAGATAATAACAGCTTACCAAGTTGCATATCTTATTCTACATATTTTTTTTTGCTTCACTGAGTGGTGTAAACCAGACCTCAATCCCACACTCTTACACACCTGCCTGATTTTACTAGCTAATTCAAAGAACCTATTAAAATTCAAGAAGTTAAGCAGCAGCTGTGTAAGTATTTGCAGGGTCAAGGCCTTGTAGTTTAAATCTTTACTACATGTGTATGCAGAACCTAGCAATAGGGGGCTTTGAAGTCTTATTTGCATCTTCTTGGCAGAAACCTGAAAGCAATTCCTTTGCAATACTCCAAACTCTACCTTGGAAGCCCTTTAAGGAAAAGGAAAAAGGAGAGATACAAGCCTTCCTGGAAAGAGAACATTTTTAAAGATGAGCTACATGAAAACTACTTCAAAAGAGCTTTTCAAGTGGCGAGCTTTTTACATTCTGTCAATCAAAATATATCTCTATTTCTTAGCTTAGTAATCATTGGGAAATTTTGGATTGTCTGTGTAAAAATATTCCTTTAATTGATATTAATTCATTTAAGAATATATATCTTTTTCCTTTTATTTTTACTGTATATTTGTAAGCCTAATTCATTTTTCTAACAGTAGACAGCATATATACATTTCATTAGTATTGTTTATCATTGTATTTTACTAGAAACTCACGTGCAGGATTGTAGGTTGTGCAGAAACTAAGTAAACCCATGAAGATCCCTAAGAGTCTGCATGGAGGAGAGGCTGCCAAGAAGCTGGGGATATATACCAGTTGCAGGGACTTGGCTCTGAAAAAAAGACAATTTGGGAAGTGACTCAACTGCTGTCATTCAGAAATCTCAGTCAAACCCTTAACATTTCTGTAAAGGTGATACTGTTTTTTAGCCCCTGCTTTGATTTTTTTTACCTCCTTTTCCATCTTTCCTGTACCAGCAATGATCATTTTACCAAAGCATGTGTGTGTAGAGAGTATGAGATTTTGGTGCCTTTGTAGGAAATTTTGCTAGATGAATCACCTTAAATAAAAATAAAATGAAAGTAAACATCAAACTGCTAGGTCGTGATTTTAGAGACTGCTAACAAGGATGTTTACTAGGTATTCATCAATGGTTACGAAAAATTCTGTGTGAACAGTAGACTTGATAAAATTGGTCATCCCAAAACTGTTTGGTGAATTCAATACAGATTTACAAATACTATTAGCTAACTTTATATATATATGCATATATAAAATTATCATGCCATATATATATCATATATGTGGTTATTATATCATATATATGATTACAATGTCATATATAGATGATAAATGAAGATATATGTGCAAGCTGTTGGAACAAAAAGAGGAGAAATTAAGATACTTGTTCAGCATGAGAGAGCTGCAAATTCTCTGTTTTCAGAGACTTCAACCTACAGTGGTGACTCTTAACATGACTATAAATAATGAAAGAACTCCTAAGAGAAGAACTTAAGAAATTTCAATATTCTGAGAGAAGGACATTCACCTGAAAGCTTCAAGAATTTTATTCATATCTCTGAAGAGGAAAATAATAGGTTTATACTTGACTGTATCAGTCTAAAGGAAAATGACATTCTTGGATGGTAACTTTGCAGGTCCCCTTTGGAACTCCACCAGTTCACAGGGAATACTTAAAGAGTTATTATAGCAACTGATTCACTTGTTAGTACATAATAGTAAACTCAAAAATTGGATTTTTACATCCTGATGACTATCTCAATAGATAGGAATGTCATCAGGAAGGACATAAACTTGAATTGGGTCATAAATCCATTTTAATCCTCTGGATATTATAGACTACTTACTGAAAACATCATGCTTTAGGGCAGGGGGAATAATCATCTTGGAATTCCCATTAATCTTTTCTGGACCCAAGCTGAACAGATTGTATATATGAGACCTGGAGTCACCTGATAACTTCAGCTTCAGCACTTTTCATAGTTCCTCCCCCATGGGATTCAAGTACTTGCACATCCCTGTTCTCCAGTCATGTGCTAAACCTGAACATGGGAGCCTCACCTACATTGTTTTCAAGCCTTACGGACCTCAAGGTCCACATGCAGCTATAATAGTGCAGCAGGTGAGTGAGGACAGCTGTCTCAAGGTCTGTGAATACACAACTTCATCTCCCCTGCCACCTTGCAAACTGTGCAAACTGAAATGTTTGGGGTTGAATGGAACAATTTGTGTCCAAAGTTGCATCACTTCTTTTTATTCCTTTTTTCCATTTGACAAGAAAAATTGGAACACATTCAGATGGGTTTGGATACAATCTATTCCCAATTACAGACTACAACAAAAAAGGTGAGAGCGATCTCCAGACTTTGGCAAAGTGTATAAAATTTCATTTTTCACTTAAAAAATATTCCTGGAGTCCCTCTTGCTCTCAACAGCATTCCATTCATTCCCTCTCCACTGTGGTTTTCAGCCCCCAATCTCTTTTCAATCCAATTAAATTTACTGCGGGGGGGGGGGGGGGGGGGACAGGGGGGGACCTTTAAGTTGAGATAAGAGAAGTAAAATTATATTCTCAGAAAGTGTAAAAACGTTTCAGTTTGAAGATCTCTTTCTTTCAAGATGTTTCCCTTCCTCCTTATTCCTTCTTAATGGAAATCCATGCAAGTTAATTGCTCCCCTCTATAAGAATCCTAATGCAATCGGGATTTAAATATGACTGTTCATCAAAGTTTCAACATAGCGGAGATACCATTTTATATCAGTGTTCTACTCCGGGTTCTGTTCAAGATGTTATTGTTTATAAAGTCTTAAATAATTTGAGATGATGTTTCTTCAGAGATCATTTGCACCTTATCCCCCATCACTTTATGTGAAATCTGAAAAACTGTAGATTTTGGACAGAGTGGCATTTGTACTGTCCACAAGAAAGGCACACTACATATAGTATCCTCTACTTCAGTATGCACACCTTCCAGGCAGTCTATTGGATGCCTATATCTTTAATCTTGTCTGAGAAGAGCAATAGCATCTCTTTGATCAGCCTCTCTCCTCCCAAGGATGTTGATGTCCCAATGGTAAGCAGTATCTTTTCATTAATGTTCCTTTTTTCTTTAGAATCCTATCATGGGCTTGAGCTTTTGTAGTTATTACAGGACTATTCAAACCCTTCATGTAGCCCATAATTTAAAATACAGTATTATTCTGTTAAATGGCAGTCTGCTCCAGCTGCTGAAATAATAGATACCTTTCCTTTGTTCAGTCAATTATATGATATATGTTATATGAAATAATTGTGTCTTCTATTTTTATGCTTGCTCTGGGCATAAAGTATTTTTAATAGGAGACACCACTCTGAAGCCTCTAGGAGTATACAATAGATAAGAAAAAAAAACAATAAAAAGAAAGAATTTTAAAAAAAAATAAAATCTTGCTACAAGATAAAGGAATGATGTAAATAGCTTGATTTAAATAGTTGACTTGCAAATATTCTTCATGTTCCTGGGTTCTTTGCAATAAGATCCTATTTCTTAGGATTAATGAGGGGAGAAATGTCATACATGCATCTCTACACTTATGTGATCATTCAATAATGATATTTGTACAAAATTAGCTACAAGACAAATGTGAACTGGGGTAGAGACAATCATATCAGATGCACTTAATATTGCTCATGGCTTATACCTATGTAAGTCAGGTTGCAATCAGCCTTAGGTTCTAATTTGCAGAATACTTAACACTTTGAAGATTGGATTAATTACTGAATTTTCTTTCTTATCATTGGTAGATATTTTCCTTTTCTTCTCTGGCCTTTTAAACCTTAGCTATAGGTAGAACTGAGAAAAACTGCATTTTCCTCCTTGTAGGAAATCTGACAATTCAAATTCTTGTTTGCATCCCAAATCAAGATGGAAATTTGAAGTAGTGACTGTTTCACATATATTTAGAAATTGACTCAGAAATATACTGAGTTTGTTTAGATATTTTAGAGCTAAACAAATTTTCCCCAAATTTGAAACATTTCTTTTAGCTCTACTGAGTCACTATTAGGGCATCGTAAGGGCCAGAGCAGCTCCCTGACCCCAGCCACAGGCATCAGGCACCTCCACGGGGACAGGAACGGGCCAAGGTTGGGTCAGGACATCAGCCTGATGGCACCTGGAACAGCAGGGCCATCATCAGCCCCAGGCATGGCTGCATCATCATGAGGACTTTGCTCTGGTGTGGCCTCCCATGGGCCAGAGTGGGCCTGGCCATGATCTCCTCACAGCATGTTGAGAACCTCCCTCATGGTCACCGTGGGCTACAGCAGACTTATTCTACATCTGACCTAGTAAATTAACCTGGGAACATCCTTGGAGTCAAGAAAATTATTATCTATCCTTACGGTTTGATAGGACATACCCCAGCATGCTTTTGGTCCATTCAATCTGTGACTTTTTCAAACAGGCACACTGTGACAGTTAAAACACCTCAGGGATCACTCTCAATAAAGAGTTTGCATGCAGCCTACTTTGGAAGTAAAAGAATTTGCTACTACAACCATGTGGACCTTTCTCTATTGGTTGTCCTCAATGCCCAGGAACATTCCTGGTCATAATTTATTTAACTGGCATGGATGTAGCCCCTGAAATTTATAACTGTTCTAAAAGCCCCCACTGGATCAGTAGAATTTGCAAATCTGCGTTACATCATGGGAAATGTAATCTCTGTGAAGCTGACTGTCTAGAATATGATGAAGTCACTAGATATCTACCATAAGGCAAGGCAGCAGTGGAGATAAGTAACATAGCATTTTACAGAATTAATTCAATATGAACTATTTGCAATCATCATAAATTCGATATGAAGTATTTGCAATCATCATTTGCAAAAAATAAGATATTATACTTCATATTGATTTTTACCCTGTCTTGAATCCAGTTGTGCCTTGGAGTATGAACTGCAGAATTTACTAGTTACTTCTTGCATCTGTGTTCAGGTAATTCTAATCTAAGACAATAGATCTTCCTTTACAGCTCTTTTATTCTGTTTTATTTATCTATTTGTTTTAATGCAGACCCATAAGCTATGTTAAAGGTACTACTCAGAATTCTCTTTAGTAATCACCAAAGCATAGTAACCGCAATGGACACTGTTAAGTGACATCAGTCTTTTCATTTTAATAGTACTGGTAGTCCTACCTTTGAGCAGGGTACAGTGGGCTATACTTACATTCCTCAACTTCTCATTTATATGTTAGTAACTCTCAAATCCATTTATTTGATTAACATTCAATATTTACTAGTGAATATATGTAAGACTAGGTCATCAGATAATACCATTCTGTTATTTTCTTCTGGTCAATCTTATTAACGGTAATATAGTAATTAAGCACGTTGGCAAAAAAAAGTAGGAACACAAAAATTGAACTTGTTCAAGATACATCATTGATCCAGAGGGAAATCATAAGAGTATATCAGAACTGGATTCTTGAAATACTAAAAACTGTCTGGAGTGCTACAGTACAGAGTGTGAGATTATCTACTTGGGAACTAATAAGGATTTCCGCTATAAATGGTGATATGTTCATTGGAAATTAGAAAGGAAGAAAATCACATGTTAGAGTGAATTAACCATACATTGTATGCAAAAAAAAAAAGGTATGCACAAAATACAAGAAGATCTCAGCTGTGGCATTGCCAGTAGAGGTTAAGAAATACTAAAACTGTTGCATGAAGCACCACCAAAATGTCGTCTGCAAGACAGGTGCAGTTCGGATCCTGTTCACTAAGCAGAAGACGAGTCTAAGTAGAACAGAGAAGGTTATTAGGGGGAGAAGATAAATTGGTAGTCTCTGTTATGAGATGTAATGCAATTAATTTGGTTGTTTTGCTGAACTGAATGAGAAACGTGGTGAGGCTATTGTCAGTGTCCATCTGAGAAGGTGACTATGTGCCAAGAGGAATAAGTAAGACATCAATATTTCCAGAATTTACCAGTTTCTCTGCCTTATTGAAGCCTTTCTTGAGCACTACCCAGTCTTTGACTCTACAAATCTTCCATAATGAAAATAAGGGAGATATTTGTGTGAACTGTTCTGACACCTTACACAACTCCTTGTACAACATTTAGATGCGGGAGAGAAAGATGAGAATGGGAAATGAAGGTGCAAGAATAACCTGTTGAGCAATGAGGTGTGATCATGGAGATCACGGCTCAGGTCTTTTGCTAGGCGTAGGTGTACATGGTTACACATGAAGATGTGTGTGATCATGGTATCTTTGTCATACTTCAGGTGCCTCTGTAATATGCTTTGTGGCTTCCCCTGGAAGAATAAAAAAAAAAATTGTTACTGATATAACCTAAAAGATGCAATTCTCAAAAGAACAAATAGACCCATAAATTTAAGCTAAAAATATAAAGAAAGTATCTGGCCTTGCCAGAAGTGAGATTCCAAACATCCTCCCAGAGATGTATGGGAGAAAAGGTGCTTTCATATAGAGATTTATTGATTTATCAGAGGGATTATATAACATGTTTGTCAGCAATAGCAGATGATGGGACTGAGACTTGGGGTCCATTTGTTCGTTTTCTTCCATAAATAACTGTTCAGGTTGTTATTAATCCATCTTTCTGTCCATACCGAAACAATAATAGGTGAGTCTGGTTTTAAAATTCACTTGCTCTTTTGAAACTTTAGACTTTAACATTACTAGGGGCAGACCGCATACTGCATCATCTAATTAGTTTAAGATGCTTGATGCAAACCATTTAAGAAAGGAAGTAAGTAGAGTGACAAAGAATCATGAAATGGCTGGGAGGCATATAATGCAAAACTAAAAACAAAAGAACAGCAGTTTCTTTACCAAAAGTGATATTGTTTAAGTTGAACACATTCCATTATTCAAATAAGATTGCTTAAAGTTAACATGTTCTGGTGGTTTCTGTGGAAACAGGGTCAGAAAGTTATAGGTAGTCAGCGTGCAGCCGTTAGCTGAGAAGGAGAGCTCTCACTTGCAAATTTCAGGAGCTGCCTGCCTGCTGGGAAACATGTACAAAGAGGCAGCTTCCAAAAGTAGTCTGCAGGGTTTCAGACTGGTGGAAAGGATATAAAGGTTAAAAAAAAAGGAGGTAATAGTCTAAAACTTCTGAAAAATTATACATATATTTGGAAAAAATCTGTATTAAAAATATCAGATAACATTAAAAAGTATAATAATTTTACTTTACAAAATCTCAACATGTTTAGTTTGCTATATTACAAAATGGAGATTTCAGGTAATTTGGTATTTTTGTCAGAAATTTAATTGCAGTCACAGCAGAAACTGCTAATGAATATACAGACAACCATTCAAGCTGTAAACTGATTAGCTGTGGTACTAGGATAATACCTATCACAGGCAGAACAATGTAAAAGATAACCTGTAGTGGATCTGGATATAGGGATTTATTTAAGAGCCAACGAGATGAGAGCTTTCATCCTATTTGGCTACCTCATATACTCACTCACTCACTGCCCCTCAGTGCTATGTTCGCTAGATCTCAACTTCTCTTCCTGGCAGGGAGGTCACTGCTGGTCAGGGAAGGTCAGTCAGAAAGTCACATTTATCAGTCCCAGTCATCCCTGTCACCCTGGGCATCCCCTGGCATTCTTCTCCATGCATGTCCCCCATCTCCAGCGTCTCCCCACTACCAGGACCTTCCCTCTAGCTAGGGTTTTCACCTTTTTCTTTCCTCATCCCCCTTCTTCCTTCTAAGACCACTTTTTTGGGAACCCTTCTTTTCCACGACTAGTCCATAGTTTTCCTCACCTAACTAGTCTGTGTGCAGAAACACAACATGTGATCAGCTTCTTAATTGCTGACTCTGTCTCATGTCTCTTTATTAATTGGAGGATTCAGGACTTGCCACTTTTGTTCAGTGCAGGGTGTTAATAAAAGTTACAATCAGCCCATACCAGTTGCAGCTAGCAAGCATCAGGCTTCTGCTTGAGAGTGCAAAAGTTCAGTTTTGGACATTCACCATGCATACACGCATAGACCCCAATAATCTGCTGTCATTCACAGTTTAAATTATTTTTTCACTTACAACAGTATCACATAAAACACATAGTAGCACATGCATTAATGCATATTCTCTCTAAGAAAGACACATTCAAATAAGACCTGATCTTGAGAAGACAGTGTCTTCATGTTTTCAATAAAACAAGTCGGGGATTCAAAAAGAAAAGCACCCAAAAATTCTGCTCAATTTTAAGAATTGGAAGGTGAAGAGAAAAATAAATAAAATGTCTGAAAAGGAAAATTAAAGTGACCAGTCAGGGTCACCTGACATTTCTCTCAGTTCATCACATTTCCCACCTATCTCATAATGAATAAAAGTTGCTTTTTTTTCTTTTTTCCCCAAATTAAAAAATTTACACCACCTAACTATTCAAAACTTTGTTTTCTGGATGTATGAAAACAGCTCTGAGTGTCACAGATGAAGCTACAGGAAAAACAAAAGGAAAAAGCAGAATTGTTTTGCCTTTTTTCAACTTCCACACTTTGGCATGGAGAAATTTCTCATGAAGGCCCACTGATGGTGTTTGGCAGCACCAGCAAAAATTTCCTTGGTACAATAAAGAAATAGAAAACACATGGCAGCAGATAAAAAAAAAATTTTATGGTGGGTCAGGACACAGGGATTTGCTCCCAGATGATCCCTCAAGAAAGAAACTGCTGTGTTCCTGTCTTACACCTTCTGGTTGAAGCCACAGTGGAAGCTCTCTAGCTATGTGAACCCAATAACAGGCTCAAGTTAATATGCCTTGCCCTTTAGGAAAGCATCAAACAGCTTCCTCTGCATTTTTTTTTAACTGATCCTAAACAAAAGCCTGTTTGGCTTTACTACAAAACAATAGTTTGGTTTGCCCAGGTTTGCAAATGCAATACAGGAAAGCAACGTCTTCACAAAATGCTGTCTTTGTGTTCTTGTTTTTATGGTTTCTTTCATATTGTTTACTATTCAAAGACCACTCTGATGCAGGAACTCGTCTGACTGATTGCTCTATGATGCTCCTATTTAATCTCTCCTTCTTTTTCTGTGACCTTTATTCTAATGGGATTTTTGAATATTTCTCTCCTCTGAGTCCCTGCCTCCTTGATATTCATCTTGAATGCTAGTATCACTGCAGCTTCTCTTTGGCCTTTTACATAGCGAAAGGGTGAATGAATCACAAGAGACCTAAAACCGATAGATGCTAAAAGGTGTGATAAGAGTGCGGAGAGCTCTCTTTTCCTTTTTCACCCCTACTTATGTATTTTCTCTGTTCCTTGCAGGTTTTATGTAGGTGTATTTTTCAGGGCAGTCAGGCCTGCTGAGATGTAAAATGAAGCAGTGATCAAAAGTAGACAGATGCATAAAAAATGAGATGATGACACTGTGGTTAAGGTGCTTCTGTCAGAAGCAAAAGGAAGGGGAAGAACTCTGTGAAGATTACCCTTTTAGCACTGTGTGATCTCTAGCTGTTTTGTTTTTCCTTAAATCTCTCAGAATCTCATAATTACCAGAGAATCTGAAGTGTCATTAAAAAAAGATGAACAAGAAGAAGAAGTAATTTTCTCATCCCCATACCTGCAAAGAAGATCTTGTCAAACATTACCTCCTCTAGAAGCTTAAAAATGAATTGCATTTTGAAAAAATCTTTGGATTTTGTAGCCAAACTTTTTTGTAGGTAGAATAAATTGTTGACCAGGAATACCTGAAATAGAAACTCTGCTCTTTTATCAGTGGACAGCAATGGGCATCTTTGTGTTGCAATATAAGTCCAAACGTTGTGCAGCTGGCCTAGGATATTTTTACACTGTAATATTTTATCTATCAGAAAAACAGTTTGCCAAGCTTAAGTGTTTTTAAAAAATAGAACTGAAAATTTTATTATGAAAATATTCAGGTCCAGATGTTATTCTCAATAAAATGGAATAATAGGCTGTGAAAATGGAGTTTTATTTTCAAATTGGGCAGAGAAGATGCTTGGTTCAAAGGTTTCTTTTCCATGATCATGACTTTACTACTTGCTTATTGATATGTTCATGTGTGGCTGATAAATTCTGAATGTTAGGGGTTTCATTCTGATGAAAACCAAGACCAATTATACAGGTTCCACAATGTTTTGGGGCCCTGAAACAGCAAGTTGAATGAGAAACTTTTTCTAAAGACATTGCTCCAGTATCCAAGGCAACATCAATGTTATCCTCAAAAAGTTGGTAATGCTCTGAACTTGCAATACCGCACCTAGTACATTAACTACTTCTTTATGACAAGTAACATTGCACAGGACACAAAACATTTCCTTATTCAACTCTACAATCTTCCTTTGCTTTGATTGCTTTAATTGAGGAAAAATGTTATTTCAGACTGTTACAAGGATAAATTCACTGATTTCCTCGTGTTACTTTCAGAAAATACGATGTGAAATCCAAATGAGGATCTAGATATCTACTGTAATCTAAGATAATGATTAAATTTGCTCTTCTAATTTTTGCAATTTCATTCTCTGCTTCAGAACTTCCATCACTTTACATTATGCAGAAATCACACAGTAATTGTGATGCCTCTAAAATATGTGTGTTCCACTGTATTCTGGAAGTGCCAGGTATATAAATGTCTTGGTACTTAGCAAAGTCAAAGCCTGGGAAATGCAAATCAAACTAAGTTTGATATTTCAATGACCTTTCATAAATACATGTGAGATTTTGGTAAAATAAATGATTTTGAATACATATGTCAGAGTTAAGGGGTTTAGTAAAAGGTTGTGTGTATATGTCTATAGGCATACACATATGCACATATACACACACACAGACACACATATATATAAAATTAAATAAAAGCACAGAAATGGTGAGTACTCTTAGGATTTCTGGCAACGTTAAGACTTCAGAATTCTACATACAAGTATTCTGCTGGACGAGCCTTTCATAGTAATTTTTTTATCCATGTGTCATTATTGATCATATTAAATCTGTGAGGAATTCTGAATGGCTTCCACTAAGGAATAACGAAACAACCCTCCACTTAGGAGTAATCAAAACAATGGAAGTCACTAGCCCACAATGAGGCTAAATGGAAATACCAGCAATTGGAGCTGAAGGCTTAACAACATAAGTTTGTGCAGCTTTATGAGTCCAAAACAGCCCTAGAGGGGAAAAGACAAAAAGATGACAAGAGGAACATTTGTTGTGTTACCTAAGTAGCTGGCAATTAAGAGAGATAATTGGAAAGAGTTCTGATTAAAAAGACAATTTGGGATATATAAACCAAAACAGCATAACTTGACTTCTATACAAGCAGCTCCTGTGCAACTGCTGCTGAAGTTTCTTGTTCACACAGACCAGGGACTCATTCTGGCTCTTTGCAATTACTTCCCTCTCTGCACATCTAAGTTTTCTTTCCATGGACATAGTGTGTGCAATAAGGCTGCAAGCAGTTTTCAGACATGGGAGCTACTTCTGAGTATCCCAGCTGGCACACATCCACAGTGCTCAGAGAAGCAGCCCTCTTTGTATGTAAGTAATGTTGCACCAACATACTTGCCTTTGACATAATTTCTTGTAATTTGCCCCTCATGTTCCCTAATTGTTGAGAAAAAAAAAAAAAAAAAAGGCGCAACAATACCCTTAAAGCTACTGTGAAAAAACTGAACAGGTGAGGGAGAAGGGATACAAATGACAAAAAAAATGACTTTGTACCATAGCTGGTGAATTTTCTTATTTCTATTTAGCTAATCCTGTGATAAAACTCAGCTAACTAAAGTTAACTACACGCTAATCTTGCCATTCATTGCACGGCAGTCTTGCATATATCAGAACCAATTTCAAGACAAAAGACTATACTTGCTACAGTAATTTCTGAGAATTAGAAACTGTTTGTTTCTAGTTAAGCATTCTTTAAACCATAGAATGAGATCTGCCCTGTAAGAACATGTCTTGGAAGAAGTGGAAAAACTAACAGGATGTAACATAAAGCTAAACGTCTGTTACAGTTTCCATCTGCAACAGGCCTGCCCTGATTTGTTCTTTAACCTCTGAATGAATTTTGAGAAGAAAAGATACTCTGTTAAGAATCAGAAAGTTCTATACATTACAGCTGTCTTAAAACAGAGAAGAGATACCTCAATACTTATCAGTTCCTAAATTTCTTTTCAATAATTGATACTTTGCACTTACAGAGAATCTTTGATCACAGATGATCAAAGAAGTTCAGGAATCTTGCTAGGTTCATCCTTGAAATACCTTTGTAAAATAAAAAAAAAATTATTTTGCCACCTAAAAAAAACCCGACAAACCCCAAACCCAAAAAAATAAACCCAAAAATGCCAGGAAAAAAACCCCAAACTTTTGCATGTAAGAACACACATCATGGGGCCAAACTGGGATTAGAAAGTAATGAGTTTCTTCCCCTGTTAATTGTAGGCAAAATGTGTGAATTAATTTTAAATTCTTCAGCTCCGTACAGGACTTCTTCAGTATATAAACCCCAAAACTTGTCTGCTTTTTTCCCAGCCATGTACTTTGCTCAAATGAAATACCTTCCCTGGTCTCTCAGGTGTCACTGTGATTATATGCCTTGGCTTCCTTGCTTGCAGTTACCCTGAGATAGTGGAGTTCAGAATCCTGAGAGGAGGGAGAAGGGCAAAACCCAAGATCTCAGTGCTGGACTTCAGAAGAACCCTGAACCTTTGACCCCTTCAAGAGATCTGCTTAAAAGAGTTCTATGGCATAAGGCTCTGGAGGGAAGACGAGTCCAAGAAAACTGTTTGATATTCAAGGATCACCTACTCCAAGCTCAAGAGCAGTCCATCCCAACAAGCAAGAAGACAGGCAAAAGCCCCAGGAGACCTGCATGGATAAACAAACATGGCAAAACTCAGACTAGAATGTGGACACAGGTACAGGTAATGCAGGAGAAATATAGAGACACTGTCTGAGCATGCAGAGACAGGCTTAGGAAAGCCAGAACCCACCCAGAGTTGAATCTCTCTCTTAAAGGCAACGGTGGCTTCTATAAGGACTTAAGTAACAAGACTAGGGAAAAAATGGGTCCGCTGGTGAATGTGGCAGGGCCCCCAGTTTCAAAGGACATGGAAAAGGCTGAGGTGCCTTTTTCACTTTAGTCTTTACTTGTAAGACCAAATTCCAGAAACGTAAGGAGCCAGAGACCAAGGGAAGAGTCCAAGGCAAGGAAGACATAACCCTGGTGCAACAGGATCAGGATAGAGAATAAAGAAAACTGGACATGTATAAGTCCATGGGCCATGATGCAATGCACCTGCAAGTGCTGAGGGGGCTGGCAGGTATCATTGCAAGACTACTATCAACAAACTTTCATCGATCATTGTGACTGGAACAAGTGCCTGAAGACAGGAGGAAAGCAAACATCACTCCTAACCTTCTATGATAAACTTCT
Organism: Theristicus caerulescens; assembly: GCA_020745775.1. NCBI lineage: Eukaryota > Metazoa > Chordata > Aves > Pelecaniformes > Threskiornithidae > Theristicus > Theristicus caerulescens. Next base: position 119,462,939 of record CM036559.1, on the reverse strand, counting down.
ACAATGAAATGACTGGCCTAGTGGAGGAAGGGAGAGCAGTGATATTGCCTATTCAGACTTCAGGAAGGTGTTTGACACTGTCTCCCATAATATCATCACAGACAAGCTGTTGATATAAGGACTGGATGAAAAGGCAGGGAGGTGGATTGAAAACTAACTGAACATCTGGGCCCAGAGAGTGGTGGTCAGCAGCACAAAGTCTAGTTGGAGGCCAGTAACCAGCATTGTATTCCAGGGGTCAATACTGGGTCCAGTCCTGTTTAACACCTTCATTAATGATTTGTATGATGGGTCAGAGTGTACCCTCAGCAAATTTGCAGATGACACAAAACCAGGAGGAGTGATTGATACACTAGAGCGTTGTGCTGCTATCCAGAAGGTCCTCAACATGATCATAGAATCATAGAATCATAGAATCATAGAATCGTTTGGGTTGGAAGGGACCTTTAGTAAAGCCTTTGACACTGTCTGCCACAGCATTCTCCTGGAGAAACTGACTGCTCATGGCTTGGATAAATGCACTCTTCACTGGGTAAAAAACTGGCTGAATGGCTGAGCCCAGAGAGTAGTGGTGAATGGAGCCAAATCCAGTTGGCGGCCGGTCACGAGTGGTGTTCCCCAGGGCTCAGTATTGGGGCCACTTCTGTTCAATATCTTTACTGATGATCTGGATGAGGGGATTGAGTGCATCCTCAGTAAGTTTGCAGATGACACCAAGTTGGGTGGAAGTGCTGATCTGCCTGAAGGTAGGAAGGCTCTACAGAGGGATCTGGACAGGTTGGATCAATGGGCTGAGGCCAGCTGTATGAGGTTCAACAAGGCTAAGTGCCGGGTCCTGCACTTGGGTTACAATAACCCCATGCAACGCTACAGGCTTGGGAAGGAGTGGCTGGAGAGCTGCTTGGCGGAAAAGGACCTGGGAGTGATGGTTGACCGCTGGCAGAATACGAGCCAGCAGTGTGCTCAGGTGGCCAAGAGGACCAATGGCATCCTGGCTTGTATCAGGAATAATGTGGCCAGCAGGAGCAGGGAGGTGATAGTGCCCCTGTACTCAGCACTGGTGAAGCCGCACCTTGAATACTGTGTTCTGTTTTGGGCCCCTCACTGCAGACATTGAGGTGCTGGAGAGTGTCCAAAGAAGGACAAAAAAGCTGGTGAAGGGTCTAGAGCACAAGTCTTACGAGGAGCGGCTGAGGGAGCTGGGGTTGTTTAGTTTGGAGAAGAGAAGGCTGAGGGGAGACCTCTCTCTACCTGAAAGGAGATTGTAGCAAGGTGGGAGTTGGTCTCTTCTCCCAGGTAGCAAGCAACAGGACAAGAGGAAATGGGCTCAGGTTGTGCCAGAGGAGATTTAGATTAGATATTAGGAAAAATTTCTTCACGTAGAGAGTGGTTAGGCATTGGAACAGACTTCCCAGGGAAGTGGTGCAATCACAGTCCCTGGAAGTGTTCAAAAAATGTGTGAATGTGGTGCTTAGGGATATGGTTTATAGGTGGACCTGGCAGTTAGGTTAATGATTGGACTCGATGATCTCAGAGCTCTTTTCCCACCTTAATGATTCTATGATTCTATGATTCTATAATTCTATGATTAAAGGTCATCTAGTCCAACCCCCCTGCAATGAGCAGAAACAGCTTCAACTAGATGAGGTTGCTCAAAAAACCCATCTAACCTGACCTTTCCAGGGATGGGGCATCTACAACCTCTCTGAGCAACTCGTTCCAGTGTTTCACCACCCTCATTGTAAAAAATGTCTTCCTTATGTCTAGTCTGAATCTACCCTCTTTTAGTTTAAGACCATTACCCCTTACCCATCACTACAGGCCCTGCTAAAAAGTCTTTCCCCATCTTTCTTATAAGCCCCCTTTAAGTATTGAAAGGCCACAATAAGGTCACCTTGGAGCTTTCACTTCTCCAGGCTAAACAACTTCAGAGTAGAGCAGAGTAGAGGGGGAGAATCACCTCCCTCGACCTGCTGGCCACGCTTCTTTTGATGCAGCCCAGGATACGGTTGGCTTTCTGGCCTGCAAGTGCACATTGCAGGCTCATGTCCAGCTTTTCATCCACCCGTACTTCCAAGCCTTTCTCTGCAGGGCTGCTCTCAATCCCTTCATCCCCTCCGTACTGATACCGGGGGTTGCCCCGTCCCAGGTGCAGGACCTTGCACTTGGTCTTGTTGAACCTCATGGGGTTTACATGGGCCCACTTCTTGACGTGCTGACATGGATGGAGAAATGGGCTGACAGGAACCTCATGAAGTTCAACAAGGGGAAGTGCAAAGTCCTGCACCTGGGGAGGAACAATCCCAGGCACAAATGAGCAACACCCAGCTGCAAAGCAGCTTAGCAGAAAATGCCCTGGAGGTCCTGGTAGACACAGGTTGAACATGAGCCAGCAATGTGCCTTTGCCACAAAAAGGGCTAATGGTATCCTGGATTGCATTAGGCAATGTATCATGAGTAGGTCAAGGCAGGTGGTCTTCCCCTCTGCTCAGCCCTGGTGAGGCCACACCTGAAATACTGCATCTGGCTTTGGGCAACCCAGTACAAAAGAGACATGGATGTACTGGAGAGAGTCGAGAAAAATGCCACGAAGATGATTAAGTGACTGGAGCATCTCTCCTATGAGGAACAGCTGAGAGACCTGAGACTTTTTAGCCTGGAGAAGAGAAAGCTCATGGGGGATCTTATCAATGTCTATAAATATCTGAAGGGAGGGTGTAAAGATGGAGCCAGGCTCTTTTTTCAGTCCTGCTCAGTGATAGGACCAGAGGCAATGGGCACAAACTGAAACACAGGAGATTCCCTCTGAACATCAGAAAACAATTTTTTACTGTGAGAGTGACTGAGCACTGGCACAGGTTGCCCAGAGAGGTGGTGGAGTCTCCATCCTTGGAGATATTCAAAAGCCACCTCGACATAGTCCTGGACAACTGGGTCTGGGTGGTCTTGCTTGAGTATGGGTGTTGGACAAGGTGACCTCCAGAGGTCCCTTCCAACCTCAACCATTCTGTGATTCTTTGATTCTGTGATATGGTTCGAGTGCCATGGTACTAACACTTCTTCTATGGCAACCCTAGACAGGGCAGAGCTGGAAGCCTAAATTAAAGTATCTTGGCTTCTGTGAAGAGTTTCTGGGAGCTTTATAATATATACTCTTCCTAATTCTTCTCAATGCATTAAAATGCTCTTATTTGTAAAAAGAAAAGGAACCCTGCAAGAAAACTATAGAAAAAATGTACAAAAAAAATCCTTTGAATACATGCCCCTGCCCAGGAAATTCTACTGCTGCTGCTGTAAGGACACTGAGGTCACTACTAGGCCTTAACAGCCCTGGTCATCCTCACCTGGATCTCTTGTCCACATGCTGCCCATGGGCCCAGGAGTCCCATTTCAGTGGAGGCCTTGGCAGACCTGTCTTGAGCCATGCTTTAGTTATCCTCATCTCTGGTCCTGTCTCATGCTTCACTGAGTGGACTTCCTGGGCAGACCCTAGCCCAATTCATTACCTCTCCTAGGTAGATAGTCACAGGACAGCCAACACAATGTGTTTACCACCCCAGCCTTTCTTTGCTGCTGTGGGACTGTGCCCCATCAGTGAGGCCACTGCCCATGGCAAGGTCACTCTTGGCTCCTGGCTCACCCTCACTCATGGGGAAGTTCTGCTTCTCTGCTCCTGGACAGCTGGAGAGACTATATGACTTCTCTACTTTCCCTGGTACTGCTGACACCCTCTCTCTGTCTCTCAAGACAGATTTTTTCCCTAAACCTTTCTATATCTTTGGATTTTTAACTATTTCCCCTTTAGGGAATAGCTCATTTCTAAGCTATTGCTGTGTCTGATTGACTCCCAAACCAATCCCTCATGAAATTTAGAGTACTATCTTGCCTTCAGAGTAAACTCTCTCTTAGCTGATACTCTTTAAAGAGCTTTTGATCTCTTACTGCAGAGCTCTAAAACCTTGCTGTTGACTTCTCGTTTTGCCCAGAATTAAAAATATAGCTGAACTGTTAAGCATTTTTTTTCATTAGAAATGAGCAGAATTGTAAAAGGGATAAGGATGTTGAATGCATATGACATAATTTATACATGGTGCATGTATGTAACCGAGTCTACTTTTTGACATGAAAGAAACCTAAGTGCAAAGCAAGTACTGGTAAGAAAACCCAGACTCTGAGGCTGTAAAGAAAGTGCAATGATGTGAGGCATGTGAAGCCTGCCTAGCCTTTTAACATGCTTTGTATTCATTGAGAATAATAGTAACAAAATGCTACAAAATGCGGAGTCACACCTTATAATGGATTTTTTCTCTTTTTTTTTTTTCTTAACTTCTGCTTTTTCAGAGTATATGTTCTAAGTCCAAGTCTTAGAACTTAACTTTCGTAACTAGTGAGTGAGACAAGAAATTATGAAAAGCCAAGATTTCAAGAAGATTGCAGCCCATAACTGTTTCTAGACAATACCGATACAGTGTACTATACCTAAACTGGGAATGTTATATAACATAGTGGGAGCATGAGCCATCCCTGAATCATAATCTCTTCATACACAAATCTACAAATGAAGGCCCATTAGATATAAATAGTCACAGCCAGGAATACTTAATATTCCACTTTGAGCAAATAATTTTCTGAATCCCTCAGTCAGAACACTATTCCTTTTCTACCTGAGCTTGATTTCTTGAACATATACCATAGGGCCACTGGATTCCCCATGAGCTCTTCCTAGAGACCAGTAGCTTTCTTCTTAATTTTTAACTACTTAATCTGTAATACTTCTAATTTCATGCTTAGATGAAGAGGCAGTAACAAAAATGTCAAGAGGTTGTCAATAATACAAGAGACACTTAAAATCAGGTGGTTAGAGGAGAAGTGGACCTTGCCAAATATATAGCAACAGGGTATTTAATATTTCAATAGTAGAAACTGTTGGTTTGCCAGTTATTGATGGTGTTTGCACTGCTCAGAAGAACAATTGCATTACCTTGTTCTTTAACTGATCAATAGGTTGCTTATAACAAAAGCATAAAATTTCCTTTAGCAACTTCTCATAAAGTGCTTCTTACCATACAAGATACTACCTATGACAGTAACTATGTGTTATGCATATGTTAATAAATGATCTTAACAGTCATAAACAGCAGTTTAATATCAATCATGGCCAATTGCTACAGTGTTGCATCTTTGCTACAGCTGTCAGCAGAATGAGAGCAATGAAGCAGAATTCAATTCCCCAGTATCATATAGAAAAGCAACTCTTTCCTGTACGCCTAGATACTGATCCAATAATTACCTCTGCAAGGAACTACATCCATCAATTATATCCATTAGATTACACGTGCCTTGGCAATGCTGGTGGTTTACATCCACTATAATTCAGTTGCAGAATTCAGCCCACAGTGAACTCCGACTGTGCATCCTTTTATTAACCTTGGAAACTAAGACTATCCTTGATCATCCAATAACATCAGGGTATTATACCTACTTTGGTACATACATGTCAAAACACAGGCTAAGCCTGTGCTGACAGATTGTGTGAAAAAGTATGCAGAATTGAATACTTCCAAAATTATCTTCTACCAGAGCCAAAAGTAGTTTTTGACTTCTCAAAAGAAATCAGTATTTAAATTAAAATGTAGAAACAAAAACTGCTAGGATAATAACCATGGAATTTTGGAAATCATACTCTTCATGTGTAATGCAAGTGTAATTTTTTCATGAAAAATGAAGCCTCTTGTTACTTTCTACCTCTTTTATCTTTTGTACTATGGTATGAAAATTTAAATGAATAGAGGTGTGAATAAATAGAAGGTTATAATGTGATTATGAGCATCTAAGAGCAGGACAGTAAATAAATGGATTTAACACCTGTTAGTACGTGCTTTCATTAAAACTCCTGGTTACCTGAGAAGAGGGAAATAAGACTGCATTGCTATCTATACTGACTGCTATATTGAATAGATTATTAATGCTGTTTTACTGTTCTTTTAAACAATCAGTAAATGGCTCCATACAGTATTTTTTATGCATTAGAGACCAGTGAAGTTAACTTTGAGTGGTAACACAGCTGGATTACAATCATCATTCCAAAACTCAAAATCATAAAGCAGAGTTTCAGGATTGTCATGGAAAGTAGGTGCATAATTTGACTTAATATTTTTTTCTTGACTGTTAAGATATTTAATCGTTTGAACATCATTTGACACCAATTGTAATCCCATAGAAGTTTTGTTTTCATGATTGCAACAAAGCTAGATTGCTGTGTCCTTTCTCTCAAGATGGCACTGAGAACCTTCCCATAAGCTATGCCTTAAGATGGGTGAAGACCCATTCTCTGAATGCTGCTCAGCCTCTCATCAGCTCCATTCCAGTGTCAGAAGCTCAACTAGCAGAGATAAGTCTAGTTCACTGGCATGAGCAGAGGATTGAATTTGCAGTACGCTTTCACTAGGATTGGACTAATTGGATAAAAAACTTTTAATGTTATCTATAAATGTACCTGCTTTATTTCAATTTTTTTTATGTATATACTTGCTTTTTTTTTGCAATTGAATTTATTACTATGTCTTTACCATGCACTTTTTTAGCAAGTTATTCTGTTTACTCTGTTTGGTCTTTGCTTGATTTGCTTGCACTTTTAAGATTAAATGTGTCGTGGTTTAACCCCAGCCAGCAGCTAAGCACCACGCAGCCGCTCGCTCACTCCCCCCACCCCAGTGGGATGAGGAAGAGAATTGGGAGGGTTACAGTCAGAAAACTCGTGGATTGAGATAAGAACAGTTTAATAATTGAAGTAAAATGAAATAGAATAGTAGTAATAATAATAATATAATAATAATAATAATACGATAATAATATACAGAGCAAGGGATACACTATACAATTGGCTCACCACCCGCCGACCGATGCCTAGCACGTCCCCGAGCAGCGATCGCTGCCCCCAGTTTATATACTGAGCATGATGTCATACGGTGTGGAATAGCCCTTTGGCTGGTCTGGGTCAGCTGTCCTGGCTGTGCCCCCTCCCAGCTTCTTGTGCACCTGGCAGAGCATGGGAAGCTGAAAAAGTCCTTGACTAGTGTAAGCACTACTTAGCAAGAACCAAAACATCAGTGTGTTATCAACATTATTCTCATCCTAAATCCAAAACACAGCACTCTACTAGCTACTAAGAAGAAAATTAACTCTATCCCAGCTGAAACCAGGACAAATGACATGGGCTATTATGGAGCACAAGTTGCACAAGCATACAAACAACACAAATGGAGAAATGCGGTGAATAAACAGAAATCTTTTAACAGATGCTTTAATTTGCACCACATAAATTAAGTACAGAGATGTAAAAGTTAATTAAAAATGTTGATTGGAGAAACTAAGAGTTATAATTAAAGCTGTTTTTCATGGGTGGCCTAGAGAAGAAATTTTACTAAAATGGTTTGTACTATTTTCTGTATAAAGATACATTGCAGCATGAATATCACTTGAAAGCAAATCTGTTAGTGAGCCGCAAAAACAAGGATTATGTAATCTTACTTTTATAACTTTAAATTTATAAGCACAATAGATAAGTGTGGCAACTTGGGTATTTGGCCTACTAATATACAATTTTGAACTATTAATATGGAAACTGAATCGTGGTGCTCTCAGCATTTAAGCAAGAGGATATTTGTGATCTACTATAGAACAGAAGGCCAAATTCTGTAATGTCTTATATCCTTTGAAATGGTGATGAATTAAGCACACTAATTAATAATATTGTGTCTGTCTTTGGTGCCTCTGCTCTGCTTTGCTCAGTCCTGAGTTTAAGGTGCTTTTATTTTCAGAAGCTATTGCCACAAGGTAGACAAATATTTCCACATAAAGAACCCTTTGGTTTTTTGTTTGGGGTCATCCTTAATATTATATTTCCCATTCCCTCTTTTAATAACTCTCATCTTATTAACAACTATTATAAGCAACTTGTAGAATGTGACAGGAACACCCATGAAGACTGATTTTCCCCAAAGATGATTTCCATTTCCCCTTTTACTTTAATTCTTTTCAGAATGATGTCTGGTATCTTCAAAATTCTGGGTCAGCTCCATAAAGGAGCCCGAGTGTTAGCATGCAACTTCTCTATACAAGAATCACATCCCTGTACAAAAAGAAATAATAAACCCAATCAATCAGAAGCATAGAAATCTTAAGCCAGCCTAATGATCACTCTATATGAATAAAAAGAAGTATTTAATTAAAAAAAGTTACACTGTTTCATTGAGATGCAAAGTTTAATATGGATCTTCATTAATAGATGTGCACCTTCAACTAAACTCCCTAGTCTGAATACCTTTGGAATTTGGAAAAATGCAGATTTCAGACTAGTTTTGGATCCTAATGGTCCAGCTGTGCTAAATAAAAATGCTGAATTATTTATCCAAGCATGTGTCCTTTTTAAGTATACAAAGAATGCAGAGACATATATTCCTTCTTTAGCCACTTTTCACTGATGTGTGCCATGTTTCTCAAAAGCTTGCCTCGCCATCTGCCCTGGAGCCAGGGAACATTATCAATTGTAATTCTTACAGGATTTACGATGATGACATAGTCCCCATGACCGCCCTTATGGAAAATATAAAGTTCCCTAACGTAAATCAGACTTACAGAAGGTTATACGCTCATCCTGGTAAACCTGTTCTGGCCAAATAGAATTCTTCACATAATTCACTTCTGCAGTAATTGTGCAAGCATGAATGAAATGCAGGTTTTGAAGACTCAAGCAGAATGCAGCTCTGACCTTATATATTTTTGCCTCAGGGAGTGACAGTGCCTTAGTGTTATCATTTCCTTTTTCTTTACACTTTTTTTCTTCCCCAAAATCTTAACAAAATAGCTTTTATACTAACAAACTACCTAAGAAGATCATTTGTTTTGGAGCTAATTTATAGGGGAAGAATAACATTGATACGTTATTATTTCTCCATAGTGTAGGAGTTAATTTGTTATTAGTACAATGCAGTGACAGATCCTGCTTAGCTGGAGCAAAAATGCAGGAATTTAAAGAACTAAAGCATCAGTAAGTGCCATCCTTATTCAAAGACATTAATTTGCTGGGGTAATTGTTACAGTATACAAGCTATCATTCATCAAATGAAATGTTTTGGCCTAAGAACAATGTGATTTACAAATGTGCTTATAATACAGTATTTAAATGGGCAAAGAAAAATTAAGCCAATAGGAGGCTAATTAAATTGATACTATTAGAAAGAGGTTTCAAAATGTGCTCAGTAAGTATCTGAAAGAGAACATGAGGAGATTATATTAAAGGATATTTTTGTCCTTCTGCAACATCATCAAGTATCAGATTGTTAACTGATAGGACAACTCAGCCACTCTATTTTATGACTTCATACGACAAGCGGATCAGTTCCTTGAAGAAGTGGAAAGCCATATGTGAAAACAATACCATAACCTGTTTAGAAGTATCATGTAAGCTCTTTATCATTCAGCTCAGCCCTAGCTAGAATGAAGACAGAAATTTTTACAAAGTCACTTCTCTACTCAGAATTTACTCGTGAAAGCTAAGACAAACCAGAAATAATGTACCAGCAGACTTTGATCCCCAAACTTTGCTCAAGAGCATCTGAAAGTAACACACTGCAAACAACACAATTTGTTTTCTCTTAGTCTGCTCTTTAACTTTTTAATATCCACAAGCAGCACCAAAGTGATTGTCCATGAACCACAGACTAGTGAACATAGCCTAAAAGTTTTCTGAAAGTGAAAATAGAGTGCTCTAATCTATGTTGTTCTTATACATTATTTACATTATTTTCATTTTTTTTTTCCTTGAAGTAATTAATTAGCAAACCCTACTTTCATAGAAGAACTCATATCCCCAGTGACAGGTCAGTGTTTTGAGTCTTGCATAATGAAGTCCACTGTGAGGACTGACTGTGAGGGTTCCAGAAGTAGTTTCTCTCTTTGGTTTAGGTAATCTGAAAAATTTTGATGTTGTATATGAAGGATAAAAAGGGCAAGGTGGATGGATGCTCTGTGCTCTTTTAATGCACAGGTACTAGACCTACCTCTCGTTCTAATGAATTTAGATGAGAACCACTGAGAATATAGTCTTACAGAAGTCTGAATTTAGTAAATAGTAAAAAAAGGAAATGTTTAATTTATCAAATTTATATGTAAAAAAAAAGTAACTTTCTTGCTGTTATGCTAAATGCCATTGAATCCAAAAGTACTGACAATTACAAAAGAAAACATTATCTTTGTCTAAGATCACACTGGAGGTCAAAAATATTTCACTATGGTTCTTTTCCTGTTATGGGGGGGGGGGGGAAGAAAAAGAAAAGACGAAAAAAGCCTGGAACTTATAGTTCTCACATAACTAAAATTAAATAACACAGAATCAAAACCATCTTATGTAAAGAATACATAAATAAAGAAGCCACTGGGCCTTCTTTACAAAACATACAGAGTCAGTAAAGGGTTCAAGCAAAGGAATTTTTCTTCTTTGAAGTTCACATTTAATGTATTCACTTTTCCAAATGTGTATCCCTACTGTATTTAACTATTTGACCTCGAAAAAAAAATTATTCATCACGTAGATATTAGTCATGCCACAGAATGCTTGACCAGAAGTTGTCTGGATACTACACTAAGTAGTGCAGTATCCTAAGCTACATAAACTAAAATGAATTTTGATCTTCATAAACTGTGAACAAGAGTGCAGTTTTCTCCAGAGTATTCATTGCGTAGTGACTTCAATGAAACAACACTTATCAACAATATTTAGCCAGTACGTGGCTTTGTGACTAACTGCTTGCTAGTTTTTGTTATTTACAATGCAGTATCTAGTAGTAGATAGTTCAGAATATATGTTAAGACTTCATGTCACAGTGCAACAAAGGTTACAGATGACCAAGCTGCATACTTGGAAAGGGTAAATTAGCTAAGACATTGGGACAGGCTAACTTCAGTCCACTCATTTCCATACTAATTCATCTTCAGCTGTTGTGATCCTCTGTACATAGTACTGAACATGTAGAAAATACATGTAACCCTTACTACTCAGTATGTTTCCTAAAGAGATAAACCTAACATTTACAGGGTATTTTTGGTACTAATAATCCATTTGGAACTCTCAAGTTCATTCTGCTTTTGTAGTTCATACCACCATGATGTCAAATCTTAGCTAGTAGAGGACAATTATTTCTTGTGGTTCCTGGAAAGTTCACTTTGGTCTTTCACTTGAATTAACAGTGTTATTTTTCTCTGTTTTACAGAATTAAATGCTAGTGTGATATTAATGGCTTCTCTTTTACTTGCTAGCTATAGTGAATTTTCACTCACTTCTAGCAGATATGAGTTTATCTGATCATATGTGCTAATAAGGCTTTGTGCTTATGTTTATACATGTAAACATTTTTTAGTTTATTAGTAACATAGGAGCATACATTGTTAGATACATGGTTAATTTTGCCAATGAACCGAGGAAAGTTCTAGAAAATAATAAAAATCTGTGACAGAAAATAACGTGCAAATGTACATAAAAGTGTGATGGACAATTTGATTCACCTAGACTGTGTAAGAAAATCTCAAATGGAATAATTAATAGATGACAGGTTATGCAGCAGAAATCCAGCACAATCAATTTTTAATCGAAACTATGGGCTATATGCTTGTAATCAAAACCCTATTCATCACTGAGAAATTTTAATAGAGCTAAAACAAATGTAGTCATTAAGGGACATTTCAAATCTCCTCAAAATTGCTTGATTCAAAGGTAGCTAATTGAACTAATTCACAGAGTTATTTTCAGATTTAGTCTTTGCTTTTAATCTGCCACTATGAAATTTTTGTTAGTTTTGTTTTTCTTCACATCCAGTATCAATCTTCTCTAACTCATATAACCTTGTAATGCCTTTGAAGACTTTCTCATCATCTTCTATATCAAACTAGATTATTGTGACTATATAACACTGTTAAAACTTATTATAATCTTTGCAATCCAGAACTTCTTTTAATATTAAAAATCTGTTTTCTGTATTAATTTTTTTTTTTTTTTTTAGAAAGGGAAGACAAGTCAATTTAATCAGAAATTTCAGTCAAATGGTGCAGACAGTAAGAGGGTAAGAAACCCTGCCTCTTACTGTCCCACTAGGACTTGGGTTATTATACCTTACATCATAGATAAAGTAGTATATCCGGAACCTATGTAACAGTGTTAGAAAGAACATGTAGTGTGAGTAAGAAACTATATTTAAAACATCAAGCGTGGAAACATTCACTTTCTTTTTAATGAACAAGAATATTTGTTAAAATGTTGCTGTAGAGTTTAAACATAACCTGAATTTTCTGATAGTCAGGATTTTCTATACTCTGATGAGGTCAACACAGAAATTTTTTTGACTGCAAAAGGATCATACGTAATACCAGTCTCTCTGGTGCCGCTGAAGTTGATGCTTGCACCTATGAACTGCCTCAATGGAGAGGCTGAGAATTCAAAGTGTCCCTGGGAAATAACCACAACATTTCCCAAGGAAAACAAAGAGCAAAACTTAGCCATCTGGGCAGGGCTGTGCTGGGGATCTTGCACTTTAAATTTTCTGCTGCCCTTGATTCGTAGGTAAACAAAGAAGTATAGTCCAGGTGAGCCAAATGACACCTTTCATATAATAAAAAATATATTTTTTGTGACTACTGCAAAGCAATGTTTTCAATTAATTTATGTAATGTAAACAGTGTCAGCTTAGAACTCAGTTATTATTAACAAAGAAAGGGATTTTAAATGTTCAGTTTCACTTAACTGTAGACCATAACCTATTTGTAAACACCGTAATACTAGCAATTATTCCGGACTTTTCTTTGTTATGAAGAAGTGGCAAAACATTTTCATGCATCTATTTTATTGCTCTCAGATGCAACAGAGTAAAAAACCATTTTATCAATACTGTGTTGACATAGGATTCCCCATAAAGTCTTGGAATGCCATAACAGGTTTAGTAAAAGTGAAAAATGTAACTGCACAGATGAACCTTAAGAAATCATGTTATATGTTATATGCTGAGAGGAGCTAATAGATTTCTGCATGTTTTGTGACCCATTAAAGTAAACAGAATTTTTTGTTGCCACTGCATCTTTTAAGCAAGGTTCCAGTATATTTTTTTCTTGCAAAGAATTGTCCTCTTCACATTTTCTTGTTCATCAAGTTTATTTTCAAGATATTTCCTCATAAAATAATGTCAGACCCTGTCTAAAGATATTTTTTCATTTACTTCAGCAAAATTTCAATTGACTGCATTATTGCTTTACATTTTACATATCTTTCACTAGAAATTCTAAAGAAGGATTTTAAGGACTTCTTTGATCATGGTGTTGCACTTATTGCTGACATCTTAAACTGAATTAGGGACTTCTGTTTAGGTAAAAAATTTGTATCATTGAGGTACAGAGCAATCAATTTATTTACAAAAATATATATGTACGAAGTCCCAATTCTCTGACCATTATTAAAAATCTATTGTATACAGAATTCAGCAGAAATCTTGCCCAATAAAAATATAAGAAAAGATTGTAGTTGTTGGTACAAAAACCTAGTCTTACATTAGTGTGAAAGAAAAGGCCATAGTTCATCTTCTTTCTGAAGCCACTGTATGTTAACCCTCACATAACCCAGTGGCTCTCCTTATACCAATAAATAGTATCTCAGACCATTATAAACATGAGAATGCAACAGAAAAATGCTGTCATTTCTGGAAGTGTTTTTTTCAGAATTACCTGTCAATTTTTTCTTGTCTACAGAGAAAGCATCATATTATAAAGGAAAGGGCATTGACTAGGCGGGCAGGAGGCCTGGGGTGTACTGCCACCCTGTCAGTGACTTGCTGTAGAGGTCTGAGATGACATCTACCACCCTCTTTCCTCTGCCATACTGGTTTGTATTGCCTAAGTCATTTGGCTCTTTAGGGTAGGTAAAGGGTGAAAACTAATTACATCACTCCAAACTCGGCAATCTGAAATCAGACAGATTGATGACAGACACATTGTCACATTTAAATTTATGTGAATCCTTGCATGTTAAGTCCGAAAGGGCTATGGGCTTCACCAGTATGTCTTATCAGTCTGAGCATCCTGCTTCCCCATGTAGGACAGATGCCTGCACTGCCCTAATGTTTATGCACCATGCTTCCTGCTACAGGGAGTTATTGATCTCAGCTCACACCTTTAAGCACTCTTTAATGCCAACAAATAGTAGTTAAAGGTGGTAAAGTCCTATACAATTGGGTAAAAGAATGTGTCATATTCTGAGATTTTATTAATTAATGATATAAAAGTCTTTTTTTTTTTTTTTGAGCCATGAATAAATGCATCTGGGCTAGGTTAGGTGAAGAAAGGATGGGCATAAGGGACACAATGGATAGCATGTAAAAATGTCAAAGTGAATAGTTATACCACATAGGTTCAATAAAGGAAATACTTTTCCTCCCCTCTCTTGTGTATACTTGATTTTCAGTTCTAGATGAAGTGAAAGTATGAGTTCCTCCATTAGTTCTTTATATAACTTGTATATGCCTGGCTTCCTGATTCCATACAATGTTTATATTTCAGTTATATAGCATAGCAAATTGACTGTGTTTGGTTTCATGTGCTTTAATAGTTAAGTGTTTACTGTTCATGTTCAACTTTTTTTTTTCAATAAGAAGCTATTTGTGTGTTGGCTAGCAAGACAGAATAAAATGGATATATTTTTCCCATTCAAGATGACCTGTAAGTTTGGCTCTTTGAATTTATGACCTGCAAAGCATACAAATCTCATAGCTATGACCTCCTCCAGAGACTTATTTGAAACGTGGACACTATGTTCCCTTATGAACACTTTGCATTGTTCATTACTGCTAATATCCTGTTTACTGAACAAGGTCTCTTCTTCCTAACTGTTATTTATTGAAGCCCTTTACAATGCCTCCACAGCTAATTTATCAAACTTAACGTTATGTTATCAGAACTTGGGAATAAGCAATTGACACACATATGATAGTACAAAGATTCAATTTATCTACTTCAAAATAGTCTAGTCACAAGTATCTGCAAAACAATTATCAAATACAGAGCTTGCAACTCAAAAGTCTGTAACTCAGGCTAAAATTCCAACAATACTACATCTACCAGTTATCTATCTGGCCTAAATCAAAATATTTAAGCCCATCACCATATTTCTTTTCTCTGACTATTTCAGATTTACACATCCTTTGCTTCTACTTTTCTTACTAGGAGTTCAAGCCCAATAAATGAATTGGCCCTGAGATTAGTAACCTATTTGAAATAATTGGTAGAAAAGCTGTGACATTGGATAGAAGTTCAGAAATGTAAGCAATGCAGGAGGAAGTTATTTCTGAAAACGAGGTTAATTCAAAACTGGAATTTGAACAAGTAGGATGAATGTTGCAATTCCTATCAAATCCCTATCAGTGATTATATTTTTCATACATACAACAAGTATTCATATCATTCAATATTTGGCGTAGTTATGAGAACACACCACATGAAACTTGTAGTGGCTCCAAGACTCCTTCATGATGCAGCAGATCATCAAAATATAATCCAATATATTGCCCAGCAAGCAGTGGCAACAGCATCCAATTGAGGCGTGCTATAAAATCACCAAGGGAAGTTGCTACCAATATATGTAAAATTATTTACTCACACTGCCTCAGTTTTGTTGCACAAAATTTATGTGCTGAAAAAACTCTTTTTGAGGAGGCATCTAGTGATGAGCTGTGCACATGGAAGGTTGAAAGCAAAATAATTTAAAAATCATGAATATTGACATGATAACTGTTATCTGTATGGTTATGGCCAACTGCATTGCACACAAAACCTGCAAACCTATAGCTAGTGATCTTGTGTGACAGGCTACATGACATGTTGCTGACTGGACATGTGGCTTAGACAATCTGAGTTGCAGAACTAAAGGCTGGTTAGTGCCAGAACAAACATTTACTCATTCCTCATCTGGAAGCCAACTGCTAGAGATTCAGAAAACACCTTATTCTCCCTTATTCATTATCTTCATGTATGCATTTCTGTGTGTCAATGTGTGTATGTGCAATTTCCATTTCCATTTCGTGCAATTGTGCTACGAAAATAAAAATAATAAACACATCTGAAACTTCCAACAAATGCTCCTACTAATGCCAATGGAAGTAGTATTGAATAGCTAACCTCCATCCAGTATTTATATTTCAGTAAAAATCTGGTATATACTCCTAGCAATCCTAAACAAAGAGATGAATGTGGTTAAGATCCAGATTATTACATTAATGTGTGGGAATGTGAGAACCTGCACTGTTATTAGAAATCAAGAGTGTTATACCATGTTACTGCCCATGCATTTGGTAAATACCAAAACCATTTAACATGTTTTGCTATCTATACAGAATATCTATCAAGACTATCTAGCTGTCAAACTCTGAATTATCGTTGGCTGAACGTTTGTCAATAAGTAGCCTTAAGATAAAGGTAGGCACACTACTTTATGAATGACATATCACATCTGGTTAGGCAAATGAAGAAGCCTTCCCAACACACTGTTGCTAACCGCATTCAAACTGCAGATCAAGCTGCAGCAGGGCTGGTTTAGTGTGCTGTAAAAGTTTCTGGCTCTGTGTTAGATATAATTCCCTTTTTCCCAGCACTATTAGGATCCATATCTGCACTTCCTCCAAACCCCTGCACCATGAGGAATGAGATGAAGAGGCAGCTGCCTAAAACAGACTGCCCCTGTTTAACCTCCTGCTTTCTGAACGCTTCAGTGTCTCAAGACCATTTCCCTTCCAAAACTTTTCTTTCCCCACGTTGAACTGCTGGCCCTTCCATATGAAAATCAACACTTATACTGGGCAAGTATAGGGCAAAAAAATCAGAAACATTCACCTTTGCTTGGGTCTTTCTTGTTAGAGTACAATGTAATTGTACAGACAGGTTTCAGTATATAAACTCTTTCAAATATATGGTATCTAATCGGTTTATAAGCCTTTTGAACACTAGCCCTACTTATCTGCACCTAGAAATACAAGGTAAAAATGTTGTCCTGCTCATGCAAATTAAGAACAATTTACATTTGCATAAAATACAGCATTATTAATTTCTTCCCATTGAGATATAGTGAGCCAGATGACTTAAATAGGAAAAAAAAAAAAAGAGTTCTGGTGGGCAGGTGTGAACATGAGCAGTCAAGAAAAACAAACAAACAAACAAACAAACACCACAAGGATTTATCTTTTTTTGTAGACTCCCTTGTTAACACCTGCTAAGCGAGACTACAGAGAGCAAATGATTTCCCCATCCCTGGAGTTGAACCCTGCCAGTCAGAATAGAACCTCACTGGTTTAGACATGAGGAAATAATTTTGTTATCCCTTTTGGTGTTGCAAAAGATGTAAATGAATTTTTTAATGAAAGAAAGAAGCCCTAAACTACTACATGAGACTTTTCTCATAAAGATTTAAACTCTCATATCTTGACGTTGATAGGTTAATGATAAAACTCAGATTCCTGGGAGCATGATATTCCTTTTATCTTTTGCATGGATGCGTATGTGCGTATTTGTGAATAAAGAGTTAAAAGTTTCTCTTTAGCAGAAAAATAGTGTATTTTTAATGTCTCCACACATCTGTTATTCCTCTGGGGAAGAAGAATCTAAATAAATGAATCTATTGCTGTCTGAGCATTAAAATCAAGAGTTTTCCGTAGTTATGAGAAGAAACAGGCCTTTGTTAAACATTATTGTGTGAATTTCTCAAGCAAAAAGAATATAAACTGCATTTTTATGTATTAATTATAAAGAAAAAAACCATTTTATTTCTCCTTTTGAAATTTCCCAATAAACATAACAGGCATTCACTCCATTTCAGATCGCACTTTGTGCAGAAATTAGCCATTTGAGTGATGTTTTGAAAGCTCTGAAATTTGTTACACTGCAATGATAATAAAAAGGCTGTAAAAGCTGGAGTATCGTATGCTGAAATCTTCAGTGAAACATGTATCTTTCTTCCTCATCCTCTCCAAACACTCATTTGGTTTTTTCCATCTTTCTTTTTTTAACTCTGACTTAATACTGAGCTGTCTGTAAGTGCCATTTGGGACATACTAACACAAAACAAGTGTGCAATTTGTGTTTCCATTTAAAAATACCTTCTTAAAATGAATTTATGGACTCTCTAGCTTACCAGATACAAAGTTAATCAAATAAAGTAACATTAAAGGCAAGCACTGACCAAAAAAATAAATGTCCTTCTATGCCTGCCTGAGAGGTAAGATAATGGATTCTAGGGGAGCAGGACAGCAGAGAAATCAGATGATTGTTGTAATTCCCTTAGCTCTGTCTATATTATGTTTAATAAAGCACAATAAAAACCTACATTGGAAAGAAAATTTCAGCCTAATGTGTGCCATGATTCTATTTTCTGTTTCATAGTTAGATTTTCTACTGGGCTGATTTTTTATGCTGGTAGTAGATGCTCACCATTTCTTTCTGATCTTCTATCCTTCATCATTTAATGAGGACTTCTGACAGATGATGTGAGAAAGAACAAGCCTGGAGAGCAATTAGGGAGTTCCAAACCAAATATCATACCAGCTTCTGAACTTTTCTGCTATTTTGCCTGTGCTAAAGGAGAAGATTGTTTTGGTTCCTGAGACGAAATGAAGAAATTTGTCTAAATACAACCTATGAATTCCAGTTTTGGACCAATCTGATTTTTCTTTGGGATTCAGTTCAAAACTGAATCATCATATTTTAAGAGTCTATTTGTAGATGCCACGTGTGATCTGGTTTTCTAAGCTCCCAATGTAATCAATGACAATTAGCCACTACAGGTAGTAGAGCCTAGTTGGCAAATGAGTTTACCAGGCACTAAGTGTGGGAATCATCTGCTTCAGATTTGCCTAGTACCACCTGGAACATGCAAAGATGTCAAAGATAAGAGTCTGGGACTAGAAGGTATTATCTATGAGAGACTTGAACCCTAAGGGAAAGCAGCTGGAGGTTGCTGATTATCCCCCATAGCACTTAAATTGGCACTTGGTATCTACATTTTGTCATATTAATACCATCCTCAGTGCCTCATTTAAGGTGGACTGGAGCACTCTCTAGGCTCCATTGGCACTACAGACCAGAAATTAAATTCAATTGTCTTTACATAGACATTTATGGCCACTTAAGACAGACTTGATTGGCTTGCAACTACCACTTTAGAAGGGCACTGGTTTTTCCCAGGTTCTGTGCCCTATCTTTTTGCCCCATGAGGAAGTCTTGGATAATTTAGAGCCTTTTTTGACTGTATTTTATTACCTGCTGCATGCTTTTTACATCAGAAAACAAGGCAAAGCCACCTATAAAACTACACTAGCAAAAGGTATTTGAGAAGATCTATTCACTAGTGAATAAATCCAGAACAGAGAGGTTTGGGAAACACTTGTGGAATGACTGAAGTGGGAGGAGGCTGGATATCAGCTTGATTTCTTTGATTTGTAAATTCTTTGTAGAGGACTAGAGCAACTGAGTGAAATATTCTCAAAAAGGGAGAACAAAGCTGTTACTGCTGAACTTAAACACACAGCCCTCTAGAGGAAACACAAGTGTGTTGGTGGGAGGCATGGTGGAAAATGCATATTTGGTATCATAGAGGTCTGTATGACCATTGCTGAAGAAATGAGAAAATAGCAACACATGATTGAGAGAGAAATAAACTCCAGCTCCAGAAACCACTTACAGGAGAAAAGACCTTCTAAGAAACTTCAAGTTACAGCATTCACAACAGTTACATGATGCATGCACTGAGGCAGGGAAATGTATGTCTTGGGGTATGCACACAATTTTATGTAGATTTGTAAGTCTCATTCATTAACTGAAATGAAAAAGAGAAAAAGGTACCTAAAAATCCTTGACAACCCTCTCTACTTATTTGCTTTTCACCCCAACAAGCCTGGAGTACCCACAAAATGTGATGTATTTAAAAGATGGAGGGGTGAGATAAGCATCAGCACCTGTTCTGTGGGATGATGCCACCTGGTTCACATAATCATATTTCTGTAGTGAGATAACAAAAGCATATGTGCTGTGAATATACCAGGGAACTTCCCAGACCAAAGGAAGATGAGGAACACGTGTGAGTAGAGCAGCAAGACTCAAATACAGCAGCCGAAGGAGTATCCTGTTAAGCAGGGGGGTGGTCTAATAGGGCTGTGCTATTACTGCAATAGTTCTGCACAGTCTCTTTCAGTGTCTGCATGGAGAATTGTTTAATTTGACTCATTTCGCCCCTTATCACAGTATAATTTGCTTTGCTGTGTGAAACTTTCACATTTCTTTACAGATAAAATCCATCTGATGTGGTAAGCTATCTTTTTCTGAGGAAGTAAAGTTGGATTTCTTTGTTTGAATTTCAGTGTGGAGTCTACCAAGAACATATTATTTTTATGAATAGTGTATAAAAATCTGTTAGCTTGAATCATGTGTTGTAGTTTTTTATATGGAATATTACAGTTTTAATTGTTCTGGAGCCTGCCTTGCCTATGCAGAAATCAGGTAATGACTGTAATTCTGCTGCTGAATGTTAGTGGATGATATAGTAAAAAAACTGTTTGAAGACTGCTGCTGCCGACTCATCTGCTGAAAAATTGGGGAGGGTTTACCAAATTAGGGCTTGTGGGGAGTCAGAGTGCCTCTGAAGATGATAAAATGACAATCTGTGAACTTCAGCATGGAATTTTCCGTGACAATTACAATGAGAAAAATTCAGACATAGCTTGGGTGTATAGTTGCTTTTCCACTCTCATGGAAGGATAAGATTCAGGATTTAGTGTTTCTAAATAAACTTACAAGTACAGCCTGAAGCTCAGGTGGGATAAGAACATGTATATTAGTCTTCTGTGGTTTTCACCCTTTCTTTCTCTCTGTTTTGGGTTTTTTGTGTTTTGTTTTTGTTTTTTTTTTTTAAAAGGACTTTATTAATAGATTGTTCTCTTTCACAGAGTTCTTGCAGACTCCTGAAAGGGCAGCTCCAAGAGACGAAAGAGTCTGGCTCATGCTAGAGCAGAGGCACAGCTGATAAGCTGATACCATACAAGTGGTTTAGGAATACAGAGCATGAGGGTGAAACTGAAGAGCTTCACTCAAGAGAACTCTGGGGACAAAACCTGTCACTTAAAGCATTCCCACAGCATCTCATTGCTATCCCAATGAAGGAGATACAGGCTAGTGAAAGATACAGATCAAAGAGCAAACTAAGATCAAATATCAGGTGCTTGCAAATGAGAAGTCTATGTGGTGCTGATGCCTTGAAATCAAGGGATGATAGGTTTTGAAGTCATGTGAGGGAAAAAAACTGCTTGCATTATGAAAAAGGGGGTGGCTGCTGATGCCATGAGGCCTGGAATAGGCACTGACACAGTGATACTGGGATGCTCAATCTGTCCATCTGTGTTCCCTTACTGGAGAGGCAAAGCACCAGTCCCATGCCCACCCAAGACCTACTGACCATGGGCACAGGCCCAACCCTTGTTTCAGGGTCAGACCAGAGGGTTTGGTTCTCTGTTCTGCTCCAGCTGCTGCAAACAAGTGCAGGGTCCCCTGCAAGCACCACCATACACTGCCCTCACAGCATTTCCATACCTCAGCATCCCTTTCCCCTTTCTTGGCCTTCCTTTTCACCACCCTTGTATCTCCCTTTCTCCTTTCAGCTTTCCCCTAGGTGAACAACTCAACCCATAACTTTTTTTTCCCGACTGCTCCTAGTTCTGTTTCATCCATATCCAAATACGTTATTTCTGATACTGTTACCTAGGTAATCTTGGCATTATATGCTATTACTGATGGTTACCTGGGTGCTGTTGGCTTTACAATATTGTACGCCCCCAAAGGTTCCCAATACTCCCCTTCAATTATCTGTGGAGTTTGGCAGTTTCTCACATACCGCCCACTTAACCACCTGTGAATTTCAGCCAGCCCTCTCAACTCTAACTTTTGCTGGCTTCCCACGCTGGTACTTGTTATGTTCAGCAACTTCTGGTGTCCTGTCCAGCATATTTCCACCTCCGCTCAATCACTTACCCTGAGTCAGGGACTCCTTAGCAGCCTGAGAGTTCACTTGCAGCCTTAACAACATGTCCACAGTGACTGATGTGGGCTGCCCTGGTCTAGTCCGTTTCCCATTGCTTGAAGAAGGCATGTAGTTGTGATGAGCTGTTATGGTGGCTTGCTGAAATCCTGAAGAACCTTTCTTCCATTGCAGCCCCCAGGTTAAGCAAGTATCCTTGCAAATGGGTTGATGATGGGAAGCCATCTCATCACCTCCTTAGTTCAAGGAAGTGACTGTAGACAACTTTTGATATCAATGATCTTATCAGTTCTTGACTTCTCTGGTGGTTGTTTGTGATGGGTTTGTAACCTTCATTTCTCCTGAGGACTGGACTCCAACATCTGCCATTTGTCTCCTTGTGATTGAGGCTCTGAATTTCTGCCATACCCTACAGTCACACACATCTTCTAGCCAGAAAGACTGCAATGTCTTCCACATATTTATGATGATCCTTTGTAACATCGCAAAACATCCTATCTGGTTGCACAGGAAACGAAACAACAAACATTTGTAAAATACAATTGGTTTAGTTCCATCCCTACTTTACAGCAATAACTAAAAGGCAGAATATATGTATTTATGACTGATATCAGTGCAGTTACCGAAAGAGGATATATTTTTCTGAATTTGTAAATCCCCAGACGCTGCCTGCTCATTGCTTCTGCTTCCACAGGCCTCCTGTGAAATATAGTTAAACAACACTTATCACTCAGGCTGATATTCCCAGGTGAACACCTTTCAATAACTTGTATTCTCTTGAAACAAACTTGAAACAAAGTTTTCCTTAACACTAGAAAATTGAGATAGCTCAGTGAACAGTACATTCTGATTAACAGAGAGGTCTATGCAGAGAAATTAAAATTATGAGGTGGCAAAAGCTATGTTTAATGGTGAAAGAGATCCTCCAAGATCTCTGATATGACATTGTACTGCAGCAGTTCTGGCAAGAAACTGTGCAGCAGGTCAATGACATGGACATTCATACTGATTTCACTTTACTAATTTAGCTGTGTGTTTCTGATATATTGTCATCATTCTCGTCATTCTTTCTCAGTAGTTTTAATTTTAAGGAACAATGACTAAACAACCATTGCTGCCTTATTCTCAGGCTTATCTCTTTCTAGCTTTTCTCAGTGCACTCTGCCTTAGATAAATATTCCAGCCTCTCTTGTATACCAGTTAGACATAATATAAGCACTCAATAAAGATATCTCTGAATCTCAGAGCATTCAAACACCTGGCACCGGGATGACTCATTCAAGGAGTGCTGTATCCCTAAGTTAAATCATGCAATTTGGCATTGTATCGAAGGGGGTCATGATAATAATGTGAGGAACACTCCACCAGCTATGCTAAAATTGTCTAACCCAAAGACTTTCACAAAAAACGGCCGGCTACCTATCTCATCTGCCTTACAGTGCACTTCACAAACGACACAAGACATGAAACTCCCCCTTCATCACTGTCAGAACCCTCCACACCCGGCCTTCCCAGAGGGCTCACTGGCCCTACAGCTTGCCTTAATCCCACATTTTCTTCTTCACAGCTTTTTCTTGGTGTATTGACACACAATTCCTTGTGGGCAGTCAGATAAATCTACACTTTAAAACTCTGCATCCTTCTTAGTTTTCAAATACATAAGAAGAAGTGGCATAACAGAAATAAATAAATCACTCCCCCATGCTCACTGAAGATAGGATAAGAAGCAATAGTCTTATATTGCAGCAAAAGATATTTAGGACTCTAACAGGCTTGTGGCAGAAGATTAAAATCAGACATCTAATTTTCATTTACCTTAATATACTGGACTGAACGGTGTGATAAGTCAGAGGCTGATCACTTGTGGTATCAGGCATCCCTGCATTAATGGAAAGGGGAAGAGACAAACACTTTAGTGTTTTAACAGCTTCATCTTTCTGATTTTGTCTGCCAACGCAAATCTACCACAGCCCTTAGTTTAACCATTAAGGTAAGACTTCTTAGCAGCAAACAGCCAAACTTTGGCATAATTTGCCAAAGATATTGGCAGAAAATACATCTTAAAGTGTCTGTAAGAAGCAGCTTAGGTAAACATCAGTCAGGGGTCTTTGATCCTGCGTGTGAGCCGGGCAGGGGAAGACAGGGTTTGTCTCAGTGAACTCACGAACTCCTTTCCCCTTCTGCTTCCTGTGACTTTGTGAACAAATTATTTTATTCTGACAAATTATCATATATCATCTAAGCCACCAAAGAGGTCTATAACACTTAGTGACCAGCAGACACAAACCAATATGAATTGACTGTTTCATTAAGGGCTAGGACTCTTTCCCTAACTCTGGTAGTTTTTTTGTAGATCAGCTTTAAAACATCAGGACCTCTATTTTACCCTTTGAAAGTAAAGCTACCCTTTACCTTCATGGTACTTCTCCATGAAGAAAGTCTAATATTAAGAGTTAAACATGAATACTGAATATCCATGAATATTTATGAATATTCAATTCAGGTTTTCCATTCCTGTTACCTTTTTCTTGGTGAAAAACAAATAAAGGAAGGACTTCCTATACAATATGGAACTGAACAGCACTTTGACCTCTAATTTTGAGTCCTTCAGTTTTGAAGTGATAGTTTTGAGACACACTGAACCCTGAGGTGAAGCACTCAAAATTATTGGGTATCTTAAAACAATTCTGTTCATATTTTTTTTATGTTTAATTGAAATATTCCAACTTGTTGAAACTGAATTTTTTTCTAGAAATTGTGCTAGTGACTGTCACTCTCTTAAGTTAAAGTATCCTTTACAATTTTGAAACTTTGGAAAAATTACATTTCAAATATCTTACTGGCTATTTTGGAAGTCTTTCTATGAATGCAACATTTTGGTTTGAATTTTGCAAAATTTAGAGAAATTAATGTTAAGAAGGGAAACAAATGATACAAAAGTAACTGACACAAACATTTCTTTATATTCTTATATTTAAAAGTTTTAAGAGTTCACTCTTTTTATCCCAATTCCATATGCAGTTATTTTGTTGTCAGCTTGAAAGGGTTAAATTAACCTAAATTTCATTCTATTCTGAACAATAACACCTTACCTTTTTTTTTCTCCTCCCAAGGTTCTTTGTATTTAAATATGACTAATACTAACCCAAAGGTTTTTACCAGCTGCACTGTGAGAAACAATAAGTTTATACTTGCATTTAGCTCCAAAAATATGGAAGATTCCTTCAGATGTTGTCTTCTAATGTATCTAACCTTACCTAGGAAAATTTTCAAGATCCAGAAATTGGCACTAAATGTATTCAAAATTAATATCCAGTTAAAGTTTTTTTAGGATAATATTTTCTTTCCTGCATTAATAATTATGAGATTTTTTCCATTAACTAGAACAGTAAATGTTGAAACAGAAAAATTTGTTTCAGACATTTTTTCTGCATAGAATTAGTATATATATATTTTAATAATAAATTAAGGGTATTTTACTCAATGCTATTTATAGGGTCATATTAATAATTCTATTATTTTAGTAGTTCCAAACAGCTAATCTAGAAACAAAAACAATAGGTGACCAATGAGACACTATAACAAGTGAAGAATGTATTCTCAAATTGAACAATCAGCCAATAACTACAGGGCTGAAAATTGCCACTTCAAACTGTTACCGTAGTACTGTTGCACATCAAATATATTTTACATAAACTGAGGTCAATTCACTATACATCATATGAAGAATCCGGCCAGATTTATAAATGGCTTTGCAATGTATAGTTTAATTAGCTAGATATCTAGTGACAAAATATATTCTTAATTTCATCACATATAGCAGTAAACAGCATTTTTTTTTAAAGTTTTTTTGGTTTTTTTTTCCCCCTAGTAAGTATCATATCCTAATATCTAGACCAAGGACAGCCAGTTAATTCCAGGTGTCTTATATGAGGGTAACTTCTCTGCTTTGCCTATTCACAATTACCAACATGTAACCAACGAAATGTTTGTGTCACACTTAGATATATACTGTGCATAGTATATTTAGCTTTGTTTGTAGTCTTGTTTTGGAAAATGACAATTTTTATTTTTGTAGCTATTTAAAATGAATACTGTAGGCAGAAGATAAAAGGGCTTTCCAAGCTGAGATGCTTCAAATCGGTGTATTTATTGCCAATGCTATTAATGCAGAGTGGAGTACAAACTAAAAGCACAACATTAAAAGCAAGCTCCTACAGCTATGCCCAAATTCTGTAAAAATATCACATAATTAATAATTATCCAAATGTACAATTTGTTTTGTGACTTATGCAAAGTACTTCTTCCTGACATTTCATTTTATTGCTTCAGCCTGAGTTTTTCTGCTGATATTTGTGACTGTGTATTTCTATGGTAACCCTGGAGGAGGGAATGGAAGGGTGCCCAGGAAAAAGAAAGGAAGGATACTGCAAGAAGGAAAACAACATGAAACTGAGAAAAACAGCCAACGAAAAAAATAAAAGGAATTGCAACAGCTTTTATAAGAGACTAGACCCACACAAATAACACTCCTTGGCCAAATAAGAAAAAAAAATGACAAGCATATTTTGAATGAAAGCTCTAAATACTGTTGTGCTGGATGAGCCATCCCTTTTATTATCAATGCACATTTATCCTGGGGACAGTGGAAGGAAAAGTAGGGGAAGATGCTGTGCTCAACAGGTAATTTTAAGTACCTAAGATCAATGTCTATGCTCCCTGTATAATTTACAGTGAATTGAAGCTTTTATCTAACTTTATACACCTGAGTAAGGGCACCTAGGTTGTGGGCATTCTGCTACATAGCTAAGGGAGATACATTCATCACCAAAAGGTGATTTCTTCCCATCACGTGTCCCTTTCTCAACATTGATTGTATGAGGTGACTGACTCCTAATTCAGGTGAGTGAGTTAGGCACTTAAAATTGCCGTCTTTTTTTATTCTAGTGGGAATATAATAATCTTGTGTCACTATCTGCATGGGTTTGTTAGTAACATCAATCTATCATTTTAAAATAACTTAAGCATCCAAGCTTTTTAATATACGTTGATGTCATTTGGGGGTTGGGGGAAGTGAAAAAGAGATAAAAGAGTCTTTGGAGCTATGCTACAGAGTTTGTGATTTAGATCAAGATGTCCATTTGAGGACTGGTGAACTTAGGATGTATCTAGAATCTCAGCATGATACCAGATATTTAAGACTCATTGGATTGTCTGTGGCTGCTTACAAAGGAAGGAGGATCTCTGCAAGAGCAGGTTCTCTGGTTTCACCCCCCTTGCTACATGGATAACATCAAACAGAGGCTGTGGCTGCTGAATTTGACACACTGTGACACATGGAGGTAATTGAAATTGTGCACTTTCTTATATAGGCCATCACAGCTCATCACCTCTGTATTATTTTACTCCTAGATGTCCCTCTTCATGAGGCAAGTACTTGTCAAGATCCTAAAACAGAGGGTAGATCATTTAAAAAAATGAATTATCTTGCATATGACCTATTCTGGTTAATGTTATCCATTTCTTTCCATGGCTATTATATCAATTTGGGTATTTGTATTTTTCTGCTAGATGTAGGAGATCATCAGGGGATGTCACACCCATTGCTCACAAGGAGTGCTAAGCAGAAACACTCCCAAGCAAGAGGAATTCTAACATTAACGCTACTGTCATAAGTATCAGACAACCCTTTCTGATCCTCTATCATTTCAGTTTTTATCCAAATGAATAATTTAAATGTACTATGTTTTTCCATTGTTAATTAAGTTGACTGTGATGTTTTGCTTTTGAGAAAGAGTGAACCTATTGTTTCGAGAGCTATGATGAATGTGACAGAGTCTGCCTTCTTCCTGATCTCAAAGTCATTGCTCATGTGAATAAATGCTGTGTTAAAATGTGTAAAGAGGTGGAACCAGGTCTTAAATCACTGTCATCCATCAACACCAGTGCCTGACTACTTGTTTTTTTTCATTATCTTGTGTGTAAAAGCTCAATGACGTACAAAGAAAGGTAGGGTGGAAGGGAGAAAGAGTGCATCAAAGAGTTCTCTATATTACCTATTTCATGAGAAAATGAAAGTGGGAAATAACAGATAAATGAGTTCCAAAGCTAGTTAGAGGAGATTTCTCAATAAATAAATAGAAACCCAAAAGCAAATTTTACTTTAGTGTCCATCCTAATTATCTGCTGAGTTCTGCATCAGACACAAAAGGATAAATTCATATTTTCCACATGAATGACTTGCTGTGTATTTTTATGGAAAAAAATAAAAGAGTTTCTAAGACAGTAGTACAGTTTGCACATTTCCTTTAAAACAGATACAAAAACGTCTACTGGATCTGAATATATTGCACATCACCCACTACCCCACCTATTAGGTATGGATCATTGTGCACAAAAGCATTCAAGTGTGTTAAGAGCACTTGGTCAGTAGAGTAAGAGAATGTATAAAACCATATACACCATCCTTCCCAGTCAAATCCTTAAGTAAAAAAGTAGTGTATCCTCTTCTGTTCTTTTCATAAACCTCTACAGGACAAAAATATATACAGAAAACCTGGTTGCTTATCTGTTATCATCTGGAAAGGAAAAGAAAAATCAAATGCAAAACCAGACATAATGAAATCTTTAGATATCAAATTACTGTAATCTTGTTTTATTTTAAAAAGATATATGATTTTTAGACTCGCTACTTAACATGAAGGATATTGTAAACAGCATAATCATTCAAAACACTTAAAAATTTTACTTCATCAGTATAGCTTTGGTCTAGTAATACCTGCTGACTTAAAATGTATGTCTAGGTGTGGTTATTTAAAAAAAAAAAAAGTCTCTAGTCTTCTCTAGAAGACAAGACAAAATAGTCTAAAAAAAAAGAATAACAATATACCTTCATCACAGAACATATTATTATTACATAGCAAAAGACTAAATGCAGGCTGCATATTAACAACAGTTGATAATTATTTCAAAGACAATCTACCAAATCTCCCTACATGGTACCACAACTAGGTATTATGCTATGCCTCCTCACAAAAATTGGTTGATTATGTAGGAAATAATACTACATGAAGCAAACTAAATAATAGCTAGCTATTATAATCAGATCAGGAGTACAGCCTGGTTGTCTGTCACATCTCCACCTCCACAGCTGCAGTGTGGTTTCATGTCCTCTTGCTCCCTTTCACATGTGCACTTGACCTACTGCAACCCACAAGTTTCACAGTAATTGGCAGTACCTGTAAGAGTGATAAGCAGGGACACATGAGTCAGAGTTTCCCAACTCATGGTCTATCAGTCATTAATTGTTTGGTAGGTCAGGCAACTGGACTCTCATATCATATGATCAGAGTCTCAAAGGAAGCCCACTGGATGATACGCTCCTCCTGCTGCTAGACAGTGCCAACATCTCCATACTTCATTTCTGGAACATGGTATTTGATGCATCATACATGATAGATGACTGCATTAGCGTCCATGATACATCAAGAGAATGAAATGTAGGATCCACTGCTATAGATGATAGGAGCTTAGGAATATGTAGGCATTTGATTCTCTCTGTCTTTGTGGCTTACTAAGATTTTGATATGAAGGCTCAAAAAGGAATCTCTGTATGCAGCTCAAAAACTTTTAAACTTTAAAATTTATGTTGTTTTTCTTTGGGTTTTTTGTTTTTTTTTAATGCACTTAAGTGTCCATCATGTGAAAGATGAAAAAAAAAAATCTATAAAGATCAGGAACAGCTTTTTATTTAAAAATAAAACATTGTTTTGATAATCACTTTGTAGTCTTTCTTTTCACACAAATATTCTGAGTCATATAAGGAGTCCAGGAGTGGGTTTATAGAAGTCAAGCAACACTTTTTAGTTTTCTGTTGCTAAGAATTGCAACAAAATAAAATAGTATTAAGCATTTTTAAAAGCGTATTTTGGAACTCCCAATACTTATAAAGATGAAGAATCTAGTTACAAAGTATCTGTAGACTTTGCATCTGCTCAGCCTGTGACTGAATCATAACACATGATACTCAAATAATTTGTGTCATAAGCACTTTCATATGAGTCATCAGAACAATTTTTAATTAAAGTTCAGTGACAAAACCACCATACAAACTCCTTTTATATCGTTCTGCATGCTGTACTGTTATGCTTTTTGAGGTATATCCACTTTAAATTATATGTTCCTGTCCCTCTAAAACAATTAGCTATTTTTAGATGCTTTCATGTTACAGAACTTGTTTTCACTAATCACAGACTTACATCTCTGGAGTGAAACACAAGCACTGTTCAGTACAGTACAAGCTATGCTACATACTGCACCATACTGTACATTACTCACCAGGGCACAACAACAGGGCACAGGAAATATAAGGCAGAAAGTGAAGGATGCAGTTCTGTTGATGTCATTTTGATGAAATATCAGGATTCAAAATAAAATACATTTTCAGCTCAACAGTGACTCATACATTTGAAAGTGAATTGGAAATTTGGGTAGGCAGAAAGTAATGATCCATGTGGGAATTTTACAAGAGGAAGGAACTTTACTGTATAGCCCTGCTTAAGTCTGAAACGGCCTTCAAAAGTTGTGTGAGTTATGAAAGTGAATGACACTCTTCCACATTTCTGGTTAATAAACACGAAGGGTAATTATCAGCCTGTTGCTTTTTTCCAGTTGCAGAAATTGACAGTTTCACAAAGTAGCAAGATAGAAAAATTTAGCAGGAGAAACAGAAAATATAACATTGATTCGCAGACTGCGGTCAATCCATGGGTTGCTGATGGTCTGTGAAACCATACAAACAGATCACAGGGTGTCCAGAACATCATGATTAAAGAGGAACTCACAGCTGGCCAAGTACAGAACTGGCTGTGGTTCACAACAACAGCTTATGACCAACAGTATTAAGGTCATAGCATATTAAAGGTCACTACACTGGGCTGTCACTTGGGTCATGACATGTCACTTAAGTCCACAGCATGCACTCCTCTTTTTCTCAAAACACAGGGTAGTGGTCTGTTCTTCAGCATCTTCTTCAGCATAAGCTCTTGGTATGTGTCTGTACCGTTCCTGTATGCTGCATGAAACTTCGGAAATGGTAGTTTCAAGGAAGCAATTTTCTACATACAATGTGTATAGAAAATTTGAGCAGGTGGAAGATATTATGAGTCCTGAGGAGAAACAAACAAACAAGCAAAACAAAACTAAAAAAACCCTAAAAAACCTAAGAAAAAACAACCATCACCCGCCCCCCCCCCCAAAAAAAAACAAACAAAAGACAAACCAACCTAATAACCATGTCATAGTGTTCAAGATTCTGGATTTAAGATTTATTTTTCAAGCTTTGATAAGCAAGCGGTTGTCTTTTGAAAACAGAATATATGGAAATAATCTCCAAATGCAAATGAATATCTAATAAACAAGCTTTTGATGTTTGACTCAACTTTTGGATGTGACTTTCTCTGAGTTCAGTGCGCTGAACCATTTTCTAGCCTGATGACAAATTAAAAAAAAGGAAAAAAAGAAATCTTTACCACTTAAATTTAGCTAGAGAAATGGAGTCCTTAGCTGTTTTTACATCAGATAAAATCTACATTAGGGAATAAAATTTACTTGTGGATTTTTCACTCCCATGGAGTTTTTCACTGATGTATAAAAATTCAGAGATTAGAGAAAAGACATGGAGATAGTGTCTTCAATGCAATTGGTTTTTGACCCTGTCAGGTATGAAAGTGTTCTAACCTAAAACTAAAGGACCCCTGGAAAATTACTGTTCAAAATGGGAATAAGACAGTGATATTATGTCTCTCTTCATTCTTTTATCCTGCCATGAAAATATAAAGAAGGCGAT
This sequence comes from Theristicus caerulescens, assembly GCA_020745775.1. Taxonomy (NCBI): domain Eukaryota; kingdom Metazoa; phylum Chordata; class Aves; order Pelecaniformes; family Threskiornithidae; genus Theristicus; species Theristicus caerulescens. The sequence goes on along the minus strand of CM036559.1, from coordinate 119,430,987 downwards.
AAAAGAAAAGTGTTTCCAGAACAAACTTCTTCAATAATGTTTCCTGCTCAGTTCCGTGGACAACTGTAGCCAGGGCTGAGAGAGTTGTAACTGACAGTAGAATATCCACAAAGACAGATCAACATTGGAAGACAGGGCTACGATTTGCTTGGTTCATTAATTCCCATTGTGCAAAACATTAAAGGTACAAAGAAAACATTATCATGAGTTCAATGTTCTACGCCCCTGCAATAGAAGAAAAATCAAGATTAAAAATCAAGATTTTCTTTGGAACAGAACATATAAGACAAGGCAAAAAGCTATGATGGAGCCTGCTAATATAACTTCTGAGAATCATATATTTTGTTTATAAGTTAGCTTGCAAGGGATTTCTGAAGGTCATCTGGGATTTCTGAAGGTAATCTGGTCCAGCCTCCCACTCAGAGCATCGCCAGCCTCCAAGCTATATTTAGTTTCAACTTTAGATCACAGTGAAGCACTGAATATCTCCAGCCTCTCTGGGCAATTTGTTGCAGACTTTGACCACTCACATTGTGAACTTTTTTTCCTTACATCTATTCAGAATTTCCCTTGTTGCAGCTCTTGTTCGTAGCCTCTAATACCTTCGCTGTGCATCTTCAAGAATCTAGGTCTATCTTCTCTACACTCTCCTGCTGGGTAGTTGAAAACAGCTCCATTTCATCTTCTCTTTTCCATACTGACAAAATCAGTTCCCTTAGTCTTTCCTTGTACATCTTGTGCTCCAGCCCCCTAAACACCTTGGTGGCCACTGACTAACGCACTGACTAATTCCTCTATCTCAACTTTTTCGAGTACTGGGGAGCCCAAAACTAGGCATGATAGTTTGGATGCTGCATCCTTAGTGCCAAACAGAGAAGAATCACTTTGGCCTTCTGGCTACACTCTTCCTCATATAGCCCAACATGCGGTTATTCTTCATTTCTGCAAAGACACACTGCTGTATAATGTTTGACTTGTCCACTGGGACACCTAAATTCTTTTCTGGCAAGCTGCTTGCTAGCCAGTATGTCCCCAGCCTGTGCAGGATGTCACATTCAGCTTTGTTCAACTTCATAAAGTTTCTGCCAGCTTCCCCCAGTTTGATACCATCTGCATACTTGCTGAAGGTGCACTTCATCCCATTGTTCAGGCCAGCAGCAAAGACAGTCTCAACAACAACATCAGTCTCAGTATCAGCCCTTGAGAATGACTAAGATTAATTTCTTTTTCCAAACCTAAATATTACTATACCCTACATATGTGATCAGGACATACTGACCAGGCTGTGGTGCTGCTTCAAGATGAAATTAAAGACAGCACCTATAAAACCTATTATTTTATATCAAATCTGTCACTGAATACATGCAGAGAAATTCTTCATCTGGTCTCTAATTTGTCCCTTTTATGTCAAATACAGGTTTTCTCAGTATTACTCACCATCCTCCCACCAGATAAGAAATTACTCCAGATTCTCTACCACTAGTTTCAGTAGATAGATGTTTAAGTATTTTGCATGCCTTTTTGTGACAAGGTGCAAAGACTCAGAACTAGTCACTCTCTGGGTTAGTCAATATACTCAACTAAGTGGAAGAATTATCCTTTCATAAAAAAGTTTACAATATGCGATGTGTGAAGACAGTAGTTCATATTGTATTTGTGTTCTAAGCATAAATAAGCATCCAGTGCCTTTAGTTTGTGCTGAAGAAAAGAAAGCAGAATGTCAAGTCCGAGCTAATAAAAATGGCCTAATGTTGTCACAGGGATTTTGGGGATCTCAGTTTGAGGGCAGAGTATTTTTTTTTAATGTTGTATATATATGATTTATACAGTCAAGACTTCTTAAACCATGCTGTTTACCTAGATTTCCATCTTCATGCATCATTTTTTAGACAAGCCATGACTTTGAGCTTAGAAGTTCTAATTAGAATTAGGTATACTTCCTCATAAGGAAAATTAATGCAGTGTTTCAGAGAACACTCATGGCAAAATTATACTGTTTGTTAGTAAAATAAAATGACTCCTCAAGAGTCAGAATAAGCTATGTGTATGAAAATACACTTCATCGGTACAACTGAAATTTCACTAGATAATTCTGCTGAATTAACTGTGTTAGTCATGAGGAGCAGTGTAGGCTTGGCCTTAGAGATACAGCACTCCATACCTTGCCTTTTTGTGTGTGTGCATTTGTGTGTGTATACATACATACACACATGCACATGTGTATGCATTTATTCAGAGTAGTATCGTATTGTTTAGTATTTGTAAAGTACAATATGATTCTGAAATGTAAAGTGTCAAATTAAAAAGTACCTTCAGCATAAAGTAACATAGTCATAGCAATTACATGTCCGGGTCAAGCATGGAAAATTCCCATGGCCTCAGTATATACCATATTTTCAAAGTGAAGAAATTATTTTCATTTATTTTAACTGAATCTCAACTAAGAAACTATTATAATTACAAAAATATAGAGCCTTTTTTATTTCTCTTTTTTTTTTTTTCAGAAAACTCCAATTTCTTACACTTTGCAGCCTGTTTCATTGCTGTGTCTGGTTACTTCAGTCATGTTTCATTACTCTATTGACAGAGCAGAACATAATATTACTGGTACAACTGAATGTGTCAGATCAAAAATATGGTACACCAGCCTGAGAAATTAAACATAGATTTTTTTAACTTTTTTTTTCCTTTTGTGGAAAAAAAAGGCAGAGGTGTAATAAAACTCTGAAAAAAAGCAGTTAAAATTATATTCAAAACATTAAATTTGTTACTGTTCATATGTAAAATAGAACATCTCTAACCAAATACATAGCAAAGGTGCAGTTTCTGCTTTGTTGTCAATAAGGGAAATACCCATACAGCAGGCTGGCAGGCTGCCCATGTTTGGGAATATGTGACTTAAAGCTGATCCATTCAGCAGGTCCCCCCTGTTCAACATCTATTAAACTCATGCAGCTCCATGTGATTGCAAAGGGAAGAGAATTGCCACTTCATACAAAATTCTACCTCAGCTGCTCTCACTTTGAGGCAGATGTGCAGAATGAACTGCATGCAAAATTAAAGTAAATAAAGAAATTATGATGCTGTAGGGATACAGTGATTTAAAAATAATGCCCAAAGTGGTACATCTTTTCTGCTACCTGTGTTTGTGGAATGCTCTTTGTCCTTTCTTATCTTCAGAAAAATTTGAACAGCTGGAGAAACAGAGGAGATGGTGAATGACTTTCTTGATGGCAGCACAACAGAATGAATAAAACAGATATTGTTTTATTCAGTACACGATACTTGGTTTTCAGGCAAATTGACTTTCAGGAGCTTTCTGCCTTTCCTGTCTGTCCAACTATTAGATTTCTGAGAGACAAGTAAAAAATTGTGATGATGGTTATGGTAGAAACACTTAACATAGTAAACCTTCAAGAGGAATAATGTGACAAAGGTAACAGAGTCACAGTTACAAACATGTTGCATTTCCTTGTGTGACTGTAAAGTGATCTGATGTATATGGGAGCCTAGATGGACAATAATGCTGAAAAGTTGCTATTCTCATTCTGGATAAATCTCTAAACTGAGTTGTGTTTGCCTTAAAAAATGTGTCTCAGCAATATTTTGACTATATTAACTGATACTATCCTAATCAGATCTCCTTAGCTAGACTTTGGAAGCTAGTGAAACAGTCAAAATTCACTCAGGATTCTTTTCCCATTTTACCTCCACTTATTAGACTGAGTTGATGTTATGCTTCCGTTTATGATGACACTCTAGTATTTGCAGTATCTACTCTATCTTTTCTTTTGGAAACAAACAAACAAACAAACAAAAACCCCTAAATGTTTTACCAAACAGTGAACAAATTAATTTTTCTAATGAATAGTCTGTGACAAGACTTGGCTTCCTTTTGCTGTGCTGTATTACAACGAGTGTTGTATTTGTGAGTAATCATACTGACCCCAAGAGAACTTCTTGCCTAGTACTCATCCTGTGGGGTTTATACTGTCAAAATTCTGTTTTAATATGGGTGGCATTGAAAATTAAAACTTTGAAGAATACTATTCTTCCATAAATGCCAAGGTAACAGTACTTGAAAGATACAGTTTCTAAGATGTAGTGCCTCTTAGAAGATTATTGTCTTAGTTTCATGAGCCAAATGCTGTGAAGAAGATAATGGGACAGAATAGTCTGAAACAACAGAGAAAATATACAACAAAGGCTGGAGTGTGATTTGTTCATATGGCATTTTCAAGAAAATTGTGGAACATGGTCCAAAGTTGATACTGGTTTATTTGTGTCTCATGGACAGAGATATTAGCTTCACTCTCCAAAAAGAACATTTATTGAGACTATAGCAGCCAAGCATGTGTAGTCACATACAAAATGCTGGTATATCAACTATGATCATGATAAATAAGAAAGTCCATTATAATAATCACAAAGTTAATTGGATTTCAAGATCATTATTATACACTGATTTCTTTGAGTCCAAGTTATCTACAATCCAACTGTGTTGTAGGGAAAAAAAGGTATTGAAATTATAAAAATGGTGCTAAGAAATCAAATCTGGACCATTATTTGGCAACAATCTTCATTCTATCTAAAATATTTTACAAAAAATATTGTTCAACAAGAAGATTAGATTGCTGTATATATCATTGCTTATGTTAAAAACAAGGATATAATAAACTTATGAGAAACCAAGAAAATATACTATTCTAGAAAGTCACATGAGGACTATGGAGCTCTAAATCAGTTTATGGTAAGCATATGGATGTGTCCTGGTTTCAGCTGGGATAGAGTTAATTTTCTTCTTGGTAGCTAGTAGAGTGCTGTGTTTTGGATTTAGGATGAGAATAATGTTGATAACACAGTGATGTTTTGTTTCTTGCTGAGTAGAGTTTACACTGGTCAAGGACTTTTCAGCTTCCCATGCTCTGCCAGGTGCATGAGAAGCTGGGAGGGGACACAGCCAGGACAGCTGACCCAGACTGGCCAATGGGCTATTCCATACCATATGACATCATGCTCAGTATATAAGCTGGGGGAAGAAGAAGGAAGGGGGGGACATTCGGCATGATGGCGTTTGGCTTCCCAAGTAACCGTTACGTGTGATGGAGCCCTGCTTTCCTGGAGATGGCTGAACACCTGCCTGCTGATGGGAAGTAGTGAATGAATTCCTTGCTTTGCTTTGCTTGTGCACGCGGCTTTTGCTTTCCCTATTAAACTGTCTTTATCTCAACCCATGAGTTTTCTCACTTTTACTCTTCCGATTCTCTCCCCCATCCCACCGGGGGGGGAGTGAGCGAGCGGCTGCGTGGTGCTTAGTTGCTGACTGGGGTTAAACCACGACAGGATGCAAAAGGCAATAGCCTCTCATGAACTGTCACTGTCCAGCTTGTGATCAGTGAACAATAAAGGAACAAGAAATAAGAGGTATCTGCAGCTTCCATGAAAACTGGACAAAAGAGTTCAGTCATCAAATCTGGAAGCAGAGCATACTATTAAGAAGCAATGGATCAGATGGTACCTATGAAACAGACTGAGCAAAGCGATGCAGTGATTCATATCCAGGAGATAAGATAAGGCTCAGTAGCCCTGTGAAGCATGTCTAGACCACAAAAGGGATAACGCGCTCTGACCAGCTCTAGACAACCTCTCTTTTTTCCTTAAAACTTGAAAAACAGAACCACTAAACTCTCTTTTGAAGTAAAACTTGAAGTATTATTAACTGCAGGTGACATTTGGAAAGATTTGATCTAAGCTAATTGAGGAACAGAATATTCTTTGGTTTTAAATCTGAGGGTTTTAATTTATATAGCACTTTTAAAAAATTCACCTTTTGGCTCTCTTTTGATCTCAAGGATGACTGTGCTCATTGAGTTCACTGTAGGCAAGCACAGTCCACAGTGAATTCAGTTCTTATCTCGGTACTCTCCTTCCCTACTAATTAATGTAAAAAGTACACATTAAATGTATAGAGTGTAAATGTTAGATTAGAACACTCTTTTTTTTCCCTGTGATTTATAAGAAAGGATAACATCCTGACAGACCTCAGAATGGAGTATACCCACACAATTTTGGTAAGGTGATTATAGTTGGACACTTGCTGTAGACAAGACACATCCTAGTCAACAACTTTTAATATTTTCACTAAAAACCAGGAAAAGAGACAGGTTAAGGAAAGACAGTTTCATAACAAGAATGCTATCTAACCCTTAGTTGCTACGAAAGGTTATTTAGAGTCCATAAACCAAAGAACTTCCCACCATCTCTTAAATTAATGTTTCTACAATGAATTGACAGGTATTACTTTATTATTTGAATTAATTTGGTTCATTATTCTTCAGTTAATTGGATATTCAGTTAAAATCAAGTTGGCTGGAAACAAAATACTTTAGCTAACAATAGTATTAGATAGTTTATTAGCCTGCATTAAAAAGTCTATAAAGGATGACCCTGCTCATTACAGGCCAAGAAAAATTTAATGGGATGAGTTGGATACAAGCCGTTCACACTATTCTTTCAAATAAATTTAGCTACAAGTTAAAGCCTTGGTCATGCCAGCATTTTAAACAGATGGGAACAACATTTGAAGATTGTCTATTTTTTTGTACTGCACTTATCAGAAATTCTTCTTTCTGTCCTCCTTTCCCCTGTATCAAAAAGTTTTTGAGAATTGATTGGTGACTGGAAGGAATGTATACGTAAAGTTATCCTTATTCTTCAGATATTTCAGGCCTTCACACTAGTAAAGTCAAATTAAGGAGGTAGGAGTAGAATTTTTATCTCCTGCTCCCCTGCAGTGGTGCTGGGAATGGGTAAGAGATGATGATCAACCTCTTCAGAACATCAGAGCACCTCCTCTCTGGGAATGTCTTAGTCAATTTGGAATAGATGGTATGAGGCAGTGAATAAACAAAGCCTGACTTTTTCATCCACATGTAAAGTAAAGGATTTATCAGACGTCCTGGGTGAAGGATTTCAAGGTTATATTCTGTTTGCATTGTGTTTTTGCTGATAAGTTCTGATATGTCCTCATTACCTGTATCACCTGCTTTTGTCTCTGCATTCTTCTCAGACAAATGGTGATTTTTAAACGATTAAATAAAAAAACTAGTAATAGAACACTCAAATTCGACTCTTCACAGATATCTGCAATAACAGGCAACATGCTTAGGAAGAAGAAAGTCCTAAAGTCTTCCCTGCCTTCATTACTTAAAACACTGAGTTCTCCTTAGTTTTTGGAAAACAATTTAATTTCCCCACCTTGACTTTTATGGACTATTACATTCATAAAATGTGAAATCTAGTATTTGCAGAATGTTGTTGCAATTAATCTTAACTACTTCCAATTTGCAAAGCAGCTCTTGAGGTAAATATTGTTTAATTATTTTTTTAAGCTTCCCTGAACTTCTTAAAATCTAATTGACAATGTAAAAATCTCATGAGAAGAGAATTTTTTTCTTTCATGACTCGAAGTATTTCAGAAATGGCAGTGTATGCTGTATTCTGCAGGAGCTCAGAATTCTGCCCACTTAATTTCTAAAGAATTGCCCCAAAAAAGTTTTCTACATAAAACTATAGCAAAGGACGAATCACAGTTTTCATAAATAGAAAGAAATAGCTTTGCTGTGGTTCAGCTTCTGTCCTGGGTCATTGTTTTCCCACACTCAACTAACTCATCTCTCCCTTAATAATATGGTATCATGACCTAACCCACAGCTCAGGCTTCCTTTGCAAAGGAAAACTGAATTCTCTATTTATCAGATAGACTGTTACCTAGTTTACAAACAATGGATATAGTGCCTCCAGTTCCTGAAACTTGACTTAATTGCAGGTAGTGGGTTTTGAAAGAGACGTTAAGGATTTAACGTTGGTTGCTAAAATGCTGAAATATTTGGAATTGCACATCCAAGATACAATATATTAGAACTAGGATCTTTTACCGGCAGTAATTAGGCCTTATTTGTATAAGTTAGGTCATTTCAACAACTTTTTTGGAAAATACAAATAATAATGTTAATGATGTTTGTACTATTGCCTGTATTTCACTTAGCATTATTTTCTACAAACAAAAGTAGGATGTTAGAGAAAGGCCAGCAACCGGATGAGAAAAATAGATCCCCATTTTCTGTACTGTCCAGCACCTAAAATGAGAAATTCCAATTTTCCTGTGTGAACCATGAACCCTTTACCTTGGAGTAGCTTCTGGATTCTCCTTAATACTAGAAGAGAAGGAAGTTTAAACTTGTGTCAGTGAAAAAATTACACAATTTTTAAGTCTTTTCAGACTTTGTCTGATAGTATTTCAGGGGCTGAACATCTGTCAATCCAAAACTGTAGTACTAATTCACTGGTAAAATTGTTCAAAACTATTGAGATCTTGAACGAAGACATGCAACCCTTATTTCTTTCTCCAGTTATATGCACTGTGAAAGTAATGAGGTGTGTAAAATTTTGCATTACAAGGCATTATAGTCCAACAAAGACACTTCAGGTACAGCTCTATTTTAAGTAGATGATAGCATCTGCCATGATATACTCTGCTGAAGAGATATTTATGCTTTCAGACATTAGGAAAAATTTTTCATTTTCATGAAGAACTGTACAAGAGCTTTGGGGAAACATAAATGACACTTCATCATTATTTTTTTTTCCATATAATTCAAACATTTTAACAACAAAAATCAAGTCTAAGGTTTTTTTATGTATAGTTTTTAAGATTATTACATTCCCATTAGATATATCTGGCATTCACAAAAGAGCATTTTCAGTTAAAACTTTTTGTGAAAACATGCATTTAAATTTTAAAATGGATGTCAGGATTCTTGGGTGAGTTCGCTATAAATACTACAGAGTATGATGTTTTCCATGAAAATTGAAAGTTTCAGAAGTCCAAAGGCAAATAGAGACCTCCATAATTTTTATTTTTAATATATATTTTCCATTGCTTATATTTCAGTTTACATTTTTTAAATTTCTGTGACCTAAAATTTTTGCTCTGTTTACATCAGAGGTGGCTGCACTATAGACATGAAAATAGAATGTGAACTGCTGTTCATATGATCAAGAAAAAAAGAAATCTAAGTATCAACTGGAAGATTTCCTCATACTTGAATTTATTAAGCTCAGGTACATAGAATAAAGCAAGGAAACATCTGTTTTCTGCTCAGGGTCCAAGTAACTTTTGATAGCTAAGGGCTTCCCCACAGGAAAAGGTATGGACTTAACATGAATTAGCAGCATCCTGATGAAGGCAAGGCCATTTCTAGTTTTAATATGAGTAACAAATCTTATTAAAAACACCCAGAGACTGTCTAACATATTACGTACTCTTGCATTAGATATATTTACGCTTTTAATATGCAAAGATAAAGTCTGAGTTAAGTCATCTAATGCCTTAGAAAGAGATCCCTGGTCATTAACTTATTCCTCTTTCCCTGGACATTTTGACCTGACATCCTCTTGTGCTCTGTTTGAGAAGACCAACTTTGCAAAATTTTTTTTTTTTTAAAGTCCTTTCACTTTCTTAGTGGCAAAGAGCTGAAACACACTGTAATAAAGAAGAAAGTTGCAGTCCCTGGGTTTTAGTCTGGCAGTTGCAATACAAAACTAAAAGTGATACTTCACAGAAATGACTCTTCTAGCAACTGTAAAGGCATTGATTAATTTCTTCCCATTAACCTGTGACCTCAACATTAGGCATAAATAATGCAGGGACAGCTTCTGAACTGCTAAAACGTGGTTCATTTTAGTTCCTCACCTTCCATTCTCCAAGCTGAAGCTTTTGTGTAGAGATTTGTAAAGGAAATTTACAGTATAGTCAATACACAAGTTTGTATGGATTATGAATCAGAGAGTGTGTGTTTGTATAAAAACACCAGAAGAAATGTCACAGCAGGGTTTAAACAAGTGGTGTACGTGCAGCCATTGAAAGGGATTGAGAGCAGCCATCTGTGGATAACAACAAGGAACTGACAGAGTGCTGACGGCAACAAGGCCACACAAGAGTTAAATCCACAGCAGAGATGTGCGGCAATCTCAGTGTGATAGAGCTCAGCATGGCTATATGCCTTCTTTGTCAAGAGCGTGTAAAGGCTGCAAAGAGCAATGCCATTCAAAATGAGCCTAGAAGATATGAAGAGGAATCAAGAGGCAGCATTGCCTGTCCTCTATCCCACCACATGTAATAATGATCACAATATTAGAACATACATGTCTCATTTTTTGCATGAGTATGAAACAGTGAGTGAAAATTCAGTATTTTGTATGATAAAAATCATCTTATTCTGTCTATACTGTCTCATTTTTAATTTTGCTACATTCTTTACACACAGAGCGTCAGATAGATAAACCTGAAGGGTTTTGATATCAAAGAGATTTTTTTACACTGTCCTCATTGAGTCACATCTCAGAGGAATCTACTTGCACTTTAGCTGCACTGGCAAAATAAATGTATTCAGTCCTTGCTTACCTGGACTGCCAAGAGTGGAGAATGATTCCATTACAGGAAGAGGACAATGCTCAAAAAGCAGGTTTCCACTCGATGTAAGAAGAGTTGTTAGAAGAGTGAGGTTTTTTTGCTTCTAGTTCCAATTCAACACATAATTCAAATGCCCATGTATAGTGACTAACTCAATACACTGTTTACAGTTACTGATTTTTTTGAGTAAATAATTTTTCGACTAGCAAAATACATGTCAAAATATGAAATGTTAGACCTTTGTGTACTGAAGTGTTTGGGGAAAACATTGAATGCAGTAGTTAGTTCTGATTTAACTTTGAGGTGTCATCAACATTTGAATGTACTTCTACTTTTGATGAATCCTAACTCAGTTTGACTCTAATACAGATGTATACAATCTGCAGGAAATGACAATGAAGTCTGTCAATTCTCATGCGTAAGGACTTCAAGCTGATCAGCACTTAGATGCCAGAAAACTTTTTTCTTTATAACATGGCATTGCTCAATTAGGTGCTTTACAGAGGATTTAAAATGTTCTTTTTAAGGATCATTTATAGGCTATTGTTAGCAACAAACTGCCGTGTTAGAAAGATCACTGGTCTGTTCTGGTAATATAATTGAATTTCATATGTTCTTGCTGTCTTCATATGTGTTACTGTTTTTCTCAATACCAACAATAAGATCAATGTTTCTCCTTTTAGGAAAGTTTACTTGTATCTATTGTGCAGTGTTGCACCTTTTGCCTATGTAATTAATTCTTTAAAAATATAAGCATATGAAACAATCAGTAAATGTATCTAATCACTGACAGAGAGAGGACTCTCAGGAAAAAAAATATACCAAAGAACAATAAAACTGATGATATATATATATGATCAGAAGCAGAAACATACATACCTATGAGTCTTTAACAGAAACTCATGGAGTGCTATGAATTACAGGTTTAAAAAGTAGAGGAATCTCAGCTTCCTGCCGCAGATGATGCATTAGTAGCAAAATCCTCTGAAGAAGGTATATAGCTCAATTTTTTGGCATTTCCCAAATTACCTGTGAAATTCTTACTTATTAAAGAATGTTTTTTACAAACACAAATGGCCTGGTCTACTTTAATAATACAATGGCAAAGTCATGGGATCTGCAGTAATGTAATAGAGGGATGAATTTGGACCAAATGTATACACAACTTTCATACTGCTAAAAATTCTGTAATTTTTTCTTACAAAAATTTGATCATGGTTAGGATATTTATTTCATTATATTTATGGTAGTTACTTAAAAATGTGCAAAAATATCTTTTCAAGTATTTCAGCAGCGCTGCAATGGAGCTTTCATTCAAAAATCACACATCTGATAAATAGCATTATAAATCTCATAATACACTCAAGGAAAAAAAGTTCTTCAGACACCTTTTCTTACAAGCATTATTGCTTGCTATAGCAGGACAGCAACAGATGTTTGACATGACTCAACAAAATTTATATGACAGCTTCCAACAGGAAGTGCAAGAAAACAGTTTCTATGAGTGATGAAGCTGAAAGAATTTAAGATATTGTCAGAACAGCAAGAGCAGTATCCTTTTTCACTGAAATTGTGTAAGAGAAAACCTTATGCAGCTAGAATGATCAGAACCTCTAGTGTATGACACCTCTTGGTTCAAAGGCGTGATTCCAAGTTGGCAATATCATGAAAGGAAAACAGGTATGAATAATGCAGACAATGAATGAGCAATTAATATACACTTTATGCTTATTAATCCCTGTTCTGACACGTCATTAGAGGTATTCTTGAGCTTTTGTTTTTTGATTTTACAAAGTCTTGCCAGAATGCAAGTTCCTTAGGAAGTTTTCTCTCATCTAGAGGATCTGATTTTGGAACATCTGAACATCCTTCTGATAATCAGCATCTCCTCCTCGGCCAGCTTTACTCTGTATATTCTTCCTGACTTCATGACGTGGTGCTTCAGACCGTCTGTCATGAATGAGTGGAATGCACTTCTCTCAAAAGAGAGAAGCAGCAGTATGTTTTATTGAGGTAAAATAATAATTTGACAGAGTTCAATGGATTCAATGGAATTTCACAAAATTTATCAGGGATTTGCCAAGGTTCAATAAGTTTGATGGCAAGGTTCACCCTATTAATTACTGCATGGAAGAAACATACAAAAGAAAATTGAGTTAGAATTGAGTTAGAATGATTCACACAGAGACCAGAGATGCAAAGGGCAAGGAAGACCCTCCCATTGAGTCACAAGGTTCAGAGTGGACCCCCTTGCTTTCTAAACTCCTTATGGAGCCTAGGTGCAGCTAGGTCCAATCTTAGTCGCAGACTTGGACAACAGTTTATGTCTAATGGAATTATCTATACAAAGTTTATAATAATTAATACTGAGTAGCTACATGGATTAGTAATGTTTCATTAATATTAATTCTGCATGTTATCAGTCACTTACTGAGGATCGGTGGCAAGTAAGGGATCTTTCCACATTGGGCAAGGAAGGATCTCTTAGTCTCAGGTAAGGAATCTCAAACCTTGAGAGGCATCCCTGCTCAAGGGAAGAGTCACCTGGCATGCAGTCCAGCTCAAATTGAACTTATCCAAAGATCTGCTGTTGTTAAAAAATCTGTCTGCCTTGAGGTGCAACCTCCCAGCTCAAAGGGAGATCACTGCCATGCAGCCACACTGCCTAGCAGGGAGAGCTCAAAGAAGGCTCACTTAGGCTGTCATATTTATGGAATAAAGTGGTTCACTTGTAGTCAAATCACATGCGATGGAAAAGTGGGCATGAGACTCCTTGTACCCACAACTTTCTTTGTTCCTTGATAAATGAGTCCTGGAAAAGCTACCCACTATTCATGCATTAATCGCATGATCAGTGTTCCAATCTCATATGAATTGATGCTCACTGTGTCACTCTGTTCCTTCGTGGGTTTTCAGACAACAGTCTGAAACTAGAGGAGTTCTTGGTCTGGCTATGGCTCAGGCCTTCACCTCCTTTGGAGCCTGTATGAAACTACTGCTAGTTCAGTTAAGGGTCAAGTGCACCCATCACACCTTCCCATGCACCCCACCTGTCCCTTTCAGGCTTACCATTTCTGCAGACTGGTGCTTCCACTTAAATGATCCGCTTATTCCCTGCTGTTTCTTGCCCTAGTCTACCTTCATTCCTATCTTTTAGCTTCACTCTATTATCACAGCATGTTTTTTTCACAAAGTTTTTGCAAAACCTGCTTCTGCTCTGTTCTCTCTTCGGCATTGCTCTTTGTTCACTAGCACAACCACAAAGGCATTGGACAGCCTTTGATCTTCCTGCTCTGTAAGTTAATTTCAACATTAAGCATATTTGTATTTTAAACCCACAAACTGAGAACTTACGAGATAACTCCAGACATGTATTGATTACAATGGTATTTCTGCTAGCATTTTTAACATGCACTTCCCTCACAATGCTTAAAGTTCTTGCAAAAAATCCTACTGGATTTATTAACACAGTTTTTAAAGAATCTGACCTCATTTTACTGTTCTTAAAGAAATTAAAAGGAAATAATCCCTGAGCAAAATATTCAACATTTATCACATACTGCAGAATGCATTTACTGTTACACATTTTTTGTAAAAATATAAGCCTGCTGTTAGTTCATCTAAAGTTCATCAGTATCAGTAAAGCAAATGTTTCAAAGTTCTTATAAGTCTCTAAGTTGCCAAGGTACTTCTCCAACACACAGTGAAATTATTGACCCTCATGACGTAAATGCTTTGGCAACCAGTTTCAAGTCACAACCTGTAAAGGTTGCCAGATATGTCATTCTCATAATGATCAGAGATTTAAGACTTAAACATTTCTTAGAAATTTATTCCCAAAGATCATAGAAGAGCTGACACAATAAGTTCCAGTTTCTACTGGAACATTAACAGATGACAAAAAAGTACACATCTGTCTTAACAAATGCACAAATATTCACACTATTCATCATGTAGTTTAATAGGCAAATGCTGACATGGAACGTCACTAATGCTTTCAGTTCATCTGGCCAAGTCACAGGGATAGGAAGGGTAAAGTGTAGGAAAATGTACAAAGAGGTAGTGACTGGAGAGAAAACTGTGGATGCTAGAGGATGCTCCAAGATCCAGGAAAGAGAAAGTGCTGAAAGGAAACAGTCCCTCAGCCATGATACTGCACTGGATTGCATGGTGTGTCCTGTGCTCTTGTCTTGCTCTCTGTCACAGCCCATACTCATTTCACTGAGATATTCATTTGTTGCATCTAACACTAGGGCAGCCTCTCTTGATCTCCAGGCTCCTTATTTTTCAAGGAGAGCACAATATGACTGAAGGTGGCTTCAGCTTTCTATTTCCCCTCACAAGCTTTAACTCCACACACTTCATGTAGAATGCTTTGGTATCTGGTATCTTTTGTCACTGGAGCTACCTCTCCCTATGTTAACATCAAGTTTTGCCCCCTATTTGCCCTTTCAGTCACAATTCCTGTCTGATCTTCCACCCTTTCCACCTTATTGCAGTATCTTTATTAATGGCAATTCCCCAGAAATATATTTTGTTATTGTCAGAGGCAAAGAGCTGAATTACAGCAAGACACTTCATTTTTGTTCAGTCTTTGCTCAAGAGCTCCATCAGAGACCACTGTGTGCTTGCTAACATTTCCTGCACTTTGAAACCTAGCATTTTATGGTCTGGGCTTTTGAGATCATCATTAAAATAATAATGCTTTATTGATCCCATGATTACTTTATTTACCTTACTGTTTCCTGTTTTTAATTGCAACAATTGCAAAACTGTCTGAAGTGTTTCATTTGTCAGACTAAATAGTTCCAGCTGTTTGAAATGAAAATATTCAGAAGATACGTGGGTTAGACTACATTTAGATGAAGAGTGCAGCCCAGTATTTTCCCACCAAATGTTTCTAGTAGGCAAAGGTTTTATATTGGCAACTCCTATTTTTTTAAAAGTCTCAAAACATCACTAAACAATGCTAATGAAAAGATAAGTGAAATAGAATTGCAGAGGAATCTTTTAGGATTTAACCATATTTTCCAGTGTATAGGCTGCATACCAGTGCTATTTTTGTTGTCACTTTCCATTGTTGCTTCTTGATATTGCAGTTTCTCCTGTTGATACCTCATTTCATGCCAATGCTTCTGCCATGGCCTTTGGTGTGACTGTCACTTCTTCACTACAGGTGGTGGTGAGGGCAGCAGCAACAGCACTGTGAGAGTGAGAAAAGAAGTCATGGGCAAAGCAACAGCAGAGGTTTCAGAAGGCACCTGATTAACCTCATTTCTTTTTCAGGCAAAAGGTCATTTTTGACAATGATCAATTACACACAAGAATTTATGACAAATCTGTTATTTCTTTTCTTTTCATTTCCCCCTTCTTCACTTCACAATGACAGAAAACAGGGAGCTGCTTGAAACTTCAAGAGGGTGCAGCTGGCAGAGAGCTGAGCAAGTTGTTTCTGGAGAGTGGCTTATTTACTGAACAATACAGTCTCAGGTCAACTGAAATTGCTTAAATTAATCTAAAACAGGAGACTATTTAAAAAATCCAAAATGATCAATTTGAAAAATTCCAAATGAATTTGAATAATGAGCAATTTTTGCAGTATTGTGCTCTGATAGTTCCCTTTTGAAATGTTCCTGAATTACATTTCTAAAGTGTGGGGGGAAAAGGAAAATCTTATCAATCTACATCAATTTTATTTATTTTTTTAAACTGAAAAAATATGCCATTTTATTTGTTTGGGTTAACTTTAAATAAATAACTGAATAGTAATTATTTACTGGGCTCTGTAATGGTTTGTGCAAACCCACAGGAGTGAGGAGACGTATGAGAGAGACAAGAGCTGGCATCCAGTTGCTCCTGAGCAGAGAAGCTCATTGCCAGGTCAATAGTGGACAGAGGAAGGTGGTGTAAGGTGCTCAGAGAGCTTAAATACAGATGTTCTGTTCCCTGTGCTTTCAGCAATATTCCTTGCAACTTTGGACAAATCGTCATGGGCCAGTTTTCCAAAGTTACTTCAGTAAAACGTTTGTCTTCAAAATCCTATTCAGTTACTTTGTAATCAAATAGGTACCTAAGTTTATGTTCTGTCTTGTTACATTTTGTTTTACAATGAAGTCCCACAGGTACTCAATATTTTATTAGCCTGAAATGGATGAGCAATGCAAAACACATTTCATGTTGAGTCCTTGGATGTAGTCAGTAAGGTAGGGGTTCCTTGTGCGCAACACCTTCCAATTTCCTTTAAGGTGTTTCCTCTTTCTATACTAGCTTCTAGTTAGATGCAATATACCTTTGTTGAAGTGACCAAAATATTCTTTTACCTCTCTGGGGAGTACCTTACTCACAGGCTACATCTAAAGACTATTTTGAATACACTGAGCCCTCCTACCAAAACTAATGACTGATAATGGAATTCCTAAAGACTGATGAGGTGCCAAAGACAGCCTGACTCTTTAGTTCAGTAACCAGCACTTTCACTTAGATGGAAGACATCTGGGATTAACCGGCTAGTCTAATGACTGCACCTGAGTATGGGAAGCAGTTACTGCAGAACATGCATGAACGTTTCTTAGTGAAAAGCATGGACACACAGATCCTTCTCTTTTGGTGGGGCATAAGAAACACTTGTCAACCATTTCTCTTGATTCCTCTTTAACATGATAATTTTTTAAATTCACCTCTGAAGTACCTAACTCTCCTCATTCACCCTATAAGGAACATTGCTGCATCACCCAGTGCTGTGGATTCATCCAGGCAGGCAGGCATCAAACAGCTGTAAGCTGAGTTCACGGTTCTTTTATGCATTCATCCTGTTTAATTGTGATTTGCTCAAAATGGCTAAGGTCTATATAGTTCCTACTGTAATAGATGCTCGTAAAGGGTTCCCCTCAAACCAACTTTTTCTGAGTCCATTCTCTAGAAAAAAAAAATATGTAAAAGAGTTGGTGTTTGCAAGTCAATGCATTTGTGGGGGGAGGGGAAAGCAGAAGAATTTTAAATAGCATACAACAAACCCAAATATTTTTCTTATGTACTTATACTGAAATAGTTGAAATATGAGAAAACATTTAAATTAAACTATGACTGATCTCTTCAACATGGTTGTATGATGTTAGTCACAGCATGGATCAACACTGAAAACTTGAAGTCTTCCATGTGCCTGCATTTCAGCCTTTATTATTTTTTATGAAAGGTAGACTCTCCCTAGACTCAACCCATTAAAGAAAATTATGCATGGATTTCCTCCATCCTTTTCAATCAACTAAGTATATTCACATCAGTGTTGAAATAGAAAATTAGTTTTATAGTACAAGGGTAATGATATGATAATTGTTTCTTATGAGTATATAACCTTGAAAGATATAATAATAGGGGAATCTGTGTGTTCTTAAAACCAATTTTGTGTCAACTTTTTCCTGGCAAATGTTACTGTTATCCAATGTAACACAATACTTCCTTTGTTTAAAAATGTTTTCTCGTACCATTAGGCATAATTTCCTCTGTTCCCGTAAAGATTTGCAGTTTATTGTAAGCTTTAAATTTACAATTCCTTCTAAATATTCAACAGGTTTTCCCCAGGAATGACACAAGTAAGTTTTATACAAAATATTTGCATGCTTTCTTTCATCATTTTATCTTTCCATTTCCTTTTAACAATGTAACTTTTTAAATTTTTATTTTTTTAATTAATCCTCACATTTTAGAAAAGACACTGAATGGAATTTTTTTAATAGCAAAGAGAAAAGTTTGAACCACTTATCTATATACATGAATTTTTTTCCTGACAAACTGGATTTATGTATTTTGATCAAATGTTTGATTAGGCTTAACATCTACACATTTATTCTGAATCTTTAAAAGACATATCTGGGGTCTCCAAAAGTAGGTAAATATGACTTCTAACTCTTTTTTACAGTACATCAAGACATCAATACTGTTTTTAAAAAGAGGGGTGCAAAAATGTCTGAGAAATGGAGCACCTAACTTACATGGGATTTTTTAAAAATTATTATTATTATTTACATTTTCCATAATGGACAAAATTAATGTGTTCATAGTGTTTGGTAGAATTACTATTCTTGCCTGTGAGCAGGAGTTTAGTTCATAAAGGTTAGGTTTTTTTCATATAGGTAAGTTCTATTTGAGTCAGTCAGAATGGACCAACATGAAAGTGCTATAATTTGCATCTATTTACTTTAGAACTTAATAACAATAAAAATAAAAGCCAAAATGGGAGTTCAGAAATTACAGTTGTCTGCTCTTGTAATCTTCCCAGAATCCTAGATAATTTAAATAACTGTATCTGCATATCTTTAGTAGTCTAGGAATTCAATGCAATAACTTAGAAGAAAGTTAAACAACATTTTAAATATTTAGTCAAATTTAAATATCTATTTAACCTAAAACTGGCTGCTACAGGTGACCATATTAGGTGCTTTTCCTAGTTAGATTCCAGCTGTGCTTAGATGCAAAAAGACTATGCAACTTCTTTGTGAAATGGGTCTTATGAATTTGAACAATGTAATATATTGCAGAGAGACATGCTAGATTATTAGCATGAGAAAACTTAGGTTTATTCATATGGTCTGCTCTTTCAAATAAATTGGTTGCAGCTGAATGAAATTCAGCTTACTGTCAACTTCTGCTGTAATTGTTAAAGATACTGAAGTGAGCTGGGATTAAAAGGTTCACTGTCAGTTCCTTTTAAAGCAAGAATAAATTAATCCCTTCTGTCAAAGACATACTATATGATTCTCAATGCACATTTCAATGTCCTTAACTTTCTGGAGTGCTGAAAGGGTTAATTACTTTGAACTCTCAGTATGAAGCAGGTAATGAAAGATGGAGGCATAAAAGAGACAAAAATGACACAGGAACAGACTAGAGGAACTTGTAGCATTGCCACTGAATTTTGATTTAGGGCCCTAAGGAAAATATTTCCCAAATTTCCAGTTTGTGTCATGCTACAAGAAAATTTGGTTTCTCCCCTTGGGTGCTTTGAAAATAAACAGTAGTTATTATTTATTTATTTCTCCAAATCTCAGTATGATATTTAATTTTTTTACCTGTTTTAGGTTTTATGTACAATTAATCTGTTATGGGTTTTATCATCTAAACTCTCATATAGTGTCAACAGCTTTTTTTTAACAACAAAAGATAAAAGACATAAAAAAAGTCACTAGAATGGATTTCAGAATTTCAGACTATGAAGAAGAGTAAAGCTCCAATAATGTTTTAGGGTCTTAAAGCTTATTCATAATTAACCTGTACATTCTGAAGTTATGTACTATGATAACTTGCAATAGCTACTTGCTAGACTAAAGCAGTGAGAGGGAACCAAATGGTTCTGGACATTTTTACGTGCCGTGAGAAGGATTTATCCATGTTAAGGTTGGAAATATAAATTAAATTAAAATAATAACTACGTATCTCCACCAAAACCTCCACTATTTCTTTTTTAAGATTATAGAGAACAGATTGACTCTTCAAGGTGTAGGTTCAAAGGCAGCACTATTGGTCCAAGCTGAAAGAAAGGAAAATTAAATGTTAAAATACCTTTTCTCAGAAAGATTTTCAGTTTCACTACAAATATGATGTACATTTTAGAAATATATGACCCCAAAAAGAAGTTTAGCCCTGAAAACAGTCTCTCTTCCTTCTTTCTGCTGGGGAATATTGATCTTCTTTTAGCTATGAAGTTTTCTGTCATATACTGAATACACAATAACTGTCAAATACAGATGACTTTATCAAGTATAAACACAATCCTTAACTATCAAAATCCAGCCCCATAAAAAATGTTGACGCTAGTGGGGTTTTTTCTTCCACTTCTTTTCTCAGTTATTCTCGAAAAGATTATTTACATTCCTGCAATTTAATTAGTAATGTCACAACAGAAAAGTATGTGGTGGGTAGTACAATAAAGAGAATTTAGAAGTAAAAGTCCATGAAATACTAAACACCTCAATACTCTGGATCAGTAACTGAAGGAGACTAGAGTGAGCTGGAACAGAAGCCAGGATGTAGATGTCACTGGGAACAATTTTTAAATAATTTTATATTTCAACAGAACAACATATGGTTTCACATGGATTTCAGGAAAAAACGAAGTGGTCTATGTCATTATTATTATTACTATTGTATAGTAAGATGCCATTTTATAATCACACTTTATTCTGTAAATGTGTGATACAGGATTCACATCAATTGGTCACTGACACAGAGATGGTAAGCATACGAGTAGTTATTGTTTTAAAAGGATTTGTTCGCATTTCATGAATGAATAGCCTGAGTGCAGTGAAATTGTCCTGCTCTTTTGGCTTAGAGAAGGTAGTTGACACACAACTACAATGGCAGACAGCTTCGACCCACAGAAATAGATAAGCAAGAATACTGCTGCTAACCTAAGTGACTGTGCTAGCAGTTAGGGTAATTACACACTAGAGAAAACCCATGCGCTCTTTTACACACATTTAACAAAACAGCTTCAACCTTAAGCTAAAACTGTTTTCCACATGTATGATCTTTCCTCGTTGTGCACGTCCTTGTGATTGCACTTTACAATAATCTATGATTATTAAAGATCCTATTAACCTGAGTAATGTATACTGCATGAAGACTACAGCTGGAAATGTTATTGCTTTAGAATGAAGAAGTGTGTAACTGCAAGTATTGTATGTAGACATGTGGACAGATTAATAATCAGTTTGGATCAAACCAAGAGGCATCAGTTGCTTCATGTCAAGTACATTACATATAATAGCTTTTTTTATGCACTGGCTAATATTGCTAGTATTATTAGAATAGCATGACAGGAGCTATGTCTCCAAATCAAAGAATTTCAGGAAAAGAAGATGAGTTCTCGCTCAAACACAAAATACAATGACATTCTAATAGCACAGGCAACAAGAACAGCTGCTGCACATAGTTGCTTATTACCAACTACTGACATTGCATATGGAATAACTTGCTAGAAAGCTTGGAAGTCTTTAAAAGCAAAGACAAAAAGTAAACCATTTCAAAGATCCTCTCCCTGGTGTGACTCTGTAGTCAACACCATGTGAATAGTTCACAATGGGACAGCTGAACAGCCAAATGGTGTAGTTTACATTTGAACTTCAACAAATCCAGAAGGTGATTTGCTATGAACGATGAAACATGTAATAGCAAAAAAAGAAACAGGATGTTGATCAGTAGGGGCTGCCCTGCACCCTACAGTAGCCTTTTCAGACATGGAACTTGCATGCCAGAAAAGTAGAATTTATTTTAAAAAGCAGTGAAGACTCATCGGAAAGGGAGATGTCTCTGCAGAATAATTTGTTGCTTCAAAAGTCAAAGTAGTAATTATTTTTACAAAGTCTTTCCTTTACAATTCATTGCAGTTTTAAACGACTTGTTTCTTTTTTGTCTTGTTTCACATAACTTGTATTCAATTCCATATTTTTTCCTAGTAAGTATTCAAGTGAAAATAGGACACTCAAATGTCTGGTTTTTTCAGTTTCTTTTTTAATGTATTGTAAAACACACAGCAGATTTAAGATTTTTTGCAAAAGTCAGCTAACTCTTCAGTGCACTGCAGGATTCTTGGTGAACATTGCAGCTCATGTTTATGCAGACAATATGAAAATAATATTCATAATGACAATGCATAATGTCATCTGCAAGTATTCATATTACTTACATAACATTTCCATGTTGCATTGCAACAGTGCAAATATCAATTTAAACAACCAGAAAGATTCATGTCTGCAACAGAAGTTGAACCTCCCATCTACCTTTCTGATAGGTAAAGAACATGCTTTCAACTTTACCATAAACAGAGAGCAGGTTAGTGAAATTAATGTCATTAAATAATGAAAATATTGTGAATCATATCCCTTTGTTATCTTTAAGCATTTACTTAATCACTACAGAGACCACATAAGCACATAAAAGCACACAAAAATATGTGTGCTTTTTCTCACAAGAAGATACTTAAAATATTAAAAAAACCCACCTTGTCAAGCTTATTGTAATTTTAAAGAGTACATACAACTTACATACTATTCTAGGAAAATGCTTCTTTGAGAGTTACGTATTGCTTGCCAAATTTTTGTAAAGCAATTTTTAATATCTGCCTTCTGATATATTTTCAACTGAAATAATGAATTACCATTAAAGTACAGAACACTGGTTTGCAAATCTAGTGTCTGTTTCTAGTAAAGTCTCAAATCACATGTAGCAAAGTAATCAAATATGCTCTATGTATTCTTGCAGATATATACTCAATGTTAGGACAGAGTTTTTCAGCATGTTATTGCGTGTGCAAATACCACATGAATCAAGAAAGAGTTAATCAGGAATTATTTGTAACTAATGCTTAGGGCATAATGTTCTTTTAGTTCTAAAATGGAAAAAAGACTAAAAGAAGCCAAACTTCCACATTGTCTGCAGGCTTCGAGGCACGGGATGAGCTAGCAAACTCCAATTATTGTTACCTTCCTGACTGACTTCTGTGTTCTGATTGGTGGGAATTTTCATTCATCGTTGGGGAGCAATTGATTTTCCAATGTAGGTACTCAACTGTGCTCCATCTTCCAACTTAAAAAAAAAAAAAAACCACCATTATTGCTGCTATAAATCACAGGATATGGTTCATAATAGCAATAACTTTTTCAAAATCAGTCATTACTATAGTTAACTACTAGATTGTTACAGTATCTTTCTTCCTTTACTTGAAAATGTGAGTTAAAAAAAAAATCACACAAACAGTAATCAAATGATTTCATTTAGAAAGCTACATGAGTAAAGATTAATTTATCTTAAATATACTGCATCTAATAAAACACTGTAGATGTCATTAGCATACAGAATACTCTAGGAGAATGTATTTTTCCCACTGAAGATACCTTGTTGCACATCTTTATCCTTCAGTATTATTAGTGATGCATATGTGCAAAGAAAATAAATCCATGCCATCAAAAAATTGTATGCATCTGGAATATTCACACCATTACACAGCATTAACCAATAATGCAATGTAATTTTAGAGACCTTAGGCCAGACTTTCAAAGACATTTAGGTGCTTAAGGATGCAAGTAGGTTCCTACTACAATTTTGAGGAACCAAAGCATCAATTCCCCACAAGAATCAATGACAGTTAGGCTTCTGCATGGGTTTGAAATATCAGTAGGTACTAATTTGCATCTTTAGGTACCTAAATGCTTTAAAAGAATCTGCTGGTTTACCATTCCGTCTTGAAGCAGAGTAGAGTAGCATAATAGTATGGTCATGGGCCCACTTAAAAGATTATAAAATTAATGAAGATGGGCATCCATGGTGTTGCAGCTCTGTGGTGGCAAATACCAACGTGTGGTTTTTTTACTCCACAGTCAATAACGAGGTATCTTATGTCTTGTGCTACAGAGGCAAATATGAATCACTCTATACTCCACATGCACATGAGTAGATGCTGAGAACTGCAGTAGGTAGTAATTTCTGCTAATGTTTTTTATTTTAGTACTGAATATTTGGAACATTGATTATAGAGTATGTTAACAAATACAGCAGTCAGTTTCAGATATGTAAGGAGCAGTTTCAGGTATTAAATGTAACTTAAATGAATGACAGTCATGTCCCACTAACAGCTTCAAGAAATCAAAAATAGTCCTCTATTCAGATAGAAAGGTAGACGGAAAAATCAAAGCACGTACCCTCTCCCAAATGCTCAGCTTCTTCCTGCCCAAATTACTCTACCCATTTATAACTTTTTTTCCTGCCTTGTCTGATCACAAACATTGGCTACACAGCATTCAAATAGAACCTCATGCAGCCAGGCAAATGGGGTTTTAAATTATTCCCCTGCTCCTTACCTGTAAGCAAAATCTAGCCTTAAATTGCCATCCATTTCACAGCATTTCAGACATCTTTGAAAACATGATGTAATTTCCTTTCTTCCAGGGAGAGTTAGATACTACATAGAGAGTCAGATAGTAAAACAGGCCGTCTGGTAAGAAATCCACTAGACATCTTAAAATTCCTCTTCTTCCATATGCTCAAAGTATTTTTTCTGTCCTGAAATACTCCTGAAGCTGCAGTGAAAATATTCTGTATTCTTGTAGCATTTTGGACTTTTTTAATGGGTGGTAGTGTTGATGGGGTGGAAATCAAAGCATATACTGCAAAGAGAAATAACCATAGGGTTTATTTCCTAGCTAATGTTTGCACTAGGGTGTTGTAAAAAAATATTAATAAATAGCTCCATTTTCATATACAATACTCTTATAATATAGTCCATTTGCTTTTGTAAACATACCAGGAAGCTTTGCATGACAGGTAATTCACAGCTTCAATATCCTTCACTAATTGAACCTGGATGAAATAGGGAGAGCACTAATCAGAACTGATTTCAAATGCTGCTCACTTGAGGGAGTGAAAATGGTATCTTCTCCCAAGAGGAAATGTTGATACTGCATTAAAGAGACAAGCCCTGTGATATCCTATGTCTCTCAGGAGAAACAGGAGTCTAATAAACTGCAAAGTATTTCCCTGTTGAGTTAGAACACCAGGAGTAAGGAGCAAATTTTAATGAAATGACTTGAACTGCAAATGTGCAGGATAATGGCTACCTTCCCACAGCACTCAGCTCCATTCTCCTGACCTTATTTCTGCTCTCACTGTAGAAAGGCTGGTTGCCCACCTTTGCTCAGTTTGATAAAGGATGAGTGAGGTTCTTTGGAACAGAGTCTCTAAGAATAAGCCTCCAACTTTATTTCAGAGATAATTTTTTCAGATCAGATCTTTATTGTCAGATCATACCATTTATTTTGTTACAAAGCTGTGTCAGAGCCTCTAGGAGAACTTTTACATTTATTAATACATAAATATATAAATCATAGGTATTATTACTTTCAGAATGACTGGAAAGGAACGTTTATTATGGAGAAGCAGCTATCTAAAAAAACAGATAGTGAGAGTCCAAAGAGAGATATGAGTGAAGTCTGTACCATATTATTTTTGCAGGTAGATGTGAAGCAGTGACAGTAAAGGTGAAGAGAAAAACAAAAAAGAAGCCATGCTGAGGAAGCAGCTTTGGGACATCCATTT
This sequence comes from Theristicus caerulescens, assembly GCA_020745775.1. Lineage (NCBI taxonomy): Eukaryota > Metazoa > Chordata > Aves > Pelecaniformes > Threskiornithidae > Theristicus > Theristicus caerulescens. The sequence goes on along the minus strand of CM036559.1, from coordinate 119,405,429 downwards.
GGAAGGCAGAGGCATTCACCATCCAGAAAAACTGAAAACTGTTACAAAACAAACAAAAAAAAGAAATGTGGAGAGACAATTGGCTTGTAAAACATGTTCTGCTTTTCACAAAAGATGAATAAGATAAAGACGGAACATGAATCCCTGAAAATTGATCAGGAAGCAAAAACAGAGAGAGTGAACTAACAGGATTAAAATAAATATCCTTCTTTGGAGTTTTCTAGCTGAGAAAGGTCATCTTATTCAGGTAATTACGACCAGGCCAATGTATGCTAGCTGATAATACAGCAAAATTGTAATAGATACTTAAACTTTACATATCGGTGGTGTGACTTCAGTGCTAGGAAATACCATGTGGGATTCAGCCTGAGATTACCAGACTGAACTTGGACTGGTATTCCATTCAACATTAGGGCATGTAGATTCATTCTTCATTAAAAAGTGCTTAATTGTGACTAAGGTACATAAACTGCCATCATAGCCAATGGACATCAAGGGCAGATTTCAGAGGCATAAGTATTTATTTATTTTATTTTCTTAAGGTATCCAAGACATCTACATGGGGTTAGTATGTAGACCCAGAATAGGATACTGGACCTGCGGAAGTCCTTTACCTTGTGGAATGTTACATGGAGATAACATTCCTTTGAGTATCTGAAATAAGCACTCGAATTCTGGCCTCCAATCAACATACTCACTAGAGTTTAGAAAATGATCCAGCTCAACAACTAATAGAATGCACTGATATGTTTTGTCTTTAGCTGGAAAGCTGAAACCTCTCATAGCTCCCACGTCAAATCCACCAGAAAGATGTCTTGAGTATCATAGCACAACCAAATCAGCACTGGACACTCATGCTTAGGAGCTCGTGAACTAAGCACAAGCTATCTTTCTATTTTAGAGACTGGAAATCCTTTTCTAGACTCCATTGTTGGCATTAACTTGATTTCCATGGACTATGCACTTAGTTCACATAGAGATATTTACATTATCTACCTAAACTTGAGCATACTACTCTAGAAATTGATTTCACCCCATTGTCTTAGTAATGTCATTGCGGTTGCTGAGCACTAAAGAGATTTGCTTTCACTCTGTCAGTGGTAGACTATACTTGCAGATGTCTTTCTACAGCCTCATAAAAGCATAGCAACTTATAATGGAGACTAGTCAGTGGTGCTACAGAGCTCTTCCTTTATGGCACTCTGGGATAGTGTTTGGAGAGAGAACTCAACTAGTGGACACATTTTCCATTTTATTTATCTGTGTAGCAACAGCATGTTTTTTTTAAGTGGGCAAAAAAGAAAGTAGTAAGTAATTTTTCTTCAGGTCAGTCTGACAACTCTTTCAGCAGCCAAAAACGGCTGAGTTTTAGCCTTACAAAATAAAATTCCAAGAAAAGTGGAAAAGACCAAAATAAAAGGAATTAAATTCTAATAAACCTTACGTGCACTAGTTTAATGGACATAATTAAAATACCCTATTTTCTTCTGTACATTTGTCTTACATCCCATTCAGCATTCATCTGTAAAGAGTGGTCTTGCTATGTCCCTCCTCCTAACACTTTTCACAGAATCACTTAGCTCAATATCCATTTTCTTTAACGATCTGACAAACATTTTAAAAAGAGGTCTTGCATTTTACTTTTCTCTCAACATTGCTACCAATAGAGACTGTTCCTTCTTTTTACTTATTGTTATCAGTAGATACTGTTAAGGTCAATAACTCCTAATTATAATTTCATGGTATTTGGACAGTTTAGCTTAGACAGAGAACCCACTGTCCTAGATCGGGACCTATTTCACGCCATTGACTGTGGCAGCAAAGTCAGATCTCAACATTGACATTTCATCAAAATAAATGTGAGGAAATATCTTTGCTGAGAATGAACCTAAGCAAAGATGAGAAATTCCTTTCTCCTTCTAACTCTTCCAATGATATTAATATAAACTAACTTTGCTGTGTACAGCAAGGAAGAATCTGTTACCTTTGCATGATTTTGAAGAGAATTGCCATTGTAGTTATTTCATAGATAAACTTTTTTTAAAAGTATTAAACTTGCATAAAACCTTGGATTTTTATTCATATGATTCTTCACACTAGACCATTTTTCTATTTAGTACTTGAAGATAAATAAGAAACCTGTCCACAGTTATCTGAAGCAAATAGTACACTGTTCTACTTTCTTCATGAATTGATTGAAGTACCTGCTGTGTACTAAGGAACAAAAAAAGTTTTTCTTTGATTGAATAATTTTTAATTTTATTCATAAAACAGAGATTTTTCCTTCTTGACACTAAATCCATAATATGAAACCAATTCTATACTCTTTTGGATGGTCACTCCTTGAGTGACCTTATTAATTAATTATTAATTAATTAATTAAGGGCCTTGAATTATCTTGAAACAGAGTGACTTTCTGAGAACAATATAGTCTTTCTTCAGAGGACTTATTTACTGAAAGGTTTTGCTGCGTAACTGGTAGAGCAGTTCTGAATTTTGACAAATTCTGGTGGAGATCTGCTGTCTGAAAAGACCTTTGCATAAATCTGGGCAGTTTCTGTAGGATATAAGCCAAAATAATTTGTGATTTACTTACTTCTTTTTAATTCACATGCATAGTTTAAAAAGTTCTGATCTACATGATAGGTACTTACAGGTAAACCGCAGAACTTGTGCAATTCTTAGCAATAACAGCACTGAAAACATCCAAATGCCCTAAACCACCCTAAAATTATTCCTTAGATGATTGAAAATGTACTTCTCAGAGAAACACAGAGATGGAGTCAGATAAACCCTGAATAAATTAATAGTTGCTCTTCTGCATGCAAATGCATTGAGCGGAGTGATGAGTGATGACTCATAACGATCTCACTTTCTCTTTTTAAAACTTATTTAGGTTATAATGTCTAAAAACACGCTGTCTGATAAAGTAAGGTAGTGAAATGAAAGTCCTGCTTAGGCAAACTCTTGCCAGTAATTCCTTTTTTCAAACACTGTGGAGAATATCACTGTCCAAACTATATCTTGAACATCATCTTTGACCTCTTACTTATAAAAAATAGCTGCATAAAGGGCTTAAAATTTCTAGTTTGTCGTCATCTTTCTACTTGCTACATCATGCTCTGGTCCTATCAACTTCAGCTTTTCTTTCTTCTGTTCATTAAGAGGACTCCTTCACAGATAATTTTCCTAGACTATTACTTTATCTATATCATCATCCACTGAATCTCATGTCTCTACTGCATCATGCCAGCTGCTTGTCTCATCAGTTGAGCATCAGCAGTTACATGCAGTTTGTAGCTTCTCAGAGCAGAGACTGACTCTGTTCCATTCCTGTGAAGTTCCTAGCATGAAGTGCTCTTGTAAAGTAGAAATTATTCTTACATTTTATGTAATAGTAATAATAATAATGACTTTTAAAATGAATCTTCATAGAAACTGTGGTGCATATGACATCCAGGGAAGAGTTAATGATCTCAAAAATGGCTAGACCAAGTCATCTATCCTCAGGATTGTCGGTTATCTGATGAAACCATCTCACTGACAAAATTGCTTCTTGCCATGTTCCATTGCATTCTGGTGGGGTTTTTTTCCCCCTGTAGATGAATAGCATATCTAATTAAACACCACTCTCTTACTTTCACTTTCCAGGTTTATCTTAGCTTTCATTGGTCTGATCTTGTTAACACAGAAGTAAATGTAAACAATTTTAAGGCAGCATAAGCGAAAGTAAGAGTTAGTCTAACTTAGATTAATTTTAAACTACCTCTAATCTGGCATTCAGTATGTTATATGATAATTTGGAGTTTCCACTGGGCTCACTGCTATTGCATCAATGATCCATTTCTAAACTATGTTAATTTTTTTTCTAATTTTCATTCCAAACAGAGTAAATGAGAAATATTTGCACATCTGTCTTTGAGACTATCAGTACAGACTAGATTCAAACTTTAGGCACAACCTGTAGAACAGTGTGATGAGCAAAGTTCCAGGAGCAGTTCAGAAGTCACTGTAAGACAGAAGGAAAATACTTGGTGCACCTCTTTGTTGATTTTCAGGGTGCTTGTTGGGGTAATAAATTCATTATGGACTAACATAGCTTTAATTTTCTTAGGGGAAAGCTTACCAGACAAACATAGGGCAAGTTTTCTTTGCTCAGTACAGTTCTTTAGCAATTCTTTGTATACTGTTTTTATGGTGCATCTAGACCCAAGATCTGAAAGTTTGTATAGTGGGGTGAACAGATTTCTTTCTACTCTGAGAAGACATAGACAAGTGTTCCAGCTAAGGTCTCTGACAGTTATTTCAACCTTGACACACAACTAATCTGTTATTTCCAGTTCTGGGCTTCATAAAAAAAAAAAATGTGTGTAATTTGCTGTGACCAGTAGAGAAGATCTGATCTTCATAAAGTGTCAACAGCTGTGTGGTTCTGGCTTATATCTGTCAAATTCTTGCACTAGTATTTGACCAAAGCCCAGAGACAAGAAAAATCCAAAAAGCACCATCTATAATAACACTGTAAGCTGATCATTTCAAGATCATACACTGCACTTGAAATCATAGATAATGCCACAATTTACCTGTCAAAGTGATAGTCAAGAATGTTCACATTAATGTGTAATGAAGAAACAGCTGAGTTTACAGCTGGGGAAGATTTTCTTCTTCTTCTTCTTCCATCATTCTGTTACCATGTAATTTTACTTATGAGTCACCTTATCCCAAGGGAATGAAATTCAGGAAGGAATATGCGTGATCTCCGTCAAAGTCTGCAACATCCAGAGGGGAACTTCATATCTGTTTGAAGGCATTCATACAGGAGCAGACATAACAGTGTGGTGGGTTAACCTTAGCTGGCTGCCAGGTGCCTACCAAGCTGCTCTATCACTCCCCCTCCTCAGCAGGACAGGGGGAGAAAGTAAGATGAAAAAAATTATGGGTCAAGATAAGGACAGGGAGATCACTCACCAGTTACTATCATGGGCAAAACAGACCCCACTTTGGGGAAATGTATTTAATTTATTGCCAATTAATAACAGAGTAGGATAGTTAGAAATAAGAACAAAAGTAAAAATATCTTCCCTTCACCCTTCCCTTCTTCGCAGGCTGAACTTCATCCATAACTCTTTTACTTCCCTGCCCCTCCCTGAACAGCATAGGGGGACAGGGAATAGGGGCTATGGTCAGTTCATAACGCTTTGTCTCTGCTACCCTTTCCTCCTCACATTTTTCCCCTGCTGCAGTGTGGGGTCCCAGCCATGGTATACAGCCCTTCATGAACTGCTCCAATGTGGGTCCTCTCCATGGGGTGCAGTCCTTCAGGAACAGACTGCTCCAGCGTTGGTCCCCCACAGGCCACATCTCCTGCCACAAACCTGTTCCTTCTGGCTTCTCTCCACAGGTCGTGAGCTCCTGCCGGGAGCCTGCTCCTACGTGCACCCTCCACAGGCTGCAACTTCCTTTGGGGCATGTCCACATGCTCTGGTGTGGGGCCCTCCATGGGCTGCAGGGTGGATATCTGTGCCACTGTGGTCTTCCATGGGCTGCAGGGGGACAACCTGCTTCACCATGGTCTTCACCACAGGCTGCTGAGGAATCTCTGCTCCAGTGCCTGGAACACCTCCTCCTCCTTCTTCACTGATCTTGGTGTCTGCAGGGTTGTCTCCCTCGTATTTTTGTCACTCCTCTCTCTCACAACTGTTGCTCAGTGTTTTTTACCCTTTCTTAAATATGTTATCACAGAGGCACTTCCAACATCACTGATGGGCTTAGCTTTGGGCAGCAGTGGGTCTGTCTTGGAGCTGGCTGGCACTGGCTCTGTCAAACTTGGGAGCAGCTCCTGGTGTCTTCTCACAGAACCCACCCCTGCTATCCCCACTCTGCAACCAACACCTTGTCATGTAAAACCAATACACAGTCACACTTACCTCTTAATTTTACTATTATTTCATCAATTTGAATAGAGAAGGGTTTTAAAATCTGACATTTTCATTACTAGCAAGGAGTAAATAGGTGAAATCAATAATTCTTCCTGTCAATCACAGAAGTAGACCTGTTTTGAAGAGTAAAGGCCAAGTTTCTACCTCAATTAGAGCTGTGAGACTGCCCCATGAATTCTATTTCTGGATTTCTATTCTTGATTTTCTATTTCTGTATGAACTTGAACAAGTCACTTGTCTTCTCTCTACTTAGTACTTGACAGAATTCTACTGAGACTAAATCAGTAGTTAGTACATGCTAAGATCCCTATATGGAAGGTCACTGCATAGGAATTACAATAATTGTTTTCCACCATGAGTTTATACAACTTTGCATTTTGAAAAGGAATTTAATTAATCAATATTAGATAATACAATGCATAGAGATATTACTCTATATATGATTAAGAGAAAATTATCTTAGTATGTTTGGCTGGTGGAGTAAAATTTGGCAAAGCATTGCAATGAAATATACGGATACAGATATATTCACCTAGCACCTGTTTCACTTCTTGATCTTTGCAAATTCTTCTCATCCACTTTTCATTTACCCATTGCAGCCAATGGACAAATATCAGCTGGCTTCAACAGAATAGGCTTTTTGTTGTTTTTCTAGTATATGTTTGTGGTATGCAGAGCTACAGCACGCGTCCTGGAAGCTGCAGAGCCAGAAGGCTGGAACACTGTGTCTGCCTAATCATTCTTGTTTTGCAGCTTATCAATCTGAGCACTTTCCCATGCTAACATAGCTGTACTGGAGCTAGCTGAGATGTCATCACCAAATGCTTATGAGGTTTCCGCTGACTATCACCAATGTGATCAGTTTTAGGTCTGTTAGTAAATAAAACAGCAAATAATATTATTTTGAAAGTTCTGTTTTGCTCTGAGCAAAAATATATAACTGATAATATCTTTTTTTGTTTCCCCCACAGGAAGATGAACATATGATTTAGCTTCCATCTCTAGCAAGCATTAAATACACCAGTATTTAAGCACAGGTACATCAGTAACAAAAAAGATGCCATGTATTGACTTCTTTAGTTGTGCCTTATAGTTGCTACATCAAGTCTGCCTTTTCCCAAACTATGTTGCAGAACAGTTCAAAATAAACCCAACAACAAACCAAAGCTAACAGCCGAAAACAATAGAGAAACAAAACAAAAACAAAGCAAAACCCATGGGCCATACTATGGTCTACTTTGAATAACAATTTCTGGGGTTTTTTTGTTTGTTTTTTTTTTTTCTCCCAGTATGGTTTGAGAAAGAATTGAAATGTGTTTGTGAGTGTTTTCTCTACCTCAGACATCTGATATTTTAGAATATTGTGCCAAACTAATTTTCAACACATTTTAAAGTCCTGTAGTGCAGGGAAGAGTTGGGGGTGGAGGGAGAATTGCTAAAACAGACTTTCAGTGTGCTGGTCAGAATCACAAGAAAGCAGCTTTTTGCACACATTCAAGCAATATTTATGAAACATGCATATCAGAGTAGAAGTCAAGACCAAAGAGCTGTAAGATAACTCCAGTTTTCTGGAGTATGTTTGCAATAGTATATTTCAATTTTAGTACTTTGAATGGATCTTAGGTGGTTTTACTTATATGTGTCATTAATCCATCCACTTATCTTCAGGCTTCACTTCCTACAGATATCCTTCATATTTCCCTGATTTTCCAACTTCTTGCCTACAAACCTTATCATTGTTCTGCTGATAACAGAACTGTTGCAACTTAGTCACTGTCTTCAGTGGCTTGCTAGCTTGAACATCACTGACCTCATTGATGACACCAGAGGCTGAAACAGTTGCTCAGTTTTCTCACACCTTTGAAAGTACTAAGCTCTCTGGTAAAATGCTGCATTTTGTTAACAGATTGAAGAGGTACATACTAGCAAGAGCCACATCACCTGCAATATTATTCAGTTGATCATCTGGTTGCTGCTCTGCTCCAAATATGGATTTAAACTGGTTGCAGGTGATATTCATGTTTGATAAAACATACCATCAGAAATTATTTTTTTTCCCAAAGTCAGATACTTATATACAGGAGATTACTTCTATAAATTCTTCTTTCTTGAGCTTGTATTAATTGATTGTTGTTGGAAGTAAAAAATTGGCTAAATTTACCTTCTTACTGCAACAGCTGATGAGAAACTGCATCTCCACTTGCACAGATGCTAACAGGACTGGACAGACAGCTGAGAGGCAGGAAGAGTCATTGCACTCATAATGCAGATAGAGGACATAACTATTTAACTATGCATGACAATACTGTAAGATAGTTGTTGACAAAAAGGAGAAGAATGAAAGTATGAATAAAAAAGGTTAATTTAAATGTGCGAGGACAGCTTACAATTACTCGGAAAGGAATTTGAGCAGAAGTCGTTAACATTTGTCAGCTTTTGTTAAAACTGTCACCATTCGTTAATAATACACCTGTTTAGGGACTTATTTTCCATCTCATTAAAAAGTCAGTGGTAGCTTTGGAGAAAGCTGGCCAGATGAAATCTTAACCTCACTGAAGTTTCGTGCAGATGTCCTGTTCCTCTTCTGGACCAGGATTTCAGCTGTTGTGCCCTTTACTTAGAGGTCTTCCATTCATGCACTAGCCAACTATTTCATTGGTGAGATCTAATGTAAGTTGTAGCTGTGTACCTCATTAAAAAGGAATAGCTGATAGCTTAATACTATCTACAAAATTGTATATGTCATCATTTCTTTAGCTGTGATATTCATGTGCCAATAAAGCTAACTTAAAATAGCAACAGGCCTTTTGCATGCCCTGGGTTGACTGCCTAAAAATGAAAGTAATATATTGTCCTCCAAACTTTCATACTGAATGAATAATGCATTGAAAACTAATTTTATATGAAGTCAATCAAGAAAATCCAGCTTTAATATTTAATTTGTAATGACCAGTCTCCTCCAATACTTCACAGCAGCGTGGAGGTTCTAATGCAAGACTGTTATGTGGAGATCTCATTAACCTTAAACCAGAACAGAAGCAGTCTGTTCAACATTAAGACGTCTGTAACCCTGAGGAAAGACCAATGAAGGTGATATATGTTTTTGTGTCCAGTGAAGGTGATATTTGTTTTCATGTACTGTGAGTATTTACTGAACAGAAACAATGACTTCAGGAAATAAATATGTAAAACACTGGGTCAGCCAATGCATCACAGTAACTTATATGGCTTTAACTTCCAGTACAGCAACAGAATGACAGGTCTATGTGTTTGCATTTGCTTCCTAAAGCAGCCCACTGCAAACTCTCTCTTTCTGTCCCAAAGGTTAGTCTACATTTCTTTTCTATCCTAAAGCAGTAAGATTTTGGAAAGGGTTGCTGATTGCATTTCTTGTAATTAGTTGTCTCATACATATATATTTATCAGAAAAAGATGGCTAGGAAATATTACAAGTCCTCGAAGTCTGCATTAGGTTATAAAGGAATTTATTTGTGTTTACAATGTGTAATGTAAAAAGGTTTTTATTTTTTAACCTCTCCTATAGACATGCCTTTAAATTTTTGCAAGTAGATTAATCTATCTACATGATGAAGTGCTCAGGCATGTAAATACCTGTGACATGAGCTGAATTCGTCTATTATGATTCAATACCAGAACTCAACTGCAACTAATAAAGACTGATAGCAAAATGAAAGTTTTTGATTCACCTAATGAGCTTATTGGTGTATTTAGAACAAATCAGCTGGCAAACCTTTTAACATTTACATTGGGATATTTCCATCTGCAAACAGCAATTCTAGTGTTTACATTTGCAATTAAACATGCTTTTAGATATATGGGTTTTATTTTGCAACTTCTGTCATTTGGTTGAAAGTCGGTTAGTTTTTCATGATGAAAATTTTTTTTCTAAAATGCTTTGTTTTCTTAAAAAAAGAGAAGATAAGGGTAAAACATATGTTTAAAGACATAATTATTTTTAAAAAAAATCTGTTCCACTAACTTTATGTGATTCATTTTAGTGGGTATTAATTACACAGAAATTGAGATGCACCCTTTGCATGTTTAACTGAAGAACAGAGCAGGAGTTGCATGCCTACTGCTTTTTTCTGCTTAAGCTTGAATGGAACTGAATTTGCTTAATCACAGCAGAAATGTGCCCACATATACTGAACTGCCAGATGTGGTCAAAACCTTTATCATAGAGGTGTGTGATAAAGTGTCAGGTATCTGGCAAAACCTGCTTGTTTTTTTTTTTTTTCTGAGCTGCTACAGGCACAAGGATTTGGAGTAAAAACTTCTTCAGCAAACCATTAGTGCCAGGAGGACAGATGGAGGAGGAGGAACCACTTATGGAAATGATTGAAGATGGTAGGACTCTCAGGAGACAGAGGTTGCACTGGGGAGCAAAGGTTGTTTCAAGAGCCAGAGGCTAACACAAAACTCTTCAATATGGATCAAAGCTCTGCTTCCTGAAGCAGTAGTTGCCTACATGCGCACATGTGCAACCTCCTGTTAAAGTCAATGGAGATAAGACATGCAGTAGACCTTGATTCAGCTTACCAAATGTATGGATTTAATTCATGTTCTCAAAGATAGGCAGCAAGAGGTATTTCAGACACCCTATGGTATCTGGGACATCTTCACGGAGGTGGCAGCTATGACCCAGGAAAGTAGGGAGACCTGGGTCAAGTCTTCCAGGCTGGCAGCTGAAGGCCAGGCAAGCTAGGCAATTTGGGCAATTAAGCTGATCTCTATTTGTATAACTCAAACCACTTTTCCCATCTAAGATTTGCAAAATTCAGCCTACTTCTACACATTAAAGGCAAAATGAATGTTTAAAAGTTGTAATTTTAAAAAAAAAAGCCAGTGAAACAGGTGACCGTGCATGAGTTTGGTGCCTTTGTGGTGGGTTGACCCTGGCTGGACACCAGATGCCCACCAAATCCGCTCTATCACTCCCCCTCCTCAGCTGGACAGGGGAGAGAAAATATAATGAAAGGCTCATGGGTTGAGATAAGGACAGGGAGAGATCACTCACCAGTTACCGTCACAAGCAAAACAGACTCAACTTGGGAAAATTAGTTAAATTTATTAGCAAATCAGAGTAGGGTAGTGAGAAATAAAATCAAATCTTAAAAACACCTTCCCCCCACCCCTCCCTTCTTCCTGGGCTTAAACTTTACTCCTGATTTCTCTACCTCCATCCCCCAAGTGGTGCAGGGAGATGGGGAATGGGAGTTGTGGGCGGTTCATGACACATTGCTTCTGCTGCTCCTTCCTCCTCAAGGGGAGGACTCCTCACACTCTTCCCCTGCTCCAGCGTGGGGTCCCTCCCACAGGAAACGGTCCTCCATGAACTTCTCTATCGTGAGTCCTTCCCACGGGCTGCAGTTCTTCACAAACTTCTCCAGTGCGGGTCCCTTACATGGGATGCAGTCCTTCAGGACTTCAGTCCTTCCCAGATGACTGGAAGCTAGCAAATGTGACACCCATCTACAAGAAGGGTCAGAAGGAAGATCCGGGGAACTACAGGCCTGTCAGCCTGTCCTCGGTGCCGGGGAAGGTCATGGAACAGATCATCCTGAGTGCCATTATGCGGCATGTGTGGGACAACCGGGGGATCAGGCTCAGCCAGCATGGGTTTATGAAAGGCAGGTCCTGCTTCACTAACCTGGTCTCCTTCTATGACAAGGTGACCCGCTTAGTGGATGAGGGGAAGGCTGTGGATGTTGTCTACTTGGACTGCAGTAAGGCCTTTGACACCGTCTCCCACAGCATTCTCCTGCAGAAGCTGGCTGCTCACGGCTTAGACAAGTGCACTCTGAGCTGGGTTAAAAACTGGCTGCATGGCCGAGCCCAGACAGTGGTGGTGAATGGAGCCAAATCCAGTTGGCGACCGGTCACGAGTGGTGTTCCCCAAGGCTCAGTGTTGGGGCCGGTCCTGTTCAATACCTTTATCGATGATCTGGATGAGGGGATTGAGTGCACCCTCAGTAAGTTTGCAGATGACACCAAGTTGGGTGGGAGTGTTGATCTGCTGGAGGGTAGGAAGGCCCTGCAGAGGGACCTGGACAGGCTGGATTGTTGGGCCGGGGCCAACTGTATGAGGTTCAACAAGGCCAAGTGCCAGGTCCTGCACTTCGGTCATAACAACCCCAGGCAACGCTATCGGCTTGGGGAGGAGTGGCTGGAAAGCAGCCTGGCTGAAAAGGACCTGGGGGTGATGGTTGACAGCTGCCTAAACATGAGCCAGCAGTGTGCCCAGGTGGCCAAGAGGGCCAATGGCATCCTGGCTTCTATCAGGAATAGCGTGGCCAGCAGGACCAGGGAGGTGATAGTGCCCCTGTATTCGGCACTGGTGAGGCCGCACCTCGAGTACTGTGTTCAGTTTTGGGCCCCTCACTACAAGAAGGACATTGAGGTGCTGGAGCATGTCCAGAGAAGGGCAACAAGGTTGGTGAAGGGTCTAGAGCACAAGTCTTATGAGGAGCGGCTGAGGGAGCTGGGGTTGTTTAGTTTGGAGAAGAGGAGGCTGAGGGGAGACCTTATTGCCCTCTACAACTACCTGAAAGGAGGTTGTAGTGAGGTGGGGGTCGGTCTCTTCACCCCAGTAACAAGCGATAGGATGAGAGGAAATGGCCTCAAGTTGCACCAGGGTAAGTTTAGGTTGGATATTAGGAAATACTTCTTTACTGAAAGAGTAGTCAGGCATTGGAACAGGCTTCCCAGGGAAGTGGTTGAGTCCCCATCCCTGGAGGTATTTAAAAGACGGGTAGATGCAGTACTTGAGGACATGGTTTAGTGGTGGACTTGGCAGTGGTAGGTTAACGGTTGGACCTGATGATCCTAGGGGTCTTTTCCAACCTTAACAATTCTATGATTCTATGATTCAGGAACAGACTGCTCCAGCATGGGTACCCCACGGGGTCACAAGTCCTGCCAGTAAACCTGCTCCAGCCTAGGCTCCTCTGTTTCCACAGGTCCACAGATCCTGCCAGGAGCCTGCTCCAGCACGGGCTTCCTACAGGGCCACAGCCTCCTTCAGGCATCCACCTGCTCTGGCGTGGGGTCCTCCAAGGGCTGCAGGTGGATATCTGCACCACTGTGAACCTCCCTGAGCTACAGGGGGACAGCCTGCCTCACCATGGTCTTTACCACAGGCTGCAGGGGAATCTCTGCTCTGGCGCCTGGAGCACCTCCTCCCCCTCCTTCTTCACTGACCTTGGTGTCTGCAGAGTTGTTCCTCTCACATATCCTCACTCCTCTCTCCAGCTGCAATTTCTGTTGTGCAGAAGTTTTCTCCCCTTCTTAAATATGGTACTTCCACCTTCACTGATGGGCTTGGTCCTTGGTCAGCAGCAGGTCCCTCTTGGAGCCAGCTGGCATTGACTCTATCAGAAATAGGGGAATCTTCTAGCAGCTTCTCACAGAAGACACCCCTGTAGCCCCCCACTACCAGAACTTTGCCACACAAACCCAATTCAGTCCTGAACTGCCACCAAGTTCAATTTTGGTGCTTAGGTATAAAATTGTAAAATCAAATGTAACCCATAGACTATGAAAAGATGTATTTTCATATGGAAGCATAAACATAAGGAGTTCATAAAATAATTCACAAAATACTGCATTGTAGCTAATAACAGAAATGTTACTTTTTAAAATACCCTGTTCAAAAATTCACACAGTCATTTCAATTGCATAGACTTATGTTTCTTACCTTCAGAACCAATTCTATTCAGTCCTACTTCTATGCAGACAAAAAGTAAAACTCTGACAGCCAACGAGAACAGACCTACAATATCACTGGCTTATTTGTATTCTTACATTAGATGTCTGTCTTGTCAACAGTGAAATCTGGCCCTGAATTTAAAATTAAAGCCAAAATAGTCCTAAACCATCCTTTTAGGGTTTTTTAAAAATTATTCAGTGCTTGTATGGTTTTCATGTTTTGAAACAGTGTATTAAATTTGCAGGGTTCTTGCTGCCTTTGAAAATCTTTAAAGAGTAAGTCTCTCAAATGCAATTATTCACCCTTCAATGTACAATAATTCAAATAATCATGCAAAACCTTGACTATGAAAGCAATGACAATTTTTTAAGCAGCAAAAAGAAAGATGCTTCAGATATACAATTATTCACAAATAAATGTTTCAAAGAAATACTGCAAAAATAAAAATGCAATGTAAGGATTTTCTGAGGATGAGAGATAAGATCTCTCACATACCTTTTCAAAGAACTAGAGAGAATGGTATCAGGTGGAAATCTTAGGAGAAAAGGCTTAATGATCACATAATAGAGATTTGAGAACAGCTTACTATTATTAATTTGTTCACCATTTATATCTATAGTTTAAAAGTAAGGATCAGGCTCGGTTTTTTATTTATGAATGTAGAAGTAAAAACATCGGCCCAAAAGTCTTCAGTCCAGGAAGCTGACTGATGACTGACATTATTTTATTTTATTATTCTTTTGAAGTGTAACATTTTGGACTCAGAAATTATGGGGTTTTTTTCAACATCACATCATGTGGCATGTGGTATGTTTTGGCATGTAAGTAGACAAACAACAAAAAATCCAGACTTAGCAATTCTCAAATGGAAAAGATCCTCTTGAAACTGTAAGTTACAGGTTCTGTAACTTAAGCAGCCTGTTCTAAAATGACTGCTTCATTTGTTAACTGTTCCCAGTGAGAATAAGGAAAGGAGTCATCACTGTTTTCTTTGCAGATTCACCAACAGTACAGGCAAAGCTGAGTACATACTGCACTGATGTAGTTCTCCATAACTGACCATAATTTGGAGTCTGATTTCTGTTGTTTTGATTGTTGGGTTTTTTTTTTTCATGAGAAACTTGGTCAGTGCTGCTTCTGTTTCATTCCTGAATCACAGCTCATTTAAGTATACAGAGTTGCATATTTTGATCATGTGTGCACACGTATCAGATAGATAGATAATATGTGTGTATTTGTGTATTTCAAAGCCTGGCTCTCTTCTCTTTCCTATGTTGCTCCTGACACTCAAATCTTCGAAGTGTTTCTTCCCCTTTATCTCACTGCTTTAAGAAATCTGTTCAGCATTTTTTCCTTTTACCATGGCAATGAATAGCCATAAGACTACTGTAATCAGAAGTGTGATTGCAGCAATGGGAAGCTAGATCAAAACTAGCTCAGGCACTAAGCACAGGTTACATAGGCTAACCCCAAACCTTACTACATAAAGAACTATGCAGTCTGTAGGGACTAGGTGGCCCAGGCAGGTCACCACAGCTGCCATGTGGACTTTAACTGACCAAAGTTGGCATGAGAACCTGTATAAAACACACAAATGGACTACAGCTCACCTGGCCAAAAGTGTTACATGGCCTCTGGTTTGTTCTCCAACGCAGCAATGTGGAAACCAAGCAACAGGTCCTACACCAAAGCCATTGCTGCTCCTCTGTCGTTCCACTGTTGTAGCTGAAAGGAGAACTTTTGCTTTTAAGAAAATATACTGTAATGCATGTGGTGTAGCTTGCCTGTTTACCTCACTCACTCCCTCCTTTCTTCAAATAAATATTTACATACAAATTGCTTTGAAGAATGTATTACCAACTAAGGATGGTGGAAAAAGAAATTTGAATACATTGTAAATCCACCTGAGGTTTTTTCAGGCTTGGAAATTTATAAATAAAATGGAATCTCTTCACAAAACACAGCTCCTTTAAGTTGCCAGCACTCCTGCATTTCAAGGTGATGTCACTGTTGGAGAAATAAAATACCATTGAAAGTGGCATAATTAGTAAATCAGGGAGAAGTTCTTCTCCTCATGCTGACTTGGAAGTTCACTATTTATAAATGTAGTAGTTATTGAAGGGTAAAGCAAATTGCTGCCAACTTGACTGAGTTTAAAAAACTCTAGAGTGGAAAAGCAGCATGTAATAGCAAAATGTTGAGGAAAAAAATGAAATTAGGTTCAGAAGGAATCTAAGGAGGAATCTAAACTGAGGAAGAACAGTCTGAGGGAAAGACGACCCTTTTGAGGCAAACAGTACAGAAGCAAAAGCAGAGTTGTGCATGGGCATATATAATGACACTGTTTTTTCAAACGACTGTTTTGAAACTTTATCTGTTTTTCATGTAAATGAGGGCAAATCAGAATTGTTAAGAGAGCTCTTAGAAGAAATGTGTAGGGTGAGACAGAGATTCCAGATTGTCTTCCACAGTCTCTGTTCAGGCAATCAGTGAAGAAAGCAATAGAATGGACACATGGATTAATAGCAGCAACTAAAAAATGAATGATTTACAAAAACAGAAGATGAAGAGAGGAGCAGGACATGTTATATAAGGTCTTGATTTTTATTTCATAATACTACAAGGCAGGATTTATAATACTTTTTTATTTAATGACAAGTCTTTAAAATATATATGTATACACACATATATAATATATAAAATATATTTATGATATATGTTTATTATTTATTTATAATATCTATTATAATGTCTACCTATCTAAAAATAAATAAATACTTACTAGTTTTCTTCACTGCTTGTTTGCCTTTCTGAGATTTTGGGATGTATTTGAAAATCCATAGTTGAGTACTGGTCCATTGAAAGACCTGAAACCTTTTCTTTAAATGAAATCCAAGTATCTCCACTAATTATGTATGTTTAAGCACTTAAACTTCAAATAGAAAAAAACTTGCTATTGTGAAACTCTGAATGAAAAGTGGGATGTATGTTCTATTAAATTAGAAGAAAACAAAGATGTGTTACCTCGATAATTACAGTTTTGTTAGCCCAACATTAATCCTAAGGTCAATAGCTGACTTGGACTTGCCTACTAAAGAATTAAAGGAAAATAGAATAATTAATGGTAATCAACATATGTAAAATGGATTACCTCAAACTAGATTTATCTACTGTTTTCTTCTGCTTGTTTTTTGAACGAGACTAAAGATTGCTTGGAAAAGGTAATAGTATTTACACACTGTAGTGCGAACTCTGCGGGACATTTGGTTTGGGACCACAAAACATTTTGGTTAAATGGTGTATATTTAGAGTTGCACTTACCTCATCATACATCAAAATTAATTTTTTTAACCAGAAATTGTTAAGCAAGAAGGTCTCTGGTAGAGTGTTTCAGGGCCTGACTATATTTGCCTGAGTTTTTTTATAAATAACCTGGAAAAATCCCATAATATGTATCAATACAAAGAAACATACTTTGGAAGTGTTAGGTCATTCCTGAGGGAGCTGCTTTCTAACACATGGTTTCTTTCACAAAAATGTAAAAGGGAAGGACAAATCTTACTGAGAAATGCTCCCAGCTATGTAACGGGTAGGAAGAAAGCACACCCCTAACTCTATCTTCTCTTCACACCCTCGTCAGTATGGTGGTGTCATAAAGGAAAGCAGGCATAAATTCTTTTTATCAGGGACTTCTCTTGTGGAATACCATTTGTGGTAATCTGATTATCACAGAAATAAGCAGACACACTATCAAAAATGCGATCCTATTTTAGTACAGCATTAAACAGACAAGGTTGAGATTTCTGAGGATATCATAATTTACATGGTTGACATGGCAAGCACACTTGTAAATTTATGAAAAAGTTTGAAAAATTACAGAGTAAATGAACATGTGTTAGGTAGATCAGACAAAAAGAAAATAATCAGAAGGCAGTACTGAATAGGTTGAGATCAGATGGCTGTGAATAACAATCAAAAACTATCAAAATTCCCTTTTCAGGTTGTGGATTTTGGTTACACTTTCTTGTTCTGTCAAGCAGTCCACTGCAGCAGGTAAGAAAGTGATAGTTCTGCTGTTTCATTTTGAGTCACTTTTCCTATTTTGACAACACAATCAAAGGCAAATTCAAAGAGAAAATGCAAAGCAATAGGAAACATAGAGGACATAAAAGGACATATAGGTTTTTGTTTATATCCTCAGGGTATCATGGTCTGATGAGAGGCTGGCAACAGATTTTGCTTTTGGACTTTTGTTCCTCCTCCATTTTCCTCAATCTGAGATACTCTGCTTGGGCTTGCCAGGGTTTGTTTCTTCCTATAGCGAGTCAGACTCTATTTAATCCTGTGTTGCTGGTTAAATAATCAGATTTTTTTTTTTTTTCTTAGTGAGGAGGGAGAGGAAGAACAGAAAAGAATTCACAAGTGATGCAAAGGCAGAGTGGATCTCACAGGACTCTCGATAGAGCTTCAATTAGTGCAGCACTACCATATGCTACCTATTTTTAGTCCTGCAAGGCCACCAAACTTGTCATCATGGTGGTCTTTAAATGACAGACATAAAGCTAGAATCTGTGGAGGAAAGCAGAAACCTAACAACAACCTTCCGCTTCTCAGAAGTATTTTTGCAAAATTTTCTCCGTGTTCTGCCCACATCTAATTGCCCTTTTAACAACCTGTTTAAGAGGTGATGGATGGAGTAATCTACTCCACTACTGTATTTTCCATTAACTATACCTGAGTTTCAGCAGATCACTTTATGTCTATTCAGTTCTGATGTTGTTTTTTTTTTAAGCAGACATGACCCCCAAGAGAATCTTCTGTTTATAGGTGTAGGTCTTTCGTGCCAACTAATTTAGTCAGTTGCCTTTCTTTTGCATCTTCTCTACATCATTGCATTGTTGCATCATTGTTTCAATGGTGTAGAACATTTTATATGAGAACATTCATAATCTTTTGTTTAGCTTCTTCCTCTGCCCTTGTTAAACTAGTTTGGCTTGGTTAGCCCCAATTAATAAAAGATATTTCTGTATCCTCTGCAAGAATAACTCTGGCCCTGAGTGTTACTCTGGTTTTACCTTTCTGGCAGGAAGGAAGAGACCTTCTGCACTGATGTGCTGCATGATCTACTACATAATGAAAATGCAGCAAATGAGTTTGAAAACTGATTTCAAGGAAATGAAGAATGACAAGAGGGGTCCTGTTATGTAAAATCCTCTTAGCTTTTGAAATGTCAGTTTTCGTTGTCGTGATGAAACTGTGCATAAAGGAGGTAATAAACAAAAGACCTCTAACGAGGGCATACAGCATGAATCGTACATTGGGAGTGGGTTTCTGCATGTGTTGATGCCAAGGCCCAATATTAGGAGGGCAGTTGCACTACTGGGAGATGTTATCCTTCAGATAAGATATTAAAATGATGTCCCATCTGCTTGTTGCTAACATCACTTTGAGATGATAAAGATCTCATGATACAGGCTGGAGGGACGTAGTGGTGGTGGGGAGGATAGGGAATAGGGAATAACTTTGTTTCCAGCTGGCAAAATCATCCTTTGTTAAATATTATCACCACAAATTAATTGGCAACTTTACAAACGTTCATGACTATACAGCATGCAAGATGTTATGCAGGGCTGACTGGTGACCATTCTGGTCTGTCTAATAGTATTCACTAAAGCTGTTTAACTGTGAAGTTACCCATGAAAGTAAAAAAAAAAACTATATACTGACATACTTGCAGAAGCAACTTTCTTTGAGTACACTTCTGCTTGTTTTAACAGCAAATTCTACATAAAATCAGGTAGAGTTTAAGAAGAGAGAAAAGTTTTGAAGATAGGGTGTGTATTTAAATGCCTAATGATGGACTTATGTGAATAATACCCGACAGACATTTTGGTCATCTGCTTTTTTAATACATCTCAGTAAAAAATGAGAATTCAACATTTGAGCTGTATCTCACAAGTATACGCTGCAGTAACTGCAACAGAAATATAATTAATCACAGTGCCAAAAGTTTCTTTCCATGGGCTACCCAGGACTCAATTATGTAGTATGTGAAACTCCTGAAACTATACCTGCTATCTGTAGACACAGCCCAGTGGGTAGGTGGTGAGACAGTATGGCAGAACTCCCCGCACTGTTGATATTTAGACACAAGCTCTGAGTTACCAAGGGTACACAAATGTTTTGATTAGTTGCCTGGAGGGGCAACTCCCAGGTTAGCAAAGCCACATTCTCTGTGTCAAAGTTCAGGGGAGAGAATGAGAGGAGACAACATGTAGTAGATACCATGAGAGGATGCACCAGAATCAGAGGATATGGAAGTACACAGAAAGGCTGTAATAAGCAAAGCGAGAGAGAAAACAAGAACCAGTTGCCATATGTTGGAAACAGGAAAGCAACTAGAAGTTGCAATAGGGTACTTTCTACAGAAATAATTTCTAATTCATGATTTTCTTCTATTGGAACTCAACACAAGAGTTGCAAGTTAGTAGTAATACCCTTTTTAATTTAGTTAGAAGCATCACTTTTAGCTTACTGCTTCTAAGAAACTAGAAAGCTAAAGAAACGGTGCATTATACATGTTCAGAGAAGAGAAGGTCAGTTGTTTAACTGTAAGCTTTTATAAATTTTGAGGGTTAAAGCCAGGCTTTTAATATTTCTTTTTGTATACTTGAGATAAATCTTAGCAATGTTGCTATTATATCTGTATACTACCTCTATACAGTATA
Organism: Theristicus caerulescens; assembly: GCA_020745775.1. Classification (NCBI taxonomy): domain Eukaryota; kingdom Metazoa; phylum Chordata; class Aves; order Pelecaniformes; family Threskiornithidae; genus Theristicus; species Theristicus caerulescens. The sequence goes on along the minus strand of CM036559.1, from coordinate 119,385,033 downwards.
AGTATACACTTATACATTGTACAATGAAAACAGTGAAAGTTTAATTACACAAAGGTCTAAATATTTATTAAAATCATTGTTTTAAACTGTTGTCTATTATAATTTCAGGTTAAGTGCACTTACTGTATTTTGAGGAGTGTTCACAGTTAGCTATATATATGATAATCCATAGCTGTATTAGTTTTAAAGTTTTAAAGGATATTCCTTGGAAATCACCAAAATAGTCACATAAAATGAGTCCTTAAACATAAAAATGTGCTTATTACTTCCATGAGTATGTTGATTGAACTACAACTTTATGAACCCTATCTTTCTTTAATACTCTGTATTATTTTCCCTCATGCTGTGAAAGAGATACATGGGTCAGTTATTAATCTGTAACTCATACAAGTTATTTGAAAAGAGTCATTTAATTGCAGACTGTAAATGTAAATTTAGTTTGTAGGCCCATGAAACATTATTTATGTGGCAGCCACTTTTTAAACAAGAAAAAACTCAACAAATATTAATCATAACAAAGAACAAAACCAAAATCCTCTATCTCCTTTAGATCTCAGTGAAGACTTCAGCTTTAAACTCAGAAACATACAAGTTTTAAAAGATTATTCTAGGAACTAAAGGGCATTGTTACTTAAGGTAGGCATTTGAAGCAAAAGTTGATCTTCCACTAAACCCTAGTAAAACCAAATCAATATTTGAGAAAGTGTATCAAATAAATGAAAGTGTTGATTCTATCTTTAAATAGATACTGAAATATTCAGAGTGATAATTACCAGCATGCACATAAAAAATATGATCACAAACCTGAAGTAGAATTTTTTTGTACATGCACTAGCAGGTTCTATATTCAAAATGTCACAATGAGCCATGAAATATAAATATCAGCTGACACATGAATCTATCCAAACACTGGGATCATGAAAGAAAAGATTCATAGAATCATAGACTATCCTGAGTTGGAAGGGGCTCATGAGCGTTATCAAGTCCAACTCCTAACTCCACACAGAGCAACCTGAAAGTTAAACCATATATCTAAGAGCATTGTCCAAATGCTTCTTGAACAGCAACAGGCTTGGGGCCATGACCGCTTCCCTGGGGAACTTCTTCCAGTGGTTGAGCATGCTTTCAGTGAAGAACTTTTTCTTAATATCCAGTTTCAACTTCTCCTGACACAGCTTTAAGCCATTCCCTTGTGTCCTGTCACCAAACACCAGAGAACAGCATCTCCCTTTCCACTCCCCCTCATGTTGTAGTTGTAGACAGCAATGAAGTGACCCCTCAGTCTCCTCTCCTCTAAGCTGAACAAATGTATTATCCTGAGCTGCTCCTCATAAGTCATGCCCTCTAGTCCTTTCATCATCTTTGTTGCTCTCCTTAGGACTGAGCAATAATATAAAGATTATGTTTTGTGAATAGAGAAATTGAGGTTTTATGTGTATGCTTTCTTTATGAATATTTATTTTCTTACACAGTCTTTCTTGGGACTCATCTCACCCAACTTTAGATGCTTACGGTGTACCATATCAGTTCCTGAATCATTCAGCTATACTCCTTTCCATGATCAGTGGATAGGAGTAGGCACTTTGAGCACAATTAATCCTACCTATCTGAACTCCTGGGTAATGATTGCTTTTCCACTAGAAATTATTTTTTCTCTTCAGTGGTTAAAAAGGGAGTCTTCCGTCACTAGAAAAGGTATGAATGCCTATCCTGTAGACATGTAAACGTAGGTAAGGAGAATCCCAAAGTTATGCTCTGAGTATTAACTTCAGCCTATTATGTAATCTCCATAAGACAGTAAAAACCATTATCAAGACTACTAAGAATAAGAGTCCAAACCAATAACAAACCTACCAGGTCAACACTGGTGGGAAAATATGATGAACATTACTAATAGGACAGGGAAGGACTTTATTCTCTTGCTCTCCAGTTTAGTGCTGTTAATTACTATACCAGAGTATTTTTGCAATTCATTGACTTCATAGCATCATGATTTTAATGTCTGACAGAAACTCTTACCGTAAATGAAAACTTAATTTATCTAAATTTAGTTGTAGGAATGATAGAATTCCATCCAGCAATTCCTGCATCAGGCTCACAATTTGTGTGAACCCTACGTCTCTTGGAAACACCATCCAAATCACTCACAAAATAGAGGGATTTTCTTATCACCAAACTACACTTATTTTTCAGTAATGGTACTGTTAAGTATCTACCTAAAAACTGGTTTTAATATCTAAAAGAAATTAAAAACAAGACAGAGCCAGACTCCACTCAGAGGTACACAGTCAAAAGAGGAGAAGCAATGACTTAAGCTGCAGTAAATTTCAGTTGGATATAAGAAGAACAATCTCAGAATGAGTGGGTGATGCCTGGAACAGGCTGCTGAACAAGGCTGTGAAATGTCTGTCCTCAGGGACTTTCAAATTGGAGTGGACAAGGCCTTGCTCAAAGTGATCTAACTTTAAGGTTAGACTAGATGACCTCTAGAGGTCCCTTCTAACCTAAATAATTATATGAATCTATAATTTTAAGATCTACTTCTTGTTTGTGTTCTGAATTAGAGTATTTTCCAATCACAGGCTACTCTAGTGTGTTAAAGCTCTGTCTCTTATCAGAATTGTTTTTTTTCCATGTATGAGCTTGTAGACAATGACTTCATAATCTTATCTTGGGTGTACTTTGCTAGTTTCTCAAATTTTGAGTTGCCCTTGTAATTTTTTTCTATACTATTAATATTCCAATATCCCTTTTAAAGGTAGTCACCAAAAAATGCATATAGTAAAAGTCTCTCAAGTGCTGTACACAAATACAGCATCCTCATTTTTATTTAATACTTTTCTACTTACGCATCTCAAAACCATGTTCACCTACTTAGCTATAGTGCTGCCCAGGGAGCTCGTGTTCACTTAATTAGCTACTATTTCCTCTAAAAGTCCTTCAATGTCACTGAACACCAGGACACCATTTCCCATCCTGCAAGTGTGACCTACATATTTTGTCCCTTGATGTATGCCCTTTCATTTGGGTCTGTTAAAACATATGCTGTCCAGAGAAAAGTAATTTTCTTAAGCAATATAATTTAGTAGAGTTGGTCTTTCTCCATTACTGATCACACACTAATTACCCATTATCAGCAAATTTGACCAGATCATTGATGAAGAGATTGAAAAGCAAGAACTAACTTTTCAGAGACATCTGGTTATGCATCCAGTTGTACAATGATACTTCATTTGTAATTATTTTCTGAAACATTTTTCATAGCTGATATTTAGGCTTTGTTGATTTTGCATAGCAGTATTATCAGAATTTAAAGAAAGACAGGGAGAACTGCTTTATAGTAGTTTAATTGTATTATGTCAATGCAGTTATCAACTAAACTTATCATGTAAAAAGACATCATATTTGTTTGACAAGGTACATTTTCCATAAAACCATGTTGATTGCCATTTTAATCTTCACAGACAGAATTCCCTGTCACAGTGCCATCACTGTCAAAAAACCTAGCTTTATCATCCTATTTACCCTGTTTGAATATTGCCAGACCAGGTACACAGTTTAAAAAATAATAAAAAAAAAACCCCTCAGTATCTAAGGGAGCCTTTTATCAATATTATCTAAGTTAAATAGGCAAACCTTATTCTTATAAACATGAGCCTTCTTTCCACTCTTTTGATACTATGGATATTTTGATATTATGAATAAGTGAAATGAGCATTTTTTGTACATCCTAAAATGTAATGGCTTCATAAGCACATCACTATAATGGTGATTTATTTATCTTTTTCGTTTTTTTTACCTCTTTGTCTCTTTGTCATTCATTCATTTATTCATCCAGTTATTCATTCATTGAGCATGATAAGGAACATGCAAAAAACATAACCTATCATATTTTTTTAAAACATGTAGCAATATTGCTTTATTGTGTAAAATATAACTAATAACAAATATGCCTAAAATATTTGCATAATAAACCCAGAAATATTTCTTTGAGATCATTATTCATTTTCTAGATTACTGAGACTGGACTGAATGACTTCTTGATTCCTGGGGACAAAAGGAACAGCCTATCCTTCCCTTAACTTATTGGTAAAACATTTCCATACCTTGTAACATTTAAAAAACACAAAGCAGAAAATTACTTCTGTGGTGCAGTGCCTTATATTTCTCTCTGGGATAATTTGGATCTGTGAGTTAAAATCATGTTAGGCTTGTGGTACATGCATAAATCAACTGCACAGACTATGAGTAGGTGTCACCTCTCTCTTGGTCATACAATGTAAAATAGATCTGCACATGCCCAGCAACCATTTGGTTTGTGGTGTCCAGCAGCCTGACCAGGCTACTAGTAATCTGAAAATTCCAGAAAAAAAGGGTAGACTGTCAATAAAAATGACAGACATGGCATGCATTTTCAGTTGTTTGGATTTACAGCTTCCCAGAGTTCTTTCTTGTCTTATGTACAAAATTAATTTTGTTATTTAATTAATATCTAAAGTCACAAACTGCAACTTTTACAGGGCTTTTCCAAACTCCCTTCATTCTATGTTTTGCAAACACCTCTGGTAATCAATACTTATATATTGGAATCGAATGGACATCAAAGATAAGTAAAATGGAAAAGCACCAGCCAGTCTAACAATCAAGATATGAGTAAATAAAAAATAAAGAGCTGGTAGATTATAATGTAGAGTTTGAATAGGTTTCCAGCATTTTTAAAGAAGACAGGACTTTTAAAGGGCATGGTGTCAGTATTAAACTGTGACATAAAAGGAAGTTTTCTAATTAACTACATATAAATATGGACATTAATTTACATCTAATAATTTTATCCCCTTTAGTTCAGGGTAGCTTTTGAGAAAAAATGGCTGAATTAACAGCATAAAGTTTTACTGATGCCCTCTTCAATAAAGGGATAATTTGGATAAATTGCTGAACTGGTGTATTAGGATGCAACCAAACTGGAAAGCAGCCAGCTGACATCCTGAGAAGTCATGTAATAGCATACGCTAGGGTAAAGCAGCTACCAGATATGTTATCTCAAAGCCTCTTAAAGTTCTTTATGTTGAAGCTGCTGAGAACATGCAGCAGAAAATCAGACTAGGCATTGTCAGGAATCTACCTGGAATTTCAATAAAAGTCTTGCTGAAATCTCCCTGGTTCTTCATTCTTCAGATATATTTTTTTTAGTATTACTTCCCCACCTACCCCCACCCCAGTAAATTGGTCTAATCTCACTGAAAATATCATATTGAAACTTTCTGGCTAGCATAGTAAATAATCATCAAAAGACAGTTGTTAATGAGTTATACTGGTAAGCCTGATAGCCAAGGGACAAACATGAACACATTAAGTGCTGTTATTAATTTATTTTATATGTGTTCAGTACCGTGTAAAACATGGTTCTACTCCAGAGATACTCATAATCTGAACAGACTAACATAGCAATCAAATCCAATGCCTTGTTCCAAATTAGAGACTTTATTGCAGTGACTGCTGTGAACATGCCTATTTTAAGCCAACAGGTAACCTAGGGTCATTGTTGTGGTTTAACCCCAGTAGGCAGCTACCCCACACACAGCCACTCACTCACTCCTCACCAGCAGGATGGGGGGGAGAATAGGAAGAGTAAAAGTGAGAAAACTCATGGGTTGAGATAAAGACAGTTAATAATTTTTTAAAAATTGAACGAAAAAACAGACAACAAAGGGGGGGGGGGCGGGGAACCAAGAAAAAACGGTGATGCAAAAGAAAACAGTTCAATTGCTCACCACCAACTGACGATGTCCAGCCAGTTTCCAAGCAATGGCAGCCCCCGCCAAGCTCCACCCCCTCAGTTTTATTGCTGAGCATGACATCATATGGTATGGGACATTCCTTTTGTCAGCTGGGGTCAGCTGTCCCAGCTGTGTCCCCTCCCAGCTTCTCGTGCACCCCCAGCCTACTTGCTGGTGGGACGGTGTAAGAAGCAGAAAAGGCCTTGACTCTGTGTAAGCCTTGCTCAGCAATAGCTAAAACATCCCTGTATTATCAACACCGTTTTGGTCACAAAGCCAAAACATAGCACCATATCAGCTACTATGAATAAATTTAACTCTATCTCAGTCAAAACCAGTACAGTCAGTAAGTGCTTCAAAAGTAAAATATTATTTAAGTGTTCACTATCAGTAAGAGCCATTATACTGTCAGCTGCCAAGAAAGGGTCCCACTGAACAAAGAGATAAGAAGGAAAAGCTGTACTGAAATCTGGCTTTTTGATGGAGAAAAAACAGCACCGCTTGCCCAAGCAAGAGGAATTTTAACTTCTAATTTCTAATGTGCAAGCCAGGATTGTGCTGCTTTACTATTAAAATCCACTCAGTTCAAAGCCTGTCTGCAGGAACTGCACATTTGTAATTAAAAGGAGATTAAGGTAATTTACTGCTCTCGTCTACTGCCCGCTAATTTTCTTTCACAAGGAACAGCAGCGCACTTCAGGGATCCAAGTGCACTAACCACTTGGATGAAATGAGGCCCCGGTAAATAGTGTAAGTGGACGTTATCACACCTTTTCATAGTAATCTAGTAATTGGACTGATCTTCTTCTGCTTAACAGTGACAAGGAAGATAATGCTTTCTGAGATTAGAGTTTCTCTGAGTTATCTTTTTAATCAAGAAGAAGATCCAGATTGCCAGTGTCTTAATATTTTCAACAGGCACTTTTCATTTATTAGTAAAAAAGCCTGGGATTCATCTGACCACATGTAAGTCTGTATCTGAGCTGAGCACTAAGCGCCCTGTGCAGCAAAGAGCAATAAGCATTTTAGCAGGCAGTTCACCACACACACAGCATAGTAATGCAAATCATGCCCTAATTTTTTTTTGTCTTTTTTTTTTTAATGAATAGTAAAATAGGATGACTAGCTCAAACACAGACATCTACACCGTGGTCATCTAGATCAACATTCATAAGCATGAAGATAGCTCTGTATTGTCATTTAAGGTGTCCTAGGGTATCTAAGACATCTACACGAGGCTCTCAAATATGATACAATGTCCATGGGAGATTCATGTTATTCTCTAGTGATGGATGAAGGCTGTAGTGGGATGTACCCTTGACTTTGTATAAAAGCCCCAACTGACTACAGTTAGACAGCCAACTTGCACCCTTAAACAGGATGGATCCCATCCAAGTGATTGAATGTATCATATTCTGAGTAATTCTCTACTCTTCTCTCCAGTATTTCATAGCTCCTGTTACTTTTTAAACCACACAGCTGAAAAACACTGATTCAATAACAGTAGTATGTAAATAGCACACATTATGAGGTATAGCATAGTAACAGGATTGTTCTTTCACTTTGTAAAAATTTAATTTTCTCATTGGAATAAACTGTTGAGCCTTGAAGTTTATTCACTGTTTGCATTTGCTCAAAACAGTGCAACATTACTATTATCTCTTAATTATGAATGTTGTATATAATTTTGTGTGACACTAACAGAAACTGTGGGATAAATATTTTGCTTTTCCATTGAGATGTATCAGCTACTTAACAAGTGAAATAATAGGAAGTAATCTACATTCCACAGTTCATGCTTATTGTTCAGCCTATTGAACAAATGAATGCATCCCTTAAAACCTGTTAAAAAATTAATCACCTTTAGGATGCACAAGACAATACTAGCTTCGGTAATGCATGCATTCCTTTGGCATAGAATTACTGTATAATGTTTAAAGACAGCTGTTTCTCCAAAAGCCAGAGATGGTAGGACAGATGGATAGGCAGAGGGATGGCAAATTCCTCAGAGAGCTTTATCAACTGCTTGCCATTTTTGAAAGGTAGAAGATAATATTTTACAGTGTAGCACAGATTACATTATACAGTCAGTGTAACTAGTTTAACTTGGTAAGCTGATCAAGTTTTTTAATACTTGCATTAATGCACTTGCCATCCTCTTCTGTTCAGGGAACTCATTTCAAAATATATCGTAGAATCATAGAATCACAGAATCATTTAGGTTGGAAAAGAACTTTAAGATCATCAAGTCCAACTGTTAACCTAGCACTGCCAAGTCCAACACTAAACCATGTCCCTAAGCACCACATCTACCCATCTTTTACATACCTCCAGGGATGGGGACTCAAACGCTTCCCTGGGCAGCCTGTTCCAGTGCCTGCCTACCCTTTCAGTGAAGAAGCTTTTCCTAATATCCAACCTAAACCTGCCCTGGTGCAACTTGAGGCCATTTGCTCTTGTCCTATCACTTGTTACTTGGGAGAAGAGGCCAACCCCCACCTCGCTACAACCTCCTTTCAGGTAGTTGTAGGAAGTGATAAGGTCTCCCCTCAGCCTCCTTTTCTCCAGGCTAAATAACCTCAGTTCCCTCAGCCACTCCTCATGAGACTTGTGCTCTAGACCCTTCACCAGCTTCATTGCCCTTCTCTGGACACACTCCAGAATCTCAATGTCCTTCTTGTAGTGAGGGGCTCAAAACTAAACACAGGATTTGAAGTGCGGCACCAGTGCTGAGTACAAGGGGATGATCACTTCCCTAGTCCTGCTGGCCACACTATTTCTGATACAAACCAGGAAGCTATTGGCCTTCTTGGCCACCTGGGCACACTGCTGGCTCATATTCAGCCAGCCGTCAACCAACACCCCAAGGTCCTTTTCCGACGGGCAGCTCTCCAGCCACTCTTCCCCAAGCCTGTAGCGTTGCCTGGGGTTGTTGTGACCGAAGTGCAGGACCCGGCACTGAGCCTTGTTGAACCTCATACAGTTGGATTCGGCTCATCGATCCAGCCTGTCCAGATCCCCCTGTTGAGCATTCCTACCTTCCAGCAGATCAACACTCCCGCCCAACTTGGTGTCATCTGCAAACTTACTGAGGGTTGTTTTGTTTTGTAACATCCAAAAAATGCTATTTCAAGGGCACCAGCCTCTTTCTCTACAATAAAAAACAATCAAACGCTCATTAAAAGAAACCCACATGACAATGCAAGGTACTAGAAATAACACAAAATCCATGTTATATCCTTTCATATCACTTCTGTTGCTGCCCACAAGGCAAATCTTTTGCAATTTATCAGTTGCTATTTGTGCCACTGTTTGAAGTAGAAGAATGAATGGGCCAGGCTTTTTGTGTTAAGAGTTCTCTCACTGAATACTGGGGTTTCAGTATAAAATTACAGTTTATGAGCAAGAAAACAACCAAATGTGATACCCTGTAAAATTACAGAGTAGTTAGTTGTGACATAAATTTATTATTATGTAGCTATGTACATAATAAGTACTCCTCCATTCACTGTCTCCTTATTAAAGCAACTCCGTGTGTTCTCCCTCTTACTTAAACCATGATTCATGAAGTCACCCTAGATACTGCAGAGGTAAACAAAGCTGTGCACAGGGGATATAAGCTACAAAGCACACAAAGAATCCAACAACAGAGTGTAAATGCACATAACCACGTGGCTGAGCTAACACAGTGTTCCAGCACTCCATTCACTCACAAATGTTTAAAATGACTGTGGCTTGCTTTAAAAAATAAATTATTTCAGACTAAATGTAGAATATGCCTATTGCAATGACAATTTAGACTCAGAAGATTGACATCATTCAGTCCTACTCCAACTTTCCCTCAATGTTTATACCTAAGAACACTTATCCAAGAAAGATTTTTTTTTCCTTAAAGCACAGAAGCAGGAGAATGCACAGAAGAAAAACCTCTACCATATTTTAAAAATTATTCAGTTACATGATTTCTTTATAAATTGTGATTTCTTAATAAATTGTGAGAGTTAAGAAATAATTGTGCATCAGTTTTTGATTCAGTGTTCCAGTCTTCTAGCCCATGTTCATTCTGGGTGTATTTGTGGCAGGATTTTCACAATATCTCTTCAAACAAAGGATCCAGAAATATGTTTTACAATAAAAGTTGAGAATTCTCTTTCATTTAGATTATTTCAGGGACTAAGGACTAAAAAAAATGCAAACTATGACAAGATAGCTTCTTTTGCAAGAGTTATCAATATTGAGATAGGAAAATTTGACCTTGGGGGAGAAAGAAGAAATATATGCACATTTTGCAGTATAGTTGCACGAACCAAGTGTAGATGAAGAAACCTTCCAGAAGGCTAAAAATAATTTACATTTTAAAGCATTTTCATACTTTTTGGAGGACATGAGAAGGAACTCAGGGTTCTCCAACACTAGCGGTTGGCAGCGTTGCACAGTACAACTAAAAGATCCCAAATACTCTTTGAGACACAGAGCAGTTAATGTAGCTTGGAATGGAGGACACAGAGAAAAAGAAACACTAAGAAAGGGAAAAGAAGAACAACAGATGGCATAGCCGAAGTAGAGCCAGCAGCATAAACTGCAAGGGAAACAAACAAATCCCAAAGGCTGAGAGTAATAAATTTGCACAGTGGGGAACACACTGTTCTGGAGAAACTTCAGTCAGAAAACAAACTGTGCATCAATCCAAAGCTTTCTGTTTAGTGCTAGCTGTCCTAGTTGATTTTCAACAAGCTTTAGAAATTTTTTTCCCCTACAAGTCTGTTTTGAGATTTGCAAGCAATTTAGTATGATAGAGGCAATATGTTGATTCAGAGTCAGCTGAGAATAGCTCTGCTTGACAGCAAATGTCTGCTTACTGCTAAGCTGTGAGTCAATGACCTGGTACTGGATAAGGTCATACGTGATCAGTCATTTTTGAAAAAAAGGAGTTATGAGGATTGATTCTAACTTTACAACAAGGTGATACTGATGTGAAACCTGTTTTACAATAGTGTGAGAAAAGAATCAGACGGGAATCTTGCTGTAGTGGTGTATTTTTTTCATCTTGATAAGGCCATACATTCCTTTCATGTGGTTTATACTTCAGTTCTAACAAAAACACTATCATGGTGTAAAACTGCAGGTGACAGGGACATACTCACCGACAAAATTTACGCTGTGATTGTGGTGCTACTCAATGAGGTAACTACATAGGAGTCACCTCGTGCTCATAACATGACTAAGAAAGGTGCCCCAGAAGATAAAACAACACTGTTGCTGAGGCTGGTACTTTGTTTTGAAGAACAGCAAGTTGCAGTAAACTAGAGGCTGCTAGATAAATATGGTCCTTATGTGTAACATAGATAAAAATCTGGCATAATCTGCTGTTTGAGACCTCACTTCTGAGGGTAACAAAAAATACACCTAGAGAATGAAATATAGCTCAGCTAGAAAACAAATTAAAAACATTCAAAAATCCTGCATTAATCTGACCGTACTGAGCAGAGTAATATAAACAAAGACAAAAACATACGAAAAGGAAGAAAAGATAGAGTTAATGGGCAGGAAATTAAATGACAGAGCATACTTAGGCATCAGAAACAAAAAATTGGTATCAGAACTGATTTTGAGTGCACAAATTAGAGTGGAATTCAGATGTTTTCTTCCAGGAAAATAATTCACAGAAGAGCAGCTTTGCTACGTTGTCTTCCAGTGAGGACAGTGTGGACCTGATAGACTATCCAGTACAGCTGCACAAGGGTGGCAGGTGGGGCACAGGACCTGTAAGAGACCAGGCATTTCTGGACCAGCTTCTGAAGGTCAAGCAAGATTCCCTAAGGAATCTCAACTTGCACTAGATGAATATGCTGAAGCAATTGATTTGAGCCCAAATGTCTACTTCAAAGTGAGCTGAACCCCCACCTCCAGCCTTTGTAGTGTTGCATCAACTTGATCTCAGCTGATGCCTGTAGTTTAGACTACTTTACATATAGATATCTACATGTAGACACCTAGATATCTTAACATGGAGCTGAAGCCCATCCTGTAGGAGATACTTATCTCGTCTGAGAGAGATGAGAGCAGGAGTATGATTCAGTTACCTAACACAGCCATCTAGGGCCCCTGAGACATCACAGAGTAGTTGATCCATTTGTAAGGTGCTGACATATGACAAAGTAAAGGAGATTTGCACCATTCTGGACTAGCAGCTGGGGACCAGGTGAATACCTTGGGACATCTTGTTTGACACTAGATTCCTATTTAGGCAATTAAATTGACTCTGAGAGTCTATGGCATTCATACCTGTATCTGACCTAATCTTATAGATTGCCCTAGTGAACAGATAGTAAACCAACAGCCTGACACTTCTCAAGTGAAATTCATTTTTCTGAAGCAGTGTCTAAATTAGGTCATTGCTGTGAGCTATGAATGCCTATACCTCTCTACTGACTATATAGGAAATTAAGATGATTTAAGGTAGAAGTAGAAATTGAAAAAGAGATTAGTTGAATCACAAGTTTTCAGTCCAGGCTACAAGGGCAGCCTTACTGCAGCTTAAGAAGAAATGAGGTGTTTAGGGTCCCACGTCTGCATTGTTAAAATCAATACGTTTTTTGACATTTACTTTAATGGGAACTAAATTGGAGTCTTATTTTAAATCAATAGGAAAAGTTTCATCAAAATGGCAAATAGTAAAACTGTTTTATAAATGCAAACATATATATATTATGAAGATTATAACAAAGATGCTAAGGTTATACACTTTTAAAATCTTTGCAGAACAGGACTGAATAGCAACAGCGTGAGGTAGGAAATGAAATTGCAGAATCTCTGACAGTAGGTGACAGTTTTAAAAGCTCACCAAGTGGCAGAAAGGGCTCTTATACCTGCAAATAGCCAGTGTACTACCATTATCTAGAGAGAAAAAAAACATGAGCACAGTGGGAAACTACACACCATTTAATTTAGCTCCAATTTTTTAAAAAGTGTGGTAAACTATTTTTAGTGTTCAAGAGGAATTGTAGAAAATCTACACAGCAAAACACAAAAGGACCATAGACAACCACCACAACTTTGCAGAAAGACTGTCCTTTGTGAATAGGGAACTGGAACATTCACAGTTCAGTCTGTCCAGGGGCAGAGAACTGAGACACAGTAAATGCCATCTAGGTAGCTTCACAGTCAGTGTTTATATCAGATAGCATTATGCTGCATATGGAACAACTCCATAATATAGGATATCTTACCTCAGAGGTTATTAATCAACAACTAAAATATACCCCAAACCAATGAATCTGTGGAGTTTCAGTGTAAAAAAGTTTTGCTAAAAATATGTGATTTTTACACTTAACAATTCAGCACTATGGCTATGTTTCCTGGTGCTGTCTCTAGTCTGTTCAGTAATTAACATGGGGGGTTCAGCATTATATTTTGAAATCTTTCTATTTGCTGGACCTCACTTCTCTAATGTGCAACCTTAATTTTAGTTTAGTTGCACTTCCTTTTGCTCTTTGAATCATTTTAAAAACCTGAATCAAAATAAAGTACTTTTCCCCTTGAATATTATGCTATCTATTATGTTATTTTAATCCTGCCTATTATTTTTGCAATCCTACGGATAACTTGGAAGAAGCTATCAAAAATCTACCCTCAATTTAAAACTGAAGAACACATCCAAACTAAGATGATGATATTGGCTAACCTTGTGACAGTAAATATGGATTGATAATGAATGCAGGAGCAATGAAGTGCACCAAACTGGAATAACTCTCTTAAAGACAGGAATCTGTTTTTCAGTGTAATTCACAGCCCTAAAGCAGAATAGTGCTTAAGTACGTTCCTGTTGTGGAAAAGCAATATTTATAAAAATATTTTTAAAAGCCCTTCTGGCAATCTGGGGTAATATGATGATTGTCGGTTTTTATGTCTTGAAAATTATGATCAATAGAAACAGGCCAATTGCCCCTCTATGTGCATTAACCTTTTACAAAGGTAAGTCAAGCTGTATAAAATGGCATTTTTCTATCTACCAATTCAAAGGAAAAAAAAAGATAAAAACTATTTTTAATGGAACATTTTTATATATGTTAAAGCCAAACTTTGGCCAACATAATGAAGTTGTATTTGTAATTATTATCATACTTCTGATATTCAAAATTATCTAAAGAAATGCAGCATAGTAGCTATAATTTTTCAGTATTAATAATATTACTTTTTGCATTATGGAAGGACCCCTGTCATGTGTAAGAGGTATATAAAAGAAGTTAAAATATTCGATATGTGCATAGTGGGTTATATCTTAAAAGTACTGTATACATACCATGTACAAGTACCTTATACATACCATCCCCAAGTCACGTAAAAGAGGGAAAGTCTACTATCTTCAGTGGGTTTTGATCAATTACAAAGCACAACTCTCTTCTTGTCTGTGACTATAAAAATTACAAATTCTTGTGCCAGAGGTTAGCTCCAAATATTTGTTCTCTGTCATATATGCTGACTTCATTGCCCAAAAAAAGTTCTTACTACAACTTAATTGTATTGGCGCTGAGTCAGTACATTTTAAAGTGAGTTTTTTTCTATTCCAAGATCAACTAATCAAAACCCACAAATGTATATAAACCAGTCTTTTAGTATAGATTTTGTGTGCTATTTAGAGCTGGTCCACAGTTCTCCATGAAAACTTTTTTTGACTGAAATTAGAATTTTGAATAAAGCAAAATACATTCCTGAAAACTCTCTTTTTCCTTGAAAAAATTAGGAAAACAAAGTTTCCAAAAATGTAAGGTGGGATTCATCTCACTTAGCTTTAGAAGTTTGTAGTGTAGACATGTTCACTGAAGCTAACTACCTTTGGCTTCCCTTTTAATAAATTTTAGACATCTACTGTAGAAAGAGATGAACTACACCCAAGAAATACCTGGTTTTCTCCATTATTCAATTAAAGGCAGCATATGGCTGGCTCAGATGTAGAATTACTCTGCTTATATATGCATTTGATAAAATTAATCTGATTCTGAACTTCTAAAAGTATCTCAAAAACAAAAAAAATTATAATCCTGAAACATTTTATAACTCAGGTGCATTGTTCTCCCATGCTTCTGTCTGACATTCCCTTATTAGACTCCCTCCTCATCTGATACACTGTGGCTATGCAATCTCCAGATGCACTGCTTCACCTGTCCAAAGGGGAGAACACAACTTACAATGGACAGTACAGAGTGACTTTCAAGCATGGTCTACAGAGGGGAAAAGATAAGGAGGCATCTATTCTTCCAAAACTCCAAGGCCCTACAAGGGCATTTGAGAATCCAGATATTAAACTTTTTCTCTAATAACTCTACATTTTTCCCCTTGGGAGGAACATATTTTCTGATTCAGTTTAACTGCACATCTTTCTGTTAAGAATAGTTCACTGGTCTTCCCACTTTCTTAGCATGATTTTGTATTTCTGTATAATTGCATTGCACAGTAGTGAGGAATGAAAAAAAAAAAAAAGCCTTCCTTCCTTGCATGCCTAAAATTGGAGCTATCCCTTTAAAAATGCCAGGTTTTGGAAACATTGATGCTGCTGTTGAGTTGCTTTTGAACACACAGGATAACTTGACAAAAGAAAGTGACATCCCAAAAGAAGAGCTGAAGGTAGAGACCCTCCCTCAGTTATGGGAAACAGAGATAATTTTCTCTGAGGTAAATAAACATTTATGGAAGTGTCAGAAATTACTTTTTCTTCAGTCACTGTCATGTAGTCAAAAGAGGAAGTCTGTATAAGACTGTGAGGAGAAATATACCCTATAGTCCCTTGGGATATTGTGACGATTCACTGCTCCATATCCTCATGGTACTTGCTCAAAATACAGATACATATGTGTATGGGAATAAGAAACAGAGAGTCAAACTTTTAAAACAAATATGCCTGACTTTTACACCTCTCTTTTGAAGTCAAAATCTGAAGAAAACTGTACAGCTCATTTACAGACAAATAACATCACTGCTACCTGCTTCTTCACCGAACAGGTTGGCAGCAGAGACAACATATTACCAGCAACATAGTTAATGGTCAGAAACTACTTCACACGCATATTTCTGCCATGACATTCCTGTGTGCAAACAGCAGAGGAAAATACCTCTCTAGCCCACCAAAAACATCTGTGCAGTAATGGTAAAAACAGAAACATGCAATGGTCTTCAAAGCATGAAAGATGGTGTAGAGTACTGTAGAAATTTCTTCACTCTTTTTCACAAATATATTTTTGAATATTTTTCAGAGTACTGTCAATATGCATTTGTCCTGGGTATTTTCAATGTCACTCATTTCATGATCTGAAATCTCAAACAGATCAAATGAAAATTTTCCCTGGCATTATGGAAATGTGCCCAGTAAATGAGCACTCTTTTGATTTACTATTTGCACATAGAATTTTGTATCTCCCATAATTATCCTGCCAATCCACCTTTGGCAGCTGAAAATCTGATGCTTGATGTTAAAAAACAGGGACACCTGTACAGCTTAAGAATAATAATTTTAAGGTGGTATATGATTCAGGTGTTATAACAGTCTATAAAAATTTTACCAAGGATTCCAAAAGGGCTGAAGGAAGCTAAAGTAGTGGTGTTTCAACCTATTTACGCTTGCAACTCTTGCTAGTGGACTTAGAATAAGTCTTTTTCAGTTTTGTGTATGGTCAATAAGAACTAATTTGTGTCATAAAAAAAAAAAAGGCAAAAAAAAAGCCAATAATCAGCTATTGGATTTCAAAGGAGGGAAAACACTGAACAGAAGACAAGGTTCATTTTTACACTTACTCACACTGTAGTTGTGATGTTTTACTAGCCTGTACAATCTGATTATACAAAAGCATGAAACTGAGTTTGCAATAAGATTTCCTCTTCTTCTTAATTAAGCCTTCTGCCAGGGATGGTCCCACAGCAAAAAGGTACTGGATAAATCGGATAAATGTGTCTCAGAATAAACTATTATAAGCAAGCTGACATAACTATAGTATGTGTATGATTTTTAACATTGCTATTGTTTTCCATTCAAAACTATAACATTTTAAATAGTGAAAGCGAAAATATTCCACCATACTGAAAACACGGCTCCATAGAAAATAAATCTTTTCCTAGGCTAGTAAGAAAGAAAACAAAACATAAAGAACCTTTAACAACTGAAGCTCCTACCTAGATACACTGTAAACCCAGTCCCAGATTCATCCCACTCACATTTATGTTCTTAAAAGAAACACCTAAGTGAAGAGTGTAGTCACTTTATACTTCCTCTGCTGCTAAATCAAAGCAATTAAAACCTATCCATATATATAGAAGTCTCCAGCAGGATCTTTCTCTTCCCATAACATAGCCTTACAGGATTGCATTCCTAATTTAGGCACCTTATTACATGCTTAAATTTTGTTGGGATTAAATCAATGCTCAAGAGAGAGATTCTGCATTGGTACTTTGTTCTGTGCTATGCAGCTGTAAGCTTGCTTTTGACTTCCATTTCCATATCTGGGTACACCACCCTTGCAGAGAAGATAGAATTGTCCTCCCTTCACCTTGTATTACAGTGCATCAGGGAACTAAAATTTATTGTGCCTATCATGCAAGTTGTCTATTTCTACCTTGCCAATAAATGCACATTAGCAATGTGGGATCTCCCTTTCGGCATCCTGCAGGTACGGTAATAGCTTGCACCATAAAAGTCTGTAGTTCACACAGTACAAGCCTGTTAATGTGAATAAATGTCTGTTCAGAAAAAGCAATTAATTAGTCATTAAAGTTCTGGGTCCATGCTAAACCAGAATTGGGTGCAAATGAGATTAAAGCCTCTTTGAAGAAACACAGAGAATGGATTTGATTGAGACTTTTCCCCATGCTCTTTACCCTCCTATGAGAAATTCCAGGAAGCATGGTGGTAGAGGAAGAACAGTAGAATGAAGACGTGGGAACAGATTACTGAATGAACAATGACCTATGATAGATGACCAGATGCTCAGTATCTGCTGTCTTTTTGCTTGTCCATTACTTGGTTTTCTGTATTGCCTTCTACAATGGCAACAGAAAGAAAAGTGAATGTTCAACCCAAGCTCTCTGAAGCTCTCAAGAAATTCAGGTGTGGATCCCCTAATAAAAGGTTATACCATGTGACCAGTAAGGATTCCCCCGTAAGGAAGGCCGTTATCCATCATAGAATCATAGAATGCTTTGGGATGGAAGGGACCTTTAAAGGTCATCTAGTCCAACCCCCCTGCAATTGGCAGGGACATCTTCAACTAGATCACGTTGCTCAAAGCCCCATCTAGCCTGTCCTTGAATGTTTCCAAGGATGGGGCATCTACCACCTCTCTGGGCAATCCATTCCAGTGTTTCACCACCCTCATCATAAAAAATTTCTTCCTTATAACTAGTCTGATTCTACCCTCTTTTAGTTTAAATCTATCTCCCCAGGTGTAGGGAGAAGCAAAGCAGCAGTGCTGGAAGACTGATGTCAATGGGCTACCTGGGAGCAGTGCTCTGCAAGGGAGTAACAGGATCCTTACAGAGTCTTTGACAACTCTCAGCTGTGAAGTATGCAGAGATTTCTTCTCTTAACCTTTCTCAATGGATGTCTTGTAGCTGTTGCCCACAGGAAGATGTTGGGGGATGTTGTGCTTTCATCACCCAAGAGCCCGACATGGAGACTGGAAGGAGTTTAAGCCTGGAGGGACTCTGGCAGTCCCCTTGGCTTGACTGTACCACCTCACTGGAGTGCTAGTTGGGGCATGTCTCCGTTAATTGTGTGTATGTGTTTGGGTGGGAATATATGAAAATCTTTTGCTGACACAGCCTATCCATCATTTGCTTATTTTACTAAGTTGACCTTCTCTTTGTCATGTTGTTTGGTGCTCTGTTCCCTCCATGACATAATGAAACATAATGTTAACCTGGAAATAACTTAGATTTTTTTCATGGAATATTTACCTTTATGCTCAGTGGCCCAGTAATCTGTAATGAACAGTGTAGTCTAGACAAGATCTTAAAGATTTGATAAATAACAAACAGTCTGTCCTGGACCATTTCATTTTCTATGCTAAACTAAGAACAGTTTTTTCCCTGTTTTTTAAGAGAGATATCAGTAAGGACTTATCCACTATAAAAGCTCAAATGTGTAGACTTTCTGATCATTTTGTCTCATGTGGATACCTTAAGATATCTAAAGATTGTGTTCATCCTAGACTCAGATATTCAAATACTTTTGTAATTACAGAAGTGGCTTTGAGTGTGGTTCATAATCAGTGCCTGGACATAAAGGGTTGGTTTTTTACTGCAAAGATCTTGTCTTCCAGCTAGCTTTAGCACATGCCATCTTAAGTATTCTGAGAGCTACAGGGATCACTCATGGAAACTGATTGTATTTCTTTCCTGCCCCAAAGGTAACATGGAAGAGGAAAGTAAGAAGAATGAGAGAGGATGCCTAATTTAAATCTTATGTCTTCCCCGTGGAGGGACTGTAAAAATTAGGAAGAACTTAAGTGCCATAAAATGAAAATAATTTGAGTGGACATTTTAGAAAAAAGAGTACAAAAAAAAAATTCAGATGAGTT
This sequence comes from Theristicus caerulescens, assembly GCA_020745775.1. Lineage (NCBI taxonomy): Eukaryota > Metazoa > Chordata > Aves > Pelecaniformes > Threskiornithidae > Theristicus > Theristicus caerulescens. The sequence continues at coordinate 119,365,691 of CM036559.1, read as the reverse complement.
GCTGTTCCTTTGAGGCAGAGTGGTGAGTAGAGCAGTTGAAGAAGAATGAGGCACCCTGGCTTCACTACAAAAGTGGACTGTATGCCTATGAACATATAAGTTTGGTTCAGTATTATTTTTGATATAATGAAGCTAAAAATACTCCTCTACACTTTCCTAGATGATGTATGCAGATTAAAAACAGAAGACAAAGGCTGAATTTTGCTACAAATTTATATGAATATCTGTGAGTCTTTGTACTTCTGTAAATACACTGTGTGTATCTTCAGAAAGAATTTATATGAAAAAGTAGATTAGTTAACCCATGTTAATAGGTGAAAGAGAGAGACAAATGCAAAAGGAATACAGGCCAAAGCTTTTAAATTGTATCCCAAAGCTAGCAACCACAGTAAAAAATGAGTACTGGAAGAATTTGGTCTTCTACCTTCCAGTGGTAGAAGGCAAAGCACAGCCTCTAGGCTCAGCTGCCTTGAAAACAGCATTTATAATGATGAAAGATACTTAGATTTCTTCTGCCACCTCGGATTTGATTTCTAAGAATAGGAAATTCAATGAACATTTTAGTGCCTCAGTTTACTATTCTGTGACTCTACAACATGTTCTCGTTATATTGAGATCGCATCACACGTCAATACAATTTTTTTTTCTAAAAAAACTTACACATTTGAATAGTTACCAACGTATTTGGCCTGCACAGGTAATGAAGACAAGAAAGCCTTCGCAGCAATTTGCAAAATTATATGAAGGAGAGCACACTTATTTGAATTCATTAGATTATAGCTCACCTTCTTTTTCCCCTAGATTCAAATTAATCTTGATAGCAATAATTAATTTTCAGCTTCAAGGTTTACTAATATATTAAGTTCAAATTCTCACCGGCTAATTACATTTCATATTTTGGAGACCTGCAAAGTCAGTTCCAAGATGTGTTGTTTCTGTTTCTTAAAGCACTGATACTCTGGGCTTATTCTTTTCTTCCTGCTTGATGGTAGGCTAATTATTGTTTTAAAAGTGTACCGTATGTTCATTCAGGTGGAAGATTCATTTAGATAAAACAAGACTTTTTTTTTTCTCCCAGAGGTTTTACAAACTTTTCATTCTGCAGCAGTAAGGAAATGAGTCTCTGTCTTCAGGGAGGTGAGGGAAATCTTCACCTATAGCTATTACCAATGTTACTGGAGCATAGTCAGATAATGCTGTATTACTATGGCTAAAGAGATTAGTAAGAAAGTCAGAGTGTGTGATATGAAGTCCTAATATATGTTCCCACTTGAGACATATCCCCATGAACCTGATTCTGGGCAGGGTCAGACTAGCATTTGCATTCCTCTTAGAGCAGTTTAGAAAGTCAAAGGCACAGTATCTGATCATATCTGATCACAGTCCAAATCCATGGAAATACAGAGCTGCCTATACCCCAGCTCCCTGGCTGCTGTAAACACTTCAGCAGTGCCACTGTACTCCCACCGTGGTCTTTCCACAGTGGTGTCACAGGGTCCTTGACTAGCTGGGATGAGTAGCATGGTAACTCGAAAGCAAATGTAACTCTGTGTTTTGAATTAGGAAACAAGCCTTCATGGTATTGTAGGACAAATTCAGAGTGGCTTCAGTGGGAGTACAGCACAGCAAAGGCAAACACTGCAGCCAAATCCTGCAGTGCTAGTAAATTCCTCACAGAAAGAACTGAAATGCAGCAAAGCTGAGAAGTGGCTTTACTGCTGCTCAGAGTTTTAGTGGGGAGGATTTTGTGACTCCCCTCCTCAGGGGCCACTGACCAAAGAAGCTGGAGCCTTTTTAAGTGGTATTTCTAGAGAGGAACACAGACTGCAGAGGGACACCAGGTAATGTAATTGTGCACGCGAGTCTGGTAAATGCTAATTCATTGCTGACTCACTGTGATAAATAGTTGCTTCAACAGTAAACAAGCTTAGGAAAATTGTATCTTTTTTCATCATTAAAGCATATAGAGAAAAGCAGAAACACCTTAACCCATAATTTGGCATTTGCTTAAAATTAGTAGTCTTCTTGTCATCAGTTTCCAGTTAAATAGCCACTATGCCAATCTTTGAGCTGACGTTTATCTTCTATTAAATTTAACTCTGTGCTGGCTTAAATTTTTCCTCTTAAAAGTTTAATTGCAGACTAAACATATTTCCTTATCCAACAGTTCTTCTATCATTATTTATTTCCTATATATCTGACCCAAGTTGCAAAGTCTTGCTTTGAATTTGGGCAGAATCAGTTATAGTCTTGCAAAGGTAATTGCTGCTGCATCAGATTCTTTAGTCCTAAAGATTTTATTTTCAGCTATGATAATATAGCTATGTTAAAATGTTTTTCATGTTTCCAGTACTGTGTGCTGTACTCTATGCACTACTTAGGCTTCATGAAAGTTGTCTTTTGTGTTTATTACTGAAACAGGTTTATACTGACATCATCTTAAATATTGGTTTTAACTTATTCCACAGGGCATCATATGAGGAAAAGATACTGAGCTAAAAAAGAAACCATTATTTACTGGTTAAATAGCACTTTGCTTAATGATTAAAAATTCACTATGTGTGTTACCATTATTTAGTTATTAGAGAGTCTCGTTATTGCAGTAAGGCTTGAAGTCATGACAAATTCTTAACAAGACTGTGTGGTATAAATGTATATATAGAAATAACTAAGAGCTGGAGAAAACAAGAGGAAATATGATAATAATGGTCAGTCTGATAGGAGATGGTAACAGCCAACGTTAATCCCACTGAATTTAGGTTCTTAATTTAAGCCTGCAAGCTTGATATGCTTTACAGATGAAAAGCAAAGAGATAGCACTTATTCCAGACAACTGAAATTTTTAGCAACTGGAACAGGTTTCTGCACATCGCTACTTCTCTCCACTGACACTGCAATCTGCTACACAGACCAGCTTCTGTTAGATGATGAAGGTTAGGTTTGGTGAATGTGGTTTGATGTCCCAACCTGTCATTTGGGAGGGGAGGCAGGGGGGTGACATGAGAACTGAAGTCCTCTAGAGCTTATCCCCCTTCTGCTGTTTCAGATAACTGCATAAATCAATCTCTTTCATAAATGGATTGCACTCCATCTTAATGCTAGTTAATATTCTCTGTGTCTACTTACAGCTGTTGGAAAGCTATTCTGGACCTTACTTCTGACTGGAAGCCGTGTTCTGATTTTGAGCCTAAATTCATTCAGGGATATTTAAACAAGCTTTTTCTTGTGCCAACATTGTCATTTAGCTTAAACAGTTTTTGTTTTTTTTTCCTTCTTTAGCATTTATCTCCCTCATATATTAATAGCAAACAATCATATCCTTCTTGACTTCCATTTTGCTAGAATAAATAAGCCAGATCCTTCTGGGGCCTGTCCACATCACAAATTGCAGTACGGTGCATATCCCTGAACTTCCATCAAACCAGCTACCTCTGGGGCCAGAAGACACATAGTGTAGAACAATACCCATGGTAATTATTCTGCTTCTTCCAGATCTGGCTGACTACAATGCTACTGGAAACCAAATAGGTTGTGTCATTTAGAAATGCCAGCTCATGTTATTACAGCACTCTAGCATAGTGCTTCAAATCTTCATAGTGCTTTGGTCTGCCGCTTCAGTGGAGGTAGGGGACGGAGATCCAGGCGACAGCAAAGATGCAAAGGTTATGGATAGGTTAGAAACCACGGAAGCACCTGAGAATGGTCATGTAGGAATTAGGGCTTCTCCCCCCATAAAGGTGGCAGGATCAGTAGCCCAGCTGAAGTGCATCTACACCAATGCATGCAGCACGGGCAACAAACGAGAGGAGCTGGAAGCCATTGCGCAGCAGGAAAACTATGACATAGTTGCCATCATGAAAACATGGTGGGATGACTGGCACAACTGGAGTGCTGCAATGGATGGCTATATACTCTTCAGAAGGGACAGGCAAGCAAGGAGAGGCGGTGGGCTAGTCCTGTATGTTAAGGAATGTTTTGATTGTCTAGAGCTTAACAGTGGTGACAATAGGGTTGAGTGTTTATGGGTAAGAATCAGGGGGAAGGCCAACAAGGCACATATCATGGTGGGAGTCTGTTATAGACCACCCAACCAGGATGAAGAGGCAGACAAAATATTCTATAAGCAGCTGGGAGAAGTCTCACAGTCACTAGCCCTTGTTATCATGGGGGACTTCAACTTACCAGGTGTCTCTGCTGGAAATACAATACAGCAGAGAGGAAACAGTCTAGGAGGTTCCTGGAGTGTGTGGAAGATGATAACTTCCTGACACAGCTGGTGAGTGAGCCAACTAGGGAAGACGCCCCACTGGCCCTGTTGTTTGTGAACAGAGAAGTACTGGTGAGTGATGTGACAGTTGGAGGCCATCTTGGGCATAGCAATCATGAAATGATAAAGTTTTTGATTCTCGGAGAGGTAAGGAGGGGGGTCAGCAGAACTGCTACCTTGGACCTACAGAGGGCAGCCTTTGGGCTGTTTAGGAGCCTGTTTGAGAGAGTCCCTTGGGAGGCAGTCCTGAAGGGCAAAGGAGTCCAGGAAGGCTGGGCATTCTTCAAGAAGGAAATCTTAAAGGCACAGGAGCAGGCCGTCCCCATGTGCCAAAAGAGAAGCCGGCAGGGAAGAAGACCGGCCTGGCTGAGCAGAGGGCTTTGGCTGGAATTCAGGAATAAAAGAAGAGTTTATAATGTTTGGAAGAAGGGGCAGGCAACTCAGGAGGACTACAAAGATGTCGTGAGGTTATGCAGGGAGAAAATTAGAAGGGCCAAAGCCCAACTGGAAATTATTCTGGCTATTGCCACAAAAGACAATAAAAAATGTTTCTACAAATACATTAGGAACAAAAGGAGGGCTAAGGAGAATCTCCGTCCTTTATTGGATGCAGGGGGAAACATAGTGACAGAGGATGAGGAAAAGGCTGAGGTACTTAATGCCTTCTTTGCCTCAGTCTTCAATAGTCAGACCAGTTGTTCTCCAGGTACCCAGTCCCCTGAGCTTGAAGACAGGGACATGGAGCAGAATGAAGCCCCCATAATCCAAGGGGAAATGCTTACCAACCTGCAACAGCACTTAGACACACACAAGTCTCTGGGGCCAAATGGGATCCACCCAAGGGTACTGAGGGAGCTGGCGGGCATGCTCACCAAGCCACTTCCCATCATTTACCAGCAGTCCTGGCTAACCAGGGAGGTCCCAGTTGACTGGAGGTTAGCTAACGTGACACAGGTCTGCAAGAAGGGTTAGAAGGAGGATCCGGGGAACTACAGGCCTGTCAGCCTGACCTCGGTGCTGGGGAAGGTCATGGAACAGATCCTCTTGAGTGCCATTATGTGGCACATGCGGGACAATCAGGGGATCAGGCTCAGCCAGCATGGGTTTATGAAAGGCAGGTCCTGCTTGACTAACCTCATTTCCTTCTATGAAAAGGTAACCCTCTTGGTAGAAGAGGAAAAGGCTGTGGATGTTATCTGCCTGGGCTTTAGTAAAGCCTTTGATGCTGTTTCCCACAGCATTCTCCTGGAGAAACTGGCTGCACATGGCTTGGATGGGTATAGTCTTTGCTGGGTGAAAAACTGCCTGGATGCCTGGGCCCAAAGAGTTCTGGTGAATGGAGTTAAATCCAGTTGGCGGTCAGTCACAAGTGGTGTTCCTCAGGGCTCAGTGTTGGGGCCGGTCCTGTTCAATATCTTTATCAACGATCTGGACGAGTGAATCGAGTGCACCCTCAGTAAGTTTGCAGACGACACCAAGTTGGGTGGAAGTGTTGATTTGCTGGAGGTTAGGAAGGCTCTACAGAGGGATCTGGACAGGCTGGATCAATGGGCTGAGGCCAATTGCATGAGGTTCAACAAGGCTAAGTGATGTTCCTGCACTTGAGTCAAAACAACCCCATGCAACACTACAGGCTTGGGGAAGAGTGGCTGGAGAGCTGCCTCGCTGAAAAGGACCTGGAGGTGTTGGTCGACAGCTGGCTGAATATGAGCCAGCAGTGTGCCCAGGTGGCCAAGAAGACCAATGGCATCCTGGCTTTCATCAGAAATAGTGTGGCCAGCAGGACCAGGGAGGTGATCGTCCCCTGTACTCGGCACTGGTGAGGCCGCACCTCAAGTACTGTGTTCAGTTTTGGGCTCATCACTACAAGAAGGATATTGAGGTTCTGGAGAGTGTCCAAAGAAGCGCAACAAAGCTGGTGAAGGGTCTAGAGCACAAGTCTTATAAGGAGCGGCTGAGGTATGTGGGATTGTTTAGCCTGGAGAAAGAGGAGGCTGAGGGGAGACCTTATCTCTCTCTACAACTACCTGAAAGGAGGTTGTAGCGAGGTGGGGGTCGGTCTCTTCTCCCAAGGAACAAGTGATAGGATGAGAGGAAATGGCCTCAAGTTGCTCCAGGGGAGATTTAGATTGGATATTAGGAAAAATTTCTTCACTGAAAGGGTAGGCAGGCACTGGAACAGGCTGCCCAGCAAAGTGGTTGAGTCCCCATCCCTGGAGGTATTTAAAAGATGGGTAGATGTGGTGCTTAGGGACATGGTTTAGTGGTGGGCTTGGCAGTGCTAGGTGAATGGTTGGACTTGATGATCTTAAAGGTCTCTTCCAACCTAAACGATTCTATGATTCTATGGTTCTATGAAATAGACCCACTTTAATTTTGTCATTAAATAGAGTCCCACTTGTCTTACTCATCTTTGTAGATGATCTCATGCTTGTTCTGATGTGAATGTATCTGTGTTGAAGAAATACAATGAAAATTTTTATGTGTGGTTTGGTCATCATACACGATGAAATATTTGATTTCATGTTCATATGCAATATTGATATAGCACTATAAGTACACCTAATATTAAAAATATTTTTCTCATGGGAAAAGAAGTAATAAAAAATAAACTTGAAGAGGATTGTCACTTTTCAATTTGTATTAAGGCTTTCAATATCTGTAGTAAGAAATATGTCTTCCAGCATAACTGATTCTTATTATTCATATCATATCAGTAGTGCATTCAAAATTTATGGTTTTTTCTGTCTCAGTTGGTAGAAAAGGTTTAGACTGATTTGTCTACAATTTCAAAATGACAAGAAAATTACTCCAACTTCACTACATTTAGAAACTTAGATCTTTTCTTGTTAAGTATTGTAGTATAACTGCTCTACTTCAGTGTATGGAAGTAACTGCTTGTGTGTAACATTGTGTGAAGGACCAGCCCCCCCCTCCCCCCACCAAATCAGTGATTTTCTCCAAGAAGTAAAAAAAGAAACCCAAAACTTAGCAATAGCAAGACAGTGGCAATATAATCTTCACAAAGTAACAAAGATTTAAAGATAGGAAAATGACACTTTCTCAGCAGCAAGCACTGGAGACAATCTTGATCACAATGACTAAAATGTCTAATGTGAAAGAAGTGACCTCTTCCACTAATCTCCAGAGGAAGATGATTCTCTGTAGTTAAACGAATTAACTCAAGTAAATTTGAATTTGAAAAAGAGTGCATAGTGCACTGTGGCATTCAAACATAAATGGCTTTCAAACTACAGAGACAGTACATTGTCAGGTCTACCCCCTAAACAGGAAAAGAAAAATAACAAGATGTGTAGCTGAGTTACTAAGCAAAAATATGCCACAGCAGTTAGAGAGTATGTTTCACTCTCTGTTAATAAGGATAGGTGGGTATTGAACTACTTTGTGAAAGCATGCTTCCAGGGTTTTGTTTTGTCCACAGACTTATTGATCCAAGACAACACAAGATCTTTATTGCACTGATGATGCCAGAACTGCGACTCCAAAGTATGTTCTCTCCAAAAGTGCAAAGCAGTCACTCAACCTGTCCCCAAAACCCTAAAGACTTTTAACAGTTCTCAAGCAGGACACTCCAGAAGTGGGGCAATTCAGAGCTGTATTTGAAAATGTAAGTTCAAAATCTTTGAGTGAGTTAGATTTTTTTAATACTTTTGTACTTTTGTAGAAAAATTGGGACTGGGTTTGAAAAGGTGATGCCAGGTTGCATACCCCCAAGATGTATGCAAAAGGATACCTTCAGCACTTGCCAAGTATATGGACTGGGGCCAACCAAACCAGAGGAAGTGCCAAGACCTCAGCTAGTTTTGTCCCTCTTACTCTAAGGCTTTGGCACCACACTGTTAACAGCTTTGCTGTCACTGAGTTCAGCTAGGTAGGCAGTTTTTTTCTCTGTTGACACAAACAAGCACAATGTGACCTGCACATACAACAGACATAGGAAGGTGCTTATGCTCTCAAACATAAAGGAATAGGCACACAAAGTTTTCTATTCTAAATGCAACTCAAAAAAAGTTGAATAGCAACCCTATAGTTGAGAAGTTGCATAGCAACCTAAAATCTTATAGTTATCAGATATATGAATAGTTCTGTAATGCTGCTAAAGAGAAAATTTGGAAAGTTCAAATTTAAAAACAAGTATAAAATCCAAATAATTCTTACTATATGCTGTCAATAGTCCATTGAGATTTTAAAAGAAGGAAGGGGCTTCTTGCAAAAAAACCCTCCTCCTTACTGTATAACCTCAACGGTTCATTGTGAGGTAGCATTTCAGTAATGAAGAGCAGGACTTCAGACCAGACAAGCAGTGATATCTGATATGCTGATACCTAAGCATGGCTACCAGTGGCTGTGCACAGAACTATTTGGCCTGAGCAAGAGATCATCAGATAGGCTATTACAAAACACTGTAATGCTTCCTGGAGATAAAAACGTGACACTTTAAATTTTGGACTTCTTGCTGCTTGCTTACTGATTTACTTCCAGTTAAATTAAATTAATAATTAATCACTACATCCGTCTTCTAGGATTTTCCAGTTTTTATCTCAAGAACATTAAACTTAAATATCAAGGAAACAAGTGCTTGAGCATGTGGCAATACTAATTGGTACTATTACGTTTTGTTCTTATTTGCCTTATCTAAAGTACTTGCAAAAGTAATAGGTGTACATTCAGCCAGTTAAATTCAATAATATAATTTCTTTTTGAATGAGAATTTAACTTTTAAAGAGAACATCTTGTTAATAGCCTTCACCAATACTATTTTGTGAGTGTCATTAAGTTTACTTGGCTAGTGACAATGTGTATTTTTGGCATATAGGAGCATCTTTAAAACTATATTATCGTTACGCCACATATATGTTTCCTACTTTAATTTTATTCTGCCATAAGAGCAAATTGACAATGCATTAATTTAAGTATCCAATTTAAACCAGCTGAAAATGAATGTATTCAAACTAGTAAAAACAAAGACAACAGCAGGCTAAAAGCTTATGGAAATTGAAATACTATCAAGCAATCTGAACAGTTTTGGTGGTACTGCAGCTCTTTCTAAATATTCTGATTGCAACAGTTGATTTATATCATTATTATTAAAGTTGATATTTCCTGCTTTGCCCATCACTAAAAACCTATGTAGTTTTTAAGGACCCTGTATAGAAGTGAATGTTTTCTTCTTTTCATTTTTGAATTAATAGTATAGTGATTCCAGTATCACTGGAATACAGTAATAAAATTAAAGATGTAAAAGAATTTGAAAATGCCAAGTTTTAAACCTAATTGTGTACATATGTGTCGTGGGAATAATTAGCTAATGAAAATATTTTACTTAGATTTTAGGAACATTCAACACAGAACCACTGGAAAGTATTTTTCAACAAAACTATTTTGCTATATAAAGAAAATAAAACTTTTTTTATTTTTAGTTTTTCACGTCTTTTCAACTGCTTGACAGGGAAAAAAAGAAAACATTGTAAATCTTTCATTATAATGGTGTTGCTATATTTAGGAAATAACATTCTGAGAATTAAAACTGCTTTTTTTTATTAAAAACAATAAACTAATGACCAATTCTACTAAAATTCTCCTGGTCTCATCAGATTTTCAAATTAAGGAAGAAAACAGAAGTTCTTAACAGCAAAATAATAACATTATTGTTCAAATTTAACTCTAGCTCTTTAGGCAGTAAGTCTAACATCAGCTTTTATTGAAAAGGAAAATAACCTCTCCCCCTTTCTGAAAAGTATCCATCTACTTTATTGTTTCATTGTAGTGCTCCTTTCCCAGGACATCTCATCAAATATTTCCAAAAGAAGAATACCATGTATAGTAAGCGAGAACAAATACTTCCTGTACCATCTCTGTTCTTTAAATGAATAAACAGAAAATATAGATTGCATAACTGTTAATGTTCCTGAGAATAAATTATACTATGTTATGTAGAATATTTCTGAGATAGTATGGTGAACACTCTGTTATTTTGTAAAATTAAAATTTAAAAATAAACTCCTGAAGTCATGTGTAATGGGAAATAATCCTGATGGAGAAATAAGCTTTGGCATCTAGATTTTATGACCCTGTGCCATAGGGCATTCATGAATTAGATTGCACAGATTTATTGCGCTAATGATTACTTTTCACAAGGATAACAGAATCACAACAGGAGATGGCAATGAAATACGATCATTTGACTTTATTTATGATCATAAGCAGTAGTAATTTAAATTTGCCAACAGTGAATGGGTATTAGCAGCCTTAGTTCAGGAAGTACAAAAATATTTAAAACTTAACTGTTAACAGAAAGAGGACAAATTGAACAGTCAGACTCTGGGAAGTTTGCATTTCCTATTTGCCCTAGGAGAGGGAAATTAGATTTTTAATATTTTTTTTAAGCTTTCTGTTACAGAATTCTAATACAGTGACTATTTTCTGAAGAACTTCAAAGGATGAACATGCTTCAGGTCTGCAACTTTTTTTGAAGGAGAGTGTAAGAAGACTCAGCCCTTCTTAGATGTGTTCTTACATGTGTGTCTTTAGAAGAGCAACGAAGCTGGTCTAGAGAGCAAGTCTTATAAGAAGCAGCTGAGGGAGCTGGGGTTGTTTAGCCTGGAGAAGAGGAGGCTGAGGGGAGATCTTATCACTCTCTACAACTACCTGAAAGGAGGTTGTAGTGAGGTGGGGGGCAGTCTCTTTTCTCAAGTAACAAGTGATACGATGAGAGGAAACTGCCTCAGGTTGCTCCAGGGGAGGTTTAGATTGGATATTAGGAAAAAATTTCTTCACCGCAAGGGTTATCAAGCATTGGAACAGGCTTCCCAGGGAAGTGGTTGAGTCCCCATCCCTGGAGGTATTTAAATACCCTAAGCACCACGTCTACCACTGTGTAGATATGGTGCTTAGGGACATGATTTAGTGGTGGACTTGGCAGTGTTAGGTTAATAGTTGGACTTGATTATCTTAAAGGTCCTTCCTGACCTAAACGATTCTATGATTCTATCATTCCTTTATTTATTTGGAGGATTCAGGTGACAGGTAAAGCAGCGCTGCTCCATGTGCAGAGCAAGGTATATCAGCCTGGCTTGGCCTCCTTTCATAATACTTCTGGAGAATGGATTGCACAAGCCATCTTTGCAGTTACTAATAACAGCCTCTCTGCTAACTCCTGATAGCTATTTCCCCACACAAAACCCACCCACACTACTTGGCCCAAAGTGCTGAATTGGGTGAAACAAGGATGCAGTTTCATACGGACTCATGGCCCAAAACCTCTGCTTCTCAAGTAGTGTTTCTTTTAAGCTTGATTCGTCTTCTTAATAAAAGTAAGAAGGATAAATAGTAACAGTAACAAAAATATGCCCTAACATTTACTTTGAATGTAACAGTAACACACGGATAAATGAGCACAGTCATAAGCCAATACCATGTGCCTCAGGTTGCAGTCCAAGTGATTGAGAGAGGCCATATTTTAGCATGTATTTTTCATTATATTCTTCTAATTGCACAGACTGGGGTTTTCCCTGAAGCAGACTGTAGCCCACCACTTCTCCGTCCTTATTCCCATTTTCTTCTTTTAGAAGACAGAAATGGAGGCAAAGAGGAACTAGGAGAGAAATGGTCTACATGTAGATCTCCTCCTAACATGTGGCCAAGATGGACAACCACATTTGGGAGTTGGGGAGCGTTCTAGGGCCACGTTTTCCATGTAGGTAGATAAATCTTAAAAGAACAAGGCATTCAAGAGGTAGGAATGTCAGGTTTTCTTTATTCTAAATTATAAAACCTTTTAATCTGCATTCCACAATCACTTTTTTAATTCTTCTCTCAGAATTGTGACTTGCCAGTCCAGAAGACAAGGTTATAAAGAGGTGTTTACAAAGGAGGAAAGAATAGTAGAACACAACTGTCTTCTTACCTCATACAAAGGGATCACCCACCTGTAGTCATGTCATAACAAGAAGGAATCTCTGCCTATTTGGTTGGAAGCATGTGTTGATTGCATAGCTTGGTATGATTTCATCCTGAGAGTATTAATGAAGTTATTTATCAGGCTATAGAGTTATTAAAGAAGGGACAGGAGGAGAATATTTCACAGAGACAGAAACACAAATAAAATAAGTGTACAGATAGAGAGACAGAGTGGAAGTTGAGACTGCAAAAGAGCTGTGGTCACCTGGAGACTTGATGAATATTGATGAATTCAGGAAGTTTGATAAGCACTGTAGGGTGCTTCAAGTGACAACCCTTACAGAAAAGTCAGGAACAATTCAGAAAATGCCAAAGATGCAGTGGGGTGGGGAAGCATGTGAGAAATATCCAGAGCTCTCCATTGGCACAAGAAAAGTAAGCAGATGTGGAGAACAGCATACAATCAAGGGCAGGAAAACAGCCACGAGCCTGCTGCCTAGTTTATTTATGCCAGAGTCCTGAAAAAACAGGGTTTCAGAGGCTGCTGCTAATGAGGCAAGAGCTGGGTGTATGCAGCTGTCACTATGGCAGGCAAGGGAGAGAGGCAGAAGCAGCAAGAACAGCATGATGATATTCCAGTATTGTTATTTTAGCTCACTATCTTAGCCAATATCTCTCTAATGGTTAGGATGAAAAATCATTTTTTCCCCCTACATTTCTTAGGAGGTTTGGAGCCCCCTATGATGCTCTCATTATCAAAACATGGTGAAAAACTGACGTTTTCATTATGTTGTTTCAGGCTTTGGTAAAGTGATAAAATTAATGTTTACAAAAAAAAAAAAAGGTAGAAAAAAAGTTGGTCATATTTTCAGAAATTACCACCAAAGATCAATATCACAGATTTTAGATTTCTATGTTCAAACAATGGTCTCTGGCCTATCTTTGACTTTTTTTTTAAAAGACTTAGGGAAGGTCAAGATTTCTAAAAATGAGTTCCAGGTTGTTTCAAGGTGGATATCCAACATCAAAATACAATTCTGGAAAGGTCAGCTCAAAATAGTACTGTGCTTATGATGAAACTTCATCAGTCATAACTATTTTATAATGTGTTATATTTAAAAATTGGGGAAAAATATTAAAAACGGCTCTGAAAACAAAAAAGGAGCATCTTATATGCAGAACCAAGAATTACAATTTATTCAACTAATTAATGTCTTAATGGTCTAATCAAAATACAAAAAATAGCCCTTCTTAGTACATTTATGATAACAACAAAATAACATTTAGAGAAAAAAAAACCCAACAATTACTTCTAATATCTATTAAAATGCAATTTAAAAGGATATGCATAAATTTTTGAGTATCAGCCCCTTTCTCTTGTGCTCACCCTTCCTATCTTGTTATGAAAGCTTGTCAGAATCCCAAGTCATTCCCTGGGAGTAGTACAATGTTGAAGGTGAGGGGTTCTTTCTCTTTGGGTGCTGTTGGTGCTTTTTTAAGTTTTCAAATGGTCTGTTGTTAATGTTTCTTTCCCTACGGGTTCAAACAGTTAGTTATCAATAAACACTTTGTTTGCTAGATCATTATCGTAACTTGTATAAGTTTTCAGGTAAAACTTTGCAATTGCAAAAAGCTACATTAATAGTAAAACAAGTCATACGTTGATCACCTCACAGTTAGACAATTTGTTATTTCAGATAAAATGGTCTAGAATAAAGACTAGACAAGTCCAGACAGGGATCAGCCTGTACTGTTAAATTAATACAAAGCTTGTGGCTTCTCACTAACATGATAACCACCTGTTTCCTGGGCCATGGGGCTACAGGGGATTAATTTATTTAACATATGCTTAGCAACAATATAGTGTTTAGCAACATACAACCCACAAGGATAAAGAAATTGTCTCCTTAAACCAAGTCAGAATTAACTAAAATTAGAGAAACTACACAGATAAAGCTACAAAATCATAATTGTGACCACTAGAGATTTTTTAATTATGATCTTATTTTTTCAGAGGGAGCTAAATGCTGAGAAGAGATTAAAACATTATTTAGGAAGATAACACATTGTAAATAGACATCAAAAGCAGAGAGAGTCATAATGAACAGAGTAGCAAGACAGCTACCAACAGTGGGTTATAGAAGATGTTTTTTTGGGGTGTGGTTCTAGTATCTACAATATCTAATTCACATTATTTATTCACTAGACTATATAAGTACTTGTGCTAAACTTGGGGCAAGAATTGCAAGAAAAATATATCCAAAACTATTGTTGCACAGAATTGTACAATTTCTCTATTTTCTTCAATTGGGATAATTGTTCACTCATGCTCATATGAACAAAGTCTACATTAAAAGGCAATAAATAGAAAAGATTTGCAGAAATGGGAAATTTAAAAAGTGAAATAACATAGCCTGCAGAGTAGAAAGCACATTTTTTGAAGGATATGAATAGTTGGGGATAATAAGAGTGATCTGGGAGAGTACAATGTGTCATTACCAGGAATAACGGCTGATATTAAAGACAGGAAAAATACTATATTTGAGGAAAACTACTTGCCAGTGATAGATTTCAAATTATGTAACAAATTCCCTAGGGAAATGTTCAAACTCTGTCACTTGAGGCATTTATAATGAGAATAAGTAGCACACAAGATATAGTGTAGGCAACAATACTGTGTTTGTCCCCAGGGTTTGAAGTACATGAACTGATAGATCTTTTCCATTTCTAATTCTTTTGATCTATGGTCAAGGGAGAAGTAAAAGGTGAACCAAACTCAGATGACTGATATTTCTGATTTGGGTACATAATAAAGTTCTGGTTACAAAATACTTTTATATACATACACATATACCTGTATATACATATGTATGTTTGATTATATACATACACACTTCCATCTACCATTCATTTTTTTTTTCCTGCATTATTAAGTAGATCTTCAAAACATTCATGAACAGGAAATTGTGTTGTAGCCATAGGTAAAAACAGTCAGTTCATATAGAGAGATTAGAAAATGAGTCAAAGGACATTAAAAGTTCTCAGTCATCCAGGATAAATTGATAAATACTTTTATCCTCTGCAGTGGCCCAGAGGAAGGTAACACATAGAAATGATTAGATGATCCAGGATAGAAGCTTGAGGCTTACTGTACACATGAAAGAGACAATATTAAGCACAATATCCTAATTAGTTCACATCCACCTTGTTCCATTTAAAAAAGGAAGATACACTGATATTCATGAAAGTATCTGACTGAAATGAATTAATGAATTTTTAAATTGTGTTATAAATTTAAGCATTCCTTATAATACTTATTCCCATGTCCTTACTGGACACATTTTTAGACATATAACTACAAAATTCATTATAATTTACACACAAGATAACTAGAAGAGAAATTCCTTGACATACAGAATGGAAAATGAAGCCACAACTGTGAAAAATACAAATATGCCTTTCATTTAATATTTAGATAATAAAATGCAAATTATATTTACATTAATATATTACTGTACTAATAGCTACCTTAAGAGAACATTGCTGAAGATCTTCGAGATTGCTAAACACAAGACCTAAGGCTTAGATTTCTTAATGCTGTAGGAATATTGTGTATGGAGTACACTGTTGTTACTACAAAGTGGAAGTGATATTAGAAAAAGATATGCAAGCCTATTTCTTACATATGGTTGACTTGAGCATGACATCACTGACAGACAGTTTGTGTATCAATTTTTTAGACCATTAAATAAAGAAATAGACAATCTTCAGTGTTATTCCTTTAAACATAAATCTGATTTTTTTTTCTGTTACTTACATATTTTATGAGACATTTCATATATTTTCACTGTCCAGAGAGATTGGTCTAGCCTAAATTCACTTTTCAAAGTAAAGCCTGAAAATACGTGGTCTGAGTCTGGCTCTTCTGGAACAGCTGGCAAAACCAAAGCATTAATGTGAAGATTCCTTTTTGTTCATTTTTATTTAGATTAATATATAGTTGATTACTCATACAATAATCCCTTGGCCATAGCAGTTAGAAGACCACTGTCATCCTCTGCCTGCCACAATTTTTCAACAAGAGAGAAAAGGCAAAAAGAAAAGGAAAGACTCAAGAAGTAGATGAAAAACAAAAAGATATGGGAATGGTAAGATACAGGAAAACATCCTGATAATGACCTTTATTTGATTTTGAGGTATTCAGAAGTATATCCCAGGCCAGTGTTACTGAAGGGCTAAAAGTAAGTTGTATTTCAAATCACCTCTCCAAAACAACTTGTAAAGATGCTGAATTTAGATCACAGTCATCACCTGCTCAAGGCCAGTTACTGAGAGACAAATACATTGGTAAACATGCTCTGCATCTGCTAGATACATCTAGGATGAGAAGAAAGTCCTTCAAAAGTGAGATACAGATTTCTTTTACTGAGTGCCTAGAGATGTGTTACTGCCATAAATTATGCAGTGCTCTATCTGATAAATTGTCCTCCTATGATTGAGAGAGACTAGAGTAGTAAAACTCATTATATTGCTTTCAAAGGACTATTCAGAGTAGATTTCCAAACTGAGGTCTTGACCTTTTTTTTAAAAAAAAAACTTAGAATTGCATGGAAATGTTTACATTTAGATATACAGGGCAAGCTCCATCTGTGTAATTAAAGATGATGAAATACACAAAATTTTGCCTCCAAATGAATTCACGTGTATCCAAAATGATGAACCTGTGACCCTGAAGATGTTCATCTGATGTAAAGCCTGAATGAAAACGTCCAGATGACTGAAATTGTGTTTATTTTATGTAACGTAACCAGTATGGCAGGGATGCGCTCGTGTAAATGAATGAGCCAATAAATCTTATATTTGGAAATAGAGCTGACACAATAAAGCAGAAAACCTTGCAGGTTTTCACTGATGTCCAGGTCCTTCGAGATCCTAGAAAAAAAGTGGCTCATTGTAGGATTTGATTTTCTCTCATTAGCTTCTGATTTGTTTCATAAATTTTATATGTATATTGGTTTTCTTGAGTGCACAGATGAATATGTTTGAAAAAAAATTCTGGTTCCTAGAAGGAGACTAAAGAAACCTATGGAACCTGGAAACTTACATATGATTGCTGGGACCAAGAATGAACGACAGATTGAACACATATAAGTCTGAATATAAATATCCAATATAATTGCAACTAATAACAAGACTGTAGGAAAGAGATTGCATCTTGCACAGGCAGTAAGACATTCCTTAGCTATTAGAGAACATGAATAATCTTATTGCCTGGGAAAAGCCCATATCTATCAGCCTGAAAGTCCTAATGCCTCTGCCACATAGTGGAGGAAATTGAATTTTGGACATATCCAGTTTGTGGTCCATAAGATTTAGTAGGAAATTCAGAAATCCGTTTACTGTGAAACACTGGTACTACTAAGTTTTATCACTTTGGAATGAGTGAATACTAAAAAGAATTTCAGTTCTCACTTTAGTTTAATTATCCTCATAATATTTGATGTGACCAAGCAACTTGGTTGGTACTCTGAGGATTACGTGATTAGACAGATTAATGAAAAGGAAAATCTTCTTGATGAATACTTGATGGTTCTTAATTCAAATTGTTAATTAGGTTAGTAGTATTTGATATGGGGGTACAATTTAATCTATTGAAGCTTTAGTTTCATGTGTTGCCGAAATGCACTTCACATGCCAGAACACATTCCACTATTAAAAGCATGCATTGAAGGAATCCTTTTCACTGTCTTCATGGTAGAGTGAACATAAAGAAATTAGAGGGCATGGTATTTAGTATGCTTGTATTCTTTTCTTAGCATATATATTTTTAGATCTATTCTTTGGGAGACAGATTACCTAAAAATCAGCAATTGCAATGCTCTGAGCTCCCTTTCAGTTATTTAAAATTAGAAACCAGGAGAGAAGTGCAATCCACTTGTCCACCTACCAAATCATAGCACATTTTCTTATCCTCATACCTCCATCCTCCTGTGTCTGATCAAAGGTCACATTATTACAAATGCCATTGAAATACAATGTTATCTAATATATAGATGGTTTTAAGAGACCTTTGTGGATTTATATCAATTTATGAACTAATGCATAATTTTTCTCTGATTAGGTCAATCTTCTTCTAAAAACAAAGATTTGGAAATAAAAAACACAATTACAAATGCATCTTACTGCCCAAAACATAATTATTGTGGCTTTATGTAATGGCTGATTATGTTATCAAATCACCTTCCTGACATAGCAAGATATTTCCCTGTAATATGTTCTCAATAATGCAAACAGTGTTAGTCACTTCTCCTAAGAAGTTTTTTCAAACTTTAATATTAGGGGAAATCAGGCTGGACACAACAGCCTGAGAGAGGTGAAGTGCCCCAGCTGCATGCCTTTATGTCCAACCAGTAGTGAAGCTGAGCATGTGTTCCCAGTAGCCACACACACAGATCACAGGTATACACCATATACATACGTACATACGTATATGCATACGTGTATACCTATATGCATATGTACCTGGCTGGTCACACTGATCACAGACAGACAAGAGTACTCACAAAAACACAAACAGCACCAAAAGCCTCATCCTGCTTCCTTCTCTGGTTGGGCAGGATGGAGGTTCACTAGTGAGAATGTGTGTGTATAGCTATATCTATAGATATATACATGTATGCACAATGTGGATGCCTCCAGCAACTGGGTTCAGACAGCCAGTCTGCCCAGTAGCTGCCCCTGGGCCCCTGTTGATGGCATCTGGGCATACGAGACCCGAGGGCCACAGCCCCACTCCAGCTGCAGGTACTGACCACCTAGGTCACACACACTGAGCTGGCCAGAGCTCTTCTGGCTCCACAGTGGGCAATCCTCCACTACAGGAAAGACATTGATAAGCTGGAGAGATTTCAGGAGAGGCCACTGAGATGGCAGGGACTGGAGTACTTGCCCTGTGAGAAAAGTATGGAGGAGCTCAGTCAGCCTGGAGCAGAGACGGCTTTGCGGGGACATAACAGTAGCTCCTAGTGCCTGTGGGAGGCCACTGAGGAGACAGAGTTGGGCTCCTCACGGCTGTGCAGGGCACCAGAGAGATAACAGGCACAAGTTGAAACAAGAGAGGTTCAGACTGGATATAAGGATTATTTTTTTTTCCACATGAGGACAGTTAGGCAGTAGCATAGGTGGCCCAGAGAGGTTGTGCTGTCTCCGTCCTTGGAGATTTTAAAATGCTGACTGGATGAACCCCTGAGCAACCTGGTCTGATCACCTGGGCGACCCTGCTCTGAGCAGGAAATTGGACTTGAGACCCCCCCCCCCCGAGATCTCTTCCAACACGAATTACCCTGTGATCCTAAAAATTTCTGTCCAGTCAGGCCCTTGATTATTTACTCTGTTTCATTGTCTCTCTCATGTCGATGTCCCCTGAATTTCATTTGGTTTAATTATAACACTAAAGAAAATCCATACTATGCCTTTCTACTTAAAAACCCAGGGATCTACTTAAAATTCCAGAAATTTTAATTGAATCCACTGAACAGGCCTGTAATATACATCATTCTTTGTCCTGCCATAAACTGAAGAATGCAGGGATTCCTGCGTTCATCTGCGAAGGGGCAGACTAATCTGTTTAACCTATAACACGTACACTGTCAGTGAAAGTGGAAATCTAGTAAAATACAAATTTGTATGCATTTTCTGAAGCATACTACCTCCCTAATATTTGAAAGTTCCCCAGATTTAATTTTTTGTTTATGCTTCTGATTAATAATTTTGACCTTAGGACTGAAGGTGATAGGTTTCCTATAACTGACACCTCGGGATTGTTCGTAGAATCATAGTCATGTAACGGTGACGGTGTTATCAAGCAAAATGTCTAAACTCACAGTGCTATCTCAATCCATGACAATATTTGCATAATATGATATTAGTTGATCAGAGCAAGAGAAGCAGAATCAAGTTCTATCCAACACTGGACAAATGCCTTCCCAGTTGACACAGATGTGCCAGTGGAAGCAATTACTTCCAGTTCTTCATTATTTCCAGGAAAACAGCAAGAGTCTTTCATTTGCTTCAGGCAAAAATCACCCAGGTTTCCCTAAACAGTGTATAATGGTGGCTCCAGCTTGTCTGACTGTTCTTGCCTGAAGCATATTACAAGGTATAAATATGAACTAAGCTCCTGGCAGATCAGTGGCAGCAATAATTTCCAGCAGGGCATTGGGGGTGAGCAGCTAGAATAGTGACTTACTGGCATGGCTTGGTCCAGAAGAAACCATCCTTAGCCTTAGTTAAGTCCTAAGTTAATATGTTGAAAAATTTTTTATCTGGAAATGTGAAAAGTTGTTTTGCTTTTTTTTTTTTTTTCCCCTCCATAATCATCGCCCCGTTATGTGGTAGGATTTGCTTGTTCTTCCATAATTTGTTTTGTTGCTTCAAATGCTGTAGGGAAAGACTATCAGATTCATTTTGATTTTGAACTTTCTTCTGGAATTGTTCCACATTGTAAAAAGTGAAAAAAGAAAAAACCTCCAAAGAGCAACAGAAAACCCTCTTACATCTGCCTGGGTCACCTCACTTAACTCCTAAACCTCAAGTGTGTTACTATCAAGAAAAGTATTTTTTAAAGTTGTAAATTGACTTCTGATGTTATCACTTGGCTAAATTCCCATGCTGATATCACTGTATGAAAATCAATTCTTCTGTGTCATCTTGGATTCCTTTGTAATTTACTTTCTAAGATTAGATATTGCTTTCAAAAATGTCTAATCCCAAAATTGTTTTAATGATTCTTTGCTTATCTATTTGTAACATGGGCAAATTTTGTCAAATGATTTCCTATCTCTCAGATGAAAAAAGTTTACTTTTTTTTTTCACTTTTAAAAGAGCATGTGAAGGCAAATAGCAAAGGGTGTGTCATGTGACAGTTGGAGACCATCTTGGGCACAGCAATCATGAAATGACAAAGTTTTTGATTCTCGGAGAGGTAAGGAGAGGGGTCAGCAGAACTGCTACCTTGGACCTACAGAGGGCAGCCTTTGGGCTGTTTAGGAGCCTGTTTGAGAGAGTCCCTTGGGAGGCAGTCCTGAAGGGCAAAGGAGTCCAGGAAGGCTGGGCATTCTTCAAGAAGGAAATCTTAAAGGCACAGGAGCAGGCCGTCCCCATGTGCCAAAAGAGAAGCCGGCAGGGAAGAAGACCGGCCTGGCTGAGCAGAGGGCTTTGGCTGGAATTCAGGAATAAAAGAAGAGTTTATAATGTTTGGAAGAAGGGGCAGGCAACTCAGGAGGACTACAAAGATGTCGTGAGGTTATGCAGGGAGAAAATTAGAAGGGCCAAAGCCCAACTGGAAATTATTCTGGCTACTGCCACAAAAGACAATAAAAAATGTTTCTACAAATACATTAGGAACAAAAGGAGGGCTAAGGAGAATCTCCGTCCTTTATTGGATGCAGGGGGAAACATAGTGACAGAGGATGAGGAAAAGGCTGAGGTACTTAATGCCTTCTTTGCCTCAGTCTTCAATAGTCAGACCAGTTGTTCTCCAGGTACCCAGTCCCCTGAGCTTGAAGACAGGGACATGGAGCAGAATGAAGCCCCCATAATCCAAGGGGAAATGCTTACCAACCTGCAACAGCACTTAGACACACACAAGTCTCTGGGGCCAAATGGGATCCACCCAAGGGTACTGAGGGAGCTGGCGGGCATGCTCACCAAGCCACTTCCCATCATTTACCAGCAGTCCTGGCTAACCAGGGAGGTCCCAGTTGACTGGAGGTTAGCAAATGGCTATCAAACTGGCTGAATGGCCGGGCCCAAAGAGTTGTGGTGAATGGAGTTAAATCCAGTTGGTGGTCAGTCACAAGTGGTGTTCCCCAGGGCTCAGTAACGGGGCCAGTTCTGTTTAATATTTTTATAAATGATCTGGACAAGGGGATCAAGTGCACCTTCAGTAATTTGCAGATGACACCAAGTTGGGTGGCAGTGTTGATCTGCTGGAGGTTAGGAAGGCTCTGCAGAGGGATCTGGACAGGCTGGATCAATGGGCTGAGGCCAATTGCATGAGGTTCAACAAGGCTAAGTGATGTTCCTGCACTTGAGTCAAAACAACCCCATGCAACACTACAGGCTTGGGGAAGAGTGGCTGGAGAGCTGCCTCGCTGAAAAGGACTTGGGGGTGTTGGTCGACAGCTGGCTGAATATGAGCTAGCAATGTGCCCAGGTGGCCAAGAAGGCCAATGGCATCCTGGCTTTCATCAGGAATAGTGTGACCAGCAGGACGAGGGAAGCGATCATCCCCTTGTACTCAGTACTGATGAGGCTGCACCTTGAATACTGTGTTCAGTTTTGGGCTCATCACTGCAAGAAGAACATTGAGGTGTTGGAGCATGTCCAAAGAAGGGCAACAGAGCTGGTGAAGGGTCTAGAGCACAAGTCTTATAAGGAGTGGCTGAGGTATCTGGGTTGTTTAGCCTGGAGAAGAGGAGGCTGAGGGGAGACCTTATTGTTCTCTACAACTGCCTGAAAGGAGGCTGTAACGAGGTGAGGGTCAGTCTCCTCCCAAGGAACAAGTGATAGGATGAGAGGAAGCAGCTTCAAGTTGCACCAGGGCAGGTTTAGGTTGGATATTAGGAAAAACTTCTTCACAGCAAGGGTTGTCAAGCATTGGGACAGGCTGCCCAGGGAAGTGGTTGAGTCTGCATCCCTGGAGGTATTTAAAAGACGGGTAGATGTGGTGCTTAGGGACATGGTTTAGTGGTGGGCTTGGCAGTGCTAGGTAAACGGTTGGACTTAATGAATTTAAAGGTCTTTTCCAACCTAAAAATTCTATGATTCTATGTACTCAAAAAAGCCTTGGAGAAGGAATTCAGAAGATGTCTTGAAGCCTGTAGGTTAGTTTATTGTTTTGTGAAATACGCAGTACTAATTTATACCTGAAGGAACTCTAGTCATTCTTCAAGACAAAGTAGCATGAAAGGATGTGAGATACTGGGGGGTGGTATAAGAGACACAAAAATTGGTTCAGTACAGAGAAAAATCCAAGCTGAGAGAGGGGTAAATGAACCTCTAAGCACAGCACTTCTGTCTGTAACTGCTGAGCTCAGTATATAAACTGGGGGGAGTTGGCCAGTTTGGGGGGAATGCTGCTCAGGGATGGGCTGGGCATTCGTCAGCAGGTGGTGAGCAATTGCACTGTGCATAACTTGCTTTGTATATTATTATTGTTATGACTACTACTACTATTACTACTATTTTACTATATTTTATTTCAATTATTAAACTGTTCTTGTCTCAACCTATGAGTTTTCTCACTTTTACTCTTCTGATTTTTTTCCCCCATCCCACCGGGGAGCAGGGGGTGAGTGAGCAGCTGTGTGGTCCTTAGTGAGTGGCTGGCTGGTGATAAATCACCACATGCAAATATTTTCTTTTCAGTATTTTCGTTAGCCAGGGAATTGGCAAAATAAGTAACTGCACAGCTGTAATGCGGGTTCTCTGTCTCAACTCCTAGAGTTTCTTCTGCTTCACATGGTGAAGCACAGGGTAGAGCACATAGTAAAAATACACTGTGTATTTCCATCTCCCGGCTATTTGGGACTGAGTTCATCATGAGATGAAAACTTCACAATAGCTATGTCCAGGAAAGGTGACCCAGAGAAAAGTAAACTTGAATCAGAGACATAATTATTATCTAAAATTGAAATGTAAGCAGGTTTCTAAAAGGCCTTGTCAGTTGAGATAAAACATATAGCTTTGATTCAGAAGAAGATAAGACAGCAATGCAGGGAGCTACAGAGCAGTTGGATGATATGATCTGAGCACTGACAAAGGAAAATTATTTTAGTGACAGTTGCTGGATGAAGTTGAGGGGTGCAGTAACAGAAACAAAAGGTTATAAAGTAAGTGGCTGCAGTAGTCAAGGTAACAAAATTTGACATGCCCAGCAATTTACTTGTCATTCTGAAGCATTGTATTTACCCATAAAAGAAAAAGAAAAAGAAAAAGAAAAAGAAAAAGCAAAAGAAAAAGAAAAAGAAAAAGAAAAAGAAAAAGAAAAAGAAAAAAAGAAATATAAAAAGAAAAAAGAAAAAAAAAGAAAAAGAAAAAAAAGAAAAAGAAAAGAAAAAGGTGAGGGGGGAGAAAATCATAACACAATCACTCATGGGAACCTTCAGCTTGTATGTGTCTGTTTAATTACTGATAAAAGCTTTAGAGCTGGTACAATCCTGGTCAGTCTTATAAAAAGCTTTTTATTCAGTGCTTGGTGAACTATTTCTAAAAGCCTGAATGCTGTGAGAATTAATGATTCTTGAAAGAACTGGTTTGGATCTCATTTGATAGACAGAAAATCTATGCTGACTAGGAACTTGCATCCAGATAATCTTCTGTCACAGCTATTAGAGGATTGCCTCAAATTCTCTCTTAGAAATACTCCTGTGTTATTCCTCAACACTCTCTAGGCAGCTAACCAGAAGGATAGACAGAATAATCTTCATAATTGGTGATGAATCCTTTTCATATCTTTTCTTAAAAATAAAGAAAAATTCCCCCTCCCCATAAGAAAGCTGTAAACCAAATACAAAACCTAATTCCGCTAGATGAGACACATATTGTGCTTTTCATAACAGCAAACCTACGGTGGATGCCTCCCTAATTAGTAGTATTTGATAACTGTAGTATACAGTATACAATATTTCAATATTCCCAAAAGAATGAGCTTTGAAGTAAAGCTATGGCTATCTTAGAAACATATATGAAACTGAGGGACTGGGTGAGCCCAGAAAACGCTTGATCTACTAGGGGCATAATATTACTGTTTATAGTTGTCCTGAGCTCATTGACTGTCTAAAGAAGACCCCCAAGGGTTTAGGATTCAGGCCCCTCCAATAATTTTCTACAGAGTCATTTTAGAACAATTTTAGTCAAGAAAAGAAAAAAAAGAAACATAAAAAATTAAAGCATATATTACTGATATTATAATCATTATTTCTGCAGTACTGATCAGCAAAAAACTTACACAGGCTGGTATGAAGGAATCCCAAACACCCTTTCAATAAAACACCAGGTCTTAAATGCTTTTTTGGAGTCTGAGCTACATTCAAGAAGTTTGACTTTTCAATAAATGTTTTATTTTTTCTTGAATATGCACCAACAGTACCTACAGATATTTCATTTGCTTTTTGGAGAGGAGCCAATATCCTGCTACCTCAGCTTATAAAAAGCCTTTCCCACTTTATCAAGTTGTTTCAGAGAAGTAGTGTTTCTTTCTCCACTCTCCACACGTTGGTCCAAAACTCAGTGCAATTCTCAAACTCCTCCTGCACATACCTACCATATTTGTGCCAAAAGAAATTCTTGGACCATCGAGTTCTTGTGCCACCCAAAAGTGCTTCCTGTGCTATAGAAAAGAAGACATACGTACCTTTATGCCTGATGTTTATCATCAGCCCTAAACTCTTTGCAACTCTGCAGCTCCTTCTCTGTCTTCTCCTTCCTTTACCTATCGTTTCTTTGTTGCTGTCACCTCCTATTGAGGTCCAGGAAAAAACACCACAGCACCTAGCATGAAAGCACCAAAAGTTTCTCAGGAAGGAGAACAACCCAGTGACAATATCAGGAAGTTGCTAAACACATGGTTGTTGCTGAATACAAAAGGATTGGTAGAAGACTGCGCAGACCATTCAAGAAGGTGAAAATGATGTCCCTGAGGACCAGAGACAACAACTGCACTTGTGGAGTGGTACTGCAGACGTCTATCTTTTACAGAGTTTGAAGCCAGAGGTGTGCCCTCCTGTGTAATTTCAGGTCTCCTTGTCTGCATCCTCCAAAGAAGCACATCCAAACACAATTCCTTGGTCCACCCTGGTCACAGTGGGCATCAGTAATCCCAGGAGCTCATGCCGCATTTTCTAGTCTGGGTAAGTATATCACTTTGCTATACATGTTCTTTTTGCGTATATGGGCCAGGTTCTTGAGGCCTCTGACTGAACATTGCTGAAACCCAGAACAGAGATGGGTTAAGCCGTATACATTTCAGTGTGATCAGAAACGGAATAGACAGGAACATAAATAAAGCTTTCAGATGTGAGTCCTTGTCTGGCAATATTGTCAGGGACCATGATAAGAAATCCTCTTCTGCATGAAATGGTTGAAAAGACAGGATGAGACTTCTTAAAGAGGTCATTGGAGGACAATTTAGTTTGTGAAATAACTTCCCTTTAGAAAGCTTTGAACTGAATACATAGCAGATATGGTTGGTCCAATGGAACAGACTAAATCTAGTCTGATCTACATGCCTTTAACTGTATATAATGGGACCTTTCCACCAACTGTGTGACCTGCTGATCTGTTCCTACATTACCTGCTAATGCAGACATATTCTGTATTGCTATATTCTCTACAGCAGGACTATAACTAAGGAGTAATTCCACTACGAAATTTGGAGGTTATTATTGTTTCAATTTAATTATTATTTCCATTTTCCTGTAAAGACATATATGCAGAATGATCAGTTTTACTTTTGATCATCATTCCTTTTAGTTTTCATTTTTCTATTGTAACTCTCATGCAAGCAGATGAGATTGGGATTGTAAATGTGATAGTAAATCCCTCTGAACAAGATTTGTTCATACCAGTACATAGATTTTGTCTTGCCATCTCACTGTCCTACTGTTCACACAGTAGATACTTTGACATCCTCCTTTTTTTCTTATATTTTTCCTCATTGCTTTCTTTTCCCTGCTTTTTCTGATACTTCTCGCCTTTTGTCATTACTAAAGCTAATACTGTTCATATTGTTGTAGGAAAATTATTATTTCTTTAAAATAGAAATAGAAATAATGAAAACATTATTTGCAAGGAATTTTGTATTAAGTATGGAAACATTTCCTGCCTGGGTAGTGTAATTGTAACCACCAAATTCAGTATTCAATGGAGAACTTTAATGTCACAAATGTCATTAAAAAAATGTTTAGTGAATGCAGTACGATTGAAATCCACAGGCACTCAGAGGAAATGCCTACCCATAAAAGAACAGAAGAAGAAACTATGTGCTTTCTTTACATTAATACTTTTATTTTACAGAATTCTATAGGTTAGAATCCTTTGTGACACTACAGAAAATTTATAAACTTTAATAAACTTCCTGGAATTTTACCACTACTTCATTAAAAAAAAAAAACCAACATGAACTGAGAATAATTTTGACCTGAACATATGCCAGCCATTAAGATATAGTATAACATGCAGAGATATATCAGTGTCAAAAACCCCAGTTTTAACTAACATGTCCAGCAAAACAACTCAAAACTATTTTAGCACAAAAGGAATAGCCACTAGAAAGTTGCCTTCATCCAACCTGATATATGAAGTTCTAAAGCAGAGGCCAGGAAGATGTGCATGTACTGCACTGAAAATTAAGCAGGATAAAACAGAAATCCTGCAGACCTGTGCCACAGATGAGGGCCCTTGTAAGGGTGTCACACATCACCATATGAAGGAAAATACAAATGGTCCATCTATGTCACAGATCTTTAAGACTGCAAAACTATTCTTGGCGTGCAGTGTGTGTTAGCTTAAAAAGTCTTGTAAGCATTGTAATAGGTTTTAGTGAGCATACTCTCTCTGGAATCAATATGTGATTTCTAGATCTGGAGGTTTTTATTTGAATTTGCTCAGGAAATGGGTTTCTAGTGATTACATGAAGGACAGTGACAGTTGCTCCTGAGAGATAATGCATTCAGATACAATTTCAGAGGACCACGTTGAAATTCTTTACTTCAGGCCAGGCAAAAAGTAATTTAGATGGGCAGATAACAGGGTATTTAAAGAAATTGAATAGCTCGAAAGGAAAAAAATAAAATCATTAATATATGCACTACCTAACAGCAACTGAGCTATTAATGTTCTTAATTTGGAATTAAAGGTGAATTTTTAACTTTTTCTCAAAGTTTAGCACTAATTCATTACTCATCAAGCACTTCTGAAATACCACAAAGTCAGCTTGCAAAGGTGATCCAATTTCCTGAGGTGCTGGGCCAAGCCTATTATATAGTGTCATCAGCATATAGATGACAGCCGGTATCCAGACGGGACCTGCTTCTGCTACCATCACTGTTGTAAAACGTATGTGTGTGGAGGAGGAGGGAGAAAGACAACAGGCACAAACCAAGCCCCAAAGAAGTTACTTTCAGACGACTTCTGATTTCCATTTGCATGGTAAATTAGTTGAAGTTCATTTGATATTGTAATTGACAATCTACTTCTTAGTGCTTCTTCCAACCACTGAACATTCATTAATAGTCAGTGTAGAACAATTAGGGTCCAAAATGCCTTTCTGGAAAATATGCAAGGATCATTCCAGTATTCATGCAGAACTAATAAGAGATTCTGAAAAAACTTGAATGAAGTCCAATCAACTCTTTTATAAATACCTGAGTCTTGACTTTTGCTCACTCGCCTGGCTCATGTTTAGCTTGAATAATACTAGGCTTAAAAACCTATAATTTCATCCAAGATCACAACCTGTGATACTGGGCTCTGTGAGCCCATGTAAGTTAAAGACTCCCCAGCAGTGAACAGAATAGCTGGTGAAACTCAAGTGTGGAACTATTGGAGAAAGGCGTTGAGAGATTGAGGGCTGTATAGCAGCTGGCTCTTAAGGATACGCATCTGAAGAGGAAGAAAATAAAATATACCAGATGGCAGTGGAGGCTCCACAGCAAGAGAGACAGAAAATGAATTTTGATGAGATGAGGGCTTCTCATTGCTCAGTTCTCTCTGTGACTGAAATAGAAACAATGTTTGTTTTCAGACAAATTCAAGATGCATAACTCAGCTTTTATGCAATCCGTAACTCTTTATAGGAAACATTAGTTACTGCAGACCCACATTTATTTCTACTATAGCTGATACATATTAGGTACCAGGCTCTGCAAAGTAAGGTCTATGACTATTTAAAAGGAATATGCACGTATATCTACATCTCCTTCATCTTTATCTTGGTGATAGCTCTCCAAAATGGTATCAGGGATCTGAACTCAGTTTCCTTAAGTCTCATCTTCTGCAGGTCATGGTGCAGTGCTGTGCTGGATCACAAAGCACACTACAATCCTCTGCAAGACACACTTCTAACAAAGAAAACACACAAGGAAGGAAGTAGCTTTGAGTTTCAAGTTCAGCAAAAAGATCTTTACAAATCTGGATATAAGCATAAACATAAAACAAGTTGAGAGAAAACCAGTTAATAGAAGCAGAGGGTAAAAATCCCTAAGCTGGTACTTACTTTTTAGATAGGCATGGTGATATATATAGATAGGCATGGTGATATTTTGCTGTTTATTTTTAGGCTATATGTCTTAAAAAATAATATTTGGGAGGTGGATTTCTGTAAAGACATCACAGCGGTACTCAGGGTTTGGCACTTCATGTGTACATCGTTTTGAGAGTAGTTGAACACATAAAGATTAAATCCTACCTCACTCCAACCACTAACAAAGCTCCTATCACTGCAGAGAAACTACATTTCAACTTGGATGTAAAATACTCCCTTAATTATCCATAATTTTAATTGGTAATTGAGCCCCGTGTTTCTAAATCAATCTAACATGTTTTCACTTAACACCTTTTCAGTTATGTAAAAACACTGTCAGCTGAATAATCAGCAGTTTTGTTCTTCATTTTTGCAATGAAAGCAGACCTTCTAAAAGTAAGTTTTTCAGCCAGTAACAGACACAAAGACTTCATTTTATTGACAGCAATTAACTTTTTAAATTAAAAACTTACTGTAACTTAGAGGTAATTTTTCTTCCTCTAAACTCTTAATCTCCTAGAAGATGTGCACTTATCACAAAAATGCCAAAAATGTGCTCACAAAATATAACCAGAACTCTAAGGCAATGGGATCAATTCAATGCTTTTCTGGTTTATAATACATCAGACAAATCCATGCTAAATGCTTTCGGGTCAAAACATTTAAATAGCGACAGCATTTCTTGTTGTTATTATTGTTCTGATTCTGTTTTTAAAGAGACCTTGATTCAGTAAAAGATATTGTAAAAGCACCATATCCATATGGTTGGTTTTTTTGGAGACAGTTTATAAAGAGCAATATACTCAGCAGTGCAAGCTGCTTTATAGGTTTTAGAAATGTTTTAATTTTAAGAATGTTATATAACTCAATGATAGTTCCAAATGTGGCAGATAAGCAAATGAATTAAGGTTTGGATCTGCATATTTTGTGTTTTTACTTCAACTTTTGAAATATCAACTGCCAATCCTAATCTTATTAACCCTTTCAGAGTGCAAAATGCACAGGTTTTGAAATATTTGCCTTGTGATTTTAATCCTTCCCTCTTTATTATAATGCAAACCAATCTAAATCTTCTTCTAATCAGACATATGAACCAAATGAAGTTCTTAGAAACCTCACAAACATCAATGAGAAAGACTTAATTTAGTTTATGAGGCATCCCCAGATCATCCCTGGAGTCAGGTTGCCCCTGCTAAAAATATACCACTGTAAGGTGGGACTGCACTCGTATGGCTGCAGAACTGGTGTTGGCAACAGGGTTTTGGGTTCTATGATCATGGAATCCTATTTGCAGGTCAGCTTCTGCTTGGGAGAGGTGGGATCCACCAAAGGTATTTTCGCCAATAGGATGTCTGACCTCATTAGGAGGGCTTTGAACTAAGAATAACGAGGGAGGAACAGAGTAACCAGCAGTCCTGTGAGAGAGTGACAGACAGGATCATAGAATCATAGAACAGCCCAGGTTGAAAGGGACCTCGAAAGATCATCTGGTCCAACTTTTTGTGGAAAAGGGAGTCTAGACGAGATTATCTAGCACCCCTTCCAGCTGCATATTGAAAATCTCAAGTGATGGGGACTCTACCACATTCCTGGAAAGGTTGTTCCAGTGAATGATTGTTCTCACTGTAAACAAAATTCTTTCTTATATCAAGATGAGGAAAGGGCATGAGGTAATGTGATCATACTGCTGAGCAAAGGGCATGGGGTGATATGGCAGGAAGGGATCACAAAACCAACAAAATGAGGCTTAAGTGAGGTCACCTCCAGCACTTGCATGTCAGCAAGGAAGTGCCTACAAGGAACCATTATGGAGAAATTCACCAGACCTTCTCCAGCAACTCAACATGCTGGGATGCTTCTCTAACGTGCCTGTACACCAATGCACACAGTATGGGGAATAAACACAATGCGTTAAGAGATGTGTGTGCAGTTGCAGGGCTACGATCTTGTTGGGGTCATGGAGATGTGGTGGGATGGCTCCCATGTGGGAGTGTTGCAATGGGGGGATACAGGCTCATTAGGAAGGACAGGAAGGGAAGATGAGGAGGGGGAGTTGCCTTTTATGTGACAGAGCAGCTGGAGTGCATGGAGCTCTGTCTAGGGATGGATGAGGAGCCAACAAACAGCTTATGAGTGAGGATTAAAGAGAAGACATGTAAGGGTAACATTATAGTAGGCGTCCACTATAGGCCACCTGACCAGGAAGAACAACTGGGTCAGGCCCTCTACAGACAGGTAGGAGCAACCTCAAATTCACAGACCATCATCCTCATGGAAGACTTCAGCCACCCTGATATCTGCTGGATGGACAACAGCAGTAAATAAGCAATGCAGGAGGGTCCTGGAGTCCATCAACAACAACTTCCTCTTCCACGTGACAGAGGAACCAACAAGGAGCTGTGCTCTGCTGGATCTCGTACACACCAACAAGGAAGACCTTGTTGGGAACGTGAAAGTCAAAGGCAGCCTTGGCTGCAGTGACCATGAGATGGTGGTATTCAGAATAATGAAGGCAGGGAGGAGGGTGAAAAGAAAGCTCACAATCCTGGCCTTCAAGAGAACAGACTTTGGCTTCTTCTCAGATCTGCTTGGAAGAATCCCATGGGATAAGGTCCAGGATGGAAGAGGGAACCAAGAAAGCTGGTTAATATTCAAGGATTACTTCCTCCAGGCTCAGGAGAGTTCCAGCCTAATGAGCATGAAGTCAGGCAAAAGTGTCAGGAGGCCTGCATGGATGAACAAGCTCCTGGTCAAAATAAAACACAAAAAGAAAGCATACAGAGGGTGGAAGCAAGGACAGGTAACCTGGGTGGAATACAGAAACATTGTCCAAGCATCCAGGGATGAAGTTAGGAAAGGTAAAGCCAAAATGGAATTGAGTCTGGCCAGGGATGTCAAAGAAAACAGGAAGGGATTCTATAAGCCCATAGGCAACAAAAGGAAGACTAGGGAAAATGTGAACCCATTGCTCAATGAGATTGAGGACCTGGTTACATAGGACACGGAAAAGGCTGAAATACTGAACGTCTTCTTTGCCTCAGCCTTTCTCAGCAAGATGGGCCTTTGGGAATCCCAGGTCCCAGAGATCAGGGGGAAAGGCTGAAGCAAAGAAGATCTAACCTTGGTGGAAGAGGATCAAATCAGGGAACACTTAAGCAAACTGGACATATATAAGCCCATGGGCACTGATGGGATCGTAGAGTCATAGAATGGTTTGGGTTAGAGGGGACCTTTTAAAGAACATCTAGTCCAACCCTCTTGCTATGGGCAGGGACATCTTTCACTACATCAGGTTGCTCAAAGCCCCATCCAACCTGATCTTGAACACTTCCAAAGATAGAGCATTCACAACTTCTCTGGGCAACCAGTTCTCCATCTTTACTTTAAGCCCCCTTTAAGTATTGAAAGGCTGCAACAAGGTCTCCCCAGAGCCTTCTCTTCTCCAGGCTGAACAGACACAACTCTCTCAGCCTTTCTTCATAGGAGAGGAGTTCTAGCTCTCTGATCATTTTCATGACCTCTCTCTCAACCCACTTTAAAAGGTCCACGTCTTTCTTGTACTGGGGACCCCAAAACTGGATGCAGCACTCCATGTGGGGTCTCATAAGAGCAGAATAAAGGAAGAAAATCACCTCCCTTGACCTCTGGCCATGTTTGGTTTTTTTTAATGCAGCACAGAATACAATTGGCTTTCCGGGCTACAAGCGCCTCTTGCTGGCAAATACCATTTTTTTTCATCCATCAGTATCCCCAAGTCCTTCTCCACAGAATTGCTTTCAGTGCATTCATCCCCCAGTCTGTACTGATAATGGAGATTGCCCTGACCCAGGTGCAGGACCTTGCACTTGGCCTTGTTGTACTTCATGAGGTTTACATGAGCCCACTCCTCAAGCCCATTAAGGTCCCTCTGGATGGCATCCATTCCCTCTAGCGAATCAACTGCACCACTCATCTTGGTGTCATCTTGGTGCCCACTGATGCAGGCACTATGTCATAGTAGGCCACTAGATTAGTCAGGTGCAATTTGCCCTTGGTGAAGCCATGTTGGCTGTCCCTAATCATCTCCCTATCTTCCATATGTTTTGACATATCTTCCAGGAGGATCTGTTCCATGATCTTACTGGGCATGAAAGTGAGTCTCACTGCTTGGTAGTTCCCAGGGTCTTCCTTTTTACCCTCTTTAAAAATGGGTGTGATATTCCCTTTACCCCAGTTACCAGGGACTCTGCCTGATTGCCATGGATTTTCAAATATGATGGAGAGTGGCTTAGCAACTATATCTACCAGTTCCCACAAAAGTCTTGGATGCATCTCACTGAGTCCCATGGACTTCTGTTTGAGATCATCCTCAGATGGTCTTGAACCTGAATTTCTCCTATGATGGGAGGGGCTTCATTCCCCTAGTCCTGGCTTTGTGGTTCAGGGATGTGAGAGATGTGGGAAGAGCAATTGCCAGTAATAACTGAGACAGAAGGATTGTTGAGTACCTCAGCCATCTCCACATAGGTTGTCACTAGATATCCTGTCTTATTTTTCAGGGGGAGTGCAACCATAAGTGCTGAGGGAGCTGGCTGATATCATTGTGAGGTCACTCTCGGTAATCTTTGATCACTCATGGGAGAAGTGCCCAAAGACTGCAGGAAAGTAAACATCTCTCCTGTCATCAAGAAGGGCAATAAAAGGAACTCCTATCTGGTCAGCCTTATCTTGATCTCCGGGCAGGTGATGGAGCAGCTAATGCCGGAAATGATTTCTAGGCACAGTAAGGACAATAATATGATCAGGAGTAGCCAGAATGGATTCACCAAGATGAAGTCATGCTTGACCACCTTAACAAACTTCTGCAATGAAATGACTGGCCTGGTAGATGAGGGAAGAGCAGTGGATATTGCCTACTTGGACTTCAGGAAGGCTTTTGACACTGTCTGTTATAAGATCATCACAGTCAAGCTGTTATGTATGGGTTGCATGAGCAGACACTGAGGTGGCGTTAAGTCCTGGTCTGATTGTCAGGCTCGGGGAAGGTTTGTAATGATCTCAAGGGCGAAATTAAGACACAAACGAGGTCATATGCTTCCAATCAGACGTTTTATTGGGTAAATACAAAAGAGTAAAGCGATAGGAAAGGCAGGAAATATTAGGAGGAAATTAAGCAAGCATTCAGAGAGATAAGCAAAGGATAGTCACCACCATGGATCCAGCAGCATCCCATTGGTCCTCAGTCTTCAGTTCTTCAGTGGTGGATGGCCACACTCAGGTTTCGTTGTGCCGTCTTTTACCTGGTGTTGGAGAGGCAGTTTGCCCTCTTGTTTCGGTTTGGTTACCCAGGGCAACATCACGTATGCCACACGTGCACATCTAATCACACAATATGTATTGTTGGTGGGCAAGTGGCCTGGCCCAGATACCAGTTGGTGTCCTGTTCTTGGTGGCACCTGATAAGCCAAAGAATGGCCTCCTGCTTCAGCAAGTTTGCACGTTTCTTTGCAAGCTAGTTGTACCTGATAAGCCAAACAATGGCCTGTTGCTTCAGCAAGTTTGCACAAATTTCCTTGCAAGCTGGTGGCATTTGTTAAGTCAAAGAGTGGTCTGCCCTGGGGTCTTCTCAGACAAAAGAGTGGTCTGCTGTCTGGTCTTATCAGATAAACACACACAAGCAAGCTTTGAGACAATTGTTCTTAACACTTCAGTCTCTTACAGGTGGATTGAAAACTGACTGAATGGCCAGGCCCAGAGAGTGTTGATCAACAGCACAAGGTGTAGTTGGAGGCCAGTAATTAGTGGTGTAGCCCAGGGGTCTATACTGGGTGCAGTCCTGTTCAGCATTTTCACTAAACATCTGGATGATGGGGAAGTGTGTACCCTCAGCAAGTTAGCAGATGACACCAAACTGAGAGGACTGACTGATACACCAGAGGGTTGTGCTGCTGTCCAGAGGGACCTCAAAAGGCTGGAGAAATGGGCTGACAGGAACCTCATAAAGTTCAACAAGGGGAAGTGCAAAGTCCTGCACCTGGTGAGGAACAACCCCAGGCACCAACATATGTTGAAGACCACCTAACTGGAAAGCAGCTTGGCAGAAGAGGACCTGGGGGTCTGGGTGGACAGCAAGTTGAACATGAGCCAGCAACGTGTCCTTGCCACAAAGGAGGCTAATGGTATCTTGGGCTGCTTTAGGCAAACTACTGCCAGCAGGTCGAGGGAGGTGATCCTTCCTCTCTACTCAGCCCTGGTGAGGCCACTCCTGGAGTATTGTGTACAGTTGTGAGCAACCCAGTACAAGAGAGACATGGACATACTGGAGAGAGTCATACAAAGGGCCACAAAGATGATGAAGGGACTTTCCTCCTATGAGGAAAGGCTGAGAATGCTGGGACTGTTTAGACAAAAGAAGGCTTAGGGGAGTTCTTCTCAATGTGTTTAAATACCTGAAGGGAGAGTGGAAATAGGTATCCCAGGGAGGCTGTGGAGTCTCCCACCTCGAGATATTCAAAAGCTGTCTGGACGTTGTCTTGGGCAACAGGCTCTAGGTGGCCCTGCTGTAGCAGGGGGGTTGGACCAGATCAACTCCAGAGATCCCTTCCAACCTCAACCGTTCTGGGATTCTGTGAGTCTGTGTGTATAGCTGTGATGACTTTCACTGTGGAATAATGGGGGATGAGCAAATTTTGAATTCCACATGTTTCAGAACAGTTATTTCATCCAGTTTTCTTCAAGAAATCTCAAAATTAAAATGCAATTTTCTATTCCTTTGAAGCTAAAATACTATTTCATTCCAGTTTGCAGTCAAAAAAAGCCCTTCCTTTTTTTGCCTTGTCTTAAAAATTCCAAGGTTTGTGACTCTGAGCCAGGTTTGACTGGCTGAGTATCCTCAGAATGGCAACCATCAGCTTAATACATCTGTGCTCACCAGATTTTTTTTCCCAATAGATCTCAGAACTTCCTTAATGATTAGCTCAGTTTCTTCCCAGTTTTAGGCCCTTTCCATCATAGGTAACAAGCTACAAAGTTGTCTGCTGGCACAGGGGAGTGTGGGGATTCCAGAGGTTAGAAGGAGCACCTGTTGCTTCAGGACTAAAAATCTGTCTTGAAACAATATAATTTCTCTGAGCTGTGTTTCACAGAGATTCCCCCCCATGTTTCTGCTTTTAATTTTCTACATTTTAATTCATATTTGCAATGAAAAAAGGAAATGATGTTTTTCTGGAGTGGAGATTCTTATTTTGATCTTCTGAGTTTACCTGTGAATCCAACTGAAAAAAAACCCTGAAAATAAACTATTTCAAGGACATTCTATGAATAGAAATCACTAAAATTCAGTTTCTATAAAGGACTTTAACACATTCTTACAGTGGGAAGCTTGGAGTTGAATTATTGTTAAAGGTTAAATCCTTCTGGAAGCAACACTAAGCCATATCAAGCCAGCAATAAGCTATCTTTGTATCCTTAGCACATTTTTCTAAGGCAACAAGTTTTATATGATCACACTGTCTATCTCTCAGTCCTCCTCTGATAGCACTGAAATCATCAACCAGCTTTCAAGTACATTGAAAATAACATATGAGGTCTTAAAGAGACAAAACTCATTTCTTCAGGTTTCATGAATACCATTAGCAAGAGATTGTCATTTCTTCAATCATTACTACCCAATAAAGGGAGAAAAGCAGTTGTAACTTATCCCTTTACATGCTCCAAGAGTTAGCAGCCACCTGACCAATCTGAGAGCATACTTATTGTGAACTTTTAAATCAGTCAGAGCATATGTTGCCTCTCACCCAGGAAAATAAACAGATTTGAGGAAGCAACAAGTGTTTGGAGTATGGAGGGAGCTGAGAATAGGAGGATGGGGGTGCACACAGAGGGGGAAAGAATTAGTCACAGGACGCTGGAAACAATTCTGTGGACAACTAGTTGCCATTAGTTCTAATTATCTCCGGATCAATTTGATTGTGTTTTTTTCTGTGTTTGTAATTCTTAATTGGCATTAAAGAATTGTTCAACATTTCATTGTTTCTCTCTATGCTTTTTTTAATGTGTTTTTATGATTGTAGTGACAAATATGTCAACTAGTTGCAAAGGATTTTTTATTATTTAAATAAAGATATAAGGTTTGGAGAGAGAAAAAACCAAACAAACACCACCACAGCAATTCAGAAGTCTGTTCCTGTGTAGGAGATGAAAAGGGAGGGAAAGCGAGCAAAATAATACATCTGATGTTTTTAAACTATGCTTTGCAGATGTATCTCTAAATCACTTAATCTTATTAAGTGCCTTGTTATCCTCATTTTTTCCCCATAAAAAATCAGTGTCGTGGCACCCCTAGTGCAAACCAGCTCCAAATCAAAGACTGACTGCTGAGCTGTGAATGCTGGGCTTTCATGAACAAAGCAGGGCTCTGTTTTCTTTCCTTCTAAAGGAAAAAGGGATGGATAACATTCATTTTAGCTTTCTTTTGCTGTTTGTTACCTCTGAGTTTACACTGTGCATGGCACACACAAGCTAAGGCTTCTGAGAGAAACCTGATAGACCTCAGCTGTGTAGTAGAAAACATTCTTATTTAATCTTGCAACATTTGAGGGGAGAGAATCTCAGTTAATGTAAATTGGGAGAGATCTGCTTTGAAAAAAAAAGCTACTTTTATTCCATAGGATAAAATTCATGACTGGAAGTCTCTGCTCCAGAGAGGATTAACATTGCCTACAAAAACTTTTATCATTTCCTTCAGCAAGAGGAGAGTTAAACCAATGTTGAGCCCATCAATTTTATATATTTCTCCATTTGGCCTTTAAAATCTCATATTGCAGCTGACGTTCTCAGAAAAAAATCTGTGTGCAATGTCTGCTCTTCCTATCTGTCCCAGGATTTTGTGTTGCTGTTTATCAGTGTGCTGTATGAGGTCTTTCCTGTAGAAAGAGCAAAGTCCCTAACAGGTGACAGGGTCTCATGGGAGGAAGTGAATCAACATTGCTTTAGCCACAACTGTGTTATAGCTGTTCTGTGCATCAGTGTGATTTGTGCTCATCAAGTAAAATGTGTTGGTGCATCTGCCACACAGAGGAATATTAGTTGAATCTGAATAGAGGATTGGGTTGGTATTTCAAGATAATAATTTCAGAAGAGAATTAGTGGGAAAAGGGAATAATGGGAGAATATGTGGTGGAATTTATCTGATTGCCATTCTGAGCTATAAAATGCTGAAAACTGTAAAAGCATTCTCCTACTCCCTTTCTTGAGCTGGAGAACCAGAAAGGAGAACTGTGAAAGGAGAATTTATCCTGTGGGCAAATAATCTACCTCCATTTTCATCAAAATCTTGATGTAAATATACACAATTTCTTTTTATTTCAAAATGTTAAATGTTTATCCAGCGGCAACAAGATGTAGGACTTACTAAGTGAGTTAGTTTGCTGCTCTTCTCCAGGCCAATCTCTTTCTTAGTGGTTTTACTGGAGGGAAGAAGCAGTGGTACCTTTTTCCAACTCTACTTGTGTATCAGACATCACTGTCTGTTTCTTACAAAGAGATGGGGCAATTCACGCCTCAAAGCTTTGTACTATTGCATTTAATAAGGATCAAGTTTCAAGGTTTTTCGTCCTTATCATAAAAAGAATATCTGAGATTTTGGAGCATAAGATTGTAATACGGCCCCAGCTCAGATTCTGTTTTAATTGTATTTACAGTAACTATGAAGGCTATAGTAGCCAGACTCTCTCAGCTATAGTAGCCAAAGACTCTTTCAGCTTATCACCTGCTGTGTTTCTTTAATTGTTTTCAGTAAATTTCCTGACCATAAATACAGTGAGGGGAAATAAAAACAATCTAGTGCTCCCATCTGTTCTTTAAAGTAAATTCTAACACTTATACATACACACTTATGAATGCTGTGCCCTTATATCTCTTGCAGGTGTAATGTACTGTCAAACATTTTAGATTCTTTTGACTGGTGATAACAGAAAGCAACCGAGTGATTAGGCATAAGGCAAATAATAATAATAATAATAATAATAATAATAATAATAATAATAATAATAATAATAAATAATTATTAATAAATAATAATTATTATTTAAACAATATCAAAAACTTTAAAGATACTTGCTTTTGGACTGTACCTGTAACCTATTCCAGCTACCTTGGAACCTCATTCACTAGTATCATATCAATCTAAGAAGAAGGAAGAATAAGATTCAGCAGTACACACTGAGTATGGCACATATCAGAAATTTACAGGATCAGTGTGTGGGCTTAGAAACTCTTTAGTGTCCCAGGTTATTAAAATCTTAACATCTTTAGAGGCCTTTCATCTCAGCTGTTAGATCCTTCTTGTGAACTTGTATGCATGAGTGGTTTCAATCCTCTGGGCCCTATGTATGCATTTGAAAAATCTTGGCTTCAAAGGACTTTTCATGAATCCATTGCAAGTAGAGATGCTGTATCTGGCACCATACCATAGACAGTAGCACATCTTGCCACTAGCTTTGGTGGTCTTGTGAGTGTACTATCACTGTATGCACAAGCAGTTTTCACTGTTAACTGTGGTTTGCTTGAAACTCCAGCATCTCAGGGTTTGGTGTGATTTGGATCAAACTTTCCAAGGAACAAAATACATATCTACATTGCTAAATGCATCTATGACACAGAGTGGTCTTTGGTCCATAGTGAACAGAGGCAGTGGTTCACACACACACCACAGAGAGCCAAATGCCTTCAGGGCAGACAGGCCACAGCCACGTAACACTTGGCCCTTGATCTGTGTCATGTGCAGTGTGCCTCAAATTTTTTTTCCTCTGTGTGTGTCTGAAATAATGAGAAATCTGTGTTTAGTCCCACTAGGGAGAGGTTTTTATAGCATGAGACTCAGGATGTGTATTTCTTGCCCCAAGGCATGGCACATGAAGTTGTGTTAATTGTTAAGAATCAGTGCTCACCAGCTAATGTTGGAGGATGCTACAGAGCAGAAAAAAACCTAATCAAGTGCAGCCTTCATCCACTCTCTCCATTGAAAACAATCTCTATGGAAAACTTTTTTTGATAACAGATGGATTTTGCATCATGGGGAACTGATTGATAGTGCTCCAAGAGAAAGTTTAGAAAAAAATTAATATTTATGCAGTGTAGAAGATCAAGGGGTCAGGGCTTGGATCTTAACTCAGAAGCCAAATTATTTGACAGGACAGACAGACCTCAAGTTTCCTACAAGCTAGAACACTGATTTTCAGCCAGGTTTATTTGTCAGACCAGTAGATGCTCGTGACTGGATTTTGGATATTCACTCCAAATGCACTGATTTCATACAAAGAAGGATTGAAAATATTCTACTTTGGCA
Organism: Theristicus caerulescens; assembly: GCA_020745775.1. Taxonomy (NCBI): domain Eukaryota; kingdom Metazoa; phylum Chordata; class Aves; order Pelecaniformes; family Threskiornithidae; genus Theristicus; species Theristicus caerulescens. Next base: position 119,324,873 of record CM036559.1, on the reverse strand, counting down.
ATTGCAAATATTCTATTTGGTCATAAAACCTCTCTGGGAGAGCTTTTCAGCTTTTCAGGATTTTTTTCTTTTGCCATTTTTCTTTGTTTGTGTGGATAAGAAGCACCATATACATGTTAGATATTATAATAACTATTCCCATGAAAGATGTCTGTAGAATTTGTCTCTTCAGAAGAACAAGGTTTTGCTGTTTCTTTGACTTTAGTCCTTACAAATAAAACTGTGGCCTTCATGCTTTAATAATGACATGACATGACATAGGACGAAGTAGTGGAGGGATGTGAAGGTAAGCCAATGTGAATATATTTTCTGGACAAATATCTTCCACCAAATCTTTAAACTGCTTAACAATGTTATCAATTAGTGAAGAACTTTGGTTAAGTAAATCCATACAGTTCTTGTTTACCAATCCAGATTTCTTCTCTGGTTATGCCCAGATGCTGCTGATATTAACATGCTGCTGATACTTGTTTTTCTTATAGAATTTGAATATTCTAAATTAAAAGAAGGGAAAATATGTGTTAACATTTCTAGTGACGTATACAAATATTTTTTGTTCATGACTCATTCAGATATTAAAAAAATGTCTAGTCTCAGTCTTTCTCTTAACCATCATGTATGTGTTTTCCTTAATCATAGAGATTAATATGTTTCTTAGACTCTAGAATAAGGTCTTGGCTCTTCTAGAGTGTATCTTTTATTTCTGTTCAGTTGTAGTTTAGGAAGACAAATACCAAATACAAACAATAACTTTTTCACCCCATAAACAATGGCAGGTGTTCATCTGTATGTGTATGGAAATTATTAAGATAACCGCTAACTAAATAATGTTATTGTCAGCTTTGTGTTATGCAAGATTTCAGATGTTTCACATATAAAATGCAGACATATTTTAAAATATTACCCTAAGGTCTTTCTGCCAGCTTTACAACTTTTCTGGAGGGTCTTCTCTTTTTCTTTTACTTTCTTTTTTTTTCCCCACACCTCGAATAGGGGATCTTACACTTTTTTCTATTTTTTTCTATTCACACCCTAATGAGATAATATATTTTCAAACCAAAACTAATTTTATTTCCTGCCTTCTGTTTTTATTGTCTGCAGTAGGGGTTTTTTTCATGTATTTTCTGACCCCCGCATTTTTTGAAGCTGAGTGTAATATCAGATGGGACTTTCATTAGTGTACCATTTTAATGCACATCCTAGTCTGTCGAAGTGAGTAAGTTTTGTCATTCACTTCAGTGAGGCTAAGGCTCCACCTAAGTTTATTAATGAAAATGTTAAAATAGGACCTGATCAAACAAGCACCATACCTCATAAAAACCTGATATATTGTTATTCATCATTACTCTATTTTACAGCCCTGTAGTTAGATCCTGTCAATATGAAAGAGTAATTTTCCAAGTTGATTTTAATTAATGTTGAGAGTAAGATCATTTGCTAGCTTTGTAATAACATCAAAAAGCAATCAGACTTGCCTGGCAAGATTTAGTGCTTATAAGCCTATAGTGAAGTATCTTGAACACCCTCAGTCCTACAGGTGGCAGGGACAGGCACTTTTCCCTTATTCACGGTCAACAAACCAAGCCTGTTTCACCAAGTATATTATGCACACCTCTTCTCAAGGAGTAAAAGTCTTGCTGTGCTGTGTGAGCTCAGGAAGGATGTGTTGAACAGAAGTCTTCAAAGGGCTGCCAGTGGAGTAGCACAGCCTTTCTTTGTCCCTCAAAAGAGGAGCAAATGAGATGGTAATGAGGCATGTTAAATCTAAACCACACACTACATCTCTGCACAGAATCACCCTAAAAGTGACATATCCCTGCCACGTGATAGATTGGAAATCTCAGAAAACATTCAAAAATTATTAGCAAGGTTAAAAAAAGCAATGACTAATACAGATTTTTTTAAAAAGCAATGAAGCAGACATTTGTAATAGGTGCAATTAAAAAAAAAAAGTAGAAACAGCATAGGACAATTCTCTAAGAAACTTCATTGTGTTAGTTAAAGACAAGGTGATTGCAAGTGCTCATGGATTAATTTGGTTTCCTACATCCAAGCAGAATATCCTAACCAACAAGATATAGACACAAGGGTTTTTTTCAGCTGTGCTTCCAAAGCAACTAAATTCCATTATTTCAGTCAGAGCTAAGAATCCAAAAGCCTTTGAGGATCAGGGCTATAACACATTAAAAGGATTTATCTCCTAAGCCAAAAACAGTCATGAACAAAACTCAGTGGGAAGAAAAAAAAATTAATGAAAACTCTGAATGATTAGGAAATGTTTAAGAATGATTTATTGTGTTTTTTCTAATTGCCTACAATTCCCAATTCTTCAGTCACCTAAAGGACTTTTATTAAAAAATCTGGGTCAAGAGATGAAGTAAAAGTAGCAGTTAAACAAAATCTCCCCCTCTCACATTTGCAATGGAAATGAATTACTTCATTTCAATAAGTATAAGAAGTTAGAGAACACAGGCAATATAAAAGTAAAGAAAATGCATCCATGAAAAATCTGTGGTTAACAGGGAACAGGAAAATGAAACACAGCTACTTAAAGTATGAAGGACAAATAAAAAAATTTTGCAGGTCTTATAAAATGATAAACTTTTTATTCATGATGCAGACAAGAAATACAGTATCTTTTTAATCAGAAGACCTAAATAACTGTGCTCCCAGAAATACTAACATATCATTAAAAGACGTAGAAATGCAGCACATATCTATGCACATACCTGCTTGCAGATGACACAAAACTGGGAGGAGTGGCTGATATGCCAGAAGGTCATGCTGCCATCCAGAGGGACCTCAAAAGGCTGGAGAAATGGGCTGACAGGAATCTCATAAATTTCAACAAGGGGAAGTGCAAAGTCCTGCACCTGGTGAGGAACAACCCCAGGCACCAACATATGTTGAAGACCACCTAACTGGAAAGCAGCTTGGCAGAAAAGGACCTGGGGGTCTGGGTGGACACTAAATTGAACGTGAGCCAGCAATATGTCTTTGCCACAAAGGAGGCTAATGGTATCTTGGGCTGCTTTAGGCAAACTACTGCCAGCAGGTCGAGGGAGGTGATCCTTCCCTTCTACTCAGCCCTGGTGAGGCCACTCCTGGAGTATTGTGTACAGTTGTGAGCAACCCAGTACAAGAGAGACATGGACATATTGGAGAGAGTCTAGCAAAATGTCACAAAGACAATTAAGGGACTGGAGCATCTTTCCTATGTGGAAAGGCTGAGAGAGCTGGGACTGTTCAATTTGGAGAAGAGAAGGCTCAGGGGGATCTTATCAATGTCTATAAATACCTGTAGGGAGGTTGTAAAGAGGTAGCAATCAGGCTCTTTTCAGTGGTGCCCAGTGACAGGACCAGAGGCAATGGGCATAAACTGAAACACAGGAGGTTCCCTCTGAACATCAGGAAAGACTTTTTTACTGTGAGGGTGACCGAGCATAGGCACAGGTTGCCCAGGGAGGACTCCCACCTTGAAGATGTTCAAAAGCTGTCTGGACATGGTCCTGGGCAACTGGCTCTACATGGTCTTGCTGTAGCAGGGGGGTTAGACAGGATTAACTCTGAAGGTCCCTTCCAACCTCAACCATTCTGTGATTCTTTGGGTTTGTGTTATCAGTGTAGTTTTCGTTAAGCAGTTTGGGAAACTTTTATGTTGCAGAGATTGGTAAGAATGCCAATGTTTTATAAGGAGTAAGTGGGTATCTTTATGCTTTTTGACATCTTGTGCATTCCAGACAAGATATTAAAAATGTTTCATCAGTGAAAAATTAGGTAAAATTAGTGCCTATCAACAGTTTTATGAAGAACATTTTCATCCTTAACCATTAAGTTTTCAAATTCACTATGTTGATACAATCAATTTCTGTAACGATTATTTTGACTTAGTCCCAGAAGATACTGATTTTAATTTCTTAAAATGTAAACCAAGTGTAATGCATAATAACTGGAGTAAAATTTATTATCTGATACATTTCTAAACATAAACAGAATAAACATGTAATGGTGTTATTTTTATTGACTATCCTGTAAGCCTTGGACTGACACCATATAATATGCTGATAAAACTTGGAGATAATACAGTCCTGATGTAAGTTTTTCTTAGCAGGTTGTTGATAAATTTGAAAGTAATCAGAATAAATCTCTAAGAGTGACTTAAGGTCTGAAAAATTTTCATAGATTCATAGAAAAGTAGAATGGTTTGAGTTGGAAGGAACCTTTAAATATCATGTAGTCCAATCCCCCCTACCATGGGCAGGGACATCTTTCACTAAATCAGGTTGCTCAAATTAAATCTACTCTCCTTCAGTTTAAAATTGTTGTTCCTTGTCTTGTCACTACAGGCCTTAGCAAAAAGCGTCTCTCTGTCTTTCTTACACTTCCAGGGATTGGACATCCACAACTTCTCTGGACAACCAGTTCTCCATCTTTGTTTTAGGCTCCCTGCAAGTATTGAAAGGCTGCAACAAGGTGTCCCCAGAGCCTTCTCTTCTCCAGGCTGAACAGACCCAGATCTCTCAGCCTTTCTTCATAGGACAGGAGTTCCAGCCCCCTAATCATTTTCATGGCCCTCCTCAGGGCCTGCTTTAACACATCCATGTCTTTCTTGTACTGGGGACCCCAGAACTGGATGCAGTACTCCAGGTGGGGTCTCACCAGAGCAGAGTAGCAGGGGAGAATCAGCTTCCTTGACCTGCTGGCCATGCTTCTTTTTTATGCAACACAGGATACGATTGACTGCAAGTGCACATTGCTGGCTCATGTCCAATTTTTCACCTACTAGTATCCCCAAGTCTTTCTCTGCAGGGCTGATCAAAACTCATTCATCCCCCATTCGGTACTGATAATGGGGATTGCCCTGACCCAGGTGCAGGACCTTGCACTTGGCCTTGTTGTACTTCATGAGGTTCACATGGACCCACTCCTCAAGCCTATCAAGTCCCTCTAGATGGCATCCCCTCCCTCCAGCAAATCAACCACACCACTCAGCTTGGTGTCTGCAGACTTGCTGAAGGTGCACTTTATCCTACTGTCTATGTCATTGATGAAGATACTAAATAGTTTTGATCCCTGTATGCACCCTTGAGGGACACCAGTCATTACTGGTTTCCATTTGGACATTGAACCATTGACTGTAACTCTTTAGATGCGGCCATCCTGCTATTTCCTTATCCATCTAACACACATCCATCAAACCTATACTTCTCCAATTTAGAGGTAAGAATGTTCTAGGGGACTGTATCAAAGGCCTTACAGAAGTCCACTTTCTTTGCACTAAGACAGGAAGGCTAGTCTACTTAGTTTATGCAACTCACTTGCTAATGGTATTTAAATATTTTAATGGAGAATAAATTTATACTATTAGAGGTAACTTCAATACAGAAAAAAAAAGCACACTCTATACAGGAGGACACAATGTACATGCAGGAAATGCAGGTAATTCCACTTAGACATAAGAAAAACACTTTCACTGTGAGGCTAGTCAAACACTGGAACAGGTTGCCCAGAGAGGTTGTGGAGTTTTCATCCTTGGAGATACGTAGAACCCAACAGGACATGGTCGTATTTGGACATGTTCTAGCTGGCGTTGCTTGAGCAGCAAAGTTGAACTAGATCTCCAGAGGTGCCTTTCCACATCATCTGCTCTCTGACTGCGTGGTTCTGTGACATATTTATGTGGTGACTTTCATAGATTATGAAAGTAAATGCTGTACTTCTTGAACAAATAAAGCTAAGTTACGAATCTTAACTTTGATGTGGAAATTATTGTTTGTTTTTGTGACCTGTATTGTGCAGATAATGCATGTGTCCATCCGTCTCAAGTCTGGGTCATTGTCTATGGCATTTATTCGGCATTAAATACTATTACTGATTGTGAACAGATCATTAATGTCATCCGATTAATAATATCTCCTTTGAAATCTTAAAGTAGTAATAACTGAGACTCCTAAACACTGAGGATGGGATTCTTATGAAGACATGAAGATGTCTGCACCTGGTCACCCTGAACTTCCTTTACAGTTAACAGAGACAAAAGTAAACAAGTTTGGAATATTAATCCCCTGATTCATTTTAGAAGTTTACTTTAGGACAAGATGAATTACTGCTTAGAAGTGTCTCAAGAGACTCCAGGATGTGAACAGCTTACATTCTAAAATCACTTTATTATCAACAGTACCAAGTGGAAACAGTGCCCTGCTTCTCATTCCACAAACCTGGCGTTCAGAGAGAACGTGAGAAATTGAGGTGCTGATCTCCAAAATTGTTTATATACCACTTTGATGATCATGATGAGTATGTAGAGGTAGCCAAATATCCTTAAATCTCTAATGTATCCTTAAATGTAACCAGGTTTTTAGATAACAGAGCTATGTTAAGTTCTTTGAATTATTGGAGGAAAGCTATAGAGAATATCTTGCTCTATGTATGATGCATATATATAATCTGGCAATTATTTATTAGTGTGTATATTTACATTAAAAAGTTTCACTGGTAATAATTAATCCCTCATTTTTTGTACAGAGAAATCATATCTTGCCTTTTCTCCTTTTGATCTCCCAGAGTACTCTTCCCCTTTTGCCTAAGAGTAATAAGAATTGTGTAAAAGGAAGCCTAGTTCTCAGAGTTTCAGCTTCTGGTTGCTTTCCTCTTTATAGGTGATTATTTCTTTCCTTCATTAGATTCCCTTAGTAAAAGTAATGGTCTCCCTCACTATTCTAGTGATTTCTGGCCTCCAATCTTGGGTTTGCATTAGACCACCCCTCCTGAATGGTTTCTGTTACCAGCCCTGTGGGAGTAGTAAAGCTGGCTATGTAGACTCTACCACAGACAGTTAACAAGTAACACAGAAGCAGCTGTGAATAGCTGCTGAACTGGCCAGCAATCAGACTTTTTCTTTCCAGGACAGAGAGGAAGAAATATCTCCTACAGTTCAAGATAAGGTGAGATGGAAAGAACAGCAGTCAGGTAAAGTTGTTTGCTTGCCTGCTTACTACAACACTCACTTTAAAAGCCTTTCTGAAGTTATATTTCTGACCATAATTCCCACCTACTTTATCTCTACTTCTACTATACTTTGCGTCTTTGACTTCTTCAGCTGGCGGACTATTTGCAAGGCACAGAAAGCATGACAGTTTGCATGATACAAGTAGGATGTTAAGGGAGAGAATAAAATTTCATAATAGCACTGAGTGGAAGGCATAGATCATCGAAGTAACAAATAAAGAATGCTGATAACAAAGATATGTATTAGATTCCAACTTTCCTGAGACTTAAAATGAAACTTCAAGCTGTGGAAAGTCACCTGACATCTTTGCTTGGAGTTTGCAGCTCTGAAACACAGTGTTTAATTAGATATCTGAATTTTTCTTTCAGAAATGGAAACAAAGATCATGTTTCTCTTGGAAAACACCAGCTTGGCTAGGGAAGGAAAACAACCCTACATTTTTAATTTAACAGTATCATCCTCACTGTGAACGTAAGAGACCTGGGTTCATCTCTTCTCTGTGAGGACTTTAACTCACCTCCCTCCCCATCTGCGAAGTAGACAACTGTAATTCAAAGCTGTATGTGTGTGTAATAACAGATGTAGAATTAAGGAGAAGATACATCTCTCTTGCTCTAACTGTAATATTTTGTAGAAAGTGTTAAAGATTCACAGGGTCAAAAGTAAGAAAGAGCAAGCCTGACTTGATATGTGTGTGTCAAGAGGAAGGAGGAGGGGAAGACAGCAGCAGAAATACAGAACTGGATTCCAACATCTCCTTCCAAAACTGTTTATGCATTTAATCTAATGTGTCTAATGAAACATTTAATGCATTCCTACTGGATTGTAAGTGGACTGTGTGGGTATAGCTATGGTTAAATCCAATGGAGGATCAATTACTTCCATGAGTTTTAGCAAAGATGATAAAAATCACTCCTGAAATCAAGTGTAGAGAAAAGTAAAATAAACTAAAAACCAACCCAAAACCTCATGTTAAAAAACACTTCCTCTCCTTTTCAAAATAATGCATATCTTTGCTTCAAATACAAGCAACAGAATTTGAGAGGGTATTTCATTTTAAATGTCACTAAAAACCTGCAAAATTTTGTGGAAGGTTGAGGTCTCTGAAAGCTCTCTCTCTACATGTTCACATCCTCACAGTTTTGTCACCAAATTAATTGAGTAATAATCCATCTCTAGAGTGATTGGTCTGACTCTATGTCAGGGCTGCACATGCTGTCTCTTGAGATTTCTTTTTTATTTTTCATAATCTTCTTCAACAAAGCACCATCAGCAAGAGCAGGAGGTGACTCTCTCCTGAGCTTTTGGCACTACAACAGCCTGGTACCCAGAATGCAAGAAAATAGCAATGCTGAAGTAGGAGTGAGGAAGGAGAGACATCTTGAGCTATGGGCAAAAGTAGGCTGGAAAGAAGGCAGGCTGCTCTGGGCAAAAATCCTTCACAAAAGCATTATGTGAAAGAAAAGGATTTCCTGAAGTGCTACTTATGTTGTCAACTGCTGGTGTTAATGAATAGCACAGTAATAAACAAAAAAGACTGATGGCCAGAAGGAGGCTGTCTTCAGTAGACTCAGATCAATATGATGTAAGTCAAATACAAGATGTATATCCAGAAGACATACATCTGAGCCAAATAAAATACAGCCTGTGAACTCAGAAGATTCTAACATAATTTTCAGCTGGGGGACTGGCATCAAATCCCTGGAAACTGTACACAGATTCCTTGGAAGAATTTGACCTTATATGAATAGAATCTGTCTTTGTAAGAGAGCCTGCTCTAAGGAAAGACTTTTTCGCCTTTACTATTTGAATGTAATGTTTTATGCCTTGTGACAAGTGCAAAATCACATCCACTGTATACAGGCCACTTCTTTAAATCAAAGGTGTTAAAGTTAACACTGCATCATCTAATGAAAAGTGTTAAACAAAAAGGTTAACTAATCTTGAGTAGGTCATGGAGTTAATAACCTAAGAATACTCACTGAATTAACTTTCCAAATTTATCATGTCATCCCTTGAGTAAAATTTCAAAGTAAAGATAATGAGGCTGTGGGGAAGAATAACAGATGTGGGGTATTAGAAGCTAGCAAATTGCAAGCGTTTCATGCACTCACAGAATTAAAGTATAAAGGGAATATACCATCACACATAGTGACTTCCAGATAGCTCTTTAGTAAGACCAAGAACCTGAGCTAGACTAACAACGTTAAAATATATTTTAAAACCCATGTCTTGTTGTGTACCTTAAAGAATACACGCTTACTTGAAGCAACTTAAATTATAAACAGCTTACAAAGTGTACAACATTAAGTAGAGAAGGCCTAGTTTTCATTTTGCTCTCCTTAGGAATGGAGTAGAGTTTTTCTCATTAAAAAAATGGGTTAAAAATTCTGTGGGCCTAATTACAAAGTTTTGCATGTCTGAGCTAATATTTATATAGATGAAAACTATGTACAAAAACCTTACTTCTCAATTCTATCTTACTCTGCATTTCTTCTGTATACATTCCTACAGATATTTGTGGCTGAAAAGCATCTGGTGCTCAAAGCTTACAACCAAGGGTGGTCCTTCTACTGTTTCGCAACTGGCAAAACTTTAATCACATTTAATGAAACTAGACGATGTAAGTTAGTGTAGTATGGAAATAGAAATGTTAACATTTGTCATACCATCATAGATTATAACTGATTATAAGACTATAATCAGACTATAAAGATTATAAACTTAAAGGAAAGACTTGGAAGAAGGAAACGTTTAATTAACATGAAAGGTCAAGAGCACAATCCCAAACATGAGCAATATTTTGATTGTCACTGTGGGCTGTCATAGAAGTCTGAGCTCAGAATTATGAATCTGGTCACCATTGCTGAGCTCATTTTCCTCTTTTAATTTTCCTGCCACCAAAATGGGGGAAAATAGTCATCCTTTTTGTCCCAGTGACATTCTTTGGAATGGAACTCAAACATGCATTCCCATTAACAGAAAGTTAACAGCCATCAGTGAAAGCATGGTAACTCACCGTACATCCATTCTTAAGCCACAGGAGATGTAAAGTCACTCATGATAGATTAACAGTTTTCCACTCTGGGCAAAGCTGAGTGAATTACTGGATATTTGCAAAAGGTAAGAGCATACAAAAGAAGAATCATGGCAGCTCATCAGCCAAGTGGTAACTTGTTACTTTACAGTAACTTGCCTATGTGCTTGAACCTTTAAATTACTGTGTGCTTTGAATACAGACAGAGACCTTCAGGTACTGAATTGTGAGGTGGGAAGGTATAAAGACCAGGGTAAGACAAACACATGTCAAGGAGCTAGTGGCACAAAGAAATGTCATACATATAGCAAAGATATGCAGGTTCAAGAAGGTGCAGACAAATACCGCAATTTGGACTTGATGTGAAAAACAGCCAGGTGTCAGGGACAGAACAAGGGGAGCAGATAAAAACACATCCTCAGTGACAAAGGGGAAAGATGGTTACAACTGGACTGATATGAAAAAAAAATGTTTTGTTTGTCTGTCTTATTAACTTTGTATCATGTAAGTGCTTTTGTATGTTTATTTAAAATCAACTTTTAGCCTTTTTGTTTTCTTTTTTTTCTGAAACGGAAGACATCTGAAATGAACTTGTCCCCAGTAGAAATGTATTCCCTGAACTGTCTTGTATAAAAATATGATTTCTTTGAGAAAACACTCCAGGAATAAAACTGCAGTATGAAGAGTAGACAGACAACTTATTTATCTCATTTTCAGATTTGTTTGCTATTAGTAAATAGCTTGCAGTCCTAGCAGTACTTTCATTATGCTCATTTTTCTTATTTATCTATTTGTAATGGAAATGAATTTTTCTATTGATTTTTCTAAAATCTAAGATTTTTTGAATACTCCTCAAGTCTTATTTAATATGAGGAGAACATTTCTTCTGACCTTACATGCTTTAATTGGAGTTTCTAACTGCTACTATCTACGTTCTGTCACTACGCTGCCATTTCAACATGTATCTGATTTCTGCTTTTTTTATTACGTACTAAAATCTGAGCTCTCTGTGCAGCCTGTTTCATTCAGAATGTTAAAAGGTGATTATCTAAGGCAGAATTATGCTCAGCAGTAAAAAAGCAGCAGCTCAGGTAAATTTGTGAACTATACTTTTTAGTCTTTTTGTCCTGTTCTGATTGGGAGATGGACATAAATTTCTATCTGTTTATACCAAATGTTCAGCTACTACACTGAATAATGTTGATGTTGGAGATATTAAGCCAAGTCTGTCATAACACTGATTTACTCTAAAAATGGCTCAGCTGTTTTTTGCTCTAACTTTCCAGTTATTTTACAGTTTCTAAGACTACCCTTGACACTTAAATTCTCAAAAATTAAAAGAGGTGATAACCCATGAGCAGCAAATGGAATGGAAACAGTCATAATCATAAGAATTAAAGTTAAATCAGTTCTCAGGAGAGTATCTATGCCTCAAATATCTAGGCCATTCCCCTAAAATATTTTCCTAACCTGTTCTGAGGCCTTACGTTCTAAAGACTACAATCTCTGCTCCAGTTGTCCCCTATTGTAACCGTTCAAAAGTTTTCCCTTAAGTCCAGTATTAATTTCTTTTAATATGTGACTTCATATTGTACTCACACCAGAAAGAATAAAAATTAAGAATAACTCATTCCTTTCATGTGTGCAGATGTTTTTATGGATTTGAAGACCGCAACTATGTCTTTCTTCACTGTCTTCTGTCTAGATTCAATGGCCCTAAATTTTTCAGCCTTACTATGTCTTCTAAACCTCTTAATATTCTTGCTAAGCTCCAGATTTTCTCTGTGGTCCATATATGCCTTGAGGCAACCAAAAAAAATAACTCATTTCATGGAGGATTTGCATGGTATTTGGCAAACATCTGGGAAAATAGTACCCTGCTATTCTGTAATTGAAACCATTCTAATAGAAGACATCATTCATTATGGGAGAAAGATCAAATGCTAGCTAGTTAAACAGACATTACAGACTAGAATACATACTGTCAATAAAGAAACAGTTACTGGAAGGTCATAAAGCACACCATAAAATTGACATAAACAACTGAAATCTGTGACACAAAATCCTGTATCAGTGACAGAAAGTCCAGCTGGAGGTCAGTTATGAGGGGTGTACCTCAAAGATCAGTACTGCAGCCAATACTGTTTAACATCTTCCTTAATGACCTGTACAATGGGATGGAGCGCACCTTCAGCAAGTTTACACATGATATGCAAAACCAGGAGTCCTGATTTATAGACCAGATGGGTGGACAGTCTGGAGAAATGGGCAGAGATGAATCTCATGAAGTTTGTCGCGGATGGAGTGAGAGTGGACTTGTAAGAGCAATATGTTTATTGATAACAAAGTTTGATAACAAATGTGACAGTGGTTTAACAAGATTCAATGGCAAGATACACTTGATTGATTGTTTGCTGCATAGAGGACAAGGTCAGACAAGACTGTCAGGGAGACCCTCACGTTGAGTCATGACGTTCAGAGAGGACCCCCTTGCTTTCTAAACTCCTTCTCAGAGAGGAGTCTAGGTGTGGCTGGATCCAATCCTAGTCCCAGACCTGGTCAATGGTATGTCTAAAGGATTATATATGCACAATCAATCCTTTATATCACTTAGCTAAGATTTCAAAGTTTAGCATGCTATTAGTCACTTACCAAGGATCTGTTGCGACAAGGAATCTCTCAGCCTCGAGGAGTAACCTTGAGGGGCGTCCCTACTCAAGGGGAGATCCTGGCGTGCAACCTGCTGCCGTGCAGGAGAGCTAAAAGGACTCTTGGGCTGCTCACTATTTATGGGGGTTATATGATTGACTCATAGTAATATTTACATACCAACTCTGTATGTTAGTTTCTTCCAAATCTAGCTTGAGTTGGACACTGACCAGCGCTGTGGTTAGGTAGACACATTGCCATAAATTAGCCCTTGGCTGTTGTGTTGTTATCTGTCTCCCCCAAATTCACTTCCAAGCTGGATGAATCCATTACAACTGCCATTGGTGATTATCGCTTGAGCAGGGCCATGGGAAAAGGTCAGATGGGGCGGGGGGGAGGCAGGAGGGTACAGGGGGAGCACACCGCCACAAAGTTCAGTGAGGGGAAATGCCAAGTCCAGCCCCTGGGGAGGAATAACTCATAGAATCATAGAGTGATTTGGGTTGGAAGGGACCTTTAAAGGTCATCTAGTCCAACCTCAAAGCAACAGAACAGTCTGGGATTTACCAGGTGGAAAACAGGTTGGCAGAGAAGGACCTGGGAGTCCTGGAAGACAACAAGCTGACCAAAAGCCAGTAATGCGCTGTTGTGGCAAAGAAAACCAACAGCCTCCTGGGCTGCATTAGGCAGAATATTGTCAGCAGGTCTAGGGAGGTGGTCCTTCCCCCATCCTCAGCCCTGGAGTGACACATCTGGAGTGCTGTGTCCAGTGCTGAGCTACCCAGTACAAGAGAGACATGGACATACTGGAGCAAGTCTAGGACGTGATTATTAAGGGACTGCAGCACCTGTCATGTGATGACAGATAAGAGAGCTAAGAGAGTTGAGAATGTTCATCCTTGAAAAGAGAAGGTTCAGGGAGGATCTCATTGATGTGTATAAATATCTGATGGGGGGTGTAAACAAGACAGACTCTCTTCAGCAGCACCCACTCACAAGACGAGAGGCAATGGGTGCACGTTAAAAACCAGGAAATTGTATCTGAACACAAGAAAACACTATTTTTTCATGTGAGGGTGGTCAAACACTGGCACAGCTTGCCCAGGGAGATTGTGAAGTCTCTATTCATGAAATATTTAAAACTTGACTGGTCTTGGTTAACCTAGTGTAAATAATCTCAAGAGGTCCTTTTCAACATAATGATTCTGTGAAATAGGACAAAAGAATCATTGAACTGAATGACTTCTTCTCACAGAAGTCTGATAAATGGAAAGGAGTCTGGTGAAGGGAACAAGAGAAGTATTAAAAATATGGCAGTGGGGAAGGGTGAAAAGAGTAAATGAGCCCAAGGGCAAAACTATGGCCCAACAGAAGCTCCTTGGGGCTTTAGATTTGGATTGAGACAATTTATTTTTAGATCATCTACTCCTAAAAGCTGAAATGCCCTAAATTAACAACCATCAGCAATAACAATATTGCAAATAACAGTAACATGGGAGATAAATATAAACTTGATAAATTTTTGCTGCTTACGGCACTGTGTCCCTTTCACCTCCCTGATTATATCAGTAAGATAAAATTAAATGCCTCTAAATACTTTTTCAGGTCTTATCACTTTTTTTAAAACCAAATGTATTTCTTTCTGTCCAACATCCAAAGTGAGGGTGGTAAGATACACGTAGATGCATATTTTTTTTACAGGAAGTAAGAAAAAAAAGTATAAATGATGGTGAAACACAAAATAAGAAATATAATTTGAGTGGGAAGACACAATTCCCAAAGTAAATCATATAAAGCCCCATGTTGGCAGTTGTCCTCACTTTATTCTATACAACAAACAGAGTGTTAGTAGAGAAGAACAAATCTTTGGACGTCCGTGACTGCACCAAAAGCTGATGAGCTTCTATGAAATAAATACTCTGTGGCAGGACAGAAATGGATAATAAGCCACTGAAATCTACATGGGGGAAAAAAAAGGAAGAGAGAAGGAAGGAGCAAATACTGGAGAAAGCATTCACACTCATGCAATCTCTTTGAAACTGAACAAAAGGGTTGAATGAACTGCCTGAATTTCTGATGAAAAAATGCAGGCATATTAACCCTTTTCCTGCAAAGTGATGAAAAAACACAGCTAATGTGGCCTCAAATGCAATGAACCCTATTTTCCCCTTGCTTTGAGCAATTCGTATTGTGGTGGGTTGACCCTGGCTGGGTGCCAGGTGTCCACCAAAGCCACTCTATCACTCCCCCTCCTCAACTGGACAGGGGAGAGAAAATATAATGAAAGGCTCGTGGGTTGAGATAAGGACAGAGAGAGATCATTCACCAATTATTCTCACAGGCAAAACAGATTCAACCTGAGGAAATTAAATTAATTTATTACCAATCAAATCAGAGTAAGGTAATGAGAAAACAAAACCTAAATCTTAAAACACCTTCCCCCCCACCCCTTCCTTCCTCCCAGGCTCATCTTCACTCCCAATTTCTCTACTTCCATCCCCCAAGCAGTGCATGGGGACAGGGAATGGGAGTTGCAGTCAGTTCATCACACGTTGACTCTGCTGCTCCTTCCTTCTCAGGGAGAGGACTCCTCACACTCTTCCCTTGCTCCAGCATGGGGTCCCTCCCACAGGAGACAGTCCTCCATGAACTTCTCCAATGTGGGTCCTTCCCACAGGCTGCAGTTCTTGATGAAGTTCCCCAGTGTGGGTCCCTTCCATGGGATGCAGTCCTTCAGGAACAGACGGCTCCAGCGTGGGTCCCCCACAGGTCCACAGGTACTGCCAGGAGCCTGCTCCAGCACGGGCTTCCCATGGGGTCACAGCCTCCTTCGGTTGTATCCACCTGCTCCAGCATGGGTCCTCCATGGGCTGCAGGTGGATATCTGCTCCACCGTTAACGTCCATGGGCTGCAGGGGGACAGCCTGCCTCACCATGGTCTTCACCATGGGCTGCAGGGGAATCTCTGCTCTGGTGCCTAGAACACCTCCTCCCCCACCTTCTTCACTGACCTTGGTGTCTGCAGAGTTGTTCCTCTCATATTCTCACTCCACTCCCACAGCTGCTGTTGTTGCGCAGTATTTTTTTCCCTCCTTCTTAAATATGTTATCCCAGAGGGGCTACCATCATTGCTGATGGGCTTGTCCTTGGCCAGTGGCAGGTCCTTCTTAGAGCCAGCTGGCATTGGCTCTATCAGAAGGGAAGTTTCTAGCAGCTTCTCACAGAAGCCACCCCTGTAGCCCCCCCACCCCAAAACCTTGCCACGCAAACTAAATACACCAGTACTGTTCAGTTTCTTTCCTTTATGTAAAACATTGTAGTACATTCTTTGAAATGGTGAAGGTGAATAATGCTCCTCTATAGAGTCAGTCACAGACTTACTTAAAAAATGCATTATTTTTCACTTTATCATCTTAAAATGGAAGATATTTGGACATTAAGGACATTATTTAGAAGACAGAATTTAAGAAATACAAATAAAAAGGAGCCTGTTGTACATCCATACAAGAACTAGTGCAATTATATCTACTAATTCTTTTGGGGAAAGATTTTAATAAAAATAGTGATAAAGAAATTAGAATGTATTATATTTCATGCTTGGATCAAATGATTTAGAAGTTTCATCAGGGTAAAAACCTACCACAGAAAAATACGTCATTTTTTCAATTCTTCTCAGTTTACACTGTCTCAGAATAGGACTATCATTTCTTTTTCATGATGTTCATAGGAAAACATTATATTCACTCATCATGACAATTGCTGCCTGAGCTGCTGGCCTGGGAACAGATTGACCATAGGAACCAAACTGTGGGTTTGTCCTTAGGAGTGCTTCTCTGAGCACAAAGTTGGGATATACCCTTGAAGCAGTGTAGGAGCTAGAAGTGAGTCCCACAGCCTACTGTGTTTTGGTAAAAATAACATGTGTCTTTAGTCTGAAAATGCATGAAAATCAACAGAGGTGAGCAAAATCTTCACTGAAGCCAGCAGGATTGTAGAAATAATGAGCATGCTTTACCTTTAGAGCTGGAAATATGCCACCCTAATGCAGTGCTCATTGACATTTCCACACAATTATTTGACTTTTATCTTGCAAAAAATGAAGAGTTTTAACATGGGTGTTTGTTAACAGTAATGTTTTATGACATAGCCATGTTTATCTCCTGCCATATTTAATCTCACAATATTTCTTTGCAACTGTTGTGATCTTGTGAGACACTGAACACAGAGCCCTCACCCAGCTTGTTCTGCAGAATTCTGATGGCAGATGTGTTCACTAAAAGGAAAATAAAGAAGGTAGATGAAGAGAGTCAACATAAGACTTCACAAAGTTTCTATATAGCAGGGAATGTTTTATAAATACTTTTTCTGATTCTTATCTCTACAGTATGTATACTATAAGACACCTCTTTCTTCCCACCTGACTTGAACAGAAATGTATATGAACTCATGAGATTCACAACCCTATTAGTTACAACCTTAAGTATTTCAGAGAAGTGTTTAGTTCATATCCAGTTATGTTGTAATTTGAAAAATTCTGTAAAGTGAAAATTTAACTGATAATATTAACTTTCCACTCTAGGACTGAGTCAAAAATGATTAAGCAAAATAAGCTTTCATGTCTACCTACATGCACTGCTACTTTTAATGTACAAAATTTCAATAAGATGTTTTGTTATGTTTTGTTTTGTTTTGTTTTGTTTAGCAGCAAAGGTATTAAAACGTATGTGTCTTTTTTCCTCAGGCATAGTGTTCCATAAGTTAAGCAAGCTGACCTGACACCAACAACTCTGTCATTTGGGTCTATTTAAGACACTGTATTTGAGTCCCAGCTTTTAAGTAGAGAAGACAGAGATTTCCAATTGGTCATGAAAATTGTCTTCCACACACCTTCATGTACAGGTGGTAATTATATACTGGTATAGAACATTTTCATGTATATCCCTCAAAGATCTGAATGCATCCAGGTCATTTGCTGACACATGTAATGATTTACAATTCTGTACTGCATAGCTAAGGGTAAATGCTGAAATATTATGAAGAAAAAAGCTGCGTTGCCAATATCAGAACTGAGCCTTCAGCATGTTTCCCATCTCAAACACTAATTCTGTTAGGAAGCATTAAACAGGACACCCACTTTTGGAAGAAATGCACCTGAAATAAGTACATCAATAATGCAAATACTTAGGCATAAGCACTAACATTACATTTCAAGAAGTACAATTATTTAGAGATAGTACTTTCTAGTCCATAAGAACTAATTGATAGATTTTTTTTTTCCTAACCTGGCATAATTTCCCTCTTGGTTTCTAAATTAAACTCCTTAAATTGCCATTTTTATAATGCACATTGTTTGGCTTCTAGGAACCTAGAGAGTCAAAACAGTCAAATCCAATATAAAGTTCCAAATAATCAATGTGAACTGGTGCAAATGTCATGGCACTGGGCACTGACAGACATATTTGAGTGAATCTTGGCACGGCAGTTTAAAATGTCACTTTCCTTAGCTGCCCTCCTTTTACCACCAAATACAGCCACTGTCCTGAAGTGGAGCCACAACAGGAAGAATGTGTTTGCCCTAATTAGTGATTAAATGTATTGCCTTCTGCTACTGCTAATATAAGGGAGCTATCTTTGCCTGCAGAAAATTCACTAGAACAAATAGACCATTAGCCATTTAATCAAACTCATCTATTGTTTCCACACAGAAATCCAGAGTTTCAGCCTTGTACCAGCCTCACCAGTCATAAGATTACCAAAGACAGGCTCTGTCTTGCTCAGGTTCTGTCAGAGACCAGGAGAAAAGGTCTTGTCTACTCAAGGATCATCTACCGAGAATGTCAGGCACATGAGGCTAGAACCAGTTATCTTAAGTGTCTCTTAAATGTCGGGAGTAAAAGCCTAAGAGAAAGAGCACCTTTCAGAAATTCATGAAGAAAATAATTGCAAACAAATATTTCATCTGATATTTGGAAACAAAAAACATTTATTGAACTTCTTGTAGTGGGAGTGTGTATGTGTCATAATAATAAAAGCTGCATGCACAAGTTAGTATAGAAAGGACTCCCTGCAGTTTCCCTGATGTCCCTCTAGCCATTCCGTCTGGAGATTTCTGAAGCAAAGATAATGTGGCAGGGCACATAAAGAACAAATGCTTGCAGCCTGCACATAAGCACAGATGGAAAAAAGGATTACCAAGACTGGATTTTTTTTTTTTTCTATTTAGCAAGGATATTTCTATTATTTATTCAGGATAGTTACCTGTTATTTTTCTATAAGAACTAACCAGATCAATGGAAACTCTGAAAGAGGGGAGTTATGCTATAGTTCACATAATGAGCCCCAGAAGAAATCAGAAAGGGCATTTCCTGGAGTCTGCAGAACATTACAGACAAAGATGAAAAGAAAGATACAGGATACAGGCAGGAGCCTGAACGTCACGCAGGGAGACCTAGAGACTGCCTGAAGATGAGACAGCAGAAAGCCAGACCACAAAGGGTGCAGACAGCACTTCCCAAGGACCAGAAAGGACTTCCCAAGGACCAGAGGTAACTGAGAAGATGTTTCTGATACTCGGTAATCTTGGTCAATTACAGAAAAAGGCCAGAAGTAGGAACTTGCCTTCAATTACATGGTGGCAAAAGGCGAATTTTCATCCACTTACTTTCAAGTATTTGTGGTTTATGTTCAAATAAAATCTGGTTTGGTATTTTTTTGAGTTGGGTGTATTTAAAAACCTTCTGTCTTCTTGGGGAATAAAGACAAGTTCTAGAAACTTCGGTCTCAAAGATATGCTGCTGACTTAGGGTCCTATCACAACATATGAGTTATTTTTCCTACATTCATAGTAATCTGGAAGATATTAATGATGGCATAGGGCCCATTGTTCAGCACTGTAACAGAAATTTTCCCAGATTATGACTTTGCATCAAAGCATGACTCTACATCCTTACATGCTGAGTACAGTACTGTTATTAATTCATTAATTTGTATAGGTCTGAAAGTATCTAGCAATTTGCATAGTTGTTCAGAAAATCCAGCAGCATAATTGCCTTGCATACAACCATTTATTTCCATTTATTCTTATTTTCACAAGTGCAAGGTAACAATTTCAGTGTCTGCTTCAAAAAACAAAATCAATTTCGAGAAAAATATTAGGCTTGTACACTTCCTCCCCGCCCCCCCCGATTAGACCTTACATGAAAGATGTCATTTGACTCACTCCAGAATAGGTCTGTTAAACATCTGGATTCATCACCACTGCTGCAACATTCTTCTGCACAAGAGGAGAAACTAGAACTTGTGTCTCTAACACTCCTATATTTTCCCAACAGCTTCTCATTCCAGCAATTTTGGAATTTTTGGAAAAAAGACCGTAAGCTTGACAGGTGAAAATTCTCAAGGAAATATCATAAAGCAATATATTGCCAAAGAATGAGTGAAACTTACAGGAAATTTTATGTCAGTGTTTTTACAATTGTGAAAAAAATCATGAAGAGCAATAAATGTTTTTACTTACAGGGGATACCAGCAAGTATTCTAAGATTGGTGAAACATACTTATTTCATTTTATAAATAAAGCAATTTTTTTTTCCTCCTTTTTTCTGTCTAATGTCTAAGAATCTCCCTCCAGAAAGCCATTAAACATCACACACCTATTTATGTCAGAGCTTCTTCTGGAAGACAGATGTCCTAATTTCATCTGCTGTGTTGAAAAGTTGGAGACCAAATATAAGAGCCACCAAACTGACATACGATTGTATATAATAATTTTTATAGTTACAATTTTGACAAGAGTCTTTTTATTTTCATTTAGGCATTCCAACATGGATTAAAATTAATGATGTGAACATTAAAGTCTTTGAAACGAATGTGTCTGGAAGCAGATGTATTACTGATGAATACAAATAAAACTATTTTTCATAGGACTTCCCATCTGGAGAAGACAATTACTGCATGTCCTATATTATATCATCATCTACCATAGGCAGAATTTGCAACAAGGTAGAGACACTATTAGCTCTTAACATTTCTTTGAGTGCATTACGATTTAAGAATCAGTTATGTCCCAATCCTGAAAATTCCTGCACTTATATGACATGCACAGAGAGTTACATTGAAATCTATGAATACCATAAAAATCACTCCCCAAATTAAGAATCTTTAATTTTCATCTCTGGAGTTGTGAAATTCAAATGACAATTCAGAATGTAAAGAAGCTACATTTACTAAACACCTCAGTAGTTTATCTTGTTCATGTCACTAAGCCACAGCAGACTTAACTAAAGCATTCTACTCTAACAGACAGAGCAGACCAAACTGAGGTACTGCAGAGAATTATACAGATATGCCTTAATGTTGCTTAGTTTCACTGGAAAGCAAATCAGGTATAGAGTTCTGCATTATCAGGATTGATAAATTCCTCTTGATTTATTAATTTTTATTATAAAATAATCTTTGGTTTGGGTTTTGTTGGTTGTTTTGTTGTTTTTTTTTTTTTTAATTTCCTGCAAAAAACGTCATGGATATGCAGATAAAAAATTTCTTATCACCTGAACTAACTTCTTGTGGCGATATTATCACACCGATGGCAAACTACTGAAGATGGAAGGTTATACATTGCTGAATTAGATTTTCTACTCCAGTTCAGTGGACTGGATATTCAGGTGGTGTAAATTCGTGTAGTTTTAGTAAAGCTAATGGTCAAATGTCTATTATTTGAAACATTTGAAGATGCTACCTGAGTTTTGTATCCTTCTTCTCTTGAAACCCACCTATAAGTTTCCCCCCAAGACACCTCAGGGTTTGGATCAATGTGTTTCCAAGATACAGCTCTGGTATAACCCCATTGCTTGGCCTTGGTTGCTGAGAAAGTGGCTAAGCCATGAGACAAAGTCATGTGATAAAGTCTGTAGAAAGATAAAATGTAAAATTACAGACAGAAAAAGAATTGTTGAGACAAGTATTGCTAGTAGCTCTGGATTCAAGATGGGAAATATCAACATGAAAAGGTTTAAAATCCTAAAATAAAAAAAAATCATGGAGTCTAATAGGGGGTTGTCAGACCATCAGGTTGAGTTGCTGTTCCATTGTTGATGGAGGCTGGGAAAGATGACTGAGAATTCAGTATAGGAAGCTATGGAGGTGAACTGCTCTTTCCACGAGGTGCTTGCAGGCCAGCCAAAACCTTCAGGGTGATAAGCACATGGATCCTAACAGCTCATTAAATCTCAACGATCTTCTGTGTGTTTTAGTCAATATGTAATTGCTGTATGCATTAAACCGAGTATATCCTGCCGGCAGATTCTCCTTACACACAGCTAAAGATTTCCAAACACATTCACTTAAAAGAATAATAGCAAAAGATTTTACCATTTTAATATTTATTTACCCATATTTAATTTTATTACCCATATTTAATTCTGGGTAATTCTGAAATCAAGCTGATTTCTTTCTTTTCCTTCCTTCTTTGCTCCTTTTCTCCCTCCCTCCCGTGCTCTCTTCCTCCTTCCCTTCCTTTCTCTCCTCCTCTTTCTCTCTATTCCTGTCTCTCCTTCTCTCTCTCCTAAAACACCAGGATATCAATATGGTGTTAAATCTGCTGTTAGTGGTTATTTCAGTGGAATTACAGGTAATTATTGTAGGACAAGATATTTGCTTTGTGATTTTCCTACGTTTTATGGGTCCTTGGTCCCTTTTACTTTGCTGTACCAAGCAAAGGCTCTGTATCATTTCCCTCTTTGTCTGGTGTTTGGGTTAATAATGTGTGATGTCTCAGTCAATAGAAAATTATTTTCTAGTCCCTTAGCATTTAAGTGTTTTGTATTTGCAGTACATTAAACTTCACGCCCTCAACTTTAGCATCTAGTCTGAAGCCAAAATCACTCTGATGACTATAAAGCACAATACTGCATTAGTAGATTTACTCTCTGCTCCTGTTGCTGTTGCTAATAGTCTAAAACTGATATGGAAGAAATCTTTATTTCTAGGGGAAATAAAGAACTAACCAGAAACTCCCAAAGTCTGATATAGAAATAGCAGTGCTGTCTTGAGAAATGTTGTCATCTGACCAATGCTACAATAATAAGCATATTGTAATGGTCCCTTGAAGGATACAGGATGTCCCTGAAAGAATGGTAGGTTTACTAATTCCTCTGAATACTTCCCAATTAATAGTTTAATTTTGCCTTTAATGGACCTGAAGAGTCACCATAAAGATTCCAATGAAAGATGAGGCACAAATACTATATAATAAGAAATCCTATCCCAAATTTTATTCACGTGTTGGATCTGCACATGGAAAGTGTAGATTTAAAAAAAAATACACTTCCTTTTAAAATACAGAGTAATGGGATATGTTATCTGTTCCACAGCTAACAGAAAACTACTCAATTAAAAGAGGTATGAAGATTGTAAGAGGAGGAACATGATAGTTAACTAGCAAATGAGACTAATAAACTATCCATTGAAATTGCCCATTTCTGCACATGAGCTCTTTTCCTTTGTTTTTTGTTATTTTAAGACTTATCTCTGATGAAAGGGGTGGAAAACATGTAACCAGAGAGAGCTGTTTCATCTGGCTTTGGTTTCCTGTGTGGGTTGCAACCTACTAGGTTACAATGTCTGAGTAAAGATTTATATGTGTGCATGTGTCAGAGAAAATGCGTCAGCCAATTTTACACATAGCCTCAGGACAGGTCCTATCCCAACTACTTACTCCTTGAGATCTGTTCTGTCTGGAAGGTTTGTTTTTTTTTTTTTGTGGACACTATTTAAAGTGAGGTTGCATAGTGATCTAACTGTTAAACTATAAACTTAGAAATGAAGAACATCTAAACTTCTTCCAGGTTTTCTATGACTTACATGATCTCACACCTTTTTCAGACACATTTTCTTTCATTTTCTCTGAAATTTGTTCCTCTTCTCTGCCATTCCTTTGTTGTCCTCTTCCTGGATCCCTTCTGATTAGGCATACCAGCCTCGAGTTTTCTCCGTCAAGTTGCAATCTTCACTATCACTTTCCAGGAGTCATCCACTTTTTCAGTTCTTTCAACCACTCCCAAAGTTTCCATTTCACCTCTATTCTTTCCCACCTTGGAGACTTTAGTAATTTATGACTATTCCTGCACTCTGATTCTTTGCTGCCTTTTAGCCTAACCAACTAATGTCTTTCTCTGTTTCATGCTACACAGGTTTGTGCCCAAGGTTTTTCTTAAATCTTGATTTGAGCTTCTAATGGAAAATTCATATTAACTTACACACTGTTTGTGATTAAGCTTACCTGGTACTTATATTGGATGATCGTGTTTATCCATAAAGGGCGAACTGTGTATGGGAGAAAGTCAATTTGACAAATTGCTGCTATTCACTTCCACTCTGTCTCCTGCTACATCCCTGTTCCATATTGATTCTTTGCTCACAGGTCAATTTCTTCACATGCTTCTTACTCTGTAGTAGTTTTATGCCACCTCTCTCTACCCAGAGGTCTTACTGCCTCTCAGCTGTGCTTTCAAAGATTAAGACCTCCTTTAAAAAAAAAGCCAAGAGGAAATAATGGATAAACTAGGCACAACAAGATCTGTGAGAACTGGCTATCGTAAGTAGGTTAGTGAACTTATAAATGCCATTGTAGCTGATGATTTAATTTTGGCTTCCTCCTTCTCTGTTTTGACTCATGTACTGGCTTGCTAATACTCCCATCAAAATAGTATAGACAAGAACAGCGAGGACTTCCGACGTGAAATTGATAGGAAGTTTTTTTCTGGAGGGAAGTAATATTAACAACTTTTGAAACGGATCATAAATATGTAGATAGTCATATCAGTGTACTTCAATTTTTCAGTAGCTTTTAACAAAATATTATTTCAGACCTTCACCAGAGGCTTCTAAAGAAACTGTGAGCAACTATGAAGCAAGGCTTTTTGTAGGTCAGTGAGTGGTTAAAAAAATCAGAAATAAAGAATAGAAGTTTACGTTCAATTTTTACAACAGGCAAAGGCTTCTGGTAGGATACGATAGGCACTGAGACATAGGTCATTTAACAGATGTTATAGAATCCTCAGTAAATGGTCCAGAAAAGGAGGTAAATATTGATGGGATAAATTTTACAGATGATACAAATTTAGTGTTTTTTCTACTAACCTTAGGGGGAAATTTTAAGAATAGCATTTTCCACTGTTGTAAGTTATTTTATTTTGTGAAAACTGCAGAAACATTTACTGAAAATGTGAACCTAACAAGAACAGTCAATTCTTTGGATAAACACAAAGCACTCTAACTTCTACACATGTGTATTTGAAAACAAAATTGTGCCTCATTTTGGTACACTAAGCTTCAAGATTAAGGATAAACAAGTTCTTCTCAAACTTCTTGCTGAAAAGAGCACTTGAAAATTTATTGGAATTGAGTTTAGAAAAGTGTCAAAAATGCATTAAGTGGCAACCTCTCTCCCACTCACCTCTGGTTTCAACTTTAAGACTTACCCCATACTTTTTCTTGAAAAATATTAAAGTACTATGATTTCTTGCCATGCATAAATCCTAAAATGAGCAACAAAGCTGATAGTCTGTTAGGTTTACATTGTTAAAAAATGCCAAGGCTGCAGCTGTGCCACTTTTGATCTGTTTATATAAGGTATAAGTGGAGCTACCCTAGAAGTAACTGTACAAGAGAAGCCAGCTCTGGAACAAGCAACTTTCTGCACAGCTGCACCTTGCCTAAGCAGTTCTGCTTAGAGGCTTAATAGTCAGCCTCTGAATGCCTACGTGTTAACATTGTTACTGTGATTTTAGGAACCATAGACCAGTGTTGCTATGTCCCACATAGCTATCTATCTCAGGTAGCTCAAAGTCAAATTGAGAATTTCTTACATGGCACAACACTGTGCTACATAAAAATGTTTACAGAGTCCTCACACTCTGCTGAAAAAACTGTCTTCATAGCTAGTTGTCTTCTTACTGGCCCGTAAAATGCAGCTCTGGTTCCTAAACAGGGTTTCTGGAAGTTACTGCAGTCATAATTTACCTGAAGTATTGAATGGAAAATGACTGGGCATGACTGAAAACTAGTAATTGAGATCCTCTTTATTAGGTGGCAGTTAAAGCTTATTTTCTTCTTCTTCTGTTCTTTTTTTTAATGAAATAATAATAATAGAAGTGGGGAAGTTCAATGGTATAAGCACTTTGCACTATCCCTCTGCCTCAGAATGACATGCATGCAGAAAATGCCCACCGGAGTGGCCCCATCCTCTCCACCGGAGAGAAAGCCTCGTTAGGCTGACATTGTACATGGGACCAGATGGCAGGGTACAAGTGGAAGACTACAGGTCCTTAGAATTGAATGACAGGTTTTATTCCCAGTGCCACAGTAGTTAAAGAGAGTTTTCAAAGTTCAATAAGCAG
Source organism: Theristicus caerulescens (assembly GCA_020745775.1). Taxonomy (NCBI): domain Eukaryota; kingdom Metazoa; phylum Chordata; class Aves; order Pelecaniformes; family Threskiornithidae; genus Theristicus; species Theristicus caerulescens. Next base: position 119,298,781 of record CM036559.1, on the reverse strand, counting down.
AAGTCACATAACTTGTGACCTCATCTAGCCAATTAGGAGAGAAAACCCTTAAGGGTAATAAGCTTGGCCAGATAAATGTAGTCTTCCAGGGCTAATGAGGATCATATTGTATAAATTGACAGCATTTCCTTCTTTTAATTAAAAAAGAATAAACATATGGTAAGTTTTGTCCCCATTTTTTGTTATGAGACATTTCAGCAATATAACATACAAGTTTATGATAACAGATGAAGGAAAAAGCAATGCTCTTCACTGGGCATATAGCCTTCCTGGCATCTGTCAATGCTCTATAGATGCAAAATCACACACAAAAACAATTTCTGTATCATGCAAAACATTCTTTATATAATCAGGAAAAAAATCAGAAGTAGTTACATTATTTATACGAATGACAGGGAAAATCAGGTGTATGCTATTTTAATGACAGGTTAATAGCATGTTAAAGGGCTGGAAGGGAATCTTCATATAATATGAAATAATCAGAAATAATCAGAATAACAATTAAGGTTTACATAATGTTTAGCAGCTCGCTTTGCAGATCTATAATGTATATTTTAAATAGAACTTTTAAAATATGAATGATTCTTTAATACAAAACAGAATTTCACGTATGATTATACAAGAAATTCCAGTATATGCTGTCTCCAGAATTTGTACCATTAACTTTAAAGAAAAGATCTATAGAATAAAGCAAGATGTAATCAAAGTAACCTGAGCCCCTGATCTATTCCTCGTAAATAAGTTGTCTCCTTCCACCAAGGTTTATATAACTTTCAGAATTTGTCCTGTAGCTTTTGTGGCGGGTCAGTGTTTATCTTAATTGAAAGTATACTTATCAATACTGAATAATAACAACATCTTCTTCAGTCTCCTGTCTTCACTTTTAGTGATCATTAACACTTCAAAATTATTAAGATTTAGAAATAAAGCTATAATCCAAATCTCAAAACCAAGTGATTTATGTATGCTTAGTTAAGTATAATGTGTGAAGCACCCTGCAAAGACATGCTATTAAAAATCATTTTAGTAAACAATATCTTTAAAGTCAGCTAAAGGCTAAGCTAAACAAATTTGAAGGTTTTAAAACTCAAAGCTGTCTGTATTATAGATATGACACTTAAAACAATTTGCAGTGAATGTAATGTATTCTCTGCCTCTTGGGGTCTTGAGATCAATATGAGATAGGGTCTTTTTTTTGAAGATATGTTTTAGGAAGACCATAAATGTCAGGCTCTTCACAATGTGAAATTGCCTGAGTTTTCTCTGTACAAGCATGTGTGTAGAAATCTACGTGTCTTTCTGGCCTTGTATCTGCTATTCTGGAAGAAGTGATAGAAGATCCTTTATGGAGGCTCTATGCACTGAAGAGATAATTATATTTACATATATGCTGTGGGATTCAGTTGCAAACGTTTAGTCCCATTGTGCTGTTTGAAGTACCCTAAGGCACTTTGTTGGAATTGGCAAATGTAAGACACATTGCTGGAAGGTCTGGAGATGCAGCCGAAGACTAGATAGAACACTGAACTGTACCTAAAATGAATTTTAGGTAAGGGAATCCTACTAATGGGGTGGGGTTCAGTTCAAGACAAACACTGCTGGTGGATTAAAAAAAAAGCCCTACATCTCAAGCCTTTTATTTTTGTTCTTTATGTGAGTACTTCAGACTTAAATATTGCTCATGTCAAAAACTATAACATTAATCCAGAAATGAAACACTTGCCAGTAACATTTCTTGGAGGGAAAAAAAAAAAAAAGCTTTTCAAGTTCCTAAATTAAAAGAATTAAGAAGGTGATGACCTATGTATGAAACATTTGAAAGTGTATTAAATTGACACTATGAATGTATGATTGCATCATTTCAATACATAAACACTATATGTGAAGAAAAAAAAAAAAAGGAAAATCACAAGCAGATGAGACAAAATATCAAGTAAGACCTATGGCCATTGGGAGGAAAACTGTGACAATTGATAATACAATTTTCCTAGCTTATTATGCAATAATTATGGGAAGAAATGTATTATGCTAAAGACGGCAAATGAGAAAAAAAGGGGAAGGGAAGGGAAGGGAAGGGAAGGGAAGGGAAGGGAAGGGAAGGGAAGGCAAGGCAAGGCAAGGCAAGGCAAGGCAAGGCAAGGCAAGGCAAGGCAAGGCAAGGCAAGGCAAGGCAAGGCAAGGCAGCAAACTGTGGTTCAGAGGCTAAGATTTTTCATACTTCACTTTAATGCAATGAAAAATTACAAATTACTTGTATAGATCAGGCTATTACCAGATGCAAAGACTAAGCAGCAGCCCAGAAGCAGAAAATTGACACCAAATTGACATTGTAGGGGAATCAGTGAAGTGCCGACAAGCCTTCTTTGGAATTTTACAGAAGAAAAAGAGAAATGGCAACTTAGTATGATAGATTCATCTTAACACTGCCAAAGCGGTGTAATTTACAACCCAGATTTCAGGGAGCAGTGCATGAGCCATGCAAGCAGGAAGTATATAAAACCTAGAAGCCTCTACTTTTGACTAAAATTAGTGAATGCAAGAATGAGGGATCTATTACCTGGAACAAATAATTCAGTTAGTTACACAAGTAAAGTAACAATACCTAGAACAGGTGATTTACCCCTGAGCAAGCGTGCGGAAAATTCTTAAGAATCCTTGGATATCTGAAGATCTGGATTCTTTCCTCATATTACATGGTGATTTTCCCACTCTACTCTGCACTGGTGCAGCCTCATCTTGAGTACTGTGCCCAGTTTTGGGCGCCACAGTATAAAAAGGATACAAAGCTACGAGAGAGTGTCCAGAGGAGAGCCACAAAGATGGTGATGGGTTTAGAGGGGAAGCCGTATGAGGAGCAGCTGAAGTCACTTGGTCTGTTCAGCTTGGAGAAGAGGAGACTGAGGGGAGACCTCATCGCAGTCTACAGCTTCCTCACAAGGGAAGGAGGAGGGGCAGGCGCTGATCTCTTCTCCCTGATGACCAACAATAGAACCCGAGGGAACGGCAGGAAGATATGCCAGAGGAGGTTTAGGTTGGATATTAGGAAAAGGTTCTTCACCCAAAGGGTGGTGGAACAGGCTCCCCCGGGAGGTAGTCATGGCGCCAAGCCTGGCAACATTCAAGAAGCATTTGGACAATGCCCTCAGACCTATGGCATGATTTTTGGTGTTGTCCTATGCAGGGGCAGGAGTTGGACTCGATGATCCTTGTGGGTCCCTTCCAATTCCGGACATTCTATGATTCTATGATTCTACACACGGGTGAATAAATAAAGCAATTCACCCTGTACATCACCTGCCTCATGAAGTACTGCAATTATTACTCTCCTGCTTGTTTAAACCCTTAGCTATTCTCACAGCTTTATTCAAACCATTCTGTCAAGATTGTTCTTGTTAAAATTTCACATTGAGAATTTTTAGAGTTTTCTTATTATCCTTCTTTCTTTTTTCTTCTTTTTCCTTCAGAAGACAAATAATTAGTTTACCCTTTTGACTATCATCATACGTTCTACCTACTGATATTGTTGAGATATCACTGTGTTTATTGTATTTGGATGTTTGTAGACTTCTCATGATTCCTTATTAGATCTTGCTTTCCATTTCCTGGCCCTGTAATCAGTCATAGTATTTTCTTGTCAGAAGTATTTATCTGTCTATCTTACTTTTCAGTAATAAGATCCCAGAGCTCACATCTATATAAAAAATAACAACTATAATGACCTGGAATGTAGACCTAAAACTCAGCCTTCTCACTGAGGAGTCCCTACAGAAGAAAAGTCAGCATTTCTATGTACTGCCAGCTTGGTTTTGCATTAGGCAGAAGTAAATGTTGTAACTTTTTTATATTAATTTCCTGACTCATTCAAAATAACAAGAAACTCTCTCTCTCTCTCGCCACTGTCTCAATTTGCACCAGATGCCATTGTTCACCATTGTGAATTTGTTTTTTAGACATGCCAAGCTGCTGTCTAATATAGATGGCCGCTCTCCATACCCTTAACGTGAGTTTGTTCTCTCTCTGCCCAAGTCTTCAATTCCTCCTTGAAGTTGGTGAGAGATTGCTCCTAGGTATTCAAACTAAATATAGAAATACATTCAGATTAGCTTGCTGACCAAATATGTTTGCCATATATCTGGGTTTATCATTACAGGTTTTGAGCACAAATTTTCCTGTTACTTTTTCCATTTCTCTGACCATCTTTATAACTCTATGCTCAGTTCTTTCAATAATAAGTCAAATCACTACTATATCAAGGTGTTTCATGTTTATATTTCTTGTTCCTTACTCACGTCAGTAAGTTCTGTAGATAATTAATTTTCTGGCTTTAATCCTATACTGAACGCCTAAGCAGCAGAAGTTTTACTCTATGTTCATGTTAGACTTTCTGAATGCAAATGCAACATTGCACCAGCATAACAGTTTCAAGAGGTACTTCACATTCTTGCATTACAGTATAGAGGTTATCCCATATCCTGTAGCACATGCAGGCTATTCATGTGCTTTCTTAAAATCTGTAAAAAATTAAATATATAGATGAAGCGTATTCCACCATAACTGTAATCTATAACTAACCTATTTTTCCTAAACAAAATTGATTTTCTCTCACTATACTCTCTTCATAAATGGCAATATGTATATATTAAATATTACATTTGATAGGCTGTAATAAGGAAGGAGATACCGCACTATCATGCGCATTACATTCCCTTTTTCCAGAATGGGGCATGCTATTTCTTTGTTTTGTTGTGTACTTTTAATTCTTTATATGAATGAAACAATTTTGCACAGTGTCTAAGTGAATCATCCATTCTTTACTAATTCACCATTACAATGCCTCATGCTTTGTTGCTTTGGGCTTGTCTCCTAAATCTCTTCAAAATTTGCATCTTCAGACAGTTCATGTAGCTGAAAATTGTATACTTGAAGTGTTGTAATGCTTGTCCATCTAATGTCATATAATTTGGGGAAGGAAGGGGTGGGGGACTGTGTGAGAAAGAGAAGTAATTATAGCAGAGCAAAGAATACTGAATTAAAGCCTACCTGATGACTAGGAGAAAGAGCAGAAGGAACATGGTGGGAAAGGAGAAGAGGAAACACATGTAAAAACCAGCTCAGTCACCACAGCTCCAGGAACTGGGGTAGCAAGGATGGAGAGCAGAGTGGGGAGAGTAGGATTGCTGCAGTTGTTTCACAAACCAGTTGTAGCTTTGGTGATTAGTTTAATCAAACCAGCCTTGATTTCTTTTTTATCCAGCTCAGATTTGCTATAGAGTTTCTAAATGATTATTTTGTGGTCAAAGCATTTTCATTTTTTATTTATTATTAGATTGTTTGGTATCTTGCAATAATGCTCTTTTAAAATGCTCGCTCCCAGAATAGTAATACTTCTGTCTGGATGTATGTTTTCTATCAAGTCAAATAAAATTGTCTTTGAAAATTGTGTTTTACCAGACGCTTGGCTATACTTCTGGCTTTATTATATTTCTCACAACAGAATAATTAAAGGTATAGTTTTGTTCTTAGTTATTAAGTGCTGAAACTATTCCATATTTCTGGTCCCTTTTCCACAAATTTGACTATTTGATCATATTACCCTTTGTATTTTTCCAGAATTTATTTGAGAGTTTTTAAAATAATGCTTACTTTTGTGTTTGTGTTGCAGGAAGGATGTTACAGAATAGTCAGTTGTAAGATGCCACATGGTCACTGTTCTTCAAATTCTCTAACCTGTGAGATCCAGCAATGTCCTAGCTTAACTCTTAAAGTCATGAGAGCACATAGTTCCTCTCATGTGCTGAAATAATTACTTTCATGTAGCATTCCTATTGCATTGATAGAAAAATAACAAGAAAGCAAGTGAGAAGTGAAATCATTGCTGGTTAATTCACTGAACTCATTGATTGAATAATCAGGTTGATTGCAGGTGAAATGCATGAAAATCCTCTCAAGTTCATAATGCCAGTTCTCCTCATGCTGTGTAAGAAAAAAAATACTACTCACTAACAAATTGTCAGATGAAGAAAAATTAGCTGACTTCATAAAAGAGAAATTGTATTTGATGCCAAAAATGTATATTGGCACATGCTATGGGAAAAGACAAAGAAAGTACCTCACCACATCTGGCATGCCAGCAGGCAGATACATTTTGAAAATGCTAGTAGGGAATAAACCTGCAGCAGAAAAATCAGTGGCAAAGCATACTAATAGAAACTGCAGGTTTCAATGTCATTCTGGTGCATGGATGCAGACACAGCATTGTCAATTCTGTGGGAGACCATGAACGCAACTCATCTCTCTGCTAAAATGGAGCCAGGAGATAAAGATGAAATTCTATGAAAAGATGACTGACGCAGGATCAGACAGGGTGTGATGGCAGGTCACCCAAAAGCTACAGTCTGACTCTTAGAATGCAAAGCTGTATATACCATGCATAGATCTATGTGTTTTAGAGAATAAAAAACCTTATCAAATCTCTGTTCACTACTGCTGGTGCATTTCCAATGTGTGAAAAGCCTTGGAGAAAGATAGAAATGACCTTAATTGCTTCAACATGTTATCTTCATCACCTGTCACCTTCAAATACTTGGTTATGAATAAAGAAAGAGTCATACAAAATAATGGGAGTGAGAAGGCTTGTGCATTTTCCTCAAAAAGGAAAACAAGAAATAACTTAAGTCATGATCATTGTTGCCATTAGAATGAATATGCCCAAACAGAAAGCAAGTGTTTGCAATAGTGCTTGCATGTATAAAGTTTTATCAGTATGCTTAAAGTCACAGAGCTGCTTTGGAGGACAGTGTTTTTAGAAATATATTATATACAGTTCCAAAATGCCTTCGTTGAATTTGCACTGCTACAGTTTTGATGTGTGTAACAAGAAAAGGATGGAGATAAACATACTTGACTTGTCTAAACATTATAGCATAAAAATGGCAACTGCATAAGAAAGAGATCTTCAACCTGATGGTAGCATAGAATGAAAAAACCTCAGTCAACTCAGTTATGTTCAATTTTCAAAGCAAGGACCACAAAGGACCTGAGAACAAACTACGTAAAAGAAATTTTCAGCTGCTCATATTCATCATCTTGTCAGTACTTCCAGACAGCAGAAGAGAAGACATATATGCCTCTCAAGAACACAGCAATAGCAACTGGAACTTTAAAAGAGGTAAAGTAATGTCAAGAAACAGAAAACGTTATAAAAAAACGTTTTGAAGTACTTCATTTTAACCAGAAAGCCAGAGCTGCTGTAACAATCCACTGGTATGAGTGTTGTGGTTTAACCCTGGTGGGCAGCTAAGCAGCATCCTGTCCCCTGCAGGATGGGGGAGAGAATCGGAAGGGTAAAAGTGGGAAAGCTTGCGGGTTGAGATAAAGACAGTTTAACAGGTAAATCAAAAGCTGCACATGCAAACAAAGCAAAAGAAGGAATTCATTCACCGCTTCCCATTGGCAGGCAGGTGTTCAGCCATCTCCAGGAAAGCAGGGCTCCATCACATGTAACAGTTACTTGGGAAGACAAACACCATCACTCTGAATGTCCCCCTCTTCCTCCTTCTTCCCCCCAGTTTTATATGCTGAGCATGACGTCATATGGTATGGAATATCCCTTTGGTCATTTGGGGTCAGCTGTCCCAGCTGTGTCCCCTCCCAGCTTCTTGTGTACCCCCAGCCTACTCGCTGGTAGGGCAGTCTGAGTAGCAGAGAAGACCTTGACTCTGTGTAAGCAATGCTTAGCACTAATGAAAACATCCCTGTATTATTAACACTGCTTTCTACAAATCCAAAACATAGGCCCATACTAGCTACTATGAAGACAATGAAGATAGCGTCTATGAAGACGCTATCCCAACCAAAACCAGTATAATGGGCGAGGACAAAAATGAAGATCTGGTGAGCCAATGTCATGTGAATGAGAAAATGCAGACCACACGGTAAAAGACAATGAAAATTCTCAGCATCCTTTACAGATGTTGAAAAAAAAGATTTTTTTTTTGAAAATACAGCTTATAGACTGCTATTCATACACTATCAATACAATCATTACAGAAAAAGAATACTGTGTTTCGTCAAATAAGATGCTATTTTCTGGCATAATTAAATCACTGATCCTTTCTGACATTTTTATCTTTAAAGGTCTCCATCTATTGCCTCCTGAAGAAAGGAGAGTAATTTCATCGTTCTCCTGTTCTTATGATATTCGGCATAGCAAGATCTGGGTCCTAAAAAACCTTATTTAAACTAGAACCCTTAACGTCATATTAGAAATTTTATTGGTTTTCTTTCCTCATTAAATATTTATATTCAGAGCACATGCAATGTGCCAATAGAAATTAGTACAAAAATACAGTTGCCATGTTTTCTTAGAAAATATAACCGGAGCATGAAAACGTTGTGATACTCTTTGATCAGGTGATAAAACAACTTGATAAAAGCAATTACACACTTCAAATATTTCAAAGTTTTTGACATGGCATTATATAATACCTTATTCTGAGAAGGCATGCAATGTGTATAATCAATTAGTCATATTCTTTAGTTAGGCAAAACCTGATGTATTCAAAGGCAGCAAATGGAGTGTGAAGGGGAAGAAATCACTGCTAGAGTTTATGATAGCTGAGAGCACTGAGAATTCTTCAGGATCTGATACTACTCAATGTTTTAATCAATAATCATATTGTGTGTATCTAGATGATCATGTAAGATCTTTGCTAGTATGTTGTATAGGTCAATGGAAGCACTAAACAACAAGGAGAAGAAGGTGTTGTTACACAATGTTCCAAATCTTCTGGGTACAAGGTCATAATTCAGCAAAATGTGTTTCAGTACAGCATTCGTAGTGCAGGTTGTTACACATGGGAAGCGGTGCAGACTTCAGCAGCAGAATGAGAGATTTCTTCCTGGAAAGCAGAGACTTGAGAAAAAGCTTAACTATTATCAGAGAGAACAGTGCCAATGTGGAAGCTCAGTATAATGCTTGGTGGATGTTGTCACTGGATGCATAAAGGAATATCAAGAAGGGAACCAAATAACCTCTGTACACAGTATTCATAAGAATTTGAAGAATTCTTCATCCTGTTCAATATCTGCACTTCATGGAAGACATGAATTTGATGAAGAGAATTCAGAGGACTCCAAAAATGACCCAGAGGTACTAGAAACCAATTCTTGAAGTGGGGTGCTTATGGAATTCGATCTACTAGTTTATTGAAGAAAAAATGTAGTTACTTGATCATGCTGCATAGGTACTTAACCACAGAAATGTTATTTGATAGAAAAGGATGTCTTAATCTTGCAGATGAAGGCCTGAGAAGATCCAGTGCCTGGAAACTGAAGTTAGACTTATTCAGCCTTGAAATAAGATGCAGTAAGATGCATTGGTGAAACTAATTAACCATTGGAACAACCTGCCACAAGAAGCCATGGACTTGCTGTTGTTTGGAGTCTTTAAAAACAGATTAGATAGTTCTCTGAGAAACTTACTTTAATCCAGTTCCTGGAAAAAGTTCTGCAGCTGGTACAGGCAGAGCACAGGGCCAGATGGTCCTTTCAAAAGGGACTGCTGGTCCCTTCTGTTTTCAGTGTCCTTGAGCGAGAAAAATGAATCTTTTATTGCCATCTTTTTCAGAGTAGCACTCAAAGTCAGCATTTCTAGGATTAGTGAGCTGGAGTATACTCCCTTGGCAGAGCTGTGTTTCCAGTCTCATGCAGTGTGTAAACAGCAGGCAATAAAGTTGTCTGGTTGCTCCCAGAAGACCGTGTTTCGCCTGCAGAACCTACATATTGGGGGATGATGCAAAAAAAAGAGATAATTTGATTCCGAAGTCAAGGCTTATGCTGGGAGAAAAAACAACTTCTACTTTAAAAAAAAAAAAACCCAAACTTTTAGATTGGCACTTATTTTATGCAGAATACATTGAGTCGCTGCACTGTGGAACTCTAACAAAACCATTTTTCCAAGTGGAAACATATTTTGACTGATTGTGTTTACATGTGTTTCAGTTTCTGGAGAGTTTTTGTTTACAATTTATTGTATACCAAAGAAGCCACAACAAATTTAGTTAGAGGTTATAAATCTCAAATATGCAAATACTCCAATATTTATTGACTATTGTTCCAATTATTATTAATTATGATATTCGATTTTCTATTAAACCCTCCATTTAAATTCCTTTTTTTTTGTTTATATATTGAATTGCCATGAGATAAAAGGGACTCCTGCAGTGCTTCTTCCAGGATTGTGTATGCTTTCTATCAGACTTTGTTCAGCAGAACTGTCAGCATGGTAATTAACTCAGTTGTGAATGACCCCCTGCTATTTTACTGGGATTTCTAGTAGTAAAATAAAATGAGGATGAAAAGAATAGATAAAAAACTGCTTTTGCAGCCAATAGAGAATGGGAGAGTTCTTCTCCCATGTTATTCCTTCCAGTGATAGCCTCTCTGTGGATAAACCCCATATTGAAAATTTCTGATGTCAGGCAGTGGCATCAATTGGAAGGGGTTGATATAAAGCAATACCACCTCACAGAGACACAAAATCTCCTAAACATTGCAAAGCAACCCATTGGTCTGTGATTACTTCTTTTTCCGTACTCATCAAGTGAAATTTCCTCTCTGAAGAAGCCTGAAGAACAACTGTTGATGGAAGGGTAGCAGAAATTATGTTGCTACATACTCCTGCCTTTCAAGTATTACTATTAGTACTAAATCTTTATGTGCACATGTTGCAACAATGGCCTATAGCACAAAATGAAGAATTTTTTAGAAAGCATCTCCCCCTCTGCAATGCATATCATCACATGTAGTGAATTCTAAACAATATCATCATTCTGCATTATGTTCCCTGAACTAGATTTTTCCCTTGATTCTATTGAAAACATCCCTAGGCGTTTCTTTTTTAAGTGATCTTGCATTTCTTTTGTTACATTTCTTCTGTACATGTTTAGAAACATTACCATCTTGTGAGATGCTGTGATCTGTTGGAACTCCCAACTGGAAACCTTAGGAATTCACATTTTTTCATAAAATGACAAGTTGAATAAAACATAAGTTGTTGTAGACAAGAACTAGTAAAACTTTAAAGCAAGAGAAACTACATTTCTATATCTTAATGTTACTACAAACTGATACTCTTGAAAGGTCTTACAGTCTGCAGGAGAAATTCCATCACCACTGAGTTAACAACCACTCTTCCCTCCCCCTTTGAGTCACTTAGGGTAGAGTTTCACCTGTAAACCCAATTCACCTCTCATTTACCCTACTTTTAAACTGACACAGAAATGTCCTTGGCGTTGCTACTAATTCATCCTAGAGATACATGAAATAGTTTGGGGGTTTTTTGTTTGTTTTGTTTTCCAAGGTCCTGAGGAATACAGAAGCAGCTCAGCCCACTTGTTTTTCCATTCACAAGTCTCTCAGGCAGCAAGAAATAGCAAAAAAAAAGCTGAATGTGAAAAGTAGCAACTAATTCTCACATTGCTATTCAGAAAACCTGCTAATTGCTGCACAAAGCTCAGTTGTCTCACTTTATTCTTCTGTGAAGACCTGACAGCAGATAGCAGGTTTCAGTAAATTAATTGTATTATATTAATTGGAATACTAAGACTACAACTCTTTGTATTTTTGCATTGTTTTCAGCAGTAGAAGACAAAGAAATTCAATATCATAGTCCATGCATAGCAAACAGAGACACTGGGCTATCTTTTTAACATAATTTGTTGGGGTCCATTGTACAATGGGAAGCTTAAGGATAAATCAATCCTCTCGAGCCAATATCAATCCTTGAATAAATATGATAGTAAATGTTCACATCATATGTTGCTTCAGACTCTTGTAGATAGAATTACAAGTCATCTAACACGAGGAGTAATCTTCTAACCCTAACAGTGTGACTTGGAGCTTATGCACACAGCAACGTGTAAACATTGCAAGATACTTCAATAGGACATATATTGCATTTAGTCCATAAACTATTTAGAAATAAGACATATCTCTTAACTGATCAACCACAACTTGGTTAATCACAATTATTATGGTGATTAGGTCATGGGCTTTTCACATATTTACAGATTTTCACATAAACAACTTACATCAAATAAGTCACACATTGGTTCTCAATGTCTTCCCACAGATAGTTGTCAAACTAGTGGGAAAATATTTAATGATTTATATACTGAAATGAATTTGTCCAGAATTTCTATATTTTCAGCAATCAGAAAAAGCCTAATTCCTTGAAATAAGACCTTTCTTTTTTATTATTATTTTTTAACTAAAGTTTTGATTTAGCTAATGTTTTGATTTAGCTATGGTTTTGATTTAGCGCTAAGTGTGGGACACACCTGAAGTAGTTATTTTCCTTTCTGTCTCACTTGCTGTGCCTGATGCAGTCAATGTGCATTCAGACTACTTCAGCCTATACAGAACAAGAAGGGTGTATGATCAGTTTATTCACAAAGTATGTGGGGAGAAAAGGCTCAGTCATCATCTGCCTGAGACTGTTTGAACTCCTTTCTAGTAAAACTTAAACTGCCGTTCTGTATGGCATTCTAGCAGGGACTGGTGAGATACCTTCTTGATCCTTCCTGAAGCAGTCGATCCAATTCACATAAAAAGTTACAGAATACTTACTTCTGAGAGACTGGGAGAAGCCATCACTTAAGGACTTACATTTGGAGGAATCAGAGCACAAGTCTGCCTTCCATCACCAGCTCAGAAGAATATTACACTGTCAAATGCAAAATGGCATTTCATCCATATTGAAGAGAGACTGAAGACTATCATGAGCTATGACTATCATGATAGTTAGGTTTCTCTTTTTGGAGAATTAGGTTCTGGTATGTACAAGTAAAGGAGAAATTTGAAATCCAATTTTATTGGCCATTGAATAAAACAATTTGTTTTAGAAGTACTACCTTTCCCCTTTTTTTAGATTCAAAGATTTTTTTTCAATCTCATAGGAGAAATATTGTCCTTTCTTTACTTCACAGTACTGAAATTGTTTATCTTTCGTCATTAATCTTGTAAGAGATGCTGAGGCCCAGATCTACCCTTTTAAGAAGCTATTTTACAATTATCTCAATGGAACTGAGTTACTTATGAGCTTTGACTCCTAACTTGTAACGGTAAGGGATTACTTTCCTCTTTCTAATTAAACTTTTGGTTTGTTATTAACAGGAATACTGAAAAGAGAGAATCAAGTATTTTCACTACTTTCAGAGTGAGTGGGCTAGTGAGCATATATGAAACAGTAATACCTTTTCTGAGGGTTTCTTAAAAATGTGAAAAAATTAAGAGGTTTAAGGCAGCTGACATTAATTTTGCTTTAAGCAAAATGTAGCTATTACTAGCGAAGTCTAAACATGGCTTACTGAAATGTGTGGGAGTTGATAGCCAAAGGACAAATTTCGCTTACTGCAAAAAGTATTCCTGAGCTGAATCACATCCATATTTTAATGAACTATCACATTTTCAGAAGGATATGTTTGGAGAAAGAGCCTAGTGTGCAGGAACCAGTCAGATTATAGGGAATACATATGGGGACAGGTAGGAGTTGCAGATAAATATGTAAGTGCCTTTATTTCCATTTTATTCCTCTTTGACCTGAAATAAGTAATAAAAAAACCAATGTCTGTTTATTTGTTTCTTTGTTTGCACAGGAAAAAGAAAAGGTCAAAGGACAGGCAATCACACTGCAGGATTGCACTACATGATGTCTATTCTCTTTCAGATCAATGTCAGCAGTTGGAAACAGAGTGAATAGTGCCATGACAAAGTTTTGTGGATGCTAAAGAGAAGAGCCAATTGCAAAGGGTTGCAGAACTTTGTGAGAACACTGTGAAGCATTGTGATTCTTAAGCAGTCTATGGACAAGGAAAGAAAAAGTATACACATTTAAAATAGTGCATGTAGGATAAAGAATCCTTTTTTCACATACATAGTCAGGAGCATTAAAGTGACTGTTTCCACTTATGCAGGAAACGTTGTGGTTATGAGAAAGAGTTCAATGCAAACATCATCTCAGAAGCCAAAAAGGCAAATCAAATATTCAGAATATTTAGGAAAGAATTAGGAAACTAGGAAGAGAGACTCATTCTGACATTACAGAAATCTACGGTGCATCTAGTTCTGATAACTGCATGGAAACCATGCCCCTCCAGTGCAAAAAAGGTGCATCAATACTTTAAAAGCTTCAAAGAGTGGCAATCAAAGATAGAGAACATATTTCATATAATAAGGGATTTAATAGACTCAAAACAAACAAAGGAAAAATAATATTATAGTAGTTTATAAAATTATGAGTGGCATGGAAAAGACGAAGGAGGAACAATTCTTTTCTGCTACAAGAAATGGGATGCATAAAATGAAATTATTACACAGGTTCAAAATGGAGGACAACTTTTCAAAGAATAACTGAGGTGGGATTTCCTGTTGAAGGAGACTGTACATGCTAAAAAACTCTACACTTTCAAAGGTAGCCTGGACAAACTCATGGAAGAAAATACATCAAAGGCTGTGAAATACTATTTTCAGAAATTCAGAAATTCTCAGAGCCCAGGTTACTGAAAGCTGGAGTTGTGTACATTTGCCAGGAGAATTTGAAATATTTCCTAATCTATGAAAAGCCTGCCTTCCTGTCTGCCTTCCTTCCTTCTTTCCTTCTTTCCTTTTTTCTGTTCCTGCTTTTTTTCTCCATCTTTCCTTAAGTATTTTAAATTATGACAGAACTTTGGCTATTGTCCTATGCCTGTTTAGGTCCCTAAACTTTGAGAAAGGAATTCATCAAATGCAAAAAAAAATAGTGTTACGGTTTAACCCCAGATGGCAACTAAGCACCACACAGCCGCTTGCTCACTCCCCCGCAGTGGGATGGGGGAGAGAATTGGAAGAGTAAAAGTGAGAAAAATTATGGGTTGAGATAAAGACAGTTTAATAGGCAAAGCAAAAGCCATGCACACAGCAAAGCAAAACAAGGAATTCATTCACTACTTCCCATGGGCAGGCAGGTGTTCAGCCATCTCCAGGAAAGCAGGGCTCCATGACGTGTAACAATTACTTGGGAAGACAAACGCCATCACTCCAAATGCCCGCCCCCCTTCCTTCTTCTTCCCCCAGCTTTATACGCTGAGTATGATGTCATATGGTATGGAATATCCCTTTGGTCATTTGGGGTCAGCTGTCCCAGCTGTGTCCCCTCCCAGCTTCTTGTGCACCTTCAGCCTACTCACTGGTGGGGTGGTGTGAAAAGCAGAAAAGGCCTGGACTCTGTCTAAGCCCTGCTCAGCAATAACTAAAAATTCCCTGTGTTATCAACACTGTTCTCAGCACAAATCCAAAACATAGGCCCATACTAGCTACTATGAAGAAAATTAACTCTATCCCAGCCAAAACCAGTACAAGTAGGTATTTAATGGATCACATTAATCTCTTGCTTTATTAGCTACTTAAATTATTAAGCAACATATGTACAATTCTCCTGTACAGAAGCATTGTAAGCCTGACTCTGTGAAATTAAGCTTGCCTAAATATTGCTGTTCCGGGATACTTTAGCCTCATGATCAATTTCTATAACTAAATGTCAGTAATCTGTGATTCCCACAACTTTACAGTTTTGAGAAACAGGATAGGCTGAGGATATTACATATATCTGACAGCACTGTTGATATTTCCTGTTGGTATTTCTTTCAAAACTCATGGACACATTTCATTTACTCTATATGCTTTGTAGTCCTTGAGTCCTTGCTCCATCGTCCTTGTGCACTTGCAACATACGTATGTGTTGCACAAATCTGCAATAGAAACGGTATAAAAGAAATGAGAACAAATGACAAAAATCAATATTTTTAGACCTGAACCTGCAATAATTCTACTGTGAAACTGTGTGTCATACACCAAACTGGGTGCAATTAATGACTGAAATTGATGTGGTTCAGGATTGCCACTAATTAGCTTAGTTGTAATGAAATACAAGGTTTTTTAAATGTGTATGTATGTTTGTTTAGTATCCATAAATTTTAGGAAATTCTTTGTTACACTGAAATTTTTGTTTCTATGAAGACAATCTGAATAAAATTATTCACTAAAAAAGGGATACTTTCTGAAATAAAAAATGTCACTGGGAATCAATGATAAGTAATCTGTAATAAAGTCCTGAAGAGAACACCTTCTTGGTTCCTTCTGGGTTAATATTTTTATTAATGACTCAAAAGACAACATAGTCACTGACGAAATTTTCAGGTGGCATCAAGATTGGAGGAAAAGCAAGTAACAGAAAAGTCAGGTCTGAATCAGTTCATAAGGTGGTAGTTAGCCTGTAAACAAGATGCATGTTTTGTTACAGACAAATATAGACATGCACAACTGAGTATGTAGGCCAAAGCTATAAGATTTTGAGGAACAGGTACCTAGGGAATGGAGGAAGATTAGAGGAGGCTCTGAAGTATCACATTTAGTGAATAAAAATTCAGACAAGATATTTCAGGTGGATATTTTGAACAACAGGACTACTATGGTATTTGGATATGCAATGAAGTAAACATTGAGTATCTCTAGACATTATATTTTTTCTTCATTTGGTCCTACTGTAACACTCTTGAAATCTATAGCCAGTTCTGGCACCCATCTCTGAAGGTTACTGAAAAATTGAAGAAGGCTCAGAGTAGAACCAAAATACATGTAGGATCATAAAATATGCATTCCAGTAAAATACTCAGGTAGTTCAGTCTATTATATTATCAAAGAAATGGTTATGAAAGTTATGGTCTATGAGTGTCTACACTTGCTAATAGAGAAAGAAACAGACACTTGCTAATAAAAAGCTCTTACATTTAGAACCTAACGATACATTACAGTCAAATGGCAAGAAATTGCAGCTAACTTCAAAGTGAAATAAGATGCCCATTTTTTTAAAAGTTAAGATAATTGACTATTTAAATACCTTGTCAAAAGTTGTGGTGATTCTCCATGTTTTTGAACCAGGAAATAATTTTTTTTAAGGTAAATTATCCATAGGTTTTGAACTTTGACAGGATTTAACTCAGAAAGAATCATAGAATCATAGAATCATAGAATCATAAAATATCCTGAGTTGGAAGGGACCCACAAGGATCATCGAGTCCAACTCCTGCCCCTGCATAGGACAACACCAAAAATCATGCCATAGGTCTGAGGGCATTGTCCAAATGCTTCTTGAATGTTGCCAGGCTTGGCGCCATGACTACCTCCCGGGGGAGCCTGTTCCAGTGCTCCACCACCCTCTGGGTGAAGAACCTTTTCCTAATATCCAGCCTAAACCTCCTCTGGCATATCTTCCTGCCATTCCCTCGGGTTCTATTGTTGGTCATCAGGGAGAAGAGATCAGCGCCTGCCCCTCCTCCTTCCCTTGTGAGGAAGCTGTAGACTGCGATGAGGTCTCCCCTCAGTCTCCTCTTCTCCAAGCTGAACAGACCAAGTGACTTCAGCTGCTCCTCATACGGCTTCCCCTCTAAACCCATCACCATCTTTGTGGCTCTCCTCTGGACACTCTCTCGTAGCTTTGTATCCTTTTTATACTGTGGCGCCCAAAACTGGGCACAGTACTCAAGATGAGGCCACACCAGTGCAGAGTAGAGCAGGACCATCACCTCCCTTGGCCAGCTAGCAATACAGTGCTTGATGCACCCCACAACACGGTTGGCCCTCCTGGCTGCCAGGGCACACTGTTGGCTCATGTTCCACTTGCCGTCGACCAGAACCTCTGGATCCCTCTCCATGAGGCTGCTCTCCAGCCTCTTGTTCCCCAGTCTGTATGTACATCCAGGGTTGCCCTGTCCCAGGTGCAAAATCTGGCACTTGCCCTTGTTAAACTTCATATGGCTGGTGATTACCCAGCTCTCTTATTTGTCCACATCTCTCTGCGGGGCGTCTCTGAAGGTCTGATAAGACAGAAAGGTCTGATACCATACAGTTTGGGGCAACCTCCGGTATCAATACAGGCTGGGGGATGAAGGGATTGAGAGCAGCCCTGCTGAGAAGGACTTGGGGGTACGGGTGGATGAAAAGCTGGACATGAGCTGGCAATGTGCACTCACAGCCCAGAAGGCCAAACGTATCCTGGGCAGCATCAAAAGAAGTGTGGCCAGCAGGTCGAGGGACATGATTCTGCCCCTCTACTCTGCTCTGGTGAGACCCCACCTGCAGTACTGAGTCCAGCTCTGGGATCCTCAGTGCAGGAAAGACATGGACCTGCTGGAGTTTTTAGCAGGGTCTGTTGAGATAAGACAAGGGGTAATGGTTTTAAAATAAAGAGGGTATATTTAGTCTAGATCTAAGGAAGACATTTTTTTACAATGCGGGTGGTGAAACGCTGGAACAGGTTGCCCAGAGAGGTGGTAGATGCCCCATCCCTGGAAACATTAAAGGTCAGGTTAACATTAAAGGTCAGGTCTAAGCAACCTGATGTAGTTGAAGATGTCCCTGCCCATGGCAGTGGGGTTGGACTAGATGGTCTTTGGAGGTCCCTTTCAACCCAAGCCATTCTATGATTCTATGATTCTATATTGGTATTACGACCCGGCCTGATAGTCAGGCTCGGGGAAGGTTCGAGATGATCCCAAGGGCGAAATTAAGACACAAACGAGGTCATATGCCGCCAATCAGATGTTTTATTAGGTAAATATAAAAGAGTAAAGCGATAGGAAAGGCAGGAAATATTAGGAGGAAATTAAGCAAGCAATCAGAGAGGTAAGCAAAGGATAGTCACCACCCTGGATCCAGCGGCGTCCCGTTGGTCCTCAGTCTTCAGCTCTTTGGTGGTGGAAAGGCTTCTTCTTTTAGTTCTTCAGGGGTGGAAAAGCTTCTTCTTCTTTCTGCCTTCTTTCTGCTGTCGTTGTGCTTTCTTCTTTCTGCCTTCTTTCTGCTTTCGTTGTGCTTTCTTCTTTCAGCCTCTTCTCTTTTTTTTTTTACCTTCTGGTTTCGTTATACTGTCTTTTATCCCATGTTGGAGAGGGAGTTCCCCCTCTCACCTCCATCTGGTTACCCAGAGCAACATCACGTATGCCACACCTGCACATCCAGTCACACAATATGTATTGCTGGTGGGCAAGTGGCCTGGCCCGGATATCAATTGGTGTCCCATTCTTGGTGGTGCCTGATAAGCCAAAGAATGCCCGGCTGCTTCAGCAAGTTTGCATGTTCCCTTGCAAGTTAATGGTACCTGATAAGCCAAAGAATGGCCTGCAGCTTCAGCAAGTTTGTGCATCTCTTTGCAAGATAGTGGCACTTGATAAGCCAAAGAATGGTCCGCCCTTGGGCCTTATCAGACAGAAGAGTGGTCTGCTGTCCAGTCTTATCGGATAAACACACCCAAGCAAGCTTTGAGACAATTGTTCTTAACACTTCAGACTCTTACAATTGGAGAACAGACTAGCCACAAAATCTGTTCTTCATTACATAATTCCAATTGTAAAGGTAAACTTTGACAATCAATGTAATTTATTTTTCTCATTCTAGAAACAATTTCAGTCTCTCATGATCTCCAGACAACATAGCCTGCACATTATCATACTTGATTCCCAGAAGATGGAGATCCCTTACAGACTAGAACATTGTAAGTTTGCTTAAGTCTTATACTCCACCCTGTTTTTCAAGTGTTGGACTTGTAAGTATACTACAGTGTTAAATAAATATTAGTCCTTTGTATTTATTATATATTATATCATTGGATAAATATAAATAATTAAAAAAAAAACAGTAAGCAGTATTACTTCCCAGATTTCTGTCTTAACCAGGTTAATTCAGCAGGTAATATCAGAGTTAAATAAAACCTCTGAACTTCAGGGGATAAAATCCATCATTCTGCGTAATGGGGACTATTCTGTCTCCAAAGATTATGTTGTAAAGGCATGCTCAGTTGAATGTCTGTTCTTTTAACATGCAATGATTCTGCAAAAGCAGGCTTTTATATGTGAATATTTTCTGTATATCATAGAATAAGTTTTCTTCCTGTTTAACACAGGTTTTTACAATGTAGTCACCCTGATCATATTTGAGGATTTTTCTTTTGATACTCATTCTCATGGTATTGGAGCATTTTTCTTTCGGCACTTTGAATTTCCTAAATACAAGTGTGGTTACAGTTATCTTTAAAGTTACAAGTGAAGACATTTTTGTAGCAAGATATGATATACTTTACTAAATTATGTAGGCAAATTTTGGAAGAACTGAAAAGGTTTTCACCTAACGTGTTTCAAAAAGATCCATTCAACAAGAAATCATATTATAATTTACCTGATTGTCTGTGATTTGGTTTCATTTTGTATCTATACAAAGAGTCACATTGGCTTTATACAAACTCATTCACCCATCTCAAAATTTCCTTTAGCTATATGTAAATGAGAAAGAGAAAATTACTATTTCAAGACAGCTGAAAAAAACATACTCGATACCCTTTTATATCTTTTGTTTCACATATTATTTTCTTTTTCTACATTTCCAATGTATCTCCCTTGTTCTGTTTCAATATCTCATGTAAAAATATAATAAAAATATATTAAAAAAAAATCCTGGACAATTCAATGCTAGAACATCTATTATAGGTGTTATTTTTATTATAGCACTACCCTTCCCCAAATTTCTAACTTTCTCAAATTTCTCTTTCCTGAAATACAAACACATTCACTCTTCCTAAGTATCTGCATTCTTTCACCAGCCATCTGTTAATCCACCACCAAACACCAAAAAACCCATCTGATTTGTTTTTAAAATTTTACATCCTTTCATACTGCCTTGACTTTCTCAGAGAGCTGCCAATCTTGAAAATGGTGAGATTTACCAGTGCAAGTTGTGTTTCTTAAAAAAAATATTTCAAGTTTGACAAAACTTTATAAGAAAGCAAAAAGTTGCTGTTGGTGACAATTTCATAGAACCATAGAACCATACAAGGGTAGATCATAGAATCATAGACCTTTAAAGATCATCTAGTCCACCCCCTGCCATGGACAGGGACATGTTTCACTAGATCAGATTGCTCAAAGTCCTGTCCAATCTGATCTTGAACACTTCCAATGATGGGGCATCTACAACTTCTCTGGGCAACCTGTTCCAGTGTCTCATCACCCTCATTGTAAAATATTTCTTCCTTATATCCAGTCTAAATCTACTTTCTTTCAGTTTAAAACCAGTGCCCTGTGTCCCATCACTACAGGTCTTGGTAAAAAGTCTCTCCATCTTTCTTATAAGCCCCCTTTAAGTATTGAAAGGCCACAATAAGGTCTCCCCAGAGCCTTCTCTTCTCCAGTCTGAACAGCCCCAGCTCTCTCAGCCTTTCTTCATAGGTGCTCCAGCCCCCTGATCATTTTCATGGCCCTCCTCTGGCCCTGTTCTAACACGTCCATGTCTTTCTTGTACTGGGGACCCCCAGAACTGGATGCAGTACTCCAGGGACACCACTTGTTACTGGTTTCCACTTGGACATTGAGCCACTAACTGTAACTCTTCGGACATGGCCATCCAGCCAATTCCTTATCCACCTAGCAGTCCATCCATCAAACCCATATCTCTCTAATTTAGAGGCAAGAATGTTCTGGGGGGGCATATCAAAGGCCTTACAGAAGTCTAGGTAGATGGCATCCGTAGCTCTTCCCTTGTCCACTGATGTAGTCACTTCATTGAAAAAAGCCGCTAGATTAGTCAGGCACAATTTGCCTTTGGTGGAGCCATGTTGTCTGTCTCTAACCACCTCCCTGTCTTCCATATGTTTCGACATGTCTTCCAGGAGGATTTTCTCCACGATCTTACCAGGCACTGAGGGGAGGCTGACTGGTCAGTAGTTCCTGGAGTCTTTCTTTTTACCCTTTTTAAAAATGGGTGCAGTATTCTCATTTCTTCAGTCACTGAGGACTTCACCTGACTGCCACAGCTTTTGAAATGTGATGGAGAATGGTTTGGCAACTACATCAGGCAATTTGCTCAGGACCCTGGGATGCATCTGTTCTGGTCCCACGGACTTATGCATGTGCAGGTTCCTCAGGTGCTCTCAAACTTGATCTTCTTTTGTGATGGGAGGGACCATTCCTAATGGTAGTGCACATAAGGCACATCAGACCACATTAGGCTGGACATATTAAAAACATTTTGCTTGTATTATTGACCATCTTATTGTTCTCAGCAGAAAACCATACTGATAGTTATGCCAATTAATTTGAATATTTATTTTGATTTTCACCAAACCCCCCCCAGTCATTCAAGACGTTTGCATAAACAGAAAGAAGAAAAAGCAGTAATTTCTGATAAACTTAGAAATTCAATACTGAGGTTATCTTTAAACTTTAAATATTTTTAATATGTATGATTAACATCATACAGTTTTGACTTGGTTTTATTTTACTTTGAACAGAAAAAAAAAAAATAAAAAAAAAGAAGTACCTTGACTATAAATAAGGTCTGAATACTATGCCATAAATGCAAGTTAGGGCTGGGGAACATGAACAAGTTATCCTAAGTAAGAGCACACATTAACTAATCTGCAATAAATATCCATGTTTGTGCTCCCAGCTCATGGCAAATACAAGATAATTGAATTTAGAGTATTCCTTTTCCATTAGTGGCTATGTTACATTGTATTTGCTTTGGGCTGAGTTGCATCTACATACTAAGTTACCACAGATCAGCAGATGTGTGTCAGCTTTCTACTCGCCAACAACTGGTTTATATTTAAGGCCTTTAACTGTGTTATTAGCTCTAGCAATTGAACACCTTTTAATTGAAAATGCAATTGTCATTGAAAATCAGTATCTTCAACACATTCATGCTTTTTAGTACCTATCACTGTGCAATAATTATGATGCAAAGTCAACATTTAAGTAACATTGGTTTTTTTACCTTTCTACTATATAGTGATTTATGTTTCAAAATTCCATCATGGTAATTTACTAATTATTTTCTGGGTGGTCCTCCACTACATCAATTGCCTGTTATGCTAATCAGACTTTGGGGAATATCTTTCTTTCTAGCCGTTGCCAATGTCAAAGTATTCTAGAGGGGAGATGATTAGTGATGGAGCTTCATTGGGCTTGAAATGTACTGAGGCCTGATCTCCCATTCAGGCACTAAACCTTTGAAATTTTGTTTCATGTCAGAACAGTGCATCTGCTCCTGCTCAGGGGCACGGATTGAATGAAGGATTTACAAACCCCCAGAGAAGTTCATATACTTTATCAAGCAATCCTGTCAGTTTTTCTGCAGAGTCCAACTTCTAGTTATACAATTCCTATGTTTCATCTCTCTGGTTCACCAGTGGGTAAACTAATTTCCTACCTAATGGAAGGATTTGTGACAGCTTAAATGTGACATGAGGCTAATGAATTGAACTAGGCTCATTTCAAAACTCATTCCAACAAGAAAGACTTTTTGACCTACGAATTGTTTTCACAGCTACACGTCATCTTTAAAAGCGTATTTAGCTCAGCTCAGAAAAAGACTTTGCAGTGCCATATCTGTGCCTGAAGTGACAATTTTTTTTTCTCTTCCCATCCCCCCATCCCCACTCCCACTTATATCTGGACTGCTTTTCACTGGTTTCCTTTCACACTTTGCAAATATTGTCTTCTTCTGTGCTCCAGCTGGCAGGAATTCAGCAGCTCTCAGTGTTCACGTTTGGAATCCATCCTGAGAAGATGAGGGACTGAAGGCAATGAAGGGAGAATTGGACTATTTTTCCTACATGCTTCTGCAGCTGATCCCACACGTCTCAAACTAATTCAGTTACTGATTTCTGAAAGTGTCATCGCTAGTGTTAATGACTACAGAGGTGCAAAGATAGACCATGTGAGCAAGTTTCACAATTCCAAGAGATGTCATGGGGGAAATGTTTGCACAGAGAGAAATAGCTACTAGGAAGAACTGTATGTTTGCTCTTACCAAGGTGACAGTTACTTTGCTGAGTTTAAGACTGGTGCAATAAAAGCTGGCTGTGAAATCATAATTAAGCTAAGAAAAATACAGAACAGTATTAAATATTTCTTGCCAGCTGCTCAGCTAAAGTCATGTTAGTGTATGCTTTTTCTGTAAAATCACTTACTTTCTGTTGAGAACAGACTAAAATAAACTAAAAATGCTGTTCGTGATAGAAGTCAAACTAAGGACAGGATTATGGCAAGGAGTCTCAGACTGTAATGGGTTGACCCCAGGCAGCAGCCAAGCACCCACACAGCCGCTTGTTTGCTCCCCTCTCCTAGAGGACAGGGAGAAAATTGAATGAGGGCAAGAAAACTCATGGATCGAGAGAAAGTATCAACCATCTGGATGAGGGGATTGAGTGCACCTTCAGTAAGTTTGCAGAAAACACCAAGTTGGGCAGGAGTGTTGATCTGCTGGAGGGCAGGAAGGCTCTACAGAGGGATCTGGACAGGCTGGATCAATGGGCTGAGGCCAATTGCATGAGGTTCAACAAGGTTAAGTGCTGAGTCCAGCACTTGAGTCACAACAACCCCATGCAATGCTACAGCCTTGGGGAAGAGGGGCTGGAGAGCTGCCCGGCGGAAAAGGACCTGGAGATGTTGGTTGACAGCCAGCTGAATATGAGCCAGCGGTGTGCTCAGGTGGTCAAGAAGGCCAATAGCATCTTGGCTTGTATCAGGAATAGTGTGGCCAGCAGGACCAGGGAAGTGATTGTCCCCTTGTATTCGGCACTGGTGAGGCTGCATCTCAAATATCGTGTTCAGTTTTGGGCCCCACACTACAAAAAGGACATTGAGATTCTGGAGTGTGTCCAGAGAAGGGCAATGAAGCTGGTGAAGGATCTAGAGAGCAAGTCTTATGAGAAGCAGCTAAGGGAACTCGGATTGTTTAATCTGGGGAAGAGGAGGCTGAGGGGACACCTTACTGCTCTCTACAACTACCTGAAAGGAGGTTGTAGTGAGGTGGGGGTCAGTCTTTTCTCCCAAGGAACAAGTGATAGGATGAGAGGATATGACCTCAAGTTGCACCAGGGCAGATTTAGGTTGGATATTAGGAAAAAATTCTTCACTGAAAGGGTAGGCAGGCACTGGAACAGGCTGCCCAGGGAAGTGGTTGAGTCCTCATCCCTGGAGGTATTTAAAAGACGGGTAGATTTGGTGCTTAGGGACATGGTTTAATGTTGGCCCTGGCAGTGCTAGGTAAACGGTTGGACTTAATGATCTTAAAGTTCTTTTCCAATCTAAAAGATTCTATGATTCTATGAAAGAGAGTTTAATAGGTGAAGCAAAAGCTGTGTGCACAAGTAAAGCAAAATAAGGAATTAATTTACTATTTCCCATCAGCAGGCAGATGTCTAGCCATTTCTTGGCATGCAGGGTCTCGGCACATGTGACAGCTGCTTGGGAAGGCAAGCACCATAACCACAAATGTCCCCCATGCCTCTTCCTTTCCCGGAGCTTTTATTGCTGACCTCAGTGTCATATGGTATGGGATATCCCTTTGGTCAGTTCAGGTCAGCTGTCCTGGCTGTATGTCCTTGCAATTTTTTGCCCACCCCCAGCCTACCCATCAGGGGGAGGGGAAGGCAGGGCAAAGAGAGAAAAAAAAATTGATGCTTTGCAAGCACTATTCAGCAAGAGCCAAAACACTGATGAGTTCTCTACACTGTTTAGTCACAGATCAAAAACACAGCACCATTCAGGCTGTTATGAAGTAAGTTAACTTCATCCCAGCCAGATCCAGTACTCAGAGGTATAGACATTTCTTTAGTACTAGATGAAAAAAAACCAACAATGCATTCTTCTTCTCTACTTAAATTCCCCTTGTGGTATTAGCAAACTAATCCATTTATTACATACAGTTTTGACAGGTGTAACTATATAAAACTCTGTCACACATTACAAGCTCAGTTCTATTCTTTCAGCTGCAATCTGGAAAAAGCACATACTTTTCAGAAGATTAGTACATTCCCTGTGAGGTGAAATTCTGGCACAGTTCCCACTCAGTTTAGTATATATGTCTGTATTATCTTTGTGTTAGGACTTGATCACTGCTTACTAAGTCAGTGAGTGTGTCTTGGACAATACATACACTGTTCAAAGCAAATTCCCCCTCAAACAGATCATGTGCATTCATATTGTGTCCACTTTGACATGAAAGATATCCAGTTCCTCCCACTGTGGATGTGAACAGCGTATCTATCTCACACACACCAGGGGGATGGGATTCAGGCTCAGGTTCAGAAATGTAAATTAAAATGTGTTTATGTGTTGAGTGTCCTAGTTCCCGGTATAGGCCATGGAGATCTAGGGATCTATTAATTTGCCTTGTATCATCTGAGATGACTGCATGTATCTGAAATGACCTAATGGGACTGGCAGATATGACCCAGAACATGAGACCTGAGTGTGTCCTTTATGGCTGGCAGATGGAGGAGCATCCAGAATGTCAGTAGATGGCATATTTAAGCAACTGAATCTAGTTCCTACCATCAATGGAGAGAAGAGAGCTATTCAGTGGCCTGTGGACTGATTGATTTCCTAAACATTCATGACTGGAATGCCATTTTTGGCACTCCAGGGTGTCTGAAATATCTGGAACAGGCTGACAGATTTGACATATAGAGCTGACAGATGCGGCAGATGATAGAATCTATGGGAAACACAAGTCCTTCTTCAAGTAGCATTCAGAGGCCAGGTAGAACACCCAAACAATCTCAGACTGTGGCAGACTGATGTGCCTATACATCAGCAACTAAAGCTAGACCCTGCTATTTGTTCATTACATTTAAAATCTTGTAATATGAGAAAAGGAACACACGTGAAGATTTATCCAAGACACTTTCAGGGGAGACTTGCTGCATACCAAGTGTGATTACATGGCTCCCAGGAAGATGGTCAAAGGCTTGGGGGCCCATGTGTTTTTTTCCTCAGTTGTGCTGGTGAGGGGAAAGGGCTTAAGGTGGAGTAGATGGATCCTGAGGGTCAACACTGGTGGTGCAGCTGGTGTCAAAACCAAGGATTTGGTTCTGACAACCATAGGACCTTCTTTGAGGACTAAGGACTGTGAAGTAGCAACAAGATCCACTTGATCAAGTGGGGCAAAAACCTCTTTGCAAACAGGGAGTCCAAACTCATGAAGAGAGCTTTAAACTAGGAACAGTGGAGGAGGGAGATTATGATCCACAATCAAGTGGGGAAGTGGTGACCTGAGCTGGAAAGCAAAGGATGTTGGGTAATGTGGACAAGAGAGAACTTGTCATCAGTGAAAAAAGGCAGAAGGAAACCAATCTCAAATGTATGCACAAATATGGAAATGCCAAAAGGACAGCATGATGGTGCTGGCTCTCATACATTTTTCTGGGAAATGTACATGACTGAGTACATCTCTTAAGTGTTTGTGTGCTAATGCACAGAGCGTGGGGACAGTCAGGAGGAATTAGATGTTTGCGTGCATGGAATGCAAGGAGCTCTGCCTAGGGGTGGATGTGGAGCCAAAACAGATTTTATGGGTTAAGACTAGCGTAACATGGCAACATCATGTTGGGTTCCTGCTACAGTTCACATGATCAGGAAGAAGAATTAAATGACATCTTCTTCTGGAAGAAATCTCATATTGACAGGGGCTGGGCTAGATGGTCTCCAGAGGTCCTTTCTAACCTCTACATTTTCTGTGATTCTGTGATTCTGTGATTCTGTGAAGGCAAGAATTTATTGTTAATCTAGCAAAAGTCTTTACAGTCTAATCAAAATGCAACAACTAGTTATCATTAGTCCAATTACAGTGATACTAACAGTCCTATTAAAAATATTTAATTATTACAGAAAAGCTTCATTAATAATACAGTTAAAACAGTTATATATAAAATGTCTTAGTATCTACCCTTTTTCTCTGGTGCTATATTCCTCCTTCTAATATTTTCTACCTCCTAAGGTCAATGGAGAGTTTTCCTCAGGAAGAATAGGGACTGGGGTTATGAAAAGCCATCAGCATCCTCAGTTCTTTACTAAGAGACCTATGATATTCATGGTAGGGTATTTTTCCTTCTCAGTTTACTTTGGGTTATTGCTGTCACTCCATGAACAACCAAGAATTATGTGGGAATCTCAGCCAATCCTAGGATTCCTGCACTGCTAGGTGGGGGGGTGGCATTGTATGTAGTGGAGGGGCTGGAATGCATGGAGCTAGCAGTTGCCGATGGCACAGCTGAGAGCCTCTGGGTAAGGATTAAGGGACAGACAAATAAAGCAGATGTTGTTGTGGGAGTCTACTATAGGCCACCCAACCACGATGATGACACGGATGAGTTATTCTTTAAGGAATTAAGGGATGCTTCTAAGTCATCTGCCCTTGTCCTTATGGGGGACTTCAACTTGCCAGATGTCAACTGGGAATACCACACAGCTGGTACAAACAGGTCCAGAAGATTCCTAAACCATCTGGATGATATAACTTCTTGGTACACCTATTAAGGGAACCGACCAGGAAAGGTGCCTTCCTCAATTTGTTGCTTATTAACAGAGAGGGTCTCATGGGTGAACTGGCGATTGGTGGCTGTCTTGGCCACAGCAACCATGAGAGAGTCAAGTTTAAAATCTATGGTAACAGGAGGAAAACTGCCAGCAAGACCTCAACTCTGGATATGAGGAGAACTGACTTCAGGCTGCTCAGGGAACTACCTAGTAAGGTCCCCGGGGAAAAATCTTTTGAAGGTGCTGGGGTCCATCAGTGCTGGTCACTTTTTAAGTAACACCTCCTAAGAGCACAGGAGCAGGCAATTCCAAAATGTCAGAAGTCAAGCAAGCAAGGTACAAGGCCGGCTTGGCTGGGTAGGGATCTTCTTCTAGAACTAAGGTGAAAAAAGGAAGTGTATGGCCAGTGGAAGCAACGTCAGGCAACATGGGAGGACTACAGAGATGATGTTCACCATTGTAGGGAAGAAATTCACACGGCCAAAGCTCAATTAGAGCTGAAGTTGGCTAGTACTGTGAGGGACAATAAAAAGGGCCTTTTTAAATACATTAATAGCAAAAGGCAGGCCAGAAATAACATTGGCCTGTTACTTGATGAGCATGGTCACCTCACAAACAGGGACACAGACAAAGCAGAGATGTTTAATGCTTTCTTCGCCTCAGTCTTCAACACCAACGATGGGCTCTGGGATCCCCAGAGCCCTGGACTAGAGGACCATGACTGCGAGAATGACAAAATCCCAACTAACACTGAACTTGTGTGAGATTTGCTGCTCCAGCTGGATCCCTGTAAGTCAATGGGACTTGATGGGATTCATCCAAGGGTACTTAAAGAGCTGGCTGATGTCATAGCAAGACATCTCTCAATGATTTTTCAATGCTCTTGGGAATCTGGGAGGTCACAGTTGACTGGAAGCTTGCAAATGTTGTTCCAGTCTTCAAGAAGGGTAACAGGGATGACCCAGGTAACTACAGGCCTGTCAGTCTCACCTCTGTGCCTGGCAAAATCATGGAGAAGATTGTTCTGGGAGTTATTGAAAAACACCTGAAAGACAATGTAGTCATTGGTTCCAGCCAGCATGGGTTCACGAGGGGAAAGTCCTGCTTGACAAACTTAATTTCTTTCTATGACAAGATTACCTACCTAGTTGACCAAGGGAAGCCAGTTGATGTAATCTTTTTGGACTTCAGTAAAGCCTTCAATACTGTCTCTCACAGTATCCTCCTGGACAAAATATCCAGCATACAGTTGGATAAACATATAATGCAATGAGTGTGCGATTGGCTGATGGGTCAGGCTCAAAGGGTTATAGTAAATGGGGTTACATCGGGCTGGCGACCAGTCACTAGCGGGGTTCTGCAGGGATCAATCTTGGGGCCAGTGCTCTTTAATATCTTCATAAATGACTTGGATGCAGGACTTGAAGGTTTGTTATCTAAGTTTGCCAATGACACAAAATTGGGAGGAGCTGTTAACACTCTCAAGGGCAGAAAGGCCCTGCAGAGAGATGTGGACAAATAAGAGAGCTGGGTAATCACCAGCCATATGAAGTTTAACAAGGGCAAGTGCCAGATTTTGCACCTGGGACAGGGCAACCCTGGATGTACATACAGACTGGGGAACAAGAGGCTGGAGAGCAGCCTCATGGAGAGGGATCCAGAGGTTCTGGTCGACGGCAAGTGGAACATGAGCCAACAGTGTGCCCTGGCAGCCAGGAGGGCCAACCGTGTTGTGGGGTGCATCAAGCACTGTATTGCTAGCTGGCCAAGGGAGGTGATGGTCCTGCTCTACTCTGCACTGGTGTGGCCTCATCTTGAGTACTGTGCCCAGTTTTGGGCGCCACAGTATAAAAAGGATACAAAGCTACGAGAGAGTGTCCAGAGGAGAGCCACAAAGATGGTGATGGGTTTAGAGGGGAAGCCGTATGAGGAGCAGCTGAAGTCACTTGGTCTGTTCAGCTTGGAGAAGAGGAGACTGAGGGGAGACCTCATCGCAGTCTACAGCTTCCTCACAAGGGAAGGAGGAGGGGCAGGCGCTGATCTCTTCTCCCTGATGACCAACAATAGAACCCGAGGGAATGGCAGGAAGATATGCCAGAGGAGGTTTAGGCTGGATATTAGGAAAAGGTTCTTCACCCAGAGGGTGGTGGAGCACTGGAACAGGCTCCCCCGGGAGGTAGTCATGGCGCCAAGCCTGGCAACATTCAAGAAGCATTTGGACAATGCCCTCAGACCTATGGCATGATTTTTGGTGTTGTCCTATGCAGGGGCAGGAGTTGGACTCGATGATCCTTGTGGGTCCCTTCCAACTCAGGATATTTTATGATTCTATGATTCTATGCTGTACATACATAGACTGTAAGAGTAGTACCTATCCTACCAAGAAAAAAATAAAAATAAAACACATTTAAGTTTATATGGGCAGAAATGTATCTGTCTTGATGAATGCATACAAGTATTACACATACTGCCAAAATAACGGATATGTCCTGTCCACACAAGACAGAAAAACAACAAAAAAATATCTTTCCCTCTCTTACCTTGCAGTCCCGATATAAAAATTTAACATTCATCTCTCATACTGTAGAAAACCAGGTTATCTTACTTTGAATGGTGTATCTCACTGGGCAGACAGCTGTGTCTCCCCTACATCTATCTCTGCTTTAGACCTTGAACTCCTGAGGCATCCTGCACTCTGTAGGAGATGCACCTCATCTGTATTTCTGCATTAAATCAGATCAGTTCCATTCAGTTTGCACAGACCTGAAGCAAATTATTCTTAGTTGACTTATTTTGAGCCTAGAATCAAACTAATTTATCTATAACAGGGACAAAAAAGACCCTGAAACTCTAGTGCAAAGCAAGGAGACATGAGTACCTCATGGTATACAAGCAGATAGGGGGATTAACATTTTTTTTAAATTGAAACTTTACTTACACACAGTATTACTTTTTATTTTAACTGAGACTTCTGCAAAGATAGCCATATTTATTGGTGCAGACTTTAGGTCAGACAGCCTAAACCCACAGAAATTAACACAAATTGTGAGCCACCTCCTTGTTGGTTTACTTTTTATTCTTATTCTTCTCTTTTCTTGAACATTCTTTAAAAGTATTCAAACACACCTCTCACTAACAGTCTGGACATATATGAAGCATATTCTTCAGCTTTTCTTCATATAGCAAGAAACCTCACACTTGCATTGGCCTGGATGAACGTTTCCCTCAACTTCTCTCAAAGCTTTGTTTACTCAACAAGAAATAATTTAGCTTAAATTAAATCAGTTTTGAAACAGAAAACTATAGCACTTTGTTTTGAAAACTTAAGTGATCTGTCTTGACCTTTAAAAATTTCCCCTCACACTTTTTTTTTCCTCTCCAGCTGAAACTATTTGCTTAAGTGAAAGACTTTTTAAGTAAACAGTAGATAATGAAACCACTGCCCTGGAACTGGGAAATATCCCTATCAGACTGAAGATTTTGTGCAAATGAGAATTGTAATTACTGGATGAATTCTTTCCAGTCTTTTTGTCATGAGCTCTCTACACATGGATAAAAGAAGAATCTACCAGGATTCTGACACACTTAAAAGTGCAGATTATGAGATCTGTGCTTAAGTAATTACTTTTATGAATGTGATTTGATCTGAGAGGAAAAATAAGTCATCTGTTTTGACTCAGACATTCTTCAAAATTTGAAGGAGGAATTTATTTTTTTGTGAAGGTTAAGTTTATTGGGTTTTAGTGTTGATAGGCATTTTCATTGTTTCTGCTACTGTAAAGGTTTTTTTATGTGGGAGTTGTCTTAATAAATAAATAATAATTGTTATCTGAGACAGGGATTCTCTTCAGAAACTAAATACCTTACTGAGGAGAAGATGGCTTTTGGACTATCAAGATGCTTACTAGAAAAAGTAAAAATATATTCAAAATAAGGCTAGATGGCTTTGTGTGCAGTGTAGAGTCTGTGATCCCCACAGAGCTTAGGAAATGTGACAGTACAATATCAGGATTATTCTTGATCAATATATTTTTATATTGAAAGTTTGAATTGGCTAATTCATGATCTGATAGGCTTATGCCAGTATGAATTTTCGGGGGGGGGTTGGTTTTGTTTTGCTTTTTTCTAAGCAGTATTAGGAGAGGTAAAACCATCTTATTTCTACTGGGATGGCAAATAGTGGCTAGTAGAGAAGATTGCAACGTCTGGGAATTATCATTTGAGTAATTCATGGTACTATCATAAATATTGTCATGAGCTATGGTACAGTTTCAGAGGGTCTTTGAGGGGAGGTGATTGTTTCTTCCTCAGATTGAGCCTGCTCTAAGTAGCTGTCATCCCATGACGGAAGTTTCAGTATAAAAGAAGCACAGAGTAGGATAAACTAATCATTAAAGAATCCCTTCCAGGGGTCCCAGACCCATACTGATCCCACATGTTTTGATACTTATGCTTGTCTGGATAGAGAGAGAAATTCAGTTGACTGAGGAAAGAGGAAGGAAACATCATGTACCTCTAAGTCCCTTTTCACTTACCAAGGAAAATGTTAGGAACAAAAAGGCCATGTACCATGTTTTTAAAATTTGGCAAGAGCAACGGAAATACAGAAGTTAACCAGAACACATAAAGTACAGGTCTACTATTGAAGCCATTCTTTTGCTTCAGAGCTACTGGCATTTAGCAATTTTGTTATTATGTACATTTAAGAATCATAATTTTCCCAAGATATAAGAACATTTCCAATCATTTTTATTTTAGAATATTTCACCTCCCACATACAGCTACTCCTATCCCATTAAAGTCTGCAATATGTTCTCCTCCCTATGCAGCAAAATACTTCTACACCAAAATGTGTAAGTTACTTCAGCTTCCTTCAACATTGACTTCAAATGTTCCTGTGAGTTACCTTACAAAGAGGCAATCATCAAGCAGTTTTTAATTCTAGCTTTAATTCTAGCTTCCAAAATTCCTGAGATCTTCTTAAAAACTCCATAAAAGCTTAGGGTACAATTTCAGACTTATCAATTTTATCAAAAGCTATTATCAGTCCTTTATTTCCTCCCAAAATGATGTAACGACACCTCAGGTTAGTCAAATGCCTCATAGGTCTTGTCTTGGGTTTTAGATTGAGGGGGTTTGTGGTTTTTGTTTTGGTTTGCTTTTTTACCAGTCAGATTCTGCTCTGCTCCTACTCTGGCACAAGCTAAAAGTACAAGGGCTGTGGTAAATGACCTTTACACAAAGAAGACAATTTCTTGTCCTAGCTATACTTCAGTGTCTTTTGTTCTTCTCTTTTGGCAGAGATGACATATTCTCCTTCAGAGGGAAAATTAAGCCTTTGGACTCATATGATGAAACTCATGGGAATTGTTAAGACATGCCACAGTGCAGATTAAGCCTTCTGTTTGATAAAAGTCAATCTAAAGGTCTTGCCTGCTCAGTTCACTTTGCGCATGATGTTTTCGCTCATTTTATACTGCCAGGAGGGATGCGTTATGCTACCTCAATTAAGATCTCAATCAAGGGGCCATTTATAGAGCTTATGTAATCTTCTAAATTACATCTTATAAATGTTTTGTGATGTTTTTTATTTAACTGAATTCCTTTAAGAATGAAAGATTTCAAATAAAAGTGTGAGCGAGGAAGGAAAATTCTGAGTACATTTTCTAAGTTTTGTTTGTACATCAATTCTCAGAAAAGCCAGCTGGGATAATGAAGATACAAATATAAATGCAGATACACAGGTTTTCTTTAAAAAAAGCAATCCAGCTGTAATCCATTTGTCTTTGCATTCTCCATCCTGGTTTCTGAAATCTCTTCTCATTTTATAAAATGAAAGACACTCTAATTTGTTTCTTTTACAACTTTCGTTACTGTTGGGCTGAACAAAGCATAGCAGTTCCATAGACTCTGAAAAACCATAATAGGAACATGTAGAACAAACAAGCATTGGATGAACAAGCACTAGTTTGTATGGGAGTTTAATTATCTCCAGGATCTACAAGAATGTGCCATTTTAGCCACAGGTACCATGGAAGTCAATGATTCTATAAAATAATAACTACAGCTAATGAATAACAGCTTTAACTATACAGAATAATCACACAATTATTTTCTCTGCTGTAGCTAAACTAATGGCAACATGGAAAGTATTTTCAGTGCTCTTTCAGGAAAATGAAATCCACAGAAGCAAAGGGGAACATCTGAAAATTGTATGCAAATGGAAGCTTCATTTGCTTGATCAGACTGGCAGCCATTACCTCTATTTTTAAGGAATTGCATGAGTAGTGCTTCATGATACAGGGTTGACAACACACTGACTTTTCTACCTCTGAGTGCTATATGTTACCCTCTTATACAAGCCTAAATGACTTGTGATGTGCACTACCTAGAGGCAACATGCTTTAAACAGAGCACTCCAACACGTATCCCCTTGTTTCCCTGTTCATCCAAGCATCTATAAAGACTTTAACACATATACATAGTAGATCACTTTCCACTTGATTACAGTGTGGGACAGAGTGAGGCCATGGAGACACCTGAAGAATCCATCTTGGCATCTGTCTATATCCTCTCCCAGAAGAATCACTGAAAACCTGTCCAATGCAAAGTCACAACTCTTGAGATTGCCTGGGTGAAACAGGCCTTATTGCTTTGAAGACAGCATTTGCAATGTTGTCATCCTTTCACTATTAAATAACCATAAAATTGTACTAAATCACAGGAAGTTTAAAGCTTCTTTTCAAGAGACTTCTCCAGTTTCTTATTTTGAGCTCATTTCTTATTCAGCCTACTGCTGCTAATTATCCTGAATTCCTTTGGTATTCGTTGTAATAGCACTAATTATAATGGAATTGTTTGGTATTCATCAGAATAGCACTGATCATAAAGAATTCATTTGACGTTTATAAGGACATCACATGTATTTTCTCAGCATACAATTGTAATTTAGCATCTGTAAAGTATTACTTAATAGAAACATAAAATTAAACTTCAGCTACTTTTTGGAAGAATAAAATATGAGCTTACTACTACTGAAGAGATGGAAGACTCAGTCCAGTTGTTTGGGAGGGAATTTGTTGGGCAAGCAGCCTTATTAAGAAATTAAAAACAATTTTGATGTGTGTTTTGGTTTCTGGTATGAGTTTTTACTGCAAAACTCAAACAGAATTTCATTATTCCATGGTGATCAATACTCTTTGAGCTCCACATAGAGATATATCTTTAGATTTATACATTTAATATATGCATTTTAAAGGAGAGTCAGCTTTATGCTATTCACTGAGAATCCAAATTCAGGCATTGAAATAAGTCCTTCTGGATGTTTCCAACTGAGGGCTAATTGTGGATATAGAGAGAGAGCATTCACAGCTTTTATCTTATTTAACTAATATGCAATAGTATTAGTGTAGATCTTATGCTTTCACCAAGCTCAAAATCTTGTCACTGAAACTGCCAGAATAACATCTCATCACTTCAGTTTTCCATAGTGGTTAAGTGGTGC
Source organism: Theristicus caerulescens (assembly GCA_020745775.1). Lineage (NCBI taxonomy): Eukaryota > Metazoa > Chordata > Aves > Pelecaniformes > Threskiornithidae > Theristicus > Theristicus caerulescens. The sequence goes on along the minus strand of CM036559.1, from coordinate 119,262,871 downwards.
ACATCAGCATAGTTATAATAATATGTGTAGTAAGATAGTAATACAAGAAATATATATAGTAATAGGTATAGTAATATAGTATAATACATTAATATTGGAAATTGCATTTAAAATTAAGAAAAACTTTTTGATTGTGAGAGTAGTCAGACACTGGAACAGGTTGACCAGAGATGTTGTGAAGTCTCCATCCCTAGTGATATTCAAAACCTCAGTGGACATGGCCCTGAGCAAACAGCTTGACTTGACATAGTTTTGGGCAGACGAGTTGCACTAGAGATTACCAGGGTCCCTTCCAACCACAATGATTCTTTATTTTGATATGTAGGGCATTGGCACCTTCTCCTGCATAAAATAAATTTATTTTAACATGAAAATCAAAAGAAACAGGCCATTTTCCAATCCAATTAGTTAAATTATTATCTGGGACACGCCACAAAGTAATTCAGTAGTTTTGTATATGGATCGTATCTTATTTTCTTTTTCATGGAAGTTCCTGTTGCAAGGCTGGAATCAAGCTGCATATTCTGCCTAGTTTATTTACAGAAGGCAATATTTTGAAGAGTATATTTACAAACAGGTTTGCAGGCCTTTTCTTGAGTACTTGATTGATCCTGGAGTACTTCAGAGGTACTCTTATAGGACTGAAGAGGGTATGATATATTAGCAAGGTGCTCAGATGAACACCCTCTAATCATTTCTTTATTGCAAATCATCACCAAACGTAATACCAGTAATCAGTAGCTCTTAACAGAGCTCAATGCAATATTTTGTACATGTGTAAACAAAGAAATTACTCAATACTGGTGATGTTTATGATGCTGGTAATACAGAAAGCTCACATTACACTAAAGTTTTATGGAAAAACTGATTAGAAGATATTGACCTACTGCATGAGCTGCATGTTAATCTAAATTTATTTAGAAAGTGAGGGGACACTAATAAGTCTAATCACATCTATGTTTAAAAAAAAGGAAAAAAAAAGACATCAGCTTTTCCATGGATATTCATCTGAAGATCTTCAGAGCCTAATGACAGAGGATGGAATCTTGTATCCCTATTAGTATCCCAAGAGGCCTATTATATCAAATGAGCCTCCAAAATAAGTTCTTCACCTTTTATATATGCCTCTTCACCTTCCCCAAGGAGTATAGAAACATCTGGATTTTCAAAAACACCTGCATTAAGCCTGACTCATTAAAAGCAATATATTAAGAACTGCACTCAAAGAAACAATAATGGAAGTGATGGGACAGTTGTTATTAAACAGTTATTAAATAGTTCTATCTTAATAGTTATCATATGATTACACACAGTATGACATCCATGTTTTTTCAGGAAGCTATTAGCAAAGATTTTAAATTCTGCCTTTTTGAACAATGTGTTACCCTACTGCTGTCACCAGTGAATTATCAGGCTGAGTACAACTTCTGCTTATGAATTCTGAATGCCATAAAACCAAGTATAATTCATGACTCCAAGAAAAAATGTGATTGTCACATATATACTTGTATATTACTTATATGTATTGTATATACTTTGTATATTACAATATACTTGTATATTACTTATATACTTATATACTTAGTCTCTGCATGCACAAGGATCCCATATTTCTAGAACATATGAAATCTATTCTGTACATAAAGATCACCATTGAATACATAGAGACTTTGAGAAAGCATTGTCATTATTACATTTTCTGAAAAGTTTTCAGGTGTTTTTCAATATTAACTTTAATAATACTGATACATATGCTGTGACTTTCAGTTTCAATAGTTCAACTAATACAATGGTCACAAGATGATAAGGGAGTCACAGTATTTACAAATTTCAGTTCTCCTTCAGTGACTCTGTTTTCTGTTCCTAATACATGGTCTATTCTTTTCATGCTCTGTTACTGATTTTCCCTAGTGTTAGTGAGAAAGTGAAATAATCATCTTATATGAAAGCAATGTAGTCAGCTATATAATGCTAAAAACAGCACAGGGAAAACAGTGTGTAATTAAAACGCAGAATTCCCCTTGCACTGGCAAATGATTAAGAGCTTTGTTGTGGAAAGAACAAAGATAAAGGTATTCCTAAGAATGAGAGCAAAAGATGGTTCTGCATATTACACTGAAGAAATTTCTCATCCATAAGTAAAAATTAACCTTCCAGTGATGCCATGCTGACATGGTTGCCTGGTCTTTTTGAGCCGTCCTTAGGAATGGATGTTAGATGTGTGAAAATACAAAAATATTGACCACCTGTCAAATTTTTTGCACTAAAATCTTAAGGTGCTATTATTTCCTTTTGGAAGGCTTCTGGTTGGCTAGTCAGAAGTCAGTGCCCTTCATGAAATAGTGTTGTGTTTTTCAGTTGGGATGTGATTCTTGTGATTTGCTCTTAGTGCCTGAAACTCAAGTTTGACATTTAAACTAAAAAATCTGAAGTTAGACATCCAAATACACTCATATATTCTGATCTAATAAATGATGAACTGGTATGGATTCCCTCTTGGATGATGTGGAGGGAAAAGTCTAGCTTCAACCAAGTTTTCCTCTGTATGTTACTATGTTATGGAGTAAAGCCTGAGAGAAAGTATTGCTCAGGTGAGTGAGACTAACCGCATCTGCCCAACTCTACCCCTACAGTGCTAGAAAAACAAACTAAGCACAGATAATTGCTATGGGGGAAGTTTTTTCAAATGCTCAGATTGCATCGGCCCTGCTAATAGTTTAGGTGTATGCCAAGAAAGACACAAGCATGGCTGATCTCTAAATAACTTTAACACATCTGGGGCAGGAGACCAAACTGTGATAGTAAACCGGGTGAAAACAGCTACCTGGCTTTAGTTACAGAGAAAGGCAAAGCAATTGGCTTGGCTGATGTGGCCAGTGAGATCGCTCTCAGCTTTTACCGACCACCTAAGTCAGAATATAATAAATAGTGAAAATATTAGCCCCTCCATGGGAACAAATCCATGGGCATCCAACACCATGTGAAATGCTGAACCCAAGGTGGAACGTATGTAAGCCTCCCAGGACTCAGGCACATTAACCAATTTAAATAAAGTATCTTGTACTCCTGAGGCTATGGTGCTGATCACAGCTGGACCAAAGGGGCAGGGACCTCAACTGGTGTGAGCGCATTCTGTACAGAGTGAATGAGTGTGTCACAGGACAGAAACCTTGAAATAGAAAGTCCCCATCCCTGGAGGTATTTAAAAGACGGGTAGATGCAGTACTTGAGGACATGGTTTAGTGGTGGACTTGGCAGTGGTAGGTTAATGGTTGGACCTGATGATCCTAAGGGTCTTTTCCAACCTTAACAATTCTATGATTCTATGATTCTATGATTCTATTACGCTCATGCTGTTCAGTAAATAAAAATCTAAAATTTGTGCTGCTCAGTGGAGTGGTTCTATTTTTGACACTACCTCAACCTAAATTCCTCCATGATGTAGACCATAAAGAAATAAACAAATCTTATGAAAATTTAGGGACTGAGAGTCTTAGCATCTCGGCTAACTCCTTTCTTAAAATACAAAGATAAAACCAGAAGAATACTTATATTAGAACATAGAGCATTTAATAGTAAAATCAGCACCCAGATTTGCAACAGAAAACAAAATGGAAGCCTACCATGTAACAAGATCATGGGTGAAATCTACACTTCATCCTTAAATTCCACTAAGCTAGCACAAAGCTGTATTGTGCACCGGCTGAAAAATATGATGTGTTCATTGATGTGTACTGTATTTCAGTAACACACTCTGAAGTTTCCAAAGAAGGGAATTGCTTTCACAAAGTCTACACTTAAAAGAAAGGTCACTTGGATTAGCTCACTTCGATTCATTTGAAGGGTTTTATTTGTTTCGAGGACCTCAGCCTCATATTTCATAGCTTTTTTTCATCCCTGTCATGGGGTCTGGCATACTTTCTAAAACAGCAAGCTTCCTAAGCACGGGGTTGCAAAAAAAAAAGCAAAAAAAAAGGAAAAAAAGAAAGAAAATATAAAATTAAGAGAGAAGTCAATGCTTATACCATAAAAATGATAAGCCTATTGTCTCTGTAAGAGTAACTACCATTTTTGCTCACTGTCTGTTCCTCAGTCCAAAGCTTTTTCTCCTGTTGCAGTTTGATTCCAGTCATTTTTACTCCAGGGAAATAAAAACATTGCATCACAAATCAAGTGTACCTACATGATGCAATTTTAAGGTTTTCTGATGATCTGCAGTGACTAAAAGCAGTTGCTATCATCCTTACGATATCTTACTCTAAACAGGCTTCACACATTCAAACACTTGGAGAGAAGAAACAAAATCCTAAGACTTTTGTCCTTACTGTTCCCACTACGCAATCAGGAAACCATACAGCATTGCCTCCAGGCCACTTCTCAACATAAGAATAAAGTCAGTTGCATATGGTTTTAAGTATTTAAACCACCAAAACAGCAAAGTATAGAAACTTCTGTAATTTCAGTTTGGATTAGTCTAGAAAAACTTGTCTCTTCACCCATTTTCCATTAGAAGGAAAATGTTTCCAGTATGGATTGATTTCAGCTTTCTGGGACCTCTAACACCAAAACTGGATGAGAAAAGAGCTGTTATGTTTGTATCTGTCACATTGCTAAAGTTCTTAAAAACTAAGAGATCTAACAAAAGATCTAACCCCAAAAGGGTTGTCAAGCTTTGGACCAGGCTGCCCAGGGAAGTGGTTGAGTCCCCATCCCTGGAGGTATTTAAAAGACGGGTAGATGTGGTGCTTGAGGACATGGTTTAGTGTTGGAGTTGACAGTGCTAGGTTACCGGTTGGATGTGATGATCTTAAAGGTGTCTTCCAACCTAAATGATTCTATGATTCTATGATTCTAATTATTAACCTTCCCTTCAACTAATTCTTAGAAACCTTAGTTGATTTAAGTTGTCAGTAGTTTAAATGAATCACATTTGGTTTTCAACAATTTGTGTTGTGACTTTGTCAGGTTTGTAATTTTTACACGACATCACAAGATAGCCCAAACTGACAAACTCGCTTCTTGAGTTTTCCTCATTACAAAAAGCTACTCTTCCTTTATAATGCTGGTTTGGCACTAGGGCTTAGCTAGTGACCATATTCAAGTTTTGGAAAAAGAATAAAAAATAAAAATCTTTCTCAGGTTGTGTATTGTCTTCAGATATATTGTGGCAGTATCCGGCATGCAAGGCTTCCCAGTCTCCCTTGTTACATTAGACAGTTTTTCAAGGTCACTGATTGTACGTCTTAGCATGGTATGAGAAATTCTAGTGCTGCATAATCTTGGAACATATTTTTTCCCTTCTTTATACCACTTAAGAGTTAGAGTTGGAAAGATTGTCCAGGGAATATAGTCCTCGTTAGTAACTTAAGGCACTATGTGCTTGATTCACTTGTCTAAACACAGAAACTTCAAGCCTGAGTAAAAAGAATAGGTTCCCAGTTGACTCAGTTGCCTAAACCTGAGCATCTTAGTGCTTTTTCAGATGCATTTGGACATAATCTTTACTTTCTGCAGCCAGTTCAAAAGGTTGCAGGTCTCCAGCAGGTCTGCCATATCTTCTGGTCCCTTGCAGATATCTCTGCTATAATCAGATAATTCAATGGCAATAAGTGTATAAATTTAAGCAACTGAACCTGACATTCAGTTCCTAATTCAAACTGAGTTTACAGATCTGATGCAAATTTTGTAACCTATTTATGTTCTGTTTTGACAACCTTCTAAATAAATGTAAATTACAGAAAAATCTTTTTTCTATCTTAAAGGATATATGAAAATTTAAAAATGTACTACTGATTCTAAGGCATTTCAAAACTTCAGTGGTTAAAGCTATGTAAATACTTAGGAAGGATCCTTTTGATGTCAGAGACCAGATCGATAAAAAAAGTACATCTGTGTCTTCACTAAAACTTACATGAGACAAAGTTTCGCCTTCACATGAGAGTGTCTTCAAAGTGGGCATTGCAAATGCAAATGTATTTATAACAGAATATGGCAAAGATAAAACAGAGAGAATCATGCTTAGATTTCATTTAATACTGCATGGAAATAATACTGTTCTCTAGTCTTTGGAATTTCAGGGACTTCATGCAATAGTTAGTATGTAAGATATCATGCTCAGGTATCATATTTGTGAGTTTTCATGTCCGTGGTTAACCTCAATGGAATATGCAGAGGGACATCACGAGAGCAATTACGCTGATTCATTCTTGACAAAGAGAATATCTTATGAAGAATAGCACTTGCTAACATGAAAATGACTAGGAAAGGCACTGAGGGAACTTGGGAAGGCAGCCAACAATCATATTTCCTACTGAAGGAAAAGGTGCAATCTGGGTGGCAAGAAAATACAAGAATCATTCTCAGAGAAAATGGCATAGTTCCAGGACTAGCAATGTCTTCAGCTTCTGTCTGTGTCTTTGTGAGTATCCTTCCAAGTAAAATGTCTGGCATCTGCACGTCTTTGAATGGTATCACATGTTCCGTTCCACTTGTAGAGAGTGTTTTATATTTGTAGCATCTCTCCAAAAATTAAGTTTCTTCAGCTGTTTAAGTTGTGTTTGGAACTCCTGGAAACTGTGAAGAGTATGAAAAGCAATACCTGTGACGATTTTTTTTTTTTTAAAACTGTTTTTATTTCACTACTAAAATATGGCAACTGTAAAGAAATACTGAAATAAAACAATATCTATAAAATAAATATGATTCATGCAGGCATATGCATTTGAACAATACATCTTAGATTCCCTTAAAATGAATAAATAAAGTAGGCACTTTCTGGATATGATCTATTTTATTTCAGTGTCTATAGTTAGACGAGGTGAATCTGACACACTCTTTTCTTGAAATTTTGCTCTGCTGTGAGGTCCCTGATGAGAGCTCCAGTCTCCTGGGAAAATGGCAACACTCCACTTCTTTGCAGTTAGTAGCTTACCTTATCTTTGTCAATCTTTTGGTTTACCAGATTTTATCAGCTATTCTGCATTTTCAAAAAAAAAAAAAAAAAGTCCTAAAATTAGCTAACTCTCTGATTCAAAGCAGAAACCAGTTTTGTAGGTGCCAAATAGAGATATGTATACAGTACAAATAATTATATCAGTACAATATAGCCATTAAAATTAAATCTTACAGAGTTTTTGTAAATGGCCATATAAATATTCTTAATGAAGGCAGAGTCTTACAGGGAGCTGAATTAAGAAAATTATAAAAAGATAAATACAAGAATGCACAATAACTGAAAGTTCAGATAGTAATGGTGATTTTTGAGAAAGATCCACCCCCCTCATGTGGATTTTGAAAGGAACTATTAAGATCAATGAGACTTTCTGGATGCTAAACATTTCTGACAACCAGGGGATTTATTTAGGAGGCTACTTAGAAATAATCTTTACTGATTCCATTTTTAAACAATTCATCAAGCATTCATGTTGTCTGTCATTGTCATAGTATTTATAAATGACTGCTTTCTTCATCATCTCCTCTGTGGTTGAAGTACTTCTCTTAGGCAGCAGCAGCATTCTCAAAAGCTATGTTCTCCTCTGTTTCTGTGCTCACCTAGTGGTACAACTGTGTGAAAAAACAAATCTATTTCTTTTCTGGTCATATTGTTGTTAAGGCTTCCTTTTGGAGGTTAGAATCCAGTAACCAAATATATTTTTCATCTAGAATTGCACAAAATATTTTGTTTGGGGATATCTTAAAGATCTTTCAATTAAAATGAAAAATATCAAATATTATTTATATTTTAAAAGTTAGATTTGGAGAGTTACAGAGCAACTCCATAAGGCAGCACACTCAGTTTTTGGACTTCCTATTGTATATTTAATGCTCTTTCTGAAAGAAAGGGTCAGAGTAATCCAATCACACATTCATTGTCCTCAAAACATCAAACTTTCAGATTTGCATTGTTAAAAATACTCCTAAATTGAGCCTGGGACTTCACTGAAATTAGAAAGAATTTAGGCATTTCTGACAGCCCCTCCCTCATAGATGTTGTTTTCCTGCTACATTTTCTTATATATAGAAACTAGCACATACAGAAAAAAACACAGAAAAGATTAAGTATATATCTGTTTATATACATCCAGACTTTATGCTTGATGTTTTTCAGTGTCACAGGTAATGTCTCTTGACTTATAACGAAATCATGAAAACCTTACCTAGAAAAAATTAATGCAAATTGTAAAAACTTCATCTGGATCTTTAACTTTACAATATTTTAAAGACATTTTCTGATTCTGATTCTCAGGTCTTCTTAAACACATTGAAATAGAAAAAGTTCTGCCACTGGTGCCACTTAAGATTCGAACTAAGCTTCAGTCAACATGAACACTGACATTAGAGGAAGGTGGTGTTGCTAACAAACTACTAAACTTAGAAAAAGCATAGACTTCAAATAATGGTTTGGACCCCATTGTAGAAGAGATTTTTTTCTTATACCATGAAGAAACAGGAAGGAAAGAAAAGCAAAACTCTAAAAGTTGTTGCTTCTAGTATCTATGTATATATAGCACTAACTAGATTTTGAATTTTCTTTCGATAGTTAAAAAGCCAGAAAAAGCTGTTGGATTTGACCTGATGATGCCAGAATTTAGACAAATAGTGAATTTTCTGTGTGGTAACATCTTCTCTTGTTCTCTGTCATGTAGAAACTAAGAATCATTTCAAGCCAGACATCAAACTTTTATTTTGAATTTCCTCCACTTATAGCACAATTCCATTATAAGCTGCAGAAGCAAAATAAGTAGAACTAGACGGTGGTAAACTAAAATACAAGAATTTCTACAAATATCATTCAAGTTGGAATCATTCACTGGAGCAGATTATTCAGTATTAGGATATTTTGAAGAATGATGAACTTGAATTCAGTAAAAATATTTCATGTGCCCTTTCAACACAGTTTTTTTTAGCTTTAGATACTGTGTACACAGCCTCACCTTTTCCATAAATCAATCTGTATAACCATTTTAAAATCGGAATGAAATGCACCACAAAAGTTCGAAGTTCATAAGACAAACAAAGACGAGACATTCTCATTTTTCATTGTAATTCATGAACAAAGTAAAATGCTTGACCAATGGCGCTTCCAAACCTGGTCTCTTTTTCTTCTCTTCCTTTTATTTTTTCACTTTGGGATTACTGTTATTGAACAGAAGCCTTGAGAAGTCATATGAAAACTGATGCTTGGTTCTGAGTTTCCTCAATGGAGAGGACTGAAACATTTACACAAAACATTTTCTGAGGACTTCTGTGATAAATGAACAACATTACACTAAAAATAGCTACAGTGTGAAATCTTTCTATCTTCTCCTGTTAATAAGCGCACTTTACCATGGCATTTGTATATACAAAACATAACTCCTAAGTAGACTTAATCCCAATTTTTTCTGTTTCTTATAAACCAAGAAGTGAAATTCATCACAGGACTGTTTGTTCAAAGTTCTGAGTGGGAAACTTTGGCTATGTATGAGCAGATACGTCTGAAGTTTCAGAAGGCATTGCAATTTCCCTTTTATGGATGGAACAGTCATTCAAGGAAATGAAACTGCTATCCAAAATAGGCAGACAAAAGTTTGGGTTCTTTAAGGTCAGGAACTTCTGGAAAATATCCATATATATATACTTTCTTAAAAATAAGTAGTTTATTTTTCAAACTCATTGAAAATTTTTCATGTTTTTTAAAAATACACATCACAAGTACAGGAATTTACTTCACAATAAACTGTACAGAATTACATGAAGACACACAATTTTTACTCTAATAAACAGAAGATTTGGACAACTAATTTAAGCTATTTACCTTGAAGAAGAGATGTCAATATTTTTAATGAAGAATATTACAGCTTTATCCCTTTATGGACAGGATAAATAACTTCCTACCATAAGCGAGTCTAGGCTATAAGTCTAGTAAACTTGACTAATACAATATGCTGTAAATTTTAAATACATGTTGTAGCTATGGTAAACATGATCAAATGTTCCCATTGATCATTAAAAAGTAACCACAAAACTCTTCAATGTCTTGTCAACATCAAAGGAGTGTTCTGAAATATTATGTTCTTAACAGAGTAGTGCAAGCAGCAGAAATATTAGATAAAAGATTCTAATGTGACAGGTACATAGTGAATAAACTTTGTCTTCTTAAAAATAATTTTACATCTGAGTGTGATTCATAGATTCATTTTTTTAGTTTTTTTTCCCCCCCTTTAATTAAACCACAGTAATACCTTCCCACTCAGATCAGTTTTTGGTTGTATGCAAGTAGCATGCCTCACTCTTGGATTTAAAATTTCAGATAGATCACCTCCAGCAACAGCCAGAGTATTTATTCTCTGAATCCTATTCCAGTCAAGCTCAGTCAGATGTTACATATCTGGGCATGTGCAGACTATACATAAACCAAAGGTCTAAAATTTAGATTTAGATCAAGCTCTTCTAAAATCAAGACTGCTTATATTTGTGGACTTTTTCCCCAGATCATTTGATGGAGAAAGTAATGTGGTTTCAATGGAAATGTAGATTTCAGCCCTTTCCATAAGAAGAAAATACAAGGAGGTAGTATTACCATAAGAAATTAACATGTCTTTTTCCTGTCTGAAACAAGAAGTACAGGAAAATTTGAGACTGCCACAGCACACAGCCTGTAAATTTAACTCTAGCAAATATCCTTTTTAATTGGAAATGTAAAAAAAAAAAGTCACTTTGGATATGAAGATGATGTACATGAAGATTAGTGTTGAGGTGCTTAAATGCTTTCCTGATTTGGATATGAGGTGGTTAAAAGTCCATCATTCAGCAATCCTACTATTAATGCTACAAACAGCATCCTACCTTTTATCCAGCACTGGCTGTGAATTTCCTAACTACCAAGCATTCACCAGATACAGCCTTCCTTTATAAGGCTATGCTTTCTGTCAACAATTATCACACAGCATGCACCCTTGGAGGCAGAATCTACCACTGATTAGTCCAGCACGGTTCTTTAACACCTCCTCCTGTCCTGCTCACTGGATTTTGGAGTTACTTCCCAAACAATGCTGTAAAGAAACACTATAAAAACAAGCTTGTTAAAAAACATTCTTCCACTTCAAGCCCTTGCATAAACTGTGACTATTTTGTTCAGTTTATGAACAAATAGTGTTAATATTTATTTTGTTAACATTTATGCTATTTTCCCTGCTCCACACATACATCCACATTCACTTCATTGCATTTCTTTGTTTCATCTCCTTATTTTTGTATTCATAGCCTGTTAGTTTGCAGGAATAAGAACTTGTCTTTTGTAAGGTTGCAACATAAGCAACCATGGATCATTCAAGACTGGAAATCATTTGTGCCTGTGAGAGTCTGATAGATACGAATAATCCCAGTGGTGCTTGGTACCGTGTAAATTAAAGTTTTCTGTATATGTTCACAATTACCCTGTACATCATGAGGATATTTTCAGTTCCCTTTGAAGACAGCTGGTATACAAAATCTTTTCAGTTGGTATCTAATGGAGCTGTTACTCTAGCTGTTTACAAGTGTTAAAGGTCACCTATTTTTAGAAGAGATGGAAGTATTTAACCTTCCCCTGATTGTCTGTGGATCCTGAGAAACCTGGTGTTTGCATATCTACACTAAGAAGTTATTTTTACTACAAAAAGATAGACCCCCCTGGCAACTATTAAGTTTTGATAAGTCACATTGTTCCAAATCTGTTCTTCTTAATTTTCTGTCTTAGCCTAATTTATATACGTATTAAAAGAAAAAAAAAAGGAAAAAAAGAACAAAAAACAATAACTAGGGGAAAGAGCGCATTAAGAAAGAACTTTTGGTGCATTTCTGTTCTTTGTCTATCATCTGCTATGATGTGTATCAAGAATAATATTGCTTTCCTAAAGTTTTTTGTTTTCTAGCATCCATTTCCTATAAAAGCCATTAAAGAAAGATAAATAAATTGTCTAAATAAAAATTCCCAATTCTATACTCTACTGGAATAGGAAGCCATAAGCTATTTCAGGAATTACAAGAAAACATTAGAGTATTTTCTTGGAAACTCTATCATAAAGAAATAGTCTTGCTAAGAGTCACACATAAATTACTGCAGAATTATGCCTATGCTAAAATGTATTTGTAAAAGTGCATGCAATAAATACTGCATATCTAATGAAATAAATGCTATTGCATGCAAGCTCTCTGCTTATGACAATATATTTATTACTCTGCTTAGGAAAGCTAAGTGTTCTGAGCATTGATCACTGCAGAACTTCATTGCCTTGAATAGCTTTTCTTTAAAAACAATTCTGTTTCTTTAAAAGTAAGCATCAATGACAAATGCTAAATGCATGACCAGTCAATAAGTAAGACAGAATTGCAGGCTTAAGAGCAAAATGCTGGTGCAGCTTCTGACTTACCATTGCAAAGTAGTAAGAAGACTATTTTCAAGACTATTGCTGATCAGTCTTGGGAATAAATTTCTATGGCAAAGCTAAGCTCACTTGGGGAAAACATGGTCTCACTTGGGGAAAAATGGTATTGAACATAATATTGTGCTTAACACAATATTGGCAGAGTGTGCATCTTTATATCACAGGAACTCCTAATGGTTTTTAGTATTGGTGTAAAATGATTAGAACTTGGCAGAACTTCTATTAGGAATTGTATTTATATTACTTCTAAGCAATAAGAAGAGCCATTTAATGATCAGTTGTGTGCTTATATTGTTACATTATAAATCTTCTTATAAAGATTAGTCTCTGTTTACCTTTTTCTTTTCAATCTCTGTTGTTTTTCACCTATATCAGTGAACTTGAACAATTTCCAGAAGAGGATGCATGACCCATTTTCAGATGAAGAGAATTTAGGTGTCTATGGCCAAAAAAGATTTAGTCAATATAGTTGCTGGTGCCTTCATGACTATTCAACTGACCATGTACTGGGGAAAAAATTTGGTTACCTCTGAATAGGTTGAGTGGTGCCATGGGAGACCGCCCATGGTATCTGAAGCATCTGCTCAGGACTAGTAGGTATGGTGCAGAAATTATACCTTATATGTTAAACACCTATGGTTAGGTAACTGAATTCTCTCCTGGAAAAAATCTTGATTCAGTTGCCTAAAAATGGCATCTAGAGACATTTTAGTTTCTGTGGGGTATCCTATCTGGTCTTCAGGTTGTGGTCTGGAATTGCACAGAAATTCAAATATTTTGTGTCATATTTACCATTCCTTTGCAGATTTCTTGAATCCCCTACAGCCTCTCAAATGGCACTGGACACACACATTAACAAATGGATTGATTCCTAACCATGTGCTTTAGCATGAGTGAAATCACTCCATAGCTCCATTCTAGCTCCAGCTCAGAATTAGCTACATCTCAACTGCCTACATAATAGGAACTTACACTCCTGCCCATATATTTTGACACTGATATATAAGTTTCTTAGCCTGGAAGTGAGTCCCACCTGAATAATAAAATGAAATTTAAAACTGATCTGCTATTTTTCCTCTTAACAGTATCTATTCTGTGATAATTTACAATATCATAGGTATGATAAGTTCTTTATGATGCATACTCAAAACTCAATGAACTCCTATAACAGTCCATAAATAAGACTGGCATAAATTTTCAACTTTTTATATTATTATTTTTTTCTGCCAACTTAGGTACAAGTACTTTTAATGGTCCACATGAAATACACAGAATCATGAAGGAGATCCTCCTATCCAAATGAATAACTATATTTGGAGCCCCAGCATGGCAATACATGATCACAAATGGTAAAATGGTTCTCCACAATCACTCTCCCTCCGTTTGTTATCAGTTTATTTCCCACTCAGGGTTACTACGACAGAACTCTTTCAGTTCAAATAAAGTCCTTCCCATTAGAGAAAGTTTGAAGTTGTTATTTGAAAGATATTCAAAACAGAATAGTCTTCAAAACTGGCAAGGTATTTTTTACTTAAGCCATCACTAGTACCTATGAAGCCAGTAATATCAGTATATTAATATATAATATTATTTTTACATATATATATTACATCACCAATATCTGTAATCTGCCATCAGCTTCATCGAGTGATAGAAACATCTTTGTTAACTCTTGAGTGCAGTTTATGAACTTTGGTAACTTGTGGAGATATGAATAGTCCTCTTTTAAGTCCAAACTGAGTAACACTTTATTTCAATATTCCTTCAGTACATTATGCTAGGTTGAAAATATAAGAAAAATAAAAACTTCACAAAGTTTCTTGGAAGAAGTATGACTAATCAGAGAAATTTAATGTCACTTGAAATGAAGAATGATGTTAAACATTATTGTTTCTTGTTTTCACAGTATAATGAGAATATAAAATTTTCTAGAAGTGCTGTTCTTGCATACAAGCAACTCTGTTCTTCCACAACTGTGTTAGTAACTTCTTTCATCAGAATCAATCACAAAGTTTCATGCTTAGAAGTAGACATTAACATCCTGTTTTTCACAGGTGTTGAAATTCCTCGGAGTTCAGTGGACGTTATGGGTGTGTAGCACCTCTACAAGTCAGGCCATGGAACGCATACTTAAGCACCTAACAAAAGGTGACCTTACTCTCATAGGAGACTGAGCATCCATATTGAAGTTAATGAAGCTGCAGCACTTACTACATCTGAAAATCAAATTAAATTTAGCTGCATAACTTTAAACTTACTTAAGAGCAAGCCAAATTCTGATTAATATGGAGAAAATTTTCATCTTCTTGTCCTGTCATTAGTCACTTAACTGTCATCTACCTGTTTGCTTTTATCTGTCCTAGAGGTGGGTCACAGGTGGGGGGGTGGGGGTGGATTTTGGTGGGGTTTTTTGGTCTTTTAAACTTTTTCAGCCTTTCATACTTCTACGATAATTTGTCTTTTGGCAATATTTTGGTTGAATTATTCAGAAAGGCAAGTATATCTCTGATACCCTGGGATGACTTGACAGTAGACTTAAACTGGAAGTTGGAAAAAGATGGTAGATATCACACAAACAAATACTATCTACAAGATTCCATGAGCTTACTTGTAATACTGTGAACTATGGGGTTTTTTTCCTCTATGGATTCATGAAGATTTTAGATGCAAATCTAAACAACTGTTTTGTTCCAACTGATCTAGGATTTAAAAATAAATATGTGCCTAACTCACTGGAAAAAGGGGCAAATTATGTAGAAACATGTCTGTACTTCTTTTAATATTAAAATTTTCTCCTTTGGGACTTTACCAGAAGTCTTAGAAAGACCATGCTGTTTCACAGAATCACTTAACCACACAGTCACAGAAGAGTTGAGGTTTGAAAGCACCTCTGGAGAGTGTCTAGTCCAACTCCCTGCTCAAAGCAGAGTCACCTAGAGTAGGTTACTCGAAACACAGGTTTTTAGTATCTCCAAGATGGAGGCTCCACAACCATTCTGGGCAACCTGTTCCAGCGTTCAATCACCCTCACAGTAATTTTTTTTTTTCTTATTATTATATTTAAATGGGATTTCTTGGATTTCAGTTTGTGCCCATTGCCTCTTATCCTGTCACTGAATACTTAACGTAAGTGTCCTTAAAGATCTGTAAATCAAGAGTTCCATGCAGTATGTCACACAATGGATCAAACAATCCAAGCAGGTAAAGAAATTCTTGAAAAGATTTCTTAAACAAATGCTTCTAGACAGCCAGTACAAAGGAAAGATGATACCTTTATTTTGGGCTGCTGCTGTGCCTGAATACATGAAGTCTCATACTGTGTGGCAGTGTACAAGTTTAAAAAAATTCTTTGATCATTACCTATTAACACATACTCCTTTTCCCCTTGATCCTTTTCTATGTGATGATCTTAAGAAATTGTATTAAAAACTTCACAGTTGTCAGAAAAGCAGTGTCTCACCTAAATCTGTAGCTTGGTTTCTTAAAAATAAATTTTGTTTTCTTTTACCTTTTGTTTTCAGCTAGACCATTTTTTTCTCCCTGTTGCACTATAGACTGATCCATGCTATCTGGATGGAGCTTTCCATAAAGATCTACCAGACTTCCTCAGAATTTTACTATTCTGTTTTACTCCCAGTTTGCATTTCAGTATATTGGGACCACTGTCAAGCACCTAGCATGTTGGAATCTAAACACTGTTTTCAGAGGAGATAAAAGTTAGCTCAGAGTTCATGCTGATATTCTATTTTAAGAAAATCCATTTTGGGGGACAAACATTTATTTTAATGAATACTTAAATAAATTAAACAAGTATTTTACTAGGCCAAATTATACTTGAGTCTTTGTTATTTCAAATTCCAAACCTGAGGAATTAGCTGTGAACTTCACATTTGAAGACAAAAAAACAATGCAAAGTTTTCATATTTTTTGTTCCATGTTCCCTTCTTGGGCATCAGAAATACCTTCAAATTCTACTTCACCTTTTACAATTAAGAGTTTACTATAAAATCATGGCTTTCTAGCAAACCGGTGTAAAAAATCTTGGTCTATTTATACAGAACCTGGTAATGAAACTTAATGTCACACTTGATGTCTTTATTTAATTGAAATTGGACTATAAAATGATGGTAAACAGCAAAGGATTATTATATAATGAATACAGAGAAAACAATGTAATGGTGGGGAGATGTTCTTAAAAGATTGGGGCTAGAAAAGTTTTCTGATTGATTGAAAAATGCTTTTTTTTTTTCTCAGGGAAAAATTTAGCATGAAAATGAATTAATTTTCTCAGGGTTTTTTGTTTGTTTGTCACCCCCCCCCCCCCCCAAGAAAACAAGCTGCAGAGTAAGTTTAAATGATTGTCTTACTGTTAAATGACAAAACACAGGAAGCTGGAGCTGATATTTTTCAAGAGACTTTCCTTTTTCCAAGGCTTTCTTTAGACAGAGTGTTCTAATTTGAACACAAAGAAAGAGAAATTTCTTGTGCTTAATCTTGATGTTGAATCTGTGTTTCTTCAGCACAGAAAATACTCATGTGGGATTAAAATTTTACTGCCTCTGTAGCCTACACTCTGCCATGGATTCTATTCTTGATCAAAGAAGATGGCCTTTAGCCTTGGGAAGACCCTTACACTCATGAAGGGTGAGTGTGATCATTCATGTAAGAAAAGAAAAAACGTGTTATTACCATTTGGCACTATCATAAGTGAGTGTCAAAGTTACAGAAAGCTGAGATTTGTGATGTAGTGAGACAATTTTTTTTCAAATTTACTCACAAATTGTGGGATCTCTTGTGGAATTAAATTCTGTTTTGAAATTTCTTTCTGTACCTTTTGCTTATCTTATCTTAACTAAATTATCTGTATGCTGGCCCTGTGTCATTTTGAGTTTGGATGGCACCTGCCACAGGAGATTGGTGTAATAGCCTCTCTAGACAATCCCTAGGAATGATTTGCGCAACAATACATGCAGCTGATTAAGTATGCAAAATACGGACATTAAGATTTTGTTCTCTCCTATATTGCAGAAGTACATTTCTGTTCGTTCTGTTCTTAAAGTCTTTGAGGCAGAGCTCCTAAGACACTGATAAAAAGTCAAGAAATAAAAAAACACAAACACATATGAAAAAAAACCAACCAAAAACACAACAACAAACACATTTATCTTTCAGTTCTTAAACATACTCTATTTTTATCTGTAACAGGAGTAGGGAAGTGACTGATCTTAACACAGAACTTAAGGACACTGCAGTTCTATTTTAAGGACTGTTCTCAGGGACACATGCTGGAAAAGAAACAAGCTGCTGAACTTCCCATCAAGGGATGTATTCAAAATAAGTGAATATCTTCTAGGAAACAAGGTTCTATAATTGTTAAGTAAGCAAATAATGGGATGTTGACTGTTAAAGTAAATAAAGAGCTGTAGCATTCTTTTTCTATGGAATACTGGAATTATTGTTTCAATTTAAATGTGGATACAACTTGTACAATCTAAGTGCTTTGATTCCCCAGGCTGAAGGCACTCTACAAGTTAAAAAGCACGAGGGCACCTGAACCAAACGTGCTTCTTCAGTCTATTTTATATCTGAAGAAAATACACATATCTTGACCCTGCATACGTAGACCTGAGAAAGTTCCCTGAGAACATATTTCTTTGAAGGCACAATTATCTATTTTCAACTGCAGAGAATAATGATTCCCATTTTAAATTATGCACATCTAAATTACAAGGGGCATAAAGAGGTCAGATCCTGTTCCTCAAGATAAGATAATTAACAATGTTCTATACTTGTGGTACAGCCTAAGCAGCATGTTATGCCTCAGTATTGTGATTCCACACTTGAACATTTGCAAGACAGTGTCCATATTGGATCAGATGGCTTTTTCCAATGTTGAATACATTGAAAACAAATGTCATTTGTATGATATCAGAACAGTTCAAGTTCTCTGAGCATTTCTGGTTCAAGACATGCTTTTTTTCTGGTGCAGAAGTTTGACATGACTCACAAGCATCAGAATTTACACCCTTTGCTGTCTTTATCTTCCTTCATCAGGAAACTTCTTTTTTCCATTGTGAGGGTGACTGACCACTGGAACAGGTTGCCCAGAGAGACTGTGGAGTCTCCATACTTGAAGGTACTCAAAAGCTGTCTAGACACAGTCCTGGGCAACCTGCTGTAGGTTACTCTGCTTCAGGATGGGGGTTGGACTAAAGGACCTCCACAGGTCCTCTCCAACCCCAAACATTCAGTGATACTGTGATTCTGTGATTCTCCACTATTACTGCATTCTGTTTCTAGTTGCTCATTTAGTTAAGGCTACTGAGAATATGGAAGGCATGCCCACCTGCTCTGTTGTGGGGTGCTCCATAGGCTGCAGTGTGGATATCTGCTCTGACATGGTCGTCCATGGGCTGCAGGATGACAACCTCATCACCATGATCTTCTCCACAGGCTGAAGGGGAATCTCTGCTCCAGCACCTGGAGCACCTCCTCCCCTCCTTCTTCACTGACCTTTGGATCTGCAATGTTGTTTCTCACATTTTTTCTTACTCCTTTCTTAGCTGTTGCACAGCATTTTTTACCCTTTCTTATATTATGTTATCACAGAGGGGCCCCCAGCATCGCTGATGGGCTCAACTTTGGCCAGCAGTGGGCCTGTTTTGGAGCCATCTGAAAGCCGCTGTGTATGGCATGGGACAGTCCCTGGTCTCTTCTCACAGAAGCCACCCCTGCAGCCCCCTGGCTACCAAAACCTTGCCATGTAAACTCAATACAAAGGGATTGTTTTAAATCTACAGATACTCTGCACTGCAAAAGCAGGGAACTTATTTACCTGGACAGCACAAACAGTTTCCTGTTTTCTGGCCTGTTTCTGGATACATTTAAGCATTTATAATGATGTTTTCCCCATCTGATTTCAGCTGCTGCTATCAGAAATATATGTTCAGTATCTATGCCTTAGGTCAGATAGATTTTACTCTTTTACTTTTTAACCTCCAGTTTATGTGCTAAGAAAAAATTATTTTATACTGGATGGCATTTGACCTGCAACTGGTTCCCTTCTGCCTTGTTGTTGTGGAGCCTGGAGTAGTGTGACGCACATGACTTTGTGAAAAACCTATCTGTTTCTTCAGTTTTGCTTCCATTGGGATGCTGCTTAATTATTATTTACCTTCAAATCCTGTGTGTTTTTGTTTTGATTTGTTCCTAAACAACTTGGCTGAATGCAGGTTCTTTTTTTGATTGATCCAGGTATTGTTTTAAGTTTGTATCTTGAAAAAAATTGTGCACAACCCAAATATTTGGTATAGGTACAATACAAAAATTGAGATTTTTCATATAGGAAGATTTACCATCTTTCCAATATAGCCATTTTTTTAAAAAGATCTATATAGGAAGCTCTATATAATGTTACACTGGGAAATGATAGCACAAATAATTTTGGACATAATTTGCAAACATATTAAGGACAAGAAGGTGATTAGGAGAATTGGCATGGATTTATAAAGCAGAAATGATATTCAACCAACCTGACAGCCTTCTATGATGAAATGACCAGCTCAGTGGAGAGCAAGGCTTTTTGTTAGTCTTTCATAATATTTTCATAGACAAAATGAAGAAATACAGACCAGATAAATGGACAATAATTGATTGGACAGTAAAGGATTGACAGTAGGTTGGGCAGCTAAGGGTTGAAAACTGGCTGAACTGTTGGCTCAGAGGGCTGTGATCAGAGACCCAAAGGTCAGCTGGAGGCCAGTTACTAGTGGTTTGGCCCAAGGGTCAATATTGTGGCCAGTACCATTTAACATCTTCATTGATGGCCTGGATGATGGTGCAGAGTGAACCATCAGCCCGTTTGCAGATGATACAAAACTGGGACGAGTGGTTGATATACCAGAGCATTATGCTGATATTCACACGAGCCTCCAGAGGCTAGAGAAATGGGCAGACAGGAATCTTATTAAATTCAACAAAGGGAAATGCATCAGAGGAAGAACAATTCTAAATACCAGGACAGGCTGGGACCAATCAGCTGAAAAGCAGCTTGGCAGGGAAGGACCTGGGGGCCACAGCTGCCAGCAAACTAACCATGAGACAGCACTGTGCTCTTGCAGGAAAGAAGGCCAACAGCCTTCAAGGCTGCATTAGGCAGAGTGTTGCCAGCAGGAAGAGGGAACTGAACAGGTCAAGTGTGCTTTATTCAGCCCTGGTGAGAAACATCTGCAGTGCTGTGTCCAGTGCTGGGTTGACCAGTGCAAGGGAGAAATGGACTTACTGAAGCAAGTCTAGCATAGGGCCACAAAGATGACTAAGTGCTTGGAACATCTGTCACACAAGGAGAGGCTGAGAGAGCAGGGACTGCTCAGCCTGGAGAAGAGAAGGCTCAGGAGATATTAACATTGTGTATAAATACTTGATGGCAGTGGAGAGTAAAGAAGATGGAGTCAGACACCTCTCTGTGGTACACAGTGACAGGACCAGAGGCAATGGGCACAAACTGAAACACAAGAATTTCATTTAAACATAAGGAAAAGCTTTTTTTCCTGTGAGGGTGATTGAATACTGGAGCAGGTTTCCCAGAGAGGCTGTGGTGTCTCCATCCTGGACTAGGCAATCTCCAGAGGTACCTGCCAACCGCAGCCATTCTGTGATTCTACATGCCAATATTTGTAGTTGTCTAATATTCAGGGTGCTGAAAACCCTATGAACAGTGGGCATTTCCTGTTCACTTACAAAAGTCATGGTTTCCAATGTCTTTGATAGAGTAGAACTGTTTTCTTTATACTATTGCAAACCATCTCACCTTACACACCAGTGCTTTGCTCAGAAGACTCATTTATGTACCAGTATTTTGCTTTAACTTGCATGATTCTTTTGTTGGCAAAAATACACAAAGACCATTATCTTTTCACTTAATGCTGGTGTAAGCCTTTATATTCTGGAGGCTCTTGTTGTAATAGAAGAATCACTCATAAGCAAATAAGAAAGAAGAAAAAAAGAGAAATGGTAATCGGTGCCAAGGACAAGCTTAGCTAGGAGAAAAAACTGGCTTTGAAGCTCTGATTTTGGTTCATTCTCTTGCTAAGCTCCCCACTTAGCAAACTAACTGATTAAGCAACAGGTCACAGCTGAGGTCATTGTTTCTTCTATAAGGATCCAACAATTTTATTGATGTTCTTCCTAGCTCCTTGTTATTACTAATTTCTCCCAACTACTTCAGGCCTAACATCTTCATCCTAATTCTGCAGATGTTGTTGATTCTTATTCATCTTTCAAGCATAGCTACTTGTTCAACTCATTTGCACAGAAGCAGCAAATTAGTAATGCTCCACTACAGTAGTTTATTAGAGTTTAATGTACTAGTTCCTCTGCATTGGCTTAGTGAAAATATTTCAGATAATGTTTAGCAATAGCTTTATTTTTGCAAGTATCAGTCACTTTGCATCTGTCATACTGTTCTGTGTGTAATTTCAATAGAAGTGATTTACTGAAGTTCCATAATGTTCTATTTAAAATCTACTGAAGTGACATTAATTTTCTTCTTTTTTTAACTATCAAAATCAAAGTGCTAAAGCTAAGAGCAGCAGCACTTGTGTTTATTCATACAAACTAATAGGGTTTGTGCTGATTGGTCCTGTACTATAGCTCACAAGGGATGTTGTGATGCCTAGTGGCTAGAGAAGGACTGTGAATCAAAATCAAACATATGGATTTGAACTGCTGAATACTCAGCATTTTGGCTTGTTCTGCTTTTTATTTCCAACTAATTCAATTAATGAGGTATAACTTTATCCTTGACTTATGCTGAAACTGATACATGACAAACACTGGTACTTTAGATCTTAATTATGACCATTAACTGATCAGTAATTTTCCTTCAAATTCAGTTCTCCATGACCCTTCCATTGAAAAAGTGACAAGTTTTTGCGGTCATGCTTGCTGTCAGTGCTGCTTGTTAGGAGATATATCATGGGTTGGATTCATCTCATGTAACATTGGAAATCTACCACAGAAGCATCCTTATCTATGAATTTCCCTTTAGGGTCCCTTTATAATCAATGGAAAAATAGCAGCATTTTTCAGATTATGATTCATCTGACCTATTTTAGCTGTCTGCTTTAGGATGAAATGAATTATGAGCCAAAAATGCTTATTTCTCACCACTGACCAATCTAGAAAGGGAGGTATGGATGGGATCAAATGAATCTTTCCAATGTGCTTGATTTCATTTAATTTCTGGTTTACCTGAGATTACTTTATTGCCACTGCACGAAGGCAGGACAGTACAGATCAAAACATTTTTTAGCTAAATAGGGAAGATGGTTCACACTGGTCATACAACCCCATGCACAAAGTCTGTATACAAACCTGAAATTCCAGCTGAGTGCTCAGGATGTATCGAAATCCTGCATTTCATAGCTTTGATGTGTTTAAAAAATGGTTAACATCTTGAATTTTAGGATGGTGGATTGTTCCAGGTTTAAGAAAAGTTATGAGGTTACAGTTTGATTTTCTAACCATGGAGACCAGACTAAGAAAGGGAAATCTTTTCTCTCTTCTAATTCAGGAAGATACTATAAGCAGTGGATATTATCACATTGCCTGCTTAAGAGCAAGTTATCAGGAAATAGAACATGGATTTTTATTCAAAAAGATGAGAAACAGACTGAGAATAACCTATCAGAGAAATGCTGTGAAGAAATATAATATCTTTAAAAAATATCTTCATTAATTAAAATACTTTCAAGCCTAATAAAATGTTTCACCATTTTTTCTGCTTCTATGTCTTAGAAAAAAATACAGCTCACACAGTCTTTTCCTCATATGTTTTTTCTTGTTAAATGATGTATTTGGGTACAAGAGAACACACACTTGCCTGTCTACAAGATACAAGGAATTCCAAAACCAAACTCTTTTTATGTGTAATTCAACTAGAATTTATTTTGCTTTCTTTTTCTGTACTTCTCTGATAGCCTAACTGGCTGCCTGAAATATTCTACCTACCTCCAAAACAGTAATCTAATGTCTTACAATACAAACATCTTAGAGTTCCTGGCATTTACAAAAAAATAGGTGTGTTTGTTTAAATGTTTTCATATTTGTGCACATGCACACACACACACACTCACACAGCAGAAATACCCTAAATAGGACTCTAGGAGTGATTTTTTTTGTTTATTTGTTTTTCTGTGGAAGCTGAACTCTCCACAAATAACACAATAAAAAATAATTTGAGAGTCAAACAAATATTCTTTGAAATCAAATAGAAAAGTGTGAGATGTGCTAGGAAATAGAATAAATTCTTGTTATTCAGGCACTTTATCAGGATTAAGAGACACATATTCAGTCCCTTTCCAGAAGGAGTGTTAAACAGCATTTTTAGCAAGAGTCTTGACTGTTGCAGTAGGGATATGCTGATAAAGGTGATCCTTTTCCATTGCTGTAGACACTGATCCACCTTATCCCCCAAAATATATTTAAATATTGAAATATTGATGAAAAAGTTGAAATATTGTTGAAAGTAATATAACTCCATAAAATGTTAAAGGGGGGAATGCAATTTAGAAAAAAAATTATTGTAAATATCTGTGGGGTAGGAAGGAGACCATTCTTACAATGGAGGAAAAGAGGAAAAGACTTTCCCAAGTAATCCAACTAAAGATTACTCCATTCTAGTGGTTAGAGCAGCCATCTGGGAAATTAAGTGTTTGTAATCCATTCTCCTACTTACGACTATTTTTCCAATGGATTTGTGTTGAATCTCTGAAACATTTGGGATAATCAGAAACATGTTTTTCAGTAAATGAGGTATTTGTTTCTGACAGGTTCAATGACTGGGGAGCCACAGTGTATTATAATCTGGGGTGTCATTCTCAGCAATATGAATTGAGAAGTTTTAAATTTCTCTGACCCTTAAACAAACGAATTTGCTAAACTTTGGGACCTATCTTCAAAATCTCCTGATGTCCTTGATGTGATAATTTTTATGATCCAGCAAAAAACATTAACATTTGCATAATCCTTCAGGTTGCTATGAATATTCCTGTGAATATAAGTTTTCTAGATTGGTGGCTAACTCGAGGTCAAATTGAATATAGAATTTAGAATAGCTGCAATAAAAGCAGCTAAAAAACTGTAAAAATTAATTTTCCTTGTTAGTTCTACACACTGCACACTTTGGCTTTTGCCAAAAAAATCAGTCCACATTTTTCATATTTCCAAAAAATATCATGACGGAGTAGGTTCATCACTGTTGCTTTCCAAACAATGACGGCTCTTATTACTTTCTCTTTAAGAAAGGTAGGGTGCTTGGATACACATGTCAGAAGATGGCTTTTGAAACCAGAATCTCTGTGATATGCCTCACTAAACTTTCTGTTTCAAGTCTTGATGTGCAGTTCTGGATGGGAACTTATGAAAGTGTGGCCTTAAATTTAAGGTAAAATTAAAAATTATTACAAGGAATTAGTTAAATTATAAAATGAAATTTTGCTTTGTTGTGAGAGACAGTTTCCCTTCTTAGTCTATATTGTACAATAGAAAATCTTTCTAAACTACATGAAACGTCTCTGTAATTAAATCTCACTCCTGATCCACCCATTATTAGGTATACATTGCACCTTTTCCTAATTGTTTTACATAAGAACGTTACCTGTATTATTTGTTCTTTTTCTTCTTTTTACAAGTCTATTTTCCTCATATTTGTTCAACTTTTCCTGAGGAATGAGATTGTTTCAGCTTTAAAGCATTCAAAAATTCAATTGACTTTTACAGAGTTGAACTCTTTGGTCACTTTTAGTTCACTCTACATGGCTGTATTATTCTTAACAATAAGATTGTATCAAAAAATGTGTGAAATTTGGATTATTTTATTTTAGTAGCCCTTCCCTCATCACTCTTGTATTATTTTGAATTACATATTCTATGTAGAAATAAAAAAAAAAATGACAGTACAGACTGTAATTTCCTTACTAGGTTCCAGATTAGTTTCAACCTAAGAAGAGTGGTCCACAGAAAGGAGGATGGAGGAGAGCAGAGAGAATTCAGATCATATGGTGCTTGTGGAGAGACATTCAAGCAGTGTTTTCTCAGAGATGCAGAGTGTATAGTACAAAGTCTTCACAGGCTCTGGAGCTGCACGTGGAAGATGAGACCAGGAGTTGCGAAGTGAGAAGTGTTGAAGTTTATTTGATAGCTTCTGTAACCCTTTGATTTACAGAATCTACTGTCACAGCATGACTGCTGAAGAAAAAAAGAAAATCCATCTCACAAGGCATTTCAAGCAATGAAAAGACATTATCTTTTACTAAGTTTCTCCACTTCTAAATGAAAAATAAGGTTTGCATCACAAGAAGGGAAAAAAAATCTCAATTTCTTCTGATTTAAAAGGGAAGTATAAAAATTAAAGTATAAAGAGCAACAGTATTTTTCCCAGTAAAATATATCTAAAGCAAAACTTTAGTTAAATATGTAAACATTTTTTCTGTAATACTCAAAAAACCTAATTTTCTCCTGGGGCTGTAATTTTTCATGTAATGCACATGTATTTTATGTCATCTCATTCATATCATTATAATATACTCAACAGGAACAAAAAAACCTACAAAGAAACCATTTTCCTAAAAGGCTGCAGCTAGTGTTTCATGGGATAAGAACTGAACAGAAGTGTAGAAATGGAAGTGAGATATGTTTATTGGCTCCTCCTCTCCTTAACTTTGAAGCAGAAAGGATGAAACCTGGAAAGGAACCTGGAAGCAGAAAGGATGATAACATGTCCTGATAATTCTAATTTTGGACAACTATGATTTTTTTTGATCTTGAGATTCTCAGTGTAATTAGGAAAATGGGTTCTAGATTAGCCTTCTTTGTCTTTTCCCTTTCTGGACCTAGAGGGACTCCCTCCCCCTTCAGTTGAAGACTCCATACACTATCCTTCATGTAGATTTAAGCATTCTCAAAAATCAGCTGAAGTTTCGTTGCTTTTCCACTTTAATTCCTGGTATTTTGTTCTTAAAACTCTCCAAAAACAAACACAGGAGCACAAAAGGGAACCCACAGAGCAATAGATTTTTCTAAAATACCGTTTTCATGGCCTAAAAGTAATGACAATTTTTGAACCAAGACTACATAATTGAGAAATAATCTTTATTTTAATATTTTGTCAGATTCTAACTGGAAATTGTTTTCATGTGTTTGTTCAAACGTATCTGTTCAACATTCATGATTGAATGGAGTTTGAGAGTGGTAAGGCTATTTCTTTTCAGAACTGTGTAACCATGTATCAAGCGACACAGGAGTGTAAATTAAAGGTAAATTAAAGACTAATTTCCTGATCTTTAAACTAACATGAAAACTGCTTCAGCAAGAAACAACTAGAGCTACATTCATAAAATAGATGTCAAGGAGGAAACATTCAAACTTTTTTCTGAAACAGGCTTAGAAAATAAGTAAGTTTAGTGATGATACTGAGTCACACAGTCATTCTGGCTACAGAAGAAAATACAGCAAAATTTAGAGGACAACTCAGATTTTGCGTGGGTTGAGTATGCCTCAGATATATTATATATCTCACTTTGTTATTGTTCAGTGCTCCGTTGACAAAGCTCACAGGGACTGATGACTCTGCTCCTAATGCAGTTAGAAGTCTACTACTGTATGAGAAAAGTGGGTCTACATAGGTGCATACTATCCTCATAAAACTGAAAATACAAAATGCAGTGAGAGAGGGAGAAGGGATTTTTGCTAAATCTAACCAACCCATTCCTAATGTAATTAGTTGTGATATTACATCCTATTACATTTCTGAAGTAGTTAGCCTATACACAATGCTCCAAAAGAAAAAATGAGAGGCATTTAATATGAAGGCTATGCATTTACTGATCTCAGAATAAGATGCAGAAGGTTTTATGAGCTTCCTGGAAGCAACATTCATCAAAGGCAATTAAGAATAAATATGTCATTGCTGGTTCAGATAGTACATAAGTAGCATATTACCTTTGGGTAATATCCCCCCTATTAGCTGGGGGGAAAGGGAAGAAGAAGAAGATAGCACTGCTGTTTGCTTGTCCTTTTCATACTCTTCTCTAGGCCATGTGTTACGTGTTATTGGCCAGTTATGAAAAGCAGCTGTTGGGCTAAGTGGACCTTTATTCTGACCTGTTACAGCCATTCTTATGTTCTCATGTCTTCAGAAGTCTATAATAGAGGAAAGCAGGAGCCAGGAAGATGCTAATTAACTTTTATAGTAGAACTAAATTAATCAAAGAACTTGAAAAAAGGGATAGGAAGAAGTAATATAAGCCTCAGAAGTACCATGGTACACCCCTGGAGGACTATACAATGTCCTGTTGCAAAGAAACACCTAGTAAAAGACAAGGGAGGGATGTTCTGGTATAGCGAAGATCATAGTTTTACGCAGTCTCTTATGCAGCACCAGAAGAAGGAGAAAGGAGAAGAAAGCACCCACTGGAAAAAAAAAAAAAAAAAAAAAAAAAGAGAGAGTTCATTTTAAATTAGGACTGAAATACCTCCAAAGAAAATACAAATGGCTGTTGTTTGGGACTTAAACTTAATGAGGCATTTCATTGTTTTCTCTCTTGTGTAACTTAGTCCCAATGCTGCGAAAGTGGGTTTTTTTGGTAAACACTGGATTTGCTTTTAAGTAAAAATATATTTAAATATTGTGTAACTGTACAACTGACTCCTTGGATGATGATCTAGAGATTCAGTATTTATCTTCTACTGGTGTGGCCAGTAACATCAAACATACTGAGGTGCTCTAACAGGGCCAATTCCAGACTAATTGGGTGTATTTCTACTCATGCTCCTGTATCAGCCTAGAATTAGTGATATGAGGTCCTGAAAGGGAAAAAAAAAATGTTTTACTTGTACAAATGATAGCTACAGAATTTTCATAGAATTAACAAAATAAGTTTTGGAGGACAAGCTAGAGGGCAGCATTCATGACAGAAAATGCTGAAGAGAGGGTGAAAAGGGAAAATAAAACACAAGGGATGCTGATGGCCATGAATATCACAACTAAGTTGTCTGGTTTTTTCCCTTTTTCACTTGCTTCGCTTCTCCAAGTTAAACTTCAAAATTTCGTTTAAAGGCTTATTTACTTCTTTTTAGTATTGAACAGTCTGACTTCATTGTTCCTGGTTTTTTTCTTGCATTATAAATGTAAGTTTAATAAAGTTCTATGCTTCTTAAGCACTTGCTGTTGACCATATTGCCATCCACTTAATTGTAAGGAAATGTGAAGAGACAGCTATACCAGAAGGTTTTATTAATGTATCAAAAAACAGCAAGCTATCTACACAAGCCAATTAAATGGCTCTGCATGTCCCCAAAGTAGAAAGCACACAGAGTTACACGTAAGTTGATATTTTATTCAGCAAATAAATCAACCTTTACACAACACACTCCATAAAACTGATCGGGCACAATATACTCCATACGGATTAGCGGTCCCTTCACCCCAGGTATATTAAAAAGCATCTGGAAAGCTACTTTACCACTCTATAAGCTATCACTGAAAGATATTCCTTGGTATTTCACAATCCAATAAACCGTGTGTGCACTAGTAATCAATCACTCATTGGAACTACTGTATATGTAATGTATTCAAGCACTTCCTACTTTCCAGGCCTCCCTTGACCACAGATTCATGAGATTTTGGGGAACACTTTCCAGCTGTATGAACTGGTAAAGAAGTCCATGAATGTGTAAGATTCACTCTGGTGGATCACATACTTCACCTTTATACAGCACTAAAGATCACAGACACATATATTCTGTTTATGTATAGACCTGACTAAAAATACAGTTACTAGTACATGGGATTTCATTTTTAATTCACTGTTTGTCCATCAAGTCTTTATTTTATCTCAATAAATTCTGTTTATGGATGTCAGCTTCCCCAGATGGCTTTAGGTTCCCCAGATGCACAGACTCCAGAGTCATCAGGAGTTCAGGCTGAGTCCTGCCCTGTCATGGGCTTGGGAAAAGCTCCTGTAACACAAGATATTTTGAATAACATAAATTGGATATAAAAAGCTAGCATTTTCTCACTGAACTATTGCATTCAAATATTCTGTCCTGTCTTATTATAATGAAAGTTGTTTTGGATGAAACTCCTTCCTTCCTTCCGCTGTCCAAATAAGCACTCCACCATCACTCTGCAGCTGGTGAGAGATAAGAGAGTTCTCACTGGGGCCCTCCATATAGTTATAAGCCATATCAGACAAAAAGAGGAAGGATTCCTCCATATAAGGTGGAAAATCAATGATTATGGTACAACCTTGGAAAGGAACAAGGACCAAGCGGAACATGTGCATGGTAGATCTTCTCAGAGCATTGTGATGTCATGTATTATCAGCGTTTTACAAATTACCATCCAAAAAATGGATCTACTGCCCCTTCAGACCAAGAAGGACTGATAAATAAACTACTTCAGGGGCAGGATAGTGCAGACAGCCCAGGCATGACACCAAAGGCTCTCACTCTCTGCAAAACAAAATTGTCAGGACCCTGAGGGCACCAACAGCCCTGCCTGGACTCCCCTACCCTCCCCATGGCCCAGGACCACACTTCAACCCAGTCCCTGCCCCAGCCACACTGTGGGATGTTGGTCTCCAGCTCCCCACACCCCCCAACCCACAGGGAGCTGCTGGCTCTCCCTTCTCCCTGACAAAAATGTTATTCCTGGTATATTCTTCATGCCTGCAAATGGCAGGCAAACAATTCTCAGCAGAGCATGACAGTCCTCCAGCACTGCCAGGCAGACAGTTGATTTTCCAATGTCAAAATGATTTGCTCATACTTGTGACAATGAGAGGTGGCTGGTTTCCAAGGAAGGAGCATAACCCCTTCCTGCGCAAGTGCCAGCTTCCCCACTCATGTTGGAGGCACTGGGGTCAAGGAAAAAAGCTCATACAGATGTGTCAGCTCATGCAGAAGTTCTGGAGAACTGCTTATCATTTAAAATTTGGGAAATAATATGATTCCATGTTAATTATTCTGTTTCAGAAATTCCAGAGGTTTCATCAGGTAAGTCTGTTCAATATACATATTTGCATTCAGTGTCCTTAGACGTTTCAGCAATGACTAGAGGACCTTCTTTTGCAAAGGTCCACACACCTCTTCCTGCACTATTAACAGCAATGCTGCAGTGAAACTGGTGTGGTCCAGTGGACCTGACCACTCAGCAGCTCCGACCACTGCTATAAGGACACAAAAGTGAACCACAACATGGGCCAGCCAAGGCTCCTGCACTGGCAGGAGCTGAATATTGAATCAGAGAACCTTTTCTAAGAGGTCTTTGTTCTGTGTGACATTAAGGAGGCCAATTTGTCTCTCTGTATCCTAGCACTAGGGCTTGAATACAAATAAGGTCAGTGCAGGAGCAGGTAAGCAAGGCTTGGAAGGGTTGACAAGCAATTTTCCTGCTGTGATTTGATGGGCTGAACCCCTGAGCAAAAGGGTCCCTAATGGTACAGAAAATTACTCCCCTCTCCACCTTTCTCCAGGCAGATTGCTGCCTCCTACATCCTGTCCCAGTGCCTAGGACTTACCGAACACCCCAGCAGCGGAAAGAGAACAGCTTCAGGATACCACTCTAGGTACTGCCCCTGTATTTTTCCAAGACTTAGCTCTTCCACTTTTTTGTACAGAAGAGTATCTGAAGAGACTAGAGAGTCTTCCCAGAGCCAGAAGCAGGTAAAGTCAATGTAATAGTCAATAAAAGACTTATGCACTTGCATTTTTTCATTAGCTTCACCTATGTCTTCTTTTCACCTGTTTTTCTTTGTAATACACTTGTAGCTTCACCTGGATGAAGCAGGTAATCCATTAATGGTTGAATTCATTTATCTAAATGCAATGCCAAGAGGATGCAGGGCACATAAGGCAGTAGAACATCACTAGGCTGGCAGCATTCGCAAATCATTCCGTCTAGATTAATAAAATGGCTTTGTTTCTTCCAGCCTTTAAAGACTGTAGCATCCTACTTCAGGCAGAAAAAAGTCAGTCCTTCAGTTTGTGAATAGCTGCTGTCCCTCCATAGCGGGCAGCCGGCACCTGCTGGAACATGGAGTTTTACAGCAGGATTTACATGTGCACTTTGGCAATCACAGGAGCACTAGAAAGGAACTGCTGGGATTAAAGCTATGAATACAGAGAAGGCAGATGTGAAGGAGATGAGAAGAAAATAGCATGTAAATGTATGATGGGTCAAGATGTAAGAATATGCTGCCAGGAATGAAAAGGTGCTATAGGAGAAGAGAAATAGTTTACCCTCTGCCTAAATTACCCACACTGTGGTGAATTAATCATTCCGTGAGAGCAATGATGCTTCATGGAACTTGCTTGGCTCTGAATTTTGGATTCCATTTTGGCATAGAAGTTTGAGATGAATATTTACAAGGTGATTTATACAGACAAGACTGAGTCCCTTTCACCTGGGAAAAAAAAAAAAAGCAACATCTCCTATATACAGGTTTTACCATCTGAAAACATGAACAGGGATCAAAAGAATTCAAAACTGCATGTTTTTCAAGTTGGACCTAGTTTGGGTGCCTCATATGTAACTCGACAAACAAGCAATGGTCCTGATACTTAGCCACTGAGAGATAATTAACTTTGCTAAAATGTGTATGCTTCTGGGTTGATGATGTATTCAACATAATAGCGAAGGAAGACAGCTCTTGCCCAGCTGCTTAATGTTCAAAATACTCAAGTGCCTGAACACAGCCAGTGTAATCTATTTCTAGTAGTTTGCAGTCTGAGCTGAGCACTACAGATTCTGAGCTCTCTTAAACTACTCAACCTCCTGGATGAAAAATTGTTGTCCTTTTTCCCTCTCTGTGCCATTCTTTCCCCATCCTTAAAAAAAGGACAGCTGTTCTGTACCTATGAATAGAAGGCTCTGTTTTGTTTCATTACTAACAGAGATTAGTAGTACCTCTCAAGAAGACAAGTGAAATGCTTGTTGAGGCTAAAGGCTCTATATTTTAATTTTCTATGGCTTCTCAGTATGTTCTTATTTATACTGTTATATCAATGCTTCTTTAAGTTACGAATTTCAGTATTGCTTTAGCTTACCCAATCCAACAGTCTCTTTAGGGTGTAATGAGAGTGTCATTAATGTATGGTTTGTAAGTCAGTGCTAATCATAGAATCATAGAATCATAGAATCATTTAGCTTGGAAAAGACCCTTAAGATCAAGTCCAACCGATCAAGTCTAACACTGCCAAGTCAACCACTAAACCATGTCCCTAAGCACCACATCTACCCGTCTTTTAAATACCTCCAGGGATGGGGACTCAACCACTTCCCTGGGCAGCCTGGTCCAGTGCCTGACTACTCTTTCAGTGAAAAAAGTTTTTCCTAATATCCAACCTAAATCTGCCCTGGTACAACTTGAGGCTGTTTCCTCTTGTCCTATCACTTGTTACCTGGGAGAAGAGACCGACCCCCACCTCACTACAACCTCCTTTCAGGTAGTTGTAGAGAGTGATAAGGTCTCCCCTCAGCCTCCTCTTCTCCAAACTAAACCACAGCTCCCTCAGCTGCTCCTCGCAAGACTTGTGCTCTAGACCCTTCACAGGCTTCGTTGCCCTTCTTTGGACGCGCTCTAGCAATAGAATCATAGAATGGTTAAGGCTGGAAAAGATGTTTAAGATCATCAAGTAATGTTTCAAATGACATCTTTCTAGCTTTTATTTAGTGTCTAAAGACTGTAGGAAAATTAGGGCTGGTTTTACCAGTAAAAATAAAAATAAAAAAATCATAGCTATTGCTCTTAGTTATATATTTATATATTTTATCTTAAGTTAAAAATTTTAGGGATCTGCCAATATATTTTTTTTTTCCTAGAGGGCAAAATAAAAACAGTAGAGGAATTAGAGAAAAATAGTGTATAATTAATTTATGTTTGTTATTAAAATGACCAATTTTCTTGAATGAAACAACCAGCCAAATGGCAACATAGAGCAAAGTAAGATTCTAAAAAGTACATCTTAGCAAAAATGAAAACAAGAATTGAGAGGGGAAAACGAGGAGTGTGATTATAACTACAAAAGTGGATGAATAGTAGCCACTTAGCCCACCGATCTATCACTTGTCTTCTCCCCTGACCTGGAGGTGCCACTTACCAAATACACCGAGAAAACTATCCCCACCTGAACTAAATGGCATTTTCTGTCTAACATTTGCAGTATTGCAGAGTATTTGAAAGTCAGTTATCAATGTAACTTCTACTGTTCGGTCTTGATTAAGAAGGTATGGTAGCCTATCTACAGCATCACGTGCAAAGTGATATCTGGTTGGAGAAAACCTGAAGATTTTGGATGCCTTTTCTACTACATAGACCTCAAATTCAAGTACTGTGCTGGTTTTTTCTCCATCAACAGTTTTGCTGCAATAGCACCATAAATTTAATTAGAGATTTCCAAATTTGCAACAGTGTGATTGTGCTATAGTGTGGAATGTAATCAGAAGTGAGCTGGAAGTTCATCACTAAATTAATGATGTTTACTGAAAATTCATCCATTACCCTTGAGCTGAACTGATGTACTACAAAGACCTTTCTTTTATCATCCCCAAATCTGCCAGATTTTATTAAATTACTGCCTGCACTGTTATGAAACATCAAGGAGAGACATCTATAGTACAGCATGATTTTCACATGTCCATCAACCATGACAAGAATACAAGAAAAAGGCTTGTAGAATCCAGGCCAATAATCCAGGGGAAATTGTTCAGGAAGCAAACAAAGTATCAATGTTACGATGGGTCACAATAAGAGAACATGCTGGCAAAATAAGGTTCTGTAGCGGGGAAAAAGCAAAACCCCACTGATATTATTTATTTAAATTACACAGACAAATGGATAGATTAATTATAGGAAAGAGAGCAAGATCAAAGGTTTGTTTAAAATATACTGGAGATGAGTTGTCATATAGCAAAAGGAGATAAGGCTTGGAATTTGAAAGCAAAAGATAATTAAGAAAGGGAAAAGCAATTAACATAATTTTAAAAAAAATCTTTTAGTAGCTGCACTGTGTTAAACAGTCATCAGAAGTCTATGGTTTTGGGATAGCTCTTAAAGAGGAGTTAAACAGAAAGTCCTACTAAGCTATCTACCCAAAACTTTCACATCTGACTTTCTTATTGCAGAAATGCATAGTCCCTGACCAGCTTTTGCAGTTGCATTGAAAATACTGTAGCTTACAGAAATCTCTCTCTTAGAAGTTTATGAGTATAATGGTTCAGGTAAAGTGATACAATCTTCTCTCATACAGAGTTGTTGACACTAAACTCAGATGTATAATTGGTTGCATTCAGATTAAGAGTTTTTCCTGGCATGACCATTTTGGTAATAATAAACCAATTCTATATTACATTTATATGAATTGCTTTTCCATTATATTTATACTATAAAACACATTTATATTTATGGAATGAGGAATGAGTGTGTCAGTCAGGGCTTATCTTTTTTTTTAACTCTCTCACAACATACAAATCTATACCACTACTTGTTAACACTAGCAGTTACTCTCTGCTTCTGAGTTGGTAGTGTTCACTTTCTCAAAAAACTTACTGTTTATTATACTGTGCTTATTTATAAGAGAGCTTTTATTGGCGCTTTTTAAAAAAAAAATGTCAAACTTAGTTCTGGTTGAAATACAGAACCTAAAAGAAAGGAGGAACAATTAATATCTCTTTCTACAACCTACAAGATTTAAAGCCCCGCAAGAATCCAAAGCCTTCTACGGTACTTATAATGTTGCAGTTTAAAGGCAAACTGCTCTGACTCCATGGGCAACCCTTTTGAAGTTTCACATCTTGAAGAGAAATTAACCTTTTAATTGAAAAGGCAATTTTTATTAAAATATTTTTTATCAAACTGAATTAAAAGCAGACGTTTACAAACTGGCCTCTTGTAAGCGGACACATGTCTATGTGTATGCTTATGGTTGGGTAACTGAAAATACAAACCAAAACCAACAGTTTTATAAAAGATTACCATTATATCTGAAGCATATAAACAAAAATCCTATGACCTATATAATGAAGTGGTGCTGCAGGTTTTTTTTCTCAGGTAAAGGTTTTTTTCTTGATGGGAGATTGGGGAGGCTGTTTTAGTTTGGTTTTGGGGGGTTTTTTTACTGTTTTAGGAATCTAAAACAGAAGCTCATACTAATATCTACCAAGAATGCTCCTGAAGGATACGAATCTGTGTATTCTTATAAAATAATAGTTTGTACAAAGAGATCTGGTTTTACATAGCACTTTCAAACAAAGCCTTTAACACATAGTTATTAAGCCTGACAATACCCTAGTGAATAAAGCAAGTATTAATTCATTTTTTAAATGAAAAAAACAGGGGAGGAAAGTTTCCCATAACCATAACCAGGGAAAAAGCTGAAAATATAAACTGGGAGTTTTGACTAAATCTCTGACCACTGGATACACCGTATCAGGCATTTTAAAGGAAGTTTTCTCTGTGGCAGTTTGTTAAATTTAGAGTTACAATTACGATTCAGAATTTGCCACTGGTTTCAAAGAACAAGCTTAACAGGCAACTGAGATCTAAAGATCTCTCAGGTATTTTAAATTAATCACATTCTGAAGGAAAGCTAAACATGCAGCTCCTACATCAAGGAATAGTGCCTTAACCACAGCCTTTCCTGGTCTGGGGCGAACATTAGAGATGATTATGTTTTTCAGAGGAAAATTTCAACACTTGGCAAAAACAAGTAAACAGTAACTGCTCTGACAGAAATTTTTCATCCTTAATCAGTTTGCCACACAATCACAGAATCACTGAGGTTGGCAGGCACCTCTGGAGATCATCTAATCCAACCACTCTGCACCAGCAGGGTCACCCACAGAAGGTTGCTCAGGGTCACATCTGATCAGGTTTTAAATTTCTCCATGACTGAAGACTCCATAGCCACTCTGGGAAACCTGTTCCAGTGTATGACCAACCTCACAGGAAAAACTGTTTTGCTTATATTTAAATGGAATTTCCTGTCTTTCAGTTTGTGCCCATTGCCTCTTGTCCTGTCACGGGACATGACTGAGAAGAGTCTGACTCCATCTTCTTTACTCCCCCCCAAAAGTATTTAAATACATTGATAAAATCACTCTGAGCTTTCCCTTCTCCAGCTGAACACTCCCAGCTCTCTCAGCCTCTCCTCATATGACAGATAGTCAAAGCTCTTAATCATCTTCAGGCCCCTTTGCTGGACTCTCTCCAGTATGTCCATGTCTCTTTTATACTAGGTAGCCCAGCACTGGACACAGTACTCCAGTCTATCTCACCAGGGCTGAGCAGAGGGGAAGGATCACCTCCCTCAACCTGCTGGCAACACTGTCTAATGCAGCCCAGGAGCCTGTTGGCATTTTTTGCTGCAGGAGCACGTTGCTGGCTCACGGTCAGCTTGGTGTTCACCAGGACCCCCAGGTCCTTCCTTGACAAGCTGCTTTTCAGCTGGTCGACTCCAGCCTGTCCTGGTGCCTGGGATTATTACTCCCCAGGGGAGGAACTTACCATTTCTCTTTGCTGAACTTCATGAGGTTCCTGTCCGCCCATTTCTCCAACCTGTCAAGGTCCCTGTGAATATCAGCACAATCTTGTGGTATATCAACCACTCCTCACAGTTTTATCATCTGCAAATGTGCTGAGGGTGCATTCTGTTCCATCATCGAGGTCATCAGTGAAGATGTTAAATGGTACTGGCCACAATATTGACCCTTGGGCCAAACCACTAGTAACTGGCCTCCAGCTGGACTTTGTGTCTCTGATCACAAACTTTTGAGCCAACAGTTCATCCAGTTTTCAATCCACCTCACTGTTCACTTACCTAGTCCATTCTTCATCATTTTTTTTTTCTTATGGATATGATGTGAGGCTGTGTGAAAGCCTTACAAAAGTCAACATAAACAACATCTACTGGTCTCCACTGAGCAAGTAATCTCATTGTAGAAGCCTTCCAGGTTAGTGCGTTATGATTTTCTCTTCAAAAATCCATGCTGGCTTCTCCCAACCACATTCCTGTGATATGAAACCAACCAGCCTGTAGTTCCCTAGATCTTCTTTCTAATTCTTCCTGAATACAACAGTGACATTTGCTTTCTTTCAGTCCTCAGGAGTCTCCCCACTGCCTCCTCACCTCCCATTACCATCACCTATCACATGGTTAAAAAGTCTCCAAAATTACTAAGAATTTTGCAATAAATATTAAAAAATAAACAAACAAACAAACAAACAAAAGCCAGAAAAAAGCAACCCTAGAGTGATTGTTTCTGTAGAATATTTGTCATAGTGCTAGGTGTATTGATTAGAGTGTAATACATTTTAGAAGACAACATATATAACTGAGTACCATATTTTATTGAAAGACACATTTGCGTTTAACTAGCAATTACTTAATATTACTCAGTGGGAATGCAAACCAGAAGAAACATAAAATAAATCAGAAGATGGTATAGAATCAAGAATTCTATAAAGCAATGTTGTGATTTCTTTAATGAGGTAAACAGCACAGTAAATGCAAATGTACTTTAAATGTAGGACAACTGCTTGTCCAATTTCTAAGCCCATGGCATAGGGCATTTATATAAATCTATGTAAGTTAGGCAGGTCTTCCTTTCTTATTTTGTTTTAATTGACAAAATATCTTGGAAATACTCATGGGAAGAAATAAATTGAAGAACAAAGAGAAAATAAATTAAGGGGCAGAATCATAGATGATTGAAAGTCCAATAATGTAAAGGAGATTAAACCTGGAAAAGACTGTGAATAGGGAATAATATGAATAGAAATAAAAACAGAGTTCAATGCATCATCTTTACTATATACCTGCTGAATTCCAGGTTTTTTTCTCAATTTGGTATGTAAAAGAGAACATAGGGAATTACTGCAAAAAATCACCCATTTTAAGAGCAGCTGCAGATTCCTTGTAGTTTGCATTATTTATTAATCCCCCAAAATGTGTTTTGTTTTTTATTCCAGTGTTTCTTTTCCCATATGCTTCAGAAGCCAGTAAAATAAATGCAATCTTTTCTTCTCCATGGGAGTGACATCACTAGCTGCATAAGATTTTCTGAGACGAGAAAAATTGTAAGAAAGATCTGTCTCCACAAGCTCCTTTTAAATCATAGGTAGAACATAGTTGAAACAGTTCCAAGAGGGGCATAAGCATTTATGTTATCATACAAAATGGAGAACTGGAACATTGTCAGTGGGGAAAATGGGAACAATATTATGCACATGAGTCAGTGTTTAAGGAGAGACAATTACTTGCAAAGTCACTAATTAGATCTCTGAGTCTTATTTCAGTCCTACTTTAGGCAACTCTTGGAGTCTAATGTATATTGGATAAAAATGCCCTTTCCACAATCAAATGACTATGAGAACAATTATTTTATGAATCCTCTTCCTCATCATTTCTAATATGCCTTTTCCTTTATGTGACTTGTACCAGGATTTATGGAGAAGGAGGTTATGGGATAAGTATTTCTCCTTTCTCTGGATATTTTCCCCTGTTGGAGAGTCTGTAACTGAGGAGTTCAAGACTAATGCTACTTTCTTAGAGTATAGAGCCAGAGAGTCAGATCTGAGTTTGTGACCAGCATAAAATACTATATAGGTTATGTGTGGCAACAAGGGACTGGATTTTATAATTTCCAAATGTTCATTCCAGTCTTATGTCCTTACATGACCCCTACACAATAAGTGTAATCACAGTTCCTAATTTAGTACTTCTCAAGTGAACCTTTTAATGACAGAACTGCCTTCCTGAATTTCTCTGGTTGTAGAGCCTCAAGGCCCAATCAATCTTATTTTGATACAACTAAAAAAATAGCTTTCCAACCACTTAAATAGTATACACCTATCTCAGTTTTGGTCCTTGATTCAGTTAATGTGACAGCAGAGATTTACCATGACATCCTGCAAAGATGACTTGCTAATTCCTCAAAGATTCTAAGCATGTAAACAAAAACCAACGAACACAACATTTTGCATGTACATATGTCCCTAGCAAGTTCCATTCAGTCAGTAACATCATGTTTTGGCCATGACCACTTGCCTCTTTTGCTTTGTAACTTAATCTGCCACATTCTCACTGACACTTTGAGCAATATCAGATCTGTAACGTCCTCTTTTGTTCCAAACCTGAGTTTTCAGAGCAATGAATTATAACATAGAAGAGGGAGTTAAAGAACAATTTTGCCTCTCCCATATTGATGGTCCAGCCTCTTTCTCCTTGGGGAGCCTTGCATTTGACAGTTTGTCAAAGTCCCCTTTAAAAGGTTCACTCTGATTTAATTGTTGAAAATCAAGCAGTTTAACATAATGCAACTTTATGGTGTGTATTAAGGAAAGAAAAAGGGAGGGGGGAAAAGCACAGAAGAGGCAACTTCAGAAATTATGAAAATGTTTCAGGTTGGGGTAATAATCCTACGGAGCCTTAGCACAGCTTTGTCTGTGAATATGTCAGGTTTATGATATGTGCAGTTCACTGTTTAACTACTAAACTGATGCATAATAATTTACTGATACAGGTTACCTAATAGATATTAGCTTAATTTATAATCTAACTGTAGTATAGGATTTTTTTATTTATATCTGTACAGGTGCTAGTACAGTGAATAAAGACTGTGATCAAAATCACAATTTTAACACTACTAATAATGATACTGATACATTTAATGGACTGTCAAATGGGGAAGAGCCTCTTATTTCTGTGAGAT
Source organism: Theristicus caerulescens (assembly GCA_020745775.1). Lineage (NCBI taxonomy): Eukaryota > Metazoa > Chordata > Aves > Pelecaniformes > Threskiornithidae > Theristicus > Theristicus caerulescens. The sequence goes on along the minus strand of CM036559.1, from coordinate 119,222,692 downwards.
GTTATTATCACATTATTGCCTACACCTGGAAAAGTCTTAATGGTATGTTAATCCTGCAGATCTATTTCACTATTAAACACAGATCTATAAATCCTAACTACAGTTCTAAATAATGGGCTTCATAAAACATAACTTCATTTTTATAAACAGAGATCATCCTGGGTTCATTAAAGACAGACAACTGACAGACAGGATACAGAGAGTGTTAGAGTACTCCACTCCAGCAGCTCACAAAATAAATCCTTGGCAATTTAATCTCAAGAGAGAAGGTTTTTGATAAATTCAAAGGGGACAGTTTTGACCTTATGGGGAATAGACCCATAATTTATGAAATAGATGGAAACTCTTTACTGCAAAATGTAGTGTGAATGAATGACTAGATCTAAACCATTTGCACTCTTGTGCCTCTTGTACTTCTCTGGAATACAAGTCTGCCACCACAAATGGTCACGAAAGTAGAGTAGCCACACTCTTAGACAATGCTTTATCACTGCACCTGGAAGAACAACAAGCAAAAAGAAAAAGGGTTACAGTTACAAGGCAGTAAACACTTAAACAAAATACTATTAAAACAGTTGAATTTTGCTAGTCAATAAGAAAGTATCTGCATTATTAAAGTCATATGTTAAATTGAGCAGGGTTTTAAGTGTTTGATTTCCAATTTATTTTTTAGACATTTCTTTCCTTTTCCAAAAAGATGTTGAATTTTTTTATTTTGATAAAAAAGTAATTCTTTGGTATTTTAGACATGTCAGCAAGCATGTTGTACAAGCTGCTGAGCGGTTGTTATGCCGTTTGCTGAGAGCTCTTGTTTTCTAAAACCCTAACTTTGATTTTCCACATTTTCAAACACTGTAATCAATAAATAAAAATTATTAATTGGTCTTGCAATGACTTTTTTTTTAAATACTAAAGCTTGAAATAACACAGAAAAACAATTCCAAGCTTTTCTGAAAAACACCAACTACTCCAAATTCAGTTGTCTATAAACATCCTTATACCTGTGCTGAGAGTTTTAGCTTTTGTGAAAAGATTTCTATAGCAAGAGAAAAGAAAATACATAGAAATACCAAAAACATCTGAAAGGGGAAATAGAAAATGTAAAATAGTATGCCTTTTGATTGTGACAGACAAAATACTCAATATAAATAACCTGCCTCCAAAACCAAATGTCAATTAAAATCATTCTGTAGCTAAAATGACTCACTGTACTCTAATTCTCAGATACTTCTTGGAATTCTTGGAAAAGCTCAGTTCTGTGGAGTCTGTCTTCTGCAGCCATGTGACATAACTCAGTACTCATCAGGGATGCAATCATTGCCCAAGACAGAACTATATAAGGGAGGATAGTGTGGTGTGCTGTGCTAATATAGTATCTTTCAGGTACAATGCTATCATACTGTAATTTGTAGTACAAATTGACAGAAGCAGGAGATAAGCCTTCCTAATTCAACTGTGTATGACCATAGTGATAATCAACAATATTTTTCCTTTGTGACAACCTAAAAAAAGAGTCTTTAAAGAGCATTTTGGGCTTGTTTGTTTTTTTCTGACTGTGTCCACAAATCTGTCACTGCTACAAAACATGAAATATATTCCATAGCAAGGGAAGATAGGCCCTAGCTTTATAGCTGTGTGGTGGGTTGACCTTGGCTGGATGCCAGGTGCCCACCAAAGTCGCTCTATCACTTCCCTCCTCAACTGGACAGGGAGAGAAAAAAAAGCGAAAAGCTCGTGGGTCAAGGTAAGGACAAGGAGAGATCACCCACCAATTACCATCACAAGCAAAACAGACTCAACACGGGGAAATTAAATTAATTTATGGCCAAACAAATCAGAGTAGGATAATGACAAATAAAACCAAATCTTAAAACACCTTCCCCCCAACCCTCCCTTCTCCCCTGACTCAACTTCACTCCTGATTTTCTCTACCTCCTCCCCTCAAGCAGCACAGGGGGATGGGGAATGGGGGTTGCGGTCAGTTCATCACACGTTGACTCTGCTGCTCCTTCCTCCTCAGGGAGAGGACTCCTCACACTCTTTCCCTGCTCCAGCATGGGGTCCCTCCCACAGGAGACAGTCCTCCATGAACTTCTCCATCGTGAGTCCTTCCCACGGGCTGCAGTTCTTCAGGAACAGACTGCTCCAGTGTGGGTCCCCTGCGGGGTCACAAGTCCTACCAGCAAACCTGCTCCCGCGTGGGCTCCTCTGTCTCCAGGGGGCCACAGATCCTGTCAGAAGCCTGCTCCAGCACGGGCTTCCCACAGGGTCACAGCCTCCTTTGGGCATCCACCTGCTCCAGCATGGGGTCCTCCAGGGGCTGCAGGTGGATATCTGCTCCACCGTTAACCTCCATGGACTGCAGGGGGACAGCCTGCCTCACCATGGTCTTCACCATGGGCTGCAGGGGAATCTCTGCACCTCCTCCCTCTCCTTCTTCACTGACCTTGGTGTCTGCAGAGTTGTTCCGCTCACATATTCTCACTCTTCTCTCCTGGCTGATGTTGCACAGCAGTTTTTTCCCCTTCTTAAATATGTTATCCCAGAGGCACTACCATCGTTGCTGATTGGCTTGGCCTTGGCCAGCAGTGGGTCCGTCTTGGAGCCGGCTGGCATTGGCTCTATCGGACATAGGGGAAGCTTCTAGCAGCCTCTCACAGAAGCCACCCCTGTAGCCCCCCCACTACCAAAACCTTGCCACACAAACTCAGTACACTGGTCAAGCTGTGCACATAATTGCTGCAGTCTGTCCTGTCTTGTTAAACTGTGCCTGTCTCTTCTCTGTGTGGCATTGCTCTCCGTCATGTGTGATTTGCTAATGAACCTCAAGCAGGACTAACCTCCAAGCAGGAGGCTGAATCTGGCCAGACCCAAGGTTGGGGCTGTGTCTAGGTGTTTATTCTGGGCATGCCCATGGGTTGGGAGAGTGAAGGCACCTCTAAGCTTGTGAGTGAGCTCTAATCCTGATCACCTGAAGAGGAGACACAGGATCAGCCTCAATGCTGTTCCCAGTGATGAAAGTGCTGCTGGTACGTTTATGGGTGCCAGTAAAGACACTGCACTCTCTCTCTGTTGATCTGTATGGCTGGATGCATGCATGTCTGCATGTGTATTATACAGGTGTTTGTGCATTGTGTGTGCATCTGCATCTTCACAATACATGCTTAGCCTTGCTGCTGGCAGCACATATGCTTGGGAGCAGGAGCAAACAGACTAGAGAGGAGAAATCCCCTGGGTCTTCAAGTCCTCTGGATTTGACTTCCCTTAACAATTAGAAAACTGAATGTCATCTAAATATAATGTTCAGAACATTCAATGGTTTCAGTGAAAGATATTATGTGCTCTGGCTGTTAAAGTTATAAAAAAATTTATATGTGAATTTTTAAATCTAAATTAAGATTTTTTTTAAAATCTTGATTTGGAGATATTAGTTATAGACATAAAACTGTTAATATTAAGGTAAGTTAGATGTATTCATATTATGTACTTCAAGAAGCAGACAAAATCTAGGAGACATTGGTGATTAAAAAATACATGGAAAACAGGTGAATTCCCTAAAGAAAGAGGAAGGACAGACATTGTACCTATTTTTAAAAAGGGGTAAGTGGCAAGACCTAGGTCTATCAGCTTAGCCTCAATACCAGAAACATTCTGGAACAGCTTGTTAATTAGTTTGGATGCACCCTGAGGATAAAGTAATAGGGAACAGCTGACATGGATTTGTCAAGAAAAAAAAAGTCATATCAAATCAATCCAAGTTCTTTCTGTGGCAGGGTAATTGCCTAGTGGACAGGGGAGAAGCTATAGATTTGATATATCTTGACATTAGTAAACATTTTCACACAGTCCCATTTGGCACTGTCATAAACAAACTAGAGAGGAACACAGTCTAGAAGTAATTGCCACATGGAGGGTGCACAATGGTTAAAAAAGCTGAACTCAGTCACTACCCAATGGAGACCATCAGATCTGGAGGATTTTCCAGTAAAATTAACCAACATAATTAACAAACAACAATATAATACCAATTACTAAATGAGTAGCAAAAGCCAGTACCAGTATAATTAATTGATTGAATAATTAATTAATTGGTAGCACAAGTAAGGCTTTCTAGGGGGTCTGTTGAATCCTTGTCATTGGAGGCATTTAAGAGTGAGTTAGACTACTGTATGTTGGGGGTGTGGCTTTGTAAGTTTGATGGATAAATGTGACTACACAGAAGTTTGATGCTCCCTGTGGCTCTATGATCTCTTCACTACTTTTTTTCTCCTTGGCTTCGTCACAGCTTCTGACATTACTTTGGGGTGGTCACTTGCTTGCTTCTTACCGCAAGCCTTACTGTGTCTTAAAAAATCCTTAATATCTTTCACAGTATCTAAAATAGAGGCACTGCTTGGCACAGTTTACAAAGGTTTTGGAATGAAATCACTGTATAAGCATAAAGTTTTCTCATTATGTGTCAAATAAGAAGTTATTTGTGCCATAATTTTCTAGCGATAGCTAGAAGTTAAAGTTATCAGGCTGCCTATTGTGTGTGTGCATATATAGATGTATTAAACAGAAAGATTGTATATAATTTCCTTTAATTATATCTTTGCCTATTAAAAGCCAACTGAATGCATTTTGTACCACATGATCAATGGTGTTAAATCACTTGCATTTCATTGCTGAAAATTTATTTTTGAGATTCAGTACTTGAGGCTATAATAGATTTCCTAATTGTAAATCTCAAAATTATGTCTGCCTAAATTACAGTGTAACTTGCAGCAGAACATGCTTTGTATCCAAATATAGGGTTTTGTGTTTTGTGTGAGCTGGAAAAGCATTCCGTTAAAGATGGTTTTGCATAAACTTGCATTTGTTTTACTGTATTCAGTGTGTTTATAGAATAATCTATATTTATGTAACATCTTTCTTTCCCACTACACACACACATGAAGACACTGAAAGAACTTTGAAGTCATAAAGTCAAATATTTCAATTCAGGAAACTACAGAGTGCTGAAATTCTGTGGGTTGGGGTTTTTTTTGTTTGTTTGCGGGTTTGTTTTTTGGTTTTGTTTTTGTTTTTTTTAAGCCATCTGCTAGGTGAATATCATTGGGCAGTATTTCATTACACAGTCTCATAATATTCTTTGTGTTTATAGGCTCTGCTCTTGAGTGTGGTCTTGGAGCTGCTCTTAGCTGACAGATAAATAGACTTGGCAAACCACATGCAAACTGTAGAGAAAGATTTCTTTCCTTGTAATGAAAAGGAAAACAAATGATACCTGTAGTTAATGGCAGACAAAATGCTCCCCAAAACCCTTTCATTTCCTCCCTTTACCAACAGACACTAATCTCAAAAAAGAAAACTGCAGTGTGAGAGCTCAGAGGAATCTATTAGGAAACTTTGAGTATGGCACCTATTCAGACACATTCCTTACGTTACACATACTGAGATGGCTGCTTCCAAGCAGCTTCCCACCCAGCATGCAGACACCCGGAATCATCTTTCACCTAACATAAGTGGTGAGGTTCTCCCTATAGTTAGGGAAGATTCTCAATGTAACTTGTCAAAATAGCTATGTAGAAGCATTCAGAGGCACCCTGCTTCTTCTGGCCAATATCTGGGCTACCCCATGGGTCTAGGTTTTCTTCCACAGACCAATGTAGAAGAGGGAAGGGATGTGAAATAAAGGTATCCTGGATCTTATCCCAGCATTGAGTTAAAAATAAGGCATTTTGCCATAACGTGTAGCTCATAAAAACTACTCTCAGTACTGTAACTCAGAATGAGTCACTTCTCAAACTTCTCACTAGTGTTAGTTGATGGGTCAGGGTGAACTTGATGAAAAAGATGAAAATATGTTTTTCAAGGAAACAACTTCCAGCCATTTTAAAATGCTGTCATTTACCCCATTTGAACTTCTAGAGGTGCAAAGTTGTTTTCAGTTAAATGAAACTGGTCCTCAAAGTGTTCAAACAGCTGTATAATTAAAGTGTTTAAGTAACATAAGTCTGTAATTAAGTGAAAGCAGTTTTATAAGCAAGGGCGTAAACTTGCATCTTCGGACCATAAGCCATCTTAGCACAATTACTCCATTTATGAGTCTACTATGTGTAAGCATAGCATAGGATAGCATAGGAAATCCAGGTTAGTAGAACAAGCAGTATAAAATCAATATTGTGACAGATATTTGTCCTTCAAATAGCTTCAGTCTTCCCATTCATCTAGATACTTTGTTCCCTTTTCTTTGAATTTCCTCTCTTGACTTCCTAATGAACAGGATTCCTATTTGCCCCCAAACAGTATGACCTTCAGTTGGCTTCTTTATCAGCCTGTCCCTTGATTCATACTCTTTGTGGAAGACAGTCTCTGCATGGGTTAGCCACCATTAACATCTGAGCTTCTAGTGCGTGATATGGCCTTTGGTTCAAATCCTGTCTGATTTCCTAAACCAAAGCCAATGCTTATGCAGATGTTTCTGTCTTGCACAAAAATGCTGAGGCCTGAAAGCCTATATAAGAGTGAAAATTTGAGACTTATTCCCATCTGTGTTTTCCCAGTCTGGGTAGCCAAAAAACTGACCCATATAACTTTTGTTAAAACTTTTGTTATAACTTTAAGCCCAGCATTTTCAGTTCTAATGGATGGACGTTCTCTGATAAAAAAAAAAGCTTTGTTAAAAAATCTCTGTCTAGTTGAAGACTCAGTTTTGCTGAAATACCGAGAAAGCCAGACAGTCTCAAAAATGGTTAAGTTGAGCTCGGTGACAACACAGTGAGGAGACCACTAGAAAATTCATGTCTCAGGCATCATGAAGAGATTCAGGATCAGCTATACGTAAAACAGAATCTACACAGTTGTACTGCTATTATTCTTCCTTTACACAATTATTTCCATTCAATTTGTCATCTCTGCTTAAGCCCTGATTCGTCTCACCTATGTTTATGTACCTAACAGAGGTATTTAAGTTGGAAGCATAGGCATACTTAACAGTTAAGGAGAGAGAAAGGCACCTCCACAGAATAACTGAGAATTAAGATGGTCTCAGCCCCCAGCAGAGATGCTTGTGTCTGTTCTCTGACAACACCCAGTGCCTACAGCAATCATGCTCCCAAATTAGGTCCTTTAGTTAATTGGGTCAATCAGGATCCATCTGGGACATTGTCTTGAATTAGAATAAGCATTGCTGCTCTCTTCCTTTATGTTTGTTTTTTTTTTTTACAGTACCTGAAGAATAAAATCCTATACTTGATTAATATTTGCTCCATGCTGCAATATAATGTAATAACACAGGGTAAGCAAATAGCTAGTTGATATTATGCTGTGATCCTAGCAGACTTTCTAAGCCAATTAGGGTCAATGTAGATCAGTTTTATGCCTGCAGGGAGTAGTTGTAGCCATACACTAAATGATTCAGAGAAGCAGCAGAGAGTATGGTAGCAGGAACAATAGGACTGCCTTGGGTCTTTGTATTAATTTAAAAAATACAGTGGAGGAAAATGCATGAATGAGTTTGTAAGACTTTAGCTTCCTGGACTGTGTGGAAATGCTGGTTCCAACTTGTAATATCCCTAGTGGCAATAGCTACCCAGGGAGTGTCATCTTATCTGCTGGACAGCTGTACGTCTGCAAATGCTGACTGTACTTAATATATTGGCAGGGACTGTGGGAAAGGAGGCCAGAACTTACGCACGTGGTTGTTAAATTCCTAAGCTGAACCCTCCAGCGAATATTGTAAACATATCTTCAACAGAGCAGGAACAATTCTACATGAGCATTATGATTCTTTTCCAGGAGGAATGTTGACACTAATTCTTATAAAAAAGGAATGAACACAGGGAGTCTGTTGACTAAAGTGTAGCTGAAATGGGTGAACGAATGAGATCCTGTTGCTACAGGAAGGAGAAGCCAGACAGCAATGATGTGACAGTAAGCACCAATCACAAGATATCTGGGAAGACAAAGAACAAGGGTTAAATCACAGATGTGGCAGTTCAGCTTCCTTTCTTACATATTACATATCAAGTGTCATGCTCAAATACCAGAGAGATGAAAAGTTGTACAAGGAGGTATGCAGGTGACCTCTATACACCCAAACGCTGTATATGTGTGTTTTTAAAGGGTGAACTGAAGTTCTGTTACATAACAGAAAAAAAAATTGAATTTGTTGGACTCAAACAAAATATCTGTAACACATTTCCTCCTTAGTCCTTTTTCCTTATCTATAAAATAGGAATAATAATCTCACCCTGCTGCCCGTGATCTATGCAGTGAGATTCCAATTCAGAGATTTTAAGGCCGGAGGCTCAAATAGTTCATCATATCTGATATGCTTAGATGCACAAAATTTCATTCATTATTCCTGTATGTACCCTAATAATTGGCATTTGAATAAACAGAACCTCTTTTGTAAAGGGTCTGAGCTTTTTTGGAGGACTATAGGACATGGAGTCTATCTCCCCTGGTAGCTTTTGCTTAAAAATATATGTCTCATTTCCAGCTTGAATCAATCTAGCTTCAGCCACTGTTTCTTGAGATATGTTTCTTTCCTAGTCTGTAAATCTCACTGGGGTAGCACAGTGGGCCTTGAACTCAGTACCATTAGATATCCGTGTAATAAGAGCAAGAATAGTTCTTCATTTTACTCAGCTGCAGTAATGATATTGATGTGGGGAAATGTGGGGGAAAGGTTTGATCCAAAGGCATTTGAGTTACCAGCAGTTCTCCTCAGCCTGCCTTAAATGTATTAATGTTCCCGCTTCCAGTTGGTAAAGGAGGAAATAATGATAAGTGTCACATTACAGGGCAATTTGAGCCTGTTCATTATAAGCGTATGGGAGATATTTTCTCAGCAGTGCCAGCACCAGAACACAATGCAAGTGCAAGAGCAACAAATCACTGCAATAACCCAATGGTCAAATAAATTAATTCAGATAAAAAATAAGAAAGCCCAAGAGTTTTAATTTCTTTTTATCCTTTCAGACATAAAAATGACATTTAAAGGCAGAGTTATTACACTGTGCTTTTCACCTGATAAAGAAACAAATCTCTACTAACATTTTTAACTCTTCCTTTGCTATAGTTGAACCAGTTTATGTTTATTCTGCTTCCTGATGGTTTGTTGAGAATCAAATGAGAGGGTAGACTTACAGCTCCAGCCCTGCGCATATGGGTATGTTGACAAAGGTGGATTAATGTCTGTGTTCAGCACAATACCTCTATGCCATGTGAAGACACATGCTTTAAAAACAAACAAACAAAAAAACCCAAACCCTAAAGTGCTGCAGCTTTTAAAGTATACTCTTCTGTTAATTTTGCTAGGCTACTTTGTGAAAGGAGGAACAGGACTGGAATATGGCATTATTTACATGAGTAAATATCCCTGTAAATCTAGGAAAACCTGAAATTTATTGATCTTCAGCTTGATCTCTCTAGTCTTGTATTGCTGGATGGTAGCTGCTGAGAGGAAAGGAGAGGAACTTTTGTACTTCCTTACATAGAGATAAGTGATGCTTCACAGTCCTTTTTGGTTCCCAATGTGGAGCACGAGGAATTCGAGATAAGGACAGTAATTGGGAGAGGTAACGGGCAAAACATGGACTGAACACTGCAAGAGAGAAAAGAGCATAATGATTGTGGGGATTTTATGTCGTAATTGTGGTGAAGGGACAAGGTGTGGATTGTGTGTAAATTGTTCACTTCCATTCAGTGTTGTGATGATGTTATTTTGATTTTGGTGTGGGGAATTCTTTTTGTTGATGTAAGTGAAATTTGTGAAGATTGTGTGATGAATGTGTATTTTTATGATAATTCTTAAACATGTGATTCAAAGAGGTGAGGGGTAGAATGTATTGGGTTTGTGTGGCAAGGTTTTGGTAGTGGGGGGGCTACAGGGGTGGCTTCTGTGAGAGGCTGCTAGAAGCTTCCCCTATGTCCGATAGAGCCAATGCCAGCCGGCTCCAAGACGGACCCACTGCTGGCCAAGGCCAAGCCAATCAGCAACGATGGTAGTGCCTCTGGGATAACATATTTAAGAAGGGGAAAAAACTGCTGTGCAACATCAGCCAGGAGAGAAGAGTGAGAATATGTGAGCGGAACAACTCTGCAGACACCAAGGTCAGTGAAGAAGGAGAGGGAGGAGGTGCAGAGATTCCCCTGCAGCCCATGGTGAAGACCATGGTGAGGCAGGCTGTCCCCCTGCAGTCCATGGAGGTTAACGGTGGAGCAGATATCCACCTGCAGCCCCTGGAGGACCCCATGCTGGAGCAGGTGGATGCCCAAAGGAGGCTGTGACCCTGTGGGAAGCCCGTGCTGGAGCAGGCTTCTGACAGGATCTGTGGCCCCCTGGAGACAGAGGAGCCCACGCGGGAGCAGGTTTGCTGGTAGGACTTGTGACCCCGCAGGGGACCCACACTGGAGCAGTCTGTTCCTGAAGAACTGCAGCCCGTGGGAAGGACTCACGATGGAGAAGTTCATGGAGGACTGTCTCCTGTGGGAGGGACCCCATGCTGGAGCAGGGAAAGAGTGTGAGGAGTCCTCTCCCTGAGGAGGAAGGAGCAGCAGAGTCAACGTGTGATGAACTGACCGCAACCCCCATTCCCCATCCCCCTGTGCTGCTTGAGGGGAGGAGGTAGAGAAAATCAGGAGTGAAGTTGAGTCAGGGGAGAAGGGAGGGTTGGGGGGAAGGTGTTTTAAGATTTGGTTTTATTTGTCATTATCCTACTCTGATTTGTTTGGCCATAAATTAATTTAATTTCCCCGTGTTGAGTCTGTTTTGCTTGTGATGGTAATTGGTGGGTGATCTCTCCTTGTCCTCATCTCAACCCACGAGCTTTTCATTATATTTTTTCTCTCCCTGTCCAGCTGAGGAGGGGGAGGGATAGAGCGACTTTGGTGGGCACCTGGCATCCAGCCAAGGTCAACCCACCACGACCAGACAGATGTATGGACCAAGAGCCTGCTTACATGGACTGGCCTCTTTTATCCCCTCCTTTCCATTTTCCCATATCAATTTGGATAGATTTTCCCATTCACTTCAATCTTTCCCTTTCCCCACCTTCAGCCCCTCCCCTAAGCCTCCCATAAAAAGTTTCACGTTTCTGTAATTCCCTTTAAATATCCTACAATTTTTACTTTTCCTGTGAGACCCATGATGATCTTGTTTCCTTCCTGTTACCAGTTTCTAAGCTCTCCAAGGCTACGTTCCAGTGGTCCCTTCAGTGATATGTGAGATCTGACCTTTGGTATTGTCTCTGTTATGTCCCATTTGTTAAAGTTTCTGTGTCTAGATATTTAATTTATTATTTTTCCTCTGTCTTGGGGGGGGTTTGTTTGTTTGTTTATGTTGAATAGCTGTTAATGAGAGATCCTCATAAGCCGGATGTCCTTCAATGCCAGGTATCCACAAATCTTTTACCTTATATCTTTGCATTAATGTAATGCCAGAGATGATAACTAATTCTTCAGGATCTTATTTTTTGATTCCTGCCTCTGTGATGGTTGCATGATCAACTTTCTTTCTACAAGGACATAATTAGTTCTAGTAATTAAGACCTCTTATAACTTTAATGTGATGTTGTTAAATATTAAATATCTAAAATAAATCAAAAACTATATTTGGTAGATTTGATACAAGACAACTTGTCTCTTTTATTAAAACTACATAACTATCTGTCTAATTTTCTTTATTTACAGTTTCTTTTGTAATTTGAATAAATCTCTAGGCTGCCACAGCTACTTGGTTAGTTAATGCCTTTAAGACCTTTAAAATACCTTGAAGAACTTGATGTGGACCATCTTTTCATTCCCTTCCTATTTATTTCACACTGAGAGACACATTGCTTCAGGAGGTACCAGATCTCCATTTTGAGTAATTCTACTAGATAAATGGGAAGATTTCAAGCACATGAATAGAATAAATAGAGATAGCAGCATGTCAGAGCAGAGCTGTGAGAAATACTATTTATCACTAGGATATGGTTTCTCAGACTAAAAGCACTAATAAGCAGATCTAAAGTATGTAACTTCAGCCATCACAGTCAGTTGAACTGACTCTATGCATGTCTCTTCAATACCCTGTCCTCTGAGACATGCCAAAATGTTACTTCCAGTATTTCAGTTCTATTTGCTGCATATTTTGAGGGGTAATAAAAACATTTTATGAAGAAATTTTAGGGCCATGTGAAGCTCTGTATAGAAGGGAGAATGGGTATAGGAGAGTTTAGCACAGCTCCCTGATCATACACTGACTGGGTCATGCAGTTGAGGTGCAGCCCACACTGGACAGAGTTAACGAGTGCCATAGAAAGCTATAATCCCTTCTTAGCCATCTTCTTTGGCATCTCGTTAGGCATCTTTGTGTCACCATCTCTGGAGGTATTTAAAAGACATGCAGACATGCAGCTTAGGAGCATGGTTTAGTTGTGGACTTGGTAGTGTTAGGTTAATGGTTGGACTTGATGATCTTAAGGGTCTTCTCCAACATAAATGATTCTATAGTTCTATGATTCTACTCTTCCATTCAGTAAACCTTTTCAGAATAGAAATGAGTCTTATAAATATAGGAACATTTAGAAGTTCTCATGTCATGTTACTGATAGCTATTCTTTCTAAAATTATACTAATTATTTTTACATATTAATAGTGAGTGATTCACCATTTCAATCCAACAGAATTCTCTGTTTAGAGTCAGTATGAAAACGCTGCAGTCCCTTATAACTCAAAACAACCTGGGGAACTTAAGGCAGGATTCCACTTACCTAACATTAACCATCCAAACATTAGCCATTACGCCTGAGATTTGTGCAGGCTTTCTCTATTGCCAAGGGAAAGAAACAGGTACATCCTGAGGACGTCTTGTCCTATCTATCTCAGACAGAATCTTAGCAGTTGATAAATTACTTTCTGGGGGTGTCTCTCTCCCTGCATGCACTATAGATGGAGTCTTGTCAACTAGCCTAGACAAGATGCTTAACTTTCAGAAGGTTAAAGTTAAGTAAAATCAATTCAGTCTCTGTGACTAATAATCCAACATTTTTTATTTACTGGATTACTTCATTCATTGTGAAACTTTAGGTAGTGGAGAGGCTCATTTTTAAAAATTATAAATAGTCAAGCTAATTAAATTGTTTAACCTATCAATATGAATGTTTTATCCAGTTCAGATTTTGGAGGTCTAATAATTACTTTTCAAATCTGACAAATTTTAAATGTTTAATATAAGGAATCTCTTTTACTCCAGTTTATGTTGTTTTCACAGTTGGATGCATCATGTTAATAATATTAGTGGTTCTACTGTAAGTGTAAATGAGAGAAAAACTATTAATAATCTAAGTATCAGAGACATCCAGAGTAATGCTCCTTATACTGTCAACTTTGACACCTATTTCCTTATCCTCACTCTTTCCCGCTCTTCATGCTTGTCAATCTCATTTGAAGAAACTTGTATCTTTTTCTATCACATCATAAAATGGAGAAATAAAGAAGGGTGAAGGCAAAAATTAAGTTCACTGATTTCTACCAAGATTTACTCATTTGCAGTAACTACAACCTCGTACTAAGCTTCATATTCTTCTCCATGACCTTCCTGATGCCAAACTCTGTTCAACATGGCACTTTGGTGTTACCATGTCATCAGCATTGGCATTTATTGAAGAAGCACCTGCCAGTCAAAAGTTTCATTCCTCTGTCTGTGTGGGCTTGTTTAAAATGAGAAAGGCATTGTCAATGTTCATTCAGTTTTCAATTCTTTCTCAGGAATCATGGGTTGCTTTGAACACAAAAATGACAGATCGAAATACTTGTTAAAAAGTTTTGATGATTCATATCCTCACCTATATTTGGTATAAGTATGATTTTCATGTTTCTATTACTTAGAAAAAAAATGCAAAATCAGCTTGACAAGAATTGTATGAATTTGCCTGATAAGAAACAAAAAACATATCACCAGATTCTGAATCTATCTTATTGGATTACTCACTGTGTGGTTAGGGTTGGAAATACCTCCCAGCTATCATTCTTATCCTTTTAAGAGCATGCTGCCTGCTGCCACTGTCATTTTTCCACACATCTTTCCATTCTGCCTCACTTCCACTTGCAAATAATGAACGAAATCATCTTACACTGTAAATGAGAGAAGCTCCACTGATATAGAAGCATCATTTATAAACTTTAATAAGCATTTAAAGAGAGTTTATGGAGTTAGAAGGCTGAAGTGTAGTCTTAGAGTTGACAAGGTGACTTTAAAAATCTGTTAATTTTCTGTTTCAAGCTGGTGCAATGCATGATTTTGATGCATTAAATGATGGTGAAAGGAAATATTATGCATGGACAGTGGACACATCCAGCCATTGACGGGTACTGGGACATGAATCAGAACTAAACATTACAAATGGTTGAATATTTATTACCAAATGGTCCTTTGGAAATCCTCCTGGGGCTGTCTCACAGCAGTGGTCACACTCATCAAAATGAATAATTAATGGCTCACCTGCTAGAAACCCTGCACGACTGATAGCTTTGTGAAGCTTTTATTTGGGAAGAAAAACAGCCCCAAATTACAGGCATAGGAAGAAATACAGGAAATTCTAATCAAGGAAGAAAAACCATATTGATTAAGTAACTAACTTGCATAATAGCATACGAAAAATGTTGAAATGGCTATTTGTTACTGCAGATGCTCAGAGGATGCTTACCTCAAAAATCAGCCACCCACCTGAGTTGAATCATAGTAAGCCTGAGCAGCTCCGGGCTTAATTCATGCTTTAGTCATGTCCCAGTTCATAACCTAAATCTCTGCCTATGTCACCAACAGGGCTAGTTTCTGTTGACTTTCTCAGAGCATGCTCAACATAGTTTGATTCCACACAAAGCAAGGCTGGGAACATCCCCTGTCCCTTCCTTGATCTACTTTTGTCTAGGAACACATGGAAAAAGCATGCACCTGTTGTATTGGGGTTAGCTGTTCTGGTCCTGGAATATATGCTTCCTATGGGGGTGCCCTAATCACCACACTGAGGTGGAGTCTAGGGAAGGAAGTGCTTCTGCATTTTTTTTTCTTAAGCTAAAATCATTCCACTTTACATGGGATCGATGAACATTCATTTGGCACAGAAGACAGAATGAGTGTGATTATAATGGTTGATGCATTCATCTGGGAGACAAAAATGACCAGGTGCTCCACTTTGTGAATACTTTAATATTCAGTATTGATTAGATTAATGAAGGGCCTCCAGGTCTCTCTTTTCCTTCCCAGAGGTTTTAACTACTAGGCTCTCGAGTGAAGTTCAGGTTTCCAGCTTATAAGTCAAAACAAGAAAACATTTTAACCACATGGAATGAGATGATTTCTGCTACATCCCTCAGAACCGAAGAGAGTCTTATGAATGACAGACACTGGGCTTCCAACTCTTTTCAGCTAATTACTCATAAACTGAATAAAATGAGCAATCTTGAATTTTTGTCTACCTTTTCTAGGGAAAAAAAAGTATTTGTGATTTAAACACAAGAGAGAGTTCTGAAAGAAGTGTGAATCTCAATTGAAGACAAAGTCCTGCTTCCAGCAGAAGATGTAGCACTTGCAGGTGGGATTAAGGACATACTGCTGTTTTCAGTGCTAGCTGTGATCTAGGTGATGGACCTGATGGCTCCCCCAACATTCAGATGACTAACTCACAGTTTGAGCTACCCGTGAGCTACAGAGGTAGCCGAAACACCTAAATCCGTGCTGTCACTAGGCACTTAGCTTCAAAATTAAGCACAGCAATAATCAGAACTGGCCTTTTGTTGATCTGCTCCAATTTGAACTTTGGAAAAAGGGGAGAGGGAATAGTCTTTTAGATTTGATTGCAGACTCAGATTTTTTCCCCTTTTTTAAAAAATTAAACAATTTAATTTACAGAAAATCCACTGAAGGCTGCTTTCTGATCATCCATCATGTTTTCAAGGTGCTTTTAGCTGAGGTCTCAAGGCAAAACATCACAAAGAAAGTATATCTTACATGATATAGAAAGCTCAAAGCATGTGGTAATCAACAGCTTGTCTTTTCCTAAACAAGACAGGAAAAGTTATTCCATTAAAAGTAAGTTGGCAGATATAAATTTCAGCTACATCAGTGAGCCGACAGATAACTGAATGGAAAAGGATAACATCCTTAAATATTTGATTTATGCACAGGAAAACAATAATGTTCAGCTTGTGCCCTGAGCTAATTGACTGCAACGATACAAAACAACCACAAGGTGGAGAGAGACAGAACAGGATTACATAGATGAGTCCTGATATAAAAGTAAATTTAAAATTATACAGT
This sequence comes from Theristicus caerulescens, assembly GCA_020745775.1. Taxonomy (NCBI): domain Eukaryota; kingdom Metazoa; phylum Chordata; class Aves; order Pelecaniformes; family Threskiornithidae; genus Theristicus; species Theristicus caerulescens. Next base: position 119,206,398 of record CM036559.1, on the reverse strand, counting down.
ATTCCCATTGGATTTTTGTTCTGAAGGAGAAGACATTGGCTTAGTCAACAATTGTTGCATGATGGTTATTGATTTGAATGGATGATTTTGTCTTAAGGCCAACCTCTGTCAAAAACAAATGCATGGGATGCTTAAAGAAACTGCTAGGAGCATGCAATGGCAGCTAGAAATATGCTAACAGGCAGATTTAGCTAAAGAAATGATTAATGGAGACTGCAAAGACCTTGAAAGAAAATAACTTAGTTTTAGAAATACAACGGTTCTACAAAGAACAAAACAAGTGCCTGTCCTTTACACTTCACTTTATTTATTTTCTCTTTCTTATAGTCTTCAGCACAGAAAATATGCCAGAGGCCTTTTATTAATAGCAAAAGGTCAAAAGGCACAAGTTATATAGCTGACTCAGGACAATCTAGATCTTCATTCATACCGGGGGATTTCAAATTCTGTGCAAAAAATAATCATCATTAAAGTGCAAAGATGTTTTAATGCAACTACATCAAGGGATTTTCTGTATTTAGCCCTAATGAAGAAATAAAACTGCTTAGGGAATTGTTGCAAATCCACCAAAGAATATGCTTACTTGTCATATATTTTTATATCATTTTCCAGACTTCTGTTATGACAATTAACTTGAGATGTTGGATATGCAAACTTAAGTACTTTTATTGCTTTGCAACATACTCTGTATTAGGGTGGTTGCCAAAATACATGTATTATTTAGTCCATGAATAGCATGAATGGCCCAAGTAAAAGCAGAATCATATAATCTCTATTTTAACAAAATTAGTTAATAGATATTTCCACAATCTACATGCATATTCATTCTTAACACATATGATCCTATATCTTCCATAGGTAGTTGTTATTTCATTTGCAAACACAATTCTTTTGTAATTTTGATTCCTGTGGTAAAATGGGTCATATGATCATGCTATTTTTGTATGTATATCTGTACGTCTGTAAGTTCTTAGCAATTTTTTAACCCATTGTCAATTTCAGCTGAGTCAGTGTTCAAATGTGTTATGTGCCTACACAGCTCATGAAAATGGGTACCCAAGTAAGAATGTCTCCATGGAAAGAAAGGATCTGGCATGAGCACAATACATAAGACACTGGAGAATCAATGCAGGAAAGCTCTATTACGAATGACCTAGCTTTGGAGAAAGATTCAGGTAGACCTCACACCTTATTAGAAATGAGAGAACCTATTCCTCAGTCCAGGTTCTTCTGTCATGTGTAATTTCTACTGTCAAAAAAGATACAGACTCCTACCCTTCAATACTGCTGACATTTATAAAGCCATTGCCTTGCCCCCTGCCCCACCATTCTCTGATGCCTGAGAACATGTGGATTCCAGTGGCAGCTTTAATTTCATTCATTTATAAAGGCAGTCAACCATGAGTTACAAATCCATAAGATGCAAGGCTTCATTAGTTGATAACAGAACTTTTTGTTCAGTACAAGTCTGCTTTTCATTGCATATCACTTTGTCATGCTACTTCAGTACCAGCTACCACCTAAGAAGAGTTTTTCAAAACTATAGGTAAATCATCATAGATTTTGCTAAAGGCAGTAAAAGCATATAGAGTCATCGTATCATCACAAGCAGCTCACAGACCAGTTAAGAATGAAAGGTATAGGAAACAGTATTTTAACACTGGAAAAAAACCTTCATATGTCATACAAAGGAACATACAGAACATAGTAAACATCATTAAATATTAGCTTGATGGGATCTGCAGAAGAACAGCACATCTGTCTCCTGCCATTGACTTTGTTATCCTTTCCACTAGGAAGCTCTTTATCAGCCATTGTTGCAATAATAAATACTTCCAGTGTTTTTCACATATCTAAAACTCAGATGAATGGTCTTTAAACTAGATCCTTGGAAGAATCTAGATCTCAGATTTCTTTTTTCCTAATCAGGCATCACTTTCAATTACTTGCTTTCCTCAAAAATAAGATCTGAAATGCTGTTTACATCTTGTACTAATCATCAAGAAATTAAAAAAATATTCAACTCAAACTGAGTTTGGGATATTTTTTATATTTTTCTTGATAGCATTTGTTATTTGACTTTAGTGTAGAGTGTTTTCTATGTATCAGTGAATTATATCTGTTAGAAATACAAAAAGGTCCTGTCACCTTTTCAACTGTCTCTATGTCAAGTGAATTGTCAAGTGAATTTCACTCCCCTTAAGACCACTTTGTACAGTTCAGATTTACAAATTAGACAGCCTTTGATACTTAGTTCAGCGCTCACTGATTCTAATTGACAAACCATGAAATATTTGTTGAATGTCTTTCTCTGTCTAATCTCATGCTGGTTGATATCTGTTTCTACCCAAAGGATACATACAGTCATTCCTTTAAAAATACAGCAAAAGATGAGCGAGAAGGGGATAATGAAAAGTTCTAGGAGAGGCTTTCTCAAATATTTTAGTCTCTCCCTCCCTTCTTTTCTCTCCTGATTTTCAGGACCTTCCAATCACTGTTCTGACCATTTTCCTTTCCTCTCCCATGCAGGCAAAGAACTGTCAGGAAAATCACCTAACATCTAAACTTTTAAAAGCCTGCCTTGCCACAGAAAGTGAGCCTAGGCTCCCCCAGGGAGAGGAAATACTGTTGTTACAGATGTTTCCTTACATCCTTCTGTATTAGATCTATACATCTTTGTATAAGGTAGAACTCAAGGGGCAAGACAAGAAGCATGTTGCTCCCAAACATGCAGGCAAAGCATGGACCAGGTGGAAAAATGGCCTTTCACTTCCTCAAAAAATGTAATACAGTTCACATTATTGTCAGAGAGAAAAGACACAAGGAGGTGGGGAGGCAGGAAAGAGAGAAAGGAAAAGACAAAGGACTTATAACATTTTTCTGTGCTTTATTATAGTCTTATAGTGTTATATCAAAGTACCCATCCTGGGCCCACCACCGAACTAAGTACTGATATTCTCAGAAGAAACTTTGCTATGAAAGTTATATAGAGAAAGACAGAGCTAGTAACTAAAGTAAAAGCCCAGTTTTCTTAGTCTAGGGAAGTCTAGACTTAGCCTTTTTGTTGTAGGGATTGTACTCTTAGAAAAGTCACAGACTTCTGAAAGACTTCCCTATAGGGCAGATTCCTGTTTTTCAGACAAACCAGATGCATTTTTCCTAAACAAATGCAAATATACTTTAATCCCTCCACATGCACGTTTATTGACTCCCCTTCCAAAGACACAGTCAAACTTCAAATAAACATCCTTTTTTCTGAGAGTTACAAAGCAAAGAGTTACTACTTAATCTCCAGTTCAATGTGGTATCTTTCCTAGGTATATTTATGCTTAACCACTCACATTTGGAGGTATCTACTGAACTGTTTTTTGTATATTATATGTGTCAGTCTCATGATGCACTTGGTGTCTGATCCATAGAAGTTATGAATCTTGTGCTGCTCTAGAAACAGGGCAAGAGGTTTTGTACCATGGAGAAGACATGGTGCAAAAACGTGATTGAGTGTAATCACTTGCAGGTATATACATGCATTACTATAGCATTTTTTTATATATTCAGCACAATTTGAAACTAGTTAGCTTGTGTCCTGGCAGCAAGGAGCTGCTGCAGAAACAGCAGATCAAAGCAGGTTTCAAATGATTCCAAGAAGCCATACAGATTACTTGACTTTAATCTTTCAATGGCTGCATCTGACTTTCTAGTCCCATGCTCCTGTAAAGCTCTCTGGTGAGTTCATTGTCCTTTACCCTGTTTTAAATCACATATGTTCAGTATTTAATGTTTGAGTCTGTTGAAACTGAAGCTGTGAAAATTACAACAAAAACAAAGAGGATTTGATTTTATTATTATAATATTTGTGGTTCAGGAATGCCAAAACCATGTGGACTATGTGCTTGCTTCTCTTTTTACCCTCATGAAAATGTGAAATAATTACAGCAGTATGAAATGTTGACTATTGTAGATTCTATCTTGTTTTAATTGTTCATAGATATAAAGATAAACAGCAATTGAATTGACATTTCAGGAAGATGTTTAGGTACGAGGGCAGTTGCATAGTGGGGTTTTTTTGTATTGGTATTTATTAACCTGGATGGCAGGAAAATTCAATTTCCAATGGCCTTTCTCTTGTGTAGCTTTAAAGACACTGAAGTCCATAATGAAGAAATTATAGAGCAATTTGGAAATTCAGCTGCAATAAACCAACAGAACTGGATGATATTTACCAGAAAGTCTAGAAAAAATAAAGTGTGAAGTCGCAGTGAAACTGGCATTTACCCAATATAGTCTTAAAAATAAGGAGTAGTACTAGTGGTGGAAAGCTCTTGCTAAGCTATCTCTTTCCCAGGAAAGACAGTCACGTGAGGATGGAGGATGAGAATGTGTGCATTTTAGTGTTGTGTTTTCTTGTTTCTGTAGACACTATGGGTTGAGTAGTAGACTGCATTTGTGAAACCTGAATTCCAGATCCTGTTTCAATCCATATTCTTTCATGTGTCCTCTAAATGTGAAGCAACATCCAAAACAGACAGTCACATACAACTAGACACTGAAGCAAAAAAGACAAAGCAAAGGTCACTGCCTAGCTCATGTATCTGTACTTCTGTAAAATTTGATGATGGGATATGGAAATGGAAGTCAGTTGAGAGGATGTATTTACTGCTTTGCTCTGCACAGAGCTGGTGTGCAGAGGTCTATGAAAAATGGGTAACTGAAGGCCCAACAATATTTTGCAAAAGATGGAAAAGTTTTAGGATAAGTACATTGCCATAATAGTAGAAACACACAGTAAGGTCATTCCATATGCTTCACAGCTCATGGAGGTTTATGAGAGGCATGTTTCTGGAGGTGCCCCTGGAAATGCTGAAGTATCTCAGAGTGGAGCAAGCTTTTCTGCTGTAGGTATATTGTATACGGCCCATTAAAGAGGCAGGATACTCGGTATCAGAAGGGAAATGAATACACTTGGAAGTTGCATTTTTATTGGCTTTTTTCCTTTTTCATATAATTTCACTGGCAAGTACTTGTTAATATTGAGTGAATTAAGTTGTTCAAGTTGTTGTACCAAATTTTGAAGGCTTTCAATACACTCTCCTACCTCTTGTGAAGCAGCCATGGTCCTAATTAGCATCATTGTTGGCACAACTTATCAACGGAGATGACAGAGACAGAGAGCTTCCTCTTACAGAAGGCTGGTGCAGCAAAGAGTGTATATACATGCTTAATTTTAACCACTATGACTTTAATCCTATCTGTGAGTCAAGGGCTGTATAAAGAGAAGCTTTGTGAATCAGAGGAAGATTACTAGTATCCTGAAGAACCTAGAAAACTTAGAGAGTTCAGAGATTTCTCTCTCAGAAAAGAACTATATCCGCAGTCTACTGGGCCATATACACCAGAGGGAAAATTTATACAAATACCTGTGTGTGATTTTTTTTCTTTTAATTATTATTAGATTGTAGGGTGGTTTCAGATCTTAAGATCTCTCCTTTCTTGAGTTTGATAGTATTTAGTTTACTTTCTTAAAATTGGTTATTCACATTCCTAAAAGCATCTGGTTAATACCAGCACAGGTTTGCAGGATATGTCAAGTAAGGGGCATTTTTTTTTCTTGCCTCTTTGCCACTTACACCATACAGCATGGCACTGGCACATTACATTATATGGTTGCCACTGAACTCCTCAGACATTCCTGTGTCTGCCATTGCAGCATAAGCCAAGGACAGAATTTGAGTTTCTGGTGTTTTATTTATAATTTTGGTTGCCCTGTCAAAGGTAAGATTCCAAAATGAGGAATGTTCTTGTTCAATGCAAAAACTTCCTGTTACTGTTCAATTCAATGAGAATGTGTGAACACAGCTATCTTCTGAATATTACCATACTGAAAACTTCAAAAAATAGTTTGATATCAAGAAGTCTAATATTAAAGATAGTCTAAGACTTATAAGCTCACCTAAACTATAAGAATCTGTAGGTTTTTTTGAAAAACATGGCTAAAATTACAGCCACAATTCTAACACTATTAAATCTAAACTGCAAATCTCATGCCAGGTGTTTCTAGTTCTTAACCCTAAATTCTAGTTTAAATCTAATTCAGATTTCCTAGTTCATCAATTCTAACATAACCTCTAGAAAGTAAAGCAACAATAAGCATTAGAGGATTAATATTGAAAGCCTACTAGGAGAGCTGGCTCCCACTTAAAAAACAATTTAGTGTTTCATAACTGGAATTGGAGTTAGCAATATTTGCCACTGGGAATGAGCTTATGCTTCTACAAATCTAATCTCAACATACAAAATATTCATCTCTTTTTATCTCAAATGCAAATAAGTTACACAATTTAAGCTCTGAATGTAATGAAAAAGATGTTTTGAAGTCTTAATTATAATTATATTCCAAAGCTTCAAATAAAGGTTTACGTGTGCAGCTTTGTACAAAACTTAACTCATAGGCTGCTTCAGATTTGTTTCTGGTCATCAACATTGCTGTTTTCCATGAGGGAGGACTTTGTTTTGTTTTGCTTCAATATGAAACTTAACAAAGATGTACATTTGGCATTTGGTGTGGAGTCAAAAGCCACTTGAAGCTGAAACTGCTCCTGGTTTCTATTCAGATCAATTCTCAAGATTATGAAGTTAGCCTTATTTCAATGAGATATTTTTTTAAACAAAGATAGTTAGTAATATAAATGCCTAGCCAGATACAGAGACTCATAATAAAAACACTAGTCCACCATTTCTTTAAAACATTTCTGACTTCTGTAACCCCATGTACTCAAACATACAATTCATAACACAGTAAGTCTTTTTAGTAGAGTTCACATCAGTGAGGTTAAAGCTTTTTTTCAGGCACCAAAGAGAGCCCCAGGTATATGGTAGGAAAGCAAGCAGGTACTAACTTTTCCTGGTAAATCTGTCTAAAGCATTGTCTACAAACAAATTCCTGGAGAAAAAATCTTTTTATTTTGTGGAGGGTTTTATTGATTTTATTTTACAGTTCTGTATATTTCGACTCTTCTCTGTTTCTATTTAATTTGAACCTAATTCTGCAGAACGATGCACTGGGAATACTCACTTCTATCTGCAAACATTGGCCATTAGGATTTCAATGAGAGTTTCACTCATTCTTTACTGTTGCTCCCCTACGTGCTATGTACTATACTGGGTTCAAGGCAATGAAAAATTAGTACTTGTATGATTTATGCTTGTACAGGTTCAGATTGTCTTCTGATGTAGCTCTATGGCTACTGATGGAGAGATGCCAATTTAGCCTGCTGAGGATGTGACTTTCTGCAGTCAGCAAGGAGGTAACTGTAAGCAGGATGACTTTCAGGAAGAATTGTAACTATTCATCATTTAAGGATGTCATTGTGAGATTAAAACAGGAAGAATGTATCATTTTAACTTTTATGTTTTCTTCAATCTCTAATGTCTGTACTTCTCGAGATTGTCTCTCTGCGTATAAACACATATCCATGCATATATATCCAAATATACTTAAAAACAAATATCACATCTTCCATGATTTAAAAATACTGACATGAGTGACAACCCCAGAGGGAAAATAACAAAGAGAATGAAGAAGTCTGTATCTTGAATCCCCATATAATCTTATTATAGTAAAATAGAAAACAGTAAGGGAGAATTCTCTCTGGAGAACAACAACAGAGTATGGAACGGGCAGGTTACACAATAAGTTTTTCACTTCTTTAATGTGCTACACTGTCTTAGCATCTACATATTATTTTTCTTATGTTTCCTCAAGTGAGTGATTATGTAAAGAATTCATTTAAAAATAACAAGTGTTGCAGACTATTATGAAACACTAAAAAAAGGCAACTCATCATTTTATATTACCTTTTACATATGCAAGATAGCCTTAGAAACCTGCTTTTTTCTTAATTGTGATTTTAGTTTGGGTTTTTTAATGCAAATATTGTACACAGTAGGAAGAGACAGGCCAAAGCAATTAATCAGAGGAGCGTCTGATGGCAAAAGAATGATCAATCATTAGAAAAAGAAAGGTATGAAGGAAAAAGAGCTTGATAAAGAGAGGTCAGCTCTTCATCCTTTTCTTTTGGGTCTCTATATGAAACAGAAAAAAGGAATAATTTCACTTAAAAGTTTAAATGAATCATTAAGTGATCAAGGGGTAAAATGACAGAAAGTCTCAAAGTAAATTATAGTAATTATAAAATGCTAAACAGATTCACTCTTTTCCCTGGTAAAAAAAGATAAAAAATAAAGTTCCAATTCCTTGAAGTATATATGGACAGTCCCATGCACGGATTTAGTCACAGGACCATGTGAAAAAGTGTTTAATCATTTTAAACAAGTTTGGTTTAATCCTCAGTAGGCATGTGTCCCTTTCACAAAAGGCACAAAATAGCTGGCATCCCTTGGTGATTCCTGCTCTGCTGAGAATGAGAACAGATTGAATGCAGATGAAGATCAAACCCATCTCACATCTCTAAAAGTGGTGGGTGAAGGTTAGAAAATATAGACAGAGCAGTGCAGAAAAGCAACAAAGCTGTTGTACATGCTGCTAGGCAAAGGTTTTATATGCTCGGTGTGAGACTTATTGGTATTTACTTCACAAGCAGAGTTGTGAATTGCAAAACAAAGCATACCCCAGAGACGCTGCAGAGGAAAACTTTCAAACTTGAATATGCCTGGAAAAGAAAAAGAAGAATGATTCAATGGGGAAAGCACTAAGCTTGATATATCTGATCCCAGTTCTGTTCTCAGTCCCAGACTTTCTGCTTCATCAGATCAAATATAAGGATTAGATTCTTGAGACAGGCATATTTAGATACCAAAAGATACGGAATCTGCATGTGAAACTTGCAGTATCCACATTTCTCTTACCGGATGTGCATATAGCTGCCTAAATCCTTAGAACAACTTCTGCATGTCTTTGGTTCAGCAGATTTTCAAAACTGTTGCCCAGCTGGCCCTCATGTGTATGTGTTAATAATAATCGTGGCCACACTATGTCTTCTTCCTCCTCTACCTCCACCCACTCCAAAACACCACCACAGGACACATCACATTCATTGTCTCCCTGGAGGTCAGAATTCCAATTCCATGCTCCTTCCCTTCCTGAAGTGATGTTCTTCCAACTCTGAGCTGAATGCCTTAGCTATATCAGCCTTTTTGTTACACTAGTGAGAAACTAACATTTTATTATGCAGGAGATTCTCAGAGTGAAAACGCTTGTTTTAGAAAGGAGATGGAGGGAAGATGTGAGATTCTGGATGTGAAACAGATGGACTTGGGGTTAGTCCTCCATTTTGCCTGCTGTATCTTTTCCACTTTTCATACACCTCCTTAGAACCAGATGAAAACTCACAATGTGTTACATTCATTCATCGAACCTAGTCACCTCTAGAAGTATCACATAGACCTCAGTATGCTTACAGTTCAGTTTCATCACATTTTCACTTTCAGCGCCTTCAAGCCTTATGTCTTCTATACATTCTTCCTCTGCAATACCCACTAAAAAATATTGGTTTAGAATCAAAATGAAAAAATAGGGGTTTTTTTCACCAATTTTGTTTTTCCCAGTAGGTATATTGCTGAGATCTATGGGAAGAGAACTACTTCTATTTAACTTTATTATATGAATTACTGGATTAACATGCTTTTCTGTCTCTGTCACTTCCTGAAATTGCTGTATGTCCATCGCCACGAGTGTTTGTGATCTCAGTTGATCATGATTGCTTTAGTGAATTTCTGGAATCATCAAAGCAAGTTACATCCTGAGATGACCATGAGAACGGAACATTTCAAGCCAGTTTTTACACACAGCTTTCCTGGTAATTGCTGAGTGGCACTGGCAGTGACTTTCTGTAACAATTGGACATGCACTAAATTTCAAATTTAGGGCTATTCAGTTGTGGAAATATATTCCAGACTATTTCACGTGCATGTTCTCCCACTCCAACACTGTAAATAGTACACATTAAACTGATACACTGTCACACTGGAAGTCTTGTCTTAAAGCAAATACCTGAACTCTGTGTATACACATAATATTTATAACCTTGTGTTTCAATATATGGCAATATTATGCATCAAATCTACGCCTGCCTCTGCATGGCATTTGATTTTCCACAGTGTTGAGAAGTTTTGATGTTCCATTGTTGCATTTCTGTTTCATTTGTGTACATTTTTTTCAATCTCAGGATTTTGTTCAGTGTGTCAATCTGTCAGTTCACACATAAAAATGTATTTTGTGAACCTGTAAAATTGTGAACTAAGCCTCTGAAGTTTTTCAAATAATTACAGGCACTGTCTCTTTTGTCTGCTTTGGATTAGCACTGTTTTGCTTTTTATTTGACACTTTTCCTTTCAGTATTAGGACACACAAAGTTCCAACGTACATTTCAGTTTTTACTCTACAGTAATTCTATGCATCAGTTTCCATATCACAAAAGTTTTCAGCATCCAAAGAGATGCAGTAATTATCTAAAGATAGTACTCTTTAGTAAGGGCCTCTATAGAACATGGAACTCTTCTAAATCCAGAGGGCAGATATTTTCCATTCCCAGAAAGGGCTTCCAACTCTATTTGTTATAAAAGATACCACTTTTGGCAAGATGCCTACATCCAGTGTCAGTCTTGGAAATTCTACATTAAGTGTTCATTTTTAGCACATTTCAGAATTTACACATGGTAAGATATGATTCAGGGATAACTATCAGAATTTTCTGGCATAAAAGGATGGTCTAGCCAGGGGAATATAACCATATAAGCACCTAGCCAGGCTGATTTCAGATGAGCAGTTGCTCTTGACGCTAAGCAGATTATAATAATTTTGGAATATGTTTATCTCAGTTAAAGAATTTCATTCTGATTGTGTACAATTTTTTTTTTATTGTAACTGCTTCCATTGCTTACAACTCCCATTTAGTACCTGGATATACTTTGGCTGTGTGATTCAAAACATTTTGACTTGCTGTATTTGTTCTGTTTTATGATATATCACAAAGAGAAAGAGGAGTGCTTTTCAACTGGGAAAAACCTTCCCACAAAAAATCACACCAAGAACTGCTTGTTCTGGTATAGAAAGCTACCTGTGAAGTAACACTGTAATGCATACGAGCTTGCTATGACTGGAACCCAAATTCTCAGACGAAGGCTCTTAGTAAAGTAAGGCAGAAAATGTTCTGTGTAGGAAAGAGAGCACAGCCAACAGCAAGCTGGGTTAGCTGTGGTGTTCATATGGGAGCATCCAACCAAAGAGAGAGATGCATAGGACCCAACTGGAAGTGTGGGTTCAGGCCATCAGTGCACAGTAACAGCATTATTCCAGCTTGTGAAGAACTGTACTAATAAAAATTTTTACAATAGCTATTTCATGCTCATCTTACAAAGATCACTTAAAAGTAAGAGAAGCTGGACAAAGTAAATCTGCCAGCCTCTTCAGTTCTGAGTGATATTTCATAACAGAAAGTTGTTTACTGCTTTGCGTAAATCTGTAGTTTTCTTGTGCTGTTTCATGGCAAAATGGATGATTTTATAATTCCTTTACAAACTTCTGGATTTTTTAACTTTTTCTTCCTTCATGGTGCTCAAATAATTAAACTATGGATCATACTATCTATAGCTATCTGGGATTCCAGGAGGCAACTAATGAAAAATTGAGCAGAGACTTGGGAGGGTCTTCAGTGAGCTTGGTCTCCAAAACAATTGGTCTGTTGACCAAGGCTTTTGGCCCAAGATGATATGAATTTTCCCATGCCAGAAAATATAAGATTTTTACAAGGTTGGTAGTTCCAAAAATCTGATCCACTTGAGCTATCACAAAGGGGTTTTGTTCAGTAATAATATTTGCAATAAATACAAAAAAAGAGGAATACTCTTTTCTTTCCACTCATCTCTTTTTCATTCTTTTTTCTTTCAATATTTGGGATTTAAGAATTCAGGAATAGGACATTAGTTAATAACATAAAATCAAATTGTTATTCCTTAACCTCATGAAAATTGATTACATTGGAAAGGTGTGGATTTTTTTTAACATCCTTCTAATCAAAACCATATCTACTGTCTTTCTGAATAGTAAAATCTCTAATTGCAAATAGTTAATTGGGAAATATCTCTGCAATAGTTCCCATTTTGGAACTACTATGGCTAGCAGATCAGTCATGAAAGCAAGTATAAACTTGCACGGGTAAGGGGTATTTCAGTGTTTTCTTTTTTGTTAATGAAGGGAAAGCCATCACACATATTCTAAAAGTTTTCATTATGTAAGTGGAAAAATCCTTGTGATAAGCAACCATCTAAATTAGATGCAATTCTTCTTTTTTAGTGCTTAATTAACAAAACCAATATTAGAATATGGAGTTCATTAAGAGAAGTGTGCTGTTCATTTTTTAACAGCAACAAGCCAGGAAGATCTTAGAATATTTAGTCTTCTTTAAAATTGTAACAGTATATGGCACAGCAAGTTCAGGAGTTGTAAGGTTCACCAGTGTCCTGATGTCCCACTTGGGTTTTAAAATAATTATATTTATTTTTGGATGTCAAGGGTTTTAAAACACACAACTTTCTTGATAATGATTTGCAGACTACTGCTTCCTTTGTTAAGCATAAGAAAAAAATTATTTTAGAAGCATAGAATTATATATATGATTATCAACTAATAGACTAGTATTGCTTTAAGTTTTCAGGTGTTTTAAAGGGACTAACATTTGCTGTGTATGTTTGGTAAAGGCTTTGCAATAGTTTTTGTGATTATTCTCCGTGTGTTGTAACTAATGTCACCACTGTATCTTGTACTCCTAAACAGCTGTCATGATAAGATCAGTTCAAACACTTCTCAACGGCTTTGTATTCTGCCTGTCTGGACAGGGAGCACAGCAGAGCTGAAATGAATGTTTGCGTTTTAGTCTTGCATTAGTCTGACTTGACTACACTGCAAAGCATGACAACACAAGTGGAGGCTCAGGTTCTCTTTATTATCATTTCTTATGGGCAAAAGTTCAAAGTACTGATTTCAAGTGCTGTGTGGATATTAAAAAAACGTTAAGCAACATGTAAAAATGCTGATTCTAAAATGCTGCATTCAATATAAATTTGTTGGCCATTTGGATTATATGTTTGGTTTTTGGGTTTTTTTTTTCCTAAAGAGAAACCTGGTTTTGGCAAGTATTTAAAAACATGGGCAAAAGTAACTGTCTCAAAAAACAAATTTGTTGGCTTATTTTTGAAACTACTAAACAGTAAATACACAGCTTTGTTAGTGTTTATTTCAAAAAAGTGGAATGTGCTCTGTAGCTTATTTAATAAAAATAGATTAAATATATTTGTTTTGAAGAAGAAAAAATGTGTATACATATTGTTTGTCAAATTATTATAACTGCCATTTGTTTCCCTTACTGCAAATTACACTTTTCAGAATTTAAATAATGCCCTCGCAGTTATTCTGACCATGGTAGCAATCTCCATACCGTCTGCTAAATCACGAGAAAACCATTAGATTGATGATAATGTAAAAATGATGCAAAGAGAAACTGAACCCACAGTCCAATTGTTTACATTTCACACATTTCTGAGGGTAAAAAAATCTTTCTATCTCACTATATCTGCTAATTATTTCTCCTAATTTGCTAAAAAGGAAAAAAAAAAACTTTTTAAACTTTTATTTTTATACCATAGATTAAAAATTAGTATTTCTGAACAATAAAAACAAAAATTACAAAATGTTGTGAATTTTGACATTCAAGTGCCTTTCATGAACTTACATTTGTTTTATATGTCATTTGTTTATATGATTTGTTTTGTGGGATACCTTAGAGTAAGCATGAAATTCAACAATGAGGACTAGATAACTTCAGGAAATACTAGATGGTTAAAAATAAATTTTTCCTTCATGCATTTCTACAGGTAAAACCATATTCTGTTGAGGCAATGACTGCCCTCAAGTCATGATACCTTCCAGTATCCAGCTAATTGCAACATAAGGATCCAATGGAAAGCAAAATTTAGACCATAGTTAATATAGTTATGTTATTAAAAGGAAGGAGAGGTGGCGGGGTAGCCCTGTATGTCAGAGAGTGTTTTGATTGTCTTGAGCTCAACAAAGGTAACAACAAGGTTGAGTGCTTATGGGTAAAGATCAGAGGGAAGGCTAATAAGGGAGATATCCTGGTGGGAGTCTGTTATAGACCACCCCACCAGGATGAGGAAACAGATGAAGTTTTTTACAAGCAGTTGGCTGAAGTCTCACAGTCTCTAGCCCTTGTTCTTGTGGGAGATTTCAACTTACCAGGTATCTGCTGGAAATACAACACAGGAGAGAGAAAGCAGCCTAGGAGGTTCCTGGAGTGTGTGGAAGATAGATAACTTCCTGACACAGCTGGTAAGTGAGCCAACCAGGGGAAGTGCCCCACTGGACCTGCTGTTCACGAACAGAGAAGACCTGGTGGGTGATGTGGTGGTCGGAGGCTGTCTTGGGCACAGCAACCATGAAATGGTTGAGTTTTCAATTCTTGGAGAAGTAAGGAGAGGGGCCAGCAAAACCGCTACCCTGAATTTCAGAAGGGCAGACTTTGGCTTGTTTAGGAGTTTGGTTAACAGAGTCCCCTAGGAGGCAGTCATGAAGGGCAAAGGAGTCCAGGAAGGCTGGATATTATTCAAGAAGGAAGTCTTAAAGGCACAGGAGCAGGCCGTCCCCATGTGCCGCAAGTCGAGCAGGCGGGAGGAGAAGACCAGCCTGGCTGAACAGAGAGCTCTGTCTGGAACTCAGGAAGAAAAGGAGAGCCTACCACCATTGGAAGAAGGGGCAGGTGACTCAGGGGGACTACAAGGATGTTGTGAGGTTATGCAGGGAAAAGATTAGAAAGACGAAGGCCCATCTAGAACTTAAACTGGCCACCGCCGTCAAAGATAACAAAAAATGTTTCTACAAATATATCAGTGACAAAAGGAGGGCTAAGGAGAATCTCCCTCCTTTGTTGGATGTGAAGGAAAACTTGGCCACGAAGGCTGAGGAGAAGGCTGAGGTACTTAATGCCTCCTTTGCCTCAGCCTTTAATAGTCGGACTGATCATCCTCAAGGTTTTCATGCCCCTGAGCTGGGAGATGGAGATAGGACACAGAATGAAGTCCCAGTTGTCGAAGAGGTGGCAGTCACCGACCTGCTCCTCCACCTAGATGCCCACAGCTCCATGGGGCCAGACAGGATCCACGCAAGGATACTGAGGGAACTGGCGGAGGAGCTTGCCAAGCCACGCTCCATCATTTATCAGCAGTCCTGGTCAACCAGGGAGGTCCCAGATGACTGGAAGTTAGCTAATGTGACACCCATCTACAAGAAGGGTCAGACGGAGGATCCGGGGAACTACAGGCCTGTCAGCCTGACCTCAGTGCTGGGAAGGTCATGGAACAGATCATCCTGAGTGCCATTATGCGGCATGTGCGGGACAGCTGGGGGATCAGGACCAGCCAGCATGGGTTTATGAAAGGCAGGTCCTGCTTCACTAACCTGGTCTCCTTCTATGACAAGGTGACCCGCTTAGTGGATGAGGGGAAGGCTGTGGATGTTGTCTACTTGGACTTCAGTAAGGCCTTTGACACCGTCTCCCACAGCATTCTCCTGCAGAAGCTGGCTGCTCATGGCTTGGACAAGTGCACTCTGTGCTGGGTTAAAAACTGGCTGGATGGCCAAGCCCAGAGAGTGGTGGTGAATGGAGCCAAATCCAGTTGGCGACCGGTCACAAGTGGTGTTCCCCAAGGCTCAGTGTTGGGACCAGTCCTGTTTAATACCTTTATCGATGATCTGGATGAGGGGATTGAGTGCACCCTCAGTAAGTTTGCAGATGACACCAAGTTGGGTGGGAGTGTTGATCTGCTGGAGGGTAGGAAGGCCCTGCAGAGGGACCTGGACAGGCTGGATCGTTGGGCCATGGCCAACTGTATAAGGTTCAACAAGGACAAGTGCCGGGTCCTGCACTTGGGTCACAACAACAACCCCAGGCAACGCTACCGGCTTGGGGAGGAGTGGCTGGAAAGCAGCCTGGCTGAAAAGGACCTGGGGATGATGGTTGATAGCTGCCTGAACATGAGCCAGCAGTGTGCCCAGGTGGCCAAGAGGGCCAATGGCATCCTGGCTTGTATCAGGAATAGTGTGGCCAGCAGGACCAGGGAGGTGATAGTGCCCCTGTATTCGGCACTGGTGAGGCCGCACCTCAAATACTGTGTTCAGTTTGGGGCCCCTCACTTCAAGAAGGACATTGAGGTGCTGGAGCATGTCCAAAGAAGGGCAACAAGGTTGGTGAAGGGTCTAGAGAATAAGTCTTACGAGGAGTGACTGAGGGAGCTGGGGTTGTTTAGCCTGGAGAAGAGGAGGCTGAGGGGAGACCTTATCACTCTCTACAACTACCTGAAAGGAGGTTCTAGTGAGGTGGGGGTCGGTCTCTTCACCCCAGTAACAAGCGATAGGACGAGAGGAAATGGCCTCAAGCTGTGCCAGGGGAAGTTTAGGTTGGATATTAGGAAAAACTTCTTTATTGAAAGAGTGGTCAGGCATTGGAACAGGCTTCCCAGGGAAGTGGTTGAGTCCCCATCCCTGGAGGTATTTAAAAGATGTATAGATGTGGTGCTTGAGGACATGGTTTAGTGGTTGACTTGGCAGTGCTAGGTTAATGGTTGGACTTGATGATCTTAAGGGTTTTTTCCAACCTTAACAATTCTATGATTCTATGATTCTATGATTTTCCCTAAAGAAAAGAATACTCCCTTTCTTTAAAATTATGTTTAAAGAGTGGTGGCAAACAGATGTCCCTCCTGAAAATTACAATTAATTTCCAAATACACGGACTTTGATATGCCAAAAAAAGGGAGGGAGTGGGGGAAGAGAGATAGTAAGGAAATAGGTTGGAAAATTTTCAAGATATGACAAGGACTTTAGAGCCCTGGTCCTGCTGAAGTTAGATACTTAATTATGTTAGTCTCTCTGGAAAATACTAGCCATAACTGTATTCCTATGTCTTCACTTATTTATGTAGAACAGAATTTTTAAAGCACCTTAGATAAGCATCAGGTGGATTATGGCAGAGATATAAATTAGATATTTCAAAGTTGGGGGTTTTTTTTCCTTTTTAAAAAACAAAACAAAACAAAACAAACAAACAAACAGAAAACCCTAATCCACAAGTTTGAGATTTTCCATTAAAGTCTATGAAGGCCTGGTACCAGTATATTCAGGATGGACAATAGGCCAGTAGAGCAGGCCATGATGTGATGATGCAGCTATGATTATCTATAAACCAAGCTGATCCTCAGATACACAAGTATCTGAGTAAGGTGGTAAGTAGCGCTGTTGCATTGTTACTGAAATCAAACCACTAGTCTCTTCTGTGTGGTAATAAGTCCTGAATTGAGCACATGTTAGACCACAGCTGGATACTGTTTTGGGTCCCCAGTATAGGAAAGACATTGATAAAGTGGAGGAAGTTCGGGGGTGACCACCGAGACTGTAGAGGCTGGAGCACTTTTCCTGTGAGGAGAGGCTGGAGGAGCTGGGATTGGTCAACCAGGAGCAGGATGGCTTCAGGGGATGTAACAGCAGCCCCTAGTACCTATGACAAGTAATCAAGAAGTTGGATCCGTGCTCTTCATAAAAGACAATGGACACAAGTATAAATATGAGAGGTTCAGACTGGCTACATGAAAAAGCTTGTTCCCATGAGGAGTGTCAAGCCGTGGCACAGATTGCTGAGAGGCATTGCAGTCTCCATCCTTTGAGGTTTTCAAGACATAACTGGATACAAACTGGTCCAATCCCATAGCAGACCCTGCTGTGAGCAGGAGATTGGACCAGAGACCTCCTGAGATACTTTCCAGTCTGAATTAGACTGTAATCCAGCTGAGCACACAGATATCTTTTGAATGTATAGATTACACTAAAGTGTAGGAAAAACACTGTAAATTAAATCAGTCAGGGCCAGTAATAACTGCAATTCACGCAATAAAATACAAATAAAATGAGTAGGGATTTCCTGCCTTTCTTGATCAAGTCCACAGCCTCTGAAAGACATTTATCTTAACAGATTTCAAAGCAAAGCACGTTTCCATCTTCAAAAAGAAAGAAGAGGTGGCCTTGAAAGGAGTACGCAATAGCCCCAGCTATGCCCCTTAGTCTATTCAAATGAATAGCTTCCTGGAGCTATTCCTTTGCACAAGCATTTCCTGATCTCATTAACCATTGTCTCTATGAAACTAATTGAACAAGAGGACTTATGGCCTTGTTCACAGCTTTTTTTTTTTTTTTTACACAATTATATGGTATCTGTATCAAAAGTAACGTAATGCCAATTGATTGATCTTTGCTGCAGAAGAAAGAATTATGTGGGAATTCAAGAAAAAAAAAAGTTGTACTAGTCTTACTAAGTAAAACATGAAATGGAGCCTGAAGAACAACAGATGAATTTATGCTGCTACTATCTGAAAAAAAATGACTTTTATAAAGCTTATATCATGAATAACAGGAGTTATTTGGAAGAGGGAACAGGAGGTGAAGTTTGATACAAGAATGCTAATTACTCTCCACAGAGTTCAAATACATACATTTTCAGTCACCCTCTTTATCATGAATGGAAAGAGTTTGATAAACATCTTGAACGCGTTACTCAGATAAGTTATCTATTTAGGCTTCAGTCTTTCTGGTCTTTTTTTCCATTCAGCTTTCACCCTAGTGAATTTAGTTCAGAAAACACTTCATCATATCATAGAATCATAGAACCTTAGAAATCCAGAGTCAGAAAGGACCCACAAGGATCACTGAATTTAACTCCTGACTCCACGCAGAGCAACCCAGAAGTTAAACCATATATCTAAGAGCGTTGTACAAACACTTCTGGAACACTGACAGGCATGGGGCCATGGACCACTTCCCTGGGGAGCTTGTTCCAGTCCTGGACCACCCTCTCAGTGAAGAACTTTTTCACAATATCCAATCTGAACTTCCCCTGTGTCATTGTTTGACCCCAGCCAGCAACTAAGCACCACACAGCTGCTCACTCATTACCCCCCAGTGGGATAGGAGAGAGAATCGGAAGTGTAGAAGTGAGAAAACTCGTGGGCTGAGATAAGGACGGTTTAATAGGTAAAGCAAAAGCCATGCACGCAAGCTAAGCAAAACAAGGAATTCATTCACTACTTCCCATCGCCAGGCAGGTGTTCAGCCATCTCCAGGAAAGCAGGGCTCCATCACACATAACAGTTACTTGGGAAGACAAACGCCATCACTCCGAATGTCCCCCCTTTCCTTCTTTGTCTCCCAGCTTTATATACTGAGCATGACATCATATGGTATGGAACAGCCCTTTGGCCAGTCTGGGTCAGCTGTCCCAGCTGTGTCCCCTCCCAGCTTCTTGTGCACCTGGTAGAGCATAGGAAGCCGAAAAGTCCTTGACTAGCACAAACACTACTTGGCAACAACTAAAACATCAGTGTGTTATCAACATTATTCTCATACTAAATCCAAAACACAACACTATGCCCGCTACTAGGAAGAAAATTAACTCTATCCAGCTGAAACCAGGACACCCTGACACAGCTTTAAGCCATCGTCTCGCATCCTGTCACCAGACACAACAGAGAAGGGATCAGCACCTCCCTCTCTGCTTCCCCTCATGAGGAAGCTGTAGACAGCAATGAGATGACCCCTCAGTCTCCTCTCCTCTAAGCTGAACAAACCTAGTATCTGGAGCTGCTCCTCATAAGTCATGCCCTGTAGTCCTTTCACCATCTTCTTTGCCCTCTTTTGGACACATCCTAATATTTTTATATCCTTGTACTGTGGAGTCTAAAACTGCACACAGTACTTGACGTGAAGCTGCACCAATGCTGAGTATAGTGGGACAAACACTTCTTTCCACCGGTTAGCTATACTGTGCTTAATGCACCCCAAGATATGGCTGGCGCTTTTGGCTTCCAGGGCACATTGTTGACTCATATTGAGCTTACCATCAACCAAAACTCCCACATCTCTTTCTGCAGGGCTGCACACTAGCCCCTTGTACCCCAGTCTATGTGTACATCCAGGATTACACCATCCAGGTGCAGAATCTGGCATTTGTCCTTAATTTATACCATGGAAGGTATAGATATGCTCACATATCCTGAGGTAATAGGAGCTAACAGGGAAACACCAGTGAAATACCTTAAAGGAATTAAGCGGTGTTCCTCTAAGAAGGTGTCACAGCCGACAGCCCAGCTGAAGTACCTCTACACCAATGCACGCAGCATGGGCAACAAACAAGAGGAGCTGGAAGCCACCGTGCTGCTAGAAAGCTATGACCTAGTTGCCATTACTGAAAGTTGGTGGGATGACTCCCATGACTGGATTGCTGCTATCGATGGCTATAGGCTATTCAGAAAGGACAGGCAAGGAAGGAGGGGTGGAGGTGTTGCCCTCTACATTAAGAAATGGATAGAGTGTGAGGAGCTGTCTCTGAAGAATAGCCATGAGCAGGTTGAAAGTCTATGGGTAAGAATCAGAGACTGAGGCAACAAAGGGAACCTTGTGGTTGGTGTCTACTACAGGCTGCCTGATCAAGGGGAGTCTATTGATGAAGCCTTCTTACTCCAGCTACAGGAGGCATCGTGCTCACAGGCTCTCACCCTGCTGGGGGACTTCAACCACCCCAACATCTGCTGGAAAAGCAACATGACGAGCTATAGGCAATCGAGGAGACTCCTGGAATGCATTGATGATAACTTCTTAAGCCAGGTAATAGACAGCCCTACCAGAAGGGATGTGATACTGGACCTGTTGGTCACCAATGCAAGTGAGCTAATCGGTGATGTCAAGACTGGAGGCAGCCTGGGCTGCAGTGATCAGGCACTGGTGGAGTTCACAGTCCTGAGGGATATGGATCAGGCAAATAGTAAAGTCAGGACCCTGAATTTTAGGAAAGAAAAATTTCAGGTGTTCAAGGAGTTAGTCAATAGGACCCCCTGGGAAACTGCCCTCAGGGACACAGCTGGCAAATCTTTAAGGACGCTTTCCGCAAGAGCTCTCAATACCCAGGTGTAAGAAACCAGGAAAGGAAGGCAAGAGACTGGCATGGCTGAGTCAAGACCTGCTGGTCAAACTAAAGGGCAAGAAGGAAATGCACAGGCAGTGAAAGCAGGGACAGGTATCCTGGGAAGAGTATAGGGATGCTGGCCGGTTGTGTAGGGATGGGGTCAGGAAGGCCAAGGGGCAGCTGGAGCAAGCTGAACTTGGCAAGGGATGCAAAGAATAATAAGAAGGGCTTCTGCAGGTATGTCAGCCAGAAAAGGAAGGTCAAAGAAAGTGTACCCCCCTGATGAGCAAGACTGGCAAACTGGTAACAATGGACGAGGAGAAGGCTGAGGTACTCAACAATTTCTTTGCCTCAGTCTTCACTGGTAACCAATCTTCCCACACCTCTCAAGTGGATGGACCGCAAGACAGGGACTGGAGGAGCAAAGTCCCTCGCACTGCAAGAGAAGATCAGGCTTGTGACCACCTGAGGAACCTGAACATCTATGGGACCTTATGAGATGCATCCCAGAGTCCAGAGGGAATTGGCTGATGTAGTTGCCAAGCCACTCTCCATGATGTTTGAAAAGTCATGGCAGTCAGGTGAAGTCCCTGGGGACTGGAAAAAGGGAAACACTGCACCCATTTTTAAAAAGGGTAGAAAGGAGGACTCTGGGAACTACTGACCTGTCAGCCTCAGCTCTGTGCCTGGGAAGATCATGGGACAGATCCTCCTAGAAGCTATGCTAAGCACATGGAGGACAGTGAGGTGATTTAACACAGCCAGCATGGCTTCACCAAGGGCAAGTCCTGCCTGACCAACATAATGGCCTTCTGTGATGGAGTGACAACATCAGTGGACAAGGCAAGAGCTACGGATGATGTCTGTCTGGACTTCTGTAAGGCCTTTGACACGGTCCCCCACACCATCCTTCTCTCTAAATTGGAGAGCTATGGATTTGATAGGTGGACTGTTAGGTGGATGAGGAATTGGTTGGATGGTCGCATCCAGAGGGTAGTGGTCAATGGCTCAATGTCCAGAGAGAGATCAGTGATGAGTGGTGTCCCTCAGGGGTCCATATTGGGACCAGTATCGTTTAATATCTTCATCAATGACATAGACAGTGGGATCGAGTGCACCCTCAGCAAGTTTGCAGACAACACCAAGCTGAGTGGTGCAGTTGACACGCTTGAGGGATGGGATGCCATCCAGAGGGAACTGGACAAGCTCAAGAAGTGGGCCCGTGTGAACCTCATGAGGTTCAACAAGGCCAAATGCAGGGTCCTGCACTTGGGTTAGGGCAATCCCCAGTGTCAATACAGGCTGGGGGGTGAAGGGATTGAGAGCAGCCCTGCCGAGAAGGACTTACAGGTAGTGGTGGATGAAAAGCTGGACATGAACTGACTCTCGCAGCCCAGAAGGCCAAACTTATTCTGGGCTGCATCAAAAGAAGCGTGGCCAGCAGGTCGAGGGAGGTGATTCTGCCCCTCTACTCTGCTCTCGTGAGACCCCACCTGCAGTACTGAGTCCAGCTCTGGAGCCCTCAGCACAGGAAAGACATGGACCTGTTGGACTGGGTCCAGGGGAGGGCCACAAAAGTGATCAGAGGGATGGAACACCTCTGCTATGAGGAAAGGCTGAGAGAGTTGGGGTTCTTCGGCCTGGAGAAGAGAAGGCTCCAGGGAGACCTTATTGCAGCCTTTCAATACTTAAAGGGGGCTTATAAGAAAGATTGGGACAAACATTTAGCAGGCCCTGTTGCGATAGGACAAGGGGTAATGGTTTTAAACTAAAAGAGGGTATATTTAGACTAGATCTAAGGAAGACACTTTTTACGATGAGGGTGGTGAAACACTGGAACAGGTTGCCCGGAGAGGTGGTAGATGCCCCATCCTTGGAAACATTCAAGGACAGGCTGGATGGGGCTCTGAGCAACCTGATCTAGTTGAAGATGTCCCTGCTTATTGCAGGGGGGTTGGACTAGATGACCTTTAAACGTCCTTTCCAACCCAAACTATTCTATGATTCTATGATTCTATGATTCTATGATATAAACTTAAACACGTGTAAACCCTTTGTAGTGGCATGTACCAAAGAACTTTTTATCTGTTCCATTAAAATCTTTTTTTAAAATCCAGATCTTAGCATCTTTTTCCACAGCTCATCCCACTGATTATGCTTTTTACCATTTTGCAAACCTAGCTTTCAGTAGCAGCTGAAAGACAAACAAAACACTACGATTAGTAAAGAACAGGGATAGGAAATAATACCAAAAATATTGTATTCCAATTACACAAAAGAATGATGTGTGAGGACTAGCATTTTCTGTTATATCATTCTACTGCAAACAAGAATGTGAGAGAGGCATTACAGCTTCTGCAGGGAGAGACTGAAGAGTCTTGGACTATTTATTCAAGGAAGAGAAAAAATGCAAGAGGACATGATGCAAGTACAAAAAACTGCAGGTACGCTAGCAAAAGTGGTAAAAATGTTTCTATTTATTCTTTCTGATGATGAAGAAGAAAAAAGCATTGCACTTAGTACAGCTATCTTTTTTTTTCCCCTTCTTAATCCAGCCAATAATTACCAGAAAGAATAATTTCTACAATCCAAAGAGCTTTGTAGCAATAAAACGCAAAATCTTAGTGCCTATAAATTATTTACACATCACGATTTCAGCCACATAGTGGTAACTGACAAGAATTGGGAAAAATTGGAGTCTTCCAAATATGATAACACCAGACACCATTCTGGATAAGCTCTGTGGTTTTATGTTGTCCATTAGTTTGCTATGTCCTGAGTAATTTCAGGAAAACCCTGTAATAGACAATTAGAGGCTAATCACCACCAGGAAAGGTCTCCTTTCTAACTCCAGTTCAATTTTAAGTCCTTAAGAATTAGGCTTCTGCTCCTTTCAAAAACATTAATTACTGATATAATTATTATTCTTCTAGTTCATGTACATTCTTCACCTTCTTTTGAATTCCAATAATTTCTTGTCCTATTGATATCATGTAGTAATGAGCTCCACAGCCATGTCTTAGGCAAGGAAAATAAGTTATTTCATTTTGAATTTTTCTATTTTTTGTATGTTTCCTCATTTCTGCACTGCAGTATAGGGCACTCTCCATTTCTTTAACAATGTATTACTTCACACATTTGTCTCACTTATTTGTCTTAATACATGTTTTAAAGGAAACATCTCCAAAACTCTTGATCTATTGATCTTGTGTCTCCCTTGCTCTAAACTTTCTGGAATAAAGAATAAATTCTGTCGGAGGCAGAATTTTTGAATACATAGATGAAAGTTTGGTTTAAAATAATTTTTCCTATGGAAATATAATTTTTCCTATGGAAACCTGTATGTTGTGGTTGATTACTAAAAAGTCCTTCCAAACATGTTTGCTTATAATTCTTTACATGTACTTTCTATAAAGATGTTAAAAGTAGAGCCCCAATCATAAATGTGCAGTTTTTGAGAGAGTGTTGCATCAGGGTATTAGAAAAATGGATATTACTTTTTCTGAACATTTCTTCGTTTCATTAGTTCCTTTAAGGAAAGAAGCTTTCACTTAGTTTTCATTTATTTTCCCATAAAAAACAGGGTTGGTTGGAAAAATTATAAGGAAACATTTTTTAACCACCCAGTGGTTCTTGAAATTTGAAATATTTCACAGTAACAGTTCTCTTTAGGCAAAGTACCAGTAGAATTCAGGTTTTATTTCCTGCCTAACTCCTCAGCAGCCCACCCAAAACACTATTTTTCTTGTGATACAGAGACTGGGTTTCCAGGGTTTCTGGATCTGGGACTTTGTCACAGAGAATTTTGAAAAATAAAAACTTTATTGTAAAATGAGAATGACACCCAAAATAAAAAGAAAAAAGAATATTCTACATGAAATATGTTTATTCTTGTCACAATAGCATGACTCAGAGTATCTGCTCAGGCTCAATGGAGTAGCTTCACAAAGCTAGCTATGAAAAGTCTTTAGATTTCAACTTACTGATGCTTACATTGCAACAGCTTTTAATACCTGTGTACCATTTTACATTCTTGACAAACAAAACAAAGAAGGCAGTACTTTTTGTGGGATCAAGTATGTCTGATCAGAACAATCTCTCATCTTTTGCCAAAAAAGAACTACAGTATTATTCTAAAACAGAATCTAATTCTTCTGCTTTTTTTTTTTTAATAAATTTCTTGCATAGTTTCATTCTTTGGATGATTATCTCACATTTTCAAACTGCAGCTAACAGTAACTTACAAATACATGTTCAGGTTCCAGCACAATGGGCCTATATCCTACTTAGTTTCCAGATACTTTGAAAATAGTAATACTTGTTGCTCTGCTTGGTCCCAGATCTTCACACTGCAAAATTAAAAATCTGAAAATATCATAAGATATTATAATCTATCACAGTTTTGCAGTACTGTAACAGAGGGCATGAAGAACTCTATTATTGAGAAAAAATGTGCATTTTCTTGTAAAATCTTCAAGAAATAGTGATAAAAATAATAGAAAACAATTCAAGAGAAGTATGTGAAAAAAAGAAGGTATGTGGTTGATATTGATAGAGAGCTTATTTCTGCCCAATAAATTGTAAAAATTGTTCAAGAACAGTTTGTCTTTGAAAAAATATGACCTCCTATAATACTGCCACAGTCAAATAGACCTTTAGTGAACTTCTGAGCAAATAATCATCATGTGAGTTGAAACTGCCTAAGGTCAGTTTTAACTGAAGCACTGAATTTCTCTAGGATTTCAAGAGAGGTTAGAAGAATAAATTCAGAATACAAATACTGTAACTGACACATTTCAGCTAGTTCCTCTCTTTCTTTTTTTTCTCATCTCTCTGTCTCTTTATTCTTTTCCTTATTTTGAATATACATATTTAGGTTGCATAGTGGCAGGTTTCTAGGCAAAGAAGAAACTCTGGGGGGGAAGAATGCAATCAATTAATTGCAGTAAGAATACTACATGGTACCTCTTCTTAAATTCAAAGGCAAGAAAGTCGTTATCTGTGAAGAAAAAAAGTAAAAATATGCTGAGCATGCCTCTCCATGTTAATTATCTTGGCTACATCTACAACCTTGCATATTTGTATGCTCACCTTGTCATTCTGTAGAATCTGAACCGCTGATATTGAACAGCAGGCGCATAAGGAAAGTATAAAAGAAAGTTAAATCAAAGGTAGGATTGAAGGTCTTGTAGTGATGGCACTAGGAAACCAGGAGATCTAAAGTCAGTTCTTGATTTGGCTGTGTGTGCACTGAGGAGCAAGACATATTTCCTTCTGCTAACTTTTCTCCCTATCCGTAAAACACGTAAGGTAATTTATTTAACTTATTTTTTTGTCAGTTTGTCATTTAGTCTATGAACTTTTAGCGGGGGGAGACATGTGTCTTACTGGAGTCTTATGTGGAATTGAGCACAATGGGACTTGTCAATTGAGAATTCTCAGCTCTACCAGAATACTGGAAAGCAATAAGAGGCAAAGCAGAATAAAGATGTTCTTATTTCAAATAGCAAGTACAGACAGGTATAATATTATGGAATTTAAATAGGCAACTGAAGGGAGAATAGGAATCAACACAACAACAACCATTTTTCATCATTCAGAGACCTTTAAAACACAGAGAGTGAAAGAAAGATCTTACAGCTATTATATATTTCTGACTTTATTTCTTAAGACTGAAAGTCAGTCATTAATGAAATACACTTTGGTTGTATTAATGTGATATGCTTCCTATTTTCAAGTTTCTTGATTTCACTTTCCTATATGTTTGTGTGTATATACATATACATGCATATACATATACATACAAATTTGTATAATATATACATGGTATATATACATATATATTTAATACTGAAGCATGTTTCAGGGCCTTCTGTCTAGAATAAGAGACTTTTCCTTTTAATTTCTTAATGAGAAGTCATTAAATGTGATGGGATTAAAATGGTTGATTTGGACAGACTGTCTGCAGTTGCTGAATGTGTTGAAGTGTCAGCAAATTCACAGCAGCATTTGAGCTTTCGTTTTGTGGTCTGTTAAATAGTTTCAGTGGGACAAAGCTTTAGACTGATTCATTATGAAAGAAAGCCATGGTGCATTAGGAGTAGCTCCAGAAATGCCAAATGCTGGCTTCCTTTATAACTGATAAAAAAGTTAAAAAACAGATGAAATTATCCAGGCTTCTCTTAGAAAAGGAGAAAATAGGGCAGCACCATACTGCTGTATGACAAATTGTTATTCAATAGGCAGCTTGATGAGGGCAGCTTCATAGGTAGTTTAGGGTTAACGATGTTTAATTTTTATATGACTATAGCTGCCTTTAAATTTTGCAAGGTACGTAAAAGGTAATTTTGACATCAAAATAAATAGCACTTATAAAAACAGTCTGTAGAAAAGGGATAAATTTAATTCCATGTTGAATATATTGGCACAGAACTCTGAAACTACCAGACGAAAAGTGCATCTAAGCTTTGATTTTTGTAATTCAATATTTGGAAGTAGTAATAAAACTAATAAATACTAATAAAACTAATAAAACTATTAATAAAATTAATGTTGACTTGGCAGCAATGTTCTGATTGCCTTCTTACCAGTTTCTTTTTCTACTTCTTTTTCTGGTTCTAGGAAGCTCAGGACTATGTCTGAGGTAGACCGGAGACTGAGAACATAGAAACCCCAACTATTTTTAATCTGAAGCCAGTACCAGTGTTGGGACTGAGTTTGTAATTTCCAGTTGTGAATTCTGATTGACTTTGGCCAGTCACTTCGGTGAGTGCAGCTCATAATACCCTCATCTTGTAAACACTGGTCTATATGCTTAAAGTGGCACAGGAAAATTCATTTTTATGCCAACTTCGGCCTATTCAGGTCTGTAAGAGTAAACACATGAATAGCACGTGCAGGAGAAAAATTCATGAACCATAAAGCACAGAAAGTTAATTAACATTCAGATCTGTTTGGAAAAAAAATAAAGATTGCTGTAGTACCACATTCTGTCAAAGCCCTCATTAGGGTTTAAGCAGGTTTTACAGCTTTTCTGCTATATCTCAGTATCCTGAACAAGGTATTCAGAGTATATGAATTACTGACAAAAAATGAACAGCATGTCCCCAAAGGTCATCCTGCCTATTGCTGTGTTTTTTTAAAAAAAAATCCTTCTCAAATCCATCTGTATTTTTTTAGCAAATCTTGTGAAATCCCAATGTAGACCTGTTTTTGAAGTACAATCCACAGTACTGAGTTGTGAATAATGCATTGTGCTCTGCACAAGCAGATCCATAAAAACATGCTTTGAACAAGTAAATCATTCAGGTCAAACCAAAGCAAAATATTCCATTTTTTCAAATACTTTTTGTTTTATATAAAAATGGAAGAAAAAAAATTGAAACAAAGGTAATGTCTCTGAAAATTTGCAACGTTTTTACCCTTTCAATTTTTTATCTTTTTCCCCCTGCTATAAACAGTTCTGCAGACACAGACACATATTTCTAATTTTGTTGTTGTTGCTGCCAAATCACTGATTTTCACTGGATTTTTACTTCAACTCTCAAATTCTTGCTGGATTTTTACCAGAATGGAAAATTTTTCCTTAACCAACTTTAAATTCTCCTCCTGTTTCTCTTCCCACGTATCTTAGTGTGTTTCTATACTCTAATATAAAACTTTATTAGAAACACTCTATGATTAATATTATAAAGAAAATAGAAGTATGTTTACCCCCATAGTACTTTTGTCTTCCCAATACTCTTAAAAAGCATCTACTTTTACTTTTTAAAGACAGCGAGGGAAAGACTCCCTGATGAAATAGGTTTTGTATCCTGATAAAACAAGGGTTACGACACCCACCTCAGCTCAGGTGTTATTCTGGACTCTCCTATTGCAGTCCCGGGTCCCAGCCCCCATCCACATCCTTTCCTCCTTTCTCCTGAATTATGGGACTTCAGCTCCAGCTACTTCTCTGCAGGACTCTGACCCGAAAAGAACATTAGCCAACTCCAACAGAGCAAGACAAAGACATATCAGGATTCCATAGAAAAGCTAATTTCTTATCAAATCTGTGTAATAAACCTACAGTATCAACACAGTTGATTGATAGTGCAGAAGTTTTAAAAAATTGTGGAAACAGTCCCACTCCTTTCTGCAAGCCAGGTAGCACCTGGAAGAAAAGTTTCACAAAAGTGGAGCAATATTTTGATGTAGCTCTATGCAGGTGTTACCCAGAAATCTCTGAGACAGCAGAACTTGGCACTTGTCACTGAAAACTAGAAACTTTCAAATAGTGGACTCTGGCAAGGTTACAATTTGAGATTCTTCTATCACACAAATAGGTTTGCATTGTACTCTCAAAGGCTTTTTTTTTCTAAAATGTTGATCATCTCCTCCTTTCACACACAAAAACCATTGAGTTGAAAAAGCCTGAAAAGAGTTTGACAGTTTAACAGAAGCCTTGGAAGAAAGTCACAAGAAAATTTAATGGTTGTTTTCTTTAAAAGACTATGTAGAAAATGTCTGTTACTTTATTTATATTTTAAACACTGAATGAGCTTTTTTTCCACCTTGAAAGGCTCTGTCTGAGAACTTCCAAGGTTGAAATATTGCAAGGAGAAAAAGAATGCAGCTAATAGTAAACCTCAAAACTTCAGCATCTATCAAAAATACCCTGTCTGGAAGATAAGACAAAGGTCCACAAAATTATGTCCTATTGAGCAGTTAAGTTCAAATATGTCAATACTAAAAATAACATGAGGAAAACTTCTGTACAATTTTTGATGAAGAATTCACAGAAAGCCTTTGTGAACTTCTTCAATATTGCCTAACGGAAAAAAGAGAAAATGGTAAATTCTTAAAAATTTTGGCATGTAAACTACCTTAACAGGCAGTGACCAGAAGAGCAAAGTATAAAAAAAATCTATATTAGAACTAGATGTGATATGTTTTTCCCTACATCTGAAATCACTACAGATATCAGATATTTGGCCATTGTGCAGAAGGGTAATGTGCAGGGGAGGGAGAGGATAGAGAATTGCAGATAAGTGAGGAGGGAAGGAGGACAAACACTGCCCTATGACCCAAGCATCACCTGTAATGTGGGAAACACATGTAGCCAGCCTGCTTCAGAACAGAGAAGGACTCAAACATGGGGTTTCCACATTCTAACTTAACAGCTCAAGTACCTAGATGCCTGTAAAGGTAAGGCAAGTTTGTCTTTTTCAAATGGCCTATGGTCTCTCCACATTTTATGTCTCCAAGTCTTACATATTACAAAAGTCTTTACAAGTCTTACATAAGACAAAAGGATGGTGGTTGGGTTTGAGAATGGGGATGGGTTTGTTTGGGTTTTTTCATTTTATTTTTTGAACATTGAGCAAAGCCAATTCTCTGCCGAGAATGAGAATAAAGGAACTCCTGAAAGCCCCAAGCACCCATTGGAAAAAAGGAAGTCATATAAGTGTAAGGAAAAAATTAAGCTTATCTGTTTAGCCTCATTCCTAAGGCAATCACTATGGGTAGAAATCACAGATACAGACAAGCTATCTCAGCTACTGACAGCTCTCTGAAAAGAATATAGCAGTAGCACTAATTTAGGTAGTACTCCTCCCCTTAGACACAACTGGTTTGTGCTGGGTTGAAGATGGAGCTTTTGTCCTGGCTGTGGCACAGCTGTGGAGGTTAGGGAACAGCAGAGAGCTACAGAAACCAGGAGTGGTCTGTGGAGTTGAACAGAGCAGAGCCAGAGCCAAGTGTGCGGCAGTGCTTGTTAAATAAACTAAACCCAAACAGCTTGCTAAACTTTCACCCCAGCAATCAATTTAAGTCACTGTCTGAAAATGGAAGGGGAAGGCAGGGAGGGAGGGATGAAAGAAGGAAGGAAGGAAGGAAGGAAGGAAGGAAGGAAGGAAGGAAGGAAGGAAGGAAGGAAGGAAGGAAGGAAGGAAGGAAGGAAGGAAGGAAGGAAGGAAAGAAAAGAGAAAGTCTTCTCTTTGTCTTTCCTGGGGCCTTGTGGAGTCTTCTCTGAAGCCAACACTGCAGGGACATGGTATTTACTACACCAGATCAAGGATCAGTCCTACATCCTATGTTAGAAAGGGACCAATTCTAAATGTTTTGTAGAAAGGGAGTAGGGGATTAGATTGTATCTCCAAAGGTCTCATTTTATCTCTACATATCTCTGCAGCAATGCTGTTTTCATCACCTAAAGCCAACATCCTCTCAGAACAATAAAGAGGTTAAAAACTATGATCGTGATATAAATTGGATTTTTATGCTCTCCCCATCATGAATGCTGAGATTATAACTTGCATCTGAGTCATATTATCAGGCTTTTCCTTTTTTAAAAGAATGCTGGTAATTTTAAGTAAGCATACAACTACACAAACTCTATCTAGAAAAAGAAATAATACCATAAAATTTGTAATATGACTGCTGATAACACTGAATTTACAGAATACCTCAGTCACACTGTAAAAGAGACATACTTCTCTTTTTGACATCCATTCCTGTGAGCAAGTGAAGTGGGCAACAATGTCTGTGCCTCATCATTCTTTTCAAACTCACTATAATTTTCTGATATCCCATGGAGAGTTTTTCATGATGTCTGGGACACAGACTCAGGCCTAGTACAGTATTGCTTTACTCAGGCAGCATGTGAAAAATCTGTCTAAAGCTCCATTGTTATTTTTCAGTTTATACTTCTCTTGGGAAATATTCTCATGTATTTTAGAGTAGAAGACATGAGCATTATCAGGTACCTGAACAGCATGATTTCAGAAAGCCAAAATCAGAGAAGTAATCTGAAAACCTGTTAATAAAAGCATCTGCCTATTCTACAAGGGGAAGAGAATGCAAAACCTGTTGGACAATTTGACAGCTAGAGGAATCTTGCTAAACTTCTTTCTCTCCTAGGTTCTTGACTATGAAGTTTTCCAAGGAAAGGATGCTCAGAGAAGCTCATTGACATTAGTACAATGCCTGATATCTTTAGAACAAAGGTGCTATGTCAGCATAAAGTATCATTAACAGCTTTTTATATTCTTTAGTTTCAGTGATGGAGCTGTTCCTTTCAGAGCAGAGGGTCCTTTATACAGTTACCACCTGGGAGATATTAATCACAGATATCCTTTGGATATACAGCATATGTTCAGAATAGCCATGCTTGTATTCATAAGCGTGCACCCTTAAGACCACACATTTCATGTTCCACTGGTTTGCAATAATGCCACAGTCACCACAGGTGACATCATGGCCTTGACAAGAACTCATAGGGAGAGGATGTTTCTATCTGAAAATTATGTTCAGTTGCAGGAAAAAATGCTGTGACAAAGCTGCAGGGCTGTTTTCCAAGTGTCTCCTAAGGCTAGCTTCTGGGTAAAGTTGGGAAAGAGAGTAAACTTCCAGATTCTGAACATTTTAAATAGCTGCTTTTTGACTACTGTGTTCAGCTTTATCCAAGAGCTTCTTTATGGCCATTATTAATCTGGGGGAGAAGCATGGTGAGAAAGGAAGGAAATCTTGATCATTTTCCCCAGGCCCTTAATACTTTAAATATAGTTGTCTCATCAGAAAATGTGAGGGATTTTTCCTATTTTTTGTGCCATGGTTTCATTCTCTCAGATAAATTAAAATGCCATGACTGTCTGCAATTCTCTGAATTCTGTTTTGGACCATTGCATCAAGTTTCTCTTTCCTTATTTTCCTGTTCATAATGCATCTGGTTCTGCCTCTACCTTATATCTTTCACTTTGTCCCCACTTTATTATACGTTAGAACCCCAAATAATCCATTAACTGGAGACTGGAAGAGAGTTGACATTATTTAATACCTGTATTTTAACTCAGATTAAAAAAATAAATTAAATATTACAGATTATGTTTGGCTAGTTGAAAAACAAACAGGTTCACTGAGAATAGTCCTAGACTAATGTTGTGTACAACCATGACTGTCTGTGAACCTTTTGTTCCTGGTCTCCCTTCAAACCAGAAGACCCACAGACTCCTAGTTTGGCTCTTGGACTCATCAACCTATCTGCATCAATCATCTCCTTTATATTCATACATCTTCTGAGATATTTTGTGTGTATGTAATTTTGTCTTTTTAACAAGGTAAATCAAAGTATATCTTAATTAAAGTCTCTGCCCTTACTCACTTGGCACATAGAGATGTTAAAATCTCACATGTCCTGTTAATGCTCGGCGTGCTAAAGAACATCTGACACTATGCTATCAAGTAAAACAGGAGCAGGTAAGGGATTTTCCATCCTCTGGAAGGTTCTGAAATTTCAAAACCTTGAGTAGTGTGCAGAGGGATGACTTACAGACTTCACGAAGTTTTCATGAAAAATGAAATCTTCCAGAATAAATTCTCCAATTCCAGAATTTGACTTTCCTATATATTATACATATACATATATTATACATATACATAAGCCTATGTATATACACAAGCATATATGCAGGTATGGATTCTACAGAACTGTTGAGGTGAAAGAGAAGAATTCTGGAACAATTGTTTCTTCCCACTTCTCTCCAGTCTATAAGTTTTGTTTGATTGCTTTTTGCGCTAATGGTGAAATCCGTCAGATTGAAACCAGCCAAAAAACCCTGACCAACCAAAAAAAACAAACAAACAAACAAAACCCAAACCCAACACCAAATTGAGGCAAAAAGGTCTGCATTGTAAAGCAAGAAGGTTTTTCTTTGTTTTAAATCTGAGAGAGAAAACTAAATGAACCAAAATGTACTTT
This sequence comes from Theristicus caerulescens, assembly GCA_020745775.1. NCBI lineage: Eukaryota > Metazoa > Chordata > Aves > Pelecaniformes > Threskiornithidae > Theristicus > Theristicus caerulescens. Next base: position 119,172,627 of record CM036559.1, on the reverse strand, counting down.
TAGTGCTTTAAGCTTTTCTAACAAAAGAAGCCATGCTGTAAAGAGTTGATACAGAGCATAAATCTTTCTGAAAATGGCTTAGATTGCAGGTGAAAAAATTTTGTAACAACTCATATTTTGAGGGCAAACTATAAGTGACCTCTGAAGTCTTAGTCAGCACCAAGCCATTCGCCACAAGGACAAGCCAGCACCTGCAGTCCTCTGCTCCTGTAAAATGCCTCCGGAACTGTCAGTGCTCCCTTTGGCCACTTCTAAACTGACCTGCAGGTGTAGGCTGGAGTGTCTTCTTGTCCCCAAAACATAGAAATACAAGATATGATCAGCACCCATCTGACCTACATGCCTGAATTTTCCTTCCTATGAAAATCACATTATGGGAGGAAAAGAGACGAGGACAACTACTGACATGGCACTCCTGGAGACCCAGTTTGTTATGTACTCTTTCTGTACTCCTGGAAAGAACCATCACAAATTTATAACTGGTGTCATAAATACAGGCAGTGAATGCACATAAAAAAATAATTTTAAAAAAATTGCTTCTGAATCATATCTCTCACCTTTGATCCAAATGTTAACACTAAACTGCAGTATTAAGTCTTTAATTTAGTACAATTCATACAAGGAAAAAAAAAAGCAAACCAAACAAGCAAACAAGCCCTATTTTACTGTGAGGGTGGTCAAACAATAGAACAGGTTCCCAGAGATGTTGTGAAGCCTTCATCCTTGGACGTTTTCAAAACCCAACTGGACATAGCCCTGGGCAGCCTGCACTAGAAGACCCTGCTTTGTGCAGGGGATTGGACTAGATGATCTTCAGAGATGCCTTCCAGCTTCAGTCTGTGATTTTGTGGTTCTGTAAATATCCTCCCCTTCATCTAGTGATCAGAATGAAAACCACCTTTTTCAGATCCTCAGTGATTCAAAGATATGTATGCAGAATAATTTCTGGGTATGCATCCACTAGCTGGAACAGATGCTTCAGGTACTCAGTATCTTGTAGGATTGGGCCTTCTGATCTTCATTTAGCAATCGCGTTTCTTAAAATAAATGCAGGAGATGATAGATTCATTTTCTTCCTCTACTTTCTTTGCTGATAATATTAACTTCTTAAAAAAGAAGTCCTTCTGACAAACCCGAACCGAAAAACATACATGTTGTGGCCAAGGGTCTATCATCAGAAATTCAGACATATATCTTTGTAATAAAACAGGACAATTTGAGAACACGTAATGATTTTCCTTGGTCAAGTGGGGAAAAAAAAACCAAAATGTTCTAACAGACTGTTGATTAAAGGATTCCTGTTTTCAGCCAGCTTTGGTACCCATAACTGTCTTTGTCTTCCACTGAAAGCAGGGGTCAAATAAAAGGATGTAGTTGAGTGACAAACTGAACTGAAGCATTATGTGTCTCAGGTTAATAACTGGACCACTAACAACTAACTCCACCTACTTGATTAGGGTTTACAGACTTGTCTTTGTGCTCTATTTTTTTGTTTATCTGTTTGGTTTTTTGTACTCGGTTATTCTCAGACTCATTAGGAGAGTGAGCAATCCTTCTCCTAAAGATCCCTCCTGAAGAATATTGTTGATTTTTCACCAGAAATTTAATAAAGCCAAACTGGAGCAAACAGAATGTGCCAAATGTACACACCCTTGTATAGACTATTCCTGAGGAAGAATGATACCAACATGTGAGAGTCTAGCTCATTTTTATAATGCACATTCCAAGTTTTCTCATATGGACATGCAACTGTTGGAAAGATATCAGGCACACATCCATGTACCTATGGATCTGTCATGCATTCTGTCTCTCCAGTTGTTTTCCTCATGTCATTTTAAAGCAGCACTTGCTTTTACTACATTTCAGACAATTCACCATAAGTCTCTTCCATAGTTCTCTTTTATTTGGAACTGTGGAGGAGTTGTCATTACCCTTTCAGTTTTCCAGATAACTCCCTTAAAGTTGCATTGAGTGCCTTAATCTGAGAAGACGCAGAATGATCCTAGTAATAACTACATGGTTTATCTCCCTAATAGTTACAACAGAGATGCCAGTGATCTTCAACCCCTTCCACACCTTCGATCATTGAGCAAATGGTAAGACCTGTTGCTCTTTAGCCCTATAATGCTGGATGCCTTATTGCTACATGAATGAAACTCGAAGTAATATTGTGTCCTTTAGAAAGGCAGAGCTCTTTCCTGGAAGTGTTATAGAAATTCTTTGCAATTGAAGTCAGGGGAAAAATGAAGAAAACTGTTCAAATTTAGGTTTCCCAGAACCTTTTACTTGTAAACAGTGGGACAAATTCCTTGGCAACAGCCACAGGTGCTGAAATCAGCAGTCTTTCAGACAAACTGTGTTAAACAGTTCTGTAACGATTTAAGGGCTTTAGATAAGTAGGAAGATCAGTCCCAGGTGAGATATGGAACTGCAGCTTGTCCAGAGACCTAATTTAAACTGTTTTGATGTGTTGAGCCTGAAAAACACTTTCCCTCAGAGGGGACACTTTTGTTGTAAAAGGAATGGAAGATTTTCTCTTATTGGTGGGAAACGGAAGGGTAAAAGGACAAGACTCATACCAGAAGCTTCCCCTTACTACGATGACCTATTAACAGAAATAAAAAGATGGATAACTAAATTACCCCTGCCCTTTCCAACCCAGTAACAGTTACTTCCCTTTCAGGGTTTCAGAAGAGATGAGGACACCAAGAGGTACTGTTTTCACAGGTTTAAATTTAGAAGTCTAAGTCTGATGAGTGCCTCACAGTGGTGACAGAATTATTCTTGCTTTCTTGTGCATATGAACTTTGTAAGAAGCTCCTTTCACCTCAGAAAACAGTGGTAGATGGTGTCCATAATTTCTCTGTAAAATTACTGGAGAAAGATGGAATTGTCCAGGGCATTTTGTCATTTTGTGTCTCTTTCTATCCTCTATGTAGAGAGCCTAAGGAGATGTAAGATCTAACTGAACACTCAAATTTGGAAAATTTATTGGAATAGATCCCTGTCTACACATATATATACTCTGTCAGTAATCAAAGACCAGCTAAAATAAGTAGACCAGTAAAGACTATACAGAGTGGAGTTCTGAAGGAAAGACAATCTTCAGCAAGAGCAGGCCATTGCCAACAGCAAAACAGTCTGTCACACCCACAACACTGTATTCTTCCTATGAGAGAACAAGTGGCACCAAAATATCATGGGTAATGATGGGAATACCTATCCATGCGGTAGTTACCCAGTAAACTGGGTATTTTTGAGGGTCTCTGTCATTCTGGAGACTGCAACCTTACCAAACATAGAGAAGTACAAAAATAAAGAAAAAGCATTCACAATAATTTCAAAAAAGATAAGTAAATCCCCATGATGGCTTTGACAATTGATACCTTGCATGGTTTTGCAGAGATCTGTCAGTACATGTTCCCTCATGTCTGTACATTAGATTACTACAAGTTAATCATCACAGCCCCTACCTAAAGCCATAATCCTGTATTTTTGAATGCACAATTATTTAACATGGTAACAAATCCTATTATTACAGTGTATTATGATTCTAAGTAAGAAATAAGTGGCAAGAGATGGGATTTTTTAAAGGAAGAAAGCACAGCTTTTAAAGATACGGGGCAAGGGAGAAGATGCATGTAGCAGAGCAGACAGCATGTAACCAGAATTGTCAGCTTTCTTCCACAAGTGTCACTGATTCATTTTCCTTGTATAGTTCTCTGGAATTTACCTGGTTTTCTTGTTCTTAACCCCTCAAAAGGCTGAGATTCTTACTGTTTTTTTCAGTTTTGCCTCTTTTCCACTTAGCTGCAAGTGGGGGTGTCTTGTTCTGATGGAAAGAATCAGCTCATGCAGAACTGTTTGTTGGATATTGTCTGTACAGGATTCCTCTTTATTTCATGAATACTTTTACTCCTGAAAGCACTAATAAACAGGGATGAAATATAGTCTCCACTGCAGTCAGTGGTAAAACTCATATTGACTTCAGTCAAGTCATACTTTCCTGTCTTTGGATTACAGTCTTTCATCCATGCAGCAAGTTTAGTCTGAGTAATCACCATGGGAGCTTCAAACCTTATCTTCCCATATGTCAGAATCCAACCTACTGATGTGAACAGAGGGGTGAGCAATGTCTTCTCAGACCTTTTTGGCTGGGTGACTTGAAGAGCCAGAGGCTGTCCATTAACGAGCAGCGATGGTGCTGTGGACACTTGACTGAAGCATTCCTAGTCATTTTGCCTAGGCCAGCACAGAGCTTGAGAGTCATAAAATCTTATACAGAAGTCCTTGTACTCATATTCATTTGCTTACTCAGGTGGTCCCATGGAAGACTCTGACACCATTACTGCCTCATAAATATGACAAAAGAAGGGCTAAGGAGAATCTCCCTCCTTTGTGAAGGGAAACTTGGCCACGAAGGATGAGGAGAAGGCTGAGGTACTTAATGCCTCCTTTGCCTCAGCCTTTAATAGTCGGACTGATCATCCTCAAGGTTTTCATGCCCCTGAGCTGGGAGATGGAGATAGGACACAGAATGAAGTCCCAGTTGTCGAAGAGGTGGCAGTCACTGACCTGCTCCTCCACCTAGATGCCCACAGCTCCATGGGGCCAGACAGGATCCACGCAAGGATACTGAGGGAACTGGCGGAGGAGCTTGCCAAGCCACGCTCCATCATTTATCAGCAGTCCTGGTCAACCAGGGAGGTCCCAGATGACTGGAAGTTAGCTAATGTGACACCCATCTACAAGAAGGGTCAGACGGAGGATCCGGGGAACTACAGGCCTGTCAGCCTGACCTCAGTGCTGGGAAGGTCATGGAACAGATCATCCTGAGTGCCATTATGCGGCATGTGCGGGACAGCTGGGGGATCAGGACCAGCCAGCATGGGTTTATGAAAGGCAGGTCCTGCTTCACTAACCTGGTCTCCTTCTATGACAAGGTGACCCGCTTAGTGGATGAGGGGAAGGCTGTGGATGTTGTCTACTTGGACTTCAGTAAGGCCTTTGACACCGTCTCCCACAGCATTCTCCTGCAGAAGCTGGCTGCTCATGGCTTGGACAAGTGCACTCTGTGCTGGGTTAAAAACTGGCTGGATGGCCAAGCCCAGAGAGTGGTGGTGAATGGAGCCAAATCCAGTTGGCGACCGGTCACGAGTGGTGTTCCCCAAGGCTCAGTGTTGGGACCAGTCCTGTTTAATACCTTTATCGATGATCTGGATGAGGGGATTGAGTGCACCCTCAGTAAGTTTGCAGATGACACCAAGTTGGGTGGGAGTGTTGATCTGCTGGAGGGTAGGAAGGCCCTGCAGAGGGACCTGGACAGGCTGGATCGTTGGGCCATGGCCAACTGTATAAGGTTCAACAAGGACAAGTGCCGGGTCCTGCACTTGGGTCACAACAACAACCCCAGGCAACGCTACCGGCTTGGGGAGGAGTGGCTGGAAAGCAGCCTGGCTGAAAAGGACCTGGGGATGATGGTTGATAGCTGCCTGAACATGAGCCCGCAGTGTGCCCACGTGGCCAAGAGGGCCAATGGCATCCTGGCTTGTATCAGGAATAGTGTGGCCAGCAGGACCAGGGAGGTGATAGTGCCCCTGTATTCAGCACTGGTGAGGCTGCACCTCAAATACTGTGTTCAGTTTTGGGCCCCACACTACAAGAAGGACATTGAGGTGCTGGAGCATGTCCAAAGAAGGGCAACAAGGTTGGTGAAGGGTCTAGAGAATAAGTCTTACGAGGAGCAACTGAGGGAGCTGGGGTTGTTTAGCCTGGAGAAGAGGAGGCTGAGGGGAGACCTCATTGCTCTCTACAACTACATGAAAGGAGGTTCTAGTGAGGTGGCGGTCAGTCTCTTCTCCTAAGTAACAAGGGACAGGGCGAGAGGAAATGGCCTCAAGCTGCGCCAGGGGAAGTTTAGGTTGGATATTAGGAAAAACTTCTTTACTGAAAGAGTAGTCAGGCATTGGAACAGGCTTCCCAGGGAAGTGGTTGAGTCCCCATCCCTGGAGGTATTTAAAAGACGGGTAGATGTGGTGCTTGAGGACATGGTTTAGTGGTTGACTTGGCAGTGCTAGGTTAACGGTTGGACTTGATGATCTTAAGGGTCTTTTCCAACCTTAAAAATTCTATGATTCTATGATTCTATGATATAAAACTAGAAGGAGAAATAAATCATCAGATTTATTGAATACATGACAGAATTTGTCACCAGTTGACATAAAGTCTCAGAGATGAAAATTTAAAAAACAAACTATAGAGATCAATGTACTGAAGAGAATGGTCCTGCGTTAGGGACTTTCCCTAATCTGGCCTTTTTCATGTGTGTCTTTTCAGTTCTGTTGTGACTCATGTTCTCAGTTCTGTTGTGGACTCACTGTGAGGTCTTTGTTGAGGCAACTGGATTCTGCAGGTCTGTTATTGTCAGGGTTCTGGTTTGTTTTAGTTTTAATTTTATTTTATGAGAGTAGGACCTCACTAAAAAGGATGGGTTTAGGATTGAAGGATTGAAAACTGCTAAATCCAAGTTGTTTTGTGTGGTGAATTGATAAATAACATTTAAAAAAAACCAACACAAATGTAAAATCTGTTTAAAAAGATGACAAGCTAAGTCTAGAAGGGAGAGAGAAGGGGAATCAACTCATAGTGCAACACCTGCTTCAGGCTAAAACAGTAAAATTAAATTCATTTTCATACAGCATCTTTCATACAAAGCCTCTCAAAACGCTTTATAGCAAGAGATAAAATGACAAGATAACTTGTTACAGAAGAGGTTATTGCAACTCTCACATAGACAGCAAAAGAAGGAAGCTGTGTGCAGAAACGGACTGGGCTAGGGGAAAAAAAGGATGTAAATTCAAAGGAGGGAAAAAGTAATATCCTTGCACAGTATAACAGAAAGAAGAGATGAATAATAATCATATGCATGAGGATGAGGATGAGCATAATGATGGGGATGTGGATGGGGATGAGGATGGGGATGAGGATGAGGATAAGAATGTTTCCTCCTTTTATAAAAATTTACATCTACTATTTTTATGTAGTAATTAAATTTCATAGCCCTGCAGGATAGGTAAATTCATTTTGCAGGCAGAAAAACCTAGGCATAAACAAATACATTAAAAGGATTTTCCTAGGAACAGAGGAAACTTCCTACTCACAGCAGCTGGAGGATGAGAACTGAGACTGCCAATACTTACCAAGGCACTAATACAAATCTGGCTCTGTTACTTTCCCATTTTTTGGTGGAATAGTGTATGTGGCATTTTTCAGCAGGTCCATGAGTGCTTGAATTCCAGGCTGAATGCTTGAATTATTTATTAAAAGAACAATTTTTGCATTGTTGTGTCACCTCTGAAGATCACAAAATGAGTCAGTGTCAGGGACATGGATGTGATTCAGGAGCCATCCCCAGTGCTGAGCTCCAGGTGCCAGACAGATAGCACCAATACACAGAAGAAAGGGACAAGAAGGGCTGGTCTGGGAAAGCCAACACCCATCCCGTTTTGATCACACCATAGCGTACAAGGATTGTTCGGTGATGTGACAGTAGATGGAAGAAGGATTCCTATTCTCTGGGAATGAAAGCAAGGGAAAGGAATGCCAGTTTTAGAAGACTCTATTTTCACAGAGAAGGGAAACAATACAGAAAACCAAAGCAGTGGCAGGGAGTAGATTAGAGAAGTAAACTGTGGAAAAGAAAATTAACACAAAATGCTGGAAACAAAACATGATTTTTTTTTTAATTGTTTACATGGTAAATAATTTTTGACAGACACTCAATGCCTGTACAAGCAGACAAGAGATTAACACTGTGCCTGTGTACTGTCTGCCTTTGGAGGACTGGGAAAGTATAGATTCTTCATTTTTAATCAGTGTACTTTTCCTGGTATTCAGCTTCCATGTTTCTACTCTATTTTTTCCCCACTCATTCATCTTTCTTTGTACCATAAATAATACATACATAGCTTGCCATCTAGTAATTCATTGGCATCAGAAACATACTTGCAAAAGTGTTAACTTCCACACACAGTTGTGCATTTTGGAGAAGATGGATATTTCCCTGTGATTCAGAAATATGGCAGTACTGACAGTATATTCCCAGAACACTGCATACACGGCAGGGTGCTCGGATCGCACTTGCCAAGGAAGCAGGCTTAGCGCCAGCATACTGTATACGCTCCCAACTTACTGAACTAATATAAACCACCGTCCCTATCCTGCAATTGGCAGCCCTAGGGCAGTCTGATGCACCCAGTTACAATTCAGCTGTTTGCCCATATGCCATCCATTATGTGACAGACCTATGGCGGTAGGAATGAGACTGATGAGAAGAGAGATGTGTTGTCATCCAAATACTGTCTTTAAATATATTAATACAACAACATTGCTGGTACAAGAGTGTAATTAAAATGTTCTTACTTCTTTATTCACAGTGTATTAAAATCAGAAAGAAAGTAGGCATAGATATATAACAAATGAGATTTATGATTTGATTTGTTTTACATGTGTATCCTTTATTATTCTTCGTATATTTTTTAAAAAATTAACAATAGATATTGTAAAATGTCACATTTTATTACACCATAATGTTTTCAGATATCAGAACAGGCTACAGCTATGTAGAACATAAAAGTAATATATTTTAGACTTTTTCATGTAAAGCCACTACCTTGCCTGTTAGAAATATATCATTAATTATACAATTACATAATTATGCTTCAAAAGTAGTAAAAATATTTCAGTACCTGTGCTGGTTTTGGCTCGGATAGAGTTAATTTTCATCATAGTAGCTAGTATGGGGCTATGTTCTGGATTTGTACTGAAAACAGTGTTGATAACACAGGGATGTTTTCGTTATTGCTCAGCAGTACTTACACAGAGTCCAGGCCTTTTGTGCTTCTCACCCCACCCCACCAGCGAGTAGGCTGGGGGTGCACAAGGAGTTGGGAGGGGACACAGCTGGGACAGCTGACCCCAACTGACCAAAGGGACATCCCATACCATATGACCATGACCATATTTCTGGCTCAGTATATAAAGCTGGGGGAAGAAGAAGGAAGGGAGGGACATTTGGAGTGATGGCGTTTGTCTTCCCAAGTAACTGTTATGTGTGATGGAGCCCTGCTTTCCTGGAGATGGCTGAACACCTGCTTGCCGATGGGAAGTAGTGAATGAATTCCTTGTTTTGCTTTGATTGCGTGCGCAGCTTTTACTTTACCTAATAAACAATCCTTTACCTCAGCCCATGAGTTTTCTCACTTTTACCCTTCCAATTCTCTCCCCCATCCCACTGGGAGGGGAGTGAGGGAGAGGCTGTGTGGTGCTTAGCTGTTGGCTGGGGTTAAACCATGACAGTACCCTACATTTTTTTCTGCAGGTTCCACTTGTAAGAATACAATTATTTCATTTAAAATGTTGCATTCTTTCTTTAGAAGGCATATTTTAGACAGGCAGTAATTATTTTCAGCCCTGCTCTCCATAAGAGTAAGTAGTGATAGATTAGTGACGATATTTTTTTTTAATCTAGTATATTTATTTTATTTTTAAATTAACTCCAAGATGACTTTAAATACACCATTTAAACTTTCTTGTAGGTTAAAAATGAGGGTAAATAATGCCTTATGATTTCATAATATCTGTATATTCAGTAGTGAGTTAATGTAACTTAATTGAAATGTCCTCTAGAAAAGCCCACTACACCATGTGGTTTGTGTTATTAATCTGTGGGACCAGCAATAAAATAAACTATAGGTCAACATGAATGAGAGAGACAATAAGTATCGCTCAACATGGTTTGTCTGCAAGTCACCAACAGCGGGTATCACACAGGTAGTACTATTCCAAACCTGAGAACTATAGGCTATATCATGACTAACCCTCTCACTCCTCACAAAGGAATTGGGGAAAAGAAGCTTTGGGCAAAGTATATCCAGATTCCCCAAAAGAATAGTCTATACAGAGGAAGATTTAATCTTCCAGACCTGGTTAGTACATTTATTGCTCCTCACGATGCTCTGTGCAATACACTCTCTGTGGGTCATGTATAAAGGACCATTTCTGATGTATTTTCTCATGTTCTCAGACACTTTGTTCCATGAGGAATTGGTTTTGCTACAAACTTTTTGTCATTATGAGACTCCAGCCAAGCCTTGTGCCTCAGTCGAAGCTGAGCATTCCTGTTTGAATCCCCAGGTTAGTTTTCACTTTCCTGGTTTTAGAGGTGAGGATTTTTGAACAGTTAAGCCATGCACTGACCTCTGGGAAGGGAATTAGCTCCTGAAAGGATGCGTGTGCCTAAGCCATTCTTCTTCTGCTAGCAGATTTTTGAAACGGCATTGACAGGATTTCCATGGCATCCATTGACAGTCAGTCATAACGATGGCATCTGAGGACGTGAAAAAGGGAAAGAGCTGAGAGGCATGTAAAATTTAGAGATTTTTTACCATCATTTTCCACATTTTTCTGTCTGGCACCACGTTCACTGTCTGCAGTTTAAATCTTATTTCAGTTCACTTCATGTTGTTTATGTATGATGGTCTCTTCCATTCCCTACAGTTTTTGTTGTTGTTTTTTAATCTTATTTTACCAATGACAACTGGATGCCCCTGCAAAACTGTTTTATGGCATACGTACAGAACAGCATCTTTTGAAAGCCCCAATACTGGCAGACACTTCTCCAACCACCATCAACCCGTGTAACACTTAACTGTCCTAAAAGCATGCTGGCCAGGTAAGTATCACATTTTAAATTTAAATGTAAAGAGTTGTCAGCATCTTTCATTGTCCTTCCAGGAGTACAATACTCAGGCATATAAAGTCATACTGATAATACATAAATTTCAGTAATTTCAATATTAATTCTAGTTTCCTCTTTGTGTTAGCATAGTCCCTGCCTAACATTGACTTTAATCAGTCAGCTTGCTCTATTGGTACAAGGTGACCATTCATGTGATATAATGCCATGTTTAGCTTCCTTAATCACATACATCTAATTTTTCCAGCATTGATTTTTACTCCAGATTATCCGTAGAAGGTTTTATGCAGCACATATCTCCTACATCTTTCTGACCACAAGATGATAACAAAGATAATTCAACTTCATTGCAATAATAGCACACTATTTACATTATTAAAAATAAGCAGCTAAATTTCAAGGAGTCTTTTGGACTTGTGATCTGAGTACAGGGTTTGGCAGTCAGGCTTGCTAAATTGTAAATTGTCTCACACAGAGTGTAACACCTCTGGGGAAACCTTTTAACTCTCCTGTCATGGCATTTCCCTCTGTAAACTTATTTAGTATATCTGTCTCACAGAAGTGTCAGGAGAATTAATCCTTGTAAAATTGTAGTTGGGATATCACTAAAAGAGAAGAGAAAGACTGGGATTTCCAGGGGTTTTGGTGTGATTGCAGTGTACTCTGGAGGGACAAGACTATGGCTGTCCCAATGGCTGCTCCCCCAGTGCACACAACATGGTGAAACCAAGGCACCTTAGGAGCATTCACAGCTGTCAAAATCCTTCACTCCTTCCCCAACAAAGAAGGGGCAGAGAAGGGCTATAAAATTAATTTCATTTATTGTTGCCTTTACTTGATCTTCTGGGAAAAAGGAAAGTTTCTTCCTCCACTTACCTATTCTTGCCGGAGTTTCTAGCACCCAGCCAAGATACCAAACACGGTAAAATAAATGTGCATAATAATTCAAGTGGTGCCAAAATTAAATATATGTGAAAACAGGTGAGAACATTTACATGAACATATATACTTACATAATTGTCACTTAATAAGACAACAACTGCTTCAAAAGCATCTGAGAAGCAATAACGTGGCAACAACAGACTTCCACATACACTAATTTACTTTCTGTGATGCAAAACATAAAGTCAGGCTGTGACTGCCACCCAAAAATGCCCAGCTCTATTGACAGTCATACACAATTTAAAAAAATAAATAGTGGTGTCCCTATCAGGTCTCCAATCACTAAATCTATTTAGTGTTTCTAAAGTGGCGTTGTACCGATTTAATGATGCTATTAGTAATATCTGCAGAGAATGTATGAATATAAGCAATTACCATTTGGGATATTCTTTCTTGGTAGAAAAAACACCTAATTCCACTAATTGCCTCTACTTCTGTTTCTGTTAACTGTACACTGTATACATGTTAATAATGTTATTATCAGCAGCAATGAATTTTAATTAACATTCATGTGTAGAAATATAATTCAAAACAAACGTATTCTGATCAGTTTATTTTATTAAATTAATTGCATAGTTATTTCCAGAGCTAAAGCATTATTCCTAGGTAACAATTAACAAAGAAATCTGCAACTCACCATGAAAGAAAGTTAAAAAAAAACCATACATGAAACAGACATGTAGAGACCCTATCCCTAACTACTACCCAAAATCAGACCAGTATATTAGACACTCCTATGAATACATAATAGGCATTATTACTACATAGTCTTCCAGCTCAGAAAATATACTCTATATTCTGATAAAGTTAGGAAAAGTATGTATGAAGAACTGAAAAACCAAATCACTAGTCCAGGGCCATCCAAGGGGTTTATAGCAGGGCAAGAAATTGAATCCAGATCTCATGAAACCTGGTTCAGTGCTTTAACTACAAGACATTAGATACATGACTGATCAGTCATTGAGTTTTTATAGAGACTTGAAATGTGCAGCAGTTTCAGAGTGTAACTTCAGCTTCCTCCCTGCATAAAACTACAGAAATTGGAGGAGGTGGTTCATGGAATTTAGAGAATTAAAGCTATCCTGGAAATCTGCAGTTCTTCTTGCTTGTTTTAATCCTCTTAAGACCATGTTGTCGTGACCAATACTGATATAAGGATATGAATAAACAATGAAGTACTCCTTTTCCCATACAGCAAGTATAAATGTTTGACAATATACCTGGATTTTACAACTGATTTGTAAGAGGATTAGAGGCCTTGTTTAAAAGCTAGTAAAATGAACATGAGTCATCTTTGATACTAAGAAAATTCTGATAAGGTCCTTGATAGGTGCATCAGCCATGCCTGTGTACTCAGCTGATTTCCATGATAACTTACGCAATTTCAGAAATATTAATACTGTTCTTTTCAGAACTATTGATACTCTTCTTTGCAGGTTCTGGATGAAATCATCCCTAAAAGTTTTAGGTACTTTGCAAAACCCAATGTAAATGCCTAAAATCAAGCCTCTCCCCATTTGAGTCACTAGTGGTATTATATATATTCCAGACTGCATTTATTATGATTGATTTCATAATATAATCAAGCTAGATTCAGCACCGCTAATTAAAAAAGAACTAAAAGTTTTAAGTGTGACTAATTCCTCACTGTCTACCACAGGTTTGCTTTTTATTGGCACCTTAGTAATCCTGATCAATGTCATTTAATTCTTGGCATACACACAGCAAACACAATTAGCAATCCTATACATTTCATTGCTCCTGTTACACATATGTAAATATAAATGGACAATGTGGACCCACTGTTGGAACCACAAGCCTTCAGACACTCAGAAAGTTGTCATGAATGGACATACGGAGAAAACATGGCTTTTCTCAAAGTACAAGATATGACACAAAACGACATACTGTTATTAAGTATATTTAACAGTCAAGACACACACCTTTTAGTCATTGTCAGCATTGCAGAGTCATTCTAAGCAGGCAACAGCAGCTCTCACGCATCATCATGGAAATTGTCAGTAATCCCTGGAGACCAGCTCTGTTATAATTGGCACTGGTGGAGGAGGAAGATGAGTCAGGTAGAAAGATGTTCCCACACCGTCCTGAGATGGCAATAGTGGCAGTTAACACTCTTCAGACTTTCAAAACTGCTATGGAAGTCCCTGATGGGGTCATAAATACAAAGCAGGAAGATGGCATTTTTTACAGCTGCTTCTCATAGTATCATGACATTTAAAGTGTACATTAAAATCTATCAAGTACAGTAAAAACATAATTATGCCATTTATGTAACATGCATTATGTACCTAATATGAACAGGATTATTCTATCAGTGTTTTGAATCTGTTATGCAGACAATAGACCAGAATGCTTTGAAAAGCGATATTTCTAAGTTTATTATTCAATTAGCATGTATATGCACAAAACATTTTCACTGCACATGTAGAGTATGCAATTTAATTCTTAACAAATTGCTTCTTCTTTTAAATTATGTTATTAGTATGCAAAAAAAATTCTTACATGTTGTCATCACTCTTTAAATTTCACTAAATGGTACTTGGCTATACATCTGCCAAAATCTCTTTCACACGTAAACAGTTTTGCTTTCAGTCTGTTCAATTAAAACCAGAAATGTATTTGTCAAAACCTTAATCCTATACTAATACAAATTCTATAGAACAGATTTTAGTTAATTTTATAACCCTATTTCCAATTTTTCCTGTGGTAAAGGTGCTTTACACTAACTGACTGATGTTTTACAACAACAACAACTGAAATCCTACTAAATACTTAACGCATCCTTTGCCTAATCATTCAGAAGTAGTTCAGTACAGAGTAAAAGGGTTTTTTTGTTTTTTTTTTTTAAGTACATCTTCTGATGTGGAACCTTAAGCTAGAGCTCTGAGGTGGATCTGCCTCCACAATTCCTTACAGCAAGAGACACCCTCCAAAAGCACCAATGCACTCTGAAGCTCAAAAGCTATTTTTTATTGAAACATAAACTAGAAAATAGCCTTTTCAAAATAATGAAAACTGAGAACAAAATTAAAAACAACAACAACAACAACCTCCTCATTTCCTGTTATGTCCTTGCAGAGTGCTGCCTTTTCAACAACAAATCCCACACTGGCTATAAAAGCTGGTTTGTCTGTCCCTGAGGCCCCATTGTGAGCTTGCTCTCAGAAGCCTCTACCACACTGCAGTTTCCATGCTAGCTGTCTGTTTGTCTGTCCGTCCCTTCCCATTTCACTTGGAGAGACAAATGAAACTTCCCACAATTTTCTCTCCCCCAGCAGTTTGACCGCTCCTGGAGACCTGCAATTCTCCTCTTCAGAGGAGATCACCTAACTCAGCCTCTAGCTTCCAGGGACAAGCAGCAAAGCAGCTATCTATCCAGCTGGGTGGCCATTCCTAGCTAAAGGAATATATACAGCTGTGCATGAAAAAATTAAACCGTTATCCAGCCTGTCACATCTTTTACAAAGACGACTAACATAAGACAACTTTTTAAAAGCCCTTACATCCTTTATGTTAACACTTTGAAAGGAAAACAGACAGATGCTTAATATTCACTTTCATTACTAATAATATAGCTCATAATTTTGTACAAAAAGATTTTATTATAGATGGAGCTGGTAGTGTCTTTGGAGTTATTCTTGCTTGATATTTCTCATTAGAAGATTCTGATTGAAGGTCCTTTTAACTTTGCCAAAATTTTACATTTGGATTGAAATTTTCTCCACTGGATGTCTGTCAAGCAGATGATTTAATTTTTTTACAAATGTTTCAGCAAAATTGATTCAGCCATTTCTGAAAAAAAGCTAACAGAAAAATACTCTGTTTCACTGCTGTTGAATTATAACAAATTCAGAAGTTACTTTGAGAACACTTTAGAGCAAGAGCTTGACCTTTTAGCAGAATTTGTTTTTAAGCCAGAGGTGTGTCTAATACCATCCAGTGATAAAACTGCATTTTATCCATGCTGGAAACCCCTGAAAAATATCCCTCCACAGTAGCTTGGAAAGCCCTGAAGGTTTGACAGATACGTTCCTCACAGTTTCTGCCTTCCAACTCAGAGCTTTGACTTGTCTAAGCAATTTTCACACCTGGAGAGTGGCTGAGTATGGTCCAGACCACAATTACAAAGACCAAGGAAGACTTCCTGAATTTCAGTGCCAGTTAATGTGGGCTAATAGATTATTTTTCTAGAGCTTTAAGGTAGTTCTTTGTTGGTGCTCAAGTGACATGGAAGTATGGGAAATATGAAAAAAAAAACATCACAACATCCGAGGCAAGGACAAAAAACAGATGGCAAGAGACAACTGTTGGAAGGGGCAGATTGGGACAAGGAACCTGAGAGAGGCAGTGTAAGAAGGGTGAAGATGGGGAAGAGACTGTAATTAATAAGCAAGGATATGGACTCTGGGAAGAGGAACATAAGGAACACGGGAATTAGAGCTGTGAAAGCTACACAAGTCATAAACTGTGACCAAAAGACAAGAGTGTGGAAGAATAGAAATGAGGAAACAATGTGGGACAGGTAATAACATTTGCAGTGAGAGAGAGATTGCAACACCTTGGACATTGCTAGTCAAAACTCAGATAGAAGGGATTAAGCCACATCCCAAACCAAGGCCTGGAGGAGAACCCACCACTGAAGACACACTGCTGAATAATTTTAATGGAATTGTGCCTTGCTGGTGTATGATTTTACATCTCTTATTATCTGTTACTGCTTTCATGTTAGGAGAGTTTGAGAAGCAGATTTAAAAATCTAATACATTTGCCTGAATGCCTTTATGATTCTATATGATGAGATTTCTGAGTTTTTTGTGGGGAGGGGTTGTTTCTTTTTGAAGCTGGAAGTTACACTTTGAAATATGGGTTAAAACAACAGAGTTGCAATGTCAAAACATAATAAGTAACTGTCAGCATAGAAGTTTCCCACTCTACTTCAGTCTCCTCCCCCATTTTTTCTCCGAAGTTGAATTTTTATTTGTTTGGACACATGAGAAATTCATATTTGAGCACATGAGAATTGGAAAGAAGCCACAAGGAATTTCTGTTTCTGACTTTCTGGCAAACACACTTGTGTTTAGGAAATTCTCTTGCAGCACATAACCCTTGAAGTTCCCTTGAAATAGATCAATTCACTTTAGCAGCATGTGTAAGCATATTGTGGTAGCTGTGATCACAATACTAGTAAGACATCATCCGCTTTAAAACCCAATAGTTTTGATTGTTGCAGATGGTATCAAGACATTAACAAAGCAGGGTATGTTCCTTGGTATTGGTTATTGGTGCAGCTGTTAAGTTAATGAAGTCGGTATATATTCAGTTTTAATTGTAGACACATTTTATTTGAGTTTTCATAGAACAGCTGTGAAATAAGTGCTATAATTAATGTTCTGTGGATTACACTGAAATCCATGTATATATTTTATAAATGATATGTTATGACCTCAGCTCAATTTATTTAGTTTTTGGTTCTTAAGATGAAAGATCATCAGATAATTGTACTTTCTTCAGAAAACATTTAAAGGTTTCAAAGTCATCTTCATTTGTGCTTTCACCTGCCAAGTCACCATTAATAAAATTTGTTATTAGATAAAATCAATTTATTTTATTAAATTAATGCCATCTTTACATATCTAGATTTATCAGGTACTCAGCATGTTAATACTGTTGCAGGCTGTTCCAGTTGTACTTGAAGAAATAACCTCATTCTAGTTTTCTTTTGCATTATTGTCATACAGGGTGTTCCAAATTTGCCATTCCTAGGAAACTGTCATATAAAGGATAAAACATCAAAGGGAAAAATCAAATATTGAATCTAATCCCCTTGGGCAGGCAGGTAGGTAAACTAGGGAATGCTGATTTGTGCTATTTTAATTGCAGCTACTACAAACCCCCTCAGTTTCAGACATCCTCAGTCAAGTTCTTTCTTTTATGGGGTAACATGATGGTAGGGAACTCAACAAAGTAGAATCATCAAATCTTCTGGCAGACTCTGAGATTAGCAGAATAATCTGAGAATAATCAGGACTTTCTCAGACTCAAGGATGTGATTTTTAAATATAGTCTTCCCTCCTCCCTCCCTTTTTCTGTTTTCATAATGGCATTTGGAAAAGGGGTTATTTGTTTTTTCTTGCTTTTTTGTTTTCAGATGAGACTTCACAAATTCAGTTATACACACTTCACCAAATAAGGACTTTCTAATAGTCTCACTTAGGTTTCTTGGGGATAACTTTATCCAGTTTACTTACGCATTACATTATTTCTTACAGTCTTGTACATTGCATCACATTCCAGAATTCCCCTTTTTCTTTGTGTTGCCCTGAAATGCTCAAGTGACTATTCCAGAAGGGAATGGGGGTCTGAAAACTACAGGAACTTTGTCTTCCTAGTACTTCCTTCACAGAGTCTCAAATCTTCTGGAACAAATGATAATGGCATATACTGTGTGTATATGAATTGCTTATGTCATAAGTTCCAGATTTTTGTTACTTTCCTCAATGGGACAATCACCTAGGACTGAAGGCTCATTATTTAAAAGTAATTAAAGGCTTAATTCACTGCTAGTGTAGTTACAGGTTTACAATACACCTAAGAAGGGTTTTAGTAACAAGGACGCTTCCCACATCAAGCCTCCTCTTTTAATGTATCACTGTTGAATTTGGGGCGAGGGGAAAGTATTTGTTACTGCACACTTAGGGCCATGGGAATTCTGCTCCTCATTTGCTTCATTAACAGGAAGACACAGGGTAATTTTTTTTCTTTTGCAGCATTCTCCATCTTTGGGAGGCACCATGGTATCTTTGAATATTTTACAAAGTAGACTGCAATGCCCTGGTCTATAAGCACAGATTTCTGAGTACCATTGTTAGATACTCAAACTACACAGTCTGTTTTTTTCTTAAGTACCAATCAGAGTACCATCAGAGGAATCTGAAACTGTTCAACATCTTTGAAAAAATTAGGCCACTTATATTTAGGTATTGAAATATGAGTTAAGAACCTAAATTTAGTATCTACCTCTGTCTGCATTCAAAAGTCATGGACTCTGACCATTCTGTAATTGAATGGAGGGCAGTCTTTTCATCCTTCGTGTTCTTGGTTCTTTTGAGATGTGGATTAGGAAGATTCTGGGATTTATCTTTGTTACTATCCAGTTTTCTTTGCTGCTGGAACATTCAGGTATAAATAAAGGCTGTTCTTCTAAGATTCTGTGGTGCTCAGAGAACCTCTCATTTCCCTTTTTGTTCTTCTCTACTTTGAGGATTATGACTCACCACATCCCCTAACTAGTTGTCTGTCTGAACAGCTCCTGTTACCATGGGATGGCTGCAGTGGTAAACAGATCTGTTCTTTCTCCACTCTTTACCCCTTTGCGCATTTTGCTCCCATGTGCAGTAGAAGCTTTGCTCCATGTTTGTAGAAGGTAAGATCAGTCTCCAGGGGACACTAGATCCTTCCTGTGCATATGGTGAAGATCAAGATGGAAGAAATGAGGAAAATTATGATTTTGCTTTTCCCAGCATACTAACTAGTGCAGTTGTATCAGCATCAAAAGAAATGCATTGTATCTCATAACAGATGTTCCAGGTATGTCTCTCACAAGGTTAGGAAAGCCAGGAGAGAATATGAATCTGCAAATCCCTTCTGATCTTCATTCTGCCTCTGAAACTACAAAACTATATTGCACCTGCACAAAGCACACACAGAAAAGTAAGAGGAACCCTCTCTGATGGTCAGTTTATCCTGCTTCTGTCAGTAGCCAGGAAACTGATTTTTAAGAACCTGTTCCTCTGGTTTCCTTTGGACCAGTTCCTCACAAAGCCAGTAACACTCAGTGGAGAATCAGTATATAAATGGGTTTGGTATAAGGCTAAGCTATTCACATCTGCCACTTCCCTATGGCTCTCCCAGCAGCTGTGGCTTCTGCAGAGACAAGGGAACTCTCAGCCTGTCCCCTTCTGTTAATAACTGAATACCACTGCATTGCTCATTTGCTCTTTGATGACCGTTGTTTTGGTAGTAACATACTGCCTATACCTAGATACATCAAAATATGTAGTACTCAGCCTATTTTCTCTTCAACCAGGCAGCAGTGGAAGTTCACACCAAGACTGTCCCCCAAGGAGCAGATTGGCCTCACCATCCTTAAAGTGCCTGACTAACTGCAGTACAGCTCTGTCATCCTCTCCTACCTAGACCATGGTTCAATGAAACAATACATTCAGTTTACAGGTTTCTCTTGCAGAATCAAAAAGACCATTGTGGCATGATATAAGGCTGTGATACGGAACATGCTTCATTCTACTGCTTCAAAAGTTTTTCAAATAGGCTAACTTTCTCACAGTCTTTACGTTGGACCAGCTGTCATCTGTCTACACTTCTGAAAATTTAGGAGGCTCAAATCCCCAGAGGTTGGTCTTTTTTTGTTTATTTTATGCAGCAACTTCTTCCCATTACTAATGTCTCCAGTTTGTTAATTATCTGCTATAACTGAAAGCTTGCATGGTAGGCTCTGAATCTTCTGCTCTTTGCCGAAGGCCTGAAGAATTATGTGTCACATTTACACATAATTCTGCTTATCCCGCTACAAAATTTTCTTATAACTCTAATTATGCAGCCATGAGGAACTGAATGAGTCTATCCAGATGTTCTAGGGGAGGACAAAATATAGTGATTGCCACTAAAATTATACAGTTCTGTACTAGAACAGGGCCAATGCATACCTTTCAAAACCAAGTATCTGTTAAATACTGTCCTCCAGGTCCCTGAAGGAACTTCTCATTATAAATGGGGAGGGGAAGAGAGACAAGGTCTCACGCTACTCTAACGCTACACCCCCATTGCTGTTGCAGACACAGATGTGGGGGAGAAATTTGTGCAGCCAATTATTTTCTTCAAAATTCACTCCTTATCTTTTACTTATATTCTGCAATTGGTTAAGAAAGAACAGTGAAATACCCCAATAATAATGGTATTGCTCAGATAGCTCTCCATGTGGCAAAGAAAAAGAATACATTATGCTCTGCTTAAAAGAAGAGGAGAGACTGAATGAAAAGGAAAGATGTACAAACCAAATAAGAGAAGAGTTCAGAAACAACTCAGACTGCAGATGTGCTGCATCTGTTTGCTTGCCCACTGGGGACACTGAGATAGAGAGATTAAGGCATTTATACAGAGGTGGTTAGACAACTAGATCAGATACACAAAATGCAGCTAGGTTGACTTAAAGTCTATAGCAACGATAATACCATAACAAAGGGGTGAATATAATTCACTGTCTGTGCATTAAACATTGAACATATATGTCATAAACCAGCTCATGATAAAAATATGTCCTTGTAGAAATATTGCTGATATGAAGTTAAAAAGAAGGAAGCAAACACAAAAAGTTTCCATTCAAAATAAATGTGTACCTTGACAAGAACTCTAAGTAAAAGTGAGCAAAAAGAAAAAATAATGTAGCCCAATGGGTATAGCATGTGTGCCTTATAGTAGTCTTCAAGAATAACCCTGATCTAGAAACTTCACAAGGAAAGATAAAGGCTATAAAGTCCAGTCTTTATGACTTAAAAAAAAAATCTGTGTTTCTTTTAATTCCATCTCTACCTGTAAAAACAAGTAGCCAATGAAAGTCACCTCTTCACAAGTAATTCCTTACTATTGTCATAAATAACTACAGTATGTAAAAAAATACATTTATTAGCAAAAATGCTTCTGGCTTTAACATTCACTTTGGAAATATTGAGAAATGGAGCCTCATAAGTTATTCATAAGATCAGAATTAATGCAGTCACTATTCCTGGCTTCTGATTAAATGCTGTCTTGTAACCTAGTAACACTGGAAATAATGACCAAATGATAATTTTCTGCGAATTGAGTCAATGAAGAGAAGCTTTGATATGTCAAGTTGCAACATTACTTGCCCAACAGAAATATGCCTAGAGACCCATCCACAGTTGTGGAGACAATTTTCTTCTGTGTTTTTATGGGATAGCATATGCAGACAAAGTCCATTTCTAATGACGGGTTCATTCTCACTCTTTCACTATGATAGTTAAGACAGTGGTAGATGGTGATGAAGAGACAGAAATTTACAGTCTTAGAATAATGAAAAAAGGAATTGAAAGTTAGGGTTTTTTTTCAGCTCACCCTCACTGATACTAGTGGACAGAATTCATTCAACTTGACATTGAGCTGTAAATCCTCTGACAGACTTCCATATAGTACACAAGACCACAAAAGTGTATAAAACTGTGTCACTCATCACTGATAACTTATCTTGCTAAAGGCTTCAATATAAAAGACAAGCAAAAGACACAGAGAAAAAACTCATATTAGTACTGCCAAGATTTAAGACTAGAGTTGTGTAAGAACCCCCAGCAAATTCCAAAATTATCCAATTCCTCTTCCCTGTGAATCTAAAACAAATAAAGGCCAATTTCTAAAAATTAATTAGAAAATACCTGGGATAGGAAAAAATAATAAACACAAATAGAAAGACAAATTAGTAAAGAAAAATGCACACACACATATATTTGTACACCATACAGGTTCAGAAAGCATAAACCATTCAAACTGAGTCACTGAAGCAGAAAAAAAATCTCAGAATAGGAACTAGACAACAGTTACTCAGTTAATGCACAAGTTAAAAAAAAGAGACCTAATTACTTGTGGAAGGCAAAAAAAAAAAAGGCAAGGAAAGAAAAGTATAGAAGGGCACAGAAGTACTAAATGTTAAAAAAGGAGAAAGTTGTCATTGCTGCAGGGGGGAAAAAAAAAAGAAAAATAAAGAAAAGAAGGATTAAAATCAGCCTGGATCCTGAGGGTAGCCATTAAAGCACAGAGTGGGAGTGCGCACTACATATACGGATGAGTACGAAGCGGCCGAGGAACACGAAAAAGGCGAATTTGAATGAGCGGCGCCGCAGCCCTGCCCCGGGCTCCGCACCCGCGCCACCTGCGCGGGGCCAGGCGCGCAGCGGCCGCGGGGGCGGTGCTGCGGAGGGGCGCGGCCGCGCGGCCCGCGCAGTGCCGGCGCGGGGGCAGGGGTGGGGGGGGAAGGAGGGCGCAGCAGCGCGGAGCGCACCGCCGCGGCCGGGGCGAGGGCGAGGCGCGGCGCTGCGATCTGTTGGAGCGGTCTGCAATTAAAAGCGGATGGGTGATGATGGGGAAGGGAATAGCGGGGGAAGGGGCTGCCGGAGCCGCGGCGCTACAGCTGCCGGCCCCGGGCTGGCTGCCCCTGGTGTTCTTCCAGTTACAGCAGCCGTGGTATAAAGGCGGAGATCGCGCGGGTGCAGGCAGCAGCCGCGGCCCCCGGCGCCCGGCTGCAGGGCGCGGAGGGGAGGGAGGGTCATCACCGCTGGAGGAGAATAAAATACATTTAAGAAAAAAAAATAAAAAAAAAATCTACCTGGAAGGGGGTGGGGAAGGGGAGGATGGGGGCAGAAAGTGGTTTCTGGGAAAAGCTGGTGGCTTGGGTTAGAGAGGAGTAGCAGATCAAGGGAGAGCGCTCGCCAACTCGCCCTCTTGCCTTCAAGCTCCAGGGCAGAGGAGTGGAGAAGAGGAGAAAATCAGGGAGGAAGGCGGCGAGGAGCAGCAGCAGCAGGAGGAGGAGGTGGAAGAGGAAAGGAGGGGGGTCCTTGTGCGCTTAGGGGTAGGGGCGAGCCGCGGGCGGCAGTGTGAGATGGCACACACATAAGCACACATAGACATCATATATACATACACACACGTCCAGCCAGGGGCGGGCAGAGCCTCCGCCGCTCCCCCGGGACCAGCCGGGGGAGGTGCCTCGGTCCCCCCGCCGGGGAGGGGGCACGGCGGGGCCGGGAGGGGCTCGCGGGAGCTGCCGGCGCGGATGCCTTCACCTGGGTCTCTTCATCAGTGAGCGAGGCGAGGAGAGGCGGTCGGGTCTGGAGAACTACCTCTGGATGGTTTAAAAAAAAAAAAAAAAAGGGAAAAAACCCAACTCTGCAATCCTCTGCTCCCCACAGGCTCAGCACCATAAGGGACTGCTATATTTGAGGCTGTCAGGAGGATGGGAGAGAGAGACTGAGAGTCAGGGCGAGAGAGAGACGGTGCCACAGCAGCGGTAAGTGTCTTTGCCGTTCCCCCAGCCAGGCACTGATTTCCCTGGTTAGACTTTGGAGTGTGTGCAGATTATTTGCTGTAATATCCATCGCGGCATCTCTGTAAGCAGTCTGCTGTGAAGCCAGCAATGGTGAGAGATCCCATTTTTGGGCTCCTAGTGCAGGTTTATGTGTTTTGCTTTTTGTTTTGAATCTCATGTTGAAATTGTCATAATTGAGCAGAAAAGTTGAAGCAGAAATTACTGTGATCTACTATATGCTTCCTGTCATTTAACTAGCTAGCAAACTATTGCAGTGAATGGGCTGGGAAGAGAGATGTGAGGCTTTTAGAACAAATACATACTCCAGAGAAAGAATGCCTATTTTAATGTGCTAATTTTTTTATGTTTGAGAGAGCTACCATGCTAATGCTTGAGGGTGAAACAGAAGATAGCCTAGCGTATTGAGTTTATAGTGATGCACTAAAAGTTGTGTTGTTATGAAGTTCAGAATGGTAGTTGGCTTTGGGATAAATAATTATCTCCTGAATTAGAAAAGTACGGTGCCTGGACTGTTCTCCTTTGCTGACAGGCAGAGGAGATGGAATTACATAAAGATGCACTGATTTTTCCTCTCTGATGTGAGGACAGTGGATAAGACTGTGGAATGTCTATGAGCTGGTTAGAAGATGAACTGAGAGTTATTTCTGCAACACAGAGCATGAAACTGTGTTTTTAAGATTTTTCTCTGAGAAAAAAAAATTGGCATCCATTACTGTATCTGTACTTCTTCAGATGTTTAGTTTCATTCCTGTTGAGCACAGAAACTTCAAATAACAGAAGTTACACAAGATAGTGTAATGAGACTACTTAGGACTAAAGTTTTCTATGTGTTGCAATATTTCAGAAATTTAACATAACATTGTTGCAAAGTTTGTTCCTTTTTTTTTAATTTAAAAAGTAATACTTTCCTTGAATGACACATTTTCAGTAATGTTTTTAATGAAGGATCTGATGCCAAATTTTTCTAAGGAGTTACAGCATTCCCCTAGTCTTCAGTGAGCTTTAGATGAGACCCTAAAGTTTGAAACTACAAATAAATTACATGCTCACTGTTAGCCAAAAGCTAAGGGGGATTCCTGATAATTAAAATTTGGATGACATATTCCAATTAATAAAAGTGCAATTAATTCTTGCTGAGGTATAGTAGAACTCCTTCAGAAGTACTTCATGGCAATCAATATTAACGCAAGATCAGTTCATCGTGATTAATATTATTACAGTGGATATCAAAAGAATTAGCAATAATTGGGCCATTACTTTAAAGTGCTATAAAAATATCTATTAGAATTTGTAAAAATATATTTTCATAAATTGTCTTTAATTACTATAGCATTTATCTGCAAAGTTTCAAGTAAAAAAAAAAAAGAAAACCCAAACAAAAACCCCAAACCCTTTCAATATCTATCTTGTCAGGAGGGAAGATGCTTGTTTACTAGTGTGAGGTATACTAAAAGGAACATGGAAAACTGAGACGTGAACTGTAGTAACTGAGGAATATTTCATGTACAGTGGCCCTCTGTGGCAATATACTTTTAACTATGTGAATGATGAAGCTATGTGGTTAAGAAGACAAAGTCTTGGAAGACAAGAAATATATAAAGGAAGGAGGATGAAATGTTAAGCATTTTTGAAGGCGATAACAGCTAAATAGTTCTAAAAGTGGACTATTCAACATGCATTCTTCTGTTTCATACACTTACAAAGCAAATGCCCATGCAAAAAGTCAGAACTAGCAGAGCGTGACATAAAAGTGTGAAGATAACTATGGATGGTCTGGAGACTAAGAGTGTAGATTTTAGTTTTGTTGGTTAATATGAAGCTGAAGGTCATACTTTGAATTCTAGGTTAAAATGTCAGGGGAAGGAATCTTAATTTCATTTTATAATGAGGGCAGATATACTAAGAATGAAAACAGAAAATACAAAAACTGACTGGCTGAATTATAGCTGAGAACTTGGAAGAAAGCATCTTTGAAAACAGATCTTGAGGAAAAATATCCTAGCAGCTAAGATGAAAGGTATGATTAAAAACTCTGCTGTTAGGAAATAATAAAGGGCAACTTCAAGAAATGCATAACTTAGAGGACTGTCAGCACAGATTCAATACAGGAAGGTCATGCCTGGCAAATTTGCTTGAGTCCCCTGAATAAGTTGCTGACATGGTAAACTATTGGGGAATCAGTGATATGATTTATGGGGATTTCAGAAAATGTCCAGTTCTGTGCTCCACAAAATATTGATTTGGAAAGTAAATTTTGGAAGGAGTGCTGGAATTAATTCAAACCTGACTTAGAGATAGGGACCAGAGGGTGTCAGTAAAGGTAAAGAGCTCTGGATGAAAGGAGGATGTTAAAAGTATGATGCTTTTAAGTGACAGTCTGAGATCCAGTTTTCTTTCTTGCTTGTTGTAAAGCTGGCATGTTCAAAAAGAGTAAATCTGATTTGCTAGCAATACAGAAAAATCTGTCCCACTGAACAGATTCAGCACACTGAAAGTTTTCTGATTAGATTAATGATAGGAATATTTATTTTAAGTAATTAATGCAAGTCTTTACTAAAGGCATCATAGGAAACTATATGTTAAGAATATACATGCCAAGAGGCTGGCATTGAGCCGTCTGAGGTGATTGGTTCAGTGGCATTGAAAAAAATGGTTCTTCTGAATGATTTTGTCTTTCTGCATGTAACCTGCAACACACATTTTGGTTTCTCTGAATTCACTGCATAATTTGCC
The DNA here is from genome assembly GCA_020745775.1 of Theristicus caerulescens. NCBI lineage: Eukaryota > Metazoa > Chordata > Aves > Pelecaniformes > Threskiornithidae > Theristicus > Theristicus caerulescens. Next base: position 119,146,045 of record CM036559.1, on the reverse strand, counting down.
ACTGTTGCTCTGCTCCCTCCATATGCTCCTGCTAACCGCTTCTGTGTTGTACTTTCTCTTAGTTTCCGAATCACCTCAATCATTTCAACAATTTCTCGTACTCTAAAATACTAAACTGAAATCCACCACAGTTTATACTGCATTCTTAATTCCTGAGAATCAATGTCAAATAGACATTTGCTTGCTAATATTATATCGGTAGGTGTTTCACAGAATTTATTTTCCTCCTTTTGTGCATAGCTTCTCTGATGCTTTTTTCAGGTCTGTTACACCCTGTATTATCAACTTCTTAGTACTTTACAAGGGAAAAATACTCTGTCTGGAAGTGATGGAGTCCCTACAGAGTTTTATCTTCTGAGCAATTCTGATCAATAACACTACATTAGGGGCTGGTGCCTTTTCAAAAATTACGGAATTGTTAAAACTTGGTAAGATAAATACATTCTGATTTTACTTAAGATTTCAAAGCCTCATAATTTGTGTATATGTATGTATATCTGTGCTTATACACACATATGCCATATATTAGAGTAATGGTTCTGTGTCTTTGCAAGCTGGAATGGAAGCAACAATAACATTTTTTGGTTAGTGGAAGGTAATGTAATCTCTTTGGTTTTATAATTAATTTATTGGCTGATTTATGAAAATATCCCAAAGTTTATGAATCATAAGAAAATGTGATCTTTGCTTATATGCTACTTTCTAAAAGGGAGTTCAGGATAATTTCTCACTGACTTCATAAAGGCCACAAATCAAGTTTTAGGTGTTGCAAGTGGATGTATAACAAGGGAATATGATGTCAGCTTCTGTATGCTGTGAATATAATAAAACATAAGAATTACCATCCATGTTACAGCTGAAGTTCTTGATCACACATGACCATACTTATTCTGTGTAGTCATCCACTCAGACTAGCTCCTAAGCTTACAGAGCCATGAGGTTATGTCAGAATGACAGAGTAATTCATGCTGTCATGTAGTAGTTACCAACACCATAGTTCACCTCTTTACATCTCCTTTAGGACCAAACTTACATGTCAGTCTCAGGAAAAATTGATAACTCTTCTCCATTCCCATACCTACAAATAGAAAATGCATCAAACTCTTTCCATCCATCAGAAACCTCTTTTGGGAGTTCCCTTTTTCAGTATGCTCTTAAAAGGTTTTATTGCAAATGGTGTTAAAACATGATTATATCTTTGGAGAACCTTCTGCTGCTGGAACTAAAAGCAGACATTGAAGGTAGTTCATTGCAGTTACTGAGGGGGTAAAGGATAACAACTTTCCATTCAACATACAGGGAGTGTGGCTTCCTTGTCAGTGAGAAATGCTCAGTTTTTAATAGCCAGAAGTTTAAGAAGATTTAGTATGTATCCAATGTGACTCCTAGCTTGCAAATAATTTTGATCAAGATTAAATGTATGGCTTTGTAATTGATGTAGACATCATATCTGCTCAGTCTTTTGGGTGTCTTCCCTTACCAAATAGCATCACTTTGCAAGAATTCATGAACCCCATTTTATTTTTATTGGTTTTACAGCCTTCATTAAGTATGGGAGGGACATTGCCCTGTGGCTGTAACATTCCTGCTACAGGTTGTAACCAACCTGCTATAGCAATGCATTGAACCAAGAGTAGCAGCTACACAGATGGGCAGGTAAATGAGAAAGACTTCGTGGTCATAGTATTGGAAGAAGCTAATCTAACAGCATAACCTCCTTATAATATTATTTTGAGAAGACATTCAGACACTAAATTTGAAAAGTTGTAATTCTTGCTTAGCCATAAAAAGACATATCCGGAAGATGTATTTGTTGCAATAATCTCCCCCAAAATGTGCTCTCAAAACTAAGGAGTAATTGGCAAGGAGCTTAACAGAAATTTACTTTTGGAAAAAGTAATTAATTATTACCTGTTTAAGTACATATGCATTATCTTTTTTGAAAGATGACCAGTTGTCCCCATTAGCTTACTCCATAGCCTTTCATATGCTGTCTGCTCTCAGTTCTTTGTAGGTCTCCACATAGACTCAACAAAGTCACAGTATATATTTTGCCTCTTCTTCTGAGATGGTTCTCACAGAGAACATTTTCCAAAAGCTAAGTGTTGTAGTCACTCAAAAAAAATTATTCTGTACATGCTGGAACACTTTTGTGACATTCAGCACTGTTGGTCTGGCAGAGTCATTCAGCTTTGTCATGTTCATATTACTGTGATGTAATCAGGATTATTCATTTATCTTTACATTTATTCTTGTGATGGCTTGGACAGGGTACAAGCTGGACAGATTCTGAAATGGATGGAATAGAAAACACTGAAAATTTCATGAGCTGTCTTGTTCCTGTATAGGAATTTCAGTATGCCTAGCAGACAAAAACATAGTTGTATTCCAAACAAGCATTTGAAGTTCTGGACATAGAGACAAATTAAAATTCCATTCAGTTTGTTTTTTCTATGCTTACTAATTTCTTTTCCACAAGCATTCACTGCCTGGAATATTATATTTATACAGCCCACTTTCTGGACCAAATTAATGATATTAAACTTTGTGTCTAAGGTTGCACATACACGCTTTCAAAGCTGAAAAAAAAATCAGTTATAGTTCTGTACCTACTATTTAAGTTACTTGGATGTACAGTTACCAATTGCATATATAAATTGTAGATTTTTCTATTATGGCATAACTTGTAGGTACATCTATTTACATATTTTTACAAAAATGAAGATGCCACTTTAAAATGCAGTTGCCCCAACTGTCTAATTCACATCACAAGTCCATACTAAATAGTATTTAGATTAGAACTCTGATTGCCATAGAAGATTTGTTGTTTTATTAGCAAGGTCCTCTGACTCCATTATAAACCTTATCATTATCATCATCATAGCAACTAGACACTATAATCATAAATCAAGATTGCATTGTACTAGGAGCTGTAAACTCAAAATGATCCCTGAATCAAAGAACGTATGGTTTAACTCAAGAACTTTTCCCTTTTTGCTGTTATTTGTGACCTTTGAAAAGCTTACATCTAAGGGAAGACATCTGTGCTTCACTGCCATGCTACCATGATCATGTACAGATTTCTTCAAGATCACCTCCCACACCAGAAAAAAAACAAGATACGATCTGCAACACTATGACATGTGCAATGATCACGCATACGTGCTATAAAATGTCTTGCAAATTTGTCTGAAGACTGTACCAGCAGTCCACAATTACTTCTGAAATGTGTACTTTTTAGACCTCTTTTCTAAATCAATTCATTTTTTCCAAAATCTCATGCCGATCAAATCTTATTAAAAACAAGTATATGGACTGCCACATGAGATTCTATTAGAAGATAAGTTCTCCTTATTAAAACTTTTTGTTTTTGTCAATCCAAAAATCATGAGTTAAAAACCCCAAATAATCTACTCACTCCTGTGCCATGGCCTTATTCTTCGTTTGTTTTTTTGACTTCAGTACATCTGAGGTGATATAATCTCTTGATTTCTCAGTCTCACACTATGCAAGATGTTCAAAAGGTTCTTACTCCACTGTAGCATATGCAGTGTCATGTATCATTGCTTACATAAAACTCAGCTTAGGGAATCTGGGAATAAAGTCATGACTTCTCTGATGCCATAACATCTCTTTGATGTGTGTGTGCACAGCTTCTCAATTCAAAAACAGTTGTGTAGTATTTCCTCTGTCTGGACTTTGGGGACGCAGGTTGGACATTGAAATAGCTTCCAGGCTGAGAAAGAATGACTGTTACATGGTTCTGAGAAGAGGCATAACTGAAAATGTAGAACAGATCAGATAATGAGGGAGGATAATTTATTAAGAGGACCATCGGCACACAAAGAGATAATTTAGAAAACATGATATATAGCTGAAATGTCTGCAGCCTTGTTTTCCCCCTTGCATATCACAACTGACTGATTGCTAACACCTAAGTATTTATTTGCCTTATCAATCACTTTGTGCCTGAGTCATTCATTGATGGGCATAATCCTCTGTTTGTGACTTCACAAGGCATCTCCGGAGGAAATTTGAATGTCATCAGCAATGAATTGAGACATTACTGAAGGCATCAGGTAGGAGGAGGATGTTCATACAAGGGGCATATTAATCAACAACAGGAGAAAATATGCAGCATTAAAGTAGCATAATTCAGTTGAATTTGGATTCAATTCTTGCATATTTTCTGAAAAGTAGAAGGAAGACAGACTGGTTGAGCAAGCCCTGCTGTCCTGGTTTCAGCTGGGATAGAGTTAATTTTCTTCCTAGTAGCTAGTATAGTGCTGTTTTGGATTTGGTATGAGAATAATGTTGATAACACACTGATGGTTTAGTGGTTGCTAAGTAGTGCTTACCCTAGTCAAGGACTTTTCAGCTTTCCATGCTCTGCCCAGGTGCACAAGAAGCTGGGAAGGAGCACAGCCAGGACAGCTGACCCAGACTGGCCAAAGGACTGTTCCATACCGTATGACATCATGCTCAGTATATAAACTGGGGAGTTGGCCAGGGGGCAGCAATCGTTGCTTGGGGATGCGCTGGGCATTGTTTGGCGGGTGGTGAGAAATTGTATAGTGTATCACTTGCTTTATATATTATTACTGCTTTTAATAATAACAATAACTATTATTATTACTACCAGTACTAGTACTATTATTACTACTATTCTATTTTATTTTACTTCAATTATTAAACTGTCGTTATCTCAACCCACAAGTTTTCTCACTTTTACCCTTCCAATTCTCTCCCCCATCCCACCGGGGGGTGGGGGAGTGAGCGAGCGGCTGTGTGGTGCTTAGTTGGTGGCTGGGGTTAAACCATGACACCTACAAAAATCAAAGCCCTTTTCTAGAAAATAAATAAGAAATGTTGAGCAAGTTGAGAAGCATTAAGTGCATGGGAGTACTAAAATTTATAACCTTAAAAGGTCATTTACCACCGGAAGTTACTTGTTGAAAATTTCTCTTATGTCTCTAAGTTTTCATTAAATATCCATAAGTTACTATCAAGATTCCTTCTCCGTCAAGCTTTGCAAAATAGTTCTTTTGAAACAGCATAATTTTGATTGTAAAGGCAATTAATAAAGCAGTTTAAAGGAATTTAAGGATTTCTTTCAAAGCTTACGAAAATATGTTGAAATTACAAACAATGCATGCATGATTATATAGGATTATAGGATCTGTAAATGAGAATCAAGTATGAGTCAAAAAGAGACCTATCATAGTTTTTTGTTATTTTGCTTCAACAGAAAATGATTGCACGACTTTGTATGTGACATCCTGTATCAAATAAAAGCTGGCATATGAGACAGTATGATCAGTTGAACAATTTTAATATTTACTAAAAATATTGTCTATTTCAACAACTGCATGCTAGTTTCATGTGTTATCTAAGATTTCCAAAAGGATAGCAGGCTGTTTTGTGGGGACTGGTTTAGAGTCAAAAGAATGTGGATAATGAGAAACGTCTCCAAAAAACGTAATGGACACGCTTGCTTTCTCCAATCTACAGGAGTGTAACTAAGCAGCTTAGGGGTTCCCAAGTATTTCTCTAAAAACTACCTGTAGGTGGTATAATAAGATCTGGAATATTTTGTCAGTGGAAGAAACAGACTGTAAACAGCTATATGCAAGGCAGTGATTTTGGACTTTTTGTTATTATTTCTGGTTTTATTCTGGTATTATGATGAGGTAACAGAGCAAAGCAAACACAAAGGTTTACCTTTTACTGGGCCTAATCTTGGTCTTTGATGTGGCTGAGAAAAATTCCATCCATTAACTTGAAAATAAAAATTAAACCAAACAAGACTAACTTCCAGGTTCAAGCACACTGGACATAGAGTTATTTTACTTCTTTATACCATATGACAGATTTTAAGACACTTCAGAGATGTGGGAAGAAATCCTTTTTCCTTGTTTAAGAAAACAGTCCAACAGTTCAGTCAACAGAAACTTTGGCAGACTAGGGACAGAAGGTCCTACCACAGGAGATTTTTGTTGCTTTGTACTAATTTTTATTTTGAATTTATTAGTTACTAGTGTATAAAAAATATGATTGGATTTTGTGACTTTATAGGGTTTTTTTCTCTAATGCAGTCTACTGTATTGTCATTTTCCTTTGATTTCCTCATCACCTGAGATTTTCCCACATGTTGGCTGACATGAAATTAGTTTTCTTAATTTGTATGCTTGATTTGCCTTTTCTGCAATTTGGATTTTATTGCCAATGTCAGACAAAGAAGAATGAGATGAGGGAACTATTGAGAACACAACCCTTCATCACTCCCATTGCCACATATAAAAGCAGCAAATAAATGTATTTTGTTAATGCAGTAAAGTCAGAGTCCTTGTGGCTTGAGATACATTAAAGAGACTCTAGCACTCCAAGGACTTCCAAATTAGATGGTGCTGAGGGAAAAAGAAAGAAAATAGAAATAAGAAAAAAACACTTTCACATAAAATTCACACCGCGTTTAACAAGCTTAAGAGAAAAACACTTATCCAAAGCTGAAAGCACAGGTCACTACAGCTTGAGTTTAAGAGCCAGGCTTTCCACTGAGAGGCTGTAAACACAGGTTGGGTAGCACAGAAATGGTGGGGACTGTGCAGTGATGAATCCCTTCTCTGCTCAGTCCTAAGTGAGGGGAAGAAGGGGAGAGTCCACATAAACTATTCCTCTTCGGTGTCACAGACCTGCACCTGCAAATGGACGTTGTCTGTAATGGAAATATGGAGGGTCACACAACACACACACTGATCTGGATTATTGAGGATTTTTGGTATACTGGGTAGAGGCTGTCTTCTGAACACCACTGGGAATCAGAGGTATTGCGCCTACCGTCCTGTCAAGTTATATTTCTCCTAAAAATACTTCAGTGATCCTTATGACATGTTCTGGGTATAGAGTGGCTCTTTTATGGGCATGTTTCTTCTGACCCAAAGCATGCATTTAAAGAGTGTGTCCTTAAATATAATGAAAGCAGGTAGTTGAAGTCCATTGGCCACTAGCAACTGCTGACTGCTGTTTTCTTTAACAGTTTGTGTGTATCTCTTACACTTCTTCTAGTTCTCTTTCCTCATTCTCACGATATGGACATATCCTCACAATTTGCCTTGTTGTAATCATGATCAGGCTTTTGTGGCTAATCGTTACTTAGAAGGACTCAAAACCATTCAGAGCCAAATTCTGTGCTGGCATGAGCAAGTGCGGCAACACTAAATTTGGTGGAGTCCTGCCTGCTCATTTTAGGATGGCTCCCCCACCTTGAATTTACCTGCAACCCTCAACCCCTACTACCCTGTGAAGCATATTTTGCCACTGACAGTGATTGAGGAATTCTAGGCTGGATTTTAAATCTGCTACCAAATGTATTCTGGCTATGCTAGCAACAAGCAGAGCTGCACAAAAATTACCCATTTTTGTTCTGTAAGTGTCCATCTGCAGCAATGATGATTTTCTGCCTAAATATTTTATTCTTCTGTGAATGTGCAAAAATGTGGGGTTTTTTTTCCCCCTGCCGGTTCTGCTGACAAGCAGAACTTTTTCATGCAGCTCTATAATTAGGCTCCAGAGTCCTGTGGAGACACACAGCAGAGTCATAGGCTTTGTATTCTGCAACACTCAAAAGTTGCCGTTCACAGATGTGTGCGCTTACATCTATCCCACCTCTTTGCATGCTATAACTAGTCTCTTCCATTCCCTTTGGATCTGTTCCCCTGTGTCTAACAAAAATGAGAATTTTGAGTGTTTCTAGTCCTAAACTGCAAATCAGCACTCGACCACTGTTGGAAACTTTTGACAGAATGGAACAGAGTTTCAGGTCATCATCGAAAATCCCAGCTCAGGAATCCTGCATTGCTTCAGGTTGTGCAATGAAACTATTGAACTTTATATCAAAATATATAACTCTTAGGGGTTTTCGCACAGTTCTTTTCAGCATGAAAGTGAATTTTTGTTGTAGTTTCCATCACTTTACAGTGTTCCTGATCACAAAGCTCAGTGATGGGTATTTATATGATGTTCCTATAGCAAATATATAGTTGTAAAGAAACAGATCACTGGTAGAAGTTGTATGTGGATTATTATATATTGCTATTGCACGGCCTGTGGGGAAACCTTCCATTTTCCTTTAAGATAACCTTCAAACCAATCTGTTTTAAAGCACGCTATTTTAGAGACCATGAGTCTTTCCTACTTGAGTCCTCAAACAACAGTAAATTAGTAACACAGGTTATACCTCCTAAAGATGGTTAGCATCTGAGGTTTCATGACTAGTAAGCTTCTGTCCAAACCATTTGGAAATACGGACTGATATGATTTGTTTAGCTTTGTATTGGCACAGTTTGGAGAAAAAGATTTTCATGTTATCGTATAGCTAATGAGATCTACGGCTTATTCTTTAACACTATTACCAGCAGAGAAGAGCATTTCCTGTCCTCAGCTCATTTTTAGAGGTTTAATTAATAATGTAGACAGTTGAGTCTGCCTGCTTGGACTAAAATAATTAGCAGAGAGTAAACAAACACTTTACATTTCACTTTTATGAATGGTGTGGTGCCGCTTTAAATATTTAATGTTTTGATCTGGGTGACCAATCAATTCTTGCAGGGTGCCAGGTTACAGCTACAATTTGGGCAAGAAAGCTGAGCTGTGAGCAAAGGTAGGCTCCCATAACCACTTCCGACTGGCAAGGGCTGCAGGAGATGGAAAAAGGCCTAAAAATAATGTTAAAAAGGAGGGTATGAAAATGTAGATGCTGTTGGAAAAAAAATGGTAAAAAAAAACCAGACAGGAGGGGGAGCTGATAGAAAGCAGTTTAATGCCGCTCGATGACTAACTGATTAGTTGGATCTCCACAGGAGGTCCTATAGGAGACAAGTGTCTCATACACATTTAAATCTCGGGGGGTGACTTATTCTCATTCCATTGTATATTCAGGGCAAGAAAAACTAAAAGATATCCCTCTTAGTCAAATTTACTGGCTTTTTCTCATAAATATTGATGGTCTGGGGAAGAGAAAACCCAGACCCTGCTCACAGAGCAGAGAAAGCTTATGTGTTGAGCGTGCTGAAAACCAGCAGTGATTGCAGTTGTGACTTCAGGAACCATGTATTCATGTTCTGAGCAACTTCATACACAATCTTAAACTGAACATACACTTAAACAACCTTGACTGCAATTTACTTAATCTTAGGTGAAGTCCTGGACAAGTATCTTTAAGAAGGGAATGCTAATTACACCTAATCTTTACTTCATGGCATGGAATAGTACTTTTGAAATTATAGACATTTTGTATTTCTATACAAAACATTAAAAAAACATACTCCTTAACCTTAAAAATCTCTTCACTTTTGTGGTTTATGTCTTGTAAACCCGAATACTTTTCTATCAGTTTTTTTCTTTCATATTTTCAAAATCACAAAAATATTGAATATCTGATAAGTACATCATAAACTAATTTTAAACAAGCTGTTTCATTCAGTCAAATGTAGTTCACTTTCAACAGTATAAAATATTCAGAAAATGACGTTCGTATTTATATTTTTTTTCTGGAGACTTGATGAAGATGCAACCAGTGCTGTGTGAGGCTGGTGAATAATATTATTTTCACCACTCAAAAAAATGTCCACAAGGTTCACTCACTGTGCCCACTTCGATGAATTAGCTCTGTTACTGCAGCCCACGATGAGGCTCCTGAGCTGTAACTCAGGGCAGTTTTCCCCTCCAACTCTTTTATTAATCATGATTGTACTTAGGAGAGAGCCTTGTACGATTTTCATATTTCATACTGAATTTGCAGAGTTGACAGAAAACCCACAAAAATATCTGCTAACCTGTTGTGTTTGGTACAGAAGCCACTGTGCAATGATTAATACAGATGCCCACTGTGCCATTTGTGTGTCGTCCTTTTCTAAAGAAAGATCAAGCTTTGGTTGTATTTTTCAATAGAGCCTGCTGCCTTCAACATTTTAAAGACTGTGCTGCAAGTCCCTTGCCATTTGAGTAGGAGAAGTTTCCTGGAAGTGTGCTCCTGAGTGACAAGAGGCTTTGTCTGGGCAGGGATACGGGCTCTGGCGTGTGGGAAACCGGCTGCATTTCATCCTCGTACTGGGGTGGGAGGCTTTCACCTGTCAGTGATAACATACCAATATAACAGCACCGAAATATTAGATGTATGTGTCACTGTCACTATTTTTTTTTCTCATTTGGAAACAACCAAACACCACAATCATCTGAGAAAAATGGAGAGTTACAGGAGCTTCCATATGAAGTGATGTGATTTTTTTTATTTATAGCAAGCTTCAATGACAGTATTTGGATGCTTATTTGTTAATGAAAATCCAAAGATTGATGTGAAAAAAAAACATATCATTTTGTTCAAATATTTTGTTTCTTTCCTGTTGTTTTTCTTCTCCAGATTAAAAATATTCTCTTGATATATTGAAAATAAAATTCCATTCCCAACTGGGATTTTATTACTGATTGTCACAAAACTGAAAACCTATTTTTAATCCAGTTCATCTATTAACTACCACTGGTTCTGAGCAACCAGGGACCTGATTTTCACAATATGTCCATTCTCCCATCTGTGAAAACTGATGCAAGCATAAGGGAAGGGGTCAGTTACCTATTCATCCGCTCTTCATGGCTTTTTCTGTGACACAGAAATCTCTAAAACTGGCAGCAAAAAGCAGTTCGAACAGATCACTTTGTTGCCAAGGTAATAAAATCCATGAGCTTTCAGAATAAGCAGATTTCTTGTATGATATTTAATGTTCGTGGCTGACTAAGAAAAAAAGGTAACAGCTTTTCATAACAGATAAGGTGCCCATCTTTTGGAATAGCAATTCATAACATTTGGGCAATTTGCAGAGCCTGTACGAGATGAGGTGTGAACCAAGGAGGGGAGAAAATGATCTTTAAGTACCCAAGATCGCCAAGCCCAATGCATTTGTATCCCAAACAGTAATTTCAAATGTATGTATGTATGAGTGCACAGGGAAAGCTGATTTTTTTTCAGAATTGTGAGTAAAATTCAAAAGACTTTGAACTGTGACTGTCACCTGTGATTTCTGAGATATGTCTTACTGTCCTCAGTAAGGGAGGCTGAGCAGCTAGGAAGCAGTCAGTTTGCAAGCACTCAATCTCAATTGGGATTTTGTTTGTGTTATTTGTAACATCTGCTACCAGTGTATAAAAATCTGACTTTAACTTTTGATTAATATGTTTTTTACTGCACCATTAAGCTTGTCTAGTTTACTAGCAGCATGGGGAAATTCACAAATATACCATTTTTTTCCACTCTCCAAATACAAATAAACTAGTTTGTGCAGGCATCCTCAAGGACTTGCGTCCTGAAATACATTTATGGAAGTTAATGTTCAGGGGATATTTCTGGGAAAATTGAAGTAAGTCATGTCAGGGCTCATATTGCCAAGGTGCTGAGTTTGTGGGGAAATAATTGATTTTAGTGGACACAAAATGTCCCTCTAGCCAGAGGAAGAAGATACCCCAGAGCTTTGGGCAAGTCTGCATGCCTTGCCATTGAAACCTCTGTGGTTTGCAGACTGTCCATGTGGGGCTGTGAGTGAGTTTTCCCCTTGGAATTGAAGTTTTATGAGAGGAATTCACAGCACAGTAAATAGTGATGATCTTTGTTAACTCTCATCTACCTCATTTGTCAAGATGATGAATCTGTATATGCTCAAGGTTTTAAAAGATAATGTGGTTTGCTGTTGGCTCTAATGGGGATTTTTTTTTTTTTAATAACATGGAATTCTGCTGTTCAGCGTCATTTTATTTTATTATGCTCATTTTTTGTGTAAACAGTGGTCTGTTGCCATTTGGTCACACACACACTGTTTTGCTACAGAAGCTGTTCATCAAAGTAGTGACATTTCATTTTAGGACACATTTGGAAAACAGATATTGTTGTTGTGGCGCTTTGACTTGTGAAATACCATACAGTGTATGCGAAAGCTCTGCGCAGTCACAGGAGTGGCAGAAGTTTGCCTGAGCTCAAATTCCCAGACACTTTACAATGAAAATTAGCCACTTTGCCTCAACCTTCTCTCACACTGAAATGAGGCCTGCATAATGCAGGCAAAGTTAAAACAAATTAAAGTGAACAGTTCCTCACACAGTGTGAAGTCAGGCTGAGGAATACAGTCACATAGTTCATAGATTTGATTTTTAAAAGGGCTGGATAATTTTATGACCAATAATAACATTTTTAGTTATGCATGCTAAGTGAGGTATAATTGGATTTGCTGCTTTACAGCATCAGCTACAGGGCCACTACATCACTACAGGGGCCGGGATTTATTTACACACACACACACCTGTTCACACCCATGCACACCCCTCCTGCACACAGCAATGAATTGTGGTGATGTGTGCTAGGGAATTTTTTGAATCATTGTGCATAAGCCACTGGCTCTGAATAGTTAAGGCCAACACCAACATATCAACAAGAGCAATGCAGAGTTACTACAGTAATTACAATGCATGTGGAGCTTGTGAAAACTGCGGGCACTTTGTCCATTTTGCAAATGTCAGCAAGTCTGGACCCAGCTGCTGGAGGAAGACAATGTGTCAAAACATCAGCTCTTGTATTCAAAAGGCTTCTGGGAATACGAAAAGCTATGCAAGCCTCAGTCAGTCCCAGAGTGCCAGATGTTGGCTGCAGACACAGTCACTAAAATGTGATTGCTAGTTATGTTAACACATCCTTCACCCTCCCGTCATGGTCATTACAGAAATCAACAGGAATAAAAAATAGGAGACCATAGCATGGCTGCTACTTTTTAAGTATTTGCTTTTACTGAAAATACAGGTGAAAATTAAAAATTGATTTGAAAATTCAGAGGATAATTACTGCAGAGAAAGTCCAGGGTATGAGTATGATGAAGTAGCACACTGGGCCTCTTTTTATTTTATTATTTTTCCTAGCATGCTGTATGTTATCTACACTACACTATGGAAGAATGGACTAATTAATAAATTTATTAAAGGTATCATATATCATTATCAGCACTTTCAACTACCAGAATAGGATCTACAAACCTTTTCTAGCACTTAGACTCACTATGTAGAGTAGGAGCACAGTTAGGCACCAGCAAGAAGCCAATTAAAATCTCTATGTTCAGCATGCAGTTGCCTAGAGCATGCCAAAGGCAAATACTGATGACAGAGACAAGCCCTATATCCCACCAGCAGCACCAGAATTTGACCTGGTCATTTACAATGCATATCACTGAACCACTTCTTTAGAGAGTTATTTTTTTAAAATTAAAGTGTAACACTCATTCTGTTAAAATGCAAGAGGATGAATTTCATTACTGGACTATCTCCATGGTTAGAGCTATTTCCCAAGTCTGAGTTGTGGGTTCAGTTTTGTGAGGAGAAGGAGGGAATACAAACGCACAGGTACACTGGCATAGCATGGTTAGTGCTTCCTGATTGTGCAGAAAGGAATTAGATGCTCGCTGCTGGACAGAGACAGAGCACATGCTAGAGGAAGCTTCATTGCTGCTAATAATTGAATCATCAAGAAGGAGTCCTCAGTTCTGCTGCCAGGACCACATCTGCTAAATAGAAAATAATGAAACAGCCAGCAGTGGATCCAAGCACTCCATCCTGAACCCTAAGTCTCTATGGTCTCACCCTGTTTGATTCAGTTCAGCTGCAATTCCTGCTCCATTCACTTTAGAACTAATAAGGAAAGATGTGAAAAACTGCAGTTCTGTCCTCTTAACAAATTAGCCTCTTGCAGATCACCTTGTCCCTAGCCAGCCTGCCTACACTCTGTTGTAAAGCATGATTGTAGGTAGTACAGTCATAACTGGAAAACTACAGCTAGAAGCATTCTCTTTTAGTGACAGTCTATCCCCTTTACCCAGTGGGCAATTTGTTCATAATTACATGATAAACACTAACTACACCAGGAAGTTCAAATTGATAAAGTATACATTATTGTGCTTAACAATATTAAAGCAAATATAAATTATAAACTGGATCATGCAGGTGATATTTAAATAGTTTGAAGAGTGGTAGACAAGAAGAAGGCAAAAGAAGTATAATTATAGAGGAGCCAAAGAAAATTTTACATTGATGAAAAGCAACACTGATAGACTCGACGTCAAGAATTATTTGACTATACATGATGAAACTATTAAAAGTATGTTAAATGGAAAGAAGTAGGTCAGCCTGTTATATAGCAAGAGAATACCAAGTGAATCCAGAGAGAAGAGGAAAAAGGGAAAGAAGAAAGAGAGAAAAAAAAAGATCTATATAATTTTCTCTGGGCAAGTTTCTGACTAGTCACATTGAGAGTATTGGGGGAACAAGGGAAAAGTCCTCACGTGTTCTGTGAAAGGATAAGGCAAAATTGGTCACTGTGTAGATATTTTTCCTCGAAGAGTACAAATCATCTCAAAGAGCATGGGGAGAAGAAAAATATAGCTAGAGCTCCATGCTGCCTGAATACTAGCTTTTTAACCTAGCCAGCCAAGATGCTGAGGTAATATTTGCCCCCCCTTCATTGGGATGCAGCGGCTTATCTGTTCCCACGTTACCACCTCTGGGTAGCTATGAAAAGACGAACAGGAAATAAAATAATTAGTAGACGTGAAAAGGAAATCTTCCTCTGTTTCTGAAATATCAAAACTATGATCTTACCCTTGAGCATTCTTACCGTTTTATATATATGAAAAGCTGCACTTTGAATAGTCGCTAGTGATCTAAAACTAAAAAGTCATATGTCTCAAGTCAGTCAAGACAGGCTGGTTTGGGTTTTAATTAATTTTTTAAAATATAATTTTAAAGAAAAAATTTCAAATTTTATTTTTTAGGGTATAAATTAATCAAATTACAACATTTTCTGCAAAACCCTCCTTTTTTTCTGAACCAACATTTGCTACCAACAAGAATTTTTCAGTCAGTGCTCCTAATTTCTCATAGAAAATAGTGAAGAACTGGGTGATGTGAGATGACTGAAGAGTCAATGTGTTTAACAAAGAATCCCAGAGCTTTGTGTGGCCCTAAAAATTAAATCATATGTACTGTAAGGAAAAGAATGTATGTAGAATAACCCAGAGAAAATTACATGAGTGGCGGGTGTTTTCCAGCATTTTTAGAAGACTTAATTTATATAGAGATGTTAAATGTGTTCCTTTTGTAGGATTCTGCATCTGAAAGCATGTTGAGGAAAGGCATCACCATAGTCAAAAACCCAAAGAGACTGGAAAATATGTTAGGAAAATCACTGTGAGAAGACAAAAAGATTAGATTACTTTTTTTTTTTTTTTTTACAACAGAAGTACAGGGGAAGTGTATGTGGTATTTCAGACTACACAGTGCTTAATTCTGTTGAATTTTGGTTTTATGTGTAATCCAGGACTCTGAATTCTTTTTAGGAATTTGGGCTTCCAAATTCAGGGCTCTGTTTTCCCTAATTATTGCTGAGTGCCAAAGATGAAGCAAAGCATCTGGAACTGTATTATGCAGATGCAAACAAGCCCATGAGCTTTCATTTTATTTTCATTTCTGGAAAGATATTATTTAAATTGGAAGGATGAGAGTGAAAAAAGCAACAACATGGAGAAGGCGACAGAGTAGTCTAATTACATTATGTTTCTTCAGTTATAGATACATACTAGTTCAGTCCATCCAATCTTTTCATTTATGAGCACTATTAACAGGAAAATGGGTTGTGTATGCTTGTACTGGATGTCATCGTAGCAATATTGTTTTCTGTGTACTGCTGGTCCAGAAGATGGTGGTCAATGTGTTACAGGAAGGTTCTGCATCCCATCACAATGGAAGGAGGAACTGTGCTGGTTTTGGAGACTTTCCTGAATGTTTGTTTTCCTCCCTTCCTTGCTTTGTTGTCGTAGCAATCTAAACCAAAGGTCATTCCAAGTAAAAAAATGTAAGTTTGTTCTTTGTGTATAGAAAGCATAACTAAATTACTGGTGCTTTAAAAGATTGGGTTTAGATCCTGTTAAGCAGATTTTTATTTGTATTGATGAATTCATTTGACATCTGTTTACTACCTAAAATATTGCTGCTATCATCTAATGACCAGACATTCTGGCTCCATTCACCAGAAGTGTCATTCAATAGCTGCTCTTTAGCACTAAATGTTGCATTACACAGAATGATGGAGTATTATGAATTTAATACATTTTAATTAATTTTCTAATGTCAAGATTGAGCGTTATGAAGCAGGTGTTCTAGTAAGAGTTAAACATAGTGCATTATCTACAGAGCAATTGTACTAAAACAGTTAGAAATGTGGATGTCTGAAAGCTTTAAAATTCATGTAGGGGTATTATCCTCTGTCCAGTCATTTCTATCAAATATGAATGCATGCAAATCTTCATTTCCACACACACAAGAATGTTTCAAGAGAAGATGAGCATTCCTTAGGTTTTTCCATTTAATTTGCAAACACTCTACTTCAGCACTCCCTCTGCCATTGCTGAATGCTAAAAAAAATCCTGTAAGTCAATGGAAACACTGCCAGAAGTTGAACTGACATAAACCACCACGTCTTGCTGGATGCTACATGATTTTTATGAGTACATTTATGGGTACATTCACTATGCACCGATTCCACAGTGACTGAATTGGACTGTAAATAAAAAACTTCCAGTTTTGAATTAAGGAGAAAGATGCTCAACAGGAGTAACAGTAGCAATAAATGACTCTTTAAAGATGAGGTACACTCACTGTGTTAGTCACTAAGTAATACTATTTGATTCGGATGCTCTCGTCTTTCTTTGCAGCAGTGTGAGAACATTCCCCTTGGACTTTTTCTCAGAAATGACTGACATTATCTTTCATGGAAGAAGGAGGGAAAATTATAACAGCCCTACCCTTGAATCAAGGTTAAAGGCCTTTTTCTTTATGCTAGCTATCAAAAATCTGCATGTGGATAGTGAAATGTTAGGGCAGGGAAGGAAGGAGGAACTTGGACAGGGAAGGAAAGTGGGTGGTGATACTCTTTAATAAAGATACTGTCAGAGAGCTGTGGGAAAAAGCAAGAGGCCTGAGGAGTGACAGAAGGCTTCTTTGCATGCGCCCTTGTGTTGGGTAAGTGGTTTCTGAGCTGTAGCTTCAGCACTGAGATCCATCACCCAAGTCTTTAGGTAGTCCATGGGATACGTCACCACACCTTGTGCAACTGTTGTGATGAGGAAAGGACAGCAAACAAGGTCATAATATCCATTTGTTACAAATCATGTGGTAATATTAAGGTAAATTACATAAATTGTTGGAGGAATTGGGAGGCATGTATTTTTTAATTGATTTTATTTGGTATTCCTTTATCAAAGAAAATGAGAATTCTGGAAGATCTAAGGCTATTTGGTGAGAATGTATAGCTAGGTTCCAAAAAACAAATTCAGATACTAGATATAAGTGGACAGGCTTTCAGAAAGGCTAAGCTACCAGAAGCTCCCTTTGTCTTCCTTCAGTGGCAGAATGCTGTCTTTCCGCTTTGTGTTTTAAATAGGATTAGCTGATACAGCATAAAACAATACATTTCTGAAAGTCTTAATTCATTGCATCTTTATTACAGTATTTAACTTAACCTACATCATGAGAGGGGATGCTGTGTCTCAGCATGTGTCCATCTAAATTTTATTTCTAAAAATACAGACAGGAAGATACTGAAGGAAAGCTAATGGTCAGTTAAGTTGGCAAGGATCTGGGAAATACTTACTTAACCAAATGTAAGGAATTACTATGTCAGTTTTGATATTTCGCCACAACACCTGTAATAATTTGCAAAGGAATGTGGTCCATTCTAGATGTTTTATGTTCATCGACTTGTTTCTGTTGGTGCTTCCCTTTAACCCTTTATATACACGTGGTAAATCCCAGCATCTGTATGTACTTTGTAGCCATCTCCATCAGCCCACTTGTTTGATCCCACCTTCAGAAAGACCTCGTAATTTATTTTGATTATTAAACAATTAATCAAGAGTGGAATTTATACTTGTACAGCAGATCTGTGGAAAGCGATTGCACAGGTTTCTTCAGACTCTTTCTTTTTATCCTGATTTCCGAGGAGGTTTTGCCGACAAAGAAAAATACATGAGATGCTTTCCTCTAAGGTCACGATAATTAAACACTTTTCAGTAGTTCTGTGGTCATTCCTTGTATCCTCAAACAGAGGATTTTTAAAATTTCAGATTAATTTGTTAATTTTCCAGTGTTACAGTGGAAATGCTGTAGCAGGGGAAGAAGGAACACATTAAGCAGACCAAGGAGAGATGGAGTCTACAAGGCACTTGCTGTGGGAGTTTGAAGAGCCTGTGAGCCTTAGCCTTACTGCCTGTGAAACAGATATTGATAGTTATCCATCTTTCAAATCTCCAATGACTACAGCTAGAGAAAAGTCATACTCAAGTTTTCATTACTGAGCCCGAGCTGGTCATGTTCAAATGCAGGTACAGTCACATCACCTGCTTTCTCAATCACACCTGATGCAAAGCCTAGTGAGAAGCACACTAAGATGGACACCATGGGCTTGATCTGAAGCTCACTGAACTCAGTGGGAGCACTCCCAATGAGTTCATTAGGCTTTTATTCAAGATATTAATGCTGAATGTTAGCATGTGCTGCTTTGTGAACATTGGCACTAACGCAGCTTTCTATTCATGAATTCATGTCGAGTGTTGCTTTGTTTGTCGAGGCAGTGCAGTGTTTTGTGTACAGATCTATTTTCTCAAAAGCAGCAGAGAAGTGTTTGACAAAAGAAGAGAATGTTCTTGTTAAAAGTGGTAAACCTTTTTCAATATGTTGTGCACTATATTTGTTTTGAAATTTTATTACATGGATTTCTGTGTTGACTCTAAAAGGTTGAATTCCTATTTGAAAAATGACCCGTTCAAAAAAAATATATGGCGCTTTAGGTTTTTTTCTGTCCTATTGTATTTGATTTTGTATTTAACATTTTCAAGTGAATACTTCAACACTGTAAATCTTCCTAACTGAAATCTCATGTGTTCTGAGATGTTTGCAGAGAAAGTACCCCCATAAGTAAACAAAAGGCAAATGAAAGATTTCACATCTTATTAAATGAAGTGAAAACATTTTTTAACTTCAAAAATATTTTCTTTAGGTTTTATTAATAACTACCCAGTGATTTATTACTTAAATGTAAATAAAAAAGTTAAGAAAAAGAAAATATCACCTTTAAGTCTTCAGATAACAGCTCTTAGTTCCCAATTTACTTGTCATATCCAATAGAACTAAATCAGCATTGTATTTAAAATTTTAGATTTAGATTTTTTAAAAGGTGTATTTAGGAAGAAGTTCTGTACAGGTTTGAGAAAGTGTGTGTGTATACATTTATATGCACATAGTGTTTTAATATACATCTAAACATAAAAACATACTCTTTTTTATTTTTGCTTACAATGGCAGGCTCATGAATGACACAGGAATGAGCTGGCATATCTTTAATTTAGAAGCATAATAAAATTGTGCATGTAAAGTAATTTTCAGAATAACTGTATTCAAGTCTTTCATTTTGCCCTAAGGGTTTTACATTCAATGCCCAGCTACAGCCTGTACTTCCTAAGATGTCAAACTGTTTGTACTGGTTCATAGATGGAATGGAAGATGACCTAAACTACAAGGACCAGATGCTGAGATGAGTTCCACATATGTAATTTCTGTTGAAGTTGAATGTATTTAGCTAGACAAGCTGAATTTCAGAATCATGACTATGGGTCTGATATTTGGTCAAAACCCTCATTCAATGTCTGAGACAACATCCTGATTAAGTCTTCCACTAATGTGATTCCTTGATTCAGAATTTCATATTGATATTTAATCTGGCATAGCATTGGCCACTGGACATTGGTTGTGCAACTTTAGAACATCCCTTATTTCTTCAAAGACTTCAATAAATCACAATTTCAATTGTATTTTCTCATACTTTGAACTGAAAAGTAAGTTATTGTCTCTTGAAAATATTTTGCATCACACTAAAGGATTTGAGCATTCTTTTATTATTTTGCTTTGTTGACTAAAGCAGTAAGCATAACATTTCTCAGACAGTAATGCTAAGGCTTTGAAGTCTTTTATTAGATCAAATTCTTTTATAAAAGAGAGAGCATGAAGTTGCTCATACTCAGAAACATCTTTTCCTTTGTTATATAATAATCAGCTATTTTCAATACTTCCATAATGTACCAGTGGCTTTTTAGTTACTGAGAGTTTTAAGACTGCAGTATGATCTGCCTTTCAAAATGTTCACTTTATATAGCAAATTCATTATTTGCCTTTAAGAAGAGGAAAAAAGATGATCATGTAACTTACACCAAACATATAAAAATTATCATGCTTAGAAATATTTAACAAAAACTATTTTAATAGATTATATTTCTGGGAGTTCAGCAGTACAGAATGCTGTAAGAGAGAAATACATGTACACTTAGGAATGTATTTATTTATTTATTTTTCCTGATAAAACACTGTGAGTTCTGGAGTCTGACTTAATTTGAATTGAGAACAGCAATTAACAGAAGCAGTTAAGGAAATCTGTAGGAACATACATATACACTCTGCAAAAGCCTCCTAACAATATTAAAACTCTTCTTCTTCCATTGCAAACTGTGCAGCAAAGCCCAGCTCCGCTGACTTCAACTAAGGACTTAAATACTGTAAAGGTGAACACTACCAACAGTTTTGAGAAAGACTTTGGAAAGACTTTGAAAGCTTTGGAATTCACAACTCTTCACCTGCAGACAATGCTCTCCACTTCTGTTGCTCTTTCAGGATTGCAATCATACACACATGAATAAAATGACTACTACCAGTTGTTCAATAGTAGTAGTTTCTCTTTAAAAGCTCTAATACCTCATCCTATACTCCAGCTGTAGTATTTATGTATTTTTAAACATTGCAAATGATGATAAAAATAAAACAACAAAGCAGGTAACATGTGAGGGAAGTCTCTTCTTTGCCCATACTTAAGTTTTGTCATTTGAAGTAGTATCTGTGTATCTACTAGACAATTATAGCCATCTTCAGCTGGGAATCTTTTTCTATTTCAAATGCTTAGCTCAATGTTTCTGAACAGTCCCTGTTATCCTCCTCCCCTTAAATCTGAGACAGCACTGCAAGCTAGAAAAAACACTAGGTAGATGATAGTTCCCTTTCTAGATGGATTTTCTTCCTCAGATAGGTTATTTGCATTGGCTGTTCTGCTTACAACTAACCTGGTAAGACTCCAAAGACCAAAGACCAAAGACCAGATCTTAACTTTTCTGAAGGATAAAGATACTCACATTTTTCATATACTAAGAAGCAAAAGTGATGAAATGTATGTTCAAGGATATTTATTGAGTGCTATGTTGGAGAGCAGGCAACATCATTCAGTCTGATCTTCCCTTAAATGCTGAAGGCAGTGCTGAACAAATGCTGTAAATGAAATGCTAGTGAATGAAATCGATATTATATTAAAAACTAGGTTACTGGTGCTTTAAACTCCTTTCCTCAGTTTCTCCCAGTTTACTTTTTTTCTAATAACTTTCATATGACAAATCTATTCTTTCAAAGGCCTTTAAATGGCATGGTGATAAGTGTAAAGGCTGGTTTAGGTAATCTAAAGGTTTCCTTATATCTTGACAGATATGTGCTTATTATAATTGCTTACTTTCTGTCCTGTACATGGAAAGACCGTGAATCTCAGAAATAAAGTACTATGTAATGAATTAGCTCCAGTGATAACTACCCTTTTTATTATACAGCAGAGTAAACAGTCATTAATTTAAAACATGCAAATTGGAAATCTGAGAACCATATCACTAGCTATAGTGGGACATATTCCTTCAGAGCGTGATTACTTCCATAATTCTTGAACATATAAGAATTGCTGTGAAGCAGAACAATTAGACATTCCCAGTAAGAGGCATCCACTGCTACCTCATTAAAGGAAGAAAGAGAATCTGTGGACATGGGAAGAATCTCCAAGTCATCCCATTTCTAAATTAAAATCTGAAATAGTTTGAGGATGGTGAGAATAAAGGTTTGAAAGCTTATTACTTCCTATGAAGAAAAAGCACATTCAGCATACCTGTGAAATGGTTGAAATATTATGACAAACCCCTGTATAGCTTAAAACTAGTTGCAGTTGGCCTCTGAAAAGTGGACATACTTTTAATTGAAGGTATTTTTTAAGAAAGGAAAAAAAAGGCAAAAAAATGAAACCTGATTCAGTATGTATGCAGTGGGAGTAATTATGCATTTAAAAAGATACCATTCCATTTTGCAGTTCTTAAGATTTATTCCAGAGCTTATACTTTGGTTATCAGTAGGTATCAGTGGGTGTTTATGACTTTAGATGCTAATTGGCTGAACACAGAGGACTTCCAGGGAGCATAATTCCAAAATCTCCTTTCTTAAACTGAGTCTTCAGAGTTGACCAACAGTTGACCACAGCTGGGGTTCTGAGCTGCCCTCTGGAGATGTCCAGGGTGGTGCTTTCACTCAACTGCCTTACGTATGAATTTTAGGATCCTGATTTAGGAAGTCAGGATTATGCAATGGGGAAGAAACATCTCTCTTTTAGATACCAGGATATCTAGCTTAGGCAGTCTGCGTATAATTCTGAAGGCTTCATTTATAGGTTTTGAAGTGCATTACTTTTCAGAAAGGAAGAGCACTTGCAAAGATTTACTAAGAAATAATTTTTCCCTTTGCAAAAGTACAGCTTTACAAAACTCTTTTCCATCTTTCCCTCCTACTGGAAAATATTTTATTCCATTTTTTTCCTTAAGATTAAAGAGCATGAATCACTACTTTATATATATTAGTAAGACAAAGCAAAGCAAATGCAGTTATATAGCCTACGTACTGTGTAGAGAAAGTCACTTTTGTGAAGTTTTACTGCAGAGTTTGAATATCCTGAAAAAAGATATTTGCCATTTGATTAGACATATCTCACATTAGGCAAGCTCTTTGACCAGTCAGTTTTGTTAATGTAAAGTGATAGCTTGGGTTTGCACACTGAAGGCTGTAGCACCATTCTTGGACTAGCTGTGTTGCCTCTCCTGTTTTTCCCCTTACTCCATTCTAATTCCAAACCATTTAGTATGCAGTACAATGTATTCATTTAAATTCAGTATTTGGTAATGGCTAGAATATAACAGAGGTTCAGTGAGGCTCATTATCAGAGGCTGTAGGATGCACACAGTCCCCTGCTAACTCCTTACCTTTCCAGACCCAGGTCCTGCGTGTGGACTGTCCTGAAGACCTGTCCATCCCAGCTCATTGTCAAGGCCTGAGCAATTCTTGCCCTAAAGCTCTCTCCTTTCAAATTTACTGCCAGGGTCTGAATGTTTTTTGCCCTCAGGCTCTGTTCTTTCAGACTGATCATCAGGCTTTGAATGGATGTTGCCTCTGGGTTGTCTCTTTTCAGTTTCAATTTCAGAGTTGGAGCTCTTGCTGCCCTCAGATTTTCACCTGTCAGTTTCAGTATTAGGGTTTAAAGACCTATTGGCTTTAAAACACTTTCCATTTTAATATTTTCTTGTGTCTTGCTTCAGTTAGATGCAGTTGCATTTCTCTCATTGATGACACCTCTCTTTTTACATTTCTCAATATTCACTGAGTTGGTTTGTTCAGAATTTTCTTACCATTTCCACTTCTACTCTCATTCTGTTTTGCAATGTGATAAAAATCCTCACTGATATATTTATTTAGGAATTTCTTGAAATCACTTGCAAGCTCCTCTTGTATTTGAACATGAAAACGGTAATGGATACAGAGTATGCTTTTCCTGTTGTGAAGAGGTGCAAGTACTTTCTTTAAACATTTTAGAATGCCATGTCAATCTTCATAAGATTTGTCCATCTCTTTATGGAGTGGTACCTTCTGGTTCTTACTGGAGTCTTCGGTTCCAAAAGACAAGTCTTCATTACTGAACTTCCCATGACAGTATTACATTTAAAGGTGCCTCTGAATTGCCAAACATTGATAGCATGTGTGAAAGTGTTTGGGATATTGCCTTTATAATTTACATGCACTTCGACACAGCACTGCTCACTTTTCTCATATGTTGCTTTCAGTGTGCTTGACTGGTTTGTCCTAGAGATTTTCCAGAAAAACAGTTCATCTTTACCACCAGCTCCTTGTCCTTCAAAATTTCATGCCTGCTGTACTCCTATCAAGGCCAAACTATATGCTGCTGCACTGAGATAAGATTATGTGTGACTACTTCACAGAATCAGAGAATCACAGAGCGGCTGAGCTGGGAAGGCGTCTCTGGAGATTGCCTGGTCCAGCTCCCTGCTCAGAGCAGGGTCACCTACAGCAGATTGCTCAGCTTGTGTCCAGTTGGCTTTTGAATATCTCCAAAGATGAAGACTCCACAGCCCCTCTGGGGAACCTATTTCAGTGTTTGACCACCATCTCAGTAAAAAGATGGTTTTTTAGGTTTAAAATAATTTGTTGTATTTCAGTTTGTGCCCACTGCCTCTCATCCTTTCACTGGGCTTTATAGCATATTTATTTATGTTCAAAACAGAGATACTTCAGTCCATTGCATTGGCTATGTTCACTTGCAACATGCAGAGAGAGTACAAAAGATGTAATGTGCTAAAGCCTTTCCTTGTTAGAGATGCACAAGCTTGCTATTAAACCAGACCAAAACACTATCTCAGAGATAAACCAGTATAAAAGTGAATACGGACACATACAACCTTCTCAGAAGGAGGATTGTTTGTTTGTTTGTTTTTCCCCAGAAGTAATTTACATGTCTGAATGCTTGAAGTTCAAAATGTAAAGATACTTGTCTTTGCTACCCTCAACAAAGAGCTGCTATTTAGACCCTTGAATGCAGGTATATATCATCAGAGGCTATTTAACTCTATGTCGTAACTATCAACCCCAGTTACAAGAAGCACACTGAAACAGTTCAATGAGTTTCAGTGGGACAAAGGTTTCTAAGGGCCAGATGTACCAAGTCAGTAAAGATGTTAATAGGATCCTAAACTAATTTGTAGAAATACTCATCATTTGCATAGCTTTGTTTCTTCAAGCTGAGGTTCAGTAGCTGGAAGAACTGCATGGGGCCATGACAGGAGAATCAGAATCCAGAGCAGGGTCCAGAGCATGAGTCTTTATTATTATTCAAAATGGATGCATCTATATTGTGTGTGCCAAACACATAAGGCCTTTTGGACTTTTTCTCCTAAGTTTTTTAAAATCCAGTGATAGCTTCCTGCAGGAGACAAGCTCTGGTGTGTACTTAGCCATCTCCAGAATATATCTTTCCATCCCCCTCTACTCCTGTTTGACACAGCAGAATCCCAAACTCTTTAAACCTATTATTACATTCACATCTATCCTACAATAGCAGACAGGTTGCTTCTTATCAGTTTAAGACCACTCCTAACAGCCCCTCGGTGCATTAATGATTAATTGGAGTCTGTCGCTTTGATTTCCCTTTGTTGCCATCACTTTGTCATACTTCTACTGAAGTAAGGAGAAGCTGGGCTTTTAACTTTCTCATCTGTTTAAAAAAAAAAATAACAAGTCTAGCCTGGCATTTACAAATTTTACAGTAGGTCCTTTAGAAAGGCTGTGGGATGTGGGCATTTAGAAACCTGAGTTTTGAAAAATCAGTAGTTACCAGATAGTAAGTAGTCATTATACATCATGTGTTCCACAGTAAGGTTCCATGGAAATATGATTATTATTGCCTATTAAAAGCTCAGTGTCATTGCTTTTTTATTAAGGTAAGCTATGTCACATTACATCATGTATTCTGTGGGATGCTGTAGGACAAGGAAAGGCACACAGAAAGTAACACTGAGTAGCTGAGGTGCGGTTATTTGTTACCTTACTGTAATCTGTAAAAGTCTCTTTTCATTCTTGAAAATGGAATTTAAACTCTAAATATATCCCAAGGTCTTGTTTATCCTCATTTTCAACAGAAGTGAATAGTGCAAGACCACAGGAAAAAAAAAACAACCTTGAAGTATTGCTAAAATAAATAAATAAATAAGTTTGTTCGTTGACATATATTAAGCATGTGATGTGATTTTCCTGATTGCGTATACAGCGAAATGCAACAGTCATTTTTTCCAAAAATATGTTCTGTGGGAAATCTTGTGCAACAAGGTCATATGAATCGCTTCCAAATTAAATTAAGACTTCTCTTTTGAGCAATCCTTAATCCCATTTAATAGAACAGCTAGTGTGCATTCAGCAGCATGAAGTCACTGGTATATGAAAAGGTAAACGTGAAAAGATTTTGTTGATTTGTTTCATAGGCAAGCTAATTTTACAAAAGATGTTTTAAAAAGGAGTACATCTGAAATGCTAATGGGTGTTTGAAAGTTTTATTATATCTTGTTCAGGATCTGGGATTTGAGAATTCAGTGTGTTTAACCGTTATTCATTTTTTTTCCACACCAGGATATTTTTTAGGCTTATGCACATCAGACTAGGTTCTGTTTTCCAGGCCACTCTTTTATTATATTCTTTGAAAGTATCTAAGTGACCGATGCCTCCTGGCTTTGACCTTTCGTTGAAACCTCAGACCATTGTGCTCATTTGTGGTATTTTCTGTTTCTCAGATAGTTCTGTCCTAATGATCTCTATTCTGTCTTTTTATCCAAACTTTTGAATTCAAACTCCTCTCAACTGATTTATTTTATATCCAGTCCATGCTAACAAAAAATACTATTTTGAAATCATGTCTTGGACTCATGGTAAATTTTGAGCATGAGTGAACCTCTGTTTATCTGTCACAGAAAAGATACAATAGACCAAGTTACTCTGATATAAAATACTGCTATTACACCCACGATCAGATTTGGTTTTACAGTGTTAGGACACCAGATTGCTTTAAAAATTATTTTAAGTTACTGGCTCAAGATAAGTACTTCTTTGTGTTACAATGCAACTGTCTCATTTTATGGGCAGGTCTGTCTTTGATGAAAACCAACAAAGCTCTACTGAAGACAGTTAAAATAAATTTTGCTGACAATTAGTCAGCAAAATTATCCACATCTGTATTAAATGAATGAGAAAGAGCAGATAGGTAAAGGCACTACTGAAGAAATTTATAATATAATATACTCAAAATTTGAGTAATCAAATAAAAGAAAAACAAATTAAAAACTCTTTCTTGTAGAAGTCCCTTACTACTGCTAAATCCACTGCTAAAATTCATGCATATGACTGCAGAGAAATTAAATTACTTTGTATGGAAGTAACACATACAGATTTTGACCAGTCAGATTTCATTTATGGTTTGTAATTATTGTTTATTTATTTTTATCCAAGGAACTGCAACGGTAATACAATCTTTAATATTTTATTGCTATTTAGATATGGCACACTTAAGGGAACCTTGTGATGGGATGGGATTCAATGTTGTGCAGCAATAAGATGATGGTATAACTTCAATTATGCTTTTAATGTACTATTGCTCCAGTAAGAATTCTGCAAAATAATTGTTTTCTTGGTGCATGAACTTACAAAGGTGACAATCAAAGCCAGTCAACAGCAACAATGTTCTCTCTTGTAATCTATTATTTACTGTTACTTTATACTTCTCAAAAATGATCCTTTTGATGCTTTTTATCATTTAGTTTCATTCTTACAATAAAGTCAAATAAATTTGAAAATGCTACCTTTGTAGACTTCTTTGAATTACACTGGTAAATTCAGCCCTTCAGTGATGAATTATGAAGTCTGACAGTCTTTGTTACACATCTCAGGGGGAAATATTTGTAAGTATTGTCTAGTACCAATCCAAACTAAGAGTGAAATTCTGTGTTTGGCTGGTCAACACAAATCCAGTATAATTAATTGTTCCAATGGGTGTAAATAATGAGAGTTAAATTGCAATAAGAAGGTATAAGGCAGGTAATTTGAAGATCATTAATCTGTATCAGGTAGAAAGGTCTTGGAGGAGACACTAGTAGAGTTTCTAACAGAAGTGTAAATGACTGTTATAATAAAATCATCATTTTACGTGTACTTTTGTCTAATGTTTCAGAAATAATAGCACTGGGAGCAACAATATGGACTGCATTTAGGACACAGTAGAAAAGGACATCTTATACCTTGGTTAATATTCAGTTGACAATTCATAACATGAACCAGATAGTATAGATTCTTCTTACCACAATGTTATGGTTATTTCAGAATCAGTTAGCTGATGTCATATATGAATCTG
The DNA here is from genome assembly GCA_020745775.1 of Theristicus caerulescens. NCBI lineage: Eukaryota > Metazoa > Chordata > Aves > Pelecaniformes > Threskiornithidae > Theristicus > Theristicus caerulescens. The sequence continues at coordinate 119,117,832 of CM036559.1, read as the reverse complement.
GAATGATGGCTTAAATCACCATTACTGCATTTGAATGTATTCTAGTTACTAAAATTTTTCACTGATAATATTAATCTCTTAAAACACAACAGCTGATTCAGGCTTGAATAGGTAAATAACAGATTCTTAGAACACCAAAGAATAAGTTTAAAATCTCATATTAGCTCAGGCTAAAGCTCATCCACCCTGTCCCCATTGTGGGGGCTCACACTGTGGCTTGAGTATCACGTAAGCCAACAGGCATGGTTAGTGCAGAAAAACTGGAGCAAAAGCCATCAGTGTGATGCTGAGCCAGGCAGTAAAAAAAGAAAAATGGTCTTAAACTGTCTCAATACCATTTCTCCCATGCTACATCAAGGCCTCAAGTTTTGAGAGAGGTGTAACAGTTTACTTTTGGATGTTGCCTCTTCCTTTCCATTAATTAGAAAAGAAACCTAAGGACCAAGGTTAGACCGGAAGCTTTTAAATGTGTAAAACTAGATAAGATGGCTCCGACCCCCCCACGGCAGGGTCGCTGGAACTAGATGATCTTTAAGGTCCCTTCCAACCCAAACCAGTCTATGATTCTACAAATCCCACTCAAGCATTGACCCAGGACAGGCACATGACATCTGCAGCTTCAGTAATTCTTTGAGACAAGAAAAAACACTGGCAGCCGCAGGAAAAGTCATGATGGTCTCTAAGGCCAATGTTATGATAGAGTACTAGTCCTTTCTAGTTACAAACTCCTTTTCTGCTTTGCAACTTCATGAAGAATATGAAAGGTACAGTCATGGCTACCTTTCTTTCCACCATGGTCTATTTGAAAGTGCAAGTAAAGTCCTTGATCCCCTATACCAAGGCCAAGGAATTGCTTGGTAATCTCCTGCTGGTGCATCTATATCAGATTTTATCATCACAGACCTTTATTAGACTCAAAAACATCATGCTTGGCCAGTTTGGAGTTCACATGAGGGTAGGAGACAGAAAATGTCTTTTCCAGAGGTGGGAAGATGGGGAAATTATTCATATGAGATATGTTTTGAAATTCTGTTGTGGTGAAGTAAGAATTTATGTGTTACTACTAGGTAATTGGTGTTCATTGCTTTTGAAGCAAGGTATAGTGTAACTAATAAAGGAAAGCTGCTACTGCTTATGCTCATGGCATGAATGGGACTGACTCAGACCACTTTGGTGAACTTGAGCCTGAACAGAGGCATGGCTACCCAAAGCATGGATATTCCGTCTGTACCTCAGAAAGATGAAATCTTTTCTTTCTTCTCTTTTTTTTTCTTTTCAGGAATGCCATAAAATTTCACTCCACTCCATTCTTCTCAGATAGCTCAGGCTTTAGACTGTTGTAAATGATAATAGAACACAACATATTGCAGTCAGAAACAGGATCGCAGGTTTACTTCTGCACCATCTCTAGGCAGAAAAAGCTATTTTATTTTTCACAGAAACAATCTTTCTTAAGGAATAGGTTCTGGAACAAAGCAGAGACTCTTGTCTAACAAAGGGAGCTAGGGGTAAAAATAGTAGATTTTGGTTACACCTGGCACAAACACTGAGATCTGGGAGTGAATTTCTGCATAATAAGTAAGCAATATAAAAAATAAATACGTTCTTTTCTCAATACGATATAAGAAAACAGCAGTCTTTCTAAGGTTTAGCACAACAGAATCCATGTTCATTACATTTACAAATGCTACCTGTGATGATAAAGCAATAGAAAACTGAGGGAAAGACAAGTCCTGAATTAAAAGGTCATTTAACTCTGGCCCTTTATTGCACGAAATCAAAGTATAAAGCTGCAGTGATAAACACAAGGACTGAAAACTGCTTGGTCTACTTTGTTTCAAAGTGGCATTGATTGCTCACCATAGCACTTCTGTTTTGTCTAACACTTGTAAGAAACAGATAAACTGTGTATTTTTGTGTTTTTACAAAGACCCAACACATTCCTTGCTATATGAATACCAAACATTTCTATTATATAGTAATATACCTAGAGAAAAAACATCTAATGAAATAAGATGTACAATGTGTGTGTACAATGTCTTCATCTAATCTAGTCACCATAGACCTCCCTTATATGTACCTCCAGAGCATCATCAGTCTCACGTTAAGGTAGATATTGAAATCAAACTAGATGAATTGTGTCCTAAAAGTGACTGCTTTTTCTGTTCTATATAAAGGGAGCCTAGGGTGACCTGCATAGATATAGATTAATAAGGTTATATATATGCAGTTAGGTGAGATGAATATCCACATTATTTGTGTGAAGTGCTTGTTAAAAGATTTTTAGGTATAAATACTCATTGATCTAAATTAGAATAACTTTATTGACCTGAATAAAGCAAAGCTGTTGATTTTACAAATTGAGAAGGAAGGGAAGCTAAGATTTTTCACCAAAAAGACAGAAATTTTCACAATCTTTAGGTGACCATGGACCGATAAGCTCAAATAAATGGGTGACATGACACATTTTTACCATATAGTCTTCTTAAACAGATTAGGAAGTGCAAGAATGGATATTAAGACTAGGAATTAACTGGCATTGAGATAAACTCCTGACTAGACCATTCCCTTTTAGACCTCATCAGGAGACTTTGGTAGAGGAGGTAAGGATTTGTGTGTTTCCTAATCCACCACTACCTTGAGCTGATTCTCTAATATCTGTGCAGAATGTACACTGCCATCCTCAGAGGGCAGACTTGCAACACTCTGCATATTAAATACCCAAGGTGTCCTTCTCTCCATCTTTTTAAAAAGTGTCTAAACCTTCCTTCCCCTGCTATGCCTTTATCATTTGCAAAACAGACCATTCTTTTTGTCTTTTACCTCCTTCTACCATAGCAGTTTACGTTGTAATACCTCTGGGAGAAGAGCTTTGCTGTATGCTAATCTCATTCCACTGTAATTTATCCTTTGAGTTGATGGGTCCTATAAAGTTAAAACCTGTACTGAACTAGGAAAAAATAATGCTTATCCTCTGAAAATGTTGAGGATTAAAGAAACCATTTGAGTGCCAACCTGAAATGAGTACTTGTAACAAAAGACATGAAGAAAAATAAAACAGGTTAAATGATCAGAGTTTCAATACATTTTATTTTTTGTTCACTTTAATAGAAAATATTATAGCTTAATCTTTTAGCATGTGCTTTACTAAACGTGAGTTTTGAAACAAAAAAACATTCTGAACCAAGAAAACACAATATTATCAATAAAATCATAAAATATGCTTCTTGGACAGTTAAGTTTTTTAAAATTCATTTTTCAAGGCAATTTTTTAATGTCTTATCACAAAGTTTGGGTTTTTTCATAATTAATAAGTAGTTTTCAGGAAACAAATAATAAAATGAAATTTTCAATTGAAAGTTATAAAATCCATAGTAGGATTATCTGGGATTTGTATATCACTGTATATCGATATTAATGTTAGAATGGCATAACGACCTTTTGATCTATCATCCTGCTTATCTAACTATGAAGTCTCACCCCAAAATTCCCTTTCTGCATCTGTCTTCATGATCTTTTATCTGTGAAAGTGACAGAAGCACTACTTTTTCCCTCTTACTCTAGTCAAACTTTTTCATTATGAAAAAAACTTCCATATTCTTCTACACCAAATTCAGCATCATACCCTTCAAAAATATGATTCTTGGTAATGTCTTTCTGAAATGCGAACAGTCCAAACCTATCTGCTTTTACTAGATATCCTCTCAGGTATTTAAAGTTAACTTCTGACAGTTCTGGGTTATGAATAATTCACATTCTGAACAGCATCTCCAGTAACACATCAATAGACTGAAGAGATTTGTTTTAAGTTTCCCCTAAACTTTCTTGAAAATCCTTCCTTCTTTATGGCAATTGAGCGATCTCTGAAATATGTATATAGTTACATATTTTTGTTACTTACATGTATGCATATATATCTATAAAAAAAAATGAAAGTTTTGGTTGTCTTTGCCAGATGGTGCAGCCTTGGAGAAAGATATTTGTACAACATGCTTGAATTAATGTGCATGTTTAAAAATGTTAATGTACATTCTTTTTAGACTAAAAAAAAAATCAAGATTTAACTACACATCTCCTGTGATACAAATTTTCAGTGAATGATCAGCAACTTTTCACTAACTCTTAATAAAACTGGAAGAAAAAATATATACTAAATTATGATCTGGACTATTGATGTCTTAATAAGTCAGGCAGCATAACAACAACAAAAAAGGTCTGCCATGAAGAAAATGGATACTGCTCATTATTTTTTATTTAACACAACCAAGCTTGTTAATATTTTATATATCTGCTGTATATAGACCTAAAGCTTTTCTTTATGCCAAACCTATCTGGTTTTGATACTGCAAGAAATTGAGAAAATGCTCATCTCAATGTGTATGACAGATGCACCTCATGGCTATTCCTAAAGTCCCACAATTGTGGGAATTCAGCCAATTCAATGCTCCATCAGTTGCTGATAGATATTCTGTCATTGCTGTGCCTTATCTCACCATGCTCAATTCTGTTGTTTTGCTCTCAGAAACATTTATTTCAGCAGTAAATGATTCAGCAAGCAGAGAGAAGTACAGAAAGATTTTCGTATGATTTTTATATGCCCAGATCCCAGTGTTACACATGCAGAAAAGCTGATGTCTTTTCTTCTGGTAGCATCTAAGTTTAACCCGCCTTTTCTATAAGCTATGCAGATGCTGAGAGACAAAAACCATGGCCATACATTTAATTTCTTTGCAAATTATTGCTGAGCTTTCTCTGTGTGGATTGTATCTAACCCAGCGGTGGGGGATGTGCCTGCAGCAGCATTTTCATTGAAATCAAGAGTGAACTTTTGAACTGAATCTCCTTATCATCCCCACAAACTCTGCTTTGGTTTACACCCCAGAGCAGGCTCAGAGAACATGAACTGGGTTCCTCTTGGATGAACTAAACTTGTGCTCCAGGAGCACACCTAATGCAGTGTAACAGCTGGTAGGCATTCATGAATATGGATTTTCTCCCATATATAACCTAATTTGTAGGAGGCTTTTAAAATTTCTCTCAAACAGTGACTGGGGATTTGTGATTTGTAATGCAGAGGGCAATGCAAAAGCAGTACCATGACTAGTAAGTTATGCTGCTGCTACTTACTAGTTAACCTCCATTTTCTAAGCCAATGTATTTGTCTTCACTAAGAAGGGAAAAAGCTCCAAGAATTGCTTAAAATAAGATTCCTCTTGGCCAGTTATTTTAAGCCACTGGTGATGGTGTTTTCCTTGGGTCCTTATCCTTCCTTATATGCTTATGCTTTTCTCCAGTATGCATGTAATCTCACTTATTAATATCTTAAGAGCATGTCACTTTGTTCAAGAGCAACACAATGTGTCACTTTGTCAAATCCTTTCCATTTTTTTACATTCAAAATAATCACAGAAGTCATGCTGTGAATTCAGTCATATAATGAGTTTTCTGGAAGCTCTACTAAGATTAGCGATGTTTGGAATTTTAATTTTGTGGGAAAATGTGACATTTTGATATGAGAGAAAGTTCTTCATCAAAATGAAGGGCAGATTTTTCCACGATGTCTTTAAAATATGGAACTTTTGAATTTTTTGTGTTTCAGTAAAGTCAAGTATTCTGGTTTAGTGCCAGGGCACATTCTGGTATTTATGTAATCTGTATAATATTGTATATATACAATCACAAAAAAAGTACTACATTGCTGTAGAGGTTGAAATGTAGCAAAGCAATAAAAATGAAATGTAACCATTAACTTACCAAAGTTGTTTAGTATTTTAAGAACAAACCAGTAAACTTTAAATGTTTCTTTTTAACTTTTCTCCAGATTAAAATTTTATCGAAATCAACATTATTCAATTTCATTTTTAACAAGACTACATTTGGAGACAAAGCTGTTCCACCGAGAATTTTTCAACCATCTGTATTTGAGAGCAAAACTAACAACACTGAGGAAATTTTTTCTGATTTATGACACAGATTTGAATTAATTCATTTACCCCTAAACCATACTTACATTTATACCATAACCGTGGAAATCGTACAGGATCTGTTACCTTAACTGTTTCTTGGTGCTTTAGACTACATCAGTAATAACTTTATACATTATTACAAAATGGCAAGGTATATCCACTGAGTAGGTGAGCACATAAAAGACACAAAAGAGCAGAGTTTCCTCATCCCTGATAATATTTTAAGGACAAATTTAGCTGTAATATCATAATTACAGCTACTTGATAGTAACACAGGTACCTTAAAAATGAAAACAAATGTGTTCCACATGCACAGATGCCATGCAACCAGCTGTGCATTTTAGAAGCTCAGGAAGTCTTTTATCCTCTAATATAGTTCTTTACCCTTACAACCCTTTGTATTTTGTGTATTTTGTAGTAACATTTTCTCTGCATTCTCAGGAGAAAGTTCTCTCTTTTATGTATTTTCCTCTATTCCACAGATCCAATAATATTTTTTTTTTTTTACAGATGTTGCGAGTAAGAATTGAGTGCTGCCTAGGCAGTTACAGAGCTCCTTGTAATTTACTTTTGTTTCACACTCAGGAGACCTGAGCATGAGTATCAGTAGTTTTTATCATATGAAACCAAGAGCTAGGATTTTACTTAGTTTAGAGTATCTGTGGTGTGCCTAAAGGTATATGTTAACATTGTTAGAGAGACCAAGATGGAGACTTTGCTGCAGCTTGCATTTTTAGAAGTCACATATTTTAACTTAACAAAGGGTATGGAATTATAATAGAAAGTTGCGTGACATGATGCACTGTGGACATGATCCATATCCCACTGAAGCTAGCAGGAGACTTGTCATTGATTTCCTTGGAAACTGAAACTGGTCTTATCAGTCATCTGCAAGCAGGAGAATTCTACAAGCATTTAGATAGCAACGCTGGTACATTTGATGCCAAGGTGTTTTGCGTGTTAATGAAAATATGCTCTTGGTGCCATGTCTATAAGTATTTTTGTTAGTATCTATTTATATAAAAGACTATAATTCCAAAACCTCCAAACCTTCCATTTGTGTTGCCAGCCTGAAAAAATAAGCTTCAGTGATCCTGCATAAATTCCTGCATTCATTGGAATATATGCAATAGCCTTTTCTGAGGATCTTGACTCCTACAAGAAGTGCATTTTCATTGCATAGACTACCTTCCCTTTTCTTGGTTTAAAGGAGAGAATCCATTTCTGATACACCTTACTTCTGGTATCACATGGCATCAGTGTTGGTAGATTCAACAATAGTAGGTCAATAAGACCTATGTTAGACTAGTAGAGTTATAGAATCATAGATTCTATAGTATGTGTACATGCAATCACAACACATCAGATTTTCCAGGTTTCTTCCAGGAAAATCAGAAGTAGATTACTACTAAACAGAGTTGTCTGCCATACAAAGAAGTAAAAGTTGCAATGCCTACACCAAGCTGTCTGGAGTCTGTTCCTGAAGGCCAAGATAATGAACTTCTCCTGGAGCTGGAGCTCAAGCGAGCAGTCTTTGAGCTTGATGGAGAGGAGGATGTCATACAAAGCTTCACTGCACCTAGATTTCATGGTATCTATCACTGCTGCCTTAAGAATATTTGAAAAAATTCACAAAGAGAACATGATTTGGCTTTCCTTTTCATGACTTCCTCCTGGTGGCTATGAAAACACACCAATTATATTGTATGTGTATGCTGGAGGGAAAGAGGTGGAATGAGAAAAGTATATAGCCAGAAAACACCACTGAATTCTATCTTATGCCATTAACTATAAATATCCAAAGACTGAATTACAAATGGAAAAAATACGTTGCTACCTACATATTTTGTTATTTTTTTTAATGCTTTCATAATATTAATGAATGGACTTGTATATTTTTGCTATTCCTATTGAAGGGAAGAAAAAAAAAGGCTATTCTGTCAAGAAAATAAATCCCTCCACTGTTCATAATGTTCTCCACCCCTTTAGTGTTTCTTATGAAGTGTAACACTTTAAAATTAACTGTGAAACAATAAATATAGTAGTGTAACTGAAGGGAATCCTAGTTCAATGAATTAAAACCATAGAGACTGCTATAATAAAGAGTATTTCTCAAGTTCCATCTACTTGTTTACTGTGGCATTTTGTGACAAAATCACTACACAGACCTGAGAACATTCACCTAAATAAATGTTGCTCTTCTCCTTGATAAATGAGATTAAAATGTCACTAAGAAAAGGTGCTGGGTTTTAAAGAATTTTTATTATTATTATTTTGAGGTGGAAGGCACAGTCCTGTAAGGTAATGGGCATTTCTGAAAAGTAAAAAAAATAATAAAAAAAGCATTCCATGAAATCAGATGTTGGTGATGTAGCACAGTATCTCTGTATGTTCTCATTTTAAAAAAAAATGTAATTATAGGATCATAGGATAATTAAGGCTGGAAGGGACTTCAGGAGGTCATATATTCCAACTTCCATTAAGTATATATGTATATTTCAGGATCATCATTGTCACCGCCATCATCATCAGTTTCCATATAAGTAATGTATACAAAGTCCTATCTGTTGGCTCCCTCTGATACACCCTAAGAAGAGCATATATAGCGAGCATCACTTGAATATATTTTGGGCTTGGAGTACACTATCATTTGTGTTTTATTATGTTGCACTGAGAAGGAAAGAATTTGAACATTTGGTTTGGATTTGGAATCAGAGAAGAATCAGAACTTGACTGTGAATTGCAATAAGCTGGCCAGTTATTCTTCCAGTTTGTCAAAATAAAACCAACATCAAAAAATAAAAAGCACTTAGGAGGGGTTAAACAGTTTAACACAACTTGAATTCTCTATTAGAAATCTCTACTAATAAGAGCTTCTTCTCTTAGGCCTTCAATATAAGACAGTTAGGAAATGTAGAAGATGAGGTAAAAATTCAAGATATGTTCTAAAAAAACAGCGTGCTTTATATGAGACCATTTATAGATAGTCCAGTGATTATTATAGTTCTCCTTGATCAGGGATATCTATTACAGAGGAAAGGAGAGGTTCGTAACCAAATGCAAGTACTTTTTGAATCCTTGCCCTTTAGCAAAAATGTTTCCAGTTAAAATTTGTCAGATGTTAACAGTTCTCTCCATTTTCTCTCATTTCCCAGTGAACACAATTCCCTTCACTATGTAAAATTATGTTGCTGTCATGGATTATGTCAACTTTAACCTTTATTACACATTTTCAGTTATAAGTTTTCATGAATGGAATTGAAAACAAAAGAGGGAGAATATCTCTGAGCAAGTGTGAGAAAAGCCTAGTTATTAAATTGCTCCTTCTCATTCTAGTGAAGTCTCACTTTATTACATTTTTCTCTTTCCTTATTACACTCTATATCTATATTTAATGGCATTTTCAGCAGAGAAGTTTTTATTTCTAAAATTTTAGCTTGCACTGAAGGAATTTTAAACATGATTTTTTTTCTTTTTTTTTTTTTTTCTCATGAGGATGTCTTCATGATCATGATTCAGACTATTAAAGCTGTGTGACTGTAGGCTCTAGCACTACTGACATTTATTATGAATTTTCAGCAAGGAAGTGCAGATGAAACTATTGTACAATGGCACTTTTTACGTGGCAGTCCTTCTGACATATGTTTTAGAACCACAGATAAGTGCCTGTAAAATGTAATTCAGACAGAACTACATGCATTTGGCACATTTATGACTATAAATCTTAGATCTGCCTACGCTTCCATGGATTAAAAATGCTTTTAGCAATTGCAATGAATTAAAATTCTTATTTTTTTGTAAATTTTATCACAGCTATTCTATCTCTTATGGCTGTTGACAGTATACCCAAGTTTGCTGAAGTGTTTGCAGGATCAAGACATAGATAAATATTGTAAAGAATAATGTCTTCACTGTAGCCATACATGTTTAAAATATTGTTCATCATCACTGCCATTATAATGTCCATACAGGGAACTGTCAGAACAACCTGGAAAGCTACATTTGAATTATCATTTGGTGAACTGGTTAATAAAAGCAAACTAATATGAAAATATTTTAAAAATCTGCAGCAATTAAGTAAATCTGTAATCTCTTCCACTTTAATTGAGATACCCTTATGAGACTGATGTACACAAGTGTGGAATGTGTTTAAAATTTCACTTTAATATTTCTACTACTTTTTAGGAGTTCTGTTTTCATATAAAAAGTAGGCATGCAATGAGCTTCAGGAATGTAATTATATTGACAGCATACTATTGACACATGAACTTAAAATGCAGAGGTGGAAGAGGTGGATACCAGAACAGGTTGGAAAGATAGTTGTGATCAGCAGATAACTAACTGGTCAGAAATATGATCAAATTTTGATTTTCACAGTCTGAAGGAGGTAGCTAGAAGGTGTTAATGAGAATAGAATAGAATAGAATAGAATAGAATAGAATAGAATAGAATAGAATAGAATAGTTGGAAGGGACCTACAATGATCAGCTAGTCCAACTGTTCACAGGACCAAAAATAGGAAAACTATAAATGATAAGGACTAAGGACAGATATTTTTTTGATTAAAAAAAAATCTGAATCTTAGAAAGATGACAATGCTTGAATGCAAAGTATACATCTATATAACTTGAAATACAAGGAGGAAGTCATACAATGGCAGTTTCTTGGCTTAGCAGTAAAGATGCTAGTAATAATCTTACAATGGTGTGCAAAGGAGTAGAGATTGATTCTGTATTATCTTCATGGTCTTCAGATAAATGCAGTAGAGGAAAATAAATTAAGATTAAAAATGTCACTGGCAAAAATAATAGCAGGGGGTTCAGATTGGTTGTGACAAATATAACTACAAAAAAGGTGCTGCGGAGAATATAATGTAAGACTGGCTGGAGCACAAATGTCAAAAATCCAAAGATTAGGAGACATTGTCAGAGTAGGTATGGGATTTGCAGAAGGTGAGATGATGATATGGGCCTTCAGGGAGGGAGGACAGAAGCAGGATCCTGCTGTGCTGTTGTGCAAAGAGAAATGGTCAGGGGAATACATCGAACAGGATCAAGGAGGAGGTCAGAAAGATGAAGGAAGAGCAGATGATGATATTAAAGCTGAGGAAAGACAAGCATATGCTCAGCAATATCAAAACAAGCATAGAGATCAAAAAATGAATTGTGTTGAACAATGAATTATCCATGTGTGGTCAAATGTTAGTCTGTATGTCAACCAGAGAATGAGCTGACTGACGTGTGTATAAGCATTGCTTTTATTTATCTAAATCTTCCAGGCACTACAGACTTTTTTCTAAATCTTCCTCATCTCTTCCACAGAAAGCTCTTTAGATAATTTTGGCTTGTTTAAAACTGTTGCTTGTAGAAGCCACATCTATTCAGTGTTCCAGCTTTGCATCTGGAGCTGTGCAATATGGAAAGTGGGTGAGCGTCTTGAAGACTTAGCTAGGAGAGTGAGAGCAGAAAATCAAGCCAAAATTGCAGAGGTTGGAGCACTTGCCCTGTGAGGAGAGGCTTCAGGAGTTGGATTTGTTCAGCCTGGAGCAGACACCTCAGGAGAGACATAACAGCATCCGCTAGTGACTCGGCAGAGGTCATTGGTCATCAAGGAGATGAAGCTGAGCTCTTCTCAGCTGTGCAGGGCAAGAGGACGAGAGATAATGGACATAAAGAGAAATTTGAGATGCATATTGAACCTATAAGGAGAACCTTTCCCACATGAGGGCAGTGGCACAGGTTGCTCAGAGAGGTTGTGCAGTTTCTGTTCTTGCAGGATTTTCAAAACCTGACTGGACGAAGCTCAGAACAACCTGATCAGGTCTCATAGGAGACCCTGCACTGAGCAGAAAGTTGGACTGGATATCTTCTGAAGACCCTTTAGACCTAAATTATCTTATATGATTAGTCTATGATTTAGGAAAAACACACTCACACTACTCCCAGAAACCAAGCAGTTGCTTGGAAAAGTCCCTTCTCTGCCTCAGTGTGAGCTGAATCATGCTTATTACCTGCTTATTTTAATAGGCAATTTCAAGATAACTTACAATTCTACAATGAAAAGAGAACAAAAACTAAATGATCCTTTCTTCACCTCTTTCTTTTGCTTTTTTTTTTCATGAAATAGTATAGTTTTTCCCACCCAACCCTTAGGTGTATGTTTGTGAGCACTATAAAGTTAAGAAAAAAAAGTTAAGAAAAATGTTTAAATCTTCAAAATTTTATTACTGTAGTTGATTGAAATTCTACAATTAAATAGTATTCTGTTGGAAAATACAGCTTATGATAAGTGAAAACATTTTGTACAAATGTGTTACTTTAAATTTCAAAATGAAAAAAATAATTTAACTCATTACAACATTCTTGTTCACTTTCATTTGTGGCTCATTTGCACACACATCTCATTATGTTGGCATAAAAAGAAGTATTCAAAATATACTGAGTGTATCTTTTAGTAGTTACAATCTACATACATAATAGCCATTAGATGAATGGAATAAATAGGAATAATGAAGTCATAATAAAAGTTTCAGTTCCTTAAAATAAAGTTGATTGATTGATTTGACATCTATTCTGAATTCTTTTCATATGAAATGAGGATTAACTTCTCTAAAGATTGTGGATTTGAACAGGTATAAATTGTTAGATCATCAAACAAGATGGACTGATGCCATTCCCAGAACAGATGATTCATAAACCAACTGGTGAACCCCAAATCCTATAGACTAGATGGCTTTATTTTCCTTCTCATTTTCTGGTAATACAAAGTTCTCTGGGGATATCTGATGTCTAACATCAAATGTGAAAAAAGAACAGAGATACTGTACCTCCTAGGAGGAGATTCTCAGGGAATCTGTAGTATGGGAATAAACAAAAACCCATTTAAGATTATGAGGACATAGTTACTGTTTAATGTAATACTCAGATTGCTTTAAAATATTCTAAAAATAGTCCCATTCCACAGGCAGCTGCAAAATGAAAGGTAGAAATGTTTCCTCCTTATTAGAGGACACAAGGAACCACAGGGATGCAGTACATCAGTCCTAAAAAGTAGGAGCTGCTGCTATTGCCATTTCAGTCAGTGATTGAGCTACTTCAGCCACTAAGGATGCTGGCACCTAAAAAACTTTAAATTAAAAGGTTTGAAAAGCTGACAAACCACTAGAGACAATAATTAAGTCTGTAAGAAGATCTCCTAAGTAAACCCAAGCTAGAGCCAGAAATACCAAATAAGGTATTACTGGTGGTATACAAAACATTTAAAAATGGAAATTAGAAGCAGCGTTGTGATTGCTCCAAACTCACAGTATTGTAATAAGACAACCAGTCTACATTTCTCAATCAGAAAATGGGAGCAGGATGTAATACAATTGTTGGAGTGGTGAGATGTATCCTGCAACATCAGAAAATGAGATTGGAGAATTCAATTTTGAGGATGATGGTGTGTGATAAGTGGTAGAGGAAAAGTGGGCAATGCAGTATAGAAACATTAAGCCCTGTGCTTCCAGGGGTGTTGACTTTACCACAGTCAGTTGAATCCAGCTCATAAGACACACTAGCCTTCCTGCAAATGATCCTGGATATTGATTTCTGACTGCAGTTCTGAAATTTCAGATACTAATATCATAGAATCGTTGAATAGAATCATACAACAATTTAGGTTAGAAGAGACTTTTGGAGATTATCTGGTCCAAACTCAATGCAAAGCTGAGATGTCTCCCTACTATGCTGTAAGAAAACCTGTTCATCGTCATCTTTTATCAGGGCATCAAATCTACTCTGTAAATGCACAGCTGCGAAGTGGGGAGAGAGCTTTCCTCCTGGCACCAAACTTGCAAGCTTCTGGCTTTCCCCTTCCTGGGATTGTGCATCCTCCACTTGTTCAGGTGCAGCTTCTACCTGCCCCTCCTTCTATGCAATGTGGGGTTCAGGTTCTGCCAAAGGATCTGTCAATCCCATGTTGATCCCTTCTTGCTGGTGTGCAGACTGCTCACCTCCTCCTACAGCTCCTTCAGCTGGTGACTCACTGTTTCAACCAGAGCATATCTCCCACAGGTGAGGCTGCTTTTTCAGACTCAGGGAGTTGTACCAGGCATTGGGGACTTGGAGGATGTGCCAAGAGCCATCATTCAAACTGGCCCTGCAAAGTTGCCCCTGGTGTGTCGCTGCCAGTGTTGCACCAACTGTGGCAGTCCCATGCAACCTCTTGGCATTTTACCTTCTCTTCTGCTCCAACAGTCCGTCCCACCTTGCCATCCCTGTTCACTGCATTCTCTGGTTGCTGTTGCTCCAGGTAGTAGGGTGAATGGTCAAAGGTGAAAATACTGAAATGCAGTCAGAAAATATTATTGGTCAGAAGAAGAGGATGTGTCCAAGGAACCACAGGGATGCAGTACATCAGTCCTAAAAAGTAGGAGCTGCTGCTATTGCCATTTCAGTCAGTGATTGAGCTACTTCAGCCACTAAGGATGCTGGCACCTAAAAAACTTAAATTAAAAGTTTGAAAAGCTGACAAACCACTAGAGACAATAATTAAGTCTGTAAGGAGATCTCCTAAGTAAACCCAAGCTAGTGCCAGAAATACCAAATTCCCATTTTCACTTATATATGTCTATGGATATAGATATATGTATATATTTATAACTGTAGATTGCACCAGAGATCAAATTATTTGACTAACACACACTTTCCTGAAATAATTTAACTATCTAAATCTCATATTGGGCATCCTTCCCTGAAGCTCTTTGGTAAAATGTGAGCGTGGCTCCAAGCCCATAAGCATTTCCAAATATGGAAACATACATTTGATCCAAAATTACTACATGCAGCAAATTATTAACTCCATGTAAACCTTATAAACTCCTTGTGAAAAACAAAAACAAAAACAAATAACACACACACCAAAAAAAACAAGACGAAAGAGAGAGGGGGGACTTTCCTGTTTTGACAGCTCCTGCAAACTCTGAATGTGAGCATTCAAAAACTACCTAAACATGTGTGTTAAGATCAGCATTTTTCTCCTTTCTTTGATACTGGGATTCTTTTTTTCAGCTTCTGCTTTAAAAAAAATTCTAACATAAGGTATTGGTTTGTGTTTGATTTGTAACTCATTTTGAAGTTTCTAGTCTCTCCTTAGGGTAATGTTTCTGCTTACTAAATTTAGTGCTATTCTTCTCAAGAGAAATGGAACTTTATTTTTTTTAACTCTCATCCTCAACACTAAACTCTGACATACTGAAGTTGTCTTTTGTTTTTCCATATGCTTTTCAGGATTTGTGTCATTCTTGGCACACAAACCAAACTATTATTTTTGTTAATTAGATCTTCAGCAGTAACAGTGCATTCACTTATATTTTTCTTTTGTCAGATCTTACAGTTACATATTTTTCTGTTGAACTTTTCCAGAAAGTAGTTGCAATGCTGTGTACTATGCTCTGTTCCTACCTGCTGATGTTGGTGTTCCATTTTTTCTACATCTAAGTGAGGGTAGGAGGAAAAATAATGGCAAAATTTTTTTCTTCTTTTCTAATTTCCATCAAGAAGGTTATCCACTAACCTCAAAGGTAAAAATATCTTCTAATGATGTGCTAACAACATTGTTAAGTGGAGCATAGAATAATCTTTAGGAAATTTTTCATTTGAATTTGACAGTGAATTTTATTATCTGCCCCTCAAAGGAGATTCTCACTGTTGTCTCTCTTACTGTGGTGTTAAGGAAGACCTAACAATTTTGACTAAAGGAACAGAAAAGTGCTGGGAGTAGTATCTTCAGATGCAGAGCTATTACTTCTTCTAAATGACTAAGTCTGAAGAAGTGGCCTGCAGTACAAGACAGGAGTAGAAACCCTAGGAGGAAGGTTTTTCTTTTAAAATGCAAGACAGAAGATGTGCATTTTTAAAAGAGCTCTTGAACCCCTGCAGTAATGGGAAAAAATGTAAAAGACAAAATGCTAGCTTTGATTTAAATTAAAAGAATGCCATAGATCGGTTCAAATGTTTTTGAAAACAGGCTTAAAACAGAGTATTAACTGCAAATATCTAAACAGAATCTCAGTAAGATATGGGTGGAACGGGGCATTTTTAATACCAGAGCAGGTAAAATGAAACTTCAAACGATACATCTAAGATTCATCATGTTCCTTTAAAGAATTTTAAATTTACTACTCTTTCCTCAGTCTCAGTATCACAACATTCTATTAATCAAGTAATAGTAGGATCTTGCTTTTCCACAGTTTCTTTGTTTTTGTTTTTGTTTTTTTTTTAATTTGAGTTAACTTTCCTGACACCAGAAGCCCCTACCATGCTAAAAAGCATTGACAGTATAAGTACTGAATGTTTTGCTGATGAGGGGTTTGACTCAGAAGATTTCAGAGCTCTGATGCATCATTGCTAACAGGGACTGCACTGCCTTGCTCTGGGTCCAGGTATATTTTGATTTCAAAACCATGATAACATCACTTTGATGTTGTCCAGATGAGAGAGAACTCCCACTCATTCAAACTTCAGGTTTCTAGGGCAGATTCCCTTGTTCAGATGATGAACTGTAGTGGCATCCCTACTCCTCACACACTATTCCCACTCAGCATGTTGTGTAGCTGCTGTTATGTGATTTTGTCCGTTGCCATTTGGACAAATGGTTAGATGGCAAACAACATTGACAAATGCAAAGCAGAGCTACACAGAGCACTGCATCAATTGTTTTTCCTTCTGCTCAGATTTTTTTTTTCCCTCTTTTTTTTTTTTTTCCTTTTTTTTCTTTTTTTCTTTTCTTCTTTTCTTCTTTTCTTCTTTTCTTCTGGTCTTCTGCTTCCCAAGATGGGAAGCAAAAAACTACATGTCTGAAAGTTCTTTATGAGGAGGGAGTTTTTCTTCTGTTTTCACAAGGCCAAACATGGTCTGCAGCAATGTGCAAGCCCCATAAGAAGCTCTGAAATTCACATTTCCTCTCCCAGACTCCATCATTTTAGCTCCTGTCTGGTTTGCCTCCAGTACCATTTCCTCTCAGACAAAGGCAAGTTGCTTCTTCTCTTTTACCGAGCTGAAGGTGAGCTGTTGGCTTTGCTTTAAGTCTTTTAGGAAGACCACATAACACCAAACAACTCCTTTGAAACACAGCAACCTATTAAATGGTCATCAGAAATAAAGCTTATTGAACTTGCAGCTTGACCCAGATCTTGGCAGAGAGCAGAAGAGCATCACTTCAGTGAACTCAGTGGTGCTATGGTGATACATGCCAGCTGAAGATGCTTACTGTGGCTTTCTGTGCTCATTACTCAGTGAGTGATCATTCTGAAGAGCCCAAACACTAAATCAGTCATGTTTTTAATAGGTCAGCTCAAATATCTTTTTCTCTCAGAAAGAAAATTACCTTGCTACTACACTAAATTTGCTATTTTTTTTTCTGTAAAGAGCCCTTCCCATGAAATTTACTTAGAATTAAGTAACAACCAGAATAAACATGATGATAATTGTTAAATTAGAACTTTACAATCTTGTAAATCCTAAACCAGATGCTGATAGTCTCAAATAAAATTTGAGCAAAGCTATTCCAAACTCATAGAACCAGTCTTTCCCTGGACTCATATAAACTGCTAACACTTCGCATCTTGTCCCCTGATACCACTAAGTAAATAATTTCAAAAACTTCCTGATAAAGTAGAATTTGAACTGCTTCTCTGTTGTTAAAATTAAAAAAAAACCAAACAAACAACTTTTGATTCAAACACTGTGTTAGTGCTGCAGTCACTTTTTTAAAAGCCTGGCTTTGCTTGGGAAGATCCTGGTATTGTGTCAGTACCATCTCATCCTTTATCATGGTACTGAATACCCTTTCTAAAAGATCGTGAAGAGGGAGGGAGGGGAACATTACCCCTTCTGATTCAGTTCCTTTCCACAGCTCTAACAGAGAGCCAGTGTTGGCCAGGTTTGCCTTTCAGGGCTTTCTGTGTAAAGTATTCCCACAGTGGACAGAAGTAGCCCTTTCAGTCATATATTTTAGGGGAAAAATTACCCTATTTGTGCTGCTGTATATCAGCTGGTTCTCATGGTCATCCTGCATAAGAAAAATGTGATGCAATTCCCAAACTATAGCATAATCATAATAGCAGTCATATTTTTATGCTGAATTAAAAATCTTTAACTCACATTACTGCAATCAAGCTTCGGTCAAACTACCTACTGGGCATAATGCAGGTTCTCCCATCCCTTGACTGTGCTTGACTGCTAATTTGAAATTTCTAATTGCATTCTTATGATCTTGCTTCCTGTCAGACTGACAGCTACACAACATGTAGGAGGAAAGCTAGATGGGAAGGCTAATTATGAACTAAGGCAGTCAGGAGGGAGAGAGAGAGGAGGATTATTTTATTTTTAAATCAATACTATATTTTCTCCTGCACCACCCCCAGTAGATCGTGTCTTAATGAGATTCAGTCCTAATCAATGCACATCTAGCCAAATTAAAGGTCAGATCCTGCCTGTCTAGGGCATGTAAATCATGGGAAAGTCTTTGAGATGCCTTCTCTTCCTTTCCTCCTTTTCCACAGAACAGCAAAGGACAGAAAACATAAGTTCCTTTACTAGAAGAGAGGAGAGTTTGCTTTTTTCCTAATTTCCTGCAATGAATATAATTCAAAGGGCCAGACGTGTTCCCTGTTCTGATTTTACTATGGTTTGCTGACTACCACTTTATTCTTTTCTAAGGAACTATTCCATATGTTTCTGCTCTTAGCCATGCTCCACGCATTGATCTTCCAACACGATTCAACACTACTCACGCTGCCTTCATATTTTCATATATTTTTGCATAACCTCCTATCCTGCCCCAGAGCATGAAACATATATTTAGCATCATGCTATAGAAGCAATGTTTTTGTGGGTCACAACTCATCCTTTGCTGTTTCTTAGACACTTTGAAAACATACACATACAAAAAAACAGTTACATCAACAGGCCCCAGGAATACCATATGTGGGAGCAGAGTTTACCCAGGTCAAGTTCTATGCCATGTAAATAGACCATCTGTTCTAGTGATACAATCCTTAAGAGAATAATACACATATTTTCCATGCAAACTGGGTTAATCTAAGAGAGAATCTAATGATACCTTACTTTAAGATCTATATTAGCCACAATATAGTAATATTTCATTAGGTTTTTTCCATTTTAAAATTTCAGGAATTTTGAGTTTAAAAGCAAAAAAAAAATCAATTACTAGTATATAGTACATTTCTGAATTTGAAATCTCTTGCTTTGTCTGCTTTCTTCACCTGTTCTATCATTGTACACCATAACCTGGTTGTATCAGGTTCATCATACTAGAAACCTGCACAATTGGTCCTGATGTTTATAATGAGGCTAGAATCAGAGGTGGAGAAAGGAATTGACAAATCATGAGACAGAGGAGTTTAAGAGCTCTCCCAGGCTAAGAATCTGTGTAGAGAATGTGATCAGAAGCAAGAGAGGTTTATAGCAAAAACCAAATGATAAGAGGGATAAGAAGGCAAAAGCAGAACAGCAGGTGCCAGAAATCACAGCTAAGCAGGCAAGAGACAGAACAAAGCAACAAGCCACAGTGGCACACAAAGTAGCCAAGAATAACCCACTGAAAGGACTCATAGCCTGCTAAGGCACACTAATTAGTGTCCCTGATCAATATTATACCCTTTCTGCTGGCTCTATCAGCATCTTAGTATCTCAGGTCAGCAGGAGTTTGAATAAAAACAGGTGGTCCACTGCAGAGCCCCATTACTGAACCTGTACCTAAAAAGGAGAACATTTTCATTACTGACATCTGTTATATAAATTCAATAATCTTTGCCCATTCCTTTTTAAGTCAGCAGTAATTGATATCAATAAGGGTAAGTTGGTATCCCAAGACAACAAGCTAAACCTAAAACAATATAAATCAGTTTGCTGATTTTGGTCATTCAGAAAGTAGCTCCTTAACCACTTTATATCAGAAGAGAATTAATCTAAATGAGCTGCAAATTTTTCCCTTCTGAATATTAAATGATAAGTAGATAATGGAAAATAATCCTACTACTATCAATAAAAAATAAGGACAGTGTAGATGTGGGTTTTCTTGAACTTTTACTAATGACACAGCTATTGATTACTGCTCAAGAGAGTGTGTTGGACTTGTTCACTAAAATTTTGGCTAAAGTTAAGATCAAGTTCAGGTCTCGCTCAGGAAATCCTGGAAATGTCATAGCAGATTAGCTGTGTATAGTGCACGTAGTTCCAAGCACGGGCTTCTATTTTTGTCTCCTTCATTTAACACCTCCATTTGTTCACACTTTACTTTTAGCTTCGTTGCCACCTTCTCATCTCCTGAGAACATTCAGCATCACAGTTTTGGTGGGACCGCAGGGATCAAGCAAGCCACAGAAATGAAAGGATGCTACTCCCCAGCCCGGTTTGCTTGATTCTCAGTTGTCCCTGGTTTCACCAGCCGGATAGCCATCTGCCCAGACAGGAGTTAATTTACTGGGATCTAAAAGTAGAAAGTAACCATCATTATTTCAGAGTTCTATTTAGAAACTGCAACTACAATGATAAGGGAGCATTACTCCAAACTGAGCAGCGTTACAGATCTCTTCTGAGCAGATGGGCTGCAAAACAGCAAACTTTGCATGGACCAGCTGCAGGCTTTCATAACGAATACAAGCTGCTGATAGCAGTCTAGACAGGCACAACAGCTAGAAAACACATTTCCATGATATAATAGCCTGTTGTAGAAATGAAGCTTGCTCCTTGGCATTCCTACTAAAAATTATGTTCTTATTAATAGAGCTGGATTGTTATACACTCCTCTGCCAGCTTGTGCTAGTTAACACAAAATAGATGTAAAATGCTACCAAGGTAACTAGCTAGGAATCAAACATCACAAACAGATTTTTCTTTTTTTTGCTTGTTTGTTTACCCAAAGGAAGATGCAGTTTTCTCAAAATCAAATTGTTAATGAGTAAAAAAGTCTGAGAAAATTCCAAATGTCATATGCTGATCAGTTAAACCCAAGAACATTTCATGTTTTTTAACTGGTGCAAAGTATTTAGTTTTGGAACATCAAAAATTTTAAGACTGAATTTTCTTATCACTGTTTGCCTTATGAAAACTGGGAGTCATTTGGGGTGTTTTCAGATTTTTTTTCTGTTGTTTTCTTTTATCCCATATGGCCAGCAGAAATTGTGTATCTCTCAGCAGCATGCTGTAGATCTCCGTCTGACAGAAATACAACTTCAGTACCATTTCATCAGAAATACAACTCTGGATGTATTAGAGAAGAGGAAAAGTAGAGATATCAGAAACATCAGCACAGACATTTTTCTTAGCAGTGTGACACTAAAAATGTAGCTTAATATTAGAACTGATTTCAAATGAAACCTAGCAGGACAGTTTATTTATTTTGATTCAGAGAACTATGAAATTATTAAAGGTATCTTAATGAAATGCTTTACTTCTTTTAAAGCAAATTTATTTAGAATTATAATTTCTAGGAAAAAAATAAAATTTTATAATTTTACAGAGAGTTGTGATGAAAACTAACCTTGAAGTTTCGTAGTCTCTGAATTTCACTGCATTCTTGCTACATCAGTCTGACTTACTTAGCAGATTTTTTTCACCCTCTGCAAATCTTGATGAGTCATGAATAACTTATAACTAAAGGGAGAACTTACAAGGAGTTTTTAGCTCTCTTACAAGTGATTTTTTTATTCAGAGGAAAAGTCAACAGAGATAACTCCTGTCCTGAATATTCTCCAGATCTTCCAGTGCGGAAAAGAGATGTCATGGCTGAAAGAAATCATGCCATGGGTTAATTGCTGTGTAGGAACATGGTTCCTCTTTTCTCCACCTCTAGATATATCCAGGTAGTATCTTAACTCCTGGTTTGTATTTATTTGGTGACATTTCAGTTAATTGAGTTAATTATCTAAGTAATGCAGAATAACTGAATTATAAATGCCACATACTGCATGTTTCTTGCGTGAAGAAACTCCTCTCACAGCTGCCCATGCCTTTGACTTCGTGCAGTGTGCTGATTGTGTCTTGTGGCTCCGAGTCATGCGGAGATTTTGATGTGCATGGCATGAGGTCAGGCATTTTGGCTAGCACTCCGCAGCACCTCACCCTGTGTGCTCTGTGCCCTCTCATGTCTGAGAGAGTTCCCAGAGTATCCAGACCAAAATGCACATGTATTGTCTAGCTTTGCTTTAAGCTAACATGGTATCTGTGTGTACTAGACATGCCACTCAGTAATAAAACTGATCTCTAGTCCAAAGACTATGAAATAAATGAAAAATCCAAGGCTTTGAATCAAAACTGCTTTTAAACTTCAGAAAATTAGACATTAATTTTAAGAGATAAGAGCTGGAAAGACCTGTATATATATTTAGTGATAACATATTGTCACAATAATGAACCAGTTAATTTAGCTTTTTGGCACAGTTTTCAGTCAGGTTTCAGACAGTTGTCTTAGGATATTCAGTATTAAAGAACACGTCATAAGTTTTTGTCCATTAAATCAAAAAAGGGAAATAATAAGCAAAAAACATTCCTGAAGTAGTAACATCACTAGAGTCTAGATTTCCTCCAGGTCCTATGATACTGAGCCTTAGGATATTTATAAAGTGGATTATACAAAAATATTCAAATTCTCTCTCCAGATATTTTTTCAAACTAGAAGGGAGAAAAGACTGCTGAGAAAAATATAGTGTGAAACACTGTTTTAATAATGCCAGATGAGAAGATTATTGTTGGGCAATCAAAAAGACTTTGCAATTTTGTAAAAAGAGGATAAAGAAAGGTGACCAAAACCTCCTCAAACTGCATTAAAAACAAATAACCCCCCCCCCATCTTAAAGCAAAACCTCATAAGTACTTCAGTCCTTTGTTCTCCTTTGTTCAGTAAGTGATAGCTCTAAACAATTTTGCTTTTAAGATTTTCTTATCGAGTGTCTTCTTTTTATTTTTGTGCATATACTATTGAACAGATATGTATGTGACTAACTCCATGGTTAACACAGGGGAAAAAAAAAAGAAAGTATCCTGATTAATAGAAATAAGAAGAGAAAAGTTCTAGTCTCTTTGGAAGGAAATTAACTGCTACAAAGATCACACAAACCGCTTTATATGTATATAACATGTTAGTGTCCTATTAACATAAATTAAAATTACTTGAGCTTTCTTCACTTTTTTTTTTTTTTTGCTTGCAGATGTTCTTCTATTCGGGCTAATCTAAAAATGATTCACTGTATGAACTCCACATTATTTTTATTGAGCTTTCCTGTAACAAAGCAAGTGTAGTCATCTGGTACTTCCTAGTTACATAACCAGCAATGAAGAGTTAATTGGGATATCAGCACTTACCATCATTCAGATTTGTATAGGCAAATCTAATAACTCAATGTCGTTAAATATGCTTCTGCAATGTTCTTGAGCATCAATCACAGAGAAAGAAAGGAGGGGAATATTACTCATTTTAATTTTTAAGAATGAACATAAATAATGCAATGAGAAGATTCCAGATGGAAACCATTACACTTTCCCTGCCTCTTCCCTCTCTCTTCTATATTGTTTTTGCATACCTAAATGGAGGAAACTGTCACAAAGAGGAAGTTTCTTACTTGTTTGGAAGCTTGTTGAAGTCAATGGAGAGACTCCACTCTGCCTCAGTGAATCAGCTGCTTACATGCTATGAGACTGATGTCTGACTTGCAGGAGTTTACATCGATGTACCTGTAAGGAAGGAAAAAAAGATTGTAAAGGAAAGGAGAATGAAAACCTGAACAGTGAATTTCCTAACCCCAATATGGGACTTTCAAAGCATTGCTTGGACTTTATCATTCTCTCAGTTGGATATACTATGATACTGTAGTCCTTTTCCCATTTTAGATGAAACAACTTTTAGTGAAAGAAGAGAGGCAGCAGGATTCAGGGGAAATATGACTTTCTCCTATTCTGATCTGAGCATCTGTGCTAAAAGCACAGGAATAAGCACAGCTGGCTCTCCAAGAAGGGCTTAAATGCCTTTGTTTCAAGGCATTCTGTATTTAAGTAACCCATAGATGCCTTGCTATTATCAAAGCATGGAAAAATGCCTGGGAGTTATGTGACAAACACAGTTAACCTGCCTGAAGTGAATTATTCCTAAAACTCAGTGTAACAATAAATGGTTTTTCAGTTGCTTTGTTTCCTAACAGATGTTGTTGTTTGAATTGTGTGTTTGACTCTACTTACTTTAATTAGGCGTAACTCTCCATCTGAGTCCCCCAGGTCAGTGTTTTATATCTAACATTTTGTCTGTCATATTGTTGCTTTTCAGCCACTGATGTACCACAGTCAGTTTATTCACATGCAATGCTCATTTGCCATAAACCAGCAATTCAGTTTCATTAACAGACCTTACCCCTGACAAACTAACAGCTGTGGCACTCCTAGTCCTCAAAGCACCTGTGACGGGGTTTCTACATGCCTGGAAATGATTGTACATGTTTTTCCTTTTTAGCACTATAAATACAGATCTGGCTGCCTGTGAGAGTAGTAGCACTGACACATGTATGAATTCACTTGTTTGTAGGACAAATGCACTGTTCTAGGAATGTTTTTATTGGAAATATGGTTAAGCGACTATACGTAACTACATATCTTCCCACTGTGAAAGATTGCCTTAAAACTTACAACTGAATATTTATTCATCAGTTTTGGTACCTTACAAACAAAAAAATGTTTTAATACGCACTGTTTCCTGATTGATTACATGGGATATCATTACAGAAGTGTTTGTGACAGAGTGACAGTAGAGTATATCAGAGGATATTTGGGTCACAACAACCCCATGTTGTGTCACAACAACCCCATGCAACGCTACAGGCTTGGGGAAAAGTGGACGTAAAGCTGCCCAGCAGAAAAGGACCTGGGGGTGTTGGTCGACAGCCGGCTGAATATGAGCCAGCAGTGTGCCCAGGTGGCCAAGAAGGCCAATAGCATCCTGGCTTCTATCAGAAATAGTGTGGCCAGCAGGACCAGGGAAGTGATTGTCCCCTTGTGCTCGGCACTGGTGAGGCTGCACCTTGAATACTGTGTTCAGTTTTGGGCCCCTCACTACAAGAAGGACATTGCGATGCTGGAGCATGTCCAAAGAGCAACGAAGTTGGTGAAGGGTCTAGAGCACAAGTCTTATGAGGAGCGGCTGAGGGAGCTGGGGTTGTTTAGTTTGGAGAAGAGGA
Organism: Theristicus caerulescens; assembly: GCA_020745775.1. NCBI lineage: Eukaryota > Metazoa > Chordata > Aves > Pelecaniformes > Threskiornithidae > Theristicus > Theristicus caerulescens. The sequence goes on along the minus strand of CM036559.1, from coordinate 119,092,641 downwards.
GGCTGAGGGGAGACCTTATTGCTCTCTACAGCTGCCTGAAAGGTGTCTGTAGTGAGGTGGGGGTTGGTCTCTTCTCCCAAGTAACAAGCGATAGGACGAGAGGAAATAGCCTTACGTTGCACCAGGGCAGGTTTAGGTTGGATATTAGGAAAAACTTCTTCACTGAAAGGGTAGTCAGGCACTGGAACAGGCTGTCCAGGGAAGTGGTTGAGTCTCCATCCCTGGAGGTATTTAAAAAACGGGTGGGTGTGGTGCTTAGGGACATGGTTTAGTGGTGGACTTGGCAGCGCTAGGTTAACGGTTGGACCTAATGATCTTAAAGTTCTTTTCCAACCTAAACGATTCTATGATTCTATGAGTCAAGCTGTTATGAGAACAGAAAGAGGGGTCTCAGCATCCTGGTCTTTTGGGGGCAGGCTAAAGACTAGGTGTCTACTTGAAAAGCCAGTGAGTAGAATGGTGTGGAAAAGGGAGGGACAAATCTGTGATTCAGGGAGTGAAGAGTATTAGCACTAGAAAGTCTCTTGTCTCAGAAAATATGGGAGAGAAGAGAAACAAGAGAAGAGTTTCTGGAATTTACCTAAGAAAGGAGTGATTTGGTATTTTTTGCCTGCTTTGCATTTAACTGATAAATACAGATGAGACAATATAGGTGACTTAAAATGTGTCTTTTGAGGTAGCAAATGACATTAGTGTGTTTACTATAATAATAAGAACTAGTCTTGCACCCAGAAAGGATGTGGAGAGCTCAGTAACTACTGAACTGAAGCTATTCTGGGGTCAGTGGATACTAGTTTGTGATATATCTTAGTTAATAACTTTGTAGTTCTGATGCCTGTCTGATGTTTAGTACAGGAAAGAAAAGTCAATATCCTTCATCAGCAATGATGTGAGTCACACTGTTTATTGGAGGAGTCAGTGCTGTGTGGGAGTGGGACCTAAATGAATGTTTATATGTGGAAAAACAATTTTGTTCTTCAAACCCGAAATATGTGCTCTTTCAGAAGAGTTAGAGGTGGCTTTTTAAAGTATTTTTGTTTTCTATACAAAGCTTCTATGAAACGACATTTATGTGTCAGAGATCATCAAATGGTACCATTTCATTGCAAACTCTTTTTTTTTCTTAACCATAAAAGCAAAGGCCTTTTAGATCAAAGTTTTTAAGAGACACTGTGACAGATAACAGAGAACAATCTTTCTCCCTAATGTTCTATATTTAAAGATACTCACTGTACAACTTCCTAGAAAGCTGAGATTTTTGGAGAAAACTGATTAGCTTGATAAGATCAGCTTCTAAAGTTATAAAGTTGATGTTATTAAGTTGATGTAAAATATGTAAACAAAATGAAGTATGCTGACAAGATGGTCACCTTCCTCACCACTCGTTTGTCCTCCACAAATATCCAAATCCTATATATCAAGCTGTCTGCTACAGCTAGGCACAGCTAGAATAACTACTTTTGGAAACAATAAATTAAGAATCACTACATGTTACATAAAACCTTGCTAATTTTACCTTTGTTTGACTATTCACACATTGTACAATAGTTTTACAACGTAAAAGAAAACTTCTGAAATCTTTATCTATATAGTGGAAGGGTTGTAATTACTATAGTTTGCAACCTCTCAGATTACTTTTGGTTAAAAAGTGAGAGAGTTGTTTGTTTTATCACTTGAATGAAAAACTAGTTCTTGAAGCAGATATACTTCTTGTATGCAAAGTATGGATGACTGAAATGAGACTCTTGAAGAAAGGGATTGTGTACAGATCTGTTCTACAGCTGGTCCATATATAGAATGAATTATAGATGAAGTTTAGGAAGACTCTGCATAAAAGATTTCCCCTCCATTGAGAAGCCAACATTCAGCATATGATGAAAAAATGAGAGAATAGGGTTTTGTTCAGCTTAGAGAAGGCTAAGAGGACGTGATGAAGTTACTGTCTTCAGCCTCCTAATGGTGACTATAGACATGACAGAAGCTCTTTTCAGAGATGACAGCAAAAGGGCAAAAGACAATGGGTGCATGTTGCAACAAGAGAAATTGTGATTAGATGTAAAGGAAAATACTGTTCATAGTGTGGGTGGCTGAGCATTGGAACAGCTCCCTTAGAAAAGTTGCAGAATCTCTATCATTAGAGAAACTTGGCACTGAAGTGGTTGTAACACTGAGAAACTTGCTCAAACTTTGAAGCTGGCCTTTCTCTGAGTGCAAGGGTTGGATCAGGTGATCTCCAGAGGTCCCTTTCAACCAAAATTATTATATGAATCTAAATTATTAGGTCAGGGGTGTCAGAGACAACTTTCACCAGGCAGGTTGCCAGTCCTCTCACTGCTAGAGAGGATTTACTGTTATTATCTGATTCAGCCAACAAGCCACACCTGATTCCTTACTCTTGCAACCCAGTGTGCAGCACTCTAGACTCTTAGGACACAGGACAACCTCTGGTTAGGCCAGGTTTTTCCATCCGAGGAACTTGACTGTGAACCAGGAACTGAAGAAACCACTATCACAGTCAAATCAGCACTTCTAGCCATGCTTATGGCACCTTTGACTATGGCTCCTGACATCAGCCCTGGCAGTGTTGTGCTGGCCATGTCTCATCTGCTGTGGGGTCAGTGGGGCCATGGGCTGGGGTGCTGGAGAGCAGCTGGGCAGGAAGCAGTGCATGCCACTGTTACTTACTGCACCAGTACCATGCTACAACCCCACCTCCTCCAGAGAGCACTACCCGTGTAAGCAGTGATTGTTCTGTTTCCAGAAGTCACCACAGATCACTTCTCCCTCTTTTTGCAGAGACTTCTTCACTGAATTCGCTTCTTGACTGAATGCATACTCATACAGCCCCTCTCCTTTTCTGCTAAGTTTTTCTGGTTATTTTCTAAAAAATATCTTTTTTCTGCTTCAGTTATTAAACTGAAGTATACTAACAGCCTAAAATCATTAATTTTGCCTCACATATTGCATTTGCAATCAAGGATTCTTTATCCAGCAAGCACCAAAACAAAATCTTTTGTTTCTTTTACTTTTCAGCATGGCTTTCTGTCAGGACATCTGATTGCTTAGGACTAGCAAGAGGTAGGAAATGCAAATGGTGAAAACGGTAATTTCCTGATATAACACTAACTTTTTTGGGTGTTCAATTCTCCAAGAAAAAAAAACAATTTCTTGAAATAAGAACATCATGATATATAATATATATGATTTTTAGGCAGAAACTATTCTCTGACTTCCAGAGAGATTGCATCGAGAAAACGTGAAAGCATCCTGTATCCTGGAAGGCTTCACATCAAGTTGAAATTTGTCTTTAGACACTGGAATTTGTTTTGCAGTATAGCTATAACTGTATCTATCCAGCTCTGTTTGGCATTCTGCTGCTGCACTAGTTGTTAAGTAATAGACATGCACAAGAATACTGTCTTGACATTTTAGCATTCACCATACAGTTAGTCTTAATTGTTCATGAGATTTATTCTGTCCTTGCAAACCTAATTTTCCCTGGCACCTTCTGGAGTTAGCACAGAGAAAAGTGCCTATTCTGACATCCTTGGGAGGAGCTTCTCTCTCCACTGATTACAGTAAGAGCTTGAGGAGATTATCCATCCTTGGGTAAACTTAGCCTTTACAAACACTTGCCTCCATTTATATTCACAAATTAAATTATTCACAGGCATTCCTTTAAAAAAAATGCCTACACATTTAATAACCTCTTGTGACACTGAATTACACTGACTCTGCTAAGCATAAGGACTTGGCCTGTACGTGGTTAGCACAGAATTTGCTTATGCATGAACTTGAGGTTCTTCGCAAATAGTGGGCATGGTCTGGACTGGATTAAAGAAATGTTTAGTTTGGAGATGTCCAGCAAGAGGCGTCAGGTCCTTGACTGGGACTGTGAAGGCCAAGTTCAATTTTCTGTCCCAGGCTTCCTGTGAAATAATGGCGAGACCCAGAATATAAAGTTACTTAGTTATCTATCATTCAAGTCTTGTAGTACTGAACTACTTAGGCTCCTAAGACTTATTTTCATTGATGGATCAGATACATAGAAGCTTATGTCCCATTAAATCAGGTTTTTTAAATATAGTTCGGAGAGCTCTATAAAATTTTGGGGCTAAAGATATCACTTCTTAAATATCAAAACAGTTAAATTATCTGATAAAATCCTGAGAAGATTATGCTAGCCCACTTAGTCATAGTATGAGGAATTTCCTGTTTCTGCTGATTAACGATGACTTACACTGTTAAGGATGGCAGTCTGAATTAGGACGAACATGCTAAGAAAAAAGAAAACTCTCAGAGTTTATCAGGAAGAGATATTTGGCTGTTCAGTTCTGTACAAAAACATTCACAACCTTGAAAACTGCTTATGGTTCCTATGGGGAACACTGTTTGCAGAGTTAGGTTTGTCTCTGGCCTATTGAGATGGAACTGACCTTAGTTGTGCAGTTAATATAGTGCGATTAATAAAACAAGAGAGAAAACAAATACAAGGAAAGGTAGGGAGGATCAGAGGCAATAAACAAGAAAAACAAGTGATAGAGTAGAAAGCAATAGAAGAGCTAGGGAGGAAGAAATGCCCAGTTTTGGAAGTGGGGTATCCTTCTCCAGTTCCTAAACATTTTTTTATAAAAATATTCAAGCAACAGTGCACACCTAAATTTTTCATAAATTTGTAACTATTTTATGCTGAGAGCATGCAGGGAGAAATCCAAACACTGCATAATGGCAAATCAGATAAAAACAACCACCTTGCAGTGAGGTTTCACCTTACTGTTAGAACTGCTGTACACATGTAACTGCTGGCAATAAAATGTCAAGAATGAGAGAGAAACTTGAAAGATCCTTGATTTGATTGAGAAAAAAGATGGGTTTTAAAAAAAGACAATGTTCCGCACTGTTATAGATCCTAATTATGAACAAACCAGACCTTGACTGAAAGCCGAGACTTTCATCTCCTGTTTGCAGAAGGCATGAGACTACATTTGTTTTGAGAGATGAGTTTGACACAGAAAGCTCAGCCTGGCTACCTTTGAGCTTGGCAGCATATGGTCTAAAACTCCACTAATGATGTGAAAGCTTGAACTTCCCATTTTATGAAAGTCTATGTTCCACCCTCGGAAGAGGCTTGCTTATCCAGACATCCTTGAACACCACTCAATACTGTTGCATGTTTCATGTCATTAACAGAGAGTGGTAGAATAAGTAAATTGAATTTTGAATAAAAGACAACTACTACTATATTGCTTGTGTAGGAGAGATGTAAGCATTCAAGTATATATAGTTTTTTTGGCCTCACATATCACTCTTCATTTGCTAGTCTTCCTCACATATCAACTTAAATATCCTTCCTTACATGCCTACTTAAATATCAAAGACAAATGTGATGAATAATAGACTAAAAAAAAAAAATCAACAAGTTCTGAATCTTAATCATTCCAATGCAAGCAGTACTGTTATAGTCAAGTATAAAGGCTGGGGTTATAAAAATCACAATTTTTTTTTGTTATTTCAAGCTAGCACTTCAATAATTATTTTTAACATCGCAACAGCACTTCATAAGGAAAGCCATGGTCTTATTCTGCGCCATGGTTAGGTTATTAAATAATTTTCTAGAGTAGCACTACTGATTCAAAAGGAAGCATACCATTAAAAGAATTAAAAATTGGCATAGCTTATTTTATAGTCTCTTTCAGTCCTTTGGAGCCTGCACAGGGACTTTGTGTGAGCTACGCTGTAATCTCCACGAGAGTCTCCTGGGTTTCTAACATACGGTAGCAATGTGACTCTGTCAAGTCAGTTTAGCCAAATCAAAAAATTTAAGATTGCCTCATTATCTAGCTAGAAAGGATTTAATAGTGATTGATTTCTGTCATAGTGGAATAATTAACCTTACCACTTACCATATGTAGTTATTCATTAAGAGTATCTCACACCAATTGCCAGAAATTATTAAGCTAAACCTCATGATACTTGTAAAGAAAGAATAATTATCCCTACTTTGCAGGTGGAGAAGCTGATTACATACATACACAAATACCTACACATGCTCACAAATACATTATATAAATGACGGTATAGATACAGCTATACATAAAGAGAGGCTTACATTTTCCTCATTGGTTATCTAATATTTGATATTAGGCCCATGCCTAAGTGTATAGTTTAATTTTCTGAGGTGCTGAAAATTTTTCATGTCATAATCCAATGAATATGGAGATGAAGCTTAAATACAAATCAGGAACAAATTACATCTGAGCAACTTCAGATATTCAAGTTTGTTTTAGAAAGCATGAGAAGATGTGTAAAAAAAGCACAAGAAAATTTAACATAACTCTGAATCAAATATTAGACCTCTTTATCTGAATATTGTAGTTGTGAGTATTAGTTTCTATATTTTTGATTATACATAGATTACAGTGAGAATTTGACACTGCCTATCTTTGAATTCTGTCACTTTTATATTGATTTTTATTTATTTTTGTTCATTAAAATATGACATATTTTATCTCATTAAAGGAAACTCTCTGGTAGCTAATTTAACACCTGTTGATTCGTACAGGTACACAGTGATGTATTACATTACCAGTAGAAGGCAGAGAAAAGGTGGAATTCATAACTGTGGTGCCCACTAACACTCTTTGTTTTCCAGGACCTGCTAGAGAGAGGGAGAAAAACCACACACCAACTCGGAAAATCCATGCCTAACTTAATAATAATGAACAGTCCTCATCCAGACTGCTACCTTTATAAGGCCTTTGTGTTTGAAAAACATAATCACTCAAAGTTACGCTTAACATGGCAGAGTTGCTAGTCACTGAGTGCTACTCTCCTAGTTTATATAGATATAACCAGGAGAAAGGCAGTGAATCAAACTTAACCCAATCTCCATTGGCTGTACATTTTAATCAGCTTTTAAAATGGCTATTTTTTTTTGGTTCTCAGCATTTGAGGGGGATACTTTGGTAAACTGAAGCAACAGATAAACAAAGAATAACCAGGGAAGTCCTGCTCAGGACAACCATGCAGATGACACGTTTCTAACAATAAAGAAGAGGTTTCAATTATCTTTTCAATATTTTTCAATATTTTTCTTCTCCTTAAATTTATTTATTCTCTCATCCAATTATTTGCATTAGACAGGTACAGTATACAAAATATGCCCCATTGTGGCAAGGTACATGTTGCATCTCATTATTTACTTAAAAATGCTTCAATCATTAGGAGGGCTCAAAAGCTGAAGACAAGGAACTTGTGAAGAAATTATGTCTTGAGAATATACCCATAAGGGGACGGTCTACTTGATTTAATATTTTAATGATGTAGTGTATCGAATAGGATAGAAATCTTACTGGATCTCAGGGCTTAAGCATTTGTTCAGGTTCTGTTTGAAATAGTGAGGTATAGTGTGAAAGCAAAATGCTATGATGGTTATAGACCATAAAACTGGAGATGTAAAGAAATGAAAATGGTCAAATATGGACATTCTTGCTTTTGCTGAGTAAATAGGAGCTTACTTGTCCTGCTGGGATTATTTGCAGAGTGCAGTTTCTCAGTAAATAGGTGTGAGAATCAGCTGTATTGTGAGTGAAAAAATGTCCTGAATGTGTCTGTGGAAACTAAATTGTACTTGTCCTGTCCAATCATTTCTTATAGGATAAAAAATAAATGTTGAAAAGGACCCTTTATTTTGTTTGTGGGCATTTTGGCACAAGCCATTGTAATATCTGATGAATAACAGGTACATTATGATCACTGATTTCCTTCTCCATAAGGTAATTAACAGTTCCATTAATAAGTAAGATGTCTGCTGTGTCTTCAAGGTGCTTAAAGTCAGAGCAGTGCCACACGGTCTCCTCCCAGCTAATTGATATCACACTCCCTTGTAAGACCTTGCTTCTTTTAGTGAACCACTCCTACCTTAGCAAAGGGATGGCTATGAGCAGGTGAGGACATTAACCTCTTCCACTGTCACAGATGGGTCTGGGTCTGTAGTGATGCAGCGAGTGCTGCAATCTGGGCTAACCTCTGCCTCAAGCAATAAGCATTAGACTATCAACATTAGGTTCAGGAGCAGGACTTCAGCGTACCTGAAATGGGAAAGCAGACTGAGTTCATGTTTGGGTTCAGGCTTGACTCAGTACTTATTTTATCAATACCTGTTTGTTCCCATCCTAAAACATTAGCTCTTTCTCTGCACTTGCAATAAAGTCAGTGTTACCCTGGTGATTTCAGAGAGAAAGAGCAAAGCCATCAGAGGAGAGAAATGGTCTCATTAATTGAGTCTGCTACCTCCTAGTCCTTGTGTCAATATGAATTCAGTGTTTTGTCAAGATTTTCTAAGGAGATTAATGATTTTGGCTGCCTAATTTAAGAAACCTTTAAAGCCTCTTGAACTTTAGGAAGTGAAAGTTATGTTCCATTAAAGTGCTTCAGGCTGACTATGTAAAAGCCAAAGCTCTGAGACACATCCACCCAAATATGCATGTATATACTTGCACATAGTCTTTGCTATAGTTGTGCATTTGGCAGAGCACGAGCTTGTTTATTCCCTTCTGCCCTTTGCTAAAATGGACAGTCAGAAATGCATATCTGCTCACAGCTGTAGCCTTTTTTTTTAAATTAACTATCTTCATTTTTATCCTGTAATAGAAAGATTCAAGAACCACTGCCCATGGTAAAACTAATGAATCAATAAACCACCTGCAGGATTTGATTTGAGAAAAAAAAATGCAGCAGTTCATATCAGCTCACATAATTTCACAGCTCTGGACATTTGTACCTTTTTCAGAATTTTCCCTTCATGAAAGTTTTCCAAGTTGAGAAAAAAGGTAGAATTCCAGAATTCAGCTTTGAGTTTTTTACTCGCTCTGAAAATTTATCCTGACTATAAAAGTTTAGGACCATTTCTGTTGTTTTTTTTTTTTTTTTCCCAAAAATAGATTTATGAAGAAATGAAGGTGTTTTAATTAAAAGCTCATATCAGAAAATTTGTTTTCATACTTGCTTTCCAAAGCACTAAATACATTTTGTGCTAGATGTTTGTATATGATTTCATATACATGAAATATATACATATTTCATATATTTTCATGATGTATTCTGATATGGCTGAAAAATAAGTTCTACACAATAATTTATCCTTATTATTAGAATTTTTATTAGTATTGTGCTAGTTGCAAACAGATCATTAAGTCTTCAAAATAATTTGAAATTACAATTTAAGTTCTCTATTGAGTTGTTTGCAGACAAAAATCTACCACTACTTTGGTTCAAGTATTTTTAATAAAAATAATCTTAATTTACAATTTCTGCTATTTTATTCTCATAAATAAGTGTCATAGGAAAATTATTCTATTTTCATTCTTCGAACACTTTATGTTTAATTCTAGGTTTGTGTTATGTCCAATTCATTGTGACAGAACTATTTATGTGCTGTTATCTAAGCACATAAATAAGTGCTTGCAGTCAAATGTCTCTGTAAATCAGTTAGATAAATATATTAATTAGTTGGAAGACAGTCCATAAGAGAGCAAAATCAATGGCATATGGAAGCTAACAAAGTATCAGCTTTCAGCCATATGACTGACTATGCAATTTGAAATTTTTCTCATTCACTACTTGAGTTTGGAGATGAACACTGTCTTTCTGTTAACGTGTCTCCATATAAATTTTAAATGCCTGAATAGCTATAGAACACAAAGCCTAAAGGGTATGAACCCAGTAAAATCAAAATGCATTTTAAAATATACTCATATTTTTTCACATACTCTCTCAGTTCTACTTATCACTCCCTGAATTTGGAGTTGCCATTGTGATAACATCCCAGTCACTGGGTTCAAGAGACTGACATAAAATGGAAACATGACTATGTCTGGAAGTCAGTATTTAAGCTTAGTTCTATGAACAATGTGAAGTTTAGGGCAGCTAAATGCAAGTTTATTCTAATACTATCATTCTTCTAATCTGATATTCCAGTGTTTGACTATGCATTATATGGTGGATAATTTCTGAGATGTCAGTGAGTCTTTTGATTTTTTTAAACTCTTTATTGATGACTTACTTTTAATCCATTTTGTTTCTCCTTCTCAACCTAATTTATTTCTTAATTGGCAATCACCTCCATTTCATGGCTTACACTGATGTCACAATGCCTTATTTCGACCATTGATTATACAATTGGTTTAACATTTCAACTGGCACATGCTTTTGAGATTGGAGTGGAACTCAGAGTCAACTGATCATCCATCAAGTTGCACCGTTATTGCCCTATAATATAGAATAACCTCAAAAGAATGAGATAAAATTCAGAATAATCTATGTGGAACATGCTGATGGGAGATTAATAGATAGGACTTCAGAGATACAGGCTCTGTCAGCGGAGAGGCTAAGAGGTTGGTTGTTTGAATGTGCTAGCTTGGCCAGAAAAAATATTTTTCTCTTGTAAAGGCAAATTTATTCAGAAAATCCCCAAACTTCCTGCTCATCCCACCTGTATCCAAGGCAAAAATGTAAATCTTGGGCAGGGAAACGAAACAAAAGAAAACCCAAACTTACTCTTTTCTGAAAACAAATGCTTTGTCCCTTTAAAGTAATCATGAATATAAGTGGTGAGAGCATGTGCTCTGCATCACTTTTTGCACTTGTGTCTTCAGCCTCCCAAACCTCTTTTTTTAATTTCTGTGACAAATGACTAGACAATACAAATCTAGGTCTTGTTCTCTTGTAAACCTTATACCTAGGAAACTGTCCTAGATCCTTCTGTTTATATATAGGTTGATTAACTTCTGTGGGCCTAAATTACCAACCTTTCTGCTTTGGTGTTTCCACTGAGAAAGGGAATGATGGTCCTCTGCCTCTGCTAAAGTGAGGATCTAGCTTTTGTCTCTCAGTGGCTTAGACATACCTTGGCTTCTGGTACTAACACTTTCCTATGGAGACAAAGAAATGGTGAGGTGGCCCCTATGGATGGATGCTTGGGCAGTGTCTGTTTATGCTATATTGTTTTAATGTACTAAAATGGAAGTTTTTATATATATATTTATGTGTGTATATATATATACTTATGTATATGTGTATGTATGTATTACGGACTGACAGGCCTGGTGATTTCTGCTAAAAAGTGATTGATTGTAGGATCAATATACAGACATCTGTTTGCTGAGAAATGTCTAAATTGCGAAAATATATTAGATTATCACAGTGAAAGAATAATTTTGACTAAATACTTTCTTCAATGATACCACACTGGGACCTTGCTGTAAGTGACTCATAAACCAAGAAAATGGTTGTGCAAGAATTATCCACTAATTTGTAATTGCTTTTCATGCTTTCAGACAGTGCTTTGTAGTACAATTCTCATATGGGTCATTTCAGCATATGCTTAATTTTAAGCATTAGCTCAAATCCAGTTATCAGTGGACTGTTTTGCTGAAGATGGCTAGATTTAAAAATTAAGCATGTGCCTTAGTACTTCATGGATGAATTCTGTAATCTTAGGAGACGCAAACCTCCCAAGAATTCAATTAAATGCCAATTAAACTTTGCTGAAAACTCAAACCTGTGTAAGCAGCTGGGGATCTGGACATAAGAAGAGTTGAACAAGACCTACCCAATTTGTTTTCCTCAGACAGTGTTCAGTATAGATTTGCTGTCAAAACTGTGAATACAAGTCTTGCTATTTAGATCCTTGTTTGGTGAGATTTTTTTTTATACTCTGCACGCCAAATCTAAAAGTTGCTTTTTTGTTAAACTATTATTAAATAGGAACAACACTCTAAGTGCCCTCTATACAAAAGCTGAAAGTAAGATTCAGAATGTCTGTTAACCAGGTGGGAATATATAAGGCTATCAAAATGCACCTATATTCCTCAAAGGCAGGAGAAAATTACCTGAATCCTGAGCTGGGTACTGAAGCCACATGTAGCTGGGACAAAGAGAAAAAGGAACCATTCTGGTTTTGGTCGTGTGGGCTGAAGCAATGTTTGGCATCCTCCACGTGGTGCTACTGCCTGTATCTAATCTGGATCTGTTGTGTCCTCCTCAATCACACCAGTCACAATTGTTACTTGACAGGCAACCACGGCGCAGTCTAATCATTCCACATGAAGCACTGTCAAATACTTTATGCATTGTCACATGAAAAGTGTCTTTGTTCAAGATATTTCTGTTGCCAGTTGAGCTCTTCTGCTCAATACCTCTGGCAGGGCTGTGTGAATGGACGAACAGCTCCATAAGGTATTTGTCACAAGCAGAGTTTGCTGGGAACCTTTTGTGAAATTGTTTTCTTAGGATGAAACTTTTGGAAGAATGAGTAGGCTTCAGTGCAGCTTTTGAGAAGTTTTCTTAGGTACAAGATGGACAAGATGGACAAGAGACATGAAAGGAAATAGCAGACCATGGGAACACAGTGTCTTTAACTTGGTTCTTCCACACCATAGACAAATACTTAATTGTTACTTAACACATGTAACTATTTCTTATTTGGAGTCTTAGAAGGTGCGAGGGGTTAAACTTGGCCTCTCTGTATCTAAAGTGGGGTTAGTCATGAAGCTTTGATGATTTCTAATTTTCTCTCCCTCTCTCTCACTCCCAAAATCTCTTCCCCACACACACCCCAGATTAACTTTAAGAAAGCATCAAAAAAATTTCAGTGAAGAAATGAAAACATTTTTGGCATTTCATAAAATAGGAAAAATATTTCCTGTTCCTTCTTTGCAATTCTGGCCTCAACACTGTTTCCTCTTGTGACTCCTGCCAAGCTTCCTTGTCTCTGACTCCCCAAGCATAAAGTAATGATCAAAAAAATGGTGGTTTTTTTTCATAGGGGAGATGTAATGATAGGCAAGATAACTTGCCAGCCTTTTGAGACAGTCAGAGATTGCATGGCTGTAGTATAAGAGAAGCAAGTATTTATTTAGAGCTCAGTGCATGGTTTGGATGACGTATGGTAAGTAAGGTAAAGGTCATACAGTGAGTGATGAGCGTAAGAGGATATAAAGAAAAAGTGAGCAGCTGGTCATTCCCTATGTCCTATCCACCCCATTTGTTGAATGAAGCAAGGCCTTGTGGAAAAAGGGGAAAAAACCCCCAACAACTGCACCAGCATGTTTTTGAACAGAGGCAAAAATATACTTTGTTCATTTTAAAAAATTTGCAACATAAAAAAATGGTGTTTTCTGTGATGACTGTCTTAATTCTGTGAAGAAGCAAAATAAATGTTTTCTGTGCCTTTTAAACACTATTCATCCACCCCAGTGGTGAAACTTCCCTCTAAAAAAGCTAATGCTTTGCCCACTCCAGTCAAAAGGAGAGGCGTATAATGAGCAGGTCTTACAGACAGAAGCTCCTTGGGCTCAGCTCTCCCTCTTGCTCTGCCCATGTTATCAGATCCTGGAAGTCACAGCACAAGACTTTGTTCATAATATGAACTCACTTTTCAACAGAGTGGCTGTGATTTTCTGATACTTTTGTCCCATGTGCAAAATATGGCTGAAAATGTAGTGTTGCCCAATAAAGGGCAAAGTTTAAATAGTTTGCCTTTCAACTGGAGATAAATACATCAGCCAAAAGAACCCATTTCTGTAGCCTAAGGGCCAGTTTTCAGTATTCAGTTATTAGTCATCTTGGAACTCAACAAAGAGACTGCACAGATCTCTTGTAGCTACAAAGGTTGTTTCGTAGCTTTCTCTGCAATTACTGTAGCTTTAGCCTCGATCCCCACAGCAATTAACACATTAGCTCATTTTGACCATTTTTAGTTGGTTGTTTCTTCAGAGTCTTTGAATCAGTCTCAGCAAACCCTGATTGACAGGTGGTTACACCTTTATAAGAATGTTATAATTTGGCCTTCTGTCTCTGCAGGTTTAGCTCCTTTATCATTCTTAGCTCTGTGCACATCTGGCTTTTCCACTTTTCCAGCTTTCATGCTCTGCTGAGTTGGTGGCTCTGTCTAGATCATCCTTTTGATCATATGCCTCACAGAGCCAATAGACATACATTTCCACTGGTGATTCACTCTGTGCATGTCTGATTTCATGCATTTTATGGCTGTTCTATTCAGAAGACTGCAGTGATGATTGCCATGTTAATGTTCTCATCCAGATAGTAATACAGCAGGTGACTACTGGTAATTAATCATCAAAACCTTTATTCTTTTTACAACAGAGGAGCTTTTTAACACTGTGCAAGAGTCATAACCTGCAAAGCCCACAAGCGTTGGGAGAATCTGACAGAAATAGCTAAGCTTTTACAGAAAATGGTGTCAAATGTTGAAACTCTGATCCTAAGAACGTATAGGATCCAAGTGTGCGTGCATGTATGCACGTGTTAATTGCAGTAAAGCCATTTCTTCCTACCACAAGTTTTATAGATGTAATTCCCATTAAAAATACAGAAAATGTCATGTCATATCCCCCAATGTAACAGTGGTGTGTTCATTTTGATAACCCTTACTCTCCCTTGCAGATAAATTACAGTCTTTCAGCTGCATAAATACATGTTTTCTATTGGAAGAACTGTGTACAAGCAGCCATTTTTTTCATCTGCATCTTTAGAGGCCATTAATGCCCATTCAACCAACCTTTCATAGCACTTAATAAGAATATTAATGACACACAGCTCACAGTAATGTCAAGCAGTCAATGTTTGGACATTAGCTAATATTTTCCATTACACACTGTGTGATTAATTTACTATGACTGTAGTTAGAAGAATGAGCAGAACAATGTCACATTTACAAATTTATTTTGAACTTTAAGTAGTACAAAACATATTTAAAATGGCATTGTGCTATGAGTGAAATGATTATGACTGTGTGTTATGGTCAATAGAGACATCTAGAATAGCCCTTTACTGTGTCTTCCAATCATCATATTGGTCAATTAACATTGGCAAAGGAGTCTGAAAGTCTACAGCATCTAAGGAGCTTCCAGAGAATCCAGCATTAGAAAATGTGCAGGGTAGCTGCTTCACATATCTATTTGCTTGTTTGCTAGATGTACGAAAAAAATGTCTTTCTGGAATACTGCAGAAATATTTTCCTGGTTTTAGCAGTGTTGGATATTTTCCTGGTAAGACAACGAGAGGTTTCAGTCTTTAAAAACAAAACAAACCAAAAGAATAAAATAAACAAAAAAGTATTGTAATTGCTAGAAGAACATGTTTGTGGTGATTATATAGCACTTGTATGCTGCTATTCAAATAGGTATTGATATATGCTTGCAAGCTATTTTTTTATCACCTGAAACATATTGTTTGGAATGCACAATCTATTTATTTTTTAACTAAAGTAGATGAGCTTTTTGTTTATTTGCATTTCTCTGCTATATTAGAAAAGATAAGTATGTTATCGTACGAAATACATAATATTGCCTTTGTCCCACTTCTCCCAGGTTTTGTAGGACTGTTTTTTGTTACTCTTAGGATTGGGAAATTGTGGGCACAAAAAATATTCATGGGAAAACTTCTTGCTCAGGGAGCACATTTCTCAGTTTGCCTTGGAGAGGACTGTAATCAGAAAGAAACCCACAGTTTTTAGATTTTTGGACAACCATTTGATCCTAACAGGTGCTGAGCATCTTGTGGTATGGATAGGATTGGAAGCCCAGCTCTTAAGACTCTTACTTTGCCTTTGTGTGTGTGTACGTGTGATGGTGGGTTTTGTTTTTCTTTGCTTTGGTTTTAAGGATAACCAGCTTCATTTGAGTTTTCTGTGAGAATATTTCCATGGGGAATTTCCACAGGGAAACTTGGTAGAAGTATGTAAGTACCAAAGACTGGTGATAGGCAGCTACTGAGGTTTTCAAAAGTGCCAAAGCATCTAAATATATTGGAAAATCACACTATGATGCCTGTCTGTATTGTAAACCACTTATATACTTTTAAAGCTAATCTTTAGCCTCCATGTGTGAGATTAATCTCACCTAACTTGAAACATCCTTCTTTAATATGGATGTGTTTGTCTGAGCTAGCAGCATGGTGACTCTTTATAGTCAGGGAAGAGAAACAGCCACTTGCAGGACACGACTCATCTCATCATGAGTTAGAAATCTCTAATAGTTCAAATGAATTGAGCCCTAAAAATGCCTATTTGTCTCCACTCTCTAGAAGGATTCTAGGGTGACAGTCTGAGATATCCCTGACTATATTACTGACCTATAAATTCAGATAGCTAAATGTCTGAACTACCTTGTTTTGGATCAATTTCTTAGAGCCAAATAGCTTAAGCAAGTTATGTCCAAACCTACTGTCAAGACAAAATTCAGGTGTGAATCTCTCCCCTCTGTGTCTGCATTTCTCTGGCTGGAAAATGAGTTGATTCATTCCAGATTTCAGTGAGAGCATGGAGCAGGACATAGGGTATAGACACATATAGGATCATGGGTTACAATGTGAATTCAAAGTAAATGTGCATCACTTCTGTGCTTCAGTCCTAATCGGTGAACTAGATATCATAACTTATTGCCTATTGTCAGGGGTAGTATGGAAATGTGCTAGTGGTTGTGATTCATGTACTACAGAAAGAAGGGCTTATCCTTAAGGAGTCAGAATAAGGCCCCGGGAGTCTGCTGACATTATGTAGAATTGTGCCCTGAACATACCAGTGGTTTTTTATGATGTTTTCACTATATAGCTTGGAAAAGTAAGAATTCAGATTTCTAGTGGTCCTTTTTTCTGACTTCTATGTCCAATAACCCTTCTCTGAAATAGGGAAAAGGTGGCTTTCAATGCATGAGATGCTGAATTGTTTTCCCCCACCCTACTTTTTAATGAGTGATATTTTATTTGCCAATTACCTTAGGCATCGAGCTGGGACTGTGATGAGTCTTTTCGCATCCTTATTTTCTCAAAGACAATTTTGTAAGTAAAATTAGACAGCATCAGTAGCTAATTGATAGAAATACGATGTTCTTCAAAGTTTTGTGTAACATAGAACAGAGGATTTGTTTGAAAGAACAAAATGTGATAGGGTAGTTATTTTTTGTACATTTTTATTGAGTGTTGTGAAAATATCTGCTGACCTCTTTGCCAAAAAGATGAGTGATGAATTTGTCAGTCCCATTAGACATCCTGATCTTGGGCCATTTAGTACTAATGCAGTTGTCAGGAAGAATCTGTTACAAGCTCTGATGTTGTTCCAAAGTACTCCTCTAGCTAAAGAAGCAAATATACAGATGGTTACTAAAAGAATGAGGAGGGGGAAGGGGAAAGTAGAAGAGGACAATGCATATCCAAAAGCACAGAAAAATAAGTGAGGTCTTAGAGCTGCAGAAATCTACTCTGTACCAATGTCTTAAGACATCACCTTAAGACAAATTCCAAGCACAAGCATCCGGCTCTGCTTATTATCTTCCCTGAACATAAGCTGTGCATTCTGTGTTTGAAAGCATTAAAAGCAAGGTTCAAATCTGCAGAAAAGTGGCCTTACAATTTATGGGTGATTAATGGCATAAAAAGAAAAGCCTTGTTATTTCTCATTCTCTCAGCCCTTCTGAACTGCTGACATCTTTTTATATATCTTTCCAAAAGCTTTTACTTTCAGCTCACACCTTAGCTACTATGTACAGACCATGCAATTTCTTGTACCCACAGTGCAAAGAACTAGTGCTTGTGTTACTGTCATTGAAGATACCGCCTCAAATCTCCTTCATAATTAGCTCCATCTAAAACAGAGATTTTGCTGAGCCACCTATCTTCCAGTAGTGCTACATGATCAGCAACATGGTGGCAAGAGGTATAGTCAGCAACACCAGTTCCTACTCTTTGCTAGGATGTCTTCTAGTATGAAGTGATCAGTTTATGGTATTGAAACAGTTGGAAGAGCCCAGTCTATAACAATGCATCAACAAGGTGCATTATTGTCTTGCTCCTACATTATTTCAAATATGCCTTGTCAGCTGTTTCCTCTATTTAGAGGAATCCTGCTCAAATCTACAATGATCTGTAGATTCTGGCCAAATTTCTAATCCTCTACCTTATCTTTACTCTTCCCAGTCTTTCTGGGCCCATCAATACTTTTACCTCAACACTCTGCCCTTTCTGGACTTTCATGACATTGCCTTCCCTGGTTTTCCTTTTTTCCTTCCGGAGAGGACATTTTTATGTCTCCCAGGTTATTGATCTTTCCTCTAAAACCTACCCCGCTATCTCTGTTTTCCACATACAGTAATTCCATTCCTTATTGCTACGTTCTCAATTTAAGTTTTTTCCTTTGTTTCTTTCTCATCTCCTGTTATCCAAACTGTGATAATATTCTGCTATTTCTTTTTGTCTTGATATCTTTCTATTCACAACTATTTTACTTGTCTCAGCTCAAATCAGGTCAAGATTTGATTTCTGCAGTCTCAGTCTTGCAAACTCTCACAATTTCATGACAAGTCTTGCGCTATTTAATGTTTTACTTAAAGCTTCAGTTCCTGAAGGCAACTGAGAACAAGAAACTCTAAGCTTTTATCAAAATTACTAAAAGCTTAGCCTTCAGGATTACACAAAAAGCCTGAACACACAAAGGAGCATATTAAGGACTCCGATACAAAAAAGGCAAATAAAACCCCAGGCTTTCCCTCTTTTAACATTTTACCCCTATTTCCATTATCAAGCAAACTAGCCTCACATTTGAGAAAATAGGAGAATTCCTTTCTTAGCAATATTTCCACATCAAAGTTAGAGATATACTTACCTGTGAAAAAAACAGAAGATAGTAAAAGTTCGCACTAATATGAAGAACTCTTTGCAGCTACTATCACTATAAAAATAAACCGTGACAATAAAATGCGGTTCTTTTCATATGGATCAGAGACCATAGTGAGTATGAAACAGCTTACTGTAAAATCAAATTAAGATTATTCTTCTTAAATGGGGATGAGCATCTTGATGACACAGGGTAATTATATTGAAGTGTGTGAAGCTGCTCAGCAAGCCACCCCTGGCTCCATGTAGCAACTTGGGAAAAATATGTGGACATTGCCAGGCAGCAAAGAAGTTAATGGTATTTCTGCAGATTTTTAAGAGCTGTGTAAGCTGGAATCCACTTGTGTCTTTAACTTTATTGATCCTACAATCTTGTGAACACTGCTACATATTTTCTTCTGCCAGTAGATGGTGATATTTATATTAACTATTTAGGTAAACTGGAAAATATATACAATTATTTAATTTGGTATACATTCCTTATATCCCTGATATGTTTTAACAACATCAGCTGATTTCAAGTACTTTTGGAGTTTATGTGTTTAAGTGTAATGTATTGTACAAACATATAATTGCACAGCTGACTTTGACATCATTGTGCCCACTTTATTGCTCACATCATCATGGTTTGAGCCAGCAGCATTTAACTGGTTTATATATTTGGACTGGATGAATATTCCTCAGGGCTGTGTGTGAAACTGAAAGGAAAAAACAGAATTTTGAGAGGCTCCATTTTCTGTACCACAGACAGTTGCAAATGAAAGCTAACTCCTCACTTATTCAGTAGAATTAGTCAAGTTTTCTTTCCTGAAACAATGCCTGTCTGTTTACTGCTAATGAAACTCTAAAAGCATTCTTAAAAGTATTGCAGTTAGAGTTCAAGGATAATTTAGAGTAAATTAATGTATTTTTTAAATTAAATTGCCCTTGGTCAACCCTAGCACTTTCCAAAGACAAACTATACATAATTTGCTTCAATACTTGCAAGCCTATCATAGAGTATTTCAAAATTTATGATGGCAGATTTGTTTTCTCCATTAATTACATCACAAAGATTCTATTGTGAGGTGGTATATTTGGTAAAGTGTTAGAACTTTTCAATACGCTAAAAAAATCCCACATGTATAAGCCATCATTTAACAAGATATTTTAGTACATATCTCAATTTTAGCATATATGTCTCACTGACTTCAGGGGAATTGTCCACATGATAACAGTTTAGCACATGCTTGTGTTCCTTATTTGACTATGATTTGGGATTAAGATAGAATTCAGTAGGTCTGTCATTTTAGGTTTTGTTCCTTACTAGCTAGATGACAGTGGTAGATACGAAATAGACTGCAGTAATTTGAGTTTCCCAAGATACATCAGCATTGCAAGAATGCAACCCTCCAGGCTTTTGACTAAAATTTAAGCCTGGAACCTTTTTGGAAGTAAGAATAACAAAATTCAGAGCATGAGAAATAATTATCTCGGGTATTAGTTCCCTAAAAAATGTGACAGGAGAGAAAACAACAACAAAACCCTACTTTAATTTCTATCTCACTAGTCTGTATTTTGCTTAAATGTAAAATGGGAATTAAATATCCAGTTTCCACAAACTTCTCTTTATCACATGGTGTCCATTTTGTTGAAATACACAGTATTCATGAAAAAATGCAATGCATAAACCTTATTTTTTATATTTTTACATAGTTACATATAGTATACATAAAAACATACTGATGCTGCATTCAATTCTATGAAAATTTAATTGTTGTAAATAAGCAAAAAGCACAAACTGTGGATTTACTTTGACATCAGATTTGGGTTAAAAATATTTATAATAGAATTAAATAGGTCTCCAAAGCCTTTGCTTTAGAATTTTTCTGGAATTCCCTTTCTTTAAGATGAATCCGTACACTGGACTCAAGCAAGCCCATGAAGCTGGGACTCCATTGGAAAGAAATCCATCATTGTAGAAAAAAAGTAACCAATCTTTTATGCAGATCTGTTTAATCACGCAATAAAGAATAGAGAGCCTCAAATAATGAATTTAAATAATATAATGTCTGAAGGATTAAGAAGTTTTTGCTTACCCTAATTTCCTTCCAACTAACAAGCACCTCCAGTTTTCCCTCATGGAATCATCAAGTTAGAAATATAAAACAGCAGGTTAGTACTAAAAAAGATGATAAAATGCACTAGGTGGAAACAGTGAATTGCTTCCATATATATTTATCTTTCCAGATGGGCTTCATTGAAAATATTAGTCATCTAAAATGTGTGCATATAACATACAGTAGTCATCTGGTTGTGGGATAGAGATGGGCTCCTATTCTTTGCCATTTAGTTTAGGATAAGAGCTCCTTATCTCCCCATTGATTGCAAGTGCTGAAGTCACTCATATTATCTTGGGATACGCTAAGGACAGTATTTGTAAGAGCATCCTTACTGACCAACAAACAGCATCTGCACAGCAATTCTCTGATCGACTATAATTTGGTGCATGCAAAAAGGATTACTACAGTATAGAGCACAGTTCATTGCTGCCAAAACTAATTTTCTTAGATCAGTTTCAGTTTGAGATCATAAGTTACCAATGATCCATAACTCCTACCAGCTTCATATTGATTTGAATTGGTACTTAACATAGCTAGCTTAGTAACTTGGGAGACTAAAATAATCTCAGGACCTCAACAGCTGGAGCCATAAGAAAAACAATAGGATAAGGCATCAAATAACAGGCCCTTGAAAGCAAATGTGTTGCTTGGTTGAGCTTATTGTTAGAGGAAGAAGGAAACTGTGGAAAGGGTGAGGAAAAAAATACTGATGTGTCCAATTAGCTGGGAAGGGAACATTGATTATGATATGGAAAGGAGGTAAGATGGTCATGGGAAAAGTGTTGGAAGAGAAGCAGGGTCTTTTGCTCAATATACCTCACAGAGTTATAATTTCTTTTTTTGAAGAGCAGTAAGAAGAACTTGTAAGATCTTGTGACTTGTGAATAACTGGGAACTTTGGGTGACATGCAAGAGGGCAAAACTATCTTAGATTTTCCCTCCAGGCACAGAAAGAAACTTTAGTTTGGAGAAGGATGTAAACAGGCACCTGTCAAGCAGATCTAAGAGAGAAGTGTACTTCAGGATAATCCAGACTCAATTAGCAAAGCTGTAGAGACAAGGGGGAACTCAAGACTGTGGGAAGCCCTAGCAGCTCTTTCAATTGTTTTGAATCACAATTTTAAGCACAGAAAGAAAAGTTTTGAGCAGAAGTGAATGAGTTGATGGTCAGCTGAAGAGGGTTTATTAGACTCAGTAAATCATCCCAAGAATTTAAATGCTAAAAACATGCATTCATTCTAGCCTGGTTTGGGAGGAAGCTGGACAAATGAAACAATCCTAACTCAGCAGGTTACGGAGTTAGTGAAATAAGGAGGCTGAAGATACAGCTGAAATACAATAAGCAAAGATTCCACATGCTAAGGTCTATAGTATGTTGTTTATTTTTAAGAGTTTCATTTTTAGTTATTCAATAATTCTAAATTTGAGAAAAACAGTAAACATACTTTACAATGTTTATTAAAATCAAAGAGTTCTAATAACATGAAAGTGCACCATCATACCTGAATCTTGACTGAAACTTATGAAATAGCTCTGATTCTCTCTTACAGTTGTTGATGGCTCTGAGGTTTTGCTAAACATACAATAATGGGCATAATAATACTGATTAAGTGTTAAATGTGTGGCAAATCATCTGCAGTTAACAATTGTGATTATTCATATTCATAGATGAGATAGTGATTTCACGTTAAAGGATATATGAAGAGAGCAAGTGAAGTAAAACAGATTGAATATCAGTAATTGAGGTGATAATCTATTTGGAGACCAGTGATGACTGAGAAGGAAAGCTTCAAATAACTGGCTGAATCTTGATTTCTTATGTAGGCCCAGTGAAGGACTGCAGTTTAGATTGTCCAATTTATTGATTAGGACAAGAATGAAGTCTTAAAGATAGAAGGCTTAAAAGGCAGAAGAAGACAGATAATTTCATAAAGAGGATTTTTTTCTTTGTATTTTGTAGGAAGCTTCCTGTAAATTTTGCATCATAAGTACTCTTGGTTTTTTGTGTATCAGGAATATCAAGTGAAAGGTCATAAAGAACCACTTTCTCTGTGAGGATAATTGGAGAAATTTGGGGTTGAATCAAAGAACTGTAGCCATCAGAGAACTCTTTGAGACTTTTTTTTTAATGTAAGTTCATAACATATGCAAAGTATTCAAATGACTTTTTTTTTTCTATAATGTTATGTATACTCACACAGCACTGAGATGTACTAATGGAGGTTGGGATCCTGTTTTATCAGAAGATTCACAGTGAATTAATATTACTCCCTGCCCTGGAGAACTTAAATTCAAATTAGGTAAGATAAATACTAATGAGAATGCAAAGTAATAAGGCATCTCTTTAAAGTTCCTGAGAAATTTTGCCCATGACTCGCTGGCATTTCTTTGGAGAGGATCTAGGTCTCTAGCCTCCCACTTAGATTTGTTGCTTACTCTATGGTCACGTAACTATATTTTTCACAATCATCTGTTTTTATTTATAATTCTATTATTATTATCATAATGCAGGACCTTTCCTCAACATGTTAAAAGCAGTACCTGGCTGTCATTTTTTAAAATTAACCTGAGCAAAGTGGAAGATGTATCAGTTCCATGTTTGAATGCCTTCCTCTAATTTGAAAGCACCTGCTTTATTTCTTCTTCCATTAAAGATTCCTGTATGAAAAGATGTACAGGTGTCTTCCTGGATCACCCCTCTCCCATTCCTAATGAGGATTTCTGGCCACTGGCATTAGTAATAGCAATATTTATTTTTCATTCTAAATGCAATCTTTATGTGACTTTGCATTATAGACACAATAAAAGTGTATCTTAAACACTAAGGTAGTTATATGTTAATTTTAGCAGAAATTATTACATGGTATAACTTATGCAAAATAAATCCGTAAAATAATTTTACAGGCATAGCTTCCCAACTATTAATGTCAAAGTAAACAAAACTCTGAGCTTAATATTGTTAAATATAATCTACATAATTTGTTTTTCTCAGTGTGAAAATGGTGAAATAATACTTTGTATCACAATTTAGGTCTTTTGAAAATCACCCTTATGTTTTAGAAAATACAGGCTAAAATAAATGGTGTTTGAATTATTTTCAAACTTGTGTTTCTATGTTTTACTTTTATATAATATGGGACACTGAGCAGGCCCAAATTGCAGTAATTTCTGAGATACCAGTCAGTGTTAGTATTATCTTGTGTGGGATGCTGTGACCATACATGTCAAATGGCAGTTTTGCACAGATAAATTGTACAGGAAAAAGAAAAGCAGGAGGGGAATATTATCATCCTATTTCACAGAAAAACAAAACAAAATCTTAAAATAGAATTAATCTCTTACCTCTTTGTACCTATAATGTAGGTATACATATAAAGATTGTTATTATTGGCTATTTTCATTCTTAATAGAAAGAAACTGACTATAGATATGTGAAAGGCATGATTCAGACCTCCATATTTAATGATGTTCTACATTACAATGAGGTAAATTGCTTATTAAAAGTGCCTGTTCACCTCTGTTAACTGTAGTCCAAGGCTAAGGGAAGGGTTTCTACATCTGGTCAGATGAAATCCACCATTATCTTAGGTCATATCTTATCTGAGGTCATATGAGAAAACTGGCAGATGAGAAAACAGAACACCCATGTCTTTTAATTTCTAGCCCAATATTCCCACTGAAGGGCCTCCTTTTCCAGAAAGGAGATTGCTAAGGACTGCTCCTCATGAATCAGAAAATGTACTCATTTAGATGTATGATATTAGGTAAACCGTTAAACACACAGCTTTAAGGTTTTGAGCTCACAGGGAGATCCTGTTGACTTGGACTGCCTTTTGTATCTCCTGGTGCTGCAGAGGGTAACAGGTCCTGGAAGAGACCATCTTGTGGTAAGGATGTCTTGAAGAGAGGTACAATAAGGTGAATGATTTACATACAAAGGGTGCCAACTGCTAGCTCTAAGTACCCAGGTAAAGGGCTTTCATAAATAATTTCCTCAAAACACTGATTACAGTCTATTTTTCCTTATGTTATGTATCAGTTTCTCTGCTATGATAACCACCATGTTGATTTTGAGCACTGCTATATATTAATTGGTAGCTTTATCACCATAAGCTTTTTTACGATTCACATCTAAGTAACATAGATTATAAAAACTAAAGCATATAAAAATATTTTTAAAACACACTAAAACATTTTACAAATATCCAGACTTAACACATCTTAATATAAACGAATTTTTCATCTCACAATGTAAATACATTCTGGCTTTCATGCTCTGTTCCTGTGACTCAGTATTTCTCTTCCTGAAAAGGAATTTGTATGTGTGTGTGTGTGTGTGTGTGTGTGTGTGTATATATATATATGTATATATCATCTTACATGTATAGTGAATAAAGTACAGTACTAAAAGAGGGATATACAGAAATAGATAAGAGAAGGATCACTCAAAAGATCACCAGAGATGACTAAAAAGAATCAAGACAGTGGTATAATTTAAATTTATGTTTTAAAATTAAAAAAATTTATAATAATAGTAAAAATGTTTTGAATTCTACTCAACTTCATATTTCTTGCTGATTTCATATCTGAAAGCTCAAATAAAGTAAAAGGCATTGTTCTGGAAGCATTTCCTGACAAATAAGAAGCAGCAAGAATTAGAAGTGTTTGGTAAAACCTCACCTACTTTCATTTTATGTTGTTTTTTTTAAAAAAAAAGCTGTACATGTGAAATCTGAATAAGTCCTGGAAATTGTTGACCATAGCAATCCATCTGAATGTTCAGAATTTACACTAATATATTAATCAGATAATCACAGGAGTGATATCTATGAGATAATCACAGATTATCTCAGACTGGATCAGAAAAGCATTATTGTTACCTGTAGTACAGTTCCAAGTAGTGATATTACATATAGTGATAGCTATATTCACTTAGCATGCCTTAAAAATACGCTGCTTTATTCTTCACCATCTATATTGCTGGACTTCTTGGAAGTGACATGGCATAAATGCCTGTACATACTTTGATATGATTATATGCTAAAATTGCTTATGAGATTATTAAAATATTTCAATGATGATACAAAACCAGATATCCCTGAATCTACATGTCCTTTAAATATGGCTTAGTTTCTAGTGTTAAAACTAATACATTAGTTAGATTAACTTCCTGTCCAATTTTTCATCACATCCCCATTAAAAGTGAAGTGGTTTCATTATATAATGATGGAAAATGTCAAGAAATCTGAATAGGATTCTGACAGTTATGGCAAAGTTGCACTATGAGAAGCACGGAAACATGATGAAGTGAGTAGCACAAGATAAATACTTTTTGGAATAAGACTGAACTAGAAAAGTGTTTTCATCATAATAATTGAAAGGACTGAATGAGCATCAGTATAGACACTAGCACTCTGTATTCAACCACACTACACACTATCTCCTTTGCTGCAAGGAATTCTTTACTTAGTGTGTTAAACTCTACAGCTCTATAATTTAGCTACAGGTTTGAATAGTGATGCTGTAGTCTGCAGAGCATGTGGCACTCTTCAGAGGCACCATGATTCTTCCCTCTCCATGGCACTTGGAAGCAAAGGTCTGGAGTTTTCACCCTGTCACTTCAGGCATGGGAGAAGATAACAAGATGCAGCATAAAATATTCTAATGGCAACACCTGTAGCATATGTTTCCAACTATTTTGATATCTGTAATACAAGAAAATATCCCAAGCATGGCAACAGCATGACCAGGTAACCAAGGTCAGTCTTTAAGGGTGAAGCGTGTAATAGGGACACGTACCCTTTGGGCTACAGTCACTGGAGGACACTATTAAATTGTCACTAGAGGTCAGTACGAGCCCATAGAATTTTCTGGATCCAGTAATTTCTCCTGGAGATGGCTGTGGTACCCTTGCAAGCCATAGGTGTGGATGCATTACTCCTTCAGTACAGAGTTCCTGTAAAAACTCCCCTCTGTGAATGGGATGGGGGCTTCAAAATATTTGATTTAGGTCCTATAAGGAAACTGGAATTCACCAGAACTCTTTGTTTTTTTCTGCTCTTTGTGCTGCTTCATTATGTACTTTCTTTATCCTCAGCATTTTATTCAGACTCCTTTCCTTATGCAGTTCTTTCCTTCAGCAATTTTTCTGTCTTTTCTCTTTCTTAGAGCAAGTAGAGAGGTCTCCTAATTACATTTCATCTCCTTCCCTCCTTTCCACAGCAGTTTCTTATTCTTAATTGAAGTTCACATAAATATTTGTTATTACTTGTTTTACAAACTCCTTCATTTGTTCATTGTTATAGACGTAAGATGAATCAAGTCTAGGAGCAGAAAAAATATCTTGAACTTGTAGGAGTTTGGGGAGGGGGGTGGTTTTGGTTGGGCAGGGGTGGAGGTTTTTTTCTGGTAGAAAGCTGTCTTCCAGCAGAAAATGGTGTACAGGGATGGCAACTATGATCTATAGTTCGCAATCCCAGGTTTGCTATCGACCAACTCTACTACCTCAGGCAGGCTTTTAACCTTTCTGATCTTCACTCTTTCCACCTTTAAGATGTGAATATCAACCCCTACCTTGGAGAAGTGCTACTGAGATCTCCAGAGAAAAATATCTAAAACAGTATAGTAGTTTGAAAAGATTCACTTAACTAAGCCATGTTCAACTAACCCTGCATACAGATTTTCATTTTTAGTTCAATAAGTGAAAGTAAAGATCAGAAGAGATTATTAAACATCACAGTTTATGCATACACACCTGTATTTATATGTAAATTTTATAAGCATGATGTTATATTTTTGCTATATTTAGTCTTTCTGCAAGGGAATTATTTAATTATCATACTCAATAGTTGCAGTGGTACTGACTTCCAGATGTCATATATTTTTCTGTCCCAATGTCAGTACTCGTGACAGTTGTAGCATTTAAATTGGTTATTCTGATTTTTGTGTGTGAATATACTTACTGAAAAAATAAGGAATAAGTTTAGTTGAAAAAGAAAGAATTCATGTGATATTATTCATTTCCTAAAAGTTCATAGCAAATACTAATTCAAATATTCCAAGTATTTTCTGGTATATTTCACAAGTGAAAGTAAGAGGAAAAATATTAAATTTATAGAAGAAAACATAAAAATCCCTATAACACACCAATAAAAACAGGCAGATGTCAACATTGTGTTTCAATTATTCTGACTGCAAGTAATAAGGCAGAAGTGATAGAGTAACTTGAACACTGGGTATAAAGGCATTTAGGCAACCTCTTTCCTTCATACTGGGGCATATTTCTGAGTAGCTCAACATGTAGTGTATGTTTTTAAAATTAAAAAGAAAATGGAAAAATGAACCCTAACAATACAGAATGTCAGGACTAGAGTAAGACAGACTAGTCTTGTAGAAGAAGTCAATTTGCAGGTGGGTGAGAGGCTATCTTGGAGAGAAACCAGAGAAAATGGTTGCACGATTGAAAGATGTAAGGATGCCAGTAGCAACACTGATATAAATCCTCAGCATCAATAACATGCAAGAGTAAAGAAGTAAGACATGTCACATTCGTTTATGTAAAAGCTGAAGCAAACATGTTCTTGGTATCACAGAACTATGAAAAGAGGTATTTAAAAATAAGTAAAAATACCTCAAATGTGGTTATTATCTACTGTTTTATAACTATAGAGGAAACAATAGAATGTTCATTCACTTAACATATTTTAACCATTCAAGGAAAATAAACAGGTATAAGGATTGTCATCGTGAAAATAATAGAAGCAGGACTGAAAAGGTTTGTTGGATATAAATTAGGGCAGCATTAAGTTAGTTTTTCTGATTAAGCCACAAATGCAGAATCTTGTAGTATGCAGGTAGCACTGTCTACACTGAGCATGTGATGTGGTTTGGCTTAACTTCAGGGTCAAAATCATGGACATTAGTAATGTTTGTTTTTTCCGCTATTATATACAAGCCAGATAGAATGTGCTTCCATTTCTGAAATAGAAGAGCATTACTGATGAAAGAAATGTGCAAATCCAACTTCTGATATTGTTTTGTATGGTGAAACTCTCTAAGGAATATTTACTTGTCTAGTAGTTTTATTATTTAATAGCCTTGTCATATTTAGTCTCCCCAAGTGGCAATTTTTTGTATGGAAATACAAACTAGGATTGTAATACTCTTCTTTTTTAATAGACCTCTCAGCAAAAATCAATATTTCCATTTCCTCTTTTCATTCCTGACAACCATTCCTCAGGGTATTAAAATTCCTACACTAACTTTTTATTGTAGTCTCATTTTGGTAGCTGAAGCCCTCTTCAATGGATTAATATCTGTAGATTACCTAAAATCATTCTCAGTACTAGTAATATTTAACGTACTTCATATTTTAACTTCACACAAATAGGCACTACTCCTTTATGACTAGAAAGATATATGCCGTTGCATGGCAAAAAGGATTATAGAAAATTTGTAATAAATATATCAGACAGAAGCTAAACAAGGTGCTACTGACTTGATTTTTAGAGAGGTCTTTCCACAGTAGACTTCCCTTACTATCTTTTTTGTTTGGGGGTGGCGTTGTTGGTTATTTGTTTGTTTGGGGGTGGGTTTTTAAGTGTTTATTGTTTCTTTGTATTTTGCTCATAAATAGAATTTTACACTGTTTTGTTAATTTGAAGTTGGGTACTTGATGATCAAATCCAAATTTTCATATTGAGGGTGTCAGGATTCTGTGTCAGGATCCATCTGAGATATTTTAGGTAATGCTATCTGAACAATTCCTGTAGCTCCACAGTGCTGGCTTTCTGTAACAGCTATGCAGGACTGGAATTTTGTTAGCAAAAAATCAATAGGTGCAATTTGCAAAGAAAAGTTAACTTTGGACTTTGGTATATCTAGATAGCAGAAACTAAGGTCTTCTGCTCACACAGTGATAAACTTTTCTTTTTTTTTTTTCCTTGATAAATCTTCATGAACCTGAACATAACTTGGCCTCAAGGTATTTAGGGAGTTATCTAGGAATGCAGAGCTGTATTTTAGATTTGGAATATTTGACATCTTAGTGGAATCAGAGTATTTTCATTAAATTTGTTTTCTTATTTTCATGTAGTATTATAACTAGTTGTATCCATTATTTATCCTGCAGTCTGCTGCTTTAACCCTCGATTCAGCAAAGCATTGAAGTATATGCATAAATATGATTGACTTCATTGAAATCAATCCTGATATCATAATTTACTCTGGGACCTGATCTATTTCTTTAATTTGCTCCTTCGATTCACTGTGCCTGTATGAAACATTTTCTCCAAACCATGCTGTTACAAGTGTTAATGAGAAATGGATGGCCCATGACATTATTTACAGTATGAAATAGTTTAGAGTTTAGATAACTTGGTTTTCAGAATATCTTATTTTTCTCTTTGATCTGGCTGATAAGGATCAATACTTTTTACTAATCTTCACCGTCATCTAAGTATTTATTTGTTCCTGTGCAGGCAGTCTATCAATCAAATACTTAATACTGAGCGTGATCTAAACCTATCCCTCCCCAAAAAAACCATCCAAGCTTGGTTTACATTTTTAAACCCAGTAGCTGCTTTACATCATGCTAATAAAAAATTTTGGAACAATTGTTGAATGGCACAAGGTTTTGCTAAATAGCCAGATTCTGTTCATACTAGGATTTCTGGAAACTTCCTTTAAAGTCTGTACTTGACATGTGGTAGTAGATTAGATCAAACTTGGCTCTGAGCTGGTGTGGGAACTCTTATGTCTCTGTTTAAACCCCGCAAAGCATCCAGGGATTTGGCTAGAAATCTGAGAACTGGGAGATCTGTGCAAGGTCACTAAAGGCCAGAGTAATAATACACAATTTAGAGCCAACTTTTTATATTAAAAAAGCTCTGCTGTTGTCTAATCCCCGAGTTGTCCAAGATTGGTACTTCTGTCTGCATGTTACCTCTATCAGTGATGTCCCCAGGTGCCTCTATTGTGGCTACGCCCACAGCCACAGAAATTGTCTCCATAAAGCTGGTAGATCCTGCGTGTTAAATATTAGTCCTTCCCTATTCCTGATGAGACCTTACTTTGTAGATGTGAGTTTCTGAAGAAAATGGGAATAGGTATATCTTCCTCATTCCTTTAACCATATGATTATATTCTCACTGGAGTTCATCAAAATTCAAATCCCTACCCTCATCTGAACTGAAAGCTCCCTGATTTGAATCCAGTCTCCCATGATAGTCCCTCAGCCACTGTCAGGTATTCTGACAGTGCCTCAAGGCTTCTGAATTTCGTCCATTTATGTACAATGTCAAGGCAATGGTGGCATTGTCTTCTCAGAAATTGAGTCTCAGTATATAATCAGTGAATGCTATTCTTTCCTTAACTGTTCATGCTGACTTGCTTGATGGTTTTTGTGAATCTCTCTCTCAGCTCCTAAATCTTATAAAATCCTCTACAAGGATGTTTGGCGTGTAAGGCTGGAATACGACTTCTTTCAAATGGGCAAGATATGTGTTTAATCTCACTTCAGTCTCACTGTGTCTTAGTTCCACAATGGAATTAACAGTATTCTTTCAGAGATATATTAGAGATTATAAGGTGCTAGAATACTACAGTGGTGAAGCCATATAAGTTTCTTAATCAGATAGAATCATAAAATCATAGAATCATAGAATAGTTTGGGTTGATGTGGTGGGTTGACCCTGGCTGGATGCCAGGTGTCCATCAAAGCCGCTCTATCACTCCCCCTCCTCAGCTGGACAGGGGAGAGAAAATATAATGAAAAGCTCATTGGTCAAGAAAAGGACAGGGAGAGATCATTCACCAGTTACCATCACAGGCAAAACGGACTTGACTTGGAGAAAATTATTTTATTACCAGTCAAATCAGAGTAGGATAATGAGAAATAAAAACTAAATCTTAAAACACCTTCTCCCCACCCCTCTCTTCTTCCCGGGCTTAACTTCACTCCCGATTTCTCTACCTCCCTCCCCACCAGCAGCGCAGGGGGACAGGGAATGGGAATTGCGGTCAGTTCATCACACGCTGTTTCTGCCACTCCCTCCTCAGGGGAAGACTCCTCACACTCTTCCCCTGCTCCAGCGTGGGGTCCCTCCCACAGGAGGCAGTCCTCCATGAACTTCTCCATCGTGAGTGCTTCCCATGGGCTGCAGTTCTTCAGGAACAGACTGCTCCAGCATGGGTCCCCTGCGGGGTCACAAGTCCTACCAGCAAACCTGCTCCAGCCTAGGCTCCTCTGTCCATGGGTCCACAGATCCTGCCAGGAGCCTGCTCCAGCACGGGTTTCCCACAGGGTCACAGCCTCCTTTCGGTATCCACCTGCTCCAGCATGGGGTCCTCCAAGGGCTGCAGGTGGATATCTGCTCCACCGTTAACCTCCACGGGCTGCAGTGGACAGCCTGCCTCACCATGGTCTTCACCATGGGCTGTAGGGGAATCTCTGTTCTGGCGCCTGGAGCACCTCCTCCCCCTCCTTCTTCACTGACTTTGGTGTCTGCAGAGTGTTATGTCCGGGTCTGATTGTCAGGCTCAGGGAAGGTTCATAATGATCCCAAGGGCGAAATTAAGACAAAAACGAGGTCATATGCCACCAATCAGACGTTTTATTGGGTAAATATAAAAGAGTAAAGCAATAGGAAAGGCAGAAAATATTAGGAGGAAATTAAGCAAGCATTCAGAGAGATAAGCAAAGGATAGTCACCACCATGGGTCCAGCAGCATCCCATTGGTCCTCAGTCTTCAATTCTTTGGTGGTGGATGGCCACACTCAGGTTTCGTTGTGCCGTCTTTTATCCGGTGTTGGAGAGGGAGTTTGCCCTCTCAGTTCGGTTTGGTAACCCAGGGCAACATCACGTATGCCACACATGCACATCTAATCACACAATATGTATTGTTGGTGGACAAGTGGCCTGGTCCGGATACCAGTTGGTGTCCTGTTTTTGGTGGTGCCTGATAAGCCAAAGAACGGCCTGTTGCTTCAGCAAGTTTGCACAAATTTCCTTGCAAGCTGGTGGCATTTGTTAAGTCAAAGAATGGTCTGCCCTCGGGTCTTCTCAGACAAAAGAGTGGTCTGCTGTCTGGTCTTATCAGATAAACACACACAAGCAAGCTTTGAGACAAGTGTTCTTAACACTTCAGTTTCTTACACAGAGTTGTTCCTCTCGCATATTCTCACTCCTCTCCCACAGCTGCTGCACATCATTTTTTCACCCTTTCTGAAATGTGTTATCACAGAAGCACTACCACCATCACTGGTGGGCTCAGCCTTGGCCAGCAGGAGGTCCATCTTGGAGGTGGCTGACATTGGCTCTATCTGACGTAGGGGAATCTTCTAGCAGCTTTTCACAGAAGCCACCTCTGTAGCCCCCCCACTACCAAAACCTTGCCAATACAGTTGGAAGGGACCTTTAAAGGTCATCTAGTCCAACGTCCCTGCAATAAGCAGGGACATCAACTAGATCAGGTTGCTCAGAGCCCTGTGCAACCTGACCCTGAATGTTTCCAGGGATGGGGCACCTGCCACCTCTCTGGGTAACCCGTTCCAGTGTTTCATCACCCTCATTGTAAAAAATTTCTTCCTTATATGTAGTCTAAATATATCCTTTTTTAGTTTAAAACCGTTACCCCTTGTCCTATCGCAACAGGGCCTGCTAAAAAGTTTGTCCCTATCTTTTTTATAAGCCTTTTTTAAGTACTGAAAGGCTGCAATAAGGTCTCCCTGGAGCCTTCTCTTCTCCAGGCTGAACAACCCCAACTCAGCCTTTCTTCAGAGGAGGGGTGTTCCAGCCCTCTGATCATACTCAGGGCCCTCCTCTGGACCTGCTTTAACAGGTCCATGTCTTTTCTGTGCCAAGGGCTCCAGAGCTGGATGCAGTACTCCAGGTGGGGTCTCACAAGAGCAGAGTAGAGGGGCAGAATCACCTCCCTCGACCTGCTGGCCACACTTCTTTCTATGCAGCCCAGGATACGGTTGGCTTTATGGCCTGCGAGAGCACACTGCATGCTCATGTCCAGCTTTTCATCCACCAGTACCCCCAAGTCCTTCTCCGCAGGGCTGCTCTCAGTCCCTTCATCCCCCAGCCTGTACTGATACCAGGGATTGCCCCAGCCTGGGTGAAGGACCTTGCACTTGGACTTGTTGAACCTCATGACGTTTACACAGCCCCACTTCTCAAGCTTTTCCAGTTTCCTCTGGAGGGCATCCCGTCCCTCGGGCATGTCAACTGCACCCCTCAGCTTGGTGTTGTCTGCAAACTTGCTGAGGGTGCACTCAATCCCACTATGGCATTGATGAAGATATTAAACAGTACTGGTCCCAATACGGACCCCTGAGGGACACCACTCATCACTGATCTCCATCTGGACATTGAGCTATTGACCACTACCCTCTGGATGCAACCACCCAACCAATTCATCATCCATCAAACAGTCCACCCATCAAATCCACATCTCTTCAATTTAGAGAGAAGGATGTTGTGGGGGATCGTGTCAAAGGCCTTATAGCAAGTCCTTTGTCCTATTTGAAGTATATACGATTCAGGCAACTGCTTAAAATTGAGGCTGAATTGTACCCACAGCTGTTAAACATCACACAGGTTACACCATTTACTTCTTGGTTTGGCAGGATATACACCTAAATTTAAGTCTTAATGAGTTAGATTAAATCTCTTTGGTGCTTAGGCACATTCTTGACTTCTTTACTGAGTAAAGACTTAAAACTGAACAACAAACAAGCTAAGTACAGCCAGCAGAATCATTGGACTGTTGTTCCATAAGACTGGAAAGCTGACTTTGGCATGAAGACCTGTTTGCTTAATTAAATCCCTTAATAAGTAGACCTTCTTTATGACTTTTACATAACTAACAAGCTTAAGTACTACAGATTATTTTTCTTCAATATTATTGAGTAATTAACATTTAATTCTAATCAAATCCCATAATTTCCTATTACGATTAGCACAGAGACCCCGTTCCAGAATGCTCGGAGCAAACTGTCTTCCTTTGCTAAACAGGTACTGCAGAGCAGTAAAGCTGCCCCAGAAGAGTTCTCTGTGTATTCAATTAAAACACAAAGTTGCTGCCTAATTTACACAAGTGGATGTGTTTCATATTGAATAAATGGGTTTGGGTTGGATTAGTACCTATTTCAACATTTGTATTAAAATACAGAAGGACTAAGTGGAGCTGGGGATGTAATTCCTCTCTCTTCCCCTTTCCTGACAGTTTAAGGTAGACCCAAAACATAGTATGTATACATAACAATAACTACATGTAGCATAAAATATCACACACACAAAAATAAGCAGAAGGTCTGTTTCTTTTTCATCCGCAGTCTTTCATGTTAAAAATGTAGATAACTTTTTTAAAAACCTAATTTTATACAACTATTGTATAAAATATAACATAAACAGATACTTCTGTTTTCACTGAAAGCAACATCTACACTTCTTTTTAATTGATAAAGTGATTAAATGGGCCCTAAGTAATTGGAAACTAATGGATGTTTAAAAGAGTATTTATACTGACTCAGCAGGAATTGAACAAGATCTTATTCTTCTTATATCTTTCAGTTTTTGTGCAGAACTGATGGCACTTCGGTATTTCTGATATCCTGATAAGTGTTTTGTAAGCTTGGATAAATGTAAACTAGCCAAGCATTCAATGAGCAGTAGAGAGGATTGCTTGAAAAGGTCTGGGGCATGAATGCCTGGAAGCTCTGGGTCTGCAGAACTAGAGGAAGTCCTCCCACCAAGTGTGAAACCAAAATATTGAAAGCTTCAACCTAGTTCTTCTTATGAGTTCCTGAAGTATGAAAATGTGTCTGCCAATGGCAATGTCCCACAGCTGCTGTGGTAGCATCTCCAGAGCAGCTGGCTCTAGAGCATATTGCATTTCTTGCCACGTAGAGGTAAACTTTGAAGCCACCAGAAACAGAGATTCAAGATAGATCCAAGTTCTTATTTCCAAAGCAGGAAATCCAGGTGCTCTGAGGAAACCACGAATCTTGAAGCTTCCAGATTCATAGGGGGAATTTCTGGCAGGAGCCAAAGGGATTTGTGTCTGGGGACAGCTGTCAGGGCAGGTCTGTTGGAAAGCCTTGCCCCATTGATTTTGGAGCTGCAATTAATGGTTAAGGAATTGACACATGTGGCAATGGCACAGCACAGCTGTGCTGTCTGGAGGTTATATTTTGTTTCAGAAATGTTTTCCTCCATTTTTTCTTGTTAGTGAGCCTGGGCACAGGGGAAAGGTGTGAGATACACACAGGGGCCCATCTGCCCCATTAGCCACGTATGCTGCTTGTCACAGCACCCTTACAGTGCTGCAGAGCTCCCAGAACAGATATGACCGCTCCTGCCTCAGCAATGTGTTTATACAACAGTGCTGATGATACTCTACAAGAACTCGTTAGCAAATACTTAATTAGAGTCCTCTTCTTTGCCTAACCATCCTGTTTCTTTTTTTCTTTTTTTCCCCTGACATTACCTCATCTGTTTTCTAAGCAGTTGTTCTTGATATCTCTTTTATTTCCATTGCAAATTCTTTGAGACAGGCATTAGTCATTCAGAATGTTTTGTAAAATGATGTGTACACTTACACTTCTATCTAAGCAAAAAACAATAAAAGCAACATCTTGAAAGATTTACTGAACAAAGCAATAACATAAGAACATTTTCTTCAAAGAGGATAAAATAGTTAACAGCAAAATTCTCATTTAATCTTACTAGATCATGGGATAATTCCCATAACTGTGAGATTACTGACACCACTGTGTATATTGTTGTTTTAATTGTTTGCTAATTAGCAGTTCATGGAGCAGACCAAATTGCTGCTTGGCATGCTGCACTGTGGCACAGCTTTGGCTCCCCCTATCTCCTACACCCCATCTGTTCTTCCCCTCTCTCCTTCCATTAGCTGTGAGCAGGGGACTGTGGTTGCTCATGGACTCAGATGAGAAAGCAGATTTTCCCCAGAAGAAATCTGACTCGGCCATTCTGGAAATTTAAAGCATAATAGAAGAAGGCGGTTTTTTTGTCTTCCCTAAAATAATATTGCACTAAAATGCACAGGAAGCTCAACATGAGTGAACAGTGCGCTGCTGCAGCCAAAAAGGCCAATAGGATGCTGGGTTGCATCAAAAAGGGCATCACCAGCAGAGATAAAATCCCACTCTACTCAGCAGTTGTCAGGCCACACCTGGAATACTGGGTACAGTTCTGGTCCCCGTTATACAAGAGAGATGTGGACGGGCTGGAGGGCGTCCGGAGAAGGGCCACCAAGAGGATCAAGGGTCTGGGAAGCCTGCTGTATGAGGATAGGCTGAGAGAGCTGGGTTTGTTCAGCCTTGAGAAAAAGAGGCTGAGAGGTGATCTCATCACCATGTACCAGTACTTAAAGGGGAGCTACAAAGGAGATGGAGACTCCCTTTTTACAAGGAGTCACCTGGTGAGGACAAGGGGTAACGGGTGCAAGTTACTCCCAGGGAGATTCTGATTGGACACAAGAGGTAAATTCTTCACAATGAGAACAGTCAACCATTGGAATAATCTCCCCAGGGAAGTGGTTGACTCTGCTACGCTGAACACGTTTAAGACTCAGCTGGACATGGCGCTGGGCCATCTCATCTAGATTGTGCTAGAAAGGTTGGACCAGATGATCCTCGAGGTCCCTTCCAACCTGGTATTCTATGATTCTATGATTCTATGAAAATAATAACAATAAAAAACCCTCTACTCCCCACTTCCAAAGCTGCAGACCAGAGAAATGATCAAAGGAGTAACATCGGGGGGGGGGGGAGAAAAAATGAATATGAAAACATCTGAATAATAGGTTTCAAAGTAAGAAACTAGTTTTCTTTGCTGTTTCTATAGCCACGAAGCAGTATGCACATGAGCAAAAGTAAAAATGACAAAATGCAAGAAGCAGCAACTTCTCTGAATAAACATGAAAGATCACTGCCATGAAACAGGTCCCTGCTCCCATTTCACGTCATCTAACTCATTGTTTGAAATTGAAGCATTTTATTTTGAGCTCAGATGTCCAATTATTATTCTTCAAAATCATACCAAAATCTGGCATAAATAGTGTGCATTGTGTCTTATGCCTGACCTGAAGTCTACTTTTATTTCAAAGCTGTAAATAACATGGCCTGTCAGAGGTGGAGGCATGAGTTTCAGTCTTCAAAATTGTTTTAAAAATTCTCCCCATTACTTGCTATGAAATTAATGTGAATATTGTGTCCTGTTCTTCACCATGGTTTGGAAGTTCTAGACTTGAATGTATTCAACAAAGGGAATGACATATTGATATGCCAGAAAATAGTTTATATCAATACGTAGTAGCTAAACAAGGATGCAATGCCAGCACCACTTTCTATTTCTTATATATTCCTTTACATCTTGGTTGTGCTTGGCACAAAAAATGGAAGTCTCCGTCTTTTAGCTAATGGATGATTTTTTATTTTTTAACTTCCCCAAGCATCCAAATTAAAAATAATAGTTATTATTACAATGGTTAATGCCACAGTTAGCTGATTGCCATCAAAAGCAAAAAGAGCAGGAGATCAGAAACAGTGGGATCTAATTCCTTTGTAGATATGGCAGCAATTTGTGGTGTTCATCCCTCTGTAACTGCGCTGCTTTCTGCTCTTCGTAAGCCTTGAGATGTCACATCAAAAACTAAGCACATCTCTGCTTAAGAGGTTAAGTAGAAAATGGGCATGAGGAATGCTTTTTTTCCAGCACCTTGAATTCTTCAGGCCTAACTAGCTAGCCACGACAAGTTGTGTTCCTCAAATGAATTGACTTTCAGAGTTATTTCAAGGAAACAGAACATAGCAACGTTAGCACTTCTCCTTTTACAACTGCGTTATAATTCAGTAGTGTGAATTGCACATTTATTTCTGTCCTGCCACCTATCTCAGGCAGAACTTGAGGCTTATGATCACAGCTGCATATGTACAGATGCTAAACACCTCTAAAATGGTACCTTGTACAGCTGCAATTTTAAGATCATACTTTGTATTGCCGTAATTTTTCTAGACCTTGGTATGAGATGAAATTATCAGACAAATACACAAATCACAATGTCCAACTACAGGTTCTAAAATACTTCCTAGTTAATTTTTTCACACCTTTCAGTTTGATTCTTATGTCTTTCAGGAGCAGCAATGTTTGGGTTCTGGCCATACGTTTGCACCCGTCGTGACTACTGGCAGCACTGTAGCTGTTATTTCTCCTTGATATTGCAAAGCTGTTATCTTTTCATTTCTGGTGATGAAACTGTATAATGAAATGTGTAAAAAGTATCTAATTCAAGTCAATGGTCTTTTCATTAGCCTGACATGAATCTTCTGTTTTGTAAGGGTCATAAAGAGCTGTAGAGAGACATGCGGTCACCTCCTGCCTTTGTACAGTGAGCCTCTCAGCAAGAGGCATTGCTCTTATGAGCCATGGGAGACTCAGGTGAGGCTCATCTCTGCAAGGCAAGGTAGCATAATGTCTCAAGAATATAACGACAATAATTCTGGGTGTCTCTGGGCTCCTGGACATGGAAGAAAGCAAGGTGAACTTTTCAGAAAGTCCATTAGATGTGGAATACAATTATTGGATTGTTATGCTGTAATATTACCAGAAAAATTGTAAAGTTGCTTAATAGTGGCTCTACTGTTCTCCATTATCTCATTATTATTCAATCAAGTCATACCATGGGATCAAAACAAACACTTGGTTACAGGTATGAAACAGTGTAGCTGACACATATCAAAAGGAGGACTTTAGCATTTCATTGTGTTGTTGACTTTGGGGGATTCATGTTTTCTTAAACTAAAATATACTTTAAGGTCCTCCAGAGACAGTCAAGTGGCTGTGACACCGTCAGTAATAAATTCAGGCTGCTGAATGACAAATGCATAACTTGGGAAGATTTGTTCTTTTTGTTAGGGGGCAGAGGGTTGTTTTAGTTTGGATTATAATTTTTTTGAGAATGCCTGCAGTTTGTCAGGAAACTGAAAATATATTAGCAGACACTGCACTTAAAAGATATTTTAGTATTCTCTGAGCACCAGCACAGACATTCTGCACTCACTGTAACTGATCCTTAGGTATTCTGCTTTCCTCTCCGGTCGTGCGTAACTGTCTTGACAATAGTTGCTACCTATCTCCTGCAGCATTTGCCTCATGCCACTTTCCCACATTCAGAATCAGGTTTTATATTTAACTTTTGCTGCAGAGATAGAGCCATTCTTTCTGAGAGATTATCTCTTCCTAGACAAAGACAGAGCAAAGGCATCCATGCTGTTCCTCATATATTCATTGTTTGTAACAATGTCTTCCATAGGATACTGCAATATTATCTCAAATATTCAGTAGGAATTGAAAGAACAGATCAACCATGATTGTACTCCTTGCTCTTAGATAAATCTCAGGTGTGAAAATACTGTCAATAATGAGAAGCCTTTTTTTTCCCTACAGGTTCAAAAGGATAGATCTTTTCCTCTTCCCTGTTCAACATATGTGTTAAACCACTCAGCAATATTATAAAATGCTACAGGCCTAAATGCCTGCCATATGCTGATGGTGCACAGCTGCACAGATTGTTGCATCAGGAAACAGAAAGCTCTGTCATCTAGATACTCATTGCCTGTAAAAATAAAGCACCAGCCAAATATCAGTGACTTAAACTTAAGGAGGAGGTAGATAAGGATGAAATGAATAGGAAATTTCTGCAAAGTTTTCATAGGTCTAATGGCCCTCAAAGGCATGCATGCTTTGCATCAGGTAACAACTAGGCACGCATTAGCAGTTGGAGGAAAGATGACATTTGATCACTTCTACCTCACAGGAAACACTAAGTACAGACATGATATATAAAGAAATACTTAGCATTGCTTCTCCACATTTTTTACCACTTAACTCTTTTGGTGAAGCAGTGAGGAAGGGTGTTTTACTTTCACCAGAGTGAAATGCTGATGCTTGACTACTGAAAGTGATGCCAAAATTAGCATCAGTAGAGATTTAGGCTGCTCTGAGTACCAATGAGCCACAACACTTTAAAAAATGAACAAAAATTTTAATCTTCTTCTGATTTTATATCAAAGTTATTCAGGTCCTCTACAGAGAGAAGTAGCAAAAGTCCTAAACTGTATTTAGGATAGGTTGGCAGAACTAGACAAGCACTTTGCACTAAAAGCCCATTTACAGTGCTGAGATCTGGGTATGGATTTATTCAAACAGAAATCCAGCAAAGATTTTGTACCATTTCCCTGAGTATACAGATCTCTTATTCACATTAACCTTTTTATGTGAGAAGACAAACATGCTTCATGAAACTCAAATAAGACCTTTACATTTATCAGAGAATTTAATTCTAACCATTTACCATGGATTAAGAATCAGATTAAGAATGTATTACTAACAATATCCAGCTGGAAGGATATAAGTGCAAAACTGGGTCATATCAACAGCTTTGGCCAATGATTACGTAGATAAATGCAATAATCTAAACAGAATATCAGTGTGTACATATTTCCCTAGAAGCTATATTTGGAATGATTTTAATACTGTTGCCTATTTAATCAACTATTGTAGCCACCCTACTGACCATCTGTCCTAAACACACGATGGATATCTGGTGCTTGGATTACAGGATCTTTGTAGGCTCCAGATTTTGCTAGTCTGGAAAAACAATGCCTAGATGAAGTCTTTATTAACAGCTGAAAGCTAGAATTTTGCTGTGTTTTCATTGCTTTCTAAAGTTTGTGGTATTCAGGTCTTTCTTCTGAGCAATCTGTGTACATCAAAATGAAATTATAATTCTGGTTAGATTCAACTATGTTGTTGCTCATAGGACAAAATAATCTTGATAAAGGCAACTGTCTTTGCCCCATATAATCTACTGTGTAACCAAAGTGTTTTGAATTAATTTGGAATTGGTCATATTCCTCAAAGATATTTTTCGTTTTTAGTGACAAGTTTCTGATTGAAGACCAGCCTCTTCTGAATACTAGGAGTATTCAGTCCTGTCGCAAAACAAAGTTGGTGGCTGAGTAGACGACTTCTGTCCAGAATACAGAAATACAGAATAGTTGTCTCTACCAGAGGTCTGCGTCCCAAGTAGTTAGGAAATGCAAAAAAATATATTGATTTTGTAAAATAAGTTCAGCTGTCAAATGTGATAAATAAGACACACTGTCAAATGAAAATGACCAAGCATTATGTCTATGTGTTTAATCCATTGATAATGTACCTTTTATCTGGAATGATTTTAAAATTGTAATAGCAATAATGATCTTCACAGAATCAGCAGAACATAGTAGAAGGAAAAAAAAATTGGCGATACCATAGGAAATGAAATATTGTTTAATACTGAATAGTTTCTTCTCATAACTCAGTTTTTAAGACTAGTCCTTAGAAATGTACTGTACATGCTAATAATGCAGTCATTCAGAGCATCATTTAAAATGGTCTTTTCCATGTTTGTCTTCCAGAATTCATTGTTAAGAGTGTATGCACACCTTAAACAGAACCGAAAGTGTTTACCAACTGCACAATGGAAGATAATGACTCAAAATCAATTCTTGGATTCGTATTACAGTCAATTGTGAAGATTATTTAGGAAATAAAAAGTAAAAAGAAATGTCATAATGAGTTATTCAAGGATTTTAAATACTCCATCAAGAGCTCTAGTTTTATTACCATAAATCAGAAGATAAATTCCATTTCAAATGAAGAAAGAATCACTCATTTTCTGAAAGAGGAAGGAGGCAGAATAAAGAATCTCTTCAGTGATGATTTTATAGTCATTGAATCCAGTTACTCATTTTGTTTACCTCTGCAGCCTTTTCTTTAAACTTTCCTGAGCCTCTCCCAGTTCTAGGCAGGAAGGCTTCCTCACTTCTTTACAAAGTAACTGTCTAAGTGTTTGTGTTTTAAACTCCTTGACCTTTTTCTTCATAAAAAGTCCTAACTGCCCAGCTAAATTTTCAGTGCAGTATGGAGCAGCCCCCCACGCCCCATCCCCCACCCCCATGTTTGCAGCCCTCACTTTTGCTGCCTGGAACTGGGAACATATGAGAACTGTTTCTGGAATGGCCCTGCTACAGTTAGCAGAGGGAAAAACTCAGTTTCAGGTGGAATATAGAATGTTCCCAAGGATCAAATGTATTTTCTTTTTTGTAGTTTTGATGTTGTAGAGCTGGGAAAAGCAAGGTCCTATCCTGAAGGCATCTGAAGTTACTCATTGGAGTGTTAAGATACCGTGAGACACAAGATCAGGTGGGTTAGCAGCAAGAGTTCAGGATGAGTTCAGACTGGCTAGAAGACCAAATATGGTCAGCTTGTCCACAATATGGACAACTTTAGACACAGGGCATCCCTAAATAGTGCCATTTTTGGCGCAATGATATGAACAATGTGGACATAACTTGGATGTTTGGCTTGGATGTATACGTGGAATTAAAATCAAATCAATTTTAGTTCTATCAAAAAGAAAATAAGCAAGCCAGGAAGACTGTACAGTAGCTCTGTAATTACCTGTTTGTGAGGCTCTCAATAATTTCCTTTCTTTGGCAACGAACAACAGAATCTTAATCACTTTGATGTTATTGTCTTGTCTTCCTTTTCCCTTTTTAAGGGGAACTAATTTCATCTGAAATCCATCCAGCCCATAAAATTATTAGTATTTTGTATCTCTGAGAATCTGGAAAGAGTAAGATTATCTTACTCTCTGACCGGACATAAACATATACATCAGATCTATTCACTGAAGGTTTAACATGTATACCCAATCTAATAACTGTTTGTTTTCCTGATGGTCACTTATAAGAAATAATAAGCATTTTTAGATCACAATTCATCTCACTCTAGAATAAGACAAATTATGTCCAAAAGTGATTATTTCCCTCTCTCAGCTATAAGGGAAGCCCAGCTGAGCAGCTCTGGTGTAGACATCTAATCTGGGTATGTCTAGGATAAGCTGATATAAATTTGTCCCATAGCAATTGAAAGAGGCAATGCCTCAGTATCTACAGTATTTAATGCTTGTAGGAACTCTAACATCTCTCACAATTACATCTGCTGATTAAAAAAGTGAATGGAAACCCCATGGGGAGGGAGCAATAGTTGAACAGAGAGAAAAATGTGGGTATTTAGAAATATCTGGGGGTCAGAAATTACTACTCTGAATAAATCAGGAGCGAAAGTGATAGAGGAAATTAGTTAGAGGTCATGCTGGAGAAGTGGTAACATTGTACCCCAGACAATTGAGTAGTCATTTACAGCACTCATTCATCATTTCTATTTAATCACAGCACCTGAAGCATAAAAGTAAATGTCAAAGCAAACTTTAAAACTGAGTTAAATGCAGATGGCTGCATGACCTGTCCCACCACACAGCCTGTCAGGCTAATTAGCACAGACATAAGTTTAATAGATCAATTGATTTGAATGTCTCTATTTAACATAATTCATTGAAGTTAACAAGGAAACACTAAAATTCCATGTTTTGCATTTTACCTAACAAAATCCTTGCTATCACTGATTTCTATGCAGTGTAACATGAGATGCATTCAAGTTAATAGGAGAAATATATTCTATAAAAGATAGGACAGAAGCTTTTCTGTATGCCACTGTTTATTTTTGATGGATGGGGCATTCAATACAGTAGCCTTCGTTTCACTTATTTTCCATCCAGGTGTTGACATTCATAGGTGGGTACTTATGCAAACAGTTCTATTGTTCATCGCTATCACATTTGTTATATTAAAAATAACTGCAAATCAAAGATAGAAATGGGAAGCAGAAGGGACAATTCAGTTCCAAATGTGGAAGCAGCTATACCAGGGAATGGCATGTGGCAAGTGGAAAAGTCATCTATATGACACAGGGCAGTCTGCCAGCCTTGTAGGTTATCTCTTAATCAACTCCAGACATTTGAGGTTCACAAATTCATATTCAGAACTAAATAGGGCTTGGCAATGATATTTTGTTCATTGAAATATTGTGCCACTCTGGAATCAACTCATGAAATAACTTGTTAACAAGTATCCTGGAGCAACAAATATGGAATTAAAAAATGTTCAATAGTCTACATCAA
Organism: Theristicus caerulescens; assembly: GCA_020745775.1. Classification (NCBI taxonomy): domain Eukaryota; kingdom Metazoa; phylum Chordata; class Aves; order Pelecaniformes; family Threskiornithidae; genus Theristicus; species Theristicus caerulescens. The sequence continues at coordinate 119,047,747 of CM036559.1, read as the reverse complement.
TCATAGGCTAACATTTCTGAAAGAGCTTGCCTGTAAACGAATTTTAATAACTGTAGTCTGGAATACAGCTAGAAAGTGCAAACGTGAGAAAAAAGTAACCTTCCAGAGACAGAACATGAAGCAATCGGATAACAAAACTTGGGGCCATGCTCATAACTCCTGGTATTAAGTGAAATTTAGTGGTGTAAGTATTCAGGTCTGTTAAACACATAAAAAGCCCTTCCAAAGGACTGAATTATATAATTATATTATATATATCGGAACAGGAAAGTAAGATATTCAAAGCCAGTCAAATTAGAAATGGAGAACGTGATTACCCACTGCATTATCCTTGGTGGGAAAGCTTTGGCATTCCTGTACACGCACCACATGTATGCTCACTCACCTTCTCACAAGCAGTCATTTCAATGCAGTTATGATGCCAACTAGAGATGTTCTATATACACTAACCCTGAATGAATCCAGGGTTAATAAGCACCCTCCCCCCCTCCAAAAAAAAAAGTGGAGAAGAGAGAGAGAATCAGTATCAGGAACTTCTTCAGCTGTTTCTAGTGCCCCAAAACTTACAGTATTACTACACATTCCGAGATTACTGAATAATCTGTCATAATGAGTCCTTTAGCCAAAATTTTTGTGTGTGATTTCTGCTGGAAATGGATTCCCCATGGAAATGGATTCCTCATCCAAAAATCTCACCTTTTTAATGGCAACATGAGTAAACTAGTATGCTGTCATCAGATGTGTGCTTAAACTGAGGTCAGAGATAGTAGTCTCCTAGCTACTGGCCATGATCTCATCTTTGCTGGAAAAGTTTACACCTGAGACATGAGTGTAGTCTATCACATGATGAAAATCGTAGTAGCTGTCGTGGTTATAAATCACCATTTATTTAGATATCCATTGCAAAAACATTTATGATCATAATATTCATTTTGTCTGCAGTTCCTTGATTGCCCCAAGTGTGTGCATCCCTTTTAATATCACTTCAACTAAAGCACTCTGTAGCTGGCTCAACATGGTCTTTGTTTTCAGAATTATCTTTGAGATAGATAGTGTATTCACATATATTTTAAATAAATCTCCATTTAAATCTCTTGATGTCATGAGTTCACTATCAAGAATAAAAATATAGTGTCAGTCTGAATTTCTCATATCAATGACATAAAGACTCTGGCCATTAATCTTGTTCATTAATAAATTATGGAGGCCCTTGATGATATTTAACCTGTCCTTAAAGTAGTTGTAACATTAATAATTCATGGCAGAAATTCATGTTTTAGCCATCTTTATTACTTCTGTAATCTATCACTAAGAATTTTTTTTTTTTAAATTAAGGAAAACAAGACTACAAACTGAATTAATTAATTAACTCTAAATATTGGCAGTTCATAGCATAGATTAACAAATACCTAAACCCTGCATATTAGTACTTTTCCTGTTATAACTGAATTATATATTTTTGGATGAAATGTGATCCCCTTTAATTCTAAGATAACAATACTGGATGGCATTTTTTTCAAAAGAGCAATCCAACCCATGGCAGATCTTCTGCCACCTGGGAGATAGTCTCTATTTGCTTCTATGTCTATAAGGAGATTCTTTTTTGATACAGTAGTGTCTTTTAGCTTATCTCACAGAGGGTATTAAAAAAGGAAAGAAAAAAAATGCTTTTTCATACACTACATTTAAAAGAAAATAAGGGTTTTTTTCTCTGCTTCATTCCCAAGTATTTATAAAATTTTTATCACCATCATTTCCAATATTGGTACACATGCTTAACTTTCCCTGAGTTGTGGACAAGGTTTTGCCGAGTGAGACAGGGTAACCAGGACAACATGAAAGCAGCTCTCAGTAGGGTTGCTAGTTTTTCTTATTGAGAAAACATCCTTAGCTAACATCTTTCTTTTTTCAGAGTGCTTTGCATTTAAATAATTATTTATATATATCAAAAAGTGATAGCTGGTTCCTCTCCTCATAAATAAAAAGCAATCTAAAGCAAACTAAACTATATTGTTTTCCTTTCAGCTAGCTACTTTCATCTACCGCAGAATAACTATAACATTCAGAATATGTGGAAAGAAGAATAATAATTTTGGATATTTATTTATTTAAGAAGAAAGGCTACAATGAAATTCACATTGTATTTTTTTCAGTATGCTGGTTTGGATGCTCATAGCTTTGCCTACTGGCCTTGAAATATATGATCTGAGTTTCCTCTTCATCCTCTGTCTCCAGGGAACAGGGAGAGAACAGACTGCCTATAATGATATTATTGTGCTCTTTCAACATTATTTTAATACAGCCAAACACATCCTTCAAATCTTCAGGAAAGAGTTTTCTGATTGTTTGTTTACTTATTTTTTTAACAGATGCAAAATTCACTGGGTCTTCTATTTCTTATATCCTTTCTTCCAAAATAATAGAATACATTCTCATCTACAGTTTAAGGATATAGCAAAGGATGAATGAGTGTTTGGTAGTCATACAGAAAAGCATGCCTCTTGGATACTTGTTTCCTGTATTTTGTTAAACGTGCCCAGAGTACAGAAGTTTATCTTTGTCTACTCTGTTTAGGTTAAAAATTGCCTCCTAAGATCATCTAGATTTATATAATCTAATCATCTCACTATTTAAGACTTCTAAGGTGTTTCAATTTCTTTAGACCTCATAAAGATGTATTAGTGTGAAATGTAATGGCCTTGTAAACACTGGGTCGACTTAAATGATTCTCCCTGGTTTTAAAGTCTTGGACATCCTTATAAATTGTTCCTTTTGGAGGAGAAAATTAATAGAATCAAATTTTAGATACTTTAAATGGGTTCTAGAAGACTTTATAAAAGCAAATCTGAGTTATTGATACCTGAAAATAAAACATCTAACAAAGTTTTTGCAAAAGACTCAGTTTTGCAAAACAGAGAAAATCCAGGAGTACTTGTTTCTTTTTTTTTTAATATTTATGTGTGTAGTGGGTTCATCATATCCTATTTTATATTCAGATCCATCAGTTCATTTAGGCACCAGGAAGTTTATGGGCATTAGATCATCTCCTTCTCCAGACACCCATGGATTAGAGAAGCCAGTGTGTGAACTTTATGGGGTTCAACATGTAGGATTTGTGCAGATCCAGAGGCCAGACCAGACCTCTGAAAATCTCATCCTGTGTCCCTGGCTCTGAGAGAGTATATGTTATATACACTTCCAGATCAACCTATGGGCAGTCATGCATCCATTCAGCAAGAGCATTTGTGCTTCACAGCACATGTTCTCTTTTTAGCCTAAGAAAAGATGGTTGTATTTCCCTTCCTGTGAATATGATGGCATTAGTAGTCATACTGGCCAGCAGCATACACTCTGTGTGTGTGTGTGTGTTCAGGACTTCGTATATTGGGATCTTGGTCTTCAGCTTCTAGGAAGCATAAATAATTCGTAAGTATTTGTTGGTGTAATAGATGTAACGACGATATTAGCAAACAGTGTAGAAAAAAACAATAATTGTCTTTTGTTTTTCAAATAATTAAAACAAATCTTGTTGCTTTGCAGTTGAGATTTCCTGAGCTGCCAAAAATGGTAGCAATGGATTCAGCATTAATAAGGATTAGGAAAAAAAAAAAGCTCATTTTTTATATAAGACAATAAAAATAATCTATTAAAAAAGTCCTGATTTTTTAATAGCATCTAGCGGTCTTTGACTAGAATGACTTGGTGCCAGAACTTGAAAGTGCTATTGGTGACTGATAAACTTCAGTAAGAATGTTGTCCCTGGTTACCACATAGTTTTGAAAGATTCATCATGTTTACATACAATTAATGTTTGCATGACTGTGCTGGAATAATAGTGTAAAAGCAATGTGGGGTTGTTTCACAATAACCTAAGAAAATATGGTCTAAATATTTCCTGGCTTTGTTTCTTTTCCTCACTTTAATCTGCCTGGCTGTAGCTTGAGGAAGAAAGAAAGAAAGAAATCATTGGATATGTAAGACTGATTCTTCTTTTAAGTAGTCAGATATTGTGGTTGTTTTTTTTTATTTTGTTCACTGAATTGAAAGTCAATTAAGATGAGATTATTAAAATGCAGTTATGTATGTGTGTAGTAAACATTCAGCTTTGTAGCATACAATTTTACTTTGAAAAAATTCTTGAAGAAAACATCTGTTCTTAACACATGTATTAGCACAGATGATATTAATAGTCCGTATCAAGTAAGTTACTTGTAAAATCAATGTCAGTCACAGCATTGCGCTTTACACTACGTATTCAAAAAATTCACACTCTGGAAAGAAAATTCCCTTGGTGCTATGAAATCTGAAAAGGGGCAGTTTTGCTTATTGGCTCTTCCATCCACAGACATACACTATAGAATTTAGTTAAAGGCAATATTACAGTGCATCTGTTTCAAGCAGATGTATCGTTTTTATCATCAGCACAAAAAAGCAAACAGCAACACAAATGACCATATCCATATGCTACTGACACTTATTTTTGTCACTTGTGTAACATAAATTATTTTTAGCTAACAGCATATTTTAACAACAAATGGATTTCTGTTCATATATCTTTTCCTTAGTGTTATTTTTTGTTTCATCTCCCACTAATGGGAGTTCATTGCTCTCAAGTGGCAACAGAATTGGAAAAATATAGTAAGCTTTTAAAAATTGTGCATTCTTGCAGAAAGTTACGTTTCTGTGTTTCTTTTCAAAGGCTTGGTTTGCAGGATATCAGATACTGGCCAATCTTATATTCACATCCCGGACAGTCTGCCCACTCACTCTGAGTCCTGTCTGTAGTAATGAGTTTGATCAGACTGTAAATTAGGTTCCTACAGTTTTATGCTGATTAAATTATTCCCTTGTGTGAGATTCATGATTTAGTAAAACAAGGATTGAGGAAAATATGCCAAAAATTTCTGCTATCAGTAATATTTCCAAAGTACCAATTACATTAAAAACTAACATCAGAAGTTGCTGATAGCAATATTTCCCCCAACCTCTGTCTCTGTTTTGCTTAACTTGGTTTTGGATATTGTCATAGAGTCTGTTTCTGTAGGGATTTGTATGTATGCTGTTTTAAGAGTGCGAACACAAGAATAGCTTGCCTAAGGAGGCTGCAGGATCCCCATTGCTGGAGGTTTTTAAGAACAGTTTAGATAAACTAATGATAGAAAGCATACAACTATAGTTTATTCTGCTGTGAAATAAACAATTTTTTCAGCAACCTGCCAGCCCTATTTTTGTCTGGTCCTGTGATTCTATGATTTGTAGATTATTCATGGAAACAAAGTCATGGGCATACAGCAAATGCTTGCAGTCCTCATAAACTTCACCATCCAGGGCCTGACTTTTCCTCCCTTTGCTCAAGTGGAAAGGAGATTCCATGGCTTCCCTGGGTCACTCCTTTCAACATTTAACTATCTCTGTAATTATACATATTTTCCTAATATCAAACCTAATCTTCTCTGTTAAGTTCATTTATTCTTGTCCTGTCCCTAGTGAACATGGAAAATAATTGCTCACTGATGAAGGCCTCTTTATATTAGCATAAGACAAAATAATAAAATATAGTGACTAACAGAGTCCACCTGATGCCTGCCAGGGAAGCCTTGCTTGCAGTGAAAGTCAGGTAAGGTAGGAGTCTGAAAATCTCATCTATCTGGAGAAGTACTGCTGGCATTATGAGGCTGATACTACTGTAGTGATTGCTTTGAATGGAATTAGTAATCTTTGAGGGGTTTTTTTTTGCAATTTGCTTTTGCTCCCACAGAGCTCACACTAATAAGATATAGGTATATATTTTACATATAGATATATCAAAAATACATGCAATAATTTCCAGCTTGCTAAAGTTTACCTGTTTATTGTTATCATGTCTTTATGTATATTGGCTGTCTAAATCAAATAGGGAAGCAATGCTTATTTTCAACATATATTCACATCTTAAAAATCTCTAAGAGACTTTGTAAGATGTATGTAAGAGTCCTGTTCAAGCACTTAAGTCACCACAGAATTTTCTCCCATACACTAATTGTTAATCTTTGCTGAAAATGTAAGCAACATTTTCTTACAATATTTGCTCACCCCAGGTAAAATGGAGAATTCTTTTTCATTATCCTTTGCTTGACAGTATTTTATAAGTTGGAAGACTGTCTTTATGTCTCCTTGAACCCTTTCTTTAAAAAAATTCTGTTTCTTCAAGCTTTTCTACTAACACATTTTCTAAGCCTTGTGTTAACCTGTTTGTTTTTCTCTGTCCTTCTTTCCATTTTTTACATCTTTATTAAAGTGTGGTGTCCCCACATTCTAAAATAGTCCTAAGTCTGGGGCCTCACAAGAGTCAACTAGCATTTGCATTATTATCTCTCTGCCTTATTATATAAGTAATTTCTGTTAAGACAAACCAGATTGAGTTGCTTTTTTTCTGTAACTGTGGGGCATTACTGACTCACATTCAATTTATGATCCATCACAACTCCCACATCCTTTTGTATCATATCACTCCTAACCAGTTATAGTTAATTTTGTGTATTTTTCCTTCTTTCTAGCAGCAGTACTTTGCATTTTTCTTTATTGAATTTTGTCGTCTTGGTTTTGAGCCATTTCTTCAATTTATCAAAATCATGTTGAAATCCTATTCTGTCCTACAGAGTGCTTATAAACTCTTATAGCTCATATAAACTACAAATGCTTTTAGTGTACTTTAATCACTGTAGTCAATATTTTTTTTTTTAAAAAAAGGTGCCTAGAACAGACAGCTAATATGCTTTCTCAATAAAACATGGATAATAATTCTTTGAAAACAGCAGCCTTTGAAGGCAAGTGATTTTTACAGGTCTCAAAAAGGGACTGACACTGAATAAAAGAATATCTGGTGTTATCAAAATTCTCTCTATAAGTTTCAGGAGGAATTTATAATGTCATACTTACTGATCTCAGCTGATTTCTAGTTATATCAGCTCAGGATGAGAGCTATAATGTCACATCATCCCGTATCAAAGTCGGGAGTTTCTTCACTTTCTCGAGAATTTACTACTCTGTGCTGTTGAAGGAAGGGTATTAAGCTTGATGACTCTTCTATCTGATCCAGTACTGCAAAATCTAAATTCCTAGCTGCAGTGAGAAAACAAAGCATGTCTCAGTGAGAGTACAACCTGAAAAAGATGGCAATATAGTGCTGTAGGATTACAGAGACCTAGCCATGTACAAATCCTGCTTATATCAAGTAAGTTTTTAGGGAATGTTGGGGTTTTTTTTTTGAGAGAGAGGTTATTTTGTTTGTAAATGGAGCAGAGCTGATGGGTGTATCGTCAAGGGACAAGGGTGGAATACTGATATGCTTTTTGCTGGAATTACTTTTCAGAGAAGAACTGGTCTTCAAAGCTTTTAGAGATTTTGCTATTGCAGAATCTAGATGGAAGGCAAAAAGTAAAGCATGCTGACAGTAAGTTAATGCATGTGCACATTGCAATAGTGCAAGAGAAGTCATGTCGCGGAGGGAGAGAAAGTCCCAAAAACACAGGCAATGCAACCACTCAAATTAATTCCTGCAGGGCATTGTTGTAACTGGGAATTCAAGAAGAAGCTCTTTCCTTTCTCTAGGAAATTTTCATTTTTTCAACTGCTAGTTTGCTCCTTTTGACCTCATTTAAGCTCTTAGAGGTAAAAGCTGTCCCCACCCCCCTGGCCTTGTGGAAGGCACATCAAACAGTGGAAAGAGGAATTTGTTTTCAAGCTGCAGAAATGTTCTACTAAACTCTAATGAACAAATCACCTCTATCACTGTGTTTCATTTGCTTTTTTTTTTGTGGAAGAAAGATGAGGGAAGGGTGGAAATTAATTCCTTCTCAGCCCTTTGCCCCTTGAAAAGGAGCCTTATTGGCAAAATTGGAACCATTGTTCTCAATTTGGTTATAATATAAATGGCAGAAACACTTGGACTAGGAAGCACAGGCTCTACTAAGGAAGCTAAAGCATGACTCCACTGTAAAGAAAAAGAAACATTGCAGGAGAGATCTTTTTTTCTTTGTTGATTTACTTTAGTTTTGGTTGAGATCACCCAGTTCACCCATCAAGCTGCTGCAGTACTTTCCATAGACTTAGGAACCAGAAATTACTAATAATACTGTCAATTAAGGAGAAATGTGGATGTACTCTACCAATGTCTCAAGCTAACAAAATGCTATGTGATGATGCTAGTTATGTCACCAGGCCTGAGCTGTTAATTCCCAAGGAGAGTCAGAGTATATTATCTGGGACTTAGTGTTTCACTAACACAGTTGTGCAGTTTCTGTATTGGAGCTTGCTCATGGCCAACACGAGATACAAGCAGAGCAATGGTACCTGTAACCTGTTCCAGGTTGGGCACTGAAATAACCTCCTTTTGTTAAACTCTTCTTATCACTATAACCATCAGCAGTTGCAAATCATCCTACTGAAGTTTTCTTTACTATTTTTTTGCATACGATGGGGAATAGTGACCTGGCAGAAATTGAGTTGAATGACACACTGTTGGCAAAAGTAACCTGTAAATGTTATATAGAAATAGACACAAGCAGTCTGTATAAAGTGATCTTGGGAAAAGTGACAAAAACAGTGTAACAGAAACTATCTGTACACATACTTCACAGTCATCCATAGCAGTAACTGTATGCATTTTACATGCTGTCCAGTAGATCTGTCCGCAATGGACATGCATTGAAGATTAAGTTGGATATTGAAGACTGAACAGGAGAAAAGCATTTTGTACACATTTTCTTTGCTTGTCAATTAAGTAACACATATTTTAAAATATTTGTCATGCGAATTTTTTTTTAATCACAGTGGAGATCAAGAACCTATAAAACGACATTTCTTTTTTTCCCCAAAGTTCCAATATTTTTTAAATTATTTTTTATTCCAATATCCTCACATGCTGTGCACGTATGTTTGTGATTCTGTTGCCCTCAGACTTGAAATCTGTATTTAAATGATTATTAGGTTTTAATTTAAAAGAAATTGTCTAAAAGATTTTGGATCTTCAGAAGTGTTTGAGATTTTGCATATAGGTAAATTATGCTGAAATTCTTATAAATATTTTTCATATTCTTTCTGCTCTCCTTCTTGCCCATTCTTCCATCCTTGCTATTTTTAATCCACTCACTGTAGTAAGCTCATGCCCGTTTGGACAGCCTGTTCCTGGCATTCTGATGGGAAACATGCTTAGACCTCCATTGAACCAGTCAAAGAACAGGCCACCCTGGTGTGAGTAATAATCTGTTCCAGGACATGCATGCAGTTCAAATTGTCCTGAAAATCCTTTCTAAAACAGGCATAGTGGTTCAGTTCTGGCCAGGTAATTTTTCTGTTGATATCAAGACATTCTAGTGTAGCACATTTCTCTTGTTGCAGTATTAAAAGATCCAAGTGATTGCAGTGAACATGACAAGACACAATAGCAGTTGACTCATATATTACAAAAGGGTTGCCCCGTATGAATGAATCTAAGTTTGTTAGTGCATTGTAGTAAAGATAATGTATTCCCATTCTCAAAGGATCAGCCTTATATTCATTTCTTCCATGGATTTAAAACAAAGAAATGTTTAAAACTTTTAGGGTGTGATAAATATAAGACTACTTTGTTCACAATGGAAAGATATATATTCTCCCCCAATTTGAAAATGTATTTATTATTACTGGAGTCATGTCAATAAATAGTTATAATAATGATGTTGCCAAGAGAAGTAACATTCAGTTTCTTTTTTTTTTCCTTCCCTACAGTTCTATGCATACAAACATAAGTCACTTGGGTGATATATTGTTGAATCTCATTGAAATAAGTGGCTACTACCGTAGAATGTTTCAAAATTGAAAATATGTGAGAATAAACTGTTATAAGGGGGAAGGCATGGAGGAAGACAGCATACTCTAAATGAAAACCAGCTTTTAGGAATTTAACCAATTCTACTCTGTTTTTATCACTCAGTCCCATCTATTATTCTGTGTTGGACAGGAGCACATGAGATCCCTCAAAAGAGGTTGGCTCTTTTGTTTTGCATCTAACAGAATTATCTTAATTATCACAACTCTGGAAGGTGTATTAAGTTCTGTATTTCAAGGTTTAAGGAAATCCCTTACAGAGATCAAGAAGATACCCACTGAGGAATGGATCATCATAGTCTGATTATTTTTCTTATTCTCCATCCTGCAGCTAATGTCACATATTAGATATTGGAATTTGCCAAATTGTGAATCTGGAGATTTGTTTTCCTGTGAAACTAGTAATAATATTTGCACTTGCCTGTTTTCTTATCTGAGAACCTCACAAAGCTTTGGAATATACAGCATTCCTGCGTGTTACTGAATGCATTTAAGCTACAGATCGCATCCACACCAATCTATAATAAAAATTATATTAATATCTGTTGAGGCTTCAATTTGTGCATGCAAAAAGAGAAAATTAGAACCTAGGTATTGAGTGGATTGAAGTAAAGTTTCTAAACTACAGTAATGAATGAACTGCCTTTCTAGTTGTATCCCTCTCTTCAGTCCCCTTAAGTAAAGCAAATGCCCTGTGGCATGTTCTGTAGACACATAATTGGTGGCATACGCGACCTTATGCATCTAGCACAACAGTGTTTGACTTTGGCCTTATTTTGCTTTAGAATATAAAGCCTGCTTCAATTTTCAGTGTATCACATTAGGATATTTGAGGCATGTTCAGCTTGTTTTGTCTAAATAGTACATTCACTTGTTTTAAACTGAGAGTTTGAAAGCTACTGATCCAACAGTTAATTGTGTTTGCAGCTAGGTAGGTGACTGACATACAGTAGTGTATTTAAGTTTATTTAGTGCATCTTAAGATTAATTTCCTTGAATGGAACAACCACATACTTTTTATTATCACTTTACTTTTAAATTGTGCATCAAATTTTGCTTAAATTCACCATGTCCTAAGCATTATAAATTCTGATTCCAATCATAGTTTGAAGGCATCAAGAACTTTCTTTTTTCTTCTGAAACACTTGAAGGGCAAATGCAGCAAAGTAATATCACTCAGGCACCTCAGTTTCTTGTAAGAGAGAGCTCATGGCTGACCAGGCAGCCCTGTATTTTTTCTATCACGTAAGAGATCAGAATTTGGATTTGGCATTCATTTTCTTCAGTGAATATTGAGAGGGAATTATTTTTGATTACTTAAGGTCAAAACTGCTTTCTAGCAGCTTTTTAAGCCAGTGCTTGAAATGCCAGTAATATGAAATTCAGGGAGGAATACCAAGGCTTTGGAATTTTTCCAGAGGCACAGGTGATGTATTGAAATGATACTCAAATGAAAGAGCCCAGAGGTGAAAGCAAAGCAGAAACCAGGGATTTATCTCACCTCATCTTAGACACGTGCAGTGTAGACATTAATGTCTGTACCAAGCAGACATTGCTAATCAGATTCCCTTTATAATCAAGGGAGAGAAACATCTGCTTTTATAGCTGGATGCATTTGATGGAATTTGGATGTCTTCTTTGGGATGATGTAATTCCCACCTAAGAAGTGTCTTTTTCTCTTCCTTGACTACAAAGGGATACAAAAATGACTAGCTTAGATGCAGACATGTAGATAGCTATGTTTGGTTAAATAAACACCACTTTGAAACACTGCAAACAATGGCAAGAACAAATTACAAGTATATTCATGACTTCTTTTAAATAACAGTCCAATACTGTTGGAAACACACAATGACAATGTTAAGGTACATCTGTAAATTGTAATTAAAAACAAAAATCAGGAGAGGTTATTTCTGTAAAGCACTGCTTTGCTTTCAAAGAAGAAAAAAACTGAAAAAGAAATTACTAGTTAACACTTATTAATTTGCTGCTAAGCATTCTTTTACTGACTGCTTTAAAAAATGCCCACAGATCAAAGGGGCTGCTTGCATTCATCAACACAACAATGTTCTGATGTGTAAAAGGAAGGAACAGCTCAGATGAGCCACAAAGAACCGATGAGCAGTATTATCAAAAGCTTGTCAGCAGTGGGTAAACCTGAAGGAGCTAGTTTGCAGCCTGAAAAGAAAGCAGCACAAACCTTTCAAAACAGTCAGACAAGAAGCTGTGAAATTCCATCCAGGTTTATATATGTATAATCATAAAGTGACACAAACTCCATTCAGTGGTAATAACAGTAATAAGCACAGCTGTGTAATTCAACCAATGTAATAATAATTATATTTATATACTTTTTTTTAAAAAAATTACAATATACGTACTCTATATTATCACAGTTCTTATCATGTTGGTCCTTCTTGTGCAAGAGCTCCATGCCTTCAGTCAGCCTCATTGCTCTTCTCTGTATTCCTCTCTTTCTTCTGTAAGCAGAGGGTCTTATGGCTACTTAAGGTAACATAACCAAATGAGCCTGCAGCATTGATACATAGGGAGGCATTAGCATATGCTCCAGATTGCTCATTGTCTTATATATTTTCCAAACATCTTATTTAGGTGTCTTTTATTATTACTTTTTATAATTTGCAAAGAGATCTTAACTGCCTTTTCTAAAACGATGCTCAGGTCAATTTCTTCAGTTTAACATTTAGTCTGAAATGTTTAGTCTACCTGTTTGCCAATTTTGTGGAGATGTGAAATCTTTACCAGTCTTCCCAAAATTGAAGTAATACTGTCTCATTGCCAAATTTTGCTTCTTAGCTCTCTTTTAAGAAAATATAAATAAGATAAATTAATATGCTCTTCCTGAGACTTTAAGATGTGTACAGTTGACCTTTATCATAGGGAAAAACGGTTGTTCTATCGCAGACTTTGACGTTTTGCTCCTAGACAGCCTTTAATCCGTGACAATTCTGCCCTATCGTCCAAGCTTAATTAGCTCATTTAGGACTCTCTCAGGAAAGATCTTGACAAAAACATCTTGAAAGTGTTTTTTCTCTGTTCTTCACTTTCCCTTACACACTAAGAAATGTAGCACTGAAATAAGACACTATAACAGAGAAGGAAATAGAAGAAATGTTTCAAATTCAAGGTTACCTACATAGTCAGTAGGTATCATCATTGCCTTGGAGTTTCCAGCTATGGAGACTGAATTTCTTATGTTGATTGTTTTTACTCCTGATTGATAGTATTTTTTATTTTTAAGGTTGCAACTAAATCCAAACAGATATCAATTGTTGTCATAGAATCATAGAATCATAGAATACCAGGTTGGAAGGGACCTCAAGGATCATCTGGTCCAACCTTTCTAGCACAATCTAGACGAGATGGCCCAGCGCCATGTCCAGCTGAGTCTTAAACGTGTTCAGCGTAGCAGAGTCAACCACTTCCCTGGGGAGATTATTCCAATGGTTGACTGTTCTCATTGTGAAGAATTTACCTCTCGTGTCCAATCAGAATCTCCCTGGGAGTAACTTGCACCCGTTACCCCTTGTCCTCACCAGGTGACTCCTTGTAAAAAGGGAGTCTCCATCTCCTTTGTAGCTCCCCTTTAAGTACTGGTACATGGTGATGAGATCACCTCTCAGCCTCTTTTTCTCAAGGCTGAACAAACCCAGCTCTCTCAGCCTATCCTCATACAGCAGGCTTCCCAGACCCTTGATCCTCTTGGTGGCCCTTCCCCGGACGCCCTCCAGCCCGTCCACATCTCTCTTGTATAACGGGGACCAGAACTGTACCCAGTATTCCAGGTGTGGCCTGACAACTGCTGAGTAGAGTGGGATTTTATCTCTGCTGGTGATGCCCTTTTTGATGCAACCCAGCATCCTATTGGCCTTTTTGGCCGCAGCAGCGCACTGTTCACTCATGTTGAGCTTCCTGTCTACCAGGACCCCCAAGTCCCTTTCCATGGAGCTGCTCTCTAGCCAGGTGGATCCCAGTCTGAGCAGCACTCCTGGATTATGTTTTCCCAGGTGCAAGCCCTCTCTTCCAGCCTATCCAGATCTTCCTGCAGGGTGGCTCTCCCTTCCACAGTGTATACTTCCCCACTCAATTAGGTGTCATCTGCAAACTTCATCAGGCTACACTTGATCCCGTTATCCAGATCACTTATGAAGATATTGAAGAGTGTTGGGCCCAATATCGATCCCTGGGGGACCCCACTGGTGATGGGTTGCCAGTTTGAAGAAGAGCCATTTACCACCACCCTTTGGATGTGGCCCACCAGCCAATTCCTCACCCACTGCACAGACCACTTGTCCAGGCCATAATGCATCAGTTTCTCCAGGAGGAGGCCCTGGGGAACTGTATTGAAGGCCTTGGAGAAGTCCAAGTAGACAACGTTATGAAAAACTTTGACACTGGGGTATAAAACTGTGGTGGAATCAGTACACTTTATTTACCAAGTGGGATTTTTTAATTTTTTTTTTTCAATTTTAGTTTCAAAAAATAATATTGGAGCATTCAGACTTGTTGAGATAGCCTGGTCCAATATTTTTGAATAAAATGTTTTTAATTTTTTTTCTTCATAATACATGTTGATAAACCTGTACATATATCAGTATATATAAAACCAGTATGCTGTTTGATCAGAATAATATTTTAGAACTTTCTTTCAGAAAGACTTTTTCAAATAAGGAATATTCTTCCTAATTGAAATATAGCAAGACTTTGAAAACATGAAGTTCTTCTCAAAAGAGGATTGCTGTATTTTGTGGTGCTCTAAAAGCAGCATAAAGTTCTTTTTTGTTAGCTGACTGACTTGAAAAGATCCTAAAATCTGTTTACTGGGAAAGGTGCACAGGAAAACCTTACTGGTGGTGCCATATGGAATAATTACAGTGACAGCCCTCAAAGGGGTAAAGCACTAGGATCTGTTTTGTACAGTCAGAGCAGTAAATTAATACCCCAAGGATTAACTTGCCAAAGTCTGAAGTAATCAGTAGTGCAATAATTGTATCATAGACACTGAATTTTGCCCAGCTAAGCTGTCGCTGTGCTTCTGCCGTACTGGATTGCTAATGGAAATGCTAGCTGCTAAGAAGAAGCTGGGACAGTTCTAGCATTTGACCGTATTCCAAGTGACCACATTAACACAGGTAACTGATCATGATATCAACATAGCATCTCATATATTTATTTATCATTTTGTATCAGTCTTGTTGTAGACATGTTGATGAAAAGCCTCGCAAGCCTGTGAATGCTTAATAATAGGTAATGACAAAATGAGCCTGTTTTTCACATAATAGTTTTCCATATAAACAGTGGCATTTTTTAGCTATTCATTCAGTGTTTCATGGTGATTTCAGGCACTGTTTCCAGTGAGTCTGAGGAAAGTAACATGATTTTGATCACCCTGTATGTGTTAACATTTTTTAATAAAGCATTGTAGCATATGGCTATGTAAATCTTCACTTTTGCGGTGAGCAACATGTGTTGAAACACATTTAAACAAGGACAATGTTCTGCATTGCTAAATTCATCACTAAAAATAAGTTTGTTTAAGTGAGTGTGGCTAATTCTTTTATATTTTTATTTTCAATAATAGGAATGGTCTTTTTAAAGTTGTAAAATGATCTTAACTGCAGCTGAGAAAATGTTTTTAGTGTTAAGTAGATAGCTTTTTGAAATTTAATATGCTATATAAAGATTTATGCTTTAACAGGATATTTGACTGAAATTTTTGAAAGACTGAGTATCAGAGGCTATTTTAGCATGAAGCTGAACTTTCTGTATGCCACAGAAGTTTGCAGAATATATGGCATGTATAAATAAACAGCAGAGTTGGAGAGCCTATACTCTTCAAATGGTTCAGATGATTCACTTTCTTTAAGTACTAAATGCATATTTTTGTGCTGTGTACTGAAGCAGTTGCAATAAACAATGTATTTACTTTTGCATCAACTAAGCTTCACTGTTTTGAAATAAAGTTATTTCTGCCTATAGAGACCTTAATTTTGGTAATACGTTAAGTGCAGTGAGATGAATACAGACACTCTGTCTGCTTTGTGATAAAGCTAAATTAATACCCAAAGGATTAATCTTCAGCACGGAGTATACTGATTATTATTTTAGAAATTACTACTAAATGCTCTTTAAAACATGGTTCCACCAAACAGGTTGCCAGTGATGGAGGGGGGAGAAAAACATTTCCAGTCCAACATGAATAAAATACTGATTCAAATTCAGCATTTTTTTACCTCTGTCATATCTGCTTTAACAACTTCAGTGAAGTGCTGGGGTTTTTTCCTTGTTTGTTCGTTGTTTTTATCCTCATTTTCTGAAAGGACTTAGTTGTTATCCCACAACTTTTATATTCTTCATCAGTGCTATGTTAACAAAAGCAGAACTCAAGTTCCGGTGCAAGTGTACACCAAAAACATGCCATTCTGAAAAGCATCTCTTCTACCATAAGGAATTATAGTGTTTCAAAATGATTCCTTTCTTTGTGAATTGTTATAGGAGGTGTTGGCTTCTGCTGTGATTATGAGCCCATGGAAGTCAATAAGATGACATTGGGTCAACTCCCTCAGTATGTTTAAGCAAGAAAGGACTACTGGATTTGAGTAGTTTTCCCTGTAAACATATGACACACTACCTGAAGATGGTTAATAAATCACTAAGACCTCATTATTTGTAAAAAGTCTTGAGGAAATCACATACGAACGTCAAGAACTGTACTGCAGACAGTTCTAGAAAGGCTCTTCTGATCCAACATTGAGAAACAGTGGCCTAAAATGTATATGACACTTGTTTTTAGTGACAGATGAGTAACTGAACTTAAAAAAATAGAAAAAAAAAGTCCAAACACCTCTAAACATATAGAGAAAATATCATAATCATATGCCTTCAAATGTACTGCTTATCATGCATAGAAAAAATAATTAAAGGTTGCATTCTCATTACTTAATAGAGGGGATATTGCTAGATTTTTCATGCATTAGTGAAAAAGGTAAAGATGACACTATTTCCACCAAGGACTATTTTTACTGAAGGTCTGTATGCAGATTTGACACACGTGTTTAAAGTCCTGTTATACACAATCTGACTCATATCAAGTATTTAACACCCAGGTGAATATATGATAAATTTAGGAAGTAATTAAAGTGTATTTCCACATAGAAGCTATTCAAATACTTTGTCTATTAAACCGAATCATACTTCAGAAGTCTAAGAAATGCAATCTGTTAGTTATAAAACTTTGTCACACTCATGTATATTTGCCTTAGGCTTGTGGTCTCAAATAAGTCTGATGTAATTCCACCCTCCTACTGTGGCTTAATGCTTTTCCCATCACGAAAAATCTGGTTGTATTTTAAGCCCATTGTGTACTTTGGTAATCATGGCCTAAATTTAGGGTAGCCTATCTTTTGGATTGGTCTGTACATTTTATTTAAGTATTTGTATGGAATAATTTGTCTTGTCTCATATACTCAAATCCAGCACTGTTTTTGAGCTATAGTTCCTGTTCTTTGAAAATTTTTAAACTCCAGGAGAAGCATATATCCACTTCTTGATTAAACTCTTCTACAAGGAAAGGGTACTTTCAAAATTTGGATATGTTGTCTATATGTATTTCAGTATTTTACATGATATTGTGAGCATTTTTCCCTTTTCAGAACATTTTAGTTGTACTAAGATGTATTGTGGAATCGTTGTGGTCAGAGATATTTGGTTCTAATGCTGTAAAACATATAAATTCTGCTTATTCACATGGCAAACAAACATTATTTTTATTTAATTTATTAAAATCATTACTTTGATGCTTCTGGCAGAGAAGCTGGTGCCTGGCCCCTCCGGGGACTGACAGCCTGTCCCAGCCATGGAGCCGCTGGTGGCA
Source organism: Theristicus caerulescens (assembly GCA_020745775.1). Taxonomy (NCBI): domain Eukaryota; kingdom Metazoa; phylum Chordata; class Aves; order Pelecaniformes; family Threskiornithidae; genus Theristicus; species Theristicus caerulescens. The sequence continues at coordinate 119,030,007 of CM036559.1, read as the reverse complement.
CTGCTCTTTGCTCTCTCTTTGCCTGCACAAAGTGACTATGCATGCACCGACTAAATAAGTTTGCACTGATTCTCCATGGAAGTAATTTAAAAATATATTTCAAAGGCAGTATATTCAGAAGACTTTGCACATGTTCAAAGCAAAGCATGGGATTCCATTCTTTACTGGCTCCATTCCAGAGCGACTTATAAAATGAAGGCAAATTATGAGAATTAAAAATAGAAAGGAAATTACTTAATAAGGCTCACAATGCTCTACACATATGTAGTGGTTTTTTTTTTTCCAAAGTGCAGAAATAAAGTAGGGATTATCTTTCTTTTTTCCCTTTTCTCCTGAGAACAATTTAAAAAAGGGAAAAAATACACTTATTTTACTAGCAGATCTTCAGAACTATTTTTTGTATCTCAGCAGTAGGATAAATACCATGTAACAGTACCTAAACATTTGAGAAAAACCTTGTGTTACTTTTATTGTTCAGTAAATTTTCTATATAACACATGTAAATTGTTCACAAGCATGAACACAGTACCTTGGGGCTAAATTAATTTATATAATATGCACCCTCTTTTCTCATGTACACTTCTTGTGAGTATTGTTCAGTACTTGCAAAGCATGAACACGTAGTAGCTTTATAGCCAAATGTCTTCTGTTCCTTTTTTCAAAATGTACTGTGCTATGTAGGTGTCCAAATGCAAATAGAGACACTTTAATCACAATGGAGCAAATAATGAAACCCCATATTTCTCCCTAACCCTTCAGTTAACTGGAAATGGCTTTAGCTCAGTGTGTTCCATACTGTTTACATAAAGATTCTCTAAAGTGGTCTGGATTTCTTGGTAATCACTGTCGTAAGTGAATATGTAGACCTTCCCACAGAAAAACAGATCCCACAAACACAGAGGATTTGCTGGGATGGTGATGGAGAGACAGTCAGGGAACCGATCTTCTGCCTTCACTACTGTAAATATAATTTCCTTTTTTGTTTGTTTTTAAAGTTACCTCACCTGATGCATACCTGTATTTACTTGACTTAATTTATGTTTAACTGGCAGTTTGAGTTTATGAAAAAACAGTAACCTTCATTGAAAAGAAAAAAAAAAAAAGAATGATAAGAAATACTGTCACAGAGGATGGCCATTTTTAAAATAGGATGAAAAGACAGACAGGGGTGAAAATATAGTGAAGAGTTAAAACAAATAAGATGTCTATCATATGCTTAGCTTTATAGTTGCACTGGTACACACAAAATCACTAAAAATCAATGATATTCCAAAAGAAACTAGGTGAGAAAACAATGCCACATAATGTTGTTTCAATCTACTGTATCATACAAGTTTCTTTCTGTGTATTACCTTGAAACTCCATTAAGGTTGCAAGCTGCAGTGCTCAAGCATTAGGAAGTTGAGCACAAAGGATCCTATATGCAAAAAATTACACATTATCATATAATTAATGACTACCATAATGCTTAGTAGAAAGGGATCCTATAAATCTCTTGGATAAAAATAGTATTTAAGAAATATTCTTCCTACATTTCCTCTCTCTGTAATTAGGAACTTAAATCTCTCTCTATCTACACACACCTACTGCTGACTGGCTGCTGCAGCACACCCAAAAAAACAGAACCTTACAGTTTGAATGAACAGAGGAGTTTGTAACGTAGAAAAACTTGAAGACAGATAAAACACTAAAGCTAGATTTGGTCCTTGAACATGGAGCAGATGGAGTATGTGGAGTATCTGGAGAAGCTGGCTAATAATCAAGACTTGAACAAGAGAACAGGTTGGAATTATGCCAGCGAAAAAAAAAAAAAAACAACAAAACCAAAACAAACCAGAATTTCCTACTTGAAAGATTTTACATTGCATTTCTTATGAGGTTTAAGTGAGACCACACCGTATTGAAATGATTTGTGGCACCTATTGAGGAGTTACATAGTTTTACAAAGTGTAAATGAATTATAACCTATACATTTGGCTTTCAGCCATAAGCTGTTGAGAGCTTTTAAAGCTATTCTAAAAGTTTTCTGGAAGAATCATGTCATTTGAAGTAAGTAATTAGGGCACCTAACAACTATGGATGAGGTAATTTTTTTTGCCCTGCCAGTTATGAGTGAAGCATAAAAACTTGGTGCAATGGATAAAAATAAAAGTACTTCAGTACTGCAGTCAAAGAAATGGCTAGAGTATACTGTAGATACACTTGAGCTTGCTCTGAAATGACTGTTTCAGGTATGATAGCCACCCCCCAAGGCCACAAGGACTGCAACCTAAGCTATAAAACCCACTTTGGGTAAATTTGCCCACTGTCAGCTCTGTCACTTCAGGATTGTCATACACCAACACAAGGCAAAATGAGAAGTTGATGCCAAATCTGCAGGCTCTCAGGAGTCTCATAGCGATCTCTGACTGCTCATTCCTCTCCTGGACCTGACATCCCTGTAGTGCCGAGCTGAATTCTGTGGGACACACACTTTCCCAGAAGCTAGAACAAAGGACTTTTGAATGTTTTGTAGGTGTTTCCATACAGATGTTTCCAAATTATTGAGCAGGTATGTCTGTACTCATTTGGTTTTCAGAAACTCAGCTAGATGGCTTCTGTTTAAGAATCTTAATATTTCCAGGAGACAGAAGATATGATCATGATCTCTACAGTAATTTTGTTTTTATGTATTAAAATAGGCTAGTGATGTTTTTGGATTTTTAATTTTTTCATAAAACCTGATTTCCCATAAAACCACAGTGGGGTTGGGATTTTTTTGGATTTTATATGGAAAAAAAATATTTTACAGAGATCATTCTTAGTAAAATGTTTAGTTTGTCTAAGAGAAAATTCAAAACTTCTCAAATGAAAAAAGGATATGGAGGATCTAAAGAGACTGAAAACCACTCTTTCTTTCTCATCAGAAGATGCCTTAAATTTGTGCTGTAGCATAATGACTACCTTCAGAGAAAATGGTCCAGGTGTAACTCATCACTGCTTTTGCTATGTTTTCTGTGTGAGGTTGGACAACAGAGAAATATTCCAATACTGCCTTCTATTCTTGTGATTATCTTTGTATTGCACACACTGTATCAGTATCTCAGTAGTCAATCTATTATAGTTCCTGCAGCAAAAGAAAAATTTAAATTTCTATATCCAGTAAACAAAAACAAATAGGATGAGCTCACCAAAACCTCTTTTGAGTTTTTCAATAAAAAAATCCCCACTGTAGTAGGATGCTTTACAATCAGTTTTTCAGGTTATCTGTACTTTGAAGCTACTGGAACAGAATATTATACAGCACTTGCGGAATATCTGAAATACTCCGTATAATGTTCCCAACCTTTACATCAGACAGTACCTGTCTTTAAAAGTTAATGTCAGGGGCTGTGCTTTAGAATGTCTATTATTATCTCACTTTGTCAATATAAGATATTCATCTTAATAACAAATGCTTTCTTGGAAAATAAACAGTACCCCATACTTCTCTCCATGGTGCAGCTCCATATGTTGCCACAATCTTTCCTGATTCACACAAATGTAACTTAGGAAAGAAGTACATCCTGTAGTAAATAAAAGAAGGTGAAGGACAGCTCTGATCCCTGGAGCAGCACATTGAGGCTTGAGAATGCAAAGGTGGTAAAAAACTGCTGGAAGAACAGCAGCATTTTGCCTCACAAATGGAGGTATAATCTCCATGAAATATGAAGCTGAAACTAATTTGGAGATGGCAGACTGGTGCATAAAGCCTGAAAGCTGCAAACAAAATTTACTACCTGGCTAGCACTAGTAATAGTACAGGCTCTAGTAAAATTTTATGATATTCTTTTAAAGCTGAATAAAGTCATTTTACATTCTACTTATTTATTAGCTATTTGCATCACTACAATGGTGAGTAGTTCAGTAGTTTGAAGGAGAATAGTGTAGGTGAATCAATAATTCATGGCTCTGAATGATAGAACTAATATAGCAACCTCCTGAAATGTCAGCATGCAGTGTGAAGCCTATTAGTAAAAGGTCCTCTTTTTCACAGAGAAGTTACATAATTATTGCTCAGAACAACAAAGTGCAAATCTAAACATTTAGAGACAGTCAAGAATTCTTGAAAGGCTTTTCTATTGGTACATCTTAGATAAATTCATGTTTCCAATGCAGTAAATGTTTATCTTTACTCCAGACAATGAGGGGGTGAGCTGTGAATCATGATGTCGCTTGTTTGTGTTGTCATATGGAAACCAAGGATAGTTACTGATCATGGATTCCCCATTTCCACTTGCATTATTAACTAGGACTCAGCAGACTTGGTTTTGATCTCATACTTTCTGCTTACCTGTGCCCAGGCATGACAAAGTAAAGCTCATGACTGTATGCTAGATGCAGTTTTAAAGAGCACATGTAATTTTCAAAGGATCATAAACCAGAATATTTGTATACATAATGTATATATTTTTGTTACAGCTAGAGAACCTAAATATCAGGATTGAGATTTTTGCAGGTAAAAGATGAAAGTAAGCTAGCAGTTGACTATAACTCTATGAAAAAATAATAATGGCCACATGCAGTGCTGATATAAATAGACTTGCAAAGTGGACAACAGCAATCGTAGCAGTGGAAGAAATGCCAAATAGGCATCTAATCAAGGTCTCTCCCTTCATAGTCTGTCTGGAGTGTTCACTTTACCAGTCATGAGTTAGGAACAAATTTCTTCAGGAGAAAAATTAATCATCTACTTTATGCCGTACTCTTAAAAGTGTTGAGGTATAAGTGGACTATTTTGTTTCTCATGTTGAGTTTGCATTCATATTAAGCAAACAAGGCATCAGGTGCCTTTTCTCTATTGTTCCTGCTATACACTTGTTGGAGTAGATCAAAATAAAGCCAATACCAATTCAAGTGAAGAAAAGTGCAAATCACACTAAATGCTTAAATTTCTCACAAATAAGTTTAAATAGCAAATAGACTGTAACGTGCAACAGCTTCATATTCAAAAAGGTCAGATTCCCTGGTATGTTCAGCCTGATGAATCCATATGTGAGGTTTATGGCTGCTTTGAGTCACCAAAGCAGTGCTTTGCAGCTAAAACACCTCAGTATCCCTGCCCTGCTGCATGGGAAGTGCTGCTTATTGCACTCTTTTACTACTTCATCTAATCATAAGCATTTTTTTCCATGTAGCTTACACATCCATTTAGATAAAAGCTGCTTTTAGCATACTGAATACCTTCAGATATCCAATTATTCCAGGCTGAGTTTGACCGAAAGTGGTTCCTAAGTTTCCTGAGCAAATTTAATTTTTTTTTTTATCCTGATTTTCATAGCTTTTCAGTTTAGAATCTGTTGTCTTGGGTTTGATTTTTCTTTCTAAACAAATGCAGCTACACTACCTTTGTGTAATGGCCTTATCTCATCTCTTAAATGCTACGGTAACCAATATAAAACATCTGGATCAGATGTGGGGTGGAATTCTGCAGATACACAGCATAAGACAGTGTCGGGAGCACTTCTAATAGCTGTTTAAGCGGTAGGAACACAAAAATTATGTAGGCAGAATAAGATACTTGATTTTACTTGAAGCACAGCAATAGTTTTTTAAATTGCTATCCATTAACTCCCTGCAAAGTCTAAATCATAATTTAATTGATTTCTCATACAGTACAAAAAATATTACTGTGTGAACCAAATGTCAGTTTTGTGAATTGGAGAACTCCAAGTAAATGGAAAATAAACAACATCAACTGAAAAAAAAAAGTTACATAATTTAAAATACAGTTTTTCATTAACTTTTCAGAATAGTTTTATTTTTTGCTTATGCAATACTGTGCAAATCCATCCATATATGTTTGAAGAATACGGATACTTGGGTGCTCCTCTTGAAAATATACTGCACATCATGTATAATACATTTACACGTGATGTATTTTCCATTGTTAATATTTTCTGAGTGTTTGTCAAAGTTACTGGATTATTCTCTACCTCAAATCATAATATCCATCTCTTATTGGTTCTTCTAACCGAATTTAACAATTTCAGGTTTAGTGCTAATTAAAATTAACATTTTAGTTCTCCTTCCAATGAGTTCTGGGTTATTCCTAGCCTAATAAATATAATGGCCAAGGCACATTGCCACTAACACCTCTGACCTAACTCTCTTTCCTTCAGTATGGGGTGCCCTATCAAGAACGGGCCTTAGGACTGGGCGTTATCTTGTAGAGTACTAATTGTCATGGGCCAAAATTGTCTCAGGAGGACGCTCAGAAACAGTACAAATGCATGGGCGCTAGTATATGAGTATGTAGCCTCACACTAATGTTTCACTAATATAGATATATTCCTTGTGGCTACTTCCATATGATACTGAGGAGTGAAAGTATCACTATAAATACAGCCACTAGCTGGAAAATGGATAGATAATCCAGCACTGCCAGCTCTAACTGTTTTTGCTAGGGATGGGAGTTATGACATTGGTATCCGTCCCTTCTGGCTCACTCAGCTTGATGCTGTGGACTTGACCAAAGACCTCAAAGACCACTCTTGGAAAACTAAGTAAACAGGAAAGGAATACACAGAATGTGTAACATCTGAAGATTTCCAGGACTTTTTTCTGGTCTCAGCCCTGAAGGTCACCAAAAGTGTACTGGAGAGTAAATTCATCCTCTCAATGGCTTCTAAAGGCTGATGGGCTTTCTGAACTCTCTGTGAAGAATCAGACTCATGTTCAGGAAGCCATGAAAAGCCTAGTAGTGAGTTTTCCAATTTGATTTTGACAGTGATGATGTTGAAACCAGTGAATCAGTGATGATGGTTGAAACCATCACCGCAAGGCAAATTCCAGCTTAATTTTTTGGTTGCAGTATATTTTCCCAAAAATGGTTGTGATGCACAATGTTTTGTGGCATACAGAATTAAGGAATAAATGGTTTTAGACATAGAAGTGTCTTAAACAGAGTTGTTCTGTGATTCACAAATAAGGGTAGTCAATATGGTTCTAATGCTTCAGTGTATCTGGTATTATTCAGTCTACAGTATGGGCCCAACAGATACTTTCCTTATGAATCAAACCCAGCTTCTGATTTTGTTTTAAGTAAGAGAGAGCAATATCTATTATGTAGTATGATCCACCAGTGCCACAAATCTTTACAAACAATGTAGTACCAACAGGAAACCTGGGGAATTTAAGACAGTTGCAGCTGCAAATGCTTCTGGGTTTTGGTTGGTGGGGTTTTTTGTTTTTTGTTTTTTCCTTTACTGATATTTATTTATTTAAAGTTTATATTACAGGAAAGCAACAGAAGAACAATGTTTGTTTTTCTGTTTGTCCTGGAGTATAAGAATTCAAGCAACAACTGTATACACTAACAGATTTACATTACCTTAACAACATAGGCAGTGCCCAATTATAAGAGCAATTCATATTTCAAACAAAACTAATGAAAACAGAAGCCAGGATTAATTTGTCAGCAATTTTTTTAAGACCTTGGTAAGTTTCTGACAATATGAGAGCATTGAAAACAGTAATATAGACTGTTTCTTCTGAAACTGTAACTACACAGTTATTCATTCCTTGAACTGAAATAATATAGAAATCTTTTATTCTTCGACAAAACCAAAATTAATTAAAATATTGATCTTAAGAATGTTATCACTAATAGCAGCTAAGAAAGTATATTCATATATGTATACACACATACAAATGTATACATAGATGTATACATTATATATATACAGCACCTTTACATTTAGTAGAAGCCTGCATTAAACACAATAAAGCTGCATATAGGGTCTTTTGTTGTTTTTGTTTTCACTGAGCAGCTATTTCACAGAGCAACAATAGAGAACAGTTTTCATAATATGAAAACTTAGTCTTAGCTGACTAAGATAGCAACGAGAATTTTAGACTGACAACATTTAATTATCTGAATTGAATTTTGCTCTAAAGGTGTCACACAAGCTTTTATGACCTAGGAACTTCAAACAATGGTGTGTTTTAGTTACCTGGATGTTTTAATAAGTCTTAATACATATATTGTTAAAGCAAGTTTCATCCACTGAGGAGTTACATAAAAGGAAATAGTGTCATGGATCTGTACTTTTTCAACAAAAGTAAAATCTACTTGTTTCACAGTATTAGAAATGATACATCATAACATGAAAATTACCTTCTTTTTGCTTTTTAGTGTGTTTTTCTCCATAAAGTCTTTACTAAAGTGAGTCTTTAAATTCTAAATTTGTCTCTGAGATACAAGATGAGTTCCTCTCAATATGTTGAGTTGATATGGTTTAATATCTTCTGCCAAATTTGTACTATAAAAAAGCCGTCCTGTGGCTCCACACAGTGAAATCTTCCAGATTTAATGATCAAAATTAAGTATAAAGGATGTCTTGCAATCTAGATAATAGAACTGTACCTTAAGCTTACTTCAGATAGTTAATTATTTGTGACCAAAAGGTTGTGTGTAAATGCCTCTGATGCAAGATGGCTATTTTTTGTACTAATCCACACCCATCACCCCTGGAACTGGTCCTGAGTGGAATCACAGAGAACAGCTGTTGCTTTTTTTGTTATAGCTATAGTTAGATCTGTAGTATGAACCCTGAATTAACCAGAATGAGCAACACTGATCTAAGCTAGTAGCAGACTTTAGAAGTAATGAAATTCATTTAACTCTATTAAAAACTCTTTGATTCAAAATCATATCCCTGTTTGAAATTTAATGATGTCACTTTTTTTCAGAGGTATCAGCAGCAATCTGACAAACAAAAAATAGAGATATTACAGAGTGCGATAGAGTACAGGAAGTGAAGGTGAACTCACATGCCTAGGCATTGCATATTTTCCACTTAGGTGTACATTGTGAACAGCACTCAGTTTTGTCATTACCAAGTTCATCTGTTTCTGTTCTATACATATACATAATTAAATTTCCCACCAATTCAAATATTAGCAAAGAAAGAATAAGAAACACTTAAATAATAGATATGTTTTAGTATAATTGGTGACTTGGCTGATAAACCTGTGGGTTATGATCCTGTCTGTTCTCAAAAATACAGCATTTATGCTTGTTATCCAGTTAATAAATCTCATTTTAGTAACCGTGATTATTCTAAAATGATGTCCTAAATTTGTAAGCCAATGGTTTCTCTACCTCTCATTTTAGCCATTGCAAAAATGGGGCGTGAGGGGCCTGTGTAAATCCAGATTGCACAACTGGAAAATTTGGTACATAACATATGCCACAGACCAATCTGTGACTTTAATGTAGTGCGGAGTGAGTATCCAGTGAGTAAAGTTATCTTTGAACTCACATTGAGCCAGTCTTGTAGAGTACTGTTTTCATATTCAGTATTAGAGCAAAGACAAACCTGTTCTAAACTGCACCCATCACTGGTGTCCCCAGGCTACAGCAAAGGCTAGCAAGGAATTCTATTTTAGTAAGAAATCCTCATGACATTATCCACCCACTTTCTTTCAGAAGTGCCACCACCATTAACAGCAAGAAGTGTATGTGATGTCAGGGGAGCTTATGACATGCTTTATGACATCAGAGAGATATACAGAAATGATCTTGCTTGTATTTCATACAGGAACTAACCACTAGTAAGGCATGACAAAAAACCTGTATTTTGTTGAACACTAAACCATCTATTTTGCAACTCATTGCATCAAAAGGGCACTGTCTGTTTCCTTAACAACTATGCATTTCAGTGCCTTGTACAATATCTCAGTTAGAAATACCAGGCAACAGAAAGTTTCATTTAAAGAAGTGGACAGTTTGGCTGATAGGCACAGTCAAAACTACGTTTTTTTCCATCAGTCACCAAGTCATGCAAATATGAAGAAATAAAGCCAGGACTTTCTTTCAAATGTTAGTCTTGCCTCTAACAGGCAATACACAGTCTCTACTTACCCTAGAGTGTTATGGAATGGGTAAAAAACGTTTACCAGAGTGGAAATAGTTCAATGACAGAGATTTGTCTAAACTCAACCTTTCCACCACTTACCTCTATCATAATTTCAAAATCATAGCATAGTTAATAACCTGTCCAGTAAGTCTTTTCATTAATAACATAATGTAGGATTCATCTTAACAAATGGAGACATCTACATTGCTGATGTCTAACAAAGAAAAGAAACCTGTTCATGTACTCCAGTGAGTCTGACCATATTATTTTAGGTCTCATCCAAGGAGATAATGCAACACTTTTCTTCCTTATATCTAGTCTGAATCTACCCTCTTTTAGTTTAAAGCCATTACCCTATGCCTGTTACATTTTTAAGAGATACATTATACTTAATTTGGGGTACTTTGCATTGTCTTCTTACTTCTGAAGTATCAGTACGCAGAAAATAGCTTACTGAATGAAAACAAATAAATACATTTTTCAGAAAAAGAGAATATTTTTCTCCAAAGAAAATGGTGGAATTTTGTGCTTCTAGTGTAACATGTCTATTACACAAGGAAACTAATGTAATAATACTCTTTTTAAAAATTGAAAAAGGTACTATCTTCTGGAGGTTTTCTATTTAGAAAAGAATATTTCTAAAATAAGAAATTCTCTCTACAAAGTAATAATGAATGATGACCCATTTCCTATCTGTGTCTATAATCAGTTTTACTCTCTCTCTGCAAAACACTTTTTTAGGCAGACATTTCTATTTTTTTAAATGAACATCTCACTCCTTAAAATATGTTGATAAGATTTGGAAACATTTTTCTTAGTGAAATTTTGTAAGCTTTTTTATTTTTTTTTAATTTTGTGAACAGAATAAAATGCTCCATTAACCACACTTTGAGGAAAGGTTCCAGCCTTGGCAGTATGTAAAAGTTGTCAGTCAGATGAGTCTCCCTCTAATCTTGTTTCAAATTCAGAATTTTAGGAAGCTACGAGGATACTTTGTTCTTTGAACACAGGCTCATTCTCTCCTCTTCTCTTTTTTATTAGTTTTAATTGATTTTTTCTGGACTACTAGGAAACCTCCAGTCTCTAGTAATTAAAAAGCTATTACAAACAAAAAACCCAGAAGCTTTGCTTGGCATTTTTTCCAGACTCATAATTTTGCTATGTAATAACTACCAATGTTGCAAACTTATTAAAATAAAGGGAATTTGTTAAAGATGCATTCAACAGCAACCCTTTCAGTACAAAATTTATTTGTCTTGTATCCAGGTTGTTCTAGACTTCAGAAAAGAAGAGTGAAAGTCTTTGAAGATAGAGGAGTAAGAGAAATAAGTATTTTTTTTTAAATAATACAACTTACGGGTTTTTTCAATTTCATGTCCCAAATATACATTGCTTCCTAATCTCCACTGATGAACTGACTGCATCTAGAATCCTGTGATTTTTAAAGGAGTCTTTGCTTTACTTACTATCCAAGAAACTGTGGCTATTTCCAGAAATATAAATGACTGACAGACACTATTTGCTGAGGTTGCACAGGATTCTTCTTACTCAGAACACAGTAATTGAAGAATAACTGCCCCTGGAACTGGTTGAGCTTCATAAAGTTAAGGATGTGAGAGAGACAGAGAGAACCCAGCCATACTTAGGCAAAGAGACAAGAATTTTGTTGAATGTTAAATTATTAAATCCTTTATTGTGCTTGTTTGGCGAGTCACAGAAATAATAAATTGTAGATGATATTTGCTCTGACTGCAACTGTAAACTGTTTCTTTCTGTTTCCTAGAGGAACTGAGAGATATCTCTATGTTCTATGTGAAAACTGAACATATCTAACACAAAATCACAGCATTTGTTCAATTATTGATTTTTTTTACAATTTCAGAAAATAATTTTAAAATAACATCAGTGATACTAAAAATAATGAAAAATGCAATTTAAGGGAAAAAAATCTTTTTTAATTTGAGTAAAATAATACATTGATTGTATGTTTTTACCCCTGTATAAACTGGCGCATTCCTGATATGTTCAAAGGAGGATAGGCAGATACCACTGTGCAGAATTTGTTCCTTTAGGACTCAATATTGAATTTTTGGGATAATAGATCCAAAATATTTTCTCATATGCAAAAGTATTGATACTGTAAAACTAGGAAAAGCAGTGTTACTTGGAAATATTGGCATATATACTTGCTGGTAAATTAATCAATGATCACTTTACCTAACACAAATCTAATACAATGCTTGTTTCTTGCTTCTCAGAAAAAAAACAGGCAATCGGAAGGAAAGTCAAAAGGCACACCAAACATCATGAACTTGTCCATTGCTCTTAACTTGATCTTGTACATGTTGAAGGTGAAAAAGCAAAGGAAATAAAACTAAAGTTTTTGTAGCACTTCAGCAGTGCTTTGCTGTAACCATGGTGGTCTCAGCACATACATAGAACAATGTTTGCAGGAGGAGGTACTATTTTTATTACATCAGCCAGTCTAGTTTCAAACAATTAAATAGAACTTCAAGCGCAGGTGGTCTTCTTCAGGTCTGAAATAAAAGCAGAAGCTTCGGAAACTAAATGCTACTTGGAAACAGTTTCCCACAGTTTAGTCAGGTATTAAGCACCTTAATACACTATGCCGGATATGTAGTGATTAGATTTCTCTGGTGTGTTTAGTATTAACCAATTGAGCTGAAAATTCACAGCCTTTCTCTCAGTATATAGCAGTTAAACTATGAACAAATAACAGACAATAATTAGTTATGAGAGTATGGATTTACTGAGTGGAGGAGGGAGGAAAGCCCAAGTTTTCATATTCCTTATTTCTTTCCTCCACGTGAATATATCCAAAGACATCTGTTCTGCAGCAGAGACTTAGCTTTGAGCACTGTCTGAATTCAGCTTGTGAGCAATGTCTGGGTTTGGACTTTGGACTGAGATTCATCCTGCTCAGCTATCAGCTTTCAGCTACTCACAGAGATCCCTAAGTTAGAAGTGCAGTTCCTTTGGACTCTGTAATCATTAATAGGAGAGAATTCCAGTTCTGCTTCCCTAAGTGTAGGTGCCCAATTCCCTCCAGGGATGCAACTGAAGTAAAAGGAATGATGCACATTTTTGAAAGATTATCCAAAGAAAATTCATGCAGTACTTTCAGTGACAACAGCAAGTCTATTCACTGGAGAAAGAACAGGTCATTTTAATTGAAATCAGAGCTGTGCCAAGGACTGCTATTTGCCTTCAGGGGACTAACTGCAGGAACCAACAGAAAACATGTTAAAAGATGGAAAATGGGCTTTGACAATGTATGGAATCAGATTTTGGTATCTACATTTTTAATAACAATTTCTAAATAATTCATTCACATAAATTAGAAGGATGTTGTCATGTAAATATATAAATATTGGTAAGATGTTTGCCCTACCAGAACTTAAAACTGCTGCCACCTATATGGACTCAATAAAGCCAGGAAACAAAGAAAGGTAATTAATTATGCCGCTACTTAATTTATCAAGAACCTTTTAAGTTTTGAACTGAACACAGAGAATAAAGGTTAGAACACACTTAGATGAAAAAACAACAACAAAAAAGTGACAGGAGTTTCTACTGAAGAAATTATCCTGTGTATTCTATTTATCGCCTTCAAAGCCAGATATAGTAGGAGAAACTCAGTTGCTTCTATTGCCACATGCCAGGCAAGACCAAAGCACTTTAGGATACATGAGAAGTAAGGTATGAGTCAATCATGATTATTAAGACAAACAGAAGTAAAGAGAAGCTTAAATTTAAATTTAAGGGGAAAAGCATATGAATGTCATTGCACCAGAAAAAGGAGAAAGGTAGGCATATAAAAATGTACTTTCCTGGGAAGAGGAGATAAACAGTACATACTTGAAATGGAGATGAGCTATATAACACAGCTAAATTTGGGATATATGAGCAGCTGTTTAAGGACAGGTAAGTTCTACTGCAGGAATCATAAAGTGCCTACATATAAACATATGATATTCAGCAAAAAAACCTATATAAATAAATAAGAGTCATTCACAGAAAGAAAAATGTAAAAATATGGGCTTAAATGAAATCTACTTTGACAACTAAACCTGGAATATTCACATTAAAGGGTAAGAAGGAATCATATTTTTGAAGATGAACTACAAGCAAAAAGTATTTAACAAAAAAACCCAACCTAACAGCAGGCTTAAATCTTATCAGTCATCACCAGAAATGTTTACAGACTCTAGTTTTACCTGTCCTCTTGCATTTATGGCACATCAGCAATTAGCTGAATGTGTTTGTCTTGCATTATAGCTGCATATGTAACATAAATTCACTGCAGGGGGCAGGAATTCAGCTGTACTTCTACTGTTTATTATTCCATAAATACCGTTTCATCACCAGGAACAAAGCAGATGTTAATATCTGCCTTTGGTTTAATGAATTATAGCTGCTTACAAAACCCAGATCTTATTCCTACCAAACTTTAATGACATTTAGATTCAACATTGTATTTTAATACTCCCTGTGACAAGTGTCAGCTTCTCGTACATGAACAAACATAGGCATAGATATGTGGATTCCAAATCTGCTAACACTTATAATTTATTAAAAAACTATCAACTCTTAAAATAACTTTCAAAGAAAAAGTACTTGGAGCTGCACTTGAGACAGCTATCAAAATCTATTTATGAAATTAAGAGTGAAGGAACGTTACAGACTGAGGTTATATCTTTGTAGGATAAATAGCTCTATGAATATTATGTAGGAGGTCATCTTGCCACAGATGGCAATTGGACTGTGAAATGATGGAACTTTTAAAAAAACATTGAGATGTCCTGAGTGGTATTAATGGAAGTTTAACTATCCAAGCAAAGAGTGGAAAATATAAAGGAGAGGAAATAAGACTGAGGGTATGTTTGCGGATGTGGCACACAATTGATTTTTAACTGAATATGTGCATCAGCTGAAGGGGAAGGAAATAATAATGGCTTGGGCATTAAGTAATACAGTCAAAGACATACACTTAAATAACCTTGTACTGCAAATTGATAAAGGCAGAGAAATTCAAAGTGGAGATGATTTTTTCCTAAATTTTGTCATTTGAAAGGTAAGAAAATCATCACAGTTTTAGAAAAAAAGGAGAAAATTAATTATTTGGATGTGTCAATGTCAAGGGTTGGCAGAGAGACTCTAGAGACAAAGGCGGGGATGGGAGGAAAATTAGTGACAGTTAGCCCAAAATGCCTTTTTGCAAAAAATCTGCAGACTAGAAAACTTTCTCAAAAGCAATGATCCTCTAGTGTGCTGGGGAAATTATGGATTTGTGGGGAAAAGGATCTCCTTTTTGTAAGACTAGAGGTTAGCAGTTCAGCCTTCAAAGGTCACCGACTTTGTCACTGTCTTTCTAAGGCAGGAGAGTTCCCTTACTGCCAGCATCTTACTTGCAGAGGGCATATTCTTAGTCTTTGAGTGGGGGAATAAATACGGACCAGTGAAGACCAGCCACTGTAGTAGTTTACAGTGAGTGATTTATTTGTTTGTTCGCTGTCTAGTATGTGCTAGTGTATGCTCTATTTTGTTCTATTAAGAGAGGATGGTCTGTGGAGAGGAAGGCAGCCTGCTACCAGGGTCAAATGAAGCCCAACTGAAGCAGGCAGGGATTGCGCCTTCCCTGAAAGCATTTAGAAATTTTTAAGTGGCTTGGGGGACTTCTCCAGTGCAAGGTGAGATGTGCAGGAAGAAGAAAAGAGCACAGTGAAAATGCAGAGTGAGCACAGAGAGACTGTATAGGCAGCCACAGGCTAACCTGGAGTAGACCAGGGGACAGATATGCACTAAGGTCTTAGCAAGGAAGAGAAAAAAAGAGCTCTCCTAGGGATCTAGATGAATACAGTGGGAGATTTGCTCATCCACCTTTTTTATTATTGTGTCACCCTGGAGATCTATTCAGGAACTTTGTACTCCAGTTGTGTCACCATTGTGCAAAGGCAACATGTAGGCAGATTCATGTTAACACTTTTTCCAGCTGAAGTTCCCATTGCACAGCTCCTCATGGCATTTTAGGATAAGATTCTAACAAGTATGAATTGGCATATGAACTGAACTACTGGGGTTGCCTTTATTTAGATCCCACATGTCTGACAAAGGGTTTTACTTGTGTCCATACATTCAAATGCTCCAAAATATTATTTGTCTAAAATACATGAACCAAAAGTCTGTACGGAGAATGCGGTCATCAAGCAATCAGAAGCTGGCAGTCCCTTGTTGCTCTGCCTGCAACTCCTGATTCTACAGAGGTAACATAAAAGTTCTGTTTCTGTTCCAAAACTCTGGTCTGTCTGAGCATGGAAGATTGTCTTATTCATTGAAGATGAACTCCCAGTTTCAATGGACTACCCCAACAGTTGACCAAAACTGTTTTCTCAGCTTTGAGCATACAAATAGGCTGGACTTACACCTCTTCATTAATGTCTCTGAGAAGACTGCAGAACCATCTTGGTAATGGATCCAGAAAATATTTTTTTTTACCTCCACAGAAAGATCTTATCCGTTCTTCTCTCTTATCTACTTGGGACAATTACAACAAGTAGTTTATGTATTAAGTCCTGGATAATCAAATCAGGTGTAATTAAGACCACATTGGTTCTTAAAATCTTGAGGACCAATGTGCAGCTTAGATGGCCTGTGACATCTACAGATATATATTATCCTATAATGCCAGAACACCTGACCATAATGAATGGGTAAAAGCAGTCCAAACACAGTAATGTAGGTATAAATTTAGTCCAGGAATATACTTACCCAGCCAAAGCTAATCAAAAAGCTCACAAGGACTAAGTTTTCAATACAGACATAGAATTAAGGCTGGGACTTATAAAATATGAAGTGCAATGTGATATTTGTTTAAGATTTTGTCAATTAAGTCTAAGACAAAAAATCCACAGAAGGTTTGTGTAACTGAGACTCTGTAGCTTATCCATTTCTGCTATAGCATTTGCTTAGTTACTTAAAATTCTGCTACTGTAGATATCCAAGAATCTGTCAAGTTAACTATTCTGCACATATTTCTTTCAAAGCTCATTCACAAATATCTCAGATTTTAAGTCCTTTGATGGATGCAGTATTTGTTACAAGGCCTTTATGTAAAGGTCTTTGATAGATTTTACATGCCTATCGCATACTGGCATAATTAAGTGCACTATCTGATACAGTATCACCATCATTTTTATTTAAATGTACCAGAAAAGGAGGCGGCATTGATACCACTGTTTACATATTGCTTAAAGTCCAAAGATAAAATATCTAAACTACAAAGTAGAAGACTTGAGACTTCTTAACCTGAAAGGTGAAATAGCTTCTGGAAGCTTACTACTCCTAGGCTTAGGCACCTGCTTCATCTTTTCTTCAGTCTGAACCTCTGTATGAGAGGCAACAGAAGAGCCCAGAGGACAAAAGGAGGACAAACAGCTGGAAACTTGACTCTCTAGCTAAGTGATTAAGGCAGCCAGCTAGCAGACAGCAGACCAAAACACTGGTCTCAACATCAGCTCTTGTTTTACCCAGTAATCTAATATAACATGCACAAACACTCCATGGAAATGATCCCAGACCTCAGGCTGACTCCTACCAGATGCAAACTCTAATAGAGTCAGGAACCATAAGCAGACAGATAGCTCATATAGTTTTTGGTGTTTCATGTGTTTCTCTGTCTTTTTAAAGAGGCACACAAACAATAGAGAAAACCTCAGACAGAAGGCAGTGCTGACAATAACTACATAATAAAAGGAGTTTGTAGAGTCTTCCGCAAAGCTGAATAGGGGGAAATTTTTCCCTTTCCAATCTCATGCTGTACTAGCAATATAAGAGTTGCATGTAACAATAGGAGACTTTAAAAAATCACACAGAAGAGAGATTTTTAAATTGACAGTGTTCCTTTAGGTTGACTCAGTACAAACTAGCATCACTACATGATACTTACCTGTGACAGTACTTCACTTGTCATCATCAAAATTTCACAGAAAATGTGGAACTAATCATTTGCTTTGAATAAGACAAAGCTTAAACTTTCTGCTCATTTGTGTTTACTACCTAGGTAGTTAGATACTTAAAGTGTCTCGCTTAAAGATAAGACTAATATGGTTGCAGCCTAAGGTCCCAGCTCACTCATACCAGTTTAAAACAGATTACTGTCAAGAGTAAGGCAAGAGAATTTTGACCTTTGTACTGTAGCCATGTTAACTGTATGCAAGTAACACAGGGAGATGTCTGTTGGTGGCGTCATGAGAGGGGACCGGCCTGAACTGACAAAATGGCTCTTTTTAATACTTCTTTCTTCAATTTGGAAAAGCCGTGTTTACAAGTGGCATTGGTGGAAGATGACAAAGATTTTAAAAGGCTGTGTCATGCTGTGGGTGTAAATTACAGCTAAATTCCTCTTATTTAAGCAGCTCATATTTAAAACTGAAAGAGAGTTTGACTACACTGTGTAACACAGCTGTCTATTACTGTTGACCAATTTTAGGATTTCTGAGGGATGTTTTTCCCAAGCTGGTTACTTAAGAGTAAGAAAAAAATACTGGGGTATACTAGATAATCAGTGCTCCATTATTTGGGCAAAGGGAGTCTGAGATAGCCCTATGAAAAGAAAAATGTTCATAACTGAGTATGAGAAGATATTAAAGCATGTGAGTATATTGCTGCCATCAAGTATCAGCAAAACAAAAACCCAAATTGGTTCCATGCAAACCTGTGCTCTCTAGATTAACATTTGGCCTTGGAAAGTGGCATGACTGCTTATCTGGCATCACACATTATTCACATGTCAGGTAATAAACCCTGCAAGGACTGATATTGGCTGTCCTCTTCATCCATGCTATAGCTAAACTGTAATCCAGACAAAGTCATGGTGGACGACTTGGAGTTACTGAATGTTATTGAGTGGAGGATGAGGTATACAGCTCCATTAAATCCTTCTTCCTATAACTGTGTTCATTCTACCAGCGTTCCTTATCCCTTCATCCTACCCCTCCACTACTGCACTCTAATGTCCCTTATGTTCTCATTACATTCCCTTTATTTCTTTATGTCCCTGGCCCCTCATTCCAGGCCCCAGTCTGTCCTCAAGTTCCCCCAGGATCTCTACACAAAAAGTAAGCCCATGAATATATGCTCTCCACAATCTTGTCCCAGCCAGACCAATTCCCACCCTTTGGCCCTCTTCCTAATGGTAAAATCCTTAACATGCACTTATATATATTTGACAGAAGAGTGTTTATTACAGAATCTTCCTGTAGGTATGTTTCTGTTAGCCTCCTTATACCGGTCAGTATCTATACAACTGGGATTGGGGCAATTGTGCTGCTATAAAGCAACACAACTTTCCATTTAGAGATGAACACAATGGTGATGTAGTCTAATGCTTTGTGATGCTGTGAAAAGTTTAGCATTGACCACAGTTACTTCAGTCCACCCATGTGTCTACAGGCTTTGTATGCCTTTATGCAATCCTTATTGCAATGTGTGCAAGAAGCAAATGGCTTTCAGCACCTTGCACTAGTCCTTGATTAAGTACATCATCCATCTCAGCACTTTCTTTCTTTCTTCCCTCCTGCCCCCACTACAATTTGTCCCCCTATTTTTAATCACACAGGGACAATGTCACTATAATTCTCCGGTGGCCTGTGGAGATTCCCATACTGCCACACGGCCTGTGACACTCCCACCATGTCCTATCTCTTCTTTTGCTTTCTTTTTCTTGTTCCTTGGGAGCAATTTCAACACGGTAGGAATTCTGACAGATCTCTTCTTCCACTTCTAACCTGCAAGTTTTGCTGTTCTGTTTCAGGGACATAGGTTAACTCATCCCCTGGGCCAGATCTAGGCTGCTACTTGGCCAGCTCCTCTATGTAGTCAGGTTACATGAGTAGAACTTGGCTGAATGAGCAGAACAAAATTATTAGGTTCGGCACCCCAGGAATTGTAATTTCAGCTTCTGCCTTTCACTGCAGCACTAAAGATTCAGCCCAGCTCCCATGATAGTCAAGCTAACGTAAATTGCAGCTGTTATGGAATTCAAGCTAGCATTTTGGGGTGTGTTCAGGAACCAGATTAAGGGTACTCTCAAGCAAAATTTTTAGCTGAAGCTGCAGAGAAGACAGAACTTTAAAAAGAACAGATAGATGGTAGACAGAAAAGAATTTACAAGCAAACAAGGAGAAATATTCACAGTTAACCATACCTCAATCATAGAGAGATGCTGGGATCTTTATTGAACTGTAAGTAATCACTGTGCCTTCAAAGTGAATTCTATGTGTCATCATAAAATTAAATATTCCATTTCATATGGATATTTCAAATATCTTAGCTGAGATTTATAAATCCAGTGTGCAGAAGAGATATTGAAATAAATGAAGACTGTTTACATTTAAGCAGCCTTGAGATATTTATCCTTGTCTTTTATACTATGGCATATAAGAATGTTGAGAGTTAATTAAATAAAAAACAGAGCAGCGCCCGACAGGTTTTGGAGCGTTAAACTAAGCCTGAATGGTGTTCAAGGTCATTAGCTGTAATGGGGTCACCAACCCAATACCTTCTGCAGAACTTGTTTTCTGTTTAGCAACTGTGTTTTACATTGAGTCTGTGCTGATCACTAATGTATGAGTAATAACCAATTTATTTCTTTCCCTAAATGTGCCTTTCATAACGGCAATAATAGAGTCTAGACAAGCCCTTTTCAAGGGATTAATTTTCTCTGTAACTCAGGTGGCTAAAACCTTTCTGCCATTTCCTTGATGCTTCAAACTGCATGGCCCAGATACAAGGTTGTTCATTGAAAATGTGCTACTTAATGTTTCGTTATGCTATATCAGAGGGCCAAGTAACCACGGTGGAACTTGGAATAAGCAGGATTTCTATTATTGACTTAAGCTAAAGAGTTTTTTTCCATTCTGGCTAGAAAGGCTTTATTTTTGTCCTTCAGGTCTGGGGAGAGGAAACAATATGGAACCAGTAGAGCAGAAGTAACAGATGCCATTAATTGCACAGAAAAGTTTCTGTTCCTCAGGAAATAGCTGTCTCAGGTTCTTCCCAGAGTTCTTACACCACTGGTATCTATTATTTTGAACCTATCTTGTGAAACAGTCTCCAACATTAAACTGTCTAATGTGAATATTTGTGGCTCTTTTCTGTCCTTGATTGTTTCTACACAATGCAAAGCACATTCTCAGCAGGAATCCCACTGGGGCATGGTGTATTGTACATATAATTGCCGAATATTGCAGTTGCCCTCCAGCCATTTGTACGTTATCTAAATATTCGCCACTATTCAGTCAAGCGTATTTGCCTCATAGACAGGTTTGTCTATGGGGAAAGAACTATAATCAAATGAAATAAAGAAAGGCATGGGTGAAAAGTCTATGTAAGCAGTAATATATTGACACAAAATAATTATTCATTCAAATCAAACAAAACTTAATATTATTAATCCAGTAATTTTTATCCTCACAGGGACTGAGTTAGTGGAGTTTTTTTTCTAGCCAAAAGGCTATAGATTCATTTTTGGCTGATATTACTGAAAATTTCTGCTCATGTCAAAGAATGTGTTTACAGAACATTCATGACACAATTCGAAGTGTGGACACAATAACTCTCTTCTGATTGTGGCATGATATTAAGTCTCTTTACACATCTATACCCATTGCCTTCAGACTTTACTGTAGAAATTCCTTTCTTAAAGGACCGGGGGAAAAAAAAAAGCCCGGCAGTAGACCAGTTTTGGAGTATGCTATGTCTTGAGAGCTGAAAGGTAAAAAGACATATTCAATACAAGTTGTACAGGCACAGTCTGGATGTGGGGACCTGGAGAGTTTACAAGAAAATGCCACATAAATCCAGAAAATTGCTATTTATTACAAGCTCTGAACCCATCATCCTAAATCACTATTTTCTAACTGCATTAATGCAATTTGAACTATCCCCCACAGCTTGGTTATAATTTCAATTAAATTTTCATTTGAAAAAACCTTAGTGTACTTTGAACCCTTTGGACCAGGAGAGCTGAACCAACATCTGCAACCCTGCAACTCAACATAGAAACCTGACTGCAGATCTTGCAGATTTCTCTATAAAAAATAATCAGTCGTTACTCAATTCAAAATTAACAATGGCATGTCATAAATATTTAAGCTGAGCTTTTTAATGTTAGGGACCTAGCATAACAGTTAAGCATGTACATTAAAAAAAATCATATTGTTTTCCAATGGCTCAAGGCATCCCTCATTACCACTACTGCAAATACCCAGAAGTTCTGAATCTAGGCTGCTTTCACAAAGGCATTACACTTTGAACATTGAAACTAGAAAATGTTTCATCCAGAAGTAAAATAAATAAATAAAATCAGATCAGTTTGCTAAATCATCAGATGTTAGCATAGCAACTTGCCTGGGGCATATATGTAATCATCCAATTAAAAGAACATCATGATGCAATCTAGTAAGCTATCAAACTCAATGCTAATGATGGGGAAAATCATGTCATATAGTATCTGAGAAAAAGGGGAAACTTAAGATTCGATCTATGTGAAATTAGTGCTTGAATGGGGAGCAAGGGAGTGACCAGATTATGTTCTAGCTGATGTGGGAGGGAGAAAAAAACAGAGGGGTTTTTTGCGTGTGTGTTAGATTGTTATTTTAATTTGAATAAGGTATGCTGCAATGCTCTTTTCCTAACTGAAGATCTGTGGCTAACCTTGCTAATCCCAGCAATGATACCCTATAAACTGGTTAAAAAAGGCTGTATTTATGGAAATGCAGGTATAGATTCTTTCCCAGTATCAGTTACTTATAATAGAAAATGCTACTGCTAGTCAGGAAGCACTGACAAATACACCAAGTGTTTAATATAGAAAGCCAAAAAAACAGGGCTTCAAATCCTCAAAAAAAAAAATAGCCTCGAAAAGGGTATAAGTGGTTCACCAGCTAAATTTCATGTAACACTTAAATTCTGATTTTTTTCCCCATGTCCAAAAGATTCAAGCCATCAACTGTGCTGAAGCAGCACTCTGTGGTCTTAGTCAACCTTGAATCTGAAAGTATTTAGGTTGATTCCACAGCCTCCCTTCTCAGAAAGAAAGCTGATGTTGTCTTCAGCCCTATTAAATATGCTTGCTGTTCTAGAAGCTTTATAGACATCTGTTAAAATAGTTAAATCATGACAAAACAATTGATAAACTGGGGAACAGAACTCAGAAAGTATGAGTCAGTGGTGACCTGCTCTAGACAGTGCCCCCATCAAATGGGAATAGGCTTTTTTAATAAGAACGCTTCTTCGCTGCTAGGTTTATACTTGAAAAACATCTGTATGTGGTAAGACTGTGCACCAGTCTCTAGTGGTCTGAGTTAGACAGAAAAGCACAGTGGGTAATTTTTGCAAAGGCCTGTATTCCCATGCATCACTGCCTGATAGTCCCAGGTTGCATGACAGGTAATCCCCCTTTCACAATTCTCCAGTTCTCTGAGATCTCTCTCATGCATGAGAGCAGTGCCTTGGCCCATCTAACCCTTGTAAAGTTTATGATATCATCCATGCCATAATGACAGCATGTTTACCATCTCCCTGGCTAGCTCTGTCTAATATGGCTGACAACGTATTTAAATGTGTTATTGAAATGAAAGTAGCAGTCAAATAAAAGCATGAAATCTTGATCCTCTAATTACTAAAATAAATTATGACTGCTCCAGATAGGAGCAGTAACATGATATTAATTAAATGCAATGTCAAAGAGCATGTACTATCCAAACAGGGTTTTTTCCTTTGGACGGGGCTCTGAGCAACTTGATCTAGTTGAAGACGTCCCTGCTCATTGCAAGGGGGTTGGACTAGATGATCTTTAAAGGTTCCTTCCAACCCAAACTATTCTATGATTCTATGATTCCATGATTCCTTGCAAAGTTCTTTGTAGAACTGGTGTTATTAAACAGATGCAAGAAGAAAAAAAAAATCTGTGCTCACTTGTACTGATCTTGTCCTGAGAGTGGCCCTGACCCTTTTAAAAAATAGCTACAGTTGGTGGAGCTGACTTTGTTTGTTGCTCATTTCCTCCTTTTCAAAGGAAAAGTCTGGAAGGAAAACTATTCTGAAAACCAGAACACAGAACTGTCCATAGAACTGTATTATGGCTGTGATAGGAAAAAACTGCCCTTTAACACATGAGCCTAAAGACCTTAAACTGGATATTCCAGGTTGTTGCTGGAGAGGGAGGTAGCAAAAGATCGTCATTCTGTTATGAACTTTGTATATGAGGAAACCAAAGAAATTTCCTTTTGTGTGATACTGACATCTTACTGACATCTTTGAGGGAAAATGAGAATGTTTATTCAGCTGTTACACAATATTATAATACTTTCAAAATTTTTTATTATTCAACATAAGTACAAATTGCTGTAGGAAGGAAGCAATTTTCTATAATGTTAAAGGAATAGACAAATGTTCGAACACAGGTTGTTAATTATGTGAAAATAGCTACAGTTCTGAAATGTTTTGTTCTGAGATAACACTTAAACACAATTTTTACCTTTCCTATAAAGCAAAATTATGAAAAGCATATCTGGCAAGATGATCAAAACAGTGAGGTTTTTTTTATGAAATTAAAAGATTTACTTCTTCATTCAGTTTTTAATTCTTAAAGAGATAACTATGTGTTCAAAACAATTTCCTTCAAAAAGAAAAAAAAAATTCCAAAAATGTGGAAAGAGCTTCTTCAGTATTTTTTAAGCACTTTGTTGCAGTTTTGTTGGAATAGAGTTGTTTTTATACAACATTTAAGATTAAGTAATTCATTCAGCATTTCAGTTAAAAAATACTACCTTCTCTAGCATGAGCTATATGACACATGCTCATGAACCCTTCCTTTTGATCGTTATCTAGAAAATAAGCTATAAAATGGAGAGACGCAGGAGAACACTCAGACTGCTATTAGAACAGACATTCTGTTGTGTTTATGCACTCCTGGGAAAATTAATAAAGGTACTAGAAAGCAGTTCAGTTCTGCATAAATCCTAAAATGCCATGTTTTCCAAAGCAACTTATAATCTGTGTACAGCAAATCATTCATAAAATCAAAATATCTTTCAAAAGGTGCCAAAGAAGCTGCTACCTTGCTGTCAGCACAAAGGTGCTGCAGACAGAAAGAAGTGTTTCATTGTGGCAATTATCCACTGCCTGGAGAAGTAACTAGCAAGTTATATCAATTCAAAACTAGATATTCAGAGTTTGACCAGAATTTGACCAAATCTGCTTAGGGCATGACAGATCATTCCTTCTGCAAATATATTACAGACTACTTTATGTAATGACTTATTCTGGGTTTAAAACCCATGCCATGGTCATTATGATTAGTGACAAAGTATTTAACTCTTCATAAGAAAGTCAATAGCTCAATGGGGTCTATGCAGCAGTTCATGAACACTTTGTGGAGTATGGCCCCTTATATTACTGTGATTTCATAGCAATCTGAACTTCTCCACCAATTAGAAGTAGTAGGTAACATGAGCTTTACTCTTACATCACATGCAGACAGTTATAGAAAGACATTGAGAAGTTTGGGATTTGCAAATTTCATTAAAAACTGTATCAAAACTGCTGAGGCACAAAAACCACCTTTTATTTTCATAGCCATGGCAAAAAATCAGGAGTGTACCCAAATTTAAAACTAATTTTGAAAGGGAATTTCATAAGTTTAGAATTACCATACAGCATGAATGCTGTACCCAGTCCCATTGGTGTTACATTGCTATAACTTTGTGAACAGAGCTGAGGTAAGCATGAAGTCTAGTTTTGAAGGGTTCTTTTTTTTTTTTCTTTATATTTTTCCAGAAGATTATTTGTTGTTTTGAAAGTATGGAAGGATTATACCTTGGCCATAAATACCAGCATAATTTGAACAATTACCCACAGCTGTTGCAATCACTTAAAGGTGTTCAGTAAAAGTCATTTCTCTGTGGGAAATTTCAACATTTCAGAATTTGTAGATGCTCTAAAGCAGAATAAAAATTGAAAGTTTCAACTCAGCTATGAAACAGAAATTAAAAATCATGTTGATAATATTTTTGGTTCAGTTTAAATCATTTGCATATATCAAATAGTATATTGTATATAGTGATATCATATAAAACATTAAATATAATATACTTCTATATATGGGTTTTTTTATCCAACCAATGAATTAACGCCTTGACTTTGAAACAATCCATTTAGAAGCAGAAAAAACTTGTATGCTGGAGAACACTGAAGTAGTTCTTGAGGACTGTAATTTCCATCACACTTTAAGGAAAAAAGAAAATACACTTTAAGTCAAAAAGGATCTTATTTTTTGTTCATGTGCCCAGCACATTAAGAATAACCAGCTAATCTTTGAAAACTGTTAAATCTAAAGGAAACTTGCCACCATGCCACAAGTTGGAGACACTTAATGACATAAGAGATGCTGTAGGTGAAACACGGGTGCACTGAAACACTGAGCAATTAAGAATATTTAACCGGAGGAACCTGCTAATCACTTAGTATGCTATTTAGTTTGCACAAAAAGGGCATATTTTAGAACAAGGAAGCTGAAGATGATTTTTACTAAAACATTTCTTTTAATAGCTGTTTAGCAGGAAGGTATATAGATTTACCAATGTTAGCATTGTTTTAGCCACTAGCAACAGGATGATAATATTGAGAGTTAATTTGGGACTCTGGCTCTATTATTTGCTACTCTAATTACTTGCCTTAGTGAGCAAAGCAGCCTGAGGAAAATAAACTGGAATAGCACCACATCAGGAGACTGAAGCTCCAGGCTAAGTGATCTGAGGTGTTGCCATTTGCAGAAAGACTTTGTATTCTAGGTCCTTTGCTTAAAGTGTATTTTCTCTTCTGAAGATTTTTTACACCAAAGCGCTGTTTGATTTCATGACATCATTTTCAATAATTTCCTAGGAATTACACTTTTTTTTTCATCCCCTTGGCCTCTCTTCTCACCCAGTGATTCAGATTTGAAGAGGTAATAAGAAAAAAGGAAAATTCCCTTTGAAAATATCACTTGAAATGCTTTAATAACTCCTTTGCCTCAGAGTGAATATTGAGTTGTGCTGCTGATAGGCAGGGGGAAGGGTAGCACCAATTAAATGGAACCCATTGTTATTCTGCAGTGTCTCATTTTTGTGCAGTGATCTTCTAAAGAAATAGGCAAAGAGAGTCTGTTTAGTACTAATGATGGTTTCTGAGGAAATAGGAGAAGGATGGCCTTTTGCACACCATGTCACTGTAATATAAAAGATCATGCAGAGCATTCCACTTTGTGCTAATTCAAAATAGAAATACATATTGTAATAGATGGGACTAGTATATACCTGTGGTTTTCTTTTGATGTATAGTATAATATAATGTAAAATGTTAATGTATCTGCAGTTTAATTTATGATTTGCTCCTAAAACCATGCCACAAATGTACACACCAAATAAAAGGTAGCCTTTACATGCTCCTTCTCTTCCTATGCCTAGCTTAAACTATAGAATGGAATTTAATTAAAGCCCCTACTTACTTCAATAAGAGAAGCCTTGTCAGTTTAATTGATTCTTGGTCAAAGTAATATTGATTGGATAAAAGCAAATCCATTTCTTTCCCAACAATTAAAACATTTAAATAGGCTCTGTCTCCCTTTTGATAAAAGAACATGAAACTGCTGGCAGCTGTCCCTATGGCTGATGTTGATCATTAGCAAATGAGTTAATGTACATTTATATTGGTACCCATCTTGTTTTATTATAATATTCTGCTACATTAAGGTCTCTAATGTCCATCTATTAAAACCTAGAGAGTCATATAAAAAGTCCTTACTATATTCTGGTGTAAAAACTGTTTCAAATAAGCGTTTTTATTTCTGGATCTGAGCCTGTACTGAGTGCTTCTAGTTCTCATAGTGGATATCGAAGTCTGTTAAGGGTGTTGAGCACTTCAGAATTACCGCTTACTTAAACGGTTTAAAAATTATTTAAAAGGCATCTTTCAGAAATCAGATCTAATTTACTTGCAGATAACTGCTTTAGCAGTTCTTAAGGCCAAAAATCTTTTCCCCAAACCTTCCACACAGTGCATCCCAAAGAAACTTGCATGGAAATTTCTACCTTTAGCTTATCACTTCTGTTTGAGGTCTAATATGTCTTTCTAAGACTTCTGAAAACACTAAGACTTCTAAGACTTCTGAGAACTCACTTTCCCTAGCAGAATAAAATCAAAAGTGAACACTGTTACACCTAAGGTCTATGTAAGTCTTTATATGGAGACAGCTCCAGCAGTAGCCAATAAATGTTCAGAAGTGCAATGTAAGAAACAGCACGTGTAGAGTGATACTTCCCACTGTGCTATTTTCTCAGTGGTCTCTGATGTGGTCCTCCATGGGCTGCAGGGGTACAAACTGCTTCCCCATCATCTTCTCCACTGGCCGCAGGGGAGTCTCTGGTCCAGTGCCTGGAGCACCTCCTCCCGATCCTTCTTCTCCAACCTTGGTGTCTTCAGGGCTGTTTCTCTCACATTTTCTCACTACTCTCTCCCACAGCTGCTGCACAGACGTTTTTTACCCTTTCTTAAATACGTTATCACAGAGGCACTACCAGCATCGCTGATGGGCTCAGCTTTGGCCAGTAACGGGCCCGTTGGAGCTGGCTGGAACCAGCTGCACCTGACATGGGGGCAGCTCCTGGTGCCTTCTCACAGAGGCCATCCCTGCAGCGCCCTCACTACCCAAACATTGCCATGTAAACCCAATACAAATAAATAGCACATGTCATTTTCTAAAATCTACATGTATTTGCAAAAACCTTTCAAGGTAGTGGCACAGGAAGAGGGATGCCACTGAAGTACCTACATCTAGTCCTGGCGATGACTGCTTCTCGATGTGGAAACAAATAGAAGCACTTATAAAGAAGGACAAATCTGAGAGAAAGGATATCAGAAGCTCTGTAAAGTTTGAGCCTTGTTGGCAGTAGCTTCGGATGTGAGATTGGAAGCTCTGCCAGACTGGAGTTCTCTTTTTGTTATCAGTTATATATCCTTTAATTTGCTTCTATGTCTGTCTAATGAAATTAGTTTTTAAAACTATTACATGCAGATAGTGGAATGAGAAAATATCATAATAAAAAATAAAAAGTATTTATTATGTCTTTGAAATTTCAGTAAATTCTTTCTTTTAGTTGAGAACTTGTGACATACTTTTTACCTGCTGAAATACACAGCAGTCAGTTTATTAGGGACTGCTGGAGAAAATGCATCTTTTTCACGCAGATTGTATTACAGAAGAAAACAGAACTTGATACTTCTGTTTTCATGGCATTGCTTGCTTATGTCTATGTTTTTCCTCCTTCAAGCATGTGCAATCACAAGAACGTGACTGGGGATGGCCATAGCTGTGTAATGAAATTTTTAGACGTGAGCATCACATTGGCAATCCCATAGAAACTCATTCTACCATTTTATTTTATTTTATTTTATTTTATTTTATTTATTTATTTATTTTAATTTCATATCTTAGGATGCTGAGAAGCAACTAAAGTAGCTAATCTTATTTATAGTCATCTATCTGATTGTTAGTACATAATAGCATAATCACAGGGTTTGTGTAAAATAATGCTGCAAGCTATGGGTGAAAGCATGAGCTGGTATTTTAAGTTTACTGTGTATGGTCTAGTTACAGTTGGCAGGGATATAAAATATGTATTACGCTTTGATAAAAGGAATTAGCCACATTTTTCAACACTAACGCTGGTGTGTTAAACTTCTAGACTTTTAAAAATGAAAACCTTCTCAGCTACTGTAGTAAATTATTTGCTCTCTCTAAGCAGTTACCTCATCCCGTTTGCCTGATTGGCATTGACCTCATATCCCCATTTGGAATTCTAGAAAAATGAAAGCTCAAGTGTGATGATTTCATTTGCTCTTTCTGATTTTCACAATACTCAAGATGATTAAAGAAATTAAAAATAAAATTTCTTAGCTCTAATTTTGTTCATGCTGTAAAAGTGCTTCTTTTTAGTGCCTGTGTTTGTAAGAACTACAGCATTTCAAATATTCCACAAATCCTGTACTGCAGTCAGTCAGCTGGGATCTTTCTCAGCAGAAGAGATGAAATTGCCAAAAGCTTTGGTAAGATGGACTTTTGTTTTCCATTGTCCTACCTAGTAAGTACAGACAAGTCATAAGAAGGTAGTTACGTGAAACTATTTTTTCTTAGAATAATTTTATGAATGCTTCCTATATATTCATGAGTTTTCTATATTTTAGCTAGTATTTATGTAAATGAATGAAGGTTAAACAAGCCAAATAAATACTACATAGTAAGGTTTCCTAAATATTCCTAGAGTCTCCTAATTGAGGAAACTTTGGTTTGTTTTTATTTCTCTCAGTATTATCAGCCTGTAGTTATTTTTTTAAATGCGGATATGCCCGGGTTCAGTAGAGAGCAATAAAAAGCCACTGGCCTCTGATAGGCAAGAAGGAGAGAACATGCTAATAAGCATGGTGGGAGACGGCTTCATGTTTTTTCCCTACAAATGTATCTGCTAATACTTCCCCATGTGCCTAGCAGTATCTCTGCTTTTTTTCTTCCAGGTGCGGGTTGGCAGGGCAGGAGTCCAGTCAGCAGGTTGCATTACTGTATATAGTCTTTTAATTGCCATTTAACTAAGGGTTTAATAAGGTTAGAACTTGCCTAAAATAATCATTGAAATTTGTGGCACTATTTTTTTAAAAGCACTCAACAGGGGGAAAAAAACGATAAAAAGCAGTAATTATCTGTGAGTTAGATCTCTCCTTGCTGCTTTGCCTGCAAATCATGCCTGCCTTCAAATCCCATAAAACCATTCTACTCCATCCCAGGACTCCTGCCGTAATCAGCAGTATGGTTTGACTTAAAGGGAGCTCCTTCAAACATAGCAAGCCTTTCCTGGCCTTAAACCATTTGAAAAGCCTTATTTTTTTTTCTCTTTAGTATCTGATAGCTTCATCCTGCCAGAAATTCTAGTCCCGATATACACCAAATGGCCAAACAATCATTTTGCCAATGAAAAATAGCTTATTTCTCCTCCACACCAGGTCTTCTCTCCCCAGCCCCAGCCCAGCAGTGATGTCTCCACAGGAGAAACGTGCTTATCTCCTATGTCACCATGCACATGGGATAATTTTCATGAGGAGATACAGGTGGGATCATGCTGGCAATATCATCACTGGAGTAGCAGAAATCTGCAGTTGCCCTAGGTAGAATCTTTTGGGCACAATGAAGACTTCAGTCCAAATAGCTGGACTGTTAACAGCACTGACAGTATCAATGGATATTTAAATAACAGGAGAGCAACCTTTTTTTCTTTCTTTCCATGTCGCTGCTCTCCTGAGAGTTAATTTCTTATTTCCTGTGCAGTGCGAGGGGACTGGTGTGTATGTCTGTCTCCTGGGAGCATCTGTCCACCCATCTGTGTCTGTGACTGATACCACTTTCTGGGAACTCCAGGCACACAGCAGTGTGTGGTGATGTGAGAGGAGGTGGCAGGCTGCA
This sequence comes from Theristicus caerulescens, assembly GCA_020745775.1. Taxonomy (NCBI): domain Eukaryota; kingdom Metazoa; phylum Chordata; class Aves; order Pelecaniformes; family Threskiornithidae; genus Theristicus; species Theristicus caerulescens. The sequence continues at coordinate 118,998,555 of CM036559.1, read as the reverse complement.
TTTCCTCGGTTTTTGTTAGTGTCAGATTAAAGACAAGGATAAAAGGTTACAGCATGTTCTTTCTTTTCTTACCTTTTAAAACTGTATTAACCTTCTTATGGAGGAAATAAAAGCTTAGCTGTACCATTACAGTCTGACCTGCCCTTTTAAAATTAGACCTGCTGACACCTCCTGAAAAATATCTGAAAGTGCTCTATCTACTCAGTTTGGGCTCTATAGTATGTATTTGATTATAGACACCTTCCTCAAAGGAAGGACTAGTTGAAGATTTAATTTATCCCTGCTCTTTATTCTTTATTTTCTTTTCCTGTTGACATCAATTGGACTTCAGCCTTACCTGGTTTCTGATGTGCCTAGATCCAGGACTGGGATTTGGTTAATGATCAAGATACCTAAACTGCGGCCTCCAACTGTGCATTACGTCTTTACCGTGTGTTATAAATAATGCATGACTGCCCATACAGATGTGTCTACACACACAGATGTGACACACCCAGGCTACCCAGACATCCACTGCAGACATCTGTGGGGCTGGCAGATCTGATGCAGGGAGTTGCACCCAAATGCCTGCTGGGAGAGGTGTCTGGAGGCCTGGTGGTATTCACTAGAAAGTCTCAGATGGAACCAGGCACCCAAGGGTGAGCAGCAGAAACACTCCCGAGGCAACAATGCTTAAGCACTTGGCTGACCAGTGCTGGCACCTGTTTGCAGAGGAGCTAAATCACTCTTGAGGCTATGCTGGCTGGTATTAGGGACATCTACTGTACATGCAGATGCCTACATATAGACACCTAAGGAGGTGATCATCCCCTTGTACTCAGTACTGGTGAGGCCGCACCTTGAATACTGTGTTCAGTTTTGGGCCCCTTACTACAAGAAGGACATTGCGATGCTGGAGCGTGTCCAAAGAAGGGCAATGAGGCTGGTGAAGGGTCTAGAGCACAAGTCTTATGAGGAGCAGCTGAGGGAGCTGGGGCTGTTTAGCCTGGAGAAGAGGAGGCTGAGGGCAGACCTTATTGCTCTCTATAACTACCTGAAAGGAGGCTGTAGTGAGGTGGGGGTCAGTCTCTTCTCCCAAGTAACAAGGGATAGGGCTAGAGGAAATGGCCTCAAGTTGCACCAGGACAGGTTTAGGTTGGATATTAGGAAAAACTTCTTCAGTGAAAGGGTAGTTAGGCACTGGAACAGGCTGCCCAGGGAAGTGGTTGAGTCCCCATCCCTGGAGGTATTTAAAAGATGTGTAGATGTGGTGCTTAGGGGCATGGTTTAGTGTTGGACTTCACAGTGCTAGGTTAAAGGTTGGACTTGATGATCTTAAAGGTCTTCTCCAACCTAAATGATTCTATGATTCTCTGATTCTAAAGCTAGACCTAAATTCCACCATCAGAGATGCAGAAAGGAACATGTGTCAGCACAGTGGAAATGTTTCAGGCACTGTAGGAAATCTCAAATAGCTGTAGATACTTCTCATTACTGAATTGAAGCTGTAAGGGTCTAGGGCAGGAACACTGCATGTAGGTGCTGTCTCACAGTGGGATTCACCTAGCTAGTGGCAGCACAGTGCAATGGCACCCCTCTTTCTCTATAGACCCTAAAATAAGCCCAATGCTGCACTGTAAATGAATGGAAAAAAAGGTGTATCTTCATGGAAATGTGTAGTGGGAATCAACGGAGGGAGCCTTCTGATGGATGTGTCTTCACTCCCACAGATGCTCATGGTCCATAGAGCAACCAGAGTCCCATTCTGGTCTTGAGTTCCTCAGCAAAATTCAGTGATGCAAACCTTGGTCTAAAGATGCATCTTCAGTGTTTTACTGTGTGATTTATGTATGGCTATTCATAACGGATAAATCAAACAGGATTTTGACCTTAAATTGAAGTGTAAATTGAAGCAGGAATAGTTGAACTGCCAAAACAAGTTCAAGTATAAGCAGACTTGTCTTTATATTAGAAATGAGATTTAGAAGATATGGCCTGAGAAATGATACAGTCATTGGTGGTGCATCCTATTACAGACCTTCATAATTCAGTGAAGGATCATTTTCTAAATCCTTCTGTCACAGTGCTTCCAAGAGTCCAGACCTTTGTCCTTTGAAAATAGGGTATTTTTGAAAATTCTCAGTGACTTTCAGTCATTTCTTGCTGCTCTAAATATGACAATCGTTCCTAAACACCCATTTCAATATATTCAACCACAGCCAACCATTTCTCTCTCTCACTCCTGATTACCCCTCTTTACATTTTTCCATGTTTTTGGCACCCTGTCTCACAGTGATTAGGGTGGTTGCAGCTGGCAGTATGCATCTCAGCCATGAGCGTCCCTAATTCCTGCCATCACCTAGCATCTGCTCAGTGGTATCCTGCTCCTCAGTGTCTTAATCTCTAGTTCCATTTATCCTTGGGGTAAACATCTTCTCCAAGAAGGTTTCTTTGTCTGCTCTGTTCACATCAGAAAAGTGAATGCTTTTAGCAACTATGATTTGATCTGACACATACAGCCAAATCTAACTGTTGTTCTGTGCAGCAGGCAGCAGCACATTTCTTATTCAAGTGTGTTAATTCACTGTGGTGGTCTATATTATTTCTTTATTGAAGATATTTTGATAACGTCATTATAAATGGTATGTATCTAAGGAGTTGCATTCAGGAAAATTACTATATTAAAATAATCCTTTTTAACCTAAAATACTTGTTTCCTATCTGCATTTTTTTAAGGAAAACAGGTCAGTGATGCTTTGGCGGGACTCTACGGTGTTTTCTAATTTAGTGGCTATGGCTGAGGTTTTGTATCTGATATGAAATTATGCCAGTCCAGTGAAGCGACTAGAGTTACACCAGTTCATTCTGACTAAGCATACAGCCCTGGCTTCTGATTGCAGAGTTAGTGTCACTGGGCCTTATGTTGCCATGCAGTAAAATTTAAAAAAAAAAAATTATTTTGCCCTTACAAACTTGTAATAAAGAACAGAGTAGACAGTAAAAGAGAAAACAAAAATCTTCATCAGCACTGCGTTTCTTCTGCTTTCACAAGACCAAGATAAGAATTGTCACTGAGGTTTGTTAGAACAAGAAATGTAGCTCATTAAAACAAAGGTCTAGTAGTTTCACAACTATACTTTAATGATAATGATTGAGGAGACTGCAAGCACTTTTGGCTTTGGGGACCAGGTTCAGATGATTACAGTGATGCGCACAGTTTGAAATCCTAAACAGACTAGAATAAAATACTGATCTGAAAAATGAAATAAAATAAAAGTCCCAAACAAAGAAAATTTCAACAGCAATTTTGGTAACCTAAATCCATTACCTACAGAAACCATTAAGACCAATACAGTCCTGAATCCTACACTGCCACAAATGGAAATTATAGGTCAAAATTGACCTGTGCATCTAGAATAGAACCTCTCATAAGGGCAATTTGTTTTATTCTTACATAGACTTCAATTTCTGACAACACTCTACTCGAAATTGTGCAAATATATTCTCTTGTGAAACTTGGCTATGACAGCTTGGGAATAAAAGCTTGGCTCCTGATGTTTGGTATTAAAAATAATATATATATCTATAAAAAATTATATATTATATAAATTATATATTATATAAAATATATATATTATATATATAAAAGGAAACCCTCTCAAGCATAAGCCTTTATTTTGAAAATAAAAAAAAGAAATAAAATGCATTTATAATTATTTTTTTCCTTTTCAAAACCTAATATCTACATTTAATCTGAATGATGTTTTTGCCCTTTCAAAGTCCAGTTCTGCTGTGAAAGTTGATTTTGTGTAAGGAAGGTACGGGACAGTTATGTAGTCACTGAAATCCTTGATTTGCATATAAAATTCACTCACTTTCCTTCAAAAAATTAGCAGCTCCAAAACTGCATAATTTGGACAACCAAGTAACATCCTCAGCCAGTCCTTCCTCACAGATAAAGGCCAAATTATGTATGCTGGTCCTTTTAGCACAAATGGATTTGCAATAGTAGCATAGTATCAGGACTATGGAATGATGGAGATGTAGCAGAAGTCACAGTCTGCCTTTACAAATAGACATTATCAGCGAGACACAGAAAGAAACCATATATTTATTCTCATAAGCACTCCCTGAAATGTGCTTAATTGTTAAACTATATATTATGAAGATGCAATCTAGGCCTCAAGCAGTATTTTTTTCTTGTGGGATCTCGGATTCTTTTTTTTCTCCCCCACTTTTCCGATCTTGTATATGGTGGGCAGTGGACCTTGACAAGCTGCCAGACCCCCACCCAGCCACTCTCTCACTCACTCCCCCTCCTCAATGGGACAGGGGGGAAGAAAATAAGATGGAAAAACTCATGGGTCGAGATAAAGACAGGGAAACTGCTTATCAATTACCATCATGGGAAAAACAGTCTAGACTTGGACAAAATTTAATTTATTGACAATTAAAATAGATGTGGATTGTGAGACTCAAAGACAAATTAATACAACACCTTCCCCCCACCCTCATGTCCCTTTCCCAGGCTTGAAGTCACTCCTTCATCTCTGACTCTCTACCTCCCTGCCATGACCAGCACAGGAGGATGGGGAATGAGGGTTGCAGTCAGTCCATAACAGTTCCTTCTCCTCACACTTTTCCCCTGCTCCTCCATGGGCTGCAGTTCCTTCAGCGAATATCCAGTTGCTCTGGTGTGGGGTCCTCCACAGGCTGCAGTGAGGGTACCTGCTCCACAGGCTGCAGGGGAATCTCTGCTGTGGTGCTGGAAGCACCTCCTCCCCTCCATCGTCACTGACCCTGGTGTCTGCAGGATCATTTCTCACACCATTTTTTCTTGTTTTCGTTTCCCCCTCACACTACTGTGTGGTGGTTTTGCCCTTTTTACACTATATTTTCCCAGAGGCACCCCAGTCTTGGCTGATGGGCTCAGCTGTGTCCTGTGGTGGCTCTGTTGGAGCCCGCTGAAACCGCCTGAAACCAGTTGTGTCCAGCAGGGGGCAGCCCTGGCCGCCCCTCAGAGAGGCTGCCCCTGCAGCCCCCTGCTGCCAACACCTTGACACGAACGCACTTAAATCCAGCGAAAGAAGATAAAAGTCAGATCAGTTGAGAGAGGACAAGACAAGGCAGAATAACAGACTTCAAATACAGGTTAGACAAACATTTGTCTGGGAGGATTCAGGTTTGGTTGCTTAGGCCCTGGGGCGGTGGGACAACCCTGTTGCCCATGTGGGTCGTGCTGCAGCACCGGGTGTTGGTTTTGAACCTCAACTGTCATGAACACTCTGAAGTACACAATTTATGAAAGTGTGATGTATATTAGCCTAATTTCTATGAAGTTATGTAAGTTTTGTGGCTCTTTAGGTGAGTCATGAAATACATGTTTTATGGTAAGAAGTATAAACCCCAAGTCTGAACAGATCTGTTTTTGTAACTTACTATTTTAGTTACAAAGAATGTAATAAACTAGAGGGAAAATAACTTAGAAACAGTGCATTTTTGCTGCCAACCATTAATCGATTGACCTTAACAAAGTATTTTTTTTCTGTTTTGGTTAACAGGCTAATGACCTTATCCAGTTGCCTGCAGGTTTTTTTTATGAGAGAGTTTTGAGATTAAGTTTTACAACTAGTCTTTTTAACTTTTGCCAATACAGTGACCATCTGCATGGTCATCTGGACAATGACTGTATAAGGCAATCAAAGGGTAAATTAAATTTATTGGGAATTTTATTTCTTCCTGGGCAAGATGTCACAGAAGAGACTTCATGTTATTTATTCAGGAGTCTTATTTTGACAAGATTTGCTGTCAGAATTACTGTCTCATGAGGCTTGTTGTAGAACTGAATGACAATAATGTAACAGCATTATATCCTCCTATTTCTCTGACCGATATCACTTCTTTTCCAAGAATGCTACCATGTTCAGTAGGAAATAGTTGATACACCATGTGATACAGCAAGTTAAGAATATGTCCAATTGAAACAATTATGGGAGATAGTGTTTAGTTATAATGTAAAAGCCACCCTTTCCCTTTCATTCAAAACTTGATCTAACCCTGTCTAGAATCAAAAAGTATTTGAAATGACCTTTCTTTCTATCCCTCTCTCCATCCCTATCTATCTGTTTATGAGGTTTTAATGAGTTTTCAGTCAGTTTTCAGTTTTGCTTTTCCCTACTGTAACAAAATATGTGGCAAATCCTACCCCAAATCAGCATCCTGTTATTCATAGCTATCATGCGCATCCGTGGCATTAGTGATTACTTGCTCAAATATTAGTTAAGGAGACCAGGCAAAGAAGAGAAATAAGATATTTGTTTTTACTTTTCATATTTTTAATAAGCAGGACTACTGAAAAATGGAGATGCTTACCCAAGCTGTCACTGTACTCTAAAGCAAAGCCGCAAACTTTCAGTTATGGGGCACTATACAAAGTCATGAGCATTCAGTAGCTGGCCAGTATCTCACCCACAATCTGAATTTTTCTTTCTGATTTGCATCTCTTCACTAGATACCCAGTGGGGACTAAAAGGACATGTGAGCATCCTTAAAACTCAGATCTAATCCAAATTTGCTACAGCCTTCTGGGGTATTTTCTTAAGTAAGCTAAACCACAGACTTTGCTGTTTTCTCTACTTACTTTATTGTTAATGTACCTGGTAAAGTGGCTTATTTTCATTTTTAATTTCTCAACATATTTTGAGTGATAACAAAGACATTATGTCTCCGTATGATACATAACTTCTACATAAAAAATTTGCAATGAAATAAAGTACTTGAAAATAGAACCAAAACCAGGATAGACTTGTCAGCTTTCTTATCATGGTAGGAGGAGTCTTTCTTGAATGAGACTATTTTTCTTGGATGGTGAAACTACTGATTTATCATTTTTTCTATTTTTTTTTCCTCTCTCTGTTGCTGTTGCTTGTAGAAATGGAAAAAGATCACAATAAGAAAATCCAAACTTTCACTGTAGTATTCCAGTACACTAAAATAGTTTGAAAACCCACACATCTGCCTTACTGTCTCTAAATAATATGTGGCTTGATTTTTTCTGTTTTGCCTACCCCTACTGTGTGAGAGGAAGGGAAGATGCATTCTCTTGTGTTTATTTCCATAAATATCATGCAGGTGCCAGTGTTACAGCAGAGCAGGTATTCTAAACCAGAAATGAATACTTACATACCATAATTCCCAGAGTTATAAACAAACCTTCATGTGTGCAACACAGATAATAGTCACCTATTGTGATTTATTTTTTCTTAGACTTTTCTTAGGCTCTTCAAAAATAAATAATAACAGTGAGACACACACAGACTTTCAATTCTTACCTTCATATATAAATATTTTTTGGTACAATTTTTTTCCCCTTTTGTTTGTAGGTAGGACCACTGGATTATCTTCCCCTGCATACTTTCCCTCCCCTCCCTCCTCAAAGTTTCAGAGATACAAAGCATTTAGAGTCACTATATTAATCTTATATAAATGATTAACTCTGGAATAATCAATACTTTGCACAGTGTCTAGTTCATATCCTACTGTGATGGCCTCAGGTTTATTTTTTCAGTATATCAGCCATCTCTCTCCCATAACCAGGGATCTTCTAATGATGTGAGTCTAAACTACATTAAGGACATGGTTTAGTGGCGGACTTGGCGGTGGTAGGTTAACGGTTGGACCTGATGATCTTAAGGGTCTTTTCCAACCTTAACAATTCTATGATTCTATGATTCTATGATTCTATACATTTACCATCTACATTTCAATTGCCTGAAAATTTTACTTTTTTCAAAAAATCTTCAGAAACCTGATGCTCTCCAGCTTGATACAGAAGCTGCTTCTTTGACTCTTGTCTCATTCAAGGAATTGAAATCACCCAAAGTCTATCACTGTTTCATTTCCATAGTTTCCACATGTTGTTTGTCTCGTCTAGATCTCCACCTGATATCTTAGCAGTTCTGCCACAAAGATCTGGCTAGCTCTCCTGTTACAGTCTGTCTCTACAGTCCGTCTTCTTTCTCTTGTATGTCTATTGATGTTGAAACAAGGAATGATCTGAGTTCAAAATTGCAAAAAAATGCAAGCTAACATATTTACAACAAATCAATTTCTATGATCAGTGGCAAAAAATCGTATTTTGTATCACATACTCATACTCTTTGATTCATCAGCACTGATAACTGAACGGTGTTCACAGTATGGCCTGTCTGGAGACCAAGCCCTGGGAGTTTCAAAAGGATTTGTAGTGAGGCGCCTTGTTTTTTTGTTTTCCTCAGGGCTTCCCAAGTCGACAGTTTCTTTATATCTTCTGCAGATTAATAACATAGACTCATAATGTTCTGTGTTTAAAAAGGGCAATTATAAAAAGAGAATTCTTTGGATATGAAGTGGTGAAGGTCAGCTTAACAGTGCTTACTAATTTGTTAATAAAATCATAAGGTATGTGTTTAGAATATCCAATCTCTATAATAGAATAACTAAATCCATGTAGATCATACAGATATAGGTAGCTAGATAGAGGTCAGTGTATTTCAGGCTAAGTAAGAAAATGTTTTTTGCTTAAAAATAATTAAAATTTCTCTTTCTGTCTGTGATTACTTCAGGATGAGGTTAACAAGACATTGGCAAGCTTCATTGACTGGACTCAGCAGTCTGAAATTACATATTTTTGTTTTACTGCCCATTTTGTGGACTAGGTAGAAAACCTTTTAAGTCATACATAAGTCATTCAATTAATTGGGAAGAAAAAAATGCAGTGCACTGAAGAGTTTTAGAGATACTTGAGGTAACATTTTACTCTATTCTCAGCTGAAGTATAGGAACAAGTTGCTATTTACAAATGAGACTGATTTGAAATTTGCAAAAACAACAGAATATTACTGTAAAGAGGTTTATGTATTATTTTTACAAGTGTCTATGTGGCAGAATCTTAATATATGAATATCTTCCTTCCCAGAGGAAAAAGATAGACATGATCATCTCCATGATAGCTACTAATACCTACGCTGGAACGTGCAACATATAGGCCATAGAAAAAGAACACTGTGAAGACTGGGGGCATTGTTCCCCGCTGCTAAATGCACTAACAAAAATAACCTAAAATCACATCTTGGGTCTACAAATTTATTCTGTTGAGTCCTTATTCTTTCCCCTGCATCTTTATTCCCTGTATTCCATAGGAACAAAAGGCTCTGGAAGGCTTCTGTAGGCATGGAATATTCTTGATTGTTCAATTTTAACAATGTCATAGTTGCAGGCAGCAAGGAGACAATCGCAGTATAAGGCACAGGCTAGTACAAGTTGTCAGTGTATATAGGTCTGATAGCTACCTCATTGAATAAGTGTTTCTGGTGGTCAAAATTAGTCAAAGATTTTCCTTGGCAAGGAATTAATGAGGAGAATCCTTCAGCTTAAGGGGTTCAAGTGGATTTTGTAATAAGCCCTAAGTGATGATGGTCCACAAAATCTCCTTATGAGCAGGATCTAAGAGCAGGTCAAGAAGGAAGAAGTTGATCAGTGTTTGAAAGGAGCATTCATTACCATACCAAGGGGGTCTGATAACAGGCAGTGTGCCTGAATTACTAGTTGATACACATTTTCAAATTCTTTTTATTGAAATAGGCACTTGGAAACAGCGAGCAATGATCTGTAGCATCTCTTATGGGAAGAGGTTTTCCTTCACTCAAAGAATCCGTGTATGCACTCTTTCTTGTCTTGTCCTCGGAAGTAAGAGACTGAAGAGACAGTCTCTTGAACCCTTGTGAGAAGTACTCTCTCATAATTGCTTTTCTGTCCCTTCTTTTCGTATTTGTATTATTCACTATTGTTAATGTTTCATTGGTACTTAACCAGCCTCTATTTCTTTTTCTTGATATAAGCAAATGAATGTTCAGTGAATGCACAAGAGTAATTATAGGAAAAAAAAGGATTAAAAAACTTCACCAAAACCCTTCTACTTGATTTTAGACACACTTTAAGAATTAGTATATATTCTGCAGTCATTTTCTAGGTATTGGCCCTTGGATTATTATTTTCTTAAATTATTGAACTGAAAATTATCATACCCTGATATCTTTGTTACATTTGTTGCTTATAATTGTTTCTTTACCATAGGGATATTTCAAGTGTCTGTTACAGTATATGGCATACCTTCACTATTATCCTTTTTCTGAAGGAATTTATTTGACATTCTACTCAATGGAGCACAGTTTCTTTTCTTGTATTTGTAGTATTTTTGTTGCTTCTCTATTCATTTCCGTGTTAACATTTGACATTAAGCATCTATTTGATGAATGTAAATTAGCCAGGTGTCTTCTAGAGTCAGAAGACAAAAATAAGAATTTCCACAGGATGATTCAGAGAAGATCCAGAGAAGGTACACTTTCTGGAGGGGCTAACACATTGATCATAGTATGACTAGCTTTCCAGGTTATATTTTGTATATACCATTCTTCCCTCATAAACATTCTATTAAGATATAAAAAAAAAAACCCGTGTAATTTCTAATTCCTTAATAAAAGCAGGGTTGCTGGAAACTGTACTTTTCTAATTGAAATCCCAGATGAAACATGACTTTTGATTTAAAAGTTTAATGCAAAGTCATCAGACTTTTGAATTGTGCGAGCCTGAAAAGCTGAAGTATCTTTCTAAGGACACAACTTGAAGGCATGGTATAGAATCCAGTAAATGATGACTTTCCATTCTTGATTTCAACATTTCAAAAGCTGGCAAATAACTGAAAAGCAAACAGAAACTATAACAAATAATGGAATGTATTGAACAAACGATATGAGACTGTCCAGTGTTCACCCTGATGTATCTGAATCCTTCACAAATATTTTTATTTGAAAACCAATACTACGATAATCTACCTCACTTTAGTCAAATAAAAGTCTTTAATAGACTTCAGTCTGCAGTGGATTAGGCTGCATATCTACTGTTAAAGTCATGGTAACTATCAATTTTCTATGACAAGAAATGAAAGGGGGTTTAAAGGAAGACTGCAATAGTGTAGATCAATTCAAAGGAAATGTTCAGCATGGCAGAATCAGCATGGAAAGAGTTTAAACAGAGGTTGCCACATTGATCCTCAAAGTTACAGTCAATGATAGAGTAGAACTAGAAAGTCTGTTTTATTCTTCCATGCTTCTTATGCTGTTTTCACAACTGTAGTATCTTACCTCTTCCAGTGATGTGAAAATCCATATGACTGATTCCTCTTATCTCTACTGCAGTTCTTTCCTTCCATCCTTGGTGGTATTATAGTACTTAACTTCTTGCATGAGTTTTGAATGTGTTAATATCTCTGCTGTTATTGTCTGTTATTATGATATGCTAATATAAGAAAAAACAAGGTTGATATTATTATGTGCTAATATAAAAGGAAGCAAAGTTGGAAAAATGATACATCTTTTGTAAAGACAGACATGTCAAAGTAAGTAGAGATTTGGGACAAGAAAGAAATGCATCACTTTCAGGGGACAAGAGACTAAAGAGCAGATTTAGAACACTGCAGTGGGTAAATGCTTGATATTTAAAGTAAGATGAAAGTAAATTAAATAGAAATTATGGACAGGATAATACACTAGATGAACTTTAGGGTTTCCCCCAGCCTTGTGTTTTTGCAGTATCTGTATTTTAATGGCAAGGAGGACAACAGTACCTGAAAACAGAGAATGTTCTGGAAGAAATCTCAGAAGTTCAGTTTTGACTATGTTCAGCTGAACCGACCCAGGGCATGCTGAGGGAAGGTACTTCCCCTCCCAAAAACTGTTCTTGTGATGACTTTACTTTCTACATACCTTACCCATACACATAACAAGCTTATTAAAAAATTAGTTTCCGTTAAGCAACTGAAACATTGGCTCCTTTTAATATCTCATTCCCATTTAGCACATAAAAGTTTCACCTCAATATAATAGAGTAGCTCTGCACATATTATATAGTAAAAGAGTTCAGTAGTATGTAAAGGATAGAGTATACAATAATTATCGATCTATGATTGAAATATCTACTTATTAACTAATAAATAGACTAAATTTGTGAACCTTTAATTCTGGATTTACAGAAGTCTATGTCAGTGCTTAAAAGTGCATCTTTGAAGATATGATTTTGTGAATGGCAAGCATGTAATAATGCTTCCTAATTGCAATTGCAGATGAAATTGGATAAATTCCCAATTCTTTGTGATGACTGTAATCTTAAGGAACTGTGCTAAAATAAAGAAATTGAACAAAGCACTTCAATGTACTTGTAACATGTCCAAAACCCTTGGACACGTCTTCAGATGGGTTCAATCAGAAAAACATTATTAAACCCATTGTTGCTCTGCTAATTAATGCCAGTTTATGGCAGGACCTTTTATGTTTATTCATTCACTTGAACTTGCTAAAAATGCTCAAAAATTCCATATTCATGATATATGGCCTCTGGTCTAATTTTGAAGCACGTCTCAGTCTCTCATCAGTCATTATCAATCATGATATGTCATTCTGCTCCTGGTTAGAAGACAAAACTTCAATTTCATGAAAAATTATGAGCTTTTGTCATTCATTTTTCTTCTGCATGAAAACAAACCTTGTTGGGGTTTTTTTTGTTGTCATTGTATTTTTTTTTCCCAAACTGAATTAAAAAATTACTTATTGCTGCCTGAACTTACTGCCAACACAATAAATGATAGCAATCTATGTTCACCTTGTCACGTCCCACCTGGGGAGGAGGGGGGAGGAGTGACAAAGATTCGCAAATCCTCTCGGTGTGGATTAAGGTGGGCCAACACTCAAGGTCCGTACACAAACACTAGCTTTAATAGGAAGCTTCTATAGAGACAAATACTGAGTACAAATATTCGATACCCGCCAACACTCTCACGGTTATATCCACTCCAGCTACGCGGTTTTACGGAAAGTCAAGGTAGGCCATACAATACTTGACTACAATTTAACAACTTTTAACAACTTAATCACCTTAGAAAAAGTAAAAGGGGGAGAGGAAGAGAAAGAGAGAGAGAAAAGAGAATCACCAGTCCTGGATCCAGCATTGGTCCTGCCAACAAGGGTATTCGGTGAGGAAAAAAGAGAAGAGTGAGGAGAAGTGAAGGTTCTTCTAAAGATGTTGATTCTGCGCAGGGTGCTCGGTGATGATAATTCCACAAATCATGCGTGCACGAGCATGAACACGAACACACAAAAAAACAACTCCCATGAGCACGAGCACACGCACATTTATCAGGCTACATGATTAGTATAAACCCGCCTAAATTTACACTTATTGGTTAGTGATTAACATTTCATACACTATTGGCTTACTGTATTTAAATTAGCCTCGCTTGCTATGTAAATTAGCACGCATGCTCCTTTCAGGTGGGGGGGGGCAAGTCTTTTCGGTCCTGAATTGAGTCGGTGGTCGTGATCTCCCCTCGCCACATTTACCTTTCACCTACTTTCTGCAGTTTTATCTTCTCTGGCCACAGTCCAGTCTTTGGTGCCAAGATGTTCACTTTTATCGGCTTGTTAGCTCTTCTTCAAGGTTAGAGTCGTTAGTTTTCCACAGTTTGTTACCTTTTAGCTCCCTCCCAAATTCCTTTCCCAAGGCACAAGTGGTTAGTAGTTTTGCTAATTGGAGAATTACATCAGCGACCAGTCAAACCAAGAGGAGTGATACCAGGACTGTTCCCCAGGCAGGAGGTGTGTGGGGGGAATGAAACGCTTCGCAGACCACGGGGAATAGGGCCGAGGCAAGGCCGCCCTGTCTCCACAGGACTCCCTCCCTCACCCTCACTCCAGGGTACCGTCCAGTCCTGGGTCCTAGTGACCGTCGCTCTGTATTGTGGTTTTAGCACCCAGGCTGTTTGAGACATCTGATTGTTTTACACTAGCAGTTCTCTACACACCTTATTAGTCTCAGTATCTCAGTGAAATCTATTGACGCTTCTGAAGTAAGAATCTCTGTCTTTCATGAAAATACAACGATGTGACACTATTAAGCACACATGCAGCAAGTTAAAATTTCAGTTAATATCAAAGCTAACCTTTAAATGAAACAATTTTATATTTATATATGCAAGAAACTTGCTTTTTTCAGGAATCTTTATTTTAAAGATATCAACTCAAGATATCTGTTTCTACACTTTATTCTTTCTTGTCACCTAAAATGGGCTTTTTGTCTGTGACTGCCTAAGAGTTTTAAAGACCTAAACAAGCAAACAGATGAATAAAAACAGAGAGGAAAGGACTTGACATATCTAGGAGGTTTCATAATTGTGTTCTGCCCTATTTCAATTCAATTTAATTGAACTGAATTGAATTTAAATATGCTTAAGCACAAGTAGCCTGTTTATTTCAGTGTAATTTTTCATATTCTTCAGTATATGGTTTTGTATTTCCAGAGTTGAACAAAATCCCTTTTGTAGGTGTTGATGGATGAAACTGCACATAAAAACTATGTATCCCTATTTGGAAAATGATTATGACATACTTTGTATATTGAAATATTGAAGTTTACATTATTCATAGTTCTTGGTGAAAAATATCATTATTCAGTACTAAGTAATATAGTAAATCAAGTAATAAAAATAACAACAAACTAATATCAAACGGCATTCACAAATTAAAGTGAAGCATAGATTAACATTTTGTGTATATGAAATCCGTGTTGTAACAAAAATACCTTGCGTTATGTGGTAACCTTAAGATCAAAAGCCATGAGAAGTCCAAAATTTTATTACTTCTGCAGCTGCTCTTCTGAGGTGTAAAAGTGTCTGTCCCTTTTTAAGAAGAATTGAAGCAAACTCATGAACGTCCTTTCAGCGGTATTCACGGAGCAATGTTGAACACTTAATTGTTGCCGATATTTTACTAAGAGTTAGAAGCTTAACTTTGAAAAGTTTTATTCCTTAGATATAAAACTTCCTCTTATAACTTAACATTCTTCCAGGGAAACCCCCCAATTTTATTTTGCACTGACAATGTTTTTGCATTTGGATAATACTCGATCAACATAACTCTCATTTATTTAAGTCATGGAGGTGTGGGGTAATTAAAAAAAAATTGGCATAGGAAGGATGACTTAATGAATAACGGATAACGGCTTGACTGGAAGCTCAGAGCACACGTAAGCTAGATGGAAGGACTTGAGAGAATCATAAGCAAACTGAAAAGCAAAAGCCTTAATGGAAATAAACTCTTACCAGAAAAAGAAAATCTGTGATTACTGGCTCCTTTTCCCAATTATATATACTTTAAAAACCTACATTTTTAATGAAATGGAGTGCAAAGGTGCACTTTAATAGATGCAGAAACAGGCAAAATAATGATAAAAAATTATGTAACATAACACAGAGTCTGTGATTTGAAAAAGCAAGAAAACAAATGACCAGAACATTACTTTCTCATCTATAAAAGTGTAAACCAGCATGGAAAAGGTAATCTTTAAGAGAAGACGAGACTGACATAGAGGAGAGCCCCTTTGACAGTGTTTCTGAAATGGGTTTCCGTCACAGCAGGACTTTAACATGGTGGGGGAAGTTAATTGTATTCTACTAATGAAATCATTACTTTTCATCTTTGGACTTTTATTGAAATTTTTGTCACTCATACATTTCATTAATGTGTATGCTAATCTTCCAGTGTTTTCACATAAGTATTTTTGAAGGTATGGTGTCAGATACTTCCGTGGCAGTGGGTACTTTCATGACATGTAGGTAACACACAGAGTCTGCATATCCTGCTGATGATAGGGTACTCGTTGAAAAAAAGCAAAACCTCTTTTATCCCAGATTTCAAATACAAAGGAAAATGTGAAACATACTCACAGCACTGTTTGAAAGGTTTTTCCTATTAGTTGTTTTCTTTATCCTTTTGCACAAATTTATCCCTAAGAACACAGTAGACATTTATTGGTAGAAACAGGAATCTCCATTTTTCATTTCAAAAGCTCACAAAGGTAATGCTCTGAAAGGATTCACGACCACAACACTGTCAAAATAAAAGAAAAAAAAACCAAGGAAAAAAGAATATAAACAACAAAAAACCCACAAAAACCATAGAAGTTCACAACTGCTTTTCTTCATACTTAAATGTATTTTTTTTATATCCGGGTCATTATAACCAGCAGATTTGTGGCTTCCTTTTACATTCCTCTCACCAATACTAAAGTTACTTTCTCCTTTATCAGTCAGGACTGTTCTTTCCTCATAAAATTATTTGCTTTGTTTCTTATATATTCATATTATATGAAATGCCTTCTTTGAACCTGTTCATCAAACCATGTATTTCGTCATATATGAAATTCTCCCTCTGCCCTCACTTTTTTGTCAGTGAACATTCTATATCGGTCAGAGATGATAACACAAAGGGAAATCTACTGAAACTTATTTCATGTAACTTTTCCATCTCCTTTTTAGCTGTCTATGACCACTTTTAAATAAGTTGCTTACATTACTGTTGTGAATTGTGTCTATGACATATCTACATCTTTATTTGGATTCAAAAGCTGCATAAGTTCTATGATTTTATATACAGAAGAACCAAACTAATTGAAAGGGTTGAGCTCTGTATTACGGTTTTGCATGTATTTATGTTTATGTAGTGAAATGAAAAAGCTTTTATGCAATTTTTTCACACATATGGAAAAAGGGTATTAACGTAACCATTCAAAATAGGAAAATTATGTGGCTTTTTATGGGTACCATGTAATATATAATCACATTCTACATATAACTTTATAAAAGTGAAAGGCAGGTGATGGACAGACAGCAATGGATATACAAAGAAATAATGACAGAATATGGCTCAGTATAATAAGGAAACTTCATATGTGATTTGTATGCTGTCTTCTGGATGGGAAATTGTACTCCAGTATTTACTTCAGTGAACAGTATGTTTCCATTCAAAAAGTAATGATTAAAAAAAAAAAAAAGTCAGTTGATTTTGGGGTATGTCTCTTGGACTGCTTGAGAAACACAAATATTGATCAGTTGGAAGTGCCAATGAGAGCCTTACAGTGAAACAAATGATAAAAACCGCTTTCCTACCAAATATTATGAAGCAAAATAACAAAAGTCTAAAAAAGAGGCAAGTGAGTGCCACTGCTTCAGGTATTTTTTGCTGAACATCTTTTCCTGGCCCAAGGAGTGAGTTCAACAGCTGTTTGTTTCCCTGATCTTGGTAGTCATTTTCTGACTAGTTGGATGAAAGTGCTTGAAGCCATTGACTTTCTTCCTCCAATCAGCTGAACAAATCACTTCTGATATTCACAGTCAGCTTGGGGTCTCTTAATCAAAGTTGACCATCAATTTTACCTCATTATATGTAGCACATGGAAATGTGGTTGCTGATTTGGGGTAATTCTAAAATATCTGGTTTGTAAACATGGAACCATTCCAGAGAGTGCTGTTTGGTTATGAATAATTCAGTACACCAAGGTTTAGCCTGCACGTTATCTAGACAATAGAATTTTATAACTCCCAATAGTCAGTAGTCATTTGTAGAGATGAGCAGTATTTTTTTTCTGGAGAACCTTACCTGGGCTCAAGCTTTCAAGCTATTTAAATAAGATGATCAGTTTCAATGTGTGCAGAGTCAGGTTAATAGCCAGCAACAAAACCAACAAGAAGCGTTTAAGAAAACTGTAAAAAAGCATACTTATTCATCTAAATTCAGTAATCAATAATTCTTTACTCTGCCATACAACAATGTTTTATCATATTTTTATCCAAGGTGAGTACAAGAGTTTAATTCAAAGTCTTGTAAGTGCAGTACGTATGCGATACAGCCCTTATGCCATATATGTCTATGTCAGAGTGAATCGGGAACCAGAAGCTGCATCTTTGCAACACGAGTCTGGACTAAAATACTGTGTTCCACAGTGTAACGGCTTGTGGGACTAGGGACAATAGGACTGAAAGGAGATTCCTAGCTCAAAAGCTGTTGTCCCCAGACACTGCACAATGAATAATCTCTTCGCTATCTTAGTTTTTGCTGCCTTGGAAAGAAAAAGAAAAAAAAAAGAAATTCTGAAGAGGCCACTCTCAGTCTAGAATGTAGTGGCTAAAGTGTAAAGGAGTTCAACTAGTAAACCTGACTCTGTCATAACTAGTGCTGTCTCCACATAACCAGTCCCTAAGAATATGAACTCAGACCAGGAATGAAAAGGAATTCCAAAGAAAAAGTAGCTATTCTTTGAGCAGCAGAATGAGAAGTCTATTTTCTCACAGATTTTGAGTCCTGTACAAACTTATGTATGTCTATTAAGGTGCTAACTGAGGCTGACAACTCTTCTAGCTGCTGAAACATTTGTAACATCATTGCACCCATTGGATTATTTGAAACCCAGTCAAGAAAAAGCTCACACTACCCATTTCCTCTATAGGGTCTCTCAGGTTCACTGACAAAGCCTCTCTCCTCTTTCCACCTAAGGCATTCTGATTTTGACAAAATTTGTGAGTTCTTAGTAACATCAGGATTTCTACTTACCTGTTTTGTTTGGTAGATATTGACCATGGGATGGGAGGGAGAGGAAACAGGCATATGACTATGAGTTAAACAGAGCCGCACAAAGAAACACACACACAGAGTCATGAACTGTGATCATATATATGCATATTTTAGTTAAAAAAAAAATAAGAGACTCACCACAGGACATGTGATGCTCACAGTCAAGGCTAGTTTATGACTTGCTATAAGGCATCAGAAAAATAGTCTGTAGTCAGCTGAAATTTACACTGAAAATCCTCTGCAGTAGTTCTTTCCTTCTGTGCGAGTCTGAGTATTTGAAATAAAATTCAACATGTTTTATATGGTATTTAGGCTCAGATTGTTTCAACTACTCATTTAATCAATTTTTAAGCATAGATACAGTCCTATAACTCATCTTATGATGACAGCAAAAATGATGAGTTTCAAAGATGTTCTGATATTGATACATATTCATTACACTGCTTTAATTTCACTTAGACCTTATGAAGCCAAATTTTCTTGTATTGTTTCTAACCTGATTGCAGATTCTGCACTTTGTCAATCCTCATTTTTTTACATTCATAGAATTCCATTCCAAAATCTTCCACACAGGTAAAGGTGGATATTTGAATGGTTAGAAGAAGCAGATGTCATCTTTTGTCTTTTGATACTTCTGCTTAAAACACAAGTATTGCTATGTAAGCAAATGAGCCAAATGATTACGGGTAATTAACTGGTCGGATATCTGCAAGTAATTGTTCAGTACTCATAAGCATTTTGTGTAAGATTATACTATCATTAAACCATGTTCATAGTGTATTAAATGTCTTAGTGCAATTTAGCCAAGCACATTTTTCGACATTTCCTGGAGTCATGCTTTCAGGAGAGAAAATAATGAACTCCAAAAGACTCTTTAATTTAGCGAAGAAAGGTGTAATGAGAGCCAATATCTGGAATTTAAATCCAAAGTAATTCCAGTCAGAAATATGACATAACACTTTAATAATTGATCAGATATTGGGAGTGATAGATTCTTCACCTCTTGAAGGAAAGTCTTGCTTCATGACAGTACAAGCTATTGCATTCACTGCAAGAGTAACTGGGTTAAATTACAGTGCCTGTGTTACAGAAGAGACTTTATAATTTAATGGTCCTTACTGGTTTTAAGATGAAACCTTCTGTAACACTCAGATACTTTAAAAGGTTTTGAACTGCAAAGTAATACAGTGGCAGAATGTCTGTGGATTTAATAAATAACAGCTACCCATTTAATGTATTAATAAAAGAACTTTCTGGTTTTATATTTTGTTTTGCTAAGATATTTCCTCATAAGTGTTTGCTCTGCATAGGGGATACTTATCTTCTTTGTTATATGTTTTTGGCTCCTACAAATGTATCAATGTCATCTCAGTTAGTAGAATCATAATACTGAGGACTGTGGAAACACAGTGCCTCAGTCTGATTAATGCAACATGCTAATTAGGATTTTATTTTTCAGTTTGGGATCTAGGACTGTCAAATCTCTCCCTTTGATCTTCACTAAATTCACTTCAAAAGCCATCTAAAAGTTCCATTAAAACATTTTTAACTTATCAGAAACATTATCTTTTTTCCAGTAATGGCATTAATCCTAGTCAAAATTTGTTTATGCAATTCACAAATTTCAGAAATAATGCAGCTTGGAGAGAATGAAATAATGCCCATTTCATTGTAATATAGGTTGTGAGGTCCCAGAGTGGTTAACCCTCAATGGGTGCACTGAGGTTTTTTAGAATATATTAATCAGCAAATCACAAAGCTGAAATGTTTCATTTTTGCATAAATTCACACTACATCAGATCTAAAAACACCCTGAAAGCAAGCTATGCAAACTTTTTATTCCTTTCTCTTTATGGCAAGGTAGGATTAAAGATACATCCCCAGGCCTTTTTACTCATGGGTTATTCTTATAGTTTTGACTTACAAGCTGTCTGTTAGTATTGTAGAAAAGTGCATTATTGTGCAGGGTCCACATCAGTATAAAACAAGGTCAGTATGTACTGCTTCACTAACAGGCTGTGACTTCTGAATGATATTCAGCTGGTGACTTGAATGGGGCATAGGAGGACTTAAATGTAAACAGAAAATTGATTCTAAATAAAAAATGCTTTCTGCATGTTAGTGTGTTAACACAATCTGAGAGAAACAGCAATAATAAACAAAGGATGCAAAGGATGGAAATGAAATCTGACAGTTCAAAGATGTATTAGGGATAAAGCAAAAACTACTATTTCAATCTTTATTTTTGTTTATGCTATCCTTATATTTACTCACTTTTTATATCTACATTTTTATACTATATGGGTGGTTACAGTGTGAGTGCTAGTAAGAAAACAGTGAAAAAACTTATACCATTAGTACTTAGATCAATGGTGAAGCTACACCATTCTATATTACTTATAGAAAGAAAAGATTGCAGAAAATACCTTAGTTCACTCTTGACTCTGATGTTCTGACAGGAAGTTTTAACAATTGCAAGATTACCAGTCTGAGCTTCAGCTAAACACATTCATAAGCAATCATATCTCAGTAAGATCTTTGACTAATAGTCTCACCGCATTTCAATAATGTTTCATCTTCAAGATCTGGCTGCTTTACAATGAATCCCGTTCTCTCACCACAGGATATGAAATTGTATGTGTGCGGTCTGTGTGTGCATAGCCTTCAAAGAAGTGAATGTAATCAGAACAAGCCTTGTGTAGTTAACTAAAGATTGTAGTGAAAGGATCTAGTTCTATGCAATGAGTGAATAGTTCCGTTTTAGGTTAATTGTTAAAATAATATGATCAGCAATTCCAACAGAATACACTCCCAAAACATAGAAGTGCTGTTTTACTTTAGCAAATACATGTTGACTGAGTATGGTGGGCTTATGCTGAGAACAACAGTGCCTTTTATTGGTAAGCTTTTGCCATCTGTTCTAATGATTTATTCATACTAAGAAAAAGGCAGGTGAAACTGCAGAATGGAGATAAATAGCAATGGATATGCACTGAATTGGGCTGTGATTGTGCAAATGGGTTCAGTGTTAACGCTAATGTTCAGGCAATTGCTATCATTCAAATGACATCTTCGCATGCTATTCTGTGGTCTTGAGGTACAAAATATTGAAGATATAATTCAGAAGATCTATTTTTAGGGAAGTCATGATTTCCACACCATCTTCAGGCATTCATCCCTTATTATGGATAATATTATACAAATATTTATGTATATTTTGGCCTTTCATATGTAGCAAATTTTAAGGACAAATTCTGATGAAAGATCTCTGCATTAAAGATTCCTGGAAGCTGTGAAGTGTTCACAATAGGTTTGCCTTATTTCTAAGTCTGTATTATTGAGTAATTTTCCTACAGTTTACTGGGCTAGATAGAGGTTCGGTCTCATCCTGTATAGCTGTTCCTTTGTGGAACTAAAAGTCCAAAAAGCAAAAGCCTGGAATTTTTACATGAATTTCAGTGTAACCAACTTCCTGAATTTTGTTTGATTATGTACTGGTTTGGGCTGGGATAGAGTTAATTTTCTTTATAGTAGTTCATATGGTACTATGTTTTGGATTTGTGACCAAAACAGTGTTGATAACACAGGGATGTTTCAGCTATAGCTGAGCAGTGCTTACACAGAGTCCAGGCCTTTTCTGCATCTCACCCCACCCCACCAGCACGTAGGCTGGGGGTGCACAAGGAGTTGGGAGGGGACACAGCTGGGACAGCTGACCTCAACGGACCAAAGGGCTATTCCATACCATATGACATCATGCTCAGCATGTAAAGCTGGGGTAAGAAGAAGGAAGGGGGGGATGTTCAGAGCTATGGTGTTTGTCTTCCCAAGTAACCGTTACGCATGATGGAGCCCTGCTTTCCTGGAGATGGCTGAACACCTGCCTGCCAATGGGAAGTAGTGAATGAATTCCTTGTTTGGCTTTGCTTGCGTGAGCGGCTTTTACTTTACCTATTAAACTGTCTTTATCTCATCCCATGAGTTTTCTCGCTTTTACCCTTCTGATTCTCTCCCCCATCTCATTAGTGGGGGAGTGAGCGAGTGGCTGGGTGAGGCTTGCCTGCCTACCAGTGTTAAACCATAACACATTACTATTCTATGCTCCAGTAAAAGCAGAGGCCACCATATCATTAATTAAAATGCTGTGCTAGTCTTTTGTGTCCTTTTAATGGAATGATGGTAAAATATTTATTAGATGAAAAGGAGCATGTAAATGATCATCAGAGGTGGAAAAATGATGGGAGATGAGTGTCATTGCATACATAAAAATATTAAAAACAGACTTGCAAAAACCAGTAGTCCATCAGTAACTCTTCAGAAAATGTAATAATCATACATGTTGAGTCTTAAAAACTTTGAGTACTGATTTTTTATCTCCAATTATAACATGTAATAGGTTATATCTATTTCTGAGGTAAGGAAATCAAAACAGAGGTTGACATGTTACCTATACTTTTTCATAAGTGACGAGCTATTAAAATAAGCAGTTTTGTTTAAAAGCTCTAGGAATCAGGCTATATTTTAAAATAATGTTTTTGTAAGCTCATGCTTTTTGCTTAGCACCTGTGGGAACTAAAAGTATGTATGGACACAGATGACAAATGGTGTCCTTTTAAATTGTGATAGACCTTGGTGGTCTCATGAGCTTTGGATTCAGAGTTCTTTATATAGGTGTGACATGAGGTAAAAATCAGTTCCATGTCTTCACAAGAAAAATTACATGTTTAGCAAATACATTACAATCAAAACCTTTATACAGGTGAAAAGGGAACACTCCTTATATATGCAGATAAGAATTTATTGTTAATCTATCTAAAGTTTTAATGATCTAATCATAATATAGAAACAAGCATTATTATTTGTTCTCTTGCAATGATAAACATTTGTAATTAATAGTATACTTAAGACTGATACACAGAAACTTCCCAGTACCTATCTTCTTTCTCTGGTATAATTTTCACCCTTCCAATTTTTCTCTGCATCCAAAGTTTGACAGCGTCAGTCTTCTTCAAAAAGGAACTTAGAACAGCTCATCAGCATCTTGAGATTCCATCTAAAGGAGCATGACACTGATGAGAACATCTTCCTACACAGTCTTGATTCCACTTAGATTTCTTTATATGCTCTTACAACATAGATTGCTTGGCTTGATCTCCCTTCATTTATTTCTGTCTTAAGTTTGGTTGTTTTCAGCCATTACCTACTGAAGTGACATAATAGGTTTCCCCAGCACTGATTAACTTCAATGTAATTATGTTTCCCTGGGCTAATGTTTGTTATTCATTCACTACACGGGTTTGTTATAGCTTTATGATACGTGATCTTCACAATTAAAGAAATTGGACAATAGTCACCTGACTACTAGAAAATTGTTGTCATAGCTAAAACAAGGTAAAATCAGCTCAGCCAAAATCAAAGATAGACAGCTCCAGACTGCCAGGTCAGTACAAAATCTGTGGGCTTTTATTGGTTGCAATGAAATGGTATTTAATGGGATACAGATGGCTTTGCTAACAAATAATCGACCATTTTGAAGACTAATTAGCACCCATTACAAAAGTAATGGTGATTAAAACTATATTAGCTTTCTCTGGGATTTTCTGATGTTGATCCTCACCTATTAATATTAAGCAGTATTTCGGAACATGTTTATTAGCACATATTAGCTGATAACATTTGTAAAAGATCTTCCAGTTCTCTTCCTGGTGTCTGCAGCATTCATAATGTCATGTTCAAGTTCACTAGAATAAATAAGTATTTAATTTCTTAGGTTTTTTGATTGATTGACCTGTGACTGTAGCATAATTATCTATATTGTTTTACACCTCTTCCCAGAAAAATATAAATGCTTCAAAGAAACAGCATCTTTAACTTCCCAGTAGGTACTGATTATTCCATAATGGAAAATATTTAATGCTTGGAAAAATGTCTTCCCTAATATTTAATGTACATTTTTCTTTTCTTAATTTCATCTCTTCCTCCTAGTTTTATCTTCTCCGATAACATGCCAAATTAATTACTCCTGAATATTTATGGTCCTTCAGTGTTTTTTGATTATTATTACTTCTGCCCTATACGTTAGTTGTAATTTAGCCACAGTATTTAAATCACATGACTTCTCATTAATCTGCCACATGCTGTAAGTAATAAATGAGAGACAATAAGTTGTGAAAGAAAAATCAAGATTCAAGTATTTCCAAATGTTTTCTCTCTAGACTTCTTCCTTGGTGCTTAATAATTTTTTGGTTTTGTTAACTTGTTCTTCTTTGTCTCTTCTTTCTTGATGCTGAAATGACATCTGCATTTCTGTCTGAAAATCCACATGAAACTTGTTCTTATTTGTCATAACTAACAGAATCATATAACAGGCAGAGATGCTAAGTTGTTGGGTAAAGAGAGAACTGGGTTACAGAAGACAGGTGAAAGCTAGAGGGAAGTTAACTTTGGTTTTAAACTGCAGACAGAAAAAAGGTCAAGCAAGATCAGAACATAATCTGTATGCTCCTATTCATGTTGTTTGACAGAAAAGAGGAAAAAGAGGGTCAGGGTAGCATTTTATCCCATTTTCTTTGCCTTATCCCAGAATTTATACAGTCAGTGGTAAGAAGTGGCAGAACATCATTCCATACTTGGCAGGGATGTCAATAGTCTTTTTTTTAGCCTGGGTTGATCTCCAGTTTGCAGAGTACCTGCACTGGCAGTGTCCAAGTGATGAAAACAGAGCCCGGGATGAGCATCCAAGGGCTGCGGCAGGGGAGGATGAAGGGAAGTGCAGTGCTGTCTAGGCCAGTACTGCTGTTGAATAAGTTCTTCATCAAACACCACCCTTACTGGATTGGATAATGCTACATGTAATGAAGGCCTGATTGCTGTTTCACCCTCCAGGTACAAGAGGCAATAATAATATGTCTTAAAACAGTAATAGTCATAGAAGGTAGGGAGAGGTAGGTGAAGACCTTGAATTGACAGTTACATGTAGCAAAGCAAGAAGTAAATTCCACTAGAAGATAATTGATTCATCAGGGACCTTTAAGTGTCAGATTCAGTAGTTGGCTGGAAAATGCTGCTACATTTTTCAGGTGCAACTGAAAGGAGCAGAGTGAAAGACACATTCTTATAATTTGTCCTTTCATTAGGTGGAAGAGTTTTTTTCAGTAAGATTAAGCTATGTTGAACTGGGTATCCCAATGGTATCTCAATTCTATGTGGCTAAATTAAACACAAATTGCTGCTTATAACACATAGGACTCTGAGTTCCAGTAAATGAATATGGCTTATTAAACAAAGCAAATGCTAGAATAATCTAAACAGTCATCAGCCATACAGCTGTATTCCCATACCTTGTCAGCATAGTAAAAAAGTGGCATAATAAAAAATAGACAAGCCAGAACTAATTTGGGCATGGACTTGAAAGTGTATTGAGGCTGCTTCTAAAGATAAACTATTGGCAAGAGCATGAACACTGCAAGAGTAAAGGCTCCCTGTGACCATGTCCCAGCATTGGTCCCAGTCCACACTCTAGTGATTAGAGCACTGGAGGGCTTGCAGGAACTGTCTTCTGCTGATTGCGGTCTGCATGTAGGGACTGACAGGACTATATGACATGTCTTCTTCTGCCTGTCTGGGCCTTAACTTCTGTTGCTCTCAATATTTTGGTGTCTGCAAGGGATGAGGGGAAATGCATCTCCTCAGAGGTTTTCTGGTTTTCTAAGGGTATGGAGAACAGATTCAGTATGGGGGAACTAGGAACACTACATTTCTACCCACAGGGCCACTGATATGAATATGTGGCTATCTGTCTGTTTAAAACAAGAGAAAACTTGGTTGCACAAAATCAGTGTCTGAGATGGAAGGATTTTGTCTCTTGGAAAAAAAAGCTAGGAAAACTCTGGGCTTTTTCATCTGCTCCTGTCCTTATCTCTCCTCTGGTGCAGAATTTTTCATGTGTCATAGCAGGCCTTCAGCAAATATAATTATTTTCCATGATTTTATAGCACAGTTTATGCTTCTCTTTTCAATTATTACAATTGCTAAATTAAAATATTATACATATTAATCATTTTAAAATATTAGCAAAGTATTTCCAAGCCTTTAAAAAGTTCCATTTGTCATAGTATAAGGGAAATGAAGCTGGAAGAAAACATTATCTGTGAAAATAAGAGGGTGATACACCAAGATGCAGGGTTTTTCCTCTTTCCTTCAGTGAACTAGAGGATCCTCTTTAACTACTCACTGCTGATGTTAACTAATTAAACTATTATCTACTTATTATCTACTAACTACTGTTAAACTATTATCATAAAACCCCTAAAGAATAAATTCCAAATAAAAATAGATCCTAAGAGCCATTTCTGTTTTCTTTGACTCTCTCATGCTCTCTGACCCATGTGGAAATTTCTTCCCAAGCACTTTACTAAGCACAAAAGGTAAATGAAGAGCTCAGACCTTCCTAGGCTCTGTAAAACCTTTCGTTATTTACAAAAGGTTCAAAAATGATAGTTTAAATTTCCCAGTGAGTAGGAGTAAATGACAGGCGTTTATTTATTTAAAACTACAGTATTGGAATGATACCTGACATTTTCAATTTGAGGAGGAGTCATTGCAAGACACAGAACAGAGGGTTACTGAGAAAAATGGGAATCCTTTTCAAAGTATCTTCTTTTTTAAGATCACATTACATTGGGATAAAAATGTGAGAGAGAACTACCTTCACCCCCAAAAAAACTTCATGTAGTCTTAAACAAAATAGGGGGTTTTGCCCAGGTTGGCAAAATGAGGCATACTCTTTTTAAGGGAATGTAAAAATCCTTCTCTTGAGTCAGTTTCAGCAATTTGCATTCTTTCAAACATGAATCCAATTTAGTCTGCCTGAAAGTTCTTCCATGCAACCACCACACCTCCCCCAAATGCATACTTTGGAAGCTCTGTAGCAAGTCTTACTATGGTGTCTAGGGTAATCATGTTTTTCTGTTATTCATCTGACTCTACTGAAATCAATGAAAGAAGCTTCTGTTTGTTGGCCAACAGCTGTAACATCATTATTAAATTCTCTGCAGTACCCTATTTGAATCAATATGGGGCCAAGAGGTCTTGACAAGCTATATTTTTTTCACTATTGATCTTGATGACCAAGCTGGTGCCCTCGAGTCTAAGCATTGATTCTAAGAGACAGGACTGTCAAGTTGGAGGCCAAATTTGTGCTATTAAACACATCAGAGTTTGTAATTAAAGAAAATGTCACACTGTCATATTTTTCATCACAAGCAAAAGGAATCTTTCCACATACATTAAATATAAAATGAAGTGCACAGATATACTGGAGATATGTGCACTAAATTTAATTACTGTTTTTATAGACTACATTCAAACTCAAATCAGGGTCACTAACATTCCACTGTATATGGAAGCTGATGTCCTTCTATTTTTCCTGAATTTAAACATTTAAAAAAGTATTTTTATGAATTGATTTCTTCAGTTGCCTCCCCTGACCCCATTTGCAATTAATTTTTGGTAATCTCAATCAAAATACATTTTTAAACAAACACACCAATTTCAGCTGGCCTCTGCGTTATCATTCAAGGACCAGTAATTGTTGATATTCCCCTGTTCACTTCAGTGTGATGTAACATGAATTAAAACATGCAAATGATATTCAGAGCTGTTGCCCAAAGCATGCATATCTGAGAGAGCAGAAGAATGAGTTACCTGAAACTCAAGAACAATTTTTCCTCACATATCTTGGAATGCTACAGCACTTGTTCCCTAAACATGCCAAAATGAATGGCTGGGTGCAAAGATGTCTGCAGACTTTCAGCAAGCTCTTAGCTACATGCATCTTAAGGTATAATTTAACATAGCTAGCATAATTTTTAGAAGAAACATATTAATTTCTTGCAGAAGTCTGATGTATAGTCAAGTTCCAAAGACAGAAAATGATGTCAAGTCATTTAATGACACTGTCTCCCACAGCATTCTCCTGCAGAAGCTGGCGGCTCATGGCTTGGATAAGGGCACTCTGCACTGGGTTAAAAACTGGCTGGATGGCTGAGCCCAGAGAGTGGTGGTGAATGGAGCCAAATCCAGTTGGCAGCCGGTCACAAGTGGTGTTCCCCAGGGCTCAGTAATGGGGATGGTCCAGTTCAATATCTTCATTGATGATCTGGATGAGGGGATCGAGTGCACCCTCAGTAAGTCTGCAGATGACACCAGTTGGATGGAAGTGTTGATCTGCTGGAGGGTAGGAAGGCCCTGCAGAGGGACCTGGACAGGCTGGATTGTTGGGCCGGGGCCAACTGTATGAGGTTCAACAAGGCTCAGTGCTGGGTCCTGCACTTGGGTCACAACAACAACCCCAGGCAACGCTACAGGCTTGGGGAGGAGTGGCTGGAAAGCAGCCTGGCAGAAAAGGACCTGGGGGTGTTGGCTGACAGCTGCCTGAACATGAGCTAGCAGTGTGCCCAGGTGGCCAAGAGGGCCAATAGCATCCTGGCTTGTATCGGGAATAGCGTGGCCAGCAGGAGCAGGGAGGTGATAGTGCCCCTGTATTCGGCACTGGTGAGGCCGCACCTCGAATACTGTGTCCAGTTTTGGGCCCCACACTACAAGAAGGACATTGAGGTGCTGGAGCGTGTCCAGAGAAGGGCAGCAAAGCTGGTGAAAGGTCTAGAGAACAGGTCATACGAGGAGCGGCTGAGGGAGCTGGGGTTGTTTAGTTTGGAGAAGAGGAGGCTGAGGGGAGACCTTATTGCTCTCTATAACTACCTGAAAGGAGGCTGTAGTGAGGTGGGGGTCAGTCTCTTCTCCCAAGTAACAAATGATAGGACAGGAGGAAATGGCCTCAAGCTGCGCCAGGGCAAGTTTAGGTTAGATATTAGGAAAAACTTCTTCAGTGAAAGAGTAGTCAGGCACTGGAACAGGCTGCCCAGGGAAGTGGTTGAGTCTGCATCCCTGGAGGTATTTAAAAGACGGGTAGATGCAGTGCTTGAGGACATGTTTTAGTGTTGGACTTGGCGGTGGTAGGTTAACGGTTGGACTTGATGATCTTAAGGGTCTTTTCCAACCTTAACAATTCTATGATTCTATGAATAGCATCATAGTGATATACCCTTCTGATTTTGTGATTATGTATGTTATAGGATTAGGTTATTAATTATGCCTTGTGTATTACATACTCTAAGAAACCCAGTAAAAGACAGCTGTTGGCTCAGCAAACTAGCTGCTCAATGTAAGGGAGAAAACACAAGTAGGGAAAAGAGCCATAGGGATGTTTAGCACAGAGTCATATTTAGCATAGAGTCCCTTTCAAGGGAGATAATTTACACCAATCTCCTGCTCAAATAAAGACTAACTTCTGCTTCTCAAAGCTGTTCAGCTCCCATTTAGGAATTAACAGAAATCACCAGGTATTAATACAATAGGTCTTGAAGTCTGAAGAGACTAGTTACGAGCATCACAGGCAAGTTTTGCACTTCCTATTTCAATACTTCAGCTGGAGATGACAGGTCCATAGATGTCAGACCTGTCTTGATTTGCCCAAGGTCACACAGAGCCTCCTTGACAGAACAGGAAAATTAAGATGTAATTCTTACCCCAAAGGCTTTGATTTCCAAAACTCATCATTTGTGTTTCAAATTTCAGCTTTGCTCTTGGCTTAGCTTTCTTAGGTATTACGCTGAAATATCTTTGTTTCAGAATTTAGTAGAATGCTTTGTTTAAAATCTTTCTTAAGTCCCATTTTCATTACATTGTTTTGCAATATCATTATTCAGTTTATAAGAATATCCTTAAGCTTTTCCTCAGCAGTGTTTTTGTCTGAAAATACATATTGCAGTGAAATTCTAGGTTATTTCTGAAAATATTAAAAGGAGTTAAAATTCCTTAGGAATCAGTTCATTAGCTGACTCCACAAAAACTTTTACAGTACTTTCATTTTATTAGGCAATGAATACTGGTTCAGAGTCTTACAAGACATACAGAGAAAGAGGGAGAAAGGATAGGTGTATGAATAAATAGATAGATGTCTATATAACAGTGTGCAAGAAATACACCGGTTTTGCTATGAAGTTTTAGCATTACTACAGAAATGCACTGGGTCTATATTTAGGTTTTCACAATTGCCAGTTTTAAACACTGTTACTTTCTACTTTTACTTGCATTTTCTTTGTCTTTGCAAATTCCTATGACCTAAAAACTGGCATGTTTACTGTCATAGGCAAAGTTTTGCAAAGTTTCAAGAAAATTGAGGAAAATAAGTTTTACAGGTTATTAAGACTTCACCTGATTGAAAAGCTGAGCTTAGTTAATATTCCTACAATTTTCTGAAACTCAGAAGTGATTTTCTACTTGTTTTATGTTTTCTATGGACTTAAACCTCAAAATTTATATTCCAGATAACTGTCAGCATATATACATTGAGCCTGCTCTAATTAAGTGCATTTCCATTTAGGGATTAAAAATGATCATGTGGCCAGTTTCCTCACTGGAGCCGAAGGGTAACTTGTCAGGATATAATGCTGTCACCATCTTTAAATGTATATTCATTTCTAAAACCTCCTATAAAAGTAATCAACTCTGTTTTGGCTAACTGGAAAATTAATTTTTGAAGATTTACCCCTTTTTTCTGAAGTGTTTTGAGACTGAGTTAAAAAAGCATGAAGCACATATTACAAACAACCCTTCAACTTGGTTAATGTCAGAAAAGAGGAATTCAGTGTTTAACTTGATTGGCTGTGATTGAAGGGTCAGGATTTGAGAGATTTTAATTTCTTTTTCTTTCCTTTTGACTTTTGAAAACAGCTGAAGAAATAAATGCATGAGAAGTAACAAATTGAATGCAAACTTAAGATTACCTGTCTAAATATAAAGATGTTTCATTCAAAATGGATAGCCATATAAAATTTCATCTCACATTCTTAGTATTCTGCCATTAATTAAGAAAACTATTACTTAAAAATCAAATAATGTCAGGATGTTCTTAAAGCGAAAAAAGCAGATAATGAGTATATAGTACATATTTCAAATTTAAAACAAGAATTTTATGCTACTATATGTATTTTAACATCTCTCCCCACAATGAATCTAAGGAATGAGAAGTGTTATGAATTCAGAGAATTTCATATGGCAATTGACGGAGTGAAAGATGATCAATATATGTGACAAGGCAAAACAAGCCTGCTTTCAAATTAGAACTGGCCTGGTCAAAACAAGATACATGCTTCAAGGCTGGTAGGTTTTTGGTTAGATCCACAGTACTTATTCAATGCTGAATATGGATGATACCCAAATTCCAGTTAGTTCTATTTATACAAGTGCAGTAAGTAGAGAAAAAAGCAATTCTTCACACATTATAAAGGTCAGAGTAATCTTAATATAGATTTATGGGGGTAATTTTGAGCAAATCATGTTTTCATCCAAGTATTAGCACTATTTTGTGTTATATTCCATCAAAAGTCAGTCCTTCTACTGCTTCAACTTCAGTCTAATGAAAAGATCTTAATTCAGGCAGGGTTAATAAAAGAGAGTAGTACAAAATTTAGATTGCTTTTAAAGGAATACCAAAATCGATTTCCCTTTTAGAATGTTTTGGAAGTTCTTAACTGCTTCCATTTAACTTCATATGTGTGTATTAAATTGTTGTTATTTGCTAAAATCCATAACCAAAATGTCTTCTTAAGACAAAAAAATAGTTATCCCTTTGTGAAGACAGGATCATTCATTGACTCAACCCACAGCTATTGTTAGCTACCTTGTAACTTGTGTGGTACTATGGTTTATGTACTGGTTGTTGCAATAATGAACATTCATATAATACTATATTTTTGTTTTGTGATAATAAATAGCATGTTTATTTAAATAATAGTGATTTTGGAAAAATACTCATTAATACAAAAAGTCATGGCTAGATAGAACAATTTGTTTAGATGAAATGTGTTCTCAAGAACAGGTTCATTTTTCTGGTGATTAATGGTTATTCTGGGGTTTGTAGAAAGACCTGTACAGAAAACGTCTTCCTTTTTTTTACTATTACTGGTTTTCAGTTGAGAAATAACTATAGGAATTTTTTTAGTTTTGTACCTGCATAAGCACACACCTAAACAAACTTCTATATCTGCTCACTTTGTAACTGTTATTATGTCGTCAACAGAAATTCAAATTATTTTAATTTTTCACAACAAATTGCTTCTTCACTTACATAGGAGAAAAAGAGATGTGTGCTCATCCTATGCAACAATGAGGGATCAATACCTTTAAAAATGCTAAGAACAAATATGCATATAAGGAACAGTAATTTGCTAAGGTGGCTTCTGGCAATTTTGTCTAGGGGCAGGTGCATTCTAGTTTTACACGCTGAAATTAATATGCTGCAGATATTTATGTTACTTACATAAATGTATTAATTGTTGCATCTTTAAGAGTCCTTTCATACAATTGTATTTTCTTTCTACAGTATTTTCTTCAATGTTCTCATGGCAAACTTAACTAGAAAATTCCCCAAGTCCAGTAATCAAATACATTAAATATTAGCTCCTCCACACCACCCTTGAGCATATTCAAAACCAAATCTAAATTATTTCTCCATTCTCCTTCCTTGTCAAAGTCAAAATCAAAATCTGGAAAATTTTGTATTCATGTATCCAGACTAAGAGGCTGACATTTTAAAAAAACAGTGAGTCTGTCATTCAAAAAGGAGAAGCTGGTTAAAGAGGTAATTCCTTTCAAGAGCAATGCAACTCGAATTTCAAGCAGATGACCTGCTGCTGCTGCTTCACAATTCTTAGAATGAATCTGTGTAGGTTTCATTCCTGTCTGCTAATGTGACTCAACTTGTTGTACATAAAAGTGTTATAAATATTGATGATAATTGTTAAGCATGATACAGTGTACCATGTTAGCAGCTTAGCTACTCAGGAGATAATTCTCTTCCTTGGGAAATGTCAATCAATCATGAGAGGTCCCCTGTTGAGGAGAGGAGAGGGGAAGGTTAAAATGGGAGGGGAAATGGAAAAACAAAGGGAAGAGGAAGGGAGGGAAAAGGGAACACATCAGCATTTTGATTCAAAGCACTAGCACAGTTTTGATGTAGATACTCTGACCATCCTTCTTCTCGGTGTCTATATTTGATTTACAGTGTGGTCTTGATATATACAAAACATATTTAAGGACATAAAA
This sequence comes from Theristicus caerulescens, assembly GCA_020745775.1. Classification (NCBI taxonomy): domain Eukaryota; kingdom Metazoa; phylum Chordata; class Aves; order Pelecaniformes; family Threskiornithidae; genus Theristicus; species Theristicus caerulescens. Next base: position 118,964,914 of record CM036559.1, on the reverse strand, counting down.
TGGAAAATTCCACTCCAGGAGTGCAGCAAAGGCTCTCCAGCCCCTAATGGGGACACAAAGACCAACAGATGGTCCATTGAGGAGCTTCAAAGCACATGAGTGGTAGGGATGTTCAGTACAGACTAACCTACCCCATAGGAAACCCCATGGGCCATATGTAGCTACTCACATTCATGTAGGGAACTCAACTAACTCTTTGATATACTGATCTCATCCTACTGTGCTGAATTGGTTCCTAATGTAAATTACTTCCTACTTTGTTAACCATGGGGAAGCCTAAAAAACCATATTGGCCTGATTGTACTGGTTTCGGGTTGGGATAGAGTTAATTTTCTTCATAATAGCTGGTATAGTGCCATGTTTTGGATTCGTGATGAAAACAGTGTTGATAACACAGGGATGTTTCAGCTATAGCTGAGCAGTGCTTACACAGAGTCCAGGCCTTTTCTGCTTCTCACACCACCCCACCAGCGAGTAGGCTGGGGGTGCACAAGGAGTTGGGAGGGGACACAGCTGGGACAGCTGACCCCAACTGATCAAAGGGACATCCCATACCATATGACATCATGCTCAGCAATAAAAAGCTGGGGGAATAAGGAGGAAGGGGGTGGGGCGGGGGGATGATGTTCAGAGCTATGACATTTATCTTCCCAAGTAACCATTACCTGTGATGGAGCCCTGCTTTCTTGGAGATGGCTGAACACCTGCCTGCCGATGGGAAGTAGTGAACAAATTCCTTATTTTGCTTTGCTTGCATGCACAACTTCTACTTTACCTGTTAACCTGTCTTTATCTCATCCCATGAGTTTTCTCACTTTTACCCTTCCAGTTCTCTCCCCCATACCACTGGGAGGGGAGTGAGCGAGCAGCTGGATGGAGCTTAGCTGCCTACTGGGGTTAAACCGTGACACTGATGTTCTTAAGGATAGGTGGTATGGATAGCCTGTTGTAGACTACAGTGCAAAACTCAGCAGTTTAATCTCCCTTTCTTTTTTTGCCTGGTAACACAGGTATTGGTTAAAAATGGAAAGAAAGACTTTGCTATTAGTTTTGACTTTGTGAATGTATAGATTTGGAGAAAAAAATGAAGCATGGACTACTTCTAAATAAATAATCACAGAATGGTTGAGGTTGGAAGGGACCTCTGGGCCACCTAGACCTGGTTGTTCAGGACCATGTACAGATGGCTTTTCAATATCTGCAAGGTGGAGGATTCCACAACCTCTCTGCACAGCCTGTTCCAGTGCTCAGTCATCCTCACAGTAAAAATGTGTTTCCTGATGTTCAGAGGGAACCTCTTGTGTTTCAGTTTGTGCCCATTGCCTCTGATCGTGTCACTGGGCACCACTGAAAAGAGCCTGACTCCATCCTCTTTGCACCCTCTCTTTGGGTATTTTTATACATTAATAAGATTCCCTCCTGAGCCTTCTCTTCTCTAGGCTAAATAGTCCCAGCTCTCTCAGCCTTTCCTCATAGGAGGAAAGTCCCTTCATCATGTTCATGCATTTTTCTGGACTATCTCCAGTATGTCCACATCTCTTTACTGGGGAGCCCAGAACTGAACACAGCTGTGGCCTCACCAGTGCTGAGTAGAGGGAAGGATTGCCTACCTGCACCTGCTGGCGATGCTTTGCCTAATGCAGCCCAGGATACCATTAGCCTTCTTTGTGGTAAAGGCCCATTGCTGGGTTATGTTGAACCTGGTGTCCAGCAGGACCTCCAGGTCCTTTTCTGCCGAGCTACTTTCCAACTGGGCAGTCCCCAGCATATGTTGGTGCATGGGGTTGTTCTTCCCCAGGTGCAGGACTTTGCAGTTCCCCTTGTTGAATTTCATGAGGTTCCTGCCAGCTCATATCTCCAGCCTGTCGAAGTCCATCTGGATGGCAGCGTGACCCTCTGGCATATCAGCCAGTACTCCTGGTTTTGCGTCATCTGTAAACTTGCTGAGTTTACAAATCATTAATGAAAGTGTTAAAAGAGACTGGACCCAGTATTGTCCCCTGGGGTACCCCACCAGTTTCTGGCCTCCAACTGGATGTTGCACCGCTGATCACAACGCTCTGGGCCTGGCCATTCAGCCAGTTTTCAATCCATCTCAGTGTCTGCTCATCCAGCCCGTATATCAACAGCTTGTTCATAAGGACACGGCAGACAGTGTCAAAGGTGTTGCTGAAGTCCAGGGAGAATGTATCTCCCTGCCTCTACCAGGCCAGTCATTTCATTGTAGAAGTTTATCAAGCTGGTCAAGCATGACCTCCCTTTGGGGAAGCTAGGCTGATTATTCCTGATGATTTTCATTCATGTGCCTGGAAATGGTTTCCAGGATTAGCTGTTCCATTACCTTCCCAGACATTAAGGTGAGGCTGACCAGACTGTAGTTCCCTGAGTGGTTTATATGTTGTTAGCAGATTAATACTATAAATATTGGGTGGACTATTCGGTGGATAGCTAATTGGCTGGGTGGTCGCATCCAGAGGCTAGTGGTCAATGGCTCGATGTCCAGATGGAGAACAGTGATGAGTGGTGTTCCTCAGGGGTCCATATTGGGACCAGTGCTGTTCAATATCTTCATCAATGACATAGCGGGATCGAGTGCACCCTCAGCAAGTTTGCAGATGACACCAAGCTGAGCGGTGCAGTTGACACATCTGAGGGACACGATGACATCCAGAGGGACCCGGACAAGCTTGAGAAGTGGGCCTGTGTGAACCTCATGAGGTTCAACAAGGCCAAGTGCAGGGTCCTGCACCTGGGTCGGGGCAATCCCTGGTATCAGTACAGGCTGGGGGATGAAGGGATTGAGAGCAGCCCTGCTGAGAAGGACTTGGGGGTACTGATAGATGAAAAGCTGGACATGAGCCGTCAATGTGCTCTCGCAGCCCAGAAAGCCAACCATATCCTGGTCTGCATCAAAAGAAGCGTGGCCAGCAGGTCGAGGGAGGTGATTCTGTCCCTCTACTCTGCTCTTGTGAGACCCCACCTGGAGTAGTGCGTCCAGCTCTGGAGCCCTTGGCACAGGAAGGACATGGACCTGTTGGAGTGGGTCCAGAGGAGGCCCACAAAAATTATCAGAGGGCTGGAACACCCCTCCTCTGAAGAAAGGCTGAGAGAGTTGAGGTTGTTCAGCCTGGAGAAGAGAAGGCTCCAGGGAGACCTTATTGCAGCCTTTCAATACTTAAAGGGGGCTTATAAGAAAGATGGGGACAGACTTTTTAGCAGGGCCAACAGTGACAGGACAAGGGGAATGGTTTTAAACTAAAAGAGGGAAGATTCAGACTAGATATAAGGAATTTTTTTACGATGAGGGTGGTGAAAAACCAGAATAGGTTGCCCAGAGAGGTTGTAGAAGCCCCATCCTTGGAACCATTCGAGGACAGGCTGGATGGGGCTCTGAGCAACCTGATCTAGTTGAAGATGTCCCTGCCAATTGCAGGGGGGATGGACTAGATGACCTTTAAAGGTCCCTTCCATCCCAAAGCATTCTATGATTCTATGAATATTGTTATGACTTGTGTCACAAGATGAGCTGGAGAGACCTTTTTACTTGATAATATTTTTCTATGCACTAGTAACATGATGACTTTTTCAATAACATATCAAAGCAAGTCTGAATATTCAAGAGTGTTCCAGCACTAACAGGAAGAGCATTATTGGTTTGGAAACCACTGAGAGATTTAAAAAAAAAAGGGGGCAAAGCATGAAAAGCACACAGAGATGCTGGCATGTGCTTAACTGAGCCAGGCACCTTCATCTGAAGCTATAAAGAATTCCTTCCAGATGTAGCAGTATTCCTCCCCATTTTACTTCTAAGGTTGATGGAGAGAAGCAAGGGAAGGGGAAATGGAGGAAGGGAAGAAGGGCAGAAAGGACGATATTCAGAACACCCAGGAATGAGGAGAAAGAAAGATCTAATAGGCTCTCTGGGACAGACAGTTGCACTAGCTGTAACCTGACTGGGATTTGAAGCACAGGGTGATGTGGGAAGGGGAGCAACAGGACAACTGTGGGTGCTTAATGGTCTCAGGGTGATGGAGGGGGCTTCAGTCATTTGCCCAGTTAGCTGGGCTCCCATTAAGGAGGCAATGAAAGGAATGTCTGTGTGCAGACATTCATGTGTGTTGCAGTAACATTTTTAATACAAATTAATGTCTTTGGTATTCATCCTTTATTAGTTCTAAACCTGGGATCTGGTCCAAACCAGCACACTTTGTCTATCACAATTTCAACATGGTTTTAACTAAACATTTTTAGAAATGAATTTTACTGTGCTTAAAGCATTCAAAGCACATATCTGCACACCTCCCCCTCCCCGCCCCAGGCATCCACTTCATAAACAAAGAAATGTACTCTGGTAATCTTCCTTAAATTCTTATATGACTACCCTTAAAATGTATCTTTGATTTTATCATATTTATTCCACCTATATTTAACTTGCACAGAACTTTGGCATCTATGTGTCAATTCCCAGCATAACTTACTCTTACCGTGGATGAGTATAAAATGCTTAGAATGACAGAGCAAAGCCATAGTGGCCACTATTTAGCAGCTGAGCCCTCTTCACTCTGCAGTTATCATGATGCTATACATCAGCACCTTTGTCTGGATTAGAGGATAGTTCAGTTACCTTTTGTCCTTACTGTTTTTTAGTTACAGGCACTGTGTATTTTCTGATCTTTACTCCTGCATTACCTATTCTCTTGTAATGACTTATTAAGTAATGCTATTTTCCTTGCAGCTTTAATAGACCACTCTTCTCTAATTGAAGGAACTCTGCTATCTGAGAAGCAGCATGTTTCCAAAGTAAAGTACAGCAACAGGCAGGAGACTTAATTTCTTTTATTGTTTAGACAGTGACTCACTGTTTGACTTTGTGCAAATCACTTAGGAGGTCCAAATTTACAAGCATCTGCCCAAAGTTTGGGTGTCTTCATTTTGTAACCTACCACAGAGTTTTGTTCTGAGGCGCTCAACACAGAGAACAGCAGTTAAAGGCAGTGAGAGCTGCAGGTGCTTGACAGATTCAAAAATCAGGATAGTATTCAAGTGTTTCAAAGTCAACATCTTAAAACCCCAGGTGATTTCAAGCATTTTTTTTAATGTTGCCTTGAAAAATACTGTTCCTTGATTTCCCTATCTGCAAATAGAAAATAATAGCCTTCACAAGGTCTGTTGATCGGAAATGTTTATAAAACATTTTAGGATTGCTTGTGTTATAGAATGAGACATTTACTCAGCCATGTTAGTATTATTAAGTTACAGGTACTGCAAGCATTACAAACAAGACCAGATGGAAATAACCCAGGTGAAACTTACTTAGACTCAGTTTGCTAGACTGTGGCTATTCGCCAGGGCTTCTGATAAACAAGATTCAGTCAGTCTTCACTGCACACTGATCCACATTATTGGGTACCTTATGAGTCAAAACAAAAAATGAATCAGTCATAATCCTGTCTTTCCTCCTAGAAAGTGACATACATCTGTGAAAAATCACCTGTGGTTACAAAGGTGAAAGAAAGCGTCCCGTTAATTAGACTTGAAAATAAGTACTTTGCCACAATTAAAAAGAATCTGAGCAAACAGATGTAACAGAAGTTGAGCTCAGAGGAGTTCATCGCAAAATGATTACTTGCATTGGCAACCAGCAATGACAGTGTGCTGGTTTCCAAAAGGTATTATTTTACTGACAGTGACAGCAGCAGCAGTGCCAGCAGAAACATCATCTTTGGTAGAAAGGTGCAGCAACATGGCCCTGTCTGTAAACACGAAGATCCAGTTGGAGTAGAGTTTGGTAACAGCTTTGGCCAATGAACTTGCTCACGGTTTCCTTCTCCCACCAACGTACCTATGTTTTACTGCGTTGGAGCAAGCCTAGTTGCATGACAGGGCACTTAGGGGAGATTACACTATGACAAGACAATATGCATGAAAAAAATGTGAGACTAAACTCAGTAGCAAAGCATCACAACTTAAAGGGTACAGGTTGTACAGCCTGGGTGTGTATAGAGGTCACTACCGTGGGTTTGTAGGATTCCATAATACACAAGGAGATGGAGGCTTTTATCCTCTAAATTTCTCTACTTTATTACAGAGTATCAAAAATACCACACAAATCACCACTAGCAAGAATACTACCACAGAAATCACCACTAGCAAGTATACATATGATTAATAAAGTGAATATATATATATATACACACAGCTATTACAAATTACTATCAGCAATCAATAATATAGCATCAATCAATCGTGTGGCAGCAGTCAATAATAGCAACAATCAATCATATAGCAACAGTAAATATAACAACCAATAACAGCAACAACCAAGTAGGTATATCCTCTGACAGGTTACTACAAATTTATCATTAGTGAAGCAACTTACCACCAATATAACAGCAGATACACTTATGATAGATTACCTGTATGGATATATAATACTGGTGTCAAGTGAATTAGACAGATTTCAGAAAGGGACAAACCATCTTAAAGGGCAGGACAAACTGGTCACCAAGAGGGACCAACCATCCCAGAGGTGGGAGGACAAACTGAACCAACCCCAAAAGTAGGCCCACTAAGGTAACAGACAGAGTCTCGCTTCAAAAATGATCCACGTCATGAAGTCTGGAGTCAGCCAGGTATCCCCAAATATGAGTCCAAGATCTGGTAGAAAGTTTGTGCAGAATTCAACTTGTTTAGGAAAGTAAAAGTACATACAGCATGGGAAGTTCTCAGAGAGAGAGGCTCCATTTTGGATAAAAATTAAGTCCTTTTTATATTGTAGAGACATAATGGGTGTAGGACACCACCACTTTGAGCAGCCAGTAGATACTGTTAATGTCTGTTCTTCACCTGGAACGCCAGTAGGTGATGATGTTTCTGTTCTTTCAGCCCAATTTTATTTTCCCAGGCTGCTTCCACTTTTTCAGACAGTAAGTTGCCATTACAGTTTCTTGGGTTTTGCGAAAACTGATGGTATCTCAGGATGTCACCTGTTTCTGAGTTTCTGTCCTGGTTTCAGCTGGGATAGAGTTAATTTTCTTCTTAGTAGCTGGTATAGTGCTGTGTTTTGGATTTAGGATGAGAACAATGTTGATGACACACTGATGTTTTGGTTCTTGCTGAGTAGAGTTTACACTGGTCAAGGACTTTTCAGCTTCCCGTGCTCTGCCAGGTGCATAAGAAGCTGGGAGGGAGCAGAGCCAGGACAGCTGACCCAGACTGGCCAAAGGGCTGTTCCATACCATATGACATCATGCTCAGTATATAAGGCGGGGGAAGAAGAAGGAAGGGGGGGACATTCGGCATGATGGCGTTTGTCTTCCCAAGTAACCGTTATGCGTGATGGAGCCCTGCTTTCCTGGAGATGGCTGAACACCTGCCTGCTGATGGGAAGTAGTGAATTAATTCCCTGCCTTGCTTTGCTTGTGCGCGCGGCTTTTGCTTTACCCATTAAACTGTCTTTATCTCAACCCATGAGTTTTTCTCCCTTTTACCCTTCTGATTCTCTCCCCCATCCCACCGGGGGGGGAGTGAGCGAGCGGCTGCGTGGTGCATAGTTGCCAACTGGGGTTAAACCACGACAGTTTCCCACCTGTACTTCAAAGAGGCCAGCTGCGCTTTTCAAGGATGTTTCTGTCCCAAGGCCTAGTTCCCAGGCTCGCAGCTTCCAGACCGGCAGGCATTTTCTTCTGATAATAATTTTCCCCTTTCTAACCAGGTTACTTTTTGGCTGCTCACATCACAAAGTTATAGTATTAGTTATGATTTAGAGTAAAATCTCAAACTGAAGCACACAGCACTATGTTATTTGTCTTTTACAGGCTTCTCTGCTGATGCTAGGGAAACAGGAAACAGAAGCTAAATATTACACCACCTACAAACATTTGCCCACTGGGCAAATGATCTTTTGGAGCTGTGTGTGTGTTTTCAAAGTTTCATGTATAAGGCTAGGAATTATCTCCTGTCATAGAATTTTGCTCTGTCAAAATCTGCATCTAAGCAATTGGCGTCTTCCATTATTGAACTCTACGGTTTACTGGAAATGCTCATTATAACCTTCATCTTTATTGGCATTAGCTGCTGGTGACCTTCCACTTGCCAGTTCACCTCTCCATGTTTTTCTTTCTGGAAAATGGACTTTTACTTCTGTTGTGATAAAATCATGATACACTGCAGACACCACCAGTGCTAGGTGTTACAGATCTTAGTCACCATTATTATTGTTATTATAATGCGGGGGGGGGGAGAAGGACTATTCTCGGATCATGCCTACTGTTTCTGAAGCTTGTGGAAGGAAGGTGTATGTCAGTAGTCAGTACAAAAGTACTTGTGAATATCCCGACATCCTTTAAATTTCAAGATGGACCTGCTGCTATATGTTTAAAGACTTGAATAACAGTCTCCACTTCTGTCTGCCAAACTAAAAATTTATTAAGAAATTAATGTTTTTGAAATTACTGAGCTCCAGAGAGTATGCATATATTTGAAAGAAATTCTTAGATTCACAGACTTTGTAAAAAATTTCCTATAGGTCGAGTCTGTTAACTATAGTGAATAGGCTAAAAATCACGCTGAGGATCATAATGTGCCACTCACTGTGTGGTATATATCATTCCCTTGTGCCTGCTCGCCTTGTGCCTGTAGATGACAGTTTCTCACCACTGCAGGATTTGGCTTTTAGTTTCTAAGTGGAATAATTTTCTTTTTCATTTAAGTTCAGAATTAGACTCAGCTTCCCTTGAGCTGACCAAACTATTGCCCATCACACAAGTACAGAAATGCTTTCACACTTCCAAATCAGTAGAAATTCTTGCTTGTGTTCCATTAAGGTATGTGTTATATCTTTGATTCCTATATGGATAAATTCAAAGCAGAAATTAAAGGATAATGTGAGATGGGAAAAAATGACTAACATAGAGTAGTTGTAAGTGTTTAAGCTCTATTTTAAATTATCTTGTCTTTTAAAAGGCTTGGGCTGAAATGTGATAACCTGTGTGATGACCGGTACACTTGATAATGAGCCTGAGGAGCAATTTCTTACCTTTAAGATTTCCTGGTATACCTACGCTCTGTGTCTCTTCTCATATTCCCTTTTAGTCTTCACCTGTGAAGACTGTACAGTACCAGAAACAGATTGAAGCAGAAAAGCAGAAGAAAAAAATGCTAAATGGAAAACATTGCGCTAAGAATTCAAGAGCAGTCTTGAAACACACATACACAGTGGAAATACTTTTTTTTTCTAGCAAGCATATTCTTCAGTGCAACCTACAGTACAAGGCCTCCCAGAGGACATTTAGGAACACAGTTGTCTTTGATTTTAATGGAAACTATGTCTACTGAGGATGGTGCTGTCTGCCTTGCAGTCACCAGGTAGCCTGATTGCACAGCAGGAACCTCTTGCCTGTAGTATAGACAGTGAGACCCATTTCAACTGTCTAAAGATGCCTGGAGTTTCCTCTAGTTCAATGTGGGAGGCATTTCATTGCTTAGAGAAGCTTCTTTCTTCCATACGCCTGATGTTTCCGTGACACATTTTCACATTACCTAGGTACTGTGGGCCCATTTGACATAATAGGAAAGAGGCTAAATGAAGTGGGAGAAAGATCTGATTTAGCCACTTTAAGAAGAAACGTGGAATTACTGAATAGGCAGGTGAGCAAAAGGTAACTGTTTTTCTGAATCGTGCTGCAACAGAAGCAGTGGATTTGTTTAATAAATGCAGAAGGGCAAGTCAATTGCCAGGATACTTTAAGGAAACAAGAAGGATATTGCGCTTCTACACAGAATGAAACTGTAAAAGGGCATAACTTTCATGTGAGAGGTCAAAAGCGAGAGAAAGATCTATACATCTCTCAAGCTATTTTTTCTAGCTAACTACAGCAGGTCTCAATCAAATATCTCCCCAAACCTATTACCTCTCTATTTCCCTCTCCTACCTTGCCCTTCCACAATATTTAATAACTCTATCACCGCTTCCTCTTTCTAACATATAAAAATTCACTGATTCTTAAGTGGTCATTAATAAGAATGTAATCTGTCTTGTCTGAGGTTCACTGGGAGACTGCATAGCCCTACAGTAAGCTATTCGTCACAGCCTTCCTGCATAGCCTTTCTGTGGATACTGATTTTACATCTCTCTTCTACTCTAATTTCCTGTTCACTCTATAGTATAGCTTCTATTAGTCACAGAAAGTTGGAAAGTATGAGACTGCAGCTGGAGTACTCTGAGGCTTGCAAATAACCACAGAAAGGTTTTAGACCTTTGGGTGTAATGGGCTGTAAAAGTAAAAGCTGTGATTTATTGTTTCTTCCACTTACTGAAACCTAATGGTTAGCCCACCTTCTGTGGAATTCAGTGATCTGCAGATGTTTCTATCTAACAAGAAGTTTGAATAAATTGTGGTTCTTTTCTTTTTAATGCATTGTACTTCCATGTTATTGTGCAACCTTTTTTGCACAATTATTTTTTTCACATTCAGTTCAAAGCTGAAAATAATACAGATTTATTTTTATTTTGAAAACAAAACATGTTTTATAAAATGAAATCTGTGACCATTAGTAGTAAAAAACCCAGATGAATTATTCTTGTTACTTCATGTTAAATCAGTCTAAAAATAAAAAAAAATATTAATATATAGGCATATGGATATGTATGAACACACAGTAATAGCTTATATTGTACACACACACATTCAAACAGATCATGGATATATACCTCTGTAACTTATGCAAGAGAAAGAAAGGAAACAGGAAACTCAAGGAAACAGAAAAGTTAAGTGCAATTCATACCTAAGATAAGTGATTTGGCATTATTTCAACAGAGAATTTTTATCTTTGTTTCTAATTTCCACAACAAAAAAAACCAAAAAAACCCAACATATATATATATATATTTATATATTTTTTATATATATATATATATATATTTGAAATGCCACAGGATGACATGATTCTTAAGGGCAATGTCTTCGTTTCCCAGGTGTGGCTGTAAAGCCTGCAGGCAAATGATTGATCAGCTTAATAACATCTAGGAATTAGTTCTAAAAGGTGATGCGAGGAAGTGGAATTTTAATGCTCAAGCTATTTTTATGACCAAAAAAGAAACACACCTTATATGTAAATTCAGTAATCTATTGTTAGTATAATTTAAATCCTGTCTACTTGAAGAATTCTTATTAGTTCAGTTCTTATTATTACAGCAAAAAAAGAAAGAAATAGAAAATAAAGAAAATAATAGTACTGCAGAAGTTGTTGAAATTTTCATACACACACTCCTGAGTTTTACCACTTTTATGGTGTTAAGTTTGATTTTCCAACACCCTCTGGATCCAAAGGTTGCCTTCAGTCTGGGGAGAGGGTACAGCTAGTTGTCAGCATTTGAGTCCTTCACTGGGACTCATGTGAATGACTTTTACTCCTCCTCATCTAAAACTCAGATAGGGACATTTTTTATATGTTTGCCAACAGGCTCACAACTTGCTATTTGTTCACTGGTTTTCAAGTGCATCCTTCATCTGGATTTACTATTAATGGCTCACTTTACATACGTTAGATACATATTCTTTGTTCTCTTTGTTGCCTGTAAAACTGATTTTGCCAGGTCTGCACCTCCTTAGCTGACCATTAGTGGGTTGTTTGTAGTCATCGGGTCTCCATCATCAGCCTGTGTCCTTTCTCTTGTCGTTGTGTGCTTGCCTCTCTCTAGACTGCTTCCTGTGTCCCCACTTTCAAGGTCTCTTTTGTCATACCACAGCTATATTCCTCTGTGCTATGTTGTTATGTTAGAGTCATAAATATTAGATTATACACAGAATAACTACTTGTTACTACTACCTATATGAAAATTGCACTATAGGACAAGCAAAAGCAAAATGAAATGGACCTGGTTACCTGGTCATTTTGAAAACCAATAGCACTGTTAATAGCAGTGGCAATATCTTATTAACTGGGCTACAGAATCCATTCCATTCAGAGAAGTATCCGGTGCCCTTTCTATCTTTTAGGTAAATGAGATGCTTCATGGCTGAGGCCTGCAATATCCAGGTGCTGACTGGAGAATCTCGTATCTTAGTCACAGGAAATAAATAGTGGTTGTGTGGAAGTGCTTCTGCTGGAGGTGGGAGCTGAAGCTGTTCCTCTCAAAGATCAGTAATGGTTCACCCCTTTCAGGATGTGTTTCTAAATGGTTGCTAACAAACAGGTGCTTAAAAGACAGGAGGGAGGGATGACATTCCTTACTAAAGGTGCCAAGGGTGTGCCATGAAATACAGTTTTGAATGTTTATTAGATCATGAAATTTTACCACTCTGTGATTTGGGTAACAACTAGACCAGGAGAAGAGTGCATTTGTAGGCTTACTCACATGGATACTTACTCGCATAGATAATTATCATTAGTGATTAAAACCATACAAATACTGTAAGGGAATGGGAAGTGAGATCTAATTCTCTCTCTTCCAATATGGTGGCTTCATTACTGGTTTTCTATAATCTTTCTGTTACATAATCTTGATAAATTTTCGCTGTTTCCTGCAAGGTGAGACAGCTCTAACAGAAAGGTGAGGAGTTTGCCTTCCTCTACCTCACAAATTTAAATGGTTGCTGAACTGCAGATGCAGCTTTGAATCATTCAAGCAGTATGGGATTGAGCTGTAATATCACTTAGGTAAATTCTTATCCGATAGGCTGGTCTACAAAAAGTTAATGAGAACAGCATCAGAACTTTTCCCTTGTACTGTTGGTTGTTTTTTTTTTAAATACGCCATGTAAGTCAAAACTACTCTTCAGTCCCTGAATTCAGTGCCTTTCTAAAGGCAAGGTCTAGGTAAATTTTTCAATTCAAACTTCAAGGCCAATACAGTGAGGAAAGATTGTTCATAATTCTCAAGTGCGTTAGCTATTAAATTGGTGCCACAGTGCCTTTGGTAGAAGAACTTTAGACATCTAATATGTTTCCTGGTAATGACATAGACAGGTCTGACTAGGACAGTTGTCTTTTATTTATTTGTTTGTTTATTTTTTACTAGGCCCAAAATTATTTAATAGATGTAGTTCCCAGCTGCTGACTGATTCCCACAAAAATATCTTAACTAGAGAATAATTTGGAACAGGAAGACATTCTTGTGACTGCTTTAATTAGGATAAAGTATTGTGAAAGTCAAGGGAAGCAGCATCTGAGAACATAGCTCAGTGATCAGAAAAGCTTTGCTTTTCTAGTTGAAGACGCTAACAATTGTTCAAATTTACTGAAAGTGTTGTGATTTCTCTGCTGTTGCCAATTTAACTTAGTGATTGGATATCTAGGCAGAAGAGACTCTGGGTCAAATAATAATTATTTTAAGGAAGTCTTATGCGGTATTTTTTAGGATGATGAGCCAAATGGTGACACATGCCTCTAGCATAATCTCAAATGAGTAATTTGAAAATGAAGTAATCAATCAATGAAGTTGTAATTGCATGTTATCTGGAAAAGGTCACTTTAAAAAAATAATATGAGAAAGCATCTTTACAAAAATGCTCATGAGGTGGTTTAAATTCAAACAACAGACATTATTTTATGTTCCTTTCATTATAGATAAAAATACATAAACACAAAAGGATAATAATGTGAATTTGTAACTTCTCCGTTGTTCTCAGTACTTTCTTTATAGGGTAGCAGATAAAAAAGAACTCTTCATTCCTGTTTCTTTTTTTGTTGTTGTAAGAAATACCTTTTTCCCCCTAACAGCATAAAAAAAAGCACTTTTGAATCCTGTATCCATTCTGAAACAAGAAAGGTATCTCAGATTTAATTCATGCAGCCAACCAATGTTGCCATGTCATGCAACATACAAGGAATAAAACATGAGAGGCAAATGAACAGATCACATACAGAAAGGTTTGGGTGATCTAAGGCTTCAAATACAGCTCTACACATACATATAACTTTTTTTTTTGGTTTTTTTTCCTGTTCCAGAGATTACCGAAAAGGAGTTCTAATACATTTTGATTCAGTTCAGCCCCTGAGCATCATCGGTTCTGACTCATACAAGAAATATTCTGTGAACATCATTTCTGTTTTGAAGGACAACTTCTGTACAGCCAATAGGAGAGTTGAGGTAGTGGATATTTAAACTAAACACTTTTGGAATATGTTTATGAGTTTTATTGCTTGCATTATTAGTTTATGAAATTAAAATCACAGAAGCTCTAACCAGCAATTTAACCTGAATAAGCTTACAAATGGAACACAGATTAAAAAAAGAAATCCACTTTTCTGGATAATATTGTTTCTCACCATGGGTTTGTAGAAGGTTCTGTCTTGAAAGAGTTTACCACTCCTTGTAAATGTTTTAAAATAATCCTGTAGTAGACTCTTAATGTGGGTGCACTGAATAGCTTTTTAAAAATAATTTTTGTGTTTAATAGCATATGATAAGTTCTGGAAAACTCTGTAGACAAGATTTAGAAATAAAGTCTATATTGCACTTCTAACCTCCCATGTATTTCAATTTGGCTTGGTCTAGTTCTAGAATATGGTGGGTTTGTTACAGGAATCTGAAATCACAGGCAAGTTCTCATGGAGGTAAACCTAAAGGTCAAGGATAATGCACGCTGTTAGGCAGTCAGAGTTTGTTCCCAACTAATATTAAGTGGTTTGTGTAACTCAGTGCATGTTTTATTAGAATATTTGAATAAATACAAATCTGTATTAATAAAGCAGGTGAATGTCAAAAGTGGAGTGCTCATTAAGAGCCTATTGTGATACAAACCAGTGCAATATAGCATCTGTAGGTATGAGTCATTTGAATCTGATATTCATTATCCAGATGAACGATGGATATTCACTTTAAATTTATCATGAATACAGCCACAGATGGAAATAAGATGGAGTAAACATCTGCAATTATCTGTTAACTGATGTGCTTCATCATTTAATAGCTGAATGACTTATGATCATGTAGTTCAGAACACCTCTAATTAATTTTTTAGTTGAGTCTTTATTCTCAACCTCAAACTATGGTTTATTAATAGGTCAATATAAAGAGCTCGCTAAAGTGTAATATGTGGCTGTGCAAACATATTTGGAAGCACATAGTTCATTGTTGGATGTTAGATGTTTTACCTGCCTACCCAGCTAATTGAGAATCATATCAGAAAACTGGAAAGCCATCATAATGAATGAGACAGTGACCTCCAAACAGACATAACTGAATTAGAACTGATGAACTTGATATGAGTAGATTCACAGTGTCATTTTAAATATAACACAGTTTAACTCATTTTCCTGCTCTTGACAATGTATTACAGCCACTAAAAGCATAGGAAAGATTGGCAGGTGAATTTTAACTTGTTTTCTCTGTACAAGCCTTATTAGAGTAGCAGATTTATTGAAGGATATTCTTTATATAAAACAGCATTTTGGCTCTGAGTGCATGCAAAGCGGACATTCTGGCATCTAAAAGACGTGTCGTTAATGTCCTTGAGGAGCAAGAGGTGGTAGGAGGAGAAAAGAGGGAAGAGGTTTTCCCCAAGCTGTAAATGAAAAATCACTCTCTTATCTTTCTTGCCAAAGAAGAGCAAAGATAAATTTAAGCCATAATTTTGTTTAAAAATTTAACTTCCTACAGATTTCTGTTTCTCAAAATAATAACTATTTATAGGCTGAATAATTCTCTATACTGTGTCAGAATACAGTTAGTCTTTAGGCTGGAGGCTTTTGATAGTCCAATTTTGACAAATATGACAAGATCATTTATGTAGATATTCTTTCTACATAAATCTATAATATCAGGTGGCAGAACTAACTTCTGGCCTGCCACCCTTTGTGCGTGATATTAACTTCATCCTCTGTTGCAATACAGCAGAACTGAGTCTTGTGTCTGTTTCTTAAATCTATGTGGTTCATTGCTAATAAATGTTAAAGTGTTCACTTACAGAAATTCCTGTGTAAAAAAATAACATGAATTGCCAGTGAAAGACAAATTGCACTGTGTTTTGTTCCACTTCTATAAAGAAGGAAGATGATTTGGCACAATTTTATGCCTAAGCAGGAGCTGCTTATTTACTGGTGAAGAATATGCCCTCAAAACAATATCTTTGGTACTCCATGCCCTCAACCTCTCAGTAAATACACAGTGTGAAATAAAACAGATTTAGGGAAAACACTCAGCTCCCTTCACTATAGTCCCTTGAATTTTTTCTCAGCTCTGAGGTCCAGGAATACTTTCATCCCTCCTTTCTCAGAATGCACAGGATCTCCATTTTTTTGCCTATGATTCTGCTAATTCCCCTGTTTCTGTTCTTTCATTTCTGTAGACTTATCTTTTGTTGATTTTCCCAGGAATAACGCTTACATACACAACTGTTAAATCAGAATAGCTGGTGCATGTCAAAGTCTGATTCTTCATTTTAAGTTTAATCACTCAGATAAATGTAGAACAACAGCGGCAAAGCTTACATAAACAAAAGAAATCTCTCTGATGAATATTTTTGAATAGGCTATGTCAGTCTTTTTATAGTATCTATCTTTACCATGTGGACCTTGGCATAGTGATTACATTTAATAGATCTTTTTAGAACTGCTCTTTCTTTCAAATTTTGCTGGAAAAAATTGCACCAGTTTGGAAAAACAGTTACTAAAATTGGCTATATAGGGCGTTTGTATATTGTTATTTTAGACGATCTGAAATTCTGACAGTTATAACAGTGATGGACAGGAACAAAAGTAGCAGTCATTTTCAAAAATACAACTCTGCATTGTCTTCCAAATGTGAAGATTTCAATAGATTAACATACTGAGAGAGTGGAAGGACCTGACATGAATTAGTCATTTTCTGTATGTGTGGAATTTAACAATCCTTAAATGGCTCGTGCTGGATAAAAGAAAAACAGAAAAATGACCTTTATCTTTGTCACCACTGCAAATCATGTTGTTCCACTGTTCCAGTGATGCGTAGAGGTGGAAATAACGGAGATGAGTACAATAGACTTTTCCATAGACTGAGTTTTCCAGGTCATTTAATTCTCTCTAGTGTCTTCAGAACCTTTCCAACAGAGCTAATGATAACAGATTGCCACATTATCCTGTTCGTGGTGACCTGTTTGGATAGCTGCCAGAAAATCTACTCACTCAAAACTATGGGTGAAAAACAGTGTTTACTGAATTCACTTGTAATGGTTATTATAAAGTATTCAGGTCAAATAAAATAATATATTATATTATTGAGTACTTCATGTGTTAAGTAGTGATTCGATTATTTTGAAAATTGATACTTTATGTCTGGATTGCTGTTCTGCTGCAGCTGCTTTTGAATTTTCCTTGCAGACTCTGGCCTTCTGCCCATTCACGTTCCATGGGGATAGTTTCCCCAGTCTAACAAGGTTTTTTTTCCAGCATATAGCCAGGTAAAGCTATCCACGCTAACTCTATCCTTGCTAAAAGAGAAATAGCTGTGGCTCTGAAGGTGATGAATGTGGCTTTTTCCTGGGACTTGTGATTGCTTTTGGGGTGCATGAGCTTAGAAAAGTGCAAAGGAGAAAGTCTCACCACCTATGCATATAGTGGCATTCAATCTGAGACACTGATCATTTTAGATTTTACCCTAATTTTTGTATCTCTAGCTTTAACATAATTTTCTGAGAAACAGGAAGTTTGAAATCAGGTACACCATGTGATTTTTGCCATGAAAAATTGAGCCTGCATTTAATTAATAAGTTTAATTAAATAAATGTATAGAAATCTGCTCATTGGCTACTTGAATATCCAGTGTTTCTCCATTCCAATGAGAACAAAATAATTTTGTAAAAGAGATTCTTCCTGGGAATTCTGCTTTTGAGATACCTTTCTCTTGTGGGTTACTTCTATCTAATCTTGAAGAGCTAGAGGGATCTAAAATTTTAAATGTTTGCTGTTTATTCGGACTGATTCCTAATCTTGGGTGTTTGAAAAAGATTTGAAATAAAATCTTTTTGTTTGTTTGTTTGGGTTTTTTTTAAGCTACTTTTAAGTTCCTATAGAAATGCTAGATACATCATACTTGTTCCATATCAATGCAAAATTCAGGGTAAGAGTATTACCAAAGGTTACTTACTATACACCGATGATTCAGTTAGGCTTTCCATGTATAAGTCTTTGTTTTCTAACTTAGGACTGATGTTCAAGCTTGTGTTGAGCATGTAAGTCACCTGCATAGCTTTCCCTTGATTATAGATTATAGAACTAGAAATACTAGAGGTGAAAAATGCCATCAAATCTATTTGAGATGTAAATGCTCTAATCAGAAAAGGTTTCTTTTGGAGTCTGTTTCACATATGAAGGGCTCAAATCTCAATATTACATAAAGAGTTTTGCCTGCTGCATGTAAAATATGGCAGTTCAGCAGCTGCTTTGCTAGCAGCTGAATCATCTCACATGAGTAACAACTTACTTCTCAAGGTGGGGAGAGAAATATAGGTTGGAGAATCATGAGAGTTATCACAGGTAATAGGATTAATTACATCACGCTAATTTTAAAAGGAAAGTTTAAAAGGTTTTGGACTATTTTGTTATTTTATGTTATACTAAATTGCTTAAGTTTAATGTTTTGATGAACTCTTCTATTTTGCTGCTGCATAGGTTTGCAAAGGTTAAAATGCTATAAAATTAAGGCTTGATGTTAATATAAACGTTTTTTGAAAGTCTTCAGATTAATGTCTGAAGTCCTGTTAGACTATAGTCCTGAAGTATTCAAATATTAATATAATTTTCATTAATACTGAGTACATAACTTGATGGATAAAATTCTGATATATATGTTTACAGTTCACTACAGACTAATGAGAATCTAATGTGTAACCTATTAATAGTGATTCACTGCCTTCTATTGTAGCAGAATGGGAAAAATAGAAATAACTGTTTTAAGTGATTGCATGTATTGAGGTTTCAGATCTGCTACAAATCTCTCTCCCTACAATTAGCCATTTTTTATACATCTCAATGTGATCAAAGAAGAAAAGATTTTATCCTAAGATAGTTACTTAGGCCCAGTCTAACATTACAATGAAGCCTAACCAATGACAAATAGTTTCATTTTGTTTTGTGACTAAATCAGTATACTAGATGCGAGGGAAATTTCAAGGCAGTAGGAATCCCACTTTCTGTGGCAGCTTGCTATCAGATTGGCTTTGCTATTGCACTAAGCCACAAAGCATGCTTTAGTTTTTGAAGCAGGGAAGATCCCTGCACTGATATAGCATCAGAAATCCCAATGTGAACAGAAGCAAACTGCACTGCGGGTGCCACTTGACGCTACGGAATGTTTAGTTACTTTTGCAAAACTAAGTGGGGGAGGACCTCACCCCCACTTCTTGTCTGATTTTAGGGAGGCACCATGCTCTTCAGGAAAGCGGCAATGGGTCAAGCCTGTCAAGCCATTAAGGTCCAAGCAGTCTCCACTGTTTGTTAACAACAGCTTGAAAATTTTCAGAGAGACCAAATATGCCTACTTTCCACATAGTGAATATGGAAGCCCGGTCTCCAACCTGGCCATGGCATGTCCGACTGTGCCCATTGCACCGCTGTCTCCCAGCCAGGCTGAGATTAGCCACAAGGCAGCCGCTCATTCTCGATGGGGACAGATGCAGGCAGATGGATGTTGGGGAAGATATTGCACAGCCACCAATCCTTTCCTAAGAAATGAGAAGGAGAAAGTCTTATAATGTTAGCCATAGGTACTTGGTGAGTAGCGAATGCAAATGTTCAAAGTGACAAGCATCTGAATCTTGAAGACAGCTCATTGACTATGCCTTTTCAGATATTGTATAACTATTGCCATTTTATATGGAATTCAGATGTTTGGGTGATAGTCAGCTGTAGAAATCCCTGAGCTAGAGGTAGTTTTGGAAGATGCTCATATTTTTCATGGTTTTTTTTTCAGTACAGAAAACTGATAGACTGAAATTGATAATAAAAAAACATTGAGAGAGCTTAAGTGTCCTGTAGGTTTTTCACTACACAGTTTATACGGGTACAACATTTCAGAATAACTAACTTCATATAAGCATGCATGTATCTGTTTTTGTATTACATTCATATACATTTAAAGTTTTCAGAAGTACTTGTAAAACATATGTTTATAATTGTTATTTTGTTTTATCTCTCTAGACTTGAAAAAAAAATACTAAAATGCCATAAAGATGCTTATATCATGCTGCCTTTTACATGACTAGAAGGAGAGATAAAGAGGCTGTCAACACACTTTGGTTTTGTCTCAGGTTCTCAAACTTGAATCTGCATTAATATCTCAAGTCTTGCAAATATCCACATGACAATTTTTTTTTTTTTTTTCAAAACATGCAGATTTTTTAGAAGGGTTCTAGGCTACAAATAGCAAAATAAATCACTTCTTTAAAAGATTACTTTTCTGGACTGTAAACTAGAGAAGAGGTCTTGGCAAATGGGATATATTTCTGGGTTTTGCAGTGCTTTTAAGAAAATAGTAGAAAATCTGTAGCCTCACAGAAAAGTAAAACATTACATAGTATAACAGAGACACTGAAAATAAAAATAAGCATTTAACATCCCTAATATGCAGCACGACTCCTTTATCAGCAGTTTCGGGGGAAAAATAATTACTTCTGCTTTGACAGGATGAGAAGAACCAAAGCTCAGTATTATTTCTTGTCATTATACTAATTATTAGTGTATATTTGTTATAGCAGGAGTATTTTTCCTATCTAAAGTCCTCAGAATGAAAGCTATTTTCATCCTTTTAATAACATGCGATGGGGTTTCTAAAGAAGTTTTGTAATTAATTCTTTCAAATTCATGTGAACATCGTTATTGTCTTAATCTAATATTTAGTACTGATAGAAATGAGCTGCAAAGTATTTAATGACATTTTACAAGTACTGTTTTATCAAGTTTGCCACTGCCACCTGACACAAGCAATTTTAGAAGTCAACAGTCTTGTTAGTTAATGTTAATGAATTTGGCAGTCACATAATTGGCTTTTACCTTGGTTTTCATGTCTTTTTATGAGATTGCATGGGGGATTTTTGAAAGTATAGACTTCAGATTTATTGATTGTGTAACTGTAAAATCACTTCTTGTAACTGATGTTTTCCTGGATTTTCTATCACATGAAATAAACTAGATAACTACCAAATCTGGTAAAATTAAGTAGCTCTGTATAAAAAGCAAAGTTCATAAAATCGTAGTGTCAAGATAGAAAAAGGACCTTGGGCAGTCTCCAGTCCAGTCTCCTGCTCACAGCAGGTCAGTTCTGAGGTCAGACTAGGCTGCTTAGGTCTTCATCCAGTTGGATCTTGAAATCGTCCAAGGACGGAGACTGTACAACCTCTCTCAGTTTGTGCCACTGCCTGACTCTCCTTATCGTGAAAAGGCTTCTCCTTATATTTAGGCTGAACCTCTCTCATTTCAATTTATACCTGTTGTCTCTCATCTTCGCAACTTGCTCTGCTCTGAAGAGCCTTGCTCTGTCTCCACATTACCTCTGCATAGGCACTTGGTGGCCTCCCCTGTACTTCCCCCAGTTGGTCACTGTCTGTCTTGTACTGGGTGGCCCAAAACCAGATGCAGTATTCTAGATCTGGAAATTCTCAGAGAAGTGGGAAATAAGACATTCTTTATCTTCCTAAGACAAGATTCAGAAACATGACTGAATTGACACTTTTTTCTGATTTGAGACCAACTTTAGTTTACAGTAGCATGAATCAGTATTGAAACACTAAAAGTAAAATTTACTTTCAATCCTGTTGCCTCAAACATATTGTAATTGAATATTCCTTTAAATATCATCCCAGTTCAGATGTTACACTTAGTGATTTATTTATTTGTAAATGGCAAGTGAAATTTGGAGTCTGCATTCGTTTAAGAAAAAACAAGTAAACTAGTTATCACTCAGAATAGTCTGACGTAATTATATTGTAAAGTGTTAACACCTAGACAGACAAATAAAACCGTTATGACCACAAGGTTTCAGCATTACCGGTGAAAGAAATAACTGATTTCTTTACTAAATAATAAAATGTGGAAGGAAGCACACATATTGAAGAATAGTCTTGATAGAAATGTTATCCAGTGGGCTGAATAGGTTCTGGATTTCAAGAAAGTTTTTGTGTGGCTGTATGCAGTAGAGAAAGAGGTATTCTTGAATGGTGTAACACAAGGCTTTTGATAGAGATTCTATTCCCATTTTTGCCAGACTGTCAAAGCCACTGTCCTTCAAGAAAGCTCCTTCACAAATGGAAAAGGAAAAAAAAAATCAGCATAACTTTTTTAATACAGTAACTGAATAAAAGTGATATGTTAAATCATTTTAAAGTGGTTTAAAGTGCAAAGAATCTGTTATAGAGCTTATACTTGAATTGTTTATGAGCACTAGGCAGTATAAAAATAAATTCAGGTAAATTACTATTTCTAGCAAGTAAAACACAGCATCTAAATGTTGTAACAGTAATAGTGGTTAGTGCTTGAGATGTTTTATGCAGCAAAATTCAATTTCCAGAATTAGATACGAAAAATCCTTCATCCTAAGTTAGTTAGTTTAAACTGAAATCCTTGTTTAAACCTTGATTTGTGCAAATGTATAAAGTTTCAAGACACCTAACTATATGTAGAAGGGGAACAGAATGGCACTGCAGGTGTCTGCAGTTCCTTGGCAAAACTCACTTCAAACTGAGAGAACACTTTGCTTAGTTCTCTGTAGTGAATGTGAGCTAAATAATTGTTTATTTGATCAAAGTGAAAGAAATCTTCTTTTTATTTTCAAATTTAGGAAAAGAAAGGTGGGGAGGACATCTCAATTTCTGTATATAAACTGAATGTATCTTAAGTAGCATGATTGACTGGACTCTGCAGTGTGGGAAAATACATTCTTATTCCCTAGACTTCTTTACTAACTTCCTTGTAGAGATAACATCCTATTGTGAAGGAGTTGCTAAAAGTTATAAATGTGGTGGATATAGCTTCTTCTTCAGGCAAATCTTCATTTTTGCTGCTAGTGATTCTGGAGCTTTTAGTAAAGATAAAGTTGGCTACAAAAACTTCACTAAATGGTCTCTGAACTGAGTTTCAAGGCTACCCTCTGAGCATTTCACTTGTATCTGCAGTACTTTGATGTATCTGTACTAGTCCCACCCCTTAAGAATTTATATAAGTGTTTCTATCCAAGATAATTTATAAAATCAGTAATTGCTCTTTTTTATATTAAATGTGTTTTTGATAATTAACATGTACTTAAGGAGAGTTATTCAGTTTTCAATATCTTTTGATCCATAGATATTAGTTAACTATTTTTAATGCAAATTTTCAAGTACATTCCTGTCCTACTATCCATAGATTAGGAAAAAGATATGACTTTATTGCCTTCTTGAGTTTAAAAATGAAAGCTAGGTTGATATTTGGGGTAGAGAACATTCAGTATTATTTATTTGGTTCAATTTGCCTAGGACTGAATATTATGTTTTTACCCTAGGCAGGAATTGCTTATTTCACAGACTTGGTGAGAAGTAATTCATAGTACTTATTAAGATAAATGCAACAAGTCATAAAATAAAAATAAAATGGATTTTTTTTTTCATTAAAAACCTCTTTTACTCTGTAAGTCATACACAAATGAAATTTTGCTAACTTTGGGGAGGGGCGGGAAAGAAACTTAGTCCCTTGATCAGGACGATAATCCCTGTACAGAAACTGTAGAAGTACAAAAGCTGTTCTCTGTCATTCAGGGAGTCAAAAACATGTTTCCACTGGCTTCTGCAGGTTAAAGTCCCAGCTAGCATATGCAGTTATATGAAATAAGTTTGCTATGTCCTGTGAGTAATACTGTTCACTGGAAATCCAGAGCTATTGCTGAGAAGGAACTCAAGAGATTGTAAGTAATATAGTAAAGTAGCACTATGCTTTTCTCATTACTGAGTGGTTATAAACCATGATCTTTCACTTTCTCTCTTTTTCTTACATTTGATAAATCACCTGACCTAACTATCCCACTTCAATGACCTATTTGATAAAATGCTTATGAAGAAACTTAAGTATTCTACAGGCTAATTATATAATTATTTTTATAAACAGAATCTGAAAGTAGAAAGTCTATAAAACAATCAACTAAAAACCTAATTCAAATTCCACTGTAGTTAATAGCAAGGCTTCCAGTAGTGCCAAGGGTTGTGTAAGTTCATGAAATTTACAGAAATTTGAAGAACAGCATACAGTCTGTCTGGGAAGTAGAATCCTATAAAAATTCTATATATGCATTCTTTTCAAAGTCACAATATCTATTGATACTACAGTGAATTTGTAGTGAGCGTATAAACTTTCACTAAAAAAGCACAAATTAATTCAAACTTAATAGTATAGAAACCGAGTGGAGATATGGATTCATAGAAAGCCAGAAAATGTGAGGTAGCATGGAAATAGATCTTGAACGTGCAGTGTATCCCTTCTTGTGTTTCTGTATCAAATAGACTATACAAAAAAAAAAACCACAAAAAACCCAACAACCAAAAAAACCTCATTAAAACTACAGTGACTAAGTAGTTTGGTAGCTGTTAGGGAATTTTTATGGTATCCCTTGAAGCAAACTAAACACACATTTGTGTTTAAATATAAAAAAAAAAAACGTGAACAATGCACTGGGCAGAGTCCTACTGTAATATGCGGTTCCACATGGGATGAAGAATGACTCCATTTTAAACTGAAATGCTTTTCTTTAATATTTTTATGCTTGTATGAAATCTATCAATATAATTTTTTTCTTTATAGATTTTTATGGTAAAAACAAATAAAATTGTAATAATTCTTATGACCTCAGTATAAGTAACTATGAAATGGCCGTATTTGAAAATATGGTAATTGTCATACATAAGTAATCAGTCATGTTGCTAAATTTAAAAATAATTTGGCTGATGAAGAAGAAATGTGTGTTTTTCTTGCGTAGTGCATTCATTTTCCATAACAAATTAGTGCCCACATAAATTCAGTCTTCCAGACAAATGAATGTTCAGTTAAATGAGAATCTGGAACTTGCACATTAAAATAAATGTAACTGTACTGATCTTAGCAACTGAATTAACAGATGCATATGCAGTAGTGTCTATTTAGCCAATAACATATACACTGTAGGTTGTACGTAGTTAAAATACACCTTTTACAAATGAGTGTGCATTTTTCAAAGTTAGAAATGCATGCATGAATTAGAGAGCATGATTTCTTTATTTATCATTAACTTTGCTTATACAAAACTTGCCATTTGTAAAACAGCTGGTCCAAGATACTAATTTTTAAAAAGATAAATTAAAAAAAGGAGTCACTCTTCTTCCATACACTTTACTGCAGGCCTGAGGCACATTGGCTTTGAGCCTCATTGCTGAGTCCCTGTTTGTAGTCAGTGGAAAGAAATAACAACATAATTCAGTTTAACCAACATCTAAATCATCCTCAGGGTGTCTGTCAATAAAAGGAACCTGGGATGCCTAGTTGGGATGAATCGGCCCAGTATTACATGTTAAACTTCATTTGGCAACACTCTACATTGTCATGTTACAGAAGTCATCTTGTTAAGGTTTTGCAAAATGGGGTATGCAGAGAATATATAACAGGATTTTATGTTACAATTCTGTAAACCTTAATAAATATAAGCTGTGTTTAGTGTGAAATAGTTTTCTTCAAAGTATGTGCTGTTTGTATTATGCATCCAATCCTTATCATATAACTCTCTTATTATGAAGTGCTGCGGAAATTACATCCTTATGGTTAGCAGAACAGAACTTCACCATTCTTATTATAAAAGCATTTTGTCATCATTTCAAAGAGCAGTTACTCCCAACTGACATACCTTAATCAACTGGCCTAATCTGAATCTTATTTAACTGTTAGAGCCTTCATCTACTTTAAGGGACTATACATATATGGTCAAGACTGCAGTCACCTTCTGACCCATATATACTAACACATAGTTGTATTTGCCACTTCTATTGCAATACCCTGGTTTCAACACCCTTCATTCTCTTACCAGTATTCAGACCACCATTGAAAGCTTCTGCTTAACATTTGGGTATGAAATGTGTTCACTCCTCTGGGTCCTGGATGTTCCTTCTCTGCCATAGGTTTAGATCATGTTTGAAGACATATTCTTTGAGCATGAAGTCTATCCATAACAATGTTGGACAGAAAAACTGCTCAACTCATGATGGTTTAAATCAAATGTGGTTCCAAGTGGTTTATTGATTTATTAATGACACATAATTAATCAGCAATCAATGAACCATATATTCAGGATCAATATCAACAATACAAAAGATAAACCACAATGTTAGACAATATAAAAGTGTAAGAAACCCCTTTAAATTTCTAACCAGCCTTTTATAACTAATCCCCAGAAGCGTGAATTGCACACACTTGCACAGTTGCCTGTGTGCTCTGACTTTGCCTGTACCGTACCAGCCCACCCACTGGTAAGAGAACCCCCACGGGTGCACACCCAAGGTGTGGGACTGCATTGCAAGCTGCACTGCCAGTGCCCTGGCTGCATGAGGCTCCCTGTGGCCCCCGACAGTGAGGATGCTCTGCCAGCCCTAGGCAGAGATCACAATGACAGTGGGGCAACTCTGGCATTCTCAAACTGCCATGGTCTTTTTGTACTTCATTTCAAGCTCACAAAATCTCTTGGTAAACCCCTGTTTACCATTTAATCTAGCAGTCATTGGCATCTTCCTCTCTAGGGTTGTCAGCATTTGGGCAAACAGGCTCTCGAACTGTGCTGGGTAATCCATCCACATGGCATGCAGTCCCATTGCCACTCTCCCAGTTACTGTAATCTATGGCAAGGGGAGAATGTGGGCACCCCAGCTGGGAGCAGTGCCACTTACCTGTTTTTGTCTTCTGCTGCTTCTGTACCAGACTTCTGTTTCTACCCTGCAAGGGAGAGAAGAGCCGAGACAGTCACTGGACTTGAGGGTGCAGGAGGGTTTGTTGGAGGGCTCTGAACCTGCTGAAAATGAGTGTGGGGGAAATCCCAACACCATAGTCAAGAAATAAGAAGCAGTGCATATTGATTTGGGTGCTACAGGATCTCTTACAGCCACACAGGAGAAGCTTAAAAGTCTGTTCCGTAAATGTTTTGACTTAAAGTGAGTCTTAAGCATCTATGTATATATTATTCACTGGTTTAAGAACAAAGTAGGCTGCTGGGGATGATGCTGCTTACATAGGATAGAGAATTCATTATAGCATATTTACCTTGTGATAACCAATTTGCATTTGTTTATCTTTCCTCTAATTTCCATGTTCTTTATGCAATTCAACTAGAGTGATTACCAATATTTGAATAAATGGCAGATGTACTGCATCTTGTGAAACAAATCGTTCCTTTAAGTCATTGTGCTAATCAAATATATTTACTCTGGAATGGAATTGGTATTTAATGTCATTTGTGTTTTGAGATGTGAGAGAGCATTTTATTTATTTTTTATTTCTTTGTCGGCAATTTATTTTTCTGTCAAATACTGAAACATGCCATACATTGTAAAAATAATTCGTTGTAGCTCAAGAATAGAGTAATAAATATCTAACCAATGTTTTTAATAACAAAAAAAATTCTGAACTTGATTTAGTACAGTCTTCCTTTAGTAAGTGTGGATAGCATGTTTGACAAGGGATTTGGAGATTTGGACCCAACAAAAAATCGAATACAGTTGATTATACAGCTACCTACGTACATTTTGAAATTTAAATCCTTATATTTTCAAAGGGAGATTTTAGTTTTATTAAAAAAAAAAAAGACAGATAATAAGTAGAGGGTCAACTCTACTGGCTTTACTAAATTGAAACAGAATGTTTGTACATTTGCACATCTTTGTGGAATTTATTGTTTTGGTTTTAAAAAACAGTTTTTTAGCAGTTACAGACTTACAGCACCTTTAAAACACTGCAGCTGACTCTAAAATAACTGTATGTGACTAATGTCAACTTCCTTATGTCTAAAATTGCCTTTTAAAAATGAATAAAACATTAATTAAGGTTCATCTAATATAATTCTGTTTTGAATTGTAAACTAAAAATGTAATAGGTTAATGTCACTAAGAGCACTGAAGAGCAAGTAATGTGTCCAGAGTTTTCTATATTAGCAGAGCTACGTAAAAGCTTTTAATTTGACAGCATTTGGAAAAGCAAATGCTTCTAATCTTTATTTAGTTTTAACAGTCTTTTCCCTTTAGAAACTTTAGACTCTACTTGGATTTGTGGAAAGCATCTTCACTTCATCTCACTGTGGCCTAAATTCTGTTTTATATACATCAGAGTAAAAAAATGGCAATTCTGTGGAAATGATTGCCAAGTAACCTTTGTAAAACAACATTAGATTTTGATTTGGTATCAGTTAAATTTCAGCAGAAGATGAAATCATGGTGAGGAAAAGAGAGTAAGAGCTTGCATTCCACACTGTTAATTTATCTTGGTTTCTGAAAGATTTTTTGTATTTTTTCTTACACTACCCCCTGATCTGTAAAGAAATTGTTCACAAATTTTCTTTGACGATTTCTTTGAAAAAAATGACACTCAAATTTTATTAAAAAGGATGAGCCAATTATCACTATAGAGTGAAATTCAAAAAGACAGTTTATTATTCTGTCCTTAGCAGCTATGAGGATTCCTTGTAATGATAACCTTTCAGTGAAATTTTACCCCAAGCTTTGCAAAGATCTTGCCAAATGCCTTCAGAATTTTTATGGAATCAACTACATCATATTTAACAGAGCAGAAGTTTATGTATGAAACCCATAAAAGCACAGGCACCTGAAGTGTGATACAAGCACAGTTGAGGAAAGTGGGCTCAGTTCACCTTCCCACTGAACTTCCACTTAAGCATGGAGCTAATTTCACTTAGGTTTTTTAGTTAATGTTTCCCTTATTTCTCTAGCATTCTAGTTTTAGATGAACACACCACTGCTACTTTGCCTCTCCACAGCTCTACACCTCAAACCTACTCAGGATCTGGGTGCTGTCCAATCCAGAAGACAAATGTGGATCAATAATAAGACTTATGTCCTGATGAAATGCAATGATACCTCCTTCAGGACCCTAATGCTAGGGGCAAAATTTGATATTTCCACAGGCTATTTGAATGCCCTATCTATTAGATGAAGAACAAAGTTCTCTTTACCATGATCGCATTAGCTAAAGTAACCCTTAAAGAGTCTTGCTTTTGGCCAGAAACTGCCAGAGGTGTAGCTGTTTTCTTCTTATGTGACACACAAAAAGATGTGGCTTCAGAGCTTTTATGCTATGAAAAGTCTGGATGAGAGTCATGTATTGATTTTTGTTTTCGTTCAGAAAACAAAATATACACCTGAGTTCACGAGAGATGTTAGTTCTCAGGTATTGTTCCTCCAGTCCCTTTCCCTTCCTAGAGTAATCTATACCCTTATTTCACTTCCTAGAATAATCTGTATCTTGATTTATTGTTCATCTTAGAAGAGTTTCAAAAGTAGAACTTACCAGGTATCAATTTATGAAGGTGGAAAAGGGAATTCACTGTCCTACATTAGTTCTAGTTGATAGGTTTCCATGTCCTGTAATTCAATCAGTGCTGACCAGCTTTGTAACCCCTGCAACAATAGAGTGGCTACCCCAGAATTCACGGCCATTACTGGTTATTTCTGGTAAGTAAAATTGATACATATTTCTTGGCATTTGTCTCCACAGCTGAGGTAGAGATGCAATATGCATCCCTTTTGGGATTCTTTTAAACAAAACTAATTAAAAAATCATGATACTTTTATTTAAGAAGTTCTAGTATTTAGTGCCTTATGGGCATTTGTTAGAAGTTTAAAAATGAAAGAAGTCTAATATAGCTTTCCAATTGGTTAGCATTGGTAGAATAGAAGTGCTTCAGATAGTGTGAGATTTTAATTAAGGTGATAATTGTGTTTATTTTTAAAATGAAATATCTTGTAACTCAGTTCAGTTACTTGTTTGCAAAGATTAGAAAAATCAATATGCTGCATTTACACTCACAAACCAGAATCGGTGTTGTGAGATAATAAAACTTTATTTTCACTCTAATGGTATTTGCACTGCTGTTTGCACCAAGAGAATACAATCATGGTGCCTGAGGTGTCATTTGTTCATAACTACTACAGTTTGTGTGAATCTCAGCAAAGGTTTCCCTTTATATGTGCATCACGTATAGGTGACATGGGTAGACTGATCTGTGTTTGTGGAAACGTCTTTCTTCTTCCCACCTTCCTCAAGTTTTGTTTTTATTATTTATTTATTTATTAAGTTAAAATATGAAATTCAAGCTTATCTTCATATTGTGCCGTCCCCTCATTTCAAAGCCATGATTACAAACAGAAGTTTCAGAGCATCTCCAGGGGTGTCTCCAGAGGGTGACACAAAGCAGCCTTTTATTTTTAATGACTATGTGAAGAATGAAATCTAATTTAGGTACTGCATGTGCCTTATGAATATTCCTGATTTTGCTTAGGTCTAGAGATACCTTGCTCAGCAGAAACATCAGAGTGAAATTCATAGTGCTTCCTGGTGGTGGGTATTGTCACTTTGTCACTGCTATAAATTATGAAAATCTTTGAGAAATAATGATGTTTCTTGTAATTGTTTCTAGTTTATTTGGAACATCTGGCTTGAACTTTTTGAGTACTAGGTAGGTAGTTTTTTCCTGAAGATTAAAGTTGTTTTTTTCTGTTTCTGTCAAACTCTTTTGAAAATCCAGCTAAGGCCAGACACTAAACTTGCACAGGCTGCTTGAAAATTTCTACTCTACAAAAATGCCTTTGATTCTTTATTGGACATAAGCACTGGTTTTGTAGCAGTTAACCTCTATAATAAGGATGCAACCTAAGATGACTACAGTAGCAAATATTCTGCTGCAAATATTTTAATTATTGATAATTATATGTCTACATTGGGTCCCCTGCAGCTATCAGCAATACTTGCTTTACTGAGGCTGCCAACTGGACAGCTTCAAAGCACCAGAATACCAACAGTAGGCATGAGAGCACTGCAGTGAATTTCAAAAGAACAGATTCACAGCAGGAGTCTATTGATAACCTGTATCTCAACACACTTTCTGCTGCCCTAGAGGTGACTGTTCGACAAGGACACCCTCCTGCACTGCAGATTCACATGTGCACTGGGAGGGTGGATTCACCTTGAATCCTTGCCAAAGGAATCATTTGTGAAACTAATGTAATAAAAATGCAGAATACTAATTTAAAAAAAAAAAGACCCTGGGATTATGTACTATTGTACCCCACATACAAGTTAGCAGTAGTAACCAATCTGTTGTTGTGTGGTGATTACATATTATGTTATAAGCATCCTGTAGAGTCTGATACCCATCTTGTAAATGATGTATATATGATAAGTCAGACACTACAGAGTATTTTCCATATATATATACATATAAAAAAGGTATTGCTTTTATATTGCTGTTTATTAAAATGGGACTTGTTTGATGCCATTCCCATAGAAAATGTCATCCATGTAACAGATTCAATGTATTTTGTTCATTTTAGTTTGATTTTCTTGTTGGAGCAAGAATGTTTAGATAGAAAGTAGAATAATAATTCATAGGGACTCTCTCTTAAAAATGTGATCCTTCAACAGGCATTTGATTTTGCCGCATTTTTATTTTTCTTTTGAGGTTATGCTTTCATAACCTTTTGGAACAGGTTTTCCCAAGGGCGGTTTTCTATAAGAAGGAGCATACATAGCTAGAAAGAGACTAAGAATAGTCTTAGCTCAAGAAGAAGAAAAACCAATTCTTAGTGCAGAGCAAGGTATTAGAAGTAATACAGTGTATCATGCTCTCCTTGAGAAAAGTTTCTTCCTTGACATTAAAGATGGCAAAATCTCCTGGGGAGATTCCGATTGGACACAAGAGGAAAATTTTTCACAATGAGAACAATCAGCCATTGGAATAATCTCCCCAGGGAAGCGGTGGATTCCCCAACATTAGACACTTTTGATTTAGCTGGACAGGGTACCGGGCCATCTTGTTTAGACTGTGCTTTTGCCAAGAAAGGTTGCACCAGATGATCCTTGAGGTCCCTTCCAACCTGGTATTCTATGATTCTGTGAAAATATTATGAACCATAGGTAACTCAGTAATGTTTCATATCTGTGCTGAGTTCATGAATAACTTGGATACCCTATAATAATTTCATAACTGGACTTCTAAATCACAACATCTTGAAATTACCAAGAACACCTATTGGCCAATTATGTCAAGAGCTCCAAAGTTCTTGCTGTTGTGGTTATCTTGACAGCTGTAAATAATTCCTAATAAGATGTAAAATAAACTTCTAGCTTATACTCACACAGTTACAAGTATTTTCTATTAATTTCAGAAAATTAATAAGAGCCACTATGTTAAGTAGAACTAATGAGGGGGATTTATTTATCTCTTCTCCTGATTTATGCTAATATGAGTACATCTGTAGTTCAAATTAGACTGTCTAATGCTGTTTTGGCCGGGATTAGAATTTCTCAAAGGCTTTGCATTCTCACATGGTTACCACTTCCATTCAGCTATTTCCCCGCCGGTAGTTTTAGCCTGGATGTTAACACTAATTGCAGAACACTAAATAGTTCATTTTAATCTTTAATAAGTTTACATCTTTTCAAATTGATTCTTGGAGTGTGAAATCTCTGTTGTCATTGCAGTTTAACGTTTTAGCATCTCAGGATAGGAATATGAAATGAAGCTTTTTCCGTTGTTTTAGAAGATGATTCAGCAACTATTGATATCAGAAAGCATAATGCCCTTTTCTTGACTTTAAACGCAATTAATGCTTGTAATTATGAATTCCCTTTATCAGTGTGTATCAGTGCTGACACTGACTGATCTTGGCAAACACCAAGAGCAGGCAAAGTCCAATGTAGTTTTGTAAATGTCAATGTATGACATCACCACGGGGAGTTGGGATCTTTCTGTGCTGACAGAATGGAGGCTGTAATTAGAAATGAATGACAAGGTGCTTTTCATCTTTGATGAAAAAAGATTTTTGTGTCAAAATATCTCACCACAGGAACAATTTTTCTCTAAGCATTTCTTGTCCTGAACACATTTTGCATAATAGTAGAGGGGTGGGAAGGAGGGCAAAATTATTGCACAGTGTTGCTAAGTGACAAAATAGCAGATGTTCTGCATTTGCAGATAACAAATGTTTGAATGCTATCATATTGTGATATTGACAGATACCATTCAGAGGAAGACTTAATAAATATATTCACTTTTTGAAAAAAAAACGAAGAAAATCAAGGGTATTAAAATTTTGGGGGCCTTCTGCAGGGAGCATTTTAAAATTACTTGACAAAAGTAAATCATCTAGTTCAGAAATGAGTTTTAAGGATTTAATCACATGATACATAACCACTTTAGGAAGATAAATGATGTGAATTATGTTTTCTTGATCTTTTAAATAGTGGAACACCTGCCTGGTCAGTCAGTGGAAGTAGTTTCAAATGCCACCTGAATTTAGAAAGTTTAATAATTGGCCTAGTAAATGGATTTATAGTGCTTATATTAAAATTAGTATTTCAACAAATGGCTGCGTTTGTGCGATTTTAAATTAAATATGATCTTTGAAGCACTATAGAAACTGCAGAATGGCTCAAGATATTTTCAGAGACGTACATAACTTGCAGAATGGCACGATCTGAAATTATGGCATGTAGGAAAGTAAGCTTAACTTTGATAGACAATTAATGCCTTATATTTTTATTAAGTCCTGTAGATTTGCAAGACAACTTGATCAGTTTGCCAAAGCTTAGAGGACATTTTCACTCTTCATAGCAAAAATATCTGTTGAAAATAAGTTAACATAGAGGTTGCAACTTGAGCTTCCAAGTTTGTAGTTTATTTCTCCTGCCACTTACGTACAATTTGCAATTAGATGAATGCACAGACAGTAGATTCCTTTGCTAGTCCTGTCCTCTCTACCTCAATTCTTCACAAATCCCAAAAATCTGAAAACAAATTCCAGTTCAAGGTATAATGTCTGTGCAGTTAAATGAAGCTTTCCTTGTATTGAGAAGTTTCCAGATTTAACTCTCAAATTGACTCTTCAAAAAGCAAAAATTTAAAAGGTATGCACAAAGCAAGTCAAGGGGTGCTTGCAAATGTTTAGTTCTTGTTACAGAGCAAGACTGTGTATGTATACAAATAAACATATAATTTACTAGATCTATTGAAGCAGGAAGAAATGGTTGGTTCTTCCCTCCCCCTTGACATTTCTTTAGTGTACTGCCAGTGGGATATTGACATTATCTTGAATGAAAAAATGTGAAGTTGCAGTCTCTGGAATCTTTTTGCAGAGAATTGTCGCTTACTGGCTTTTTCTGGCTAGACTCTGAGCTTCATTCTCCTTTTCTCTGGAAAGGCAAAAATTTCAGAGAAATCCATGGAAGTTAATGGAACTACATCAATATACAGATGATCTAAATGTAGTTTGAAATTAAGGTATCTTCTGTATAGATCTTTGCTGAAGAGACACAATTTAATTCTCATTTATTTGATAATTCTCTTTCACTGATGGAATTTGAATAAACAATCTTTAATATGTATTTATAAAGCATAAATACATTAATACAGTGTTCAGAATTCTAATATGCTTTTCAAAGTTTTTATTACCTTGATACAAAAATGGAGTACATAGTTATGATCTATAGTGTTAAAATCTGAATCATCATGAAAAAATCCCATAAATTATTTTAAAAACTACATATTGTGTGAAGTATTCAACTGAAATGAACAGCTATACAAATTAATTGTCATTGCTTGAAAAAATATTTGAATTTGTTTTGTCTATGCAAGCAATATCTGCCTGGAAGCCACAGGGAAGTTGTTGATCAGCCGTTATCATCATTCTGCCCACTTTAACAGATGGTGGAAATTACCAAATTACAGATAGAGAAGGATGTGCAATAAAAGAGAGAAAATAATGTGGAAAGGAAGGGGAGGCTACTTCATAGCATGGAGTCTCTCTGCCTCAGTTACCAGGTGGAGAGAGAGGAAAGATACTGGCTCTGTACACTCACCCTCCTTCTTCATAATAATGCTTGCCAAAAACTTTACAAAGCTCATTGTCACTACCTCATCCTCCTTCCCTCTACTGTACTTTTAGGTGGTTTTAGAAGTGCTAAAATTCTGACAGTTTGCTTTAGGCTCAAGAGGA
The DNA here is from genome assembly GCA_020745775.1 of Theristicus caerulescens. Lineage (NCBI taxonomy): Eukaryota > Metazoa > Chordata > Aves > Pelecaniformes > Threskiornithidae > Theristicus > Theristicus caerulescens. The sequence goes on along the minus strand of CM036559.1, from coordinate 118,929,737 downwards.
ATTTTTTTTTTCTTGTTGGGTCAAAACTGACAGAAGCCTGGAGGAATTTTTAACATTTTTGTTCATCTTTGTCAGACCATCCAGTAGACAAAATTAATTTGAGAAGGAGTTGAACAATGGATTTTAATGTTCAGGACTTTACAGGAGTTTTTAGCTTATTTGAAGTTAGTGCTGCCCTCCCTATGTATAGACAAAGATAAACAGACCTATTTTATGGCTTATAGAATAGACACCCTGTAGCCCTTGAATTAGATGTACTGGGAAACAATTTATAAACTGTGGTACACCTTTTCAGATCAGTCTGGTGTCTGTTTTATTGGCTATGCTAAACAAAACTAGAGATTTCTCTGTATTTGCATAGGTCTCCTTGGCAAAAGTGGTGCTGCAAAAAAGCCTAAATTTCAGCTTCTCTAGAATTCTTGGTGGCTTTGTTGTAAAATTGGATGATTTATTTTGTATTTAGAGCACATATAAGTTGAAAACAATGCTCATTTCCCCAAAACCAAAACACAGACATTCGAATTTCATATTAGTGTCAATGAATGATTGTGCTTGTGCAAGATTATAAATAGCAGTTTTGTGTTTTAATGCTTTTATCTCTGTGTCTGAGCTACTACTTCGTGCTGACAGGGCAGTTTGGTACATTGATTTTTTAAATTTTTTTTCCCCTAAATTAGAACTTCAAGGTTTAGTCCAAAAGGCAAACAAAAAATGTCTACTGTAGAAAATGCCACACTGTTCCAAACAATACATGCTCTGGAAGGCTGAGTCTGCTCAGACTGTAGGGATGGTAAGGCAGGAGCGCAACATGGCCGAGAAAGAACCTCTTGGTCAAACAGAAAGAGGGAAATGCATACACAGTGGAAGCAGGGACATGCATCCTGAGAACAATATAGGGATACTGCCTGGGAGTGTAGGGATGGGATCAGGAAAGCTAAGGCACAGTTGGAGCTAAACTGAAGGAAGTGAGGAATAGTAACAAGGGCATCTACAGCTATGTTAGTCAGAAAAGGAAGACAAAATAAATTATACTCCCCCTGATAAATGAGACAGGGTATCTGGTGACAACTGATATGGACAACTTCACTTTTTTTTTTGCCTCAGCAATTGCTCTTCCCACCTATCTCGAGTACCCTGAATCTCAAGGCAGGGAATGGTAGAATGAAGTCCCACCCATCAAGTTTTAGATCAAGTTCTAGACCATCTCAGGAACATGAACATACACAAGTATGTCAGTGAATTTATCCTTACAGTGGTTTTCTGAGGTAATGTTATATTATCGCCACTTCACTAGGGAACTTAGTCACAAATGATAGGCAGCATCTCCAAAAGTGCTCACCAGTTTTTATGCCTTACCCAAGAAGCTAAGAGGCTGCCTTTTTTTCCAGTTTTCTTAGCACTTTCACAGAACTTTAATTCAGAGCAGATCTCCCACTGATTTCGGTTTTGACTGTCAACACTTGAGACACCTGCAAATTGAACTTCAGCTGTCTGAAACATACAATCCTGTCTATTTCCAGTACCTGGTACCTAAATGAGGTAGGGATCCTGCGGGAAATACTACATGATCATGTAACTAAAAACTGTGTCAGAATGGTTACATATGCCAGGGTGATTTCAGGTTACACAGTCTGGCATGTTCTACCATTTCATTTTTTTCTTTACAGCCTGCCATACTTGTGATGCATTTTTGTTTGATTGGCAGGGGGTGGGGGCTGGGGGAGGGTGGGAGGGTGTTGTTTTTATTTAGTTAGAGATTTTATTTGATTTTTTTTTTTTGACAGTAATTTCCTGTTATCTGTTACTTTCCTGTTAATCTTCATCTTCAGACTGGGATTTTCCAAAGTACTTTACCAAGGGATGCATGTAAGTGATAGACACTGGAAAGCAGTCATTTGTTTTGTGCTTACCCCTAGGGAAGCATTGTAGTTCACTCTGGTTTTCAGGAGGTTTTGACAGGCCATAAGAAATGTTTTCTTTTTCCTCTTTCTGCTACTTGTGTTTGCCCCTTTGCTCCATCCTCCATTTTTTTTTCTGTTCTTTCCATATTTCAGAAAGTTGTTTCTTCTTTTCTTTCTTATTGACTATAGAAAAATACAGTGGTGTTCCTTGTTTCTTTTGTGCTGAGTTCCATTATGGTCCTTAGCCCTGGAAGAAGCGCTTGGAGAAAAAAATCTTGCTTTCTCCACGAAGACAAGATTCAATATGAGTAGTGGATATAGGCTATGTTAAGTAAAACATCCCCAGAGTGTTTAGCTGCTGAGACCTAACAGATCTGACCATGTGTGGACTGAGATTGTAGAGATTTAGAAAAGGTAAAGTTTATAGAGGTTTTAAGAAGAACGAGCAAAGAGCACCTATGGCATCTGGACAACACACTTCTCAAAACTGAAGTTCCAGATACATGAGATAGATGTGCTAGTATTTTTGATTTTTATGATTGTAACAGCTTGAGTTTTAGCACAAGCAGAATAATCTTTTCTTTTAATTTCAGCAATAATGCCTCATAAATTACTTAGAATAAACGCCAGAAAAATAACAAAAGGACATAGCAACATCACAAACATGTAAAATTGTGGCCTGAATGGTCAAACACTATAAGCAACTGCAACAAAGGAGTGTTTATTCAAAAGTAATTAGCCACTTTAATATTAACTGGCACATGAACCACCTATATTGGAATTCCAATTATCATAAGAGGAAATGGTTTCTTCTGAATAGAATTTTATTTGTTAGAAAAATAAGGGTGGATTTTTTTTCCGTACAAAAATAACATTTAGGAAATCAGTGGTACTTGCTTTTTGTCTTTCAATGACTCAGTCAATAGAGATGTCAAATTTAATTTACTTCATCATTCATGTGCCACCTGGTGTTAGCAGAATTCAGTCAACAAAAGTGGGAGAGCTGGTGAAGGTGAAGGTTATTCCACAATATCAAATAAATAGAAAAACAGTTATACTTCAAAGACATGATGTAAAACCCTTACATCATTCTTTTTTTTTTTTTTTTTTATGAATTCAGAGAGTGAGAGAGTGGGATTGCACTGGTACTTCATTAGAATAGGCTTGAAATAGTTGAGAAATTAATGGTCATCTCAGTTATAAAGGATAGCTCTGGCTATCAAAACATCTGGAGATGTTTTGTGCACTTTGGAGGACTACATATTTGAGGTTTAGTTCCTGGGATGCAGAGCCGAAGAGCTCTATATTGATTGCCTTGGACTACCGTTACTGCTATAAGACAATAAAAGTAAAATGTTTTGTATAAACTGGATTGGCATTGATATTAAACTTCATTTAAATTGTAATGCATTACAGAATAAGCAACATTGGTGCTAAGGTGATGGTGGCTTGACCACTTGGAAGTGAAGGTGTGGCTGGACATTATATATCATTGAATAGATCTGGATACATTGTCAAGGAAATATCGTGAAAAGAAGGAGTACTTGTTTTGCTATATTATCTGTCTGATCATTAGTAGAGGAATTCAGTGTATTTCAGTAAGTACTGATTCACCTTTGCACATATGAATTCAAAGCCTGTTATTTTCTCCTTATTCAAAAAATACCAAGGGAGCCATTTGCAGAGTTCAGCTGAATTGAAGGCCAGGAGAAATCATTAGATTTTCCAGGCTTCATTTAGGTTTCACTTTGATACTCCTATATAGAAGCCAGTATCTAGCTAGGGTAAAATATTTATGTCTGTGTATATGTTCCAGAGTTGGAACAGAAGAAGCATACAACATTACCCAACCAACATGCTACTCCTTAGTATTTGGTAACTTTTAGCTTCAAAGAAAAAAAAATCATTTATTTCGAAGGTAATATGTTAATTTTTCACAGATGAAATAATAAAAATTAATACCTTTCTGATTGATATTATGAATAACTCTGGGTTTAAGGGTAAAAAAAAGTCATAAAAATATTTTTCCTGGACTAGAACTTCAGGGTTTAGTCTGAAAGGCAAACATATAAAAACATTCAGATTTAAATAGCTTTGTAGTTAATAATAATTACATAGACTACAATAAAAGTTAAAGTGCTTATAATTCACAACTTCAGTGTACCTCAGAATTTTCAAATGTGATATGAAAGAAGATCTTTTTTTTTTTTTCCCAATCTAAAGTATCCACATCCATAATTCCAAAACAGTGTCAATGGCCTTGAATTCTTCTCATCTAACATGAGGACATGAAGAGCTATATTCCACCACATTTCATTAGCATGTTATTTCTTTTTTTCATGCAGAAATAATGTGCATTCATATTACTGGGCAAATGATCTCAATTGGCTAAGTGAAAATGTAATGTAAATATGGGTAATTGCAAAGTAATTACTTTACACCTTTATGAATAATTTTACCTATTTTGTGAAGATGAAAATACAGCTTTCCAGAGATGATCCTGCAGTGCAGATATGAATGGATACAAAGATTTTTAATGAGTGTGACTCAGAGAATGGTATCAACAAAATATATTGGCCCTTAAAGGGTTATGACAGTACAAATAAGGTCAACAAGTTTCAGCCTGCTGAGAAGGTTTCTGTAGCTTTCTCTTAAGACATACTCAAAACCAATCTTGAACTGTTCCATACAATTATAATAATAATTTATTAGTGTAAGTGCCAATTTAATGTCTCCTTTAAGAAACTCTTACAGTTCAAACACTGTAAGTAGGAGCCTATGGCGTTTTGTATCCATGTTAGACATTTGCGAGATGACAGACCATATCATGGACCAGATCCTTAAATATGGCTGATTCAGGTAACTGTCTTCCTGGAACATCAGGATTTCAGACGAAGATGAATGCTACCTGTACATTGAATGAATGTAAGACACTGGCTACATATTTCCAAACATGCAAATTTTTTGGATCTCTGTATTTTCCCAATAGTGATGCTTTTGAGAATCAATAATATTTCAATATTTAAAAATATTTACAATAGTTTTAAAAATATATTAAAAAAATACAGAGTACATTCCAACATATGTGTGTACTCTACAGTTTTTTGAACTTGGATCTATAAAAATGAAAAATTGAAAAACAGCTCTTAAGTGATGCTTACAATTTCTTGAACTTGCACTTCTTCCTGATGCCTATTGATCGGCAGCCTTAGCAAAACCTCAAGCCAGTCAGTTGAGGAGTTAGCTTAGTAGAATTTATTACAGTTAAGCAGAATTTGTAAGGTTTCTTCTTTCTCTCAGTGCAATGAACGAGGCTGTAAAAACAGATGTAATTTTGATAAGAAAGTAAACTGAAAAGAACACTAATGGTAACTGCAGATATAGACTGTTATGTTTAGCCCCTAAATATCTGTATTCCATATTGTAGAAGGAGAGGAGGGAGACTATCCTATTCTTATAAGGTGTGCATCTTTTACTGTTTCAGAGAAATGATCTGAACTACGTTTCAGTAATAGAGTGAGCTAGTATTCTTAAGTAACACCAAAGGAACTATTGCAATTACCTAGTCTGATCTCTCCAAATCAGGCAATAGACTTTATAAAATCTCTATAACTATAGCAAATATTTGAGAATAAAAAAAATCAAGTTTTAAAGCAAAACACTTTTGTTGACAAAGATGCTGCAAAAGCTTGTGGTAAAGTTGATCCAGTGCTTAATCTCTTAGACTATTAAATGTGTACTTATTTCAGCCTAAGAATTTCCGGCTTTAATTTTCAGCCTTTGATTTTGTGACATCATGCTGTTAATATATAAAACGCTCCATTGGCTATTCTGTATTCTAAATGTAGTTTACTCCTGGATAGGCCACCTTTAACGTTTCCATTAGTATAAGGACTTGAATTTTTCACTAGAAGGCATAATTTCCACACTTTTAAATCAATAATAGCCCTTCTCTGAACCCTCTCCAGCTCCTTGACATCCTCTGTGAATTATAAACACAGTATTTGAGTAGGAGTTGTGTAAGAGAACTGACATAATATTTATTATATTACCCACCAGAGTTTTTTTATTATTATTATTTTGCCTGTGACATTACTTTGTAGTGATTTGATTTTGAAGTTACTCAGAGTCTTTCATCCTAGAAATATGACCCATGTTCTTGGTACTCGGCAATGCTATTTTGCCTTTAGTGACATTGAAAAACAAACTATGGGCAGGGGGGTTGTTGCATTTTTTTCTGACTCATCAGGCAATCCCGGATTAGTGGTCTGATTATTGTGTCACTTTTACAAATCTTATTTGTTACGGCTAGAGTTTTTTTAAGGTCTTTTTTAGATTATGTGAAGTTAGGCACGACTAGGTATCTGGGACCCCAGTAGACAACCATCCTAGTAATAGAAAATTCTTATTTTTACTCACATTATCAACTAATCAGTCTTTCACTGATTTCAGTGTTCAGGATACTTTACAATTTGAATCAGAAATGAGAACAATTGAATTTGAATAGTTGTGGTATCAAAAGAAATGCCTTTTTAAAATCTAAGCATTCCGTATCAGCCCCGTTGTTTTTATCAGTCAAATTTATAAGTGCATAATAAAAGAAAGATCCTTCCAAGATATCTAAGTTAAGATCTACTTTCCATAAATCCATTCTGATTTGGATTAATTGCCTTCCTTTAATTATTAAGTACACTATCGCCACTTTTGTATAATTCATGCCAGTTGTCTTGTCCTTCTTTATTAATTGAGTTCTGCCTGTTATTTTTCAACAGATTAGCATGCAGTTGATAGATTGATAATTACTTTGTTAATCCAGATGAAACTTTCTTTTTATTGCCACAGCATCAACTTTGTTCCATGGCCCTGGACTTTCTAGTGTTTCAAGGCTTCAAACAGGACATCAGCAGACCAGATTGCTCCTTAGCTAAATCTTAAAACTGTTGATTTAAAACTGTGCATCATGATTACTTTTGTTTATCAGTCTCCTTACTTTATAACTGCTATGGCAAATATTTCTTCATAATCTAAGAAAGATGATTTTTTCATCTAGCTTCTGGAAACCAATTATTTTAAATCTTTCAAATGTTTCTGATCTCTCTGATATCACAATTATTTTAATGAAATTTGTATGCCTGAACAAACTATACAGAGTTTCTCCATAGATAACTTCTACAGTCTGAAATGCCTTTTCATGGCTCCCTCCTACAATTTTCTCTTAATATTATGTCAGTTGTAACTGGAAATGTACTTTTGCCTTTTCCTCTAGCCAAGAGTAACATTATTCTTTGGTATCTTGGCAACTTACGTGATATTTAACCTTGATCAAAGTATAAATGTTGGAAAATTTATTGCAAAATATACAGGTAAAAGTTTCCTTTTCATTAGGTGGAAATATTTTATTTCCTGATTCCTGTCAGTTTATTTTTTATATTTTTTGCCAGCCTGGGTATGTCTACATATTGCCCTTTTATCTTAATGTTATTCATATGAATATTACTCTGTACTCAGGTTCCTAATTCAGAAATAATAATCCATTTATAAGATTCTGAAAAGAAGTCAGCATAGTGTCAGCATACATGACTTCATAGGTGTAGATGACTGTGGAGAGTCACAGGAGAATCTGCAGAAGTCAAATTAATAATCTGCAAAGTAATGACAATGCTCTCACTCTGCTTCCTGCTGAGCGCTACGTAAACAAGACACTAGAAAGGTCCTGCTCAAAAAATTGTAACATATTTATGCCATCCTCCTGTGAAAATAGAATCTGAAAGGTAAAAATTTTACATGAAGCTTTCTGAGTGGATGTATCCTTATTCTGTCACTAGTGCTATAACACTTTATGGAATAATTTTTCATGCAAATCATTCTTTTAAAAATGTTTCAGCCTCTGCTGCCAAAGGGGATAAATTTCAGTTTCTGGATCTGCTCTTGAACAAGACTGACAGGCAGTTTGGGAGGAGATGTGCCTCTCACTCTACTTCTTTCCTGAGTTCCTCTCAAATGGAAACATCTGCAGTAGCATCTTTTGACAGATCATTTCCAGAGCCAGTAGAAAGTATTCAATGGGACATTTTCCAAAAGGGAAGCAGTTCATATGGAAGCATGCCTAAACTCAGTGCTCACAGGTCCCTAATCCAATAGGTTTAAAATGCACTGACCATTTTTTGATTTTTTTCTTAAGGTATTTCTTAAAAGATTTATGGAAGTGTTAGGATATAAAATCATTAAAGAGTGCTCATTCTTGAAACTATGATGTTTCTCAGCAGTATGCATTAATTAGATCATTAGTTCATTTTTAAAACTGAAGGAGTTGCATACCAAAAACTGTCAAATTTCATTTGAGTTAGATAGTGCTGTGTGTCATGGTTAATATGTTTAAGAAGTAACCTTTCCATCCTGTTATTGTCATGTCAGTCTATCCTGCCTGGACTGGAATTGGTAATGGTGACCCTTTAAAAGAGCATGTAACACTGCTAACACCAAAGTGACAGTCAGTGCACCAATGGCAATGAAATAATTATAGGAAATTACGGTTTCCCAAATGAGGTAATCACTGAATGGGAAGCTTTCTTAAAGAAAGAGTGCTTCAAGAGCACTGTGTTTAATGTTGTACACTTGTAAAAAAGTAATTCTGCAAATATTATTTTAATTCTCTATAGCAGCTCAAATATTTAATTCAGGTTGTTTTAAAACACTAATTTTACTCAGTCAGGCTTTTTCAGAGGATTTCTTGGCAAGAAGGATGTATCTCCAGGGGTGATAAATACGATTCTGGAAACCCTGAAGACGTGCATAAATACCACAGGGTGCTGGCCTGGATCCTTTGTCATATATGTTAATTCCTTACATGAAAAAGTGAAATGCTTAAATTAATTCTTCAGAAAACTGTATTAAAAGAATAAGGGAGAAGTTGGCTTTATTCTATCAAGTTAGTGGGACATTGCTAGATAATAGGATTTTCTAGTCATTCTTTCAGTTCCCATGGCTGAAAAAAATTATACATATATTAAACTGAGACAGTGTCTCCTCCTTACTCTGAAGAGGGTGGAGGGGTTTTTTTCTGACATTGTTAGATTTATTAAAATCTCTATTTCAGGAGAGGTACTGCATCTTTGAGGTGATTAGGCAATGATTAAATGCAAGTATCCAACTTATTTCTTGGAAAACTCCAAATGCGCCTGGAGATATTGCTACATTGTAAACAATTCTACCAAAGTAAATTTCAGATGTAAAGCAAGTACAAATTGGCATAATGGTTTCATAGGTGATACCAAGCAAGTCCTCTGCCAGGCGCTTGTCCAGAACTTCTTGCAAAACATTGTTAAAATACTGGCCTACACACCAAACCCTGTTTTACAGTTAATGACAGGATGGCTTTTATAACTTGTATCCTTAAAGCTGACAAAATTAGGGTAAAAATCGTTCATGCTGCTGAAACCCTCCACTGCACAGTGTGCTACATGGGTGATCTGCACAAGAGGGCTGAGTTTGTTCTGGCTGAGTTTAGAACCAGGTTGTAAGGAAACATGTCCCTCTGCCTCTCCATCCCACTTTGGTTTGAATTATAATATGCTCTGAAAGCTTACACTTTTGCAGCATTTTGAGAAGAGTTAAAGAGAGAGTAGAAAAGGATTAATGATCTGATTGCTGTGCATCTTAGTAGGCAAGTATTTCAAGTGTGTTCAACTATTTTGGCAGAGCTGATAAGGAAACAAAGATTTTTACTGAGTGCAAGTAAGGAAGACTGCATTAGTAGAGTCTTGCAGCACTGATGCTGCTTCAAGTCTTTTCATTGTTGAGACCACCTTGACCTAGATGTTCACAGGAAATCCAGGAAATGGAAGCTGAGTTTAACTCCTTGAACACAGATGACACTTGGCTTGCCAGACATCAAAGATTCCTGAAGTTAGGAGTAGGGTATTTAGGGATAAATCTGAAAAGATATTTAGGCACCCATTTATGCAGAAATGAAAGGCTGATGAAGTACTTTAGTGTCATAGTGTCATTACCTTCTATTTAAGTAGAAAAAGAGAGGAAAAACAGTATCCCATAATACTGTGTGGCGTTTTTTATTAAGTTTTCTTTTCTTTCTTGTTCTATTATGTTTTGTTTGGTTGTTTCCCCCCCCCCCCCCCCCCCCACGGAATATTGGATTATTCTATCATTTGGACAAAAACTGAATGATATTAGCTGAAGAGATGGTGACGACTGCAAGACATGGTGATAAGTGTGCACTGCCTCTGTTTATAGAATGGCTGGGCAACAGGAGGAAGCAAAAGGCCATTTTGCTGATTTTCTAGCTTCAAACTTGTGATGAGTTTGGTATAGCAAGACACAAGCTGAAATACCATCACTAAATACTATTATTTTAATATGATTTCATCAACAACATTCTCTTTACACTTCAGCATTATCTATATGGTTGTAGTGAGGTGGGTGTTGGTCTCTTCTCCCAAGTAACAAGCGCTAGGACAAGAGGAAATGGCCTCAAGTTGTGCCAGTGGAGGTTTAGATTGGATATTAGGAAAAATTTCTTCACCAAAAGGGTTGTCAAGCATTGGAACAGGCTGGCCAGGGAAGTGGTTGAGTCTCCATCCCTGGAGGTATTTAAAAGACAGGTAGACATAGTGCTTAGGGACACGGTTTAGTGGTGGACTTGGCAGTGCTAGGTTAAAGGCTGGACTTGATGATCTTAAAGGTCTTTTCCAACCTAAACGATTCTGTGATTCTATGATCCTATCACTTTTTGGATTTTTGTTCTGATTCGTTTAGGCCAGCCTGTCCTACTTCACCTTTAAGTATGAGGATAGTATTTGATTTTAAACCAGAAAGACTTAAATCACAGAAAAGTAGGACTGAAAAGGATAACACAAGATCACTGCAAATTCCAGTCAAGAGACTGGAAGTTTAGTTCAGAAAAGCTACAGAACAATTAATGATGAATTTATTCATAAATAGTAATGGACCAAATACTTTATAAAACTGTATAAAGAATAGGGGAGATAAACAGCATCTTCTATCTGCTAGCAGAAAATTATTTAGATAAAATTGGATACGTGTAGAGACTGAGTTATATATTGTACCTCAGAGAAAGTGATGAAAGTGATCTCAATGTATCTGACCTATGATGCTCATGGAAACATTTCACCTTAATTTTGGTTTTGTTGCCTGAGTGGTGGAGTCAAAATCAGCTGGAATTTACCAGCTATGCATTGGTGAGAATGTCCAAGGAAGTAAACTGAGAAAAGCAGTGTTTCAAGATCTTGCCAGTCATAAGCTTTAATTATTGGGTTTTATCCTTGCCAGTCTTTCTTAACTTGAAGTTTATGGCTATATAATTTGCCTGTTGCCTGGTGTGATAATATTCCTCAATGAAAATGCAAAAAAAGTCTGTGCATATCCATGACTGCTTCTTTGTTTAAATTCTGGCTTCTCTTTCCTTTTCTAGGAAGCAATCATAACTGTTTCTGTGGAGCACTTGCAAACATCTACAGAAAAATATCTCTGTGGTAGTCATAAAAGAATGTAGTATGATCACCTGCTTGTGAAAAAGATCAATATGTTGTCAAAATGTTTGTAATTGATTATGTTTTTAATGAAAAATACCATTTCAGCTAAAAGAGATTCTCAAAAAAAAGAAAAAAATAGGGTTTTTTCTTTACTATTTTGCTAGCTATTTTAACATTTTTGCTAGCTTTATTGCTGATATAGATTAAATAGTATTTCCAAAGACACACTGTAGATCTTCATATACTTTGAAACAGTCAGATACCACTGGATAATCATCCTATAAGAACCTAGGCAAGTTTGGCAGATCTACTCTGGAATTTCCTTAACCTTTACTACTTATTTTCTGGCTGTAGTCATAAAAACTTGTTGAATTATGTGTCTAATTCAGTAGCAACTTTCTCTAGTCCTTTTGAAAAAGCTCATGAAATCTAAAGTACTTCAGAAGGATAAATTTAGTAATGATAATCATTAAACATGGCCATCCTTCATTCAATTAAATTAATTTTTGGCTGGAAATGTCTGGAAGATCAGAAACAGGACATATCTAAAAAGAAATTTGTAGAAGTGGAATGTTCTTCGATGTTAAAATGCAAGACAATATAAATCACAAACTACTTTCTGCCCCTAGGAGTTTAAACAGATTATGATTAGAAACTGAAATGACTTTTTGCCACTCATGATGCAGGGTTTCATTTAGCAATTCCTTAATGATTTCTTAATTAATAAAATCACATTTATAAGAACAGTGCCATTCCCTAATCTAGCCAAAAAATCTGATTACTTTTGAAATCAAACTACAGTGTAATTTCAGAAATAGTTGTTACAGTGCTGTTTAACCCCTAGTGAGTCAAGTTCAATTGATTATTTTTAATTTCAAAAGGGCTCTGAGCAAAGCTATCACTCGATAATTTAGCAGGTGAGGAAAAACGTGAAGCCAGTTATGGCAGGAAAATATGAAAATCGTGAGAAAAGGCAAGTAGCAGGTTTGTCACTTTGTGACAATTATTTTTACAAAATAAGAATTCCTATAATTATAAATATTTCATAATACTTATTTACAAAACCTGTAAAACCAATCTTAAGTCTTAGCCAGAGCTAACATCGATTAATAAAAATTTCAATGCAATGCTACATTTAATTTGTGTCAGGGTATATTCTGCACTGCAGAAAATCTCAGAAAAGTGGATTTTATTTAGGTTCAGAGTTGCATTTGGTTAAGTATTTGATGGTTAACCAAACTGCTTAAAACTGTAGAAGTACCCAGTGAATCTTTTGCAACAAGTATCTTATGAGAGCTGGTTTTTTGCACTATCAGATAGAGAGTTCACATGAAGAGACTGTGTTACACTGATTTTTCACAGTACCTCAACATTCTTTGAGTTTGCAAACTATTCAGGGAGAAAAAAAAATACAAAATCCTCAGAGTCCTCAAAAAGCTAAGCTGGTTATTCTCCTGCATGTCTTCTTTACTTGTAATTCCTGCCTTACAATGTATAATGGAAGACAGAAGTTTTTGTACATAGTACAAATGGATGAACATATTCACAATCATATGCTCAATCATCATTAATTCTCAATGCACTATAAAATAAGGAAATGGGAAAAGAAATTCCGTTACAACTGTTTCTGAGTTATGTTTTCCTTGCAGTAAGGTAGCCAGAAATAACTTTCTCTCTCACACCTTTTAGCATGTATCTGAAATCTATCGTTGATGGGTTTGTTTTTTTGTCTTTTTTTGTTGTTGTTGTTGTTCTACTTCAAATTATTTTCCTAAACCTGTTTCTTAAGGTGGACATGTAAAAATTCAAGTTAAGAAGTATATTCCTGAGAGATTCTGTAGGTATAACATTTGAACACAATCTGATGATAATTAGATGATGTAAACAGGTGTTTACATCATTTCCATCTGAGCAGGCTGCTATGCTGAAAGAGAGAACAATTGAAATAGTATGTTTTAGATGAATAATTTCAATTACATAATTATTCTTCCATGTAGCATAATGTCTAAGTGGAACATTCAGGATTATTTTTACTTTATTAGAAAGGATTAATATCGATAAAGATCTACCCAAAAAAGCTGAAAGTGTTTAAAATTATCTAAAAACTCATTTTCAATATTTTAAGAAAGATTTTTTCATTTTCCAATTTGTAACGTGTCATTAATTCCTATACTATTTTATTAATTTTTAATTACTTAATTTGGTTCTAATTTTTAGTTCTGTAAAAACTAAGTAAATAGTAAATAATACTTTGAGATTACTTTGGCTTTGTTGTGAATTTGTATTTTACTTTATTTTATTTGGATTTCTTTAATTTGGACATATTCAACTGGAACTGGGAACAGAGAGAGTTTATTTCTTTGTTTGTTTCCCTCAAAAATCTCATAAATACTTAAAGAAAAATATTTTTAAGAGGGTTTAGTTGTTAGGCATAATATTCCGCAGAGTTAACATCCCCCATCCATGAACACCCAAAGATCTAAATTATTTAAAGAAACTTAAAGAAAGTTAGAGAGAAATAAAAAGTCTGTATTGTAATTAAACAATGAAGATACATCTGGTTGTATAAATAATTGATGATACATAATTTTCTGTAAACTCCTTTCACTGAATTTGTAATCTAGTGCCATGGAATAAATAACAACCCCAAAACAACTTCAGAAATACATCCTGCAGATTAGAGCACCTTCTGAATAATTTTCCTTTTCAGAATTACTTGTACCCTGTAACAGCACCAGCTAGGTTTCCCTGCCTGTTCTTCTTCCCATTTTTCTGCTTGATTTTGATTGCCTTTCCTCTTTTCCACTTCTACAATTGCTACAGAAACTTAAGATATTCTCTCTACATCAAATTCTATTTAAGAATACATGCAATTTTTCCCTTGTTTCACTTAGAGATGATGTCTCTGGTAAAATTCAATAACATCACAGTGTAGACTAGTAATGCCTCATAGTGAAATAGTTCAGACATCACATTTTTATATATCCATTTTAATTTCTGAAATATTCAAAGATGATAATGGACACAAACCTGGCCATAGTGCTCTGTGCCTTTGGGCTAGGATATTGCAACGAGATCTCTTTAGAGCTGTCCTTGAAAATCCTCAAAGATTTTGTCTAGTGAGGAATGATGAGGAATAACTCCTCGAGGGCATGTCACTAAAAGAGCTGGAGACATCCATACTCCTCAGGCGTCGCTTGTTGTTCAGAATGACTCAACTTTAATGTAAGTAAGAGAAGTAAGGAGTTTGCCTTATAGAACTTGGAATCAAGTATTCTGGTTCTGCTGGGGTTTTTTATTATACTGTGAACTTTTTGTACTGATGATGAAATACTACCTTTATATAGAAAATCAGAATTCTGTGTCATGTTGAAAACTCAGGCTTTATTTTTTTATCACCGTTAGGGATAACATTTTTTGCATTCTGCTAGAAAACGTTGTAAAATCATTAAACTCTGAATCTATGTGCTTTACTGTGCAATACAATCAACATCAATAACAACACTGTGGCCTGTGGAAACCCTGACATTTTTCTAAGCTGTGACATATGGTCCTGCCAGAAAAAGGGAAGTGACATTTTCATAATTGTTGGGGTTTATTATTTGCTTTGTAGTGGCCTAGTAGAGATTAACCCTCCTACACCAGATAGAGAAAGATAGGGTGTCTACCTTGAGAGGCCTTAATACAGGCAATTGAAGTGATGCAATGAATTAGGGCAGCAGATTACTAGAGAGAGGCATCAGCAGCCAAAGGCCAAGGCTGCAGAGGGATGTTCAACTATTTCTATAGGCATGTTCTTTAATACTGGGGTTTTTTTTGTTATTTCTATTGGTGAGGCTGTAGCAGTAGCAGTCATGGACCAGGTCTCCACTATACTACGTACTGCACAGCTGAAGGAAAAAAAGAAAATAAAATTGTTGTTCTTCTTTACAGTCAATAAAGCAATACCTTAATAGAGGGGTGAAAGCAAGGAAAGATTGATAATATTCATTGGTGTGATGAACAGAGGACTCAGTGTATCAGTAACAAAACATTTTCATTGACAAGAAAAGTCTGAAAGGGAGTGCATTTCTTCCATGTTTCAATATATATGGTGATTTTGAAGGGTAGCTCATTGTAAATTTGAAAATAATCCAGAAAGTAAGGTTACAATCGTGCACAGTCAGACTCTTGTTTTGAGGCTACTAAATGGCAGTTGTCATAATTCCCTAATTAAGGTGTTACTCTCTTTGCAAAAATTATATTATAAGGATATGTGTATGGTAAAGGGTATGTGGACACCTGAAATGTAAGGACATCTGGATTGTGATGATATGGCAATTCAATGGTTAATGGCAATTCAACTTAAAAAACAATAATAAGAATCAGGAGAAGTAATAAGTTAAACATCTAGATACAGAAACTTAAGTGATTAGGATGTAATAGAAACAATACCAAAGGCCAAGAGCCTGCAGGGCTCTGAAAGGATCAGTGGAGCATAGCCTTGGAGAGCTTCAGCCAGAGCTTCATAACTGATAAATGGGAGGAAACAAGATCATTGTGGGTCTCATGTGTAAGAGCAAACTTACTACAGCGTATTTGAGAGGTTTGTAGGATTGTATAAATATTGTTATGGGAAGTTTCAAGAGGATTCTGGAAATAATGAAACCTATATGATGTCTAGGGGAAGGGCTAAAGGTAGGGAAAGGGAGGGAACAAAGCGGATGGGAAGGAACAGGTTTGGGAAAATAGAGAGGAGGGGGATAAAAGTGGCCAGTTCAGTGTAAGCATACTGCTGGTCCTTACTCTGTCTGGCCAAGCCAGGAGAAATCCTTTGGGTCTCGAAGTCCTCCACATTTGGCTTCTCTGAATATACATCACTTAAATGATTTACTTAAGAGTCCTTTCTCTTCTCTGTTATCCCAATGCGTTCCTGTTTATGATAAGCAGGCTTAGTGCAGATAGAGGGTGTTTGTTTTCGTCTCTTTGTTTTCTCTCTGGTGGGAAGAAATGCAGTCTCATGCTTCTCTTCCCAAATGTAATTGAAGGGTGGGAACCACAAACAAACTTCAATATAGGGTGGAAAGGTGTGACGGTAATGTAGAATATATATGATAATATGTAGAAAGACAAAAGGAATGTTGAGTCTTGATAGTGTTCTTTAGAGAGTTTCAAGAGGAGATAAGGTTTATGCATTTTGCCATTTGTCTGTGAGGATATTCTTTCTTTTCCATCCCAGTAATAGCAGAACTCATTAGCCAGTTCCAGAGAAATTTCAAAAAATATTCAACATTGATGTTCATCAAAATGTAGTGAAGAATCTAAGCAGAGAAAAAAAACCCTCCAAATTCTTTACTGGGAGAAATTTAGATAGAATGTGGATTTTCTACATTCTGTTCAATAGATCTGGTGAGCAAACCTCTATGTGCAGTGATAGACTGAGCACAGAATATGCTTTCTCTTAACCCGCACTGATACTGTAGGGATGCTGTGAGAAGTTGATGGTGCTCTATTTGTGGACTCATGGTTTTGAGGACAAAGATCTGTAGATAAATAGGCTTTATTCAATTTTCTTCCTGTGGAACAAATTTAATTTTTTAGAAATTTAATTTTCTGGGTTTTTTTTTTATAGAATATTTAAATGTGCTATTCATAAGTAGTCTTTTGGATAGTGCTATGTAATTATTTTTTCATAATTGTATTCAATCCAGAAAATATTTATGCATTTTTTCTGTGTTGTTATGGTTACAGCTGACATTCTTTACATCATTTGGTATAAACGAAATAGGTGTTAAATAAGTATGTTTTGAGTTTGCACACAATTCTGCAGTTACATCAGTCTTTTTTTTAATGGTGTCTGGTAGAATATTTAATTCATTTACCACATCAAGTAAGCAGGTATTTGGAGAGAGAAGATATGATCTTTATTCTGAATACAGTTTCTATAGATGTGTATTCAAATATTATATGGATTTTTTGTTCATTTTTAAATGTCTGTCAGGAGAAAAAAAGTTGTGCTACTACAGTATTTGTAGAATTTCCACTTTCCCTAAATAATGGTATCTGTCCACAGAAATCAGTTAATGATTTAGAAGAAAGTCTACTTTAGGATATTGAAATGTACACAATGATGGATCAGAATTTCTGGTTTGGCAGTTCTCTACTTACCCCTGATTTCTACTGACTTCTCCATGAAGAAATTCAAATTAAAATATGTGTGTAAAACCTTTATGATGGGAGATGACATCTATGCATCTGTCTTAGAGGCATTATATAGATTATCTTATTGTAAAACGTGAGAATTATCATGCCCTCATGCTGCATCTTCTGAGGCTGAATGTCCCTCAGTGTGGGTCACCCTGTGCTCAGGGCATGCTGAGTTTTCTAATATAGTAACCCAGCTGCCTCTGCCGCTGACATCTAGCATACCCTATATCCATACTTTTGGTGACTGCCATTGCTACACTAAGCTTATGTGGCAGGGGGTAGTTTTGGGATCACTGCATGTTTATGAACTCTAGTTACGAGAGACAAGATCCAACAGATAGATACTGGAAAGCATATTTGGGTGTTGTAAGGGTGAGGGGAAACCCTAGAGAATATTAGCAGACATGAGATGTATCAGTTCATTAGCCATATAAGTCTCTTCAGTGATTTAAGTCTTAAGTTCATTTTCAATGCAGACACAGAAAAGTAAAATGCTTTTTGTCCTACCTGTGTCCTCTCCTCTGCAGAAATGTGGCACTGGAGCCTGGGGCTTCCCTGCAGCCTAAGCTCAGCTTCGGGCTACCTGTCATCCCTCCTCCTTCCCTGCTTGTGTGCAGTCCTGCCACCTCCCTTTCAACTCCTCAGCCCTTTTCCTGAAGCATTTTAGCACACTAACCTTGCAGAAAACTGCTAACTTTCAGGTGAGTTTTCTCCGAGGTTAGCACAAGGAATAAGGTTGCAAAGAATCACATCAATACCAGAATTAATGCAACTGGAGAGGGCACAAACTCTGTAAGTCATTCTGAATACACAAAGTATGCATTAAATATGCTTTTTTTGAATTACCACACAACTCTGAAGTTACATCATTTTTTTAATAGTGTTTGGTAAAACATGTACTTTGTATACCAGGTCAGAAAAGCAGGTATTCAGAGACAGGCAGAGGACCATGAAGACAAGGAAGATGAGGGAAGAGAGGAGCTTGTCAGGCCATGGTCAGGTGGGCTGTGGGCTGCTTTGCAGCTAAAGCCAGGCTTCACTAGCTTTCCTAGCTCGTTTCAGAGCAAAGGAAAACAGATTAGTATAAACCATAATTGCTATAAACCAGTGAATTATGTCTGGTAGTCAAACTCTGACTCCCTCCTTCCATTTAGTACTCGCTGTCTATATTAGCCTCTTCAGAGTTAAGCTGAGAGAGACTGAATTTGAAGATTAATCTCCTGCTACAGATGGTTTCCCTAGCAAGGAATTAGTGTGTTTCTAAGAAGTGTGCTTTTTGTAGTGTACTCCTCCATAATTTCATAAAGGCCATCAGTTTCTAATGCAGGAAATAAAGCTATAAAAATATGTTGGTTGGTCTTTTGTTTTTTCAAAAAGGGCTGCTTGAAATCCCCTCCCTGGGTAACAATCAGCAAAGTTCTCATTACTGGGAACTTTAAAATGTGTGCTGATCTGCAAAACAGAGCATGAGTGATGTGAGCATTACTTATATAATTGGTTTTGTGCATACTACAGTCACACACTGGCTTTAAAATATACCCCCTTGGTGTGTTCATTATATCCATCTCTCATCCACTTCTGCAACAGATATTTGCAGTCATTCATCACTGTTTATTATTAGAAAAGCAATGACTATGGAGCAGCGTCATGTATTTTAACAGTCTCACATTACAGTCCCAAAAGAACATACACGTTAATATACAAAGCATGGTAGAAAGTTCACATGTCTCTTATTAACTTCTACAAATTCAACAGATCTTACCCGCTGTCATGTTTTCCTTTTTTTTTTTTCCTTTCCATTTATCTCTGCTTAGTTAGTAGCGATTAGAAATGAAACCAGGACTCTTGAAATGGTAATTTGGGCTTTGTCTGCTGATAGTGTGATTTATTATTAATTTTTGCTTCTTTTTTATATTAACATGTTCTCATTTTAAATGATTTATGAGCTTTTATGATTTCTAGATGTATATCTTTTAAAGTATTCTACATTTTGTATAGTTCTGTAAAGGAATATTTAATTGTATAAACCTTTAAAGATGCAGATAAATCTCTTGTAAGGCATATATAGTGTGAGTGGTAACTCCATAATTTAAAGCTATATATCACAGCATGCCATAAAATTTTCTTATCAGCAGTTCTTGGCAACATAAAATTGATAAGTTTGGTGCTACCAGGTAATGTACTCTTTCCCGTAAGTCACCTTATTCTGATTTACCCTTAAGCTAGTCTCTGCATGAAGGGTGTTGTACTCTGGACTTATTAATAAACTTAGTGGTGAATCAAAAGCAGTTCATCCATAACCATAATTAGTAGAAGATGACCATGACTAATTCAGTTGTTTAGATTACCCAAGACACCTCAATTACTGTTCTGCAGCAACAAACTGAATATTCAACTTTGTGAATCAATGCAGTACTGGATGCAGTAGCAGATATATCCAGAGGCCCAGGGCACAATTTGTCTGTTTGCTCCAAATTGATAACCTCTTACTGCACTATTTCTCAAAGGGGTTATTTGCTGCAGCAGCTATTCCTATTACTCTTCTGATTGCAAACTAGCTTGCCTCAGTGCTTAAGCGTGATAAGGAAAGAGGAGCTCCTCACTGACAAACTGCAAGAGCTTAGTAGGGATTTGAATAAAAAGGTTATGTGTTATAACATCCTCCTAGGAGGGATGTTAGGGCTGGGGTTTGATATTCCCAGGCCCACTGTCATGACAGAAAGGCTAATTACACTCATGTCAGTGTCTTTGTGAAGAACCAGTAATGAACCATATATCCCATTTAGGTATTTGTTTGCACTATATTCATCAATGTAGAGATGCAGGATTCCATGGAGAAGGTATCTCACACAACAGCATTTGTGCTGTGGGTGTAATTGCTGTGCATAGTCCAACTAATACCAGGCTGCTGCCATGAAGACTCGTTCCACCCCTTTTTCTCTCCCTCCCAGACAGACACTGTTGTCTCCTTTCCATCATGTAAAAAGCCACCCTGAGTCACCCAAAAAGAAGACAGGGGAAGTTTATACCTTCATTGAGTCAAGGAATGGGTAACTTGTCTGTCAGGTATAAGAACTGATATGGTCTAAGAAGCAATTTGCATTTCTAAGGAAGTGAGAGAAAGTTTTTTGATTCAGATGGATGGTCAGACTATTACTGTAATGAAAGAGAAGTAAACTCATTTTAGAAAACCAGATTAAATCTATTTAGACCCACTGGAGGGCTCCAAAATGGAAGTTAATTATAAGACCAAGTCTTTCTTACCAAGACAAGATTTTCTTTCAGGGATAAAACCTGGAGTACAAGGCATGGAGAAAAAGAAAATCCACAGATGCCAGAGAAGTCCACATCACACCTGCTAGATAAAGGGATTTTTTATTTAATCATAGTTCAAGTAGATTAAATGCCACTTCCCTCTCTTTTTTTTGTAACTGTGTCAATTATTTTAAATGTTTTGAATAACTTCTTTTATTTGCGTTTTTCTTTAACCTAGCTTGAGATAAGAATGATCTTAAGATAACCCAACAATAACACGTTCCTCTCTGAAGAGTAAGGCAAATTCAGAAACCTGGCCACTTGGCCTCCTTAAGTACCCAGTTTCCTCATGTTCTCTGAAATACCCAAAAGGGACTGGAGAATCTTTGTGCACAAAAATTGAATGACCCTGATGAGGAGCTTGTGTTACATGGGTCAAGACCAAAGAGAAAAGTGTCTACCAGGAGGCTGTTTGGAATCTGGTTAAGATATAGAAAAACATGCCTGAATTCTTAGGATCTTTATATAGTGTATCACATATCTAGAAACAGTTGACCATAATTAAATCAGAAACTGACAATCTTTTAAAAATGTATGGGCTGAAGGTTATTTAGCAACTTGCAAAAGCTAGATTTAACCACAGTAAGTATGAATCTAAAGATAATTTAAATAGAAGTCATACATATATCAAAAGTTCTCCTGGAAGAAAAATACAATTTTGTGTTATCTTTTAACCATATCTGATGCACACAAACTTAATGAAGCACTGGTCAGTAGAGATTCCAAACTCTACAGTACATTTCTGCTATTCTCTTCATGGAAAAAGAAAAGTTATTTTATGTATGAACTGACATTGGTCATTGAGAATTTCAAGATAGAGACCACCGCACAGCTCTAAGTAGTGATAACAAAGAAGTCAAGCCAAACCAGGACTTGTATGTTTAGTCAGTGGTGAAATAGGCTTAAGGAAGTGAACTTTGACTGCACTTTAAACTTTTTGTAACATACAAACAACAAAAAAAGAAAGCAGAAAAACATGTTACAAGAGCAAAGCCAGTTGAACTGAACAACTATCATTTGGAGGCTGGAAATTCAGCTGTGTCTTTTACTTTGGAAAGTAAAAAAAAGAATTTTAAAATAGGCAGGGCAAATACCTGCCCCCTTCTGTTCTCAGCTTTTTTTTTTCCCCCCTCACACTTTACTCCCTTCTCCTCTTCCTTCCCCTCTCATATTTCGGTGAACTACAGAGAGAAGATGGAGATGATAGTGAAAAGTTGAAGATGCTAAGAAAAGTATTTGATTCTTTTAGACTACACTTTAAAAGAGAGAGTGTTGTGTGATACACTTTTGAGACAGTAAGAATGCAAACAGTTTTGGAGACTTTAGTGTCCCAGAAGAAGGTTATAGAAAAAAATGATGAATTTAAGATTAGTAAATCAATGGGACTAGATAGTATACTTCCAAGAATGAAGGGGTGTAAGATTACAATAGAAAATTCCCTATTTCTGAATTAAATGTGCCATGTATGTACCTAGTTAACACTACATTGTATGACCTTACTGTTGAGATTTATGACAATTTACTAGCATTAGGATGGTAAGTTTTACATATTTTGCCTGCATTAAAATGCAAGATTTACAGGTGTAGCCTATGCAGAAAAATAACCTCTAATAAAATGTAACAACATGTTTATTGTCTGATTGTCCATTAGAATTCCTTATAGTTCAGCAGTAAGTGAGTAAAATACATTCTTATTCAGCCTTCTATGCTTTACACCATTTAGGAAGGAAACATTGCTAAGGGAAATGGTCCCTTTTAATTCAGGCCAAACACCAGCCCTAAGGGGGACCAGTTTTACCCACTGCAATTCTGAAGCATCTGATCACTTCTTGCTTACTTACAGAGGTATATACAAATCTACTGAAATTTGAATTTTTATGTTAGAAATGCCATTTCTCAATCATATAACTCTGCCTAAGGAAGGCAGAATTTTAGCATGTGGAGTGATTACAGTGATTAGAGTCCTTACCCAGAATTTCCAGAAAAGGCTCAGCATTTAAGACGTACCTTGTAAGTCTGAGGACTTAACAAGTCCTCAGCAATCTGAGAACAGGTAGGTTGTCAGACTCTTTTAAAAATAAGACATTGTTGTAAATATTGAAGTACAAATCTTTCATAATAACTTACAGATTTTATATTCTTTCTCTTCTAGAATTAAATATTTTCCCATCTAGTGTTGAAGGTAAATAGGTTGAGTAAACGTATTTTCTCACTGAGCCTTGCCATTTTTCTTTTACTAGTGTTTATTGTCCCTATACTTTTGTCCCTACAGCAGGATTTTGGGAAGCTTGGGCTGAAGTATCCATGCTTTTGGCTCTGTCTGTGAGTTATATAAGGTACATCTATCTAGAGCTTGAATCCTGTTTCCTGGTTTTATGTTGTATTCACTCCTGAGCAGATGGTTGCATGCTGACAGTTGTCACATATATACTAAAGTAACTTACAATTGACTGTTGCTTTTGCCTTAGAGTGAGTGTTGAGTGAAATGGGAAAAGTAGTTGTCCTGCAAACAAATCAACTTTTTATCATAAATTTGACATGCATCACAAATTAATGGAGGCAATTTCTATAGTAATAATGTAATCCCTGGAAGAACTGCAGCTGTCTATTCAGGTGCATACAATCTCTCCTTGATGGGAATAATTACCTTCCATCCTCACTGGATAATTGCCTTTTGATTGAGGTCATCAGAGCAATCAAGTCAGTGAGAGGCAGAAATCCTTGCTAGGGTGAAGAAAGAAGAGGGAGGAGGGTAGAGACCAGAACAGATATTTTAGAAGGGAGAATTAATAAAGAGAATTTGCATGTATTTTACTGCTTCTTTGTAATGATATTTCAAATGGTGTTATTATGTGAAATTAGATGGCTGTTAAATATGCTAAAGCCCATGTCTATTTATTATTTTTTCCTCCAAAAGAAGGATGTTATTATGTCAGTCCTTGAACAGAGAATTTTCTAATTGCAAGCTTTGAAAATAGTTTCCTTTTGTAAATGTCTGTTTTGGAACTATTTTGGAACTCTATTATCTGCTCCCCCCCCCCGCCCCCCCGTCCGTTAATTGTTTAAACGAATGAATTCAGTAGCTTGGATTTTTGCCCTGGGTCTTTAGATCCTAGTGTTGGTCAGTATTGGAAATTGCTTTCACCTGGTTAATGATTGGACACTGATACACCTTAAAATGCCATTTATTATTCTAGTATACATCTTTCTAGTTGTTCTGTCAATCCAATGTTGTCTGCAATGAAGGCAACAATTGTCTAGCCTATTAGTTGGGAGTTTCAGCATTGTATCCCTCAGTTGTCCTGAAAATGAATGTTTTGCTTCTGTTTACAAATTATAAGGAAAGATCAGAAGATCTTATATGCAGTATTCTTTCTTCCTTCTAACAATTGCTTTAAAATATTTTTATATTTTTCATCATGGGTACAAATATTTATGATTACCATACATAACAAGAAGTTATTTTGCTATCCAGATGTACACAACTAAATTTTGTCAATGAAGAAAAATCAGCAGGGTGATTCAGGTTAGTTGGTTATGGAGAAGAAACTGTTGCATTATGTGTTATATAAAATGTACGCATTTAAAAGGATAGCCTTTGTGTTAGTTTTTAAGTAAATTGTGAAATACACATGAGAGATTTACATTCTGTGTAACCTGATGTCTTTATTTCTGACTGCTGTAGAGAGAAACGCAAATTCTGACTGTGCTGTTATTTCCTTCATGTATTTATCAGGAAGCATGTCCCACAGACAGTAAATGCCATCCATTGTTTGGAAAGTAAGTCTCTGGATATTTCAACTATCATGTAGAATCAACTCAGATAATCCATGCTCAGGCTGGTAAATTTACTTTTGCTGTTCAGTGAAAGTTCAGAGGGCTAGTTTTTTTGTGCATGAGTGTATTACATTACATTTTAAATTGCAAATAAAACTAAGTAATTTGTAATGAGGATGGACTTATAATAAATATGGAAACAGTTCAGGAAAGTTTTTCTTATGTTGCTTCAGTATGAGACTGCATGATAAATTTTCATGAGCCTGTTTCGGAGACATACTATGAAGCTTGGGATGACAAATACAGTGTTCTTGAACTGGCATTGAATTAACATGAGCAGGTGATTTACCATTTTCAGTGACTTCTCAAAAATAGTTAACCATCAGAATCTGCTTTTGGGAGAGTCATGAAGAAAAACTTGTGCAGCAGTATTTTTTTTGTTTTTAAAAACGTGCATATGTAAAATGAATACCTTAAAACTGGAAGCACACAATATTTGAAATGGTGTAATGAATGGCTATATATTTGATGCATTAAGCTGCTCTGTTATTTGTAGTGATTCTACAACACAACTTTTTGTCTTCTAATAGGAAAATTTATGACTGAGATATTTCTATTATTTTTACTAAAGAGATCTAAAGTTTATAGTCTAAACCTGCAATCTGACATGTTAAACATTAGAATATGTGCATTTTTTCAAAGAAGAGGTTAACAAAGGCTGTCTTAGTACTCATCTGAAAATAGAACTAAAAGGAACATCACAGAAATGCATTGGTTTGCTGATAATCCTGCTGTATGAACCTAGAATACATATTTTCATTTGCTAATCCTATTTACAGGAGATAAAACCCCATGCTTCAGAGCACTGCCAACCATGAACTGCTTGGTGTTTGGCATAGTAACACTGGTGCCTGGGCAAGTGAAGCATTGTGTCTTGCTCCTTTAAGTAACCCAGTTAAATTGGCTCTGCCTACCACACCTAGGATTGTGGGACGCTTCATACTTTTGGGGTGAACATAGAATAATGATGGTGAGCAACTTCGAAGGTACGGCCCAGACTACTCAGAAAGACAGATGTGAATGAGAGAAAGGCTGTTTAGAAGAAGCAAGGTCTGGGTTTGTTCTGAGGTAGACAGAGCGAGACTGCTGGAGAAGCTATTGGATTTGACAGAAAAACACAGAAGAGATTATGGTGAGTGACAGTGGGAAGAAAAAATGTTTGGAAGTTAATGGTGTGGAAATTAGGTAGGTTCACCAAAGCTCTGCATGTAACTGAAAGGGAATTGTTGCTGGTAAACACTAACTGTGGCTGAATGCACAGGATGCACAGTTGGCTGCTATAAGAGGTTTCTTGCTGCTCCTTCAAGGCAGTTAGTGTTAGTCACTTTTCATTCAAGTGGATGAACCACTGTTATAAGACTGTCACAGTGTGTACATGGGTCTGTCATTTGCAAGTGGAAAACATAAAGGTTTTAGAAAAATAAAAGGAGAAATGGGTATTTATAGGTGCTTCCATGAGACAGAAGCAAATTTTCTTTATTAGCCTCCTAAGGAAGAAATTACTCTATGCCTCACTCCTGTTTTTCACCTTGTCTTCAACAGCTGCTTGAGCTTAATTTATTTGTCTCCATTGGTCTCACTTGTTGCTGTTAAATTTTCTTCCTTGAAATTAAACTGTGAGCTCTTTGGAACAGGAATGTGTGTGCCTGAATAGTGTGCAGCACAACCGGAGTGAGGTTTCTGTGGGAGTTCTGCTGGAATATTAATCAGAGGCTGTATAGTTTTTGAGAAGACTTTGACTTAAAGGCCTGAGTATATTGGCAATATGACTGTAAATTGTACTTCTATTTTTTCTTTTTGATTATTAAGAACTTAGGCTTGAAATGATGTGTGTAGAGATGCATTTTTCTTAACCGATAGAAATACTGCTTTGATCATGAGATGAAAATGGGTATATGAAAATTGTGTTGTCAGCACTTATTCATAGAAAGAGCTTGAAAACTTAAGACATGAAACTGCCTTACCTCTTAATCCCTCACAGACTGAGGTGAATTACTTCATAGTCAGAGTGGCAGAAAATGTTGCTACCCTTTCTCTTGAGTGCAGATAGAAAGTGAATTAAATGACTGAGGACAATGCCATGAGCAATTGAGCTGTACTGATGTTTTATTAGGTAAAAAGGTTAATGCTGGACAGCTTATTCTAAGTCCTGACTGCTTCCTAGTACAAGATGACTAGCTATAGCTGACAGCAATAAAATCTCAGAAATATGAAAAGAAATTTAAATGAAAGAGAATTCCTATTTTCAAAGTGCTGAGCATTATGAACTTATAAATATTTAATAAATCTAGGTCAAATTTGCTGTTGTCTTTAGACTCTGTGTTCTAAGGGTCAGCCAGCTAAAACAAAGAATGAGAATAGTAGATGCAAATGACTGTGTGTTTAGGGCAGAAAATTTTGTATGCGGGATACGTTCAATGTACTTGTTTGTAAATCAGTATTTCCTAGTTTTGTTTGAAATACCTCATAATTGTGACACTTGCTGTTATCTCAATAGAATTGTTGAACTTTTAAATACTTTCCACCTTCTTTTGTGCAAATATTTATCTTTAGTAAAAGCTTGAAATACGCTCTTTTTGTTCTCATTTGGAGTATGTGGTAAAATTGGATATGAACAGCAGAGAACATAGGCATGCTGAAAATAACTCAGTTAATGAGAAGCATAAAAAGATTCATTATATGTTTGCATAAAATAGGATACATACCAGAATGCATACTGGAAAAACTTTGAAATATTTTTTTTAATTGAACATAAAAAGAATCAGGGGATGATATTTTTAAAGACCCGTCTAGTTCTATTAAACAGAATAAATTATCTCATTGACATTTTCTGTTAAGAATTATATTGGGACAGAACTGGTTAAGATTTCTCATCAGTACCTTTTCTTATCCCAAGGATAAGATGCTGAAAGAAGCCCATGGCTTGTGTGCTTCTGCCTCTGAGACTGAGAAGATGGATGTGGGATGGGAAGGGTACTTGGAGCAAATGCTGCTCTGGCAGAGGAGTTCTACTTTTATCTCCTCAGAGTCCAAAATGGCCAGAGATGTTCTCCTGTGCACATAAATCTACAGCTGGGAACAATTTTCAACTTTGCGTGTGTCTGAACAGAGCCATTGATGAACTACATCCTTATGTAGAGTATAGCGCAGCTTATTAAGCTAAATTCTGCAGTATAGGCCAAAATTTGGAGACTCCACTGTTCATGATACATAATGGTGTTAGGAAGTATATTTCATATCAGCATCAAATTCCACAGGTCAGGGTTTTTTTCACCAAAAATGGTTGTCAGTAAAAAAATTTTATTTTGTTGAACTTCCATTCTCTGTTAGAGTTCTCTTCTGTCTTTTACCAGATATGTAACGATAGAACCAGAATAGTACCGCTGGAGTGGTAAAAGTGTGGAAGAAAGAAACCTGCTATGCTTCCTAGAATAACATTTGGAAAAACAGGCTTGAAGTAGTTCTCACCAATCCGAGTTGAATGTCTAAACCTTTAAACTCCAAAGGAGACAATTTTTAGTTCTTTAAAAGGATGTTATTTTATATAGTTTGCTTTGGGAGGTATTTTTAGAAACTTTGAACTCTTCAGGACTCTAATTCAGCTTCCTATTGAGGTACAGATCTCCAAGTAGGCAATGTCTGTTAACCTCACACATAGCTGAAGCAGAGCTGACCCAGAGTCTGATAGGAGGAAGTGTGACCTGAGTTTTTACAAAACTAGGTATTGCGATGAAGTGCAACATCCAGCCAGAGCTTTTGGGGAGTACAAGATGATCAAGAGTCTGCTTCATCTTAATGCTTCCTGCACTGATGTAACTTCTGAATTCTCCTCAATTCTCCTCTTCTGAATTCTCTCTCAAATTAATCCAATGGTCAGCATCAGATGAAAAACTACTTCTTTCCATGGTAAATCTGAAGAGCCAGTAGCAGTATTTGATCTATTTAGGGCCTCCAGTAGTGAACCCTTTTGTTAAGAAGCTAACAAACTCCCTTAATTGAGACAGCTCTTGCAAACTTATCCAAAACCTTAGACAATTCCCTCTGTCAATCTCTATTACCTCCCACTTTGTCTAGTTTGCACAGATGCCAACTGTCTTTCAGACAAGGCTGAAGCCTTGCTAGAAATTTAGAAAGCAGGGAAACAACGTTGTGTAACCATGCTGATAAACAGATGCACAGTTTAAAAACAAACTTGTTGTCTGATTGTTACTCCAGGAGGATCTTTGCTCCAGCAGTATTTCATAAATACAGAGTATAGTGATATTCAAGGTCTCCATGGTGCAACAGTCACATGATTTCTTACTAACAGTGGTCTTTAGTCTTGGACAGTTTTTCAATTGGTGTGACAGTGTTATGTCACATTATATTACTATGAGTAGTATCAAAGGTTGTTGGGGGGAAAAAAAGCTAATTACTAGAACTTTAAGTTAGTTGGTTTGTTTTGTCACAGGCTTGCATTTGCATGTAATAGAAGTCTTTTTATTCTTTGAGTCATTAACTGTAAAAAACTTTTCTTCTTTAGTAAATTAAAAAAAAAAATCCTAAATGCAGTATTTGGCAAAATCTAATATTCCAATAAACGATTTTATGGTTTCTTAAACAGCAAGCAGTTCCTTAGCTTCACTTTTAGCTTCACTTTATAGCAGTGGTTCAGGGTGTTATTGGAGTGAGCAAAAGACCAGGCATGTTGGGTCCTGAAAATATTCCTCTACGCATTTTCCCTAACAATGACCAAAATGCATGCCTAGAGAAGGGTTGGGACAAGGTAGATAGATAGATAGATATTTTTCCCTAAAATCTTTTAGCCACTGTCGTGGTTTAACCCCAGCCAGCAACTAAGCACCACCCAGCCGCTCGCTCACTCACCCCCAGTGGGATGGGGGAGAATCAGAAGGATAAAAGTGAGAAAACTCATGGGTTGAAATAAAGACAGTTTAATAGGTAAAGCAAAAGCTGTGCATGCAAGCAAAGCAAAACAAGGAATTCATTTGCTCCTTCCCTTCCGCAGGGAGGTGTTCAGCCATCTCCAGGAAAGCAGGGCTCCATCGCATGTAACGGTTACTTAGGAAGACAAACACCATCGCTCCGAACATTCCCCCTTTCCTCCTTCTTCCCCCAGCTTTATATGCTGAGTATGATGCCATATGGTATGGAACAGCCCTTTGGCCAGTCTGGGTCAGCTGTCCTGGCTCTGCTCCCTTCCAGCTTCTCATGCACCTGGCAGGGCACGGGAAGCTGAAAAGTCCTTGACTAGTATAAACATTACTTAGCAACAACTAAAACATCAGTGTGTCATCAACATTATTCTCATACTAAATCCAAAACAGTACTATAGCAGCTACTAGGAAGAAAATTAACTCTATCCCAGCTGAAACCAGGACAGCCACCAATCACTTTTAGCTCAGAAATCACATTTATCTCAGGAAATTCTTATGTATTTAGCAACTCTGTAGATCTCAATTCCCTGCACTACTCCACTCTTCACCTTGTCCCGTGTAAACTTCTAACATCCGCAACATATTCTGGCAAACATATGCACACTGCCTGGAAAAAACACTATCCTTTATTTGTTTTTTGACCTGGCTCCTGCTGGTTACATTTCATAACTTCTGACTTCTATTTTGAGAGAGATATATAAAGCCTCTTCATGGCCTTCATGATTGTGTACTGCATATCTTCCCTCAGCCATCTCTTTTCCAGACTGAATAGTTCTAGCTTACTTAGTCATTGCTCATACAGAAGTTTTTCAATATCATCCTTGCTGGTTTTCTTTGGACCATTTCCAAATATACTGTATTCTTTTTGAGCTAAAAGGACTACAGTTCCAGAAATAATCTTAGATGTGGGAAAATCATGGATAGCTTTATGATGTTCTTGATTCTGTTCTTTACACTGTTTTTGTTAGCCAGTGTTTGTTTTCTCTTTAGACTTCTGAGTATGGAGCAAATGTCTTCAGTGAACTTAGCCCCAAGAGATTGCTCCTGAGTGGTAATATGTGGCCAACATCTTATGTTGTTAGGATTTCTTTTCTTCTTGTGCATCTTTTTGTAATTACCTATGGAATGATTTTATCCTAAAAATATGGAAATTGTTTGCTGATTCAGACCAATGGTTCATCCCGTCTCTGTTGGTGGCAGCAGAAGATGCTGTCTGGGAAGAGCACAGGAACCTGTCCATTTCATGTAGTCCTTTGTAGTCCTACGTAGTAAGTAATTTCTGTAGTCCTTTTCTCTGCTCCAGCATCCATAGTCATTGCCTTAGAAGTATTAAAGCATATATCTGTAAACACGCATACGTATATGTATACGTATATCTGTAAACCTGCTGGGCATTTTCAACTCTGGGGGATGACACTGCTGACTCTTTTCCACACTGAGAACTGATCATTAATCTTTACCTTTATACCCTTTAATGAGATTTCA
This sequence comes from Theristicus caerulescens, assembly GCA_020745775.1. NCBI lineage: Eukaryota > Metazoa > Chordata > Aves > Pelecaniformes > Threskiornithidae > Theristicus > Theristicus caerulescens. The sequence continues at coordinate 118,898,567 of CM036559.1, read as the reverse complement.
GTCTGAAAAAGAACTTTCTGCCTAATCCTGTCACAATTTGGATTCTTGAATAGCCTCAGTTTTCATGTAGCCCAATAGACTGAAAGTTAAGTGATACTTTATTTGTCAACACATTTAAAGTAAAGAAACCCCTAGACTTATTTTACCTAGGTTGTAAAATCTTTGGGATAAAGGCAACATTGTATGGAGAAGGGAATTAGAAAAAGTAAATCTTCATGACAAGAAAATACTCTGGAATAAATAGTCACATTTTTTAAGCCCCTGACAGGTAAGAAGGAGATGAATGGCTGCCAGTGGGACCACTGAAGAACAAATTTTGTTATATAAATCTAACTGTAGATTTTATAATCTTTATACAACATGGTTAGGTGTTCCCATGGATAGAGAGGGAGTATATAGTACAGATTTTGATTTTCTGCTTAGGTTTGGGCTTTCTCAGAGGAATCTAAAAAAGATATGCATAGGACTAGGTGGTGAATGCAAAATTAGCTAGAAAATTACACTCAAAGAATAGCTGCCAGTAGTCACTAGTTAGGTAGGAAGAGTGCACTAAGTCCATAAGTTTCTAATTGCAGATTGAACAAATTGCATGAGGTAGTTGCAAAGTTTCTATTACTAAAGACAGAGTTTAACAACAAATTAGACAAATGCTTGTCAAAAATTATGTAGGTGCAATTGATGCTGTGTTGAGGCAGGGTAACCAGTTCTAGGGATTCACTCCGCTTTTTGATACTTTGATCAGAATCTTTAGATCTTAACACAATGTAAATAGATATTGATAGACAGATGAGAAAACTTAACAAGAAATACTAAATAGCTTTCTTGAGGATAAAGGAAGTATTTAAAAACTATGTAAGAAATTTTGCAATTTCCTGTCTCTTAGTCCAAGTTTAAACAACTTAAAACCATTTGTTCTCTCAGATAGAAGACAAAGGAACAGAAATATGTACGTAATATTCCTGATAATCTTGCAGCCTCATAGCTACAGCTACAAATCAGCTTAAATGTTGGGTAATTACTTCTTATGATTATTTATCTTATTAAACAGCAATTCAGATTGAGGTTGAAACAGTACTTAATGTACCAGGAATGAAAATGAACCTACTTAAGGATGAGAAATGATCTATGGCAATCGATACAGAATGGCTGCAATAGGAATGGTCTTGGAATAGTGTAGAAAACCATACTGCCTTAGGAATCATGCCAGGTCTAAGGTGTTTGTTCTGTACAGAGACTTTTTGCAACAGGGAACTGAATTAGCTAAACAGTGCCTCTGTTGAATTAACATGAAGTCTCCTTTCAACCATTTTAAGTACCTTGATGAGTTTTCTGATGATGCAGAGACCTTTAACTTGTCAACACAATCTTTCTTCCTTAGAATGATAGAGATTATAGATGTGGCAGACAAATACATTGGTTATTCTTTCAATCCTTGCTACTAGAGCAGGATTTTTCCCTGCTGTATGTTTTTTTGATAACTTGTAAGTTGCTTTATTCATTTTGGCTTTAAATATCTTTGTTTGATTGCAAGTTGACAAGTTGTTGGTTCAGGATGCTTGTTCTTCATGACAAGGGAATTTTTTTCCCTGTTGCATAGACCCTACCCAAAAATAAATTAACACCTGAGGAATACAACCTTAAGTTTTCCTAGCCAAAACCACACTAAAAATATGTGAAGAGAGACTTATATATTAATATTACAACTAAAACTGCTGAGTAGTCTTCTTAATACAAAGGTACCTCTGAGAGGTTGTGAATTTAACTATCCTTATTAGCCATAAAACTCAACTTAGAACATACTGTTTAACTTTCTTTTTTTCAGTGTATAAAATTCCTACCAAACTGCAAGCACCCTGCATTAAATGAATGTATTAAGAGCTCATGAAGTCTGAAAATGCTGAAGTCTGAAAATAGAATTATAGAATCATAGAATGGTTTGGGTTGGAAAGGACTTTAAAGATCATCTAGTTCCAACTCCCCCTGCCACACCTTCCACTAGACCAGGTTGCTCAAATCCCCATCCAACCTGGCTTTGAACAGTTCCAGGGGTGGGGCATCCACTACTTCTCTGGGCAATGTGTTACAGTGGAAGCATTCTTAAAATTTTTTGATGTTCCCCATGGAAAATAGTGGAGCATGTTTTTTAATTGCTCCTCCTCACAAGTGTATTAATTTCTGTGAATTATCTTTCTAGTTGCCCTCTGGTTTTAAGTTGTATACTACTAGGGTAAAAATTAACCAATTTTTTTTTCATAAACAATAAAAGTCTTCCTGTCTTTACTGTGAGATGCCTCTAAAATGGCACTTCCTGAAGTTTAATTTTTGCCTGGACCAGTACGGAGTAGTCAATATATATTCTGGAGTTTATATTGATAAATATGTTTAAATTGTGTGGTATTGCAGACTAACTCAGAATATGTATTTTCTGGGCTTCAAATAGGAGGAAAACTTGACTTTTCTGAAATATTAGTATTTATTAAACTGGTTGTCTCTGGTCATGCATTTTTTTTGTTTGTTGTTATTCATGTAAAACCATAGCTTTCAGGTTAGTATGCTTTCTAAAGAGATAAAGGTTACTAAAATCTTATTTTATATGAAAAGCGTGCATTTCTGCATCTAAATAATTGAAGTTGTTTTCTTTTGGTTTTTAGGACTTAATCCCTTATTTCACTAATGTAAATCTTGTGCTCAATGAATCATACACTACAGGCTTTATTTTTTTCCTGCACTTTCGTAATTTTTAATCTTTATCCTGAACTTTAGAGTATCAGTGTACATTATCTGGATTTCAACAGACCTCCTGAAGCAATTTTATATGCATTCTTTTTATTAAAAATGGCATTTTTACCTATACAGCACATTAATCTAAAGCTTTGGAGGATTTTTAATATTTGGGGACTTTTACCAGTTTTAGTCTGTATTTTTTAAAAAATAGATTGTTTATAATAAAACAACAGGCTCCTACAAGTATTCCTAAATGTTTCATTGTTAATGTTTTAAAACCATTTCCTTTGATTGCTATTTTTAATTTAAAGGTAGATCATGATTAAAGTAACAAATGGGGTGAAAAGTTCAAAATGTAGTTATTTAATTTGGTTTGAAATACATTGTTCAATTACCACTGAGAACTCGTATGTTCATAGTTGCTAACTGCAAACCATGTCTTATCAGTGATTTTATGTGGAACAGCTTTTTGCTTATTTATGCTTTTATCTTTATTTCAGTCATTGCAGCACTTTGAGCCAACCTACCGCTGCAAAATATTATTTCTATGATTTTTACTTAAAGTGAGGAATACTTTTACAACTTTCTAAGAAATTGTATTGGTTTTGCTCTCTGTTGTCTTATCTCCTTATTTCTGGCAAAGTTTGACTTGCCACAGATGAGGAGGTATGTCAGTTAGCATCCATATGTCTGTCTTATTTTAAAGTCAGAAGTGAGCATTCTGTACTAATCTGTTCATTGCAAATCAAAAAAATTACTGACAGTCTTCTGAGCCAGCCAATTCCTTGAGCACAGTAAATCTAAGGAGTACACAACATAGTAAATCTATTATTTAATGAAGACTTGTACTAGCCTTACCTTATATTTTCATAGTGAGAAGATTCTGTAACAAATGAGTTTCTGTAATAAGATTTTTTTTATCTAATGTCTTGCTCCTGAGATGATCACAGGATTGTTTACTGTGACCTTTAGTCTGTTTAAAGTCTTTCATACCAATATCCTTTATTTTTGTTAATACCTGTTCTGAAGCCTTAGTCCTCTGAAGCAAGTAGTTGGAAATTTGAGTTACACAATGCAAAATCTGAATATCGGCTATTCATAGACTAAGTTGAGTCAGAAATTACTCAAGTTATTTCTTTTTTTTTTTTTTTGTCTAAGAAGAAACAAGTGTGACTTTTGTACAATGCTCTGATTTTTGAAATAGGATCTCTGCTGTTTTAAAAAACACAAATTGCTATAAGTTGAACTGAAAAGCAAAGTCTTTGTAGTATTGGCTAGTAGAGTCAGATGCATCTGCAACACATTTTACACACAGTAGAAGCTCTCATGAACAATTTATGCTCTAGGTTTTGTGAATGATAGTCAAAAGTCTAGTTGTCCTTTGAATATCAGGGACAATTTTCTTTGACTAAATCACGTAGGCTTTCAAGTTCCTAATATTATCTAATTTTGGGAAGGAGAGAACACTCAAGGGGATTAGTTAAAAGAAGAGAATGATCTTATGAATTTGGAACTCAGCTCTTGGAAACCAAAGAGGAAATTATCTGTGTTAGTAGTACAGTGACTGGCTGTGGGCTACCTACCTGATGTGGCTAAGAAAGACCAGTATGATTTTATGTATTAAGCTAAATATTTTCAGTAGCCATGATGAAATGTTAATGCAGTGTTGTCAGATACTGTTAAAAATTTGTGTGGAGTTCTATGTAGGAGTGGGTGTTCAGGAAAGGAATAGGTACAAAGAGCACTTACCAGAGGAAAAAATACTTAAAAGAAGTGTCTCAAATTAAAAAAAAAAAAAAAAAAAAAGAGATGCATCCTGTAAAATAACACAAGAAATGTAGTGGTCCTTAGCCATTAAGGGATGTCAAGTCTTTCTTTCCAATAAGAATAGTGTGAGCAAAAGATCGCATTTGAGAATTCGGCCTGTCAAATGCAGGAAAGTGATACTACAGTGTACTTCTCTGTAATATTGGGGGACTTAACTAGAATTCTTTTTCGCTCTCATGCATCATGCTTTCTACACAGAAGGTATAATTAATTCAGTGAAAATAGAAATTAAATTGAAATGGCTTTCTTAAGAACTATTTAAAGAACAGCTAGGTAATAAAGCAGTTCTAACAAGAAGAAAAATCTTGTAACAAAAGGTACCTGCTAAAGGCTTTAAATAATCTGATATAGACAAAATAAATTCAGAAAGCACAAATACACCTAACCTTATGACTTTTGAACTGTTGTATTTAGTATATATATGTTTAAAATAAAAAAATGTTTTTATTTAATCTTAAATGTCAATATTAAAAATAGATTTTAAATATTACAGTTATCTTTGGGGATTAAGCCTAAAGAGAAACGAACATTATTATATTAACAAATTACTCCCTTATGCACAGAATTGTTGGAGTTTATTCTATCTACCTGAAACCTTTTCTGTCATGTTTCTAAGCATGGATTTCGAGAGACTTAGAATGACACATTTAATTTTACATTATGATAAAGATCATCTCTCAAAAATGCAGCCAGTTGATATCCTTAAAACTGACCATATCAACTCTGCTTGTAATCCTGCCCTTTTATGGTTTTCCATGGAGGAATACAGAGAAAATTGGAAGACCAAGAAACATCATTTAAATATTCTGATGAAAGAGGGGTTTTTTGTTGGTTTTTTGTTTTCATAAGATATTCTTACTTTCATATTAGCTCTTATCTACAGTTAGAGTTTGATAAGGATGGCTGGTTTTGGTCAGAACAAGGAGACAATCAAGATTGCCGAAGCAATCTGTTAGAATGCCTGTGTGTGGTGTGCCCTAAATCAAGTTCTTGGTCTAAGGTGTGACAATGCAATGTTTTCAATTTCTGTGTCTTTATTCCACTGAGTACTATAGCAGTGAAATTATTTGCTAGTCTAGATCGTAAACTGTCATTGTTTTCCTAAAGTTTCTCTATCCTGACTTCAAAAACAGAATTTCTGCAATTTATAACCTATATTCTAGCCATTGGGAGAGGGAAAAATTCCTCACATCAGAATGCTTATATTGATCTATGAACTATACAGACTGCGTTGATTTGGACAGACCACTGATCCCCTGAGAGATGAGGTCTCAGGCAGGATTTTGGCTCTAGTGCTAAATACAAAATTTCCAAACAAAAAAGACAAATTTTCAAATTTAATTATTCCCCTGCCAACATCTTCCCTCCATTTACATTTAGTCAATCCTTTCTGTTCTAATATATTTCCAAAACTTGTATAATTTCAGTTACTTGAGATTAACCAAGCAACAATTTTTTGAGACTTTTGAAACAAATGTGTGTCTTTCATACAACTTATTAAATGAATTTAAAAATCACATGGTATTCTAAAGCTAAAGAAATAAACAGTGTGTATTAGAACAAAAGATATGCTTATCGTTAAGGGTTTTGGAGAATAACCACCATAAATGCCATTCCAGGCAAAAAGTAGGTTCTTTTCATTAATTAAGGATACTGACAAACTTTTTTCATTTTTCCAAGACAAGTATTTCAATTCTGATGTCTGAAATAATACATTATTCTTACTGTACTCAATTAATTACTTCTGTTTTGAATCTCTGTTTATTCTTCATTTCAACTCTGTGTGTAATGTATCATGTTCTTTAATCATTCTAATGTATTTCTATAGGCTGTTTATTCCAGAAGTCTTTCACATTAATGTTGATAATATCCTCTCAATCTTTTATAAAAGGGTAGTTTCAAGATAATGCCATATAATTATGATGTTCTATTATTATCAATAACTATTCTTCTGGTTGCATTAATTTTGACAAAATGTGTTAGTCTTGTTTCTTATCAAAGCAGAAACATTCAGTGAAGGCTTACTGTTTTGAAGAGGAAGATTTATAAGGTGTTTGATTGTCTGGTAACCTCAGATGAAAAACATATGTGCCAAAAGTTAAGGACCAAATTTGGCTTTTGCATTTGACTTCCATACAACCAGGATTTCATCTGAAGCTTCTATTCTAAGATTTCTTTGGCAAAATTGTGCAGTCTACATATTTCTCTGCAAAGATGATAAAAGAAGAAATGAATTATGCTTTTCATTTTATGAGGAAAAACAATTTATAAATTATAACTAACTTGCAGTATGACCAAGTTAATAGAAAAGAAACAAGTGCTTATGGAATATATGGAAATTGTTTTAATTCTGTAGCCTCAGAATTACATCAATATTAGGGAAAATTACATGATGAATGCCTAAATTGATGAATCGTGGAAATGGTTATCAGTCTTAAATTATCGAAAACATTGTGCATAAAGACATCTATATGCAGGGATCTATTTTGCATTTCAGGAGTGGTGCCAGAATAGACAGTACCTATATGCATGCAATGTTTTCCGTGGGAAATATTTTTTGGGAAAGTAACAGGTAATAATTTCTCAGCCTCCAGAGAGACTTGTTTTGTTTTTTCAAATGTACTAACACATTGGTCTGTATCTTTGTCATCCAAAAAACAGTGTACGTTCTTTGCCATCTTTGCTAAGCAAATTAAAAAATTATTTCCCTTCTTCTTATCAGTGCTGGCCACCCCTTTAATACAGAATGCTTTGGGTTTTGATACACATCCTCTAGTGAATCTTGCTAGGCTGATGTGACACATCTATCTCCAGCTCTCCTGCCTTTTTCCTAGCAAAGTTTACTGCCCCTGTAGAGGAGGTGATGAAAAGAAAACATGTTCTGGCATTTTCAGTTTGCATTCTGATGCATTAATTTAATCTGCTACTGAAAACATGGGCTTTGTGTAGTTTTGCTAGGCCAGGACATGCAGTTCTCTCCTACAAGGCTGAAAGATCCTGGCATTAGGCAGGACATTCACATCGGGACAGGTCTATGCTAAACTGCCATTACAAGAGGACATTTGGCAGAGCTCTTTGATTTTGCTTTATGTCCTTTCCTATACATTTGCATAGGTTCTGCATCTTGGCTAAGCATGACAGGTTGTGATGACACTTCTACCATTGAAATAGAACTTCATGGTCCAAGTAATATGTCAGGCCTAATCCTCAGCCCTCCTAAATCATTTTCCCCTCCTACTAAGCTATTTTAAGTTTTAGTCTATTTACTTATTAGATTTTCAATTTCATAAGTGCCAAAAATAACATAATAATGAAAAAGCCATTGCATGAAATCATGAGAAATTACAAAATTTTTGTACCCACTTCCAAGTATGTGGAATCTGCACACTTATTTTATTGAATTCCACAGTTCATTTGAAGTGATGATGCATGTCATTGATAGACCTCTAATTTCCAACAAGCCTCCAAGAAAATGCTAACTCAGCGGCATTTTTGCTTAAAATGTCTTTCAAATTCCAGCTATAAGGCTAAAGTATTGTGAGCAGCAGATGCCACTTATATTTATTTTGTATAAATTATTTTGTTACAGTTGCTGGTCATTTGCAGATTTTTATAACACTATGGAAGCACAGCGAGAGTTTCTTCATGTTGATCAAGGTGCTGAGATTGGAAAATGCTAGTATTTCTAGGTGTCCTATCATCATAGATTTCACTCTAAGAGAAAACATTCTGTTGGCAGAAGCAATAGCTTTTTGCTATGTTATCAATGTGAGGATACATAGTAACTAATTTTTTTTTTTCGTAGTCTGTGCTGATTTTTAAGTAAAATATATTCAAAGCTAAGAAAAAATGCTATTAGCATATTTGGGAGTCAGTCTCTTTTTGGCAAACTCTACATGTTAGAAAGATAAAATAGGTGATATCCAAATAAGACTTTTACTTTTTGTTGAAAATACCATTTGGTAAATCATTAAGTACTAGAAAAAGAACTTAATATAACCCCCCCAAAATTAGAATAAAGTTAGGAGACTTTTTGTCATCAGACTAGCTTTAAAAGTTTTAAACTAAGCCATCTGGAAAATATTATACTCATAATGCATTGATCTATACTTTGTGTAAGTAATGTAAGCTTAGAAAAACTGAAGGTTGAAAGCTTGCCATGATTCTCAGTTAATACTTTTACTTTTCACCAAATTAAAGAAGCATTGTCTCACTCTCACACATACACACGCGCACACACACACACATATTTATAGTTTTAATAATGACAGTCTCTGGTTCACACATGGTGTTTGACCCATCAGAAAAACTGTTGTTTCTCTCTTTCATGCATTTAACTGTAGTATTGGCTAAAAACTTACAGAATATAAGTTAAACATAGAGAAGTAGGCCTCCAATTATAATAAGAATATAAAGTAAATTTTATCAAATCTTAGACATGTCAAGAGAGAAAAAAAAACATTTTAAGCTATTTGAAAGAATTTAAGAACAGAATTTATTATCACATGATACTTTTATGATTTAAGGACTGCTCTTGTACAGAAAAAATAATGATACTAAAAATGTCTCCTGCAATGTGAGAGCCTGCTTGCTGTTGTTTACAACTAAGATTAATGTTCAAGAGTCAAAAGTAGTGAAAAAACTCAGCCTTGAATAGTCTTGTGTACGCTTACATGACAGGGTTGTTTGTTGTTTTGTTTTTTTTTTTAATGAAATGCAGATTTCTCAAATGGATTTAAAAATTTGATTTAACACCTTTTTGTTGGTCTACCAATAACATAAGGTTCACACTGGTAAAATTGCTACATGGAAATGGTATCCAAATTAGGCAAATGAATGTCATAAAATATCACCATCCGTTATATACCTCAAAGGAATTAAGGGGTGTTCTTCTAAGAAGATGACATGGCTGACAGCCCAGCTGAAGTGTCTCTACGCCAATGCACGCAGCATGGGCAACAAACAAGAGGAGCTGGAAGCCACCGTGCTGCTAGAAAGCTATGACCTAGTTACCATTACTGAAACTTGGTGGGATGACTCCCATGACTGGAGTGCAGCTGTTGATGGCTACAAGCTGTTCAGAAAGGACAGGCAAGGAAGGAGGGGTGGAGGCGTTTCCCTCTACATCAAGAAATGGATAGAGTGTGAAGAGCTGTCTCTGAAGAACAGCCACAAGAAGGGTTATGGGTAAGAATCAGAGACCAAGGCAACAAAGGGAACAAGGCTGCCTGATTAAGGGGAGTCTATTGATGAAGCCTTCTTACTCCAGCTACAGGAGGCATCGGCTCACAGGCTCTCACCCTGCTAGGGGACTTCAGCCACCCCGACATCTGCTGGAAAAGCAACATGACGAGCTATGGGCAATCCAGGAGGCTCCTGGAATGCATTGATGATTATTTCTTAAGCCAGGTAATAGACAGCCCTACCAGAGGGGATGCGATATTGGACCTGTTGGTCACCAACGCAAGTGAGCTAATTGGTGACATCAAGACTGGAGGCAGCCTGGGCTGCAGTGATCATACACTGGTGGAGTTCGCAGTCCTGAGGGATACTGGATAGGCGAAGAGCAAAGTCAGGACCCTGAATTTTAGGAAAGCAAACTTCCAGGTGTTCAAGGAGTTAGTCAATAGGACCCCCTGGGAAACTGCCCTCAGGGACAAAGGAGCAGAGCACAGCTGGCAGATCTTTAAGGATGCTTTCCATAGAGCACAAGAGCTCTCAATACCCAGGTGTAAGAAACCAGGAAAGGAAGGCAAGAGACTGGCATGGCTGAGTCAAGACCTGCTGGTCAAACTAAAGGGCAAGAAGGAAATGCACAGGCAGTGAAAGCAGGGACAGGTATCCTGGGAAGAGTATAGGGACACTGGCCGGTTGTGTAGGGGTGGGGTCAGGAAGGCCAGGGCACGGCTGGAGCTGAACTTGGCAAGGGATGCAAAGAATAATAAGAAGAGCTTCTACAGGTATGTCAGCCAGAAAAGGAAGGTCAAAGAAAGCGTACCCCCCTGATGAACAGGACTGGCAAACTGGTAACAATGGACGAGGAGAAGGCTGAGGTACTCAACAATTTCTTTGCCTCAGTCTTCACTGGCAACCTGTCTTCCCACACCTCTCGAGTGGATGGACCACAAGACAGGGACTGGGGGAGCAAAGTCCCTCGCACTGCAAGAGAAGATCAGGCTTGTGACCACCTGAGGAATCTGAACATACATAAATCTACAGGACCTGACGAAATGCATCTGAGTCCTGGGAGAATTGGCTGATGTAGTTGCCAAGACACTCTCCATTATATTTGAAAAGTCGTGTCAGCCAGGTGAAGTCCCTGGGGACTGGAAAAAGGGAAACACTGCACCCATTTTTAAAAAGGGTAGAAAGGAGGACCCTGGGAATTACTGACCTGTCAGCCTCAGTTCTGTGCCTGGGAAGATCATGGAATAGATCCTCCTAGAAGCTATGCTAAGGCACATGGAGGACAGTGAGGTGATTTAACACAGCCAGCATGGCTCCACCAAAGGCAAGTCCTGCCTGACCAACCTAATGGCCTTCTGTGATGGAGTGACAACATCAGTGGACAAGGCAATAGCTACGGATGATGTCTGTCTGGACTTCTGTAAGGCCTTTGACACGGTCCCCCACAATATCCTTCTCTCTAAATTGGAGAGCTAAGGATTTGATGGGCGGACTGTTTGGTGGATGAGGAATTGGTTGGATGGTCGCATCCAGAGGGTAGTGGTCAATGGCTCAATGTCCAGAGAGAGATCAGTGATGAGTGGTGTCCCTCAGGGGTCCATATTGGGACCAGTACTGTTTAATATCTTCATCAATGACATAGACAGTGGGATCGAGTGCACCCTCAGCAAGTTTGCAGACAACACCAAGCTGAGTGGTGTGGTTGACATGCTTGAGGGATGGGATGTCATCCAGAGAGACCTAGACAAGCTCAAGAAGTGGGCCTGTGTGAACCTCATGAGGTTCAACAAGGCCAAGTGCAAAGTCCTGCGCCTACGTTGGGGCAACCCCTAGTATCAATAGAGGCTGGGGGATGAAGGGATTGAGAGCAGCCCTGTGGAGAAGGACTTGCAGGTAGTGGTGGATGAAAAACTGGACACATAAAGGAAAAAAAAATGTAACCTGAAGCTTGAAAAAAAAAAAGGAAATTTAATTGCAATAATCGTACCTAGTCCTTTCCAAAAAATAGTGGATAGTATAGGGATAGTAATACCTAGTCATTTCCAGAAAATAAGCTTCAGGTACTTTTTGAGACACTTGCTACACACAGAGCAGATGTTTTTCTCGATTTCGCCAAATGACATTCAGGTCTGTTTCTTTAATTGTTCATTTAGGAATTGACATTCTGTATGAGTGAGTTAAGTTGTACCTTTAAAGCAGGCATTATCTTGCAGTTTTAATCAGTGAATCTCATCTGCTTTTGTCACCTCGAAATTAAATCATGGAAATAGGTTTTATCTAAAACTCTGTTTTAAATCAATATACAAACAGCAGCTGGCATAGATCTAGATATTCCGCTTATTATTAAACATTCCAGCCTACTGGTAGCACCAAACACAGAAAACCAAGTGGAGAACTTGTGATCTTTCTGCAGAATTTTAAGATGAATATCATAAAGCCCATTATTGCTTGGGGTGGGCTTCTCGGTACATTGCGCCATGCCTTTCACATTTTCATACTGGAGACTCTAAAGCTGTAACCTAGTCAGTATAAATCCAAATCAGATTTTAAAGGTGAGTTTGAGGGGAATCATGACATTTAGGACAATTTCTGATTTTTTTTTTTTTTTTAGATAAAGAATTCCTTCCAATTTGAATAGATATTCTCATGTTGACATCTTGGGTTTAACTGAGAATAATTAGTCTTGCATTCAGTGCATACTGCAAGCTTTATGTTAGTTAACAGATTCATACAAATGGAAGGATTAGGAAAAGAATATCACTGGACATTGTAGATGAGCTATTTTAATAGCAAGACTCTTCCTTTGATATCAGCTGAAGCCTCTATCATCCTTTGAAAGAAAAGGACTAGCCCCTGCTGTGTACTGTCCTTAGACTGACCACAGGGTACATCTTCACTTTAGTGGAAAATTTCCTTTTTTATTAATACTTGTTCTAGTTATTTTATAATTGCATCAAGGGCAAGGTGTTTGATTTTTAAAGAAGGTTAATGAGATTTTTTTTTTTCAAAGATATATGTGGAAGACATTTTAATGTCTATTACTAGCATTCAAATCTCTGACCAAGCAATTTTATGTATCAAAGTCTGATAGCTGTCTATCTTAGTAATATTTCCCAAAACAGAAGAAATACTCTGAATCAATACTGTCATCTTTGTGGCTTCACCCTGATAGAGAGTCTCCCTGTTTATCCTGACAGCTTGGATGAAATACATAAAGAGTGGCACAGCAGTCCTTTTCTTCAGTCCTCCAGGACTGGCAGTCCTGGTACTTGCCAGACCAGTCTGAGTGAAATTTAATGAAAAAGTAAACACCTCTTTATTCTAACAAGACATAAACTGGAAACTCATTACTAATACTGAGAAGAGATGCAAGGAGTTGAAATTATTCAGGAACTATTTGTTTTAACATTACTAGCAGTGTTTATTACCAACAGACTTGATAACAAGCATTGTCTCCTGGGAGGTCTCCTCCCCTCCTTGCCAGTCACTGTGATTCCCATTGACTGCTGCTGCTCACCGGGGGGTTTCCTAAAATTCTCAGCCTTCGTAATTAATCAAATCAAATTATCATCTTAGAAGAACTTGCTAATAAAATACTGTCAGTGACAATATTGACTTTGGATATGCAAAAGTACATTATGAACCTTCTAGCAAGGCATCCACAAACAGTTTTGGCAACTTGTTGATGAGTAAACAAATGCCAATGGATGCCTGTGTAAGTGGAAGCAGGTATGTTTTCCATAAAGTATAACACCAGTATGCCTAAGGAAGCAAACATTTTTGTGATAATGAGGAGTGTGGTATATTAATTAGTGCCATTTGGAGATTGAACTTGAAAAATAGTAAGTGAAATGTTTATAGGCTTGATGTGTCTGAATATCAGCTGACTATAAACACAGCATATCAAAGCTGAAGAAGCCTTTTTTAGGTAATAGGATAATAGGTGGTGTTTTAGGATAATAGATGGTACCCTGAGGCAAGAGTTAAGGGAAAAGAGCTGGGAAAGACTGAACGGTAGAGGAAAAAGTGTAGAAAGAAAGGGGAACTGGAAATAACAGAGAAGGTTGAAGGAAAAATAAGCAGAGACTGGGAAAAGCAAAATATTGGTGCATAGGAGGGACTGCTCTGAATTATAGTGATAAATTTTCTTATCTCACTGGGTTATGGCACCATATAGCTGTCCAGCTTCTGCTCTCCTATGGCCAAGTTGAGCCTTTATTCCTTCACCAGGATTTTTCACACGCTTGCAGATGGAGATGGAGTGATGAGGCTCTTGGCTGGATTTGGCTCCCATGCAGAGTGCTCCTTCCTGTATCACTGTGCAACTACAGCACTTGGCTGTTGCTACATCATCCTGTGTACAAATTTATTCCTGTCTCCAGGGATTAACTTTATCATGAGAAAGGATGCCTTGTAAGGTAGCATTCCAGAATGGAGGACAGAGAAGAGCCATAGTTTTTGAGCAATGACTGTTGGAAGGACAGATTTCCAGAGAAAAGAGGTTTATCACCTTTATGAGCTAACAAAATCTCAGTAAAACTCTGAGGACAGAAAGAAGCATGTTAGCAACTACAAAATCCCACAGAAAGAGTAAGAATCCTTTTTATAGACTAGGCTCGACTTTCTCTTCTGCTGATTTCTTAGTGTGGGCCACACAGCCTTCTGTCTCTACAAACAGAGAACATATAGTGATTCAATTCAAGGAAGGCAGGGCAAAAGGGAAAACTAAGATCAGTGGGTCACAGGACAGATCCTTTGAGAATGACTGAGCCTTGCATGAGGTTGAAGCAGGTAGGAAAAACAAGACTTGAGGAGAAAAAAGTCAAGCTGTAAATGACACTGAGTAGCAGACCAGTGCCGATCTTGTTAAAATAAAAATATCTCTGCATTTATAAGAAAATGAAAAGGAGGTTTATGAAAGGCAGGTCCTGCTTGACTAACCTGATTTCCATCTATAACAAGGTGGCCCACTTAGTGGATGAGAGAAAGGCTGCGGATGTTGTCTACCTAGACCTTAGTAAAGCCTTTGACGCTGTTTCCCACAGCATTCTCCTGGAGAAACTGGTTGCTCATGGCTGGGACGAATGTACTCTTTGCTGAGTAAAAAACTGGCTGGATGGCCAGGCCCAAAGAGTTGTGAATGGAGTTAAATCCAGTTGGTGGCCGGTCACAAGTGGTGTTCCCCAGGGCTCAGTATTGGGGCCACTTCTGTTTAACATCTTTATCAACAATCTGGATGAGGAGATCGAGCGCACCCTCAGTAAGTTTGCAGACGACACCAAGTTGGGCCGAAGTGTTGGTCTGCTGGAGGGTAGGAAGGCTCTACAGAGGGATCTGGACAGGCTGGATGGATGGGCCGAGGCCAACTGTATGAAGTTCAACAAGGCTCAGTGCCGGGTCGTGTACTTGGGTCACAGCAACCCCATGCAACGCTACAGGCTTGGGGAAGAGTGACTGGAGAGCTGCCTGGTGGCAAAGGACCTAGGGGTGTTGGTCGATGGCTGGCTGAACATGAGCCAGCAGTGTGCCCAGGTGGCCAAGAGGGACAATAGTTTCCTGGCTTGTATCAGGAATAGTGTGGCCAGCAGGACTAGGAAAGTGATCATCCCCTTGTACTCGGCACTGGTGAGGCCGCCCCTCAAATCCTGTGTTCAGTTTTGGGCCCCTCACTTCAAGAAGGACATTGAGGTGCTGGAGCGCATCCAAAGAAGTGCAATGAAGCTGGTGAAGTGTCTAGAGCACAAGTCTTACGAGGAGCAGCTGAGGGAGCTGGGGTTGTTTAGCCTGGAGAAGAGGAGGCTGAGTGTAGCCCTTATTACTCTCTACAACTACCTTGAAAGGAGGTTGTAGCAAGATGGGGGTCGGTCTCTTCTCCCAGGTAACAAGCAATAGGATGAGAGGAAATGTCCTCACGTTGCTCCAGGGCAGATTTAGGTTGGATATTAGGAAAAACTTCTTCACTGAAAGGGTAGTCAGGCACTGGAACAGGCTGTCCAGGGAAGTGGAGTCCCCATCCTTGGAGGTATTTAAAAGCTGTGTAGATGTAGTGCTTAGGGACATGGTTTAGTGGTGGACTTCACAGTGCTAAGTTAGTGGTTGGACTTGATAATCTTAAAGGTCTTTTCCAACCTTAATGATTCTATGATTCGATGATTCTTTTCTAGCTCCAAGCCTTTTACTGGAGTTTATAGTATAGAGTAAAAGTAATTGCATTTCTTCACAAAACCAGAACAAAACAAAGAAAAAAAAAAACCTCCCTCTATGCAAAGATATTCCAATATCCAATTATTGAGAGCACAAAAAATTTGTCAGTTGGACTAAATTTGAATACAAACTGATCTGGTTTAGTTTTCACAGAAAGTAATAGAACAAAATCTCACTGAATTTTCACAAAAAGTAGCTACCTATAGTTTTATTTCCAAAAGGGAAGTGCTAAAAAATTAAATTTGGTTTAAATGAATACTTAGAAATATACTCTTAAGAAAGCAGCACTGAAACAGTTTGCATGTTCATAGTAGTACAATGTGAAATTCATGTTCTACCATATCAAATGTTAGATAGAATGCATATAACTGTTTTCTGTAAGGAATGCTAGAAAAAAGAAC
Source organism: Theristicus caerulescens (assembly GCA_020745775.1). Classification (NCBI taxonomy): domain Eukaryota; kingdom Metazoa; phylum Chordata; class Aves; order Pelecaniformes; family Threskiornithidae; genus Theristicus; species Theristicus caerulescens. The sequence continues at coordinate 118,882,224 of CM036559.1, read as the reverse complement.
TCAGTTTGCATCATTGCTTTTGTGTAAAGGTGTAAAGGTATTAAAAAATTATAGAAATATTTGGATTGCTATCAATAAATTCATAAAAACAAGTTTATCCTTTGAAAGGTCTATTTTAGCTATATAATCTGGGAAAGGAGAGAAAAAGCAGATTGAGCTGTAGTGTAAGAACAGATGCCTGCTATAGTGCCAATGTGGGGCTTATAGGATTTAAACAACAATTTAGGTGCTTAAATTCAAGAGCAGGTCAGAAAGCTTATTTGAAATCAAAAGGCATCACATATTGTACTTTGCTGCTCCTTTAGCATTTACCTTTCAGTTTCTATAGAAAATGATCTAAGAAATTATTGTTGTGACCTAATGTAAAAGACTTGGTTGTTATGTATGCACCAAACGTTCCGAAGCTCATGGCCACAATCCAGTTCAAAACAGCCTTCGAGACCATAGTGACATCTGCCAAATATATGGACTTTTTTTGTTTGTTTTTAAGCTTCAGCTCTCCCCCTTTCTCCTCAGACAACTGTCTTTCATTGCAACTCAGAACTGGTCATTACTCTGATAGCATCTTGGTATGCTCCCCTTCTGCTATTAAACACAGAGCTGAACAGGAGCTTCTCCTGTTATATCTTTTGGCAGTGAGGAAACTTCATTCCCCATTTCTGCATTGCAGATAACTAGAACATTTTTGTATTAAACATCCATTAAGTTCAACCCAGAAATAATTCATAGACCAGAAACTGGAATGCAGGTTTGCCAATGATGGAAGAGATCAAATTCTCTCATTTTTAGTTTCTGTCCAGTCTCATAATTTTGTATTTCAAAACTGGCTTCAGCATGAGGAATGAGAATCAGGTGTGCTATTTTGTGTTCTGGCATTTTAGGAACTGGAAACTGGGAAACATGGCATGGAGTTTTTGAAATTGAACTGAGATAGGAAAGAATAACCCATTTCCTCTGCTGGTATTTTAACAATAAATACCCGGGCACTTCCACACCTTGATGCTCCTAAACAGAGTGAGGTTTTGGGGGGTTTCTACTTAGGATTCTTTCATCAGGAAAATATTCAACATCCTAAATTTACAGGAACAGAGGCATAATCTTGAGTGTCATGCTTAAATATCAGAACATAATGAGAATTCAGAGATACCCCTCTGCTTGGTATTTCCTTTTGGTTAGCTCTGGGTGGCTGTGCTTTGAACAGTCCTGGGACTGTGCCTTCTGGAGGACCCTGACCTTCTATGAAACCCTGACATGCAGGAGTACCCTATCTCAACAAGAAGTCTGAAGAAGGCATTTTGAATAACAGCTGCTCTTTGCTGCTAATCCAGATAGTCAACAGAATAATTCTATCCCTTAAATATAAATTTACAAATTGATAATAATGGGAAAATGACATACCTCTTTCAAACTGGACCGAAATATTTCTTTGCTGCTTGGATGCTCTTTAAATACGCTTAAGGGCAACCTCTCTGGCTTCCTAAGTACCTTCCTAAAAGAATGACTTGATTCAGGGCTCTTAAAGATTATGTTGAAGCCCATTTTACTGAAATCTTCCCTATATTGGTTTGCCTCAGACAGTCATTAATATAAACATAAGAAGATAAATGGAGTGAGTGTCTTATACCTAAATGCAGAAAGTTGTAATTTTCAAGTATCTTTTAAAAAGCAATGGAGTCAGATGACATTCTGAAATCTCATTTTCATGATATTTAGCTTGCATATTATACTCTGTCAACAATAATAATAAACAGTCAGTTTATTAACTCAAGACTTTTATCTACAACTTTTAAATTAGTTGTTATTTAATATATTCCTGTTTAGTTGTCATTTACCTATTCCATAGGTATTTATTTCCTTTACTTTTGCCTTATTTCTTTCAAGAGGTTGATACTGCCTTGGAGTAGAATGATAATCAGCCTGTATCACTTTGTTGTTCCCTGAAGTAGGGATACCTGGAAATCATAAATAATGCAGTGACTGCAGCACTAGAGTGGGAAACAATATGAATGCCAACAAAGTCATGGTGAAAGTAGGGACTGAGTTTGGCAATATTACGGAGGTGGCAGTAGGTATACTTTCCAGAAATGTAGAGACAGAAGAAAAATGAACTGCATTCAGAATCCTTGCTTTGGAAGAAAATAAATATGAGTTAAGAAGCCTAGTGGTAAGAGCAGAAAGAACAAATGTATGCAATTTTGTTTTGTTTTGTTTTTTCTAAAGGAAGATATTTTATTATGTCTCAGTTCCAAGAACATATTTTTCTGAAGAAAACAGAGCCACGCTTTCTAAAGGAAAGGGAGGCAATATTTAGTGATATAGTTAGGTATGGATATAGGCACAATCAGTGAGGGACCCAGCAGTTAATTGACAGATCTAGTATAAATGAATTCGATGATAATTTCAAAAGATGAGATGCATAAAGCTTGCAATGAGTTCACCTCAAAGATAGTTTTCCTTCTATCTAAGGGCAGACGGAGAGATGTCATTACTCTGCTGATAGTTACGCTGTTCCAGTGCCTTCAGTTGGGAAATTAAGACTGCAAATGGATGTGGGATTGAAGCTGACCATATTGTTAAGTCTGGAGAAAACTCCTATAACATTTGATACAGCTGTATAGCTTTTGAGCCTTTGAGATGTGAATGACAGAGCTCTGAAGAAAGAGTAACAGAGACAGTAAAAGAAACGGGTGAATGTGAATGGATCTTGGAAGTTTTTTTATATCTAATCAGGACAGAACTTGATGAAAAAATCATCTTAAGCATGATTTCCAAACTGACTGTATAATCCATTTGGGACATGCACACATGTGTGCACACAATATTGAAGTGCATGCTCATGTAAAAAAGATGTTAACTGTCAAGAAAGGGTTCTAAGAGCAAATGACAACTGTAGACTTTTTGGTGCAATAGCTACACTTCAAGTAAATGTACAAACAGACAAGAGAAGTCAGGTCTGAGTTCTGTCTGAAAATCAGGTCCTGGTAATCTAGTGCTAGAGTTGCTGAAAATTTTGCAGATAGTAAGCAGACCAAGCAGATAGTATGGCCAATTCATACCAGTACATTTCATTGGCTTCTGGGATTGATTTATTGTAGTGAAGTAAATGCTCATCGTTCTCCTGAGGGTAAATTTGGCTCGTTATGCTTCAAGCACATCACTTGAAGTAGGGAACTGATTGCTTTAGAGTGACAGCTAACCAGTTTATTTTCTCCTCCATGTAGCCACTATACTGTAACACTTTTCAAGGTTCACACATGCATTGTTATTTTAAAGTATGTGCCTCCTACATGTAAAGGCTATTTCAGCTAAATTAACAAAGTATGTTTCCAAGCTAACGGTGACTGTGAAAAGTGAGCTAAAACTCCGTATCACTTTTGTGAGGGATTAGCCTGAAAACATGAACTGAGCTGTCTCTAGATGCCTGTTTCAACCACAGACCTGAGATGTGGGAGTTGTTGTTGTTTTGGGTTTTTTTTTTTTTTATAAAATTAATTTTAACCTGAAATGTCATGCCAGAAATACTGGTGATTCCTGTTTGTAAACTTATGCTTTCTTTTCTCTCATGTTATTTTGGTACATCAGAAGACAAGGACAAATTTCTTTTGTTCCAGACAGCTACACTTCCTGAACATTAAAACAAGTGGATATTGTGGTAGGGAAATCTTAGATATATTTTAAAATCAAAATATGGGAGTTGCCATTGATACTAGGGATGTCCACAGCATAGACTAAGTATAGCTACAAAAGTACATCTAGAAAGGATGAGCTAATGCTACAGGAATGTGCTCTTAAGAGTACTTACTCCAGAGATCAGTAGAAGTGTCTGATTAATTTTCTTTTAAGTTTGAATATCCTCCTGCTTCTTCTGATACATTTTGTTCTTGATTCTGTTTTTCACCTGTGCCATGTTCAAGTTAAATGTATTTTAGAGATTCTTCTTAGTCATCTAGTCTGGTGCTTAGAAACATTAGTACTGTTTGTTGCTTGCAAAAGACCAGCATTACCTTAATTGTTCATGCCGGGTTTTGAACCACTGTCCATGCCCTGCTCTTAAGCACTCCTTAAGCTTCTGCTCTTGATTACTCTGAGACAAGAAACAGTGCAAAACTTTTGGGTGATACAGAAGTACAAGTCTTCATTCTTCATCCATACTTGGATTTATTTATACTTACTTATTTTTTAATTAAAGCTATTGTCATACATAGGAAAAGAACTGTTGTAACTTTAATGGAAGAGCAATTTTTTTTTTTTCCTTAGGATCCATCCTTATTTTCATATACACTTCATTTGCTAGTGTGGTGGGTTGACCTTGGCTGGCCACCAGGTGCCTACCAAGCCACTATATCACTCCCCCTCCTCAACAAGATAGAGGAGAGAAAATAAAATGAAAAGCTCATGGGTCAAGATAAGGACAGAGAGATCACTCACCGATTACTGTCATGGGAAAAACAGCCTTGACTTGGGGAAAATTAATTTCATTTATTGCCAATTAATAAGACAGTAGGATAATGAGTAATAAGAACAAATCTAAAAACATCTTCTCCCCACCCCTTCCCAGGGAATGGGGTTGCACTCAGTTCATCACATGTTGTTTCTGCTGCTCCTTCCTCCTCACGTTCTTCCCCTGCTCCAGCATGTGGTCCCACCCACGGGAGATAGTCCTCCATGAACTTCTCCAACGTGGGTCCTTCCCATGGGCTGCAGTTCTTCACGAACTACTCCAGCATAAGTGCTTTCCATGGGGTCACAAGTCCTGCCAGCAAGCCTGCTCCAGCATGCACTCCTCTCTCCACAGGTCCACAGGTCCTGACAAGAGCCTGCTCCAGTGTGGGCTCTCCGTGGGGTCACAGCTTCCTTCAGAGAACATCCACCTGCTCTGGCATGGGGTCCTCCATGGACTGCAGGTGGATATCTGCTCCACTGTGGACCTCCATGAGCTGCAGGGGGACAACCTGTGTCTCTGTGGTCTTCACCATAGCCTGCAGGGGAATATCTGCTCCAGCACCTGGAGCACCTCCTCCTCCTCCTTCTTCACTGACCTTGGTGTCTGCAGGGCTGTTTCTCTCACATAGTCTCACTCCTCTCTCCCAGATGCTATTGCACAGTGGTTTTTTACCCTTTCTTAAATATATTCTCACAGAGGTGCCATCAGTGACACTGATGGGCTCAACTTTGGCCAGTGGCGGGTCTATCTTGGAGGTGTCTGGAACTTGCTCTGTTCAACATGGAGGCAGCATCTGGCATCTTCTCACAGAATCACAGAAGCCACCCCTGCAGTCCCCACCCATTCCCGCTACCAAAACCTTGCCATGTAAACCCAATATAGGGAGCAGTCTTAAATGTGGGTACCCATCACTTTGAATATTACTGCTTAGCCCACGTGGCTACCATTTTAAGAACTGCAGTGCATTCCTTGACCATTATTTTGAGCAGAAATCCACCAAGTTCACATGAGCTAAATTCAAAGACATTTAGTCCCAATCCATAGGACAAGACTGTAGTCTCATGAGTGCAAAGTCACCACATTCATGGAAGCGCATGTGCCACAGTGGTTCGTGTCAGCAAGAGATAAGAGTATCCGCCTTTTGACACACCCTTTGGTAAATCCTTGCTAGGATAAACACATTCCCACAAGTTACAGACTATTAATTACTTCCCGTTTATCTGCCATAACTATTTTATATTTATTTACTTTCATATTCTTTTTTTTTTCATACATGAAGAAGCGAGACTTGTGTACCCTCTCAGTTTTACAGTTAGATCTGGTTTCTGTAACACTGCATGTAGTACACTGGAGGAATTGCAAAAACTTAATTTACAGTAAAAAACTGCTGAGGGCTTGGTAAATAAAATATAAACAGGAATAGAATGAACAATACTGTAGATATAATTTATTTTATTGATTTTGTTTTGGTATTGATTTTGTCTTATGTTTCCTCCTCTTCTGAGGCTCTGCCTCCACAAATAAGCTTTTCTTTGTGACACATGTTTATATTGATAGCATAACATGGTGTGCAATACAAAAAAAGTCTGTGAGGAAAGTGGCAAGCTTTAACATCTGGATATGGAGACAGTTATGTGACACTGCCTATCTAAGGAAGATTATTTCATGTTATATAGTATGTCTGTCAGATACACTAGAACAGAAAATTATTAACAGTTTTCACATTTATACTTCTGTGTTTAGGATCTGGAGGTAGTGACTCAGGGAACTAAGGTGACAATTTCCAGAACTATTTTTCCTAGCTGTGATGTGTTTCATAAAGATATTGCAGAGTTTTGTACACATGTTTCTCCCACAGCTGTAGTGAGATAACAACTTTTGAAATGAAAACTTTAAATGCAATAAAATTAGACCAATACAATAAATACAATACCAGTACAATAACCTGCAGAGCTGTGAGCTCATTCATAGGTTTCCTACGAAATAATATAAACTCACCAGAGCAAGCCACACTGTTTTATGTGGCTAGCTATACTACCAGTAAAACAGAAATACGTACTCTGATATTAACTTGTAGGTGTCATCTGTAGTCCGACTTGTAATATACCTATGAGTATATTTAGATAAACATAAACTCATGCATTGACTCTAGCCTAGAAGCCATAAGTTCACGCTACTTTTCTGCTTGGCATGCACAGACTAAATTTCTATCCATCATCACCTGCCTTTGTAGTCATATTTCATGTAGAAGCAGCGATTCTCTGTTTCTAGACTGTTGTTTGACAGGTCTCTACCCAAGACACAATTCCTTAGTTTATGCTTCTAGCACAGATCTCAAGGATTTCTTAGACAATGGACACTTTTAGTTTAGCATGGTAATAATATCTTAGATGTGTTAGGTTTAATAATAATAATCACATTTTCAACCACATTGAGAAAAAAGTAATTTCACTACCAAGCACTACAAAGCATGTCTTTGTTATCAAGTGCTATAATCTTATTTTCCTTTATTCTAATAATATTTGTATTTGTATTTATCTGAAAACAAGGTGATGTTTTTTTCCCATTCTTGCAGGAATTTAATATCTGAGAGGCATCTTAGATTATGTTTTAAAGAAAAACCTGTACTACTGGAGGATGACAATTTACCACACTAGTAGCTCTAGCCAGCTTTTCTTATCCTGAAATTAAAGGAAGATACTTTTTCAACTTTCAGTTATAACTCTATTTTAAAACACTTATTACAAAGTTCTCATATCTAATCCTGTAAAATACAACTTTCTGAGGTGTTCATGGTCTAACAGACAGAAATTATTCACTTTAAGTATTGCTTCATTTGTAATGCTGAACAATGCTGTGTTCTATTCTTGTTTGGAGAATGCCAGCTAGATAATGTGAAGATATTGTTGATATGCACAGTATAAAACTTTTGTGTTCCATGAACCAAATTTTCTCTTAGTATGCACTTCAACCCTGAAAATCCTGTAGTAATAGACACAAATTTCTTAATTAACAGTTTCGTGATTCTTAGTTCTAACATTCTTTCTCAGATAACTAGTTGAAAAGGGTATGTTATTGTGGTTGTGAAAGACCATACATATTTCATTGTGTTCTCTCTTATAATACTGATTGCCTAGGTTTGTGTCTTAAAGAAATCCTGAATCTTCTTTAAGGAGAATATATACCTTATTTCCTAAAGTTGTCATTTATGTTTAAGGAAAGATTTATTCTCTGAAGCAAGTGTTCTGCAACAGTAAGGCAAGGCAATTAATTTTAAGTATTTAAATAATCAGCTGGCAGGTAGGCAGGCAGTTCTTTTTCAGCGGGAACTTGATTCTAGAAACTGTCAAGTTTAAGGTCGTCTTTGTAGTCCTAACAGTAATTTCCTGTTCCCACAAAGCAAGAATACAAATCCTAAAGCAATGCATATAACATGCATTTTGTATTGTACTTTATTAGTTTCAGACAGTTATTAAATAGATGCAGCCTAATGCTTCTTTCAGGTAACTGAAAATGTTAAGCTTTCTTTCAGGTGCTTATTACAAAATTGCTGTGGGTGATTGTTCTGTATTAGTAATCAAATGTTTTGATGAGGTTGATTATCAGCTGATCTTTTATAAAAGGAAATCATGTCAATTTTCAGGAAGATGCTTTGGGAAAAAAACCAGACAGTTCTTTCATTTTGCAGTTGAATTCTGCTCATTCATCACTAAAATACACATTGGGTTCCTTCCATAAATAATTTTTTATTAGTAGGAAAATTTTCAAAACACTGTTAACTTCTTGGAAAACCTAAAGGTATTTAAGGGTCAAAGTCACACTTAGAACAGCAGTAATATGCATACATGAGTGTACTTGTAAATTTAGCACTGTCAGCTTTCATTTCAGCTTGTAAAAAGAAAACTGAAGTCTGCAGGAGGCAGACGTGAAAAAGAAACAGTTATTTTATCTTTACAGATGAAAGCAATAACAGCATAGTATTAACTCTTCTAAGGTTTGGTTAATTATTCTCTGTTCTTGGAAATGTTTCAATGATTTACTCTTTAGCTTTACTATTACAAGGACTTGATATATATGGCATTAACTCATTTTCCATGGCAGTTAATTCCATGAGGTCAGTACCTGCAACTGACTTAGTGGAAGAGGCAGTAAACATATAGATTAACCTAAGCAAGTAAAGGAATTTCCTTCGCTTTTTGCATTTCTGTTGTACCAGATTGTAAAGTGCAACTGAAGATTAAGTAAATTTAGCTCTTAAGCATAGCCATTTGCATAAAACATCTAGTCATGATGGTGTATACTTTGAACTGTTTATCCATTTGCTTAATTGAAAGAAAAAATTGCTTCAATATAAACTAGCATTCTTCATATCTTGAGTCCTAGGATCTAATACGATGAAGTCACTTAGAGAAAGAGTAGGTTTCAGATGAGGCCAATAGTTTAGTGCTTGAAACAGAAGTTTATGGATGTGCAGAAGTTGCAGTGAGCTGTTTTACACAGCTGTATTGCTCAAAAATAGTATAGCTTTTGCTTGATGATGAGTAAAAATAACGTGAAAAAAGATGGGGGTTTTTTGGGGGGTATGTTTTATGTACTTGTCAGTGCTAAATTCAAGGATTTGGAGAACTGCAAGGCATAGAAAATCCAAGTACTCAAGACTATAAAAAGTGGAGAATCAAACCTTTCATAGGTTTCTGATGTAGGTCTAATATTTAAAATGAATCCTCAGGCAACTTTTACTGTTATCATTATATAGTAGCTTTTGAAAAGGATAATCTAATTTTTCTGTCCACAATTTTGCATCTAACAAGCAGTCACCCAAGTACATGATTGACAGAGCAATCTCAAATGTTATCCACTCATCCTTACGAAGTGTTAATACCAGACATGTATCTGACTAAGGCCATCATGAAATTTCCTATGCAACATGGATAAAGAAATGGAGCAGTCAGGCAAGGAATAACTGAAAATGGCCCAGTAAAACTACTTCAATAACTATATAAACAGCATATTAGGAGGTGAAAAGTTTGGGGGTTTTAGGGTCTCTAGCTTAAAAACATCAACCGGCTCAGGTTAATGTGTGTGTGTCTGTAAAAACTACATTTCCAGTTTTGACTGTAAAATGTTGGGTTTAGTGATTTCCTGTAGTAGCAAGTCTCACTTCATGTTTGGTAGATTATTCAGTACTGACTCAGGAAGAAATATCAAGCATCATGTATCATTGTACCCTCAATTCCTCTTAAGAGACAAAAAAGGGTAGTGTTAAAATTGGCAGTGTAGTATAGCTATCTAAGACTTTTTTCCATGTACAAGGTAAAGGGACAAGATTTGGGGACTGGATATCAATAGAAATTGGGAGGTTTCATTGTGTACATGCTTAAAAAGAGATTCACAGCTTCAGAAACAAGAAGGAAAGTAAATATGAGTTTCTATAGGTGTTGTTTGACCGACTTTTACCCCAGTACCCTTCTTCCTCCCAAAATCATAAACTGCAAGATAGGTTTTGTGCATTGTATCTATCACAAGCATAAAGTTATTCTCTGGAAGTGATTAATAATATTTGGACCAATGCCAGTCAGAAGGAATGTTGTTCTCCATCCCCTGCCATGTAGAAGACAGGCATTTGTGCTTCCACTTTGTAAGGCTGCTTGTTACCCATGTGCAACTCAGAAAAACCTCTTGGATACAGCAGTGACAGTTTAATTTAGGCATTGTTCTTATCAACGCTTTTGCAGATGCTGTAGGCAATAAGCCATATGAGTCACTTATAGAGCTTTCCAAATGACTTTCCATGTCTCAGTGATGAGAATGAAAGCATTCTTCATGGCACCTCCAAAGCCCTTTGCCGAGACAAGTACAGTTTGTTTTTAAAGCAGACCTACAATGTTGCTACTTATAAAACTCAAAAAAGTTCTAGAGGACTCAGAGTAATTTGCTTCCCACCGCAGTCTGATGGATGAATGATAAAGATCGGATCTGATCTTTACTGCTTAGATAAGAAAATTTCAAATCTGTGCCAATGGACAGTTTCAGGGAAAAGCAATGAACAGAACTGGATCACTCCTCATGTTGCTGTTTGGATTTTACTGTGTAAGAGCCTGAAAAATAAACATGAGGAAATCCTCACTATTTCCTGCTCACTGGAATTTCCTTGAGTTAGCTATTTCCATGCCTTTTTGCTGTAACAGCTTTCAGTGTTACCCACTAGCAATTCTTCAGAAAAGGAGGATGTCTCTGCACAACCTGACATTAGTGCTCGCCTCCATTCTTCTGCCCCGTCTCACCTCCAGCCTTCTCTGAGCTACTGCAGAAGGGCAGCTGAGAATTGATAACTCCATAAATTGTAGAGGGAACAGAAAACGATAGGAAGAAGTCTGTCACATCTATTCTTTGACTTCTGTCTGATCTAAGCAGTTTCATTGGGAGGTCTCATTTTGAACAGCAAATTACAAGTGAAGGATGCAATTTCATACAGTTTGAGGAAAGTTAGTACAATGCTGGGTCTCATTTTAGAAATGGATCAATTGTGTCTGTGAAAGTCTTACATTCTAGACAGAAGGGGAGTATTTTGAACACCACATAAAGATCTGTGTACTTCTCTGACACATGCAGAAAAATGGAAAGGTAGAAAAAAGGAAACCTGACAGCAAAAAACCGACTAGTGTAACCAAAGAGGAACAGTTCAAAGAAGGTAATTGTTTGAAGTGTTAGAAATGATTATAGCAATTTAAAGGTATGTTTACAGCTAGACAACTCTCATATGAGCCCTAGGGTGGTAGTAATGCAAAAAGAGTTATCAGCACCACCACAGAGTTCAGACGGGATGACTGCTTTGACCTAGGGGTATTTACTCAAGATCAAATTTGCTAGCCTGTATCAGTGGATCACAGTGCAAATACAAAATTATTGGGAGGATATACAACCATCCATGAGAGAAGTAATTCAAGATTTAAAATATCAAGACAAAAGTAATAATTTCTTTGACTATAATTAGTTTGTTCATTAATTCATTGAGACTTTTTCCCTGTGACCTTTAGAAAGCACCATAGAAGTCTTTCTTTACAGAAAGATAAGTTTTTAATTTGAAAGTACTGTTGCTTTGAGCTTTTAAAGTTGCATTAGACGAAAGACCGGAAAATCAGACTCTATGACATTTAGGTCTTTTATATTTTGACTTTTGACTTGTCAGCTTCTTTATTTTTTCATTATACCTTTGTCCGAACTTTTTGCATATATAGGAAATGTCAAGAACAACAGCTTTTTCCTGGATTCTTTATAATTTGGAATCTCCTCTTCTTTTTGAAACCTGAAATGGAAAATATATTTGAGAGATATATTAGTCCATGGGTTTCACTCCCTTAAAGCAGAACATGTAGTTCTAGAAATGGGCAAATACCTTACTCTATTTAAAATGAATGAACATTTTTTCTTTTTCCAAATAGTTAAAGAGAGGAGAGGATCTGATGACTATATATGGAAAAGCAAGATCTACCTGGTTTTCAAGTTCAACCATCTAGAATTCTAGAAAATAGATGGAGAATTAAAGAAACATCAGCTAGTTTTTTTTAGACAATATTACTAGCCACATATTAAACTGAGAATTCAGGAGATTATATTGGAACTCTGAATCCATCTATAGGACAAAATAAAGAAAAAAACCTGCCATTTATTTGCAGCCTGTCTGGTTGGTCATAAGAGTTAAATAATGATCAAGGTGTCTCTTCAAATTAAGTTAGGTACTCTAAAAGCAATACTAAACTTTCAGTGATGTCTCTCAATATTTTCCCCCTTTATTCCTCTCAGAGTCAAACCACGTTACAGTTTAATCTGAATGCCTGCCCAAAGCGATACTATGTGCAGTTCACCCATCGGAGAGTTTCTGATGGAAAAAATAATCAATGGATTGAAAAGCAGTAGTATACTTTTTTCCACCCATAACTTCCAAGGATTCAAATACTTCTGTATCATTGTATTTCCATTACTCTGCAGAGCTATTTTTTCTGCTATCACAATCACTCTGTAGATGTCTTCTGAAAAATACAAGTGTAACTCTGCTATGTATCAGAATGCATCTTCCACTTGAAAACCTGATTCATCATCCTTGGCAAGAAAAAATAAAAAGGAAAGGGTGAAGATTGTAATTATATTTCATTTCAGCCTTTCCCCAAGGCATACAAAAGGCTTCAGAAGATTTTTAAGGTCTGTATGGAGCAGAACATGTGTAAAATCTCAGCCAGTGTCACAGACCTTCCCCAAATACATTTGTGTCTATCTTAAAAAAAAAAGGGGGACATATAAATAAATAAATAAATAAAAGTCAATATAAGGTGATATTTAGGAATTTGTAAATTTCAGAGACAATAGCTGATGGCTTTTTTATTATAGAGACACTGAAGTCAATTATATGGAGACTGACTATTCATTACTTCAAATAATTCTGGTGAAAATTCTGTGGAAGGACAAGCATATAGTTAAGCTACAGCTGGGACTGCTACCTTGAGTGCCCAGCACTGGCATTTAGAGACACAGCTACTCAGCACCTTGCTGCCCCTGATTTATCCAGAGCCTTTCAAATTCCACTTCTTTCAAAGGCTGAATTCACTTAGATTTTTCTAGACTCAGAAGTTAACTCCACAGTTCCTTTTATTCAGGGTGACACAATACATCAGTAAATTAAATTCTCTACTCAGGTGATAGGTAGCACACAGTGGGATCTCACCTTGTAGCAGTTTGAGTCCACAGTCTCAAATTAGGATTCATCTTTGTACTCTTTGCATTCTATAATCCTTATAGGTATATGTCCTATGTTCTCTTATTAAGTGGCATCTCTTATTGTGCATTACAAATTAGGTAATCATGTTATTCTTTTGCTAAATGGACATGTAAGCCCTAATCATGGACTGCAATCCATTTAGTGCATGGTGTGTGCCTTGCGATGCCATGTTTAAAAAATTGGTGCTCTACATGCATATAATACAGGACTTCTGTAAACATTCGTCAATCTTGTGATATACTACCAGGCATCTTGCTCATCATTTTAGCATAAAATGCTTGTTAGTTGCACCCTACAGCTTTCTGTGATTTCAATTGCTTGCATGGCTACAGTACTTAAATTTCATGTTCCAGGGATGTGAAGTATCATTTCTGCCTATAGTTGAGATAATCTTGAATGGTATAAAACTTATGATTCAGACAATTCATTTTATTGTTTGAAATGTGTTTGATATCAGTCTAGCTGAAATTTTAAATTAACTCCTTTCTCAGGGAACAGTATGACTTTTGTGCAACATAAAAACAGTGTGAAGGAACATAAATGAAATGTCTTCGTATAATTAGCTTTATATCAAAAAGTTAATATAATTTTAGTAACCACTTAAAATAAAAGCAAAGTCTGATTTAGAATACAGCAGCAGAATATTTTATTTGACTCCAAACTCCTTTTTTTTAAATTATTATTAGTTTGCAAATAAATTCAGAAGTCTAACTTTAGTTTTCTGTTCAACTGATCTTTTTAGCAGACAGTCAATCCAAAAGGAAGTTTTGCACTGTCAAGCTCTCTTTTGGCAGCCCACATTCTTAACATTTGCTGCTGACAATTGTTGGCAAGAAGCATTTAGATTAGTAATATGAAATAAATATTTCTTTTCCTTATCACTCTCAGCAACAGCAAAATAACTATTTAGCACTCTCTCTGGAGATTTCCACATCTCAAATAATTTTGATAATAAAACCCATAGCCCTTGCCAAGCATGCATAGGTCACATATATTGGAGAACTGAACATGTGTTGTTAACAAGAAAAAAGAATGAACTAATACATGAGGAAACTTTGGTTATTATCAAACATACACCTTCATGCTCATCAGAAACTCCAGTTCATAATCTGTTCCACTGCTTCTACTATCTCTTCTTGCCTTTCCAGGAAACATATTATTCTAACATGGTTCTGTTTTACAATATTTAGAAATGGGACAAAATAGATGATGGCACTGTTTAGACTCGTTTTTAATCTTGGCAATTGACATCCTAACAATACATACAACACAACTGCTGATTCTTAGGTGTTAGATGTGTAGGTACTTTATGGTGAATAGAGTAAAATGTAATAATACATGAATTGACAGAAGATTAATAAAGTCCCAAAACTTTAGAATAACAATTTCATTTGTTTCAATAACCTCCAACATTGAAATTCTGAAATGTTTTAATTTTTTAAAGTTTTTTCAAACTTGCAGTAACTGAGAACTAACGTTCTTTAAGGAAAAGTACTATGAAATCTCTATTGACTTAAACATAAAAATATTAATCCCTTCTCCTGGTGACTATTAATTGTAGCAGACTATTTGATGTCCCTTGCTTTAAACTCCAGTGTTTTTTGTCTGTTTGTGCTGTACAAGGTTTCATAAAAAATATTCAGCTTGTTGATTTTTTTTGTTTTATTTTTCAGATAGATTTACAAACATTTAGTATCAGTCTGTTGTTTTGCTAGTTGTCAGTAATATATCCGTGTCAGCTGTATCCATAAAAAAATGGTTTCACAAGTGTCTTTATAAATCCCTCATATTCTGTCATAAAAAGGCAGTTCTGGCAATACATTTTGTGAGATTGGAGAAAACTGTACTGCTCCAAGCATTGCAGCTCTTGTTCTTCCACCATCATAATCCATGTATTTCCTATTGCTGATAGCAGTTTCATTGGTGTGTTGCTCAATTCCTTATTGGCTCAAAAATAACTCTACTAGAAAAATCCTATTTGCATTGTCATTAAAATAAACTCTTTACCTCTTTACTTACTAATGAAAATACTACAGCACCCTCCAAGGGAATCTAGAATTTTCTTTTAGAAATCCTATAATTTGCATATTCTATTTTTGTAATTTGCCACTTATTTTTAATATTCAAAGAATCTACTGACATTAGTTAAATTATCTTTAAATGAAAAGACGTATTCTTTATCAAAACTGTCTGCTCCGTGGTTTGGCTTTGCTTTCTAAGTCTTAAACAGTGTTTGCCTTGTTCTTCTTTGAAAATATAATTCACTCCTTAGAAAAAGTGTTGGTTAGAGCATATCCTATCTTGTACCTCTCTTACCTTACTGAGTGCATGGATTCTTCTGTGTGCAGAATGTTGTCCTGTACATTCATTTTTCCTAGAGCTTTACTATGTGCACTTATTTCTTTAAAAATAGTTTTTAACCCTTTTAATACATTTTACTTTGAAAAAGTGGAGTCTCTCCGTTTTAAGATACCAGAAGATTTATGTATGTGAATTGTGCCATTCAAATCTGTATACAATGATGACAATATCAAGTGACTGACTCTTCTCTGATTGATCAAAAAACTTCATGAAAATGCACTATGAACATTTTACACCTTTTTTTGTTATCATCACTTTCATGCCTTTGCTTGTTTAGGATACAGTATTCAAATTGATTACGAAAATGAAAAGACTATCTCCTATAAAGCACTGATAAATTTTTTACATTTTCTTAGGGAGGGAGAAGAAACTTGTCTCAGTCTTCTTGCATCTCTCTGCAGACAAATGTTAGTACATGAAAAGTTAATCCATCTGTTCCTACTTCCTTGAAGAGCTACTTAATTTCTGTAATGTTAAAAAGATGGCTGTTTAGTTCTCTCTCAATAATCAGCAGAATGAAGGCAATTAAATTCCTCCAGAAAGCCCTAATATAACAGTTTATTTTTTTCAGACTGAGATTTTGACTGGTTTGGTTTCCCACCTCCTCAATTGTTCATTCACAGATCAAATATCAACTAATGGCAGGGACCTATTACAAATTGGAGGTAGTTATAATTTGTCATATATCTTATTTTTTTAATAAGCCTTTTAAATAGATCTTCAGTTAAGTACTATAATGAGATTTGGATTTATCTATTTAATCTTGGGTAAAAAAAAAAAAACAAACAAAAATAAGAGTGTCACAGTCATAACTGCAAAAATAAAGAATTTCTGTTTCCATTTGGACAGTTCTCCATTTAAGACAGCTTTCTAAGAAATATTTTCCGATGTGTTATCTATATCAAGTTATAATAGTAGTAAATAGCTATTTCTGGTAACAGTCAGCTAGCTTTTCTAGTTGCAATAGCATTTTGGCATTTGCAAATATCTTCATCTGGTAACCTGATTTCAGAGGATGAATACATAAATTAAGGATTAAACAGCATGCTTAGATTCTGGATCTATGCTTTATATCTCCTACTAGACTGAAGATGCAATTCTTTCCAGTTTTTGCTACTGTTCCCTCTTTAAGGCTGCTGAACAATATTTTTCATTTCATGTCATGATTTTCAGTAGTTTTTAACTTCCCCATAAATTGATGTTGGACTGCAGCTTCTCAAACTTGTTATCAGAGAAATGTACGTATAGCTTGAAGAAAATCCATACATCTGGTTTTGATTCTTCAAAGAGAAAAGGATGTGTTTAATGAGTGAAGAATGTATTAGAGAGTTCAGTTAAAGTATAATCCTGTAAGATATTGCTGAGTGCACTTCTGCAATGCTAATTATGGTAGTTGGGTCCATTTACATAGGTGGTTGCTCAGGGTTTGTTCCCACAACTGGATTGTAAAATCCAGAATATTGATGTCATAGTGCAGTAAATAAATTATGTACTAACATTATTTACTCTAATATAAAATATAATATGATGTCCATTTGAGGTAGAGCCCCACACATAGAGGATTTTCTCAAGTTAAAAATCAGGCCTCCTCTGGGATTGCGTGAACCAAAGACAGAATCATCTGCAGTTCTGCTAAAGGCAGAAGGTTTCCCAGGGTACACACACAACTCCTGCCAGCTGCTGCTGTGGGTGTTTGAAGCCCTGCAGTGGAAGGTGTGTAGAAGTATCTATTCACAGACAGTACTGTGCATGTACAGCAGTTATGAAAACTTTCATTGTCTGTAACTCAAGAGTGGTGGACAGAATAGCTCAAGGTTCAGCATGTTTGGATTTGTTTCCTTCTATGAAGTAAAGAAGCTATGTTTGCAACTGGTCTCCTTCAGCTTTTTAGTGACAAAAGGCCATATAAAACTGTAGACAAAAATAACATTTAAAAGTGCTTTATTTTCTTTTAACACAGCCTTTTCAGATTCTCTTCAGTTTCTCATGCTTTTCTGATTTAATATGATTTTCATCTCTCTGTAGCAATAATTTCTTGCTGAAGGATTAGCAGAGGGAAAAAATCCAAGGCAAGAGTGGCATGGATTACAAAATCTGTCTCTAACACTCCACGGCTGCTCTCAATTAGGAAAAAAACCTGTTAATGTACTAATAAGAACAGAAGATGGGACAACATTATGATTTCATTTTAATGGCTCATTTATGTTTGTTTCTCTTTAGCTGTTCATGTTGAGGTACATGGTTTATGAAATGCTTTTCAAAGTAGGAGCTTGTGATTAACGGTTGGACTTGATGATCTTAAAGGCCTCTTCCACCCTAAACAATTCTATGATTCTATGATTCTGTGCTGTGATTAGTACCAGATATCACTTTTTTTTAAGAATTAAGAAAGAGCTTATAGTGGAGAAGAGCAGGTGCCCAGATTAGACTTGCTTCTGGTTAAGAATGAGGAGAACTGGCCAGAGCAGCCAGAAAACCAGTAAGGCTTATTGCTTGTCTATACCACTCCATATTGAGAGCAAAAATAAAGCTTGAGTATTTGATAAAATGTAGGAAATCTTAGGCTTTGTAGGAAAGAAGTGGAAAAGTTAGAAACCCACCTAGGGAATAACATATTCTAAAAAATAAAAATTAAAATAATGTTAAAAAAAGGCTGGAATATTTTTAAGCAAGAGTTTGTTTTGACCCAATACAAAGAAAGGCCTTGGCATTCTTAATAGGAAAGACATTGTTCAGATATGGTGGTGTGAGTGGGTAGTTAGGACAGTTAGCAAAAAATTAGTTTCTGTCTCTCACATACTTTTAAACATGTTTTAGTGGCAGTTTGGCACCATTGTGTGTTAATGAAGATAATCAATACAATCTGTACTTCAAGATGATTATGACAGTTAATTCATGAATAAGTAAATTATCTGATGTGCAACAAGGAAGGAGCAGGTTTTGGAGCTGGCACCGAGTAAAATATTTCATTTCTCCTGTCATTTGTTTTTATGATTGCCTTTTTTTTTTTCTCTACCACACAGGAGACTTTGTGTGATTTCTACTGGAATTAACTTAGATTGTTTAGTGAACTTATTTAGGTCATAATTGATTTATTTTAACTCCTTATTTTAACCCTTCTTTATAACAACTCCAGTAATTTTATTGTCACCCTTTAGAAGGATGAATCTAAAAAGCCTAAAGGTGAACAGAGAAATAAATAATTAGAAGTTCACTAAGTAGTTACAGTCTCTTCATCTTTTATGATAGGAAGAGCAAGCCCAGTTCGGCTTCTGGCAAGACTAAACACCATGAAACATTAAATGTTATTTGTGTGAGTGAGTGCTAGCATCCAAAACTCTTGATGATCATCACACTGATCAAGAAACCTAACCATGATGTGGTCAAGTGGCCACAGAGTCACCAATTAAATTTAGACTCTATATGTCCTTGATTTCACTAATTTTTAGAGCTGCTTTGTACACTTCACTGAGCTAATTAAATTGATTTTTAAACTAGTCAGTTTGAACTACCTTATACTGCTTTGTGCATACTCTTAAATGAGCAACTTTAACTTGAATTATGTTGGATTAATTTCTCTCAGCAAGTTACCAAGCTAAACAAATATTTTATTTTAAAGGGAAGAAATACATATTTGCACACACAAGTTTGTACCAGCTGAAGAGGAATGATTCTAAGAGTTTTTTTGTTTGTGTAAGTTCATTTTCTCTATCTCCATGTCACTTAGTTTAGTATTAAGCAGATC
Source organism: Theristicus caerulescens (assembly GCA_020745775.1). Classification (NCBI taxonomy): domain Eukaryota; kingdom Metazoa; phylum Chordata; class Aves; order Pelecaniformes; family Threskiornithidae; genus Theristicus; species Theristicus caerulescens. Next base: position 118,862,901 of record CM036559.1, on the reverse strand, counting down.
TTTTTATAGTCCACCTATATTTCCAGTAACTCCAACAACAAAAAATTGTGGTCTCAGAGGAAGTTTGTGTTTGAACAGCTGTATTTATTGTTAAAATTGAAAAATAAGACCAGCAATATTGATGTATTTCATGGACAGATTTCTACCTTGCAAACAAGGTGGAAAATAACAATAGTATTTGAATCTTAATGTCAACTCGGGTTTATAGCTGTCATGGAGCATACCCAGAGAGTGATAAACATGTCCAGTGACTTTCTATGATGGACTGTCTTTTGTAGAAAGAAGAAAGCTGAATCACATCATCTATTTAACTCATTCTGTCTCACTCATTTTTAAAAAGGCTAAACAGGTAGACAGAGGAATTTACTTAGCTGAAAATCATGACTGCACAGTTGAACCTCTATTAAAGGTACATAACATTCAAAGTCAAATAATTGTCTTTTAAGTACCTTCTTTTATAGTGACATATTTCTTGTTTTCTTGCTTCTTATGCTTGTGTTTTCATACCAAAGCCTTCCTGAATTACCTACTCTTTACTTTTTAATTCTATATGCCAAAGCACTGATGTACTGCTAAGTACTCAAATATATTCTTTATCTCTAGGCTGGTCTTAATCTTTCCAATATTTTAAGTTTACGTACCTATGCAACAAGTTTGTCTGTAAAAAAGTAAAATATATGAGTAACTTGACACACAGAAAAAGAAATATTTTTACTTGCATGTAATACTAGCTGCTTTTTAGTAAACAAACAAATAATTTTTACTGTTCTGGATCTTTTCCTCAAATTAGTGTGTAGAATATGTTATCTTAAATACCAATACCACTTTTTAGTACATTAATTCTTTTTTTAAAAGACCATGCAACAACTTCCAGAAAGTGTTTGTATCATAGAATTTTGAGAAATTAAAAGTAATCTGTTTCACTTTAAAAATGATATTTAAGTGTCAAAACTATTCTTGGTATACCACACAAAAAAAACCATCAATAGCTGTATTTTCTATAAAAGCCCTCTGATTTTGGAAAAAAAAAAACAAACACACACAACCAACAGTTTTGATATCTTTACTGTTTACGTAAAAATGGTAAAAGTAATAATACCAAAAATTTTACTTTTCTAACTCTGTGGAACAAAATATGTTTATAAAGATCATATTACATGGACATCTGGACATCAAACTGAAATGTTTAGGTTTGGTAAAAGTCTTGCCAAGTTAAATTTGTCAGGGTGTAAGACAATAATGTAAGGTTTAAATTAATGTATATATATACATCTGTATGTACATGTGTGTACAAATGTTCACTTCTGTAACTGACTTAGAGAGGCTCTGAAGCATTTTCTTTAGTCTTCTAGCTTACTCAGACCCAGCCAACTGGTACTATTGTAACTGGACATAGTGATGCATGCCTCAGCCAGAAACCTGGGCTTAATGGCTATTGCATTGGGAAAGCTGAAGGGAAAAATGACAGTGAAGGGTGGAAGAACCATGGTGTTTTCTCTTCATGAGGAGTAGGGACATGCAGAGGAATGTAATGAACATTGCAATGCCTGTAGGAGAGAGAGCCTGGTGTTAAAAATCTCTGGTGGTCTCTGGATTTTATTCGTTTATTCTCACCTGATTTTAAACTACTGTATAAACCAAGCTGTAAAAAATGGCACATCAGGCATTTGTAATAATTGTGACACTACATTGTACATCTGAAATACTGTGTTTACATTTCCTGTTGCATTGTCAGAAGAACTACACCTTATAATTGTATGAACAATGAAAATGCCTCTTTTTGTTTGATGGACAAAGGTTAAAAAAGGGCATTATTGTTTTTATAAATATTGTTCAAAATGAAAATTGATTTTGTCAGCTTGGAAGCTGTTGTTGCCATTAGCTGTTTGGAGTTGCTGTTAGTGGGCAGTAGCCAAGGGAAACTGGCTGAAGCAACAGCAGTAAATGGTGTGCTGGAGAGAATTTTCAGGTCTGTCCTTGATCATCTGCGAGAGAGACTCTGATAAAAATACCCATAGAAAGGACATGTGACTGTTTTATTTTTCTTTTTTCATTTCTTTCTGTCTTTTTGGATTGTATCTCTTCCTGGAGACTCTGAAAGTGATGGGGAATGATAGAAATCTAGCGTTCACAAAGGAAAAAAAGATTTCTCCTAATTTTATGTTTTCTTTGAGGAAGGAAAAAAAGCAGAGATACTAAACAGTGAGACAACTTGTACTGCATTACCTTTCTAGTATATTATATGCAAATAGGCAAGGGCAAAGATTGGCCTGTAGAGGCCAACGAACAAGGACAGCTGAGGGTAAGACGTGCTACAGCAGTGTATATAGGAATGGGAGACACAGCAGATTTATTTTTGGATTTGTAGCTGCTATCCTGTAATATTTAATCTGCTTGTGCTATGAAAACAGAAGTTATTTGGGGGCACAATGCCATGATCTGTCTTTAATCGTTCACCTTGGTCATTGACGGTGGCATACAATTTACATTGTAAAAGAACAGCTGAGGAAAATTGGTAAATTAAAATAAAAAAGAATGAAAGTAAAACAGCTAATTCAAATCTGAAGGTTACAAATAAGAAAAGGTAACAGAGGTTCTCCTCTGGTCTTTTGATTACTTTTACTGCATAATGTCTCCACTTCATTGAATTCAGGTCATAGAGATGTTTTCTTTTCCTTATTGCCCACACCTTTTGCAACAATGAACGTATTGGATGATCCTTCTTAAAACTGGCACGTTTGCTATGTTTAGCGAGTCCTCAAACCATCAGAAGGGTAATTCCTTCCCTCTGTCCCCAGTATAACAGAATAATCAGACTGATTTCTGCTGATACAAAGTGGATGGATGGGAAGGAATGGCCGCCTTCTGCCTCCTCAGGGAAGCTGAGAAGCCAGGCTCATCACCATTTCTCATCAGCTGCTGCCTGCTCTTACTATTATAAACTGTTACCCAACTTCCCCCTCACCCCAATTTGTTTGGAAGCAAAGAATATATAGAGGAAAGTAATCATTTTATTAAATTGATTAATTGTATCATAATTTAATTCCTCACAATATCAGTGCACTATGTCTTTTCTGAAGGTTGAGTTTTCTATGGTTCAGGAAGCATTCTCCGCCCTGTAGCTTATGAAAATAAACTCAAAAGAGATTATAATCTCCACTTTCAGCTGTAATATTTGTATTAACTAGTTTTCTTTTTTTATGTCTGCAAAACAGTTGTAAGCCCTTTAAATGAGTGTAGCCTAGTTTGGTTTCTTAATGTCTGCCTCCTTAGTAAATAAATTGTCAGAAGAGATCTGCACATCTAAGTGTGAAGTTGAAACTGAAATTCTTTTTAATTGTACTTCCACAAGCTAAATTTTCTGAAATACTAATAAGATGTGAATGGAGGTGTGGTAAAACCAATGGCAGTATTTTCAAATTAGAGAATTTTTTTTCCCCTCTGCATGCATTATGAAGTCTTCTTTACTGAAAATTTTAAATAGTGATATAAATGAGATGTTTCCCACCCATTTGGTTTGAACACTCTCCTGTGTTTTAGCTTTGGATTTTCCTTAGCTAGGAGATTAACTTTTATTATATACTTCCAGTGCTGAGTGAAGGATCTACAATTAGAAACTTTCTCTTTCAGTTTACTGGAATTAGGCCAAACTAACACATGATTGCTTACTTGTATAATTAAACTATGAGGGATTATCATATTTCTAATGTCCCTTTGTCCTTGTTTAAGTCTGGTTCAATTTACAAAATCAGTTTAATTTCAAATCAGATTAATTTACTTAATTAAATATCACATTATTTAATTTATTTATTACTTTAATTAATATAAAGCTTTGGCCCTTTAATAGGTAACCTTGTGGGGCCAAGGAGTCCCATAAATACAAATAGAAAGACTGCAGGTAATACACTATTCACACTTAGAAACAATGTTCAAAGCACAGACAATACCTGCCTCTCCATTTTCAGCAGTAATCTACATATTCATATTTAATGATATCCTCATTCTTTAATTTTTAATAATTTTTAAATATTTCAGCATAATGTGAAAAATAGAAAAAAGAAAGAAATTAATGTGCCAGGGATTACTTTCTCTTTCCAGTTGCTCAGATATTTTTATGGTGGGATCTGTCACAATAGTAAGCTCTACAGATATATAATGTTAATTTTTATGGATAAACTAACATAACTAGAACCTAAGGGAACACCCAAGGTAAGAAGAACAGAAAGCATAACATCACATTTAACAAAAGGCATTACCAGTCTATTTTTAAGAGCTTTTTTTACATAACCCTGTGTCCTCTTGGTATCTTCTCTTCCTCTGCTGCTTTGCATGAAACCTCTAGTGAAGAGCAGAAAGGTGACAAGGCGTCCTGAGACAGCATTCATTTTCAGATATAAGTGTCACTCTGTCTATTAGCCATCCTGCTGTTCTTGTTTGGCAGCAGGGGTTAGAAATTGAATTGTAAAACACTTATGATTCCAACTAATTATCAGGGAGGGAAGAGAAGCACATTCAACTCCTACCTCAATTCCGCCTTGGTTCCCTTATAACTGCTAATGGGGACTGTGCTGAGAAGTTTCTGTCTCTTGGAAGGGAATGACTAAACTTTTAATAAAAGAAGGCATCATTCCACATATCTTCCAGAAACACAAAAAATCATCTTAAGTAGGTGCAGTGATGGACCTGATACTTCACTCCCTGTCAAACAAGTGACTGAAAACTCTGTCCTGATAGAGCCTTCTCTGGGTAATTAATAGGATTTCCCAGCACTTGTCCAGCATGTACCAGAACATCCAGTAGCCCCAGGCTTATATTTAACTGGCTGATTTTTGCCTGAATTCTGCCACTAGCAGAATTTCAGCCCACTTATCAGCAAAAGGTGCATAGTTCCTTCATTAGTTTTGTTGCATTTTGCTGAATTGTTGTTCTTAGTTTACATTTTATAGACAACATGAATTTGCCAAAAAATGAAGCATCTTATACAGCAAAGAAAATGCCATGCTGAAAACTTTAAGCTGTGTATCGTTTGTGTTCTTGCTCCTAAATTCTGAATTCTCTGCCTTCATGAATGGCAATGGAGAAAAGAAATAAAAAAGAAATTGTCCTCTGTCATTGAACACAACCCGCAACCAGTTGGAGCTCACAAGCTAAAGAAAAGTGAGAAATTTTTGCAAGACAAGTTCTGCTAGACATGAAAAGAAGATCAATGGAAGTAAGTACTGTCAGTACAATCAAGGACATTGCTCTCTGGAAACCAGTAAGAGGCTCATGACTTTTACTTAAGGAGGATGTCCCCTCCCCAGAAAATTTTTAAGAAATTATTTCAGAAACTATTATTTCAGAAACTATAAGAAACTTCAGAAACTTCTTCAGAAATGAAAACCAATGAATGAGGAAAAAATCAGGAGATATCCTTCCAGTTCTCCTGACAGAACTGTGACAACTTCTTGGTATAATTAGGGAAACGTGGGTACTCGGTAGGGAGTGCTAAAGCTGTTGATCTTCGTGATGGTAAACTCCATTTTAGGATGCCGACAATACAAAAATAATACTAAAATAATACTAAAAACACTTCAGCTACTTGATACAGAATGCAGAAAGGGTAGGAAAAAAATGGGAAACAACTTGGTCTTTGCAGACTTCCATGCAGATCAGTGCCAGTTTATGCAAAATTAATGTTATGCTGATTAGATATGAATGTGTTGTGTAGGCTGGATAATTCCACAGAAATATGCTACTGTTTGGCCTTGATTATATTTGTGTATGAATATCAAATAGCACAGAGGCCTGTTGTTAGTTCATGTAGTACTCTACAGCTGGAGCCTCTGGGCCTGATTCTGAGCTAGCATACATTTCACAGCTTAATTCATGACTGTTGTATTATGACAGCTTACAGAGACAAGCAACTATCCTAATTTTTTTTTTTTCTTTTGGGGCATGTAATGGTAACCTCCAAGGTGATGGTAAACCCAGTATCCTAGCTAAATTCAATTTGCATGTGCACTAAACCAGCCTCTGCACTTTCAGGTTATTATGTTCTTAATTTCTGACCCTAAACTTGTCTATTTTGTCAAGCAAGGAGGAATTCTAACTGCTTCTTGAAAATATTACGTTCCAGTACTTTACTCCAAAGTGCATTAAAGGAAGGGCTGCCATCTTACACAGAAATCTCTGTAAGAAATGAATCTTCAATCAATAAAAGGCTTGCAACCACTATTAGTACACTTTCTTGTGCAACATAAAATTAAATTATCTTCCAAAGAATAAACAAATGAGAAAGTGTCAGCACCACCAGATACTAAGAGTTGTGCCATCTAAGGATTGATCTAAACTCAGAAATGACAGGGTGTCTGGATAGCATGTATGGATGAAAGTTATAGTAGATAATTTATTTGAATGTATAAGGCAACCTGAAATGCTCTAGTTGTGAGCTACTGTGATTCTAAACATTTACTGGAACTTTCCTTTAAAGATCAGGAAGATATCTCCACAGAAAATAATGAAGGCAACGGTAATATGGAGAAGACTATTTGAAAGAGGAAGCCAGGATGCCTGCCCTCCTGCTTTATCACTAATACTGCAGAAGGTTTTACATTATGGTATCCTGGGCTTCAAATTAAATGTCAAATTCAATTTGCCACAGAAAACATGAAGTGTGTGGCTGCCCTTAGAGGGGTAACCTGACAGCACAATTTCATAATTGGTGTCTGCCTTAATACAGAGTTAAAATACAGGAAGAGATGTTATTTGACTGCAGTCATATCTTACTCTTTAAAAATAAACAATCCACCCCCAGATAGCCTAAAACACATTTGGTTGAAATTTGAGCCCTTAGTAAAGTTCACTGGCTTTATTTAAAATCTTTGGAAAAATAATGTTAAATACAGTATGATAACAGATACAAACCTCCCTGATGGGATCATGCCACTAGTTACGTCTTTATGTCTCTGACATTTACCTCATAATAAAATGAGATTTGTGAAAGAAAATGAAGAGGTGCTTATTCCATTTAGAGTACTTTATTTTTTTTCCCTTTCTATTCAGGCAAGCTTGTGTTTTAATAATGAGATTTCTAATCCACTTTAATATCTTACCATTATATCTTAGTGAACTATCTGCCATATAAGTAGTAATAATGAAGTATGTTTAAATATAAAAATGCATCCTTAAGCATCTAGGCACTTTTAGTACTGGTTGTAATTAGAAACTTAAGAAACATGTGCAATTAAATATGCTCATAAAAAAACAGATACATCTCTGTAGCACCAGTCAATTTGTTGCATCATTAGTATTCTTCAGTATGGCAGTTTAAAAATGTATTGCAGTGTTTCAAGTGGAAAATAGCTAAGAACAAAATTATTAACATTTAAACCACCATAACTGTTTCAGAACAACTGTCTGTTTTAAGTATGTTCTCCAAACTAATTTTGTTTTTACAGCTGCACTTTCAAATTCTACATCTTTATCTATAGGTCTAACAGCTAAGTTCCAAAGATAATGTCTTTTTACTGTATATTAAATAAATTCTTTGCTATCCTGAGATGTGACAACTATTAATTGTAATGAGATAGTCTAGTCCAATCATTTAAATAAAACAAAAAATATTTTATTCCTTTTTTCTTATTCATCTGAATAGTTTGAGATTGAATTAGGTATATATTTCTAGAATACAGTCATCATTAAGACTTGTTTCCAAAAGTATCTAAAGTGACTTGTGTCTCTTAAGCTTAAGAAACTCTTATCCTATCTTGAATTGAATATGTAATGCTTTTGACCTGTTTCATTTTTGCGGAGAATCCTCTCATCTGAATACATAAGCAATAAAACCTTTGTGCTTATGCAAAATCCTTGTAAAATGGTGATGTGCCCTTGTCATGGGGTCTGTACGCATAGATCACCTCAACTTGGAGAACACGTGCTTTATTCTTTCTCAAATAACAGTATAAAAATTACAGAAAGACACCTCATATTTGAAAAGCAGAGTAGTGTTTTACTTAGAACAGCTGCCCAGGAGTGGCTGAGTCCCCATCCCTGGAGGTATTTAAAAGACGTGTAGATGTTGCACTTAGGGACATGGTTTAGTGGCAGACTTGGCAGCATTAGATTTACTGTTGGACTTGATGATCTTAAAGGCCTTTTCCTAATGATTCTATGATTCTATGATTAGATGGATCTTTTTAGCTAAACTTTTGTATTTATTTGATTATATATTATGTTAAAATACAATAATTTACTAAAACTGGTCTCATTACCTAAACCTGAGGACTCAAGTAGTGTGAAATCTGCCACAGTGACTAGCACAGGTATTGACCTGGACCTCACGAATGAGATGTCAAGACGAGTTTTCTATATAGTACTGTCATTTTTCTAATTTGTGGGTTGACATTGAGGCGGACTTGCAACATATACGCACTGACAGATCGTTCACATACAACTTTTTACACACAAACCTCTCTTTGTATCTCCCATGCTCTCTATGCATGAAACAGCCTCCTCCACTCACTGCATGTAGCCTACATCCTTTTTGTACAAATGTCCTTCTAACAAGCTGACAGCATCACATAATGCCCATGTGCAGAAGGTAAGCAGGGTATTGAAGGATCTTACTTTTCCTTAACACACTTTTGGGAGCCTGCCCTGCACCTGCTTTATAAAGTGGATAGGATCTCACGCCTTAGGCATAGAAAATTTATTGATCCTTTTCATGTGTAGTATTGAACACCCTGGTGCACAATACACCCTGTTATGCCAGAACTGATTTGTCTGGAAGTGAGCATTGAAATGAACTGAATTTACAGGTCCACAGAGAGGCTGTGGCCACTACTTCAGAGCATGATATACACGCAGTCTGCAGCGGTTTATATTCTTGTAGAGAGCTGAGTGGTGATGCTGTTTTGTGTTATTAAAATGCATAATATCGTTAGTCTGGCAGTTGCATTAAGTGGAAGGCTTAAGCTATGCTTATTTATACTGGCTGATACAATACCAGATGCAAGTGGCAGTCAAGGATATTTATTTAACTGCAGTCGTCTTCGCTCTTGGCACTAGTTGGCTGCTGCAGAAGAGAGGCCAAGATGGGCTGCTCCTCTTATATGTAGGTAGATCTGTTGAGTACAGCTGAGACACAAACCAGCAGCAGTGTCATGCTGGTCCTATCGTTGTCCTTAATCCCCCTGCTTGGCAGAGAAAAGACAATTTCCAGATGTGATTACTCTGGCACATCTTATGATCTCTCAGAGGAATTTGGAAATAAATAAGTGGACCTGAAAAGACTAGCATAAGAATATACCTTTTTTTCCTGCAATTTTTGGTTACAAATAAATCAAGTTTAATACAAATAATGCAGATTGAGGGCAGGCCATTAACATGACCCACAATTCTATAGCTTTTTCTCCCTGAACTTCTCAAGTTCTCTGAGGGCATCTTTAGGACTTAATAAAAGTGCTTGAATATATTTCCTGAATAATTAAAGCAAAATATTGAGGAATGTCCATCACAGAGGAAGAGTGATTTTATTGCAAGACCACTGGGATAGGAGATAAATGACCAGTTCAATTTTTCAGGTCTTGTGGAAACTTTCATACAGGCTTGAACAAACAAATGAAGACTGCTGTCACTCAGTTTTAGCCATCTGAAAGTTAATTGAATAATTTAGGGTAGCTGTCTAGGCTTCTGCTGCAATCAGGTTTCCATCACAGTTAGCAAAAAGAATAAGGTTGTTCATCTCACTCCAAAATATCTGTCAAAAATGGTTTGAATGAATTGTCCTTCAGGTTGTCTATTTCTCTTCATTTACTAACAAGAGAGCTTATATACCTAATTTCCGAAATGTCAAATTATACATAATTTTCCTCTTTATTCTTTATTTCCTACTACTTACATCTGATTCATATTGACACAACTACAAAAAATTTGAGACAGTGTCATAAGGGCTTGTGGGACTTTAAGAAATAACTGTTCATAAAGTTCATACAAGAAACCAGAGAGCTTAACTGTGGTAATTGTGAGCAAATCTATGTTACTTCCAGTCCAGGCTCTGAGAAACTGGAAAATCACACTGATGAGGATGATCTATGTTGCAGTGCGCATTCACATACCTAAGCAAGAGCAGCAAGGCTTTTTAAACTGCTTCATCCCCAGCAGCTGCTTGTTCTCTGAAATGTGAGTTGAATTTTAGAAACTGTCAGTCTGGTTGACAAATGGATTGGGGAAAAAAAAAACAGAATTAGTTCCACTGCTTTCCTTCTCAGAAGGCCTCATTCAATAGGTATTTATTCACCAGAGAACATGTCCATGCCTTATAGTGGGAGCAGCATGTTGGAGCTGCCTCAGTGCCTGGGAGCAGCACAGGGGTCCGTGGTTGTATCCCTTCTAAGCAGCCAGTACCTGAAGGTATATCCTCAGTCACTTGGCTTGTCTGAGCAGTACCCTAATTTTTTCATGCTATATTCAAGTGAATGTAGCCAAATAGCAGAATCTCACTATTTCAAGTTTAGAGAAGCTGAGAACTATTTCTGCCATCTTCTCCTTTCCCTGAGCATGCTGATGACATTTTATGTCTGATTTGCTGTAAGAATCCCAAAGAGGATCTAACTCTTCTAGCAACTAACATTGAACGATCCCTGAAATAATTCAGCATTAAACCAGCCTTCATGGTCAAATGTTTTTGTTAATCTCCACTATACTTATTAATGGTTGTTTTCATAAAAAAGTAGTACTAAATACAATGAAAACACAGTCAATTGGCTGAAATGTTATCATTTCCCTGCTTTCATCACCAGCTTGATATGCATGTGTTGGAAAGGGAGACATTCTGCATCTTACGTTCAAAAGCTCTTTTTTTAAATATGTATGTGCAAATATATCAAAACACTAGAAAATAATCACTGTTTAATACAATATTAATGTCTTATTTTATGGGTACTGTGCAGTTTTCAAAAAAGTTTAATTCATCTAAATAATCCAGAACCTCTTGGACTCATAGACATTTTGAGATTCTTATTCAGCATTTGCAATAAAATATTTTGGTTTGGTTTGGTTTGTTTTTCAGAGCAGTAGTTCAGATGTTCATTCACCAATATAGAAATTGTGATTGATCCACATTTCAAAAATAGCCAATTTGTTTCTTTTGTACAGTAGCATTCTATGCTTCTTCCTAGAACTTGACTGATATCTTTGAAAGTTATATTAACATCATGAATAAAAAACCCTTATAAAATATTAATTTAGATATTGAAAGTCCTGGTTGCTTGCCAGGAGGAACCTGACAAGGAAAGGTTCCACTGCAGAATAAACTTTTAATATTGTTAGCAGTAAATTAAGTGTTCATAAAACAACTCAGAAATTGTTTTATGAAACTGCTAAAACTTGTGCTTTATTAAATTTTCTTTACAATAGGTTGAACTGTTATTAAACCTTGAAAATAAATGATCTTCCCTTGGGTTGATAATCAATCCTACAAGATGCCTTGCTGTTTACATTGGCTTAATATCATTTCACTTTCATTTGTCCTATAACAAATTCCACTGACATTTCATTGTAAAAGTGTCTATGGTATGACTTTTATCAAATATTAACTTAATATGTTTTTATTAAATTTAAACCATTTTGTAAATAGTATTGTCAAAAAGACTTTGGACTGAGCAAATTAATTCTTTACTGAAAGCAAGCAGGAACATGAACTCAGTGGAGGTTATTTATATTCTGTGTAACCAGTGTCTGTCATAATCATGGTCTAGTAGTTAACTTTATATGTAAATATATCATCAGGGAACTCTCAACAGACAAGCTGTTTTTAAAAATTTCCAGCCAAGCTATCTCCTCTGTTCATGATGAACTTTGTAGCATCTGACCCTTTGCTTTTCTGAAGCCTTTAATTCTCCATGGACTGAACATTACCAGGCCTGATACTTATGGGAGCAAGGAAGACTTGCTGAACCGCTGACTGTGGCAATTTGATTCATGTCTTCGAAGCCCTGATTGAAGTAAAGGTTGTGCAGGGAGGAACAGAGACTTCGGTCTTGATTAGAAGGCTTTATTTCAGTGCTTTAAACTGGATCTTCAGTTAGACCTCTGTCTTTTCCAAGAATATAATAAGACTTTTATAGAAAGCCTAGTCAGTGATACTTAGCTCGTTACATTTATTGATTTCATAGGTTTACCACCTTGAGGAATCTTATTAGCAGTTTAGTTGCACCTTAGGCCAACAGCCTGCACCTACTAAATGTGAAGAAAAATATTTCCTAATAATACTATCTAAAACCATGTAAGTATATCTGTTCTTTGTAGGATATGCTATTTTTTTCTTCCCATTCAGACGTGTGGGTGGCAATAGCTTAATTTCTTACTCTCTTCAGTTCCTGCCTTCCAAGTCCATGTAGAACATCAGAACTGCTTATCGCTGGTGTTACTTCTTTATTACCTATGAGCATGTTCTTTTTCTAAAGGAAAGGGAAAATTAAATAATTTGAAGTGCCAGTGATTTGAACTTTCCTCTAATACATATTGATATAGGAAAAAGAAATATTACAAAGAAAACTTTTTTTTTGCAACAAGTCACATCCTTTCTCTGAGCAGTATAGTCACTGTAGAGACAAAGACTTGTGTTTCACTGCTTTGAGAGAGGATGTGGATTTAAGTAATCATCCCTTTCATGTTGGTACAGATAAACTGATAAATATGCATATGATGGAAAAGGGAAATGAGGTAGTGATAATGGGAGAAAGCACTTTGATATAGTATCTATGCTAAAAGCTTCACTTCTTAACTATTTTAATTAAAAAAAGAACAAATCTTTGCAGTTGCATATAAATTTATCCTAAGTGACAGAAAACAAACATTAATGATAGTAGGTGCTGCTATTATTCAAAAAACCACAGTTTTACTGAATCTAGTTCAAATGTCTTGCACATTAGTCTTGACAATATTGCATAAGTACTCATGCTCTAAGTATTCACAAATTCTTTTGGGAGTCAGAACCATGAGGCAATATCCACCCTCTCACTACTAGCCAAAACAATTCATTAAAACACACTGAATAGTGAATGTTTTAATAAATTGTCTCAATCAGCACACAGAATTAAAACAAATTGCAAAGCGATTTGGCAGAAATTCTGGGGAAAACAAAGAAGTATGGATAGTACCATGTGGAAATTGAAAACTGCATCTGCTAATTCTTTGTGCAGAACAAGAAGTTAAATTTGTTAGATAAATTACTTGCTGCACATTATATACATTGACTTTTAGATCACTGATTTTTACAAATTGCCACCAGGGAAAATTCGTATCCTCTGTATAAAAAAAAAAAAAGAAACAAAAAAACCCACCAACTACTGAATCTGCATTCTTTGTGAAGAAACCAGAATAAGAACAGGACAGGAAAAACACTCAACAAATGTTAGACATTCCATCCTTACTTTTAACAACTAGACTGTAGAGCTTTGTCAAATCAAGCTATTATGCAAAAGAAATCTGTAAAACATAGTATATTCTGGACAACTTTATTTTCTTTTCTTGCACTGAATTACCAATGAAGCCAACAAACTGTTCCTAACAAGCTAGTTGGATTTTTGTGAGGTCCAAATTTGGGGAAAAAAAAATAGACACTGTTCAGGTGAAATGATTTTTAAGTTCTTTTGAGCAGCATCTTCAGCTGTATTCTTTTGCAATAGTAAGTGACTGTATATTCTGTTCTATATTCTTAGGATTAAAATGTAAATGCTTATTTTAAAAGATGCTTCATTCTGGGATGAAGAGAGTCAGGGCTGGTAAAAAAAATCCAGAAAATTAACAAGATTTTCAAACCAAGAACAACTGAATACTGCTTCTATATATACCCTTAAGCTGCTTTAAGAATGAGCCAGTTTTAAGAACGAGAACTTTCTTGCAAGATTTAAGAGAATATTCATTAACTGTTTTTAAAGCAATAACACTCTTAGATTTTCTTTTTTTTTTTTTTTTTTTTTTTTAAGAAAGAAGATGCTCTTCTTAGTGGATTTAGTGCAACTTTGGTCTTTTTCTTACAAGCATAAAGGAATTCTTCAATCACCCAAGACTCTCTAAAAGTGAGAGCCTAGTCATCCAAAAGATCAGATGGCAACCATTGATAGTAAAGCTGGGAGTACATCCCTTCATTGAATCTAGAGCAGAAATTTGACTATATGCCTGTATTTATTAAATATAGCATTTTCATGCTCTTGTATGTATTGTTTCATGGAAAGCACCTTTGTGATTATCCCACATGCTATGTCGTAGCCCTATATATGCAATATCAATGTCTTTGTCAGACTGTAAGAACTGTACTCCTCTATTCTTAGATGTACGATAAGCCATGTTACTATGCATTCCATTTGTCTGTATGGCCAGTAAAGTGTTTGCTAGGTATCCCTGAAGAAACAAGAAATATAGAAAAAAATAAGTAAAGATGTGAGATCATTTCATTATGATAATAATCAAGATTTCTAGGTAGATTTTTAAAAAGGTATACAGTGACATATTTTCCCCTTGCTTGTAATTCTCCTACTGAGATAAGCCAACATATTTATACACCAAATATCTTAATAGGAAGGTCAGTGTCCAACATTCATGACTTAATTCAGAGCATCTTCCTGTCATTGCACTTTGCTTTTACATTTTAATATGCCTGTGTAACAGGACTGAAGTTTGGTGTACATTGATAGGGTCAAGTTATTTAGGTCACAGTTAAGAGTTGTCACTTAAAAGTTGTTATAGCTATTTAGCTATAGGCTCCTTATCTGGCAGAAGCTGTCATAACGCTGTTGTCTTTAATGAAACTTTCATTAAAAATATATCCTTTTCCCAGAGAGCTTAAAATCATCATGATTCAAGAATGCAAAGAGAAATAAGTTCATATTTTATTATGATGTTCCCATTGCTTGGCTCCAGTTATTCCTCATCCTGTTTCTGCTCTACCAACCACAAGCTCTAATATTATTTTTTAACAGTCCAATCCAATAGGCACAATAATACCTAATAATAAGAACAACAACAACAATCTCAGGCTTTACTGCTGGAAACTTTCTATGTTCTTTCCTGTTTATGCAACAGAGAAATCGCCAAGTTAACATAATTTGTGTTGCACCATTATAAAAGCAGCTGAAGAGAAGTGAGGAAAAGAGAAAGAAGAGAGAGTGATAAAGTTGAGGGAGGGGGGAAGCTGTGCTCTACGCTCTTTAACAGATATGGCCATAAGGGAAAAAATTAAATATTAATGCAAATACTTATTTCCCAAAGGCCTGGCCAGCAAAGAATGCTGAACGAGATAATTCACTAACCAAAGGAACACAGTGACTGAAAAGCAGATTATCACTGAAGTGAAAAACAAAGGCAGCTGACATTAATAATTAATTGAGAAGGTTTCCTGTGGAGGTTTAGATGAGCTACAGGCACTATGTGTAAAGTCACTTGACTACCAGATTGTTATGTTCACTTTCAGAGACAGTCCTATTAAGGTGTACACCCGATATTCAGTTTGCCTGGTCTGAATTACCTGGAAGGAAGTACAATCCTAATTGGGAATTTTTGTCTGTGTAGAAAGCTGTACCTGCTGTGCTGTATAAATGAAAGCTGACAAGTTACACCTTTAGATTGTTGCAGGAATAACTGCCAGCACCAAAACAGATGCTGTCATCTTGTGCTCACACTGTGTGTCTCTCTATATGTGTATGCATACATGTTTGTCCATTTATATGAGGGAAAGACTGTCAAAATAGGTTACAACTGGAGGTGCTCAGACAGCAGTTGAAATAGAAGAATCCAGAGGGAACCTACTCTTACATTATGTTTTTTGGGTTTCTTTTGCAACTGTGTTGAGCTTTGCCTCTGCTGTCTTACTGTAAATGTTCTAACATACAGAATAGGTCGCCAAAACAGCAACTGTGGTATGTAACTAAGGTGATGATAATCTGAAGGAGTCATATTGTCCCCAAAAGGAGTTTGATAAAGCCAAGTTCTCCTTTGTCTCATTGTTCTGCCCTCTGGGATTGCTCTTGTAGTTGTGGATCACAGCCTATAGGGGTTGAAGATTCCTTGGGCTCCGAGAAGAGGATCTCAAAGGCTTCCTAAACAGATACAACTAAAGTGTAAGAAACGAACTTTATGTTTGTAGCTTGATGTTTTTCAAGTCAAAGACCAGAAGTACACTCATGTCCAAACATAACCAGTTGAAATGCCTCATATTTTGGACTGAGTTTTCAGTCATTTGAACACAGTCTCTCAGTTCAGGTATGGTAATGTTACTGATATTGTTAAAGTGACAGCTAAGAACACAGTGATCAAAGATGTAGCGTGCCAAGATGTATGTACGAGTCTTGGGACAGGCAGGAAACAAAAACCTGAAGAGTGGTGAAGGGAGATAAGTATGAATAGTATGTTCTGTATAAATGGTGTTGTTTCAAATGTATTGGTAGATTCTTTACACAATGAGTAATCTGGAAGAAACTGGAATCTATTTCAACCCAATCTGCAAGTAGTAAAAATGCCTGAATTTTGCTAGAACAAATTATTATTTTGTTTTGGGCTTTTTAAAATGCTTTATACCAAATATCAACATATTGCCTTCAGGAAAAGAACACATGCCAAGCTATATGTTTTGAATATGTTTGCTGTGAAAGATATGTGTACTATCTTCTAAGTTTGGCTTTTTGGAAATTCAAAGCTTCAATACACATACAGCTTTAGGGTGATATCTATCTGTCTGTCTATCTGTCTCTCTCTCTCTCTCTCCAAAGCACTGCCATAGACATTTCAGCTATTAACACAAGTAACTACTGGAACAAGATCCCTCTGAGTATCTGTCAGGCTACCTGCCCTTGTGCATACAGAGTTTTTTGGAACCAGCCTTTTAATTGCATTAGGACCAGCTTTGTCTTTTGAATTGTCTATCATATTATTGCAAGATATTTTAAATTTTCTAACAGAGGTTTCTCTTTGTCTCACTAGGCTAAGCTTTAATGAAGAAACGTCAGCGTTGCTAACAACCGCACAAAGAGAGACTGAAGACCTTTGCGACCAATGATGTGGTTGTCAT
This sequence comes from Theristicus caerulescens, assembly GCA_020745775.1. Taxonomy (NCBI): domain Eukaryota; kingdom Metazoa; phylum Chordata; class Aves; order Pelecaniformes; family Threskiornithidae; genus Theristicus; species Theristicus caerulescens. The sequence continues at coordinate 118,845,854 of CM036559.1, read as the reverse complement.
GGAAACTGTTTCTGTTTCTGTCACTCACTGGCTGTCTTTCAGGTAAATCAAAACAAAACCAAGAAAACTCTGCTTACTGTTTTAAGGCTTGTAACTGCAGACAGAAATAGGAAGATGTAAAAGCATACCAGAGATCAAAATCATTGTTAAAACTATTTGCCTAAGTGGTGAAACTGTAAAAATTTATATTAAGAGATTTACAAGTACTGTCCATCTGCCTTTAATTTGTACATAAATCTGAATAACATTTCAAAGAGAGGACAGTTATGTATCTCATTTGAAAAGAAAGTGATAGCTTTATTATTAAAAAAAAGAAAAAAATTGGAAAATTATTAATTAGCACAGTGCTTTCCTAAAGACTAACAACTGCAGAATGTTTCACTTTGGGATCGGGTTCTGGTTTTGGAAACTTGTTATTAGGTTGTTTTGTTTATTCGTAATTCTGTGTATGTTTTATTGATCATTATGATTTTTGTCAATGTAGTAAGTATATTTCTTTTGCAGGTTTTTCTCTTGGCATTAGTGTAGTTGTCTTTACCTTTGCAAGTAATAAAATGAGCTAATCAATAATCATTTAGGCTTTTCACATGAGAATTTTTGTAGTTTGATAGCATAATGTCTCTAATTGATCTTTTTTGGCTGCCTCATTTTCTTAATGCTGCCCCTTGTACTGCCTCTTAACAGTTACTAAGCTACTCTTCTCAGATTCTTCCAAAACTTATTGGGTTTGTGTCATTGCAAGATAAAATTTAGTAAAAATCAACGAAATAAAATATTTTAATTTGTTATAATACTGTGATACTGGACACAGGAATTTAATAAAGGACAGTGCCTGTGGATATCAGCGTACATGCTTTGGATGCACACATTAAACAGTCTGATCTAATCTGGTTTTCCTCATGTAGCTTCATTATCTTATATTATCTAAGTCCATTACTTTTGGACAGGGAATATTTTTCTTTTTTGTCTTGTATTGTCAGGCACATAATCAATCTTGGTAACATTTGTATTTTGGTGACACTAGTAATAGTGTCTTACAACTACCATCTATTAAGGTATTTTTAATTTTTTAAGTTGAAAAGTATATTTTTATCGTTACAGTTTCCAAGAACTTTGATGCAAAATTCAGAAGCATTTCAGAAATTAAAATCTAGAATTTCTTCTTAAGAATTATATCTTCTGCCTTGCAAACTTTAAGTCTTAAAAGTCAACATCTGGCACAAAGTTAGGAAATTAATGTACCTGAGACTGCAGTTGGTTTCACATAGCTAAAATCTCCTTACCCTCAACTGCTGTTAAACAGAATACCTGTAAGTAGTAGAGTTTCCTCCAAATAGAATTATCTAACTCTGTACAACACAATAACGTTGCAAAATTTCTGAGACACGTTTCCTTATGCTGGCAATTCTGTTCAATATCTTTATCCGGTCCTGTTCAATATCTTTATTGATGATCTGGATGAGGGGATCGAGTGCACCCTCAGTAAGTTTGCAGATGACACCAAGTTAGGTGGGAGTGTCGATCTGCTGGAGGGTAGGAAGGCCCTGCAGAGGGACCTGGACAGGCTGGATTGTTGGGCTGGGGCCAACTGTATGAGGTTCAACAAGGCCAAGTGCCGGGTCCTGCACTTCAGTCATAACAACCCCAGGCAACGCTACCGGCTTGGGGAGGAGTGGCTGGAAAGAAGCCTGGCTGAAAAGGACCTGGGGGTGATGGTTGACAGCCGCCTAAACATGAGCCAGCAGTGTGCCCAGGTGGCCAAGAGGGCCAATAGCATCCTGGCTTGTATCAGGAATAGCGTGGCCAGCAGGAGCAGGGAGGTGATAGTGCCCCTGTATTCGGCACTGGTGAGGCCGCACCTCGAATACTGTGTCCAGTGTTGGGCCCCTCACTTCAAGAAGGACATTGAGGTGCTGGAGCGTGTCCAGAGAAGGGCAACGAGGTTGGTGAAGGGTCTAGAGCACAAGTCTTATGAGGAGCGGCTGAGGGAGCTGGGGTTGTTTAGTTTGAAGAGGAGGCTGAGGGGAGACCTTATTGCCCTCTACAATTATCTGAAAGGAGGTTGTAGAGAGGTGGGGATCGGTCTCTTCACCCCAGTAACAAGCGATAGGACGAGAGGAAATGGCCTCAAGCTGCGCCAGGGTAAGTTTAGGTTGGATATTAGGAAAAACTTCTTTACTGAAAGGGTAGTCAGGCACTGGAACAGGCTGCCCAGGGAAGTGGTTGAGTCCCCATCCCTGGAGGTATCTAAAAGACGGGTAGATGCAGTACTTGAGGACATGGTTTAGTGGTGGACTTGGCGGTGGTAGGTTAACGGTTGGACCTGATGATCCTAAGGGTCTTTTCCAACCTTAACAATTCTATGATTCTATGATTCTATGATTCTATACTAATATTGCATATACAGGAATGAGTTTTAGCTGTTTATCACAGCCATTAATTAAGTACATGTATTAAACCAACATCTTGCAAAGGCTTTAGAGCATTAGCAGTGACTAATTCTAATATAGCATTAAAATATGTAACTACTTTGGAATTTAAACCGAAAGTCAGTATTTACAGACATATTTTATTTAAATAACATAATGTGAAAACTCTTGCCAGTCATTCAGCATCATGTTTAAAATCAAGTGACTGTTCCTCTCTGTTAATTTGCTACTTATATCTGATGTTTTCTAAAGCATTCCTCTTTTTACATATCATTTTGATTGTGATTCTTTAGGATTCTTAAAGGTTTATTCCGTGTTAATAGAGCAGATTTAGACTCCTGTAAGAAATAATTTTTAACTGCAGTACTTGTTTTCACATGCTGTTGAATATAATGTGAAAACACATATATTTTTCTTATACACAAAGATAATTTTGTAATTATTTCATTAATAATAATCATTCATTAGAAAATTTAATGCTGTAAGAGCTGAAATTAACCAAAGATAACAAAATTGGCTTCAAAGTTATTTTAATTAGGTTGTCAGTGTAACTGGTAATTTACTGTCTCCATACCTTTGACATTTGATTACATCATTCTGCATTTGGAGATGTTTTTATATTACAGCACTCACTAGAACATGTTTACAACTGCAGATAGCTCCTGCAGCTGATGCACTTCAAGGTAGCCTAGTAAGTTAGATGCCTGAATGCACTGTTCTTAATGACAGAGCAACAGATATTGATGCTGCTTCAGTAAGATGAAGTTCATTCAATTCCTGTTGTTTTGGGCAGTGTTAAAATTCAGTACTTATCCATTAAATCATCAGATCATGGGATCACTCTTAGCAGCAGGCAGTGTTTGGAAGAGAGTACTACATTGTTGTATTGATTTTGCAGTGGTGAGGGAAATTATCCAAGAAGAGAATAGATGACCTCTCTAGTTTGTGTCAACAATTTTTATATTATTTTTATCTTAAAGCTGACCCTGGTATTTTGGGTTTTGCTTATGCATGAATGTATGCAAATGTGCTTAAGCTATGTGGAAAATAATTTTTGTGTGGAGAAAATTGTATTATTTTCTGAATACAAGACTGAGGACTGAATTATGTCTCTTACTCAAGTTTAATTATTTTAGTGTAAGCAAAAGGTAGTCTGGGACTACAGCTCACAGTTATACACTTACATTCTCAGAAACTTTACATTTATGAAATATTGATAATTAACAAATGCAAAGAAGGTCTCAAGATTGATAATATGTTGCTTCTTTCCTTATGGTGTATTATTGCCCTTCAAGAAAAACTGGAATTGAAGAAGAATTAAGCTGTCATTTTAGACCTAGGGTCTGCTCACATTTGAACTGACAGTTGGAAAAAATACTTATTTTTTGTATTTTTGGTTTTTTCTTCTTCCTCTGAAGCTTTCCTGTAGGGAAAGACCTCAGGCTGTAAGGGAACAGGTTACCAAGGGGGAACAGTTAATCTGAAATTCAGAGGAGCCTTTCATATCCGATTCAGTTACAATAATACCTGAAGTGAATTCAGAGGTGGCCAGCTTAAATTTAAATCAAGTTCATCAGAATTTAATCTGTTGGTAACTTTTAACTTTCTTGAGAGCTTGTATTTATAAATATAGCTACAAATTGTATGTTCAGGGCATTTTAACAGGTGTAATTGTGGTTTTTCAGTGGAAAAACATAGAATGATACAGGGTATGGCGTCAGCAATTTTGTCTTCTGGATGATTTGATCACCTGTGTGTTCCTCGTGTAATCACGACCTTATGATTTGGACCACACTGTCCTACGTAAAATGGGACTGGGGGTACGTTCCCAGGGTTTTACTGTCCTGGTTGCCCATAACCACTTTGCAGTCTGCTTTTGTGTGTATTGTAAAGGCTATATATTTTTGGTTCACACTAGTAACAGCTAAGCAGAGAACCTTTTCTTTGTCTAGAGTTGCTAAGGTTTTCTTGCACTGATTTCTCAGAGAAACTGGAATTGAATATTGCTGAAAGGTGTTGTTTTAAAACAGTACTCCCTAACCTTGGAAAGAGAAAAACAGGTATGTCTCTATGTGTTTCAGGAAGAGGAGAAATATTTTTAAAACGGAACAAAATCACATCACATTATCAGCTTATGGTTAATAGAAAAAGTAAGACTGTGGCTTTTATTTGCAGATGTAAGATACTTGGAAAAAGCCAGCTTGAGAGTAGGGATCCTGTCATTCTTTTTTAATAATTATTGCTGCCTGTGACAAGAGGTTTCAAAGTTTAAATATATGCTAAAGATTACATAATAGAATGAATGGCATTTATAGAGTTCTCATTCTGTTTTAATCTAACATCTATCCCTTATGCCTTTTTGTTCCCCTGCCCATTTATCTACTTCTTCTATGTTATTACCTGCTGCATGTTAATCGGGTCAAAGTGAGACTCATTTTCTCTGTAAGACTTTATAATTCATAGCATCAGTAAAATTATGGGTATAATGAAAGTAGCAAGGCTTCACAAGATAGAGGCAGTACCTCTGAGACCCAGTGGTCACTGTTCGTAGCACCAAGTGGGTAAACACTTGTCCTTAAACCGCCTATGTACCATTCATTTCTTTTCACATAAAACATTCTCACTACCAAGAAAAGACTCCCTAAATAGTGAATTTTTCTCTGTATCCCTCAGTATGGTGCTCAAAATTAAAAACAGCATGACTTTTTCTGAACAGTTGCTTGCTAGAACATGATATGAATGGACACTTACAAAAAATGCTCTTAAGTAAGACAGCGTATGTGGAACAAACACAAATGTCCTGTCTAGTTTTGACCTACAGCTGGCAGCGATCTGAGGTGCTTCCTGTCTTTTACTATGTCCATCCCTCTCCATCTGGCTACTTGGAGGCTTTTAGGAATTGTCTCTATCATCTGCACTTACCAGCTTCCAAAATGCATCTCAAACCTGCTCAATATGTGACTTTCAGAATTCCAGCAGCCACTGCCAGGATTAAAATTCATAGCCTAAGGTTCACAAACTCATTAACCAAACCATATAAAATACACATACCATTCTGAGTGCCAGGACTATTTCTCAGTTTTATTCCTCCCCCTTATAGACAATGTTCTTCCTGCGTCAGAGCAGACAGTATATGAAAGAGTGCTTCTCTGCCAAATGAATGGTGAACACATGAATGACCAGTGTTTATCATTGATAAGCCTATACAATTACCAACGTTCTCCCCCACCCCCTGACCCCACACTGATGACAGTATAGCAAATATGCAACTTTGTCACCTTTGATAGCTGAGCATAAAAGACAGAGCTCTAGATAAGTACTAGTGCCTGGGGACATTCACATTCTCAGCTTTCCAAGTAAAATGGAAAAGTCGGAAGAGGCTTAACCTTTCTATTGCCCATCCTGAAATACTGTGTTTACAGACAGCACAAAGCAAGAGAAGAACGATTTGTTGCAGTGCTGAAATCCAAGGTAGCCTGCTACCCACATTCTCACTCCTGGATTCAGTGCTTAATTGAATTGAGGAGGAAAGAAATTGTCAGCTGAATGTTGCAATTTGTATAATTCTTAATTCAAAAGAAGAATGGAAAGATAAAAATTATTTACTGCTGCCAGAATCCTGAAGTGTGTTTAATGTTAAGTAATCAGGAGTGTATAAAACTGGAAAAGTTGTGGTCATGAAAAGACTCAATTTGAGTATGCACATACGGAAATATTTTTATGAGAAACCCTTCTGCTTGTTTGCATAGATTTGTGTGTGTGTGTGTTTTCTATTTTTAAGAATTTATGGAATAAATTATTCAGGTTTTTATACCTGGTTGGAGCTGTGTAATGATATGCTTATATGTTGATATGTGATGCTTCAACTTGCAGGGTACCAAATATCAGGCAACCATGAGATGCCTCGCTTTTAGCATGGAAGTAGTTGATGTGCTAGGCCTTTTCAGAGCTGAGACTATAGTAAATGTGAGCAATAATTAGAATCAGAACAAAAATATTGTCATGTATACAAGAATTAAACTAATGATTGATATTTCATGATGTAACAGTAGCAATGCATCCATTAATATCATTAACGTACTAGAACATATTTTAATTACCTACCTAATTATACTTTCTCAGTTTAGTACACATAGGTTTGTTCATTAAAAAGTTCCTACCTGCTAACGAGCTCTTATCAGTCATACAATCAATTGTTTAGCAAACTGGTACTTAGATTAGCACCAGTTTGGAACTGGGATGACAAATCTTCTTTCTCCATAAAAATTTTGTGGTACCCACTGAAAAATAGATTCCAGTCATTCTACTGTTACCATCCATCTGAAGAAACCTTAACTTGCACATCTATCCTCATTTTTGTGTTTCCTCTTACTTGGTGGATAAGTCTTAATGTGACAAACTGCTTAGAGTCAGCCTATTGCAATCTGATGCTTTTAAAATATTCTCTGTTGCATTAGATATGATAGTAAATCACATGTTTTTTACTGATAGGATTATACAAAAATATAATGAAGCAATGTTTTTGTTTTAAGATAATGATTTTATTTTTCTGTCTGGTAGTTTACACAGAAATACCTATTGATTTCAGAATTAAACAATAGGATAATGACTCTACTACTTCATACTTTTGGAATGGTATTGGAGATGACATGCTGTTGGGATTCAGTCCTGACATTGTACTCCCGGAGTCTCATCTTGACCTGGAGTCAAAATGTCAGTCAACGTTACCAGTTTATAGTGGTATAGTAGTTTATATTAAAGTGTTTGTTCATCCCTCTCCATCTTTGTGGTTAAAATATTAAAGACTAGATCTCTTCTAACCTCAAAACTCCATTGTTTGAATCTAAGGATGCCCAACATCTGTAGCACTCATATAACCTAGCATTTATATCAGACTACAATAAGGAATGAGTCATTCTGTTTTGCTTGATGTTTTACCTGATTTTTTATTTTTTATTTCTTAGAGATTTCAGACTGCTTGTTTACTTTTATGGGCTAATAGAAAGGTAATGGGTTAGTAGGAAAATAATGTTAATAAAGCTATAAAATCATTTTTTTAAGTCCTGCTAATGGGGAGAAGTCTACTGTTAAGAAGCTGTCACAAAGACCTGGACAAAACAGCAACCATGCAGACCCAGATTCATCTCATTTAACTTTGGTGTTTAAACTGAAATACCTCAGTTAGTTAGGGAATAATTGCTCTCCTTCCCTATATAGTCAATGGACAGAGACAGCCACTTGTAAAAGGTAGCTAAACCCGTCTGAATCTGAATTACTTTCTGGAATTCTGCACTAAAACATATCTAACATTAAGGATATGAAGTTAGACCTCTTTCAAGTTTTGGGGTGATTAAAGAACATAGAAAGCATATTTCTGAACAGATATTAAATACTCATAACAATGGCAGATATGAAAAAAACCCACATCTTTTGTGCTAAGGTAGTGTATAACTGTACCTACAAAACTAGCCCAAAATAGCAATGAAAGCTTTGACTGAGGAGAAATGAACAGTTTTGAGTGTTGGGTCAGTGTACCAGACTATGGGTAGACTATGAATGTCTCCTCATCCTGGCTGTAGGATGGCGCAGCGTAGTCAGCCCTATGTTAGAGAAAATGTTCCTGCCATGGGGTGTCAGGAAAAGATCACTGACCCCCAAGCAGCTTCCTGACTTCGAGTGTCGTTAGGAATAACAGTAAGTGGTGAATTGCATTATTTGCTCCTTAGCATATTCAGGAACTTTATCCTTACACCCAGCACCTCCAGTTAGCTACCATATGCAGGCAAGGCAATACATCTCTCTCCTGTCACTAAAAAAGGCTCACCCAGTTAATATTTAATAGCGCACTTTGGTTACTAGGACAGTCAATCTGTTCTATTTGATAAATGTTGGGGTTTTTCGCCCCAAAGGAATGTTATAATTTATAGCCACTGTAAACAAAGTCACAGAGTCTGTGTAGCATCTAACTTAGTGTAAACACTAGAACAAACGTCCAAACCTGTCCCTTGGCTACCGTGGAAAATGCTTACCTTCAGACAAAAGTTCAGCTGGACAGGACCATGGAGGACAGCTTTTCAGCTCTTTGCAGGACAGTGAAAGATGGCATCTGCCAACTGAAGGCAGCACTCAGGACCCACTGCTTTAATTCATAAAGCCTGTTTCCTACTACTGGCCAGCAAGATGTTCAAAGTAGTTCTTAGTACTTTCCTCAGATATTGCATGTCTTACTTTTCTAACTACTGCAGTGGGTAACACTTCACCAGAAGTCCTCATCCCCAGGAACTTCTGCTGCTTTCATCCATACTACTGGGAATTCACTAGTTGTGCAACACATTGCAACAATGATAAGATTTTTGTAGTATTTGTAATAGGTTTGCTGGCAAAAGTAATCCATTCTGTGAAGTGTCCATCATTTTCCCAAAATGTGCTTCTAGATGACCACTCCTCATGATCAGAAGTAAGAAAAACAATAACACTGGGTCTCAACAAGCAACTGAGCCTGTTTTCCCTTTCTTCTAGTGCCAGACATGTACAAGGAATAGTTAGCTTATAATGCAGAATAATTTCCAGTTTCAATGCAGCACTAACAGTATAACAAATACATAATAAAATAAGTCATTAACTTCATTTCAAAAAGTCATTAGAGAGTAGAACAATGTTTCTTAAGCATTGGCCTGGCCTTTCCTAATAGGAATGCAATAAAAAGGCAGTGAAACCTTTGAAATGATGACAAATTCAGCTTTGAAATTAGATGCAGTTTTCTAGTAATGAGGTTAAAACAATATTGGAACAGCTCTACTAGGAGAGCTGGCGGATATGACAATGCTTCAAGTCAGAAAGCAAAATTAAATATCTTTAAAAATGAAATGTTTTCTCAAGTTTCTAATAGAAATTCTATGGAGGATGAGTGTGTGTGTGTGTGTTGGAACAGAATAATACTGGATTGCCTTCTAAATAATTTTGGATTGCATTAACCCCTATGGGTTTTTTTGTTCTTTTATTTCTTTTTTTCCCTGCCTTAGGGGCTCATTGAGAGCATGGCAAGCTCTCTATTGCTCTCTTCCACAGGGTTGGTCAGAAGTTTCTCAATGTGATAGCAAATTATCAGGCTAGATGTGTTCATGAATCTTTCTGGCTTTACTGTCATACAACCAGATGAGCAAGACAGAAGAACAACCAGATTGTTAGTTCATGTCCAGCTCCTATTTCAAGCAATAGCACCTAGTGCTTTTAACCCTAAGAAATGCCAAGCTCAAACTTCCTCATAGAAACTATTTTTCACATTGCCTACCTATAGAAATACAATATAGCAGTATGAAAAACCTTCTTTCTTCTAATTGTTTATAATTTTTGCCCTAAATGCCTGAGAAAAATAGTACACTGTACATCAAGATCATAGGAAAAAAACCCCAACTGTAAGGGGTTTTTATGTATTTATTTCTTACTGCTCAATTCTAACATTAGGTAGCAAGCATATTATTGGAAAAGTTTCCTGTGTCCTTGAGACTTCCAGACTTTACTTTTCTTTGGTTAAACTTTCCAGTCAGTACTCTTCAGGTGGTATACTGCCAAGTGTGTATGGGGATATCTTCAGTTTTTACTTAGTATGGTCAAATATACTTGGAGACAAGAAATTGAACTGACAAACCACAGACCACACATTTGGGGTAAATGAAACCTCTCTGCTCATTCAAATGCAAAAGATTGTTATAGCAAATAACATCACAAAAACTATATGGGAGAAATCAAATTGCTACCATGGACTGAATAAATTTAGATAATAGAAGATGGAAGTATTCATTTAACTTTGGGGGAAAAAAGTCAGAATGTGTATAAAACACCTTCAGAAATGATCCAGGGAGCTAAACTCATTGCTGTGCTGGAATGAAAAGTCATGGACTTATTAAGGTTATAAACTTCCTGCAACGATACAATTTTCCTCCCACAGCTTAAGTCCATAGCTTCTCTATATATGATAATTACCTGTGTTAGATAACCCATCTCCTTGCAAATATTCTCTTCTGCTTCCTAGGTGTTAACTATCTTTTTCTTTCAGACTTGCCCATCTGAGTAGTGGCAGTAGGTTAAACTCAGAGCAATCTTACCCAATATGAAGTTAATGTTTGTTGCCTATATCATACCTGAATAAATCTGTGCTGAAAAAGCTGGTGGGGTTTTGTTTCTCTGTTTGTTTATCAGTTGATCATGTTTTGATCAAATGGTTTTACTACCATTTGAAAACACTGCTCCTGTTTGGAGCCACCCCAAAAAAGCAGGCATGAACCCCTGTGTTGAGAACTGGATTTATATTTGCCAAAATTAATAAATTATGTAAGAATAAAATCAATTTCTCCACATTGGAGGCAAGCTGGCTGATGTAGAGACGTCACATATATTATCAAATATTGAATAAATACACTTCATATGTATGTGAGCACATGAACATAGGTAGCTGTGAGTGAACCTCTTGCTGTTCCAAATTTAAAAATGCACTTGTCAACTCTATACCTCTTTGTTTAAATTGCTGCTAGCAGCTTAGTGAGAGCAATTTCTTAACTGCGGTGTAACTAAATCTCTATCCTAAAATGAATGAAAATAAAGTGTGAAAAATGAATGCCTCTCCTGTCAAAAAGTATGAAATATGCATATATTGTTTGGTGCTAAGACTGTAGGAGGCAGAGTTTATTGAGCTCTGCACAGCACCGTGACTGGTAACTGCTTTGCTCAGTGGACTGCTTTGATAGGGAGGTTTTTCGCTATTAAGTGCAATAGTGTGAAAATGCTGATAGTTCTGAAGAACATATCCTGCGATTTTGGCTTTTATTCAGCATGGCTAGCTGTGCTACGTACTGAGGCCACTTTCAGTAGTGGTTTTAGTTTACTTCATTGGATTTATTAACCTTAATGTAGGGTGTTCAAGTAGAAAGGCTTTATCTAGTGTTTTGTTAAATACTCCACCAGAGTTGACTTTGGTTGGGATTTTTGTGCGGTTCTGTGTTGGGGGAGTGAGAGGGTTGTGTAGTTTTACTTTTTTTTTTTTTACCTTAGCACCACTGCAACTAATGCAGCTCATGATCTCAGTGGTTAAACAGTTCATGTGCCGTTGATGTCCACTGGGGTGTGAGCCCTGTGGCGAGTGCACCACGGCCTGTGCTTCTACTGTTTGCCCTTAATGCAGTGTGCAACTGTGAAAAGGAGTGTTTTAGTCATGGCACTATAGGTAGTGTCAATTTAGCTCAGTACAAAGCTGTAGGTGGTTTGCTATGGCTCACCGCACAGCCATTAACCATATCATCTTTGCTCAGCACAGAATTGCAAGTGATAGTATTTAAACTCCCTGTAACACTGTTCATGATAGCATTCTCATCTTGTCCAGGAAGAAATGTGTAGACAGGCATTCTGACTGAGCCTGTGATTTAAGCAAGGCAGGTAAGGAAAGAATATAGTCTCATCATCTGCAAGAAGATGACGCATCATTGAAATTTAGCATTGATTTTTAAAGTGATTAAAAAAGAACAATGGATCACAGAGTCAGCAGATTTCAGAAGAAAAAGATGAGTATATTCATAAATATCTCCTGACACAAACACCAGTGTAACTTAGCAGTTCTGAATCCCTCTATGGAGATGCTGCTTTTCTCTAAGCCCTGTGGAAACTACTCTTAAATGAGGTGCTTGAGCTAGATGACTGAAGCAAGTGGTGTGAATATTCTTCTCTAACTCTCCAACTGTTGTTCACTCTCCATTGAAGCACTAACCTGCTTAAAAAGTTAAAAGTGGAAAACCTCTCACGAAGGATTTTAGAATGCAAAATATACAACAATAAAAAGTAGTATGAAAACATGCTGAAACAGTAGAGTACAGAAATAAATGTTTTTTGCCTCATACCTAAGTTGTGCTAAGATATTATAAAATGAGGTTTGTGACAATCCGTTCTAAATCTTACATCACAGATGGGCAGAGGGGGAGAAGTGAAATGATTACATCTGCAGGTACATAAACCCACCCTGATGGTGTGCACCTGTACTCTGATTTAGTGACCTTGCTCACCTGGGACTACAGGAAACATTACATTTCTGTAGAGTTTACATGTGTGCCTTTAGTTTGCTTTCTATAATGCAGTAGAATAATTAAATTCTAACATAATTATTGTTCAAAGTAGCATATTTTGCTGTTTATAGTATATTTCTTCTTCACTGAACACTTGTTTTTTGGTGATCATTTTAGATAGAATTTGTGTTTTCCATTTGCTGGACAGTTCTTAACACTTCTTAATAGCTAATCTGCTGTGTTGGATTTATCACTTTAATACATGTAACACTCATAATAGAGGTTAAATAAATGATAGTTAGGTCCATAAGTGTGAGAATTAAGCTAAACTGAACATAACAGAAACAATCATTTTAATGATGATTCGTCAAATTCCTTCACTTAAGTGAAAGCTTGGAAAACTTAAAAAATTAATGAAACTGGTATTACAAAGGAAAAGGTGCATAGGGAATAAAAAGTTACATTCTCATAATTTTTCCTTTTGTCTCTGTAGTAGAGTTCTATGGCATTTACAAATCAATAATTCTGATTATTTTACATAATCCAGACAACACTTTTCAATTACCAGTGCTGTTATTCAATAAAATATTGGAATTCTGCAGAATTTTAGAAAATACTGATTTCACTCTAATTTGTGACTTGCAGAAACACCACACAAACCATTGTGCATGGAGTATAATAACACCTCTATTTTAACATATCAAGAATTTCAAAACTTGACCAGTGAACTCACTTGTAAATTGGTAATCCAATAAAGCTTCACTAAAGAGAATGGTGAAGATCATCTGACTCATTCATGAAAAATGGATTTTATGGCATCTTAGTGCCTTAGAACTATAGAAAAAAACCTGGATGTGCAGAAATACCAAAAGTTAACCAAGTACTTTTACTTATCCATTAGCTATCATTTCTTTCATGTGGAATAAATGACCTAGAACCAACTGTCTTGGCCACTAATGGTGCCAATACCCCTTTTCTTGATTAGTTCCTTTTGCCCTTTCTATTTCAAAACTTCACTTGTAGAAGTTTTTTAAGCTTTGTGGGAAGATGTTAGGTACTGATAATCTGAGAGATAAATTCACTTCTCTTACATGTGAGCTCAGATATTTAGATATACAAGAATATTGTTCTAAATGTTATAATATTTCCTCTTGCACTTTCTAAATATATACATGAATTAACTCTTCAATTGAGTTACAATAATTTATTAGAGAGTGCAAGATACAGTCTGTGAATATGTAAACTTTATCAACAAGTAGTGGTGGACTTAAATAATGAAGAAATTAGGGAACTCAAACAGGAATGCCCATAGTGAAATGAACAAGAAACTTGCCTTAAGTTACTTTCATCATTGATTTGGGCATTGCTTACCTCATTGGGTGAAATCCAGTATCTGATTTAGTTTGTCTAACATCTGGTATAGTTTGTCTACATTTAGTTTAGCTTGTCTAACAGGAAAGAGTGCAAGACAAACAAAAAAATCTAAAAGCTGACCAGTTTGTACCTCTAGGATTCTATTGCATTCTTTAGTTTTAAGGTTGTATCATCATTAAAGATTTAAGAAATATTCAACTGCATCTTTAAAGATGACAAAAGAAATTACAAATACTTGGTTTGGCAAGATATCCTATGTGTGCTCCATTGCATTTCAGAATTTCCTCTGTTAGAGTAGATTTAGGACTGGAAAAAGGTGTGAACCAATGAAAAAAAGAAAATAAATTTCCTCTAAAACTCTCTCTCAGTCTTCTCTCTTCTGTTCGTCATAGTCTTAACTAATTGCTATAACTTATATTGTAGTCTGTGGTAGTTAAGGCTATAAATTTTCATGTCTCCCAACTTGCACAGAGGGTTACTGTGTACTGTAGTGCAATCTGACAGTGTAGTGGACATGACAGACTATGTTTTCTTAGCAGCATTTTTAAGGTTTGTGGAGTTTTGATATGCCTGTCACAACTTCAGTTCTCCAGACAGTGAAAGAAATCCACAGGGCTTAACACAGGATATAATAATTGGAAGTAATAATAGCATTTTTGTTGTAACTTGTATTGCTCCTCTGAATTATTACAACTGCTTGGATTTTTAAAATATCTTCTATAGCAATAAGGGAGGATAAATTCCTTTAAAATAATAAAAAAATCTAAGAAAAATTAAGTAGGAGATCTAAAGCAAAAATTTAGCCTTCTACCTGTGTGTGATATATGAAAAAAATGTTCATTCAGTTCAATAGCCTTTCCAAGTAACCCACAGGGTCTTTTCTACTTTGAGGTTTCTTCTGGTCAGCTGTTCTTATACTTGCTGCTAAGGTTTTAAAATACCTGTCATAAGAATTTTTATAACAAGCAAAATACGTTAACAATGAAATATTTTCTGACTTAAGAAAGTTATGATTAAAAACGTTCCTAATTCTTAGCAATACTTCAAAAAGGAAACTATCGAGTTACAATAAAATAGTTTCCACTTTGATAGAGTATATTTTGTCATAATTATATAGTTCTGTAATGAACTTTTCTTAATTATCCTCATTTATACATTACTCATGTCAGTGAAAATGTTCATTTTTGAACACTAATTAATCGTCCAACTAGAAAGAAAGCATATGCCTTTCTACAAAGGCTTCTCATTTCTGACCTGAGTCTTCCTGGAACATTTTTATTATATCTGTTCTTGTGAACTGTTAAATAAATCTCTTCTTTCCCTCTTTTTCTTAAACACATCCCTCAGTTTTCCTTAAACACATCCCTCAGTTTTTTTCCTTCTACAACAGCTGGGTAGGGGAAGCCCCATATTGTTTCATTCAGCAGTGTAGGCAGTGATGCAGAATATTCTAAAAAGCTCTTAATTCCTCCAGTATTTGGAGGTATCAAATAGAGATATTATTCATCTGCATAAAATATATAAAGACATAAGTAATTTATCAGACTGGCTCAAGGGAGATAAGTCTTACTAAAGACAGAATTAATCACAGTGTTTGTGGTATTTTCTTGATGTTTAAGAAATGAGAAATTGTAAAATAAAAAAGCTAGTTCTAGTCCCAGCATGCTATTAATGAAGATTTTGTGGCATGAAATAAAAGTAAAGGATTAAAAATAGATCTATGTCCTGTTTCTAAATCTACAAAGAATTTTAATGTATCTGCAGAGAAATTCATCAAAACTGCTTTCCAGGGCTCTGATCACAATATTCTCATAATTCATTTCGAAGTAAATTTGTCTAGCATTTGGCTTAATTTATCTAAGAGGAACCAACAAAAAAATTAGCTCCAAAAGTAACAACTGATGAGTTCATTCATGGTTGGGAGCCTTGAAAGTTGTCTTTGCTCTGGTTGTGATACCGTATCTGCAGCATGTGATGTTGTCTGCCCAGGCTACTACAATACTGTGGAAGGATTGTCATGTCTTTGAGTCTGTATTCTAGGAACTGGTTGGGTTTGCATTACTGGTACAGAGTTCGACATAATTTTAAAAGGTTCTTGCAGTTGAACCCAGAGAACGTGTTTTCTTCCTCGCAGAGATGTTTTTGTTAACATGGAAGTTGTTTTGTTCTTGTGTCAGGTGAGACATGACCACAGCTGGCAGTGATACTAGTAGCAGTTTTCCTCCATCCTATATTTAAATTGCAAATGGCTAAATAGCTAACTTTGCTTCTAAGCTTTTATTATGAATTCCAAGAATCACACACTTGGAGATGATTAATACTCAAGGCCATATGCTAGCTAAGATAAACAAGCCCCTATGTTCTTGATGTAATAATACAGCAAGATTGTAAGTCAAATTTTTAGATTAACAACATATTATTATGCCAGCAGGCAAAGATTTCTGTTAATTAGTTCACAATTAGTCCCTCTTATTTCTAATCTCAGAGTATTAGATATTGATGGAATTAATAGATTGGTAGCTTCATCTTAATGGTGTCAAACAGGCCAAAATGCAAATAGGGATTGGTTTTAATGGAATTTATTGATTTATATGCATAAGCTATTTAATCAGTTTTGTGCTTGACCTACACAATTGCTTTATATTTTAGTTCATAAAGAAAATGCAGGGACCCCCTTGTCATATTAGGAATAATTTGTTGTTTAAAAAAAATTCTCCATCATGCAACTTCCAGGATTTATCAGTAGAGCTGTTTCTGCATGTCCCTCACATTCTACACCCCATTCTCGTAGCAGCAAGTCTACATTGCCTTCATTCTTGGTTCAAACTGAAGTTAGAAACAATAAACTTCAGGGACTGTGTTGCAGTATTATGTACTGAGAAGAGTCAGAAAATGAGAAATTGTATTACTTAGAGATGCTGGTATAACCTATTTCAAGATATCTCCATGATTTTCTTAGGAAACATTTAAACATCACAGATTAATAAATGTAAGACGAAATAATCAGAAATGGTTTTATCTGGACTTTTAAAACAAGCTAGAGAATTGTGACCTGTAGCTCCTGCAACTGCAAAAAGTGTTGGTCAAATCAACTGTTCTAATCTCTGTATTCCCTCAACCAGGCCCAAGAGCATCCCTGTAATTCACAAGTGGGGCCAGCCACTGATGTTTTCCTCTTAAATGATATAGAAGCAAGAGCGTCCTTGTACCAGCATGTACTGCCAACTGTTTGATCTTCATTTTGCAGCAATATGAATTTCAGGTACCCCTCTTGCCCCTTAAAAAGAAAGAAAAGAAAACATTAAAAAAAAGCCAAACAATTGTTAAATAGAGACTGATCCTTAAATGGAGTCTGCATCAGACCTCGGATGAACTGAGTAGCCTCGTGAAAATGGCTCACTCTCTTTCTATTGGTGATAGAGTGAGCTGAGTCTCATAAGTCAGGCATGTCAGTTACACAGTGTTCTTTTTTTGCAAGATTAAATCAAATCCGTCTATCTTATACAAATGCATTAGTGCAGATTCCTGTAAGATCATTCATCCTCATGATAGATTTGTGCCTAATCACTGCTCAAATCTAATTTCTGTTGCCTTTTCCTGAGCTTTTTAAAACTGACTAATTTACTTTTTTTTCCCCCACTGGCAAGTGAGATTCAGCAATTCACAACAGCCTGAGGGGTTTTTTTTTCTGTTAATTTTGTTGGATCATACATTCCAAACAGTTAAAATAAAATTTACAACACCCTACTGTCTCAACAGTAAAGTAGCTTGCAATGAATTTACTTTAATAAAATTAAAGCCATAGAGTATGACTGAAGAGTAAGTCCTTTGATACTTACCTGACTTCATAATAAATACAAGTGTAAAAATCCAAATAGAACATGTGGAAATGCAGATTCTTCAAAACACTAAGGAAAGATTTGGGACAGTATATTCTCAGTTAATCATCCAACTACAAAATTCTAATTATCTCATCTGTGGAGATATAGAGATTTCATTTCTAAAAGATGTTTTGCAGATACCTTGTAAAATTGTACCTCTGCTATGTTTAACTGTAGACTACCAAACAAAATCAATCTATCTTCCAAACAGAAGCCCTATTCAGAAATGATCCTGAGGTCTATAGGATTTGGTTTTATTTGCTTTCTAATTAAGATGAAGAACAATTAGGCTTTTGAGATTTAATTTTAAAAAGCATTATTTTATCTAAAAAAAAGGATGCAGATCTGTTAAAATATTTGTTACTTCATGGTATACATATATTTGCTTTGCTTATCATCCTTCTATTTAAGAGTTTTGAAAATAAGGAGCATATTTTTACTACCTATACTAGGCATCCAATTCAGACACATTAAATCAGAAGTCTATCCTCTGTGTATCATCAACAAAGACATAAATAACACTCTGAGAGATTATTTTAGGATCCAGGCTTACAGCCTGATTGGTGCCTATTTTGACCAATTGATTGTTTCCAAGCTGTGTCACTAATCTACAAGGTAACCATAATTTGATCTCATATATAGGATACTAAATTTCCTATATTCCAACCACTTGCCTATTGTGAAAACAGCCTTTCCAAACAAAAGGGTCTTGATAAGTTTAAAGGATATGTGCATACCAAAACTCTTTCTTTTTTTTTGTTATCCATATCTAGTAGGTAGAACTAGCAACTGCCAAGCTGGCTGTAAGTATTTCTTACTTTGACTTGTTTAAATTATTTCATAGAGGATGATCTATTTCCTGTTTCCATGATTTCATTTAGTGTGTGCACATTTGTGTGTTTCCTTGCCCCAAACCCTTATTAATCTTTCTTACTGTTGTTCTTGCAGTGCAGTGTAGTTCTTACAGTGCATACTTTTTTACATACCTCTCTTTTTCATGGATCTCTCAGTCTCGTTCTACATAAAATGAGACATTCAGAAACAGTTACTCAAAATCAGACAATTCCTAGTTATGAAATATGAACTTTCTCACGTGATGGAAGTGTTAAGAACCTGAGAGCACTTTTCTAGATTTTCCCATCTATTCCAATAAGAGAGTCTCATAATACTTACATTAGCACAACTTTTTGTACCTGCAAGTGCCTAGCAATGCATATTTAGTGCACTGATACTCCTGTTTTATTTCATTGTCAAGGCTTAGATAAATAGTATTCTCCACAGCTGTCATTTATTTTCCAGACAAAACAATGGGAATATTTAACTTGTTTCATTTGGAATTAAAAAAAAAAGAAATCAGAATAGAATTAATTCATCATATGTCTGTCAGACAGAATTCAGATAATGGTTAACGAAAGTATAATTAGTATTAACATGTTGGATAGACACCTGCTAAAGAATATTTCTCCATTTCTCCTCTTGGTACTTTTTCAGATATTGTAACCACTTTGACTTATTCAAGAATAATGACAGCACTTACAGTGTTTCAGGAGATAAGGCAATAACATCATCACAAATTTCTGCACACCAAAGTTTCACAGGACAATTTGGATAGATCAAGCATGCAATTCACTATTCTTTGATAAGTCAGCAAACCAAATCATCTGCCAGTTTATTATAACTGGCACTGCCTCTCCCGCTGTTGCTTCACAGTTACTGAGAATATTTAGGGAAAGCAGAAGCATGGGGTGTTAGTAGATGTATAGTTTCCAACTGGTGTTTCACCTTGTTTCCCAGGTTTATCTCTTCTTGTCGTTCTGTTAATTTTTGCATTCCTTTTCACATCATCTCTGTAAGTGTGAACCCTCAAAGTGAGCAGCATAACTGTTTGACAATGACAGACTAAGTAAAAGCTGTTAAATGGATTATATTTATAGGAGTGGAGTCCTTCAGCCAGATTTTAGGAATTAACTGAAGAGCTTAAAAGCAAGAGCATAGTCTTCCTTGACCCCCTCTATTATCAAAAAAAAAAAAGAAAAGAAGGTTCTTCAACCAAAATTAAGATGCCAAAATTATCCTGTGGCAATCTGTCTCTCTTTGCTCACTGTCAAGGGTGTGCATAGTGTTTAGTCATGTAAATAAGAAATGTGAATTAGAAAAATAAAGTAAGATGGGCTTATTCCAGGAATCAGCCTATAGGTCCAGTACTTCTAATGCACAAGCAACTAATAGCAGGTGAAGAAGTATAGGAATCCAAATTGATATTATTACTGATGGAATTTTTTTTAATATAACTATAATCTTAGAAGTCTAATTTCTCAAACATAGAATTCCTCGAAACCAGAAACTGAATTCCTTCTTCATCTCAGTCCTTACTAGTAAGACTGGCCGTCAGAAATTCAAGGATCCAGAGATGAGAGGGAGAGTCTGGAGCAAGGAAGATATACCCTTAGTGGAATGGGATCAGGTTAGAGAATACTTAAGCAAACTGCTTAATTAAGGTGAGAGAATAATTGAGCAAACTGCACATACATAAGTCCATGGGACCGGATAGGATGCACCCAGGAGGTCTAAGGGAGCTGGCTGATGTCATTGTGAGGCTACTTTTGATTATGTTAGAAAAATCATGGTGGTTGGGAGAGGTGCCTGAGGTCTCGTAGAAAGCAAATGTCACTCCCATCTTCAAAAAGGGCAAGAAGGACCCAAGGAACTACAGGCCAGTCAGTCTTACCTTGATCTCTGAGTAGGGGATAGAACAACTAATCCTGGAAACCATTTTCAGGCACGTGAAGGACATGAAGGTGATCAAGAGTAGTCAGCATGGATTCACCAAGGGGAAGTTATGCTTGAACAACCTGATAACCTTCAGTGATGAAATCTTAGGAACCTTCTACTGGCTTGATAGATGAGGGGAAAGCATGGATATTGTTTACCTTAACTTCAGCGAGGCTCTCTACATCATCACCGTAAGATCCTCATAGGCAAGCTATTGGTGTATGGGCTGGAGGAGCAGACAGTGAGGTGGGTTGAAAACTGGCTGAATGTCCAGAGCCAGAGGATGGTGATCAGCAACACAATGTCTAGTTGGAGGCCAGTAACTAGTGGTGTACCCCAGGGGTCAAGACTGGGTCCAGTCTTGTTTTACATCTTCACTAATGGTTTGGATGATGGGATAGAGTATACCCTTAGCAAGTTTGCTGTTGACACAAAACCAGGAGGAGTGGCTGAGAGGGTCATGCTGCCATCTAGAGGGACCTCAGCAGGCTGGAGAAATGGGCTGACAGGAACCTCATGACGTTCAACGACGAGAAATGCAAAGTCCTGCAACTAGGGAGGAACAACCCCAGGCACCAACATGTGCTGGGGGCCACCCACCTGGCAACCAGCTCGGCAGAAAAGGACCTGTGGGTCCTGGTGGACACCAGGTTGAACATAAGCCAGCAATGGGCACTTGCCACAGAGAATGCCGATGGTATCCTGGGCTATCCTAGGCAAAGTATTGCCAGCACTTGTGAGGCCACACCTGGAGTGCTGTGTCTGGACTCCACAGTACAAGAGAGACATGGACATACTGAAGGGAATCCAATGAAGGGCCATGAAGTGGAGTCTCTCTCCTATGCAGAAAGGCTGAGAGAGCTGGGAGTGTTCAGCCTGGAGAAGAGAAGGCTCAGGGGGATCTTATCAATGTCTATAAATACCTGAAGGGAGGTCCCTTCCAACCTCACCTACTCTGTGAATTAGTTAATCAGTACTGCAGCAGGTTAAGACAGTCAAAGGCTTCAAAAAATCAGTGTAGGCACCAATGAGTTTGCCAAGAAGCAGCAATCATATGTCATAAGTTGTTTTCCTTAACAGAAGGATGCATGCAATAGACCCGTTTTCCTATGGTTTAAACTTCCTTATTCCTCATGTCATCTTCTTCTGTGGATATTAATTTCTTTCTCTGGGCCTTTCTCTGCTCTCAGAGAAGTCAGCAGATGTTGGGCATTAAGTTTGCTAGTTAGACAGGCATTACTTCTGCCAAGCAAAGTGAGAAAACCTTTTTTCTTTTGTTAGTTGACCTTTACGTATATGATAGATTAGGTGTAGCAACTTTATACCATTTCCTTCTCTCTTTCTCACTTCTTTTCTCCTGTCTTCTTTTTTCATACATTTTCTTGCCATCTCATTATTAGACAAAACATGCTTCCTAATACTGCTATATTAGCCATTGCATTAGTCTACCCATTTGACTTGCTGTCTTCAATGCTTGTAAAATACCTTGTACTGACAGTAAAGTAGAATACTAAAAGCTTAGTAATTCTACAGACTAAGGCTTTGTAGTTATGTATTTTCTAATGTATGCAGCGGTTATTTTTCCCTGTCTTGTTTTGGGGTCTCTAGGTGCTTAGCTTGAGAAAACAGAAAGGAACCTTGTATGAATTTAGAAGTACTATTATGCAGAGTGCATTAACTGAGGTTTGCAACAGTTTGCTGTTGTGAAACAAAAATTCTTTGGAGATTTGTTGGCACTAAATACAACAGCAGAAATATCACCAGCAGCATGTTCTTTACATTCCCAGTGGAACCCAGAGGAACTCTGGCTGCTTTCCTTCCTCATTTACATTTATTTTCTACTTGTTCAGCAGAGTTCAGAAAGAAGAAAAAAATTCAATTTACACAGGTATCTACATTGTTCTTGGACTTTTCCTGAAGAGATCATAAAAATGCATGTTGATGGTTCGGACCTTTTTTAGCAAGAGGAACAGGAATGGAAATAAATTCTGTATCTACAGATTAACAATATTAATCACAGAATACAAATGTTTATAATTTAGACTTTTTTTTTTCTGCAGCCTATTTTATAAGGAAGAAAAAGTGCATTTCCATTTCCTCTGTATCTTTTAGGTATACTTTTCATTAATCATTTTTAGCTATAATTTGTATGTGTATAGTTGTGTGTATTTGTGTGCGTATGATTTAGTTTGTTTTTCTTGGGTGGGAGTTTTGTGGTATATTTTATGTATGTTTTCTAATGTTGGTAAGTTTTAAATAAAATATTTTATCTCCATTTTTCACAGACATGTGAGAATTTCAAATACATGAAAATAAGAATTGAACTGTCTCCCTTGTAGACGCATTATACCTTCAGCAAGTCAGCTTTTGCAGCACAAATGGTGTCACAAAGTTATCAGGAATTACATAGATTTATGTGAGTGATTTAGTGTGATGTTGTGTTTCACATCCTTTGTAATGACATGATCACCCATCAAAAAGAGATGAAAGTGTCAGTATTGTGACATTGTTATACAGTGTCATAACACCTTGACATAATAATCTCTTGCTGTCGAAGAAATACAGATGGTTTGGCCTTTAATTAATACATTATTCCTAGTCATAAGGACAGCTTGGATTTTTAATTCAGCCCCTCTCTACTTGATAATTCCTGATTATCCTTTTAAAAAACCCCACAACAGTAGGTTTAAAAGCTTTCTTTTACAGTCCTTATACAAATGGAGAATATATTCTGGACTGTAGTCAGATGATGGACTGTAATGCCCTCAGCAGACTATAAAAGTACTGCTAAAATGAAAGTTCTTGATGATGCAAATAATTTTTTCTCAGAAACCTAGATAAATAAATAATGTTTGCTTTGAGTTCCAGTTCTGCTGTAAGTGTTCTTTTCTCTTAGAGTACACTAAAAACTACATAAAGCACTATCATAACTGTTATATCAGTGCTGTACTGATTCATAATAAATATTTGAAGTTTTCCCATATTTCGACAAAGTAGCAGAAGATCATGTGAAGTTTCATCTTACAGACCCTGTCATTATCTAGATCTATTGCCAAAGGAATTTCCCCAGGATGAGAAGATATGGTTGTTTAAGTCTCAGTGTAAACCCGTCGAACATAATCAGAGAGTGCACAGGAGTTTGTGTTACCAAATGCTGGTCAATTGTAAATGACTTTGACTAAAAAAAGTCTTTATTATCTCCATGACGTCACATGTTTTCTTAGAAAAATGTAGAGAGAGGGCTATGGAGTCAAAATTCAGATCTGTTCTAATCAGTTTTCCTTTTCTGTTTTTCATCATTTCCAAAACACAGTTTTGCAGAAACGAGTTCCCCTTGTTAGGTGATTGTGATGGGTGGCTGCTAAACATGTCTGTATACAAAGAATTGTGACCACCTGGAAAACAGCCAGCACAAAGTAGGGCTGTTTTCAAAGTATGGCTCCTTTGCGCTATACATTCTTCTGTGGTTTAATTATTTGAATACAGACACCATTAGCCCGAGTAATAATACCAAATGTGCCAAAGATGTTTAGTTATTTTGCCATAAAGTATTTTTTAATATTACAACATATGTTGTTTTCTGGTTGGTTGGTTTCTTTTAAATTTTTAAAAAGGCTTGCCAGTGAAAATGCAGAGACAGAAGAAAAAAATAGAATCAGAGCAATTCAGATTGGAAGGGACCTCTGAAGGTAATCTAGTCCACCCATCTGCTCAAAGCAGGGGTAATTATATCAAGATGCTCAGTCAGGGCTATGTCCATCAGAGTCTTGAAGACTTCCAAAAACAGACATCCCACGGACTCCCTGGGAAACATGTTCCAGTGTTTGAACACTCTCATCGTAATCTTTTTTTCTTTATAGCTAATACAAATTTCTTATGTTTCAACTTATGTCTGTTATCTCTCCTCCTATCATTATGCACCTTTGAGAAGTCTCCATCATCTTTTCTGATCAAGTGGTTGTGGACAGCATAAGGTTTCCTTTTCAACTTCTATTCTCCAAATTGAACAGTCCCAGCCCTCTCAGCCTTTCCTAGCAAAGAGATGATCAAAGCCCTTAATCACCTCCGTGGCCCTTCTCTGGACTCGATTCTATCTGTTCGTGTCTCTCTTGTACTGGGGAGCCCAGAACTGGACACAGTCTTCCAGGTGTGTCTCACGAGTGCTGAGCAGAGGGGAAGGATCACCTCCCTTGACCTGCTGGCAATGCTCTGTCTAATGCAGCCCAGGAGGCTGTTGGCTGCCTTTGCCACGAGGGCACATTGCTGGCTCATGGTCAATTTGTCACCCACCAGGACTTCAGGGTCCTTTTCTGCCAAATTGCTTTCCAACCAGTTGACCCCAGTCTGTCCTGTTGCCTGACATTATTCCATACCAGATGCAAGACTACATGACATAGGTAATTTAGAAGCCACTGTGTGTCACATACAGATGTGCAAACACATACAGATAGATCTCATCTCCCTTGCACAATTAGATTCGAATTTGTTTGCAGTCTGTAAATGATGTTGCTTTGTGAGCACTGTATAATGTTTTAATTAGAAAGTCCTGCAACAATGGGGAGAGATTTAGAGGGTCAGAGGGATATTCTTGTACTTGCTTTTAAGTCCTTTTTCCCTCTGAAAGTCATATGAGATTATTGTCCTAAATTAGTTTGAAAGTGTGATTTAGGTTTTCAGGTCATTTTGTTATTTTTGGGCTTACTTAGAAAAAATGAAGCTCCTGGTTTACTTTCTTTAAGCAATGTGCATAACAGTCAATATTACTGCTTTCTACTCATTCTATTTTTATACTCATCATAATTTTTCCTGTGCTTCAAACTGTTTTCCTGTTCTGATGCTTTGGTTCCTTTTTCAAAGTGCTCCTGCTAAATGTTTCTGCCAAGACCATCAATTTCAATTAGCCAAGGGGTCATTGTTATATTTATTGATTTCTCTAACATGGCGCCTTGCTGTTCCCCTAAAATCATGTTTGTTCATCAGACTTCACCCTGAATTTGTGATAAGATTAGCCAGCAAATGTAAGAGGTGACCCTCCATATCTGGATTTTATATGCCTCTTAACAGGGTTCTTTTCAGGTCTAAGTTTTGTGTAGTGCCAAGCATACTGTCACCATCTGAAAAGAATTAGGACAACACACAGGTATGCTCATCTCTACCTCTTCTATAAGTCAAGGCCTGCTGAGAATAATAGTTTTTCACAATTTGTGACCAATGTTCAAGCATGGCCTAGTTAGGAGTCATCAAAGAGTCTCTAGATTTAAATTAGTCACAGAGCAATATTTGTTCACACAAGAAGATCGCCATGCACTTTGCTATAAAGTGGAGATTAACAGCTGCTCAAACCTTAAATATTAGCAGGGTTGCAATGTAGCAGCAGACATAAATGGATGAATACTTTTCAGCCCTTGTCTTCCTTGTGTAGGTGTAAATATGTTATGCTGTGTCAAGATACAAGGTTAGTGTAATATCTGTTAATTTATGGCTTTATTCTTAATTTATATTAAGCTGTTTGTAGGTGCAAAGAGATGTAACGTGAGTGCAATGATTAAGGAAATAAGAAAAAAAGGAAAAGGATCATTGACTGGAATGTGTGCAGTAATAAGATTATTTTGATGTTCCATTTTGATATAGGTTAACCTAGTAGAGCTGGTTATACTCTGTAATATGTATTTGATTTTTAGAATAACTCAACATATTATTGTACATTTAAAATGTAGGGTAACTGATATTCTGAAAATCTGTTTTCATTCTTGCCTAATGTATGTTACCTCATTTTTTATGACATGATTTTCATTGATTTTGTGTTTATGATTAATTTTAAATCTAGCTAATCCCCAATAAAAATAAGCAGAGCTCAGGGGAACAATATTGGCATTTTATATGGACGACTTGACTTTGCTGTTGCAATTGGGAGCGAGATATTATTTGACCGAGTTAGAGCAGCACGGGTCTTGGTTTATTAAAAGCAAAGGTGGTTTTGGTGAAAATCATCATAGTGCTTTGGGAATCTAAATCACTCTTGCTCAGGAATTACTATAGCTCAGTGAAATAAAAGTATCTCAGTATGGGCCTACTGCCTTTAAAATTTCATCAAATGAAGGGAAAATGTTGAGTAATTGTTAGACAATGGCTTATAGAATACTTAATTATGGTACCTAATTTTGTCTTTTATGACTTAATTGGTGAAT
The DNA here is from genome assembly GCA_020745775.1 of Theristicus caerulescens. Lineage (NCBI taxonomy): Eukaryota > Metazoa > Chordata > Aves > Pelecaniformes > Threskiornithidae > Theristicus > Theristicus caerulescens. The sequence continues at coordinate 118,819,161 of CM036559.1, read as the reverse complement.
TTAAGAGGTTATTACTATATAGATGACCTATTAATTTACTTCCTTTTGTAGATTATTACAGTGTTGGGTTTTTTATTTGAATTTATCACTTGAACCATTAACATGTATAAGTCCCCATGATACAGGGCATAAATTAGATCATGATGTAAAGTTCCCTCCCTTTGGGGCTTACTGTTACTTAATATTTAATATTTAATGCTATTGTGTGGGACTTGGCACTTGAGTCATTTCCTGTGTTACTGTACATTTCCTTTTCTGCAGGAGTGCCCTTGAGGTCTTGTGATTTGCAGGCAATGGGGACTTTCTATCAAGGTTTTGACCAGTCTCTTAATTATTTATCATGTCAAAGATTCTCTAGTGTTTTTATTGCCCCCTCGTGGGCCATTTACTAAAAAGCAATTTGCTGTTTTAGAGATAAATTAGCTTTATTTTGGCTTGTTCTAGTACACGGCAAAAGAAAATGGGCTTTTTTTCAGGTCATCAGAGATCATACTAAATTCTGCTGTCCTCATTTTTCACATTCTTAAAAGATCTATTTTTGGCCCTGTTAATAACAACAAACATCTTGACATTTTAATACTGCAGTTGCCTTTTACTAAAGCCTATAGATAAAAGATGAGGTGAACTATTACAATTTGTTATGTTGTTTAGCATTTACAGACTTATTTGTCTCACTGAAAGTCAGGTCACAGCTGGACAAAACTGACTGTTGGGCTGCACGTGGCTAATGGGCAGTGCAAGTTTATGTCCAGACTAAATCCGCAGATGTGGGAAGAAAACAGCTGGGAAAGATCTTGACCCATGTCATGCGTCATGCTTTGACATGCCCAGTCCCATTCCTTGCTGAAACAGGGTGGTGAGCTGTCATTGCACTTTTCCAACTGGGCATTACTTCCCTTTCCTGCTTCCCCCTGAAAAATGTAGTACAAATCCTGTGAGTGTAATCATATGAAGATTTTGATATGAAGGATCAGGTTGGGTTGCCTTGGATTAGGCCTCAGTAGGTAATGCTGCTCTCTAGGGTGTTTTCTTCTTGCCCCTGACTTGAAAGAGAATCTGTAGTTATTATATTTCTAAAGTGTGTCAAGTGGCTGCAGTCAGGTGGGGTGAATCTGGATGGGAGGCCCAGACTTGGTTGGTTCCAGAAGGGCCACTTGAAAAATTCTCTCTGCATGCATAAATCAAAAAAATAGTGTTTCTGTTGATTTTGCTTCCCTTTACTGCCCCCCAAATTAACTACTTGAAAACCAACTGGAGACTTACAAAACAAGGCTAGGCTATTCCATAGTACTGTGCTCCTTACCTCCTATTAAATTAATGAGGCATTTCATCTATGAATGAAATGGGGCTGGAAGATAATTTACTTCTTCAGTCAGTTATTTCCAATATACCTGTGTTTCAGCGTCACTGTTTGCACTACGTGCAAATGTTTCTGTGTTTATGTATGCAAATTGACTCTTTCTTTCTTGGATGAAGCGTACTATGTAAAACATTAGTCATAAACTACTTGTATGCAAGTAGCTTTGTGATACACAATGATTAATTTTTTTTACTCTACTTCACATGCCACTTTGCAGTTTATAGAATAATTTTGATACTGTGTAGATATTAGTATAAATTTACATTTATATAGGGCATTTCACGATGGAGGGTCATAAATGTGCTTAGAGACTCAGCATGCCTGTACAGCATGACAAGTACTCAGAGGTAACTTAATGCACTGCTGAAATGTAGCAGCTCTTCACATGTACATCAAATTTCAGTATCTAAGTATTTCTAATGCTCCTATGTTCAGATTACAGCATCCTCCACAAAATTTATGTAACTATATTATAAGAAGAGTGGAATTCTACTTACTATCCTAGTCTTAGGTCATTTAACAAGCTAGTTTAACCTTACTGGCTAAACTGTTTGAAAATCTATTTTCTGGCAAAAAAATTGTAAAAAGGGAAGAGTATGGAGTCACATCCTGCCTGGTCAGGTTTCTCTTGTTCTTCAGGCAGCAATTTCCATCAACATTAATTGGTAACGGCCTCCTACCAGAAGGTAGGCTAAAATCCTGTAGTCTACATGTAAAGCTGAGTATGGACGAACAGCAATTGCAACAGTAGAGCATTGAATATCATTACTTGAAACTGCTTTGGAGGGGTTTAGGCAGAAAGTAAATACACACAGGCCATTTTGTTTGTTTGTTTCAGGAAACTAATGATATTATTTATATTTGTATGAAAAGTGACAACAATTCTCTCCTTAGCCTCAGTCCTGAAAGTGGTGTAGACAGAGAGAGGAATTACATTTAATTAAAACTACTGGTAACATAGATTTATACATGCAATAAAATACTTAGAAGGAAGTCTCCATGTTTATCTTTCTCTTTAAGAATTAAGAACTACCATGAGTTTGATCTTTTCAGTGCATGGTGATATACATACAAGCCAGCAAAATGTATCCCTGCAACTGTCCTAGTCACTCTAGATGCCCAATTTCCCTTTTTAATGTATTCATATAATCAGTATTTTAATTCTCATCCATGTCATGATTACTGTGGCTTTTAACTTCAAAAATCAAGAATCATTGTATAATACAAAGAGACCTGAGGACTACATGGTTTTCAACTGATTTTTTCACCATTTTCTTAGTGGTTTGGTTTTTTTTTTTTTTCACTTTAATATAACAGGTGTACATACTTCTAGCCTTCTAGCCCTGCCCATCTCTCTGCCTGCAGAAATATTTTTTTGCCAGGGGAGATTTAGATTAGATATTTGGAAAAATTTCTTCATGGAGAGAGTGGTGAGGCATTGGATCAGGCTGCCCAGGGAAGTGGTGCAATCACAGTCCCTGGAAGTGTTCAAAAAACATGTGGATGTGGTGCTTAGGGACATGGTTTAGAGGTGGACCTGGCAGTTAGTTAGGTTAACAGTTGGACTCGATGATCTCAGAGGTCCTTTCCAGCCTTAATGATTCTATGATTCTATGATTCTGTATTGGTTCTGCCTCTGGATCTGTTGCTCCTTTCTTTTATCTGTACAGCCTTCATTTCTGTTGCATCCATTTCCAAACATCAAGCTATCATTAAAATGTTGTCAGTTTAGAAGACATTGACAGATCAGACTGTCTAGAAAAACTGGGGGGAAAAAGGCAAATACGATAAAGAAAGAGTAATGGGAAGGTTTAGATGCAGCTGCCATGCCTGAGCTGTAAGTTGCAATGCTAGAGGTAGGTAAGCAAGGGGGTGGAATGTTACAGAAGTACCTTACAGTCTGGGAGTGGTACATTATAAAAAGAAATGATTGAGAAGACAACTCTTAGGTATACTGGGTACCTGAGTCATATGAATAACATGAATATGTATTTTCTGGATTTTTTCCAGTGATTTTGGGCCCTAGCTGTTCTTATTCTTGAAAATTTCTGGGAAAGATTTGTACATATAGAGACCTGCCAATTTCAAACTCAGGTTCCGAACACTGAGAGACAAAGAACATCCCAGACTTTGCAGAGCTTAAAATTGGTGCGAGCAAGTAGACAATAAGGCACTAATTGTAAGGAAAAAATAGCGGTTTTTCTCAGTTGGGATTTTGAATACGTAGCAATGATGGTAAGGGCATGATTATTCCTGATGGAGGTGTTGTTTAGAGGGTGTTTATAATTAGGCAGAGATTTTTCCAGTGCTTTGTCCTGTCCAATTTGTTCATTTTGATGGAAGAATCAATAGTGCTAGCCACAATAATTGGGAAAATTAGTAGCAACTAATATAACAAAATATGCATGTCCTCCTTGTTATAACTGGCGTTTAGGCATGGCCTTGGCAGAGTGGCAGCACATATGCAGAGGCTGGAGACTCTGCAAACTGACAGCTGTTTAGATTTTGATCATTCTTCAGTTTCAAATGCATTCAGTGTAGCTGTGAAAACAGATGAGGACGCAGGGAAGCTCTACAAATGACAATGATGTCCCTGATAAGCATAAGTATCTGACTGCTAATTGAAGGAATATGTGCATAACTTCTGTGAAAGCCAGTTTTGCTGTTGCTCTCAAGCTGTTACTTAGGGGCTTGAAGATTTCACTTAACTGCAGTCATTTGTACTGAGGCTTTAGAACTACAAAAGCTACAGATGAAAAAATATCTCAAATGAAAACCTGAAACAAGTTTTCTCTTTTTTTTTGTTTTCTTTTATTTTACAGAAAGACCTTTTGTTTTACTAGAGAATGTGAAAAGGGAGAAATATCCTTAAGAAAGGATGAAGAATTTAAATTAGAAATTATTTTTGCTCTTTTTACTTGTTTCTGCTTTTAGAAAATGAATAAATGTTGTGGTGATACTGAAGTAGGGAGGCATTTGTCTATGTTGGGAATCCCAGATATGGAAGAATACAAACACTCAAACACACCTAATCCATTAATCATCCCACAGCATAAAAGAAAGAGAGGAAGATCTATGAAGATCTTGCCATGTCATTCTTGTGATATAAATGAGCTTTTCTGGAGCCGTATACCTCAGCATTTATTAATTCACATTGTGACCACTATTTTGTTCCCAGCTCATCTAATCAGCGAATGACTTTTTATTTACCAGTGGCCAATGTAAAATGAATGAATGGCTTGTCCTAAGTACAGCTTTCACTATATTTCCAAAAGTATTAAGGCCTTAGTTTTTGTTATAAAGCTGTATCAAAGAACAGGCAATTTACTGGTTTCACTTTAAGAGTTGTTCTGGCATTTGGGGAGATGGTATGAGAGAGCAGACAGGAGAGAGAGAGGGAACGTAAGAACTAAAGACATATTATAACCCTTGGCCTGTTCTCTCTTAAAGAAAAAGAATATACCAACAACACTTGGAATTAGTAGGCATGTTTTCATAGCGTATTGCACTATGAAAGTTCATGACTGGAATCACTGCAATGGCTATAGTTCAATAGCACTTATTAAAAAAGTCCTGGAAGTTGCAAACTACACTGGGACTGGTCTAGAAAAGTCTTCAGAATCAAAGCCAAATGCCTGATGGGTAATGTCCTCTCAGCTGTATTTCTAGTGATTAACTGGGAATTGAATGGTGTATGGAATCCATCTAGCATGTTACATATTGACTGAATTCCATCACAGAAGTGATAACAGGTACGTGACATGATTCTGCTGAGGAGCGGATGTTGGAAAGGAAATACATTACAAAATATAATGTTTGTATACTTCTAAATATATCTTGAAGTAACAAAGAGCACTTAACGCTACTTAGTTAATGGTATTATCAATTTACCATAGGTTTTTAACATCAGAACTAGTACTTTTGTTTTCATCCTCAGTTGTCATTACTTCTATAACCATTTAGGTGATATTACACATCTACTCTTCACTTTTCACAAAGGTCTAAGTTCTCCACTACATAAGGAATGAATGAAGGAAAAGGTTGTCCTTGGAAGCAGAGGGAATTCTCGGTTCCTTCTATCCATCAACACTGTTTAGACTTGCAAATAATGTGAAGAAAAATTACTGTCTAGATTTGTGGCCAGGCTGGCATATATGTAAAAGTTAGGAAGGAAAATAAGTCAGCTGAGATGTCAGTCAGAAGCTGTTTAAGCTGTAATGATAAAGAGTATGAAAGAGTCTGTTCTAATTTTAATTAACGCTAAGGGGACAGAAGGCAAAATTCACATTATCATTCTGAGTAATCTTGAACATTCATTGTTTTCTGGCAGTCTTAGTCAGCAGCCTATTTGAATCAGCCAGTCTTAGAAAATTGTATTATGATATATTGGTTTGATCACTTTCCTAAATCTGTTTGGAACGCAGCCATCATTTAGTAAACTGCAGAACAAAAGCATCTAAAGTACTTCATGAAAAAAAAGAAAGAAGAAAGAGTAGATAAAATACACCCAAAATGTAAATTTCATATCTATATACCAGTAAGGAATATAAAGTCATGCCTGAGTGATCAAATGTGATTTTCCTTTGTTGATATTTGAAACAAGTCCTACAAGTGCCATATAGTCTTTAATCCATCTTTGAATAGAAAGCATGTTTTATCACAGTAATCAGAATGTACCTGGAAAACTTTATGTTGAGATTCACCTTGAAAGCTGTGCTAACAAATTGTGCTAAAACAGCATAAACAAACAAATCATAAAACCGTACCTCTTCCCTTATGTAGCAGTCATCTGATGTCTTAAAGGGTTAAAAACAGCAGAAGAAAAGTTTGCAGAGCAAGTCCAAGTCACTTGCACGGTTAATTTTTTTTGCTGAGTCCATTTTTCAGGATTGATTTTTGATCTGGGCAATACATTGCAAGGAGCTGGAATATTTGCAGCTAAAAGAAGTTGCTTTGTTTTTGTTTATTCCAGTGTGGACAGTGCATATCTTCATACAGTTAAAATTTGTGAGGTTTTTTGAAACAGAGGAAGGAATATGAAGTACTTCAGCGTTCATTTTGTAATAGTTTGTGGATACCCAATATAAAAAAATAAACCTCGAAATCCTAGGTCAGCCTTTGCCTAAACTTCTGAATACTTAGACTCTGGGTGCGGATACTTTCTATCAGATGTTCCCCTAGTGCCTAAGTTTGTGCCAGTAGGTGTGCACTCAACGATCCACACTGTGAAACAAAGCAGCAAAATAACTTGCTCGCATCACGGCCCCATAAAGACTTCCCAGGGAGCCATTCCCTTGCCTGTGGAGCCTGAGCTGGAAGAGCTCAGGACTTATGTCCCAGATAGATACAATGCCAGCCTGACATGAAGCAGGAAAATTAAAACTGTAATAATTAAAATTGTTATAAGATAGACTAGAACTGAACTTTTGCCTCGTCTTCTCCCTCACCAGAGTGATCCTCAGTGATTAAGCAAGGAAGTCTTTCCTTATCTTTCCTGGGATAAGGGAATATCCCATGGCAGCTGGAGCATCTTTAGCAGCAAAGATTGAGATAGCTTCATCCTGAATGTTTTTACCACACTGCTTAGAGCAGCCCTGTCAGAGGTGACAAGAGTTTTTGTGCCCCCGAAGTACAAAAAGCAGTTTGAATCTTTCCTGATGAATAAAAGACAGTAATCTATTTCTTGGTCATTGTTTCATTTCACAAGAGAGAGCTGATTTAGCACTGCTCTGCAGAGGACAGTTTATGGCTCCATCCCAAGCCAGAGCCAGATACCTGTAACTAGGTGCACCAGTGAATCTTGTACGCTGAGAATAAGGGCCCATTCCTCTGCCTGGAATTTCTTATTTCATAGAATCATAGAACACCAGGTTGGAAGGGACCTCGAGGATCATCTAGTCCAACCTTTCTAGCACAATCTAGACGAGATGGCCCAGCGCCATGTCCAGCTGAGTCTTAAAACGTGTTCAGCGTAGCGGAGTCAACCACTTCCCTGGGGAGATTATTCCAATGGTTGACTGTTCTCATTGTGAAAAATTTACCTCTCGTGTCCAATCAGAATCTCCCTGGGAGTAACTTGCACCCGTTACCCCTTGTCCTCACCAGGTGACTCCTTGTAAAAAGGGAGTCTCCATCTCCTTTGTAGTTCCCCTTTAGGTACTGGTACATGGTGATGAGATCACCTCTAAGCCTCCTTTTCTCAAGGCTGAACAAACCCAGCTCTCTCAGCCTATCCTCATACAGCAGGCTTCCCAGACCCTTGATCCTCTTGGTGGCCCTTCTCCGAATGCCCTCCAGCCCGTCCACATCTGTCTTGTATAACGGGGACCAGAACTGTACCCAGTATTCCAGGTGTGGCCTGACAACTGCTGAGTAGAGTGGGTGCTGGTGATGCCCTTTTTGATGCAACCCAGCATCCTATTGGCCTTCTTGGCTGCAGCAGCGCACTGTTCACTCATGTTGAGCTTGTCCTGTCTACCAGGACCCCCAGGTCCCTTTCCACGGATTTTATAAGAAATAATATATTTTTAATATATTATAATATATATTATATATAATAAGATTTTTTAATATATTATATTTTATAAGAAATAAGATATTTCTTATGTTAAAGGGTTTTGCACTCTGTCAGCTGGCTTTTATAGCTCCTTTTTCTGAGAAGTATCTCCCCATTCTGTTCATAAAGTTCAGGGCATCAGCTTAAAAGTTTGTTTCCTTGCAGTTTGTACAGAAATTTTTGGAAAATCTTTAGTGCCATTTAATCTAAATAAATGATTACAACTATATTTTATTATTCTGTTGTGCTTGACAGCACAAAAGCCTATTCCAAAGAGATTAAGGCTTCCTTCTTAGCAACCAGGTTTATTGGGAGAGGAAACGACAATTTCAGTTCATAAAAAATTACAAGGCTTTGCAATGAAAAATATAGATCAGAATGAAAAATAAATTTAAAATGTAAAAGCCAGAGAATAACAAAATAGCAAGTGAAACACTGTTAAAGCATTGAATGATATGTGGGAGACAAATTTAATACGTTTGATTTCAAGTTTCACAAAACTTGGCAAGTAATCTACTCATTCTGGAATATCTCCATCTCATGCCCCAGTGTAATCAGGTTTAGCCAAAATATAAAACCTTCATCAGGAGAAACTGTGGAATATCAACCCTAAGATATTTATCCTAAGTAGCTGTGATTCTTCCCTGAAGATGAGGTACTTCTGTTCACAATCTTTCTCTGAATAAAATGGATCAGAGAACTGAATATAGGTCTGCACTGTCTACATACCCTGCATGTAGCAATGGCCATGTCTGTCTCTCTTTCATCTTAGAGTAAAAAACAAGAAAAAAAGAAAAAAAATTGGATTTGAAAGACCTTCCCAGGAGTATGTTTTTCAAAATTGTTAAGTTGCTGTGCAACATTTCAGTTCTGATTTGTTGATGGTTTTAGTCAACTGCTACAATGAAAGCCTGACCAATGAGAGTCATGATGATTATCAATGATTATCAGTAGCAGGTGCATGGAGCCAACAGAGGGGCTCTTACAGCTACAAGCTTTTGAGTATATTAAGAATTCTTTGGGAATAAATGTTGCCCTTGGTTACAACAGTGAGGGCAACACTGTGAGAGGTGCTGTGTAGCAGGCTTGCCACAGTGTTTTCAGCACAATTTTGATTGGAGTTTTCTCACAGAAGTAATCGGAAACCTATAAACTGTCTGTATTAATACTTAACATTAACAGTATTGACGGTCATGGCAAATAACCATAACATTCATTAGTTTAGACAGGAAAACAGTGTTCAGCAATATTTTCAAAAGCCATGCCTAAATTGTAAAGCATTAGTCAAACTGTCCAGCAAAGATTCAAACAGCACCTGCTGCTGACATTTAACATCATCAAGTTAAGAGAAACATCATGATGCAGAAGAAGAAAACAAAATTTGCCCACCTTTTAGACTTACTGTGTAATTGCTTTGCAGTATTGTTTCATATAGATGTTGTGCTACAAAAAAAACAGATTTGGGAAAAAAAAATAGAATTAACTTTTGTCATACAAAGCTGAAAGGTAAACTGGAATTGTCAGGAGCTGATGACAATTATAAAGTAAATGGGGAGAAAGGACATACTACGTTGCTTCCCATTTAGAAGGTTGTCCACATAAAGAGCTGTCTAGTTCATCCTGGGTGTGCTTATCAAAATGCCACTCTTCAGGATGCCAGTAACATATCATCTATCAGCACAAAATGTGCAAACAACTATGCTGCCACTTTTTGACTGAGGCATTTCCAAACACAGGTGAGCACTATGTTATATCTGTATCTTAAGTTGTTTCTCTGTGGATCCTTGTTCAGGTGGAATTTAATACTGTTTGCATGAAGAGAACAAGGAAAAGAAGATTATGCAGGAGATGGATGAGCATATTTCAGATTGCTTCCCTCTTGTTTTCTCTCACCAGGATGAGATGCATGAATGAATATTTAGTAGAAGAGGAAAGCAAAATGATAGGAACACACTTTTTCACATAGGTCCACAGTATTTCTCTCTATAATAGTACCTTTGTTCTGTGCAGTGGGTTGAGACAATTCTTCCTGTGGTTACATAAGTAAAACAGCTAGATTCAATAAACACTATTCTACTGTGAAAATATAAACTCTGTATATAAATTAGATTGCATAGTTCATTATTTTTGTTCTATCTTCAAAAAGATTGTTGATGTTAATGTTTGGCAAGCTTTTTGCTAGCATCAGGTGAAACATTTTCAAACCTTGAATATTCACAGAACCATGTTACTGGAAGAAAAAAAAAAGGATTTTATATAATCTATAGCTATGACTCACTGTAGTGTTTCTTGCTGGGAATGATCTAGTAAGACTGCAGGAACGAAGCACAACACGTTATACTTTAGTTTCCACTGACTGATTAGAATACTGTTTTCACCCACTGCACAAATGGCCATTTATTATTATTATAAAACTATCAAGCATATTTATTTTTAAGAGAGAACATGTTGCAATACATGAATCTTTGTAGTGGATGTTCTCTACAAGTCAAAATTAATTTCCACATCCTATCTGTCATGGTACTGGTATTGTGATTACATATAATGAGTATAAATGTTCCCTTTTATATATTGCTTCACTTGAGAGGACAACTTCTGAATATTTGTTATGTGATGGCAGATAAATACTGAATGAACTATAGAGGGGATTGAGCCCTGTTGGCCCCTTATGGGGTCTGGAGGTTTTGTGCGTAATGCTCTATAAATGTTAGGAGGAAAGCAAACTCTCTTCAACACATAAGAACTGCTGAAATGCTGCATGCCGGCAACATAAGTTTGGCTTGTTTGGGGGTTTACCATACTAGCATCATTTATATGGTCTTGCACTTGCCCTTCTTTTTTATGAGTTTTCTTAGAAGTGTTAAAGATTTAACAAAAATTTCAAGATCTGTCTCTTGATTATGGTTTGGAATACTGAAAGAAAGTGAGAGGAATTTCTTGCTGTTGTGGTTTCTTTTGTCAGGATACACTTTTGTAAGTCCACGGCATGCTTTCCCAAATCAGTAAGGCCCTAGATACAGCCTCTATCTCACAGCCAGACTCTTCAGGATGCCCAGATCTTTTGATGAGCAATAGTAGTGAACTCCAGGGTCTCCAAGTTGCCCTGGTTGCTAGTCTGTAAGGCACAGCAAGTATAGGGAGACCAAATTCAAGCTGTTACTGAAATTATGCTGTGGCCTGTTTTTCACACAGGCCACTACTCCATGATTCTCATTTACAGAGGTACTACAGATACTGCTAGAGTTGGATCCTCAAGGCATGGATAACATTATTGCCAGTTTTCCTAGCTGAAAGTCAAGGCTCCAGAAGGGACAGGGATATCCTGGAGGTTAAGGCCTAGCTGTGTTGGTGGAATTTCCAGATAGTGGCTTCCTATACCACAGGATGAAGTTCCACAAGCTTGCCAAGTGATAGCTGCCTCATGAAGAAGAATAAAAACAGACAGCCTTTCCATACTGACTTGCTAACTGAGAACTTTAAATTAGGTCATAGCATTATTATTACCTTTTTAATCAACCTGGCAGAAGGTCTGTGAACCAGAGAGGATTATTTATGTCATAACGAAAGGAGGGAGAAGAGAGCAAGTAGTAAATAAAATTGATGAACATATTATATGAATATTTATTAATGCAAGAACTGTAAACAGCAGCATCTTATATTATGATTATGATCACATATATGAATTAGTTGGCAAAACAGAAATTTGGTGAAGTCACATGACTGGAACAGCAACATAAATAGCACTCCTTGCCTAGGAAGGATTGGCTAGTGAAAAAGGAGGCATGGCACAGTTTATGAGTGATGGAGGCACTTTCTTCAAGATACCTAAGAAATTGTACCTGCTGAAAGTCTATGTGTGATAATAAAATAGGAGAAGTACATGGGTACTGTGACTGAAGTCTCTGCTAAATGAGAATGATCACATGGATAAGGATTTTTTGTGAGCAAATAGTAGAGTTCCCCAAGGCACAGATCTTAGATGCAGTGAAAGATTTAAACTACCCAGACAACCATTCAGAAAAAAACACAGCAGAATCCAGATTGACAAGCAAGTTTTCAAATGTGTTGGTCATATTTTTTAAAGGACAAAATACATGGAGGGAAGGTATATCTAGTTTTGTCTATAACCTGATGGTTTTCTCTGACTTAGAGGATCTGTCTGAAAAAATGAAATTGTCATGCAACTTAGATAAACATTAAGGAAGAAAATTCACAAAGTTTGATAAAGGAGATAGAGACATCAGGAGAATAAAACCATGAGAGAAGTTATGTGTGTACCTTCATGCATCTACTTTAAAAAACCTGGCCCATAAGATAACCTTTTCAGAAGTGCCTTAATGCCTTTACTAACGTCACAAAGGGAGTCAGGCTACTTTAATTCCGCTAAACAAGGCTGACTCTCAGATGGTTGATGCACTTTCCCTCCAAATAATGAAGAAAGGTGACACTGGCTGCTCAAAACCAGAATTGTGGTAGGCTTAACGCCATTGATCCACAGCCTGTACAAGAAAACCCACAGCCAATTATTTTATTTAAATTCCAAGGTTTCTTAGCAAAACTAGTTTGTGACTGTTCCAAGTATTTTGAGAAGAATGATTATAGTTTCTATGGCTACAATAGTGAACAATTGCAAGCAACTGGGGAATGTGATCCTTAATAAAGCAGAATTTTTAAGCAAAACATATTTCTTAAACATTCAATATGAGCAGTTTTCTAGAAATAAAGTGAAAATTTATCACCATTTAAAAACAAAAGGAAATAGAACAAATCCTAACATCCTAACAGTTTTTGAATTGTGGAAGGGAAGGAAAAGGCCAAGTCACAAACCCAGAACCCAATCTGATTTTGCCAAACTTGTGAGAACAAGTATTGTTCGTTTCATATAAGAGATTGCTTTAATGGTGGTTTTAGCTGCAGCACAGCCTGCAAATTGTGACTAATTATCTCCCACAGCTCTTAGAAACTCATTTCCCAAAGGAATAGTGACAATAAAACTTTGTCCTTATAGCACTTTGCATTTGTGAGTCTAGAAAAGATTTATAAAATTCACTAATTAAGCTTCACAAACCTCAAGAGAACAAGTAAAGCAATAGTTTACTAATTTTTATGGATCCTGCACACCCAACTAATGTGACTTGCCAAAGGTCATACAAAGTCAGAGACAGAGCTAGAAAGAGATTAAAAGACATCCTTCTTTTCTAAAGGCCAATAGCAAAGGAGTGCCCAGCAAACAATGCTTTTATGCCACAGTTCAGATCACTGCATGCCTGTATCCATTAAAATGTCATTGAGCAGCCTCTTGCTATAGTTTTCATCCTCTTGTTTTGCTCTGCTTTGTATATTAAAATGGAAATAGTAACTTTCTGTATATTAGGTGTAATAAATTAGCCTTTTCTAGGGCAGTTAGAAAAAGTTTGAAATTCTTTACATATTTGTTCAGTATGTATTTGTAGTGTTGTGAGAGAATGTGTAGCTTATTAACCATAAGGAGGAAATAAAAGAAGACTCTTAAAGGGGAATTTGTGAACTTAAAATGCATTCAGTACTAAGACAGACTCTTTTAAGTAGCAGGCATGTATGATACTGTAGTAAATGTTTCACATTCCATTCCTACAATCAGGGAAATTTATATTTTAATATAGCTGCTGGAACAATTTGGGGCATCTGTCTGTGTATCACTGAAGAATACTAGTTAACTCCTAAATCACTATATTACTATATATATATTACTATATTACCTCAAGGAGTATTAAGTAAGTCCATCACAAACTGACAAATTCTCTAACAGAAATCAATCTGCTTGTCTAGATGAAACTGCAGAACAAAGAGTATCAGCCATTAACCTGGCGAACCAGACCATAGCCAAACAACAGTTAAGCTAAGAAGGAAACGTGAACTGGGAAAAACTTTCTGGGTGAAAAAAAGAGGGAGATCTGGGGTGGAAAATCCCTCAGAAAAAGCATGGTTTTCAAGTTGCTAGTTCTCAGTTATACCTATATATAAAAAATATATATATACACATGTATAATTTCACCAGCATTCACTGAGTTGGAGAAAAAATAGCAAAGAAAAGCAATGGAAAGGTTCTGTTTGCTAAAGAGAGATTCATCTTAACAGAAGTGCCACTTAAGAAAAAACCAAACTTGATTGCAGGAGTAAGATGAGTATACCTTGATTTGAAAGAAAAGCCATGTGCAACAGAATACACTGAAATTCCAAGGAATGGTCTGACCTACACCCTCATAAATTCTCAAGACTTCAAGAAGAAATTGAGGGGAAAATACAGATATATACAGGTGGTTTTATTGTTTTGTTTGGATGCCCATCTTTTGCTAAAGAAGGAATAAATTATTTTCTCTGTCATACAAAGCTAAATGTACATTTTACGTGAATGAACTTAAAACCTGTGTGCCCACAGCACTGAAACTGTGGGAACCTGTTAGGTTTCACACCTGTGAAAGGACTAAAGGACAGAGAGATTATGGCTTTTCTGTGATATTTAATGGAACCTTTCCAGACAAAGAAAAATCTGAGACTTAATAGGCTGCAGAACCTATTCCAGAGAAGTGGGCTCAAAAGCTATGTCTGAAATGTTAAAGCGAAGTGTGTCAGAGAACAGTTCCCAGCTGGGAGGACAAATGGCAGCAAATGGTCACTTGGCCAAAGGGAAAAATGGTTAGGGCTAGCTCTTCCACCATCAGATTTGTTGAGAGAGAGTTGGGTTGCCTAAAACAGAGGTAGGGTATGAAGCTAAAAGTTGTGTGCCCAGAGCATTGAAATTATGGGCAGTTAAGCAGTGTGGATAATCCAGAATGATCAAACTGATTCTTTATTCCTTTTTTTTTCTGGACTACTAATATACCCAAACACAACCACTTGAAAAGCACTGGCTCAGAGAGCTTTGTCAAAGCTGTGGCAACTGCCCCAAGAGGAAATTTGCACGAATTTGCAGCAAGTAGATATTCAGGGGAAAAAAAAAACAACCCTGCACTGTGCATTTTTCAATGACTGCTTTTAAGTGTGGGCCAAATTCCTCAGCCTTTTCTCACATTAAAAAAGCATTAAATCATAAGGCCATCTTGCCTGAAGTCAAGAGTTACTCATCTCAAGGATTATAGAAACAGGATCCTAAATTAGATATTGACCTTTTAGCCTGATATTGAGAAGACAGGTTATTTAGTGGTAGGAGGAAAAGAAAGCAATTTCCTAGTCTCAGTCCCTCATTCCTCTTTATATGTGAACACACTCTCCTACAAAGAAAGGCAAACCAAAACTCTGTAAAGTAGCTGCAAAATAATTAATCTTAGAGTGAAAGGATGAATACATAGAAGTACTATCAGTAATTTACTTTGCTGTAAGTAGGTTAGACATTTCCGAATCTGAAATGCTAATTCAAAGAAAGAGAAGGCAAGTAGTCAGCCACTGTCTATTGACATCACCCCATTTCTCTGTTCCAGCAAAATTATCTTGACAAATGTGCATAAACCAGTCATAAATTATGAGTGTCTGGGATTGTTTATAAACCTTAGTGTGGGGATTTTTCTTTGTAGTCAGATTTAAATCTTTGGTAAAATATTAAAATATAAGTGCTAAACTATTGTGTTATATACAGCATGCCTCCTGATTTCTAGAGTCAAATAGATTTTATAATAATTAATGTAGCCTACTGTTGTAAGGCCTTGATTTGCCTTCTAAATCACAGGTGCACATTACCATTATCTTGTAACATCAGCTCCTTCTTTGCATGTGTTAGTGATTTGCATGTCCTCTAGATGATAGAACAGATACACCTGCATGCTGAAGGGCTGAATTAAATCATTAGTCAAGGCTTATGTCAGGCTACTTTGGGCCCCAGTGCAGCATTTGATTGTAAGCACCTTGTTCTTCAGTTGCTTCTGTACTTCTGTTGCCTGAGTTATTCTGCCTCGTTCAGCAGAACACCTTCCCTGGAGGGAAACATTCATGTGCAGTTTGCTAGGTCACCATCAAGTTGGACAGCAGTCATAAATACCTTTAGAGAAATGAGTATTTATTCAATAACAGAGGCTTCTTCAGGAAATTGGCTTATCTTGGGGACTTAAGTTCATTTGCAGACTCTGATGTTCTCTTACATGCAGTCATAGCCTAGCGCTTTATTTGTGCAGAATAATATGTATTTAGTATATAGGCACAGTGAATTCTGGTGAATCTTTGTAGTTAACACATCTGCGTTCCTAAAGAAGACTTCAGAGGAAATGTTACGTGAAAGTAGGATGCCAACACAGCGATGCCTGTCTCTCTCTATTGTCTACAAAGGAAACCAAGAGTAATGAGAGAAGACATACTAAATCTAGAATTACATCTGTGATAGTGTTAAGAGTAATGCCTGGGAACCCATTCAGATGTTTGGAGTCCAAGTCAAGAGCTGATCCATAAAATCACCCTTATTAGCTCTGCCATACTAGTCCCACTCTTTGTAGAAGAGAAAATGTTTATGTGTAGTCCTTAATTTCCTATCAAGAAAACATTAATCCACTAACTCTAATCTTTGCATACTTTTCTCTTGTTATTCATACCAATTATTCCTGCTTAAAAAAGCATAACTGAATATACAACTACTTATCTTTTCGGCATTTTTTAAATAAAAAAAAAAAGCTGACAGAACTGACAGAAAAAGAGTTCAGTCTTTCACTCTCTTTCTGTTGATTATTGCTTTTGGTTTTTAATTGTTATTATTATTTGATCAGCTTCAGAAATGGTGTTTTCTGTGATGCAAAACTATAGTGTTCATCTGTATTACAGTTACAGATATCTTCTCCCTTAGCCCCTTCCCACACTCAGTTTTACTTTTTCAAACGAGCTTGACCATCATGTGTTTACATGAAATCTCACTCATCTTACTGCTCAGTGCTAGCTGAGGAATACCCATCCTCTTTCTGTCTTGCTCCTCCTCCAGTCTTCCCAGTTATGGTGTGGTGCTGGGAAGCACAGGATGTCAGCTTACCATTTTGAGACCTGACTCGCTGCAAATGCTCAGGGTCATTCCTATAGGTTCAGCAGCAACTCCGCGCTAGTTGTGCTAGTGATCCTTCCAGATCCGGAGTACATGTATGTCTAGCTAAGGTTGCATCCTGACCCATACACTAATACTAAAACCAGGAAAACTGAAGTAATTCTAAAGCTGGAATGAACTTTTTAACATAAACTTAATTAGGGGGTGTGAATTCAAGACGGATGATTTAACTTGTGTATAACTGTTAGTCAGGCAAATACAACAGTACTAATACACACAGCAAAATGTCTGCATAATGCATAATATGGAAAGGCAGTAATACAGCAAGGTCTCATGTAACTCTAGAAAATCCTGTTTAAAAGAAATGTTACAGCTTATTTAAAGAGAGAAATTCCTTGCAGAAGAAGACATATTCAAAACCAGTAAATCTTTATGTTGTTAGTTTACCCAGAATATTATTTTTAAGGTGTAAACAAGAATAATTTGATTTAATGTTTATTACTTTTGTATAAAACATACTGAACTAAATTGAAAAATTATCCCGTTATGTTTTAAAATCCATGGAATTAAGTAACTAAACAGAATTAAAGGTTTTTCCAATCTTTCCTTAGTCACTAGAAAGAGGTTGATTAGATAGTGTAATTGCTGAGTTTCCACACATTCCACACAATGTGAACATGTACATGAGAATGCATATATATATATAAAAAAACCCACAGAGAAAGCTAGATAAATTAAACCAAGGGAAAGTCCTTGGCCATCAAAGTATAAAGAATTATAAATCTTGCAATGTTTAGCTTTACCTTTGTTACAAAGTAGAATACAGTGTAACCCGTTTGGCATATTTAGAAGGTACTGTTACCTTGAGAAAATGTTATTTTAGAAAAACGCTTTCAAGATGCCTCACCCATGATTTAGCACACCTGTGATGATGTCATTACCATCATTGTATGCCGTACAAAGAAGAGCTGATGACATGCAGTGCAAAGCTATCTGCCCTGAAAGATGGTTCTTGGAAATTTACTCCATGCAGCTTGGCATATCTCACTAGACGTAACATGGAATATGTATGTCTCATTTAGATGAGTCATGTGCAAGAGTTTCCAGCTGCTAGCATGCTGTGTTCAATGTGAAATGCAAGTCAAAGAGACTCAGAATAACTGCTCAAACATGTGAACTTTTAGGCAGAACTGAATGTAGTGATTTCCATAGGATTTCTGATTTCTGTTTGAGAATAGAAGGTATGATATGTCCTTGTATATCTCCCTGTGATGTCTAGAGAAATACATGTAGTATTGAACTGTTAGTTCATGGTCCCATGGAGGTGAGGAATTTCTGATCCAGAAAATCTTCATCCAGCTAACAGGAACGAAGCTAAACTTTGCTTTGCTTATGAAGGATAATTTTTGGAGCACGGTGTAAGAGTATATTAAATGTATACATTTATCCTATGACAAAATATAATAATCTTAAGTAAATTTGAGACTACTCACAGTTGCATGCTTGTTCTATCAATCACAGTTTATTGCAAGAAACAATAATGCAAAAGAAACATCTGTTCAATGGCAGGCAGGCTGTCTGCTCTGTCACCTGTAGCACATCAAGCTGACGTGTCCCAGGATTTCCAGAGAAGTTTGCATATTTCAGTCCTGCACCAGAAGTTTAGAAAAAAGGGGTACAAATGAACATTTTCAGGATATTTTGATATAATGATAGCTACCAAAATCTTTAAATAATTGTGCTTATTTCAGACTTTGCACCATTTTATACACACATAAAATAGCATCGTTCAAGAACCATGCCTAAAACAAGCATTTCAGATCACAAATGTTGTGTGGATACACTGAGATATAACAGGGAATTCTAAGAAACATTTCTTATTGGCCACATAGAGAAAAAAGAAGCACTGAAAAATGTGAAAGCTTGAACACTTTAGATTTGGCTCTGTCTTGCAATGTATTTCAAACAGGTCAATGAAAGAGCCAAAACACTCTGAAAGATTAAATAAAATTTGTCGTTTTACTGACAGAATTCAACTTTGTTGTGGAAAACGTTGCATTTTTCTCTTTGGTCTGTAAAGATAGCTTACTTCTTCGGTAAGTCAGTCTGCAACTCCAGAAACCTTTCTTGGGCGTAACTGAGCTTCAGCTCCAGATCGCTATTTTTACTTTGATGAATATGTAAAACTAATACTGTTTTTTCATTTAATTTATATTTGTACTTCCAAATATAGCACAACTTGTTAAGCCATAAATAGTCATCCAATGGTCACCATACATTTCACACTAGGAAGTGATGGTCTTTCTTGGGTATCTCTATTTGTTTTAACTTATTTTGATGTCTGTAGGATTTATAATCTGGATCTTGCATCTGGGTTAGCGTTTCTACTAGTCTAATATTAGATCAAAGCAAGCTGATTTGTTTGTTATGCTAACATTTTATATGTAGGATTTCCATGAATTACCCAAGTGCATATTACAGCTACTTAAACTGCTCTCCAGGGGTTCAAGCATTACTTTCAAGTGTGGGAGGGATTTGGAAAACATTTTATACATCAAAATTTCCCTGAAATCCACTCAGCCATCTCTGTTTCATTGTTTTATCTTTATAGATGTGAAGTGAAAGACAAAAATACATTTAATTTGCTCATGTAGGCCCTCAACAAGTCCTCAAAGATATGGTTCATTTTTATTGAGTGTTGTTCCAAATAATAGGGAAGGGAAAGAACTCCTGTTATGAATAGAATGTAAATTAATAGTCCCAGTTGTCAGACATGAGCAGCTCTCTGGTGTTTGATGGCTTGTCTTCTTGCCCTACCTCAAAGAAAGCTGTAGGGCCTGGTTTTATATCCTCATTTCTGCTTAAGTCCTGGTTCCTTGTGGAACATATGCTGATTAAACCCCACTGACATGATGCTTTTACTAAACCTGTAGCCTTTCTGAATGCAAAGTCTGCAGGAGAACAGAAAAATGGTTTTATAATAATTTTGTCTTATGACCATCATAAAAAAAGCATGTAGCTTTGTGGTAATTTATGATAGTACATCTGCTGAGCTACAGGAGCTTAGAAAATCTATCCTGCTAATGGTGCCCTAAACTAAAATTATTATGCATTCATTAAGTTGCAATAAATAGAAGAAGAGCTAATGCATTAAAGTTAATAGGGCTGCTGGAGATATTTACAGTGAATAACAGTATGAATAGCACTCAGATAGACACGCATCGCACTGGGAAATCCATTTCGGTATAAAGCTTGTAAAAAGCAGAGAGTGAGAATGCAATGGATTGGCGCTCCTGGCAGGCTACTGAAAAAATGTGTCACTTGACAATGAACTCAGTCTGGGTGCATCCATTACTTCTTAAAGCTATTTCTAGGTATATAATTGCAGTAAATAATTATGGTACTTATTCTTCTTATTCTTCAGGTGGTGCTATTTCTATCACTTTTGAAAAATGTAGCTAAATACAGTATGCCTAATGTCAAAAAGAATGTTTTGGTGATATGGAAAAAATTAGACCTAAAATGAAAGTGGTTAAGGATGTCCATATTTTTGTAACAAAACTATAGACTGTAACTAACTGGTGCAAATAATTAACTTAAAATGGCAATAAAAACAAACTCCCAAATCATGTGTCATTAGGACTATTAAATGCTTTTTAGATTCCCGTTCATATGTAGTATTGAATGAGCATTTAACACAACTTTCTCA
Organism: Theristicus caerulescens; assembly: GCA_020745775.1. Lineage (NCBI taxonomy): Eukaryota > Metazoa > Chordata > Aves > Pelecaniformes > Threskiornithidae > Theristicus > Theristicus caerulescens. Next base: position 118,798,544 of record CM036559.1, on the reverse strand, counting down.
TCAATCTAAACTAGAATTAATTGATAGCACTAAGTTTTCAGTTGTTTTGCAGAAAGTGTTCACTAAGGACATACAGCTCGTTAATTGTTTGCACGTATATCTTATTTGCCTAGCCAGTCCTCCGTATTAAGAAATCTCTGCTCATAAACATATATATCAGTTTTGGTTCTGTAAATTAGTCTCTCTCTCTCTATTACTAACATTTCCGTTATATTTTCAGTACAAAACAATGTTTGATTAACGAAGGATGCACCTTTTCCACTCTTAAGCTTGATGTCCCTGTAGTTTACAGTACTATATGTTTTCCTGAACTTTGTCAAAAAGAACTCAAAATTTGGGATTTAAGACAAGCATTCTCTTCTAAATTTCAAGGTTGAAGTAGGCCAGGTAATGTGTGTAAAGGCTAATGCAATGGTCCAATATATTGATATAACAGACAAGAATACTGCCTGTAGGGAGAAAGTTGATATGCAAGGGAAATAAAGCTGAAAATAACAGTAAGACAAAAAGCTTGAAGACACTAGACAAGATTAGATACTAGATAAAATGGGTGAATTTGTACACATATGGACAATTAATAGTATGGACGCAGTTACATTCTCCAGGTATATTCAGACTCTAGCATTTGCCTAAGAAGAGTCACACATCTCTGTGACAGATCTTTCTGTGCCTCCACAGTCAGTGTACCTGTGATGTACAATTGCATTACAAAAGCCTCTATAAAATGTCACACAATGAAGACTTTGAATATGTGTTTCTTTTCAGTAGTATTACATTGTTCCTTTTTAAATTATTATTATTTTATGAAAACAGAGATTATTTTAAACTTATTGTACAATACCACCAAGAAAGAATTGCTTAAAGCAGTGTGGGTTGTTCATGTTCACACTGCTCAGAAATATCACCCAGCTGAGTAGCTACTGGAAATTCTTAAATACAAGTTATCATAAACAATGCATCTGTTACTAAAGCATACAGGATTTTTTAACCAGGACACCCTGTCATGTGCTAATCACATTACTCTAAGCGCCTTACTAATATCCCACTACAGCATTTCATCTATTAAAATCCAGCACGGCACTCAAAATCTGGAAGGCACAAGAAAACATATATGTAAAATCAAGAATTTATTGTAATATAACTGAAATTTGAACAATCTAATTAAAAAAAAATTATTAGTCGAGGTCTCATGGTTGTGGAAAAAGAAACAAAAAATACAGTAAAGAATGTTGTTGCAGAAAAGGTCTCAATAGTGACACAGTGGCAATGGTTAGACAACAGTTCCTACAATTTACCCCATTCTCTGCTGTTGCGCTCACCCTCCCCTGGCCCCTCTGGGCCCTGCGGTTCCTGGGGTCAGTCTGAGCAGCGCGTTACAGTGAGTCACCTGTGTCTTGCCCAGAAGGAGTGTGACGCAGATAGTCTGTTTCTCCAGCTCTAAGGTCCACTTGAGACTAACTTTTTTTTGTGTTTTCTACCCTGCTTTTAGACCTTGCTCTTTGTTGATCTTCGACTGCAGGTTACATCCACATTTTTAAATACGGAGTGTCTCACTACACTGGATACTTGCTCTTTGCTGTCTTTGTTACACCTAAAACTGTTTTTGACCATTTTCTCAGGTCTGCATTTCTTTAGCTGAGTATAGATCAATTGCTTACAGCTCTGAGGTCTCTGGTGTCATCCTGTATCCCTTTTTGTATCACCCCATGCCAGCATTGCTCTGCATTGCATCCTCTATCCCCACTTTTGAGGCCTCTGCTACCATATGGTGTCTCTACTCCTCTATACTACACCATTATGCTAGGGTCATAAATATTTAATTCTACATGGGGCAACTACTTTTTGCTATCTATATAAAAAATGTTATATCACATACTTCATTAAAGATAAGCAAAAGTGAAACAAATTAATTCCCCCTTCCTTCATGTTGTAGCTCAGCCAACTAAAACAAAGCTTTAGCCAGGCCAAGACAAGTTTAGACGAAACCTCACAAGTTCACAGGCCTTGCAAAGTATGACAACTGTGATATACATTCATCACATAATCTTCACAAATTTCTTCATGTTACATTTTGACTTAAAACTGTATTTCATGTCTGCAACATTGTCCTTTTTCAGATACAGCTTTTTTTTTTTTCCTTTTTCAAAGTAAGTAAGAAATAAGATGGACTTACAGTTTCTGTACCAAAAGAAAAAAATTTCATAAATTATGTTATACTGGCTGACAATTAATCCTATTTTTTTTAAATTATAAAAATAGTTTCATATTAGCCTTTGTTGCTGCAGCAATTTATGTTAGGACAGGCCACAGTGTTTATAAGATCTGCCATTTGGGTTAGGGGCCATAAAGTAAATGTTCACGGTATATGTACACAGGTACACACTGTCTCTCTTCATCTGTGTGCATACTGAGATTATCTAAGAAATTGGATGAACGGAAAATTTACCTTACAAGATGTGATCTGTGTGTCTCTTTCATCAATGTAAGAAATAGCTAAATAATTGTGTTATTTTCTAGAAAGAAGCACTGAGTTATCAAATACTTGGTGAATAATTTAAAACGTAACACATAAAACAGGTTTTCAAACTTGCCTAATGGTAATTTCAATTAACTAATAAGATATATAATTACTAGAGCCATGTAACTGTGACATTACTGAAAGTCTTCTAAATACCTGTTTTTGCATAATATTTGGAGAATTTCTCTGAGAATGTAGAATCATAGAGTCATAGAATGGTTTGGGTTGGAAGGGACCTTTAAAGATCATCTGGTCCAACCCCCCTGCCATGTGCAGGGACATCTTCAAATAGATCAGGTTGCTCAAAGCCCTGACCAACCTGACCTTGAATGTTTCCAGGGATGGGGTGTCTACCATCTCTCTGGGTAACCTGTTCCAGTGTTTCACCACCCACATTGTAAAAAATTTCTTCCATATACCTAGTCTGAATCTACCCTGTTTTAGTTTAAAACCATTACCTCCTGTTCTACCTCAGCCACTCTGACATATTGCTGATGATTTGTTACCCTGGACTTTCAGGCACTTTTAACAGCTTTGTTCCTCAAAGTTAAAGGCCACTTTTTTTTTTTCCCTTTAATATAGGTGTCTCTGTATTTTGCAACTGAAGCAGTGTGCTTTAACCCTTGTGACTTTTACCTGTGTAGTTTCTCATGTCACCACCTACATTTATAACAGAATTTTTGCAACACAAGAATTTCCAATATCCTGATAAAATCCACATGTTCACTCAAACTGTGAATGAAAAAATAGTATTACAGATAATAGTAACATATATTGCACGATGCTCAAAACATTAACAGAAGGTACTGCAGTTACTTATAAACCTTATTTATACTTAGATCACAAGAGAATCACCTTGCTTTGTCCTTGAACATGCATACTTTTCAGAAACTCATTTATTCAATGAATAATGAAAATTATTTTTTGGTTGAACCTTGCTCTTTCCCTTTTTTTCCTCCCTACCATAAAAACCAAACCAAACAAACTTTTTTTTTTTTTTTAGTGTGAGTTATCCATAGGAAACAGACATATTTAATGAAAAGTACTGCCATCATGAAACCATTTCAACAGGTTGCTGTCAAGCAGCCCAGGCAAATAATTATCTTCCAAATTATCTCATTTATAATAAGTAGGATACCTCTTAACTCTGCATTAGTCTTTCTTTAAATGGAGTTAATGTAGTCTATTTAAAAATCATATAAAATAGACTTAATATTATAATACAGATCAATCCCTTTAACACTTTAGTTCTTGATGAAGCTCCTCTCTTTGAGGAAGTAGAAACATATCCACAGAAATCCCCAAATCTGTCCCCTGAATGGAGGCTTGCAGCTTTCCTTTCTTGTATCTTCTCTATGGCACCTCAAAGTTCATAATTTAGGGAGTCCAGAAAATTTCTTTTTCTTGAGGGAAAGTCAGTTGTCCTTCTTTTCTTCTTTGGTCCCAGCCAGATCTATCAATTTCTCTGTTTGGCTGACCTGAGGTCTGCTGAATGTAAAGGCACTCATGGTTCCCTGTAGTGCATGTCCCTGGGAACACCATTAGCCCAGCATGTGCAAAATCTCTCTGTCCTTTCTGTTGCATGGTAGTCCATTGGGTCATTAATCCTCAAGTTTAGATGAGCAATACCCAGCAGAATGAAACAACTTCATCACAGCAGTATGTGCCTCTCCCTTTAGCAGGAGTCAGCACCAAGTTGGTACTGCTGTATTTAACTAGCATTGCTGCTGGGCTGGAGCCACAGCTGACTGAGCTGATGCTTGCAGGACTGCAGCACACCTGGGACATCTAAACCAAAAGTTCCTCCCACCTTTTTTTTTTCTTCTCTATGTTCCATTGCTAATAAATAAATATATACATTTTCATAAAAAAACCATGATGGTTCTGACAGAGTACAGTGACAAGTGCATTGATTACTGAAATTATAACCTATATCAGTAACCAGCAGGAAATCAAACTCTAGTGAAGTGACCTGTATATTTTTCTTTCTCTTTTAAATTTAATTTAGCTTCCTTATTAAAGTTGCATTAGCCAGAGACCAAGTATTGTATGGGCAGTAACTTTGATTTTTGCCTCTTGTAGATTTGTTTCACAAACTTAACACAGGAATATGAGTTAAATCTGTTTCATTTCTAAGTCTTGTCTGTTCTAGTTCTGTGCAGAACATCCTTATTAATCTATTACTCTTTCTGTTTTTCATACAAACCTGCATTTAATCTATGTAGGGTTTTTTTATTAATCTTTAAATTTTCACTGGTATGTGAGACCACACTTCCTTTCCTCCCTTATTATTTTGTGTTATAAGAAACACCTGAAGCAAGCATTATAAATTCATTGAATTCTCAGGAGCCAGGCATATTTCAAATGAAATACCTGCAGTGTCATAATTTTCTATACCTTGTTACTTTTAATTCAAATCCTTTCCCCTCTTTTGGCCTAATCCAGAAAGTCCAAAAATTCCTGTTGTTTCAAGGAAATTTCAGCCAGTGGACACACACATGTGACAAGGCAGCAGCAGTTTTGGAAGAAGCCGTCTGTGTGTACCTGTGTGCGTATATGTGTGCATCTGCTGTAAATATGGAGAATAAACAGAAGCTGAGAGTCTTAATATAGTAATGTTTAAAGTAAAGCTTACCTTGTGACTTGATTGGCATGACAGAGACTTGTGATAATTCTCATGGCAGTAATATTGATAATTTTTTTTTCAGTAGAGACACGTACATGTACTGCCCTACATGTGAAAGATGCATAGTGATGTTCTCAGGTTTATAAAGTGCACAGGGAAATATATCTGTTGAAAGACTCTATCAATAATAAAATATATATATAAACAAACATTTAGTCATGATGGACTTTTATTAGAGATACCCACCAGGGAGCTTAATGTGGGGTTTTTTGTGACCAGTTAGTAGGGCTGTTAGAAGCAGGAGACTTAGTGACAATGGGTAACATCTGATGAGAAACCTGTGTTATAGAAATTAAATTCTTTTAAACCTGTGAAATCTTTACAGCAACGTCCTGAATTTTGTTGTGAAGAAAGCAGTCAGAGGGAAAGTGCTTCTGGACTTCGTAATCACAGAGTGGCATTTGTGGAGAGTGTGAGGGTAGAAGGCAGCTTGGGTAAGGTGATCAGGAATTGGGTTAGTTCATGATTATTACAGAAAAAAGGGGGAAGAGAAACAAAGTAATGACACTGAACTTCACTATGGCATCCTTCAATAAATCCAGAGTCCAGGCCTTATCGGAAGAAAGTCTGAAGGACTAAAGTAGTGAAGGAAATCCACAAAACCAAAATTATTCTTATGCAGAGAAATAATAAGATGTGCAGTAAAAAACAACTTGCTGGTCCATGAGCTTTTCATCATTGATCTCAAACACAAAGTGTGCAGAATGTGGAAATGGGCATAGTACACTAGAATAAGTATAAAAATATATATGTGGGCAGAATCAGTAAGAATATGGCATAAAATCAGAAACAACTAGCAAGGAATAGCAAGTGTAAAAAGAAGTAATTCCATACGTATATAAGCATTAAGAGAAGGAACAAAGAAAATGGTAGTCTGCAATTCAGCAGACAGGAAAGGCAACAACAAATTGCTCTGTAAAATCTTAAATATTTAATATCTTTTTTCATTCAAATGAAAAAAGAGAGGTTTCAGGAGATGGCAAGTAACTAACACAATCTGAAAATAATGACGTTGAGAGTGGGAATAATCAGAGTGGGAAGCAGCATCTGTGCTTGCCTCAATTTTACTCATTCCTAGGCATCCATTTATGGCCACTGTTGGAGTTACTGGATTAAATGGACCTTTGTCCTGTCCCAGTGTGGCCATTCCTCTAGTAAAGTAGATGCACATGTAGGTGCAGTAGTCCTTCAGAAAGAACTAGAAGGATCAAAAGCCAGAGTTAACTGCTGTCATACATGCGGAAGCAGATAGACCTTACACTGCCATGTGTGAACACTAACACTGTTCGCTAGGTGGGAACTAAACCTTTGCTTCCAATGTGAGGGCTCAGCCTGGAGTATTGTGACATGCTCAGCTGAAAAAGGATCAGAAAACCACAACAGCAGAAACAAACAAGCGAGAAAGCATATTGAGAATGGTAGAAAGATTGCTTATTTGGATTGCTTATTCTAAAGCAGATAAAACTTTAAGAAGGAAGGATAGAGCAGTTGGGTTTAGCTGGTTTTTCTTCGTAAGCAAATAAAAGGTAATTGCAAAGAAGAAATCAAATAAAATGTCCACTGAGAAGAACATAAGAAATAGGAGGAATAAATTGCAACAGAAGAGATTTAGGGTAGACATTAAGGAAAAATTTTTAATTTTATATGGGTACTTAAACACTGGAAAAATTGCTGTGGGACATTGTGGAATATATATTGGTGTCAGACACTGTCAGGAATGGTTAGAAGCAGTTGAACTTGCTGCAGGCATGGGGAACTAGCCTAAATGGATCATAGAGGTCCCTTCTAGCCTTTTTTTTCTGATTTTCTAACCATCTTCCTTTGATGTAACTCCATATGTTGTTGACAATGTAAAGGGGGCTCTACAATAATTGTTGTACCTGTATAGTATAAAGAAGTACAGCATACGCATGCTGACAAGCCCTTATTACAGAAATTATATACAGATAGTATCAGTTCATTTTATGTAAGTCTCTGACAAGAAAAAATACAAGCAACAACCTGCTTAGATCAAATGAAGTTATGATACAATCTGTTACTGTTTTTATACATGCCATCACTCACAGACATCTAGCCCTGACCAGTTGTGCGTTAATTCTTTACATAGCCTTCTAAATAACATCTGAAGAGTTGTAACTATTTTATAGTTTCAGTGCATCTATTGCTAATAAAAGGTGCAAGACACAGGGTTGTTCTGAAAAATCTTTAAGAATGATTCCACTCCATATGTGGTGTATTTTAATATTATTTGATATGGATTTATTGTTTTGCTAGAGTATTTACATAGACATTAAAACACGCATTAAAAAGTGCTTAGTAGAAACGTTATTCTTCTGTTATTAACAATGCAGTTAGGGTCCTAACTTTTATGTTTTCTGAGTGAAAAAGCACTACCCTCTAATGAACTGCTAAAGAAGAAACCAGAATTATGTGATTTCTCAAACACCGAAGGCAGTTAATTCTCAAGCCCAAAATTCAAATCAAAGCTAAAAAGATGGGTCAAACGGATGCAATTTTTCACCTTTGCTAAATGGAAAAAAAAGTAATTATATTCTCCATTAGTGGTATTTTTAAGCATATTGTAAAAATCAAATGATCAAGCAGAAACAGAAAGCTCCTCCATACGAGACGAAGACAAAACAAACCCATTCTAGCAATAAAACAAAACAAAGTTAATAAAGAGCAAGTCTTACTTATTCTTCCCCTTTTATTATCAATAGAATAACTTCTTCATTTTCTTATTTCACACTTTATTGTTCAGAAACCAGGCCTATTCTATTTAATACATGTTGTAATTCATCTTTGTCATGTAATTAAGGATTTGGCTCTATGAATTAAATTGTAATTACATATAAGAGAAAGCATAACTTAGGTGTAATTGCATTATGAACCGCGTACCTTGTTCAGAGTTACTGTCAATGTACTATAAAGAATACTTATGATATCAAAACAAAGATATCTCAAAGCATTCAATAAATGAAGCACTGTTTTTTCAAAGCATATTAAAACTTGAAATATCATGTTTATTTGAAATAGTTGTCTTCATTATTTCCAGTATGCCTTCTCTAAAATTTAAAATAAATCTGTGTGTTTACATGCATGTTCTTGTGAACATACACTTTTGTATATTATATAGTTGAAAGTATTTTTTCCCTGTCATTAAGTATAACTTTTATCCTAAAGGAAAGAGAAGCTAGAACTTTTACTCTTATACCACTTTAAAAGGAGTGGGTGTGAGAAAAGACTTGATTTAGACATGAGAGGGAAATAAACCAGACACTTTGACACTATTTTATCATTATTTTTTCATTATTTTATGCAAACTTCTTATGTCAGCAGTATCAAAAACCATAATTAGGAAGGCACACCCACCATACTCCCAAGGATGTTACTTCATGGACAACACATCACCTTCCTTATTCAAATCACATAGTGGTTGTATTTGTGTAGGCTTATTTTTACTTTGTAAACTGATTCTACATTCAGATAGTTTCAGAGATAGTGGTTTTGTTATAGGCATCACTATAAACACAAGATTTAGATTTAATATACATGGAAAAATACAAATAAGCAAAAGACTCATGGGAAAGCTGTCATACTTCAGAATATTTCTGAATTTCCTTTGAAAATTTGTGCAGATATCTGCATCTGTTTTATCTGGATGGAAAGAAGAAATCTCAAAAAAAAACCATTATTAAGGGAAAAAGTATTTTATTATTTATTATTACGAAGTTTATCTCTTATTATGGAAGATGCCTGGCATCATTTCTCACATACTAAGCACTGAAGAACTACTTAGGTACTGCTGAGGAGTTTCTAATCATAGAATCATAGAATCATAGAATCATTTAGGTTGGAAAAGAACTTTAAGAACATCAAGTCCAACCATTAACCTAGCACTGCCAAGTCCACCACTAAACCATGTCCCCAAGCACCACATCTACCCATCTTTTAAATACCTCCAGGGATGGGGACTCAACCACTTCCCTGGGCAACATGTTCCAGTGCCTGACTACCCTTTCAGTGAAGAAATTTTTCCTAATATCCAATCTAAACCTCCCCTGGCACAACTTGAGCCCATTTCCTCTCGTCCTATCCTTTGTCACTTGGGAGAAGAGACCGACCCCCACCTCACTACAGCCTCCTTTCAGGTAGTTGTAGAGAGTAACAAGGTCTCCCCTCAGCCTCCTCTTCTCCAAACTAAACAACCCCAGCTCCCTCAGCCGCTCCTCATATGACCTGTTCTCTAGACCCTTCACCAGCTTTGCTGCCCTTCTCTGGACATGCTCCAGCACCTCAATGTCCTTCTTGTAGTGAGGGGCCAGTACTCAAGGTGCGGCCTCACCAGTGCCGAGTACAGGGGGACGATCACTTCCCTAGTCCTGCTGGCCACACTCTCTCTGATACAAGCCAGGATGCTATTGGCCTTCTTGGCCACCTGAGCACACTGCTGGCTCATATTCAGCCTGCTGTTGACCAGCACCCCCAGGTCCTTTTCTGCTGGACAACTCTCCAGCCACTCTTCCCCAAGCCTGTAGCATTGCATGGGGTTGTTGTGACCCAAATGCAGGACCCAGCACTGAGCCTCGTTAAATCTCATACAGTTGGCCTTGGCCCATCCATCCAGCCTGTCCAGATCCCTCTGTAGAGCTTTCCTACCCTCCAGCAGATCAACACTGCTGCCCAACTTGGTGTCATCTGCAAACGTACTGAGGGTGCACTCGATCCCCTCATCCAGATCGTTGATAAAGGTATTAAACAGAACTGGCCTCAATACTGAGCCCTGGGGAACACCACTTGTGACCGGCCGCCAACTGGATTTAACTCCATTCACCACAACTCTTTGGGCCCAGCCATCCAGCCAGTTTTTTACCCAGTGAAGAGTACACTCCTCCAAGTCATGAGTAGCCAGTTTCTCCAGGAGAATGCTGTGGGAAACGATGTCAAAGGCCTTACTAAAGTCCAGGTAGACAACATCCACAGCCTTGCCCTCATCCATTAAGTCACCTTGTCACAGAAGAAGATGAGGTTAGTGAAGCAGGACCTGCCTTTCATAAACCCATGCTGACTGGGCCTGATCCCCGGTTGTCCCGTACGTGCCATGTGATTCTTTAGATCAGTGTCTGTATTAATGGAAAATAAAATTCTAAACTAGGCTATCCAGAACATATAATTTATTTCATTAATTACACAGTTCTATAGACTTAAATTAATTTCTGATATAACCTCTTTCTTCTCCAACAAATAACTGCAAAACCCAGGCAGAATTTAAATTCAGTTTGACTCAAAGTATAAAACGCTGAGTATTATATAATTATGTTCTACAGACTTTCTAGAAATAAGACAGGAAATATAAATTGAGGTGAAGGATACATCGTTTAGTCTTGCAAACCTAAAGCCTATGTTAACATTGGTCAGATATTAGAGTAATACTTTTAAGGCATGAAATGCAACCCAAATTATTTTTCTTTGTTTAAATGTAGTAATGTGAATGGAATTCTTGTGAACTGTAAGAGCTCTTTCATTGCCTGAAGTTTTGTGGCACAGTAATATTATAGCCTACATTTTTCTTATTTCTCACATAAAATTTTCAAAGTTGACCGATTTTTCAAAGTAGTCAGCAAAACTTCACTAAAATTAAAAGGTATTTTAACTGTCTGTATATGATTTGCTGATGGGTGAACTATTTGGTGTCAATTTTAAACATCGAGCTTTAAAGAATTGTGGTGATCTATAAAAAGAAAAAAAAATGTATTAATTATCTGTCCATTAAAGTTTTACTCCTAAGTTACCGAGATGTTTCTGAGAATCCTGTCCTTTGATGTAAAGCAAAGATGTATTTGACAAAATTACTTTGGTTGACCTTTTTAATAGAAGCCAAAAGCAAACACTTGCACAGAATATTGGAATCTACCTCATCGGTACAGCAGCTATTACTTTGATTAAAGGATTCATACTCATACTGTCACTTTTTCAAGTAATAATAAGACCTTCATAGAATCACAGAAGAGTAGAGGTTGGAAGGGACCTCTGGAAGTCATCTGGTCCAGCTCCTCTACTACAGCAGGGCCTCTAAAGCTGGTTGCCCAGGACCATGTCAGATGGCTTTTGAGTATCTCCAAGGATGGAGACTCCACCACCTCTCTGGGCAACCTGTGCCAGTGTTCGGTCACTCTCACAGGAAAAAAGTGTTTCCTGATGTTCAGAGAGAAACTCCTGTGTTTCAGTTTGTGCCCATTGCCTCTGGTCCTGCCACTGGGCACCACTGAAGAGAGCCTTTTGCACCCTCCTTCCAGGTATTTATAGAAATTGATGGGATCCACCCCGAGCCTTCCCTTCTCCAGGCTGAACAGTCCCAGCTCTCTCAGCCTTTTCTCATAGGAGAGATGCCCCAGACCCTTCATCATCTTCATGGCACTCTCTCCAGTATGTCTGCATCTTTCGTACTGAGGAGCTCAGAACTGGACATGGTCCTTCAGCTGTGGCCTCACCACTGCTGAGTGGAGGGGAAGGATCACCTCCCTCCACCTGCTAGTGCAGCCCAGGATACCATTAGCCTTCTTTGTGGTAAGGGCCCATTGCTGGCTCATGTTCAACCTGGTGTCCACCAGGACCCCCAGCTCCTTTTCTGCAAGGCTGCTTTCCAGCTGGGTGCCCCCCAGCATGTAGGGTAATGGTACCTTAATTGAAAGACTACATTTCTCAGATCTTCTGAGAATTCACTAAGAACATTCAGATAGATATTAGAACTTGATCCTAGAATAAACACATGTATACAGAATACTTGCTGTCCAAGATCAAAAGCATCAGTGTTTTGTGTAATGGGATTTGACAAAAGGCAGAAAGGAGTTTTTCACTGTGGTAGTAATATTAAAGTTTCTACCCTGATTCTACTGCATGTAATTTTTTTTTTCTGAATTGCATCAAAACCCAAAGATAATATCCATTTCTAACAGATTGTCAAGCTTCTTTTTGTCTGAACAGTGCAACTTCCTGTACATCACACAAATTAATAAATGGTTTTTGCTGGAAAATCTATGGCAGTAACAGAATCCCTGAAGGACTTGGAGTTGGACTCGATGATCCTTATGGGTCCCTTCCAACTTGAGATATTCTATGATTCTATGACTTAAGATATTGTGAATATTAAAACCTTTCCAAAACTGGCATAGTCTAGTCCCGTTTGACTAGAATGCCGTTCTGCACTGTGCATTGGTGTACAACTGTCTCTGGGTGTTTCAGGGTTCTCCTTTTTCCTCTTGGTGGCCAATCATCATCTGGAAATCAAATGACAAGGTCTGAACTTTATTCATTCTCCTTCATCCTTTCCCCAGTGTTATCTGTGGCTATCACTTCTCCTGTTTTCCTTATGTCAGCTTATTTAGTGACCTTTAGTGAAGAGAAATTATCCTGAAGAGCTTCAGGGGACATAGCTTGAGGAAGGCAAAACCAATAAAGAGGTACTGGAACCTGTGGTGTACCACTGTATGTCAGACTGTGACACTGTAGAGGATTGCTAAACCTAAGGTGATGTGGTTGGTGAACTGGAGTAAAAGTGAGTTCAGTGTCTGTTTACTCTGCATGTTACTGCTATAGTGTTTCCCTGGGACATGTACATACACACATACAATTTTTTTTTCATATTCAGAAAATCCTTTAGCAGCAAAGTTATTGACTGATATTGATATTACTAAAAGCTGAGTATTTTTACATATAAGATATGACATTTACTAATAAGTGCAAAGTATTCACATGAATAATTTAAGCTTAACCACACCTGTCAAAATGAAGTACAATTCACAATGCCTTATTCTGGCATTTCTTATTGTGTGTTTACTTCATCTCTAATTCAGAAGACTGACTAATCTGTGCTAAGCTTACTGAGATTTGAGAGCATGAGCAAAAATATCTGTTAGATGACTCTAGAAGTTACTAGTTTTGCAGCTAGCAGCCCATGTACCAATTAGAAGAATTAATGGCATGTAAAGGAAATCTACACTTTTACATGAATGATTGTGTTTTATTCAGGACTTTGGTCCTCTGAAGTTATTACCAAGTGTAAGAATGAATTTTCTTTGCAAGCACTCTCTACATTTGGTACTCATATGGCTTTAAAAGTAAAACAATAGTATCTGAATACCCTTCAGGATCTCTGTCAGCTACTAATGAGTTCACAGACAGGAAAACTGTGGCAAGGACTGAGTAGGTAAATTATCTAAATTACTGATAGTCTGTGGAGAAAGGCATAGAACCCAGGCTGAACTGGCTTCTGCAAGTACCACCCTGTACTTTTTGCTTATAAGTTTGTATTACAAATTTGTGTTTTCAGCAATGTGGTGGGTTGGAAGATACCTTCATTATGGAAAAATAATGGTACCGGATTAAAACTACTTAAAGTTTTCCTGATAGTGCCATTCTGAAGTTATCTAATCCTTCAAGCTGGTATCTCATGTAGTTCTGATCTTGCAATTTCAGACTCCACTGTAAGCTAAAAAGAATATTACCATTTAAAAACAGTACTCTCCTGAATGAGTATCGCCATGTTTAAAGAAAAAGCAAATTTCATACCATCAATTTAAAATAATGATGATGGCAGACATTTTAAATCTCATTCCTTATATGTTTTTTTGCTGTTTAAATTACATGGGATATTTTTTTGTTCTTGGTTGTTTATTTTTCCTGCTTACAACATATCCAGATATTTTACTTTGATGTTCTGTTCACTGGGCTCACTGACTTAAACAGTCTCCATTCTGACTCTCCCGTCACAGTAGAGTTTGTGATTTATCTGTTTTTATATCCATAAAGATACAGCCTTAACTAAGTGGTCTCTTGCATAATCAGACTGGCTTGGAGTTCACTAAACGTAATCTTGCACTGTGTATCTCAATTAATCTTGCAGACTGTGGCTAATCACATCCCCACCAGGCAGGCTCACATATCTCACCAAGCTGGATTATTAAAATCCATATTTCACGTTAACAGCCATGTGTATGAGATTAGTTTCTAAGTAGTAATGCACCTGCCATAAATACCTCATATCTGGTATCTTTTGAAATACTGCTGCTGTCAAAGATGAAAAAGCATGATGTGCATTCAAAACTAGTTTACACTTCTTTTTTATGGGCAAGTGATTTTTTCTTGGGTCCTTTTCTTTGTTCTAATATACCTGAAAATCTATAGAGCACGGAATGTAATGAAGACAGAGCTTGGTAAATGATATATTCTGGAAGGACTGATAGAAGAATATGATTATATTAACTTTATTCATTTTTTATCATTTCAAGTAAAAGCTTAAGTGAGAAAACCTGCATTAATTTAGGTTCATACCATTAGTCATACATTAAGGGCTAAATTCCATTTTACAGTAAAACTTTTTAAATCTGGAGTAACTCCAGTAAGCTCAGTTGGCCTAGAAATTGCCTTAGCATTGTCATTTTACTAATTACATCCTAGGATAAAACACTTTCCATCCTATCAGCAGACTATTAGCAGAAGATCCAGACACTGAATCTCAGAGTTTCAAGTCTGTCAAGTCTGTAAAGGTAACTGATGCTACACTTCATGCCCCATACTTTTAAAACGCAGAATTTCTGTTTAACTCCCTGTAGCCCTCAATGCAATTGCTGCAGTAATGCCTGGGATTTGCAGTAAAGACCAAACAGACTTTTTTTCTCAGAACCTCAGTTAAAAGATGTCTTTGGTTTAACAGGCCATCAGAAGAGTTAAAGTGTACAGCTGCAAGCAAATAGCCTTTGCACAGAATTGCTAAATGCGATGATGCTTTACTTAAAAGAAGTACAAGAGATTAGCATGTTTATTATTTTCCTAACGCACTGCTCCTTAATCTAAGTCCTCATTCCCATGGGAGTGCATCAAGGTCTATCTGCATTCAGACAAGCAGCATTTGTCTCATAGCCATCTGGTAGAGGCAGCTCCGGCTGACTGGTGGGATTGATGGGCACAGTCCCTGCCCTTTCACAACTTTCCAGGCTTTCTGTTGGGTGAATGCCTGAAAAGCCCCTGTTTGCTGCTCACGGATTCTTGACAGAT
Organism: Theristicus caerulescens; assembly: GCA_020745775.1. Lineage (NCBI taxonomy): Eukaryota > Metazoa > Chordata > Aves > Pelecaniformes > Threskiornithidae > Theristicus > Theristicus caerulescens. Next base: position 118,783,287 of record CM036559.1, on the reverse strand, counting down.
GAAACTGCTGTCCTGGTGATTTACAGCCTGATTGCTCAATCCTTTCTAATGAAAAAAAACCTGTGTTTTAGAGCAGCTACATTTCAGTGGCATCTTTGTTGACCTTTTAGTGTTGGTGTGTGCTTCTTGGAATTTCAGGGCTCGAAGGAGGTAGGGAGGCAGTGGAGAAGGAGAGGAGCTAGATGCTCCAAGCGTAATCTGGAGTTTTCTTAAGGACCATATAGGGAATTCATAACTTTACATAAAAAACATAGGCTGTATAAATAGACTCTTAAACCCATCGTATTTATGCACAATTTTCCTTTCAAAATCTTTCTCTCTTTCAAATGTATATGCAGACTGACAGAAAATGTAGTCAGAATGCTTCTGCTTTCAGAGCTTCCAATTGTCCTTCAGGTCTATCAGTTACTCAATAATTATGTTAAAATAAATTTGGTTTAAGGGTTTAAAATTATAGGGATAAGAATGAGATTATTGCAAGAGAGCAGAAAAACAATGCATGTTTAAAAATTTAGTGCCAGTTGATGATTATGTATATATTCAACAGCATAATTTCAAGGGTACAGTTTAAATATACAGAAATGATGGACATAAAGAAAAATCTGTTGGGAAATGACACTTGCTTATGCATTACATATGCCCTACTCAAAAAAAGCCGCTGATTTTGCCATATATTGCAAATGTGATTGATACAATTTTCAGGTTGCATTTTGTAATGCGTGCTCCCTGGTACATTGAATTCTGTATAACAGTAGCGGTCATCTTAAATTTTCCTAAACACTATTTTATTTTTACAAGTCCATCACAATGTGAGGGAGTTATTTGGCTTTATTGTTGCTTATCTTTTGCAAACCTTCATATGAAATATATCCCATTATCAGTCACAAATTGCTGCTAATGTTTCAAAGTATATCACAGAAAGAGGCAAAATGCATCAAGACAAATCAGATACCATACAGCTGGGTAACTGCTGAACACCCTCCAGAGACACACAAACAAGAATAAGAAATATGCTGTAAGTCCTGAGGTCAAATGCTTTACCTAGGAAGTACATTAATCCCCTAGAGAAGTGCTGCTTTGAGAGTTTAATTTCTCTTAGGCAATAGAAATAAGGAAAACAAAAAACAGCAAAAGCCATCCAACCCTATGCATTCACTGACATAAAATACCAGAAGGGGTATAATATTGGTTTTGTTTGTCAATAATATAGCAGTGCCTAGGAGCTTGTTGTGCTGGGCATTTTACAAATTCAGAACAAATAACTCCTGCAAGGAATTTATCACCCAAAAAAACTTAGTCAGTGGAAGAGCAGACCAACTGCCTAATGTAATAGAGAATGATAACTACACAGGATCTTCAGATCTGGCCATAGGTAAGTAAAACCACAACTTTATAATTTTTATACAAATTACTATGAAATATAGATTTTATGTCCCTCCCAGCCAGCTAGCCAGCCCTCTCCATTTATCCATACTATATCCATCAAATTATTATTTGATTACTTTTGGGTATTTAAAAACTGAAATAATCCATGGTGATGTTAAGAGCTGTCAGGTCTCTGATCAGTGTTTGATTTCAGACTGAATAGATCACAGCAAAGTAACAGGGCAGCCCCAACTAGTTAGGTGCATGTGATGATATTTGCATAAAGAGCTAGACTGATATTGTGACTAAACATGTTCTTAAGTTTAACTGTCTTTAATGATAGTGTTTAATTGCACATAAAGGTGATTTTGTTTTCTTCTCTAATATCTTTTGGCTGTTTGGTTACTGACAGCTGACCAGGGAAATCCTTCCTCTGGTTTGACGTCACTCTACCTGCAGAGCATGATAAATTATGTTTTTAGTATCAAATCAGTGTTAACCACTGTTGGAAGCAAGGGAAAAAAGTGTTTTAAAGTTTAAACTTGAAGAGTTTTAATTATTAAAGGTCTTTTCATACATTGACTGCCTTAATTTGCATGAAAAATGTGAAGACTTCTAGCACTTGCTTCAATTCATTGCATTCATTTGCTTCAAATTATATATAAGGCAGCTTAACCAAACTAAGGAATATGCAGAACAATTATAATTCTAAATATATACTATTTAATTGTCAAGCAAGCACAGTCACACATCAGAGGGAATACTATTGCCTGTGGAAAATCTTTAGAATGAAAAGGATCAATTCAAAGACTGTTTCTTCAGCAGCAAAATGTTTTTACCCACGGTATCTTCCTAATGCCTTATAAACCACTGTCAGGTAAGAGTTTTACCTTGGACTTTCAAAATACAGATCATCTGGCTTTAGCTGGAGCTAGAGGGAAGAGGATTTGGTGTACTAAAGAATCCTAAAGGTTTGCAACAAGCAAGCAGAAAGAATTGTAGGTGTAGACCCCCAAACCACCTATAGCATGCTCAGAAACTACCACTCAGATCTGTATAGAAAAATAGCATGTAGAGTGTCCATCACCAGGGAGCTTGCAGAGAGAATAAAGGAGTGCTAAATTTTGCTTTTAAACTGTTAGTTTCTATGAAGAAGATTATGTGAATGTGAGAAAACACAAATAATTTCAGAAGTCCCTGAATAAGTGAGAAACTGAGCTACACGACAAAATCTTTGTATTTAACCAGGTATTGAAAAGAATCTAAACTCCTGCATTTCCACATTAATGCCATTATCACAAAGCTCTCTTGTTCTATCCTCTTCCTGAAGAATTCTCAATTAGCTAGAGAAGAGCTGACCAGAAAACCTGAGGGAACCAATCCCAAGAACAATATGGGCCTCATGTTTAGGCTGTCTCACCAAATAGGAGGATCAATTTCCAGCCTTGAATCTGAATCAGAAAGCCAGGAAATTTGAAACTATTCATCATATTCATCACAGGTAGCTTTGGCTTCTCTTCAACCCCAAAATACTGCCTGCCTAAAAATTTTTATTAAAGCATGCCACCAGCTCCGTGCTTTTGTTTATGTCACCGCATAATAAAAGGTAATGCAGTATCTTCTGTAATCGTGTTATCTGTTGTCCTTTCCATGTCAGCGTGCTAACCACTAATGCTGTTCAAAAAGCTGAGTCCACAGAACACACACCTGGATCATTCCCGCTGTTGATCTGCTGTGCCAGTTGTTCTCCCATCCTGGGATTAAAATATCCAATGCTATGTTATTTTAATAAAAGCTGAGGTGACAAAGCATGCACCTGTATTTTTGTTCACTCCACCTGCTTGTCCTGATACTCTGCTGTCTTTTCTCACTGCAGTAGGAAAGCCCATGTGGCCACCGTTAGTGGAAGTACTGTCTGCTACATACAGCTTTAAATGTTATACTTTAGTTGAGGAGAAAAAAATGAATATTCAAAGACAGCGAATCCAGACAGTTGTTTTTACAAGTTATTGTTGTATCATAAATAATTTTATACTTGATCCTACTCTTTCAGATCATGAAAGGATTACCTACTGATCTCAATGAGGGTCAACTTTCGACATGCCAGCAGAAATAATAGACTTTTTTTTTAATTTAAATTTATTTGGAACAAACAAACCCCAAACCCCCCAAAATCACTGTACAAAGTAGAATAATTATTTTCTCCAACAATCTTAATCAACTTGATGATTTGAAAAAAAGGTTGGAATAACTGCTTAAGGAATGTCCATGTGTAATTTCATCAGTGGCTGTAAATGAATGTGAACAGTCAACAGGTATGGTACTTATCTGGTTAAAAGCATGACTGATGCTGCAAACAACAGAGAGTTAAATATCACAGAACCACAGAATTGCAGAACCACAGAATCATTCAGGCTGGAAGGGATCTCAGGACATCTCCAGTCCAACTTCCTGCTCACAGCAGGGTCAGCTATAGGGACAAACCAGGTTACTCAGGACATTTTATCCAGTCAGGTCTTGACAACCCCCAGGGACAGAGACTGCATAGCATTTTTGGGCAAGCTGTGTCACTGCTGGACCTTGCTCATTGGGAAAAAGTTTCTCCCTATATCCAGTCTGAACTTCTGTCTTAACAATTTATGTCCACTGTCACTTGCCCTCCCACCCAGCAGCACCGTGAAAAGCCTGGCTCCATCTCCTCAAGAACCTCCAATAGTCACTGGGGCTGCTGTTAGGTCCCCCCAAAGCTTTCTCTGCTCCGGGCTGAACAACCCCAGCACCCCCAGCCTCTTCTCACAGGGCAAGAGCTCCAGCCACCACCATCTTGGCAGCCTACCTTGATATCCTTCCAGTTGGTCGCTGTCTTTCTTGTGGTGGAGGGTCCAAAACCGGACACAGTATCTAGATTAGTTCTTACAAGTGCCACATAGAGGGGAAAACCACTTCCCTGGGTCTCCTGGCTCTGCCTCTGCCTCTGTTCCTACAGCCCATGGTGCTTTTGGCCTCTACTGCCAGGGTACACTGTGGGCTCATGGTTACCTGAGGGCTTTAACTGCAGAGCTGCTCCCCAATCTGTAGGTCTGCAGCAGCAGCTTTTGTAACCAGAGTATATCGGTGGAGAATTAAAAAAAAATAAAAACCCTGACTATTTTTCATCTTCACTTTGAATAGGTAGAGGCAAACAAGTTCAAATAATAGACTAATAGCACAGTCCTAATTTAAAAGGGCAAAAAATGCAATCCATTTTTGTAACAATTGTGATAAAAGAAATATATGATCTTGCTGTTTCTGAAGTGGCTGTAACCTCAGACCATTCTTCTAAAACCATTAAACTTAAATGTTAGTCTTGCAATTATGCACAGTAACAGAACAAGAGAGTCTGCAGACACAGAATTACATGACTCAATTTAATACATGATTATTAAGGCATGTAAAGGTGTGTGTGCATTTAGCCCGATATGACCTAAATGTGTTAGACAGATATGCAGGAATAATAAATTAAATTCAGCAAGCTTTAATAGAACTACATGCACAGAAATGTCATCCATTTCCATGCCACCCTATGTCATCCTTGCTGCACTCCAGCTTCACAGGCTTCTGTCGTTCCTGCTAAGTGAAACAAAGTCGGCATCTTTTCTCTCTCTGTGTTACCATTGCCACTCAGAACAACATTGTTCTCTAAACTGGTCTTTGAATTTTGTACATTTGAAAAATAAGCCACTCCAGAAAGGTACATCAATAGGATACAAGTGACCTGTGATTCAGTGGAACCTCTCAGGACACTAAAACCTTCTCTGTGTCTAAGTGTACAATAGCTGTTTTGTCAAAGGCTATACTTAGGAGAGATTACAGTTTCACTTAACTAAAGGATAGCTGTTGTCTTCCCTGACAACATTATATATTTTAAAAATAGATTCACTTATTTTTCTGGCATATCTTTTTTTTTAAGGTAGGGGTTTTTTTTCAGACAGATTGCTAAAAAATTTTGATCATACAGTACTGTGATCCTCTGTGTTAAGGGATGTTACAAGTGGTCACGGTCTCTGGCAGCTCTGGAGCCCGGGGGGATTCCCCCTGCCTGGCTGCTGGAGCCCAGCCTGGTGTACCTGGGGACCCAGGGGTCTCCATCCCAGGCTGATGGACAGAGCTGCTGCTTCCCCCTTTGTGGGTTCAAGCTGTAGCAAAGCTGAATATGTATCACAGAGACAAACACACACACGCACACAGAGGACACACAGAGGATGCTGACACAGATGGTTACACAGGCTGCCATGCAGAAGGCGCTGCCTTGGTCTGCACCCTCGTGGAACACTACCAGGACTCGCAAGAGATGTAAACACAACCAGCCACGCACCCTTCCTCCTCTTCAGCTGGTCAGGATTGAAGTTCACTGGTGAAAGCACATACACGACACTGTAGATTCACAAGCACACACACATTTGCAGATCCCCAAGTACTGGCATGGCCCTTCTGTCTGTCCAATATCTCTGCCCGTACTCTGAGCCCTCTTACCTGCCACATTGGGTGGATCTCCTCCTCACCTGCTAGCCCAGCTTGGGGCTCACTAGCAAACAAGTCTTCATGTTCCTCTCGTTTACCCCTTCTTATCAGCTACAAAGTCTAGGTGACCCTCTCCAAAGCTGTGCCTGGAGCTTCTTAATCACCCATCAGTCACTGACTAGAGACTTTGTTCTTTGGCATCATCTCTGTTATCCTGTCTGTCTTGTCAGGTTTGTGTCTCCGACTGCTCTTGTTCATTGCTTCCCCCTTTACATATTATCCCCTTTTGCATTGCAAAGGTCCTTGATTGGATGACCTTAATGAAGCAGATGTTCTCAACTTCCACGTAACCTTAAACTCTGTATTTTGCTATGAACATTAAGTACATGATTTGGCTTTATGTGTATTACATATGCATTAATCAGAGTAACATGAAGTAACATGGCTTATATATTTGGTACTGATGAAGAAAGAAGATCTGCTGTGTGCCTCAAGGAACTACACTTTGAAAGTGTTATACTATAGACATTTTTGAACCCCCAAAGACCATCTTCAAATATTTTCCTATGTAGATTTTTCCTGGTCTTTCAAGACCTGTCAAAATTATGTAGTATTATATTAGTCATGCTGTTCCATTGACTTTAATAAAATTTGCATTACACACTAAGCTCTCCTTTTGTTTTTAAAAAGATAACAAAGTTTACCAAGAGTATTTGAACAAGTTATCTCAACACTATTTTTAATTTTTTCTATTGTTATATGCATTATATGAGTTCTTACTGGTTTATATTACTATCCTAATGCTATATTCTCTGGCAACATCAAAAAAGTGCGAACATATTTTTCTCTAAAATGGTCTGGTCTGATGGATACTGCTAAAGCATTTTTGAGTCTGATGGAGAGGTAACTTCAGAACTGGTCTCCTTTTATTATCATGACTAAAATCATATAATCAGAACTCTATAAACTTGTCACTGTCAAGAATCCTTTTATTAAATTAAACATAACCTGATGCTAGTTTATAAAGAATGAAGTACTCAAAATATTTTAAAAAATCGTATGATAAACACAATCTTAGTTTAGATACCATTTTTAAGCACAATTCATGGGTTTTTTTTTTTTAAAAAAAAGGACAAAACTCATGTTTTGCTTCTGATTTCAGAATTAAATATATTATGTGGGATTAATTTTACCAATCTTTAGGTTTCCACTTCTGGACTCGTCACCTTCAGTTCTGCTCATAACCTTGGGAAAGAAAGGCACTTTAAGAATATAATTCATCCACTTTGGTGGGAGATTAATTATGCTCTTCACCTGAGATATACTTATTTTTCTTCACTCACTATAAAACGTCTCTGAATGACTTGCATAATGTAGGCACCTGCATTGGTTGTGTGAATCCCATCCTATTACTTTTTTACTATAGGAGCGATGTGTTGTCAGTTCAAGTGTTTTTAATATTACAGGGGAAGCACTGTTTATCATGAAAAGTAGTTTTCTGAATTCCACACTTATCTATAATTCCCACATTGCAGGTAGCATTTACAGTTCCCTCAAAAGTAAACAGAGATATGAAGATGCATTTGAGGGTAGAATTTTGATCAAAGAAAATGGTAATGCAACCCGGTTTGTCACTTTCCCTTTTGTAGTTCTTTAATGGGTTTAAAATCAAAATAACTAATTAGCTATTAGATTTTTCAGTCGATCAGCTAATTTTAGCTATCTGCTTTCTGACCATGACTGTAAGGAGGCCTTACGGCATAACCGTTTTTCTGTGACTTTTTTTTTTCTTCCTCCCTGAAATTTTTTCAAGGTGAAATTTGAGAGTTTTGTGCATTTCTCTGGTATTTGTATAAGTGGGACAAGATTTACCAGTACCAGATCTGCCATAATGCCATAGGAAATCCCAAATCTGTCCACTGTGCATTGTATGACAGCACATTTCTGATCTGGAAACATCATATTTTCGTTCAAACTGGTGTGCCAGCTAGTTACACTGTTGCAGTAACAGGGCCTGGAATGAAAGACTAAATAAGTCTATATTTTGATTTCTGAATATTATTGCTATCATTTCATTTATACATATGTATGCAAAACTGTTAACAGACTTTACAAATAACAATACTTGAATTGAATATTTTAGCTACCCATTCAGTTCGTCATAGTTACTAGCGAAAGTAAATGAATTAAGCTGTAGGGCACTGGGGTTTTTTGCCCCATTTGGTGTTTCTAAATGTTTTCTGAACTGGTAATTATCTAGAGTTTATTGTTATTTGAAGGTGATTAATTTAAAGGTGAAATCTGGGACATAGTTACATAAATGGGAGGAAGACTGAAATGAAGAGTATTTTCAACCTACACTAGGAGAAAAAATTACTTTTAGAAAAGTGGCAATATGCCAGCTTCACTGATAATGGTTGGTAATTAACTTCAACAGCAGGCTGCACACCTGCTTTAGAAGGTCTAAGGGTGTAAATCATTATCCCTTGAGCTCCCAAGATTTTAATTTTAATTTTCCTGTTTGGACCCCCAAACTCAGCACCACAGGGACAGATGGCTGAGCATGACTATAGTTTACCGGAGAAGAGTTTTTTGTGAGAGGAAAAATCCCACTGTGGGACAAGGCCAGACTCTTCCCTTAGGCCATAAGTTATTCTAATGCCTATAATAATTTTGCTGATCAGGTCTTTAAAGCTGATGCAATGAAAGTAAGCATACTTCCACAAAAAACTCCACTATAACTCTTTGATATCTATGGCATATGAAACATGGGTTCACAAAGCGAAAGTCCTGTTTAACTAATTTGTTAAAGTCACCTACCTAGTGGATAAAGGGAAGGTGGTGGATATAGTTTTTCTGGATTTTAGTTTTTGATACTGTCACTCACAGCATCCTCTGGACAACTTGTCCAACTGTGGGATGAGCAGGTTCACAGTGTGCTGGGTGAAGAACTGGCTGAAGGGCAGAGCTCAAAGGGTTGTAGTGAATGGGGCTACATCTGTCTGGTGACTGGTCACCAGCAGTGTTCCTCAGGGTTCAGTTCTAGGGCCAGTTCTGTTTAATATATTTATCAACAATCTGGATGCAGGAGTTGAATGCACCATTAGCAAGTTTACTGATGATACCAAACTGGAAGGTGCTGTTGACTCTCTTGAGGGGCAAGAGGCCTTGCAGAGGGATCTAGATAGATTGGAGCATTGGGCTGATTAATGGGATGAAATTTAACAAGTCCAAACGCCAGATTCTGCACCTAGGATGGAGTAACATCAGGCACAAGTATAAACTGGGAGAGGAGTTGCTGGAGAGCAGTCCTGCAGAAAGGGATCTGGGGGTGCAGGTTGACAGCAGGCTCAATGTGAGTCAGCAGTGTGCCCTGGCAGCCAAGAAAGCAAACCGCATCCTGGGGTGCATCAAATGCAATATGATCACTGGGTCAAGAAAGGTGATTATCCCACTGTATTCAGTGTTGGTGTGGCCTCACCTTGAATACCATGTGCAGTTCTGGGCCCCACAATTTAAGAAGGTTGTTTAGGTCCTTGAATGCATCCAAAGGAGAGCAACACAGCTGGTGAAAGGGCTGGAAGGAATATGCTATGAGGAATGGCTAAGGACTTTGGGTTTGTCTAGTTTGGAGCAAAGGAGGCTAAGGGGTGACCTCTTTGCTCTCTACAGCTTCCTGAGGAGGGGAAGTGAAGAGGGAGGTGCTGATCTCTTCTCCCCGGTATCCAGTGATAGGACATGGGGGAATGGTTCAAAGCTGCACCAGAGGAGGTTTAGACTGAACATTAGGAAGCATTTCTTTACCGAGAGGGTGGTCAAACACTGGAACAGGTTTCCTAGTGAGGTGGCCGATGCCCCAAGCCTGTCAGTGTTTAAGAGGCGTTTGGACAATGCCCTTAATAACATGCTTTAACTTGGTCAGCCCTAAAGTGGTCAGGCAGTTGGACTAGATGATCATTGTAGGTCCCTTCCAACTGAACCTATCCTATCCTATCCTATCCTATCCCATCCTATTCTAAGAATATACACAGTGGGTCAAAAACAACATTTAAAAAAACCCACCTATGATATACATGGCACCCTTAGCACCCCATTTATGTAGTCTTTCAGTTTACCATAAAGATTTGTGAAGCTGAAAATAGAGAAATAGATATTTAAGAAGTGCTGTATTTATAGCTGAAATCAAAAGATTGTATTTCACTCAGTGTTTAAACTGGTCTCAGCAGAGCCCAAAACAGACTAAGCTACATTGGTCTGTGATATTTGGTACAAGGATTAAGCATACATTTACTCTCAATGTGGAAGACATATTTTATCTGTTTTTCCTTGGAGACTAATGGAAGTTAACATACTTTCTTGTGAAAAATTTGAAGATTATCCCAATATTATAAATGATGAAGCTGAAGCAGAGAGGGACTAATGGATTTTCTTGTCTCTAGAATTAGCCATAAAACCCAGTCATTATTTCAGTATTCAATGCTGATCATAGAGTTCACTTAAACGCTTTTTTACAGAAACTGTTGGTGCTGAAAATTGGAAAAAAAGCCATGAAAATTTCTACAAGGCAAAGCTTTGACACCAAGGACAATGTTTTTATAGTAGCAGTAGGTAATTCTTAAGAAAAAGTGCAATATCACTCTGAAGCTTATTGTACTTCTTTTTAGTTCCTCCAGTAATGGACGTTATAGTCTTTTACACTGTTTCTTGTCCGTACTCAGGTAGTTTAGTAATATTGAGCTAGCATCTTTCCCAAAAAAAAGGAAAACTAAAGAATGAATAATTTAGTGTAGTGTGACTAATCTTAGAAACTTTGAAACTTTTTTTTTTTTTCTTACGGGTAGATCTGTGTTATTTCTTGCTTGGTTGTTGGATTAGTATTTGTTTTGCTCCTTTCTCAAGCTTTTCATTCAATAGCCACTAAAAGTATGGATATTTGACACTATCAGTGGCCTCTTGTCTCCTTGACGTTCCTGGATATTCAAATCATTGAATATGGAAAAGTGCCTGAAAATTTTGAAGACTATTTATGCTGCTTCTTCTCTAAAATTAGTCTAGTAAGGTTTATCCATCTTGACAAATGTCTAGAGTTTGAGGAAAAAGGGGTGCATGCTAAGGTAAGAAAGCGGTATGTTTGGAGTTAAGCCTCTTTTCTTTTTTATTAAGCAGTCCAGGTTACTGTGTCTTTGTAAATCAGAAATGTTATTACATGCATAACACTAAGAGACTGCAGCACCTAGTGATGCTAATTTAATATGACATAGATACTTGAATTATTCAATAAAATACTTCATTATTCAATAAAAAAAATAAATTGAAAAATTCAAGGCCAGCTATAAGGGTAATTTCGAAGAATCAACACCTTTTATACACACGTACTTAAAATTACTGGCTTTACATATAGAAGGATAATTGTTGACTGGATAAAATTTTAGATGATAGGTTATTGAAGCCCATAAGTACTGGTAATAGGCATCTGAATAAATATTTAATCATAGTTGTAGTCAGGGTAACATTTTAAATAATTAGGATGACATTAGCCTGATAGAAAAGGCTTTCTCATGGCAAGTTTACTTTTGAAAAAATAAATGGATTTCAAACAAAAAAAAACTTGAAAAAATGACATGACTTAAAAATGTAGTTGCTGCTGTTACTTCCTCTAAAGTAGAAAATTATTGCTTTTGTTTTGCAATTGGCAGTAGTTGAAAAAAAATGCATGAAGTAATAAAGTTGGGTCTCATATACTGTATGAGCTCAGGTTTAATGGCGTTCTCACTTCTCTTGTCCAGTTTCTTTTATTAGCACTAAAAATCCAGATAGGTTGGTTACTTGCAAAGAGATCTTTTGAAGATCATGGGAGTCAGGGGGAATGCACTTTCCGAACTGCATTCCTCCAGAAACTTCTACACTATTCATCACTGAATCACGCCTTAGAACAGCAAACACACTCATTTATACACAGTTAGAGATTTAATGAGATGTTCTAGACCTTTAGAGACTGGTTTTTCCTACATATTACATAACTCACAAGTAAAAGTAATCGGTGAGCTTCTTATAAAACACTGAATTCCTGAGAACGATCATGGATCTTTAGGTTTCAATCATAATAAAATAATAGGAAGCAATAGCTATTTTATAAATGCATCTGCACAGCCCCAGGGTACATGGTTAGCATAATGCATAATACAAGAACTACTCAAACTTTTCAGTGCAAATATAATGATAATGACTTCTGTGGTTACTTCAAAAGACCCCTTTGTTTTTTAACATGTGACAAGAATCAATGCGCAATACTTGAACTTAACAAAACCTTAACTTATTATCTAAATGAAATATTGAAGTGTCATCCTGGATTCCTTGAACACTCTGCTCTAAGTAGTCTTGAAAAACTCATTCTTCTTATGCTTTTCATTTCACAGGAAAGAATATGTATTCAGCCTGAAATTATTACCTCTTCACTGTATAAAATGTGCAGCCTAAACACTCACATAGTCTTGAGGTCTGCATTTGAGCAGTGACAATGCTTTCCTCCTTTCCTCTGCCCACCACAATCTTAACACTGCTGTCACTGAAAGAAAGTAGATTCATTGCACCTTTATTCCTGAAGTCCATAAGAAATTTTTCCCAAACATAGGAGGTTCAGGAAACTTGTGAATACTAGTAGGGACAATTTTCTTGTTTTCACAGGTGAGATATCTATGCTATTGATGTCTTCTTTCTCTTCCCTCTGAAGTTCTTTTGTTTTCTGCAAGATGTCTTCATTCAGATATCTCACACAAGGGCCATTTACTCCTTTTTAAAGGAAAATGTACTCCTTTTCACTCGTTTCCATGCAGGCTCATGGGTTATATTAGAACTTATCTTTACCCCTGCTGATGTATCAGTAATCCTCATTTTCTGAAGTCCAAGCACTATATCACAGAAATCCTTTCTACCCCTCTGTACTTCTTTCCACAGATCATCCCATATTGAGGTATGAACCTTTCATTGTATTACAAGTTCCTTCCAACACAAGGATCATGTTTTAATGAATATAATTGTAATTAACTTTCCCAGAAAAAAAAAAAATTGGCATATCAGTGTGATGAAATGGATGTCACTTTGTTAGACACCTGGGACACCTCTTCTTCAGGAAGGTGATTAGAGAGATGAACTCTGGAAATTTACATTGAAAATTTCTGACATAAATTTACAGACTGGAGCTCTTGTTATACAAAGTGGAAAGGCAAGACAGATGTTAGGTTTGTATAGTTTTATTTAAATAGGTGTAAGGTTAAAGCTTTTATTCCAAATTGCTTATTTTACCTTAAAAAAATATTGTACTGTAGCTCATGTGTTATATAAGTGGTGGGTAATACAAACATCAAGCATACGATTAGATGATAAGATCTCTTGAGGCCTCTCTTTGATCTTTACTCTGTCTTATTTTTATAATTTATAGTAGTCAATTCAATAAAGTTGCCTAAATTTTGGTGTGTTATTACTGAGCATATGACCACAAGAATATATCATTTCTCATTTTAACTGCTTGCTGTCAATTTAAAAATTGTTTATTTTATGCAAATTGGTTTGTACTTGGGTTATTCGGACTGTCTAATGCTAAGCTTTTCACTTGTCTCATACATGTCATGACAAAATACAAAAACTTTAAGTGATTTAAGCAGATTTTAAAGCAGATTTTAAAAATTTAAAAAAACATAATCATAGATTTTTTCCTTCTTTTTTAAAAGTATGGTTACCTCTTCTAGAGTTAGGTGTTGTGAAACTCCAGTGTGCCCCTGCTGGAAGTAAAACGGTGTGTAGATTTAAGGCATGGCCCCCTAAGGAACAAAGCAAAGAAATTATTTAGTCACAACTTCTTTTTTTATTATTTGGTGATTTAATTTATAATCATTTTACCTCTTTCCATAATAGCACATTCACCAATTGACTGATTTCTGCCAGATTAGACAGAGAAACAGATGTCTCAAAGACCACTGAGTTGCTCCAAGCTCTATGACAGTAGAAGTCCAGGCAAAAGTTCAAGAAGGGCTGCAAACATGTACCGACAGAAAAAAAGTGTTGGGATCTGAGGTCATACTTGTGAGAGAGTGGAAGACACACCTGCACAAACAAGCACTCAGAGTTTATGTGTCAACACCAATCAAACATAAGATACAAATCTATAAGAAATGAGAATTAATTAGTTCTTCTCATAAAGCTGCTTATTTTCTCCTCTGTGCTTTTGTCATAACTTTTGGCAGATAATACAATCAATACATGAGAAGGAATCATATAAATAGCTGTTTGTCCATTCACTTATTATTAAATATGTTCTTAATGAAAAAAAGAATTTTGTGTAATGAAAACCTAACAGTGTAATTTGCAAAAGGTAGAGATTTACAAGTTGCAGTAACACTGTCTTTTGCTGTGGCTCTCTGGTGAACAGTTAAGTGTCTGACGACTGTTAGTAGCCTAGAAGTTTGCCACTAGGAAAGTTCAAAATGCTACATGCTGAATAGTCCAGAAAGCAGAATTCTAGCTCCATGCAGCACTGTCAAACTTCTGAAATCATCTATTTCTGGATCTAGTCAGGGAAAAGGAACATGTACTCATGACTCATCTGATCAGTCCCAGCTGAAGTATCTCACTGAACTTCCCAAACCCCAAGATCAAATGTAAATAATAGCCTTCTGTTAATCATATCCATAAAATACGAAACCTGAAAAATAAACATAAGGAGATCAATATTTGCTTGCAGAGGTTTTCCAAGCCAAAAAGAGAAGTTGCATTGTTCAAATAAACTATTTGCTGAGCACTAACTACAGATGATGTACAGTATGCCACTCCTTCCTTTAATAACCAGGAATTTCTGACAGGTCTACTGTTTTCAGTGAAATGTGATTGTAAAATACTTACTCATAATCACCTCAGTGCAGGTTTGAATGAAAAAGATTTAAAAGTTTTTAAAATCTGTTTTAAAAACAATATTTCTAAAAGAAGATAAAATAATAATAAAAAAATAGAAGCTTGAAGAATGAAAACATAGTCTCATTCTAATTACATGTCTACTTCTAATACATACAAAATGGCAGGTTGTTAGTGCCCTTTACAGCACATCAGAGTTCAGACAAAAAAAATCTCAAACATTTTTTCCTTTAGCCCATGCACTTTAGGACTGACCTGAAAGTCTCGAGTTTTGTTTCTTCTGCTGGTAATGTCCTATATCTGTTATGTGATATTCAACTGGAATTTCTCTGTTCTCACTACATTAAATTTAACAGTGACCTAGGATAAATTTCTACACCTACCCGTAATATTAGATGTTAATATGACATCAAGTGCAGCCACATTTCATGAAGACCAATCCATCTTTCTCCGTTTTACCTGTTGGAAAATATTGTATGCATGTAAGCCTAGACCCATGAAGAACCCACAAATACATGCAATATTTCATACTTACAGAACACTTGTTTTACAGATTCTTAGTAAAAAAGTACAGTAAGAGTTTGAACACTAGTCAAACAATAAGAAGGCACTACAGGAGTTATTAAAGAACAATACATCTTTCTTTAAAGTAAATAACACTTTTAGACACTTGTCTGCATAAAATATCAGAATTTGCCTTGAAGAGAAACAAAGCTCTGCAGTGTTGAATATCCAGTCTGTTTGCATGCAATTTATCAAGAGTTTTTTAAACAGAATAGGACGGAGGGTGTTTATTGGCATCCAAAGAAGTGTAGTTGCCAGTTGACCTTGGAAATTAGTAAGATTTTTTTACTTAATCCTCTGACTAAACCTCTTTTGATGTTTTTGGTGTAAGCACATAGGCAAAGATCCTAAAGAATCATTGTTTTGTTTTGTAGATTGAGGCAGACATACGTTGAGGGACTTATCCAGTGTCACAAAAAGAGATCAGTGTTAGACTTGAGAGTAAGTTCCAAGTAGTCCCTATATCTAAATTTATCTGGTTTTGCATTTTTATTCTCTGAAAAAATTTATGAAAACTTTTTCACATAAAACAGACTTGCAAGCAAAATACAGGCACTCAGAATGTTTTCTTGATAGATTTCTTGCAGATTTACTTTTCTTTTTAAAATAACCACTGATCAATTTTAAACTGTCAGTGAGCAAACTATCACCTGATGAACAGCTGTAATAATTTTAAAATCATCATATTTTAAACTTCCATATCTCTCTACTTGCCTGTCTAGCCAAAATATTTTTTTTGGTATAATCAAGTGCTCTGAAAACAGTTATGAAAGATTTTTTTTTTACAGAAAGCTTCTTCTCTGAAATGCCAGACTTTTGTCAAATTTACATGAGGAATTTTCTTTCGGGGATGAAAAGCCAGTCTCTGGAAGGTTGCCCATCTCTGTGCAATGTTTCCAATACAGAAGACTATGCTTAGGCAAAGAACCATCACATCTTTTTCTTCCTGCCCTAACATTTTGACATTAGTCCTGGTTTATGCTGCTTGGCTGTCATCACATTCCACTTCAGACACAATCTCTGTTCAGCACTTTTGAAACAAGACTTTTCATTGCATTTGTCAGAAATGTTATAGGATCTTCCAATATGAAGAGCTACCTTAGCTCCTTCTCTTCTTCCTTCAGGAAGGATTACAACACAGAAATTCACATTTCAATATGGATAGAAGAGCTGGTTCAGATGAACTAGCATTCAGCCTGGTTCACTGCATTTGGTTTTCCCTAAGTTTATATCATGATAGTGAATCAACATGAGAGCCATTACTATTGGAAGTATCGTGCTCCCTCCTCAGAGAGATTAGGCTGCACAGGCTGAGGGCAGTGTATCATTTTGTGTCCAGAAAAACACACGAATCATTGTATAAGCATGACTTCTAGGACACAGAAAGAGAATGGGTAACAGGGAACCCATGCCAGTATAGTAGACTGTATGAGACCAGGGTTTTGTGGCATCCTAGGTTATTTCAGAAACTTTCTGTATGCACATTATGTGGACATCTACAAGACAGTCAAAATTAGAAAGAACAATAATAGACTTTCCAGTCTGCAGAAAGGAAGGATTTTTTTATGGTGGTCTGTTTGTCTCTCTGTGGGAGAAGTGTGTAGAGGAGGTGTCTGTGTATGCATGTGTGAGATCCATCACGTGAGGGAAAAAAGTGGCAAAAAATTAGGCTTTTGTGTTTTAAAAGTGGTTGACTCTGTGATTACCTTTTCCTGTTGCATCATTTTTCATTGATCGTGCTGTTGTAAAACTTTGATGTCCATGAGAGTCATGAAGTTCCTCGCTTAATGAGTAGGGCAACATGAAAAAAAAAAAATAAAAAACCCTTTTGCCTGTGTAAATCACCAGAGTTCAGGCATTTCTGGGGAGTTTGGGGAGCTTGCAGCCCATTACCTGCACCAGTGAATGTGAATGACTGTTAGGATAGTTGGTCATGACAGGTGCAGAAGGAAAGATGGAGGCAAGGGAAATGCATGCTTTTCTTGTTCTAGTTTGCCTCTTGGCGTTCTCTCTGGGGATGCCATTCCCTGCTGTTGACTGTTGTCTCTCTACATAGAGCATATCCTTTTGCTGTACAAAACACAGATGCAATACTTCTTAGTGCTTAACCAAAGACAAAGCATCAGCCAGTCCTTCAGATTCTTGCCTCTAGCATTGTCTTCTGTTAATTCTGCACTGTCTTCTATACTATAAACATGCACAGGAATGACTTGCAGTTATGTTAAGAGCGCTGTAAATACACTCTGATATCCTTGTTGAGTCAAAGAACATATTTTAAAAAAAAAACCAAAACAATCCAAACAATCTTTCTATTTCAAAATCTTGTTCAAACCATTATTATCTTATCTGCTACTTCAGTAAGGCAGCAGCTGCACCATACATTTTTCTAAAGGTCTCTGGCTTAGTTTTTGCACCTTGCTTTACCTCTACACCTTCTCTCAGTTAGCTTGAAGCACTCCCTTCAGGACCCCACATTCATGGAGTGTATATTCTCAAATAAAGATCCATTTTCAGCAATCCTAATTTCCCCAGTTATTGCAAAAGTGCAACAAAAGACTGGTTTGAGCTCTTTCACAGTGAATAAATTAGTATGTGGGCCTTTCTGCATTGGGCACAATCGCAAACTCATAGCAAAGTCCAAATTGCAAGAGACAGAAGATCTGTCCTGCTTTCTCACAGTTACATATGTACCCATATAGTAGTTTTAAATTACTACACTATGCATTCTTCCAATATTTTTTCAATTAAAAATGCTTTTGAAATGTGCATATGAAGAAAATCTTTAAGGGAAGTTTGTGTTATCAAAGAAAATGTTTATAAAAAACTCTTGTCTGCATAGCATTCTTATTTAAGAATAATAATTAAAAAAAAACCCCAACATTTTGTTTTAAAGGAAAGTATAAAAATGCTTGAATATTATCTATATACAGGTACATTGGAACATTTTCCAGTAGTGGATGGTCACTTTAGTTTACTAGATATATGCATAATGAGGATTACTTGTTGGGATCTGAAACTGTAAAAATATGTAAAAGTTGAACATTGAGATGAAAACAATGAAAATTTTTGAGTATGTTTTCGTTTTGTTTTGTATGATGTTCAGGAGCTCAAGTAGGATTCGTTCAATGAAGGTCTTGGTGGAAATTATATAGGAAGTCAGGTCAGAGAGTGATCAAGATTTCCCTTGGTCTTAACATTTATAAAATGTGTACTATATTAAATCATACGCAGATATTTTGATGTTATACGGGATGGGGGTTGTCTGCAAATGCATAAGCAGCAGTAGCATGTCATGTTTGAGGACATGGTTTAGTGGCAGACTTGGCGGTGGTAGGTTAACGGTTGGACTTGATGATCTTAAGGGTCTTTTCCAACCTTAACAATTCTATGATTCTATGATTCTATGTCCTACAAGCCTTTAAAAATCTCTTTGACGTCTTTAATCCTGGTTATTAGTTTCAAAATGTTGAATATGGAATCAGCCACAAACATTTTTCACAAGGTACTCACCAGCAGGCAGTACAGGTGTGGTCTTCAGCAGCGTGTCAGGCTGCAAACACAGAATTTGCAATATAAAAGTTACCAGAAGAAAGAATTGCATTTTAACAACACATTATTATACATAGAACCACTGTACTTCCACAAGGCCTATTATCTCAGATCTACTTCCTTGGTTAATCTAGATATGTGACCCATCTTCTGTCTCTGGGTATTTGTATTGCACTTTTTACTGTGGTACCCAGAGAAGAAAGCATTTACAAGTAAAACACTGGAGTTTGAACAGTCAGCTCAATTTTCTCAGCTCTTTCATTTATTTTCCTTTATGTCTACTTCTTATAAATAGACATAGAATCATAGCATTGTGGAATGCTTTGGGATGGAAGAGACCTTTAAAGGTCATCTAGTCCAACCCCCCTGCAATGGGCAGGGACATCTTCAACTGGATAGGTTGCTCAGAGCCCCATCCAGCCTGGCCTTGAGTGTTTCCAAGGATGGGGCATCTACCACCTCTCTGGGCAACCCGTTCCACATCAATCTTTGCAAGTAGTTTTACTGATCTTCTGTGAGGAGGGAAAGAAGTAATTCACAGAGTTTTTAACTGGCGTTTCAGTGATTTTTCCTCATTATGTATTTATGTAGGCAGACTGGAGTGTATGGTCTAGGCTGGAGCTAAACGTGGAGTATAGCTCTTTCTAATGTTAATTACTAATAACAATACTGCCTAAAAGAGAGAAAAAGTTTACTAAATTAAATAATCAAAAGTCACAAAAGCTAGAAGAAATATATTTTCCCTTAGTGTAAATAAATGCCGTTGAGTGCAATGGATTACTGTCTATATTTTTAAAAAATTCAGCCCATCATCCATTTATTATCTAATGTAGTGCCTCATGATTTGTATCTATAAAATAATGAGCCCTCTGGCGTTGGTCTAGGGTATTCTTTTCTATTAAACTTAACTTTAAATATGAATGTTTCTTTAAAATTAAGCATATTGCCAAATTTTATTCTGGACTGGCTCTGGAGTGCCTAGTATAGCATTAGAGTTAGGAAGAGCAATTTGTTATAATGCTAATTCAGCTGATGTCAGAAGGACCATTTCAGTGTAGGAGGATCCTAGTAGGGCAGAAAAGGACCATGTGGCTGGAAGATCTCTGCAACAGACACAAAGATGCTACAAAATCATGGGGCACTAAGCTGAGCGAAGACTGCTGTCTTTGCATAAAGGGTGGACTCACCCCAAAAATCTGTAGCCGGGATCGTTCAGGGATAACCAGGCTTTGTTTCACTGACTTTAAAAAGGATTTGCATTTGCATCAGCAAACACTATTACTTGGCCTTCTGTCCTGGTTTCAGCTGGGATAGAGTTAATTTTCTTCCTAGTAGCTGGTATAGTTCTGTGTTTCAGATTTAGTATGAGAATAATGTTAATAACACACTAATGTTTTAGTTGTTGCTAAGTAATGCTTACCCTAGTCAAGGACTTTCCAGCTTCCCATGCTCTGCCAGGAGCACAAGAAGCTGGGAGGGAGCACAGCCAGGACAGCTGACCCAGACTGGCCAAAGGGCTGTTCCATACCGTATGGCGTCATGCTCAGTATATAAACTGGGGGGAGTTGGCTGGGGGGCAGTGATCGCTGCTCGCTCAGGGACAGACTGGGCATCAATCAACAGGTTGTGAGCAATTGCATTGTGCATCCCTTGTTTTGTATATTTCTTTATCATTACTGTTCTTATTATTTTCTCTTCCTTTGCCGGCCTATTAAACTATCTTTATCTCAACCCATGGGTTTTACTTTTCTTTCTGATTCTCCCCTGCAGCGGGATGGGGGACGCCAGCCTATTTTCAGTTTACACATTGGAATTACTGCTGGCTAGTGAAAGGTCGATTTCTGTCCTATTGAAACAAAACCCATTTGGAAAAGGAGGATGTATTTAATTGTTTCAATAGTATCATGGCATCTAATATTTTATCAAACAAATGACACATCAAAACCTCAAAAATGTTATGCATCCAGGAAAAGAGAAGTAGTTTCTATTAATTCTGTGTGTGACATCAAGCTCTTATAATTGCACTAGTGAAACAGGCCTGCTATGCAATAAATCTCTGAGAAAGTCCTTTCTGTGTAGTTTGTCCACTTATGACAGTTAAAATAGCCTGCAATGACTTCAGCACTATTTGTTTGACTTTATACTGTGGAAGTGAATGAGTCATAAGGTGCCTCTGGTTCTGATTTTGGAAGTTAAGAGAAGTAAATTACTTCCTTTCTTTTCTTCAAGGACTGTAAAAATCTTGTGCTCAAAAATACACAAATGTACTCTTTATTTTACTTTTTTTTGTTTTGAAGTTGGTTGTAAGTATTCGTTATTTTCAAACCCATTCAAAATCATTAGACACTGAAGTGCAACTGTGATGTGAAAAAGGTGTTATGTGGGCATATGGAATAATGAGAAGTGTTTAACTGGGAAATAAGCACTATCTGAGGTATTGAAAAAAATGCTGTTTTATACAGTGGGCTGAACAAGAAAAAGTGCAAAAAAATCATAAACGCTAGATTTTTGCAGTTACTACAGGACTGGAAAAGGATGGTTTGGTGGTTATATTTGTTTAGCAGTTAGATGCTATTATCCCTGTTGTAACATGGTCTTACATTGTCATTATCTCACAAAACCATATATTTAAGGTATTTACATATGTGTACAAGATCAAAATTCAGAAAGATATAGTCAGTAGTGTTCTTTATGTGAGATGAATATTTGCTTATTTACATTATATTTTATATATAAATAAAATACCTTTAATACCTAACTAGAGTTTTCAAAATGTTCCTTTGAGACAGTATGTTTCAAATGCCTTCCATTTATCTTTAAGGCTGAGAAAAATTTGTGGTCCTTGGTGGCTGCTTTTGGACTTTGGTGGCTAGAGATTCCTCTTTGCCCTGCAGAGAACCTTATTGACCCATGAGAGTCAGAAACACGCTGGTGTGGATCAGCCCCTCCAAAGCAGTGCCATAACCCAGCAGCATATTACCTCAGTTGCAGGCAGAAAAAAATTATTACATTCAGAAAGCTCTGAAGAGGTTCAGAGGTTCACAGCATGTACACATCAGTCCCACAAGGTGGAAGTCTCTTCTCCAAACGGAAGGTACAGTTTGGGTAAACACTAGGTTGGTACTCACTGGGTGTGGATTCAATATCCTCTACCCCCCTTTACAAAATCTTGTACCATAGGATTTTTTTTGCTAACGTGTACAGTAGTTGTTTGAGATATGATTATTTTCATTTTAAAGTAAGTGTCTGAGTGGAATAAATGCTTTTCGAGGTCCTCATTTTAGAACTAATAGAATTAAGCATTTCTTAGACATTTTAATATTAAGATGAGGACATGCACTGCCTGACTGTGTCTATGAAAAGCAATCTGAGAACAAAACCAAGCAGGAAGTCTGCCCTGGTAATATTCAGTAACGTGGTGTTTAAAATGCCTATCAAGGATGTGTTGCTCAGATTCAGTTTATGCTTGTCCAGAGTCTGATCCTCGATCTTCCCAATCACAGATGAGTTTTCTAAACACCAGGGTAGTTTACAAGTGGACTCTCAGTAGTCTTGCTGTTCCCATTACCTCTTCCACCTCTGTAAATAACAAAATACAAAGTGGAGCAGGGCCTTTAACCAGTGACTTTTGCGGTGCAAGGGAATGCTCTCACTGTTGACTTCTAGAATCAGTCTTTCTTTTATGCTTAGTAAATATTTATCTGAAAACTGAAAAGAACAGGGGCATGAATATGTATCTCCCACAAATTATGTGAATGCCACATATAGCTAAGCTTCTGGGTATTCTAGGATGCTTTCCACTCTCTGATTATATCAGCATTTAAGAAGTTATTTCAGTAAAACATCTGTCCAAATTGATATGTTCTTGCACTTTTTTTTCACTTTAATAAATAGATATTTTCTGATAGAACAATATTTTTAAAGAAAACAAAAAAACAGTAGTAAAACCAGGTGGATTTTTAGTGGAAAGCTGAGTAATATGATACAAAAGGAAACCTTTTTCTTCTCAATGGAATCTGTTATGTCCTTTCTTAGGAACATTTTCTACAGAAAACTTGACCTCGGTTTTTTATGAACAGCTCCTTACATGATGACAGCCTTACCTGCTACAATTCATACCCTGAAAGGGAAAGTTTTAAGATTTATTTACTTCAAAATATTTTTTTTATTTTATCTTTTCAAGCTTGAACCTTTATTGTCACAGCAAGTTCTTAACATTCTCTTTACAGTATCTAAAACCTGACTTGCAAGAACAGTGCAGAGGAAATGAAAAACCATGTCCTGTGATCTATTGGGCTGTTACTCTTCACAAACGTTGGTATTACTGACAAACACATAACTTACTAAACCATGAGCAATCTGGACTACTACGGACAGAACTGAAGAACTACAGCGTAATTGTAGAAGACTATCTCTGATTGCATTTGAAGAGTAAGAAAAAAAATCTCTTTTCCTATAGCTATGGAAAATGAAGCTAGAATAAAGTGACACTAGCAGTGTAAAGATTTTAGTTATGCTATCCTTTTAGCAGAAAGTTTTTCCCATACGCTATGCAAGCTTGAAGAGCTATCAACTGGTGTTAATAAACTCAAAAGCTTGTAATTTCAGAGCAATTAACAACACCTTCAAATAACTTCCGTTAAAAATGGGATGGCTTTCTATAAATTCCCACCACATCATCCTGGCCCTCAGTTTTTGCCTGGGATCAGTGTAGTCTCTAGAAGACACTAGTGTATATGCCAAAATCTCCAGCAAAATTAGCACTGATTATTGGTTCTTCTGGAAGTCAGAGACAGTCAGTAGTGTCATGTGTGATGTTCTTTGGGATCTGCCCATCTGATCAGAAATCCTTGAATCTTCTTTGAACATCTTCTGCTTCTAGAATCATAAAATGGTTTGGGTTGGGAAGGACCTTTAAAGATCATCTAGTTCCAACACCCCGTCACAGAGTTTCACAGATAGTGATTAGGTGTGGAGATATGAGATAGCTGGGCAAGAAGTAGAGATGAACAGAGTTCTATTATATAGGTTCCACAGAAGTAAGTTCCCAGAGATAGCAAAGGTCATCATTGGTCATTTGTGTTCTCAGTCAACTGAGTAGCCACGTGGTGGCCATAATCACAGCTATCTCAGTGTAACTGTATAAATAACCTGGTGCAGAAATATTTGCAAAGAGAATTACCTAACAAAGTGATGGAAAATCCTACTACAAACATAGCAGAGTACATAAGTAAGAGACCTTTCTTTTCCTCTGCAATCTCTGTACTGAAGAATTGCTGTTGTCTTCTAAACAGACAGAGATTTCTGTTTTGAGACCTCTGAACATTTACACAGCCCATAGGTAAATTTCAGAATTGTCACCATCACTCTGTGTATTCAGATTTCAAAATTTTGCAAACTCTCCTAGAGCAAGATTTTCACTCAAAGGTCAAGCAATGTTTTAAATGACTAAGCACAGGAGAGTTGGTGCTATTTTTTTAGTCTGAACCATCTCTTTTTAGAGGTTAAAGTAATAGCAGCAGCTGATATTTGTTTTTGCTGTGTTAGTGAGTGCTCATCAATAACGTAATGGGCAGTTCTGAGTCTACAAAAAAACAGATGTTTTGGCCAAGTACCGTGAAGTGTACCTGCTGGTGTAGAGTTTTGATCCTTTTTAGAATTCTTCATTTCACCTCTATTTTTGGTCTGGGTGCAATCTTGTCTATATTATGCTTTACTAGCTCCAGGAATATTATGCTGGTGACTGTGTATTTTTTTCCTGTTTCTGTTGTTACCAGCGATAGCAAAATTACAAATGGAACCAGACAGATTTTAATCCTTATTGCTGCTATCAGCAATATACTGTGATTCTTTTAACTTCTCTGGTTTCACTATATCAGACTTTGTGGTTCTCTTTGCACCTTCCATATTCTCTTCTGCTCTGTCCCATTGCCAGGAATAAAGTGATCATGAAGAGAGCAGAGGGAAGAGACACAACTGACTCACTTTCATTTTCTTCTTAAGTCTCTGTATCTTCCATAACCTGAAATTTGACAGTTTCTCTCCTGTGTTTATTTATTCTCTTTCTTTTCCTGGTTCCAATGCTATTCAGTGTCAGTCATTTATGGGGAATGTATGTGGATAAAAAAAATGAAAGCAATACTGGAGTTTAAATTTCCACACTTTCTGCAGAGCATTTGCCTTCAAAAGTAGTTCCACTGGTTAATAATGAGCATAAATGTAAGTCTCCCATTTTAAAAAGCTGAATTTTCAAACCTCAGAGCTTAGGCAGAGTCAAGAACAATTTTCAATTTCAGAGGGCCTTCTTGCTTTTTCCTTTGAAGAAGTAATGGAGATTGCAAAAGTTGGGTAAATGTAAATCTCATTAAACAGCACATGAAATGGATGAGCTTCCTTGATTCTGCTGCCCACATCAGCCCACAAAGTTTATTCTCACTAACTTTCTGCTTCCCAGAAGCTCACTGACAGAAGACAAAGAATGGAGAAGAGAGAAATCCGGCATCAGTTGTTCTCAAAAGACTTTTGAAAGAAACAGACCTTCCCTGCTGTCACTTGCTGTAGCTTTCAGAAACTCAATTTGTATTCTGTACTGACAGCTAAAAGCAGAAGCGTAGAAGTATCTGATCCACACAGATCCCATACAGCAACAAGGATCAGTGCTTTTGGGAAGCCCCTTCCTCCTTTGAGAGAGCCTGTTGGTGCTAAATTGGAAGAAGGGAGACAAAAAAGTTCAGCCTTGGGAACAATGAGAGGGCCGCATGCTCTAAAATATTTTGAGAGACATTTCTCTACTCAAGTTCACTCCCTCTAGAGGAGATTATAAAAATGCAAACAAATAAACAATAAAATTTCAATGTCTTTGTTGTTCATCCTCATGGAAGGGAGATAATCTTCAGGCTCTAGCTCTGCTCATTTATACAGAAGGGATGTGAAATTAATACAAAAGAGACCAGGCCAAAAATATACTCTAATCCTTCCAGATGTGCCTTTATGGTATTTCCCTGTAGGACAGGAGGGCCAGCAGCTCAAATAGAGTTTGAGAATCAAATATTAAAATAGTAACTGTCAAAAATGTAAACTTCCTTCAGACAAGAGTAAAATTTTTAAAGTATGCCTAGGAAGTCTCTATGCCTTACATAAGCCAACTTACTAATTTAAAACATTGCTTGACCTTTGAGTTAAAACCTTGTTCTAGGAGAGTTTGCAAAATTTTGAAATCTGAATACACAGAGTGATGGTGACAATTCTGAAATTTACCTATGGGCTGTGTAAATGTTCAGAGGTCTCAAAACAGAAATCTCTGTTTAGAAGACAACACCAATTCCAAATTACACACACGCAAGAAGTATGTAATAGAAACATGGGTTTTTCTTGCTAAAATTAGGAGGCCAAAGTGTCAGAATTGTGACCTGGGTGACCAGTGTGTGCAGTATGGTGAAGGCTCCATCGTCACAGACCCATGGACTCCAGTCTGAAGGCAAATAAAATAGAATTACATGAACTTGACTTTCTTGACTAATGAGGTCCACAAATCCAACCTGCTTTGGAGACAGAGATGGGCACTGACATAAGAAGATTTTGGTATGTTATTGCAAAGTTGATTTTCCCATATGTTTCATCAGTAGATATTGTAGCCTTTTTCCCTCAAGCTATTTTCCATCAAAACTGGATAGAAATATTTTGGGTCTGGAAGCCATGTGCCTGGAGGTATATCCCAAAATATGCCCTTCCTACTGGTGACTGATAGGTCTTGTCTGACTCTGTGCTACACTGGCCGAAACCTCCCAGAATAACAGTTCTATGGACTTTATTGTTTCAAAGTAAGGGAAATGTCAGGTAAGCAAAGATATTTTCTCCATTATCATGATTGACATTCATTGTCATTTAGTAATGCAAAACTGTAGATGGGAACATAAAACCCACAGAATGCAAATTCCCTTGAAATGACAAGGATTATTGATTCAATATCTTTTCTTTGTAGAGAGGTTTTTGAAATGAAAGCTATAACCTCAGGCTTCAAAACAGTCACACTAACTGTGTTTACAGTGAAGTTCTATATACCAACTAGATGACTTAGAATAAATCTTTCTGTTCTGTGCTATTCATACTTAAAAATTTACTTATATGACAGCACTAAATTACATTGTAGCAAAAAGAACTATTATAAATTCTCCTGGAAAGGTATCTACATTTTAGATAACCTTGATTGATTCCAAAATCTTCCTTACTTAAAAATTCCTGCTATATTCCATGTCTATAAAACGGCAATTACTTTTTGAAATGAAGATCAGCAATAGAGCCAAAACAATTCAAGACATGACAAGTCTTTTCTTATTGTTGCCCATGCGTACTCCCCTAAGTGCCTGGCAAACTAATGCTGCTTTGAAATGTAATAGATGTTTCTGATTGCCTTAGAAAAGTCCTTTGTGGTGACTTTTAAAATCAATTGTGCTGATTTTTCTCTGACGTATTTTACATTTTCATTGTTTATTCACTTGATGTACATATGGGGACTAAGTTTTTCTGCCATGGTGTTTCAGTGTTGTTTCCAACTGTAATCCCATTACATCTGTTACGGTGCCAATGCTTGCAGATGATTTGTTTCCCACGTAGATGGTTCTAATGCATTTATACATTTTATTAGAATCCTGTGTGCAAATTTGTAATAGTATTGCTTGCTGGTATAATTTTCTCTTTAGACTTGTTGCTGTTAATAAGAAGAGAACATTCTTTGGTTCTAGCTTTAGAATTATCATATCATGTATTTCTTGTTAATTCCTAATAGGAATTCCTCCTGCTGACTTTATGAAAAGACTAGGCAAAGCACTCGGGAGAGCAGTGACTATTGTCTGTCTGGATTTCAGGAAGACTTTGACACTGCATCCCATAAGATCCTCCTAGAGAAACTGTTGGTGTATGGGCTGGATGAGCAGCCAATGAGGTGGGTTGAAAACTGGCTGAATGGCCAGGCCCAGAGTGTGGTGATCAGCAGAACCAAGTCTAGTTGGAGGCCCGTAACTAGCAGTGTACCCCAAGGGTCAATACTGGGTCCAATCCTGTTTTACATCTTCTTTAATGATCTGGATGACGGGGCAGAATGTACCCTCAGCAAGTTTGTAGATGACACCAAACCAGGAGTCGTGGCTGATAATGCCAGAGGATCATGCTGCCATCCAGAGGGACCTTAGCAGGCTGGAGGGGCTGACAGGAAGCTCAACAAGGGGAAGTGCAAAGTCCTGCACTTGGGGAGGAACAACCCCACGCACCAGTATATGTTGGGGGCCACCCAGATAGAAAGAAGCAAATATTAATTAAGGAGCTAATTAAGCTTCTAATATGGAAATTAATATTACTACCACAGTGAAAAACTCCTTTCTGCCTTTTGTCAAATCCCATTACACAAAACACTGATGCTTTTGATCTTGGACAGCAAGTATTCTGTATACATGTGTTTATTCTAGGATCAAGTTCTAATATCTATCTGAATGTTCTTAGTGAATTCTCAGAAGATCTGAGAAATGTAGACTTTCAATTAAGGTACCATTACCCTACATGCTGGGGGGCACCCAGCTGGAAAGCAGCCTTGCAGAAAAGGAGCTGGGGGTCCTGGTGGACACCAGGTTGAACATGAGCCAGCAATGGGCCCTTACCACAAAGAAGGCTAATGGTATCCTGGGCTGCACTAGCAGGTGGAGGGAGGTGATCCTTCCCCTCCACTCAGCAGTGGTGAGGCCACAGCTGGAGTACTGTGTCCAGTTCTGGGGTCCCCAGTACAGGAGAGACATGGACATATTGGAGAGAAGGGCCTGTGAAGAGCCACAAAGATGATGAAGGGACTGGAGCATCTCTCCTATGTAGAGACACTGAGAGAGCTGGGACTGTTCAGCCTGGAGAAGGGAAAGCTCAGGGGGATCTTATCAATGTCTATAAATACCTGTAGGGAGGGTACAAAGAGGACTGAGCCAGGTTCTCTTCAGTGGTGCCCAGTGGCAGGACCAGAGGCAATGGGCACAAGCTGAAACACAGGAGGTTCTGTCTGAACATCAGGAAACAATTTTTTACTGTGAGGGTGACCAAGAACAGGTTCCCCTGAGTCTCCCTCCTTGGAGACATTGAAATGCCAGCTGGACATGGTCCTGACAACTGGCTCTAGGTGGCCCTGCTGTAGCAGAGGGGTTGGACCAGATGACCTCCAGAGGTCCCTTCCAACCTCAACCATGCTGTGATTCTGTGATTCTGTGATAAGAGGGGCAGCTGGGTACAGATAAACTGCTGGTCGATACACTCATCTTGCCATGCCCTGCCCCTGCTTGTCTCATTCTGTATTGCCTTCCCATTAAACCCTGTTCCAAACTGTTTTCCTAGGTGAGGTTAATGTCTGTTCTGCTGGTGTGTAGGTGCTGCCCATAAAGGCACTGCCCTGTTTGTGTTGATACACTGATGTCCAGCATTGACTTTGTAGTTTGCATGTATGTGTTTGTCGGTACAGGGGATAAATGCTCAGCCTTGCTAGTGCCTGTACCTGGTGTCACAGGACAACAGCAGCCTGGCTCCAGGGGACTGGGACAGAGAGATCCCCTGAGTCCCAAACCCACTATATACAGCAGCACTTTGAGATGAGACTCTGTGTGCTTAAATAATTTTTTTTGAAAATGGGACTAAATCCTAGACATCTATATTCCTTTAAAAATCTTATCAAATATTTTTAAATATTAATTTGGGTTTACAGTCAATTTTCTACTCTTTCTTACCTGTAAGACTTAATCAAACTTCGAAAGTTATCTCTCTGCATGCAAATATTGCCTTAATATTTCATCTTGTCATAACTTAAAAGTCTTTTTTTTCACCTTTATATGGCATCATTTTGCCAAAGTTAGGTCTTTTCAGACTGTAGCTTCTACAAGCATTTGATGGAAGCACTATTTAGAACTAGTTTGCTGAAGTTCTGAGATAAACTTTGATAATTTGATTTTTTTGCCCCAAATCCATAAAATTTATTGCTGAACTTGAAAATCAAAATCATGTTTCTAAAGTTCAGTAAACCACTAGGTAGCTCCTTATTAAACTGCACTTTTTGCTTTGTCTGGGTAACAAAACGGTTGTGTTAGGGAATTATTTCAGTGCTCCTATAATTATTTTTAAATAACTCACACTTTGTTGGAGATCAGCTGTACAGCTTCTCTTTTTTCCATTATAAAGGACTGTACGAACAGCTCAAGTCTGTGTCCTTCAAGGAGCTGTTAGTCTGTCTCAATGGCTGCATCCTTTTGATGGCTTTCCTTTGAATTTGCAAATATTTCATTGAGGGTGCCAGACTCACCACCAGAATAGGCTCATAGTTGGAAATGGACACAAGCAGGCACCAGATCCTGTGGTTAAAAACAACCACTATGAACACAGAGAAGAATTAAGAATCACCTGAAAAGACTGTGGAATATTAAGGGTTTAGTACAACAAAGTTCTTTCCAATTTAGGGAAACAGTGTGCAGAGGAGTTTGTGTCATGGATTTACCCTATGCGAATACAAATCCCTGCACAGTGCACTCTAATTTATTTCATTGCAAAGACTGGAAGAGTTTTGGATGTTTTGAAAGGTTTGTACTTTATTAGTACATCTCAGACAAAGAAGATGAGAGACAAGCTTCGGCATGTATCTTTTCATAGAACTGTTGTTTCCATGCAGGAGGACAGTGAAATAATGTCCATCATAACAAGGGTGTGGGTTTTTTTTAATTTACTTTTTATTTTTGAAAACACTTCAGAAGCAACATAAGATCTTACCCACCTTAACAGTCTGTAGACCTATGTGCCACTTAAAATACTCAAAATTGCTTAAGGAGTGCTTTGCCAGTGTATTTGTCCAGAACACCAGGATGAATTTATTCTGTGTAAGGATTGTTTAATTGCTAGCAATAGCTGTTTACACTGACAATACATCCAGTGATTAATTCATAGGATTCCTAAGGGAAGACTACCCCACATAAAGGTCTCAAAGATGCAAGCCATGGTGGAGAGTACACTGTGAAATATTTAGTGAACACTAAAGCAAACCACAGAGAACTAGAGAAGGACCCAAGGGTAGGGAAGAATATATTAGCTGCCTCAAAAACAAATACATGCTTTGAACCAAGAGATAGAGATTTTAACGGGGATGAAAGACTGACTGCTTCCACTGGACACATAAACACACATAATTGGAATAATATGTAAGAATGTGTATCACAGGGAACAGAAAACCTTACATTATCCTAGGTAACCTTTAATTAACTTTGCAATTTAAAGAAAGCTTTACTTTAGCTGTGAATCATAAATGTCTTTGTGCTAATCAAAAGCTTATCCACAAATTTCTGTGTCAAAGTAAAATTGATCCTTCTCAAAAACTAAATGTTAATTGGCAAACTTTTAGTGGATTATTTTATTATTTTAATTAAGCACTGTTAGAATTTCTTGCTCTTGCACTCATTGCATTGAATGTTAATTTGATCTCTGTTTACTTGCACAGCTTCCAAACTGTGGACATTCCCTTATAATAAAAGGAAATTTTGCAAAATTCTTTAAACAGGTCATACACTATACAGCTGTTACCTCTCCAAACTAATTGTAATTTGCAGATTACATAAACCTGTCAAATTCCAGTTTTTCTATCTAATTAATACATGATCTCTTCTCAGAAATCTATATTCGTCTTTCATTACTTCAGGAAACCCTTACAACTTTATTGGTCATGGTACTTCCATACTTTGGTAAAAATGCCACATATTGTTTCATCCAAAGATGAAAAGATGTCTATACTTGTTGTGATGTATAAAAAGTTATAATATGCTCTTAAAATTATTTCCAGCAATTTGTCTTAAATAAGTGGCTAATTTCTCTTTAACTTTCAGTTTCTTCCATCCACATAGGTTTGAAGGCAGGAAAGCTGCTTGAATAATGAAGTGTGCTTATGCCTTGATGAAAGCTCTGCCTGGTGATGTGAGCCTGAAGCAGTAGCCTCCTTTCTTTTCAGATGAACACAGTTTTCATTCATATACATATACGCTAATAACTTTTTTGTTTTCAGTACATTGTTAGTAAATCTGTGTTTTAATGGTAAAGATCATAGGCTGAATTGTGCTCCTGTTTATAACATACAAACCACAGGAGACATTGGTCAGGCTTGGACCCAGCTCCCCAGTCCTTCTGCCCAGCCTGGCAGGACTCCTCATGGGTGGCCTGAATCCCCCAAACACAGTCCTGAGCCTCTCGTTCCATGTCCGTGTATCAGTCCCTGTCCCTGCTCTGGCTCTGTGTCCCTTAAAATAGCCCTGTGCCAACCCACAGCAACTAAACCACTCAGCAGGTCCTTGCTGAGGTCTCCGCAGGGCATGAGGCACTCCTTGCTGGGAAGGGAGGCTGCTGTCAGGGCCCTCAGGGCTCCACTAGGCTTGAGCAACCCTGTGGTTTTCCACCCCCTGCCCATGGCCCAGGGCCCCATTTCGGCCCAGTCACTGCCCCAGTGACATCATAGGACACCAGTCAAGTCAGTGCTGCTTCTGCTGGGATATGATCCGTGGTTGCAGGGGGTCCTGTTTTACTGACCGGTAAAAGTGCAAGCAAAGAGACATAGTCCTCGATAGCAAGATTACTGTGTAAAACAGACCAAAGAAGTCTGATGAGCACATGAGAAAATACGAAGCAATAACAATTCTCACACCAGCTATTCAGCTGTCCGGGATGCACTGGCATTACCAGAAAAGCCAGTTTTCAGGTGTAGTTTTGGGGGAATATGATAAGATAGCAATAAAGATGCTTATGGGAAGCTAATTCCTTGTTTGAAGGACATAGGCAAAAGCACAAATGTGGCTTTTGAAAGCAACATCTGGTATTTTTAAGGCAGTACCGGAGCTTATGTTTGAGCAGCAGCAAACAAACTGGTATTTGCAAGTTAGTTCAGGATGTGTTTCAAACCCTTTCTGAAAAGTGCACAGCATCCTAGATTATGGTTTTCTGGCCAAGCAGCTACTTGATCTCTTAAAAAACCTTGGTTTTACAAATGTAAACACATTTCTGTTGCCAAGAAAATCAGCAGGTAGTTTCCTTCACACACTGATTATTAAGATTTTGACTGCTTCAGTTTTCATGATTGTATTAATAATTTAATCAAGCGTTTTGTATTAACAATGTCAATTACAAATTTCTCCTTTGCTGTGGATTGATCTGTTGTTGTCCACCTAACACTGATATGCATATCGTTGTAGGAAGGAAGGGCTATAAATAAGGATTTCTATCCATCTAATTACTTTAATTGATTTGTGCTGAAATAGTTGACCTTTGGTACTTGGCTCTCCCTTCACATTCAGAATTGACAGCTCACTCTGAGATCATCAGCCACAGGGAAAATAAGTTAAGATTTCAATTAAAAGCATACAGTGTAGGTTAATCTATGGATCTCACATTAGTAATGTTCCAGACTTTCCTGCTAGAGAATACATGTCACGTTTGAGCTGAAAATTATTGTGTGAAAAGTACCTGAAAAATTAGGACAATAAAGTATATCTAAAAACTGACAAACAAAACCCACTTAAGAGTCTTAAGGCACTTCTTCATATATGCCTACAAATTACACCTAGTAAGTAGCACTACTCCTTCAGGCCAAAGATCACAAGATATGTAGAAGAAGCTAATTTCTACATTCTCTTTCTTGGGTGGCTTGAGAGTAGTGATGCCCTCAGCTATCTACACTGTCTGCTCTAAGTGTTATTTCTCAGACAAAGCTGGCCTAAAACTCCTTTTTATTAGACAAACAGGCAGAAAAATTCCACACATTGGTAAAGCGTCTGACACATCTGTGGTCTTAAAGAGTGCACAAAACAGAAGTAATAAATATTGAGCTAGATGGAATATGCTAAATTATAAAGTTTTGTTGATATTATTTGGAGTTAAATTGTCCTTCAATAAGTTCATGAGAAGAGTTTTCAAAGAAGAATTTTATATTTTTTACATCTGAAAAACACTTTTCGTTACATGACTTCAGTGAGTTTGAAAAAGGTGGAAAGCACTTACTGAACATAATCACTGTGTTGGAAGCCTATGCTATGGTAGAAACATACCCTAACTAGTTGTAGTCTGTATATTATATTAGCATGTTTTGAAAGAGAAAATATTAAGTGTTTTGATAGAAAAAATATGACAATAATCTCAAAGCACCTCTCAGTTTAAAATTACTTTACTCTGGATGAATATTCTTCCATAATTGGAATATATTATTGCTTTTATTATTTTTGTTACTGAAGTTGTAAGCATTCTGTAGCTGAATGTTCTATTTTAAAGTATATTTAGCTTGATCTGGTGGATTTTATATGTTGGATGCAAAGTGAGAATAATTGAGCGTATATTGAGTCATCTATTTGCTGCATTATGAGTATGAAGTGGAAGTAAGATGGAAAATAGATTGTTTTTTCAGTAGGAAGGGAAACAATGACTAACTCTACAAAAGCATCTTTATATTATTCAAAATAATTCCTCATAAAAATTCATTACATTTAAATTAGCTCTAACATTATAATATTCCAAAGATGCTGATTTATTTGCTAATAGCTGCTGGAAATATTGTTTACTATGTTTCAGTCAATGCTTTAAGTTTTCAAAGTACTTTCCCTTTGTTACTTTAAAGGAAAATAAAATATATCCCTAATTATTTTTATTTTTTTTCCATATCTGCCCATAATATTCGATGTTCTCAAATTTGCTGCTTGTATGACCAGATTTCTAAGAGAAAAGCAAATTCAATAAAATGAGAGGCTATTTTGGAATTTCAAATTAAATTATTGTGTATCTTCCTTGAACACTGGACTACTGCAAAGTTCAACAGAACAATTTGTGGATTGAAGGCTTACTTATTTCGGCCAAAGTCCTTTTCCCCAGGGAAAGACCATCTTAAATAGATGAATTTTCTCCTTTTCCCATATTATCAAATCTGTAGTAAAAAAGGTTGATGAAGACCACCAGCATATTTTCCTTGAGAATTTGCAGCTTCTAAATTATGCCCCACTGCTACTTTGGAAAACAATTCAAAACTCTTGATCTTCACTGCTACGAAGAACTGGACATTTTGAGCAGAAAAGACACAAATGAAGCTTGACTGATTCATGATGAGAGGACTAAGACAATGGACATCTAAACAAGCTGAAATGTTGACATCTCAGCTACTCACCTTACTTTCCTTTTAAAGCCTGTGGCAAAAAGTAGCCATTTACTGAGCATGCCTGTCACATCACATGCCATGTTCCTCTTCCTCTTCACTACTTGTAAAGTAAACCCAGCCTCACTAGCTCACATGTAGGCATCCAGATTCCAAATGTTTAAAATAAGGTTCCTGGTGAAGGTTTCCATCTTTTTGTTTGTTTTGGTTTGGTTTTGATAATTGTCTGCATATGTTGTTGCATTGCCTGTTGTTTTGAGTATTAATTAGGATATAATAGCACCTTTAAAATGAAATGTAAACTAAACCACACATGGTGTGAAGTGTGCAGAGGAGGATCAGATGCACTAACCAGTTCTCGAGAAAATCTGCTAGCTTCCACTTTTTTCTTTATTTTGTTCTGGGTTTTTTGGCTGCTGTTTTGTTTTTGTTGTTTGGTTGGTTTTGTTGGTTTTTTTTTTTTTTTGTTACAGTTAATGTCATTTCATCAGGAAAACATAATTTATTGACATTTTGCTGTGTTTTAGTAGTAATCCTAGTTCTCATAAGGAGATGCCTTGGATGGACACCTTACCAGCACAGTTTCCTACTATTCTTGCATCTCTCTCTCAGGTTATTGCCAAGCAATATGTCATCGGGCAGGCCAAAAGGAAACCAATGTGCATGCACAGAGCAAGATAGAAAATATATTTCTGTTTAAAAAATTGAGGAGCAACAGTGATACAATCCAGTTTACAGAATGAAGGCACATATTTTCATAAGCTTAGAAGACTGAACACTTCCACTGAAACAATGTAATTAAAAGTTACAATGAAAAAAATGGGTTAGCATTCCTAGTGACATTTGATTAAACATGCTAGCTAGCAAAAATATACAAATGAAGGTCACATTTGCAAGTATTATAAGATAGACTACATTTTAATTAGATAGTTGAGAAATGTTAATGAGTTAGTAACTGACCAGGAGTCACTTAAAAAAAAAAAAGGAACGAAGGAAAACAAAACATCACTCCAAGAGTCCGAGTCCTTTACTCTCCATAGATTTCAAAAACTACAAAGACAGTTTTCAAAGAAGTTTTGGGGATGGATTCAGTGAATTTGCCTTGTCATCTTTCTCTGAAGAAAGAATGTAATTTGGTCAAATTACTTAGTACCATTGTTGGAGCTATGTTGACATATGTTGTGCCTTTTGAAACAAATCTGTCAGATAAAATATGACAGGATAGTATTTATGGTTGATATTTCTTCCCATGGACTGTACCTAAGGAACGTGTATAAGCATATGCCATCCTGTGAGAAAAGATCCCCTTTCTCTCAGAGTTGGCTTAGTTCTCCCACAGCACACATGAAACGAAATTGAATTTAACCTGACATAGCTATTACAAATTATAGGAGTAAACATCTTTCAAATTATCTTGAAATTCATATTTTTGCTTTTTCTAAAAGAAAAGAAAAAAACCTCAGTAATCAGTAGAAGACAGTTTCTCTGTTACCTGTGGTGCTATTTTTCCTCGTGTTGAATCTGACCAAAGAAAGGCTGAAGAACACCATGTGCTGAAAATAATAAAAGATGCATGAATAATTTAATGACCTGACAAAGATTCATTAAAAAGTTACCAAAACTAATTCAAATCATAGTTTGCTGTTGGAAATCACATGTAAGAAAATGTGCACTTGGAATAAAAAAATATAATCTATCTTAAAACTGTCATACTGTTGTTAAAATGACTATAAATCTGGTAGTTCTAATGCAAAGAACTATGAAGGCTAATCCAAGCCACTGATTTTATTGTGTCTGATTTCTAATTGCTTAATATATTTACCGCTTGTGCCTATGTATTCCTTACTTGTGTCTGCTTGCAGCTGAAAAACCTTTGGGTGTTTCGTCCCAAATACTTAAGTTATTTCTAAGAATGATGTTCAGAAAAATATAATTTCATTGTGAAGCTCAAAAGCAGAGTTTTGAGAGCTACCCATAGGTCCTTGATGGAATTTCTCAAGGATTTTAAGGGTAGACTGGTAAAGCTAAAGAACACGTTAGAGAGTAACATCTACTCTCTAGCAGTTTAACTATGTACTTAAATAATGGAAAATAAATTTATTCTCCCAAGTCTCAGAAGCCTAAGCCAAACCAAATTAAAGGAATAATTTTATTGTAAATAGTACTCCAATAAAAATATATTCTAATTAAGCCACTGCAACTAGGCAGTTCAGAAGTCTAAATCTCTGGAGGCGAATGCTCAGATTAGGAAGTAGGTTTTGTTTTCAGGTAAGCATGATTTCTGCTCTAGTTGTCAGTAATGATCACAGGGTACAAGCTTTCAGTAAATAAAGCAAGAGATATTTGCTAATGTATAATTTATTAACCATTTCCAGTTATGTTTTACAAGAGAAACTTTACTCAGATACAGCATCCCCATGAGCATGACAGAGCAACCAGAGTCAGGGTGAAATTTCACATTTATCACTAATCCCAGCCAAACAACACAATTATACCATGAAAGGTCAGAAACCAGCTTGTGTAATATTGCCATTACTGCAGGACCTTTTCACCGTGTAGAGTGACTTTTGTATCCTTTCCTTCTCTTTCTTCCCATGGTACTTTACATTCATGCCATCTGAGATCATTTGAATCTTTTGTTCTTTCAAACCCTGGATTTACCACTGCGGAACAAGTGTTCTCCATTCAACTAGATAACAAAGAATTTTTAAATATTTTTTTTCAAGTGGGAGAAGAATTACAGTCTTCTCAACTTGATGAGGCAGCACAGAACAAGTTCATTTCACCAAGCTGCCTACACATACTATTTCAGCAAAAAGAAGTTGTCAAAACTATTTCGGGGTTGTTGAATCCTATTTACTGGAGTAGCTTGTTGCATTATGTATGCAAAGAAACAGGAGAGTCATAGCCTAAAAATGAGAAATATTACATTAGCAAAAACTGCACTGTGATTCAAACTTCTGCAGAAAGGGAGGCTGCATACCACTGGAGAGTTCAGTATGGCTTCTATTTACTTTTGTCTAGCAATGTGATATGTTGGCAAAACTTAGGCAGCCTGGAGCGAATCTCACTATTGTACTTTCTCCTTTTTCCAGTCCCACTTACTGCTTAGCCCTTCACGTTTGTCTGGCTCCTGCACCTCCTCAAACCTCCTTCCCCTCCTGATGCTGTTCCGGGCACTCACCCTAATGACATAAAGTCTGATCCCAAACTAATTAGGTCAGGAGCACTTGTTAGCTCAAGCTTACTAGGAACTGTACTGTGCCTCATCTCGTAAGTTGGCATGCCCTTCCAATTAAAAAGAGTGAAAAGGAAAAGTATTTCATTGTACAATTTTGAAATGATTAATGGTTATCTTGCTTTCCCATGTGTGTATAATCTGCAATTTGGCCTGGTGGTAAATGAATTAAGTATAATGGAGGATACAACTTTTGATGTGGTTGTTTATAACTTTATATATGCACACTACTTTTTGTTTCTCTTATGTGCCTGAGCAGCAGGGAGGAAGGCTGCTTATTTGTCTTAACTTGTTTGCTGGATGATAGATGTGGCAGAACCTGGTAGAAGGATGTTCGTCTCCTGTGAGCAAGGTCATCTGAGAGACTTTCATGGAAGCAGATGGAGATGGCAGAGAATGTGAGACACAGCAAGGAGAGCTAAGTGGCAGACTCACTAGAGGAGCAGGGGCCTGGCTACATTTTGTTCTTAGTGTGTCATTGAACTGAAAAAATTAATATTGGAAACAAAAGGAAGAACTATAATATAGTATGTTTATGTAGAAACATGCAGAGTTGTGTGCTTGCTCCACCCACTTTCCAAGCTGACAATACAGGGCAATAGGAACATAGAAGCTATATTAAATGGTCTATCTAAGAATCAGGATTATTAGTATTAGTATTTAATTTCTGATTGCTAATCTCCATTTCTTTGCAAAAGAAGCAATATACAGCTCAGACTCTCTGTCTTGCACAGGAAGCCTTTCTGTCTACCCATCAAGGAAGACTGTTTCATAATTTTCCCAATGAAATGACATAAGAATAACTACTTGAATCTTCTCAAGCTAGAATAGCTGATATACTCAGGAACATCATCTAAGGAACTATCTTCTGTTGTCAACAAATGGACTACATAGTTTTAAAAGTCTTCAGACATTAGAGTTTTACTATTGATATATGTATGGCATATAGTACATTTAACAGCCTAATAATACCATATTTCAGTCACACAAAGTATTTATCATTTGCCGAAAAAGTACTGACATAAATTTTTCCCAAATCCATGTCCTTTGCCATAGGGCAAATAGCATAGAGCTAAAATACCATGCTGAAAATAGAAAAGTGCCTGTATCTGCAGAAAATACGCAAGGAACAGTACATTCATTATATACGTAACTGCAATCATGTTTCCTTTGGAAATCTTATTAAGGTTTATTATGCTGTGTTGTAAAGTTTGGACCAAAGGCAGGTCTACATTTTTTTTATTATAAAGTAAAATTCCTTCCAGTGTGTATTTCTTCTATGTTTGTGTGCACAGTGGAGGAATGTCTTCCCAGCAGCAATCATCACTGTTTCCATTTTTTTTAAAAAAAAAAAAGCTGTAGAAATGGATCCTATAAAACAGAATATGTATCACTGTTAGAATTGTATAATAGCTTGCTTATGCTATAGGAATATAGACAGGAATAGTTCTGTGACACTGCACATTTTAATTTAACACTTTCTTTCTGCTTCCTTGTCCATCTCGTGGAGATTACAGATCATTTGTTCACCTTGGGTTAGAAGCAGAAGGATATGTGTGTATTTAAAAGACAGAGATACATGGTGTCTTTTCAAAGCAAGAGTCCTTTGCCTGGTGCCTTGCATCCTTGTTACCAGCTCCAGTCTGGCCACATCCCAGCTCCATGTGAGAAAAACAGGACTGCATCCCAATCTGCCCATTTCCAGATTTCCTGCAGCATTTCCAGGGATGGTATCAGCACCCCTGGGGATATCAGAGGATCTGAGCTGTGAGGATCTGAGGAGCTCCACAGTGCCCAGTGCCCACTTACAGTACAACTAATTAGCTATCCTGCCACCAGAACTGCTACAATTACCACTGAGCTTTTCCATCCTCTGATGTAGACTGTGTTAGAGAGAGTTTTGTCCCTTTCCTTTATGTCCATATTCCCCAGGGAACATCTTCCTTCTCTGCTCAGAAAGAAGATGTCCATTCTGCATTAAGCATTTAATGTGATAAGTTTAAACATGAAAATTTCTACTACAGCTCATTTATCTGAAACCATTTATATATGTAAGCCCAATAATATTTTTGTTCAAAAGATAAATTAGCATTTGTTGAGTCCAAAATAAGTCAAAAATACAAAAATTTCTTCAAGAAACCTCAGTGACCTTGAGATTCTGACCTCAAGATTCTGACCTCAGGGAAATCAGAATGAAAATAAGTTATTTTAATGGGGATAGATTTTAACATGAAATTTTAGGGGTTTTTTTCAATATTCCCCTGGAATTGGAAAGATTTTTCTTTACATTCCCCCTATGGAAAAAATTACTTTGAAAGAACTAAAATATATCAATATTGCAAAATGTTGAAGGAATGTATTGAAAGACAAAGATATTTTTTGTGAAATCACATTGATATTCCAATGATAATATTTCAAGAGGTCTTATAAGATATGTTTTTATACAACATTTTAATTTATCATGATGATGTTCTATTTCCCCTCTCTTTGTGGGCCAGGAAAGATGATACGTATATGCTATACAAAACAGTGTGATGCACATTATAAAGTAGATGGTTTGTGAGACCAGGATGAAAAAGAACTTAAAGCAGAGTTCTTATTTGTGCCTTTCCTATCTGATTGCCAAAGCTTGTATTTAAATCCAAATTTTAAATGAGATATGGCATCATGTAATAAGCTGTATATTTAGAGTTTGTGTAGATGAAAATGGTAATTTTAAAATACTGGTCATTTGCTTTTGCCAAATTCCAACTTCTTCTAAAAGGTAGAAGAGGCGCATTTCTAACATCTGATCAGAGACAATAAATACTGTAATGAAATGACCTTTTCCTAAACCTGAAAGACTCTAAATGTTCACTGTCACAATCTTCATAAAGTAAAATGCATATTTCTCTAATTTTAAACCATTTGAAATACAAAGTAGTCCAAGCTATATTTGCGCTTAGAATATTTTCCCAAAAGCTCTCCAGCAAGGCCATGACCTAATATTTTAGAGATTTTATTTCAGTTGAGTGTGTTGCTATTCAAAGCTTTTGAACACTCAGTTTTTCATTGTTCATGTTATGCCAATGTGAAGAATGTCCAATTTATAAATATTTATCATCAATGGCGATGACAGAACAATGATCTTTTTTTCTGCCAGCCACTTCCACGGTCCCCTGAA
The DNA here is from genome assembly GCA_020745775.1 of Theristicus caerulescens. Lineage (NCBI taxonomy): Eukaryota > Metazoa > Chordata > Aves > Pelecaniformes > Threskiornithidae > Theristicus > Theristicus caerulescens. The sequence continues at coordinate 118,741,824 of CM036559.1, read as the reverse complement.
AAATCAGTTCCTTCATAGGCACTTGATATGCAGTCTAACTCCCTTTGCTCATCTATATCAATGTATTTTTAATTATTCTTCTCACACCCTTTGCAGCTCCTGAATGGTATTTTTAAGCTATTATAATAATAATATAGTTTATTTATTTCTCTTATATTTGGCATTATACAGGGACCAAAAACTTGGACATTATTTTTTATTTGTAGACACTGAAATTTTAAATACAGACAGAAAAGGAAAAAAAAGGGAAGTTTCAGAGACAGAAAAGGAGGTGACTTTGGCATGTGCGTGTTTTTGGGAGAGATATTTTTGCATATATGGGCTCTTGGGCTTTTTAGCTAGCCCACTTGATTTGCAGAGTAGTGTTGAATCGAGCATATACAAAGTAATGTAAGGCTGTGAAGGAAAGAAGGTGGCTTGGCAGACACTTTTCTACTGTGACTTATGGTCACGGAAATAGAATTTAAAATATTGAAAACTCATATTACCATAAGTAAGAAATTTAATAAGCACCTCACTTTTATATTGTGCTGAAACTGCAGGGGAATTTTCTATCTTAGAGCTCTATGCTGTTACCCAGTTCCGTCTAGAAGCTGAGTCACTTGTGGAGTCCAGGGCATCTCTGACACTCCTTTTACAGATAAAAGTTTCCTACTTTTCTACGCATAACTAAATATTCTTTTGAAAAATGATAGATTTTATCTTTATTCAGTGTTCGCTTCTTGGTTTTTTTTCAGAATATTCAGAAGCTGTTCCTGGTCTCCCCACTTCATATGCTGCTATCCTAAGAATCAAATCTGGTAGTTCATCTTTAGCCTCATTTAATTCAAAGAACAGACCACGATTAAGCAGTCCTTCATTAGGAAGTGTATCTTCACCAGGCTGGAGAGGAGCTGCACAACATTATCACTCCCCAACAAATCTCTACCACTTTTCAGAGGCCTTCAAACATGATGGTAAGTCTAGTTTCCACCTCTGAATCTTTGAAACATTTTTCAAAAGCAGTACATTTTTATCAGCTTACTTCAGTATTTCTCAGACATAATTTTGAATTTTATTAAACATCACAAAGTAGAAATGGGCCTCTTTCCCTTTAGATTCTTCAGATTAGTCTTAAAGTCACCAGTTAAAATATTCTTTCTTAAAGATTCCTATGCAGAATAGTTTTATACAGTTTTTGCTACATGGAAGTAAAAAACTGGTGGTTTGAAACACAATTTCATCTACCCAACTAATGTCTGTATATTTGAAAAGCAAAGCAGTAAAATGTCAGTCCCTCTTTTACATATATTTTTTCTCTTTGGAATTTTTCTAATTTAATCATGAATGATAGTAATGTAAATTAAACATGAATAGTAAATCTTATAAAAACTACATTTTCTCTAAATTACCTACATACCAAATTCTCTAAATTACCTACATAGTCAACTCTGTCATGCATGCACACATGCATGGATAGACATACTGGTGTGATATGGTTTCATTTACCTTTAAATGCAATAATTCGTAGTAAAATATGCATTTTGTCCTATTTGGTTACATTTAAAAGAGCCACATTTCTGACACCATTTCTTTAATGATAATGTTTATCTGAATTACGTTCAAAGAAAGATAGAAATAAAAATAGAAAGAAAGAAAAGGAGGAAGGAAGGAGAGGGAGGAAGTGGTTAGAGGATATTTAAACATAATAGTCTAAGGAAGTAACAGAAGATAGAATTGTGATTAATACCTCACAGTTCGACAACATTCATGCAGTATAATGACTATGATCACAGGATTACTGCTTCTGTCAGTAAAGATTTTTTTTTCCCCTGGAAAATACCTAGCATGTATTGAAAGCTAATGGTGTATGCATGTGTTTTTGTGAACAGAAATGGCTTATATACAAGCATAAATATGTTCCCTGAATTAAGGTTGATCTAGAACACAAACAATTTGAATCATGCAAGCAGATAAATTCTGTTTGATAGCATTTCTGGAACTGGAGCAGATTTCTATTTGTCCTTCCCTTGCAGTATTCTTTGTAAGCGGTGACTAGACTAAACTCAGTTATTGCCCATGCACCGGACACTGATAACTTCTCCCAGGCAACCTGATATGTGCAGGTGAAAATCAAAGTTCAGGATTAGAACCACAGTGTATTATCCTGGTCTTCAACAGCATGAATGTCTAGAGACTGAAGCAGAAGAAATTAGTAGCCGCAAGGCACAAGAACACAGACTTTATGAATAATATAGTACAACCTGGAACTATAAAGCATCTTCTCCCTGATTGACCCTGATGTTTCCATCGTGTTTTCTTGGGGGAAAAAAAAAAAAAAACACACAGTTGTCAAAAAGGCAGCTTACTGTGTTTAAATTTGATGTGAAGTTTGACTGTTATGCTTAAATCCTTACTTTGAGAGGGCTGAGAAAATTTTATGCCTGTCTCATTCTAAGAAAATGAGATATGGGATGGGGATCCTCAGGGTAAGCATTCCACCACCTAAATCCTTGGCATTTCCAGGCAGTATGCTGAGATCATACCGGATATAGGTCAGCAATCATGAGTTTTCTGAAAACATAGGGGCCACATTCCAACTTTGCAGTTGAGCTCCTTCTATTTTGCAGCAAGAAGTGAAGAACCACTGACTGGAGACAAAATTGAAAAAGGGCCATAACTCATAAGCCCCAATGAACAGAGCACTTGACTCAGAAGAGAAGGACTTCAACCCTTTCTTCCAAGGACTACATAAAACAGTCCTAGGAGAGTTACTCCACCACTTACAGGTCTGTGTATGTCCTGCTGTGTAGACAGCTGCAGAAACAGGAAAATCTGAGGCACCTGAGTAAAATTTAAAAGCCCTTGATTATCTGAAACACCTGCATGGCTCAAGCACAGATATGAAACAGGACTTAGAAAAGAGCAGCATACTTTTGGTGTAGCAGGATTCAGGACTCTATGGCAGGAGACCAGGTAGGATATTCTGCCTCATCCAAGAGGGCAAGAACATATCTGCTATGGCAGCTGAATGTAACATATTTTCTATTAATACAAATATAATAATTTTATGTTTGATATAATATCTTTGATATTTAGAAACCAAAAATAAGTTCACTATCTCAATCATCTGGCATTCCACTTACTTAAATTAATAAATTCCTTGATTTTGACTTGGCCTCAAGGCTCTTTTTCAGTTTTTAGAGCTCTTGAAGGAAAGATATTTTAGTTATCTTCCTACAACTGGTATGTGATAAGTGATAGAGTTAAGTGATTGTGTTTATCAGCCAGGGCCTCCTAACGGAGGAAATGCTACAGTACCCTGTGCTCGTGTATGTTCACGAGTGACCACTGATACAAGTGAGAGGACATTAATGGGGGGGGGGGAAACATATTTTATGTTATTACAATTGAGAACTTGCATAATTCAAACAACTAATATATGTCATTCACTCAGGAGTCAGGTTTCCCATAAGAAAAAAACAAAATAGTTTTATTAGCTGCCTAAGTATACAGGTTCTCAAGAGACTTCTTAATTGATTTCCCAGCAGACCTGCTCAGAGGCCTGACATGGCTTCTAATAAAGATCCTCTTATACTGACTTTATGCCATTTAATCTGCACTCTCAATTCAGCATGTGTTTCCTGATATCTCAAATTAAAAGAACTATGCTGTAGCTCACTGCTGAATTTAAACTACATGGAATTAGTTAGCGTAAACATGCAGTTAAGGCAATACAGTTCTTCAAGCCATGTATCAATGTGTAAAATCACGACTAAAGAATGTGCATAGAAAGTGTGAATTATTCATGGAACACTCTTGAAGAATCGTAAAACTGCAAACTCTTATACTTTCTTACTGTACCAAAACCTTCTGGAAATGCTGCAGTAAAGATAATTTAACCTAACCTTAAATAAACTCTTTTTATCCTTCCATCTTTGGTTTGATATCTTTTAGAAGAAAATGAAGAACAGGGTCCAGTTAACAACTGAAAGAGTTGAATCAATGAACCTCAAGATGTGCAAGATCCAAATCTAATTTTTGTTGAATGAGAATTCCTGATTCCACAACATCTGCTAGATACAGCATTTACCAGTCTGAATTAAAGACACAAACTACTAAAAATTTTTTCCATGCTAAAAAAATATTGGGCAATATTGATTAATGTGGCATGCAGTTTAGATAGATAGGATAAACTAAGTTTAGAACAGATATGTTTGTTTCAGGCCACAGAACAGAGAAAGCATTTTCAAGCAACAGCAAAAATTTGTCCTATCTTGCCTAAAAAGCAAATAAATAGATCTGCTTCTGAAAAGATAAAACTGAAAATATGAGAAAAAAATTTTATCTCCTTTACAGTGTTAACTCAATCATGTACTGTACACAGTGCTAGCATGCAGCATACTAGAATCAATGTACATACCTTGGGGCATGAGTATCTGCCTGAACTTACCTGTCAAAAGGAAAGTCTTCTCAAAGTCTCTTGCCTTTTAAGTTAGCTGAAACATAGTTTTAAGATTAAATGTATTTTATAATACATAATAATTTTTCTAATCATTGGAACATATTTTGCTGTGATGAATTAGTGGGCTTTTTCTTTTTCATTATATTAAAGGAAATTCTATATTTTGACAGATTATAGGGATATTAAAAGGGATAGTCATTCTTTATTTCTTAGGTGTTAAGTGAAACGTTATATTATAGAACCTACTTGTAAAATCAATATTAACAGTGAAGTTAATACATTTTTTTCAGTGTTTAAGCGGAAAAAAAGGAGGGTTTCTAGCTTTTAGTTGAAGAAAGCAATATGTTTTCTTTGAAAGCAGGGTGTTTATTTATACATCTAAAATGTTTTCTGAATATACTGAACAGGTTAAACTGTTTGTTTCCATGGTAACAAAGGTTAATCAGAAGATCCTTTAGAGTCATCACCTCAGGTGCATACAACAAGCACAAACTGAAAACAAACCAGGAAAGAAAGAAATTCAAAAGCAAGTTTGATAATGAGCATCACTAAAACCTGATCCATCTTTATCAAAGAGTCTTTTGCTTTGTAGGACCAATCTGAAATGAAACACTTTGATTTATTTTAATAAATTCTGATGATATGCACATTTCAGCAACATATATAACTCTTGCAACTTTCTTAATGTATCGTGAACATATTAATACCCAGGACTGACCGATCACTGGGATGTGGTTTGGTCCATGATATGTCAAGTAGGTACTCTGCTGACTAGGGTCAGAGTCCAATGTGTATTTTAGGATGGAAGATCTGTTAGTGACCCCTCCTTTTAGGCTGCTTTAGAAGTTCTATCATTTTGCAGTATCTTGTAGCTTTTCTTTAGAAAATTCTTCCATCTCCACATGGGTTCAACAGGCCTTTGAAAAATGGGCAAGGAAAAAAAAAAGGTAGAGAGATAAGAAAATATTTTTTTTTTTCTTGGTCCTGTAAAAACTTGAGGGTTTTAAATTTTGCTGAGTTACTCTGCTTTCAAATGAGAATTGTCATCACCTTTTTTCCAACTGCCATTTGGACAGATTTTGTCAATGTGTCAGAATAACAGCTGAAAACACATGGTTTGTCTGAAGATGTCTCTAGTCCACCTTCAGAGGCATTAGCAAAGCCATCTACCAGTATCACCTGCAGTAAAAAAAGTGCTCCTAAAGGGACATGAGCAGATGAAATGGAGAAGACCTGAAGGAATACCTCCTTCCCCCATATTCACATGCTGCCTGAGCATATCCCCTCAGATACCTTGTCTGCTGGTGCAAAATACCAGAGTGAAAAGAGCTATTTCCTTCCGCCAGTACCTCGGACTGAGAAGATGGCACCAAGAAGACGATGTCAGTCATACAGCTTGAATGGTACTGTAACATTGCAGACAGTGGTCAAACTACACTTATGACATTTGATGCAAGTGACCACTGCAGTGTAGAATTTGCTACACCTTCTCCTTCTGCAGACAGTTATATTTTAAAAATATTATTGAAGAAAATATTTAAAAGAACATTATTTCCTTTATTCTTTAAAAGTACAGCACACAGAATTATCAGACACTAAAAATAATATTGCCAATGCAGCTTTGTCTTTGAATACAGTCATATTTCCCTGCTGCCCACCTCTAAGTTCCCAGGGTTCCAGGAATTCATTCTTTTTCATGGTGTATTTATTGACCTGGAATTATATCAAGGATGGCAGCAAGAAAGCTGAGTCTTGAGGAATGACACTATTTCAGTTACTACAGAATTGAAAGTACAGGAAACTTTATTCTCATGTGCAGTTTGTTCTCATGGTATTTGTATTGCTCAGCAAGAGAACTAAAGAACATCTGATTTTTCATTTTCATCAAAATGTCTCTGATGAACATTCTGATGAAAATATCTCTGTAGGTAAGAGAGAGAAACCATGTTTTGGTTACTGTCTGGGGTGCAGGATACACAGATTCCACTTGCCATTTCCGTGAGGATTTAAATACTTGTTACTAAGAAGTCATACACTCTGGTATTTTGTAAGTGTAAATGTGCTGCAAGGAGAACCTTGGAATTCAAAGAATATTTGAGTACTGCTCCCAAGAATACTCAAGAATTTAAAAAGAGGGATTTTAATAATATTTGGAATGTTTTCCATATCCTTGCCTTTCTGGGAAATACCAGTTTAAGCAGTAAATCCTATTGAGAGTGCTTAGGGCTTTTAATTGCCTGGATTGAAAATGGCAAATTAAAATTTGTAAAGGGACCACAAACTAGCTGTTACATTGCTTGGTTGCCATGCATACTTGTAATCCCAAGACATATGTGCCTCTCTATAACAAATCACCGGTCTCATAGCATTTAGATACAGAAAACTGGTTGTTTTAATAAAAGCCTGTGTGAGGAACAAAAATATTGCCCTTGAGAAATTAAAATAGTAAATTGAAATATGCATATGCTTAATATGTATGTTAAATATTAATCTCTTTTTATGCTCTTGCTTAAGTTAGAAAGAAAAAACTCACACAGGACTGTCCTGTTTAAGAGCATGGGTCACTGTTAGTTAAAACATGGGTGCAAACAAACCTGATGCTTTTGGACATAAATTGATCCCCTGAAGGGATCAGAAAACATACATGTGTATAAAAATGTGTGTGTATGTATATATATATATATATATATATATAGCATACATGTGCACATATGCAAAGATATATAAATTAAATATAATAAGGAAATAAGGACAATAAGGAAAAGGCACGGGACGTTTCCCCTAAAAGAGCAGACAAAACAGAAGAAGCAGCCAATGGCTCAGGAGTCAGCAGATTTTATTTCAGGGTCAGTTTCAGCCAGAGAGGGCGGGTGGCGCGGAGCTCCCCTTGCCCACGGCTGTGGGGAGCCTCCAGCTGCCTGTGGGACCATGGCGCGGTGCAGCCTGGGGCTGTGCGAGCTTCCTTGTCCTTCGGTCAATGGCTGCGTCAAACGCGGGAGAAATCTCTGGCTGAGTGGCTGCGGAGGGAGGGGACGGGAGTGCGCCATGGCCTGGTCCTGTCCCTGTCTGGGCCTGCGGCTGCAAAAGGCAGGATAGTATCAGGAAAGAAAGGGAGCAGCCGGCCTGGCTCCCCACAGGCAAGCCCTGCCCAGGGCTCTGCCAGCCTCAGGCCAAGGCTGTCAGCCCCACATCTCCCTGGCAGCCAGGAGACCCCCATCCCATGGTGGCATGGGCCACCACCAGCCAAGCGCCCACTCTGACAGTGCCACTGCATCGCTGGGTTGTGGCAAGAGCTGGTGCCATTTTTGATGCCTTAACTTAGTGTCGGCGTCCTTGTAGAGGGCAGCGAATCTCTGTGACTTGGCCGAGGACAGGAGTGCGCCATGGTCTGGTCCTGTCCCTGTCTGGGCCTGCGGCTGCAAAAGGCAGGATAACAAGCAAAGGAGCAGCCACCCGGCTCAGCATGGGCAAGCCCTGCCCAGGGCTCTGCCAGACTCGTGATTCCTTAACTTTGTGTCGGAAGGTGGCAAATCTGTCTGGCTGTGAGGCCGAGGACAGGAGCGCGCCATGGTCTGGTCCTGTCCTTGTGCGAGCCTCCGGCTCTGGAAGACAAAGGAGGAGCAGCCACCATCTGTCGCGGCAGGGGCAGCCCCTGCCTCCCTGCCCGGGCCCAGCAGCCCTGCCCTCCGCTCCCTGCCCTCCTCCCTGCCCGCTCGCCTCAGCCCTCGCTCACCCGCCCGCTCGCCTCCGGTCTGGGCCGGCTCACCGCCCAGCCCTTTTTATAGCCGTCCTGGGCGGCCGTGTCAGCAACGCCCTGTGACACGGCCACCACCAACGTTCTGCCCGCTGTGACACGGCCACCACATCACTGGGAGGAGCCAGGGCTCATGGAAGGCCCAGCCCTCGGCTGCCTGGGGAAAAAGGGCCGTCACTCTTCAGCCTTGTTAAATGCAGTGGGATGGACAAACCCCATAACTCAGGCCCATGGGGGAAATAGCCGACACGGAGAGCCCGCTGCCACTCCTGTCTGTGTGGGGACAGCCTCTCGCCTGGGGCTGCGGTCACCTCATGGCCCCTCACCATCCTGTCCCACCCCACCTCCCCTGGGCCTCCTCCTTGCTGCCAGGGCCGGGGCAGAGCCAGCTGGAACTCAGCGTGAGGGTGCAGACAAATAAATGTGATGTCTAAACACTGGGGAGCAATTCAGGTGTTTAACATGCTGACCTAGTGCCACTTGGGCTGTCTTACAGCCTCGTGTCCTATGGATACACATGAAACTGGCAGATAGGACACAGGACCTGGGGAAAATGCACTACATACTTATTTGAGTCGTGGTTGTAATGCCTAGAAGTCCGCTGGCTCCATGCATGGACAGTGAGCTCACACCTGGCTGCAGAGAGCAGGGTTCGGGTGTCTGGAAACAGGCTCCGCAGTGTCACGTCAGGCGCTGCGAGGAGCCTCACCTGCCTGTGGCCGCTACAGCAGGACAGGGCAGGGCTGGTGTGAATGCGGCACCGTGCTGGTCTGCTCTGCTGGGGGGTCTCAGGCCCTGTGGAGACCTCCCAAACGGCACTGGGTATTCATCGGTTGGGAACAGGACACCCTGTACAGATTAATTCACGTGCTTGAAGTTGGGTCTCCAGGGCACTTCAGACACTCTGGGGTGTCTGGCCTGATCCCAAGAGGCCACTTCAGAGACCTCCTGTAGATCTGGTGTCATACACAACAGCTCTATGGCTGAGAGGACTTGGGGGCAGAGGATGGAAGTTGAGCCTGGAAAAAGGCAGTGAAGGCGTTGCTTTAATTTTTGTTTTTTGTTTCTCACTGCCCAAGTCTACTTTAACTGGAAATAAGTTTTCCCAAGTTGAGCCTGTTTTGCCCATGACAGTAACTTGTGAGGGATCTCCCTGTCTTTCTCACAACCCAGGAGTTTTCTCATCCTATTTTCTCCCCTGGGGAGTGAATGAGCAGATGGCGGGTGGCCAAGGTTAACCTGTCCCAGTAGGTAATGTTCTGCAGTAACGCTGTGTGGAGCGTATGTATATAGGGGACAAGTGGTCATTTTAGCTTATGAACTCTTCTGCTGTGTGGTTCTTAAATGGTTAGTGTTTCTAATCCTGTAAAAATTTGAACACATAAGCCTGTTTGCTTCTGTAGAATAGTTCATGTGTATAAAGCTGCTCAAGTGGATTTTATAATCAGGCATTTTTTTTTTCTCTTTTTCCTCGGCAATCATCCATGTTTACTGTCATCTAAAAATCTAACCCTCACCTTGGTTACTCGTAAGGCTAGTGTAAGGTCTCAATGAACATACTGCTATAACTGTTCATGATCAAACTCTGGTAAGACCCAGAGATTAATTTTTCAGGGAAGACTCTCATCAGAAGGAGAAGACTGCTGCTGTTGATTAGATGTGGGACTAATAACCAGAGATTATTAATCCTGGTGTTGGTTTTCTCGAGCATAATTGAGCAGTCCTCCAGTCTAGTTTATAAAAGGACACATGAACAATGTCTGTAAATATTAATTGATGTGCAGTTATGCTGTATGCTACAGAAATTGTATCTGGATTTTGATGGTGACTAAATATGTGTTTAAGAAGTGATGCAACACTCTTAAAAGAGAAATTAAGAAATTCTCAGTTGTAATCAGGTGAAATTCACATGGTCACCCACTTCAGACTGGGAATCCTCAAGCAGAATGACGCAAGCTCTCCTAAACATTCGCTGCTGTTATTAATGTAGGTACAGCTTGGAATTCCTGAGTCAAGTAATGCACCAAGATTAGTCAAGTAATGCACCAAGATTGACAATGACACCAAAGTTATTGAAAAGTGAACTTTTAACCCATGTCTACTTTTCAACTGTTGAACTTCATTGCCACCTACTTAAAATCTCCAGTCCCTAAAAGCAGCGATAGATGAGAATCACATATTCCTCAGAAGGCCAATTAAATCCCATATTGATCATTAGAGATATGTTTTCTCTAAGCGCTTCAGGTTTTAGTTTGCACGTTATTCTCTCAGGGGGCATGTCTGCCTCAGAAACAATACAGGCAGTATAAAGCGTGAAGAAGACATGGTGTTATTCAGGAATCAAAATTAAATAGTATTGACAAATTGAAAATTGTGAAGTAGTATGGTGATTACAGAATTTCCAGGAGAAATTTGAAGCCATTTATCTGAATGCTGAATATCAACTTAATTCGTTTACCACTGAACTGAATGTTTTAAATTCTAAATTAAGGTTATGGTTCCTTAAGTGTCTTCTTTGATATGAAAATTTTGAAAACTGCTAATAAGTAATCGTTACTTAAAATAACAGCTCATAAGTTGGTAAGATGGCAAAAGATAACCAAAATTCTATCAAACTTTTTCCTGAAAGTTGAGACTTTTGTCCTGCAATGTTAGAAATCTCTGTATTATGAGTGGTGCCATGCACATACACATTTGGTTTTTTGATTTGTTCTAGGAAGATGGATTAATTACTTAAATGTAGGGTGACTATTCACACCATTCAGTTTCAGAGATTTCAGTCTGTGGGGTCACTATTCAGTCCAATTCACTCCTCAGGCCTGGCTCCATGACCGACTAGTCTTGCAGATCTGCAGCCTCACACTATGACTGTCTGCATGCCTCGCAACCTGGCTTTACCTCCATTATCCGTATTAGGGGAAGGGGAATGAGGTCTGCATCGCTGAGTCTCATCCTACCATGGAACAGCAACATTAGCAGAGTGTGCACTGGCTTCTGGGAAAAGTTCTCAAGTCCTGTAGTTTCAATGTAGCTTTAAACTCCCTACATAGAAAAGAGAATACAGTAAGCCTCCAGTGGTCTTCCAGGTCAATTTTGAAAGAGTCCAGGACTTGCCATTACCTTTAATGGGATGTTAAGTGCTAGCTAAACTGTGTGCACATCATTGATACCACTACTGAAGCCTTCACAAGGTTTTATGTTATTTGAGCTTTTATTAGCATTATGTATAAGAAAATTAAAAGTTTTGTCTTTAATTATAAGCCAGCCTGTGTTTTAAATTGAAAAAATAGTTTTAAAATATTTTTTAAAAATATTTAAATGAAATATTTGCATCTGCAGTGTGTTTCCTTCATTGCTTTTGGAATAGAGGAGGCATAGAACACTTAACGTTTTCGGTTACATGTCTGTCACTGGAGTTTAAATGAAGATAGTATCATTAGGTGATCTGTTATGATTTCTTGAATATCACATATCATACTCCATTGAATTCTATTTAATTGCCCCTTTATTAAGCCTAATAGTTTATAAACATATAGTCTTGTCTTTTCAGCAAGTGCTTTGGTCTCTTCAGAGGAGAAGTCTCTTCAATTATTCTGTTGCAGTCCAGATGATCTAACTAAGAATTCATTTAGTCAATTTAGCTACAAACTGATGAACATTCTCATTTATTATTATGTTGCTTCTGAGTCTCCACATAATCTCTGCCGGTACTCCACACTCCATCTGAAATGCAGATGAGCAGCTAACTACATCTTTTCATCTTTCAGGAACACAACTTGCATGCACTGAACTTTCTCTGTTACTTTTGTCTTCACTGCAGGCAGAAGTAAAACCTTTTCTTCTCATTCCACATAGCGAAAGTATCCATTTGGCCACTACCATTAAGAATGCCAGCCTCCACCTAAAGAGTTCAGGTTATTTTTCTGAAAGGAAAGTGCAACCCAGTATTTCAGTATTACTGTTGCAAATAGTACAGGTAGAAAGAACACCAGTACTGTTAGTGACACCAGCACCTACCTAGCATTGCATCTTTTTCTTTTCTTTCCAGCAATCCTAGACTGTGACAATATATTTTATCTACAGAGTCACTCACAGGGAGAAGATAGATGAAATCATTAATCTTCATGAATATACTCCCTATCCATACACCTACTAATCTGCATGGAATAACACCTAAATCTAAAGCCATGATTTAGTTTTGCATTCACTAATTAATTCTTGGTTTTGCTAGACTCTAGTTTGACGAGAGCTCTGATTATTTATGCCTACATTCATTAGTATTTTCTCTTGTGCAATGTAAGAAGCAGGTAACCAAATTATAAGAAACAATTCATACAATGTTTTTGTACCCACATTTTCCTTTCTTAAAATAAGTTTTGCCAGCTGATTCCATTGCCCCTGCGGCAGTCTCAGCTGTGGTGCTCAAAACTTAGTACTGGAGTTATTTTAACTTCAATAATATAAGCACATACCAGAAATCACTTATTGTGGTTGTTTGTTTTTTTTTAAATAATGCAGATATCTGTCCCAGAAAATATATTTCTGCCAATACACCCAACTGAAGTAATGTACCTAAACATGGAAGTAATGTAAATATGCAGAACAGCAATCCACACTCCTTTACACAGTCCTACAAAAAGGGCTAATAAACTTAAAATTGATGCAAAACAAAAACTACTAATTGCTGCTGCTCTTATTTGTTGTCTTTACAAACTGACAGGCTAATTATTTGAATCTATTTCAGTAGAGGCATACGTACCTGAAAATAAAGATATTTTAAAATTCTGCATTTGAGTAGCAGTGTAAAAAGACAAAAAACTAAGTGTGTAATAAATGTATAGTCACTAAAAAGGAAGGTTGAATAACATAATGAGTTTTCATGTAGTCTTTTCACCATATGATAATAATAGAATTGAGAAACCCAAAATGTCACAGAATTTAAGGACATGGAAAGTTGCATCTCAGAACTAGCATACTATGACCTATGTCTCCCATATTTCTCATCCTTTTTCAGACTCCAGGACTTTATTCTCTGTACCAAGACTCATAGTCCCATGCACCTTTTCCTGTCCACTCAAACTTTCTGAAACTATTAGCAGTATGAAAAAGGTCACAGTTCCCAAAACTGTGAACCCATAACATGTGATCGAAGTTGTGTGGACTTGGTAGAACAATGCAGTAAACAATTTTTATAAGTCAATGACCAAAACCCAAAGTCTTCAGGTGCACCTTTCTTACTTCAAGCTGGTATTGATAGGACAAATATATCAGGAGGTTATAAACTGCTTAAGGTGTCATGCTGTCCTCAGTACCAGCTGCAGGACTTTTATGACTTGAACATATAAAACCATAAAACTGACAAAGAAAACCCTGCTCCCGTATGTTTCATTGCAAGTAGTAGGACAACATAGCTATCTCCCCTCAACCAAATCATTAGGCTAGTGCTCTAAATTTGAAGAGCATTATGGGACTAAATCATTCAAGAGCTTGGAGCAAGTCTAAGTTGATTAGAATTCTATGATCTTCTAGTGCACAGTGAGCATTTTAGTTATTCAGACCTACATGATCAGGAATCTTTTTCTTTTCTAAAGATTACACTTCCCTCTTCACAATATGAATGAATTGGAGTCATAGATGTATTCTATGGGTCTATCCAGCTTTTCTTGTTCAGAAATGTAAATTCATATGAAGATATAGATACATGCCAAAATTAGAGAAGACAGTGGAGGAAAATGAAATGTCAAATTTTGCTAAATATTATTTAATAGTAGCCACCAGTTGCTGCCATTAATTTTACAAGTGATTTTTCTTAGCAACTCCTTGACATAAAGGGGAAAACTGTGTCTTACTTCTTTGTGAGATAAGCTGCTGCAAGCAGCAGCAAAATTTTTGTTTACCTTGCTCTCTATAAGCAGATGTAACTCCATTTGCTGGCTTAATTCTATTGAGCTGCTCATTAGACTGCAGGCCAAAATACGTCTAATGAGAAAGCCATTTTAAGGCATGATGAACACTTAAATCATACTGTATATTTTATTTTTAACTTAGTAATATTTCTTCCTTATCTTTTTTTTTTTCTCTTTTAACTATTGTTTTTTAATATAGCATCTAAAGCAATGTGATATGAACCTCTGGAAAACGAACATAATTTACATACTTTAATCTCACTTTATAAAAGCTATAATACACTTAAATTTATTCAGACTTTCTAAACAATAGCACTTCTATTTCCACAGAAAGTGTTGATTATGGGCCGGTGTTTGTACAAGAGCCAGATGATGTGATTTTTCCAACTGATTCTGAGGAGAAGAAAGTATCTCTGAATTGTCAAGCTCGGGGAAATCCGACTCCCACATACAGGTACCTGTTTTAGAAACTTTTTTTTAGTTTTCAGAATATTAGCCACTGCAGTCCCACTCTGAGAGTCAGTGTGCTTTGGAGAACAACATAACAGAAATGGCTCTGTGACACAAATGGCATTCCTGATTGAATGCTTTTTCTGATTCTGCATAAACGAGAAGCATAAGTGGCAGTGAATAAAGGCAAAGCAATATGTGAAGCTTCAAATTATGTCCTCTGTGCATCATATCTATCCATGTGGAGGGACTCCTTTTGTCCAGTTTTTTTTGACTTTTGTCTGTAACAGCTGACAAGGTCAAAATCTTTCATTGATTGTTTTCTAAACATCTATAAAGTTACGAAATACTATCCCATTTTATAGGGAAAGCAGTGAAGAACAGGTACATTAAATGACATGGCTATGCAATACAGGATACCATGGCTGAGCCAAATCTGGTGTCTTTTCACTCACAAGTCCACCATTTTATTCCTTTGCAACCGTTGTCTGTTGCCTGTTTTTCCATGCAGATTATTATGCCACAGATATCTACGACATAGAACTGTTATGACACACCTGTGAGTCTGAGAGTTCAGTTTATTAATGGTGCCCATTTACAGGTGGGAACAGTATGTTGCAGTCACATTTATACAAATTACGGGTGATGTAGGAGGGCTGGGGGAACATATGGTTGATTATTTTTTCCATACACCCTTTATCTTTTCTCATAGTCATTCTTCACTCACAAAGGGAACATAAGGACTCATCATTGTGTTTTGTCATAGGTGACAGTCACCTATTCTGCATTTTATTTTTTACCTATTACACTTATTTAACTTGTGGATTCTTTAGCATTCTGGATGAATTCTCCTTAGATTTATTTGAATCACAAAACTTGCATTTCTATGGCTGTAAGAAGTTCAGAGGTAGTACCATCTTTAGCTATCCCCATCTGAACTGCACTGAATCTGCCTCTTTGCAACAGATGTGAGTCATTAAATGGATGTGATGCATGGCACAACCTCCCCAAACAGCACAGGCATAACTAAAACATGTAACATGGGATTAGGAATGAGTGGCCAGAAATTCTTCAAACTGTAATTGCATGAACTCCTCACCATGTGCAATGAAAGCTCTGTTGCGTTCTTCCTTACTGACATTCCTTGTGTAATTTCTATTACATATTTGTTGCTTTGTTGATAAAAAAATATGTATATTAGTTCCACACACTGTTCAAGTGCTATCGGTCCATTAAACATAGCATGTGATCATGGGGCAAAGGCACAAATTCCAACTGAAAGAGGGGAACCCTGTGTTCAGCCCTCCAAGACAACTTCATTATTCTTGTGGAGATTTTCTCTTTGGAGAACCTATATCATCTCCTTTCTTTCTTGGTCCAACCGGTTTTTGCATTTTCCCAGTGGAATGCAATCAACAAATACAGAGTTTCAGCATATCTTAAAGGGCAGCTACAAAGACGATAGGGGTGCTCTCTTCACAAGGAGCCACATGGAGAAGGCAAGGGGCAACAGGTACAAGAGAGGTTTCATACAAGAGAGGTTTCATCTCAATATAAGAAAGAAATTTTTTACTGTGAGAACAATCATTCACTGGAACAACCTCCAGAGTGGCAGAGTCCCCATCACTGGAGGTTTTCAAGATGCAATTGAAGGTGCTAGATAATCTCATCTAGGCTCCCTTTCCCGTGAAAGATTGGATCAAATGATCTTTTGAGATCCCTTCCAACCTGGGCTGTTTTATGATTTTGTGATATCCATTCCTTCAGTTCTCCAGAGATTAATTAGTGTCAGCAGCCTGATAAACAAACTTTCCTGAATGTTGTTCAAGCAAGGCAAGCTTTGACCTGAAAGGCCTAATTCTAACAGCACAGTTTAACTTCTCCTCCTTCTGTTGCTGCCACTTGTCTGTACAGCATATGCAATACACACTACCATTCAGGGGAAGGGAAAAGAGATATGAATTACTTTGTCATGAACATACTGCTCTCCAGGGCAGGTGCAGAGGGAATTTAGCCTCAAAAAGGCTATAAACAGGCAAAAGTTTGTTGTATGTCACTGCCTAAACTTTGGCATATGAAATAGTGAGGAGAAAGGATATTTCCATATCGCCAAAGACCCTGTCCTATAATCTACAAGCACTGGACAATAGAGAGCTTTATTTACATGGGCTGCAAGGCCCATGCTGCATCCTGAGTGCCATCACTCAGCACGTGCGGGACAACCAGGGGATCAGGCCCAGTCAGCATGGGTTTATGAAAGGCAGGTCCTGCTTGACTAACCTGATCTCCTTCTATGACAAGGTGACCCACTTAATGGATGAGGGAAAGGCTGTGGATGTTGTCTACCTGGACTTTAGTAAGGCCTTTGACACCGTTTCCCACAGCATTCTCCTGGAGAAACTGGCTACTCATGACTTGGAGGAGCGTACTCTTCACTGGGTAAAAAACTGGCTGGATGGCTGGGCCCAAAGAGTTGTGGTGAATGGAGTTAAATCCAGTTGGCAGCCAGTCACAAGTGGTGTTTCCCAGGGTTCAGTATTGAGGCCAGTTCTGTTTAACATCTTTATCAATGATCTGGATGAGAGGATCGAGCGCACCCTCAGTAAGTTTGCAGATGACACCAAGTTGGGCAGCAGTGTTGATCTGCTGGAGGGTAGGAAGGCCCTGCAGAGGGACCTGGACAGGCTGGATGGATGGGCCAAGGCCAACTGTACGAAGTTCAACAAGGCTCAGTGCCGGGTCCTGCACTTGGGTCACAACAACCCCATGCAATGCTACAGGCTTGGGGAAGAGTGGCTGGAGAGTTGTCCAGCAGAAAAGGACCTGGGGGTGTTGGTCAACAGCCAGCTGAATATGAGCCAGCAGTGTGCTCAGGTGGCCAAGAAGGCCAACAGCATCCTGGCTTGTATCAGAGAGAGTGTGGCCAGCAGGACTAGGGAAGTGATCGTCCCCCTGTACTCAGCACTGGTGAGGCTGCACCTTGAGTACTGGCCCCTCACTACAAGAAGGACATTGAGGTGCTGGAGTATGTCCAGAGAAGGGCAGCAAAGCCGGTGAAAGGTCTAGAGAACAGGTCATATGAGGAGCGGCTGAGGGAGCTGGGGTTGTTTAGTTTGGAGAGGAGGAGGCTGAGGGGAGACCTTATTGCTCTCTACAACTACCTGAAAGGAGGCTGTAGTGAGGTGGGGGTCAGTCTCTTCTCCCAAGTGACAAAGGATAGGACGAGAGGAAATGGGCTCAAGTTGCGCCAGGGCAGGTTTAGGTTGGATATTAGGAAAAATTTCTTCACTGAAAGGGTAGTCAGGCACTGGAATAGGCTGCCCAGGGAAGTGGCTGAGTCTCCATCCCTGGAGGTATTTAAAAGATGGGTAGATGTGGTGCTTGGGGACATGGTTTAGTGATGGACTTGGCAGTGCTATGTTAATAGTTGGACTTGATGATCTTAAAGGTCTTTTCCAACCTAAACGATTCTATGATTCTATGAATTATTTTCAGCCAAAACCAAAGCACAGTACATTTTTTTTTAAAGCTACATTAAAAGAACATTTAAAGCACTCAAAAATTCCAAAATTGTCTCTGTGATTTTAATTCATTTCCTGAGTCTGTATAACTTATGACAGTGTTCATAACCTGTTTACAAATTCCTTTTTTTTGCTCAGACATTACTTCATTTTAACAGAATGAAGAATGCTCACATCATTTCAGATTTTCTTCTTGTTTGCAAAGAGCTTTTTTCCCCTTGTTTAAGCTCTACCCTGAAATAGCAAATTTTAATTTCTTTAGTTTCAGTCATTAAGGTATCTAGATGCATTGACTTAGGGGATAAGTCCCTGAAATAAACTGATTCCATTTGTTCAGCATTTCTGCAAATCATACTTTAGTATCACAACTCAGGACCTGTACAATGAAGAACATAACCGAGATACCTTCGATGACGGATACAGACATTCACAAGCTTCCTGTGGGATCTCACAGATCACCAGTGTTACTGAGTTAAAGGCAGTTGCAGAATTCCCTGACATGCTGCTTCATTACACTGCTTTCACTGCTTGTGAAACACTGCGTTTCCTATTTTTTTTAGGACATATATAAGCTGGTCAGAAATTTTTTGTCAGTATCATTTCCTGATATAAAAGGCAGTTCAAAAAAATTAAAAAAACCCACTTTCTGTCTGCTTAAGCCAAATTAGAATATTTTGAAATGTTATTTGTCACTTGTCTTCAAGAAAAAATGTAGTTGATTTTCCCTATCAGCTCGTTACCTTTTAAGTATTATATTTGGGTTTCTGTCCTCCCAGGTGAGGTAGGGTACCTACAAGAAAACATATCACACAGTTCAGTGTTGCTTTTCCTCTAGTGAGCTTGGATTCTGTGAGGGAATGCAATCATTCAGGATGGACCCCAAGGTATATAGGCAGGCAACAATAAAGATCCAAAGGTTTGGGGTAGCATTACAAAAACATTTTTTTTGCATTTAATTTAACTGAAAATGAAACTAAGTGAAGAAAGCTAATTAAATCAAACTGAATTTTGTGTCAGTTCCCATTTGGAAATGCCAAAACATGTAATTTTGATTTTTGCCTTATCTAAATCTCCCATCATTTCTGGATCAATTAATTTTGTGTTTTCATTTCATATATATATATGTATGAATATATATATGTAAAAGTTAACATTCATTATGGTTTCATTCAAAATCTTAAATCATTAATAAATTGTTCAAGATGAAAATTTCCTCTTCTTTTTAGCTCTGCTGTGTATGAATCTCTTTAAAAATGTAGTGAATCCTACAGACATTTCCCTAATATCCTTTGCAATATATTGTCAACAGTGTTTCATTTCTTACATTAAATGAAGCAGGTATCCTCTGCAATAAAAAGACCAATCATGAAAAAAAGGAGCAAATAATAGTTTCATAGTTCATCCTAATTCTGGCAATTCTAACCATTCCATTAAGAAAAATTCAGAGCTACTTCAGCTGAATTCTGCTGTCCGTACCTCATTCACCATGAATGTTAACAAGATAGGGTGAACTGATAACCATTTTACTTCATTAAAGTTGCCTCTGGAGTCTAGATGTTGCCAAGTTCTTCCAGTCTTTGCTGAACTCTGACAAAGCTTGGAAGTGCCTAGCAATTTCCTGAGGCAACTTTGAAATTGCAGAATGACTGCGAACTAGCAATGAAGGAAATATCTGTGCATCATAATAGCTGTGTCATACCTGTTTACACTGCTTATCTCTTCTTTGCATTCTTTTAACACTTTCATGTTCTATACAGTTTGACACAAAAGCAAATCTAAAAAGTCTTCTTATGTGGATTATTATTCTTTAATTGAGATATTGCACACACCCCCCCAGAGGTTATTTCACAATGCTGGAGTTTATTAATCTACTGCACAAAATCTTTTCTCTTGCAGCCAGTGGACTATTGCAGAGTTTGTTGTTTTAGTCTTTGGAGATGAATGAGAGGGGTGAGGATTTTTGGCAGAGAATATCCAGGGGGAAAAAAAAACAAACCCAAAACCCAGTCACACAGCAGAAAAATTATGACTCTTAGGTTACTTCTGAAACCTCAGAAAAAGAAGTTTTCATTCGGGAATTATTCAATGCTTTGGCTCACGTGTGATACTTTCTAATACGTTTCCTACAGTCTGGCTTTTTCCACTATATCTTCACTCCCATCCTTGTCTTTACTGTTCAGGCTTCTCATTTCACTCCCAAACACCTCTAAACTTAGCATTCCCTCTGCCAACTCCTCATTTGTTGTTTGTTTCCATTTACCTGGTAGCTGCTAGGCATTGCACTTGATCAGCCACCAGCTAATTCCTGTCTCTCCTGTCCCAGTTTTCTCTGATTTTTTTGTATACTGATCCAGCTGATATTATTTTGCCTCTGTCCATTGCCAAGATCCTTTGTTTCATAACAGTCTACATACATAACTACCTCCCTGCTCTTCACAGGTCTTACGCTTCTGCTTTATATATTTAAATCAGGTTTCTCTGTTTCTTGGGCCCTGAAGATCAAATGCTGAAAGAAGGGAAAAGAAAGGTTCCTTGCTCTCATGCAGCGCAGACTCAGCTCTGCTAACTCTAAGCTCATCTGGGCCTAAGGCTTTAATCATAGAACATGAATTGAAACTTTGATTATCATAAATACAGTAAAAGTCCTATTTTTGACATAAAGGATGCATCTGCTATACAGGTTTCAAGTCTGAAGCCTTTGTGGATGATAGTTTTTTGGGGGGGAAAAAAAAAAGAAAAAAAAGTGGTTACCAATTTGATTCAGCATAAGCAAAAGAAAGAATATGCTTTCTCTTCAGAGGCTGAAGATCTCTTTTTTACTTGTGTTTTTTCAAAAAAACCTTAGCTTTTGTCAGGCACGTGCTGTGGAATGTCTCTATCCAAAGCTTTGCCAAAATAACGGGTTACTGCACAGAGTATCTTTGAATAGCTGTCATCCTTGTAACAACTGGGCTGTCAGGTTCTGTATACTAAGCTTGGTGCCTTCCTTTGGCCATAAAATGCTCAAGTAGTTTCTTTCTTTTTTCCTAAGATGGCTTCGAAATGGAACTGAAATCGACATTGAAAGTGATTATCGCTTCAGTTTAATAGAAGGAAGTTTGATCATCAACAACCCCAGTGAAATGAAGGATTCTGGACAGTATCAGTGTTTAACCACCAACATGTTTGGCAGTATTTTAAGCAGAGAGGCTGTTCTTCAGTTTGCATGTGAGTAACAATTTTTTTTCACATAGATAAACCAGATCTTTACATTGCTTGATAAGGCTCTAAATTGTAATTTGGATACATTACAAAAGTTATGCTGTCCACTGACTTTGTTGGGCTAGGACCTCAAAATTAGAAATAAAATGCTTAGTGGGAAAGAGTGGTTTTCTGTGGACTTTTTAGTTTTAAAATAGAACCAACTGTCAGGGAAAATAACTCTAGAACATGATCCCAAATCCTATCCTTTAATGACATACTTGAATACTCTGCAACAATGTATTTCACTCATTGCTAGTTTTCTGAAACATGTATCATTTTCCTACACTATCTGAGCAGGAGAGAAAGAACTGTATACTTAGGAAGAGTAGAATAAACTGCCTATATATCTGTAAATGCTCTGCATTTACAAGATGTGTGTGAGCATAGTTTTGTATGTATATATGTATATAAATATACATATTTTATGTCCATGTTTATGCATACATATCATGTATACTTTCATACATTATGAGACTGAGATTTTTTTTGTAGTTGTTAGTGGAAACTGAAAATGTCATAGCTTTTGAAATCCTTCACTACAATATACTTTCCAGAAGCTATCAACAATTCACGATCCCAAGTAAATGCTATGGTCTATCTATAGCATGCTCGTTTTCAAACATACTATCAGGAAAAACAGGCCCAACATTTCCGATATTCTACCTCCAAACCTGACTTCCTTTCAGCACTTTACATGAAGGCAACCAACACCATTTTAGTGCTTTGTCTAGGTAAATCCTACCATGAGGGGTTTTTAAGAGGCAGGGATGCAAAAAGAACTCCATCCTAATTTCTCAGATCCTGCTGAAAATAGAACATTACCATGAAACATGAGGCAGATCTTCATACAGCCACAACTGGAAAACAGTGGGGTTAAGGACAAGTTGCCTACCTGCATGTCTGCTACTGCATCTGGTGGTGTGGAGAACTCAGCATAGATTCTCGACCTCTCCCTGGTAAAGTCAGACCTCTCAAATCTATAGCTTTAGTGTTATCTGCTGCAGATCCTGTCCTGTTAGTTGTTAGCAAGATCATGTCACTATCCACCTATTTCTGAGCTGGGAGCAATGCTCACATTTGTCAAAGTTTCCTCATGCCCAGGACAGTATGTTTAAAACTCTAAACATCGCAACAGTGGTCTTATCACAGTATTATTGGATCTCAGTCTTAAACGTAGCTCTGAGAAAATTCTGCTACATTTTATGTTTTAGACAAGAAAACTATCATAAAACAAATCACTTGGTTAGAGAACCTGACAACTGGTAAATATAAAAAGTTCCAGGGCTCTGAACCTCAGATTTCTGTTCTCATTTCAGGAGCAGGGCTAACAGGTGGCCATTTGACCTCCAGCTGAAAAAAAAATACAGAGAAAGAGAGAGCTGGAGCTTAAACAACAGAAGGCCTATGAGTTTCAGTAGCTACATCTACAGTTCATTCAGGACCCCATGTGCTTCTAGTTACAATATTATCTCCTCCAATAAAACAAATTTAGATAAGGTTGTAAAAAAAAAAAGAATAAGAAAGAAGAGATTGGGTTTGGGGGGTTTGTCTTTATTGGATTTTAAAATTATTATTAACTTGCACACCTGCTTTTGCAGGTATCAAAGTTGTTATACTACAATGGCTTGAATGTGATTTCTGTTCATTAAAGTATTTACCTGGGAATTGTAATGAAAGTTTCTCAGACAAGGTTAATGGAGGAATGCTAGCTGGAAGAGATGAGGTGTAGCAAACTGCTGCAGAACTTGCGAGAGAGAAGAGGCTGTTATAAGCACATAGAAATCTTTAAAAAAAAGGATAGAGAGTCATAAATGGTTGAAGTTCTTTTAGCATTTCGTGAGCAACCCCTTCACGAGAGCAATTTGAAGTTCAATATGTATTTGTAGTTCAACTTCTTTGTAGCGTGACACTCTCTCTTCCACTCTTGATTTAATGCTTCTTCAAATCCCTGATCTTAAATGGCTGATGTGTTCCTGTTGAAACAATATTTGCATCATGCAGCAACTCACACTATAAATTGGTGTCACTATGCTGTAAACTCATAGCAACCTGCCGGAAGCTTATATCACAGAAATGTTTTAGTAAGTCAGATCCAAAGTAAATTCAAAATAAAGATTTTCATTGGGATTTCAGCTTTAAAATATCCAAGACACTGTCTTGAATTTGACCAGAAAGTTCAGATAAATTTTCGTGAAGCAAAGAATGGAATACTTTTGTCCTGATATCTTGGGTGATATAAAGTTTAGACTGGTTCTCAAAGTGCTAATACTCTTTATTTCCTTTAGGAAACTGAAATGTGCTTTTCAGATGCTTAAAGGGAAGATCTTTACAGCATGAAGGATGGTTTTATGATTTAAAACATAATATTTTGGAGACCTCTTACTTCATATCTAGAAAAAATTCTGTAGTGTAATCAAAATCTTTCTGAACTAAGTTAGGAAATTTTCCATGTTAACATATTTTAACAAAGCAATGTATAACATCTCATTTATTAATAACTCTTTTTCTTGCATTTAAATTCACTAATTACCTGGAAACAACCTTGGGTGAGGTAGTATACAATTAAATGGTCTTTGGGTTAGACTATGGTTATTCAGTAATTAGCATTGAGCTCTAAAGCATTATATGGACAGGTAGAGATGGACTATATAAAGATTAGCTTACATTACCCTGAAATAAATATAAGAATTTTAAAAATGTCGTGGTTGTGATGAAATACTGTAAGATAAAATTTCAGTACAGTTGAAGTAGGACATTTTATAGTATTGCTTGTTAACAACAGGCTTGCATGTCTCCAGTTATTCTCAGTAAGACAGAAAGTAGAGCATTGAAAAAGATTTTTGTAAGGAAAGGTCCTAACCTTAAAGTAATTAAAGTAATTGGTGCCCTGCAGTTTTACTGGGCTCTAATAGCTTGAAGGGTAATTTATAATCCCAAGGATAAACCAAGGCATTTCTGACTATGAGATACAGAGCTACACATAATGGCATTCAGTTTCCCTTTTTTCACTGAAAGCCATGGATTCCAGAAGCTTAGAAACTTACCGCTTTCACAGAAAAAAAAAAAAAATTAAGTTCATGGACTTGCTTGAATGTGTGGTCTGTACTGCTGTGGAAAATAGTTATGTCTTTGCAGCTTGAAGATCTGTTCTTCTAATTAAAGAGAAAAATGGCATGCAGCTCAAAAGGAAACAACAGGGACCATTAAACAAGGCCTTTGACACTGTCCTACAGGAAAAAAACATGTGCTGTAATGTGCCTATGCAAAATATCATGAAACTTGAAAAAGGAGAGCATGTTTATTGCATTGGTCTTTTCTCACAATTGCATGGCCAAAAGCCCAGTTGCTATGGTTATTATCATGTAGTTCAGTATTGGTGATGCATTACAAATATAAGTGTTTAGGTACTATATAATTTGCATATGTGTGCATAATTAAAATAGGACTTTGAAATATTTATATGGTGTCTTTGGACCTTATCACTCTCTACAACTACCTGAAAGGAGATTGTAGTGAGGTGGGGGTCGATCTCTTCTCCCAAGTAACAAGTGATGATCTCAGAGTCCTTTCCAACCTTAACGATTCTATGATTCTATGAAAGAGGTATAAAATGAACATTATTTTATACTTGTTTAGAGATACAACATTTGAAATAACCAGCTGTATCACTGGCTATTTTCATGGAGCAAAGTGGAAAGACCAGTTATGTGCAGTTAAAGGTCTGCTCAAAATTTTAAACTATCATAGCAAATATTTATGAAGATTTAAACACAGAAAAAGTTATCTTTTTTTCTCTTCTTTGCATTTCCTGTGATCTCTCATGCCCAAGGTCATGCTGGTTTATGTTATTTTAAGAAGGTAAGGAAAAAAAAAAAGAGAGAAAAAACCCCAATGCTGTAACAGAAACTAAGGAGAAATATATTTCTCAGTGAAAGCAAATATTTGCCAGGAGTTTCTTTTGTATTCAATAGAATTTTATGCAGAAAAATTGGGGGAAAAAAGCCCAAAGATAACACTGACAAAATGTCAAGCAAATCAGAATTCTTGATCACAAAAATCATGTTTAAAGTCACATTTCAGAAGTTTGCTCATGGCAGGTTGTTAAAAAGATAAAAAGCTATCAGTTTGCTAAAGCTTCAAATGTCATTTATACTTCACAATCACAAGGATTAGTTCATATACGAAGTATATTGTTTTCTTAACAAGATTCTAATCAGCTCATTAAAATGTAAGAGCATTAGAGGAATAATTACTGAATTCCTTTAGCCCATCTTAATGTTAATGAATTTTGTAGTTCTGGGTGTGGCTAGCTCTATGGAAGAGTTATTCAAATCCCAAACACATCTTTAAAGATTCTGTAGTCAATAGAAAGAGAAAAGGGAAAGATAGTTACTCTAGCTTAAGTTTTTACTGCATTAAGAAAAGATGTGTGTATATGAAGGCAAGAGCATCAGCCAAATAAAGCAACCATAGCAAACTTATAGTTGCTGCAAGCAGAAACCCAACTTTGTTGAACACCTAGTAATTTTAAAGAAGTGCACAACATCAAAAGTGTTTTGAGGATATGAAATAATAACAAAGTGTAAAAGTTTTATGAAGTAACTTACAGACAAAGCACACATGCATTGCTAGATGGTTTTAGTTTCGTCTCTTATCTCCTCTCATTTCTGTTGTTAGAAATTTGTGTAACCTAAAGGGAGGATTTAAAAATAAAACTTTAGTATTAATTTCTCAATGTTAGCTACTTTCAGCATCTGTACGTGAGCTAAAAAAAGAATAAGTGACTTGAACCTGATGGGAAATTGAAAAAAATAAAATCTAAATCTACCTGCTTACTGCACAACAGCTGCATATATTTGTGCTGGGTTCCACAGCCTCTCTTTGGAACAGTGTGCGACAACTTTGGCTACAACAGTGGATGTATTTTGTGCTTACCTTTGCCATATGTACAATCTCTGTATTCCATTAGGTCACAAAACAAAATTGCTTTTCTCTATCTGTGGATTATACAACCTTCCACAAGCCTACCATCTCTGTGGTATTTACAGCCTGGGCTAAAAAAATAGAGAAGTGGTAGGGGGAAATAACTTCTCACCTGTCATTTATGGAACTCCTCTCTGCAATTTTATTAATCTGTTTGTCACTGCCTTCTTTGTATCATTTTCCTTTTTTTTAATTAAATCTATTTTCTCATTTAATCTACAGAGAAGGGTATTGATTAGAGACAATTTAAATGTCCTTTTCCAATTGATAAGCTACCATGACTGTCCAGTGATGTACAGAATAAGAAGTCAGCCATGATGCAGACATATAAATCAACAGTTTTCTGGGGAGACAGCCTGTGCACTGCCCATTCCATCATGGCACACTTCTGACAGCCTGTTAGTGAGTTCACCTCCTAAGAAATGAGCTTAATGATCCATGTTTTCTTTCTTGCCATCACGCTCCCTGGACATCTTGTTGGGTTTACTCCATAATTTCCTAGTATTAATTTGGAAAGAATGTATTTAATTACAACCCTCTAGACATGAGAAAAACCTTGATTTCTCACGTTAATTCCAGAATATGTAACATAACAAAATGTTTGATCGCATTACGATATCAACATTTTCTTCTAAACCATACAAAGCTAAAGAGTCTTAAATACTATAAAAGAAAGATGAGGACAAGCTGAAGTGGGAAAAGAAATCAGAATGCAGCTAGTCGTACTTTCACCTTTAAAAATGTCCCTGTTAATCCTGTAATACAGCCTAAGTTGGTCCTTGCTTTGCTCTGAAAGCATCACAGCAATGTGAAGAATATTACTCTGTTGGTTAAGAATAGCTACAGACAAAATAGTGATTTACACTAGAAAACTTTTGGATTTTTTTCTGCATAATTTCAAGTTGCTGTTTTCAGGTAATACATGCTTAAGATACACCTGCAAACCAGGTGTACATGACAGAAAAAGTCTATTGTATATAGGACTGGTTGCATTTTATTCATAAATAGTTTACTAATTGAGGAATATAATTCAGTGAACCTGAGATTAATATGAATTTGTGTCACACTCAACAAAGAGTTTCAGCTAAATGAAGACTGAGGAAATTGTGTACTTACTGAAGAAAGGGATCTGACTTCTAGTTCAGATGTGGAGAGACTGCTTCCTGTCTCTTCCATTGTTTATTTGTGCAAGGAGGGACAATTTCACAAGGAAAGATTGTGACATCTTTGTTACAAAATGATTTCAAGGCTCAGGTCTTCAGTGACTGTAGAACTCGGATCAAACCCCCAGGCCACAGTTTCCCACATAAACATACAAACCACTTGCACATATTTACTTTACAATTCTGCGAATCTAGCTCTTTCTTTTGTTAAGAGAATCAGAAAGAATTTTAAACTGAAAGATATGTATTTTTTCATATAAAAATGGTGAAAAAATGAAGCTTTGAGTCAAATTAGAACTTTTTGTTTAATTTCAACTTTGAAAACCAAGTTATTTGAATTTCAGATGTACTGATAGTTACTTTGTTTTTTATAGAAACATTCAGCTTATACAACTAAGTTCAATGGTGCAAGATGCTAAGAACTTTGGCCCTAGTCTAAAGAAGTATTTAATCTTAAAATATTTGTGTGATCTTTTTGAAGTTTTGTAGGGATGATGTATGTGCTTAAAATTGAGCACATGCTTAAACTCTTTGTTGTTGTTAAACATGAGGATTTCTAAAGCAAGAGTTGAAACAGTCTGTACAGATTTGCTACCATAGTGTCATCATGACAGACACATAATAGGTTTAATTAAACCTTCTGCCATTCATTTCTTGATCCTTTCTTTCTTAAAGTGAATAAATAGCTTAGAATAATAAGCTTCATGCCTTAAAAATAGCAGAACTCATTACAACTCCTTTTATCCAGCAGTTCTCAAATAAGCTTTCCTGTTGGAAAAGATAAATCTGCATTCATCATTGTGGCTATGGTGAATCTTTGATGAAAAGCTGCCTTCGACCTTGCTTTACATAGGTGAATCTTTCATCCGAGTCTGAAAGCAAGTCTGGAGAAATAAATAAAATCAGCACTTGAGAGGTCACCTAAAACTGTGAAGACAGCATCCACTCTTTCTGACAAGAATGGCAAAATGAATGAATCTTTATCCGTTGTTCAAATTTCCCAAAAGACCATTAATGAGTATTGCCAGACAGTAAACCTTACAGGAGTTCAACTGTATTCAGGAGTGATGTCCACTGAAAGCTTCAGGAAAAAAAATGCACACATTGTGTCCTGAAACTCCCCTTCCACACAAAGCATGCAGCATGTCTTCAGAAATGGTCTCCTGACCCTATCTACAGTGACTTGTCTGTAATAGCATAAGACCAGCTAAGAGCTCTGGTAGACTTGCTATGTGTCTTTCTGTCCCTTTAATTCTGTTTTTGAAGCTGTCTGAGAATGGCAATAAGTTTCTATTTTTCCATTGCTACATCAGCATTAAAAGACCAACTGACTTGTCCGTGTATTAGATCACTTTAAAGAGAAGAGGAAACCTAATTCTTTCCTACCTACTAAAGAAAATGCTTTCATTCCTTGCAGACAAGAGGAGAGTGGAGAAATTCTCTGTTATCTTCTCTCTGCTACCTTGAATCAGTATCTTGTCAGTCCCAAAAGGGGTTCTGTGTCCATGCTAGTAAATTAAACATTCCCTAGCACTGAGAACAAATCATATGGGAAGGTCCACATCCATACTTCTAAACTCTTTTATCTTCCAAGATAGAGTACTTCTAAACTGTCTTTTGGGAATGGCCCCTAGTCGCTCCTGCTAACACCCAAAATGTGACAAGAATTGTCTTGGTGAAGGCTGTGGTCCCACCAAAGAATCCCATGGACACTCCTAACACTGTGACAGTGTCTGTGATGAAAGCCCAGTGCAGAAGAGTATTTCTTGACACTTTTCATTATACTAGTGTAGACAAAATGATTTGAATCAAGAGTCTTCAGCATACTGGGGGAAATGCATACACTGCATCTTTAATATATGAATCAGACATGCCGTAGTTGTATGAAATAATGTAATTTTATGACTTTTACTATGTGAAGAAAATTATGAAAAATTTTAATGCTAAAAAGCACTAAACAAAGTTCCTCAAATTTTGGTCTAGTCTGTGTCCATCCTTTCTTAATTCTCAGACTGCATCTTGATGTTTCGGTTATAAAATACTTGGGGCAGACATCTTAAGATAGGAGATTAAGTCTGAAGAATCCCAGCTACACATGAAGTCTTTCTGTAGGGTGACACTCAGGAACGTGAGAAGACTGCACTGTGTTCCAGAGTTATTCTATAAGGCAAAAGTATTAGACTTTCCTTGTTCTCCTGAAAGAAGCTGGTTACTCTGCATGTGTCCTCACAAACAACTAACTCATTCCTTCACTTCATCCATTTGACTTTTCTGTGGTGAAATCACACATTACCTCAGCCTGAGGGGGTCATTTTGACAAAGCTGAGAGCCAAAACTTAGGAAGGTCTAAAGCAGCAACCCAGAAACATTTATTCTTTTGCATAGTAGTATTAGAATGAAGGCAGCTTGAAAAGTTGAGGTCAGATCCCTAATTAGGGATTATACATCAATACAGTGCAAATTTGATTCTCATTATAATAAGTTACTAGCTTCAGAAAAGAGTATCACTTCTGGATGTACTCCATTGAACAACATTTATTATCTCAGTCCATTTGAATTGCACATAAGCATAACTTCAACCTCATTGATCCTTGTATCCATCAAACACCAAAAAAGTTATGATTATTTGAAGGTATTCAAATGGAAATAAGACTTATTAATCTTGTAAAGTTAATTTATTGCTGCATAAGTTTTGATGCCAAAAAAGTATTCTGAAGTTTAAGTTCTCCTCAGTCTTTAACTCTGAAAATGTACTTTAAACAATGCATTTTATATTTTGTGCTCTGTGGAAGCATTAATAGAAATCAGTCATGCAGGGAGACACAGTTTGAAATGTAATTACAGCAATCATTTCAAGATGCATAGTACATCTACTGACTTCTCATTGTAGCGTTGTGCATTTCTCTGCAGGACTGGAAGGCTGGTCTTTAACCTGCCTATAACCTACTTACCTATCTTTTACAATCCAATTTATCATGCTAATGAACCATTAGTCTTGGCATTTAAATATATATGACAATAATTAAGAGTAGCATTACTAAATAGGAGTCATTTTAAAAGGCTGAAGGAGAATTCTGTGCCAAGACCAGACAACACTTTCTAAATTTCCTTTGCAAGTTCTAACTCGGATTGACTTTTGGCAATTATCATGTCTTCTCTCTACTTAGAGCCTTCCAGGTGTTGCAGATTGTGGAGAGAAGTACTCTACCTTCTTTCAAATTAAAGGTGTAGTTTTACCTGAAATTTCTTGCATGGTATTTGTAGTGCTACCATGGCATTCTTGCCCTCACTATGCTCCCTTCATTATCCTGACACAGCTGTATCATGGCTTTCCTGAGAAGCAGATCAGGCTCCTGATCTGGTTGAGAAATAAACTTGTCTGACAAGTTATTCTTCTGTTCATAAACACAGGTGCACAGGTACTTGTGACAGCACAAGGGAGAGAACAGCACAAGGCTGGGAGGGAAGAAGAAAAAAGTGAACAGAGTATTTAAGCTGACGTACTCAGGAACAGTACTGAATATAAAAGCAGCGGAGTCACTTTTGATAATACTTTTGGAACTCGGGGGGAAAGAGTTGAGTTCTAGCTGAGTTAATAACACTGCAGAGGGGGTATTAAGTTTAAGAAGCCTACAATGAATGAAGTAGATTGATCATCAAAGACAACAACATCTGGAAGACTGTGAAACATATGGATAAAGTGAGAATTAGCAGAAGTCAAGCTGAGTTAGACTGACAAAGGAAATTAAAAGAAATACAGATAAGGTTTTTAGCTAGCTTAATAAAAATTAATATGAAAAGTTGATGGGATAGAATTAAAGTTAATCTACATATGACCCCAAATTCAATGGTTGCCTTTCTTTGGTTTTCCATAAGGATGGAATAGCTTATACAGATGATTCCCTATGAAGCATGAGATACCAGAAACAGAAATATATGCATTCAGTCTGGGGGTGGGAGAAGACAAGAATGGTGAAAGTAAATCCACACTTAAAATGTACTAGTTGATAAAAGCTGAGGATCTTGCAACATCCATGAGTTCTGCTAAAGTTTAGTACTTCTGTGATATAACTTCAGAACAGTGTGCAGTTCCAGGGCCAATTTGTCATTTGTTGTTCTTGATATTTTCGCTAGTGTTCAGAGCACAATGATATAATTAATTACATTATCTAATGCTACAAAGATGGGAAGTATTGTCAACATAGAAGTTGTATTCTCAACTGTAATAATTATACATTTTATTTGTAATGCTTTGCACTCAAAGTCATGAATATGGTAGTATCACTGTCATTTTGCATAGCATTTCTTGTAATTATTTTGAGGATAAAATCAAAACAAGCTCGAAGAATAATTTCTCACCAGTGACAATGATAGCATCAAAAGCATACTCTGATGACCACCATGTGATGATAATGTAAAGTCCCCAAACACGATAGTCTTAAATTCAATGAGACTGGGTAGATGTGTTACATCTGCACACCAGGACCCAGAAGTTTATAGTTTCTTCTGTACTGCTTTTAAAAGTCAGATATCAGAAGCTGGTTTCATAGAACATGGTACATATATAAAAAGGAGCAAATCCTCTCTATAAAACATGTAACTTGGCTCAATACACAAACACACACACACACAGCTAAACAATACAAAAATGAAAACAAACCCTTTAATTAGATTTCAGCCCTGTATCTCATCAAGCATGGAAATATGTAAAAATGCCCTCAGGACTCTATAAATATGTAAATCCTGAGCCCACCCACCTACCCACTCCATACACCACACTAATTAAAAGACAATGCATTAAGTCAGAAACTTATATACTGTGTGTCTAACTACACATTAAATATTATATTGAATTTTATTAGAGTTGCAAGGTCAAACATCCAAGCTATGGGATGATGGATTTATCATTGTCTATATAATCTGAATTTCGCCTTGCATGCAAAAGTCCTCTGATACAGATTTGTCACACAATCATGTTTTTTTTTACATTAGACCCTCTAGACTCTTTCAGGTCACAGAAAAATTATTGCTCACTTACTGAACAGTGTTCTATTTTCTATTGTTCCGTGCACAGCCCCCCACCTTCATTAATCCAGACTATTCAAAACCTACTCTGAAGACAAAATTAATTTCCTCAGAAGCTTTTTATGGTTCTCATCATTACAGCATCCAAGTTCTTCATGAACATTAATACATTTATTTTTACAATGTCCCTGTGAAGTGAGTAGTTATTACTCTCTCCTTTTTATAAATGGAAAACTAAGACATGAGAGATTAATGTAAAATATCCAGTAATTTGGGGAGCTGTGTGTGAGCTCAGGAGGAGCTGCTTTTCCCAAGTGCTTAGCAGAGCCAGAACTGATCACTTTCCTATTCATCACTCTGACCAATCTTTTTGTCAGTCTTTGTATCAGTCATATCTCAATCCTGCATCTGGTTTCTGATCTCTCTTCTACTATCGATTAGGCTGCTGATCCCATTTGTGGTTTCCTTACTTAGTGAAATAATCTATTTGACTAAAAAAGATAGTAACATCATTCTAGCTCTCTTTTAGTCTCCATGTGCTCATTTTGTTTCATTGCCTACAGTTCCTCTATTTCACATTTCCCACTTCCAGGCTCCTAAGATCACTTTCCTTCCCTGTCCTTATTCAATACCTTCTATAGCATGCTTTTTCCATCCATAACCGTCTGCATCCTTAAGAGAGTAAATGGACATTTATTTATTTTTCAACTAAAACTGGAAGCAACTGGAACAGGATCTTCTCGTGGAAAGTGTTGGCCATCTTAATCACAGTAGTTGCTACCTGTTGTGTTTGTAATAATGGATGGATTTCTTGATAGTACAAATATCCATTGGCAGAATGGATTTTTTTAATTAGAAAAATTCTATATATCTTCAGGCTAAATAACTTAAATTGTTACTCCATTAGCACTCATAAGCAAAGCGGGTCAAGGCTTTGAATAGCAAACTGTTACAGTATGTTGAGTAGGAAGTTCTACTGATAATTCCATAGCTGGTACTTTCTCTTTTAAATTATTAAATCATCATTGCAGAACACACTATAATGAAACAGGTGCTCCTTGGATAAATTTCTGCCTGCAAAGGCATTTCTACTTAAATACTTGCCATTTATGAACATTTTCTTTACTATACAGTCTCAACCGTCTCCCTCATTCCTTATTAATATAAGAGTGATTAACTGTGACCTGTGTTTTTGTTGGTGACTGCAAGATTTTGAGATTTTAAGACAGCCTTTATTCAGTCACATCCTCTGAATTCCACTGCCATTTTACTGTGCTACTGTCTTCTCCATTTCCTGTTCTTGCCTACTATGTTCCTTTACAGTTTACATATGAAAGGCTATTGCTCCATCTAAACTGGAGCATAAGAAATACAGAAAATCTTAATTTATGATCATCACTAGCCATGACAAACCACAAATATAGATAAAAACTCTTCTAAGATTTTTCTTTGTTTGTTTCACTGCTGGTTATATAAGATCTGGTAATGTGTACTAAAGTGATCTTGGGAAGTGCCACCTCTTTTAATTTTTAATTAACTCTTAAAACTGTTGTTACTTCATTAAAGTCATATCTGCTAAAAAAAGTGGACGCATCATAGATAAAATCTGTCAGTGAATGTAAAAGTTGAACTGGAGTATTGGTAAGAAAATCATAGCTAGCTGAACAAAAGACACTAAGTATTCTCAATTCGAGATTGCCTTGTGGCAATCTCAACAGAGGAGCCAATCCTTTAAGTACTTTATCCTGCAAAACACAATCACCAGCAGTTCACTCTAAGTCTCTGGGATTGCATTCAGGATAAAGATCTTTGCTGCATATTTTGGTCCAAGTTCTCTGAAATGTACAGAGTTGTGTACTATGTGAACAAAGGATGTTGAAAAACTGGGATGCTAGTTCCACAGGAGATTTAAGCACTTCGTATTTTTTTAATACAAATTTGATCTTTTTAATTATCTCTTTCACAATGAAATGCCAAAGCAATATGTTGTGCAGTCAATGAAATATGGGGGTTTTTTTTAATAATGTCAAATTGTTTTATATACCTCAGTTAAAAAAATCCTATTAGAGTGAAGTAAAATAATTTTTACCACAGCATTTTGAGTACTTCAATTTGGTTTTGTATTATACTAAAAATATATGCACTTCATATGAATATGTAATACGTACTTAGACATGGTAAAATTTGACTCAGCACTGCCAAAACAAAAAGTCTAAATTACTATTTTTATGCATAAGACTGTTCTTAAAGTTTTTCTGTACTGATAAATTTGCAAAATTACAAAACACTTACAATACTGAGACTGAAATACCATTATAATGATCTTACTATTTTTTTCTGGAAGCTATGTCACTATGTCTTTAATAGTCTGTTATAGTTATTCAATTGTTGACGTGGAGTTATAAGAAAATAATCTGATGAGGAAGGTAAGGCCACAGGTGAAGTTGTAGTGAAACTGCCACTGTTGCAGTACCATTTTGTTTAAACTCCCTCCCTTTCTTCCATCCCAAGCTCTTCCATACAGCTTCTCCTTAAACAACCTGTTCCACAGCCAATAAATCATCCTTGTTCAGTGTACCTACCTGATGACAAAGGCATGCACATTCTGCCTAGTCGCCTAGACCTAAAGTGAGACTTACTCGCAGCCCAGCAGCTTACCTTTATTTGCTGTTATGTCATATATGCTCCTAAATGTGTGATGAACAAGCCTTGGATGCATGTCCATAACCTGTGTACTTATATGGCTCTGGGGAAAATATTTATATAAAAGAGGGTAAAAGAGACTAGAAATGGAAGAGACACTGGAAAAACTATCCAGACCCAAAATCTGTGGATTCTCTGACTGTTTTAAATGAACTTTATATCAAACCAATAATGTGAAAAGAAACATGATTTACAAAGACCTTTTAAGAAAGACAGTAAAATAGCATATAAAATTATTCCTATTTGGAAACAAACTCAAGTGACTATTTTTAAGTAACATAGATCTAAAGCATGTATAAAATTTGTTCAAACTTGAAGGAAAGGGAATAAAATTCAAATGTTTACTTTCATAACACCATGGGTACCTTATCTGATTTAAATAAAATGTGTACTGAAATAAATTTAAATAAAATAAATCCTGGGAGTTGGACTCAGTGATCCTTATGGGTACCTTCCAACTCAAGATATTTTCTGATTCTATGAATTGAGGTAATAAGAATAATGAAAATTGTGTATTTTAAAGACTTGATTCAATCATATCATAGAATCATAGAGTAGTTTGTGTTGGAAGGGAATTTAAGATCATCTAGTTCCAACCCCCTGCCATGGGCAGGGACACCTTCCACTAGACCAGGTTGCTCAAAGCCTCATTCCCTTGAACACTTCCAGGGAGGGGGCATCCACAGCTTTTCTGGGCAACCTGTTCCAGTGCCTCACCACCCTCACAGTAAAGAATATCTTCCTAACATCTAATCTAAATCCACCCCCTTTCAACTGAAAACCGATACCCCTCGTCCTACCACTACACTCCCTGATAAAGAATCCCTCCCCATCTTTCCTGTAGTCCTCCTATCATTCATTTTCAAAGCAGTCATATATTATCTTTCTGAAGTAACATAGTGTTTGTGTAAAGAAATTACATGGTATACAAAGAAAGATGGAGAGATCCCTACCAGACATTATTTTTTTGGAGAGCACATGGCTTTTCCTAGGTAATACATTTAGACACATACCAGTGCCTAAAATGGCTCATCTCATCTTTTTAGGAGACATTCTATTTGAAAATAATAACGAATCCTCACATCAGTTGTTTTGTACATCCAATAAATTGTTCGCAACCCTGTCTAATAAGCTTGCTTTGCAGTCCTTTCGCTTCCTACAAAAATGTTTGGAGATCAGTAAAATACATAATGGTTTCTATTTTTGAATAGCCAAGCTTTCCAGATCAGTTACAAAGAATTCTTATCTTCAGACTTTATTAATTTAGAGCCTAGCACTTTGTGACAGTGCATGGTAATGAAGACAGTGTTCAGCAGTCTACTTCAGTGAGTCAGGGCTGCCGAGTTTTATTCCCTTTTTTTTATTTTAGTGTTACTGAGTATCCTGAAATATGATGGGTTTTCTAGTAAATTGCATATATGTTCTTGTTTATTCTTATCTCAGTTAATGAAAAATAGTCAAGGCAAGTGAATGTAAAAAACATAAACCAAACACTTTCTAAAAGCAATACTGTTTGTGCTTTAACAGCTGAAAAAAATCAGTAAATTATGTCTGTCATATAGCTCCATGCTTTCACTATTAATGGTCTTAAAACGTTTTCACCCACTTTAGCAGATACTGTTTCCAGATTGTAATTATGATTGATATCTTTTAAGCAAAGACTAATGATAAGTCTGTTGTTGCTATGAAAATGCATGCAAACTAGGTCAGTGCTGCAATATGCTGGAAGATAAGTCTTCATTTTGTAAATGTTTTGGATTCCAGAGGATTCTGCTTCTGGTTTTGCACAAATCTACCTTAATACTGAAGTGAAATATTTATACTGGAGTTAGTTCAATCGGGCAGTCATTTTGTTTGACAAATTGGGTCACCTTTTGGGGAGTTAACAGTTCGTGAGCTGCAAACTCATGTGAGGTTTTGATATACTGCTCATTGTGAGCACCATGATATTGGCACACATGGGCCAATACTATAACAATGTTGCAAAGTAGCTGGAAAGCACATTCTTATAAACCAGTGAGGGTAAAATAGTAGTATCAGACTTTGATCCTGAACTGAAAAAAAAAAAGTTGCTGTAGAACTCAAGAAGAGGAAAACGGATATCACAGAAACTGTAACATGGCTTTTTGAAAAAGCTTTTCCAAATATTTTTTCATTATGGTTACCTGTACATCCACATTCTCTTAATTGGATCTTTTTTTCATTTAAGTGATTTGCTGACACAAATTCCTGGGAATAGTCTGGTAAAAATCAATAAATAAGCAGAGATTTAAACATAGGTGGTTTGTATATTAAAGCCATTTCGCTCTCTTCAGTGATAATAATTGTCTCTGTGTGAAGGAGACAGCTGAAACCAGTGACATTGATTTTCAAGATGGAAGCCAACAGGCAACATCTTGAGACTTGGTTCCCAAACTAAATCATTAGTGAGCATCTCACATCTCAATGTGATCTGTGTTATCACATCTGTGGGACATGCAATCTGGAATTTGTATCCATGGGTTGTTTTGCCATTAGAAGGGTCTCATTCGTTGACTTCATGTAAGTTATCTGAGGTGCACATCAGTCTGTGAATAAACAATGAGGCTGGGAAAGATTTACATGATATGATACCTGAAATTAAGTTTGAAGTAATTAGAAAAATGATATTTTTTCTATATTTTATAGACATCACCTGCAAGTAAAGTAGCTACAGGGAGTAATGTTACATTCACTGTTTGTACCTCTCTGACAGCACAAATTACCAGAAGTAGAAATACTTTTCTTACATTAAGCATAGGCATTTTGAAAAAGGGCTATAATAAAAGGTTTACAAGTTTCAGTGTTTGAATTATAATGGCTGCAAAGACGATGTTTCTGCTTCAACTCTTTAAATTACTGCTTGGAATGGGAATGCATTTAGGCACTTAAGGTTTGATTTATAAAATTTCTATTTACTTTTATGCAGGTTCTTTGCATAGTTTACATGGTAAAAGTAGAACACTTTTAGTTTACATAAATTATGTTTTTCTTTTCATTTTTCATGGAAACTCTTGTGGATGCTACCTCATCATTCTCATCTCAAAAATGCACATTAAGGCAAAAAGGGGTTGGAAGTGTGAAAGAACTGTGGTAATCTCAGACTCAATAAGTAGATTGTACTGCAATATATTTTACTTAAAGAAATAGGGTGGAAACATTTTACAATGAAGTGGAGAAGCTAAAGTTGCCTGGAGGAATGCAAGACTGGCAAAAAAAGATTTCTCTTTGAAACAGTGTGTTTGGTCTGAACTGGCACTTCCAGGATATTCACACTGAACTTCTTGCTAGGTGATATTTCTATCTTCTGTATATACATTGTTAAACAAAATAGTGCCAAAGTACTACCTAGGACAGCTTCTTAGCTGTCATCCAGATTTCCAGTGATTATTACCCACGAGAACTTTCCATCAT
Source organism: Theristicus caerulescens (assembly GCA_020745775.1). Classification (NCBI taxonomy): domain Eukaryota; kingdom Metazoa; phylum Chordata; class Aves; order Pelecaniformes; family Threskiornithidae; genus Theristicus; species Theristicus caerulescens. Next base: position 118,703,200 of record CM036559.1, on the reverse strand, counting down.
TTATCAGCAGTCCTGGTCAACCGGGGAGGTCCCAGATGACTGGAAGCTAGCTAATGTGACACCCATCTACAAGAAGGGTCGGAAGGAGGATCCGGGGAACTACAGGCCTGTCAGCCTGACCTCGGTGCCGGGGAAGGTCATGGAACAGATCATCCTGAGTGCCATTATGCAGCATGTGCGGGACAACCGGGGGATCAGGCCCAGCCAGCATGGGTTTATGAAAGGCAGGTCCTGCTTCACTAACCTGGTCTCCTTCTATGACAAGGTGACCCACTTAGTGGATGAGGGGAAGGCTGTGGATGTTGTCTACTTGGACTGCAGTAAGGCCTTTGACACCGTCTCCCACAGCATTCTCCTGCAGAAGCTGGCTGCTCACAGCTTGGACAAGTGCACTCTGAGCTGGGTTAAAAACTGGCTGGACGGCCGAGCCCAGAGAGTGGTGGTGAATGGAGCCAAATCCAGTTGGCGACCGGTCACGAGTGGTGTTCCCCAAGGCTCAGTGTTGGGGCCGGTCCTGTTCAATATCTTTATCGACGATCTGGATGAGGGGATTGAGTGCACCCTCAGTACGTTTGCAGATGACACCAAGTTGGGTGGGAGTGTTGACCTGCTGGAGGGTAGGAAGGCCCTGCAGAGGGACCTGGACAGGCTGGATTGTTGGGCCGGGGCCAACTGTATGAGGTTCAACAAGGCCAAGTGCCGGGTCCTGCACTTCGGTCCCAACAACGCCAGGCAACGCTACAGGCTTGGGGAGGAGTGGCTGGAAAGCAGCCTGGCTGAAAAGGACCTGGGGGTGATGGTTGACAGCCGCCTAAACATGAGCTAGCAGTGTGCCCAGGTGGCCAAGAGGGCCAATGGCATCCTGGCTTGTATCAGGAATAGCGTGGCCAGCAGGACCAGGGAGGTGATAGTGCCCCTGTATTCGGCACTGGTGAGGCCGCACCTTGAGTACTGTGTTCAGTTTTGGGCCCCTCAATTCAAGAAGGACATCAAGGTGCTGGAGCGTGTCCAGAGAAGGGCAACGAGGTTGGTGAAGGGTCTAGAGAACAAGTCTTATGAGTAGCGGCTGAGGGAGCTGGGGTTGTTTAGTTTGGAGAAGAGGAGGCTGAGGGGAGACCTTATTGCCCTCTACAACTACCTGAAAGGAGGTTGTAGAGAGGTGGGGATCGGTCTCTTCACCCCAGTAACAAGCAATAGGACGAGAGGAAATGGCCTCAAGCTGCGCCAGGGTAAGTTTAGGTTGGATATTAGGAAAAACTTCTTTACTGAAAGAGTAGTCAGGCATTGGAACAGGCTGCCCAGGGAAGTGGTTGAGTCCCCATCCCTGGAGATATTTAAAAGACGTGTAGATGCAGTGCTTGAGGACATGATTTAGTGTTGGACTTGGCGGTGGTAGGTTAACGGTTGGACCTGATGATCCTAAGGGTCTTTTCCAACCTTAACAATTCTATGATTCTATGATTCTATGAATAAGATACCGAAGGTCTGTAGCATTTATAACTGAAGTATAAGCAGAAAACTGATTACCACTTATGTAAGTGTTCCCAAATTCTAGCATGTTCTAGATTTGGGAGAGGTGGGAGAATATTATTTTACACTACTACCTTTTCTGTAATAATGAAGAGGCTAAACAACAAACTGAGGGCCAATTGTTTGAGATACTATATAAACATGATAAATGAGACAGGGGATCTGGTGACAAATGACATTGAGAAAGCTAAGGTACTCAACAACATTTTTGCCTTGGTTTTACACTGGCAATTGTTCTTCTCACATCTCTTGAGTCCCTGAATCTCAAGGCAGGGACTGGGGGAATGAAGTCCCATCCATCACAGGAGAACAGAATAGAGTAGAGAAGAGCAGAGTGGAGTAGAATGGAATGGAATAGTTCAGTTGAAAGGGACCTACAACGATCATCTAGTCCAACTGCCTGACCACTTCAGGGCTGACCAAAAGTTAAAGCATGTTATTAAGGGCGTTGTCCAAATACCTCTTAGACACTGACAGGCTTAGGGCAGGGACCACCTCTCTAGGAAGCCTGTTCCAGTGTTTGACCACCCTCTCAGTAAAGAAATGCTTCCTAATGTCCAGTCTAAACCTCCCCTGGAACAGGTTTGAACCATTCCCCCGTGTCCTATCACTGGATACCAGGAAGAAGAGATCAGCACCTCCGTCTCCACTTCCCCTCCTCAGGAAGCTGTAGAGAGTGATGAGGTTGCCCCTTAGCCTCCTTTTCTCCAAGCTAGACAAACCCAAAGTCCTTAGCTGCTCCTCATAGGACATTCCTTCCGGCCCTTTCACCAGCTTTGTTGCCCTCCTCTGGATGCATTCAAGGACCTGAACATCCTTCTTAAATTGTGGCATCAACACTGAATACAGTGGGATAATCACCTCTCTTGACCAGCTTATTATACTGTGTTTGATGCACCCCAGACTGTGGTTTGCCCTCTTGGCTGCCAGGACACACTGCTGACTCATATTGAGCCTGCTGTCAACCCGCACCCCGAGATCCCTTTCTGCAGGGCTGCTCTCCAGCCACTCCTCGCCTAGTTTATACTTGTGCCTGATGTTACTCTATCCTAGATGCAGAATCTGGTCTTTGGTCTTGTTAAATTTCACACCATTGATGATTGCCCAATGCTCCAATCTATCTAGATCCCTCTGCAAGGCCTCTTGTCCCTCAAGAGAGTCAACAGCACCTCCCAGTTTGGTATCATCAGCAAATTGGTTGGTGGATGAAAAATTTGACATGAGCCAGCAATGTGCACTTGCAGCCCAGAAAGCCAGTTGTGTCCTCAGCTGCATAAAAAGAAGCATGGTGAACAGGTCGAAAGAGGTGATTCTCCCTCTCTACTCTGCTCTCATGAGACCCATCTGGAGTACTGCATCCAGTTCTGGGGACCCTAGCACAAGAAAGACATGGGCCTGTTAGAGCAGGGCCAGAGGAAAGGCCATGAAAGTGATGAAAGGGCTGGAACACCTCTCCTATGAAGAAAGGCTGAGAAAGTTGGGGTTGTTCAGCCTAGAGAAGAGAAGGCTCCAGTAAGACCTTATTGCAGTTTTTCAATATATCAAGGGGGCCTATAAGAAAGATGGAGAGAGACTTTTTACCAGGGCCCGTAATGATAGGACAAGGGGAAATGGAAAGAGAGTAGGTTTGGATTAGATATAAGGAAGAAATTCTTTACTATGAGGATGGTGAGATTGGAACAGGTTGCCCAGTGAAGCTGTGGATGCCCTAGCATTGGAAGTGTTCAAAGTCAGGTTGGATGGGGCTTTAAGCAGCCTGTTCTACTGAAAGATACCCCTTCCCATGGCAGGGGGGTTAGACTAGATGGTCTTTCAAGGTCCCTTCCATTCCAAACCATTCTATGATTCCATGATTCTATGATTCTATGAAAACATGGTTAACAACTGAAATATTTACAAAACAAATTAAAGCTAAGAGATAACAGGGCAAGAAAAATCTCCGGAAGAGAGCATGCAAAGGTTAGGATTAGTGCTTTAAGTGATAGGTATTCTGGATCACTAGAGCACTATGGAATGTTTTGAAAAAAACTTGACAGAAATGGACATTAAGCCAAAATGTGAAGATAGGCAATGTAATGGGGAGTGGAATTTTGTGTGGGCTTTTCTAATGCTTAAAGACTGTATGAGAGAATATGGAAAAGTTATTGAATTGACCTAGCAAGCAGCAAAGATCTGCACAGTCAGCAGAGGCTTCTAAATAGGAGGTAACATTCCTTGGCTTACATACACAGAGTACGTGCAAAGTGTCCCACATCCAAGTGTTTCTGTGCTGTAGACTGTGGGAGAAAATAGCCCAGTGGAAAGTACTGACCAATATTTATCCATCATCTTGAACATGATTTGCAATGTGTGTGAACTCTGAGCTGTTTGAACTAGCCTGATAGTGACATGATACCAGCATTCTGCTTTGTAGCCATAGCAAACACAAGTAAGAGAAGGGACTTCTTCCTTGATTATTCTGGCTTCTTTTTCTATATTTGCAAAGCTAAAGCACATTTAAGAGAGTATTGTGCTCATATTAGTGCTGTCCCAACATTTACTCTACATGACTTCTGCTCAAATTATTACCTAACCTCTCATTCCCAGGCGTTAAAAGCTTAAATCTTCTTTTTATTCAAAAATGCAATCCTATTCCTGTTTTTGGCACCAAAAGTAGGAATAGAGAAAAGAATATTGTTAAAGGATGCTAAGAATGTGGCTGCCTCCTCCAGCCGCTCCAGCCCAGGACCTTCCTGCCTGGCTGCTGGAGCCCACCCTGGTGCCCAGACACACACAGGACAGACACAGCTGGTAACACAGATTGCCACAGACAAGGCGCTGCCTTCAGCAGCACCTACACACGGGACTCAAGTAGAAGAAACACAGACAGGCAAGTCTCCTCCTCCTCTTCAGCTGGTAGAGATAGAAGTTCACTAGTGCAGGCACACATGACATTCTCCAGGTTCACAAGCACACTCACATTTTCAGATCCTTTAAGCACCAGCATGGCCTCTCTGTCCACCCACCACCCCTGCCCAGATCCCAGGCCCCCTTTCCCACTTTGTGGGTCCCCTACTAGCTATTTGGTCCAGCTTGATGCTTGCTGGCAAACATGCAGCACTCACACACTCATCCCTCAGGCACGGCGCATTCGCACGTCTCCCTGGGCGAACCAGGATGGACCCCTGATACCCTGGTCCAGACCCGACTAGTCCAGCTTGAATTTTGCTAGTGAATACACATGCACACCCCACGCACACCAGGTTTGAGGAAGATACAGACACTTGCCCCCCTAGCAGCCAGCACCAGGGACACAGGCTGTGGCCTGTGGTCCCACTCCAGCCGCCGGCACAGAGCCCCTTACTCACCTCACTCACTCCACTCCCCCCAGTAGCTGGTTTTGGGAACACATACCATTGCCGCCCCAGTGGCTGAGGGTTAAAGACCCCACTGGCTCCAGTAGCTGGCACCAGTTTTCACTCACACACACTAAGGTCTCACCAGTAGCTGGCACTTAGTCCTTGCAGCACACATATGCATGAGAGAGAGAGAGATTATGCAGAGAGATAGTTAAGAAAAAGTTTGATAAGAAACTATAAGAAGACAGGAGAGACTGCAGTGATCAGGCACAGGGCTCAGCCAGACAAGCGTATTGACCAGCCCCATTTTATGTGTGACCAATGCCTTTTATACCCTTTTCTGTCTACTTCCTCTTCGTTCCTCCTTGTTCCCCATTCCCGTGCATGTTCCCCATGGGTTTGTACAGCTCTGTCCATTCCGGCACCCCTCCCTGTCTGGCTCCCCATGGTTTACAATCTTATCAATTGCAAAGTCCAGGTTGATCTTCCTGGAAGTGATGCCTGTGGTTCCTTGATAGCCCATCAATTAGTGTAACTGGTGGAGTTTGTTTCCTGCCATTGTCTCCACATTTTTTTGGTCAGGTCTGTGTCTCTGTGGATGCTGTTTCTGGTTTCCCCTTTTTCCTTTAGTTTCCCAGTTGACAAGGTCCCCCATCAGAAAACCTTGATGGAATAAATGTTCTTACAGCCTCACTTGCCCTCATCAGTTAATGTGACTGGCCAGGTTTGGTTCTTATCACTGCCCTGTATGTTTTGTTTAGGGCTTACTCCTTTTCTTATTATCCCTTTTCGCATTGAAAAAGGTCCTTGACCAGATAACCTTAAAGAATCAGACACTCTCCTTCCACATACCCTTACAAATATGACTAGAGAGAAAAAGTTGCATCATTTCTTCACCACATTATGATTTTTCCCACCTCTTCTATGACTCTTTCCATTCATATTCAGAAGCACCAGAAATATTAAAGGAAGCTTGAGGCAGAAATGTTTCTAATAACCCCAATTAACAACAAAAGCACTATTCTTATATACTTTTCAGCTGTTCATTCTTTCAAGCAATGTCAGTTCATACTGTGCTTTTCCCCAAGTATTAAATAAACATAGCAGTATTGGGAGCATTAAAGTAACACTAGGCAGTCTCTTAATGTATTTTGCAATAATTTTCCTTTCATCCTGAACTGCTATGCGTTGTTGTCATAACTATCATGAGAAAGCAAGCTCTGCTAGTCATAAGGAGCATGAACCCTCATTCCGTGGGCATGAATTTGCACATCTTAATGCTTCCTGGGTTTATACCAGTGGATTTTTTTTCCCATGATCATGAGCTCCATATCTCACGGATTCGTCCTTAAAAGAATGCAAGCAGCTGATAATTCACTTCTCTGTAGTAACATGTATTATTTTATTCTCTTCCCTGCAGCTCCTCAGAGTCTGAACTCAGATTTTTCAGCCTAGCTGTAACAGATATTTGTGCAATGGTGTAACACCACTTTTTCAGCTCTTCTGTAATTTATTAGATAGCCTAAAATTGGCAGTTTACTGACAGTCTTTTCTACATCATATTGTATACACATAGGTCTGGATCTCAAAGTGTGAGCTCAGATTAGTGTGAACAGTCTCCCTGTTGAAATTGTTGTTAATCAACTAATTAAATGTCACAAAAGCCATATATATGCATACATTTGTATTTAAAATACTATAATATGGTTTATATTTATCTAGCTGATAAATATGAATATAAACAGACACATACATGTACATATATATATACGCATATACACATATATATATATAGATTTTAAACTTCTGAGTCAATCATTATTCCCAGACTTTTATACTTAGTGCCACTCTATATAGGATTGGTTTATTTGCCATCTCTTTATGCTATTGACTGTCTCTGCTCTGTCCATTGGACCATGTTTGCCCAAGGTTTTATAAAGCAGCAGCTGAGCCAGATCATAGGGGCAGATTCCAAGGCTGAGAAGCACATAAAGATCTTTTGGTAGAAGATCATGTAATGTGAGGGAGATTTGAACCACAGAATGTGCAAAGTCTTGTAACAGTCATTGCCTACTGTTTGCTTTTGTGAACTTAAATGATTTGTCCTCCTCAATAAATTCACAAGTGAAACTCATAAGAAATTGTTTGCGATTGCATCTTGAGGTTACTCTGAACTTCCAAAGGACTGGTTCCTCCTACACAAATTTGACCACAAACTTCTTTACTGTCAGAAAATGAGTCATTGACTCTTTTAGAATCTAGACTTAAGAACAGATATAAAATGTTGAATTTAGTAGACTGTCTCCTGCAAGGTTCAGCTAGATGAGTTAAAAAGCTGGAATTCTTATGAAGATTTTAATGAGAATAATATTCAAAATGTCCCAAGAGCTAGTGGATGCGAAGTCTTCTTTCTGTTCCTGTGAGAGCAATATCAAGAAAAATCCACCTATTCCTGCTACACAGCCATCTGCTTACTCTGTGCCTGTCATCACAACTGCTTTTCTTAAGTCTGCTGGAAAACTATAGAAATTACCAAGGAACTGAACTGACCCATCGCTTCTGCCACCTTGCATGAAGTTGACAGATATCCTGTGACCAGAACACAGATCTTCCCATGGAGTTCAATTGCTCGCATAGAGCTCCTTTGGATTTAAAAAAAAAAAACATGTTCACATGAAAAAATTGATTGTAAGTTTTCAGCAGCAGTTTGTTCTCTTTTCTCTGTCTAGCTTTAGGATTTCCCATCTGAGTCTTAGCAACGTCAGGATTTTTGAGGTCCTTTGTCTAATAAGATGAAAGAGATCTTGTATTATTGGCACTCATTAGCTTGAGGACAAGGCTTCCTGGGGTGATGTTCTTTGTTGTTCCTTTGTGGCTCACATTACCCTATGGATCAGCCCCTGATGTCAGTGTGCCTCTCCTTGACCATGGCACTTCTCATCTAAGGTAATGACTATTTTGAGTTACTCCAGGCTCCCTTTTATTGGAGCTCTTAATCAAAAATCCAGGTTGTTCTTTCCATATTGACAGTGTGAAGATCCCTGATCTTCCTCTCCACCCTGTCATTTCTGAGGCCTACTCTATCTTTCTATTCTACCTTCTATGGCCTGCAAGTTAAAAAGGGTGTTGATGAATGGGAGAGGATTTGGAGGATTGAGTAGAAAACAAGAATTTGTTCTAAAAAAATGAAATTTATTTTGTTGAGCTCTTCAAAGGAAGGTTACTGATGCACAGATACATAGGCAATTAAAATACAATCACAGTGGCCTCTGCAATCTAGCAGGTAAAATGGTAACAAAATTCAGCATTTGAAACTTAAAGCTAAAATTTTTTATTGGGAATAAGCTGCAACTTCATACAGAGAAAAAATAACCACTGGAAGAACTTGGGTAGGACAAATCTTTTTTTTTTTTTTTTCTGGAAGAGATGTCTGTCTTAAACAGCAGTTAATTTAGAGAAATCCTATGGTTCATGTTACACAGGAGTTACAGTAGATGATTGCAATGGTCATTTCTGTATTTATCACTTCTTAATATATCTAGAGATGTTTAAAAATTGCAGTCTATATTTTTGTCTCTCTTGCATTTTCTGTTGAGAACAACATGGCAGTTATTCACTTGCTGAATACTAGCTGAAGACAGTAAAGGTAAAACTCTCAAAAGTGGTCCTTCATTAGGAGCACTCATGACAACTTGATTTATTGGTATACCTTAGGGTATATAGTCTGATTAGCTGCTTGACTTTGACATACCATCTTCTTACTGAAATTTACTTTCACACTTTTTCTCTTCTCCAGTCAACTACATATGAGATACCTGATTTATTCTCTGTGACAATCATTGTACTAACCTTGCCATGTCTAACCATATAAAACAAATTCAGACATTTAGACATAAGTGGCCATTAATGTAACCAAAATTATTAGTAATATATTTTTATTTTCCCTATATTTTAGTCCTAAATTGTCTGGCCCCAAGAGGCAGTTTGCTAACTAACTCTACTCTTCTGGCAGAGAGGTTCCTTGGAGAGATTCAAAACCTGATCAGACAGGGCAGCTTGATCAAAGCTGGTCCTGCCACCAGCAGAGGGTTGTAATGATCTCCAGAGGTCCCTTCCAACCTAAATTATTCTATGACAGTTTTATGGAGGAGAAAGGAAAGGTTTCTTGGTCAAAGTCAGATTCCAGTTCCAGCAGTCTGAATTCAAATTGATTTGCTATGAATAGTGGGCTGGGTACCTGGGTCTCAAATTTGGCCATCCACAGTTACTGTACTCCAGAAAAACAATGCAAAAGATCTGGCTGCAGCATAAATTGTCATTTTTCTCTTCTATGAGGATGAAACAATAAAAGATGGAAATGGCTTGAGCTTCCTCTGATAATTGTACACACATATACAGTGGTCAAAGCCAGGGAAAAATGTGGGTATAATTCCTCTTTCCGATGTCAATGCAAGATACTGGTTGGTGGTATATTATTTCTGTAAGTAGAGCATGCAGGTATGGAAGGTCCTGCCATGTGCAGAGGGAAGCTGGAGCCATGCCTCTGTACAAAGCAAAGCTCTTCTTCATTTCCAGCCTCTGAGGGGGGGTCAAAACCTGGAGCTGCTGTGTCTCACAGGTGAATACTGTGCAGAGCAGCAGCTCCTGAGCTGTTTTCCTCTGTAGTGCCAGTGCTGATTGTGTACCTTTACACACCTACATTTTTTAAACACTGTTTTTGGTGAGAGAGTGTTTCAATACACAAACAAGTTATTTCACAAAATGACTTATGATCTTCTTGTTAGTGTACTTCTGCCCGATGGAAAATGCAAAACTGCTCTCCAGAGAGGATACCCATAGAAAAACTTTTAAGCCCTCTGCACAAAGCCTGTGTGTGTTGTAGGCCTACTTGTTCCTGTACATTGCTTTCTGTAAAAAGTAAGGTTAGTTTATGTGTGCTTAAGAACAGTAGCTGACTCAGGACGGACTTCAGATTCTGGTAATCAGCTAAGTCCCTTCACAGTAGCTTGTCTGGCTGGCATTTGGATCAGAAACCAAGAAGATATTTTTTTGTGAATTATTGTTTTTCCCCTTATAAGCATTGCATATATATGCATCATTCACAAATGAGTGTTTTATACTGTATTGCTGCTCTTCAGTAATACTGATTTGCACACAAAAGTAGAGTCACAAAGTGATAAATTAGATATCATTCAGTTCTCAGCTGAATATACAATTGTTCAATTTACCATTTGTGATACTGTGTGAAGTTAATGGAATGATACAGGGGATTAACTTGACCCCTTTCATCTACAGTTTCAACAGATTAATAATCGTAGTTTATTTTCTTTATCACCAGCACTTTTCATTAAATACATTTTTGTCTATCATCTTACACACTGTGCTTTACACAGCATTAGGCTGTTGGAAAATATTTATATCCCACGTTAACCTTCTGTGCCTCTGGGCTTTGCCTATTTAGATAACAAGGGCACAAGGAAACTGATCTGCATGTGGGCTTATATTTGCATAACTCCATTTATTTCAGTGAAACAAAGTATATAAGAGAATTGGCTCATAGATATCTGGTACATAAAGGACAATGTAATTACCTGTTGAACTGTCAGAACCTTTTTAGAAAGACAGGCCCTGTGGAGGACCTGGGTTTTTTAATTTCTTGGTACTAATTCAGTAGAAAGAGTTGAGTGCCCAGAAAGGATTTAGACAAACACATGACAACAAAATAAATGGACTACTCAAAGCATGATTTCTGAGAAGATAATATTGATAAAATCCTCGCTGATGTAAATGAGAGAAAAATCTAAACTTACAAAGATAAATAGTGTCTTCCTGCCTCTAACAGGGACCACACAGTGACTGTATTAGATAATTTGTCTAATAGAAATGAAACTTGTCGCCAGAGTGAGTTGAATGTCACAGCTGTCCCCTGACATCCTTATATTTGTCAACATTAAAGGGTGCCCATTTACTCAAGCTGTAGAGGTTCATGCTTTTAGCACTAAGATTCTGACTGACTGTCACAGTACCTAAATTGCAGCCTCTTTATAAATATTGAGCAAGGAAGTACTTCTATTTCAATTATTTTAATAATAATTTCAAATTATTTTACAGTTCTTTAAGTAATTACAGCAGTAATAGGGTAAAGTTTAAGAGATGAAAATTAAGGACTCGGACACTTGGCAGAAAACAGTCCTTGCTGACAAGATCCATTTATTCCATGAGATGACAAATTGATACTGCATCCAGTTTCAGGTCCACCAGCAGAGAAAAAACACTGATAAACTAAAGGGAGTTCAGGGGGGATCCACCAAGACAGTGGGGGCTGGAGCACTTGCCCTGTGAGGAGAGGCTGGAGGAGCTGGGTTTGTTCATCCTGGAGCTGAGACAGCTTCATGGGACCTAACAGCATCTCCCCAGTGCCTATAGGGAGGTTAACACAGAGATGGATCCAGAGTTTTCAAAGTGGTGATTGTCAGGAGGAAAAAGAGAAAACAGGCACAAACTGGAGTGAGAGAGTGATAAGGAGAAACATTTTCACCATGAGGACAGCTAGGCAGTAGCACATGTTCCCCAGACAGGTTGTGCAGTGTCCACCCTTGGAGGTTTTCAAGACCCAACTAAATGAAGCTCCAAGCAACTAGGTCTAACCATCTGGATGACCTTGCTTAAACAGGTGATTGGACCAGCAGCCTCCTGAGGTCCCCTCCACTCTGAATTATCCTCTGATACAATGGTTTCTCTGACTTCCAGCTTCTATATGTTCCTCCATCTGTTAAATAACTTGGACTTTGGTATTGCAATAAGCACTACATGTCCATATCGTTGCACTTAAGTGAAATGTACTGCAGGGTAGAGCTGTGAAGTGCAGTATTTTCGGTTTATTCAGAAGGCAAGCAAAGACATGTATTTTCATGTTCTGAGAGACAGGACTGACAGAAAGCCCTTTGACACCAATTTGGATTACACAGAGAAACTGGAAGGAAAAAAAATACCTCTTTGTATTGATTTAAATATAGAAAATTCATTTAAGGATAACCTGAGTCTTTCACTGTAGGAAGAGCATAAAATAGAACATTAAACATCTAGCTCTAGATTTTTGATCTTGTTACTAAGGGGGTTTTACTGTTAGTTTAGGAATTTCAACAACTGATATTTGTTTAGGGGAAAAAGTCAAAATAAAGCATGAGAACAGTAGGGGATTTTTCCCCCAGTACTGTGACCTTGTTGATATGACAGAGTATCTAAATGACAAGCTGTCTCTTCAGATTCACAGAATTTGGCTGAATGTATAGTTAACGGGTAGAAGACATAAAGTATCCTCAAGAAATATCAGCTTTAGTTTTAAAATAGTGGTTTTACATGTGCCCCCAAAAAATGAAAGACAGATTTATAAGCTTGTATGATGCAAGAGGAAAGAAACAGTTACAAACTAGGACTTACATTATCTGGTTGTATGACACTGTGGCATTTGAAGGTCAAATTGAAATGAAAGCTCTGAGTCCATCAGCCACAATTCCTTGTAGGGGGACAAAAGATGAAAGAAGCTCTGCCACTCCATCCGTGGATCTGGCATGAACACTCTGCTTACTAGTGGAGATATTGAAGGACACCCAGGCTCAAATGAAAAGCAGTCAGATTCCTCCTGATTTTCCCCTTCTAAAAGTTGATGTCTGTCATCTAGGGAGAGCATGTTCTCCCCTGCTAGCACCTGACCATCATTGCTACATATCATCTGGATCATAAGATTCAGATCTACCTCCTCCTGCACATGCCATCCTTCACTTACTTATGAAAGAACAGATTAATGCCACAGACAAGGTTTTGGGGGATAAGAGAACATACAGGGGAACCTAATAAATAGTATTTGTCTATTGCATTTGTTCTTTCAGAAGTTACTTATGTTAAGAATTGCAAAGGAATTGCAAATGTTCCTCTTTTGATACTGTTTCTGTGATTCAACCAGTAAGAATAGGCATACCTTGCGGAAAAATCACACATTTTACAGAAAGTGTGGGTAAATTTCTTTACTGTAAGATAGAGTATGGAGAAAATGGAAATTATTTTAGTCCACTGTAGTTAAGCTGCATTTCAAATTTACATTTGCATGTTAACCATAAGGTTGCGAGTTGCACCTACAGAGGATACCCTGCTCTTCCTTCTGGAGAGAAGAGGAATGTCCTACATTGTTCCGCCAGTTTTTGCTGTTCTGAGCCATACTTGAAACGTTTCTCTCAGATCTGAACTAAGCTTGACCTTCCATGTCTAGCTAAGCGGTTCGAGGCCATATATGGGCTAGAATTCATCTGTAGAAATCTTACATTTTTAAGACTTGTGAAAGCTTGCTGGAATCAGCTGCCACATGAAAATATTCATATTGCATAACCAAATGAGAAAGAAGGGAGTTTCAGAATCGGTCTGAATGACAACTCCTGAAAGGCTGTTTGTCTCTGTGCTTTCTGAATGACAAGCCATCATTCCTTAGTAAATATGTGTGCCGGCCACTTACACACTGCAAGTGTACCAGAGCTCTTCTCAGAATGCTTGCAAAAACTGTATGCATTTTCTCGTCGTTGGTATAACTGACTAGTGTAGACTCAGTGCTAAACAACCTTGGAATATATTCTCAAATACATACATATGTATATCCTTGAACACATCACTTTTTTGCTTTTTCTTATTTACACATGAAGATAAAAAACAAGGACATAGTAAGATCTGCGAACCTTCACTGAGACTTTTCATACCTGAGACACATTAAGATACATTAGGATGAGGCTAGCTGAGCAATAGACACTTGCCTTCAACCAAAATCTATTTAAACATTTAAACACTTTCTTCTTTTTTTCTCCTGCCCCCAGCAAGACTGCATAAAGTTAATGATTTTGGAGATTATATTGCACATTATATAAGAAAAAAGCAGGACAACATCTATTTTACCAAACAGCTATTGGGCAGTCTGCTGGAGGCAAATAGAATTTGCATCCCCTTCATAGCTGATGTATTGGACGTGCCTTCTCTACAGGCACTGTGCCGTGAGCATCTATGCCAGCTCTACTGAAAGGCATTGTCTATAAGATCTAACAAGACTGACCAGTCATTTTCTTTGCCTGCAAAATGCTTCAGGAAAGGTTCACAAGTCGTCTGGAGAATTTCACTGCAGAAATATAAGAAGACAAAATGACACTTAAGAAAAACTCTAGAGAATGTAAACCTGGAATTTCATTTATTTTCCCAGTGATCCCAATGACCAAGAACACAACCATTAACTTAACTAGAAAACAATGGACCTAAATCAAGGCTAGGATAGACAAAAGTAATGTCAAACTAATGAACAAAAAAATAAAGTTTTGGCATAAATAGGTGTAGTTTTCTTTTCAGTGAACGTGTTCTGTTTGCTCTGCTGATAGACTTAACCTGATTTATGTTGTATTAAGATTAATAATTGTCAAACTAAACTTCTTGAAAGAACTGATTTCTGTTCTCTGATGAGAGGTCACTGTATTACGTTATTTACCGTTGTCACATTATTTTACATTGTATCTACTTCCTTTGTCTTTGGCCTCTTGAATCAGCAATCATAGGTGTTTGGGGTTTTTTCTATAATAGTTATTTCCAAACTTCAGAGCATTAATTTGTGCCATCTCTCAGAGGTTGTTATAGACCACCTTGCATTTTCAGCCTGAAGTGTTTAATTCAAATCTTTGTAAAAGCAATATACTTCTATTGACCAGCTACATATTTCTGTAACGTCTTTGTGACCCGCTCAGGACTCCAGGACTGTTGGTCAGAAATCACTGTTTTACTGCTTTACTTGCCAAATGTGTAAATATTTGTTCAATGGTTTGGATTTTCTTCATCATATTGATTATATCATAGTCCCATTCACCTATTATTTTAAAGGAGGGCAAGTGCAGACATGGGAGCAAAACCATTTCTTTCTAACAGACCAGCCATAAGAGTGTGTTCAAAGGAGTGGAGATTTAATACTGCCTAACAAGACATTGGGAACTTAAACAATACTACAGTGCAACCTCATGTATTAAATAATAAGACAGTTGGGTTAAGTGAAGTGATGAAACACAAATGAGAGACTTTCACACGCAATAGATTTCACATTATATGTTTATGATAGGTATGTATATCAACAGCTGCTATTTGTGTAGTTTGATTATAAACACGAAAATATATGAATGTATTTAAATTTTCTACGGTATGTCCAAAAAATTACTGATAGAAATGCAAGTCAATAGAGCATGACTATGAAAAATTATTTTGAGAGTTTAGGACTTGCTTGTTTCTTCCATCACTCTTACTATTTGTACATTAGAAATTAGTGTTAAAAAAAAAAATCTCAATCCTTCTTCCACTTCTAATTAGGAATCTTTTCTAGCCTTTGTACAAATATCCCATCATATGTATCTATTAAATTCCTTTTCAATGCTGACTTAAGAGAACTAAGAAGCACCCAAATAACTGGAAAGTGTTTAAATAATGGTGTCATTTAAAGGGAAGGATTTAACAGGCAGAAATACTCAAGCTGCGTTTGTGAGGCTGAGGAGCAGGTTTACATGATAGCAATCGTCTTTTGTGTTGTCTACTTAAAATCAATACCTACCCAAAGGCATTGCTTCTCTGACATTGCAGGTGTTTCTAGAGAAGGAAATAGTTTCCTACACTCTTTATAAAGTCAATGCAGTAAAGTAGATACATAACAAAGGCACTTCTATTCCTTCCTTGTTATTTTGAAAGCCTTTTGCTTCCACTGGAATTACAAGCAATAAACATGAAATGCTAGCTGCTTTTATGCATGCTGGATTCAGCCTGCTAGCCATCTGAAGCTGGACATTTAATGCAGCATTATGATGGTGGCAATTCTGCCACCCTTTTTTGTCCAATAAGTGTCTTCCCAAGATGCAGAAGATTAGGTTGTCTAAGTATTACTCAGGCTCAGCAGACTGAGCTGATGGTTTTCCTGCATATGTACATTAATCACCAAAAAGGTAGGCAAAAGATGGAGTTCACCACATTGTAAAGCTCTTTTAAAAGTCAATGTAAAATTCTTTAATACATGCAACTTCTAGATTTTCTATATTGCAGAACGATAAGAAACACATTAGGTGTAAAATTAAATGTGTATATCCAAGTTGTTTTAAATTTAAAGCTATCATCTTTATCCTTCTGCAACAGTATCTTACAATACAATTAGTGCCATATTAAGAAAGTCTATGAGGTTAAAGGCTGAATTTGCCTTTATTTGGAAATTGTTTGAAAAAGTACTACACTCATGTCCTAATCTCCTGTGTACCTTTTAAAAAATTAGTTAGTTCACTGCTGTACTGATAAGAGTAAAAAACTGTTGCTTCACTTTTTACTAACAAAGGGCCAACACAATTAAGGGATGTTTTAGTTGCCTTTTGTTGCTTTTCTACATGTACCAGAAGAATCCTTTCCCACTTTCTACTCAGTTTTATCAAGGCATTGTAGACAAAATAATGATATTGAGAAACAATCTGAAGATCAAGGAAATAGTAAGGTGTCTCTAAATGCACTTTATTCATTCTCCTTTAATGTCAGATATCTACACTATAGGCAGCTACGACTGATCAAATTGTTTAGATTCCCTACTTAATCTATTGCACTACTAAGATACAATTAATTCATGTCAAGTTGACATCTAAAATAGGTCAAATGAATCAGGCCTTTGAAGTGTCTATTTCTTTGCATTGTCTTCAAAGGAAGATTAGGCTAACTGGCTCAGATGTAGATATCAGGCAACCGAACACCACACTGAGAATAAAATTTTGCGCACACAAATATCACTTTTATGGTGACATGTTAGAAGGAAGAACTCATCAGTAGTCCAAGCAAAAAAAAAAAAATTCCCAAATAATAGGGAGAACAATTTGAAATGTTGTTCTATTACATTAAAAATCATTTGCATAAAAATCAATAAAAAAAGCCTTTCTCAGCATTAACATTATACTGTTACCTTAAAATATAATCACACATGAATCTTCTCAATGACTAGTCACCATTACTTAGTCACACTACCATTCATTTTAGGTTTGCTTACATTTGATTCATATTTGGTAGGCCATAGACATTCATGATATGACTTCATCTGAATCAGTAAGTGTAAATATTCTAACATGACATTTTTATTTGGAATGAGCTTAATCACAGTTAATTTTAACCTACAATCCATGCTTGTATTGTTAACTGGAAACATGTAATATTTAGCAGTAATTGACTTGGATAAAATGAATGTGTGCTACCGCTATAGTTGTTCTTGTCAATAATTTGCAATTATGCTGATAAAAATCCCATTTCATCTCCTTAGAGTGCAAAACATGTAAAATGGGTTACAATGAATTAAACAAAATAGTTTATATTAAATTACATTGATAGCATGGATGCAATTTGCCTCAGGTATTTAGGTACCATCTCCTTAAATGTCAGTCCTTCAAATGAGATTTCTTCAATCATTATTAAAGTGATAACACTGCAATAATCCAGTATCATTTTCCTATTCTTTCCCACACAACACTGAAAAAGCCTTTACCATTTTTTCTTCTTTATCTTTTCTAAGAATAACTCTTAGTTTGCTATTATTTTTTGTGTAAACAGTTTATGCATGAAATAGATATTAAAAATCATATTCCAGTGTATACAAACATTTATGCGCCTATTTACATCAGTTGAGTATACCCACTGAGTTCAAGGGCGGCATTTCTAGGAGTGAACTTAAGCAGTCACATAATGTTTATTTGTAGGATCAGCTAGACTCACTAGGAGATTGATTCAGAAACTCAGATATTTTCTTTTAAGAAAAAGAAATGATGGAAAAGGCTTTTTCCTTTTCTCACCTTTAACTTCATCAGAACATTTTTTCTATAGACTTAGGCATTTATCACTGTAAGATGTTTTCTGTAATGCAAATTAATCTCATAACTTTTCTCTAAAGCCTTTCAGATTTGTCAACCTCTTTTTACAAGTATGGCATCAGAACAACATATCATACTTATGTGACAGAGAAATTTTCAAAGGACCTGATTTTCAGACAGCAAAAACTCAGCCCTTTTTGGTAAAAACAACTATAACTCTCACTGGAGTGGGGGAAAACAAACTACTTTTATAGTGTATAATGTTAACCATCTAGAAACCAAGAGGTATGAATAAGATATTCCTCCTGAAATATTGCGGACTCACATATGCAAAATTTCACCCTTTATTTTTGTTAGTAAGGTTCTTTAGCTGTGTCAGGTCCTTTGTAAATTAATACCTTATATTCAGGAACAATCCTTTCAGTACCTCTGATGTTACTGATCTGCTTGTTCTAAGCCATCTGGTGTTCATCTGGCAATATTTCTGCAGAAACTGTTTTTCTGTAAATATTTCATCTGTGGATTTTTTTTCTGATTTTTCCCTTTGAGATTCATTAATATCCAAATCATTCTTTACATCATTTCATAATATCAAAATCTGACCAGCCATCTTCATAGTCTTCATTTAACAGTCTCTAATTATTTGGTCCACTTCCGCTTTACAGTAGCTTACTACAAAGGCAGTTCCTAACAGGTCTGGTTCCTCTAACAGTTTTCCTATTACATGGAGAAGTCATGTATTCAGTGCTCAAAACTTCTCCAGCCTGAAACATTTTTTTAACCTCTCAGGGGATGATTATGCCCGCACTATTCAATACCTATATCACAGAGCCCAGTGTAAATGTAAGCTTGTGATTATGGTCAATCACGGTTTTAAGGCTTACAAGTGCTGTGTAATTCATTAGGAGTAATGTAGGAGGAAGTATGGTTCTTTGGTAGGACAACCAGGCTTGTCCTGTGAGCAAGTTCGGTTGACTTAAATGGAAATGTCTGCCTTTCAGGATTTTTTTTTAAAGGATTGCATACTACTCTGGTTGGGTATGGCTGCAGGCTTAGATAGCATGGTCTAACATTTGATTCTCTCTCATATGTTATATGGTCAGCAGTCCATATGAGAAGAGAAGCTGTCCTGCTATTCTTCCTCACTGCATTAATAATACTACCCAATTACCCATAACTTACAAACCAACAGCTTTCACAGCTTTGATTGTGCTTAGTTTCAGTATCAGAAGTCTGTGCCACTATTACAACTAGGACATATTTGGCGGTAATTTGCTTTGCCTTAGGAAGGTCAGTTAAAAAGAGAAGCAATTATTAGATTGCTTAAAAAAATCAATCCACATTGTGGAGCATCTCACTGACTTAGTTCAGGAAATGTATTTTACTTTTATTTCTATTGATCAATGGGCAATAATATATAATTATGACAGATGATAAAGGAGTTTAAATGATCAGATGAACTACTGAAGGATTGCTGCCTGGTGTACATTCCTAAAACAAAGGCTGTGATTACTTCTTTGTGCAACCTTGTCGCTACATGGCAGCCTGCATAGTACTACTGATGTATCTGTGTCTTAATTCAGTTTCTTATATTGATATCTTAGGTAGGGTATAATTTTTATGAGAGAGGAGAGGAGAGGAGAGGAGAGGAGAGGAGAGGAGAGGAGAGGAGAGGAGAGGAGAGGAGAGGAGAGGAGAGGAGAGGAGAGGAGAGGAGAGGAGAGGAGAGGAGAGGAGAGGAGAGGAGAGGAGAGGAGAGGAGAGGAGAGGAGAGGAGAGGAGAGGAGAGGAGAGGAGAGGAGAGGAGAGGAGAGGAGAGGAGATACTGCATGCTAAACAAGCTCTCTGACACTAGCATGTGGCAGAATTAGAAAATAAGTGACATAGAAGAATAACATTAGAATACAAAGAGAGAGGTGGGAGAAGTAAATGCCCTTTAGAGAGCATATGAAACAGCTTTAGCCAAGATCTCATGAAAATATGAAACCTTCTATGAAGGTTTAACTTTACTGATATGACAAATAAATAAATAGCGTGCCATTCATTGGCCACACATTAGATCATTAAATGAATGGTCAAACCACCTTCACAGGGCTTTTAATTGATGTGTTCTAGTTTACAGATTGAAAACATTAAAGTGCATAGACAGTAATTTACAGTAGCTCAGCTGACTGGTGACAATTTATTTATCTTCAATGACTCTTACTTGTTCAATTACATGCTCATATCCTAAACTGTGATTTGCAATGACTTGTATCACCTTGATATTAAGCAGGATAATATGCTCCAATACAAACTGCCTTATTAAAAACATTACCTGGCATCATATGTAACAACCAGCCGCTATCTAGGAAATACTCTGTGTTTGTAAGGCCTTAATTTCCAGTTGAGCTATTCAGCTAAGACCAAGGTCTTCCAGATTTACTCCTTGGATGTGTCCAAGCACTTAGTTATCTTGTCACAATTGACTTGTAGGTCATATTGGGCACCACAACTCTTAGAGAAGAGCAAATAAATAATTTCTGGGAGATTATGACCTTCTTCTTTTCTTTATGACAGACCAGAAGTGAAGTATAGAGGCATTTATACACATCAGTCTAGTGAATTCATAGTCTAGCCCTATGAAATGACTTGTCTAGAGTGGAGTCAGAATTGGATATGTCATACCTCACAGAAATAGCGTCTGCAAGCCTCCAGCTGTTACTGGAATCTGGACAGCCATTCTCCAAGCCTTAGATCTGAACAGCAGTTCATAGATATTATGTTTGTCCTAGTTCATGCACATATAACTTGCAATTCTGAAACAAAACATCCATTTACACAAAATATAATTTAGTCAAAAAAAATAAAGAATAACAACCAAAACATTATTAAACATCTCTACACTGTTATCCTCAGAACAGGTACCCTGGTAGGGCAGGCTTTTCTTTTATTTTCTGCAGACTCTTTTTCTTTACCACCTTTGCTGGATTTATGTCACTGAATAAAAATATCCATGAAGTTAAAGAAGTCTTTGCCTGAATTTGTAAATATAGATCCTCTTTGTAGTCAGTAAAGAGAAATAATCAATTCTTGGGTAGGATTAATCTTTTCCTAAATTAGAGATCTAAACTAGGTCAGATGAAACAAGTCATGGAAATATGGTGGTATTCTGTCAGTGTAGTATAAAAGAAGCAAGATAGCCTTGAATGCAGAAGCTGTGGAAGTTGTAAAGATTTTAATTTAGGTGAGTTCAGCACCATCTCTTCTGAACCTGGGAAAGTTTACTTCCTTTGCCACCTTTCCCTGATGAGAATAATTTCATTTCTTAACTGTTTTATACCCTTTCTTCTGCTAAATTCCAGCTTTGGCAAAGCCAGATTTGGAAATTAAGAGATGTAGGAGAAAGGATCCTTGAGGCTAGAGGTTTGCAACATTGTCCTATACAGATGGAAGTGAAGTCATTATGTTATCTTTGGGACTAGAACCCATGAACTAAAAGTATTAAATATATATAAGCAATGCTTTACTCTCTAATCTGTATTAGCTCAATGAAATACAGAATATGTTATCCTTAATGACTTGTTCGCACAGAGTGGTCAGAAAAGCTTTTTTTTTTCTCTGTATTACTAACACTATTACAGATCATCTTCCTATGAACCACACCACCTATATAGTGATTTTCCAGTAAACTACAGGGAGGTGATTAGTCACTGTCAATTCTATGTGATATCATATGATAAGAAAGTGTACTGTGCTAGTCATTCTGTGTTTAATCATGCAAAATCCTAACTGGCATTGCTATCTTTAGTCACTAATTAAAGGAAGGAAAAGTCACATCTAGTTGAAGAAAGTTACAAGAAATTAAATGGTGTTTGCAATATATCCTTGAATGCTTGGAATTAATTTAATTGAAAGGAGTGACTAAAAGAACAAACAAAAAAAAGGGAAGAAGCACTCTTAAGTACAAAGGAACAAAGTAAGAAAGTAGAATTATGAATATCATGTATACAGAATTTATACAGGTTAGTATACCACTTAGTGCCAGGAAGGTATATTAAAAAGGATGCAAATAGAACTGTGTGTTTCTCAAGACACAGATAATATTATGTAAAATCATGTGTTTACAAAAAAATACATTGCATATATTACTCAAATTAAAATCTATTTGCTTAGAAGCTCTGGAAATAGTACCATTTATTGACCGACTTTATGTTGGTGATTAAATGTTGGCAACTGTATTTGAAAATCTTTCCTTTCATTTGTTAGGTTGTTTATTTGTTTGGTTTTAGTTGTTGCTCCTAAATGACAGATCATGAATGGAATGAAAGGATGAAAAGTCTTAACTATAATATTTCCACTTCGTCCTGTGTTTTGCCTTGATATTGCAGTATGCAGATATGAAAGACAGCTGAGAAGCATGCTGAAATAATTCTTGTGAGAACAGATGAAACCTGACAGACACAGAATGATTGTAGTTAATTAATCATAACCATCAACAACTGTAACCACAAACATTCCAGATATCGTGCAATTAACATGGCAAGTTGAATCATATAGCAGCTCTATAATTTTCAACATAATCTTGTTATTTTATTCTACATGTAAATATTTCTTCTTCTAATTCACTTTGATCCAGTACTTCAGGATTTATGAATGCAGAAATCCTACTGAAGTTCAGGGAGATTTCAGTATCTAAAAATTCCCTTTCTTCTTTGGGAAGAATTAAGCTTTATTGATGATACTGGTGGTATTCATTGATGCCATTGAAACTAGGTGTAACAAAATAAAAAAAATTCTTCAAAGCTCCCAACATAAGACTGCTGGGGTACCCTTCCATGAACGGTTAGATTATATCAAAAAATGAGTAGCTGGTCAAGACAAAACTGTGGAAGCATATCAATTTATATTTTATATAAAAGGTATGTAGGATCACAGGTAGTATATATTTTAATTGAAAAGTAGTATTCCCTTTTAACAAGTATGGCATAGCAAATAGAGGCAAATTCTATTTTTTGCCTTTTATAAAAAGTTCTATTTTTCTAATTAATATAATTAATTAATTATAAATAATAATCTAATTTGTGAAGGAAATGAAAAAGGAAAAAATTATTGTACTGTATTTTGCACAAGAATCAATAAATCATTTTAGGAAATAATTCTATATATTTCTTATCTTCACCAGAACAGATAATTATTACGATAATAAATTGTATTACAGTAGCATGTATTAGCCACATTTATGGATTCATGACTTCTCTATGACAGGAAATGTAGAAAGTACAAAGAGATGTTCTCTACTTACAAGATAAAAGAGCTAGACATAGACAGATAGATGAAGATGGACAATAAACAGAATACTACTGACTGCAGTGGACCAGGTATTTTTTAATTGTTAAAATATATAAAAATTATATACATAAAAATATGTCATTAAAGACAGAAAAAACAATGTTCTTTTGGTTAACTGCTACTCTGCATTTCCTAGTGAAAATTTAGTTCAGGGCTAATGAATCAATAGTGTATACATTATAGTTCATGCTGACAGCATGATAGAAAGAAAATTATTTTCTTTTTACAAGAACACACTCAAGGACCACCAGTGTTCAAGATTCCTGAATGACTTCTTTTTTTTTCTTCTGAGAAAAAAACTGCATTGTAGTATCTGATAAAGATTCTGGAAGATATTGATTTAAATATAAGAAAATACAGTATCTTCTGTCTTCTTTTCTTCATCTTTCACATTTTCAGACAGGAGTCTTTAAGCTTTCTCCTGTGCTTCTGTTCTCCTGTTTCTCCTGTCATCTTTTGTTGGCACTCCCTGACATCTGTATAACCACCCCCTTTCGTTAAAACTCTTCAGTGGGTCAGCAGATGTACAGAGACACAGGGTGGCTGGCATACGGGCTTAAAATACATCATTACTTCTCTGTACTCCCTCTCGTTCTGTTGTGTCTCATTATACACTTGCATAGTAACTTCTTTGAGAAAAAAAATGACCTTTTTCAGGTCATGTCAGACTGATGATCCATGAAGGATTCAAAAGCTTTCTGGTAATAAATAATAACAGCAGCAATGATAATAAGCATGATACATTTCTTGCCCTTAGTTTGTCACCTAAAAGTCATATGGTAATGTGATTTTTAAAAGTTCAAGAGGTATGCTTTTTCCATTAACCATGGTGAGGTGATGTTTCTGTCATGGCAGAAATCTTTTTGTCTGAGCTTCCTTTCACACCTTTTTTAGTTAACGTCTTCAGTATTAAAAGTTACTTTTAGGTCCAATGAGTGACTCTAATAATACGACTCCACCTATTTAATCTGGTATTCCTGGAAAATAGGTGTATGTCGATACAAAATGATCTGTTAATTTCTTTGGACATCTTGATATTCTGTGAGTATTGTATTTAATTCATCCAATTTAAAAGTTCCCTATACAATCATACATGTAATTTCTTTTTAATACCTACCTTTCATTCTTCTATAGCCTGTGTTTATGGACGATTAAACACATTTATATTTCTCATTGTTTAGAGTGTACAGTCAAACCATGTTTTTGATTTAGGTTATAATGGAATTTTGAAAAACATATTTTTAATGGAATTCTTTTCCCTGTAAATCTTACTTTTTTTAAAGAGCTACAATTCCAGCTCAAGGTCTATTTCTTAGTCCTGTCTTTCAAATACAAGGAGAGGAAGGCTACCCTCTCTGTAGTGACAATGCAATGAATAAGTTTGTCCTTGGCCTGACAGAAGGATTTTACCTTGTGTAGAGCTATTTTTACCTTATTGGAGAGAATATTGCCTGCTTTATACTTTAGATGTCTTCAGCATATGTCTTTAAACATTTTAATGCATATCATATAATGTCCATTTTAAACTCCATGATAAATTTGCACATAAAATAGTTTAAACTCACAGAATTAGGCTGGCAGAAGATGTTGCTCTGTACCAGTCTAATTTCTACTTTAAAAGTCAATTGACTGGTTTAAGTCACTGATAATGAACTACAGAGCCTTCCACAGCTTCCATGCTAGGTTACCAAACTGTAATTGCCTAAAATAAAAACAAGATCTGTTTTTCATTTTTAATTTGATCCTAATTTCATACCAATCATCAGTGGACCTGCCCCTTCACTGTTGCCCCCCATCAACTGCAGCCAGCTGAACACAGAGAATGAATGATTCCTCCTATGCATGCCTAAAAGGCAAACTAATGTGAAAGCAAATTGGAAGGCTACTAAGTGGTAAAAGCTGCTCCAGCTTTTGTACAACTCCTTCTGTCAATGGCAGAATATTTCCCCCTTTATTTAGTTGTTTATTTTGTTACTGGTCTTGCAAAGCTTTTCTGTTGCTTTGACTGCCTTGAGATTTTTCTCATTTATTTTCCATTACTCCTTTCACCTTCTGCAGAAGTGTTTTGTTTTCTGTTGGGTCTTATTTAAACTGATACTCTTGTGGTGGTGAGTGTCATTCTTCCACAATGCACATCAATACGTACATATGTGTGCCGAGAGAAACCCATACTTCAGCTCATTTCAGAAGAATGGGGATAGCCACCGCACAGATCGCCATACTACTTGGCAGCTGCTTTGGATCAGAGATCTGAATGCTTTTCCCAAGCTTATAACTTCTGTCAAAGATTGAGTACTACACTGAGCTAATTCCACCTGAAATATAAGTAGGACATCCAGAAGCATTGCACCAAACCCATTGGATTTAATGTCTTGCATCTTCACTAGCTCTGGAATTTCTCTACTGTTTCCCTTTCATAGTGGAGACCACTCCTGTGTCACAGGTTGTTCTCTAGTGACACTGTATAATATTTGTTGAATTGAATATTTTTTAGCAATAAAGACAGTTTTGCTACTCCAGCCACACACACTCCATCCTAAATGTTCTTTGCATGCTTTGCATATATATTGCTAATACTGTGTTTACATTAGAAATGGTGACTGACACTTAACTATAAATTTTCAAAGAAGTCATCAATCCTATGCCTCTTTTGTTAAAGAGTATGGAAGTCATGTAGCTAAAACCCCAGGAACTGCTTTGAAAATAATATAATAGGTGTTACCATCTTTGCCATTAGCACTGAGGTGAGGGTAAATAAATCTAATCTTTCAGGGCATAAGATGAACGCCTGTGGAGCACAAAAAGGCGTTTTCTTATCAATTAGCCATATACATCATAATATGAAGGACAGACTCATTCTGTGTGGGACTGTCTGACATGTCATACATGTTAGGGGTTTATACTGCAGCAAGAATACTGAACCAATGGCCAGCACTGCTGTGTGAGAGGTTACAGTCCCCGCCTCTGAAGCTGTACTCTGTCCATATTTTCTTTTATTGTCTACTTTTTCAGAGTTTTTAAAGTAAAATGATAGGGTTTTGAATACTTTTTTAGTAGCTGTCTTTCTTCTTTTTTCAATATGGCTAGATATAAAATGGCTGAGATTTGCAGGAAATTAAGTAAATTTCCCTTTCATTTGTTTCTTCCATGTTGGACTTATTATTTTAATGTGGTGGAACTGCAAGCATGATCCTTCACCTTTCCTTCCTTTTAAGCTTTCCTACATTTATTTGTTTTACAGCCAAATCCCTGCTTTTGTACCTGTTAATCCTTTTTTTCACTGTATGCTAACAAGAAATCCAATTCAGAACTAACAGATAGCCAAAAAGAGCTGAAATTCAAAGCTCTTTGGTACCTTCCTTCTTTAGTTTGAAATTAATTGGTTTAAACAAATAGAAACTTGAGTCACACAGTCACTCATAGTAGTTTTATTTTTAACTAAAAAAAGAAGATCCTTGTTTTTAATTTGGAGAAAAAAAAAGAATATTTGCCCATCACAGTGCACATACAAAACAGGAAGTTGGAAAAAATAATCCTGAGGTTGCCATAGCTTATTGGAAAATAGCATTTATTCACCTAAGGAAAAAATAGCAAAAACTGTAAAACTTTTACTTCTGCCTATAGGGGTTACAATTTCAATGTCACAAATTTCCTTCATTTTGTGTTGACCAGCTTCCAGGTTGTGCATCACAGGTAGTAAAAACTTAATGTCAAGTATGAAAACATGTAACCCTAGGAGACACAGGATTCTACATTAAAATTAAAATATTTTGTCCTCCAGGAGAAAGACATAAATTAAAAGTTTTTTCAAGAAAATAAAAATATTTTCCAAAATTAGAGATTTTTAAAATAATTCATAATTTAAAATTTAGTTTGGAACTGAAATCAAAAGACTGAAGTTCTTAATTTTTTAAAAAATAAAAATATTTCAGAAAATTCTGATTGCATATTTTCAGACTTACAAGAAATTGCAGTAACAGTCTGTGAAAACAAATCTTAGAGACTTATTTTAGAAGTAGAAAAGATTGATTCTTTGACCCACTCTCTATACAAATTGCAGAGAATCTCTCCTCACACTGATATGAATTTTTATTACTGAACTCACAATATTTTCGTTTTTTCAGCTATTTGATTCCCTGATCCAAATGTTTTCTAAAAAAAAAAAAAAATCTCCTTTTATAGTGCATATAGCAGACTTGCAGTATGGGTTTCAGGTAGTCAAAGGTAGTATTAAAGCTCTTTTTCTGATGTCTGCAACACAGGTTGATTTTTTTTCCTCCAAATGCTGGGTAGGGAAGTACTGCTATGGTAACATATATTCCAATACACAGAGAAATGGCCTATGTATGTCTCACAAAACAGCTGTTCTGGTTTCAGAACATCTCAAAACATGTTGAAGCCATGGCACACCAGTTCAAATTCTGTCCACATTTTAAATTCACTGAAGTTTGTTCATGCATACAGTCTGGAGCTTTGAAGACATTTGAGTAGTAAACTAAAATGCATGTTTTAGGACACCCATACAGAGGAGATTTATCATATTTTCTTAAGAAGGAAGGCTACAAGAACAATTTTATGGAAATTCAGTGTCATTCTTGCCTGAAAAATTGACCTTGAAAAAAATCCTTAAGTACGCACACTGTTTTTACAAGGGCTCAGCAATAATGCACTAAAATAGATGACTGTATTCCTAAATTGTGCATTAAAATGAAAGCTAAGCATTAGTTTCCTAATAGACTGCAGACACTATTGGTTGATATATCAGCTTCCTTTTAGAAAAATACAGGACTTAAGACAAACGTACATAAAGTTGTAGACCTAAAGTTGCATGCAAGCGAAATCCAGACATTCTTAACTAAGAAAAGTTTTCATTGCAAGCTGCTCTGCCATCCAAAACAACTGATTATGCAGGGATATACCAGCCCTCTACTTTCTAGACATAAAATAATAATAATTACATTGCTGCAGAATATACTATCAGGTAACATGCATTAGGTGACACCTTTAAGTGAAATTACACCAGATTGTATTATAACCCATGGTGGGCTTATTTTAATATTTTAAAATATAATATTTCATTAACTATTGCCTAGCAAAATTTTGTATAATTTGGGAACATTGCCCTATTATGTGTTAAAATTCTACTGAAGCCCAACCACCTTTTCTCTGTTCAACCATGATATCTATTGTTGAAATGAGAACACTGATTTATTTTGGCCGAAGACAGTACAAATTTAGACACATTTAAATTTTAGGCTTCTGCCTATGCCCAAGACATCTTTTAGAAATGTGAAAAAGCATTTGGAAAGATTATAAGTCTCTTTCTATTCAAAAAAGTGCACCTTACCCTATTATGAAATCCATCAAAGATCAACTCATATTACTTTTGAAAATCATTGAACTTCAGTTTTATGCACTATTAGCCATCGAGCAAGATGTGGAGCTTCAGCATTTGACAGAGAACTGTCAGCTGAGTGCAGTTAAGAAAGTAATAATTCTACTCAACCTATTCAAACTATTCGGTGCTGTCTGGCTCATACCAGCACCTTGGTCTGTACGCAGAAATGAACAGGTACAGTGATAGGTCATTGAATGTCAAGGAGAGATGCTCCCCCTGGCCCCATGTATTCATATTTTGGATCCTCACTTAGTGCCTGCTGAAGCTTCAGTGTCCTTTTCAAAGATATCTTTGGGAATCCTTATTGCAGCTCTCTTTCCCTTGATCCACATCAGAGAGAAACGTCTCTAGAAAAACCCTGAGTGAATAGAGGCTTTAGATGGCATTGCTGGCACTGAGGAGTGGATGAAGGTACCAGACTGATGTCAGAACTGAGCTGTCACATCTGTTCTGCTACAGATATGCATACTAGAGCATAGCTATCCACTTCAAATGTGAATCCAGGTCCAGTGTTCCCTGTCGTAAATGGAGTAATTGGACCTTCTGGTTGAGAGGCTTTAAGTAAATACAATGAACTGTTCATAGCAGTGCCCTACAGCCTCATTCAAAAGTTTTTGTGCAAAAAGTGAAATGTTCCTTATTAACCTGCTGGAGGGAAACTTTTGGAGGGAAAATATATTTACCTACAACTGGACTGTATTTATAACACCGGAGAAATCAGAAGGAAAGTAATTAAAAATAATAAATGTGCTATAGACCAGATTTGGTTTTAGAACCAATGACGCTGATTTTCCCTTCTCATCACAATGTGCTGTGTGCTGTCCAGATGACGTTAGCAACATCATCAGTCAGGTTGTTAGCCAAGGTGTTCTCTCCACTTTTATTTCTTTTTTTCACTGTGCATAAATCACTTCTATTGGTGAAAAAAAACCAAGCAGGATATGGCAAAAACAAATAAAAGCACTCTTAAATGTTTTTGTAAATGGTATATATATTGGCTGCTGCTTTTCCTTTGATACTGTACCCAAGTGCACTAAAAAGGATAAAGTGCTGATGCAACATGGCATTTTTTGTAATGGAAATAGATTTATTTTTAAAGGCCCTCCTATTATAGATTAAGATATTAAAAAAAAAAAAAAAGGAACTGTCAGCTTTACAAGAGGAAATAAAATGTAGGTAACAGTAGCCACAAAATTTAAAATCTTTGGTATGTAACTAAAATGCTCTTTTCTTTTGATAGATCTGGGGAATTTTAGCGGTCGGACAAGAAGTGCTGTCTCTGTACGTGAAGGTCAAGGAGTTGTTCTGATGTGCTCCCCTCCACTTCATTCGCCAGGTACAGTAGGCTGCAGCTTGTTTGCACACTGGTCCTTTACAGTATGCTCGTTATTGGATGCTCAGTATTTTAGATACAACATGTATTTAATTGCAGAACTTAAAAAATGAATTATCCACCATTCTGCTGACAGTTTTTGGAGTACCAAAGGAGTAATTAAAGCTCATATACTACAAATGCCACTGAATAGCAGCAGAATTTCTGTCACAAGATTGTCTTATTCCCAGTATAAAACTTGAATGTAACAACAATAGTCTCTGTGCCATCAGTGGTGAATATGCTGCCTTGAGGTCACAGAAGATTTCTTTTAGAGTTTCAAAACCTTCAGAAATTGTTCCAAATGTCAGTGTCAAGATACAGTTGTTGAATACAAATTGTCTTTTGTTTTCACTAGTTCAGCCATGATTTTGGTTGTTTCCTCTTTCCATATAGCTTAGTTTCCAGTACGACTGCATCATTGCAGTAAGTCAGAAGTATCGTAAATCCCATGATATGCCTGTGGATTCCCAAATGAAAGTGTAGCTATTCCAGAGAGGTTACATTTTTGCTTTTCAAATTGGCACTCCTGCAATGTCTGCAGATAGCTAAGTACGTCTTTATATTTGCATACCATATAACACCTGGAGACACAGTGCTAGACAGAATATCTTGTTTTTCAATAGATGTAGTGTAGCCTATGCTTTTCCTCTTTGGGAAATGAGGTGTGTACTGAGGGGATTTTTCCTTTGTCCAAATCCAAACCCTGGAAAAAGTCACATTGCAGAGGGAAGAGATGCAGAAAAGAAAATGTCCTCTGAGTTTTTGTTAGAGAAATATGTTCAGTTTCTATTTATTCTGAATGATTGTTATTACTGTATTATTACAATTACCTATGTAACTAACACTTGTTATCTTCTGTCCATCTCTATGCTTTTCTCTTTTCTGAGTACATTCTCTTGTTATGGTTGCCTTTATAATCTATTTCTGAGGTTGACACTACAGTCTCTGTTTGATGGAATTGAGTGAATGATGTTAAGACTTGATTATGATAAGTAAACTGGGAGGGAAGAGACGTAGGCAGAAAAAGTGAGAGGCGGTTCAACATCACAGCTGAATTTGACTTCCCCAAACAAACTGACAGTGTAAGGATAGATGGGCATCAATAGTGAAGTAGTCATACGCCTTATAACAGCTGTCATTCCACAAAAGACACCTTATATGCCATTAAACTGTTTATAAATTTTTCCCTAAAATTATGCTTTGAAAGTTATATTTAGACAGATACCAATACCTTGTTCTACTGTAATACACACATTGCCTTTGATGGTGAAATACAGTATCTTTCATTTTCATCACTGGGCCAGCAAAACCCCTGCTGTGGAAACTACTGTGCTCACAGACAGCATTCAATTGGTTTAGTTTATATTGTTTGAGCACTGGTATGCTATGCCAGCAGGAAAATTACTTCTAGAAAAATATTCTGAGCCCCTGTTGGCATAATTTTGTCACCATCACTATGCCAAGAAAGGTTTTGCAGTGTAGAGGAGTAATCACTGAAAGCTGAAATATTGCATTGATATGCAGATGTAAACACACCCTCATGTGAATGGGAAGGGGACTTGGCCTCCCTTTCTTTTGTTCACCATGTAATGCAGAATCATATGCAATTTCCCTCCAGCTTCCTACTTGCAAAATACCGAGGGGCTGTAAGTCCTTGTGGTACTGCAGTGGGAGTGCAGATGGTATTAGTACAGTGGCTGGAGTCTCCTGGGAAAGGGGAGAGCTACCTCCATGTGCCTTCCAAAAAATTCCACATCTGGTGATGTTTCAACAATAAATCATTCCACGAAGCTCTGGCAATAATGTGCAAGATGTTTTGAAAGATGACTGTCAGATCAGAGTCAGTTTGTGAAAAATAATTTTGGACAAAAGCAGAACTTTAAGGGGGAAGTGTGTGAATTCAATTCTGAAATTAAGCAGCGAATATGAAACTTCTCTTCCAGCTACAAAACTCTTCTGCAAAGCACAGGAACTTCAAGGATTTGTGTTCAGGAACATCTGAAAAACATTCAGTTTCTGGATACTCCATTTTAGTTTCTGTGTGTGATTTACAAATGTGTCCTCTAAATAGTCCTAAGAAATGTTGACCCCTAAAATCACCTGGGAGACAAACATTCAAGTGAATACTAAGCTATTGTAGTGGATATATCTAAGCTAAAGACTGTTTAAATCATGTTTGAAATATGTGAACATCTAACATCAACAAGACCATGAGTTATGGGGGTGTTTTTGATGATAGAGAATTTTTTGTGGATGAACACCACAAGCTCCGCTATATTGATTTATTCCCATTGATCAGCACCTTTAGAAATAATTTTCACTTACTTATCCCAGGAGATAAATCCATGATACAGTATCAAACCTAATCATTCTCCACAACCTCGTAAGCAATTCATCCTTCAACAGAATCCCATTCCTCAGTCTCTGAAGTCAATAAATACTTATAAACATGCCTAAGAATTTCAGGATTGAGCCCTTTTAGAAAATGGCAATATCATTGTGGGAAAAGAAAGTGACTTAGTGAAAGAGCACTATATTAAAAGAGATATAGGTTTATTAATATGTTTTCAAATGGAAGGTAAATACTTTTGATTGAATAATACCTATATTCAACTCTTACAGAACACAACTCTAGAAAAATCTGAAAGTCTTTACAAAGCAGCACTGACTGAAAAAATACTATACTAATTTCTTTTGACAAGAATTTAATTAGAAAACAAGTTTCTTATGTATATAGACTTGTTTTCTGTTTATTAATGCTGTGATATATTATCAAGAGGTAATGCAATAAACAAATAAATAAACACAAACTTGTGATATATATAGCTTAGTCATGTAGGTTTTCATAAGATTGTTGTCCAAATATTTTACAGAGGAAATAAGAAAAAAAAAATGCACCTGAAATATATTCAGAATATTTGTAGTACAGATTCAGATAAGACAATTATTTCTTGGTTTTAATAAATGAGTTTGTTAAGTTATTGTCGTCTTTGCTGAAAAATAGCTGAGCAGCAAAATGAGGGAGTTTTTTGGGAGAGACACTATCCCCTCTTTCAGAATGGTGAAGGAAAATACATTCAACAAAAAGGATTTTGTGCAGACTCCTTATGACAAACAGCCACCAGCAGATTCTCACCTCCTGCTTTTCCTGGACCATCACTCCAAAAAAATGCTGCCTCTGACTTCATTGGAAGTCCTGTGTCATTATAATGTGTCTACTCTAGAAGCTTTTCCACTAATACTTTTTTTGTTGCAAATCCTTAAGTTGTCCCTTGGGAAATATATTAATCGTGGATAACTTGATCATCCATAAACATAACATTTTATCCTTTTTTTTTTCTTCCATAAACATAATATTGGATTCTTCCTCGCCCCCCATTAATTTTTTCTCCAAGATGGGTTTCCTAGACAGTTAACTCTTAGGTACCCTTGCTAAGCAAGAGGTTCATTAATTACCAACTGCTTAAATAATAAGCTTTGCCTGATGTCTCCATTTTAAAAGGCCTCTACTGCTTTTTTCCATAAACAGGATTACGGCTTTTCATTGTGGTATTCTAAAGGATGTAAATATAAAGGTTTATTCAGTCATTTAATCATCTTAATTACAAGGTTTACCATAGCGAGATTAAAAATGAATGGAAGATTTCATCCAGATTTACATGTTTCCCTCAGAATTAATACTTTCAGCTGAGCTTTTTAGGGCTTTTATTCAAAGCTTTCAGTATGAGCTTAATAGAGAACGACAATTCCCATTGTTAGAATGAGAACAGCGCTGATGCACACAGGGGAAGGCAGATGCGTGCTCCCTCCCACCTCAAAGGGACTCTGCTGTCTGGAGGGAGCACTGCTACATAATCTTTCCACAGCATGTAACATCTGTACAGATGTTAAACTATAACTTTTTTTTATCTCTTTCTAAAGGACAAAGCTGATCATACACAGTTTGGAAACTGTGTTACACACTGCATCTTTTATGCCTCCCCTTTAGTGTTATAAAACTGTAGTTTTCATGAGAAATGCTTCACCAAAGACGATTAATGCCAGTGCTGTGGGGATCACAGTCCTTCCCATGCATCTTCTGCATGTCTGCATGGTTTGTTGCTAAACTGGCAAGCTGCTAAAACAAAACTCTTTCTACCAAGGTCTAGGAGGTTTTGTCCTGTTCTTCTATTTCCTATGCAGCTGTCCAACTCCTCATATTAACTGGAAAAAGTCATGTCAAATAATGTTTTTTAAGTTGTTCTGTGCTCCTGTTTGTGTGTACTTTGGACATATGCAGAAAACTACTTTGGAAGTAAACGCAAATCAATCGCTTCTCACTGCTCAGGGTCTGCAAAAGGAATCTGAAAGATGCATTTGTGTTAAAACTGCAGCTTTGGACTGGAGCTCCACTACAAGTCAGAAACCAAGTCCAACTGAAATGCAGTAGCTCTCTCATCAGAACTCCTCTGGTTAGGCCCATGCTGCACAAATTATACATAGAAATAACAAGACAGGCTCTAAATTACTTCATTCAGGTACAGAATTGTTAGGAGTGGACTTCTCCAGGCAAATTAGTTATGATAACAAGATTGTTATATTTGGGCTGGACTGCCCTCAGTATGCTCATTAGCTTGTTTACAGGCAATTGGCTCTGGTATCTGCGTGCAGGGGACAGCAAATTCTGTTTTAAAGGCATCCATACACCCTCTGGCTCTCCGTTTACTAAGCTGGCTTTTGTGAACACAATTCACAGATGTCTAACTTTATGTATATGAAGGTCACAAGGTTATCTGAAGGCTGTGGATTCAGTCCCAGGATCCAGGCACCTAACAGTGGCATTTCAGTGTGCAGCATTAGAGAACTTCTATATTTACGTGGATCTAGCCATTACTGGTTTCTTCAAAATCATAGGAAGCCTGCATGAACTTAGATCTCTGAATCTCCGTCTCTCTCTAGACATGACTGGATGCTACTTCATCATGCTAACCTGTCACTACAGGTGAGATTTCTTCCTGACCATGATTTGTGATATCAGTATAGTTCTGTATGTATTAAACAGTAAAGTAACATCCATTTTTTTTCTATGATATATTTTTTTCAAATCTGATTTTTCAAATCAACTTTAGCATAGATGCTATATAATTTGCTTCCGGGAGAGACCAATATGTAGGTGAAAGTCACATTTCTCTTCTCACCTTGAGAACAAGGAGGACTGCTTGCTGGTTCCTATCAAAGCACTGGCCACTCACAGTATTCCCAAAACAACAGCTGGACGGGTCATGCCTCCAACCATGACTCTCCCTTAAGCTAAGCAGAACTTATTCATCAGTCAGTACCTTTTATTAGTAGTTCATAGAGGTGAATATGTATGAAACTGGTGATGGCAAACAGAATATTTCACATTCACTGGACATACCTATCATCTCCTCCTAACTCCTGTGCTTTCTGGGAAGGTAGAACTGTCCAATAACCTGATGCTTATTCTCCTTCTACTAGCAAAAATGAGATTTAGAGTTTGGGGTCTGGGTTATTTTTTCCTTAAGACTTACATTAATGTTAAAATTGAGGCCAAATATGTTTCTTAGACTTAATGAAGAGTTGACCTGTAGTAAGGGGATCTATATGAAGACATACAGGACACCCATCTTAACTCTGTTTTTTTTTCTCTCGTAATTGCATGCAATAGCTTATTCTTCAGTCATTTCAATTCATTGTGGGAGCATGATGCTGAGTAACAGAAACAGGCCACTTAAGTAACGGTATTAGAAAAGGATTGCTAACTGTACAGGACAGAAAAGTTTCTTTAATAAAACTTTAATATGTCATATACAGAAGACAAGATGGCACAACTTCTCTATCACTTCTTTACATGTCCATAACATATAAATGATCATAATGTACATACAAAATGTTTTAAAAACATTGTTTTTAGGGCCACACGTATCAACTGAATGAGTTAGCTATCATGAGTTGAAGGGTTCCTGCACTTCCCTCTTAGGCTTTGCTATATTTTTGTGTTTATTTGACTTTAACTGAATGCTAACGAGGCTTGAACTTTGCTTTTCAATATTGGGAGAAGAAAAAGTGTTAGAAGACAGGTTCACAGTCCTTTAAACTCTATATTCCTATCCTAATTCTGGGTTAATTCCATTCATCTTGTCTCTTCACCCATATTTTTCCCTGGAAGAATCATAAAGATGTTTCCCTCTTGCATCCCCTATTTTATCACTTTTACTAGACTGCTTTTGAAACTTTCTTGTCTAGTAATGCTAATTCCCATGTGTGTTATCATTAAAGTGAACGTCCATGGCCCCTGACATGGCTCAGTATAGGAATCTGTATTCTTTATCTGTGCAACTGATTGATGACTATGCCTGTAGTTTTCATTACGGAATGAACAAACACAATTAACTTCTTTTTTTTTTTCTGTGGTCTTTTCATTACTCAATACATGACCAGTAATTTTGCTGCTGACTTCCCTGGAGCACTTTATAGCGTTTCCTTCCTTAATCTTGTTGAAGGCATGCATCTGAGGATATGAAATTTAAGAGTTTGGGAATGATAGAATTTTCTGTAGGGTAGCATTGTAACAAGTCATGTTTGCCAATGAGGAGTTACTCCCTGTCTGTTGGCAATGTGTTGTTATTAGATTTTAATTACATTTTAATGATCTGCATGTGCCCCAAATTCTAGGCAATGTCTGTGTAGTAGGCATCTGGATAAATAATTATTATCGATTTAAACTTCCTTGACGCACAAGTCTAGATTTTCTCTTATTCTTATTTTTCTAAATAATTTGAAAAGTAATAAATGAACAGAAATGCATTACTGGTCCACTGTAATAAATTCCCCCAAAGAACTTGTAATTTGTTATTTTTTAAAAAAAAAAACTTTTCCAAATGTTATCACTGTTGATAAAACATCCCCATCCCCTTAAAAACACTAACAATTCTTTCAAAAAATACGCTAAGCTACATTAGAAGCTGAAAGTTTAATGTTCCTAGGCCCACTGGATCACTCACTGGAGCTGTTTTTTCCCTCAGGGACTATGAAAATGTAGTGAAAGAAAGCTGGTTGACCTTGGCCAATTAAGGCAGTGCACAACGCTGGATGAAGGGACAGGCCTGACAGGGCTCTGCTTAAGGGACATGTGCTGTAGTTTCACAGCCACACTATTGTCAACAAATATTACCCCAGCTGCCAGTTCAGGGGAATCAAAGTGAAAGCAAATACCAAGAGAAGAGGGAGGAAGCATGGGAGATTAATTAATTTTAAAAATGCATTGAGTATGTTGGCCCTCAGGCTTGTGCTCTATTGCCTTTCAGGTGCCAGCCATATGCGGCTATGTGTCTACAGCTTGACAAATGGGACAATAATGATGAAAAGTTTCTGTAGTGGGCAAGCTCCTCTTCCCTAGAGACAAGTTACTAGCCTGTTACTGAGGTGTCCCAACAAATTAGACATAACTATCAGGAACCCCTCAGTCTAGTGATTAAACAAGACAGCATTGTCCTGCCAGGTTTAACAGAAATGTATGTTCATGGTACCACAACCATATTTCTGCAACTAGTATTGTAAAGGTACTAATTAAAGCAGAAAATGGTGTTGCAAAAACTTTTTCTGTGTCACAGGCTATATAACTTCCAAAATAGCAGAAGCCCAACATTAATAGATTGAAGACTGGAGTAGCATACAGCAGTTACAGTCACAGAGGTACAGGGCTCTCACAACACTGACCCTCTCATAATAACCTTCCTATTAGAATGCATTTGCTATTTAGTTCTGGTGTTTTACTAAGCTGGTGGCTGGAACAATGCCGTTTTACAAACATGTCAGTTAGTTAAATGTCAGAAAGCCCATTTTGTTTAAGATAGAAAATTCCTAATTAATCCCAATTACCTCTCCACTTCATATCATGGAAAACAATGGAGTGAGAAAGCACGTGTAATCAGTGCAACTAAGGAGAAGAAGCCAGAAATACAATGCTGATCAGACAGCTGAAACAAGAAGAAACATGAGAAGGAGAAAGTAATGAGAAATTATTCATTTCTAAGAGTCTGGATTCTAGCTTTTCCTCTCCACTACCATTGTGGGGAAATCTTAAAGGTTTAAAAAAAAGATGAAAACAGCGAGTTTTCAGAAAATGAAACTCTTCCCAAACGAGGCATGAGTAACTGAATTCAACAGTGATTCTGGTAGAGATAACTACTGAAAATGTTAGGAGGTCAGTCTTGATTCAGAAGGAGAAAGTTTTGGACTGAACTGACCTGAGTCAGTTATTCCTTATTTTGTAAGTACAATATGAAAGTGAACTTACAACCATTTGAGGTGATACAACGCTTAGTGAGACATAGATTTTCACATAGCCTTATTTAATCAGTTCAGGAAGATTGTTCCAAATAAATGAAGCGGTATGAAAAAAATTCTAGTTGGGATATCTAGTTTTCATTTTTCTTTTTCTAAGGGGAAACTAGAAATTGTTTAGAAATATATATCTGCTTGTATTTATGTTCTTTTTTCCTACCCAATACAATTGTAACTGGCATGAACATAGTTATAACTCAACAGTAAATACATTAAAGGCAATTGCTTGGATTTTCAAGGAGAAAATGACTGAATGGATATAAGCAAAATATCATAGAGTCCAGACGAAAATCTGAATTATTACAGGCAAATCCAAACCCCTGTGCAGCAGGGGTTTAACTTCTGACAAAAAAAAAAAAAAGAGGGAGATGTTTTCCAGAGCAATACCAGTGAAAAAGTGACTTCTTTTTGATCACAATGCCATCTTTTTAACAATGTAATAATTAATACCACACTTAATTCTGGTAATTTGATGGCCCACTTCTATCTCCTGTGTTCTCATGCTATGTTCCAATATTGTTAAAATCATTGCTGATGACTTCATTAGCCAGCTAATACAGTTCCTGTTGCGTTGATGCTATTACCCAAGAGCGGAGAATCTGTAACTGGAAAATTTCACTTCATTTATTGGTTTATTGAAGCGTTAATTTTCATGGTATTTTCCTCTTTCAATAATTAAGAAAGTCTTCCATTGGAGACTTCAGGGATAAAATTCAGGAAGAAGAAGGAAGAATGGAAAGAAGGATATAGATAATACTGATGAAGGGTTTGTCTCAGTTTGGCTTTTCCTGCAGAACCACAGGGTCCTTTAGGACTTTAGCAAACTACCATGTAGTTTTTTCAGCTCTGCCAAATGCAAGATGGAAGGAAGGAGCACTATCCATTTTACAGAGGATAACAGAGGATGATCTACAAAGAAAATTTCAAGAAAAGACTAAAATTGCAATGATTTACAGTTCAGATCTTGTAACTTTACAACATCATGCTTCATGCCTAAAAGGAAAAGGGCTTTGCAAAACATAATTAGTCTTCTGAAAACTATACACGTACTCAGCACAGGAGGAAGCAGAATTGTCTGTTGTTTGAATTACTTTAATAATGATATTTCTTTTAGAAAAAAAAAATCAGGGCGAGTTGGACAAATATCTTCTTTTTCCATGTGATATGTATATATAATGTGACACATCAGGTGTCTCTTTGGCTGCTGTTGCTAAGGGGTTGAGGAGGAGAGATTATAATCATGGGACACTGCTCTAGGCTTAAAGTAAGACAACAGAAGGCTATGTATTATCTCTAAATAACAATTATGTGACAAGTAGAAGATGAATGGAAGCAGTTCACTGGGTTTCCAGTAGTGCAGAACAAGGTGCACAGGGACTCAACAGTGTATTGTCTGTATGTAGAAACAAGTAAGAGTTACAGTTTCTACATTGTTAAATTTTAAATGATTGATTGTTGCTGAGGTTATTTGTAGTGATTTATTTGTACAACGTGGTTGAACAGCATTATCAGCATTCTAGGGCAGTTTGCTAATGTGACATGTATCTTCCTTTTCATCTGCACTTTGAGTTATTTTTTAATTAAGGTGAAAAAAAAATCTGTCACTGTCATTCTTAGTACTTAAAAATTGTCTTTTGGGGACTATAAATTTGGTTTTATGTTATACTCTGAAACATATGTTCACATGTCCCATTGTATTCTGAAAGATGCAATGGAGGATCTATTCCTTGGTACATTTAAGCCTAGAAAATATACCAGGAAGGAGCTGAGCACTAGACCTTGAGCATCTGGGGGATTATGTAATTTATACCGCTAAATTTTTTTTAATATTCGAAAATCAAATTCAGAGGGAGGATGAGGGGGTAGCTACCCATCTCCGATGCTCATCTACGCAGCTCCTACGGATTTGTTGACTATAACTTTTTTTGTCTATGTTTTGGCATTTCTTGTAGATGTACAAAGAGCTGGTAAAGAGAGGAAAGAATATTAGAAATTAAAAGAATTATGTATTAGTGGAGATTTCACTTTGACTATGGCCTGATTCATGACTGCTGGGAAGTCACTTCCTTCCACCTTCTTCAGTTTTCCCATATAAACATGATGATAATGGTACTGCCCTTGATTTGAGATCTTAGGATAATAAATACCATAGGAGTAAAGGAGCAAGTCCAAGGAAGATCCATCAATCATACCATACCATGGCCATGGTGCAATTCACCAAACACTGACCTGCAGATTGACCCAGCAAAAGTCTTTAAATTTATATTAAAACACCTAGCACCAGGAGGATATAAAGCAGAGAGGCAGTGGGGTGTATCTTAAGTTCAATATGTGCAGCCATACAAAGGCAACTCTACAGACTCTGAGTACTCAGTTCTTGCCAATACAATTCCTATGACAACAACTGCATGGAAAGAGTGGTGAAGGCTGTTAGAAAAGATTGTGTTTTGAAGTATAAACTAGAACTGCAGTAGCCTTTTATTGTTATTTCTGCACCCAGAAGCCTGAAATTAAATCTTGGTAAATCAATTTTTCTGCTACTATTAATCCTTCCTGGCATTAGGAATAAAGGTGAATGAGGGGTAAAGTGACAAATTTAAGTTGCTTTCTTTCTTAGAAGTACAAAAAGCCAAACTGAAACATACATTTAAACTCCTTGAGAGACTCGTATTCTGATAACTGGACTACTAGTGAGTATTTTCAGCCAAATTACAGAATCTGATTAACGGAGCTTCTGTTACTAAATGATGAGTAGAGGAAAGCTAGGGATGCAGACATTTTGCATCTCTCAGCTGAAAAATAGGTAATATCATTCTTGCACTTGACAGAGCAATATTCCACAAATTTGGATGATCATCATCCTATCACTACTTTCTTTTTTTTTGTTTTGATGAATGTCCTAGTTATGCCTTTGAAATGCATTAGTCTATAGGTATCGTTGAAGTAGTCATAAAATGAAATTTCTATGTAATGCAGCAGCCCACTTGGGTGAAGGATTCTGGGGTTCACTGCAGGTAACACTGCTCTGGAGTATGACTTTTCATTGTGCTCACCCCTGCAGCAGACTTAGGTAAGAAGTATACTGTGCTGGAATAACTATCACACCAGTGTCATTAAAATGCAGAGAAAATCAAGTGTCATAGCATGATCAGAGAACAAGAGAGATGTAAAGTGTGAAAGAGAAAAAAGGAGAAAA
Organism: Theristicus caerulescens; assembly: GCA_020745775.1. NCBI lineage: Eukaryota > Metazoa > Chordata > Aves > Pelecaniformes > Threskiornithidae > Theristicus > Theristicus caerulescens. The sequence goes on along the minus strand of CM036559.1, from coordinate 118,661,802 downwards.
AGAAATTATTTTCAATTCTGTTGAATGTTTTGCCAGAGAAAATAATTTCCATATATAAATATTCTATACAGTGGTATGTTTTCCTGAGAATTAAACAATTTCCTCATTATTTTCCAATACCACTCTTTTCATGAGTACAATAGTTAGTCATTATCACGGAATTCTTGTTCATTCAAATTATTAAGAAAAAATCAACTTGTGTTACTGTACATTCAACACATTTCCATCATAAAAAAGGTTCTAATAATAACAAGCTATCCAAATCAGAGTTTACCAGTGACTCGTCCTGCACACTTGTCACTGCCAAGTTTTATATCTCCTGTAGATCAGTGATTACAACTGCATAGGTTTGTTTTTAACTTTTAAAATGTTCAGCAGCAGAGGACAAAGAATTCCAGAACTGATCCTTTTGATCATGCTTTGCAGTCAATTTTTAATCCTTTCAATGCACAATAAGTTAATTTTGAGGTTATTCCAATTCCTTTTAATCGGCATGTTCTTTTATAAAACGTGAATTCTAGGTACATTACAGTAACTTTGCTGTCTTTGTCAATAAAAATAACAATAAAAATATACTGAGTTAGTTTGACTAGATTTATTTTCTTCCAATATTGTTAATTATATCTCACTTTTTAAATTGAATATTAATCAAGTCTCATATCAGTCATTAAATTATTGAATTCAATAAGATTGAATTGAAAGATTGAAGCTGATGAACTCATAATGATGTGGGTCTTCCTGATTACCCTTTCTAATGCTGGAACAAAATTATCTCTAATTCTTGTCTTTGGAAATTACTAATCATAGAATCATAGAATCGTTTAGGTTGGAAAAGACCCTAAAGATCATCGAGTCCAACATCCCTAAGCAACACATCTACACATCTTCTAAATACCTCCAGGGATGGGGACTCAACCACTTCCCTGGGCAGCCTGTTCCAACGCTTGACAACCCTTTCGGTGAAGAAATTTTTCCTAATATCCAATCTAAACCTCCCCTGACGCAACTTGAGGCCATTTCCTCTTGTCCTATCCCTTGTTACTTGGGAAAAGAGACCAACACCCACCTCACTACAACCTCCTTTCAGGTAGTTGTAGAGGGCAATAAGGTCTCCCCTCAGCCTCCTTTCCTCCAGGCTAAACAACCACAGGTCCCTCAGCTGATCCTCATAAGACTTGTGCTCCAGACCCTTCACCAGCTTCATTGCCCTTCTCTGGACACACTCCAGCACCTCAATGTCCTTCTTGTAGTGAGGGGCCCAAAACTGAACACACTATTTGAGCTGTGGCCTTACCAGTGCCAAGTACAAAGGGATGATCACTTCCCTAGTCCTGCTGGCCATAGATGTTTCAATAGTTCTATAAAGTCAGTAGTATTGATTAAAAGAGCTGCAATGCTAATGCTTAAATTCTGAATTAAATTCTCTGCTATTCCTTATTTAGACTGTTTAACTTCATTGCTTTTTACCATCCACCTTTTTCTGCTTGTCATAGAAAATAGCATTATACAATGACATCTGCATTACCTGCTATGTTATAAAATATAGAACATCAATTTATATGGAGCATTCAGGGTTTCTCTATATAAGTATTGATTTCCATTCCTACCTAATAATAGATGAGTATCAATAGTAGAGCTGTTGTTAGAATTCTTTTGTTTGCCTTCAAAATATTTTTAAAACTTCCTATTTGTAGTTCATCTGCCTTGTGGTCAGAGTTTTCTCTTCCCAATGTTTTTCTTCCTTAAAAAACTTCTTTCAATTCTAACGAAAAATGTATTTGTTTCCACCATCAGGTTTTTTTCCATAAATTTACATCATTTTCACATTTTCTTTACTTACATAAGACAACAATATATATTGATAAAATGGCCTTAAATTCTGAAATTATAGCATACCTAAACATCCCTTTACATGAGAAGGTTACTGAGAATATGGTAACTCAAAAATTATTTCAAAATATGTCAAGAAAATCAAATGTCTTTTTTTTTGTTGTTTGTTTGTTTTTAAATAAAGGAAGGCCCGTAGTCAGGCTGACTTTGAGTTCTGCAAGCTTACTGTGACATAATATTAAACGCTGAATTTGTAGGCCATAAGATGATAATGAGGTGTTAAGAAACAGCCAATACGGATTTGTCAAGAACAAATCATATCAATTTTTTTTTTTTTCTTTGAAAGTGTGAGTGGCCTAGTGGAAAGAAAGGCATAGTTAGCATTTGTGAATGACTCCTAGCTGCAAGAGGCTACAATCACTGCAGAGCACAGAATGAGAATCCAAAAGGATCAGTACATTGGAGAAACGGCTTGCAAGGAGTAAAAAAAAATCAGCAAAATGCAGATTACTATACTTACCAAAGATCAGATTTACAGATAGAATAAAGGGAAATAAGTGATTAAACAGCATTCCTCCTCAGAAAAAATACTGCTATTACAGAAAATGAAATATTTAGTAGAATGGAAAATTGCATACTTCAATTCTAGGAAATACTAAGACGACTGCTACCTACAGAGTATATGAGACTAGTATTCCAATTATCAATAGTGTTAATGTCTCAAATAGAATACCATGTCTAGCTTTGAATGCTATATTATAAGACATAGAAACGCAGTAGAGATGACAACAATAAAACTAAGCAGAGGATTCGAAACCATCTCTTTTAAGGAAAAGTTGAAGAGATTTGGTTGATCTAGCCTCAAGAACAGAAGCTTGATACAGATGAGGATAATGGTCTTCCATTGTAACTGTAAAAGTTTATTATAGGTCATCAATAAAGTGTTTTCAATACTTTCAATATGGTGAGTTGAATAAGTAATAAACAGTATTGCAAAAAAAGATAAATATATACAAATATTAAGGAAAACTGTCTAATTATTAACTGAGCAATGAAATAGCTTATTCTGAAGATCTGAATTTAGGAATTTGACTCACTGGACATTTTTAAAGACTGGGCTGATAATATCTGATCTTGTCTGAGGGCAAAAGAAGAGCCTGAAGGACATGTGTTCATGAGTTCCTTTTGATCACAATATATTGATTCTTTCTGGAACAGATTTTTTTTTTTAATATGAAAATCATGCCAGTGACAATCAAATACACATAATAATCTAGCATCCTTTCCCAGAAATCATATTTTTGTTGAATGCTATGTGGTCTCTTTAAAGAGCATACGTATGAGAAAGAGATTTCATCGGTCTTTACACGTTTCAATGGCTGGCTACATTTCATACATGTCAAATGTACAAATGAGACAGTATTGGCTGTGTACACTGGTAATGACAATATAATATTTGTATCCTCCAGTACAAGATTAGTCCTGACAGTACACTTACCTTTTCTACCATACTTTTAGTTATTGGCTGTGAGAATGGTTATAAGAAAGAAAATATTTGAAGATTTATCACTGTAATTAAATCTGAACAAAGACAAATACGTGATTGGTAGAATTGTGTTTCAGGTAAGTGAGCAGTAGATACAGAGCCCCCAGAGCAGAAAAGAAGCAATTTCGTTGCTAGCTGATAAATTGACAATATCTGTTTGCTCTATGTGGGTGCATTACAATGCAACAAATAAATTACCTTCATTAAATATTTTCTTGGAGGATTAATGAGCACTGATAATAAGCCACAGCAGCACAAAAAAATGCACCAAAATTATTTATCTGGTTGTGGTGGGAGGCTGGAGGAACAACCCATAGTTATCATTCATCTTAGCTAAAAAGAAGCCTTCCCCCTTCTGAATGTGAAGTGTTCTCCATCATTAGAGAGTGCAGCATATTGCACCCTTATTCTGTGGTTGACACACAGAATATCCAAACAGCAAGTGTGATGATAAAGGTTAAAACTGGGTGTGAGATAAAATAAGGTTTCCTATTTTCAGCAGGGGATATTTAGGCATATATTTTTCCTGATACTTTATTTTGTTTAAAGGAAATTTTTCTGAATGGGAAAGCAAAGCCATCATGCAAATTTCATGGTTTATAGCTATGTATAGTAAATTCATCTTGAGTGCACTTTTTGCTTCTTTTTTTATCAATTAAAAAAAAGAGAAAAAGAAACTTCTCCAGAGTTGCTAAAACTCCCAGATTATCTCAGATTTTGGCTGTCATCAGGCATCAGTACCATTTATTCATCAAGTACTGCCATCTTGTGGAATTGGGGTAATCAGAGGAAAACCTAAACAGAGAAAGAGAAACATATTTTCCCAACAGGATACTGGAGGAGATGGAGTACAATATCTCCCACTGCATTACAAAAAGAAGACACAAACCAGACTTATTTCTTGTAAAAACACCATAACTCCACAGAAGTGCAATTATGGAATGTGTGTTTGCATGCTTTGCCCTTAAAGATGCAATATTTAACCATTGTGTGGACTGTTTATGTGGCCTTCAAGGAGTTTGTATGGTGACTTCCTCGTTACGTCTTCACTTGCCACCCAAAATACCACTTAGCTGACAGGACTGATGAAAGGGCTGTCCAGAGACTGCATGTTAAAAGGACAAAACAAGCAATTTCTCAGGAGAAAAGCCTTGAAGCAAATCTGGGAAACATTCAGGCACTAACAAACACAGGAGTGAATATGTGATGCTATCATCTGAATGCCTCCAGCACAGCTCTCGTTACAATACTTAAGGGCTTATTTCTTACTGACTCACAATACAGAAAGACTTTTGCATTACCATAGTACTGACGTTTTCTGCATGAGAGTGATATCTCCAAAAGCACAATACAGCACTAACATAAATGCTGATATGTCAGTATTCCAGCTTCATCCATTATGGGAAGTATGTCACGTTGTGACAGTTTAGGAATTAGTGTTGTTAAATGGAGAAAATAGATCTACAAAAATCGTTTAAGAAATTATAGTAAACAAAATTTCACACCATAAATTCTTTTTGGCAGGAGATAGATGCTCTCTTCTCACTACTTTATCACCAAGTGACCCAGATTTTTACCTACATTGCCCACTAAAAAGTACTTAATAAAACAGAAACAAATTGGACATTTGGAAGGCTTTCCAAATGACCTTCAGAAAACAGATACAAAATGCCTTGGAGACATTTTTCTGTAAACAAGGCTGGTCATTCATAAAAGGAAATACTTGTTTTGCAGTTACCAAAATGACTTAAATAATTTTCACACCAAAACTTTGCATATAACAGAACTTACCAGCAGAAAAGTCCTCCAGTCCAAGTCACAGGAGAATACCAATTTACAACTGCCTCTATAATTCATAATTTTTCTGTCTTTTTACTCTCTGTTTCTGTTTACATTGATGAATAGTATCCACGTAAAAGTTTCTTTTGTGTTGGCAGTCAACTGTAATTTCCAGGAAGGGCTCTGCATCATCTTTGTGGTTTTGGCATAGGTGTCACATTAAAAATAAAAAAGATGGGCATAAAAATAAAAAATAAGGTCAGCATATATCCTGTAAAAATACTCTAAACTTCTGTATACTGCAGTATTCACAGTTTCCTATTTTCACTTAAACTTTTTTTCCCTATTGAAAGCAAGATGAGTACAGCATGGAGAAACCATTTACTCAGTCTTTTCTCAAAAGGAGATGACTTCAGAAAGTTCATATCTAGGGCAATTACTTCTTGATTTTACAGTTGTAGTTTTGTTTATTTAGATTTTGGTAGCACTGATTTTTAGCTTCAAAATCTCTTGAGGATCATCATTATTTACCTGTCAGGCTTGAGATGCATCTCTGGAGTTTAGTCTCCTATTAAAAAGTTAATATAATGACACTTGTGTTTTGTGCTTAGCCAAATGACACTGGTTCTAAAATCTTGTAACCTAAACCATTATAGGAAAATATAGGCTTGAAGTTCACTAACAATAGCAGTGAGCTGTGTGCAAATAAGCCTAGTGTCATCTGTTTGGTCTTAGGCTTCTTGTTCTGAAATTCAAAAAGTTCACTCAGCGGTTTACCATTTTGTAAAAGTGGGGTTTCAGATAATATTTAAATGCAAATCTCTCCTCTTGTAGTTTACATGTGCTCCTGTGCTGAACTGCTGTGGGACTTGGGGCATGTAACTGTATTCACTGTTTTAGAATATTTTACTGTGCACGTACTATAGATGACAGACTTCTCTATAGATAGACAGCAACATTTTAAATGTTGCTTCTCCATCTTTCTCTCTTTATTAGTTATTTTTATATGTCATTGCAATCATTTGGGTATTCTCTTAGGCATGATACTGCCAAAAGAAAAGACAAGAAAACAAAACAAAACCACAGGTTTTGTACTTGGACAGCCTTTGTTAGCAATTCTGTCATTTAAGAACCCTAAATTTTAATTTTGCTGGCATACAAACTGGGAACATTCAGAGACCCAGAATATGAACACCAATGCATGTTTCATCCTCTACCATGGCTGCAAATTTAGAAGTGTGAGACATTTGTACAATAGATCAATGTCAAGCTACACCCATTTTCCCATAATTGCAGTCATTCTCTTAACACCCTTTTGTAAAATCACTTCTGCAAGATCATCCATCTATTTCTGTCAGCTAAAAACTGTTGGGTCCCCAGATTCCCAGCCAGCTGTGGTTGTTTCTGACTGTTCTGCATAGCATGCATTGGAAATTGCAGAGTTTCCCTGAGATATTTCCACTGAAGCCTATGCATACTGTATGGACGTAACCCTCAAAATTATATTTAAGAATCTGCTGAATTCATTAATCAGGTCTAATAGGAGAGAAACTTCATAAAGTGTGTAAGGGGCTTTTCACCTGCAAAGAAGGTTCAGAATTCCAGATCAATTCCAGATCTGAGCATTCCAATGCAAAGTCTTCAGGTATTGGAAAGTGTATTCCGAGGGTTTTGCTTTTTAGAAATGAAAAATAGGAGTAATTCCTTCAATGTCAATGGACTGACAATGATCAAGAAGTAAACTGTTAGCGCTTTTGGCTGTGCTTTGGAGTTTGGGCTCCTGACTGGAATAGAGATGCTGTAGCTCTGCACAAATAAAAACATTAACTGCAGCTTAATAGCATAAATGATTTGAGTTTTAGATTTGGCAGAAGTTCTGTTACTTTTTTCTCAGTACCCTATCCCAGTACCCATTCATCCATCGCTCCATTTTTAACAGCAAAAATAATTTATAAGGTTACAAAATGACAGTATCCCCCCTGGATTCAGCACCAGCAAAGACTAAGTACTCTATTTCCTTAGAGGCACAAAAATTTATTGCCTGAAATACATTCCTTAGGAGTAGTTCTAATTAATAAATGAATAATTAACTGTGTGTGTTTTTTAGGGTACAAGTGGAGAAAATTCTATTCTATGTGAACTACAAATGAACCCACAATGACAACTACTTTATACTTGGTTTAAACTACTTTTAAGCCAGAGCAATTAGTGAGACTGATTGCTTTCATTTGAATTGGTAACAGGTGTCTTCAATTAAAGCCTATGCATTTTCCTTGAACTTGTATGTTCATCATCACTTTGTAGAATTTTATGCTGCCATGAATCATTTCTGCCAGATAAGACATCATAGCAAAATGTGGCAATGAAATTTTCAGATAGAAATATTTTGGGCTAATTAGTATTTTGCCTGAAACATAACAGAGGAGGAAGGAAATTTTGAGCACTTGGAGAGCTCTCTGTGAGCCCTGAACTCCTCAGGGTCCTGTGTAACCACACAGAATTACAATTAGATCTGAGACAGGTTTTAAGCAAAAAGTTAATGTGCACAGCTTAATTCTGTTTTGGAGAAGTCTTCCCTTACTGTCAGGTAAATATGATTAGTCCTTTAACATAACATTTTTGTACTAATACCATTGGTTTTTCATAAGAAAATTTTCATCTGACTTCAAAACTAGACTGAACTTCAAAATTAAGCCAAGAACATCCTGCATCACTCTATCATTGCTTGCACTATTGGCTTATATTGGTTAAAAATCTAGTCATTGTGCTTTTCCATTCCCTTTTGACCATCATGTCAGGGAACAGTACAACACGGGGATAGAAAGGATAGATCAGTTGGAATTTCTAATGCTTTCTATACTGTTAAAGTCAAACTGCACACCTGGCTATGGCATATATTTAGCTAGAATGTTAATGTATTTCACACTTCTTGTACCATGAGCTATACCAGTTCCTCTCTTATCATTAGCAGAAAAGCACACAGAAAAATTTAAATTTTGAGGCGTTTCCTCTCACCCCTTTGACCCTTTCCTTTTCCAACTGACTTGATATCAAGAACACATTTTGACTGTAGTGGGGATAAAAGTATGAGAGAACGAGACTGACACATGTGCGATTACTGTCTTCATATCGCTGCTGAAACTGAGAGTAGTCTCCAAAGAAATTTGCATCTAAAAACATGGAACTTGCTATACCAATGGAGCAGTTTGCATCTTGCAGCAGTAGCGGGGATTTTATATACCTGGACTAGCTTTGGCTTTTCTGATTTTAGAGTCAGTTCTTTAAAGACTATCACAGGGGGCGATTACAGAAGAAATTGCCTTACAGGTAATGTGCCAGTTTAAGTAGTCAAGAATATATTTTTAAAGTGTGAGGACAAAACAAAACAGTGGAAGATAAGATTGAAAGGAAAAAAAAACATGTAAAAAAGTATACATAAGGTTAAGGCTTTAAATTCTCAATTCATGGAACTCCACATGAATAATTCCCTGCAAGGAATTCCCTGCTATATCAGAATCTCATTAACTTTACTGGTCATTCTAATGCAGAGACATTAATGCATCTAGGTTTTTAATAAATCACGATATAATTGCATACAGAATAATAGGAAATAATCTTTTTTCTCAAGAAATTATTATGAATATAAAGGGAAAAGTATATACTTTTCAGGTGAACAGAATGATTTGTGGGATAAAAATGAGAACCAAAGCATTGGCTTTAATTACCTTTTTTAAAAATCACTTTGATTAGTCTTTGATCCATCAGATTATGGGGCAAAGCAGCTGGTAGCTTTGGTTTAAGGCATTATTCATTGATTGTAGGGATTTAAGCTGCACATGGGAAGGGTTCTGAGGTTCTTCTGTGAAGCAGATGTAGAAGAAGACAGAAGTGTAGTGTGGTAATACTACCTGCAAGGTAGGCTGAACAGTTATTAGAATCTGCTGATTTTAAAAACAGATGTTCAGAATTAAAAACTGTTTATACACATATATGGAAAAGTCGTCCCTAGCTCTATAGGATGCATCTTCCTATAGTTCACTGAAATTTTGAACAAGTACAGAAAAGAATGCTTTACATATTATTTCTGGCTTGACCTGAAAGATTAGAAAAGGGAATTATCTAATATTTTATGGGTGATTTCTGAGTCTGTTGAATAATTTAATTAATTTTCTTGAACTAAATATGTCCTGTGGACTCAATGCTTATGTTGTTTCCAAAATGCCAAGGAGAGAAGAAAAATTCTTCTCTTCAGTTCTAAAACAAACAAAAGAACAACAAACAAAAAGTTTAAAAGCCTTTAGCTCTTGTTTTTTTCTAGATTACTTAAATAAAGGTAATGAACATTTATTGAGTGTAACCATTAATATCACACAATATTGTTTCTATAATTGCTTTCTCTTATTTTTTCTGTTTTCTTTCAGAGATCATCTATAGCTGGGTATTTAATGAATTCCCATCTTTTGTGGCAGAAGATAGCAGACGCTTCATCTCTCAGGAGACAGGCAATCTCTACATCTCCAAGGTGCAAACATCTGATGTTGGCAGCTATATATGCCTGGTAAAAAACACAGTGACAAATGCCAGAGTTTTGAGTCCTCCTACACCTCTGACACTGAGAAATGATGGTAAGAAAGGCATTATTTCTGGGTACCGCACAGAAGAAATACTCTAGTTAATTTAAGAACCATGATTTTATTGTTTTTCAATATATGCATGCATTTACTGCAGCAATCAGCAAAGGAAATGTTCAAGGAGAGTTTCTTTTAAAACATCTAACAGTTATGAGAATATTTAGATCTCCGAAGGCTGAGGTGCAATCTGACACCTCCTGATGTATTTTGTTTAGAACAGTTACTCCTTCTTGCTATTCTGGTGCTCTGTCACTGACAGAAAGAAGCAAATCTCCTTTCTCAGTAACATTTGTTTCTTTAGGGCCGGGTTCAGTTGCCTCAATGCAAGTGACCACTGCCACACTGAGATACCCTCAGGCATCTGAGACACCCTCAGGCATCTGAGACATCCACAGGGGACTGGCAAATATCACATAGGGAATACAGACCAGCAGCAGGGTGCCAGGAGATACACATTCATGCATCTCAGATGACACAAGGCACACATGGTGAGACAACTGAACAGACGTGGTATTGCTTAAAACTTTACCTGTTGCTGTACTAAAGACCTGTTACACTTCCAGACTCCAGTTCAAAGCACTGATTAAGTACCACCAAGAACCTACAATAGCTTTGATTACAATGACGGTTACCCAGGTAGTTCTGACTTTCATCAAGGCATATAACTGCAGTACTTTTCTGTAAATAAGTACCTAAATCCTATTATTAAAAAGTGGCTTAAGATTTTTTCCCAAAAATTAAGAGAAAACACCTTTGAATAATATTTCATATGGAGCAGTATGACATTTCAATATAAATAATATGTAACTCTGATTCTGTTGGAATATCTGCCTACAGAGGCAACTGTGTTATGTGCTCTTTTGCAGGAAAAAGATTCATATTTATTACATTATTATTGCTTTTTTGTTTTGTTTTCTGTCAAAATAAAGTTATTTTTGAGAATAATAATTAATGATTCTATAAGTGCCTATATTTTCCTTTTTTCCAAGATGTTCCACATTTAATGATGCTTTCTAGTTCTTCAGAAATACATTTCAGCAATTCATCATATGTGAATCCATACTTACATAAGTCAGAGAGAGAGAGAGAGAGAAAGAGACTCTGAGGCTTTTGTCTTGCTTATAGCTTTTTCTAGAACTAAGACTAGTCCTGTGCTGTGGAAGCATTACAAAACCTGGACTTTTAAACACAGATGACTTAGTTTAACAGTAAGTAAAAATTATGTCCACAGATTAGAATGGAATTAAGTTAATGTTTATTCATCGTAACGAGTTGAAATTTCTGTCTGCACAACATGCAGCCTCTGCAGCAAAAAGCTGCATGTTTTACTGTATCATTCCTTATTTTCTTTTGCTGGTTTAGTACCTGTGCTAATTATTGAGTTTCAGGTGTTTAGTTTTACTGAATTAATGTAGCAGACCCGATCTTTTTATTATCAAACTTTAAAAATTAGAAAACCCAAACATTGACTGTCCTTTTAATCAGTTTGAATGCTGACAAAAAAGATAGCATTTTATTGTCATATTTATTAGTCATATCTTGCTCTATTGTTTCTCTATGACATTTCTTCACGCTTTTATCGGGTTCCAGTTTTGTGCAGAAATTCAACAGATATTAATTATCCATAGCGTACTAACAGTACATAGGCACACAATACAGTATAAGAAGTTGAGAGACTAAATAAGGATAAATGCAGCAGTCTACATCACTGAGCTAAGAAACAAAATCTGTGAAGGAAAACTGGACAGATTTTCTTAAATGTCAAGTGGGTAGTATATACCAGCCTCAAGCAAATTTGTGTTTCACAGCTGGCTGTCATACAACTGTAATAATCCAACCTTCTGAACTGTGCTGGAGTACTGGGGAGGCATTTGCACATAGATGAACTGCTCCTCAACAATCTCCCGATTCATTTTTTCACACGCATGAATTTCTACCAGGCTTCCATGCCTTAATTTTTATCTGTTGAGATTTCTGAAAAGCCCCTTTATTGTAATAGACTTCTTTAGTATTTCTTAGTAAATTGCTTGCTCTCCTGTATGACTGAGCAAGTTTCTCAGTGAAGAGACCCAGACTTTCTACCTAACCTTGCAGTCTCCATAAACGTACCTTGAAAAAATATTCAGGAAAATTCTGGTTGCAAAATCATATTTATTATTTAAGACATCTGCCTTGTTCTACCTCCTCCATAGAATGCAGTAATATGGGCCTTTAAAAAACTATCTGGGATCACAATTAAAATATTCGATTAATGGTGCAGTACTTTTTCTTTTTGATATAAATTACTTTAGGTTATATTGCCTTGTCTATTGACAAATATTAAAGGGCGATGACAGAATTTTAAAAATATATATACACTATACTCCAAAATATGGGATAATATAGCTGCTGAAAGGAGGTGCTCATTAGAGTTAAAGAAATTTAGAGTAATTTGTAGAGAAAAAGCTGAGGATGGACTCTAATAAGGAAGTGAGAAATTAAGAATGGCATTAAAACAAATATCGAAGTACCTGAAAATGTACTTGATACTATGTTGTTGAGTTCTGTTATATGATTTTGAATATGGCTTTTTAAGCTTTTTGATTATAAGATAAATTGAATCACTTTCAACTTTTCAAATATTCACTTAAGTTTAAAAATCATACAGCTTTCTGAGTTCTAATGGTTGGCATCACAACTGACATTATCCTGCTCAGTCAGCACATTTGTCAAACCACAGGAAGAGCTTGTGGTTTTAAACAGCTTTTATAAATGGCACTATATAAATAAAACAATTTATATAGTCTGTATTCTCTGGACATATATATCATTAACTTAAAAATATTCTACTTGATGTATTTATCATCATTCTCAGATTTTGATGTATAAATGGTGTCTGTACCCAGGGGACTGGACAGCTTGTGATGAAAAACACTCCTATTACAACATTGGTCTCTATTTATCTATGAGGAAGAAACAGAATAATATTAAGGCTTTTTGTCAAACTCCACAAGAATGTAGGAACTTCCTGGGCTTTTATTAATCTTTTATTTCTTTCATGATGTGTCTCAAAGGGGAACTTAGCTCCTTGATATGAAGCAAATTAAATAAAAACATCAAGAAATCCTTCAATGGATTCTGAATAAAATGAATACCTCATTTGTTCAGATGTCCTTGACAATCAGTCATTTCATACAATTCAATTTCACTTCAAGCTGGGTTATAAAAACACTCTAAAATTCTATCTGAGGAAATAAAAAAGTTTTAGCAGGAAAAAAAATTATGCATTATTTCATTAACTGCCTATATAATGCATTGGAAACTTTGAGGAATTATTTAATAACTGTTTACAAATAATAAACAGGGTTGTTAAAATGGATCTTTGCAGGCTTGGATGCTGATTGGGAGCAGTAAATTATCTTGACTAATAAAAACAACAGAAAGCCTGTTCAAATTTAGGAAAAAGAAACCTAGGGAGTATGAAACATTTGATGCTTGATAACATAAGGCAGTTATTTCAAGTTCACACATTTTCATTCCAGTTTTTCTTCCTTTTTATCTTTTTTATTTGAAAAGATGTTAACTTTAACATTATTACTGTACTGGAGAGAATTACGTAATTCTTCATTTTATCTCTGTGTAGATACTGTCTAGTGGCTTTGCTACAGTGAAATTTCCAGAAAAAAAAGAGAACCTGTACAATTTCAGACATCAGAGGATACTTTCTACTGTGTTCCATTAGAGCAAATTAGTTTATACCTCAACAGAAGTCGATGTATCTCACCAGACATATTCTCATGTAACTGAATGCAGACCTTGACCTTCAAATTTTTTTTCCATGTCATCATAGTTCTGTGAACTGAATCCTGTCTGTCCTAATTCTATTGTTTAATTCTGTGTGATTAATAGTCTCACATAATGATAGAACACATAGTTATCAAGGTATTAAGGATGTTATTTCTACATTTTCATGATGGAATCTGCTCTGCATGTGCTGATTCAGGTTTAACTCTGGGATATGTTGTTTGAACATCACTGGGTTATCTAAAGATCTCTTTCCCAACATTAAGAAAAGTTTGGAAGAAGTCATAATAATTTCCCCAATGGTGGAAATTAAGCAATAAAAAGGGCCAGTATAGGATAGTAAGGTAATAAATAATGGATACAGAGCAAAATCAACAGTTTCACAGACATTTCCATCCCTGAAAAATGCTGATAGTTGTTAATTAACTGATATTTAGCGTTAAAAAGATTTGCTTAAAGATTAACCCTACTGTTTATGATCTGTCAGTTTTCCCCTTCAGAAATGGACAGATTTTTTTTTCCTACTTGCATTACTAGTTTTGTCTTCTAATGTGTTTATTCCTATGGAGCTGAATTCTAGAAGACACAAAGCATACCTGGATTGTAAAGGGAGTTGAAAATACCTATCTAGCTGTGACTTAATCCTGCCAGGTTTTCTGGAGTTTCCAACCTTGTAGGCTGCCTCTTTCGTGTGGGTTATATTGCAAGATCATTAACTTACATTTTTAAGTGTCCAGTCACATCTCATATTTGAATTGTGCAAGTCCATAAAAACTATGCAAGACTTGGTGGAAACTGTGGGAAATCCTCCTAATGCTCCAGGACAGAACTCAAACCTGAAATACTCCTACTTTGATTTTTTTCAAGCAGAGCCAAACTGTCTGGGCAAAATCAAGCTTGATCTCTAGCAGTATGCAAAGACCAATAGCACTGACAGAGACATCAGGGTACAGGAGGTCTGCTCCAGGGTACGGCTAATAAAACGGCAATGTCCCTGGACAGCCATTACTCCTGTAGTAAACATGTTGTTTCTCCCCTGAAATTGTAGTGAGGTATTTTAATTATGGGTCCTTATGAAACTGAAAATAAGCAATCTCTGCTTTTCTCTAACACAAATACATCCTTCATGGGTTACAAGTATCTTGAAGAAACACTTTTTGTCTGTTTTGTTCTGGCTCTTGTGCCTAGATCCCACTGCTACGTTGACAAAAATCATAGGATGAAAGTCAGGATTAAAGAAAGCCAGTATAATCTTGTTTTAATTAAAAAATAAATTAAGGACATATATATAATAAGACAGGGGTGTGGGTTTGCTTTCTGTTTTCCCCCCAAAATAGTAGTGTTTCTTTCCATTTAGAAAATGTTACAGTCAGCACCAGTGGTCCTTCCACCTAAAATTCTCAGTGAACATCTATAAGTAGGCAGGAAGTTTTATGGAGGGCTCCTATACAATAACCCTTTACAGAGTGTTTTATAGTGATTGTAGCATGGCTCAAGTGAACTATCAAACAGCACACAAAAGTTCAAAGACAGTATTTGTAAAAGGTATAGCCTAAAAAAGTATAGAGAAAACATCCTGGGATGGTCTTTTAACAATATAAAAGGGTTGAACCCTTTATAAAGGGGAGTATTTCAGGAGGAAAACTGGGAAAGGTTTGGAAAAGATTAGGTTCCAGGATTCAATGTAGAACAAGAACTCTTACACTGTGAAACAGTTTGCTTTGAGTTTAGTTTGCTTTGAGCTCTGTTAAGATAACCTCTTTCAAGGAGTTTTAATTGCTAAGTTTTCCCACTCACTTATAGAAACACTATCTGCTGGAAACGAAGTTGTTGCTTTTTTTAATTAGCTAAAGCAATTTAAGATTCTAGCCATGTATCATCTTGCACATCTTCTGCACTCATGTTTTCTTGTTTTGCTTCTCCTCCTGATTTATGAAACTAATACACAAAGGAAAGGGTTAACTGATCCATATAGAGTGTATACAAAGCATAAAATAAATGAACTGGAGAAAAAATGTTCCTCTAAATTCAACTCAGGATTAGGAATGCTGTTGCATCAAACTGTAGCTATTAAGATTTGAGACAGAAGTATGTTGGTAATATTTTAATTACCGGTGATTAAATTAAATTTTGTGCAAATTGATAATGAAAATAGCGTTTATAGTTGTGAATGGTTTCAAATTATTAAGAATGGTCATACCTAATGTTATGTATCTTACTGTCTCAGGGTCTTAGATATAAATTCACAAGTGACTGCTTGCTTTGCAATCATGGGGTATGGCATAATGTTCAAATAAGAATGACTTGTCAATTTGGTGTTCTTGTCAACATACATAGTGAAAAAAATTGATTGTCAACAGCAGGATTTTTGTTTGAGGTTAGGACTGCAGTAAGTTTATAACAAGGATGATTTGTTGCTGTTGGGTCTAAAATGATGGGT
Organism: Theristicus caerulescens; assembly: GCA_020745775.1. Lineage (NCBI taxonomy): Eukaryota > Metazoa > Chordata > Aves > Pelecaniformes > Threskiornithidae > Theristicus > Theristicus caerulescens. The sequence continues at coordinate 118,645,793 of CM036559.1, read as the reverse complement.
GTTTCAATAGCTGTTGCTAATGGACGAGAAATGTTAGTGTTAGTTTGATCTTTCTTATTGAGGAAATAATAGGTACTTGTACTTGCATGGTTATATGAGGAGTCTCAACTAAAAAAAATTTCCCATTTAGGAAGCTCTTTCCAGTTAATTAGATAACAATGAATATTACAGCAAAACTACTTTGTGTCCAAATGAAAAATTCCTGTCTGGACACTGCAACAATTTTGACACTTTTAGTACCTTACTGGAAAGGGGATATTTTGTTTTCATCTTGTAAAAGAACAGTGCAGGTTGCAAGAAAAATGGAGCTTAAGGTCATATTTGAAGTACAAACAATTATGCCACTTACTATAGGAGAAATGAGGTTCTTTGAGAACTGTGAACATGCCATCAGGAAAATAATTAGAAACCCCGTGAAAATTAGATCCTCTTCCTAATCATTTAGATTAAATAATATTTCCAGGTTTCTGAATAGCTTTTGTGAGCCTGACCTGGCTGAACAGAAGGAAATTGGAAAGGAGGAACAATAAACATTGGCCAGCAATGCCTAAAAGAAATCTGCCACAGATTTCTTCTGCCAAGTTCAGCACAATCTCCTAATGGAACAAAAAAAGTAATGGTAGTTTTTTTGGCTTTTTGTTGACTCATATTCTTGGGCCTCTCAAGCAAGATGGCATGTTGTCTAGCGTTGTGGAGTCCTGATTTTTCTTGATGTGTGTGGCTGCTCAGAAAAATTACCTATATACATAGTCAGTGAAAATATTCAGGTTATCATGTTTCCATACAACTATATATGCACAAATCTTCATACTGGAATGTTGTATACATGCCATTCAGATGCCCTCACTCATCTCTGAATGTCCAAAGGGTGAAGTTTGGTTTCATTCAATGCCAGATGTGCTGGGTTTAACAGAAGAGCTTAGATGCTAAATTACATATATGTGAGAAATTTGGTGGATTGAAGTCTAGGTTATGACTCAGTAAAGACTTCTCTACACAGAGAGAGACAGCAGTCTTGGTCATACTTACTGTTTGATGTTTTCAAACACAGGTAAACAGAGATCTCTGCAGCCCAAACTGTAGACTAGAAATTTTGGCCTCTCATTTGAAGAACTAGAGAAAATACCACTGCTCCCCTCATTGCTTATTCTGAGCTTACCTCATTGTTTTTGTGTCCTTAGAGTTTGTCCCCAGTTCCCCTTACTTCAGTCATAACACACCCACTTACAATTGAAAATGAAGTGCTTTTAGTTGCATTTACTGTTTAAGAGAGGTAGAAAGCTTTCGTGTATGTATGACATACACACACAATATTTATTAGTTATAAATAACTAATTTTAAAAATATTTCAATATAGGAATACTATTTCTAGAAAGGGTTTTCTAGACAGGATTCAGAGAGTAATGCTGGACTAGTGAAATGGAGTATTATATAAAGATTAATTTTAAAGTGGGAAGAGGAAAGTTTTGTTTAAGTTTTAGTTAAACAATTTGTTTTGGTTAAATATGATCTCCTTCTACATTTATACCTCCATAATTAGAAATACATGAACATCTTATCCCCTAGTTATAAACTAAAGAAGAGTTTGTTCCCTTCTTGTGCTTTATTCATGAAGATACTTTTTCCCAGAAACTGAATTACTAAATTTTCATTGTTATTAGGATAGATTCTAGTAAAGACTTCTTTCCATCCAGTGATATGTGATAGGATTTGCTTGCTGAGTAACATATGAAAACATTTTTGGTACTTTAGTGTTCAGTGCATTGCAGAATCCAATTTCACATGAGCATTTTTAGGGCTTCTCAAAGGATAAATTTATGGCTTAAAACTTGGCTAAGAGATCTCTAAGTGGAAGGAATGTTGTGGACAGTTATAAAAAAAAACATTCCCACAGTAAATTTTTAGAGACTTACAGCAGGTGCTGGTCCTTCCATTTAGAATAAGATTAATGGCAGGTAAGTCAATAAATTCTTTCCAATGCACTGAAAATTTCTGCTGCAGTCAGGATGTAATGGGGGGCTTCATCGTTATATTTGAATTAACTTGGTTTGTGCTGTGAATTTACTGTCATTGTAAATGTGTGTATTCAGGGCTCTCTCTTCCACATAAATATCTGGGGACATTTAATGGTGCAGGTCTTCAGGGAAAATGCTGAATATTCATTTGTCACAAAAAGACCCACATGATAGACAACCACATCACAGATTGCATCACAGATTATTGATAGGAGAAGAAATTATACATGAACATTCCTGCCATAGTTTTGCAGTCAAAATTCTCTTGGATTTGGATACTTATTCACACAACAGATCATAATTACAGTGTGGTAGGAAATTCAATTTGTGATCTATAAAATTATTAAAAATTTCTTATGCAACAGGACAAGTTCGTCACTCCTCAGGAGGTTTCCCAGAAATTGAGAGGAACATCCAAACCAACAAGAATCGCCCATTATTTTGTGATTAGAGCACTATCCAGGCTGTAAGAGAAAGGGATTAACATTCCTACACCATCTGATTAAGATCAGGGACTCCACCCAAAGCCCTCAGGCAAACACTCTTAATCACTGAACTATGGGGGTTGTATCTTTTGCTAATAAAATAATGGCAAGTATAAATCTGTGCCTAATCTTTCTCCTGAGTACAGGAAATCTTTGGCTTATATTTTCTTTCTAGCACTCTGATGATGTTTAGCCAGGAATCTTATATTCTTTTCTAGCTACTGTCTTAAAAGTTATCAGCCACTTATTCAAATATTCCCTGTAACCTGTTCCATTCAAAATTGGTTTCTGAAGTAAGTTAAAGACCTATTACTTAAACAGTTTGAAACAAACCCAAATCATTTTAGCTGAAAGGGCTTAAGGAGCCATCATGGAAGCTTATGTTCTGGGAGATTCAAGAGGGTAGTTAATATCTGGAAGACTGATGGAACAGAAGCATTAGCCTCTACACAGCTGAAGTAAGATGATGTGTCATGATTTCTCAGCAGTCTGATTTTTTTTTTCCCCATGAAGGCAAAAAGTCTTTTTGTGTGGATACAGTCGTCGACTCACAATTTTTCTACACTCTTCATTTGAGGTTGTAAAAGTCATGGAGTGGCAGGCTAAATGAAGAGGTAGAACAGTCATTTCCAAAGTGATAATGACTGATATCTTGTCTGTAGCTCTTTTAGTTGTGCTTAGCTGAAAGGACTGACAATCAGAAACTGATCTTGCTACTTTATTCCATTCTCCATTTCCATTAAATGGCCCACAGGGGATAATGTAAACAGTTTTAGCTGTAGTAATATCTGTAAATGTTTGAAATTCTATTACTACATCTATTCCTGTGGTATGTGAGCACCTCACAATCAGTGTTTATCACATTATTGTGATTTAGTGATTTAATGTGATTTAGTCATCTCTATTTTTTGATGGAAAACTAAAATGCAGTCAACAGTGTAGCTAAGGGTTCATAGGACACTTTAGGTAGCAGAGATTTGAACTCAAGTCACAGATTTGCAGCCAAGTCAGAGGAACAACTTGTTAAATGAAACCACTTATTAAAATTAAACCTGATTTTATGAAGATTTTTCCTTACCTGAGTTGGAGACTATGTAATAATTGCTCTGTGATAATTGCATTGTTGTAAAAACATACCTGAAGGAGGGAATACGGAAATCATCTCCTTATAAATATTGAGCTCCATTTCTGTCCGTGTGACTAACAAGCCGTTAATTCTAACAAGGTCAAGCTGTGCTTAGTCCTGGGATATGTTTAGTCATTTGAATCAGTGCCTTTTTGGTAATCAGAGATATAACAGAAGGGTTATTAATATTCCGTCTCAGTTCAACTTCACCCAGCCAGAGAAGACCCTGGCTGGAAAGAAATGTGGAGAGCTCTACTTCTCATACACACTGAAAGGGCAGAGACCCAGAAACTGGGAAAGGTAAGGTGGGATGACTTGTTTCAGAATAAAGCCCAGGGGTAAGATTTACTTAAACAAACAGGAAAGTTTGTCTTTTAACCCCCTTTTTAATGCCAGACTGCATTTCAAGATCTGGTAAGTCAGAATTGTTTTGAAGCAGTGTGTTTCATACCAATCACAAATTCAGCACTTTCATACCCAGATCTGAAGTCAGCTGAAAGACACAGCTTGTGATGTAGGGAGTGTAGTAAACTAACTAATTAGCTGAAGGAAGACTGAATCATGGGGGTCATCTCTGGGAAGGTAAAAGATTCTCCAAAAGGAGGTGTTTTCATGGGAAGGCAGAGCATGGGAGCATTGAGAACAGCTCCCTGTTCCTCTATAATGCTCAGACCACATGTGCTCTGTGATTTGTTAGCTGCTTGAAAATCGTATATTATGTTTTTATTCTGTGCTGATCAATTTTATTTATTGTTATATTTCATGTTTGATAACTGGAAATAAAAAATGACTGAGAGAATTTTTTATGGCCTTAACCAAACCTCTGAAAGAGAGTAATGTATATAAGTCTGAGAGAGATTGATTCTAATGCAGATAACTCAAGGCCTCGATATTTCTTAAAAGTTCAGGTTCCTTTTAGCACCTGATGCAAATGAACACAAATCTTGATGAAAATGCAGATGGTTGTTGGTTTATCATTACTGACTCATAGTGACCAAAACAGAAACCAGGAAAGATAAAGAGCCTGGAGGTACAATAGCCATAGCAAAGCAATTATAGTGTAACATGGGAAGGTAAGGCCTTGATAATTCCCTTGATGTCTATGCAACTGTAATGGCCTCTTTGGTCTCAAAGATCATAAATAATAAAGATGAAAAATATCCCTTTGCAATAATAGACTTTTGTTTCCTAATTTTCATAGGGACACCTAGCAATTGCTCATAATTTTTCTACGTTTTTCTGCCAGTTGCTGCAGGCATTTTGCTTGCTAGTGTAACAATAACTCAGAAGAACAGGACATGGTACAAAGCATTAGTAGACCAGCATTTCATTAGGAATATGAAATGACAGCATGACTCGCAAAGAGCATTCAATACCTGTGCAGATTGCACCTACTAAAGGGAGTTAATGTAAGTTAAAAACATAAAATGTGAAAGGTAATATTGTCCCTCAGATGTGTTCATAATTACTGCATTATTTTAAAGGCAAGAATAATTTAATCTTATTTTAAGTTGCATTTTTTCAGGGCTAAAAAAGGCAAATATTTAATAGTACATGACTACTCAACACTGATTTTCAGGAACAAAGTCTTACACAAAAGTAAAAAAAAAAACCAACCCTTTTTTAAATTCATTGAATCACAAAACCTGTCAGCAAGTATGCACAGTCAACGGAAGCCAGAGATTTAAAAGGAACACCTCAGGAGTATAGGCTGCATCATAAAACTTAAATGAACTATTTTCAGTAGTGTTCACTGCAAGGGAACTTAGGGAGGATCCCCTATCGAGACTGAAGTTCTTGTAATTGATGTTTCAATAGAAGAAATTTTAGAATAAATATGGGCATTACAAACACTAACAAATCCCCAAGGCTAAACTCATATAAGGAAGGAAGCGGGGTGTACCATTTTCCTTTACCGGGCCTCAGGCCTAGAAGGAGTGCAGGTAGATGTAGTGCTTAGGGACATGGTTTAGTGGTGGACTTGGCAGCGCTAGGTTAATGATTGGACCTGATGATCTTAAAGGTCTTTTCCAATCTAAATGATCCTATGATTCTATGAAAAAGTGCTTTTTTAAAAAAAGAGACTCCTAGGAACATCTGAGGATCTACAGACCAGTAAGTCTGACTTCTGTGTCAAACGTTTTGATAGAAAATACATAGAAAAGTACAATTAGTAAAATTGTGTTTATCACATTACCATATAGTAATCTTACCATACAGTCATATACCATGAACACAGCTTTTAAAGAGGGAAGTCATGCTTCAATCTGCATACAGCCTTCCTGAAGAGTCTGAGAGAATATGAATAGGAATGGTCAAGGTAACACCGTGTACTTTCATTTCAAATAGCTCTTGACAGGGTCATTCATTACAGGCTGTCAAAGAAATGAAATTCTCAAAGGTGTTGAAGGACAGCCCCATTTTGGATTAGCAACAGATAAATCCACCTTTTGTAGGAGTATCTGATCAGTTTGGAGGACTGAGAGATTGTCAGTGAAGGCACAGAATACTTTTATGGGACTTCACCATTCAACACATAAACCATCTGGAAAGGAAATGAACACGGAGGTAGAAAAGCTTGTTGATATAAAAATTATTAAGGATTGTTAAAATTAAACCTAACTGTGAAGAGCTGCAAAAAGATATTGTGATAACAGAGTGGATAGGTGATAAATAATGTCACCCGGTACAAATTTACATAATACCTAAACCTAAAAATACAATACCTATATTAGATATTATCAGTAAAGAGATTAGGGTGCCATTGTGGATGAACATCAGCTCAAGTGCAAAAAGGCAGATGGAACTGAATTGTGGGGAAAGCAATAGGAACAAACAAAACAAACAAAAAAACAAGCAAAAAAAACTGTGATGATAGAAAGATCTACAGCTTCAATATTGCTATGCGGTTCTCATCTTCCCATCTCAAAATGATAGAATGGAATTTGAAACTCTGCAACATGGGCACTAGGAATGATAGCAAGTTTATTAAAGATTCACTGTAAGGATGGATTAATAGTCCGGGATTTTTCAGTCTGTAAATGACAGCTAAAAGGGGATATGACAGATAACTTATAAAGTCATGAATGACTCAACTCAGATGAACCAGAAACTGGTATTCATAATCACAAAAAAAAATCCAGAAAACAGTAAAACAAGTCACAAGGAGTGTAATTAAATTATGAAATTTATTGACATAGTACAAGCCAGTGGGAATATATTTTTTATGACAGATTAGACTAGGAATGACTTGAGTCTAGGCTAGGGAAAATTTTGACTACAATTTGGTTGATGCCCTGACTTTATTTTAGTACCCAGGACACAAAGGTTAATATCTCTTTTTCTAGAAAAAAAAAAGCTTTAATGACAGAACTGGTTCAAAATTTCCCTTTTCATACAAGGGGCAGCATTTCTCCACAAGTTCATAAAACAATGTCGAAACATTGATTTAGTCACATTTTTGAGGAAAAATGGGTCACTATTGCTAGTACATGTAATACTTGCATGATTATGTTTTTTAAAAAGAAATCTACTGCTACTTATAAAGCCACATTATTTATGGAATTATGTTGTTTGAATTAAAAGCATTTTGTGTTTTCTACTTCTGTTATTTGATTCACATATCAGACACATTTAGATTTTCTAACTAAACTTAAGCCCCTAAACACATGTTTAAATGCATATGTGTTTAGACTTCCTCCCAGAACCAAGCTGCAGGAGCCAGTGGCACAACAGGAGGAAGAGAGCACAGCCCCACTGGAAACTCCTGAGTCCCATGAGGAACATTTGAAGGGCATTTCAGCCTTATATATTATTTTTTGCTCTAATGGGTTGTGGCTTGTTTTTCTGTCTATCTCTGCCAGCTATTCTTCTCTCAGCTGCAAATCTCATATTCCCCTACTTCCATGTTCCTCCTTATGCTCCTTTCTTTTTCTTGCATAAAATATCCCTTCTTTTTTGTCCTCTCTTGTTCCTGTTTACTTGCTCTAGAATTCATTGGAGACTCTTGACTGATTTTTATAGACTTAAACTAGACTTGTCTTGTTGCTACTGTGTCCACAAGTCAGATTTTATTTAGTTTTCCCCATCTAAAAATCTGAACAATTCTTACTTTGTTTAATATAGCTTTTAGTTCCTGAGTATCGCTTACCCCAGTAACCAATTTTCTGTCGAACCGAACACAGCTGTTAGAGTCATATTCTTCTCCTGTCATTCTGATTATGACATTTTCTCTGTCGCATCAAATACAAACCTCTCACCTTGCCTTATAAAATCTGTCTCCCTTCCCTGCTCCTTTCTCATTTCCTAAACTCTTGTGATTCTCCAAAGCTGTCAGTCACTCCACAGCAAATTCCAGATAACTCTATTGATTTCAGTGTTTATATTTTTCACATTCCTGAATGTTTTTCTCATTCTATCTTACAGTACTAAGCATGTTGTCCTGATAAAATTAATCATCTCCCAAATTAAAAGGGTCACTGAAAATGAAATAACTGAACTTTGTATGCGTCTGCATATCTCTGTATCTGTGTACACAAATGTTCTTACATCATTTGAGGGTTTTTTTGCTCAGCTTAGAAGGTCCTCAGTTGAACACAACATGATATGTTGACTTATTTGTCATAATGGTCACTGCACTGGTAAACGAAACTTTGGTCTATGAAAATTCTCACCCTTCTAAAATTGATTGACTGCTTTAATCTTTCGAAATGTAAACATTAACCCATGGTTGAGAAAATAAATCCTTTTTCTTAAGCTCACTGTTGTGCTGCTGGTAACCCTGAAGAGCATTTTAGAATATGTAGTGGACCTAAGCACAGCATATCAGATCAAACAAGGCTATCTCCATCAATTACTAGCTTTACTGCTGGGCAGGTTCAAACAGCAAGGCACAGGATTTTTCTGTGATAATCTCAACAAATGGAAGACTGATGATGTTTCATATTTCAAACATTCCTTATTTTCCAGGTGTGATGGGGGAATATGAACCAAAAATTGAAGTCCATTTTCCTTACACAGTTACAGCTGCAAGGGGAAGTACTGTTAAGATGGAGTGTTTTGCACTTGGCAAGTAAGTACAGATTCTTTGATAATTAGACATCATTGTTTATTAAGATGTGACATGCTTAATTTGTGGTTTCATTATATTGCTGGATTTCATTTTCACAGACAGTCCTTACTGCGCACTCAAAATAACCAATTGACTAAGTAGCCAATTATGAACTCCCTGCCCAGCTATTTCTGTGGACAGTAATTCATTCAAGTTAAAAGACTCTCTGTCAAAATGAAAAGTAATGTTCTTGTAAACAAAAAGAGGAAAGTTTTTTATTGAAAATCTTACCAGACTCACCCATTTATTCACTGTGATACTATAAATCAGTAAATTAGAGTTTATTCTGCCAAAACATAATAGTTGGAGAATAAACAAGATTAGTAGCTTTTTTTTTTCCAAAAAAATGCATAGTTTATATATGAAGCTAAGAGGACAATGTTCTAAACACGTCCTAACACACTTTGTGGCAGTGCCAATTCTCTAGTTTCTACCTGACCTAATAGCACTACTAGAGAACAGGTGTTTAGTATTCATGTCAAGGGGGTTTCTATATGTTTATTGATAAATGACTTTAGGGAGAGAAAGGCTTTAGAAATACCTCTTTGCTATTCCATACAAATTAAAAAAGATGTGAAATTACTTCTATGCACTATTCAGATTACAGAATATAAGATGAAATTGATAACATTTCAATTTTATTGTGGCAGTTACTGTTATTATTGTTTCCAAAAATAAGGGTGGCAAGGGTAGTATACAGTCAGACAGAACTAAGAAGCAATTCTAGTACTTCAAAGAAATTCTTTCTTCTGTACATGTATGTAGCCAAAACCAGGTGTTCCATCAGTGATTTTTCGCTAGAGACATATAAACAAATATAAAGGGTAGTTTTTTTTCAAAAATATCCCATCAAATTCGAGGCGGGGGGGGTGGGGGTGTTGGGTGTTGAAAGAAATCTCACTGTATTGAATTATTTTCAGTTCCTTTTTATAGTGGTGGTCCTTTTGGACATCTCCCCTCACCCCCCCCAAAGTCACGCTGCTCAATATCAGTATGCATCCTGCTTGGTTTTCTAGTTCATAGCTTATCAAGGCACATACAGGTTCCTTACAGCCTGGCTTTGATTAAGAAATAGTGGAAGGATTTGTCTTTGTAACTCCTGTGGAGGAACTTCACAAATCAATTAGTCTGAAGCATACCATATCTTCCATACCAATTCTTCTTACTTATTTACTTAAGTGGGAACAAAACATAAGAGGAAAGGAGTTTTAAGACAATAGTCTATTTTGCTGAGGATCACCACTCCAGCTTGCTCGACAAGTCTGGTTTTCCAGAGCAACCTTTCAAAGCCTGTCTCTACTACCTGAGAGGGCTTTTAAAATGTTTTTATAGTAATTTTGACCTTCATGTGTCACTGGTCACTGGATTTTTTTTCTCAGATTTTTCTCTTAACAGTTCCTATTTACTGGATGGATGAGATATGTCTTAAACTTTCTTCCCTTCTTGCCTGTTTTTCCTGTTTGACCAACATCCAGATACTCTCACTGAGCAGGTCAGCAGAAAGTATTCATAAATAATTACAGAGAAATCCTGACAAAATATTTTAATTATATCTACTTAGGCCCAGTGAAGTTGAAGGAGAGACAGGACATAGCTAAACCCGTCCAAACAATATGTGGGAGACCATAGCCCATATACAGGGAGCCATTAGACAATGACAGCAGCTTTTGCAAATCCATTTCCAACATAAATATAAGCAGTAGTTTAGAAAGCAAACGTGAGGGAAGAACTTCTGTAGGGTAAAACACAAGTCTTATGTTTTATACAGTAGAGATAAGGAAAGAGGTACATGAGAGAGGACAGAAAAGCAATAAATGGAGAGATTGTCTGAAATGCTGAAATATATGAAGAAAAGAGCTGTTCTGCAGAGGCTAGTGGCTCCAGGCTCTCTCCTGTCAGCAACACTAACCAATTTTCTGCCAGGTCAATAGTGGGCAACAAGGCCCTTTTAGATGCTTGGCTATGGCTGAAGCAGTAACCAACATGTTAGTTTCTGTTTTCTTCATTTTGCTGGAATTAAATTGCAGTTGCTGACAGATTACAAGTCAACTGTCACTTTCTGGTGAAGAGGAGGTATGTCGCATGTTGTCCTTCACAACCATCACTGACAGGCAAGAAATGCAGCTGCTGATACCTTCCATCATCAGCACCCTGAGGTTTAGTCAGGGTCTCAAATCCTCTCAAAAAGAGTCAGTCGCTACTCAAACAGCCACATAAGGAAAGTGAAGGTTGACAGGAAAGGTTTCAATTAGCTTATTTCCACATTCATATTTGGTGTTAACCTTTAATAAACAAAAAAACAAAAACCACCTGAACCATCAAGGAATTTAAGGTGATCTAATAAGTTAACCCCATTAGCTGCTATTGTAATGGGCAGCTATTTTTACCATGCACATTCCTTATCTTCTTTTTGCAGCCATTAATGCACAATCAAATCAGCTGAGTTGAAATTGCTTTCAACCTGATATGGTAATAATTACATGAATGATATTTCAGGCCTCGTTTGAAACCTGGAGGCTGAGGTGGGAGTTAGAAATGCATCAGATTTCCTATTCATTTTCATCGTTTTCATTTTTTGTCCCCTTCTCTTATTCCTGATAGCTTATAAGGATCCTTTCTTGTTACACTGCCATGACTCCCCTTTACCAAACTGAATCACACCTAATTTGTTCCTTCTTTATTTAGCATTTTGAGATTTGGCATTTTGAATTCTTTTTGTAAATAACACAGAAGTTATTTGGTCTCATAACCACCGTGCTGCTGTTTTTCTCATGCCTTAATTTAGCTGTCTGAAACCCTCGCTCTTCTCTCTCCACTGTAACTGTGAGAAAGACAGACGTTCCAGCGAGATTTCCTGAAGTAGGCATTTGGCAAATATTCCAGAAAGAGCTTAGTCTTTAGTTACAGATTAATGATTTATTAATAGTGTTTATTTAGAACTGCCAGTCACTATGGCTGAAGGAATTAAATAAATTGGAGCTGTGCAGCTTTTGTCTCCAAACTAAAATCAAATGTCTTAATTGCTTGACAGACAGAAATTCTCTGAGAAGGATTTTATTCTGACCCAAGCAATATGTAGCTGGTCCAGTTACAAGTGAAAATATTATGTTATTGATGCCACTTATAAATAGACTTTGTTGTCACTAAAGAATTCAAAATAATACAGGAGTGAAATACCTCAAAATGATGTTATTTGTATTAGATAATGCTGCTTATACTGAGAGTCAGTTATTGGCTAAGAAATCACTGCATATATCCATGATTTACTGCTGAGGTATAACAGAAGACATGACAGAGGAGTCAAATAAAATTTACTGTATTATATATCAGAGTGTGCATTTTGCAATTAGTGGTGTTTTGTGATTTGTGTTGGATGTTTATGCTGGCCCACTTTTGTTGAAATGTTGTCTTTATAGCCATATTCACTGTCACATCCACACAACTACTTGTGATTTGATTACATCTATGTTTCATATATATCTGTATATATAGCATACAGGTATATTTTTCTGTCACCCATTTAATTATGTAATTTTTATTAGGAACACTTGAATTTTTGGTTGTTTCCTAACAAGACAGAGGATCATATTTTTTAAAAAAAGAATAATTAAAAAAACCCACTGGCAATAACAAAGTATTTGCATCTTCTATTTTTTGAACTTTTCATAGGAACAGAACTACATCTCTTTCATTTACATAATTGCTGGATCCTGATTAAGACTTAAATGAAGCTTTATTAAAATAATAAAATAATAATTACAAAAAGGAAAAAATCTCTTTTAAAACTTACTGAATGGAAGAATTCAAAACATCTACATTAAAAAAAAAAATCTAACCAGCAATACATTAATATTTGCTTTTGAGTAACACAATAACACAATGTCAGAACTTAAGTATATTATGTAAATCAGGAAGACAGATCATCATCTTGTTCTTTGGGTAGGTTCTGGTGAAGAAGCCATGATTTTCCCAGCTGACACTCTTGCACAGATCACAGCATTCTAGGCTTTTACTGCTCCAGAAATGTAATTTCTCAGGCATTGCCTTCTGTCACAGCAGGTTGCCATTTGCATTTTCTCTCAACTATTACTGACTTTGCTTCCAAGAACACCTGGAGGCAACTGGTTAATTCTTTCATTTCTTTTTTCATATTCTTTATTAAAAGGAAGAATTCTCATGTCTTCATTTAGCTCCCCATTAAAAAGATGTGAAAGTAATAGTGCTGATAGGTAAAAGGACTTTACGTTCTGTCCCCACCATGTGATATATTCAGTAATGAAGCACTTCCAGTGACTGCCATCCAAGCATTCTCTAACACTTTGTGAATTTGGAGTATAATTATCTCATAAGTGATTTTAATATTATTATTTTAACATGGGACTTGAAAGCAGGCACAGATGGAAATATATGGGTTTTTTAAAAGCCTCAAAATGAACAAGTTTTCATCGTTTGAACAATGATATAGAACTGGTGTGTTCAAGTTCGCATGAAAAGCTGTAAGTTACAACCCTCCTCAATGAGCACAGACCCTTGCCGTCAGAGGACAGCAAGAGAAAGGAAGTGTCAGAAATATGTCACTGTTTTTTTTCCTTTTTTTTCCCCTGTTTTTTTCTGGTATATAACTCTAGGTTGATTTATTTTTTCCCTTTCAAATAATTCTTTTACACCCACTCTTTCACACAGATTTTTTAATGTGAAATTGTGTGTAATGCACACACCCTACCTGACCCTCACACTTCAGCCTTTTCCTCACTGCATTTTTGGTCGTGCATCACACCATACAGCAGCTTCTATTTTATTCTCCATATAAACCTCATACTTCATTGGTTTTCTGGCTCCAGCCAGGAAAAAAAATACAGTTTGTAGTATGATAGTGCCAACAGCCAATTTTGAGTGAGAAATCATATTTTATTTCTCATTAGAACAAATTAGAGGATGTGGGTTATTGCTGTACTTGTAGGTTACCAAAGTTTTCAATCTTTGCTTTTAAAATAGAATCCCTGGGCCACGTAGACTGCCAAAAGCATTGTTTTGCTAAAAAAAAAATAAGTTTTATGCATCCTTTTTGTACTATGGTTATTTTTTAACCACATAGATCAACACATAGAGATTTTAATCAAAAGAATCAATAGAGAACAGTGCTGACAGACAATTTTTCTTACAACCCATATGCTTGTTTTTCCGTATTTTTGAAAGACTCTTTTATGCTTGTGCTATTTCTGTATGATAGTAACTTTTACACAGTATATCAATATTCTTTCTAAATGCTAGCTTACTTCACTCTAGTAATGTCAAGACTGTTTTTATTGTGAAATATTCTTAGTTAAAGATAAAAATAAAATATGGATATTGACTTCCTTTTATTACTGAATTATGATGAGGCTGTTATGATAGAAGCATTGTTCATGCTGTTATATTTAATGTTGCTTTAATAATTCTATTGTAAACTTTGTTTTGAAGAGATTTATAGCTCAGTCATAAACATTCATCCCATTTGTAATATGGCTTGCAAGAACTCAGCTGACAATCCATTTTTAAATCTTGCTTTCTAAAAGAAATAAAATTAAATAAAAATAAGGCAAAGTTACATATATTTAAGTCACACAAGTGAATGAAATTTAGTGACTTGTAATCTAGGAAATGTACTAAAATGTTCTCTTGAAACAATGAACTTTGAAACTTCTGATTAATAAACATCTCAAAGTTTTAAATCTATGGAATATAGGATTTTATTTTATCTCATTGACCTGATTTTTTTTTAACAGGCTTTTCTAATTGTTCTTCAAACTTTTATTAAAAATGCTATTATTTATTTTATGTCAGTATTTTCATTGCAGACTATGTACATGTAGAGAAAGCTTACTGAAGGTTTTTTAATATGCAGAAATAAAAGCAAAAAGTGTTTGGATAAGTGAATATGATATCTAAGCAAAGATCAGGGTGGCGATACAAAAAATCTTTATGATCCAGTGAAGGGCATTTGACTGTAACTGTGGAGAATTGCATGAAGTGTCTGAAGAGTTATTTTTCCTGGTGTCATCAAGACAATGACATAGGGTAATGGCTATAAAGAAGGCTTCTAGATATTGCAAATCTTTTTGCAGGTGTAATACACTTTGCAAGCCCACATATTAAAAAGATATTTCTGTGAGGTCTGGCAAACAATGTACTAAGGAAGAGGGTAATTTCAGAAAAGAAGGAAGGTTAAAGACACCAAAGAAGTGCATCTTTGGTCAAAGGTTTTATAGTACCTGATTCTTTTCTTCTCTTCTTCTGAACTCCAGCTATACGTAATTTTTGCCAGGAATGCAAAATTCACAAACAGTAATCCTATAATGAGTCACAGATCCAGGTTGCACACTTCTCTAACACATGCAGTTATCCATCTGGTCCCTCAACGTAGGTGAATAGAAGTTTCCAGCATTGCACCATATTGTTTCTTAACTGCAAAGGACAAAACTTAACCCTCTCTACTCTTCAGATCTGTAAAATATGGCTTTTCTTTTCAGACCACCAGTTAAAGCTACATCACAGGTCTTCCATATCTTTTTCCCTGACTTGCATCCTTTTGTTGGCTGATCTTGGAAAATCCAATATTACCTATGTTATACTGGTCCAGAATGTTTCAGAACTGGTATTCGTGTGTTGGCTGTGGACAGCAAGATTCTTCTTGGCTTCAGACCTGGCAGGAGGCATCTCCTGCTATAAACTGTCAAGAGAAGCAGACAAGACCTTCCCATAACCTGACCCCTTCCCACTAGTCCAGCATCAAAAAAGGTCTCATGAGGATTTACATTCTGAGATCAAATGCTTTTCTGACATAAATCTCTTTAATACAAATCCATGGACCCACCTCTCAGTCCAGCCCTGATATTACACTAAAAAGTAGCAAACCTAATGCCCTGATCACAGTTTAAAACAAACTTAAAGTTAACCTCTGTTAACTGCACTATACTGCATCCCAGGGGCATTGAGATGAGTGAGGGGTCAAGGTGGTAAGCAGTAGCTGAGTATTATTGGGTATAAACATGGGAATATAACATGAGTATAGAGTGATACTAATATCTGTGATATAAAACAGGCTTCACTGTTTTTAGGGCCAAGTATGACAGTTCTGTTGGCCATTTCTTTGGGATATGTCAGCAGATCTTTACAGTGTGGTGGCAGTCAAGAGACATAGCTCATGGAATGGCCATTCAGCCCCAGCAGCTGCTCCTTTCTAGGTATTGTCTTTTGGAAATGGTTAAGCTTCCTCATACTTCTTCATGAAGACAAAACAGTTCTTGCCTCTTCCCACAATAATGGTGACACACAGAAACACTTTTGATATTACAGATAACCCAATTCTATACTAAGGACATTCAGAGCACATTAACAGCCCTCATTTCCACTGAAACTTGCGACAATAGCACGTACATTGTTATCTGCTATTCGGGAACTGCTGGTCAAAACAAAGTATGAAAGGACATGATGAATCACTGCATTGATAAATGAAGGTTGGAGGTCTGAGGAATTCTGACCAGATTTAATATACAATTTGCAGGCAAAGAGGAGGCTAATTTTGACTTGTCTTTCAAATGTATTATGGTACTCACAATTTAATGACATGCCAGATCCCGGGCTTGCATTAAATGGAGAAAATCATTCTAGATGCTATACATCCAATTCCTTGTTGGAACTAGGGATTCAAATATTCAATGTTTTTCCTACATATAGGAGAATTAGTAGGGGAACAAGGAGTGCTAGCATCTTAGCATCTTTGAGTATTAAGCAAATTCACAGTGAAGTCCACGGGTAATAACTTGCCTTCACCCTCAAAACCAATTCTTATCACGATATTCTGTTTTTCATCTACAGGTCACAGAGACATAAAATGGCTGTTTTCTCTTTTTAAAACAGGGAAACCATGGCACAGGGTATTAAAATAGAACAATTTGCGCAAAATCAAACTGCAGGATAGAGACAAAATCTGGTATAGAAATATATGTTTCTAAGTCCCATAGAACAAAAAAAATCATGTTCCTCCATGCCTCTTCACACCACTTCTCACTTTAATGAAAAGATTTTGTTAATTCTATCAGATGTCAAACCTGGAACCTGTGGAAGCTACTCTTAAAGTTTACTGATAACAAAACAATCCCAAGAGGGAAATGAACACTCCCAGTAGAACAGCATGCATCGGTGTTATAAGTAGGGATGTCCTTTCCCCTGGAGATAAACTTGTGATGAGAGGAAGGAATCTTTTTAAACGTGAACATGGCATCTTCAAGCTGAGTTTGTTTATATAAGACAGGAATAGATCCAGGATTTTTTTTTCCTTTGATAGCACATATTGTTTATGTCAAATAAATCTTTCTAAGACTTTCATCAATCTGAAGTTCATTTTTAGCTCATACTGAATAAGAATTTATGTCATAAGTTGCTAGACCAGGATTGGATTTTGTTCCTGTTTTTCAGGCTGGATTGATTTCTGCTTTCCTTTAAGAGGACCTGTTCTTGCATAGACTTTATAATGCTGTTACAAATATTGTGATCATTCATAGTAACGTAATAAAGATTCTTTGGTGAATCTCAAGTAACACTCCCAGGGCTCATTCTGCCTCA
The DNA here is from genome assembly GCA_020745775.1 of Theristicus caerulescens. Classification (NCBI taxonomy): domain Eukaryota; kingdom Metazoa; phylum Chordata; class Aves; order Pelecaniformes; family Threskiornithidae; genus Theristicus; species Theristicus caerulescens. Next base: position 118,628,453 of record CM036559.1, on the reverse strand, counting down.
CTCTGACTAAATGCTTCATACTTCTAAAAAATTTAGAGTTAATTGCTTTTACCATATGGCATAGGGAAAGTGGGAAAAACCACCACCAAACTCCAAGTCATTCCTGAAGAGGCAATATCACCAATCCCTTCCCTTTCTCTCTCACAGCCATCAAAGAAAACTTGTAAATGCTACTAAAAACTTTGTTCAGTAATTTACACAGCTTTTCTTTAGGTTTAAAGATGGAGGAGCATTTTTTTGCATTCCAAACTTACTATCCAGAAGCACATAGGTAGGCTTTCTATCTGTATCAGAGGCTGAGAGGATCAGAAGGAAACAAATTCTGTCAATTGTCAATAGTATGTCCCTTAGTTACCATTGTTGTATTTGTCTTCAGGATTTACCACAAAGAAATAAATACATATAATACTGTGTGGTACAGGAGCCTTAAATCCAGCACTTCCAGAAATCGTCACACTCACTATCTTCAAACTTTGTAGCTGATCAGCAGGTTCAAAGCCATCTTGCACGCCCCGGGCACAATGGATTTACATGTGGTGCTCATTTGCATCATGATTGGTGGTAGACCTGCTGTTTCTGGAAGTTCTGGGCTCATTGTAACTAGTCCTCTGGAATTGATCTGTACACATACACTGGCCATATCTGTACAGCAGAATTAGGAAATCTTAGATTAATGTGCCAGCTACAGAAATTCTGCCTGGACAAAGTTTGGAACAGAGAAAAATTACCTGAGAGAAAGTCCAGTTATAAAATAGATTTACACAGGGCAAGTAAACACAGTGCTACAGTAGTACTGCGGCCCTGAGAATCCGTATGAACACCTGCAAAAACGGTACTTTTTCAGGCAAATTTTCTGCTTCAAAGCATTTGTCTCCTCTAACTTAAATTTGTGGATTCTTCATGTCCCCCATATCAACACAACAGATGTCATATATGGCTTTTGCGTTTCAAGTTTCTTCAGATTCTCTTCTCAACAGCCTCGATCAAGTCTTTATACATTTTAGAAGAATGTCCACTTATTTCAGAGTGTCCTCAGCCAGAAAGCTGAGGTAGGGTGTGATACAGAGACTAGAAAATAAGGGTCACTAGATGGCTGAGGAAAAAACAGAGCTTACTTCTGTCCTTATTTAACAGTTGTAGTAGCTCACCACCTCCTCCAGCCCACAGTATAACATCTGCTGTAGTATGATGACAAAAATATAATATGGAATTTTGCAATGTGACCAACACTGAATCCACAGGAGGAGATGTTCAGCTCCTTTCTTTTAAATTTTTCATCATCTAACTGTGCTGTTGTGATTTCATTTAGAGTAAATAGCATTATCTAACTTTTAAATGGAGAAACGAAAGGTTGCAGAATAGCTTTTCCCCTTTACTCACTACTTGTGAAACCAATACCTTGCCTATTGTGGATTTTCTGTTCTGTTGTTTGGTTACACCTTAATCAGATGACTCTTGTGTTTGTGACTAACTTCAATTTAAGAGTTTGGAAAAATCTTTGAAATCCCCAGAAGTGTCAGTTATGTTATCTAACTTTAGATATCAAACAGTTAAGGATCAAGTTTGAGCTCACAGTTTAAGCTCTGATCAATCAGTACAGAAAACCCTCTGGAGTATAATTCACTATGACTAATGAATCATTATCCATAGCACTGGTTTAGATGTTAGAGATGCTCTAACATGTTAGGACTTAAAGTGTGAAGAAAATGACATGGAGCTGAACATGCAGCCAAGCAAAGACATGTTGACCTTGCTCTGTGCCATAAAGAACAAGCCAGCAGTGGTGGGAAAGTACATCCACACCAGTATACAACACTGATACATGCATCAGACCTTTTTAGTGCAGTCATGGATGTGTGTTGACATGACTTGCAGACCTGGACTTGTTCCTGCACACAGGCTTCAAACTCATCACCATTTCCTTCTATTCTATTTCTATTCTTAAATCACCAGTACACACAGCTGCTATATTTCATGAGTACTAACTATCTTTTAATAACCAAATGAAAGGAAAAGTTATTATCTTGTCTCCTAAATCTCTGCATCTGACCAGAACAGATTTATATGGGATGTTCTAAAGGTAGAATCATGTGAATGGCTGATGGGCATTTCTGGAAAGTATCTGATGGAGAGAATTTCATGATAGTCCTCGACATTTTAATCTTACATAATTATCCTGTAATAATTAGAAGATATTTACCACAGTTGCAAGGCTGGAGGGCATAAGGAGAAAGGTTTTTTCTAATCTCACACACACAGGCATGAAGAGATTTTCAAGATATATTATGATGTGAACTTGTGGATTTGAAGGCACAGCTCAGAACAGTGATGCATGATAAAGAGAAATAGTGTAGAGAGGAATTGAAATTACAGTAGAAGGGAAAATATTTCGAGAAAGAACATCAGTTTGTACCAACCAAAAATAGAAAAAGTAACCTATGCATTCTTATTTAAGATATTGCTGAAAAACTAGGAGATCAGATCCATGGAAAAGATATTTTAAAATTCAGACATTACTCTCATTTCCACCTCACCCCTTTCCTGAAATAAACATATGCTTTGTAGATCTAATTAAATTCTTTTTCAGATGAAATTCAAAAAAAAACCCAAACAAACAAAACAGTATGAAATTGCTTCCAATAGTTTTTTCAAAATTTTTTTATTTCCAATTAAACTTGTGAAGAATTCCCAACAAATTCAATAGCACTTGTCCCAAATAATATACTGCTGAAAATTGACTCATAATCTCTTCTAGATGTAAACGTAAAACTATAACTCGTATTTTCTTCAAATTCAAAATGAACAAACCCACAATAATGTTTATCACAGTCACCAGTGACCTCTTAGAACTTTTATTTCAGCTCAGATGAATGAGAAGTTTAATGATGGTATTTCTGAAATCAAATAGGATTTTTTTTTCTCAGTGGTGCTAAGACTTACCAGTAGTATTCAACAGATTATTTCCAAAAGTGAGGAGAAATCTTATGTTTGAACTCAATTGAAACTTGAATAAAGTTACTCGTAGGAGTTGAATGTGAACAGGGTTATAATAAACAAGGAAACTATACTCCCATAGATGTCTGCTGAGACCAAAAAAAAAATGGATTATAATGATTATAAGATTTAACAATTATGCATATTACATTAAACTCATATTAATGTTAGAGATTCTTCTGCTGTTGCTCTATTTTTTAAAAAGTTGTGGATCATTCAAAAAGATGAACAATATGTGCATATCTTAGATTTTATGGTGGATTTTATGAGTTTTGTAGAACAGTCACACAATTTTATTCTTTCACATCCTCACTCAGATATATTTCATTCTTTCATTTCATTCTCACACAAGTCACAGAGGAGAAATAGGTATAGATATATTTTTATTTCAGATGTAAAATTCATACCTCACTTGTAAGTTATGCAAGGAAAATAAGAATCTTCATTAAACAGAACTACAAGTTGTCTGCGAATAGTGATTTGCAGTTTGGGAGTACTTTCCTTTGAAATCATTAAATCTACACGGCTAAAGTAATTTTATCTCCTTGAAAAACTCCACTTACTACCTCATACTGATGAAGAAAAAAGTGAGGGTTTTTTAAAATATGTTTCCTAATGACCCAGAGAACAAGTTTCCTCTGTAGTTGCCATTTACTTTTTGTAGCATACACAAAAGCAAATTTCAAAAAATTGGTTAAATGCAATTTAAAGGAAATTTTCTAAATACATGAATTTCAGAGTAATCTCATAGCAGCTAAATGAGACAACTTTCACAGTTTATAATGTCTTCATTGTTTCTCAGAAATATACACTAAGAAAAAATTCCACTTATCAGTTCTATTCAGCACAACCAGCTTTCTTCCATGACAACAGAGCAAAAGCATCTTTGTCACTGATTTTACTGGAAGTAGGGATGAAGGGCAAATAAGCAATAACAGGCAACAAGCATGGCACCCTTATGGTGCCAAATAAAGTGTACTTACCCACCTATCTCATTCATAAAATGGCAGTTGCTGAGTGGTATTGTACTGTACCAGCATAAAGTATTCCTACTGTGGACCTGTGTTGTGACCAATAACGATTAATAAAATACTTGCCTGGCCGTGGCGGCTGTTTTGCAGCCAGCAATCATGATGTAATTATATTCCATATAGAAAGAGGACAAGCATAGAAGGAGTTTACACTTAAAGCTGAACCCATACCAAGAAGAGAGTTACAAAATCTCCAGAAAGTCATTCAAGAAAGAGTATAAATTTGAATTTTAAAGTGAAGTGTGCAATTAGAAACAAAACATGAGAGCTTATAAATGAGGAAAAAAGAAACTAATATTGTTATTTTTACTACTTCTAATATACACAAATAGTTATCAAAGTATAGCAAATCAAAATATGTAGCTAAGGATGTGAAAGAAATATCATAAGTGGTAGGGCTAAAGACAGTACATTTTATTAGTGTATCAGAGACAGAAATACCCTATTTATTCTTTGTATTTAGAATTGAACAGGTTGAAGTACTTGTGTCAGATAAGAATGGGAAGTTCTTTTAATCTTCTAATTAAAAGGTATGTAAAATAACTTCTAATAGGAAGCAAACTTTATAAATTAGACCCATACAAGCTGCTCAGAAGAGTCCTCAAACCAAACCTACAGGACACTAAAATTTAAAATCAGTCAGCAAGAAAGTGATTTAAGATTAATAATGAGCAAGGTATCAAGCTTCTGTGGTGATACAGTAGGGGAAAAAAAAGAGCTCATATGATCCACAAACATCTATAAAAAGAAAAAGATATACATGATTGGTGTGCTAAAGGAAAAGAAATCGGTCTGTCTCGTTTACTAAGGAAAAAAAAAAGGTGATTTGATTTCCATACATGTATTTCTTCTGCGGGGGATAGTGATAAAGAATAGAAAGGTATTGTAGGGACTATGCCTCAGAGATGAATCCACACATAGTCAAAATAAAGTATCTTTTGTCAGGTTAAGTAATCAGTGCAGCAAACTGATAAGGGAAACAATGATTGTCTCTTTCTGATATATTCAAATAGTGGATACCATTCCATATAGGATGATATGTTGGCCAAGAAACAAACTTCGTGAAGGTAATTATGTTAATAGGCTTAATTAAATTCAGTTATTTGTGACATTCAGGAGATAAGATTAGAGAAACCTTCTGACCTCCAACGACAAGCCTGGGAATTTTCTGAATCTCTGTAAAGTACTAGAATTTAGAGCACTTTGTCTGGAAGTTTGAGTATAACTGCAGTAACTCACTGCCTGATTTTAACTGGCTGAAGAATAGCTAGAGCTTTACCCATGGTTGGTTGTCATGTCTGTATTTGTTGTGTCTCAAAATGGACACCCTGAAATACTGAGGAAAGGTATTTTTTTAATGCAACTTCATATAGTTACAGCAAGTGGAAGTTCGCAAATGCTAGCAGAAATTAATAGAAGCTTTGAATTTGAATCTATACTATGAAGTACTTTTCCCCATCTAAACTGCCACAAGATCCAGCTGTGTTTATATCTAAGCTTAGACTTGAAAGCAATTCAAACAAATACAAATTGTTTTTAAAAAAGTATCAGCATGTAACAGTTATATTTTGTTTTATGATGTCCTCCAAGCTCCTTTTGGAATACCTGAAGCAGTCTAGTTTTCAGCTCACAATCAAGCATTTTATAACTACAGTTCTTCTTTTTTGTTTTCTTCCCCCCTAAGTATCCACTGCCATACTTAGACAAAAGTATGTCTGTACCAAAAAGCCCAATGGGTGCACAACAGCTGATGAGTGTTTGGGCTAAAAATAAAATTGAATGAGTGCAAACACTGTTTAATTCATTTCTTCCCTCAGTATGAATGTAAATGACACAGTTTCCACATAGACCCGAGTGGAATAGCAAGGTACAGTGAAAAGTCCTTCCACTCCTGTGAGCAACCATGTAATGCTGTTAGTCAGAAACGGTAGTGCCATTAATAAATATTTCTTACACAACCGGTTTTGTAACATAAAGAATATCGCAACAGAAAAGGTCTCCAAAACTTTGGTCAACTTAATTTTTCCAAGATATGGTGATACTGAAATCCCCCACCTAGATGGACGTATCAGTTACTGATCTCCTGAACTGCGGTTTCATTGCAGGAAAATTGGGATGTGTTAGAATTTGCTAAATTCATCCAGGTTTAGAAGTTGTTGTTTTCTTTTACCTATTGAGTGAAAGTGTTCAGGAGTAAAGCACAAAGTGCTAAAGAAGCTCTAAAGAGAGTATTTCAAGTGATTTACTTGGTCTCAATAAAAACTTGACTTCCCTTGTGGATGAAAGAGACACATTCCATGTAATAAACCATTTATTAAGGATTCCCTACAGAAAGTGAGGTATACCAAGCATTATATGAACCTTAATTGTGGTTATATTTTATCACTACTTAGATTATTAAGTGTTTAAACTACCAGATAACAGAATCTATATTCTCAATACTGGAAGAGTGCTAACAGTAATTTTACTAAATATTTCAGCCCTGTTCCAACAATCTCTTGGAGGAAAGTTAATGGTCATAATCCAAGTAAAGCCCGCCTGAGAAAATCCCAAGCTGTGCTTGAAATACCTAATGTGCAACTAGAGGATGCAGGGATGTATGAATGTAAGGCTGAAAACTCTCGTGGAAGAAATGTCTTCAGAGGACAACTACAAGTGTACAGTAAGTGTAACTGCACACAGTATTGTCTGGCAATGCTTTGTCCACACTTAAGGCTTTAACTACATATGAAGGATGTTAAGGTCCAGTAGAAATGAAATATATTTCTTCTGAAATACAATTAGTATTGAATTAAGCTATATATATTTATTCCTTAGTAATGTATTGAAGTCTGAAATATAAATAAAGTTGACTCCCTCAAAGAACTGGTTTAAATACAATTTCATGTTTGATATTTATGGGGTTTTGGGGTTTTTTAAAATGATATTGCTATAATGTTAAAAATCTGTTTTTTTCTCCTGATATGATATATAACAATGACATGCAACCTAAGCATGATGTATCTGTCAGAAAACAATATTAGAAATATCTTAGGACTTTTATCACAGTTTTATTAATGTTTCACCCTTGCCATGCCTGCCTGCTGAGTTTTGTCAAATTCATTGTACAGAAATCAGAGCTGAAGAAATGTTTCTGTTTTTGTAAAAAATTCTCAATCTAGGCATGCACAATTTCTGAAGGTTCTGATTTTCAGAACGTGCTGAACATTTTCTCTCAAGAATTGGTCTTTCTAAAAGTTTTTTGAGTGAGCATAAAAAAAATTGAATCATGCATCACATTGAAAAGAAAAAGAACAACCTGAAATGAAAAATATTTAGTAAAGATCATGAATTTTATATAATATTGTTGCTGCATCCTGGATGCTAGAAACAAAAGCTTATGTAAGACATGCCCTGAATATCTACAAGTCAAAGTTTTCCTTATATTGAATGTATGCTTGAGTCCCACCTACTTCTTATCAATTAAAGCTACATCACTTGCTATCATTCCATGAATCGTACAAACTTAAATACTTAGCAGGAAAGGTCTACTGCAGGAGATCATGCAACAAATCTTTCAGACTCTGAATTGTTTTCTGTCTTCAAATATCGCAGTCAGTGGAATTCCAGCTGCTGCAGTTTAGACAGGTCCTCAGGCTAATAGATACCTTTAAGACTGAATCTCTCCTGTTAATCAATTTTATTTTTCTTTTCTTGATTTCAGCCCATGGCTCCTAGTGCTTTCTCCCCATTACGAACTATACACAATTCTCTGTCTTTGTTACACACTTTCATCAAATAACCGTAGACTGGCATCATACATTTAGTTTATTTTCCACATATGTCAATATTTCCAGGTCCATAATCAATTTTCCTGTCTCCTCCAGCTTTCCAATGTCTTTATCTTAGCTCCCTTGTTTTTGGTGAGTATCAGCATATCTCTGGATGATGCTTCTCTCCTTGCTTTTCATTCTCATCCATCTAGAGCCAAGGACAGGTTTTTGTCTTCAATTTTTTTTGGTATATGCTGGAAAAAATATGTGATGGCAAATGTGGTAGTTTGCACCTTTTGTTTTGGACATGCCATCCACACTGCACTTGCAGCAAAGGTTTTATAAGGCTTTTACTGAAAACAGCAGTCAAAGCCCAAGAACTACTTTATGCCTCCTACTATACCAATGCCCCAGCGATATTTCTCTGGTATTACAAATTCTTACTGTCAATTACTTCTACGAAAGTATAGCAGCTCCTGCTAGGGACTTGGGGGCCAGGGGCATTTAGCAGCATGCCTGGTCTTTTTTGACAACACTTCTTAAAATGTTTGAAATTCAAAAAAATTTGAGTTATAAGGTGTAAGTACTCACACACTTACTAGCTGTTTTCTAGAGCTGTGAAACTACTAGATACCAAAGCACCTTATAAAGGAGTTATAATTATCTCTGCCTCCCTCTTTCAGAGTTAAAGGAATATAAAATGTAGTCTTCAAGAGAGAAAATAAGATGCTGGAAAATGAAATTATTTCCTCAAGAGCACCCTGCAGACCTGTGGCATAAAATCACAGCAAACATGATGCAGTGTTCTACACAACTCTGCCTCTCTCATTAGCCTGGACACATTCTTGTTTTGAGCAGAAATAAAGATGGTACTCAAATCTAGGAGTCCATAGAAAACATTTTCTACATCGGTTTTGTTCTACTCTGTCCAGATAGAAATATGAATTTTTAGTTCTCCACCATTGTCAAAATTATATATTTTTACAATATTTTTTGCAATAATATTAGAACAACTTCTTTAACATTATAGAAAGGGGGTCCACTTCAGATTGTCTCATTCCTCTGATTAACAGATATGTGAGACTAGTATATTATTAAGTTTCTTTTAAAAGTCTATTATTATACCTTAGACTATCTTACAGATAAGTCAAAACCAGATCTGAGTCAGAGTTTCACCTATCTGCATTAGCAGGGAGCGAAGTCAGAGTAGGTAACAGAGAGCTTCCAGATGGAGGAGACCAGCAGTGACCTCCAGTACAGCAGAACAAGAAGCACAAACTGTTACTGGCCCCCAACAAGTGCCTTTTCTTGGCCTCGAGATTAAATGCTCCCCAGTGAACCTCTCGCAGCCTTCAGTGCTCCTGAAGGCAGCATTAGTGTCTCATTGGCCTGCAAACCTTGACAACCCTTTCCACAGGTGTAAGAGGGTTTGGGTAAGAACGTTTGTAGCAGCGCAAAGCTTAGCCAAATGTTACTTTACAAAATTCTCAGCTTCCTTTGCTGACAGCTGATATTGCAGGATTTGGGAGCATTAGTTGAAACAGCATTTCCTGCTGTACCTCTTATTCATAACAACAGTCAACATGAATTATTTACCTTTAAGCTCATTGTCTTTTCACTGACGTCTTATTCCTCCAGGAGAAAACGATTATTTTGGCTCAGAAATTCAGAGGTAGGCCATCACTCCTTACCAGGGGTTTCTTGTAAAATTTCAGAGCAGGCTGTAGGACCAGCTGTGTCATACTGCAGTCTCACAATTCACATATCTCTGTAGGAACTCACTCACTGTCTGTTTGAATCTTCTTCCTTTCATCAGTTGCATCTGATCTGGGTCACCACAGAGTATTTTGGAGAAAGCCAGGATGCCCAGTCTGCCTGTCTGGTCACATTTAATCACAAACTAGTGATTTTTCATTGCTTACGTGGTGCTGCAACCCAATGACTCTGATGTAGCTGATGCTTAGGATGTTGTTCAGAAAGTGGTATTTCAGATGCTAACAATTTCAGATTGTTGTAGTCTCATCACTTAGCAGAAAATCAGCTATAGAAGACATTAAAAATAAAATTTTGATAATGCAAGACATCCTCATATGCACTGCAACATATTTTGAGAGGTGTGATTTTTCAACAAGTGATCTGCTCATCCTGTAAGTTTTCCATGAAATTTAGTCAAGCTCAAACTGATTAATAGAAGGCAGCACAAAAATTAAAATTTGGGTGGAGAAATTGGCCATTAACCTTTTGTAATTACAGTTCCTCCACAAATCCTGACTAGCAACACGTTCCCAATGGTAAGCACTGGTTTGTGCAATTCCGGCTCATCTCTTGCCCTGAACCTCTTGGGTTTGCTTCTGTGTCAGCTACTCACTAGTGTCAGTTCAGCAGACGGTGGTGGTATGAACCAGACCACAAAAACACTTTTTTGACCATTTTTTCTTTTGGCTGGATCAGTTCCCTGATCCTGCTCACAGCAGTGCCCCATGAGCAGCACTGCTGCCACAGGAGGAGGGGAGGTTTGCTGTAACACTGGAGCAGGTGAGGGCAGGAATATTCTGTAATGCAGTGTAACAGACCACCCTGATTTTAAAAACCATTTTAATAACTTCCTTATAAAAACTGTATGGAAGAAAATCCACTGCTGCCACTACAGGTTAGCCCCAGATACCTGTAGTAAAACTGGCTAGAGAGGAAGAGATTTTTGTGATCAGAATTGAAATTTGCTATCTTATCTTTTTCACTGTGATAGCTACCTTTTCTTCTCCTACTGTATACTTCCCAATTGGCCTCATGTCCAGAAAATGAATTTTATTCACCCCAAACTCTGTTCTCATTCACATTTTAGGACACTATCTAAAGTCATTTGTCTATGCAAATTTTGTCCTTAATTTCCTTTCAGTCAAAAAGTTGCTTAAAAATTGGAGAAAGTAGGCTGAGTTCTCTGCATCTGAATTTCATTTTGCACAGAGGATATAAAAACTGGCCTGTAAGCTTGCAGATTTATTGCCAATTTGTGTTTGTAAAACATTTTGACATCCTTGAATAAACAGGTGCAGAAATACAGCATAAAATAAATCAGGGATTGGATGGTGATTTTAAAATCTCAGGAGCACTGTATAAAGCTATGGCACAATATCCATAAAGACTACTGAATAATAAAAGACATCCTTCTATTCTTACATTCACCCCAAAATTCTTCACTAGACTGATAAAAACCAGGCAAACACCCATTTTTCCCCAAGATGAATGTTGCATTTATAAAAACAAAAAAAGAACCTGTTACTTCTGAAATCTGTTTAAATGCTTCTTAGAGTTTATATTTTCTAATTAAAATGAAGTGCAATTATGGAATGAAGTTTTCCTTGCCCGCATGTATATGAGGATGATGTTAACACATTTTTGTTAAAAAAAAGATAAAATAATACATTGAGTCAGAGGTTGTATGTCCAGTTAAATGTTTCACTTTTTAAATTATTGACAGGGTTTAAGAACAAGTGTTATGATATTATGGAGAGTAACCCTTGCTAATGAGCAGAGAGGGAACTCTCTGTGGCAAAGTAAGGAGTACACAGAGAGAGGAAAGAAAGCCAAAAAGTGATGAAAATATTTCTTCCAATCATGCATTTAGCTCTATTCCTGCTACATCTACCTATTGCTTTACTACCTTGTTCTCAAAGGGATCTGAGTCATTGCCTTGGCTGATGGCAAATTCAACAGCTTGAAAATTATGAATCCAAAGGCCATTTAGGCTATGAGGAGAAAATTTAGGGTAGAAATACCTCAACTAATGAAAAAAGGTTGTTAATACCAATCGATCATACCCCTGCAAGTTTGTGGTTACAGAGGAAAACCTGTGCCATGACTATACTATCAAGATAGCCACAGACAGAGGGTAGGGAACGGCAGTTGTGTACTGAGGAGAACACCTCTGCAGCGAGGCTTGGGGAGACAGTTTTATTTCAGTGTAATATTTCAAGTGCACACCCTAATTCTGAGTGCTCTGGTTCATGATGAGATCAAATTCAACATAGAAAAATGAGACTAGATATGCTTTGGGTCATATAGTAGAAGTTTCAGAAAAGCAAAATAATAAAAAGAATTAAATATAAATAGGAACAGTTTAGCACCTCTTTGAAACTGCATGATTTTATGGCACCACTGGCTAACTTTTATGTATTTTTAGTTACACATTTAACTGTCACATCTTCCAAAATCATATTAGCATACCCATTTTCAAAGGAAACAATTGTCTGTCAGCGTGCTTCCTTTGTGCATACCGAAACACTCAAAAAGAAAACAGCAGCATCAACTATACAATGCAATCGAGCTATATTTTTAGGACAATTAGTAGACAACAAGTGAGCAGGGACTCCCGCAAACTGCTTCTGAGGATTTAATGGGACTCTTTGATATAACTTAAGAATCAAGTGGTTCCGTGCAGGGGAACACTTAGGCAGCATAGCATGTCATACATTGCCTTGACTGTAATAAGAAGAATAAGGGAGCAGATGTTTTTGGTCTTGGGTTTTGGAGTGAGGCTGGATCAATCTTATCCCTGTTTTCCTCTACTAAAAGGGAAATGAGTGATTCTTTTTCTGATATGTTTCCAGCTTCTGACAACTGTCTGGTCAGGGACTCTGAAGCAGACTATTCTCTGCTTAGGAATGATAGACACCTCATTCACTTTCTTTATCATCCATGCACGAGATGTAAGCTAGAAGCACTTAGTCACCTGTCATGCCTTTTCATATCTTCTCACGTCTTTGGGTGGTGATTTGTCAAATGCCAGCTAGATTCAAAGATTTATTTTTAAACTCGGTTCCCCATGTTTAAGTACGTTATCAATTATCCAACATTTGAAGCAGAGACTTTGTTGTGACAGATCTGGACTTCTATTCATACCAAGCAGAAGAATTTTACATTCCTTTAGCAATGAAGGCCCTTTAGCTACTTATTCTCTACTATTTGAAAAAAAACCCTCCAGCATTTAATATCATTAAGTTAATTAATTTCATCTATCATCCTCATTGCTATACAAATTGATATGGCTACAGTATGAAAATGCAAAAGTTGGCTTTTAAGCATACATTTTTATTTCTGCATATGAATGCTCAGTTCCTCACTGAGTCATACAAAGTTTTCCAAATTATAAGGTCCTACATATAGCTTATCTGATTGACAGCTGCATTAAAGATCTAGTTCTCTTCAAAAAATATTCTCTGCTTTTTAACAGATTATTACATGAAATGTAGGTACTAATGATCACATATAGAACTAACAACTGTCTAACTTTTTTAAAAAAGACTGTTTTAACATTGACTTACTGTGTAATTTATGTTCCTGATGGATGCTGGAAATCTTGTGGGTTCTGTGCTTAAAAGCATTAAACGCATTTTTTCCCTTGAAATACGAATTAAACCCAAGACACTTCAACAAAAATATGTGCAAATACCTTACCAAATACCCAGTCATTCCTAGCTGAATAAATCATGATTTCCTAGAAAACTGAGAAAACTACATGAAACAGAGTCTACGATGGTTGACCTCCTTACCAAAATTTAAATAGCTTAGGTCTTGAAAAGTTACTAAATATTCTATTGTGACTACCAGGCAAATGCTCTTAAATTCAGTAATAATGAATGCATTAATATATAGTACTGTAATTTAATCCATTGGACTGTATTAAATCAGACAGATTCCTATTCCTGGTCATGATACTGCTCACTGCCTGGTGCCATTACAGCATTTCCTTTAAAGTTATGGAGTTTTGTTAATTTTATTACTTTCTCTTTGGTTTTGGCTGTTTGTTTAAATGTGGTGCTTTCTGAGAGTAAGTTAACCTTTGTAAAGGCCATAATTTAAGCTCTTTAACTGATTGGGTCTTTGCATATTGGCTAGAGACTAACCAGTTTATATGCATTGTATATAGCACGGTATTTTTTTCTTGCAGCCTACCCACATTGGGTGGAGAAACTTAATGATACTCAGTTAGACAGTGGAGATCAGCTCCGATGGGAATGTAAAGCCACTGGAAAGCCAAGGCCCACATATCGTTGGCTGAAAAATGGAGTTCCTCTCTGGCCACAGGTACATTAGATGAGGAGGCATCAGTATGTTGCATGTTTCTCCTTTCATTCAGCCAGTTAAAGACAGTACTGAAAAGTACTTCAGAAATTACTGTTTTCTGTGTTAGTTTCTTTCTTAGTATACAGACAGTTTTCCTATGCATGTCCCCTCTGAACCATCTCAAGCAACGTAAAATTGCATTCATCAGTAATTCGCTGTAGTTCAGAAATATTTGGGAGAAGGGACCTTCTGAGCTGTGTCTGCAACAGCATCTGCCATTTTACTATAATGTACATCTAAGCAACCTCCAGCATGTTTAATTTTTTTTTTTCTTTCAGATAGTGGTATTATGCTATGTGTATCTATTTTTTTTTCTGTATAAAAATATAGTAACAACTCAGAGAAGTGCTGTATTTGCTGAATCAGATTCCTTTGTATTTCCCCCAATGTTATGTTATGTTATTTACCACATTTTGTTTGTACATAATCATACTCTTCAAAACACCCTCAGGCTACTGTAAGAGACACAATGACTATTATGTTTACATCAGTTTTCAACTCCATTAATTCTCTGCAAGTAACAGAACTCACCATCAAGACCATTAAAATGCTCCGTGTAAGAATCTTAGAATGTAAAGTCCTTAACTACAGTCACCTGATATGTTTTAGAATTAGATCTAGATAATATTCTCATCCTTTTAAATGACCACTCATGGCATGGCCTGCCTTTTATTTCACTTTGTTCTGCTTCTCTCACTGAATCATCAACACATCAGCCCACATCACGTGGGTTTTGCCTGGCACCTTTCCATTTTTATAGTCTCAAATTATTTAGAGTAAAGAAAAGTTCTGTAAATTTATTTCATACATTTTTCCAGATTAAAATCAAGCTGTTCAGTTCTGGGAAAAAATGTCTCCGTTCGTAAATGAATTCACAGAATGGATTTATGAATATAAAATATGTAATGTCTTTCTTTTCAGTGAATGTCACTTCTATCTGTGAACATCATCCAATTATGCAAACAATGAGAAAGGAAACATAAACACAGTTTACTTTTGAAGCTGTGAGGCATTGAAAATAAGGTTATATGCCTTTACTTTATCCATTTCTGCCTTTTTAGATGGAGCTATTAGTCCTGAAATTGAAGCAATTTAAATATCTGTACTTTTTGGTTTTCTGATTTTCCAAACCATTAGTTGCACCAGGCTCTGAAAGTTCAAATTAAATTTCTGTTTAAACTGGGGGCTTACAACAGAGAGAACTTCTTTCACTGTTTCCTCTGCATTCCCAAACACTCTATTCTTCATCAATTTTTAATTAAACCTACAACAACTATAATAATGAAACGTAGGGATGTTTTATAGTAGTTCAAATTGTTCATTATACAGCTCCATGAAGTACATATTTCCATAAACAGCTGTTAATGCCACTTCTCTTCCAGCTGTGGTAATTATTTTTTACTCGTGAACCTTTCAAATAAGATATTTGCACTAATGATGGAGGCGATTGGACCCTTTCACTTTTACTCATGCAAGCAATCTTTTATATCTACTTTTATGAAAAGAGTACCATGACTGAAACCAAACATTTGCTAGAGATCTGAAGATCATCAGATATGTTACACCCACAACTGATTTCTTGCCTCATTAAAGTTCCCAGGATGAACTGCTTTTAAAAATCATGTAAGGGTAGTAGCAGACAAACAAGCAGACAAAAGCAAGCCTTGGAGACAGTGAACTTGCACTGAAAAATATTTACCTTTAAATGTTTTTGGATATTTTTCTGCCTTCCCCCATATGTTTTATTCTTGTCATTCCTTATATAAAACAAAAAAAGTAAGCCAAGGAAATTTGTTGCTCAGTTTTATTTTAGCTTAATAATGTCTTTTGTCCCTTTGCCTTAAGCTAATGGCACAGCAAATTTCCAGTGCCTGTTTGCTTTTATAGAATTTTTTTGCTTTTATTCCATTACAGAGCAGGATTGAGATGGTTAATGGTGTTCTGATGATCCGCAGTGTGAATCTCTCAGATGCTGGAATGTATCAGTGCTTAGCAGAAAATAAGTATGGCACCATTTATGCCAGTGCTGAGCTGAAGATTTTAGGTGAGTATTATCGAAAGAGAACAGACTGTTCATTTTTTTCCCTTTGATAATTACATTTGTTCTTGGTCTGTTATGATAAGGAACAGCTTCTGCCAGTCCAAACTGAGCAGAGCAGATAGAAGTGGGTTCCTTTTTCTTCTTGTTATTTATGTGTGAGTGGGTCCTTTGTGGCCCAAGAGAGCACAGGTCCTTCTGTCAACTGCAAATTTTCTTTCATAAATTACTGACTCAGTTACATTTTGTGACTATTTCTCATATAAGACTATTTCATTTCAAATACATGTAAAAATATTTTTAATTCCTTTAAAAATAAGTGCAGAACAAGAAACTTAAAGAAAGTAAATATATTTTAGTCTCTGTTAAAATTAAATTATTATTTCTACCACGCCATTATTCAAAGGTAATTAGCATGATCTTAGTGTAAAAGGTGTAAAACGTTCCTATGAAGCCACCAGAACTGATTGAATACTGGAAATTACATACGTGAGCTAATATCATCCCATAGTAAAGCAAATACACTACATAATGTTACCCAGAAATACAAT
Organism: Theristicus caerulescens; assembly: GCA_020745775.1. NCBI lineage: Eukaryota > Metazoa > Chordata > Aves > Pelecaniformes > Threskiornithidae > Theristicus > Theristicus caerulescens. Next base: position 118,611,964 of record CM036559.1, on the reverse strand, counting down.
AAAAATTTCATTATTCAAAAGTTGAAGCGAGGAGTTAATGAAGAAAAACTTGAAGCATGTCTTTCCAACACTCTAGTTTTCCTTAAAGCAAACTGTGGTAACACACAATGGGACAATAGTGATAGGAGGACTTCCACGGGGTTAAGTGAGACAGGCTTGTAAGAGTCTCATGATCTTTATTAGAGTACGGTATAGCTGGAAGACAGGTGTCTGTCAAAGTAATTCAATGGCCATATCAGAGATTAGAGCTATCTGCACTGCTCAAACCTCGCAAATTTCAAAACCTGCACCTGGGAATCACTCTTGTAAACTCCCAGTCAAATGAATAATAAAGCTGAAGTTACTGAAATAATATGCTACATTTGAGCTAAGATTTGGTTCTTCTGAAGAATAACCTATCTGGTACACTTCCACTATTTCCTAGCTGGCCAACATTAGAATTTCACTGATTGATAACTCTTCAAAATATTTCTGTCTAACCATAAATTAAAACCCACAGTCAGTGGTTGCTCTGTTTCCATCACTTTCCTTTATCATTTGTGATTCGGTCAGCAAAGAGGTCCCTGTTGGTTGCAATGTTCTCTTGTTCTTTTTTTTCTATCTATTATAAAATAGGTATACCTATTATATCAGGTCGTTGTACACTTTCTTTCATGTTCTCTGATATCAGAAATGGCCATTATATGTTGCTGCAGTAAAATCAGCCTTTCATTTTGTCACTTGTGAAATTGTACCCCTGTTAAATTTTAACCATAATGTTGCATTAAAGAAGCAGTTGTGTTTAATTTTCTGGATTATTAAAGGGAAAAGAACAGAATAAATTGTCCATATAAATAGCTCTGGTATGAAAATTACACAAAATAATGGTAGGAAATTCCTACATATTTGAGGCAATGGAGGGTAATATGTTTCTATATGTGTAGCTGAGATAGTTGCAGGGGAGGCTTTGGTTTTGTAAAACTAGTTTAAGAAAAACACAAACAAATGAAATTACTTGAGAACAACTGTCCTTTCTTGGTGTGAAATTACAGTAATTAGTGTCATTTTGTGATACATTTATTACATTAGCTGATGTATTGTAATCAATGGGATTTCTTGAAAAGTGAAACACTAAGAACAAGACATGGTTAAATATCTTCTATTAAAAAGTTATCACTTTTCAATTCCCAGTATTCAGAGAAATACAAAAAGGGAAAGCAACCAAATTTCTCTAACAGTAATACTTTTTGTAAGAATTAATGCTAGAGAGTACATTTTGGATGGCTGTGGAATTTAAACTTCTTTTCATTTTGAACTAGTTACTTCTAACAAGTTGTCTATGAAATAAAAAAAATCGGAAAAGGTGTAGCTAAATCAACTATAGTATTTAATTTCTAAAGCTGTTGGATTTCACAAGCGTTCTTACTTTAATACACTGATGTGAAGGACATCTCACTAATTCATTACTGGATTAAGTTATAGACCTGCCATCTAGTCTTGGCTGCTGATTTCAAGTATTTTATAAAACTCTATCTAATCTGTGGTGTAATAATTTCCAAGCCAAAAAAGGAGATTCTATCCTCAACCCCAAACCTATTCTTCTAATTTTCTATTAGAATGTAATGATACAGGAAGCTGTGATTGTTCTCTGTAGAGTTAACGTACTTCTTTTTAACAGCTTCAGCTCCCACTTTCCCACTAAATCAAATGAGGAGAACAATAATTATTACTAAGGGCCAAGAAGTTATCATTGAGTGCAAGCCACAAGCCTCTCCAAAGCCAACTATCACTTGGAAGAAAGGAGACAAAGCGTTAAGGGAGAGTAAGAGGTCAGAAGCCTGTTCGGTAAACTAAAGATTGTGTTTGCATGTTTGATTCTGTGGTATGATATGAAAATACAGCAAGTGATGAGAACATGTATGTGTTAGCATGGCTATGGCATAATTATATTGCCAAGCTGATTTGTCTGACAGTAGTGACTTTATTGTTTCCACAATATTGAAATGAAAAATCTTAAAATTGTTCAGAGATGCAGACAGATGAAAGTAAGTTGTTATTTTTTTTTCTCTATTTTCTGTTACTCATTTCAAAAATGGTTCAGTTACACTGTAGAGATACTACAAATTTAGTATGTGAGGGTATTAAAAGCATAGAGGCTGAAGTAGTCACGACCACATAAAATATCAAATGTGCTTATTCATTTGAGATAATTTTAATAAGGCAGATTTGCAGCTTGATCACAATGGAAGTCTGTCTAAGAATAGCTTTAAAATGATTCAGAGAAGAAAAATATGATTCCATTATAGGATTTAATTATACAAGTAATTTCTGTACTCAGCAGCACATCTGTTTAACAGAATATGTTTGATTAAATAAGTTCTGTCCAGCTCTGTATGTTAAACATAGTTTAAGCACTGCAGGTTAAATGTCAGCTGTAATTGCACTTTACAAGATTGCATGTCTGTACACTAGAATAGTTTTGCCACCCTGCACATGGTCTTTAAGTACACAGAGCAATCTTATCTTCTTTCTGGTAATGTATGTGAATAAACCACTTAAACTGACTTGTGTGGCATTAGTCAAAAAGATAAAAGCAAGGCCTTTTTGTTCATTTGTGCAATACTGATGAAAGCAGTAGAGCACATCTGTCCTCATTAGCTGCAAAAGCCATTTCATTCAGGTGAGTTTTATTTTCATCTCATGCCATTTGTTTTGTTTTGTTCTGAGAAGGAAACGTGGGTAACTTTTCATGCCATATTGGCTCTTTGGGGGGGGGCAGATTGAAACACCATTATATACAACATTTTACTAACAGGTATGAGTTGTATAGTACGTATTGACAAGATATGACAGAACGATATTACAAAGATGCTGATAATATCAAATATTCTGAGACTGATGCCTCTGTGCTGTAGCTACACAGTTAACTGTTTTCACTACATGACCTTTTCCTCTCATCTCCACAAAAGTCACTATGGTTTCTCTGATCGCCACATGTAAATCACATTTTAATCCAAGACCAGTAAAGCATTTTGGTAATTACTTGATGTCTGTCCAAACATAGCCTAACTCTGAAGTTAAAATCTCATAAAAATAAGATCTGGAGATACCTTTTTGGTTTTTCCAGCTTTTGATACTTGCTTATTTTGACAGAGGCTGGAACGGGAAATGATGAAACATGAAAGATAAAAAGCTGGTTGAACTATTTCAAATCTTTGAAAGACTTGAGTTGTGTTCAACTTAGTTTTTAGTCAGCTGCTCACGGAGTATCTTGTGTCATTCAGAGCAGTTCCCCTGCATCTACTGTTTATAGAGGGGTGGGGGTGAGAGGAATATTGGTTTCAAGGGAACTCAGTTCTGCCTCTACATACAGTGTGCTATAAACTACAATAATAGAGTCTGTTTGAAGAGGAGATGAGGAAGCCTCACATGATTTGGGGAAAGGAAGTGTAAATCAATGGAAGTAGTATGTGTGTTTCCATGTTTTGGGCACTCTGAGAAGGAACCATTGGAAGGGAAGTGTGTAAAACATTTTAAAAAAGGAATAATCTGACATGATGAGCACATCTATGTACTTTAAAAATGGATTTTCATCATAGACTGCTGATAAAAAACCCAACAAAAAACAATTAGGAACTGTCATGTGATGAGTTTGCATAGAATGTTAAACCACCAAACATTAAAAAAAAAATTCTGATTAAACAATAAGGAAGGGCAAGGATAGAACAGCAGAATACATATTTTTCTTTTCTGCCACAGCTTTTTCCTCTTCTAGAGTTCTTGTACCAAGTGAATGTTGTGTTTTATTTTTGCCAACTCTGCCAGCCCAGAAAAGGAATTTGCTCCATTTAACCACATCTGTTTTAGAAAAGTCTCAATACAAAAGAGACCTTCCCTTCTACAGAGAAGAAATTCCACTTGACTAGTGGGTCTGCTATCATATAGTCCACATCTTCTAAGCTGTGTTGCCTCCTTAGGTGTTCCTCCATGCAACCAAAAGGCGACTGACAGAAAAACCTCAAGTGACATTTCCGTTTGTAACTGTGCAGAAGGCTGAGTTTGTTCGTGTGGGACTCGTGGCTTGGTACAGTTCTTGCTGCAGTCAGACCTTGACTCTAGCTCCTGGAATTTAATGCAGTCTGAAACCCTCAAACATTTCAGATTCATTGAAAGGGCTAAAGCAACTCACTTGGCAACATAACTGCAGAAAGAGTCTTCATGAGCTCCATCTCTTGGTCTTTGAACAAGTTATCCAACACAAGGTCTTCATATTCACAGTCTATCTATGCTAGGTTTGCTCTCCCTGGTGAGCAATCATTATTCTGAGCAGTCAGATCATTTGACTCCACTTGAAAAGCATCTGTATATTATAACAGCTCTTTTCAAATGGGTTCTGAATGAATGGCAAGTCTATAACATAAAGCAAAAAAAAGTAGGATATTCACAACTGTTTGCTGACAAAAAGTATCATTCTGAGTGTTACAGTCTCATAAATGTTTTAAATTTGATGAAATTACTCCTATAGAAACGTACTTATTTAATAAAGATTCCAAAATATTCACAATTCATTCTACTAACCAGATGTAAAGATCAAGACCTGCTGCAAAAGCCACATTTTAATGAAATAAAATATATGGTATTGGAGATCTACTATGCCAAAGATTAAAACTTGCAAAGAACAAGGCATAGTCTGTGAAGCTTACTGATACAGGACATTTAATTATGACTATCAGCATTTGAAAGGAACTACATGTAAAAATCAAATCTCTTTCATTTATCATTATCTCAGTGAGTCATTAATACATTCAAACAAATGTAAGTAAGTTCATCAGCATTTTCACCTAAAAGTTAAGAGGAGGGAAAAAAAAAGCTACTGTTATACTTCCAGTTTGGGATTAGAACACACCTGAGCACAACACCAATGGGAGTTGTGTAGGTAGGTAAACACATGTAAACTGCATATTTTCATTAGTCATCTCATAATAATTAAAATTTTTAACTGTCTTTACTAACCACTTGTCTCTGGACTCTATTGTCTATAGGCTGATAGATGACTGTGTGTCATTTCTGGCAGCCTGTGATAATGTGTACTGTGGTTATTGATTTGAACATTGAGTTTTTTAGTCCATAAGAATTTTGTAAAGAACTTTTAAATCTTCTAGTTCATAAGTAGTTTTGGTTTTATAGAAAAGTGGATTATATTGGGATCCAAGTCTGAAAAAATAAGTTTATGCTTTGATTTGTAATAAATGTTTGGTTGGAACTTTGATTTAGGTCCTAAATAGGAAGAATTGGGCCCTTGGGCAAGAGTAAGGTGATCAACAAACATTATTGTGAAGTTTCTGAAGTATTCCAACCAGATACTTCCTAATCTGTAATCAAACCCTCATTTACTATTTTAGTATCAGCTTCTAAACAAGACCCAGACCCAGCCTATTCAAATCAGAAAGCCAGTCAGGAGTCTGTTTCTATTTAAACATTTTTTTAAACTTATGTATCAAGCTAAAAGAAGGCAACAAAAGTCATATTTAATAACATTATTTTATGTAGACCTTAAACTTTATAGTACAGAGTATAATAGACTGGAATCTGCTGTCAGTTACATCAATATAAATCATGAGTAATGTTAATAAAGTCAATGATTAAATTCTGGACAAACAGTTTTTATAAATTCTTTCAGTTCCTGTGTTCAGGTTTCTGTAAATTGCAGGTATTTTCTAATGATTTACTACTGCACAAAATTTTGTGAGCCATTACTCCATGAGCTGTAATCTCTGTTTCATCACTTTCTTAAAGTCACCTTTCTTGTTTAGATTGCCTTGTAATAGTGACTACAGCTGATGTTTAAACAGATATGTTTGAGGAGTCATAGGTATTAAAAAAACATCATAAGTCTTTGTTCATCTGTTTTTGTTCTTTCTTCTACATCTAAAATATTCTTCTCATTACACTTCTATTGAATTTTCACTCTAGCTCAATATCTCCATTTCAAATCCATTAATTATAGTTAAAATAAAATCATTCAAAATCACTCTAGCAGTGCAGAGTTCTATTCAGTCCCTATTTTTTCTTCTCCATTCAGACCACCAGGAAATAAAAGATAGCACAATTTAACCAACAAATGGGTAACTGAGGAAGCGGGATTTTTATAGTGCCAATTTTGTGCTGCTTTATTTTGGTTTTGTTCCTTTTCCTTTTGAAGCTTCTCAAATAATAATGCTTATTTTATCAATGCTTCTTGTATATTTCAATTTGTGTGCAGATTAATACTTAAACTAAAAGAAATCTAAATACAGTGATGTCTAAACATATATGTATGCATTGGTGATACAGTTCTGCATTTATTGACTGCTCCCTTTCCGTATGGCACAGTCTAAGCTTTCTCCTTCACATGACGGAACAAGCTTTGGAGAAAAACATTAGCGGTCTCTGAAGGTCAGATTCACAATAGATCACCATGAGCAGAACAACAGTGCCAGTCTCTCTGTGGCCATTGTATAATTGCTCATATTCATCCACCTGGGTCCAAGGTTAGCTTTGCCTGAGGATCTAAATATATTAAGCATTTCTATGATGAAAATAAATGGTAACAATACTCCACCTGCCACTTCAATTCAGCCATTTTTCCTATGGAGCAATTAGTTTCCTGTGTTCCACCTGTTTGAAGGAGTTCTGGAGATAAGGTGAAGAAAACTTTCGGCAGGTTAAGCAGAGGGAATTTTAGATAGTTTGAATGCAATAGCCTGGCCTGAGTTTGGCCAGGACACAAACTTCAACATCCCTATTCCTTCAGTAGACATTATGGTGGTTTTTTTATTGATTACAAGTGGGTAAAAACATTTTATTCCATTTTCTCTGAATGATATCAAGGGATCACAGAACAGCTGAGAGTGGCAGGGACCTCTGGATATCACCTGGTCCAACCCCCCTGATAAGAGCAGGGTCAGTTAGAACAGGTTGCTCAAGGTCATGTCCAGTCAGGTTTTGAGTATCTCCAAGGATGGAGACACCGCAGCCTATCTGGGAAACTTGTTCCTATTCCAGTTAATCACTCCTACAGTAAAAAAAGAAAGATATTCTTATTTTTAAATGGAATTGATGTTTAAATGGAATTGTCTGTATTTCAGTTTGTGCCCATTGCCTCTTGTCCTGTCACTGGGCACCAATGAGAAGAGTCTGTCTCTGTCTGCTTACTCGCTCCCATCAGTGTGCGTATCAGTTGATCAGCATGTTGATCAGCTGGGAGGTTCTTATCTATAATAAATATGGCCATATAATGAATTAATATCAACGCTTCTTCCATGACACATTAAATTCTCCATTCAGATCTGCCCCAAACCTGCTTGGCCACCAAAATTCATAAAGTGGAGATATAAAACCTGTCCTCTGTGTATTGCCATGTAGCAGTTACTGTCTGCTTCACATGTTCTTCATTTGCTCTGTGCCTCACCTCACTGATTTGCAGCCATAGAGAAATCCGTAGAAGCTGTACATTGAACAACGAAGTACTGGATATTAATAGCAAGTGCTCTGACAGTCAGTCTTTAAATATCACAAATAAAATTAGTGGGTACTGAAAATAGGAAGACATGGATATTTGTGAAGCTATCAAGCATTAAAAACATGAAGAAATATTAATGAGGAAATTCTATCTTAATAGTCATGTGGATATAAAATTTCAAGCCACACACTGACCTATGAAGAACAGAAAAACACTAAACAGTACCCATTATGTGAGAATCATCATCTATAGGTACTAAATGAAGAATAAATCTACCGGACGGGACAAAATGTTCAAGCTGTGTATAACATAATACATGAGGGAGTGAATTGAGGCTGCTAAAATTTTGTCTTTACCTAATTTTGCATCATTTTGTGTTCTTTCAGTTATGTTTCTCTAACATTCAGCAGCTGTGAAAGAAGTCAGAGAAAAGAAAGAGGAGAAAGAGATCTCTTATGGGACATTAAATTCCAAATACTAATATAGGATTGCTACAGTGTTGCTAGGCAGAGACAGTGAAGCCCAAGACTATTGCCTTTTACCTACCTTCAGGTTGATACTGAAATCTTTGAACTATAGAAGTAGTTGTCCTGTATGCCTAGATATTTCATCTGTCACAATTTGCTATGCAATTAGTGGAAACACATAGAGCACTTAAATCTAAAAATATAATCATTCAAAAACTTAGAAATGGACATGTTTTTATATTCTGTTGGTCTCTCAGACTCCATTTTCAGTTTTGACAGGTTCTTATTACAGTTTTACTCTTCACTCTACGTGAGGATCTGTCAGTGTTTCCATGGTATGTTCCTATTTTAATGGCTTTATAGCTCAATTGCTATGAAAAAAAATCAAAGGAGAAAAGAAAAAGAAGGGTGTTTCAGAGCAGAAACAAGAAAAAAATTATTTGAGTTTGCAGTTGAAATTTGTATTCAATTTTATAAAGTGCTTTAGTTAGTACATATTGTGTTATGTTTTTAAATATGAACACGTATTTGCATGTAACAGAGATATATTATATGCTTTCTTCATAACCATGGTGGTAGCTTTCCACAAGAATTTCAGTTCCATCTAACTGTGGTATGAAATGTTTGTTTAAACTGAAAACTGTGCACTATGAAGGCAAAATAAAGTATATAAGTAAAATGGATGGCAAATCTCTCTGAACTGTAATTTTCAGTTTGTCTGTTGGTCCCTAAGTTGCACCAGGCTCAACTTGTATCTGGCACAAGCTTTTCTGTATCTATGTGATCAGCCACACAAGATATTTGATCTGCTGTCTATGCCTTGAATATCTGCTTACACAACTCAACTAATTATCAGTTGAGCAAACAGGTCATGAATTCTGATTCTAGCTATGATTCATTTCTCTGCTGTTATAAATGGCTGCCTGTTTGTGCACCACACAGGCAGAATATGACAAGTCATCAGTTGCCTAAAGGTTTTTCTTTGCTTAAGGCTCTTCAGACTATGACTTTCAGCATAATTTGTCCTTAACAGAAACTTCATCTAAAATACTTGGGAATTTAAACACTTAACTTCATGCCGCCAGCTGATCCCCAGATTCCCAAGTGGCACTTTAATGATCAAAAAGTAGTGAAGAGAGAAAATGCTGAGGACATTAAGAAAGAGAAACTTCATGACAGAAACTCTTACCTTCCTGAGAGAGTTCCACAAGTCACTTCTTTTCAATTTTTGCATAAATCATGGTCTAATTTAGCTGTGTCAGGTTCATAATGGGAATTAGAAATCTGATTATAGCGTAGAAAAGGAAACAATTATAACCTTGACTAAATAGTAAAAACAAATGGTAAGATCATCCCTTCACAAAAAAAGGATCTTTGTTCAAAAGCAGCACTGCTTTACTAATTGGTCGTATTACACAACAAGAGTTTTGACAACACAATGATTTTGGCTGCATTCCTAAACAACTCTTACTCTTACTCTGTAAGAGAACATGATTAAAGAAACAGTCCAGTACCCATCATGCCTGAAATGTTTCCTGCTTCATGGACTTTTGTGGACCAAATATCAAGATATTTGCTTTTCTGTACCTATGGGTGCAGTCAGGTCTGGTTTCAGTGACAAAGTTAAATTGCTGAAATTTTCTTCCCTTGTCTCAGGCCTCTTGCTTTACAATGAAAAGATTTAGGGATCTGATTCAGGTGAAAAATAGCCCCTTTATTTCACCTGGGCTATTTTTTTTGCAAGATCATTTCCCTTGTCAGCTGGTCACACAGATGCAGACGTGCACGGGCCAGAGTGGCCCAGGAAGGACTGGAGCCATGGACCAAGACAGGTGCTCACAGCAGAGGAGTGTCCAGGACAGCACACAAAGCAAGTCTCACATTTTCCTGCCTATATATGCTGTACACCAGTTAGAGCACATGATTTACCTACACAAGTAAATTAAAAGCTGCCTTGTAATGTTGCCTGGGATTGCACAGGGATGCAATCAGCTATCCTATTAAGAAGTTAGTCCCTGGCTGGATTTTAGTCTGCATCAAGTAGCTGTCCCCAAGTAGTCCTTAGGCATCTCAGGAATTTGTGCAAGCCAAAAGCCATTCCTGCTAGGCTGTCCGCATGCTGCCACCATGTTTTAAAGGCTAACAGCATTTAATAGGATGGAAACAGTTCTGTGATAGCTGGCTTCAGTATATGGAAGGAGTATGCCTATTTATTTTCCTGATAGAGAAATAATCACTGTTTAGGTTGTGCAGCACATGAGAGTCTTATCTTAGCCAGAATCTCTGGGCATTATCACTGAATTAGTCACACTGAAATAGTGACAAGATAAATAATAATTACTGTCGATCCGTGACATGTTACCATATAGCAATAAAATGCTTAAAGTCTGTAGGCACCAAGTCTGTTTTTAAATTAGGACAAAACAGAATGTTAAAGAAGAAATAACAAAGGCATTGTGGGAAATTTGTGAAATGAACCTAGATTGTTTGGACTGAGAAATCTTGTCAGACTCCTAAATATGAGCATATACTTCAAATGTATCTTTTAATTTATAGCACCATAAAGGGCTAAACTACATTTTAAAGTGATGCTCAATATTTTGTTAGATCTACTGGTCAACATCCATGATCTGTGTGGAGACTACAAAGATCTTCTACACATGGGATGCTAAAATTCATTTTGCACTAGAAAGCCACCTTCCCAGGGAAGATTCTTCCTTATCTGTCATAAATCTAAATTAGTTAGGGTGGCTTCTCAACAGATTATGACCTATTGCATCAAGATTTAGTGATCTTTGTAGCTATATTATGAAATTTATTACTAAATTTCAAAATTTAAAGGGAAATTGTGATGCACTTGGCATCTTCTCTCAAGTTATATTCTGACATTCTCCAGTTTGTCAATCTTGAAAATTCATGGACTGTCAGTATTTACATGCTAATTGCTCCCAGAGAAGAAGAATAAGTCTATGCATATTTTTAAAAAGTTAGATATGCTTTGCAGAAAATTAAATTGTATACAAAACTTAAACAAGTGATTCTATATCTAGAAAAAAAAGTATGGTGGAAACGGGCTTTCTAATGGGATTAGTAACAAAAAAGAATGGCATTAGTCTAGAAAACAATAAGCTACAATTAATCCACATCATAATCATGATAAAAAAATGACGAGTCTCTCAAGATCAATGATTTTCAGGCCTCTATCCAACTCTATGAACAGATTTCAATATGCAAATGACCATAAACTTACTATCCAATCAGCAGTTTCAATGGCATATTTCTAAGCAATATATGGCAATGAAACTACATCGTATCCAGTAAAAAAAGACACTTTAGGTCAGAACAAGGGATATCTGTCATGTCTGCACTTTTGCATACTTTCAAGTACTGTAGAACATCAGTCTTTGTGGTTATCAGGGTTCAGATTTGCTTCACTGTGAAAAAAATAGACATCATATTTCCTCATGAAAATTTGATACCAATTGATCTATAAGGAAAGCCAAGGTATTCTTTCATTTAAGTAATATGGCAATTATTATCACAAATCAGTATCACGCTATTACTGATTACGAGTTACATTCCTTGCCTTTAACACTATCAATCTCATGTTCTCCTTTGGGCAAGGGGTTAATTTAAAAGAACTTTAAATTTTTCTCTTTAATAAATGACAGAGAGGAGGAATTTAAAAATATTTATAAAAAAACAACTACATGAATGATCCATCACTGCTTGTAAATTGTAAACCCATTTACCACTGTAAAAGAAACTATTTCTAATATGATCTAGTTGTGTATAACACAAATTTTGCCATGGCAAATTACTAGCATCAGTGAAAAACAGATTACTCTGATGTTAGTGACTGCCATGGAAGTAGATTTTCTACATACATATCTGAGATTCCTGTATTTCTCATTTTCTTTTCAGTGGCTGTATACAGCTACTGTCCCTACAGCAAATAAATGAAAAGAAAGTCAGAGGGAAAAGAATCATAAGTGTAATGCACACATGAAAGTTAAAAATGTAACAAGACTTCTGTTTAGTAGACTAGCCTTGAAAAAAGAGAAGACATTCTAGGAAGAGCAAAGAATCAAAGCATTTGATAGTTGTGAAGACTTTTAATGAGCATTCCTCAACCTTGCTCTTCCCTTCTGCTTTCCTCTTGCTAAATCCTTTTTAAAAAAGTATTTCTGTAGTTTCTGTTTTTAAACTTTAACAAGTAATAGCTTCCAAGTTAATTAATATGTCATTTTAATCAGATTATTAAAAAATATTTAGTAAAACTAGCACCAACATTAATACATGTAGCACTTCACTGGACCTAATATAATACTATGCTTTTTTTCTTCCTCTGCCACCGCAGCCTGTCATCTCTGTACACAGTCACTAATATGCTTTTTGTATTATGCTCATTGCTTATTATCTCTTTGCCTATGTTCACAGCAGACATAATCAGCCTAAAGCTGGGAAATGTATAACTTAATTTTTACCACAGTGTCATTAAATTAACTGTGCTAAAGCCATTGAAACATCCTTAAAGGATTAAAAATTTACAGTTTCTAGTTAAAAACTTGGGAATACCTATGAGAAAAGTGTGTTATTTTCATATGTGTGACTTAAGGTCACAATGCATAAAATCCCCTCATTATGTAGCCTAATATTGTTGGAAAGTGATGATATGGTGTTGTACCAATATAATAAGGTGATATGGTATGATAGAAGTATGATTGTGTAGGAATCAGAAAATGCACCTTCTGAAGCTGCTAAATGTTTGATGTAGCTTCCATAAGCCTTTCAGTTTTACAAAGTTCTCAAACCATATTGCAGAAAGACCTTTCACTTCCCCTTTTTTGTTATTTCTGTAGGAACAACCTCTTTCAACATTCTCAGATCTATGCATTACTGATTCTTTGGCAAGAACAACTACCACTATTCAAAGACTTTTCACTGTTCAGTGACTGTTTATTAATCTCATATTTTTATCATTGTATTTTTGAAATTTCATATTATCTTCCCTTTCCTTTTCAAAATTTTCTTTACTGTTCAATATGTACAGCAGCTACATAACCCCAAGAATATCCTCTGGTGTAATTCATTTGTCACTACTAGGCCAAGTGACATATACTTAGTGAAAATATATATTTGGTTTTTTAAAGAAACCCTTTCACCCACGGAACATTAACTCTTCATGTTTTTGAGTTTAGAACTGAAAAGGTTTTCTGTAGCTTGGCTGGAAAGTTATCGTAATCCAAAAACTAATGAGTCTTTCCTCAATGCTTCTTGTCTAGTAAAAATCAAAAGACAGCTCTCCCCCCACCAAAAAAAGCAAAAATAGTTCCAGACTAGAAAAAGCCCAAACAAATCTACAAATAATCTCAGCCTATCTTGATAATTCCTTATCCCTCTGTCTACAGAAATGAACATCCACAAATTTCTTTGACTCATCAACAACAACTGTTTTCCTGATACAATAACACACAACTTTGGAACACTTTTATTTTTCTACTCTTTTTTTTTTATCAGCAATTTTTTAAAGTTTCCTTTCTACATCTCTGGTACTTCTTTGCTGTGAATGGTTCCTTATATCCTTTACTAACAATGCCAAATCCAAGTCTTTCACAGTCATCAGCCCAAAGCAAACCATGTATCCATGAGGAGCTAGTTAGTAAAGGCCTATTATAAACAAAATATCACTTTTTTTTTCATTGATCTTTTCTTTATTTTCCTTTTCTTTCTTCTGTTTTTTATTGTTCTGTTACCTTGCAGTGCTCCTGGAAAGCATGACTGTTATGGAATAACTGAGATTGGATAGGATTTCTAGAAATCATCTAGTCCAACACTCCGTTCAAGATAGGACTAACTGCATCAGGTTTCTCAGGACTTTGTCCAGTCCAGTCTTGAATATCTCCATGGATGGAGATTCTACAACCTCTCTGGCCAACTTGTTCCAGTATTTGGACACCTTCATGGTATTTTTTTTTACTCATATTTAGTCAGATATTCTAATTTGTGTCTGTTACCTTTCATTCTATGCATCTTCAAGTCCAGCTCTGTCTTCCCAATACTCTCCAACAGGTGGATATAGACAGAAAAAAAGATTTATCCTTAGCCTTCTTTTCTCTAGACTGAAACAAAAAACATTTCTCAGCGTCTACTCATATGTCATGTGCTTCCACCCCATGACCATCTCTGTGGCTCTCTTCTGGACTCACTCCAGTATGTCAATGTCCTTCTTGTACTCAGTGCCCCAGATACAATCCCAAAAAAGTGCCAAATAGAGGGCAAGAATTGCCTCTCTTAACCTGCCAGCTGCATTTTTACTAATATAGCTCAGAAGGTGGTTGAGCTTCCTTACTGGAAGGACACACTGCTGACATATTCAGCCTGGTGTCAACCAGGAGCCCAGGTCCTTTTCTGCAGACCTACTTTTATCTAGTCATGCTGAGTTTGTATTTGTGCACAGAGCTATTCTTTACAGATTTAGAACTTTACTAAAGATCCTGAGGTTTGTCTCAGCCCATTTCTCCACCTGTTGAGGTCCATCTGAATAACAACCCTGCTCTACAGCATATGTCACCCGCTCAATTTCCTATCATCTGTGAACCTGCTGAGTGCACTCCTTGCCATTGTACAAGCCATTTATAAGACCAGTAAACAGCTGTGGCCCCTCTGTAAATCTGTGAGGGATGCCAACTAGTAGCCAGCCACCAGTTGAATTTTATATCACTGATTACAGACTTGAAACAGACAGTGCAACAAATTCATTCCCCACATATAAAGAAGATCCTAGTGACAATCACCCACCTTTTCCTCTTTACACACATGCTTGGTCCAGGGTCAGATGGCTTTGATGCCTTCTCTGATGAGTCTTCCTCCTCCTCAGCTGCTCCCAGGGCACTATGCCTATCCTGATGTTGCAGATCTACAGGTGTAAATGATCTACAGGTCAAGACCTAGGAAGACTGCTGTTGCCTGAAGTCATGCTTTTCCAGTGTCCCTCATCTTGAGAGTTTCCACTACTGTTCCTTTGAGTGTAGTCTCTAGCTGACCCTCATTTTTCACATGGCTTGGGCTTTTGTCTCTTCAAGGTCTCTGAGAAGACCCTGTCAATCTCCTGTCTGTCCTCCCTGATGTCTCACAGTCTGCATGCACTGCTGCACTAACAACTGCCAGGTCTCTGTTAGTGGCAGTCCAGCCTGACAGTTTCACAGCTGCCCCTCAAGCACCAGCTGAAGAGGTGCTTGGGTCATTTCTTGGCAGCAGTCAGCTGAAGACAGAAAACACAGACTGCCCCTAACCAGAAAACAACCAACAGAAGCCTCCTCTTAGCTTATAGAAGCAAAAGTCTCCAGAAGACAAGCCTCACCAGCAATGGCAAGCCACCAGAAGATGCCAGAAAGAGCTCTGAAAAGAAGATGGGAACTGTAGCAATAACAGCTAGTTTCTGCTTGCTGTGCTTTGGGCACTGTGTTTGTTCTATAGCTGATTTTTTCATTGTCCATTTGTGATTTTTTCATCTGGGATGGGAACATACTCTCAACTTACTTTTTTCTCAATACTTTCCTGATCACTTCATTACATGTCCACCTCATATTTCTAAAGAAAAGATAAGTTAAAAAAACCCACCTTTTATAATTGCCCCACCTTATAAATCCAAGCTAAACTAAGACTTTGCAATTCTTTCATCAGGGAAGAGAGGAAAGAAATCCCTTTACTGTAAAGCGACCAATAACACAGTGCTGGAGAGGGCTTACCACACTTGGTAAATGTTTGACCTGAAGCTTGAATCTCCATCAGGCAGTATATGGACTTGGACTGAGGTTTGTGTGGAGTAGTGGCTGCTCTGCAGCAGGCTGATGGAAGAGCCAAACAAGACTGTAGGACATGAAGACTCAAAACCCTGGACTGAAACAACAGTGGCATGCATTACCCTGGATTTCTCTCTTCACATATGGTTTAATAATCAGTGACTCACTTGTGGTTGAGGTGTGGGTCCAGTTGTTCTCCATCCCAAAATTTTTCTTTCTGCATAAAGTTTACCTTTTGATGAATAGCATTTTTGGATTTTAAAGGCATTGAACTGAAGAAAACATGGCATTTCTTTGAAGGACTCTATTTTCTCTACAGCACTGTGGTTGTTTTAACAATCTAAATAATAAACATAACTTAGATGTTAAAAATCTTCTTTTAGAATCTATAACAGATAACTCTCATTTTCTTTACAAAAGAAAGGCAGCCTAGGTTCAACAAGGCTCAGAGTCAGGTCCTGCACTTGGGTCACAACAACCCCATGCAACGCTACAGGCTTCGGGAGGAGTGGCTGGAGAGCTGCCCAGTGGAAAAGGACCTGGGGGTGTTGGTCGACAGCCAGCTGAATATGAGCCAGCAATGTACCCAGGTGGTCAAGAAGTCCAATAGCATCCTGGCTTGTATCAGGAATAGTGTGGCCAGCAGGACTAGGGAAGTGATCGTCCCCCTATACTCGGCACTGGTGAGCCTGCCCCTCAAATACTGTGTTCAGTTTTGGGCCCCACACTACAAGAAGGACATCGAGATGCTGGAGCATGTCCAAAGATGGGCAACGAAGCTGGTGAAGGGTCTAGAGCACAAGTCTTATGAGGAGCGGCTGAGGGAGCTGGGGTTGTTTAGCCTGGAGAGGAGGAGGCTGAGGGGAGACCTTATCGCTCTCTACTGAAAGGAGGTTGTAGTGAGGTGGGGGTCAGTCTCTTCTCCCAAGTAACAAGCGACAGGATGAGAGGAAATGGCCTCAAGCTGTGCCAGGGCAAGTTTAGATTGGATATTAGGAAAAACTTCTTCACTGAAAGGGTAGTCAGGCACTGGAACAGGCTGCCCAGGGAAGTGGTTGAGTCCCCATCCCTGGAGGTATTTAAAAGACAGGTAGATGTGGTGCTTGGGGACATGGTTTAGTGTTGGACTTGGCAGTGCTATGTTAACAGTTGGACTTGATGATCTTAAAGGTCTTTTCCAACCTGAACAATTCTATGATTTTATGATTCTACATTCTCATAGAAAAATAAAACAAGGTGCCAAAGCCATGTGTTTGTAAGCTGCTAACAGATGTATTGAAAATAGCATGCTATTTAACACAGAGGTATACAGAATCTTTTATAACTCAGAAACTGAAATTGCTTATATTGTAAGCAAACTTTTCAATAAATAAAGCTAAAAAAATTATTAACATGAATGTACCTTTAATTTACCTTAGACCTTAAGTGGATTCAGGAGAAATTATGCTAAACAGTTCAGACTTTATGACTGACATCTCTGTAGCTGCAGATGATTCTTTCTTAGCCTATATCCTCATTCTAGCATTTCTACTCATTCTGATTTCATGCATCAGCAAGCTCTGAACAATCTGCGTCTCAGAGCATACCATGCACTAATTTTGCTCTGACAACCTTGTAATGGGAATTATAATACTTATTACATTTTTTTCTAGGTAAAAACAAGGGAAGTAAAAGACCCTCTGTGTTTACATTGCCTGGGTTATATGACAACAGAGATGCTGTTTTTCACTGTGAGTTCTTGGTTTTAATGGCAATTAGCCATAAACGGCACCACATACTTTCTCTCTGTACTGAACATCCTTCAGATGAAAAGTAGTATTTGTGGGGACTTAAAATTCCTAGTGCTTCAAGAGCTAAGTGCAGCATTCAGAAAGGTATATCAGTTGCAGTTTTTATCACCATATTCCCCTTAGTGGTGATTCATTTTATCTTGAATCAGTTTTTCAACACTTCCTCATTTTCGCATGCAAGGCACAGAGTATTATTGTAGTTGTGTTGTTGTATCTTGTTTGGGGTTTTCATTCTATGCCCCTTTTCAGGATCAATGCCAATACAATAGTTCTTTGTTGTCCACTGAATACCCACTCCTGGATATCACACATCCTCTTTGATATTCCATTAATACACAGTGGTTTCTAAACTCTCATGTCAGCTTAAAAGACTCATATGATTCAGACTGTTGAATTTAAGCACATGTACTTTTTCCTTTAAGACATGATTCCTGCTTGATGTTTGACTTCTGCATTATGGCTCAACTGCACTTTCATATGACACACAGATAAAAGCATATACCATATATAATCCAGATTTTGTATCGAAGAGAATCCCTTGCGTCTAATACAAACTCCTATAAAAAGAAATACTTGCAACTACAGCAGTAAATGAATCCTTATTTATTAAAATTCATTTATTCCTTAGCAAGGGGTTTCCTGTTCTGTTGAATGTAATTTTCCCTATAATATTAATGAAAAAATTGTCACTGCACAAATGTAATTTTGAAATGAACTAATTCAGACACTTCCAACAGGACCCCAGAGTGTAGAGAACTGTGTAATAAAACTGACTGTGCATAGGTCAGATAATAAAACTGAGAACACCGTTCATTTGCAGATCATATCGTCAATTTTTTAACTTTTAATTCTGTAATTAGGCCATTTTAATTTAACTCCTATCTGTCTGTTACTTTTTGCTTGTGAGCGTGTGTTGGTTTTGTGTTTTGTTTTTTTTTTTTTAAATATAGATAATTTGCTTTCAGGAATGGAGTATCATTTTAGGAAATAAGACATAAAATTAAAAGTCATTGGAATTAAGCTCACACACGGGAACAGTGACATTTATGACAGTTATGTGGCATTTACTGTACTACCATTCACATAGCTTTGTGAACACATAAAAAGCATATTGCCTATATTCAAAAGTCTTGAACTTGTGTCACCATATTTTCACCCTGTCATCCATTTGGTCTCAAAATGCTTGACTGCACAAATGGCCTACCAATAGGTAGCTCTACCTTGCTGGTAGCTCCTCTCCAGGTTACTTCAGAGAGGAAGTCCTGTTCCCCTTTTCGGCTCATCAGTTTTGCAAATACACAAAAAAGATGTTTCTATTTACCTTGATGTATCATCTGAATTCATTTTCAGAGGACCAATCTTCAGTTGCTTTTCCTTCCATGGACAACATGTTTCTCTTCAGAGCCAGGCATGTTCCTTAGTAGTACATATGGTTAACTTAGTGATGTGACGCCAGCTGAGAAAAGCCAAAGGAAAACTTTGAGTATTATCTCCTATACTCCAAAGGCTTTTTTATTCAGAGTAACACTCATTTTTATACTTTGATTCATTCTATTCAATATGAATTTAAGGACATTAAGTGAGAAAGTACTGTAGTTTAGAGACTTAATTTTGTCTTCGTTTCAAATGACCGAAACAGCTGTTCTTTCTCCCTGCTTTAATTCCCTATGCAATACATCATTTGGTTTTCAGTGTGTAGCAAAACATAGTTTACCTTTCTGTATATTCCCTTTTCCCTCTGTCATAGCCTCTTTTCCAATTTCTGTGATAATTTTCAAACTGTTTATTTATCCAGTTTAGTTCTGGAGCCCTTTCCCACAAATAAGTTTTTCCCTTTGCTTGAGATATGAATTCCTTATAACTTTTGCACTTTTGACTTAACAAAAATCAGTTTTCTCTACATTCAGGTCCTTTGTCCAGTGAATAGCTCCCCAAGGTTTCATCTGTAATCAAGTCACTGAGCTTCTGCCTTTGCTCTGAGGTCCTGTATCCAGAATGATTAAGACAGTGAAAAAAAATGTTCAAAAAAGAGTCAGTTGTCTATCATGTTTAGGATTAACTGCATTAACCATGATTAGTATTTATTATTCAATCTACACTATAGCCTCCAACTGTGACGTGATTTTAGGAGGCATTTTCTTGTTTGCTAATATTTCAAAGATACCTGCCCAAAACCAAATCTGATTCCTCCTGCAACTGTTTCAGACTTACAGACTTCCTTAATTGATCAAACTGAAAGAAATGAGCTCTGAGAAGTTTATTATTTTTAAATATCTTGTCTAATATTTTCAGTACTCAAGCATTATCAGAACATAACATTGACAATTAAATTTCTCTCTGTTTGGGGCTTCCCAGTAGTTCTTAAAGTACCAGTCTGCACTATGTTGTGAGCACAGTAACAAAGGGTCAGACCTTATTACAGCAAGGAGGCTGCAGACAGACAGACTGCCCCATCAACCCCATGTGGGAAATGCTTGGATAAGAGAACAGCTGGAGGGTAGACTGGAGAAAGATTTGAAGGGAAGGATACTCTTGACACAGATACTTACATTAAAATTCTGCTTAACTTTTATGTGGAAGCCAAAAGCAAATCGGTCAGATACTTTCCTAAGGTAAAGGAAAGTATCCAAACTATATAATTAATTGTGCCTTAAAAACACCTGAAAAAAAAATATTTAATGACAAAATTGCTGTTATCTATTGAAGTAGCTGAGCCTTCACTATAGTACAAAATTAACAGTTTAATTACAGAAGCAAATGAAGCATTTCACTGGTAATATTGCAAACGGCGAAGTTTGCATTCACATTTCCACAATACACATTTCAAACCAAAAATGCAGGAAAAGGTAAAAGAGTGCTGAGAATGATCAAGAATAGCTCATCCAACAAAAGAAGTGGCTCTTCGGTGAGCACAAAGCACAGGGAAATGTACTCTGCTTTAAAGCTCTTGATTCTGGGCTTCAGAAGCAGTTTCCTTTCTCCTTAAATGTTGAGGACAGGAACTTCTTATTCTTGATTGTGGCTTAATGTTCTTTAGTATGATGTTGAAACCTTGCTAGGAAAAAAGAAACACTTGCCATGCTTTTAATGCACATTCTGGAAGCTTAGAAATTTCTCTGCAGCTGCTATCGTTCTCATAGCAGGGTGATTGAAAAAATGAGTATCAATGCCCCACGTTCTTAACAGCACTCCATGGAGCTCTGTGGTAGATTGCTCTGTGGCATTATTATCCATGTACTGTTAAGTCAGATTTTGCACTTAGCAAGTGGAGGATTTTGATCAATAGGAAGGATTCTACACAAGGGGCTCTGTAGATAGGCATTAAACTTACTGAAGCAACTAAAAGAAGCCTCAAGGAGTCCTGACAAATTACAAGCTGCTGCTCTTGTCACATTCTTAGCAGTAAACTGACCATGAGGAAAGAACTGCCATCAGAGAAGGGCAAAACAAGAAACAGTTAAAGCACTGCAAACTGGCACCTTTTTCATTTTGTAGGAAATATCAGTTTCCCATTAAAAGATTCATAGGCTGAGCCCAAAACATGATGAAGAAACTGAAATGTCTGACTGAATATTATCCAAGCTGATTATTTTTAGCATTTAAAACTATCCGAGGGGATTTCTATCCCAGGTCTATATAGAGAAGAAATGTTCTATTTCAATGAATGCAAATTATTCAAAGTCATGAGAGAACGATCAAAGAAGGTGAAAAATTGAATTCAGGTAAAATCAGAGGATCACAAATGTTGAACAGCCACCTTGCTTGTCATTTCATGGGTTCATTACTTTTTAGCCAAAAGGTATCGGAACATAACCTGACTGATCTATATATAGTCCTTTAACTTTGTCTACTAACATCTGAATTGAGATCAACGATTTCATAAAAGGCTTTTTCATAATCCAAACAAAGGCAGAAAATTGAATGGAAAGGAAAGGAACAAATAAAATTGCATTTGTTCTTTCCCAAGAAAATTTTTTTGTTATAACAATTCAGCTGCCAAAAATGTTCAAATAACACACTTGATATGAATGTTGTCTTAGCGTCCATTGTGCTAGGCACTGTTCAAGCACATGCAGTTCCCAGATGAGGATGCAAGTTGGTACAACCAATGATGCTTATGTAAGCAGGTTTCATTCTTTGTGGAGGAAATGCAATTCATTATTTAAATTCCAGAAGTCAAGATGAAAAGCTTATATTTTCTGTGTAGAAAAGTTTACACTTGCAGTTTGTCCCAGGACATGTTGCTTGTCATGAGACACAAACACAGGATAATAAAAGACTTTGAAGTATTATTAGTAGTATTAGTGAGACTGATATTCAATATGACACATGAAAACAATAGAAATATTTTCTCTGACATATGCTGAAGCTCTCATCAGATCTTTAAATGCTAAACACTGTCCATAAAAGAGTGTAGGACATGATATGCATTTTTGCAGTGAGATAATGTAAGTGCATTTCTTGGTTAAACATATAATCAAGAAAAAGTATATCTTAATCCAATTTGTGAACCTTCATCTAGCCTCTAATTTTCTACTGCAGGAGAAAAATTACTTCTGCTTGTTTATAAATAGCAGCTTGAAAAACTGTGCACTTAATTAAACATCCACTGACTGATCTGATTGCCCTGGTATATCTTCATAGTTTGTGATTTATAGACAGGCAAAGGGTCACAGGAGCCGTTTCCCACATTAATGGTGATATATGAGAACAGTCATTTCAGTCTGCAACATTTTATTAAAAATCTTCAGGCGCAGGTTGTAACTACGATGCAGGTTTATTATCTATCTGCCTCTGTGTGTGTTGCCTCTAAAAAACAATAAGAAGCTTTGATTTGGTGGACAAGATCTGAGACCAAATTATGCCCCGAGAAACAGATGGTGTGTGAATGGGAGCTGTGTGAAACAAGCTAGCAGAAAAATGAGGCTGTAACTCAGACTGTGTGATACCCAGGACTGAGTCATATAACGTTTCCTCTTTCAAACCAGAAATGTAGAAGCAAATGAAACTCATGTTTTACAGTACACAAACCCACAAATTGGCCAGAGTCATGTCCCCGGTCACAAGGTTTCTAGTATTTTGTGTCTCCACTAAACTGATTCAGTGAGACTGTCTACTAGCTCGTGTTTTTCAGTGTTGAGTTGTTAGCCTTCCCTTTCTCATCTCTTTTACAGATTTCTCACATTCTCAGCTGTCATCACCTTGTTTTACAAGTGTATGTGTTTTTAGTTAAGTTACTTGAAAAGCCAGTTCAAAAGCTGGGCTCTTGATTTGTAGCACAGGTAAGTAAAGAAGTTCATTGGTAATAGCTTCTTGACTAGACTTACTGCTTTCAGTAGCTCTCTTTTTAAAATGCTTTCTTCTCACCCCTTCTCCTCTTCCAGATAACATAGGTAACTAAATTTATTGACACTTCTGTCAGGCAGAAGGGACTGCATGTGTATTGTACCACACAGGAAAAACCAGAGCGAGTTTACAGACCTGCACCATCCCTGCATGCAATTCAGAAACATACCAAGTTTCCACACTGTGTTTTGAGATGCTTTTGTAAGCATTGGGTGTGTTGTGGTTAGTGCTGCCTCATTTTCCTTGACTCCAGTGTCTTTTTTTCTCACCCTCTGCTCCTGTGCACAACACAAATTTCCCTCCTCTCCTCTCCATGACATTCTTTTGTTGTTTTTCTCCATTTCAGTTATCTTGGACTAAATGCCCTGTCTAGTAGGTGTCTGTTTTGCATTCATAAACACTATCAATTAAAAAACCACATTTCACCAAATATCACAGGATGTAAAAAAACCCAGTAGTTTCTATTGATAGAATACCCATCTCAGTAATGTACAATCAAGACTGAAATACAGCACAATTTTTTTAAACAAAAATGCTAGGCACATTATATGTGTGTGTATATATATACACACACACTCTCATACATATTATATACTTATGTGTGTATATATATATACTTTTTCATATTTCCTGATTTAAATATTATTAAGGATCAGAACCAAAAGTCTGTGAAAACCAGAAAGTACACTGGATTCATTTTAATATCTACTGTCAGCCCAGCTTTTCATTCAGACTTTATGTGACCCTATCATAAAGTTTTGATTGTCTTCATGTGTTTTATGCAAGTATTTAGCAGCAGCAGCTTCTTGATTGCATGCCCCTCAGTCTCTCCTCAGACTGCAGGAGAGTGTCCGTGGAGGAACACCTCTACTCAGCAGGAATCTCATGAGCTTAATGGTCACCATGACTCCTGCAGGTGTGACTTTGTCAGCACAGAAACTGCCATGTCTTTAACTATTGTGTTGCCTCACACTCCACTTTCGGCAAAACAGATTTTACTTTCCTTTTCTCAGCAGAGACTGAGGGTTTGAGTCACACCAGGCGTTAGCAATCCAGCAGATGGGTTCTTTTTCTAAGCCAGTCATCTGGTCTTTTGGTAAGCAGTAATGCAAGAGCTGGTCAGAGTGCTGCACTCAGCCCAAAATACCCATCCAAGACTAGTCATGTGAATTGTCCTGATATGCTTATTTCTCTCTGCTCACTATAGGGAGAGAGAACCAGACACATAGTTTAGACAACACTCAACACTTAAGTAGCTAAGACAAATCTCATCTTCAAGACCTCACCACCAAATGCAGTTTTCTGTGAGAATAAATCAACATAGAGTCTGGGCCACAGACCTAAGATCTTTCTATTTGAAGAGCATTCCAAATTGTAGTGACTTTCCTGCCCCAGTTACTCAAATAGACCTTCATTTTCATGCCTGCTATCTTACAGAATCAGATTTATTCACTCCCTAATACTGTTCTTCATCCCACTGTATTTATAGCAGAATGTGTACACTTGTCTGGAGTTCTGCTTTTTCTCTCTTTCTCTCTTCCATCTTCATGGAATTTTATCTGCTCTTCTTTTATCTTTTTTTAGTTACAGTTTAAGTTTTAATTTAGCTTCAGAGAAAGGAAGAAGCAAGGCTCTGATGTATTGGATGTTCAGACAAATCTTTTGACCACTGGAAACTGATACATTTCACCAATATCTTTAGTTTGGAAAGTCTCCCATTACAGTGAAAACAACATTGCTATGACTTGTGTCATGTGCATTGCAACTTCATTGTCCTTGGAACTTTGTGGATGTAGAAGTTGACTTTGTCCAATCCTTTTTCTAAGATTTAGGAAAATTGCATTGTTTTCATATTGGACTTCTATGGGTTTGGAGGGTTGTTTATAAGACAGTAATTTTTCTGACTTTTGAACTGTTTGATATGATTTCACAAATTAACAATTTTTAATGACAAAGAAGAATAATATTGAAAAATGTTCATACATATTTACATAGTATCACTTTTCTATATACAGTTTCTAACATTTAGGATCCTTAAATATTTGTTCATATAAATTTTTTTTCTAGGTACTTGCAAGTATAAATCAATATTTATTTACCTGCACTGAAGCTTCTGTCTGTGCAATACAGAATTCAGGTTATTTTAATGTCTGTCAGCTGTGTTATCTCTAATCTTAAACACAGAAAGTATAAACATCAGATACAACAAAGTCATTTGGTATAAGTCCCTTTCTAAAAATGAAACCTGCTTTAATGTCATTTGAGAAGAGACCTTCAAACAGATTTTAGATTTTAGAATGAAAACTCTGCCAAATAATATACAAATTTCTTTCTGACATTTATTTTCTGATATTTTTCAACTTTTCATTATAAATAAAATACTTTTTTATTTTTACTTTCTTTTCTGCTTTTCTCCGCTCATGGCAGATAGCTAATGCCTGATTTATAGCAATTTATTTTAATTAATTCTGGACACCTGCAACCTGTAATTGATTTGGCACTGATATAAATTTCCTGACTCCAATCCAGCTATCACACTGCTTTCAATCATATTCAACTTCTCCTTTGGATATGGAGACATGCCTTAGTATGGAATTAATAGATTTTGTTGTTGATTTTTTTCACTTCTTTTTGTTTATATTCCCTTCCTTCTGTTAATGCTAAGAACTGCATATAACCACATGATAAAACTGTGCTAAAAATTTGCACAACTATTATCCTAGTTAAATGGGGATTGAATATCTACAGACTGAAACAGAGTGTAAGTATGTTTATTTAAGGGTTCAGAATACCTATATCCTAATTTGGAGATTGTTTTTCTTCTAGGTACTGAGCCAAATTCATCAACAAAGAATCATAGGCTGCTGGACTTTAAAGAAAAAAATATCTTTCAGCTTATAATATCTTTGATTTTAATTGGCATTTGTTTAAAATGAGAATATTTTTGAGGCACTGCTACCTTCTTCCAGTTATCTTGAAGTTCCCTCCTAGGTTACCAGATTCAGGCTCAATATGTTTAATTTCCTCAATTTTCTAATTAGGATAGGATGGAAGTATTTCTAAGATGTTGAGCTGCACAGTACTGAACTTTAATGTAGAAAAACAGTAATGTGACCCCCATTTGGAGTAATGAGGATAAGGTCTCTATAAGATCACTGACTTCAACAATTACTGAAGGAGCACATAGCAGAAATCATTTGGTACCTCTGTCAAACACATTCAGGAGAACGACCAAAATATATAGAACTAATTAGTAAGTGCCACAAAACTGTCTTTGAAGGAGCTTAACCCTTAAACTACAGCGAATCTCCTCTTAGATGGTATATACAAGAATACAGGAAGTAAAACAGTAATTTGCATTAAAAACTTCAAGAGATAAGAAATCCTCATCCATGTGTATTACAAGATGAAACACCTGTAATAAATATATGTTAATCACAAAGCAAATACTGGGGTGTTTATTATGGGGTACGTATTATTTATATATGTACTATATATACACTACACTATATATATTTATAAACTATAACATATTTCTATAATAGCTATGTATAATAAATATGCATATCAATTTATACATATTTTAATCTTTATATATACATAAGTTATTATATGCATCTAATCATGGGCTTTCATTTCTTGCTACTATAATAGAGGAGATGAGTGTACTGTTTTTGGTAAATACCATCAAGATTTCTTTTTTCTTTTTTTTCTGTGTAGGTGAATGAGCAATACATAGCAGATACAGAATAACTACCTATTTCAGGCAATCCCATGCACCTTTACTTGTCTTCATGGCTTATTTTACACTGATCATAGAGAACAGCTCTTAAACTGAGACAAAAAAAAAAGGTTAATAAAACAGGTATACACTAGATTAGGTATTGCTGAAATGCCCTGTGCCAGTCAGATAGCATCTTCCTATGGCAAGAGTCACTGAGATTGTTTGATAATCTCATAAGGGAGAGGAGGAGATATGTACCTTTCTACTGCTTTCAGGGATTCTGCCACAAAAAGTCAACCTAAATTTAGGAACAGAACTCCAGCAAAGGAAAGATGTCAACTCACTGTGTTTCCATGTCTCTCTGAATATTTTCAGGGGTTTTTTTTGGAAGCTTGACCTTGCAAGAGTCTTTTATCATTGCTTCTTGTTCAATACATATCATATTCCAAAGTTTCAGTTCAGTAGAGATCAAAACTTCTGGGTAATCATCTTAAACAGTCTTAATTTCTTCGAGTTTTACATGAAACATTCTTAAAGTGTCAGTGTGTGTTGTTATCTCTCTGAATGAACAGAGAGGAGCTTTGGGCACTAAAACCTGACTTTGACAAGGACTGCTATTACCCTAAGTCACTTAACTCTTTGGATTCCTCATCTTGACTAGTCAGATGGGAATAATGTTTCTACTTTACTCCGCAGAGGATTTCAGGATTAATCACTCATAAAATCAGAGCATCATTCAGGTTGGAAGGGGCCCTGGAAGGTCAGTAGTCCTAGTCACTCCTCATCAAAGTGGAGTAAACACTGAATCAGACCAGATTATCACAGTACTTTGTACTTTTCAAAATTACTTTTTAATAAATAATAAAATTAATGGCAAATATTTGGGAAAAAAAAGTATGGCTTCATATTGCCACAATGGAATAAACTGAGTTGGGAGAGAGCATCATCAAAACAAAAATTTGTCTTGAGATCATATTTTCAGAATTTGGCTGATGGTCCCTACATGTAGTGCAAACAAGAAGTTACAGCTACCTAGCATAGGACAGATTAGTTTTATTTTGTATTGGACAAAAGATGATGAGTAAGACTACGGTATTCTGAGCCAGATAAAAACTATTGAAACTTTATATTTTTTGTTACTTTAATTAAAAAATAGTTTTAAAAGTATTTATTTTCAACTTAAAGGTATATATTTTCAAGTGATTCAAGTGTTTCTAATGCAACCTTATACCAGGATACGTGGCAGAAAATTCCTGTTTTCCTGAACTATAAGACAAGTCTGTTTCTAATTATTTTTTAAACTGTTACAGAAAAAAAATATATATCTGAGTAGATCTAAAAGTTGTCTAACTTGAAATCATGTTGGATACTAAGGAAATGGAGAGCTTTGTTCTGATAGCCCACTGATTATGTCATTGACCCTAATTTGTGAGTTAATATTCTGGGATTGTTCCTGCCTGATTTTATCTATGTTCAAAGTTATAATTGGAACTGTAAATGCAGTGAATAAACTTAGAATTGGGTAACATATTAGCCCAAAATCTGTCCACTCATTTATCTTCTAAAAAGGACACAATCTCCTTCTGTAGCTTGGGGACCTTGGTCTGTTATGAATTATTACAAGCTTATTAGAAAACAAAATTGGGCATTCTAAGTAGCAGCATTCTTGAGGCAATAGTCCTTATATTTTCTGTTTCTTATATTGTTGGCAAACCATTGACATTGCCTTCCAAGTACAATTTTGTTATGGTTACAAGTTGATGCTTTTTTTTCCTGATTATCTTTTCCTGTATTTCCTGTCCTGGAAATAATAGGACCAGATTTTCTTATTTGTCCTCTGACCCGGTTGTAAAAGGCCACTGTACAGCACGTTCCAGAGCAGCACACTTGTGCCCCTTCAGCACATTTCTCAGGGCAACTGAGCAAGTTAAGTCTCAAGTTTTGTCCGGATGGTTTTCTCATGGTTCATTATCTCCCCTGGTGCCTTTGACTGATGGGGGACTTCCCATGTGCGATGAGCCTGTAGGCAGTTCTTACTCTTACAAACATGGAAAACTGCACTAATCTTCACAAATTTGATGCTTCACTTCAGCTTATACTGAGAGAAGCCAAATATGTCTGTAACCGTGCCTCTTCCTTTCTTACAGTGTACAGATATCTTAATAATCTCTGCAAAAAAAGTCTTTCAAGTGTCAAGAAAAATACTTTGCTCCTGAGTGGCACAGTTCTGTGACAGAGGAGATGGAGTGCTCAGTGTCATCTGAACTCATCATGGCCTGTCATGTATGATCAAGAGAAAATTTTATATTTGTGAATAAGTACGTGTATTGTCACAAGTGGCATGGGTGCAAATATGCATAAAGGCAATAGAGTCTTCAATAGCTCTCAGTGCTTGCAAAAAAGTGACAGTATGCACTGACTGCTTTAAAGAGGCACTGATCCAAATTAACTTTAAAATAACATATATCATGGAATCATAAAATACCAGGTTGAAAAGGACCTCAAGGATCATCTGGTCCAACCTTTTATGGCAAAAGCACGGTCTGGATAAGATGGCCCATCATCCTGTCCGACTGAATCTTAAAAGTGTCCAATGTTGGGGAATCTACCACTTCCCTGGTGAGATTATTCTAATAGCTGATTGTTCTCATTGTGAAAAATTGTCCTCTTGTATCCAATCGGAATCTCCCCAAGAGGAACTTGTACCCATTACCCCTCGTCTTTTCCATGGGACTGCTTGTAAAAAGGGAGTCTCCATCTTCTTTGTAGTCTCCATCTTCTTTGTAGTCTCCATCTTCTTTGTAGTCTCCATCTTCTTTGCAGCCACCCTTTAAATACTGGAGCATGGTGATAGGTGATAAGGTCTCCCCTAAGCCTTCTTTTCTCAAGGCTGAACAAACCCAGTTCTCCCAGCCTTTCTTCATGTGGCAGGCTTCCCAGTCCTTTGATCATCTTGGTGGCCCTTCTCTGGACCCTCTCCAGCCTGTCCACATCTTTTTTTATAGCAGGGACTGAAACTGTACCCAGTATTCCAGGTGTGGCCTGACAAGCTCTGAGTAGAGTGGGATAATGACTTCTTTATCTCTGCTGGTGATGCCCTTATTGATGCAGCCCAGCATCCTGTTGGCTTGCTTTGCCACAGCAGCACATTGTGCACCCATATTGAGCTTGTTGTCCACCAGGCCCCCAGCTCCCTTTCCACAGAGCTGCTCCCCAGCTGGGTAGATCCCAGCCTGTGCTGCGCTCCTGGATTATGTTTTCCCAGGTGCAAGACCTTACACTTGTCCTTGTTGAACTTCATAAAGCTCTTGTTAGCCCACTCGTCCAGCCTATCCAAGTCTTCCTGCAGGGTGGCTCTCCCTTCCAAAGTGTCTACTTCCCCACTCAGTTTGGTATCATTGGCAAACAAATCTGATGACAGCTATAGATAAAATCTGATTCAAACTGATGTTCTGATAAACGTCATGCTAAATGGAAACTGTACCATAAATGTTGGAAACTTTCATTGTTTCTATGTCTTTTCAAAAAAAAAATTGTATCATACCAATACTGGTCATATTGCTGTCGTCAACAGAAGTCATACCTCAAAAGACGTAATACCACAGTGATCCACTAACTTTCTCCTATCTGCATGTTGCCTGCAATTATATTAAAATAGTATTTTAATACATAGGTTAATTTTACTTTACTTAAAAAATCAGAGTTTATCTAAATTTCTGTGTACAAATGGGGTTTCACTTTGATTATAGTTTTTTTACCTTAAAAGAATAGAAATTCTTAGTGCCTTCTTCCTCTTAATGTTGCTAGTATCTTCCTCATCTTCTAAAGTTATTTTCAGGTCAACAACTGAGAACAGAGTGTATGCTATACATTCTAGCTTTACCTTCCTGCTTTTTAATTTCTGCTTTTTCTCTTGTATCCTCTTGTGCCCAAGATAGCAGTGATATATACTCTTAGAAAAGGTATATATAACACATGATAGATACTACCAGACAATGGAAATCATCAAACTATGTATAATAAATAGAGATAACTGGAAAAGAGGACATGTATATCCTGGAAACTATCAATTTCTCAATAGCTTAAGGTTCCTTTTTGAACAAAACAGAAATGCTACCAACTGGTTTTTATTAATAGAATCCTTCCTGCCAAGTAAATATAGTACTTTTTAAAGGCGTGTTGTTTTTTTTTTAAATGTCAGTAACTTACAATAGCATATATTAACTTCTTGTTGGCTTGGATTATCAATAAGGTTAAGGTCTTTTCTTTTTATCCCTTTTACTCATAAACTGTTAAAGTCTCTTTGAAAGACAAAGAAAACATATGTAACAACAAGGCCACATTCAGTTAAATAGCTTTCTAGTACTACATCTCCTGACTATACACATTTTTATTTCAGTCCGAAGATAAACAATTGTTTCCACTGAGATGAGAATGAAATATGTTCCACAATACCTGAATGTATCTTGCCTTTCCTTTAAATGTTGTATATGTTCTCACTACCTAAATATAAGAACTTTTCACAATGTCTATAAGAAACAGGAGTAAGCACAACTATATTATCTTTCTATCAGCCAGAAAACATGCAAATGCTTTATCATGTAGTATTAGACATTAATGTCCATGTCCAGGCCTGGTATAAATACAGCTCCAATGTCTTCACCTACCTCACTCCAAACTAGGGTAAGGCTGAGTTTAGCCTTCTGATTTGTTGTTGTTGTCATAGTGAAATGGCTGTGTTAGCTATCAAATATGATTTTCTTTTTGTATTTTTTTTATTAGACATATTTGGTTTTCTATATAACTAAATATTAGATAGACCAAATTAGCATATTCAGCAAATTTTAGCTTATTATAGATTTATGAAAGAAGGTAAAACATGCTGACATCAAATATAGTTACTGTGTTGAGTATTGTACTGTGATTTACTGCAAAGAGAAATAGAACAAAGAGCTTTTATCAGCTCAGTCCAGATCTGCTTTTCTGGTAATTCAAAACATCGAACAAATCTTGTTGTACTCTACTTTGTAATATATCAAAGGAGCTATTTACTATACAGGTAGATAACAACTGTCAGATCCAAGGAATTATAATTTCTGCTACCTCAAGACAGGTTCTACAATAGCTCGATGTGTACTGCATTGTAAATCCAATGGCAATAGACAGACAAGAGGGATCTTTCACATTCATGGAAATGTGAAAGAAGCAACTTGTCTTTTCACATTGCTTCACATCGCTTCCAGGGGATGATCCATTTCAAACAAGCTGCATGGTTGGAATGATGTCCCCTGAACACTAAATGTTCTTAAGTTTCTTTTGTCATAAAGTGTGTAGCTGGATGCAGTGTAACATCTAACAGCAGCCAAGCATATGCTCCTTTGTCAATCTAGTGAGAAAAGCCAAAAAGAACACAATAACTGAATATTTCTTAGTTTTATAGAGGTTAGAACTGTAATGCACAGCTAGATAATCTAGTCTGAATTGCTTTACACCTCAGATCCTCCTAATTCCCTGCCAAATAGCATGTTTGACTATAGCATGTCTTCTTTCAGAAAGGAACTTAGATTTAATAGAAATACATAAAAAAATGGGGAACTGGCTCTTCCCTTGGTAGTTCTTGGGATTTTCTTCCAGCAACTAATCTCTCTCACAGCTTGAAATGTATTCTTCTAATTTTAATTTGTTTGTCTGTAGCTTCCTGCTATTTGCACTATTAATCCCTTTCCCTTCTAGGTTATGAAGCCCTTTGGGACCTAGCATTCACTTGCCCCAAAAAGATTTATGAAATAAATCTTTTAAAATAACCAAGCAGATGGAACTCTAAGTTTTTCAATATATAATGCTTTCCCTAGTTCTTGATTCACTTGAAAATTTTTTTCTGAATTCTTTCCAAAAATTGTCTTTTTGCAATATATTGTAGAAACATAAAATTTACACAGTAGTCCAGTGTAATTCTCATAAGTGTGACCTGTCGAAGTAAACTCACCACTCTCTTCTTTCTCTACCTAAATATCCTGTGAGTCCAAAAAGAGTTGGCAAAATTCAGAAGAATTAACCATCATTTTGGAGGAGGTCTGCATTCTGCAGCAGCAGTAGTATTCAAATTCAAACTTGTTTTGTTCAAGACTGGGAAATGCTTGTACTTCCAAATTCTCTAGCAAACTCCTAGCTACTCTTTAAGGATTATAACATAGTGCCACAGATGGTTGCTGTTCAAATGAGAATGGAGGAACATGTGAAGCTGTACCTTGTCATATGATGTAGGAGAGAACACCATGCACTGGTGAGTGGTATTAACAGATTAGGGCTAAACTGTCCATTCAAAATTATTTAATTGTTCTATTTTTCTTAAGTAATCGTGCCCTCTGGCGGGGGCGGGGACAGGGGGGGAGACAGACAACTGAACACGAACACCTGAAAAACACAGAGCATACTTTCAAGTTTTGTACCGTGCTCATATGTCGCTGTGTTTATCTTACCCCTTGTCAAATAAGGATGGAGTAAGATACCACTAAAATACATTAGCTGTGCTCAGCCTCTCTACTGAGTGATGGATCTCCAGTATCAGTCAGAGGTAGCAGGGAAATCTCTCCACTCAGGCTCTAAAACACAACAGATGGTGCTCTGCCAGTTTTCATTATGCTAAAGTAATGTGGCAACAAGATTGTTTCTGTTTTGATGTTATCAGTTTTCTTAGGAATAATAACCATTTCAGTTTTCTCTTTCACTGTTGAAATATAGTACTTCTCAACAGCCAGCACTTCTGCTGTTCTTACATTTTACAGAAAAACAAACTAAGGAAAATAGCCTAGATTAAAATTTTAAGTGATTTAAGGACATTAGGAACTATCCTGCAAGTTGATAATAAATTACTATTTATAAAACATTCAATAGCAGGGGCTTGATTGAAAAGCAAGCAGTTCTCAAGACTTTTATCTAATGTCCTCAGCTGTGCGGTGTTAATTAAGGTTTGCAATTACCATGAATTTTAACTAATACTCAGCTTTATTTTTAATTGTTTTGTTTACAAAATGTATGCATTAATCACATTAATGTCATATTTTATCACTTTCAAAATTACCTGATGGCAGTTGAGGAGCTCTAGACAGAACAGCTTGTTTCTGTCTTTTTGAAATGCATTATGAGAGGTGATACAATGAAAATAAGAATTCTTATTAATTTATTCTTCTGAAGAGAGTTCATAACAGATTTTGGCATTAGATATTTTCTCAGACCCATCTTGTCTCAGTATTTTATGACTATAATTGAAATTATTGTCCTATAAACCCTTTATTTAAATGTTCTTGAAAGGAAGTTTTAGGAAATGACCAATCAAATGTGCTCACATCCTTTCAGTGCTGCTAATCTCAGCCCTGCACCATATTACTGAGCTAAGAGCAAAGCAGGAAATGACCAATCAAATGTGTTATAAAAAGTGAAGTCCTGGTATATTAAGGGTAATTAAGCCACTGATTTCTGTGACTACAGAGGGTTAGTCTTGAGTACAGTATGGCAAAATGTATACTAATAATACTAATATATAGTAATAAATCTGTTATAATGATAGATATTGAGATTATTATAAGTTTATTTCTAATTACAACTCTTTTCTTGCATCTCTCCTTGCATAATTACATAAATGCATAATTACTTTTACATAATTGATACTGTTTAGATCAATAGCTCTATGACATGGTGCAGATAAGGAGATGTCGGTGTGGTACCCTACGAATCTGCAGAACTGTAGGCATGTGAAAAAGAGCGCAAGATCAGGCAGGGCCTCCTAGGTTTCTTCTACTTTGAGCCCTTCCATGTAAAGCCAAAGATGTACAATTACTTTCAAAGTGTTTGCACGTGCAGTAGTAGCATTTATTTTCAGAACTGTAGCGACTGGTGCAGAACCCACCAACAGTGCACGACAATATGTAACACTGATTTTGCCATATGGTGCAACAACTTGGTGTCACAAAAGCAGACTGAGCTCAGGCTGCCTGCATGGGCATGATGGGCATCAGGTTGACACTTATACAAGTTAAAGAATTAGTCTAAGAAATAACCGGAGGTTCAGAGCATTCACTGGTTCTTCACTGACTGTTAAGCTGACGCAGCCAGTAAGGCTAGTGTACACCGATACTGATAGAAGTGGAAGATACTACCTAGTGCTGCTATCTCCAGTCTTAACTATTCA
This sequence comes from Theristicus caerulescens, assembly GCA_020745775.1. Classification (NCBI taxonomy): domain Eukaryota; kingdom Metazoa; phylum Chordata; class Aves; order Pelecaniformes; family Threskiornithidae; genus Theristicus; species Theristicus caerulescens. The sequence goes on along the minus strand of CM036559.1, from coordinate 118,577,164 downwards.
TTTTTGTTTTCCTTGAACTTACTTGGTTGTAAACACCGAAGTTTATAATTGAGTTCCATTTGAATATGATTATGTTAATCCTTTTACAAGGTTTGTCCCTTTGTACCTCTGTGAGCAGATGCATTAATTTTGATAAAGCAGAAATGGAGCTGCTAGACACAAAGCATGGACTATAAAGGAGTCAGAGCTTTTTTTCACATAATGTGCCTTACTTTTTACCAGGAGGTATTTAACCAAAAGCACTGTTCAATTCTCTTCTTTGTAGACTGGAAGGGAGACGCTAGTCAAATGTTGTACAACCTTTGTCAATTAGTGTGAATGTGGAAGAGCTGGAGTCGAGTGGCAGTTTCAGATAGCAAGACAGCACTGAAACACGCTGCTTTTAAGTCCTCTCAATTCTTTACTTTGGATCAAAAACAAATTCCATTGCAGTCATCTGAGCCTTGGGAGTAGCTGATATCCTTACTAAATGAAGTATGTATGCCTTTCCGAAGGTCCGACTCCATGCACCTGTCATTCTTCTGATTTTATTCATCAGGCAATCTCTGTGTTTCTGAAGCATGACAAACAGCAGCAAAATCCACTCCATGACCTTGATAATGGCAGTGAGAAAACAGAGAAACCTTGAAAAATGCTGCTTTTAGCTGTCAGTCTGTTTTAGCAATTTAATAATTTAGTGGCTAGATAAACCTAACTAAATATGTTTCTTTTTAAAGTTCTTGCTGAGAAATAAGGAGTATTTTCAGGCCTCAAAGCAAAAAGTGGATTTTGCCACTATTTTATTTTACTTTTCTTTTTTTTTACTATTGTATACATCTTGGATGAAAATGAATTCTTTCCCTCAGTGGCTTATAGAGCTACTCTTAATATTTTATGTTGAAGGAGGAATCAAATTCATAAATAATAAATCTAAACCTTCTAGGTGGAATACACAGGAATATAATGAGTTTCTGTGAAAAATCACAGACTTAATGCAATAATGCAGTGTTTTAATGTCAGCTATACTCATTTGCTACTACTGAACAAGAATAAATTGTCAGTCATTAATGTACGCATTCAAATGAAGATAATTACTATATTCTTCATTGATTTTTGCTACATCGCTTAACAGGAATGTGAATCTTAGAGATTAAAAAACAAACCAGTGTACTGCAGACGGAGGTCAAAATGAACAATGCATGATAAAAGATTTTGTTTTATTTCATAGAATCCATTAGGTTATATTTGAAAGCCTAAGTCATAACCACAGTTAAATGAAATGAGGGAAGCAATTAGATAAGCAAATAAAAAATGATCTCAGAATAAAATATTGGTGATAAAGGCAAAAAAACCCCAGCCATAAAGGAACCAAGCTCAGTAGAAGGGTCTCAAAAGAAGGTTTGTGTAGAACTAAAAAATAGGTGCTACCCAGCACACTCAGGCTGAGAGTTTCAGAAGACCTGAAACACTCATGTCCTGTGTTTAACAGGACCAAATGAAATAAAAGCGATGTTCATCTACGTAACAGACAGATGAAGCTGTGTTCCGCCTGTGGTCCAGACCTTTCAAAGACTATGGAGCTGAGTCACCATAGCCCTGAAGCTCGTACTGGCAGTATGGGTTTTGTGCCTCACTGATGTGAAAATAACTATAAGAATTTAAGCAAACAGGCCCAAGGGAACAATCTCAAAAGCCTAGACTGTTTGAGCTAGAGAAATCTCATTAAACCAATCTGAGTGTGGGTAGAATTTACTTGGAGATACTGTTTCTAAACTGCCCCACAGTGATGATGTAGAAATCAAGCTTCAACATGAAGTAGAGGCTCTGGAACCTACAGAGAAGCTGAGAGGTCCTCTTCACACACTTAACACAATGTTGAGTCTGACACAAAACACATCAGCTGTTGACATATTGATTCAACAGTCCTGAACAACTTTTTTGCACAGAACGTAGAACAAAATTTCACCAGATAAGAATACCAGAATTGAGGCTACAGTGTTAATATCTATTATTTCTTCTGTCCCCTGACTTCCAGGGAAGACTGCAGAGCCAAACAACTCTTTTTTTTTTTCTAGAGTCTCGCAGTTATAGAGGTGTCAGAAATACGAGTACCGTTAGGGTCAAGCAGGATTAGAACCAAAACCTTTGCTTTTTGGATGAGTTTACAAATCTAATTGTTAAAAGGGCACCTTCCAGTTTTGTGCCTAACCTCAAAGAAAAAAAGTTCCTAATACTTTGGCCCTCGAATTTTCCTATGAATTTAGAAGTTCTAGTATTTTGCTGAATATGAAAAGTAATAACATAGACCTGAGTTAGGTGCCAAAGCTTTGACAACTTTCTAATAAAATTCCCCGGCTAGTATTTTGTATTGGCTATCTGTAGCTCACTGTACTACTGAACTACTGCTGTACGCAGGCCTGTGGTCTCATCTTTCTGTTTCTATATTCTTAAAGCAATGGCGTCAGCAGCATTGTCCTGTATGTGCCAAGCCCCCCTCCTTCAACCTTTCTGACTGGAATAACAAGGAACTATTTACAGTCAAATAGCACTGAATTTTTCGTGGTATTATCTGTTGTTCATCAAGGATTTAGACGTGTTAGAAGAGAAGTAATTTTTCCCTTGTCAATTGGACTGAGAGGTATATGAGTACTAAGGGTATCATACTCTCATTTTTATTACTGATAGTGCCAAATTCTGTGGATTATTGAGGTTTTGCTGTGAGGAGTGTTTAATTATTTCATAAGACCATTTTTTTCAAAAATCTTACCTTAAATAAATATTGTCTATATCTAATCCTAGCCCAAATATAGATGGTATTTTTTTTAAATTACTGCAAATAAGGTAGGCTGAAACTATTTTTTTTTCCCCATTAGGTTACATTCTATGTACACAGCTCAAAACTAGCTGCAAAATTTTACATGCTGAGATTCTCATATGTTTCTCTGAAGCCTGAGGCTATGCTCTTTTTCATGTTTTGTTGATTTGTCATTGGGAAAAGGCTCCATAAACTCAGTGGAACTCACCAAAAGAAAGTGTTTCCCCCAAGTCTCAACTCAAGAAATGAAGTTCTTCCCAGTTTGCTTTTGTACAGCATGCGCTGTTTCTAGCAACATTGTATAATGGTAGCTCTGGCAAAGTTACAGACTTCTGTACTATGTAAGCAAACGGTGAAAAGAAAAAGAGCTGAATTCAGTGTTTTATGCAATCTTTTCTTTTTTGGGGGTGTGAGGGGCAGAAAGTCCAAGCCAGGGTTTTAGAACAGCACAGAATATTTAATTTTTTTTTTTTCAGGAGAGGATTCGCACCTAGATAGTGCAACATTCATACAAGCATCACTGGCTGGTGAGGGAAGTAATAACACTGTGTTTTCTCTTTATCTTTTTTAGTATCAGAAGTCAGAGAAAGTTTCAAGATAAGCCAGCACTGAGGCAATCATATTAGTTGCATCAATGTGTACCAAGTTTGGACAGCTGTTCTCAAACTTCTCATAGAGGGCCCCAATCTTTTTTTTCCTTCTTCATATTTACAGGTACATATAGTACAGTATAAATGCCAGTCTGCCCATCTGTCTGTCTAGCTATCTGTGAGCAGACTTTGGCTTGCTCCAAAATTCTTCATTTCAGCCCACTACTCCTTCCTGAACTTCAAACTGTCCGTTTCTTTCCCTTCTGAAATTTTTTTCAACCTGTCCTTTATGTTTAAGAAGCCAGTACCCATGAATTCAGAGGAAGAGTTGCACCCCTCCCCTGGCAGTCAAACATGAAATTTTCCAAAGGGGAAGAGCGAGGCAAACAAGAAAGCAGTCAGGAGAAAAACACAAATTTAACTGGGGTTTCTCTCCTTCACCTTCAAGATGTACTCCACTGCTGTCCCAGCTGTCCTGCTGCTGTGTTAGGACATCAAAAAACAAAGCTGCACTCGGATCTGGCTAAGATGTACTTAATTTTTTTTTTCATATTAAAGTTCAAGAATACTAGTGTTACTTTTCAGGGAGTGGTTTTCAAATGATACATCATCATCAGCTTGCACTGGTGTGCAGGTTTTGACAGGTCACTCCCACTGAGTACAGAAGAAATCACTTCAGGTTTTAGATTTCTTCTATCACTTTTTATTAATGGAGACAAGTAAAATGCAAAAGGTAAACTAATAGAAATAATTTATAAAACAAAAAATAAAGTGAAGTATCATAGGATTATTATGGTATTTGCTGTTCCGTGAGTGTAGCCATTACCTGCTGGTTCAAGGGATTTTGGGGCCACCTGTCTTCTGCATGATAGCACATGGCAGGTGTACATTCCCTTGAATTCACGTGGCAGCAAAGGAAAAGCAAGCCATTGCTGGCTGTGCATAATATTCTTATGCTTTCTCTGGGTCCCTGCCACCTGTGCAGTGTTGAAAAAGTATGGACAAACTGCACTACTGAGTTGGGAACATGAGTTCCAAAAATTTCAAGAGGAGATAAACTGTTGAAAGCTCATGAAGGACCAAAGGCAGCCTTGGACCTCCAAGTAAGGCTGTCACTGACATTGCCCAGTCTTGTCTAAATCTAGCCACACCCAGGGCAATTTATCTTCAGTGATAAATGTATGGAAATCTGCACCTGAAAATTTCTTCTTTTTCTTTTTCTTTTTCTTTTTCTTTTTCTTTTTCTTTTTCTTTTTCTTTTTCTTTTTCTTTTTCTTTTTCTTTTTCTTTTTCTTTTTCTTTTTCTTTTTCTTTTTCTTTTTCTTTTTCTTTTTCTTTTTCTTTTTCTTTTTCTTTTTCTTTTTCTTTTTCTTTTTTTTTCTTTTTCTTTTATTTTTCACTTTTACTTTTACTTTTACTTATTTTTTTCTGCCTTTTTCTTTCTATGGCTGCACAATGGCTATTAGAAAAAATCCAGCCAACTCCAGAAGGGTGGGACCTGTCTTTATATACCAGGAGGAATTTAAGTTACTACACAAATTTTTAACATACATGTTCTAATTTCTGAGACTTCAGAACAAACAATGATATAGGTGATCTTGTGTATTTTATAGACATAAATAAATAATCACATACCTAGCTTTGAGTCTTGGTTTTTGATAATGAATAGTAATAGAATTTTCATTAATTGCCAAATTTTGAGAGATATTCTCTTTTTTAAGACTTCTGTGATACTTAAATACATGTCTAGATTTAGAAATTAGAGAAAGTGAGGAAGAAAAAGAGAACAATTCACATTTGCTAATGAATGTTTTGTAAAGATCCAATCTAGAAATGATAGGTACCTTTTCCTGATATTTCTGCACCTTTTCACAGCATGTTGTTATTAGAATCAATCATAGAATCATAGAATGCTTTGGGTTGGAAGGGACCTTTAAAGGTCATCTAGTCCAACCCCCCTGCAATGGGCAGGGACATCTTCAACTGGATAGGTTGCTCAGAGCCCCATCCAGCCTGGCCTTGAATGTTTCCAAGGATGGGGCATCTACCACCTCTCTGGGCTACCCCTTCCAGTGTTTCACCACCCCCATCATGAAAATTTTTTTCCTTGTTTTCAGTCTAAACCTATTCTCCTTTAGTTTAAAACCATTACCCCTTGTCCTGTTGCAGCAGGCCTTGCTAAAAAGACTATCCTCATCTTTCTTGTAGGCCCCCTTTAAGTACTGAAAGGCTGCAATAAGGTCTCCTCGCAGCCTTCTCTTCTCCAGGCTGAACAACCTGGCTCTTTCAGCCTTTCCTCGTAGGAGAGGTGTTCCATCCCGCTGATCACTTTTGTGGCCCTCCTCTGGACCCACTCCAACAGGTCCATGTCTTTCCTGTACTGAGGGCTCCAGAGCTGGGTGCAGTACTCCAGGTGGGGTCTCACCAGAGCAGAGTAGAAGGGCAGAATCACCTCCCTCAACCTGCTGGCCATGCTTCTTTTGATGCAGCCCAGGATACGGTTGGCTTTCTGGGCTGCGAGAGCACATTGCCAGCTCATGTCCTTCCCTTTGACCTTTTGGGCTTATGGTCATTTGTTTGAGTTTATATCAATTATGTCTAACAGAATGGCTTCTCATCCACTTTGTTGGATACACTCCTTGATGTGCTATAAGATTTAGTCCTTTGTTCATTACTGCTCATGATTTATTTGATTTCAGTGTGTGACTTATTTATCACCATTATCTGTGCAGTTACAAATACACTGTTCTGTACCCACAGATTTCTCTGTTACAGAGTTAACATTATAGAAACGATTTATTCAGTTTACTCAGCTGGATCTGGCAAAATCTTCTATACACCACGTTGGGAATTTGAATTAGGTTGCTTAGTCTTTGAATATTACTTCTTTTTTATTCAAAATAATAAATGAAGATGACACTTCTATTTTCATGTTTGAGCATACACTTCATCAGTTCCTTACAGTGGCATTTTTTTATTTCTTATGCAATAGTACAGCTCTTATTCATCTGTGCATTGAAGACGACATAATTCTGGAGACAACTTTTTCTTTTCCTCTTATTTTGAGCTTGAACTAGATAACTGCTTTGGAATCAAAGTGCTTCAGTGCTTTATAGAGATAAAATATATGTTTAAAAATGTAGAAATTTATTTCTATTTATATGATCACACCCCATATATCTGCATTAATTTAAAACTAGGAATGACAATAAACCCCATCTCTGTCTTCCTTCTCTTTTTTATAATAAAGTGCATAAGATTTTGTTTGTTTAAATGAGAAAATGCATGGCTTTTTATGTTACCTATAATACATTAATTAAAAGAAAACTAAGGAAAAAAAAATTTTAACAAATAGTTATGAAAGTATTGTGGGACATTCTTAGTTATTGCATGACTGAATTCTTAATCCAGAGTTGCTGCACAATGAAGGTCTAAGGATAGAAATAAGAAAAGAGAAAGGAAAAGGACTATCTTTTGTTAGCCAAAGAATACTGTTGAAAATCAAATAAAGTTTTGGGATTACTTTCTTCACATGTTCTAAATCTACAGACAGCTACTGCAAGAGTTTTTTCTTTTTTGTCTTCCAAATTCATGGGTCTCTGCACATTGATCAGCTGTTGAATTGTTTCAGATTAATAGTTATTACAAGAAGCCATGGTTAAATAGAAACAGGTGCTGCCATAGTTACCATATGATGGATTAACAAAAAATATTTGAGCTACATTCACAGGATTATCTATTTGATAGAAAGACAGTAAAGAACATGAAGATCATAATGTTTTTCCATCAGTAGTTTTTCCAGGGCATATGTGCTGAGTTCAAGCTCTAATATCAAGACTATTAAATAGAAGCAGGATGCCATGCATGTGGTTTGGCTAAACTACAGATGTAATAGTACCAATTTTGACAGAATGGGCATGGTCAACAGGGAATACATTTCCTGCTAAAAGCAGCATTAAGGAATTCTCTTAGATATAAATTAAAAAAGAAATACTATGGAGGCTGGAAGCAGTGCTTCCTGTAATATCAAAAGTAATCAAATGTCTATGACAACAACCTAGAACTAGATTTTTATATTAATTGACAGGGTTATTGTCCAGTTCCAGAGAGAGCCACAGAGCAGTCTATAGCACTCAGGTAAATGCGTTACCACTGTGCTACCCACTGTGCTTCATTCTGACTGCATCGTCTTTGTACACATTGCACATGTTTTGCATATCAAGCTCTTTTATAATAGAACTATAATTTGTTGTAATGATGAAAAAGTGGTGTTATGCCAGTGGTTTACTTGGCAGTGTTTTACCAGTTTGAAACCAAGGAAGTGTCTGTGTCAAAGACAGGTAGATAAAAGAAAACCTGGAAGCAGTTATTACATTAATGAATTAAGATATTTCAGCTATTACCGAGAAGACTTCCCTCTTAATCTTACATCAGATCTGAAAAGCATGCATTAGGGGGAAATTCTATTAGTATGTTAAAATTAAATAATTTTTCTTTTATGCTAACATATTAATTTTAAATAATACATATATACATCTAAATGCCTGTGCTGTGATACATCAGTTTCACTCTGTACATGCACTGAGTTCAAACCTATTCTATTAACATTAGAAGGTCTGTCAAATGCCCAGGAAAGCGATAGAGCCTACCCTGTGGAAGCACTGTGTCCTGTGCTGGTGAAATTTTGTTGCTTTGCAGAAGCTCTTCCTATGGCTGTGACTCATAAGAAAGTAAATCCACTTTTAGATTGCTTGTTCTGAAAGCAAACATGCTGAAGCTGTGTAAGAAAACACTGAAGCCAGCACAAAAGCAATCTGCTGATTCAGAATTGTTTAAAGAAATAAAAATTAAAGTCTCAGTAAACTTTGTGTGAATTAAGTAGTCTGTCCTCCTGTGCCATTGGAAAGCTAATAAAAACATAAGACTGTCATAAACTCTTAATATTGAGTTTTGGTTAATTGGATGGAAATGCCCATTCTTCATCTGGCTCAAATTTATGGTGGAAAATGATCCAGAGTGATTGTGGAATGACAGAGTAAGATCCAGTGACACTAGGAATTAGAAACAGTTGTTTCACCTGTTAAAAAAAAATACACAATTCCTCCATAAGTTCCAGAGCTGAAAATAGTAAATTTGGATTAAATATACTCCTGCTTTGTGAGATATTTTTAGCAATCCACCCTGTTTCCATTTGAAGCAGATCTGTTTTCAACTGCAGTTATCTATGTCTTAGCTGTCTTCCATCAGGAGTATGAACCTTTAAATTGAATTTCTGCATTTGTGAATTTCATTTTAACAGTTTCCTATTAATTAAATCAAATGAAATGAAATCTTATGGCTAGTGTCCCAACATGAAGAACAAGACCTAGTGTAACAACATACAGTGAAATGCAAGTCATTATTTAATTGCCAAGATATTCGTTGTTTATACATGGTGATTAATTCATTTGGCATTTACAAAGATGAAAATGGTAATTCTGTAATAAAGTAATTAGAGAGGCATATTGCCTTGAATGAAACAAGACTCAATCTGTAAATCTTGATGAATACAGGCTTAATTTAAATGGAATCCTTTTAAATTTCTAATATTTGATATTTTCTGATGAAGATGGTGATTTTTGCCCAACAGGTGACTTTTGCACATGAAAATAATACTCCAATAGCACTTCAACATTTCTGTTCAAGCAGTTATGAATTATTTAAACAAATTTCCATACATAGGAATATTGATGTGTAAAATAAGTTATAAAGGGGAGGAGGTAAGGCTCAGCATTATTTATTTGGAAGTTGATTTTGTGACTTGCTACAAAGCTTGGTCAGATAAAACCTATCTAATTAATTTTTAAAGTCCCTATCCTTGATCACAATCTTTATTCACTTCCATTCATGCCATTCTCATAGTGAGTACTTTGACTGAATGCCCAAACTGTACATTAGGTCTTAGAGTGTTCCAGAACATAGATATTTTACATTCCTTATATGTCTAGTGATGTAGTAAGTTGAATATTAAAACCACTTTTTGACATATTCAGTTCGAAATATGCTCAAAATTTTTTCAAAACCCATGGAATTCTGGAAATCTGGAGAAAAAAAATAACATCCTGTAGCAAAGTTGAACCTTCCACAGCTGTGGCTAATTCTATGGAGTTAGCTACCAGAATATTCTCTCTAGAATACTTGAATATCATCTAAACCTTAATTATCTAGTACTAGAATATTATCCTAGAATATTGTCTCTTTTCTGTCATGCAAATTGTCACACACATGGAAAGGAAACCAATATAATTTACATTTTAAACACACATTGTACCATCACAGCTAAGAATATGGTGCAAGGCCAGTATTGCATCCAAGAATTTCTTGTTGGTCTACATTTTTCTCGTGATAATGAACAAGCAAATAGCGGACTACTGAATTCTGATTGAGTTTGAAATTCAGGCAGAGCATCAGCCAAAAATTTCCTTCATAATGTACCTACCCCAAAAGGTGAACATGAAAATGAATGTCTCCAGTGGTCTGTTAAGCTTCCATGCTGCCTACAGCTTGGTTAGATTTCTATAGTCAAAGCAGAAGCAAAGCAGAAGCAAAGGTTTTGTCATTAATGTGTGTTCCAGGAAAGACTAACCTTCTGTAAGTATTCTTAGAGTTAGATGATTTCATCTTTAAAGGGAAAAAATGGAATTGGATTAAAGCCAACCTGAAAAAGATCAGAAAATAAAAAACTTGAGTGATCACACAATTGTACGAATTAAAGCATAGCTGAGCCTGACCAAGATCTCAAACACTGTGTCTTCAAACTGTCAGATGTGAAACCAGATAAGAAAAATGTCTAATGGGATTAAACCTATATCTTGATTCAAAAAACCTTGCTTCTTGGAACTTTGGGCTTTGAGTTTATAATGACATATAATACCAACAACATAAACATTCTCATTTTGAGATGAAAATAATTGTAGAAGAAATATTAGCTTGCAGCTATAAGGTTCCTTTATAGTCAAAGTGAACACGAATCTTTCATCTCACCCTTTGTTTTTTATTTTTTTTATGATAGCATTGCCTAAGGGCTCCAATGTGTAGTACTTTATTCTTTGATAATTTCAACACTACTTAGCCACTGATACTCTTCTTACAACCTGATTGTGACTTTTGAATCAGAGTGCCCAAATTTTAGAGTAGTTCAGAAAAGAGGTGGAATTCCTCCTGAGGAAGCACGGGCTACTAAATAACTTCTGTCACCTTCTCCATCACAAATTGTCCTTCCCCACTCTTTTCTAATATCTGCTGTCCTTTCTATGCAAAACTCATTAAAGTGCCTGGTCCTTGCAAGAAACTGCTTGGGAAGTAATAAGAAAGTTTTCTTGTACCTTCACTGTTATTTGCATATCTTTGGAAGGATGGCAATAATCTCCCTCTTAATGAATTCCTTTGTTTAATAGTCATCAAGCCTTGAGGTAAGACATGCTTAGTAATTTAGACAATCATTGCTTTGTTGATTAAATAAATACTAAATGTGGAGAGACAAATTATAAATACAACTAATTCCAGCCTGACCAAGAAAAGCTTTTAGATGCAAATCCCAATTAGGTAGAAACAGTAGTCTGTGAAGGAGCAGTCAATGGACCACAGTTCATAAATGACTCAGAGGTCCCAAACTCTTCACGCGGGTATAGTGATCACTAACGTCCCCTTTGCAAGGATAATTACTGCAAATCCATACTTACTTCGTGTTTGGCAGAAGGACCAACCGATTAACAAACTGATTTATCTACTGCTTGTGTCACTGCTGAACAACTGAAGAGGCAGACTGTCCATTTGTTCTGCTGCAGACCACAGGCATAGAACATGTCTTGCCTGCTTGGATTACAAAAATAGCTACACTCGAATTGCTGAGCATAGATTCTGCATTCATTGCATCTCCTTTTGTATGCTAAAAAACCCATGGGCCTGTACATTGTCATTAAATTAAGTCTGTTTTCTTCTTTTCCACTAATTGTTCCTATTTTCATAGAATCATAGAATCATAGAATGATTTGGGTTGGAAGAGACCTTTAAAGGTCATTTAGTCCAATCCTCCTGCAATGACAGGGACATCATCTAATGGTTGTTTACAGTTGGACTTGATGATCTTAAAGGTCTTTTCCAACCTAAATAATTCTATAATTCTGTCTTCAACTAGATCAGGTTGCTCAGAGCTCCATCCAACCTGACCTTGAATGTTTCCAGGGATGGGGCATCTACCACATCTCTGAGCAACCTGTTCTAGTGTTTCACCACCCTCATCGTAAAAAATGTCTTCCCTATATCTAGGCTGAATCTACCCTCTTTTAGTTTAAAACCATTACCTCTTGTCCTATCACTACAGGACCTATTAAAAAGTCTTTCCCCATCTTTCTTATAAGTCCCATTTAAGAATTGAAAGGCCATTTTTCCTAGTGTGAGGGATAGCTGTGGAAGATTAGTGGCAGAGGACTCAAAAAGGTAATGTTACTGAGTTATAAAAAGATGCTGAATTGAGCTAATTTGCTTTAGCTCAAATATCTCCCAATTCATACTAACAGTTTCTATCTGAGTAGGAATCTCATTAAATTTAGTATTTGATATTATAAATCAAAATAACTCCACAATAAAGATAAGCCCAGCAGCTGGAGTGCTTTATAAATGTCCATAAATAAAAGTCCTTATGTGATCTTGGAACCTGTCAAACAGCACCTTGACTATACAGGTATTTCTGGGTATCACATGTTAAGCCTTATCAAGGTCAATTCCCCCTTTTTTTTTTTAGATTCTAAACTACACCCCACTCTCAAAGGGGTGTTTTTACCTGATCTTTGTAGCAAAGACTCCATCTTACTGTGTTCCCTTCCACAGCCCTGCTGCTAAATGGGACCTTAGGTTTCCACTTTCAATCAAATCAGTAAATAAAATAATCTTATAAAAAAGGTCTTTGTTTTTGTTGATTGTCCTTGTAAGAAGCTATGAAATCTTGAATTAAAAGAAAGGTCACTTGCTATTTATATTCTTCTACTTTTGTGCAGTTCATAAATAACGCTATAATCATATCCAAGCAACTATATGAAGAGCACTGCAAAGGTTCCAAGTTTAAACACTCAAAAATTAGGGAAAAAGTGATGGATGAGTTTACAAGTGTAATCTCAGTTCAGCAGTGTGTGATCGGAGGATGAGTCAACCACAGTTTTGAGGATTTGTCTGCAAATTTTCATCAAAGTGAGCACCCCTAAAGCACCAAAAATCTTTGAACCACAGGAGCTATGTTTTCTTAGAAGTGAAATAAAATGAAGGAACATTTTTAAAATGAAGTAAACTTGGCAACAGAAAAGTGAAGCTATAAACAGATTATCCCCATCCACTGTGTCCTTGGAAGGCTCATCCTTCCCTTCAGGTTTGCTCCTAGTTCAGCGATCTTTCATCAAGTTTCAAGAAACTCTGTATGTAGTCCTCTCTGTATCCCTAGGAAAAATATCGTTCTTTTCATCACCTCTGATCCTTGACTGTGTCTGTTCCCAGACTTCAGAAGAGAGGGAAAGAGACATACCGAGATAGTGAACTACAAAATGACAGGCAAAACTGATGCCATCTGTCGCTATCTGCTTTAAGGACACATTCACACTACTGGCTTTAAATACTTAGCTTAGCCTTGCCAGGTCCCTGGGAAGTAGTCACCTGGTCTAATAGATTCAGAGTATACAAGTAAAGTCATTAAAAAGAGATCAAAGTACTTTTGAAAGGCTATGGAAAATAGTTCTGTGTGCAAAAGTGAGATGTAGTTATATAGTGAGCAGAGAGGTCTCTGTTGATTCAGTACTCCTGTCTGCCATCCTGAGGAAGGAGCTTGCTACAGACATATAAGCTTATAAAATGGGTTTTTCTGATTAGTCTGTCTGTATATGACACAACTGCATGTCTGGCAGTGGGTTATCCCCAGTGACACAGTAACTTTTTCATCCTGTTTTCTATATTCTGTGTTCCTAGCTCGATGCCAATGTCATTGATAATGCACGTCATAGGTAAGGTTAGGGAAGAAGAGAGGTGGGGCAACAGTTAAGAAGGCCATATCATGCTGTTTTGTGCAGGAAAAGAGATTTAGGGAAGAAGGATTGAGGAGAAAAAAAGGTTGAAGAAAGCAAACAGAATTTAGGAAAACAGGGAATATTATGTCACTGAAGAAGTATCATGTTCCTGTTTCAGTGCTGGTGAGAGAAGATGCATATTTATTGAGGCTGTTGGTATGAAGAGAGCCAGGAAGTCTTTGTGTGCCACATGAATGCCCCAATGCTGATTTGACTTTCTCAAATAGCAAACAAGAGCCAGTTTTTGGCATTAGAGTTTTCCATTACAAGTATAGCAGCAGACACCTTAGAATGATTGCACAGCTGCTGTGCCACCAGTCTGTAGATGTGACACAGCTGATGCCCCACAACAATTCACTGCTGCCTCTAGACCAATATGGAATCCTCTTCAATGCCCACTGTCAACTGGTGGTGTGGCACCGCAACCATGACAGTTTATATCTTGAAATTAGCAATCCACAACTGATCATCTGTATCATCTGGGAGTATGTGGTTTCCCCTGTGGGATGTAATGATGTGTACCCAGACTTACCATGATAAATAAATACGAGCTCAGGGGCGCTACATCCCATCCATCAGAGAGCTTGTGCCTGGCAGCAGCAAGAGCAATATAAATCCTTGAAATGATGTGGGCATCCAGCATCATGACATTAGCAATTGCATCTTCTCCCCAGGTGCTTCTCACTGGTTCTTGCTGGCTCCCTAGTCCTTTCCGGAGCGTGCGACTATCAGAACTTGCCATCATTGCAAAAGCAATACAGAGGTAGAGGCTGTGCATGGACGATTTGTGCATAAAGCAAAATGGGCTGAGCCTGAGGGCACCCTATTTTTCACTTTTTTTTTACAACAGAGTCTTTTTTTACAATTTTACAACAGACTTTCTCCCAGAGAGGTCTATAACCATCTCATTGTGCATGATGGGGCACTCCAGTCTAAAACAAGAACCATCTTTGGGAGCAGCCTAGCAGATTAGCACAGATACAGTCACTGAATTTTTTTCCTTCTATCATTATTATTGTCTCTTATCGTCTATTGCACATAACTTGTGTCACCAGGGTAATTCCATCTGTTCTTTTTCATGCACAGTGATACAGCTGTAGATAGATATGTCAATTTTAAAGAGAAGCACTTCCTACTGAACTGTTATTACAACTTGTAATCAAAATCTTTGGAGTCATAGCTAAAATGCAAGGTATTCCAAAGTAAACTAAAGCTTTTAAAGTTGAAACAACCCTAATCAATAGATTGTTTGTCAGTAAGAACTTTGTACTCTTTTCACCCTTAGTATTAGTGGCAATACAGTTCTCTGGAGGGAACACGTGTCTTTTAAACTGCCTTTTCCCAATTAAAAGACTGTATTTCACCTTGTGACCCTAGGAAAAAATAGATCTTGTTTTACCTAGTTTTCCAGCCATAGTACCAGATTCTTTTCCAGAATTCAAAATTAACTCAACTGACCTGAAAACTGGTGTCTATAAGATCCTAGTCCATTATGGTCAAAATCCCATTTACAGTTCCTACAGTCTAAAAGTACTTTTGTGCTCAGCCAATGCTTTTAAACTGCATCTCCACTGAAATGATTGTCTCTCCTTCCTGCAAGATCTCTCCATTCACAGGTCAGACTGGTTCTTTCACAAAATGTAAGAAAGCTTATGTAGTTCAGTCAGCTTTACAGTTTAGTTAGATATACTTTTATAACCCCTCATAAAAGTTTAAACATTGCAAGACCCTGTCAGTATAATCATTAACCCATGGGTTTACTATCAAAAGAGAAACATAATTAGAGAGAATTGTGAATGATAAGAAACATAGTATGCTAGTAAAGCTGACTTCCAGATCAAATGTTCCTGTGATAATACTCTATGTGTTGCCAAAACAGTATAGCCTTTAGTTTGCACTGCTGTTCATAATGGAGGTTTCTGAATCCTCTTCTTGCACCAACATCTTAATAAACAACCATGTATTCACAAGTGGTACTGGCTTTTAAGCACACCACTTGTCAAGGCTGTGGTCAGGAAGCGTGTTGGATGCAAACAGTGTAGAAATCTATAGCTAGTGTCACTATATCACAGAGCTAGATTAGGGCAGCATCATGGAAGCAGAGAGGGAAGGTTGCTTGTCAGGCGTGCACTTTCACTTCTCACATTTTTTGTGAGGTCTGTTCTATCATGCAGATTTCTCCACTTAAAAGCTCCTGTCTCAAGGTGCGAAGTAGTCTGGAGTGAAAATGGAGCCATGAGACAGCTTTTTGCCTCTATCTTTTGCTTTCTTTCTGGATGTATTGACAGATTATTTAGATCTTTCCCACTAGATCTAACTGTCAATGAAGATGATAGAAGTGCTGGAATTTCATAGAATCATAGAATCATAGAATTGTTAAGGTTGGAAAAGACCCTTAGGATCATCAGGTCCAACCGTTAACCTACCACCGCCAAGTCTGCCACTAAACCATGTCCTCAACACTGCATCTACGCGTCTTTTAAATACCTCCAGGGATGGAAACTCAACCACTTCCCTGGGCAGCCTGTTCCAGTGCCTGACTACCCTTTCAGTGAAGAAGTTTTTCCTAATATCCAACCTAAACTTACCCTGGCACAGCTTGAGGCCATTTCCTCTCGTCCTATCGCTTGTTACTGGGGTGAAGAGACCGACCCCCACCTCTCTACAACCTCCTTTCAGGTAGTTGTAGAGAGCAATAAGGTCTCCCCTCAGCCTCCTCTTCTCCAAACTAAACAACCCCAGCTCCCTCAGCCGCTCCTCATAAGACTTGTGCTCTAGACCCTTCACCAACCTTGTTGCCCTTCTCTGGACACGCTCCAGTACCTCGATGTCCTTCTTGAAGTGAGGGGACCAAAACTGAACACAGTATTCGAGGTGCGGCCTCACCAGTGCTGAATACAGGGGCACTATCACCTCCCTGGTCCTGCTGGCCACACTATTCCTGATACAAGCCAGGATGCCATTGGCCCTCTTGGCCACCTGGGCACACTGCTGGCTCATGTTTAGGCGGCTGTCAACCAACACCCCCAGGTCCTTTTCAGCCAGGCCGCTTTCCAGCCACTCCTCCCCAAGCCTGTAGCGTTGCCTGGGGTTGTTGGGACCGAAGTGCAGGACCCGGCACTTGTCCTTGTTGAACCTCATACAGTTGGCCCCAGCCCAACAATCCAAGGGTAAACTCAGAATTACTGCAGAACTGAGCAAAGAAGTAATCTCACAGCATAGTGATCTCTGATTTGAATAACCAGAGAGCTGGCAGGGATCTCTTACTACAAAGCAGGACCAAATTATACTATTCTGTCATTTCTATCACTGTACTAATCTATGCCATTTTTGTCACATATAGTCTACCAAGCTTCTCAATATTGACAGTTCCACAAACATCTCAGGAAATTTATTTTGAGAGCTAAAATAAACTAAACTTAACATGATCAAATTATTCCTTTCCCATTTTCAGAAGTCATTTTTGTACTAAAAAAGTTTTACTCTATCTCCTTACTCTATCCACTCTAGATCTGTATCTTTCATGAAAACAGTGTGTCAAATTAGGCTGTACTTCAACTGAGACCTTATAGTTATTAGAAGGGGAGAAAACAGGGGCCATTTCACAACTGAAATGGTTAGAAGGCGAGCAGTTCTGTGGAGCATTGCATCTCATAATGAAATTTCTAAACAACTGGTGAAGAACTTGTAGCTATTGATCCAAGCAAAATGTTCATCAAGGTAATGGAGTGTCCCCCCAAAGAGTTTCTACCTGGGAAAACATGCAGGAAGTGCAGGATTTTCACACTATTCCAGAGGCAGGGGACTGATGAAAGCAATCAGTCTTCATTCTTTCAGGATCTACTAGTACCTACTGTATGATAGAAATATAATTAGAGCTTCTCCAGTTGACAAGAGTCATTTTGATCTGAGGATGTGGCAGCCATTACCATCTTCATCTGTCCCATCTGAACTACACTGAGATTACGCATAAGAGATGGTTGAAACCACTATTTTGCAAAACACACTCAAATTTAAAGGCACTAAGAAATTAACAGAATGATACATTAACAGCATCTATCAGTAGATCATTAAAATGATCTCAGCCCTCATGTACTGTGAGCAGATTCATCTTATTCTAGTGTCTGTTTCTAGAAATGACAGACAAGAAGATGCATATTTTGGGACTTTTTTGATACACTATATCAATGGGACATAGAAAGCATATATTTAAGCCCTAATCCTTTTCAGACCTCCATGCTGGCTAATTTGGATGGATTCACAGCCCTCTTGCTGATTTGATTCTCAACTGTCAGCCTCCCTTGCAAGCAGTCAGCAGCCACTTTGGCTGCTGGTACCTTGCCATCTTGCTTGGGATTACAGCATTCAGCTCCCAGTGACACTTAATTAACTGACTGTCTATGTATGCAAGGGAGAGAGCACTAAAAAGTAGAACACAGCTCCATCAGGGTGGTCTTAAACAATGCATATTAATTTATTACAAACTACATTGTTCTCTTATCTTTTTTTTTCACCCCCCCTGAGAGCAGAGGTCTAATGCAAAAGTGGTCATTTGTTCACATCTACCCAACTCTTCTGTTCTCATGAAAGCAGTAACAGTATCTCTAACAAAATAATTCTTCAGGGAGGTGGGAAAGATTAAATTTCATTGCTGCGTTACATGGAAATGCCACTTGCAGTTAATATTCTGGTAGTGTTGCTATAGAACATGAATCAACGTTGGAAAGCAGGTTCCATCTGACTGGACGTTATTACAGAGCTTACAATAATAATGCTTTAGCTAGATGACTGCTGCCCTGAGCATATGAAAACTTGCCATGTAAACATCTAATTAACAGTCTTAAATTTACAAGAATCTCATTTCAATGAAATTAAAGTTTCTATTGTTCATATTATATCGCTGAAGTTAACACTTCAAGCATAACACAGTTTGGCTGTTTTGAGCTGTGTCTTCATCTAGTATAAATCAAAACAGATCCATGTAGTTGAATGAATTTGTGTCATTTTACACTAGCCAAAGATCTGCCCCCTTGAGCACCTGGTCTGTTTGAATTTTACCTCTGGCATACCAAGCCTGCCTTCAAGTACTAATGTTGCTTTTCTAGCTAACAAGTGAAACATGGAAATATCTTAAACTAACTAAAGTTTTCCCATGTTTTTTTCTTTTCCTGAGGGAATTATGAAGTCCTACAAGCACTTTATTATTTCTAAAGCTTCTGAGGAAAATAGAATAAGTTAATAATTCATTGCTGTCACTTAGGAACATGGAAAAAATTATTGTGATAAAAGTCTTTTCCTTGAAAAGCAGGAACCTTTTATAAGTAGCAGAATATTTCTGACATTGAAATAGTGTGTAAAAAAGAGGAAATAAATTTAAATTGATCAAGAGTACAATATGGATTGTAAAAAATGTAAAAGAATATTTTCATCATTTTGGAGTAATTTCACCATGTTTAGAGATATATTGTCCTAAACCCAACATATTTTATAAAAGCTTTTAAAGGAACTTTTGGACTACAATGCAGAGCAGAAAAGACCTTAAATGTTCTTTCCTACCCTCTGGGACACTTACCCTGAGATATCTTCTGAGGAATTCTTCCAGTTTTTCTTCTTTATACAGGACCAAACACATTTTGGGGCAAAATATTTGAGCAGAATGGCAAGCGACCAATTAGCAAATTGATGCTAAATTTTCAAAAGGTACCAACTGATCTCTCTTACTTGAGTGTACCAGTGAAAATATAGAATAACTTAAAAATCTTCTTGTTTGTTTAATTTCTGTAGGTAACAGATTACTGATTTGAACCTCTGTTCCATTTACAGTTAGGCTCTGATTCAGTTTTATACCTTAGCAGATATTTAAATTTTAGGACCTTTATATCATCATTGACATTAATGTTATTAACAAAGTCTTTAAAACAAACTATGTGCTTAAAGTACTGGTCTGAATAAAGCACCATTAAAACCAATAATGACCTGCCTACTCGTACAAAGAAAAAAGTACTCCAAGAGACCATGTTAATTCTGACATATCAGTAGTTTCCAGCCTTTACTGCTCAGCAACACTGCAGAAATCATACTTATTCCCTGTGCTTAGAACAGAAGCTATATTTGTTAGAAAAAACTGACTTTTAGTGTAAGCCACTTGAAATTATATTTACATATGTGGACACTATTTTCACTGGTGAGAGCTATGTATTTTCATGCACAAATGTTACTGTGCAGCAAACAGCAAGGACAAAATGAGAGGCCCAGTTGTGGCTGCTTTGAAAAAAACTGCCCTAAGACAGTTTGCATAGATTAGCTTAAATAGCACTGGAAGTAGTTTGCAATACATTAATGATAAGCCTTAGCATATTCCAATGACCTAAGATACCACACACAGTAATTGCACCATATAAATATTTGAAAATCCAAAGTGAAGAAAATTCAAATAATTTTGTGTTTTGCCAAGGGACTGGGCCAAACATAGTCTTGTTTCTAATTAGGTCAACAATATTTAAATAAAAAGACTCTATCTAGGGTGATAATATAAAAAATGTATATAAAGTAGATGGCATTCTGCTTACACAAGTGCTTTTACTATAGCAATAACTCTTATCCATCTTCTGTGAGAGTTAGAGGTCTCTACATCTATTATGAAGGAGCAAGAAAAAGCAAGGGGAAATGAGAGAGCCCACAGCCATTCAAGGAGAAATAAAGGTTTCAACTATTTACAAATACTTGTCCTGATTCCTTGTAATCTACATTAAAGAATACTGACAGGTCCCGTACCCAAGCTAATGTGAAATGACAGATTGCTCAGATCGGAACACTGTGAGGGGCCACAGGCTAAATGAGTCAGTGCAGCTTCTCTCTATTTGCATCTTTAAAGTTCTTATTTCCAACATGCACACAAACCAATTTCATACTCCTGGTTTTAGACCCCAATGAGAAATGCAGGGGGAAAATTTCTAACCACTTCAATAACAGACTTTTCCTTTACCCAGTTACTAAGTGTTAAAGTTTACAAAGCTTTTAACTAACTGTAATCCTTCCCTGATTGCCGTGGTTCCTTTTCTAAAATCCAATAAAAATTGACTTTAGTATGAAAGATAAAGTCAAAATACAGTACAAAAAAATTAACTGAAACCAGAGAAAGGTAAAAGTGTGTATAGCCTAATCAAACTACTCACTGCTAATTCTTCCTCCCCACCAAAACTGGTCACACAATTGACTTCTATTTTTTGTTACTCAGTAATTGTTATATAAAGAATATAAAGCTCCAAGTGGAAGCTGTCTGGCATTCATTTCTGTTATGATCCAGACACTATGTCACTGTCTCTGCTACAAGTCCTCAGTAAAATCCTGAAGGCTGTGTAGCAATTGTAACTTTTGCTGCCTCAACTGCTGAGCTCCTTCAGCATCCAGACTCCAGGGTCCGTTGCAGAATTCTTAAACAACTTCTAGCCACAGCATCAAGACATCTGTTTGTGAGAATCCGCTATGAATGATGCAACAGAATGAAAATTAGAGTTTCCCCTTCTTATTATCTTAATCTTGATGGAAGTCTCGGCTCACTGATTTTACATGTGATAGGAAGAACAAATGCACATCCTGGCCCTGGTGGGTCAAGGTAAAACCGTCCCTGGTGATAAAGAGAGCTGAGAATTTCCACCATCTAAACCTGTATGTCCTCTGCTGGTTTTAAATAATATCTGAGAACTTCCATAGTGGGTGGCACCAGATCTTAAGGAATTAATATTTTGTCTGTAAGACAGTGGAGCAGTAAAAGTATTGGGATTACTAATACATTTCATTTATCCTTAAGAATTAATCAAAGGGAAAATAATCACAACAATATGGCAGGCAGGATAGATCTCACTTATTTATACCAAAACAATGATGATTGTATTTCCTACTTCTTTATCCTTCCTCTCAAAGTAAGGCCAAAGATTACTGTCACTCTCACAAGTTTTCTGTGTGTAAAACAGCAGGAAAGAAAAAGGTTGCTACTTTTTAGTCAAAATACTGTAAAATAAAGGATACTTCTTTAAAATCCTGCTAGACTCCCCATATGAGCAACTCTTAAATATCATATTCTACTCAGTCCTCTTCTCTAAATCACATGAAGCCTAAAGGAACCTGAATTTTGTCATTCACATTTTTGGGAACCTTCCACCCCATTCATCTCCATCAGCACTTTTCCCTACCTCTCTGTCAGTCAACACTGATTAAAAGAAGGCATTTCTAACTGTCAGATAAAGGACTTCCAAGCACCATCTATAAGCAAAGATCCAGCATTTCCTATGAGCCTAATTTCCATCCATCAGCTTCTCAGCAGACACTTGGTCTCAGAGAACACCTTTCTCTTCACATCAACATCCCACATGCAAACAGTATGAACTTTCATCCTTCCAGATAAAACAGCACATTCTTTATCAGGGATCTTGCTCTCCCTGGTACACACTTTATTGGTAAAAGAAGAAGAAAATTGATTAAATGACCGATCTGTGTGAGCTAATGCATTTTTTGTTTAAACAAATGTAATACGAATATTTCCAATCTTAAATGTTACTGCTGAACAATAATTTTGACTAGATTGCAAATATTTTTACAGTGAAAATAATCACTTGGAAATATTGTCTGAAAACATTAATTACTGAGTATTTTGTAGCCTTCCAATGTCAATCTAAGTCCAATCCTGAAACCTTAAAGAAGAAAATTTACACTCTCATTCATGCTTCTATGCTTTTGTAACAATTCTCAACCTAGTTTACTGGCTTATGTTGTCATTAACAAAATTGACATTATACAAATGCTGCTAATATGTATTTCCAAACTTCCTGATATTCTAGACAAGAAAACCACAGGCATTGCAAGCTGGGCATCCAACAGCTGCACTATTTCAGATAAAATCATAGTGGAAAAATATAATATGCACAGATATCAGATACACTTTGAAATTCACATTCAATTTCAATTTAGCTCTTTTCATTAATTTGTTGGGGTTTTTTGGCTTCATGGGCATACAGTATTCAGTGAAGCTTGTGGTTAATTGATTTCTGAGAGAGCGGGTGTTTACGTTCAAAGACCAGCATCACACTTGGTGCTCACCACCACCACCATTAGCAGACTTTATATCCCTTAATTCTTTAGACTGTCTCTAACATTGCTCTATGGGCTTGAGTCAGTTACCCCCACATAAACTTCTGCTGCCCTTTAAGAGTCCTACAGTGCCATCCTGGCTCACATCTAGACTTCAAAAAGACACACCTGCTCTAAACCTCTGTGTCTGTGCAGCTAAGTCCTCTCATAGGTCTTGTGTCACATTTCTCAGCCCTGTGCAGGTGTCTTGGATACCTTACAGCTATTTCTATATGAGCAGGTAGTATGGATCAATAGGAGCAGCAAAAAGTTGACACTGTCCACACTGCCTAAGTCTGAGTTTCTCTTTGGAATAGTTCTAGTCCCATTCTACAGACTGGGTACATATTTGTAGCTGAAAAGCAATGCACTCATCAAACATTCCTCCCAGTTTAGTGTTGGCTGAAGTTCGTGTGCTCAGACTGCTTCTTTTTACAAACCAAAGCCACAGCAAGTGGGGACAATGGGGAAATTAATTTCTTCCAAGTTACACTCTTGATGTGAACAGCAGCTGGGATTTTGTCCCTCAAATGATGTCAGGTCATAACAGGCACTTACATGTGGGGAACTAAATCAATATTTGAGGGTGAGATTCAGTTCCAGGTTGAGATTCTGAGTGTAGATATCTACAATGTGAATTAGACATCTAAACTTTTTTACTATTTATAGAGGTTCCACTGATTACTGACAAGATCCATGAATTAACGTGTAAAATAGAAACTCATCTCACATGGAGACACCTCAGCTTTCATTTTACAAACAGCCTCTAGAACAAAAGGGTTTTTTTCCTCCCTCATCATCCTGATGATCCTCCTGAGTGCCAGCTCAATTAGAATTAATCTTTCTGAATACTGATGATCAAAATTGTCCTATATTCCATATTATGTTTCCTCAGCACCTTATGTGTTCATACTTCCATAATGAGCTGCAGGTTGGTATCTGATATATTCTAGGTTTTGCTAGAATTTGCCTTTGCTGCATGGTACTGTTAGTGCAGAGACACTTTTCTATGAGTCTGGTGCTCAGAGTCATCAAAGCCCTCCTGTTTGATATGCTGATCTTGCTGTGTCAATGAACTGTCTATTTCATCAGATTTCCAGCATCCTTCTTTTTGTATCCTGGTCATGATGAAAAATAAGATAGTAGTACAAAGAATCATTTCTCTTTCAAAAAAATTAATTTTCCTTTTCTGTTCAGCCAGTTTCTTAACCATCTTAGATTTCTGTATTAAACCTGTTTAACCAGTCATGAATTTCAGCATGAAAATCATGCTTGAAACCCATGGAAGACCAAATCTGCATTTATTTTCTCTAGAAAATGTTTCTTCTTATTAAATATTATAACAATTTAGTCTCATTCAGTGTACTTCAGTTAAATCATGTTGAACTTTATCTCATATCCATTTGCTGTCATATCGTGATTATTCTTTCCTAATAATTCCTGCTAAAATCTTTGTTGCTATTGACCTTAAGTCAACATGCTTATTGACTCCAAGACATTAACATTCATCCCTTTTTCTCCATGTTATTAGACAGATGAAAACTCTTTTCTATAGAGACACTAAGCTCATGTGCCAATTTTTTCAGAGTCCTTGGATGGACAACATCTATCTCCTTTATGTGATTACAATGAGTTTTTCTTATACTTAAATACAATAATCTCCAAACTGTCACCTTGATCTCTCATCTATCCTTTCCCTATACATTCATTTATCATCATCTTTCCCTCAGTTTCTAATAAATGAATAGTTTAGGGTTTTTTTCCTGAATTATCCTTAACTCTAACCCAACCCCATTTCTTTTCTCTTTGCTTCCCTTTTATTTATGAAGCTAAAAAAACTTTTGCTATGGTATTTTCTTATTAAAATATGTAGACATACTACACAGGTGGTCTCTCCGTGACTGAGATATTGGCAGGGAAGGAGGAGAAGTCTATGTTCCTGCTGTGTGCAGCAAGTGTTATGTGAATAAATAAAGCATTTCAGTTTCCATCATAACCAGCCTCTGGCTTTTTTCCCAAACACAAAAAAAAGGGAAAACAGATGAATGCTAGGCATTTTAAGGAAAGTATTAATTTCTGAGCCAAATAATTCACCAGCAAATGTGTTTGCAATTCCTTTGATTGGGCGATTACTCTTTTCCTCATGGATAGCAAGAGCTTTTAGCTAAATAGAAATGTAGCTGATAATGTGTAAGATTCATTAGACAATCTTCCATATGCATCTAACCTTCTTTTCCTCCGAGCTCAGAATGAAAAACAGTTTTATATCAGGACTTACACTGTGTATAAGCTGCATATAATTTGTAAACACTGTAGGAGTGTCCTTTCATTTGTCTGATGCTGACAGTATATTGATAAAAACTATTACTGTTCTGCAAAGCCTATTGTCAGACTAATGATACGATGTCCTCAGCGCATTGATCACAGAGCATCTTGATAGGAAAACAAAACTTACACCAAGAGGAAAGGAAGGAAGCTTACAATCCTGTCAGTTCCTAAAGCAGATTATTTCTTCAAAGGTGTGATATATTATAACAAAATTTCAGTCCTTCTTATTTGTTGGAAAAAATCACAAAACCTCAAAACTCTGATACAGAGGCATTTGCTTGATATAATTATGTTTTCTATAAAATTACCTTTAGACAAATAATGTGAATCAAATACTGATACATATTTGCTTAGAGCAAGATGGGAGATACATCATCAGATTGCACTAGGGAATTTGAGAATTGACATGTCCTTCCTCTGCCCCATTCACTTTTGAAGGTGTTATTTTCTTCTGTCTCTCTTCTGAGAGCAGTGAGTGGTTTCACATCTGAAGTGAATAGAAGTACATTTTTCACTGGAATGAAATTCTGTTTTCTCCACCACAATGTTTATAAACCTCAGATAATAAAACACCATTTTTCACGAACAGAGTCAGGGAATAGGAGGTGTTATTCTTTTTCCAGAAAAAAAAAAAAAAAGATATGCAGTCTTATATTAGTGATTTAGTTTGAGCACATTATTGAATCTTAAGCCTTTGGTAAATCACTCCTAGTTTAAATCAAAGGTAACTCAGCTTTGCATTTTAACATGTCCAGCCTAACATGGGAATTCCTTCCCCTTTGTGGCTGCTGAAGAGCCCAACCCAGACCTGTTAAGAGCAAACCACAACATTGTACCCTCCATGATTTCTGATCACAGCCTCAATAGGGGACTCCCAGCAGAAGGAGTGCTAGTCACTACATTAACAGACAGAAAGCCCTCTCTGGAGGGGTATATCTAAAAATCTAACCATCGCTGGGGAAGAGCCACCCACCTACGTAGTTAGACTCTTTCTCTAACACAGAGAGAGGTCTTACCTTACTTTAAAAATGCAGGATAAGGAAGCACTCCTTCATCTCCTCCTCCATTTCTATATGATATCTGAAAGCACTTGCTGAGGATTATCTGCTTTCAGTGTTCGTGCCTGCCTGAGGGCTTCCAACCTACATCTCCCATGTCCTTTGAGAGAGCCATAACCACTATCCAATCTGGGAAAGGATATACAACATCTGCAAGCAGGGGTTGGCTTAAATGCCATGTAAGAGTTGCTGTGTTCCATCTAGGCTTGTAGTTTTTCTCTGTCAGGAAAAGAGCAATTATTATTTACTGCTCTTCCAGGGCTGCAGCTTTAACATTCAGGGGCTTTGTCATTTTAGAACAGCAAAAATGTGTTAATTTTCATCTCTATGTAGCTTCACAGACTTTATGATTAATACTGTGTAAGCAAAGCCAGAATTTGAAACTCCTAAATGTAAATGGTTGAACAACATTTCTCATGAGTATGCTTCAGTGGGGCTACTTGCCTAGAAATGTAGTAGAGCTGCAATCATACAAGACTCGAGGAAAAAAATAAAAGCTGAGCTACAAAAAAGCAGAGATTAAAGTCCCTATGCTATACTGTATAGTAATGCCATACATCATGTTTTGACCAGATACAATTAATTTTATGTTTTTTCTAGTCCTCTTTTACATTTTACTTCCCATTCTTCTCAGATTTTATTTTTAAGGTCATTTTTTTGTAAATGAAATAGCCTGTGCTTGATATTGAAATGTGATTTGACAATAATATAGCAGTGAAACTTTAAAGACAAATTATGAAGAATCACCTTTTTTACTTTTTACAAAAGGTTCATTAAAATTCACTACTGATAAGTGTCAAAGGATACTAATCCACTGATGCCTCCCTGAAACTTTTTGAATTAAGGAAGGAGAAGGACTAAAATGGGTTTATTACAACCTTTTTGAAACAGAAGAGAATTCAATTATCATCTTCATCATCCCTTGCTACAAAGGCAGCAGTTCTTAATCCTATTTATTAGCTCTAAAAGAAATTATCATGGAATTTGGCTGCTAAGATGGGAGATATATTTATATATCTATGTATTTATCCTTTTCAGGATAACTATTCTTCCACATGGGAGCCTGCGAATCCTGAATGCCTCCAAGTCTGATGAAGGACGGTACTTATGCCAAGGTGTAAATGTATTTGGATCTGCAGAAATCATTGCATCAGTATCTGTTAAAGGTATGAAAAAATACTTTGATGATAATGATGATTTCTCTTTACTAATATTTCATTATTGCTTAGAATTCCCAGCCAACAATACAACAGCATTGCACAGGCAGAATAAAAAATCATGTCCAACAAGCTAGGGGGGCTAACTGCCATCTGGTCAAACATCGTATTCCTGCGTCAGATTGCACACTCCAACTGTTATATCATAGATGTATGTCAGAAGAATTAGTATATACATTAAATCACTCAGATTATAAATAATTCTATAAGCAAAAGAATCAATATCCTTTTTAACATATTTTAGCTTTGGGAACTCACTTACGCCTACCTCTTTCTGCATGGGAATAAAGTTTAGGATTAAAGTAATAATTATATCAACATAAAATCTAAGGAAAGATAGTTCCTTAGAACAGTAACAATAATCAAATCACTGAGTTGCAATTAATTTCTAAATCACATTTTTGTCACTTTTCAGCTGAATTCTTATATGAGCATTGGTTTTGGTTTTAGGTGTTCAATTCTTTTGACTTCATTTTTCAAGCTTCTTCCTATATTTAGTATACCTGGAAACATGCTTTCTTATTTTAAGTGACGAAACTGAGATTTTCATGCAATCACAAGATTCCAGGTGCTGCAGCCTTAAAAAGAAATCAATAGCTTCTTCTGAGACTAATAAAATTAATTAATTAATCCATCTCAGAAGTCCTATAGATTGTTGTTTAGAATTCTACCTTATTGCTTCCATGAAACTGGCTGTACCTTCTGTTCACTACTGTCAGGTCTTAGTGTGCATTATGAATATATTTTAGTATTTGACACTATGTATTTGAAAGAACCAGTAAATGTTAGCTCTAAGTAGGCTAAGCAGAACTCAGTCATATTCTTTTGGCCTTGTACTATAACTAGATTGCCATCTAAATGTTCCTAATCCTTCTATATTTCAAGAACCTACAAGAATAGAGCTGACTCCCAAGAAGATAGAGTTAACGGTTGGAGAAAGCATTGTCCTCAGTTGCAAAGCCCTTCATGACAGCACACTGGATGTCACTTTCTATTGGACGCTCAATGGGCAGCCAATTGACTTTGAAAAAGAAGGTGGACACTTTGAAAGCATCAAAGCGGTAAGTGACCATGTGTGTGTCATCTGCGTGCTGTGAACTGATAGAAATTTACATGCTTTTACATGTCTCCAATTTACCAAATTCTGACCAAATTGAATGATAACTGGTTTCACTAATGTTGGAAAGAAATGTTAGCTAGAGGAGGTGCAGACTGCAGGTCACTAGAATTACTTCAAGTAGTTGTAATCAAGAAGATATGAAATGTAAACTTATACATCCTATTACTAGTGAGGCATCTGATGATCTTTGCATGGGAACAGAAAGTAGTTTGAATCAAATCCTCCTTACATTCTTCTGCTGATTTTAATATAGAAAAGATGCTGCTATAAGCATTGATGTCTTTCTCACAGATAACGTGGCTGTTGGAATGCCCTAATCTCCCAATGCTTTCACTTGCCTAGCATATGTTTTAATATCTGAATAGCAAGGACTATACTTTATTTTCCAACTCCTCTGCATGAGGTAGGTTCTAGCTGTGCAACCGTTAAGTCAGTAAGAATCATATGGAAAAAATATGCATACTAATGTCAAGTATTACCCCTTGATTCAAAAACAATTTAATATGATCAAACAGTATGATAAAGTAATTCAAACCTGTTCCATGTATAATGGTATGAACTTTCCTTAGTAGAAAGAAATCTCTTAATGTGAACAAGTTTGGAAATAGAATCTACAGTCATTTAACTCAATCTTCCCACTAATGAAATGTAAATCAAATGTCCATGCTATGTTAATAGAGAAAAATGAAGCTCACAAAGGTCAGGAAATTTTAAAAGTTAATGTATCTAATTTGAGTACAATGTAGTGAAGTTAACTTTGCATTAAAAATCTTGTCAGCGGCAATCAATTTATTCTTCTGCTTGCCTTTATGGAAGTCATACTATATTCACTTTGTGGGGCATTTTGTTTGTTTTTTTTTTAAATTTGGTTTTACTTCAATAAGCCTTTTAATTGAAAAACATTAGGTAGGTATATCTTAGTGTGAAGGTTCTTAGCATAGTTACCCTCATCTGAGGAAGTTCAATGCTCAAAATCCAGCACTAAATATATAGGAAGGAAAAGTATCATTCTTTTTTTCTTTAACTGCAAGGTTGAAACATTCTTTGATTCAAGAAAACATCCTATGATTACAATTTAACTTCATTTCCAAAAATTTGAAACCTAAAATGTGTTCCTTCAATGAGTTTCAGCATTGCTAAAGGGAATTTTTAATAACTGGGAAAAATCCTCAGGCTAGGAAATTTCCAAATTGATTTCTCCTATCAAAGTAAAGTTAATTTAATGTAATCTCATTTGTTTTATAAAACCAGGATTTTGTAGATCTTTCAACAAGAATTCTTCATTAATCTCATTTCTACCAGAGAAAGCCCTCAAATTCATAGAAGTAAGGCTCATTCAAAGTGACAATCTGGTACTGGGAATATTTTCAGACAAATATTCATGCAAAACTCACTGAAATTACTGATTCCTTTTATTGTCCTGACATGACTAGAATTTTGACAAAACCCAGTAGATTTAACCAGCTATTTTAGTATGAGTTTTTTACTTCCGTCTCACTGTGTTGCTAAAGAGTCACTGGTACTTTACTAAGTGAAAATAGTATTAATCATTCATAATGGAGTCAAGGCTCAATGTCTTAATGACTAAGTGGATAAAAAAAAAGTTGTTTATTAAGTAAAAATCCGGAATCTTTCTTTTCAGAGGCTCACAAGCAATTTTTCTTTCCTAAAACATACTTCTTTACAAACAGCAAACTTCAGCTGATCAGAAAATAAAATCAGGCTGAAAAGAAGGCATTGCATATTTTACAAAATATTACAAAATTAGATCCTACCTTGTCACTGTTAAACAAGTGTTGAAATAGTGAAATACTATTCAACTCTAAAGAAATACCAAAATGAAGCATCAGACCCTGATATTTTTAGACTGGACTAGCTTCATTTGCCTTTACAAGACTGCTCACACACGAGATGGTCAGGCCAGGCTTCATTTACTTGCATTCCTAACTCATTTAAATGTCAAGACATTTCTTTTCTGGTTTTCACTCTAAAGACAGAACGGAAGGGTAGGTTTAGATCAACTGGAAGAGGGCTGAAAATACATATTAACAGATTACAAGCAGGATAGGGGGGTAACACTGCTTTTCAGAACAGAGATAACAATACATGACCTGTTAGGGCAATCTTCACTGAAATTTTCTGAATGCTATTAGAAACATAATATGACACATCCTTCTCCCTTTTTTGAAAGTAGTAGTTGAAATATATGTAGATCTCCATTCATCAAAATCTTGATTTTTGCATTGTCCTGAAATTAAGATGAATCAGTTGAGAGATGCAAAACTCGTAAGTAGCGATTGTGGTAATACAGCAATTTTTTTGTTTTTTGACACAAAAACTCTATAATTCCCATAACTACTCATTTGTGGAATGTTGTCAATTGTATCTCATTATCATGTCTCTTAACAACATAAGCATGTGAAATTAATCACAAGGATGAAACTGTATGCTTTACTTCATTAAAACCTAAAGCATGACCAGGTACTAAGGGAAAGCAAGATAAAATAAAACTCTTCTGTTTTTCCAATCATGTAATCTCCCTTAATCTATCCAGTTTCAAAGGAGTGATACACAACATGATAAAGACACAGGTTCAAGAATGCAGAAAAAAGGAACTTAAAGAAAACTTGAAATCTGATAGAATTCCATCTGTATCCCTTATTTTGCATTTCTGAATGAAATATTTTTTAAATTGCATGAGTTGATCCTGAACAAAATGCTCTTTAATGCAGTACATTTAAGAAAAATAATATCCTTTGTGTGCATGAAGTTATAGAATTATGCATCCATTTTGTTCTGCACACACTGATATTTCATCAGATAAAAAAATGTTCAGGTTTGTTTGGGTTTTGTTTATTTGTTTGAAAGCCTGACAAATTGAACATTATTTGAATGGGTTTTGTTAATAACAAAACCATTGTCAACCTCTCACCACTGGTTGCATTGCTCATATTTTCACTGTGGCAGACCCAGGTGTTAAGTGTGATGAACATTCTGATGCTTAATGCAACATTATAAAAGCTATCATCAAAGCAACATTTATTTGGGCTGTAGATAAATTTCCACTTGCTAAAATAGCATGCTCCCTAGCAATTACAATTAAAAGGAAAAGGAAAAGCTGCTTTTAATAATGGATATTGTTTTGCTTGTTCTTAAATTATATCTGTAGCTTTTGTACCAAAAAAATACATATTATCATTTTTCATACTGAGAACTAATTTCTATACAAATTGAAGGTGTTGTTGCTGTTATTTACTGAGCTATCAAGGATTTAGTACCTATAGCAATTTAGGTACTTCAGGGACTTGCCTGGCAAGAGGATAAGTGTGGTAAGGATGTCGAGTTGAACAAAGCTGTGCATGAAGGGAATATTAAGGAAAAGAGACAGAACTCCACTGGAGTGACAGCTGCAGGCTGCACTCTAGGAAAGGAAAACATCCCAAATGTTGTCTATGCATAACTCCACAGTACACTTGGTAGCAGAACAGTAATGCAAAGGGTTACACATACCCAGAATCTTTTGGCATTAGAAAAGTCTTACTTTGTCTACCAAAAGACTCAATAACATTTTAGGGTCTGTGAGGGGTAATCTGTGTAATTAATAGAAACAATTTTGCATGGAAGTCTGACTTGCCAATATTTCCTTCTAGCAACACCAGTGAGCACTTGAGCACAGAAAATATAGACCTGCTTGCTTTTATTAGGGTAACTTTGATTTTCTGTCCTTGTGTCAAATCCAGAAGTCCTGTTCAAAATTCTATTCAGAATTTTCCTTTCTAAGATCTCCACTGACCTTAATTTTGTCCTGGAGGTATCCCTTTTCTAGCTAAAGACATCTGATTTTGCAAGTAAATTTTCATCCACCTATCATCATTCCAACTCTGTGTTTGAAAGCCAATACTGTTTTTATGACAGCCAAGCAAAATGATTTATTGTGGTTATCCACAGACTGGTAAGCAGCAGCATTGCTCTTCGTGTCTCTCACCTTGACCTGCATGAGTACCTTTCAGACTCAAGAAAGTGATTTAGGCTCAATATCTTCTTGGTCTTTGATCTTAAGTGAAACTACCACCATGGGAAGCAATAAGAACAACTTGTCATGTTATATTTTACAGTGGTCATTTGTTCACATGGAAGTGAATTGAAATCTACTGTTTCACTTAGAAAAGGCCAGTAGGTACAGACCAGACAATACATTAACTACTGTCTAGCACTGGAGACTTCAATCTGGTAACCTAGAACCTGTGAGAGAGCATAACTGTGCACCTTTCCTTAGAATTTCAAGTCTCTCCTTAGTTTGCCATAGTACTTTAATCATATTTTAGAAGTTAAGATTAAAATTTCCTAAGCATTTTCTAAACAGGCAGCACAAAGTTCTACACTACATGGAATCAATTAAAACAGCAGGTTGTTAATAATAATGTCTTTCTTCTTTATTGGACATAAAACCAAACAAGGCTAATTAAATAAGGGTTTTATTTAACACCCTCCTTCTTCCCCACACTGAGGAAAACAGCAATAGTTGTTAAAAGTCTTGTAGAAGATATGTGCTCTATGCACAGAGAAAGGGTAATGCTGCTATATCAACCTCATTGCTATCAATTTGTTTCACTCTTTGTTGCAATACTTTCCTGCTGATGGAAGAGGCTAACACAGCCATTACTGTCAACTCAAGTCTCCAGATATTTCAGACCTATGCTCATTACCAGGTTTTGCCTATTTGTCACGCTGCAGCAGTTAAATACTTGAGTGATCAGAAGCAGTTTCAAAATAAAAAATTTATCTTGTCTTTTGGTAATACAAATTTCTTGTAAACTAGGGAAGGTACAAAATAGAAGAAGGATACCTGGTCAAAAAACTTTGAAATGTGTGTTTTATGACTGGTAACTACAAACCAAAATCTGAACACAATGAAGACCATGGTCTAATAATGCACTTTATCATGTGTTGCTTCCAGGATATAAACAGTCCCAGTGAACTGATTGAATTTATAGACATACCTGCATGCTGCATTAGAACAGGACACTCTGAACATTTCCTAGAATCAAACAAGTACGTAAACTGGTGTGCTCAAGTGCTTGTGCCTTTGGCTGTTAATAGAGAGTAAGGGAGAGAGATGGCAAGTCTGACAGATGATACGATGATCTCCTCTGTTTAATTTTACTTTGGAAAAGGGAGATAACTGAGCATTTTGGAAAATGTGAGTCTCTTAACATTCCTGAATACAAATTACTATCAAAAAATGATTGTAATAAAAAAAGTCATGAAATACAGTCAGCTAATTTTTACACTGGGTTATTCTATTAAGGTATTTTGTACCTTCTCTTGCTTACAAGAAGCATTCTAAAGAGAAAAATCTTGGGGTAAATAAAAGATATTTCATGACAGTCCATTCTTTCCCTTGTTTACTTGCAGCTGATGGATCATTGAACTGCTTGGCACAGTGTTAATCTGGGTTATAACAGCTGATCAGTATCAGCCTTCTTAACACTAAGCCCTTCTGTTTGCAGCTCTGCTGTCTATTTTTCACTTGCAGCTCTGCAACCTTTCTCCTGAGCTGTTGTGGCAGTGTTTTCCAGAGCCTTCCTGGCAGTATTTCTCCCTTGCAGTTCTTACACTGCTGATCTCCTGGTTTTGTTCTCATGGCCTTGCATCTGCAAACCTCAATCATGTTGTTCTGGTGGGATCTCATGGGAAGAAGCTCCCACTGGCCTGAAACTCACTCCTCTCTCCTGCCCCCTTTCTTTGTCTCTTGTAAATAAAACTACAGTGTGCAGTGAAGTAGACGATGGTCATGTAAATATTTAACAAATATTGTCCAACAACATACATGCTCAGAAGCTTAACAATCAATCACTGTGCAACAACTGCTCTTAATTAACATATTCCAATCAACATTAACATATGGGAAGTTTGAGTAGGTCCCAAAGAAAAGGTTACAACAATAAGAAAAAAAAAAGGCAAAATTAATCCTCATCATCATCTTCCTCATCGCGACATACTGCATTGGAGAGAGCCTCAAAAGGAGAATACTTTTTCTGGCTGGCCACCAGGAAGAGTTTTCCATTATCCTTTTCTTTCTCTCCTCCTTGCCTTTTTTATTTCTCACCTAGGTAGCAGTCTTTGCTAGAGTTGATGTGTGCCATCACCTATGGACCCTGCTAATAAATCTCTACTCACGTAAGGTTGTCACAACATTCTTCGTGCAGCACACTAATGAAATCCCAATCACGTGTCTGCTCTTCATGCTTCCTGATTTGATGTCTTCTCAAAATGGCACACTTGTCCCAGATGGGTTTTGCTTTCATTTCTGTCATCTTCATCCATCACTATCATCACCCTTCCACTCAAATCATATGTGTAGCAACATGCTCTCTTTTTCCCTTTTTCTGCATCTTTAAACAGGTACCCCATGTTATTCAGTCTCTTCTTCCTTTTTTCTCCTGGTAATAACAACTCAGATACAGAACATGAATTTAACAACATGAGTGTAGTGGGCCTCTTTGCCCTGAAGCTTGCCATTTCATATCCCATCTTTTTTCTCATTCCTTCCCATTTTCAATACTTTTTCTATGTTTTCTTTAATCCCTAGATTTCATAAAACTACCCCAGTACATGACATACTACCTGACATCTGATATTCATTTAACTTCATCTCTTCCTCTGCCTTCTCTCAATAAAATGAATCTAACTCATTTGCAGCAATTCAAGCTGCAGTTTAAACTCCTCCTTGTCCACTCCCAACACCCCAATGCTCTCTGGCATCTGCTCCCAACAACCATTGCTCACCCAAAACAGCTGTTTTCATTATTTTCATTATTATGCAAACTGCTCAAAAATACTGCCACTGAAAGGGTACACACACACACACACCCACTCCTGGATAATTCTTATGGATCCACAAACCTGAAAACCTTGCAAAGCATCTTTTTACTTCTTACAGATGGGGTAAATGCAACTTGTACATTATCAGGTATCCCTCAGTCAACCTGCATCAGCCTGGATGCTACTATACTACCATTATCATACTACCACATACCATTAATCACAACAAATCCAATAACAATAATTTCATCTCCCTTGTTTCAAATGTGCTTATCTGATTAAAAGACAGAGCTCAGAATATAATTTTCCATTATCACTATATCAACAGAGAAATCTGCTGGTTTTTAACAGATTAAATATTTGCAATTTGTAAACACCGTAAGCAGTAAACAGGCAAGTGGTTGATGTGTTTGAACCTGAGAATTTGCATGAAATGGCACTTAAATTGTCCTGAATGTATTATGAACAGAAGTTGGCTTGAAGCCAATCATCCATCATAATGCACATATAAATTGTCAGCATAATTTAGAAGAACTTTATTGTATTGCTATTTTTCACTTATTGTTGATGGTACAAAGCTACCATTGCCGTGAGGTTATTCTGTAAGATCTTTAGTTCACTTCAGATAAATTCACCCAAAATAAACTCCAGTGCTAATCAAATATGTCAAACAATCAAAATTCAACTGTGAAATCATTTTTCAATTTAATCTGACTGAATTTCATTAATGAAGGCTATTTTGCTAAATCAAATAATGTATGTGTCAGGAATTCACCTAACTTGTGTGTTATCTGTAAAAACACCCATATATTTTAAATAATTAAGCTGAATAAGATAGCATTAACAACCCAGGTCATTCTTGTTTAGGATCAAATCTCAGTCCCATTTAATTACAGACCATTGCTTTACTGTTCTCAGTTTATACAGAATATGACCTCACAAAATGTTTAGGTACTCTTCAAGATTTTTGTATCTCCTAAGCATTCTATTCTGTATAGAAAACACTTTGTAGGAAAGCATCTGCACCTCTCACTGTCAAGAGATTTAGATGACAGCCAGCAAGCCTCGGTAAACCCCTGTAGTCATAGTAAAGAAATGACTCAAACAACCCTTAGGCTTTCATCATAAAAGTTTTCCTGCGATGGGAGTCAGTGTTTGCCCACTCTTTTTTCCCATTAATTTCAGCTTTTGTTGAATCATGATCATTTATAATAGTCTCACTACCCTTTTTAGATATATTCTTCCCAAGCAGAGAGACAATTTTCACTGCATGTTGTCCACGTTGAGTTCCCAACCTGAATCCTCGGTACAGTAATAGGCAGCCTTTCTAGACCCCAGGCCTTTGCAGTGCAGAAGCTGAGAGCTGCGAGTCACCACATCATCTCTATTGACTACCCAATATTTTGAACTTCCTTGCTTTTTCTGTCCCTCTTTCCAAGATAAATGAGAGCTACATTCACAGAACTGCAGTTGGAGTGTGGAAGTATGATGATCAATGTGGAAAATGAGCAGCATTAGAAACAGATTAAATGAAAACTACGATTGATATAATGACAAGAGAATGATTTAAGGTTCCTAGGTTTCATATATATTTTCCACATACGATTCTGTAGTTTGAACATATGTGATAAACTGTGTAATTATCACACCAGTGTTTAACTCTTTCATGGAAGAGGTAGGGGAAGTAAACAAGAGATTTACTAGATGTTAAAAAAGTGCTCTATTGTGTAACTGTGAGTTCCATTTCAAATACAGGCAGATGATAGATTGTTCTTCTGCAAAGCCTTCAAAAGAAAAGGTTGAATACTGAATGAACCACCTTGGTTTAGAGATAAAAATTCAGCAAATGAATGGACAGATTAACAGGGAGGTTTCCTAGCAACAGGCTGAAGATAATGAACTCGCTCTCACAGGAAGAATAAGTGTAATTCTCTTCACTTGAAGAACCACATGTAAAAGTTACTTTACTGCAAAGCAACTCACGACCTCTTAGGATTTATGAAATGGAAAGGAAAAAACCCACTTACAACTTCCTCTCTGTGGGGATGTGAGGATGGCTGGAGAAGTATTAATTCATCAACAGGTGAAGCCAAGCAAGTTGGCTTTTTTTTTTTCCCCTCTGCAAATCCCCAGCATTAGGGCAATGGGTGCAAAAGACAAATCCAACAAGATGATTCTCATTGAGCAAAGTATGCATTTTACATGCTCCTTCTTTTTGAGTTTGGGGAAGTATCTCCACATCAAAAGCAAATGCTATGTATAGATGGCACCAATTCTTGTGAAAAATTACTTCAAGCAGTACCTTACAGATAAAGCTAATTAGATACATTGAAGACACAACTATGACCTCAGATAACATGCCACGCTGGAGCAGAAATAACAATAGACTGACCCAGCACTCAGCACTGGAGCTGCCCACAACCTGATGAATGGGATACTCCAAAGCATATATGAATTATACAATAATTTGTTGTCCTAGAGAGAACCATTGGTCATGAGAGATAGCATTGATAGCTGTATTATTATTATTTATTCACTGTTTAATGAAGACCAGTAGTGTGTTCAGTGTTACAGTAGGTCCATAGCTGATGCTGGCCTTGAAGGTTGCATTTAGCTTTCCTTAAAATCATTAGAAGTTGGCTGTTAAACCTATCTGTTTTGTTTTGGATTTTTTTTTTTAAGCCTTAGCTTTGGTAAAGTACAAGATATACTCCACACAGTAGAAGTTTCTACTGAACGAGTATAAATACTTTTGATAATTGGCTTAATGGGTAATATATGATATTCAGAACACCAAAGAATATAGATTCTTCTAATGAAATGCTACTTTGAAATAGTGCGCTTATTGCAAAATATGCCCTGTCACAGAAGAGCATAAAATTAGTGGAATAAAAAGCAGCTTTTAAAAACATACACTTATAAAGTTGAAATGTAGATGTAGACAAAGGAATTTAAACACCACTAATTTCAGCTTTAAATAATATTGGGACCACATGGTTGCTGATACACCAGGCTATTCTAACTCATGTTAGTCCAGATGAGAGATCTTTCTACACTGTTTGCATCCACGTCACCCAGGTTTTTTTGTCTTCCCTAAAAGGGAGGGTATGTCTCTGGTTTTGCTGAAGCATTATGCCTTTTTCCACTGAGAGAAGACTAAAAGCAGAAGACAAAGTTTCTGACCTTAGTTACTTTTCTTAATGGAGTCTCTGCTGCATTCCCACTTAACAGGTTTTTTAAATTGGATTGTAATCACTCAAATTTAAGCAGCAGCTGCAATGACATGGTGCGGAAACTTTCTTAAGATTTGGAAGGCAAGCACATCAGTTTAACCCCTCCAGGCCCTGTTGTGGCCTTGAACCTCTCATTACAGGATAAACTGATCAAGAAATTAATCTGTCTTCCAAGACTTGGAAGAGTCTGTAAAATTCATAAAGACCACTTTATAAATACCACTGAACAGCAAATAATATGGGTTTTTTTAGAGGTCCTGGTCAAACATAGCTCCTACTTATCTAAATGGAAGTTAAAATGTCTCATTATTTCCCATGATCAAGAATCTAATGTCTGAGCATATAGCCATCTGTATTAAACACAGTGAGTTTAATTTCTTTCCACTCACACATCCTGAGCAATGCTGGCTGCACATCCTGTTATGCTGTAATAAATGTAAGTGTTTCATGGGGATCTATTGTACTGCACTGCTCTCCACTTAGAGCAATGATTCTTTCAATTGCTGCTTGTCTGCCCAGTTACACAGGTGTGCAGATGAAATACATATATTTTTCCTGATAAGAATATTAGGATTCACACAGTCATGAACCCTCTGGAAGTTAGAGTGACAGCCAAGATTTTTAACAGCTCCTGAGCAATGAACCCAGGCAGTTGCTATCCATTATGCTTTTCCTTCCACTTAACAACAAAACACACATTAAATGTAAATTTCCCTCAAGAGAGGACAAATGTGGACTGATTCTAGTCTTATCCTTCTAATAGCTAAGGCTTTGTACCAGAATCACTAATCATCTTGAGCAACCCATGTTTCAATGGCTAGTAAATGCTACTGTGCTAGAAAACGTAAAAAATTTGTATCCTGAAGTTGACTCCTGGTAGGAGTATGTGCTCTTCTTTTGCATTTACAGCTGCAGAGTACTCAGATATTTTTTTCCACTGCTGTGATTTCTGATATGCCAGAGCAAGAATATAGGAATTGCATTATGGCCTGAGTGGTCTGAGTATCTTCCCTCCAGCAACATCATTAATGAGGCCACTTCAGAAGGCAAAACACTATGACTGTATTCACATTCTTAGATCTACAGGGTTAAGTTATAGATCATGCCTACATTCACTTTGGTCTCAGTGGCAACCTTGACGTCCCACCTCTCTTTTCCTTCTTTCCATGTGAATATGCTTCGATAAAGATTTTGCCTTGGTGCAACATGGAATATTATTACAAGTTCAGTTCCAAAAATGCAAATGGAGAGAAGATTGGCTGAAGAAAGTGTGCCAAGATGTGCTGAAAAGGAATTCTTCTGCCTAGAAAGAAAAAACTAAATTATAGAAGATTGAATCTTGGAACCAATCCTATTTCATCTTGTCATTAATGACCTTGGCATAAGAGATAAAAGTATGCAAATGATAATTGTATGGTACAAAACTGGTCATATTAGCAATACAGCAGATGATGAAAAAAACACATGGGAATGGACAAGAAACGTAATACTTCAAAGCACAAGGTCATGCACATATGGATGACTGGTTATAAAGTGGGACCTCATAACTTGCAAATGACTGAGAAAGATAAAGATCTGAGTGCAATTACCTGAGCACAGGATAAGTATGTGTCAAAAAAACAGGCAAATATGAATCTACGTAAACTCAGTGACATATTTCCAGCACAGCTAGAGAAGTATCAACATGTAGACACCTAGTAAGACTTTATTTTGAATGCAGCGTACAATTTTACTCATTCAGGATCAAAACGACTCAAATTAGAACCACTGCACAGGAATATTATGACACAGGGAACATGTCATTCAAGGAAAGACTGTCAATCTTTCCTTGGTTAGCAAAGTAAATAAACTCTGAGAAGGGAAAAGCCTATACTCAATAAATGTTTCTTAAGGTGAAACACCAAGGAGGTGCATATAAACACTTGCATATAACATATAACATACAGTAATATATTATATTATATTAGCTATATAATAATCAATTATTAATATGTAATACGTAATATACAATATATGATATATGGTAAATATAATTTATTATAACAAATATATAATATATTCTATACCATAATATATTATATTTATTACATCAGTTTATATTCTATTATTGTATAAAATGTATGATACATGATGTAATATACTCTCGCTATATTTTATATATATAGTATTATATAAGCTCTAGATAATATAATAGTGAATGGTGGAATAATATAACAGTGGCTTATATAATACAACAATATATTATATATATAATTATATATTATAAATTATATGTTATTATTTGTGTAATTATTAAAATTATGCATTATATATTATAGATTGTATAAGTGTAATAATTGTATATTATATTCCATAATTATAGCCAAAGTATTAATTATATGTAATCTATAATATAATGTTATACAAACTCTACATTAATGTCAAAAAAACTTAACATGTTAGATTCGTATATTGTACAAAGTAGCAACAATAAGGAAATTTAAATATATTTGCAGGACATTTTGTCTATCCTCAGTTAATACATTAAAATTATTTCTATTTTAATAATAAGAGAAAAAAATGCTTTGAAAGGAACAAAAATACTTATGCTAATTTGCTGAAATTGTTGGTGCTTACATTAAATCAAAAAGTTGCAAGCATTTTTAGGACAGAATTGAGAAACTAAACTGCAATTGCTACACCATGTGGTCAGGGTGACTTTTGTTTGCACTTACCTGTTCCTTCCCTGAGTAATGACTATATTAAATCAACAATATCTATGGACTTTGGCTCACTAAATCTGATGGAGCAACATTTGTTGACTCCAGTAAGTTTAGATATAACAATGATTTTGTACATGCAAAATCTAATATTATCACTTGAATTTATAAAATAATACAGAGATTCTTAGCAAAAGCCATTTGTCCTCCAAAAGGCTGTTCTACTTTCCAATTTTCTTTTTTCTGCTAATAATTTTGGGGCATTGTAATTACTGTTGGCTAGAATAGTAAAAAATAAATATTTGAACTGATTCTCTGTGTACACTCATTCAGGGGTTGCATGTTTCAGAATTCATAGAATCATAGAATCGTAGAATCATAGAATCATAGAATCATTAAGGTTGGAAAGGACCTCTGAGATCAACAAGTGCAACCTGTTAACCTAACTGCCAGGTCCACCACTAAACCATGTCCCCAAGCATCACATCCACCCATCTTTTAAATACCTCCAGGGATGGGGACTCAACCACTTCCCTGGGCAGCCGGTTCCAATGCCTGGCTACGCTTTCAGTGAAGAAATTTTTCCTAATATCCAACCTAAACCTCTCCTGGTGCAGCTTGAGCCCGTTTCCTCTCATCCTGTCGCTTGTTACTTGGGAGAAGAGACCAACCCCCACCTCACTACAACCTCCTTTCAGGTAGTTGTAGAGAGCGATAAGGTCTCCCCTCAGCCTCCTCCTCTCCAGGCTAAACAACCCCAGCTCCCTCAGCCGCTCCTCATAAGACTTGTGCTCTAGACCCTTCACCAGCCTCATTGCCCTTCTTTGGACATCCTCCAGCATCTCGAT
The DNA here is from genome assembly GCA_020745775.1 of Theristicus caerulescens. Classification (NCBI taxonomy): domain Eukaryota; kingdom Metazoa; phylum Chordata; class Aves; order Pelecaniformes; family Threskiornithidae; genus Theristicus; species Theristicus caerulescens. Next base: position 118,535,238 of record CM036559.1, on the reverse strand, counting down.
GTCCTTCTTGTAGTTAGGGGCCCAAAACCAAACACAGGATTTGAGGGGCGGCCTCACCAGTGCCGAGTATAGGGGGACGATCACTTCCCTAGTCCTGCTGGCCACACTATTCCTGATACAAGCCAGGATGCCATTGGTCCTCTTGGCCACCTGAGCACACTGCTGACTCATATTCAGCTGGCTGTCGACCAGCACCCCCAGGTCCTTTTCAGCCAAGCAGCTCTCCAGCCACTCTTCCCCAAGCTTGTAGTGTTTCATGGTGGTGTTGTGACCCAAGTGCAGGACCCGGCACTTAGCCTTGTTGAACATCATACAGTTGGTCTCAGCCCATACATCCAGCCTGTCCAGATCCCTCTGTAGAGCCTTCCTACCCTCCAGCAGATCAACACTCCTGCCCAACATGGTGTCATCTGCAAATTTACTGAGGGTGCACTCAATCCCCCCATCAAGATCATCAATAAAGATATTGAACAGAATTGGACCCAACACTGAGCCCTGGGGAACACCACTCGTGACCGATCGCCAACTGGATTTGACTCCCTTCACCAGCACTCTCTGGGCTCGGCCATTCAGCCAGTTTTTCACTCAATGAAGAGTGCACTTATCCAAGCCATGAGCAGCCAGCTTCTGCAGGAGAATGCTGTGGCAGACAGTGTCAAAGGCCTTACTGCAGTCCAAGTAGACAACATCCACAGCCTTTCCCTCATCCACCAAGCAGGTCACCTGGTCATAGAAGGAGACCAGGTTAGTGAAGCAGGACCTTCCCTTCATGAACCCATGCTGGCTGGGCCTGATCCTCTGATGTGGCAGATCATCCTGAGTGCCACATGATGGCACTCAGGATGATCTGCTCCATGACCTTCCCTTCCTTGACTAGGACTGCTGATAAATGATGGAAAGTGGCTTAGCAAGCTCAGATCTCAACAGGAAAAATGAGAATCTGATCATATTTCCTCTATCATATTTAGTATTAAAGTCCTCTATGTTAATAAAAATCAATCAACATTATCTTTTAAGTGATCTTAATTTCATTTCAGTAGCAAGGAATACTCCAAATGTCACTGCATTGTAGGGAAGAGGAAGAGGAAGAAAGCCCTTCATTTCTAACAGGACTTTTTTAATAACAAGGATTGCATCCAAAATATTTCTGTTCATCTCCTTAATTAATTTCTTTGTGCTAGTTTGGAAGAATTTTCTTTGAGCATGCAAATATGCAGAGTGTGCTTTAAGCAAAGTCAAGGTTATTAAAACCTGAAATCCTCTTCTTTAATCCCTATTAATAATTGTATAAATGCAGTGTTCTGATAATCCTCAAAAGAAGGTATCAGGGCACATAAATGTAAGATGAAAGCTGCAATCATGAGTTTCTCACACTGTACAAAACACCCTCGTGAACTACCTTGAACACAGATTTACTGAATTTTAAACTGGTACTTCATCCCTGTTTCAGCAAGCATCCTCTGCAGATTTAATGATCAGGAACATCCTCCTGATGCACGCCGGGAGATACGGCTGCAGGGTTCAGACCGCAGCGGACACCGTGTCAGATGAGACGGAGCTGCTTGTTAGGGGTGAGTATGTTCATGGTGCCACCTGAAAACACAATCACCAGAAACTATTGTACCAGGGAATTCAAATATGTGGGCTTCAGGGACAACTGCATCATGCATTATTCTTCAGATTTCATACTATTGAAAACATTTGTGATTAACCTACTGTCTTTGAAAGCAGTTTCACCATAAACTGACCTGCAGACATGGCAATGAGAAACAAAAGACAGTTGGTTAATGGACATACAGTCTTAAGAGAGGTAATAGCACAAAAGGTATACCAGATTAGTTAAAATGTAGATAATTAGCATTCACAGGCCTGTGTAAGGTAGATATGATGGGTTCTGTGCTTTTTTATATGATGCTTTAAATTTTATCTTATGGCCAAGCCATTCTCTCAGGTGTAATGGTTTAGGAATATTCATTCCCTTCCTATGAGGAGGGACCATGCAGCATTTTGTAAAATGATAGATATGAACAATGAAGCAAAAGCCCCATAATATGACAGGGTTTTGTTTTTCTTGCATGGAGTTATGACCACCAAATTTTTACTGCATCTTTAGGCCCAGTCCTGTAACCTGTTGAGTTGCTTTACCTGCTGTTCAGCATTCCTGATTATGCACAGGAACGCAGTCATTGTCCTGCAGGATCCCAGTTCCTATCTAGGACACCAATTAGCTTACAGTGAAGCAGGGCATTAGCACCATATGTGCATTCCCTTAAGGAGAGGATTTCTGCATTCTGCACTACTTCTGTGTGTGTGCGCACACATATGTGTTCAGCGGCTGATAGGAGTTGAGGACATACACTCCACTTACTGGCATTACAACTAGTGGGTGCTGTTATGTCAAAATAGAGGCTATCCTGCTAGGTAGCACAGCTGGGCAGCCTCACTGTGGATTATACAGTTTTTGAAAGAATAAGTCAAGGTAGATATTTATTAGTATTTGAAAAGCTCCAGATTAAAAAAAAAGCAAAGCTATTTAGAGATTATAATCCTTCAAAAATACTTATTCTACTACATTCCACCATTACTTTAGATTTGATATGTTCATATACATCATTTTTAGGACAAATAGATGCTTTAAATTATAAAGAATGTTTCTGGCTGACTGCCAGGCTCTTCACATTTTGATGAAAGTAGCTGTTAAATATTTCTATAAAGTCACTTTGAGGACCGTCAGATTTCTATGAGCTATGGCATTGTTGGGATGGCAGTATTCAGTTGCCTCAGCACAGACATATAATGCCATTTTAGCTGCCTTATGAAATCTGAGTCATCCTTGTGGGTTACACAAGATCTATTGTGTTACCTTTACCTCTCTCAGACAGGAACTGGAGGCTCTATGGATAGGCAAGGCAATCTCAACTTTAATGCCATTGAACTTATTAACTGACAAAAATCCCTTAGCTTACTACTATCTAGGACACTGCAGACTGGCTACAAAATTATAGTTTTTTAAGAATACCAGTTATGTAAATGAGTTTATTGAATTTGATGCAGAAAATAAATGCTTCTCTGAGGAAGAGGTTTGAGATGAAAAAAAAAGGGCATTGTAAGCAGTATCAGAATGTATGTATGTGGATGTCTCATTACCATGCCACCTTGCTGATGAAATGAAAACTATGACTGCTTTATAATGGAATTTAAATTCAAATATACATTGCTTACAATGTTCTTTTTTTCTTGTTTCTGTGATTGGGTAATTATAGGATACAGTAAGAAATGTTTGCATCGCTTTCACAAAATGCTTTATACTGTGTGACTGCTTTTGTCCTGATGTAAAATTCAGTTTTCATGAAATTATAGGATATGGTTGGTTTGCTGAAGTAGTTAATTTCCTTAAGATATCTGTAAAACTTATGCAAATGAAGGCAATAAGATGCTACAGTGTCAGTAGTGCTTTCACCAAAAAATGTAGGATGGTTTTATTTTGTATTGCAGAAAATGTTTAAAGCACATTCAATGCAAAGTTGCTAATGATTATTTTTTTATAGACCTCAGCATTTCAAAAATTCAAAATATTTGGAGAATCTAATCTATTGCTCCTTATAATGTTACAGGCATTTAATTTTCATTTCAGTATCTTTAATTCTTTTTACTCCACCTATCTCAGTTTATAGAGTGCACTCAGTGGTCTGCAATTTTACAGTGTCTAATGTTCCCAAATTGCAGCACCTTTCAAACTTCTCTAGGTTTAGCTTTTGGAGATACCGGACATTGCTTAGGAGAAGAGACCAGCAGCAACAGATGTTTCAATAAATATTTCAGTAAACTCTGAAGAATTCCACCTGACAGAGGAAGTCATCATCTATGAAGAAAACCCATTGCCACTATGTAGTAAAGTCTGAAACCCAAAGCAATATTATTCTTTATTTCCAGTATAGTTTCTAGGTAAAAGAATTTAATTTTATTCATATTGCAAAACATCCTTGTGTTTTAAATGTTACAGCCCATGGCCAAACTGAGATAGCAGAAGCTTTGTTATGAACTCTTAGAAGTACTGATACGAGCAAAGTTCCAGCACATCCTTGCTCTGACCTTACTCTCTCTTCTTTTGCCTCTGCAGAAAATGCCAGTCTTGCATGCTGATAATATCATACCAGCATATAACAGCATTTCAATCATTAGTTATATTGTAAGGTTCATCTGGTATTTTTAATATATCATTGTAATTTTTACTCAAAAAATCATTCTGCTTACACAATTTCTACAGGAAATAAATTGGACTTATCGAATAAATTAAATTAAAATAATCTAATTTTCCCTCCTTTAGATATTCATGAATATCAGAATTACTGTTATTAGCAAACTGCCTAAATTTATACTGAATTATGTATTCAACTGGTGCATTATTTTTAAGTCAAAGGACAGTTTTCTAGAAGTTTATTACAAGGGACTTGGAAGACAACTATACCTTGCTGCAGACTCTTCAGATGAAGGAAAGAGAAACATCTCTTTGCAGACTCTTATTGCTCACAACTAACCTGCTGATCTTCAACAGACAGACATTCACAACTGCATTTTCAGGCAATTGCAATGTCTCTGTATCATTTATTGTGAAGAAGGCATGCAGTATTCTGAAACTATATTTATATTTTTTGAAACCATACTTGCTAGTTGCTCTATTGGAAGATGCCTTGAATATTGTTCAGGGAACTAATTGTGTCATTATTTTTGCCCTTGTTCTTCTTTGCCCTGCATTATACAGTAGAATTTAAATTTCAAAAATGTCACCAATGAAAGACAATCTGAAAAAGAGAGAATTAATGTGCCAAGTAAATCGCAATTCTTTTGAGTCTAATTTCTTACAAGGAGGTAATTAATGGTGCAAGAAGATTTCTGAATTGACTACATACGTACATATATGTCTGTGTGTGTGAACAACAAAAGAAATTAAGACAGCAGCAAGTTTCTGTTCTGCAACTTTCTACAATGGCTTATAGATTTTTTAAAACTCTTTTCAAACCATTTTCAAATTTACTACCTCACAGTTCCAGATTTTAGGTAAGTTGCAATGAAATACATGTCTAATGTTATTTCCATAATTATTTTTATCTAGTGAATCTCTTCCAGGAACACTTCAAAACTACATATGAAAAGATATTGTAGACTATGTTTGGACAAAACCAAGATCCAAATTCCATCAGCACTGACTACTCAAAACAAAACTTAGAGACTTTTCGAAGTGCTTTGAAAATGTGATTAGATTATGTATATTAAATAAGATATAACTTTTTAGGGGTCCCTAGTAATTTCTCTGCTCCCCAAATGCTGTTTTTCCAGCCCAAGTTATTTATTTTTCCCTTTCTGTTTCATTTTCCTAATGCTACCAATAATGAGGATTTCGTTAAGAAAAGGTGTTCTGCTGGCAGCTGGACCTGTCAGGCAGTACATTAGCTTTCCAGCTTAAGTGTCTTGCATTTTAGTCTTGGAATGGGTTATGAATGAGAAGTATTTCAGTTGTCTCATGCTAGTCAACAGTGACCTTCAGAGGACTGCTGTCCTGACATACCTGACATCATTTGTTTACATTCAGGTAGGCTACTACCTAAATGGCAAAAACATTTCCTTTCCAAAATATGGTTCTACAAAATTCTCTGCAATTCATCATCACAAGTTGTTCTTATTATTAGGTACCTGAAGAAATGTCATGATCTTTTATTCATCCATCTGAGATCCACCATCCCCTCTAGATACACACCTTGACTCTGTGGAAGTCCCCAGAGAGGTCCTTTTCTTTCTGAATACGGGGAGGATGAGAGAGAGGATTCAGCTCAAAGGCCAGGATTGATTTAAGGCAGAAAAGGTGATGCCAACTACTTACAGCTTAGTTCAGGAACTGTACTGCTCACCTATGAGGTAGGATATTTCTTTTTAGCTGCCTCAGACCCAGCCTCAAAATCACACTTGCCACTCCTCAAGAGCATGACATACCTGCAGGCAGTAGATTAGGTGGGATCAAGAGGCATTCAACCCCCTTTCTGAGGCAGAGTAACCAGCAACACAGAAGTCAGGAGACAAGCAAATGAGAGCCTGACTGTGTAATGCACAATTTAGGGTACCTCCAACAATCCAAATATTTGCTTCTTTCGTTGAGTTGACTATAGCCCAAAAAATGAACATAGTCCTCAGGGGAACCACTGTCAACAGCTTAAGCCAATACGCTGAAGTGTGTATTGGGAAAGGAAAAAGCTAAATAACAGGCATGCACTCTCTGCACCAGATTTGCCCTGCAGCAGGGCAATGAGGCAGATAGTGATAAAGCCTTAAATACTGCTGCAAGATTTTCTGAAGACAGTCATTAGAGCCCCTAGCAGCAGCAGAAGGAATATAGGGCAGGCTGATACAGCTCAAGGACATCCAGAAAAGAAAACAGCTTTTCACATAGGGTAGTAACTATTTTGGCACCATGCCCACACAAATGTGCTACTTCAGAGGAATCCCATAACAGGAATTATGTATGTCTGATGGTCAAATAAATAGTTTTATTGGAATGAATGAATATAACAAAAATCACAGCTATGGACTTACATTCCTGACGCCCAAGTCATTGCCTGATTTCACTTAATTTATGCCTTGTGTTGTTTGCTCACCCAAGGAAAATATGTGCAGAATAGCTGTTTGCCATGCAAACAAGGATGTTTACAGGAGAATATAGATATTTGCTACACAGTCAATAAATGTTTGCCCCAGCACATGAAGTCATCAGCCATTTAAGAAGCAGAAGTGATTTATGATTTTTATGAATGTCAATCCTGTTCTCGACATCAGTCCAGGAATAGTTTTCCCATGTCATGTGCTTTGTCTGGCTACCAGCCTTTATTTATCCATCCAGATCTTCAACTTTCACTGAATATTAAGTAGCAGAGAAGCAGAACAGCAGAATGTTTCAGCTTGGCTGGTTTTCCATCTATCATTGGCACACCAGCAGTCGAGCTGTCTTTATCCTGATTTTTCATAAAGAAGTGATTACCAAAGCAGAAGGCTCTAATACAGGATAAATATGCATGTCATGTTCTGACACTAATGTTATGATCACAAACATGGTTACCAAACACTCAAGTACCAGCCAGGAGACTTGCATCTCACAGATGTCTCAGGTGATCTTGTAGCCAGCAATGTGTCAGGTTTCCTCAAGACAATGCCTGCTTGGTAAGTTAAGCCCCAAAAAGGGCTTATTATAGTCTTATTTCCCCATTATGCTGTAGAAATTTGAAGCAATCTGTGCATTCATATTTTCATTACAGAGGATATCTTCATGATCCTGTGCTTCCACCATGTTTCACTGTAGAGACATTTAAAACACCAAACACTTCTGTCATAAAAAATGTTGACACTGGGAAGGGGCTAAACTTTATTACCTTATGTTGGTCCAAGCAACTACATTAAAAAAGGTCAACAGTGTTTTTCACTTTGTGTTTATTTAATTTGTCAGTACAAAATCTGTTACTCATAGACAGGGAAGTTTTGAAGAACATCAGCAGAACTCATAGCTAAGAGCAGAAGGCTACTTCTTACGTTCACTTTTGGCAAAAAGTATCCCTTTGCTCTTGAAACACACAGTTTCTAACAAACTCATTTGAAGCATTGCTTTGCCATAGGCTGCAATTAGGAAAAGCTTGAGTAAAAAATCTCCTACCAAAACCAGTTATTGTATGTTCCTTGCTCTTTCTTCTGCAAGTTTGGAGGGTTGGCTTAGGAAAGCATCCGTACAGTTCAGCAAAGAAAAATAGTGCGAGTTGGGCACGTTACACAGGTGTCTAACACGTTTTCACAAAGATCCGTGTGAGGCTCCCTATAGTCTGTTGAGAGTAGAGATCCCTTTCACCTGCACTGAGGTGAGTGGTACTCCTTGTGCAGCAATAGTTTCCAAGAACACCAGGGAGTTTCTTGCAGATTAGCGGATCACTGCAAAATTTACCATGATACTATTATCTGAGGTGGATGGGGACAGTGCTTAGTGCTTCAAACATTTAGAATCGAGTGAGTGATTTTTCCTGTAGAAACCTCTATATTGTTAGTGATGATAGTGACTCCATAAACACCACTGTAGGTTATTTTTCACGGTTATCCCTTTCTTACATCACATTTCTTTTTAGGATCATCGTGACTGAGATAGGAATACAAGGTTGTGAAGTTAAAGGATTTTTTTTTACATCTGTGAAAGATTCAGTGCCTAATCAATGCTACCAAGTCTCCAGTATTTTAATATTTGTTTAATAAATGAAAGCGTTTTATTATAATAAATTACTGGGTTCAGTAACTTTAAGTTGCCAAATAAATGCCATCACTTAAGTCCTTTTTGTAAATCACTCTTGCAAGGCTGGTTTACAATATGTTATACCCAAGAGAGTAAGTAGCATCAATTGCAAACTACTCAGACAGATGCTGGATGCTGCATTACACACTGCCTTACAACAGTCTATGGAGAAGCCAGCTCATCTCCAAATTACCAAACTGTCTTCCAGATTGCTCCACTTACTTGTTCTAGATACAGTGCAGCCTGATATCTGGACACTACAAGGTAACTAAGGGAAAGGAGAGCAAAGAAAAAGACCATTAGCTCTTTGCAAGGGAACTATGATAATGCAGTAGCCAGGCAAGTTTGCTCAATTTTTTAATTATTTGAGGTGCTAACTAACAAAAAGTGCCATCTTCTGTAGCAAAAAGAGTTTGAATAAATCAAATGCAGAGAAATTATTTCTGCATGTTTCCTTGTATTCATCAATGATCATGTAAAAGATTGTTTTAGCACATCTAGTAATTTTAAGATTTTATATATTACATATATATTATAAAATATGTTTTAGGAGAAACTCAAAGATAAATAATTTATTGGTCTCAATTCTTTTACAAATAGACCTGTGCTCTCTAAGCATTAATACAGTTAACTTTGTTTCCAGTACTATGTCACCGGTCTATACTTAAGGATTTTAGTAGATTTAGAAGTCAGATATTTTCTGGGTATTTTAGTAATAGTTTGTCCACTGTTGTTTACTTTTATTATCCTTTTCACTCTTACTGCTCAAAATGTGATTTTATTCTTATGGATGTCAATAGACATTGTGCTTTTCTAGAGGAAGAAAAAAATAATGTCTGGTCTTCTTAACTCTCTGCGTCAATGTTGTACACTCTTGGAAACTTATTAGCATATACAAAACTAATTAAAATCCTTTGAACTATACAAATATTAGTACAACTTTCATGGCAGGAAGATTCCTTAAAAATAAGGTGAAAATCAGCTTTCTTCTACAGTGTATGATATGTATTGTAAGACTGTGCACTGAAAACTAACCAAATGCATTGTGCATGCTTACTGTAAGTAAAATGAGCTTTAAGATCAAACAGGTACCTGGAAGCTGTAAGATCTTGAAATGGAGCAGAGAGCAATCCTGTAGTGTGAAGGGATGAAAGCTTTTGTGACTACTGTGGTTTAAGAGTACACATTTTGTGGTCTAAAAATAAAAAAGAGGTTAAAGCTATTCATCTTGTAGACTGCCAAAACCACCTATCTAAGCAAGAAATACACTCTTATGATATATTTTTGGAGAAGTAATGTCTCCTCTGAACTCCAGTGACCTGGAGCAAATATAACGCAGGAACTGCTGGTTAGGTTGACCACACTGCTCCTTTCAGTTGTGATATTGCCAATAAAACTTAAAGACAAGCACTTGGGTTTAAAGGCCATCAGACACAACATTATTAAATGGAACATAAACAAGGTCAGCAGATTCTTGCTGGTCTTTGAAATTACATTTGAGCTGTAGCAAAGGCCAGGAAGATGCCCTAAGCACAGACCCCATTAATTGGACTCACAGAATACGTCTATAATAGTAACCTGCTCCCTGAGGCTAATGGGTACAGCAGAGTTCCCATACACACAGCTACATTCCTGGTCCCCCTCCCCTCTCAAAACAGGATGTGCATGACAAACTGCCTGGTGGGATCTGCCCCAGCCCATGGTAATCCATTAATTGTCCCAAGGCATTGGCTGGGAAAGTCATAATTGGACAGGGTTGAAATTACAATAGGGACTGGTTGACAACATAATAGTGCATAGGATCAGTGCTAGAGTTCAGATCTGTGCTTTGACCCTTTTCAATATATCAGTGTAGCTGAAACATTTACAATATTAGAAGACAGTATCTTATTGTAGATAGAGCATCAGCCCTTTAACCCACAGATTCCAGACCAAACCACTTCCAGCAATCCGATCTTGTAACAGGACCTTTGTTATATTATCTTCAGTGGTGTGAAGAACCTTCTCTTTAAGAAGGCTTTTTTAAGAGTTTAAAAAAGACCCTTTGTTCTGTCTAAGAAACCTTTTTAGAAATGTCAACTTAACTCATATCTATAACTTCAGTCAAAAAAAGTGCCCAAAACCAAGTACAAAAATACAAATCAGATGGGGTGATGTTCACAAACTCGGTGCTTGAAAGAGATCCATGCAGTTCTGGCAGTGCTGGTGCCCATACAGTGATTGCAGAGAGTGAAGGCGGCAGCGTGGACCAGAATTGGGACAGCTGGCAACTGATGCCCTACAGTGCTAAAGGTAGTCAGTAGGACATGCCAATGAAAGAGGCATGTCTAAAACTCAGTTTCTTATTCTATTTGGGACCTGCTAGTTATGTCATTCACAATGCAATTCATAGGCTACTTGTGCTTTTCCTCCTAAGGTGAAATTGCAGTTCGTGTTCCCTGCACTGTCCATACATTTTGTGTCAAGTCACAACTGCTACTACACAAAGATCCAGCTCAGAGGCTCTGGACTGAAGTCTGGCATCTGAGCTCACAACGCTCAGCAGCTCTCAAGGTTGTCTTGCCTAAATACCCTATTTTTAGGTTTGTACAAGGCAGAGAAGTCATCAGGAAAAAGGAGCACAAAATTACATATGTACCACCAAAGGCCTTCTCAGAAGGGACACCAGGGATTTCTCCTCGCCCTCATCCCTGGAATGAGTTAAGACTATTCAGGCTGAAACATCAATGTCTTCTCTTTCTTACCTTCCAACCCTGAGTCTAACATCCCTATCTGTCCTGCCGCTGGCTGGGGTATTACCTCTCCATCTGCCCAGAGCCCTTATGTAGCTACCTTACAGAAACCACTTGGGTCCACCACACGTGGAGGGAATGGGGATGTATCCACTAAAGCCATGGTACCTGTTGCATTCACTACACGTCGAACTTTCTCTCCATCCTCTTGTTCCCCACCATGTGCTAACACTTCATCTGCTGTAGGTGGGCACAACAAAAGGGACTTGCACTACAAGAAACAGTCAAGCTCCTGTTTTCTCAAGCACCTTTTCCATCATACTGTAGTTACTGCCACTTTCTTTTCTTCTTTTTCTTGACCTCTCATCTTCTTGATGACAAGCCAGTACACCATGTCATTCAGAAAGCAAAAACTTCAGGTCAAGAAATCTGTGTTCATGAACTGCTACCTATCAGGCTTCTTAGTTTGGTAAAAGTAAGAATTATCCCAGTCAGGCTGCATTGAAGTAAACCAGCACACATTCTGTGATACAGGGAAAGGGCACTGCCTCACTGAATGACTACAGCTATTATTGGTAATAGTCTTTCAATAACTCTCACATTAACATTGTACCATGGCAAGTAATCTAAAGGACCTCTCAGGATGATCATTCCAACTATAAAAAGACACATAAAACAAGTTTGCCAAAATGCAGTCACGCATGTCGTGAAGTATCAATCTATGGAATTGCTCTGAAAGAAGATAACTGACTAATATCCTTGATGCTGGGTTTCCAGTGCTCCTAGAGCCACATAAGAGCCTATCACAGTCCCAAATGTCTTCTCTATGAAGGTCGACTGCACTGTAATACATTTATGACCAGCCATTTTCTGTGTACCTTCCAGAGAAGCATTTGAGCAGACTGTGCATTTTTTCCTCAATTGGCTATTCTCAACTAAAAAATTGTTTTAGAGATCCTGAACAATAACACAGCCCTTGGGAGAAAAGCTTCTCTGCATTAGCCATCCGGCTGACACTATGAATGATTACATCCAAGCATAAAATTTAATGAGATTTCTACAAAAATGAGTGACATCTGCATAGCACTCAGGTCCTGGCTAACTGTCATACATTTGTCATCACTGAGGCTTTTGTCCTTTATTAATCTGCTTTCAAGAATGCCTGCTGTTGGAAATGGAAATGCTTTTTAGCAGTCAGCCTGCAGACTGTAAGAGCACACATCTCAGAAAGCATAATGACACATTGTCATGACTAGGAATGCATTTAAAAGGTTTAAAAAACATGAGAGAACTCCGACAACAAAATATATTGAGAATTTAGCAGGAGACATCTGCATAAATATATTTTACATATTTTGATATAAGCAAGATGCTTGTGCTTTTGCCTATAATACAGTGGCTAGGAATTCTTTAACAACATTTGGTGTGCATGGGAGAAATATTGTTGTAGAAGAAACGTACTAAAATATTTCCCTTTAATTTTGTTTGTGCTTGGGACCATGATATAATTCTGGGCCTAGGGCTCCAACCCAGTAAAAGCATATGATTGTATCAAGATCCCAGCTCTCCTTTAAACTTTCCCTCATGGCTACAAATAAAAATTTCACTAGCATTTTCCTACATCAACAGATAGCCTGAAACAATAGATGATGGAGATTGAAGATCATCCTATTATTAAATTAGCTCCAGGACTTGCTATTCTGAGACAAAGGCCTGACCTGGTGCTTCCCATCAAAGAACAGCAAACACTTGGCAGGAAGGCAGGAGTGCAGAGGACACATCTTTCTGCCATATTTTCTCCCAGGAAGAAAAGCAAGACTTTTCAACTGCAAATGACGATGGGACTCCCGAAGGCCAAGAGTCACAAAGTGCCCAAGGGGGGCCACCATTTTTACCCCAGCAATGTTTGTGACTCGATGAAAGGCACTGACAGCCACAAGTCAAGCCTGCTGAGCAGGCAGAGCAAGGGAAGCGGAGAGACTCCCAGCACTGAAGCTGCTCACCACCCATGGAAGTGGAAAACCTTGTTCTTCCTATAGCCCAGAGCTGTACCCAGGGCTCCTGTGAAGAGGACTGCAGTGTGCTATGGAGACAATCTTCTTCCATCATACATCCATAATACTAAACTTTAGTGAATTCCTTCAATTCCTGGAATTGAAGAAATTGAATCCCTTGAATTTCAAACATTCATTTGTCTTTTTTTGTTGCTATTATTTCTAAATGCCATATATTTCCAACATTTTAATGTCAATTAGTTGCTTGTAGATCATTACCAAGCAAACAGAGGCAAGTGAGTAGTGTAAATTACTTTCTCATTTAAAGGATTCAATGTCCCTTTCACTCTGAAGCTATTGAGCCCAACTATTACAAAACTCTGATCATGCTGTTGTCATAGTTCATGTAAACATGCTTTTGTTGAAGGCACATCAGAGGAAATATAAAGCTGTTTGCAGCTGCAAATGACAAAAAATCCCAGCAACTAAAAATATACCTAATGGGTTTCTTTAGCCTTTGATATTCAGATAAACTTGTTTCTACACATGGACTAAGGATTCTACCCAGCAAAAGATTTGATTGCATGAAATAGCATTAAAATATAATAATGCTGAGCTCAGTAATGCAGAAATCCTGGCTACAACTGCCACTTCAAATGAAGGCACCGGACCCGAGTGTTTGCCGCCCTGATCCGCAGGTGCTGAGCTCTGACAGTTCAGCAAGTGGGACTGCACCACTCACCACAGCTCATGGGAATGGAGGTATCCAAAGGACCTGCTCCACTACAGCTCATGATACATGCAAACAGCATTGGGCTCCCGCAAAAGTGTAGCAGCAATTGCTTTCTATTAATAAAGTTCTTTCCATCATCACCCTTCCTGCAGTTTCATTTTGGGAGAAAGTGTCCAGTACTGTATTTCTGATTTCACAGTCCTCCATCTGTGTAGAAGCAGAAGCAAAACTTCAGCCTTCAACAACAGGAGGATGGTAAAGGATCAGAAGGGTCTTGGATGCCAAGGAAATACAGATTTGTCATAAATGATTATAGCTATTAATAATATTAATACTTTACAGCAGTATTAAGCCCTGTCCTTCAGGACTTATATAAGCTTTTAAGTGTAAGAAACCACAAGAGAGATGTTTATTTTGCATTTACCCATGACAGAGATGCACATTTTCCCATAAACATCTGCTTACAACAACTGTGGAAGAGGATCTTGAACCAGGAGAACCTTGCCTCCGATTTAGTCTGGCAAACGCAAATGGGCAATGTTTTCAAACACCAGTAATATCAATATCAGGAAGAATTATAGAAGAAAATTGGGGGTGGGAGTGGGATGTTTTTCTTTGCAAAGTCGTGTCTGCTACCAGGGACCTCACTTATTGGATCAGTCACATGGCATATACAAATGGTGATTAGCATAATCTCATTTGGTGCAGCTAAGTGGAATAAATAATCCTTTCATTTCTCAAGTGAGAAGTTGCTGTGGGGGTTTTGTTTGTTTTCAATGGAACCATAATAATTATCAACCTTCAAAATATTTGCATTTGGGTTTTGTTTTGGTTTTAACAGCTTTCAATCAAACAGTTAATGGACTTCCAGCAGGATAGTAATCCAGACGGTTTCCCTGAATGAGTGAATTTGAGAAAAAGGATGAATACTGTATTCTTGATTCAGTTATTAGTAATATTATTGTTCTTCAAGAAGCACATCCACCTGTGCTTCATTTTGATAACTATTTGTCTTTCCTGTTGACAAGTCTCACACAAAGAGAAGATGTGATTGCGACTGTTCAGTCTAGCCTGGATGCTTCTCAAAGTTACTCTTTTTTTCCTTTAATTTTAGGTTGAGAACAATTATAACGGAGGAATTTTTTTTTAATCTGTTTCTATTTCTAGTTCTTCCGCTGTCACTCTGACACGTTAATTGATACTCACCCATGCAGCATTTAAAGAGTAGAAACAATCACAATTTACTAGCAGAAAGCATGGAAATGAGGTATCTACGTGATGTAGTAGTGTGCATTTTAACCCTTGTATTTCATGGATATTGAACTCCACCGGGTCCCTACAGAATGCATCTCCTGTATTATTGCTGCTCATCCGCAATGATGGTGTGGTCTGTTTGATTATTCCACTTTATTTCTAGGTCCTCCTGGTCCCCCAGGGGTTGTAATAGTGGAGGAAATTACTGACACCACAGCAACACTCTCCTGGAGTCCTGGGGCAGACAATCACAGCCCTATCTCCCTCTACAACCTGCAAGCACGCAGTCCATTTTCTCTTGGCTGGCAGACCGTAAAAACAGGTGAGAAAAACTTTCAAACAGCACAAGTAGACTGTTCAAAACTCCTGCTCATCACAATAATAACCACCGGCAACTGCAGGAACAGATACTCTTAAAAGAACAATGATAAATTAAAAGCATTGATTTTTTTTTTCTTTTTTCATTCCTTTCACATTACTTAGCAACAGCTCTGAAAGGACAACGCAAAGACACCTGCCATGATGCATCTGTGAATAAGCAGAAAGCTCTCCCCTATATCCTTCAATCTGAGTCTTTTCAGGAGTACCACAGTGCCAAAACCTAGCTGCAATTTCTGACATATTAGATCCTTGATGTCTGTCTATCATTTCTAATGGCCGTATTTTATCACAAAGTCTACTTGCCATTGAGACACTGCATGTGAGCTTCAGATTTCTGAGTGACCTACACATTTCTTTACTGTCTGCAGTTCCAGATGTGATAAGTGGTGACATGGAGTCTGCTATGGCTGTCGAACTGAACCCTTGGGTGGAGTATGAGTTCAGAGTCGTAGCAACCAACAAAATTGGGACCGGAGACCCAAGTGCACCATCACGAGTGATCAGAACCAATGAAGCAGGTAAAAAGAAGATAAAAAGGTTAATTTTCCAGGACTAGCAGAAATAAGAACTATTTTAATATAATAAGAGAACTATTCTCTTCTCCCCGGTACACATCTGTGTATTCAGTCATCACTGTTCCAGGGTGATATTCTTTGTAATGGGGACCCAGTTTATTTTAATTACAGAAATATTGTTTAATTTACAGAAATTTAAAATAAACCCATTCCCTACTGTCTTACTCCATCCAGGCTGCCTTTCTCTTCATCTTAAACTTAAGTCACTGCTGCCTGCCCTCTGGCAGGCTTCCACTGCTCTTCGATTGTAGGATGCTTCTCAGTCTCTTCACACAACTGCTCCCAACCAGCCTCTCCCCCCTTGTTCTTCATAACTTCTCTCCTTGAAAGTGCACAGAATTTTTTTCAGCAAGATAGGGAAGCCATGGGAAGCTGCTTAATTTGGAATACCTTGTGCTCTAAGTGTTTCTTTGTCATGCACACTCTACCATGAACTGTTAGTGCATTTAAAGAAATTTCATTATATTTCTGACTAGGATGGTGCTGTGGGAGCCCAGGAAAAACATTGTATATCCTATTTGGGTCTCATGAAAATTGCAATGGTCTTGCGAAGTTTGGAATCATTGACAGTAACTTGAGCAGAATGAAGGGAGATAAAGAAGGACTGGGAATCTGAGAAAAATCCCTAGGCGGCTAGAGAGACACACTTTAAGAGGCAGAAAGAGACAGAGATAGGGTTTGAACAAAACCTCAGAAGAGAACTGCATCTCAGAATATGTTCAGGTTATTCTTCATTCTTTGTTATTTAGGAGGCCTAGAGAGTTTTAATTTTGTTTTGATGTTTCTTCAGCTGAATAATATGTAAGTAGTTTATTAATCATACAGAATAGAAGAGTGCCAAATTCAAAGATTCCAATTGAATTTGAAAATATAACTGATTTTCTAGTTCTAAATACTCTGGACCAATACAGCACTTGTGTTGCACTCTGTCTTCTTATTAAGGGAGATTATAAGAATTAGAAGTGGCAATGCCAAAATGTGTCCACCTGTCTCATTCTGAAATAAAATTCTTATCTTTTAAGATATGTTGATCTTGTGCCTCAGCTCCATAGTTCACTGGTCTGTGTATACGCCACCCATAAACATTCACAGCAGAACAGTTCAGGCTGATTTTCTTAGACAGAACCACAGAATTAGCTGAATAATTGGGGCTGGAGGGGATCTCGGGAGGCCTCTAGTCCAACCTCCTGCTCAAAGCTGGGTAAACTGACTTCAGAGAAGGTTGTTCAGGGTTTTGTCTGGCTGAGTCTTCGAAACCTCCAAGGAGGGAGATTGCATATCCTCTCTGGGCAACCTGTGCCAGCAGTTAACTAATCTCATTGTGATTTTTCTTTCAACATATCCAGCCAGGACTCCCCCTATTTCAGCTTATGACCATTGTCTCTTGTCCTCCCACTCTGTACCACTATGAAGAGCCCATCTCTGTCTGCACAATGACCTGCCCGTAGGCACTGGGGGCTGCTGCTAGGTCCCCCAAAGCCATCTCTGCTCCAGGCTGAACAAGCCAAGCTCCCCCAGCCTCTCCTCACAAGGCAAGTGCTCCAGCCCCACCATTCCAGTGGCCTCCCTTGAACTTGCTCTAGTTGATCAATGTCTTTCTCATTGTGGCACCCAAAATTGGATGCGCTATTTCAGATGAAGTCTAACAAACCTATCTTCAGTTGTAATAAGACATATTATTTTTTTTCTGCTTTAAATAACTGTGTAGTTACTAGCTGGTATTAAATTTCACTGTGCAATTACAGAACTGTGCTGAAGAGATTTGATTCCCATTCACGCATGTGGAAGGATGCTTCCTTTCCAGCTCTCCCCCTCATCTTCTGCAAGCTCCCCACAATGTGAAACTCAATAACTTTATAGCAGAAGCTTCAGATGCTACTTTGTTCCATTACGAAAAGGAGGAAAGGAAAATGAAATACAAAACATGAGCTACTTTCATCTCAAATGATTTTTTTGAAAATCTCAGAAAAATTATTTCACCACCATTATTCTTTCCTTGATTTTGTACCATATTTCATTAGCAGTGAAAATTCTGCTGGACCTAAATGTTTGAATGACTTCTCTATTTATTCAGTTGGTACATATCAGAGAGGACACAAACATTCTGGAAAAAGGTTATCCTGTAATAGGTTGCACCCCTGGGATTATGTTCTTTCAGATTTATGAATATGTTCCCTGTTTTTGGAAGGATGGTTCAGGATTTTAATCAACTAGATGTATTTAAGCTGTGAGCGAATGTTTTTTCTCACAAACTGAAGTTTTAAAATGTTAGATCTCATCTAACAACTGTCATGTTTTGTGTGTTTCTTCTTCTTCTTTCCCAGTATTTACCAAACAAAGGCTGTATTTACTAAAATACATTCCTACAACTCTAGGGAAAGTCTTCTTCATGCACATCCACTTTCAATATTCCTTTGGACAACCATTGCAACTTTACCTCTGTCGAAATGAATTGATAAATCATAATAATGATCAGTAAAAAAGAAACTGTGGGACAGACGAAGTATGCAGTGTGAGGTGTATTTTCACCTGGTGATTGGTATTCATTTCTGGGTAATACTCCACTATCGCTGCCGTCGGAAGGAACAGAGTCTTTAACTCAAGTAGCAAAGATCTGTACTCCAGTACATGGGGCTCCTCCTGATAAACAGCGCTGTAGCTGATAATAATGCAGGCCTTCTTGAATAATAAATCAGTAGCATATTAGTTCAAATAGGAAAAAGGCCACACTAGATGTTTATTTGCACTTTCAGCTTCCCAGTTAGGAATACCTTTTTGCTACCAGAGTTACAGCTGCACAAATGTCATGTTAGGAGGGAGTGTTTTGTAGCATGACATTGAAATCCAGACAGGTGCCAGTAAAACAACTTAACAGCCTTCAGAGAAATTGAAGCTGAATTTATTTGGTGTGCCTGCTTAACACAGCATAGTACAGCAGAAGTCTGTTGTCATCGTCTCAATTTCAATAGAGCCTTCTTTAAGAAAATGTTGGGTTTCTGTTTCAGTTGTGAATGGTTTGGGGTTTTGTGGGGTTTTTTTAATAAAAGTGATAGATGCAGATTCATTTCTTTGTTCTATAGAGTGAGTGAGAAGATGAGAGTTACAATAAGATATAACTTCTCAATTTGTTAGAACCTGCAAAGAGTTGTAAAGTTAGAACAATAACATAATGGACTCTGCTTTAAAGAAACAAAAAAAAAAAACAATCAAAGAAAAAAACCTGTTACACATATAATTCTTTGCAAAATAGTATGCTGCTTATAATTTTTGTGGCACTCTTGAAATGCCACAGGCTTCATGATCTGCTTCACTCAGGCAGCCACTTTTTCCTGGTCTCCAGATATTCCTGAAGTCCAGAGCCTGTTTAGCTCTGTCCTCTGACACAGCTCTTTCAGTGATTGTGTAAATTAGCACCCTTGGTATAGTTTTCAGATGCCAAAGTCAAAGAGGCAGGAAAGCTAGTAATAGTTTTCATTGGGTTTCATACATGATTTTCCAAATCAACACATTAATATCTATCTTAGTGTACCACCCAGTGATCTATTCTTTTTCAGAGTCTCTCTATTACTATTTTTTTTATCTGAAAGCTTCAAGCTAAAATCTCTATTAACATGGGTTCTAGTTCTAATATCATAGACCTCAATTCTTAAAAGACATGTATGTGAAAGGACATTATATTTCACAAAGAACACGGCATAAGCCTCTCTACTCATGACCCAGGCAGAGTAATCTGGCTATTTGCAGTGATGTTAGATGTGCCCCACAAGTGAAAACAGGCAGGCTGTCCCTGCACTGGGTAAAACTCCAGAAATACCAGCCTCCCAGCAGAGAATGTGACTGTGGCTCATGCTCAGATGAGAGTTGAGATGCTCAAGGCTGAATGATAGCTGCGTAGGCAACCCACAAAGGCAGCACATGTGTGATTCTCCTTCCATTATTTTATACTTAAATGGAAATCGGTATCTGTAATTTAATGGCACAAGCTAATTTGACTGGAGACTAAAGTCTTTTTCTCTCCCCACACCTCACTTATTTTATCACTTCTTCCCCAAGATAGTAACAACATTTTATATTAGTCCATTATCTAAAAATACCCATGGAAGCAATACTTGGGGTGGTGTAAGGAAATCAACAGAATAATAAACAGGTTTCCACTTGCTTTAATTTTCTAATTAAACCCTAATCTTGTTACTTAGTTCATATTTAGTTAACACGATTGCTTTTCATAGCTACTTTCATCAGAATGGATAATACCGCAATTTTCTGGCACATCTAACTTATAGCCAGCTGCTGCATTTCTGTCAGTTCTAGCCTTGATACATATTTTACAGGTCCACAAGGTGAAAAGAGCCAATAACATGAATTTAAACATGCCTGGCATTCCACTAAGGCAGTCGGGCATTTGAAGCCTGGGGGCAAAGCATCAATTACATTATCTATTCATGGGGAAACATGGGGAGAGAGAAATTGAGTAGAATCAAAGTTTAACCTGCTAATCATGCATGCGAACTTGATTTTATGAGGTAACAATGTAATGCACTCCATTAGTAGCAGATTGTACACAGGCTTTATTTTTAATAACTCCTTATTTTCCATTAAGTTGCCCTTATTCTCAGCTAGAATTTCTTCACAGCATAATAAGAAATGCCTCTGTCCCAGGAAAAAAGTTACCTGTTTTAGACTGTCTTTGTTTTGGGTTTTTTTTTTGCTGTTGGAGGTGGTGTTTTATTTGTTTGTGACCTGTATAAAAGAAGTTTCAGCTTTTCCCATTATCATAACTATTTTTGCTCTAGAAAAAATGGATAACCTGCTGTATCTGTGACATTTGGAGATGATTGCATGGGTTACTAAAGCCTTTGTAGAAAATGTGCTTTTCCATAGGGAAAAACAAAAGGACAAGAGAAAGTAGACAGTAATCATTGACTGCATGGGTATATTTAGAACAAATAGGCCACCAACATAATATTGCAGGCTCAAACTAATATGCAGTATATATTGACAAAGAATCCAAATGTGCGTGCTTCAAAAAGACATAACAGGAAAGCTGAGGAATTGGTTCTCTGGCATATATGCCACAGCATTTGAGATTTCAGTCCTATATGTGGTGATTTGGAGGCTATTCAGACTGAGTCCCGCAGCCATGCATGACACTATTATCAGTGAACAGAACTGAATTCTATCTCCTACTAAATTACAAATATTAAAAATAGAGGAAATGACAACAACAGAAATGCAGATCCTGAGACCAGTTGGGGCATCGTTGTTTTCCAATAGTTGAATGCAGTGTATCATCCACTTCTGAGATGCTGGCACAATTTACATTTCATTCCTGAACAGATGAGATTTGAAATGTTCCTGGGAGAGCAAGAACTTGAGGGCTGGCCTTTCACACAGTGAAAAGGTTTTCACTTAACATCCCTCTGTTTCCCAGATGTGTACTGCAGGAGACAGATAGAAAGACAGATAGATAGACAGATAGATAGATTACATTAGATATAAAGGAAAACAACCGAGAAGAAAAAAATGCTGAATATGTTGTTGCTTTAGTCCTCATATTAGGAATTCTGTCGAGCTGGAGACAAATCCTTTTCCTCCCACTCATACATTTTCCACAGCTAAGAAGGGCTGGTTTTCAAACTACATCTGTATCTTAAAAGATATAAAAAGCTCTAAAAGAAATAAATAACTGCAATTGTACCTTGAGCAAACATTTTCTTAAGGACAAGTTTAATAATTCATCTCCCCAAAAAGTGTAGCAATATCAACATTTTGTTTCATTTTACTTTATTTGACAAGATGTTTCAGCATTTATACGAACAATATCCATGTGGAAAATATCTTCATGTATACAGGATTCAAGCAGAGTAAGAAAGACCTTGTGATTAAAGTTTAGAATTGGGATTTGGGAAATCTGGACTCAATTGCTTATCAGAAAACTCTCTGTAAATTTGGGCAGCTCATGTTAGCATTTCTTACTCTAAAACCAGGAGGTTAGTAAGGCTCTTGCTTCTCTTTGTCTTCCCTCTATCTCCCCTATTCAGATTGCAAAACTGAAGAACAGGGACTAAATCTAGCTACATGTTTCTACAGCAATACTATAATCAATTATAATCTTGCCCACTAAATACTTTTGTTCTGCACAAAAATTAAGACACACTACAAAATTAAGAATCTGTCTTTTCTCTTCATAATAAACAAAGCACACGGAATTGAAAAAAGCCACTCGACATTTCCTTGAAAAAAAAGACAAAACAGAAACACTTTAAAATTATTAATTATTCATTCAATAACATTTTTTAAATTTCTTTACAAGATTGGAATATTAAAAAGAGGATGAACTGTTTTTCAAGTACTTTCAGTTTTGCCAGGTTCAGTGTGACATTTTATTTTCCTTTCTATAAGGAAAGGAATCCAGACCTAGAGTAGGTTAAAAGATTTTTTCAGTTCACTCACTGAAGTAAAAATGGGGAGAATAAAACTGATTTTAAACAAAATGTAGATTTTCTTTATTTTTTTTAGCAAATTAGAAGTAAAATAATAATTTTGGATAAAAGTGAAAAATCTCTGTCAACTCAAAACAAAATATTCTCATTTGTCTTTCCAGTTTTAATTTTTCTATTTTTAAATAAAACCAAAGTAAAATTCAAATTACACCTTTTTTTAAAACACAACCCAAAATCTTTGAATGGGCTCATCTTTACAGTCTACCAGAATCCGCAGGTTTCATTAAAAAACACAAATAATCCATCAGACATGGAGTGTGACGAGAGAGGAATTTTTAAAACTCAGAACCAAAAGCCATATTTAAGCACCCTACAGCACAGAGCAGTTTTCAAAATATTGGACACAGGAACTGTTGGAAGTCTGGAAGGAAAGCTAACATCTACCCCAAATGTTCATGGTTTCATAGCTAGGGTATTACCTACCACTTCCAAAAGCTTCCCCGAACTTTACATGTAAAAACAGATTTAAAATATAGGTGTCATTTGTCGGCACTTTTCAGCACTTTATAACCACTGCTCCCATACACAAAGCCCTCAGCAACATCAGTTCTGTGCATACATTTTGTCCTAAACAAAAAACACTGCTTTTCATGCATATTTAGCTTGTAATTATAAGATACACACGAATTATTAAACAATTGTCCATGGCTTCGTGTATAAGCTTTACCTTTCCATATCACCTTTTCTTCATTTATATTTTAAGCATATTGTCAAATGCTTCATATGGCTGCTGAGGGCTACATTCTTCATGCCTGCTCTTAGAGAAAATGTTAGGGTTTTTTTTTTTGGTTTAAGGGAGATAAGTTTTAACAGTGTTTAATTTCATTTTCAGCATATCACAATATTTCCATGAAAATGGAAAACAATAAGAAACAAATCCTACTGTTTCTGTTTAAATCAAATTCCTGGCAAAGTCTTTTCAAGATTTCTGTTCGTTTGTCTTAAGTGGAGGTTTCAACATGCTGGTGTGCCAGCATACACCCATTGTTTACTGTGACCCATATCTAGTCACCACGTCTTTCAGAACACATTTTTTAGTACTATTTGTTCACATTACTGGAATGACAGAGACCTGGCTTTTAACTCCCAACCTTACCAGTGGCTGAAGAAACAAAAGAAAAGAAGAGTTGACCTGATTACAAAGAGCTTACAGTCTAAGAATAAACCAGGAGATAAACAAGAAAAGGTAGCTGGCAGAGGGGCTAATGAGAAGGCTTTGATCAGAATTACAGACTTATGATCAAGCTAAGCATAGTCACATCTTATGATCCTAAGGACCAGTGTTAAGCCAAGGAGTGATTCATTTTCCAGTAGGTGACATTCTCTCATCCTGTTAAATGAGACATTAACACAGCGAAGGGGTCTTTGTTACTAGTTGGGGTATATTTATTCAGAAGAAACAATATTGAATTTCTCAGCTTTGATAAACACTAAAGAAAAGAGGTCCTAATGTCCTTGTCCCCCAGGCACATAGATCCTGTGTCCAGGAGCCAAGTTTAATCATCATACTTGCATATTTGGTGCAAGTACATCTCCATGAGTGTCACTGCCGAGAATTAACAACTTAAAGATTGGGAAGTCACTAATTGTATGGCAATAAACTTAGGCTATGAGGGAGTAAATTCAGATATAACACTGATATAAAGTTGATGCCGCTGAAGGGGTTGCTAATATATAACCTCAGTGCCTGGCAAAAAATATTTTCTTTTAATAGTTTTATTCACTTAACAGTTACTCATTTCTAAATGTCCCCCTCTAACTGTGTATGTTCTGCTTTTGTGCAGTGTGAAGGAAATTTATTCCTTTGACACAATTATTCTTTTAATGGTTATTCATTTGAGAGAGTTTCACTGTGTGAATGTACATTTTAGTTTGGTGCAAAAGAAATTCATTGTTTTGACAGTTTTATTCTTTTAACATTTATTCGTTTAAATAGGGCTTCAGTCTGCAAAGCTGTTAACAAGAAAACTCTAGAAAGAGGACACTGCTGGTTAAATAAGTCCATCATGTTGGATGCTTCAAAGGAGTACAGCATATTCTCTCATCACTAACATGGCACCTACATAAAAACTTCATTTATCTTTATAAATTAAGAAAAAAAATCTTAGAAAGGCAAGAGAGAAAAATGGGTGCTAAACAAGGTTTAAATATGCTCCATTAGAGATGGTATCATAATTTTTGCATGTTAATGAAGTGGCAGATGATTCTTCATCTGCATCTTTTCACTGTAGAACATTCATCCCAGTGTTACACACTGATTGTTTTTATTCTTTTCTTTTCTTTTTTTTTTAAACCAGGGGGCAAGTCCTCACTATTCAGTATTGTATAATTCTGTTTCTGAAAGGAAAATCTGAGTAACTTTTTGCCACGTAAAGATTAGGTCTTAGTTTAAACTAGTTCATGTCTCCAGTCAGTAGAGTCTAAACTATCCTCCCCATTGTTTAGACAGCTATCTTTGGATGGGATGAACCACCCCAAAGTTCTGCATTCACTGGAGAAGGAGCCTGAACTACAAGCTCAGCCTGGATACCTGGTTTTTCACTAGCTAAAGTTAAACTGCAAAGGAATTTGATCACCTGATTATACAGAAATCAAGAGCCTTCAGCAGAGAGTAACTATGAA
This sequence comes from Theristicus caerulescens, assembly GCA_020745775.1. NCBI lineage: Eukaryota > Metazoa > Chordata > Aves > Pelecaniformes > Threskiornithidae > Theristicus > Theristicus caerulescens. The sequence goes on along the minus strand of CM036559.1, from coordinate 118,510,130 downwards.
AGATATCATTTAGCATGTGTGTAGGGGGAAGGAAGGAAGGAAGGAAGGAAGGAAGGAAGGAAGGACGGACAGAAGGAGGGAGGGAAGGAAAAAGTCAAAGGCATCATGATTACCAGATGAAGCCAGGTTTTTTGGAGAGAAATGCTTCACACATTAGAAATCTCCCCTATCAGTCTGGTAAGAACCACAGATAAAAGGGCTCTTACCTAATTTCCAACAGTATAAATCAGAAGTAATTCATAAGCTTTGTGGGTTTGCATCATTTATGAGGAAAAATAGAATTGGGCTTATGTTCTTTAAAGGGGAGTTCAGAGTTCAAAAAGACACTACACAAACGAATTCTGAAATTTTATGTGAACTTCCAGGACCTAGTAAAAACTTCACTTTCATTGAACTTAAGCTGTTAATGATCAACATGGGAAACCGAGAGGACTGTGTACATTTATTTAAATGTATTTTTCTTTGTATAGTTCAAAGGCACAGTGCTACTCAATAAATAAGCTAAACAGCATGCAATAAGGCCTGAACAGTTAATGCCTCACAGTACATTTCTACCAATGACCTATGTACTGCTGTAAGGAAGAAAAGAGAAAGCTTATATCTTAGGATATATTTAATCAAATAAAGAATGCAAGTGTTACCTGATCACAGTAAATAAACTCAAGACATTAGTCATTTTAGGAGCTTCATTAGAGGCACTAAGTAAGATTAAAAAATTATACAATTCCAATGGAACAATTGAGATTTTGGAAATTTTACAAAATACGATAACCCAATTCACACTGATGATGATAGTTATAATTTCTTTTAAGGAATTTCATCAGCTGCTCATATGTGCTTTTAAAGCCATAATGGTGGTCTCAGTTTTTAAAGAACTATGGGTAGTACTGCTTCCAGCATTTTGCAAGAAATGGTAAGGGGTGTTTAAGAATGGTTACTTTAAAATTTTTGAAAATTGGCTCCCTGGTAAAGCATACAAGAAGAGATTTACAAGAACTAAAACATTCTAAATCACTAATAACCTGGGAAATAATAGAGACATATTATTTATGTCCTAATATTTTACCTGAAGTCTGAAATACATCAGGTTCCCTGGCATCTGATTTTGAGTTGTCTATTTGAAAAACATAAATGTTAACAAGATAATTCCTGTTTTATCTCTTAGACGATCTGTACATTGAAATTTTGACTAATCTGCAGAAGACATAGTACTTAAGCAGGTTTTTATTCCAATATTATTTTTCTTCTCAGCTTATGCTTTTTTGAGATTTCCAGCTTGACTGTGGAATTCTCTGAAATGAAACTTGAGCAATTTTTCTTGACCACAGAGCGCTATGTTTGTTATTTCTGTTCTGATTTAACAGCTTCATGTCTTCTGCAGCAACTTATTACTATGGGGAAAACTTCAATAACTTGGACATTCTGTTTTGGTTTTTCTTTTTTTTCCTTTTTGTTCACAGTTCCAAAGACACCTCCAGCTAATGTAAGTGGCAGAAGTGGAAGGCGACATGAATTAGTAATAGCATGGGAGGTAAGGGACTTTTCTGATTAAAGGTTTTGTTTCATGTTTACTTCTTTGAGGGCAAAGTAGAGAGCACTGTACTGGGGTTTCTGTACAGCAAATCTTGGCAAGACATGAACACAAAGTACTGTTCTTTAAATATGTTCTAAAGTTTCAAAGTAATGTGCATTTTCATGTGGTTTGAGTAGAGGGCATTACAGTGAATTTAACCCACCTAGCAGCAGCTCCAAAGTTGTGCTAATTCGTCAGTCTCTTCTTCCTGATCTATTGCTTGGGTTGATTTGACTTTTCTGGATCTTAACGTAAATGCTACACCAGATAAAATAATAGCTAAGGGAAGAGAAGGAAAGCCTTGTAACTTTTTTTATGTTAAATTAAGACAGAATTTTTTTTTTAAGTATTTCATAAAAATATAAAACTAAAGACCTGAAATAAACCTTTATTTTGAGAAGATATTTGTGATGCAAGATGCAACATAGATGTATGACCATGCCAGTGGGCAACTGAAGGAGTGGGAGTTGCTTTCTCTGCTGATCATAAATAACACAGTAGAACAGAGTCTTTTCTTGAGGAGTTTTCAAAACTTGTAGATTCATCATGAAGAGTTTCAGATTCAGAATATATACATACATACATATAAAACCAAGAAAAATTCCACCTAATAAAGACATGGGGTTTTAATGAAAAAAGTTTTAGCCTAGCCAACTTGAGGAGCGATTCAGATGGTAAGAGACACACGGAATTCTGACTAAGTGCTTAAAATGGCAAATTTTAGGACATCTGAAGAGACTGTCTTCTGTTGGCCCGTCTGCCAATAGGATATATTAGTATGCAGTATTCATATTCAGTGTGTTTATAGTGTTCCCCAGGTGACTGGAGTGGGGGACTAGTGGAGTATGTTGTACCTCCCTCTCTGTCAAGGGTTGAAGTTTTCTTGCAAAAGAAACCAGAGACCCATGGGTGTCCCATCCTGCAGTACTGATACAACAGACAGTTAAGAATTAGCGATTGCCATAACATAATTTTCAGTATACATTGACTTTTTTTCCACAAAAGCCAGCTGATGCTTCTTCACTTATAACTGAGGAGTGCAAACTACCATCAAGGCAGAAGGTGTCGATCCTTCCCCCTTGTTTCTGATTAACTCATTATTTCCATCAACACCTAGTGCTGTTCTTCCTGATGTTAATACTTTCAGCGCACTATTTTTTCACATACCTCTTAAACTGCATAAAGTCATTAATCAAATTAAGATTACAAAAACAACATGGCATTTCATCTGTGTTGAATATAAATTGTGAAGTGGGCATATTTACATTTTTTAATTGTTTGAAAGATTGCTACCATTTCTAATTATAGTCACTATCTCTTCAAGAAATGGTAAAAGACAGAATAAAACACACAAAACCATGCAATTAAAAGTAAGTGTTGAAGTTTCTGCTAAAGAACTAACTCTAGTGCATTGGATAACACTCCAACAACTCACTACAGACTACTATGCTGTGTAGTGTAGCCACTGCATTTCCATAAGGCACAACCATAGTGTAAGTTAGCATAGCTCCAGCACAGTCAGTCTGTGCTTTTGCAGGATCCAAAAAGTCTTTATGGACTTACACAGGCAATAGGAATTCAACAAAGTACTTTGAAGTCTGAAGAGATACTGACATGGTATATGGGTCTCTGAGAATTCAGGAAAAGACTAACCTACCTAGGCTCCTGAATTATACTCAGCAGGTTCAAACAAAAATTTAATCACACAACTTTAATTCACAGACTGTGTATTTAGCATTTGCAGTGAAATCCAAGGGTTCTGCTACTTCTCTTGTATTTCTGGCTTTTTTTATAGCAACTGTCTACTGCCAACTCCATAAGTATTGCAAAGAGGCGCAAACTTCCTGCGTTCCAACTCAAATCACTAGATTACAAAGTCTGTCTTGTTTTTGCCTCCTCTGCCTTTGGAGTCACGATTTTTTTTTCTTGGATACGCAGTGCACAGCTTCAGAAGGAAGGGTAGAAAATGGTGTCTGCATGTGAGGTGCCTGGTGATGAGACATTCACTTGCAACGTGGAGGGGAGAGGATTCAGTGTCCCATGTGCCCCTGCTCTGATTCACGTGTTCGTTAGCTGCAGATCTAGGATGGGCACTTCTAGAGAGGGAGTTTAGACACCCTTTTTTTGGCATTTCCCATAGGCCTAATATGCTGACAGCTGTTAAAGACAACCTAATTCCAAAACTAGTCCAGACTTTATAAGACATGCAGGCTGTAAATTAGCATAAAAAATTCCATTCCTTGAGCTGGACGTGTAAGATTTAGCTTTTGCAGTGTTCACCCTCTCAACAGATAAATCCCTTTGCTGACTGCCTGCTTATGGCAGATGTGTCCCAATTTAAGTGGTTAATTTCACAGATCCTCTGAGAAGAGTCTCAAATTGAACCCTAGAACTTTGATCCCTAAGACTTGACACCCCATTTGGATACAGAAATTAGACAGGCTGGCACCTAAAACCTAAGAGAGTCCCACTGTAGTAAGTGTCACTCACATCACATTTTAGGAGCCTTTAACAGTATGTTGCTCTATATTTTGAACAAGGTCACTGGAAGGGGCTATTCCACTAATAGACCACTGGTTAAAGCTTTAACCACAAAGTAGGAGATATAGAAGAAAAAAATCTTTCTGAGCCCAAGAGAGCTTATTCAATCCTAGGACAGTGACCTAACTATAGTGATTAGGTGAAGAAACTCTCTTACAAGGTTCCTCTTCAGAAGCAATTGTTTCTACGCATTTCCAGGCATGATAAGTAAAATCCTGTAATGCAACGGTAAGGGATCACCCTCACACAAGCAGCCAAATTATGGTCAGCCACTGAGTGACTGCTTTCTAAATTAGTAAAACCATATCTGATCATTACCTGAACTTTATTTTTTAGCCAGTGTCAGAAGAGTTTCAGAATGGAGAAGGATTTGGATATATTGTAGCCTTCAGACCCAATGGAACACGTGGCTGGAAGGAAAAAATGGTGACATCTTCAGATGCTTCAAAGTTCATCTACAGAGATGAAAGTGTGCCACCTCTGACTCCTTTTGAAGTGAAAGTTGGTGTTTACAACAACAAAGGAGATGGACCCTTCAGCCCTATTGTGGTCATCTGCTCAGCTGAAGGAGGTTAGTTCGACACGAAGTTAACTTGTATATTATGAACTATATTAAGCTAGTTTTATATAATGTGTCCTATTATACCATGCTTTTTCAATCTTAAATTTCAAAATTCTTTGCAGAAGTGTTAAGTAACATTAAATATGTTTTGCAGAGAAGGAGGTGAACTAACTTGCCAAGGTTACCCAGAAAGCAAGTGACAAAGTTTAGCAATAGATTTCAAGCCACATCAGTCCTACCCCCAAAAAAATCTCTTTTAATGAAGGTTCATCCCTAATATGAAATCTGTAGTCTTAACTTTAAGCTAGGCTGCTCTAACAAAGCAAAGAAAGGCTGATATTTTCTAATGTTTCTCAGGTTCATGATACTTTTTTTGAAGAATCAGACAACAGCTCAAAGACTAAATAAATTCACTTATGAAAGTTCATTTCCTGGTTAATGGATATTAAAAGTGCACAGAATGCAATTTCTTATTTTTATTAATTTTTTAATATTATTTTCTCTCTTTTTTAGTTCATTAGTAAAAAAGTTCTGAATTTATGTTAATGTCCAGATATTCAATGTGAATTATAGGAATAGTTCAGAAGAACTAATGAAAAACATTTCTTGAAAATTTCTCTGTCAACTTGATATAACTTTCAACAGTATTTTGTGGGGGGGGGGGGGAAAATACTAATTGCACTAGTAAAAGAAGTTGTTCTGTATTGACAGGAGCCAGTGTATGGAAATTTCCATACACACAAAAGGTAAATAAATGTTATCCACAAGAATATTTTGAGCAGCTCCATTACTGGAAGTCATATACTTCAGTTCTTCTTTACTATACTTTCTTTGAGTTATCCCACTGTCTCTTGTTACAAGAATAAAATAAGTACAGTCCTAGTACAGATGGGAGGAATATCATACTATCTCTACAAAAATGTAGTGTGAAGATAATGGTATTTCATGTGAAACTGGAAAACATTAAATATTATTCCCTATTAGCCCTCAATAAATGTGTAATCTTGGAGCCATGATGTAGCAGAGATTATCTACTATTCTCTCACAGTAATTATAGAGGTTGGAAATGCTGTTTTTGCTAAAAGCAGTTCCAGTAATTTGTTTGTGTTCCACTGTTGGGATCAGCATTACCAAGTATTCATATTATTATAAAAACAATTACATTTTAAAATGTAAAAATTGCCCAGTACAACTTGGACATTTTTACAGTTGATTTCCCTGTTCCTCAATGGAAAATGATACTGTGAGACTGATGGTGATGTTTTTATTATTTAACATTTTCATAGTCTAATCAGAACGTTCAATAAAAATAGTTTTGCAAGGGAAGGGAGGCAAATCCTTAATGGATTTTTCTTTGAAATAGCAAAAGCTATTTTAACAAAAGCTGAATGCTGAATTGTAATAAGTAGTCCTTTGCTTGTTATTTGGACAAGACTGGAAATGGAATAATCAGTAATATATAAATCAATTTTTCTAACATTTCTTTTAAAATATGAACTTTACAAATGATCTTAATAGAATTATTAAAATTAACTTTCTCTCTGTGCTCTCAGAGATTATCTCTAGAAATCAACTTTTCTGATTATAATTCAGTTACTTGCAAGTACCTACCCATCATAGCTTTGCTAATTCAGCCTCTATATATGTCTGTACATTAGAGTTTCCTTTGGTAAGAGGAATTCTATGGGGCTAAATACATTATAAGACTTATATTTGAGGAAAAAATATGGGATGCTGTGACAATACAGTGCAAAATTAATTTATAAAAAGCTTTTCTCCAGAATAACTCTAGATGATATACTGAAAATATAAAGGAATAACGAAACAGTTTATTACAGCTAAGTTCTGGGCAATATAGAGACTGAGGACAATAGATATTTCAGCATGCTATGAAAAAAGGAGGAACTGGTTTTGAAAGAGGCATGGACTTTCATACTTAAGGAGCTAAACAACTGAAGGCACATTTTTCTCAAGGATTTCTATTGAAGAGGAGATATTAAATAAAGATTGACAGTACAATATATTATGGTCCTAGGGCTGATCCAGCAAACCCTTAGCTTACTTGCTTTTCATCACACACTCAATTCACTGCTCTGCAAACATCTAGAATAAAGGCCTAGGATAAAATTATTAAAAGTTAAGTAAACTTTATGTTACATATTAAAAGATTCCCCACATCTACAGATGGATCTACAATTGTTTACGGGCATAACAAATTTTTCTAAGGAAGTTTAAAACCTGTCGCCTCTGCTAAGCACACAGGAAAAATCCCGGGTTTGCACAGGACAGGTTCTGGACAAGGAAGACATTTCTCATTTATGAAGAATTAATGCATCTCTCTGTTCTGTATGACTGTGACTGCATATTGTGTGCTCTCTGATCTACACTCAGAGCCCATTTGTGGTGGCTCTGAGTTGTGCTCAGGCAAGCAGCTTGGCAGGTGGTATTGTGTAAGATGTTCCCCTCTGCGGACACAACTGGCTGCCCTCTGACTACATAAAGTATCTCTGACTGAGGCAAAAGGCTTAAAAAAATGACCTTCCAGCGAGTAAAGAATCTCAGAAAACATGAGCAAAACAGTGAGTGCTTTTCCATAAGGAAACAGAAAGGCTAATCCTTTTATCTCTATCTCTAAGTCAGATATTTAGAAGATAATATGATACCAATGGTTACTGAGGGATCAATGATGGTGATAACCCAAAGTTGAAGGGTGCAAAAAGCCTAACTGGTTATAGATGTTTTAAGATGTTTCTTCTCCTTCATGGGCCTTTTGACTTCATAGGAAACATCACCAGGATACAGCTCATGGGAGACACTATCCAGAAGCTAAAGATGCAGATGAATGTAGTGGAGGAATAGAGAATAGAATGGAGAAGCAGATAAAAAGGATGTACAAAACTAGCTGGATAACCCAGGAGGAAAAAAAGCAAATGTAACCCTCTGGAAAAGGTGGCTTAATGCAGTAGAAAAGTTTGAAGGAGGAGTCTTTCCTGGAGACCTTAGGAAAGGAAGAAAGCAAACCATCAAAGAGAGGAGAAGAAGAAGAAGAGAGGTCAGATGTTTTAGTGAAGTAAAAGAGATGATGAGAGCCAGGGACCAGTTCTGAAGAGGGAATGAGGATGATACACAAAAGATACAGGACAGAAAAAAAGATGCACAATTATCTTCAATAAGGCAGAACAGAAGGACATAATAGACATGTTCCAGCACCAGGGAAAGACAAGCCTGAACCTTTCATAAAGGAAACCTTTAAAAAGAGAAAGAGACACCAGAGCACATGCAGAGCATAGCAAGTTAGGCTACCTGCCAGAAGAAAGGTTGCAATGTGCAGGCCTGAGGCTGAAAAGGAGCATGAACAGAGCAGGGAGAAATCTTCTGCCAGCAAACTAATGGTATCGGATTCATGCTAGAACATACTGAAACAAAGCACTGAACTTCAGTGCAGGCACAGATGATTTTGATCCATAGAGAATAAAAATTGTAAAGGCACAAGATATTGAAAATAAAACAATGAACAAAAGCAGTGATAAGTACTGTTTGTTTTAACATTTATATAGTCTTTGGAGACTTTTCTTGATGACTACATTCCACTTAAATACGAGGGGCTAGGAATGCCAAGACTACTAATACAGGCTTTCAGTATCAGGAAAATCATATGCAATCTCTTTGTGTGGTTTTAATTCACTGGAAGAGGAAAACTGGGAAAATCAGAAATGGAGATGGAACTATGAGAGCGTAAAGGTATGATTGCAAGAAGATGGAAAAGGCTGTACTGATAAGAGTGATGGTCAAGTAGGCTTGCTTTAGCAAGCATGACTAGACAAAGTATGAGCTACACAGGAAAGACAAAATAAAAGTAAAAATGGTTGGATGTCATAACACGATGATGATGTGATAACATATCAGGAAATACAAAACCAGTGTTTGGATAAAACAGAATATCCTTGGGTTCCATGCCATTTCGGAGAAGGGCAACTAAAGAAACTGGTAGTTGAACTAGAGGTCAGTTGCTGATGGCCCTGATAAATTTGGATGCTGAGAAAGACCTTTCTAATTTTAGATAAATATTACAGGACACTCATTTATGAGAGAATTTAGCTGTTCAGAGTAGTTTGAATAGTAAATACCACTAATGACCTTGTGTTCCAGCTGTGACAACTAGCAGATTCTTTATCCAGTACTAACAGAAGAGAAACAATGGTATTATAGTCTTGTTTTGATGAATAATTAAGACACTATAGAAAAGCTGATCATAACAAATAACGGTGGAACAAGTCATCATTAAATAGCAGAAAATTATTTAATAAGCTGGAATTAATAGTTGAGACTAGAAATGAAAGTGTTCTGGAATGTCTCTGAGCCAAAGGTATAAAATCCCCCTGAAGTTTATACTGCAAGAAATGGTACATTTCTAAGGCAGTACATTACATCTGAGGATCTAGAGATGTACCCACTAAAGGATATGCAGAATAAGTAAAAAGCATATAGAATAAAATCCAAATAATGAAAAGATTAAGAATAACACAAGTATTGCCAAAAATTAAGGTGGAAAAAAAAATTTTAAAAGTTAGGAAAGTACATAAAGCAGGAAAAAATGTGAAGTAAGGTGTTGATATTAAAGATAATCAAGGAATGGACCAACAATAATGAAATACTTTATCATTTATTTTTAATAAATAAGATGATATAGACAGGATAGCTAATAAGAATGTGAAAGTCTGCAAATTTTTACATCTGTAGTGGAAATTTCTGGTATTGTCAAGTGCTTGGAAGTTTAACCCTTTCCAATTTAAGCAATGCAGAAATTGTTGTTCAAATGTACCATAAATGAAATTTAATCTGTTCTTCTATTCATGACTGCCATGGATGGTGAGAGCTAGTCCCCTTTATATGCTTAAGGACTTGGGGCAAGATCTTTTCCATCCCAAAATAATGAAAACAAGTAAGAGTTGGCAAAAATAAATTTTAGTTAATCTATCAAGAAAAAAATAAAAATATTTCTATATAAATACAGGAAAAAAAAATACCTTTACCGCCAGACTTGTGTAAGGCTTGGAAGGCTACTGGCAGAATTTCTTAAGGATCAGTCTTAGATCATATGTGTTTAATACTCATAATGCTAATAGAAGAGCTGGTTATGACATTGCTGTTATTACAACTTCAGGATGCACTGTCAATACAGGGAAGTATCTGAACAATCTATAGGAAAAATGCGAATTAGAGGACTACAGGAAAAGGAACATGAATGACATACAAGTGCTAGGTCAAGTACATAAGGAGTCATAACAACCCAGTCCATTACAAAATGGGAACCAAATAGCTGGAACCCACAGACAAGAAAGACTCAAATGTTTTAATTTGTATCAGGGCATCATTCTAACAAAACTATCACACAGCTTTGCTAAAATCTTATCTACAGTTCTTGTTGCTCATGCTCAACAAAGAACTCAAGATGATACAGGTTCAAAGGACTAACAGGATCATCAGGAAATGACTAGAAACTAGAAGAGCTTGTTTCTTTTGTCCTAGTAGAAAGACTGAGTTTGGATAAGATGCTGTCTGCAAATCAGGGAAATTATTAGGGATGGTGAAGAGCTTTTAAAGGTAAAGGACAATGATGCTACATCTTTTTTTTAGCAAATAAAACAAGCCAGCCATTCTTTATCCTTGAAGCCAACTGGCCAAAAAGAGTTCACATCTGCACACTTGAACACTGTCGCTCTCCAGACTGTGGCTGCATCCATACACCTCCTGGGAACCATCCCTGGCTAGGCACCAGCATATTCCTGGGCATATTTTGGGGCAGTGCTAATTGGCCAGAATCAATACTTCACCATGGATCATGCTAACTATTTCATGCTATGGACAACTGTATGTCCATGCTCAGGCTGGTACCTTGTCTCCCTGTCCCTGTTTAGTTTACAAGTATAGACACAGCCTATCAGCACAAGAATAAATACGAATGAGAATACATGTAGTATAGAAATAGGTGAGAATATAAAAGGAAAAGAAATAAGCTCCTGGGAGAAAGAGGGAACCCAACTGCTTTCAAGATGAGTTAGGTCTTTTATAAAGCTTTTTTTTAATGATTGCCACTATGGGGGATACAGAATTAGTTCTGCTAGTTTCAGTATCTATCTTCTCCTTCAGGCACCTGACAAAATCATCTTCACAAAAATTGAACATTCTATAATTTTGATAAACAGTCTAGCGAATACTACTAAAAACTTCTAGATATGAAAAAGAGAGCCCTGAGCAGTACAAGGTAAAACCTGAAAACTCTCAGTCTTGTTGTTTAAAACCTCCTGAGGGACCCCAGATGCATTTTTGTAATAGATACAAGATGTAATGATACTGCACAGAGCTTTGTTCTTGCTTTGTTTGGATTTGTACTAAGTCATTGAGCCAATGGAGAACCAAAGCTCTCAGTTATCTGAAAGGCAAAGGGCCATATAATAGCTTTTGCAATCTTGTTCCTTCATAACTTTAAGAAGTTTTGCATCAGGGCAACTAGTGGATGATGTGATATTAAACAAGACACTGCAGAGTGAAGGATTGTTCTGGTTAGGCCCATTTCCCCTAGCTTTTCACCCTGAGCCCTTATTTAAACAAACAAATAAATCACCTTTTCCTTCTCATTTAGACGAAAGAATATGCAATTACACACTTTTAAATACAGCCTCCATGTCTTTAATTAAAATCTTACATTCATGAAGTGAAGTCCTGTGGTTCCTTTTGTAGCTAAAGCTGAGCTCCTTGGTGTTTAGGTGAACCTGAAAATTAATAAATCGGCATATTAGCTGTAAACTACAGTGGATTATTTCCTGTTTCTGCCAGCTGATCCATCTGGATTAGATCCTGTAAAATTTCAGCTAGAGCCATCTCCACCGATTTTTTAATGAACGAAATCACAATCCTGACATGTAAGAGTTTATTAAGCATTCCTTTGATTAATGCCACTAGGCCCCATGGGAAGTCAGATGTGCAATCAACATAATAGGCACATCCCCTCCTCACGTGCTGAGGATAACTCTGGCTGCCTGCTGAGGCTACCCAAGCTGAGGTTCTTAGCTTCAAATGAGAGCTCAGATTTTGAATTAGGGAAGCGTATAAAAATCCTTTCTGGAGTCAAAATGAGAAGTGAATGGATATTAAGTGATTGTATGAGGAGTCCTGAACTGACTGTTCCACAGAAGAGTTAAAACAGCATAAACATGAACAGGCCCTTGAACTTGTTTTTTAAGTTAGATCATGTGGAAATCTTTAAGGATGAATGTTTCAGCAAAACAGATCAGTTTATGGTCAGAAACAGGGAGAACACAATGTGGGCTAGTAACTAACTCTTGTTTCTCTTACTTGCCAGTATCAAAATTCAGAATTTTCTCTCTGAACATCAGATCAATGCAATTAGTGTAATTCCTTGTCCTACTTTATTATAGCCATCCCAAAGACCTATAGATTGAACATGTTTCCTTAAAGTGTGACTGCAGCACAGGGAAAGACAATGTTTCGTGGACGCTGCACACAGCCTTTTGAGAACTTACCGTGCTGCATCTTTAATTCAATCAGGGAATATTAAAGGGACCATTAAAGACATTGGCCCTTTTTTTTTTTTTCAATCAGTATGACCTCAGGCAGACACCAATAGGTTTGCATAACACCAAGATATTAAGAAAAGAATATGATTATAACATCAGTGACCATTATAGAAAAACCTAATGAACCTGTCAAACTTATCATTAGTTTTAGACACACAGAATAAAGCATGACATTGGAGTGAACCACGGACTGTATTATATCGCCAGAAATTATATGGTCCTCATCTTATGTGAATTAATAAAAAATGCTATTTAGTCTCCATAAACTTTCAGACAGTCATAATATAACTTATTCCTATATATATAATTTCTGTTCTTTTGCTGAATGCTTACATTCTCAATGTCTAATATCAGTGAAACTGCAGCGAATAATTTCTGGATACGTAAGAAATGCATTTTCTTCATATTAAAAAATCCAAACTATTTCTACTCCATTTGTTGAAAACAATTTTTAAAAATACCACAAAATACTCTGTGTTTCTATTCTGAGCAATACATAAACCACCCCTAGTGAATGCTATGAAGAGGAAATGATTTCTACATATATAGAAAGTGTAAAGGCTGCCAACCAACATTCTGTGTACATCTCAAATTATTTATCCCACTGCAATCTTTTCTGACAACAAGGTAATTGCTTCAATAATACAAAAACTAGAAAATAGCTTTTGCCACACAAATCTTAGTAGTACATAAAATAGAAAGCATGCTGTAACTATTGAACAGAAAATCATATTATGAGGAGTATATTTCTTCATGGCACAATTCTTTCAGTATTGAATTTAGAAGATCATTTCACTTATTCTTGGACATATTTTTTTTATATTCTTTGTTACCTGAAAAGTTCCCTATATATTTTATACTTATTAGTAATACTAATTGTTGTCGAACACCATTTTGCATCACATCAGAAATGCTTCTGAAGCACTAGAAGTCAATAAAAAGAAGATCAAAAAGAGCTGCAAACATTAAAAATCTGACATCAAAAAGGATGAAAAATTCGTACAAGTCATGTCAAATAAAAAGTGTAGGGCAGCAGTGCCAGAACAATGCCTGCAATATGATCACAGAAAGGAGGGTACCTAATGAGTCAAGACTGATATTAAGCATCTTACTAAGGCAGTTTGATCACTGAGAAAAATGTATCATTTTAACTCAGGCTGTTCCGTAAGGAAAATCCTTTTCTGTAACCCTGTTAAATAAGCCCCCAAAAAACATTTTTTAGAAAGCTCTTTGATGTGCCTCCCTATAACATAAAAGCCAGGACCTCTGCCTGCCCTTCAAGAGCAGATCAACACATTAGAAATGTAATGAGGAACATTAGGCCAAGGAAGAAATCGCAGGCTCTGCAACTGTAGGGGAATGTGAATTCACCTTTTTGCTGAGCAAGTGAACTACACCAGAATGGTGGAGAAATACCGCTACTGTGTGCTTTGCTGTCTGTGTTCAAGGCTTGTCTCCACAGCTTGTCTTAAGGAAATTTTCAGTAATATTTATGTAATAAAGCAAAAAATCCAAAAAATTCCTTAAGTCATGTCTCAGATTGATATGTGACAATTTTTGGACACTCTTCACTCCCAATGCACTAACTGGTGATACAAATTGGTGCTATGCTCAATGGCCTGTCATGGCAGATTTCTCTGTATGTTTACCCAGATTACTTCCCAACCACCGAAAGAAGTTAGACCTCTGTAAAGTGTTCAATGATATGAAAGTGCAAAGTAAAACATGCCTGTGGCAACACTGTTAGGCAGGTGTGATATGTAAAGCATCCTGCAGTCCTAAGCCTCCGAGTGTGGACCCTGGCCATACCACAGCAGCACTGACGGACACCTGTCCTGGTTGGAGGGCAGGGAGGGTCCTCTGCTCCAGATAACCAAGAGGTCAGGACTGCAGAATGTCTTTTGAATACCATGGAGGCAGAAACACAGACATAGGGCCAATGGTAACAGCGCAGGTAATCAGAGGGAGAAATCCTAGGTCTTAATGCCCCCTTTAGAAAAGTGTGCATCCCAGGCCTAAAACAGTAAAAGCTTCACAGCAGAGAGAATATAGCGTGCCCCAAATACTGGTGGCTGTGACTTCAAGGACATAATAACATAGTCCTAAAAATTTCTTTTATGTAGCATTTCACTACAGCTCTGGGTATCACTTCTTACTTGGTATAACCTCGGAGCAGGACTGACTGAGCACCCTAGCAAGGTATTGCTCATCCTGGGCTGACAGAATGGCACCAAAAAGCCAGGAAGAGAATGAATGCTCCATTTTCTGATGAAGTTAGGCTAATCAAGGGCTATGAAAGGGGTGTGTGGAGGGAGGTGGCATTTATAAATATTAAATTTTTTTTTTTTTTAAATCATAGACAAGACATTCTGTCAGAGTTTGCTGTGCCCATCATCAACGATGAGATATTGATGTAGCATGACACAAATAAAGAAATACAATAATAATAATCTCTTCATCTTGTTCAGTTTTTCATGTTTCCCGTAAGTGTCATACCTTCTTGTGAGTATTAAGGTAGAATAAAGGAAGTAAATGACAGTTCTGAAGATGGAGTGTTTTTGATAAATACAAGCTGTTACAGTGGATGTTTATTGTTTCAATTTTTCTTAATACAGAACCCACTGCTGCTCCCATTGATGTCAAAGCTACAAGTTTGTCTGTATCAGAGATTCTTGTTGCGTGGAAACATATTAAAGAAAGTCTAGGAAGACCACAGGGATTTGAGGTATGAACACAGAATATCATAATGAGAAGTCTTGTTGCTTTTGCTAGCATTGCATTCTGTTAACATGTGCAGTAGTGAAACTTCAATAGAAATTATGCTCGGTTTAGCATACGTATGACTAGCTGTAGAACAACGGTCACAGCTGTAGCACCGGAACATCTTTTATTTATTTGTGCTTGAAAAATCTTCAACACCAGTTCTTATAACATCTCTTTGACACTTCAGAAAGAGCTGAAAAAAACTGCAAGTGACCCAGCATGCCTCTTTCACAGGCTGGGGAAGATTAGGTATTGACTGTTTCCAGCTCTAAGTGACCAGTTCAAACTTGTTATTTACTGAGAGCAATCAACGCAGAGAAAGGAAAGACCCTCTGCCATCCATGTGCTCTCATCCCACAGTGGCCAGGGGACATCTGCTGGGCAGATCATGAAAGGTTGGATGTCAGGAGGGGAAGCAGCAGCCACAACATCCACAATTAAAGCTCTGCTTAGAGACAGCCCTTCCTGACTTGGGAAAGAGAACCGGCCCTGGCAACAGACCTTCTCGCACTTTTGGATCCAGTTGTAGCTTTGGATCCAGTTTACAATTCAGACCTCCAGGAACAGATTAGATCTAGGACTAAACTTATCCTTTGGGGCCACCATGACCCATCCTGACCTTGTAGTTCAGGCTTTGCTGCTTCTCATGAGATAGTTCAGCTAGACTCAATTTACTGATTTTGGGGTGCAGGTTATTTCACCTGCTTTAGTCCTTTAGAGAGTGCTGACTCCTGATTCTCTACAGTAACAATGAAAAGAGGGTAAACATGTAGATCTGAGGCAGATAACAATGATATAGATGTCTAAAGACATCCTGTGACCTACTAGCACAGAGTATCTCCCTGTCCAGACAAGATCTGGGGGCTGGTGACCATCACTGATGGCCTTAGGAAGGAAACGTAGGTGCCCGGGCAGCACCAGAGCCACCACACTCCCCAGCACAGCCTCAGGCTGGATGGCCTTGACCAGGACAGCATGTTTACCCCACAGCTTAGACACAGCCAGTTAGGGGTTTTTTACCTGATTTGCTGTAGCTTCTTGATACTTAGATACTCCCTTATTGCTCTCCAGTGGAGTCCAAGCAGGCTGTGACCATGATGCATCCCCTCAGGTCTCTCATTTGTCCAGGTCTCTTTCCCATATATGTCTCCATGCTGAACTCTGCAAACTCTCTTGTACTTTATCCCCACTTCTTCCTTACATTAAATTTGTTTTTACCTCTTTGCACATGGCTTGCTTCATGCAGCAAATGTGATAGCTAACCATTTTACCTTTAGAACTGCTATATATAAACTGTATCTGATAGAGATTATATTCACCTTGCAAATGCTATCCCTCTCAGCATTGAAGCGTTCCACTTGCTACTAACCTTTGTCTTCAATTTCCAGGCCAGTCTTTTATCCTCTGAAATAACTTACTCACTGCACCCTGTCTTTTTCTCTTCAGAAAGGTGTCTGTTTTGTTACACCCTCTCAGAGATCTTGACGTTTTTTAAATTCCACCTACTATTTTTCCTCTTATTCTCATTCCATCGATCACATTGATTCTCAAAATGTTCTGTTAACTTTGGTTTACATATTTTTAAAATAAAAAATAGATTTTCTTTCTAAAAGTGAAAATGATTTCTCTAGAAACTTATTCTTTCGTAACTTGAATGTATTTTGCATTTACCTGCTTGTCACATAACACTTCCCTTACCTCTACAGATGTGTCCCAGTGATAGGTGGCTGTTACAAGTAGGACAGTGGGCTCTTTTCCTATCAGAGGTGGTCTTTCTGTCTTGAAAAGTGTTTAGACCCTCAGAGTTCAGCATACTCTGACCTCAGCTGTAACACTCACCTGCTCTACTTCTCTCATGGACTTCTTAGGAACGAATTTGGAAATTGTTACTGATACCACAGGGGTTATTAACATTGAACCTTTTTAATAATTTGGCTCCTCACTGTGCTGTACACCAATTTTAGGATTCTAGCATGAAGATTACAGAAGAAATATTTCAAGCCAGGGACCTGCAGTTGACAGAACAAAAAAAAAAAAAATATAAAACCAAAAATACTTCACTGCTCCTTTCTACCTCATTGCATGAGGGAATTAGAGGAGCCTTCTGAGATACTACTTTTATCTGGGGAGAGGAGGGTGCTTCCCCCACACACCTTTTCCCTCTTTGTTTATTTAGCCAGAATTTCTCCACCGGCTTTCTGACAGATGAATCTTTCAGGGAGTGGTTTGCTCTTTTCTATTCTCATTCCCAGGAAGAATTATGATCAGAGCAGCCCTTACTCAATAAACAAGAGTAAATGCTGCTCTCCTGCATGATTCAGCAGGACAGAACGCACTCCGAGGACGGTATTGCTAGATATTTTCAGTTCCATTTTTGGGAAGGATTTCATCAAAAAGGAGATAATGACTTATAGGATCAGTATAGTGAGTCAGTACATTACAGTATTCACTTAGGAACACTAAGTCCACACTATCAATCAATCAATCAGCCCAATTCTGCTAACATACTGACAGTTTCTCTTTAAAGCATCCCCTCAGTGCAAAAAGGAAGGACTCTGTATAGCAAGACACTGGGGCTAAAATCCCCCCCAGAAGACCAAAAGTATGGAGCAGCTTTATGCTTTCCATATGATGCACTTTCTCCAGCTTCTGTGAACACTATTTTAATTTAAAAACTGATTTTGGAAGTTTTATCATATGTAGTGCAGTGCAGAACATAGCCTGCAATACTCCCCTAATCCACAAATAGCAAATAGATAATGTACAGAAATCCAGTGACTTTGATAAAAAGAAGAATGATTTATCTTTTTTTTTAACAGTTTTTTCCTAATGCAGTATTATTGTGGACCACAAGTAAAATGTTGCCTTCAATTCAAATTAAATGCAAAATAATCTGACTAGCCACTCTGTTTTCATGTCTCAATTTGTATTCTGCCTCTGGTCACCACAGCAGTGGCAACCACCTACACGGCCTTCACATTTCCTGGCCTTTTAGCAACAGCATTATAAAAGCGGGGGGGGGGGGGTATTTCTTTGTGTTTGGGCTCTAATCAACAAAAGTGACAGAATATTTAGTACATATGGACAAGTTTGCAGTGACCCAGTTTCACTCCAGCCCTGTTTGCATTTTGTACTAAGGAGTAATGAAAGGCAAAGTAACTTTTGTCCAATTTCACATTGTCATCCCTGAAAGGCAGTGTTAACTGTTATGTCACATGAGTTTTATGCAAGGTTTGCTGTACTCATTTGCATCTTCCAAAGCACATATTATTCCTGACTTCAGTACAGATTTGTCAGCTGTCCGCCCGACCTTACTAAATATATGTCAACTACACTCTGATAAAGTAGAAGTAGCTTGAAAACTTTGTCAGAATGGTAGAAAAATATAGTGTGTGGTTCATACTTGTTGTTTAGAATCCATAACCTGAAGGTTATAAAATCTATTTCAGCCCTAGGCAGTATTTTCTTTGTCACTCACTACTGGTAGGGAAGGGAAAGGGAAAGAATTACTGGCTGGAAGAACAGATATTTTTTTTCTTTTTTCTTTTCCAGAAAACCAAGGCTAATACTTAAGTATAGATCACAAAGCTCATGTCTTTTTCAATGGAATTCCCCCAAGGGATAGGAGCTTGACTAACCTAATCAAAAGACCAACTTGAAACAAAAAAAAAAGTATAAACCCCAGAAAATTTTGAATATTATTTTCAGAGAGGATTGCTTGACATAATAACTTGTTTATGTCATATTCTGTCTTTTCAAAGAGAAGTATTCAAAAGTTTTTGCTGTTTCTTGCATGTACTTTATCTGTTTTTACAGTGGAACAGAAAATTATGTCTACAAGGTACCCGAATGTGTTTGTTTTTTTTTTTTTTTAATTTAGTGAAATATACCTTGAAGTAATTTAGAAAGAATATATGGATGAAAGGCCTTTACCAGAGGCTGGTAAAGCAATACAGAAAAAAGAGGAATTGGTGTTTCACCAGCCTGAATACCGATTTACCAGACTTCACTTTCGGAATGAATGAATTTTCCCAAACACAAAGTTAGCAATTGGATAGTTTCATATATGAGTCAATTTTGCCTACAAAGTTACTCATATGCTAATTCAAACCCATCTAAAATCCTGAAGACTATAGCAGGATTTTGTAGGACAGCAGTGCTACTGCCTTACAAGTCCTTAAGGTATAGATGGCACCCTAAATCTCTCATGAGGGCCTCAAAAGGGCCATACCCTTTGCAATGGCTGTGTCATGAATAGTTTATTACAAGACTACTAGCTTTCTATTACCTAAAATCATTAAACTAGCTAATTAATGATTTTCATAAGAAAATATGACTAGATATTTTATGATAGTCTTCAAGGTTGAGGTATAATACCAGTCTTCGTCCCATGTGCATCCCATTCTATATGGGAGAAGAGAGTACCTGAGAAAAGAGGAGGATGCAAGCTTATCCAGAGAAGACCCCCAGAACCTAGGAGTACTGAACAGTGTTTCCTTTCTTCTTTTCAGTCAGCAATTGTTTTGGTGAGAGGGAAGGAACTGAGGTTGATTGACCTTTTTCCAGGAACGTCTCATCTTGTTCTGAAGGACAGTCACACCAATATCTTGAGATAATGCAAAAAGCAGCAGATGATGATACAAAAAATACCTCTTCTCCTGTCCTAAGTGCTTGGTTCTACCGTTGTAGTTGTGCTAGTGCTAACATTTGCATGACTGCAGTGTGTCAATTCAAGGAGCTGATAGGTTTTCTGATAATGATAATTGAAACAGTTTTTATGAAATCTGAATCATTTTTTTTAGGGCTAGCAGCACTTCTTTCAGCTCACTGCTCTTTCTTCCCTAGCACTTTCTGTACTGTAATATCTCTTCAAGTTCATGTTCAGTTATGTGAGTACTGTCGATGGTGGTAAAGACTCAGTTAGAGAGCACAGGAAAGTTTGTGTGTTTGTCCACTTTGATTCATCCTACCTAATTTAGGCTCTTGAAATGCCTAATTTGTAGCTTTAATTCTCTGTGGTCAACAGAAAGAGTTTGCAGACAATAACTCTGACTCTACTGAATTGAGAGAAGAGGGCCTGCAACTAGATCACACAAATTTATACCAAAGTGCTATTATGCATACCCTAGAAACCGATTTGGGAAAAAAGAGTAATATTAAGATACCTTTTAACATGCAACTTCAAGTAGTGCACTAGTATTAGAGATAGAAAAATTTTAAATGGAAACCTATTTTTAATGTGATGGTTTACTTTAATGATTGCTTAACCCACGATCAGGACAAAGCAGCTTGTATGTTCCTGCATCTCCTCTGTTCAATTGTTTAAATATCATTATTGCCTTCTCTCCAGCTCAAAGAGATGGGTTTCTGGGAATGAGAGGAAAAACAACAGAAAGCCCAGCAAAAATTTAAAACCTCACAAACAATAATGCATTGAATAGGCCAAATGCTTTTTTCCTGTCCTTTTTCTTTCTTTTTTTAAAATATAGGCTACTCTTTTGTAATTTATGCTTCATGCTATATCAATATTCCTGGAGGTATTTAAAAGATGGGTAGATGGTGCTTGAGGACATGGTTTAGTGGTGGACTTGGCAGTGATAGATTAACAGTTGGACTCGATGATCTTAAGGGTCTTTTCCAACCTTAACGATTCTATGATTGAATATTCAAAGTTATCGTTAATGAAAACCTATTCTAAGTGTGGTAAATCCCCTCTGAGCATTATAAATTAAGGTTACAGAAAATAGCAAGATTTTAAAAAAAAACAAACACATAGAAGGGTAAATAAACAAACCCTTTGTTTTAAGAAATATGTCCAGCACTTTTAAACATAAGCAGTATCTTCATTTTGGTTCAAATTGACATAAGTTACCCCACCATCAACCTCAGTCAACAATCATTGGAGTTCTTTTTTTTTATAACCACTTTTTCCTTTAGTTCATTTGGCCATCAACAAATGGATGTGCGCATTAAGAAAGAAAGAGAAAAGCATATTTTGAGATCAAAGTCCAAACTCACCTGGCAAAACTTTAAGGGGAATTTTAAAAGCAGGGACCAAACACTTAAGGGCTTTGAAGTACAGGAGAAACTGAAATAGAAGCACTGCCAAATTGCATTTCATGCTTTTGCTGCTTAATACAGTATATTAATGCCCTCAAGAATACCCCTTTGCCAAGGGAGAACACCTTTGTCATGTAGTGTAGCAGAACTGGTAGGGAACATGCCATAGTTATTTTTGCAGAGTTAACATGTGCAAAACATAGCAAGTATCCAAACTGATAATGCTATATAAACAGTGGCAGAGAGCATTTCCAAACACATGAAAAATATCAAAAGGGCTAAGTTATGCTCCTAGCTTTCTTCCACACTCATCAGGTTTTAATATCTAGGTATACCTAACACCAATATTTGGAAAAATCAGGTTTTCACAACTTCTTTATACCAAAAAAAAGCTTCAGTGTAAAAGCTGGGGGCTATCTACTGTCTTGCACATTGTCTTCACATGAGACATGGTGTGCCCTGTGAATAAACTACCACAATGAGACTTATTGAGCTACTTATAATTTTGCTCCTGGCTTTCTAGAACCAGGATTTCACTACTTCAGTTGCATTTCCACCCCTGTTACTGTCCACCTGTGTAACCTTGGGCAAGGCACTTTTCCTTTCTGACCGTTTCCCTGTTGGATCCCCAGCAGACTTCACTAACTGGATGATAGGGTCTTCAGGACATGTGTTGCCTCTCACTACCTGTTCATCCAGCACTTAATACTATGTGGCTCTCATCACTGTAGTGCCAGGTTTGTAAAGATGCATTGCAAGTAAAATGAAAGGAATCTGACTGCCCAAGAGATAATAAGCATTGGAGGTTCAATCCTAGTGTGTGAATAAATGGCTGTTGATTCTTTTTTCTTTCCAAGACAGACATGACTAAGTGTTACTTCAGATACCAATGGGGTTGGTCAAGCATTCAGCTAACAAAATACTTCAGTGAATCACACTTATTTCAACAAAAAGTGGTGACTACAGCTAGATTTGCTATCATCTGAGCTGTAATTAACCTAAGAATTAAAGCAACAGCATTTTAACATGAGATAATGCAGGCACATAAAAAAGATATTTACAGGAATTTTACAATTGAAAGAGTAGACTTTGAGTTGGCACAAACTGATATACCCTCAATCAAAGTTAACAGAGCCACTTTACTCAAGTGAAGATATAACCTCAAAGGTATATTTTTGCAGCCAGGTCTTTCTAGATTTATTTTTTTTTAAATGGCAGTCCTAGTGCAATTATAAAAGGTCAGCATTGTACTCATTGGTCTTATTTTCCCATGAACCCCTTGGTTTTTTTAGTTCGCCATTTTCTGGGATACATGCACAAGAATGCTGTATGGTCCATGACCTTTTTGTCAGAGGAAAAGTTACCCAGATATAATATGAATAACTTATTATGAAATAACCAACTTCACAGAAAAGGTCAAAATGTGGAATAAATGCAAGTAGGTCTCAGCATGAATAACGGTAAGCTGAATATAGGTCTTTGAATGGCACATTAGTGACATCTCCTGTTAGGGAAAATAGGGCCCTGTGAGAATTACCTTACTTGTGTAGGTCACCTAGATACATTAAAAAGAGACAGTACTGCTTTTTTCTAGTTATGCCCTCCAAATGCTTGGTCCCTGAGGAAAGAGACTAGTCAAATTCCTAGCTCAGCTCTGTAACCTCTTTGAGATTATGATAAACTCAGTGCAGATACCGGAAATATGGATTAAGAACCACCAAAGGTCATTTAGAGTTTTTATGTCTGAAAAGGAAGGGCATAAACATACTATCAAAATTGCATTTACCAGAAACCTGTTTATATCCAAGAATTAAAACTTAATCCACTTCCTTCTTTTTCTTCAGATAAGATTTTTCAGATGAACGAAAGATTTCCTTCGGTGTTCTGCCATTTCCTATTCATTACACTGATAAGAATTCTCATGGCTCTGAGTTGCACAGGGCCAGGAAGGGAATATTGCTCACAACACTTCTTAACTGATGCAGTCAGAGCTTTCCAGGGTGAAGGTAGCTATTCTGGTGACCTACCAGAGGATGAGCTGTCCTTGAATTCTCTGAAATACTTTTGACTTCCTGCCAACATTCATCCTCTGCTCTTCAGTCTTGTAGTTACATCTTCTTGTGCCATTACACAGCAATTCAATGTGTTTCAGGTAATACTGTGATATTCTGAGTCTCGCCATTTTGGAGAAGTGAGCATTTCTTGGCTCTGAGGTTAGGCTCAAATCCCACATGTTTAAAAGGGCTTGATAACCAGACAAAAGGCAGAAATGGCAAAAAGACCCTCCACAGGATAATGAGTATAAGTATGAGCATCTGGAAGCATGAGCTTCCAAGATGCCTATATTAATCCTTCATTTGGTCGCTTATTGGCAGGTTGGTTACTGGAAGGACATGGAGCAGGAAGAAGCAGCAGAAAAGGTCAAAACTGAGGGAAATGAGTCATCCATTCTCCTGACAGGATTAGAAGGAAACACGTTATATCACCTAACGGTGAGGGCGTACAACGCTGCAGGGTATGGACCACCTAGCACTGCTGTGCGTGCAGCAACTAAGAAGTCACGTAAGTGATCTCAGTACCTTTGCTCAAAAGGAGAAGTCAGGGAGCAACCTCTGCCCTCTTGGGTTTTCTTTTAATAAGAGTGTATAATAATCAGGAATCATTTATAGTTTTGATTCATGGCTTTGCTTTGATATTTAGACATGAATTCATATGACTTTGCATTCATAACAAAGGTTATCTTCCTACAAAACAAGGCATTTTTGCAAAGAAGGGACAGAAAAGAATTCAAGTTCATAATCTTTCTGGAGTTTATGGGGTGGGATGAGTACATACACCACAGTCTATTAAATGGCAATCCTCGTGCAAAAAAAATCTTTTAAAATTCCAGCTAGAGTTGGGAGCCTGCTAACACAACCAGTTGTATATGTAATAAAAGATTGAAATACTTTTATTTTGATTTTAAAGAAACTAATGGTAAACTATATTTATGTATATGTTATTTTTTCTCCTCAGCTCCCAGCCAAGCACCAAGCAATATTATGTGGATACAGGATGGCTCTCATGTGTCTCTTGGGTGGGAGCCAGTCAGACCTCTAGCTAATGAATCTGATGTAATGGGATACAAGGTCAGTGCTTCCCCTTCCTTGCTCACCTTTCTCTCTTCCAAATGACTGCTTCTCTTCCCTGTTAGCTTTTTTCCCTTTCTTGTTTTTCTGTGTAAGCAAAGGATGCTATACAGACTGTCTGCAATCAGTTTTCACCATGAAAAGCAATAAATAAAATTGAAAAGAGCAAAATGTCCCAATATTTTCTGTGTTGTGATTTTCAACTACTGATTATAAACTGAGTAAGCTCTATCTGAGGGGATCAGCTCATCATATCTGACCAGCCTGAAATGAAATTCCTACTAACACTTCAATTTAACTGTTTGCAGTAGGATTTAGAGAAATGCAGAAGAATGAGGCATCTTAAAATGACATTAAAATTAATATTTTTATGGAGCAGAAACACAAATACTTAGGTTTGTTTTGTGATCATGTTGGTGATGTTCAACAATCTGTGACGGTAACATCTGGCATTTAAAGTTTTGAAGTTTTAAAGAATAAAAACCAGATTAACTCTTAAATAACAAGCCATAAGAAGCAGTGGAATTCACTGCAATCTTTTAAATCAAAACAGAATGATTTCAATGCTTTTACAGAAGTGTGGCTATTTTTTCTTTTTTAAGCATACATACAATCATTTCTATAGACTACAATCATATTCCCTCTGATGCATCAGGAAATATCACGCGGAAAGTGTAAAACGTTTCAAATAAACCAGAAACTGTTCTAACCTTTATCAGAAGAGCTGAGATTCTGAAAAAGTTCAGTTGACTACTTTGCTTTTTTGCACCTCTCTGACCTTTTCAATTTTGTCTGGGAACAGAAACTTACACAGAAGTAACAAAAAGACAGCTATGTACTCACTTGCTTTCCTCCCACGAGCCATAAGCTTGTATTGAGTTTCACAGGAGATGCAGGGACAGATCTGAGCTATTCTCAGCTGACTTAGCCAGCTAAGGTAAACACACTAAGGACATTATTTAGGGCATTTTCTTTACATTTGAAGTTGGGTTCTTGAGCCAAAAATGTGAATATCTGCATGAATTTGGGGATAAGAATTTTAATCAAATGGAACCCAAAATGCATTTAGAAGAAAGTTTGGAGAAAAAAATTGTGTAACAGCTAAGGCTGGAGCAGGCAAATGCTATATCTTCTCTCTGGATCATAATCAATGTCCTTTCACATTCATTAATTGCTAATATACTTTGCTATTAATGTTTTGGAGCCATTGGGGGTAGGGGAGAGTAAAAGCAGATGACTGTTCAAATGTAATGTCAAGAAAACCTTAATGAAAGCATGATACAGTTAACATTTCAGTGACTTGTTATCTACACAAAATCTCTGGTACATAACTTGAATGACCACTATGACCACTATCTACTTTATTGACCATAGGTATTATTTAGGCAAGAAGGCCAGAGCAACAGTCAAGTTATAGAAACACAGAAAACCTCTGCGGTGGTACTTCTTCCCGATGTTGGTGTCTATATCATAGAGGTCTGCGCAGTCAGTGAAGGAGGGGATGGGACTGCGAGTCCCCAGATCAGAGTTCCATCTTTTTCAGGTAAGGTTACACTTGTATTTGGAAGACTGGTGATTATAGCAGTGCTCATTAACTCTATTATTCTCTACCTGAAAGAAATGTTCTCACAATTCTCTAGCTATTAGATAAAATCGTTAATCAGAGTCTTCAGTTTTATGCTGAAACAAAGGTATCTAGTGCCATTTGAGATGCTCAAGAGTATCTGAGGCATCCATGTGGGGCTGATGAACAAAATAGAGGATTTACAGGAAACCTCTTCCTTTCTAGGATAACACCTGGAAACCTACTTGAGCTGTAGATGTCTACACACACACTAGGTGTCTCAAATAGCATTATAGTCAGCTGAGATGTAATCCATACAGACCGACAGTAGAGCCTAGACAGTAATTCAACTGATCTTCTGAATTTAAATATTCAGACATAGGCACATAAGGACATCTGAGATGTCCTAAGGTATCCCAAACATTTGCACAGAGCTGACAGATATGATGCAGGACTTCGAGGATACACACATCATTCTGGACCACCAGCCAGACGTATACTACCTAACACAGCTAAAATGGCATGCACTTAGGTAGCTAAACCCTGTGTATGTGCCTCCTTTAGAATAAGCCGAATTTCTCTGTAGGTTCCATTGACTCCCTTGAGTAGATATTACTTTATTAAATTATTAAATACTTACAGTATTAATGTATTATCATGAAGTAAATTATGATGTCTAGTTTCTATTTCCTCAGTTACTGCAATATGTTGAAAGAATTTAAAGTATCAATATTATACAGGTAAGAAAGGGACAGAAGGATTAGTGGCAAGAACAACCAGAAAATGACATTGTCTTTTGCCTAAACACAATGAGGCATTTTAATTCTAACTTCCTGCTAACACCTTAAAATTCTACTAAACATTGCTCTTTAGTCCTTAAGGAGTACTGGCCAAAAGGTGTGAGCCTGAAACTTCAATCTAGACCTAAAATTTCAGCTCTAATCTAGTCACAAACTACAGTTCTATCATCAGAATGAAAAAGACACCAACCCCTACTCCATGGAATATTTGTTTCATGTATCTTTTGAGCCATAACTCTAGGTCACAAAACCTTTCATTCCCTCTAACCTGATATTTTTGATTAGACTATACACAGCAGATCAGTTCCACTTAGGAAAACTGTGGTCCAAAGAAACCCAGTCTGTTCCCTTCCCATTCTGTGACCTGTTGCCGCTGCCAGCTCATAGCACATTCCCCCTTAGCACAGCTTTTTAAGGCACTGCTGTGATCTAAAAATATCACTGGGCTACTGAGCAAAAGATCACTTTTTCCTCTGGACAAACATTAAGATCAATGGCTAGCTTTCATTCCTTGTTTCAGGAAGAACATTTGTGATTGTGACTCAGGGCATCTTCTGCATGCTAATTCTTTTTGAGGATTAAGGCATAAAACCACATACCCTTTTGGAATCTCCTGTTCATTTGCAGACTGAATATGAGGATTCAGCATATGGGTTTCTGTAGATATCATCATAAAATCCCCAATTTCCTCATATCTGTGTAGGGATCCTATTTTGAGATTACAGTTCTCACAAGGTAATTCATTGCCCAAAAGTTAGGCTTTGCTGAGTATAATAGAATACAAGTTTTGGGCAAAATCTAGTACCTAAATGTACTGAGAATCGTTTGCATAATTTGTTCCTTAATTACTTTGCTTTTCATTTCAGGAGGGAAAGTAACAAGTGCTCAATCCACCGTACATGTGTTATCCACTTCCTCGTCCTCTGTAACATTGCTTTTGGCACTGATGGTTCCTTCAACCTCATGGTGAAGACTGCAGACTTTGTTGTTGTTGTTGTTTGTTTGCTTTAGCTTGATGACACCAAGGGATGGAGTTTTATGTCTGTGAAGAAACTGGAAACCCAAGCTAATGCTTCAAGACCCATAGAAATGCCTATGGTGCACTTAGAGGAGTGTTGGAGACACGGTCAATAATTCATCAGGTTTTTTTTCACTTCATTTTTTGTAAAAGTCCTCTGGGGAGGGGACATTTCTTGGCCCAAAAATATGCAGATTGTATGTAATAAACTTTTGTAAGGAAACATGATTTCTGTCAAACGTACTTTACTTTTTTAATATGTTCGATTTTTGTGACCCCAGTCATGTATCATTAGGTGTTTAAACAGTGGTGTCTAGTACAGTACATCTGTTTGGTTTGGAAAAAAAATCTTTTTTAAATATAGAACAAAGTTTGAGACAGCTTTGTTAAATACTTTTCTTGCATCCCCTACGGCTGGCTGTTCCAACGGACAAGAGAGAAAAAAATAGTTTAGACACACAGCCCACTGCAAAAGTACAGAGAATTTCTTCTGAAAATGTATGAATATGTATTTAATTAGCAAAAAGAATTGTCAGTACAATACTAGACAGCACACTCAGAAAGTGGCAAAAGGGAGCAGAAAAGAAGCCATTTATTTTATTGCAAGGAAAACGGAAAATTATTAAACACAAACTTAAAAGGAAACAAGTTTGTTTTTCATCAAATACCGCATGATTTAATGTCATAAGAATCAAATATATATTTTCAATAGCAAATAAAAAATCAATTCCTAATGCATATGACAATGAACACTCCACTGGGCATTTAAACATGATATACATTAGGCTGCTAAGTGGACAAATAAAGCAATGCAAGGAGATAAACCTACTTTTTCCAACCACGTCTCAGCTGTAATTTTTTTTCCCTCTGGGTCCGTTTTTTAGTAACATTCTGTGCTTTATATATTTGGTAAGCAAGTTGAAGTATATATGAAAGCATATTAACATTTTTTGGAATGTAATCATTCACATATATACAGACTCCAGTAGGATATATTTTGGAGAATGCTGTGTCTGAAAAAAAATACTTGGATAAGTGCCACTGAGCATCATTCCAGTTATTTAGCTAATTGGCTCTATTTCCATGGCTCACTAGAGATTATTCTTGTAGGGACTGTGTGCTATCACTTTTAATCCCCACTTTTTGCTGCACCAAACAATTTTTCACTCAATAGACAATTTGGACAATTTTTCTAGATTGGAAGGCCTTTCTGCATATTGGCACTTGAATCAAAATGATCCCCACTGTATATGGTGTGCGTGTTTGTACAATTATGTTGTGCACAGTGTTATGAGGGAGGGTGTTTTACTACCTTGTGTCTAGGGATCGTGCCTAGGATGAACATTCCCTTGCCTGGGAAAAATCAAGTCAAAAGAGTTTAACAGGCAAGTGCTAATAGCATAGTTCTTCTAGCTGTTCATCCCTCTAAAAGTTTTGATGTAAATCTATTTTGGTTGATGGGTTCTGGGTCTAAAATGCTATTATTTTGCCAGCTCACTAGCAAAATAATACTTGGCATTTAGCTAGTACGCTCTAACTGTACCCTTTCTTAGCAGCTTTAAAATAGTAGCCAAGAAAGCACACCACAGATCAAGTGCTTGGTAGGTAAAAAGCTGACTGATGACTATAATTTTTTTTTAATATTTTATCAGTAAAATTTTTCAGAGATGGTTTAACTCAACTCTTTATTACCCACTAATACTTTAAATAATTTTCTAAAAAATAGGTTTTAAATTTACTTAGTCGCTATGTTGCTAGGAAAACAAAGGCAGGATAGCTAGCCAAGCATAGACTGTAGATACAGACAGGAGACCTTCTATATCTCTGCTTCTTGAAAAGCATTTGAGATCAAAAAAAGAAAGGCAGAATGTACCTTGCTGATAGTGCAAACTCATAGAAAATAACTACATGCTGTCATTTGTAAAACAGCAGCATTGCTACTGTGCAGAGAACTTGCATTAGCAATCGTTTTTCAAAAGGTTAAAATAAACAAGAATAAAGTGATGAACCAAAAAGCAAAATGGCTATTTTATAAATTAGTTAAGCATAATTTCCTCTATTTTTTATACAGTTGCTTGCCAATGCAGTTTATTTCAGAGTATTCAAAAAGGCTACAGTCACTGCTGGTGGCATTTTGGTCAAACAACTTTCTGAATACAATAAATGGCTATGCTTTATAAGAAGAATGAAAGTCTGATAAGGAGATAGAGCTGCATCTAGTTATATCTCAATCTCTAGTGTCAAGATACAGATAGAAATACTGAACATACCATCAGGTAATGTAGTTGTATTGCAGGGACAAAAAGGGGTATGTTTTATATTCAACATGAACAGAATATGTATTTTGCATCTTAAATATATTAATAAACATGTTTTAAATGTTTAAGTACCTATGTGTTACCTATTTGTTACTTTGTAGAAGAAGTTTCCTTATCATGACATATTATTTTTTAGTTGCAATGGAGAGCTCTTTCCTTTTTCATGTAAAAGATTGTAATAGTGCAGTCTAGCGTCACTGAGGAGACTGTATTTTTGTATAATGCCACAAGACCTGTTTGGAAAAAAAAGAATTAGAAAGAAACTTTGTTTTGCAGACCAAAAGAAAGATACCGTCATGGCCCGTATCAAAATGTTAGATATATTGTATACAGTCTGTATATATGCTATATATAATGGTATATACAACGTGGAAGACACAGTAATATAATAGTTCCTGTGTACTGTTCTTGTAACATTAGATCTTTTTAATAAATACTTCTCTTTTTATTGACTTTTATCTTATCTCCTGTCAGCTCCTGAATTGTATTCATAGAGGACAGGGTACACAAACATTTTGGATTCCAACAACAACCTTTTTATTACATGACTTTCAAGAAGAAAATGATGAATCTGCAATAGTGAATGTGGACAATGCAGCCATTAAAGTCAAATAATTTTTTGGCATCTTTCTGATTTCACATATGTGTTGGATTCCTTGGGTAGATATAATTTTTTAATTAGATAAATGAAAGGTGCAAGAAGGCTGGAACCCTCAACATGAAACTATACCTAACAAAAATTGCAAAATAAGTCTGCAAATTAGCTTCAGAGATAAAAGCTCTGCATTTTAAAAAAAAGAATCATGAGGAGAAGTGCTTTTTAAGGAAGCCGCCAAGGGCAATCCTCTATATACTGAAGTATTATACAGTTTCTGGGACCACTCTGGCATGTATAACATTCTTTCTCGTGTCACCGATACCCCATGGCCATGCAGGCACAAAAGCACAGCGTGGCCATTTCATGTTCAATTGAAAACTTTCGTTGCTTTGCTTTATACTCAAAATACTTTGTGTGATAAATCACAACAAAAAAGCTTTCAAAAATATGCATACGCTTTTGGAGGAAAAAATGTAATAATGGATGACCCAATTATAGCAAATATTTTTCTTTTTTCATAGTTTTATTTGAGTTTTTAATAATCCCCAATCACTTCTTTATGAAATGAATATTTATAGAGGTAAATGACTTTGCAACACAGTACGAAGTCAAAAAGCCCATTTTGGAAATAAAAATTGATTGCCACAGTCACCATTTGAACTGAGACTTCAATTACAAAATGGGTATGGCTTAAATAGCATATTATATCAGGACTTCCATTAAATTAGTTATGAATGTCACAGAAAACTGTAATGACCTGTTTTTGCTGACATGGAGAATGGTGCATATTGAAAATCCATATCCTATCAGAACTTTTACCAAACTGCAACCCATTCTTGCCCTTTTATGGCCATCATCCCAGTTCCCCTGAAGATGAAAGACATTTTCCTTCTTAATTACTTCCTATGCTTTTGAGCAAAACAATGTCAGGGATGAGAAAATGAACAGCATTTTATTACAATAGGTTAGTTGGCTTTAGTCTATTACAAATAGCCTCCCTAAGCATGACTACACACAGGTTGCTTCCAAAAATACTGTTCCTGAGTTTGCTCTAAGACTTTTCTCTCAATTCCAGTAAAGACAGACCCGAGCACTGACTGCCTTTATTGTGGTACATCTTTTTAATACTTTAAACAAGATAATGATCGTGTATGTATATTAAAGACTCACAAGCCTAGAAGAAAAATCTATGGAAAATTGTACACTAGCAATTTCCATATTCACATTACTTATTAGAGGGGTCAGCTGCTCAAGCAGACTGGCACAGATGTTTAGATGTGCAGCTATTCTTCCTTCCTGTGCTCCTTTTCTGCTGTCAGACTATTAACTAAGCACCCCAGCTTGTATAAGAAACCTACCTAGTCATCAGAAGAAACTGATAAAGAAATCTGTGATGCGTCTTGGTTCATCTTTTACTATGATGAAATAGATATGTCTGGCTAGAGAAAAATACCCTCCTTTTTGGTATGTTTCTTTTGGGGTTTTTATTTCACTTTTAAGCTCAAACTCATCAATTCTAAAAAAATATAGAATAAAAACATAAGAGAGTCTTCCTGAAAGATACAGTTATCAAGATGAATAGCAAAGGCAGGAACTATATGTTTTAATCACAAATAAAGGTATTCAGCATATTTTGGTTTTCGTACAGAAAATAAGATGGAAAAATGTATCAATTTCCTTTCAGTAACAGAAAACATGTGAATAAAAAGATGCTGAAAGTATCTGAAACATACTTGGGTCAAAGCTTTAGCAAGTACAATTTTACTCTAAGTGGCATTGCTCTGAGGCCTGGCTGAGCAAGCATTTCCATGTCATAATGACACCATCTCTTATCTTCTACAAAAGGGACTTTTTAAGACAGGATAGTAAAACAAGGTAGTCCTTCTGATATTCTTTTAATACTTCACCATGTGGAGTGTCTGGCTGACTTAGAAAAGAAGCCTCAGTTCAATTGCTTTGTTTTGTATAATTCAGTCCCTTATTTTTGAGTAATATATACATGAAAATCTATCATTATTTTGGAGGGAGTCATTCTAGGTCATGACAGCATTTTATATGAATGTTTGTTCAAATTAAGAAGTTTCACATGTGCTTTAGGTGAAAAAAATTAATGCCCACTCTACTGTGATCATTAATTCATAATACATGGGCTGTCAGATGATCTGTGGAGGTAATGCGTAAGCCGAGTATTAATTCTTTTCTAACATGGAGAAGACTCAAAAGAAAATCGTTGGTGTTTTCTGGCTATACTACATTTATTTTAAGTTCTATTAGGAAAGAAGAAATAATCCAGGGTACACGGAGTGTATCTATCTCCTGCCCCTATTAAAGAGATGAAAAAGTAGCACTTCACCCTGCCCTACAAGTCCCAGACACTTCTTCCTCGCCCCGCCCTGTCCTGTGACAAAGTGCAAAAGGGTACGCATGTGTACGGGGTGGGGAGGAGAGACAAAAGGGGGAGGAAATCCACAGGCACAGTTCCCCATGAGGATGGCCTGGAGTTCACCCAAGCATCTTGACGTAGCAGTGTTTGCCTTCCAACAAGCCATCTGAAAGGGTAAGCCTTTTCCCTTCCAAACATACAGGAGATGAAGCATTTTTTCCCCATCTCAGAATGATTGCACTAGATTAGATATTACTTAAAAAACTAAGCTAGGTTTCCACTGTGTTGGGTTACTATCTGTCCACACTTTTTGACTTTCTCAGGGAATAGAAACTAATCCCACAGCTTTTGAATGGGAAGTGAAAGGAATTTCATCACTACAAATTTCCTCATTAAAAAAAGCATTTGATTACCCAGAGTACCCAGAAAAGAAAATATCAGTCTTTAATGCTCTTCACAAAAGCTTTGGCCTTTAAATGCAGAAGATAAAGTTGGCAGGCTGCCAACTGAAAGTATTATTGCAGCATTAGAAACAGGCTTGCAGTGGCAAAAACTTCATCAGATTTCTAGATCATAAATGGCTTGAATATTGCTAGATCTCTGCAAGTTTGCTTTGCAGAATGGTAAAGTCTTTCCTTTTGGGTAATTTTTTATTAGACTCAAACATTTCTTGGAAGTTTCTAATTTATTAAGAGCTATGACTCTGAAAGTCCTTCAGCTCAAGAAATCTGCAGCACCTTAAACCTTGATGTGACAACATATTGGCAAACATACTCTGTTTGCTCAAGGCATAGCTAGTCCCACAACTCTTCCCTCCACCAAGAAAATATGTATCTTCATGAACTACAGTGTGGTGGTGAGGCATTTCTGTTCTTAAATGGCTGATGAACACTCTCTTACTTCTAG
This sequence comes from Theristicus caerulescens, assembly GCA_020745775.1. Classification (NCBI taxonomy): domain Eukaryota; kingdom Metazoa; phylum Chordata; class Aves; order Pelecaniformes; family Threskiornithidae; genus Theristicus; species Theristicus caerulescens. Next base: position 118,476,318 of record CM036559.1, on the reverse strand, counting down.
TCAAAGAGTACAGCTGTTAAGCTACTGTAAACATCTGAAAAAGGTGAGAAAAATACGGGGGAAAAAAATTCCCCAAAGCGAGTATATCTTCTTGTATAAACTGGCAAACAAGCCAAACCCAAAATGACTCCCATAACCCTCTCCATCCAGATGATGGTGGGGTGGGAGGTCTGTTCCCCTGCACCCCCACTTTAATTTGTTGAATTTCAGTAGAGTAGGATCCATAGATGCTGTAGAGGAGGAATGCCAGCCACGAAAAGGGAGCAACAGGCTGGCTGTCTGTTTTGTGGCTGATGCTGCCAGTTTTACAGAAGTGAGGCGAGAGACATCTGGCCACCTTATATCTCCCTTGGACACCTAAATCTCAAAATTATGATAATACTAAGCCCTTTCAGGTAATTAAATGGCAGGTAATGCTGAAGCACTCCAGAATGACTGCACAAAACAGAGTGAGGGAGGAAAAAGGCAGCAAGTATGTTTCAATGCCAATAAATGTGAGGTGAAGAAAATCTAAACTGTGCTTACCTCATGCTGAGTGTGGAACTGACAGGTGAAACTCAGGAAAAGGCACTTGGAATAATCTCAAAGGGAGTCAGAAACTCATGGCTCATGATATAGCAGCTGCTATAATGCAGTAAAAGTTGGGTATCATCAGGAAGGTTGTTGAGAGCAAGATGAAACAACACTTTTCTGCAAGACAAAACTTTGGTTTTATCACAGTACTGGTACTGTGTGCACTTGAGGTCTCCACAGCTCAAAAAGGACATAACAGAGATAGCACAACTATTTGTTTTTTATACTAGTGCTTTGTCCATTGCACAGGAGGAAAAAATGGGAGAGAAAGTTGGGGTGTGGTAGCTTCTTATGCACTGCCTGCTTGTCTCCAAACTAAGGAGTCCTCGTCCTTTTAGCCTCTCCCCAGGTGGCAGATGTTCTAGATGTTACCCTTGATCATTTTAGTTGTCTTTGCCTGAATGATGCAGGTTATGATTTTAAAACTTAGTTTATACACATACTCACTAATTAACTTGAACAGTAGTTTATAAAACCAGTTTTGACTCTGCCCATGTAATGAACAAAATCCAATCAACCACCCTGTTAGAGTAAATGGAAAATACATGTCTGCAAGAATGATAAATAACTGATTGCCATAGTGATTAGCATAACGTGCCTCCTGGGGAGCTATTTGGCATTCAGTTCTCACTAACACTTTTTAAGGATTGATACAAGTCTTGGTGTGCCTTGCATTGCACTTGCAGCTTATTTAAATAGGAAGACATCTTTCTAGAGCTGATGATTGACATTTTCATTTTAAACTTTTACATTTCTGTTTATGAGAAAATGAATCATATTTTTCAAACTGTTGCGGGTGTTTTCACATAAAACGTATGTTTGGCTCATTTCATTAAAAAAAAACAAATTTCTTTTTAGTGGTCCCAGATGCTCCAAGCATTATAGCTGAGCTAAACTAGCTTCAGAAAAACTGTTGCTGACTCACAGTTAAGCAACTTAGTGACTTTGGAGGCTGTGTGCTCTACTCTGAAATTTTTTAGAGCCATTGTATACTTCAACTAACTGGGCTGTAGAAACATCCAGAAATTAAATACAACAGATGATCCCCTGGATTAAAAAAATGGATGATATCTTGAATACACTTGAGGTAATTTGAAATGCTACTAACAGTACAGAATCTCTACATTTGAAAAATGGGCAATTCAGCTACTCCTTTTAGTTCCTTAACTTCAGTTCCAATTAGGACTGTGCTTTAGTGTATTGGTCCATATTTTTAACATATTAGCTTGTTCAATATCAGACAAAATCCCCTTCAAATACAAAATAAATCTGGGAGGCTTTGCAGGAGGCTGACGTGCCTGTCACAGAATTGACTGAACTGTGGGCAAAGCTCCTCCTGGACTGCAGGATCTTGAGTCACCATCTCAGACTGGGTCAACAGAGCTGCATTGTTTCTTCCATCTTGCATCTGTATAGGTTCACTTCAGCCCAAAAGAGTTGAGTTGCAAATAAATTCTATTTAAATTCTCCAAGTTAATACAAAAATCTTGAATCAACTGATTAGGAAAAACAAGCAACTCATATATTCAACTTACCCTATAAATTTAAAGGAGGCACAGTTTCCAGAGAGGCACAGTGAAAACCAGGAGGGAGGGAAATAACCTCTCCAGCTAGCATAGGTGCAGAAGAGCTAAAAAAAAAAAAAAAAAGTGTTTGAACTGTTCCCTGAGCTCCTAAGGACAAGCACTGAGCTATTATTCCAAGGAAGCATCCTATATAAATAAAAGTATTACATTCAGTGTTTTTGAAAACTGGGCTATCTCTACAGCAGCACCTAAATATAAATGCAAATTGTCAATTCAAGGAACCCAGACAGGAAACTGGGATCTCACTGACCACAAATACGGGGGAAACAAGAGTGAGAAACAAATGCAGGAAAGTATAATAAAAGAAACTTAAAAACTCCCACTCTTCCAAAGCACATAATTTTAAATCTCAGAAACTACATACTACTAGCTGAAAAAAAAAAAAAAGTTCCAGCAAAGAAGGAATTAACTTAAGTTTCCTAGCTATCTGGTGAATTTGAAATGTTTCTTGGCCATTCTTCCATTATTAAATATTAATTGAAGGTACACCAGATTCCTACGGGATCCCGCCCTTGTTGCCTGTACACCTCACTCTAAACTGTTGATCATAAGAAGGAGATGCCAATAAAAGGCTCCCTCTGTTCGTGGCCTCTTGCATGCCTGAAAGGTGAAGACTTCTTCACCCACCAGTCATTCTGAACTGACTGAATACAAAACCCTGACCTTCATTCTGATGCTCAGTAACAGTACTAACCTGAGCAACTGCTGAGGAGCAGCTGCTTCCATTTTAGCTGTATAGCTCCTGCATAGCTTTGGGAATAAAAATGCCCACCCCATCCTAAAGCACACTGTAGACATGGGCTTCAAAGGCTTGTAAATACTGAACCTGTTTGGAAGGGTTCCATTTTCATAACTGAGAATAAATATCTTAGAAGGTTTTTCCTTCATCACAACCCTGGAAAATATCTTCAGATGTGTTGCTTGAACAGGAGCTTCCCTGACTGCCCACTGAATATCTCAGAATGGTCCATGTGCCACCTAAATAGTTTACATTATGCAGACATGCAAAAGAGAGATGTGTTACACTACTCCTCACTTAGCCAACATTTATAAAATTGTCCAAAACAATGAAAAGCTGCCACTAAATTAAAAACCCTCTCTGTATATGCACAAAGGCATTCATTACATTTGAAATGTTAGTATATTTTAAAGAACTGAAACTACAAAAAAATTTGGGCCAGGTTCAAGTTTAAAATTGATTCTACAATTTTACTCATTTCCCTAAATGATACTTTTTCACTTGAATGCTTGTAAGGAACTCAGCAGAAGCAGAGATGGAAAAGACTTAATTATACCTGGATAGCGGAAGAATCCACCAGTGAGATAGTTACCTTAAAGGGAAAAGTCAGTATACTAAGGACAAAGCCATGAAAAAGACTAGATACCAGAACATTCATTCTGACAATGAAATCAACTACTCATAAAATGGTCTTCCAAAGTGGCCTTCCCATACCAGTAAACATTTGAAATTATATTAAAAAGATAAATAAACTGTATTGCAACATCACATAAAGCTGACAGTCCGATGCCCATACAGATATGTATAAAACCCAACAGACTGAAAAGAGAATAGAAGCAAAACTAAGAATTAAAATTCTTAACGTCCAAAGTTCAAAGAAATATAATTTTCCATTGCAAAAAAATGAAGACCACTTCTCTTCAGGCCTTTCAAAACTATTCTATGCAGTTTTCTGAATAATTTGGCATGTTTCATGTCAAGCAAATTTTCCAAAGTGAAGTTACAGAATAGAGTCTAAAATACTTATGGTCTCTTTTGTCCTTAGCTTGTATGAACCTGTAGCTTTTATAGCACTCATCAATGGAAACATTAAGAAGAAATCATTTATTTGCTCTAATACTCAGTAATAACATCAACACGTCTCACACCTTCAGACTGATGCTTCTCTCTGGTACGCAAGTTCAAACGGGGCATATTTGCTACAGTGTTTTTCAGTTAAGATCTGGACATATGTCGTGGTTTAACCCCAGCTAGCAATTAAGCACCACGCAGCCGCTCGCTCACTCCCCCCCAGTGGGATGGGGGAGAGAATCAGAAGGGTAAAAGGGAGAGAACTTGTGGGCTGAGATAAGAACAGTTTAATAATTGAAGTAAAATAAAAGAGAACAGTTTAATAGGTAAAGCAAAAGCTGCGCACGCAAACAAAGCAAAACAAGGAATTAATTCGCTACTTCCCATCGGCAGGCGGGTGTTCGGCCATCCCCAGGAAAGCAGGGCTCCATCACGCGTAACGGTTACTTGGGAAGACAAACGCCATCAGGCCAGATGTCCCCCCCTTCCTTCTTCTTCCCCCAGCTTATATACTGAGCATGACGTCATATGGTATGGAATAACTCTTTGGCCAGTCTGGGTCAGCGCCCCTGGCTGTGCTCCCTCCCAGCTTCTTATGCACCTGGCAGAGCATGGGAAGCTGAAAAGTCCTTGACCAATGTAAGCGCTACTTAGCAACTATTTAGCAGTACTTAGCGTCGACATTGTTCTCATCCTAAACCCAAAACACAGCCCCAGACCGGCTACCAAGAAGAAAATTAACTCTATCCCAGCTGAAACCAGGACAACATATTCTAGCTAAAAGTTTTCCAGTCAGTTTTGTAGTGTCTGTATTTCAGCCCAAGGGTTCCCCCATATATTACAGCAGCAAAGAAGCAGGAGTTTAAAACTTCTTTTTCTCTGATGTAGTGTTTGTATATACAATTTGCCTTCATTGTCAAGCACACATGCAAGCTGTGTACACGTGCCTGATGTACCTAAATAAATATCAGTTGACATTGTCATTAGGTTTTCTTCTCTCTCCTTGAATTCCTTTAAAACAGTATTGCTTAATGCATGATATTACAGTGGCTAATTAAGCAAGAAGTGACTAGGATAGATGGTGACCTTTTCCGAGTGATTTCCATACATAACATGCTGCATGAAATGTGAAACTCCGGCTCCTGAATGAATCCTATCAAAAAGAAAGACTGTTCTCTTTTATACTACCATTCTAGAGTGCTGTGTAAACGACTAGGATCTTTAAGGCAAAATCATAGTGTGTGACATTTCATTTTCATAACCTTTTCATTCCATGAAAGTATGTTTTTAATGGTATAATCCTTGTAAAATATTAATGATTTTGCTGAATGTGACAAAATTTATAAGGCAATATACTCAGCATCATTTATAAGAATACCTATTATAAGTGCACTCCAGGTATAGAGAGACAATTCTACTGGAAAAGTGAAATATTCAGAAGGGTATGTAAAATAAGCTGTGATTTGTGTATCAGTGCATTGTGTTATTAACTTGAAAAATAGTTCTACTTCAAAGGAAATGTCAGTGAGCTCTGTAAAGTTTTCAAGTAAGGCCCAACTCTAAGTAACAATGAACTCATTTTAGGCAGAAATGATTTTTCACGCAGAAGAAAATTTTAAATTATCTGTGTTATACTTAGAGCATCTTTCACACTGACCTTGCAAAGTTCCTATGCATATATCCTATAATTGGGTGCAAAGACTTCTGATGCAGAGGTAACAGCAAACAGGTTTCTAGCATATAAAATCAGTTCAAGAGGAAATTTTCTGGTTTTACATATCAGGGTAAAATTCATTTCCATTAAAAAAAAAAAGATTTCTCTTCTTTCCTAATTATTCAGGCTGTACTGCTTTGTTTTATTGCTGGGAGGTTTAAGAAAGGGAAGGAAGTTATCTGTGATGACGAGAAAAAAAAGACTCTGCTTAAGGCAGAAACCTGGAAATTCAACGCACAGAGATTTATCTCCTGGCCTTTTTGTACCTTTCCACCTGTCCTTTGAACATGTAGCTTTCTGTAACATCAAATTCTGGTGGCACACAGAGAAGGTATGGAGTGTAGAAATTATATTTACTGTATAAAGCACACAAGATTGTAAATTTATGAAAGTTTATGAGAAATTCACGCTGGGATGTCCTTGGTTGGTATAGCTCTCTATTCCTAAATGAGTACCACAGGAAGAACTTATTTCTTCCCCTTAAGTAAAGTGACCAGCTCCATGCTGAGAGAGTCAGATGAGCTTACCTTCAGCTGTTTCCATATATGAGAAGGCAGAACTGTCATAGTAATATTCCCCACAAAAATACACATAAGGGCTGAGGATGGGGAAAGGAAATATTTCCAGGTAGTCACAGCAGAATGCAAAACCACTCCTCCAGAATTCTGTCATGAAAATAAGGGAAAAAATAGCATCTTATCTGGGAACTAGCCAAATGTAATTATAGCATAGTCTGTGTAAAAGACAGGTATTTTAGCTTGTAAGACTCTAAGGTATCAGGATCACAATCTGTTCTTACGAATCCCAGAGACAATATTGACTGATTAAATAATGGTCTACTTAAAAATATACATACTTTTCTGTGTATCACTTTTGCAAAAGAGGAAGTATTTATTTGCAATGCAGTTTGAGAGTTTTAGATTAAAAGTATAATGTACATTATTCATTCCCACAAATATTGCTGAATTATTAATATTCACCTCAGAACCTGATGCTCATTAGATCTTAGATGCCTTGAAATGAGTCATGCCAGTCTCATGCTGTTTAATTTAGATGTGCAGTCAGACATTTTTTCAATTTTTTAATTCCATAGCTTTATGCTTATTTGGATCTTTTATTTCATTTTTGCTGCAATTACTTTTCAAGTAAAAAATATTTTAGTACAAAGACAAGTTTTTTTGAAAACATAACTCTTTAAAACTTACAGTTAAGTCAATTCACAGCTCAAAGTAAACTAGATTCAATAATGATCCTATTTTAAAGTTAAATTGCATTCCAGACACTGATATAATGAAATGAAAAGATGTATTATAGTCCTTAAGATAATCATTGGCAAAATGTAGCAGTTTTAGACCAAGTCAAGGTGAGAGTAGTGACTGAGTGTCCACTTGGGTTAGCAGAAGGAGCTGTGAAGCCAACAACTCAATTCAAATGATTGTTTTTTCAGAGTGTGGAAAGACAACAGGGGACAAATGAAAAGACTCATAGAAGACCTGTTCATTCAACTTAAAATCTTTACAAATTGCAAGAGAATGTTAAGATCATTCTGTCCTTTCACATCAAAGTTATCACTAATGTGGAAAAGAAGCTTGCTCTGTTTCAATTATAATACAAGCAGTAGGTTGCTAAGACCTTTGTGGTCAGTGCTCTTTTTCCAAGAGGTGGCCCGCATTATGTGGTAGAATAGCTTCCTGCATAATTAAACTCTGCCTTGGGAAGATGATTTCTACTTTTCTCTCTGCTATCAGGTATTTCACAGTAGTAAAATAAGTGCTTAGACATATTTTTGTGGTTTGGCTTTGAAGCTATGGAATAGTGATATCAGGGAATAGAGACTTTATCATGAGATGCTTCCCCAGAAAGTAGGATCCTGCCATTTGCCCTGATATGGATGGTAACTGAACTTAGAGACCTTCTGGAAATTTATTCTATTGATTTTCCTTCCCCTCAAACACACATCCTGGTTCTTGTGTTTCCACCAGGTGATCAACCAGCCCTGTGAACTTCTTTATCTTTGGGAAGTTAGCAAATCCAAATCATGAGGAGACCTAATTTTGCAAGGACTTTTTTCCCTTCTGATCATCTAGGCAGAACAGGCTGTCATTTGCTGAAAGAGCCCCTCTGCATAAAGTGTACTATCCATGACACAGTTTTACAAGGGAATTAAGCTATTTTTGCATAACTCTCAACGCTCATAGCTCAGACAGGAAGAGTTAAGTTCTAATGTTAGGCCCTACCAATAATCAACAATCAATTAAATCAAGTATTTGCGATAGCAGGAACTGAAACTGATATCCCAAATAATCTAAGCATTTCAATTCACAGTCATTCCTGCTCCCTGGCAATTAGGTCACCTCTCTTTGACCTAATGAATTTTTTGGTATAGCAACTATAACAGAAGAGCCTGTCCTCATAGTAAGTTATGCCTGAACTAAGGTATTTTTATGACGTAAAAATTGGTTGTAACTTCATTGGCACTTTAGTAGGTTAAGTACAAGGGGACCTGAGAGGAAATGCAATTTGTGATGTTAGATAAAACAGGCAAGAACATGAAAAGATTCAGTGGTTGGAAGCTGAAGTTAAACAAAATCAGATTATGAGCAAGATACAAATTTCTAACATCAAGAATAAACACTAGGACAATTGCTGTCTCAGGGACTCTCCACAAGAGACAATAAGCTTGCTTAGGAGGCTACCAGTAAGTACTCAGGTACAGCCAGAAGTTAAGGTTTCTGTGCAGGAAATTCTGGATCAAATATTATGACCAGTTCTTCTCAGAAAGTTAAGATTAAGTGGCCATGGTATTCTCATCTATTATGACAACCCATAATCTGTGTAAGCCAAGAAAAGTTGCAAAAGCCCTATTTCCATGTGCAGAGCTCTGAAGTGAGAGAGAAGCCCAGCAGGTCTCACCACAGACCTGCCTCACCAGCAGGAACAGCAGAGCAGTACGGCACTAAGCTGAGCTTTTGAAAATACAGCTTCAACAATTTCAGCATTTAAGACTGACTTTCAATGTTTTCCTATACAATTTTACCTTGTAAACACAGTAGAAGTGTTCTAGTTTTTATAAGCCGTATGTTCTAATTATGTGGGGGAATTTCCCAGAATACTAAAGCATATGATATGTCCAAGGTTCACTACTTAAGGGATGAAAAGGAGGTTTCTCACTAATTAGAACAGCAGGGGAATAACAAAAAACTTAGGGCAGAAAGTAAGAGAAAAATAGCCAGGCATTTTACCCTTCAGAAAGGTTTGCTTAAGCATTTTAAGCCATTTCGGTGCTAACAGGTCTCATTTCCCTGATGTAATTAGTAAAGGAAACAACAATTACCTGCAGGTTCATTAAATAAATCAGCACTGTTACTCATTGTGAAGTTAATGATCAGTAGTGCAGATGATTGTTATGGACACAGTACAGTTGTTGGTATTCAGCAGCAACACTTTACTAAAGAGTGTATTACTCTGCTTTTAAATTTTGTCATTCAAATAGATGAATGTTTTCTGCTTTTTCATTTAATAAGTGAAAATTATTCTAACTGGGAGTGAGTTTTGCAGCCTAATTAAGATAAAGCTTTTTCAGAGTATAATAAGTTAACTCTTATGTCTGTTTCTATAAAACAGCTTTTCTTGCATTCATGTCATGTAACTCAGACCCACCAGCAACATAATACCAGTACTTATTGTTGTGAAACTCCCAATTTAATATCACTTAAGGAAATCTGAACCCATCAGAGCATTAGCTTTCTTTGCCAGGAGATAGCCTCTCACACAGCAATTTCCATTCTAAGCTGGCTGGGAGCCTCTGTCTGATCCAGGTCCTGGCTTTGTAATATTCTGCCTAGACTGCAATAAAGCAATATACATAGGCACGAAACCCTCAACCCTTTGGAGAACACATCTGAACTGTTCTTACACTTCTATACTAGGTTTCCCTAGAATCTCAGGTTCACTTTAATGCTTTTGGTCTTTATTTTCAAGATTATTGATCACCTGGGTCCACTGTGTACATGTATATATTTATATTTAAAAAGTCATCCAACACTTTTGAGGAAAAATAGTTCTGAACAGCTGTATTTCTCCAGAGGAAAAAAAAAAAAAACACATAACCCCAAAAAACCTTTCTACCATAAAAGCAGAGCTCGTTGCTCCTGACAGATGTCCTCTGACAATTTTTTGAAACAGGGACTGAAATTCTACAAGGCTAGAGCACAGGCAGCCTCAGCATCTCTGTTCTAATTGCACATTTCTTACCTGCTTTCACAAGAATAAATTCAGAGCAGCTTGGTATATAACAACTTTTATCACTTTAAAGTATCAGCTTACCATATTTTTCCTCTTAAGCCTATTCCCAGGGAATGCAACATACTGGTGTATAATAATTACTGGCATTAGTTTTACAGCACAGTAGTACCGCCATTGTCCTTTCAGCAGTCTTCCAGCTATCCATGAAAGATTCCCCAAGAAGTTCCATCTATAAGCTTTTTCAAGCATTTTGTAGCTTGCAGTATTTTGTAAAAATTGTTTAATATCAAAAAATTAATTAGTGGCAGTTATTGTATTGCATCACGATGTTTTGATCATTTTTTCCCTCCAGTCAGAGTTTACCAGGATTTTCTGACAGAGGAATAAACATGCCAACCATTGCCTTGGCCACATGTAACTAGAACACAGTAACAGAATGACTTTGTGTTGCACTTCCAGGAGGCAGAAAGCCAAGCAGCACCCAGCTGACCAGCAGTCTGGCAGTCAGAAGAAACCTCTCCCCTAAACTGAACTCTTTCATAATTATTTATTTTCATTATGCAAGTGTCAAAGGACAACCAAAAACAAGGTTTCATTTTACAAGGCCTTTGTGCAAACAACAGAGTAAGAGTCACTACATGTCCAAAGAGTTTGAAATCAAATAAGAGCTCACAGTCCCACTTACCATGCTTCAAAAGACGGAGGTATTTTCTTTTGGATCTAGCCTCCACGTAATGCAAATACCATTTTCATGTAAATTAATAGAAAGTGAGGAAAGAGAATGAAGCTAGTGTATATGTGTAATATAAGCAGTTATCTCTAAAGTGAATGGCTTCAGGTATAAGGAGCTGTTTAAAAAACAAACATAACTCACAAATAAATGGGAGAAAAAATTAAATTGGCTTTCAGAATTTTTCTCAGTATACTCAGCTGCAAAGTGGCAGGACATCCCAATCCAAGTAAACAAATTACGCTACACATCAAAATAACAACACATCATTTTAAAACCCACCCTTTATTCAGCAGAAGCCCATTTACCAGATTCATGAAAAGGAATATTTCACAAACACCAGACATTCAACAAATATTAGTTACTCTATTTATTCCCACTGCATTTTAAGGTTATTCAGCTGGCTGTTGCTAAGGGAACAGCCTTCATTTATTTCAAGCATTATCAGAACTAGAATACTGCTCTGCAAGAGATAAGTCTGCAAAAAAGTAACGTTAGATCTAAATAAATGAGCAAAATGTATGTGTACGTGTGAGCATACACAAGCTCAGGGGTGAGGGGTCGGTGGCATTAGTTCAAATGAGTTTAAACATCTTGAGTTTTAAGTACCAAATTTTCTCATCTGTCTCTTACAGAAAATGTATGAGAATATTCTCAAAGAGTTCTCAACCTTTTCTATAAATACCATCAACTGCAAACACTGTTACATGTTAAGCCATTGCTAGGGAATACAGGTTCCTTTTTGTCAAAGAAAGCATTTCAACTGACAAGTTTTGCAAATCATCAGGTGATGATGATGTGGTACGCATTCAAAAGGCAGCCCAGACTGACATGAAAACTAAGCTTTTCAAGGATGAGCTTGCCAGCCATACATCAGTGGGAAAGAGAGTCAAACCTCCACTGTTGTTAAGAAGAAAAGTTATGCCTCAAGACAGAAAACACATTTTAAAGAATGTTCAGACAATGTCCTTTTCTTTCCTCTCCTAGCAGGCTGGGAGTCTTGATGTAAATTAGAAGACTTGAAATCTCTTCTCTGGATCCTTTACATCTTTTCCTTGGGACTTGGCATCCCAACAGGCAGCAAGGATTACCCCTCAGAGTAGCTCCTATAAGCACTTGTTCTGATGAGTAAACTAGGTAAAAGCATGGTTCCTAATGGCTCACAGAAATCACTGTAGAGAATTTCCCTCTTGGAAAAAGTGGCTGCCTGCATCTGCCAGGGAGAATGAGAGCCCAGACAAACCATGTGGATAAACTAAACCCAACAGGGTGAGTGTCCACAGTGCAGTGGTGTCTTCTAGTCATTTTATTTCAGGAAGAGTTGTCACAAGCAAAGATGACATCCATTGCTCTTCTCCCCCCAGTGTACAGCATATAAAAATGCACTGAAGCTGATACAAAGCAGCCTGTACTACCCATTTGCTCTCTAAATCCCTCTGTCCTTTTCTAAGCTCTACAAAGAACAATTTTGCAGCAGGCCGAAGACAACCTACTAGCTAAATGGTGTCGATATACCCAAAGTTAAGCTGTGTTCTTAGAAAGATTTCCTTCAGCTAAAGTACACAAAGCTACGACATTTCTTTCAGACCATGGGCCAAATCCTGAGATCTTTACTCACACCGTGCAAGTTCTCCATTTCTGCTAACTCTACATTGGAGTCCTGTACAGGTTTCTTGGAACAAGAGTTTGAGTAACAATGGAAAATATACAGCATATACAAAAATCCTCCATTATTACTTGTCTTTCTGGAAAAATGTAAGGATGGAAGTTTTGGGATCCAAAATGCACTCGTAAGTACTCTCCAGAAGAAATCTCCTGTCAGGACCAATCTTCCTCTACTCATTTGGGAGTTCGATTTATTCTTCTTATAAGAACAAAATGAAATTACTGTTCTTAAAGTCTTTTCATCATATTTCAGTGCAGTTAGTAATCCTTCCCCTTCACTTTTCATGGGCATGAAAGTCTAAAGAAAAAATAGCCTGCACATCTGTCAGAGCTGGAACTGACAGAAGGGAAAAGGATTGTTTGTAGCATCCCTACACTGTGCTTTGCTTGCACTGTGCAGAATACTCTATCAGACTTTGGAAAATACTTCCAATTTCACTGAAAGATAGGAATGAAATAGCTAGTCCTCAGCTGATATATTGGAAATGGGTTTGCTTAAGTTTTATAAATCCTTTCAGGAATTATAAGACCTCTGCCTCCATACATAAGACATCAGGAGGAGCATTACACAGGTACCTTCATATTTACAGTTTGTTTTGAGATATTTCTATGAAGTAGGTTGGAGTGAGGGAAACCGCAAAAAAAAACCCTCAGTAAAATATCACAAAAATCACAATATGAGGAATAATCTATCTATGCATAAATATATCAAGTTTAAGGATGGGGAAAAAAAAGAATTTCATTAAGTCTGGCATGCGTAAACCAGATCAGCCTGAAGCAATTTCCCTGACATTGTGGCAATTTAACTGTCTTGTACAATACTATTACATTATTCATTAAATGGTAGCATTAAATTAACAATGTGAAGCATCATGGGGCCTTTGCATGCACATGGAATTACTGCATTAGTGACAGCAGAATGAAAGTCTTGAATTCTCTGTGTTTAAATTGAGCTACCTCCTTGCCTTTTATGATTGTGATTTATTGAATGATCACCAATGCACAGAGGCTTTGCTTATATTGCCTTCTGTGCTTCATTAGGAAATCCTCTATAGGCAGGACAGGTTTTATTATCACTGACAAGGAACGTGATAGCACACAGATTGCTAGATAAATTCTGGAGTGTCACAAGCACAGAAGATGCTACACACTTGAACTGCACCACTGAGAGAGCTGGGAGGGGTTGTCCAGCAGGCACCTGTCCCATTACACCACATACTCTGTTTAAGACTGGCCAGCCCGTGGCCTTCTAATCAACAACCACCTAGAATGCAACAGTGGAAAAGAACTGCATTTTTTTCTATTCTATTAGTCATTTCTATTGCTGAAACTTCTAGGAACAAAGTGACAGGGCACAGATCCAATGAAACAAAGCTTTTAAGTGCTTTGCATACTCTGCACAAGGTTGGGATTGGAGAAATGCACAAACGTGAGGACAGTCACAAAGCCTTGAGCATAGTGAAAAATGACTGTTGTGCCTACTGTACTGGTTTGGCCTGGAACAGAGTTAAATTTCTTCATAGCAACTTGTATAGTGCTATGTTTTGGCTTTGTGCTGAAAACTGTTGATAATACAGCGTTGTTTTAGTTATTGCTGAGCAGTGCTTACACCGTGTCCATGCCTTCTCTACTTCTCACACTACCCTGCCAGCAAGTAGGCTGGGGGTGCACAAGGAGTTGGGAGAGGACACAGCTGGGACAGCTGACTGACAACTGACCAAAGGGATGTCCCATACCTGGTCATGGTTTAACCCCAGCTGGCAACTAAGCACCACCCAGCCGCTCGCTCACTCCCCCACCAATGGGATGGGGGAGAGAATCGGAAGAGTAAAAGTGAGAAAACTCGTGGGTTGAGATAAAGACAGTTTAATAGGTAAAGTAAAAGCCGTGCACACAAGCAAAGCAAAACAAGGAATTCATTCACTACTTCCCATCGGCAGGCAGGTGTTCAGCCATCTCCAGGACAGCAGGGTTCCATCACAGGTAACGGTTACTTGGGAAGACAAACGGCATCACTCCAAACGTCCCCCCCTTCCTTCTTTTTCCCCCAGATTTTATTGCTGAGCATGATGTCATATGGTATGGAATATCCCTTTGGTCAGTTGGGGTCAGCTGTCCTGGCTGTGTCCCCTCTCAGCTCCTTGTGCACCCCCAGCCTACTCGCTAGTGGGGTGGGGTGAGAAGCAGAAAAGGCCTGGACTCTATGTAAGCACTGCTCAGCAATAACAACAACATCCCTGTATTATCAGCACTGTTTTCAGCACAAATCCAAAACATAGCCCCATACTAGCTACAGTGAAGAAAATTGACTCTATCCCAGCCAAAACCAGCACAATACCATATGACGTCATGCTCAGCAACAAAAGCTATAGGAAGAAGGAGGAAGGGGGAACATTTGGAGTGATGGTGTTGGTCTTCCCAAGTAACCATTATACATGATATTGAACAGAACCGGCCTCAATACTGAGCCCTGGGGAACACCACTCGTGACCGGCCACCAACTGGATTTGACTTCATTCACCACAACTCTCTGGGCTCGGCCGTCCAGCCAGTTTTCTACCCAGCTCAGAGTGCACTTATCCAAGCTGTGAGCAGCCAGTTTCTCTAGGAGAATGCTGTGGGAGACGGTGTCAAAGGCCTTACTGAAGTCCAGGTAGATGACATCCACAGCCTTTCCCTCATCCACCAAGTGGGTCACCTTGTCACAGAAGGAGATCAGGTTAGTCAAGCAGGACTTGCCTTTCATAAACCCATGCTGGCTGGGCCTGATCCCCTGGTTGTCCTGCACGTGCTGTATGATGGCACTCAGGATGATCTGCTCCATGACCTTCCCCAGCACTGAGGTCAGGCTGACAGGCCTGTAATTTCCTGGATCCTCCTTCCAACCCTTCTTGTAGAGGGGCGTCACATTAGCTAACTTCCAGTCAGCTGGGACCTCCCCGGTTGACCAGGACTGCTGGGAAATGATGGAAAGTGGCTTGGCAAGCTCCTCCACCAGCTCCCTCAGTATCCTCGGGTGGATCCCATATGGTCCCATAGACTTGTGGGCATGCAGGTGGAGGAGCAGGTCGCTAACTGTTACCTCTTGGATTATTAGGGCTTTATTCTGCTTCCCATCTCCATCTCCCAGCTCAGGGGGCTGAATACCCTGAGGATAACCAGTCTGACTATTAAAGACTGAGGCAAAGAAGGCATTAAGTACCTCAGCCTTCTCCTCATCCTTTGTGGCGATGTTTCCCCCTGCATCCAATAAAGGAGGGAGATTCTCCTTGGCCCTCCTTTTGTCACTGATACATTTGTAAAAACATTTTTTGTTATGTGTAACTGCAGTGGCCAGTTTAAGTTCTAGCTGGGCTTTTGCCTTTCTCATTTTCTCCTTGCATAACCTCACAACATCCTTATAGTCCTCCTGAGTTGCCTGCCCCTTCTTCCAAAGATGGTAAACTCTCTTTTTTTTCCTGAGTTCTAGCTGAAGCTCTCTGTTCAGCCAGGCCAGTCTTCTTCCCCGCCTGCTCATCTTTTGGCACATGGGGACAGCCTGCTCCTGCACATTTAAGACTTCCTTCTTGAAAAACATCCAGCCTTCCTGAACTCCTTTGCCCCTCAGGACTGCCTCCCAAGGGACTCTGTCAGCCAGACTCCTAAACAGCCCAAAGTCTGCCTTTCTAAAGTCCAGGGTAGTGGTTTTGCTGACCCCCCTCCTTACTTCTCCCAGAATTAAAAACTCTATCATTTCATGGTCACTGTGCCCAAGACAGCCTCTGACCACCACATCACCCACCAGGCCTTCTCTGTTCGTGAACAGCAGGTCCAGCAGGGCACCTCCCCTGGTTGGCTCGCTTACCAGCTGCATCAGGAAGTTATCTTCCACGCAGTCCAGGAACCTCCTAGACTGCTTTCTCTCTGCTGTGTTGTATTTCCAGCAGAGATGGATGCCAGAGGCTTTAATTTTACTGGAGTTAAAATCACATACCAGGAGCCACTTTCAAGACATGACATTTTTAATGAATCCTATGCACCCCATTAGTGACACTGCATACTCTAAACTGCTACCTGTTGACATAATTTCTCATATTTATACCTATAAAAATGCAATTTTGCTTTTAGAGTAGTATTGCAGAGGACAAAAGATTAAGCATATTGCTTCTACACGTAGACTGTAGATATTTATAAATAATCATTTGAAAATATGAAAATATTACAGACAAATAAATACTAATAAGGAGGTCTTAAATGTTTAATTATTGATAATTTAAAATGTTAAAAATTTGATCATTTTAAACAACCATTGAAATGTTCCTATTTTGGAGGCATTACTGCACCTATCTTTAGATGTGAAAAATTCTAGCAGTCTACTCAAGAAGGATTAGAGACAAAATCTGCCTATGTATTTGAATTTATGCATTTCCACCCTTCATCATAGAAAATCTGTTTCCTTACAAAATGACAGCAACAAAATAGTCCCTAGAGTTAAGGTTAGAACGGTCACGAAGTAATTATTGACCAAGTGGTCTCTTCTCTAGAAAAATAATTTAAAATGTATATAAAGCTAAATTAACGAGATTCCACCTGGAAGATAGTCATATATATTTAATTAATGGTGAGGTATCATTTTGCTTAATGTTTCTTTATCTGTGGCTAACTGTAATAAAATAGTTGCTTGTGAGTCACCATGCATCCAATAAAACTCTGTAGTAATTGTATAGCTGAGAGTTTTCCATTGCTATGTCTGATTCCACTTTTACATTACATTATCATTCCTGTCTAAACTGCAGTCAAGTGCTATTACTCAGCTCAAACTAAAAAGTCTGCAATCTTATGTTTTGCTCAATGGATACCCCAGCTGTGGCTTCCTGTAGGGAGTTCAGCAAAGAAAGTTGAGTCTGTAGAATAAAAATTCAAGGGAAGAATTGGAAAATGCCAATATACTATAACTCTCTTTCACAGCATTAAGCCCTGGCTCGGGAAATACATTGTTCTTGTCATCAACAATAACCTGTGGTCTATTTGTGTTCAACTTTTTCTATACACTGTAAATGGCCTTGGTGTCAGAAATTAATTAGGTCTACTGTCCAAGCAGACAATCATCTTCAATCACCCATACAAGACAAATATGTCCCCTGCAGTAGTAAAGAGCGAACAAACTAGGAAGAAAAAAACCAAAATAATTACAACTATAGACTAACCCTTTCTCACAGGAGCCAGAACTAAAAACTTATTATGTCAAATATGGTCGTAAAAATGCAAGATGGACTTGCATTTTACAGTGTTGATGTTTCTGATGTCAATGAGATGCAGTCCCTGGACAGTACTTCTGTAAAAAGACAAGTTAGTAGCATTCACATGATATACTGTATTATGTGTTGTTCTTGTATAAACATTTGTACTGTACAATTTAATCCATTGGTCTTCTAATTCCATTTAAATTGCTCAAATTAATATAATTTTGCTTAATCCAGAGCTTACAGGACAGAACTGTTTAAAAATGTAAAATATTTAAAAAATATGAAAATACGATTTATGACATTTTATAATACAGCAAAAGCTGTGGAGCACCATTCTTACAGGTGTATGTGGGTTCCCAAGATGCATCTTTTCATCCATACAAATAAAAAAATGGCAAATCAAAAAATTCATTCATAAAGTTAATTTTCTGCTACTTAGAAATTATGAACTGAGCAAATCAGTGGCATTAAAATAGAATTAAAATAGAAGTTTTGTATCATTTCCAGAGCTAATGTAGAAAGTGGAGATTTCCTTATTATTCAAATTAACTTCTGTGTTAATCTCTCTGGCATGACTGCCATCGTGCTTCGCTTGTATCGATGTTCTTTGAGAGGTAGATCTTTGCCCACTATTAAAAAGACTGGAAACACCCAGTTCTTCAGGCAGATGAATAAGCATCAGATCTTGATGTCTGCTTGGCTAGACCCAATTACAGTTCTATTTTTCACACTCTGGATTCTATTTACAACACTGTAATTTAAATAATTAATATCAAAACTGTTTTACTGTTATTATTTAGAATTGACAATTCATGTGCTCTGAGGCTTCCTTTGGGATTAGAGTCTTATTCTGCTTCATAGCATCAAAGCAGAGATAACGGCATATCTTCCAATCCAGACTGTCTATATCTCATGCATAATATGTGCACTATAACCCATAGCAATTAGCCACCAGCATGACAACCCAGACCACCTTATTTAGGAGTCTAAGGGTCTATCTACGTTAGCATTTTAATCTGGATTGGGAGTGCACTTCTGAAGTGAATCTCCTGATCATGCTAATTTAATGCTCTTCAGCTCTCACCCCAGATCAGTCTCAAAGCTCACAAATTAAGCTCCCTTCAGATGTAACTAAAGCAGAATTTGCACTCCAGGACTGACTCAAATATGCTCCTATAGGCCATGTGGCCAGACTAGAGCTAGTCCAAAGAAAAAAATGTATAACCTAATTTTCTACAGACTAATCTTTGCCCTGTGAGCTCATCCAGCAGAATCAACTTTCCCTTTGCCTGCTTTTTCATCAGGCTTCCAGGACTCTCACTCCTGGTTATGTGGCTATTTCAGGAGGCACAAAGAACTATTATTTACTACATCCCATTGAATTAGAGTCAGGTTCTTCTCTATTTAGGATGAACCGAAGCCCTTCCCTTTTCCAAGCAAGCATGATCAGTGTCCATTGGTATAATTTTCAACTACAGTCTGACACCTTTTCAGGTTTTTATGGGGTTCAGGTAGACTGTAATATTGTTCTCACAATTCAAGACAAAGGACTAGAGCTGGTCCACAGTACAAAGGTCTGGAAAACGGTCAATACAGAAATATGATGAAATGTAGCGTGTTTTGTTTGCAAGGCTGCGGGGGCAATAGTTGGTCCATGCTGTATAAGTACTAGCTGCTGTTTTGAAGAGGTATTTAAGTGGATATGTAGGGGAAAACATGGAAAACAGATATGTCACTAGGCTATTACTGTACTCTTAATTAAAAATAGATCTAATTCCCACACATATGAGCAACATCTACAATTACCTATAATCACCTTTCAATTAATCTTTCCAAGACCAGGAATACAGATCTAAAATTCAGCTGGCTCTGTGTTATTCTGATAATCCTCTGCTGTATTTTCCTGGTTTCTATGATAATATTTTGTTGTTTAATTTCGTAGAAAACAACATGAAGCCAACTGCTGTCAGTGTAAAGAGCATTAAACATTCAGCTTCATTATTGTGCTTTGTGATGATACATTTCCAAACCCCATATAATAGCTCCATGGAAATAATGCCTTATCAGATGTAGCAAATGCCACAGGGACTCGAGCTGACGAGTACAAAGATACTGAGAGAGAGAAAAGAAACCAAGCCTCTCTGGGGAGTGGAAAAAGATGAAAAAAGAGCTGAAACAGTAAGTCCTAAAATAAAGTCAAAAGGGCATGCAGAAGCATCCAGAGGGACTAGCTAGCACACAGGAGTGTGAAATGAAAGAAATTGACTTCGCAGGCTCTGGAAGAAAGATTAAAAAAAAAGCATCTGCCATGTAGACATGCATCCAGGGTACAGCCTTATACAGCTGAAACACTGAAGAATTGAAACAGATCAGCTAGACAAAGATAAATATGTGACAGTGAAAAGAGACTCTCATACACACACATATACACACACATACTCTCTAAAGAGCAAAAAGCTATTGTTTCATATTTAAAGCCAGGATGTCCTTATAATACACTGATGCTTGCGAAGTCCTGATGTGTGTCCTCTGAAAGTGTGATCCTCATGGGTTACCACCATCTCACAGATGAGTTGGCTTTTTTATTCTAATATTTGAACCTGTCATTTTTGAACTGAAGGTCTAGGTTCAGTTCTAATTAATAACTATCACATGAATACTTCAGCTATTCATGGGTATAATAATTGAATCTTTAACCTTAGTTCTACATCACAAATTTAATCAGTTGTTGTCCAAGGCCATTATATGCAGCAATGTTTTTCATAAGGTTTTTAACACAGCATTTACACAATCATTACCCGTTCTCCAACACGCAACACCACGTACATGGTAAAAAAAAAAAAAAGAAAAAGAAAAGGGCAAGCATAGGAGAGGAAATCAGACAGTGGAAATCAGAACAAAAGTCTCTGTCACACTTAACAAAGTACCCAATGTAATTATGCTTAAAGCAGAAATTAAGAATTACCAGTCAACCACACCATACCCAAAACTTCATGTAAATCTCAGGCCCAGAACAAGCAAATATGAGGAAACATTTAAGAAACATGCTGTTTTATACGGCATATTATACTGCACAGAATTGTAAGTACATGAACTCATGTCTTTATCTCCAGTAGGGGCAAAATATAGACGTGAACAGAGATTAAATGATTTTATACTCGTGATTCTATGTATAATTGTAGCATATTATCATAGCTCCTGCTGGAGTCTGGAAAGAGACATAACACAGAGAAACTTTAGACCCATCACATTTATGCTCAACTCCCCGTGTTGTGTGAGCATAGAACTTCAATCTGTTCTTGCTCAGGAAACCTTTTGTAATTGTGGCAGATAAGATGATCACACATCCAGTATTTTTTTCTAATTTTCTCAGACTGCTGGAAAAGATGAGTAAAACTCATCAGTCTGCGTTTGACTTCATCTGCTAATGGTAATCCCAGCATGTGCTGTCTGCCCTAGACACTCAAGTTGTCAGAGAAGTCTACCAGGGATTTTATCCTTTCCCTGTCTCTCTCACATAACCTGGATCAAGAAAAGCAACTTCTTGTTTACCTTTAACATCAGACAAAGGCCTGATTTTTGGTCATATCATCAGGGCAAACCTAAAGGCAGCAAGTGTAACACTACACTGTAAGTGAGATACTTAGCAACACTGTTCCAGAGAAAATCCTTTAAAAAAATTATCTTAATGAGGACTTGGTGTGACAGATTCTCTAATGAATGGATACTGCATCCTGGGTGAGTGTATCAGTACAGGCAGGGTGGAGTTCACTGGACCATAACCCCAAAACAGCTAGTTAAGATTAACTATTTTCCTGTTTCTTTCAGATTTGAGTTTCTTACTGTATTGTTCTGTGTTCTCTTCTGGAAAGTATTGTGTGCTCAACATCCTAGAACAATATAAACTACTACCAGACACAATTAATAATTCAATAATGAAAAAAAAATTTTTACAAAGAGAGAGAGGGACACATGCATGCGTAGCTGTGGGACAGAAATGGAAGACATAAATGGAGGACACAATAACGTCACTGTGAAGAGTGAAAGAGGTAATTGAACCTAAAGGAGACTGGAGAAGAAACATTGATTTGGTTATACTGAGAAATTATTGTGGTTGTACGAGGACATTACCATGACATCAGCTATGCTGGAAACTTACAGGACATTAGCCACTGAGTGAGAATTACTCATATCAGCTTTGTTGCCTAATATTAGCTGCCAGATAGCTTGTGCATAAATAAAAGGGACTTAAGTTACCATAGGTCATATGGTTCTATGTGACAAAACCATGCACAACAGGAGTCAATGTCTAATAGCTGTATCCACTCAATAGCTTATCTTACAGTAGCTTGTTTCTGTAGTCAGAATTTCAGAGGTTGCAGTCTATTTTAATTATTAGTGCCAGGACAATATGCACACACCTGGCAGGTTAGAAAGCTCACAATAATGTGACATGAGCATCCATCTCAAATAGGCATTCCCAGATTGATTTGAATCATCAGTGAAAATAAATACAGTACCTCTCATTCATCCGAGTACCTCTTCTCTCCCTGTTTTTCCCCATGCATAAGCATATAGGCACTACAACATGTGAGAAATATATCACCCACTAAGTCAAGCCCAGCAACAAATATAGTGACGATATCACCCCAATATAATTTTAATCCTTTTCTTTATAATGTATATATGTCCCTTAAAAACATTTTCTGAATATTTCTCCCCCACCTAACATTTGTGCACTTGTGAAATGAAACAAGGTTTCCCTGACCATTCATGATTATCATTAGAAAATTAAATAAAAATGTATATTCCCATAACTTGTAAATGGTCAATTGATAACACTTTACATCAGGATAGCAATTTCCTATTTCTCACTCATAACCAGGCCAATCACTTTCACAAACTGAACAGTGGATCTATAAAATCACCTTCTATGTTTCACAGCGTTTGCTCTAAGTAACTAGCAGTTAAAGTTATGGACAGAGAAATAATTTGGACAAGTCAGACTCAAAAAAACTGGCAAATAGCCATTAAAGATATTAGCAATCATAAAACATTTCACAAAATAAAATGTCAAGGGTTTAATGGAGGTTAAAAATTGGGAGCTTTATCATAAAAATATTTATGATTTGATTCTCATCTTCTGTATCTTAGTTTCTCACCTGATGAAATTGTATGAAAGTGAGTGCTGGTTTACGTGGCAAGGTTTTGGTAGCAGTGGGGCTGCAGGGGTCACTTCTGTGAGAATACACCAGGGGCTGCCCACATGTCTGACAGAGCCAGTTCCAGCCAGCTCCAAGATGGACTCACCATTGCCCAAATCTGAGCCCGTCAGCAATGCTGGTGGTGCCTCTGTGATAACATATTTAAGAAAAGGTAAAAAAATTATGTGCAGCAGCTGTGAGAGAGGGGTGAGAATAAGTGAGAGAAACAGCCCTGCAGACACCAAGGTCAGTGGAGAAGGAGGGGGAGGAGGTGCTCCAGGCACCAGAGCAGAGATTCCCCTGCAGCCCATGGTGAAGACCATGGTGAGGCAGGCTGTCCCCCTGCAGCCCATGGAGGTCCACGATGGAGCAGATATCCACCCTGCAGACCATGCAGGACCCCATGCCGGAGCAGGTGGAGATGCCCTGAAGGAAGCCGTAGCCCATGGAGAGCCCACACTGGGGGCAGTTTTTCTGGCAGGAGCTGTGGTCCACAGAGAGGAGTCCACACAGGAGCAGTCTGTTCCTGAAGGACTGCACCCTGTGAAAAGGACCCATGCTGGAGAAGTTCTTGAAGAACTGCAGTCCGTGGGAAGGACCCACGCTGGTGAAGTTTGGGAAGGACTGTATCCTGTTGTAGGGACCCTACACTGGAGCAGGGGAAGAGCATGACGCAAGGAGTGGCAGAGATGAAGCTTTATGAACTGACCACAACTCCCAACCCCCATCACGCTGTGCTGCCTGGGAGGAGGAGGTAGAAGAGGCTGGAGTGAAGTTGAGCCGGGAAGAAGTAGCTGGGTGGGGGGAAGGTACTTTTAATTTTGTTTTATTTCTCACTATCCTACTCTGCTATTAATTGACAATAAGTTAAATTAATTTCCCCAAACCCAAGTGTGTTTTGCCCATGATTGTAATTGGTAAGTGATCTCCCTGTCCTTATCTCAGCCCCTCAGCTTTTCCGTCGTATTTTCTGCTCCTGTGCTATTGAGGAGAGGGAGTGATAGAGCAGCTTGGTGGGCACCTACCTAGCGGCCAGCCAAGATCAACCTACCACAGTGCTGTTATACCAGTACAAAACTGGTGCAAGTGAAAAAAATAAAATTGCATTTTTCATTGAAAATCAAACATTTAAAGTTAGGTATAGCTCAGGTTTTGACATAAACATTCTATGATTAGGGCTCCAGAGTTTTACAAGTTCTAAAACTCTGCTAACAAGGCACACACTGCAAAGCACCTTAGTATCACTGAGGTTGAATGTTTTCCCTCAATTTTCTTATATATGCTCAATCAGGATACAGAAGCGTTCTTATTCTGAACAATCTCTAGAGGAACCTGTACAGAATGATTATGTTCCAAAGTTAAATATATACAGCTAAACACATAAAGTAGATGCCGTGAATCCATCTGTGTTATTGGAGTGACTCCGCTCTTCAGAAGAGGCAAAGACTCATTACATCCCA
Organism: Theristicus caerulescens; assembly: GCA_020745775.1. Taxonomy (NCBI): domain Eukaryota; kingdom Metazoa; phylum Chordata; class Aves; order Pelecaniformes; family Threskiornithidae; genus Theristicus; species Theristicus caerulescens. The sequence goes on along the minus strand of CM036559.1, from coordinate 118,452,106 downwards.
GGCAAACTGCATGGGGGAGTGGAGTTCTGTGGCTTCAGGACCAGAATACTGCCAGGGAGGGAAAAAGGATGATTTTTTTTTTCCATTAACTGCAGCAAATTCACTAATGAAGATTAGAATTTTCATCATTTTCCCCCAAAGAATATTAGCATCGCGGCTAATAAGAGCCTAATTTGTTGCTTCTGAAAGGAAAGCACCTGAACCACAATTTTGCTATGTTGTGAGTGACTGCAATAGCCACAGAGCACTGGCTCCCGCAGTAGATGGGAATGACTGATGACAGCACTGCAGGAGGTGCTTAAAACTAAAATAGGGAAGGGCTCGTCATACCCTTGCCCTCAGCTTTCTTTTTATTAAATTTGGTTAGATTAGGCTCCATCCCACCTATTAAACTGATTTAAAGTAGTTCCCTTAATCTCTTCTGCACCTGACTTTAACCTCATTTTTCCTATTTTCTATAGAAAGCCCATTTACATATTATAAATAAGTGCTGTCTGCTGATAGTTACATGCCTCTGAATGGAGAACTGAAAAGCTGAAGTCCTTTGAAATGTAAATCCTGGGAAACTGTCAGTGAGGCTGATGCCCTAATTCCAGTCACGTTTTGTAGCATTGTAGCTTTGCTAATACTCACCTGCTTCCATCTGTGAGGTCCCGCTCATGTCTGGTCAACTTAGAATACTTTATTAATCAACCTTTCCTCTCTCTTTACCCTCATACTGGTATGTATGTCTTTGTATTGCTTACATGTTGGATGAAAAATAATTGCCATTCATTTTAAAGTATTTCTAACAAGAGTTACACTTTATGGCCCGAAACAGCTGATGGGCATTCAGAAAGTAGAAAGAAATATACCACATTCGCAATATACCACACTCACACTGTATGAAGATTTCTCAGGGCTACTTTCAGACAAGAAAGAAGACTTTCTGCGTAAAACCAGGGAAAGCCAGTGAGAGATAAGTACTTCACACCTGCTGTGTCCCTCTGAACAATTTTGAGAATTTCCCACAAAGCTAAATTCGGCCTTGATGAAAATGCCTGGAGCTCTGTCTACTTTAGTCTGTTAACACTAAGGTGAATTTGTTTCAGTGTTTTGAAACTAAACACACAAAAATCAGTTTCTTCATGTTTAAAATAATACTGTAGTTTTTAGACAGCAACCTGTGTGAAGGTGCAGCAAACCTCTGTCGCCTCAGGGGCTGGAAGAGATTACATTTCAGTGAAGCACACTTTTTCTTCAAACTTGTTTGCAAAAGAGGAAAAAGTGATCTCTGGTATTCTCCACAGGCACTGGTGCCTTCAAGCTCCTCTGCCTCTTGACACATAAAAGGAACAGCCTCTCTACTCCACTGAACAGGGTGTGAAGACTGTAACAGGTTTTTCCGTGAGACCTCCATCCGTATTCTCCACTTCACAAAAATATGCAAGTACAAATAAAACCTTTCATGTACCACATCCAGATATATATCCAGGCAGGCATCTCAGTCTCAGTGATATACATTGATATACATTTGCATCAACTGCAAAACAACTTTTGCAGAAGAAAAATCACTGCCAGAAAAGCACTGTCTTCTAGAAGAAGCTATTTTCCAAGAACCACACAGACAAATATAGGGGGAATCAGCCCACAGATTTCCAAATAAAATGCAATACTCAGCTCTCATAACTCTGACATCCTCACAGATATGCAGACTGCACTTCGCAATGAAATATCACCATCTGTGTGGGCATTACCCAACTACCTCGTTTTGCAAAAGTTAAAACTCAAGAGGAAAATTTTTATTCTTTTCCTATTGCATCAGGATATAATGAAATGATGAGGTAAGATGGTTGTTTTCTGCAGAGAGCTAGTTGTTTTCTGTTAAGTTCTAGGGAGCACAGAGCCTTTTCCATGATGCTGTGAAAGGCACAGGTGCGCACAAAGGAATGTGCACGCTGGCAGGCCCTGCATTTTTTATTGGGGTAGAGGGAGAAATGTAAGTACAGAAGGAATAATGAAGTATGCCTTCCAGCTATGCACACTATACTTCTTGTACAAAATTCTCTTGCTGTTGGAATTAAAAATGAGAAAGTAATATTTTCTCTTCCTGACCGTGATAAAATCTTTGTATACCAGAGAACAACCTTTAGACTGAACATGTCACTCCCAGGCTTTTCCAGATGAAATGAAAGCACATGATATGAACATGTGGTCAGGGCTTACATTAGTTTAACATTCACAAACAAGTTGGGTTTACTAGGATTCCAGCTACTACTAGGTCAGTTCACTGCATTCCTGAGAATTCTCAGTATTTGGGTATATCTTGTAAGACTCCACAAACTGCACTGAGTCATCTGCCACATGACAGAAAGCATCCCAGAATAGGAAAAACATATTAATGTGGTATTTTCCAAAATAACTTTCTATTAAAATAGAAATATCACAGCATAAGTTTAGTGCAATTAAATGTTGTTACGTAAGCAAGAAACTCCTTAGCAATAGCTGGATTGTAAGCTAAACTTGTGTCTTTCAATAGCAGAGCAGTCAAAGCTTTAATACATATTGAATATAAACTTAAACTAATTTATACTATTGCATGCCCTGGAATACAATCTATACTTCCATCAGAAAAGTAATCATAGACCTCAAACTTGAACAATCCAACAATATTAACAAATACACTCCCACTATAAAGATCTGAAGTTTTTATGGGAAGACCTATAAGGAATAAATGGCAAAACATCTTTTTTACTTTCTCTTTGCCTACTAGAGTTAAAAAGAAAGGTTAAGTCATGTAAATGCAAGAATAAGACAGAAGTTGCTATTCCTGAATTTTTAAGTATAAATGACTCCAAAGTAACAATAATTAAACAGCACATTTGGAGATGATCAAGTTACAGGCACTTACTTAAATGGAGACTTATTAAATGTCTGCATGGTACCAGGCTTCCTTTCTTATGAGTCAAAAATACACAGATTTAAACAAAATGTTTTGTTCACAAATATACTGAAAATTAAGCCTTCTGAATTCTCAATTGACAGTTAATCACAGCAAATGAGAATTAGAGACCTGGAAAAATCACAGGCATGGAGACTATGGATAAGGAGACCCCAGAATTAACTTTGCCATATAATGTCTTGGCATACAATGACCCATGTTGCTGCTGAATAACAAGTCTTAGTATTGTTAACTTGCAGGCTGTACATGTGAAATATGTGATAACACTTCCTTTACATTAAAAAATGATGGCATGGTGTGAGAAATTCTGTTGTGAAAAAGATATGAAAACATATAGTTTTCAGGCAGCAGGATTACATCTACCACAGCGTACGACTATATATGGCATGCTTAAGTGTATCAGCAGCTCCTCAAATCTGTTTGTGTGATAATCATGTTTTTGAAGTTAACTTTGTGTTTTCAACAGAGGTTTGTTTTCCTAATCCAGAGCCTTGACAAAGGAACTGAGGCCCACCCAAGAGGTTTGATGCTATGAGACAGCCAATAGGTCAATGCAGACTTTCACCAATTTTTTCAATATATGAGAGAAAATCAGTGAAGTATGTTGATCTGCAGGTCATCCAAACATCCGCTCTACCATCAAAACAAGCAAATTTCACAATCTGGCTACATATTATGATAGCTCAGAGAGATTCCTCTGTATAGCAAGAGGGCTTTTTGTACTCCTGTCAATGTGGTTATTCATCTTTCTGAACAATCTCCTTGTTCTAGGTAAATTACCCTGATTAATTAGGAGCGACATCAGATGTCTTTCTCCCTGTGAATCTAGCTTCAGATGAGGACACAAAAGCAAGCATATTATAACTGTTTGATGTAGACCTGCCTATAAGCCTACATCTGCCAGCGCGTAATCTGCTGCAGTTTGGCCTATCAGATAACCCTTTCAGAAAGCCAGTTCATTTTATATTTTATTGCTTGAAAGTTATGGATCAGTCATACTGTAAAAAAATTAGAGCATCCAGAATGTACTTGGAGAGAGATTTAAAGATAATTTGTCTATGCTTGATTTTGGAGGCACTGGAAAAAGAAAATTAATACATTTATCTTGGTTTCATTGCCCAGAAATAAGAGGGTGTAGTAGCTCATTATTTGCAATGTTTTTAAAGTTCATTGTAAGTGTAGCTATATTACTGCATGAAATCTAAGATATCATTAGTTTTTTCACTATCTATAAATAATTGTTGTACTGTGAGCCTAATTGTCAAGCTAGGGTGGTTTAATTACAGTGCTTAGTAGACCTTAGTACTCATACTGGAAACATTAATATTTTAGCATCCCAAACACAAAAGTGCTCCTGGAGCACCAAATTTATGCCTGTTACATCTCCACTGAAGTCAGTGCATGAGATGGCTTCCTGCCAGGAATCCTACAGGACTGCTTCACAGATAAATCAGGCCTTAATGGTTTGTGGTCACTGATCATGTCACTTTTACTCTTCCACAACACCAAACTGATGGTTTTTCTCATGGCATTTGAGGCAAGGATCTCATGCTCTGACTGGCAAGCTCTAGCAGACTTCAGCAGGTGAAGCTGGTTTGTGTTCAGATACTAAGATCGTGAACTGGAAAAGCTGAATCTATTCAGTTTGCTGCCCTGCTGTGTAGATAGTCTCCTCTGGAAGAAAAGCAAGCTGGACAACTGTAGTGATAAAATCCTAAATCACCACACCTATATCTGTTCAAGATCAATTATCAGAGAACACATTACTGCCTTGAAAAGATGTTGCTGAGACACAGTTGTCACAATGTTCATACAAGCAAGATCTGTGAGATTATAGAGAATTAAGACTATGTCTTAATAAATTATTCCATTTTTGCACTGAGGCAGCAGCTCTTTCTGTCATAGCTCTGGTTTTGTATCCATTGGATGTTTAAGAAATTACTGTTTTCTCTTTTATACAGGTATATCACAGTAAACAACTGCTTAGTTTGGGAACTGCAGACTTTTTGGCAGACCTCCTTTCTTCCTGAGAACAGGGAATGGCATGGATCAGGGTGAAAGGATTAGAAACAACACACCCTTTGGACCTCTGAGGAGGACTGCCTGACCTCTTACTCAGCCTGCTGCAGAATGCCAAAAAAGCTCTGACTTGCAATGAAACAGGAGATCTGAAAGAAAGTCTGATGGACAAATCCTACTGGATAGAGGACCTACAAAACAGACTGCAAAGCAGAGAGGAGATATTGTTGAGCAAGGAGGCAAAGACCAGAGGTTATTTTAAAGAGTATGTGCGTAGGAGCACTTCAGTTGCCCTAGTTCAATGGCAACTGTGTGGGAACATGTGGGAACATATGGGAACACACTGAGTTGTAAAGATGAGAGTCTGAAACCCTGATAATCGCAGGGAGAGATCCTGGATCTTATGTCCACAGTCAAATCTATCCATAGTTCCCTACTTGTTAGACTGCATAATATGCGAGTTACAAGCCCATACACGGAGGAGAAAGAGGCAGCCCGTTGTCTGTTACCACAGCACAGACGGGATAGTACAGAGTATTAAAATAATTACTTAATGGTTCCTGGGAAATCAGCTATGTGTAAGAAAGCAGAGTAAGAATGTCATTAAGAACCAAGTGGTGATGAGGCTGCGAACTCTTTTAAGTCAACAAGGCCAGTTACCAGACAGTAGTTTACCAAAATAACATTGCCATTGGCCCTGAAAAAATGCAGCAGGTATTTTGCTTTAATAAAAACTTTAAAATATGCTTTTCATCAGAAGGTCATGTGGATGCATATTATGGTTCCACTTAAGTGGTTGGAACAGTTCTGTACATGATCAGATTTATCTTGTGGAGGTATTACACACTTTCGGTGACTTCATTGTTCACAGTCCTCTTACGAGTTTTAGTGGAGGTAAACTGATTAATATCCTAAGATTACAAAATCCAAAATTGCTCTTAGAATGATAGCCAGCTGTGTTTCAGAACAGTAAAGTTGTTCAGGCCTATTCCACTGCTACTTCATTATTTTGCTCAACAGCCTGTAAAGGTAACCATGACCAAGTTGGTGGAATAACCAGGACCAAGGCAGTGGGACATGGACCAGGGCAGTAACCAGTACCAGGGCAATGGGATCAGTATGATTTGTAGGATATGGCTCTCTGTTTATCTATTTTTACATATCTGTTCTATATGATTAAAAGCAGTTTAGAAATATTAATGAAAACAAGCTTCATGTTTATATTGTATTATTATTATTATGTCATTTTTCAGCTAACGAAAGTGAAGCACAGAGATGTAAAACTAATAATTTAAAACTGACACACATATGCATATTTAGGCATCATTTACGTAGTCTTTTCATTTATATTACCAAATCTCCCACTGAATTTGGGAGCAACAAACACATCTCAAAGTCAGCCTTTTCTTTAGCTATCTATACCCAAGAATTTGGACCGAAAGTTATTTACCTACGGTCACCTAGAAAATTCACAGTAGGGCAAAAAGTAAACTCATGTTTTCAAGTGCTGATCTTTAAATATAAGACAATCCAGTCTGCTGCAGCCCAGAAGGTAAATATCTAGGTCTCACAAATGAAGTCACTGCATAGTCAGCCTTCCACCCACACATAGAAATATATGCATATGCATTTGCATTGTAGACACTTGTCTTTTTCTGCTTCTTTGTATTTACACACAGAAGAGCTGAATGTAATAGGTTGTTGTTTCATTTATTTATAGCCCTCAAAAACAGCCAAAGTCCAAAACTACCATGCTCATGCCCTATCAATCTTGTTGAAAGGTACAGAGTGTATGGTAGATTTAAGAAAGCAATGATGCAGCATATTGACTGATTTGAGACTAGGTGTCTCAAGAGACTTACACCAGTCCTTTGGAACGTAAAGATGGATGACTAACAGAAATGAGAAGACAAGTTGAACAACCTCCTGCCAGTTCGCTGATTAGAAAGAGATAATTAAAATGCTTTTTGCCATAGATTTGGCCTTGTAGGAATCAGAAGACCAAGTCCCAAATTGATCTCAAATCAATGGAGGAAAAAGACATTGTGAAGGATGGGAAAACAATTTGAAATGAACCTTCTGTGATAGACTGATAAAAATAAGGTAGTATCAATAGTTTAGAGGACAGTCGGGACTAGTCAGAACTGCTGCTCATGCTCAACAATTCCTGTGATAGAAATAAGTTGTTTCAGCTGTTTTAAGCAAACAATCTCATTTACAGCATGGCATTATTTTCATCAGAGTCTTTTCTGTTAAATTCAGTGCAATTTTATACTTTGGCTTTTTCATGGTTGTATCTTTTCTTCCTTTTTTGTTAGCAACATCTTCCTGTCCAGTATCTCATCTTTTGACATAACAATAGAAGTAATCTTCTGTTTTGTCACAATCAATATTGTTCTTTCTTCTTGCAGAATTTTGAACACGCTCAAACCTTAACACAGGTTCTGTGTCTCCTACACCCAGAATACAATATGAACCTTGCATCAAACAGATTGCTTCCTTTTGCTTATCCACAAAATCTCTCCTGTTTAGTTGTTATGTCATACTCAGAGAGTTATATCTTCTTTGTGATGCGTTAATCTTGGCTAAGAGCCAAACGTCCACCCAGCTGCTCACTCACTCCCTTTCCTTAAAGGACAGGGGGACAAAATGAGATGAAAAAACTCAGGGGTCGAGATAAAGACAGGGAGATTGTTTATCTGCTACCAACACGGGCAAAACAGACTCAACTTGGGAAAATTAATGTTATTTATTGCCAATTAAAATAGATCTGGGTAGTGAGAAACAAATATTAAATTAAAACAACACTTTCCCCACCTCTTTTTCCCAGGCTCAACTTTACTCCTTCACTCCTGTCTCCTCAACAACCCCTTACCCTGAGCAGCTTAGGGGGACAGGGAATGGGGGGTTGTGGTCAGTCCATAACAGCTCCTCTCTGCCGCTATGTCCTCCTCATACTTTTCCCCTGCTCCGACGTTGGGTCCTCCAGGGACTGCACTGTGGATATCTGTGTCACCATGGTCTTCACTGCAAGCTGCAGGGGAATCTCTGCTCCAGCACTTGGAGCACCTCGTCCCACTCCTTCTTCACTGACCTTGGTATCTGCACAGATGTTTCTCTCCCATTTTTTCTAACCTCTCATACAGCCATGCAGTGTTTTGCTCTTTCTTAAATATGTTTTCCCAGAGGCACCACCATCTTGGCTGAGGGACTCTGCTGTGTCCTGCATTGGGGCTCTTGGAGCCAGATGGAACCAGTCCCTTGCTGCCAGCACCTTCCCATGTACATCTGGTAGAGTTATTCTGAGGAACACCTAGACTGATTTGACGTAGCAATTGAGCATTGTAACATGAGTCATGCACCTGATTCTAGTGACTCAAAAACTGTTTTGAAATGTTTACTATGTTACAAAAATATCTCTTACATTTCAAAACTACTACATCTTAGTTGAAGAGTGTAAGCCAACATTTCTTACGCTTCAGCTTAAAATCTTGCATCTATATAGAGGTGTTTAGCTAATAGTTAACTCACTGTCACTGGCTTAGTAAGCTGCCTGCTGAGACACTAGGCCCTCTGCTTTCTGTTTATTCTTAAAAATAATGTTTATGCATTTTCTTACTTTGCCCTCCTAAGCTCTCAATTCTCATTACTCAGAAAAATTAGCAAAGGCATAACTAAGAGCTAGAACAATATTTAGGTGGGGAGATGCTATTTAACCCAAAATACCACAATATTTAATAACATAGCAAGCAACTGAAGAATATTCATAATTTTCTTTGGTTACAAAACACTATCAAACAATATCATAATCTATAAAGATCTCATTTTAAAAACCCTTTCTGTAAGAAAGTATATGCATCTGAAAGTAGCGTTCTCAGACACAACGATCAAAATTCATGTCACCAAACTTCATACTTCCATATTGTAGACGTTTAAAGCTGTGGGAATTTTCTAGACTCCTATACAGTCAATGGAGAAAGAAAAGGAGGATATGATCTTCTGTTACAGTAGATGAATAAAATTAGCCAGGTGGTTTGTCTCCTTAAAGATGCTTATATCTTCCTTTTGAATATAAAGAGTGTCTGAACAACTAATTCAGATACAGATGTTTAGACTTTAGATGTCTAAATGTTCATGTTGAGCTTAATGGTATGAACCCCATTCTGTGACTCTTCCTCCAAAAACAATACCTTAGTTTCAGACTTCACTAACCATTTGTTAAAATTACAATTCAAGTGAAAGATAACAGGATTTCCTCTGCAGGGAAACAAATGAATGATTTGTGATTAAATAACAAAAGAAGTTGTTAAAGGTGAAAAGGAGGTGAAGATCTGATGTTTGACATTCAAATAAAATCAGAGCATCAGTAATGTATAGGGTAGCTTCCTAATGGAAGCTAATTCATGTTAGTAGATCTTTGCCCTTAGTTTAAGAGTTACTACAGCTGAAATAAATGGGCCATGCTAGTGCTCACTCCCTTAAAATTAGGCTGGTGCCTTGGGTCATGTATGAGTGATGAATTCCTAACACTGAACCTGAATATTCCCAGTTTTAAGAAATGCTTTTCACTGTTCATAGGCAAATCAAGTATAACACACTTTCAGATTCTCAATTTTAAGTGACTTGGGAATATTTATAATGAATCTTCCACCAAGCTTATTATAGAATAATACGTAATGTTACAAACAGTCTCTGAATGTGATCTAGGACTATTCAAACAACATGCCTTTCAGTGAAGGGAAATCACTTTTTACATCAAGAGAAAGTCTTTCTGTTCTGTCCTCCATATGGTGATGTGCAGGGTAGCAGCATGCAAATACCCTTAGAAGGGAACTGGTTGCTGTAAGTTAAACTAAAACTATTTTGTCATCAGTTTTAGCACTAGAAAAGTAGTATAGGAGACAGTAAACATTAATCATAGAATCATAGAATAGTTTGGGTTGGAAGGGACCTTTAAAGGTCATCTAGTCCAACCCCCTTGCAATGAGCAAGGACATCTCCAACTAGATCAGGTTGCTCAGAGCCCTGTCCAGCCTGTCCTTGAATGTTTCCAAGGATGGGGCATCTATCATCTCTCTGGGCAACCTGTTCCAGTGTTTCAGCACCCTCATTGCAAAAAAACCTTCTTCTTTATATCTAGTCTGAATCTATCCTCTTGTAGTTTAAAACCATTACCCCTTGTCCTATCTCAACAGGCCCTGCTAAAAAGTTTGTCTCCATCTTTCTTATTAGCCTCCTTCAGGTACTGGCAGGCTGCAATAAGGTCTCCCTGGAGCCTTCTCTCCTCCAGGCTGAACAACCCCAACTCTCTCAGCTGTTCTTCATAGGAGAGGTGTTCCAGCCCTCTGATCATTTTTGTGGCCCTCCTCTGGACCTGCTCCAACAGGTCCATGCCCTTCCTGTGCTGAGGACTGCAGAGCTGGATGCAGTACTCCAGGTGGAGTCTCACCAAAGTGGAGTAGAGGGGCAGAATCACCTTCCTCGACCTGCTGGCCACGCTTCTTTTGATGCAGCCCAGGGTACAGTTGGCCTTCTGGGCTGTGAATGCACATTGCCAACTCATGTCCAGCTTTTCGTCCACCAATATCCCCAAGTCCTTCTCCTCAGGGCTGCTCTCAATTCCTTCATCCCCCAGCTTGTATTGATACCAGGGGTATTGATACCCAGGTGAAGGACCTTGCACTTGGCCTTGTTGAACCTCATGAGGTTCACATGGGCCCACTTCTCCAGCTTGTCATCCCATCCCTCGGGCGTGTCAACTGCACCACTCAGCTTGGTGTCATCTGCAAACTTGCTGAGGGTGCACTCAATCCCGCTGTCTGTCATCGGTGATTAAATCATCAGTATGATAAAAGTACTGGCTTTTTTTTCCCCCAAAAGAACTTTCTTTCAAGTAGAGTGACAGCAATTCACTTTATAAGCAAAATTTTTGTGTAAATTTGTCCTCCGTATTTCTAAAACATCCTTTAAAATTATATTTTCACATTGTTTAGCAATAAAAGTGTGACTTTCTGCAGGAGAACTATAACTTTATGAATATCACAAACAAAAGGCCATACCTCAAGCATCAACATTCAGATGTTTAGAAGCTTGTATAAAATTAAATTCTAATGAATTCATAATTCAAGTTTGCAATGAACTAATAGAAAAAGGATAGAAAAGTTACAATTTTTTTAAACTCTCAAATTCATCTTTTTAATATATTTAATAACTTTCACTGTAAATGCAAATAGCTATAAAAGGAAAAAGCCCTGCAATGGCTGACTATCTCCAAAGATCACCCAAAGCTGCTTGTTTCTTCCTTGGAGTATTTCAGTGCCTGAATTCTGTCACTGAACTGTCACTATGATGGGTTCAGACCTGATGTCCAAAGGCAGCCATGCACTCAGGTGCATCCCATTAAAGTCACTAACATACCGTGCATCTTCTGACTGTACAAGCGCACATACCCATACAATCAGAGCCTACCCATTCATTTGGCTCTCGTTATTGCTACATCTGAGCATGTAACACTTTCATGTATCAATGTTCACTTTATGAGCTCGCACAATACTGTTACCTCATTTTACAGATGAGGAACAGGCAGACATATACAAAAGTAGAGCTCAGTTGAAAACATGTAACTTACTGGACCAAACCTAGTTCAGAGCAGCTTCCACAGATAACTTTTTGTTTTGCCTTTGGCTTCATGTTGACACAAAGATGGAGATGCTGTGAGAAGAATTACTACAGGATGATTGCAAGCAAGAAACACTCCTGCTATGAATCCTGTTATGAAATGGTTTATAAATATCATGCAGGTCATTAAATGGCAAAAATGACTGATATGTTTAGAGTATAATGTACAAATATTTTCAGAAAAAGACAGAAGCATAATTTTATGTTTAAAATTATATTGGAGAGGATATTAGGTTATATATTCAGAAAAATAACACATTACTAGCAGAGGAATGAAATGATATGTATTGATAGGTCTTTTCCATTTCCAGGTGTCTCATTTACTATCCAGTTTTGCTGTCAGTCTCATTTCTTTTCTTTTTCCCCCAGATTCCTGTCTCTCTCTTTTCTATGACTATTTCTTAGTAACTTCAGTTACTTCTTTCCTCCCCGACCATTCAATTTGATCGTAAGACCACTGCTGTATTCCCCCCTTCCAAATCTGGCTTATAAAAAAAATTTCTGTGCTTGTAATAAATGAAGAACAAATATGACTGAGTTTGAAATGAGTGTCACTGGCACAAAAGATAAGAACACCCAAACTTTGCAGATCCTATTGACAGCTTGCAAAGAATTGCAGAGAATTCCAATGCGGACACATTATGTTGTGCTCTCCACAGAGAAATCCTGTGTGGAAGGGAGGAGAAAAACAAAACAATAGCTCTGATGCAAATCAAAGGTACAGAGTACTGAGAAACAAAAAAAAATAACGGGAAGTAGCCAGTGTGAGTTTCTAGCTGTCTGATGGATCTTTATAAATTGTGTTCAAAATATAATTTTAAAACAAATGATAAAATATTGAAAGGAGTAAACAACTTAGGAAAAGGTGGAAAGACTATGATGCTATGCTTTACTGAAATCATGTTTGAACTTGGCTCTTTTGTAATAAAAATAGCTACAGCTACAGTCCCTGTGTCTGAGATGCAAAAGAGCACAGTTAATAAAGTCAAAAGGAAAATTCATTAGAGTACTGGTGACGGTAGTGTCAGCATCAATATATGATTCAAAAGGTTATCTTGACAATTGTACAACAGCATAAAGACAATTATTTGTCCGTAACAGAAGAATAAGACTTTATTCAGAACTACTCAGACATTTATGTTTAATTCCTTCTATAATGCCAAAAAAAGGACACTTAAGCACCCATTTAGCTTTGATTACATCCTTTAAATTCATAAAATTAAGGAAAAAAGAAAAATACAAAATAGCCTGACCATTACTGGATTTCTTGCATCAAGCCCAGAGTTTTCAGCTAAACTCAAGCTTTTGTTTTAGAAAGATATCTGATATTGATTTGAAGATTACAAGTGACAGAGTGCTGCCTCATCCCTAGGTGTTTCAATGATTAATCATCCTTACTCATTTCAAGTCAGGATTTGTCTGTACCTAGCTTCCAGCTGGGGGATTTTGTTATGCTTCTAGTTTACAGATTAAAAAGGCTACCACTGACAGAAATATTTTTTCCCCCACATATTCATTTATAGGCTATCAAGACACATTTTAACTTTTCCTTCAACAACTTAAAGAGGCAAAGGTATAATTTAATGTTAATTGGGCACTTAAACACTTTCTTTAATAATGATTCTTTCCTAGAATGACTGCTGAATTTTGTAAAAGAAGTATAAACAGTGAAACAACCATTATGAACGCAATTTTCCACACCAATCATTGCATTATAAACATGGAAAGAGAAACTCAGCACCTTTCAGACACACAATCAGAGGTTTCCCTGGGAACTAGGCTGTTAACTGTTGTAACAGACAATCCTTTTTTTTTACCCTCCAGGTAATTTGAAAGGGAATCCTTAATACTTTCAGGGAAATCAGGAAGGAGAAGGAAGAAGTAATTCCAGAACAGGGTGCAGAAAATGTGTTTTTTTCAGAAAGAGCAAAAGTTTTGAGGCCAATTTATATGATGTTATTACAACCTATACCGTAGTTAAGAAATCTAAACAGTAACATGGCCGCTTATTCTGAGATCTGTACATACACTCCTGGTGAACATTCTAGCTTCAACTGACCTTATTCATGGATGCAAAGTCCCAGAGCAGGGTGATGAGAAGTTCTCTCTTGAAAATCTGCAGATCCACAGATTCTGACTTTTTCACTTTATACCTCAGGGATATGAAAACACATTTCAGTTTGAAGTAATTATGTAACAGCTGTATAGAGTGTTTGAGGTTGAACTTGATATAAAAAATTCATGCATATTCTTGAGGGTAAAAAATGAAGCCCTAAGATTTATTAAATTATTTACAGATGTAACAAAGATGTGTAGACTTTCTCAAAGAGCAGAAGTAGTAGTATACCAAATTAAAGAAATGATCCATCTAATCTCTGGTATTCTAACTCCAGCACGTAACTGTATTGGTAATTTCACAGGAAAATCCATAACAAAATTTTCTCTATTAAGCAATTACTCAATTACTGAATTCTTGAGAAAGCTATCAATTACAGAATTTTCTTTCTCTACACGAGATGTACTTAAGAAGTGATACGCATATTAAGGGTAACTAATACTTCAGTTCATTGTGGCACAGAGCAGTGACTTTCTGCTGCTACTGCCACTCATTTATCAGTTAAGCTTAGTGCTGAATGCTCTACTCTTTGTTAACAGACTCTGCTGTTCTTATTTATGTTTGCCAATAAATTCATAAATCTTAGATTCATTTCCCTGTCACCAAAATGTTATGAGGGAAAAGTTATAAATTCAAAATTCAAAAAGAAAAAAAGTCTTTTGAACTTGTTCCCTTCATGATTTTTTCTATTTATTTCAAAATACAGTTTAATAGACTGATAATGACTACATGCACTAGCTCTCAAAATTGGCCATCAAAAATACAGCAACTTGTGCAACCAACAACATAAAGGCAAGAACCATATACAAATGGCACAATTTCTCTATTTGAGTGCCTGTTTGAACCCAAGATAGGAGAAATTTCATGCAATTTAATCATCTATTCCATCCTATGAAATATGAAAGAGATAGGCCAGTTACTGGGAACACTAATATCAGCAAGGACAAAGGCATGTTTCTCTTCTCTGCTCTTACCCATCCTACCATCCTTTGTCTATCTTGTCACCTCCTGGAGGCATCCTAAGTGCTGGATGCACAAAAGAACTTCCCATAATTTGTCCTACAATTCCTTGAAACCCACTATATTCTTCCTTTCATGTTGTTCCAGCCCTTAATAACACAACGCATTTTACTGTTTGCTCCACATGCGCAAACATTGTTATGAGACCCAATGGCTAAGAATATTGCTTTCTCACTGTTAACCTGAGCGAAGGCCATGTTAGCCTATAAGAAATCTGATTATACAACAGTCATGAGGAACAACAGTTTGATAGCCCATCTGTGTAGATGGTTAATTGCACCTACACAGAATGTGTTGGAGTGTTGGTACATTACCATTATTATCCTGGTATACCATCTATTATTAGGAAGCTGAGTGCGCAATCAAGAACACAGCATGCAAAACATATATTTATTCTAACTGCGAGTCACAATGCAGGAAAAAAGCAAATACCAACAACAACAAAAAGCAATTCACAAGATGCATGTAAACCCTGGAGCTTATCTTTCCAAAAGGAAGTTATTTCTTATTTCTGTTTTAATAGGAAGATATGCTACTCCACTATATGCTAATAATGATTTTATATATTGGATTTGGTTAGAAAAAGAGCATTTATATAGCTTTCATTCTAACTTAGGTACTTTTTTAAATGAAAATTTTAATAGCTTTACCCCAGCGGGGCAATGCAGTCTACTGAAAATAGCTTCAGTGATAACACATAGAATCTAAAGATTTTTCTGAAAACCAGTAGGAGGTAATCCAGTCTGACTTAGGTGTTTCTCTCTATTTGGCATCTACTTCTAGACCAAGTTCAACGTCTACTGCTTTCATCAGTGAAAAGTCAGAGTCCCAGTTGCAGACAATGGCAGTAGTATTCCTGCTAGAAAAGCAGCCTAACTATTGCAGTTATGCAGTGGAAACAGCAATGTACACAAGTAACTGATCAGCAGATAAACAACAGGCCATTGAGCAGGACTTCTTTTGTCACCAAAGGACTAATGAAGGTCCACACAAGACACCTGTAGTATTGCAGACATGGAGACATCCAGTTACAGGTTCATCAGAATGTATGAAATTAATTGAAAATACAGGTAATGTTGGAACATGAATGTACTCAGCATATGGGTAAAGTAATCAGCCCTTAAAAGCAAGTGATAAAGATGTGACAGAAGATAATAACCAAGAGAAAAATGCAAACCAGACAGATTAGATACATCTTGGATTTGGAGTGTTTTAATCTGGACTACTAAGCACATAGCCCCACAATATGACAGCACCAGTACAACAGTCTTACATTACCTACTGGCCATTTACATCCAATAAAGGGACACCCATTACAAAGCTAATCTTGAATTCCATGGTTAAAGTTAAATAAGCACATTTTAACTTTGGAGCAATCGATATAATTGAATAGTGGGTAAACTATTCCAGGGTCAGCCCTGGAATAAATAGTTTAAAGTGCCAATATCCACACATTTTTGACTTCTTTCAGTGCAGCAGCAGAGTTCAAGGCTTCTGCTATTTAGAGAAGAAATTGGAGAAATATATCCATACTGCTATCTGAACATAACAACATGAGATCAACAGAGATGATGAAACACCAGCAGAATTTTGCACAGATGATGACAGTAAAGAACGACTGCATCCAACCTGGTAGCAAGAAGTTCAGTGAGTTGCTTATTGCACTACAGCTTTCCCCCCCCCCCCGCCCCAGCACTTAGCATATAGCCTGGTAAGTCCGTAAACTGTTATATGGAATGGGAAAACTGGCAACATATTTTCTACACAGAGATCCAGGCACAGTCATTTTGTATCTAGCTATTATTTAACAGAAAGGAACTCTCAACTTCCCTCGACTAAATTTGTCTGTATCAGTCTGTGGAATGCCATGAAGTCAAGGAAAGTGTTTAACCTATAGAATGCTCTACATGATTGTGTCCAAACATGTTTAGCTTGGGTTATTGTTGGGTGATAAATTGAGAAAGGTTCTCTTAAATTTAACTCCTAGGAAAGTAATCTGTATTTTGATATCCCCAGTATTGTTTTCATTATCAGCTCTGCCATGAGCACTGTTTATGCAAAACAATTTTTGAACTATGCAATAGAACACAATCAAAGTCTACCTCGATGCTGGGTAAGTTATTTCCAACTAAGAAAACCGTTACATTATGATTCACATGTATTTTTAGAGCTTTAAGACTTAATAATGTCATCTCACGTTTGAGTATAGTGCTTATCTTGGATGTTGAGTTATGAAATGCTGATGTGTAATGCATAATCAAGGCCTTCCAAGTGAGTAATATGACAAAGGTCCATGAATATTATTAACCTGCTTGAAAAAGGCAGAGAAATTAGGATTAGGCATATATAAAACATAACTCCAGTCATTTAATCACAGATTTTACAGAGAAGATGAATATTTTAAAACAACACTTTAATCTTGATGTTGACAGTAGATAAAATTAAGCAGGTGATTCATTTTTACCTCATACGTGTTTCTGTTATAACATCTATAAAATGTACGCACTCTTGAACTGCTATATAAATCCAATCTCATTCTTATAGCTCACACATAGTAAGACTTGTTTCGGATTTTTACAACTACCTTCAGATAAGAGAACTATTGTCACAGCACCTACGACATACATTACACAGTCTATTCATGGCATTTCATCATCAACAATATCTGAGTAGATTCTATTCTTTTGCATATGAAAGTCATCATCGGGGTTGATTACTCTACTTTTATTTCCACTAGTGTAGGACTATCATTCTTTTGAAGTACAGCCTAACAATTGCGTTCTACAAGTTGACGTACGCACACTCAATGCAATTTATATGATGTTTCTTCTACACTGAGCCTGAGCAATACAAAAAAAATAAAAAAGACCACGGAAAAATACGTGTGCCACTCTCCAACAAAAGTAGGAGGCATGTATTTTTTATGTTCTCAAAACTACATTTTTAAGTGTTATAATGGTTAACAACAACTATTTAAAAATTAGGATATGCCACAATTAATGTTGCTGTTAGCAGTCCTAATTCAGCCAATTTATGTACACACATTACTTTGGCACAGACTTCCATACCACACTTTTTTTTTCTCCCAGCCTTTATCAGTGATTACTTAATGAATTGTTCTTGAACAATTTGTGTATATATACTACCTTGCCATATTACTGTAGATGATTCAAACCTTCCTTTGAAGACAAAATTATTTATTGTCAAATGTTTCTATAATTCTTAATGATACTACATAGAGTTCTTTATTAATAAAACTACATTTTCATAATGTCATTTGAAGAGAGTAAAAGGAATTACCCTATTTTATAAATGGAGAAATTGCGCACAGACAAATGAAGAAGACCCAACTTTGGGAACTTTATCACATGCCTCGTCTATTAGCAAAACCCATATTAGACTGAGTTTAAGATGTTCAAGGAACAGCTGTCTATTTGCAGTTATGAGAGTTTTTGTTCAAATAGTCCTAAGGTACTCTAGCTGGGCAGCCAGAAAATAACGAATTCAAGTAGCGAAAGAAGTGGATGAAGTATGTTTTAATATCATATAGAAAAGACTGTTGAAATAGGAGGAATCAGATGTAAATCTTTAGGACAGCAGTCCAGAATCTTACCAGTGATGATGTGTATCCGAATAAAAAAAAGAGGGTCAGGGACTGATCTCTGCCCCTGCCAGTGGCACAGCCTGGCTACATCATATTTGAGTCTAGGTCTCCCCTGAACCCCTTGTGGAGTTCCCTGTGACCAGAAGACATTATTTTTATTGTTGAGGGGTGGGTGAAATGTCTGAAATTATGTGATGGTTGTGTGATAACTGATCAAATTAATGTTTCTATAACATGAAAGTGAGGCTATGTACTGATTACAATGGAGTATGGCATGAGGGCAGCCAAGAGTCTAGAAGCATACAGCCTGATGGGATAGCACTGGAGGGTTATATAGAGTAGAAGGAACTAAACCTGGATCAGTCATGTCCATGCTGCCTACCAGAAGTGGTTCCTAGCACACACTATTTCAATGACTAGGCACTCTATCAGATGTTTTATCTACACCACTGAGGTTAAGAGTCCAATATCCATGACCAGGTGGCATCAGCGAGCTCAGGCTCATAATGGGCAACCTGTTCCACTGCTCCATCAATCTCCTACAGATATTTTTTTTTCCCTAAAGTTTATTCTGAACTTCTTAAACCACAATTCATAGCCATTTCAGTTTGTTACATCATCTGGCACTACCAAGAAAAATTTGTCTCTGTCATCCTTGTAGCTACACTTCCAATAGTTGTAGGCAGATATTAGATTGCTTTTGAGCCTCCTTTTCACCACAGTAAAGAGGAACAGATCCTGCACCATCTTTTCATAAGAGGTGCTCTAGGCTCAAGCCATCTTGACAGCCATCTGCTAGACCTCTCCAGTTTCTTCACATCCCTTTTGAACCATGAGCCCAGAACTGGACATGGCATTGGGGATAACAATATGTGGGATAACATTTTTCAATCTGCTGAACTTGTCTTTTTCTAATGCAGCCCAGTAAATTTGCATTATTTGCAAGGAGTGAACCATGCAACTGTGCATGGAACCGTTCCAGTTTGTGTCTACAATTTGGACTAGTTCCCTCTAGAGCAGAATTGTCTTGGAGAGTGCTAGTCTGAGTAGTTTAAAATAGTTAACTGACAATTTGGTCTCACTTGGGAGACACTCCAGAGAAAGGATATTTATCAAAATGAACAGTTCCTCATTGACACAGAAAAAAAAAAGTTTATAAGAACTTTGTTCTTATTTGTACGTCTAAAGAACAGAATTATTTTTAATAATATCTAGCAGCTCCTGTTATTTTCAAAGGGGAGTGTTGAGTAAGCATTTATTTACTTCTAGCCACAGTTTATTACTTCTACTTGCAACTGTATTTCTTCTGAGCATTTCCAAATTTCTGAGACATTCACAAGTCTGTTACTCTATTTGCCAGCCCTTTTGAAAAGGCAGGTGTAAGTTATGAGATGAAGTCATGTATTTCTGAATTTTGAATCCTACTACTTAATATTGTTTAAAATATGACCTCAGAAACACCGCTGATTAAACAATTCCCACTGATGTCTCATTCTTTAGTATTCTTCTCCGATGTCTGGCTGAGTGTTTATTACCAATACATAAATGCAAAAGGTTGTTATTTTGAAAGTTTAAAGTATAATAGAAAAGACTTAGATTTTACTCTTCATTATTTTCACTAAGTTAAAAAAGGCTTTTTGTCTTTGTACCATCCCAAAAAATAAAGAAAAAATATCCTTTATATTAAAATTTACTCTCACACTGTGCTTAATAGAACAATACATCTATTTGCTTCTAGTACCCTGAATGCATTTTTATGTGTTGTGCTGTTATGCATGAAAAATGCTATAACTTCAGACCAGAAAATAGCATACTTATATCACTGTGCTTTATGTTATATAATTGATCCAAACACAAAAGCACTGATTTTTTTCACAGAAATAGACAAATGATTTAACTTTTTAATTAAACTTTAAAGCTTTTAATTAAATGCCTAAATTGCAAAGAACTATTTCAGTTTAAACTGTCTTTAGATTGCTGGATATGTATTTTCCTATTGCATCTCCTCTGACCTGGAAAGTAACAAAGAGCAATAAATCACATTCTCACTTCTTAATTGGTACAATTAACACTCCTTTAATTAGCCAGGCAGACAAGCACTGATTGTGCAACTGCTGCAGGTAAAACAAAAACTGATGCTTTTAAACCCAATTCTGTCACTAATGTATTTCAAATGCTTTTAAAGTATCTACTAGCTGAATAACTCCATTTTCTTGTTTCCCACACTGTGGCGTACTATACTTCCAAGGCATTTCCAAGGGAAGCAATGTGACCCAGTGGATAAAGCACAACTTTAACTAATTCTGTAGTCTTTTCTCTGACTTTAATCTGAGGTGACCTTGAGGAAGGTCACATTGGAAACTTCTGTACTTTCTATATACATGTGATAAACTCTTTGATACACAGAACATTTCCACGTCTGTGCCCAGAACTTCATGTTCGTGACCCCAGTGAGGGATTATAGACACCACTGCTGTGCTAGAAATAAGAAAATAATGATAATTACACTAACACCTAGATCCCTTCAGTGGGTTTCTTTTGTACGGGGGAAGAGAACATAACTGTTATTAGTCAACACAGTGGCATGGACAACCACACCTAACTGTAGAAATCAAATATATCAATAATCAAAAATCAAAGAAAGATATCCACCTAATTTCTTTTCTGTTTTGAATCTCAGCTATGAAGGATACTACCTTTCCATTGAATATCCATTTTCTTTTCATATCTTATAACGTTGCTGTATGCACTAATGCCATAGACTAACAGAGCTCTGTTAAAAGTGTTTTATATTGCTTAAGCACTAGCCATGGTGTCAGATATCTGTCCCCCAGGTATGGATTTGGTGGATGGTGGTGACATGGAGAAGCAAGAGCAGGGCTGCTCTGGGAAGGAGAGCAACCTAGGAGCTGAGGGTCAGAGCTGTGCTCTCACTGACCAGGGGACAGTCCCACAAGACCTGAGCAGGGCCACATGGTAACAATAAGACGTTTCTTCACCAATGCAGTGCACTTCAGACACAATCAAGGACTAAATGTGGTCCAGGGTTCATGTGGGAAGTCCAGTCAGAAAAAGCAGCAGACCAGGCCAGAGAAAGACCTAGAGACAAGGCTATGACATACATCCAAGGTCCACGCAACAAACTGGGCTGCAGACAGAATACCTGTGCCAAAGGCCTAAGGTCTGTGCAGGACATTGGGCTTCTTACAGCACCGATCCAAAGCCTCTTCCAAAGACCAGCCGCTGTCTCTGAGGAAATACAGTACGCCCCCACTGTGTCCTCACTTTGCAATTTATAAAATTCATTCTTTCCAAAGGGTTTCCATCATAAATACCTGCTGTGGCCAATGCCCAAGGAAAAGAAGGACATCAGGAAAACTGAGGAATATATCTTAATTCATTTCTGATTTGGTAAAGGCTAGGAGATGTTGACTGGGCATGCTCCATCTCAGCTACCATAGATAGATTTAAGCAAACACAGTAAAGTCTGTATCTAGCACTGGGTGTCTGAATCAATCATTCAGGTTCCCTTTCTATTTTAAGCAATCATCCTGACCTTTAAATGAAGTGATAAATATGATAACCCATGAGAAATATAAAATATAGCAAGAATAGAGACATGTTAATGCACATAATTAAATTGGTTTGTTTTCTTTACAAGAAAAAAAGTATAGCTATAAAGCTAAAAGGAATTTTGTCAACTTTTTTTATGCACAGCACATGATACAACGTAAACTTTTCTTGCTTCAAGTACATCCTTGAGGAAGCTGCCAGAATGTGTTACTTGTCAGATTAAGGGTGAAGCAAAGGAAATTATTACAGTTTCTCATTCTCTTTCTCTGCCATTTATGTATGGAGATTTGAAGAAGTTCTTTCTTTCATTCCCTAACACAAAAATGTCAGCTAAGTATAAAAGATATCAACTTGGTACAGGCCTTACTTCATATTTATTAAATCAATGGAGCTATTTCACTAACACTTGCTGTTAAATTAGGGTATCACCTAAGAACCTAAAAAAATTATGGATGCTAAAATTCAAGCTTATGTTACTGTAGCATAATAATTACCATACATTTCTTATCACACTCTCAAGTTTGCATTTCTGTCGTGATAACAGCTACTTTATGCTATTCTACTATTTATTTGAAACATCAGATGAGATTAAAACATATTATAAAGTAAAATAAAATCACTTAGATAAGGAAAAAGTCAATCCAAGATACATTATGCTGGCACAAATTACCCAGTCTTAAGGGGGAAGAGGAGGTGGCATGTTTTCAAGCTATGTAAAATCAAAACAGATAATAAAGGTTTACACTTCACTGGTATTGCCTTTCTGATGAAGAATACCATTCATTCATACTTGAATTTACATATACAAAAATTCACATTTTACCTCTGAACTAGAAAATGACTGGCCTTATGTAATAACAAATTTGTAATCAGCTTGAGTGATTGATAAGAAATACAATCAAGGTTTCATGCATCTTTAATTTTATGCTTTGGACTTGATGTGCAAAAAGTCTGATAAGGAAAGAAAGCTGGTCATTGCAATATGCTTGACAAATGGATTAAACTCAAGAAGTTAAAATATTTACTGAACAGGTTTAAATTAACTGTCCATAATGCTTTGAGAAAAATATTCAGACAACTATTGTTTTTCTGAAGATGCTTCACAAAGTCTGCCCAATTATGAAAACATGAATTGCAGCAAAAGAAAATATGAAAAAAGGAATCTAAAGATAGGGTTTGAGAGAAAAGAAATATTTTTAAAGTATATTGGTAATAAGAAATTCTAATTATAGAATATATCCATTATTACATTTGAGTGGACCCTCACCAAGTTTGCAGACAACACCAAGCTGAGTGGTGCAGTTGATACACTTGAGGGAAGGGATGCCATCCAGAGGAACCTGGACAGGCTTGAGGAGAGGGCCCATGTGAACCTCATGAGGTTCAACAAGGCCAAGTGCAAGGTCCTTCACCTGGGTATCAATACCCCTGGTATCAATACAAGCTGGGGGATGAAGGAATTGAGAGCAGCCCTGAGGAGAAGGACTTGGGGATATTGGTGGATGAAAAGCTGGACATGAGTTGGCAATGTGCATTCACAGCCCAGAAGGCCAACCGTATCCTGGGCTGCATCAAAAGAAGCGTGGCCAGCAGGTCAAGGGAGGTGATTCTGCCCCTCTACTCTGCTCTGGTGAGACCCCACCTGGAGTACTGCATCCAGCTCTGGGGTCCTCAGTACAAGAAGGACATGGACCTGTTGGAGCAGGTCCAGAGGAGGGCCACAAAAATGATCAGAGGGCTGGAACACCTCTCCTATGAGGAAAGGCTGAGAGAATTAGGGCTGTTCAGCCTGGAGAATAGAGGGCTCCAAGGAGACCTTATTGCGACCTTTCAATATATAAAGGGGGCTTGTAAGAAAGATGGAAAGAGATTTTTCACCAAGGCCTGTAGTGACAAGACAAGCAGCAACAGTTTTAAACTGAAAGAGGAGAGATTTAGATTGGACATAAGGAAAAATGTTTTTACAGTGACAGTGGTGAGACACTGGAGTAGGTTGCCCAGAGAAGTTGTGGATGCCCCATCACTGGAAGTGTTCAAGGTCAGGTTGGATGGGACTTTAAGCAACATGATCTAGTGAAAGTCGTCCCTGCCCATGGTAGGGGGGTTGGACTAGAGGATCTTTGAAGGTCCCTTCCAACCCAAACGATTCTATGATTCTCCATGGAGATAATAAAATAGTAAATAAAACCACAGAAAGAATATTCAGACTCAATAGATACTAACCAAGAAGGTTGTTTAACACATGCATTAGGAATAGCCACTTTTTAATCAGCTGTTTTGTGTTATTTTCCTTAATATCCTTCATAATTGTTAAAGGAGATGTCTGGACAGTGAGTGAGTAGTTAATTACTAAAAATATTGTGTTTTACTAAACCAATGAATTCTCAGTTAAAAAAACAAACAAACAAACAATAAAATACAGTCTCTGATGTTAATGAATAAACTGCTTATAGAATAAGGTGAACAGGATGGCCTAAGTAGCAAAGGACCAGTTATTCTTCTGCCAAGCCTAGCAACTTGACGGAAATCAGATTTAGAATCCAGCTGAAGGACAAAAATATTGCTAATGCCAGTCGGCATGATTTTATGGAAGAAAGAACTTGTCAAGCAAAACTGATTTCATCCTTAGGTGCAATTACGAGGTTGGTTTATAAATGTAGTTTTAGAGAACATAATAGACATTTAGAAAGTATTTGACTTCTTATATGCAATACTGCTTTAAAAAATTAGCAGAATATTTACAATAATGATAAACACAGTTATATTAAAACATGGATTATATTTATATTAAAAACTAACTGTCACACTTCAAAAACTATTTGAAATGCTAAATTGAAAGGGAATGGAGAATTTTGTGGTAGAACAGAAGATGGATTGCATTTATCCAAATTCTATACAACATTTTCTGCAATTATTTTGAAATAAATCATTCCCGACTACATAACTAGGAAACACAAAAATCACTGGAATGATAATGATGAGGCCATGAACTCACACTTCTATGTACAATTGATTACTACTCACAAGGGATCTCAGTTCTCAAGCCCAAACAAATCTCCTCACTGCCATTTATCCACAGTATAAATTCAGTTCCATCTCAGGATGTGGCAACAGGCTTCCAAAACTGGGAAGATCAGATTTAGGGACAGAAGAGCTGGCTTGCACCTCTACAGGCAACACAGGCATGATCTTGAGGCAGCTATTCACATCTACTTTTTTTTTCCCTGGGTGAGCTCTCTAGGCCCCACATCTGTTCTTCAGAAAAGGTCTATGTATCATGTAAAGGTCTCCTTTTTCTGGGACAAAATCCCTCTGAAACACAACTCTTCTGCTAATCAGATCCTTGATCACAATTTTCTTTTTAAAAAAACCAGTTGTGATCCCATTCAATTCAGTCTAAAAAAGGGTAGGGATGTAAAGCAGACAGGAACAGTTTGCAACATTTCTGGGAGCATGTGGTGGTAAATGGAGCCAAATCCAGTTGGCGACCGGTCACGAGTGGTGTTCCCCAAGGCTCAGTGTTGGGGCCGGTCCTGTTCAATATATTTATTGACGATTTGGATGAGGGGATCGAGTGCACCCTCAGTAAGTTTGCAGATGACACCAAGTTGGGCAGGAGTGTCGATCTGCTGGAGGGTAGGAAGGCCCTGCAGAGGGACCTGGACAGACTGGATTGTTGGGCCGGGGCCAACTGTATGAGGTTCAACAAGGACAAGTGCCGGGTCCTGCACTTGGGTCACAACAACCCCAGGCAACGCTACCGGCTTGGGGAGGAGTGGCTGGAAAGCAGCCTGGCTGAAAAGGACCTGGGGGTGATGATTGACAACCACCTAAACATGAGCCAGCAGTGTGCCCAGGTGGCCAAGAGGGCCAATGGCATCCTGGCTTGTATCAGGAATTGCGTGGCCAGCAGGACCAGGGAGGTGATAGTGCCCCTGTATTCGGCACTGGTGAGGCCGCACCTCGAATACTGTGTTCAGTTTTGGGCCCCTCACTTCAAGAAGGACATCGAGGTGCTGGAGCGTGTCCAGAGAAGGGCAACAAGGTTGGTGAAGGGTCTAGAGAACAAGTCTTATGAGGAGCGGCTGAGGGAGCTGGGGTTGTTTAGTTTGGAGAAGAGGAGGCTGAGGGGAGACCTTATTGCCCTCTACAACTACCTGAAAGGAGGTTGTAGAGAGGTGGGGGTCGGTCTCTTCACCCCAGTAACAAGGGATAAGACGAGAGGAAATGGCCTCAAGCTGCGCCAGGGAAAGTTTAGGTTAGATATTAGGAAATACTTCTTTACTGAAAGAGTAGTCAGGCACTGGAACAGGCTTCCCAGGGAAGTGGTTGAGTCCCCATCCCTGGAGGTATTTAAAAGACGGGTAGATGCAGTACTTGAGGACATGGTTTAGTGGTGGACTTGGCGGTGGTAGGTTAACGGTTGGACCTGATGATCCTAAGGGTCTTTTCCAACCTTAACAATTCTATGATTCTATGATTCTATGATTCATACATGCAAGAAGCAAGACTACAGATACAAACCTTTTATAATTTTAGAATAGCGAGTATATTCATATTTTTGAAAATAGTTGTTTATAAGCCAGTCAAAAATCACATTTACTTCAAATACAAGGCAACATATACTGGCAAACAGCTCTGGCACACATTGGCACTCTTCCTGAGACATGCAAATCTAAAGTACATGGCAAAGATATTTGGAGAAACCCATTTTTATGGAATTTTAAGGAATTTCTAAACCACAGTTTAAAGCAGGTTTGAAGGCTGTAATATTGAAAGAAACATTGATTGTTATCCAATTAAACATAGGAAAATAAGGCTAACTAAGGCTAACTTATTCTGATTAGTATTGGAAAGTCCATAAAACATTTTCAGCAAAAGATACAGTAATTTTTAGTGTTCAGAACTTGGCAGGCTGCTAGGCCAAAGGAGAGAGAGAGTTTAAAAACAGAAACAGGAAACTGATTCATTCAATAAAGACTATCTTCATGTTGTAGGGAGACCATAATATTTGAATTCCCCAATAATGCAATATGTGATCATTTAGGTTCCTGCTGTGAGTGTTTTGAAATGTTACCCTTGGCAACACTAATAAAAAGGTCACTTCTATTTGTGGTTTGTTGTGGATCTGTGCACTGCAGGTATATTCATCGTGAGAGTAAATATCTTGGTAGTAATCATTTCATGGGTTCTGATTCCCTTAACCTTTAATGGAACGTGACTGCAGACTGAGAATGATGATTTGCTCTTTACAGTTTTTGCTAACGTAATCGAAATAACTAGGAGGAATCTGGACTTTGGTATGAATAACATTATGTCCAAGCAAGGTACCATGAAGCCATCCCATCCACTAGGACGAAACCCATAAAATAATTAGGTCATAGCATAATGGCAAAGCTAAAAGGAGGAAGATTGGATTCTGAACAATGATTTCACTGAATTTGCTGATTTACTCCATCTCAGGATATTTACACTAATCAGGACCAAATCAGTCCTTAGAAAATCTTAATGATCCTTTGTCTCGTCTTTGAATATTATATTGCTAAATGAGATCTATCTGTTTCTTCAACCATACAGTAACCAGTAATTTCATAGCAAGCCAAATTTTAGGAACTGATTCTGTCTGTAGGTTATGCTCACAGATATCTTGAGGCTTATCTGCTTTTGAGAAAGAATACACATTTTTGAAAGGAAAAAGCTTTTTAAGGCCTATGTTCTGCAGATCAAACAGGCTTGTTGCTCGGTTGCTGGCAGTGAATACTAAAGTTCTTTAATTACAAGCAATAGTTAATTGTGGTCTTTTGTATGAACTATTCCCAATTCACCTGCAATGAATATCTTCTTTTAGTGTTAAAAAACAATTATGTAATCTGAGTCTGTATTTTTGTTAATGGTAATGGGAATACTGTGCAAGAAATCTGACTGTTAGAGACTACTGTCCTATGTCTTGACAATTTAGTTGTTAAAATTTGTTTCTTTGAGGGTATCAGAGTCCGCTGAACAGAGAAAAGGGTTCAGGTCAGTCACTACTTAAAGCTTTCAAAACCTGTAAACTGATGAGGAACTTGGGTCTCTAAAAGAAACTCTGACGAGAGCTGTCTTTTTAATTTGTCTTGTCATGAAGACTTCTACTGTAACATCAGATTTGTCTTCTCGACATCCAATATGAAACAATTAGAAAGACAAGACACAGCACAGAGAATCTTTTCAAAACTCTTACAGTATGGGTAGATTTGAGAAGCCTACCTAGAAGAAGCAGGTTTGCAACACATCAAGTTATGGCTCCTCACACCATAACTGTCTTACCTTTTCATAAGCAAACATTAGTTTGGAAAGCACACAGGTTATTATTACCCTTTCCATATTTAAATACAATATCCACTTCTACTTCTCTAGATATATACGATTAAGCGTTCAAGACAGTTACACGCATTAGACATTGCATATGTTAGATTTTATGAAGTAAAGTTCAGCTAGCTATTTCAGCAAGTAATTAGAATATTTAATATTATGCACAAGATAATTAGGAAAATCAACTACTAATGGATTAAAATGCTAAACAGCCTAAATCAACACCACTCAGAATGTATATACTTTATTCATGGTGCATTTTCTAGCACTGCTAAAACACAGTCAAATTAGTCATGTCAGTAGATGCCCCTAGATCCGAAGTGATTAACCCATCTAATTGCTGCAGATTGCAAAGTTTTTCAGGAAAGATACAATTTATTATAAAATAGATGGAGGGCTCTCTTCCCCACAAGGTTTTCTTCTTTTCTTTCTTTTTGTTTGTGTGCACATGCAAATGCTACATGCTTAGTCCTTTTGAGTCATATTTCTTCTTAAAAATTGTTAAATTGGTAGTTCTTATTTCCATTATTCATATGATCAGGTCACTAAACTAAAATAACAAACAGGGAGATGAGTGAAATGGGTATTTTTCAAAATAACTTAGACCAACAAAAACCATTAAAAGTTTATCGTAAAATAAATAAAATGTTAAAACTAGCTATCCACCTTTTTATGATCTTACCTACCTTGAAGTGCTTTTATAAGTGCTCTCTTTATTGATTTATTTGTCCCCAAGAAGAGAGCAATAAAACTACCTGGCCGGTCTGAACATTTTAGCACCACGAAATATAAACCTATGTATCTCATAAGGACTCAGGCTTTTAAAATGTCGACACTTTTATTTCTGTTTCACCATTGGGTTGTCTAATCTGAGACATGAACAAGCAAAATGGAAAATACTTGGGAAACACAATTTCTATAAATGCTGGTGGCCAAGAGAAAGAAGCCTTTATTGAACTCCCATTTTAAATTATTTTCAAACTGTCAGGGTATGACTTTGTTCCCACTCAAACATAAAAAAATGGTAAATCCTATGAAATGAATGAATTTAAGATGTACATTTCCATTTTAGGCCCCTTTTTCCTGGAGCTCAATCCAGGACCTATCTGAGGTTCCCAATGCAATGTGTGGAATTAGAGAAGCAGGATTGTTAAGGGAAGGATTGTTAACTCTGTGCTAGATGATAGATACATGAGCTTGCAAGCACATGCATCTCATTATATAAATCTGAATAACTCATATGTTAAAGAGAGGCTTGTCCCAGGTTACTGTGCTTAGCATACAGATCCAGCAGGCAAAATGGGACATTAAAGTTGGACAAATTGTTACATATTATATATTTCCTGGCTAACTGGGGAGGTCCCAGTTGACTGGAAGATAGCAAATGTGATGCCCATCTACAAGAAGGGTCAGAAGGAGGATCCAGGAAACTACAGGCCTGTCAGCCTGACCTCGGTGCCAGGGAAGGTCATGGAGCAGATCATCTTGAGTGCTATCATGCAGCACGTGCAGGACAACCAGGGGATCAGGCCCAGTCAGCATGGGTTTATGAAAGGCAGGTCCTGCTTGACTAACCTGATCTCCTTCTATGACAAGGTGACCTGCTTAGTGGATGAGGGGAAGGCTGTGGATGTTGTCTACCTGGACTTTAGTAAGGCCTTTGATGCCATTTCCCACAACATTCTCCTGGAGAAATTGGCTACTTATGGCTCGGATGAGTGTACACTTTGCTGGGTAAAAAACTGCCTGGATGGCCAGGCCCAAAGAGTGGTGGTAAATGGAGTTAAATCCAGTGGGCAGCCAGTCACAAGTGGTGTTCCCCAGGGCTCAGTATTGGGGCCAGTTCTGTTTAACATCTTTATCGATGATCTGGATGAGGGGATCGAGTGCACCCTCAGTAAGTTTGCAGATGACACCAAGTTGGGCAGCAGTGTTGATCTGCTGGAGGGTAGGAAGGCTCCACAGAGGGACCTGGACAGGCTGGATCGATGGGCTGAGGCCAACTGTATGACGTTCAAGAAGGCTCAGTGCCGGGTCCTGCACTTGGGTCACAACAACCCCATGGAATGCTACAGGCTTGGGGAAGAGTGGCTGGAGAGCTGCCTGGCTGAAAAGGACCTGGGGGTGTTGGTTGACAGCTGGCTGAACATGAGCCAGCAGTGTGCTCAGGTGGCCGAGAAGGCCAATGGCATCCTGGCTTGTATCAGGAATAGTGCGTCCAGTAGGACTAGGGAAGCGATCATCCCCCTGCACTTGGCACTGGTGAGGCCGCACCTCGAATACTGTGTTTGGTTTTGGGCCCCTCACTACAGGAAGGACATCGAGGTGCTGGAGCGTGTCCAAAGAAGGGCAATGAGGTTGGTGAAGGGTCTAGAGCACAAGTCTTACGAGGAGCGGCTGAGGGAGCTGGGGTTGTTTAGTTTGGAGAAGAGGAGGCTGAAGGGAGACCTTATTGCTCTCTACAACTACCTGAAAGGGGGTTGTAGCGAGGTGGGGGTCAGTCTCTTCTCCCAAGTAACAAATGATACGACAGGAGGAAATGGCCTCAAGTTGCACCAGGGGAGGTTTAGGTTGGATATTAGGAAAAACTTCATGGAAAGTGTAGTCAGGCATTGGAACAGGCTTCCCAGGGAAGTGGTTGAGTTTCCATCCCTGGAGGTTATTTAAAAGACAGGTAGACGTGGTGCTTAGGGACATGGTTTAGTGGCGGACTTGGCAGTGCTAGGTTAACAGGTTGGACTTGATGATCTTAAAGGTCTTTTCCAACCTAAATGGTTCTATGATTCTATATTCCGTTTTGATTACTCAAAACCTTTCTGTCGATCTTCTTTCATCTGCATTTCATTTAAACATATTCATCTTTTTTTTTTCATAGACCTTCTCAAGAAATGCATAAATATGCCATCATTAGGGACTAGAAGAGGTGCAACTTATATCAGAATGGAAGTTAAAGTCTTTATAACTCACTGTATTTGACAAGTTATTTGTTCTTTTAATCCTCAAATATGCTGGTTGAGAAATATTAATTAGAAAGAGTATCGAAATATTCAGTTTAGTCAACAGTGAAAAAGTATTGTAGAATTATTAACATTCACTTTATTATAAAACTGTGTCAGAAGATAGGCCCTCTCTGCAGCATAGTTTGGGAAGAATTCGTTTAACAATTTTCCAAGCCTCCAGTATGAAATTTAGTATGAAATAGTAGGTAACTTTAAAACATTCACTATAAACAAACTACTAGCTAACACAACAATTTCCTTTTTCCTTTTTCAAAATTCAAGATATCTGGTATCTAAAGTATCTATTTATATAGAATGTCTTCAATTTTCTATCAATTCCTGCCTTTGCAGCCTTTCCCTGTTAAATGAGACAATCACCTCAGATGACACTGGTAAGAGAAATGACTGAGTTGGTGTGTTGGTTCAGGTGATTCAGTGACCACAATCAGCCATACTTCTTCTTCGCTGTGTTACAAAAAATAATGGACTTGTAATGCTCATCATTTAACTAGTCACATATGAGGGCTACCAGATATAGACTGGCATTCAATGCTCCCAGTTGCTCTGTAATACCGTAGAAATCCAGAACCATTATTTATTTTTCCAATTATTTTTTTTTCTCCGTAGTAGGAATCCCAGCAATAGAGAATTCTGAGAATGCATGGGACAAGTCTGAAGCAAAAAAGTCATGACCCCACTACTCAGTGGATAACAGCATGAAAGTTAGAGCAGTTGAGCTAGATAACAAACAGGTACCTAGCTGGCAGCAGGGCTGGGGAGCTGAAAAGGCAGTGCAGCTGCACTGGGCACTGATTTTGAAGATCAGTTCAGGAGTTTAAGACATAAAACACAAATAAAATTACAAGACAGTAAAGAGTAGAAAGATAAGAAAAGAAAAAAATTGTCATGATCTTTCAAAAATAATTCAAAGTATAATAGTGCATTTCTTCTCTGGACGTACTCTGGTGGGAATCGTAACAACACTTCAAGTTTTGCCTACAGGAGTTCTATCTCATGATAGGGCTGAACAGATCTTAAGGTAAAGTTAAAAGTAATGCATTGGCCATCCAAATTGGAGTTGTGCTACAGGATATATGTAAAAAAAAAAAAAAAAAGTTGTTACAGAAATATAACAAGGTACCCCTTAAAAATAATGGATTCCAAGCAACCTACTCTTCATGGCAAGCATTGGAATGCTAGGCCCAAAAAGCTCTTTATTAAGGTGTAACAAGCTGTGAAAGCAGATTTCGTGAACAGCAACCATAACTGCAACAATACAATGCTGCTGCTAAAAGAATTGGATGAATGCAATTTTAAATCACTGTAATAAGTACATGTCAATGGCCAGGAGCAGTCAAAAAGCAATTTAAGAATAAAAACAGAGTCATAAAATATTCAAGGAGGCCAGAGGATTAGCACTCAAAGCAAGTAGCATTAATTATGACTTCTAAAGCAGAAAAATTTGCTGATAGACCAAACGTCAATTAACAGCAATTGCTCTGAGCCAGGTTTTAAACACACTACATGAAAACAGTAATTATACAATGTTATACAGCAAGAGATGACACAAAGCTGAGATCAAAGGTTAATTCCAAAATTGCCTACAAACTCGGACTGACAAAATTCCCAAGAATGTTAGGCCAGCAATGAGGGACTTTTGTCAGGATAGATAAATATAAAGAGAAGGAAAAATTGACACACATTTTCAAAAGCAAAATCGTAGAGCGCTAACGAAATTGTGGCTAGCATCAGGCTTACAATTGGAAGAGCATTCCTCCCACACGTTCACCCCAAAATAATCAGGAGTCTCAAGAAAAGCGATAATGCTCTAGACACTTGAAGAAAACTTAAATCTGCCCCTCAGAACATCTGGAGGTGATGTTAATTTATGTGCAATATGATTAAAAATCTAACTCAATGTCCTGGTTTCGGCTGGGGTAGAAAAATAAATTTTCCACTATGTTGTGGTTTAACCCCAGCAGGCAACTAAGCACCACACAGCTGGTTGCTCACCTTCCCCCACCCCTGGTGGGATGCAGGAGAGAATCAGAAAAAAAAAGTAAACCCCATGGGTTGAGATAAAGACAGCTTAACAGGACAGCAAACGAAGAGAAAATAATAATAATAAAAATAATGATAAAAGAATATACAAAACAAGTGATGCACAATGCATCTGCTCACCACCTGCTGACCAATGCCCATCCCATCCCTGAGCAGCGTTCCCCCTGTCCCGGTCAACTCCCCCCAGTTTATATACTGAGCATGACATCATATGGTATGGAACAGCCCTTTGGCCAGTCTGGGTCAGCTGTCCTGGCTGTGCCGCTTCTTGTGCACCGGGCAGAGCATGGGAAGCTGAAAAGTCCTTGACTGGTGTAAGCGCTACTTAGCAACAACTAAACCATCAGTGTGTTACCAACATTATTCTCATACTAAATCCAAAACACAGCACTATACCAGCTACTAGGAAGAAAATTAACTCTATCCCAGCCAAAACCAGGACATACTATAATAGAAAGCTGATATAAAGCAAAAGCAATTTGCAAAGAAACTAAAGCATAATTCAGAGAGCTACAGCATTTGGATTCAAAGAAATGACCATTGACATTATCATAGATTACAACAATTGTAATAGTGTTCCCAACAAGAAGATCTAAAACTTGCATAAATAAGAGAAGATAGAAACTTGTCAAGCATCTTTTTTTTTTAACTTAATTTTGAGATAGAATAGGGAAATGAAAAAGCTATAAAACCAATGTGATATAAGGATTCATCAATAAATAAGCTTAAGTCATGGTTCAAAAACTCTTTTCACCAAAACCTTAAAAAGCTTTCTTCAACTTTGATAAAAAAGAATAAAGACAACAGCAACTGAAGAACTCTTAACAAGTGTTGGAAAGACCACAGTCACAACAAAAGCTGAAAATTATAAATGAATTGCACAAACATGACACTAGAATACCCAGCATAATACAAAGTGACAGTGTAGTTACAAACCTAACACAAAAGATATTTGCAGATGAAAACATGGTCACTGTATATATAAGTATGACAAAACCTCTCTTAAAAACCATATTTTTTCAATAAATTATGAAAGAAAGTTTGACTCAGTAATTAATAACATACCATTTAATTTTAAAAAGATAATTAAAAACTGAACAGTGATAACCTAATAAACATTAATAAGTTTGACTGATGAAGTGTACTGACATTTTATCTTATTGAAATAAAAAGTCAAGTTGAAGCTGTGGGAGCTGAAGTAGCAGGCAGTGTTCCTACCCAGAAGACCATACGCTTACCAGATATCAATCCTAAGCACAATTACCAGAGAGTGAAGTAAATAGCAAAAACCTCTTACCATAAACTTATTAGATTTTGAAGATGCATGCCATTGCCTTCATTTTAATTCATTGCAGGACACAGTGAAATATAATAATATGCCTCATTAAAACTTTAGATCTTACACTCAGTTAAGATTGCATACTCAAACTAAGCCCAGGCTTAAGCAAATGGTTCAACACAATGTCAAGTGGTGTCAAGAACACATCTTTCCTGCTTGACATTGCTACTCACTTAATTTTAACAAAAATCCTACTTAAGACACAACAACAGCATTGTGTTGCTCCACAGAAGGAGCACGGAAGATGTAATTGTGGCTAATAAAATAGCTCTTGGAAGTAACAGCTTAACCAACATGCAAGCAAGGAACAAAAATAGTAGACCATCCCAAAACAAAATTAAAACACAGAAGTCTAATGAGGACTTCTTCAAATTAAAACTCAACATAACTTTAGAAGACAAGGAACATGAGAATTAAGTGAAATTACCTATTTTGGCTGTAACATGCAAGCACATGGGGACATCAACAAAGAAATTATATTAAATCTGCAAGATGGAATCTTAATAACAGTTTTGCTTTAAAAAACCTTCAACTTAAAGACCAAATTCCATATCTTTAATTCAAATTTTATTTTTGCTCTTAGCATATAGATTTGAAAGCTGAAAATCTTCCAGAAGAATAGACAGGTGCCTAAAAGCCTCTGAAAGAAAATATCTGAGAAAATGTGTAGATACAAATCTAACAAACGCAGAATTTTCCCAGATACCTCCACCTCATTCTAAAATTTTGAAGAAGACAGAAACATGAGAAGGTTGGCAGCAGGTAAAGCCAGATCAGCTTCTGTGGCAGGTGTTGGATAATACTAAAGTGCTGGAAGTTTCAGGTAGAGTGACTTTAACAGCACAAATAACCACAAAGGTCATCCAAGGACATTAGAGCTTTCCTTATGCCCATGTTACTTCTGGTGTTCTGGGAAGAATTGTTTGTATCTTGTTCTGAAAGTAGTTAACGGAATACCCAGATTTTTCTCTTTGCAGCTCATTAAGTTCACCATGACTTTAACCTTTTTAACATTCCTAATCCAGAACTTAATCTGATGCAATTTAATTATTAGTTAGCATGAGTTTATTACACCGGTATTCTGCTGTTAACAAGGAGGCTGTACACACAGCTCCATGTGAAAATGGTTCAGAAGGGTTACTAATCATGGGCAACACAATTTTATGGATAGGTATGACACTGATATTTGGAGATTTAAAGGCAACTATTAAACGGATGGCCTTGCCAACATCACAGTACCATGAATTAAAACAATCATTATATATCTATCAGTCTTTTATATGTTATTTATAAATAGAATCTTAAGCCCAGAATATACTCCAAAGCATTTTACTTTTGGAAATGCTATCAAATAACTACTATTTCTACTTCCAATTTTTATCACACAAAGAGTAAACAAGGTCAGAAATGTTAAACTAGTCTTTCCTACATAGACACCTGAAGCTACCCTGGCCACAGTATTAACATAACCTAACAAACAATTCCAAAATACAAAATTAGCCAGGCAAAACTATATTTGGAGATTTCCCTCATTAAATTTCTCGCTCATCCAGTTCTGTCTGTGACACTTTTGACAGAAATATAACTTTTTCTTGTTCTGCATAAAAGGATTTAAAATCCTCGACACCAAGATGTTAATGTCAAAGTTTAAAATAATAGTTTTTTAATGTAATATATGTATCTATGTTACATATATATAAAAATTACTCATTGGTTCGTATTGTAGGCAGTGTGTATTACCCACATTTAACTTTGCAAAATATCATGTTGGAGACAAAGAGTGCCTCCTGAGGCTGCCAACTGCTTACAGGGTATAGAAGACCAAAGTTTCCCCTTTTATCTCCTCCTTGGCCACTGAAATAAGGGAGATAATTTGTTCAGGAGGGAATCTCCATGATCAATACGCTTCCGTCCTGTACAATTGGGAAGGAAGAGTGGATACAGAAGGCAGAAGGCTCTGTTTATCTCCTTCCCCTTCTGTATCTATTAAAAACCCAAGCTCTGTCATTGTGTCAACAGCTCTTTGTTTTCTAAATATCTTGTGTACTCCATAGAAAGCTTCAACATCATATTTCTGCAATCATAGGTAATGTGGAAAGAGATCCATTCACTCTAACTTGGAGGTTTAAATCTCAACTAGTCACTGCAGGCTCCTTCTGTAGGCCACAGAAAGAAACGGGCACTTCCAGAGCGTGATTCACAACATAACGTGACGCCTCTCTCTGATCTCAATAGACCAGATGAGACATTCTCTGGAGGCACCTATGAGTTTCCACTGACTGCAAAGGCAACTAGGGTGACAAGCTCAGATTTAAACATTATCTTTCACATATTTAAAGCTGACTGAGGTGAATCTCTACAGTGCCAGCATTGAAGCCTTCTAAATATTATGATTAGAACTAGCTGGACTAATGGGTTTTTGATGCTGTCTCTCAACACAAATACAGATATTCAGATCAAGTCTAATTGAAGATGAATTATTTTTTTTCTAAATACAAATAAAGAGAAAAAAATACTTCAGATTGTACATATTTAAAGTCTAAATATATTGTGAGCTTACACTTCTTTCATTCCTATATTTCATATTTGATCTTGAACATTTTATCAATTCTTTTTCCCATAAAGCCAAGTATGAGCGTAGATAACCACTATATTCTAATATAAAAACATGTGGATGTGGTGCTTAGGGACATGGTTTAGAGGTGGACCAGGCAGTTAGGTTAACAGGTTGGGCCTGATGATCTCAGAGGTCCTTTCCAACCTTAATGATTCTATGATTCTATGATTCTATATTCTGTTATTTGTAGGTGTTTAGTCTGTTTTCAACCACATTTTAGCCTCATGAATGCTAGAAAGTATTCAGCAAAATCACTAGTATCAGTTATGAAAGGTTTATTATTCCTGTCTTCTACCCAGGGAAAATCTCTATAGGGCATGCACAGTTTCATTTTGGTGTGTTTTCTCATGCTGTAGTGTAGCCTCATTACAATACAGTTTAGCAATTTGGTATGGGAAAAAAATGAAGAACTATCCAGTTCTATTTTCAGTATATAGAGCTTTCAGAAAGATTATTTTTTATTGATCAGTGTTTAAATATATTATTAAAAGTACTACAGAAGTGAAAAGGGAAAACAATTATTTGCTTATGTGCTACACACAGAATAAAGGGAAGAGAAAAGAAAGAAACATTCACAGAGAAGTGTTTGGACTAGTTACCAGTGGTCTTCTTGTCCTTATCATTTGGTTTATGGAGCACAATACAGAACTCTATGCAGAATACATGACAAGTTAATGTAATTTACTTGCAGTGAGTAGTGTGGAAAACACCAAAGCATTAATGCCCCCCACAGACCTCTTGCTTCTGCATGCATGAAATGATGGAGAGACAGAACATGATATGAATTATTTCTGTACAATAAAGAACAACATCTTGTGCATACAACAAATTTTAGATGAGAATTCACAGAACAGAAATAAGGGGGAAGCTCACAGTACTAGAAGGCCTGGTGAGAAGGTCTCGTTGTAAGATAAAATGTGATTTTTAGATAGATAGATAGATATACACACTGGTATGTGGTTTCATTAGAGAAGGAACAACTAATGAAATGTAGTTTGCATAATTAAAGTGCACCTTCACAGTGTTCAGCCCACACTCCTTCTGCAATGGGAAGTGTTCATTGCACTAATACTTTTGCATTCTACTCCTTATTTCCTAAATATGCCATTAACTCTCCATTATAGGTTCATACACACTGTTTTTCATGAATTACTATAAATTTACTTCTGTTGTTTTGTTATTGGAGGGCAAAGAAGGAGCCCCCATTGCTGCAATTTTAAAAGCCAGGAAAAAATGAAAATGCAATAATCAGCTCTAACTATATTTCATTCACTTCATTTTAGTTGCTTTTTCTGCCTGGTTCTTTCTCTTTTGCTTTTGAAATGTAAAATAAAGTAATTACATTCATGTCATGGGAGTTATACCAAAGTTGGTCATACATGATGTGTTTTACCAGCTCTGTGATACCAATTTATTAGCAATCTTTAACTTTACAAATCACCTTGTATTTGAATAAAAGATTTAAGAGCACTTATGGTTTATTTATGTAACAAATTGCTTGTGGACTTAACAAGGAATTCAAGCAGGTTCCCTGGGGTTTCCCATTTTGAACCTGATTTACCCTATTATCCCTGAAACAGAGAAAAATAAAAGCCTGTTGAAGTTCAGAGGTATCAACACATCCTTACTCAATTTTAAAATACAACTTCCTCAGTAAAATATCATTACAGAGTGGTGTAGTGGTCCTGACTGCTCGACCATTGTAAATGGCACAACCACGTACATGCACAACCAGCACAGCCCTCAGGCCTGTGTTGCACAAATTTTGTCTACGGTACCAGCAATTACACCACCTGCCTGGCCTTGCTTTTATCTAACAGTGCAGCAACAAGTTCTCATGCAAACATCCCTCCTGTTTGCCAGTAGAAATGATGAATAGAGTTGTTTCCGTGTAAGAAAATGAGGAGTAGCTCAAAGGACCAAAAGGGGAGAATCTCTTCCATGGATGGGGTCTGCACGGCATGGAGGATTGGAGGCCCATTTGATGCTACACCACTTGAGGTTTCAAGCATCTAAAGGGCCATAAGGTTACCTATACTATTCTGTTCTTGTAGTATTAACTCTAATAAATAGCTTTTTTAATGATACCTTATAGAGTCTGAGTGCCTTTCTTACTGGGATCATAATTCACCAGCAAGCACCTCCAGGTACAAAACAAGACATTTTCTGTCATTTATCTTGACTTGAAGATATACTTCCCCATTTCCATGAAACATATTTTGTTGATACAAAGGTTAAAAATTAATACAGATGCCTCATTATCTAATTAAATGTCCATTGTGAAACTTCACCTTGAACTAAATGAAAATTGCATTAAATTGAGATTGGTATTTATATCAAGACACATTTATATCAACACATTTGTTCTTGTCTGTAACTGAAGAACTAAAGAAGCATGCAATGGCAAGACTCAGAACCCATAGAAATGAGGATGACATACGTGGTCCTCCTAGAATCCCACGTTTAATCCCAAGTTTATTTAAATTTATGCACTGAAATACAAATCTTCAAAATTAATCTTTATGTTGAATGAAAATAGCATAAAACAAGTGTTTAAGTAAAGGGCAAAGTACATCCTTCCTGAATTTTGTGACGTGCAAGTCCTTGAGAAGTGAAGGCCTCTAAACCTACATCCATAAAGTTGAAATCTACATTGATAAAATTGAAGAATTGCATTTTTCATCTTCAAAGGACTTGATTAGCATAAATTAGTCCCCAGATCACTGCAGTAAATTATAGGGAGGAAAAATTATTGCTCCCCAGTTTTACAGTTAGCAAGGGAGGAGCAATAAGACCACACAAAAAGTTTCTATTGGCAATTTTATTTTGAAAGTGTTCAATGTAACTTTGACTGGTGAGATCTTTCAGGAATTGGTAAACTAACATTAGGGGACAATGCAAATGGTGCAGAGAAATGCTTCTAAATTTAGTTTCGGTAGAGGCAGTGTGTCCTTTTAGTAACCTCCTGTAGAGGAATGGATAATCGGGAGTTCTACTTTGGTTTTCTTTTGCCTGTTTGCATAGTGTGCAGAGTATCCCTTAGCAGAAGAAAGACTTGCCATTAGTTTTACAATCGAAGCAAGGGACATATTTCTAAGGAAAGAATACCTTTGTAACCCAAAGATAATGAAGGGGAGGGTTGAACAACTGAAATATGCTAATTTTATCATTTTAAAACCTCCTGCTCTCTCCCTTTTTTAATCTACTAAGGAAGACTTCTAGCTGAGGCTGGATATACTTTCAGTGCAAAGAAACATGCAGAGGAAAGCAGAGAAAAGTTCATCTTTTTCTGTTAAAATGAGGAATACAATTGTAACTAGTTGCTTATATTGGCTCAGCGCCCAGCATGATTAATGATGCTTTCAAACTGGTTTTAAAGGAGCACTTAAACTTGCCCTTATGAATTTCGTGTTTGTCAGTTTTCCGGTGCTTTGCCTGTTTATTTGACTGCCCTGTTGCTCAGAGCAAAACAGCAGGCTAGGACTGAGGAATTTTCAATTTATAAAGTTATATGCCATTAGATGGAAAAATTTCTGCCAAAACTCATACGAGAAGGGAAAAATATGAACCTTGCACTAGGGAATTAGTGTCAGTAGTGATCAAATAGGTTTATTGGGTATCTGATTATTAGCTGCATTGATCAACATGTCCATGGTATACACAGAGTCTCACAGTGAAACTTCCTTCCTTGCTTTCCTTATGTACAGGAAGAACTGGAGATGGAGGAAGGGTGGGTCAACCAGGAGTTAAGTCAATATATGTGCTTACATTTCTCCCTGAATTGGTCCAAACTTTTAAAAAACAGACTGTGGTACTTGGTTTCATTCAAGTTC
The DNA here is from genome assembly GCA_020745775.1 of Theristicus caerulescens. Taxonomy (NCBI): domain Eukaryota; kingdom Metazoa; phylum Chordata; class Aves; order Pelecaniformes; family Threskiornithidae; genus Theristicus; species Theristicus caerulescens. Next base: position 118,410,955 of record CM036559.1, on the reverse strand, counting down.
TTCCATAACTGATATAATGTACTGTATTGACAGTCCCTACAGTACTTACCATTTGAGCTTAGGCAAAATTATTTGAAATTATTAATTCTGCATACTAAGAGGAGGCAGACAAAAGCATAACATAGCTTTTAATTTACTTCTTTTAAAAGATAATTTGCCCTGTACCTAGGAGGACATTACCACCAGAGGAACTTTGGTTGAGTAAGCAATCAACTTCCACGTCTATCCATCCTCTCTCACAATACTGAGCACTGATTACCAGCTACATCCCCAAGAGTGCAATCCATTCTTTGTATAAGTTGTTTTAGTCTCAGTGTATTGAAAATGCTCCCAAATCTGTTTGAAATGCACAAATTTAATTTTAAATTAAGAAGCAAGGTTGTTCTTAGCCTGTATTTCCACAATTCTTAATCATTATAATAGCAACTTTCTTATCAGTTCTTTCAATTATACAGGAGAGAGACCTGATCCATTCTTAATTATTTCAAAGATTGAGACACAGAGATCATCAATATAGCATGTTATGCAACAGGTATATTTCAATGATAAGAAGAAAAAAATAAAATAAGAGAACCATTGCAATTATGGTTCTCCATAAAAACTTCTTGACTTTAGTTTGGTCAAATCATTTTCTAGCAGGAAAATCAAAACATTTTATTGATTGCAACTTTGTATATGTAATTCACAAAATAAAATAATTTCAAATGGAAAATGAAAACATTCTTGTGCCATACGGTTCTTACTGGACACCTCCACTTTTTTTTTACAAAATATTTCAAAATTTTCACTTCTGACTAAAGATTTTAATGTTTGTAAGACCCAGGTACATTGTTAAAAGAAAAGAATTACACCTGAAAATCTTCAACTAGTTTAGCTGCAATACAACTACTATTCAGCAATGACATCATTCAGGTTGAACACTTGTTCCTGTGTGCTCCCTAAACTACAAAAGCAGATGATATATATGCTTGCAGAGAAAATTTATCACTTATTAACAGCTAATTAGCAAATAGCTAATCCCTAATAGTTAATCCCTTCATTTGCTCCAGTTCTATGGGGATTTATCTGAACTTTTTATATTGAAAAAAAAATCTTGTTTCACTGATTTATGTTCTGAAGTTTTTGGAAGCAATAACTTGCTATCCCCGGAAACAAAACAAACCAACCAACCAAACAAACAAACAAAAAAAAAACCACAAAGGGATGCTTTTCTCTAACTGGCAGGGGAATATCCGCTAATCTACCAGCAGATTTATGGCAGACATTCCAGCATCAAAGAGAGGAAAACATCAACACTGGTCTCCCCAAACACTAAGGAAGAGACTGGAACTAGAGAGAATTTTAGGCTAGCATTAAATCCAGCCTTTTCTTAGCAAGTTGGTAAATAAAAATGAGGTCATAAATCAAGAAAACAACCAAAATCTTGACTTCATCACAAGAAAAACCAATGAAAAAGTTAATTTTGAAGAAGACAAACTCAGTACTGATAATAGACCTGAAAAAAAGAAGTCAGAGAAATTTCAAATGTAAGGTCTTTCCTCAGGCATAAGAATTGAGAGGAAAAGCGCAGAAACAAACAAAACCCAAAACAACATATCAAAGTATTGATCACTTGCACTTTCACTGAAAGGACAGGATGAATTTCTCCCTAAACATCTTGCTTTAGGAGGAAAGTGTTAACTTCCTTTGCAACATGAAGGATCTTGAAAAAAGCACTATTTCTGGAAATGAGAATGAATCCAAGAATACATTGTCTAAAACAGGCAATGTCCATAAATTCACTACCAGCTGCACAGCTTATAAATCAAGGTGATAATTAGATGTTTAGGTCTCCAAACTTGCGAAAGACAATGCAATGGAAGAACTACCTATTGCTTTTAGACCTCCACTGGAGAATGTATACCCAAGGGAAGAGAACTAATTCTGATGAAAAAAAAGAAAACACCACCACAAACTTCTTATTAAATGTGCCACTTAAGGATGAGGTAGGATTCCAATGTATAAAGCAAAAGTATATAGATTATATTAAAAATAAAAAAAGGAAGATCATTCAAAAAAGAAATCAGCTGCCAGTAATAGATGAAATCAATTCAAGGAAAAAAAATGGGTTTGCCTTTCCAGAGACAAACACTACTTCTGAAATAATAAGGAGGATTTCCTAACTTTACAGTCCTTGGTTTTTAAAGTTCAAATATGCAAAGAAAGTTGTTGAAAATATATTAACAGATCTTTTTAAAAAAGGACAGAAACTTGCAAAACAAGTCCATATGGCAGACACTAATATGAGAACTTTCACTTAAAGACAACCCATATAAAGAGAGTTAAAAAGGACAAGAGCTACAGGCTGGAACTTTTCGTGTACTGCACAAGAGGCTGTTGCCCTCACAGAAATTTTATGCATCAGTGTAAGGCAGGTCTCCACAGTAAAATATCTCCTGATGACATATCAACGGGGCAGTATTTTAGCAAAATCTGTTATTGAAATACAGAAGAGGTCCCAAAGTCATCTAAATAGGGGGAAAGGGTGTACAAGCACAGGGTAGTTCCTCTCTCAGTTTACCTGGATTGGTCATGCTGCAGCAAGTTGTGGTAATGAGAAGAAGGAAGAATCTCCCTCTATTCCCCACAGCAAATCTACTCCTGCAGGACATCAGTTTTCTAGAATGGGCTCATTATTCATCTTCATTAAAATGCAGATTACCAAAAGTAGAATTTATTTGATGAACTCAGGCTGTGAACAGTCTTGAATACAAAAAACAGAAAGGCAGTATGAGATTCTTCTGCTTATATTTCAGGAATAAGGAGGCCCCAGTCAATGACGGTATCACTGAGAAAACTTAGAAACCACACTATGAAAGTAACATGACTTTCTAGAGGTTGTTATTCCACATTTGGCATGATCTAAGACTAAAGATAAAGTGGCAAACTGATGAAGTAGACTAGAAAAGTGGACAGTGAGGTGGACTGAAAACTGGCTGAACTGCTGGACTGAAAGGGTTGTGATCAGCAGGATTTAGTCCAGCTGTAGGCCAGTCACTACTGGTGTGGCCCAGGGGTCAATAGTGGGGCCAATACGGTCTAACATCTTCATCAGTGACCTGACAATGAGACAGAACACAGCCTCTGCACATTTGCAGATGACACAAAATTGGGAGGAGTGATTGATAGACCAGATGGGTGTGCTGCCATTCAGAGCAACTGCAAAAACCTGGAGAAATGTGCTAAAAGGAACCTCACTGAAGTTGAACACAGGGAAATGTCAAGTCCTCCCCTGGGGAGGAATAACCCCAGGCACCAGGGCTGACCAGCCAGAAAGCAGCTTGGAAGAAAAAAACCTGAGGGTCCTCTGGATGCCAAGTTGACCATGAGCTAGCAATGGGCCCTCATGGCAAAGGCATCAACAGCCTCCTGGGCTGCATTACAAAGAGCATTGCAGCAGCTTGAAGGAGGTGATCCTTCCCCACTGCTCAGCAAGAGAGACACTTCTGGAGTGCTGTGTCCAGTGCTGTGCTCCCCAGTACAAGAGAGACATGGACATACTCGAAAGAGTCTAGCAAAGGGCCACGAAAGTGATTAAGGGCTTGGATCACCTGTTATATGAGGAGAGGCTGAGAGAGCTGGGACTGTTCAGCCTAAAGAAGAGAAGGCTCAGGGGGATCTTATCAGCGTGCATAAATACCTGATTGGGAGAGAGTAAAGAAGAGAGATCCAGACTGTTCCCAGTAGTGTTCTATGACAGTCTGTAATTATGTGGTGCTACGATAAAGGCATAGTCATGTCAGATTTGTTGTCACAAAGGACAGTCCTTATTAATTTTAAAAAGTCACAAGTGGTGGAAATAAGTTTCTTTGCTTTTTGCCTTGTGACAGAAGCAAAGAAGCTATTTGTGCTATTAAATAAACTGTATAACAATGACAGCACAAATTTCAGCTTAATCTCTCTCAGCAAAGCATTAGCAACTAAGAAAAAAAAAGAATAGTGGTATGTAATATATAGGACATGTTTTCATCAGGTTCATTACTGGAATCACTGTTGTAAAATATCCTTCCTTAAGAGAAATGGTGTCATGCTACATTGAGTATTTTCTTATTTTGCATACATTAAAGTGGATAAATTGGAGGAAGTATTTCACAGAAAGAAGATCAGCATACATCGTCTGCTGTACTTTTTCCTAATTTTCCATATTTCCACACATATTGCTGACTTACAGCTATGCAAAACCCAGCAAATTTTCCAAAACAATATTAACATATCAGTCATTTTTTGTGCATTAAAATAGGAAATTTAGTAACAGGAGAAAGACTTTGTACTCCATTTTCTATGGCTTCTAAACAGCTTCTGCCTAAATGGCAAAACAAGCATTCTTCAGAGAGAGAAATACAGAAAAAAACTATTAATAAAAAACTCAGATACAGCATTGATCCCTATACCAAACATTTCTGGAGCCCTAGTTAAGGAAGGTTCCAAAACATTCACCATTTCAAGTGAAAACAGAAATTTAACCTAACTTAGAAAATATATATATATATGAGAAGAGACATGAAAAAAGTAATTTCACTGCCATTAATGTAGGAGACAAAGTGGTAAATTCAATTCTTTTCAGCTAGAAAAAAAAAATTGTTCTCAGTCTTATCATTATTTATGTGCTGCATATGCTTCTGTCGGGGAAAACAGGAAATATTATCTTCATTAGAAATAGTATTTTGGAGGATAAAATATTAGCACCTTCTTAAAACAACAGACACTGAAGAAGAAGGATGATATGGCTCTTTATAAACATTTAGAAGGAATTTCAGTATTTCACTTCCTTTTAAGAAGATGCAAGAGATATTGGGTTTATGGCAAGGTTTTGGTACTGGGGGGACTGCAGGGGTGGCCTCTGCGAGAAGGCAGCAGGAGCTGCCCACATGTCCGACAGAGCCAGTTCCAGCCAGCTCCAGGACAAACCCGCCACTGCCCAAAGCTGAGCCCATCAGCAATGCTGGTGGCACCTTTGTGATAATATATTTAAGAAAGGGTAAAAAATGCTGCGCAACAGCTGGGATAGAGACAAGTGAGAAAATGTGAGAGAAACAGCCCTGCAGACACCAAGGTCAGTGAAGAAGGAGGGGGAGGAGGTGCTCCAGGCACCAGAGCAGAGATTCCCCTGCAAGCCTGTGGAGAAGACCATGGTGAGGCAGGCTGTCCCCCTGCAGCTCGTGGAGGTCCACAGTGGAGCAGATATCCACCTGCAGCCCATTGAGGACCTCATGCTGGAGCAGGTGGAGATGCCCTGAAGGAAGCTGCAACCCGTGGAGAGCCCAGGCAGGAGCAGGCTCCTGGCAGGAGCTGCAGGCCATGGAGAAGAGCCCACACAGGAGCAGGTTTTCTGGCAGGACCTGTGGCTGTGGGAGACCCACACCAGAGCAGTCCACTCCTGAAGGACTGTACCCTGTAGAAAGGACCCATGCTGGAGCAGTTCTTGAAGAACTGCAACCCATGCAAAGGAGCCATGGTAGAGAAGTTCATCAAGGACTATATCCCTTGGAACAGACTCCACGCTGGAGCAGGGGAAGACTGTGAGGAGGATGGAGTGGCAGAGATGAAGTGTTATGGACTGACCACAACGCCCATTCCCCATCCCCCTGCACTGCTCAGGGGGGAGGAGGTGGAAGAATCAGGAATAGACTAAAGTTGAAACTGGGAAGAAGGGAAGGGTGAGGGGAGGGTGTTTTTAGCTTTGCTTTGTTTCTCACTATCCTACTTTATTTTTAATTGGCAATAAATTAATTTAATTTTCCCCAAGTTAGACTGTTTTGCTTGTGATGATAATTGGTAAGCGACCTCTCTGTCTTTATCCTGACCCATAAGCTTTTCTATCTCCTATTCTCTCCCCGTCCTGTTGAGGAAGGGGAGTGATAGAGCAGCTTGGTGGGTACTGGACAGCCAGCCAAGGTCAACCCACCACACAAGGTATAAAATTTCCAAGTCTTTTACCTAATCAGCAAGATGATATTAGATCTGGTGACTAAAGCAGGGACAAGCAGAAAAGCAAAGCGTTTGGATTTCTATTCAGACTTTTTAAAGATGAACAAAAGATCTCCTGGCAGCCACTGTGATTTTACTGCAAGTATCACAATACTAGATGTTTTCTAAATCTCAGACATCAAGCTGAAAAGTACATTCTTTATTCAGACTAGCTATAGGGTTTTTTTTAATTATTACTTAGAAGAGAACTGAATTCACTATCTTCCTGTCAAAACTCCAAATGTTACCTATCAGTCCTTCCATGTGGAAGGACTTCTTAGTATAAGTTTGCCAGTTCTTATTTTGTTATATCAGAAGAAAAATACGGTCTTTATGAGGTATATGGTAGACTGATGGGCTAGTATAAAAATTCTAACAGGAGACAAAAAAAAATCTTAAGCATTTAGAAACTGTTCCTGTCACATAAATTTGACATGTACCTTTGCATCTTTCTTCCCTGCAGGTTGTTCTGTTTTCAGCCACAAAATACCACTTGACACTTCAGGCACAGATGGCAGCAGAAAGAGAACCAGAGACAGCAACATCTTCATTGCCTTACAAGCATACCACTGCCCTATATCACATGAATAGTTGATGGTAGCAGTCAATGAGAGACAGCTTTACAAAATTAAATGCCACCCACTCTGTACAGAAGGTACAGGTAAGTTCCTTCTTCTCCTTTTTTCTCTCCATTTTGAAAAAACAGGAAGATCAGGAACAACAGCGGCACAAGGAAAAGATTATGTGCAGGAAGGACATTTGGGAAGACAAGGGACTGTAGGGGATAGGGTGGAGCGAAAGAGGACATTGACACAAAGACAGAACATGAGGAAAAATTCTTGCGATAACTTCTGAAACAAAAAGATTTAACCCTTAAGGTTTTGCAATCAAGATGTAAAGTTCAACCTTGAGGATATTTGGTCCCTTGAATGGCAAAATTCCCATTGTTATGATGGTATGATAGGCCATTCAGCAACATATACAGACAGCTTTCACTGAGAAAAGGACTGGACATGTTTAGGTCATCATTTTTCAGTGCTTGTCAAAAAATGAGGACTGTCAACTGTTCAAACATTGAGCAGACAAAAAGCAGGCTACTCTCAGCAGCTACATCACCAGATAAAATAATCTTGCTGATCAGAGGCAAAATGAAAACTTTGAAAATCTATTAGATTAAAAAGGGAAATATATATGCCTCTCTTCTTATTATACACATCCAGTAAGAACTATGTATTGCCTAGCATGTATGGTTTGCAACACGGTGATCATATATTTTGTGAAATCTCAGTGCTATAAGACAGCTTCCTTGAATTATTAGGACTTTTTCCGTTGTAATATGTAATAATTATAGCTTAACTTCCCCCCCCCTCAAAATAAAGACACGAGTCTGTGACCTAATTAAAGTAGAACTAATTCAATTCAGGACCATAACAGCAAGAAAATGCACTAGATTTTATCTGCACATTTTTTTTTAGAGAAACATAGAATGAGGAGAGCTAAGGCAGCTAACAGGGCAAACAAGCAAGGAAGCATTCTGAAATGAATAAACCCCTGATATTGCACATTAGTAAGTAGAGTAATGGACCTGGGGCATGAGACCTGGGAACATAATGGAGTTGGACAAGCTGTTAAGAAGTGGAGTTACAGTGTCTGAAAACTTGTGAAGATTCAGAAAATAACATAACAAAGTGTGAGTATTTGCTCTGCAGGAGTAGAAAGACCACTTTCCTGACAGCATTCAAGCAGTCTCTTGACATTTATAAAGCTACAGAATGGTGGAATAGACAAGGAAAACATATCTTGAAAGCATGGCTTACAGGGGCAGTATGCAAGAGAGCATGTACGGCCTCTTATTCTTTATAAAGGGGTAAGCTGAGTCACAGTGGTATTTGGGGTAGATTTTAGCAGATGAGGAACTGACTCAAAGGTTTTCCTTGTACAATACCAAGAAGGAATCAGAAGAAGCTGAAAGATGCAGGCACCAATTTAAGGAACTTTGAGTCTCACCAGCATTCAGCTGTTGAGAGAGATTTAATTTCCCTCCTTGCCTGCTTTATAAAAATAATGATTTTTCTTTTATTGTTCTAACATGAAGTAGCATATTGTAGCAAACAAGATATCAAATGCTATTGTGTAACATGGTGGATTAGACAACCATATTTTTTAACACAGATTTCAAAACTTAGGAAAAGGCAAGTACTTTAGACAGGAAAGCTCTGCTACTTCCACAAAAGACCTAGCATATCAGTAGGTCTGGCCTGCTTAATGAGTATAACTTAGACTGTACTCTTAGTTCAGCTGTGCTGTTATTTTTTCAATTAAGCTCCAGCAGTTTATTGTGATTACTTTTATGTGAAATAGCTTGAAATTTTTAGATGGCAGTAATAAGACACATTGCATAACTGAAGTTATACTAACAAAGTGTAATAATTCAGTAAAATACATTTTAACTCAGTTTAGTAGTAAAGGCATTTTAACTAATCAGTGTTCATCTGGACAAAAAAGAGTTTCTGACCCTAATATGGGTCAGAAGTCAGGAGTTAAAATTCTAAGAGTAGGTTATGTTGCCACATGCATGCACAGAGAAAACACACATGTAATACATATATAATTTATAGCATAATTCCTATTAATCATGAATTAACAGCTCCAAAATGTAGATTATCTGTCTTCATGTACCCAAATGCCAAAGGCTTGGTTGCTTTTCTTCCATGAGAAAACTCTGTATTTAGACTCCAGAAGGAGGAAAAAAAAAATCGGTTCCAAGTAAATATACAGTAGTCCAGGACTTGTACTTGAAGAGATTTGATAAGTTATTTGATCTTAAAGGATGACAGTACAAATACCAATATTTCTTGTAGAATGTTGTTAAGCAGTTCAAGCAGATTTCACACACCAACTTACACAGATATACCAAAAAAAAGTTCCAATTCTGATCAATACATTGAGGGAATATAAAGCAGTAACACGTGGAGGCTTGTGTCCAATACTGACAGCACTGGACAAGGTTATCACAAAATGTGATCAGTGACAAGCTGACAGTATTAGACTTCCAGTTCAATCACCTCATAAGGACTTAGAATTGATGAAAATCTTTTTACAGCCATCTACTCAAAGATAAATCCCAAGAAGGATAATTCCTAATTTACCTGTTTCTGTAAGTTTGAATTCTTTCTGATCTGTACCAGGCCAACATTTTGATGATGACTGGAAAAAAGTCCAGTGTCTGGTTCTGATAAATACTAAAGTAGTGGAACTACTATTGGCCTAAGGAACAACAGAGTAACACAGTCTTTAAGTACATTATAAAGTGGAATATTTAAACAGATCAGCACATTATGCTGTTAAAAACATATTTCCATAACAAATTAGGGCTAGAGTTTTACTTGTGTTAACAATGATCAAATACAAAAGGAAGAATCTTAACGAGGTCTGTGATGCAAATGATGCAGAGGTAATTGTGAGATTTCTGGAAAGGGGTGGAATATGTGCCTGAAGATTAGAGCATGTGACTAGAGAACTGCATTTGTTATCCTGTAAAAATAGCCTTGTTAATTTATACAGACATTTTTAGAACAGCTTCCTGGTTATCTGTGCACTTATAGCCAGCGATAGGCCCAGACAGGTGCAAGCAAGGAGATAGCAATGATTTCATCTAATTCTACATCAGAAGCCTACAGTTGAAGCATCATGACACATGTCATTTTTACTTATGTTGTCTTGTCGCAGGGTGAACCAATTGCTGACAAAAAAATTAAAGGTTTGTAACACACTTGGAGTGGGATGCAAGAAGGTGACAGGGACCCAAACAATGACTACTAATCAGCTTTAGGTATGGGGATAGCCAAAGAGATTGTCCTGGGACTACGTAGCTCAAGAGGCTATTGATGGCTTACGGGGACTGTCTCAGTTCAAAAGCAATAAATAGTGAAAACAACAGTCCTAGCAAGGGGCACCCAAAGATATCCAGGACTGTACAAAAAGCTGGAACATCTACATGTAGGTGACAGGCCACTAGCCAGCACTCGGCCACACTGGGTTGGAGCGAGCGTCCTGTTCCCCCAAGTCCACGGCACCAGGCACAGCTGGAACACAGGGGCGAGGACCTGTTATACCCAGACTGCTTAAATAAATTTTAATTTTTATTTCACTGAATGGTGTGGTTCTTGTGGCTAACCCACTATAAATTCACCCAAGATGGTTCTCTATTTGGTCTCCAGACTACTGTTTCCATCATTGCTCAAGTTTCCCTCTGAGAAGGAAGATTTTTTATGGTCAATAAATTGAAAAATGTTGCTAAGCACTATTCAGTTGATGACCTTGGCTAGAGAATGATATTAAAGATGCACTATTCCTACAGCTGGAGTTGGACTTTTCTTCTCCTTGTGCTTCTTTTCAGATTTTGGGAGGGTTGTTAAGGAGACTTTCTTTGATTACCTGTATGGGAGAAGAAAGATAACTGTTGCAAGTGAGAGGTTAAAACATTAATACATATAACACAAATGCATGTATCTAAAATGTCTAGAATATGTTAAGTAATTTCTTACTAGCACTGCCATATAAATATACTGACAATCCCCTTTTGCTGGAAAAATTATGGCATCTTGTAGATAGTAAATCAATTTTTATCTGTGAATAATTTATGACAGAAGTCTAGACTATATTCAGTATCTGTTCACAAGGCTTAAGATATAGAGGCAACAAAAAATTTAAGCCTGGCACACATCATTCAAGATTAAATTTTTACCTGCTTTCACTTTACTCACAGTTCTAAAACCAACCTAAAGGGTAATACGGTTTTGGAGACAATATAACAGTATTATCTCACAGATAATTAAGGTATCTTTTAATCATAAATCATCCACATATTCAGATTTATGCCAAGGCAGATAAAATTAATAACTCAAATGCCCACATCTTAGGATTTTGGAAGGATCTTTTGTGAAAGTTTAAAAACCGGTCTTGAATTCTCTTAGAGTGGGAGTCAATGCGAGTAAAATAGGATACAGCAGCATGAACATTGCTGGAAACAGCATCTCCAGGAGTTCTCTCTCTGCATCCACACAAGCTACTGTGAGGATGGAGTTCCATACTTAAAAGAAATACTTTGACTGAAAAGATCTAGAATAGTGGTATTTTCACTTGTTCCCTCTGTTTTTCTCCTCTCATTTTCTCCCTTCACATATACAATAATTAGTCACCATTTCTGCCATATATGTCTAAAAATGCATACTATTTTCTTTAGTAAAGAGTTAAGTGCCTCCCCCCAGCCATTTTTTCACTACTCTTAAAATGCCACATTAGTATTCCTCGCTTCTCAACTTCACAAAGTAGTATTTCAGCACTCCTGAATTTCTAGCCCTATTGATTTCCTTCAAATTGAACCAAAAGAGAAGTACATATTCTTTCATGAAAATACAAAGTGTGGTAGCCGATCAATAGTTTTGGATCCTGAAAGCTCTGGAGATTCAGACAAGGCCAGTGTTTACACCTGAGTAAAGAAATTTGTGCTATTAGTTGTCCACAGTAACAGTGTTTATAGATGCTGTCAAATTTCAACGACAGAATTTATCCCTCAAAAAATGCCTATAAGCACACAATAACCATATTAGGAGCATACAATGGAGTGCTTGAGACTGGAATAAATCACTAGAATTGGTATGCTGGAAATGAGACTTAACTGGTGGAGAACTTAATGTGAGAATGGAATAGTACCTGATACGACTATCAGGTACTATCAGGTAAATCCATGACTTTCACCATGTCATTAAGAGGCCTAAAAGTTGTGGGTTCTGTCATCACAACCACCATGTCACCATTCTCGAAGATGAGTACCATTGTGCCAAAAAAAACCCAAACCAAAACACCAAGAGACTTACTTGACACTGCCACAGTCAGAGGTTGAAACTAAATTGGTGCTACATTGCAGTTCAAAGACCAGTTATAGCTCTACAGACATCAGTGAGGCTTACAAAACTAACATATAAAGTCAGACGAAGTCATCACACAAACACACTTCCAGGAACCAGAAATGTACCCAAAGGCAATATTTTAGAAATCTGATGATACTACAAGTTTGCCAGATTGCAATACTGCTAAACAGTGTCTATGCTTTCCCAGAGCCATGATTGCTGGTATGAACAACAGAAATGGGAAATTTCCAAATACGCTGTTCATCTCTTTAATTTTCTGAATAATTTTGTCTTGTCTTAAAAGAAGCAGGATCTTACTCTAATGGTAAGAATTACCAAAGTATCTTTAGCCTGCAATATTCTCTTTAGCGAGGGAAGTTATAACCTTGTTCTGACTATCTCTAAGACTATCAAGGAAAAGATTCATATATATATGTGTTCATATATTATAAACAGAAGGGCTTTGAGAAAATAAAAGCTGTAATATTTTACGCTTCAAATATATCAATCACTTTCCATGTTTAAGACTGAAAAAAAGTTCAGAAATATTTTAATGGTGATGTCTTCACACTACTAAGCAGTATAACATCACTGTATGCATACTCCAGGACCACACTTAACTATCGCACAGTGACCTGATCACGTTAACATCTTTTACTCTCTGGGCCCATTACTCCATCAGTACAACACAACGCAGTTTAGGCCTCTCCCTTCTACTTACACATTATAATCAGACTGGGCAAGGGAAGGCAACTTTGACAGGTCAGCGAACACCAGTTGTGAACTCTTTACTCTCCCCTGGCTACAGTTTTGTTACACATCTGTCTTCTCCTTGCTCCATGATTTTAGAATATCTGTATGTTAGAACTTGTCATTTTTTCCCAGAACACCTATTAGCTTCAGTAACATAATATTGTTTGTGTCCTGGAGTAGGGAAAAAATGACATGAGGTCAACCAAAACTGTTTTAATTCCAGTACAAGAAAATATTTTTTTTCTTTAGAAACATCTTTAAGTCTAACTAGCACTAGTTAATTTTTTCCCTTTTAAATTGCTCCATATTACACGGTCATAAACTTTAAATAACTTTAATAAAGAATTCCTTCAAAATCCAGAAACTGTGCTGGATGATGTACCTCACATTATCCCATCAGTTTTCCCAACCCCAACCTTAAGCACTTTTGCTTTGCTGACTGCCTCCTGACTGTGACCAGTAGAGGGCATTTTAGGACTGACTTATGTGCATACAAAACAATACAGCATTTCTAGCACAAACAGTAGTTCACTCACGTTGGAGGAATATATGTTTGAGAAGCTTAATAAGTATTTGAGTATAAATTGTAGTGTTTTCAACATAAATATCAGATCCATAATATTTAAGTAAAATGTCATATGTGACATTTATTTTATTAAGAGCTATGTTTTCAAACTTGTTTATTGTGCATACACTGAACTACTGTAAAAATGACATTTAGACAGTTAAATGCATAGGCACATTAAAACTTTATATAGAATACACTTACAAAGCAGGGAAAAAAAATCTGCACAGAAGTCAATGGATGAAAGATTTCATTTTAGTGAGCAAAATGCTTATTTCAGCAATATTAACCATTTAATTACATGTTCTTTGCTTAAATTGTAAGATTATTCATATATCAGGTTAAAACTGGTTTTACATATTGGCTGATTAAAACCACATCATAAGTTTATATTTTCTTAAATGATAGAGTTCTTCAGTAGAACCTTGTGAGTTTCAGATGTGGTTCTTCAAAATCACCTGAAAATCTGAATTGAATAAATATGATAATGTTCCTCCATGATAATTCCTACAAGTTAGTACAAATGGGAACAAGTGCTAAAAATGCAGCCTTGCTGGATGGTTTGAAAAGGTGTACACCCAACTCCATTTGCCTAGCTACATGCTCAATTACACTAGCTAGGCTTTTCAAACGTGGCTATGAATAGTTACATGCCTTGATTTCAGCTTATAGTGCTACTAATGGTGCTCGTGCAACTTTATACAGCCTGTTTGGAGTCTCAAGCTACAGACTCAGCAGAGTCAGCCACAACTGTGCCATAATTAACTGCTTCCTCAGGTTACAGAGTTTTAGTTTGTAAGGGTGAATGATAGAGCTTCTACCGCAGTTTCCACAAGCTCAGACTGAGGACAGAGGAGGGACTTCACTAGTAAAGTGATATATGTGCTCTCAGCATACAAGGATGTTGTCTACTAGGCCCTGGGACAAGGTTTAGCCATGGAAGAAGGTATTCATCATATCCTTTCCTTAGCCATCTAAGACGTAGAAATTGTAATATGACCTACTTCTCTGTGGCTGTCATCTTCCACTGCATGACAAGCCACCCTGTCAGAAGCACGTATTCAGGATCATTCACAGTTTAAGTAATGGTACTAAACACAAATTCCCACATGTAAAGTATTATTTTGGGGAAGAACAGAATTCAAGTTGCAAACCTTCCTAACTTCAATAAAACTGTTGGGTTCCCCCCACCCCACTCCCTGTCTACTTTTTGGAAAATATTTCAAGTTTTCATCATACTAGTAATTTAAACAACTATTTAATACCAGATATCCAGTGCCCCTCTGGGGAGATAAAGCCACACAGATAGAACCATAATGACTGTATGCTGGTCACAGTCCTTGGTTGCACTGCTGGCTGGCAATTATTTGGTGAGGTGAAAGTAGATATATAAAAAAAGAAAAGTTTGTGACCTTGCTGAGTTTTCCACAGAAAAGTGCAGTTTTCCAGTCTACATATTTCCATACAGTTTACTACCAAGAACCTGAAAAACCTGTTCTCATGTAAATCTGTCATGAAATAATACTACTTTTGCCAAGGCACGCTCCTGGGGGAAATTCCCAGTCAAATGAGCAGAGTGATACTGATCTAATGAAAAGAAAACTATAATAATGACAGAGAAAAAAAAAAATAGAAAAAAGTCAAATGGCTACTCAAAGCTATATACGCTTGACTTTGGGGGAGAGGTGAAGGGGGGGGGGGGAACCACCAAAAAAAAAAAAAACCCAAAAAAACCAATCAGGTTTTTCTCCTAAGGCGATCTGACTAAATGAGGAACTTGCTTAAGGTCACCTCCAGACTCCACCTAAACATTTGCCAACATTTTCAAAGCTATGCCTACACTGTACCCTTAAATCACCAGCACAGGAAACTCAGTATGGATTTTCCATCACTTCAAGTGACAAGAGACCACGAAGTTCAAAGCACTGGATGAAATACTGGTTTTCGGAAGCTAAACCCTAGAAAAGTGATTGTGGTGGGAGAAAGATCTCTCAGGTGTAAGCTCACCTCACATCCAATACAGCTTAACTCCTGGCTGCCAGTGAGAGGGACTGTCCCACTCTCCTACCCACACTGGCTGGGCTTCCTTCACATCTGGTGGCAGTGATGCCAGAGGGTGAGTGGCAGCCACCCCTCACTGGCAGGCAGCAGCAAGAACAGACTGCCCCATGAGGGAGGATAAGCATACCATAAGCATATGCATACCATAGTACAGGCAGTACCAACCAGGGCGTAGTCATGCTGCACCTGCATAGCAGTCCCACACACAGCATGGTCAATCCAGACAGCCCAGCCAGAAGCAGCAGAGACAGCACCAGAGAGGAGAGAAATCTAAAAGGTAGGTCTGAAGTCCATCCAGAAGACAGCACTGGAGACAATCAACATCAAACATAGGTCTGAATCCACTCAGGAGACAAGACCACAACCTACAACAGTGCCCAGGCATGAGCTTAAGATGAGCTCCTAGACGAATGGGCTGCAACTATGGGTGAAGGTCCCAGGTGAGGCTGGTCAGGGCAATTAAGGCATATTAGTTCTCTCAAGGGGCACTGACATTTGTATCATGGAAAAATAAAGTACTAAAAAAGGCTGCACAACCACTAGGAATGCTTGCAACTATAAGGACTGGTTGCTTGGCTCTAGTCTCTTCAGTGTATGCACCAAATACACTTTGATTTATAAATTAAAATATCATTTAAAGAACTAAATTGATGAGCTTATCCTAGCCTCCTATTGCTGAAAACAGTAGCTAATACTGATAGCCTGACTCTCTCCCACTCAGGTTTTAGGCAATGATACATTAGGGAAATAATGGCAAAAATGCACTGACCTATGTCCTCTTACCTGCTGGCAGATCTTGCCAACTGGAATTGTGCGTTGGTGTCTCATGTCAGTGGTTGGAAAACTTGATGAAGCATTTACAGCTGTCCTTTACCCCATGGTTAGCGAAAGAATAATAGATGCCTGCTTTGTTAAACCTGAAGAACATAACACTGCTTGAGAAGACCTGATTAATTGCCATAAAGGCAGGAATTTGAAACAATGCAGGCAGAGGACTTTATGGAATACAGCTCTTCTGGGAGGGTGCATGGGTGTGTCTGCCTGTGTTTGTGCTGAGGGGAAGAGAAGTTCTTCCAATCTGAGAAGGGAACAAACAACAGGTGACTGGACTACAGTTAAGACTTTTGGATATAAGTAAAATTTTTGAGGAAGACAGGCTAAAGGTAGAAGAATCAAGGGGTCTGGGAATTCATAGGCATGCTAATGTGCTTACATTGCATTTCATTGGTTCTTAATTTTCCACCAAACAACTTCAGGAGGGAGACTAGGAACCATGAATCTCCAAGAAAAAAATGCTTTCTCCCACCACAATCACTTTTCTAGGGTTTAGCTTCAGAGAGGAGAGAAATCTAAAAGGTAGGTCTTAAGTCCATCCAGAAGACAGCACTAGAGACAATCAACATCAAACATAGGTCTGAATCCACTCAGGAGACAAGATCCAAGACAGACAATTTCCAGAGGAATGAAAAAGGAGGTATAAAGAGTGCAAGGTCTGTTATGGACACAACTGTAACTTCAGCTTCAAGGGACTTTGCTCTTGAAATGGCAGCAACTGTTCTAAGTTAGATGTCTAATTCACTCCCTGTAATGGATAGGGCATGTATAGGTTTTTGAAAGGCATTCACAGCAATCAGTATGCTGGGTATAGCAGCGACTAAGCCACGGATGGATACAAGAATTTGACCAAAGATCCATTTTCTCATTGCTTTTCCTCCAGCATCCTACCATAGAGAGGGAGGACTGACACTTGAGAATAAAGCAAGCAGGCACTTTGTGTCCCTGCTGGAGACTGGCACCTATCCAGCTCCTGAGTCTTTAACCACCACACAGGCATCAGCAGGGTCATCATTCTCTTTTCAAGCTGTGGGGCCAGAGAGGTGCTGAGGTCACCGAGTCCTGCCAATCACCTGATGCATCTCAGGATGCAATTGAGCTGTTAATATTGTTGATGTAAATGCTTTAATACCAGGATGTACCAGTTCTGCCAGCAGGCATCTGCCTTCCTTGGCAGTTTGGATCCTCACAAGTGCCTAGTCCTGGATAGAGATTTTATTAAAACCTGGGTGTACAGGAACACAGGGTCAGGACAGGTATCTACCCACAAAGAATGTCCTCAGGGAAATCAAACCATCACTTCCTGCTAGGAATCCAGCACAGCCTCCAGCTGGATGATACTGCTTCCTTCACCTACATCTGGATGGAAAAGATCAAGCTACTCCCATTAGATCACATCTGCATTTTGTTCCAAATGTCTCATAGCTCACTACTCTAACAACACGCCAGCTTTCTTCACAGACTACCTACTGGTGTCTGTGGTCCTCTTGGCAGTCAGGGTCATTCTTCCTGGCTTTGTAATTACAGTCTGTCAGAGGACTTGGGCTTCAGAGCAGCCTTCAGAGTGCTTTGGTGTGAGAGGAGAGGTATGTCTTCCCGTCAGTTCAAAGGTCAGCGGAATGTAAGGAAGGTGGACACCAGGCTCTTGCTTTGACTATATGTAAGGAGAAGGGGAAGCGGCCACTAGGGACATGTGGCAAGAATAACTGGAGCTGGAGGTCTTAGATTCAGCAAGGCTCATGGCTGCCCAACTCTGCAGGGAGTGTTGGGAGATGTGGGATGAACTCTGGACCCTGGGGGGCTGTCAGGGCACTTTCATACAGCTGTGCATCCAAATCCTTTGGGAGGTGGACTGCAGAAGATACTTAATTTCTATGTAAAATGTATATAATAAAAAAAACCACAATACACAGGGAAAACTTAAAATCACCCAAGGTGCCAAATAACTCTGTGTAAAGGTTGTGTCCCCTAAGAGGGTGCATTCAGATGACTCAATGATTTCTTAACCATGAGGCTCATAATTCTAACACTTTCAGCAGAGAATGCAGTCACCATCTACTTCAAGGGGAAATTCAAACCATCTTATTTTGATCCACCAACATTTCCCTCTATTATGCCAAGGAGGCAGAGGAACAAAGCAAATGAGGAACCTCCACTCCTTGCTTGTTGTGGGGAAATACATAAATTGGAAATAAAAACTGGAAAGTCTGAAGATATTACAGTAATAGAGGCCATAAAAAGCAAGCTAAAAAGTCCTGTAATTCTTAAATGAGTCAGATTTCTTGGCAGCCTCCCATGTAAGTGGTGAGGCCCAAGACTGTTTACCTCATAAGATTGCAAGCAGATAAGACTGCCTAAGTGATGATTAAAGATATAAAAAGCCCAACATGAGATGGCAGCAAGGGACAGTCAAAAGCAGCCGGTCTCGGTGTAACAAAAATATAAGGCAGACAGCCTGCGCAGACACTGAGTACACAGAGGTTCAAGGACTGAGTGTCACCAAACTGGCAGTGGTACTTCAGGTCTGTACAGAACTGTACACAGAACTCTAGTTGGACTCTGTCTCTCTGTGTGTAGGAATACTTCTTTATATTAAACATAGCATTGGGATACCAAAAAAAAACAGAAAATGTTAAGCATGTAAACCAAAAGCAGCAAAATCATGCCAGCACAGCAGCAATTTTATATAAAATTACTGTAGCATATTACAGGTTTGGTAGCTGAATCAGCAGAGCTTTCAGAACGGAAATCCATGAAATGTAAATCTGTGTAAAGCTTATTTGCTATCCCACATCGCTTATTTTCTAGAGCTACAAAAATCTGTTAGTGAAGACATCTGAAAGACATGTTGTTAGACACAGGGTTTCATTTTATGGTGTGCTTTAATTTTATGATCCTAAGTTTTTGGTTTTCCATGGTAAAGATCACAAGAGCAATACACTCAGAAAACTTCTTTCTTTGTTGTGGTGGTTCCTTTTTCCTGAATCAGCTGATATTTTTTAGAAAATGGGAAAAACATGTATTTTTCTGGTAGGTGGTTTACACCTCCATGGAAAAATCACACTGTTTGTTAACATCCCAAGAAGGTGTGACATTCACTATATTAATGTAGCTCTTGTTGTAGGTAATATTAAAAAAAAATTACAAATATCCATAAAGAAATACATAAATACTGTAATTTCTTGTTCTAAAGACCAGAGAATGCTTACCAGTAGACAGAGAAAAATTTTCTACTCAATGTAAACTATTACTTGTTCATAAACTTTTGCTGAACAAGCCAGAGAATATATGTTCAAATTAATTAACATGAAATTGCAGGGTTTTTAATATAAAATTAAAAATAAATCAATGAGAAACTGGAGATTCCAGCCTGAAATAAATTTTAAAAAACCCCAACAAAACACCAGGAAAAAACACACCCCCCCTGAATTTAGCTATAGCAAAGCAGCTTCAGGTGTTATGGTTTTGCATTCATACCAAAAGAAATAACATATCATTGCAGCGGATATATGCAAGGCTCAAACTAACAAAGTTCCTTAATACAGCAGTAGAAGCAGTCATGTTCCTAGTTTATCTTGCCCAAGGGTCATCTTTTATATTTCCTTGAGTTAAGAAAATAACGATTTTCTTTCCAATTAGTGTGAACTGTTGTCTGTATTCACCTGCTACATTTTTCTGCTGGTGATCACTGGTTTGATACATGCTGGCCAAGCTGATTCACTTTCAGCGCTAACTATCTCATTTAATTTAAGGAAGTGAGAAAATGCCAACAGCTGTAAGAAAGGGGTTACCTGAAACACTGAATCTAATTTAACAGAATTGTTTTTCCCCCCTGAATTTCACAGATAACTGTCAAAATAGCAATGGCACTAAAATTAGTTTCAGGCACAGCGATTCTTTATAGTTATGCCTGATGGTTATGGCAAAAGAAGCAGCAAACTCCCCAGAGTTATAAAAATCACATGATTCTTCAAAAGCAGCCTAGTTTTTACTAAAGCATTATTTTTTGCATAACAGAAGCCAAAACCAGCTTGACTTTACTTCTCCATGTAATCTATCCTTTTTTCAACATAGTATATATTTGTCATCTTTTCCATGTTTTTTTTTTTTAAAACAACAAAAAGCAATATAATATCTGACCTAAATCACATGGGTTTAGGATACATTAAATTAACTACAAACATTAAAACCATAAAGACATTTTAAGTAAGCTTTTTTAAAACCGCCTGAAAAATTAGGGCAAACGATTGTGTGTGTTGTCACTACAATGAAAGGAGAGCTCACTACTTTAGCTTAATTTCCAGAAACTGCAAGTAGCAGGATAAAAATTGAGGTACCTATATATGCCATTTTAGGAAACCTAACCTAAAAGCTTAGATGATCCTTAACGCAGGAAGCACCTACATTTTCCCAGTGAAGTTCCTTATGGTCCTTAACTAGAAGACGCCCAACCCAGGATTTTGGTGTACAAGTCCTAGAACGCAGTCTTCAAAACTCTTCCCTAAATTAGTGCTTAAGTTTCTTTCAGTAAAATTTTCTGCAGCTCTCTGGTTTGGTTTCTGCTCATACTCAGACTATCAATTGGCATGGCAAAGCAGGCCTACAGTTGCTTCTGTGCTAACCCTTATGGAAATAATCAGTCATGCGTTTTTTAACAACACAGATCGATGGTTCAGCTAAGCTAATGCATTAGAGTAGTCCGACTTTATTTAATTTCCCCCCAATTCCTGGCACCACTGGTAACATTTTTGGAGGGTTACTTCTGTGCTAGTGTGTCTTCCCTGATCCCTGGGGCCAGATGAAGGTGAGGGCAAAGGGAAGGGCAGAATAACGCAGCTGTGGGCAGGGACGAGCACTGAACTGCCCCTTTCCGTGGAGCTAGCTGCAGTTCAGCTTAGATGACACATTAACTATACTTGTGTATTGCGCTGTAGACTTGGGTAATGGACACAGACCAAATCAAGTGCTGTACCAACCCAGTAAAACTAGTCCTTTCATAAAAGAAAATAAGACTAATTTTTTTTTTTTTTGCATTTCTTAGGCAATGTCAGTTCAAACTGACAGAGTATTTTCTGAAAAGTAAGGTTATCCTGACTTCTGAGACCTCCTCAACTCACAAGGGCTTTAAACTTTTAACCCTCTCTCTCTTCAGGAGCACTCCCTAACGCAGCTCTCCCATCTTCCTGCAGCTGTGTTACAGCCCCACAGCATGCACACAGCTCCAGACACCCTGCACAAGGGGATTCAATTTTGACCTGCGCTCCATCGGGTTCTGTACATTGCTTTCAGGGTCACTGCAGCATTTTTTTCTTGTATTTAACATGTGATGCATGAAGCATCCTGAAAAGCAGCTTGTGAGCTTCATAGAGGATGAAAACTAATTGCTCAGTTGCTCACTTTACCCCAGGAAAGTCTCAGGTTTTTTCTTCAGTATGAAAGCTTTAGAAAAGTGGGATAGGGACATTTGTGTCCATTCACTCTTCAGAATTTTTATAGAAAATGCTAACCAGAACACAAGCAGGTATTTTTGAATTTTAAATCATCATTGCAGTAGGAATCAGCACAAAATTTATCCTTCATGGGATGAACACTAGCATGATTAAACCAATTCCAGGAGAATGAGTTGTTTTGTAAATATACAATAAAGCAGATGAGTTAGATCCAGGGTTGTTGTTTGCTTGTATCATTGTAGCGCTTACAACCTTTCTCTTGTCATAAGCATCCCACACACATTCGCAACAAGGTGACAATCCTTAACTGAAATAGTTTATAGCGAATGTTAAATTGGAGAAGCGAGAATAAAGAGATTATAGGCCAGTGACATAAACAGATATGGAAACAGAAGTCTATGTTGTTTAGTTTGCCTAAGGAGAGTTGAAGATCTACTCCAAAGTAAAAGCAGATACCATCATTACAAATATTTTAGATGTGAATTAAACCACTGTTAAGGCACAAATCCACATGGAAAAAAATATCCGCTAAAGATCCAGTTGTGAAATGAAATTAATAGTAGAGGGGGCAGCGATATACAAAGAAGTGGGATAAGATGAGAAAGGTAATAGCTAGAAAGCAAGAGATCTGCAGGTGTGTGAAGATACTGCCGACTCAGCATCCTGCTCCCCCACACTTAAGGCCTCCAATCCAGAGAGTGAGTCCTAACATAACCTATGACATGATAGAGATCACACCTCAGGCGAAGATGTTTAAGTATAACGAAAACAGCTGTTTATGGGAAGGGAGGAAAAATTTCCAACATGAAGTAACTTACCTTTAATGAGTTTCCTGTTAAATAGGTAGATGATGTGACCTACTTCTGCCTATGAAGTTCCGAATCAGCATTTTATGTTACACATCACATAGCACCAGAGACCAAGTCCAGGATATCTCCTTACTGATAGAACCCACAGACAGGCCTTCTCTTTGGACAAACTGAGAAAGACAGCCTGTTGGCAGAAGCACTGCAGACTGGCACGTTTCCTCTTGATTTTTGGATGAGAGATACTTTTTCTTTGGCATATGTCCATCTCTGGTTCTGTTTGCACTCTGTCCTGTCTCTCTGCCTCAGTCATCTGAAGCCATAAGGCTAGCCTTTCTTTTGAGAAGACCTAAATTATGTGGTTGGAAGATTCTGCAACTGCATGGAGGATGTTGTTTCATCATGGGCTTTACTGTTTCATTCAGACCTCAAACTGGTTTTCCATGTTTCTGTTATCACAACACTGTATGATTATGGTTCTTTTCGTTTGCTTTATGCAATCATGTTTTTCATAAAATAGAACCTCTTCTCCATTAAAAGGGAATTACATCAGTTTATTTAAGCAGATGAGTGAGCATTGTACAATTTATCCCTAATACTAATCTCTTAACACAGAATCATGCTCACACAATCACTAACTTTACTGAACTGCCCATCAGAACAAGAGAAAATCATGACTGAGAAGCTGTAGCTCTAAATCCGAACTCCAAAGAGGTGAGTTAGCTCCATTCTCTGTCGCAGGCTTCCAGTAAGACCTTGAACAAGTCATTTAAGTCACTTGCCTCAGCTCTCTTTCAGAATGGTACCTTCCTTTCTCACAGCACTGATAAGGCAAAGCTGTGTCTGTGCAGGCTGACTACCCACTACAGTCACTCTGCTTTTTTCTAATATCCTGCATGACAGATATTATCAAAGCACAGCAGTCTGGCTTTCAAAATAGAGCCTCTAAAACTGTACAATCCTCATAAAAGACATCTGAACTTATTACACAGTAGCTTCTAAGAGATTTCCAGACATAAGCCTAGGATAAAAGAGCCATTAAAAATATTTGTGTTGTGTAAGTCAAAGACACACTAGCAATTACACTACAAGCTTGCAAGTGTATAGAATAAAAAAATTAAACTATTAAAACTATTAAAAACTTTACTGCTAGATACATGCACAATAGGGAAGAGTTTGGTTACATGATTGTAGCTTTATAACTTCCCAGCCTCTTAAACACATAGTTAATGGTAACGCTTCAAAATGTTTTCTTGAACAGACAGACATAATTTGCTATTGTGAAACTCCGTGGCTGCATGAAATCCTACTACTCTTCTCACAAGCTGTGAACACAACTCAAAGCTCAGCAGGATTTCTTCCAAATCAGGGTTCCCACTCCTTTGCATCAGATTGAGATGCAGAAACCGAGTGATAAAAACTGAACAGCGTTTTTCTTCAAGCACACTGAATGAGACCTCTCTTTGAAGTGGCAAGGATGCAGGAAGAGGAAACATACTCGTTTGTTCTAGATACACAAGGTTGAACACTCACTTTGAGAAATCAGTGAAAATATCTCTCTGCCACTGCAACCAACTGCACTTTCAGAGTTTCAAGCCACAGAAAATTCTTCATTTGCAGTAGCTTAAGTACTTGGACAAAAGAGCTTGGGGTATTTTCTCAACAGAAACTTAAATAAAAGAAACATTGAAAAAAATCTTAATATGTGGGGAAAATACATTTTATATTCCTGTAACGCAGTGACTTCAGCTCAAAATACCAAACTAAGTCGTCTTTGGACAAAGACAGGTTACTCAATGGGATCTGGGGTTAGAAGGACAAGATCAAAAGTTAGCAAAGTAACAGATGTTTAACAAAGCTAAAATGATTAGATTCAAAACCCACTGAAAACAGTCAGAACTTCCCTTGATTTCAATAGGTTTTCAATTAGGCCTAATTAAGCTTAACCTTTGAAAAGATGGCCAAGAACTCATAGCCTTGCAACACAAATGTTAGGATTTCGATTATGTTTTCAGTTCTTAGTGAAGCTGATAAATTCCCCATGGTTAGGAGTTATCAGTAGGAGAGAAAATGGGACAATTCAGAGAGATGATGTAATATAGAGATATCATACCCTGAAAAACAGGACCTAGGCGGAACCTTGACGGATTTTCTACTTTACACACAATTGACATTACTTAGGGACAAGGATGGACCGGGCAATTTTCTACAAAAAAATGCAAGTGCTCTATTATTTATAGCTTTTAAGTATAAATGAGACTGTTCCAACATTTAAGGATCCTTACCACTAGCCATTTTTTCTAGTCTAACCTGAATCTCTCATGCTGCAATTTAAACCAATTACCTTTTGTCTAGCTAAACTGAACATGTAAACCAGATACTTCTCTCCTCTTTCAAGTACTCTTGTATCACCCCTCAGTATTCTCTCTGTATACAACAAACACTACCTTCGTTCAACATTTCCTCGTTTCCTAGATCTCTGAGCATTACCACTGCTCCCTGCTTATCCCTCTCCACCTAGTCCACATCCTTCTTGAAACACCATACCTGAGAAGAGGACAAAGTAGTCCAATGCAGAGCTTACTGTTATAATGGACCTGCTACAAAATGTGCCTTTTTGCAACAATATAACATTGTTAATTCAAGTTCAGCTTGTGAATCTGCTATAACCTCAAGATTTATGCAAAACTACTATTTCAACAGTTGCTCCTTATCCTGTATTTGCACATAAGTGTAGAATATTGCACTTGTATTTATTGAATAAATAACTTTTTCCAGGCCTTTCTTTTCCCAGGCCACTTCCTCATTGGAACCACAGACCATTTCTCAAACACCTGCAGAACCTTGCACCTTAGTGTCACCTATGAACTACAGAAATACTTTTTGCTTAAAAGGGAACTAAAAAAAGTGGATCATTTTTGTAAACTGGATGATAAATATGTTAAATCCTTCGAATATCAAGGACAAATTTTATTTTACAGAGTAGACTCTTTCTTCATAGCAGTATTTCTTTTAGATATGGTTCTGACTACTAGGAAAGAATTAAGAATTATCTTTAGGGGGTGATCATTAAAGGACAAATGTTATTCTAATGAAACAAAGATTGCAGAAGTATTTGAATAGGGCAAGAGTCTTCAGAAAAGCAGATTTCAGCAAATAGGGAGATGGTAAGTAAAGTCATTTTCTGAAAGAATTTGAAGAAGAAAGGAGTACCAGTAGGATTACTGAAAGATTATTTCGTAAACCAAACTATTCCACAGTAAAAGATAGATAGTAGAATCATAGAATCATAGAATTGTTAAGGTTGGAAAAGACCTTTAAGATCATTGAGTCCAACTGTTAACCTATCACTGCCAAGCCCACCACTAAACCATGTCCTCAAGCACCACATCTACCCATCTTTTAAATACCTCCAGGGATGGGGACTCAACCACTTCCCTGGGCAGCCTGTTCCAATGCCTGACTACTCTTTCAGTAAAGAAGTTTTTCCTAATATCCAACCTAAACTTACCCTGGCGCAGCTTGAGGCCATTTCCTCTCATCCTATCCCTTGTTACTGGGCTGAAGGGACTAACCCCCACCTCACTACAACCTCCTTTCAGGTAGTTGTAGAGAGCAATAAGGTCTCCCCTCAGCCTCCTCTTCTCCAAACTAAACAACCCCAGCTCCCTCGGCCGCTGCTCATAAGACTTGTTCTCTAGACCCTTCACCAACCTAGTTGCCCTTCTCTGGACACGCTCCAGCACCTCGATGTCCTTCCTGAATTGAGGGGCCCAAAACTGAACACAGTATTCGAGGTGCGGCCTCACCAGTGCCGAATACAGGGGCACTATCACCTCCCTGGTCCTGCTGGCCACGCAATTCCTGATACAAGCCAGGATGCCATTGGCCCTCTTGGCCACCTGGGCACACTGCTGGCTCATGTTTAGGTGGTTGTCAATCATCACCCCCAGGTCCTTTTCAGCCAGGCCGCTTTCCAGCCACTCCTCCCCAAGCCGGTAGCGTTGCCTGGGGTTGTTGTGACCCAAGTGCAGGACCCGGCACTTGTCCTTGTTGAACCTCATACAGTTGGCCCCGGCCCAACAATCCAGTCTGTCCAGGTCCCTCTGCAGGGCCTTCCTACCCTCCAGCAGATCGACACTCCTGCCCAACTTGGTGTCATCTGCAAACTTACTGAGGGTGCACTCGATCCCCTCATCCAAATCGTCAATAAAGATATTGAACAGGACCGGCCCCAACACTGAGCCTTGGGGAACACCACTCGTGACCGGTCGCCAACTGGATTTGGCTCCATTCACCACAACTCTCTGGGCTCGGCCGTCCAGCCAGTTTTTAACCCAGCGCAGAGTGCACTTGTCCAAGCCGTGAGCAGCCAGCTTCTGCAGGAGAATGCTGTGGGAGACAGTGTCAAAGGCCTTACTGAAGTCCAAGTAGACAACATCCACAGCCTTCCCCCTCATCCACTAAGCAGGTCACCTTGTCATAGAAGGAGACCAGGTTAGTGAAGCAGGACCTGCCTTTCATAAACCCATGCTGGCTGGGCCTGATCCCCTGGTTGTCCCGCACATGCCACATGATGGCACTCAGGATGATCTGCTCCATGACCTTCCCTGGCACCGAGGTCAGGCTGACAGGCCTGTAGTTCCCCAGATCCTCCTTCCGACCCTCCTTGTAGATGGGTGTCACATTTGCTAACTTCTAGTCATCTGGGACCTTCCCGGTTGACCAGGACTGCTGATAAATGATGGAAAGTGGCTTGGCAAGCTCCTCTGCCAGCTCCCTCAGTATCCTCGGGTGGATCTCGTAGTAGGAGTAGCAAAGACCATTATGGCTGCATTGAGCGCTCTTCAGTAACTTGAAGCAGTGATGAATGAATCGTGCAAAAACTGAAAGCCAGGATGAACATAAAAGACCAAGGACATATTGATAAAAGCTAAGATGTGAGGGGATGTAATGTGGCATAAATGGTTATATGAAAAAGTTTTAGAAGTAAGAAGTAACAAGAAGACAACGGGAACAGTGAGGACATTATTGAGAAACAAAAGATGCTGAGAAAGTGATAATACCTAGAAAATGGAATACTAAACCACCAGCATGGATTTGTCAAGCACAGAAGATATTCAGCCTGTTTAGTTTCCTCTTTCGACAGAATAAATGGCCTAGTAAATAACAGGGTGCAATAATCTTTGACATTAGCATAATTTTTAAATGTTGGCCTGCACTGGCACCCTAAAGCATGAGGCTAATGAGTCTTAGCATCAGAAGGGTACACAACCAGTTGGAAAAACTCACTTTCAAACAAATAGTTTTCAGTAGCTTCCTATCATGATGGAAGAACATTGCACAACGCTCAAAGAGATCTTTCCAAATTCCAATTTTCATTTATCAAAACCAGTCATGATGAAATAGAAAATACTATTGGTGAAAGGAACAGAATTTAAAATTATTTTAACAAATCAATAAGATAACTAGCTTCATCTTACTAGGTTTGGACCAAAGAGAAGAACAAAATAATGTGCCATTATGAGAAAATAAAATACAGAATACAGAAAATACCAAACGAGAAACATTTAGCTAGATGGTGGCGACAGAAATAGGCTAGCATTACAGTGGCTTATACAGTGATGTCCTTCCAAAGAGCCATCTCCTTCTAGGATGCAATAATGGGACTGATAACTAATGCTACAAATTCGGCTTTGGTGAGTCTTCACGGGAAAATCTGTACGTGGTTTAGGAACCACATGTCTAGCAAGAAACTAGAGAGAATTCAGATTTAAAAAAAACAAAAGAGCACAAGTTTTTAAAAAGAGGAAGAGTTTTTGAAAAAAGAACAAAAGGTGGTGAGTTTTGTCTAGAAAGGAAGATGGAGGACACATGGTAAAACTGTCAGAAAAAGGACTATAATCAATTGTTCTTCATGTTCAAGGGAGAAGAAAAAGAAGAAGTACTATTGGCAGCAAAGATTAAGGTTGGAGAAGCTTTTCAGCAGGGTGGTGAAACACCAGAAGATACTATCTGAAGAAACTAAGAAAATATCCTTATTGAGAACATTAATAGGCAGTTGAGTTCTTTCTCAGGGATGGTTTAGGTACACTTGATTGAGCCTTAGAGAGGAAATTCATACTGCATGTGCCCTTTGATCCTCTCTAGCCTTAAATGTCTATATTTTATGGGAAAACATACTGCATTAAAAACATGGGCAAGTGAAGGAAGGGAGAGTCATTACAATAGACAAATTACACAATATTCCTTTTCCAATACTAGGAGGAGAGAGCAACAAAACACATAATCTTTATTAACATCTAATTTAATTTTAGAATTCCAGATTAGGAGCATCTGCTCCCTAAGGTAGCTGTCTTCAGCTGGTATCATTTGCATAATCACAATGCTAGACAAGGACCACATGCAAGCGACTCTACATTGAATAGCAAAATAGACTAGCAGCAACTTCAATCACAACTTAATTTCCCAAGGCTCTGAGCAACATCAGATAGTTTTGTGGGCCATGTGTACCATAGGTTGAGGACAGATTTAAACAGGGATCTTCTCTCCCTCTTCCCCCAAATATGGGTTTATCATTGAGTAACGCTCCATTTTACGTTACTGATATGGAAAAAGAAATCTGGATTGTTTTACATCATAGCAAACTTAATTTCAATGCTTCCACACTATTTTTCATTCTGAGTCTTTACCAGTTACATGAAGAATTACCCAAGTTAGCTATAATAGCCTAATTTAATTGTTTTTTAGATGTGTGACTTGTTTATTTTTAAATATGTAATGTATCTGACATGACTATTAATACATTTCTGGTTATACACTTTATGAAACTGCTACTAAGAAAAAGCAGTTACAACAAAAAATGTGTAGTTTTCTTAAAAGAAATGCAAAACCAACAGGACTTCAACTCAAACAAAACAAGTTACCCTGTAGATTATAGTATAAGGAAATATAGTTATTCCACTATCTACAGGAGGGCTACCCTGTTGTTCCCTTAATGTAATGAAAACATTTTGAATTAAACAAAGAATGAAACACTGATGAGAAAAGGACAGAGTTCAACAGAAGTGCACATTTCCCTTGTTCACATGAAGATCTATTGTGCATTCATAGATGGAGCCATGAAAAACAGACTTCACTTACTATTTGATTTGGTTTTATACTAAAACAAGAAGCACTTTCCTACTTTTTGGCAGTAAACACTTCAATATCTTGGAAATTGCAATGTAACTTACATATTTCAGATGAAGAAGGGAAAAAACCACGCCATAGCAGTTATCAATTATACAGTAAATGGAAAAAATGCTAAAAACAGAGTCCCATATAAAGAAAGAATATGTTTAGCTAAAATATTCTTGGGGAGTTTAATGTTGCATTATATATCTTTTATGCATTTTGAGATTTACGGAACTAGTTATCCCTAATTTATTCTAGTATGATCATTTTGCTGTAAATCCTCAAGGGGACACTGCTATTCTACGATAGGTATTTTAGTAAACTTCCAAGTGTAGACAAGTTTATGGAAGTAACTTGCTTCTGGCCCACTAATCTGTCTCAGTTTCCCTACCTGTAAGAAGAAAAATATATTTCACCACATGTATTTTTTTTCTGAACCTGACCAGACACCCAGAGTCATAGCCCATGTCTTTCACCCTAGGACTGCTACTCAATGGCTTTCACATAAATTGCTTGACTAGTTTTTAGAGAAGAATGGGACTAGAACACATCCTTGTAGGCTTTAATCACTAGGCAGAGAAATTATCCTACTCTGATATGCCATAAAGAATACCCTTTTCCTAGATTCAAGCAGAACACATAAACACAAAGTTACTTAGCCCTACCAAGACCTAGGCACTTCCGCACATGCACAAAAGCAGAGCTTTAGGTAACACAGAAAGTTAGAAAGGCATTCAGGTAAACAAATTATTGATTTAGTTTCTGGTTTATCTACCTTCATAAACACATATTTAGATCAATGAAAAAATACTTAAAGATTTATTTCAAAATGGCATTTGTTAGGTATTTTCTCAATCTTGAATTGCATTATTGTCTAAGTAAACTTTTCTGTAATTAAAGTTAGTTTTCAGGGGAGAGATCGCTTTTGGTAAACCGGTAGTTCATGTGTCATCCAAAATTTCTATCACAGTGTTTAACTTGGCCAAGCCCAGATTTGTCTTTCAGAACTGAATCCAGCCTTTTACTTGGCAAAATGCTTTCAATGCTTTATGACTGCCAAGAGGCTTGTAAGAGTTGCCCTTTGGATGGGCATTTCAGCTGTGTTCTGTCCACACAGGGAAGTATGAGCAATGGGCCTACCCTGCTTGCTACAAGTGCCCACTATCAAGAGTTGTTACTGGAGTCAGCTCATCTCTCACACTTGCTCTGCTAGGGCAGACCTAGCAGATCTCAATGCTCTCAGAAAAAACTTGATGACACTGTATCATAAAAACACTTCCTGATCTTTTTTTTTTTTCGGGTATCTGCTGAGCCAATCTAAATGCAAACTACGTGCTAGAGAGCACTGAATGCTGAGGATTAAATCTTCCAGTGAATGGCAACTGATGTGATACATCCAGGAGCTCTTGCCCCTAATCACTTTTGTGTCATATCTTACTGACAGACACAGCAAGGACAAACTAGTCTCTTTTTCCACCGAGTTAAACAGGATGCAGGTTACAATTACTACTTCAAATTTAAAATAAAAATAGTGAGGTATGAAGATTGGTCAGAAATTAATAAAGATCTTTCCTTTAAAGATCTTACATACCTGCAAATCATACTATGAAACTACTAGCTGGAGAAAATGATGCCATCTCACTGCCCTGTACTCATAGATCTGATTCTGTTCCTGAAAACCAAGAAGCATAGCAAAGACTTTATGCATGATCCTCTACCAGTTGCCATCTCCTGATGTCTGTTACCACTACACAGTACGGCTGCAATTGCTATCTATCTAGTTTCCATAAAGTGGAGGGATACAGGATAAAGAAGACAGCAGAGATGTCTGTCCACTTTCCCTCTCTTGCTAAACTTTCTGTGGCATCCCTTCTACCATGATCTTCCAAAGTGACTGAGCTTCCTTCAGGTATCTTCTGTTATTCCTGTCTCTTAATGTCTATACAGTCCATGTAAACAGAGAAACCCACTTTGACCCAAACATCGTGTAGGTGTTAGCACAGGGTTGAGCTGAATATACCCTGCCTTATAGCTCATCTAGCACGACGTAATCACCCAGTTCTTATCTGGTGCAAACTTGCAGCCAGGTGACTAAGGGCAGGACCAAAATTTGCTTACATCTGCCTATAGCCTGTTTCTTCTTTCATGTTCAAAGTGATACAAGTGACAAGGCTAGTAAGGATGGCATCCACTTACGGAACCAGATTCTGGATGTGAAAGAATAATTTTGGATACCGATATTGAAACAGAGTTTCTTGCTTTTCATCTTGATGATGATTTTTAGAGTCCCTTTGTTTACTTACTTATCTCCAATAAACTACAGTAAATATAATATCTAAGTTACTTACAGGATAATACAGACAAGAAGCTATAACAGAATCCCAGCAAAGAATACATGAAACAATTTCAGTTAAGATGTTATGTCTACTACCTCTCAGATGCTTTGCTTCCAGAGTGAAAACTAAAGCATGGTGGTACTTCTCCATAGTATACAGACATGGAGAGTGATCCAAAGACTTTTCATGCTGAGTAGTGCTCCCTAAAGCTGTCAAGAAGAAATGTGAGACAAAGCGTTGTCTGAAGTTTCACCCTTCTGGAGATGGACACTGTGAATCAAGACTGCAGGTACCTAACATCTAGCTTTCCCACTTTGTAGGCAAATGCTTTAGCTACTAAGATATATAAATGAAACTGGCAGTCCTCATTACCTTGCTGTGATTTTTAAGCTGCCACATCTACTGCTTCATGTAGAATGCTGAGCAGCCTTCCTCTGCTCAGTCACTTGTACTGTACCACCTGGAATTTGGGAGCTGCTTGTCTAAGTGTCGATAAGTCACATGGTTTTAGGCACCTACTTCTTCAGGTAAATGCTGTTTTCAGCATAACAGAAGGCAGGACCACAGCCAGTTAGGGAATATTCAGATCCAACAGAGAAGTATCCAGGAGGCTTAAGCAAACACAGTGTAAGAGTTACTAAACATGATTTTTAATTTCAGCTTTGAACTTTGCTGTTTGAAGCTTCTCCAAACCACTTGGAGCTAGCTCATGTATTAAAAAGACTACATTTTTTTCAAGAAATATTATTGATCTGTAACTATTGATTACAATCTGAAACACTGATAGGAATGCACATTTGAGTAGACCTTTGTGCACAAAGACCAATATCTCAGGATAACATCATCTGCAGATACTAAATTACATGGTTTGGCTTCTAAACTATGATTTTGGCTAGCTACTCTCCTCCTCTGACAATGTTAACTTGCAGTAAAAAAAAACCAAAACAACAAAACAAACAGAACCCATTGGCAGCTATATCATTTAACAATCCGTTAACAACACAGAGATTGTATTCCAGACAGAGAGAGTAGTATCACTTTCAGTTTATACATACAAGGAATTTTGAAACTTACTTCCCTGGTTCATTTTTATTTATTTTCAATTTTTTTTAATTTATCACTGCTAGCCAATATAAACTTAGCATCTAGAATCTTAATTTAATAAGAGAAACTGAAAACTTTTAATAGCATTTATCCTAGCAAGTTACTGGGAATCTTGACAATTCCCATGAAGAAACCAATGGGAAAGTTAGATGAAATAAAATCTTTAGAGAAGCTAAAATGAATTCAAATACTCTGTAAATAATTTCTTGAGTGGGGTTTTCTATGCTTAATATTTTCCGTGGTATAAAGGTACAGAGCTAATTTTGTACCCTTGAGCAGTTCAAGTGGACTTATAAGCAACAGTGTCCTTGCATTCTTTTGCCTACAATCCTACACTCTCTCAAGGGAAAGCAGCAGTTTTCAGAAGACAGAGCAATGTCACACAGCTCTAGAAGTAATTTTCCCATAATTGTGTACATTGAGGCAGAAGAAATATCAAGGAAGTTGGCAGAGTCTCTATTCTAAAATATTCCCCTCTAGACAAGAGCCACTCATGGTCCTTGCCTGCATTAACTGCTAAATTAACAGCATCTAAGAGAGGTAGGTAGAGCCGTAGCGTTGAGGACTGCACGTATAGCCATTTCCGCACTGTACGAGTAGGGGACATACACTGCAGTAAGCCATACCAATACACATCTCTCCTTTCCTCTTCCCAGGCAACCTAGCTAATAGGACCGTGATAAGAATAAGCCCCAGGCATCCTCTAGAGTCAGAGTAGGGCCATTGATTGGAAATTATATCTCAGTGTTTACATTTAAGATGAAGGAGAAATCTACAATAATTGATCTGACCTCATTAACATGTAAGGTTTTAGGATAAGCTTAGAATAACAAACACAGAAGTGGATGAAACAGGACAAAGCTCCCCAGGGTTCAGAAAAAAGAGTATCTCACTTTTCATTCATTTCTGCACAGCTAGTGATAACATCAGGCTAACTCATTTACTAGAGCCTTCTACTCAAGGGACTGGTGCTTCTACCTACTTAGGTGTCTCAATGAGTTGTCATTCAGTATAGTTCAAAAAAAAAAGACAAGTATGGTTATTTCCTGATCGCTATATAGCTTGGACCTTTTGCACCTCCCAAAAATACCTTCAAATACCTTGTTTTCTTCAGAAAGCAACAAATTACAGGGTTCCACCTAACTCCAACAAAAAACACATACTAAGACCTATCTTTTCATCAAGATTTTTTTTGTTAGTTAACCTGTCCGTCGGTGTACCAAATCACTCATTTACCAGATCTTCCTTCGGATGCAGCCATAAATGCTCATTAAGCTCACAGCTTAACTATAAACCTTTTCTCTGCCAGTGGAAGATAATGTAGGGTTGGGTGTAGATCTGATCACATATTGCTTTATGAAACAAAGATCATTCTTAACAAATCTCTTTCCTCAAAAATAAAAGCTTTTCCTGAGAAAAGGGAATGGCAGTATATGTGAACTAGTAGGATTTTTACATGATGTTTGATACACCGTATGCTGGGAAATTCTCAGTTCAGCTGAGAAATGTGTGAATTATTCTGAGAAACATACGGAACCAGTTAAATGGATAATGGTAAGCTACTTGGAGGGAGGATGTCAGGCTGGAGGGAAGTAAGTGTTGCCGAGTACACTATTAGTATTGGTCTCATTAATATTTCCATTCATGATCCTGATACCAGAAGCAGCAATGTGGTTATGGAACTTCTGCAGATGAGAACATTATATAGTAAGACATGAGTCATCTTGATTACCAGAATAATTGCTCTGAACTAAAATGCTAAGTACATGTTTTTGGGACCAATGAATATTTCTGCTCTAACTTTGGAAACTGCTGTTTGAAAACAGAGGAAAAGAAAGATCTAAGTGACTTAGTGAAGCCACAGAAACCATTTTGCCATGAAATAGACAAATACAATCTTCATCAATGGTGTTTAGTGCAGTAGCGTAGTCATTAATGTGGCTGAATACGGTCTTGGGTATAATTTCAGTAAACTATGATCAAGTAAGATGAAATCAAAGAGATCTAGACATGAACTACGAGAATGAGGAAGAAAATACTTTATGACAGAAAGGTCTGATTTATTTAGCTGTTGTATGGAAGGCTTAGAGATGACATTATTGCATTCTAGAACTACATCAAAGAATAAATATGGGAGAAGACAAAGAATCTTTTCAGCTACAGATGATGCTGAAGGAAAAACAAGTGTGCCTAAAATGACTCTCTAAATATATGTAGGCTGAAAATTAGTTTTTTAATAATCAGAAAAATTCTGTTTGGAACATCCTTCCAGTAGTTCAACTGGATTTTAAATGAGGTTTATTAGTTTACAAGTGAGATTACATGCTACTGCCTGAAAAAGCAAGGAAATAAACTTGTTAACCCAACAGTCCTTTCCAGTCTTATTCTTCCTATTATTAGAATTTATCTCAGGCAACGTATTGATGAGCAGAGTTTTGCGATCACTGTGAATTAAAAGAGTCTTCAATCGGTCTACTAATATCAACTATTAGTAGGTCAGACTGTCCTGTGGGCAGGAAGTCTCAGCCTTGTAACAGAGAATTATTATTTTTTTTCCACTTCAACAAATTCTGCAGGCCATATGGTTAGAAATTGCAGCCTCTTTTCTGCATTTCTGACACTGACTGAACTCTATTGTGAATACAAAGAAGCGAGTTTTGACGAACAGTTGGTAAGCATGAAGAGCACACAGGAACTACAACGTGCAGCAGCTTTGAGCCTTCCCCCACTTTTGCGTTAAACTGTGTAAATATGGAGACTGTGAATGATTTGGTAGGAGTGTGTGCCTGGCTAACAGAGAAGCATCACCGTCTTCTTGAAAGCTATTTTTGGCAAGCAGTGGGCTGTGCTGAAGTACAATTATTTTTATGGCCAGTCTTGATGGTTGTTTCCAACAGAGTTATTGCTGACTTGAAGGTGTGTTTACAGACAGCTCTTTTCAAACCCAGTACATACATTTGTATACATACTTGCATACTGACACAGTATGTCTGGAAAAACCAGATAAACATACAAGAATCATCCAAAGTGCTTCTGTTTACTGAGTAAGCCCACTCACTTACTTGGAAAAACACAACTTTTGCTGTAGTAACCGCGCTTGCCGTTTCCTGATGCTCCTCTTTAGGACGGATTTGGCTCAGCTGCAACCCCTCATAGTAATCAAGTGCCATGGCAGAACATGGATGTTTGTATTTCCTTGGTCTCTGCCTCCCTCTGTCCTCCTCCTCCTCCTCCTCCTTTATGCTTCGCTGCTCTCCTCCCGCTATCCACCTCCCGTGGAGCACTGCCCTGCCACAGGCCCACACAGGCACACCAGGCAGGCCGACCAGGGCCGTGCTGGGGCGGCATGGAAGATCCCTGGCAGAGCAGGCACGCTCTGGCTGGCGGCCTCAGGCCCAAGCACCCGCTGCTCCTCCAGCTGTGGCAGGAGACACCTGGCTGGCAGCTGTCTTCCCCCAGCAAAGCTGGGCTGCTCTCCTCCATATCAGCCTCTGACATAAACCGGCCTCCTCCAAGCGCACGGTTTTAAATACCCCTAAGCCTCCCAGCCCCCGAGGCGGATCCTCTTTACCCTCCCCTGCCTTCCTCTGGGCCTCCCAAAGGCCCAGGTAAAGGAGGAGGCCAGTGCAGGAGGCCTCACAGGGCCGTGCGGGCCCTCCTTCACCTCACGCCAAGCCGGGCCGGGCCGGGCCAGGCCGAAGCGAGGCCGCAGCGGGCCCGTCCGCGCCGCCGCTGGAGGGCAGAGCGCGGAGGGGGCGGTGGCGAGCGAGGGGCGGGCACTGCCGGGGCCGCATCCCCGGCGTGTGAGCATGCCGCGCCGGGAGGAGGGCTTCCTCGGCCGGGCCGGGGGAGGTTCAGACTGAAGTTAGGGCCGGGGAGGGAGGAAGAGGGAGCGCTGCCGGAAGCGGCGGAGCGGCGGCGCTGGGAGCCCGCGGGGTGCCGCGGGCAGCATGTAGCTGGGTGACAGCCGCCGGAGCGCGCCGCCGCCAGCGGCCGTCTGCCTCGCCGCCGGCGCGGCGGGCGCTGAGGGGGCCGGTGCAGCGGGTCGGGAGCCCCTCCGGGGAGGCGGAGGGGGCGGCAGCCGCGCCTCGCCTCGCTTCTCCCCCGCTTTCCCCCTCAGCGCCGTCTCTCGGCGCGGCCCTCCCCCAGCCGCCCGGCCCTTCGCCGCCGGCCGGGGGGCTGCGGCCGCCGCTGCCATGGGGCTGCCCACGCTGGAGTTCAGCGACTCCTACTTGGACAGCCCGGATTTCAGGGAGCGCCTGAAGTGTCACGAGATCGAGCTGGAGCGGACGAACAAGTTCATCAAGGAGCTGATTAAGGACGGCAGCCTCCTCATCGGGGCCCTGCGAAGTGAGTCGGGCGGCGGGGCCAGGGCGCGGGGGGAGCCGGGGGCGGCGGGCAGGAGAAGGGGCTTCTTTTGTTTGAATGGGCGCCGGGAGCGGGCTCCCCTGCCGGCAGCCGCTGAAAAGCGCCTGGTAAACTTTCTCCCCCGCTCGCTCCCCGCCGCTGCGCCTCGCCTCGCCTCCGGCGGGGCTGGGTGGGTTTCCCGGGGGAGCGGGGGCGGCGCGGGGCCCTGCCCCGGCCCGCGGGCCCAGCCGCGCCCTCCCCGGCGGGGCAGCGGGCGGCGCGGGGGCGGCGCGGCTGCGGGGGGAGCGGGCCGGCCCAGGTGGTCCCGGGGGCAGAGCCCGGCTTCGGGGCCGCGCGTCGCGGTGTGGGGGCTGTACAGAGCAGAGCCGACGGGTCTCGTTCTGGGACGTCGGCTGCTAATTAGGTATCTTTAGATGATGGAGATGTCCGTAATTAATGGGCAAGGCAAGACATTGAAGTGAATTTATATGAAGAGAGCTTATATTCCCCCCCCCAGTCCTTATGTAGTAGTTTAACTTTTATGCGTTTTGGAAGATTATGAAAGCACAGGTAAGCATAAGCAGTTCCGTGCATTGGGCACTGACGGCTTCCCAGAGCCTGAAAACGGGCCTCGCGCTTTGAAGAGCATAAAGTGAAAACTAGGAATTGCCATGAGCATTACTACACTCTGCTTGCCCTCAACTCCTGCCACCTACTTCTTGTCTTTACGTCACTTTGGAGCTCTCTTACCTGTTGCCTAGAGCCTTCCTTCAGGTAGAGCAGAGAAGTACTGTGCTCCTCGTGCTGCAACATGAGATGTTCAAGGAAGAGAATCACTTTAATCCTTAAAAACGTCTGCCACATTGACAAGATGTGCTAGTTTTTGTAGGGTGAAGGGCAGCAGTATTGCTCTTTATGTGGACAAGGGAACAGGTGTAACTATGAGCTCCTTAGCTCACAGGAAACCTAACTGCTGCTAACACAGAGTCTAAACCCAAAGTTTGTCTCTTTACCTGGGATAGGAGGTCAAATTGTGAAGATTTTGTTTGGCCAACAGTAGGGTTGAATGTTAATTGTACTTGTTCATGCATTGTCTATACATAGTTTATTTACAGCATTGCATTTACATAGAGCAGCTATTGTCTTTTTGAGACTTTTTTCATATAAGTGCATGTATTTCTGGATACATCTCTTCTAGTGAGTAGCTGGATACAAATCTAGCATCTTATGTGAACTTATATTAAATTCAATAAATTCCTGTGTCCATGCCCATAGAATGTGAGATGACAGAATACATAGAAAATGTGTCTCTTTGTGTATATATAGTTAAAAACTCAATGATACATTTTTCTTTCTAGAGCAAAAAGTTTGCTTTTTAGCTGTACTTTAGGTCTTTCTCTTTGCTAAAAAGCTTGCTCCATGAAATGGGAAGTTTGAGCTTGTTTTAAGTAGTAAAAATGTAAGTTTAATAAAAACTATTATGAACCTGGTCCTATAAGATGGTGTGCACAAATAGTAATGACAGGTTAGTATACCACAGGGGTACTTTTTTTGACCTGGACTAGCACTGGAAATGGACTGCATTTTGTTCCAGATCAAATATGAGCAAATACACCTTCCTTCTTAAGTTTTCAAAGGCAGACTGCTGTGGAAGGACTGTCGTTCTTGAGAAGTAATTTAGACCTTGATTCTGAAGCGACTAATCCCATTATTTTTGTGAAGAATACTTGTGAGTCCTTGCTAGATTTAGACCTTGTATCTACATGTTTAACAATTCTCTGTCTCTTCAAGGAGAAGCAATATTTCTCTCTCAAGTAATGACTACTTAACTTGCAAGTTCTCCTGATTTTGAAAACTTTGTAGTTCAAATGTTATTGTGTTTGACACAATGCTTATTGCATTCTATATGCAACTTTAAAATGCTGTGTGCTATAGTGTCTTTTAGTCTTAGGAAAATAAGGTCTGCTCTGGTGTAAGAAATATTTCTCCTGTTGTTCATTTCAAATCCCTTAGTGACCATGCTTTCCACAGAATACTGCCTCAGTCCCTGTGTTAGGACAACTGGGGAAATGGCTAGATTTTTCTCAACAAAATAGAAATCCTGGCGTTATGCTGTACAGACTGGTGTAGGTGCTGCAAGGACAGTGTACCTGTTACGGCAAGTAGCACTATTGTATTTTTGCTACAGTAGAGAAGTTTTGACTCGTTAAAGCACACTAGCTACTCCTACTCAGCTTTAAAATCAGTGGAGTGTAAAATACTTGTGCAAGGCTTTTTTTTTCCCCTTAATTTTTTTAATTGTTTTTGAAAATCTAATCAAACAGGGGCGTAAGTAGTTCATTTCAGTGATGAACTCTTATGATTTGGACTTTGAATATTTAATAACCTACAAGCCCTGGAGAACAACAGGCATTATTTACCATGTTTTATCTCTTTAGGTGATCTAGGATTTTTCATTTATATACCATTTTGGAGGATCAGTTCTGTTGGGGGGGAAAAATCCAGACTGTGCTGCAGATTTTCAGTGGAAATGAGTTTTGGAACATGTCCTTCTTGACCATGTTTAGAGAAAAGACAGTGAGGCTGACTTAATGTAGTTAGAAAATACTATAATCTTTTAAAGTTGCCTAAATGTAAGATATTATATGAAACTACAGTATGTGCATGGTTTTTCAGATGGAATTAAACTTCTATATTACAAAAGTTACAAAATATTTGTGCACAATCCAGTATCTAAGAAGTTACTGTAAAAATGCAATGTTTAGAAATACCTGACAAAAGATTCCACATAAATTGAAGGTAAAACAGATAGACTTAATGTAGTATGCAAACATTTTGCATTTTAATTGTTGGAGTGGTCCCAAGATAAGGTCAGACTTTAATTTAATGTGGGTTTGCTACGTTTATTCTGAAGAATGCCGCTTTCCAAAGTAGTATGTAAAGCTGTAATACTGCGCTCCATGAAGCAGCAGTTGACTGTTGTGAACACAGTGAGAGCTGATAATGCTAGGACTGATGTCAAATCTTCAGCAGCCTTCTCCTAGCATTTTTTGCACTCTTTCCTTCTCTTTCTAGATATGTAAGACTCTGGGAGTACCCTAGAAGAGCACAGATAATATGGTCCAGTTTAGTTAGGTGTTAACATTACATTTGTATGGCCATTGTGCCTCCTTCAGCCTTGTCCTACAATTAATATTTTCAGTGAGAGACTACATTTTTGTTTTTCAGGTCAACTGAGGTACTAAATACATTACTATCTCTTGAAAGGCTTAGTTTATGCATATAATAGGTGTTCTGACTACATTAAAAAGTTATGTTTCAACAGAGATTTAACTCTGTGTGTAGGCACAATTAAGTAGGACCATATAGTTTTCTTTGGTGCACCTGGAGGAGGGTTTCTTTGTTGTTAACTTATGAATTAGGAAAAAAAAACTTTTTGGAAAAACAATCTCCTGGTACAACTGGCCTTCTTGATTACTAGGTAACTGTTGATTTCATAACTTCTTCAGGCACCTAATTTAATAGATCTTTCAGATGCATGTGCATGTGCTTAAATGCTTCACGTAGTGAGGCCCAGCTGTACCTGGACTCCAAATTTTTCCTTCTCATTGATTCCAACTTGTTTTCAGTTAAAACATCAAGTCTATTTTTCCTGTACTTTTTGCCAGTAGTGTACTTTGTAATTTCTTGTGAAAGCCTTGTGAAGAAGCAACCTAGTCTAGGGAGTTGTCATATAGATTATATAGGAAATTTTATTATAGAAATACTTGTATGCTTTTAATTTCCATAATAGGCCTACTGTTTTGCCAAAGTTAATGAATATTGTATTAAACAATCCAAGAAAGTAACAGGCATCTTCTACAGGTGATCTCATAGCTTATTGCTGTGCAGAAGCCTTCAGTTTTTCCCTCTGATTTTTGAGGCCTTCTCTCTCCGTCTTAAGTCCTATTTTAGCAACAAGTTCATGTATTCAAAGATGAGAACTACCTAGGTCTTGGTTTAAATGGTTGAAAGTTCAGTGGATTTGCAGCTGTTTTAAGTAACGCTGTACCTTTTAAAGTGTTTTAATATGATGCAAACTAATGCAGAGCTGTGGTGTAATATAAACAAGATTTAACAGATATCTTTAGGAATTTGTAATTTGGTAGCAATCAATAGTTTCATTTTACTACTTAACACATAGAGAAACAGAGAAACAGGCACAAGATGGAAATACCATCTCTTGCAGTGGGTGTGAGGAGGTACTTTTTATCAGGGTTTTATAGAAATTCTACACAGAAAAGACTGTCTTCAAACTGTTTTGGCATAGTTTTCTGGGATTATTTTCTTCTCTCATAAACCTAATTATAAACATACAGTGATGAACCTGGCTATATATATGGAAATTTGGGGGGTTAGCTGGCTGGAAAAAAAATAAGGGCAAAATTACAGCATAAGAACCTATGATCTTGTTATCTCTCTTGGGATTTTTTTTTTTTTCATATAAAAAATCCTCCCTTGTGTCTTTCCAGAGAGATGCATTTTCCCAGATATCTTGGCCTCACATATTTTCATGAGATTACATCTTTACAATGTCTTTTCCAGATTTTAACTGGAGGAGGACTGAGTTCATTGAATAATAACCGCTGAAGCTTGGTAGCAATCATTCTCTTTTATTAATGTAGATTCTAAGTAAAACAACTGATTCTTCGTATTCCCAATCTGATACTCTGATGGCGAACATGGAATTATAGAAGTATAGCTTCCTAGTGAGAATTTCAGAAATAACTCACATTGCTTTAGAAAATTGATTGCTTTTAGTTGTTTTAGTCATATAATACAAAAATGCATAACTTGCCGTTCATGTTAGGGTTGGGTGAGAGGCAGGGCATTACAACAGGTTACATTTCTTAGCCTCTACATACATGATTCCCCTAGCAACTGAAAAAAAAGTTTCCCACTAAAAGCAAGTTGAAACTTAGTGATTGGCATTAATGTTTTGCAGTCATCTGCTCCCTCACTGTTCTGTTACTTCTGATAGGCGTTTGTACTGTCCTGCTCAACTTCTGCTGATGTCTTAGTTATCTGTGGATGATGAATGTAATTTTCAAAACCAATTCCAACAGTGTTCAGCCTTTTGTGCAAAGATACCAACGATAAGGTGGTTCTTGGTCAGAGAAGGAGCTTAATCGCTTCCTCTAGCGTTTAAAGCAGCTGCGGTCTGTATCATATTATCTTTAGCCAAATATATGTGGAGAAAATAAAACTAGTATGTAGTGGACTGTTACAGAGTGCAGTGTTTTGTGTATATCACATGATGTCTCATTTCGAACCAAGAATCCCTGCAAGTGAATTCCCGTATTGCCAGTAATGAGTACTGTGTTAATAAAGTCCTTGAATGACTCAACATGGGTGTTCTTGTGCCTTAATATTGAAACAGGTATTCTTTAGAGACGTTTTGTAATTGGATGATGTCAGGTTACCAAAGGAGTGGGTTTGAGTTTCAAATGCCATTCAAAATGATGTCTCTGCTTTAAGAAAATGTTGTGCAATTTTTTAAATTAGGATTTTCAAACATTTAAACTGATTTCTGAAAAGGTCAAACTTAATCTGTTTCTTAATGGGCCAGTTGGCTTGTTGTCTACTACATGCTTCATTTGCTATGAATAAGATAAATGAATTCTATTAATATGAAACCAGCTGCTTCATGAATATTGTCTTTACTACAATGGAAAATATGATGCCGTGGTCACTGAACTTGTACAGATCTCTTGGGTTTTCGTGGGCAGAAGTGCTACAGCAATTTGCAGTTTCCTGTAATAGTAAATAACTTTGTATTCATCCTCTGTTGAAAAATACAGAGGACAATACAGTCCTTTCTACTGAATGATATGTGAAGCAGTGGTATGTCTTTGCCTTCTTATTTTTTCCTATAGTCTCAAAACTGTAGTTATAAATAAATTTGGAATCTAGGAGAATTGAGTATTTAAGGGTATCACGGATTTCCTTTTTTAAATCCAGTCTCCTGCTAGTGTTACGTCATGTAATCCCTACATGTCAAACTCCATTTAAAAACCAGTTTTTATACTTACTACTTCTGCTAGAAGGCCATTCTAGAACCTTGTTACTCTGAGGGTTGAGTAACTCATTAAAAATAAATTTAATCTGGAAATTCAAACTTGCTTATGCTCAGTTTCCTTTCACTGCACTGTTGTTTGCTTAGATTTGCTTGGAGAATAATCGCATCCTCTACTAGACTGAACAAGCTGTTCTCATCCTCTCTTCTAAGAGCTTTTCTGATTTCTTGCTCATTTTAGTAGCTGTTTTCTAAGCCTTTTTGAATTCACTTTTAAATGTTCAGGAGATTAGAAGTAAAAGTAGGGGAAACAAAAGTAGTATAATAATGTTCACAGGTTTGGTCTTTGTTCATTGCATTCTGTGAGAACATCAGTCATTAAATGAAGTCAATATTTATGGTCGTCTTTTGACTGTGTGGTGCTATAGATTCCTCAAGTGTATGATAAAAGGTGAAAAAAATCTCAGGATCTGATTACCAGTAGCAATGAAGTAAATATTAAACTGGAGAAAAATAGCTTGACTTTCTTCCGTATTAATATGAGATTG
The DNA here is from genome assembly GCA_020745775.1 of Theristicus caerulescens. Taxonomy (NCBI): domain Eukaryota; kingdom Metazoa; phylum Chordata; class Aves; order Pelecaniformes; family Threskiornithidae; genus Theristicus; species Theristicus caerulescens. The sequence goes on along the minus strand of CM036559.1, from coordinate 118,367,002 downwards.
AACTACTGTTGGGCAGTAATCTAATCTCCCATCGGCATCGTGTGAGGTGCAAATAACTTTCATTAGAAAGATAATATATTTCACAGTACGTTATGAACTCTGTGCTATGTTACAGTATAGTTTTTCAGATCAGTTGGAAGTTATCAACTTAAATTGCTTCCCTGTCCTGAATTATGCAAACTTGTATTTTACAGGACACCAAAAGCTTAAACAACATGTTGTTGTTGTGCTGGTGTTTTCCTTAGTATAATTCAGGCATGGGAAAATAGTTTGGCTCCTCTGTATGTCTTCAGAAGTCTTATCTTCTTTTAGCTTAATATTCAAAGCAGGATACAGGGTGCTGCAATGCCTAGGTCATATAGTTGGTTCTACTAGTGATGTTACTTGGTATTTTGCAGGTTGCTTAAAGAAGAGAGGTTTGCGTGTCAGATGTGCATTGTAATGTCTGTTTGCAAAGGTACTCTTGTTCACTGAAAGATGTAACGTAAATGAAAGTAGGTATTATCAACTGGATTATTTTTCTTCTGTAAAGAGCCTTTAATTCAAATAAACATCAAGAAAAATAAAACAGGTAACAATAAGAAGAATAAATTTTTGATTTTGCCAAGAAACGTTGGACCAGATGGTCCTTGAGGTCCCTTCCAACCTGGTATTCTATGATTCTTTGATTTGATCCTGCAGAATTACAAGGACAAATAAGCCTTTTATTTTAATTATTCTTTGCCTTTTGTGCTTTAGGAAAAATCTTTCTTTCTTTCTTCCTTTGGTTTCCTGTAGGTGAGGACACCTCAAACATATCCTTCGCCCCCCCCCCCCCCCCCCTTTCTTTTCCCTCTCTTTCCCTCCTTTTCATAGATGAGAGTCCAGTGTTCTGTGTCAGTAATGCCTCCCTGCTCTGTGGTAGCAGCCAAGCTCTCCCAAAGTCGGGGTGGAAATGTTAAATCAGATTAGTCTCAACATCAGTCCTTGAATTATATTAAACAATGACATTCCTCTTTTTAGGTGTTTGCAGCAAAGCCTTTTCCTAGTTGCTTCTTATCTATATAGCTTCTGTGTAAGTTCTCATCTTCTCCACCGTAATTATTAAACTGCCATTGTAGCTTGGTATCATGTGCTTTACTGCTGACTAGTTGATTAGATCTATTGTGGTTTTGTGGCTTTGTTTTTTTTTTTTAAATAAATAAATCTTTTGCCTTGTGTAAGAGAGATATCCACTGATCTGATGCAGTTTAGCTTTGATAAATCTGTGTTGCCTTTTACCCTAATTTCTATCAATTTCTAAGCTTTTAGTTGTTCTTTCCTTCAAACAGTGTTCTAAATAATTGCTTTATTTTAAGGTCAACCTAATGGACCATTTGTGTTGGATCATTATCTTTGTTTCTTAAATATAGGCATATATTTGCTATGTTATGAGAGCAGACTCCTTAATTTGATCAGTTTAAAATTTTGGCTTTTATAGATTAAAAAGCTGTTTCTCATTACTTTCTAACTTCTACTTTGGTTTGTCTTTGAGTGCACAAAATGATTGTTTTCTAAGTATGAATGTGTTTGTGAAAATACCCTGAATTAAGCTGAAACTACCCAGTGTCTGGTGAGAGTGCATAGGCTTTAGCTGGGGCTGCAGGAGTGCCACAGCACCACACTGGTTGCTGACTTAGCTCTTGTGCTGATGGAGTTCCACTAGTTTCTGGTACCAAACCTGGTTATTTTAACTTCTTAAAATACATCAATATGCAGGTATAGTTGAATACTAATTCCACCCCCCAACACCCCCTGCCCAGTCCACGATCCTCTGCTTGCATATCTGCATTATTTCTTCAGTTAACCCCAATTTCATTGTGTTTTATGTAGTTGTTCTTGCAACTAACATGCAAATTCAAGGTGACTTATGTTGTGCCTTTGCAGTTTCTCCATGTACAGTCACATCTAAATTCAGGTTCCCTTAATAACTCAGATCTTGCTTTTCTGAAGTGTGGAACTCTTGTTATAGGCTTCTTTCTTTCTCTTATTCTTCTGTGTAATTTTAAACTGAATGAGCATATGATTACTTAGGTTATTTTGTCAGACAGGCTTTTGTCAAGTTACATATTCATGAAACTTATCACAGTCTAGGCCGGTTCCTTATTAAACAAACCCATGTAGGAAGGAAGGCTCACGGTCTATCAGGTGAATTGGGTTGTGAATTTGCTTTTTCCCCCCTCTGCTTCAGAACTGTGGTCATAGATGTTGTCTACTGGATGTCACGCTAATTGTGCAGTAATTTTGAATTCTTGTATCTCCTATTCTAGCATCTCTGTCTCTGCCCTGTCCTGTGAAGTGTGAATGAGCTGTCCAGTAGTTCTCCCAGAATTTCTGACCAAAGGAGATTACTGGAAAGTATCTGTCTGAAGCCTCATTTTGCTGTGTAGTTTTAAGCCAGCTCTACTGCTAAACAAACAAACAAACAGAAAACCTCCAGAGCCTGCCCCTTCCTTTTTTCCCCACTCTCAGACCTTGTTTCCACCCCCTCTTGTCCTGTAAGTGGTATTAGCATTGGTATTTGCTCAGCTGTGTGCTCTACCAGATCAGGGAGCTAAACTAACTGCTAATCTTTGCTGAATAATTTTCCATGTGTCCCAGTTTCCCGATTCGGTTCGTTATGCAGCTGTGAAAGTGCTCATCCTGGCAGAGTATAGGAGAACCTGGGAATGGAAGTGATTGTGTAAGTAGGTAGGTAGGGGGAAGAATAGGGACAGGGCATTAAATGATTGTTTGATGGCAGTGAAAGCTCAATTACACATCAAACTATAGCCAGAGTTAACATACAAGTTTCCAGTGACAGCTGAGTCACATTTGTCTTGTCTTCTGTAATAATCTTATTATTTGGGAACTAAAGAGGTGTGACTTCTGAGCTGTGCTCTTGTGGTGAGTTGACCTTGGCTGGCTGCCAGGTGCCCACCCAGCCGCTCTCTCACTGCCCCTCCTCAGTAGGATGAGGGGAGAAAATAAGATGAAAAGCTCGTGAGTTGAGAAAAAGACAGGGAAATCACTTACCAATTGCCATCGCGGGCAAAACAGACTAGACTTGGGGAAATTAATTTAATTTATTGCCAATTAATTACACAGTAGAGTAATGAGAAATAAAACCACAACTAAAAACACGTTCTCCCCACGCCTCCCTTCTTCCCAGGCTCACCTTCACTCCTAACTCTTCTCCCTCCTCCCCCTGAGCAGCACAGGGGGATGGGGATTGGAGGTTGTGGTCATTCCACAACGCTTAATCTCTGCCACTCCTTCTTCACGTTCTTCCCCTGCTCCAGCATGGGGTACAGTGCTTCACTAAATGACCCAGCATGCATGGGTCATTTCCACAGGGTACAGTCCTTCAGGAACAGACTGCTCCAGTGTGGATTCTCCACACGCCACAGCTCCTGCCAGAAAACCTGCTCCTGCATGTGCTCCTCTCCATAGGCTGCAGTTCCTGCCAGGAGCCTGTTCCTGCCTGGGCTCTCCATGGGCTGCAGCTTCCTTCAGGGCACATCCACATGCTGTGGCGTGGGGTCCTCCATGGGCTGCAGGGTGGATATTTGCTCCAGCATAGTCCTCGACAGGCTGCGGGTGGACAACTTGCTTCCCCACGATCTTCTCCACAGGTTGCCGGGGAATCTCCGCTTCAGCACATGGAGCACCTCCTCCCATCCTCTGACCTTGGTGTCTGCAGGGCTTGCTCTTCTCCAAGTACTTTGGTATTTCTGTCTTCGGAAGAGACACCTTTTGGTTCTTCTTCCATCAAGCAGCTGCCATCCAGACATTTGATGACTATTTGAAAATTGTTTTGTTGTTGTTGATGGAGAGAAGTGAATTTATGAAAGGAAAGGAACAGGGGAATGAATTATTTAAAAGCTGCTAAGGCATGTATCTCTTATAATAAATCTTAGATGAGGTGGGCACTCAGATGACCTGTTTGCTTTTCTATTAAGGATATAATTTTTTATGATGACCTTGTCCTGCTTTCTGCAAAAAATACCAGGGCAAGAACCTGGTTGCTTCTAGAAAATTATCAAATACAAGACTAGTCTTCACTCTTCTTCCCCAAGTCCTTACCCTTGCCCCTGTCTCGCTACCATGTAAAAAGAGCACAAATTCTTGGTAAAACAACCAATACATAGGGTAGGGTTTCATAGTAAAGGTGTTTTCTTTTTGAATCAATTAAGTTCTTTGATTGCTAATTGGAAGTGCACAAGAAAGGATAACTGGCTGAATTTTAACATTTTTTTCTGCTGTAATAGTTCGATTCATTTAAAGAGGTGGCCAAATGTCAGTGTAAACATGCAAATTGGTTCTCAAAAGCTGCAGTTCTTAAAAGTGTAGATCATATTTAAATGAAGAACAGACATTTACAATGTTGTGGTGGTGAGTGTTGGTGTTCAAAAGCCTTCCTAGATTACTGGCGCAATCAAGGCCTTAGGAACGTTGTGACTGTGCCATTCAGAAAGTTTACATTTCACTTTAGGTCCATTCCTTCACACCCTCTTTCTGCCCTACTTTATTTGCCTTTAACTTTTTGCTTACGAGTGATGAGGAGGAGAGGAGGGAGGGAGAACCCAAGAACTCTGCTTCCTTGAGATGTACCATTTTTATAAACTGTTATTTTAAAGCCATGAATATTGTAGAGGGGTGATATTTTCCCTCTAAGGCTAAAATGACTTACCAGTTGCAGGAAGCATGCAGGTGGAACTTGCTGCTTTGAAAAAGATTGCTCCAAGCCTGAGGTTATCCAGTAAAAAAAATTGTTCCCTTCTTCAACCTTTTCATGTCTAGCACTACCACAGCTATTAAAACAAGCTGTATACTGATGCTTGAAGAAAAAATTGAAATATGCTTCCTTGTCCCTCTTGAGAATTACTAGTTAGCCTACATACAGGGAAGCTAGAGGGCTGTGGAGCTTGCCATCTGGGAAACTTTGAAATAAGTAAGACTCGAGCTACTGTAGGAGAGGTAAAATTCCCTTATTCTGGGGAAAGGCAGAAATTGTGAGAACATTTGGGAGACTGCTAAAACCAACATGTATGTGTAAAAATACATGGCTTCATTCATAAAGTATTATCAAATATTTTACCTTCTAATATAAGCTGTACTAACTTGCATACTTCTGTAAAGAGTCTGTTTTAGCATAGACAAAGAAAAATGATCTAATGGCTCCTTAGTAAAAATTATATTTAGCTTATAATAAAGATTTTAGGTTGCTTTGTGTACCCAGAGATGCTTTTGTGAATCTTGTCTCATGGTATGTGTTATTCACATAAACGGCTTATTAATAGTTGTCAGTCAGTGCCTTCAAGAACTGGGGATTGGCATTTCACAGTATCTTATGGGTTGGATTCTCCATCTGAGTTGTGCTTTGAGGAGCCAGACAGTGGAGACCACGCAAAAGTCCAATATTTCAAAACAGACCTGAGGAAAAGAATTGCTACCTTCCATTGGTATCAGATCCAGTGAAACAGGACTTGGTTTAAGCCACAACAAAGTATATGGGGTTAAAATAATCTTTGGGAATATTCATTTTTGATTAACCACGTGCACATACTTTTGCTGAAATGTAATATGGCTAGTACTACTCCCCCCCTCCAGTTTCAGCATATTATTGTTCAAGCCTGCTGGTAAAACTAGGAAAAAATAGTGCAGTTTTGTAAGCATCATGAATGCCAGAAGAGATGTTTTTTGACTCATAAATCTCCATCTAGGAATTACTACCTGGGTATATTGTACAGATTGGACATAAGGATATGTTACCTTAATTTCATAAATTTGTTGATGTAATTCAGTACAACTGAAGCAGCAAGGAAGCGAATGCACTTCAGCTTTTCAACATAGTTTCTCCTTGACAACTGCCAGTGCTTTGCTCTAGTTTTTAGAGGGAATTCTCTTGCTGCCGCTTTTTGTTTCTAAAAAGTATGGTGAGACTTCTGTGTTGGAAAACTTGCTTTTCCTTTCTGAGAGTTGAAAATAAAATTGTTAGAATCACAGCAAATGTCACTCTGTTGTCCTTGCATCATCTGCTTGGGGGCATTTTCAACAAGTCAAGAAATAGCGAATGTGGCGTGCCTACAGGCCAGTTAACACTGACTATGAAAAGCAGCTGGTTGGTGGAAGATGAGTATATTTAATAAGCTGAACATGGGCTTGCAGACTGACAGATGCCACAAATATGTGATCTCTGCAAGTGTAAGTTGAAGGGTTTTATGGATATTGGCTGTATTTGTTGCATTTATGGGTGTTGAGTCTGGTCCTGCTGCTTGTTTACAATTGTGAAGGGTCAGAGAAGACCGTTGAACAGATGAAGAGCATATGAAAATGCCCAAGCTCCTTGGAAACCACAAACACCATAAAGCATATGTTTTTCGCAATTGCTTAATCCAAAGAGAAACTTCAAGATTTATTCATATCACAGAAAAGAATCTTGATGGAAGGTTTCTCTATTGAACAGAACAAGGCATATGAAGATCCAAGTGTTGGCAGAAGCTATACAAATTAAGATTAGAAATGTGCAACTGTAAAGTTAGTAAGATATTTCCTTAAGACTCTGATGGACTTTTCATTGCTGGAAACTCTTAAATTATTTGGATTTTTTTTTTCTCTCTAAGATGCAGTCCTGTTCACTTATACCTGTTGGACTTGAAGTATTAAGTCCTGAAACTCCTGTTCAGTGGTAGCTGGGCTTGTTGATTGCATTCGTTCCTTCTTACCTTAGAAAGAAATGTTTTCAGTCTACTTTCAAGTCTTCAAGTTTACATTACTTGAATGTACATCTGTATGTGGAATTTTGAAATCTGGAAAGAATACATCATTAAGACATTTTATAGTTTGATGTTTGTCATGTTTTAAAATGCTTTCAAGTGAGGCCTCATGGTTCCTTCTGGTACTCTCCTTACTTCGGTGTCATCATTGTGATTTGAAATGGAGGTGTTATGCTGTAATAACTATCTGGGGGGGTGTTTTTGGTGTGTGGTTTTTGGTGGTGTGTTTGAGGTTTTTTGTTTGGTTTTGATGGTTTTTTTTCTTCTTTTCCCCTTCTTAGTTTTGAAAACTAGACTGGATGGCTTATTTCAGTGTTTATACATACATTTGCAAATATGCGTTGAAACAAAACCAAGCAGTTGAAGATAGTAATACTGCCTTTATTTCCATATATACAGATACTAAATAAATATGTTCAGTTCAAGCTGCTATGCTACAGGCCTGTAAAGATAGCAAAACTAACATTTTTTGAAGAATCCTTAATGTTAGGAAAGTGGGATAACGAGCGTAGCTTTGTTAACCTGTTAAGATATAGATTGTCTGAAGTACTTCAAACATGTTAAAATTCTCATAGTTTTTGTATATACATTGTTTTGTCATCTGCTACCATGACCGGTTTAATCGGAAAACAGACAGATACGCTGATTTAAAAGCACGGAAGTGTGTCTCCAAGCAGATTCTTGTAGGCATAAATGTAAGGCTTGGCAATAGACTTAATGAAGTTTTCTCACAAATGCAGTCGGTACGGTTGGCTTTTTGCTGTGTGAGCTTAGAGCTGCTGCATCTTCATGCTGTTTGGGAGCCTAAGGTCAAATGAGAAATCCAAAATATTTCATTTTATGAAGAGGGGCGTAGGCACAGCAGTACATTTCCTGTTTACATAGCCAAATCTTCTTTGTATGCTGAGAGATTTCTTGATACACTCATGCAGGATTTTTGAGTTTGCACTTTAAGCTGTAAATTTTGTTGCTTAGCTCGTTGAAGATGCCATCATCTGCATGCTAGCCAGTATGACACAGCTCATTTTCCTGTGGAGAAGGGAACTGAGATGGTGTTTCAGCTAAGTCTTACCACCTTTTGTTTATCCCTAGATTGGAGGATTGAAGATGAAAACGTTAGGGCCATGTTTAAGTAATTTGTTTAGCATTTCTTTGTTCAGGTTTCATTGGGAAGTGAAAAAATACAAGTTTTCTAATAGGTACAATTTCCCCATTCTTTTTCCCCATACTCCAAGAGACAAATTGGTCTCTGGTCTAAGTAAATTTAACCCACAAATTCACAGGATCTACTCGCCTCCTTTGGTTCCATACAAACTGAAGAACTTCTGATTTTTATGTTCTTGTACAACATTGATAACTGTACATAATACTACTTTTTCTGTTTAGTGCCTTCTCTATGACGTTGAAATACAGTGGGTTAAAAATGTGATTATTGTTATTTTATTTACATTGCCACAGCACAGCAATGATGTAATTCTTTGTTTTGTTGATTGGGTTCTTTTACTCTTGTCTCGTAACGCAACATATCCCAAATCTCCCTGGGCATCATAATCATCTTAACTTTACAAAAATAATGTTGCAAATCGCATCTTTTTTTCCCACCAGCTTTCTGACAGTTTCCAAATAATTTGTCAGTAAAATATGCATTACACTAACTATCACAATTCCTGTTGTCATTGGCACTCCGGAGCCTCTTTGATTTGTCTTCTGTGGGAAGCTACACTTTTCAATACACCTTGAGATTTTAAGACTATTTTACAATAAAAACTCACTTTCATGCCTACTTCTGTCACTTGTCTTGAGGAGTCGTTATGAAGCACCGAGTACTGTGTTGCTGGATTAAGCATCAATCTTGCAATGTTTTCTTGAACGTTTAATGTACCCAAAGGAATTTCATGATATTTTGACAAAAACTTCTCTTGGCCCGTTGTAAATTAAAATGCCACTTAAACAACGATATATTCGTACAAATGGAATGAAATACAAGACAGCAGTGTTACTCTTACTAGTAAACACTTGTGGGTTGGGGGGTGATGTTTTAGTGGCTTGATTTCTTTTTTTTTAATTTTTAAACATATTAATATAATATTTAAACATATTTTAAAAAATATAAAAATATTTAAACTTTTTTTTTTTTTTTTTAACTGCACACTCCCCTCCCCCTTTGTGGGTTATGCAGGAGGGTCTGAGTATAGTGAAGAGGGACAGGGACTATGAGGTTCTGTACCAGTCGGAGCTGGAGTTTCTGCATATCAAATCCCACGTCTGGATTCTTGGCAGATATAAAAATTAGACCAGTTGAATGCCCAGTTCTTGCTTCTTCTTGTCTCGGTTGTCCCACAGTAAAATAAAGCCTGTGGTTTTGGGGGATTTATCTTCTTTAACTTCTGCCCATCTTTGTATAGATAGTAATTTTGTACGCCCTGTCTTTTGCTGTATATATGCAGTTGTTGAGTAATTTAAGTGGCAGTTAAGTATTATGGGGAATTTCACTTCCATCTCAGTTTCTATATATGGCTTTAGTTTAAAATAGAGAAACATTATTATCTATAAATGTGTTGAATACTGTTTTTAAAAAGTGATTTGAATTTGTTTAATTTGGATGCTTCTAAAAAGGCATTTTTTAGTGTAGGAGGGGAATCTTAAACCAAATGATTAGTACTTTTTTGATAAAATAACATAGGAGGAGTTCAGCATTTTTCTTCTGAAGCTAAATAGATTATTCAGATAATACTTATTATCGGTGCAGTAGAACTTGTCATACTGCTGTATGTCATACTGTCCAGTAGAAATTTTGTCACACTGTTTTGTTAAACTTCATTAAAAGTATGTTGGCTCTTCAAATATGAAGTTTGATACTCCATTAACTCCTTACTCATTCCAATGTAAGGATTGTATTTGTGCCTCTCTGAGAAACTTGAAGGAGGGATTTGCTGGTTTCTGCTTCTAAAAGGATGTCTTGATATAAGGAAAGTTGTTTTTGGTGTTTTTATGTTTTTTTTTTTCTTTTTTTAACCAACCAAACAAAAAAACTTAAAGTGATAAGACACAACAGCTTTTCCACTTCTGCAAAACCTGATTGTTTCCCCATGGAACAAATTAATGCAGTCAGTAATTAAGTCCTATTATTACTGAAATACAAGTTTCAGATTTTGTCAGGCTACTTTACTTTAGAGATGTGTCAGCATCTCTGCAGTCTCAGCAGAGCCATGCACTGTGCCTTCAGACCTCCAGAATAAAACTGACCAGTCGGTAACCCACACAAAAGTACTTAGCTTCTAAAACATGTCAGATGAGAACCTCTAAATCGAGGTAGCCTTCTGCTAAAGTTCCCCTAAGTGTCCTCGAATAATCACTTTTCAAAAATGGCTTTATCTAACCTGGGCTTGAATCCAGGTGTCCTGTTAGGCTCCACAGCAGTCTGGAGTTTCACTATTTAAGTGTGCACTGCAGGGGCAAAAGTTCTTCCTTTGCTGTGTGCCTGCTGCTTGGTTATTTTATCTGATAATGGCAATTTTTGTTCTGTGAGAAATAGTAACTGTTGCCTATATGCATTGCCTGTCCTGTTTATGTGGGTTTGGATTTTCTTTTTTTTCTTTCTTCTTCCTTGCAGGTTTTGTTCCCCAGCTACTCTGAAAAGTTCTATTCTATTTAGTTTCTGCTTTTAAATAATCAAATCTGTCCCTCTGGTTGTCCTTTGTCAACCTTCTTTGTGCCTTCTTTATGGTAACTGCCCTTTCTGAAATGGATTGCAGGAAACTTCATGGAATATTCAAAGCGTGAATACATCAAAGAATCATGTTTTCTGCTTTGTGCTTTCTTTCTTTAATAAGCCTTAATATTTTTGACTGTTGCTGATCATTGGGTCTACAGTGATTCAAAGATCTTTCCAGAGTATTAAAGCTAATGTAAATCCCATCACTATGTGGATGCAACTGAGATTATTTTTTTTATGTGCATTAGTGGGTACTTCCTAAATTTCATTTTCCTCTATCTTCTTACCTCCCTGACGTTTAAGGTTGTGACATCCTTCTGCTGCTTTTCAAGAAAGGAAGAAATGAAAGCTGATTATCAACATTATATCGGCAGCAAAATATGTTACTCAGTGTTAACACCCTTTTTCCAATCTGATCTCCAGATTTTTTTGATGGCTCTGATAAATAGTAAAGCTCCTTTGAGATCCAGAAAGGAATTATTTGTCAGGAAAGAGAAATGTCAACAGTGATAATACAGAAAATCTACTAAAGTTTGATTCCATTATAAGAAGCTGCAACCAAGTACTTATTGCTGTCTGTGTGCACTGGCAGTTGCGAAACCAGTTTGGTAGGTCTATCCTGTGAGATTCCAGATCATTGAATATTTTACTGGCTTAAAGCCCACATCCTCTTGTGTTTCTTTCGAGATGAATACTCTCACTCAGCTGGAATACGCACTTTGCTGAGTTCAGTACTTAGCAAAACTGAAGCTTTGAGAGAAGAGTCTTCTGCTACCTTCCCTACAGCTCTACTACTGCCCTACCTTGATCCTTAAATGAAAAGATTCGTTTGGATTGCAAAATATTATGAAGATTATGTAGATTGCTAATGAAATTTTCGGGAGTTTGGAGGAAAAAGAGCTAAAAGCTCTTGAATTCTCACTGGAATGTGATTTTCAGAAATATGTATCTCTCTACTCAAAAGCTGTTGTGCAAGCACCCCTTGGTATTCCTTTTTCTTTTTTTTTTTTTTTTTAATTTTCTCCCCCCCCTCCTACCCCACCCCCCACCCCCCAAGCTGAGTTATGTCCATGTCAGGGAATAGTCTTTGTTAATGTCTTAGTCATTTGACTGGTTCTGATATTGTGGGGTTGGTTTTTTGTTTTTGTCAATGAATAGAAACACTTCCCGACAGTATCAATTCCAATTTATTAAGTATTTTAGAGGACGTTGTGTGGGATCTTTTTGGAGCTGTTGTCACCCATCTCTTCTGCTGAATGTGAGGGTGAGAGCTCTAAGCAGCCACCTCTCTCTTGTCATTATGTACTATTGGTCAAAATACTGTATTGAAACAAATACTTAACCATAAAAACTGGTTTCAAGGCCCTTGGCTTTTGGGCTCTTTCTCTTTTTCCTCCATTATCCCCTCCTTAGAAAAACAATAACCCATAGACAGAATGCATCTTTCCTGCCACTCCCCCCACCCCCCAGTAGCCTAGTAAAGCTTGAAAGTGTCTTGGTAGCTATCTGCAGATATTTGAAAGGATAACATGAAGGGAGAAGTGATTTTGGAGTTGTCAGTCTGTGTTGTCTGAGGGATCTTCCTATTTACAATTCACAATTCTGATTATTTTTTTTTTTTTTTATTAAACTGAATGCCGCAAAAAGGGCAGTGTACTCTCTGTAAATTATGCATTCAACTGAGGGAATAAAAATGGTTACTGTGAATAGCCATTGTCCAAGCAGGTAGGTTTTGGGAAAGTAAGATGACCATAGCATAGAAAACTAATTTTGTTCCCTTTTCTGTGTTGGAGAGGTTTTGGACTAACGCGATGTTTCCCAGAAGTTGTGTGTGTGTTGAGTTAGTGCTAGCATTTGAAAATGGAGAAGTATTTGAAAAGGTGGTGTGGAAGGTGTTCAAGAAGAAAGGAAAATCTTTGGGGCTTCTGAAGTAGGCAGAAAACATCAACTGGGTTCAGTCTTCAGGGTTCCAGGCAACAGGGAGAAACAAAAACAATCTCAGATACCAGAGGTTGCCCAAACCCTGGCAGTTTAGGAGATACTAATCATGACAGTGCAATGTACGCTGTTAGTAAATATCCATATTTCTTCTGTGCTTTCAGCAAAAGGTTAGACTTTTTTTTCCCTCCTCTTCCTGCTTCAGTATTCATTCTCAGGGCTTGTTCCCCTTCTCAAGATACAATCCTGAGTAAGAATTTTATAAATTACGCCTTGAGGGGAAAAAATTGTTTTAGGAATTCCATACTTAAAAAATACGCCAGACTTTCTCCATACCCTTGGGAATGAACACCCAGGAGAAGATAATGAGTGATATCTAGTAAAATATTTCCCCATTATGGCCTTCAGGTGTGCCACTAGGTATTTTTTTGAAGATGTCAGAATCTTGTGCTATTAGAGACTTAGTAGCTCTGCTCTTGTGTTTATCTTTTAAAATCAAAAATTCCATAGCAAAAAGAGTGATCCTACAGCATTGTGAAAACGTGTTCTGCAAGGATTCAAATATTTATCAAAGTTAATTTCAACATAAATACAAAATTATATTATAAAAATGTTCTGCCACTTGTGCATACAGATTCCTGCAATGCTTAATTATATGATCAAGTGCTGGTTTTTAAAGGCCAGGTAATAAATAAATTTTCCATCTAGCATTTTATAATGCAGACTATATGTCTCTAGTATCTCTGAGTTTGTTACAGCCATCTGCATTCTACACGTTGTTTCCAGTTGATGCTAGGTCTATCATTCTGTTACTGTACGGTTCTTACTGAATGAAAAAACTGTATCTTGTGTTTTTCAGATTATCTTTTGTTACCTTGAATGTTGTCTGTGTTGCATAGCCTTCTGCATTTAATTTTAAAATAACTTGTGTCAGTGATAAGTTATCAGGAAGAGTTCTACCAGGCCCTGCTGCAGTCATGCAGACGATAGTGATGAGGAAATATTCAGGTAACAGTGCTGTTTTAGACTATTGCAGTAAACGTACTCTCATTTAATTTTTCTTGCAATAATCATTTACACATATACTTGAACGTTATCAAAGCTTCAACCTGTGAGTCTTAAGAAGCCAAAATTCTGTCAAGCCCTTCTGCTTTGCTTATCCATGGGGAGATGATGAAAAACAGAATCTGACTATTACTCACACCCAGAAACGTGTTCTGTTTTTTTTCATTCAGTAGCACAAAACCATGAATTTTAAAATCACTTTGTTAGGGGTGTTTTGGGAAGCTATATACTAACTAGTAAAGTTAGCAGCTACGTAGTCTCTTAGCCACTGGAAAATTCAATTCAAGAAGACTTCTTAAGCTGAAAACTTTACTAAATTTTGCTGCTAAGGCAGAGCTTTTGAGGGTTATTATTGGATTTTGTTTTTCTTTGAGGGAAGAGAAGTTTCATTTTTCATGTTAGAAATAAGAGGAAGGGGGGGGGGAAAGGCAACCTGAGTGTCATTACTGAGAAATTGGCACTGTGAGTCACAGTTTTTGTTTGACATAGTTGGTGCTCTTAGTAACTGTGTATGTATCTTTGTGGCCTCCAAAACCAATAGTAAAACAATGCTCAATGAGGCTATTTATGTCAAACTTCATATTAGTTCTCTCATCCATATTATTTATGGTTACTGCTTCCCACACTAATTTTGAGCACAGTCTTTACCCAGTTTGTAATTAATATTCCACAGTGATCTTTTTTTTATTTTTCTCATCCAGCCATTATGAAAATTGACAGCAGAACACACAAGATTAATTCCTATATTTAGCTTGAGGGTATGGTATCAAAGTTAAATTTATTAGCTCTTTGGCTGCTAAGTAATGAGTGTAACCAGCTTGCATTGAGGTAGCTCAGATTATATCAGTGTTCTGGGTTCTTGTCTGTGCAGTGGATCCTAGGAGTATTTTTTTGTATTGAAAGGTGCTTGTAAATGGGTTTAGTGAGCCTGTCTTTGTGAATAATTGGCTTGATAAGAGATGTTATGATACATAGTATGTTTAGGGAGCCAGAGAATCACAGTCCTTAATAGGTGACCTATTACAATAGTCAGCAGGAGTCATTATGGTCTCTCTTGACAATGTGTAGATTGGGGGTCCTTAATTCAGAAACAATTAACGAAACAGAATGACTCCTTTGGCGAAACTATGTATTGCCCTGCACGTTAGACCGAAAGATACCTGTAAAACCATCTGCTTATTGGATGCTGTAATTTTAAATAAAAGAATTAAAATTAATAAAAACCAACCTATTTAGTGCTATGTTTTTCTCCTCTTGCAGCCAATATTTTAATGTGCTCTGTTTGCTTACATCAAGGAAACTAACATGGATGTTTTGGGAAGAAGGTGTTTTACTTGGCTACTCATGCAGTCTCTTGAGTAATTCAAGATCAAGTGAGCTGTTCATTGATTCATGTTTACTTACGTGTTCAACTGGAGATGAAACAGGATTGCAATCAATGCACATTGAGCTCCAAAAGGACCATCCATTGCAGTTAAGCATTTTATGCGCTCATGAAAAGAAAAAATACTGCATTTGGAAAGCAACGTCCAAAATCCGGACTGCCATGTTTGTGCTCTGTCAGTTTGGTTCATATTGCTTGTTGTAAACAACAAATGTTGCCTAGACTAACTGAAACTTTTTTCCCTACAGAGTATTCCAGTTCTGTTTTTAAAAAGAATTGATGATTGCAGAATTGCAGAATTCCAGAACTTGTTTGGATTTAATCTTGCTAACATTTCCCATGGTTTTATGAAAAGTATAACTTCATGGAAGTGTTCCCGCTTATGTTAAATGGAGGATAGAGAAGCCAATATGTTAAGTGCTGCTGGGCTTTTGAAATGAAATCTACAACTGCTTTAAGCCAATTTTCATTGAGAAAAGAAAGAGGAGGGTGTGCTGGAATGGAAATCCAGCCAACCAACAAACTGTGAGCCATGCAAAGCTTGTGTTCCAAGTGCAACTTCTTACGGCATGCTGGAGGGAAAATGATGTTATGGTGATATCGGGGACATTCTGCAGTCAGTCTTTGGGTAAAAATACAGTCCTAGGCTTAAACACCAAATTTTCCTGTATGAATACCTTAATAACAAATGACTGGTTCAGGCTCAAAGCATTTCTGTTTTTTTTTCTTTATCCTCCCAATAAATTATTGACTTATTGACCTATTATTGACTTTTCCACTGTGTGTGGAAACAAGATGGGTGGATATTTTCCAAAAGCATTGTTATCAGCTATTCCAGTGTTGTTTTGTATCTTTCAGGAAGGATTTTTTCCCATTTCTCTTGGAGAAAACCTGTCTGGGCTTCCTCTAGAACTTGTATGCAAGCAAAGAAGCTCTCTATTTTCTGTCTCTTCAATATTTCCCTGAATATTGATTCTTGAGATTGAGCTGTGATGAGGTTAGATTGGAAACTTAGCGGGAATTAATCATAGTTAGTGGGAATTAACATGATTTTGCGAAAGAGAAATACAGTTATGCAGCACACGAAAACTAATGGAAACATTTTATATGCCAAAACCCTATATTAAAGTTATTCAAATGTAGACTGTTCTGATTAAGAAACATCAGAGTTTAATTGTGCAAACCTTAATTTTTCTGTCCTGTTTTTGTTTCAGTCTTCTGGTTTTTTTTGTTTTGTTTTGTTTTTGGTTTTTTTTGTTTGTTATTTTTTTTTAAACATGCTAGCTGCTGCAGCTGGAGTAACTGGGCACTCTGTAGGGGCTGCATTAAATGGATCAAAACAAGGTTGTGTTGCCTTATTTTTTTTCTTTTTAATGAAATTAGGGTTTTCTTCTCTCCTTTTAATATAAAACTTTATTTTTTAAAATTTATACCCCCTTGGAAGAAGAAAGTTGCAGCTTTTGTGGGGACAGGGAAGTGTGAGGAACTGCATTCTTTCCAGCTCTGGTTAGCATCTCCTGGTCCGATGAAGCAGGGACCCACAAGGGTCTGCCTAATCACCAGTTCAGTGTGTGGCCTTAGGCAGTCTTGCTTTCAGTGTCAAACAGGGCAATGGTGCTGCATATGACAGAAATAGCCTTCTTTTACTGTCTTTCTAGACTTGGCTTGCATGAAGGCTGAGATAATTCTGTGTTCATTACAGGATGTGGATGGTATGCAGTAAGCAGTAGTGGGAGGAGGAGAGAGCAATACTGAACTCTGAGGAAAAAAACAAGTATTGAATAGCTGTCCACATAGTGGCCGCCCTCGTGCTAAGAACTAAGTTAGAAAAAGTTTTGAAGAAAGAGAGTGAAGACAACACGTGTGCAACCAGAGAGTGTGAAAGGAGTAAAGCTGTATAATCAGTCTTCATTTAAACCATTTGGGCTTCATAGCCCAAGCGATTGGTAGCCCAAATCGTTTAAAGCCCATTTGGGCTTGGTAGCCCAAATCTAGTTTTGCCAGCTATTTATTTATTAATGCAGTTATTTTTACTGTTAAAAATTATGCTTAGCATACCTCATAGCACAAATCACTAAACAAGTCCTTGCTGGAAGAATTACAGCCTTGTAATATGACTAAAGGCATAGTGGTCCACCTCCTCTGGCTCTGGAGCAGTTAAAGATAATACAGCCTCCAACTACCCATCATCACTCATGCCCTGGAGAACATCTCCCATGGTTCAGCCAGCAAGACAGAACATCTTTGTGATCCTTAATTTTGCAGCGTTAACTCAGCTCTTCCTCCTTCGTTGTTGTCTGTTGCTAAAATAGGTGACCCTAGGTAGGTGGCTAAAGAGTGCTTACCTGTGGTGGTGTATTGGCTCATCCATGAGAGTGATAACCTCCTACTAGCAAATGGTGGTGATCTACTAACAGTGTCTTGAGTCATTCAAGCTATTCCAAAACCTACGTGTCCAAATATTCCTACAGAGAGCATAAGAATGACCATGCTGGGTCAGACCTGAGGCTTATCTGGTGTTACATCCTGTCCCTAGATATGAGTGAGTGCTGTGCTGTGAGTTGTGTTTTTCTCTCACATGCTGCACTGACTGCCTGGGGTAGAGAATAAGAGCAGGCGGAATGTAGTGATGCTTCCGCTGCGTCTGGCAGTTTGGGGCTTGAAGATCTCCTGAGCAAGGGGTTATGTCTTTAATAGCTCTCAGTGGATTTGTCTTCTGTGAACTTGTCTAGTTCTTTCTTGAACCCACAGAAATTTTTAATATCCTTAGCACCCAGTGGCAGGGAGCTTCATGATTTAACTGCACGTTTTACAAAAAAGCATCGTCTTTCTTTGTTTTGAGCTTGCTTCTTGCTGTGTTAGATAGCCTTTTGTTTTCACTTTGGAAGAGATAGCCACCATTTCTGTACTGCTTGTGGTTTTGTAGAACTCTTATGGCTCCCCAGTTGCCTTTTTCAGGCTGATGACTGTGGGTGTGTTTCTTTAAGCAAGATATTCTTACCATTATTTACCTTTACCTCGTTTCCCTGTACCTTTCCCAGGTACTTTGGGATGGTGTCAAGGAGTAAGACAAAATCTGTACATAATGTTTAAATGCAGGTCTCTCATGGATTGATGGAGTGGCTTTAATGATATTTTTGTTTCTGTTCCTTTTTCCCAGATTTCAAATAATGGCTAATAATTTGTTTCTTGACCAGGCCTGAGTGTAGAGTAATGAAACAACCTAGTTATTATTTATCTGTTTTAATGACAAGGTCTCATTTGTGAGTGATAATAGTTAGTTCAGAACTCATTACACATGCCGTAATATAAACATTACTAGTACTAATGGATGGTAAGATTATTAATTAAAGGATATCACTCTGCCAGGAAGATAACAAGAGGATGTTGTCATATGTTCCTAAATCTTTTCATGACAGGAAAGTAGAACAAAATTCCAGAGAATTAAAAGTTGAAAAAAAATAGTAAATGGAATATGTGGAAGCCTAGTTGGTCCTTCTTCCAAGTTGACTTATGAAAAACTAGGCAGACTTCAGCAGAAGACAAGATCATTAAAGCTCCTTATTTTTGTCTGAAAAGTTAATTAAGTAAAAGAGTCCAACGAAATGTATGTGAGGAATATTTCTTTTTTTCCTGCAAAATGTGAAGAGCCTGTTCTTTAAAATAGTTTTGTACAGAGAGAGAAATTTAATATGATTGCTGCTTTTTACAGGGTTTATTTCTTGCCTTCTTTGGCTGAATGCAATAAAACTGGAAGTATGTAAGATACAAAAACTATTTCATAACTGTTAAGGAAATAGTCAGATGCAAATTGGAGTTAGCTCCAAGCTCCTTGGAAACACTTGATTCCTGAGCTGTACAAACAGGAGCTCACCTGGTGAAACAGATTTGTATCTGTGCATTTCGTTATTTAATGAAGCATATTTTGTTTGGCTGATTTTTTCCCCCCATTATTAACATGTGGGTATTTTGGCAATAGATTTTTGAGTTTAGGATACTGCAAGTGATTGCATTTAAACCCTCAAAAATGTATCTTTAAGGCTTTTAAGTGCTTTCATGGCTCTCATCTCTGCATTTTCTGAGTTCCTTTCATATTTTGAAGGTAGAAGAAGGTTTAACTAGCATATTAAGCTAGTTTGCTATATAAAACTGATGTGTTTGGTACCCATTCTCCCTAAGTGGTGAGAAGTAGCTATGTAGTGAATTGCCTCTATGGTACAAGAAACTCCTTTAGGCCAAATTTGGTAAAGACATTTAGTGCCATTTAACTTCACTGGACAAAATCCTGCTTGATTTGGGGTCTCAGTTCTGTCCTCTGGGTCTGGAAGTGCATATCTGACTCTCTAAACAAATGTTACTTACATCTGTTTGTGTGTGTGTCTGTGTTAAGAAAAAACCCCATACAACCCTGTTATGTGCAGTACTGAAGTTCATGTGACTGTGATATGAGTTGTCTGATCAAAGGAATCTAATCAAGTGTTGTATTCCTGAGCTCTAAGAGCCTGAAAGAATTTCATATAGAAAGTGTTTCATTTCCTTTAAAGCGAAGTGGTAGTATTTTTTTTTTTCTAATGAGCTAAATATACACATTTTAATTTTTTTCCTTCTCCTCCTCCTTCTGTTCTTACAAAACATTTTACTTTGTTGCCCAAGTGCAGAAATCTTTGCCAGGAAGAAGGGTGAGCAAAGCTTCTGTTTCCCATGACCCTCGACTCTAATGTTGTTCCAAGAGCTCACTACTTACAAATGCCTTGATAACTGCTTTCATTCCTTTCATCCCTCCCCCGCCGTCCAGCACAGGCCGATGTGACTGATCCTTCTTTGAGCAGCTCTCTTCGCAGAACAGGGGAATCTACTTAATGTAAAAATCATGGCACGTAAAAGCATTTAAAGATATATTGCAAAAATTTTTACAGCTAGAGATCTGCACGGTAACTTCTGCAGTGATTTATTCTTGATTTTCCTAGAAGCAGTTTCTTAATAGCTCCCTGTTCATATTAGAACTGACTAACCCTATTTTTTAATCTTTTACCCCTGGATACATATTTGGGTAGGGGTAGTAGTGGGGAAATTGCATCTCATTCTACATGTACACGTGTGTACCACAGAACTGGCAGAACTGATCTTGCTCAAATAGTCAGAACTGTGGCTCCTTATGAATGTGTTGCAACATAGACTTTAATTATATTGTGAAATTATGTTATCGTCTATTGCTTTGTGTTTCGCTGTCTGTAAATAGGCACATGCATTTTTAAAACTTCTCTGGATGCATTGTAAGATTAAGAACGAACAGAGAAAACTAGATTTTAAAATACTACTAAAAGACCATCTGATGCAGCAATACCTTGCATTGCACTAGAAATCTGGGAATTCCCATGTTTTTTCTGGCAACTCCTTGGTTGCCAGACAGGAAGTCATTCTCTGCTTTTTCAACCTCTGGCAGCATCTGCTCTTAGTTTCTCTGTCCTTTTTTTGTGGTGCTTCTCCGCCTGCTCACTGCTCACCATCTCTGGGATGTGCCAGGAGGAGGGAGAAATGATGCAGCAAGCCTGATAAATTGTGTTTCAATGAAAGAGACTGCGGGGGGAAGACTGGGCTGGGGACCCAGCTCCCTGGAAAAGGCTGACACTGTTCTGGGAAATAAACATCCATTGGGTGGGGTAAGAATGTGGGAGACCATGAAAGAGCATTTAAAATCCCCAAAAGGAGCAAGAGAAGGTATGTTGAGGGTCAAAGCAAATTTGCAGGGAAGAAACTTTAGGAACCTAGAATGGATAATGGGGTGGTAGAAAACTATGCAGAAGTTAAAATAAAATTATATAGATGAAGATATGAAAAACTAAAAAAAAAAAAAAAAAAAGTGTAGGGGAAAAAAGTAAACATTCTAGCTTTTTCCAGTCCTTTAGGATTTCTATATAATCTTACACTAAGGCTGCTGCTTTAAGTTGTCATTCAAATGACTGTTGAAACAAGCCTGAAATTAATTGTATTTGAAAAAGGGAGGATAACCATCATGTATGCAGTGTTTGATATTGACCAAACAGTTCCACATGGCTCTATGTCCCTGGATTGGATACCTTGGTGCGCTATCTACATTAGTACTACAGACATCTGAAAGAGATTGTATGCTTACATCTGAGCCTTGAGTTACACCAACTTGAGATGTTGCACAAGGTTCTCACCAATATTAATGTTAATATCCTTTTGTAGTGTGAGAATTAGTGTATGACAAAGACTATATGAACAAAAAGATTCATCATGTGGCTCAGCTACATCTTGTGTGCCACCACGACCTGGACTCTTTTGGTGTACACAGTAAGTTGGAGACCAGCAAACTGCATCTTTCTGGAAAGTGTACCAAAATGTACTGAAAGGCAGTGGGCTTAGGAAGAGAATGGTATACAGCCCTCAGCTGAAGTAAGCAACTTGAATGTCATAAATCTTTAAACAAGGAGGAGGGTAAGGAGTGATTATTTACTGTATGTTATATCAGATATAATCTTAGCTTCTTCTCAGGTACATTTCATGTGCTTTACTGAGTGGTTAAAAAGTTAGGCTAAAGAGCTGAGATCTTCCTGATACAGGACTATGGAATGGTTTTATCAGTGGACACAGGTCAAATACTGGAAGAGTGTGGGTGAGTGAGTACTGATTTTCAGTTATTTGAGAATCGAAAAAAAGAACAGGGAAATGTGCTTGTTTTCAAAGATTTATTCTTCTCTAACAGAGAAGAAATATTGGAATATTCCAGTATTGGAAATATTGGAATCCTTACTGTGGATCTTGGCCAAAAAGCTTACTGGATGAAAATAAGCATATCTGCAAAACTGGCATTGTATAGAAATGTTTTGGTTGAGTGTAATTTAGAAAAATATAATAATATGCTAGAAATAGTACTAAGTTATACCTTACAGCCAATCTTTGTAATTTCAAAAGTAAAAGAAAACCAAATGCTTTCTGAAACTTTTAGCCATATTTGTGGAAAATATTAAAAAAATTGTAATTGGTAGCAAAGGAAAATTTTCTGTTCTGCTTTTAACCATGTGATTAGTCACTTGTAAAGGTTTTATTGTTGCATTAATTCTGTGAATATGATTTGATGATTGGAAGTTTTAGACCCTCGTAATTCCCTGCATAGTCAGCTTGCTTTCTAATCAGATGCAGCAGTATTGTTGAACAGTCTTATAAACTAAAATATTGAGAGAGAAAGGATTTTGTAGCAATGAGGTAATGAGAAATAAAATACAAGAATGTGGGAATACTGAAACAAAATAAAATGATATCACTTAATATGGCAAAGAGCTATGAAGTTATATATGTACCTTAACTGTAGAGAAGCAGATGTATAGTACATACTGTGTGGTGTCCTCCACCTTGATGGTTATAGGGCATACATTTTTAGTTGCATTTTCATTCTTTCATGTATTTATAACTATGCAAAGTCAAAACAAGTTAGTCGTCGTATAGACTTCACGGCTTTTTGCATGCTAAACTAAAATTCACTTCTTTCTGTTCTTCTAATTATATGAATAAGGTTAGGTTTCCACATCTACAGATGAAGTGAGTTGGAGTAAGGAGAGGAATAGCAAAAAGAAGGATGGGGTATTACCAACATTGTCTTTTGACTGTATAACATTATTTGTTATATTTCTGGGAAGTTTTAGTATGATTTTATCATGTAAGCATGCAAATGTGGCCTAAAAAAATCCCCCTCTCATTAAATATCAATGTTCTGTTCTTGGGGTGTCTTCTTCAGGAATGTGTTGGATTTAGTGCTTAACCATAGAGAAATACTAAGAATATCCAAAGTACTGTACAAGTTTCTTACGTAAGGAAGCTGGGACTTAAAAATGTTGGTATGAATAGGTATGAAGTTTGTAGAAGATATGGACTTTTCTGTAGCTCTTGCACCATAGTGTGAAGAAAGTGGGGATTTTGTTGCATTTGATCAAGGGGATTTCTCGGTGCTTACTAGAATGAGAAAGTAAATTGTGCACTTTTCTCATGGAAATATTCATGAGTAAGAAAATGACACTGAAAAATTTCAAACTGCTATAGTGCTTTATTTAACCCCAGAGGAATGCAGCAATGCATGGGCTACATGTTGACATACTCTGCTGATGTTCTTTCCCTGGAGATTATGAGAAAGACATGAGCTTCCTGAAATTAAGAGCAAAACATTCAGCCTAAGGTGGAAAAGTAATGTGGGATTGTTGGGGTAGGGGGTTGTTTATTGTTCCACGAATAACAAGTTGGCAAAGAACATACACCGATGAAGCTAGCAAATAAAGGGGATAAAGAGTTCATTGATAGCAACAATGAAAGACGCTGTCAATACAGAGGAATGGCCCTTGTGCTGCAAAATCTTTGGCACTGGGCACTGGATTCTGTATTCCCTTGTGGTCTTTTCTTGTGGCTTCTTTAGAAGGCATTATGGCAAGTGGCCAGCATTAGCTCCATCTGCCCCTGCAGATAGCCTCTCCTCTGTGCCAGCTTGCCCTGTGTTTTGCCAAATTAAAGTCTTCTGCAGAAATTTGGAAAAAATGTGATCACTCATATGAGGGGAGTTTTTTTTTCTTTTGTCTTCTTTTTTTGCCCTGTGACAATCAGAAAAGTTAATTTGATCCACAAATTAATTCAGCGGAAAAATAAAGAATAAGTGTGTGTGTATGTAAATAATTTCATCAAATAGATTTCTAAAAATAGAAGTGCCATGGACAATATTCCATGCAGTGGTATAGGCTATGAACCATGTGTGGTAGGAAAGACCCTAGTATTGAAAGCCACTTGAAACCGAAGATGACAGAAGCTGTGTCAGCCAACTATACAGATTTTTGTGTGTGTTTAAAAGGCATGTTAACATGCATTTTAAATTGCTTTCTAACTATAGGTGATATGGGCATATGTTATAGTGGTGATGTTTTATTAAGCTGGGGTTACCTGTTCTGGCAGCAAACCCCAGAATTCTTTTCATGTACAGTTGAGGGAATTAATTGCAGTACTGCGATACGTGCCAACATCCCCATGCTCAGCATTGCTGCTTTGGGCTAATTTTAAGTCCTTTCAGGTCCCCTTGTTTGTGCTGACCTGCTATCATATGCATTATGAAATTAGAAGATTCTCTGTATGTGACAGTTACCTACGGCCGTTGATTTTCATTTATTTTTCATTTTAAAGCAGTAGTGAGTGATGAAGAGTGGAAAGAGGTGAAAATTGTGAAGAAAATGCATTTTGGTGCTGTTTTTGGAATTAAGACCTACAACTGTGAAGCTGGGATTTTTAATGAGAAAGCCCTTAAGGCAGGAAGAAATTTGAAATATAGTGGTGATATACACAATCTTGTATGATCACTGCTTTTAACTGCTTAATCATTCATACTGCCTAAATATAATTGTACTGCCAGCTGCTGTGTTTACAGTCTATGATGTGGAAAAAGATGTCCCACTGTGACATGTTCTAGTTACAATCAAATTGACTGTAGCAAACACAGAAGCTGTTGAAGTTCAGTGCTTCTCAGTGGGGTGTTCTTGTTCCTCCAGCTTATTTCTGGCTGTTGATATAGCTTGTCTCTGTGAAACTCGTTCTCGTATAAAATAACAAAACCGAGGCAGTTCCCAGTTCATCTTCACAGTAAAGAACCATGTCATGAAGTATTTAAGGAGACGTGTATCTCACAAGTATTTTTCCGGATAAACAGTGTTTTACAGATTTGTATTTGTAATACTGAAAGCCCTTTTTTCACTTGTATGAATTTTTAAATGTTTCCTTGCTTCTGTCGTTCGGTGCAGTGAGAATGCTGCAAATCATGCTCATAGCTGCTGTTTCATAATAATAATGTCTCCATTATAAATCTATTTTTTCAAGTGTTTAGATAACTTAGCCAGAAAAATTGTTGATAGGATAAGAGTTGCTTATGAAATAAATCAAGAAAATAAATTTATTTGTAAAGCAATTAAAAAAAAAAACCAACACAACAGTGACTCATTTTCACATACTTAGGAGTAAAAGTCAATGAACTAGATAAATGGTTCTCTGCATTTTAGCCTGATGTTTTATCAAGTACTCTGGCAATATTGTTCAGTTTCTGCTGTGTTTTATTCACATGTTATGGCTCCTTAATGCTCAATTTTATTGAGTAGCTTGGGTTTTAATAAACCTGTATGTTAGTGCATGACCAAATGAGATAGCTCATCAAGCATGGCACCGCAATGCATCTCATCATATCTGGTAGTGGAAGCAAACTGCCCAAAGTTTTGAAACGCCGAAGGTGACTGTACATGATCTCCTTTCCAGCCTTCAACTGTCCTGAAATTCAGCTGACTGAAGAATTGCCTCTAATATCCTGCCAGCTCAGCCATCACCCCTTTGCTTCTGCTGTCTTTGAAGCCACACAGTAATAACTAGCTTTGTGTCAGATCACCAGATATGTTGCTGTTACTATTTCAGCCAGGCATCTGTTGTTTGAAGTCCCATTTACTGCATTCCAGCTGGCGCTCAGGAGTTCATTTAGGCATGTTTAATCTTCTCACGAGGTTTCAACTGCTGTTTTTCTTTATTAATCCAGTGAATGATACCAAGCTTTTCCAGGATGATTGACATCAGTCAGGAAGGGTGTTGGTTATTGGAACTCTGTTTGCTAATGAAGTCATCTTTGTAAGTAAAGAAGTGGAAGGACTTTGGCTTTGATGTATTTGCTGAGAACAGTTTCTTGCAGGCTGTTACTAGGGTAGAGATATGAGTCCTTTGCAAGTGCATAAAGTTTCTGCTTTTGGAGCTTGACTCCTGCCAAAAGTTTGGGCTTTCTTCTGTTCTTCCAGCCATCAGACTGGCAAAACCAACCAACCAACAACCTTCCCAACCCAACCAAAAAAATTCTTTGTGCTTACCAACTTGTGGAAATCTTGTCAAGTTTCCTTATCTGTAGAACTTGATCCTTGTTTTGAAGGGCTGTGCCAAAACTAATATACTCCTATGTCCTTCAGATAATAGCATCCATCGTTTCATCACTTTGTTGCAACGTATTGTTCTCTCCTCCTCCTCAAGGCTCTGTATAAGAATTTATTTTATTATCTGTTTAGCAAATCTAGGACAAGAAAGTTGAAGAACAATTCTAGTAATACAAAGGGACTGCATCATAGTTTTATCATCCTATATCCAGCATGTAAGGCCCTATCTGAAGCCTAAAATAAGTTACTATATTACAGTTCAAATTAAATCCTCCTTTTTGGCAATTTGAAACAAAATGAATCTTAAATAAACTTGACTTCAAGGATAACGCAGAGTTTTTTACTATATTTTTATTGGGTAAATATGTGTTAAGCAGATTAATCAAAAATATAAAACTTCAGGAAGAAGTACAATAGAGTAACGCGTTTCTTGATTCCTCTATGACTTTCCTGAATGGATGATGACTTTTATTATTCTTCCATTAGCATTATGATACTGATGGTTGGTATTATATGTATCCATATTTAATACTGGTGTTATATTACTTTCTTGTGGTTAAGCTGCAATTGTCCTTTTATTGCTTCCGGTCACATTGTAGAATGCTACTTTTAGTACTTCCTCTATCAGAGCTCCACAAAAAAAAAAAATCTTGCTGGCCAGTTGACTTGCTTCAACCCTTACTAAAACAGGCAACTCTGTCTCAGTTATCTTCTTCCACTGACTGTAAGTAGCGCTTAGATGGCTACTCTTGACTATATGTCTCACTGCGAAACTGAACTGAATCCTCCTTTGGAATTGGGGAAAATGGGGAACAAAATGTGCAGGTGAGTACTGTCGGAAAATGAATGTTAACAGAATTGCCAGTTAGAAATTCACCCCTCTGGCAACTCAGGGATAACAGGGTGTGTTTTCACTCTTTCGCTGGCACCCAGAGAGATTACTCCATTTGAGTGCCTGCAGAAGAGCAGGGGCAACAACACTTATGGTATTGAGACTTTTGAGTAGCTGTCCTTCCCTGGATGATAGACTTGTACTGTCAGTCAATAAAGCGGATAAGGTTTTAATAGTAACTTAGAAGATCAGTTGACTCTGCTTGAAAGAGAATTTCTGTGCTGGGCTAAGTGAAATATCCTAGTTCATGTGGACTCCACAAAAAGAGGGACATGACTATCAAGATGTACAGGTTAGAAGCTGAGTAAGAGCAACTCTTGTAATGCCACATAGCTTGCAGATGATAAAAAGGTGATTTGTTTGGTGTGGTGATTTACCTTCCTATGTCTGGAAGAAGCAGGATGTATTAAGGGCTCTCAGTGACATTAAGACTCTGGGATATACAATGATAAATGACGTCTTGTAAAGCTGGACAAGGTCTCTGCTCTATTTCTCTGGTCGTTTCATTTTTTGTCCAGACAAGATAAGATGGTAGTGATATCATTTGCCTCTTGTTGATTGAAGAGGCAGTTGCCCTTAAATCTGATTTAATTCAGTTTTGAATCTTTCTGTCTCTTAAAGGAGGCCTGCTTATTGCACAACTGGTCTTTTGTGTGACTAGGTGACTTCTGTAATCAAGTAAAGTGATGATGCTTCTAAGAAAGAAATCGATAAATATAACTAATTGCAATGTTTGGTCCAGTGTTGGTGGTTCAACTGCGATGTTGAGATTTGAGTTCTTACAGAGTAACTCCTATTACAGCCTCTAGGAAGCTGTCCAAATAAGCTGGAATTTTCTGTAGAGTAATATTTTTTTATTTTTTCAGGTAAAATTAACTTTGTACAGAACCTGTAAATTAGTGTCACAGGAAGTATCTGACCTTGGAACTTCATTTTATTCCTTGCTACACTGAAGAGCTTTAACCTTAATATGGTGTCTTCTAATACTTTCAAGCTATTCGAATAGGTCTCATATAGAGGCAGAAATCTTCAAATGGTATAATTCTGGATGATTTTATCAAGTTATGTAATGAGCTCTGTAATTCTTACTACATTCTTCATACCCGCTATTTCCAAGTTAGGTTAAACATGCTTCCTTCAGGTTCGAAATGCAGAAGCATTAACTGTCTGATTTGCTGACACAGTGAAAGAGAGATTGGCATTTGTGTATGACTAATCCAGGATATAAAATGGAGACTCCGCCTTGGATATTTTTATCATTTGTTTTCCTTTCCCTTGACATTTATTCCACTGAGCCCTGCACATGTGGAAGAGTGATAGGGGAGAGTCCATGCTCCCTCATTTCCTTTCATGTTCACAGAGATGCTGGTCATTGTGGGCAGCTATTAGATTGTCCAGAGGAAATAAATCTGCATTCCTATTAGTGATAGTCAATTTTTACCTTTCAGTGTACTTGCAATATAGAATCTTTTTCATTCAATCACCTTAAAGCCATGTTATTCCTTTTGGCATCAGTTGGTATGCAGCAATTTTATAGAAGGGTTTAGGACTCAGTGTAGTAACTTGGTGGAAGAGCCAACAATAAAACTGATTCTTCCCTTTAAACTCGAAGCATCCTGCTGCAAACAAATTCAAGTTTAGGTATCTCTAATAGTTATAGAACAATCAGTTACTTAAATATCAAAGATGCTGTATTTGCATAAAACAGAGTGCTTCAGCTTATAAAGATGTATTTTGTTTTCATCTGTACAAACAGTAGGAAACACTTTGTGTTTAGCATCTAGTTTGTTAATACATTTAATAATATAATCTTAATGTACAGCACAGTAGGAAATGTTCAGTAAGGATGCAGTAATTTTGGGGAGCATTCTGGGGAGCATTCTTTCCTGTGTTCCATGCTTTTTATCAAAAAGATACAGAATTTGTTTACCCAGTTTTTACACCCTGGTTATGTATCAGATAAACATGTGGAATTCATTACTAATACAAGAAAAAAAATCTGTTCATGTCTGTATTGTCTAAAGACTGCTGGTTCTCTTGTTGGACTGATCTATAGCTGCATGTAAAAATATGAAAGCAGCAGGCACTGAGTAAATACAGTGTTAGGGCACAATACTGGTAGGATTTTGATAGTGGTTACCGTTAATTAAAAAAAAAAAAATATTCATCTTACTGTCTGGATTCTAATTTGGAGGTGTTTGAAAGATTTTTCAACCCTTGTTTCATTTAGGATAGTGGAATGGTTCCTACTGTTGGAGACTGTTCAAATTTAAATGAAACTTTTTCTCTTTGTTGTGTGTGTGTGTCTTGATTTAAAACATTAGGCCAATTTGTGTATTTATATGCTAGATTTTATTCCTGCCAGGGAAGAGGTTAGCCTTATAATTTTGTGTCCAGCATTGAGTAAATGAGTATTTATGCCTTTACAATAACAAAGGGTTAAGGAAATCACAGAATCACAAAATGGCTGAGGTTGGAAGGGACCTCTGCTCAAGCAGGGCCACCTAGAGCCAGTTGCCCAGAACCATGTCCAGACAGCTTTTGAACATCCCCAAGGATGGAGACAGATACATGATGCTTTTGAAACAGAGTTTATGACTTGGCTTTTGTTCATAACTTATCCTTACCATGACTTTTAATTAGATTTGGCAGATATCAGAACCTTAATTGCCAGTTTTCCTAGCTTCAAAATAGATACTGTAGATACGTCCTCTAGGACACAGAGGATTGTTGCTGGTTTTCTGGGCTCATCTGGACTGGTAATGTTTTTAAGTCTTGACTGAATTCATTTGTTATCACATTCATCTCTGCATTTGCCATGAGTATACCTAAAAAAGAAAAGAACAGCTTCATGTGGTTACATTGATATTCTATATTTACGATTTTTTTTTTTTGTTGGAGTGTGTACAACTCTGATTGTATGAGTCAGAAATATGAAGTTTAGATTGGTTTGACATTTCTTTGGTTCAAAGGTTCACTCTGTGTAATTCAGTGAAAATAGTGCTCATAATCCATGGACAACCTAGTTGATTGGCAAGCACTTGTGATTTATTTTTTTCCCTTCAATTTCTTTGTAGAAAGCTTTTAGGTAACACTGTATAATGTTTTAGTGTATTAGAACAGGTAGAATGTAATTGTTTTGATAATGTTTATGAAAGAAACTGTCATGAGCTTTATTTTAATCTGCAAACTAATCTGGCAGTATTTCAAACAACAGTGGTCTACTTACATATGCAATTTAGCACTAGATATTCATTTCTTATACTAATTTCTTATTTTTCAAGAAGTATAACAGTTCTTCAGTTGTCAACATAATACCTGTATTAATGTTTGAAATCTGGCATCAGTGTGTTTTATAGGTTTCTGGGATATCTCAAGTACTTTGACTTTGAAATGGTAATGGGGATTTTTGAATGAAGTTGCTGTCCAGAAAAGATACTAGAAAGGAAACTTTGCAAACAGAAAAAATGTTTCATGCAGGAATTCATGAAACCTTGCTCCAGTGAAGTTGTAGTGGAGTAATTCTGATTTTCTTTTTTTTTTTTTTTTCCTTTTTCTTGAATTTTAGATTTATCCATGGCAGTGCAAAAATTTTCACAGTCTTTACAAGATTTCCAGTTTGAGTGTATTGGAGATGCTGAAACTGATGATGAAATCAATATTGGTAAGTACAATCTGTGCTCTGGTTGCAGTAACATTTTAAATTGTTTCTTATATATTTAATATGATATCACAAATATAGTGGGGCAGTTCACAGTTTTTTTCTTTTTTAATGGAGCATGTAACAAAAATTTCAATAAGTAGAAATCATGCAATACTTCAAAAATACATGTCAAAATACTATGTCTTCATGATGTAACTTGGTTCATTGTAGAGGAAAGTATTCAGCAGTACTTTGTCAAATGAGTCAACTGTGAATCTTTTAAATTCTGCTGCTATTTTTAATTTGCAGCCAGTTTTTGTTGCAATACTAAAAGGTACACAAGTTTCCTGTGAAATAACATAAGTCTGCAAAAAACCACTTAAGTGCCTAGTAAGACCCAGGAAGCATTTAATGGTCTAAAAACAGGAATATGTTCTTTACAACTTGTGCATTCCTAAGTATATAGTTGTCTGAACTTTAACCAATAAAATTTACTAGCTGCTTAATGTTCTGCCTCTGTGCACACCCAGAACTTCTGCATTCTCAGAACTGAACAGCTCAGCTTGTCTTGAATGTAAGCCTCTTTAATATCATTAGAATATTCTTCCCTCAGCAGACTAATCCTGGAAACATTTCCAAGCATATCTCTTAGTATAACCTCTTTTCAAGTCTCCTCTCCCTTCAATATTTCCCTTTTCCTGACTAAGTTACTAATCACTGGAAAAAAGGTCTGAGCTCCTTGCTTTTGCTGGCAATGTTTGCCTCATCCTCACCCTACAACATTGTGACAGTTAGGAGGCTGTCATCAGAGATGGCTGGTATTCGGTCACTGTCTTCCACTAACCGTTGGCGGGGGGGCAGGAGGGGAGGTTTAATTTTACTGATAAAAGTCGGGGAGCAAAACCACTGAGCTGCTTCTACTCAGATATGAAACTGCATACATTCTTCAGGTGTATCAAGCTTGGAAAGAGACGAAAAATGAATGGTGTGTATGTGCTCTTTGGTGTTCTACATATTCTTTCTTGGATGTTAAAATTAGCTTGTATGTGTTTTATGCATTTAAACTAAATCTACAGTATCTCAGTTATAGGTCTTAGATTTGGTCAATAACTTTTAAGACATAAGGTTTTGCATTTAAAATGAGGTGACTGAGGACAAAGACAACTTTCATTTTACTTGTAACCTAAATGTAGCAAGGAAAAGACATTGTATTGTTTGGACATTAAACAGGCATTTAAAACTGTTTAGGAAAAAAACAGAGTTCATGAAGCTTGACAGCTGATTTATTTCACTTGGAGCTTCAAAGAAGGGATTTCTAGCTTCTAAAGCACCCATTGCCTGATGGATTGTCATGTACATCAAAGAAGCTTATAAGAGTAAAAGGTAAACTGACAGGAATCAAATTCAAGTCTAACAGAGCTTGAATGATACTGTGTGCTTTTATAGGGTAAGGCTCAATTTTTGATCTCCCTAGAGCAGTGACCTAGAATTTATCCATATCTTTAACATGCCCCAACAAGCTAGATGTTTGCTTATCATCAAAGACAGCTTTGTATAGATGAATCCTGCTCTCTGTGCCTCCTTCTGCCTTCACCTCCTTTTTTTAAGAATATCTACGACTGTGCAGCCCACTGGGAAGTTTTGTTTCAGTCTGCAGTGATACTCTGACTTGATAAGTTTTGTACAAAACCACTGCATATGTAGGGGCTTAATACAGGGACTACATTCTGAAGATTTTAAAATACATTTCTATTTCAAGCTTAGCATTGGAAATCCATCCTAATCCACTTTAGTGTTCGAAATTCACCTTCTGAATAAGGCTTCTTCTGTCAGTTTTAACTTTTTTCAAAATTGAAATATAAGTGATTTTTTTTTTTCTTTTTCCTACCAGTAATAAGTATTTGGAACTGAGTTGATAGCTCCATGAACTTTTTTTTTTTGAGGCAATACTAGAGTTGAAGGTCTCTGTTCAGTAACTGAGCACAACATAATTTTTTTTCTTTTTTGCCAACCTGAGCTCTAATAACAGCATTCAATTTTATTTGCATGTCCTGTAACCCATGCCTTTTTAGATGCTCTCTTTATACAACTCATCTATTCCAGTAAGCCCATTACACAAAATACATGAGAAGTAGTTTTATTTAAGCTCCATGACACACTCAACTTAAACAGAATTATGATGGTGTTCTTCATATTTGTTTTAATCCACCTATTATTGAATCTAGTGATTTATTTGGGTTTTTTTTTGTTTTTTTCATTCCTATCTTTTGATTTCTGATTTCTATGATTTCTTACAATTATTTACAAATGTTTAATTCTTCCATAGAAGTCTTGTTGTTCTTTGACAAAAAAATCTATGTGTCTCTTTGTGGCTGTATAATGCATGTTAGGTAATCTTTCCATGTTGTTGCAAGTTACCCAGATTTATCTACGTAGTCACTTTTAGATATAACATACCCAGTTTAGAGTCAGACATTTTGTGCATGTATTGTAAGCTGTTTCCCTGACTTTCTTGAATAAGCAGACTGGCTTATTCCTCAAATCATGTACAACTTTTTCTTTTTTTTTTTTTTTTTTAAAACTGTGAACATCAAAGGATTCACGTTATAAAAAGCTTTTTCAGGTATTTGCCAGCAAATTGGTTTTGGGAGACAGTGCTCCCCACTTTACTAGCTTTTCTCATTAAAAAATAAACAGCTAGCAACAACTGCCAGTGTTGTGTCTTCCTCTGTTTTGAAATGCACCTGGCAGCATGTGATCTGCAGCAACACAAGGGCCATCATATTTGATAGGGCCATACTAATTGATAGTAGAACATGGGTATTGGCTCCAGTTGCCTGTGATTCAGCCAAGCTGTAATTTTTTTGTGCAATTGAAAAGTTATGCAGAAAGTGGCATCTTTAAAACAAAAATAACACGATGAATGACAGTGAATCATTAATACTAAAAAGGCATAGTAATGACGGTTTGATGTAACTTACCCTTACTCTAAGGAGAGGATGTTGCTTCCCCCATCTTACTAACAACTGTGCTTTTCTCAGTCTGAAACAGCCAAGACTTGACAACACTTTGCCATTCACTCTTTCAGACATATCCACCCTGTGCACAGTTACTCTCAGCCCCCTTCGCAATTAATATTTTGCACAAAGATTAAATACTTTAAATTGACAGTGAATGAATGTAAAGGAGGTCAGTCATTTGTCATGCCCAGTGAGAGTTTTGTGCAAAAGAGATGCATGATTTTTACATGTTTCAAACCTTATAGGTAACATAGAATTTTACACAGATGGGATAGGTGCAAAAACTATGTTTTTAATGTACAAGTGTCTTTTTCCTCAGTATACGCTGTGCAGGCATAAATTTTGCAAGGAGAGGGTTTGCCCAGCTCCTCCTTTCCTAGTATTATCCAGCTTGTGTCACCTGATTCCTTCCCCAGGAATCTCCCTGGTTTTATCCTCTTTTCTTCTGTTTGTGTTACCTGGATTGTGGCTGATGCAGATGAAAATAATAAACATTATTATTTAACTCAATGGAATTCTGTCTTGTTTCTTTAACAAGTTCTTGACTATTTTGTATTATGGCTAATTATAGATCACTGAGATTTAATATCAGCAGTGTAAGACCATGTTCTTCAGAATTAAAAGAAACCAAGACAAATAAATACATTCTGATATTCTGGCATTTTACTTTAGTATCTGTTTTTTCGTGGTGTGTGCTCTTTAGGAAGAAGCACTGAAAGGCATGTATATTTCACTCTGTTGCTGCTGGTTTTGAATTTTTTTTCCCTGAAAAGAATTATGGCACATATTTCAGGTAGCATCAGATGCTTGATTTAGGAATGTAATAGGATTATGATGATCTATGAAATCATTATTTATTGAGCCACAAGGAATAGGCCAGAAGTTCTAAAATGCAGTATCTTTCCTTGTGGGAACTGGATTCTCCTCTTGCTGCTAGCAGTTGTGGCTCATGTGATCTTTGCTGACTCACACCTGAAGTCGTTCATGGGATTATTAAAATTGCTAGCAACTAACCATCTACAGAACTGTTAACTCATACCAGGCAATTAGGTTGTATACAGCAGTTAGTTTTAAGTTGAACTTTGAAAAAATCAACTAACATGTACTGGGAGAAAGAACTTTAAAAAAACAAACAAACAAACAAAAACCCAAAAGAGAAAAAAACAAGCAAAAACTTTAATAGCAGTTGTTTGTTAGAGCCCACTGCTGTGTTCTTAAGGCTCTCTTGTTTGAGTTGAGCAACAATGCCAGAAGCTCAGTCTTCTTTTTTGTTTGTACTGGGCACCCACATGCACAGTGCTTTTGAGTTAGCAGCTGCTCTGCCCTCTTGGAGAGCCTCTCTGAGGACAAGCATCCTGCCATTCAAAGCAGCAAATAGATCTGTCTTGGGAGATTTGCGTATAAAACTACACAAGAGAGAGAAAAAAATCAGAAAGTTTCCCTCCCCGCATCTCTTATAACGATGTAAAAGGTTAATTTTTTAATGGTACAAACTTCAATGCTCTATTAAAATTTAAAAAAAAAAAAAAAGAGAATTATAGGTAGCTTTTATGCCTGCCTAAAGTGTGTGGAGGCAAATCTTGACAAATCAATCTGTGGACATTGCTGTCTTCAAGTTAGGAGATTGTCTTTTGGAGCCACTCGGAGGCTAATCAAGAACACCAGAAGGTACCTGTCAGGCTAGTCATGATTTCAGGCCACTATATCTCTCTTGTTTGTGGTGTGCAATGGCTTCTTGAATTTGCCCAGCTGTTTCAGAATTATTTATTAAATGCCATTGAGCCGCCTACAGTCTGAATCACTTGGATATCTTGCATGTCATCTCCTTAATCACTTGAGGTTAGCTTTGATGTTCAAGAAAGTTCTTTTTAGGGTTAGTATTCTACCTACTTTGCACTGAATTCCCATTCGTAACCAGGTTTCTGAATGGAATTGCCAAATACCAAATAAATCTAAACTGAATTCCAGTGGCTCAGGTATCCTACTGCCTTATCCAAACCAAGGAAAGAGGAGGATCTTGCCACCGCCTTGAGAGTAGAGTTCCGGGGGTGGTTTTTTTTAGTGTAGGTATCGTCCCAATGACTTTTGTAGTGCTTGAGCTTGTTGACCTTGTGGAACATATTAGAGACAAGCATATTTACCAAAGGTGGTTTTTTTAGATGGGTGGGGAAGGGTTGAGTCTTCAATTAGCATAGAAAGCTATTTGCGACTGCAAGGGAATTTGCATAGAAAGATTGTATGCTGGTTTTCCACAGTAATTACCTGCCTAGATTTGCCAGCTCTTTTTCCTCCAGTTGGAAGAATAAATTTTAAGATTAACTTTTTAGGTGACCTTCAAAGCAACTTTACGTAAGCTACTTCTAAGATCTGAATCACAGGACAGAGTTCTTTCATACTCCTATTGGACTATTTTTATCTACAAAAGTTAAAGAGTAACAAATTATGGGAGGAACTCAGCACAATCAGGGTGTGAAATGCCTAAAATATTTATTTAAAATCTGTTAAATCTGTTCCTACCATTATTTTTTTTTTTATCCCCGTTGCATATTTAAACAAATGCCACCTGTTTCCAGAACGCTATTGTTTCTTGACTCCAAGAAATGAATGATTTTCTGCTAGTGCTAAAATGCCATAGAGGCTTCAGAACAGCATCTGCATCAGAAAGAGAAGGTGGGTCCAGCCCAGTGCTCCTGTCCTTGCTGTGGAAGGTCAAATGAGGCTGACAAAGCAGGAAATAAATTCATGTTGCAATAGGCTTTTATCTGCACAGGAGGAAAAGGTAAAATAAGATCAACAACACAGGCCTTGTTTTTTTTCTTCTGCTCCAAGATACATGTCAGAAGGTTGTTAGAATTTGCATCCTTCATTCCCTGTTACCTTAAGATTCATATTTAAATGAAAAAAATTAGACTTGGGTGGCTGATGCAGTTACTACCCTTCCTGTCCGTCCTACCCTTCTTCTGTGGCAGGAGTAGCTGGATGTGAAGTAGGAGATCTCCTGAGTCACTGCAGTTTACACCCTGGTGTGCTAAGGGAGTCTCAAATTCATGCTAGTTCACGTTATTATATTGGACTGCAAACTGTGGTGGCTCAGACTGCCACTTGCCTTGGAGCTCATGCTGTTTACAGAAGGAGGCTGAGGCAAGCAATGGACAGCAATAGCTTTGGTTGTCCTCGTGCATTCTGCTGAGATTAAATGAGTCAACATTTGGTCTGAACAGCTGAGCAGATAAGTAGACAAGTCCATGCCCCTGACAGATCAAGATGAAGTATCTGTTGTGTCCCTCATTAGTAGTTTGATCTTCTGGACTCTTGTAGATGCATTCTACTTTATTGTCCTCATTCCATGCCTTCAATATACCTCTTCCTTCCTTCCTTCATCACTTAGCTTTGTTATTTCTAGAGTTGGGCATCCCAGTGGAAGTATGAACACCTGCGGGGAGACAGTCTGAGGACTAGAGAATTGCTTTACAGAGTTGGTTTGAAAATAACTGGTATGTACTGTTGCTGCGTATAATATACATGTGGTAAAAAGGCGTAACACTTTAGAGTTTTCAAGTTAGTACACCTCTCAAGCAGTAGGCACTTATTTTCAAAAACAGGTAGTGGTTTGATCAACTCAGCTTTGAGATATTCATCTTCAGGTTTGAGCAAATAAGATGCCGGATTTGTACTTTCTGAAATTAAAATCCGTAGTAGACATTAGAGTTTTAAGCACAGGAAGTCCTTGATCCCTTTGTAGGCCTAAATTCAATAAAGCAATTATGGCAAACCTAACATTTGTTGAAGTATTTGGTGATGTTTTTCCTAATTAAAGTGTTTCACCATTGAAGTAATAAATGCACTAAATTTTACAAATCAGAAAAATGCTATTAATGATTCTCAGCTGCATTCTGAATACGATGCTTTTCCTTTTACTTCCCCTATTTCAGCATCCACAAAGAGCCACACACAAATAAGGTTTGTACAGCTGGAAAGATTGACATATCAGGGTTTTTCCCCCTCATTTAAAGTATGGATGTGCCTCTGAAGAATCGGGGATTGGCAAGCCTGAAATGTAGTCATAATTACTTCTAACTTATTTGTTTATGGAATGTTAGGATTGAATATTACTTTTGCAGCTTAATACGTTGTATGTTGCCCAGTGGTTATTTCCCACATTGTTTTGTTTTTCAGCTGTTCAAAAAACTTGATCATGCAGTAGCAATTGTTTTCTTAGAATGAGAGAGTTGTATTCATAGTCAATTTATATCGTGATTCTTTCTAGTGGGATTGGGGGGAGCAAAGGAAAGCAGGAGAGGATTGAAAGAACCTCTGATTTAACCAGAATCCACCTTTGATCTTGTCTATTTCTGAATATTCCATGGTTTTTAAAGCTGTTCTTCCTCTGACAGGCTGTGGATATCAGTCAGCTCTGGAGAAGTCTGATCTGTTCAAGTCAAAGGTTAACGGTTAATTTAGTTAGAGTAAAGATTAGTTGGATTAAGTGGACTTTTACAGTATAGGAAGTTATGCTCTTAGTTTCAATTCAGCCAATTCAAGCTGCTAGGGTTTCAAAGTAGGTCTCTAGAAGCGCTTTAAGGTCACTTCATACCTGTTGGACAAAAGATAATGTATTGAATCTGGTTCCCCACACCCTGCTGGGTTATGGAACTCAGCCCCAGGACTGCTGTTTGTGTGGCTCCATCAGGTGGAAACAGAGGCTGATTTCTCTTTGGCAGATACGATCATTTTAAAACCTATTTCGTAGTGGCACAGAGATGCAGTATTTCTTAATGACCACTTACCTAAAACTGTTATCTCTTTATTCTCTGAGAATATGGTGAAAATAGATTTGTTGTGGCTAGTCCCCAAAGCCTCCATTCCTTCACAGAAGTGTAGAAGGAAGGGGAGAGGCAAGAAAAGTGATTTACTAATTTGTGGAAGGGTTTTGATATACTGCTCTGTGAGAGCAAGTGACTGACTGGGAGATCCCTTCAGTCCCATGTTCCTAACAAAATTGAAGAAATTGCTTCGATGATTTAAAATGTTTCTGCTGTCACTTCAGGATGCCACATTTTGGGAGAGGTGCTATAAACTAATAGAGTCTACAGTGGGTTTTTCTACCACAGCTCTGCTAATGTATTGAAAAATTGTGGTGTTGAAGAATTCGTGCTGCAGAAGATAAATAAATTTCCAAATTGAATGATATATTTTCAAAATATTTGCTGCTTTTATAATCAGAGTAGAACACTAAGGGTAGATATATTGCAGCTGGTTTTTTTAATAAACTTTTAAAAGTAGTGGTGGTATTTGAATAATTGCTTGGTGTGGGTTTGTTTTGGTTTTGTTTTTACTAACATACTGTGGGATAGACAGCCATTATAAACTTGAAAAATTTTTCAGGACTCTAGGAAATGTTTTACCCGTGTTTGATCCATTTAGAATTTTCTACTTGTATTTGCGTTGTGAGGTTCTGCATGAGTAGGGCATGGCAATTTACTGATATTGTCAAGTAATTGGATTTATTTAAATTGTGTAACATCACATATCTTAAGGCTATCTCTCCAAGCATTGCATTTGACAGTGCTGGCAGTGGATCTGGAAATTCTAGATAACCTGACTTTCTTGCAAGTTGTCTTAGTTTGTATGTAAACGTGTAGCTTTTTTTGTAGACTTCTGTTGAAAAGGAGTGGAGTGGAAAGTGTAACTGTCTTGGCTCAAAGCACTGTTTTAACTTTTGTACAAGGCTTATATTTGTTTGTTTAAATATTTGTGACACAATAGCTATGTTTTATAGCAAAGAATTCTTGAGTATGATACTGTTTGTAACTGGATTTAGATAGTTATGCTGACAAAGGTTTGTTCCAATAAAATTCTATAATGGGGAAAAGGATTTTTACTTCTAATAGCGGCCCCACATTCTATGCTTTACATATGTTTAGAAAAAAACATTCATAAAATACCTCACTATATTTGCTCATTAAATTTTGCAAGATGAAAATACTTTTGAGTTAAAATTCCAGTTGCCTAATACAGTATGTACATATTATACTGTACTTTGCAAGATGTGTTTGCAAGTTTGGGGCTTTGATTAAGCTTAGATCTTGATTTGTTGCCTTATATGGTTCACATGTTAGTCTGCACTTCGAGGCTCACGTGTATCGTGCTTGGACAGGAGGTTCCACTGTTACGGTGGAACTTGCCGGCCTCTTCTGCTGGTTTGTCTTGCCTTTATAGCGTGACAAAACCCAGCAGACTGGTCAGGGGAAATGCTTGTGCCTGGTATATGTCCAGCAATGGAAGGGCTTTTAAACATCTGTTCATGGGGAACACTCCTTTAAAAAACATATAGGGATTGAAAGCCATAAACCAGGGGAGGTCAAGCGGGGAGACTGGTAGTGAATCTGTGATAGTTTCGTTGCTTGTTTTGTCTTCATGGGGAATTTGGAGCACTTATTACCATCTCTTTGTCCTAATACTGCAAAGAGCCAATATGCTCCAAATTAGAATATAGAGGACAAAATACCTCTGCATTTACTCTGAGTTTACAGTGCTTTAACTCAAATGAAATAGAGAAAAGCCTTGAGTTTTGTTTGTTTACTTTTAGTTACATGGATTTCAGTAGCTGTGCTCTGAAGTTCTCTGCTTGCCAGTATACAGTGGAAGATGTGATCATATTTGGAGAACAATATGTAGACCTTGAAACATAAATTTGGGCATAAAAGTCTTAACTTTGTCATTTTTCTTGCTTCCTCATTTGTGTAATTTCTTTGCAGAAGTTTTAAACCAGGCATTTTTCATCTCTGTGTCTCCCTGTCTCTTATCATACTTTTCCTTCCTGATGTATAATGGATTTGTTTGGCAAATTTGGATTTATTTTTGTAAGGTAGCACACTTATTTTCAAGAATTGAAAAAATTTGGCAAAATACCTTTCCTCACAGTTCAAGGTGGGAATTGCCACGGGAAACAAAATTCCCACTGTAAATTGTGCTCACTGGGAGGATCTAATTCTTACAGCAGTAGCTACTATTTATTTTTCTTATGGGCATGTCTGTGTTAAGTCAGGATAAACTATCCTTGAAATTGGATGGAATTTTTTTTTTTTTTTTTAATTTTTAGTTCATCAGAGTTGAAAGTTCAAAGTCTGGATTAGGTAGAAATTGCTTCAAAATCTGAAAGGTCGTGGTACTAATTGATAAAAAAGCATTGGATTAAGCCCTTGCAGTGTTTACTTACCAGATTATTTATGGAGCAAATAGTAAGAATTTTCATTTATTGAGTCTGAAATTGCTTCACTTTGTCTGTTCTCAGTATGTCTTGATTCTATCACAAGAGCAGTACAGACCAGACAGAGTTGCCTCTACCTTTGTGTACCTTCCCAAGATGGAAGTCTTCAAGGAAATTTGTGGTTATTGGGGCTGAGAATTTAAACCACTGTCTGCTGGCAGAATTTGCTGTCAATCTGAGAGTGTCTTTTGGGGTATTTCCATGTAATTTTAAAACCTGTACACTTGAACCTTTGCTTCAGCCTGTATATTTTACTACCAGAAGAACATTTCATTGAATTATAAGAAGGTACAAATAGCTTTTTT
This sequence comes from Theristicus caerulescens, assembly GCA_020745775.1. Taxonomy (NCBI): domain Eukaryota; kingdom Metazoa; phylum Chordata; class Aves; order Pelecaniformes; family Threskiornithidae; genus Theristicus; species Theristicus caerulescens. The sequence continues at coordinate 118,326,048 of CM036559.1, read as the reverse complement.
TTTTCCTGTTCTTATGGAGGTTGTGGTAAATGTAAACACAGACTAAAGGAATGCATGAGGTCCTTATTACCGATCCATAAAATCTGATACCCAGATTACGGAAGTAAGAGAAACCAAATGGAGGGTAAGGCAGCTCATCCAATATTAATTTTCCAGATCTAAATGAGACTGAAACCCCATGAAGAAATGAACCACTATCTTGCTATTCTAATTTCTTTTTCCACAATGGAATCTTCTAACATAATTTATCTTTTGACACCAATACTCAGCTTAAATTAAAGCACATCTGACATGCTGTTAGCTTACGAACTGGAATTTACGTAAATACCTAAGCAATATTACCTTAAACCTAAACAAAAGAGAGCAGTTACTCTGTTTCCTCTAATGTCTTGGGAATGAAACCCAGAAGAGAACGAAATTGGTAAGAAAAACAGTGGTTTCAAATCCTGCACTCCTCTCCCCTTCTTTTGTCTTCTTTTCTGCTTTCCCAGTAAATACTACTTACGGTACTGAGCTCAGTCTTCCAAACTGAAGTTTCTCCAAAGATGTTACCACTTAGTGAAAGAAGTGGACTTAGCATAGAAGTGGCAGAGGAGATAGCAGCAGCCAACAAAAAATGAAAACCTGAGCAATAATTGGGAAGATTTAGCAAACATTTACTTGTCCAAATATAGCTTTTCTGAAAATCTGTTTAAAAAAAAAAATAGTTTTCTGTAGGAATATGTTGCGGTTGTCTTACACTACTATTTCTTAAACTATACTACAGCAGTACTCAAGCCCAGTCAACATTAGTTATGAAATATTTATAAAGTGTACCAATTATTCTTTATTTCAGTTTGCAGACTGAGGTGCTGATCCTGCAGCTTGTTCCCTTTGGGCTAAACTATAATTCCATTTAAAGCTGTAGATAATTGTACTCCTTTAATGTTGTACAGGCTTTATTCAGTAGAAAAAAAAGGAAGAAAAAGAATTGTAAGCAAATCAATCCAGGTTGTGACAGTGGTAAAGGAAATTGGTGTTGTATAAGATAAGACTATATTTAAATTCATAGCCAACATATTGAAAGACAAAGAGAATGGGAGGCTTTAGGAGCCTTATATGAAGACAGTCCTCCTTTGGATTTACCTTTTGGCATGTTGAAAACTTGCCATAGTGGTGACATTTTGAGACATCCAGTTTAGTTACCCTCAGATATACACTACAGATCCTCTGTGGCTTTTATGATATCCACAGTTCTTGTTAGGTAGAAAGTACTGAGAAAGCAGTTTATTGTCTCTTTATTCCAGATACTTGTGGTGGCCTGTCAGTGTTAATCTGAAATTTGTGATTTTTCCATCTGATCAGGAAACCATCTGTTGCTCCTCTTGTCCTACTCCCCCCCCACTCCATACTTCTTCAACATGGTTTAAAGCCAGAGAAAGAAGGATGGAAATTTTATTTGATGTTGTGGTTTTTTGAAAAACTGCTTGAAATAGCATTTGTGGCTGCAAATAATGCTATTCATTAAAAGGTCTGGAAATATGTCTGTGAATTAGTAACTATTTAATAATATATTTACTTTCATTTTAGAATTGGAAAAAAAAGTCTCTTCTCCCAGTACTCATGGATCTTAACATTTATTCTGCTTTGTCACTGAAGTCTAGTTAACAAGTGTCAATCCTTAGGAAATTTCCTTATGGGTCTTAGGTCCATCTTGAATTCTGATTTAGTAATGTATTACTTGCTGGGAAAAACTCCCTTGGAGGCTTTAGTTGAAGTTCGTGCTCAAGCATGAATTTGGAGCCTGCTATAGCACGTCTGTGCTAGGTATGACCAGTTCTGGAGAGAGGATGTACTTGACTGACCTTCCTGCCAAAGTGTGTTGGGAGCAATGTACAGCACAGTCCTGGCATTTCCCCAGTCAGATCAGGAAGTTATAAGGAAATCTCTGACAGGCTTGCACATTTTCGCCTCTTGTACAGCAAGATGTCGGAAGAAAAAATGACGTATTTCTCTATGTATATTTTTTCCATGCTGGCACTGATGTATCTGAAGATAGTGGTGATATCTGCTTAGAATACTATAAAATGTTGTTTAGTGTACTTTAGAGTATTGAAAAATTGCCTATCCATTGTTCAAGACCGCATGTGTAAGTGTAAGTTAAACCAACAGTCCATTTCACAGAAGAGAACATTTATTTTTATTTTGTCTTCCATGGTAACTTTCCATTCTATCTCAGGTTGAACATTACCTTCCAAACTTGGCTTTATGTCTTTGAATTCAGTATTGGTCACATAAAACTACTTCTGTGTTTCATACATGTTGCTTTCCTTTCTTGTTAAGTATAGATGACATCGTACCTATTGTATGTAACATTTAGTAGTGTAGTGTAACACCGTACTCTTTAGTATTAAGCTAATTATTGATAGAGTAGCTTCAATAATGTCCACAGGCATGCTGTTTTAAGGTGATACATTCGCTACACAAGTATATAACAAAAACTTCATAAAGTTTGTTAAGTACATGGTTTGATTTGGGTTGATTTTAATGCAGTAAACCAGAATTCTAGAGCATAAATGAGGCGTATTTTTAATAATGCATTCTATAAATCAGATAAATAATTTTTTATCCTTTTTCATCTCACCCTCATTCACTTAGTCCTACACTAAGCTTCAGTTCTCTTTTGATTACGCGAGTATAGTTGTTTGTGGAGGTGTACTGTATGTTTGAAATGATAGGGGTAAAAAACCAAATGAAACACATGCAACTTTTGGAAAAAAAGACATTGTTGATCTCCACTGTTAAGGTTTAAGCTTTTGTTACTGTTAGTTTGCTTCCTTATGAAACAAATTCATTAAAAGACTTTTCATTTTAAAATAAAGAGGGTTTTGTTTTGTTTTTTTAAATAAAGTAATGGGAGCTATTTCTCCTGAACAAGGGAAATTTTGCAGCAAATTATTGCTGGGTTGGGAACGCTCCAGAGAAAACAGCTGGCGACCTGTTTTAATTGTGATGAATGAGACCACAAGTGCACAGCCGGATACATATACAATTGTTTTTACTTGTTGGGCGTTGCTTTTCGCAGGCATCATTTCCATCATGATGCCAAGTGTATCTTACAAGTCCTTTGAATAGCCCTTAAATAAAAAGCAGACTGTAAAACTGTTTGGATTTTGTAAGCTAGTATCTCCTAATGACTTAAAATAAAGTATTAAGGCAGCACTTTGTTTTACTTAAAATGGCCCACCAATAACAATAATGCTTTTTGAAAATAATTAAAAATACCTTCATATTTATTAGAAGTTAGGTTACACATTGTACTTTATATTATTGGTGTGTTTTCAGAATTTATTTCTTATCAGCACATTCCCATGGCGTTTCCTCTTGTAAAATACTTGACTCTTCCTCCCCCCACCCCCTTTTGTATTTACAAAGTTCACTTTAATTCTTCTGTGTCTAGTTTGATTAAAAAGAAGGGGAGGAAAAAAAAATCATGCAGTATTTGTAAGAAAAGATTGTGAGCCCTGCCTGTAATTCCCGGGCTTCCTGGCAGACAGCAGTGGGCCACATCTGACACAAATGGTTCTGATTTTTAAATCTTCTGGTTTTTAACTACGCAAAAGCACCTCAGATTAGTGGTGTTGAAATATTTGTTTGTTTCCTGTTGAGAGCTGGGAATCCAGAATTAGGTGCGTGAACCCTGTGCCTCGGGTTCGTGCTGAAATCCCGAGAGGTGCCCCAGTTGTGGAGGGGCACGATGCCCCCGCCCAGCTCCCCGGGGGTGGCCGGTGGCCCTGTGGGCCAGCCGTCCCAGGTGGCCCGATGCCCCGTGCTGAGCTCGGCCCTGTGTATCCCTCCATCTGCCCAGCCCGGTCCCCAGGTGAGGCGGAGCTGCCACCTCTCTGCAGCCAGAGCGGGGCTGTGGGAACAGCGGGGAGGAAGAAGGGAAAAGCATACACTGGGGAAAGAGGAGCGAGGGCTGTCTTGCCTTGCCTTTACCACCTCCCACTGCAGCTTCCAGCACAGATGAAGTTCTCTGGGGACAGACCCTGGCTTTTAATGAGGTCAGACTGAGTGGGGGATGTATGGGAAGAAGGGTGTGATAACATGAAAGACTCAGTAGTGCAATGCTCATTGGTATTGTAGGAGAGCTGGCTCTGGTAAAGCCTTTTTTGACGTTATGTGGTGCCATTGCAAGGGCAGAAGAACCAGTGGGGTCACCAGAGACATCCATGTTGCTGAACTCTGTGCACTGGGCGTGCATCCTTCATTACAGTCTCAATTACACGATGCACTTGGTCTCCCCATGCACCTCCTGAGCTGGGAAAGGATGGTCCATGGCTTCGTGGGCATTGACCGGCACAAAAAGGATGGATGTAGGTGTGGGGCAGCGAACAGTGGAGGTGTAGTCAGCATTGATGCGAAGCTGTCTCTGCAACAAAGGTGTCGCTAGGATCAGGGGAATGGTTTGTCGTAGTGCTGCTGAAGAGTGTAGGTTCTGTGCTCTTAGTGAAACTCTGACCTTTATAATCCCCCCAAAGGTGAGGCAACAGGGAAGAGAAGATGGAGACAGCTTCTGAGTCTTTAGCTGAGGCACTGTATAGAGGACATATTAGTATCTTTATATTAGTGTTAAACATTGAGGAAAATCTTGATTTGCACACTTACAGAACATATTTTTATAGTTTTTTCTCTCTTTCTTGGTTTTATTTAAATCCTAAGCAACAGTTTCAACTTTGAAACTAAAAAACCCTTTGGTTCTGCCTTGAAATTAGGAAGATGACTCAAAAGCTTCTTTTACTGTTCTTTGTTTTTTTCTTCCTCCTCACAGTTTCCAGTCATCCTTCTGCCCAGTTTGTGCTTCCTGCTGTTCTTCCTTTACTGTCTTTTTGCACCTAAAACTCTGAATATTGCCTGACCAGAAAGGATATTATTTTCTTCACAACTATATTGCTTTTACCTGCCTGTCTCCCACCCTTTCTATTTGATTTAGATAAAGTCCTGCCCATACCTTGGGGCTGGGAAGTGGCAGCATTTGTGCTTGGCTGCTGAAAGGTGTAAAGTGTTAACTTTCTTATCGTAGATGATGAAAAAAAAATTCATGAGCCATTGTTGTATTAAGGATAGTTTTAATCATATGATCAGAAACTTAAGTGAAAAGTACCATAAGCCTTGACGTGGGTAGGGAGAACTTAAATCTCAATAGGTTCTGGATCTGCCATCCTCACAAAGATATCGTGCTTGGTATAATCATTTCTCTTTGAAATAGTGCTGTCACTGTGAGTGACTCCACAGTAAAAAAGAAAAAAAAGGAGGGGGAATGGAGTTTTAACATGTGACTGCAGTATCACATCATCTTGTGGTTAAAAATGACCAGTTATTTCACTGAAATAATCTGGAAACAATTTCTCTTGCTGGCTTTACTAGAAAGTCAGCTGTTTTTCTGAAATGCATCTTAATTCCCTGAACAGGTAATAAAATTCAAACAACGTGTTTATCCAGTTTATTTGAAAAGATTAATTTCTTTTAATGGTGGGTAAAGAATCACTCTGCCACATGTGCAAGGGATGAACTGGCTCTGTCCTGTTTTCTACAGGCAAGGATCATTTCTTGTTAAATTTTGGGGGATATCAGTGTGAAAATAAGAAATAGTTGGCCATGTGTGTTTGGCTCATTGTTTATTTAGTTTTTAGGGTTTTGTAATGGGTACACAGATATTCTTGAATGTAAGACTCAACAGATTTCTTACCAGGTAACTTAACCAGTCAGTTCATCATCTATTTCTTTACCTGGTTTTGACAGTTGGGATATTATGAGCTGACTCTAAGAGACTGAGTTAATTCAGTGGATAGCAAACTTAAGTTCTTGATCTCAAGATGTAACTCTGATAAAGGCCGAGCTGGTAAGTAACTGAAAGTCAGTAACCGAAAGGCTCAGCTTGTAAGCCTGAGTTGAGGAGTTCAGAAGTTTGTGCAGAAGGCCTAGAATTTCTTTTACTTAAAAGGTGGCAAATTTTTCTGGTGCTTGTGTTCTTAGGGAAAAATATCAAAGGAAAAGGCTTCAGACCCACCTGGAAGGACATTTAACTTACTAGGTCTATTTGGGCTAAGCAAAGAGCTCATGAGGAATAACGTGGAAAAACTGATTTGTCAGCAAAGAATGACTTAGAGGTCAAGATATGCAGGTATAGCATTACAGCTGCAAAAAATAAACTATGTAAGGTTTTGCAGAAGAAATTGGAACAAACAGCAAAGTGTTCTTCAGCTATAAAAGTTAAGAGAGCAAGAAGGATGCAAGGGTGACCTCTGCAATGTCCAGATGGCATAAAGGATAAAAATGATTTGGGTATGATCCAAAAACTAAGTAGCAATTCATGAATGCTGACAAGTTAAGGCAAGCTAGATGTTGGTTCCCTCTTAGAAGATACTGGAACATAGCAGATCCTCTAGAAAATGTACTTTTTTTCCTGAAGTCTTTCAAGGAAGTTGAGAGGTGATGAAGCCATATTATTGGAGAGTGACACATTTTGTAAAAACACCTAAGAGGATGGAATAATAGCTAAGAGGACAAGAGTTCTCTTAGCATACCCCCAGCAGTGTATGTTGGTTAACTGTGAAGACTTTTTGAAGACTGTTCTTTTGAGAAATTCTACAAGTTTTGTTTCCTTGTTTTCTTCCTCTTTAAAAGAGGATTTAGATTGCCTCAAGTTTGTTGTGAGAAGCTGTAGGATTTGTGAATCTGCGTTCTGAGATCAGAGCTTTAAACCATGAAATTTATCATCCTGTCATTGGCACCAGTTACTGCTAGATGCATCAGGAGAAAGTAAAAAGAGCTACTTAGCTCTCTTCACATGATTCTTCGCTGGCATTTTTGTCTGTGGAACTGTGGTGCTGAATTCTGAACAACCCTTATGCCCTTGAGAAAGTAATATAAATGGAAAGATAGATTTTTCTAGAGAGATTTGCAGCACTTGCTTACATGAGAATAAAGCCTTAAGAGTTTTTGGAATGTTTTGCCATTTCTTGCCCTCTTTTATGGGTTAATACTTTTATTATGTTTCTGTTGACATCTGCTATAGCCCTTTGACTTATATTTGAAGGCAGTTTTGAGCAAAGACTCTCTCACAGTTGTAACAGAGTTCAAAGCTTGCTTATAAATCAATCATCTGTTCTCATCACATCTCATAAAGCCAAGGAGCTGCTAAACCTAAGCATTTGGCATAAGTAATGCATTTCTTCTAAAATGTTGACTTTCAGATTTTTACCTGGATATTTTTCGTAGTTCTTGCAAATATGTCATAGTTCTTGCTGCACTTTAGTAGAGTGAAGATTTTTCTTTGCAGTTTCTTTCTGCTCCTTGTGTGTTAAAGTAAATTTTGTGGCTGATTGTAGAATTCTTTGCATTGACACTGATCTTTGCACATTTCAGGAAAATCAGTTTGCCATATTGCATTTAAAAAAATATTTTTTAAAATGCACATGACTCTTAAGACTCAGGTTGTTTTTCTTTGTTTTTTGCTTGCTCTTGACCTGGTACTCACTTCAGTCTGTACCTCATTTAATGACTACTGATTTCGATGAAGTACTATATAAGAACAGTATCTTATCACTACAACTTAAATCCAGATAATGGACTCATCTGGTCTTAAAATGTAATGTTGACCAGGACAATCTTTTTCTTTGTTTTCTTTTCAGCCCAGTCACTGAAAGAGTTTGCTCGGCTCCTGATTGCTGTTGAAGAGGAGAGGAGACGACTGGTAAGTTTGCTGGCAATAATATGTTGCATTAGGCCTCTTTTTGTATAAAATAGTACTTTTTTTCTTTTCCTCCTGAAGTCCTATTTTTATTTTTTTTTGCTTGTGTAGTAGATGTTAAGTATTTCATAAGAATCACTTGATTCTGCAAAGGCGGAAATGTGCTAGCACAGACTGCAGCAATTTTTAATGGACTGTTCAGCCAAATACTTCTGCATTGATTTAAAAACTATTTTCTCACAATTTCCTCCCTCCTCGCTCCACACCCCAAAATAACCTCTGAATGCTGCTGTACCTTTCCTTTCTCCCATCTTGTCTTATTAGTCACAAGTCACAACAATAAAGTAAACTGTAAACAAAGAGCTTATGGTGGAAGTGTAAATCAGTATTTATATTTAATGAAATACTTTTAGAATATTGTCCAGTGAATGTATACTAGTAATCTAAGAATATGATAAATAAGTGGTAAGAAGATAAACCAAATTCATCACCTCTGAGAAACTCTTGCAGAATACATCAGACTCATCAGATTTGTCCTTTGTTATGATATTCTTGTTCCCTTTGTTTCCATACTGATGAATCTAGAGAATGCTTTCATTTATATTTCTATTCAGATGTAGCTTTGTTAAAGAAGTTTTAAGTATATTCTTGTACAAGTATTTTTTTTAAAATTCCACATAAGTAATGAAGCTACTTTTTTTTCTTCCCTGGAAGTCAATCATAAATAAAGAAATGAGGTAAGGATTAACCCTCAGTAGGGGATTTTTAAATATTGTGAAAGTTTAACCAGCTCAAATCTATCCAATGACTATGTCTGTCCTTGTTTTCCTTCCTTTTATGAGTACTTAGGGAGGTGAGGAAAACAATTTTCTGACTCAGATTGGAGGAAAATTACTGATCCAGGAAGAGGAATACAGAAAGTTCTCTTATTCCTAGGAGTAAATAACCATGGAATTGGTCTCCCACTGTTTCTGTTTACATAAATATTTTAAAGTGGCAAAATCATAAACATTTATATGGTACAGTTCCACAGTTAATATCACCTAAACCTATAAAAGTGCAAAATTTTTGCTTCATGCTAAATATTTTTTTCCTGGGTAGATGGAAGAGCGAGAAGGCAACCATTCGGTACTTACCACCTTAAAAGATGTTTACCAGAACACTTATTTACTTAGTTAAACAATGTTTCAAATGAATAGCTTTCTAGTTTAGGTTAAAGATTATTGTGAGCTATTAGAAAAAGGAAAAGCAATGAATAGGTGAGGGTTTTATTTTTCAAACTAGTTAGTCTTTCATAATATGTATACATAATTTCCCTTTATTTTATCTTTCTTTCTGTTTCTTTTTTTTCCTCAGAGGAGTCACTCCCTTTTTCATTTTTAGGAGTTTCTGGCCTCTCTATGGTTTATAATTTGATCTTCCCATGTAACGTTTTACTTTTAGTCTAATGGCCTCCCTACAAGATACAAAGGGGGAAAAACATTAATTTTATTAAGTGAAAAAAGACCAGTCAGATAGAAGGATACTTTTTGTTCTATTTCAGTATGACTTCAGTGGGAATGCATGGATTGTATAACTGAGCTGTTGGATCCCAATGCAGGGTCAAAGACTTGGGTGAGATTTCAGTCTCATGGAAAAATATTGTACAAATGGCTCTAAGTTTAGTCAAATGTAATCATCAGATCATTGTAAACAGAGTGGCAAGTAGTATTCCTGTGTGGAGAAGCTGCTCTTGATGAGAAATCATTTGCATCCAGCTTTTCCCTGAGTTTGGAACAGCCCCATTCTGTTTGTTCTTCAGACTGAATGCTCATGCTGAGAGCATCGATGACACACCATTGTCATGGTAGTGATATTTGAATAAGAAAATTCAGCCAACTTAGAATTTCTCTGTTTTTAAAAAGCTTGATCTGCCTGTTGGTGGAAATCATTTAATTATTATTGGAATTAAACTTCCTAAAATATTTGTTCCTGGTAGAGCCTAATGCAAAAATGAGAACCTGAGGCTTGAAAAAATACATATGGGATAAACCTGTCCCACCTAGATCTCTACAGAGTTATGGTGCCCATGCTATTCTTTAGGGATAAATGTTATAAATGAAAAAGAACGTTTGGTCATCTTCTGTTTTCTGAGTTTATGTCCAGTGCCACACTATGATGGCATTTATGTGACAGAGCTGCTTTCCATTGTGTGTTGGGCTGTGTTACGGCTCTGGCCCTAGGTCACAAAGTTCTAAATGCTCTGTAAAAGTAGCCAAAGTGTTGTTGCTGTACTTACTACATACAGTCATGCAAATCAGAGATCCTGCTATGATGCAGTATACTGACTTAAAGATTGCATCTGGATTTGGAGGCAAAGACATAATGTATAATTCCCTGAAACCCATTTGCAGCTTTTCATACTATAATGAATGTATTTATTGTATCTTATGGCATAAGTCTTTGCTGTAAGGGCTTGGAAGCTTAAAAGCAAAACAAAACAAAAAAGCAATACAGAAAGTATCACCTTTGACAAAGATGCTTGGTTTTTTATTCTCCAGTTCTCTTACTGTGGTTTCATGCATGCCATCATAGAATTCAGAGGTCCCTGTGAGGGGGGTCAGTGTGCCATGCTAGATGCCAAACAGATAACTAGTAATAAGAGTTTTCTGCTTAACAAACTTGTGATTTAACTGTGAAACCTTCAAAACATTTTTTGCCTGTTTCTGAGGAAGTATGGAGCATTACGCATACACTTTGATTCCTCTGCTAGAAGCACTTCAAGCCAGCCAATTTGCAGATTAGTGATGATTTTAGAAAAGGTTCTCAGCTGACTGGAAAGCTTGAGACAGGGCATGCAGGTCTTTAAGAATTTGATTTCCTTCTGCATAAAATGAGAAAACTTGTAAAAGTTTAAAAAAAAAAAACTTGTTCTTTTTGACATTTTGTAGAAGCCTTGGAGAAAAGCAGCTAGTCAGTGTTGAGACTATTTATGGATACACTTCATACCATCTACAACTTCCTTTTAATTCTTGAAGTGTGTGATAGTAGAAGACAGTATTGTATCAGCAAATGCTGGACAGATGTTAATTTTACTTACCAGCTAATGATCTTGTTTCCCTGCCTTGAATTTTATCTTACGAGTTTATATGCATATGAGTGCATGAGTCGGATTTGGATGTGGAAAGTATATATTCATATCACCAATTTATTTCTCCTCTGCCTATTAAATTCTTCATAAGTAAAATTATTTTTTTTGTTTTGATGAAGAGAGTGGTGTGTTGGAGTGCTTGCTCACTGAATGTATAAATTAAGTGTTTCCAATGGTCAAGGAAATAATTTGACAAGTGCTTAGCAAGCCTTCTGTCCTTTTTGCATAGAGAACCAAAAGGAACTTGTTTTTGTTTTCTTTAGAAGAAGCTAATGAAACAAGATATTATGAACAGCGTTACTAGGAAAAACACTGAAGTGTAAGGTTAAATAAAACTGTGTATCACATAAATATTCTGTTGTGTAAAACTTTACAGCCATTATTAGTGGCAGCAGTAATAAAATGGTGATTATTATAAGTCAGTTTCTTTTATCCTTGTCTTTTATTTTCTGATGCTAAAAAATTGACTACTAGTCTTAGAAAAACAAGAGCTTATGCACCAAACATTTCCCCTTAGAAAGCAAATAAAGCAAAAAGTAACTCGTAAGACACCTTTTTTATGATGTATTGCCTTATGTTTGATATCTGTCATTTCATGGTGTTGTTAATTTAATGATGCTGTTGGCACATGGTGCATTAAAAAAAAAAACCAAACAAACAGCTCTGACTCTTGGGTTTTACAAGTAGCATACCAATAGCATAAAAAGTCAGATTCATCCCCACTGCCTTTCCAATGACTTCAGCAATAAGCCACCAGGGAATGTAAAAATAATGACCTCTACTTCCCAGTGATTATTAGGGAACAATAGAGATGCTATAATTTAATTTTATGTGAATATTTGGTTCTATATTAAGGGAACTTAGTTAAAATAATTCCCTTCCGCTCTTGTTGAATTTACATTGTTTCTGTTAAATAAGTGATATGCTTTTTTTATTTTAGAGATTCATGCATTATTTATGTTTCCTATTGATTTGATATTGTTAGTAAACTTTATAACAAACAGAAATGTACTGGGAGTGATATAAAATACTAATTCCTTCCTTTCATAGGGTCATGCTGTGTTGACAACAAGAATAGATGAATTGGTTCATGCTACTGATTTCTTCTTCCTTGAGATCCCCTATCAATTTGAAGCATTGAATGTCTTCTCTTGAGTGTTGTGTTATCTTGAATGTAACTCCCTGATCATTTCTGAAAGTTTACTAAATCCCAAACGGAAATAGGCCTCTTAACTGTTACATTCTTTGCTATTTACCCAGGTTTTTATGGGTTGCTGGCAAGTGATAAATGGTCCCAGAGCTTTTCTCTCTGGCATCGTGAATCAGTGAGATGTGTATGGTTTCTTTGAATTCCTGACCAATATTAAATACTACAGGGGATAGTACAAAAATTCTGATGTGGATAGTTGTGTACTATGCTCGATGAATATTTTTCTTTCTAGAGTCTGTCTCTTTGTATCTCATAATCTTCATGCTTCAGAGAGTATCTCATTGTTGTGGACTTTTTTTGTATTAACTGGATGTTCTCATTGTGGTTCTGTATTTGCCTTCACACAAGGGGTCTGATGCTATCTGCTTCCAGGGAAGGCATCAAAATATTCAGTTTCAAAAACTGCACTTGAAGAAAAATAAACGAGCTATTAAAACCAGCTATCCATGGAATGGTACATAAAATCAGATACTGAAGGACACAGCATGTTGTTGAGCAGAATTAACCTTTTCCCTATAATGTGAAATGGGTTACAGATTCCATCAGAAGCATAAGCAGTCATCTTCCACAGTTGCTGCTTATTAGTCAGTTTATAAAGGGCAGAAATCATAAAATCACATATACTAGCACCCTGAGACTGCAGAGCATACACCTGGCATTTTGGTTCACATGGGTGCTCTCTTAAAATAACAAAAAATAGTATATGATGGTGTTTTGATATACTTGGTAACTGCTTTCAGTGTTCTTCACCTCTCATATCAATTTTGGCATTTAATCTCTTTGGTAGGAACCTGCCTGCAAGGAGACTGTCTGAAAGCATATTACTACAAATGAAGAAACAGCAGCACAAATAAGAGGGTTTCTTCTCTTTGCAATTAGGACTGTTTTTTCGTTTGGGTTTGTGTTGCCCCCCTTCCCCCCCCCCCCCCCCCCTTTTGGTGTTTTAAATTTATTAAAAAGCACCTCAAAGCTGGTTTGGGGGGTTTATTTTTTTTCTTACACTTCAGATGGCCGGTACATATCCTATTGAGCAATTAATGTAGCGTGTACTATGTTGTTAACCTAACTGATTTGGAAAGACTTTGTGAATTTGTGCATCAGACTAGCATTTTGGAAATACCCATTTCCTAAGTAACTGAGCTTTCAGCACGGAATCATTTTATTTTGTTATAAAAATTATTTTTACATTTATTTATTATTTTCTTCCCCTTTTCTTCTTCCTACCCCAGATATAGTAGGCTATGTATTGGATATTAATTGCAGAAGAAATCTTGTCTCTTTAGTAAATGGAATTCTGCAAGATAGGCAAATATTGATTTGAATGGTTTTGTTCATTTGTTACATTGGTTTTTTGTTGTTGTTTTTGTTGTTGCATTGTGGGGTTTTTTTGGTTGGTTGGTTTTTTTAGACCATCAGCTTACCGTCCACTGGCAGTCAAGCTACGTTCTAGAAATCATGGGGAAAATTATTGAAAACAAATCACGTCTTCATAACTTTTTTGGTGAACCCCCATTTTGGATACTTACTATATGCATTTCTGGTCAGAAAGCATTATATAGCCTAGAAAAGATACAGAGATAGGCAACAAGGCAAGCTGGACACCTGGAAGCTCAGAATGAGAAGGGACTGTCTACAAGGAGGACTCTTTGAGTAGCTTTAGTTCAAATAAAGTAGATCAATGCTATTTGGAGACCTGGGATTCATTAATTGCAATGACATATCTCAGCACCCTTTAAAGTTTTCGGCAGATCAGACCTACTAGTCCTCAGCAACAGGTCAACACTTCAGCCCTTGAAATGAGACTTTTTCCTTTTTTCTCCCCCCCCACCCCCACCCCCGCTGATATAGTTGTCAGTCTTACTTCCTAAGAACTAACCAGAACAAACATTTCACGTCTTACTTCAAATACAACTAAACATTTCTGTCACTATAACCCTGCTTGCTACCCAGTTCCCCCATTGCCTTTCATTGTAAGAGACTCTTCTGCTCCATTTCCTGATCTGAGCCATTTGCAAATACCATGAAAAAAGACAAAAGAAAAAACACCTCCTCCTTTGTTCTCCTGTTATTGAGTACATCACTAGGGAATTTGTTCTGTATGCAGGGTGAAGGTATCAGTGCCAAATCTCTATGACCCCATCAGCATAATTTTTTCATGCCTGGAAGTGGACAGGAAAGGTCTGCAGAGTAAGGCAGTGCATCAGCAGATTATGTCTTTTGCCTTCTAGACGAGGGAAAGGACTGGGTTGGGAAAACGTCTACTTCTAAGAACTCAAAAGGGTAGTTGCTTTGCTAGAAGAAAACAAGATCTGCAACATGCAGAGTGCAGAGGTTGGTGGTTGCTGCTTCATCCCTTTTTACTGTAAATTGTTCCTGGAAGTCTTTGGAAAAGCCATGGATACTTCCTAGTGTTGGAGAGCTTAGTAGAGTATCTTCAGCCTCACTGTCTTCCTGCTTCCTTTTCATCCTCCTGGAATTTGTCTCAGATCCCAAACTGAGAAGAGTAAGTTTTTGTCCGTACAGGTGAAATTTGCCTGACCTATGGCTGCATGTGCACTGTAGTCATCTACATTTTTCCAGTCTAGACTCACATTATGGAGCCTGTGGAGAGAAATGGGAGCTTTTCAGATATTGTCAACCTTAAGTAGATGCTTGAAAAGTAATTTACTGACAGTGTGTCCATATGTTTCTCTTTGGGATATGTGTGAATTTTTACCTTTTAGATGGTTAATTTGGATGAATGTTCAATTTTTGTGGAAGATGGTAATTTATTCCATTGATTTTAGTTTCTAGAATAATTTTTGCCTATGTTTTTCATTTGTCTCTTCTGGAGAAAAATATGGTTTGTCATTACCATACATAATATAAAATGAATTGTCATTTTTAAAATAGGTGATACTACTTTGTTGAGGCTTTTGCCTGTTAGCCTTGGAAATTATTGCAGAAGAGAGGGGATGTAGACAGCAGCAGTGCATGGTTTTCTGCTGTGTTTTAGCTCTTGAATGGTTGGAGTAACTGTGTGACAGAAAATTTTAACTGATGAATGGTTTTCAGAACCAGCTTTCTGCCCCAAATCTGAGTCAGCTTTGTATCCCAGCTACTGTCAACATAAAAATTTGGAGGTAACTCAAGTGGAGTTCAGCAATACCTAGAAAAATGTTTTTGTATTCATATTAATTGCATATTTGTAGAGTATTTCTTGTACCATTTAAGAAAATGTCCAGTCTTCCCTGTTGTGTTGGTTTAAGTGTTTGTGTGACTGTGTAGTGAGCATAATTGGAGAACTGATCCAGCTGGAAAAATAATGCCTTTGGCCCTGACTTTCTGTCAGCTCCTTCCCTTCACTTCAGTGCACGCAAGGAAAATGATGACTTTCTGGGCCAGAATTACTATCAAGAAGATAGTAATTTCTTTGATATAATTGCTATCAAAAAGATATTTGAACTATGCCTTCACTTGCCTATAGATGTTATCTGTGACCACTGTAACTGATAAACAAAATCAAGAAGTGATAGCCGTATTCCTCTCATGCAGGCTTCCTGGAGAGCAGATCTGCAATGTGATCCTTTGGCATTGAGGGATAACTTGCAATGCAGCTTTCCCCCTTGCTGTGTCTTGGGCTAGAAGGAATCCTGTTTGCTATCTTTCTCTGTACCACTCAAGTATAAAAATATATGTGTTCAGTGAATGTTTCTTGAGCATTTGTGCTCAATTAAAAAAAAAACAAAACAAAACAAAAAAAACCCCAGAGTAATAAAAGTGAACAGCTCACATTCTGTTACCATTAATGTAGTTTAACTTCTAATACCTGTATGTATGCATGGATCTAGACGAGACAATTTGGAGATAAAATTATGGGTGCTGTTAGTACAGAGCATTAGCTGGCTCTTCCAGATGACACTGCATCAGCTTCTATAACTTTCTCAAGCAATAATGTCTAGCTATGCATATGGAGCTCTTAGTATTACTTTTCAGTTTTACACTTGGTACCTTCCTAACTTGTTTAAAGTATAGTTCTAATTTCTCTAATAATTAGAACTATAATAATAAAATCATTTGTTCCATTATTCTTGTGGAAATGGAGAAAAAACCCAAAGTCCTCCTGTGACATTTGATTATGATAATATTTAAAAGATCAAACTGATCTCACTAGACACTAGTTGCAAGTAGTCCCTCTCACATCCATGTTACTGCCCACCTGTTGACATCTGGGATTGAAAATATAGATCCCTGTTTTCTTTAACTTTGCAGAAAGTACTTCTGGAATCATTTTGCTATAACAGACTAATGCCATTAATACAGAATTTGCTCAGAGTTTGATGATGATGATGAAGTCAACAGAGAACCTCCTATTCATGTTTTGCACTGTGTTTCTTAGCAGCTTTCTCTTTTCTTTTTCCTTTTTCCTTTGAAAATGTGAATTGTTTCCTATTGATATGAATGTCCACAGTGAAGAACCATAGCATATGCAAAGCCTTTTGGCACCCTGTCCTGCTCAGTTTGGTCCTAGATAATTCCGTTGCCTTGTGAGCCTACCAGTTGAGGAAGAAAGCAATCTGACTATTTTTAGAGACAGTCCTTGCTATTTTCCAAGATAGTTGTCATAGAGTTGAATGGTGACATAGTTATTTTCTTGTAGCAAACATTTTTTGTCAGAGGTGTGGAAGTGTAGATCTGTCACGTTGATCTCTGCTGTTTTGTGTTGGCTGGCATCAACTTGGGAGCACTTGTCTTGATGGGGCCAAGAGACTGTGAGTAGGACCTCGTTCAAGACGAAAGGAAAGGGGAGTGGAGATAAGGGGCTTCACTAGCTCTGATCTTTGTTTACAATACTTCTTAACATTCATGTACCTATAATATCTTATACAAACAGTATACAAAGCCTTAATAAGAAGGCTTTGATAATTAGTGTCCTTATAGTATTTGCTCTTTGGTTTTCTGCAGAGAATGGAAATGAAGAAAAACCATTTATTTTTAAAATACAATGCGTGGTGCAGCAGTACGGCACTGTAGATTACTGTAATTGATTCGGTTAACTATTACAGTTTCTCCTGCTTTCTATATTCGGGGTGCTCGTCTTTGCATTTACCTCCCTATGGATATCTGACTTTGAAGGTGCTAGGATGATTGCTCCTTATTACAATATAAAATGATCACAGGGAGTCTTTAATCTTTGGCCTATGAAGCATTTTATTACAAGATTTAACAGCTTGCTGTACACAGTCCCATGATTTTTACAGTGTCCTGGTGAGCTGGCTGGGTGCCTTAGCAGCGTTCTTTGCAGTTCTTAATTGACTAATCAACAGTGACTGCAATAAGACTAGGAAATGATTCTTGAAAACCAGTCAGTAAAACAGTAACTCATGGCCAAGTTTCTGAAAATTTCTGGTTTACTTTGCAGCATTTTTCAGTTAGGAGAGAACATCCGCAAAATAATATTGCTTGCCATTCCCAGTTTGGAAGAGTGTCATCAAGAGACAGACAGATGAAATCCTCCCTTCAGTAAAAGTAGAAAATGAAGGGTTAGTTGGAAAGCCACTTGCTACTTTTCGTTTTATAAATCTAATTTTTTGTCAATTTCATCTGCTCATTTCATATTCCCTGTGATTCAATGTATGTGATCTTGCATTACCAGACAGCAACTTCCCAAAGTGATTTGAGAGGCATTCACTGAGTAGCGTGGCTGGAATGAGTTTATTTTAATGACATTTTAGTCTTCACAGAAATGCAGGTAGTTGCTATTTCAGCTTGTAGATGCTTTGGCTTTCAACACAGTCACTAACCGAGTGTCTTCTCAGATGACTGTTGACAGAGAAAAGAGAAAGATGTTTGCACTTCTAAATGAGTGTTTTAAAGGAACCTGAATTTTGATAGATCAGCCAACCTTATAGCCCTAAAGTTTTATGCATTTATTTTGTGACTGCAGAGGGAGGGAATGGAGTTACTTGTAGCAGAGGATACGTGCTGTACCCAATACTAGCCTGTAATAATGTCAGTAATAATAATGTCAGAACATGCTGTTATCTGACAATCTACCACTTAATTTTTTTTAATGGATTCTGAATTTATCTGCACTTCTCCCAGTAGTATGAGAAAAGGTACTTCATTCCTACAAACAATATATTTTCAAATTTTTCTTTATTTAGTCTGATCTCTGGAATAGTTTGAAACCCTTGTATGTCTTGTTCTTATTCAGTGTCCTGGGAAATGTGATTTAAAATGAATAGCAACACAAGCACTTTATGTACTGAAGGGTATGTAGAAACAAAGATGCCTTTATTTAAAACAAACAAACACCAACAAAAAATCCCCCACCTTTTCGCAAGAAAGCAAGTAAATTATTTTTTTAAAAAGTCAAGGCAACTTTCTCCATTGGGGAACCTGTGTAATCTGCATGGACCCATAGCTGTGCTACACACAAAGATTTTTTTATTTGAAGTGTTTTCATTAGGATGTTGTCTTAAGGTTTGCAGAACACTTAGATTGCTTTTTTTATTCTTTTCAGATGTCTGTAGAAGCTTAAATTATTGTTACTTTGACAAACTTTCTTAAATGCCTCTCCCTGAGCAAGTGCTTTTGCTTTGAACTGAGACTGAAACAGATTAACAGTTTTGTCTGTTTTTTTGGCAGCAGTGCCAGTTTATTATGTACCCATTTCAGAAAACTGACCTGGCTAAAAGCAAAACAAAACAAACAAAATTTTTTACTGGTTATTTTTCAACCATGTTGCCACAGGCTGTTTTAGCATCACAACAACAGAGGGCAAAGGGAGAAGACAAAGAGAGCATGAAGAAGCAATGCAAGATCAGCAAATTCTGCTTAAGCTAGCATGATAATAAATGCCTGCAAATGTAGCTCTCAGTGCAATGTTTGTTGCAGCCCTGCTGTTAGATTTAGTTGTGGTCAAGGAAAGAGGATATTTTTCTGGTGGTTAAAGGAAATTATAGCAGAAACCTGGAAGCCATGTCACATGGTCCTGCAGAAAGTTTCGAATGATGGGGCCACAGAGTCTGGTAGCCTTAAAGATTAAAATATTGTGAGAGCTGATTCTTTGAATACCTGTCCTTCAGTAAAAGGCTACCTTTAAAGAAAGCATGCTAGACCTTTCTCTCCCCCTAAGCTGGCTTTTAACGCTATGTTGGTATCTTTTTACAAGCTAAATGAGAGCCTTCTAAATTGATTTATGTTGTTAGTCATATTTGCATGAGAGCAGAAAAAAGACAAAGAAACCTGTATCTGCTATGACTTCTGACCCTTTTGCTCTAAATGTCATCATGACACGTCTCATCCCATGTCCTGCATCCCTTTCTTAATTTCATGTGCTATTCCCAACATTCTCGTTTTGAACTGTCACCACTGACAACTGGCAGGACCTTCCAAATTATAATTCTTGAGCATTTGAGGCTTAAATAACCTCTGAACATTTTACAGTAAAGCTTTGTATGTATGTAGCTATAAAATTGTATTTCACAGTATGAAAACAATTTATTTTTTTCTATAACTTCATGTATTTTCATATTAGTTTATTTATTGTTATGTCTGTCTTTTAAAGGAACATCATGACCTTTTCCTGTGGTTGAAAGGAATCAGCCTGAACAGCTACCTTGCACATTTCTAATTTACGCTTTAAATTTCTGTTGGGATACTGGAGCGCTGTACACACAGAGAGTTAATGCTGTCAATAGCATGGACATATTGAAAGAATTTCTATGGATCTTTCACCTGTAAAAGTTCATTTATCTCTGAATAGTTCAAATCTATTCAGAACCTACCTTTCTTCAGAAAATATCTTAAATGTTCCTACACATGCTTTTGTTTCCTGAAAGGATACATACTTCCAGTCTCGGAGTTAACAGTTCCTGGGCATAGTACCATTACAAACAGCTCGGCTGACTTTGGCTTTATGCCTGGACATGTTCATTCATGAAACAGTTGTTAAAACAAAATACAACTTCCAATTACATTCGTGTCTTAGAATAGCTAGTTCCCTCAGCACCAGCTTTTTCTTTTTTTTCTTTTTTTTTTTTTTTTTTTTTGAACAGTGATTTTGTGGAGGGGTCTTTCTTGTTGGTGCTGGAGAGATAATGAATAGTGGATTGTTTAGGTACTGCCATGGGTATTGTATCAAGAACCAGACCCAGCACAGAAGCAAAACATTTAACTGTCAGACTGCCTTTCTCAGTGTTTTATTTCACAGCAGCTGCGCAATATAATGCAAAGTGATTCCTGATAGTAGAGGTTAGCAGCTATTAACCCCACCTTTGCAGTTGCTGGAATTGACCCACGGAGACCTGCAGTGTCTGTGAAGATGAAAATTGATTTTCATAGTGGAAGGTAGCACAGATTGGTCACAAATAGTGAGTGCAAGGCCAGCTGTACTACCAGCACAGCCCTACCTGGCTGCTTAATCAATTCTCAGCCTCACTAAGAGCAGCAGGCAGGTATTGCATGACTGCTAATAAAGTGGTGCATACCTAGTTGCGTAGTCCCAATAGCCGCTACTTAGCCACTGATAAAGCATTTTTGCCTCACACAGAAGTGATCGCATGGGCTGCTAAAGAAGTAAGTAGGTAGATCAATAGTTAAGACCGCTTCCAGTCTGAACTGTTCACCTTGCCTGTCAAGCTATCACTCTTTAATTTGAAACAGGGCTCAATGAATGGGAGTTGCAAAATAAATAAGAAGGCAAAGGGAAAAAACAAAGAGGTTGTCGATGAGTTCATAGGCCCGCATACCTTCGCTTTGTGCTCAGTTATGTATGAGCCTTTCTTTGTCACATTCTAAAGCTTGTTACCTCACCATGTTTGGGAATCAATCTTGTAACCAGCACAGATTTCACATAAGCACTTTGGTTATTTATTCAAACCATTTCTAAAGACAGAAGTCAATTCTAATGTCTGAGCTCTGGATTGTCTGTGGATTGGCATGTGTTTACCAAATACATATTCAGGTGCACTCATTCTGTGTTTTAAGCAGTACTACTAGTAACTTTCTGTGTGATCCTGGTGAGACTTCCATTAAGGGAGGCCTGCTAGTATGAAATGAATTTCATGGGCTTGCAATCAGATATTTGTTTCCAAGGTGCTTGTTCCCAAAATGACAAACCAAGAATACTACTTGTTATGATAATGATTATCATGAAAAGGAACAGAGTTTCCAGGTTGGTTTTTTTTTAATAATTAAAGAGTACAGTTGTTATTGTCTTTAACATGATAGTGAAAGTTACATTTGCAACCAAGCTGGTAGAAGAAAATTTCAGTAAAGATTAGTCTAGCACAGTATCCTAAAAATGGCAAAAGCTGTTACAGCACCATCAGTCCCAGGAATACGGTGTCTCTTCAAAGCTGCAATAATGTAATTGCAGTATCTACTGTAATTTGGAAGGTCCAATTTCCAAATCAGCTTATAAAACTGGTGGGGTTAGTAGCACCTAAAATATAATACTGTTTTCCTTACCATAATTATTAAGTAGGTTTGCTGGGTCTACATATACTAGTAATGAAGTTTTGATAGTTGATAACATTTATATTCAAAGCACAGTCATGACAAATGGCTGTGTATTACATGCTGACTGTAACTTACACAAGCTATTAGTAGTATGTCAAAAGTATTTTTGTAAAGTTGTATGTAAGTAGTTCGTACATCCTTGCATTTTTTCTGCATGAGTTCCTGAAAAGAGGGAATTTTAACTTCTCCATTTATACGTTACTAGCAGAACTTTTGTTTCTTTGTGTGGGAAGTGTGTGTGCTGCTTACATCATCTAGCTAAGAAGAGGCAATCATCTGACAGGAAGAAATTGGGAGAGAATTTAGGCTGAATGTCAGGAAAACTTCATCAGGATGAGCTACATTGTGAAATACTTTGCCAAGGAAAATAGAAGTGTCTAAGGCACAAACTGAGATTGAGCCAAGTGTTGGAAAATGCAATGTTGAAACAGAGTAAGTATATTACTTAGTGACCATGCATCCTTCTTAGCCTGAACCATGATTAATCAGATTGTTGTTAAGTATTGTTTAGTAACTTACTTCAAAGATGCCTGTCATGTTAATGGGCTAAGAACACCATGTATTTCTCAAGAAGACTTCCATTCTCTCTTTTTCGAGGTAGGGATTACAGGGAAAAGGGGAAACAGTTGGACAACCTCTAATGAATATCTGCTTTTCCAGTTGAATTTAAGAGTAACTTCATTAGCCATGACATTTTCCCAAGACTATTTTGTGTGAGGCTCTAAACAGATTGATTGTAGTATTTAGGAGCCTGAATTTCTGTGGAGAGTTCTGTAGCTGGCCAGTTTTTGTTTCTTTCTTTCTTTAAAGAAAATAAATGAAAGGAACCACTAAGTAAAATATAACCATTTCTGGCAATTTGGAAAACTTAAAATAAAATCCTAGCTCTAGTAAACATTTCTGCCAACATATTTTTATCCCCCACTGTTAAACTTTCATTTAGGGTTTTTTGTTTTTTTGTTTTAGTTAAAATTTTGGGGTGTTTATTCTTATTTTGGACTCAGAAGAAGTTGCTGATGACATTCGGGCACTCAAGCTCTTGATCTCTTTCAGAAGTCTGTCGCTGAAGAACAGCTTGTCTATCTGCCTTGATGTCTCCAGCTTCTGTCTAGGAAGAAGGCAACTGCGCTCTGGCTTTCTCTTTTTTTGAGAAAAGCATATTTAAAGTCAGTTTCAGGAATTCTGACAAATAAAGCTTTTTAAAATAAATGCTGTGGTGAGTCTGACAGCTCAACATCCCTTAAGGGATAATGTGTGCTAATTAAAAAACACTTTTTTTACTTCTCATAGTAAGTCAGAAAGTTCTTACTTTGATTAGTTAAGTGTTTATTTATTCTTTTATTGATTTCCAACTTTCCCTTTACATCGTAACGGACCTCACAAGGAGGCCTCTTCGGGGTGCATTCACTCCACTGTGGAGAAATTTTGTTGACATCTGCACAGTGAGGGAAACAGGCCTGGCCGCAAAATTTACAGATCAGGATTTGCAAAAGCAAAGAGACAAAGTAATAAACATACGGAACTGATTTGGGGTGACTTTTAAGTAGGTCTGACAGCCAGAGTGAAAGTATCTGGGAAGGTTTAAAATAGGGACTTTGTAAAGTAAATCTTGTTGCTTATTTGCTAAGATTTAACTTAATCAGATAATTTCTGTAACTGTTAATGCGTTGAATTTTAAAAAAAAGTAAAAAGAAAAAGCCACAAAAACTCTCCACCAAAACAGAGATTCCTTCACTTCTTAAACTGAACATTCCTCCCCAGTACAAGAAGGTTTGGTTTTGTTGTGTTTACTTTTTCTTCATGGGAAAAAAATACTTTTCTTGTGATAAATGTTTAAGAAGTGAAAGACACTTGTAACATTGTAAAATATGTACATTTATCAAAGTACTCAATAGAATAATTTACCATGAATAATGTTGTGAAGCATAGGTATACTTGAATTCTGGATATATTTTTTCTTAATTAATTCTGTGCTCCAATTATGCTGTTTCCTGTGTTTATGTAGCCATTTCCCCTGTGATAATATGTAATGTAAACATTCAAGCTGAGGATTTTTGTTTCGTTTGTTTGGAAAGCCATAAAGGGAGGAAAAACCAGAAAAGTTTTCTTCTGCTGGCTATCTGAAATGACATTCTCGAGTTCTCTTTTGCTTTCATTATGATTTGAACTCTCAGCATAGTCAAGAGACATGCACTGTTTGTATTAATGGTAGTGATAAAAGGATAAATACCCAAACTTGTAAGTACACAACTGAACTGTTTTTCCTTCATTGTGGTTGTGCTTGCGATTACTTTATCTTTTACAGTTTTTGCTGAGTTAGAATCCATGGAGTAGGCCATAAAAAGAAATGGCATCTCTTATCGGATGATTAGCTCCTACCATGACCATATCCATTGCTGATTTATGTCTGTCTTCTAAACATTTTCAGGGGTTTGCTAAAGAAAAAAGAGAAAAAAGCCAACTGTTTTTTTGTTTTGTTTTGTTTTTGTGTTGGTTTTTTTTCTTTAACACCAGGTAGTTCTTTTTCTTCAGGTGATATAAATAGTGCTTATATAGCGTAGATGGAATACACGCAGCAAAGGATTTCTCTAGTTAAAAGTGTCCGAAGTGCTGTGCTCAAGTTGTCTTCTGTCATTCACCTCTGGATACAGGGTAGTTACTTTTGAACAACACAATTTGTTGACAGAAACTGATAATTTTGGTGAAAAACAGAAAACCAATAGGAGGAAAATGGTGTAGCTCTTTTAGTTATGAAACCTACCAGCTTCACTCATCTTTGTAATTCTTCACAGATGAGAAAAAGTTCAATGTATTCTTTAACGCTTTATAAAATGGTCCCATCTATGTAGAAGAAAATTCTGCTGACACAGCTAAGCAGCAAGACTAAGAGATGGGAGAGACTAAGAGAAAGGGAGGGGGGGCAGAAGGGAGATATACAGTTTCCAGTTCATGTTATAAGTGACAGTAGTGACAAAAACACCACTGAGCTCCTGCCCACTGAAGGAAAAACAGGAATACAGGACACACAAATTAAAAGTTCTTTGAAGTGTGTCCTTGTGCAGTGAAGGAGTAGGTGGCATGCATGGTCTTTGTTATGTGAAATGATTTTTAGGGGAAAAAAAAAAATCACTAGCATATCCTGAAAAGAGATGAATGAAAGCACAGGAGATACGAAAATGGAGCCTCAGATGTGTGCGGCAAACTTGTCCCAGTATATTATCCTCTAGTGGGCTTTTACAATCAATTACAAGGCATAAGTCAGTTGGGTTTTTCCCCTTTCTTTTTTAACTTACTGGCCATTAGCTTCTGTTAATCTCTTTAAAACTTCCATAGGGTTTAAGTGTGAATATTTTTCACATAAATGAAAAATACTGGGGGCAGGGAAAACCTTAACGTACAGCGCTTTCCGCATTTGAATTTTACTTTACAATGATCAACGCATGTGGTGTTCAGGTATTCAGAAGCAACAAGGTTCTTTGCAGTGTCCACTCACTGCTCCAGCTCTTTTGGTGAAGTCGCTGGGTGTAAGCATGCCTGGCACTGCAGAGTCCTTCACTGCCTGTTCAGGAAAATGTGTTTGGTAATGGTTAACTTTCTGTTACAGTAAGTCAGTCTATTTAAAACCCCAAATCAAGGAATTAAATGAAGAACAACCAGTTCATGCCCTTTGGTTTCTGAGCACACTGAAGATGAGACACTCCAATGCTTCGTAAGACTTTTATTATCAGTACCTAGAACAGGAATTTTCTTAAAGATGTTCATGTGAGAGTTTTCTAGTGGATCAACACATCTTACGAGTCTGACTGTGAATGTATTTTACCTTCCTGTTGGCCAAGAATTGTTTTCAAGTGGTCTCTTCCTTCTGTGAATTATATGTAACAGTATCGGAGTCCCTCCTCCCCATTAATCAGAGACATTAATCTTGCCCTTCAGATTCCTGATGTTAACTCTTTGTAGATGAGCTGAAGGAGAGATGGTGAGTCCCTCTCTAGGCACTCCCCAGGGACATTTGGTGTTTTCATAATGAATTCACATATCCTAGGTTCAGTATTATTGTTTAATGTGAGGAATCTTGAGTTCTGCTTTTTGCCTTTAGTGCACAACAGTAGTTATGTTAGTTACAAGAAGGGTAGTCCATGCTGTATGACCTCTCTGGCTTTTAAAGATTACTGACTCATGGAGACAGGTTTGTAGGTTGTCCTGTTTGTTTAAAACTCAATTCTTAGAACTGCGCTATAATGAAAATTTCCTAAAATGGATCTAGGTGCCCTATTTTATATGTACAGCTGTGGCCTGAGAACCTGAATTAAAGATGGCTTAATAAAGGTAGTGTTACAGGAACTTAGTTTACAGTTTTGTTGATCCATAAGTTGCTTGAAGTAGATATGACATGCTTCATTTTCAGAATGGTTCAGTGGTGCTGTCAGTAGTAAAATATAAATATTTTACGCTGTCACTAAGGTAGTAGTCCTCTGAATACCAGCAGGGAGATTTCTGAGCAACCCTGAATAACTCTTAGATACTCTCCTGCCCATAACCACTACACTCAAGAATCACCAACACCTTAAATTTTTCTCTGAAGCTAACAGGGAGCGAGTAAAAAGGGTTCGAGCACTAATACTCATTGTACAATTCTATAAGCCTTCGCATGACATCTCCCAGAGCACATTACAGAGCCTAGGTAAGAGCTGAGAAGGTCTGAATAGCCACTGTGAGCTCCACAGTTGTAGAGAAGGCTGATATCCTAAGCTTTCATATCAGTGCATGGATGCTACAAGCTGATTCTTCTGTTCGTGTTTAAGAACCCGGGCCCAGCAGCTGACACAGTAGGACCGGCAGGCTGGGACTAGCTTGCACAGACACTGTTAGTAATTCAGCAAAGTGCTTTTCCTTGCATGTACTCCAGCAATGCAAAGTTCAAGCAGCACTTCCACCCTCCAGACTTTTATTGCTAATGAGGGCCCTTTATTCAAATCCGTTTCTTGGCAAGGCATACTGTGAGAGGAATGAAGTCAATTTTGTTAAAAGTTACTGTGGGAGGGCAGTAACAGCATTGTTAAAACCCATGTCTGCGCAATTCCCTTGATACTGTTCTTTGCATCCTAATTTCCCCGTGAAGCCTAATTAACAACATGCCAGTGTTTACATCTTTATTCAGTACTTGTAATACTTGGGATAGTGCTTGACATTTGGAATAAAGACTTGACACATGAGAAGAGCTGTGCTTTTTTTTTTTTTTTTTTTTTAATTATTTTATTCAGGCTACCAAGGGGGAAGGGGTGAAATAAATGAAGATGTAGGGAAGAAGTTAAATTTTAAAATTAGTTGTGCTCATATGATATTAATTTTGGAATTTTTTCCCCTACCACTTCAACTACATTATAAAGCACAACCTCTCTGAATTTATTTGGGCCCCTTTTGTACACAGATGTTTCTTCTGGGGAGTATCTAGCGTTTCAACAAACACAGGACTCCTTTGCCAGTTTGTATGCTGTGAGTGGGAGAAGAAGCTATGTGCTCACTCTGCAAACACTTTCAAGTCTAAGATCTGATTTCTTTCAGTTTAACACATGTAACTAGGGCGTGTTTATTAATGGTCATAAAACTAGCTATGCCCTTTAATAATTCAGCTGGATTTGTTTTGTCTTGATACCAACCTCTGGCATTCAGTTTCTTGAGACCATTATGTCTTACTAGCACAATCTCATTTTTATTTCTTAGAATTCTTATCAGAATTCACTTCTCCATTTCCTTGTTTATCTTGTAAAATGTATTGTGTTGCCTTTCTTGAAAGCTATATTCATTTGTATTTGTAGATGATAATAGCTAAAAGTATATATTTTGATATGTAATCTCTTGTTTTAAAAGATGTTTTAAGTGTAAATTTTTGGTATAATAATTTTCTAAAAGTACATGTATTTTAAAAGTCTGTAGTAAGATCTTAAAGACATTTTTAAATGTTAGCATCACATGGTTTTCCTATTGTAATCTGAGTTTATAAAATACTGTTGAATATGGTGGTACCAGGAAAGGATACAGATTGACCTTATTTGGGTCAAATATTTGAGGTATTTAGCCTGTCTCTTCATTCACTTATGTGAAAAGAAAATTAAATCTAGCAGTCTTGAGATTTGCAGTAAAATAAAGAATTATGAGAAAATAAGAAAATGTCTGATTTCATACATATGTGCATTTATACATATACATATGCGTATGTATGGAACATGACTGTTTTCACTAATCCATTTTCTTAAGGCTTTGTTTTGTGCATCTTGAAGATGTAAAATAGAATTAACATAAAGATGTTTGTAGCAATTTCACTTCAGCAGTTCACAATGCTTGAAAGGCATGTAATATTCCTCCGAGAACAAATCTGCTTTCTGTACGCAGATGGCATTGTATTAGATGGTGTAAATAATTTTTAAGGCTGTCCATAAAACGTATGAGACATCTCATTGCCAGTACGCGTTATCAGAAGCAGTTCTTTCACTGGGTATGTGGCAGGTTTGTAGCCTCTGACTTTACTGCTAGTTGGAGTGATTGATAACATGTATCTGCTGCACTTTCTCAACTCAGCAGGACAGTTTGCGCATCAGCTATTAAAATGTCTTTATCAGTAAATTTGGTTTGTCAAACCAGACCATTTAGTAGAAGGTGATTATAATAAATGCAATTTCTATTCCCATACAGTGGGAATTGAGTAGGTTCTTCTTGGTGCTCTTTAAAGTTGTGCTTCCAGTATTAGTGATCTGACAGTGCCCAAGAATCTTGTGTTTCTGACCAAAACAGATTAGCATACAAACATTAAAACTTAACTACTGTAAAATAACAACAATTCTGGGAGTTTAAATATAATGATATTTTCTCTTTAAATATTTATAAGGCAACAAAGACGTTTTAAGCTTACTGCAAATTCTCAAATGTGGAATTTAAAACAGATGGAATGAATATTTAGCTCTTCCCTCCAGAGACATCACAGGCAATGAATGCATTGAGTGAACAAGATAGTTAAAGGGAAATAACATTAAAAAGAAGTATTAAATGAATGTGTAGATAATATACTTATCTAGATATGCCAAACAGCATTTTTCCATCTTTAAAAATTTTTAATATATGGAAATTTTGTGGCTAACTTTACTCTCTTTTGCCTGCAATGATAAGTTCAGGCATAAATAATCTGCCTTTTTATGCAAAACAAGAACTGTTGAGATGCATGTGAAACTTGCTGCTGTAACTTCATGGTACAGTTATTCTCATCTAAGTGCCTTTTTTTCATTCCCTGTGTGTCTTGTCGTTCACTGAGCAATGTCTAAAATCAAAGTTCAGTCTTTTGGTCATTAACTATTGTCTGTTGTGGTTGCGGTTCATGAAGAGTTGAACAACTCATTAAGAAAAATAATCATAAGATGCTTGAAATCATAAGGCCTGTTACTTCCTGTGTAGTTCTGTTAAATATTTGTTCTGTTGGGAACTTGTCCTGTACTGCTGTAAGACCTTGCCATTAGGTAACATAATGATGTTCAGATGTTTCTGGAGCAGCGTTAAGTGAATAAGGTCAGATGGTGGGAGCTTCTGATTTCTGAAGATCTGTTTTTTCTGTTGGTTTCCATACTCAGCTCAGTGAGCTCCCTGGATGAGCCCTGTCTCTGTCAGACACCAGTTAGCTGCCACGTTCCAGAGTCAGCTGGTGAATCTGGTGTCTTAATACTCATTAATGACAGAAAGCCTAGATCAGACGAGCAGTTTTGAGTGTACCTGTTTCAGCACTCCACACATATATCAGTTGGTGATAACTGTAATAACTATGCTAGAAGTTAATTAAATAAAAGGAAATCAAGAGGTATGAAAATATTATTTCATTTTGTGCCTAAGAATAAGCCATATTCTGCATTACCTAATATAATAAATTTTAACTTATGTGTTCCCTATTAAGCACCACTTTAGAGTTAAAATGTATTTGACTATTTTTTTCTTTTAAATTCTGAAGCAAGTAATTTGTTACACTGTTTCATTGGTTGTAGTACTTTGGTAATTTATTCTTCATCATTTTGGGATTATGACTGCATTTGTAGTTCAGCTGTTAACTTGACAGTAACCTTTATTGAATCCTGTAATGTCTATAATGTTTATGCTGTCTCTGTTGAATCTAGCTGCTTTCTGCTGAATGAGAAGCGGCTTTTCTTCCCTGTCCCAGATTTCTTTGGGTTATCACATAAAACTTTAAATGAGCTTGCAATGTGCCTGAGTTAGAACAGACTTCAGGCCCAGTGGCCCAGACATTCCTTTGCTTTCTTCTGGAAACATCTAAATAATGTTGTATTTAGGCTTTATACATCTACTCTGAATTATCTTTGTGGAAGCAGAATAGCAAACTCGAGTTTGATTGCAGAGAACCTGGCAATTTCAGGATGTGATGAATATTGTCTGAAAGGTGTCTGAACAGATCACAGGAATCGTGTGCTTATTTCTCCCCATTGATTGGGAAGGGAAGCTTATGTGGCTGTATCAAGTGCAGAGAATGTGGATCTCTAGTGATGAGTGACTGAGTTAGTTGCCTGGTAAGTTCTTGAGACTCTTCGTACTGCTATCGTTACTGAGATGGTAATATCCTCTGTCAGATCTTGCTGTTGGCTGTGCATGGGCTGATTCATCACGGGACACTTAAAGTTCCCAGATGTTGTGGGGGAGCTATTATTTGAACTCATAAATACTTTTTTTCTTTCTTTATTCTCTTAGTGGCTTGGATAAGTGCACTCTGCGCTGGGTTAAAAACTGGCTGGACGGCCAAGCCTGGAGAGTCATGGTGAATGGAATCAAATCCAGTTGGCGGTCGGTCACAAGTGGTGTTCCCCAAGGCTCAGTGTTGGGGCCGGTCCTGTTCAATATCTTTATCGATGATCTGGATGAGGGGACTGAGTGTACCCTCAGTAAATTTGCAGACGACACCAAGTTGGGTGGAAGTGTCAATCTGCTGGAGAGTAGGAAGGCCCTGCAGAGGGACCTGGACAGGCTGGATCGATGGGCCGAGGCCAGTTTTATGAGGTTCAACAAGGCCCAGTGCCAGGTCCTGCACTTGGATCACAACAACCCCAGGCAACGCTACAGGCTTGGGGAAGAGTGGCTGGAAAGCAGCCTGGCTGAAAAGGACCTGGGGGTGTTGGTCGACAGCTAGCTGAACATGAGCCAGCAGTGTGCCCAGGTGGCCAAGAGGGCCAATGACATCCTGGCTTGTATCAGGAATAGTGTGGCCAGCAGGACCAGGGAGGTGATAGTGCCCCTGTATTCGGCACTGGTGAGGCCGCCCCTCAAATCCTGTGTTTAGTTTTGGGCCCCTCACTACAAGAAGGACATCGAGGTGCTGGAGCATGTCCAGAGAAGGGCAATGAAGCTGGTGAAGGGTCTAGAGCACAAGTCTCATGAGGAGCGGCTGAGGGAGCTGGGGTTGTTTAGTTTGGAGAAGAGGAGGCTGAGGGGAGACCTTATTGCTCTCTACAACTACCTGAAAGGAGGTTGTAGTGAGGTGGGGATTGGTCTCTTCTCCTAAGTAACAAGGGATAGGGCAAGAGGAAATGGCCTCAAGCTGCGCCAGGGCAAGTTTAGGTTGGATATTAGGAAAAACTTCTTCACTGAAAGGGTAGTCAGGCACTGGAACAGGCTGCCCAGGGAAGTGGTTGAGTCCCCATCCCTGGAGGTATTTAAAAGATGGGTAGATGTGGTGCTTGAGGACATGGTTTAGTGGTGGACTTGGCAGTATTAGGTTAATGGCTGGACTCAATGATCTTAAGGGTCTTTTCCAACCTTAACGATTCTATTATTCTAATGCTAGTCCTTAGAGTTCATATTTCTCTGTTGTTACTTGGCCCCAAAGAAAGTTAACCAGTGTTAGTACAGAGTGGTCTCAAAGGTCTGGGGTTTCAGGATCACTCACAAGCCTTGTCTTCTGGGAGGAAGAAAGGAGCTTCTGCTCCACAGTCGTTGCACACATGGAGGATATTGGTGCCTCCTTTTCTTCCAAGAGAATCAAGTTACTGTTTTTATGAAGGATTGTACTGGGCCTTGGGATCTTTGAGTGCTGAAGTACCATAAATATTGTAGTTTGCCATAGAGATGGAGATACCACAAAAAAGGGTAAGATGCTTGAGAGTGGTTGAGTTGTATTTGATAGGTACTTGCTGTGTTGTACCCTCATCTGAGAAAGCAGGTCACCTTCACCTCGTTCAGGAGCATGTGGGAACAGCTCAGAAAGCACATGCCTCAACTTTGAGGCTGTTGGGTGTAAAATGAATGAAATGTGGTTTATATAAACACTTTATTAATTATTCATGTACTGATGTAATGAAAATATTTTAAACTTAGTTCTTTTTAATTACATGCTGTGCTTAGTAGGGTAGTGGATAGTTTAAAAATAGAAAAAAAAGAAGATTGTATGATGGAGTATTTCTAAAAAGACATGTACTCACTCATTCCTGCCAGTGAGCTCACAAAATGTGTTCATTGCAAACTGTAACATTTTCTTCCCTGCCTGATACTTGGGAGGAACAAAAGAAACTACCAAATGGGGGAGAGAGACTGAGAGGACCTCCTGGTATTTGATATTCTCCCCAGCTTATGAGACAAGGTTGCATCTGGTTAGTGATCACAAAGATAGCCACAGTACTCTCTGCAAGGTTTGCTTATTTTTATACTGTGCTTAGCAGTCTTCTTAGCATGAGTGGGACTGTTTGTTCTTTGATTTTATTTATTTTTTTTCTTAATTTTTTTTTTCTTTTTCCCCTTCAAGTGTAGTCCTGGGACTAATCCTTGGATTGGCTTCCCTCAGCGAGGTCTTTGGCTTTTCTTTGTTCCATTAGCACACAAAATGCTACAAGTACAGTCCTGGTGCTCATCATGCTTTCAAGAATGATGAAGTGTTTCTTTGCCTTCTCAACTGGGGAATGTTATTTTTTTCTGTTAGTACTAGTCTTAATTGCAGTTGATGTGATACTCTCTACCTAACTTGCCCTGTAACTTACCTGTACTAGAGACTGGTGGAGGAGAAAGCAGAGTTAAAATTAACACCACATTGTAGGCTATTAATTTTGTGAAGGGTCTTATTCTGTCTGGAAGAGGAGAATAGTGTTTTTCACAAAAAGAAGTGAAAAAACCTATGAAAATGTGCGGTGTTTCTTTGTGTTAAAGAGCAGTATCATTACCTTGATGTGTGTGAAAGATGCACTGTCTTGCAATATGCACAATAATATAAATTTCTGCAGTAGCTTGCTTGAACTGAAGGGTTTAACAGAACTGAACATCTGATTTAAAAAAAAAGCTTTTAAATCTTTATTTTCGCTTCTCCTTCAGTCTCTGGTTTAAGGAATTTTCTTTTTTGTCTTTTTCCTTTTAAATTCCTGCAGTGTCACCATGGTTAAGCATCAAGTCACAGGAAGGGCAGCAGGTCAGATTGAATGCTTGGCTAATTGTTGTGGGATTTGAATATATTGGGGAAATAAACTGCAGAGTTGGAGGTCTCCTGCTTGCATGGAATTCACAGGGTCCTGAAGGACGAAAGCCACATGGGCGGAGGGGAAGACTGAAGGCTGGCTGAGAGCAGGAGTGGCGAGCCAGTGCCTCCAGCAGGGGAGTCCTGCATGGGTGGAGTTAAGGCAAAACTGACCATGGAAGTGGAGAGCTCTGATGGTGTTAGGGTCACTCTCTCCTGCAGTCCCAACCTTAAGTTTTTCTGTGCCAGAAAGATTTGAGCTTTGCAGGAGAATCTGGATTTGGTGAGGATATGGGATTGTCAAAATTCCATCAAAAGTATCCTAAACTGTCTCAGGTCTTAAGGTCTCACCAACAATCTACTTTTCAAGATGAAATTTAGTTATCCATATATGAGGTTGTGTGCTTTCTAGTAGCACTTGCCTCTGTCTCAGCATCACTCAAAAACCTGGGTATGCCACCGGTCTCTTTTCAGATGAACCTTAATGGATATCACTTCCCAGATGAAGGGGAAGTTTAGGATCTCCTCCTGGTTCATACAGAAGTGGATACAGCATCTGTACTTGTCTCTAACTTTGTCAATTTTTCATTGCCTGGAAATAGAAAGAAGCATTGATGGGAGCAGAACGGGAGTTGATATCCAAGCATTAAAGTACTACGGCATCATTAGAGGACACAGAGATAAAAAGACAGACCATTCTTTCTGTAGGACATTTGTCTCTGAAATATGGATGCTTCCAACGAACCCCCTATCTTACTTCATCTCTCCAAAAATCAGTATTTCTGGAAGTGAAAAAAGCCAGGACAGAATCTGATGGCAAATACTTGGACAGATAAAGCTTTCAAATCTAGTTTATCCATTTGCCCATAATTAGATGTTCTGAGGGAAAAATGTATCAGGAAGCCTTTATTTACCAAGTAATTGCGAAGTCAAGATACACAAAAACTGAAATTATGATTGCAATGTTAAGTTTAAAATATTATGTATACGTACCTGTGCTAGTTTTGGCTGGGATAGAGTCAATTTTCTTCACAGTAGCTAGTATGGGGCTACATTTTGGATTTGTGCTGAAAACAGTGTTGATAACACAGGGATGTTTTCATTATTGCTGAGCAGTGCTTACACAGAGTCAAGGCCTTTTCTGTTTCTCGCCCCACCCCACCAGCGAGTAGGCTGGGGCTGCACAAGGAGCTGAGAGGGGACACAGCCAGGACAGCTGACCCCAACTGACCAAAGGGCTATTCCATACCATATGACATCACGCTCAGTATATAAAGCTGGGGGAAGAAGAAGGAAGAGGGGGACATTTGGAGTGATGGCATTTGTCTTCCCAAGTAACTGTTACACGCGATGGAGCCCGGCTGTCCTGGAGATGGCTGAACACCTGCCTGCCGATGGGAAGTAGCGAATGAATTCCTTGTTTTGCTTTGCTTGTGTGCACGGCTTTTACTTTACCTATTAAACTGTCTTTATCTCAACCCATGGGTTTTATTGCTTTTACCCTTCCAATTCTCTCCCCCATCCCACTGGGGGGGAGAGAGCAAGTGGCTGTGTAGGGCTTAGTTGCTGGCTGGGGTTAAACCACAACAATACCTTTTTTTTTTTTTTCCTGTGTATATATACACCTCATAGTAATGTATGCTTTTTAGAATAAAAATGTTTAAGTTTAAAAAGTTGATGGTAGAATCTGAGGCAGGAATATTTACAAAGACCAACTTTAACCAAGGGTGGCTGATTTTTCTTCTGCTTGCTCTGTAATCAGTAGAAAAGAAAAACTCCTTGAGGAGACCTAACATTTGAAGTTAGGTTCCTCCTCTATATTGTTCTTCAGAGGAGTGTTTCTTTCTCTAATGTTTCATGAGGACTCCGTAAGGAGAATGGCCTTTCTGTGCTAAAGGCAGCCTTTGTGCATATCCTCCTGTGTCATTTTTTGACTATTTCAAGAAACAGTCCTTTCAGGTATGACACTATAGTAATTTATTTTTAAACATAAGCGATGCGATATAGAAAATTAAAAAATAACATTCACTTGAAAAAAACTTAGAGAAAAGTAATTTATGCAGCCATATATAACTATTCCCAGTCTTGATTGGCATGTGATTTATAAGCATCCCCTTGTGGCAATGTATTAAGACCACGTGATACAGCACTAGGTTTTTGCTAAGAAGCTGAATATTGCATTCCACATTGTACATGGAAGTGTCCAACCTATGTTATTACTAGTCCGTAGTTAAAACTTTGTAATCTTCTGAACCTGCTTTAACATCATCTGAATTTCAGCTCTGCTTGAAATAACTGGCATTGGTAGTGATATTTTTAGAAAATTGACACAAGCTTGGATATTGTTGATGTCATCTCTTTTTGTAAATGTGAGAGGGATTAAGATAAACTTCATATGTATTAAATTTTTTGTTTTCTAAGTATGTGATTTGTCTGTGCAGAGTTTTCCATACAAAGCTGTAAAAATATTTGTCCTACTAAGGTCACATAGTTACAGGCACTGAAATTCACATTATTAACTTTACATAATATTTACACTTTTTAACTTTTAAAATAGAAACTGAGGGCTTAAATACATGACTAATGTTTTATCATGACATGTTTATATTCTTTGTAGCATGTAAACCTGATACATAACTAAGTTAAATGCCTGGTTGTCTGTATTTGGTCTCTGCTGTTGTATTTGAAGTTGTATTGATTAGCAGCTGTTGATACAGGCCACAGACTGAAAGAAGTGTTTTTTTCTGACAGATCAGATGTTAGGAATTATTAGCAGTTGGGGGAAGGATTTCAAATTATTTCTTTTTGTCTAGCAGAGAAATATTTTTCTATATTAGAAATGCATTACTATGAATATATTAGCTATGAGATTTGTTGCCTTCTTTGAATGAATTTAATTGGTATTTTCTAGAAGTCTTATACCAACATGAAGCAAATAAGTATTTGTCAGCATTCAGAATTCGTGAGTCATTCAGTACTTCAGGGAAATGAGTTTTATTTCCCATATGCAAGTGTGATAATTCTGTGTTGCAGTGAAAAATACTATTAGCAGATTTGCAGCAAAAAATGTCTTTCCCAGATACAATATATAAGCCAAAAGTTTTTCATAGTTAAAGCATTTTCCTGTAATTCAGATAAGCTCGATTTAATTCCTAATTCTGCCACTGCAAAACTGCCTCACTTGATATTGTTGCTGTCTTCTTCTGTCAATTGGGAATCCTGTTAACTTAATTCTCTCTGTGGCCTACCCAGTCCTTAGCCCTACAAATAAAAATACAAAGCTCAAAAGGTATTAACTGTTCTTGTTACTGCAATTCAACATTGTAGATTGCCAGGTGAAGCTCAAAGTTTGTACAGTGCTTCAGGGCTTAAAATTTCTGTGTCTATGTTGTTAATATTTACTAATGAATAAGCAGCTGAATGAATGTTTTAGTTAAATTTCTGATTATATCCACTGGTCCTACCTAAGTAAAAGAAGATGAAGAAGAATGATGAACGTACAGTCTACATATCATACACTATCCTAAATTCAGGGCTAGAAAACTAAATAGAAAACTCATTCAAAAAATTAACATTGATTTAACTTTAAGAAAATCTAGAAATGGAAATGTTCAGTTATTTTTATAAAAATTTTATTCTTCCCATTCTAACATAGTGTAATAATTATGATTCTCATAAGGATATGTTAGTTGATGTTGATTTTTTTTTTCTTCGTTCTACTGATGGTTGAAACTTCTAGTAAAAAAGAAAAGTTTAAAAAATTGCTAGTCAAAAATATCTCCAGATATAGATGTGGAGTTTCTCTGTGATGTGTGAAAACCACATTTTAATCTCATTATTGGTACATTAATTCAGTTTCACAGCTAACTTCTGGAAGGAAGGAGGGTGGGTTGGAAAGGTGGAAGATCATGAATCAGAAAAGACAAATTAAGGTGCATCACCACATTGGCTCGAAGGCTGTCAGAGCATATTGAAATGTTGCAGTTATGCAAACAGAGAATGACCTCATTGTCAAAGCTGGCTTAGAAAAAGTATTTACAATGTTTTAAATGTTTCTTTATGAAGTACTTTTTACAAATTCCATGTGATTTTGGTGGTACTTATTTTAATGGTGTTTTTATCAATAATGCTAAATAGAGAGAGTTATACATACCAAAGTTAAAAAGTTGATTATGTTCTCTGGTTTAGAAAAATCTGTTTCTTTTTTACTAGGTCTAATACAGCTCTCTCAGTTGTCAAAGTAATATTTTCCTATTATGTCTGCCTAATATTTGTCTAGCATCTTAATTGAAAAAGACTGATGAACTGACACTAAGTTAAAACTGCATGATTCTTTTTTTTTTTTCCCCCGTTCTTTTTCTGGAGGAAGACTAGTGCTTTCGCCAAACAAGAGAAATGATCACATTATTTGATTGTCTGCCACATATTAGCTATGCTGGGAGCTGGAACTGTGTAGCATTCAATAGCTATTGGATCAAGAAAGTATAACTTCTCTAAAGGTGTGAGTAATCTGAATAAGCTTTTAAGGATAAGATCTATATTTTAAACAAAACATGGATTTCGGAAGTTGCTGTTTACAGAAACCATTACAGTCTTTTTGGCATTGTTTGCCTGTTCCAAGTGTCTGTGATTTAAACCTAGCAGAATAACTGAGTAGGAGAGGGATTATTGTCTTGGCAGGAAGAAAGTTACTCTGTTAGGACCACACAGTGAAAATTTCAGATTGTCTAAAGCAATCATATTTCTATAGAAATGGTTGTGGATATATTCCTAATTTGGGGAGGAGGGAGGGGCTGTATGCCAATTTGTAACCCTTAACAAGGAAACTGTAATATAAAGTAATTACAGTGATAGGAATTGGCAATGAAAGGAAATTAATAAATGCATCCATAAGGCAAAAATTCTTCTTTCTCTATAATTTTCAATTTCCAAAAGCTAGGCACAACCTGGTGGAACCTGGTGGAAATTGGCAGGAGTCTTCTCACAGCGGAGCATTCTGCATCTTGTAATATCAGCTGTTGAAATGCATCTGCCAGGATTCTCTCTGGTACTTTGCCGGTGTGTTCTCCCTCCCCAGAGCCGAAGCCCATTACTTGCCTAGCTCCTAATTTGCTGGGAGGTGAATTGCCACATCGGGGCTCTTGTCAGCAGAAGCTTTCAGCCCAGGGATGAACTTGTAGCATGTTCTGTTGATGTAGCTCAGCAGATCTATTCAGAGGCACAGACCCTGTCTAGATGAACTGCATAACATCTTTTAATTAGCCTTACGATACCCACTGTCCATTCCTAGTTGCATATATAACTGTGGGAGTGAATAACATTGTGCTTCAGCCCGGCAAAGCCTCTTACTTCCCAGATGACTCCTCTCAGTGCTGTATGCTTCCTTTGAATACGTTCTTCCACAGTGTTTGAAGCAGGATATTTCGTTTCCTTTGCAGCAGTGTTGAGTGAGACTGGTAGTGGTTGTGTTTCAGTCATTTTAAGGCTGTCAAGAGGGCAATATATGAAGTAAAGTCTCCTGGTGTGGCGTGGAGGCTGCCTAAACATGATAGCGTTGAGCGAAGGGAAGAGCCATATTCAGCTCCACATGGAGTCAGTTTGACTGGCAATGACTAGGAACAGGATTAGCAGCGATTGCTGATATCAGTAGTAACTACTTCAATAATATGCATGTCTCTCTTAATTGAACTGTGAGGTATTTAATATATTGCTGCTGTATATAGCAATGACTCTAAAAGGCAGAGAAAAAACTTACCTTTGTACATGAAAAAGAAAGAAAAGATTCATCCACGCTTCTGTACCAGTGACTCCAGCAAGCCTTTGTGATTTCTGTATGTGCCAAAAGCCATGTAAATGCTCTGTAAGCTATCAAAACTTCCAACTACTGGTTCCAGATGTATGCACTGCAGTTCTGCCTGATTGTGGGCAAGTCATTTAACAGTTTTGTGCCCCTGTTAATTTTAATCTGCCTTGCTTAGTGATCCTTGGGATAGAGATTATTGTCTTTTAAGTGCATGCACTTTGCCTTGTAGAAAGTGTTGAGTCTCAGTCAGATTGCTAGATGTTGCCTAAAAGTCTATATATTTTGGGGAAATGCCCACTTGGAGAACAACATAGTGTTGTAGTCTGTTCCAGTCAAACTGATGGAGTATGTTGAGTGCAGTGAAAACACTCCTCCTCATCCTCAGTGCCTGATTTTTATCTCTAAATGTAGCCCATTTTGATCACTGCATCATTGAGCATGCCAAGTGTTGCCTTTGCTGCCTTGGACTTTTTTTACATTAGAGTATCAGAGAGTGTCTTGACTTTTCCTGAAACTCTGCCCTTCTGAGAGATATGTGGCAATTCTGTGGTCTTTTGAATTGTAATGTTAGGTTTGGGAGGAAAGAAAATGTGTTTGTGTTTCAATAGGTTTATTCTATATGTTTATTATTACAGCGTTTTGGGAAGCTTTTGTGCTCAACTGACAATGCAACATCAATTATTGTTATGGAAGAGCCACAAGAGCTGTATTCATTCACATTTGGCTTAGGTACATGTTAGCTTTGCCCAGACCCCCAAACCTGCCAGACCCCAAATGTGGAATGTGATGAGTATGGTAAAGACTGGACTGGTGAGGAGAAAAAAAGCTATTCATGCAGAAAACCTGAAATTTTGCCTGTAGTTAGTATAATAGAATATTGTAATGCGTTTTATTATGCTTTATTTCTGATGTTTTGGCAGTTTTCAGTTTCTTCTGATTTTTCTGCAGTAAAATCCATTTAGTTATTCTGCTTGTCCCTAAAAGGCATATGGTGAAGTCGTGCTGCCTTCTTTTAGTGAGTGGCACGATGGCATGGCTGGCATTTGTATTCTGCTGCATGTGTGTTTCCAGCCCGAATGACTAGGGACCACGTCGGGTGGTCGCTGCTGGGAATGGTCTTCAGAGAGGGGTTCCCAGGACTGGATTTACACTAAATAAACAGAGGCCATGAGGGGAAAACTGCGATTCATTAGGAACCCTGGTTTAGGTTAAAGTGATAAAAATAGCTGCAGGACATCTTAAATTAGTTTACAAACTAGAAAAGTGAAGGAATCCAATCTAGAGTATTTTGTAAATTGTCCACTTTTCTTTTTAGAAAAAGTTTTAAGTTCCCTGCCTTACTCTCATCTGTTCAGTATAACTAGGTATATAACCCAAAGACATAGCCAAAAAGATTCAACTGTCAAAGATTCAGATTCTGTAAACACAGGCTTTTTTAGGCAGTGCTGTCAGTACTACTATGTTTGTCTTCTCTGTTCTGCTAAAACATGTTCCTGGAAGTTTTTGTTTTCTATTCTGGTTTTAGGTAAGAGGCAAGAAATGAAAGTAAAATACCAGAAAACCCTTGCAGTGTTTATATTGCAGATAAACTTACTACATCACTCATGACAATTGCTTTAGTTATTCATGGGAATGTTCCATAATAGACCAGTTAACACGTGTGTTGTATGTTTTATGTAAAGATAACATAATTATTTGACTCCCACACATATGCTCTTACCAGAATGTTACAGACATGAATTTTTCAGTCTTGCACATTGGCAGAGTTACAATGACTCGACTTTCTGCAGATACTCTGTGTTAAAAAGATATGCTTTATGTTTAATTTTGCAGATCCAGAATGCTAATGATGTGCTAATAGCACCACTGGAGAAGTTTCGCAAAGAGCAAATAGGAGCAGCAAAAGTAAGTGGCTGTGGAAACAGTTCTTTTTCATTTCATGTTTATTTGAGTTTATCAGTGTGGTTTGAAGGCTGGACTGAAAACAGGCGTTTGTATTCAAACAAACTTGATGCCATCTTCATTAATGTCAGTAAATTATACTGAATTCTTTGCTTCAGAGAAGGAGATGATTTAGAAATGGAGTTTAAAGACTGATTATATGCATAGGGTACAGCTCTTGCTCCTATTGCACATTCTTACCATCTGGAGTTCTGTTCATCTTCTGATGTCTGCATTTACGTTACGTTGCATCTTGGGTTAACCCAGAACCTCACAGAGGGTTCAAACAGCTGCTATGGGTTCAGTGGCCCTGAAGTGGCTGTTGTATGAAGACCAAAAGAATCAGCGTGCTGTAGGCATACTCTTTCCGTCTCTGCTTTCCCTCTCCGCTTTACACGGCTGATGCAGTGCAGTGATTCATATTGCCAGAGTATTCATCTTCATATTGCCCAGAGATTTTCCCATGATGGAAGTGCTCCAGTTGGTGATTTAAGCCAGTTGTCTGGCGTTAAGTGTTACATCTGTGTTAGAGACACAGTGCAGGTTGTCTATACTAGGATTCAGTAGTCAGCCCAGGAAATCAGATATATTGGGCAAAAAGGTGTTGGAATGAACTGTTAGTCTAGAAGAGCTATTTTCAGTCTGATCCTGGAGTCTTAAGTGGTTATCAGTGACTGCTTTGATCACAATCTCAGAGAGATGCATAAAAGCTGCGGTAGTCAGTTAGAGGTATGGTTAATAACAGTTCTGTCTGTCTACATAAATATGCTAGGTCTGAAGCATTTTGCATCTTGTATTAGCATGCATAAAAATTTCTGGGAAATTTTCCATTTGTAACGTTAAACGGGTACGGAAAAAATCTCTCTTTGATGTTGTAGCTGAGGTTGCGCTTGTGCTGTACTCAAACAACCTCAGAAGAAGAACAGAGCTATTGGAAAGAGACCGAAGGGTTATACTTTTTGTACTGCTATTGTGAGTGTGTAGCAAACAGATGAGACTGCTTCTGCACAGGAACCAAGTAAATGTTTGAGAAGAATTTTTACTGTGAACTTGAGGTCAGATTTCTCTGAAAAGGATGCTCTTTACCCTCTTACTTGATATGTTTTTGTGTACAGCTGCATTCTTCTCTTGTCCCACCCCTATGCTGCTGTGAGATGCAGGGCTGGGAGTTTATTTACCGTGCTGCACAAATCAGAATTTAATCTCAGCACAAAATTATTTTTAGTTTTCAGTAGGTTTTAATTGCATGGTTCAGTTCTTTGTGTTAACGTTTCATTTCATATTCCTGTAGTTTAAGGGATATCATTCTTCTCTGCAGAGAACCCTGTTTGAAAGTCTAACCTGCCGTACTGTCGACTGTCATGGTACATCAGAGAGACAATCCACAGGCGGTTCACAGGGCTCTCTGCAGAATTGTATAAGATACTCATGTCTCCTTTGAATATATCACTCTGTAGATGTCAACACATATTTAATGATCTAACTGAAGATGACTCCTTTGTTTTTTGAAACAGCAAGTATTTAACATTAAAGGCAGGGCACTACAGGACAGGTTGAGTCCTCTCTGCTCGGTATATCACAACAGCTGGTTTCTTTTCCATATCCCTTCCAGATAAAATATGAGCATTTGCCCATCTTACATAATTTGTGGAAACAGTGATTGTTTTGACTTGCCTGTGGCCACACAACAGTGTACTGAATGAGTTCAGGAGAGAGCCTGGTTCGACTGACTCTTATTCCAGTGTCTAATGCACTTTATTATGCAGCGCTATGTGTGTTTGGGGCAGTCCAGGATACTGGCTTGAGACGTTGATACCATATAGAGAGCTCTCCCGGCTCATTGTTTTATAAAATGTCAAATAAACTTGTCTTTTCTTGCACTGCTCGTGGAGTTCAACTGTCAAGCTCAAAAATGAGAGATTCAGACCGCCTGCAAGACCCAGTTTGCAATACAAACATTCGCCTCTGAATTGATTTTTATCAGCGGAAGCAATTACGGTTGGCCTTTAACTAAATGGAATCAACACAAAGAAGTGAGAGATTAATTACATTTAATACTGTTTTTCTAGTAATGACAAAATAGCAACGTGTGATCTAGGAATAATAAGAACAGTATGAAATAGAGGAGAAATTTGGGCTTTCTGAAACTCAGTAAAGTAGAGAACATAGTCAGATTGCTTACCTCCACTTCTGTTCACTGGGCTAAACCCTTAAGCGTTTATGAACTCTTATAAATATGGGATGAGTTGAGCTTGCTAGTTATTTATCTGCAGTTAATGAAGGTTTGCACAGAGATTTGGCTCTTTGAACTCCTCAGGGGTGATCTGAACTGACAGCCAAACAAAAAACATAGATGCTTTCTTGTTGCTTGTATTTCAGCAGC
The DNA here is from genome assembly GCA_020745775.1 of Theristicus caerulescens. Classification (NCBI taxonomy): domain Eukaryota; kingdom Metazoa; phylum Chordata; class Aves; order Pelecaniformes; family Threskiornithidae; genus Theristicus; species Theristicus caerulescens. The sequence goes on along the minus strand of CM036559.1, from coordinate 118,282,863 downwards.
AAGTTTCACAGGGCACTGAGAATGTCACTTTTTATTTGCGGTCTTCTCCGAACATGTCAGCTGTATGGACCATGTATCAACTGTTACTTTTTGCTCTGAAATATCAGGTTTGAGCTGTTTTTTCCACTAGTATTAACTTACAACAGTGTGTAGAATTGTATTCATATCAAACCCAAACTCACTACTGTTTCTCTGTCATCTCTCTCATCCCCCCAAAACCCAAAATATTTCTGTGTATGTGTTCCCCTCCAAAGAGAGGCTGAGATGGTGCAGACTCCATAGGATAGCTGATAATTATGTCATATTATATATTTCTAAAGCTGTGTATTTACAATTAATTTGCATCACAACATCTTATGGACCAGCATTTGAAGAGATTAGGTATAGAAGCACAAGGTTAATTGTATATGCCTTTTGCATTGACAATTTCAGCAAGCGAGAGATGCAAGCATCTGGTCTTTGTGATCAGCCTTACATCGTGAGAGTGTGTTTTATAAGCAGTGGTGAGTGTTGGATTCTCTCTCTTCTAGCTGGACTTTGAAATTATTAGTTTTAGTACCCTGTTAAGCTGTGTTTCCAAATCTTTGGAGGAAAAAAAATTATTAGATAGTTGTGTTACCAATATACATAATAGGAAATTATGTTAGGTACTACTTAACCTTATGAAGTTTAACAAAGACAAGTGTAAGGTCTTGCACCTGGGAAAACATAATCCAGGAGTGCAGCTCAGACTGGGATCCACCTGGCTAAAGAGCAGCTCCGTGCAAAGGGACCTGGGAGTCCTGGTGGACAGGAAGCTCAACATGAGTGAACAGTGCACTGCTGCAGCCAAGAAGGCCAATAGGATGCTGGGTTGCCTCAAAAAGGGCATCACCAGCAGAGAGAAAGAAGTCATTATCCCACTCTACTCAGCGCTTGTCAGGCCACACCTGGAATACTGTGTACAGTTCTGGTCCCCGTTATATAAGAGAGATGTGGACGGGCTGGAGGGGGTCTAGAGAAGGGCCACCAAGATGATCAAGGGTCTGGGAAGCCTGCCGTATGAGGATAGGCTGAGAGAGCTGGGTTTGTTCAGCCTTGAGAAAAGGAGGCTTAGAGGTGATCTCATCACCATGTACCAGTACTTAAAGGGGAGCTACAAAGGAGATGGAGACTCCCTTTTTACAAGGAGTCACCTGGTGAGGACAAGGGGTAACGGGTGCAAGTTACTCCCAGGGAGATTCCGATTGGACACGAGAGGTAAATTTTTCACAATGAGAACAGTCAACCATTGGAATAATCTCCCCAGGGAAGTGGTTGACTCCACTACGCTGAACACGTTTTAAGACTCAGCTGGACATGGTGCTGGGCCATCTCGTCTAGATTGTGCTGGAAAGGTTGGACCAGATGATCCTCGAGGTCCCTTCCAACCTGGTATTCTATGATTCCATGATTCTACTGTCAGATTTTGGTGAGGGGAAGATGATGAGAACGAGTGCTTAAAAGTGCTTACTGGGCTTTTTTCTTTCTTTTCTAAAACACCAGATGAAATTCAGCTGGAGATTAAAGCAAGCAATCCCCCCCACCGCCCAGCCACACACATGCAGAAAAAAACAGAGAAAGTGTTATAAATGAGTAACGGTTTTCACTATGACGATCACCATTTTATTTTAATAATAAGTAACTTAGCAAGATCTTTACTACCATGATGAACTATGTAGGACTATCCTATTGTTGTGTTTAGTATAGAGAATATTCTATTCTTTCTTCAAAACTATATCAAGTTTAGGGAAGAAATATGATGACAGAAATCAAAGAGAATATGGAGGATAAAATACATCCTGTTGATGTTACAAAGCTATATTTCAAATACAAGGACAGCATAAATCCATAGTGCAAAGTTCAAGTGATTTTGGAATGTGACAAGAATAGCATTTAAGACCAGCTCTTCACATGCACTTCAAAAACATGAAGGTACCCAACAAATTTGAGAAACATTCCCCATAAAACATTAGTGTTTGTAATCAAACCAGCAATACACATTTCTACATCACTTACTCTTCTCGATTTATACTACTCGCTCTTCTGTTTTTATTGCACATATTTGAGTTCTTCCTCTTCTGTACACACTCAGTTTAAATAAAGCTGAGTTCTCTCCAGAGACTGCACAAACCCCGCTTTGCATTGGATAGCCTGTTGATTTACTCCATCTGAGTTTAAAAAAATGACCTCTGCAATTATTGTAGAAACGCGAGCAAAAGCCGGGTGAGGTAACTGGGAAAGGATTTCAGGCACGAAGCATTTTGCCTTATTTGGTAAATGTGGTTTGCAAGTCCCCAGCTGGTAACGTTGGTGAGATCATTGTGTGATGTGTTATGTACAATAAGGCCAAACTTTCATGTTTCTTTTTATCCATTGAGTACAGTATTTAGCAATATTTGTTCCAATGTTCGTTGACCTTTAGTACAACTTAGATCAAAGACAACAGAAGCAATTTTGTTTTTAAGACTTAAAAGGAGAGTTTTGTTTCCTCCTTACAATTCCATCTGTTTGTTTCATAAAATTATTTATTTTGGCCGGGAGGATTATTTTTTATTATTATTATCTACTTTCATTCATTCATTCGAAGCTGTGAATTCCTTTCTAGTTGGGAAACAAATCCATGTTCACTGCTGGGATTAATTTTCCTGCATCGATGTTCACATCTATACCCACATGATGTAGGCGTGCAGGAGCTGGCACGCTCTCTCTGGGTTTTATTTGGATTGTCCGAAAGTTGAGGAGCATAAAACAAACAACACCCCACTCCCCCCCCCCCCCCCCCCCCGCATTTTTTAAAGTCTGTCAGAAAGCTGTCAAAGCAGAGTTTTAGGTAGGTATCTAAGATCAGTTAGAAATGACAGGATGCACATTTTATGAACTGGTTTCCTTGGTATCTAATCAAGTTACAGCACTTGTTGTCCTTTAATTGAGAAAAATGAATGACCTTGCTCTAGTAGGTATGGTGGAAGGTGTTTCATTATAAGCAGCTTCTGTTACTCAAGGTTTGGTACTTGTGTCCACTAGTTTTGGGATATCTTAATGTCAGTCTGAACCATAGAGGGGAGGGGGCCAGAGGAAGGAAGGAGAAATGGAGGCCAGGCCAGGATAACTGATGGCCAAATGTTTTGAGTTAAAATGCAACAGTTTCCCAAAATGGTTACTACCAGAGTTACCTGATATCTTTTTTGATAAGATAACGTATTCTGTAGGCAAGAAAATGCAGCGGATCAAACCTATTTCTATTTCAGCAAGGCCTTTAAAGCACTCTACATGACACATTATAATTTGGTTTAGATGGGGGTTAGTATAGGAAACCCGATCTGTCTAAGGAACTGGCTAATGGGGAAAGGGGCAAGGAGCTTTGTTTATGGGAGAGATTGTCTGGTTAGAGAGAAGTTACTAATTAGAAGATCCCAAGGGGCAATTTGAGATCAGTCTGGTTTTTTATTTTCAGTAATGACCAGGTAGAAAAAATGGGTGTTGCTGACACAGCTTGGGGTTGCTGTAGGTTGGGGGTATTGCCAAGATAGAGGAGGAGGACTAAAGGATTGGGAAGAAAGTGTAAGATGAAATGACTGAGCAGGAGGAACTGAGGCTACTCAATGGTCGTGACACAGCTGCAAACCAAAAAATCTGCTGTACCGATAAAAAGCTCAAGTGGCAATATCTTTAGGTATTATAGGCTTTAGGGATCTATCTCTGGTAGATAGAGAAGTACAAATTTTCTTTAGTTTTGCTTTTACTTACATAAATCCTCGAGTTTTGGATTAAGTTTGTGAACTGTTTTCACAGTTGTAAATTGCATTTATTACTACGTTTAATTCCAAGGTGTTGGTCCTAGATAATTTTTATCTGAGAAATAATTCCAAATATGTTGTCTAATCTGATATCTTAGTTCTTGTATCTGTCAATACTAGTTTAACTGAGAAATTAGGAGGCTAAGCTTAAAATAATACTGATTTTATAATGGTAAATTTTGTTTGTGACAGTTGTAAGAAAAGTTGAAAATTTGAAAACTTCTTCAGATGAAATATTGTTAAAAATGTTTGCTATTTCATCTTGATTTTTGCTGTTTCCCTCTGGATTTCAGTGTCTGTATATAGAGTCTTCTGTGAATTGACCCAGATCCTAAAATTTGGAGTAGCTGGATCGTTGCTGTATCTGCTGCAGCTGTCTACTTTTCCCTTTGTAATTTGCATTTAAGGAAAATGTATAGTATAAAAATTATTTTAAAAATAGATCAAATGTATTTTCACTTTAAAATATAGCTCTTAAAATAAATTTATGGAAATAGGAAACTGTGAAAGACCTGCATCAATTTGGTTATCTCTCTTAAAATTATTTTTTTAAAAATATAAAATAATTGTGGTGCTACGGTATGACTAGCCACTGCTTCTTCTACACTTCCGTATGTGAAATATTTGGGAAGTTTCAAAAATAGTGGTGAAGAGCCCAGCGTGCGCACATTTCATCTTTTCAGGCAGTCTTATTTTCTTCTGTGGAAAGCCAAACCATTAAGCTGGGAGATATCATTGGCTGAGCACCTGGACCCAGAGGTTTTTTGAAGTGACTAATCTACTTGGGACAGCTCTTGTCATTCTGCAAATGCAGCAAAATTATTTTCTCATTGCAGTTTACTTCAATAACTGTTTCGTTCAAAGTTGAGAAACTTTTAGGAAGTTAACAGAAAAGAAAGAGAACAATCCTAAAAGCTTGTTTCACTTCTAGTATATTCCTTTAAAAAACAAGAGCAAAAACTCAAATCCGATTACTAAAAGATTATGGACACAGTGATTAAATCTGTTGGTTCAATCCATTAACTGCAGGTGTTTATTAGTAAACCAGTTAATATTATGTACAAAGTCTGTTTTAATAAATTCTGTTAAATGCATTCTTTCCGTTAAACATTAGTATGATTAACTGGCTGATGGGGTAAAACCAGTTTCTGAAGCTGTATTTTTTCTGTACTTTAATAAAATTCTAATTTGCATCCAAAAGAAAAAGGTATAAATTAGGGGTAAATAAATTAGTCCTGTATAGTAAACAGGAAATGTAATTTACTGTGTTGTGCCATAACACTTAAGAATTAAGGCTTAGAATAAATGTGTTAATCGTTGGAATCGCTTAAGTGAGTATGCAGTGTATTTTTTTGGCGAAAAGAACCATTTATTTTTAAAAAATCTACAGTTAGTAAAACAAAAAAATAAAAACATAGGTAGCAAATATCAGCCCTTCTACTGGAAAACAACAAAAGAACATAAAAATGCAAGAAAACATGCACATTTTCTAATTAATTTAAGGCTTTTTTTCTTGCTGATTTAAATCAGCCCACTGCAATCTGTGTCACAGGAAGGATTCAGGACCCCACACAGCTGCTAGAATCCTGCTGGGCTCCTGAGCTGCGATTAAAAGTATGAGCAAGGACATTCACCTCCAAACTTAATTTCCATTTCACAGGGGAACTGAACTTCTTATTGAGTGCTTCAAGGCACAGAGGATTTGGCAAATATTCTCAATTTAAAAAAAAAAAAAAGCTTGTCTCAGGATACGGTAGCTCTACTCATCTATTATGTCCTTCTAGCCTTGCTCTCAGCTGCAGTGTGGAGAGGATTACGTTCCACACCTGACAAACAGGTCTCAAGGTTGTTGATGAGACTCTTCAAGAACCTCAAGGAGGATTTAAGAGAAATATAGGAAGGGGCCAATTGCCTGTGGCACAGAGCAGGACCGGACTTGGAGGAAGCAGAGTTTAGTAATCGAGACCTTGTGCAGGGACCAGGTCTTCATTCAGCTACTCCCTCAGCTACTCAAAAGCACCTACTCCCCTGCCCCACCATGCTCAAAATAAGACTCCACCCCGAATTTTGGCATCCTTTCTCAAACCAAATTCATCATGTTTTCAGAAAGGCAGCTGCATTCTCTTACCCTACAGGGATTACTTCAGAGTTGTGCTCATGGATGTTGCATGGTGCCACAGCTGTACCAAACACTTAAATCGTGAGGCTTTTTACATGGATATAAATTAATCTCTTAATCTTATTCTGTTACCTGTTGGGGTTTTCTTCAGCAATCTTGGGGAAAATGAAGACCTCTTTCTCCATTACTTCCCTTTCTTCTGTGGTGTATTTAAGATAACAGCATAAAAATAGATCTACTATGTTTGGATGTTGAGTCTATGGGTCCTTATTCCACAACTATGGGGGAGGTGCATTTTCCATTCTAAATAGCAAATCCTTTGATTGGGACACTTGGCTGTATCGCCATAGGTTTCCCTTTGTCTAATATCTTGTTCTGTCTATGCAGCAGGTTCTGCAGGCGCCTGGCATACACAAACTTGCACTCTCTTACCATTGTAGTAATTTTACATTTCACAAAGTGAGCATAAAATATCTCTATTCCAAAGTGTAGTGGATGATATTAGCTGGGAAGCATTACTTCTATACTGTAACAAAAGATGGGCAACATTACTTGAAACATTAATGTGTCTTTGTATAGATAAAGGAGCACCAAGAACTCCATCTTTCCGCCAGATGAACCAGCTTCATTATTTCAGGATCTTTCAAGCTACAGTAGCCACCACAGAACCATTTGTTCTTGCGGAGCTTGCCAAGAAGGGGTGTCTTGATGGTTGTTTTGATGAGAAGATCATCCTTCCCTAAGAAGTAAACTGAGAGCACTGGTTGAGCTTAACAACGCCACTGGGGAGGCATGACTCTTCACCCCGAAGTGATAGTTTGTGTTCCTTTATCAGTGTTGTAAGAGGGACTCTGAAAATAGATGCTTTCAAAACAAAACAAAATCACTTCTGACATTAACCCCGGACTGTTTCCTCTTTTTTTTTTTTCCTATCTGTAAACAGCACAGCTTCCAGTTGTGTATTAATCTAAAAACTTTCTCATAACACGCCTCAAGTTCTTCCTCAGATCAGTGTTGCGGTCCCGTTGCGATGATGTGGAAGGTGGCGTGGGACCATGAGCTGTGCTGAACGTGCAGCTGGCACACTGAAATCGGGGATGTTGGCTGACTAGTTGGCATAGATGGGAGAGAAATTCCCAAAGAATGTTTTTTAAAAAGAAATTACTACTTAAGAAAGAGATATTTTTATCTTCTGCTTTTAAAATAAAGCAGTGAGTATGTGATGTTATAAACGAGTCTGCCAGAATTGCTATATTTGAATGACATTATATTCTTTGCAGTGCTTTTGCATTTTCTTTGCTTTAAGTGCACAGAGGAAAAGGTAGTTGCTAACTGTGCAGACGAAATGGCCTCTTCATACACGTTTTAGTTTACTGGCATACCGGGACATTATTGAAATACACTTCATTTGTGAGGGAATCTAGCATAGGAAAGGAGGCATGGAGAACCTGAAGCGGCAGTGTGCCTCCATGGGGAGGAAAGCAAGCCAGTGCTGATGGGAGGAACGGGGGCAAGGAGAGCAGCAACATCAGGCGTGGGATGCCAGCAAGGCAGCTGCTTGGGGAATGGGGTGATGGCCACGTAGGGAGACGGAGGAACGGACAAAGAGAAGCAGCAATGGCAGGAAGGGGGCAGTGGTGGAGACCAAGGGAAGTTGTTGGCTAGTGTAATACAGTTTTAAAAACTGGATGTTCTTTTTATAGTTGACAAGTTGTTCACTGCTCTGACTGTTACAATGAAAGCAAGCCTTACTGTCCAGTGCAAAGATCATGCTACAAAATCTGTTGTGCCTGTAGTAGCCCTGCACTGTGCTTATACTCTGCATAGCTGGATACTGTATCTTTAGCATTTCTGTGCACTTATGTTAGTAACTATAGAGCCAAGCCTATCTTCTCTGTCCTTAGTATGAGAACTAGAGAATCAAGAAAAACAAACCTTTCTTCATTGTTGGTGCAGCATTGGATAACAGGCTGGTATGACTGCTGAACTTGAAAGGCCAACTTCTAGGTGTCTAAACATGGGTGAAGCTGAGAGATTTGTCCCTGCTTAGTCCAGGTGCTGACATGGAAGATTAGGCAAAAACTGGAGCTGCCTGTTCCCCATGATTAAGGCCAGTTCACTTCAGTATTATCCATTGTAAATGCTGCTTTCTTCTGTCCATGCAGTCCACGTGTGGCACTGTTTGCATCGAAGGGTCACCCACAACCCACCAGGCCTACGCAATATTGTTATGTTTGTCTTTTCCTGCAAACCTTCTTCTCTTTCTGTTTGCCTCACTTTCCATCTGAACTGAACTGAGTTTGGTGCACATGGAAATGAAGCAGAAATGATAAAAGGCATTGATTTTTTTTTTTTTTTTTTTAATGAACTTTAGGAAGCTCTGTAAGCTTGTATTGGAACTAGATAATGAGAAAAAAAAAATACTACTACTACTTTCTACCCATGTAGAGAAGGTCTCCTCTCTGGTCTGATTTTGTAAGCGTTAATGTTAACAGGTTTCCATGGATAGTGTTGCCAGCTCAGCGACTTCAGTGTTTTGAATATTCTGAATCACAACATATGTTATTGCTGATTGCCTGCTATTTTTGAAGAGTAGCATGCCCTAAATCTGAGTTGGCTTCTTTCCTTTTATCATGTAAGTGATGACTTAGGATTGGGTTGTATCTTTGTTGTCATTTACTTTCTACTCAGCATTTATAGCAATACTGATTTCTAACAAATATCTGCATTGCTTATGGCATGAGCAGTTTATTCCATACAACTTTTGAAGTATACACATTTAATTCAAGCTTCTTTTTGAATTCTTAAACAGCATGGGTAACTTTCTTTTTTAAATCATTTAAGGTCACAAGCTTTTGTACAGGAACAGGAGACAATAAAACATTTTCAACTCTAGAAAACTATCCTTAAACCTGCTTCAGAGAAGAGTTTAAAAAGTCAGTTTCTGCTGTTCTAGGGAACTTCTTCATATTATTTAAGGAGTAACATGCTAATAATCTAAGTAAGATATTCCAGAAAAAATAGTTCATATTTAGTAGACAGTAAAAACAATAAAACTAGATTACGTGTGTAGACTTACCAGTCCTGCTGTTTGGGCAGGGATTTAACAGATTCCCAGACATCTAGCAGCTACTCCTGGAATCGGCAAATGCCAAATAAACTCGAGACAACTCTGCAGCTGAATAACAGGGAGTCTAATGTGTCCTGCTTTGCGACCTGCCAGTATTGGCAGGTTTGCATGTCTCTTCACAGGAGTGCTGGGAACTTTTAATATTTCTTTCCATTTCAAGAGAGAATTTTTTGGAGAGAAACAGATGACATCCTACAAACACATTTGTTCATTTAATAGTAACTGCTTCTTAATTTGAACAGAATTTTAGATCTCATAGAAATAGTGAAACTTTTCTAGTTTGTGTTTTGGTTTTTTTTTTTGTCTCCACTGGTAAGTACCTTCTGTCTGCACACATCTGATCAAATTAAATAGGGAAATATTAGGAAATGGCTGTAGGATTCTCTTCTTCCAGGAAACACTTTTGAAAGTACCTGGTATTTGGATCTGTCAAGGCATTACAGAGGGAAAAGAAAATTTTCTTCATAAGTTTATGAACCTGAAAGTAAATTATCTCTTGCAGGGCTATTCAGTATTTTACACAGATGTGAACTCCATCCTAAACTTAAATTAGTTTTGGGTTGTTTAAAGTATGTTTTTAGTTTTATGCATAACTTACCTGATTTTAATTGAGGTTATTTTTTAAACTGTCAGTTTTTAATATCTGTCTTCATAGCTTTAATGCTCCTAAACACACTTGTATTCCGGGTTTATTGCCTTGTTATACTTCATAGTTGCAATATGTGCTTTTTATTATAATTATTTGTGTCTTACACCATATTCTTTTCTGGATATTCATGGTTTGCATATGGTTGATCTTTTTTAGAAAAGAATTGATTTAAAGATTTATAGTTGTTAGGAAATTTAATTTTATACATGATGCATTCAGCTTCAATTTGGAAGTGTTTTCACTAGCAGTTATGAGTAACATAAGTCATAATTTATGACTATATTAACCCTATTTTATATTGAGCAGCAATCATTTTTTTATAAAGTACGATATAACTTTGTTCCACTTCATATTATTTGCTAACAATACATAAATGTTGCCCTTTAACCTCCTAGCTTTCTCACAGATTTGGAGAAACTCTACAGCCTCACAATACATTAAATTCTGATTGGGATGAGGAGGAGGAGGAGGGAAGGAGTTTTATGTCCCCTTTTGGAAAATCTCTTTTGGCCTTATCTTGAACTGTGAGCATTCACATAACAAATCAAAATCTCTACCAAAAAGAAATCCCCCCATCCAGACATCTATCAAAATGCAGTCTGTGGTCTCAGATGCCTACGATAATTTCAATTTCATTAAAATCAAACAAAAACCACCCTCCCCAACCCACCAACCACCTCCATGAGAATTCTAAGCAAAACCTCAGGATCTGAGCTCAAATTATCCTTTCCAAGACTAAGTTTAGTTTAGTTTATTTCGTAGTCTATGGTTCTACTTTTCTTTGTCCTACTACTTAGTAAGACATGATCCCCCAAATTTACAACTCCAAACAGAATTCCAATAACTTTGCAGAAATAAATGTTGAATTTTTGTTTGGAAGGTAAAGAAAAAGCTGGCGTTGAAAAATATATTTGAAGTCTAAAATTCCAGCAATGAATCATCTCCAGTATGGTTTTATATTGATGTTTTTGCAGTTGTTGTCAGAGAGAAAGAAAGGGGATGTGCCTGTATTGATCTCAGCTGAGTTCACCATCGCCTTCAGTTTCTTCCACTGGCAAATGTGTCTGACTTGATCTATAGTCGAGTCCTACTGTTGCATTTCTGTGCCAGTTTCTACAGTTTCTGCATCTCAGCTTGAGCTGGTGAGAAAAATATGTACTAATTTTGGGTAGGGAAAAAAAAGAAATCATCACAGCCATGTTTCACAATGTTCACTTGTTTCCTAATTAAGTGAGGCATTCTCATTGAAATTTTTTCTCCAAATAGTTTCTTTGCAATGTTTTCTGTTTTCATTTCCTTTCTTGATCCTTTTAAAATCACCTCTTACAAAACATGTTTATTTTATGGTTGCGCAAGGATGTTGTTGAAAATGAATGTGAACTAAAAGCACAGGTTTTTCTTGTTTTAAAGATGTTAAAGTTTAAATATGACTTCTGGGACAAACAAAGAGTTAAAATATTTTATTTAGGGACAGATGTAAGATTTAGCTAAGATACGCTAATGGACAAGTATAGCACCAAAAGTCATTAGAACTAGAAAAAATTGAAAGAAATGGGAAGGATGGCAAAGGCTCTTTAAAAATAAAGAGGAATAATTTATATAATAATTCTGAAGATACATATAACAATTTTGATATAAAATACGGACACAAAGTAGTGGCAAACTTAGACCATTAAAAAGAAAAATCTTATTTCTTGATGTTCCCACTAGAAAAGAGAAGTCAGCTTCAAAATATAATTCTTTCTGCTTTACATTGAAAAATACAACTTGTGGTTAAAATTTGTAGGAATCATGCCGGTGATTCATTGCATGCATATGATTAGTTACAGCATGGAATCAAAATCTTTCTGAACAGGAAAAAAATTACCTGGCTCAATTGAGTCACCTTTTTAATAATTGATGTCTGATCTTTTCACAGCCATAGATTCCTGTGAAACAAGAGGGATAGGAGAACATCTTTAAGTTAAACTTCTAACTGGCACATCTATAATTAGTGGTATCTTGAGCAAAATTTATTTCTGAAAAGATAATTTTCTCTTTTTGGAGATTGTCTAATCAGTTTTGAAATAAAACTATAGAGGAAAACTAAGCACAGAGAACAAAACCAGGAATTAAACCTGGATCCAGTATTACGTGACTTGACTGTCAAGAGGGTACTGGAAGTTAGTAAGACTCCATTACATGCTGGAAGCTGAGCATTTGGTTAAGGGCTTTCCTAATGGAGTTGTTAGAAATTTGAGCCATTTAAAACTGTAAATATTTTTGAACTGATTTAAGGCTTAGTGACCTGACGCACCTAAGAATGGTTAAACAACTATAGAGAGACATTTACAGTGCTTAGAGTCTGCAGAACTTGATCTATACAAAAGGCATTGATGACTTATACATCAGTGTAGAATAGGTCAAGTATTACTATTTTGTAATTTGACTTTTTCTGTTGCACCCTCTTAATTATCTCTCATGGTTTTTTATATGTTCTAGCTGATATTTTGACAGAAGTGATTGATAAGCTTCCAGGGCAAAGAGGAAGGATGAGGATTACTTGCAGAAACGATGTGCAAGGAGGAAAGGTAGCTGGAGGCTGAAGGGAGTAAGAGACACAGTACAGAGGTCAGGAATAGCATCTTCCTAATGGCCATGTACCTTATGCTTTGTGTCATGGCTGGTGCCGTCTGTTCTGGTAACAGTACAGCACGAGCTTTCTTATCCAGCCGCATCTCTTTTCTCCCTGGGGTTTGATGCAATGTGGAATCTAGAATCTAGCCTCTGTCTCCTAAGCTTTGAGGAGATAGTTTTGCATGGAAACTTTCTTTATAAACCTTCTGGCTTGTGGAAAAGCAGGATTCTTGGTCTCATGGGCACAGATTGCTGGGACCAGGATTCATATGATTAATTTGGGCAGCAGCTGTGTATAAGAGAGTGTTTTGAGGGTTGCAGAAGGAAAGACTAAAGCTGGAATGAGATAAGTCTGTGACTCCACTTAGGATGCGCCTGTGTGCTATGAGTCACCAGCTGAGTGTGCGAGGTGAGAGTTATCTTGGCATAAACTGAAGTGTTTCTTCTCTTCCAGAAAATGAATCACCTACTTCTGAGTGTATCTTTTTTTTTTTGTTAATTTTTATGAAGTAAACAGTTTTCAGAGGCTTCAGTACATTCAAATATGTGGTTTTTACTGGCATAGCAGAGGACATTTCAATAGAAGGGAACTCACTCACCTGTTGGGGCCGGGTTTTTTTAGACTTTTCCCAGAAACACGTCTGAGTGATCAGTACAGTGCCAGAAACACTGTCCTGCTGGCCCTGCACCCTTATTCCCAGAAGTATCACCAAATAAAGACACTAATGTGCTCAAAACTGCTAAGTGATCTTTATTTTCAGTCTTCTGTTTATTCTCCTCACTTTGTCCACTTCCAGCTTTGGAGGGAGAAATTTTGTTGTATTAAAATCTGGGAAAAAAGGAAGAAGTTAATAGGATGTGCTGTCCCTGGAAACACTGTGCTCGGACTAGAAGTTGTCCTGGTATCAAGGAAGCCCCAAATTGTTAGTTTTCTCTTTAACTGGTGTAAAAACTGAAGGTAATGGTTGAGCAGATCACTGTTAAAGCAGAGAGTTACAGTCTGGGAGGGGGCTGGTAGTGCTAGCGGAAGACCAAGAGAGTCTTCAAATTCTGCATGTCCTCATGGATGGTGCCACGGAGATCTTAGTGAAGCTTCATGTGAGATGCAAGATGCCTCACACGACAATTCGTTTATCTGAATTTCTTTTGTCTTGTTCCTGGCAGAGTTGTATCTGTTTAGATGTGATCATTTACTTTTTGTGTTTTCCTTTTTACATATAAAGAGAATAGATAATGTGATATGTAATTCACAGGTTTTCTTGTAGATGTTAGCACAAAATATAAGCAGCTGGATTTGGTGCACTGGGAATGGCATTAAATGTGTGAATGGATTCTTCTTGGCATTGACATGCATTTGACACACTGTATGATAGAACAGGAGCTATTTCAGATGGCCAAGTCCCATTTTCACACCTTTCTCTTTGACTCTGACCAAGCAGCTTAGACTTCAGACTCTTTTCCAGCTCTTGTTAGTAAAGGTTGTGTTAATACATTAATGTGAGCTCAAGTGCCTGACCAGACTTAGGATTATCCATTACTCAGCTTGATTCTGAGTTCACGAGGCAACATGAATACCTAGTACTCATATCATAAATCTATCAGGGAAGGAATTGGTGCTGACCCAGCTGGGCTGAGTGATTCCCAGATGACATGGGTAATCCTGCAGGAGCTTTGCCCATGGCTCCATGTCTCATTCCTTCGGTCTGGCCTCTGAGGCAGCAAAGGCAAGTACGACATCAAGCCCAGGTGAGCAGCAAGTGTCATCTGCACTCAGGCCTCATTGTCAAAGGCCATGGCAAGTTACCTTCTGAAGTAGATGGTCTCTTGGACAGGGTATCCACCACTGAACTCCAGCAGCTTGTGACCAAAGGCTTCAATATTGTGATTAGGCAGACTCCTGTCCCAACCTTCAGTGACATGGGAAAAAAAGAAAAAAAAAATAAAAAAATGTAATTCTCTTCACATTTTTCATTTCATCAGTTGAGTTTGCCCTTGACTTGGGAATTTCCTCAAGATGGTAACTTTGCCACCTGTGTCACTTGGATTTTAAAATAATCCGGTTAATTTTTTAGTCCAGCACCTTAACATCATTGTCTCAGAAGATAACACAGTATGCAACTAACTGAACCTTTTATTCAAAAGATAGGTATCTGTGGTGTATGATCAATTGAACTTGATTTCTGTTTGTGACCGAAGGAGATGTTGAGATACTCCAGTTGCTCTTGCTTAATCATAAAGACCTGGCACTTGAATATTCCCCAGGAAAATGGGGCCTGTGGAACCAACCTGTGATTTCAGTGCCACAGAAGTAGTTTTCTTGGCTAATCAGTCATTTGGCAAGTCCTACCTTCTGCCTTCTTTCTTTCTTTTAAGAATGTGTTTGGGAAAGATGTTGGAAGATAATTTGTATTCTGCCTTTTCCCTTGCTAGGCAAGATACAAGCTTTTCTTTCTTCTTTTTTCCTTTTTCTTTTTGCCTTTTTTCCTCATGCCTGCATAACTACAATTAAATAAAGAATGGCATTGGGAATTTTTCTGTATTGTTAATTAATATTTTGTTGGGTCAAGTGCCTTCTTTCCCCTATGATGTGTTTTGAAGATATTTCTATTGTGAGGTAATGAGAACATTAAATTGTGCATATTTTTCATACTAAATATATTTGAACTTTTTGCAGGATGGAAAGTAAACGATGTGTTTTATAATCTAGTATGATTACCGTTGTGAACTTTAGTCACTGAAGCTAATCAGTAAGTGGTTTGCTGTTACAGCTAGTTGATAAGTTTTCATTCATGGCATTAAATTCTTCCTTCTGTTTCTTATTTCTCTGACTGACCTGACTTTCCCATGATATGACAAAGAAAAATAGGGTGGTGCTACAATGCAGGCTAGGTATTTGTTTTGTGTATAACAATTTCTATGGAGAAAGGGGTCAGGAAAAGAATTGCTACAGTTCTGAAGATGACCTGATGTTACTGCGTTACATCCAGTAATTAGTTTTCCACCATTAATAGCTTTTGCACATGTGTAAGTAGGACCTGTCATCTTGAGCTTTCTTTGTTTTCTCAAAATATTCAACTTGTTAGTCATTAGGAAGAATCATTAGGACTTACCTAAGATTGTAAAAGTCACTAGCAGAGGGTTGCTCTTAATTAGAGGATATATAATTTTATAATTAAAAATTATGTATTTATCATTAGTAATACTCTGATGGGATATTTACTTTAATCCTTTCTCCTGTTTCTTGAAATTTGGCACTTCTTGAAAGTTGGAAAAGCTTTTGAGAAAGCTTTTTCTTAAATTTCAGAATATCTGATTTAAAAAATCTTGAAGTATAAATTGTAATTTAATTACAGAAAATAAGATGTTTCTTAATTTACTCATAGCAGTAGCTTTCTTTTGTATTATCATGTATATAATGTAATCTTACAGTAGAAATGTGAAGATTGTCTGCACATGATGGGAAAAAGAGGAGTGGGAAAGGAAAAAGGCAGGATAACTCTTTTAAATGAGACAAGCTTAACTATTCAGACACATGAAAACATTATTGGAAACAGACTTTTGGACCAATTTCCTTTTGCAACCACATATGTGTTTTTCCATCATCCTCATATTTTAAGAGGGTGGGTGGAAAATAAGCATATATTAGTCTTAAATACAAAGAATAGGCCTATATCATCATGGAATTTGTTATACTCACCTACCTCTTCCATGATTCTTCTATTCAGCAAAGACAATGTGACAGATAGGTACATTTGTAAAACTTGGGGAAGATTATTTTGCATTAAATGTCTGCTTAGCAAGATACCACCTACATAAAGCCTCATGTATATTTATTGTGGGAAACTATGCGAGTCTGTTTTACAGGTTTATTATTTATGGGAAAAATCCTGCTTAATATTGCATTTAATAATTGAATCAGTCCTCCTACTATCTTCACGCCCAATTCAGAATTAAACCCTAAAAACATCGGAATGAACAAAAATGGCTTTATAACCAGACATATTTTGGTGCCTATTCTTTCTTTTCATTTAAGTTAGCTGTGATATTCAGTCAAATAATTTACTTGGCATTGTTTTGTTTTTCAGGATGGGAAGAAGAAGTTTGACAAGGAAAGTGAGAAATATTATTCCATCCTAGAGAAGCACTTAAATTTATCAGCAAAGAAGAAAGAATCTCATTTGCAAGATGTAAGCACTGAACACAGTCTTACCCAGTCTCACATTTGCATAGAGATCATGATAACAAACTGGTTCTCTTCAAGACCTGCTGTATTTTGTTAATGTGAAATTGTGGTGATTTCTTGTAGTCACGCTTGTTGTGAATATAAATTATTGAGTGGGATTAATATGACCCTAATAAGAGTTAAATATTTTAACAAGACAATGTTCTACATGTCCAACTTTGTGTACTTCAAGTACAGCTGATGTTTATTGGTTGCAACAACAGAATTATATTACTACAATAAAAATGTGACTTTTATAAGGTATATGTGGAATATTTGAAAGTCAATTAATTGGGTTTTTTTACTATTTAATTTAGTGCTTGATGAAATTATGCTTCTCTTTCACATAAATTTTAATCTGGGGGACTGAAATGAGATAACTTTAATGATGCTATTTTATGCTTCTTTTTTCCTCTTTTTCACCTTATTCTGAGATTGCAGCATCATCTCCTGAAATTGTATCCACAACTTCAGCTTTGAAGAGTCTGTATGGCTAATTCTTTCCTGTCAAAAAAAACCCAAACCATAAAGACGTCTAGTTTAACAGGAAGATGCCAGGGCTTTTCAGTATGCTGGTAAAAATAATTATGATTTGTCTTTGAGGCAAATTACAGTAAAACCAGCAATTTGATATCAATAACACTTTGGGATTTGTGCCAAAAGTAGTTAAAAATTATTTTGATGGGATTACTGTTGTCACAGTGACTCTTAAATCATGGGGATTAGTTTGCTGATGGAGTTCTCACAGAAGATGTGACCATCACTCAGTCACAAATTGCAGGGGTTTTATTCATGTTTACCAATAATGCTATAATTTGAATTAAATGAGGCTTAGCAATTCAAAATCTGTAATAATGTTTATACTCCTGAATTGCCATAGCTGTCTATATAATAATCAGTCTTGATAATATATTGGTTATGTAGGATTGGTTAATTGTTCTACTTGTATGTCAAAGTTTTATATGTACAGGTTTCATTTTTCTAAATATCCTGTGTGTTGATGAAGAAGCAGTTCTGTTAGAGGCTAAGCACCAGCTGAGAAAAAAAAAAAAATTCTTACCAAAATGTGGAACAGTGAACTTAAGCAGCACTTTACTCCAGAATATAAATAAAATAAAATATTTTACTCTTGAGACGTGAGAATAATTGCAGTCTAAAAACAGTAACTGAAGTGAAAAGTAACAACTGTGAATCTAATAAACTGTGGTAAAATAACAATGGGTTTGGCTTAAGTATATAAACTAATGGAAAACCAGAGTAAATTTTTCCACTGTGTCCTTAAGTGTCATCTCTGGATTTAAAAATCTTGTAACTGAGGCTAAGTTTTTTGCTTTTCTGGATGCCCCGCTTGTAAAGCATATAGGGCATAACTTGTCATTTCTGTCTTCCCCAGTTTTGCGCAGCTGTAAGTGTGCTGAATCAGCAACATAGACCCACCATAAGTAGAAGGTACAATAGCAAATCAGCACCAGAAATATTAACCAGGGAGACTTTTGGCCTGTATCTGTATCGTAAATCAAAGGAGACCGAGCACCAATTCCTGGCCTGAAATCCAAGTAATAGCTGTTGACTCCCATCCAGAGTGGTTTGGGTGAGCCCCATTTATAGCCCATATGCTCAGGAAGAGTTCGCTGGAGCAGCCCACAGCAGAGCCAGGGCACGAGCAAAGAACAGACCGGTGCTGGCAGCTGGGGCTTTAGTGCTCAATGCAAGTGAAGGGAAGTCCTGCCTCAAGCCAACATCATGCATTTAGTGAGATGGGAATACCATTTTTTGACTGCTACTGTCACACTGAAAAATACTTCTTGTTTTTTAACCCACCGTTTATTTGAATTGTTGAGATTTCTTGGTACCTCATCACACTATGTGGGTTAAAGAGTACTGGGATGAGCACAGAGTAGTTCTCGTACTGTATTGGGCTATTTTACATATCTCACTTGAGTGCAATTGAAAGCACCTTAATTAGGCATCTAAAGTTTGATGGTCTGAACATATTCTATAGAGAGTGGTTTGCATATATTCATCTAATTGAAATGTGTTGGATATTTTAAGAGCCTGCAAGACTGCTTATGCAGTTTACATAGATGATCAGACTTTTTTTCCTTTATCATCAAAGAGAAGCTTCATAATACTGTCTTTTCACTGCCTACGGATGTCCACAGTGGAGCAGAAAACAGTCAGAATTGAGTGATGTGAAAAAGTTAATAAACTCCGGATTCTGTTTCTCAGAATCAGGCATCAATATAGAGCAAAGGCTTCAGTCTCCAAGCTTATGTGAAGTTCTGCTATACATCTTAGTGATATCCTATATCAATGAAAATATTACTCACTATAACTAGGTATCATACAAGTAGAGACTCAAAATCATATCCATCAAATCTTTTTATTTTTTACATGCAATTTGAAGTCATAGAAAAACATGTGAAAATCCTTTCAGCTTTTGAAATTTTAAAATCACTTTCAAAGTAGTTCTTAGATATCTGAATCCTTGGTGTTCACACAAATTCATAAGCTTCTACAGAAGATACATTTTGGAAATTATGGTTTAGTCCATGTGCATTAGTGGTGATTATGGCCTTAATTTAGGAACCCATCCATATTTGAGATGGCACTTGGTTGTCATAAGTATCATTACAACTACAAACTGCTTAAATGCTGTTCAGAATAGAGATGGATTTAATTAGGTGTTTAAATGCTTTTTCTGAGTCAAAGCCTGAAAGAGCTCATTTCTAAAACTAGATTCTATTATTTGCTTACAATTAAATGCGAGAGCTGAGGTCTGTCTCAAGTGCTTATTGACTGCACTTCTGTGAGCGAGGGCTTGCTGGATCACGTCCCAGAGTGGTGGCACCTGGGTCTGTTCAGCTATGTAGCATTGCCTTTGCGATATATTTTTTGTGAAATAAAACTATTAACACAGAGTATCAAAGAAAACAGTATCTGAATGCACTATATGAATGGCACATGGCAGAGTTAATTCAGTGGTAAAGCACTCGATTACTGGAATTTTGAGTGCTTGATTTCTGCTTCATAATATTAGTTTTTGTACTTAATTTCCTGATTAGTTCTTTTATAGGCATGGGAAGGAAATGCTAGTACTGAATCATTTGAAACATATCATTGAAGCCCATGCTTTGAAGTAGTGCTAGAACGCTGCGCTAGGGAAGTGGATCAATATTGTTAAGAGCCTGTACAGCCAAATCACGATAGTAGCATGTCCTTAACTAAAGAAGCGATGTTAATTATATATGGTGCTATTGATGACCGAGTCCTGCCTGAAGGAAAACACTGACCTTTTGCATTTGTACTGTTAAAAGTACTAAATCTCTTCTATGATGTGTGTGCTGTGTTAATGTTTGCTATCAAGCTAAGGCAACATCTAGCTTTTCCCATTTTCCCATATTTGTTAGTTTTAATGCCAGAATTGAACTAGAGAATATACAGAAGTATACTGCTATATTTTAACTGGCATACATCAAAAACAGCTGAACTGGTTTTACTCATTTTGCTGATACTTGATAAAATTTTTTTTGACCTAAGACCAAAACCTAACTAATGCAGCCTAGAAGGGATTTGCTTGAGAAAATTATTTGTTAAGAAGAAGGATGAACTAAAATGGAATCTGCGTCTCTTCTTTAGGCATTATCCACATACTACGCTGTTTGTCTGTTAGGTCCCTCTCCCATGGCTTGTTTAAATTGAGGATAAAAGCCTATTACTCTTTATCAGCTGATAAGAGTTAATTCTTTAGTTGTTTAGGCAGAAGACTGTTTTGGTACTGGATCTTCATGTTGGGTGGTATTATTCAGGCACTTCTGACAAGTAATGCCTTGTAGTTCTTGCATTTGAAAATTAAAACATGAAAAATAATTGATTTATGAGATTAAGGACTTAAATATGTTTATATTCCAAGAGCATGTGACTCATACTATGAAATATAAGTTGCAAGATGTCATTGTTAAAGAAAGTCTATTTAAGAAAGAAAATACCTTCTTGGGAAGGTATTTGAAGCTGAGAAATAGATATATTTCAGTGCATGTGATACTCAAACATTTCAATAGAAATATTAATCTTTTTGTTTCTCATTAATTCCTGTCCTACTCTATTCTATTTCTTTTTCTAAACTTGCCATATGTCAGGGACACAATTCCTGCTGCCACCTTTCTTTGTTTCCCTCCAGTCTCTCCTAAAAACTAGAATATTAAAGTGCAAAAAGGAAGAGGAAATCAAAATGGCGTGGGGAAAAGACATGAGGCTGAAATGTGTAATGTTAGCATCTTAAACTTGCGTTTAGCTATTTTAAGTAGGTATTCTGATTTTCAGGAAGAAAAGTGAACCCCATGAAGCTTGTAAAGTAATCATATGGAAGATCTGTTTGTTAGTGACAAAATTTGTTTTTAAAGCAATCATGAGAGTAAATTAATGTTGTCTGTATTTAATTTTGTCTTTTAGGCAGATACACAGATTGACAGAGAACATCAAAACTTTTATGAAGCATCATTAGAATATGTTTTTAAAATTCAAGAAGTACAAGAGAAAAAGAAATTTGAATTTGTTGAACCTGTAAGTTTTATGTTTTATTTTCTTTAGAATACATGCATTTAAGTCTGAAAATTGAATTTAAAATATCTGGGTTTTGCTCCCTTTTTAAATGGTGATCGCAGGTTGTTTGTGTATACACAGACATTAAGATCTTGGCTTGGGCACTTTCCATGTTTGTTAAAGGTTTATGTAAGAGTATCATATCTACTGTGAAGTGAAATGGCTGATGACTGGGAGTGCGCATAACATTTTAATGGGAGAACATGTAATGTTGTGTCTGTGCAACACATAATGGATGTTTCCTAATACCATGGTTTCATGGATGAAATTTTGAGCCAGTTTTTGGATTTGAACATTCCATGTAGGCAGTGTATGCATGTGTTTTTCAGTTATACATGAAATAAAGTGAAAAATCAGTTTTTCTGTAGGATAGGTAAGTTTATTTTTTTTGTTGGTGGAGTCGTTTGTCTTTAGTTTACTTTGCACATAAAAGAGAGCATATGTTGACATGCCATAAGAGAGGATGATAAAGTTGTGTTTCAAAGTCCGTATTTAGATCTGAGATTTTCTCCTGGACTGTGTTTCTACCCCCCACCCCTAACTATCTTCTGGGTCAGTCAGTACCAAAAGATATGATGTGCTGGCATATTTCTGTGGCATATGAGTAGTATTACTACTGTTTATGTCATGCAGGACTAGCTTGCCAATTGCCTTATTTAGTTAGTATCTGTAGCCCTTGACAGAGAACTTCCATTGTCATCTGTCCCTTCCCATTAAGCATACTGAGTATAGCAGAGCATCCGTTGTGAAGGAGGAACATAAGAAGTATAACTTTTTCTCTCTCTCCACACCATCTTCCAGCTTCCTTGTAACTAACCGAAGCAGCACTCTTGACTGTGAAACAGGTTGAATTACATCTCTAACACCCAGTGTCACCAAGAAGAGCTGCTCAGATGCCTCCTTTCCATGAGATGAAAATGTATTGTGTAGTGAATGTTTGACATTGATGCAAACTAATGAACCTGGATTCAGCAAGCAGTACTTACAGAAATCCTATCTTTATGGCATACAGCTGCCAAATCTTAGAGAGTAAAACTTTGCTCGGATTCCTAAATAGGGACATTTTTCTACCTGTCACAGATTAATCCAGAGTGTCTCTCTCTGTCTGCTTCTACAAAACTCTCACATCCTGGAAAAATCTAGCAGCCTTGACCTAGCTCTGACCCTGGTATAGGAGACTTTATGCTCCTTTAAAGTAATAGAAACTTTCTGTATTGAGAAGGCTTTGTACATCGGGAAATATTACTGTGCAATTGCATATAGTTAAAATAGGGCATCTTTCATCCTATGTGCTAGACAGAGAGGAAAAATAAATTTGATTTTGTATATTTTAGCTGGAGATACTGAGCTTTATCCTTTTGACCAGGCGCTGTCCCCACACTCTCAGCCATCACAGCAGCAGCTATGAATAACCAAAATGAAAGAGCAATTTATCACAATTCATCAGTGCTGATACTGAGCAAGCAAGCAGAGGAGGTTACTGGTAAACTCAGTCTTGTGGACCTGGGTATTTTTGTCACCAGGTGTACACATCCAGTAGCTAAAATTTAGTTCTGAGTGGATCAGTTGCCATCCTGTGTCAGATCAGTAGGCATTTTAGCCTGGTATGCTGTTTGTTGCACACAGATACGGGAAGTACTCCGGTGAGTGGGTAATGATAAGCCTTGCAGGCAGTGTCTTCTGGCTCCAGGTGGGAAGTTTTTATAATCAATCTGAGTATAAATGGAGCTTAAATTATAACATAAGTTATAAAGTTTTGAACCTTCAAAATTCTGAATTTCTTTATTTCTAGTCTGTTGCATACAACATGCTGGAATAAAAGCATTTACTAAAACCCATAAGGCAAAGTACACCAAGTAAATTATCATACACATCAGCAATACCATGAGACAAAGAAAAATAAAAAAGTCTTCAAACTAAGCTTCTAAAAATGCATAGTTTATGTAAGTGATGTTGGAAGTATGAGCATGTGCTCCTAGATGCAAGCAGATAAGGACAAAGCCTAACGCTTTGAAATAACATCAAAAGAATTGCCATATTATTCATTTTCCTCTGTGTGCTCTATGGATGTTCAGATGCTAGAAGGTGCCTGGTGGTGTGTCTATATAGACATTTCTCCTCAGGAGCCCTGCTAGCACTGGCCTTCCAGTGCACGTGCTGCTTGTGTCTCTGATTTATCAGCTCAGCGTCACATCTCCATATAATTCTCAGTCTGACGTGTTACTAATAGACTCTTTGAAGGAGAGTTTAACAAAATAAAAGAAAGGCTGTTAGTGTAGTGAAGGAGGAAATTGTGATGCCCATCTGGAAGAAGGATAAGTTCATGACATGGGACTAGAACGTGAAAAGCAAATGATCTGCTGGAACGCCTTCCAAGATCTTCAGTTTGTCTATGCCAAAAGTTAAGGACAATCTGGGAACCAGAGTGGGAGAAGTAGCCTAGCAAAAATTGCCAGGTGGGTTACGCCTGGGACAGTAGAAGTTGGTAAGAGTGGAGAATGTTCCTTCCTGGAGGAGAGTGGGGAGAGATTTTAAGGTACAAAATCTTAATGACTCATACTCTGAATAGAAGATTATAATATTTAGAGTAGACTTTTGCAACTGCTCCTGAGGCCCTGGATTTCTCTGCTGTTCTCTGCATCTTGTCTCAAGGAGTCGCTAATGTCTACTGGAGTGTGAGTAACTGACAGCTGCCTGTTTGTGATCCTCCTAGATCTTGATTTTTTCCAAGGGAGAAAAAAAAAAAAACTAAAGCTTTTCATAAAGATCATGAATTTAAACTTTTTCTCAAGGACAAGTTAGTGTTAAAATTTACTTTACAGCAAGTCGAACAACAAAACAAAGTAAGTGACAATAATCTTTGCTCCTAGCTTTGCCCTTGTGGGCCCAGAGAAGGTAGTCCAAACCAACGCAGCTTTCTGAGAACGTTACAGTTGTTAGGAGAAATACAAACTCCTTCCTAGAGCTCCACTTTGTCCCTCAGCAGTGCCAGGACTTCCTTCCTTGGCCTGTAGGAATCAGGGCACAGAGCTCATAAGCAGTAAACTATCTGAAGTGTGAGGGTGGTCCGTTAAATGTCATGAAAGCCCAGAAGTGTTTATTTAAAGAAAAAAAAAAAACACCCAACCAACAAACCCTGCCTGTAATTGCATGCAGTTCCATAAGACTTCACTGTGGACGTTAAACTCAATTTCCTCTTCCTTGGATTTTTTACATTAACTACATTCACTTTAATCTGATGGATAAGTACCTTCTGGTGCTATCTACTTATAAATAAAATGAAACCAGGGAGACAGGGACTTCTGGCTGATGTGCTGCAGGCCAAAGGTTAAATTCCTCCCCTATCCGAAACCTAAGTACAGTCTTCTTCCTGTGAGAATGAAATGACCAGGCAGTCTTGAGGTCACCAGCTCTACATAAAAATAAATAAAGTCTCAAGAAGTAGTTGGATTTTGTTTCAGGTTCTGTGTTGAAATCCTCGCGGCGCTGTGGTAGTGAGTAGCATTGTATTACAGAGTTCAGACCTCACTTTCTATTGATGTGATTAGATACTCAGGTTGAGGTAACTATAAAGCACTTGTTGAAATGAGAAATTATTGATATGAACACATCAGGCATTGTATGTGATGTTTGGTGAAACAAATCATCTCTTTACATGTGAAGACCACCTCAAAATACATTCTGACAATCTTTTTTGAAAGAAAAAAAAGGCTATTTTTCTTTTCTTTATTATTTAATAGAAATCTCTTTGAAATTAGGAGCCTGCCTTTAGCAGCAGTGCCACTTGTAACACCAGCAACAAGAAAACCCCACTGTGAGCATAAGCCTAGGGCAAAACTGCTTGGCTTTTAGATCTCCTCCATGCAATGCTAAGGCTGTACCTGTCCTGATGGAAGTGGTTATGAAGATGCCTTAACAGCACAGGCCCATTGGGTACAGGGCGTTTTCTGATCCCTGTTCTTCCACCACTAGTGACACGTACATAGAAGCAAATACTGTCCTCAATGTCAGTTGTTTAAACACAGAACTTGAATAAGCTGGTCTAGGACTTGCATAAAATAAGCATATTTTTACTTTTCTTTTATTCCTCTTTTTCTAAGTGCTCAGAGAGTATTGGACCAAGAAAACCTCGAGGCCAGATCCTCTGCAATGCACAACTGCCAGAATACCTGAGCAGTGCTTTAACTAAAAGCATTCAGAGTTTTCTCAGGGTTTTTTTGCTGCTGTTCTTTTGCTTTCTGATAAATTCAGCTTTGCTGCCATCTTGTGTTAAATATTTTCCACCTCAGTATTTCTCCATGTACTCCGTAAAAGCGTTTTGTGTGGTAGAAAATGGTTTTCTTTAAGTATTGAAGCTGAAATTTAAATGGTTTATAGTGCATTCTCTGGAAATGCTCTTTAAACTGATCTTTAAAATTCAGGCATAAGCTGACATACTGAAACTTTCTCCCACTTGTTCCTTTATTGTAATTTTGGTGTGCTCTAACATTCTGCTCTGGCTGCAGTTTCGCTGAAAGCT
Organism: Theristicus caerulescens; assembly: GCA_020745775.1. Classification (NCBI taxonomy): domain Eukaryota; kingdom Metazoa; phylum Chordata; class Aves; order Pelecaniformes; family Threskiornithidae; genus Theristicus; species Theristicus caerulescens. The sequence goes on along the minus strand of CM036559.1, from coordinate 118,257,188 downwards.
CATATTGCTCCTGCAGTGCTGCTTTAGCAGAAAGGGGTGGGTTTAGCAGGAGGCTCCTACTTACAGGTTAAGTTAATCCACATCCTTTTGACTGAAACAAGTCAGAGTAAGTGCAGGAGTAGTTGTGCTGCTGTATCTGAAGGAGCTGTAGCTGGCGACACGGATGAGTAACTGGATCTAGACTGTGGGTGGGGCTTTGCACAGCTGGAGCCAGAGCAGAGCCGTGGCTATAATTTACTTACTTTATACTTTATCCATAAAAGATGAAGATTAGTTTTCTTTCTTTTCTTCTCTTTTATGTAATTCTTTCTAGAATTACATTATAAACCTTAAAATTATAGAATTCTTTCTATCCGTTTACATAGTTGGAGATTTTAAGATAAATTGTTGTATTTGGACCTTCCTCAGAACCATTCGAATAACCTAACAGACTTGCAGGGCCAGGTCCTTAGCTGAGATAATGATTTAAGCCAGGCAGATGAGCATGTAAAGCTGAGACAATTTACACAAGCTGTGGAGCCCTTCACTTGCCTATGTTGCCTTCATAGTTTGGTGGTGGGATGTGGTTCAGGAAATCACACCCATTGCAGAGGCCCCACAAAAAGTGGCTTTTATGCCCAAGGATCTTCTCAGTTCTTCGGGCTCCATGACCGACTTACTGGGCAGGCATGGGCTTTCACCACCTCTGCCTAAGGCCAGGATTTCATCTGATCCTGCAATGCCAGTAAAAACCAAGGGGCAAGTTCTTCTCCCAGCCATGCCTTCACACTTCTATTTGTGCCAGCACTGATGGTCTGTAAACCTCAAACTGCTTTAACTTACTAATGCAGCAAAACAGCAGGCTTCCCGAGGCAGAGATGCTCACTGAAGGGCTCAGTGATGCCAGAGCTGGCACAAGGATGTGCGGGATGCGTGACAAAGCTGAGCGGGGAAAGGGCGGAAGAAAAGGGGAGAGCAAGACTTCAGTCTGGTAGCAGCAAATCATCATGTTAGCTCCTCTGCCCAGAGAGCTGTGTCTTTGATCTCTCATCTGTCAAGCTGTGGAAGTTTGCACTTGTGATGCCAGAATGGATGAGGCTTTAAAATTGTAAAATATTATTTTAGCTATTCCCCTGAAATACATGTGTTACCTTAGTACAGCAGTGTCTTAGTGAGCAATAGGGAAGAGGGAGGCAGAACAATTTAACTACATTTCTTCAAGTAGGGCTGAGTGTAAATTTAAAGAAAATATAAACACAGTAAAAGCTATATTTGTAAGTTGTTTCATTTACAATAATCTATGGTACTGGTAACAAAGAAAAGTGCATTAAATATGAATGATGGCATTTTTGTTGCCTGAGTCTAAGCTACTTCAACAGTCGGTGGAGAGAGATAAATGTTTCCATTGGATCATTCATCCCATCCTGAAAGAGAAGTCTGAAAAAGGAGAAAGAATTATGCTCTTGAATACCTGTGTTTTTTTACTGAGTTAGGAGGCAGCCTGGACAGCCAGTTACTTAGCCTAGATGATTAGCTTTTCAATGGCTGTAAGGTACTGAGATAAATCTGTCCTGTTGTTATAGCTTTTGTTATTGTACATCCAAGTTAATATTTCTTTTTTTGTTTGTTTGTTTTCTTTACTTGGTTGTATGTAAGCTAAATTATATATACAAAGAAAACAGTCCGTAATAAAAATTTAAATGCTTGTTAGTTAATAGCAGGTAAGAAGACATACGGCAATGCCAAAACATTTTTTAAATTTAGAACAGAAAAGTTAGAAGGCCTTTAAAACTAAGAGGTGGTAAGAATGCATGAATTCAACAGCTAAAATAAGCATTCAGAAAGTCTAGTTGCACTTTTTACTACTTAAACATTATTTTAAAGCAAACTTTAAAAAGAATTTTCAACTGGATACGTACTGACTTCAACTGTTCTGTTGGAGTCAGTCACAGACATACCAAATAGAGTTTGCATTTTGTTCAGAGCAGGAAGAAATAGTCTGGATTTCTTGTGTTGTATTAAGCTGTCCAAAACATACTTTCAAGAGTCTCATTTGTAGAAAATAGGTCATAGCCCAAGCAATTACTATGAAGAAAGTGAAAAAATATTTTGAAGAAAAAAACCTTGAACTCTGAAAGTATGAACTTGGAAAATGCACACCATCAAAAGCTCCAGCTGAAATACTGGATAAAATGACTAGGACAGTGAATTAAATTATTATGGAAATGACAACTCCATGACGCAAAAGCCTGTTTAACACCTCTCTTAAGGTCTAACCATGGATTCCTTGCTCAGCAAAGCTTTGCTATCGCGAGTAATGAAAGCTTAGAGTGTTCCAGGAGCTAAGACACAGAATATTTTTTGCTGGTGGTTTGCCGTACTTTGCTGCTGAAAACTAATAGAAAATCAGCTGTTCTTATTTTTTGCTTTTTTCTATTCACCTGAATAGAAAAAGTGTGTAGCAGTTGCTAAGAACTGCTTTTTCCACTGTCGCAGGCAATACCTATTCGTTATAAGTTAGCGTATGTTCTGTTATATTTGTGTTATATAGCATTAAGAGCGCATGTTAAAAATATATAATGCTTCTCAATTTTACCTTTTCAGCTCTTGGCCTTTCTTCAAGGATTATTTACATTTTACCATGAAGGATATGAACTGGCTCAGGAGTTTGCACCATACAAGCAGCAGCTGCAGTTCAATTTGCAGAATGTAAGGATGATTTGTATTTACACCATTTTGTTTGGAAATGTAATTTCAGGATATTAAAGTAGACTTGTAGCACTTTATTGGAACTCTAAATCTTGCAATGTTTTAGTAAGCTGAAATCAAATTATTATATGAATAGGCAAGAGTTATTTTTGGTAAGTTAATGTGATGAAGATTCCTGTCAACAAATAACTTTGGAAAAATTAATCTTCAGGTAGTCCATTTGTGATATCCAGGTCAAAATTTTGGGAGCGAGAACCAGCAAAGCAGGACAGCAGCCAAGTTTTGATTAGAAAACACAGTAGTCCAGATAGGTTTAAACATGTGTAAATGCTTTCTTGAGAGTGAGGCCTGTCTTCTGAAGTAAGGGGATGTCCAAAAAATGCTCCAACTGGTATAGAATGATGCAGTTTGTTTCTTTAAGATTACAGATTGCCACAAAAAGCTTGTCCTGCTGTCTGCTAGCTTCCCACTCTATATAAATCATACTTGGGAAACCATGCTCTGGCTGTTCTCTGGATTGATTTTGTCCGCATCAGAGAACTGGTGGGGCCTTCCTCCATGGTGAGCAGCAGTCACGAGCGTTAAGTTCCACTGGAAGGAAGGATCTGTTATTTGGGTAGAGAGTTACTCTCAGCTGAGCAGATGGATCTTTTGCTGTAGGTTGGTCTGAACTTGGTAGTAAGAGCCATACAAGATGAACTGTGCCTAAAAATTCCATAGCTTTCAGAAATAACAAAAATGCATTTAATCAACATACTTTCCTGCTCATCGTAACTGCTGTATACAAGTGTATATTTATTTCACTGTGTAACTCAGATGTTACACTTCCAAGGATGTAAAAGTAAGTAGATAGAAAACATCTTTACACCTGATTTGCATTAGAACCACTATCACTTGCTTTTAAGGCAAAAAATGAAGTTCAACCTGGTAATATTGGGCCAACCCTACATTTTTCATGACAAGTAGGTTCAAAGTACAGAACAAATTAAAAAAAAGTGAAGGAATTGTATCATTCTATCCTTTACTCCAAATGCTGTATTTTTCGGGTGACTTCATTTCTTTTCCATTTTATTCTTTCAAGAAAAGATACTCACTCAACAGAAATTTTTATAGCTCCACTAGAATCAAAGAAGCTACAACAGTTTAGAAGATCCGACATCAGCTTTTGTGGATAGTGCCTTGGCCACTGAACTTAGGGAATATGAAACAGATCTGGAAGTACAAGAGCACTTTACTGTGCTCAACTGCTATTCCCTGTGGGTTACTGGAAAATAAAACAGTGACATTTTCCCTGTAGCATCTTGCTATTAGAGGCATATGCTGGCTCAAAGTTGGAAGACGACATTGCCTTAGCACTGTTAATGTAGATCTGCATTCTTAGGAGTACTGCACTCTTCCAGGTTTTGCTGCAATTAAACATGTGCAGCACACCTCCGTAGCCCCTTCCCTTTTTATGTCTGTTGTTCATATGTAGGTATAGATCCCATTTAAAACACTGCTTGGGGAAATAAGGCAAAACCTTCTAGATGATTAACCTTTTCCTTTTGGATCAAAATGCAAATGTTCTTTGTCTGTAGAGCATCTCAGCTCCTTGTCCTTTGAAGTTGTGTATTTGCTGCTTTTGGTTTGCTACTAAGACTCTCTCAGATAAAGGCACAAGGGGTCAGTGTTGTTGCACAGCACAGTTTCGGTGAAAGGGTGAAAAATGTGGTTCAGTCCAGAGATGTATTTACTTTAATATGGCAAGTTCTGAGAGGAGCGTGAGCCCACAGCACAGACCAAAACTGGCATAGTAAGTCAGAATACGTATCTTCTATGCTTATATCTATAGAAACAGAATTATTAAAGGATTTTTTCAATTTCAATGTTAATTAAGAAATAGGTAATCTCTTCTTAAATAGTATATAAGTACAACTTGAAGTTGTAAATAGACTACAGAGGTAGAGGGAGATGTAAAGTTAGGCAGAAGGAACAATGTATTATGATATTAGTTTTTATTATATATATACATCAGAGAAACATATACATGAAGATACAGTGGGATACAGTACCTCATTCACTGCTGTTACACAGAAGTTTGAATTCTGGCTCCAGATCTAGATCCACAGCTTCCATTTGCCAGCTGGACTACCTACTGACTTGTCACTCAGAGCATCACCCAACCTCAGATTGAAGTGAAAGATGTAGAGAAAGACAAACTGAGGACAGTGTTCAGGGAAAATTGTGTTCAGCCTGTCTGTTGTAGCTGTCAAAAGTACTCCTCTCCGTTACATTGTGTGTTAATGGAGAATAGTTGATCTGAACTGCTGTTTCTGTTCTTAAAATTGTCCTGCAGGTTAGAGCAGGAGCAGTAACAGCCGTAGGAGTAGCAGAGTAGTGGCAGGTCACCATGTCCTAACATGATCTGTTGTCACTTTCACTGTTTCAGCTGGCCAGCAGCATACTTTGTATGTCCATTTGGCTTTGTTTTCTATAATGTGGTTCAAAGTCCTGGCTGCTTAAAAGTAGTACTTAAAAACTTAATAGACAGAGATAAGCTCTCAAAATGGGGACATTCTTCCCTTCAATGGCATGTCCCTCTTGAAGGTCTCAAAATGACCTCTGTTAAGTTTGATCTGAACTAATACTTCACCCTAAGGGTATCATCTGAAAAGTTCAGAGAAGAATTTTACCTCCTCTAATAATAATGTTTATCTTCAAGAAGAAGATTTAACGTGTATTATGATACTACTGTGCAACTCCATGAATGGCCCACAAAGGGGGCAAGTATTCACCGGTCTATGAAGTCCTGAGAGTGTCTTTCTGACTAGTCAGGATTAGAGTCCATAAGATGTCTATGCAGAAACATTACAAAAATCTTTGTTCTTTTCTATCTTAATCTATCTGTAGGAACAAAGTGTTCAACATCTGGTATATTAGTTGCAAGCTATCAAACCTTTGGCACCTCATAATAATTCTCCTCAACTATACCATGCTATGTGTGTGGAGGGAAACCCCAGCCTCACTGAATTCAATAGGAAAAAAATGTCCATTTACATGCATATAGATATTAGCAAATATGAATAACCCACCTTTGTACCGAGTTCTTTGCTTGGCCAGATGCCTGGTTACGCATGCAATATTTAGGACAGACAGACAAAGCCCTTCCATGCTTTTGGCACTGTTCTGCCACTTGTGACCTGCTTCTTACCCAGCATATTTATGTTATACTTAACTGTGATGTTTGCATAGTCCTATCAAAAAATGTTCATGACAGTGCCTGTAACCAGACTATTGTGGGTGTCAGCAGCTGCGGACTGCAGATACGGATACACAGTACCTTTGTCTCTTCCTCGTGTGGAGAGTGCAGCTGTCCAGAGACATTAGCCTGGCATTAACCCAAACTCCTGTTTTCTGCGCTGTACTTCAAGTGGTTCAGTGGGACTTAGTACTTCAGGTTTGGGGCTATGGTGTCAGCGGCTTCTAGTTTAGCCTGGCTTCTGTCCATGTATCCTAGAGTACACAGAAAGAAAGCCCACGTCTGTCTGCAAAATACTGTGTAAGCATACCTAAATATACGAAATGACCTCGTTTTTTGAGGTTAGTGACCTGCAGAAAGAGGAATGTTACTATTCTCAACTGTGTTTCCTCTACACTTGTGTGCTTAAGTTGAATTCTTCATTACTATGTTATTCATAGGTTTCTAGAGCGATGAAGAGTAGTATTCTGTATTGCCTTTTTTTTTTTCCTTTTAAGTCTCTGGCAAATGCTTCTGTTGGTCTCTGATACAGTCTCCTTGGCATTATTAGTAATTAGTTCTTCATTGTTTTTTAGTACTTGCATGAGATAATGTGGGGCTTTGTTTGTTTCTTTTTCCGGGTATTAGACCCGGAATAACTTTGAAAGCACGAGGCAGGAAGTGGAGAGACTCATGCAGAGAATGAAGTCAGCCAACCAGGATTACAGACCACCAAGTCAATGGACAATGGAAGGCTATCTCTATGTGCAGGAGAAACGTGAGTAAAACAGATGTACCTTTTAATTTGATTTGAAAGGCACAGCAGCAAATGCAAGGACAAGAAAATGTTAGCAGGACAACACAACAGTTCTGTGTTTGAATGTCTGCAGACTTCTGCTATGGTTGCATTCCAAATGATTGAGAGGTTCAAAAGAAGAATAAGTGTTTAACTTTTCAAAAAGCACTCAGAGTAGCTACGGTCAGATGAAATGGTGATCAAAACACTTGTAAGCAACTCAACTTCTGCCCCCTGGGTCCTTGTGGGTAGGTCCCTGCTATTGGCCACCCCAGTGGCTGACTGGTAGCATGCTGTGTTCTGGCTGGCTGCCCTACTCCTTGCTGCAGAAGCTGCAAGCTCCCAGCACTCTGCTTTGGCTCTGCCTGCCAAACCTTGCTGTCTCTTGTACTTTCTCTGCTTGAACAGGGCCCATAGTTCACCCAGCAGGAGCAACTTCCACCTTGTACCAGGGATCTCCACTGACCCAGCTACCTTCAGAGTAAATGAACTTGTACATAATGGAAAATAAAGGTGTAAGAAGAAGAAAAGTCGTCTAAATACAGTGTGTCAGATTCAATATAGCTGCAAATCTATACCTATGTTTTATCTACTTCATGTGACCTCAGAATGAAGTGATGAACTAAATGAAGGAATAGAACTAAAGTTGTCATAAGTGTCTGAAGCTACGTGGAAGAGCCTAGCAATACATCATGTTATGAATGAAAACAGAACCAGGAAATATGTGAAAAGTCAAATGAGAGAGTTCAAAACTATACGTCACCTGAATTATCAGCTGCACCTGTTTTACACTCTAACCAGTATAGAAAACCAAGCCAAGCTAGCTGCGGGATCATGCAAAACCCTCAGTAAAATAGTTTTCATTGCATGGAGTACTCAGATTTATATATTTATTTATTCATTTTTTTATTTACTGTGGAATCAGCCTGACACTAGCAAAGTGTTTTGAGATAGTGTGTACAAGCTTGTGCAAGTTTGACGTGCATGCAAAAATTGTTAAATACAACTTTACACCTGATTTCTCAATCTAAAAATACATAGAAGGCATCTGGATATAGAATTCCCATGTCAGACTTGACCCCACTCAACCTCAGTTTTGAGGGTATCTTCTTCACTGCTCCCCTTTTATATGATAACTCAAGAGACTACATGGAGTTATAGATAATCAGTTTTCCAAATAACATCATGAAATTAATCTTTATTCCATATGTGAGCTAAAAGAAAGAAACCTCAATGCTTATCATAGTTAACTTCAGCCACTTTTGCCCTCAGTAGCACTGAAAGTTTTAAGAAGACCCTCTATGTTTCAATTGTGTAATAATGATAAAAGAAACCTGTGTTAAGTGGAAATTACACTGAGCCCTGTTAATGGGGGCGGGAGAAAAGGAGTGAAGCATTGGGCACATGCTGTGCTTCATTAAATAGTGAGAGGCCAACTTGACATCCTCTTACTGAAAAGAAATTTGTTCATTAGTTTATTCTGGAGTGAGTAACAGGGTCCGTAATATCTGTGTCAGTGGGGAAGGTACTCGTTGTATATTTCCTTGTCATGCAGGTTTACTTCCCTACAACCGTCATCCCATATGCTCCTGTCAAATTATCAGCAACTGGGTTAAATGTTTGCTATTCTTGAGAGTAAATCCTGTATATATTTAGTACTGATATGCATGGTGGTAAATATGGGGTTTTTTTGAAAAAAAAATGTCAGTAGGCCATAAATTGTTTTCATTCAGATGAACGGTCATGAGTAATAGCCTTAAAGTTGCAATGTAGGTGTATGGCTACAATTTTTTAATGAAAAGCTTCTAAACTCATCTAAAACGGCTTTGAGAGTGCTCATCCTTCTTATATATGCTAAAAAGAGTTAATGAAATGGCATCAGAGGAAAAATTGATTTAGAATAATTATAGATTTTGTTTTGCTAAGTGAAAATAAGTTAAAATATAGGAACAGAACAGCTAACTTCTGCGGTTGGGTAACGAGTTCACTTTTCAGTTCGTGACATGACTTTCCTGCAAAATGCAGGCAATGGAAGAACTTTCTCCGAGTCGGAGTAACAGACTGTGTAAATTTCCGCATCTGCGTTTCTGTATTGCCAGATATCCAACTTACCTGACTGATGCAACCTCTCGTATATCCACCACCTTTGTGGAAGGCTACGTTTAGAAGGCAAAGCCATTGTATCTATAGCAAAATTATTAGGTTTGTTTTTAACACCTTCCATTTTTATTTAACTGTTTACTTTTTAAAAAAAAAACCCAAACATAAAACCCTTAAAATACTTTTTTTTTTAACTCAGAGCTCTTTCATTGTAAAAAGATTTAAAAGGTCCAGATATACTGTACTTCAAAAAAATTAATATCATATTTTCCCATGATTAACTCCCATTGAAATGAATTGGAAAATCACATGTGGGTTGGAATTATCATCTTGTCCTTTCCTATTCTGAATTTGCACAGTAGTTACAATACTGCATATATGTATTTTGCTTTGGCACCTACGTTTGTGATGGCTCTGCAGGGAGGGGCCATGTTTGAATGCCAGGCTCTGAAGCATAATTCTGTCCAAGAGGAAAGAAATGCTTTTCCTTCTTGGTACCTCTTCACACGTAGCCATTGTGTTTGGTGTCTGCAGCTGAGTACCCAGAAGCTGTGTTAATGCTAGTAAAATAAACAGGGCTGTACTCTGCCACTGAGACCAGCTTGCACAGAATATCCCACCTTCTATGCTAAATTTCCTATCCTCAAAAGTCAAGAAGTTTTTTCCAAGTTACCTATTGACTATGTGTTATCTAGTCACTGTGAGTGCTGCCAGCACTGTTTATTAACCCATGCAGTTATAGCCATAATGTTCTGGCCCAAGGGGGAGCAGTCACACTGCAAAACCCTGAATTATCCTGTCCTGTGCAGTGCACAACCTCTCCAGATGTATCTGCAGGAATCTGGGAGCTTGTCTTTTTCTCTGTGCTACAGTAAACATATATTTTTCCAGAAAATTGTGGAAGATCTTAGCTGTACTTCTGGGATGTGGAGAGAATTATGGAAATGGTGGGAGGATTTACTCCACGTCCTCACAGCAAAGAACACATTATAAATACCTGTATCTAAGCTAGGTTAGCAGCCAAAGTTTACAATACCATTGAGCTTAAGCTCAGGAGGGTTTTGTGTTTAGATTCACTAAAGGTTCACAGCAATACCTGAGCAAAGCTCTGGGTAATCCAGGAGTGAAAACGTCTTCTGCATCAGAGATCCTATACTTTGCAGTAGGACTAAGAAGTCGTGTGGTGAGACCTCTCCAGGATAAGGCATACATCCACTTACTTGGGGATCGCTGTAGATTTCATGTGTGGCTATCTAAATTGAAGACTATTGAATCCCTAAGTACATTGTAGTTTGGTATTGTGAGTGTGTGCAATTGTCAGTTTGTGGACACGGTCAGTTGTGCACCACTCTTACAAGCACCTGTTCCCCAACAGGACCCCTTCCAAGGCATGAAAGGCCCATGTTTCCTGCTGAAGACACCACCTCTGCCACCCAGCATTTTGTCCCTCATCTCTAAAGCACTGTTTTACAGTGCACTCTTTCCTTCCTTTCTTTTCCTATAATGAAATCACCCTCCAGTGTTCAACTATGTAAGATTAAATCTATGTCTGAGCCAATGCCATTTTACCCACTCCCTTAACGTAACAGGTAGAATAATAGAATTCCTATGATGCTACCAAAAGCATTTGTTATTTTTGGCAAGAACTCTGAAAGTAAAGAGAAATGCATTCTGACTCCATGACTTCATCCAGTTTTCAGGATCTAATACCAGACTTCAAGGTTTCCCTCAGAGAAAGGATGTAATATTGCATCCTAGTGTTTCACTTAGGTTGATAAAATCTTCAACTGTATTTCCTAGGCAGAAAAATCATCAGGATCTTGCCTGTCTCCTACCTGTCTACCCTAGTAAAATGCTGTTACCCATCCAGTTACCAAAGAACAGTCTGCTGGAACTTCGTTGGGCAACCTCATGAAGTTTCAGTATTTGAAAATTATACCTGAGCAACATGTTCAAATTAAAAAATTATGGGAGTTTTTGATTTTGTAGGCTACATGTGGATGCTGTTATGTTTCATTTCTCTATCTAACTCCAACTAAAATAGTGATAAAATGCCAAAATAATTATTTTTAATACTATCTCTCTTTAATCTAGGACCTCTTGGATTTACATGGGTAAAACATTACTGCACTTACGATAAAGGAACAAAAACATTTACAATGAGTATAGCTGAAACAAAATCTGGTGGAAAAGTGGTGAGTTGCATGGACATGAACGCATACATGAACTGTATATTCCATCTTTTATATTAAGCATTCAGGAACTGTTAAAAGAAAAAAAATGTGAACAAAGCATAAGGCTGTTTTCATACATGAAGCAGTGCGTGTCTTACATAGCATAGATAAATATTTAGATAAAAATATTTCTTTTAAAAAATGTATACAAACCACGTATTAAATAACTTCTCTAATGTGGCGGCTCCAAATGCATAGGAAATCAGTCAGATTTGCACAGAATCATAGAATGGATGAGGTTTGGAAGGGAGATCATCTAGTTAATCTCAATTCAGGGTCGACCAGAGCTGGTTAGCAAGGCCTGTGTCCAGTCAGGTTTTAGATATCTCCAAGGATGGAGACCCTGCAACCTCTGTGGGCAACCTGTTTCAGCATTTGACCACCGTGAAAAAGCTTTTTCTTAAGTTCAAATGGAATTACCTGTATTTCAGTTTGTGCCCATTGCCTCTTGCCCTTTCACTGGGAACCACTGAGAAGAATCTGACTCAGTCTTCTTTATTCCTTCCCATCAGATATTTATAGATAAATCACTGATATGATCCCCTTCTCCAGGTTGAACAGTCCCAGTTCTCACAGCCTCTCCTCATATGACAGATGCTCCAAGTCATTAATCACCTTGGTGGCCCTTTGCTGGACTTGCTCCAGTACATCCCTGTCTCTCTCATACTGAGGAACCCAGCATTGGACCCAGCACTCCAGATGTGTCTCAGCAGTGCTGAGCAGAGGGGAAGGATCACCTCCCTTGACCTGCTGGCAGTGCTCTGCCTGATGCAGCCCAGGAGGCTGGTGGCCTTCCTTGCTGCAAGGGCACATTGCTGGCTCACGGTCAACTTGTTGCCCACCGGGACCTGCAGGTCCTTTTCTGCCAAGCTGTTTTCCATCCTGTCAGCCCCAGTCTGTTCTGGTGCCTGGGGTTATTCCTATTCATGCTAAACAGTGCTAGCCCCAGTATTGAACCCTTGAGCATACCACTAGTGACTGGCTGCAGCTGGACTTCTGCTGTTAGCTCAGCAGTTCAGCCAGTTTTCAGTCCACCTCACCATCTGCTTATCTAGCCTGTACTTCACCAGTTTGTTTTTGAGGATATAGTAGGAAACTGTAGTAGGGTTTAGTGTTGAAAGCCTGGCTAAAGTTGAGATAAGCAATATTCTTTGTTAATCCATCATCCACTGACCCATCCATCACATTGTAGAGGGCTATCAGGTTGGTCCTGCATGATTTCCCCCTCATTAAATCCATGCTGACTACTTCCAGTCCCCTTTCTGTCCTTAATATGTCTGGAGATGCTTTCCAGGATTGTTCACTCCATCACCTTCCCAGGGATCAAGGTGATGCAGACTGGCCTGTAGTTCGCCATATCCTCCTCCTTGCTCTTCTTGAAGATAGGAGTGACGTTTGCTTTCTCCCGTTCCTCAGAAACTCCCCTGATTGCGTCAGCCTTTCCAACATTATGGAAAGTGGCCTCAAAATGATGGTGGCCAGAACTAGGAGTCAGTCAGCTTTATTCTTTAGAGATCTTTCTGTCTACATGTGAGAGTTGACAGAAATATATGATATTCATTCTAGCATGTGAACATATAATCATGTTGCATATGCAGATGTTTGTAAAGTTTTGAATTTAGGGAGCTTTCTGAAATATAATAATTAAATAACAAATATGTGACAGAAAGCTATTAACTGTAGTCTTAATTTATATATGGAGAAATTACTGTGTACGTTCCTAAATAATTTTAATCCCTATCTCAAGGCATGTTCTTTGGACTGTTCATACAGTTAAATTTAAGATGTGAAGCCAGGGTATATCAGCATACTGCCTGTGCTAATTTTGTTCCATTTTGTTTTATAGAATGGCCTTGTCACAAGCTCACCAGAAATATTCAAGCTAAAATCTTGCATCAGGAGAAAGACAGATTCAATTGACAAACGTTTCTGTTTTGACATTGAAGTATTTGAGAGGTTTGCATTTTTTTCACTGTGTTAACAAATTGAAAAGAATTTAAAATAGAAGCACTTGTAACCAATATACAATAATTACTCCTGTAATAGGAACACGTATTTCTCAGTATGCTTGTATGCAGACAAACCAGGCTTTCAAGACTTCGTACTTATTTGTTCAAACCTGTTTTTCTAACAAAATTGACTACATTGCACATATGTTGTCTTAACTACATTATGTTTGCATGCAGATACAAGATGGATTCTTACAAAACCTGTAGCACAACTAACTACCCTCTTTTAGGAATAGATCATAAATGCTTTTATAAATACTTATTAATAAGCATATTCTGTACCAATCTATTTCTTTGAGAAATGTATGATAGCACATATTTTTTCTTTTTTGAAAATTACTTCTACAATTTTTTTTCACTTGTTCCTGCATATTGTAATTTAATATAAAGTAGATGAAAACAGCTTTTCTGTATTTGAAGTATATGTACACGGTACTTTGTAAAAGTATTTTTTTCAAGCTTGGGAATAAAGAGAAATTGAACTAATTTTTCCCTAAAATATGATTAATAGACTGACTTCTGTAGTCATTCTCTTAAGAAATATTTTATGACTGTTACTGTCATTTTAAATTCCATTCAGAACTGCTGGTTTTACCTGATAATTTTGAGGCTACTTTATTACTTTCAAATATAATACATTATTTTTCTAAAATAGACTTCTGAGTGAGTTCAGGTTTAAGAAATAGAACTTTTATATAAACAAATGTTGAGACTAATTATTCTCTTGAAAGCTCCTAAGCTTGAATTGACAGGTTGAATTTGAAAATGGTAGTTGTTTCTTTCTAAGTAGAATTGCATTTATTAGACTTATCTGTGACAGTACCGTTGTAACGTATTCACAAGTGAGTGTTGTCCTTTCTCCCTCCCTTACTCTACTAGAATGCCCACAGTTCAACAAAACTTCACAGAACAATTGGTTCCATCTGCAGATCTTCAAGTTTTCATCAAAGAGATAGTTATAGGAACTTTTTATGTATTATTTATTCCTTTTGGACATTTTGATTGATTACAAATATGCATATAAGTTAAAAGCATTGTGGAAACTTGGACAGAAGATCGAAAGGGGAGCAGAATACAAAGTTACTTGGTCATTATTGTAAGGATATAACTTTTACAGGCTGATAAAAAGTTCACTTTTCCAATTGATTTGGTATTTGGCAGGGAAGTAGTGAATTTTTTACAAGTCAGCAGAGGAGACAAGTAGACAACACAATACCTAGAAATGGGAGTCATATACAAGGGCAACAGTAATCTCATCTGAATGTCATGTTGGTAAAACTTGGGTTTCCCCTGAGAAAGAGAAGATGCAGTGGCCGTTACTGATGTCAGTAGTGACTAAGAATGTGAGCGAGTTCATATAAATATAAACACAGTACTGGAATACTGAGGATTCAAAAAGACTGTGATAATGATTACATTTGAACTAATTTTAAATTCAAGACTTACTTAATATCGTTTACTTGGAGTATAATGTTGGACATCACCTGCAAAATACAGAAAAGCTTTAAAAGTAATAGACATTAGTAAGTTTCCTTAGTAACGTGAGGGTATGACTTTTCATCATGAAAGAGCTCTTTTTAAAAATGTGCAGCTACACCAGTCTTCAAAATTTTGTTGCAAGATTTTGTGGGTAAGTTCTGTCTCCAAACACCTTGTCCCACAGAGATAATTCTCTCCTTACATTATTATATGCAACATTGTATAAAACATTATATGAAATATTATTTTATTAAAACATTGGAAAACCGTGCAGACTGATGTGCACATTTCATGAAAGAACCATGTTAACTGAAAGAAAACCTTGTGAACAGCTAATGGAGAACACACACTGTGAGCCCTTCTAATTGACATAATTTAAAATTTACTTAGATGTTTTCACACCTACATTCAGCACAGTCTTCCTGTAAAAACTATTCTAGAGATTACAGCACCTTATTTGTACTGAAGCTATATAAAAAGGTAACATCAAAAAGTGTGTTTCACCTTGAATGTAATTTTAATTTCTGAGAAATTACCAACTATTTCAGTAACTGGAGAGGAAGTTAGTTCAAAATGTGTAGGAGTCGGTTTGGGCTTTTTTTTTTTTTTTTTTTTTGAGGAACCTAGTATTCAGCGATTATAGTGTTAGATATTTGAGTGTTAAAACATGCTATACAATGACTGCAAACTTGGCCAACACATTAAATCAGAAACCCAGAGCTAAAAGCAGGTATCTCTAAGCTTGAACTAAAATGACACTCAGAAATTTCTGTTCTTTCTGTACATGCTGACCAAGGGACTATAAGTACAAATGCAAATTTCCAACTGAAATATTAAGCAGTAATCACAATAGAAAGAAGAAAAAAAATCAGGTTCTATTTCTAAAATGTTTTTGAGAGAAAAATTCCTAGGTAAGAATCTGTGGGTAGGTAGCAAGATGGAATATTAGAACAGAAATAAACTTTGACTTTAAGAAAATAGAAAAACAATTATACATCTTAATCTGGATTAACTGTACCTTTTTACACTTATGATAGTAGCTAGCAAATGAAATATTTAGCTTGGCATTTTATGTATAAGGGCAGGGCTTGCTCCTCCTTGAATGGTTTGGTGTATGTGTGTGAAGACACATTTTGATATTTTATGTTGTCCAGATGCTGTCATACATGCTTTTTAAATACAAGGTGACAATGTAGGTCTTTTGGAGGAGGTGGGAAAGGATGGTGGTTTTTTGGTTATTTATTTTTATGGTGGAAGATGAATACCTAGTAAAAACTATAGTGGCCTTTATTTGTGAACCTACCATAGGAAAATCAGAGTTTTGGACAGTCTGCTGAAAGTTTTGAGCAAAGATACACTACACTAGTGTGGGAGCAGGACTTTTTAAAATGGACTCTCTCTTAGGCATTCTATGTTGGCAAATTAGTGAATACATTTCAAAGCATTTCTCAAAGAACTCATTTGCCTATGATCACAAATAGAGCCTAATTCTTTGGTTTTGGACGTCTGTTCATATCATTATTCCAGGAACACAGATTGAAATTGGTTCCTTCATCCCTTCACTGGTTCCCGTGACTCTTTTTCTATGCAATATCAAAGCTTCACCAACAGAGAGGCTATGCCACTTTTTTAACTTCTATCATAGCAGTTAGAGCACAGCCAGCAGAAAGAACTGGTTTTTTGAATCCTCTCAAATAAAAAATTCCTGCACCATGACAGTACTCAGCTCAATTGGCTTTACATCTCCATACTTGAGATACTATCTCAAAGCGCTCTTTTCAGGCAACTTTTTTAGGGCATGTTTCTTGTGACCAATTTTGGATATCTATTTTGGGATATGATGACTTTTAGATTAAAAGTACCTACTTCTCTTCATTTGCTATGAAAGGAACATAAATAACCAGCTCAGGCATAGACATATTTAGTCAAATTGAGCTGGTGTATCTTGCCCTTAAGTTTTCCACCCTAAGCATCTCCCAGCTGAAAAATGGGTTGTATGGGATCCCATTTACAGGTGCATAACTCATCTTGCAATATGGAGGTGCCTAATACCTATTAGAGGGTTGTAATACTTAGGACTAGGCATCTAAAATTACATGTTGCAGTACCAAACTTTTAAAAAAACAGACCTGTTTTTAAATCTTGCTCAAAGTTATTGTGTTATGTCAGAAGCCATCAACTTCCTTTAACTTCTGTCTGTCTTTTATGTATTCACTTCATGTTAATATGCATTTGGATTCTGACTTTGGATGCTGTTTGAGAAAAAGAAATTAGTAACTTTACTATATGTGTATGCTTTTGACAGACCTGGAATCATCACACTGCAAGCTTTTTCAGAATCCAATCGAAAACTTTGGCTCGAAGCTATGGATGGAAAGGAACCAGTAAGAATATTTTTTTCTTTTTCTTTTTTTTTTTTTACAGTTTT
Source organism: Theristicus caerulescens (assembly GCA_020745775.1). Taxonomy (NCBI): domain Eukaryota; kingdom Metazoa; phylum Chordata; class Aves; order Pelecaniformes; family Threskiornithidae; genus Theristicus; species Theristicus caerulescens. Next base: position 118,240,237 of record CM036559.1, on the reverse strand, counting down.
GTGGCACACACATTAAAGAAAGAAGCTAGTATGTATTTCAGATACTCTGTTACAGTATAGGTGAATACAGTTCTGTTCTTTGCAAGACACTTGCAAATACACAGTGAAGATAGGTACAAATTAGAAAAGCAGAACTATTAGTGAATTTAAGCCTTTATATATTATTATTTTATGTTAGGATATTTAATGTTTAAGTAATATGATAGCATAGTGTCTAATAGGATTCATGGTTCAGATAACATTTGTGAAGTGGTAGCTTCTGCACTGGTAAAGACAAACCGTCTTTTGGGCAGCATCATGGAGTAAACAATTATCACCATCTTGAAAGGCACTGCAGAGAGCATAAAAATGTGTTGAAAGCTACTAAAAGGCAGCCTCGTCTGAGATTTCTTCCCACTATTAATCTGCTCTTAAAACAGTCACTGAATGTCAGACCTGTGTCCAAGGGGAAAAAATGGTTGATTGGTTTTATGAGATAGATTAGTGTTTTTACAAGCTTCTTGCTTGACTGAAACAGTACAGAAATTAGATCAGTAGTTCTATTGAGATTTAAACCATTTGGAGTCTGCAAATCTGACTTCTAACACATTTTAGGTGCCTATAAATTTAATGCTATTAAATCCCTAGTCAATCTAGAATCTCAAGGCTGGCCTGAATAGGTTTCTGGGACACATCCTGCTGGTCCTCTGCCTTCTCCCCAGAGGTGAAGATGATCAGCTGTGTAAAACTGCAAACACAATAAAAACAGTGTATCATTGCCCTCTCCACCTGCTCAGATCCTAACACAGTGCTGTGGGGGTAAATGTCAGGAGAAGGTGGAAGCGAAGGTTGGCTTTCCCCTAGCAGCAAGCTAATACACAGCATGTTGCAGCTAGCTTAAGAACTACCAACAAACCTGGCAATAAAGAATTTAAAACGCAAACATTGATCTGTTGCCTTTTTTTTTTTTTTTTTTTTTTTTTACAGATCTACACGCTGCCAGCTATTATTAGCAAGAAGGAAGAAAGTAAGCTCTTTATTTATGTAGAGTTACCATATATTGCTAGATTTCTATGATGTCCTGGTTTCTAGATATGTGTGTGTGTGAGAGAGAGATTAATTATTTTACGTTTTCTTTCTGTTGCTATGAAATAACTGTTTGTTGGATTACATGATTGGGTTACACAAAAGCACATCCTAAGCTATGAAAACTGTGAGAAAGCCTTTAACTTTTGTATTACTATCAAACATAAATTGGTAGAAAAATCGACTGGCTCCAAAGCTACAATATATTTAAAAAATCTGTAAAAAGTTTCTGTCCGTAGTCTCTGTACCTAAATATAAATCACATGCCAGCGTGTTGAAATAATGTCCCTATATAGTATCATAGAATCATTTAGGTTGGAAAAGACCTTTAAGATCATCGAGTCCAACTGTTAACCTAGCACTGCAAAGTCCCACTAAACCATGTCCCTAAGTGCCACATCTACACATCTTTTAAGTACCTTCAGGGATGGGGACTTGACCACTTTCCTGGGCAGCCTGTTCCAATGCTTGACAACCCTTTCAGTGAAGAAGTTTTTCCTAATATCCAATCTAAACCTCCCCTGGCACAACTTGAGCCCGCTTCCCCTTGTCCTATCACTTGTTACTTGGGAGAAGAGACCAACCCACACCTCACTACAGCCGCCTTTCAGGTAGTTGCAGAGAGCGATAAGGTCTCCCCTCACCTTCCTTTCCCTCCAGGCTAAACAACCCCAGTTCCCTCAGCTGCTCCTCATAAGACTTGTGCTCTAGACCCTTCACCAGCTTCATTGCCCTTCTTTGGACACGCTCCAGCACCTCAATGTTCTTCTTGTAGTGAGGAGCCCTAAACTGAACACAGTATTCAAGGTGCAGCCTCACCAGTGCTGAGTACAAGGGGACGATCACTTCCCTGGTCCTGCTGGCCACACTATTCCTGATACAAGCCAAGATGCCATTGGCCCTCTTGGCCACCTGGGCACACTGCTGGCTCATGTTCAGCCAGCTGTCAACCAACACCCCCAGGTCCTTTTCAGCCAGGCTGCTTTCCAGCCACTCCCACAAGCCTGTAGCGTTGCCTGGGGTTGTTGTGATCCAAGTGCAGGACCTGGCACTTGGCCTTGTTGAACCTCATAAAACTGGCCTCGGCCCATCACATCTTTTTGATTGTACGTGTATATGCACCTGTTACACATACAGAGTAATAAAATTTTATATTTAATGATACTATGAGATTTATGTGTAGAATTGTATTAACATTATGTTAACATACATATTTTATTAATATAATATTAACACAAATATGTAAAAATAATTTAAATATATGTGTGGGTGTATGTACCTCAGAGAGAGAGAGAGAGAGAGAGAGATGTGTCAGATATGGACATACATCTTCATAGGAGGTGTATTTGAGACTCTGGAAAACTAAAATTTAAGCCGCTACATCTGTTTTTTATATGATGGTGTTTATTTTAATGGTGACAAATATGCTGCTTTAAGATCATCTTAATTTAGTTAGTTAGAGCAGTGAGCATTGAAGATACAAAAATTAATCCGAAATATATTCACTTGAAATAAGCTCACTAATTGAAGTCAATAACAAAGATTGTTTTCCTATGTTATCATTTTATGAGTGGTTATGTGTATGTGCAAGGAACAAAGAATGTTGTTGTATTAAAACCAGTGAATATATTCTGTTCATAATCTAGCTCCTGAACTCTTAAAAGCATTTTCCTCAGCAGAGGGAAGGGAGTACAGTAAACTCCTTTTAAAGCAAGAAGCTTTCAGCTGTATGTGTAGAGGGGCTACTGATTTCTGAGAAAGACAGTAGAATATTCTGCTCCTAATGATAGGCTAATTATTAGAAAGATGGTTTTTGAGTGCCAAGGATATATCTACAAGAATACTATTACAGAATAAGTATCATAATCTTGTGGATAGATGTGTATCAGTCCTTCTTGACTAAGGTGAATGTAGCTAAACATGGAGATTTTATGTATCGGTAAGTGAGAAAAGAATGACCTTCTTTTTTTCTTTTTATAGTGTTCTTAAATGAAGCAGGTTTCAACTTTGTGAGGAAATGTATTCATGCTGTAGAAACAAGAGGTGTGTATTAAATCACAAATTATGTATTAGATTATTATGAGTATTTTTTCTTAAATATTACTTTGATTAATTCTACATGGTTTACAGCTGTGTTTTGGAGTGTGTCCCTCATTTGGTTTGTACTTTGCACATTTTATCTGTGTGCTTTACACTTAAAACTGTTGCCACAAGTTCCAACAACAGTTCGTAACGTATCATTTAAGTGGGTTTTTTTTAAACATTTTCTGTAATTTCATGTTGTTTAGACAGCTTAAGACACAGTTGCACACATTTTTAGTCTTTAATCTGTGTGCACCAAATTGTGCTTTCTCATGTAGTGAGCCTCAGCTCCCAACTTTGGTTTCTAGCGTGAAACCTGAAGACCAAAAAGTGGCATGAATACTCTCTACTGGAACATCCTTTTTGCAGAGCAGAACTCCTATCATTTTATTCACTTACTTTGCACATGGTTTATCCATTTTTTAAAATGTTTAGAAACTCGTTTTTGGTACTGGGAATGTACAAAAAGAGAATAATAGTCACTCTACTGATGAGGTGATACCTTGCAACTCACAGCAAGTTTTTAATTATCCCCTTTCAAATGAAGAGATATGGCTGTATGTCTTCCATAAAAAGAGGTAACTTTTTCCTGTCCCTGCACTGAACTGTCAGTATGTAACTCTTCTAATCCAAAAGCTGTGTGGTCTCTCTGCGCAACATTGAGCTCAACATGAATTCAGTTTCTCAAGTAACAATGTTATGTAGCTTTTGAATCACTGCTGACTCAGACCTTGCTTTTGGGGGGGGGGGGGGGGCGGGGGGAAGGTTTCAAAACAAAACAGCTAGGTTATCTAAGTGAGATCAGACTTTGGAATGTTGTTTTCAAAGGAAAAGCGGGCAATTTTTAAATGGTAAGACCTGAAGTGGGGAGAAAGGAAGACTTTTACATCCTGCTGATTTTAAAAGGCAGTTAAAAACAATAAAATTATTATCACTGGAATACTGAAATACTGTGTAGTGAATGTTACACTTTAAACATTGTTTGTTATTAGTATCTGTGCTATTAAAAAAAACCCAACAATTGAAACTTATGGGTAAGTTGGGACTTGACTGTCTCTATTTTGCATGGGAATCCATGCATAACATATAAATTCTCAACTGCAGTGTTGCAACAGTATACAGTATATGTTTTTATTTTGGATACAATCGTTAGTTCTCCTATAAATGTCAGTCAGATCTTAATTGGAAGGGATAATGGTCTAAGCAAATATAGATGCATAGTAATTCCACTGAAGTCTAGATAAGATAAACTTGTTGACATGTAATGTGTTTTAAGACTGCTTTTGGGTCACACTTTTAACTTTTCCCAGCTGTCTCCCTGTTGTTTGCCAATATGGATCATTTCTATGCAAAAGGGTTCTGTTAATGTAAAATTATGATTAGTATATTGTATGGCGTGGATTCAGTGGAATGCATTTGTTAATATCCCGGAAGAGAATTCAGAAAGGTAAAGCAGTACTCAAGAATGTAATTGTAAAATTTTTCCATAAATACATTTAAATGTTTTGAAAACATACACCAAGGATGCATCAACATACATTGAAATAACCATAGTTTCATTATTTTCATTCTGCTTGCTTTCCCAATGTAGGTATTACAATCCTGGGGCTGTACAGAATAGGAGGTGTAAACTCCAAGGTGCAAAAGCTGATGAATACCATATTTTGTAAGTATCTGAAGTGAACCTTTGTCAGTGTGCAGCGTGTGCTGTGGTCCCTTTTGCCTAAACTGCTGTGCTCAGAAGACTCTGTCATAATATTTATAATTTTGTATGTGTACTTACTGCCACTAAATTGAGTTTGCAGTCTTAAAATGAGTGATCCATCTAACTAGTTTCTTGTGTGCATTAGTATTCAATTTCTGCCTGCAATCACTGATATACATGAGCAAATTACTGGTAAAATACATTTCTTCTTTTAGCTTTAAAGTTCTATGTATTGGTATCTATTTGGCATATTTCAGAAGTGTTCCAAAGCTTAGTTCTGTGATACAGCATCACTCAGTTTAATAGACAGTTGTTCTAGTCTTTCGCTTTTCCTGCTAATTTAGCTCTCTGATGCCTGTGTTTGAATGTCTAATCCAAATACGTTAGTAATTCTCCGTTGACTTGGGCTTACAGAATCGCAGAATGTTTTGGGGTTGGAAGGGGCCTCCGGAGATCATCTAGTCCAACCCCCCTGCTAGAGGAGGTTCACCTAGAGCAGGTTGCACAGGATTGCATCCAGGCAGGTTTTGAATATCTCCAAAGAAGGAGACTCTGTAACCTCTCTGGGCAGGCTGTTCCAGTACTCTGTCACCCTCAAAGTAAAGAAGTTTTTCCTCATATTCAGATGGAAATTCCTGTGTTTCAGTTTGTGCCCGTTGCGCCTTATCCTGTCGCTGGGCACCACTGAAAAGAGTCTGGCCCCATCCTCCTGACACCTGCCCTTAAAATATTTGTAAGCATTGATAAGATCCCCTCTCAGTCTCCTCCAGGCTAAACAGACCCAGCTCTCTCAGTCTTTCCTCATAAGAGGGATGCTCCAGACCCCTGATCATCTTCGTAGCCCTCAGCTGGACTCTTTCCAGTAGTTCCTTGTCTTTCTTGAACTGGGGAGCCCAGAACTGGACACAGTATTCCAGATGTGGCCTCGCCAGCGCAGAGTAGAGGAGGAGGATAACCTCCCTCAACCTGCTGGCCACACTTTTCCAAATGCACCCCAGGATACCATTGGCTTTCTTGGCCATAAGGGCACATTGCTGGCTCATGGTTAACTTGTTGTCCACCAGGACTCACAGGTCTTTCTCTGCAGAGCTGCTTTCCAGCAGCTTTCCAGTGGACCCTACACTTGCCTTTGTTGAACTTCATTAGGTTCCTCTTCACCCAACTCTCTAGCCTGTCCAGGTCTCACTGAATGGCAGCACAGCCTTCTGGAGTATCAGCCACTCCTCCCAGTTTTGTATCATCATCAAACTTGCTGAGGGTACACTCTGTCCCTTCATCTAGGTCATTGATGGATAAGTCGAACAAGACTGGACCCAGTACTGACCCCTGGGGAACACCACTAGCTACAGGCCTCCAACTGGACTCTGCACTGCTGATCACAACCCTCTGAGCTCTGCCATTCAGCCAGTTCTCAATCCATCTCACTGTCCACTCATCTAACCCACCCTTCCTGAGCTTGCCTATGAGGATGTTATGGGAGACAGTGCCAAAAGCCTTGCTGAAGTGAAGGTAGATGACATCCACTGCTCTTGCCTGATCTACCCAGCCAGTCATGCCATCATAGAAGGCTATCAGATTGGTCAAGCATGATTTCCCCTTGGTGAATCCATGTTGACTACTCCTGATAACCTTCTTTTCTTCCACATGCTTAGAGATGACATCTGGAATGAGCTGTTCCATCACCTTTCCAGGGATGGAAGTGAGACTGACTGGTCTGTAGTTTCCTGGGTCCTCCTTCTTGCCCTTTTTGGAGAGTGGAGTGACATTGTCTTTCCTCCAGTCCTCAGGCACCTCTCCTGTTCTCCGTGACCTTTCAAAGATGATGGGGACGGGCTTAGCAATAACATCTGCCAGCTCCCTCAGCATTCGGGGCCCATGGATTTGTGGGTGTCCAGTTTGCCTAAATGATTAACCCAATCCTCCTCGACCAAGGAAAAGTCTTCCTTTCTCCAGAGTTTCTCTCCTACCTCCAGGGTCTGGGATTCCAGAGGGCTGGCCTTAGCAGTAAAGACTGAAGCAAAGAAGGCATTCAGTAACTCTACCTTTTCTGTATCCAGCATCACCAGGGCACCCACCTCATTCAGCAGTGGGCCCACATTTTCCCTAGTCTTCCTTTTGCTACTGATGTACTTGAAGAAGCCCTTCTTGTTGTCCTTGACATCCCTTGCCAGATTTAATTCTAAGTGGACCTTAGCCTTCTTCACTGCATCCCTGCATACCCTGGAAACGTTCCCATATTCCTCCAAAGTGGCCTGTCCCTTTTTCCACATTCCGTAAACTTCCTTCTTCCTTTTGAGTTTTGCCAGAAGCTCCTTGCTTATCCATGCAGGTCTCTCTGATACTTTGCACTTTGATACAGCGCACGTAGTTAATGTTTACAGGTACTAAATGAGTGCTATATTCATTTTTATTAATACTTTGGCAGAGATTAAAAAATTCAAATTGATCAGATTGGTAGTTAATCTGGCTAATAAGTAATCACATAAGCTAAATGACTGATCTGTTAGGTTCTGTTTTGTTGCTTTTCTAGTTAGTGTGTTAGTCAAACTATAACACAATCATAATTCAAATTTCTACCAGCCCCTAAATCTCCTCCTGATATGGATATTGATATGGAACTTTGGGACAATAAAACAATAACAAGCGGCCTAAAAAACTACCTCAGGTAAGTATGATGCTACACAAATCTCAGTATTCCTTTTCTGGCCCATTAATCTTTGGCTTATTAATATCATATTACATGTCTTGTATCCATTAGCGTGGTAATAATTGTGTATATTGTTATCTTGCCTGATATCCCTCTGATTATGTGTAATAATAAATCTAAAATTTGTCACACACTTTCTGCCTGATTAAGGTGGTCATGCCTTTGTATATATAGCCCTAAATTTGGCAGAATTTAATTAATTAATTGCATGTTTTTATTTAAAATCTTTAATGTTAACCACAAAGCATGTTGTGCTCAATCTTTCTTTTCTGAATCCCTTAAGATGTGGTACCATGAGGTTTCATGGCGTCATTGTTGGAGCAGAATAGAAATCTCTGCAAAAGCATAGGTTTTTATCCTATGCTGTTGGTGTCTTCACAAACGCAATATCCCTCCCACACTATCATTTTCTCTTGAAATTTTTGCTAATAGGAGACAGAATTTTCAAGAACTGTGGTACTTCTGAGATAACTCTTTTTTGGGTCTCAATATATAACATTCAAAAGAAACAGAATAAAAAGTATCAAATCCAGATGGTGGGTGTTCTATGCCTTCTAAAAATCTAGATTTCCTAAAGCAGTCACCTAACAGAGGGCAGCATCAGAAATCCCTATTCAATCTGGAAAATATGCCTAGGATTTATAGTGCAATGCTCATGTAAACTTCAGTGAAAAGACTGGCTTTGGTTGAAGAAATTCATAATACATCTTGAGAAGCACAAATCATTGTAGATACTGTATTTGTGAAATTAAAACATGAGCTAGCAGTAGCTGTGTGTTTGTGTCTATAAGACAATTCACAGTTTGCTTTTCAGAGGATGACTCTTCTAGGATCTCTCAGATCAGAATTTCAGTCCCAAATTTCATCATGTTTTTGCCTTTCTTGGGCAAAAGATCGCTTCTGCAGCCCACTGTTCCATGTTCTGCAGCTGTATTTATTCCTGTTCTACAGTATGGAAGCCAGAAAACAGTGAGTCTGTGCCAAAGCCAGTGCCAGTAGTGTTTCCCTTATTAACTTACATGGTGACACCAAATTGAACTCAAAGAGATTTTCAGACTTGACATGATTGAGTTGTATACTACTTGCAATCAGTCATCACTGAATTGGGTTTCCTACAACATAGCAATACACATTATGCAGATGTTCAGGGCGATCATAATCACACCCATAAAACTTAAGAAGACTTTGAGTAATGCGGTTTTCTTAAATTTTCTTTTTAATATTTTTTACAACCAGGTGTCTTTCAGAACCACTGATGACTTTCAAGCTGCACAAAGATTTCATTGTTGCTGTTAGTAAGTAAAGTAATAAATACGCTTTCATGAAAGTAATATTGTTTCTAACCTTAATCTCCTCAGTTACTATCCTTACTTTTCTTCGTGGTCTATCATTCAGTGATCCAGCCATGGATCCAAGTTCTTCCCTGTCACTGTAAGTGACAGCACAGTGCCACATGAAAGCCTTCAAAACAGAGAAATCACAGTAGATGAAGCTGTTCAGTCGTTTGTTCTGATCTTTTTAGATGTTCTGTGTGACTGCCTTCTGCATGAAATTTGAACCTTGATTTATATGTTTGTTTGTTTTATACGGGCTGATAATTCTTTTATAGCATTCATCCCTCTCATCCAGGGACCTTTATTTTCCCAGCTTGCCTTGAGAAATTGGACAGGGTGATAATTATATCTCCTTTTCACAAATGGAGTAATTAGATAGAGAGATAGTAAGATTGTTTTTCTAAGGACTCCATTTTAGAATTTGAAGTTATTTCCCCATTTCCTCTTGCCTTGATAAGAATAAAAGACACTCAAGAATTTTAGATATTTTAAATATCAAGGGGTAAAATCTTGAATTTAACTGAAGTGACACATTGGGTCAAAATTACCACAAATTTCCTTGGTCCAGTGTCGGTGGTCACTGCTTTTGGCGAGTTACTTGAAATACAGATTTCAAAATGTTGTAATAAATATAATCAAATCGTCCTCATCATTTTAAAGGCTAATTGTGTTTGGTTCCTTGTAATGCATATGTGTGTTAGCGTACAGGCATTGGTGCCATTTGTAGTCGCATCTTAGCACATGGTCTACTTTATCAACAATATTTGTTTTCTGTTTAATAGAGTCAGATGATCAGAACTACAGAGTTGAGGCAGTGCATGCGCTCGTGCATAAGTTACCAGAGAAGAACAGAGAGATGCTGGACATCCTTATCAAGCACTTGGTCAAGTAATTCTTTTTGTTTTTTCTCTTTTTTTATTATTGTAAGATGTGATTATTTCTGCTTTAAATTTGTCAGTGTTGCTTAATCCATTCTGTGTTGAAACAATGCCACTTGAAATTACATTTCATTTCTAAAATGCTGTTTTCAACGTAGCTGAAGAATACCCACCGTAGAAACAAAATTTAAAGATAACACCATAAAGAGTCACCAAGATAACCAACTGTGTTTATAAAATAAACTCACTAATGCTTTCGTTCATGTTCCTACTTACTACAGGAATTGGCACTAATTAAATTTAAGAAACATCTAAAACTATGTGAAGGTTGATAGAAAATGCTGTTTTGAATCTGACTCGAGGTCCCACACTGTTTCAGAAATGGAGAGTAGACTAATGTGATAATACTTGTCCTTCATGTTCGGTCTTATTTTTCTCTCTAACAGCTCTGAAGTGTAATATCATTCGAAAACGCTAATTTGAAGTATTATTATTTATATTTTTGATATCTATATAAATGTCCTAACCTGCTTTTGAATCTCCCTTGTTTCATCAGCTCTGAGTATTAATTAAATGTCAGGTGGAAAAGATTTTGCATCTCTTTGAACTGATGACCTTTAGTCTTGCTGAATTACACTTAGCATGTGCTGTGAGACAAAAAAGACAAGTTTTTATTCTCTTATGCCTCTCTATATCACTAGCTATGGTTACATACCATTATTACATTATAATTTATCCTGTTTCTGCATCAAACATTATTCATGTAAGTTTTACTAAATCTTTGGTCGGTTTTCACTGATATTTACTGAATGCTTTTTAATATGTATTATTCTTTCTGATTCAGGATGCCGTATACTTTTTAGTACATTTATCAATGATCTCGGAATGTGAATACTGAAACAGCATTTGTTTAGATAAGGCCCACATGACTGAGATATGTCGAAGACATAAGAGAGGAGTCCATATTGTTTTCATTCTGTTCATTATGTCCCAGCTATTTTGCTTTTTTGATCACAGCTTGAGCCACAGCCTGCAGTAAGCTGTCTACAGTGGAGCCTAATGCAGTTTTGCTTCCTCTTATAGACGTGAGAACTTTGACGATTTCTTTGATAGGAAATTATTTAGCCCTAATAAATTATTTTTAGCCCTTTCTGTCATTAGCCCCTGGAGAACTAACATGATAGGGAGCTGCTGTGAATGCTTCCATTGCAAAAACTGATTAGGTAGACCTTGCATCTCCTTAGACATGGGGTTACCTGGAGAACCAGGTGAAAGCAAGTTTCATAAGTTTCCTTACTCACTGAGTTGATTAATTAGCTAAAAAATATAATATCTACTGCTTTCTAACCCTCTAAAAAGTTAAAACATTTAATGAGGGATTAATGATTTTGTAAAAGCTCCTAGTCTGGACGCCCCAAAATTAGAAATACATATACATAGGAATTGACTTATTTCTAGGCAGTTATAGGCAAGCATTTCTTTCTTGACCTCTTTCCCTGGCCTCTTTACTCTCAATATGACCTCAGATGCATTTCCAAAGAAAAGTAAGCCTGCAGTAATCCCTTGTTTAATTGTTCTCTTTAACTCTTGCCTGTCACGTCTTTGATGCAATTCTCATTTCTGATAAATTTAATCTTAGGGTTTTATACTGAAAACTTTCAGTACTTTTCTTTCCAACATTCAATTCACCCTTCCTAATTTCTCATATAATTTGCCAGCTGTTGTTTGTGCTAGCAATTCTAATGAGACTGAATTCAAAATTAGTCTCTTGAGTTTTATTAGTTATCTTCCTTCCTCATCTTTTTCCTACGACTGTGTGGAGATTTTTCAAGGAACAAATGGCAGATAAAGTGCCTAATTTTATGTAAATGGGAAAATATGAAAAAAAAAAGTCCTCCTGTTGCTTCATTCTTTTGTTTAAAATCCAATTTCAAAATGTGCATCCTTTCCCTATGCTTCTTTTAGCTGTTCAGTTCCTTTATGTATGCTTTTGTGTCTAGGTGAAAATACTATACCTTTAACTATGGGTTATAAAATAAGGATAATATTATTTTTTCTTGGTTTGGGTCTAAGGTCTTTATATCTCTACCTATCTTGACTTTTGTGTCACTGTGCAAAATAGAATCTGATCTAGATGTTGTGGGATGTAGATCATACTAAAAACAAACAAACAAGCAAAACCAGCAAATCCTGAAAAGCACCCTGCAGAGAGGTGATACTGTATGAGTATATACTCAGTCAGCAGCTAGGCAAACATGGGAAGTTTGGTGTTATTTTCAGATAGGTAACTCATTTTTTGTTTTTAAACCTTCCTAGTCAAATTACCTGTCTACTTTAAATAATAAATCATTCTTTGGTATGATTTAATAACACCGTACTTGTCTGAGGTAGATAAGCTAGGAGTCTGCAGTCTGACAGTATCAATAATTTACTGGTGATATATCAAAGAAAGAGATTTTTGAGGAGAAAGCAACTGCACCTTAATGAATGCCTTACCGCTACCTGAGATGCATGATTACTTTGGCCTGTATCTCTTCAGTAGCCCAGCAACAGTCAGACTAGGTCAGGGGAAATTGGTTATCAAAATGATCCATTTACAGGCCTGGGTTTCTTCTCTTTTGTAAGAAATTGAGCCTTTGAGATGCTTTGTAGAAAGTCCTTTCTGGTTACAATGTTATTAAATTCACCATTCTTTTTATTAACAAAGCTACCAAATTTGTAACCAAGGAAACCCAAACACAGGACAAACACTGCTTTCTTTCTTATGCTATAAGGCTATAATGTTTGTGTAAGAGACCTTAACAGTCACTGTGCAGCATAAAGCAGAGTAACATTGCAAAGGGTTATTTTTTTTAGGCTTTTCTAACAAACCTGGAGCTGAGTAATTCAAAATTCCATTTTCATTAAAATACTAGTGGACTTCCCAAACACCCTTTAGTCACCTAAGCCAAACATAAGATCTGTACAGAGAAAATTAGATTAAGATAATGGGTTAAAAATGTGCTTTAACAAGGTAGTCATTTTCATGATATGGCTTCTAAATAATGATCTCTGGCAGTGTGTCTGTCTGAAGTAAAATTTTGGAAAGTTTTTTTTGGCATAACTTAATGAAGCAACATAGGAAACCTGCAAGAAGATAGGCGTTTATTTTCCTGCAGTTTATAATCATGTTGTCTCCAATACAAACCCCTTTCCCATATTTCTCTGCTTCTTGATGTAAATGAGGTGCTAAAACATTCCTGTCCCAAATACGAGGGGAGTGTTACTTCATTATAGAAGTAATTGTACAGTCTCTCTCACCTCTATACCAAGATAATTCTAGTATTCTACTCATTCTGTGTATCATTAGTGCCTACTCAACAGTGAGACTGAGAGAAAGGGTAATGTGTGAGTCCAGGCATGGGTTTGATCCTGATCCGAACAAAATTCCCCATTAGCCTTGGGAAAATCTTACAGTCTTTTTGTCACTGCCTTTTTAATCTTTGTAAGGGGATAGTATTTGTGTTATTTGCTACCGTACTCTGACGTCAGATAGATCATTTTGCTCGTGTTTGTATAACATTTTAAGAACAAATCAAGTTATCTGAGAATATTATTGGAAGGAAAACGTAGCAGATGTCTCCATAAACCTGATTAATGAAGGCTGTCAGTGAAAACCAGAAGATAAAGTTTGCTCCTACCTGCTAGTCTTCCAGTATTTTGTAGATTTTACTGTTTCTTAATTTTAAAAGGTACAAGGGTTATTTTAATTACATAGGAAATGGCTAAGAATGCTCAGCTTGACAATGGTAGCAGATAGCTGTGAGAAGGAAGAGGAAGATCTGAACAAGTGCCTCAATAACTGATTCTGCTTGGCAGCAAATTCAGTAAAATTAAGCATTAAGGCAATTATCAAATCTTTACTTGGCATGATATTTCTCAGACATGAGGCAATAGGGCAGCTGTGACTGGGGAATCACTGGCAGTTATTTCGAAGGATTTATGATGATACGTTTTTTATTTGGTAAATCTTATTCGTAAGGAGAGAAAAGGGGCATTGAGGATTACTGATTGATGGTTTTCATTTTACTATCTGATAAATTATTGGAAAAACTAAGTTTCTAAAGTCTATATTAAGAAGAAAAATTACAGAAAAGGTACAGTAAGCAATAACAATATACAGAAGTAAAAGATTAATATATTTTAAAGCCAGAAGATGTTACTATGATCATCTAGTGTTACCTATACCACAGAAACAATGATTTGACGGACCCCATTGATCTCGTGTTTTCAGCACATTAATAAAGAGATCCTATTGCAATGTAAGTGTTTTCAGTAACTGAGTTTCTTTCCTTTACATGAAAGCTAAGGTATATGGTTGACCTCCATTATATCATAGTATTTTCAGTCAATCCAACAAGTATTTAAATTCCTGTATAATCATTGGAAAGAGATAGGTACTTGCCTTAAGACTCCTAAACCTCAGATGTCTGGATCTCTCTGTGAAGACCTTCAAAGATAGTTGCTTTTCCCTGTCAATTATGTCAGGAACCTAAATGCTTACTCTAGGAAGAGGTGCTCGTTATTCATTAAGTTATTGCAGGATGGTAGCCTTAATGGAAATACAGTAGTTGTACTACACTGCATTTTGATTCTGGTGAAAGTTTAAAAAATGTTTTTAAAGGGGAGGTATGAACTTGGAATGTTGTTAAAGAAACAGTCTTTACAGGTTTTTGCCTGTTGGAATTGTAGTTTAGCACAACTATTTAATTGCATATTGTTTGTGTTCATTTAAAGGGTATCATTACACAGTCAGCAAAATCTAATGACTGTATCCAACCTTGGTGTTATCTTTGGACCAACTCTGATGAGAGCCCAAGAAGAAACTGTGGCTGCTATGATGAACATTAAGTTTCAGAATGTCGTCGTTGAAATTCTGATAGAGCATTATGAAAAGGTAGAAAGACATTATATGACTGTTTTTTGATGAAGTGGAACTAAGATCTCATTTTCATTACCATCCTTAAGTTCTTAAGAAAACTAGCATTTGTAGAAGTTCACTGATAGAATGAATACCTTCTTCACACTCCATGCTATGGATCTGTATTCCTATCAAGTCTTTTGTGGCTGTGCAAGGTACAGATCCAAGGCATAATCTCCCATGCTTTGAAGGAGTTGCTCTGAATCTTCAGTTGCTGTCTGAAGACTGCTGTGTCCTTCTTATATCTAGAAACAGAATGAGAAGGTCATAACTTTGCTCCCAGCTCCTCCATCTCTCTCATGCTAGCAGTGTATGAAGGTTCACTCTGGGTGAATGCATGGATTCTCCTTTGAGTGCATCAGGTCAGAGTCTTTCTGACCGTAGCTGTCCTTTGGGGATACACCCACTGCACAGTGGAGATCTAGTCCCACCTAACGTCATGAAACCCCAACCATCCTTCAGTTCCTCTTTTCATGAGCAGCATCAATGTGGATCCCCAGCACAATCCCCCATTTTTGTGCAGTATGTCATTTTTCATGTGTGTAGGTACTAGATCAAAAGTAAAAAAGCAAAAAGAAAAAAATAATGTATCTTAGATGAGGTTTTATTCCTAGTTACAGGTTTTAAGCCCATCATGTCTTTGTGATTTAAAAGTTCTTGAATACTCTGGAACATACTAACTTTTCTAGGTACTTCTTTTGCTTTGAAGAAGAAAGGCATGTCTGTGACTGCCTGGTTTATTTTGTTTTCCCCAGAGAGACCAGTGACAGCAAAGGTCCATCTCAAACTCTTTCCTGGAACATAGAATAAGAACTGTTTCAGGGCTTGAGAAGGAAAATCCATGAAATCTTAAACTCTTTCAGTCACTACCCTTGCAGGTATCAGCTTCACTGAAAAGCCTCCTCAGATTTTAGTTTATTTTAAACTATTTGATTTCAGAACTCAGCAGAACAGTCAAGACCTCCTTTATTTGGTCATCAACAGAAATTTTATTTTTTTGAATCTTTTGTTGATATATATCACCTTCTCTGATGACTAACAAAACAAAGTGAGAAACTGAGTTTCTTTCATTTCGTGTTACTCAGCTAAAAGGCAGTTCCCGGTCAATACCAGGATCCCCTGCACTGGTTGGTCAGTAAGTACTGACAGTACTGCTTGGTATCATCAGTTATATTTCATAGGGACTCCTCAGAATTGGTATGATACTGATAGCCTCCTTGCCTGTAACTCCAAAACGTACATATTGCATGTTTCCAACTCTGAATTTCCCCTCCAGAAAATTACAAGCTCATTCAATACAAAGGCTATGGCTGCACAACCAAAATCACCCTTGCTCTATGTCTCTGTCTACAGACATATTTTTGTATTGATGTGCTACTCACTAATGCCTAATACAGTATTAATGTACTTCAAGAGCATCTCAAGACGTCCATTAAAGCATTTTCTACCTTCTAGAAGTATATTTGCTTTCTTCCACTTCTGTGAGTGGCATGGAGGTATCTTTTCATTGCTCACTTCATCCTCTTCTGGGACTGCCGTATTGGTAGGGAATCCAGAAATCCTTGCAGAGATGTATTTTGGTGTTGCATGGTACTTAACCTACGACATTTGGCCCTCTCTACGCTGTGGAGATTGGACACTTCTGATTTCTTTAGTAGCTTAACTGAATAGGCAATCTTTGTCTGTAAAACCTCTTCTCCATTCCACAGAACTAATTCCACTTCCTTCCACAGAATGCCATAATCAATACTCAGTAGAGTTTACAGTCTACACTAGGAGGAATAGGTGAGAAAGGACATCTGGAAGAAAAACACACAAATCTTTTGGTTATATTTTTTGCTGTGGTCATCCTCCAAGGCAATTTTCATTTTTACTAGAAGTATCCAAGAGGGGTTTTAGGGTCTTTGAAGACCTCTACTGCATATGTCTTGGATATTGCAGAACAGGTGATACAAATGAAAGTCACCCAAATTACTGGACTTTCTGTATTGTCCTTGCTGGCAAGCTTGTCATGCTTATCAGCAAAGAGTTCTTTAAAACCTCATGTGTACCTGTGTCAGATCACAGTAGTCAGATACCCCCAAAATTTTAGTTTTTTCTGCAGTAATGAAGCACAAAATTGACCAGTGGTAGCAGTGGTATGTAAAAGACAAAAATCAGGACATGCTCCAAACATAAAGATGTTCCTCAACAAACTTGACATGTTTGTCAAAATAAAGTGGTTTTCTGAAATACAAGCTGGATTCTAATAAGTTATGACTATAACAAATTTCTGTGACATACAAAAGCTTTCACAGGAACACAGAGAAAAAATTCAATCTTTTCATAATATTTAAAAAAAATTATTACTTCTTGGGCAGCAGTTAGTTGTAAGCACGTATTGTATGTTTCACAATTTAGACTGTTAAGCACTTCTTAACAAGGGCTGGAAAATAAAACTATTTAAACAAATATTTTTATATAATTAGTATGAATTTTAAGTACAGCTCAGTATTGTCATTCATGGATTGTAAAATGAGATGAGAGCAAAGCTTATATTCTGTGAATTTACTCTTTTGTAATGTGTGAGACTATTACAGCATTAATTTCAGGTGCAGTGGTGAGGAAAACAAATGGATTAATAATGGAAGTGTAAGAGTACCTCTATTGTTTATGTCATTTATTTTCCCTTTTTTTTTTTTTTTTTAATCATGCAGATATTTCACACTGCACCGGACCCCAATATTCCTCTTCCCCAACCTCAGTCCCGATCAGGTTCAAGAAGGACAAGAGCAATTTGTCTCTCCACAGGTTCACGTAAACCCAAAGGAAGATATACACCATGTCTAGCAGATCCTGACAGTAAGTTTGTGCTTGTTGACTCATTATCTTCCTTTTTATGTCTCATCTTTTAACTTTCCTGAATAATATCCAATAAGTATTGTATTCCAATAATTACAAGCATAACAAATGGGGCTTTGTCAGCTTTTTAACCTCTGTGAGTCACAGCCGCACTGTTGGATGACTGCATTCCTTGCTTCTCTCAGATGAGGACAGATGTTTGGTTTTAGGCGAGTCTTGCATTGCATACAGTGTTCAGAAATCTTTTATAGTAGACTTTATATTCTATTCTAAATGTAGTCTGCTTTGAAACTCTGAGGAGTTCATTATATGAAGTTCACCTCATTTGCTTGTAAGATGATTGTTAAGGTTGGGAAACTGTAAATAGAATCTTTCCTCTCCTGTAATAAATGTAATTTAGGTCAGGAGATCAAAACCATTACTTGGCTTTTTTCTCATGCATGAAACTGTGGTCACTGGTTCAAAGTCAGCCACTGCATTTGCCAAAACCACTGAAACTTTCTTAGTTTTTCTGGAATAGAAACAAACTCCAATATTTTGGGGAGAAACAGTGTACTTATCACAGGGCTTACTGTTTAACAGCAGGGAGTTGTGCGTGTAATTAATTGCTTCGTAGAATGCTTATTCATTTTCATGAAAATGTGACTATTAAAAAGTTTCACTTCATTCATTTTCATCTAGTGGGCCATCACTTTTTTACTTACTGGCTGTACCACTGAGAAGTATTGAAACTATAGATTAAGTTGTTAACAGTTCCACTACTGCAGCAGACTTCCCAAAGAATTTCTGTGTCCCTTGGTTCCTCAAGGAGATTTACATGCAACTGGTACACTAAATTAATCCACAGTTAAGGTACCTCTGTTCTTGAGGATCTGTAGTAATTCTTAAGTCTGTAATGTTAGGAAATGTATCCTCAGTATACTCATGCACAGGGGCTGCATTTTCCATAGGTTTATATTACATGATTCCTGCCAGTGAGAGTTTAAATACTAAATGAGAGCAATAGCTGCCTACACATCGATTACTAGTGTGAATGGCATGGGATCTCAAGTAAGAAGTTACAGAGGAACCGTCAGTTACATTCACCAGATGAGAAACTGGGCGAGTTGAAGTTTTTTCACTGTGTAACTGCAATGAATGGATGCTAGCATAAAAAAGGGGCATTTCTGTGCAAGTATTTGGCAGAGCGTGTGCAAGCTCATGCTGCTTCATTCAGACACGTCTTGTGCTGGTGGCTGGACTGAAACTAGGTCTGACCCAGGGACTCTCCTCTTGTGCCTTGCTTATTAGCTCAAGCTCAGCACTTGCTACACAAGTTCCAGTTAAGGTCTTGCTTGGGTCTGGAAGGCCAAGGCAGAAGCAGAGGTATTCTCCTTGCCAAATATCTCTAGGTGTGTCCGGAGACAGGCAAGAGAGAGCCTTGGCTTCTGGCAGTAACAAATTCTGAAGTACTAGATGGCTTTAAGTCACCATTTCAATGAAGCACAGACACTTAACTATATTGCAGGAAATGAAGGAATTCTGTATGGCATGACAAAATGAGATATAGGTTTCAAACGGTAGGGAATGATAGAAAATGTATCTGACAAATTTAGGCTTCAGCTAATCTTGCAATTTTCAAGGGACTAGTGGTCTGTAAAGGGGCAAGATGGGGCCAATCTAGTCTGCAATACCAGAGTTCTGGCCAGAAATGGGCAGAATATTTCAGATTAGTCTACCAGTGGCACTACTGTTGTCAGATCCACTATACAAGGCACTGGTATTTGTGACCTTATCTGTAGTATTGTCTGTGGTTATGGTCACTTGTTGCCAAGGATATTGAAGCATGTGGATGCAAAAGCAGCTATATCATGTTGGTATCTTATAACTACTGTGTGGTTGAAAAATATATATTCTCTGCTTCTTGGGAAATTTGTTAATTTGGGAACAAATCTTACTAGAAACCAATATATGACTCACTAGACTGAGTCCACTCTTCAAGATAATTCATCCCTCACTGTATCATAGGCCAGTCCTTCCTCAGTTCTGGTGAGTGTTCCTACCTTTATACATCAGATAATTTCGTTAGGATATTCCCACTTTTGCAAAAGATTATTGGAAATAAGATCAGTACAAAGATTCTTGTGTAGGTAGGTAAATTTCTGTAATATCAGTCTAATTAAAGAAATTCATCAAATGTTCAAGTTGTAAGAATGAGGCGTTTTCCTTCTGCAGGATAGATATTTTATGATAGCTATGACAATTCAGAAAATAGGATATCTATAGATAGACTTACGGACTAGTCTTAGACTGCAGAGATCCTCAGCAGCACGGTAACCAAAGTAAAATTTAATTCTTGTGCCTGCAGGCAATACAATCATGCATTTAAGAACATAAATGTGACAAGTATCACATTTGCCTTATCATGGACATCCAGGATGATGCTCGCCACAAGATATTGCAGCATTGTAACTGAATTTCCTAAGGATATTTATACGCAAGCAGTTCTTTAAAAATGCAAGCTTTTATGCGAAATAGTTTAGCCTGTAACCCATTATGTTCATCAGCTCTAAAGAAATATTCACAGAATGCAGCTCTTCCAGGTTAAAGATAGGAATATGTGTGAAACTTACAGTAACTAAATAGATATTTTGTCTTAAGAATCACTGCATCTGAAATCACAGATTAATGAATTTGATGATAGGTAAGGTACAAGGGGCTAAACGTGGCTTGAGAGAAATGCACATGATTAGCAAATCTAATTATGTTTTTTGTTTCCTTCTCTCTCCGCCACCCGCCCCAGGTGACTCTTACAGCAGTAGCCCAGACAGCACTCCCATGGGCAGCATTGAATCTCTCTCTTCTCACTCCTCCGAGCAGAACAGCAGTACCAAATGCGCACCCTCACAGCCCAGGGAGAAATCAGGAGGGATTCCATGGATTGCCTCTCCACCTTCTTCTAATGGCCAGAAGAGTTCAGGCCTCTGGACTACAAGTCCAGAATCCTCATCAAAGGAGGATGCAACCAAAACAGATGTGGAGTCAGACTGCCAAAGTGTAGCTTCTGTCACGGGACCAGAGAGTGCCTCTCCACCAACAGACCTGACCAAAAAGAGTTCTTACAGTCTGTCTGGGCTGAAAAGGTCTTCAGCATCTTCCCTCAGATCAATACCATCAGCTGAAGGTAATTTCCAAGGTCTTTTAGGACATCAGTGTTTACTGTGAGGCATCAGAAAATAAGAGCTGCATCTGAAAGCTAATGATATCCATTAATCTTTTATGTTTACTTTTTAATTTTTGTGGCACGTTCCTTCAGTTTTCAAACTGCTTCTGACATATTTCCATTGTTTGTTACCAGTACAAAGCTGTTCACACAGCTTAAAAGCTATCAGGGTTTCTCAGAATTTAGAGTACTCTATCCTGCTGCCGCTCACCTAGACCACTGACTTGTAAGGAGATTGCTGTTTTATAAGAAGAGTTGGTAGCTATGGTTTATCACTGTGTCAAAGGAATGGTTCGTTGCAACATGATTGATAGTGATCTAAGCTAGCATTTTAAATTTAAAAAGCACTAGGGTTAACGTATCTAGTAAGTAACAGTTTTGTCACTCCTTGTTGATGTGCCTTTTGGGGGGGGGGGGGGGCGGACACGACACACGGACAACTGCATCTCTCTCCGATTGACGGAAATAGGAGATTGAAGGAAAGGTGAGGGTGTTTTGGTTTGGGCTTTGTTTTTTTTTAGTTATGGATCTTACAGTCAATGCCTTTAGTTGAGATAGGACTGGACAGATGGGATAAAAAGGTAATCCCTGGCATGAAATGTATGTCTGAAACCCTACTGATGGAATGGCTGCTTCATTCTGCCCTACTCGCATGGTTTGTTATCCAGTACTGCAAACAGATTAGCTTGAACACAAGATTATGACTGAATGGTCCTGTATATGGACATGATGTGCAAGAACAATCACAAGTTTGCAAACTCAACTTTAGGAATCCAATTTCAGTGCACAAGTTAGGACGCCAATCTTCCTGTTCAAAGAAGGATGCTGCTTCAAAGAACACCCTCAGAGCACCTAAGTTGAGCCTATGTTCCAAATAAGCCTGTAGACAAGGCTCCTTACAAGACAGAGAAGCTTAAAGACATAGCTTCTTAATTTAGACAGTTCTGCTAAATGCTGAGTTAGCTGGAATGCCTGTGAATCCTTGCTGTACCTCTGTGAGTACATGAGGTGATATTGCACTATATTGACAGCTATGTGGAAATTACTTCAGAAGAAACACCTTCTTGAAATCAGTATATTTGCAGTGGTTTGGATTATAAAGATTAACAGCCAGCACTGAAAAAATGAGCTCCAGTGGACTGAGTGCAAGCGCTGAGTTTGCCACTGAGCTGTCAATAGTATAAGTAATACAAGTACGGGTAGGGTAAATATGTGGTTATGTGCAAAGTTCTAAAAGGTTAAGAAAGTTCTCTCCCCTCTGCCCCCTATGTAGTGTACAAGCTTTTTCCTAAGACTTCCAGATATGAATTAGTGTTATAATGATTATTAATAATATAGAATAATAATTATCATTAACAATAATTTATAATATAGAATAACAGTATTAATAATATAGGTATTGTTTTTATATTTTGGGATCTCTTTACATTCTGACAGCTTTTAAAGCATTATTAAGCATCTGTTGTTCTTGGGAATAAAGAAACATAGAAGTAGATGCAGTTATCGTCTTGCAGAATGTATGTGCAATCAAGGGACCAGTCCACAGATAGATCAGCTTAAAGGACACATGTGGCCATGCCTTGTATTCATTAAAAGGACTTTTTTTTGTGTGCAATACAGTCTGTACAGCTATAGATTTGTTACAGTAGCAATTGTTTTAAGCAACTCATAATCGTTAATTCCTAAGTATTTTTTAAACTGCATGAAGCTCCTTGGATACTGAAATATTAGTTCTTACAAATTAACATGGTCTGATTTCATAATGGATGCTGCTTTGAGCAGGAATTTGGACCAGATGACTTCCTGAGATCCCTTCCAACGTGAATATTTTCTACGATTCTATGCAGTGTACTACTTTATAATTGTTGGTTTTATTTTCACTTTTTAGTGAATGTACTATCTTGCCATTTAAGTACAGTGTAATTTTTTAGCCTTCACAATTCTAATGTCGTTTCTTCATTCTTGCTGTTGGTCCTTTTCTCCTGGCTTTCTGCCTGAAAGGCTGTTTCTTCTCTTAGTGAGTAATTTCTCTGCCTATTTTGCCTCTTTAAAAACAAAACAAAAAAACCCCAAAACACAACATGAACAAAAACTTTGCTTTGCATGTTACATATGTTGCGAAACAACTTCAAATTAGCTTTAATATTCTCTACAATTTGGTTGTTTTCTTTAGGTAACAAAAGCTGCAGTGGATCTATACAGAGCTTATCTTCAGCCGATACCAAAGATACACTAAAGGCTCCACCAAACCCTGATTTGCCTCCCAAAATGTGCAGGAGATTAAGATTAGATACTGCATCAAGTAATGGCTATCAAAGACCAGGATCTGTGTAAGTCATCAAGGCTCTTTGGAGATTTGTGTTGTTACAAGTGTTGTCTACTATAAAGTGATCCCAGAGAGCTACATAAGTAGTTGAAAAAGCATCCATGAATACTTGATTTGAATATTTCTATATTTGTGAATTATTTATCTAGCTTCATTAAATTGTAAACAGAGGAGACAGGGCACAAAGTCTGTTGAAGTGAGTTGAAAGACTCCCATTGACTTCATTAGACTACAGATAAGGTCTATAATAAAGAAATGTATCTTTGGAAAGTGATTAGTATTATAATCTCTGGTTCTTCTGGAGTTTAATATTTCAAGGAGCATAAATGCTACTTACTGTCCATGCTGTTATGTCAAGATCATCAGATCTTATTTGTGTAAGTCCAAAATTGTAGAAAGGAAAAAACCCCAAACTTCTGCTCTGAAATTTCCTCGGTTGCTGCATGTTAAATAGTTGATATCTTTGGTTTTTTCTAACAGTTGGGTTTGGATTTTTTTTTTTGAGGGGGGGTGTTTATTTTGAAAGGAGGATAGTTCTAAGCAATAGAGGTTATAATTTAGCTTGTTGAGATTTGGGTTAGCGATATTTCTCAGTGCTTTTAGCACAAACTTTAGAGTCAGAAGATCTTTGCTGTAATCCTGACTTTGACCCAAAATTTCTCTGTCCCCAAGAACAAGTGGTTTCCAGATCCGCAGAGCACCAAGAAGTTCTCCAAATACGGCAGGACTCCATTCAGCCTCTCCACTTTTTAAACTCGAAGGGATCACTGTAGTCGTTTCAGACTGTTGTGTCTTAAACAGAGAATCCTGTGCAGCTCAGAGTTCCCGCATGATAGTGACAGACTGGCAGCAAAAGCATTTCCAATACATCTATTGGCCATCCATGAATAGAATTTTAAATATAGGGTGTTGAGATTTCCCTTGCTGACTCAGCAAGGCACTAGAGCATGTGGAAGTCAGGCCCCAATTAGGTTATGCCCTTAAGAATTCTGCTGAATAGGGACTTAAATTCAGCTTTTGAATTTCCTCTGTTTCTCTAAGTGAATAATTAAAACAATTTTTAAAAATGTGTCCATCTCTTTAGATGATTAAAAGTGAAGTTAGTCTGTGTGTGTTATTAATGGGCAAAGTATAACGTACAGTGGTGCTTTATTTTCAGAGTGGCTGCAAGAGCCCAGTTGTTTGAAAGTGCTGGTTCACTTAAACAAGTTTCTTCAGGACGGTAAGTGCTTCATAGTATTTAACAATTTGTAAAAGCCTTTCTGTTTTGCTGGCTTCAAAGATTGAAATAGAAGTGTTGCAGCTTTGTTCTGTGTCTTTTGGACAGCATCATGGGGCATGCAAAATTTTTGTCATTTATTAAACTCATCCTTGCTCCAGAAGAAAACTAAATCTAATAGAGAATACCAGCCTATCTGGCTATCCTGTCACCTGGGGGAATTGCAGTAAGAGATGCTCAGGTTAGTGATCTGCTTAAGGACACAGCTACAAGAGTAAATTAACAGGATTTAAATTAGGATCAGGGTGCTGTACTTATTCCATACAGCTGTTTGTATATACATGCTTTCAGCAGAGTAGCAAACATGCTAGTTTATGGTAATTTGGTCATGTAAGTCCTGAACAACAGCTGCAAGTTCAGGATTAACTTTATCACGATTCCCGTCTTTCCCATCACACCTTCCATGCCTTAGTCTCTGTCTGGAGAAACTGGTGCCCTTTCTTCTCAGTAGTGTGCAGCAGGAATTATTTACATTTTCTTTACAATTGCATTCATTTATTTGGTGGATTTGATTCACTCTTATATTAAGTTAGAATGTTCTGTGAAGTGTTCATCTAGGAAGCGGTATCTTCCATACAATATTAAACAGCCTACAATTAATAGGCTAAGGCAGGTAGTCAAATAAATGGATTTATGGCAAAAAAGTCTGTCTCTCTTTTCGTGGTCCCCACATTTCAAGTTCTTTGAGACAGAAGGTATCTTTTTGTCCATCACTTTACTCACTAATACCAGGAACTGTCAAGCATACTGGAACTGTCAAGCAATAGGAAAAAAACCCAAAATGTTAATCCACAAATCCAAAAGTAGTAATCTAAAGCAGCACAGCTGTAAACAAAGATGCCAACATGTGCCGAGATGTGCAGCAGTGGAATATGGCTGTCCTCTCTGACAGATGTAGCAGGGATGAGGAAGAGAAAGCTGACCTGCAAAGGCCCACTGATTTTGTTCGAGAGAAGCAGCTTACATGAATCAAGGCTGTTCTTGTTTTTTGTAGTACATGAACTGTTAAGGTGACCAAAAAAGAGGGTGGCAGGGGGAAAAGGGAGATGAAAACAGCAAGACATTAATTTAAGGAAGAAAAGTATAAATGAAGAGACTGGGAGATTCTTAAGCCAGTTCCCTAAGCTGAGAGTGATGACTGCTTCAGCAGTCCTGCATCATTTCACCTTCACCACTGTTCCTTCTCTTATTTTGTATTGCACCCTTCTTGTAAACTCTCCCCTGTTGTTCCCTCAGAGCCTGTGCCACCTGTATCTGTATATAAAAAGCATGTAAGAAGCAAAAACCTGTCAAAGGAAAAATGTAGCAGTTTGATAATGGATATGGAGAGCAGATAACAAAGCCAAAAACGCTGAAAGGCTTAATAGCTACTCTACTTCAGCCTTCCTAAGAAAGCAGAAGAGCAACAGTAACAAGGAGAATGGAAAACGAGAGGTCAGCAGGCAAAATGAGGAAGAAATAAGAAGTAGCTTAGCTGTTCTTATAGTGCTGCACAAGTCTGAATAAGATTTTGCAATTCAGAGCCAGCTTTTGTTTACCTCTCATGCATGTTATGAACATGAAGACTGATTTAACACCTTTGGATAGTCTTTTTTTCTTCTGAAGTAGGTAGAAATCATGGTAATTACATCTTGATCCACCCAGTAGGAAGGCCTTCTGAGTTCATAACACTGCTATCTAATGAATATATGCAGGACATAGTGTAAGACAGAGAAACTGTTTTTAAGTTGTCTGGTTTGATACCAGAAATATTCAAGTCAAGATAGTGTTGACCTCTGTGCAGGGGTAATTTATCCTGCTAAAAATAACTAGTTTTGAAATTTTAAGCTACTGCTTACCTGTGCATTATAATATCTAAGTAGCTTCATTCCTACTTGAAGCATCTATTGCTTGTTGTGGTCATTTTTACAGTAGGCGGATCAAAAGTACCGATAAGGCTTTGCAGTCTCACATTGTCATCTGTATTCCAGCAGATAATTTTGTACTTGATGCTTTACCACCACAGTGGCCTGGTCTTACTTAATTCCTTCTTCCAAGTAGTCTTTGCAACCCTGGTTTCAATAATGCAATACCTTTATTACGTGTGTGTGTGTCCCTTTTTTTTTTTAATGCTGGGACATTATTTGACCTGGCTGTTTCCTCTCCTTGTATACATGTGCACATGCCCCCGTAGCGCTACCAGTTTGAACAGATTTCTTTTAGTCAGAAAAAGCATGAGAGGCCCCAGTACATGTTTTAGGATTGGACAGGGAAGACAGCAATGCTATGCCCTGTCCAACCTGTGCTCTCTTTTTCTCACATAAAGTGAGAAACCGCATCATAAGAAGAAGGATTTTCATTAGAAGAGGATACCTAGCAAAACAGGAAGGAGGAGTTGGTGACAGCAAACAGCTCTGGCTTGGCAGCAGGATCTGTAGGTGCTGGGCTGGGACTTTAATAGGAGTAGGCTGACAGTATGAAGCCCTGTAGACCCGTGCTCCCCTCCCAGCCACATGATTAAATATCCTTTCCCAGTCATTCTTCTGTTTTTATTTTCATGCTATAGTTTGCATTTCCTTAAACACCTGGAATGCCTTGCCCAGACCAGTGTTTTCTACTCAGTCAAGCTTGGCTGTAAGTCTGCCATCTCCAGGAGTTTTTATAAACTTTTCTTTTTCCTTTCCCATATTAACTGATGAGTCATCTGAGAGAGGCATTCGTGTGGTTTTCCTCATTCATTCTTCTTCTGGCTTCTGTCTTTGTCTTGCTAGACTGAAAACTCATTAGGGCAAGAGCATAGTTTTAAAGCTTATTTATAACTTTTTAAATTATTATTGTTGTTATTATTATTATTTAAAAGGCCTCAGGTGTTGTTGACTGCATGTAGTCAAGCAAAATAGTTTATGATCTGATGAGTACTGACCCTTTGACTGCTAGTATAAGTTTATTGTTATGGGCTCAAAACAAATGTAATAAAAAGTGGGGAAAGGGAAAATACATTTTTTCTCATCTGGAGTCTATCCAGTAAAGTCATGGAAAGAAGGAAGTTCTAGGAAATGTGGGCACCATTTTCTGAAGTTGTTTTTTTTCTCTGCACTAAGCAACATGAATCACATTCTTCTCAGATTATTAGCATCATCTTAAGAAAACCATAATAGATGATGGTGATGTTATCACATGCTTTTTAACAAACAGCCTTGTTTGTAGGGAGGAGAGCATTAACACCATAAGTAAAAATGACCATTTTCATAATTGCACACAAAAAAAAAAAGCCCAAGAACCTGGAAGCCCTTTTCATTGCTAATGCTTCTTGCTGGCTAGGGGTGAAGTGAGTAATAACTAACAGGAGAACCTAAGTAATCAAATCGAGTGTGGAGGCAGTAACCATGGGCTTGAAAATTGCTCCAGAATTATGAGTAAATATTCATAGAATCTGTCTCTCATTATACCATCACACACAGTTTGTAGATAACATTGGGATGTAATTACCCTGTGTCAGGAGCCAGGTGGTGGGAAGAATCCTGTAATTCATGAGCTTCTGAGAAACTGACTTTGTACCTTGTGTTTGTGTATCTGTCTAAATGCCAAATGCTGGGAAGCTTTCCCTTTCCAGAACTGAGCAAGTCAGAGTCCATATTTTCTT
The DNA here is from genome assembly GCA_020745775.1 of Theristicus caerulescens. Lineage (NCBI taxonomy): Eukaryota > Metazoa > Chordata > Aves > Pelecaniformes > Threskiornithidae > Theristicus > Theristicus caerulescens. Next base: position 118,212,236 of record CM036559.1, on the reverse strand, counting down.
GTCTTCTTTTTACTTTTAAGGTAAACATACTTGGATCAGGTAAAATTAGAAGCTAAAAACAGAATAGTTTAGTAGACATAAGAGAATATAGGAGAAAATTGCATTTATTTTTCTTAACTTTTTCTAAGGGCACTAAAAACCAACATGTCATATTTCAAGAATAACTTAAATAATTCTGCCTCACATTTAAATCTTGCTGTTCTGTTTTATTATTGCCTTAAATGTCTTTTGTCACGGTATTGCTCAGATGTCCCATTCTTAACATGGAAAACTGGCTTCATAAAGCTAAGTAAACTAAGGTTCGAAATCAAAGTAAAATCAGGTTCGAAATCATCCCTGTGCTTTAGTAAATTCATTATCAATTATCTTCATTGCAACTATAATAATTATTAACAGTTACTCTACTGTTTTATATGTGTAAAATCCATGATTATGCCACACAGGAAATAGCTATTTTGTCAGGCTGTTACTGATCTGGGTCAGTATAATTAGAACATTTGTCGTGCCCTTTGTTGTACTGACTTTGAGGAAAAATGACCTTGAGATTAAAGAATTCAATTCTGGTTTGTTGTACTGACTTTGAGGAAAAATGACCTTGAGATTAAAGAATTCAATTCTGGTTTATGTGTGACCTTCAGTAAAGTCATCTAATCTCCCTCTCTAGATTTTAGTATATATTAGGTAGATTATTAGGTACAAATAGGTGTGCATTATGTAGAGTAATGAAGCTTCACACCTGTCTTGTCAACTGTAGATGGCAAGTTCTTCATAACAGTAGGCACCAAAGAGTTGTCTTGGAAAAACGCTGAACAGAGCAGTCTACATCAGCCAGAAAGCAAGCTAACATTTGAGCAAAGTGGACAAACAGGAGTCCAGTGCTCATGTTGTTCTGGTTAGCAGTGGGGATGTATCCAGAATGACAGTACTGAGAGTTAGAAATGTTTTCAGCATCCTGAAAATAAGGTGCCCTTGGATTTTGAGGGCATGACTCAAAATTCTTGACCTCCTCTGGAAATCCCAGCCTGGGAGTGTAAGCCTTGATGAGACAGTTGTTCACTTAAGATGAAGGCAAAACACACCACTTGGTCTAGTCATAAATCAGCTTCAGAGCTTTTTCTTCAGAGGGAGAAATCATTTCTGGAAGGCTCACACATACAAACTTGGGAATATGTCCATCCACTCATACCATTCTAGAGGTTCAGATGAATGATGGTGTGCTAGTACTGACTGGCACTAGGGTATGAGGCCGGGGTAGCGGGATGCTCTCTGCTCCCTTTAGGAAGTCTGCTCCTGCTTAACCTCACCAGGGGGGTGTGGAACTCGAAAGGTGAAGTGCCATGGGCCCCATTGGCAGTATACAAAATGAAATAGACTTCTTATGCTAACGCTTATGATGTGACACTATTTTTAATCAAACTTATGACTCTTTATCTCACTATTTTGGGAGGAAAGACGAAATAGATTACATGTGACTTGTATATTCACCCTCTCAAAAAGTATTCTAGAAATTTTAAACTTCACCACAGGTCACATACTGGGTCATTGAGATAAATCCTGGCTGGAAGGAAAGCTGAATCAGTAACACCCCATCACATTATACAAAGGTGAAATAGTCAACAAGTTAATCTTCATTTGGTATAATGTGGGTTTCCAATAAGTTTAAAGAAACTTAGAAGAACTGATAGATCATAAAAAAATTGCTTTGAGTATATAAATTAAAGGATAGGTATTAGGTAAAGTGCAGGAATCTAGAGAGAACTCCTAATTTCCATCTTCATGTCCAATCCTTCATTTTGTATTTTGGAGAGTCATAGTGCTAGAAGCCATATCAAGAGGTGACCTAATCTGTCATCCTTCTCCGGGATAGAATCACTATATATCTAACTGGTTCTTTTACAGATATCTGTGTAGTGGCTTTTTTTAAATTTCATTTTTTTAAATTAATTTTTAGTAATGGGAATTCTTCAATTCGAGGATTCTCCAATTCTTGACAGTTCCAGTGCTTCACTGTTCTAACCAATAGAGGGGTTTTCCAGCTACACATTAAGAGACGTAAACTTAGCTGTCTACCTGTAGGTGTCTTCGTGTCAGGTATTACTTAAGGAAGGATTTCATTGAAGGTTTTGCTACAGGCAGTGGAACCTGGTGAGCCATTCGTTGCACTCTCAAGTAGGCGCTTACCATAGCAGAAGCCAGGCCTGGAGGGTCTGTGGAGCTAGGCATGTAGGTTATTTATAGACGTCTAAATTTAGGTGGCTGAAGCTGAAACCCACCCCAGACATCTAATTTAAATCTCCCTTGCTGCAGTTTAAATGTATTTAAGTCCTTTTTGCAGTCAGCCTGGAGAACAGATTTCTCCTTTTTTGTCTCATATTTACCTTCTATGTATTATTTTCTTCTGTAGACTGATCAACTATCTTTTCTCGTAAGTCATGTTTTTAGACCTTTAATGATCACTTTTGAATTGTCTCCAGGCAGTCCATCACTTGCTTCAAGCAATATGATCAATTCAGTACTCATTTGAATGACAACTTCAACTAGAATGAAAGAGTCCTTTTAAAAGTTATAAATTATATACCTCTTTAAACCTCTAAGTAGGATGTTGGGTCTCTTTTCTGCAATAACATGCTTGTTAACTCCAGTAAGCTTGGAGTTATTGTCTGCTATAATTCTACTCCTCTGAACTATTGTGTAACTAGTCATTACCATCCTGTATTTGTGCAACTGATTATTCCTACTGTTCCCAGGTTTTAATTCCATTTCTTTATATGTTTTTCCTTGTTATCTCATTTATTGCAAGCCTGTATTTTTTTCTTTCAGACAAGCAAAAGCCATGTATTCCTGTAAGGCTGAGCATAGTCATGAGCTGTCTTTCCCACAGGGGGCAATATTTTCCAATGGTAAGATATGTTTTACATTCTTTTTTCACATTAAAAAATATAGAAAACTGAACTTTATCCATCAGATAACAGAGTGTAATTCCATTTTCAATTCTCAGTTTTTGCCTTGATTTTTCAATTGCTCTTGAATAAATACTGTCTAAATAAATATATGAACCATATATAGGATCTTTTAACAGTGTCAATTTATTGTAAATATGTTTTGTTTGTCTCACTCATTTTTTTTGCAGTGTATCCATCAGTGGAACCAGGCTGGTTGAAAGCAACTTATGAAGGCAAAACAGGACTTGTTCCTGAGAATTATGTTGTCTTCCTCTAGTAATCTGTAGTGGACAGCAATATCTTCATGGTATCCATGGTAACAAATAATAAGCACTATGATTTTTATCTGACACAGATATGGGATCAGCCCGTTAGCCGAGTGGTAGATTTCCTTCAGATACTGCAGCTGCAGGTTACAGAGCTCCCTATCAACGGAACAGAATGTAATGAAACAGTTAACAGTTTCTGTACTGAAGACGGTACTCTGTTTAAGTAACTTCCATTGTTTGCAAAAGGTTGTTCTGTTCTTCTTTTATGGGTAAGGAACACTAGAGCAATAAACTAAAAAAAAGTTGCCATTTAGCTGCAGACCTTCAGGTCCTAGGATGTTGCTCACAGAAGTGTGAAATTTAGAGGCAATGCACTCTGACGTTTCTTGTAATCTATAGTTTTTAATATGGAAAATTGTATTTTTTTCGTAATGTAAGTAATGCTTCTATTGTGATCTGAATTCTCTCTTAGAAAACTTGATTCTAAAATTAGTCCTAATCATTTCAAATAAGAAATGTTTTCCATAAATCAGAAGCTTCAACTTCTGTTAGTCATTGAGATTAAAATATGTTATAGAATTTATGCAACTGATAATGAAATCAGTTTATACACTGCCTGAGCAGTAAGTGCTCATTCAAAATGTGATATGTTTAATGAATGTTTCATTCAAATACTTCTTAGATTTATTTCCTCCTTTCTACACCAGTACAAATAATATTAACAACTTTTATTTCTATGATACCTGTCATCGGGATAATATTCTCAGTGTATCTCAGAATAACATCTGTAGAAAACAAGATGATGCTGAATCTGGAATGATTCGTAGTAATGTGAAGCGAGCAGTGAAAAACAGCAGTGTGTTTTGAAACCCGAGATAAATTGTAACTGAGTCCTTTTCCAACTTTTTCCATTGCGAATAAGACAAATGGCCTGTGAAGTAGCTAATTTTATAAGCTATGAATGCTGAAATCTCCATGTAGCAATAAAAGTATTTAGTATTATTTCTCCTCACTTCTACTAAAGTATTTGACAAAGATTTCTCCCCTTCCACAGAATAAAAAAGCCTTTTCAAAGGTTTTGTAAAGACCCATTGATTGCTCCTGGTAGGACTGACACACACACCCCCCAAAAAAAAAAAAAAAATAAATCTAAGCAGCTTTCTAAATCTGAGCATCTTTTTTGCACACCTTGAGGGAAAACAGGCACTGCTTGCTTGGCTACTTACCATGCCCGATTGAAAACCAAGATATTTAAGATCCATATTAGTAATTCTTCATCATTAGTGCTACGGGAAGAATTCACTGTTTCATAGACCTATTTAGGCTTAGTTTCATAGACCTATCAAGGCCTAGTTCTTTCTTCAGTAACAGAAATCAGTATATAAATCTTCTGTTGATTTCTAAGTTGTACAGTACTTCCAGAAAGTTTAAGGAAGAACTTCTGTTAGGACTGAAAACATCAGTAATCTTTTAATTGCTTCTTTTTTTTTTCCATAGCCTTTTTCTTGTTTGAATTAGAAAATAAGATTTATTGCCAACATAAAGAAGCACATTAGAACCTTCTTTACTTGCATGTAGTGCATGATTTCTGCAGAGCAATTCTGTGTTGGATTTCAGGCTGGTGGCAAAAGCCTGCAGGATCCTTCTCCTCACTAATTAAAGTATCAAGTGGTGATCCGGGAAGGAGAGAGTCTGTAAGAGCATCCTCCCAAAAATGGTCTAGCTTTTCAGAAGGGTAGTCTGGGTAAGACTGACTGCGGGCAGTTGAGGACAGACCCCCTGAATTAGTGACTGTGAGTGATCTGGGTTCTTTCTTTACTCTAAAAAGTTTCATTTAAGTCCCAAATCGTGTTTCACTTCACCTTAAGACCGGACTGTGTTCAGCCCATTGTGATGAAGGCTTGTTCCAGACATTGTCACAGGCAGTGAAGGCAGACACGTGTGCTCATCTCATTTGCCCAGAGCAGACGTGAAAGGAAGTGAACGTCTTTTTTCATCAGATTGAGCTTTTCTTATTTTTAAGGCAAGCCAAGATTTCTTAGTGTAAGCTCTGCCTGAAACTGCCATTGCCCTGAGAAGATCAACATGGTTTTGGTTGTGGTTTTGCTGTATTTCACAATCCAAGAATTGCAGGATGTCGAAAGGCTTCCCTCTGGTGACCTTCCCAGGAGTGCTGCTGCAGGCAGAAAGGAGCAGAAAGGGAGGCAGAGCTTGAGCAGAGGCTGGAGGCCCAGCACACGTCTCACACAGGCAGAGAAATTCAGTGGTCTGGAGAAAAAAAACCCACTTCTTCTCTCTTTTGCACTGGGGTCAGTGGCAAATGGACCTTTGTTGGACATCCTTTGATGACCTCGTATACCTCTTAGGAGGAATGTAATTGTTGTGAAATTATTGAGAAACAGTGAAATAGAAAATGCTTGCTCTTATTTGCTTTGCTTTAGCCTGATTTAAAAGGAAGGGGGAAAAAAGCTAACCTTCAGTAATCCTACAGCCTGTGTATATGTCTGGGTATTCTCCAATATTATATTTTGAAACCAGCTGATCTGAGTGCAAGCTAGAGGACTCAAAGATGCTAAGTTCATTAAAGATTTTGTAAAAATGCAAAGTTCAGTTACAGATTAAGTAAGTAGAGTCTGTAAGTGCTGAGGGAAAGGTTGTAGAAAGACCTGGAGGAATCCCTGTGGAGGAAAGGTGCTCTGTCTATTCCCATGCATTCATCTCACATTAGACACATAAATGAATTGCAGAAAACAACTTCGTAAGAAACTGAAACCCATTCGTTCTGCTGCTCACAAAACACATCTGTATTTTCCTCTGTAAGACTGCACTTTTTCAGGCCCTTCTTCTGAACCAGCCAGGACAATCACATAAATAATTTTAAAGTAGCTTAGCTTTAAAATGGCATTTCCATCTGAAAAAGGTTATGCCCATTCTTAATTACCATTAACCGCTCACTCTCAGTGGGATGAGTAGGGTTTTTCATTTTTTGAAATATTTTGGTTTTTCTGTTCCTCTCTTCTGCGGTACATAGCAAGCACTTTCTGTATAACCTCACTGCTGGGTTGTGGATGCGCCCGCTCTGCCCTGACTTTCCAGGAGGGAGTTTATCTCTACAAGAAGCTGTACAATGAACTGGAAAGTTAAGTAACTAAGTGTTCAAAGACTGAAATGGGGGAGAGGGCAGCACCAAAGCTTGTCTAATGATGATACTCTCAAGTCTGACCAAAAATTCCTTCTGATAATTGCAAAGGATCAGAAATCCATATAACATTTAAATGAAGATACAATATCTTGATAGTGCCTTACCAGAAAATTAGGCAAGCTGAACTAAATTAGTTCATAGTATTGATTTACTGTTTTTTATGAAAGTCGGATTCACTCTACAAGCAAAGGTTGCGGTTTTTTTATTATAGTTATTATCCTTCCTAAAAGGATGCAGCAGGTTTTTTTCAAATATCACTGTAGAACTCAAGGTAGATGACACGTTGTGATTGCTGTTTGTCTTGTGGAAATAATGTCTGTACCCACACTTTATGTAATTAGCCATGTTTTTTCTTTGTTAAACATTTTGATCCATGTTGCAGCACAACATGAATCAAATTAATAGTGTGAAGGACTGATATATTGTACGATAAATATGTAAAGTATATTAATATTTTATATTCACACTTTTTGTTAATGATAAAGATGAAAAATATTTTGGTGTAATTCCTATGAGTTCAGTATTAAAATGTCCTTGCCATATTTTGGCATTTAGAGTTCTATGTAACAAAACTCTTAAATTAAACCATAGCCATCACTTATGTCCCTAACTAATCTATAAAGTTCATTGTTTGATTATTTCTGGAAAAAATGATGCACAGATTTGCTGACCAGCGCTATTCTATGATAGTAATAGTAACTTATTTTCCTTTTATATATTTTCTGGTGCTAATCTCTGTTCTTTGCCTGTAATTGGATTAAATTGTAATCTGCCTTTAGGAAAAGATGTGTTAGGAGAGGAAAAGTTGCAAAATTCAGCAGTTCAGAACAATAATTACAATTAAAAAAAAAGCATTGTATGGCAGTAATTGGCTTTTTTTTTTTTGTTACATTTCTCCACTGGTCTATTTTCTACTTAATAAGATTGCATCAGAATAAATAATGAAGCTAAAAAGCCTATTGTTCTTCATACTTCTTTTCCTAAGGCAGCAGTTGGTGCAATTTTGGATTGAGCAGCAAGAAGAGAAATCCCAGCAGGGGAGCACATCCTCCAGGCTGGGGTGGATCTTCTCCACTGATGGAAACTCACAAAGCTCTAGTGAAGTCAAAGACAGACCTTTGGCAACTTATAGTGAGGGTTTGCTGGCCAGAAGCCCCCAGAAAGCAAATGGAATGTTCTGTTAATGGGGTAAGATATGATACAGCTTGGCATTATCCTTGCTTTCAGCAGAGTGCCCTATATGAATCATTCAGTTACCAGAGACCAAGCTGCAGGCAAAGTTCAGTCTTGTTCTTTGTGGCCACACAGCCCTGCCAGCCGCTGCTGCCGCAGCCCTTCCAGTCACTGCTCATGCAAAAGCCAGACCATGGATCAGGCTGTTTCAGTACCAGCTGGGAGGTCTCTTTTTGGATAAGATTCTGCATGGGCTTTGGGAGTTTGCTTGGTTTTGTTTTAATAAGGTGCTTGGTATCCAAACAGCTACTAATTCAATGTTGTAATTCAGTCACTGAAGTTCATCGCATTGTTTTTCTTCTCCTGTATGTGGCAGTATTTAATAAGCCATTGGATTATCCTTGTTATTTTAAGTGTAGGGAATGGTGCTTCAACCCATGGATGTCTCAGCTGAAAGCTATTCTGCATCTGAGCTTTTTGCAAGTGTTTTATTGGGAATCGTCATTAAAGTTCTGGCACTAAAGAGAGCACCATGATCTCAGCACTACAAGAGTTTCTGTTATAGCAAAGGGCAAAGCAGCTGAACAGGGCACATATGGATAGTTTCAATTTTCAATCATATTTATGACAATTTCAGAGGTATTAGAGTTTATAGGGGTTACTTTAGAATACTATATGGTATTTTAATAGGAAAGTATATACAATCAATAACTATATATATTTAATAAAGTCCTACTAAATTATCTTATTGAACTCTCTGTTTATTTTGTAGTGTGGTTTCAATAATTATCTGCACTCTGTATATATCTACATGTAAATAACTGGCATGACATGCATAAGCTGACTTGCAGACATAATTGTATGTTGTACTTTACACTGTATTTCAAAAATTTGAAAAAACGTTTTTCAAAATAAAAAGCCTTTCTACACAAACTGGTTTCTTTATTATTTTTAAATTTGGGCTCTGGTTCAGCCTTTTCTTTTTTCGAAGTAGTAACACTTTTGTGCCGCTTCCATCCATACCTGCATTTTTCATTGAAGTTTCACCCCCTCTTTAGGTAGAGGACATTGCTTCTAACGTTCAGCAATGGGCGTGTGTATGAATCCTGGACAACAGCGTGTCACCTGCTGTCCTGGTCACACGGAAGCCTCCAAAGATGTGGCTTTTGAGGAAAAGAAAATGACAGCTTTGCATGTTGGGTAAGAAGAAGCACAACCCTGGTATATCAAAACATTGTCGATGAGGTCTTTGCCTCTGAAAATTAGCAGGTGGGCGGCTCGCGGGAGGGAAGTTTGCTGACCGGAGTCCAACAACACTGCCCGTGAGGGAGGGAACGTGAGGGGAGTGGTTTCTGCAAGTTGCCTTGCGTCCCTTTCCTAGCATTTCTCCAAGGCTTTTTGCCTCAGGGACCTGCAACTTCTCTAGCCCTCAGGAGGGAGTTATTTCCATCGCCAACTGCTCCTGCAGCGAGGGGAGCTGCGGGGTGGCCTGCCTTGCTTTCTCCTGAAGGGACTCCAAAAACCCAAGAGGCTTTTATACTCCTGAAACAATCAGGCTTTATTACGGTATTAACTAGAAATAACTACATTTCTTAAACAAAGAAGATCAAACCAGCCAGCTGATAAACTCTTTCCCTGTGCACTGTGTGGTTAGGCTTGGATAGTGCAGAAAAGGGCTGCGGCTGGCTCCTGCCGGCCTCCCCTCCTGCCTGCACGCCCCGGGCTTGCCTGAGCCTCCCCGGGCTGCCTGCCTCACCCAGGGCACGTCGGCCTCTCGCCCGGGCGCCGCACCTGCGGCTGCTCAGGGGGACATCAGATGTAACTGCAAACAAAACGTAGGTACCGTGGCCATAAATAAAAAATGAGTTAGGTGAAGCAAAACAACACGGACCAGGTGGAGAAGCAGTCTTTCCCTCGCGTTGCTTTCTAACAACTACTCCTAAGTGAATCTTGTACTTCACAGCTCTCTCCGCTTGAAGATTTTAGAGATAAGGAGTCTGCTTGCAGGAATCAAAAAGTCACCTGCAGCCGGCGGTCCCCAAACATGGCCTGCGCCTTGCTGCGGTGCTAGCGTCCCACGCAGTACGGGGCCGGGGAGAAGGGAAGGCTCCCCTTGCCAGGGACCGAGGGATGCAGCTGGGCTGGCGAAGCTGCTTCAGGCTGGATTGGCTCTGCTGGAAAAGCCTGAGAAGGAGAGGGGCTGCACCAAGGGGTCTAGAGCTGAGCTGTAACGTTGCCCTTAAAGCTTACTGACCTACACCCGAGGTGGGCTGTAACAATTCTCATCTAAGCTGTCACCCGGAGGAAACCTCTGTGACTGACGTGTCACCACCCATTCCCTGAGACGCTCCCCAGCACCACGGGGACTTTTGGAAAGAAGGTAAAGCCGAGGGCAGCAGCACAGCTGAGTGCAGGTGCCAGGAGATCCCCAGCCTGCCCTGCTGCTGCCTCGTGCCCGGCAGGCTGGGGGGATCTCGGCCCGCGCCCGTACCCGTATCGGCCGGCACTGTGACTGCTCGTCTGGGGCCGGCACCTGGGGCTTGATTCACCTCTGCTCCTGTTGAGGACCATGGAAGCATGCGTGGTGAGAGCTGCCGCAGATGCCCAGCTCTGCATAGTCAGTAGGCATAAGGGGAAATGAAGAATATGTGCATTTTGATAGTTCACCAAAAAGGATAGCTCATCACAGGTTTTGTGTTAAAAATCTGAAATGAAATATTTGTTTCTATTAGAGCTTTCTGCCCTTTCCCATGGGGATGTAGGCTCCTTGGCTTTCAGATCCTCTGATCTGCAGGAGTGAACACAGACTAGTTTGGGGTCTAGACTAAACCCTAACATAGATCTCATCACTCATTTTCCCAGTGTCTATAGGGCCATTTTACTTGGCATCGTGTAATAACTAAGATTTTTCTCTGTTTCTGGGAAACAAATATTCTGGCTTGCTATATTTCGTCATTTCAGTGAGCATTTAAATGTAAAAAGACATAAATTCCTGTTAAACTAACTCGGTGTTACTGTATTATCACTGAACTGAAAACTCCCAAGGGATGAGATGCTGCTTGTGTTTCTTACCAGAAGGGGTGAAGTGGGACTTCATTATCTGGTTGCATTAAGGCCCCTTACAGCAGATGATTCTCATCTGTTTGGAAAAGTGGATCTCCTGGTCTGCAGGCCTTATTGCTCAATAAGCCTGCAACGTGGACTACAGACCCATTGACTTGGGGGATAGTTATGGTATAAAACAGATACCGGAGCCCCTGCAGCGCTTGGCCGAGGGGAAGGCGGGTGCGAGCCGGGGTCTGCAGCCACGCTGGACCTGCTTCCCGCTGAGCCGCGCCGGCCGCAGCCCCCCGCGCGCCTGCGGAGGAGAAATTGCGGTGAGCCGGGGAAATGGCACAGGCGTGGACTGAGCAGCCTGCAAAGTCAGTTCAGGTCCCAGCTGGGAACGTGTTCTTGTGAACTGGGCATGATGCATTCCTTCAAAACCCACCCGCCTTTCTAACACAAACACTATGCTTATTAAATATGGTAAATACGGTATTTGCACTTTTGTCTTTTAAAATTTTATTTCACGTTTATAAAGCTTTTCCTGTGTAATTTGGATTAATCACTGATACAGAAAGTATTGAAAGATATTCTTGGCTTCTTTTGCAACGGTTGGATGCTTTTCTATTGTATTTATGGCAACAAGCTCGAAAGCTGAACTAGCCTAGAGCGAGTGCCTTTGCCAAAGATCATGGTGTGCCTTTTTAATGTAAACACGCGGGGATTCATGGGAACGTTGAGTGACCTCCACAGCTGGTACAGAAAGGAGTCTTAATTCACTTGAAAGTACTTTGGTAATTGGAATACATCTTTCTGCCAGTATAATTGAGGAGCTGATTAGTTAGACTTAGCATGGGTGTATTTCATTTAAAATTACTGTTAATGGCTCTCGGGTGCCCTTAGAAGGGATTAGAGTCCCATCTGAATGAAAAACATCAGCGATTTATTTTTGTTGATGGTCATTGTTTTTGTCTTCTTACAAAAAAACACATTCGAAGGGAAACATGCAGCTTACCTGGCTTGTGGGTATTTTCAAAACGCGATTTGAAAATGCGTGCTTCACTGAGGGGTGGGGTGGGGGGCTCAGCCCTCAGTGGGCTCGGGGGGGTGGATGGAGGGCGAGCAGCGTGTCCCAGCACAGCACGGCTCGGAGCAGGAGCCATGGGCTCCAACCAAGCTCATCTGGGGTCTCTACAGTCCAGATGTGACCATACGCTCATGGCATTGCTGGGGAAACTTCCACATACTCGGTACGCGGGTGAGATAGCGGCGCGGTGCGAAGCCCCATGAGAAACCTTTCAGAGGACAATTCACAAACCGAGCGGAAGAAAGATAAGAAACCTGAGCCTGATCAATCTATACAGTGTTCCTCCAAATAAATTAACTGGCATACAGGATACAACTGGTTCCCAGAATGAAACAAATGCTGTTTGGAAGGACCTCACAAGAAGATAACAAAGATTAGGGTTTCAGTGTGCCAGAGCGGGGAAGCTGAGCACAAAGCGCTAGAAAGGGAGGCTGTGAAAGCTGTGACGGATGAGAGTCCTAAATTACCACAAAAGAAGCAGGATGCCTATCCGCAGGGAAAATCCACCAAAAAAACCCCCACATCTGGGGGCTCTGGCAGCACCCTGCATGGACATCTGAAGGGAGCAAGTAGATAGCAGAAGACCTCAGAGAGATTTTGGTGCAAACAAATTGCGTTGGGCAGTGGTGATGCAAATATATCCTTACGTAAAACCACAGCTTAAATAGTCATTTTAAGTTTGTTATTTCCTGCTGTTACTGTTGGTTGAGGGATGCTTATGTTTGGTCCTGAAAAATAGTGTTTCTTTTCTGTAATTATGACAAATTCTGCCTGCCTTGGATGGGAAGAAGGGTCAGTCTGCACAACGTCCTGCCTCCTCCGTTGCAGGCTCAGTAGAAGGTGTCTCCCCAGACCCTTCTTTGGGACCCCTGCAGTGAATGCCACACGAGTGTTTCGCCCAGCTTCCAGCTGTGATTTCTAACACCGGTTTGTTTTGGAACGGGCCCTTCCCTTGCCCTCCCTATCCCCCTGCAGTTCAGATGATGCAAAACAAAAACAAGCACAATTCATTTTCCCTTTGCAGCAATGCAGAACCAAGCTGTACAAAGAGGTTCGGGTTCTGCCACCACTGAAGCCTTTCCTTAATAATTTTTTCTCATCTGTGTTTAAACGATCCCTTGAAACATTTCATGACTAAATGAACTGGGAAGCCTAATGTCCAGATACCTCTAAGTGCATCTGCATGAGAAACTCAGGTGAATATTGTTGTGGATTTTTAGCTAATGCAATTAGCTTTGCTGGATAGTTTTTATCCAGAGGGAAAATCAAGGAAGGGTGCTTCTTTGTCAGAATGTTATTTGTGTGCCTCTCTCATAAACAGCTCATCTCAGTGCAGCAGGAACAAACACAGCTCTTCGCTTCTCAGAATTTCCAAGGCACTCGCTCACGTCAGCCTTCCCCTGTAGGATGCATCACATTTGAGTAAAACAGTGGTAACACAAAATCGCAGCGCAGCGGGTGATTTAGGACAGTGGACGTCCCATAGCACCGCCTCAGCCTCAGCTCAGTTTGGTGCCTTCTCCATCACCGCAGCATCTTCTTTATTGCCACATACGGAAGGAAATGAGGGTTTCATCTGAATTGCTGCACGGCAGGATCTCTGACACCCCTTCTTTCTTTCACTTAGATAACACAGAATAGCAGGGCCGTCTTCCCTGTGAGCAGCAGGTGATTATCGCATGAACTCATGAGCATGTTAAGGGGAAGATCACCTGCGCTCTGCAGAGGTGAGTCTGTCTCCGTAGCATCTGTATGGTTACGGAGTCTGAGATGTTACAAGGAAAAAACATCTTGTTTAGGCAGGCTGTTATTAGCTAAGGGTTAAAGCAAAGGCTTCTACCCCAAAGGGATTAAACATCTCATTTCAAATAATGAGTAACATTATTTTAGTCTTTATACCCTTCCATTACCATGTCTGTTAAAAAAAACAAAACCAAAACCAGTTTTGCACAGTAGAGGTATGCATTCAGGCTGAATTTGGACGTAGCATATATATACAAAGTCATCCCACTAATCCAGAGGAACATCACTGCATAAATAAATAATTGGGGACTAAATAAAAGTACCGGTGCAGGTGTCTTCAACTGAATGCAGAGTTGGAGCAGAGTCTTAAACTTTGACATCGTGTAGTTCTTCAGTGTCTCAAAAACTGTTTTAAGATTACTTTCTTCTGTGTGCTAGCTGGTAATAGGACTTCCACTTTAAAGAATCAATGTATATTTTTCTATTGACCAAATGTCTTCCACTATTGTTTAATACTGCATGGAATGTTTTAAAACTAAATTAATTTGGAAAAAATCATCTAGGTGGTAAATCCCAGCCCTGTCAAACTGTTCATGATGTGCACATGGAGCACTGATAATGTCTAACAGATCAGTTCACAAGAACAGGGACACTCAGAAATGAAACCGAACCATCACTTTCAAGATGTACTGTAGTCTGTGGAAATAATGTGGAAAAGTATCCTCGTTGTTGGCTCGGTTGATGCTTCTTTGAGAGCACATTATCTATGACGAACATTACAGGGCATCCTTAGCAAGGGGTGACATCCAAACCACCGGCCCAGACCCAAATTACCAGTGCTCCCCTAAAACAGAAGGGGAGAGAGTTGGCCTCTCGCCAAGTGGCCTCTCGAGTTGACCACATTGCGCCGCCCAGCCGTTCTGCCCGGCACCCGTGCCCCTCGCCGGGGTGCGAGTCCTGCTCCTCACCCGTCGCACACCGCATCAGAAGGCAGTGGGGCAGGAAGCGGGATGTGTTGAGGATGAGGAAAGGATCACCTGGGTGCTGGAGTCAGTTCCTCAAAAGCCAGCGGTGACGTTCCCTTGGTGCAGCTAAGAAAAGGTTGTGCCAGGTCAAGTCAGCGACTCCTCTGTGCACTGGCAACAGGGGAAGAGCCCGCTCCCCGTGCCGGGGGAGCAGGAGGGGGACAGCACCCTGCAGTGCTCCGTGTCTTACGCCTCGGGAGGCAGATCCGGCAGCGTCCGCTTGTGGCAGTGGAGAACTCCCGTTCTTGGCATGGACGCTGCAGCAAGCTCACGGACAGCCTCTGGAGTGTCTAGGGACACTTTACTCTCAAAACCTGGCTATAAAATATATATACCTAATCATTACCCAATGTGTAGGTTGCTGTGCTAGCTGTACCTGTACTCAGATATACTTTTCCTGATACAGAGAGGCAGCGGAGTGCCACAGCCTCTGCTCCCACACCAGCACCTGTAGCAAGTGCTGCTGGGCATCCACCTACTGCAGTGCAGGTCATACTTCTTCCTAAGTTTTTCCTTTGTGTGTATTTATGCCGGAAGATCAGGAATGTAACTTATTTTTCTGTTTTTATACACGAGCAGTTTGCCAGTACCTTCCACATCATAAGTAAAAAAAAAGATGGTTGTCTCCCATTCTTTGAACCTTGTAGAGAGTTTGAATTGCAAACAAAATGGAAAATACAGCTCCCCTCCCCATATGTGTGTTGTCTCTAGCCTGGAGCTGCCACAGAAATCGAAGTGAATTAGCCTCCCGGCTGCTGCTCCGCAGGACTGCAAGCACAAGCGGCTCCACCAGCCTGGTACTGGCGACTGCAGATCCACGTCCAGTTACAGCACGGTAACTTTCCATCTAGTGGTAACTGAAGACTTAAACACTTCTCATACTACTACAAAGTAAGCACATCTTCAATTTATTGGACATGACACAATGTAGCTAGACAACACCTTTACAAAAATACTCGAAAGCTCTTATTTCAGCTGTACAAATATAGAGATGCAAGTTCCTCTTCACCGGAAAATACAGAAATCTTATACAAGTCTCTTTTTAAGAAAAATAAAACCAATAGTAACAAACCATAAATTATGTCCATCATGTTAAATACAGAGAAATACTAACATCAGCCCAAATATGTCTCAAAGGTAAGGATTATTTGGCTTTCTACAGAATTTTCCATCGAGGAGTACAAAGCCTCTACAAAGTGCTCATGCATTACACATCCAAGTAATCCTTGGAAAGAAAGCGTGTTGGGGGCAAGGGAGGGAGGGGAGGATAAACATTTTACAAATATGGGAACTGGGATGTAAAGTTTCTATGGAATTCAGAAACTGCAAGAGATTGTGTCCTGCAAGAGCCCCAGCCTGGCTTTCAACCCTTAGATTGTGCTTTTCTCTATCATGTAGTTTTTCTTAAAATTAATGGCTCTTTTCAGGGAAGGCTTTAAGGAAACTTTAAATTAAAATCTTCCTAAAGTAATATTTTCAGAATTTCGGAGGCTTGTTGAGTTTTTTTAATGTCAGATGTTTATAACCTTGCTTTGTGAGCAGACAGACACATGACCTGTATTATGAAGCTTGAGAAAGGACAGAGGTTTCGGTCTCCCAGTAAAAGGTAAGCTGCCTGCAGCCATCACTATAAACTGCACGTAACAGCAAACCCAATGCCGACACTTTTGTGTAAAAAACTACTGTAAGAAGTGAATTGGCCAGTGCGCAATAGGACTATATTGCAAGCTGAGCTTTGGGATACAAAACTTCCAATTAAATTTTTAAGTGAAAAGCCTTGTCACCCTCAGCTGGCCAACCCTTCGTGTGCAGTGATGACAGTCCCAAAAGATGATATTCTCATCCCTTGTGTGTAACGTCGTCATGACAGACCCCAGCCCACGGCCACCACACCCCGACTCCTTGGGCATTTCAAGTAACGGGAAACGTTACCAGATTCTGCTGTCACATTTCTGCTATTTAATAGCGCATCATTTCTAGCAAGTGTTGTCCTTTGTCTATAGAAGAATATGCTTACGTGGAACAGCAAAATCCACATTTTACTGTTACAAATGTTGCTGGGATCTGGGAAAATGGTTGGGAACATATTCATTGCTCTACTGAAGTCTTTGTCAGTATTTTGAAAGGGCAGTACCACGTTTCAGATACAACATCTCCAAATGTTTCTAGCAAAATGAAGGTTCCTACTTGCAACAGACTGCCACCCACCAGTCGGACGATTCAGTTCCTTCACTGAACATTTAAGTTGCGATCCTAACTTTTTCTGAGCTACAGGTGAAAACTCATTCCACTCAAAGTGCTTTTTGATTGACGATGACGCATAAAGTGAATTATGATGATACTTTTATAAATGCATTTACACAAGGGACATATACTAAGCTGTCCTCACACACACACACACTGGCTTGAGTTGGAGGCAGGGCTGCTAGAATAACAGCGTCTGCGTGTTTCCGTATGTGTGCCTGCATACGTGTCATCTTAAACTAGGTGTTTCAGCTATACATGCTCCGTGTTCCTTAACTGTCAGAAAAAGTACGGTGTGAAACACTGTTATTCATAGTGATGGCTTTAACTTTACATTTAGATAAGTTTGGTAATAGCTGCAATCAACTGCCCTTTAAATAGATATGTCCATTTTGGGGAATTTATAAAGTTTATGGATTTATGGTTTTCAAAGATTATGTAAGACTCCTTGGAACCTCCTTTTTTTGGAAACTAATTAGACATCCTATTAAATTTTAGTATACAATCAACCTTATTCAGGCACTTTATAATACAATCGTATACTCCTTTGAAACAAAATTTACTTTTAAAACTGCATAGTGATTGCAGATGGCTGGGTGTTTCTTTTTCAAATACTCTAATAGCATTTACACATCCTTCTGAATGCACGCTGCCATGTATATGTCTGTCTGGTGCTTTCCTTATTCATGTTCTACATAGCCTCAATGGACCTGCTGGAATAAATCAGCTTTTTTGAACAGCGCTATGGTGAGAACATTGTTCTCAGCTGGAGGCATTACAGATTAGAGTCTCAGACTGGACATAAACCAACAATACAGGGTATGATGTGTAAAAGCATTACTCTATTTTTATCTATTATATGAAAAATAGGCATATGTGAAAACTGTACATCCAAGATGGAATGAGCAACTTATGGTGATGCTCATAGAAGTCTCACCCATATAACACAAAGGCCTCTGTACTGGTCTGCCCAGTTATTTCTGACTTGATGGCAAAGATGTTTATTATGCCCACTAGATGCTTTTCATCCAATCTAGCCCATTGTCTGAAAGTATGGAGTTATGGAGTTCAGTGATGCAGAGCTCTGGATTCCTGTAAATGATATATTTCTTTTTCCTCAACATAGCAAAAAGAGATTTTAGTACTAAATTGGCTGGGTGGGTATTTAAATTGAGCTGTGGGAAAATGCAATAGAGTGAGACTATTTAAATGACACTGTGAGAACTTCCTCACTGATGTGCCTGAATGCGAAATTGGTGGAACTATTGTACCTGTAGAGGCGAAAGGGTAATTTAGTTTTCATAGTCAGAAAAACATGATCTATGACTTGTGATGGTATTTCTACAATAAGCACACCTCACACTGGCAAGAAACTGAAACCTTACCAGTTTTAAATGATAAACTAGAATTAAATGAAAGCTCACCACTCCTTGATATCCTTTATATTCTGTAAATACCTTGTACGGAGCACTCTGGGCCCAAACCAGGAAAAAAATGCCTAAACATGAGCAAAAAAAAATACATGAAGGGAGCAGCACTGCTTATGTACTTGAAGTTATGCAACTGCTACATTAGTTCCAACAGCACTGAAGGATTATTTTCTGAGAGTTATTTTCTCTTTAAGGTAAACAGCCAGCTAAATTTTACTGCATGTTTCTGGCCAAGCATCTGAAAAGCTACAGTACCATTCTGCATGCAAATAACGTAAATCTAATAAATTAATAGCATTCATTGAACAAAAAACCCTCACAAATTTTAACATAAAAAACACCTAAAATGACTTTCTTTTTTTTCCTTTTCATCTTCCAAGGGGGAAAAGAGAACTAAATTAAAAACAAACCCTCTGTTCAAGTCAGGTCATCATGACACAAAGCAGTACAAACCAATAAATCCAGCAACGCTGACAGTCCAGCCGGGCAGTATGCACACAGGCTTTTGAGCCATGGAAAGTTGGGAGGGCTCTGGATATTGGCTCTGGGACTGCAAGCTGACTTATCGGAAGGAAAGAAAGGTCAGCGTGCCACAAACGGCGTGTCGGGCAAGAAATGTGGACTTGGAGTCGCACTGCTGCATGGGTGGAACGAAGCCCCATCCTCTCCTGCTCTGGGGATAAACTAACCTGAAGTTTGTGCAGGTAGGAGAGCACGGGAAGGAAGGAGCCCTACAGATATTACTGTTCATGCTACCGATATGTCACTGATAACTGACATAAATATTTGGGTTTAGATAAGAACACAGGAAAGCGGCTCACCTTCCCAATAAAGATAATTGAGAGAGACGTATTACTGTACTTTACAAGAAAAAAAAAAGGAACTAAGGTACTAATGAAGCATTGACTGGTCAGAAAACACAAACTGAACTCTCAGCTTCTCCACTGTAGATATAACACAAGAAAACATAACTGCAGTACAGCTGAAAGAACAGCTGGAGTTCAAAAATACCTAAGCTTCAGTTTATTCTGCACACATACAACTAGACCATTCCAAAGCGCCATGAAATCGATTGAAAGTTTCTCAGACTCCGTTTCCCTCCGTCACAGACTAGGTGCTAACGAACCCACATTACCCTTTCCCTAAAGGCTGGTCCAAACTGTTGATCCAGCTAAGATCTCGGAAAACATGAGCCAAGCGTTTGACCTTTTGTATTTCTTCGAGCACAGCAGGTACAACTGTGAAGCAGCTTGGTGTGAAAGAGCAGGACAGCTGGCCAGGGCTGGAGGTCTCCTCTTCTCTGCACTGCATTGTCACAGCTCTCCAAACCAGCCGGGCTGCCACAGGCAGGCACTTCAACCTTCAAAATAGTCTTTAAAAACTGTCAGTGTGATGCCTCTACAAAGCTGAGTAACTACAGCAGAGCTCAAAGAAAATGGTTGACTTCATGGTTTTGTTTGTTTGCTTCACTTAAGTCCTAGCAGAAGGCAACACTAAAGGCCTTGGGTCAAAAATACCTGAACTGTACAGAACAGGAGAGGCTTAGCTTCAAAATACCTAAACTGTACAGAATAGGAGAGGCTTAGCTTCATGCATAGCTTGCATTATTTAGTGTAAAAGACGAAGAACTTCTAGTGATAGCTCAGACAAAAAGTTATGTCTGCAATGTGCAGAAGATGGCAAGCTTTCTAATAAGTACAAGAGGTCTCATACCTTTAAAATGTAATCAGGCACATCATAAATGTCAGAAAACAAAAAAGTCCATCTGCTGAAACCTCTTATTTCTAGGATGCAAAATGCAACATAACATTGTTATGCCTTATTCAGTATATTGAGAAGCACTACAAGATGTTTTATTTAGACCTACTTGTAAAGCTCAGGTCAAAAAAATACCTTAATCTTTAAATAAATATTAATGCAGAGAAATACGACAACTAAAAAGCCTCATACTCTCTAAAAAACTCCAAGAAAAAAAAACAGTTTGCTGATGGCTCTCTGGACATTGCCGCAGTGTTGAAAAGTCACGGGGCATGCGATTTCTCTAGGGAAGGAAGCGATCCTGTGTTTTGATCACTGTTCATGGTGTCTGTGTAACCCGGAGCAAATGATGGGATCAAAATGGGGACTAAAGGCAATTTTATAAACTGGGCTCAAAGCTGGAAGTTCTCACATTAAAACAGTTTTTTCTAACTTCAGACAATCAAGTAATGAACACAGGACTTTTAAATTCATATAGCAGCCACATTCAGCCAAACTTGTTCTGTCTTTTGTAGTGTATTTATCATGACCATGAAGTTCTGGGAATTTTTTCTGTGGGTTAGAGATCTTTAAGAAATACAATTTGAAAATGTTTTTAATCTTTGTTATCTATTCCCAAAAGACATCTATTCTTCCTTTTTCATTATGCCTTTGAGACAAATAGAGAGCATTTCAGACTAATCTGCCATATTTGTGGGACACGATGACACGGCAGCCACTTGGAACAAATTTTAGGGACGGAATAAAAGGCAGATGAAGGCTGACCCGGGGCATTCCTAAGGCAAGCACACTGCCTGCTCTGTTTTCCAATTTCAGAATTAGGGTGTCAAGGAATAATTTTTAGTGTGGGAAGTTTCTGCTAACAGTTTAATCTAAACAGTAACACAGTCTGTTTATTCAATGGAAGTCATGTGGCAATGCTGAAATTCCCAAAGAATGCATGAAAATATTGCTGTTACACAAAAGTGGAATGGTTGAAATGGACTTTTTTACTAAGCTCCACAATTACTGAATGCAAATACAAAGAAAAATAAAGAAAACAAAACATCAATATGTAGAAATAAAGAATTTTGTCTTATTTATTAAAACATAATTTCTTTAAGGATCACAGTTAAAAGTCAGAACTGTATTGAATATGAAAGAAATTGCTTGTCTCTGGGCAGATAGAAATGACGAACCTAGTCAACTAACACAAAAGTCTGCTTATACCATTTTATCCAGGGCTGCGTCTTTGCACCAGCTCTAGTGGGTTTTGTATTACTATGTGGGAATCTCAAAAAATGTTTTTATCCTCAGTCGTAATGTAGCTTCTTCTTGATTGGCTCTAGGGAACTGTAAATATTAAGTATACCTTTAGATCTAACTTTAGTCGTTAGTTGTCCACATTCTTCTCAAGAATCAGGACGTAATTTTTGTGAACAAGTAACGTCATTTATGCTTTTAATGAGGGGCACCCTGATTTAATCAGGATACTGAACTTACGTCCAGTGAGCCTTTGTTCACGTGACAGGGATACAGACCAAGTTACGCACCATCAGCAGTACGCTGTCACACGATGGATGCATCCAGCATGTAATGGGGAAGAGCAAAAGTGTATGGCCAGCAAGTACCCAAAATAAGACTCACCATTTCCTACATTGTTAGAGAATTTGAGTATCATTTTTAGTGACTGGCAAAATTTGTCATATTTTAATAGACTCATAAATTCTTCTTGGGCTTTATCTGTTTCTCTGTGGTTTGAATATATCAACAATTTACTGCCTTAAATGCATGAGTTGCTTCATATCCATATCAAAGGAACAAACACCACCACATTATAATTTTTCAGTCAAATATTTCATTTCCATGGTAAAATATGACATTCTTCTTGAATGTATAAAGCTAATTTAGTCCAAATCTTCTTTTACAGTTACCCCAATTATAATGGCATGCCTTTAAAACATAAAATATGTAGCTCCACTAAATAGTACTGAAATGAGTCTGATGCGTATCAAAATGTTTGTAGTCATATTTTCCATTTCTTTTTGCATTTAATCTCGATATAATTTGATGTTAATGGCTGTTCAAGTATTCAGCATCGGAATTCAAAACATTAAGATTATTAGGAATTGTAGTCAGTGAAAACATCTCTATTTAAAGCTTCTGAGATACAGAATTTTGAAGTTGATGAATTCAAGATTACAGCTAAGTGATTTAGCTTTAGTAAGTGCTGAACTTTTAAGGAAAATAACACAAACCAAAGCTGAGTGGGTTTGCATACACATT
This sequence comes from Theristicus caerulescens, assembly GCA_020745775.1. Classification (NCBI taxonomy): domain Eukaryota; kingdom Metazoa; phylum Chordata; class Aves; order Pelecaniformes; family Threskiornithidae; genus Theristicus; species Theristicus caerulescens. Next base: position 118,190,053 of record CM036559.1, on the reverse strand, counting down.
ATTCTGGTGTAATAATTTTCCTAAGCTTTCCAATCTTTGAAGGAGAGCAGCACTGAATGGTGCAGCAGAGTTCAGTACACTGAACTCAGAGTTTCAATGCAGTATGAGCACAGACAAGAATACGAATGTATATTTTGTGACTAGCACTTGAGTTACTCACGAAGGTACTGCAGTGACGTCTACTTAATCCTGGACAGCTGACTTTGAAAGGATATTTCTGTGAGGCAGATTAGTTAATAAAAAGTGAAATATCCATGAGAAAACGTGGGCAATATTTATTTTAATTCCTCCAGAATCTTGTATTACGCACATGCCCACATGTACCCATGCATACAATGTACTAAAGTAAAAAGTTTACACCGTGTCATATCAGAAATTTGAGAGTGTGTAGTATGTAAGAAAAATGTATAAGATAACTGTTCTTGAAATCTGAAAACTCTATTCATTGTCATTCTTATGCATATCTAGAAAGCAACCTAGCCAAGTTTACAAAACATTTCTTATGACTTGTGATTTTTGCAGTTAAGGAATCAGGAACTCACAATATGTACATCAAGCTTAAATGGCTTGTGTATGTTACAAGTATAAAGCAGTAGGCAGGGTAAGTATGACAAATATACTGAAGTCCTGACATTGCAAAATCTTGACCAAAATAAACAAACAGAAAATGACCCAGAAATCATCTCTATGATAAGAGAAAAGACATTTCACTTTTTGTGAAAGAGAAGAGGTTTCACCATCCCTGCCAGAATCTTGGGTAGCTGGGCAGCAATCACCTCTGACATCATCTCGGGGAATTCAACACTCAGTGCACGGGACTGGAGAAATGTGTTCAGACAGAAGAGATGGAGTTGTTTCACTAGCTGGATTTAATAAAATACAAACATGATAGATCAGGCTAACAGTAATGCAGCCAGATAAACATGCTGTCAATCACTTATCTCATACATCCATCAGCTGACATCATTATCTACCTTCCTCTGTCATTCCTTGAATCAATAATGTGGGTACTTGTCATTCCCTATTAAAATATCCTGCCATGGCAAAAAGCCATAAATATAGCTAAACGGTATGCCATATAAAAACAGTGCCTCACTAATATTATAAAGTGTTATCATCCTCCCTCCTGGCAGGCACCATGAACAACGGCAATTACGAAACAAGTATTCGATCTTTCATTTTATCCTCACGTTCAACACATGTCTCCATGCCTTGTTTACTGTATGCTATTCAAACACTGCTCCGAGAGACACCATTGACTATTTGCTTGTCAGCTTTTCCATGGTTCTGATTATGATCATATCTGGGTATGCCACAAACATTGAACTCCACAGGTCCTCACCCCTTGAAAGCCACTGCTCAGTATATGTGACTATTTCACCTCTTCTATCTTCTCTGAGAAGTTCCAATTTTATAGAAGTTTTTCTTTAAGACTTGTGACATTTATGTTATCAAATATCATACTATTTCTGCTACTCTAGGCTTTAACAACACACAGTGTGATTATCTTTTTCTTGTATCTCCCATCACTTTATCAGCCTGAGCTGAAATAGAGACTTAAACAAAGATACCCTACAGACCAAACACTACCCTAACCATTACTTTGCTGGCTATTTTGCAGCAAGACTCACTCACTCACTTCCACTAAGACTGTTTTACTTCAAGTATTTGAAATTTAAGAGATTGATTCTACAACCCAGCACTCAAAAGAGTTTTCCTCTGGATGCTGTTACACTCAGATTGCAAATTATTACTACAGGTAAGGCAGGAAGACCTTTTATCCCAAGCACGACGGATCCAAACAGGTTCCTTGAGCACAGGGCTACCGTGAGTAGTATACTGGCCAGGACTGGGTTTTGCAAGTCCAAGGTGACTGACTGAACTCCAGGGAAGGGTTTACCACTTACAGTCCCAAGTGACGACTGCAGTCTGACTACCAGTAAATACTTAAAGTTAAGCTCCATATCCTCCCTTCAGAATTTTCTGTTGTCTACCTTCACCTGTGAGGATGCTTCTTGTACTTGTCTCATTCTCCTTTTGCTGGTATCTGAGATGATGTAATAGCTAAATGGTGAATGTGAGTTCTGTGGATAGCAGAAGCTGATGGAGAGGTTTGTGCAGTGGATCAAAAGACTCCAAACCACCTGGTGAACCACCTAATAATCAATATTGTTACCTCTCTTAACTCCCATAAATGGGATCCTCAAAGGGTTTCTTTTTTCCTCTCATCAGAAGGGGGAATTAGTGACAATTAAAGGTTTTAGACAAATAAATAAATTTATCCATGAACAATTAAAATAAAATGCAGATTTACTGAGTGCAGAATAATACAAACATGCAACGACCCCATCCTTCCCTGAACTCCCTGTGAGCTCCTCACAACCAGCACTGAACTCAAGAGCACTCTTCCTAAACTATCTTAGTGCCACTTCCCCAGCACTTGCTAAAACCGTCACATACGTCCCTGTACCTCTGCTTCTTGCCTCTCTTGCAGAGATGCACAAGCCGTTACAAAACAATATTCATGTAGGTAAAAGTTTATACGAAATGTCATTCTGCAGTTTTAATGGATATTCAGCCAACAGGATATATGCTGAATTGTCAGAGATGTGGAAAGGATTCAGCTGCATCTTTGAGACACTTCGGAATCTCTGGTATCACCACTAGAGTTCTCAAAGATTACTCACTTCCCAACTATAGACAGATACTGAAAAAATGGCATGGAATATACACATAAAAGTAGTTGAATTAAGGTTGTAAAACCAATCTTGGTTGTCTTTCTCTAATTCTTAGTAGCCTGACTTTGCAACTTGACTTGCCTATTCTTCGCATTATTTAAATATTTTCATGAACATGTATACACACGCACCCAAACACGCTGCCCCCTACCAAAACCCATAACTGTACTAGTTACACTACAGCAATAATGAAACAAAACGGTAGCATTCAAATGCATGTTTCTCAAATACTTAAATCTTGTATACCATATATTATTTATATACACAATATATATTGATGCTGAATATAGAGCTATCTATTCACACAAATACACACACTAAAGGAAAAAGGTAGGGGGGTTTCTTTTGTTGTTTAGAAATGTTGACTAGCCACTTTCCATAAAATTACTTTGAAGAAACACTAGTTCCTTCTCACATAAAAAGCAAAATACATTAACAAGCAAACTTACATCATGCATGGAATCCATCAGCTTTGTAAGTTGGTAGAAACGTTGTGAGTTGGCCACAACGCCTTTCTGGCGCAAACCAATTGCCTTCACCAGTTCTCTGATGTAACTCGTTCTCATCTCATCAAACTGGCTTTGACTTCTTAGACCTTCCAAAGGAACTAAAAAGACAGTAACACTTGCGTTGCAATTTATTCTGAAGGCAATGAGAGAAATTTAAAGTATAGGAACAATTTATAGTATTTCACGCTGTGCAGTGCAATTCGTTATTATAGGCCAGGTACTTCTTCCCGTTCAACAGTTACTCCAGAAACAGTGATACAATTAGTTAAAAGTATATACCAGCAACAATCAGTCAATTGTGCTAATTTCTGATGTCTAGAAATAGCCTTAAGCTTCAGCTACACCTGTCTGCTGAAAAGAAGATGGCCAAAAGAACCCCTCCTCTCCTTGAGGAAAGATGTTATGGACTGGCTCATGCTTACACTGCTGAGGGTCAGCCCGCTTCATAGCAGATTTATGTTAAAGAAGAGATCTAGCTGGAGTGCTTCAAAATGGAGTCAAGGAATGAACTAACAACTCTTAAGTAGCATAGACTGCAAAGCATCCAGGGGTCAGGCCTCCCGTTTGGACCTCTTTCACTTAACAGAATAGCTGCACTATCAGAGTCTTAAATGTGAACAGCTTTTAGAGGAATTAGCAAGGAGCAAATGGTTGAACTCACTCTTCTCTTAATGGTCAGCCGTGAGGACCAAAATGAGGACATGGAGAGAACACCGAGAAATGAACCTGTTAGTGACTGCTCGTGATAAGGCCATATTTGATCACTGATGGTAAGTGTTAGTACCATTGTAAGGAAACAGGCATAAGCTCTAGATTCTGCTTTCCTTGATGTGGCAGTGTAATACACAAGTCTTACAATTTATGTTGTCAAAGGCAACTAAGAAATGAAAAACTTGAAGAAATGAAACTTGAAAAAATATCCCCATCTGGCAATCAAATCTAAATCCTCGCTTCACTATAATAATCATAACCATACATTAAAACATGATCTTGTTTCAAACATACTGTTTTTGAAAGAGCTGTTAAATTTTTTCCCCTTTCCTTTCTCTCTTGCCAATGACACTTCATACTGCAACGCCACATTTAACATTTCATGTTCTGACAGCAAGTATGAGGAGAAGGATTCACCTCACCAAACTTCAGATATTTTACACTACAGGCATCTCCTTCTGGGCTAGTTACCACAGCTTGCTGTAGTTTTAGTGGGAAAAATCAGGCAAATCTTGGGCACAAAGCATGTTCACTGTTTTAGAAGTAGCTTTAGAAAGAGAGGAATTATGCTGTAGAGATGCTTATTTTTCTCCACGGACTCTAAAAGACTGTCATGGGGACTAGCTCATATAGTTAAATAAATTGCATGCTAGTTATCTAGGTATCTAGTACATCTTCAGTCTGGTGTCAGACCATGACTAGTATTGGGCCACAACAGATTTCATTTGCATCTCTTAAAAAAAACCCTGAAGCTTGGTTCATAATGACATTGATTTATGCAACACTGTAACACCTAACTTCCAGGTGATTTGTCACTTTCTGGAATTAAAACATAAATATATGTGTGTGCTGACTCTCTGTACAATGCACTGTATTGTTAGATACCTAAGAATGGGATTCTTAAAACAGAAGCCACCTAAAAAGCAGACGGCTGCACAGGGGTTAGACCTAAACCCATTCCCTGAAAGAGAATTAGGTAGCAAACCCTGCACTGAGAGAAGCACTGCTCTCCATTTGGAAATCAGAAACCCTGTCCTGAAGTCAGCTCCCTAAGTCATGTCTGGTTCCTCAGAAGAAGGTAAGGGGGAAGGAGACACTTCAGGCAAACATTAAGTGTCCCCCACCTCCAGCCCAGGGAGAGATAACAAAGCAGAAGATCGAATCTCTACTCTACTTGAGTTAAGCAGAAGTCTCTTATTTTTAGGAGACTGCCCAAGTTTGATCCAGTTTGCCAAGGATGTCTCTTGCTCTGTGGCTGCTCAGATAAGTGAATGTCTGGGGGAAGGAGGGAGACACACACACAGAAAATAGCAAGCTTACTTTAAAGACAAGTGTCTGAACACTGAGATGGCTCTGGAAGTCAGGGTCTGACTCCTAACTAAAACAGAATTCAAACAAAAATAAAAATAGAGAATAGAAATTGTGACTGCTTCCACAGAAAGTGCGTTTATAACACCATATCTAACAACAGTGCAGCTTTTAGGGATGCCACGCTAGGTTTCTTTTGGCAGCTGACGGGGATGAAATGCTGCATGAGGCGGACCTTTGGTTTGTCCCAGTACGGCCTCTCAAGTCCAGACAGACAAAGGAGGTATCTGGAAGTGTGCCTGTCACATCCGCATCAAGGGTCTGAATGGAAGAGTTCTGTTTTGTGGAGAATGCAATGTGCTTAGGAGTAATACAGGCAGGAATACTCACAGTGGGGAAAAGTGATGTCATGCAAAAGAGAATAGCTTAATTTTCAAAGCCTGGATGGTTCTGAGTATGTCTAACAGCAGAGTTACAGACACCTGTGAAATCTTTTTCATATACAGTGACATTCTGATGGAATTTAGGGTTAGGTGGATGCTTTCTTTGACTTACGTCCTAAAACAGCAGTTAAGTCCTTACATTTCCCTTGTGAATTAAGTTAAAAGATCTCTTCCAGCAACGCATGGCCTGTTCCCCAGAACTCTGCAAAAGCACAGTCACATTCCCATCTAATCACAAGAAGTTTCACTAAGCTATTTATTTGAGTGAAGAATTACAATGTCTTACGTGCACAAATGCAATTTAAACACAGGTAGCTCAAACACTCCTTCCCCCTGTACATACGGAAGGAATGCGGATGCTTTTATTCAGTGGCAAGAACCCAGCCAAAATCTTATGCAACAAGACTCTGCAATTCCTCTAAACCAAAAGTCTGGAAAGTGTTAGAGCTAGAACTGAACTTGCTATATGCTTATTTCTCTCTTTTTTGGCATAGCTCTACTTTCTTAAATCACAGTCTTTCTGAACTACTCATAGTATTAGTTCCTAGATGTATGTGGCCTCTGCAAGATGGAGCCCTATTTAGAACTCTTGGGGCACTACTACAACACAGCATGTTACATATAGTAAATAAGGACCTGTAAAGAGGAAACAATTGCAGAAAATAAAAATGTTGGCCCACTTTTTTCAAAGACTAATTCTGCTTTCAAGATAGCTTTAAAACTGTCACAAGTACAATATAAAGAAAACGTCTAAGCCACAGCAAACTCAATGGAAAAACTGTAAAATCAAAAATGATGTTAAAACTTAGGCTGGGGTTTCCATTCAGAATTAGAAATGTATCAAGACTGACATTTAGTTATGTTTAATACAAATTACTGTTTATTCAAAATTATATAAAAAGTAAAAAACAGTTCATCTAAATAATAAATCAAACAGAAGACAGAATGAGAGACTAAAAGTTCAGACTTGATTTACTGTTAGTATATGAAAGCTTGAAATGGCCATACTTTCACATTTGAAGAGGACTAAGATGAATACCATGACTAAAATAAAAGTACTCTTAAAAAACACTTTATAGTAACAATGAGGTTATATGGTTTTTGAAAATAGGTTTGTGGAATTATATTTATACAGTACCAAACGTTTACTAAATCTCTCAGCAACAACGGTTAGGTGTGTTCCTTTTCCCAAAGATCTGACAAATTGTTTTTTCCTATAAGACAATAAGTGCAGGAGAGAACAAAAAGCAAAACTCATCAGCACAGGTAGAAATACTTTCTTTTTTTTTTTTAAACTCATTTCTTGCATATATATAAACATATCATCTTAAAAATGAGCTTCTGAGGGCAATGCAGTTGCTAAAGAATGTAGCTGTTAAACTGATGCACTCGTAAATGAGAGGTATTGGACCATTGCAATGTTCTTTTTGAATTTGATCTGAACTTCGTGGGACAGAAATGGAGAGCAGGAATATCACAAATGTATCTAAATTTCACTGAAATTTAAAACTTCCCTCTAAGGTTCAGAGAGACAAGGGAGTTCATTTTGTGATGAAAACAAGGTGGAAAACATTTAAAATAGGAAGACATTCAAATTCCAACAAAGCAACTGGAGTTGTACCAGAGAGGGATTTTTGCCCACATTATTTTTATTGCTTTAGCAGAGTGTATGGTATTTTGCTATTATTTTACTAATTTTTATGTTCATATGAGCGAAAATTAATCTTTACTGCTCATGCTCTGCCGAGACCAAGGTTTTTTTAAGCATGAGCTATGCAAATACCAGCCAAGTACAGCTTAAGAGGGAATAAATGTTAGTTCCCTACCTTTTAACAAGCAGGTTATGCAGGATTTGCACAGCTCTCCTCCGACTCCCTAAGTGTGCAGAGAACCAAACTTAAACATCCTTCCAATTCTACTTCTTGGAGGTGCTTATTCTCATTTCTAATAGCACTTGTACCATTTTAAAACTTTCTATTTGTGGATTCATAACTAATAATTATGGCCTCAGCAGATGTACATTTTAGTATTTTAGAAAAGGTTTTGGAAGATAACTGCATCAACTACCACATTTCCCATTTAAAGTGGAATGCAGCTGTACGCTGGATTCTTTAAGAGATGCGCATGATTCAAAGTGACCACAGATTTTGTTCTAGAGAAACAAACCAAAGAAAAACACTTCCATTTGTTTATATCTGTGCTAAACTTGACTTATTTATAACTATAAAAAGTTGAATAAATTTTAGTATTGTTTGCCGTGTCCACCTCCCTAATTCTTTTGAGAAAGCATGCTTTAAGTTCTTGGCCAAGATAAAGTCCTCAGTCCTGACAACTTATTAAATATTTTTTAATATATTTCTAATGCTTGTAAGGTTTTTTTTATCTGTGTAGAGTCATTTAAGCTGAAGAGCTTCCAGGCAGAAATACTGCACACTTGATTTGAAAATGTGTAATACAGTATATATACAGCTATATATCAACATTTCCCCAGTGCCTTTACACAGAATAAAATCAACAATGAATCATGAATTATTTGTTCCTTATAAACACTAGAAAAAAATATTTTTAGTCTTGGAATACTAACATTCCTTCTAAAGAAGTTTCCATTTGTTAAGCCAAATAGCTTAGCAATTGTCAAGTTAAACAATATGGTTCAAAACTCATTTACTAGTGATATGTTACAAAGAAATAAGAACCTACTTGTGTTTAGAAGTAACAGCGCTTTCATACATAGGAACTCTTCTTGGCTAACTTGAAGTCTGACAAATTCCTGTGGGAGTTGCCACATGGACAGACACAGGGAATAGAACGATGATTCTTTCATCCTCTGTCTTACACCCAGAAAAGGTAAAAAAAAATTAGAAAACATGAAAATAAAGAAAAGGAACAGCTCCAGTACTAATTGCTTGAAGGAAGTGCCTTGTTCGCAGTTTAATTACCACATTACAGAAATTAAAGAAAGAGGTTATAAATTTAAACAAGAGGTTTATATAATTATAAAGATGTTATAATTATAAAGAGGTTTATATAAAGTTATTAATTATAAACAATTTTCTGACTTTTTTGCACCTACACTAGTTTTTCAATTGTAATGAATGTGCTATTATTTTGCATGTTTAATCTGTTACTGCTGCCCAGAAAAAAAAACCTTGGAGACTATCAAAGCTGAATGCTAACCACCAAAGAAGAAGGTTTTTTATTAATTAAAAACACCCTAACAATTAATGTGAAGTACTTTCTTTTTCTTTTGGAGGTTGATAGATTTTTACATTCTCTGAAAAGATTTCAAAGCATAAAATTGAGATAAACCTGAAAGTTTACAGAAAACTTCTTAGGGTCTGCAAAAATGTCTGCATCAGAATACTTTGTTGCAAGTCTAGCATTGTACTGCTAACAGCAATGATATTATTTTGTATCATCTTATGCCATTAAAGAAACAGTTAAAAATCTTAAATGTAAATATATACAAAAAGTATTTAAGTAAATTTAGACATTAATACAGCCTTATCTAAACTCCTGCAGAAATAAATAGGACAAATCACACAAGGAAATAAATAAAACCGTTTAGTTCTTTGCAGCACTTAAATGTTACTTTTCTCTTTGAGATTTTGGTACACTATTTTATTGCATATATTTATTGGGAAGGCAGTTTTCAACTGAAATTACTGCAACAATAGCATTTCAAAGTTTGTAAACTAAACTCAATTAATTGTACATTAACCTGAAGATCCACTAACATAGGCTGATTTTACAAAGCTGCATCCCAATCCAGATGAATTAGGTACAACGACGACAAGATAAAATTTTGCCTGTCCCCCTTACGAAGCTCAGATCAGTGTTCCAACCTGACTGCAGACAGTACTGTCACCAATGAAAACAGAAGATATTTTCCGTGAATAAAAGACTTCTCTCAATGCACTGAGGTTTTTTTTCTTCTGTTATTTAAAGTGTTGCTGTTATCTTAAATGAAAATTATTTCAGCTCTGTTCAACATCTGATACCTCACACCAGCTCTTAAATGACTTAAACATAGAAATTTAATCTTTTAGATCTGAAAGGACTCGTTACTTCTATAGCTACTTTAAATGTCCCTTCCTATTCCTTTCTGGTAGTCTCTGTTCCTAAGTGACAGCTGTGAAGGGTGACAGCAGCTTTCAGGGTATGCTTAGATGCTGTTCTTAGTCATGTTTTCAGACACTGCAAAGTATAAGTAACAGTAAATCCTTGTACGGTTTTAATACTAATTCATGAAATCATTGTCAGATTAACACTTCTGGCTTTATTGGTTGAAACTGATGCTACCAAACAAGCCATTCCCAAGGAGCACTACAACTCAGTTCACTGAATGACAGACTGGCTGTGAAAACAATCTTTGGATTGTGGTTTCATGGTCATTTTGAAACAACTCAAGTGTGTGCTGCCCCTGTAGAAGGAATTTCAATTCTCTCTTTCCACCTCTAGGTGTGCCTGCATGCTATTCTGGCATCAGTGCCTCCATGTCCATGTGGTGAGTCAGATCAGGGATCACCTCCATCTGCTAATTAATGGCTTTTTCTGGGGTATTTCTCAAGCATATGATTTCCTTATCTGTTTGACAGTGCAGCCAGATAGTGTTTGATCCAGCTTAAGTGAAATCATGGGGGTGCATGACCAGGGCAGGGAGGCAGGTGCAGTTGACTTTTTTGGCCGTTTTCAGCACTTACCTTTGCTTAAAGTGATCACGAAAGTACAATCTTAGACATCATTGTGGACAAGAAAGTTGCTTACACTTTAGTGATCTAAAAGCTAACTTATTTCTCAATAAATATTTGCAGCTATGATTTAGTGTGCCAGTTACTTTTCATGTCTAACTCTTTGTTTATAACGTTTCTAATATGACCCTGATGAGATGTTCTACAACCAAGAGAAGGGTATGTATGTTGTCAGTCCACCTCTTTCTCAACGTAGATGGTCTTGGGCTGCAAACAAGAAGCTGTCCCTGAGGGATTGTAATGAGGGTTCATAAATCTCAACCCTATTCTTGAAGAAAGTCTTCTTCACAAGGTGGCAGCAGTGGTCCACATACTGGGTAATACTCTAAGATGATATTACTGCCTAAAGCCATCTATCTCTGTGCTTCTTCTGAATGTAACCATGAGACGTATCACAGACTATGCTGGGACAGAATACAGTCAGAAGTTCTCTCAATCTCATCCCTTCAAAGTACTTCAATCTGTACAGCATCATTTATACACATGGGAGAGGAAAGAATTCATTACTCTATAACCTCACAGTGATTTACAGTCATCTGGAAGACAAAAGGTCAGGAGCTACAGGGCCAGCTTGACTGAATATTTTCTATAGAGAACTTCATTGGCAAGAACCTGCATGTCTATAGATTTTAAATCCAGGTACCTAGATCTTCTGCAAATCCACCTCTTAATCCTTAAACAGATATGTCTTACAAGAAAACCTGTTTAACTTTCATCACACTTCATAGAAGTTCTTTTAGGTTTTTGAGAAAAAATAACTAAGAAAAATGTATTAAGGAAAAATAAGTACAGAGATTAAATTATGTTTTAATGTTCCTGGAAACCTCCCACATATTATAACCAAAGTATCTAAAATTACACCTTTGATAATTTGCAGAGCTGAAAAACTGACAAAGACTGAAATGAAGATTATCTGAATTCATCAGCATAGTGAAGGAAAATCTAAGCCAACAATCCTGCCCTCCAACCAGAAAAGAGCATATTTTATCCTTGATATTAAAATTCCTTCTTGCTAAATTATTACAATTTTCTAACAATAAATGTACTTTAGAAAAGCAGAGTTTTATCAGAAAGTGTCAAAATTGAGTATTTTAGACTATATACGAACTATTTGCAAAATCCACTCAAACAACAATGACCAAAGAAAATCCTACTTAGTTCCATTTATTAAAGATTAACTCATGTCTTATTCAGATGAATTCAGGTAAATCTTCTGACAGCATAATTTTTTTGTTTTTCTCTTAGATAATTAAAATATTATTTGAACTCCTTTTGTTTGGCCATGTCAACAGAATATTTGGGATTCCCACAAAACCCTTCCCAAAGTTACTGAACTTTAATATGATCAGAGGACTTTCCTCTGCTGTTAATTTTGAAACAGAACAAGTAATGAATGAAATCTCGGCCTCAATGAAGTCACATTCTCATTGGCACAAATAAGTTCAAAATGTCATTCATATTATGCAACAGCAGAGTCTACTTACTCATTTAGAATCAGATCTGGTGCAAAATATAACATCTGACCACTGACGTGTTTGTATGATCTCCATCCCATTGCAAAAACCATTAGACTCATCCAGGAATACTGGATGAGGGTTATCTGATCATCAATATGTAAATTCCGAAATCCTGGAAATGAAATTAAAAGATAAAATACTTTATAATTCTCATATAGAGAACAGTTGAGTAGGTGTTCCAAGATTACCACTTTGAGCTACAAAACTGAGAACACCTAGAAAGACAAGTGCTTTTGGGGATGCAGCTCTCAGAAGTTTGTGAAGTTTGTATAATAACTGGCTATCTCACTTTTGATAGTTAACCTCTTGTCTTTTTGTTCTGATCCAGTATTTTGAAAAGATCAAACCAGTCAGAAGCGACTATTTCAGGAACGAGGAATGCAGCTCATTTTCCTTTGGAAAAAATATGACAGTTTGTAACATGATCACTCTAACTAACTATTATATAATATAGATAGCTTGGACTTTAGTGTTCTTAACAAGAGATATATTTTTAGTACAATAAACATCCACATGTGAATATCTTTCTTGCATTTAGCTAAAGAGAAGAGTATTCAGTTGTGTGTTTGCCTTTGATAACTTTTGCTCTTTGATAACTTTAAAGATTGCTATGAAGTATCTGAGTCAATCTAACAGCTTCCTGCCACGGAAAGCAGTGGTCCTGTTCTTCATTACCTGGTCCTGTTATCTCCTTCAAGCAAGCTCTGGCATTCATGCCACCCCTCAGTGAACTGGTTCAGCTCATGAAGCCATCAGAAAACTACAGAGGGTAAAAAAAAAAGGGTTGTTTTCTTCTCACTTAATGAGATGAATCAGTTCAACCAAGAGGTCTGACAAGTGCAAGCTGCAATGGGGAAGAGCAGTGATAGGGACTACCCTTTCCTGCAGCAGTGAAGTGTCAAATTGAGCTCACATGAAACTGTATTTCTAGGCTTTCTGGTCAATATATTGATTTTTATATATCCCAGGATCAGGCCGCTATGACCATACAGTGCATGTGCATACATAACATGGACTGTTTTTGGAACCCACTCTTGGATCTTCGTAAATCCAGTTACTTCTCATTACCAGTCTATTTGTGAGCTGCTTAGTCCTAACTGGTACTACTATTTATTACAATTTTTCTCTGTTGCTTTCAAAAATTCATTTTAATAAGAATAAAGAATATGCAGGAATATTAACATTTTTTCATACCAAAAGAATGAATAATAGAGAAGGAGGGGCTGGGTGGAAAGGTGGCTATAACAATCATATACAAGAACTCTCTGGGCTTCTGTTGTTTTTTGGAGTGAGTCTAAATATTTATCTGTGTTCCTTTAAGAGTGCCCTCCAATTAAAATGTATTTGATTAGTGCATATATTATCTAATGAATTGAAAGGTTAATAATTTTAGAATTTTTTAAGAATTAGTTAACAGGCAGACAATAATGTTCTCTTTTAACTGCTCATCCTATGACATATTTGCTTAACTAGAATTCACTACATATAAGAAGTGCTGTTACCTGGTAGCAATTTAGACCACTTGACTACACAAAGAAGCTGCCTCTCACAAAGATGATTTAGACTGGTCAGCAAGGAACTTGGTGTTTCGGGTTTTGTATTGTCATAACCAGCATAGACAACTTCTGGCTCAATGCCTCGTAGAACGCTTATCATTGGGGGAACAAACTGTATTTCTTGATTTGGAGAAAAGGACAGCCTTTGGGTTAGAGACTGGCTTTCGTCTTGAAGGGTTGCTGGCTGCTGGAGTGCGACATCTAATGTTCTCACAACCTTAATTTTGTTAAACTTTTTAAGTTTTCGTCCTGAAAAAGAAAATAGTTGATCTGTTAAAAAGAATTAACCAGAAACATTAGTATTTTCCCGTAGTGCTGGATTACACTTTCAATCTATACAAGGAAACTAGAACTGCCTTCTGAATATGTTTTCTATTTTTGACTATTTATACAATTAAGAAATAATCATGGAAAATTCTTAAGAGTTTCTCCCTCCATTTCCTCCTCCCTTCACTAAGAGATGAATGGCACCCACCCATTAAAATTATTGCCATGAATTCTAGGTTACAGTAACCTCAGAAAGTGTTTTCTGGTTCAGTTCCCACTGTTCTATCATATGCCAACAGCTGAGCCAGCTGGCTCTACAATCCAGTTTCTATTCAATGTTAATTAAGGATACTGTTTCTTTTTTCTCCCTAATATTCAGAAACAAAAATGCTAGTAATTAATTACTACACACAGAAATTCCTTTCCTCCAGTTCCATAAAGGCATTTCAGTCTCATGGCTAAATTCTGTTTTGATGATTTGTACTGAAATATTTTCCTCCTGTTTACCAGAAAGAAAATAGAATTCAGGGGATGAGTGAAAAGCCAACAAATACTGGAAAACCACATGTCAACACTTGAAAAACTCTTCCCTTTCTAGAGAATAATTTCTCTTTCTCAGTATCTGCAATTCTTATTTCCATACTGCACTGGTTTGAAGAACACTAACTAAAAAAAAAATAGTTGAACTGCCTTCCCAAAATAAGCACAGATATTACATCTGGTATGGCTGTTCAAACACACAGAGCTCTAGGTAGCAACTCTTCAAATTTCTTTCATGGAAACAGTCTGGAGGTACACCGTATAGACACAGAAAATCAAACTTTCAGAGGCTGAAAGACAATAACCCTCAGTAACATCTCACCATATTACACATTTCAATAAAAAGGCAAATCTGGGTAGAGGTGGCTCCATAGGGCACATGCACTACAAATAGACCCTCAAAGGTGATGAAAACCCTGTTGGATGATTAAATTCCTCAGTTCTGCCAAACAAGTTTTGCTTGGTGAAAAAAGGGTGTCATAACAAATAAAAAATACAATACAGATACTGGTATTTATGGTCTGCTTTAGATGACAGTGGGACAGTAAGAGAGATGCAGTGTGACTGCAAACAAAGGGTAAATCATTCTGCCAACAAAGAAAAATAAAAAGTTTACATGTTTCAACCTTAAAGAAAACAATACGGAGGAGGTTCTGCTCCAAGAAAATGCAGAAATCACATAAATATTTTTACTTGTTGTGGTGTTGCATGCTTTAACAATAACAGAAAAAGAGGTGCACCAAATTTCACTGAATGAAAAGACAAACTATGCCTATCAAATTGCTGAACCACTGAGAAACTGCATTATCAAATAGCAATATGCATAAACCACTCTGTAAGTACAGAAAGTGAAAGGTAACAGAAGCATAACATTGCACATCTATTTGGTAGAATTAAAATCCAGTTTCTAACATGCATGTCAAATTGTCTTTTGAAAAATGGTACTTTTATTTACAAATGGAAGATTAGACAAGGGAATTTATAACATCCTAAAGGAAGGAGACAAAGACTTCTCCGTCTCTTACTGCCATCTTCGTTAAAAGTAGTGCCGCGCTGTCAGAATGCAGCCAGTACACCAAAGAGGCCCTAGGACACTGGAGCAGGGAAGTGCAACTAAACTTCAGCACATGCTCTGAATCCTTTCTCAGCTGTTCATGGAAGGAACTGAGAGATGCCAGCATAGTCAGACTCATCTATTGCTTCCCTCCTTGGAAAGTCCCTGTCTTCCAAACTACACACTAAAACAGAAAGGTTTGACCTTAATTAATTATTCTTGATGTACGCTGGCATAACTGGAGGCAGAACCAATCCTCTTGTTTGTGAACCAGACGGGACTGAGCAGATGAACGCAATCTAAAAAGCCAAAATCTGCTTTTTAAAAAAAATAATTTTGTGTTATCCCATCATAAATATGCATGTTTATGCATTTCACATACAAAAAGTAAGTTGTACACAAAAGTGCAAAACTTCAATTTAAATTAAAAAAGTATTTAAAATCCAAAGGGAGTATACTAAATAAAATGTAAAGAAACACACTTTATTGACAGTATAAATATGAGTGATGGGCTCTTCAGTAACACTCATCATCCAGTGAAGTCAGGGCTGATATTCCCACTAACTTAACTGTGAGTTTAATTAGCTTAGTATCAAGTGCCCCAGCAATCTTATGCTCTTTTTATCACTTGTGGTAAGAATAGAAATATTTCTGATTAGTGACTCCTTAGTAAACAACGAAACACAAACTTACACCTTAAGTTACAGCTGAACCAAAAAAAACCCCCAAAAAATAGCCCATATATTATGATGAGACCTAGGGCAAATTTCTATCATAACAAAGCTACACCTAGTCCTAAACATGCTGGGAATTTCCCACTAACTATTGTTTAGGCATGAAGGAAACCAGAAGGAACAATGCATTTGATAGTTCATAAATAATGATTTCAGGTATTTTCTGAAATAATGGCTTCAGATACTTTTACAGTTCAGAGAACAAGCAAAGAAAGAAACCAAGCAGAGTGCTTATCATATGGAAATGTTAGTAGTTAATAAGTACCCGTGTTTCCAAGTGATTAAATGTATCAGAATTAATGTCACACTGGCTTGCAGAATTCCTTATGTGTTTATTTCTAATTATGTTGCTTAACAGCCACCAGTAAAGCAACTCCACTTGTTACCTGTCTACTGGAGAGGTGACTACTAATAACTTACAGTAAACTTTCCCATCTACCAGAAAGAGACCATGTCAAATTAACGCAAATTCTTAAGGACATATGGAAAACAAGAGAGATGTGACAATAGCTTAGTTTTTCAATTGTTGCTTACAGAAATATCCAGATAATTTCCTGCTGTAAAATAAACAAATGTCTCCACTTATTATTAAATTACTCTACTAATTATTATACTAATACTAATCCGCTCTGGCAACTATTCATTCTAATATTATCAGACAGCACACCTTTTCTTTGTAACATTTTCGCTAATTTGTTTTAAGATAGCCAACCACTCAAGCAATTTCCTAGTACTCACAGTTCTGTTACCCTTGATTACCGTAAATAGCATGCGTATAGTGTTTGTGTACTACATGTACCTAGAAAACATAAAGAAATTTAAAAAATAAAACCTACTTAATCTCACCATCAAATATATTATTTTCTCCTTAATACATAATTCTGTATTTTAATATTCTTTTAACTAGGTATGCAGAACCATACTGCCAATCACAAATTACTGATAGTAGACATTTCATATTAAAATGGCTGCGTTTCTAGTGAAAGTCTAACATCTCACTATCCTTCTCCATACCCTTTAATCAGGTGAAAAATGTCAATGATTTTATTATTCTTGACAGAACACTGTGGCTCTGACTTTAAGGTCACTATGCTCTTAAGTTTTGTGTAGGCGAACAAGCTGTGTACACCTTAGGAGGGTGTATACAAAATAAAGGAACAGAGCAGCAAAGCAGAATTAATACATCTCGATTTTAATAAACCCTTTGATGCTACCTCAGAAAATATTACCTGGAAAATTAATTCAGATTTGTCTCCATGTAATCATTGCAATGTGGACTGAAAGCTGACTGAAACAGTGAAGAAAGCTATAATTTAGCAATACAGCAGAACAAAGAATCTGTGATAGTCAGCCTGGAAAAATTAGATTCACTGATAAGAAATAAAGAAGCTGGGTATTTGTTTATTCCAGGACCTGACACAGCTACCTGCTGTCCTATTAGGTACAAGATTAGAAAGGGGATAGATTAACATGTCCAGTTATGAGATGTTAAAACTCAAAGACAAGACAATTAAGAGAATGATAATTAAGGAATTATGAACTATATTTTCATTGATACTTTCTTTGTATATATTAAGAAAGAAGAAACAGTCCATACAGTGAAATCAGTTGCTAAAGCTATTTGTCTCTATCCTATAATTTACTTAAAACTGACTACAATTTATTTTAAAACAATTCAGATTCATTTAATTGCTTTGATATTAGGGTCGGAAAATGGAACTGTTATCAATGTAATATAATATTATTCTCTATCTATATGGTTGCCATTCAGTAACATTCAGTGGAAGACAAGCGTACGTCTCCCAGCAGTAAGTTTAATTTAATTACTGTAATGATAATCTTTAGAATCTTATAGTTAACATCCTGTAAAATCTTAGTCTTTCTCACCTTGATTAAGCAATATTGGAGGTCTGTGTTTAGTAACTGAAGGCTAGCATTAAGAAACTAAGTAGCAGGAGTAAAGAAACAGATGTATAGCTATGTAAGTTCTGAATGGCGGAAACCAGAAAATGCACAAAAAATCTTAAAATATAATAGGCTGTAAACACAGGAAAAGCTTTAAAGTATTGACAATTTGGATTTGTTAAAAATATTCAACTATGTATCCAAGTATGTAATTTGTTCCACAAATTGGAAATTTCCTTATGGACACTTATATCCCGGGGAAAATTATCTAAGCTCAGTAGTATCCCATATATGAATTATACCGTGTTATCAGCATGGCAAGTCATGGGTAGGAAATGTGTGCTACACACATTTCGTGTGATACAATAAAGGAAGTATAAGAAATGGCAGAAGAGCAAAAGTAAGAAAGATGATGGTAACGGCAGAAAGAGCATTATGGTTAAAGTCTACCTTGAGCCTTTTTGTTGTTTTGAATTTTAAATCCTCATTTATAATCTCACTCTAGTTTTCCTCTTTTTTTTTGCCTACATTTGTCTTTTCTTCCCCTTTCAGTATTAAGTGCTCAATTGCAATCTGCATAGAATAATCAGCTTCCTAATCTGTTGACATCACTAAGAGCACCTGAAATGCTACACTCAACCTGATGCAGCTAAGAAAAAACTAGAGATGCCGCAGTCCTGGCTCCATTTGATATTTCTTTTTTTCCATTGCCTCAATGTTTTCGTCTTCTTCCTATTTGCTGCCAGATCACTTCCTTCCAGAAGATGGGGTAGGTGGGGATATCAGGGCAGAGATCTGATGAGATCCCATGCCCCTCTGAGAACTAGAGGAACTAGACTGGAACAGTCTCCTCAAAAAATGGAAGACAGCTTCGATTAGATATGTACAGAAAAGGGCTAAACAACACAACAAACTGGCTAGGTAGAACAATCTAGCTCTAAATACAAAGAAACTATTCACACTTGCTTAGTATTAGTTGAGAAAAAAGGTGACCCAAAGAGAAAGAGGAAGTTTTTACTCTCTTCATATGTGATGGTAAAGAACTAAGAGTCAGAGCACGTTTATCATCAGGTCTTGGTTTCAAATATGAGGACACAACATCCCCATATGAGGACACACTAATGAGGACATACCGTCTCATAAATATTGCTAGCCAAAGCATCAAACTTTTTCCGTTTTAGTTACCTACAGACCAAAATGTATATATTAAAAAACACTAGGAAAACTAGCATCCATAAATGTATGCAAAATGTAGAACGAAGTCAAGCCTTCTGGCTACTTTTCCTATGTAGAATTACTATCCAGAATAATGCTGAAGCAAAAGGACTTCTGCTTGTTGAAACAGTGCTGCTTGTGATGTTAAAATACTTGGGGTTTAGTTATTGGTGTTATCCAGGCTATCACACATGAAAATTCAGCTTAGATCATCATCAAACTTTTGGCTGTGCAAAACTTACAGCCAGGAATGCATTTTTACCTGTATTAATTTACACCAGTTAGAATCATAGAATGGTTTGGGTTGGAAGGGACCTTTAAAGATCATCTAGTCCACCCCCTTGCCATGGGCAGGGACATCTTTCATAGATCAAGTTGCTCAAACCTTACAAGACAACCTTACAAGTTGTCCCAAACTTTACAAGACAGACATTATATCTGCCACCTCCTCCTTTCCCGAGTCTCCATTCTTACCACATGTTTTCCATAGCCCACTCTGGACCCCTGCCTCCTTTGCTTTCTCCCCTTCCAAACCTGGGGGACTCTTCTGTCACCCAGGCAAACAATTCTTCAGGTTCAGGGTGAAAAGTCTGCCTTTGTAGTAATATTGTTTCTCTAATGCACTCCTACCCCAGCTCTAAAACACCGCTTCTCTCTGAGAAGGATCCAAGGCACATGTTCTCTTCCTTTCGTCCTTCTTCCCCCAGTCTGGTGCCACCAACATGTTTGTCAGCTCCATTTTTCTTACTGAGAGGCAGCACTGACTGACCAAGGTGCAGGAAGGATAGAGAGACAGTAACATCACTTAGATTGATGGCTCTCATTACTCTGTCTCCAGTGCTGTGGGGTGCGAGGGATGCAGTTTGGAGAAAACAACTCAAAGAAGAGGCAGCGCTGAAGGTCTAAGGAGGTTCAGGGGTACAACACAGAGCACAGTCCATACGGCAGCATCACCTCGCCCTCCTCTCATCCCGATGGCTGTTCCCTGGAGCTGCAGCACTGTCGCTTACAGAAGACGAAGTACTGAGACCCAGCAACAGCTCCTCACTGTTTGGGAACTATTGGTTTCTATCACTGATAAAAGTACAAAATGTAAGAATGACACAACGGTCATGTGTGCAGAATACTCCAACTCCATACAATATTACATGAAAGCGTACAGCTGTGCAATCAAACTGTCAGTCTGAAAACTACCTACACGTTTTAACTTATGAATGAACATGGATTAGTAAAATAATGAAATTACGCACAGTATATAATGCCCATTCTTCCTTCAGGGATAAAAAGCAATACACAAAATGCAGAGAGAGAGAGAGATGTTTGATGCACTAAAATAAATTACATTAGAAAGAAATCAGGTTTTTGTCCTTCCTTTTTTTTTAATTCCCTTTGAGAACATATTCTATCATCTTTATATAGCCATTTTCTTATAGTCTTATGTATTTTCAAGCTTTGTGCTGATCCAAAACTTTATACAGCTAAAGTTCTCATGAAAAATATGAAAAAAAAACAGGAAAAGTATGCATCATTCCTGCATGTTGGCACAGCAAAACTTGCCATGTGACTACCTGATCCTACACTATTTTCTCCCTGTAGGTTTTTGAAGGCACAGTACTCAATTTTGATTAATGTTACATAAAAAAAGCAAATCTGTTACAGCAAGAACTAATACAAAGATGGGAATTCCCAGCATCTAGTATGCAAAGTCTGTAGTGGTGCAACCACTGCCTGGCCCTCTTCGGTGGAACAGAAGGATATAATTTTGTTGACATGTACTCAAAACAATGACGGAGAGCACAACAGAAAAGCAAAGGGGATAGTACTGATTCTCATTTTAGCATCAATCTCAATTTGCTTCTTTATTTTTTACCTAAATCAAATTTTCTGATCCAAAATTATTAATAAATACATACCAAAGACACAATTCCTGCCCTTGCAAGAAAATGAGTATAAGGGTACACAGTAGGAGGGAGAGATTCCTACAGAAAGGTATTTTTGTTTCAGGATTTCCATACTCATTAAAGAAAAATTATAAGGAATTTTAAAACATCAGGTAATTCTTCCAAAAATAGCATTTTAATGTGATTCTTTCCTTTACAGCATCAAAGTAATGTTTAAACTCGACAGATTGAAGGCAGTGTTCTTGGCTGCCTCCTTTTCTGAATCAGATTTGAAAAGCAGCTCACCTCCCAGGACCATACCGGCTTGACAGCACTTCCTCAAGCGACATGCTGGACAGTTCTTCCTACGGATTTTATCGACTATGCAGTCATTTCTTCCAGCACATAAATAGTTGTGCTGCCCTGTAGGCAACAGAAAAACAGGATTAATGTTTTCTAACGTGACAAAATTATTTCTGTGTATAAATGACGGAAAATAACAGAGGATTCAAAAAAGTATACTTGAACCATTAAAGGACTCCTTCATTTTATGCTAACTTTCAAATAATCATGTGCTACTACTTACATATAATAATTTATTTGGCCTGTTTAAGAGTGAAACTCCCCATCTATGAAATTCCAAGATAATTAGCAGACAGTATGAACTCAGACAGTATGAACTGCTTTAATTATTGTACTATCAATATTCTTAAGTAAATCAAGCATGAGGACAGACCAATTCATTTCTTTCAAACTTATTTTTCTTTTAAGTTATTGTTCCTGATTTTAAAGAACTCAAGTAAATTTTGCTTGGATTGATGTGGAGTTTCCAACAGAAAACTGAGTGAAGAAGTTAGGGCAGTGTAAAAAAGAGCCCTTTAAGCAGAGTAAATTAGAGTAAATTACCTCTGATGGAGAAGCAGTTTTGTACTAGACCTGCTGAAATATCGGCTGAACAGATGTAGCCAACACAGCCAAAAAGGACAAACAGAAGGCGGCTGTAACTTTTTGGTTTAGGTTAGCTCTTAGATTATTATTTAATTCTGAAGGACTCAGTTAGGAAGAGCCTGTCATTGCTGTATTAAAATGGAATCTTTTTAAAGAAATTATCTTCCAGCAGAGCAAAAAATTAAATTCAGCTAATATCCTGACATTCTTTTGAACACAAACTTCAATGACACTTCCAAATTTCACTTGAAGAGAATTAAAAAAGTATACTTTTATGCTTTAGTACAATATTGATAATTTCTGTGATTGATTTTAATTTTGAATAAGTAAACAAACCTAAGTAAGTACCTAAGTAAGAAGAAATAAAAGCTAATTTTCACATATCCTTTCAAATTAAGTCCAGGTTTACCCTATAAGGTTTAACTTTAAAATCCTGCCTGTTTGTACACATCATCTTCTATTTATTTCTGTATTTTCAGTTTCTTACCAGTCCCTACCATGAAAGCATGAAAACAAACAAACAACAGTATTTATTTTGAGAGCAACAAAATGGATCAAAAAAAGTATGGACAAACTACCAAAGTTTTCTCTTTTTTTAGAAAACAATGGGTAAATAAAAACAGTTGCCTCACGCATTGCCTGACATCTAAGAAGTACTTAGTAATGCAGTAAATCAGAAGAAATTCTCATTTACGTTCTCCCATTAATTCTAATCCTGGATTCCTTCTTACAGGAAACATTACCAAAAGTAACCAAATGAATAAAAATCTGTCTTGCTTTTGGCAGCAGACCAGGAAGCAAAACACTCATGTTGAACACGTCTTCCTTGGGATTATTTGCAGTTTTTCCTTGTCTTGCTTTGCCTTTATTAGCTACAAAAGCATTCAGTCTTTTGATAAGCAACAACAATTTCAAAACTCTGTTAGTTTAAAATCTGTGAAGCATCAGATTATCTCTGCACTGTGGCATTCTGATGCTTTAATGTGCAGTTAATTTGCAAAGGAAGGCTTAAGCGGAGGTTAAGTTTTGTTTGTGGGTGTCTTGGTTTTGGGGCTTTGCTTTGGTGCCCTGAAAGGTATCTCTTCTGGACCTCTTTGCTAGGGAATCCTTTGAGTCTACACAACATGCTCTGAGTCCATATAACCCATGTCCATTGCAAGACCAAAAAATGGACTATGTATTCCCAGTATGGCAGTAAATGCTCACAAGCAGCTCACAACGCTATAGGCATTCAAGTTGTACTTTTCCCCCTACAATGATACAGAAAAATGCTGATCTACCAAAGCCAATGCCATATTGTGAAATATTACTCTTCAAGCACTCAGAGAACACTGTTTATACGTTCTAGAATGATGTCAGTATTTAGAATTCGCTTTTGGTATCAGTATGTGATTTGAGTACTCAACACCCAAGTGCGTGCTCTAACTGCTAAAGGAGGCTGAGGAGTTTGGGTAGAAGCAGTAAGGGCAACACTGTTCCTGCTGGAACAGGAAATTATCTGGAAAAACAGAAGTTAATAGCTTGATTTATACTGATACACATTTAAATAGTGTGTATTATTTATGTAATAGTGTTTAAATATTATGCATCTAAGATTAAGCATTACAAATCAAGGGTGCAATACATTCTAAAATTTTAAATTTACAGTTACACATTTAAGTTTAGCTACAGCTCTTAAAAACCTCTTCATAGCTTAGGGGTTACCAGTAGATCCAACTTCCACTTCAATTGAAATGCATGAATTAGTTCATCATTACATAAAAACTCACAAGCTGCTTATTATAAACCCAAGATTGAACAAAATTTTCCACATTTGAAAAAACAAACTGGAAATGAATAACAATTATGAAGACTACTCTTCAATGTTCGTGTGTTCTAGAGTTTAAGATTAGGCAGAATTAAATAATCTCTCTGTCCAGTGCATACCATGGAAGAAATGAAGTCTGTTATTGGAATTCAGGCACAGTAAGAATTTGTTTTGATGTTCAAAAAGTTAATATTATTTAATACCTATTTATTTAATAAATTGTATTTAAAAAATCTAATAATGACCAATGACCTAATCTTTATTATGTTTTCACCTAGTTTATTTCTTCCATAAAGCCTCCATGATACTAGCATAAAAAAAAGAAGTAAGAAAAAGCCAAAATCCTGCCAACCCAACCTTCCCATGAGATTACGGTGATAAAATTTCAGGCACTTCTTGATTCTTACTGTCAACCACTTCCTTGTTTTCAAGGCTATAAAAAAGCCACAGTCATATCCTGAGCTTCAATCACACCTTCCTGTGAGTTTTCCACTCCGCTCACCTCTATCCAATCTTTCCCCAACACCTCCCATCCCAAAGTGTATTCCATTCATTCTGATTCAGCTGCAACTTACTTGGAAAACACATAAGGTTCAATTATATAGTATTTTTCATAGTCTGTCATGGATTTTTTTATTACCTCAGTCATCTGATTTGAACTCTTATCTATAGCTAAGTCTGAGTCAATGTTCTCATCTGAAACGGTTTCTACCATTGTGCAGAGCTGGGTTCTGAGAAACTGCTACTTGCTTGACATTAATATCTAAGTGGCAGCAACCATCTGAAGGACAGCTTATGTAAGAAATTGAAAACATGCCCGATATTTGGTTAATTTCAAAATTACGGGACAATATTTAGTTAGATGAAGCTGTCTGGAATGTTTTCATGGGATGCTAAAACATTTATTTGAAAATACATTTGCTGTATCTCAGTCTTTAGGATCATCTATATTTTTTCAATATGTGAGCATTACAGTTATATTAAATGCATGTACCAGTGAAGTATCCAAAGACCCCTGTCAAGATAAAATTCCTGTTCAATTGGTAGCTCATCATTCAGTATCTGTTATATGACTACTGTCATTATAACCAGGAAAAAAACCAGAAAAAACAGGATAGTAGTCTAATCGTTAGAGCACAGGTCAGAAAGTAAAGATTGATATTTGTGTTTCTTACAAAAATATGAATCTGACAACTGCCACTTTCTCGGAAGTCTTCACCCAATGTTAAGTTTCCTATACATGTTTACTTTTCACCTCTTTTTGAAATTGCATATTGTCGCTCTCTCTCAACATATCAATGTATCAGCCTGTGACCTAGATTTGATTGAGAATGTGGAAAAAATAGAGATGATTTCATCTGTTACTCATATGTTCCAGATTCTTGTAGGATAGCATTTTTCTTAACCTCCATCAAAGTCCACTTGTGTTAGCAAAGGTGGAAGTCCTAATGCAAACAGGCAGATACAATTTTAAATACTGTAATGACTCTTGCTTTACTGGCAGGTTTATATCAGAAAGTGGTCAAAATGCCAATGGTCCACACATACAAATACGATCACAGGTTTTGCTATCAGTAAAGCTGCACAGATCATACTCCAGCACTGAGTAATTTTAATTCAAATACTGCTGGAAGTAGCACGCACAGCGTCTTTAAAAACTGAGCTATTAACTTAGCTCACTGACATGCTCCAAGTCACTTAAAATCACTTGAGTAAACTAGCGAGTTGCAGAGATTTTGCAGATGTGCAAAATATGGAAAACAAAAGGCTTTAGCTGCACCAGGGGTATCAGACGCAAGCAACCAGTTATTTGTGTAAGCGCATCTGTGCTGAACTGCTGCCACCCTGCACAAAAGTAAAGCACTTCTTTGCAAACTCTCAGCTCCTCCTGTCTGCAAATAGAAGTACTTTTTCAAATCTTTCTTCTCTCCCCAATATGATTCTGCCTCCCTGTACCACTCTTAACTGGCAATGCTTTCTTACAAAATCATCCTATCCCCACCACTGGAGGACTGTTCTTTGCAAAATATATCACAGTGTTTTATTTAGTCTAGTTTTAGATTTCTGTCCAAAACCTGCAGATATCTATTGCATCTCTGTGGAAATTATTTTATTGCCAATTATCTCCCAACATCGATTTTTGCTTCCTGAGAGCTAGCCTCCAAGTTTTGCTCAATAATTCATTACCAGTATGCTTTACCTCTTATATTTTTCAAAAGTACCAGTTAAATCAATAGGTTTAAAAAAACAAAGGAATTACTCTTTTAACACAACTAAGTTTGGAACTCCCTGTCAAGGGTTCTTGTGGAAGCCGATAATAAACATGCTTTCAAAATAAACAAAATGGAAAATAGGTTCACCTGTATACCTATACTAAACATAATGGTGCGGATGTAGCTTCTGAGTAAAACTTTGACTTCTGGAAGCTAAGACAATATACTAGGGTAAGGATTAAGCTGTACTTGCTCTGACAGTCAGGTTTTCCATAACTAGGCAAACCGTCTAGCCTAGTTCATCATCAGACATGGGAAGCACAGCTGACTTGACCTTTGCTCTGATCTAAATCAACCACTCTCCTATTTACACTGTTTCAATGTGCAAAAGAGCAAATGTGGGTTGAATTTGCCTCTCACTATGTAGGCTTATGAGCTTTGGTCTTGGAGAACTAGGAATCTATACTACACAGTTTGTAATACTGAAAATACGCCCCTCGTGTCTCTGTATGCCATTATGGGCCATTACAATCTCCAAGATTCCACATGTCTCAAATAATGTTGTTTAATTATTTAATACCATTTTCATTTCTGTGCTAACATTTTCTCTAAAAAGTCCCTGAAGTGACATTTAAGATACTAACCACTTAATAAAAAACCACATCCCCCACTGACCTTACCATGCATAATCTTTTTATAAAAAGCCCAGTAGTTAGTGGGGGACTTGCTTTCAATTTCCCTCTTTGCCCATTGAAATAAAATTCTCATTTCCTAACTCTTAAGCAGGTGTCCTGACTACTACTCTGTAGTCGATACTGGTATAAAGATCTGCTACGGATGCAAATCTGCTTCACAGCAAAGAATTTAGGATTCAATGGACCAAAGAGGGCAACGAGTGGATAGCAGAGTAACTTGAGAGTATGCTCCATCCTGGAATCTTCTTCTAGCTGAAACAATGTAGAATTCCTTTCTTCATAATAATATAGTTCAAAGTGAAAACAATAATGATTGCATCCCAAGTCATCCAACAGCCTGGAGATCAGGACTGCAAGGAGGGAAAGGTGTGTTTGACTCATATCTTGAGTGATTGCCTTACCTTGGCTACGTACTCAGTGATGGAGTTTGTGATTATAACAGGTACTAGTAATTCCTTCATCTTTGTGAAGGTAGTCTTTCATTCCTTTGCCTTAATTACATCTGATGAAAAAAAGGGTTGAGTAAAAATGTTTTGTTCGAAAAGAATGTAAAACCATAAAATGTTCATTCCTAAGTCAAACCTAGTATTTTTTATAGTGTATTTTCCTTTGGTGAACAGATTTACAAGTAATTTTTGATGTAATTCTACTTACAACGAAGTAAGTTGGTATTCTTCCACTACGTTGTCTGCTGGTTTTAAGCATGTAATCTTACAATCCTCTGTCAGCTTTTTTTGTTAAGTGGACCACACAAAATTGGTTTCTCTAGAAGGGAAGCAGCATTTTCAAACCACCATGTATCTTGCACTGCTTTCCTTCTGTTCAACACAGCACTTCCAATGTTTGCAACATCCTTGACTGACTCTTTCCTCCTCTTGTATCCTGAACTCGAAATCTTGCTGCCTTTTGCTGTGAATCCTGCAACACCATTGTCTCTTTCCTTCCAAAATCACTTCTCCAGATAGCAACCTGAGCACATCATTTTTATATCTACAAAACAGAATTTAGCTATCCTATTTTCATTCATTTCTGGACAGAGCTAAAAGTTACAATCCTGTTCTTTAATCTTTAATTTCCCTGTACCATCATTTCCAACAAGAAAGAAAAAACAGAAAAACAAAATGAAGCAAAATTAAGTCCTATTTTACAGAGACCATCATGAACTGCAAAATCAGGATTACTATTTCATACTGATTTTCAGTTAGTTTGCTTAGATTGTTTACCACTGCAACATCTTGAAAGGCGTAAAGTCTTTGAGTCTAAATACGGGAACTGACAACAGTACAAATTTTCCACAGCTAATGCCTTTCAGAAGGAGATGCTGGCTTCTACAAGTCAGTATTTCCAGTTCTTTTTATGGCACTGTGTCACAATTGCTCCTTGGTCACCATTTTTAAGTAATTAACTACATCAGTGGTATAAATATGTAAAATGATGGAACTGCCAGCTCTTTTGTCAGTAAGGGGTCTATTTCTTATAGATATAGAACATGGGATTTGAACACAAAACCTACTTTAAAAGCACTCCAACTATTTCAGAGGTATACACCATTAAAGTACCATTTGTTCTTCTTATCCCTGAGTGTTGTATTCTTCTACCAACATAAGAAGCATTATATTTGTCTTTCAGTCATCCCATCATTCTGATTTTAGTGAAAGTATTACAGCACATTGCCATGGTAAGTGTTTTCATATATATTTTCCTCTTATTCTTTGACTTGTCCTACAACTGAACTGGTGGGACAGAGTCACTCACTCACTCAAAGAGCAATAAAGGTAGAAAAAACAGAAATATTAGTAGCAGAAACAGGCAATGTGCAAAAAAACAGATATTGCTGCCTGTTGATCAAAACACCTAATGGACAATAAACTGCTAAAAAAAAACAAAAAGAGGGGATTCATTTCACTAACTAGATTCCAAAGTGTGGACATCCAACAAAGCAAGTAGTGTACACTCCCTCCTTGGGCATAAGAGAAAAACAGGCACTTTAGGATGCAATTTATCTTGAGTAGATGTCTAAATTTTGGTTCTTTAATAGCTTGCTGCACATTTGAAGTAATTGGCCAAAATACGGATGTCCACATTGTAAATGTCTACAGCTTGGTGCAACAAATCCCACATAAAATGTTGTGTTTGAGGATAAGGGAAGATGGTATCATAACAATTGGACAAGAATAGGGTAATATTCTCCTGGTTCTCAGTGCCTGCATGTAACTCTTTCTACGTTTTAACTACAAAAGATTCCAGGTTGTTGAAATGTGCTCAGATGTTAACTGATATTAAGCAACAGCCACTTGTGAAAATGCAGGAGTTGTGAGTAGGTATAACCAGGAAACCTCTGAAGTGCAGCCATATGCCACTACACATAACGGCAGATTGTAACATACAAATGATGATTTATTAAGTCTTTCCATTCAGTAATTTCTAAAGAACCACCTCCTCCTAGTACACCATCAGTTCTATGGAACAGATACACAGCTTAAGGAGATTGACACCATCAAACCTAAATCTATTTTTATCAGATAAGAGTTTGACTATAAATACTTACATTTTATATACTTATATAATTTATAAATATTTTAATACTTAAAAATAGTATTATTTTATATATTATTTTTATATAATACTTTTTATAGATAATACTTAAAAATAAGTAATATTAAATAAGTATTTTATATACTTATTATATTTCTTTTATATACTACAGCAATGTATTAGCTACCTTGGTGATATGGGTGGGATTCATAGCACCAAATGCAGACAGTGTACATCCTCACCTGACACTCCTTTATCATCAGTGCTGAGAAATAGTTACTGTTAGAGTACTGTTATTTTAATCCCAAGTAGATATCTAAAATAAGTCAGTGAATTACTTCCTAGAAGTTCCTGTTTCTCTCCATTCACTGTAAAGGGAACCTAAGATGAGCAGCTCAGGTTACTCACATTGTGCACATCTAAAGTTAGAACAGAGGAGTACCCAGCATCACTGAGCAGTCAGTTGCTGGTGCTCTTTAAAGCATGCAGTTTTATACTACCTGAAATAGTTTCTATTCTACCTGAAAAGATGTTCAACGTAATATTTGCTACTGTTTCTAAAATACTACATAAAGTTTAGCCAAAATTTTAGTAATTCACATTTCTGCAGCTGATAATGTTCTGAGCCACGTCTATCAGGAAACCAGTAATAAGTCACAATGAGAGCAGGAGGAAGCCCAGCATTAGCACAATAGCCAAACTACCAGAACGAATGCAATCTTAGCTCACTCAGTTGTTGTGCCTCATATGAATCAATTCATCAAATTAATGTTTGTCAAATGGCCGAACAACAAATACTTTTGAAGTCAGAAGTATGATGAAAATATACAATTATGTTTCGGTACAGATTTTCTTTTTTCTGTTTTCATGATGCAAAATCTTTGTTCCCACAAAAGTGGCATTTCCCACTTGAATTTTAGGACCCTCAATGATGTAACTTTGTACATTTGAATTTGGAAAGACACTTAACTTACTGTACATTAACACATTTTGGTCGTGTGCAAAATAAAAGAGCTTTAATAACATTAAATATTATATTAAGTGAAAAGCATTTTCATCTCTCAACTTGCCATATGTATGCTTTGTATGTTTGTATGTTTTCTGCTTCATGAAACTTTCATCACTATCGGGTTTACAGTACACGCTGTACCAAATTCTGATCCCAAGATCCAGCCTGGAAAGTTGGATTAAAAATTGGAAATGCCGGCAGAGACAGGAGAACAAGGAACATTTTACACCTGCTTCATCGATTTCACAGCCGAAAGGGTCTTTACAGTGTTGCATTTCACTCTGTTTTCAAAGAGGATTTTCTATTAGTGGTTGGCATTTTTTTAAATATTTGGCATGCTGTGCTATTTTACATTCTTAAGATATGGAAAATCACAACTGTTTAGTCCAGCAATTTTCCATATGCATAGTATTTCACTACTTGCACAGTGAATCACACTGTCATCACAAAACTGCCTATACGTAACACAAGCGAGATAAACTTTATCAGAAAGTTTGGTTGAAGTCACTGTCAGCCTTCCTACTGTGTAGACGTAGCTCATCTTTAATTCCTCCACTTTCCTCCACGAGTACCTCTCCATATACAGACAGTGCAAACTCTTGTTGAAACCCTACTTTCTGTCAGGTCGAGTTTGCCAAATTCAGGTCTCAGAGAGAAGAAAAGTTCACACTTTCTCAGTTAAGTGTGAGCTACTATAGATGGTTGAGCTTGCTCCCTGATGCTATTATCTGTACAGCGCTGTTACTCTGAGCTTGAAGCACATATTAAAACTAGACAAATCTGCTATATAATCATTAGATCAATATTATAATAGGGTCCCAGGTATTTAAACAAACCAAGAGTTAGTTTCTGACCCATCTGCTGAAATATCATGTATTTATGTTGGCCTCAAACTCTTCAGGTGCAGGCAATTACTTTTCATTAGATATCAATAATATAAACAAAGGGTAAAGGAAGGCAAATGCTTTATATAAATATAGAACAAAAATTAGAAGTGGGACTTTATATAGGAAACACAGCACTTGAAATTTTTTTCAGGATTTAGGTAATTTTAATTTTTCATTAGTAAAACTACCGCAAAGGAGATGCTTTCAATAAAAAGGCAAGAATGCAGGCCACCAAGAAACCACGCGTTAGCAACAGTGTAACTGCAGAATCCCAAAACTCTACAGACTGGGTTCCTGTTCAGGACAGAAGCTTTACCATGGTGTTACACAAACATTTTGACCATGGTTGCCCTGCATGGTTTTACATAAAGGTATAAGACATCATTAATAACTGTTTGACAATTTAATACTAAAAAAGTAAGAGTTCATTTCTTAATCTTCATTCTCCTAAAGCCCCATTAGAAATATTATACCTAATTTTTGTTACCATGAACTAGATATATTGGTAGCACTTAAAAAATGCCTGATCATCAACAGCAAATTACTTTGCAAATATAGTAATTCTACATATGTGAAAGCATTTTAAATATTATTTCTGAATTTTTTTGATTGGTAACTCCAAACTGCCCATTGCTCTCAGCTCACTGACAGGAACGACACTATCCCATCAGCATACTGAATCCAGTTTTGTCTTTTCAAATTCCTTAACCGAAAATAAATAACAGTAACTTTTGTTATTTTCATTATAGCCAAAGGAGATCTTTAAAGCATTTTTAAAAAGCCTTGTAATTTGTTTGTACAATAAGTGAATCAACGGACTAGTAAATCAGATCTTTGTACGGGACAAAAGGAAAATGTACAACCTCTAAATGCAAATAGATGTTTCTAAAAAATAAATCAATATTTTTGTCTCTTAGCTACATTTTCTCCTCCCCACTTCTACCACTAACTTTTTTCGTATCTGCTATAGTAGACTTCCTCCAAAAAAGGACTTGCATTTTTGCTTAACCTACTTCAGGATTCTGCTTAGAGTAAAATATGCTTACTATATTAACACAATCCTTTTCTTTACCTATATAGGCACATACGGGAGGCAAGAACACAAAAGACAGAAAATATCTACCAAATCATATATATTTAAGAATTCATTGCCAACAAACATTCTAAAATAATTTAATTCTAAATCTACACTTTCATCCTAGTGATCCTCATACAGTTCTGACCCCCTGCTAAGCTGCATGTGTATCTGCTAGTTATAGTCAAATGTATGATTAAATCATACTTAGTATAGAAACTTTTCATTTAAAACTTACACAGTTTTAAATCATTGTTCAGTTCAGTTCAGCCTGAGTATTTTAAATAAGCTCTGGTTTTATTTCAAAAAGATTAGAGATGAAAAATGGGAGTTTTCTGGATAACGTAACACTCCATTTTATCCCAAAGGACGCATTTAACGAATACAGTATTTTCCACACAATAGGGAAGAGTAAAATAAATGGTGTATGAATAGGACAATTTCCATGAAAAAAAAATTACGTAGGCTATTAGATTTGAAACAGCCAACATATCTGAGATTACAGAAGTAATTAAAAGAGAAAATAGAAATTTTCCAACGAATTTAATACCACTATATTATGTACCTTGTTATCTACACACTTGAAAACCTCATAACATACGAAAAAGACCTCGAAATATAGAAAATCCAAGAAGTAGCAAAAGCCATCTACTTCCAATCATGTTTTAATTTCTCATAGTGATCAGTACTTCATGGAAAGTATATGAAAAGTAGAATTTTGATCATGAATTCACACTCACAAAGTTTAACATCTTATCTGCATCAATTATTATTAAAAAAAACCCATGTCTGTAGCAGTACTAAAAATTTAAAAAGGTAAATAATACATTCCCACTCAAAGAAATGATGGGCAGGGGGACATTTTACATAAGAAAAAAGTCTCAAATTCATATAATTGCCATTGGGAACTTTTAAACACTATTTTCTACTGCATTTACAATAAAAATATTATGTTTCTTCTTACAGAAGAGTAATTTGTCACCTTTATTTCTGATAAGTAACAAGTACTAACAAGTACTTTAAGTCTAAATGAAATCAAGTATCTATCCATAAATGGGATTATTTCAATGCTAGTAATTATATTATGCTTCCATTAAAATAAGAAGTCCATCTCTTTAAGGAACTCTCTGTAGACTTGTATTTTCTACACAAAAACAGGTAACTCTTCATCTTGCTCATGCCCACACTGCTCATGCCTGTCATTCTTCCCCTTAAGACTCAGTAACCTCTATTTTTTCTTATTATAGCCAGGTAGTCTGAAGTAGTTGTCCATTCTTTGAATATTCTTACTAAAAAACCCGAACACACTTCCTCACCATACTCACAGTCTTTGGAATCATTTAAAAATGGGAAGTATGAAGTTGCTGTGTAAAACATCAGCATTTTGTTTGTGTAATTGTGTTGACCTCTTATTTCTCTGTATGTCTATATTCTTAATCTGCTAAGATTCTGCAAATACAGACTTTGATTAAATAACAGGTGAAAACAACCTTAAGATATTCCTACTACCAATTTATATGCCTTCTTAGCATTTATCATTAAAATATTTATGCTTAACAGTAATCAGGTACGTTTTTGAGCAGGTTCACCTACTGCACAAACACAACTGGATACTAGCTTAGGAAAAAAATGAAGTTCAAAAGTGATGGAATCAAATTCAAATCAGAAATTACAATATTACTGTATACGTGAGAAGTGAATAATAAAACTTATTTTAAAATATGGCACTCATAAATTACACTACGCTCATTCTTAGAAGTTCAGCTCCCTGTCTTTTTTAAAAGTATACGGCTGATTTACCAAAATAACCAAACCAAAAAATGTGAAGCCAAACCAAGAGACCAGTTAACACAGTCAGTGAAACTTAAATGTATTCCTTTAAGTGATTTAAGAGACAAGTGTTTTCCTTGCAACATAACACGTACGTTTCTAATGGCTTTCTCATAAATTCCATTAAATGTAGTAGAGAAAATGAGGCACTAGCTCAAAAGTTCATCTAGCTCACCTAGTCTAGTGTTATCACTTTGCAAGTACCAAGTATGTTGAAGGAAGAACAAGAGCGTACACCTGAAGCAGCAAGTAACAGCACACTGAAACAAGAAAACTAACTGCAGTATTTTGCTAAGCTTTTAATTTTCCGATATTTCCCTTTTCATCTGAAGAGCAATAAACTATATAAAGCTGAATAAACTATGTACCGCAAGAAAATACATGATGCAATTTTTTATTTTAAGGAATCCTATACATTGTAACAATCATTTTTTAAGTATATGGAGCAGAAATTTGGATATCCTAGTTCTGACAGGATCAGATAAAAATTGAAAAAGGAGACAAAACATAAAATGTAGAAGGATTTTTTTCACCTCTTCATCAGTTGAACTATATAAAGCAATCTGCTCTTGCATTCGTATTTAAAATCTCAGTGGGTATTTGGGGACAAGGCATTTAATATAATCCAAAAAGTAAAAATAAACATAGGCATTGCTACTGATTTATTAAGCCTGCAGCTTGACTTTGTAATTTAATGGCTATTTGGAACAACAGTCAAATCCATTTATTATTATTATGACTTGAAATAGTTCAGTGAAACTTGAAATACTTCCATAAATCTCAGGAAGCCAAATTCTGCATCTTGAAAGCAAGAAAAATTCCATGACTTCGAAAACAAAATGAAGCCAAAATAAATTATTATCTGCTTATCATTAGCTCATATCCACAAAATCTTCCTTTGAATAGCACTTACACTTTTTAAAACAAATTGTGTAATACACAAGATTTTTATGGAACTCTACCTACTCGGAAAGACTAACTGATAAACAGTAAATAATAAATAGCAAATAATGAAGGTAAAACAAACAATACTAGTAAAATCAATTAAGAAAGAATTTAGTTAGTATTTTCTGTAATATTTAAACAAAGTTCCCAAAACAAAAAACATTACTACAGTGATAACATTTTTAAACATCAGCAATAAATAAAAGGTATGTCCTTAACAGTGCCTAAAAAGATGTACTTCACATAATTAGGAACAATGGCATTATATAGTACCTTCCATTGCCCTTTTAAAGAAGACTTTACAACTTCCACAGGTAAGTACTCCGTAGTGGCAGCCAGAAGCCTCATCACCGCAGATGAGACAAATCTTCTGGGGTAGCGATTCAAAACCGTACTGAGAACTTTGGCTGGTTTCTGTATCTGGCCTTCAAAACAAAAAAGAATTAAGAGACATGAAATATCCAGTTTTGCAGCAATTAACTACTTACCTGTATTAATTGTGTTTATGCTACAAACTTTCTTTTGAAATCTGTAATCAAGCTACAGAAGGGTATGAAAAAAATAAAGTGACTGCCTTTTTGCTTAAGGGTTTGTCTCTACTAGGGCGAAAGGCACATTTGGAACATCTGCCTAGTCATTAAACAGGAAAGTAGTGGGCAAAAAGCATACTAATATTTTAATCCGTTTTAGCAAAAAAAGGTACAATCTAGGAACTCTCTCAAAATGTTCATCTTCCTCATCGACTCTTGTGAGTAAAGTCATACTGACTGATACTCTTTTTTCCTGTACATAGAATGGTACAGAGATAGAATCAAATAGAAGTCAACTGAATTTCAAAAGTCCCTTTCACATGCGAAATAACTAAATTTCATCTCAGCTAGAAAAATCTTTAGTATTTGTCGCTTCCCATTCAGCTGCAGCATTCTCATCAATAACCAACTATGATGAGCACCCTGAGAAAAGCAGAAAGTACTTCCGAATTTCTCTCCAAGAAAAGAAAGAGACTAACCTACGTAATCAGTATGTTTACAAAAATCAAGGATTTCCATTGAACTGTAGCACTGTATATACGTATTTTTGCATACACTTCTAGGTAATGCACAACATCTTGGCATCATCATAGTAGGCCATTTCATTCTAACAAATCGATATACAAGTGTTTCGGTTTTCTTTTTCGTGTGAAAGTAACTGGGTTTTTTTTCCAAATCAGGGGTAATGTTTCAGAGAATATTTAGGTATTTATGAATATTGTCTGGCTGTCAGTGAGGCCAGTCTGGAGAACACTCTGCTCCCCCTCCCTGGAGCCGGCCACTTGCTCAGACATCAGACGGCACTGAACCACCATAGCGATAAAAACGAAATTTCTCCCTGAGCGTTACGGTGCCAAAAAAACCTGAGTGCCAGCGGCGAAGTGAACGCTGGGCCGGCCTCACACAGACCTGGGACACCCGGGCGTGCACAAACACCACAGAAAATGGAAACGCGGCTGCAGTTACGGCCTACAAACTCCAGCGGGGCTTCGCCGAGTATAACTTCGCCCGTCTTTGCCTCGCACCTTCCCTCGGAAGTGCCACCCCCCCCCCCGCCCCGCGGCAGAGCCGCCCTTCCCGAGGAGAGCGCCCGCAGCTCTCCCGCCGAGCAGCGCGGCCCCGCCGCCCGTCCCCTCGGCGAGGGCAGCCGCGCCACGGGGCCCGCCGCCTCCCCTTACCGAACGTAGCCGAGGTAGGACGGGCACAGCTGGGGCAAGCCCTCCTTCAGCACCGCCGCCGGGAAGCCCAGGGGCTGGTGCCCGTTGAGAGCCAGGGGCGGGTAGAGGCCCGGCGGCGCGGCCGAGGTGGAGGGCAGGCTGTCGGGCGCCGCCGCCGCCGCCGGCCCGTAGGCCCCGGCCAGCAGGGTGGGCTCCGTCTTGTAGAGGACGCACTCCAGCGAGGGCTCCTGCCCGGCCCGTGGGGGCTGCGGGTAGTCGGGGCAGCCCGCCGCGGGGGTGGCCCTGCCGCCCGGGTAAGGGGTGGGGAGGCCGAGACCCTCCTCCTTGATCTTCAGAGCGGGCTGGAAGTCGCCGTAGGCGAAGTGCCCCTCCTTGGCCTCCGCCGGCGGGTAGAGGTAGCCCGCCAGCTCCGGGGCGGGGGGCGAGGAGCGCGGCCCCGCGCCGCCGCCGCCCTCGTACTCCGCCACGTCCAGCAGCTGCCGCGTACGCGAGGCCAGGTAGGCAGAGTTGAGCGGCAGCAGGGGGACGTGCAGGTACTCCTGCCCCGGCTCCCCCGCCGCCGGCCGGCCCCCGCCGCCGGCCGAGCCGCGCTCCCCGCCGGGCAGCGCCGCCGGCCCGGGGACCTCGCCCTTGGGGGCCGCGGCGGCGGGACCCTCCGCGCCGCCCCCCGCCCCCGCCGGCCGCGGTTTAGCGGCGGCGGTCAGGGCGTCGCCGGCCGGCCAGAGCGGGGCGGGCCGCGGCGGGGGCTGCGAGGGGCCGGGCGCCCCCGCGGCGGCTTCGCCCGCCTTCTGCGGGGGGCCGCGGCTCATCGGGGCGCCGGGCGCCTCCGCCCCGAAGAAGGACCAGGGCGCCGCGGCTAGGGCGGAGCTGGCATGGGCCGCGGGCGCCAGGAAGGTGTCCAGGACGGTGTCCAGGCAGTCCTTGTCCGAGAGGGAGCCGCTCCCCGGCCGGTACGAGAGGGAGTCCCGCTCCTCCGCCTCCTCCCCCGGCTGCTGCCCCGGTTCTGCCTCCTCTTCCTCTTCTTCCTCCTCCTCCTCGTCGCTGCTCTTGGGGTAGAGCAGCCCGTCCAGGGCGATGTCCATGGCCTCCGCTTCCCTGCGGAAGGGGTCTCGGCCGGGCTGCCCCTGCAGCAGGACCGCCCCGTCTCTGGCGGGCGGAGGCGCTCGGGGCTCCTTGGCCTTCACCTCGGTCATGCTGGCCCGGGGCAGGGCTGGACGCCGGTGGGTCTCCGGCCCGGGCGGCGGCAGGGCGCGGGCGGCCGGGCGGCCCCTCACATCCTGGACGTGCCCGCTGAGGCGGCGGCGCGGGTCCCGCTCACATGGCGCTGCCTTCGCGGGCGCGGCTCAGCCCCGGCCCCCGCCGCCGGGAGAGGGGTGAAACGGGGCCGCGGCCGGTGCAGCCTAGAGGGGGAAACGATGGGAGCGTGTGCGGGAGGAGCGGCGGGCGGGAGAGCGGGGTCCCCGCCAGGCTCCGGCGGCGGCGGGCTGCCGCTCGCTGTCTCCCGGCTCCGCGCTCCGCTTTTCCTTCGACTGCTTCCCGCCGTCCCCGCTCGGCCCGGGAGCCGCCGGCTCCACGCCTCCTCGCCCGCCCCTCCCCGCCCCCCCCGCCGCCCGCCCCTGCCCTACCGAGGGGCTGCGGGCTCTCCGCGGCCGGCCCCCGCTCTCCGCCCGCCGCTCCGCTCTGCCTCCGCGGGGCCGCCGGTCCCGGACACCGCGGCTTCCCCAGCAGCTTTTCCACCGGCTCCTCCTCCGCTCCGCCTGTCCCGGCCCGGGCCTCCCATCGCTCGCCCTGCCCGCGTCCCTGTCCCATCGCGTCCGTCCCCCGTGTCGCGGGCCTCTCCCCGCCGGCTGGCTTTCTCACCGCCGTCTCATGCCTTTCCCTCCATCTCTTGTGCAGGTGCCCCGTCCTCACGCTTCACCATCCCGAGAAGTGCAACTCTGGACCGGGCACAGGCTACAAGCAGGTTGGGTAGGTCGCTGTTTTGGAGAGCAGAGAGCGAGACAAGCTTCGCTTATTTGCAGTGACTACAGTATAGTCTTCCTTTTGTCTGTTTTTCACTGTCCCCTTCAGACATTCATTGTAATTTTCAGAATTAAGCTCTGGCCCAATATCTATCCTGATACAACATCCATTTTCCAGTAGCAAAGTAACCAAGGCATTGTAAAGCGCTTTACATTGCATTCAGGGACCTCAAAGTATCCCCTACACCAGAGAAAGCACAACGGTTTTGCTACAAAATGTTTGGAAAATGGAGCATTCTTTGCCTGTAATATTTTTCTTTAATTACTTTGTCAGGGTGAATGAGAGGACATTTAAAATGGACCTGAATTACAGGGGCTGGCTGGCTGACCTGCATATAGCAAGTTACAATCCAGCCCAAGTTAGTTCTGACCAAGAAGCCATCACCAGCTAATTGCTGCCTGTCATTTTCTGTAAAATGCTGGCTTGTGGCAGAACCCGCTCAGCTCAGTAAGACAATTACTAATTGGAAAAAAAACCCAACCCTTAATATACTTTGCATTACATAGCAGCCTCAGAAAAGAAACTTGTGTTGAAAGATACAAAGAATAAATTAGCACAGGAGTAGTCCTCATAACTTTGAGTAGAATCAGTGTATTTTTGATTCATAGAGAAATGTGCACTGTTACATGCTTGTTTATGCTCTGTAAGTATAACATGCCTTTCAGAAAAGGCATCTTTTTTCAAAAACTCTGATCACCATGAAATTGTTGCTTTTGTTATTTTACTTTCAAAATATTTTCAGACTGAAAAGGACAGCTTCTTGGGGAGAAAAACATAACTTTTTGAAATTATTTCAGTGTTCTGAAAGCTAACATCAGAAATCATACAGGGCAATTTTATAGAAGCAGTGACTTCACATAAACCCTATTCAATGTGGTGTGTACTTTCTACGTTATTCTTGGCAAAATACTACTGGCTGAT
Source organism: Theristicus caerulescens (assembly GCA_020745775.1). NCBI lineage: Eukaryota > Metazoa > Chordata > Aves > Pelecaniformes > Threskiornithidae > Theristicus > Theristicus caerulescens. The sequence goes on along the minus strand of CM036559.1, from coordinate 118,150,330 downwards.
AGACTGCTTTGGGAGTCTGCCTTTTATTCCTTTAAGAAGTAGGAGAAAATATTTTTTCATTTTTTAAAATGAATTATGGCATTGTGACAATAGCTAACATTTTAAAACTTAGATGTCATGTAAGCACCTCTATATACAGTCAGGAGGTTCATCAGAATGATACACATCGAAGTCTACTTGTTATGTATAGGAATATTTCTTGAACATCAGTGTCACACCTGATACTGCAGGGGAAAGGACTGTGACCAGCAAATAGCAAGAATTGAAGGTGTCTTCGTAAAACTTATCAGTGGAACCGATGTTAAAAGAATGCTCTCAAAAGATGCTATCCAGGTCTCTTATGACATGGCATTAAAACAAATAAATTGAAGTGCTTCTCTGGCTACCAAGTTTGTGTTTTACATGGTACAATATTTCTCCCTTCTCCCAAGCCTTCCTTTTCTCAGAAGGGACAGAAGTTCACCTCCAGCACTGTTCATCTCTGCGATCATTTTGGTTTTCCCCTGATGTTTTCATGCTTAGTCAGCTAGTTACCATGTCTGTTTATTGCCACTGTCTTGTTTTCTCATTTCCACTTCCCCAAATGCACGCCGCATTCATGGCCTGCATCTTTAGAGAAATGTGCTCCAAAGACTTGTCTCCTTACAGTGGCTTGCCTCCTTACTACTGCTTCAGGACTAGGAGAGGTGAAGAGCCACAGACGGCAGGAATAGCGGGGGTCCTGAAAGGAAAGCAGCACCGAGTAGTTTCCACAAGACCAACTCGCTGCTGCTAATGACTTGTCTGCTAAAATTCTACACTAACAAAGCCATGTGACTGTAAATACATGTAAATTCACCAGAAATATAAATGTTTACTACTTGCATTATTTGTCTAAATGTTAGCAGTTAAATATTGTCCAGGTTTTCTGTTGTCCTTCCTAATTTCATTTTTATGACCTGCCAAATATACTCAGTTCTTTAATGGTAACAGTAATTATGCTGAATTGCCATTGTTTAAAGAAAACATTTTGGGTTCTTTACCTTTAGGACATTTACTGTACTATTGATTTACATTGGCTTCACATGATTTCTATGTACTTTCACTGGAAACTTTTGCTATTCTCTTCATATGATTCTGTCCATAACCTTCATGCCCCATCCCTAGATGTGTTCAAGGCCAGGTTGGATGGGGCTCTGAGCAATCTGATCTAGTGGAAGGTGTCCCTGCCCATGGCAGGGGGGGTTGGACTAGATGACCTTTAGTGCTCCCTTCCAACCCAAACCATTCTATGGTTCTGTGATTCATTTGTTTCCTTTCGCTGTCAGATTTTCTCACATCATTCGGATGCTTTTCCTGATACTGCTATGGTATCACATTTTTTTCAATAAGAACATTTTAAAGTATGCGCTATGAAATTTATTGACATTCTAGTATTGTTGTCATTTATTCATTTTGATTTATTCATTTTGTTGTTGTGGCAATCACCATTACAGAAAAACAGGTTTTCTTATGGTATTTCCCCAGCTAATTTTCATTTACAAGCCATCAGAATTGAAACCAACATTTTCAATTCAGATCTAAAAGTGACATTGTTTTATATTCAGTAAGCCTTTACTGAATATAAAAATTTCAAAAAGCAAACGGTACGAATAGATTTGTACTTCAGAATAGACCTATTTTGAACCAAACAGTAAAACATTGGAGGGTTTGATTGACACTACTGCATTTTTTAAAATTCAACCAGAACTTGCAAATATAATATTTGAGAGCTCAAATTATTTTTGTGTCTATTTCCTTGCTCTGTTCAAAAACTGTGGATGAGTAAAAGCTGCATGTAACACAGGTTCTCAGCTGTCTTGCTTTGCAGCACAATTCCTGTATAAAATGTCAACAGGAATAGTAATAGAATTGTACTGACAAGTCTCATTGTGATGCTGTAGATTTGCATTTAATTTTTTAAGTAGTTCCTGAGCCTTTGTTTGACCATTCAAACATTCAACTGTACACTTTTAAAAATGTAGTAAAAATTTTTGATAGGCCCTTCAAAATATTTCTAATGTTGTCAGTTTAAATAAAAATAAAAAATGCTGTATGAGAAACAAGACAAGTACACAGCCTCCTCAAACACTACAAATCTCAAAATCACAAACCTTTTCTGTGACCACCTTTTCTTAAAATAATCTTGAAGCATGGCCTGAAGGTTAACAAAATCTAAGTTCCATTTCTCAGACTGGTGTGCCATTTGTGTGTCAAGAGCGCTCCATATAAACAGTGCCATAAAGTCAGTGACTTAATGCTTACACCCGGGAAAGGACAGATTGATTACGCCAGAAAACCTGAATTAGTGTCTTAGTCCTTTCTTATAGTGACCACAATATTGTTCTACACAGGCTCTTTGAGAACAGAGCTTAGAAGTTAAAAATATTGTTTTATTTTTTCAGTTAATCAATGCCTGACAATTTTGTACTATTATTATTTAGGATATGATACAACCAAAAATGTGATTTCACTTTTTATAAGCAACGAGGAAGAGAGACTACCTGCTTCAAAGAGCTTGTGCGCTCATGGTCAAAAAAAAAAGCAGCTTGCATAAGGAGACTTAGAGGCTGTAGGAAAGGCTTAGAGGCTTTTGACTCTATCACAGAAATAACAGTTTTGTAAAAAAAAATCAGACCTCTGTAACTGCATTTTGCAATTGCTACACTAAAAAGACCTCCATGTTTTCAGCGTGTAGTGTAAAGGATAAAAAAATAGTAGGGTCATGCAAATAATAGCACATTCTTGGTATGTTACAGTTCTTGGAGATATGTACTTCTGTGGTTGCATCCCTATTCTGTAAATATTTAGACCCCTAGTTAGCATGCTAAATTTCACTTAAATTAGGATGCCAGCAGACATTAAATATGCACTTCTCAGAGATCATAATTTTGAAGTAGCAGCTAAGTCATGAAAGCACCTAACACTAGTGATGTGGTCTAATTGTAAATGTTCACATCTGAGCCAGGTGATTAGGCTTCTTTGGTCAGGTAAGAGTCATAGATATCTGGGGGGACAGTTCAATTCATCTTCTGGAGCTCTTCAGAGACACTTAATGTCTTCTTATTAAAGATACAAAGGACTTCTGTGATCTGAAGCACTCTGATTAAGAGCCATGATTTCTTGTCAGTGCAATGTCTAAAATCGATGCCTAAAGTAAGAGGTCTGAATAGAGCCCTAAATCCTTAAAATGCAGTATCAATGTGCTCTACTACAATGATTAAAAACATTATAGGAATCACAGTTTTGGAAACTGCACTGTGAGCATACTTTCTTTTCCCCTAAGCAAGGCCATGCCACAATGTAATTAATCTGTGTCATCTGTTATCAGGTGTTTTGTTAGCTTAAACTAAACCATCACATTAAAGAAAAGCTACCAAAATTCTTGGCTTACTAAATACAAGAGTGCCTTCAAACAAATGTTGCAAAAGGGATCTGCACACAGCAAGGTATGTGGCAAAGAAAGTAAGCAATAGAGTTATAAAAGTAGATGAGGGAAAGGAAGCTAATCACAGTGCACATTAATTATTTCTTGTTCTCAGGTGCTAAAGTTGCCACAGAGATAACATCGATACAGGAGGTAAAGTGGGCTCTGAGACACTTTTCTCTTTATAAATTGTCCAAAGAGGGGAAATAGATGGGTATTGGGTTATATTAATGAAAGTGATAGCTGCTCCTGAGACAGAAGTCATATATTTTATTTATTGTTCTTTGTCTGTTTATACTTTGGCTAACACTCACTGAACTGCAGAACATAATATGCTTGTAGCTGAGAAAATAAGGAGCATGAGAAATGAGAAAAAAAGAGAAGAGAGATGCTTTCTGGTTTTATGCTCTACAGAGAATGTCATTGCTTGCTGGACGACATCCTCAAAAACTTTCTTGAATATTTTGTCCTGTGGCTTTCAATGAACACGTCACCTCGAGGTGTCAGAGGGCACATGCTATGTGTTTCTTCACTGAAAGTTTATCAAGCATTGGAACAGGCTGCCCGGGGAAGTGGTTGAGTCCCCATCCCTGGAGGTATTTAAAAGACAGGAAGACGTGGTGATTAGGGACATGGTTTAGTGGCGGACTTGGCAGTGCTTGGTTAATGGTTGGATGTGATGATCTTAAAGGTCTTTTCCAATCTAAACAATTCTATGATTCTATGATTCAAATTGTCTTAGCAAGGGTTGGTTAATCTTGCATCTACTTATTATATTCCCAAGTTTTTCTTCCTGTTTCTACTCACAGTCTAATTTCCCACCAGGGACTTGGTTGTCCCATGAAGTCTGAAAGTTGACTTTTTAGCCTTAGAATCCTCACAAACTCCTCTGAATTATCAGTTTCTTTTCATAACCTCAGGTTAAAGGCATGTATTCATTTTTTTATGAAATTCAGTATTAATCAGTTGCATCATACTTAGGTATCCCAAAATTAATTGGAAACGGCTAAATGGCATCATATCAAGCATGTAAAAAATAATCTGAGTTTCTTATCTTATTGTGTCCCATCATTGCTAGATAAAGACTAAAACATTGCTTAAAACTCCATCCGCTGTATTACAAATTTCCAGAGAGTTTTGATTCTTACGGAGTTCCAGGGAATTTTATTTACTCTTTATCACTTGTCCTACATGTTGTTCTGGGTCCAGCTTTGTCTACCTCTGCCTGACAAACCACACAGCTTTCCACCGATGTATTCTAGGAAAGCAGAGAAGCCCAATGTACCTGTACCTAGCTGTGTGCTTCTTGCACAAGCATTTGTGCAACAGGAGGCAGGGAATAGTAAACTTTGTCTCAAAACAGCAGCACAGGCAGGGTTAGGTTACACTCCAGAGTAGGCTGGTCAAGGCACTTGCAGAGCCTTGAGTGCCAACATTTGCCTGATTCAGCCTTAGCTGGAATTTAAGTGATCTGGGTGTCCAGGTGTAGGCACATTGTTTTTTTCACGTTTCTGTAGATGAACTGTCTTCAATTAGATTACCCTTGGCTGACAAAAGAGGGATCAAAACCAATAGCTCTGTTAGACTTTTATATTAGAAAAATTATGTGAATAATAACCATAATACTATTTATAGCAAAAAAGGACACTGCTTTGCATTGATGTCACCTGAGATCCAAATCTTCCTTTTTTGTCTTCTTTTGTTTTTGTTTGAATCAGAAAGTTCTTCCTTTAATTATGTCCTTTATAATTTTATTTCCTAATTAGAGCTCAGCAATAAAATTATTCAAAGCTTCCAAAATATAACTTTACTTTTCCAAAATACATGTGCCCCTTTGACATGGTATAACCTATGTAATCAATGTAATAGAATGAATCTGAAAAAATTGTTCTAGCATTCTGCAAAATCCAACTTTGTAATAAAATAATAGTCTGCCATATATCTGGGAAAGAGAGAAACACAAATATGTCTTTCAAGGCATTCTTTGTATATTGAGTTACACCATATTATACCTCTGCTTGTTGCATTAGATGCAAGCCTGCTCAGTCTCCTAAATGAGAGAAAGGTTCTACACGAACACGTAAATATTAAAATGGCATAAATATTTTCCATGACTGCTCACCTTTAACAGCTTCTATATCAAAATTGCTTAGTTTGAAAAAAATAGGGGGTTTTGTTGGTCATCCTGCCTGCCTAAAGGTCAGACCAAGCTACTTTCTATACATGCGTGAGCTGCATTAATAAAACTTCTGCTGTGAGAACATGGGGCTACATCGACAACAGGAGTTAGGCTCTGGCCTCTGCATCGAATCTGTCGTACTTGCTGTGTATACAGGCTCTCCTTAGCACACATCAGATCTCAATATGGTACTTATTTAAACTTCCTGTGGTAACACTAATGTCCATTTAGCTTTTATTTGCTCTTTCTAGGACATATTGTTATCTTAAATTTGAGCCCAGAATGTAAAGACTAACTCTTAAGTGTTACTGAATTATTCTTCATCATTAAATTATTTAAAATCAAAAATTATCCAGTGTTTCTTCATGGCTCCTTCACAAATAGATGCTGATTTCTCACAGTATTTTCTTTGATGAATTCACCAATTTACTTGGTTAAAGTACACTGAATTAAATACCAGCTAAATCAAATTGTGCTATAGTTACTTATTACTATGAGAACTTAAACTTGTTAAGATAGAAGGAATTTGTATTGTGTAATGGTTAATATCTTATCTATGCATGAATGATCTGCTTGTTGAAAAGAGGCATGTCTGAAAAATACATTTGCCTAAAAATTTATAAAAAACTGTGCATGCGCAAATACGGAACCTCCTGTGGGTGGATAGTAATTTTCTAATTTCAACCAGATATAGAACTTTACATTGCTACCAAGCTTTCATCTAAACATCCTTTTGGTCTTTTTGTGTCATCATAAAATATATTACTGTAGCAAAATAGTTTTTCAATTTTTTGTCAGTGTTGAAAAAACTCTTTCCCTCTGCTGTGGGTTGACATTCTTGGCTGGGCTTTGCAGATCATGTCTTACAATGTTCTCTATCTTTATATTTGATGGATCCAATTTTCTCACTGGGTATGATAATTTTAAATAATAACTTTGGGTTTATACAGTGCCATTTGAGGAAAACAGTTATCAAGAGGAAGATTTACTTTGCGTGTTTTCTAATTTTAAGAATTTTAGGCAAAACAGTGTTTGTTTTCAATTAACATTCCCAGAAATTAAATTTGTTTATTAGTGGTTAAATCCTCCTCAATCTTCATCACTGGGTGTGTGGTATAAGGGGAATCTAAGGAGGAAGGCAGGAGGCCTGCATTATTGCTGCACAGGAGAGTGAAATTGTACTGTTGAAAATGGCTGAGTTACTTGGTTAAATTAAAAGTAAATTATTATCTCATGGTGTGGGAAGGTAACATTTTTCCATAATTTGTAGACAACAAGACAGATATGTGTGTGACAAATTTAGCTGCGTGGTGAAGAATGGGGTGCAATGTATGAGGATTAGCTATGAAGGTGTCCATGAGTTAGGCAATTCTGCAGTAGAAGTGCTAAGATGTGAAGGAACATGCCCTGCGATGTTAAAATTAAGCAAAGACCAAGGCAGAAGTCCTTCGCCTTTTGAAAGGGGCAGTTCTATCCGGATGGTATATAACAATAAAATCTACTCAAAGTATTGCCAATTGTTTCTGAATTGGCCAAGCATTAAAGAACTGAAATATTAGACTCTGCATTTTGCATCAGATACTGTAATGCCGTGAATCAGCATGGCTGCATTAGATCCAGTGAAGGAATTCAACTTAGAAACTGTCAAGGGACCAGTATCCTTTCATTCTCCCAGTTCTAAAGTTCACTTAAAGCGTGCTGTTTAAGGATAATAAACGTCAGGTCATTGTTTCCCAAGAAGCCTTGAAGACCCTCACATTTGTACCTTTGGGTCGAGATACTTGTCTAAATAGTAAAGTGCTCTCAAGGTGTCAGACAAAACCAGTGTTTCACATTTGGCAAATTATTACTTCGGGTTTAAGGAATGTTACTACTACCATGACTCTACCCAGTGATGTCCAAACTGTATCATTCGTCTCTGAGCTAGGAGAAAATTTCCCTCCTAGTCCCAAATCCCAAATTCAGAATACATGAGCAGTATACACCAACTGGGTACATTGAAATCTACTAGCAAAACAGGGAACATTTGAGGTTAAAAAATATAAACCAAGCTTTTCTTATTGGGCTTCATATCTGTTCTTATATTTGTACGTTTTTCTTATCAGTAAATGGCATCTTTTCCTTTAGTCTTTAACCCTAGCCTATATTGCATGACCATTCTGCCATGAGTTATATTTGCTCAATCTTTTTAGCATGTTACCTGTCTAAGCTCACTCCTCTTTCTCTGGTCTTTCAAAACACAATGTTCAGTCCTGATTTTTAAGTAATGAAAAGTGATCAACAGTGTATTTGTGTGAAGGTGCTCTATCACAACAGACAGGAAATAAAAAGCATGATGAGAAGCTGATGCGTTTGATATGACAGTTATCAAAACCTCATCTATATTCTGGAAAATGAAGTGCTGCGATTTCCAGGATAATATATGATGTTGTTTACAAAACGCTTTAATTGTCATGTGTCTAGTTATATTCACCCTTTTACAAGCAAATGGGGAAAATGAACGTGACCAAAGCCACCATGTCTGATCCAAAAGGAAATCTGGATTGGAGCCACAGCTCTGTGCTTTGGGCATCATTATGAAATCAAAGCAAAAGCAGTTTTTGAGTAAACAAAGCATAAATACAAAAGCAATCTTAAAACAGAAAATGATATTCACTTATGTTTAGATGCTTCTCATAGACTGATACATTTAACATGCTTTCTGTTACCAATGCAGGACTTCGCTCATCAGAAAAGGTTTCTGTCTGTGGTATAAACCTCAGTCAGTAAATGTTCCAAAGCACTAGCAGTCGTTCAGAAAGGATATGAAGAATGTTCCATTTCACCAGAACATTAAAAAGCTTTCAAATAGTACAGAATGCAATTACCCAAATAAGAACCAGGTCACAGCACTAGAACTGCTGTCCTGACCCATGCAAAAGCAGCAGTTGGGTTTTTTTCAATGGTGACTGCTATTAAAGATGTGACACAGTGACTCAGTAGATATGTACGCTGTGCAGGAGGGAGCTGGACAGGAGAATGAAAAGTCATTTTTAAGGAGAAAATTAAAAATGTGAATTAAGGCTTGCAGTTGTTTTTTTAAATAGTTATCACTCTCAGGCCCTGTACAATCAAGAATGCAAGAATTATGAGGAAAAGGAGCAAGTAATCAAGAGGTAATTTAGACTATCATAACAGTAAGGAAATGCAACAAAGAGAGCAGACTTGAAGTTTTTCCTTGTTTTCCCTTCAGTCTAGTGATGGCTCAGTGTAGACCATGGCCTGAGTTTTGAGTTTTATTATATAAGTTATTCTATGATTCTGTGGTTCTGTGACTGCCCTAGTACCTAACAGGTGGGGATGACTACTAGATACACTTGAATGGAGATAAATGAAAGGTTGTATTTCTTTAAAGAGGTTATGTTGTATGTATAAATAACATATTTAGACAGCTTATATATATGAACATATAATACATATATTTAGGCTACATATACAGATATATATATTCTAGGATAGGTAGAATTGCAATACATTACAAAAGCAATTACCACAGTATCACTCTGATGGAGAATTTCTTGCTCTTTGCTATGTAAAATGAATCTAATACCATCAGATTTCTGTTATTTCAGCTGAAGTGTTTCTGTGTCAAGTCCACAGCATAGAATATAACATCCAAGTTATCAGATAGAGGGAAATGTTTCAGGCTATGGTGAAAGGTTGATCAGCTGATCGGCCAAGATACACCTAACCTGTGGGGTCCAGAATAATCTTCCATGTTCTTTTGTGCACTCTAAATACATCCTGAGTTCATGTCAGGCTGAGACTGTGTACCATGACTCACCTGTACCCTTTTTTCTGTTGGAAAGAAACAGGAATGTGGGCAGAGAGGGAGCCACAGTATGATTGAGAAACTAGGATTGGGAGGCATACTATCGCACTTTACGATACAGTGCAGGGAACATGAGTACAAGTGCCAGAAATGCCAGGTCTAAATCGGCACTAATAGACTTTTCTGACTAACGTCATGCCTGGGCTTCCTGGTGGTTTGGGGACTTAAGGAAATCGTGAGAAGATGTAACATGACCCCATGTTACATCTTTATTTCACTTCAAAGTTTTACTAGGGTGCTTATGTTAGGTTTAATAATGGAGCAGAGTTCTAATGTAGAAATGTATTCCTCGTATTTTCACATTAGTATCTGCTGGTCCAGCCTCATTACTTGTCATTCTGTATGTCCTGAATTAGTCCTAGTGCCTCCTTCATTGAATCTATACTCAGTGGTTCTCACCTAGGTATCTCTCCAAAATGTGCCACGGCATTTACGTACATTTGTAGATGCTAAATTATTTGCTTTTGTGTCTTTGAAGCTAGCCAGTGGCTGTAGGACTTTTTGGCTGCTCCTTTGCTTCTCTCATCCCTGAAAAAGTAAGAAATACTGAGTGCTTCTTTTGATTTTAAAAACATTTCCAAGTAAAAAAATGAATTGGAAATCCATTTTCAACATACATGTTGTATACAGTTTGCTAGAAAAAGCAATATTCTATTTTTTGTCCAGAAACAGAATATAAGGGTAGAGGTATATCTAATAGAGGAACACAAAGGAGAGGGAAGATAGAACTCAAGATGTCAAAGGGAAACAGATCTATCAATACAATCCAGAAAGGTCCTGTTCTTTCTGACATCAAAATGAATGGTGCTCAGTTAAATTCTGCTGGCTGTGTCTAGTTATTCAGGTGAAACCCAATGGTCTGGTTTCACTCTGTATTGTTCAGAATCTGTGAGCCATCCAGATGCTGAAGAGCCTTGTTCTGGGAGAATGAGGCCTAATGATAATATTAGTGGAGCTGGTTTTTCTGCCTTGTTGAAGGAGAAAAGGATCACGAACCTTTGACATGGACTGGGAGGAAAGTTCACACCTCTTCCCTTTTCCAGAACAGAAAAGTGCTGGGAAAGTAAGAAATTAAAATTCTGTAATTAAGCTCCTGGGAAGAATTGAGCCACCAAATTAATTAGTGACAATTGTGACTGATGAACCTGGGAGTTTGCAGAATTATTTATGACTATAAATCATACAGGGCGTTCTTCCTCATATTATTATTTCATTATTGTTTTTCTTTTTAAAAAGTTGCACTGACAATTCCAAGAGAGATCCACTAGAAAGATCTCTTAAATATTAGATTGAGATATCAAATTGAGAAATAGGTGTTTGGGCAAAGAATTGAATACTATTGCTAAATAATAAGACTTTTTCAGGAATAGGTTCTCTGACATTTTTAATAATTATTGCCTTTTTAATTTGATTTTTATAAGTTACTTCCCAAAGTGAAGAAATACTATATGCATCTTTTCCTTTTTAATACTTATATTAAAGAGCCTTTTGTGGCTTAACAGGCAGCTTAGTTCTCTTTTCCCTTCTTCTGCCAAAGGAAATAGTTGGAATTTTTTTCTTCCTTTGCTGCTTCTTCATACAAATGACCTGTTTTTGCTGTTGCACACTTCTCTAAGTCAAATTGTGCATTAGAGAACTGATATTCTTTTACCTTGCCAGAGCACAGGACAGAAGCCACCAGAAAAAGCTTTTTTTTTCACAGACTGACACTACACATATAGAAGATCAGTAGACATATTACCGAACAGGATGCATTTTCCCCTTTATAAAATCTTGAGTTATCTGTAGGCACTTAAATGCTGACAGTAAAGAAAAGATAAGGGGAGTATTAAGTTTTATGCAAACTGCTTCACTTCAGTCATGTCCATAACACAGCTTAGTTCCGAGAACTGCTGTCTGTGCCTCAGCTCCCGTGTAGCTAAAAAGATCTTTTATTGCTAGAGATTTGCACAAAGTATACTTTAAAGCAATGTGCCAAATTCTGTCTGCTCTTCAAGATTCCAGGAGGTGCAATATCAGCTAATGCACATTGTCTTCCAAAATTCCTCGGTTACATATTCATCTTGTGAACAGTAAGGCCTTCCAAAGCTTAGAGGTGAAATGCTTTTGCAATCTGCTATTTCCTTCATACTGTTAGCCACTTGAAAAATAACTTGGTTAGAACTGTAGGCAAAAATAATAAAAAAACCAACCAAACAAACAAAACTATGCTCACAGTAGAAGCTGTGGAAGTCATCTGTTCAACGAATGCTAACCATAGCTGGTTTTGCAGTCTGTCCGCATGTGTGTAGTTATGAGAATATGTAGGTGTTTTGAACACTGAGAAGATAAAATGAACCTGTCAAGTTTTCCAGTTTTGAATCTGAGAAAGGTAGGTTGGGAGTCATTACAAGTTGTTATTTTTTTCCATTTGTATATTTGACCAAATGATCTGCTGTTTTCAGCATCTTTTCCATAAGGCTCATCTGACTCATATCCTCTCATCTGATAAGTGACATGATCCTGGTTAGTAGGTCTCTTATTACAAGGGCTCAAATCTTAAAAAGACTGCTGTGTGGCAAAACAATTATATGTGTTCTTGCCCTCATCTCTCATTAGTCATAAAAGTGAGATTCAACTATGCCAAAGACACAATCTTTATGATCAAAATAGTATGTCCATGCTTTGTTATTTCCTTTTCTTTATATTGATCTAGGTTTGTTATTTAAGGTTGACCTTATGCTTTTACTTTCTTAATTTTTAAATATGTCGTCAGTCTTTGCATATTGTGCAGCATGCTGTGAGATACAGCTAAAATGCCATACAGCCATCCATCAGATCTTCTAAGGATGGGATGTTCAGCTCAGTTGTATCCATGGGCAAGGGCAGAGGTGCAATACCATGCAAGTGCAATTCTCTGCCTCCTGGAGCAGCCTGGTTCTGCAGGAGTACCACCAGTACCAAAAGTGTGAAGCCCAAGGTCATAAGCTCTCCCAGGATTTACCTGGCCCCACACAGGGATTACAGTTTTGGCAACTGAGTAAAAAAGATGGGAGACTATCAGGGCCAAGGGAGGGGGACTCAGGGTTTCAGGACACGTAGACATCCTTCTCTTCTGGGTGTCAGTAGCATTAAGTGGAAAAGCTCTGGCCTGTCGCTCCTATGTTTTAATCCCTCAGACTACTGCCAGGCCATGTGTGAGTCCATGCAGCAATTAGTACTACATTGTAAAAAAAAAAAGGCTTCATCTATTTCTCTTGAGTGTAAAGAGCATGCAAACATTGTAGTAAAGATCTAGCGTACTCCACAGCACCTAGTAACTAACTTTGGCCATCTTGGCAGCCGTCACTGTCTTGTCTTCAGTATTATTGGCACGAGCTGGATAGGTTGTGCTATTTTGATTATGCCTGCATAAGCTGTAGTGATACCTCCATGAGCATGTACACAGTATGAACATATACACAAAGCATGGGTAGGTGCCCTTGTTCATTTTCACCAACCAGAAAAACAATATGCCCTTGTCTTATTTATACATGAGGGGAAATAAATGTTTACGTATGGTTAGGTTTACAATTTGGAGAGCTTGGCAGGCTATATTTTGTGATTTTGGAGACAGGACTTTTCTGGGGAACCCGTATTCACCAAAATGTGTGAGGTACTTTTTAGGTCAAAAGATATGGTGTGTTTTCAGCTGCTGTATTAGAGCTGCTGTTTTCACTGTTTCTTGATGGCAACCTAGTCTGCCAAGCTCTTTGGATCTGATAACACAAACTGAGAGATTGAATAAGACAGCTAGGTAGGAAATGAAGTTATAAATATTTGCAAGGTACACATTTGCGAGTAAAAGCAACTCTGACTGCTTTGGAAGCGGGGTAGGCAATACACGTACAATGAAGCATTCTGTTTTCTTAATGGAGCGTTGCACAGATAGAAATCAAATAACACATCCCCACTTTACTATTTTTGCATGAATCAGTCCAGGCCACTTATATTTTCACTCCATTTTGAGAAGCAGAATGAAACAAAACAATAGGATGGCTGTTAACCAGGTCATGCCTTCATCTCTGTGTCTGCCAGAACATCAGTACCATTCTGATGCTCCGCTCAGACCCGTATGATCAAAATATTTAGTAGCACCAGAATATATTTCTCAAATGTAAGTAGTGCTTTTATCTGAAAGAGTCCCCAAAAGCATACTAAAAGCCCAGGCAGCTACAAATGTATTAAGTCCATGTACAGATTCCATCATCACTTACTGCTGTGCAATATCCCCCTTTTGTGAACATCCCCGTATCAGAGTGCCCCACCATATTTGCTTATTTATTTATTTAAGCGTTGCCCTAATATCCTGATTTGAGCTGTTGGGGTGTCTTGTACTTGTTTTCTTTTCTTTCTAGTGTTGGCCTGAGCAGGGGATCTGATCCTGAGAGGGATCAAATTGTCTGTGCTTATAATAGATTAGGCCTCAGTTTAGACAAATTTGCCTTCAGGTACCTCTTTGAAATTGAGAAGGGCTTCCTCATATTACTTATTTTCTTACTTCACACACTGCATTTGTTGTTTTGTGTGTAGTTTTCCAGTGACAAATAAGTCCTATGGCATCTGCCATCTCTCGTGGACAAACAACTGTGTGTTATTTATTGTTACTTGTTCTTTGTTTCACTGTTCAGGCTTCCTGTGACCTTAGAAAAAGCTTTTCCCTCCTCATTTACTGCTCCAATAAAAATACTGCTTCCATAAAGAACAGTAACAATTATCACTTTTACATATTAGTTTTCATAAACTGACTTTTCACATTTGGAAAATGTGGAAAAGTGCCTGGATTTTGTAGGAAGGAAAATAGGGACAGGAGAGATTTGCAAGTAGCTTTTTGCCACTAATGGTAGTACCTGCCAAGACAGAGCACTCCTGCTATAGGGAAGTTTTTTGTGATCACTATAATTTTTGCCTCCTGCTACCTTCTTCTGAGTGGGTGAAAAAGTGTTTTTTTCCTTTCCTTCTTTCTCTTTTACCCGATCTGGCTGGTGCTTCCTCCCGCCGCCCCCAGCCAGCTGGCCCTTTGCAGCAGCAATTAGCAGCTATCCCTGACTGCCTTTGGATTTAGCAGAATTTTTCACACACTAATAGTGATTTCCAAAACCTCAGGTATTCTGAGTAGGAAATGATAAGGAAAGTATGTGGGAAAAGAAAAGTATTTGAGAAGATGGATCATAAATCTGACTGGGCTCCGGATTCTCCTAAAGACAGGGAACATTCTTTTTTTCTTCTTTTTCCAACAGAGAAATGAAAGAGAAATGGTAGGGACCAAGGTAAAAACTGCAAGGTTTATGTGGCCTAATATTGGCAGGTATGTCGCTATCTGCCTCTTCTATATATCTTTTTCCTTTCAGGTCAGTCCTTGGCCTATGCCCTTTTGGGGCTGTGTCTGCACGTAAACATGAAGGTTATACACACTGCTCACACTTCACTATTTTCTCCATTTCATAACTGCAATCACATATTATTCCAGCTAGTGTTGTAACATAAGCAGATGGTAATAGCATGGATGTTACATAGAATCATAGATGTTAACATAGATCATGGATGTTAACACAGAATCATAGAATCATAGATTAATTTGGGTTGGAAGGGACCTTTAAAGATCCTCTAATCCAACCCCCCTGCCATGAGCAGGGACATCTTTCACTAGATCAGGTTGCTCAGAGCCTTGTCCAACCTGACCTTGAATGTTTCCAAGGATGGGGCATCTACCACCTCTCTGGGCAACCTGTTCCAGTGTTTCACCACCCTCGCTGTAAAAAATTTCTTCCTTATATCTAGTCTGAATATATGTGTTATTTTATCAATAATATTAAAAGAAGTGCCACGTAAAGGACATCCCTACTGCTGGCAACTGAGATGGATGGGACTGTTTTGTATACACACACTGGAGCAATGCGAGCTAAGCGTGGCCTGGCTCCTGGCACCTGCCAGGAACACAGGAAAAGCTGACAACAGTTACCACAGACACAGCACAAAAAAATCAGATCACTTTTTACAGAAACAAATGTTATTCTAAGCAGTCTTTTCCTGCTTTTCGACATTCTCCTTGTCCACAGATCAGTTGTAACAGGCATCTTGCAACACACTAAATATAAACCCAATGTTTATCACCTGGTGCCATCCAGGTGATATCTTTTGCCTAGATGCTGTCATTTTTCAGAGGGTGAAGGAATTTCAGAACAACACCTAGAGTGAAGATAAATGCAAACTCTACACGGACACTGTCCCCATGGCCAGCAGTACTCTGCTGTCTGCTCAGAAGCCTGAATATAACGTTTGGTCTCTATCACATGTGTACTTTTCCACCTGTCAGAGGAGTGAGCTGAAGCATTGCCCAAGCTGGCTTTGTTTCATTTGTGGGCTTGTTTATGCACTAACAACATTGATAATATCAACGTGGCTTTAAGAATAGTGTTTGCTAACTTGTTCTGGCTCTGAAATAACAGATTATAAAATACCATAGCGTTTTCATAAACTTGTGTTTCCTCATTCAGCAATAGAGCGACTATAGTGCTAACATTTTAAAAACAACAGAACATTTCTCACTAAACCATAGCAGTGTTTGTTAATTGCCAAAAGTAGACTGGGGACCTATTTGCATCTTTGAATCTATGACTAGCTCATATATTGATCATTTTTGTGAGCTGGGTATAGTTACATCACTTCTGTTCACTCATTCCATAATGTAAAAAACGCTGGTAAGAGAAATGTATATTTATAAATTGCAAGAGTTTGTGGGAAAAGCTGCTATTGAATTGTTAGATATTCTTAATATTTAGCTGTTATTTGTGAAAATTGTCAAGATATAAGCAACTTAGGTCTCCATTGATAGTCTTGTTCTTTACATTTTCTCAGGACAATAACATTAACGTACCTACATTCATTACCTTGACCTTGGCTGTATATTACATATATAATAACAATGTAGTAAAACAGTCTTCAGCCAGCAAGGTAAGGAAGCATTCTTTAAATTTAAACACACAGAGCAACACTGAAATTGGTTTTCCAAGTTTTTTTCCATTATCGAACTAAAGCAGGACCCTAGGAAGAATTCATAATCCACTAATTTTTGTTGTTGTGTTAAAGTTTTGAGTGTTCTACATTTATGTGGTCGTTCTATGTGCCTTGCCTTACAGCCATTGTACATGTATGTCAGAAAACATATCAAGTGTCCTGATCCATTTTAATTAAACCAAAGGATGATGTTACTTGTATAAAGCAAAGATCTTAAGGCTAGTCAGCCAAACACTGTGGATTCAAGTGCTAAAACCTCCTTTTCCTTATTCTTTCTGATTAATATCCTAGAGTTTTGGTATGATTTATAAGTAGAAAAAAAAACCCAAACAAACAAAAAGAGAAGGACATTTCTTTATGTTTTTTTGGGAAAACACCTAGTCAATTTAAAATAGTCTGTTGTTTAAGTGTCACCAGCCTGTTTAAACTGGACATGTTGAGGTAGAGTCTGATTAACAGAAGCTGTGGGAAATTTTAGATAAGCATGTATGCTCTGCATAAATTCTTAAGGGCTAATGTGTATTTGTACAGGCAGGAGTATGAGCTAGTGGAAGATAATCTGTAAAACAATTTGACAATTTTACTCTAATTTGTTCATCCAACAAAACTACAGAAATTCTAAGAAACCTTTCAAAAAGGTAAATTTCTAGGTGGACAGTAGTTTTATGGATGCATTCACCTTAACTGAGCAGTCACTGCTCTATGTATGTTAATTTTCCCATGTGTCCGAGAAAATATGGCCTTTGTCACACTTAACGTAAGCAAGCGTAAATGCTTCATTTCTGCGGTAGAATGAGTATTCAGAATTTCTTCTTTCGCACTAATGTAGTTTGTAACCCTCCAATATTCAGTATTGAGTCTTTAAGCACCATTGCCCATCAGTATTTTAATAAATCAAAAAGTAACAGCCTGTACTTCTGTACAGTACTCTGAATTAGAGTCCACAAACCCTTCATGCAGAAGTGTAAATCACTCCAACCCTGCTCCAGGTTGTTGCCAGAAGTCAGTAAAACAGCTAGGAGAGTGGCTGGGCAGAGGTGGTGATGGCACCTGCGAGCTCGGTGAACCATGGCCTGAAGGCATCGGAGGGGCATCCTAGTCTTATAAGAAGAGACCTGGTAGTGGGGACAAGCCTAGTGTAGAGGGCGAGATGCAATGTCTGGCTTTCATTTGCTATTTAACCGACCCTTAGGGAGTGCAGCGCTCTAGGGGACAGCAAACAGGGATCTGGCAGACAGCGTGGCAGTTCACGTGGCAGGGTGCCTGCAGGGGGTCTGGGACGCTGCTTGGGCTGCTGTTTGCCATTGGAGCTTGCAGTTTCCTCAGCAGTCAGAGCACTGCTTCTACCTCTTCTTGGTCTTCTGGGAACAACTTCTGGAAACTTTGGAGAACTTCTGGGAACTCTTCTGGGAACTCTTCTAGGAACTTTGGGTGTCCAGGGGAGGCCACCAAGATGGTGGGGCTAGAGAACCTGCCCCGTGAGGAGACACTGAGGGAACTGAGCTTGGTCAGCCTGGAGCAGAGATGGCTTTGGAGACACCTAACAGCATCCTGACAATACCAAAGAAGAGATTACCAAGAAGACAGAGCCAGCCTCTTTACTCCAGTGCACTCTGAGGAATCAAGAGACAAAGGTCTTAATGCAGACAGGAGAGGTATTGACTAGGTATAAAGAAAACCTTTCACAAGGAGAATAGTTAAGCACTGGAACAGGTTGCCAAAAGAGGTTATGCAGTCTGCATTCTCGGAGGTTTTCAAGACTCGTCTAGAAAAAGCTCGGGGCAACCAGGTTTGAATACAGTGTTAAACCAGCTTTGAGCGGGAGGTTGGACCTAGAGACCTCCTAAGGCCCTTTCCAACTTGAATGGTCCTAAGAAGAAGTCTTTTCCAAATCTCACCAATACTGTTACAATTTTTCATGCATGCATGGACATAGTTGTATTTCAAATAAGACAGTACCACACCTAGTGTCTTCCAGGCCTAAGATCAAAAAACCCCCAAAAATGGAGTGGCTTTGCAGCTGAAAGGGGGAGTGGATTCAAAAGGATGAAGCTGACAAAGATTTATTTTTAGTTTAGAACAAGACAACTTCAGACATACAGATGCTCAAGCAGTATAATGGATGTAAGATGGAAATCTGAATAAAAGTAGGCTGAAGAGGCAGAACACAATTAAACTGGTTCAGACCAATATGTTATTATCCAGACTGCAAGCTCAGCCCTGCATCTTTTGGAAAGAATTTCTATTTCCCTCTCAAACAGCTGGAGCCATTGTAGCACACAGGGTTCTGGACCTGATGAACAGGTAATCTGATCTCTAAGACAATTACTGTGTTCCTCAGGCACTGAACGAGGTCTCAGGGACCCAGTGCAATATACTTAAGTAAATATAAACGATGCTAGGCCATGCCGTCCTTGTATCATCTCAGCATGCTTGAATCAATGGCTACTATTATAGTGAATAGTAAACAACAAAGAATGTTGTAAAAATACAAATGTGCCTCACAATCACATAAACTGCCTATGCTGAATTTTCTTTTGGTGTAAACTAACATAATCTACTGACTTCTTGAAGTGACCCCCAGTTTGCATTCATGGTTTAGCCTTGGGTTTCTACATACTAGTCCTGTGCCTTGTCCAACTCTCTCCAGATCTGGCCACATGTCTAACATCTTTACATCCTCCCTATGACCTCCCCACTTGTGTACTTGACGGATACTCCTCCTTTTTTTTTCCAGGTCACTTCTCAAAACTAGCTTTTTCCATGATGCCTTTTCACAAACCAAGAAACATTCATATACTTGGAAGAAACTACATGCATTGTTTGAATGTTGTGCCTTTGATCTGTGGACCTTGTGCTTTAGTAGTCTTCTGGGAGCTTAAACACACTAACACATTGACAGCATTCAGTAAATAATTCAGGTGGAAAGCTTCCAATTAATTATTTTACTCAGTGAAATATCGGCCTTGAATTACAATCAATGTGGTTTTCGTTAGGGAAAAATAGACCACATATTAGTAGTTTTCTGACATCAGATGGTATTATTTTACTCCAGTCTGTAAATGTCATACTTCAACTATGGCCTTGCATTTATTTAAGCATATATGTGAAGGACTGCACACTATGTGCTTATGGGAGGATTAAGATAGGAAATTTCTAGTGTGCAAAAGGAATCTTTAAGTTTTATGTTGAATTCTGATTAGAAAGAATATTTACATTGCTTGTGAAGTTACTCCAAACTCATTTGTTACATAAAAGCTATCTTAAAAGAGTGTAAACAAGACATAAAACACTGAACAAAGCAATTTCTGTTTGTTTTCTTGTTCATAGGAGTACATGTAAAATCACCCTTAGATTTCAGGTGGATGTTTTAGTTATTAACATGTTTTCTATAAACAGAATTAATGACAGTGATAAAATTACAGGGTTTTTTCACTTGTGAAAATGAACAAATAATCTTCATCAAGAGTGATTCAAATGCAAATTTCCTAGTACTATGTAATCCTCTGGCACACTATCTTGTACTAAAGAATCCTGCTTGTCTAACCTTGATTTAATTGTGCTCTGTGCATAAGCAATGACCTCACTTGGGTCATGAATCGCTGAATCAATGGAGCAAAAAGTACCACGTTTGACCTTGCCATTAATGGCAAAGCCCTAGAGAGTGCTGTATTATGTTTTTTTTAATGTAACATATATATTTTCCTGACACTATTAGGCAGTTTTCATTTATAAAAAATAATTACAATAAATACAAGGGACATTCTAGGTACTGCCCTCTCCCTCCCCTTTAACCCAACAAGCAGTCCCTAAAAAAATTCAATTTCATTCATTAAAAGCTAGGATTTATAATATTAGCAAATTTTTGTGGGAGTTTTGCTTGCAAAACTGCATGTAATAGGAGTTGTATTAAAAACAGAAGATAATGGCCATATAGCATATCCAAAATTGTAGTTAAGGTTTTTTAGTCTATTCAGGAGTTTTACTGGAGTGGGATTATATAGACATTTAATTTGACTATAAAATCCAGCCAGCTGACAATTGAGACAACTTGGGAATATTGCTGCTGCTGTGTTTGTCCCTTCAGAAATAAAGTGATACTTTAATGTGTAATATATCTTACTTATACATTGATAGTTTCTTAATAAACACATTCAGATAAAAATTCTCTCTTACATTTCATTTTTTTCATTAGTAATAATTGATTATTATTATCTTAAAACGTAGATGTTGAGCGCTGCAAGACAGTGACTCATTGTAGAGTTACATTATGCCAAAGGTAAAGGAGCTGAAACGGATTTGAAAATCTTAATAAAAATACTAACTAGTAATTAAAAGAAGCCAGTACATATATCTATTTAGGTATTAAAAAATCTGGGAGTTTGAGATCTACATTTTGAAAGATGCTACACTATTTAACTGCTAATAGAGTTGTATGTAATGGAAAGAAATTTTTTTAATGAGTAATTAATGTATGTTTAAATTTAACTTAGTTCCAGTTAGGAACAAAAACTGTCACATGTGTAAAGTGCACATAAATGAAATTGCTGAAAAGTTAAAGAAAAACTGGCTAACAATTTTATCTTAATGAAAATAGAGAAATTTGACAAAATTTACATTGGATCATATTGCTTTGGCATTACATTATAAGTAAAATTAAATTTTAAAATAAAACTAAATATTTTAAAATAAATTTAAACCTGAACAACATCTGTTGCTTTCCCAAAATGTTGGGGTTTACTTCAGCCTAATTTCTAATATAAATTGCAGATTAAGTTAACACAGTTGGATGGAATTAAACTTTCCAAAGGAATGCTTTTCCACTGCAGTTTCTTCCATCACTTTTAGTGATTAAGCCTGATGTGATTCAGATGGTCTGGAAATTTCAATGGCTATTTCATTACTTAGGAAAAATCTAAAAACCAGTAGCAGAATCAGAACATTTCTTCTTGCCCTTGAGATTCACAAAACATGATCTGGAAGTGCGCACTTAGATGCAATGAGTCTGGGAAAGACAGATAAGCACATATCTCATTCATTCAGAAAAAATAAACTCTTTCAACTACTTTTGTGCATTTTAGTCCAGTTGCTAATCCCAGGTCCAGGGGTAGCAGGAAGGGAATAGAGTGTGCTCAGATGTTTCTTTCTTTTCCAGAATTTGTTAGTTAATAATAATATGCTGGAGCATCAGTCATTCACAGCTCAGATGCTATGGCAATAAGCGGAAGCCTAGCAGTAACAGCCTACCTAAAATCAGAGAAAAAATAATCAGAAAATCAAGATCTATCAAAATTAGGAAAGCATAGTATAATATAGCAAAAAGTAATGAAAATTCTCAGGTGAAGATAGTAGGCTTCCACACTAGTAGCTTCCTCACTGACTCAAATTTGCACTATATATGAATGTTTCCCCAGGTTTCTTTAATATGCAGGGAAACACAGGCATTGCTGTGAAGGGGAACATCATCACATCTGGTGGGTGAGTAAGGAGGTACACATCAGTGAGCAAGTCCCAGGTCTTGCTGCTGCTAAAGCAGGATCTCATGTCTCTGCTGTTCTGGCATGCCAGAAGACCTACTGTCAGTGGAAGATGGTCTAAAGGACTAGAGGTTTGATACCCTGTGTACGGATTGTCCTTGGCTATAAACTAGTGTTGGTATAAATGATTGCCTGCAGTGCTAGGCTAGGCATGATAGGCTTTGTTTATGCTGCAAAAGCATCCACTTCAGGTAGAGATTTGGCCTCTGGTCAAGCGGTGGAAAGTGGTGCTTGTCCACACTGTTTGGGGATAGCCGTACTGGGGCAATTTAGCTGTGTCTATACTGCATGCCACTTGACCTTCATCACTGGCTTTCCTGGGGCATACCAGGAGGTCTAAGATATAATTTTTGTTTGCTTGTTTTTTAAAGTTCAAAGTACTTAATACTAGTGTGAGAATGGTTGGTTGGTATAATCTGACCCCAAGACCATGTCATGTGCCTTGGGGTATGGCATGAGAGCACACGGAGGTGTCTGATGTGTTTGGATAAGGCTGGAGGACTCTGTAAGGGCAGACAGTGCCATATCTGGAGCAGTCTGGTCTACACTATGGATAGGGAATAGCTGTCGGAGAGAAGTGCCCCTAAAACCACCTCTGGATTTTGCACTGTTGGGAGCTAGGCGTTCACCCCAAAAGAGATCCTGTGGTGTGCACGGTCAGGAGATCTGGCTCCAGAAACCAGCCTGGGAGTTAAGTTATTGATGCTGTACCTGTACCTGACATCCAACCTGCATCATGTTGTGGTATATTTTGCTTCATTTACCAGAGTCAGATGCAGGGCTCAAAGTAATAAAACAGTGGGTTGTTATTGGTTTACATGTATCTGATTACTTCAAATTGTATTTGTTATTTTGTTTTTGGATGACGAAGCAGCGTGTTTGGGAGCTGTGAGGACACTCAGGATGGTGTGACAGTGACACAGCTGGTGGGAAGACATGCTGTGTAAGCACGCCATTTCCTATCAATATGCAGTTGATCAAAATGAATTCCCCTCCTGAGTGCGAGTGGAACTGTTTTTTCTTTGACAGGACACAGAGAATGAAACTGTATGTTTTTTGCACTTCCGTTTTGCAGGTGGACAAGGTCGGTGTCAAGTGGCCCCCAAATGAATACCCAATTGAGCAACTTCAGAGACCTTCTCTGAAGCCCAGTGGGGAAAGTAGATTTAGAGGCTTTCATTCATTGAGGGAATTCAAAGAAGATCTCTCTTTCCTCTTGCAAGAGTTTGGTCTGTAGGCAGAGTCTTCCACAGATAACCCAAACAGCAAAGGGTCTCAGCGCTGGGCATCCCATGGGCTTCCTGTGTGTCATGACTTGAACAATGACTTCTAAATTTTGCTTCCTTGTCACGTGGTTGTTTCTAGTACCATTCCACCGTGCTGATTTTATCAGCTGAAGTAGTTACGTTAAAATATTTGGACCAAAAATGGTAAAAAAATAGCTCTCTGACTATTTTTCAGGATTTTTAGCCAGAGTGAGATGCCATGTTCTTTTATCTTTGTACCCTTGCGGGACTTGGACAGCACTCTGTGGTGAGCAGCCCATCTCAGAGAAGGTGCTGTCTCAAAATAACATTTTTGTGCCACGCCAAGAGAATGCATCGTTCTGACCAAATTAAAACCTACCAAGCTGAAAATGTACTGCTGAGTGGCAAGAAACAAGAAAGGTTTTCTTCCCCACTTATTATTACAGAATATTAGCTGTTACAAAGGGTTCTTTGTAAGCACAATACCCCCAGCCCCTCTCTATTCCGTCTTATCACTTCAGAAGAGTGGAAATGAGTAGAATTTTTCTCCAGTACTTATGGAGAACGGTTCTATTTTGAGGATTTTTACTGTGTTGTAGAGGTCATGCTGGCATTTCTGAGAGCTACTTCAGACTTCTCCAAAAATTTTTCATTATGTTGTTTTCTGTTGGGAACTATAATTCTTTACGCTAAAAGCAGGCTGACATTAGTGCTCAAGAAAAAAAATCATAGGCCCAAAATTCGTCTTCTCATGATAGCTCCTCGAAATATGCCGCAGGAGTGCTCCACTGTTATCATCTATAATGTCACTTAAAAGAAGTTTACTGTCATTCAGTTCAGCTTCTGCAAATCTAGCTGTCTTTACTGTAATTTTGTTGTGGATTTCTTCTTAGGTTTATTGTAATTATCACTAACTACTTGTATCACTAAAATAGAAGGGATATGGCATTTTTACATTGGGCTGTACGTAGTAATCGGAGAGTTGTGCTGCGCAGATGGAACATTAAGTTCACTGGAAACTTTCTTTTTTCATGAGTTCAGAAATGAAACTTCAGAAATTGCTAAAAGCATCATTAAAAATTTACAGACAGTCTGGAACCTTAACATTATTTTCTACAAAAAGACCACGTCATCTTCTCTCACCTTCAGCCTCTCTTTTTATCTAAGAGAATCTGCTAATTCATCTGTGCTGCCAGGTAAGTAGAAAGTTAAGGCTTCAGGGCTGAACAGAATTGAGCAACACTGTGTAGGTTACAATTGCTGGTATATATTTCACTAAGAGCAGAAAAACACAGGAGCAGAATACTTTTTCAGGTCATCCAGTGATCACAGGCACTTGATGATCACAAGCTAGTAGGTCATACAATTTATTGATATGTCTTTGCTTTGGTTAAGCTTGTGTTAAAAAGTTTTCCAGCATCCCACTTGCAGCTCCTCCATGTTTATCTAGCAATTTCCAGCAGTGATAGCAAATATACATCAATCCAGTTATAGTTTATTCTTTATATACTAGCTATATCTAAGTTATATTTAGATATGTACCTATAGTATATATTTCTCTTCCAGGAACTTATATAGTATCCTCTTGAATCTCTATCAACTTTAATGATCTGCTGTCTCTTCTAACCTAAGTTCCACAGGTCTATTACTTCTTGTATATAGAACTACTGTGCATTTTGAACGAGGGTCCTTCTAGCTTCATTTGATGCCCCCCTTATTCTTGTACTGCAAGAAAAAAATGACCAGTGAATCTCTGTCCCCTTTCCATGACATTCATTGTTTAATAGACATCTATTGTACATGTCCCTTCCCAGGTCATATTTTTCTCAATTTCAGTAATTCCTTTGATGGAGCTGTAGGATCCCTTCACAAAAACAGCTGTGGTAATGGTTATCCAGTCATATTTTCTATGCTGCTCATTTTTTTCCTTGTTAGCTTGACAAAATCTTTGAATGCTAAATTCCTTCATTCCAGGTTCCTTTGTGCTTCTTACCAGCTCCTGATAATTGCAGTATTTGCATTTATATATTCTGATTTATTCTGTTCATAAAAAGAA
The DNA here is from genome assembly GCA_020745775.1 of Theristicus caerulescens. Classification (NCBI taxonomy): domain Eukaryota; kingdom Metazoa; phylum Chordata; class Aves; order Pelecaniformes; family Threskiornithidae; genus Theristicus; species Theristicus caerulescens. The sequence goes on along the minus strand of CM036559.1, from coordinate 118,124,960 downwards.
AGCAAACAGTCAATGCTATATATGGGGGTTTTTTTACCACCAATTAAACACAGAATAAACAATAAATCAAAATGAAACCAAACCATAAAACTCAGAATCCAAACATTCTCATATGCCTATCTCTATTCCAAAATATCAGTCCATTCCTGTGTACTTTCCCTATGAGCATCAGAAGATACAAGGAATAGTAGCTACTAAGAACACCAATAAATTCAGAGGTTGTCAAACTCAAGAGAAAATCAACTCCATAGCTATTGCCATGGCACTCTCCATTTCCAAAACTGCCATTTTGCTAAACCAATATAAGGTAGAAAGGGGAGGATCCATTCCGAGAGGTTTTCTGACTCAAACCCTGCCCTTACATTCAGAAGTGTAATTTCAGTGTCATTGAATTGGCTCTGCCTTTTGTGAACTAGAAACCAGCATTAAGAATCATTATCAGAGAGTGCTTTAAACTGGAGTGCAACTGAGGGAAAGACCTATTTCTTATTTACCCTTTGTTGTTTCAGAGCTGAATCCAAGTTCTTGAGCAAGTGACCCCCTCAGAAGAGCCAGCAGTTGATGAGCCTGGGGTTGAGTTGCAGGCCCCACGTTTTGGGCTCATTTCCTGTGACTTTCGCAGAAGCTACGTTCTAGTTCTCCACTAGACGTGCGACCTTGCATTGCCTGAACTCTAGCCTACTCTGCAGAGGCTAAATAAAGAACTTGGAAAATATCAGATGATTCAACGTCGGTTTCCACAGGCTCGTTTATACTTCAGATTCACTGGCTGGAGGGTAGGTTTAATATGTGGTTGTAAAAGTCACATCCTGGCCCAGGGCCGCCCTGTGGCATTCGTACTGCAGCAGGGCTGTTGCAGCACTGTATCGCTGAAAATGTCCTTGACCTCTGGGAGGTACAGCACACTGAAATGTGCTTTTTAATCTCATTTGATTAGTCTTTTTAGATAATGTCTCTATTCTCCCCTCCTTTTCTTAGAAAGGAGAATTTAGTGTGATAATTTAAGTACTGCATCTGTGAACTCTGTGTTACAGGAAAAAGTAGGCATTGCCAAGAGGCAATGACAGGGAATCAGAAAAGAAATGATGTGGCAAAAAAAAACCAATAGCACAAACAGAGTTATGCATTTTTGCTTTTTATTTGTGCCTCTTCCAAAAAATCTCCTTAGTCCTGTCACACAAAACTTACTCCCATGGCTTTAGGGAAGTAGTGCATATCTCAGTGATGAACCACTATGGTTTTCAGTGACAAGAATGTTGTGAACCTGTAATATTGTTATTGCTAATAGATTATGATTAGCAGTGATAGTAAAAATTATGGACAGATTTTGCCCTGTGAAACCATGAAATGACACAGGACCTAAACCAGGATGGATTTTATTACTTATGCCTGTACTTAGAGGGATTTTCTGTTACCTGAACACTGAACTGTTTGGTGTCTGACCCTGAAGAAGAATTCCATGTCCAGGAGAAAACAAACTCTGTGTTCAGTGTCAGGAGAAGAGAGAGGTGCCTTGGACAGGCTATCCAAAAAACTCGCACACTGAAGTGTCTGCTATGGTTGACTTTGCCAGGTGTAAGTCTTCCTGATACAAAATACACTAATACGGAGGAAAATCTTGGCTACTTCTCCATGTTAGAATAAACCAACAAAACAGGCACTTGAATGCACTCGGGATAAAGTGGCACTCAGGACAGAATACACAAGATTAAATAAATAGCCATAATAAGAAGAAAATGGAGTGACATTACAGTCTTCTCATGTCTGTTTCCAATTTCTTTTTTCTTTTTCATATTAATATGTTTTCTCTAAACATTAAAATTTTATCACAATTAAGCTGTGCTCTGTTAATTTCATCTTCTTGCCATGGTGACGGTGAAAGAACTATTTTGTCCAAAGGACCACCTACTCAAATTAATAATGATTGGGCAGAAAGAATTAGTATATTACTACTTTCCTCTAAATCAAGCATTAAATTTAATTAGAGTTGATTAAATCATCACCTCCTATTTAGAATGAGTTTGCTTTTAAAACCTGCAAGGATTAACACTTGTAAGAGCAACTGGCAGCTCCTGTAACAATTGATTGCATGCAGTATATTAAATAACTGTAATAATATTTGAATAATGAGTAGCTCTTTGGGCAAAGTCTGTTCTGGGTTTGTACAGTATCCAACAAGGCAAGTCTTATTTTATCTGAGATGTCTAGGCATCACTGTAATTAAATGATGAAATATAGTCAATGTTGCATTATTTTAACATATCCATATTGCAGTAAGAAAGTACAAAGGTAGTATGCACCAATACTATTTTCCTTGTAAATGTATACTCACCTATCTTGGTAGTACTCAGAGTCAATGACATAATACAGGGTTTTTTTTTCCTGCAACATAACCCTACATTTTTAAAGCAGGGTATATTAAAAGATAATACAGGTGATTTTATTCTCTATACCAGCTTGTTTGTTGTACCACTCCATCATCTGTTTGTTGACAAGAAAAGTGAAAACCAAAACCTGTTTCATGCTTCGAAGCTGTGGGCTTTCCGGCACCGTACAGACTGTCAGTCAGTTTTTCAGTACACAACCGGTTCAATTATAACATGTAGTAAATTCCAAAATTACGGATGTTACCATCCTGTTTTGCTTTCAACTGCCAATGCCAGAGTCTAGCAAGGCTGTTTGTCAGGACTGCAGGCTTCATCAGCACTGCAGTTTGGTTACAGCTTTATGCAGCAGGATGAGAGTGATCCTTCACTGAATCCTTATTTCGGTAGTCTAGCTATATAAAGTATTGATTGTTGCTTATATGACTTCCAGCATTTTATGTGTGTACTGTAGGATGCTGAGGTCTTAGCCAAATTAAATTACTTTCTGCCCAGCTGTCCTTATCCTCGTCAGAAATCTGGGGTTTTGCCATTCTCTCTTTGTGACAAAAAAATAGGAACTAAATCTGAATCTCTTCTGAAACATTCAACTGAATAAAATAAAACATCACTGACATGTCCCAGCAGTGTGCAGTGGCAGCATTTACTACATCATCCACTGGGAATCATAATCCAAATCTAAACATTCATCAAAAACATGTATTGATAGTGCAGCTGATCTTCTAGACATGAAACCCATATACACTAATGATTATTTTTGTTCTGCATGACAGCCTGTAGCAAAACCACTGAGATGTATAAATGGTTGCTCTTAACAAGTCACTAACATTTTTTTTCTGTGATTTTTAAGTGCAGATTATTTGTGCAGAAAACAGAATATGCTTCTGTGATTTCTTGGTGCAGATGTGCACATAGGGATGGAGGTTTTTGCTTGAGGTGATTCCTAGCTCAAAGTGGAGAAGTAGTTCAGATATAAGGACAGTCATATTTCTGGGTAAAAGGATAGGAGCATAGAGAGACTGTGTATATGAAAAAGCTTGAAACTTGCAAAAATATTTTCTTTTTCATTGACAGTTTAAATGAAGTATACCTTGTGTTTCAGGGTTGCAGGAGATGTTCGACAATTGTGGACACAAGTGGTAGAGCAGATGCTTGGTAGAAGAGATAGGAATCAGTGCTTCTGAAGGCACAGTCTTTCTGGAAATGCCTTCCTCGCTGCAGTCTGAGACTGCTCTCCGTGCTGTGCTGCCTGTTTCTTGCCAACCCTGAAACAATGAGGAGGGTTTGATTTAAAATATTTTCCAGGAGCATCTAAATTTAAAAGAAAAAAAATTGATAGCTCTGTTCTTCCCTGGACTGGGTCAAGAAAAAGGGAAAATCTGCTGCTTGATTATTCTCTGTCAATCTACACAAGATTAAAGTCTATCAACAAAGACTTTTTCATTTCAAACTCCAGTTACCAAGATTTTGAACCTATCAGCCAAATTTGAGTCAGGATTGGAAACCAAAAACAAGGTCTTTTTTTTCTTTACTCCTTTAATTAGTCAAGAGGAAATTGATAACAAACTGATTATGTATATTTTCTATATGAAATACATCCTGAATTCCCAAATATTATTACAAAATAACAATACTTTGATGATGATGTTTAAATCTATGTATGAGTAACACTCACTTTCCCGAGGCATATTTTAACTACAAATCCAGCTGAATACCATCACCAGTAATGTTACAACATTCAGCTGTAATACCAGACAGACCATTTTTTGTTCACACAATTACTGAAAGTAAATAATCCAATCTACAGAGAAAGCCATAGGCCAAAGGTAAGAGAAATTTATGTCTGCCTGCCTGCCTGTTCCGATGGAGAACTGCAGCTTTGGTGGCTGGAAGTTGTTCAGACCATCAGTCTTAAAATTTCTCTCCTTAGCTATTTCTCAGACATTTAATTGCGTGTATTCTGGATGTAGATTACAAGCGCAGGTCACCTTTTCCTTTCCCTGCCTCCCCATCTCAGGCCCTTATTCATATCTGAGTATTACCAGGGTTATTCCCTTTTAACAAAATTTTCATCCTTAAAGAGGTTCAAAGTATTTTCACTCCTGTTTTCACCTGCAGCTGGTTTTTGAGATGAGGTCACTCTGCCTCACAGTCTGATGAGTGCAAGGAGGTAAGCAATTCAGAAGTCCATTTATTTTTTCATACTCTCCCGTCCATGAAAAGACTCCCTTCTAAGATTCAGTCAGTACGATTGTTGCTGCCAGATGGTTTTAGAGATTTATTTTAGACCTACTGCCTCTCTTTTCTTTGGTGGCATTTTCCAAGTCCAGAAAATGCAAGATTAGGATGATTCATCAAAAGTTTAAAAGCATTTTTTGAAGGGAATTTTATAGAAGAAGTCACTAGTATTTGCTAAAGGCTGTACAAGGCAGAGAATAAAGACAGATCCTACCTGAAACAGCTCAGTTTACAAGTCAGAGTGAAGAATCTCGGAAAAACCTGGAAACCTTCTCATTTTAATTTTATATATCAACTGTCCAACTGCAATGCCTTAAACACCTGAAGTGAGGATGGAGTTACGCCGCAAACATATGTTCAAATGTGAATGGCAGGCAGTTTTATCTGAGCTGCTGAAACTGCGATCTTGCTATGGTTAAAGGAGAGTAATAAGCACTGTTAGGGCACAAGTCCACTCATCCAATGACTTGTCCTAATCAGAAACAGGACAACTGAATCACCCCCCAAGGTGCCAGCTTCTCTCTGTTGATTATGGAGGGAGCCTGGGGTGACTGCTCAGGTGTCGCCTTTTGCACTGCTGCCATTTGAAGTTAAGTGAGATGAATCCCACCCAAACTAATAGCTGATCCTTGCAGACAAGGTGTGGGAAGAGACACAAAGGTGTAGAGCAGTGAGGTGATTTGCCCAAGTCATGTGGGATGTCAAAGCCAAAGCCTGAAGGAAACCCAAGCTTTGCCGACCCTCTGTTTAATCCTGTGGTAACTAGCCTGCCCAGCAGACTCCACACACATTTGTTTCTCCTTTCTTGCAAGTACTGGGAAATGCTTCTCTTTCTAAGAGGGGGCTGATGATGGATAGTGACTAAAACCATTGAATCAGACCATGGTCATGATTCATTTCTTATTCTCCATATTGCAAGAATCGAGACCTATAGATCTGAAGACATATTCCTCTTGCTATTTTGCATTTTCACCTTGGATTCTAGAAGAGATTTTACATGAGTCTGTACAAAGTAGAAATGGATATTATCTTAACGATATTTGGTTATTATTTTCTGTACTATTTAATTTGCATTTTTTTTCCCTTTGGCTAATCTTCTCCCATGCCTGCCTTGGAATATGCAACTGTCCAGTATAATCTCACCATTAAAAGCACTCCTCTTTATGGCTTGCATTGCCTCCCAGTGAAGATAATGTAAATCTTAGTAATGCCTTTGAGAAGAACTTTTACATACTTTCTCTTCAGATAATTTGATATTTTATTTTAAATTGTTTGCCTTCAGATATAAAATTAAATTTATATACCTGAAGGTTTACTGTTTGAAATAATGATTGTATCCAATTGCAATTGGATATATTTAATTTCTTATACCTGTAAATTGTATTTAACTGAATTATCTTCTGAGCTTGGTTTCCATGAAATAGTTATAACCTCAATATTCTTTAAAAAACACATCCTAATTTGATCTGTAGCCATCTCCTAATTCCACACACTAAATAAAACTAAAATATTTGTCTTTGAGCGGAATGTTGAAAATGTACAGTTGGGCAGAAGAACAAACCAGAAAAAATGTATCCTATAATTTACTACTTTGTAGTTTAAGTCCCAATGAGATTTAAATCAGGTCAGTAGTACAGTTTATGTTGAAAATTATTTTTATTATAATTTATGTTGTTTTAAATAAGGAATTGTTTTGAAAAACACTCTGTAAGGACCTTAAATTACCTAATTTAGCTGGTCCTAAACCAGCTTATATTGATTTGCTTATAAAATACCCAATAATTGTTTTAACACTATGTTATTTTTTATCTCCATCCTTACCAAATACTTGCTAAAAACTCTGTGTTCTGCTTTTTTTATTGGTTTGTCACTATCCAAACGTAACTTAACACTTTAAGCCATACAGTCTGTCGTGGTTTAACCCCAGCCAGCAACTAAGCACCACACAGCCGCTCGCTCACTCCCCCCCCGGTGGGATGGGGGAGAGAATCGGAAGGGTAAAAGGGAGAGAACTCGTGGGTTGAGATAAGAACAGTTTAATAATTGAAGTAAAATAAAAGAGAACAGTTTAATAGGTAAAGCAAAATCTGCGCACGCAAACAAGGCAAAACAAGGAATTAATTCGCTACTTCCCATCGGCAGGCAGGTGTTCGGCCATCCCCAGGAAAGCAGGGCTCCATCACGCGTAACGGTTACTTGGGAAGCCAAACGCCATCACGCCAGATGTCCCCCCCTTCCTTCTTCTTCCCCCAGCTTATATACTGAGCGTGACGTCATATGGTATGGAATATCCCTTTGGCCAGTCTGGGTCAGCGCCCCTGGCTGTGCTCCCTCCCAGCTTCTTATGCACCTGGCAGAGCATGGGAAGCTGAAAAGTCCTTGACCAATGTAAGCGCTACTTAGTGACTATTTAGCGATACTTAGCATCGACATTGTTCTCATCCTAAACCCAAAACACAGCCCCTTACCGGCTACCAAGAAGAAAATTAACTCTATCCCAGCTGAAACCAGGACACAGTCATACTCAATTCTTTGGGAGAGGGAGCATATGTGGCAAGGTTTGGAGGAAGAGTACCAAGAAAAGGGAAGAAAGGTAGGAACCGTAGAATAGTTTGGCTTGGAAGGGGCCTTTAAAGAAGGGTCCTCGCCTGGTTTTGCAGGTCGATAAGGTACAGGTCCCAGTGCATGCTCCTCCTCAGCTGGGACAGAGAGATCGTCCAGGCACCAGCCCCTGCAGAGAGGCAATGGAAAAGTCTCTTCGTTTTCTGCACTCTTTTCTACGCTTGCCCCAGCGTGAGCAACACTGAGGACTGATCAGGTGCTTGGACAGTCCACAGACAGCATGAGCCCATTGGTAGGTCAGGAGTGGGTTTGTGGAGGAAAAAGAAGTTTTCCCCACATTCCACTTGTTTCTGCAGGTAGGGGCTGTCTGCATGGTGAGATGGGTTTTGTCCTGCACCACCCACCCCAGGATATGTCAGTCACTCAGGGCAGCAACTGCAGAAGCCATGCATTGCCTCTTAGAGGTGGAGGTGGTGGGACAGGAAGAAATCTTCTGGGTGGAAGATTCTGGCGTTATCTTACTGTCACAGGTGTCACCTACAAAGTGCCATGGAGACTGGGAGGAAACACAATGACATCGTGGAGCCTTTCATAGGGGGAAAAAACAGCTGGCAATGCCCAGTTCCACTGCCCGCCAGCTGCCTGCTTTTATAGGCAGCTGCTTCTATTACAGACACCCTAAGCTGTAATTACATTCAAACACTCATTTCCCATCTACTTGCACCATTTTGTGAAGGATATTAGTATAATCCATTTCACTCCTGTCTATATTAATAATGCTTTGGAAATACAAATGGGAAAATTCAATTTTAGAATGGGAACAGAGCTTTTCATATAGCCCATCTTTAGAAGGTTATTGCACATCTCGAGTGGTTGATGCCACACTGCTGTCAGCTTCAGAGCTCATAAACCCGCCAGAGCTACGCTGTAATTATCTGAAAATGCACCATCCAGAATGTCTTCTTGTTTCCCAACACCTCCACGCACAGGCACCATCGCCGCAGCTGCTGGAGCATCCTGGGCCACTGATCCAGGGGGGCTGGCGGGTGCCTGGAGACCCGAGGGGAGCCTGGCCCTCAGGTGCCCCGCTGCCTAGCAACGGTCACGCTGACCTCCTCCGGTTGCCATGGTGACACCTCCGGCACAAGTGTCACCGGATAGGGGATCCAAAACAATTCAATCTTGAGAAATAAAGTTCTGGTAGTGCCAACCTGGAGAAATGGATAATTTTATTGCTGCTGTCAAGGAACTATGCTTTTTAGAGACAAACCAACTACCTAAATTTCTTGGTAAAAAGTTTTAAGTTTTTAAATAAATTCAGATTCAGGGGTACCCCTGCTCTGCCAGGGGTGGCCCATGGGCACAGTCCCTCAGGGATGTCCCTGCCCCAGCGTGGGTCACCCACAGCCGCAGTCCCTCAGGAGTATCCTTGCCCCCCTGGCCTGGAGTGCCCTCGGCAGGGTGTCTGCAGCCCTTCATGGCTGCACATTTCTTTCTGAAGTAAGTGTGAGCAGGGGCACTGTGTACCTCTCTAACTGGCTGAAGTTCAGCGTGTGATGGGGTTTGTTTCTGTAGGGTGGGGACTTGGCTAGAGCAGGTCTTGGCTGGCAGCTGGTAGATCATGACTTCTCAACCCACATCAAAACTGCAGTTCCTGTCTGCATTTTTTTCACCTTTGCACACTACAAGTCCAAGGTTTTGTCTCCCTCCTCACCCCAAGCCTAGCACCAGGCCTTTGCCTTGACCTTGGCTGAGCCCTCTCCAGTTTCCCAGCCATGACAATTTGGAACAAGTTCTCAGGAGAGATTTCTTTTTGCAGTTCAACCCTTGGTCATCCCCTTTGCAGACCCACTCCAACTGGAGCCCTAGGATTTGTCAGTCTCCTAACTGTGACCCTAACACTAGTCCAAATCTGACTCTAACCCTAACATAAATGCACAAAAGCTGCACAAGAAAAGGGTGGGCTGCAAAAAGGATTCTTGCTTGAGAACTAGTTCATGAGGGCTGTGGCTGAAGGATTCGTGCTAAGGCTCAGCTGTTGTCAGGAATTAGGTTTACATGTAAGGTTACAGTAACAGAAGCTTCAAAGGGACTGAAAAGGAAGGAGAGGTCTACAGCAAGGTGTCAGGAGAAATCTCCCTTGAGACCTCGGTCAAGAGGGCTATGACTAAGGATCAGCAAAGGCTAAGACCTAGGGTGATATTTACTGTCAGGTTTAGGAGAGAGAACATGCCTAGGGCTGCAGTTGGAGTGTCAATGCAAAGGGGATGCTAAAGAAAGAGCTGGGCTGCAAAAAACAATCCCTCCAGAGAACCTGTACAACAGGGAAATGACTCAATGGCTTTGGGGTAGGGTTCAGCCCAGGTCAAGACCTATGGTTAGGCTAAGGGTTAGGATAGCGACAAAGCCTTGGGCTCCAGCTGGAGTGGGGCTGCAAAGGTGGCTGTCCAAGGAGGGGGTGGGATGCAAAGACAAATCTACACTGATAACTTATTCAAGAGGGCCATGACTGAGGATCTTGGGATACAGCTGAGCCAAGGCCAAGATCTTGTGGCCTTGGTTTAGGATTAGTATTATGAGAGAGATAACATGTATGGCTTCAGTTGGAGTGTTGTTTCGAGGGGGCTAATCAAGAAAGGGATAGATTGCAAAGTCAAATCATTCATGGGAATTTCTTCAACAGTGCCATGGGTGGGAGTCTTGAGATTAGGTTCTGCTGAGGCCAAGATCTTAAGGCCAGAGTTAGGTTTAGGATTAAGTGAGAGCAAAGCCTACTGCTCCAGCTGGAATGAAGCTGCAAAGTAGTTGCTCAAGGAAGGGGTGGGCAGTGAAAGAAAAAAAGGGTCCCCTTAGAACTCTTAAAGCAATGAAGTCAGGGGGTCTTGCGCTAAAGCTCAGCCAAGCCAAGCCTAGCTTAGGATTACATTTAGGGTTGGAGTTAGGAGAAACCCGAAGCCTAGGTCTGAAGTGTGGGAGGGGCCTAGGGCTATAGATGGAGTGGGGCTGCAAAGGGGCTGCCAAAGGAGGAGATGCACTTCAAAAAGAAATCATTCTTGGGAACTTGACTGAGGGTCTTGGGGTAAGGCTCAGTCACTGACATATCATAGAATTATGTCTAGGCTTAGGGTTTAGGTTAGGCTTAGGGCTTAGGTTAGGGTTATGGTTAGTACAGAGACAAAGGCCAGAGCTCCAGCTGGTGCAGCCTCACCGTCATTGGAGCCTCAGGCTTTGTCTCTCACTGACCATCACCCTAACCATAGGTCTTGGCCTTGGCTGAGCCTTAGCCAAAGTTGCCCAGCCATGCCCCTGTTTAAGGGAGTTTCAGAGGACTGCTTCAATGCTGTGCAGCAGTGTTTCTTTTTCTGAAGACTGTCTTCAGGGTATTCATGGTATTTTTAATGGTGTATATCTCACCATGCTATTTTATTTTGGGAAGCATAAATGAAGTGTCTCTGAACACACCTGTGACCCCTGCATTCCAGTGGTGTAAGGATGCAGCTTTTGGTGAATTTTTGCCTAGCGTGGTAATAAGAAAATACGTAACATTTCCATAGCAGTTGGTAGCTTCAGAGAGCCCCATAAAGATAAATCAATTGATATCTCTTGTGCTAATTTTCCTTTAATGAGATATATTTTAATGATTAATCTGACCAGTACTTTTGTAGCCTGCATGCTTACTTCGAGGAACGTGAGCGTAACTCAGCCACCCCTCTTGTATGCCAATAGGTTTCTTCAAGGTGCTGCTGCTGCTCTGAACACTGAATCTGCAAAGGGGCCATAGGTCTGTGGTGGCAGATGGAGCAGACAGTGGTTGCAGCAGCTGGAACAAGTCTAGGAAGATAGGAAGCAACTGGAAAAGGAGGGAGAAGAATTCCTGGATGAAAGGAGCTTGAGGGTTTGCGAGGGAGAGAGAGGGTCTGTGAGAGTCATGGACTCTAAACTATCTCACCGAGGTCCCGGGAAGTTACATTATACTCTTGTTTCCTCTTACAGGAAAGTACTGAGTCCAAATATAGTTATTTCTCATCTAAATTAGGTATTTGACTTCTTTCTTGACTAGGAGATAACATTTTTAATCGTTCAGTTATATTCTCTGTTTTTGTTTGCTTTGTTTGCTTTGTGATTGCTTCAAATGTACAATGAAATATTTCTGCATGTCTGCGTGATTCAGTCATTTGCTTTGCCCTGACAGCAGATGATCACTTAGTGAAGCAGTATGCTTCTCCTCACACTTCTGGGGGTAATGCTTTGCTTCTGTCATGTATTTCAGGAAAGTACCAGTGAAATAGCTTGAAGAAACATAGTCAATAGGTAAACATGTATGCTGAGTTAAAAAAGATAAGCCAAGACAGGAAAAAGATAGAGAAAACAACAGTGAGAAAAAAAGCAAAGCATCAAATGAACTAAAAGAAATAAATTAATTCTCTGGGGGGAAAAAAAAAGAGAAGAGCAGAAAAGAACAGTATGAAAAGACAGAAGTGGAATAAGAAAGACAGTGACCAGGTAGCAAGGGAGTGGGAGGTGAGGGAAGTAGGCGGTTGACAGAATAATCTGCCTACACAAGGCCAAGTAATGGTTAAGAAATAAGAAGAGAGACAGCCATAGGAATGGTGAAGACATTGCCAGGAAGAAGTTATTTAGGTGAGAAAAAGTGATCACAGAGAAAAGATGGGTTGATTATTATACTACCAAACACAGCTTTCCCCTGACTTGGACATTTGCATCATCATCTTTGGTGTATTTGCATAAGAGCTGGCCCTAGTCTAACTTTTATGTATATCTCAAAAATACAGTTCTTATCTGGAAGTTCTTATGTTAGATTTTTTATATTTGTAGCAAAATTATAAGACAAATCTGGGCTTGCAACTCTCCAGAACCAATGCTTACAGCAGTCTATTGTTTATACTTGCCATGTAAGGGATTTTAATGCCCAAGATTACATCCAGTATGAAACTATGTTTTGCTTCTGGAAAGTCATACATGAAGCAAGGTTATTCTTCTCAGCCATTGATTTCCTCTTCCATTTAGAATGATAGGTAGAATGAAAAAAATTAACACTTTCTGTTTCAAAGGCCCTTCCTGAGAAATCACAGTGTCGTTCCTGTTTAGCTGACAAAATCAAAGGCTGCAATTTTTAAATGCCTGTGCCCAAAGTCCGCAGATTTAAGTCATTAAAAACTGAAAGACACTGATAATTCTGACAATCTCATAATTTATTGAAGCTGCTAAAAATGAAGGTGTTGGACTTAGTCACCAAGTTTAGCAATGTCAATTTTATTCCTTTTGTGCTTATCACAATATTATAAGGATAATGCTGTGGCACATCTGTGTATAAAACTAATTTAACTTGAAGCTAATTTCTATACACCAAACTGTGTTTTATCAAGATTACTGCATAGCAAAATAATCGACACATAGGTATACACTGCCTTTTATGGACAGACTACTGACACAGATTAAAAACTATCATGTCTCAAACCAAATTATTTTTAGATTGATCTTGTGAATCCCTTCTTTTATAGAATTAATATTTTAATAAAACTAAATTCCTGTAGTTAGAATACTTTGTATATTTTGATAATCAATATTCTCTCTTACTTCTTTCTATTAATCCAGATGCAAGCAGCAACTAAACCCAATACACATTTTAAGTCCAATACAAGATCTTAACAAGTTCCTGTGTGACTGTAGAAATTTTGTGATGAGATGTACCCACAACTCTAGCTCTGATGATCAAATTCCACAAATCAGAGTCTTCAAAGTGCATATAATGTTTGTCTCAAATATTTGTACATGGTTTGACACTTTTAGGAAGCAGTTAAGTGTTTTCTGTGGGATGCTGAGGAGTATTCTGGCAGGCTTTGCACTGGACACTAGAAAGTTAAGTCAGACTGTGCACAGCTCAGTGCTGCCATAGCAGGAATGTTTTCAGTACCTAGCTGTTTTGTTCGAAGCTGCCTCACACACCTCTGCTCTACCCTGTGGCTTGCAGGATTAGCACACTCCTCACTTCACGTGGTAGAGGAAAAGGAAAGGCAAGAGGGAATGTGTGTGACTTCCTGAGAATGTGACACTGTGGGCAGCAAAAGCCTGGGAACAGACCTAGCACAGAGGAGGTTTGAACTAATTATCTCTTCTGTTATCTTTATATGTTTTATTAACAAGTACCAATAAAAATTAAAAAACCACATGTCAGGAAGTGAATGAGTTTGACTTCAACTTAATGTGTGGTCCATACTTGTAGGTTTGGAGAAGTGTTTGAATTATAGTTACTGGACTTTTCCAAATTCAGCTTTTAAGATGTGAAACTGAAGAGAACCTGACCTGGGTGATGGAATAGCAACAGCAAGTTTACTGAAAGTTATAAAGCAGCTGCAAATGTTGGCTTCAGTCCTGCAGAAACAGCAGAAACTGTTCCAGCAACAGATGGTCTAGGGGCTTTCATTTATTCAGGGACTGTTAGTGTGTACCTGCCCATTTCTGCCTGCAGTGGAAGGATGTCCTGAGGACACGAGAACAATTGTACTGGGTCAAAGATACATCCAGCCCCGTGTCCTGCCTCTGACAGTGGCCTATGCTATCTCAGAAGAAAAGCAGCAAGAGCAGTTCCAGGGGAAGAGCCTTTTCTCAGTAACCTCGATTTTGGCTGTGCCTGCTGCAGCAAATTGCCTTGAATATTTGCTGTCAGTTCACTCTACCATCTACATTACTCCAATTCTTAAAGCAGCTTTTGTGTGGACAAGCATATTATGTTCCAGTGGAAAGCAAAATGGGTCTTTATGCTAACTGCCCTTCTGCACCAGTGGAGATGGTAGTGCTGAACCTACTTGTGACCCCTGGACTGTGTAAATGACCACCTGGGAAAAACCTGTGGGTCTTCAGTTGTCCTGAAATGCCATAAGTGCTCTGAGAAGCCCAAGAGTTTGCCCACCTTAGCTATCACCCCAGCCAGCTTCGCAGGAGACATGCAGCTCACAAGCAAGGATGCAGCTCTTACCAAGCCCATACATCTGTTCTTGAATTGTACTCAGCTAAGAGTGAGCTGACATAATTTCAGTTGGTCTGACCCTGAAAGTACTACTCTGCAAGAATGAGAATCGTAGAATCAGATGTGCAAGCTCCCATTCAGCCAAGCATTTAAGGATGAATTTAAGCCCTGTTGACTTACACGAGAAATATGTGTGTGTTTAAGAGTATTGCTGAACAAGAGATGTTGTTATCATTAAGTTGTATTTGACTTTCAAACTTTTTAGAGGTGACATCCATTGACTTGAATGGAAACATGAGAGTGGGTTGAGCCTACACTGAATAGTTTTGATCATCAGTCTGAAAAATATGTAAGATAATCTACTGCTCTTCAATGTGTCTTGTATACCTCCACCATAACCAATATCTCTCTACAGTGGTCTGTTTCATAATCATAAAACTGGAAGATTTTCAGCAGCTTTCATTACCTTTTCTTCTTTCAAATCACAAAAATACTTTGTGTTACATTATCCTGGTTTAGTCTGAAGGCTTTTCTTTAAATAATTGTTATTAGCAGTCTTGCTAAATTGTAACTCAGAAGAGGGCTAGAACTTGAGCCACTGAAGCTCCTGAACACATAGCTTTTCATAAGTTTGGTGCTGATGGCTGGACATATACCTATTACCAAAAGAACAACATGTAGACAATAGTAATAAATGCCCAGAAGAAGATGTATAAGTGGTTTCAAAACCTGCCCACTGTTTTAGACACAAAGATAAGGAAAATATGTATAGCATCTAAGAAGTTTCCAAACAGGGGAAAATAAGTGAGTGAGTTATAAATATGGGTACATTAAAGCTACATTAAAGTCATCTCACCTGATTCACTCATGTTGCTGTAGCTCTGCAAAAAAACCCATTCATTTGACTGAGAAAAATGTAAGTTTGTATGGCTGATTGATTACAGCCTTGGTAAAACTAAAATTATTAATAATATCATTTATGCTTAATGTATTATTAATTCATTAGATCAGTTGGATAAGCTGGTCTCTCCAATTCTTCCTAAAAGCAACAGTTGTAAAAATGACAAGGCAGGCAGGAGATTAGTTATCAATATCAAATTAGTCTAAGTGACTAAGACTGCAGTTTAATTACAACCACGAGAAACATCAACATTACAGAAGGGAGGATTTGACTGGTGTTGAGTCAGAGCGTAGTGCTTTCAGCTTGACATAGAGTCGTTACTCTTTGGGTTTTCAGCACAAAATCATCCTGTGAAGGGTTTTTAACAAAAGGCCTCATAAAAACTTGAAACAATGTTGCATTAAATTTAAGTGGAAAATTACAAACCCCTTTTTTCATAGTTCAGCTCAAAGTGGGTGAAACACCTTATAAAAAGCCATATTGCTTCAAGCTCAGTCAGAGGACATCTGAACTTGTGGACAGCAGCTGGTGAAAGGGAAACATGGAAAGCACTCGAGTATCCTACAGCTGGGCAGCTTGCAAGAGCCGTGCCTCTCATGCAGGGCAAGCAGGGCAGTAAACCACCTCCAGGGACTAAGAGCTATTGCATAGAAAGAAGTGGTGTAGACAGCTCAGCTCGACCCGGGGGTGGGAAATTGGTGTTGCTGGTGGGCAGCCAGGCAGCCGTTGGGACTGCGTGCAACCTCTGCCCAGTGAGGTTCACCACACTGGCTGGTGAGATGCCTGCCTGGTGTATAGGGCCATCCTTTCTGCTACTCACAAGCCAAAGAGGTTGTCCTGCTGGCCTCATGTGTGGGCCATTAGTTATGCATCCTGCTATCTGATATGTCTGTAGAGCAAGGCAAAGATCCTTTGATGGACTGTTGCTCAGCGGCAAAATATTTTAAATGCTGGGCAAAGTGCCGTGTTTTTGTAGTTAATACTGAACAATCACCAGGAAAACATACCATGAATTATCACTAACAGCTTTTCTCAGTGTGGGAGCTAAATGGCAGAGGGAGAGATTGGGGAGAAACCTAACATATATGTAAAGCTGGTAATTTATCATCCTGTATCAAGAGTCAAACACAGGGTGGAGCCAATGGTCAATAGGCAAATTCCTATAAATGCAGGGCTGTGTTGCCCAGTTAAGCTGTACTGGACACTGTGCTGGAGAATCTGGGCTAGTGTAGCAGAGGGAGAAAAACTAAAGGGAGCAGCTGCTGTCCCTGTGCTGCTGAGAGGGTTTCTAAATTACTGTGATGAGGATAACCCAAACGGTGGTGTAATCCTCACCCTGGATCAAGGTGGTGAAAGTCATGCAGAAGGAAACAAAAATTAGGGAATCATCAAAAGCTGAGACTGTGGAAAACTAAGTGGTTTGCTAATTCAAATGCCCCCACAGTTATCACTGCCACAGTATCAAAATAGGCAGGAGGTTTATTTCTCAGTCCCGTTATTAAAGGAGCTGAGCAGCTCACAAACCTGCCTGATACCATCAGCTCTACATACAGCCCAGACCAAACTGCTGATTTATGGTAGAATTTAGTTTCAGTTCCTCCTGATGAATAGTCTTATCCCAGGTTGAATCCATTGCAAACAGCTGTGGGATAGTGGTAACTGCTTTTTTTTTAATTTTTGGAGGCTGACAGTTTAACACACACAGCAGCTTGTTAATTCCTCCCTGTCCTGCCTGACCCACACCCTGTGCATCCTCTTCTACCCTTCAGAAACCTAACGCCTTTAGACAACTTCTGTACCATCCATTTTACCCAGACCTCTTTTGGTGCCTTTCGAGGTTATAAGAAGACTCTGGTTCTGCTTTAACTGAACTGCTTGGGTGGGGTTCATTTTGCTATCACAATACCGAGGTGTGGGTGTATGGAAGTAGGTGGCTACAGGTAAACCGGCTGGCTAAGCTCCCCCACTAGGTGATGGAGACAGAGTCAGTCAGTGTAACTTGGAGGTAATTCAGTTTACCCACAAACTTTGCTCCTTGGGTGTACCTATAGTAGACACCTTATGGCCGGTCAGATGAACTGTTCTCTCAAGAGAAAAGATCGAGCAGAGTTAATCCATTAGCTAGGTGCCATCCATAGGTTTTGCTGTGCCTGAACAGGATCATGACAGAGACATAAACTTTCCTGTAACGGACCTTTTTCCCTGATAGGGGTTATGTCAAATACAGATTCACCCTCAGGGGGTTCTTTCAGCCTCAGTTCTGACAGTGGATTCAGTTGCGGCACCATCCCCTCCCGCTCATGCTAATGTTATGCTGCCTCTCAGATCTTCATCGTTTGCTACGTAACATGCTATTCCTGCCGGATGGGCTCAGTCGATTCAATCTTTAGATGACTCTAGACAAAGATTTTTATCTATGTTAATACAGAACTTTACAAGTGCAATGCTTTTTTTGGCCATACACCAATGTTTGTTTTAAAAGTACGTGCTTTAAATTAATCACATCCTTCTGAGTAATAAAAGATTTAAAAACTTTCTCAGCTGCCTTATTATTTCTAGCTCATTCTATTACATTTTATAAAATATTTGATGGGAGAGCAAGGACTCTTGGCTAATGATTAGACAGGATAGCAAACATGTTTTGGGGGAGTAATAATGTGTTTGGAGTAGGTGATGCCTAAACATGGTTTACTGGAACTAGGGCATGATGACAAATACTGTACTTGGAGGCTGAGCAGTGGTTATTAATTAGCTATACCTACTTATTTTAAGATGTCTCTGGTGTATGAGTATTGCTGGTTTCATAAATCTTCCTGTTCTTTTTCAAGGTAGCTTATTCAATGAAAATACCAACATGTGGTGGGGTCAGTACACCCTCATTTATTTTTATATTTTCTCTTAATTTACATTGAATTTAAAAATGTTTGTTCTGGCTTCCATTAACTATAAATGTCATGCTGCCCCTTAAAAATATGCCATAAGCCATTTCTTAATCTTCTTACTCAAATCTGCCTGATACTTGTTCAGTGCAACACACAGAAATGTTTCACTACACACAGTTTACATCCATGAGGGAGCACGGCATCTTCTTCTCTGACCTATACCATTGTAAGTCATTAAGCTTTGTACAAATATTATTTGTAAAGACTGACACAGAGTAAGATTGCAGTCGCTAGGATGAAGAACTGGCTACTGCCCGACAATCTGAATGCGTAGGGTGCTACTAATCTGGGGCATCTGAACAACAGATAAGCTGTGCCTTGCTCATCACAGATGAAGCACAGAGGAAAACGAAACTACCCCAAGATCTCAGATCTGAGGAAGGAATTTTCCCAACCCCCAAACCTAACAACTGGTATAAGTTGTTATATCGATGGCCAAAGCTTAGAAACATGTTTTTTACAGAGTTTAACAAGCATTATTTAACCTCAGGTAGCCTGTCCACACACTTGTGTGGATACACATTAGACACAGAACTTCTTCCACAAGAAGAGTCTTCTAGAAAAATCTGACCTTATTTTAAAGGTTAAGTGGTGGTAAATTCACCATCCTGGTCTTATTCTGTATATATGGCCCTCCTCTGAATTCACTCAAGCATGTGGACATTGGCTATATGATTTTTTTCAGCTTGAATAGCTTTTCTACGCTTGTTGGAAAGGAAGAAAAGACAAATTTACTTTTTAAAACCTAATTTACTGAAAACAAATCATGGACTACAGATGAGATATACAGCTTATCTGTACAACAAGAGAATGGAGGTATCCATGGAGTTTCTACATGTCCTCAGTTTGGTCTGACATTTTAAGGGGTATTTCCAAACATATACTCTTGTTAGCATTTGTGTAATTTATTTCTTGCCTTCCAAATTAAAGCAATACTGGAAAAATACTTTTACAATTTAAACTCAATTTGTTCTTTGAGTTTCTTAAGTGATTAATTGGAAGTAGTTTTCTGTTTGTTTTCCAGTGTGAATGTATTGCTTTGCTTAAGGAGATTAGAACAAGATGGTTTACCTTATTTCTCTTGCTTGTTTAACAAGTTTAAAAAATAAAAGATGTACTTACAAAAGCTTCCACCCCTTTGCCTCTTGCAGACTCCTGAGTAAATTAGAAAATTATAACAATAATAAAGTACATAAATTTACATTATGTGTGGCAGCTACCAAATGTGTGTTTTGAGATGAGTCAGCCTTTAACATGAAGCCCCGCTGTGTGACCTTTTAGTTTGATTGCAATCTCATCTAGTGACAGTTTCACTAACAGTACATACAGCCTTTTCCCAAAGTTCTGCCTTCCAAACCCAAGTCTTTTAAAATTTGGAGGTATAACCTGTGTGCTTAGTTCTCAAACATTTAATCTGACCTCTCACACTGAAATGTGTTTTTGTGCATGGTCCCTCTTTAGACAGTGGCATAACAGTGCTATCTGCTCTGTTGCCTAGTCATTGCCAGCGAACCCCTCCCAGCCTATCATGGTTCTGACAGCTGCTGGGCAGATATCCAGTACAATAACATGATTATCTGTTTCCTGTGTGGTTTCTGCTTTCAACATTTGAACGTATCAATATGTGCTGCTGTTGTTGTTTCTGTATGTGTATGACTCGGCACAGATGTACAATGAATATTTTGGGGGATCAGTCTTATCCGTTTTCATACAGAGGACTCCCTCTTGAATCTCTAAAGCTGATCTTTCTTGGGATGTGCCCAAATTCCTGGATTCTGCTGAGTTCAGAAGCCAGCAAGTGCTGAGGCACATACATGAGGAAAGAGAACAGCTCCAAGTCATTATGAAATAAAAAGGCCTGGACACTGACAGTGATGGAAGTCAGCTTGTTCAGTTGTTAGGTACAGCAGCCTACATATCCAAATTACATTAAAGCACAGTCATCTTAAATTCAGTGTAGCTGTGATGTCACTCCTTTACTTTGCCATTTCCCCAGTCAGAGATGATAGAGCTGCATTATCTCCGATTACGATGGTGTATCTGAAGTCACTTTATCTGCAGAGAAGTGACTCACTGACTTTCTAATTTATGAGACATCAAAACAAATGCATGCATCAACTAAGGATAAAGTGATTTCAAAGACCTTTGCTGTGCAGAGTGAACAGAAACAGGATGTTGTGCTTAACCTCAATGCTGGGTAATCTCAAAGATTTTTCAAGCGTCTTCAAGAGATGCTGAAAAATATTACCAAGGTAAATGATGAATGAATATTTTCTCCTTTTTTTTTTTCTTTTCTTTAATGAAAATGAAATTGTGGTACTTGTCTATTCTAACTGAAACTGATCTAGAAATAAAAAAATAAAAAAAACAACAAAAAACTAAGTTTCTCCTTCCAAATCTTTACAAGATTGTTTCAGTTTTTTTAAAGTTTTAAAACACTTAAAAGCTTTCAAAACTAAACATAAAATTCAGAGGTTAGGTATGCCTCCCCAAACTGAATTCCCCACAAATCCTATGTTATAGATACAATTAACTACCTGTGCAGCAGCATCTACTGAGCAGTCATTTAGAAATTAGGTTTAGATCCCCTAAAGGTCATTAGGCTGGCAAATGTGATAGCTACATGAAATGCAGTGAAAAGAAAAAAGTACATGTCAGTAGCCAGGAGCTGATGAGTCAAGATTGACATTAAGGTTTTACTGAAAAAAAAAAAAGCTGCTGTTCTTTCCAAAAATAAGGCAGCCATTGCCTATTCATCCACTTTTGAGGTGAAAACCCGATATACGGTGAATTCTCCTGTCTTACCTTGTGAGAGGTCAGGGTGCTGCACACACCTCTGGAAACTGTGTTTTGCCAGAAGGGGAAACATGAGGATGGAAGCTGTGTGCAATGTCTTGTGTAACAAGACCACTTTGGACACAGCCTGAGTTGTGTCACCTCAAAAGGCAGGGCTTTCCTGAGCCCAGCGGACTCATCACGGTATGACACCGAAAGGAGTGTGATGGGCTCACAAACTAGTAAGTGAGGCGCAGGAGGAAGGCTTGAAAGATCTTGCAAAAGGCCTGTGTGGTAGTGCCGTGTCTTGTGCATGGAGAGAAACAGAAATTCCCCCTGGGAATCAGTCAGTTAGCCCTAGGGAATGAATTCACAATGCAGTTTAGTTATGGACTTACCCAGACATAATTAAAATGTAATAGCAATCTGTAAGTAATGTACATTTAAAGGATAGCAGGGCTCAAATGAAAAGATAGTTTTCAAAATGATGTGCTTTTCATAGATCATGTGGTTGGAAAGGCAATAGGAAAAGAGACCAGGAATGGGTCTTATCTCCCTGTGCAAACAGATGGGCTTCTGTCAAAATGCAGGCATTGCACTCTGCTTGTAATGCATCAAGGTACTCGATTCCTTGGGTGCCTTGACTTTGCTTTTACAACCACCTTTACTTTCATAGTATAGGTGCTTATAGTCGTATAATTAAAAATAACACATTAAACCAATGAATTATAGTGGCAGCTCAGTTTTCTGAGACCATATAAATTAATCGCTTTCTCATCCTCCTCTGACCTTGCTTCAGTAAGTAGGTAGGATGAATTCATTTGACATTTACTCTTTGCCAACTTTACTTCCTGAACATCCTCTGCAAAGCAGCAGATTAATTCTTCAGGGTTAAAGTGTGATGCAGACAACACAGCTGCACAAGGGACGAAGAGGATAAGAAACCCTCTTACCACATGCTCTACCATCCACCAAAAAATTAGCGACAAGACCCAGCAAACCTTCGTCCTGCCAGCCTTGATCGGCTGGGAAAGGGGGTGACAGCTGATTTCAGTGCTGTCCCTGAGATACCATGGCTTAACAAGCAGGTACATTCAACAGCACATTGGTGCTTTCCTCCCCATGGCTTACCTTGGGAGGGGGACGGGGTGGCAAGGGAGGGCAGTGCCTTTGAAGGATTGTGAAGTAATGTGCAGATCATTGCTCAGCGCTTTCCCTAACCTCAGAACAAACACTGTTCACACGAGCATGACTTGAAAACAACTTGAAATAAGAAAAAAATGACAAAAGAGGATTAATAGAAACCGTTCTAACAGAAATAGCGGTTGGATGCCACTTTAAAATTGCTGAGACTCATCATTTTGTCTTTCTGATATTGCTTGGGAGAGGAACTGCAATAGGTAATAAACTATTAACAATACAGAGGAAAAAAACAACACCCACTCTGTCTGATGTTTTGCCATGAGGATCTACTGGCTACCAACACAAAGCTTTTCAGGTCACTGTGTTCCATATTTTTCTTGTGAAATGTACTGTGCGCTTCGGTCACTTGAATAAATCTGTGTATGTAGTTTCCTATTTTTTTTTTATTTTATTGCCTAATAAAAGGGACTTTAAAGACCATGTGGATCTGTAATTGAAGATTCTAGACTTAAAGAGAAAACAATTTTATAGGAGCACAAGGGACATGGTATTTTTTATGAGAGTAGAGCCTACCCACATCATAATTTCTGCAAAGCAGATGTGGAAAAAAGCAATGCAGAGAAATGGTTGGAGCCAGACCCCAGCTAGCCCTGGATCGGTGCTGAAGGAGGAGGAACAAAAGCAAGTAAAAGGAGCCTTTCCCAAGTTTTGCTCCATGCAACGTCAGCTTCCCTTCAGCCCCCTGCTCACCAAGGTCGCCTGGACTTACCGACCCCTCTCCTGCAGCATGAACGCTGCTCACGGCTCTCAGCAGCCGTGTTGGGGCAGCACAGGCACCTCCCTGACCAAAAACAGCTCCAAATGGCCCCTCTCAGCCTCAGCTTTGGCAAACTGAGCTGAGCAGCAGCTTAAAGCTGTGCCCTTTCCCCACCCCGCAGGTGTGCACCTTCACCCTCTGGCTCCAGCAGAGAGAGAAAGGGGATCTATGGAAAACCCCCAGCATGAAAATGATGTCCTGCTATAGGCAGGCCAATTTCAGGTGTAGGGCTTGAAATGAGGCTGTCCCAGAGGTGTGAGGTGCTTGGCTGCGTGACAACGATGCTCTGCACTATGTTCTTACAAATAACCCAAGCGATGCTCCCTCACGGTGTCTCGTCAAGCCTGAAGCCTTCCTGCAGAGGACGGTGGGTTTCTCCACACCTCCTGCTGCTGGGCAGAGGCTTTATTCTGGCCTTGGCCTGCCCAAGGCAAGTGCTTAAAAAAAGGATATATTTAGTCATGGTCTGAAAGTGTGTGAACTGCAGAGTTCATTTGATATATTATTTAAAAAAATGCATCAAAGCCAGCCTATACTGGTTCTCTTCATTTATAGGCTTTCAGATAGGTGTTTTAAAAGTTTGGCAATCCAGTTGGGGCTAGTTAACTACAAAGAGTGGTTGATTGATAAAGTATTCCTCAAGTAATCTTCTGTCACTGAATATCTAATTTTGTAAATTAAAGTATACTACACATGTCTGTAACTACTGTAAGAAGGAGAGTTAGTGTTGTTTCCTTTTTAGAAAATGGTTTGGTTTATAATAATTATTTTTCCTAAAATCAGACTATGCCATTTCATGTTTAATTAAACAAATATGGACACACGTACTTTGGGGAGGGGTAGCTTTATGCCCGCGATCATACATAAACAATACATTTCCTATCAAATCATACTTTGTTAGTTTGTATTTCTCCAAAATTTCCTGATCTGATCCTGTTCTGGAGGAATCCTGACTGATTTACCCTCATGGGCTAAAAGATCACAAGTTACAGTTTCACAGTGGCTTAAATAAGATGTGTTGAAATAGGAAAATTTCAGCTAGATCTCACTTTGAGTTTTTTATTATTTCAGTCAACAGTTCAAAGGAAATATTGGAAGGGAAATGAGGGTTGTAATCTCCTCTGCATCAAAATCCGCTAGCCTGGTAATGTTATCCGAAGTCAAGATGATACAGTGCCACAAAGACAGGCTCTAATCTGGAAAAGATGAAGATCAGATCACAGATTAGAAAATGATCAAAAACTAACTGAAGTGGAGATTTATGGACTGGGCATCAAACAGAAATGCAAGATTAAGGAAGACTAAAGGTGAAATTCTTCAAGGATCTATTTTAGGATCTTTTTTATCAATGTCCGGAATGATTTGTCAAAATACAGAAGGATAAATACATGAAGTAATAGCACCTTGAGGACAGGAAGAATATTTACTAGCAGAAAAATACAGAGTCGGGCATGAAAACGTCAAGCACACAAAAATTTGCTGGAAACTGGAAGCGCATTGATTGGAAGAGGAGGGACTTCAGAATGTTACGCAGTCACGTTTTACCTAATTCATTAATGTGCTTTGGTGGCATAGAAAGCAAAGGGGATTCTAGAGCATATGAAGAAGTAGAAATTCTCTATCTCAGTTGAAATGTGTGTGCCAGTGTACAGGGCACTGCAGTGATCTGGGATGAAAACTGAATTTTCATTATGACTGGAAAGGATTATGAAGCTGATCTAGGGAATAGAGAGCCTTTTGTAGATCAGAAACTAGAAGGCACTTATTTTTTCAACACAATTAAACAAAGGCTGAGGGAACATGTTATTGTTTTTAGACATATGGTTTGGGGAAACACCAAGCTAAATGGCACTATTGGCACAAGAACACATAGGTATAAATTCACCAAAAGGAACTATAGTCTTCAAATTAAAAGATTGTTTCTGGTTATAAGACCAGCAAGGATCTGGAATAACCTGCCATTTGGAGTAATGGAGACAAAAGAATATATACACCTAACCATTTTAATGCTAATTTAACAGATATTATCCATTATCATCCTCAGTAAGTAAAAGTACCTGCCATGGTTTAACCCCAGCCGGCAACTAAGCATCACCCAGCCGCTCGCTCACTCCCCCCCGGTGGGACAGGGGAGAGAATTAGAAGAGTAAAAGTGAGAAAACTCATGGGTTGAGATAAAGACAGTTTAATAGGCAAAGCAAAAGCCGCTCACGCAAGCAAAGCAAAACAAGGAGTTCATTCACTGCTTCCCATCGGCAGGCAGGTGTTCAGCCATCTCCAGGAAAGCAGGGCTCCATCACGCGTAAAGGTTACTTGGGAAGACAAACGCCATCACTCCAAATGTCCCCCCCCGCCTTCTTCTTCCCCCAGCTTATATACTGAGCATGATGTCATATGGTATGGAATAGAACTTTGGTCAGTTGGGGTCAGCTGTCCCAGCTGTGTCCCCTCCCAACTCCTTGTGCACCCCCAGCCTACTCGCTGGTGGGGTGGCGTGAGAAGCAGAAAGGGCCTTGACTTTGTATAAGCACTGCTCAGCAACAACAAAAACATCCCTGTATTATCAACACTGTTTCCAGCACAAATCCAAAACATAACTAGCTACTATGACAAAACTTAACTCTATCCCAGCCAAAACCAGCACAGTACCTTATCATCTAGAATGGTATACAGCTGCTCCTTCCCAGGACCAGAGCAAGATTAATTACTGAGTGTTTCCACTTCTTTTTTTTTTGGCATTATTCATTACTGCCTTTTTCTGACAAACATTTTTCTACCTGATGTCTTGTTCCCCTTCATAATTTCTAATTTAGAACAATCATGACATTTATCATGTCATTATATTTTATGGACTGGGTTCTCCTTTTACTTTGCACTTGGCTGCAAAAAGAATCCCCAGACCTCTGTTTTGGTGATACAGTTCAGTTCCTAACAAAATAGACCTGCAAAACTCTAAAAGCGGGCCAAGGTGGGGAGCAGGAGGAACAAGCAGCAAGAGACTGGACCTTCTTTTGCTAACCACTCTGCAGGTGGCATGTTGTGAAACTATTTGTGGGTACTGGTTGCTTTTACCATGAGTTTTCTCTGCTTCTGTGCCAAGGAGATGAATAAAGACAACAAACTGTCTCACCTTCACCTGCCACTTCACAGCAAATCATAACGCCTGCCCGAGCACTCAGAAAATTAACATAATTCATCTTAAGTCAGAGGAACTGTTTCCAAACTGTGCTTGGTGTGAAAGTCACTGCTGCTGTTTCAGGCCTGATGGAGTCCTTGAGTGAATGCTTGTCTGTATTTACTGACTGTGATAATTGTTTAAGTATTACCTCTCTCTGCAAACCTAGTCTTTCTTAAAACTGCCTCTGGGATCCTTAAGAATTAGAAGGCAGCTAAAGGGAGCAGAAATATATTTGTGTGTGACTATGCAAAAAACCAAACAAGAATCAGCACTTAAATAAATCAACACTGGCTAAAATAATTTGCTGGTTATCCCACCTGCCCCCCTTCCCCAGCTGGCAGCTGGCAGTGCTCTGATGGTGTTTACCAGCTCCCTGCTGATATTGCTTGCTGTTTACAGCGATGTGCCTGCCTGTCGCCCTTCAAATGCGAACAACCCAAGCTACAAAGACAATTTTGAACCCATGCATGGTGCACGGGCTGAGACACCATAGCCTCACATTGGCTTCTGAAAAACACCTGTTATGAAGAACTAAGAGAGATAGCACCGATCATCTCATGTGTTCAATGTAAGTTGTCCCTAGTGCTGGATTCAACCGTGCCTCCTTCTCACTCACCTGTGCCCTGTTTCACGCCCACAGGAGTCTTTGCAAAACTAATTGTCTCAGTCACCCACATAAAGTGCTTATCTGTACTGCCAGCTTCAACATCTCCTGAGGGTTATCTTTTTAATAATACTAAAGTCATTCAGCCTGAGACCATCAACTAGTTTAGTCGTCCTATGAAATTATTATCCAAAACCCAGGAAACTTGAAATGCTGACCATGAAATAGAAGAGCCCTTAAGAATTTCTGTTCAAGGAATCAAATGTAACAAGGTACTTTGTCCAGGTGCTGTAAAATGACTTACCCTCACTGAAACAAGTAATTCGTTGTTGCTTACGTGACTGATTTGCCAGCAAAACCACGTTATTGTCTTTGCCTAGTGAGCCATGTGACATCGATGTGGTGAGTCAAATGTGAGGGATCCTGTAAAAATGTAACCCCTTCTATTGAATAAGCCGTGAAACTTTCCATTTGTTCATCTATATCTCTGGCATACGCTGTAGCTATAACTTACAATCAATGATCTGTTTGAAGTGTTAAGCTGTACATCCAGGTAACTTGCCATAGGGCAGAGATTATGCCACTGAGACAGCATTCCCAGAAGACATCTTGTGTGAAATAGATATTAAAGCAATTCCAGCAGTTCCTGGAGGGCAGCAGACTATACTTCATCAAGTATTACTCAAACCAATACTGGCCTGTGCACACTCTCAGCTGTGTACACAGGGTGGCTCTTGCCATTCCAGCAGCCAAGGAAATGGCCAGCCGCACATTGCCACAAAGCCGGGGTGCTCTGACAATAAAATTTCCAGTGGATTTCAGTTTGTCAGAGATGTCCTCCTTTTTCCCTCAGGCTAAGAAAAATGCTTGAAATCATCACATAATATCACGTGAGACATAAGAAGGAGAATGTGGAAATCCAACTAGATTTGTGGTTCATTAAATGCCACTGACATTAAAATGCACATTCTCCTCTCATTCTGGTTTTGCTGCCTGACTGTGCCTCTGTGCATCACTGTCGGCCAGAGGATGAGCTTTCTGAAGCATCCGTAGGTCACCTACTTTGTTCATTTGGCAATAATTTCAGAGGTTATTACCCAGCAATAATTTATAGTAGTAAAATACAATAAGCTAAGGAGCAATGAATGATATTTTTACAAGCTAGTTTTTCATTGTCACTTTGTGATTCTGTGGCCTGTTATGCATTTGGCAAGCAAGCATTTAACCTTAAAAATGTTTGTCTCCTCCACTCACAGCAGGACAGAACAATAAGGTTTATGGACTCCTAAAAGTGCTGCACTGAAAGCTGCGAGGAACCTAAATTATCCTTATTTACACTCACCCTCATCCTTCTGCAGTAGTGTGATGGAGACAGGCATTGTTCAATAAAGCCCAACAAGACATGGTTTATTGTGGTTTATCACATTGAAGTACAGGTGACTTATTCAGCTGTGCTCTTCTTTGCCTTTTCCTCATTGTTTTCTGCATGGAAATTATAAAATTACTTATGTTTTTTTTACATCCTTAAATTTGATTGTTTCATAAGAATTCAGAACATTTAAGTACTTTAACAATTTGATGAAATTTCAGGTTAAGATGTATTTCTGTCTTAGCTGGCTAAAAACATGTCTTATTCTTTGGCTTCTGATTTGCTCTGTCTGGTTGCTGTACCTCACCAGCCATATGGCATCTGTGTAGTGTTTTGGTTTGTTTTTTTTTTTTAAATTATAGTGTCATACCTGGGCCCAAACCAGTCAGTCTGCAGAGCACATTGCTCATCTGTATTTCATCGAGGCCCTCTAAAGTGCCCCACAAGAGGTAAGGAACTAAACCAGTGCCATACTGACTTCCAGAGATTTTTTTATATTTTTTCAGGTTGAACTGCTGATATCATAACAAGTACCATAGGGTTAATTATTCTTGCTTGGCTGCCTGTTGCTCTGATGCCAAGAATCAAGTCACCCTGTTGGGTTTTCTTTTTGCCTTCATTTTCACATCTGTGAGGCACAAGTTATGTCACATTTATCTTTATCTAAAAATGTTCTTAGTCTGCAGCTTAAATTTTTGAATACTCTATCACTATTTGAAGGAAAGGGGATTGAATCAAAAGCAATTATATTGTTTCTGAGCCTAATCCATGCAAAAACCACTCTTGACACTTTTTTTCATTTATTAAAATCAGCAAAACTCAACAGCTTTTTCTTAGCGTTGTTTTTAAGCCTTTCAGATTCCCAACTGAAGCTTGCAGTCGTGACAAATGTAATGCTTCACAGTCCACTTTTGAGATACCAAGTACCCTGCTGCTCTTTTTGTCAGCCTAACTTTCTTCTAAGAGCTTCCTAAGTATCTTTTATTGTAGCTGATCTGTATATATTTTTCTCTGATTTCCAGAAACCATGTCAAGCTGACCTAATCCAATATGACACTGGATTCTTTGCAACAGCTCTCTCTGTTAAGAAGGTGTGCTAGAATTTTCAATAGGTATGGTTTCAACCTTTTCTGCCCTCAAATAAATTAAAGTGCTTTTTAACATGTACGCAGTGCCCTGTGCTACTGGGGTAGATGGCTATACAATATCTGCCCATCTGCCCACTTTTATCTCCATTATTACAGTAACTGAGTTCTTCACAAGCACTGAAGAATGCATTGCTCCTCAGAACACCCTGTGGCTTTGAAGTAGGAACTTCATTATGTCTGTGGGGAACAAACAGACAAGACAGATTAACGGCTAAGCCCTAAAGGTACTGAAGCCTTGCAACAATGAGATGAACAGCATCTAGGGGCACTGACCCCGGGGTATTCTTGTCTCCAGGTCAGTCATCTCTGGGGAGAATTAGCTGCTCATGGAACTGATCCTGAGAGACATCTGAAGCTATGAAAGATTTAATTTCAGGAGGAGGTGGACCTTAAATGCCTTTGCAGGTTCCTGCTCTGGTGAGTATCTACACTTAGTACAAGAAAAATAATAATAGAAATGATTGGAAGGCACTAATCTCAAATACCTGAAAAGGTAGACTATACCTAAGGTACAGGAGGGGGAATCCTGTGTTGAAAGCACCCAATTAGACAGAACAGGGATCTAAACCAGGTTTCCTACATACCACACACAGGTCTACCCTAGCTACAAGAAGACCCTTGCGCTTCCCCAGTGCTTGCCTGGTTGTTCTACTTAGCAGGATTTTCAGTTAAGCATTTCTGAAGCCCACAGTAGCTCATTGGCTGTAGGATTGTATCAGTGCTTGTAGCACAATAGCTTTGTACAATCTTAGTTATGTGGGATGCTCAGAGACCTAAGGGGTTAGGGGACTAACCAGTGCTTTCTCAGATCATCCATGGCACCTACCTGGCCTTTGTTGTATAACAAGAGATATCAGATGCCCCATGTCTACAGGAACTGAACCAAGTCCTCTTGATGTGACCTGCCTTACCCTTAAGTACACTTACCTAATTATCTGTGCCAGTAGAGATCAAGAACAGAAGAATACAGTTTTCCTTGAACTTCTGATTATCTTTCTCAGTATTAGTTGGTGTGAACTGGTGGAGCCATGATCGCCAGCTGTATGTTTCTTCATTAAAATCTAGGACAGAAAGCTGAGAACAAGTTAATATTGGTACCTCCATATAAGCCACCCGTTTCTACATGCTCCATAGCCTTCAGCCAAAAATAGTTTCCCCTAATCATGAAAGAAGATGATTTTAGATATTTTTTTTTTAAAATAACCATTCATTTTCACCAATACATTTGATACTATGAATTGTTTGCAAGCTATTCACACTGCTTTCAGTGGCATGTTTGCTGGTTTTCAGTAGTCATAGCATGCTATCCAAGTCAAATTGTTTTGTATTTGCTCTATGAAAGGATGACTTCCAAATCTGTCTTTGTTTCAGTAAACACTTCTGAACATATCATCATTGCCATGTTACATGCTGAAGCTAATGCAGCTACAGAAAGCCATTTTCTTTTCAGTTTTCTTCTCCTGCTTAAAATATCTGTAGACTGCTATACTGGAAAGAACCTGTTGATGCTAAGAAATCAGATTAAATTATCTGGAGTAGCACTGTGTTGAATCTAGCATCCAACTGGCCAAGAAGGAACAACAGCTGGAAGGGCTGAGACTGCAATCAGCAGATGGATTCCCTAATGTCTTGTTAGCCTGCTGCCCTAGAGAAATCTGGCAGTGTGCTGGAAGATACTGCTAAACCAGTGCTCAGGGACTTTAAGCAGCTAGACTGATGGTTGGAGGATCACTGGACAAGTATTTCTCCCTAATTGTTATTTTTTTATATAACCCTGTTCCTTCACAAGTATCTTTATTTGCATTTTCAACCATTTAAAAAGTATTGTTATTTAAAGGAAAAATCCTATGTTACATTTTCTAGTTGCCCTGTTTCTCAAATGTGTGGCTACAGTGGAAGATAGCATGACTGTGGTGGGACTCTTAGGTTATTTTTCTATCATCCGTACCAAAGTATCCTTCTTTAGTAAAACAGGGACTGCGCAATTAACTTCTTTAAAAAGTCATTTTTTGTTGATGACTGCATAACAGAGCATAAGGTAATAAGGCAGCTTACAAACTATTTTTTTCTTCTAGACAGCCAAGTAGTTTTCTTGATGCTAAGAATGTATTGGGGAAAAAAACCCAAATCCAAGAGATGTAATGTCCCAGCACATTTGAACTTAGACTTAGGAGAACAACCATAGAAAAAGATGTTTAATTCTGGAATAGCAACCAAAGAGTGGAGGAGAAAACCAGCAAACCAAAAATTATAAACTGTGTGTATGGAAGCACCAGCTGGATGTTCACTATTTCCTAACATTACACAATGCACAGGCTATTGCTGCGCCTACAGCAAGGAATGTTCCCTTTACAATATTGCACACTTTACAACAGCCCTTTTGCTGAGATGCATTATTGATGAAGCTGGCATAAAAATACAAATGGGAAATGAGCATGGAGTGAGAGCATGTTCTTCAGGAAAAAGCTCTTACAATATTTGTGAGATCTAGAGAAATGTCTACTAAAGTTGCTGGTTTTATTTGTTTGGGGTTTTTTTCTTTCCTTTAATACAGAAAAGTGCCCAGGTTGTATGTTTAATAAATCTAATTTCAAACTTAATGATTCATGAACCTTTCCTTGATCAGATAGCTACCTAAATTTGCTTCCGTAACATGCTTCATCTATAAGTTGAGGTTGATACATATAATTTCCCCATGAAAAAAACTATTCAAAAAGAGACCAAAAACAAGTCAGAAACAGCAGCTGAAATAAACACTGTATATTCATTCCATGCATCCTCTGGAAAGGCATTTTTGCTGTTCAGATCTAGGAGGTACATGATATCACAAATTAGCATTTCTAGAGCAAATCCCAACAACTCTTATATTCATTTTCTTGCCATGATTATTCCCACTCATGGTAAAGGGCAATGAGAAGTGATGAGATGATATATCTGAATCAAAGAGAGCATTTAATATGTCTTACCCTCACTCTTATGAGAAAAGGCAGAATCCATCAGACACAGAGGGATACAAACAAATCCTTCAACTTCTTTCCCATCAAAACAGAACAGGTCTAATTTAGCCACAGAAGGTAATTATGGTTGTCCTGCATTGAAATATTCTCCAAGATGAAATATCTCCTAGAATGATTTTCTCTCGGGAAAGGTACCTTTGTTTCCAAAGAATGTAAATGAAATGGTGTGATTGCCAGGAAGACACCTAGGATCAACAAGTTGGTATCCCAATGAGGATTGACATGAGAAACATCCAACACATGGCAAGTAATGGAAGGCCTGTACGTGAAATTTCCTCATGACCGCTCCTCAGTCAGAGACTGGATAGCAGCTAGAGCTCTCATATCTTCTGTAGGACATGGTTTTACATTAACAGTAGCATATCCATCTAGATACATGTTATTTCCAACCCCATGGGAATAAAATGTTTTCATTCCATGTCACAGGGAAATCGTATCCTAAGAGTTCCCAAGAGAAGTTTTCTGAGACAACCCATCACGTGGCGGGGGCATGTGTGGGGAGGAAGTATTTCCTAAAAGTAATGCATCAAAAGGGGCATAAAGTCCAAGGAGCAGAGCATCTGAAAATCCGTATGTAACATCTGGCACAAGTGATGGTGCCTAAATTGCCAGATCCTCTACATACTTACCTTCAGTTCCTTCTGACTTTGCTGAAAAGTAAGTGAAGGATAAGAAAACAGTGATTTTCTGGAAGGAGGTGACAACAGCAGGGCAGGGCCAGGAGGTGGCATGGTGGATGGTTCCTGACACAGGTCCTGACGCAGAGGACAGGCTGATGCTGCAAGGAAGATGCTGAAAAATGGAGTGATGGGAACAGCGGGTTCAACGCATGCGGGAGCAGAATAGGGAAGGGGGTGAAAATTAAGAGAGGACAAGGGAAAAAATTAAGAATGACCATTACTAAAGGACATAGCATTTAAAATATATAAATAAGAACAGAAGTTTAACATCTTACGTTTGTCAGTAGTAACTGTGAGATATCCTGGCAAAAAAAAAAAAACAAACCCAAAAAAACCTAGGTAGATCCCTTTCTTATGTGGCTCAGGTACCTTGTTATTCTCTGTCCATGACTTAATGAGTTTCCATGTGCATATGTGCATACTACTGTAGCAGTGTTAAAGCTTGATGTGATACCAACCAGAAGATTATATATAACCTGGAATTTGTTTTGTTTCTTAACTCAAGACTAATTTAAAGTGTGCATGCAAAGTTGTACAAGAAACTTCAAGTTTGTCAATCACCTTTTGAGCACTTGATCCTACAGCTTTCATATTCATTTAACAGCAAGTTTAATGACTAAATAGACAGTTAGAGTGGAGCATCCCGTTGTCCTCAGGGCATTTGACCAGAACCCGAGCAACACCTCCACCCATCTCTCAAGGTGACATGCTAGTAACAGTTCCAGAAACACGGAGGAATCCAGACACTCTCAAGGAAGCTACTAAATAAGCATTGATCCTAGAGTCTCAGTGCATTTGGATTCACTAGTATTAAAGATCAAACATAGTAAAACCTAATCATCTCCTGGTTATAGCCCTGTCAGCAAAACACCATATCGATTCCTTGCAGAATTACGCTTTCTTTGGCTGCACATATCCAACAGTTTTTTCTAGTTTCTTTGCAGTCAGCCAAGGTATGAATGAGTGTAGAAACACAGACAGATAGTTGCTCAGCTTTCCTCTTCTGTAAATTATACAGCTTTTACATGAGAACAGACATTTACATCTGTGTTCATGACATTTCATTCCCTGATAGTTCTTAGGTATGTTCCTGAGCCATAAAGCGTGACAGTACGACCCTCTCACACTTCCCAGACAACTCCAATATTGTACTTTTCCCATTCATTCCCTCCTCTATAGCTTCACCTGGCATCAGCCACAAACATTTTAGCTGTCTGGTTTGTTTCTAAGAAAATTAAATTAACCCCTGAAATCAAAGATCATTATCATGATTCTCTGGAGGAATTGCTAATCAAGCCCCTTAAACAAATATCTTATTAACAGTTAGAATGTGTTACAGCCAGAACTTATTACTGGTAATAGTTATGGAAAATTTACACATAAGCTTACAAGCTGAACCTTTACCAAACGGTTTGTCCTTTGCAAGCAGGGAGTCGGTTGAATTTGAATTGCTTGTAATTCATAAAAATAAGTGGAGAAAAAAATGTAGAACATGTGGTGCTAACACCTGCCAGCAGACACCACCACACAAAACCCACACCAAAAGTGACATACAGACCTTGTGAGGGACCCTGCCAAGCCAGCCAACTAAAGCAGAGGGCCACAGAGGCCAGAGTCAGACCTCCACACTGATAATATAGCCAGGTCCCACCACAATAAAAGATGAAAGTGCTAAAAGACTTCTGAGACACTGCTCTACATCACAGCTGGAAAAAGGTAAGTATTGAAGCAGCATAAATCCACTACAGAACAATTGTGCAACTAGGTTATAGAAACAGTGAACTATGAAAAGTATTCTTGGTTTTGGGGTTTTTTTCCCCACAAAATATGAGGGAATGTGAGGAAAACACTTACTCCTTTCATCAGAATGATTATAAACATTTCATCAAGAAATCAGCGCGTGGCACTTGGAGAAAGACAAAAAGACAATTCTCACATAGATCCTGTTCTGCTGCCAAATTGGGAATCCTCAAAGATGGGTCGTAGGTGAGTCAACACCAGATTTGCTGCAAAGATTTTTCCTCAACAGATGTATCAGTGTGCTATATTTAGCTCTTCTTGAGTGATCTCATGCCTTAAATTACCTTTTTATTTTCTGTAGCAATACTTGTATAGTCCGTTCTGCCAGTAAATGATCTGGATTTGTAAAAAGCTAACCAGGCTAGAGCTGTAACGACTTAATAGGGTTTCTGGCCTCAATTTAGGGTGCACAGAAAGGCAAAGCAATTGAAAAGTATTGGTAGAGACAAGTATCTTGTCCTAGTTCCCTTCAAGTCAAGTTGAATGGAGGGCACAGAGAAATAGTGTAGAACATGATGGAATAATGGCTCTAAATATAGCTCCAAGGAGAGGCTAGGCTATACTGCAGAAGATGATTACAAAATGTATTTGAAGGAAGAAAGCAGCTCAGAGAGAACTCCATACAGCTGCAGCAAGGCACACAACAGGGCCTGCAGCCCACTGCAGAGAGTTAGTCGTGCTAGGATGGGGCAAGTCAGTGGTGTCCATCCTGAAAAATACAGCTCTTACCCTGCAGAAAAGCAATGAGGATCACAGAAGATGACATGACTACACACAACATGACAAATACGTGCACTGCTCACACAACTTCTAGTGAGGAAAATGTTATACTGACATTGATACCACTGTTACTTTTTCATCACTACTTCATCAGCAAACTGTCTTGTATTCCATGTTCCCTGGATGGTGAAAGAGAGAGTGTATTGCATTTTTTTTAATCTGCTTGCTGTACAAGAAAATAGTCTGTCCCCGAACTGCAGGAAGGTAGAGGAAGACAATGTATGAAGTTAATTGGCAACATCAGTACTAGGGAAATCTCCAGCAGTCCTTCTCGTGGTCACTCATACTGCCTGGGAGAAGGCTCCGTGGCAGCTGGCTGTGGCTCCCACACTGTTTCTGCATCCCCATCTTCCTCATCACCGAAAGGAGAAGACAAACACAGAAAATTGCCTCCATGCTACCACTGAATTCATGGAGTGGAGACAGCCTTTCCCCTCTTTGCCTAGGCAGCACATACTCCAATCCAAACATGAGGCTGCATTAGAAACTGCATGAGATGCTGCATTGCTGCTGCTATCAAGTATGAATTTCACAGGCGAGCTTAGCAGCTGAAAGAAAAGCAAAGGCCTGATTTGGCAACTTTAGGCACTTGATGAGCTCAGGCAGCAGCTGAGCAAGGATTTATGATAACAGTTAGGGATTTAGGCATTGATACTTCATCTTAATCCTGCTTTAGTGTCTAAGCCTCTTAGGACTTTTCTGGTGGGCTAAGAGACCTGTAGATGAGCAAATTCCTTCAGGAAAGTGGATGGAGCTAGATCAGTTTGACAAATGAGAAAGGCTCAGTTGGAGGGTGATGATTAATGTTATAAGTTTTCCCCTTCATTTCTACTGTGCTGCTGGGAATGTGAATTCAAGCTGCTTTGTAAAGAGCAACCTTGAAAGAACTCAAAATTTGTGATGCGTTCTTGCTACAATGCAGCTAGCAGGAGGCTTCTAGTGAAATGCTGCGAATTAACAATGCAGTTATTAACAGTGCCTCAAAAGCAGGCAGTGTGGGAAGGGATGGCTGCTGTAACAGAACCTGAAGAAAATAAAATCTGGCCTTTTTGGGTTTTTTTCATATGTTGCTGTTACAAGTGATCCCTAAAATAACTAGAATTGAAACACATGGGGAGGATAACGGAGAAACCTCTTTCATTTTTGTTTATTTATATATTCAGCAAGAGTCAGACCTTGCTCCAATCAAGGTGGAATCAGTCACAAAAAAAAAAATCCTTTAATTTTAGTGGAGCTACTCCATGTATAAATAACTGCACATCAGTGAGAGAAGGGGTTCACAGTCCAGCCCAGGACTTCAGCTGGTCTCCCCAGGAAATGGTGTGCATTTCCAACACAGCAAAAAAAGGCAGGGAAACATTATCTTTAAAGCCAGGAAGAAGTTCTGAAAAACCCCAAGCAGCAGGTGCCAGCATTCAACACCGTGCAAAATCATTATATAAATGTGTATGAGCTGCTGCTGTCCCTTTAACTTTGCAGCAAATAGCTTGCCCATCTCAGCTGCTGGAGCAGGAGCACAGCCAGCAGCAGATCCTCCTTCAGGTGGCCAGAGCAGCGGTGGCTTACTCCAGCCTTGTAAGGGAAGAGAGGACCTCCTTGGGCAAGCTGGACGGCAGCATCATAAGACCTCTCACAAAACCTGATTTATATGCAGCAAGCTCTCAGCCTGACAGCGTGAGGAACAGCAGGCCTCAGCTGGAGACAACAGTGTTATACCAAGGAAGAGCTTTGCCTGGACTCAGGAAGGTCCTCAGGCATCAACTGTGCAAAAAGCGGAACATTCCTTTCAAGACAGTCCTTTCCCAGAGTTAGCAGGGACTGCAGAGCCGCTGGAAGGCAGGCTAAATGCAAAATCATGTGGGCAAATTCAAGAAATGATCTGAAGAACGCCAAATAGAATATAATTCAATTAAAATGTGAGCAGAAATCTACATTTAGCTGCAGATTCATGCTGGGAAGCAAGAGACTAGGTAGGAATTCTGCCCAAAAAAGGGACCCAGGCATTATGGAAGATCAGGAATGAAATGAAATGAGTCACCCGTGACATGCTCCCAAGAAAAAGACCAGTACAAGCTGAAGGTGAGCTTGTAAAAGAAGAAAGTCATACGACAACTTTATTTTGTGTTGGCAGGGCCTCAGCTGGAGAACCACATTTAGTATGGGACATAACAACTTTCCAGAGAAAAAATCTTAAATGAGAAGAGTCTAAACCCTATGATTTTCTGAGGAAAAGAATTGAAAGAACTGGTGTTTAGTCTGAAAGCAATGACTGAAATGACAATAGTCCTCAAATGCATAGGAGGCTGCGGCAGAGGAAGAAAATAATGTGTTCTAACTCTGTGCTGGGATGGTATGGCCTGAAAATATAGTAAGAAAACTTCAGATCACAAAAAAAAAGAGAAAGAAAAATCTACCTTTAGGCACAGTAAAGCATGTGTATGGGTTATGGTTGCTATGGAGTCACTAGCATCTAAGGTTTTAAAAGCAGACTGAGACGAGATATCTCTAAAGCTGATCCCAACCCAAGATGAGGGGTGGGCTGCTGAGTCTATGGGTTTTCAAAAGACTGGGCTGACTCCTGGCTGCTTTTGTTGACTCATCAATAGAAAGAATTTTTTAAAATACTTGTTAAGTCCTTTTCTGCCAGAATGCACTATCTTAAGGCAAAGCTGATCAGCAACACAGTGCATAACAAATGGGTGAGAGCCTGACCCCATGGGAGCAGGTTTTTGAGTAGATTTCAAAGTTTTTTACCAGTTATATTCCCACTGAACTCTGCAGGAACTTGTGGGTGCCCTTATAGATTTCACAAACAAGGTAATGCTTATATTCATCCAGAGAAGCAAGAACTGGTAAAGATTCTAGAGGAGGTCTGGAACACTGGAAAAAAACATTCCACTTTAAACACTCATATTCACATCTCCTCCTGTAAAGCCCAAAGGAAATATATGAACAGAAAACAAATTACAGAGAAAACAAAAAAGAGGGAGCTCTTTCTGGCTTATGACTTTGACCAGGTCTTGACAGGGATTGCTGGTGCAGCTGCCAGTGATTCCCTCATCCAAGCCCCAGCAAATGGCTTGGAGGATCAAAATGACAAGGACAGAAAAAACACTGAAGAAGCCTTCTTGGCCAGATGGTTGACTTGTAACAGTGCTGCACTTCATTATTTGTTCCTTTTTGTGGTTGTTGCTTGTGTTACTCCAGCACTATAGACTTCCACTTGTGAGAGACATAAGAAAGCACAAAATAAAACCATCACTGGAGAATTTATAAGAGACAAGATGGGAGTGAAAAACAAGCTATTGTTTCTCTCATACCAAGAAGAAACAGGCACAAAAACATTAAGTCCCTGCAGTTTTCCATGTGAAACCCTACTAGTGCTTTTTTTTAGGCAAACTGCAGCACATGGGTTCCACAGTGGCAACTCCATGTTGAGCTGATTGCAGTATGAAGGCGTTTGCAGCTGGTGTGAGATACACCAGTACCTACACCTGCAGGGGCACAAAGTTTAGCTTTACCCTCTAGTTTGGAGACTGTGATTAACCCAGTGGTGGTAGCTGGCATGGCCAGTAACACCCACCCACAGATATGCTCAGGGCACTGGTCCATGCCGGTGTCCGCAGCAACCTGTCTGCCTTGAAATGTGTGTTTTGTTTAGCTGGATGAGTGCAAAACCCTAAACCTGAGCTGCAGCAACAAGGGTTTGCAATGTAGACATGGTCTAACGTGAGGTGGGAGGTCTGTGCCAGAGCTGGAATCAAACTCAGCTTTCTCTCCTCTGCGTCTTGCCGTGTAATCACAAGAGCATCTCTGCCTTTTTTATTTTTGCCTTTGCTGTCCTATAAAATTATGTTCACTTGAAGGTATACTGAATATAATATGCGTTTGCCAGGCAATTCGAAAGACCCTCAAACAGCTTAAGAACGGAAATGTTCTTTCCTGTTTGATCTATTTTCATTGCAAATATTAGCAGATCAGCCACTTCTGCTTTTTATCTGTTTTGAAAATGCAGTTTTGAAACCGTTTCCATAAAACCCACCACAGGTAGTCTAATCCATAAATATATTTTTTACCCTGTGCTGGGAAGAGTTAATTCCCTGTATTTTTTTTCCCTAACCCTAATAACTTTGAGGGTCACTTACAGAATTTCTGTGGGCATGGCAAAGTGATGCCACTGGTGTCACTGGGAGCTGATTGCGGAAAACTTTTGAAGACATTTTAAGAAATTACAGGATTTGAGCTTCAGACCAGAAGAAACCTGATCCCACTTGATTTTTCAGTCGCAATATGTCTAGCAGTTCTTTCAGAGTTGGGTCAAAGTGTAGTCTATTTAGTACCCAAAATACAGAAGCTGTGGCTGTTTTTGAAAAGTTAATGACAGTTTTTGTGACAGCTTCAACCATTTCATATCCTGTGAGTCTCAGTTGGTTTTAATAACATCTCCAACCAGGTCAAAAAAAGAGACTTATTTTGACTGGAGATTTATTTTGCTCTTGGAATTTGGCCCTTCGTTTGTGATTTATAGTGATGGATTGGAAAAAAAAAGTTAGAATTCTGTTTTTTGAGTTTTAACTTATATTAGTAGTACATGTCCGTGGATGAAGTCTGTGCAGCAATGGCAGCCCAGGCTTAGGAGTGCCAGAATCCTGTGAGCCAAATGTCTTGGTGACATTTCGGGTCTAGAAGACAGATAGATTTTGCCAAACCCTTTACTCACAGAAGACTGAATTCATAGTTCATTTATTTCATACTAAAAATGGAAAATGCCTTCTTTTCCTGGGTCTGGATTAACCACGAAGTGAAGATTCTGCTAGTTTGGCATTTACAACCATTGAGGCGAGTCCAGTGATTTTTAATCAGAGTATTGTGCCCTAATATTTTCAGTGCTTTAGACATTTGATTAAATTCAAAGTGTGTGTTTGTATGTGCATGTGTGCAAGCATGTACATAGAATTGTATAAATTTTATATATTGTCTTTATATAAATATAGATGCACATATACAGAAATAAATCACATTGTATAGATACATACATACAGAGACTATATAGGATATGTTACATATTCACAATATATTGTATATTTATTGCATATGCAAGTTTCTAAATATACAAACAATGTAAGAATATGAGAAGGTTAAGATGAAGGTTTGGGAAAAAGTGGATTTTTCCCAATACAGAATTTGATCTAGTGTAGTTATAAATTTTTTTATAAGAAAGTAAAAATTCTGACCTTTCCTATACAGAAGCAGTAGGAAATGGTGCTGGTCAAGAGGAGGAAAAATAAAAGTTTTCTTGTGATGAAAAAGAGAGATAAGAAGCCTTCACTCTCCTGTTTCAGCCTATGTTATCCATTTTCAGGGTAAAACCACACTGAGTACTTCTAGAGCACTGGCAGGTTGTCACTCTAATCCCTCACTTGGCATTTTGATGCTTTCTGAGGTCAAACTCCAGGAACTTTATGTAAAAGTGCAGTAAATCACTGTGTGGTGAGTAATGATAAGTGAATGAAAATAATACTATTTCTCATGAAAATATACTATTTCTTTTCCCCATATCCAATAAATAGGTCCAGAGCAAGGAAGTTTGGGGTGGGCATCTAGACTGAGAAATGCAGAGTGCTTGGGGGCAGCCCACAGAGGGGCAACAGGAGCTCTGGGGCAGACAGTGCTGGGCAGATTCCCACTGGCACAGACTTCTCTGCCGGGGATCCTGTTCCGAGCTAAGGACACACAAACCCCTTCCCAATGCATTCCTAAACCAAAAAGTGCTCTTTTTGATGCTAGAAATCAGGCAGCCGTATAAGCAGTAATGACAATAGAAGCTGGTGGCAGCACTATACCTAGGGCTAAACTCCAAGTAAGTAGAGCTTACTCTTTTGTTTAAAAGTATAAGGGTACCTTTTCTGCCCCAGCAATGAAAGCCTTCCAATGCCCCTTATTTTGCTCATCACAAAGCACTAGCACCAAATACACACAAGTCAGCCCTATCTTTGGGTTAAGGGAGGCTACAGCCTTGCTCTTTATAGCTGGGGGGGTGGTTTAGAGTTTTCTTACTGAGCACCAGAGTTGTGCAGAACATACAGCAGTGAGACTTTCTACCTGATGTAGATTAAAGAAGCTTTTTTGCCAAAACTCAATCAGGCAAACTGGTTTGGTCATTTTTTCAGTGGGAGGACGTGTCCTTCATCATATATTTGTTCCACACAACGCCCTTCCCTTAGGACTTGGAAAGCTGCTGTGCAGACCTTCCAGACAACATTATTGCCTACCTGTCCTCCACAAAAAACCCATAAAAGCAAGAACATTTCCCAACGATAAATAGGGAAATGTATTTACTGCATTCTTCCGAGTCCTCCTTAGATCCCATATAATTTCACAAACCTTCTTGTCTGCAGCTAGATACTAAACTTCTGGGGAATAGTAACTTACAAATTTTGCCAAAAGGCCACCTGTTTGGCTGAAGAATTATCACTAAAATTGAAAAGTCCCTTTTCCTTTCTGAGCCGCAGTGGGCAAATTGCAGCACTGTCTTTAGCGAAAAATACTTATGAACAAAAAGTGTTAAAATGTAATACAGCAATAAATCGCTGTGGTTTTTCCAGGTAACTAGCAGTTTCAGCTTAGCTTCTAGCAGGCATAGAAAACTTGTGGTCAATTTACTCACATCACTCCTCAGCCTGTCAAGGCTCAGGAGAAAGGGAAGGAAGCGAACAGGCACAAGGCCATGTCACCTAATCACTTTTCTGCAGAATAAAACCCAGCACCTGAAGTAATTCAACCCTCATGACCCTGCCAGGATTGGAGTCATGACAGCCCCAAACGAAGAAACTAGACATCAGACCGATAAATGTAAGTCACAAGGACAGTGAACATTAAAATGAGATTTCATATTTATAAATGAGGCAATAGGCAGCCAATTAGCAGATGTGGAATTGGGGGACAAGGAATATGAAAATACAGCCTGACAGTGCTACAGTTTTCAGTGTTCACTATTGCAGCATGACCCAAGGAAATACATCCAGCCCGAAACCATGCAGCCTGTTCAAGGTGTGCCACCACCGTGTCTTGCTGTGATGCTTTGAGACGGTGAGACAGGCGGCTGGAATGGTTTATTTTGTATGTGTAAAAACAAGACAACCTTTAGACTATTCTGAAATGAGAGCCATTTGGGAGCCAATAAAGCGGTCTAACATGGGAGAGAATTTTTTAATTGGAGCTGAGGGTTACATTCTCATATGTCTCTGCAGGCTCAATCACTGTAAAACCAGAGTAGCTGAGCTTGGGGTGAGGAAGAGCAGCCACCACACATGTGCAGAGCTGGCCGGAGAGCTGGCCCCGCTGCTCGTGCTCTCTCCCATCCGGGCAGCACAGATTTGCTGCCTGCATGGGGCAGAGGCCAGGACCGTGTCCTGTCCCTGAACTGGGTTTGAACTCCAGGGCTGCTGGGTCAAATTCCCTGCTCTATTTTCCAAGCTCATATGTGCCCAAAGAGGCCATGTACTCAGAGGCACCTATCAGAAACCTCTGGCTCCCTCCTTCTTGAGTGAGGAAAATACAGCACAAGCCCTGTGCAAAGCTACAACACTGGCTGGCTGTTGGAATTGGGAAATATTTGCATTAATGAAGAAATAATGAATGAAAATAGAGATCACGGAGTCCTCTCTTCATTTTACAAAATCTGAATAAATCTAGTACGTCTTCAGAAACAAAGGAAAGAAGAAATCAAAACATTTCTCATGTTTACCTATAACCTTTTAAAGCTGATCCATGGCAATTAAAATACAAAAAAAATCCAACACATTTGACCTTCTGCTGGAAATCCAGAGTAGGTTCTCTGCTTCCCTCTCTCTTGGCTTCTCCCACCCCAAATGAGCTCTGTCAGCTATTCCAAAACAGCTGTTCCAAAATCCACATCGAACATGGATGAAGAAGGATTTATTGGGAAAAAAATGGTGCAAGATAGGAAACGAGGAAAAGAATTTGGAGTCATGTTCCTAGAAACAGAATAACATGAAAATAGCTGGAGTAGATTGAGCACAACCCATTTCATG
Source organism: Theristicus caerulescens (assembly GCA_020745775.1). Taxonomy (NCBI): domain Eukaryota; kingdom Metazoa; phylum Chordata; class Aves; order Pelecaniformes; family Threskiornithidae; genus Theristicus; species Theristicus caerulescens. The sequence continues at coordinate 118,081,580 of CM036559.1, read as the reverse complement.
CTTGGAGTGTTAGCCTTAGGAGTGACAGCAGGTGTATTTTAAGACTTAAAATTTTCCATGTTCAGGGATTTAAAACATTTATATTGAGTTATACTTGAGGTGTGACTTCTTTTATAGAGCTTCATTTTGATGCTACTATAGAGAATTGAGGTAATAACTTTCTAAAGAATTGTTAGACAATTTTCTAGGTAACTTTTTAACTCTGCTGCATCAGGTTAGAATAATAATTTTTTTTGCTACATAAAAATGTTACATTCTGCAGTCTCCAGCCTTCCCAAGTAGGGATGGGCCTGTGCTTGTTTGCCTGTATTGGTTTGTCTGCTTGGGGCTTTTGCTTGGCTGCTTATTCCTTGGTTATTTTCCTTGGCTGGGAAAAGAAAATAAACAAATACTGGAAAACTGCTGTGTTTAGATGAGAGGGAAGTGATTAATCACAGATCTAGAAGCCATGCATAAAAATTAATAAATTTCCCAAACTCACCAAGGGAAAAAAGAAATGTTGACATCTCAGGAGATTTCTTGCATCCCTTCAATTACTGGAACACAAACCAGAGGCTTTACAAATGTGGCTGGTCTAGGATTCCAAATGATTGCTTTGGATAAATACAGATAACACTTTCAATCACTGAGGCTTGTAAATGCATATAAAGTTATCCATAATATAATCAGAGAGTTCCAGAATTACAGAATAATTTAGTTTTGAAGGAAGCTCAATAGATCACCAGGACCAGCCCCCTGGTCAAAGTGGATCCAACCCTGATAAAGTGGCCCAAGGCTTTATCCAGTCAATTTTTTAAAAATCTCCGAAGATTAAGACTACACAACGTCTGTGAGCAGCCTGCACCAGTCTTTGAGCATATCCAGTGGAAAAATACATCTCCTAATATCTAACCTGGATTTACCTGCTTGCCCCTTATTCTCCTCGTGTGATTGAGATGGATAATGGTAAGTCTGAAAGGTTTTCCACAGCATTTGCTGTGGCCTTTGAGTGGTTTGACTGAAGTCTTAGTCTCACTTGACAGTCTGCTTTATAGGAAACATTGTATGGGAATGCCCAAGGCACTGTAAATAAGAAAATTTGGTGTATGTATGTGTGTATATGTATACTGTATACATATATGTAGTATATAGATTTGTATATATGAGTATATATGTAAGGTGTAAATTTATGTGTACATACATGTGTATGTATAAAACAAAGTGTGTGTGTTTGTGTGCGTCTGAGCGTCAGTGTGAGCATGTTTTCCCAGCACTGCCCAGCGAGAAGAGATGCAGGGTCTGCGAGGACTGTGCAGTCAGTCCATCACCTGCTCTCTAAGCAACAACAGGGAATTACTGCCTCAGTGTGGTGGATTGTGCTCTTACACATGCCTTCAAAATTGCAGGCATGCAAATTCACTGACCTTTTTCTCACTTTCATCCTTAAGGCTTTATCATATTGATACAGAGTCAAACAGAGTTTTGGTTTACTTTGTACTTGCAGTTTGCCTGGACCTCAAATAATAGGGTTGCTTTTTAATTAGGCAGCTCCAACGGTGCCATACTTTGCTTTTTGTTTAAGAAGTCATACACAAAAAAATATACTGCAAATGAATATAAACAGTTCAACACAGATTGTTTAGAACATTTGTTGGAAGTGGTGTCTGCACTTGTGATTTCCTATGGTTTGCTCAGTCACCTTGTGCCTGAGAGACCTCATGGAGGCACTAGCTCCAGTCACACTGCATTTTCCTATTTTTTTTCCTCCTGGGTAGAAAAGTGGTGCCATTGGCCCGCACCACCCAAAGCACGTGCACTGATGTGCTCTGTGCATCATTGCTGCCCTTAGATGACTGTAATTCTCGCACCTGCATAACTGATAAGGCCTTACTGTGCCTGATTTATAAGATTTTAGGCCACTTTATCGTCCTGAGTTAGACATATGGAGTCAAATGATGGCTTTGTGGGCCATTGTGGGCATTACAACAGTGACCTCAGGCCAGGCAAACATCCTATTCCTATGTCAGGTCCATATGCACTTTAGCTAGAAATACTCTTGAACCTACTTTGAAGGTATGTGTGGGCTCAGCCTCCATGCTGGCTTTTCCTTAACACCTTCATCCACATAATCTGAATGAGAGGCAGGTTTTAGTTTGAATTAAGGCTTGTGCTCATGCTTGGCAGGCAGGTTACATGCACACTCCCAGGAAAACAGAGCTCATGAGCATAGGAATAGAGAGCGAGCTACCAGACCATCAGGGGCTGGTGTCTTTTACTTACACTGATGCCCAGCTAGGTCATCCATCGCATTCACTGCTGCTACAGCCTGAAAGCACAGGTAAAATATGAACCGGGCTATAAGTTTGATTTTTATAGGGGTGCAAGCTGCTGAAGGGGATTATCTATATCATAGTTGCTTACAGCCACTTGTAGTGCTGAGGATAACTTCTCCCAGTAGAATCTGGGCTTTTAAGGGCCTGTTTGTAATACTCAAATCCTTTTTCACTGTAAACAAGAAGAAATAAGAATGAGGACAGTGGTTCTGCTTTCCAGGATTGAGTTTACTCAAACAAGGGGGTTTTTCGTTGTTTTTTTTCCTCCTTTTTATAGCAAGATTTCTGGAAAGCTGATGCACTTAATGCAATTAGCCATGACCTTGATAAATGTACTGCACAAATATAAGTAGATTATATTATAATTGTTACTGAATCAATACATCTATTTTCTAACTCTACTTGTTAATTTAAACCTCTGGCCGTGGTATAACGAGTTTATGTTGGCAGGGCCAAGGCACTGCTGTGGAAAATTATTGTTTTCAAGCTCATTGTCACTCAGGAAAAAAGTAGATGAAGGAACATGGAAATACAGTTGGGAAATAAAATTGTTAAAATATTTGCTTTATTGGAAAGAGAATGATACTTCATGTATTTACATACCCAGTTAAAACATTTATGGGGTGGAATTAGCAGAGACAGGGTTTAGTGGGACTTATGTAGACAGTGTTAGCACAACAAGAAGGAATGTAATTCTCGTAAACCTGAGAAAATGTGATACTGCTTTGGATGGAGATGTTCCACACAGCGTGCCTGACAAAAGCTAAGCTTTGCTGAAAAAAGCAACTCAAACCAGATCTTTGGCCTCTGAGGAGAAAGCATATACATCATTTTACCAAGGCTGAATTATATTCGTCACCCTTTTTGTTGCAAAACTATCATCCACAAACACTTGGGACTTGAAAACTGTTTAGCAGATGCATCCTTTAAGTCAAAAATAGGACTTTTACCGTCCTTATGATAATCCAAGTTTCAATCCATGTTTTATCATTAATGCCTTAGGCCCAGATGAGCTGCGAGAGTTCCTAGAGCTGCGTCTGCACTGCATGACAGCAAGGGACCTTTCGCTCCCATTCTGGCAGCGTTTGTTCTGCTGGGCCCAAGAGGTGGAGAAACCTGATTTCAGTACAGAAAGTAGAAGAGCAAGGCCTGTGAAGAGCAGGGAGGTAGAGTTCCGTACGGAGGCTGTTATGAAATAAAGGATGCTGGCAACGGACAGAGGCAAAATAATATCAGCGGGGTCAGGAGACACAAAATTCAGAGAAGACTGGTCCAGGGGAGACTGGAATTAGCTGGCGGCTGGTCAAGGGTAATGCCTGGCAGATAGCTACCAGGCAAATGGAAGCTCAGATCAGATGAGGAGTTGGCAGAAGGAATACTGCGTATGGGCGGTGTTTGGGAGTGAAATGAGAAGCCTGAAGAGGAGAGACAGGGATGGGAGCGAAGATAAGGCAGAACAAGCCAGGCTTGGCAGAGACAGCCTCCATTTTGGAATTTTTCAGTGCTTTAAGTGTTTTTTTTTTAAATATAGCTGGTTTGGAAAAGAAATGTTGTACTGTGCTGCGCCTTCCATCAGCTCTGGCTCCTCCCAGTGGTGGCCGTGTCACAGCGGGCAGAACGTTGGTGGTGGCCCTGTCACAGGGCGTTGCTGACACGGCCGCCCAGGACGGCTATAAAAAGGGCTGGGCGGTGAGCCGGCCCAGACCGGAGGCGAGCGGGCGGGTGAGCGAGGGCTGAGGCGAGCGGGCAGGGAGGAGGGCAGGGAGCGGAGGGCAGGGCTGCTGGGCCCGGGCAGGGAGGCAGGGGCTGCCCCTGCCGCGACAGATGGTGGCTGCTCCTCCTTTGTCTTCCAGAGCCGGAGGCTCGCACAAGGACAGGACCAGACCATGGCGCGCTCCTGTCCTTGGCCTCACAGCCAGACAGATTTGCCACCTTCCGACACAAAGTTAAGGAATCACAAGCCTGGCAGAGCCTGGGCAGGGCTTGCCCATGCTGAGCCGGGTCGCTGCTCCTTTGCTTGTTATCCTGCCTTTTGCAGCCGCAAGCCCCGACAGGGACAGGACCAGACCATGGCGCACTCCTGTCCTCGGCCACAGTCACAGATTTGCCACCTTCTACAAGGACACAGACACAAAGTTAAGGAATCACGAGTCTGGCAGAGCCCTGGGCAGGGGTTGCCCACGCTGAGCCAGGCTGGCTGCTCCCTTTCTTTCCTGATACTATCCTGCCTTTTGCAGCTGCAGGCCCAGACAGGGACAGGACCAGACCATGGCGCGCTCCTGTCCTCGGCCTCACAGCCAGACAGATTTGCCACCTTCCGACACAAAGTTAAGGAATCACGAGCCTGGCAGAGCCTGGGCAGGGGTTGCCCATGCTGAGCCGGGTCGCTGCTCCTTTGCTTGTTATCCTGCCTTTTGCAGCCGCAGGCCCAGACAGGGACAGGACCAGACCATGGCGCACTCCTGTCCTCGGCCAAGTCACAGAGATTCGCTGCCCTCTACAAGGACGCCGACACTAAGTTAAGGCATCAAAAATGGCACCAGCTCTTGCCACAACCCAGCGATGCAGTGGCACTGTCAGAGTGGGCGCTTGGCTGGTGGTGGCCCATGCCACCATGGGATGGGGGTCTCCTGGCTGCCAGGGAGATGTGGGGCTGACAGCCTTGGCCTGAGGCTGGCAGAGCCCTGGGCAGGGCTTGCCTGTGGGGAGCCAGGCCGGCTGCTCCCTTTCTTTCTTGATACTATCCTGCCTTTTGCAGCCGCAGGCCCAGACAGGGACAGGACCAGGCCATGGCGCACTCCCGTCCCCTCCCTCCGCAGCCACTCAGCCAGAGATTTCTCCCGCGTTTGACGCAGCCATTGACCGAAGGACAAGGAAGCTCGCACAGCCCCAGGCTGCACCGCGCCATGGTCCCACAGGCAGCTGGAGGCTCCCCACAGCCGTGGGCAAGGGGAGCTCCGCGCCACCCGCCCTCTCTGGCTGAAACTGACCCTGAAATTAAATCTGCTGACTCCTGAGCCATTGGCTGCTTCTTCTGCTTTGTCTGCTCTTTTGGGGGAAACCTCCTGCGCCTTTTCCTTATTGTCCTTACTGCACTGAATCTCTAGATCTTGACACATGTCTATAGATAAAAACAGGAATGTCTTTAGGTGGAGACACAGAGAAAGCGTACCTTTATCTTCCTTATGGGAAGGAAGTGGGGGGCCAGTCAGAGGCTGTGCTGAGCTCACGTGGGTATGACGCTTTCAAAACACGGAAACCAGCCAATCACAGAGCAGTACGAAACCACGTGACGTGTGAGCCAAGAGCCACGTCCTTGGGTCAGTGGGATGAGGCAGGAGGCAGAGGTCAGCCGGTGGGACACGGGCTCCATGCAGACCTCACCACCAGGTCATTTGTTGTCAAGTGCACAGCTGGGACCTTCTGACCTCTGTCTCGGGGAGTTTTCACCCGAGGCCATCAAAGGAAAACATTTCATTGTCTCACCTCTTTTCTCCTAGCAAACATCCATTAGCCATCCAAGTCCCTAGACATTCACATAAAGATGCTATTCTGAATTTATTGTCATATCACCATATAGTGCATCAAATCCAGGGCAGACTTTATTACTACAGATTTTTTCCCCAGCACTTCATTCTATAGATTTTAGAAACCCTCAGATTGTCAGAAAATCATACATCTAAGTCAATAATGATAAGACAAGACTGGTATTTCGCTTCCAGGCTACATCAAATCCTCTTGTTGACCCAGACAGTAATTACATTTATTTTGGTTAGCACTGCAAAACCAGTGTTGTTGTGACTCAGCTAAGCTGATGATGATTTGTCAATGGTTTCTTTGCCTGTTGTCCACATGTAGACACCCACTACGGCAGGGTTTTTGGCAAAGAAGGAATTATGTGTCTAACTCTCCTGAGATGTCTGGTGGACCATACACCTCAGAAGCTGCTAGAAGCTGTCTCTCACTCAGATAGTCACTACTACTTCAGTTATATTGGAACTATCTTTAGGTTTTGCTTTGCAATTTTTAGGACTAGAAATTTACAATTGTTACCCAACTATGTTATTGGAGATTCCAGGACAGTCCTTGGTGGGCTCTGGGAGCCTACCCACAGCCCTGCAGGGACCTCATCATAACTCAACCCCCATAGTAATAGTTGCCTCTAGTTCTCTCTCACCCACCAAGTCATCTGAATTGAGAAAAACGTGAGATTGCATTTGAAGACTAGTTTCTCCAGGTTGTTGCTATTAAATTGAATTTACTTTGGACAAACCACTACAGGTTTATATTGCACAGAACGGGATGCATATAGATAATTTTCAGTCCCATTATAAAGTTAAATTAAATTGTCTGGGTACACAGGAAGGCAAATTCACTCTTTGTATATTGCCACTGAAGTCACTGAGATGGATTAATTTGACTTAGGGCCTGCAAAATCTGAAGTAGCAGCTCTGCTACAACGTGCCCTGTGAATCCAAACATAATTTACCTGCCAGAAAGTCCAGGCTGTCTTCGCTATAGCCCGTTAAAGAAGATGGATATCTCCCACCATCTGTCTTCTTCTAGCATGCATCCTGTGGTCTGCGGGTACACAGAGGGCTTTACCTACCATTGCATGAACTGATGTTACCTTGCATGGAAGCTTAGTATGACAAACTGTTGGCTAGCAGCTGCTGACTAGGCTACGACAACACTGTAAAATTTATAGACATTGAAAATGATGACTTGAAATACATCTATTTCAATCAGAGTTGAATTCCTGCCTAAATGAAGTATGTAAACCAATAAACCTAAAAATAAATGGGTAAGCTTAATAATTTATTTTTCAAAAGAAATCTTAGGATAAGTTTAGCAGAAACAGTTTACTGGAGAGGCATGTATATGTCAACTTTGCAGTAACCAAGACTGCTTTGAAATTTTTCAAGCATTCTGTTTGATAAAGTAAGGGAAGAGCTGGGATTATTCTTTCCAGAGCTACTGCAGTACAGTGACTGCAGCCCTGTGGCTCAGGAACTGTTCTCTGTATAAAATAAACCGAAAGAAATATATGTATTTGAAGTAATTTCAAGCAAGCCTGACAAGAAGAGCATTTGTTAAAAATAATTCTAATTCTTTCAAATTATGGATAATTGCCTTCTCTCCTATCGAGCTCCGGGGGGAAACTCATGAGGACTGTGACATGCCATCATCCTATGAGATACTGTTGGGGCAGAGAGGTGGGGATACCTCACTGGGATCATCAACACGCAGCCTATCCCCAACACAATCTCCTTCAGATTAAGTTTTGGCTGATGACTAGAAAATTTACCTGCATGAAATAAAAGCATCTTGGTGCTTGCTTAATGCAACGATTCAATAATTTGAGGTTGAGCGATCAGCTACTAGATCAACCACAACTGATGGATTTTATAGTGTAAAGCCAAGTGTAATGGGGATTAATTTGTAAAAGAGACAAAAATAATACAGGTGTCTGAGTCTTACTAAAGTACATTGTTTGAAGCTGTGAAACCATCAGGACAGAAGAGCACTCAGCATATTTTCATGTGCCACTTCTTGTTAGGTCACTACTCCCACGCAGACTTCATTGGTGACCCAATAAGGAATTCCCATTTCTCAGGATACTGAGCTACAAATAGATTGGGCCAAGGCTGCGCCTCTGCTCTAAGCCAAGATTTACCTCTGAAGCAGCATTCAGGCAATAGAAGTCTGTTGAGTGGAGGCCCTGAGGCAGAAGGTGCTGGTGGTCTGTGCTTGCTTTCACACAGACGTTCAGAACTGGGGTTTTGTGACAGTGGATTGCACTTACCTGAGCAGTGGAGAGAAAAGTATTTTGAAAGCATGTTTTGCTGGCATATTTTAGACATCTAAAATTGTCTAAATTTTTCTATGTCTTTTCAGAGACTAGAAGAGGAGCCTAGATGGCTCACTGAGTTATCTGTGTTGTGGATATCTAAAACAGAAGAGACAAAATCTCCAGACGCATGGAACACGCATGGGTGGTTACAGGCTGTGGTGGGTTGACCCTGGCTGAATGCCAGGTGCCCACCAAAGCTGCTGTATCACTCCCCTCCTCAGCTGGACAGGGGAGAGAAAATATAACAAAAGGCTCGTGGGTCAAGATAAGGATAGGGAGAGATCATTCACTGATTACTGTCACGGGCAAAACAGACTCAACTTGGGGAAATCAGTTTAATTTATTGCCAATCAATCAAATCAGAGTAAGGTAATGAGAAACAAAACCTAAATCTTAAAACACCTTTCCCCCACCCCTCCCTTCTTCTTGGGCTTAACTTCACTCTACCTCCTCCCTCGAGTGGCTCAGAGGGACGGGGAATGGGGGTTGCGGTCAGTTCATCACACGCTGTCTCTGCCGCTCCTTCCTCTTCAGGGGGAGGACTCCTCACACTCTTCCCGTGCTCCAGCGTGGGGTCCCTCCCACGGCAGATAGTCCTCCACCAACTTCTCCAGCATGAGTCCTTCCCATGGGCTGCAGTTCTTCGTGAACTGCTCCAGCGTGGGTCCCTTCCATGGGGTGCAGTCCTTCAGGAATAGACTGCTCCAGCGTGGGTCCCCCATGGGGCCACAGGTCCTGCCAGGAGCCTGCTCCAACACAGGCTTCCCACGGGGTCACAGCCTCCTTCAGGCATCCACCTGCTCTGGTGTGGGGTCCTCCAGGGGCTGCAGGTGGATATCTGCTCCATCGTGGACCTCCATGGGCTGCAGGGGGACAGCCTGCCTCACCATGGTCTTCACCATGGGCTGCAGGGGAATCTCTGCTCCAGTGCAAGGAGCACCTCCTCCCCCTCCTTCTTCACTGAACTTGATGTCTGCAGGGTTCTTCCTCTCACATATTCTTACTCCTCTCTCCCGCTGCTTTTGCACGGCAGTTTTTTCCCCTTCTTAAAGATGTTATCACAGAGGTGCTACCACTGTCACTGATGGGCTTGGCCTTGGCCAGTGGAGGGTCCATCTTGGAGCCAGCTGGCATTGGCTCTATCGGATATAGGGGAAGCTTCCACCAGCTTCTCACAGAAGCCACCCCTGTACCCCCGCTGCTACCGAACCCTTGCCAGGCAAACCCAATACACAGGCAAACTTCAGACAGCAAAAGAACCCTAGGGTCTGTGGGAGTGATTTTCTCTTTGTTTCCTCCAACTCTGATACTGAGAAATCTTTCTTGGTCCAGCCAGGAGTTGGCTTTAACGCCCTTGATGTCAGTCAATGGCCTCTTGTAGGGTCGGAGAGAAGTCTCTGCTGAAGGGATGTGGCTGTATCAGGCAGCTTAGTTTCCTCAAATAAAGTGCAAAGTGTAAGGTCTGCTCTAGAAGGAAGAAACTCACTGTATTCTTAAATGATGCTGACGAAGTCGAGCATAAGGCCATTTCTAGGAGAAACATTTTCTTTTGAAAAACAGAACCACCATCTCAGGAGAAATCATACGTGCTCTAGCACAGCCACCCAAAGTAGTCTTGCATCTTTTACTACCAACATGATTTGATAGCAACCTGATATTGTACCTTATTTTCTGTTCACCAGAAAGATGTGTTCATGACGTGTGTTTTTTTAAACAACTTACTGTCAGTGATTTTTCTCCATTCAAAAGTATGTTACAAGCCAGCTGCAGAGCCTCAGTTTACCATGCGGAGATGGGGACTGAGTAACTGGGCTACAGACAGGACAGGCTGAGTGTCTTAACTGGAATTTTTAGAACTGCAGTTCTCAAGAACAATCCCATAGCAATGCCTTTTGCTGTGAAGACATTAAACTCATGAAATCCTGTGTTTTTTCTCTATTGAAGTGGATTACACCATTGGAGTTCTGGTATAGTTAATCATAGAAATACTCCCTTTGAGAATAAATAGAAATTTTCTCTTTTATAAATTCTTCAAACTACTTATTTGAGCATGTATACCTCAGTTAGTATCATTCTCCCCTGGCATAAATGAAGAAGCTGAGGAACAGAGAGTTGAACTGGCTTGCCAAAGGTTGTGGGAAAATAAATTTATTTGTAGAAATCCATTCACTAGCTAAGGGTAAGTAGGTTTTGCCTGCAATCAAAAGGTTTTTGGACTGGTTGTCATTTTGTTTATGCTCCTTTTGACAGACTGTGCAAACCTACCAGAATATACTCCTTGTTGTTTATAAAGCACAATGAAATATCAAAGTGATATTAAAGTGTTCATACATAAAAGTGCATAAAAATATTGCTATTAATATTGATAATGATTTACCTGCTGAACTGTACTTCGCATACCATATGATCTGATCTTTTTCAATTCCTTTGATTGGAGGTCCATCGATTAAAGGAGCAAAGAGTAAATGTCAAGGAGCTGAATCACAGAATATTGGAAAGGTTAAAACAAAACCAGGTGCTACTAAAATACAGTTGCTGGGACACAGAGAGCACTGAAAGATGATACCTTGTGATTCCTAGTGCACTGTCACATTAAGGACAGTGACAAGAACAGAAAGAGGAACAGGAAACTTGGGTTTTGCAACAATGGAAACAAGAGAACAAATTAAATATTTTGAGCCACTCAAGGTCATATACACCAGGGAAGAGCAGCGTATCGTATGGGATTCCCTGGCTTTCTAAGTGCATGGAGTTTAAGGTACACTCCTCAGCCTCACCTAACTTCGCTTTTGATATGAGCTCCTTAAGCACAAGCATTTTTCCAAACACAAACTTTTTAATTTATGAGTTCTATTTTCCACAGGCCAAATTAAAATTTAAGCAGGAACACAAGCGCTTAGAAATATTATTCACACCAGGCATTTTCTAACAAATTAAAAAAAGCGTTAAATATTTACATGAAAAATGAGCAATTTTCAATATAAGGACGATTTCTACTGTTCTGCAAATGAGTACAGTTGCACATTATGTGGTCTATAATGTATTAATTATAATGTTCAGCTACAAATTTCAAGCTTGAGGGAAATCTCTAGGAGGCAAATGCAAGATTTCATTGGACTAAACTGCATTTTGGGACATTGCAGCATGAGAACGTGTTCTTAGTAAATTACATGATACAGCTGCTATAGCTGAAGTACTGCCAAGATCAACCCGTATACTGTGAACTTTAAAGACATAATATTGAAAATATATGCTCACCACAATGTACTCAGACATGGGATAATAACTTCTCTTTATCATAAAGCTCCTGGTTTATCAAGAAGAATTTAGTTGCCATGTGTACAGTAAGTTAGTGTTTTTCTCACATCTGGGGTAGATGCAGATTTGCGTATTTTCATTTATGCCTACCCACTGTTACGCTAATGAAGAAGGAAAAAATGTAATATTGCTGCAGAGGAAAGAAGAACCATACTCATCCATCAGCCCTGGGGGATGGGCTGCATTCTTCTGGAGGCAGGTTAGACCCTGCCCCTCTCAATGACTGGCCTCATTGGTTCCAGCACTTCCAAGCAGCTGAGCATTTGTGATGGTTCATGGCTCTGCAGCGTACTGCACTGCTCATTTCTGCCAAGCTGGGACTTCTCACACTTCATTATAAACATTGCTAACAGTTACCGTGGCTTCTTTAGAGTAACTGGAGAGAAATGGTCACTCATACTATATGACTCACCTGGGATACTTGTCTACCTTAAGATCAAACGAAATCATGCCTTTGACCATTTCTATCCACTGAATATAAAGAAAGTCTAGATGAGCTCAGCTGCAGAAGTCTTCATGGCTGGCATCTAAAATCATGAACCTCTAGATCCCACTTCTAAAACCAGTAGGATTCATTGGCTTGGCCTGGCAGTGCTCTAAAATAGGGTGAAATACAGCAGATTTTAATCTGGAATATATGAATCTATATGTGAAACCCTGTAGCTCTTACTCAGGACCTGTTACTGTAAATCTTGAGTACCTTAAGCTTGCATTGCAGTATTGCTCTCTAATATCTGCAGTCCTCCATGATGTATAAGGCTCCTTCCCAATAGTTAGGCATGATTCAATTTCATCCAGAATAGTGGGAGAAACCCTTGGGCAAAGATTTGTTGGTCTGGGGATTTTCTTACTGCATTTTCTTCTGTTCAGAATTTCTTAAGCCCTCCTGTATCTTCTAGTGAAATATGTTTGCATGAACAGAAAGGAGAATGTCTAAGAGATGGCAGATTCTACTCACCATGTCTTATAATTCAAGCTTAAGAAATATTCAGGGGGAAAAAAAAAAATAAAGGCAATACTTCTTCATAGTAGGTTTGGTTTAGATGTAGAAGCTGCTGCTGCAGAAACTGTGAATTGCTGAGCTCAAAAAATTAACAAGATTTAAAGAAACAATTAAGTAGACAGCAAGACTATCTTGTTATCCTAATAATGCACAAAAAATTCTGGAAACACTTTCTCATCAAAGTTGTGTCAATCTTGTCTTATTAGAAACCAGAACTATGTAAGATGCAAATTATCTGTTACCTACTACAGACGTTCTGAAACATCTAACATCAGCCACAGTTAGTCACGGCAGACAAAATACTTGACCTTGAGTCTAATCAAGTATGAAAAGACCTTTGTTCCTTCTGTGAAACTTTTTTTTGTCCTAGTGTTGCCCATATTTGTCTTGCTGCTGTCTTCCAAGCAAAAGCAACCAAAGGTTCCCAGTGAAGGACCAACGTGTTCATACAATGCATCACAAAGGTATTTTGAGTCTGGTACATTTAATTTTTTTATCAGAATAATATATTTGGTATTGTGCTCATTTTAAATACTACATTGCTTGTCACACTACATTTGGCAATAGACCTCTTCAAATATATTTAACAAATTGTTCCATTAGTAATAACTACATATAAAATATCTTCATTGAATTAAAAAAAATCCGTATGTATTTTCTTCATGAAATACAATATATACATTACGATCTTAAAGTTTTAAGGTATGTCAAAATTTGGGCTTAAACAAATTCACAGTGTCCATTTTACCTCTGTAATAAACATCTTCACTTTAAAAGTGCCTGGATCATAAACTGTGTTTATGTATTTCCTTACATTGGGTTGATGGAGATCAAAGGTTTTACCATTATCTAGCACTAGACCACAGATCTAAATCATACATTACAATGACCAAAAATAAAGACTTTTGATTACTGAAAGCAAACTTTGACTGGCCTTGTTACCTCAAGTTCTGACCAACAGGTTTTCCAAAGAGCTTGTCAAAGGTGGAAGATCTGCTTTGAGCAGTATGGCCTCTAACATGGTTATTCAATGGAGCTGTAGTAAGTGCTCACTGCTTCAGAAAACCAGGCCCAAAATACTCAAGTGGGAACTCAAAATCAGTGGCCAGTCCTGGCCAAGGGAGATGGGAGGAACCATCCAGGAGCCAAAAGGCAGTGAAGTAAGCGTCACGCTGCCTTCCAGCCTAAGATCACCCCTAATGCCTTCGTTTTTCACACAATGGCTGACACAGAAACCAGAGCGTTTCTGCCAAAGACCAGCGAGTTGGGTCATCTCAGAGTCCGCAGTACCCCCCGTTGATTACCACAGGAAATACTGCAGGTTATGAGGTAATGCTTTTTCATGATCAAAGGTGAGTTCTGAAATTGGCTATCCTGTAGCTCATAGCTTTTTCAGGCCAGCACACTGTGGCTTTTAATACAAATTGCTCTACTACCTTTGAAAATCTCACTTTCCTTCTCCTCCCTCAGAGGAAGAAGCCTTAAAAGCTTCTAAACCCTGAGTTCTTTATGCCTGAGGCCCACAGGACACGGACTGTCCCACAACGCTCCATTTGCGGCTAGACTAATGGGCCAAGCAGAAGGCTGGGCAGTTCCCCCAAACCATGACAAACACCCTCAGGCTTCCATTGCTGTCCAGGCAGGACACAGCCCCTCACCTCCACCTGTCTCCATGTGATTTCAAAACCCATTCTAATACACTCTTTTTTTCCCTGAAAATACACAGTGATTGCACCAACAATTTTTTTAAAAAAGGACTATCAGTAAATTCAGCTAGAAACTAATCTAAACCCATTAAAAAGTAACCTCCAGCCTAAAAGGGAGAGGTGGAAACATTCTGATACATTCCACAATAAATAAGTTTCACAAAGCTAATTTAAAAGCAATTACTGACAAGCCATTTTCAGCCTTTTTTCCTGAACATACAAGGCTTTTACAGGTGCATTATACATCTTGATGTTCCTGTTACAATTTTTCACAGCCCTTTCACTAATTTCAACCAAGCTTAAAGAGGAGCAGAGATCCCCAATGTAATATATGCTTCTAACAGTCCCAGAATTGGTGATTGTCAGAAGAGAGAAACCCAAATTACTGTATTAACTGAGGGAAAAATTAGATGGAATTTAGCCTGTATCTGGAGAGACAGAAACCAGCTGACTGTCCTGCATGGACGGATTAGCAGGCCAGTCACACAACTACCAGCCAGACATGGTAAGGGCTACCTCTTCTCCAGTTTAACAAAAGGAGACAGAGAAGAAGTACTGCAGTGGGCAGGGTGGAAGTGTTGGAGTCTTCTGCTGATGACATGGAGTGAAAATTCTTCATTGAAGGAGTCCTAGGGAATACAGCACAAGAGCTGAGCTTTCTCCAATGGAAAAAAGGACAAGGGATGCAAATCCATAGAAGATGAGATTTCATGAATTTTTGGAACAACATGGTTTTGTTTGCTAAGGATAGATCTGAACAAAATTCAATGATTTAAAACAACTGTTGTGAAACATGGTCCCCAATGTATGACGTTCCCAGAATTCAGAGAGATGGTTTGCACCTAACATTTTAGTATCTTCCATCTTAAATAAACATGTTACCAGCTTTACATTCAAACCCCTACCCTGTAGTTTGCGTGTTTTAGTTGAAGACATAAAAGCTGGAGAACTTAGGAATTCTGGAACAGATTAGAACTTCAAGGATTAATTATTTTGGATTAAAGAAGTTTTCTTCAGGCTTCAGCAATAGCTTTTGAATAAACTTGGTGAAAAATATTTCTTTCTTAATGCACTAACTCCCATTGGAACCTAGGGATCTTTCAGGATAGTCCAGTGGTGACAGGGATAAGTACGGAAAAGTATAACACAGTGCTCTGAGTATTCTGATATCTACCTCTTCAAGGAAATGTTGAAATAAATTACTTTAATATCCTGCACATTTTTAAAAAGGTTGTTAGCTTTTTTTTTTTTGCTAGTTAGGAATGCTTGAAAAATTAAATAGCTTTTGATATAAATATGTAAAAGCCTGCAATTTTCCTCTTTCCATCACTAAAATATATGTAAGAATGTCTACAAAAGGAAATTTGCAAAAATAACCAGTTAATGTAGGAAAAGTTTAGATTTATGCTTTTCATCTTTCATGACTGGGCTTATCAAGATTCCACTGGAATACTAAAAGAGGTAAATTGAATATTAAAATGATCCCAAATTAACTCTTCCTTAGTGGGTAAAGAATAAATAAGTATCTTTACTCAAGTGGTATCTCCTCCCTATCTTAGACCCAGAGGATTTGCCACTGTGGCTTTTCAATAACGAATTGGAATAATTCAATTTCTGAATCTGTTGTAGAAATGCGAGCTAGACTTGAGAAAAACAGAAATATGGCTTTAAGTGAATTGTTAACGTTCTGTTGCATTTCTTGAACATTTAGGTTATCTCTTGCTTTCTTCTTCCTTAGAGTCAATTGACAGCTTTTCCCCAAGTTTCCTTATAAGTTCTGCCAAATCTTCAGAATTTTGAGATTTTTCCTCAAGGAGTTCATACCGGAGACTTGAGATGTCCTGTTTAATTTCCTTCAGTTCACCTGTAACAGATGTTAGAAGATCACACTATTAAGAAACAAAGGAAAAAACAGCATATCCAAACATCTCAGTTATCATGGGATTTCTCTGGATTTCTTTGTTGAAACAGAAAAAGCAGATGTTCTGCTGCCTATTGGTGAATGCTGGCTTACGGATAGGAATATGAAGATGCAGTTCAGGAATCAAACAAACCTGAAGGCAAAAGTGTGAGAGATCACACCAGTTCACAAAACTCAAATGATCCGTTAGATGGAAGCTGCTGTTCTGCTGCAAAAGAGATCACAGAATCATAGAATCATTTAGGTTGGAAAAGACCTTTAAGATCATCGAGTCCAATCGTAAACCTAACACTGCCATGTTCACCACTAAACCATATCCCTAAGCACCACATCTACCCGTCTTTTAAATACCTCCAGGGATGGGGACTCAACCACTTTCCTGGGAAGCCTGTTCCAGTGCCTGACTACTCTTTCAGTGAAGAAATTCTTCCTAAGATCCAATCCAAACCTCCCTTGGCACAACTTGAGGCCATTTCCTCTCGTCCTATCACTTGTTCCTTGGGAGAAGAGACCAACCCCCCACCTCGCTACAACCTCCTTTCAGGTAGTTACAGAGAGCAATAAGGTCTCCCCTCAGTCTTCTTTTGTCCAGGCTAAACAACCCCAGCTCCCTCAGTCGCTCCTCATAAGACTTGTGCTCTAGACCCTTCACCAGCTTCATTGCCCTTCTCTGGACACGCTCCAGCACCTCAATGTCCTTCTTGTAGTGAGGGGCCCAAAACTGAACACTGTATTTGTGGTGCAGCCTCACCAGTTCCGAGTACAGCGGGACGATCGCTTCCCTGGTCCTGCTGGCCACACTATTTCTGATAGAAGGCAGGATGCTATCGGCCTTCTTGGCCACCTGGCCACACTACCGGCTCATGTTCAGCCGGCTGTTGACCAACAGCCCCAGGTCATTTTCTGCAGATCATGCAGATCAGGGATGCTTGAGTCCTCCTGGCCAGCAACAAGGCCTCTCACTGTCCAAAAGAGAGCGGTCCTCTCCTTTTCGTGCTGCACTAAGTGTCTTTCCAGGATCAGAAGGGTGCAAACAGACGAGAACATTTCTGTGAAGTGCATTCGCTAGCTGTTTCCAGCTCATAAGTCACACCAAAAAAAGGTTGAAGCATGTGTATCTCCATATAAGAATCCCCAATAAGAACACATATCCACACAAGGGGGAATTCATATGGGAGTGCCCCCAATCAGCTGCTGCATTAAATGCAGCCTCACCATGGGAAATGCATGGGCATTACTAGAAGTAGCAACACTTTTCACAAGAAGTCGTCAGATCAGTGACAGTTTCTGATGGGAGAGCAGAGACAGAAAGCCACATCTCTTCCTTAACTTCAATTTCATGTTAATTTTACATCTTGAGTTTGTAAACATGTCAAGTGGAATAAGTATTTTGGAAATATTTTTTCAAGTGGCATATGTAACCACTTTAATTAGTTTGGTTTGATTCTCTGATTAGAGAGAAACATACAATTCATCAACATACCTTCATTGACTTCATCACTTTCCTTATCTATCTGAGCTTTCAGTACATATCTTTTAATGAGACGCTTCATTATTTTCTGCAGAGAAGAAAGAAAAAAAAAGTTTTCTTAGTTGGATGTTCTAGTATTGCTATGACATTTCAAAATACGAGCTCTGTTACCTTCTGTCGCATTCAGACATGTCAGTGTAGGACTTGCCAGGTTAACGGAATATAATGTAAAAATCTCTGCTTTCATCTACAGTAGACATTTAAACTTTATGATTCTGCACATATATGTACATGAAAGTTAGAAAACTAAACACATCTTAATGAATGTTATCATTCACGAAGCTTAGCCTACTACTGGAGTTTATGAAAATGATTAACAGTTGCAGCTTTGATCTCCATGTAGAAGAAACCATCTAGCCTTTATTGCTACCAGAAAATGATAATGACCCTGATTACCAGTGCTCATTGCTAAACCCTTTTGCCATCAGTTTATTTTAATCTATTTTATATAATATTTGATAAGTTATCTTTTCCCAGTGTGAGCCTTAGAGAAAACGGAAGCCACGATTCTAAGAGTCATTTAAGCATCTCAGCTGGGACTCATCTAACCAAATACAGACATTTTCTAATGTAAATATACATATCTCTGGCAGTCACCTTTAATTCCCTCTATGGATAGAAAAAGCAAACCTGAGAGCACGGTTCATCTCAGACAACTGAAACTGATCAAATAAATCACACCATTAGAATGACTACCCTCTCTGCTAGTAATAAGGGGAACCAAGGCCAGCAAATTTAGATGTAAATTTTACCTTTCCAGGATAAATGAATTTTGCCCCTGATTCTCCTATTACTTCAAATTACTTGAATAAGAACAAGGTATCTAATTACCTTTGAGGATCTATCTTTCTATCTTTGGGTTTAATATTTTCATATGATGTAATCCATGACAACACAATACTTTTTGTTTTTCACTATAGGATATAAAATAAACATAGGTTTATGTGTCTGCTTTTGTCTGCATGGTAATAGACCTCACCAGAGGTGGCTGTGAGATGCATCATGCCAGATTAAGTGGTTCCAGACCATCACTAGAGTCATGCTTGCAAGGTCAGCAGATGTACTGTTTATTCTAATAATATGAGAATGTTTCAAATACAAAGCCACACATCCTCACGTTTATGGGATAAATTTGTAATCTTAATATCTGTCACTGCATCATAATGAAATTGGCTGTGAAAAAGGGAGTTTTTGGAGACGACTTGTGCAGACACTGCATAATGTAAGCGTGGAGCAGAGCTAGCCTGCCCAAGGGGAAAATCTTTTTTCTGTCTTAGGGTTAAGAAAGGTACACTTGTTTTCTATACCCTTTTGCATTCAGATGGTCTTGTTCTATGGCCCAGGCAGCTCTTGCTTCTTCCTTTCCACCTACTTTGTAGTATTACAGGAAAGAAAGGAGCAGCCTCTGGACCAGAATACCTGAGCTTTATGTGGACTGTGCCGGGTCTCTTTATACTTAACTGCACAAGGGCTCATTGCAGTTGTTCAGGAGGCAAAGAATAAACAGATTGTACTGATAGCATAAAGGCTGAAAGATATTTGCAGTGCTTGAGGTATTAGAATATAGAGGTGTGGCACAATAAGCGGAGCTGCTTCAGCAGATGGAATGGGAAGGTTTGGGGTTTCTTTTTGGTTTTCTTAATTTGCGCTGTGCAGTTGAGGACTCGACCTGTTTCTAAAATTAAAAACATTTTTCAAGAGCTTTAAAATATTGCACTATAAGTGTAGCATTTAAGAAACAAAGAGAGAAAAACACCCTCAGATGGTGCTGCAAATACCTAAATCATTGCATTTATTTCTGATATATACAAGGTCTGTGGATTTATTCTTGATTCATGTTGTTTAACATAAATTCAGAACTGTCCTTATGGTGTCAGTCTGACAGTTCTACTAATTCTTGATTTTGTTTAAAAATAAACTGTTTTTTACCTGGTATTGCCTTGGAGGATTGTTTAAACTGTTTAAGTGGATTTCATCTGAGCTTCTTATACTTGATTGCTTCCTTTGACCAAGCTGAAATGGAAACATTATTTATAGTACAAAATAAATAGAAGAACAATATGGTTAAATTACCTCATGCACGTATTGTATGACAGAACATTAACTGTTAAGCTCCATTTGGGGAGTACTAAATTACTGTGGTAAAGTCCTCATACCTGTGCAGAATTTCATCACAAGAGCTGAAACAAACCCTTTCAGACTGTGATGTAGGAAAGTGAGAACTGGGAGGTTTTCTCCCTTTTCTCTGCCTCTCACCTGCTTCTAACACGCCCAAGGGACCGGAGCAGAGCAGCCACCTCCGGACCGGAGCAGAGCAGCCACCTCCCCACGGGCTCTCCCTTGCTCCTCAGGTGCACAGGAGGGGGATCCACGTCAGGAGGAAGGCAGCACTGGTCGGCACAGCTTTGTAGGCGATGGATGAGGGAGAGTCAGGGCAGGGTGCAGGAGAAGCCAAGGAAGGAGAGGTGGCAGCACTACCCCTTTTCTTTCTTTCATAGCACTTGCCTGTAACTGATGCAACCTCTGCTACCTCAAAACACATGAGGAGCTTGCTTCTCCCCTGCCTTGCACTAATGGCTGAAGGTAATCGGTTATACAGTTCATGCCAGGGACCACAAAATTATCAGTTGACATTTTTGAGTAGTATCTTCTTTACTACACATGCTGAAAGGAAAGGGCATCACTCCCCATGAAACACCGAGGATGCAATTTGCAGGCTTCATTACTGATTTACATCTTTGAGAAGGACTAAAGCATCACAAAACGGTGAACTGAGACTCAAGCTGAATGACTAGGCTGCAGTAAGAGTGAACAGCAACCGTCAAAATGAAACGAATGATATTACTTTAGACTGATAATGGGGCCAGTTCAATGAGAACTGAAGAAAAGATTACACTTAATGGTAAAATATATTAATATTATATATTAATTTGCAATTAACATAAAGTTTACACTGAATTTGGATTTTTTTTGTTCTTTAGAAAGATTCACAATATCTGTATACACATACTTTGGAAAAACATTATATATCTATTCAGACTAGGTTTATTTGACTAAGCAAAAATAATAAGAGAATATATATAGAAATATATAAATAGATATATAAATAATTAATATTTATCTCTAACATATTAACCTGAATTTGGACGGAAATTGAATTAAAGATGTATAAAAAGGGCTCATTATTGTTGCTTTATCTTGCTTGAATAAAGCTACCTTAAATGTTTTGAATATATATTAGAAAACAGAAGTTTATCTAAATGTTTTAACTTAAACTATGTATCGGATTTATAATAAAAAATAGTGGCTAGTGAGTTTACATGACTGTGTAATCACTATGTCTTGCAGGATTTTAGAACTAATAATACTCTCTTGGGCCTCACCTTTACTACTAGATTAAAAGAGAAAAACAATCTTCTTGCTTTTTCAGCTCCTGGTTTCCTAATGCACAATTTTTGGAAATAATGTAGTAGAATAAGAGGAAGAGTATGCTTCCTCTGCAGTGGCAGAGGAAAGTCGCCCTGGCCAAAGCTGCTCTAGGGAGTGAGCTTGGGCTCCAGCTGTGGGGCTGGTGTCTCAGCCCCTCTGGATCTCTGACTTTTTCTGCAGCTGTGATACCATTCATGATCCTGTTACTTATCAGTTTACATATAATCTACAAATGCATTTAATTTTATTATGTATTTTAAAATATTTATTATGTATTTTAAATGTAGTCTGTCATGCTGGTTACCAGTTTCAAATTTTTGTTACATTGGTTCACTTCAAAAGTTAATCCAATGCTTAACTAAAACTTGATTTTCACTTGAAATAGCAAAATTGGTAATATCTGGTGAAATGAGTTAAGTGAGACACTGGGCCCCTCACTTCAAGAAGGACATCGAGGTGCTGGAGCATGTCCAGAGAAGGGAAACTAGGTTGGTGAAGGGTCTAGAGAATAAGTCTTACGAGGAGCGGCTGAGGGAGCTGGGGTTGTTTAGTTTGGAGAAGAGGAGGCTGAGGGGAGACCTCATTGCTCTCTACAACTACCTGAAAGGAGGTTGTAGTGAGGTGGGGGCCAGTCTCTTCTCCCAAGTAACAAGCGACAGGATGAGAGGAAATGGCCTCAAGCTGCGCCAGGGTAAGTTTAGGTTAGATATTAGGAAAAACTTCTTCACTGAAAGAGTAGTCAGGCACTGGAACAGGCTGCCCAGGGAAGTGGTTGAGTCCCCATCCCTGGACGTATTTAAAAGACAGGTAGATGTGGTGCTTGGGGACATGGTTTAGTGGCGGACTTGGAGGTGGTAGGTTAATGGTTGGACCTGATGATCTTAAGGGTCTTTTCCAACCTTAACAATTCTATGATTCTACACTGTAACATCTTTATCTTAACTTTGACCCCTCAGCATGCTGCATTTTTTGAAGAGAATAACATACTTTTAATTAGCTACAGACTGCACCTTGAAAGTTGGCAAGTGAATTGGAAGTGTGTAACTTCATTATATCTGCCTATGTGTAACAGTAACAGGACAGAACATCTATTGCACATTGCTGAATGACCACTTGGTGGCAGAGATTGCCAAGATTTCACTATAACTTCATTTTTACACGAAATTTTTAAACTCTCTTTAAGCTTCACGCCTATGGCTTTTTCCTCTCCCAAAAATTACTACTAGAGTAAACTCAGCCTGTCACATTAACGACTGAACTAGAAATCATATTTTTAAGTTAATATCTATTGAACATCTGCACATGAGTAACTCGGGAAAAAAATGTAATTTAAATAAAACAATGATATAAACCCTAACAAAAATAACTCTTCTCCAGGAGTTGTTGTGTGAAAGAAATGCAGCATACATGGACCATTGCTCCTACAAAACACCTTCTTCTTTAAACTTGCTTCTCATTTCATTGTTCTCTAGTGTTACTTAAAATTCAATGCAATCAGAATAGTAATGTAATTACTGTAGCTGTTTTGTGCAGCACTTTGTTAACGTCTTAAATCCCAGTTTTCAGAAGCAGCTGACAACTTGGAATGCCAGTCAGTTGTACGTGCTTGGACCAGAAGGGAGGGTTCCCAGAAAATGACTCAGTTTGTACTTCTAGAACCAGAGGTTACTTGTGAAAACTTCAGAGGCACTGTTTTATACTAGGAAAGTAAAAGTTAACAGATTTTTTATTGTTTGAGTGAGGGTTTAAAGCTATTTCAATAATTAGTTGTTCCTTATTTCTATTCTGAAGGGCCACGTTTTAAGAAAAAGGCTTAAATAGGTCATCTGCCACTATTGGTTTTTAGCTCACGAAGATGAACAAGTTCTGTGACTCTTAAACCATAAACTTTCTTATTCACAAGGCAATTTTTCAATTTAGAATAAAACTCAAAGTAGGTTTCTTTAAAACTCTCCTTTTTCTTCATTTATTTCTCTGCTTTTTTGGTTTGAGTTTCTTGGTCACTTGATGTTTAGAACACCAATTCTAGCCTGAAACAGAAGAAATCTGTGGGTTTAAATCAACAGCCTGAAAGAAAACATCTTCACAGCCTTTATCGTTATATGTAGATATGTCTCAAGAAATTATTTCTGGCGTGCTCCGCTTTGAACACAGCTATGTAAATCACTCGATGTTTAGCATTGCTGGCATCTGGCTTTGTTTTCTGCCAACGGTAATCAGGGCAGAGCTGGCTCTAGGGGAAGAATTTCCCCCCTTCCCATCTTAATTCTTGTCTTTACACTCACCCTGCTGCTGCTGCCGCTTTTGCACTAAGAAGATGCAGACTTTGCAGGAGAAAGACCCACAGGCTGGGTCTGAATCATTAAACTCAAGCGTGTGTTAACATTTCTGGGTACTGCAATGTGATGTCTTCTGTCAGTAAACTTTTAGTGTCCTCCCAAGTAGGACTTGCACCAGAGCAACTGGCTCTCTCCCTCAGCACTGTTTGGCAACTGGAATGGTCTGGGGACAATAGCTTGCAGCAACTCTACTTTGGGAGGAAAACTACTTGAATAGGGGCAAGCCATTCCTGAACTGGCCTCAGTGCCCAGATAAGCTCCCTGTCACATTTAATTTACCGGCACAGACACAGCCACCGAGGCTTGGGTCTGGTCTTGCCAAATCTTTTCTTATCTTTGCACCAGCTCATTGTGTTTATAGTAGCTCCTTGCAGAAGTAGCTCCTCACTCAGCAGTCACAGCAGCACCAACCTGCTCAGCACAGGATGAGTCCAAAGTCAAACCCCAAAAAGCCTGAGAATGCCTTTGAGAAGATGCCATAAAACAACCTCAACAATAACAAATCATCAACAGTGGGTCAAAATGTGATGCGAAAACATTTTAGTTACTTTTTAGAAGTGTGAAGGATGGCAGCATCTGATAGATTCAGGTAAAGTCAGCTCCACAGCATGTGGCGGTCCAAAAGGTAAGTAAAAATGTAATCATCTGGCAATATCAGTCACCCTGCTGGAAAAGCTGAGGAATGAATAGATGCGACTCAGCTGTTTTATGTTTTTCAATGAAAAGCGCTTTTTTTTTAAATTGGTTTGCAGTTTTATAGCTTCATTGGCTGGGGAGTAAGCACATTTCATTTAGCATTAGTTATACTACAATCCGCAGTGAGTGGAAAGCATTAATATTTGAAGACTAAAAATTAATTCAGGCTTAGGAAAAAAATCTGATAAATGATGGTTGCATCCTTACAGGTCTCTTTCAGAGGCACTGCTGTAAAAATAGATACAACTGTTACTATCTAGAATTGGTAATTATTACACTTTGCACCTTTCTTGCCAGCTGAATTGCTAGGTTTGAATATAATTTTGGAAAGGAATGATAAAAATCCAGCTTCTCTCCTTTGGGTGTAAGAATGGGATTTTTAAGAGTACCTGTTTTATGGGAACATAAATTTCATTTTAAAAAGTCATTAAAAATAAGCTTCTAACCTACTTACATGCTTTTCAAAGTCACAAATTAAGTAAATTAGAAAAAAAATCCTTTGATCTGTTGTTTCTCACCATCACTCAATTTGAAGTTTATATACATCTCCTTAAAGTCATGATTTTTCAGTGATGACTTTATCACTCATGGAAGTTGTGAAATCAATTTGCATCAAGCGGTTTGATGAAAAGTTTTGCAAATGTTGGAGTCATTAAAAACCTAAGCAAATGCAGTATCACCTCCGTTGGGTCTTAAACACATTAGGATTAGATTTCCCAAATAAAATGAAGTGAGATCTGTGAAACGCTAGAAAAATTACCAGTAGTTAATAGTCTGAAGTTAATAACAATCTTGACTTTGGTGACAGTGTTTGTAATATCTGTGTTTGTTTTTATAAACTATTATGAACTTAACCAGAGGCGGAGGCTTGTCGGTGGCACAGTGTTTTTCCCTATA
This sequence comes from Theristicus caerulescens, assembly GCA_020745775.1. Classification (NCBI taxonomy): domain Eukaryota; kingdom Metazoa; phylum Chordata; class Aves; order Pelecaniformes; family Threskiornithidae; genus Theristicus; species Theristicus caerulescens. The sequence continues at coordinate 118,056,574 of CM036559.1, read as the reverse complement.
GCTCCATTTTTTCCTTCTAGGATTGCAACCAGCTTCTTTCTTTTCTCTTTTACCCTTCAGTTGACAACTGTGATGGAAAAGGTGCTTGTCACATTGATGACGGAGAGCTGACAGATGCATGTAAATTCTTTTCTGGCCCCTGGTCTAGTGACTAATGACTCTTGACTACAGACTCAAGAACTCCTAACCTTGAACAGGCCTCTGCTCAGACTACTGCCTATTTTAACAAAGATCCTGGCACATTAAAATTTCCATAAATGACACATTTGTTTCTGCCACCATGACAAACCTGTAATTTCTTTTTTGTGTGAATGCTACCATATGCTCACCTTTCTACTCACTACGTCTGATCAGTTTTCTTGCAAAGCTCTTCTTCCCTAACGTGTTACAGTAGTGCTAGTCTTTACACTTCCAGTACCAGCTAACACCATGCACTATGCCCCATGTTCTCCTAAAGCAATTAATTTGATTTATACCAAGACACTGCAAGAAAAACAGACTGACTATAAACTCTTCAAACAAGCCCTTGCGATATAGCAAGGAATCAACTCAAGTGCTTTTTACTATACTTGTCATGTAAATAAAACAGATAACAGAATGCTTTACAATAAAAGCAGGCTGCATTCTCCATGGAAGCAGAGACAGGCTACAAAGGGGGAATTCAGAAACTCTGCCCAGGCATGTGAGGGTGGTGGGAGGAAAGCCAAAGCTCACCTGAAGCTGACATTTGCAAGGCCAGTTAACACAATAGCAGTATAAGGCTGAACAAGGAAAATGTGGGCCTGTTGCTCAGTGGGGCAGGGGATTTAGTGACAGCAGACTCAGGTAAGGCTGAAGGATATGATGCCTTTTTCGCCTCAGCCTTTGCCAGCAGTCTCTCAGGCCTCTGTGCTTAGTGAAGGGATTTGAGGAGAAGGAGAGTGGCCAGCTGTGGAGGAGGGTCAAGTCAGGGGTTACTTGAGACAACCTGACCCAAGAAAGTCCATTGGACCCAATGGGCTGCATCCATGGGTGCTGAGAGAGCGGATGAAGTCCTTGCAAACATGCTATCATCTTTGAAAGATCATGGAGATTGGGAGAGGTCCCCAAAGGCTGGAGAAAGACAAATGTCAAACCTATCTTCAAAAAAGGTCAAAATGATGATCTGGGCAACCACAGGCCACTCTACCTCCTTTCGGTAACCGGAAAAATAATGGATTGAGTCCTCTTGGAGCATATTTCTGGGCACATGGGAGAGCAGATGGTGATTGGGAAAAGTAAGTGTGGACTTATGAAAAGTAAAACCTGTCTGACATCTGCATGGCCTTCTGAGATAAAATGACTGGATTTACAGATGAAGGGAGAGCTGGAGATGTCATCTACCTTGACTTTAGCACAGGTTTTAACACTGCATCCTAGAATATTCTTGTACCCACATTAGGATGTTACTGTCTGGATGGGTGGACAACTAGATGGGGAAAATCCTGGCTGGATGGTTGTGCTCAGAGGGTACTATAGGGGTCTTGTCCTGGGACTTGCCCTTTTAAACATCTTTATCAATGACCAGGTGTCAGAAGTGTTGGAGCACACTCCTGTCAAGTTTGCAGATAAAGCCAAATTTGGGGGGCGGGGGGGAAAGCTGATAGGCTTGAGGACAGGGATGCCATACAGGAGGACGGGGCTGGCAGGAACCCTGTGAACTTCAATACGGACAAACAGGAAGGAATAACTCTTTCAACAACACAGGCTAGGGACTGGCTGGCTGGGGAGCAGCTCTGCAGAAAAGGACCTGAGGGTCTTGGAGGGCAAGACAAGAAAGATGTTAAAAAAATGCAGCAAGTTCAGCAGTGGGTCACCAAGATGTTTGGGGCTGGCGCACTTGCCCTGTGAAGACACTGGGGAATCTAGGCTTGTTCAGCCTGAAGCACGGATGGCTTCAGGCATACCTAACAGGAGTCCCCAGTGCGTACAGGGAGGTCACTGAGGAGAAGGAGCTGGGCTCTTCACTGTGCTGCAGGACAGCAGGATGAGAGACAATGGACAAATTCAAACAAGAGGTAGAAGAAGCAACTGTTTCCCCATGATGGACAGTCAGGTGGTGGTACATGGTGCCCAGAGAGGTTGTGCAGTCTCCATCCTTGGAGGTTTTCAAGACCTGACTGGATGAAGCCCTGAGCAACCTGGCCTGACCTCAGAGTTGACCCTGCTGTGAGCAGGAGGCTGGACAAGAGACCTCTTGAAGTCCCTCCCGGCCTGAATTATTCTCTGATTCTGTAACAAGAAGCAGGAAGAACTGTAAATTTACAATGGTATTTTTGGACTTTACTGATTACAGATGTAGACAAATATTTATATTAAAAAACAAAGCAAGAATTTCAGCCTGTACGTAGTGACTGACTTCAGTATGGACTAAGTATGTTGGGAAATTAATCAGAAAAACAGGTCAACAAGAAAAATGAAGTTAAAATTGGTTTTATCTTTTAAAATTAGTAGGCAGTATACACACTATACAATTACCTTGTTCATCTCTGCATCTTCCTGAAAGCTTTTCTTTTGGCACATAAATGGTTTAGAAATCCATTTTTTGATTCTGAGTAGGAGATACAGCAAAGATTTTGGGCTTGGCACTAAGTTGAAGGGAACTGGAAGAGTTCTCCCTTCTTCAAAGTAAGAAAACCAAAGTTTAGCCCTTGCAAATTTCCATTCTACATCAGCATCATCCTGTAAAACAGAAACACGGCTGTTAATACACTGTTACCACCTTGACTATTAGAGATGCTCTAGCTAAACTTTATGTGTGTTTTGAATGTAATTGGCTGAAGTTAATCTCAAACAGATCAAGCACTTGTTTATAATCTGTGAAAACCAAATTTCAGTGAATGGAACTGTTCTTATTAATCCTTTTAAAGTAATGCAATTACAGAAGAACAAAGTGGATTTGATTTAAACATTGGTTACTCCAGAGTGAGTGTTAATAGTCTGCAATACAGGATCACAAAGACAGACCTCTTCGGTGCTCTTTGTAAACACACTGATGAGAATGAAAGCTATGACTTGAAAGCAAGCAATACTATGCCCAATTTAGAGCTTCATGGCTACACTCAAAGTCAACTGTTAGGGCTTGACTGAGTAGTCGCTTGCCTGGAACACTGTCATGCTCAGTAAATAAAATGGAAAAATCCTATGTTAACATAACAAAAATGTAAATCTCTCAATGAGACTACCAGCTCTGGTTTCTTATCTTATTGGTCTCTTCTGTAGTAATCAGTCTATTATCTTTTTTGTGAAGAAGACATAATAGCAGAATTTTAAATGAAAATTTTACTCTATTATTTTAAACATGAAGTTAAAAAAGATTACGTGATTCTTACGTAATTCCTTCCACTTGCTGCAATATAAGATTAAATCAGGTATGCTATCATCACCATGGTTTATGTTTAACATTGACGATAGCCAAAACACTCACTTTATTCCTCCCTGTAAAGTTCAAGAGGGTTTTCTGCAGAAAGAACTGACATCATGTTCAAGGACGTGACTCAATATTGCTGTAGCTGTTTTTAGAAGCTGTTTGTATCCAGTCACCATATTTTTTGATAATAGCCTGTTTTTTATTGCTCTGAACCTGATAGTTTGTTCTGTGGCCTCCTGAGTCAGAAGAATCTGAACCTCCCTAGAGAATGTGTGTTGCTCTTGCTCAAACTGGACAACACTACAGCCCCAAACCAGAGCCCAGAACCTGGGACCAGAGCGGCATCAAACAACCTGAGTCTGCTGCTTTGTGGCAAGGGCATCACCTGGGACAGGCTGGGATGGCTCCTGGAGATCTCCTTCCTCTTTTTCTAAACAATGATCATGATTTAGGCCTTTGTTTTCCATGGCATGCAAAAGTTCATGCTGATTTTCAGTAGCCCTGCTGATTACTTTGTCAAGTAAAGTTTTGTTCACTACAGAGGACTAGAGCAACAGTTGTTTAAATAAAAGAAGAAAACAGCATGTTATAGACTTGCTTGCAAGGTCAACGCATAGGAACGAGAATATCCTTGCAGCAAGAGGGACACTACTCAAATAATAACTACAAACGAGGCAAATGAAAGATTCACAAAGTCACACAATGTAGCCCATCCTCTTCAGGAACATAACACAGTTCAACAGCAGTTTCTTAGTCCAGCCTAGTTCTTACCATTGCAAGGACATGCAGCTGGGTAATTTCCAGGTATTTGATAATAAAAATGTACTGTGGAATTAATATTTTCTCCTAATATATTCCAAAAGCCTATGTGTTATTTTTCTTAAATAAGATGTCAACAAGAAAAACTTTTCAGGAGATTTAGACAATTAGCTATAACAGTAAATGTGGTGATATTTCATCATAAATGGAATTTTTACCTCAATTTCCTGGAATGAACTGTTGATCATTGCAATAAGCATGTTCAGTAAGACAATGACCATGGTAACATTATAGACTCCGTAAAGGACATAACCAATATTTTCAATAAACTTATGTTTATAATTGATGACAACTGATTTAACTTCCGAGAGTCCAAATATAGCCCAGAACAATGTCTTGAAACTTTCTTCAACACTAAAAGGAGAAATTGAACACAAGCATATGTTACTGAAGAAAAGATGTATATTCTTATTGTATAAATTGCCAGTTACCATTTTTACACAGTATATAAATTTTTCCATTATCATAATGCAGAACTCTACCATAGTGAAATTATGCAGAACAAGTAGACTATCTAATTTCATAGGTACAGGCTGTTTCATAATATAAGATTCCTAATATTTAGGACTGACAATAAAACCACCTGATTCAGTTTAGAAATTATATATACATCCTCAAAAAAATATTACAATAATTCACTTAACTACTTTAATCTACATGCTACATGCTTGCCTGTAATGTGAATATAAATAACAAAAATAATTAACCTGTAAATACTTCATTTTAATTGCACCATTAGTTCACTTAGTATGAATTATTTCACCATTAATATGACTAACATCCTGAAACTGTGAAGCATTTTTCAAAAAATGAGTCTCACAGACCATAAACCTCCAGTTGAGTTTTCACTATTCCACAGATCCAGGGTAAAGTTAATAAGCCATGGTGTGGGAATACTGTTTTTTTTCAGGTTAGTTCATTTAAATACATGTATTTCCTCTTAATCAGTTTATATACATATATGCATAAACATAAGTCCAAACCTCTGAGGTATCTTTTCCTATTTATCTCCACCTGTTTGAAGACATATTTTCTCTTGTTTTGATGAAGAGATCTCAGTTTCCCATATCCAAAACCGCAGTAGCATTGCAAAGCACATTTTGGATTTTATTGTGTTATTGTTAAGAAAAAAAAAGTTAAAAGAAGCTTGCAATTTTTAGGCATGAATTTACTTCTCTGCTTATCATATTTTATCAGTATTCCATCTGTGAGTTGTAGTTTTAGGTACTTTATCTATTGTGTGAACTCATAATAATAAAAAAGTAGTAACAAATCTTTCCCTCATGGCCAAGTTTGCTTCCTGGCTGAGTGTACTTCATAACAGCTATAGCTTGAGTATCATGACAGCCAGAAATTAAGTGGGCAAGGGCTGCAGAGCATGGAAAAGAATGAGTTTCCACTCAAGCAATTTATCTTAAAATCACAGCTAGAAATGAGACGCATGACAAATGTATACCAAAGAACTCCTGACAGACAGAGTAAAATTAGTAAAATTTCTGTTCTTATGGTGGGAGAAGAAAAAAAGAACAGCCAAGGAAATACAGAGTCAAAAAAAAAAAAAAAAGGAATACATTTTCTCCTCTCAAAATGGAATAGGTTGTTGCCATTGGAAACTATGGAGAGCCAGAGCTTAAAAAAGGGGTTAGATTTTTTTTTTTACTGGTAAGAATATAGAGAGTAGCCTGACTTAAATGACAAGCACTTTGTAATGTGTATCACACTGTAGTGATTAGCCTGCTTCAATTACAGATGACAGCGCAGTTGATGGAGGAACCAGCCTTGCTCCCACGTGCTGCAGGGAGCTGCGACGCTGCGCTCTGTGCCGGTGCTGACCGCCCTTGTAGGCAGGGTGCTGTCCTGCAGCCCAGGGTCTGACCCAGCCTATGCCCCGAAATCCCTGAACAACAGATTGCACTGACAGGTCATCTGACACATCTACAGTGCTGTGCAAAGGGTCTGAGGTACTTCTGGTTTTTAATAAGCCTCCCCAGACTAATGCAGCCCAGGAGGCTGTTGGGCTGCTTTGCCACGAGGGCCCATTGCTGGCTCGTGGTCAACTTGGTGTCCATCAGGACCCCCAGGTCCTTTTCTGCCAAGCTGCTTTCCGGCCGGTCAGCCCCAGCCTGTCCTGGTGCCTGGGATTATTGCTCCCCAGGGGCAGGACATGACATTTCCCTGTGTTGAACTTCACGAGGTCTCTGTCAGCCCATTTCTCCAGCCTGTCAGGGTCCTTCTGAGTGGCATCACAACCAGCTGGCCTATCAGTCACTCTCGTTCATCCATACAGGCCTCTTGACACCTTTGCTTGATTTCCTGCCCATTGAGATGGACTAATCTTGAGCACTGAAAAGGCAATTCTTGAAAATCAACCAGGGTCTCTTATCCCATGAGATTCTTCCCTGAACAGCCCAAAGTCTACTCTCCGAAGTCCAGGGTTGTGGTCCTGTTATTTGCCTTGTTCTTTCTTCTCAGGAACCCAAACTCCACCATCTCATGGTCAGCCAAGGCTGTTCCCAGCCTTCACATGCCCAACCAGTTCTTCCTTGTATGTAAAAGTCAGGTGTCACAAAGCTCCTCTCCACATCAGCTCCCCAATCACCTGTGTCTGGAATTTATTGTCAATGCCCTCCAGAAACCTCCTGGATTGCTTGTGCCCTGCTGTGTTGTCCCTCCAGCAGATATCAGGGTGGTTAAAAGACCCCATAAGGACCAGGGCCTGCAAATGTGAGGCTTCTTCCAGTTGTCTGAAGAAGGCCTCATCTACTTTGTCTTCCTCATCAGGCATTCTGTAGCAGACATCCACTACAACATCACCCATGTTGGTCTGCCCTCTAATCCTGACCTATAGCTCTTGCTGGCTCATCATCTATCCCTAGGCAGAGGTACAGGCGTTCCTGCTGCTCTCTCACGTAAAGGCCAACTACGTCTCACCTTCCCAGCTTGTCTTTCGTGATTTATCATAGTATTGTTGGGATCAAGAGCTCATCCTCTGATTTAAAGTATATCCTTTAAGCAGCAGAACAAGAGAGAAAATTACCACTTAATCCAAGATGAAGAAATTTTTAAGAGACACAAACCTTATAAAACAATTAGCAGACTTAAAACATACGATGCAAGCAAATGACTTTCCATAAAAATAGCCCACAATCATTACAGTTTAATCAGCTGTACTTACGTTGTGAATGCTTCGTTTTGTTTTGCCCCCAGATAGTAGGAATAGAGATTAAACATGCCTATCATGAAAGCCACAAACACCATGATAAATATCACCATGAACTTGAAGATGTCTTTCACAGTTCTGCCAAGTGATATCTGCAGTGGTCCGAAGCTTTCATTAGCTGGTAAGATGTAGGCTATTCTGGAGAAACTTAACACTACTGCAATTGCATACAGGCCTTCAGATATGATCTGAGGATCAGACGGATCCCAGTTTATTCTGGCTAGAAACAAAAGACGAGAATTTCGGTCAGTATTTCAAAGTCCGCCTTAGGCTGTTCACTGAAGTACTCTCTTTTGGTGAGTAACAATGAACCAGTCAGGGTAAACTGAAATTGAATGCAATGGTGCTATGCAAATTTGGAACAGATAAGATGCAGTCTTCATGTTTTTTTTTTTCCTTTGTTGTACATTGCATCATGAATTTTCAGCAACTTTCACTTGCAGAAAAATTCTAAGACTTTGTTGTCTAAAATTAAGGAGCAGTTACTTTCTACCCTTTCAAACTTAAAAAACACATAGAAAATCCACCTCCTCACTGAGAGCTGTGAATACTTGGGTATTAACCTGGGCTTCCGTGTGCCAAGAATGACTGCCCAAATAGTGCCAGTAGTGGTTGTCCACTACACCACAGTGCTCAGTGAATGTCATACATGAAGATGCTGCTAGAAATAAAAGTGAAAGAAAGGAAGATACCTTGTTAAGACTGAAACAGAAGTGGGATATTATTCCAACTACTATGCTAGGGCTGGGGAAGCATTTTACTTTTTTACTTATGTTTTACTTTCTTCTTTTTACACCTTCATCAGAAATGTAATTTTTGAATAGAAGAAACCATGAGTAGGCTTCAGCTTGAGATTAAGATGTCTACAGACATATCCAAATGGGAGGTATAGTCAGTGCAGCTTACTGAGCGCTTGGGGTTTGATTCAGACACCTGAATAAAGACATCCATCGCCATTTGAGATGCCCAGGGTATCCAGGGTTATTTGTACAGATCTGTGCGAGGTCTTTTTGAAGCGGCACCTTGGCAATTTAAATGGCAATAGTCACTTATGTTTGGCCAATTGAATGGAGCCAGGTAGCCCAAAAATCATTTCAAAGCTCCATTGACTGTACTGATTAGATCTCCATTGATTATAAAGGTGGGCTGTAAGATCACTGAAGTAACTTTTTGGGAGTTGAATCCTAACCTATTAGAGAATTTAAGTGAAATTCAGCTTATAGTGTCAGGTGATGAAAACTGAATAAATTAAATTAGAAATGTGATTTGTTTGGGCTATCCAAAATGAACTGTTTTGATGTGGGTATCTGGAATCATTAAATTCCATCAACAACTCCAAAACTCTGGAAACAATGTTTCTCTGTTTTTTTCTGTTTACTCCATCTTTTTACTCATAGTGAAATGGTAATGGTCCTTTCCTGACACACACACCAAACACGCATTTCCACCTTTTCTATCATTATTTCTATCATCTCTTCTGTTGAAGCTAATCCACTTGTGTGAATTACTTGAACATCCTTTGGATCACGAGTGAATGTGACACTGTTGTTTGATAGGGAACACATTCAACTGAAGAGGGGAACATTCGGGTTCAAACCTGTACTTAAAGCAGTTATTTATAGAAAAGTATCAGAAGGAGAAATCCAAAGCAATACCATTCAGGATACTTCCTAGCTGGAGATTAAGGCATTCTCCCATGAGGTGGGAGGCCTACATTCAATTCACTACTGTGCTTCAGGCAAAGAGGTTAATCTGGGATGGGTTTCCTACATCCCAGGAGAGTGTTGTCATCTGCGTTTATTCTACTGTAAATGCCAAAAAATGAAACAAATAATTTATACTGTAATGAAGGCAATCACTGGCATTTGGAAAAATACTAATGTGAGATGTTAACTAACATTTTAATAAAGTATCAGAAAACTATATTCTTCAAGGAACTTACTGCTATGCCAGTATTCATGTATCATGACAAAGTAATAAATGACTCTGGTTTTAGGCATAACAAGGCACAGTTAGCACACATTCATTGCCTTGTTAGCTGCTGTGTGCTTCATGTAGGTATGTGCATATTCTTTTGTTTATTGAGCTCCTCACTGTAAAGCCTACTACACACTATACTCAAATGAGAAAATTGTATGGCAAAGACTGCACATACTGACATAACCAGACATACCTATGTTAGCTTTACCTCAGATTTCATGGATAACTAAAATCAAAGATGGCAGATGTTTCAGTATGGGCTAGTAGCCAGAAGTCTTTTAGGTTTCCAGATGAGCTGTGTTATCACAGGAGGTTTGAGGTGGGAAGGGACCTCTGGAGGTCATCTGGTCCAACACCCCTCCTCAAGCAGGGCCACCTAGATCTGGTTGCCCAGGATCATGTCCAGATGGCATTTGAATATCTCCAAGGATGAAGACTCCACCACCTCACTGGGCAACCTGTTCCAGTGCTTGGTCACTCTCACAGTAAAAAACTGTTTCCTGATGTTCAGAGGGAACCTCCTGTGTTCAGTTTGTGCACATTGCCTCTGGTCCTGTCACTGGGCACCACTGAAGAGAGCCTGGCTCCGTTCTCTTTGCACCCTCTCCTCAGGCATTTATATAGATTGATTAGATCCCCCCTGAGCCTTCTCTTCTCCAGGCTGAACAGTCCCAGCTCTCTCAGCCTTTCCTTACAGAAGAGATGCTCCAGGCCCTTCATTATCTTTGTGGCCCTTCACAGGCCCTTCTCTCCAATATGTCCATGTCTCTCTCATATTGGGGAGCCCAGAGCTAGACACAGGATGCCACGTGTGGTCTCACCAGTGCTGAGGAGAGGGCAAAGATCACCTTCCTCGACGTGGTGGCAATGCTTCGCCTAGTGTAGCCAAGGATACCATTGGCCTTCTTTGCCACAAGGGACCTTTGCTGGCTCATGTTCAACCCAGCATTCACCCAGTTATGTTTGCTAGCCTATGATAAAAGCTGTGGCATTAAATATTCACTTTTAATATTATCCATGTTAGTATGACCATACATAGATGTTCTCCAAGCATAAATCAGTGTACATGAGGGTAGAAAGGCTCTACAGAGGGATCTGGACAGGCTGGATTGATGTGCCGAGGCCAACTGTATGACGTTCAACAAGGCTAAGTGCTGGATCCTGCACTATGGTCACAACAACCCCATGCAATGCTACAGGCTTGGGGAAGAGGGGCTGGAGAGCTGCCTGGCGAAAAAGGACCTGGGGCTGTTGGTCAACGGATGGCTGAAAATGAGCTGGCAGTGTCGCCAGGTGGCCAAGAAGGCCAATAGCACCCTGGCTTGCATCAGAAATAGTGTGGCCAGCAGGACCAGGGAAGTGATTGTCCCCCTGTACTCGGCACTGGTGAGGCTCCACCTCAAACACTGTGTTCAGTTTTGGGCCCCTCACTACAAGAAGGACATTGAGGTGCCGTAGTGTGTCCAAAGAAGGGCAACGAAGCTGGTGAAGGAGCTAAAGAACAAGTTTTATGAGGAGCGGCTGAAAGAACAGGCGTTGTTTAGTCTGAAGAAAAGGAGGCTCAGGGGAGACCTTATCGCTCTCTACAACTGCCTGAAAGGAGGTTGTAGCAAGGTGGGGGTTGGTCTCTTCTCCCAAGGAACAAGTGATAGGACGAGAGGAAACGGCCTCAAGTTGCACCAGGGGAGGTTTAGGTTGGATATTAGGAAAAAATTTCTTCACTGAAAGGGTAGTCAAGCATTGGAACAGGCTGCCCAAGGAAGTGGTTGAGTCTCCATCCCTGGAGTTATTTAAAAGAGGTGTAGATGTGATGCTGAGGGACATGGTTTAGTGGTGGACTTGGCAGTGCTAGGTTAACGGTTGGACTTGATGATGTTAAAAGATTTTTCCAACCTAAACAATTCTATGATTCTATACACTAAAAATGGCTCAACTGTTTAAATGTATAACAAAGTCACAACTCATGACTGATGTCAACGGAAACTGCCTTGCTAAATGATACAGTATTATATAGCACAAATGAGTTACAAGACTTGTGCTTGTCATACCCAGAAATGGTGAACATAAACAGTCCCTGTTTGCAAATTCTTCAAATGGTGTTACTGAAAACTGAATTAATATTTAACTAGCTGCTTTTATAACTTAGGTGAAATTTGTAACTTTCTAGTAAAATTTATAAGACTACAATTTAATGGGTTTCAGAATATATATATTAATTGCTCTGCTCTTTCTACAGCCTGGATAATGAAGAAATGCCACCTTATCAGAAATAGTATTTGAGGCATATAATAGAGATAGAAACCAATATAATTCAGTATCTAGAGAAAAATATTTAATAAAGGGAAGAGAGATGTAGTGGTGTTGAGAGTGAACACAAGTAAACAGAACTTAATCTTTTCTCATTTGGGCAAAATAGCTTCTAGTCATTTCTCATATATGCCAAACAAGTTTATTAACATTTTTATCTCTTACTGGTGGATTGAAAAATATTAAAATAATATAACAGAGTCACTGAGCAAAGAATATATAAAAGATACATTAGTTATGTTGGCAAAGCAGGTTTAAGAAGTTTCTGCATCTCATTGCTTAGTTCTGCCCCTGCATTACAGTACATTACATTCGCAGTTGTGCCAACACAAGTGTTTGCAGGATAGCATTGTGTAACTGAACAGATGAAATGACCTGGATTAAAATAACCTTGAACAGAGGTGGAGTGACAGTGGGGTTATTTTGATCTTAGATCATTTCAGTGCCTGATGTCTAGAACAGTCCCCAATGAGATGTATGAGCATAGCCAAGGGAACTGTGATCAAATAGCAGGGATGAGAAAGAGAAGGGGTGGGAATTTCTTTAGCAGTACATTGTGGAACTAAAGCACTGGAGACTTATTAACAGCAAATCAATTCATCTTGGCCCAAGAAGTAAGTCTTAATCATGTGCAATCAACTCACCCAAGGTGTAGTATTTTATGTTGGGCTCCAGTGTTGGACTTGTCAGATCTTTCATATTTGCATCAACGAAGTTCTGGGCTCTGGACGCGTGCCAAAATGCCATAAACCTTGCTATAAATGATGCTGCAAAAATTGCTAACATACCAAAATCAAGCATATTCCATAACTCAAAAAGGTATTCCTTTGGACCTTGAGACCATATTTCTTTACATTCAGACCATATCATGCCTGTATAAGACAGAACAGAGAAAACAGTGTGTTCTTTTATCTTCATGATTGTTTTATTTTATATTTTATTATGTACAGGATATGCTCTTGGTTGCAGTCAAACTCAACACCATTTTGGTCAGTGGGAGTTTGAACACAAACTGAAATCCTTGAACCTGCCAATTCATATACTTCTTTCTCATGTGAGTAATAATAATCTTTCATACTGCTTTTTCCTGTACAACTACAAAATCTTTCAAAGAGAAGAATTGGATGTCAATATTATCATCTGTTACACAGAAAGAGACTGAAAGAGCAGAAATGCTCTGGCATGATCATATAGTGGTAGAACTAACAGCAGAACTCACATTTTCTTATTTGCAGAGTACCCTGGGTACAGTTTATTTTACTGAAATTGCAAATATATGTGACAAATGAGCATGAAAGTAAGAATCAGACCTAATGCTTCTTCAATAGAGCAAAGGTATCTGTTTGATTCCTAATTATTCCCCCTTAATAATTAAATATAGGAGTATAATATTGGTTTATGGCATCCTTTTTATTGAGCAAATCCTTGTCCTTTTCAAGATAAAATTTATTTAATCATTAAATACATTTCTAGGATTCTAAAGAGAGTTAATAGAAAACTGAACTGGAATACTGTCACTATTTTTTGCACTTATTGAATTGTCTGAAGGAACTTTTCATCATTTTAAGATAAGGACAATTATAATGTTAATTACAGTAATTAAATTCAAGGCTACATCTGTATGCACTAAATTAATTTTTCATAAACCATCTTATGCATGACACTGAAATAAATACAAATAGATTAAATTAGCAAACTAGAACTTTAAATTGGAAAATTATTATTTACTCCTTTATTATCAGATGAAAACACTGATATTTATAGAATATTTGGAAACCTAAATGCCATATTATTCCCATAATACACAATTATATTAATTTATATACAGCTGTATGAGGAAATAAATAAAGATTGTCAATGTCTTTTAGAGCTATAAGAATCAGTTGGTGTACAAATGGCTCCAATTTCAATCACAGAGAGCTCATAAAAGCAAAATATTTTAAATGCATAAGCTCTTGAATGGAAACAGATTTTACTTAGCTTGAATTTAACTCTCCCATATTACTGTCTTAACAACCAGAACCCAGATCTTTAAAATATGTCAGCATCTAAACCCCATTGGAATAAATGATATTAGACTTGCAAATAAGAATCAGACAGCTAAAATATTTTTGAGGGTCTATGCTCAAGTTCTTACGCTGTTCGGTACTTCATCACCGAATTGAATGGGTCGGCTCAGAGTACTATTCCTAGTATTCATTTCTTCCCTATGTTGGGATGGAAAAATCTACTGCTGAATGTTCAGGGGTCTATATTCTGCTTCTCTTTTGTTAATAATACATTCATCTGTACACTATTAATTCTGCAGGCATAATTGCAAAATAAGAGAATCTTAGCAGAAAGACACAACTGGACACAAAAAAACTTGGCCCATGATGAGGAAATCCTTCCCCTTGGGAGCTGACACAGCCTGACTCAAAAAAAATCCAGAAAACTGGTAGACACTTTCCCTTGATATTAATAAAACTGAATTCATTGATATTCAGATGATGTAGATTTCACCTAAGTCCTTAACCTGAGTGTTTTTGATTAACTAGGCACATGTCAACCCTGCCGACATCCAATGAGAAACATGAGGCCAATGTGGGAATGCAGCCCGTTGAATAAACTCCCTTTGTTGCAATTTTTACACGTAACATTAATAGCAAAGGATTAAATTGGGTCCAGCGTCACTGAAATCATAGCAAGAATTAATCTTTACCTATTACCCAAGAAATAATGAGCATCTCCATCCATGAGAAACAGGATGTTTTCATCCTAAATAGCTGTTTTACATTGCCTGTTGTTTCATTAGGTCGGAGTTTGGTGCCATCAAATCTGTCAGCTGCATTCATGACAAGTAGACCAAGAAAAATGGTGAAAGAGGCTGCATGGGCTACAAACTTCATAAATGGTCCACGCATTATCCTCCCCAGCTGCAACAGAGGTTATGAAACACAAGGATATTGCATTGCCTTCTTCCAAAATAAAAATGTATAAAAAGAACAGTAACACAGAGAAATATGTATTTCAATAACACACAGGAACAAATATTTGGAAAAAGTTGTATACTATGATGCCATGCTGACAGTCACCTTTAAAAGTTTCTACTTATTTACTATTTTCAGAGGGATAATCTATCAGTTTCACCATATATGTATTTTTAACTCAGTGTTTTGAAATAATTCTGTAATTATTTTGGGGCATCTGTGTCTATTATAAGTAATCAAGAAAAAAATTTATTACAGTTGTTGAATTTCTTATATGCTAGTCATCTTTATGAGGCAACAAAGAAAATGAGATTTTGACACTTACTAAAAGCATTAAATTATCACCAGGAGTAAATTATGACTAAATAATTCTGTTTCTTGACTGACGTGATACTCAGTTTAGCACAGTTATTGTGCAGTTTTCCCAATTTATTTTCTTTTCAAAAAAAAGTCATGAGGCCTCAAAAGGTTATGTTTATAGATCTGTAGTGTCTTAATTTCCTTCCTGACTCCTTTAATGGAAAAGTCCTCAACTTTGTCATGACTAAGGACAACTTTAAAATGGTTTAGTGCAACACTTGGAAAACCTAAAAGTTCCATACAAACTCACACAAGGCTGAACTTTTAGCAATTATTTACTTTCTTTTTGAGTGCCTGTATTAATAGTAAAAGTCTTAGATTGTTCACTTAGTTGGCAGCTGCAGAAAAATACTTTTTTATTTTAGACAAAGACAGTATCTGTATCTGACAAAAATTCCTTGGAAAAAACTGAAAGCAAGGGTCACGGATCTTAGCTGAAACATATTAACAATCTGTGGTCTGGAAAAGGGAGGAGAAGGCAGAAAGATAAGTTATTGGTATTTGTATTTTTGCTACACTTGTTTCAATATCAAAGTCAGAATTTGCTGTCCTTACAGTCAGCTTTTACAGAAACACAGAATAAGAGGATGCAGCCAAGGATGCGATGGTAAGGTCTCAAATACAGATAGCATTAAGAAAACTAGACAAATGAAAAAAGAAGATACTGTTAAAGGAACACTGTCAAGGTTAGCAGGCACAAAATTTGATCTTCTTTCTCTTTTATATTATTTTGCAAACCCATGCCATTCATTATGTTTCTCACTCAATAAAATTAATTTATCTTTTATTAAATAAAATATTCTGTCAGCCTCATGAGATGAACTTCAACAACCAATTATTTTCTGTGAACTACAAAGAGAACAGGTAAATATCATGGGGAAAGATTTTATTTCAAGCCAGGAAGGAACAGTCATAAACAACACACAATAAAGCAGAGCTGGAAAATTATAAAGTACCTTGACAGTGTCCTTTTAAATGCATTATTCTTGTGTTCACAAACGAAGATGGGTTAGGAGACAGAAGCCAGAAAGAGACATAGCCAGAAAAGAAGAAAAAATACTTAAGGAGGTAATGTTAATATATCCCTTGATCAAAAAATATAAAATTTAAAAGACTGAACTCCTAGTGTTCCCTTTCCCACCCCTTCAAAAGAGACAGAAAAGTATTTTTTACATATATATAGTAAAACCTCTCTGGAAGCAGGACTGACTATGGTTGAATTGATTAAACAAATGCTGGAAGTTGTTATGACATCGCCATATAACAGTGGTCCAATAAAATCTTGAAATGACACTTCTAAAATTCCAAATCTCTTTATGGAGAAGATATAGGTCAGAAAATATGGATCAGGGAAAGAAAGAGCAACATGTAAAGACAAGGCAAGTTTGGACTTTTCTATAAGCTAGAGTCCCTCCTTAATACACTTCCACTGTGCATTGTGACATAATAAATTCCTTCCCATTGCACAGATCAAGGACATGATCTTCTAAATGCTCTGAATCTCCTCCTATAATTTAAGTGGGTTTGGGTTTTGTTTTAGTTTTTTTTTCTGGTTTCTGTGCTATGGTCTTTGGTTTGCTATAGAGTTTTGGAGAGTGTTTTATAGGTTGGTTTGGGTTAGGACAAGATATACAATAGTTATACTGTGGATACTTTGACGTGTATTTGTCTGTATGTAGGGTGACCTGAAATCGCTGGGGACTGAAGTCAGTGATTCACATTATTCCACCTTTGTGACTCTGCAGAAACAATCAGTATTGTAACATTGTGGAGTACGGCATTGATAAAGAAATGACAAAATAGGACTCCAGGTAGCACATCTATCACAAAGGAGAAAAGGCCTGATAACAAAAAAAATACAATGCATATGCTTCTTTAGGAAGGACAATTTCCTAGCTCCTCATATACTGGACATAATGTTCAATTTCTTTGCCTTTACCACAGTGCAAAAGAGGAATGTGTATAACCTCAGAACATGCTTCTAGAAAGCATGTAGGGACTTATCAAGTTACTTCTTTAGAAATGCCAATCCCAGGTGCCTGGGAACAGTGAAAGACGACTCAGTTTCAAATTCAGATCCCTCATCCTGGCCAGGGGCTGACTGAATTACTTATGAATTCATAAAGCTAAAAATCTAAATTCTATTAATGATTAGAGCTGAACAGCACAGACATTAGAGATTCTTGGACACAACTGAAAAAGGTTTTTACTCTTTCAAAATGTCATGTAATAAAATAGTATTCTAGAATTTTTGAGTTAATTATGTCAGTAGTTAGACTGAATTACCAATTAGAAATGCAGAGCAAACAGTTCACAAAACTTTGAAGCGCCTCCATGCGGATTGCTGGCTGAAACTCAAATAAGAGGCAATCTTAATTCCTTCTGGCATCTGACACTAGTGAATTCCTGCCAAATCAACAGGACTTTGTCCACATATTTCTACGAAATTTCTTCCAGATCAGAAACTCTCAATTCAGTATCTGTGGTCCAAGCTCTAATTTTTTCCTAAAGAGGAAACTGGTCAGCTATACAGGTAACTGGCTGAGATGTTGAAATGTCGTAAAGACATTTTTGCGTTTCCCAGAGCCATGGCACGAGAACATAAAGAAATGTGTCTGAATAACTCCACTGCAAGCTGTTATTTTCACCACAAATACCGTATTTTCTCTCTTGTGTCACTGTGCCCTATAGGGCCAAACCTGGAAAAAGAATGGGTACTTTATCTTGGTAGGAGGAGAAGAGATTTATAAAATTCCATCAATTCATACATGGAATGGACTCTGTTGATACAGATCATGTTCTGTATTAAGAGCCATCCTATCCTGAAATTAAACAGTGAACATTTTTGTCTTCAAAAAAACAGAAGAATCAAATTTTGAAGTATGAGCAAAGCACAAGGTAAGAAATGGCAACTGGTGAAAAAGGTGGATTAGATTTTACATTTGCAGAATATAATGAAACAAAAAGCATTCAACATATAAATCACACAATGAGACAATTAAATAGCGACAGAGGAAGTGAAACCTTAAAGGATGTTGTCCCTTGAACCTTGACTTTAAAAAGCTACGCTGAAATAGCTTTTCCAGAATGTACAATGGTTCAAATTTACTTTAAAATCCAATGAAACATTGAAAAAGGAAAATGACAAATAGATAAGTCACTGCTATAGTTGAAAACCAGTTACTGAAGTATGTTGAATCTCAAGGCATGTTTTAAGACAAAAGTATTCATAAAAATCCTAGTCACTATATGGAAAAGTAAAAATGATATAACTGATTTTTATTGTCCAGACTGAAAGAAATGAAAAATACAGCAAAACAAAAAATGCCCACCTTTCTCTTCTCAGAGAACAATAAAAAAAAAAACCAAACAAACCACAAAGACCTCTGTCCTCTCTTTCAACCTTCCTCTTCCCCTGGAATCATTGTATGTGCACAGGATTCGACCTGCTAAAATCATGGATGTTGTACTGTAACCTGTTGAATAATCCTTACAGGATCCCATTTGTTCCCTCTAACATACTCTCATGGGAAATTTTCCACCATTTAAAATGGACAGTGATCGACTAAAACAGAGATTCAACACAAAGTTCAGAGAGGTCAGAGATTGTAACCCATCTTCAGTGGAAAGGCTTTCCATACTATATATCATCCAAAACAGATACAGCATCCAAATCCAGACAGTGTGTTATAAACGGATGCAGGGGAGGCTGTGTGACTGCTTTAAAAACCTCACGAAATATAATGAGTATTAGTGCCATCTTCACAAGCCAACACAGTTCACTTTGACTTCTGGAAAACTGATGATGATTGTTTTAATTTCTGGCATTCACGTTTCAGCAACTTTTATCTATTAGTTTTTAATCATCAAAAATAAAACTGCCTTTGAGGTAACTGGAATCAACACACAGCTTGAACTTAGTCTAGCTCTGAATCAATGGGAAATGAGGATACTCTGCATCTGCCTACTAAGGCAACAACTAAATGAAGAAAAGTTTGACTCATTGTTTCTGAAGTACAATTTCTACAAGGCAACTCTTGCTCAACCATTGTAAATTAATTTAATATACATTGCATTTAACACAATACATTTACCTGTCTTCATTACAATTGTCAGAACATGCAATCTTGCAGCCATTCCATTCTAACTCAGCTTTAAAATAACACATTTCTGAAGCATTATTTAAGCATGTCAGTAATTTATACTTATGCTTCATCTTTGCCAGACAGGAATCTACATGCAGATGATACAGGAGTTAATAAAAGGCCATTACAAGATTCCACAGACTGACCTTACTGCAAGGAGCAATCCAGTAAGCCATTGAAAGGAATGGCAGTCCTACCGCAACAGCAAGAACAACCAGAAACTTCACTGCCATGGTCTGCTGCCGTAAACCTGACAAATTCTCATACCAGATTGAGAGAAGTTGTTGCTGGCAGTTTGGATGTGCTACAAACTGTAACAAAGAAAAGAAGCACAACAAAATAATATTGCTATCGGAATATGTTTTATTAAAATAACAGCTATATGAAGTGCATTAAGAATATGGGAATAGCAACAACTCAGCTTATATTCAAAGACGCATTAACAAGGGTATGAGAAAAAGTTTTCTGATGATCATAATCTCCCAGCATGCCATCAGCATGAAATTTTATATCTCCCATATTGCCATCAGCAACAATAAATCCTTTAATTTAAAAAACTATTATTTTATTGACACTGTGTTTCATCACAAACTATTAATTTCCATCTAAGAGTAATTAAAGATAAACTTTATCTGGGCAAACTCTACTTGCTTCTGACATTTATAATTCTCATCTTACTACTTCAGAAATTCCAAAACTTTAAGTCTTTCTGTTCTGCAAAGGATGCTATATAGTCTTTAGTTATGAAAGAAAGAATATGCCATATTTTCACATGCTAACATGGAATACACCGCTTTTTTCAGCTGGCATAAGAAAACAGCTGTCACTTTTGCTGGAAATCAGCTAAAGACTATTTATAAGTTGGTTCTGGAATCTTTTGGACAAACTCTGAAAAACTGAGAAGTTTGGCCTATAACCCCTTTTCTGTCAAAACCTCTGGAGAGTATAAGAAGCACCTTACAAAGGGAGATATTAATCAACAGTGGATTCTTGTGCACCATAAATTTTTAAGTCTAGACCTGGAAATACAATTAAGAATTTAACTGAATCTAGTATTTTTTTTTCTAGAATAGTTCTCTATATTTAAAGGATGATTGGCTGAAGGTGCAACAAATGTCTATCAGGCAAGAGAAAGTGTTGAAAGGAAGTTCACATTCAAGGAAAGATTAAGACTCAAATACTACGAAAGGCAAGGTCAATGTGATATCTTCTCTTCAAAAGTTGTTTCAGCTCTCTTTAGTAACCGTAGCTTGCCAAGTGTTTTGCAGGTTTGTGTTCATCTGCTGGTAGGCATTCTTCAGTTAAAATGGTTTTCTTCTTTTCTTCCCTTCATGAACACATAAATAATCCTCACATAAAAATGGTTTAGGTGTCCCCCAGAGATGTGAACTCAATTTTTGTAAAAAATCTGCAACTCTTCCCTGATAAATCAGATCTGTATATTCAGTCCATACTGGATTTTTAACAGTCCTGATTCCCTATCTATTTTTTTTTTGTTAAAATAAGATATTGTTTATTTTCACAGTCTTGATCTGATCCATTTCATTATGTAGGAAAAGTTTTATCAAAGGTCTTGCTGCTCTGTCAGGAGATAGCTCTCCTTTAGGGTAACCTGCTTTCGAACTATATTCCTGAGCTGTATCTTCTTGATCTTCAGTTGGACAAACTTCATCACACAAATAATTTCTCCCTGGTTCACACACATGTCATCTAGAACTTTACAATCTATATTATCCAAGAGAAGTTTTATGGTAATTCAAGGGTCTTGGTGCAGCTACTAACTCAACCGGTTTCACTAGGCACTTTTCTGATGCAGACCAGAGTATTAAACTGACAGTAGAAATGAAAGTAAGCCAAAGAAGGGAGGATAACTCCTGTATTCAACACTGCCTGGAGCCTGCTGTTCTTCCCAAGTGAGAACCACAGTACTATTACTCCTAGATTGTGTCTCTGATCCTTTATACAGATAAATATACATTTTCTGAGACACACACAATTTCACTAAGTTTTCTCAGCTTTCTGAGTAAGACACAACAGCGTGACAAAAATGTGTATCAATATTTGTTATCATGCAGTGCACAGGACTGCTGTGCTACCCTCTGGTTTTTATTAAATCTGACACTTTTCCAGGCTGCAGAAGTAGTGCCAATTTCTTCCATCTTTTTTTAAAAATAGATTAAAACTAAAAACAAGTGAATATCTACAAATTTTTGCATATAGCTACACATTTTTTTTGAGCCATTTGCTCTCATACTCACTGTGACCAATACCCACCCTGAATGGATCCACAACACTTCTTGTTTATATTGCAAGTTATCTGGGGCAAGGATTCTTTTGTTCATAAAATACACTGTGCAGAAGGGCCCAAATGTTCATTTAAGTGTCAGAGGCTACCAAAACATAAACATTTAATAATAGCGCAATTTAATACCACTATCATGACATGTCTGTTTGATCAACATAATTGCTTACTTTTTTAACTTCATACTTAATGGCAAGTTTTAAGCGGCTAAGGCTGGGACGACCACCTTCTCCATTATTATGGCTCATCTCTACATCACCATTCAAAATAGCTTCCACTTCTTCTGTATTTCTGCACAAATCAAGGAGTCCAACTACAAAATCCTTGCATTGCATAGACAATTTCTTGTAATCATTCTAGAAAAGAAAAGAAGAAAGAAGGTAACTTGCTGTTTAGACCTAACATGAGAGAAATAGTTCTACATCCCAGCTATGCATCTCTGAGCACCAATAATCTGTTTGCACCTTGTTATGTTTGTTTTGTTTTTTTTTTTTCTCGTAGATTAACAGCACTTTGTTATCAGGCATCTACTTCCCCTGAATGTTCAAAGTGTAGGGTTCGTCTCACCTTGGTTACCTTGGACATCTACTTTACTAATTTTTACACCTGAGTTACTTCTCTAGACTTGCTTTAGAGCCAATTGAAAGTAAAAATACACTTTCAGAAATATTGTATGACGTATTTTAATGACTATTTCAAGTTGAG
This sequence comes from Theristicus caerulescens, assembly GCA_020745775.1. Taxonomy (NCBI): domain Eukaryota; kingdom Metazoa; phylum Chordata; class Aves; order Pelecaniformes; family Threskiornithidae; genus Theristicus; species Theristicus caerulescens. The sequence continues at coordinate 118,034,379 of CM036559.1, read as the reverse complement.
ATGAATAGCACAGGGGAAATTTTTCTGTTCACTGACTGTCACAGAAGACTAGGTAACTAGCTCAGATGTAGAAAGTTATGCTGTAGAGATCTCCTTTGGACAAGATGAGTACCCTACAGAGAACACATCTAAACAGCTTCCCAACCTTCCTGAGAATTACATAAATATATTGAATTTTCTTAGGTCTTGAATTATTCTTGTAAATCTTATCTTTCTCATTTTCCAACATCTCTTTTAGCTTGCAAACACAAGATTTGATTGCTGTTTTCCAGCAACAGCGTCAGCAGGGCTACAGATAGCATGGTGATACCACATCTCCAACTTCAACTCAATGCTCTCTAGCTCAAATATCTCACGACAGACTTAGCTGTGTGAGCCAGAATGTTGCTCTACAACTGCAGGTTCAGTTGCTTATTGCTTTAACTACCAAATATTCTTCTCAGTCACTGTTTTCCAAAAGGCCTAAGTCAAAACAGAAAAAGATATCTTGACCATTGCAATCCACAGTTCATTAACCACTCCTTACTTGCAGCTGTGTTTGGGTCATAAAAGATGAATATAGCTAGACAGATAGGGAGTTAGATGGATATAGATATAGATGTATATCTAAAGCTAAAAAAATGTGTACAGATATACTTCTCCTGGCCTAGATCTTACAAGAGATTTACTCATACATGTGTCAACAACTTCTGATATTTTTGTGATCTCTGCTAATTTTAATGTCTTAAAAAGATGAAATTACTGTAGAATTTTTCACAAACAGAAGAATAAAAAAACCCCAACCACCCCACACCATAGAGGACTGCTCATGTAGCCTCTATTTCGTGTTCAAAGTAACTTTCTATGAATGCTTTTATTACAGTGACACATTTCCCCCTCTTTTCGTCTGTTCATAGCATTCCCCCTTCTCCCACTCTTAGTCTCTCTTTGGTCCCTTCTTTTTAACTACTTCCTTCATACTAACTGCCATCTAATGCACACCCTGGAAGAGAAACCATTATTTTGAGTATGCAGAATACCTTAATTTATTTGCCGAGGGTGTACTTCATGCAATGTTTATGCTTTATTATGCACAACACCACAATACCAGTTTATTACTTGGATATATTAAAGGATTGCACCCACGTTTTCACTCTACTTAGATGGATGCAAACATTCACAGACAAATAGTTATAGACACTATTGTATGTCTACATAAAACTGCTAGTGATTTATTGTTTTAATAATGTAATGTAAGCAAGATAGCTCAGATCTGTCATAAAAGAGAAAGGAACTTTAATGTCATTTCTCTACAAAGACAACAGAAGCTAAATACTAGAACTAACCACTTCATGACATGCTGTATGTTTTATTATTGCATTATTTATTTTCCCTCTCTTCAGAAGAATAACAATAGAGATTAACCAATATCCTGACCTCTTGGCACTGCAGAAAGACAGGTTTTGAGAGTAATATATCCCCTTCTGTTTGGCTTTCATTTTTATAGCAGCAGCTAAGATAAGATTCAGTATTCAATCATTTTAATACATAAATGTTCTCTTCAAAATTAAAGGAAAAGTAGCCATTTGAGATTCACAAAGGAAAAACATAGTGTCAACCTATGCACCCTTGTACGATTAGGTACCATGAACTGTTCCAAACTGATATCTGACCCTTGAACATCAAACGAAAAAAGGAATATTTTTCAATAAATTTAGGAACAAAATAATTTGTCCTTCATAAATAACTATTACAAAATATTGTAATATATTTCTAATATATTGGTATGTGTGCATTTTCTGGTAGAAGATATATACATACATGCACGCTCACACACACTCTTCATCAGTATTTTCCAGCTCTGGTGACTGAGACATGATACGGATTTTCAAAACAGTATGTGAGGAGACCATTACTCCACAGTGGAGTCCACTGCCTTTGGGTAGTCTCGAAACAAAAATCATATATGATAATTTATTCTAATGAAGAATATGATTTTTTTGGAGTGTAGTCCTATTTACCAAAATGAATACTTAATGGACATTTTTTAAAATAGCCAGATACCCCCATTCACACTCTGCAGAATTATCCCTTCTGAATTTAGGTTCTGTACACAGCCTTACAGTGTATTTTAGCACCCAGTAAATTCATCCATAAACTCCATCGGTTTATTTTCTCATTTGCAAATGTAATAAAACAGCTTCCCCTCCTGTGAAATACTGCCACAGCTGCGATCAGTGGTGGCAGCTGAGCTGAAATCTCCTCGGCGGTCAGGTTACAGCAAATGAGCTTTGGGGAACGGAGTGGTGCCCAGCATCACTGCCTCCGCCCCAGCCGCGGCACAGGACAGTTGTAACACAGCAGAGTCAGCTGAAGGCAATGCACGTCCCTGCTCCAGTTCACAGTTTGCTGTCTTGAGATGCATTCCCTTATGAAGAATTTATCCTCTCAGGGAAGGTTATGGAGGACAGATGGGATGATAATGTCATACACTGCTACGGGAAAGATTTGTCAGGGTCTGAACACAGGGAAGGTAGCTCTAGCTGAGCAACTTTGTTTCTAAGAAATCAAGTGTGTTAACTTGCAGAGACTACTGCAGGGGCTGCCTTTTGCCCCTTGTCTCTTTGGTCCACTTACTTAAACATGTAGTGACAGCAAAAACGATTAATACACTCTTCTTGACATCTCAGTGTCTCTCTGTCACACGTGCACAGAAGCTTCCTCCTCCCCCAGAGTCTCACATGTCTCTTACCACTAATGTGAGCCAAGGGAATGCGGTAATTTGTTTATTAACTTATTTTTGAAAATGGCCAAAGGCACAGGGATAATTCCACAAGTTCTCCTTTACTGCAAATTGTAAACTTAATGAATTTAAAAACCAGTCCTGGGAGACTTGAGAAGGTAGTTAGCAATTAAATTACAGTTGGAGGCTCTAAAAAGAATCAGCCCTTAATTCTGCAATAAAGCACGCATGGGCTTGATTTTATGCATGTGACAACGTTGGTCCAGGGCGCCTCATCAGCTTAGGAAAAACCCAATTTTGCCAAATTTTGGCACACCAAGGACGAGGGGGCAGCACTGGCTGCTCCCACTCTGCAAAAGGAAGGTGATGATTTGGGGTGAGCACTGGGGGGGATGAGGAACCAGGGGAACAAGATGCTGGTGGCAGAGGAGTGACAGGAGGGGTAGGGGTGACCGTGGCTGCTGCTGAGAGGGGTCACCTGCCCTTGTTGGTAGGAGCAGCCGCAGACTGTCTTGGTGTCCCTGGTAAGGGAGCAAGCAGGCCACGGTCACTCTGAAAACCTCAGCTGACCATGATTTGCCTTACCTCTGACCATGTAAGCAGGAGAGCATGGCCAGGAGAGCAGGAGAGCATCACCACAGCCATTTCTCCCAGAACAAAGAGGCCTTCTCCACGCAGCCTCCTGTGAGCAGTCACGGGCTCCTGCTGTCCCCCAGACTGTGCCTGGGATGAAAATGCTCTCAGGATGCAGGCTGACACTGAACCCCACAGATGAGATGGAGCAGTGCTCTAGACCATGTCCTGGCCCTGCTTAGTGAACTGTAGAGGCCAAGACCAGAAACACGGGTACTGCTATATGAGGATTCAGGATTTCACAGTGATAGATAAACACGTTATTACCCTTACAAAGGTGGCTCTTAGTCCTTCAGTGCCTCAGTTCTTCTTCACTAAAAGGTGATGTTAACTTTTCTATAAGAGAGCTGACAATACCTGTAATGAAGACTGGGACTTGATTTCTGTAATGGGGGTTGTATAAATGAAAACAAACAGAAAATCAGACTTTATCATCAGACAGATGATAAATTGAATCTTGCTTCTTATCAGAAAAGCAAACTCAGATGACCTTATTAGGGATGTTAATTTACAGCAAACAGTAACATATCTACATGTATTTTAAAAACACATTTTTCCACTCCATCCCGTTAAACAATAAAACAGTGTGTTGCCATTATAGCTGCAGTGGACTTTGTACGAGATGCAAATCTTATCCATTTTGAACAGCACTGGGCCACAGCTGTCCCTCTCAAAACTCCAGGCCACATCTCTGCAGGACAACATTTGTCAGATATCATCTACATCCTTATGAACATAGTAGAGATATTAGCTCTAGGGTGGGCAAACAATTTTGATGACAGAAAATATGAGCGCAATCCCCCAAAATAAAAATATTCCACATAGTATCAAACCTTGTAAAGCTGCACACTTAGCCATGTCATAAAAAGCTAAATTAAAATGCTGTTCAGAAAATCCTGAAGATCTCAGAATTACTCAGGAAGCCTGAATTAGCTGTTTGCTTGGTACAGAAATATTCCTACCCTGTGCTTGACACATCTGTCCAGTTAGTCTTCCTTCAGAAGTCGTCATCTACTTTTTTCTGTTTTTACTCCTAATAAAGAATAATCCTCCAGAACAATTGTAAACAATACCTGCAAGCAAATGTAATAGGCGTGTAATGCTAGACACCACCACTAGAGGTTTGAAGCAGACACACGTTTATTCCGGAGAATAGTGGTTTCCACTGATTATGGCATTTCCTATTTTGCGTGAACCACAGTTTCATGGTCAATGTTATCTCTAACCTTAACTGATGGTGTAAGACAGGAGAGAGAAGTAATTTATAAGACAGTCACAAAGCAACCAGCATCACAGTTCAGCATCTACCCTTTCCATTGGCTCTGAGGAAGACCTGGAAATTGTCTGTGCCACCGGCTGCTATAGGCACCCACTACGAAGCTCCCTTGCAACAATACCTCCTCAGCACTATAAAATAGGTCACTTTTAAAACAGTGTATTACTAGAAAGTTCAATTTGCATTTAGGCAAGGCTTTAAATACTTTAAATGGCTCAGGCAAACCCTAGGTGAAGCTAAAGATTTGCCATGTCCAGCTAATTTATGCATTAAAAATATACTTGTTTTGATTACACTAACATGCATAAAACATTTTTATGAAAACTACATTTTTATGCAGGGACTACACTATCTGGATAATTGTAGCAAACTCCTGAAATAAAGTAAGGGTAACAATTTGTAGATAAATTGCTGCAGGGATATGAGCTTGCAGGAGCACAAACAAGCCCAGGCTCAGTGAAGATGACAGCGTCCATTTCCTGCAGCTGGTACACACAACCTTTGTACTGGCTGCACTGAACCTAAGGCAGGTATTTCTCAGTCAAGCCCCCAGTCTGTCTAGATATTTTAAATGTCATCACTTATCGATAGGGTAAATGTTAACTCTCATCAATGCACGTATAAATGTACTCCCTTGTCTTTAATATTTATCCAGAACTACCACGATTCTAATACCTACAAAAACATTCCCAAAAGACCTTGTGTTGCCAGCCGCCTGCTCCTGGTGAAACCTTAAATTAAGGGAGAGTTAAATTTCTGTGTTGCCTTGTGCTCCTGCTCCTCATTGTTCCTGTTCACCTTCACTTTACTCTAAAGAGTATGTACGTCCCCAGCAGAGCTTGGCTGATTAATGCCCAGCAATATGGAGCTGCTCTGTCTCTTGTCTAGCCTCCTTTATCTACTGACAGTATTTCAACATCTCTGTTGCAATTCTTTATATAACACTACACTAGAAGTAGAGCTCTAATTTTAGAGGAGGCAACTAAGGCAAAAGAGGAACTAAAAAACCAAAAGTAACTCAGGGATGAGCGAGGTCATGCTGAGGATGGACCTCCTCGTGGCACTTCAGGGCAGGCTGCAGAAGCCTGCTTTCTGAACCAGCCCACCTTTTCTCACCTGTGTGTTCCACTCCCTGCCCTGCTGGCACCAGGGACAAATGCTGCACTCCTAGTTCATCTCGCCAGTTGTGTACTGCAGCATACATTTGAAGGACACTTCTTGCTGACAGTTCCAGATGATGATTTTATTTATCTTTATAATAATCTCAGCTTGTGTCGCTCCAACTGCAGTAAACAGAGCTCTACAGTCCCTACAAATCAGACATGCTATTTATCTCAACATAGCTGTGAACTTAACAGGCTGCATTTATGGTGTATGAAAAATGTTTTTCTGTTCTGTTCTAAATTTACTCCCCTTTAAGTTAATCAAGTCCTTTTGTTCACATCTTCAGCAGCTGCTAAAGAGAAAGAAAAAAGAGTATGTTTAAATGCTCTTCTCTGAATTGTACATGAAAGCACTGGATGAAATCTCAGTCCACTGAGGTCCTAAGGATTTCTGCCAGGGACTTCATGGGGCAGACTTTCATCCTCTGCTTTAAGCTGAAATGCCCTTCCCAGAATTTGGTCTTATTGATATAAAATAAAAATTCTCCTCTGCTCCTATTTCAGCTGTTTAGCCGCTGTTTTTAAGAAGCCCTTGCACATTCTCCCTCCAAGAAATATTTCAGCTTCCTACAAAAGACTGGTGCCACAAAGGTACACCAACAAGAACAAGTCAGGAGTAATTAATTCAGAATTGCAGCATCTCAGCTCAGGTTGGCTGAGCAGAGACAGGTTCACAGCCTTGAGAACTGTGCCACTGCTAAGAAGATTAACATTAAATATTGATCATGGCAACTTCAAACTCTTCCTAACACAATGTTGGAAACGATTCTCTTACTGCTTTGGAGAGGGTTTGATTCCCTGCTAGTGAAGTGTAGATATCTTGCTCTGTCACAGCAGTATTATATACTAGCATCTGCTTTCAACAGTCCCATAAGGCAAACCCAGTCCAACTGATTTTAGCTAACCTAAGTCATAATTAACACTGCCTATGTTGGCACAACACCTGATTTTGCATTTACTGGGAACAAAAAGCTTATATTCTTACTGTCTTAACACAAATAAACTGTGGTAAATATTTTTGTAGGTTGTGCAACATTGTATCTAAATATTTTAAAAAAACCAAAGAACATTCATGGTTCAAGGATCTAAGCGTCCTTGAATCTCTGGGTCTCAACTATTTTTTTTTTTTTTAAATCATGTATTTTTGTAACATTAAAAATTCTATATAACACTGAAAAAGTCTTTAACTTCACAGAGTTCACTTATAGCTAGGCACAAATAAGTAAAAAAGAGGAATAGGTTAGTAGAAACACCAGAGAAAAGCAACACATTAAAAAAGGGCAAGAATAACATTACTTAGAGTCCTTTTAGTAAATAACTGTAAAACATTGTGAGAAGTGAGAAAGCTTCAGTCCAACTACAAGAAAATAATGAGACTGTATGAGGATTTAGTAGAACCATGCAATTTGGCTTGCATAAGTGACCAAAGTGTCCCACTTCAGTCTCCTCTTTCACCTGTCCTAAGCCAGCTTCACTCACGGGTTTGAAGGGACTCCCTTACTATCCTCCCTGATAGGAAGTGGAAAATGAGTTCATCGGCACCTTCTACATAAGCAGTATGAATTACAATCAGCACAGAGCAATAAGACATTCCCAAAGACTTAAATTTCCCATTCATGAAACAATTATTCATTTTCCCACGTTATCCTGCTGATTTGTGAAGATGATGCTGATCTCTTACTGTTCAAGGAATGAGAGAAAGACCTTTGACTGAACTTTGCAATTCTGTGTCTGTTAGAATTGGTTTCCCTCTACTCACCTTAAACTCTTTTTCAATGTTGGCAAGCACAGCCAACTCATTGCTGAGCTCTAAGGCAGTCATTACAGGGTCTTCACTGGACAAAGACAGATAAGCAGGGCTGGCCAGACCTTTGTAGGCATTGATTCTGGACCTAGAATGGCTGAAAGAGTCATGCTTTTGTTTCTGATTGCATTCACTGCACTTGCAGAAATAGTCATGTGGCCTATCGATCCGAGCTCCTTTTCTCAGCAGAGTGTGGACAATCTCATACTCATGGCAGTGAGCGGCCAGAATGATCGGTGTAACATCATGGGAAAACCGTGTGCCATCTTCATCATATGCGTAGAAGTCATCGTGCTGGAGCTCCGACTGGCTAGGACTCAATGCAAGCCTCTTGCCTTCGGCAAATGCAGGATGGTTTAGGATGGCTTCCACTATCCGAACGTAACCTTTGCTAATAGCCAAAAGCAAGGCATCCCCAACCCGAGACAGGTTCTCCTTCTTCAGCAGGAGTTCTGTGATCTCCAGGTGCTCATTGGCAACTGCCAGCTGCAAGGCGTTCTGCCCCATATAGTCCACACAGTTCACATTGAGTGAGGGACATTCTTCCAGCATTTTGCGAATCACTGGAATATTTCCATATTCTGCTGCATCCAAAAAGCGCTCCTCTTCAAGAGAAAGACTTGTTGAGCGGTCATTAAACATATACGCTGGCCCTCGACCGGCCTGCCTCCTCCCCTTCTCCCGAAGAATGGTCTGCCGTCGTAGCGCTAGTCTGTTCTCGTTGCCTCGGCTGTGGGGAAACAGAGAAATTATTAGTTCTGTTGCATGCAAGGGCATATCCATTTAAAATAATAATTAATAAAAATATTTTAATCATTTATCTGCTACATATTTTTAATGCAGCAGGGAGACCAGAAACCTTGACTTTGATGCACTTTGTAACCACTGTCGCTACACAGCCCTGGAATCAGTAGCCAGCTACATTTTATTTCAACAAGAAGAAAAAGCCATAGTCAATCATAATTTAAGATTACACTTTTTTCCTTATTTCATCCTCCACAGCTTTTGCATAATTTTTAGTGAAGCTGGATTGTGCATCATGTCACATAATTTAAAGGTAAGGTTCTTTCCCAGGTTTACATAGAAATCCCTCTCTGTTTTTCCAGCACTCTTCTATCCAAACTACTCATCATCATTTGGTATCCCACACATCCCCCTGATATGTACGCTCACTTCATGAAAAAAGTGCTTCCCATTAATCTAGAAAAGACAAAAGCATTATAACATTTTTACATGCCAAGATTTCACTTTCTGATTACAAGAATATTTTCAACATAAAACATTCAGATAAGTTTGAGAATTGCTTCAAAAGCAAAACTACATTTTTTCTGGATGAATGTACTACTTTATGACACCTTTGCTAGACCTAGCAGATATTTTGAAGGACTTCACTGGAACAACTGGGTGTTAAAAAAAAGAACATCAGATGTCAAGTTCATTGTTTAAATATACATTTTAAATACAAAGATGACCTGGAGAATAGCGATGACATGCAATGACTGCCTCAGTCCAGAGACAGCTGGTATCAACAGCACAATATAGTGAGAATAGCCCACATCTGCTCAGCTGGTAGGAGTCGTCCCAGTGACACCACATGAGCCTAGGTGCCTTCAGGTGGCCCTTCTGAAAGCCACCATCCCCTCAGGATGTCATCCACCCAAAGCTCTTTACTTGGTCTACTTTGGTGCTAAGTCACAGCTCAGAGTGAAGATAAGTCACGGTGTGAAAGGAGTCAGCAGTCGCAGGGTGAGGGATGAGGGATTGCAGAGCACAGCAGGGCACACAAGCATGGAAACTCTCTAAATTTCCTTCTGCCTCAGAAAAGCAAGCAGGCTGACTTCACTTGCTCTTATTATTCTTATTGCCATCACTACTTTGGCAACTAACTTACGTTTTGGATCTGGTTTCACCTCTTCACCCTGCTGATGCTTTTCTGACATCTGTAATTGAATGCTCAGTTATAAATTGAATCTGTACAAGATAAAAGCCTATCGACTACATTGTATGACATCTGTTACTATCCATCTCCACCATCCTTTTCATTATTACAGTTCATAACCTTGATACCCTATTTACTCCTCCACTCAGTGGCTTGTTACCAAATCCTGCCAATTCTTGCTTCATGATAGCTCTGAAATGTTGTTCGTTTTCTACTACTGAAACCCTCAGCCATTCCTCACCTCTTATATTAATTATTAATTGCTTAATTAATAATTATTTAATTATCAAAACATAAAGTGAACCATATCAAAGCTAAGTTTGCTGAGGAATGCTACAAAATATGCTACATTCTCTTTAACAAGAAGAAAATCTAATTCATGACTCTTATTTCAGTCAACTAAGATCCTAGTCCGCAATAGAAATTCAATTGCAAATCATTTTCTCTCCTAGAATTACTCTGCTAAACTACATAATATTCACAACTTCATCTTTTTTTTCTTTTTGAATGGTAGCTTAATGATTCTTTACATCCACATGCTCAAATACACTCCACTTCTTCCAGTATTTCTCACAAAATAATAACCACGAGCAATATTTTAATCATTAAATACTTACTAATGAATATGAATTTAAGTATTTAAATGACAGCAAAACAATCAGTCTTTTGTGACTCAAAACGTCTTCACAGAAAGTAACATTACAAGATATTATTTCTTCTAGTTTGTTTATATTTAACTTTAGTATAAATTTCCTTTTTGCTTCTTGCCTTCTCAGTTCCAGAAATATAGTCCTCTGCAGCATTGGAAATGCTTCAAATTGCCAAAGTCTTAAATCTAAAAGGACATTTTTTTTGCAAGATAATCACAGGTATGGAATGTGGAATACATCAAAACTGACAAATATAACATTGTTCAATATGCAGACACAACTAATACCGCGCTACCATGGCAAGTTTACAGTCAGTTTGGACTATGTCTATCATTTCATAATACGGAACAAAGTTAGATCCCATTCTCTTCTACTCCTCAAGATCTCTATGACAGCTGCCTCAGTTACTGTGGGTTCACAGCATATGAGAGAGCATGGATATACCCTAATGTCTTAAAGGTGAATATGCTATATTGAAATTTTTCCATGCATTTTTGCAGATATTTTAAAAGAAAAAAAATATTCATATTTGTTGAAAAGACTGCCTTTGGAGAGGTTTCATAGAAAACATGAAAACTGAAAGAATGAAAATGTTACTGGCATTGGCAACAATATTGGTGCCAAAAACTGAAATTCACTACACAGAAGCCAGTCTTTTGATATAGGTACAAGTGTTTAACTGGAAATGTGTGTGCTAAATTGGAACAGGGATGAAATGGAAGAAAGGAGAGATCACAGGAGAGAAAGCGGACACCAGACTCCCCAGTTTTGGAAGTTATATCTTAAAGGGCTGTAACGTAGTTCTGAAAAGTTTCATCAAAGATGGAATATGAAAGTGTATTGGTAGGCTGAACATCAGATGGGAGACAGGAAAGAGAAGGAAGTTAAAGACAAATGGCCGGGGGGGGGGAATGAGACAGAAAGGAATGTAAGGGGAAATTTTAAAACCTGCTGGGTTTTAAGATTTATGCACTGAATAACATTTAAGAGATGACCATAGCAGGACCACATGGAGACAAGCTCCCTAATTTCCGCAACAGTTAGTTCTCAAAAAATAAAGGACTGAAATACGCCAATGAAGTTAATCCTACAGTCAAGAGTGTTAAATCGGGCTATATGTCTCTTGAGTTTTACAGCTTCCTGGAAAAAAGAGGCTCAGTGTAATAATCATAAAATTTTGAGAGAAAATGTTTAGTTGATTCTGATCAACTGATCAGAACTGATTTCCATTCACCATTGCCCTTGCATATCCAAATTGTGCAATGCATGGAAAAAAATACATTTTTATAGTGAAATGAACTAGAGCTGAAGTAAAAACAAACAATACATACTGTAGTTACGCATCTTGTACATGTATGCTTCCACCAAATTTAATTAAACATGGTTTGGTTTTAGAGTTTAACCGATAAAAAATAAAGTTTCTCTAATGTAACATAACAAATTTATTAAAAAAATGGATACAAAAACTTTGACTGTACTGCTTTTAAGGTTTGTTACAAATGTGATATGGCGGTTCACTGAATAATGAATTCCCACTCCTTCTTAGGAGGTATTTGAGAAGCAAGCATACCTGGGTTGGACAGTTGTCAGTAAGATATATAAATGTTTTTTAATTATTCTTTTCTTCTACTGCACTTTTAATGAACGACCATATTGTTTCTTTGATGCATACTGCTTTGCCCTTTTGGCGTTCTATAGCTGAGTGTAGAAATGCAAGAAGTTAGTAAAATCATCAGAGGAGGCAGCCCTGAACAAACAGGAAGAATCAAAGCACGGCTTGGTCAAAACCAGCATTTCTAGATGCAATATAGATAAGAAAGGTGACATTTAAAATGATTACTTTAAAAAGGAATACCTTTGATATCAGTTTAGAAGAATATAGCTTTTAAAAGGAATTTACACATAGAACTAAATATTGCCCTGCTGGCATTTAAATATTTTGTGTTGTTTGAAAGAAGAGGAAATGATTCTCTGCTAACAATTTGGGAAAACTATTTATTACAAAATATCAAATAATTAAACTTATTATGATATGTAATAGTTACATGTAGCTATAACTGTTTATTTGACTTATATTTGACTTGTGTCTCCTGTTCCCGTTTCTTTTACAGTAGAAGCTATAATGCTGTTTGGATTCCACAGGGCTAAGCAAGTTAGGCTAGCGAAAGGTGAAAACATCCACCTCTATCTGAGAAGTCACTGTGCGATTTAGCTTTTGACTTGAATAAACTGTTGCAGTCAGGTTTTTTTTGTAGTACCCGTTGCTCAGTTTCTCTTTAAGTTGTTTTATGTCAAATGGAAGCACTATCACAATAAGAAACTGCAAGTTTTATTATTCAAACGAATGGTACTTCTTTTCAGTGTTTGCCATGGAGTAAGAGAACTCCAGCTGAAATGGAATAGCAGGACATGTTCTACAGCAGTTAATCACACATGATGTAGGTTCAGGTTTCCAGTCCAATTAATGAAATTAAAGTAAAAAAATCTATTATATCCTGATCAGTTCTGAAGCTATTAAGCCTCTTCCACAGTTCTTTACTCTGCTGAATAAAAGCCATTATAGGTGTTAACATTTTCTCAGTGCAAATTTTGCAGCTGACTCAACTGGCAGCAGAAGCAAGCAATGAGTAAAGTAACCGGTGTCTATCATGTACTGATCTTTAATCTAATTCTTACATTTAGCAAAGGAAAAGCTTTGAGAGATTTTAATTAACACAAGCAGATGTCAGCATATCAGCTGCTTTAAGTGTCCTTATCTGCACTTCTACTGCCTGTGACTCTACTAACTCTCATTGTGGCTACTGCAATTTCCTTCTCCATGGCCTCGTCAGGCATTAAGATGTGATGACCATCTTCTAACAAAAGTCACTGCAGTATCTCTCACCTTAGAAATCCCCAGAGCATCCATGCTTCCTCTACCTTATTTCACCTCAATTCATTCTAAAGACCCAAACCACCATGTTTTAAGAAATATTTGTTGTTTTGCTCCAACTGGTATCTATCTCCCTCAATCCTTACTCCATCAGTTTCTCCCCCATTCCTTCCATATATGCTGTGACTGTGTACATGAAAGCTCCTCCTGCTAATCTCTCCTATCCAAAAAGGCATGCTGCATCTCCTACATAGCAAGAGAAGTGTTTGCAAAGACTGAGTTCAGTTTAATGAGGTTAATCTCTCCAACTCCTACAGTCAGTAAAGGCAGACACCATGAGACCAGGATTTAGAGCAGGAACTCCATCTCTTTGTAGATTATCTACCACGTATAGGATGGTGAGCATCATCAACGTAACACTAGCTATATTACGTTTATGTTAGCCTAAGATAAATAGCCTAAATTCCCCACAGCTGCTCAGCTCACGATAATAACCCATCTCTACTGCTTATCCTTATCCTTCTGATTCTCACTTTTGGCAGAAACATTGACACAATACATGCACATGCAAAGATGGAGTTAGGAAAGCTAAAGATCAGCTGGAGTTAAAAGTAGCAAAGGATGTGAAGACCAGCAAAAAATGTCTTCTGAAAGTACACTAGAAGCAAAAGGAAGGCTAAGGAAATTCATGTGGATCCACTGTTCAACAGACTGGTGGACCCAGTGACCAAGGACATAGGTGAGACTGAGGTACTCAGTACTTTCTTTGCCTCAGTTTTCACCAGTAAGGTCTTTCTGCAGACCTCAAATGTCCCCAACCAAGTAGCAGAGTGAAGCATCACCTACATTCAAGGAAGACTGACCTGGGCTACAATTAAGCCAACCAGACCCACAATCCTGAAACCTTGCATCCAAGGGTACAGAGGGAGCTGGCAGATGTCATTGCAAGGCTGCTCTCTATCACCTTCTAAAGTGTATAGCGATTGGGGGAATTTTTACTCATAGGAAACAGGTTTTCCAACTTTCTTAGCTCCCCATTGGCTTCTCAGTTTTGAATAAACTAATCACTGAATTGCAGTAGCACAATAATCTGAAATGCAGAAACCATCCTGTTGAGTAGCATGCTGGCAAACTGTCTTGAGCTGTCTTGAACTGCTTCTTTCTTCATGATGTGTACAGCAATCATTTACTGCTAAACATCATTTAAATAATTTATAATGAAGTTAATTAACAGACAATAAATGCAGCCCATAAAATATAATAATTTTTTAAAACTCCTTCAAAAAAATAAAGATGCATTCAGTGTAGATTCAGATCTTATCTAAACTAAGTGACAATAACAATATCATTGACTTAAAATATATATCTTTATCTGCCCTGCAAAACTAATCCAGTATAAAATTATTTTGCTAGCGTTTGATCCTTATAAAGTGAAACAACCTCTCAACAGGATCACAGTCATTATTTTTTCCTGAGATGTCAACTGAACTTCAGTTAACCAGCCAAAACCTCCAGTTCATTAAACACTTTCTCTTTCATTTTTCAAATAATAGAAACCAATTATATTCCTATTCCAGCAATACATTCAGTCTGATTTATCAAAACAAAGAGTAATCATTGCTAGTGAAGAATACTTAGAATTAGCCTGTTTGTCCAGTAGCATTTCCTCTTTCCTTGCCTCTATTTAGAAGAAAATGATTGCTTAAATGGAAGATTAAGTACATATATTCCCTAGACACTAACTCATCTTCTGGAACAGAACTTATTATAGAATGAAATAGAAGATTTTTGCATTGTTTGCTGGATTGTAGCATGTGTGATGCAGAGCTCTCAAATCTCAGTGTAATCCATTTTCTCTGCATCAATATATTTTATATGTATGAAATAAATTTCCTGGTTTGCTCATTTGCAATTACAGTTAATTAAAGTTAAGGGTCTATAATTAAAACCGGTTCTTGCAGCACAAGACTGCAAATATGTTTAATTGTAACAGAAAAGGCAAATTATTCTACTTTATTATTTCTGCTTAATTAGATACACACAGTAAATATTAATTCAGGAGTTTGTAAAGAAGAATATAAGATATTTGATTGCCTCCAAGAGCAGGGAAAGTAATTTGATGATCCAGAAGAGTATGTTCAGTCCTGTTATGTTCTGATGTTCTTACATTTATTTCACGATTATTAAGGTCTTTTCAGTCCATTTTTTATCAAAAAGATGCCCATGCTAGCACGTATTGTCACAGATTCTGGCCACATAAGTCTTAAAGCCACTTGAAACCTCAGCCTTCCCAGACTACTGAATAACTGGTTTTTGCAACAGATTATTAATGCACTTTGGGGGAAATGCAGTCTAAATGACGATACTTATTACTACTTATTACTAAAAGCCAGCATGACCAATCCTGGAACGCCGTCATTTTGGATACCATATTACAGGAACGAGTTCTACAAAATAAGAAATTAAATGCAAGAGAGCAGCAGGGGTCACACAGTCTCTACTGTATTTTCCACTTTAAGCACAGTAAGGTCGATTTTGTGAATTATATAGGGTGATATTACACTCATCTCACTTCTACCATAGGGACAGTAGGATTCTAGTATAAATTAGTCATCTTGATCTATTCTGTAGACAAAGGAGAGACAATTCTCTTGTCTACCTTTAATATTTATTTTAGCGTATCATAAATTTTCATGTGGAGCACCTACATTTTCCCATTGTTTCAAAAAGAATCC
Organism: Theristicus caerulescens; assembly: GCA_020745775.1. Lineage (NCBI taxonomy): Eukaryota > Metazoa > Chordata > Aves > Pelecaniformes > Threskiornithidae > Theristicus > Theristicus caerulescens. The sequence continues at coordinate 118,018,585 of CM036559.1, read as the reverse complement.
TAGCTGATTAGGTGAGATTAAGGCCTCCTTTAATGTATATAATTTAGTAGGAACACAGACCACAGAAGGACAATGGAGTCAAGTCCCTTACAAGTACAGATACCACCTCAAATAATTCCCATTAAAATATCAGGCTCTGTCTTAAAGGAAATTGCTGTCTTGCTGGAATTGTATTTTCTCTCACTAATCCCACTGAAAGACTAATCCAGAATTTGATTGTTCCAGCAGTTAGAAACATTCAGCTAATTTTCAGCCTAATTTTAATAATGGCCAACTTATATCTATTTGTTTTTGTTTAGGAATCAGAATTGTATTTCAGATTAAGTAGCACTTTCCCCTGACAATGGTTACCTGCAACACACAAACACACAGCAATCATATCCCCTCTCAACCTTCATTTTGCTGAGCCAAATCAAGCTCATCTCTTTTCCTGCTATGTCAATGCAGTTAAACCTGCCACAGAACAAAAACCCACTCGAGTACACCTTCCTGAACTATACAGGAATCCCATGTGTCAGTGTTTGTAGTAAAATGATTAGCAACCATTTTGTGTTAAAATGTACATCTTTGGCTATCTCTCTGGTGCATTTACATCCAAGAAATTGTCTAGGCATAACAGATTCCTCTGTGAGCCAGAGATAAGTCTTCTGCCTTTGCTGACTCCTTAATCACGTGTCAGACAGTAAGTCTCTGATTTATGAACTGAAAGAACTGTGCTGGAAGATTCAATTTCAACTCTCAACTCAACTTTCACTACAAAGAGTTGTGGAGCTGGGAAAGTTTGGAAGTGGGAAACAACTGTGAGCATCCACAGCATTATAATACAAAGTAAAAAGCTTTTTGGGAGAGTCTGCAATAGCTGCTACAGGCTGAACGAGCTTGCACAGTGACAGGATAGCCTCCTCCTCTTTTTCCTTTACTCATGTAAAAGGGTTTATTATACTCTAAACTTACTGTGTAAGAGTACCCTGTTAACTCATTTAAACTTGTGGTTTGGCTTACCTTCAAAAATTTATTACCTCTGGAGGAAGACTATGCAACTTCTTAGGAAGTTAGAACATATAAACTCACAAAATCCAATTATGCTTCTGTCTTCATGACCATGCTTTATTAAGAGACACCACACTGAAGTCCCTTACTTGTGTATATTAATGCAAAAACAGACATAATGCCTGTAGTTCTCATGAAGAGAAAATAAATGTGTATTCATGTATACTGCCAGCAATACAAATCTACAGGCTGGAAGAATGGCAAGGAAAAAAGGGGGTTGAGACTGCTGGCGGCATCCTAAAGAAAAATACTAAAGTCATAGAGATGAATACTCTCAGAGCAAAGTAAATGGAGAAAGTAGAATTACGTCGCCACACTGGCTTAATCACAAGCTCCTCAATCTCCTGAAGTTCAAGAATTTTGAAAAATGGCCAATTACTAAGCATGAGAATAGTATCCACTGCTTGTTGAAACTCAAGTAACTGGCTGAAACAATGTTGAAACCATTAGTAATCACTTCTGAATCATCTCTGTGGGTGAGCTTCCAGAAAACTCAAAAGGCCACGGACCTTTTTTTAAAAAAAGAAAAAAGCCAATGTAAACTAAATCAATAATTTTAAAATTTAATTCTCACATGCTGTTGGTAAACTGGCAATAATTAGTAATTAGCTAAGGGATCAGATAAGAAGTAACACCAAATAAGACCATCAACACCAAACACCCAAGAATAAATTATCTTGAAACAATCTAATTTCCTTCTGTGACAGAATAAGAAGCCGTGTGAACCAGGCAGGACCCATATATATGTTACAGGTCTTTAGTAAGGCTACTGCTGCTGCCACACATGATATTCTAACAAGCAAACTAGAGAAAGAGGCCGAATGAAATTATGAAGAGGAAGCACAGTTGGTTGGAAACCTGTAGTTATCAATCCAAGGTTATAAAGACAAGGAGCTCAGAAAATCTGACTTAGATCTGGTATGACTTAATATATTCATTACATGTGATGGATGATGGAAGGGAAACTCCATGTTTTACAGTTGCGTAGGAACTTAGTCTAGGAAAGATTGAAAGCCAGAGGAAAGCAAGGTTAGGATTTTGAATGGGCCTGACAAGAAGTGATCTGAAATAAACGCTATGCAATTTGAAAACAAGCCGTAAAAAGTTTTGCACCTAAGTAAGAATAAGAAAGCACACATTAAAAGATAGGAACGGCCTAGGTTAGTTTGGAATTGGGATAGGTACAAAATCATATTGGTGTTACACAAACTTGTGGTGACACAGGCCCTGCACTTTGAGAACAATACAGACCCACTGCCATTAGTCTAGAGAATGACTACAGAGCTAATCAAAGGTCTGGAAGACATGAAATAAAGTACAAGTAGGTTTTGGTTAATCTAGAGAAGACTGAAGGAAGATAGGTAGTGTTCAAAGCAATTTTGTAAAAGGAAGGGAATAATTTGTTTCTATTCAGTTCTGGGATTAGTAGGCAACCTGTAGCTCCAAAGTCCCTAAAACTTGATGGTGAGAAACTATTTCAGAGGAAAAAGGATCATTTGGATGTTCTATTCTTCTACTCTTCTTTATCATATATGTATATAAGATAACAATATATGTAATATATAACATAATAATATATATAATTTGCATGACATATTTTATAATATTATATATTGAGGTATATATAAAATACATAGTAATGTGTATAAAATTAAATAATATATACTTAGTCCAATCAGAGATAGGATGTGAGCTTAGACAGACACATGGTCTGAACCTGTATGTGATGCCATGCTATAGCACAGAAAGTGATAGGCTGTAGAAAGGAAGATTAGATTAAAATTCTCAATGTAAAGACAATGAATGTCTGGAAACAAATATCTGGAAAAAAAATGGATTTTCCATCACCAGAGATCTTGAAGAACAGCTGAGATAAACACGCGGTAGGAATGGCTATGGGAAGCTGACCTTGCTTGGTGGAGAGGAATTGGCTAAGATGTCCATGTCTCTCCTAGCCTTATTGTCTACAATTCGATGCTGCAAATTATTAACAGGGACATATCTGTCTCATGAGAGAAGACAAACCCCTCAGACCATGTTAGTCAGGACTCATGCTTCTTCTGCAGTTCTCCATCATCAATCAGTCACTAAAGCCGATGACAGTCCCACATCCTTTACTGCTACAAAGCATGTGCATGCAGCTCTCACAGGATAGGTCTCTCTCAGGAAACCAGTAACAAACTACAGACCATGACAACTCCCTGGCTTGAATCTGATTGTCAAAGTTAGAGCCTGTACAAACTGAAGGTATGCAAAGTGTTGAATGTTGATAAATGTGGTGAATGTTGATAAATGTGGTGAATGTGGTGGTGAATGGAGCCAAATCCAGTTGGCGACCGGTCACGAGTGGTGTTCCCCAGGGCTCAATGTTGGGACCGGTCCTGTTTAATATCTTTATCGACGATCTGGATGAGGGGATTGAGTGCACCCTCAGTAAGTTTGCAGATGACACCAAGTTGGGTGGGAGTGTTGATCTGCTGGAGGGTAGGAAGGCCCTGCAGAGGGACCTGGACAGGCTGGATTGTTGGGCCGGGGCCAACTGTATGAGGTTCAACAAGGCCAAGTGCCGGGTCCTGCACTTCGGTCATAACAACCCCAGGCAACACTACCGGCTTGGGGAGGAGTGGCTGCAAAGCGGCCTGGCTGAAAAGGACCTGGGGGTGTTGGTTGACAGCCGCCTAAACATGAGCCAGCAGTGTGCCCAGGTGGCCAAGAGGGCCAATGGCACCCTGGCTTGTATCAGAAATAGTGTGGCCAGCAGGACCAGGGAGGTGATAGTGCCCCTGTATTCGGCACTGGTGAGGCCGCACCTCGAATACTGTGTCCAGTGTTGGGCCCCTCACTTCAAGAAGGACATCGAGGTGCTGGAGCATGTCCAGAGAAGGGCAACGAGGTTGGTGGAGGTCTAGAGCACAAGTCTTATGAGGAGCGGCTGAGGGAGCTGGGGTTGTTTAGTTTGGAGAAGAGGAGGCTGAGGGGAGACCTCATTGCTCTCTACAACTACCTGAAAGGAGGTTGTAGTGAGGTGGGGGTTGGTCTCTTCTCCCAAGTAACAAGCGACAGGACGAGAGGAAATGGCCTCAAGCTGCGCCAGGGCAAGTTTAGGTTAGATATTAGGAAAAACTTCTTCACTGAAAGAGTAGTCAGGCACTGGAACAGGCTGCCCAGGGAAGTGGTTGAGTCCCCATCCCTGGAGGTATTTAAAAGACGGGTAGATGTGGTGCTTGAGGACATGGTTTAGTGGTGGACTTGGCAGTGCTAGGTTAACGGTTGGACTCGATGATCTTAAGGGTCTTTTCCAACCTTAACGATTCTATGATTCTAAAGACCCGTTTCACAGGCCTGGACACTGAGTCCGGGTGCTGTCCCCAGGTCTGTCCCCAGGTCTGAGCTCAGCACAGTGCGGCTGGGAGAGCTTGTGGGGCTACCACCCATAGCGCGTCAGAGAGATTTTTATCTTTTACAGGTAGCAAGATGGCTTCTTTTGCTGGTGTTTTCGAACTGGCATGATTTTTGATCATTCCTTGATCTCTTTAATGATAATGGGAAAGGCCTCTTAATAACATCCACTTTGGTATAAGGGCACACAGTTCCTCCATAACCCTTAGAAGCTGGTGCTAAAACATAAGTGGGCTAGTGCTGTAAGTAACAAACCAAAGCCAGCTGTGGACATTTACAATAAAATTTCCAAATAATCAATGACAGCATTAGAAGTGAGAAAAGCCCATAATGAACACCCCTTAAATATTTCATTTTGCAGCACTTGAAAGGTACAAATAAGAGTATTTCTACTTGTGTGGGGTTTTTTTTATCAGAAGATGCACATCTAACACCAAGTATGAAATATGTCATCTTTAAGACTGTTATTTGAAATTATGGTTGAAACTGATGTGTCTTCTGGGACTGCCCTGGAGGCACTTCTGAGACCTGAACTGTCATAGCTTTTTGTTTACATACTGCTGAGAAGTGTTTTCTCCAAGCTGATTTATTATGTTGTGCAAATGCTTTTGTACCGAAGCAGATAAAACCAATTTAATTTTAGAGAGTATTTCCTCGTCCACAGCTTGGTGAAAAGTTCACATCTGTTGATGTGAACCTGGAAGGGTAGTGGTCCAACAAACGTTTTCTTCAGGGAATAGTAAAAGATTTTTCTCTCCCCCCTGGAAAATAGTTCAGTGGCTATCTAATGGCTGATGGAGGGAAAGCACACAATGTAGGGCAAACGACCGTTTCCCAGGCTCCTCATTTCATTTATCATTCTCCCTACTTTTTACCCTGCTCTTTCATTCCAGCAATAAAACTGGTGGCTTATTATTGATGAAACAGCTGCCCACCACTGACACAGGAATGACAAGGAAATAGAAAAGTTTAGGGAAATGATTAAGAAAACAGTGTCTGGAGAAAAATGGTCCAAGGCAGAAAGGTAACTTGGAAAACTGTAACTGAGTCTGCTTAAAGGAGATTTATCAGAAACAACAAGTAAAAGGTTGATTGAAGCTTTTAAACAGAGAAATGGGATTTAAATTCTTTCCTAAGAATAAAAAAGGAGAGAAGAGAGTCCTTTACTAGCGCAGAACCTGTTATATACCATACTTGCAAGGCAAAGAAAACAGAGCAGATTAAACAGCATAGGATGGTAAGACAGGACAGATGACACTAAGAAATGGGTTGAGACTGCTTCGCATGGAGGTGCAAAAGATAGCTTTTTATTTTTATCATCCTCTTCTTTGGGGGATAGTGTAATTTTAAGCTTTAGATGACTACTATGGAACTGGGTTTTGTAGGTCTGAAGATCCTATTGTACATGAGCACATGCATAATTTCATGCTGGCTGCTGAAAACTTTTGACAATAAGCCTTAAATATAAGCTTTGAAGTCTAATTTTAGGGTCATTATTGAAAACCTGAATTGCCATTTTCCAGTACTTGATCTTGCTCAGAATGGTGTCTAGCTACATCTGCAAAACTAGTTTCTTTATATCTAATACATACCTGCTAAAACATTTTTCCTCAATTGTAAAAAAATGCTGAATGCATTCACCCTTTAAAATACATTTTAATTTAAGTGTAATTGCCTAGTTTCATAGATTATTTGATCAATGTACTACTCTGAGGTTGTTTGAAGGCAGGAAGCATTTCTTTCCCGGACTGTTTCTTGCAGAAAGTGGCAAAGAATACCGGTGTGTGCCCACCAGAGGGAACTCCTTACTAAGCTTGGCACTTGATAACACCAGTATTCCCCTCTATACCCAACTTTTCAATGAAAAATTTATAGCTCCACATTCCTTACATGTTTTCCAGGAAGTACCTTTTGGTGCCCACTGCATAGTTTTGTTACATCCTCTACCTCCCTGGAGACAGACCATCCAAAGTTTATTGGTTTCAGCAACAGTAAAATGAAGATCAAAAAGTCCTAATAATTCAAATTATAGCTAGCATTTCAGCTACAAGACTGGAAAAAAAGAAAAGTTAGAAGCAAATGAAATACAACATATAACTTTAGCATAAATTTAACAGCTCGCTACTTTGCTAATTTGTGTTTCTTATATGGAATACCTAAAGTACATCACAGCCTTCATTGCCATGCATTTATAGAGATCTCCTACTACCAGCATATTCCAAGGGATATGCTAAATTAAGATCTATTCCTACAGTCATTATAGTCATACAGTCATATAGTCCTATAGCCATTTTGAGATGAAGTAAATCATTCTGCAATTCCAGAGGTATCTATATGCCTTTGGAGACGGGGCTTAAACAATTTGTATAGGTCTATCTGAGCTTGCACGTTTTGCAAAATCGAATGTCCTGTGCTTTGTTCACTCCTCAGTTACCAGGCAGTGTCTAACTTTGTCCCTGCAGTTGATGGTTCTTTTTGAGGTTCCTTCTGTTAGTGCTGAAAACTATTTCCCCTTTCAGAAATTCAGTCTTCTGGTCAAGTGCTTGCTGTCCAGTTCAAGCCATGTCTTCTACAGAGCTATTAATACTGTATAGTACATGTGCTATGCAAGCAGTCTGCTGTGCTCACCATCTCTAGTGAGTTACTGGCTTTCATTACTCACCTCATTATGAGATCACTATCAGTAGTTGCTGCTACCATGAAGACTACTGTAGGTAACAATTGCTAGGTGACTGGCTGCCTCAAGCAAGCTTCTCCTTTCCATTAATTATCACTGGCGATTCTGTGCTAATAAGCTACTGCAGTTAGCAATCTAAAAATTCAAGGTCTGACTTTATCCGAGATGGCAATTTAGGATCCATTTGTTTACCTAGGTACGAGCCCACTGTAAAGGTCTATCTAGTTCATATTAGATCCACCACTGAAATTTCCATAACTCTCCTAATGTCACTTCTTTCTATTACTATTCTTTCATTATTACTATCATAAGACTATTCTTGATGAATTGTAGACTAAATCACTAAAGCTAACAGGTCATGTTTTTTAAAATGACGTTAAAACATTGTCCAGTTAGAATGATCACAATCAATATAATGACTGTAACAAAAACACAGCTGGCTGTCTATGACAAACATGCCTCTATAAACATTATTACATTAGTAATGAAGTAGCAGATATCAACAAGATAGCCCTTGTTATTTTCTCAGAGTTCCTTAGGAACAAAGTGACAAGAAGTTCAAATAAAAGCAAAACCCACTTCTCACATAGATCTCTGGAATGTTATGCTACCGTGTAGTATGTGCTTTAGTGCTGTGTCCCACTGGTTATAAATAAAAGCACTTAAAATAGAGTGTGGATACTTGTACCAATACTAAAACTGGATATAAACAAAGCAAACTTCTATTATATACAAGCAACTTGATCTTGGTACTCCCTTGTTGGAAACTCTATGATTCTTGAAGAGAAACTGTCTTTCAAACTATAAATTACAGACAAGGTTCAGTGTTTCATCTCTCCAAATCAGATCTGGTGACACAAACTGTTGATCCCATAGAGATGGAGGGACAAATACAATTTTTTTTTAGCTTCAAAAGGATTAAAATTGGTTTATATTCAACTAAACAGATTAATTCCTATACTGTCATAATTTATATGGTGCGGCGGCTTTGCTAACTGCTTAGTAAATTAGGTCAGGACATTGTTTCATGTGCATTCTTGCAGAAGTACTCCCAACCCTCTGCTCTGCTTTGGCTGCTCATTGCTACTTTCGCACCACGCCATTTGTTATTCTGGCATAAGTACTGGGGCATCTCCAGGTTGACCTCAATCAAGGAGGTTATCTAAATGAAAATTAACATTTCTGGGGAAAAAAAAATGCTTACTCTAAGCCCAGCTCTCCGAGACAGTTTATCATACAGATGCAAACACTTGTGCTGGCCCATGGTAGGAGGCAGTGTGAGGACAGGAATCAGTGGCAGGTAGTGAAGAGAGAGGGAGACTTGATTCTCGTGGTGACAGTGGTTGTTAAAATCACCCTGAAGTGTATGGAAATCTATTGACTAACACTACTTAACAAACATCTACAGTAAAACCAGTCTGTGCCACAAAGACTACTCTCTACCAAGTTGCTTAGTACAACTTTGTTGTTTTCTTGTCCTCTCCCCCTGTCCATTGCACCACCCTGTTTTGCTTCATGTTATATTCATATTGTGAGGTCTATTAGTTGGAACAACAGGGTATGATGCAAAAAAATAGGGTTTTTTTTTAAATCAACATTTTGCATTCACTCATCAAGTGAATAGATAGATGATCTAGAAGACAGGTGAAAAGCAGTATAGACAATGTCATTTTATATGGATTGTCTCTGTCAAGCTCTGTGTTGTGGTGGCCCATGTCACAACCACATAAACAGAACCTGGGCATATTATTCATATTTAAATCAGTAATAGTGGTCCTTCAGCTGATCTGCGTTAAACCCTGAAAGCAACTACATCTCTAATTTTAGTGAATACTAAACAGAAAACAGGTTGAAACCTATGGGTCCAGAAGGGCTGGGATATTTTCTGCGCATTTAATGCTTTACTATCTGCTCACTGTCTACAGTCCACAAACGCAGATACTTGTGGTCCCCTTATCTGATTCCCTGCCCCCAGATCTGCTCATGCACAGCTCTCTTGCTCAAATCTCTCAGTCATCATAAGGCAACTACAGAACTTCTGCTACTGAGAATCCAAGAGAATGGTCAGGAGCCTAGAGAGAGCAAAGCCCCAGTTACACACATACATACCTACACACCTTCCCTCTAGAGAGCATATGCCAATGAACTGACAGAACAACATGTTTAAAATTATCTGGCAATGCCACATTGTGCTTCTGTAGTGTGTATTTTCCTTCTGTCATGTCTTTTTTGATTTTGACCACACATAGGCATGTTTTTAAATAGCACTTGGAGGGAGAGCTGATGACTTATACTGCCTGTCCTCCCTTTTTTTTTTTCCAAGAACAAGTACAAGCAGAGCCTGTAACTCTTCCCTACAAAGGAAACTGAAGAAAATAGAGCAGTAAGTAAATTCACAGATAACTGGTCCAAAACATGCAAAAGGAGGTGATCCTTTGTCCTGTGCAGTTAGTATGCGGAACCTGCCACACAATGCTAGAGGTGGTAGAAGTTAACAATAGGTTCAAGGGGCAACTTGACAAATTCAGTGAACAGAAATCCACCGCTGGTATTAAATACAAAGTTTCTGAAGTCTCTGAGCAGTAAACTGCGGGAAGCTAGGAAAGAATTGTCTTGTCTTTACTAGTCTCATATTCTTTTCTAGACATTGCTTTTGGCCCCTGCTGGAGACAGGATACTGTGAGGTCTGTAATTTACCCCTCTTATATACATTTTTATATATAAAATAATGTACATACCTGATCATATATATAATTGTATACAGCTGTCTGACTCCAAGGTTTTCTTGAACCACAAGTAGAACTGAGGAGAGGTACTAGCTTGTCTTTTGAATCCTTTACACTGGGCAGAAAGATTTAGTAAAGGTACTCCCATACCTGTAGCTGTTTGCATTGCCCATAGCAGATTCCAACAGCTTCTGTTATAATCTCTTGTGATCTCCACAGCAGTAAAGGGCACATTGCAGTGGCCTGTTCTCTAGGGTTTCGAGACTGTTCAGCTTACCCTGAGAGGTGAACAGCTTTCCTTTGGGTGCCTCATAAACAAGAAAAGCACAGGAACCTCTTTAAAGGACTGTTTCTTTTCTCATTCTCTGACCAGGACTTAGAATAGCTTCAGATTTAGGCCAATAATTTTAGTATTTTTAAGTATCGCATAGCTTAATAGTGTGCATAGCTTAATAAAAATTCATTTCTGTATGAGCATTTCGTTACATAAACTTGAGTATGGATAAAAATTATTAAATTAGGCAACAGGAAAGTACATCTATATACTAGACACAAAATTACATTTGCATTGCTCCTCTGAGTAAAGCCACAATCTATCACAGAGACACGGAATCTGATTTAGTATAGTGGTAATTTACAGTTAATGGATTCATGTTTATAAAGCCACTTCACACCTAAGAGAAAAATACACTAAAGAGATTAGCGCAAATAAGTGTAAGGATTAGAAACTGGCCTAGTTACAATTTTTCTTTAGCATTTGAAGAACTCAAGTGTTCAGACAGCTGATCTTGATTTAGGTTCCTTTCTAATAAATATCAATGTCTGAAATTAAACAACAGCTTTAAAAGACACTAACATCTGAGTACAATGTATCAGAAAGACAGGGAGATCAACCACTAATTGATTAGCTCTGCAGCAGCCCATTCTTCATAAGCAAATTCCAGAGTTGAAATGTCAAAGTTCAATGGCATGAGCTCTTGGTGCTGCAGCAACAGCCTATAAACTCTGCAGCAGCACTGATTTACTACACCGTCATCTATCATTCTCTACATCCAACCCTTCTTGCCTTTGCAAAACCTTATACAACTATGGCTCACAGCTAGAGAAGAACACTGATGTAAGCCTCATGATTCCAATGATGAACTTCTACCTACAAGAGTAATTAACTGTAAAAAATACAGCTGAGGAAAATTTACCCCTGTGTTCTCCAACCCCAGTTTGAAATTCAAGTCCTTTAAAGTATCTGACAACACAGCTCAGAGCCTTTCTCTAAAAGTAGTTACCCTCTTCTGAACAGTACACACAATAATGTATGAAACATACTTTGCATAGCATATCTTGACCTTTAGAGAAAAAAAAAAACCCCACAAGATGCAACTACATGAGGTTTCAGTGAGGTACATTTAATCCCATTTAATAGTGCTTTACTACTTGTAAGGCTTAACGCTACTGGGACCAGGCAACCTTGAAATAAAGGCAGGAAACCTCAAATTAATCTAATTTGGAATAACTGGGCAGTTCATACTTTGTGGAGCTACAGTTTCAGGCTGTCTGCAGTCAGGGAAGTGACACCATCAGTATAGAATCATAGAATAGTTTGGGTTGGAAGGGACCTTCAAAGGTCATCTAGTCCTATTAATATTTTAAAAAATAACAATTTCAGTAGTGCAAGACCATATGTTTACCTGATTGTCACAATGTCACAATTTAAGAAAACTCATACAAAACTATTTTTTTCTTTTAAAAAAGTTCCACATATCATACTTTTACTAAAAAAGTTACAAAGTAATGGAAGACTGTCTGCCTCCATCTCTTGTCAACAAGGAAAGTAGTCAACAACAGTAGTCACTAGAGCTTGTGTCCCCAAAGGAAAGACCAAGGGCTGAAGAGGTAGGACTCTCGAGTATAGTTGCACATTTAGGAGCTCCAGCAAAATCTTCTCCAGCAAAATCAGCCTGGAGAAGAGAAGGTTCCGAGGAGGATCTTATAGTGGCCCTCCAATACTTAAAGGGAGCTTATATAAAAGACAGGGAGAGACTATAAGGGCAGATAGCGACAGGACAAGGGGTAATGGTTTCAAACTGAAAGGGGGGAGATTTAGATTAGATATTAGGAAAAAATTCTTTACTCAAAGGGTGGTGAGTCACTGGAACAGATTGCCCAGAGAGGTTGTGGATGCCCCATCCCTGGCAGTGTTCAAGGCCAGGCTGGATAGGGCCCTGAGCAACCTGGTCTAGTGGGTGGTGTCCCTGCCCATGGCAGGGGGGTTGGAGTTAGATGATCTTTAAGGTCCCCTCCAGCCCAAGCCATTCTATGATTCTATGATTCTAAAATCCCAGCTGTGGAACTGCAGGGGCCATGACTCCAGACGACCACAGCTGAACACTGTAGGTAGTTGCAGCATGTAAAAGACTGCTTAAATCGGTGAAATGATGGGTAAACCTAACTCAGCAGCCTTTAGTAACAGCATCTCACAGAGTATTCTGTTTTGCTTGCTAGAATAGGGAGATCTGTGGGAGACTGCACAGAGGGACAAGAAAAAGTCTTGGTTGAACATTGTTGACCAAAAAAAAATGGAAAGGAGAAAGAAAATGTGAGCAATGCTGGGGAAGGATTATTTAAGTTATGCCTCAGATATGAAGAGATGTCCTATTATGGTCCTGAGGCATTAGTCTTCCGATAACAGTGGAGTTGCATGTTTAAAGATTAATTTCACTTCAGCTTGTAAAGCTGCCACATTCGGGAAGACATTTTAAAAGCAGAGAAACTTCACACTCTTGCTAGTATTGCTCCTCTTCGGTTTATTTTAATTGTACGTTCTACCACAGTCCTTCTGCTGGGGTTTTTTTCATAAACTGAACTCTGCTTACTGACATATGTGATAATTAACCTCATTTGTGAAATGCTTCTCCCCAAGCACCTTCTTAACTCCTTAATTTATTTTTAAACCAACACTCATTACAGACAATATTGTCACCTACTTTATCCATATTCAAAACCTTCCAGCAGATATTTCCAGAACTGCCTGGAAATAATTATGTATAATAAAATGAAAATACTGGAACAAAAATTGAAAAACAATGCACCATTCTTCCCAATCCTTTGGGTTCTCTGTTTTCATGTGTAAAATGAAAGCTATTTAGGGCAGCAATGAGCTGCACTTTACATGGTTTGAGCCTAGAAGATAGCTGCTAATAACAATCAACCAAAGCAGAACATGCAGAAAAGGCACCCTACTTTGAAATTCCCCAGGGAATACACACAGACAAAAAGTTGCACAAACTTTGCATGGAGATACACCAGATTCCAGCAGACAGAAAACTATCTACCCAGGTAATCAGGGTTCAAAATCTCTTGCCTTGTAGTTGTAAGAAATAAATGTAGAGGTTTTACCCCTAAAACCCAACAATCCCAACCAGATTACATTTTCAGCAAAAAAGCCCATCTAGCATTTCCATTTCTGATTCTTTGAAATACAGAGGGTATGTTGACTTTCCCAGAGCACACAGTACGATTTTTTCAGCATGCAGGACAGCATTTGTCTCTCCTCTCTGTGCTATTACCATTTGTCAACTTTCACCTCTGAGACAGGGAGAAGCCCAGCAGTATAATAAAAATCCCCCTTCTGACAGGAACAGGCTGCTGGATTACTCCATTCTTAGCTCCTTTCCATTATGAAAAGATCCATCTATGGCTGTTCCTTGGTTCCTGGGAATTAGCCAATATCCTACTTCATCTTTCACTCAACATCATTTTACCACAGCTCATAATCTCCAGAGAGGAATCTTGTCAAGTGATTTTAGAAAATATAAATATGCTATCTCCAAGGAATATCACTTATCTGATGCAACATTTTTATGGTACTTAAAAAGGACTTCAGAAAATTAACACGGCATGCTCTCTTGTTTTCAAACTCTCCTGGCTATTGATAGATAAATAACCTATTTTCAGGGATCCTCCGATTCCTCAAACCATAGAAACTTCAGAGTGTTCATATAACAAACAATTTATCAAATTAAAATGTTATAGCTATATATAGTGTATATAGTTGCTTTTCCACAAACCATTCTTTCCCTTTGAACACTCCAACAACAGAATGAAAGATGGCCATTGAAGTACAAGAACTGGAAATAACACAGGAGGAACACAAGCTGTATGTCTAGATGGACTTGCCATACAGAGCTTGGATTCACTTTCCGTTTCCAAGAATGCCAAATTTCCATTCACACATTTTACAGCAAGCAGTGCTAAACCTGTACAAAGAGCTGGTCATCTTCTAGTGCTACTGACCATTTTTTAAGTAAGAACATGGGTATTATATTGAGCTCAGACAATCATTACCTTCTCTGCAGAGTAAAAAGGGGAAAAAAAGAACCATGATCATTATTCTTCATTAGATTTACTAACCACCTCAAGCAATCTGTTCTGAAGATTGTTTAATTAAGCTTATAAAAAATACATCCACTCCCTATTCCTTTTAAAGCATTCAATTTTCTTGCATTTTTTTTGACTGAGCTTTCACAGATTACTGGTGATGCAGAGGAATCAGAGCATACGGGTCCCTAGTTGGATTTTCCTGATGCAAATTCCTGATTTTACCTACCATCATCATAAACATATTTCATGAACATGCAACTGTAATTGATATAGAGATGAAGTAGATAGATGGAGGGTGAAAAGAATCAGTTTGACATCACCTGTGCAAGTAAAAGGCACTCTAAAGTACCTCAGGCTGTGCAAGGTTAAACTGTATTTGAGAACAACTAAACCACTGCAGTCTGTCTCCACCTCTGTTCTGCCTTGTAGGAGATTTCTCTCTGTATTACACTAAAAATCTGTCTCATAATAGGTATTTAAAAGAGGTATTTAAAAGGTAGGAGGTATTTGGAGGTATTTAAAAGACAGGTAGATGCGGTGCTTGAGGACATGGTTTAGTGGCAGACTTGGCGGTGGTAGGTTAACGGTTGGACCTGATGATCTTAAGGGTCTTTTCCAAACTTAACAATTCTATGATTCTATGATAATACAAACAATAAATCTACCCAAAATCCATGTGAGTCCTGATCTTCCAGGGATAAATAAAAAAGCGAACTTATGCTTTGGTCAGTTTTGGTGAAAAAAAATCCACAACTTAAAAAAAAACCTAACAGACTGGGATGAAGCAAGGTAATTATGTCCACAAAAGCTGTCATCAAACAGGGTTCCAAATATTTAGAAAACTTCTGTTAAGGAGAAGAGCACCACAGGCCTAGGCCACTCCACTCAGAAGACTGCTGGAGCAGAAGCCAGTGGAGTGGCCACTCCACCTCCTTGCTGAGCACTGGGCTTTGACTTTCATTGGTTCATTGGTACACTGGTTTCTGTATGCAGAAAAATCAGTGGATGCAAGACAGTCTGATACGTAAATAATAAAGTGGAATATCAACTAGGAGAGAATGAGAAAAAAAATCCTGTCATTTTACTCTAGGAGTTTGTGCAATGCATCAATTCTAAACTGACAAAGAATATTAAGCAAACATATTGGGCAATTTTAGAAGGTATCTAATCAACCTATTCAACTGCCCAGCTTATTCAACATTAGTCAAGCTGTTTAATAGTCTAGGCTCACCCTGAATTGCTTTTTTAGCAGTAAGCAGAGAAAGAGAACCATCCTAAAGTCTAAACTTTAGTTTATTATGCCAAAAAATCAAAATCTCCTCGCATACCACCTGCACACTGCCCAACGAAAACCTTTCTATAGAGATGCCCGATATCTCCACATACAAGAGAAGCAACAGAAAATGATCTCTACTCAGAAAACCGAAGTGAAAGCATTCCAGTACTTAATACTAAAGGGGAAAAAAGTATCAAATGATCTAATTTGTGGAAGCAGAAAAAGTAATCCAGATCACCTAGAGCTTTGTTGAATGTAGCTGAAAGAAGCTACTGTCTGGTGTAACCATTACCCTCTCCTTACCTTGCTACAAATCTCATTGCAGCTTGAATCTAGAGCAGTATCTTTGAAAACACAGCCAGAACTATATTTCCTTATCCACATTTCATGTATATTGTATAAAATTTCCCATTTCCTTCTTTTTATGTGACCTAAATAAAGAACTCTTGTAAGCAAAGAATGAGCTTTTTCTTTTTTCTAAAAATACTTTACATTTTACGTATAAATAAGTAATAGTGATATGAAGCATCTGGACCAAGTTCACTGGACAAAAACTAGTTCGGCTCTCCAAAAAAGTGAATAGATTCATTTAATGCTACCTTTAGTTTCAGAATGGATGAATTTCTTACTGAAGCACCTTTTGTGTCCCCTTAAAGCTGTGCAATGCCTGGCACTAATGGAAGTAAGTTAAAAATAAGGTGGATGAACTCAGCTCTTTCTTTTTGAGATCTGCATGCTTTTGGATATTGTGTTTTCTATTTCTCAAAACATAAGACAATAATGGAAAAGACTACTGGGGAAAAAGGACAGGCATTATGAGAGAGTCTGAGAAGAATCATGCAGAAGAAAATAGATTTCTATTACCCACAATGAGAAAATTTACACAAACAGTTAAAGAATTAAGAGCAAATGAAAAATAACTTCAAGACTGAATAAAAGGAAAAGATTAAATAAAGTAGAAATAGCAGAAACAATAGACACAAAGAGATCACTATTCAATGTTCCTTATAAAAACTCATTCAATTTTACCTTTCTCCTGATTAATGTATTTTGCATGGAGAACAGCACAGTGCCCCAGAATTACTCACAAATACAAAATGTAGGGACCTTGTTCTCAGGCCTTCATACACAAATTGTACTATTTGTTCCTGCTCTCTGTTCATCTGTTTCTGCATTGGTCTCTAACCATAAGTCCTACAAACCTTCTGAAAAATCAGGCCAGATATTTTAATTGAATTTGTTGTATTTCTTTTTAGTTTATTTCATTCTATAGAGAGGTCAGTAATAGCACAAGTATGCTTATATGCTGTGTCAGCCTCAACTTTTCCAGGAAAATCAGTGTGTTTTCATTGCTATAGCAGGGAGAAAATAAGTTTAATACGTTACATTCCCTTTCTCTGCATCATCAACAATAACAAGCTATTTATCATGGTCTAATTCTTCAGCGTTCCTTTGCATAACTTTTCATGTATACTGTACCTCTGTTGAAATTGTTGCTTACTGTAATTGCTAGAGCAATCATGACAGCTTTACAATAGCAATAACAAACTTGTTGAAAGGATGCTAAACTTATCACAAATTGATTAGAGAAGAAAAACAATCCCAAGACAGAGCCCACATATTTCCTTTCACTGCTGCTGCCTCTGAGGTATAATTTTTCAAGTTTTTCACTCATTTCGATTAACAAAAAAAGAGAAGCAAGCATTAAAACAAGGCAGGGAAGGGAAAAACATTTTTAAATGAGTTAAAATTGGAAATAAATAATCAAAATAAATAATAACAAACAACATATTTGAAACAACTTCAACAATATCAGTCTTCACTGAGATTTTTTCATAGAGAAAAAAAAAACTGAATAAAGTCTGAGAGAGTCTTCTGAGTAGGACTTACTAGACTGGCCCATAAAAAATTGGTTGAATGACCTAAAAGGATTCTGTTATCATTCCACAGCTGTATCAAAAAGCACTTCTGACAAGAAGGAAAATAATGTAAGAAACTTGACTTATAAACATACTTCTCATGCTGGCACCTGGATTATTTAAGTCACTTAAAAAATGACAAGATGGCAGTCGGTTGATCCAAAGGGGAAAAATGTTCTTTAAATAGGGGAGAGCATGAGAAAATTCAAGGAAAAGTTAACAACCAGGACCTCAGGTCAGGAAATTACTCCCGAATACAAACTCAGTTTCCTGAAGCAGATCTTGGATGTTTCTCTGCAAAACTATAACCTATTGGTGTCGGAGATGGCCTGAATTTGGATCATAGACACTCCAGGCAAGTGCACTGTCGGGCCCTTTCTGGCTGCATATTCCCCTTCTCCTTCTGCATCATTAAATCAACATTTCTCCACAAGAACAAAAAAAAAAAAAAAAAAAAAAAGAAATAAAAACATTCCAGTCTGCTCTGTTCAAACCCAATGTTTCTTGTGTTACTTTAAGAATTCATGTGCCCTACAAAACATTTCACTGGATTTCAATGCCAGTGAAAGTACTCTGTCCAAACTCATCACATCTGCATATTCAGAGAGCAGGGAATCCTCACGCTATACCACCAAACAGCTACAGAGATGACACAAAGAAAAAGAAAATCATCTTTTGTATTCTCTATTCCTGGAAGTACAGAGACGAACAAGGTGGTCTGTGTGCTTCTCCAGAATAGTGAAAGATTTACAGATCTGTTGATACACATCTTTGAAACACCACTCCCCAATACCCATGCTGCACAAGCTTGTATGTAGGAATCCTTGTGGATAAATGGACTGCAAGAAAAGGAATGAATATACAGCTCCTGGTTGAAGTTTCAGTCCCTCTGTGGCATAACAGAACTACACCAGTTCTACTTACAGCTATACCGTATACCATTCTGGGTCTCCGTGTGCAGCACAAAAAAGTCAATGAATCAGCAAGTGGTGAAGCATTTCAGTTATTATTTTCACATGAAATCATGGGCAACATCAATGACAAATAAGGAAACAGTCTGAACATGTTGTTTTCTTAGATTGCCAAAATTCACGTTACCTTGTACCCAGGAAAGGCTTCTTACACCTATTATCACTTCCACAAAAATACTGAAAACCTGCAAGCTGACCTCCCAGCTGAGTTAGTCTTTCAGGGGAAAAAAAAAAAAAAGTACGTACGTAAATTGCAATAAAGAAACTTGCAGATGTTACTACTGGAACTTGGAACTGACCTGGACATCCATAATCCATTTGGCTTTATAACTGCTAGCTGATTCTGTTTCTCTCAAAAAAGTAACAATTTAAGCTGATTCTGCTTCCCTCAAAACAGCAGTAACTCAAATCCAAAACCCGCAGACAACAAAGGAAAAGATTCCCATTGATGTTAACATATTTGGGATAGGACCAAAGGAACTTAACGGATGAAGCAGCTTATTTTCTAGGAGAACAACTTTTTTTGTCCTGAAGTTCATTAGTGAGGAAATGAAAGGTTTCAGTGACTGCAGGCATGGAGCAAAACCTGAACATTAACTTGCGATTCTCTGCAGGCCCATCAGTGCAAAGTTTAAAAAAGTCTTAGGTGCTTTGCTCAGCGTCAAAAGGACACATTCAAATCCTGATCTTCAAGGTCAAATGCTAGTTGTCAAATTGCCATTTTTGTGCCTTAAAAGGAAAAATAAGTCTTGTGTTAGTATCTCATACTTGGTGTTAGCGGCCTTGAGATGTAACAATCTATTTCTGTCTGCTTTCACTTCTGGAAACAATATCATTGTGTCACCAGATCCCTGGGCAACAGTGTGCTTTTATTCAGGCTTTGCAAAAGCAAAACTATTAGAGACTAAATAATAAATATCATAAAATAAATTTGGAGAAAAATGAAACCTCTTACATCTATGTGGCAGTAGCCATTGCTATGTCTAGGGTGGGTTTTTTGTTGAACACTCTCAGAAGCTAAATAATGTTCCCAAATTGCCTGTTTTGCTAGGATTAGTAAAGTATGTCCTAAATGCTGCTCTTGGTAAAGAACTAATAAATGTCCTGTTCTTTGTGAAACACTACTTTTTGTGTTCTATTTCCTGAGCTTCTGAAATTGCATTTGTGATGGGCAGCCACAGCTCTTTGCACAAGGCACCCACATCTGGTTATGCCTGCGTCCACTGAAACCCCTTTTGACACTACACCAGAAGAAAAACTCATATCCATTTCATGTGCACTGAATTCAATGACGTGGCAAAAGTTATTTGAAAATACTGCACACAACTAAATGAATTTCACTCATTTTATGAGAAAGATTTTGCCCTTATGATTATTTACTGATGTAGCATCTAAAGCCTCCTAATTCTTATTTTGCTGGCTGCTTCACAGACAGCCAGGAAGCCTCAGAAGAACTTAGAGGAATCTTGATCTATACCTTTATGATCACCATCTATCATGATAACATTTTTTCAAAGACAACAAACTGGCAATCAAAATCAGCCACCAGTTGTCACAGCTGTCACTAAGTTCTCTATATATGCCCAATCACCTCGATCCATTTTACAGCAAGGCCACGAGCAAGCATGTACAGAAATACAGGCCTCTCATGATCGTTTCTCTGTAGGTTTCATTTTGAGAACATTCTCATAGAACATTCTCCCATGATAAATTTTTATCATCTCCATTTCCAAAGTAAGCAGCTCAATGTATGGCTCAGCTCATCAAGGGCCAAATTCAAACCGCCTGCCCTACGCATGACTGCTCCTTCTGGGCCCTGGTGGGACGACCTGTCTCGCCAGTACCTCCCACGGCAGCCACGGACCCAGGCCCTGCGATGCCCCAGGGTGAGTCAGAGCAGGGGAGACATAATCCTCTTTACGGACCTGAAACTTCCTTTAATTACATACTTCTATTTTTATTATGTTGGAGGTGTCCTTAGTATCATCTAACTTCAGAGAGTAAAAACTGGCTGTGTAGGTGCACTCAGGTGTGAGCACCTGCCAACACAACATGGGGCAACCCTCAAAAGTATCTCTCTGCTTAAACATCTCTAAATATCTCATCAACCTGTTCATTAGAGGGATTATAGGCTCCTTGCTAAAACTACCATATACACCCATTTTAGGCCACAGGAAATTCCTGTTCACCAGTGGATTCCATTTCATTCCTTTAACACCTGTATTTGAACCTTTTCACTTTTAAGTAGGGGAAATAAGCAAGGAAGGGATGCATATGCATTTGTGTATTAACAGGGTGTGCAGGAATCAGGATGTGAAAACTGGTGCCTAGGGAACAAGTACTGTAATTGTTCCCAATGCTGAAGTCCAGACACTGAGCAATAACTTGGGAGAAATATCTAAATATGTCATCAACTTCAAGTCACAGATTTAGTAGAGCTTGGTATGATTAAGTCTATAACTTTATAAGTCTTATTTCTAAATTAATGCTTTTTTTTTTAATTACAACTCAAAGAACAAGTTCCTTACCACCTCTTCTTTTGATTTTAATTGTTCAATGCTCTTAATTGAACTTATCAAACTAATCTTTAATCACTTTCCATTGAACAGTTGCAGAATTTTTGAAGGAAGGCCTTTGGTCTTCATACTGTTACACAGAAGATTTCAACACACCTGAAGAGAATGCCCCAGGCATTTCCAAATACTCCCTGAAAGGACTCAGGACTGACTCATTCATGTTTCTACTACTAATGAGATCTGGAGGGAGGTCTTTTGTAAAGCATGCTCTCTCCTGTTCTGCACAGTCTACATTACTACACTAGGTCTTTCTGACTTAAGCTGCACAAGAAATCCACTAGTAAGAAACATACCGTATGTCAGTATGGTGTAGTTTTCTTCAAAAAATTTAAACATTAGTCATTCAGCCCAGTAGAAAATAATCTGACGGCTTTTAATGGACTATACTCATGTTGACACCAGAACTGACTTGGAAAATAAGATAATATCTAATCATACCCATTATGTGTGACACAATCAGATGGGATTGATTTGACTAAATATAGATGTACACAATGCAGACATCTGCAACTGGGCTAGGCACCCCAAACCTCCAACACAGTTGACAGACAGAAATAAGCCCTTCCACAGCATGATTCATCGCCCCAAGTAAACGTCTAAATTGAATTGCACATAAGAAGTGCCTTTTTATCTCCCCTGATTATAAAATGAGCTAAGCATGCTCTGATTATAAAATGAGCTAAGCATGCCTACTTGAGATGTAGATACCTACATATACTTCAGTAAAGTTACCTGAAAAGATTAAGACTTTTTCATGTTCTGACTCAGGTCTACACTAATTGGTCCAAGAAAGGTATCACCTCTATCCACAAACCTTATCTTGCCAGCATCCTTAAATCATTCTGACTATAAAAACATTGCCTTTGGAACTGGAAGCATACTAGTTTTTCAAACTGTGCCCCTCTATCTATAAAGTGGAATACATAGAATTATGCTTGAAGTCATACCAGAAATTAGATTTAAAGCATGGATCCCAGAGGCTTACGTAAGAACCAATGCCCTCTTAAAAACATAGTTTTCTGATATTCAATCTAAGCTCTTGAAAAAGGTCAAATAATGTGAAAATTCCCTGGGCAGCTGCATTTGTACCATGTCAGCATAAGCTAGATAAAGCCAAACATCTCTTTGGATCTGATCCAAGTGTTACTGACTTGTGTGGGAACTGGTCTGGACCTCTAATGGTCAAAAAGGGTCTGAAAAATCCTGTGATGAGATGAAGTAATATTATCTGTTTGGAAGAGATGAATCACTATTAAAATAAGCAGCCATCTTACTTTAGTTACACTGTATTGGAACATCAAAACAAAACAAAACCTAAAAACCCAACAAGGATAAAACTCTTACTCCATCAAAGACAACAGAAGTGTTGCTGCTCACTTTAGTGAGGCTGGGATTTCACTGTATGACTTGGCAATGATCAAAATTACAACTCCATACAAATGTATTCTGCTTTGCTGCACTATGTAAAACGTAAGTCAATCTGTGTAAATCTAGAAAAATTTTGCATATCACATTTTTGGTAGAGGTGTGCACTTGACTTTAACCCTATAATTAAGACATAAATGTTCACAGATGGGATCCCAGATAGAGAGGATGGAGCTCATTCATTTCTTGTGCTTTCAGCTTGCCGTACTGTTCTGTTCCTTCACACTTCTTGATCTCGTATGCCAAGTGCGGTAAGATGTTGGATCACAGGGAAGACTAATGAGCTGCCTCTGGCACGCTGAGTCCTGAAGAGAATGATAGGCTTCAAGTGCCTGCAATACAAGTAATTTCCCAAGAAGATACAGACTCCTCCCTTTTAATGCAGGAAGCGAGAGTTGAAATAATTGTTTTATGCTTAGATTGGGACACCTTATGTAAGACTACAGAGAAACAGAATGGCAGGTGCTTTCTGCTGCGTACTCCATTGTCCTGGTTCTGTCCCCGTCCAGACTGAGGACCTGTCTGGAACATGCTATAGTTGCCTTCCAGCCAGCAGACTCATTTTTTTACTTTGGAAGCCTCAAGATGTGGGAGGGAAATATGAAGAAAATGATGAGTTCTTGGGTCTTGTTCTGACGTGGAGTTAAAGTATCAGTGAGACACACATCTCTGAACTGGTAAAAGCTCTAAGACTGTATCTGCGCTAAAAAGTGAAGTGTGCTGGGGCCATTGAAGTGAACCATTGCTGAACAGCCCGTGACCCTTCATTAAACTCTGCAAGTTACCAAAACGGGGTGGCAGCATTCAGACTACCTAATGGAAATTTTCTATGGCCTGGGTTAACTCCTGAGCAGTCCGTGGGAATATTTGGGAGTGCTAGTTGGCTAAGCCCAAAAACACACCAGGGATCATGCTAACAGTTCAGCTATACAGACGACTGAGTTCTGCTGCCCAGGAACATTCCCTGGCATTTATTCGTTTATTAGTACAGACATAGCCTAAGGACTCTAGTCACCGCGCAGAAACCCTTTGTGTGAGATGCTGTCCAGACACATAAGAAAACATGGTACCTTTGTGATCAACAGGTATATGAGGGAGACAAAAATATAAATTTCATTTCAATTCCCAGTACCTACTGATTCTGTTTGCAGGTGTTTTGTGAAACTCCTGGGTACTCACAAAAAGTTGAAAAAGGCACACTGGGTCCTGAAAGAAAAATGTGGAGAGAGCAGATGCCCAAGAATAACCCTAATAAAGCTCCTGTGTTTCCAAAACAAATAATAAACCTTGCATATCCCGGGAAACATGACTAGCTGAATGACAAGACTTCCCCAACCCATATATTTCCAAGGACAAGTGATGACACAAAACAAAGAGGAGGAAAGAATGCTGTTATTGATGGGTTCGAGAGGAGACGGAGACAAAAAAGCCTAAGGTCTCACAGCCATTACAAATTTATAATGTTCCTAAAACTAAAAAAGTCCTTTCTACAAGAAGCAGCAGCAGCTTTTTTCCCCAGTCTTCCTTAATTCCTTTTTAATCAATTCAGATCTACACCTATCAGGAAAAAAACGTAGCCATCTGTTTTTTCTGGACATGCTGTTTGCAATGTAAAAATGTAAATATTATTTTACAATTAGAAGATGGTTGCAACCTAATAAAAGAAGGGAGGGATCTGCACTAATGCATATGTGAAACTTGTAGATTCTGTAAACAGGAGGGAGTTTGAAGAACGGAAAATTAAAACAATTGAAAGAAATTGAAACTTCAACCAACAATAATATCTCTAAGACTACAATTGTTAAATAATATGTTAAGATATTTTCTAGAAAATGAAACAAAATGAGCAAAAGTCACCCAAAAAGGACAGCACGGCAATTTCATCCTAACTAATGGCCATGTCAGGATCCTTTGGGTCTTTTGAACCCTTCTGTGTAGGTAATTTGCAATCTTTCACCTGTTCGTGAAGGTAAGCAGGAAGGAAAGGAAGGAAAAATAGAGCAGTATTTTCGTGAAGGAAAAATAGAGCAGTAAGAAGAAACAAAGGCTTTGAAAATGTTCTTAAATGTGAAATCAAAACAAAACTGCAAGGAAAGGAATGTTTTGGTGGGGACAAGAGATTGTAATCAATATGTTATTTATAAGTGGCAGTTCAGTGCCTTAGTTATAGTTAAGGTAATGGTAGAAGAAGAATAGATCATACACCTTTCATCACTGGAGATTCTCCTTTTTCCTCATGTGCTAGAAATACCCGTACTGAAGTTCCTGGGCAGATACATTAATGGACATCAAAAATGACACTCTGGCATCTGTATAATCTTTGCCTGCAGGCAAGCATTCGTTCTGCTGACTTTCTAAGCTGGCCTGATGTGAACCTTCACCAACTGCAAAGCTGAGTAACCACAGCTAACCCGAAAGTTCAGTCTGAGCCATCTGTCTTCCAGCTGAGTTTATAACCCAAATGCTGCACCATACCAATGGCATTTATGAGCTAAGAGCAAGTTCAGGCCAAGCTGGCATCCATGTCTGAAGGACTGTGCATATGTATCCATGCAGAGGTTCTCTGTGGGAACAGTACGCCATCTACACTCTGCATACGAAATACCTAATTTTGTAGACGGCCAAAAAACAGTGTATATATGCTGATAGTACCTGTGGAATTAAAATGAGAATTCCAAGTAATTTCTTATGAATACAGAGCAAGAAGCTACTAATAATTTTGAAGTTAGATTCCTGAAGTTCCATGAAGTGTGACAATTTTAGCTCGGCAACGATCCTTCCCACATTTTTGATAACATAGACTGGATTTGAATTGGTTATATCGAACTATAAATCCTTGTATCCTACCACCACAGAATCTCAGTGGTGCTATGTAATCCTCTGGGAATCGTTTGGGGCAAGGTTCAAGAACCCTGCCTTCACTTTTCAGGTGTGAATTTCCTGGAAGAGGAAAAGATTCTTAACTTTCTCATTGCCTCATTCTTACACTTTATTGCACTGCTGCTTGTTCTTAGGTTACCATGAAACATTGGACATAACTCATTCAAATCCAGCTTCATGTAATAGAAGTTATTTATATGAAAAGATGAATCTTGAACAACTTTCTGATTGAAGTTCTTTACACTTCTCTGCTGAAACCAGAGTCCTAAGATAGTCAACCACAAATGCCTATGAAAATTGTAAACTAAAAAAACTACTTTTGAAATCTGAGGTTTGAAAGTAAAGAAAATTTTTTAAACTGAATTGAAGTATTTCATAAAATATTTGAAAATCTCTTCTACATGGTTTGAAAGAGTGTATTAGGTGGCTTCTCGTGCTGGAGGTAACATAGTGGTAGAAGGTGAGGGTCTTTTCAAGACTCACCATTATTCATCTAGCAAGTTTTTCTGTCCTCCAGGATCAATTAAACCTTAGACTGACGAGCCTTGTTTCTGTTACTATTTGCAGATTTTAGCTATGACCTGTCTCAACATTCCCTTTCAGAATATTTTCTGGCTTACCTGTTTTTAACAAGGGGAATGTCCATACCACACACAACAGTAAGAAGATAATCTGTGTTTAACAAGCAAAAATTCCCATAAGAAACTTTTGTACAGCACAAAGAAACATTTATGAGCCTCACATGCATCTTGACCTGTGGATGATACTTCTTTCAGTCATGATCTGGCTGCTACTTAAATCTTCAGGAAATCTCATTCCATGATCCTTTGCACAGAAGCAATTTTTGTTTCCTGCAAACCAGTATTTCTACATAGTTAATATAGCCAACCTCCCATTAGTAGCATATCAGCGCTCTGAGATTACGAAGATAATGAAAAAGCTGTGACAATATGCACAGTGGGAGTGTGGTGCAAAGACATAGAGCTTGCACTACACAAAGCCAGCCTAGAGCTACCATGCTGGCTCAATAACTGAAGTTACTGTGTCCATAGGACTCCTGCAGTGTTCCAGTGCCCTGGGATACAGGAGAAATGACTGACTTCAGCAAGGGAGCAAACGTGGGCCAGCACATACATATCACACAGTATCCAGCTACTATGTCTATGCGGCACAGCTGACTGGTGCTGAGACGGTCATTCTGCAGGAGCCAGTTTTGATCTGCCCTCACTCACGAGCTCCATTTCAGTATAAGCCACA
Source organism: Theristicus caerulescens (assembly GCA_020745775.1). Lineage (NCBI taxonomy): Eukaryota > Metazoa > Chordata > Aves > Pelecaniformes > Threskiornithidae > Theristicus > Theristicus caerulescens. The sequence goes on along the minus strand of CM036559.1, from coordinate 117,992,052 downwards.
GCAGAGTAGGATACCTCCATCCAGACTGAGGTGCCCATCACTGCAGAATTACATCAACATACAGACTTAAACCTCAGCACTACAAATGCAAAAACTTCATAAGTAGTTTCAATAAACTTACAGAGAGGGTACCATATAGAGGGGGTACTGTTTAAGAAGTACTGTATAGAGGAGTTAATGGAAGTAAAACATCCACTGGAAATACTGCAAACAGTAAATAAATATATAATAAATTCTACCTAGAACACTGTGAATAACTTGTCAATTAAATACTATCATACAATAAATTCATAAGTGTTCCTCAGGCCAACTTTTCTGTTACCGTGACATATTTTCATTTTATTAGGATTCAATAACACATTTACACTTCTATTGTACAACTATAAATACATTCCCTTTCAGTGTACTGTCAGAGATTATTTTTTTCAATGGTTATATTGTGGCTATAATATTCAGTTAAATTAAACTGTCACAGGAGACGTATTTATTAAGACTAAGCCAAAACTCAGCATTGAGTAAGCCCCAGAGAGTTATGGCTCCCTCCCAACCTGCATATAAGAGTTTCTTTCCTATAAAACCAAAGGAGACAGGAGGGGTGTGAGGAAGGTGGAGGGGGGGGGAAAGAAACCATGATCCTGGAAGTTTCCAGGGCATATTTTAGATGCAGGGCTTTGGAAGTGGGCACGGACCAGTTTAGACAGAGTAAATGCGTATCAGCTACTTGTTCAGACTTTCCTTCTAGAATCAGCATGGAGCAAACATAACTTTTGGAGCAAGGAAAACCAGTATAGTAACAGAGGTATTGGGGGATCAGACAGACCACTTGTCCCTGACCAGCAACGAACTCTCTATTTACAGCTTTCCCAGGTCAGGACTGGCTGAGTGCTTGGGGGAAAACACACACACACACAGACACTCTCTCTCCTCCTCCCTCCCTCTCTCTCTCAAATTTCTCTATCATCTGTTCTGTATCTTTCTCCTTTTTAGCTAAAGAAAGTCTGCTTCTGTGGAACAAAGAGATGTGTTCTTTTCATTGGCACTAGCTGGTACAGCGCATTTCAGGATTTCAGTCAACTGTTTGCATGGCAGGCCTGTGAGACTAATCCTCAGCTACGTCTACACTAGTAAAAATGCCCATGAACGTTTCAGGTCACTAATGCCAGTTAGTATCTAGCAGCCCACAACTATGACCACTGTGCTCAGTTCCAGTAAACTCTCTCACTGTTAGAGTGGCTGCATGAAAGCCAACAACTGGGAACAGTTCCAGCAACACTCTTAATTCCCAAACTGTGAAGGGAATTGTTTGGGAGACTGTAGATGGCTTCGGCAAAAAGCACACCAGGGAACTTTCCAACTTGTTACTCACAAACAAAGAATTGGTTGAAGATACGAAAGTCAATGACAGCCTTGTCTGCAGGGACTGTGAGGTTGTACAGTTCAAAACCCTGAAAGAAGGCAGCAAGACAAACAGCAGAATTAGAGCCTTGGACTTCAGGAGACCAAACATGAGCTTGTTCAGAGACCTGCTTGGCAGCAACCTGTATGAAGCTAAATAAGTGAAGGAGAACTCGTTGATCTGCAGGACACCCTCCTCAAAAGTATGAAAACAGTCCTTTGTGATGTACCAAAGGTCAAACAAGCATGGCAGAAGGCCAGCATGGATGAACAACAAAGTCCTGACCGACCACAGGTGCAAAAAGGAAGCACAGGGATAGTGGAAGAAGGAGCAAGCTTTTTGAGTGCAATACAAAGATATTGCCCAACCACACAGGGATGGAGTTAGGTAAAACAAAGTTCAGGTAAAGTTAAAATTAGCAAAGGATGTGAAAAGCAACTAGAAAGGCTTTTACAAATACAATGGTGAAAAAGGAAGGCTAAAGAGAACATGGGTCCATTACTCAATGGGGGAGTGGCATAAATAAGTCTGGGGTACTCGGTGTTTTCTTTGCCTCTGTCTTTACCGGCAAGGTTTGTCATCAAGCCCCTCAGATCCCTGAGCCAACTATCAGAGTCTGGGGGAGTGAAGCATTATCTACATTACAAGAAGATTAAGTTGGGCCAATTGGATATACGTAAGTTCAATGGATCACATCAGACATATCCAAAGTTGCTGAGGGAGCTCACCACCACCATTGCAAGCTTGACCTCTATTATCTTTGAAAGGTTTTGGCAATTCTGATTGCCAAATCAAGAATTGATTGATTGATCAAGAATTGTTCCTGATTCTTGATGACTAGAAAAAGGCAAACGTCACATCCATTTTCAAAGCACAGCTTCCCCAGAGGCAGGATATGCAGAGCTGTAGGCTAATCAGCCCAACCTCAGTTCCTCAGGAAGGCTAAGACATTTCCAGTACATGAAGGATAACGAGGTGATTGGGAACAGCCAGCATCGATTTACTAAAGGGCAAATCATACCTGACCAATTTGATTGCCTTCTGTGACAAGACGATGGGCTCACTGCACTGAGGGAGAGCTATGGCTGCCACTTAACCTCGATTTTAGCAAAGCCTTTAACACAATCCCACAGTGGGATAGACAAATTGGCAGGATATGGTTTGGAGAGGGACATGATAACATGAGCAGAAAACTGACAGGACATTTGGGCTCAAAGGGCAGTGATAAGCACTACAAAGTCCAACTGCAGCTGGTTACCACTGGCATCCCTCCAGGAATGATAATAGTGCCAATAGTATTTAACGTATGACATGGATGATGAGACAGAGTGCACCTTTAGCAAGATGGTGGGAGCATTTGATACACTGGAGGGCAGGGCTGCTATTCAGAGGGTAGACTAAAGAAACGGGCCAAATGGAACATCATAAACTTCAACAAAGGCAATTGTAAAGTCTTACGTCTGGGATGGATTAACCCAATGCAACAAGCTGGAGGACAACTAGATAGAAAGCAGCTTTCCAGGAAAGATCTGAAGGTTCTCAAGGTGAAGAGGACTCAGCAATGTGCCCTTGTGGCAAAGGCAATCAACCATGTACAACGCTGTATCAGCAAGAGTGCCACCAGCCGGTCAAGGGACGTGATCCTTCCCCTTTACTGGGCACTGGTGAGACCCTGTTGGGCACATTTGGACTGCTGCGTCCAGTTATGGACTCATCAGGACAAAAAAAAAAAAAAAGACATGGACATACTGAGATGAGTCCAGTGAGTGCTCAAGGGTGCTGGATCACAAGAAACAAAAGCAGAGACTGAGGACACTGTGTGGTCAGCTTGAAGAAGAGAAAGCTGAGGTGGAGATCTTACTGCTTTCTACAAAGACCTACTGGAAGGATATAAAGATAACTGAGCCAGATTCATCTCAGAAGCGCACAGTGAGAGGACAAGATGCAGCAGGCAGAAGTTGCAACATAGGAAATTCAGATTTGATATAAAGAAGGAATTCTTCCCTGTGGCACAGACTGGCCAGAGAATTTATGGAATCTCCACTGCTGGAGACTGAAACTGTTCAAACTCAGCTGAACAATGCCATGAGCAACGTGATATAGTTGGACCTTCTCTGAGCAGGGGTTTGGTCTAAATGACCTACACAGGTCCCTTTCAGCCCACACTGTTCTATGATTTGGTGACTCTATGAACAATTTAATAGTATAGATGACTGCATTCCAGTACCCAGGAATGTTTCCAGAAGCTGTTTCAGTTACCATTATAAAAAGGTAGCTTCCCTTTCCACCTAGAAAATGAATAAATAAGTATATTTTGGAAGCACAGAAACGTAAGAAACAGGAACTGTTTCTGAGAGGCAATTTGTTTTGCAAATGACAATAGGGACTCAATCATCACGGGCAAATGTGTGGTAGTAAATTATTAGAAGTCAAGAAAAGAGCTCTTGAGAAACGATTGAAGGAACTGGATTGTTTATTCTCAATCTGGGAAGACTTCCACTATACAAAAAAAGTTTTCAGATAGGTAATGCTTCAAAGAGGAAAGGAATAACTATTCCCTTGCACTCAGCAAGGAGTTACATCAAGAAAAACTGTAAAAGTTAAACATTTGGAAACCAGAACTCAACACACTATTGCCTTCCACTAAACCAATTTCTTCAATCACAACAATTTTTTCCAACTTAGCAAAGAATTTCCTATATGACATTATATCAAATGCTTATTGAGTTCTGGTAAATTAACTCTATTGTCCTTCCTATTCATATACAATTAGTCTTGTACTAGCCTGCAATGCATTTTATTTCATTTTTTCTAATTATTCTTTCCTTCAAATTTTTTTCTAAAACTTTGTGTACTGTTCTTAAAACAGGGTTAGTACATCTACCATTCACTAGTCATGAAATATCACCCCTATTTGATAGCTCTATTAAAAACTGAAATGGCAAAGGAGAGATTGCCTTTAGAAACTGAAAGCTTCTGATAGCCTTGGAAAAATGATTGTAATATTTTCCCTATTCCTTTTACAAAATGTTTTGAATCAACTCTACCAACATGAAATTTCATTTTAAGAGACAGTCTTATAATTCTTCTTCTGAGCTGACTGAAATGTAGCTTATTTTTTATTGATCACATTTCATAAATTCATTTCAATCACCTATCCAGGTTTTTTTTTGTTTACAAAACAGTCAAAGAGCAACAGGAAATTAATTTTATGTATTTTTAGATCAAATGCAAATGAAAACCTTGTCAATAAATGGAAATGGTTATAATACAAGAAGGAAGTATAATGGCAAAACAAAAATAGTGGATTACAGCAGGATGTATTTCAAGAAACAGTAAATAAGATCTTGGAAAAATCTCTAAAAGGAAAAGGAGTTAACAAGAATTAGGAGATGATTAAAAATAAAGCCAATATTATGGGGACAAATATACAGTTTTCTATCATGGATGATAAAAAGGTTAATAGATGATCTTGACCAAACCATGGGCCTTTCTGGACACATAAGAGGAAAGTACTGGAACCAGAAGCGACAGCTTGCTATGAAAGAATACAAACACAGAAAGAGAATATAGAAGCAGAAAGCATGGGGAAAAAATGAAATTCAAATAGCTTGAAAGTGCCTGAAGAGTAGTCAGAGATTATTTCAAAAACAAATTAACAGAAAGGAAGGAACCAAGACAAGTCTTGATCCACTACTCCACCACAAAGGAGAGATACAATGGATGAGTCCAAGAATCCCAACAGAGTTAATGTACCACTGGCATTGGTCTTCACTGACCTTCAATTTAAAAAAGATAATAAAGCGATGAAGGGATCCTATCACAATTAATAATATTAAAAAAGAGAAAAGTCTAAAGTAGGCAGCAAAGATTCACTATCAAAATGCAAAGATATAGACGAAAAAAAGGCTATGAAGGCTTTATTTTGAAACAGACATTGCTCAGTATGTCTCATTTTAACTGACACAGTGGAGTAAAAAATGACAGAGCTGAGCCTCTCATAGGTCTTGTTCTACTGAACATACTTAAGATGTTCAAGATTGTTTCAAGATGAAAGATCTTCTAATTTTAATGGGCTCCCTAGTAGGGTGTTCTACATGACCCCTTGACATTTCATTATCCCTATGAAAATGCATTACAGAGCCCTTCTATGGTGAAGCAGGAATAAATTCACCGAAGTTCAGATCTTCCATTTGATTTGCCTAAAAGATAAATTTAAACACAACTAATGTATACATTTGAGTGTTACACCACCACTGAGATATGCTGTGCTCTGCATTTCTATACAGTTATTACATATACATAGTAACTACAATGTGGAAAGGGGCACATGAGCTAGACCACACGCTCACACTGTCACTGAAAGAACCAGAAGCCCCTGGGGTACAGCTCACCTATTTTGCACTATTTTAGACATTTGAGAGTATTACATCCAGGCTGATGTAAACTGTGCACTAAAAATGACTATTTCTCTCTATTGATTATGAAGGGACCTCAGGGTAATTGGTCCAATTAATTATATCAATGATCAAGTATGTTATGTACAACACACTGCAAGGCTTTTTTTTAAGGAAAATGATGACGAAAGTGATGTCCAGTGATGATGAAAGTTCAAATCGGAGAACTGCTCTGTGAAGACATCCATGATTGGTTTTATAACAATTTAGCTCTGCTAATTATTACTGTATTACCATTTAAACCACTATAACTTTCTGATATTTTCAGTCTGAATACATGTCACTCTTAAGAAATATTTTGGGACTCCTCAATGTGGCATTTCAGCACCTTTGAGTAGTTCACCAAATGATATAATTAACATTGCCATATACACTTCACTCTCTTTCACCTTTGTTCATAGTCAAGTTTTCTGAGAGCTGTTCCAGGTCTGTCAAGTTTCATGTACTGAGCGTGGCATTCACACCTTGACTCCACTCCCAAGCTTCTCTCAGGCACTGGCCAATCGAGCCACTGACCTCAGAAGCCTCTTCCAAATCCAAAGTCCCTGAAATGTCAATTGTATTTATGATGCTTTCCAAGAAACTCATTTAGAAATACTATACCTGACATCTTAACTGGGGAGCAAACAAACCTTTTGCCCAAGTATTATACTGGGCAGATGTTGGGTCTGGGTCTTCCCAACATAAGTAAAAGGATCAGAATCAGCCTTGTGAATGAGAAGTAGGACCTATTTTAATTGAATTGCCCCAGTTTCTATGCAATGTGCAGTAAATACTGTAAACTTTAAACAAATGCCAAATGTGGAAAGATACTTTCACGCAGCATATAATTAATTACTCCATTTCTAATTATTGTGCTGAGGGAGATGACGTCTTCAGGCCCTAAACAAGAAGTTTGGTCATACTGAAACGTACATTTTAGAATAAAGAAAGCATAGATAATATCTGCCTCACTAAACTCGCCCTAGGATAAGGATGTCAAGAGTATCCATTTGCCCCGAGCTGAAAAAGTTCACCTATTGTAGAAAAACAAATAATGACCCTCCATCTGGTTCAGAAACCCCCAAAATCAAAATTAGATCAACTCACAGTATAGAAATCCCTAATGAAAGCTCACAGCTTATAAGTATACTATACCTCTTGAGATATAACTTCAAAATAAAGAATGTTTCAGTGTTGTTCACACTTGAAGGTCACCATTAATTTTCCTTGAAGTTATCATACTTGTAACTAAAAAAATATAGCTGAGTACTGACTTTCTGACAGACTAGTACTTATAATTTTCAGATTCAGTATAATTTTTTTTTAATTTTTTAATTTTTTTTTTTAAATTTTGACAGAATGCACATAAAAAAATACTGCCATGGTCACACACAGGCAACTTTATCAAACCTTGAAGCTCACTTTAGCAAATTCATTTGTAACTCTCAAAATGAGAAATCGCATAAATCCAGTGTCAGATACAAATAATCAAAGGCATTTCTTTTCACAGTAGTTAGAATTGCCCATAAAATAAGTTCCTCATTCTAAAAGTGATGTTACAAAATGAACATCTGTAATCAGAAAGACTAATCTTCATAATTTCAAAACAAATGTACTATTTGGGGGGCTTTGCATGTACGAAAAAATGGCTTTTTAAAGTTCATAATATTTTGGTCTTCAAATAAAATGTTTCTCAATGTTGTCCATCTCTATAAAATTTGTTCAAACACTCCTCCCTTCCCCCAGTCCATGCCATAAATAAGGGTGATCTCCAGATGGTATAAGCTGTTACAAAACCACTGATCTTTTTCCAGTTATGTTGACATGCATAAATGCCCCATTATTACCATAATATTCATCTGTGTCTCACTTAATTGCATTTATGACATGGCCTATACCACTATCCTAAGGAACTGTTTTTGCAAATTGATAGGAACTCTAAAGATAACCATAAAGATGTCTGAACTGTCATTAAAGAAAGTGGAATACAATAAAGTTATTTTTTGTAGTTTTACAACTTACAAATCAGCCAGTCATATTTAATTGCTAAAAATGCAAATTGTTAAGGTTCTCAAATCAAAACACAACACCCCCCCACAACACACACACACACAAAAGGCAGTTTAATCAGTAAGAATGAAAGTCATCCAGGTAATCAGGAATCCATGCAGACTTTCAGTCTACACAAGAAGACAATCGGTAAATATCTGGAGAGGTGCAGAAAACATCTCACATGTTTTATAACTAGAAAATAAAGTCTTGTGTAAGTACAGCGATACCTAGTCAAATCCCATTCACCTGCAATAAATAAACTGAAGAGATGCTAGATGGCTAAATTAAGCTGAAACTTACTTATCTACAACATAAACCACAAATTTCAGGGCTACTTCAGGAGAGCTATAAAACTACAGCACTGATGTTCCCATCTTCACCGTCTGTCTTCCGTAAAAATAGCTGAAGCTCTGGCAGTTGATACTTCAACAACTTGACTACAGCCAAGATAAATTCTATGTTTTTAAACACTTCCTCAGATATATTTAGGTTTGGGTTTTGGTGCTTATGTACTCTCATTTGCTCTTCTAAATTAAATGAGTGGTTGATTTTTCCCTGCAGTCAGCAGTCCTCATTTTCAAATACTTGTTCTTCAACTAGGCATGAAACACTGGGATTCTCTCCATTGACTCTGCTGTCAGTTAACACCACTACTCAGTGCTGACATGTTTAAATCGTCTTGGGTAGCAGAAAGAAAGCATTTGTGTTAAATTAATTCTCATTCTAATATCTTACAGTTGATAGAACCTCTTAGCAGATAAAGTCCTACCACTCATCTATGCTGAGTCATCTTTCAATCTCTATTTATACAAATTAACTCATAACTGTTTTTATCCCCTTTTACATTTGCAAAACTGACAAGTGCTTTAAAGCATTATAGCATGCTTTATAAAACCCACACACAGAAACAACTTAGCTAAATATATGTATAATACCTCTTTGCCTACCCATCCTAACATATCATATGAATACTGTTCACTAATGTTAAATACTGGAGCTTAAATTTTTATTTCTGGAAATTTCGGACTCATTATTATCAACTCAATTAAATGACTGATTAATATTCAAATAAATACTACAGAAAACTTAATTGATTGCTTCCCAACGTAAGAAACTCTAGAAAAAAATAAATATCAGCATAAGTAATTGATTTAAAAGCACAGAATGCCAGAATCATGTTCAGGAATGTGACGTAAAATACATACCAGGAAAATTAAAACAGTTATTTTAAGGGACACTTTGGAAGGGAGAGCCACCCTGCAGGAAGACTTGGATAGGCTGGACGAGTGGGCAACAAGAACCTTATGAAGTTCAACAAGGACAAGTGTAAGGTCTTGCACCTGGGAAAACATAATCCAGGAGCGCAGCACAGGCTGGGATCTACCCAGCTGGGGAGCAGCTCTGTGGAAAGGGAGCTGGGGGCCTGGTGGACAACAAGCTCAATATGGGTGCACAATGTGCTGCTGTGGCAAAGCAAGCCAACAGGATGCTGGGCTGCATCAATAAGGGCATCACCAGCAGAGATAAAGAAGTCATTATCCCACTCTACTCAGAGCTTGTCAGGCCACACCTGGAATACTGGGTACAGTTTCGGTCCCTGCTATAAAAAAAGATGTGGACAGGCTGGAGAGGGTCCAGAGAAGGGCCACCAAGATGATCAAAGGACTGGGAAGCCTGCCACATGAAGAAAGGCTGGGAGAACTGGGTTTGTTCAGCCTTGAGAAAAGAAGGCTTAGGGGAGACCTTATCACCTATCACCATGCTCCAGTATTTAAAGGGTGGCTGCAAAGAAGATGGAGACTCCCTTTTTACAAGTAGTCCCATGGAAAAGATGAGGGGTAATGGGTACAAGTTCCTCTTGGGGAGATTCCGATTGGACACAAGAGGACAATTTTTCACAATGAGAACAATCAGCCATTGGAATAATCTCCCCAGGGAAGTGGTGGATTCCCCAGTATTGGACACTTTTAAGATTCGGCTGGTCAGGGTGCTGAGCCATCTTGTCTAGGCCGTGCTTTTGCCATAAAAGGTTGGACCAGATGATCCCTGAGGTCCCTTCCAACCTGGTATTCTATGATTCTATGATTCTAATATATTTTAAATGATCTTTGTCTTTAAGCTCTGTACAATGAAAATACCACACATGTGAAACTAGAAAAAAATATTTTTGTAGGAGCATGAGAGTAGTAAAACATTGGAATGGGTTCTTTCCATTTCCTCTTCTGCAGCTAAAGTCTAAGTTGATAAAAGAAGCTTTGTGGTTTTCACTTTAGTTCCATTAACACCATTAAGACTTAATCACAAGCTGAAGTGCTTTCTGAATTGGAGGAGTCTTAAACATGTGGTCAATCTTATAGATAGGCTTAGATAATTTACATTTTCATATTACTTCCACTGCTCCCTACGCCTTTTGCGTACAGATGAATTCAAAAGCAAAAGAAGGTTCCACAGAGCTGCAATTTAAGCACATATAATTACATTTGTCAAAACAAACTAATAGTTATCAAGCGCCTTATAGTCCTCTCACATTTTTAAACTACTAACAATAACCCGTTCATACTTTCCTAGTCAGGAATCGATCACTATTTTGTTTCAATGGAGCCCCTGTACTCACAGACAACCTCAGAGCAGGCAGCAGCTTCTGCAACACTGCCTGCCCCCTTCCCGGGCCTGGGTTTTTGCCTCCCCAGACACAAAAATCTCTCTGGCTGGCATCTGTGATTAAGCAGAATGAAGAAACTGGGCAAACCAAATGGACAACTGTGGCACCCTCCATTTTAACATTTGCATTATAAAGCTACTGTTGCTTTTGTCACACTGGATTTTATGGAATCATGCTGGATTTCATCTTTAGTACTGCAGTCCCAAGTTTAGTACGTTTCTCTTAAAAAAGTACACAAGCTGCATCTCTTATGTGTCAATTATCAACCTCTTCAACATATGCTTATTTTCCAATATTTAAATAGTATTTAACTGTTCTCCTGATTAATGTCATGACGTACCAGCAGTAGGTGAACTCTACAGAGCAGTATCTTTTCCTAGCCATAACAACCCAGGGAGCTGTACAGATAACATCTTTGTGTTTGGCAACTGCAACAAAGTATGAAAATATTAGCCAGTATACGCTGAAACAGAGGAAGTAAAACTGATTTCAAGCTTGCAAACAAGACCCATCCGTGACAACGCTTGCTAGGACTCTAGCTTTTCCCTTCCCAACTTTATGCTTGGTCAATGTAAAAACCCAAGAGTCTGCTCTTCTTTCCAGACAACAGATATAAGCTCAAGCAGTCAATATTTGTGTCTTTAGCTCTGTAAGACCTTGTTGGAAAATGCCATACTCTGACTCAACTGCTTTGCTTATGTCTGCAATCACTTGCCAAATGATAGAGCGTGGCACTTAGCCATAGTATTGCAATAGCAAGGGTGTGCTCAGGCACTGAGAAGACTTTCTGCTTCAGACTTTCTGTAGGCTTGTATTTAAAAGGTGTTGATGTTAGGACATGCCGACTCCCCCTAAACTCATGCTCAAACTTGCCAAGCCTTTGGAATGCCAGCTGACATCGTTTAAAGATATGAATTGGCATGTGGTGGCTAACATCACATTTCAAAAACTAACCCAGATAAAACAGTTCTGTATGTCCAAGGTGCAAAACAACCCTTGCTCTGCATCCCACCAGGCTGGCTACCTTAGCCACCCCTTTTATGTACTGTGGGACACAGACATGATCCTATCTTCTCCCTGTCCCTCTCTGAGTCTTTTGGTAACCCTGCCGAAGGGTATCCTGGGAGCAGTGCCATACATTTCCTTAGCTCAGAAGCTGCAATTCCCCTTGGGGGTGCCATGTGATGGGGAGGGAGAAGAAACTCCTGACTACCTTCACACAATTCATACCTATGTAAGGTCCAGCCACCATCTACTCACAGCACTGTTCAGCAGATGAGGAGGAACGTGATGCTATGCTGACGGGATAATGCAAGCTTGTGCCGGTGTTGCCAACAGCTCTGCTGAGCTCTCACTGCCTTGATTATGTAATGACAAGGGGTAACTTCCTTTAATTCCATGTAATGCCACGTATTTTCAAAAAGGGGAAAAAAGGGAATGTGTATGACTGGATGCCTATATTATATATACATTTATAAAAGGAGGAAAACCAAACATATATCACACAGAACAGTTTAATGAGCTCACCCCAGTCGTTGAATGTATCTAAATCCAATTGTAATACAGCAATCCAAGAAATGCATGGGGAGATTCAAGCACAGGGTGAAACACTGGCACAGAATTCAGACAGAACTCACATGGTCACCTTTTCTTCTTTTTCCCTGTTCTAGCCATGTGAATTACTTCTGGCATGAGTCAGACACAATTTTCACCATTACCTTTAGCACACAGTTTATTGTCCAGAGTTGTAGGTCCAGGCAATAGGGTACGGTATCAGCAAAAAAGTCAGAGAAACACGAAAATCATCTCCAAAAGAAGAGCTGGAGAGGATTATAAAAAGGATGATAAAAGTAATGTAAAATGCCTTAAAAAGACAACATTTCAGCTAGCTGCCTCCTGTGCTACTTGGTCAGAGAAATGCTGCCAAAGGTAAGAAGTCTAAGATATCTTCACTTTATTTTTGTAAACCTTTATTAATTTTAGCTATTCATATTTTTTACTGCTTTTCCTAAACTGAGACTACTGGGCATCTTTTAAGAAAAATATGCACAAAAATTAAGATCCTCAGTAGAATAATTCTTATCCTCTATAGCATAGCGTTGACAATAAAAACCCATCAAGTAGCAAAGTATGAAAACAATACGGCAACTAAAGTCACCCCAATATTTCCACATGCAATGCAATTAAAGATAGAAGAGTGGAAGAAAATAAAAAATTATTAACTGAATGAGGGGAAATACACCTGCATGGTTTACCCATAAAACCTATAGTGTATGACACAAACCATACACTGTTACAAAGCCTGTAACAGGGACACGGCAGATCAGCATGCCCTCCAGTCAGCACTGAACTAACACTCCAACATAAGAATAAATTGTGCTTTAATCATATTTGTCAGCTTCTGGATTGTAACCAAAAACTGAGTAATTCTTTTACCCTCAAGAGATCTATTCAGTCTCTATCTGTTTCTTGAAAATCTGACTATTAACATCAAATATAGCTGAAAGTAATCTAACCCACTCATCACTACCATTGACGATAATTGTGTCTGATTTTTTCAGAGAACAGCAGATATGAAATACAACAATCCCAAGATGTCATCAAATAGCATCAATTTCTATGTATAGCCCCTAAATTCAGATTTCTTCATGCTGAAATGTTATTCAGATCCTATTCTTTTTAAAAATATAATAACTTTCCAGATATCCTCCTTTCTACGTCTCTCACTGATGTTGACCTATCACGGGTGAGGGCTCTGAACTGAAGAATTGGCAATATAATAAGGTTGGGAGAAAAATATGGACTTTAACATCACACATCCTCCAAATGTCTCACATGACTGAAGGAGAACTAGACTAATATGGTAAGTTATGAGTGGATTCAATTGTGGATAAAAGGGACTGATATGAAATGAAAGCCATGTAAACAACTGATTAGGAAAATGAAAACCAACAACCTCAGGACTACCTAGAGTAAGGGAAAAAGCACTAAAGGTCTTTTAAATGTCTGAAAAGGAAATAGCAATAGGAGACCCTGCTGGAAGTAGATGAGTGACTAGGGTGTAGTGACAAGAGAACTCCCTTCTGCAGAAGCACCATGTACGTGTTCTGCTCAGCACCTGAGGAAGAACGGACAAGTTGTTTGCGCTTTGCAAAAAAGCGGAAGAGAATATAACTGTACTAACAACAGCAATTAACCTAGAGGTAATTGTGTTTCCCATAAAACAGATATGCAATAACATATCAAATAGAATTCCAAAAAGGCAGCAGGTATGATTATTCAAGCAGTCACATTTGACTGATTAAGGACCTTAACATGTTTAACAATTTGTTCATTCATTATACTCTGTAACAAAATGAAATGTGTCCATCAGCTAGTATGAATGGTGGTCTAACCAAGTATTTCTACAAAATGAAAATTTCCCAGAAAAGCTTCATTTGTAATTCAACCAATGATGAAATGCTGACACTAACTAGCAACACTATTTTTTAACAAGTTCAGAGAAAACAATAAATCTAACCCAATTTTTCCTTCTTGGATAAAATAAAGATTTCTGCAATAATTCTAGTTCCAGTACAGGAGACCTTTTTTTCGTCCTGTGCTTGTGGGAAAATAATGAAATGAGCCTATCTATACTCTTCCTGCATCTATGTTAGGAAGAAGTCATTTTCATTACATAAATGTGATGTATTGCTACTTAAATGGAAGAAGCAAGGCAATGTGATAAAATTTACCTTAGAAGTGCTAAAAAACAAAGTCGCATTCAAAAAAAAGAACAGCTGAGTGGTGTTACCCAAAAGAAAACTAAAAAACAGATAAAAAGCATGAAACTGAATTCCATGAAAACCAGGAGGGAGCAAAGTTATTTCTGTAGATGTTACTTACTATCTGTTGCAAAGTAGGTTGAAAGAATACACATTCTGTTAAAAAAAAAAAAAAAAAAAAGACAATTCCACTAAAAATCAGTGTGATATAACTTCAGGATAAAGAAGAGTCACTGCAGAAGTACTTAGCATTTCAATGTCTGCTTACATAAAAGGGAAAACAATGTAGAAAAAGCAATTACTTTGGCTTACTTCTAATAACTGTAATTACTGTTACTAAAAAGTAATTACTTTATAAGAATGAAGAAACAATGTCAATGTTTATTGTTCCCTGCTATGCACAAATAAAGTACTTGCTACCCTGACCTCAGGGACACTTTTAGTGAAAACAGAATTGGTGGCAAGTCACACACACAAGTCCAGCAGAAAAAGATCATTTGCCTTTCTCAGACCTGAGATGTAATAACGATTCCAATACATGTCTCAATGTAAAATAGAGTCCTGATGTGATAGATCAAAGACATAAAATGAGACCTTTAACAGTTACTGTTACTTCATAATTGCAGAAGATTTTCCTGTGACATTTGTAAAATTTAAAGAACCTTCTGCCCCCCATCCCCCCACACCACTCAAAAGAGTCAAAAGCCCTGGCATCCACTGAACACTGTGTTGCCTTTGATCTGACAGAACAGAAAAAATCCCTAAGCTAGTATATATGGCAATATCATCAGTTGTTGTAGCTGTCCAGTTAGGTGATAATAATAGAATAACACAAGGAGGCTTTTACAACCACTTGACAAAGAGTGTTATTAGATCTAACTGGAAATCAAGAGATTCACTTTCACAGTGGAAAAAAAAAGTTTCCAAATACACTGAGAAAACCTCGAGACCTTTATCTTCAAGAAGGAACCCAAGGAACAGACAGAACAGTTCCAACTTCTTGACACTTTTCTGGGAGGTAGCAACGGTGGATTGAGATTTCTGTTCTTCCCGAGTTGAAACAGGTCTTGCAACTCAGTCTTTGACACCCCACAAACGTACCTTACCGCTAAATAACTCACTATGGTGAGATAAAGAAATAAGAAATCTTCCTAAGGGGTATTTGTTCAATCTGACACATAAATGCAGATTCTGGAGCACTGATATTGCGGTGCAACGGTAAATACCAACCGAAAACAGTTCTTACTTAGTTCTACTTATTATCAAATTATACTGGTTTCCAACATACTCTAGAGAAGAACTATCATTTAATTAAAACTTTTAGTTACATAGAAACATCATCCTTTAGCACTTAACGCTAACATCTAGAGAATTTGGTGAATCAAAACAGAATAACAATGTAAGGCACTTTTTAGTGTGAAATCGCATGTACACCAGCAGAGCTAAGACCCATATGGCGTCAGTTCTTTGGGAGGGAAGGAAACTCTTCTGCTGGAGAAATAAACTAAACCAGGAGAAATGAGAATCAAAGCGGCCTTTTAATTTATCCAGTGGTGAATACAGGTTCTGAAAAGCAAAAACTTTCAACAGGAATTTTTCTTGCTTGTCTAACCGTCTAACTTCACTTACCAGATGTTAACCAAATACATTAAAATGAAGGGGTGAAGGGCAGGTTGTGTTACTTGCATCCAAACCTTAACATTGTGGAGAAGAAAGCATTCGTATGGTTGCTTTCAGATGGTACATCTGAAATGTACCACTTTGCATCAGCTCCACAGAACAATTAACTACATTTTCCTAATGAAGGGAGACAGAATTGTAGTTTTGGTCACAATTGCCTTGCCTGGGCTCATCTCCCGAGAGAGAACACCATCGGCCAAACACAAACACGCAGATATGCTCTGAATGCTGCTGCCTGCCAAGGGAGTCACATCACGTCTGCATTATGGGAAAGAGAGTTCAGCAGAGAGCTGAAACTGTCCTCTACACAGTCAGTCGGGGAGGAAACAAAAGCAGTTAATAGTGAATTGACTCACGTATGATTTAGGGTGGCTTCAACAAGCCAAAGTTAAACATTCTTATTTCAGACATATTGAAACACTTTGGATCAAAATGTAAATGGTGAACATTTCTGAGAACAGTGTTGTCAAGACTTATTTGGCAAAAAAAAAAATTAAATTGTAATTTTTTTAGCTATGAAAACAGGTAAGAAAACAGTAATGTTTCACACGAACAGAAATTCCAAACTTACTCAGCTTTCACTTTTACATAGGACTTGCGAAGAAGGGAACAGTGTTCATATATATTCTCTACTGGAAAAATGAAATTGTTCTGTTTTGCCAAGCCTACAAAGTTACATCTCAGAACAAGAGAGGGTAAAAAAAAAAAAAAAAGAAAAAATACATGCACTTGCAGAGTTTCACTTACAATTTTTGTCTACTTAGAAGGTTTTTTTCCCCCCATGATCCTCTTGTAAGTGTTATACTATGTACTCTCTGGAGCAGCAGTAAGTGTAGAACAGTGAGGAACGGAGAGTCATGCTCTCATGCAGAAATAATCTCTGGGATATAAAGCTAGTCTAGTCAACATATCATTTCTCTAGATGCTGCATATGAAAAGTGTCATGAAAATAGTTTCACAGTCTCTCTCCCCCACTCTGCAATGTCTGGTTCCAGGGCACAAGAATGTACAGCAGCTTCAGCTGGCTTTGATGTTTTCTGGAATCAACCTTGAATTTTTAGGAAGATGTTGATTGATGATTGGAGACAGGTGGCAAAAAAAGTCATTCTTATTTTGTACATCCCTAACTTTCTACATTCCTTTGAAACATTCCTTCCAGTTACATAATTTTTAGCACCGTGCCTTTTTTTTGTAAGGTATTTAGCAGTCATAATTTGGTATTTACTGCCTCTTATTTCTCAGAACTGATACTTTCAGGTATACATAGCAGCAACAATGCTTTCTTGTTCTCTTCCACCTTATGTCTCAGTCTTGTGCTCAGGGGTTACTAAGCAGAGCAAGAGGTAAGGTGATCCTA
The DNA here is from genome assembly GCA_020745775.1 of Theristicus caerulescens. NCBI lineage: Eukaryota > Metazoa > Chordata > Aves > Pelecaniformes > Threskiornithidae > Theristicus > Theristicus caerulescens. The sequence continues at coordinate 117,974,702 of CM036559.1, read as the reverse complement.
CTCTTCAGCCAAGACTATAAAGAGATTCCCTGGTTGTGCGAAATGGGATCACGCTAACTTATTCAGAACTTCAATGGGATCTCTAATTTTCAGTCTCCCATAGAATAGTAAGTGATGAAATAACAGCTTGCTGCACTGACACTAACAGTTCAGAAGTTTAAAACCCCACACCTCACAACTGAAGGTCTCAAATCATTCTTAAGGGCAAAGGCTGGCCAGTTATACTGCTGAACTGTACCATCCCATTACTGCAAATACTGCAGTGGGTATCACTGAACACGTTCTACTAACAACCCGTTGCCTATGCTCAGGACAAACACTGTAAGTATAGCTAAGTGTGAACATGCCCAAGGAGCGTTACAGAAAAAAATGCTTGCCGAGTATAAACAGATGGGATATTACGCTGATAAAGCTGCAACAATCTTGACTTTCCTATCATCACATAGTAGGGCAGTACAACCCCAGCAGATACAGAGGCAGGATCCCAACTCAGCCATCCCCAGGCCCCTCACGAGCCAAGGAGCAGCAGCAGCCTGCTGCTGAGTCCAGCTGTGAGCTTGCAAAGAAGGATGCACTTGAATTTTCAGGCAGCATTCAGCACTCCAAATCTTGCTCCATATTTCTTAAAATAAGAAACAGCCATCCGTACTGTGCCACTGTCCAGAGGCTATCTGGCTGGTAATTCATATTTGGGACAACATTCCTCCTCTCCAATATAATGTTGATATATTTATCCCTCTCCCAATACAATATTAATATATTTTAAAAAACTATTCCAGATAAAGTAATAAATAGTCAGAAATTACCTCTTACTCAGAAGACATATTTTGCTACTGTATCTCTCATGCACTTCTGATTTTCCAAAACTGTCCTCATGTCTCTGAATAAGACTTTTATCTTTGGTATCTTTCAGCCTTCAGGAGAAAATGGCATGCTACCCTATGATTAGTAGTGGGCAGGATCCTTCCTTAAACTCCAGGAACAGCTGCTAGCCACTTAAAACAAAAACCTGTATACATGTAAATAATTTGTGAATGGAGGAAAATGATTTTGGGTGAACATTCAGGTCTTCAAGATACTGAAAATGAAGACCTTCATTCATTCTTGAACAGAAAATGTTCCTGTTTTCTATGTAAACTTTATGCAAATTTTATGCAGTTAATGTTTTACAATTTTAAATAATTGCAGAGCAAACTCTTGTTTACAACTGAGGTACATTCTCTTGTTTAAAACTGAGGTAATAATCTGCATGCTATTTTGAGACAAAGTTAGATCACTACTAACAATATTACTTTATCCCTGCTGATCCACTGCAAAATCTTTTGTGATACTTATGGAATCTATAATTATGATTTATTTAAAAAATAATCAGATTTAATACTTCTGCAAATTGTAAGTGAAGCTTTTAATGAAAATGAAGGATTAAGATCTAATTGCTTGGCTCAAATTTTAATTTAAAATTTGAAACACAATTCCTTTTATTAAAAGATAAAGCTGTTAGGGTCTATATATCATGCTCTTCTTCCTGCCTCTGTTCACTAATGCAGCGGAGATGATTAACATGCAAAATATTAATTGTCTCGAAATTTTCTCTCAAAAAAAATAAGTCGATCTAAATTTTGTATAGTTCAGTAGCCAAAGGTCAGAAAATCCATCCATATATACACCTGTCAGAATTTAGCCTTAATCAATGAATTACATGCTGGTTTTCACTGTATATCACATATTTCTCATTTCTATAGTCTATTCCTGAAATACATCATCTTGTCTTCCATATTTAAATTATCAATCACTGATATACACTACAACACAAACAGTGAAACACAGGGCAAAATATATATTCAGGGATATTGAAGAATGAAGATAATACTCTCCACAGGCATATGAACACAAATCCCACTGATGTCAGCACACGTTGTGGAATGTAGATTTGCTATTCATCAACAACCCTTCCACAATATTTTAGTCACCGGCTGATTCACCCAGTTCTGAAACAGATCTGATGAACTAGCCCCTGAAGGGCCTCTTTCACACACTATAAAAGGAGTCCAGACCACGAGGTCAGGCTGGATGCTTCATTGCAGACAAAGCCCTCAGCATCTCTCAGTTTGTTGCTATTCCTGCCACCCAAGCAGCAGTCTCCAACTAAGGGAAAAGCCTGAAGACCACCACAGAGATGAAAGCAGGTACCAGCAGGATTTCCAACTTCCAACCTCAAATCCCACATCTAATTCAAAAGCAAAAGAAGATGGTAACGTGCTGACATTTTTACTAAAGGATTTGAAAACAAACCATGGATGGATGTGGAGTTTCTGTCAATCCTACTATGCTTGATCTACAATATGCAATACCAAAGACCTGACCTAGAAGTTCAGGACTCAGGAAATCTCATGAAATCTGCTTCCAAGAGAAGTAAAACTCAGGAACATGAAGCAATTGGAAGTTGCTTATACATTACTAACACTAGGAGTGCTCCCAAGTTCCTACACCTTCCTGTGAACATGCATGCTGTCTTTGGGGTAATACTTGGACATGCACCGTCCATCCCACCCCCTACTCGAATTTCAATGAAAAGGAAATCCAGATAGGAACTGCACCATATCCCCCTCAGTGAGTCCCCCTGTTTCCCTTCCTCCTCGCTCTGTACCTCCACAATTTTTCTGACCCTCCAGAGACATCAAAATTTGCATGCTGGAACTAAGTCAGTCTTGTCACAGCCAGAGGAAGAAAAGGCACACAGATGCCCAGCAGCGCTGCTACCCCTGTACCAGCACCTTCCTCATTGATTCATGGAGACATGTCACAAATCCTGCACGAACAGAAGATGGTTAATCCACAAAGGATATTCTTTCCCTTTAAGGCATTACCAATATTCTCCCTGATAACGAGGGAAATTTCTGCTGTTTTTCAGATTTGATGTAAAAATCAATAACATAGAAACCTCAGGTCATTAAATATCCTCAGACAGCTCTGTAAGACTAGAGGCATTAGCCTTGCTGTCTCTGTGAATCCCTGACTAGATTCTTTTTTAAGTTTCCCTTCCTGTTTTGTATTAACGCTGTTGCTGATTTTAGGCTGGAAGTGGCTGTGGGGTAAGAAATCCCAGTGTATATTTTATATATCAGCTTGTTAGGCAAGATCATTATTATTTTATCATACAAAGCAGTGCTGAAATTTCACTATCACATCAGTTGCTGTTTATCTACCAATGTGCTCACATCAGATGTTGCTAAATGATTAAATAGCTTTCTGACTTAATCCTCCAAAATTCTTTTCTGAAGAAAAGTGGAGAACATTAACTTCTACCGCTTCATACCATAGGCAGTGGTTAATTCTGCAGACCTTCTGGAGATACTGGTATTCCTGACTTTTTTGTTAGCAGTGCTCTACAAAATGTTTTAAATAGAATAGACCGTATCTTCAGAAATTTATGTTCCCCTCTCACTCCAATTTTTCCTTGTTTTATTTGTTGCTTAGATGTCAGTTCAAGATATGGCTGTTCTTCCTCCACAGTATCTGCCATATTGCTGTAACTCCTTAGCCTTTCCTGGCCAGCAAGAGGCTGTTACAGACTCTCACCCTCACCGACCTCCATGGCACTCAGAACACTAACAAGGACTGCAGCCCAAGCCTTCCAGTGATGTTGATGTTGTGTTTTTAAGATCCTGAAGTGAGAATGCTAATGTGAGGCCATACTAAGTATCTAGTATCCTTGGAAAATTCTGTTCCATCACCACTACCTGAAAACAAAGTTGTGTTAATTAACTTCTGTTAGCACTACCACACTTAGATCCAATTTTTGTTAACAGTCATTGCATTTTTCAGTTCAGATTTCTACACTTACAAAACAAAATAGTACATTGTAAGGGGAGAAGTAGGATTCTAAGACTCACTTGAGAAAGCTATGACAGCAGCAGTCTTCAAAAACTGTCCTGAGAAATTAATAGGAAACTTGATCTTAAAGGGAGAGGAAAAGAAGAGCTACAGAGAGAAACAGTCACTGCTGCCATCCAGCAGCCTGCTCTTTGCATCTGATTAGTCATATAATTTAGTGAGAGCAGGATTTAAATGTCTCTACGGAAATTTTAGGAGTTCTACTGCAAATATCCTCGAGCATCCCACCACACTGGAGTTACTTTAATTTCACCTCCCTGGTACAGTGGAATATGTTGATCCTATACAGAGCCTGAACCCTCTAAGCAACCATCCCAGTCCATGTGCTCCTGCCAGGGACAGAGGAAAGCAAAAGCCAGGCAGTGGACATGGTGCAGGCACATCCATGAGCATATGGATTCATCCTTCGTTTCAGAGCAAAAAGAAGCTCGAGAGTTCTCAGAGCATGGGACTTCCCTTTGAGTAAGTGCCACTAGTATTGCATACATTTATATTAACCTCTAAAAAGACCCCTCTCCCACATGTGCCCAAAATAAAACTTTCATAACCTTTAAGTTACCATTCAAAGTCTTTCTCTACTTAATATATCTGGGTCATAGCAGGTTTACTGGAGTTAACGATAAATTAATAAATCCAGCAAGAAAAAAAAAGAGAAATATATCTTCAGCTCATGTATAAACCAACTAACTTAGCAAGTGCAGATAATAAACTAGAAATTTCTAGTACATGTGATATTTCATTAATAAATTTGAAAAAATACTTGAAAACTGAAAGTAATTTTAAATTAGCTTAAGGAAATAATGCATAAAAACAAAGATTAGCAGAGTGGAACTAAACTAATATAGTAAATCAATTATTGCATTGCAAAACAAAAGGGAAAATTGGTTTATAGTCTTTGATCATGAAAAGCAGTTGGTTAGGAACAATTCTCAAAGATGCTCGCTGTGTTTTCTGAAAGGATTACCCCCACAAAAAAAAAAAAATCAATACAATGGTTCTGATCCCACATAAATCACTAAACATGGTTAGAAACTCACAGAATGTGACCATAAATGTTGGCACATACTGCAAATGCTTAGGGGAAAAAAAAAAAACTACAATCCACTATTTTAACTAATATCTGGATCTTTCACAGCACTAAGCTCTCTGCGTGGTGGCGTTTGCAAGTCAACACACAGCTCTCTCAAGCTCAGCTGTTTCATGTGGGACAGATGCAGGAGCCCACTGCTAAGTGATCAGACATATCAAACACCATCACCATCACAAGCCCCCACTCATGAGCGTGCTTCTGCTACGTGTGACTCGGCATGTCTGTGGGCTCGTGGGGAAGGAAGGGCAGTTTCCCACACCACGATGAGCAGAGAAATGGTAATCATGACATTCGCGGCACAAGTCTCAATGGCACAGAGCTTCTGAGCATTGCTATGCCAGTTTCCAAAGCATCCTCCCACAAGCTGCACCTCAGTTAAAAGCATTTCCTGGAGTCACGCTGGTGGTACCGCTGCTACGCCCTCCTGCGATGGGCCAGGTGCTGTAGAGGTATTTAACTGATGCAATCTGTCATTTAAAACACTGCTGTTTTAAGAACCGCTCTCTCTGCTGCCAAGCACCCAGCGGCTGGAAGGCTGACAGCTGGATTGTGTGCAGTGCGTCTGTTTGCCATGCACTTCAAGAGCCTTACAAAAAGTGCCAGGTATTGGATTATTACCACTTGGCAGGCCTAAGACGTGTACACAGAGTAAGACTAACAAAGTTTAGCAGTCTGACCTGCCTACCTGTTCTAAAAAAGGGGAGAAAAATCATGTCTAGAACAGCTGAAACACGCACACCACAGGCAAAAATCTTACAGAAGAGAAAGAAAACACAAATCACTCCTCAAACATGAGGGAATCTTCCCTTTTGAAAGGCTTCTAAGCAATCAGTCATCATTCCTACATTCAGTCAATGTGCACGACAGGAGAAACCCAGACTGGGCCAAGAGGAAAATCAGCACAACCAAATGTCCATTTGAACTAACACCAGTGCTGACAGAAGATGGGAAGCAACAGACCAGCACCGTAGTCCACCCTGTCAGTCCACTGGGCACATACATATTTGCTAGTTAAGCTGACCAGGATGCATAAAAATAATGTTTCAGGAGGAACCAGGACACCTGTGGCTGCCAACTCTTTTCAACACCTCCTCGGTCTCAGGCTATTTGCTGTCCAGCTCTGAGTTAGACACTGCTTGCTTGCATGTGGTGGGTCCCTATGCCTCACGGTGAAATCAACCTCCTCTTGTTTCAAAGTAACAATTCAACTGGCTCCATAGTAGTTTGCCCTTATTAGCAGCAATTAACCAGCACCCAATTAGAAATACATGAGGTCTCCTGTGCAGCTCAGGGATTACAACCTGCCTTGTGCACAACTATCAGCGTACCACAACAGAGCCAAGCCTAAGTCTGTTGGAACGGCTATTTGTGCACATGGTCAGGAGGGGCGGCTGCCGCTGGTCATTTACAACTGAGGTCAATTTGTAATACGAACCTGCTAAACACCCGGGCTATCCAGCATAACTCCCACTACCTTCAATAGACCGGGACTTAACTCAAAAGAACATGAGGTGCCGTTTGTAAGAGATGCACTGTTTCATTCAAGATTTGGTAACAAAGCAGCACAGTTTCATGGAAATTCTCCAGTCTGAATATTCTGTAAAATTGCTAGTGCTGCATCATACAGACCTTGTGATCTGTACTCTGTTTTCTGAGGTATTTTTAAATCCAATTTGCATCAATCGTGATCTTTTGGTTCATGATCCTTCTTTCTATCAGCATGGGAAGGCTTCACAGATACTAAATAATTTTAAAAAACCCTCAGTTCTCTAACCTCTTCACTAAGGTAAATACTGACATCAAAAACAGTATTTTATTAATTTCTAAGGGCAAAAAAAGTACTCCAGTCACGTTCTTCTGAGCTGGCAGTGGGCAAGGCTGGTTTTGGTTTTAACTAATGGTGTATAAGGGAGAACATTAACAGCGGTATGACTAAGGGCACTACTGAAGGAATGTCTGAGTGAAGAGGCGGGCATCACATCTACTTCTTGGTGATTCATGATTACTATTATTATTACTATTTGTCATTTTTATTTCATCACTACTATTCCACATTAAAGGAAAGTGGCCCATCCACAACAAAGGTTTCACCCAGCAAATCCACATCCACAACACTGCCACTTTGTTCAAATTAGTAACTTTTTTAAACAAAAGGATATTACAGTCAACTCTTGCAGAAAACAAGCTATCCACACGTCCCACATAGCTTTGAGAACACCCCTAAAATGACAATTCTTGATATGCAGTTCCTCTTCTACTTCACTTACTTGGGGTTCTTGTACACAATCTCCCATTTCATTCCTAGTGTCAAAGCTTGCTTATTTTTTTTAATATTGACAAACATTTATTTAGATATATTAGGTTGGAGGGGGACAACAGAGCTGTGCTGTCAATTGTACTAATGGTATGAAAAAGTGTAGTTGTATAGAAATGGATATAGAAAATAAACCCAGACTTTAATTAATCATCTTCACATTATATTCCATAACTTCTATTTCGCTAAAAATAGTATACATGATTATGTATTTAAGTTGTCACTACTAAACAAATAATAACCATTCTACTGCAAGATAAAAATGTTAAACCATTCCAGAGAAAACTGCATGTAATTTAATTATCACTAAGCTTTTTGTCCACATTTAATTATCAAAACTTACATTTAAATACTGCTTATCAATGCAAATCCTTTAAGCCTCCTCTTGAGCAGGCTCTGTGTGCGAGTGTCTTCACAAGTAGGTGCACAAACATGTATGTAACACTCATTTTACGCACTTTAAGATTGAAGTCCTTTGCTAAGTCATTGCCTTGCACTGCATCACAGTTTGAGGTATGAAACCAAGTTATAAAGAATTTGACTAATATAGTTTAACTGCCAAAACTTTCTTTTGTGCATGTTTGCAGAGCTAGAGAGCCTACACACAGCATGATGAGGTAGACCCACCATGCCAAGTCACCTTTATTTGGGGATACTGATAGTTGGCAGGAATTCTTCAAGTAGCCAGTTATTATAACCTTCAGCTTCTGTGGTGGCAAATGCTGCTGGGAGGGTGTTTGACAAAGAACACACTTGTTATTAACATTTACAGTGAAAAGCATGCCATATATATCCCGCACATTTCTTAATCACCACTCTACCTTCCTCATGCAAATTTAACAAATGACTTCTATTTACATGGAAAGCTTCCAGTTTAATAAAAATCACGTCCTGCAGGGAGGTGACTTTCATTCATTCGGTAACTATGTAAGAGTGATCCACAAATATACCCTTTTCTTAAGAATAGGTATAAATAAACTTACAGAAATACTGCAATGGGTCAAGCAAAATCGATTATGAATATTAGCATAGGAAACTGTTCAGCTAATGTAGCTGACCAAAGGAAGTTCACTGTTAAATTAGTGAGCATACGTAGTGAATACAAAAGTGCCTAACAACTAAACCCAACAAATCCTGTAGGTCTTCACTAAAAATGAACATATGTGGTTCAATTCACCTCTGAGAGGCAGTTTTCAGGCTGTGTACGAGTTTCTGCATAAGCTTATTGTTTTTTCAAACAGCTTCAAAGTATAAAATGATCTGGTAGAAAACTCCCTCTACAGAATACTGAGTCTGCTCCAGGGATGTACCAGAGCGGAGCATGTTGAAGACCACCAAACCAGCACCTATCCCTGGCCAGTATCGTGCATTTTATGGACTGAGCTGCACGGGTAAGCTCAGTACTCACTAGCAACAGACCTCGGCTATCCAAGGTGAAATAAATAATGTCGATCTGCTTTGCTGCTCTTCTAAAAGAAACCTTTATTGAATGTATTACCCCAAAAAAACACAGTTATGGTTTCTTTTTTCCTCATTTCTGATGAGGCAGGAAACATCAGACCACATGACTGATTTTTTTTGACTAATTAACCTGTTGGGCTGAAATAGCAAAATAAATATATTTCCTTTTGATTTAAAACAAAATATTTATTTAGATTAAAAAAAAGTACTTCAGGAAAAAAAGCAGAACTCAACATTAAGCATATCTTTAGTTCAAAGTGAAGCATTCTCTTCTAGATACTTGTAGGAAATGCAGAGGGAACTAAAAGCTGGATTTGCTGGGGCTAGGTAATAATGGTGATGTTCTTTTACCCAAGACTTCAGGGATTAAATTCAGTCATCCAGAATATGAGAGATCCAGACATGATTTTTTTTTTCCTGTGCCCAGTAGGAAGTAAATCCATTAGTCCTAATTCATAGGAAAGTGTTCCATCCACTAGGCTATAAAAGGAAATTACACCCCTCCATACTAACTCTTCCACCTTTTTGCTGTCAACAAAACTATTGCAATGTATTTTCAGAGGATACAGCATCTCAGCAAAGAGACTAGCAATCTGAAACACAGCTGCCACATTGCACAGTACTCCCTGAAGAGATTATGTCTAATGAAGAGTCTGGAAGATAATTTTACAGGTCGTTTCAAGCAAGATAGTTGAGGCTGGAGACAAAAATGATGTTATGCCAGTAGCAGAAGCTGTTATATTGCAAGCAGGAAAGAAATTATTAAACAAATTATTTAACAAAGAAAGGTTTTTAAAGTACGCATTGGGTTTGATAGTGCCGAGACACACTTGATCTGAAAACCACAAAAGCTGAGAAATAATCTACGCCTCGAGGCAGTTATGCACATCAGAAACTTTTCTTCCCCTGTTTTCATCTGACAATTTGTGTGCCTCATTTACCTTACAACTGACATTTTAATGCACAATTGTCCTTCCTCACATGTATAAGAAAATATGTTTATTTTTCACGATACAAAATATTTCAAAGTATAAATAAGCAATATAACCAGATGTCTGACTGAATTAGTGTATTCTCATTAGCTTAGTACGCTGACAATCTGTTCTTCAATAACATTTTTTCAGCAGGGACGTTTACATACAAGTACTATCACTTTCAAATCCCACTGTACATCAGCACTCAGATTTGGGGTTAGACCTTAAAATGCACTTTCCATCCTGTTTTAAACTACAAAACCGGGCTCTTTGCCAATTAAATACTTGCACAAGAGGGGGGAAAAAAAAAAAAAAGCATCCACATTTTTATATTTCAGGAGGCAATCTTCTGACGTGTATGTCGCAATGTATTTTTTGATACATTAGGGGCCAGGTTTGACAACTAGATGGAAGAGGACCACTAGAAAGAAAGCGTTTACTTGCATATCATTTCTAATATATGATTATTAAATTTCTAAAAAGTAGCCTCATCTTTTGGAAACGATTTAATTACAAATTCTGCAGATAGCCTGAAGTGTGTTTTTCCTACCAAAGGTTCTGAATTGAAAAGAAGAGCAAGATTTTTCAGCACGAAATCCCACCAGAATTTCATTTTGCACCATACTACAAATAAAGGTAAGAGTCTTCAGTCCACTTACTGCCAAAAGACTGCGTGACCCTACTTGGTACGGCTGCTGAGCCCAAGGTACCTTGCTGAAGTCTTGTTTGCAACAAAGGTAGCAGCTACCTCGGACACAGTAAAGCTATTCTTCAGAAAGAGTGGTACTGAATTCATACTCATTCGATATGATGCACATTGTTAAGCACGAGTGCTGAAACTCAAAGAAAGCCTCAAATATATGAGTAACTCTGTCAGGTTTCTTGCTACTCGCAGAGTCAGTTAACATTGACAGGTCAGTATTTCAAATATTTTTCCAATTTACAGGTGATGTAATATTTAAGCACACTATCCTATCTCAGCCTAAACATAACGGAGCAACCCATCAGCACTGCTGCACTCATTGACACAACATCAAGCTAGCTGGGTTGATCACTGACAATTACTCTGATTTTTAATGTGACCACGCTATTTTACAATTAATGAATCATCTGAAAAATCATCTGGAATAAAAAAAGGCAAACTCAGTGTCTTTTATTAAACAGACAATTACTTGCTGTTATAAAGGGACTGCGTATCAAGGCTCAGGAGTAATACCACTGAATTAAAGTAGTAGTTTGATGGATTAGGGCTTTAGCTACAAATACAAGAAATAGTTCGCTTAAAATGGTTATTTTAGAATCCGGCCACTACACCACTTAAAGGCAGTCACAAAACAACACATGAAAAACATGTTCTACATACACCACATGCAATAACGTCAGCATTAGCACTTAATCACCACTTAAGGAAAACTATTCCTTGCTATCAGACTATTTTTCAAGCGACAGTCACATGCCATATTACACCAGTAAGTGTGTTACTCTCTCAGTAATGTTTAAAAGGAGGTACACTTCAGGTTTTTTTGGACCTCAGCTGTACTCTACATTACTGTTCTGCACTAATCACCATCACACAAGATGTTCTGGGGGCATTTTTGCACGTGCAAACAATGCCTATCTTTTTCCAGTTAGTTTGAAAAAATACCCTTAGCAATTGGATATACCAAGAAATACTCAAAGTGAAATGTAAGTAGCTTTAGTTACAACATTTTAATACACCAACTGATGTAATCTGGAGGGTTATTTTCTTGTGTTTGTATTTAAGCGCAGACATACCATTCGATCTCAAGGGACATGTAGCTCTATCTCAGTGGATAAACCCACAAACCCCATGGTGTAGACTTACAATCAAATGGTCACCCAAGATTCATACAAGGACTTGAAGGACAAATATGGCACCTGACAGCACGACCAGCTTCCTGAGCTGCCACATTTCTGGAGAAGTAGCTAGAGAATAAACACTGACAAACCATGTATGGACAGACTTGATAAGGCACGCACACCGAGTCCAAGTAGATTCACAGCACATGAAATACTGATTTTACATAATTTATCTGTCACAGTAATACATGCCCTTCATCAGCAGTATCCTTGGGATTTCCAGAGACTTTATGACTCTACAGATACAAGGTAAGATTCATATAATACTCTCCACCATAATAATATCAGGAATACTGGTCATTTGAGGATTTTCTAATAAAGTAGGGAAAAGTATTCTTACTGCATGTAGATAACAAAAATTATAAACAGTATATCCTAAACATGGGCCATCTGATCATGTTCTTCGCCATATGAAGGCCACTAGTAAAACCAATGACTTCTGGCTGAAAAGACAGATCTGCAAAACGTACCTAAAACATGATATAGGTGGAATTTAGGCAGGAAAATTCAAAACCTGTGCTTAGTAATCACGATACCCTGGAGGAGCCTATACTCACTGCATTCACCCCTGCCAGCCAAGGAAGACCTTGCAGCAGTTGCGTGTAGGCAGAGTCAATGGGTGCCAAAGGAATTGCCTCCTTTCCACATCCAGAGAAGCGCCAAAGGACAGCTTCCCCATGCCTAATGTGCATGTAAAAAAACAAGCACTACCCACTAAAGCACCCTTTTTAGTAGCCATTATATAAATTTGAGAAGGGACACATTCCTCAAATTTATACACGCCACGGGTATCAGGTAGCTTCTGTCTATTCTCTCAAAGACTGACGGAAACACCTTCCATCAGGGAGGGACTCCAGGGTCCTGGACCTACCTGTACCACAGAATCAGTCATCTAAGACCTTGACATGACATAATTGGAGATAAATACCTGCATTTAGTGCTACCCTAGTTCTACAAAGCAATTTGATTAGGATGTAGGCTTCCCTTATAGCCACTGTGAGATGCTAAGAGGCACCTCCACACTTGTGTGCTGGACCAGGAGCCGCTAGCATAGGCTTATACAGCCGAAGTGAAAATATAAGCACCCCACAGCCTGCAGATTTTGTTTTACGAGATGCTTTGAATCACTTACGCAAGACAGATCCTCTCATAGCTGCACAATCGTTCTGAATGAGTACACAGCAAAGGAACTTCAGAATTGCCATATTAGTTCAAAGCTGAAGTCCACTAGTCAGAACCAACCTCTGAACTAATCATCATAAGGTTTTTCTTCAGAAAGCATTCATTAGACAGATGCATTCACATATTTTGAGATAGGGTTTAAGTCCAGTGTGCAATAATGTATGCTCTTATAGCTACATAAGCATACTGAATTAGTACTCTACAAAGACACTTAGGAATAGCAATACAGCAGTGAATTCTGAAAACTCTGGTTGTTCTTCGCTGAGTTTATAAATAATAAAACACTGTGAGTGTTACCAGTTTCGTTGCTGTTATTCCTTTCCTATATCCAGGTAGTTGGCAAGAGGCTGGTAAATTGCTCAGAAATAAAACAGCGAAAATTAGGAGAGGTTAATAACTGAAATTTACCAGTTAGGCAATAAAATAAAATTTGTACAAAAGAAAGTACACATCTTCTGGTAATCATCTGCGATTTTAGGACTCATCTCGCATTGCTTAATACCCATTTTCTCCCTCAGTGGGACAGCTTCTCCTCAGAAGCATTAACAAGTGGCAATTATAGCAGTCATGCTGACAACACATAACCAGAGGGACGCTGTCAACACTGAACGTCAATTGACCTGGACGTTAAAAACTGCAGTTCCTGGAACCTTTATAATTTATGTTTCATTTAGGTTTTATTGCATATGCTCTTACACCTGACTTTAAATGATAACTACCTGGCAAAACTGAGAGAATGAAATTACGCGAGGCTACATGATTTTGACAAAACGCACTAATGAAAGGATTACGGGCTTATGAACACGCCTGTAACGCGCACTCTCTCTGTGGGAGCAACTGATCGTAGGAGTTAAAATTTCTGTAACTAAACGAAACCCGTGAGATACCGTTAGTTTTAGGTAAAACCGAGGTGGCTCGCATCACTCTCCCGCCACAGCAGACCCAAGCTGGCCTCGCCTCGCCTCCCTCACCGCGGGGCAGGTGCCGCGCTCCGCGCCTCGAAGGAGACCTCTGCCCGCTGGCCGCTCCTCCGCCTTTGGCAAACGCAACGACCCCGCTCCTCCGCCGGGGAACAGGAGGAAAGGCGGCCGAGTCCTCACCGCGGCCGCCCACCGCCGCGTCCCGCCACGGGCTCTGCCCCCGCCGGGCGGGCAGCGGCCCCTCCCGCGGCAGCCGGCGGCCCCCCCGCCTGCCAGCACCTGTCCCGCCGCCGCCTCTCCCTTCGCCTCTCCCTTCTACTCACACGGGGTAGAAGGCGTAGGGCGGCAGGGCGCTCTCCTCGCACGGCTCCGCGTCGAGCAGCAGGTAGTCCTGGCTGTCGTTCCGCCGGGCGCCGGCCGCCGGGGAGCTGCTCTTCCGCGGGGCGTAGGGCTGCGCCTGGCTCATGGTGTCCGGCGGCTGAGGCGCCCGGACGCGCGGCGGCTCCCTCAGGGCGCCGCGGGAGCGGCGCAGCACCGGCCAGAGCGCGGCACTGCGCTTCCTCCTCCTCCTCCTCCTCACGGCGCCGCCTCCCCCGGCGGCGGGAGGGCAGCGCGCAGCGCCGGCTCCCTCCGCGCCCCGCCGGGCCCGGCGCGGGGTTGCTCAGCCGAGCGGTGCCACCGCCCCGGGAGCCGCCGCCCAGCTCGGCACGGGGGCAGGAAAGTTTGCGGCGCGTCAGGCGGCGCGGCTGTGCCCGGCCGGCGGGAAGGGGCGGGAGGTGGGAGGGCGGCGGGCTCCGCTCGCCTCCCCCGAGGGGCTGCGGTGCACCCTCCGCGCCGCCCTCGCCGTCCCGCCGCCCCCTCCGGCTCCCGCCCGGTCCCGCCGGCTCCGAGCCGCTCCCGCCCCGCCCCGGCTGCCGCCGCCGCGGCGCTGGCGGTCAGCGGCCGGCCCGGCGCCTCGCCCGCCGCCGTGGCAGCCTCTCACCTGCGCTCGGCACGGTGCAGCCGCCTGAGCGGGGCTGCGCGCACCTGTGCTCCGAAACAGCCCGAGCCAGGGGGGCCGTGCCCTCCAGGCAGCCTCGGCGGGGACAGCTCTCGCCTTCAGCCGCTCCGTACGCAGCATGGCCCGCGGTGGGCTGCGGGAAACCGGGCAAAACTCTCCCCCAGGCATCTGGCAGGGGTGCGAGCCTGCGGCTGGCGGCGAGCTCCCGCGGCGAGGAAGCAGGAGCAGGTCTTCCTTCATTTTAGCTTGGAAATAGGGCGTGCGCTGTGCTGCTGTCCTTCTACAAATGCTGTTCATCTGTTTCACGGCAGAACTTGTTTTTATCTCCTCGAATAATTTCAGATAAGAGCAGGGGCAAAATATCACCTTTCTTAGAAAAAAAACAATAGTTTTGCAGTAATAACACTTCAGCAAAACTCAGTCCGCTTGTATTTCTCAGTTCTGCCTCACTGGTAGCACTTTGATATTCTTATTTTACTGATGTAGACTGTAATAGCTTAAATTTACTAAAATAATTACAAACTTTTCTAGGAAAAAAAATGTAAGGCATTGAAGAAATAATGTATGACCTCTAGGCACATTAAACATGATGGACTTACTATTTCATAAGGGAATATGTAGAACTGAATGTTGTAAACGTACAGCTAAACTGAGCACATCCAAATAAAATCTCTCCCTTGTCCCCAGCCATGTTCACATATTTAAGGTGTTGCCAGCGTTTGTATTTGAACAGCGCACAGCCCTGCACTCCTCAGGCATGGGCACCTTCCCCTCGTTTGGTGGTACGCTGGGAAGCTAACTGGGCAAAGCCCAGCACAATCCCTTACGCAGCCTGCAGGCAGGCTGCCATCTCCCGTGCTCTCCACCAGCCTCTGCCAGGCCATGGTTTCAGTGGCTGCCTCAGCCACTGAGACTTGTTTCACCTACGGGGCTGCAAGGAGAGCAGGCATATAAAGAGATCCACAGCTCATTGAAGTTCTGACAGTAGTTACGTGGTCTTTAGGTGAGGTTCAGAAATACCTGCAGTCAAAGCTAATTCCACAGTTGCTCAAAGTTTCTGAAATTTCTTTTGCCCTCATAGTTATGGCTCTTAAAATTAGAGTCTAGTGGGTTTTAGAAATCTTCCTTTCTTTGCAGAACATTTTTTTTCCTCTTAAAGAATATTTTAAATAGGAGGCTTAGTAGCAACGTTACCATTGTATTTTATATTTCTCATGCTAATTCGTATTTCATATTACTGTAAAAACAGATACTATATAATTATGTGCAGGTTTTGCATTTGAGAAATATGCTGTTGATAATACCTCACATTTTAATTGTAAGAAAATTGTTTGCCAGTAACACAGTACACTGTGATGGGGGGAATTTTAATGTGTTCCACTGCTCTTGTCCATGACCATTTCATTTCACTTGTCCTACTCTGTTATAAAGATATAGTGCTTCTCCACTTGGTCTTTTTGTATATTCCTAAAATATTTGCAGATCTTTTTTTTTATTTCTCCATTTTATTTCAACTGCGCTATTTGATACAAGACTGATATCTCAAAATCCTCTCTTCTAAGTCCCTTTATTTTTTTCTCTGTTCTTCCTTGCTCACCCTCTGGTGTATTTACTTCTTTTTTAAAACTAATACCATCCTACTTTACTGATGGATTATCAGATCCTTTCATTTCAGAGTCTGCTCAGCCACTTTCTCTGTTTTCTTCTTCTGCTTTCTTCAATCTTCTGCCTACTGTTTGAATGCCCCTAGGATTATTTCCCATCTTCCCCATGATACTTGTGCATCTGACTCAGCTTCCAGGTGACATTTCTCAATTTCTCAGGTGCTTCCCTTCCTGGATCCCAAGCCTTCCTTGGTCTTCATTTTCATTTCAGCCTTGTAAGCTCTGGTATCACCCCAGGCACTCTTACTTTCTCACCTATCCCAAATCTTCCACAGATTCTGAAGCCACACTCGTAAGTTGCAGTGATGACTCTCCTGGTTTCTTTCAGATCATATCGCAACAGTGGCACTAATGAAAAGTGAAATAAAACAATATGGTGTTTTTACTTGTGCATGCTGTAGAATTGATATACCGTGACAATATCAACCAACTTCGACAGCGAAACCTACATCAGTATTTTTAGCGACTGCTTACTGAAAATTAACCACAAACAGCCGCTCTGAGTATTTGATAGTTCAGAAATGTGGCAGCATTGTGAACTCTTCCAGTTCTTGGCCACCTCAGTACAAACTTTTTGATGATTTCAGGTTAAGAGCATGTGATGGTCATGGTCATTCCTTCTGGTTGGTTGTACATACAGGTTGGTTGTTTTGGCCCTTTGTGTTTCATAGCACTGCTATCAAAATGAACTGTAAAAAGGAATCATTACAGAGAGACAACTGAATAGGCACTGGACAATACATTTTCTCTAGAACAGAGAGAGCACCTATTATCTCGGGAACAGTGAAAAAACCCTTGTATTTATATTGTCTTTTTGTATTCACTCCCATGATAAATAAAATATGCTGTTCTGTCCCTATGTGCTTTTCAAGAACAAATGAACTCGAGGAAACCACGTCAGTATGGTGCAGTTTTGTTTCACTTCTTGAAGGACTGGCAACTTTCAGAAACATCAGGAGATCAAGTCATAGGAACAAAAAATGTTCATCATCCTTGAAAGAAAAAAAGATGCTGAGCTGAAACTCTGAATCTTTACAACTTCATTTAAAAAAACCTCTCTTTCAACAAACTGTAGCAACTGTCTAGTCTCCATTGACTGCTTACAGAGTGAAAACATGCAGAACTATGGGAGTGGACCATACTTCTACTAGAGGTTAGATAAGCGCACACCTTCTGAGGTCAGTGGATGTTCCAAGAGTCACAAGATGATGGAAACTCTGTCCAAAGTTGGTGTGTCCTGTTGCACTTAGGGTCCTTGGGATGAATTTGTGTCTGAATGGTTCAGGATATAGGAGCGAACGTGAATGTATTTCCTTCTTTGAGTAATGGTCTAGGGATAAGGATCCATTCTGTAACTATCTGAAAGCTAGTGAGGTTACAGAGAATTACTTTGGATGGCAAGATGCTGGGATGAAGAAGCAAGGAGTGGTCCTTTCCTTCTGTGAGAAACAAGAAAAGAGATTCCTATCAGAGAGTGTGTGACTTTAACTATTCCTTACACTTCTTGCAAGTATTTCCAACACCAAAATGAAATTTATATATTATTCTGGCTTTGACTTGGTGTTTCTGTTGCAAAGATAAACAACATATGCTATTTTTTAATGAATTACCCATTATTGATATTTATGCAGTGTTTCATTGGACATTTAAATTGCAAATCTAATTACAATGAAATTGCTGTACGTGTCCTAGAAAAAGTTATCAGACCTTCACTGCAATCTGTCCCATCCAGATATATGTTTTAAATCAGAGTGAATATCGAACTAGACAAAGGAGCTATTTTTTCTGAGTCTTTATGTGACTGCTACACATATTAACCTTTCATCCTTTCAAAATAAAAAATCTATAACCCTGACTGATGATATAAAAATTGCAATATTTTCCTGCTTAATATTTCCCTTACACGCACCTTTTTTGTTACATAATCTGAAAATACATCTGTCTTCCCAGATAAAAAGAGCTGATGTATTTAGTATGAAATGGAAATGTTAGTTTAGAGCTGGCTTAATTGGTTTTATTACAGACAGCAAGTTACAGGCTGTTCCATCATCGTTCACTCAATCAAGTATGGCAACTGAGATATTTCACTCAGAAAGATGAAAAACAGAAACTGAAAGCTCCTATTCCCTACACAGGGGAAAGGATGAGAGACAGAGTGAACTCGCCTGAGGAGTGACAGGCACATTGCTTAATGCACTACTAGAAGTCACTTGGGTACCATGGCAATGAAAGCTGCAAAAGAAGCCGTGCAGAATAGCACAGTACCATGATTCAGCCTCACTGAATAACTTATGTAAAGGTTATCTCAATACAGCACAGTATAGGCACAACTGTGTTGCTCACTTGCAGACTAATCTAAACCTGTTTAGGACCAAAAGGAAGCGCCAACATCAGCCTGTACTTGTAGCCCAGAAACTTTCAAGGGTTCATAGGATGATGTTTAGTTGCTCATGTTTAACCAAAGGCTTGTTATGTGAGCTGGCTAGATTGCACTCACAAAGGTACTCCAGCACATGCCGCAGCCATAGTTTCCTGGCTCTCTGTTCTGCACTGGGAATACTGTCAAAGATACACTTGAATAAACCAGGAAAGGGGCAAGTCAGTGTAATTGTGCCATGGCTAAGCCGTGTCACTGCTGTGGGTGTGAGCATCGCTTGGCAAGAAAAGCAGTATGCTATACAGCGAAGGAACGCTTGTTTCTTGGAGGTGTGAAAGATGTGTAACCTGCCTGCTGGAATTCCTTCCTACTGCATAGTACAGGACTCAAGACTTGCTTTTATAAAGCCAGCAAAGTGAACCATTGCTACTCAGTAGTTTTGTTAGTTCTGTCCATAAAAAAATGAAATAACCATTGTCAGCTACTATTTCTAATCACAACTAATCTCTGCCTTTGTCAAGATGTGAAAGATGACATAATCATGCTGTGCCACCAGGAAACCTCTACGTCTAAAAATCTTCCCTAGTATAGTCTCTTCTGGCCACGATCCAGCCTGCTGCTTCACATTCGGCTCTCATACCTGTACTCCTTCCCACAGAATGCTGCCTGGATACACTTTTGAAACTGAAGTGCAAATTTTAAGCAGTGTCAGAAATTACAGCTGGGCCTTTTTTCTGCAAAGGAGAGCTCGATTAGGAGGTGGGCTCAGATGGCTAGTGGATATGAGCACCCAGATGAGAGTACTAGTACTGGATCACAGAAACAGTAGAAATGTTTTCAAAAGCTGTCCAAAATGTCTTGGCTAAGAAGGCTCTGGGGTGTTCAGGGGCCGGAGATACTGAAGGGTTTTTGCACTCTAAGAGAGAGGGGAGAAAAGTAGGGTCTGCGATGAGACAGGATGAATTTAAGGACATGTTCCTACCTGGACATTTAAAGGCAGGACTCCAGTTTGTGGGGAGACAGAGATTTCTAGGAGCATCATGATTGCGAGACTGCCAGGGATGCTCCTACCACCACCGCTTACACATGTGTACGCATACACGCCTTACGGGATCCCACTCAGCCACTATCCTTTTTTTTGCTGTCAGAAACATACAGTTCTTCTCTATGCACTTTCACACAAGGTCTGTCATGCTACATTTGCCTTGGTTTACATGGTATAATTAATTATTGTCAATTAGTTTTAAAAATCTGAAACGCACTAACACCCACCTGTACTGTATCTACACTGTGAAAGTCAGTGCAACTGAAATATTGTCATTAAATCCATTGCAGTTTCATTGCACATAATTTTGTGGGTTTTGGATAAATACTATGTTTCCAACCCAGTAGTCTGAGGCATGCTGCTCAAAGATAAAGAACACTACTAGTCATCAAACCCCTATTCCCATTACAGATAATGAGATACTCCTTCTGTATTATAAGTGAGTAGGAGGATATTTGAAGTCAAAACTAGATAGAATTAAGTGGAAAATATCTTGCTAGTTTCCAAGGAAGTGGAAAAGTATTAACCTTCCAAAAACAGTGTATCTGTAAAGGGATGTTGGACCAGAGATCATCTATGTTGTGAAAAACAAGAGTAGTCTGACAGAAATCAATAGAATTACAGCATTATTAAATCAGTATAAGTGAGATCAAAATTAGATTTTTTTTCCTTTGTCTACCTTCTGTCATTGCATAAAGAAATAAAATATTTTCAATAACCCTTTGCCTTTTAATGACTAACATAAGAGCTTTTCTATGTGGGTTCCATGTTCACTCAAGATACTATATTAACTTCTGTGTCCTGCCCAAGTGGTTCAAAGCATCTCCACTTGTCACCTAATTTTATCAAAGAAGTAAAGAAAGTGATACATTGAAGCCTTTCATGTAAATACTTAACCGAATCAATATGTGGTACTCATCTTGGAGATTTGATATTTAGACGTACCTATGTATAAAGGATAAACAAGTATCATAAATAGTGACAAATAAATTATAGCTTTAGCAAAAAGAGGTTCTTAAAAATTCGAATAACTATTGCTGACATTTAACCTTTACTGGTAAAAAAGTGTGTTTGTACAAAGGAGTTTAGCTTGACGTGATCACATACTGCCATGAAAATGATGTGGTTCATAACAGTTGCAACATTTTCTGTTTCTCTTTCATTTCAATTTAAGTAATCTTTATCAGTTGAAGGTGTGAAGCTTCTAATAATGAGAAAAGAATGGTCATTTTCTTCTAGTGAGTACTAGAAATCTTGAGTTAGCCCTGTTGGTTTAACGTTCACGTTTGTCTCTATGTCATATTAAGAGATGACACCAGTGGTTACTCTAGTTCTCAACCCAAATATCAGGATAGGGATATTATTTTATGATTTTGGGAGGGGGGGTCCCCATCCTTATTGATGATACTCATATAACAGTTATCAGTTATCTGCCCAGCATAACACTAGCAATTTTCTGCCTCCTTTGAGAAACAGATAAAAACACAAAATGTGAAAAATGTGTTGACAGGAGACTAACAGAAGAGATTTGTTATATTTCAAAGCAGACTAGCTGTAGTGAGTACCTCCTGAACATGTCTCCTGCTGTGTCGGCTTTATCATTTAGAGATTCTAACATGATGGATATTAGTGTTGCAACACTGCCTTCAAGATGGAATTTATAATCACTGATATCCTGATTTCATCATGCTGTATTAAAAACAAGAACTCAGAACACTTTATCTGTCAAAGATGTCTTTTCTAAGTTATCCACAAATGATATCTTATTTATATTTTCTCTGAATTACATATGTGCATCGTGTTCCTTTATAGTAAATCAGTTTCTACCCTAAGTTTCTTCTTAGCAATGCTCTAAGAAATAAAATAATCCAGTCCGGAATTATAGTCCATTTTGCATTTCTGTTTCTTTTGCTACGAGTAGATGCTGCACCATCTTATTCAGTGACTTCAGTAGTAGAGTAGAGGACTTTAATGCTTCTCGACATTAATTTTTTTAGGGGATTCCACCCTCTAAAACATAAGATGCTGATTTTTTTTTTCTTGTAATTCTAAGGCCTGAGAGCATCAGTGTTGCAGAGAAAACATGATGCAGTATCGACTGGCATCAAGCTGAGAATGTCTTTGAACTCAGACACGTCCTTTTAGTTGTTTGTTGATGCTATACATCTGCCAACTATCAGAGAGACTTTCCCTGCTGGCTCCTGCAGGCAGGCCTGTATTTTATATATTTGCAGTGTAGTTCTGTCACCCTGTCTTCTCTGTGTTCTTGCTGCACATGATTGGCCTGATCTGTTTTGTTTAGAAATCAGGGAAAAGTGAGTTAGGAAAAGAATGTTGTGTTGCAGGAAAGGATGTGCCACCTAAAACAGCTCCACCTGAGGGCCACGGGCTTTCCTCCGTTATGTGGTGCACCATCAGCCTCCCCATCTGAGTGACTCTCTGGTTCCTCTACATTCGTGGCTTCCTTTATTTGTCATTCACATATTTCTAGATTAGTAAGGGTTTGTTTGAATAACTGTTTTGAGAGACTATTCATGTCTGTAATCACACATCAGTGATTACATGTGGTCAAGATTGTCCAAGAAAAGACAGTTACTATCGTTTACTTGCTGTTATTATTTTCCTTTTTTTGAAAGTTGCACCATGCATTCATGAAGAAGAAATAATATCATAAAACTTGGATAATTATTTGCTTATTGTAACATTAGAAAAAACCCTCAAAAACAGACCTCTGGGATGAAGTTTGTTTACATACATTAATTGTTGAATTCCATGAACTAAATTCTGAAATATAATATATAGTATATATAAGAGAGCCATATATATATATCTTGAGGAAGAAGACAGAGCTTGTATAGAAAATGTAAGACAAACCAGTCTGCTACATAGTGGGTTTGTCAAAACAATTTGACAAGCTCTAACCAACATTCTGGAGAAGATCAAGTCTTGTATAAATATATTCTGCTCATATAGGTCCTCCATCCAACAGTTTGAGCTGTAGTGGCATCTGCCAGGACATGCTTTGACAATCGGTTCTACCCATCGTTATTTCAGACCTCAATGAGCAGTCACTCTGTGTCCTGCCACCAGGTGGGACAGTCAGGTGGTTAATTGCATTTTACCTGTAGTTTATGAAACTTAAATTACCTGTGGCATCAGTGTGTGAACTAGCAACTGTGATATGGAGCACAGAAGATTTTCATGTCTTTCCTTCCCTTCGGTTTTATGTCATAACATTTTTGTTCATGATCTCTTTTGGGAAATTGGTTGGTTGCTGTAGTAATTAGCAAAGTGCTAAGCTTGCTTTCTAAAACCCAGATAAATACAAACTCTGGAATATGAGATGTTAAAACGTATTAGATGCTACTGGTCTCTACACGAGCGTTGGACTGTTACAATATTGGTTTGGGGAAAAAATGGCATAACTTCAGGATACAAAACGTTTGGAATATTTCTGTGCTCCTGGGATGACAGATCGAGCAATCAGTGCACCTCTGGGAGGGAAACTCACCTACCTTATTCCATGAGTGCCAGCCTTACTGTTTTGGGCATCCCTGAGATGGCGTAAGCGCCAGAGAACGGGCACTGTAGGGCTGCCAGATGGCGAAAGCTCAGTCTTTATCGTCAGAGAACAATGCTAATCTGGCAGCTGAGTTTTTAGTTAAATGCATTAAAACCAAGTTTCACTAAACAAAAGCATTTTAACTCTGACTCCAGAAATGCTTCTGAGACACAACTCACTGGATCTTTAGGAAAAAAAAAGGAGGTATCATTTTATGTTTGCCTTATTTTGCACTGTCTTTAGGCATCTATTAGTGTCAGATGCAGAACACTAGGATTGACAGATTATCTGGTCTTGTCAAACATGATCATTCTTGAAACATTAAATTATTACCCCTTCAGAGGTTACATCGCTGACATACTTGTGCAAGATGCTTATTCGTTGTGTCTGGCTATGCCACCACAGTGTCACAAAATACTTTATACTGTTGTTGATTACACTACTTTAGTAATTCACAGGTGTCACAGGCCTCTGGTTTGACCACACCACGATGCATAACATTTGCCCACTACTTTTACATCATGGCCCTTCAGGAATGATGGTCACTACTTTAT
Organism: Theristicus caerulescens; assembly: GCA_020745775.1. Taxonomy (NCBI): domain Eukaryota; kingdom Metazoa; phylum Chordata; class Aves; order Pelecaniformes; family Threskiornithidae; genus Theristicus; species Theristicus caerulescens. The sequence goes on along the minus strand of CM036559.1, from coordinate 117,950,784 downwards.
ACAGCTTGTGAAATTTCTTTGATCCAGGCCAAACCACTTAGTTAAAAAAATTACAATGACTCATACTCCTTTGGGAAGCTACTTCCAGTATTGAAGTGTGTTATATATCCTACACTGGTATTATTAGCTTAACTAATGGATAGATTTGAGCTTGCTGCTTCTAGTTTTGGTATAACTATGATGTTATAAGCAATGGTAAAGTCTAATGGTTTGATGATTTTCTTCCATAATATTTCCAAGAAGTAAGGGCAGAGCCCACAAAACAGACTGCTTTAACACAGACTTTTCATTTCCATTCAGGATACAAGACATCTTTTCAACTGGATCACTACTGTTTTGTAGTCAGGAAGTTTGCTTTGAGACATTTGCTATTATTTGATCTATGAAAATTCTAGTAGTATGGAAGGATTTAGATAACACCACAACATGGAACAGAAGTTTAAGGCACATACAAATCTGTTGCAGTCCATGGAAAGCTACAAGAAATATATTCATTAAACACAGCATCATGTAAGTAAAATGAATTTCAATCTAGAAAAGTTAAAATATAAAACAGATCATGGCACATCTGCAGTTTCTCTAAAGAAAACTTTCCTTCTGATGGACTTTATGAAATACGTTGCAGTGTTCACCTGCCTAATGCTTTACCAAACTATCTGCAGTATCAGTGAAGTGATACTGGCTGGGTATAGAAGAGGGGAGGTATGTTTGGAGGCAGAGGTACATCATCCTTGGGCTTTTAAGAATATCATATGGGTGGGAAGTCATTTTCACTTACCTTTAGATGTTTACAACATAGACATATAGCTATTTAGGCTTATTCTATAGGTAATTGTCTATCTGTTTAGATTAAGACTAATTGCACGCTGCAGGCAGAAATTTTCCCCCACCGATCTTCAGGGAATAACCCCAGATAATAACCCCAGAAGGAGATGGTTTGACACTGCAAATGTATAAAATTTAAGCAAAATAAATTCTGCTCCACAGTTCAGCATTCACCTATTACCTTTTAGGCCCCCACACAATAGTCATCACATAAAACTTAGATCACACTGTAGTAACAGATGCATGCACATCCCATGAAGTCATGCTGCACAAAACTGGGAAATGTGTTAAACAGGAATATTTGTTTCCAGACTCCTCTTTTGCAAATGGCAAGAATGAGATATTATCTGTATTTCATGCCACAGTCACTTAACCCTCAAAAGAAAAAAAAATAAAAGGCAATTCTAGGATTTAGTAGAGACTCTTTTTAATGTAAAATTAGGCCACTAATGGAGTGGCATGAGGTTAGGGTAGAGGGACAGACACAGCACCTCTAAGGAATACTATTTTCCCGTTCTGATTAAAAATATTCATTAAGAATTGGAAAAAAAATCTACATCTTTAGAGTTGTTGGGGGTTTTTTTACCATTTTCTTATAACAACTGACATGCAGTAAGAAATCTTTCCAAAATACTGATCTTTTACATTTGGTAGCAATAATTCATAAAATGGCAATATGGAAATCTGGTTGGATACTTTTTGTTCAGGCTTTGCAAAATGTCCGCATGGTTGGTGTATTTGTAAATAATGCTAGCAAAGAAATAAAATGTGAAAATGAATGCATTGAATTGTTATGCTCATTTCCTTTCCAATAAATATGCAGGGATCTTCTTTTATCCCCTGAGACCAGATGTACCACATGTAATGAGATTCTGCAAAGTATCAATATGCACAAACACCACAAAAGGAATCTGGGGTATTCAGTTCATTCCTGACAAGTAGGATTAATGAGGAATGGATAAATATGTATGTAAGAAACAAGACTGGATTGAAAGTTAAGTCTTATGGACATGATCAATGTTTAAAAGAGTACTGATGTTCAATACATTGAAGAAATTCTCCCACAGAAATTTTCTCTGGGGAAAAAAAAAAAAAAAAATTTGAATAAACCAGGCCCACTGAGAGACAAGCTGAAGTTATTCGCTCAGTATTCCCAGGTAAAGTTTAACAGATTTTTGATTGTTCAGTCAGCAGGTCTCTGCGTTTTCTTCACCAAGCTAAAGTTGCAAGTCAAGTTACAGTTGCAAAACATCTTGTCCCAGACTTCACAGTTCTCAGCTTCTCGCCAGCCTGCTGATTCCTCAGTGCTTAAGAAAACAGACTGCAAAAAGTACATTAAATGTAGGCAAACTACAGCAGTGGTCTATTGCACACAGCTATACACACATCAGTTATGTGGAACAGTTTGTTCTGCACAGTTCACCTCGATTCTGAGAAGATTTTTTACTGAATTAGATTTTACTGAGATCCAATGGGAGTACATTTGCAATAAAAACTCTGTGATTGACCTGCACAGACTCTGTTAAATTCCATGCCATCTATATGGAGCCACAGTTGTATGATATATTTTTAATCCTGTCTGGGTCCTCCAAACTACACCATGGATTAATCTCCTCTTTTGGATTAGAAAAACCCTGTTCATTGTTATAAATAGATGAACCGTAGTATTTTTAACTCTATATGGTGTCTTTGAAAATATGACTAACAGAATATTCTTCTGGTCTCCACAAGATCATTTTGGTAGGTCTCACCTAGCTGACAAAAATGTGTATAACAAGGACAAACCAAAAACTTACCTGAAAAAAGTAACACCCACAAAACTATCCATATTGTGGCAAGCAGGCAACACCCTTCATTTTACTTCATAGTATCAACTAATATCAATGAGCTCATACAAAAAGGGATACGTGTATTCTGTCAAGGGAATTCATGTCCCTAGCAAACAATTCTAAGAAAGAGTCAGAAAAGATATTGAAGAATTAAAAAATATATAAATGCTGAATCTTATCCAAGAAACATGAGTTAACCTGCTTAATGATAATTATATCCTGACTAAAGCTGATGAAACTTTTCATACAAAACTCTTCTTTGTCAATTTTCAGCAGATCCAGTGTCTCCAAAATGTTCAGTTATTACTTGACAGTTGTTTTTTTTTTTCTTGGAAAGCAATTAAATCACCAACTGAAAAACAGCCATTCTTGATCACTTCAAAATGTATTCCCTTGATTTTTTGTGATTATTTCAATTTTCATAATTACATTTGAAAATTTGAAATCAGAATGAAGTACTTTAAACCCTCTCAGAGTGAAATACTTCAAGGAGCCAAAGAAACCTGATTTTTTTCCCATCAATTAAGCACTGGAACATTTTTATCTTTTCAGACAGTGACAGTTAGTTTGAACTATTTGAATTACTGATAAAGAAACAAATTAATGGTTGTCACTTTCCATAGATAGTCCACCAGAAAACTAATTATTGGTATGACATTCTGAGCCCACTGGAATCCATGGAAATTGTGCCATCAACAGGCTACAACAGAACCAAGAGTTTGTCCTGGGTATTAGCAGGACTGGGACAAAAGCTTTAAGCAAATCTCAGCTGTCTGGATGAGCTAGATCAGCATCTTTCTGTTATTAATAGTTCATAATAATACCAAAAACTCTCCCACAACTATGAGCCAACCCAGTGGACTTCCATTTTATTGGTTTGGCCTCACTTACTGGGAACTGTTGAAAATTACTTTGAAAATTATTGCAATATTAAATTCCATAATATAATGAACATTCAATGGATGCTTTCAGAATCATCATTATAAATCCAATCACATTATAAAGTTAACAAATTCCAGAGGACGTAATGGGCTTCTATAGCATGACATTTTATACCTAGTAATACCTGAAATCCTGCAGGTTTTTTTAGGTCTATGTAGGTTACCTTGTTCACTGTGGTGGCACTATGTACATCAATAGAGCTAAATATGTCATCTTTGCTTGACTGAAGGTCTTTGGAATTTCTCCCCAGATCCCATATTTAATAATGAGTTGTATCCATTTTTCATGCTAAGGTACATACAGTGGACAAAAGTTTGTAAGTCATCTCAGCTATGATACGTTTCTGAGAGTCTATGTTGTTCCATTGGAAATGAACATATGAGCTATAGGGCTGGAAACAGGAAATCTTTGCAAAATGGATCCTCAAGTCCTGTCCCCTTCAGTTTTTGACTAAAACACTGAGATTTCTAAGAAGTGCTGAGGTTGCCAAGACCACAATAGCATTCTAGAGAGTATTTTCCAGGCAACAGTTTGCTTCAGAAGTTTGTTTTCACTGGAGACAATAAATTGTTGTGGCTTAACTGATTTATTAAATAAATTCTTGGATAAAACTCCTATGGTACTGCTGTCTGAACCACAAGGCTGCTGTTATTTGTCTCTGAGCAAAGTGTTGCATATTGAAAATTGCTAATTAGAAATGTGAGTCTTAAAGCATCTGCTCATCTTCTTCACCCATCATCTCTTGGGGTCATGTTACTTGCATGAGACTTCTCACTGAGAAAAGCTTCTAGTCCTCTGGGCTGCAAAGACAGATTTGAAAATAAGAATTCACTTCGTATTCCTCTTGGGATTGATGTTAAAAATAATTTTCAGGTTTTAATGTTAAAATTAATTTTGACTTCAAGTGGAGCAGGAATTGGTTCCAGTTATAAGGGGAAAATAAATGCAGTAGACCTCCAGTTTGGAGACAACAGTTCTGGGAAGTTCCCTGTGCGTGTGTCCTCTGTTCTCACCCACTGATGCAGCAATGAAAGGGCCTTTCTAAGCCCTTTCAACAGTACTCCAGAAGAAGCTCTTTTTTTCACGTAGGTTAAAATTAGCACTAAATTCCACTCAGTTATGAAGTGTTGTGTTCAAAGTGAGAATACTTCTTCTTGCAACTGAGAAGAGCTGAGATGCTCTTTTGACAGGTTTTGGCATTTAAATCAGAAGAGCTGGATCTCCAGTTGTGGAATTAAGAAGTCTTAAACTTGGTCTTTGACAATCAGTCATAATAGATTTAGAAAATATATACAGTTTATCAGTAGTAAATACAATTATACATTTGTGCTTAAAATTGTACGTTAAGCAACATACAATGCCATCCCGCTGAGAACAGGTAGTAGCTGCTTAAGGACAGAAGAAAGTATAAATTTCCAAACATGGAGATATTGCTACATTGCATAGGATGCAAGTGGGAAATATAAGAACAATACACAATGTAATATTGTGTTTGGGAAGCTGTATGTCTCTGACAACTGGGTAGTCCAGAATTCACATGTTCCAAATTCCACTCTTAGCAATACTAGTAAACATTTTTTCCTACACTCTTGACTTTCATCCTGATTAAAACAGAACTGTGATAATATAGTCCAGAACTACTTTCTAGGGGAACGGGGGGAGCAGCAGCCTCTGTAATTAAGACTGGCCTGGGTCACCAATGCTCTGGTGCCAGAGCTGCGAGGCTGCACAGCCTCCCCCAGTGCCTTGTCTTCTCTTGAGTAACTGAGAGCAAAATTCCCTGTTCTAGAAAATGGATACAACCTGTACAAACCATAAGCAGCAAGTGGATTAAAAGTCCAAAAGAAGTTTGTCCCCAAGCCAAGGAATGAACAGAGCTCTTACAGCTGTGGGATACGTTCCTATAGTTATGATTGTTTTGTGAACCCACTTTTACTTGCTTGCTGTCTTGTAACAGTTACCTGAAAAACCCTAATAGGACAGGCATAACAGCTTTAGTCCTGACCCTTTGCCTGGACACTCACAAAAAGTGTTAAACTTGCATTTCAAGCTGACGTGCCTTCCTTGTGTTTCTGGGATGTTTCTGTGTCCCCACTCCCTGTCCATTTGCTCTGGGCCGCCGTGGCAAGGGCAGGTACCTGATGGCATTAAAGTAGCTTAAAGGTATTCCCAGGGACAGGTACTAGCTAAATCTCATCACATCAAAGATTTCTAACACAGTTATTGATTCTTTTGAATATCATAAGACCTGGTGAAAACCATTTAAACAGTTTATATCATTTGTTGCCTCTCTGTTCTCGCCACTCAAAATTATTCTTTGGGATTTGGTTGGATGTCCAGGTCTCTTCCATGTACCTGTTGTTGTTGTTTTTTTTTTCTCCAAATGTATGTAGTGTGAGTGTTTGCTGTCTTGTTTGTCTTGCAACCAGCAACCAGTACTGTCTGGCAAAAAGTATTTCATACCACAGAAAGCCAACTGAGATTTTTTCATATCTTTTGAGTGATCAGGCTCATCAGTTGATCGAAATTCTCTCTGTGTGATTCAGCACATGGTCCTGTTCCCTATGTACTTGTCAACATTCTTGATCTTCATTTGGAAATATCTTGTATTTCCAGATAGCTCTATTCAATCTGAATTGGCTTCTCATCACCCCACCCATGCCTACTATACCCCAGACCATTTCTTTGCTATCTCCAAAGACAAGACCATAAAAGACAATGTTAAAAATTCGTTGTGCAACTAGCTGGGAATTTTTTGGTAAAAAACGTAGAGGTTTACCCATTGAAACTAAATTAGCTTTTTTGGTTGGAAAGTAGAATTTTTTCAAAATGAAAGAAAACAAAAAAGAGAAAAATATGAAAGAATATGTGAAACAGTCAAACACAAGTCCTTGTTCTGAACAAGGGGTTTGAATCTCATTTTCAGCTAAGAGATGTAAAACTGTTCTCATTCACTTTTTTTCATGGAAAACTTTTTAAAAATTTCCTCCTGAAACAAAAAAGAAAATGTTAGAAAACTTGAAAATCCTCAGAAGGCAGGAAAACTACTTCGTATCCCTCTTTAATGCAGAAAAGGATAAGAGCACTGGCTCATAAAATCCAACTGGAATTTGCAAGCTATACAAATTCTCTAAATTGATGTAATGGATTTTGATAATGCTGAATCATAATCATAATATGTCCATGTTATTGCAGCAAAAAGGACTGTAAACATTAAAAAAACATGAATCAGATTTAGCTGTGTAAACTCCAGATGCCAAACTTGTAACATCAAGAGGCAGGTGCAACAGGATGTAGAGTTTGTATGGAAAAGATGGAGAAGAATTAACACTTTTGTTAACAATATATCATCACTGATGCTTGTGTAGCATGTTAAATGCTATGGTTCTGTTTGTTCCAACTGATTCCATTCTTGCACATTAGCAGGACTGACTTACCTGTTGATCTTTTTCTTTTCCCAATATGAAGGAAATTAATTATTATTCTGTCATCCAGCCAGATTACAGCTATTATGTATGACAATATTGGTTTGTATTGATATTCATTTGGGTTATAGAAGACAAGGAGCTTGCAAGCTGGAGAACAAACAGAACAAAAAGATGAGAGCATCTTGTCATCTGTGTCTACAAAAGTATTTTCACATCCATCTACTCTGTGATGGGGGGAATGCGAAGGGGACTGAGTGCCCAGGTAACAGCGCAGGCTTTGGAATAGACTGTGAATATAAGCTGGTGTCCCTTGGTATTTTGATGCTATCTGTGATGAAACTCGTGATCTTGTCTTGTCATCATCATCAGTATCTGTGTTAGCTTGATTAAATCTAGCTGAGATGCTATGATCCCATAACCCAGCTGCAGTATAGATATACTTTAGCAAGGTATTTCATGAAGTCACCTTTCCCAGATTTCTCTCTATTTTAAATCTGATCATACTGCCACTACAGTCACAACTCCTTCCCTCTTCTCCTGCTGCTCCTTAATTGCATTTCCTATTTCAGTTTTATATTTAATATGTTGCTAAGCTCTGCTTCACTGAAACAATTGCCCCTTGTGACAAAAGTCAATATGATACTCATGGGATTTGCATGACACACGTCAGGAATTCTCTTTTGTATCTTGTCTCCCTCCCAGATAAATAGATCCTGGACAGATTTTCAGAAGTGCTGAACTGACTTAGACATTCAAGACACAATTTTAAAAATGATGTATGCATTTTTGAGCCCAAGTCAAACTGAAGGTGGGATAAACTTCTCTGCATAGACCAATGCATGAAAGCACCCTGATCTCCTTAGGAACGTGTACAGATCAGACATCCCTTTGATGACAGAGTACTAAAGAACTACAGGCATTAGCTTTAAGTTATTCCGTTCCAGTACCGATAATGGTACAGTCACAGGCTCATTTGCCTTGCCGCTTGGCTTCTGAAACTGTACCTTAGATGCTTTTGAAAGTTTTACCTGAAAGTGAAATTTCCTACATTATTCTCATTTGGAATTGAAACATCCACCTGAAACACCTTCTCTTGTAGCAGTTCTTCCTGAAGCGAAGGGGTGAGTTGAACAGGCGTATGGCAGCTCTCCAAGCTATTTTGGTGGTAATGTTGGTTTTCGTATGATTCATTTGAACACCAACACCTTCCTCCCTTCTGACTGTAGATAATGCACTCATCTGGGGAACGACAAGTCGTGACAAGGCTAGTGACAGGCTGAATCAAAAGAGAAAAAGGTCATCTCTACAACATTAAGATTCAGGTGTAAGTATTGTAATTGCCTTGCTACAAAGACATCTGCCAATGGATCTCTGACTACCGTATTTATGCTCTTTTTTCATGGGATGCACAGGATCTCATTTACCACCATAGCAACAGAGGGATTACAAAGCCTTCATTCAGGAGAGTTATGGCAAGGATTCCCGTTCTTTTCTTCAGTCCCTCTGAAGCCATTTATTTGGACTTCACAAAAGTAACAGTAACAGATGAAACACAGTCTACTGGGTTGAACATTGTCTTGGGACCTATTGGCACCTGACTTGGGAACGGTTCCTAATTCTGCTATTAACTGCTGTGCAATGTTAAATCATTTTGTTTCTCCATGCCTTAAATTCTCCATCTGTATGACACAGATAACACTCTCAGGCATGCCAAAAACAAATGCTGAAAAAGAACTAACTGCTTTTTTTTCATCTTATTCAAGGAAAGAAAGGAGGTACCAAAGTTTATCTGAATAAGAACCCTCAAAATTTAAAATACTGCTAGCTATTTCATTGTATCATCTAGGCAGAAACCACTGGCAGTTCTGAGGCTGAGACAAAAGCCTAGAAATGCTGGTGGCATTTCATAGCATTGTACCATTTCCCAAGCATACTGACTGTTTTTTACTAGGCTATTAGATGTTACTTCTGGTATACAGTAGAGAGTGAACGCATTCAACAGTCCTAATTAAGTGAGTTCATGATATATGGTATTTAAATAAGGCAATCGAAGTTCCTGATTAATCATCCATTAGCAGTAAGTCATCATTATGCAATCTGTTTCTGTAGATATTGAAACATAGTATTAAGCACTTATTATGCACTCCTTCCTCAATGTTTTATGAGTCTGTTCCAGTGTTTTATGACACTTAGTGCTGCATCACAGTTTACATATTCACATTAAAGCTGTCACATTAAATGCTTAATTCTTAATTAGCATTAAGGTATTAGAAGAACAGCCTGGCCAAACTTTAATTTTCCTGTGAAATCCTTAGATCTGAGAAGTTTTAAGAACTTTGTTTCTCCTCTCTTAATGATCAAACTCTAAACAAAAGTTACTGATTTTCACCTAAACCTTCTCCAGCTACTGCAAAAGCCTCACAGAGGGCTCCCGCATGGCCCTCACTCAACAAAGCTTCCACTAAGAGTTTCCTATGAGAGTTTGGGCTGAGTGAAGGCTGAGCAAAGATCTCAGGGCTTGTCCCAGAGGATTTAATACCTCCTATGTAACACACAGCAAGTTTTGTTTTGCATGGCTTTATATTGTTAAATCTGAATAATTCAACCACCTGTGTTAAATAATTAATTTGGGAGAATTAGCATTTCAGAGATGTCTTGTATAAAAAAAGTTCAAGTCTAGTGTGCAATTATGTTTAACTTTCATAACATACAATTACTCGCTTGATTTTCTATCCATGTTTTTGTACTTTACAGTCCCATTCTCACACAATCCAAATAATAAAACTGCCCACAGTCCCACACTCCTTGTTTTGATATATGATAAAAAGCACTATCACTGAACTTCCCCCATCAGTTTCTACAGGGCCCAACATGTATTTTTTCTTTCATGACAGCAATTACAAATTACTTCAGTTAAGGACTTTAATTGCTACATGAACACCAATTAATTAATGAATCTGTGAAGCAACTTTGGGAGACAAGAATGAATTATGGATAAATGAAGACACAGAAGAATTTTGATTTGCTAAATTTCAATAGCAAATGAGGAGCAGAATGAAGAACAGCACTGTCTGCGTTAAGACTCCTAGTTGTCTTTGTAACTCACCCAAATACATTTTCTCTGTTTCTGTTGTGAATACTAATTCTTTCCCTGTTCCTTCCATTTCATGACTTACCACTATTGTCCATGAGGTATTAAAGTCTTTCCTGTAAGATATCAGTCTTTGCCTGAAAAGCCTCTCAAAGGCAGCAGTCCCCAATTGTATGTAAGCACATTCCTGCTGGGCTTCCTGAAACCCATTCCAGTGATAATCTCTTTCAAAATAAATTCATAACAGAATATTAACAAACATGCCAGGCCTGATTCTCCTGCAAAGAGCCCTTCCCACCACTTCCGCAATGTAAAACTGTTTGAAAGGGACTGCAAACATCATTTACACCCTGAATTTGCATTGCCAAAGCCCAGTTAGTGAGGCAAATGTGAGTAAGGCTAACTAGGTATGGAATAAAAATGTGCTTTTAATTGGACTCTGACAAGATAACTGCTTGAAAACTTGCAGGGGTAACACTTTGAGTGACCATGGTGGAAATGGCAAGCATTCTAAGAGAATTCTATGCAGGTCTGGATTTCTTTTCTTTAGCTAGCTTATGCTTCATGCCTATTTACCAACCCTTTGGCAGTACAATCAATGGCTTTTACACCTTTCTGTCTTTGTTGTTGCTAGCTGAAGTTTCCCTAAGAGCCTATATTATTTCTGAGCTATTTTTTGTGTGAATCTACCTCCCTGCTCCCTCTGAAGTTTCCGTGGTGGAAGGCTGAAACTGATTTGAGAGATGCTTCCTTTACCAGTGTAGTGATAAATGCCCATAGAAAGTTTGCAAACAGCAGATATGGGTACTTGCTACCACATTTATAATTATGCTAATTAAAATAATAATCAATGCATTTCAGTCAGTTTTCAAGGTATTTTCCCTAAATCTGAGAGTCAAGGAATCTATGAAAAATGTAATCATCTATTTAGCGAAAAGATATATTTTAAAAACAAAATAATAATTAAACAAATGCACTGAAAAAAAAGATTGAATTGTCCCTTCACAGCCATTAGGCTGTGGAGCCAAGACAGCTGTTACACACAGGCACTTTTGCTAGTACAATGCAGTGTAGTCCATGCGCGTGTATTTGAATCCTTCTTTAGACAAGCGATCAGTGCTTTAAAATATCTGGATAAATCTAGTTGCTTAAAATTATCACAGTTAACTTCAGGAGACCTACTCTGGTTAGCAATTAAATTCTGTTTTCCAACTAAAAAAAAAGTTCTTAAACCAAACCAAAATAATCAAGCCAAAGCTATTCAAAATTAACTCAATTACCAATCAACTCATCAGCATCTCTTCATCTTCTTAGTGTTGAGGAGTAGCACAAATTTAGCTTTGGGGAATGAGACTCCAACCATATTAGAGCCATATTTGGCCTACTGAAGTGAAGGCCTCAGAATTAATGCAACTAAAATAAAGTATTGAATCAGACTCTGAGGTTCATATTCTGCTTTATTCCATGTCCAGATGATTGTGCAGCAGGCATCCACTATATGAATATGATCTGAAGCAAAGAGAAGGGGAAACAAGCCAACATTTTGCTCTTTACTTCATTTTGACCTTTCCACAGACCTGTGGAGACATCTAAATCCACCACAAAGCCAGGGCTCTAGGTGTTTTGAAGTCATTAATCTGCAGAGACCCTGGAGACAATTCATCATTCCTGCTTCCCTACTAGAATCACAGGAAAAAAACAGAAGAGTTGAGCTACTTCTTTGTGAATCTAATTTCCTGGTTCCTCTGAAAGTTTTCCAGGAAAACACTGAAATTTGAACTGCCAACAGGTTGGCTGAGGAGCTAATAAAGAGATGCTTGGTCCCTGTGCATGTGGGGCCTGGTGGGATTCAACAGCATCATCACAGACCCCAGAGGTGCAGGGAAAACCCTTAGGGAATTCCTCTAAACAGAACTATATGTTTCATTTGTTTCTCTTCTGGGCTCCCACCTAGGAATAAATAGCAGAAAAGCATGAGATTTAGACAATTACTCTTGCAAAATTTTCTTGCAAATAGGTATCCATGTATTCAGTAGTCAGCTTTTGAAAAACAGAAACGCTGCTCCTCTGATGCTCTATGTGTGATTTGTACAAACTAAGCATCTAATTTAGAGAAAAGCTAAATTTTCCAGTTGGGCTGTCTGAGATTGTAAGAAGAATGGTTTATCAAATCTCATAATAATTCACAATAAAACTGTGTAATTAGAATTTAAAAATTTTATCTTTCTAAAGGTTGTTGCAAAGAAAAGCAAATATTGCTGACAATTAACTTTTTGTCAATAAGCCTAGAAAGCAGTAGGTTGTAAATGTCCCACATTACTGAGGTTTATAAAGTAATGCTGTGAGGCCTGCACACATCCTTCTCCCCCATCCTGCTTTTTTCTGAAGGATGCTGCGGTCTCTGCTAGAACAGATCAAGCTATGAGCACTTTGCAGAAAGCAATGTGTAAGAGGACACAGATATAAAGTAATCATCTGTCCAGATTTTTAATGTAATGGCTTGTTCAATAAAAGCTACAGCCAATCTCAGCTTTAATGAGGGGTGACTACCTTAGTTTGAACACCACATTTTTCATCCTATTGTAGTCTTTCAAAATGGCAATGAGTGTCATTAAAGATAATTTCAAACTCAAGAGCAGAGGTCTGATCTCATTACAGTTCCTCAAGACAGTAATGCTTTTGCTCATTAAATGAGATTGTTTTCTTGAGAAATACCTTTGTTTCCTATTCAAAGTACACAAAAACATTACCACCTCTTAAGTATTTCTAACACGCTGCCTTTTTAAAAGCAACCAGCATGCTGAGAAAGTTCTCTTGTACAGAACAGCAATGTCCTTTTTATGTCACATGGAAGACAATTTGAAGGCAGTGCGCTAGCTGTCCTGTACGCTTGGCAGCATTGAAAACAGGTCTTCAACCACGAGAAACTCATTTCAGAGATTTCTCAGTTCTGGATGTGAAAAGGCTGAGGAAGAACCTCTGAGCTTTGTCCATGTGTTTATATGAGTGTCTGTGCACACAAGCCCATGGACGTGCGCAGACTTAGCTAAATACTACCAACTCCTTAATGGGACACTGTAAATTTGTTTATGTTTTATTAAAGGAACTTTAAAAGTTCATTTTGCTAAGAAAGAACCTTTAAATAGTAAACCTTAAAACTTTATTAAAGTGTTTCTGCTTTCTTTCTTGGTGGCCTGAGGGCTGCAGTCAGGCACACAAGGATTAAGATTGCTCTGTTTCCATGACTTTTTCATAGTTCCTTTCCTCTCCCATGTTGATTCTGTTGTTGCCACTAGACAACTTGCACAGACCAGATAGTTGAGGCTGGATGAAGTGAATCCCAACCCAAGACAGATAATAGCAATTGTTCCCTGGCCGGATATCCACTATCCAGTGTAGAACTACTTCTTATAAGGGGAATCCCACTTCCCGACTTATTTCTTCTCTAATGGGATATACCTTAATGCTTCCTTATCACCTCCCCCCCGGTCTCTGGTGTAAAGGGCTGCACTGGTCAGAGCTGCACACACTCTTTACAGCAGCAGGAACAGAGACCTCCCTTATTTGGCTCATGCAGAAACTCAGCCCTGTTTTTTTAGCATACAGATTTGTGGATGATGCACCAACACAACACCATCAACTCAAGCACTGAGAGATAAGAACACATTTGTTTCCATCGATTTTATGCAACAATTCAGCTTTCTGATGACAATATTTTACAAAAGTCTGATTTAACTAACTATTCTTTATCTTTGCTCATTTTCCCAACTTGATGAAGCATTCAATGCCTTAGAATAATTTTCAGCAGATTTCTTGAAACTATTTCATATGCTGTGCTTTTTTGCAGATCTGCTACTGGTCTGAAATGTTTATAGTTCTGTGATGTGAATGAGCATTTTTGGTGTTGTTAAAATCTTTTATGGAAGAAAGAAAATTCAGAAATTTCATCTTCATCATTGTTACTATTTTTTATATTATTTATTTTACACAAGCAAACCATCTTTCAAAATTAGGTGAGACTTACAGATCATTATATAACTTTTGAGATGCAAAATATGCAATCCATACAAATCTGGTTTTGGCTTGTGTATAGCTCAGCATTTTGGGGGAGAAAAGATTTCTGGTAAAGTTATAGTCAGGTTTTTACATACAACGTTGCAGATATTCCTATAAAGAGAAGAATAAAACTTGAAAAAGCTTTGACTTTTTTTAAAAAAGGTCATACTTACATGAAAAATTAATGTGAAAAAATCATCCAACTCCAAGCTGAGCTTTATTTTATATTCACTTTTAAGAAAGGATTCCAAAGAAATATTTCTAACCATGGCAAGTATTTATGAGGTCCAGATTATCTACAGTCTATAACCAAGAATGGAGAAAGAGCAAAGTGCCATGATTTACCCATGTTTAATCAGGAATGTCTCTGGCAGACCTATCCTTCCTCTTTCTGGTTGTAGTGGTGCCTTGAAAGAGTAGCAGGCTACAGTTACATTTCAGTTAATCATGTGATATTTTGGAAAATGCAAACACAATATTTCCTTTTTGTACAAACATTCCCAAAATGAGATGTTTCACAAGCTGACAGAGACTTCATTATGTTTGAATTTGTTTTTCTAGTACTTCATGAAGTGCTTTTTCATCTGACAATTTAAAATGCATCCCACGGATAGAAATGTGCAGGCCATAGGACACGTAAAGTGAACAGAGCCTTGAAACAATGTTTTTGCCTGTAAAGGAAAAGAACAGCAACTGAGAGATATAAATCAAATTGTTGATCATGGAAATACTACAGTGAAAGGTAAAAGTAACAAGAATAAAGAAATGTATGAGGCTGCTTCTACGCATCACCAGCCTCTGTTTGCTTGAAAACCAGACAATAAACAGTCTTTTCATAGAGTAAGATGAAAGGCTGTTGCTTTGTGCATTTGCTGAGCCAAATTAACTATGCATGTACTCCTATCCAAATCATCAAGTTGCAGAGTGCCATAAAATAAAGAAAATTTATAATATAAAAAAAAAATATGGCGGGCATTAGTAAAAGACTCAGTGTAAATTGATTGTTATTTGCTGCTCGTTTAGGTTGATTTCCCAGAGCCACGCCTCAGGAAAAAAAAATCATTTGCTAACGTGTACTTGAAGTTCTATCTGCATGAACTTCTGTATTTACACTTCCAACAGAGAAGGAAACACAGATGACTGCGTGCTATGCCGAAAGCCAGAAAAATGATGCAGAATCCCATTTGGGCTATTTGTGTGGCCCAGAGTGAGTCTCATAATGTCTGGGGATTTCAGGCATTCTACCCACAAACCCAAAGATACTAATACTCGTCTATCCTGGAAATATCATAATACTCAAATTCTGGATTATTTTCCTTGGCTTGGATTTAATAAACACAGTATGATAAAATGTTTAGAAAGGACTAGAGACAAAAGTCTTTATCCTCAGTGATGGTATGTGCACCGTAAAATATACAAGTGACTTAAAATGTACAGCTGTATGAATAATGCCTCTTTAGTTCAGTGCCCAAACAAAGAGAAAAAAAAAGAACAGCTGAAACAAAGTTGATATGAAATGGGAATATTTTAGCACTTTTTTAAAACTCCAGAAAAGTTCAATTAGGATTAACTCAAAATGTTTCATTTTTCTCAGAACAGTTGATTCCTGTTCAATTTATGCAAAGAAGTCACCCTGTCCTACAGACAGTGTGCCCCATCCTACCCAGAGAGGATGGGCTGAGAGCTGAGAGTGCCCACTCATGCCTGTGGCCTTTCTGACAGAGAAATATTTCATTAAAACATTTTGGCAAACAGCTGAGGAAATAGTTGCACAAAGAAACAAACTTCTTCAGGCCTAAAACAGGACAGTATTTATCCAGTGGGACTTTATCAGGTACAGCACGGTACAATTACAATTTTTTTCTTCATTCATAGAGGCAGAGTTTGCCTTTTAAAAAAGACATATTGATATGAAAGTGCTCAAGTCTGCAATGACATCTGAAAAGTGGAGATTAACTTCCCTGGGGAAAAGCCAGCTCTGTATAACTACACAGCCCCCAATACCAAAGCATACTTTGAAACTCTGCTAGTTGGCAATAAAAACTCTTTAGCACTTCTCCTTTCCTGCCTGCCTACAGTTCCCTCACTGTGCCCCACTTGCCTCATCTCCACTGTGTTGGGCTTTTTTATGGTTGCGGAGACTTTGACCTGAACCAAGGGGCAGGACAAGTCCCATCCCCACATCCCAGAGCCTGCTGCAGGGCCAGCAAAACAAGGCGATTCCTACCTTTGCTCTGTTTTATGTAAATGGACCTGGAGGGAGGAGCCCAAGGCTATTTTATTTCATATCTGCATCACATGTCATTGCCAGCCACTTTCGTGATGAATTTTCTTGGATTTCTGCTGAGCACATTTCCAAAACAACCTTACCAAAACTCCCTAACACTACATAAAGCAGCAAATGCCTAATGAAGGTTTAAAAATATTATTATTATAGTTTAGTGAAACTGAGTAGCAATTACAAATCTGTGCCTGTCTTGAAGTTCAGTGTTTCATCTTCAGGTGTGTAGAAGGGGTCATGTACATACAGGCATAATTTTTTTCCAATACTCTCAGTTGAAAAACCCTTGATGACCTTCTCTGCACAAAAATGATTTCTTAAAAAGTCTCTGTGGAATCTCATTTGATCACTACCTAATAGTACACACTTATGACTAGTACACACATGACTACTCAAAATGTAATAATTAATGCTTCTCTGATTTTTAGTAAAATCAAGCTAAAATGATTGTCACTTCTGTCCTTCCTCATTGCTGAGCCAGGAAGTCTGCTTTACAGCATCTGTCAGGGAACTGGACGCTGCTCAGCATTTACAGCCGTTTTGCCACATGTCTGGACCTTCTTGTTTGGATGCAGACAACCAAAGTTACAAATCCAATTCTGGGCATGAAACATCCATGTCACCTAACTCTAGATGCTGTTTCATGAAAGGGGATGAGCTAACCAAACTACTCCCTGCCTCCAAGCAGAAGAGTTTCCGTCCCTCACCTCAGCTCCACACTCCTCCATCCCCTTTGACCATCTACTTGCCTAGTGCTGGCTCTGGCAACTTGTGCAGATCCCTCTGTGAGCTGATTCAACTCAACAGCCTGGCACAAAACTAACCCATGTATAGATTTCTGTTGGGTAAATGAACCGAATCTTTCATCTTGTCGTGCAACAGACGTAAAACGCTGTCTACATCAGAAATTACTTTAGCAGAGCAGAGAAGACCTTTCCCTAAGAGTCAAGCTGAGTAAAAAAACAGTTAAGATCCTATTTTTTAGAACTTGTTCATAAGTCTTAGAATGAAAGCAAATCCCTGTATTTTCCCTAAACGATTCAGTTCTTACCGTGAAGCACAAGTGACATTTCAGAAGGCAGGGGACTTCCTTGGTTCACTTAGTTCCTGCACGACAGAATGCTCCCATCACTGATTCTTAATGTTCACCTCCTAGATCCAAGAGGCGTCGCTTTCACTTACTCCTGTAGTCCAGTGTCTGGTGTGTTTCCTGACAGTCTGCTACGTTCCTTTCTGAAGTGCCTCCTCTGTGTTTGGTGTCCTGTCCTAACTAGTGTTAGCAACACCTTGTGGCTTAGCATCCAAATTTTATTGAAGTGCTATCGACTACATCTTTCAGATTAAAAATTACTCTTAAACTAGATAATACTCACTTATTCTAAAGCATCCTCTAATAACCTTTTAATTGTCACTTATTAGAACAGTTTATTTTCAGGCTTTCATTCACTTTGTGCAAGCCTGACAAAATGTTGTAGCTAAATTTACTATTCATCAAATTGCAGTTTCTATTATCAGTATAAATTTGTGTCTAATCCCTCTACCTTTGAGCTACGTATCTGGGGATTGCTCCCATTGCAATCAGTTGCAATATGGTCATCGTGCTCAGAGGAGACGCAGAGAGCTCTGAGATCTTTCTCAAAGTTGCTCACTCAGCGCTATCTAGGGCCATTTGAAGTAGTTCATTACATCATTCCTGGCCTCCAGCTGTCACTCCAGAAGGATACAACTTTCCTGTTGGACCTGTGTTGTACCTGCCAGTCTCCCACTAATATGAAGGATGCAGCACTGAATTCCTCTGTAAAGACAAATTAATTACTCTCCAGGCTCCATTGGCTCCCTGTTGGTGACATCCCATTGATAAGAACCTAGACACCTCACTCACATGTTGGCACCTAAATTAAGGTGTCAGACTCACCTCTCTGTGCTGCTGCCCTTTTATTATCCTACAATTAAAGGTTGTACCACACATTCAGAATATGGGAGACCTAGGTTCAATTCTTCTTCTGTATTTAAGAAAGGTTACATCTTCTGTCACTTATGTACATCTCATCATCAGCCAGTTGGGTATTAATTTCAATTTCTCTGCTGGAATGGTTCAGAGTCTTTTATAAAGTGCTCAGTGAGTACAGGGGGAATAAAAGGTGAATGATAACATACCCCACTAGTTCAGACCTCGCAGAAGTGAGGTACTTGGGTCCCAGTGCCTAGTTAAGTGCTCCAGTGAATGCTTAACTGCTCTCAGAGAGTGGACTAACGTTGACAAAAAGCACAGAAATGTGAGTCTCGTAATAACATTGTCTCTTTGACCACTTTCATAGGAGAAAGAGGACACTTTTAAGAATACCTTGGTAAATGAGTTAAAATTGATCCTACATTTTTAACTTCCTGACTGATCATTATGAGCAACTGGGCCAAACAAGAACATATCCCTTTTTGGTGGCTTCTTTTTTTGCTGTTTTATTTGAGTGAGTGAGAAATTTGTATTGAATGAACCAAATAAACACATTTTGTTTTAAATTTTGCTGAAAAACTGAAATACCAAATGATCACACAGCTCTGATTTTCCATGCCTATACTCGTTCTACAATCTTTTATGCTATTGTTTCAGATTAAAAATTCTGATTCCAAAGAAATCCGTTGTCATAGATGGGCATGTCAAAATATTGGTGTTTAATAGAAAATATATTCTAGTAAGATATGATCTTCACTGTGATTTTCGCACTGTCTAAAAAATGAAAAGTGCTAAATAATTACCTTGCACATCCAGTTTAAGCTAGTGTTTAAGGCGTCCTGAAAGATAAGATAATCTTTTTGTTTTTAATATATAATGTTTATCCTCATCAGTAAAGGACTAGCTCTTAAGGCCTTCGAAAAATAGCAATTTTTGTCTACCTGGTATCTTTTAAAAGAGAAACAATTAACCACCATAAGTAATGATTCTGCTGTCAGCCAAATGCAGAAAAGAGCAGTTCCAGCACTCAAGGGATTTAGCACTGTTAAAATGAAAAGGAACATCTGTTTTCATCAGGATAATATTCATAAGTGCATCTTCTAAGAAACAAAAGATACTCAAAGCCTCAAACCGTATCAGTTCAAAAAGAAACTACCAGATATGCTCAGCCACTCTTCTGAACAGAACTTGTATAACTATGATTAATAAAATAATATACAAATACAGAATTCCCAAATTATATGTAACATTATTGTAAACATATGTGGGATAATGTGAGCTTAAAGAAGTGGTCATGCTATTAATTGCTAATGGAAAGTCTTTCAAAAGCATGTGTGTATCTAATGATGTAAAACAAGCATGGCATGGAATTTTCAGAAGTAGTTTAAAAGTATTTAAATGCTTTTAGAGGATTATAACAATTCCTCAACTTGCCTATTCCTCTTTTTAGGAACCTATGATGGCCTTGGGCAGTAATGTAGCCTTGAAGTCTCTAGAAGAAGGAGAGACTAAAACTACTAAAACTGCTCATATGGATTTGTGAGTAAATTCTTCTCAGATGTTGTGCCTCTCACAGCAAGAATAAATTGATCTAACTTGCCCTCAGTGGGAGAAAAAATCTCAAGATAGATATCAAGATAAAAGTATAAATATCTCAAGGTAATCTCAGTTTGCAAAAATCTCAAGATAAAATTACATTTAAAATTAAATTTCAAATTAGAATGCATGATCAAAATTTTTTCTATTTCCCACCATGAAAAACTGGACAGCACTAAATAACTTTAGTCTGATAATGGCAAAATGTTACTTCTTGATTTGGTGAAGAGCTCCTAAAACATATATTTTGTACCGATTTAAAAATAAAATAAAAACATTTCAGCATTGCCTCAACAAAGCAAAATGATTTGTTTCAACAATTCCCAGTGCAATCATTGGCATTAACAGAAGCAGAAGCAGAGTACCCTGAAGATAACCATCAATGGGTGAGTCAAGAGCAGAAAGAGATGAATTCTTCTGCTGTATTTGTCTAAAATTAGATTTATTTTTTTTTTCCAGAAGGTCTGGGGAGAGTATATTCTTGCAATGTCAACTAGACCTGAAGAAAACTCGCTCTTTAATGAAACCAAAATGTTTCCCTGGAACATATAATTTTCTGTTCAGAAATGGTTTATTATGTCTTGGATGAAGATTTTGGTCAAAATAAAGAATGAAAGAGAGAGAAAAAAGGGAAGTGAGAAAGAACAGCAAGACACACCGATGTTACATCTTTACAAGAGTCAATAATCCAATGTTTATCCACAACGGAAACAAAATCTAGGTTCAAACCACTAGTCTAAATCCTAATTCTCCTGTACTGCAAAGAAATACTAAAGATTTTTAGCTATGTTAGGCTTTCCTTGGATTTTTCATCAAAAAGTAAAAAAAAAGAGATTAATTCCATTCTGTTACAGAATGAAAACCAATTATAAGTTCTTGAAATATGTGGCCCTACAATATTCATGTTTTCCAGTCAGCCCAGTGACTCGTCTGTGCAGACAAGGTTTCATAAGAACCTGCAGGACTGGCTCTTGGCATTGAGGGTGCACCGGTTCTCTGCAGGGCACTGGCCTGTACATTTTAACAAAGAGATCATGGCCTAATTAGTTCTTAAGGTATACTTGAACAAAGTATCTGCCTTCTTTATCTTCCCTCTTATTCTTAAAAAGCTTTATATATTTTTACGGAGGGATAAAGCCACACACTTGTCTCTGTCCCCGTCTCCATCCCCTTCCAACAGTGGTTCTGAGCAGCGTTCACCTTCATGGAGGCCAGTCCCTACTTGGCAATCTGTTGTAAAACAGTTATATGCCAATCTTTCCCTTGCTCAACCTTTTCTGACTTAAATTGCTAGACACCCTATCTCACAAGTACTTTGTGAGACTAAGAGCATTTTCTAGTTTAAATATCTTCAGCATATGTAAATTATTATTGGCGATGGTAATTTTTTCCTCTTCTGTTTTACAAGAGAATTACCTTGAAAACCTGAATGTGTTTATCAAAGCTGAGATTTCTTGAGCGTGACCAGATGCATCTCTTTTTCAGAGCTCACTTTTGGAGGCATTTCAGAGCTTCTGTTTTGTCAACCCACAATCCACAACACATGAATTTCATATCTACATGACTTTATCGTACAATATTCAAAAGTTTTATGCAGATCCCACCTGCATTTTTTATGCCAGAGTGTGGTTCTTCTAACCCAGCATTAGTTTGCAGTATCCCAAATATGTGTTAAAATTTTTTGGTGCAATCCCCTTTGAAGGAAAATCTATTTGATAAAAAAAAAAGTCAAAAATAATGAAAGCACTGAGTCTAGAAGAGTATCCATCACTTATAATATTCCTTTTTTTTTCTCCTATTACCTACCTTTAATCTCCATGAGAGCAGCTATTCAAATACCCAGTACAGCAGTGGTCAGGGAGCTTTTGAAAAACCTTTGTGTTAAGATATAGCTGCTTGCTAAGAAAAAGCCTATTTTTTTGTCACCAACTATGTAAGGCTGAGGTTAGTAAATCCATGAAATCCTGCTGTAATAAATATGAAGATCAGCTGGTATATGTATGTTCAACGAAAAATCAAATCAGTCCATGCTTATATGCTTCCTTTGTGCTATTCCAGAAGTGCTATGGTCATAACGAAGGAGGGGTATGATTCTGCTTTATCTTGAGCTCAGTACAGGGGCGATGCTGTTACAGGCTTCTGGACTAAGGAAGGATCACATCTAGTAGTTATGTCTTTACATGTCTGTAGAGACACACTCTGAAACAAACTAAAGGGCTTTCCAAATCCCAGAAAGCTTCTCATAGGAAGTCTGTAACAGAGCACAAAGTTGAATCCAGGACAATGACGTCCCAGACTTGCTCGACATTCAGGCAAGCATTCTTCCTTTAATGGGATGTAAGTGCGAATTATGTAATGTAGGTTGGTTAAATACATTCTAATTTACTCACAGAAATGTTCGTTGGAATGAATCTCTGAAAGTCAGAGTCTAGTCTTCTACTCACAGTGGGACTAACACCAAGACTAGATCAGGTCAACAATGGCTTTATCTGCTTTATTTTGTCTATTTTCTCTCACCTTGATTAAAAAATTAAAAAAAAAAAACACCCACAGTAGAAAACATTGATTTTGGTTTTTTTTTATCTTACATTTTTCTTGATTTTGGAAATTGCAACACATTCTTAGATTAGAGAAAGGCCAAAACATATTTCAGACAACTCCAAGAAGTTCCTGATATTTCTGCTTTTTGGTAATTTCCAAAATCCAATCTTAGTTCTTGGTTGTAAGGTCATATGTATAACATAGTTCTTAATGTTCTCAGAGAAAGGATAACACAGATTTTCTTATACTTACATTACCTAAGCAATCATCAGTTCTAGTTAGTTTTTTTAGCACTAAATCATCTAAATAATACTGTATTTTGAAATATATCCTGTTACATATAAATCATATAAATCTAGTAATATGTATCTACTCGCTAGATACTTATGAGACATTGGAAGCACTAAGTGTGACATCGCAAGGCCAGGTGTAACTCTGCAAGATATGCAACTGTTTTTTCCAAAGTAATTGTGACTATATTGCAATGCTACTCCTCCCTCCTTACACAGCCATTAATTTGATAGTATTTTTTTAATTCTGTGTCAGGACAAATATTACGTGTTTTTTACCCATTTCAACAATAGATGGGCACTGTTACTTTTGATTTCTTACCGATGCATGCTTCTCCTATGCTGGTTGCATATTTGCTGTAGCCTTACTATCCTCAAAACAAGAATAGTTACTAAAATTGCTGCTATGCACTAGAGAAGTGTTATAGCATCCCAGATAAAATGTTCTGAACAAACCTTTGCATTTCCACAGCTCTATTTCAAAAAGTTGCCAGGAGAACAACCAGAAATCTTGATGATAAAACATCCCATTTGGACTTTCAATAGAAAAATCACCTACTCTTCAGCTGACCTAACTTGAACTATTTCTGGTCCCAAAAGGAGTCACTGAGCTTCTCATGAGCTAGTATACCCTGCCGGGATGGACACGCAGCTTGCAGTATCCCACTAACCCATTTAGCATTAGCTCAAGTTACCCTGCATATATTACTATATACAAAATTTCAAAAACCCCACTCTAAAGCCTCAGTAAAGAGCTATGCATTTTTGCATTCAGTTGCATTAACATGAAACTGCAGATTTAAGTTGTGTTTTGTGTGCTCCTTTGTCTACAGCCCTTGCAAGTGAAGGTAGTTGAAACACTCCAGCTTTAGAGTGAGATACTGAGAGCAGAAGTTCAGCAGCCCTGGGACTACAGTGGCATCAGCAGCCACCTGCCATTCCATAAACATGCATTGTGTCTCGAAAAGCAGCTAAGCTGCTGCTTGAATGCTGAGTCCTGCGCCTGAAACACATTGAGGAGGTGGTATGGATCCTGGGTTATTCTTTTCATGAAGGGGTTAATTTCCACCAGCAAAATGGAGATTTGAAACATTTAGCTTCAGGCCTTCCATCTAGCTTTTCACTATTTGAGGAATAATCCAATGCAAAATCCTAAAGATTTTGTTATCTCAGGATATTTGTTCTCATCTATTCCTAACCTTTCTCTTGGCAAACAGTAGGAGTAATCTTAGGGGACGAAACTCTCTGCTGTTACAGCAAGGGCTCTACATCGAAAGGTTGCTAGGGCATCAGCACATGATAATTTGGCCTTTTTTGTCATTTCTGCTAAGCTTAATGAAAATGGCAACATTAACCCTCCTTACTTGAGGCATTTAACTTTGTGCCTAAGGTGGGAGCCTGGGTACTGTGTGGGGCAGGGAGCGATGGAGGCTCCCAACATGGCTGTTCTCAATCGCTCTCTAAAGGCTACCTCTACTACAAAGGGACTCTGGGTCCCAACATAGGCATCCAAGTCAAAGGTCTAAAATTATCTCCTATATCCAATTTTTCTGCACTTCATAATGTCAGGCTGTATGCGACATTGTGATCAGAGCCACGCCACACAAAGGTGCTCAGAGTTGCAGCCATCAGTTGCACATAGCTTATTGCTCATGGAAAATTCTGCTGCCTTGGTAAAATACAATGACCTATAATTGTGTTTGTGGAGGACTGTAATTAGTGCTAAACCAAAGCTGGGAAATCATGTAGGTGAATTACAGTGTATAGAATTATAGGGCCCGTTCTTTCTGCCATTTGATTTTGTAGGAACAGAGCCACAAAGTAGTTGCAGCTCCACTCCTCACACCCCATTGAGCGGGGCAGAAATTGAATTTTACTTCATCTCCAATTGGGAATTGTTGCTGCTCAGCAAGGACAAAACCTGGAGAGGTGGAGAACGTCATAACCCAAAAATAACTTATAGCTAGGATGTTTCCAGAGACAAACGAGACCTGAATTCACTTCGGTACAAGATGGAATTAAATGTGAGGATGCCACATTCTGAGCAAGTGCTAAGATATTGCACAAGAACAGCAGCATAATACTGAGGACTCAGTTTTAAAAGAAGTAACTGTTCCTGCTTCTGCTTTAGAAAGAAAGAACAGGTGCCATCCCTGCAGGATTCAGAGACGAGAGTCTCAAGTGGAGAGGAGCACTTTTCTGCACCCTGCATGAGGCATCTCAGCCCTGGGAGAAATGACATTCAATACATATCCCATTTGCAGTGTTTCCCCACAGGCTGACCTTGGGCGACTTCCCAGTCAGTGCACTGTGTTTTAGCTGCTCTCAGCTTCGGGCACTCTCTCTTTTGGGGCACCGCTTTTCCTTCCCAGGCACTTTGTGGGGACATCAAGCATATAGGCAGGTATGGGGGATTTCACTACATCAGTGAAGCACCTGAACATTTGATTGCACCAGCACCAGAAAAAATTAAAAGTCCTACTATTTTCCCATCTCATGGGGGAGAACACCATCGTGAGTCAGAGCATTAAACATTGTGAGGTGCTCAGAAAACATAAAGATTAGGCAGTGTAGAAGAGCATCAAGGCATGCTCAGTTGCAACTCATTTGATTTAGAAGCATCTGGACTGGCCTATGCCTGAAGTTACTGCAGCAGCGGTTTTCTGTGTCAATGCTTAGCACCAGAGAATTCGGACTGAAGTTAAATGAGCAGAGAATACTGTGGCAGTTTTCTTCTAGATGTTTAAGATTTTTTAATTGTGCATGTTAACCAATAACTTATATTTGATTTTTTTATTCATCAATTGTTTTTCACTAGCTCTTAGTTTCAATTACAGCCTTCTAAATATGGTTCTGTGTCATAGCAGTGTTACAGACTGAAAGCAAAATATTCCCCGTTTGGGAAAAAATAGTATTGTATAACTGACAATTACTCCTCAGGCATAAGGCACAGAGACCTATTAACTTTTTCATTGGAGTTAAAGTGTCGGTCATTTCAATCCATAATTGGAGATATACTGGAGATCTATGGAGAACATGAATTCCTGTGATTGAAACCTCGGCCTTTTTTCCAGCTGTGAAATGCTTATATGAAGGAACATTATTATTATGAATATACGTGCTTGAATTGTAAGTTCTCAGGGTGTAATCTCAGAGTTTGGTATGCATATATGAGATAGTGATACAAGAACACGTATGACTTTATTGCTTGAATAAACAGATGATGAAAGTAATGATTTACTTTTCATGGTATTTTTGTCTCTTAGCAACCTCAGTTGTTTTCATCATAGTGCTTTTATGTTTGAGTTATGCATCAATTTACAGTACTTAAAAGTGGGTATTACTATAATCTTTCAGGTTAAAAACTGTTCTTTTGGGCTACCAGCTAATTACCAGAGAGGCTGCCACTTTCTGTATCTCTGAAATGTTAGATCTCATCTAAACATTTTTAAATGTTATCAGATTAAATAATTCTCTTGTTGGAGTATTAACAGGGCTGGATAACCTGAGAGACATCTTTCCTGGAGAATTTAGTCTCAGACCTTGAGCCTGCATAAATGAAAACACATTCTTAACTTTCACATTTCTTTGTGCATCACCTTTGGTTCCGAATTACATATTTTGAGCAAATATATGTTTCTTGGTTCTATTTATTGGACACAGACACTGACTACTTCTCTGCTTTGGCTTTTTATGCAAGGTCTTTTCTTTGGAGATTTTTTATTCATTTACTTTAGGAAGATTAACCTGACATAGCCTAAAAGTTTTACCAGTTGTATAGGAATCTCAATCATTAATTTTCTTATAGGATGTTATAGTTATCAGCTCCATCATAAAAATTGCAGGAGAAGGGAAAAGAAAAGACAGTGCTGGTAAAGATTCAGGTGTCCTCTTCAAAGGACATAGGCTCAGATGACATCCATGAAAATATACCAGAAATATGAGAACTCTTAGATATATTTCTTAATATTTCTTCTTTCCTCATTTTAAAATCATGCATTACTTTTTAAATGTGTAAATTATTAAAATCATACAAAAATAATATTTCAACTTATAGAAATGGTTATCTTGGAACAAGTATGACCTTGCTAAACTGGGAACCAGAAAAGATTGTAATGCAATTTGAGTAGCCTAAAATGGAACATTTCTGACTCCAGTAATTAGGTCCAGATCACTGAGAAAATATTCTTTCCTTTTCTCCTACATCTATAATTAGGCTTCTTCACATCTTTCAGTAACAAAGAAAGATTAAATGAAAGATTAAATAAGGACACTGTTCTCAGAGTAAGTGCTTTGGTATCTAAACTAGACATTCAGCTAATTCCACCTATAACAATACAAGTGGACAACAAGGGATTAATAAAAGGATAATAAACATTTGGGTAAATAAGAAACACAGACACATTAAAATCTAGAAGTCCATGCATTTGTCACGTGATGAAAATAAAGCCCCCCTTTTTTTTTCTTTTCTAATTTTACATCTATTGTTTGATGATACAATGTATGGACTATTTTCATTATATTGTGCATTAAAACATCCAATATATTACCCTACTTTGGACTGCTTTCTCTTGGGCTGGAAAAAACAGAATTACAGAACCACACAATCACAGCCCGGCTGAGGTGGGAAGACACCTCTGCAGACAGTGTCATCCAACACCCTGCTCAGAGCAGGGTCAGCTACGGCAAGCTGCCCAGGGCCATGTCCAGTTGAATTTTGAATATCTCCAAGGATGAGACTCCACAGCCTCTCCAGGCTACCTGTTTCATTGTTTGACCACCCCAAGCATAAACAATTTTTTTCTTATGTTTAAATAGAATTTCTAGTATAACAATTTGTGCTCATTACCTCTTGTCCTCACTGGACACCACTGAAAAGTGCCTGGCTCTGTCTTGTTTACTTTTCCCTGTCAGATATTTATACACACTGATACAAGCCCCCTGAGCCTTTGCTTCTCCAGGCTGAAGAGTCCCAGCTCTCTCAGGCTCTCCTTATATGTGCTCTCTGGACTCGCTCCAGTAGGTCCACATATCTCTTGTACTGGGGAGCCCAGCACTGGACCCAGCACTCCAGATGTGTCTCACCAGTGCTGAGCAGAGCGAGAGGATCCACTCCCTTGACCTGCTGGCAACGCTCTGCCTGATGCAGCCCAGGAGGCTGGTGACCTTCTTTGCCTCAAAGGCACATTGCTGGCTCACAGTCAACTTGGTGTCGACCAAGACCTACAGGTCCTTTCTTACTAAGTTGCTTTACAGCCAGTTGGCCCCAGCCTGTCCTGGTGCCTGGGGTTATTTCTCCCCAGGGGCAGAACTTGGCATATCCCTTTGTTAAACTTCATGAGATTCCTGTTGGCCATTTCTCCAGCCTGTTGAGGTCTGAATGGCAGCACACTCATCTGATTTATCAGTCACTCCATCCAGTTTTGTATCATCTGCAAACATGCTGAGTCCATTCCCCTCATATAACCAAGCCAGTCATCTCATCATAGAAGGCTGTCAGGATGAACAGTCATGCTTTCACCTTTATAAATCCATCCTGATGACTCCCAAACCCCTTCTTGTCTTTAATATGTTTGGAAAAGGTTTCTGATAAGATGTCTTGGTAGTGGAACATTTTGTCAAAGGGAACTGCAGACTTGCCACCCCTGGATATGGCTGAATGTAGTTCTGAATCATAGTACTAAAATAATCACGAAACTGAAGACTGAAACACATCATGTCACAGCTCAGACTGATGGCCTGTCACAGATGTTCTGGCACCTCGGGTGGGATGTACTTACACAGTTCTCCTGGTGCAGGATCATAAGCACTTCACCACTAGTGCAGAGTACTTGATTCAAAAAACATAGCTGTGAATATGAAAACAAGCTGTTTATTAGTGTAAATGCATAGAAGTCATCTCATCATGGGAGGTCAGTTGTTTTGCAAATTGAAAATGTAGTTATAATTTGTTGTTTAAACTCTTTCAGTCAGGAACTGTGTTTTCTTATTTATCTTAATACATGCTTTTTTCAAAAGCCTGAAGAGTTGTTGCTGGCTAAAATAATTCATTTAGGCAGTACTGTGGAAAGTGGAATCATTTTTTTATAGAAGGGACTTCAGATTACATTAATGAACAGAATTTTTATTAAGATTTATAAAAGACTGTTTTGGATTGTTTAGAAGCTGCTTTTCAAGGAAAGTATTGACAAACCATAACACATAGGATGAAAGGTGTCAACTGCCTGTAAAAAGATTACAGGTTATAGAAGAGGGACTGCAGTAAAAAAAAAAAAAAAATCTGCAATTGTAAAGTTAGACAGGCCTGTAGGAAAGAAAATAAAATTTCGTTTTCAGCCACTGTTTTCACGTAAGAACAGCAAGGCTTGGACTACTGATGAAACATGGCTATCAATAAGTGATTAGGGTTAGAAACATTGAGGTAGTTCTTTCTAGTCAATAGACTGAGTAAAAAGGTAAGAATAGCATGTAATCAAATAAAAAAAAAAAAAAACAACCCTGTTAAAATTGCCTAAGCAGCATGTTTATTTAGTTGGAAACAAAACTCGCAAAGAGCAAAAGAAATCCAAGATAGGTAAAAACAGAGTGAACTGTCCTGGATAGAAAGAAGACAAATCTAAGCAGAAAGAAGAATAAAATGCCAAAAGAAATGTAATTTTTGTAAAATCATAATCAAGCTGTAGCACTCCATTAAACAAATTTGTTCAGAAAAATGTCATGAATACATGACAGCATAGATGGAGATACATAGCGAGTGAGACCTTTGGCCCACTCTTTGGTTTCCAATAGTTGTCAGTAGTGGAACACAAGGGAAGAGAAAAAGAGCAAAACAAGCTTATTGCGGAATGACATGTTCTTGATAATGAACTATCAGGAACTTTCTGACATGTTGTACTTAATAATGAAATAATGTATTTAGTAGCCCCAAATGGATTCTGACCCATATTTTTGTCAGTCACTTTATAAGCTAATACAAAACATTACTATGCACAATATTACAGGGCAACCTGTTCCAAAGCTTAGCTCTATACTGGATGAACAACTTTTGTTCATTTGTTTAGAACTCGCTTCCTAATAGTTTCACTTGGTGCCCTCTAGTTCTTGTATTAGAAGAGTTAGTGATT
This sequence comes from Theristicus caerulescens, assembly GCA_020745775.1. Lineage (NCBI taxonomy): Eukaryota > Metazoa > Chordata > Aves > Pelecaniformes > Threskiornithidae > Theristicus > Theristicus caerulescens. Next base: position 117,920,830 of record CM036559.1, on the reverse strand, counting down.
AGTCATTGCCTATGTCTCCTCTGCTCCACTCATAAGTCTGTATTTCTTCTGTAGTCTTACCTTAGTCTGTATAATCATTCCTTTTACAGAAAACATTCCTATCTCTAGAACATCACTCTCACCTTTCAGTTCCATTCTGCTATGTCCTTCTGGAAATGGAAAGCACCAGGACTCAAGTAGTTCTCAGGTTTTAGGTACATTATATCATTAAGCAATAGCATATTTTTTTTTATTCTAATTGTAATAACTCCTATTATCCTATTTTCTTTTTGGACTGTTGTTGAGATTCGAAATTATGTTTTCATGGGAGTATATACTTTAAAGCTAAAATGTCACTCCTGAGTGGGAAGATTTAGCTCGGCATCTGACACTGTATGTGTGATGTTAAGACAATTTCTTCCTAAGTTTATTGCCTTGCCTTCATCTGCACTGAATTTCATCTGACATAGTATCTCCTAGTCACTCATTCAGCTTTTTTTCATAGTTGGCCCCCACCTTTCTTTCTCCAATTCAATGAGTATCTCCAACAAACTTGTTCATTTTACACCATCTTCTCCACATCATTTAATTAATTGCTGCAGCTCTATGAAAACTCTGCTGAGTCCATTTTTCTCTGGGTTTTAACCCTTTAATCCATCATACACTATGTGAACAATGTCTCACATGTCTTTTTCCTTCCTACAGAAAACTTGAAGAACTGGGGAGGGTTGCTATTGATTGCCTTTTGGAATAGACCAAGTCAAAAAAGTCTCGCTTGTCCAAAAACGTGCTGACTTCTCCAAAGAAGTCCAACAGAAAAATGAAGTTGTACCTTTCCTTACAAAATCTGAGTTTCCTCTTCCACAGGCTACTGTATTTATCCATGCCCACTAATTCTGTTCTTTATTTGATAGGTTCCTGCGTGTCCCATGAATTCTTAAAACGTGATGGATTATCAGCCCCTTTCTAGACTTATAATATCATAATTGTTTTAAGCTAATGGTTGAACACCATAATTACATAATTCAGTTATTTCATCTAAGCTTTCTTCTAGATCTCTTGGACATAGAATCATAGAATTGAATCATAGAATCATAGAATTGTTAAGGTTGGAAAAGACCCTTAGGATCATCAGGTCCAACCGTTAACCTACCACTGCCAAGTCCACCACTAAACCATGTCCTCAACACTGCATCTACCCGTCTTTTAAATACCTCCAGGGATGGGGACTCAACCACTTCCCTGGGCAACCTGTTCCAGTGCCTGACTACTCTTTCAGTGAAGAAGTTTTTCCTAATATCTAACCTAAACTTTCCCTGGCGCAGCTTGAGGCCATTTCCTCTCGTCCTATCCCTTGTTACTTGGGAGAAGAGACCGACCCCCACCTCACTACAACCTCCTTTCAGGTAGTTGTAGAGAGCAATGAGGTCTCCCCTCAGCCTCCTCTTCTCCAAACTAAAGAACCCCAGCTCCCTCAGCCGCTACTCATAAGACTTGTGCTCTAGACCCTTCACCAACCTCGTTGCCCTTCTCTGGACATGCTCCAGCACCTCGATGTCCTTCTTGAAGTGAGGGGCCCAACACTGGACACAGTATTCAAGGTGCGGCCTCACCAGTGCCGAATACAGGGGCACTATCACCTCCCTGGTCCTGCTGGCCACGCCATTCCTGATACAAGCCAGGATGCCATTGGCCCTCTTGGCCACCTGGGCACACTGCTGGCTCATGTTTAGGCGGCTGTCAACCATCACCCCCAGGTCCTTTTCAGCCAGGCTGCTTTCCAGCCACTCCTCCCCAAGCCAGTAGTGTTGCCTGGGGTTGTTGTGACCGAAGTGCAGGACCCGGCACTTGGCCTTGTTGAACCTCATACAGTTGGCCCCGGCCCAACAATCCAGCCTGTCCAGGTCCCTCTGCAGGGCCTTCCTACTCTCCAGCAGATCGACACTCCCACCCAACTTGGTGTCATCTGCAAACTTACTGAGGGTGCACTCAATCCCCTCATCCAGATCATGGATAAAGACATTGAACAGGACTGGTCCCAACACTGAGCCCTGGGGAACACCACTCGTGACCGGTCGCCAACTGGATTTGGCTCCATTCACCACAACTCTCTGGGCTCGGCCGTCCAGCCAGTTTTTAACCCAGCACAGAGTGCACTTGTCCAAGCCATGAGCAGCCAGCTTCTGCAGGAGAATGCTGTGGGAGACGGTGTCAAAGGCCTTACTGAAGTCCAAGTAGACAACATCCACAGCCTTCCCCTCATCCACTAAGCGGGTCACCTTGTCATAGAAGGAGACCAGGTTAGTGAAGCAGGACCTGCCTTTCATAAACCCATGCTGGCTGAGCCTGATCCCCCGGTTGTCCCGCACATGCCGCATAATGGCACTCAGGATGATCTGTTCCATGACCTTCCCCGGCACCGAGGTCAGGCTGACAGGCCTGTAGTTCCCCGGATCCTCCGTCTGACCCTTCTTGTAGATGAGTGTCACATTAGCTAACTTCCAGTCATCTGGGACCTCCCCGGTTGACCAGGACTGCTGATAAATGATGGAAAGTGGTTTGGCGAGCTCCTCCGCCAGCTCCCTCAGTATCCTCGAGTGGATCCCGTCTGGCCCCATAGACTTGTGGGCATCCAGGTGGAGGAGCAGGTCGGCGACTGCCACCTCTTCGACAGCTGGGACTACATTCTGTGTCCTATCTCCATCTCCCAGCTCAGGGGCATGAAAACCCTGAGGATGATCAGTCCGACTATTAAAGACTGAGGCAAAGAAGGCATTAAGTACCTCAGCCTTCTCCTCATCCTTCGTGGCCAAGTTTCCCTCCGCATCCAACAAAGGAGGGAGATTCTCCTTAGCCCTCCTTTTGTCGCTGATATACTTGTAGAAACATTTTTTGTTGTCCTTGACAGCGGTGGCCAGTTTAAGTTCTAGCTGGGCCTTCGCCTTTCTAATCTTTTCCCTGCATATCCTCACCACATCCTTGTAGTCCCCCAGAGTCACCTGCCCCTTCTTCCAAAGGTGGTAGGTTCTCCTTTTCTTCCTGAGCTCCAGACAGAGCTCTCTGTTCAGCCAGGCCGGTCTTCTCCCCCGCCTGCTCGACTTGCGGCACATGGGGACAGCCTGCTCCTGTGCCTTTAAGACTTCCCTCTTGAATAACATCCAGCCTTCCTGGACTCCTTTGCCCTTCAGGAGTGCCTCCCAAGGGACTCTGTTAACCAAACTCCTAAACAGGCCAAAGTCTGCCCTTCTGAAGTTTAGAGTTGTGGTTTTGCTGGCCCCCCTCCTTACTTCTCCAAAAATCGAAAACTTTACCATTTCATGGTCGCTGTGCCCAAGACAGCCTCCGACCACCACATCACCCTCTAGGCCTTCTCTGTTCGTGAACAGCAGGTCCAGCGGGGCACCTCCCCTGGTTGGCTCGCTTATCAGCTGCGTCAGGAAGTTATCCTCCACGCGCTCCAGGAACCTCCTAGACTGCTTTCTCTCTGCCGTGTTGTATTTCCAGCAGATATCTGGTAAGTTGAAGTCTCCCACAAGAACAAGGGTTAGAGACTCTTGAGACTTCAGCCAACCGCTTGTAAAAAACTTCATCTGCTTCCTCATCCTGGTTGGGTGGTCTATAACAGACTCCCACCAGGATATCTCCCTTGTTGGCCTTCCCCCTGATCTTTACCCATAAGCACTCAACCTCGTCGTTACCTTTGTCGAGCTCAAGACAGTCAAAACACTCTCTGACCTACAAGGCTATCCCGCCACCTCGCCTTCCTTGCCTGTCCCTTCTAAAGAGCTTGTAGCCGTCCATTGCAGCACTCCAGTTGTGTGAGTCGTCCCACCATGTTTCCGTAATGGCAACCACATCATAGTTTCCCTGCCGCGCAATGGCTTCCAGCTCCTCCTGCTTATTGCCCAAGCTGCATGCGTTGGTGTAAATGCACTTGAGTTGGGCTATCGATCTCTTCTCCAACACAGGCATGACACCCCTGGGCTCGTCCCTAGCAGGTCTGGTTTTATCCCCTTCCCCCTTTGAGTCTAGTTTAAAGCTCTCTCAATGAGGCCTTCTAACTCCTGAGCCATAATCCTTTTCCCCTTTGGCGACAGGTGAAACCCATCTGCCTCCAGCAGGCCTGGTGCCATGTAAACTTCCCCATGGTTGAAAAACCCAAAGTTCCACCTCTGGCACCAGCCTCTGAGCCACGTGTTGATGAGATGGGTCTTCCTGTTCCTTTCCGTATGCCTCCCAGCTACTGATGGGATGGAGGAGAACACCACCTGTGCTCCTGATCCCTCAAGTAACTGCCCCAGTTCTCTAAAATCCCTTTTGATTGTCTTTATACCTCTATCGTCTACCTCGTCACTGCCAACCTGTACAACCAATAATGGATAATAATCAGATGATTTTACCAGCTTAAGGAGCTTCCTAGTAATGTTTCTTATCCTTGCCCCAGGGAGGCAGCCGGCTTTCCTTCGGCGCGAGGGCCCCACCAGGATCTTTATCGGGTTTCCTGGCACAGGGAACCCCCCTTTCCACCCCAATCTAGCACCCGGTCGTAGGACTTACCTTTGCTGCCACCGCGTGCCTCGCCGACTGAGACATGTAACATCTAGCACTGGTGATTAGTTGCTGTTAATTTTGTCTGCTTTCTCCATAAGTTTAGCCAACACCTTGATATGAAACAAATCTTCTGTCGTATTGTCCACAGAGAATGGCAACATTTTTTAGCTCCTTGGCCAGGAATACTTATGCTAAGAAAAATATTTTTTCCTGTTTCATTTGTATCTTCTTTGTGCACTTTTTTGACACACTGATCATCTATTGATGTGAGATTGAGAGATGTGTTCTTTACATCTCTCATAAGTTGTTTCAAAGCTTGCTCTTTGATTAATTGTACATATCTATTTAGCCAGATTTTCCCTCATCTGGACACAAATTTAAATTTTTGAAAGATGTCTTCTGGCTTTTAACAATAACTCTCATCTTACAGGTTAGCCATATGAAAAAATCTTCCTAATTTCAGGACCACCTTCAGTTACGCATCATTGATTTTTCATAGTCTATATTATGCAGCTGGCAGCATATTTTATATTAACTTTAGTACAAAATTAGTTTGTCAGTTCATCTCTCAACTCTGAAGCATTCAAATACTGTCAAACCAAATGTTATGTTTAACCAAGCATGTGAAGTTACATGACTTTGATGGAAAGACTGCAGCACAGGTTCTCTTGGATTGAGAATGAGGGCAGATATACTTTGACTGTATTAGCTAGAAATAGCAGAGATATACTTTGCTTACTGATGATAATTCAAGAAAATACATTAATACATATTCACTGAAGTCAGCTAGTGTCTTAAGCCAGAACTATATAGCTCCTCTTCACAAATTTGATTAAAAAATAATTGCTTAGTCAGCTGATCTGCAAACATGTATTTTGACTGGTTAATGAGCCAACATGAAGGGATGAGCTCTCATATTGTCCATTTAGACATGGGCAAAGTACACACAATCCTTGGCTCTTCAGGGGGCCAAAGAAATGATTTCAAGGGCTATGTAGCCAACCTGTAACAGGACATGTAAGCCTGCTACAGAGGTAAAGTAGCTCTGTGATGTCATAACCATCAGGAAGTTTGTACCAAAATGAATCAAGCTATCTGAGCAAGAAGGACATATGTTGAAATCACAGATTTGTTTAAAATCCATCTAAGGTCTGGACTAGTACTAAAATAAGAGGGAGTTGCAACTGTAGTACTCATATGTAAGAAAAACGGGGGGAAAGTGCTGGAAAAAGACCTATTATTGTAACATGGCTATGTGAAAATACTTGTGGGGAGGGGAGAGAAAGATTGTTAAGAAAGAATGTGCTAGCAAATGGAAAAATTTAGAACATGGCATAATTTACTATATAATATTACCAGAAGTACACAACCAGACTAATCTGACATTTCTTGTTTAAATAAATTATTTTCTACACAAAAGAAACATTGCAGGTTTGATTTATCCAGAACTTCAAATAAGTATTTGATAGGTGATAAATGGAAAAAAAAATATTTAAGTTGGAAAAAATGAGGTTTGCTGTAAGAACTGAAGAAGAGATAAAAGACTGAGAGACAGCAGCTGGAGTTGTTACTGATTAAGTCACCTTAGGAATGGCCTTGGGAATAATTTTTAATATTTTCACCTTGGCTTAAAAATTGTGGCCTTGAAATTTCCTGATGAGAAAGTTAGATGACATTGTTAATCAGAAAAAGGCTTGATATAGGCAAACCAGGTGCTTTAAAGATGAGGGTATTAGGAATGGTAGGAAATGTTGCTCTAGAACATCCAAATGATGAACAGAAGGATTAATAAATGTGATTTTCACTGCAGCAGGGGAACTCAGATGGAATTTGACAGGTAGGAGAGATCTAAATGTCTAAATCAAATTTTGGCATGAAGGTGAGTCACCTGTCTTTATAACCATGACAGAAGAAATGCAATTCTAGGCTATAGGAGTCCATGTTTCCTGCAGAGAAACAGAAGTACTGATAACTGAGTCATCGCAGTCTCAATTCAGTTGCCTAAACTCAAGCAGTCATTTGCAATGCACTGACATATCTGAGACATCGTCATGAGGATGACATATTTAATAACAGACCATGCCTGACCTATGAATGGCAATGGGAAGCTAAATAAGACATCTCATAATGCACTTGTCACAGATGTTTAGGCAAGTGAAATGTACCCTGGGATTTGTACCTGTTTAGGTTCATTGATAGTGAAAAGACAATGGAGTCCAACAGAAGAACGTGTGTCTTCAACTTGATCTTCTAGAAGAATCAGTTTCTTTAGGCCTACAACTTTCCAAGCAGTTAATTTTATTCCCATGCCACAAGAAGTTTCACTTTCCTCAAAGTAAAACTGTCTTCTAAAAGCAAAAAAAAATGTTTAATGTGTCCCATCAAAATATTTTTGGTTGTACTCAAATGAAACTACATCTTCTCAGGGGCAGTCTCCATCCCATTAGGAAGTGAAAGCATTTAAAGCTCATGAATGCTGCTTTGATGTTTCTTTTAATAAATGAAGATATGCCAAGATGAACTAAGATATAGTTTATATTGTGCTTCATGAGCTCATTATAGCTACACTGAAAGCTTCACCCGGACTGTTGTAAGAGCATGGGAAAGAGAATACAAATCTCCTAAGCTTTCCTAAGACTTAACTTTCCAAATGCCAGTAATGTCCACCATACATGTTCATACTCAACCACAACAGACATAGGCCATTTATTTGCCCGCTCAAATGAAGACTGCTTTCATCAGGATATGTCTTTCCCTTTGTCAAGTTCTCACATCCTAAATACGAAACTCAGTGGATTTATATTGTTGTGTTTCTAATATTATTTCTAGGAAGGAGATGAAAAAGAGAACATCCACAGGACAGCCAGCTTTTCACTTAGATACATGCTGATATTTGGCACTCCAATTCAGCCTTATTTAGGTGTGTTCTAGAAGGGCAGCCTGTATTGGCTATTCTAGGCCTTTGACGACATGCCTACTTACTAAGGTCAGAAATATTTTTCATTGCCAGAGAATCTCATGCTTGCTATACATAAGGCCAGTGAGGTGGAAAGAAAAGACAGACAGTGCCCATATTCGGTGAACATATTGTTTCATGTATTTGAGTGTTTACTTTGGAGCAGCTGCTATACTTCCTTCTGCTTTCAAACCTAGTAGAGTATCATCCTGCTAAAGGTCAACTGACTGCAGCTGGCCTGTAAAAATGCCACTTCTTGTTCCAATATGTAAGCAATTTCTCCCCAGTTTTTGTCTCACTTTTGCCAGAGCTAGCCCAAATCTGCATAGGAGTTCATGAGCTCCCTCCAGACTCCTGCTGCTTCTGGGGAAAATGTTCCTCACCCTAAGGATCACTTTATAATTGTAAGAATGTTGAAAATGGAAAATATGGAAGACAAGAAAAAAGGTTGTAAAAGTATTGTTTGCAATATAAACCTAATGCCCCAAATTAACAATGAAATCTGGTCACCACAAAATTTACAGAGCCACCACAAGCTTCTAGTGTTTTAGCAGAAGGACTTCCAGAAGAGGAGATACACAGGCTGGTGAGAGATAAAGCACTACCATTCTTTCCATGAAGTTCATACATCTTTATAGCCCAGCTCTTGGCTTTGACTGATTCAATTTGAATTGCCATAGTTTTTCACTTATTATTATTTATCTTGGTTTTGTGGTCATGCATCAGAGCAACCAGAACAAAAGGTTACTGTGCTGGAGACTATATAAAATAAAGCCCAGAAGGCTATGGAAGGATGCTGACATCAAGAAAGTGAACAGAAGGGAGACTGAAGACAGAGATGCCAAGACAGAAAGGAAAATCTAGCTATTAGCTGCAGAAAATCCTCTAAATGTTCAAAGACCCCTTCAATGACTCCTGCATCTACTTCTACCAGCTGATGTTACTTGCTGATTTATCTTCATGACAAAACACCAACCAAGCAAAACCCCAAAACTCCACCACACTCTGATAGGCAAGGGTGAATGGGGACAAGAAAGGGTTTCCCCAAGCATGAAAAGGGCTCTCTTGTGCAGTTACTCATCTAAGGAAGTCTAGAAGTAATTGCATTTTAATTGGACATAATATTATTGGACATAATCTTATTGGAACAGGGATTAGCGAATATAGAAAATTAAATAAATAAAGGCAAACTACTTTCTAATTACCTTCTTACAATCTCAATAAGGAATTCACAGTTAGATTAGGGTGTTTCAGGCAATTACATTAAAGACTTCCCAGTTCAGAAGAGAATCCAGCTGACACTTGAAAAGCAATATTGTCTTTGCAGTGCAAAATGTAACCTCCTCCTGGTTTTGTTTTGCCTTCTTTTTTCTTTTCTTTTTTTAATTTTTTTTAAGAGGAAGGGAGTAGGGAAGGAAGTGTTAGATCCTACATCAGTACTTCCTAGTGCAAGTTTCCACCCACGGCACATGGCAAAGAAGTAATTGTGTGAATGCAGAATCCGTGTTTTCTACATCGCCAGTCATCATTACAGCTGTATCTGCTCTGTGTCCTGACAAAAACTATATACAGGCAGGGTATGATAAAATGCAAGTCATGTTTTTACACATTCACTTTTCAGTCTATAACTACAGCTTAGACTGAGTGGAGTAGAGGAGGAGCATTCTTGATTAATGTCAGCCTAGGATACTTAGAACTGGCTAAAGCAGCCTCAGAGGAAGTAGCTGCTCTATTTGAGAAGCTGTGGAAGATAGAGAAAGAGGACAAACACAACGTCTGTCCTTAAAAAGGAAGAGTTAAGGGCTTATAAACTAATCCACTTAGTTTATCATAAAATTTTTTCTAAAAATAATTAAATAAGTGCTTAAGTGAAGACATACAAACACAAACTTGGTATGAACAAATGCTGTGAAACCAGCAAAGCTTTTCCCATAACTACATAACAGGCAGAAACAACTGTTTTGACACAAGCCTTTGATGTGTTTGTCAAATATTGCACAGAATTTCATAAGCAAAACAAGGATTAGCCTTCCCTTTTCTAAAATATGACAAAACTACCATGGGTTGGACATAACATTAGTTAGAAAACTTCTTTCAGATAGTAGTTATCTGTTGTTGATTATCAAAATGGAAGAATGTACTATTCAGAAGGGATATGTCCTGGATCTGGTACTATTGAATAACCTCATTTACCACCTGGATGAATGAACAGAAAGTACATGCTATTAAATTTGCAGATAACAAGAGGCTGAGAAAAAAAGACTGCCTTGGGGACAGAATTGCAATACAAAATGAGCTACTGTGAGGAGCTCTGGAAAACAAGGACAAAATTTAACAGGGATATGTACAAGGTGTTTATTTAAGGATATTGAATTTTACAAATGCCTAGGGAAACAATTCATTAGAAATATTTTGTTAGAAACTTAAAAAGTCATGGGAGATCACAAACTGAAAAGCAGTTAGGAACATCTTACTGTTAAAAATCATAGAATCATAGAATCATTTAGGTTGGAAAAGACCTTTAAGATCATCAAGTCCAACTGTTAACCTAGCACTGCCAAGTCCACCACTAAACCATGTCCCTAATCACCATGTCTTCCTGTCTTTTAAATACCTCCAGGGATGGTGACTCAACCACTTCCCTGGGCAGCTGGTTCCAATGCTTGACTACCCTTTCAGTGAATAAATTTTTCCTAATACCCAACCTAAACCTCCCCTGGTGCAACTTGAGGCCATTTCCTCTCGTCCTATCACTTGTAACTTGGGAGAAGAGACCATATGAGTGTATGTATTAGAATATGGCCTGCAAGACACATGAAGCAATCCTTACTCTCTGCACCCCACTGGTAAAGCCTTTGCTCTAATATTGCGCCCAGTTTTGGAAACTGAACTTTAAGGAAAACCACTGAATACTAGGAATAGTTCAGAGAAGAAAACAATAAATGGTTTATGAAGAAGGAAGGAAAAAATTGCTTTTCATGTCCATGCCCAATGATTCCAGTAGTAACAGGCTTGAAAGGTTCATGTTAGACAAGCTGGAAAGGTTCATGTTAGATACTAGGAAGACCTTGCTAATAACGTGGCTCTCAATACTGCCTGGGAAATTTGCTTGGAATAACTGATTCTGATATGGAGTAGGGGACCAGGCAAGACAATCTTGTTACATTTCTTTCAACTTTTTTTCTAAGATGTTCTGAGTAGTGAAACAAGACAATAACCATCAGAAAAAATGTTTAGATGTGTAACATGCCCTCATGCATACACCAGCCTGGGCAGTGTTATTAGAGGACTACAGCTTTTTTATTCTCCTACCCATTCCTCACTTGAGGAGATAAGTGGAAGTCTACTAAGGTTGAAATGTAAATCAGACTGATGATACCAGTGTGAAGCTGAACGAAAGTCCAACTTCAAAGATGAGATTAAATAACATATACCAGAACGGGATACGTATACCCTACATCTAGCAGAAAAGAGAGTGTGGAAATTCTTGACATTTATTTATTCTCAGAACTAAATAACCAGTTTGAGATCTCTTCAGAATTATCCACAGATAACACTGGCATATGATGTAACATGGAGATTTTACAACAGGTTTTTTTTTTTCCTTTGTTAACAGCTTTAGTCCTTATGCATAGACTTATATTCCGCGTAAAGCATCTATGCTCTTTCAAAGGGACGAAAAAAGGTGCTTAAGTTTCTTTGGTGTAGCAAGAGCCAGAGTAGAGGCATGGCTAAAAAGCCTTGACTACAATACTTTTTCTTAGAACTGCTCTCCCACAATTTTGAGGCATGGGGTGCTGTCTTCATTCTCTGCATGCTGCCATGAAGTGCCTTATATTATAAATTTTTGAGCAAATATTTTAAACTATTTAAAATCAGATGAGCATTAATACATGCAGAGATCTGTCTTTTTAACATACTTGCTAGTGTAAATAAGTATGTAATGATATTGAGAGTTGGTGCTCTATCATAATAAACCTTCCAGTTTATGAGAGCTCTTTCTAGGCTTGTAAAGTACATATTTTGATAACTGTATTTCATATGTACCCAAGTTCACTAAAACTGTCAAATCTAGTTCATTCCCATCTTGGTCATTATTTATAGCAAATTGTAATTAAGACTAGTTTCCAGACTGAGTTACTGGATTAGCTAAGAGCTGTTACTTTCAGCTATCTGAGGAGAAGAGCCCTGAAAATACCCAGATTTTCTCTCAAGAAACTCAAAGTGAGTGAAGTGACATGACAGATTCATGTGCTGCCCCAGTAAGTGCAAAAAAACATAGCATAGTATAGAAAAGGTGCTTTAATGGAAAGAATAGCAATAATGAAGCTTATAATAAATTATGAAGTACCAGAGGGCAATATACAGATTTCACAAAAGGAGAATTACTGCTCATCCTCTTACAGTTGTAAAAAGAGCAAACAGGGCTATGAGATCATTCTAAAACCTCTTCAGACAGAGAAGGTAAATGTGGACTTAAATCCGGAGAAATACAAAATCATTTAAGGGAATAATGTCAACTGTTTTAAAATTCTGACCTCAATTTTAAACAGGAATTACTTTCAAGAGATCGTTTTTCTCTGATTCATTGCATCATGAGAACAAGATGGAAGAAGTCCTGCTTGTGGCATTAAGTAGAGACATGGGAGACCTCATTTTCATTTCCATTTATAGCAGCATCTCCTTATAGCAATACCAACAAATTTTAATCTCTCTCAACTTCTGCTTACCATATCTTTTACTGGGAATATGAACTCTTCCCTTTCTGAAATTGGATATGAGAATAACTTGATAGCACAGTGGTAGGTAAATAAAGAAATTCAGAAGAAAATGCATAGTCTAACAATCATTGAAGCACACAGAATTTTGGTACCAGACTGAAATTCACCCAGGACCCTTCACTGTTACCTACCTAAAATAAAAAGTTACTTCAGTATAGGGCCCAAGAAGAGACTAGGTGTGCCACACACTACTTGTCTTATAATCAGTTATCACAGACAGAGGTGAACTAAATGAAATAATTGCACAGCAGACAATTATTCATGTGTCAATTAATCCCTTACATAATGCTAGAAGAATTTTCTACTACCATAGGATAAGGCTGCAGCATTCTTGGGACAAGACTAAGGAGAGTGAAAACACAGGCAGTCTACTTCTACTAGTAAATAAAATAAACCTGTGAATTGCCAGACCAAAAAAATAAAGTTTTTCTCATGAATCGTGGTGAGCCTGTGTCAGAAGAGAAATTAAAAATCTTCAGTCACATTTAAAATTGCCTGCATCCATTTTGCTCTCCTCTGCAGAAGTTAAATGGAAAGGTAGGCTCCAGCATTACTGCCAGAGCACACCGGCTATTACTCACACTAGACAGATGGCAAGTGGCACCTTAAAAAAACCCAGAAAATTAGTAGGAAATACATAGAAGGTAAAAATGTCTCCCCTATGGTCCAAGTAATTCAAAATACAATAATGGACTAGAAAGGCCAAATGTACAGCTGGGCTCACTCACTATGCCAGTTCCTATCGGCAAAGGTCTGACTGGTATTTTGAGAGCAGAAAAAAATAAACATTTTAGATCTGAACTGCAGTTGTCTTACAGAGCTGAAAAAATAAATAAAAAATATTGTAAAAGTCATTCTCCCTCCATTAAACAACTTGAATTAAATTTGTCCACAAGTACAGTTCTTGTAACACAAAAGTCTGGGTAATCTTCATCTCTGGGAATGAAAACACAGATGATTTGCTCAGTTGTGAGCTCGCATCACTGGGACCTGACTTTGGGATGAAAAGAATCTTTTTTAAACCACCGCAGGCCAGAAAGCGAAGCAGCCCATGTAGCTCAGCTGAAACTGAAGCTTCCTAGATTGGAAAGATTTATAATATTTTATACTGTGGAATTAAACTCCACGAGATTCTCTTGTTACATCTCTGTTTCCAGTGCCTTGCCTCCTGTGTAGTTACCTGTGTCAGTGAGGTGTATGTCTGTGTTCAAGCGTGTTTTCTGCATCAAGACAGTAACTTTTTATTTTTGTTTTTTTTTTCACAGACTGCCTCTTTTCTAGTACTTCTGTTGATATTGTTTCATAGTTACTACATTAAAACAGAATGGCTAGTAGTTTATACATTATAATGAAAGTTGTATCTGTAGTCTGACAAGCCAATATCAGCTCTTTATTAAGAGGATTTTGTTTAATTAAGAATGAATGTCATTCCTTCACTGTGCAAAATTCTCTAAGCCTATAATTTGTAACACCTGGATTTTTCATTTAAATAAACTGCAGGTATGCTGCATAAGCAATGCAAATTGCTTTTTCCACACATTAAAGTATTTTTTAAAATATGTTAAGCTTTGCTTGCCTCATTACTTAATCATCCTGACAAAACTGTGTTCATCAGGAGAGTGGCATTTAAGGTACTGCTGTGACTCCAACAAGAGCACATTCATGGTGCAGAAGAAGTCCTCCAGTTGGCGTTAAGAGGATTTTGTACGATGCACAGCAGCGTCAGCCCATCCCCTTTGCCGAGGAGGACAGAGCCATGACATAGGCGAGAGACACGGTCATTCCCTCTGTGCCACCCAACATGCACGCTGGGCCAGGCTGCCAGAAGGGGCTCAGGGGCAGCCGGCACAAACCCCGCACTGGGGGCACTTTTGCAGGCACTGCCTTGCTCCTCTACACCATCTCCCTGCTGCCTCCCTCCGACAGACTCCACATGCATATTCAGGGATTAGGGAAGGAGAAACGCAGAGGCAGCATGAGGTAGAGAGAGATGAGTGGCATGTCTAGCATGTTGCTTTACAGATAGGGCTCTGTCCAGCTGGCGTGTTTTCTGGTAAGGTTACACCAGGAGGGGTGAATAGTAATCTAGATTTTTTTTTTTTTTTTTTTGGGGGGTGGGGTGTCATTCCTACAAGTTTTCTCCCCAGCCTGTTTTGCTCCAGCCATCCAACTCCTGAGATATTAAAGATACTTGACCACTTCTTTAACACGGTTGCTTACCTGAGATGAGACTAAAACACAGACTTTCCTCCCAGAGTTTTTATAATCCACACATGACATTTGCATATTCTTTTTAAGATGTTATAGAAAAGTATTACAAGTCTCTGTCCTGCACGTTTTAAACAGAATACCAGTACTGGCTGACATATAGAGATAAAATATTTTATTATGTTGTGCTAAGTGCCTGAATTTTTTCTGTGAGGTAGCTAGGGAAATCAGAACACAAATTTTGTCCAGAGATCTTTCCACAATACTGTGACTAGATGCTAGAGGCAGGATTCATTTTTCTAACCATGGGTACCTAGTGCCATTTGAGGTGCTCTAGCAACAGCGAAAAACCTCCACAAAGGACTGGCAGATTGATGCAGAACCTGCTAGAATCCAGACCTTTCTGGTACAGCTGCTGGAGGCCAGGAAAAATAAGCCACTGCACCTACAATGGCATTAAACATTCATGATTAGGCAAATGTATCCTGCCTAATGTGTATCTCCTTTGGGTACTGGAGACATTCACATGGGGTTTGCAGCTATGAAACATGACCTGTAAGTAATCCATGTCTCACTGGAAACAGCTAGATGCTTATATATGAGTAACCAACTTAAACGCTGAATCTCTGTTGACTCTAATAGGAACTTAGACAACTTCTGCATAAGCAAACATTTACAGATTTCTTAACTGAGGTATTTTAATTACACCCCAAATCCCATCCTCAACAGCTTGTGTTGCTCTAGGGCAAGGGTAGCATTCCTAGAAGTCTCACCTGGGGTTATTGAGCTTTTCAGCTTTAGTCTGTACAGGTTTGTGTCATGTCTACTGGACTATCCTCAGTATCTTCCTCAGCCACTTTAATGCCCTGCCAATGGCCGCACTTTAGATGAAACTAAGAGCTTCAGCTTTATCTAACCTACCTTTTTTTCCAGCACTGTTACAGAACAGATTCTTTCCCAGCTGGTATTTACCTGTATAATCACATCCTCTGTTGTAAGATCAATGCTATGCAGCAGAGCTTTTAGCTGTTTATCTTCTTTGTAGTGCTAATGTCATTGTTTCTGGCACAACTTTTGCCTGTTCGCCTTTCTTTATCCAATTCAAAGTTCGCAAATGTTGTGCGTGCTTTCAGGCGGCTAGTTTGTCTTTTGCTGCAGCACAACCTTTTGCCTCTAGGCCTAATTCTTTTGAATTAAGGGCACTGCTTCAGTCCCCCAGTCCACGCTGTGCACACTGCTGTCATTTGCAACGCCCAGCCAAATAATATAATCCATTGCTGATATCACCTTCTTTCCTTTCCAATCTCACCTCCCTATCCAAAAAAATGCTAAACTAGTCCTGGAGCTACACATGGCAAGCACATGCTGGCTCTAAACTCTTTTTTACCTTGGGTCATTTTTCTTCTATTTCATGTTGTCTGTCATACCTACAGTGCCAGAGTCCTCTCCATACCCCATCAGCTTCAGCCTGAAGGGAGGAGTGGGGGTGTCTTAATTTTCTTGGCAAATTCTAATGAAACTGAAGGGTTAATTCTATTTCCTAGTGTGAGACTGCACATCTGCCTCTCCTGTTGGCATCCAAAACAAACCTAATTATTTAACCACAACACTGCCCTGATGACCGAGAGCTGTTAAAAATAATTGTTAAAAATCCACCACCAGAAGTGTAGCTACCCTCAGATGTCTTGCTTTCATGCTTCAACCCACTGGTTGCAGATTCAGAGTGATGTGTGAGTAAATCTTCTCCACATTTCATGAATGTCAAAGCTAGCAGAGCTTTTACCCTCACCGGTCTTTCTCTCAGGGTGTTGTTTTCATCACCATAAAACTGACTCCCTATTATTTCTTATTGAGCAATTTTAGCAAGGCATTTCACTGCAGGAGCATGACTCATTTCCATCTAAAATAATTTATCCTGAACATATCTCAAGGTGTTATGTTGCAAAAAATTTCCAGGCTATTGATTCCACAAAGTACAGACAGAACTGTTTAAAAGCTTTACTGTGGCAGGGTCGCACACCCTGTGAAATAAAACACAGGTGTCATCCTGGTTACACTTCTTTAGAGGTGGTACAGTTATAAGAGTTGAACTTCACCTACCAGTGATTATGTACCAGTTAATAGCAGAGTTAAACTACCTAACCATTTAACATCGGTGTTCTGATTAGCCTCCGCAAAGGTGTTTGCCTCTCTCCCATGACTAAACATCAAACACCTAATTTTGATCCCTTGACGAGGATGTAGTAGATGATGTGTCATTCCCTTGCATCCCCCATTCAGCATGCAAGCCCTGGTCCCCAAACAGCCATCTGTTTGCAAAAAGCATCTCTGTGTTGAGGCATCATGTTGCCAGTTTGTTCAGTGAGGACAGGAGGCAATAATCTGCCACAAGATCACAGTGAAGTCTCATTAAAATATGTCTCTCATATTTATTACACAATATAGTGACGGAGATTAGAAATCACATTTTAAACCACTTTGGATATTTCACTCAGGGCAGGTGACGCAGATCTAAGACAACTATTAGTGGTAATGAAGCAATTCACCATCAGCAATATTAGTTCCTTTCTGTCTTCCTCTGTTATTTACAGAATATTTGACATTTTTATAGAGTTTAATCCAAAATGAACCAGAAAAATCAGTAATCAGTTTTAAAAAACTGAGTGTTGTGAAGATAACCTGATGGTATCCACCAGTCTAGACGGACATGTGCATGAGTCCATCTAACACTTCACTGAATCAGTAATGCTTTATGGAACAGTTGTTAAGCTCCTCCTTACTTCAAACATTGGTCTTGTAGTTCAGCTTACTTGACTTTTTGTGGTTCAGTTAGCCCCACTATAACAAGTTATACCAGGAGTAAAATCAAAAGACAAACATTTAGAGAAATAATATGATCTTTTTCTCTGACTGAAATTAAGATTTTATATTTCATTTTCCATGATTATAGCTCTTCCTGTTTTCTTTTCTTGTGAGCAAGCCTCATGTCCTAAAAAGATTGGTCTGGTTTTTGACTATTTTTTGTCTGCTTGTCTGGTTTTTGACTGGCATGAGAGTCTACTTAAATTAGCAGTTTGGTCAGTATTAACAGTTTTACTAGTCTGCAAAGTATCAGCCATAGTGCCTGTATGAAGCGGTCCAAACATTTTCCCAGTGTGGCATAAATCACCATCCTTTAATCATAGCGTAAACATTTCATCAGCCAGCATAGAAATGAGGACACCCCAGTGCTATTAAAACAATGCATGCATTGAAATATTTTAGTGTCACTTACACAGTCAGAATTTGAAAGAAAAATAATCACAAAAAAATAATTTATAAAAGCCTTCTGTTGAAAACATGATGGTACAACCATCACTGGCTCTTCTGCCACTAGCATCTCTTGGAAAGATGATGGCTGTCCAGGCTTCCAGATAGGTCCAAGGTATCTGCATCCTTCAATTCTCAGGATCATAAAGTGCAGCAACTCCCATATAACCTCCCTATAAGACTACTCCCATTACTTACTAACAGTTTATGCATTTTCTGTTTTCTCTGGGGGCAAACTGCATAGAACAAGAAGCTTTCCCAATTAAGTTGAGAATCACAAAGTTGTACAGCTGCAGTATTTTCTAATCGTTTCTTAGCAAGAAATTATAAATACACATTACTCAACCCTTAGCTCAACAGCTTTTTTTCCCCTTTCATCTTTACTGCAGGAATTCAGGTTTTGCTTCTCCGGACATGGACTCTGTTTCCAGCTGAGATACATGACGTGCTAACAGCTTCCTTAGAGTTGGTGTCTATTTGAAAGATTAAAAGGCCTCTGGTCCTTCTCTGGGGCTTTTCAGAAGTCAGTTATTAAGAAAAATTACTCTCTGCTTCCTATGTCAGAGCAGCATCTTAGAGCTTCAGACATCTGCAGGAAGCACTGCTTTGCATCTATTGCACATACTTTGTGGACCATTCAAGGAACAATTTAGTTGAATGTGGAAAAAAAATCAACTACAGTCCTATTCAGCATTCAAGTTTGATTTCAGTCCACAACAGCAGAGTTTGAAGCATGTCTTTCTGCCCTGAGATGAACCATATATATACCTAAATATACATATATGCAAGCCCACTTCAGAACTTTTCCATGTACATGTGCATAGCTGATGACTTCAGAGCGTATGCACGTGCAGTTCTTTGCTCCATTCTTAGTAATATTCAGTGCTAAACACTTTTAGTGATGCAAGGACAAGGGCTGTTATAATGAATGTTTCTTCCTCTTCTTTCTTTTTCCCCCCCAAAACAACCTAAGAAGCAAAAAAGTATCCTATCTCTGCAAAAACTGAAATATTTATGGCTAATTTGAACAGCATATATTTAAAATAATTTTTAATCAACTGCTGGACAAACAACTGGATGCAGATGCTACACAAATTACATATTCCTCACCGTCAATAAAAATGATGTGTGGCACACTATGGAGTTCATCAATAAACAATTTTCAGAGAATACCTTTACTTCAAATCATTTGAAGTAGGCTTGAAGAAGACCTCCTGAATCATTACACTTAGGCTACTGAATGCATCATGTCATATAATCCCCATCATAAATTTATTATTGAATTTCACCTGAAAGTAAGTTCATGTTTTATTCCTCTCCTCACTGCTCCAGAACTACTCTGGTGGTCATGTTTAGGAAAAACCTTTGGATTTTTAGCCAAAATTTAGTTGGTGCCAGCTTATTCTTATCTGGTTTTATATATCTGTTCACCTTACTCTCACCTTGCAGCATGTCCCTTGGAGATATTTATAAACAGTCACAAGAGACTCGTTTTCCTGGAGGTTACAGATAGATGGAGTGTGAATACTTACTGTGTAAGAGGCTGTGTTTCCTTTAATGTACTCACATAATTCAGAGACAAACATGAAATAGTTTGCTACTGATTTTCAAAACTGACTGACAGAAACTTTGTGTAAAAAAAAATCTCTAAGCATCAAATGCTCCTTTTTTGTTGACTTTTTCTCTTATATCCTGGGTGCTTTCTCTTGGTCTGTAAATATCCTCTGCTCTGCCCCTGTGGCGGATAAAGATCTAGGCCAATATGGCTATTTTAAGACTTTCTAAAATACTCAAACCAACAGGTGAACACTTCCAAGGAAAAGAAAGCACATCTTTAATGGAAGCCTTTGCTCTTCTGCTTTTGCCAGTTACAGCAATGTCTGTGTAGCTACATCTGGTTTTCAGTACAGGCATCTGTTCGTTGACACTTGTTTGGGATTGTTGGTGGACACGACTATCATCTGCCTAGTTATAGGGGGGAAAGATTTCTGGGACAGGGAAATTGCAGCAGGCCAGAAAGTCCGTCAGTCCAGTTCCCCTAGGACCCGTATGTACAAAAGCCTGATGGCTGGGACCTAAAGCAATGGCAATACCCCACATCTCCCTCTCCAACAATGAACACAGATGGCAGAGGAGCCGTCAGGAGGAGGTGAACTCTGTTGCTATCTGATGGATCAAATGGAAGAGAAATGAAAGACATTGATGGGCAGGCCTAAATCCCATGAATTTTGCACATGCTGTGCTTGTTACAAAGGCAACCCAGGTGGACTGCAGAGCAACCCAAGTTACAGCACTGTAAGACTTCAGTGTAATGCTCCCTTGCTGGGCATTGCATTAGGGCAACGACACCAAACAGTGTCAGCGACAGTCACGGCAGGGCAAAGTAAGGAGGCCTTTCAGAAGAGAAATGGAAGAAGGAATTCAAAATTCTTGCAGTGGAGAGCTGTGTTTTATTGTTGGTGCTGAGGAGCAGGCCTGTTAGCAGCACAGCTGGGATGAAGAAGGATGGTTAAGAGAGCAAGGAGGAAGAGGCAGTGTGGAGAAGAGGGGTGACACCAGCAACAACCAGCAACACAAGTGATGCTACCAGATCAGCTATGAAATCAGACTTACTTTATCTGTCCACCTCTTCAGACTTCTCTTTTTCCCTTTAAAAAAAACTACTTGTTAAACCAATTTTTAGGACTTGTAAGTGAGGAAAACTAGCTCATTTAGTATCAAAATGTTAGTTTAATTTTCCTTTTTCCCCTTTTGTGCTGGGAGGCACAAATCAGCATGTTAGCAGCGACCCCTTTAAATCTAAACTTTCCCATTTTGCTTCCTCTCAGGTGCTGACAGAAGGGTTGTACACAGTATAATGAACCGTAGCTTTCATGATTAAACACATTCATCTTCAAACTTACTCTTCAAGTCAACTTGAACAACCATCCTCCCTGGAAACTCTCTAACTTCAAACATACCTGCTTGTTCAGTCAGCAGTCATTTTCATTAAAAGTGTTACTGTGTGATGGCCAGGTTTTCCTATAATTTTATTTCAAACCATCTCAAGAAATAGTCTAGGAAACAAATTAGGGGCACAAATAAGGCTTTAGGAATATTAAGACCACCCTTCATACCAACATTTGGCATGGGTGCCTGTATATCGTCCAAAATGAGGTTTACTTGTTAACACTAGGAGTCCTTGAAGTACCTCTTCAAAAAGTGTGGATCCAGCACAACAGTGCTAGAAATATTAGTCACTGCAATTATAGCCCATTTCATATGCAGAGATGTCAAGTAGGAGCTGAATTTTTCCTACTCACTGCAGTGGCGGATGATTAATTCTCACCCAATTACTTCTTGCAGCATATGTTCTTGGTTTCCAAAGATTAGAAAAAATTCTGATATTGGGTTCAACATTGTAGTTTCCCAGCCATCACTGTTACTAGGCACATAGTAAAGAAAGATGGATAAATTCTCTCATCCATCTCATATAGCTTACAGAAGTCCTATAATATTGGCCCCTTCAGATTTTATTGGTGCAGTTTACCCCCTCCTTTGGTTACTCCATTTCACTCTTGCTTCAGTTATCCACAAGCATCATCTGGTCTGAAATTGTCTTGGAAAACAGCCTCCCAGCCCTGAACAGCTTGCACCTGGGCATTCTCTAATTTTTTTTTGCCACTTCACTAGCAATTATGTTTTGAATTGCAGCAGCTGGCACAGAGAAGAGTCACCAGAAACAAAAGATTAACAGCTAATATATTAGAGAGAAGCTTGGCCAATATGTGTAACCAGGATGTTATTGTGTTTTACTCTCATAGAATACAGCTTCTGTCTTAGTCCACTTAAACAGCTACTTAATGTGGATTCTCTCAAGGCCAATCTTCTGGGTTTGTGGCACCAGGTTTAGCTGAGCAAGCGCTGCTGGATTCAGGTACTCTCTTAGCCAGTGGAGTAACCACGCAATTATGTAGTGATTTGCTTTCCCACTACCTCCTAGATTGATATTGTATTTAGTATTTCCAGAAAACTTAATGCCTCCTTGCCTCCACCAAGTATTCACAGAATTGTCTGAAATATCGCCAATCTGCTCTGGGAAACTGCTAGAGAAAGTTTATGGAATCATCAGAAATGCCTCAAGGATCAAGGCTGTTGTCTCTAGGATAACAGCTCTTAGACTGCCCCACGCTCTGTGGCTTCCTTATGAATTATTTTTTAGGCAAAAGTTCTTGTGCCCTCCAAAAGCCACTTAGATTGCTTGTATTGGCCTCCCGCAGGAGTCTAGTGCTTTGTGGGATGCAGGGTGAGTAGCCCAGTACTCAAGGGTTGGGCACCTCCTTCATCCTGGTATCTTTTAAGCAGCAGAGGGTTCATGGGAGTACAGAGATGCGACGGTGCAAGTGCTTTCAAGCCTTTCTTGGATCATCTGCCACAAAACTTGAGTTTTGGGAACCTCTGTAATGCAAGATGAGAGGCAGAACCTCCAAAGTTGGTTTTAATGTCAAATTTCCCTTTCCAGGAGCAGGGAGAGGGGGGAAGCTGAGGAGAGGTGGCCTTACGTTGTTCTACCCCAGCCAGTCATGGGAGTCTTGTGGACGCTGCCTGGGATCTCCACCTGGGAACCCCTACAACAGGCAGGGCAAGCTCAGCTGCCCACTGGGGAAGTCCTCTGGGGTAGACAACTCCCAGCTGAAAGACATACTGCATCCCCATTTTATATTAATCTGGAACAATTAAAATGTTTGTGTGTCTCCAATCTCAGCCTCTTACTGGGACAAAACCAGTCTGGAAAAACAGCAATTACAAGTATTTTTACAACAAAGTTTCTAAAAAGAAGCATATTTGAGATTAAAAAACCAAACCAACAAACAATTTTAACCCCACAACCTAGTTAATCTGATAGTATGAAGGCCAGTGCTGTATAATAACATAATAAGTTATAACAGGACCTACATCTTCATTTATTTCCACAAAGAGAAATACGCAATATATATTGATTTTGTAATTTTTTTCTTACATACCCTAACGATATCAGATTCAGCTGGGGGAAACTTTTCCTCGTGTCTTCCCTCCTGCAATTTCTTGTGCTGATTTACAAGGACCCTGTCACAAGTCCTGGTCTAGGCATTGCTGGTTGTCAGAAGGTAGAGATAAGTCGTCATAATTTAGACAGCCACTTAAGCCTGTTTGAATTCAAGACTGCACTGTGTCTCTGCTACAAGACAGAAATAAGAGGTAAAAAGGTAATTTGCAGTGACCTTAGTCCCTCCTCAGGACCCCAAGGTTTGAATTTTCTGTTGTTTCAGTGAAGAGCAAAGGAAAATCACATCATCCATATTGAACATCCCTTGGGTTATTGACCTCCATCATGGCATTTCAGAAAACTATGATGTTATATGCTGATGTCAGCTGATGAAAATCAAGTTGTCTTAATAATTACAGAAATGCAGACTATAATTTCAGACCATTATTTTTTTATTTGGGTATTCCCAAAACCTTGAAGTATATTTTATGGGTAGATAAGAGTCTATCAGTAGCACAATTATAACGTACTGAAGAAAGTATCTTAGGGTTTTCTTGGAAGTAATCAATCGAAAATTGGTTGCTTATGTTAGTTACCTGGTAATGACTTTTGCATGAGTATCTGTGCCTTATCAATCTGATTTTGATACCTTTTCTACAGTGGTTGTGTGATAACTATACAACTTGGTACAACAATTTTATAAACTGTCATTAAGAAGGGCCTTGCACCAAGGTCAGATCAGCTTACACAGGGATGAAAACTTACAGATTATTCTTCATGTATTTGCTCTCAGACCATGCAAGTAGATTGTAAACAAAGCAGCATTGCAAAAACAGCTTGTGGTCATTTCAAAGGACTAACATTTTCAGCTATAATTGTTACTACCAATGCTATGCCTACTGCTATCTGAGAAGCAGAAGAAAGCTTGAGTCCACCTTCTCATTTTCTGAGACTGTCGTATTCCCTCCTTCTCTTTCTCCACAAATATTATTTATATTATATGAGAAATCACTGAGCAATTCCAGATGTTTTGAAGTCTGAGAGCAAATCCTATAAGATACGACTGCTTCTTTATTTGTTTACCTTTCATGCATAAATGGTTTTAAATTAGTCATTTTATCATTATGTTTATTTACTGTTAACTCTTATTTATGATAATTTACTTTTGGCTGATTAAAAGCTGAGTTTTTCAAGTGTTTGCTTGGAGATACTGAAGTTTAATCAGCAAGTAACATTTCTAGCAATAGTTTATGATTTTTCTGTCAATACGAAATAAATTTCACTGCCATTATGGCAGCGTTTTCAATACTCCTTTTTGCTTGGTGCTAAATCAGCCATTTCACTGAAGAAAAGAAATTGCACATGACTTGCGATTGCAGTAATTTCTTTGTAGCACCATTAGCATCTGTTAAAATCTCCTTTAAGGAAACCCACCTGAGTCACTGAAGCCTCCTCTGCAGCTGTGTGTGCAGTTAGGTGCACAACTGGGCTAGGGAAGGTTTTAACCTCTTGTCGCAGGGACTGGGAATGCTAACCAGCTCTGCAAAATTGGAAACAGGTAAGAGGCAGCAGAAAGGGGACAACTTTAGTTGAGAACTGATTTTAAACATGGTTAGGGAGAAAGAATATGCTCTAAAATGAGAATTCTGCATTTACTACATCAAATTGCGGAGCAGAGCTTAACACTCAGTTTCTATCTCCCCAAAATGGAATTTCTTAACATGTCTCTTTCTATATCCTAATCAAATGGTGCATTCTCTTTTTGTGCAACTTCTAAAGAGATAACAATATTGAGGGCTGCATGGCCTGCAGAATTCCTTTCCTGTATCTCTCTACCTAGTTTTCTCTTGCAGAATCATGTACAGCATGCAAACATAGAAAATTCAGACAGTTGACTTGCAGCCTGACATCTTGAGTATCAGCTGGCTAGTGGAGCTACTGACGTGACTACAATTTATGTGTAAGTTGCCATATGTGTCAGCCGACTGTTAGGAACTGGATACAGCCTCCCTAAAGAGAGGTACTGCTCAGAAGTCATCCACTCACAAAAAACTGAACATCATAGTCACTGGAGTGACATGCCAAAATCACGGCTTTGTTTTCTAGATGTATAGAAGTTTTAGCAAGTACACAGGTGTTTGCAGCTATGTCACCAATATTCTCCAATGGTTTGCAGACCTCCAGAAGACTTCTAAAAGTCTGTGGCTGCTTAAGAAGTTCCACCACCCCAGTCACCACGCTCAGTTCAGTCAGAGATTTGACTGAACTGTGGTTCTCTCTTCTTTTTTTTTTGTAAGCATGAACAAATATTAGAAGGTCTAGATCTTTTCATTTATGAAGCTCACAGTCCCAAGAAGTAAGTTCATTATTATTTTGAATATCCCGTCAAATATTATTTGTGATAAAAGCTCAGGCATCACTGCAGTGCACTTTGAACACTAGTTCTAAGAAGTGATGAAATTCGTTTTTTGTGGTGGTATTTGAAAACAGACCTCATGGAGCCTAACTGTCACTGTCTGTTTGGATCTCAAATTTACAGGACAACATACTCTGTAAATTAAACTTTATTTTATGACCTTATTAGAAAAGAGAAGAAGCAAACAAACGTGACAAACAAGGTCTCAATCTCCTTTGTACAGACTAGTCTAACAAGTGAATTCACTAATTCAATGCTTAATTCATGAGGTTTCTAACTCACAAGTTCTCTAATTCATAACTTGCAACTCGTAACTTGTAAGTTGTGCACCTATGAGCAAAATAGTTACGTGGTTGATGGTGAGAGTGCTCATCCTTCCTCCTCCATCACAGTGCCGGCATCCCCTGCAGGCATCCCCTGTATCACACCGGCAAGCACAAAAGCCTCAGCAGTCCAACTGCTCTTGGATCTGCTTCAAAAACATTTTGGGTAAGCTGACGTATTTATACTTTTCAGCTTGGAAGTTTGGTCTATACCATTTCCATCAGTTAGCGGATTCTGAAGAAACTGCCACACCATCGATGTGCAAGGATTACGGCTGCAGAAGCCAGCAAGCTGCAGGTGATAGTGGCTGCATAGTGACCTTAAGCCCTTTCTGGCCACCGTGCCCTGCCTACGTGTTGTCCTTGCTTTGGCCTACTGGCACTGCTCCCAGCATACACCAGGCCTTAGCATGGGGTGTGTGCTAGCCAAAATCTCAGCAGGAGTTGAGTGAACAATCATGCCTAACTCATTTTCCCATTACAGGTAAAAGCCTTTGGCAGTTAAGAAACTTATTTGGTTAAAATTCCTTCCATTTAAAATCCAGGTGTCTAGGATATTGCCTTTTCTTTTTCTCATACACTCTTGATTTGCCAAACTGTATACGGAAGTGAGATGTTTGTCTGAAAATATGGCCTTACATATCTGTTATTGTCTGAGAAGAGATTTATGTGCTATTTGCACACAGAACGTTTTGCAGAATACATTAGCTATCTTACTTAGTGAGAGCTGCAAAATACAAAAAAGACTATTTTCTTTCAGTAAGCTCAGGGGAGTTTCAAAACTGTCACTCTGGTCTCTATGTATTCTATAATATTTACTCTTGCTCTAAATGAAAATAATGAATTTACAAAATAAATGGCAAAACGTCCAAATGTTTTCAACAAACTGCTATAGCAGAATTTATACCATATAGCTATTAGACCTCATCCTAAAAATTCTCATTCAACTAGTACTTACAAATACAAGAAAGCCCACTTCATTCACAGGAATGAAAAATACAGGGATAAAATTTGCAATATCGCCTCCTTGAAAGACTTTACAATTAAATGCAATTTATTTCATTAGCTGAAGATGAAGACATCTTAAAGTCAAGAATAATATACCAGTGAGAAAAGAAAAAAAGTCTAAACATGTTCCGTCCCAGTTCTGTCTCCCACTGAATAGACACATGCCTTAGGCTTATGTGCCTTGTGTCTGCTCACATACTCACTTGCTGGAGCTTGGCTTTCGTCCTGTATACAAAATAATTCAACATCAGCCTCAGGTTTTTCTTTTGAGGCTGTCCCTGTAGCTTTTTGTAAGCTACCCTAACTTAAACTCTCTTGTCCATGCCATTTTCAGGGCTGCTTCTGTCTCACTTGCATTACAGGAGGAGTTGAATGGCTCTCAACTGCCAGCTCCTGCAGAAAGGGCTCCAGCACTCCCTCACAGCCACTGTCCCTCTCTTCCCTCCATGAATTTTCTTATCTAGCACTTAAGAATATTAAGTTATCTCAACTTCCATCTTAGTTGCTTTTCTGCCTTTATTCATATTCCTGTAAAGATACGCTTTTTTTGTAGAATTTGCCAGACACTAATGAATTCTTTGCCCCCACTCCAGGCAAAAAAAAAAAAAAGTTACTTCTTCCTCTGAAATTCTTTTCTGTACTTCCTTTTTATATTTTAGCCATAATATTATATACTAGGCACAGTCATATTTCACCTTGTATAGCATGTACTGCCTTCTTAGTGCCTAAACTTCCTAGGTAAACAGGAGCACCATTAAAATGGATGATGAACAGAAGTCATACTTCACACGTTACAGACATGGAAGTGTCTCAGGGACAATGTGCTGAGTCTGAAGTTTCACAAGAGGGCTGAGCAGATCTAACAGCTATTACCAAAAGGTAAAGCCTTCCTCTCCTTCCCCTTCTTTCTCTTCCCTTTCCAGTTCAGCTCTCCTGATTTCACATCCCAGCCCCTCCCTTGAAATCACTCTGGTCACCATCTGGATGAACCAATTCAGCTCACTAAATTGGCAAAGAACTAACCTAGCAGAAACAACTTAACTATTTTCTACCACTTTAAGGAGCTGAATCAGCTCATGACAGGATCTGACAAGTGCCAGTGCCAAGCAAGGGAAGCATGGCCAAGAGAGGGCAAAGTAGTAGGACTGCTCCTTTTGCCAGCTGCAGGTTGTCAAATTGCTCCTTGAGCTGAAATGACCTACTCAAAGTAAGTCTGTGGCAGAGGTGAAATCTAGGGTTTGGATCATTCATCATCTCTAGACCACCTTTGCTCTCAGCCATAATGTCAGCAGTTACTTTCCAAGTAAATAGAAGCACTACTCCAAACACAATCACTCTCATTTTTCACCCCTGCTGAAGTTCCTAGTAGCAAAACATCATGCAATAATTCAACTAAAATTGGCGATTAAGAGCCTTTTAGTGCTAGAGTCAGTAGGGAGCCTGTTTTTCTTTATATAGCTAGATAATACTGGGCCGAATAACAAGATCTTGTTATATGGCTTAGCTTTACTAGTATCTTTGCAAGAAAGTAAATATCGCAACAGAACCACCACTAACTTTGTATTAATACAGAAAATGTCTGTCCTATGATGATGAGCAATTACTAGAGCAAGACAATAATTATCTATCACTTAGAGCATCAGCATCACTACATAACTAGCAAATGAAGTCAATAGCTGACATTATCTGATTGCTCAATTTTTACTTTGAAGCTAACTTCATCACTTATTAATCACATTTAAGTCCCTAATTAAAAACCCTTCAATGTTAGCAAATATTGCTCCCAAATATTAAGGTAGATTAAGCTAATCTCTAAATGAAGGGAAGACTCCACAACCCACCCTTTCCACTTCCAGGTGCCTGGCAATAATTATATGGGAGGCTTGTTATCCGAGCGCTTTCTCCAATCCTGCTTTAGTAAAGCAAAAGGGCTTATAGTTCTGCAACAGTAAGACTGTGATGGCAGTACAAATAAAATTCAACCTGAAACAATAAGAGTCGTTCCTACCACAAGGCTGCTCAGCATATCCTCGCAGGCTAATGTAACGTTAGGAATTTTGGCAGTCAGACTCTGAAGGAGGCTGCATTTGCATCCTCATGTGACCCTCTTTAGATATGCTCAGGATGCAAGCTCCTGAGCATCTCAGCTCACAGCTTTCCCTGCTAGAAATTACACAGCTTTATGTTGCTGTTGTTACCAAGTATATTGCAAAATGGCACACGGCACAGGCAATATAGGAGAAGAATGAAGCTGGGAAATGAGAGATGAAACTTCTGACTCCTGTTCTGTCCCAGCCACTCACCGATTTATAGTGTGCCAGCATTCAAAATCCATTTCTTTGCAATCAAGGTTCTCCCTAAATAAAAGGAAATTATGTAGAGGTTTTCATATAAACAGTTCATGTGGGAAATTGCAAAATACTATTTTTTGTAAAGCCCTTGAGATCATGAAATGTGTATTGCACATCTTTCTTATGTAATTTTATCAGACATCTTCAAATACCAGTAAGAATCTTCTGAAAGGCTACATGAAATAAAGATTTGGTTTTTGGACTCTCCTCAGGAAGTTTTATACAATTATGGTGTTCTCTCTCCTTGAAGTTGTTTCAAAATAGCACGGTATAAAAATAATAAGGGGGAAAAAAGCAATTATTTCCCATGAAAAAAAATGCTACATTTTTTGCTGTCAAATGAACAGTTATAGTTTAATACAACCATTTTAGTGGTTGCTAAATTACCTCTGCAATTTACAAAATTTAATTGTAGCTGCTTTTTTAGAAAGTCACTTTTCAATGAGATGGTTTGTAGCAGACAGGCTTTTGGAGCTATTCCTATTTCATACAGCAGTGTAGGCTAATATAATAACTGTAGGTCTTAATTATGCCAACTATGAAGATAACTGATGAGAATTGTCTTTATTCTTTTTAGGAAAAATGACAAGATTGTGAGGTGACTTCATGTTTTGAAATTGAGTAAAAGATCATGTGGAAATTGGCATATTATTTTCCACAATGGAAAAAAAACCCCAAAACATAAAATTCCAGATCTAAACTAAACCATATAATTTACTTCTAGCTGAGTACTATGTCTTAAAAGAAATTTAGAAAGAAAAGTTCAAACCTGGCTGAATATTATAGCTATGTTACATAAATTGTGAGATAGGACAAAGTGTTGCAGGAAGCAGTGTATTACTTTATCTGTTGGCTTGCTAAAAATTGTAATTCAGAAGTTTCTCTTTTATTAGGTGTGAGGAATGTGACAACTGAGCTCAAACAAAAATTAGGTAAACATTAAATGAATGAAGTTTTTTGACGCCCAAATGTTGTTGCTGTGGCAGATGATACAGCCCTATTCTAACCATAAATTAGCGCTCCTTCCTAGTACTTATGTCAACAGTTCTTAGTATTTTACTGAAAGCTCCATATGGGCACAGAAGGTTCCATGGGCAGATCGATTTACAGGAAAAAGGTTGAGTTTCTAGTTTGTTCCTCAACAATGGCTACCTCGACCATCTGAGCTCAACTCAGTTACCTAAAGACAAGTGCAGTGCTGTTTGAGACACCACAATTTTCTGAGACAGCCTTACAGAGCAAGCTGGTTTTACACAGGACCTGTGGGAGCCCAGAGTGCTTCAGGAATGGTATCTGGAGGTCAAGTAGAAGGCTGTCTCAAATACATCTGGCTAGGTGTTGTAGCCTTCAGTGAGCTATATGTTGCTGAGATTACACTAGGAAATTTACGGTTAGGTCAGACATGTCTGCATAAGCAGCAATCACAAAGAGAATGACGGAAACACAGGAAAAGGAGATCAAAATAACCTGAAGAGAAAATACAGTGGTTTAGCAACTTCCTGAAGTTTCGCAATTAGAGAGGCCGAGCCCATGGAATTCTCACTGATACAATCCAAGAATAATAAACTGTCTTTCCTGGCACAGAGGATGACCAGATATAGATCCAGTGATCCATCGGCTCTTTTAGTCTTCCCGCAACACTTTGTCCTTTAAAGACCTTACTTATTTTTTCACATTCTCCAGAGTTTGCTCTGCATCAATTTCAATAATCTTTAATTAAAACTGAGCTGATCCCATAAAAGCTGTGGATATTATCATCAAAGGTTGCAACACTGATTTAGCGAAGCTTATTGCTTGCCTTTGATTGCATAGTTCATGAGATTCAAGGAACTGGTGGCAATTCATAAAAATTAATATGAGTGTCCTTGCCTGTAGACAAGCAATTCTTTACAGAGCCTATAATAGTTTCGGCTCAAAGATAACTGCTAGAGAGGTTCTCACACCATCCTTGACATGCTCTTTTTTCTCCACCTTTTAAATGGATGACAGCGATTCATCTTCTTATTTAGCCAGATGTCTGAAAGCCTTGGAGATACATAATAGTGCCTATGGAGAGAGCCACATTTGACACTTCCAATTCTGGCACTGACAGTGCCTAGAGGGTTCAAGAGAGAGTGGATTTGAAACTCTATATTTGTCTCCCAAACTGAACACACGTGAAGATTTAGGGGAGATACTGCTACTCTGGCATCTCTGAGCAGTGCATGATTTCCCTGAGAGCGGCCCAGGCTCAGCTGCGCATCATGCTGAAGAAAGTAAATCAGCTCAAGACGTGCAGCAGGATTTAGCAGAATAAAACTTCTAATGTTTTTTAAATAGACCCTACATGCCCTGGTGCAGAGGCATTGTGCAGCATTTGAAAACACAGTCAATTATTGCTTCCTTACCTCCTGCAAAAAAACACTCCCCAAGATCTGCTTTCTACTTCCTACCATAAAATTACCCCATTCATCATGAATTAAATTTTCCTACACTCCCCAGAGCACAAGCCTTTGAAAGATTAAACCTCAGCCTTCAGATAAGCAAATATCCTTCCAACAGTTCTTCTCCCATCCCAAAGACGTTAGCAGAGGTCCCTCACTGCCTGAAGAGAAACAGTGTCACTGCAGAGAGGATGACAGGAAGGTATGTTCAAATCACAGTGCCATTCTCGGTCAACACCTTAAAGTTTACCCACATGGCTGGTGATGTCAAATGTTAATAGACCACAATCATAGCCCAATTTGCTTGAATTCTTCCATATTTTGTTTAAAAAGAGTGGACAATTCCTCATTTTTCAGCCAGTTCTGTTGGCAGCAAACCATGCCGTGCTATGAGGAGCTACTGAAATTGCACTTGGGTTTCTAGACATTTCAGTCCTGGGGCTTCCTGAGAAGCAATGATGGTGGACCTCAAGGGCTACTTACTGTCATATGGAATAAGAACCTCCAGTGATATACAGTTCAGGTTTTGTTGGTGGTAGATTTTTGTAGTCTCCTGATGTAATAATTTTACAGTCAAATATTAGTTATCAGAATCCAAATTCATGAATTTTTGAGAGATCACATTATTTTCTTGCTTATACCTTCCAGGGTTTTTATTGACAACTGCTCATTCAGGAGAGGCAGTGACTATATATGGACATGTTTCACTTGATGACCAGGAATTATGGAAATTTGGGAAAGACTTGTCTCTAAACTGACAGTGCCAACTCCAAAACTGTGTAGAGGCAAGCTAAGCAATGATAGCTTGTATAAACCATTACTATTTCATTTTTGGTTTATGTGTTGTTAAATCACTAAGTGTTTTTAACTGGGACCATGTTTGACAGAGATATTATTTGTGCACTTTTTAAAACCATTAGTCCAGAATAGAAATGTAATTATTTTACAGATATCTGGATTTTACTGAGCTATCAACTCTGAGCTATTAAACAAGAGATTCAAGACTTCTTTGGGGATCCATTTGGAGCCAGTTCTTATTGAGAACATGAGAGAAAAGTTAGAAGGGTCTTATAGTACCTTTTGAGCTAAATTCTGAAATAAGAATTGAAATAAGTCCAACAGAGAATATAAGCAATATTCACCAATATTTTGTGAAAATATATTTCTGAGTTTTTCTTCAGATGGGAAAGTACTGGATTAAAATTAGCTTATTAGTTCCAATAAAATTTAATAATAA
Source organism: Theristicus caerulescens (assembly GCA_020745775.1). Lineage (NCBI taxonomy): Eukaryota > Metazoa > Chordata > Aves > Pelecaniformes > Threskiornithidae > Theristicus > Theristicus caerulescens. Next base: position 117,888,283 of record CM036559.1, on the reverse strand, counting down.
GCAATTTAAATTACTAGGAATCAATTTTCAATAACCTTAAGTAAACTTACTTAAAGAATTAATTCCACATGAGATTAAACAAAAGAATCCATAAAGCAACATAATTAGAAAGATGTTTTTCTATATTTGTGTCATATTCTCTTTTATGTTGCTGACAACTTTGTTTGTTTTAGCCTGAGGCTTTGTTTATTGATTGTGGCCAACAGAAGGACAAACATGAAAAAAAATGAGGAAGCAAACTAAACTCTGTCTACAGATGGAGGTCAAATTCACATCATCTGATCTCAGGAACACACATTTACCATTATCTCTAAAATGAAATACCACAAACATTTAGGCTGAAATACTTGAAATCTATGAACTGATTTAGGAAATCTTTAAGTAATGTCTTTTGCTTATGAGAGGCAAAATAATGGCTGTGGAGTGAAAAAAAAAAAACTCTGAGAAAACCCAATTCCCACCAGGTTTGGTGCCCGGCCCTGAGCACATGCCTCTCCCCGGGAGGGCCAACTCCAGCTGCACAGCAAGGGTGGCCCCGTCCATGGGCACCGTGGGGCCGCTCCCGGTGCTGTGGGGAGGCTGTGGGCAGGCCAGACCCCCAGCCCAGGGAGGCCCCTGTGCCGGGGGCGATGGCTCTGCTGCCAGGCAGTCCTGCCCAGGGCTGCTCACCGCCCCCTGAGCCAGGCTCCAACCCGCAGGCCAATGTCCTGGCCCATCCTTGGCCCACCCCATCCCCAGGGCACTGCCCCTGGCCTGCCCTCACGCTTAGTTTCAATGCTATTTAAACCCTGACTGTTTCTTCAGTTTCATTAGCATCCCATGGCGATGACTGAACAGTGTCTATCACATAATTTGAAGACAACATAACACTTTGAAACGAAGATAATAAGGGAGTATCAGCCCAACCAGAAGAGCCATAGTCCCTGATCTTTTCTATGGAATCATATTAATTTCAGAAGGTTAGTGCAATTAAGAAATCAAACAATAAACTCAATCCAGTTGCACCCAGCAAAAACGAAGGCAATTGTAAATACCAAATTTGACACAGAGGGAAAAGAGCATTGAAATGAAACACTGTACTGATTAGCCCCAGAGCCCAGAAGAGGATGCCCATCTTGTGACTAGTCAAGTCAAACCTGGGTATAACAGATGGATTTTACAGCAACAGCAATAGCCCATAGGACAGTCCACAATACTGAGAGAGGCCTGAAGTCTATTTTGTCAAAGATTTGTAAAGAAAATTCATTTTAACAAAGAGATTTGAATACATTTATAAGAAACTTCTATGTTACATACTCCCGTGTCTCTGGTTATGAGATGGAGTTTTATCCTGGGATACATCCTCAGGCTGACAACGTTTATGCTATTTATTTGGGGAGGGGGGGGGGCTGTTGGTTTTGGGGGAGGATTATGTCTACAGGGTCTTGTTTTTCAGTGACAGCTCTATTTGGCCTAGATGTTTTCCCACTGAAGTTTATGGAGGTTTTATAACTGGTATTAGCCTGATTTTGCACTGCATTTATACCAAATGTAAAGCTTCATCAGATTTCAGTATAGGCCAAAGCTGAGGTGCTTTGTAAATCCTATCTATCTATCTGTAAACATTAAAGAGGATGGAACAGTCTGCAGTGAACCATATGGATGGAAGCGAATCTGTGTTTTCTGTTCTAGTGTCCAGCTGAAGTATGTAGCACAGGACAATACCTTGCAACATCTTCAGCTCATTTCAGGGAGAGAAAGGTGCCAGTCCTGCAGTTCACGCTGAAACATCCTCAGCGCTGTTAGACGCTCATGGCTGCAGGGTTTGAGGCTGGGCACGTCTTTAATTCCAGAGGTGTGAAAAAATATACCTTCAGTCAACTTGATGAGCATTTTTCTTCCAGAGTTTAGCCTTCAAACCCACAGATCTCAGCAGCAAGTACCACACAAATCTTTGATGTAAAATTGGTCAGCGGGTAAGACCTGCTGCTTTCAATTCTCTTTTAATCTTTGCTGAGCTGCTTTTCTTTAAATTTCTGCTACAGCTACTTAATTTCCCTCCCCAGCATTACCAGTTGTTGGAGTTTGTGGTGGGTTTTTTTAATTTAATTGTTTCTTCTTGCTTGAATGGTGGAAGATAATAGCTACCCTGTGGCTAGCTGGAACGGCTTCCCCAAAATGGATCAGATCACAGCTTCTGAGCAGGTCTCATTTCTTTAAACTGCTTTGCAGTACTCTTACAGAAAGCTGAAAGTCTTCCAAGTCAGGATTAATGTGCCACGGCTGTGGAGTGGGCAGCGGGCATGTATTAATAACTCAGCATGAGCATAGTCGTAGAATGAAGTACTTTGGATTCCTATCTTGAGAGTACTGTCTAAGAAGGTTTCAGGTACAGGAGAACGAAGAGAAGGCATTGGGGAACAGAGACCAAAGAGCTGTAACACTCTGGATGAAATTCTTTAACTGAATTTTTGGATCCAAAGGCCAGAACTGCCTTTGCTTAGTGCCTCACTAATCCTGAAAGCACCAAAGTTTGCTGGGTGCCCCTCACTCTAAGGATCCTGAACTGTCATTCCACATCAGTACACTCTGAACTAGGTTTCTGAGCTCTGAACTCAGGCCTAATAACAATCATTAGCCAAAAACTACGGTCTTCTGGGACCTCTAATCGGTTTAGGTCCCTCACAAAATCTGCTTTCTTTTTAAAATGCACTCATAGTACTTACAACAGCCTAATGGCCAGTGCACTCAGAAGGCAAAAAAGAGCCTTGAATTTTAGGTCCTTGTTAGACTAAGGATTTCCCAAACCTTCAGATTTATATTCTCGGAGAAGAGTGCTACTGTTGGCTACTTCTGATGCTTTTGGGTTTTCTTGATTTTTTACATTACTCAAAAGTATTTTTTCTCCCCTTCCAAAAAAAAAAGAGATGATAAGTATCTTGTGCTTTGCTCAGCCAGTGGGTTTGGTTGGTTAATTGGGTTTGTTTTTCTTTTTTTTCTTTTTGTTTGTTTGTTTGGTTTTATTCTTGTGGAAGTGAAAGCAGGATTAACAAAATGTGGAAGAATAGAGAAAGTACTAGAGGATTTGCTACAAAAGGCAAGCAGTATCAGGAGCTACAAGTTATGTAGGGACAGTGGTTTCTAATAAATGAAAATCTCTACTGTTCAGGAAGGAAAAGAAAGGGGAAAAAAGATAAAATGGAAAAACAGAAGCAAAAGAAAACAAATCTTGCAATGAAGGTTATTTTAGTCTTGTTTCTATAAATGCTATCCTATTTTTTTCACAGTATTAATTGCAGCACTGGCAGAAGTTAGAACTTAATCACAGAGTAAAAGGGGAGATGAACTATGAGAGGAAACTGTCTTTAAGCACACCACAATATAAACTCTGAATAACACAGATTTGTGACCTGTTACAGCTCACACAGTGGTGGCATCTCAACTATTGCAAAAGCATCATGGCAACACTAAAGGTAAACCTTGGATAAAAGCAGGGAACAAAAAATTTCAGTTCATCTTTAAAGAACTATCACAATCACAAGCATGTTTAAAAATGAAGCCTGAGCTCGGTGAAGAATTTCAGATGCCTAAAGTGGCATTTCAGTAGAATCAGATTTTGTTGTTCAAACCCTTCAGACTGGAAGACTGAGCATACAGGTGTTTTTCACCAGCAGATTCTAGTGCAGCATCTACCCTGCTTCAAATCTGACACTGAATGGAGAAAGAAATTGTGGATTACAGAAGAAAATGCCTTTGGGAAATAAGTCCAGACTCACAGTATTAGCCTCTCAGGAGTGCCTAAACCCCGGCTAGAATCAGACTCCCTGTGTCTGTTCTTCCCTTTGGCCCCGTGACTCATGTCCCTGGATCCCAGGCTCAGCTCCATGAGAAGCTGTAGGAAGCATTCACACTCCAACATCTCACAGTGCTGTTGTGAGGGCATTTTCTCAGAGGTGGGAGAGTGAGTGGAAACTGTAGACTAGGGAAAGTTTAAGGTGCTAGTGAGTGCTTTATCCACTAACGTTTAGTGCAAAAACACATGTAGTATCTCTTCTTCGAGGAGTTGCACAGACTGTAGATGGCTGTCTGCCTAAACCTGGATTATGATGGAAACATAGCCTGGAGATATGTGCTCATCCTCCTAGAGCAAGCACTTTGGAGCATGTTTGAAGAGCTAAAGCTAGATACCCAGAGGACTTGCAGGCTAAGTAGGTAAGTGCCTACAGGACTAGGCAGTATTTGAAAGCTGCAAGTCTAGGTTGCTGTCCAGGAGAAATGCACACAGCTTTGATTTATCTATGTCTCAAATTAGATGGGATTTTTGCAGCCTGGTTCCTATACAGAGTGATATGGTTTTCAGTAGATTGGAACCCAGAGAGGGGATGGTAGTTTGTCTCCTGAGCTCTTAAAAGCTGTCAGATTCTCAATTCAGAATTTCAAAGTAACAATGATAGTGCTAATCAATCCAGTGTAAAAAAATATTTTTGCCACCTGTTGATATGAAAAATTTTGTCAATACCCACTTTCTACAGTAGATTGAAACTAAATTATTTCCTGCATTTATAACTAAGCCTAAGATGATAAACAAGAAAAGATAGGTAAATGATAAGTAAATGCAATGCAGATCCTTAATAGTCCTTGATCTTCTGTGCCCAAAGGACTATAAGGTCAGGAACAGCTGCAGGTATGAGTAAATGAGGAGCCAGGAGACTCACAATTGCATCACAAGACCTGGACTTGTCCTGGCATGCCACATAGGCCAAGCCTTGTAATCCCTTCTGAGAAATCCATGTCTGTATGTGCTTATAGAATTATTCTGGATCTCTCTAACCTAAATTACATTTCTAAGACTTCCCAAAGCACCCCATAAACTGTTTCATATTTTAGAATCTGTCTAAATTCTACTGCTGGTTAAATTTATTCTCTGAGGAAAGGTACAGTAGTTCTGAAAACAACAATTTATATTAAGAGGTAAATATATGGACATCATGAGCAGGGAAGGAAGAAGCAGCTATTAGAACTAAACCTGTCTTCTCCCCAGACATCTTTACAGGAAATATTAAAGCTATTATTTCCAGTCTTTTTATTTCCAGATGTTAGACTCCATCTGACATGAACATGGAATTTTCATTAATGTTAATGGAACTTATGCAGATGCATCAAGCAAAAAATAGCCAGTGAGTAATGAAAGCTGTAGCAGAGTAAAAACAGGTGGCACCACACATAGATGGCTCAGGAAAGTCAATATTTAAATATGGATCTTCCATCTTCCCCAAAATTACAATATCCTAATCAATTATAGGAAATGCTAGGAACATTATTTATCTGTAAAGATGCAAAAGACCCAAAGACTCATCAATTGTTTGGTCTGTCCCTTAACACCCATGTCCCTAACACCCAACTGTCCCCCAAAAGAAATAAATCTCCTACTTTGAGTGTATATGTTGCACTGTTTCTTTAACAAGAAAGCGTCTATAAGATGTTATTTCTCCCTTTCCCAATAAAAAAATTAATTCCTCTGTATGAGAATTAATTTTTTTATAAAAAACAACTAATTTTCTTGGTGTGTCTCTCTATATATAGTTTACATATATATACAGTGGATTTTTATCTGTCAAACCAAATTTTACTTTTTTAGCTGTCTGAAAAGCTGAATTGGCAAATGCTCAACGCAAGCAAGTTTTTTTGAGCTTGGTGTCTCAAGTACTAAATAAGCCTGATTTTTGAGGCTGGATAGATTCTTTCTGAGATATTAGTAACTCAAAGGCCTCAAGATTCCTCTGCACACTTTCAAAGGGAAGTCAAATGACAAATTATATATAAAAGGAACTATTCTGTATTCTGGTTGCTCTTTGTAGCAGTAAAAATATCTACATCTATCAACTCAGTATTTTTATTTGTAAATTAATTCTGCACTTAACCACATTCCCAAATGGGAAGAATGGAACCAAAACCAATCCTGTTTCTATCAACTAGACATATATTTTTCTTTCCGTTTCTTGTTCCAACTTTTCTGAAATGCTACTGTGTTTATTAATGTTGCCTCTTTAGGCTGCAAAGTCATAATACAGAACTGAGTAGCCTGGAAGAAAGTGATGTTTTTCAGAGGAAGGTGAATAAGGAACTGTAAAAACTGGGTCTTTATGCCTGAGTCAGATAGGGCTTTAAACTCTAATCCAATTAGCATTTAAACTGGTAAAGTCCCAAACCTATGTCCTGGCTCTCCTAACCTTGTGTTTCAAAACCCACTGCTCCCCTAGGGTTAATAACCTACCTGCATAGTGAGACAAGTTTGGGCTAGTTTAATTCAGATAGATAACTTCATTTTCCCTGTTTTCTACATGAATCTTTCCAGAGCTATTCAGTCCATGCTTAGGTTGTGGATTAAGCCTACAATGTGTTTGACAGAGATGATGGTATAAGATACCCCATCTCCCTCTCTCCCTCCTGGCTGCTCATTCCCACCGTGTGCCTGGGACAGGCTTTAAAGAAAACCTTGAAAAACATGTTAGGGGAAACAAACAAACAAACAAAACCCCATAGATTTGTTCCTGGTCTGACTGACAGAGCAGGGATACAAATGCTGGTGCTGACACCCCAGGCAGTCACAGCAAGGAGGGAAGGGCAGCAGAAGGGAGCCCAATATGGCCTGTTGCACTGAACCATTTGTTCTGTAAACAGGGGCCTGATTTCCCATTTCACAGGTGCTCATCCATCCTTTCATAAATTGGCAAGTGACTGCACAAACACTAAAAAAAGTGTTTGTAGATGTTTAAATGATCTTTTAGTAGGTCACGGGCAGATGGACTCTGCCTGCCACTGGCAGTGAGGGTGTGTGTGTTAGCAATTGCTAAGATCAGCTGCCTGGAAAGCTTTGTAGTTCTCCACTCCTTTCCTGCTTTACACCACCATTGGCTGCATGATCGCCTGTACATTAACACAGCAATTAGCTGAGGAACAGCAGCTGGCTAACATCAGTTATTTTGGAACACTAATAGTTTCATCGGGTAAATGATTAGCAGCATTCACAATAAACTGGAATTTCTTTTTTTACATCTAAGTTACAAATGCTGTCTTGGATAATACATGCCTGAATCGCCTATTTTGGCAAGTTAGGGCTCTGGCCCACATTGCAGAAGTAATGATGTGGAGTATTTTCCCCAAATGTCAGTCATATAGTCTTGACATTTCCTTCTTGTTTTTTATAATACACTTGGTGGCTTCACTTTGCACACCATTATACCAATCACTTCAGTGTTCTATTTTCAAGCCTGTATTTTCAAGAATGGCAAAAAATATGAGTCAATTGCTTTATGGTACAGGTAATAATAATTAGAAAGGGCATATAAGTAGATCCATGGAATGTCTGCTCTGATGTTAGTGTTCAAAAGTTGTGTGATCTGTTATTTTTGTGTGGACACATGCTAGGTTATGGGAAGGTTATAAAGCAATATGGGTGATAATACTTGGAGCCTGTGATTCACATCATTTGAATCAGTGAAGCTACATAAATACTAGGTAATATTGAGAGAATTTCTGAAAAGCCCTTAACTTTTTGTGTCCTCTTATGGCCATGAGGCTGTAAGTCTTCGTGTCATCTCAAATATCATCAGACACATGACATCTAGGGCAGTGGGAGAGCTATGGTAGTGCAAATAAAAAGCCTCTTGTTATTGAAAACACTTTTCTTATATTCTGCAAAATCTGTAAACCCAACCATAAATAACTGCTCTCTGTATCTGGCAAAGTCCTAATGCCCTCTCATTGTTGAGTAGGACCCTTCTGAGCCCTAAAAAAGAAGTTTAACTTAAGCAAGCCTTGTTGGTTCTTCAGTTGTAATGGAGAGAGACAAGCACTTCCAAAAGTTATCTAATCTCATATGTTCTAGACACCTAAGTCTAGGCAGCTGGCTTAGACTACACCCCTCAGGTTTAGAAAGCTGTATTTAGGTGGAACAAGTCTCACCCTTTGAACTGATTTTCAAAGATGACTTTTCATTTAGGGAAATATTTTTTTAATAGTTTTTCAGTGGAATCATAGAATAACTTAGGTTGGAAGGGTCCTCCAGAGGTCATCTAGTACAAGTCCCTGCTCAAAGCAAGTGCAATCAGATCAGGTTGCTCAAGGGTGTGTCCAGCTAAGTCTTGAAAAATTCCAAGGATGGAGATCCTCTCTGGGACACTGTTCCAGTACTTGACTACCCTCATAGTAAAAAAACCCGTCCTAATATGTAATGGGAATTTCCCATGTTCCAGCTTGTGTCCATTGCCTTCTATCCTGTCACTGTACACCTCCAAAAAGTCTTGCTCCATCTTCTCTGTATGCTCCAATCAGTTGAAAACAGCAATGAGGTCTTCACCTCCTCCAGGATGAACAAACGCAAGTCTCTCAGCCTCTCCTCATACGTCTTGTGCTCCAGCTCCCTGATCATCTTGGTTATCTCTGTTGGACTCATTACTGTATGGCCTTGTCTTTTGTGTACTGGGGAGCCCAAAACTGGACACAGAACTCTAGGTGTGTCTCACAGATGCAGAATAGAGGGGAAAGATCACTGGACCTGCTGGCTACAGTCTTACTAATACAGGCTTCACCCTTGCTAGTACAGTTTTTGTGATAATGATATGACAGGCACAAAGGCATGTACAAAGTTAGACCATGGGAGATAATTTAGTCACAAGATGATCATAAAGGTCTTGGTATCTATAGCATATCTCTAGAAGTTTGTGTGAAGACTGCTAAGAGGGTAATTCCTGGAAACAAAAGTGCAATTCAAGGAAGTAAAAAGAGTGAACAACTAATAAGCAAAGAAACAAAACCATTTTTCTGCTGCTAGGTTTATTTTTTAACCGTGTCATTTTTGTGACTCAACAATCTGCTATATAAACAAAGCTGAGGAGCGTGATTAACTGTGGTACAGCATAGAAACAAGGAGCAGTTGAGGGGGAGGTATAGGTTTTCTTTAACATTTTTCCTATTGGAAAAAATATCAGTGCAACTACACCCTGTGGAAAATAAGTCTATACTATTATGGCCTGAACTTGTTAATTTAGGGTCCATAGCTGCCCTGGAAAATATTTATTGTTGCACAAATGAAAACAGATTGAAAACCATCGAATTAGTAGAGAAGGACAGAAGGAGACAATTGGTTCCAGTGAACTGGTTAAAGAAAAATGAGCCATTCCGGTTAAGTCAAATAGAGAATACATAAAGACAATGCACTACATGCTTGGCAAGGTGTTTTTCATCAGATTCTGTTAGATTTACCAAATTTCATTGGCTTGCAATTTCTCTGAGATACAGAGAAAACAGTTTAGCGTCCCAATAGAAGCTAAATCCCAATAGATATTCCCTTATCTAACCTAACTGTAAGGGTTGCATTTGCAGCTGTGACTAAAATACTTCTGATGGAAGAAGAATGAGGTTCCCACTATATACTAAACTGTATAATAGTCAATTGTTTTATGAGGACCTTTATCTGGAATGTGGAATCCTCAGCTTTGGCTGGACCTTCAGCCTGATTTATAGTTATATTTAAGTATAGAACTTTGAATATAAGATGATTATAAAGTTACAATTATTACATTATAAAATGTTGGACAATTATAGTTGCTAGTGACATGAACTATATGCTTTTTGAATTCCTGGAAATCAAGTCCATAGTTGTACTTCCAAAAAAATACCAACTTTTGAATACAACTCTAAGATTTTGCTCTTAATGTTGATCTGGAAAAACATTGTCATGCAGCAAACCAACAGACTCCTTTATCTGTATGTTTCTTCCTTCCTCTCCCTAATCCTTTTTTAAGGAGGCTACTCCTTCACTAGAGAAGGTTATTATGGGAAAACCGGTTATGTCCTCAATGGAAGAAACAATTTACTTCATATCTTAGCAGTTTCTCTAATGCAAAGGAATTTGGGAGACCTATAGATTTATAGCAAAGCAAAAAGAAAAAGAGAAGAGCACTATATCAATACATTAAAAACAGAACATTTCCCACCGACAAAACTTAAATTAATATTTACAGAGGATGAGATAAAGAGAAGGAAGAGGTGATTCACTTGCTGTCCACCAATGAAGTAAAATTCATTATGGAGACTGGTTTCACCTTAGTTTAGGCTGACTGATTGCATTTAATGTTAAACTGAAAGTGCTGACATGTTAATGCTTGATGTCTTTTACATGCAGAAATTATGGTGAGCATACCCCACAGTAAGAAGCCAGAATGTATGGAACGTGTCCTTGCACTGAGTGGCTCAACCGTGTATCCATTAGAGGAAGAATCAAGCCCTCTCTTCCAGTAATAAAAGAGCTAGCAGGTTCATCATGGCTCACAGTTCCACAGAAATGGAGCTGGGGAGAAGCAAGACTGGGAGGGCAGGTGTGTATTCTCTCTAGCTCCACAACACCACAGGAAAGATTTCATGCCTCTGATGACCATTTACTGGAAGAGAACAAAGACAGATGCCCAGACTGATAATTTAAAATGTATAGGTCAAGACTAGAAACTTCAGGATTCGTGTGGCTTTGCTTGTTCAAAACTTCTGATTGGCAAGGTCAGGCCAAAGGTAGAGCAAGCGTATTATCTTGTCTCCAACAGTGAAAAGCAGCAAATTTTGATGCAAAGACTGTAAGCAACAGGGTAAATATAAAATAAGCATTTCCTTCATATGACTTCCCAGCTACCATAGTCTCACTGAAGAATATAACTCATGAAGAAAACAGTACAGCTGAAACTGGAAGTTCTCCAGGGTTTACACTATTTCCCTAATCAGTCTGGGAAGGCAAGAACCTGTAACTTACAGTAAAAGCACTCACATATTTCTGGTGAAACAAACATTTCTAGAAAACAACAATCCAGAGCTCTACATGTTCTCTAGCTCTTTCCTCCCACACTACAGAATATATAAAGGGAAATGATAAACCCAAATAAAAAAAAATCCATTTTGTACCCATGAACTTCAATAATCCATCTGAAAAAGAGAGAAGATGCAAGACCCCACACCTAATCTCCCTCTGCAACGCCAAAGCAAAAATGACAGACTTTGCCAAGGAAGAAAGAGAAGTCTCTTTGCCTCAGTATTCATTGAAAGTAATAGGTAGAGAACAGTGATTATAAAGGAAAATCATGAAGAGATGCCAAGCTCCATTCAATTCTGTCTGTCTGTCTAATGTTTTATTCACACACTAGGGAGTGAAGTTTATCTTCTTCCAGTGAAACATCCAGACTCAGGTCATACTCCTCCTTCACTGGAACTCTTATAAAAAAATCTTGCCATCTAAGTATTTTATACCCAACTGTAGAATGCAAACAGTAGCCACTTGATTATGAGACAAAATTAAATTAGCTGTATCTTACCATCTTACCATTTTTCTCCTGCAAATCTGTTTGTAAAGAAATGAAATCTGTCAACAGGACCTCTGGTATTGCTCACTCTCACAAACTTAACACTGAAAAGGTAATTCGATCTATAGAATTTAGATTTAAATTATGTGATATTACAGAAAAGTAGATCTGCATTTACAGATTTATAGTGTTTCCAAGTTGTTTTCACTTGTTCTCAGTATTATGGCATAAAAATATGATTCTGCTCTAAAAAATACAAAATATTCACTGCTTTGACCACTTGTGAATTTATTTAATGTTACCATTTCATGTTGCATTGTATTTAGGTAATTTAAATACTATATGAAATATGGGCAATCAAATACAATGTTGGCAGGTCCTAGCCCATGTAACATTGCACTCACTGCCCTCTGGACTGCTTAAAATTTTTGCAGTATTAGGTGTCTAGCTGTAAGAAGTGACTGCCAGAGTTGTCCATCAGAGGAAAGAGGGAAACAGGATCAGAGGATGCAAATGTGATGGGATGCAAACCGTAGGATGCCAATTGACTGAGACACTTCTTTTCAGGGACTCATGATGACCTTGTAATGTCCAGCACTAGAAGGTTGCTGGTTATTTCAAAACATTTAACTTTTCAATTAAATTCCATTTTGGCCTTTAACTCTTTCTTGTTACTGTGGTATATGAGAATTTCCTTTCCTTTCACCCGTGTAACTTTTCATTGTGTGCTGAATTACATGTGGATTTATATCCTCTTCTCAAGCCCCTGTCATTTGTGAGACGTGAAGAAAGGCTAAGCGAAACAGGTCTGTCTAACACTGCAGGTTCAATGTTCAGTGAGTGAACAGTATTTTCCAAGATTTAAGTCATAAAACTTAGGTTAGTCCTTTCAGCACAACATCTCTGACATACCTGCGGAGGTCACTAATGTGAGACCCTGCTGTGTCAACACAGAGTGAAGAGATTATTGTGACAGCAGATTTAGCTTGCTCTGAATAGGTAACTGAAATCTTACATCCTCCTGTTATGTGGGAGTCTGATCACCAATGTAGACTCTAAAGGATTTGCCTGACAGCCAGGGTTGCTAAAAAATGTAATCCTGATGAATTCAGTCTGCTTTTTTAAATATGTTCTCTGTAGCCAGCTCTACTCAGTCATTGTTTAAAGCAATCATTTCATTAAGTTACAGTCAGCTTCTTCGCACACAACAACCCGTTGGACTCATGTCTCAAGTTTACACTTCTATTCTCACAACATTTTGTGTATATAGCTGTTTCTAGTTTAAACTATCTGTCCTTGCTTTAAATATTTCACATAACTCTTCCTCTCTCCATATCCAGCCTCTTATTAAATCAAACTCCTGCTACACAATTGTACTAATATCAAAGCAGTTTCTCTGCTCCTGCCAAAAATCCGCTTCCCTGTGTGCAACATGAAACTCGCTGAGAGTTCTCCCACTCTTCCTCAGTTGATTCACTGGAAGTTTCGTTCTTGAACACTATTAGAGAAGCAATAAAAATCTTTTAAAAATCCCCCAAACTGCCTGAAAATGCATGTGCTGCACAGCAACATCATCCTACTGCCATAGATCCTCATCTTACATTCTTCACCAGATTCTCTCTCACTGTCATTTCACATCTAAAATGATGCTGCAGGCTTTTAGGAATGGCAACTTTGTTCCTTCTCCATTTTTTGCAAATGGTAACTATAATAAAAATAAGGCAAGTGTGGGACCTTCTGTCTAGTAATGCTCTATTCCTGCAGACAACCTCTGGCCTTTCGTCTAAGTTTGTATTTGCAACAAGGGAGTAGTAAGTCTCTGGCTGTTGCACTATTTCTCTCTAGAATATGCATCTCTGGCACTTTATCAGTCTTATGATCACATTCATTCCCTTCCATCTACCAGCAAAACTTTACAACATCAAGGGATTTTTCAGAGTACAGTAAACATATACACAGGGTGATCCAACTATGTGCCCGATCCTAATTTGAGGCACAGCAGATGTAAGTATATACCATCTCAGAAGCTCACTCAATCCCAGAACTTAGTGTTTCTCCTAGACGTGCTGAATTCCCTCTTGCTTGTTAGTGCACTCAGTTTTCCCCCTTCAGCTCACTCAGAAGGTGTTGCCATTCAGCAGAACTTTTAGCAGCAGTTTAAGCAGTTTTTCCCTGCTTGCAGAGGTGAGTGAAGCTTAATGCACATGCCCTGACACTCCTAGTCCCCTCAGCAGTCTGCGAGAGCTGAGAGGCAATGGAAGAAGTTTTGCCTTGGATGTCTGCAGATCTCGCATCCAAGCAGCAAATTCAGTGCTAGGATCATAGTCCATCTTTCCTGATTCAATTTGGTCAACTTTCAAGTGCCTTAATGTGCTTAAGGTACTGCCGCCCAGCATGTTAAGTCAGGACTAACCTATGTAGATGTGCTCAGTGTCTTAGGCTTTGTTAAAAGCCTGTTTGGAGACTGGCTTATTTTCTGGATTTCTCACATTAAATATTGGGGAACTCACTGATGGGAACCCAGGGCACCATGACCACATTAGGAGAAAATTGGAGTATGGCCAGACATCTTTATTCCTTTTCTCCCACTGAAAAACCTTTGCCCACTTCTGGAGAGAAGGACTTCATGAGCTTCAGGGGGGAAAAAAACAACCAAACAAACAAAAAACCCTAGCAGGAAAGTAAAAACCAGAAAGTGGCATTGAAATACATTCTAATTTATATTTCCATTGTGACACGTTTGGGGGAATTTATGTTTCCTTTGTGGGATGAGGGAGAAGAAAGAGTGGTGCATTGCGTGAAGTTAACATAAGCACTCTCATAACTGTGGACCTGACTCTGCTTTATTTGTGAGTCAAAACGCTCATACACATAAAGCAGTGACCTGGGGAACCTCAGGCTGGATCTAAGGTTCATGTGGAATCAGTGAGGCAGTAGAAATATCATTTAGCCAGCCTTAACCGAACCATTTTCTGCCTGAGAAAAGAAGGTTTACAGAGCAAATGCAGCATATGTTGAGCTATAATTACTTCCTCAACTGTCGGGCAGTTTTTTGAGAGAATTGCTACAATCTATAGTGCGATAGAGTACAGAGCATAATGTAATCACAGATTATTCTTTAATTTACACAGTTCTCAGTGAGTATCAGGGCAAACAAGTTGAACATCTGGTAGCAGAGACATCTACCAATGAACTTAGAGCTGTATTTTAACTCATGCAGCTGTCCTAGCTAGCCAGATTAAAAGCTTTTGTTACTCTTGATGTCTGCAACATATGTGTAAGAGTCTGTGGGAAAAAATTAAGTCTCACATCATTTGCAAGCTCTTTTTGTGAAGGAAACTCTTCCTCTCATAAAATATGTATTCATTCAGGCTAAAAATACAGCTTTGTAAGTCATGTTCACATGACCTATGTACTAAGAATGTGCCTATAACATCAGAATAGTAAATGTACTAAAAGGACTGACAAAACAGTGATACCTGACTCTGCATTGACAAAAGGGTTTTGTTCCCTTGTGACCTTTTTTAGTATTTTTCCTAAGCAATCGAAACATCATATATTTCTTCCTATTCCTTGAAAATGTAATGTATTTCAACTTGATCCAGGTTATGTGCTTCCTGCTGCCCCACTAAAAGTTAATGACCTTGCACAGTGTGTGTGTCAGCAAATAATTTTGAGGACAAATATAGTATGATTTATGCGCATTGGACCCTTGCACTGGTTTTGCACAGCAGGAGAAGATGACAGAGTAATCATGAGAATGCTGCTTCTTCCCCAGGCAGTGGAGCAATGTGCAACATAGCCCTGAATATACTGACCAGAGGAAAATGAGTTGTTGTGTCTGCCACCGCGATCTGGGACCTCTTGGTAAAACCAAATAGTACAGAATGGGTTTTATCCTGCCTGTTGCCTAGTGTAATGATTTTTCAGGGACGTGTGGGTGGACATCTGGGAAATCCATTCGTGATATACTTAAAAACTGCTCTAATTTTGTCTCTTTAAATTTTGAACAAGGGACATGAACAAACCAATATTAGAAGTCTGGCATTTTAAGCTTTCATTTCCCTACCAATATGGGGTTGCTTCTAACTGCAGGATATTTTGTCCAGCCTGGCTGTAAATGAGACACTTCACTGGGCTGTAGACAATTGACTAGAGTGTCCTCATTACATTATTCTTATTTGTGATTGAAATGATTGCTCTTTATAGAGTTAGCAAAAATTGTCTGCTATCCTGAACCACCTTATTACCGATATGTTATTTGTGCTGCAGTACACATTAGCAGCTCCAAATCATTAGTCAGGATCCCACAGCTGTAGGAATTATATAGACCCATAGAGGCAAAAATGAGTCCTCAAGTTTGTATTGTAAACCTAGGAAAACTATAAGTAGTAATACACATAGTTAAAGGGACTGACAGGCAAAACATGTGTAACTGATAAGATTTTTAAAAAATCTTAACAAAGAGCCAGTCAGACACCCTATCAGCATGCAAACACTCTATGCTTCTAAGACATGCCTTATTGATATGGGCTCTTGTGTTATTCAGACACTACATTGATTTCCAGGCAAGATGGGGTCTTCAGTAATCAAGCTTTACACCTGAAATTCAAAATGCATGGAATTTTACTTGGGACTGTGGTAGTAATGGCCTTATTTAATAAATGCCTCTTTTGTGTTTATGGCAGTGTAATTACATACTAAAAAAAAGAAAATTACTTTTTTGGGCTACTCTTGCTGTGTTAAGGATTCTTCAAAATCAGTATGCATTTGTGCTTAGTACGTGCCATTCTGAACTGCATGATACTTATGTTCCTGGGAAGAGGATTTTAATATCAACAAACAGGGAAACTGTTACAAAGGCAAGACTCGTGCAGCACGTAGCCTTATTTCAGGAAACTTAGTAACATAGGAGAGTTGCTGTATGTAGCTGGGTTGCTATTTGGGTACTAAGCTAAGGACAGAGTGTTTAATTAACAAACCAATATTAATTTCCTGTTTCCTATTTACTAATAGACAAGCTACACCAAAATGCAACTGCCAAGCGTTCATATCACCCCAAAACAACCACCTGGAAGTCAACCAGGCTCATGGATGCAAAAAATACTGTGTATTTCAATAGTGCCTATGAATTGTCCAGTCGGGCCCGTGGGCGCTCTCTTGGAAGCATTTGGTAACTTGAATTCTCTGTGGGCACAAGGCTGATTAAGCCAACAGCCAAAGCTACACACAGTACTAGAACCAAGGCAGTTTTTCTTGAGAGGTTTTATCACCTCTTGGAGGGACAGCTAACATTATATTTATAGCACAGCTGAGAGCAGGGTTCTAGGATACTATATTTGAAAACAGGCATTACATGACCGTGTACTATGTTTGCTGCCAATTCTGCTTCAAGGCATATTATACACTGCTGTGCAATATGCTCCAAAACAGAACGAAAGTTAAGACTTTGAATCAAGACTATTTATAACTAATAACTGTGCTGTTCTGGTTTTTAGGTCTTTCTTGGCTTTGTGTTATTTTCCTGTTTACCTGAGAATTCATAATTCTGTTTTACCATGCATATTGTGATGCCCTGTAATGCTGCACTTTTACAAAGCATCATCATAAACATTTTTGTATCTTGTTACCTGTACTGAGCAGTCAGTTCCTCATTGTAATTTAAATCAGAATTACAGAAGATCACTTTGATATGAACCACTTATCTGAAACTTTTAATCATTAACTCTGCCACTTACTAATAGTGTGTTGATCTTTACCAGGTTCAAGAATCTATCTGAATTAATACAGAAAATTCTGGAAACAGAGAGAAAAAAGTAGGTAATTTGGAGGTAACCCAAAGAAATTGCTTTACCAAGTTTCTTCTCAAATTAAAAATTAAATATAAGAAATTCTAAGCCAAATCTACAGAATATGAAAGGTAGAAAAAAATATTAAGTAAAATCATGCTAACAAAACTAAAACATTTCTAAACAGTCATTCTGTTCAGTCTGATAGCATCAGTTCTATCCTTTTTCTTTTCCTGTTTGACAGTCTCTTCTGTGTTAATGGTCTTTGGGACAGACTGCATAGCTGAAACATGGAAGTGAGAGAGAAAAGATGGAATGCGAGAGACTGGGATGTGTGGAGAAGCTCTTGGCTGGTGCAAGCTGCTTCTTCAAGTGAATGGACAAAATGCAAGACAGAAAGTATTCCAAATTAACTCAGAAACTATGGACAAAGGGGCACTCATAGATGAGCCTAACCTTAAAATGGATGTGTGGATAAGAAGGAAGGATACACCAGTGGTCAGATTTGGGAATGTGAATGATACTGCTTTATAAACATAACGATGCACAGAAGACTCTCCATAAAGACAGTCCCATAGTTTCCCCAGGCATAGGGAAACAGAGAATGTTTTCAGCAGCATATTCTTGACAGTGATAGAAACCGATGTCTTGAATTAGTAGAGTAATTTATTAATTTTAGTTCTGATTCATAATCAAGTATATCAGTGGAAGACGCTAATAACTGTAAGAGATATCCAGCTAGAAATGTCCGAAACAGAACACTAATCATTCCTCATGCAATAAACCAATGGAAACTAACACTATAACTGTTCCTCTATAAAATCATGTGCACGTGTTCATGTATGTTAATATGTATGTGTGTGACCAGGACAAGCAGAGTTTTAAGCATAACTTGGTATCATATATTGGAACAAAGAAGAAAAAGGTTTGCAGATTGAAAAAAGCTGCTTGAGAACCTTCAGTATATGCAAAGTCATACTTCTTTTGAGTAACATTATTTTAATTCTGCTTATTAGTTGACATAATGATCACAGTTTTTAATCTCAGGAGATTCACTCATATTGGGAAATCTATTTAGTGTCTTGCTGGATGACACCTGGGAACCAAATCCCAGCAAAGTGTAGTTCAACATTAATGTATTGGCTCAACTGCTGGGTTGAAGAATTTGTTGTGGGTTAAGAACACTGCTGAATAAATGTTTAGCACTATATTTACACATATGACACATACCTTGTTACCTGCAGAACAATTTAATGATAATAGCTCAAAAGAAAAAATGATGAGTCAGCATGCTGCGGAAGCAATTTACCGTAATCTGCCTATTTGGTTTAAGTTAAGAGTGCTGAATGCTTGAAGTAATACATGCAGTCTTAAACAGTGAATCACTGGCATAAGTCAAACCCCTGGCATTTCAGACATTTCTAGCTGGATATCTCTTATACTCATTACTTTTGACTAGATTCACTGGCTTTCAAATAATCAACACACCTCTCACAATGTGTTGTTAGTATTTACTAACTGAAATAGAGCTATATTCGTTGCATTAGTTATTGTGAATAACAGTTTTAATCAAGAACATGCTTGGCCCTTTCTTCTATAAAGCAAAGCTAAGTACTCTGGCAATTTCTGGTGGCTCTGGCTGCCAGGTAGGTCAGGAGCACCATGAGAACAGCTCCTCAAGCTGGATTTTGAACCTTCCCTTTCTTGTTTTGTCTAGTAAACAAGAAGCACAGAGGTAAGCAAAACAAGTCACAGAAAAGTACATGAGAGTTTTTTCAAGACTTAAAATGTTTCAGTCTCAGTTCGATGTGAAAGTTCATGGGACTTACCCGAAACTTTTCCACCCTATTAATAGCCTTGGTTTAATATAGGCACAGAGCAAAGGCACTGTGAAAACTTCCCGGCATAAATCTGTTAATGCACTTCAAGTTTGAGTTACATAATTGCTTTTCCACTTCTAGAACCTCTTCAGAAGCCAAACTGTATTATGCAAAATTTAAAGTCCCCTATACAGTGCTGGATAAGGTATTTCCAAGCTAGCAATGAGAAAGCTAAGATACCAACTAGTTCTCCACCAGGTTAGTATTGTGATGTTCACCAGTTCACATGGGTGCAGTATGAGTGAGTTTTTCTACAACTTTGGCAGAAAGTGTCCATAGCAAGGTAGTTTTTCAAGCCTGGCCTTAGCTTTTGGAGCTGCAGATGGTGCTACTGAGCTATGAACTCTTTTGAAAATCTGGCTCTTAATGGAAGAATCAAATTGCTTGAAAAAATTATCAGGCATCACCCATCATGCAGCTGCCTCATGATTGATGTCACTCTTGATCTCAGTTTACCAGACACAGTCACTTAAAGATCATTGCACTGTCATACTTTGTCGTGGAAGTTGCTGGGTTTGGCAGCAGCAAAGAAGATGCTCGATGGTTTTTAGCACCGGAGCGTGCCTGTGAGGTATTTTGAGGTCTTGGCATCTTCTTCTGAATGGGCATGAAATGTTTTAAAATTTGTGAGAGGTTTTAACTCTTATGTTCCCAAACTAGTAACATTTTACTCTGCAATTTTTTTTTATTCCAAGTGTTTAATTTTGTAAAAAGGTAAATAAGCTCATTAGCTTTCAGCTTCTATTAAAATACAGTGATATTCTCATTTATTTCAACCTTTGTTTTCAAAGATAAGTGCAAATTCACCACCTTAGGCTTTTCTTCCAGCCCTCCTATCAACTAGGGGAATTAAAACAGGATTTCAGTTTGCATTCACAAATGTAGGCAGGTGATGCTCCTGGCTGGGGACCAAGGCATCTATGGGACAGGAAGGCAGCCAGGACAGGAGTCCTCAGGCACCCACCAAGATCATGGGTGGGGAGAATGGAGATACAAGGAGCAAAGTTTAGGGGTCAGCCACAAAATAGGAAGGGTGTGGGGAGGAACTATGTAGTCATAATTCTGCTTTGGGCATGAACTGAATTGTAGGATGATCCGGTAATGGCTTTTTCAGTGATTACCTTTCTGGCTTAACTTTCTGACTACTGCTGGAAATGATAGTGGAATTTTTTTTGCAGTGGTTACAGAGAAATAAATTATAGTGCCAAAAAATGAGGGATGCATAATAAACTTAACATCTGTGAGGCTCTCAGTGACAGATGCTCAAAACATGTCTCCTGGGGAGATATGATTCCAGTGACCTTGACCCACAGTAGTCGTCTTCTAGAGATGTCCGGTAAAACATTGTTGTTATTCACAGAAAAGAGACGTGTCTGAAGCACACTGTCATGACATACAAATAAAATTGTGTTACAAAGGGTCTCATACTGGGGGGGAGGAACCCAGAATTTGTTTTCATTCTGGGTAGGATCACATTTCATGATCTCAATTGGAAAATAACTGAGTATTTAGCCAAGAAGATGAATCAAGCCCCTGATTCCAGCACGTGCTGGAATACTATTAATCCTGGGATTAATCCTATGGGATAAATCACTCCAAATTAGTGTTAAATCATACTGTATTTGAATTTTGGTGAGAAAGGCTCAAGTATGCTTTATTTTTTATTGCTTTAAGTATTTTTCTATAAACAAAAAGATATTGTTTTCATTTCATTTTGCACAATAACAGTTTTGATTTTCTATAAAAACTTTTAGAAATTAAAGAAGACAACACTTCTTCCATAAATTTCTCTCATTATCTCATGGCAAAAATATAATCATTAAATGTGAGAAAGTTAAACAAACCACTCTTGATTTTGGGGATAAGGCATAAAAAAAGCCATCAAAACTCATAAATAATAGTTCTGACAACAGAGAAATTAACAGCCTTTTTCCTGATATACTGCCTAAAAATAGGCAGAACACTAGGAATATTAAATAAATCAAGGCCAACAAAATAATCAAAAGCTTTAAAGCAAACATTAGAACATAATAAAAGAAACTTAAAAATTGAAAGTGTGTTATAACAATCAAAGAGGTATTTTAGATGTTGGTACATCACTAAATCCTAAATTCTGCTACTATTGTCATCTGGGCATCCCAATTAAAAATAACATCTTACTCAGCAGTTCACTATCATACAACCTCTGCAAGTAAGATGAAGTACTTGTGAGGTCAGCCTAGATGAGTCTGCCCGTACACAGCCTGTGTTCAGGTGTGGACACCCTCGCTCAGAGGTGTACCAACTGGTTACCTCCTCAGAGCTGGACTGTTGGAAAGGGAGGTAGGTTAGCATCAGTCAGGCCAGCTATGCACCACTCCTTCAGAGACCCACTAATGCTATGGGAAACCTTAGCTGGCCACTTTGCTTTCTCTTCATGCTCATTTGTAATACAAAAGCTCATACAAAGCTCACAGACCTCCACTGGAGCTGGGGGGCTCAGATATATGACCATTTGAAAGGCTGCAGATATATATCGCATTGTTTTAAAACCTAGCACATTGCAGTGGAATGGAAACCTTCAGCTAACAGGAAAATAAAGGCCAGTGACGGCTGCTGCATTGGAAAGCAAAGTGTCAGCCCTTTTCTCTGTCACTGTTTGGAAGCTGTGGCGTGGATACATAAAAGCTAGCTGTAGGCAGTTAAATCAGGCATCCGCATTGCAAACTGATCTGATTTCCTACATGCTCTGTTCAAAAAAGTGAGGCATCATCAGGTGGGCATACAAAGGCACCTCAACTTTGAAATGTAAGCCCTTTCCCTTGTTTTTTCCTAGAGAGCTCCATAAAGACTGTTGAGTCTTTACTGGTCCCTGAGCTCCCATCATGTTTGCTTAATAAAAGATCATTGAGTCCCCATAAAGAACCTCTTTAGGGAAATCATAGAAAGAAAATTCCCAAGGATTGAGAATCTGTTCAGTACTAAAAGTTAGCTCCTTCCCACCACAGACTTTCATACCAATTTTTTCTACAGGGTAGGAGGATGCATTTGAAATGACAACTTCTCAGCAATAGGGCTGTTTATTTTAAGGCTGCACTAGAAAGCAGTTATATGAGAGGCTTGATAAAGCAAGAGCCAAGGAGGTGGAAACAGCCTTCATATCCAAACCTACCTATTGCAGTAACATTTCTAAGAGACAATAATTAGGAAAAGACGAAGACATTTCAGAGAAAATCTTGTGTTTATTTGTCTAGTCCTTCACCCCAGGATTTAGATCCAGGAACCAGCTATAAGCTGGCATGATCATAATTAAATATTATATTCCTCATATGTAATTCTACTTTCATGGGCCTGTCACACTGGAGTAGGAATAAACACTCTTCACAGTATGGGGTTTTTTTAAATCCTATAATCTTTACATAGGAAAATATCTTCAAGTGAAAGTGTTATAACTTCCAAGAAAGAACCTTTTAAAAAAGGTAGCTATTGCAAGAGCAGATCAGAAATTATTTTCCGCAAAACAGAACAATTAGGGGAGTCACCAAATTGAGCCCTCTGCTTGAGTAATCAGTTCTGTCTGTATTCTCTGGCTAACGTCTATTCACAGAATGTAATGCCACATGTCTTTGGAACACAGGTCCATTTGCTCCAGTTTTTTGATTGTTTCATGGTCAAGAGTAACAGAAAATAGGTTCACTATAATTAACTGTTCTTCAGAAAGGAGAAAACATTGAGTATATTAGACATAAAAGCATTTAAACTGTTAGTTTCTCAATGACAACACTCATCCTGTTTCCTGAAGCAATTCAGTCTTCATAAGAGACTGAAGGGAAAATCTAGACCTTTATATAGTGGCGCTGCTCAAACACAGCAAGCACGAAAGATGCAACCAGAAATGTAAGATGTATGCAAGCAACTCTGCAAACACAGCCTTTTTGTTCCCACATGAAGGTCATTAGAGCACACACTGAAATCTACTTGCCCAGTACCAATTTTACTACTAAAATGAAACTTGATAAGAGACATGAAATGAATAGCATAGGCAGAAGAGGAAAGAAACACCACAATCTCTATCTCAAAGTATGTCGCAGGTGGCCAAATTCAGGAATTTCTGTTCTGTGTGGCCATTTAGTTCTTCAACATTTCCTTTTGACAGAAATTGAAATAAAATATCAAAACCTTCCATGAGGCAAAATGTCTAGAAAACTTCACTTCAGAAATATTGGATATTATCTGGATTTTCATTTCAATAAATCAAAAAGACTCTTTTCACTAAAACATTCCATGATAAATCGTACTATAAAAGTCAACATGATAAAGGCAGAACAAAGCACTTCAGCTTTATCACAACACTCTATTCAGCAACTATGAGAATTGACAGTTCCTGCACCAGCATGACTTAATCTGATCTTTGCTTTTCAAAGAGAAAAGTTTTCAGAGGTCTTTAATACAATAATACAGTTATATATCAAGATTCTCAAACATTCTTAGAAATTTCAAGGACTGATAAGACCTTTAAAAGTATTTTTAGAAGTGTGTATTATTGTCCACAGAAGAATAATTTGTCTCCCTCTGTTTGTGGTTAGTTTTCCTTGATGCTCATAATTTTTCTTTTTTTCTTAAAAAAACATTGCATGACAGCAGCTGCTTTCCTCCAGTCCCACAGAGCCCCACAGCACAGCTGGCAGACACCACAGTTCATGCAGCAGTTTCTGAGCTCCACTTTGAGATCCTGTATGTCTTCTGGGAGCTTTTACTGACACTGTCAAGGAACTCCTGGGAACCCTTTGAGGAACACCAGGGTGCCTGCTGCTGCCGGGAAAGGTCAGCTGTGGGAGGCTGTGGCCACTCGGAAACTCTCACAGTGGGAGGCCAGAAGCCTGCACAGCATCAGGATGATGAGGGAAAGAGTGGCTGGATCCTCTCTGAGACCTGCAGTCTCATGAGGTTCAACCCCAGCTATACTGAGCGAGGGGCCAGCAGCACCTCTGCTTATCAGGCTGGGAAATGGAGACTCTCACAATGGGAGCTGGTGAGTTGGCCAACCAGCTCCTGCCAACCAGGGGCCAACTAGCTGGAAAGCAGCTTTACAGAGAAGGCCCTGGAGGTCCTGGTGGAGAACAAGTTGACCATGAGCCAGCAACGGGCCCTTGCAGCAAAGAAGGTCATTGGCCTCCTGGGTTGCATCAGGCAGAGCATTGCCAGCACATCAATGGAGGTGATCCTTCCCCTCTGCTCAGCACTGCTGAGACACATCTGGAGTGCTGGGTCCAGTGCTGGGCTCCCCAGTACAAGAGAGACATGGACATACTAGAGTGAGTCTAGTGAAGGTCTTGAAGCATCTGCCATAAAGGAGAGGCTGAGAGAGTTGGGACTGTTCAGCCTGGAGAGGCAAAGGCTCAGGAGGATCTTAGCAGTGGATATAAATACCTGGTGGTGGTAGTAAAGAAAAACCCAGGATCTTTCCAGTAGTGCCCAGTGGCAGGACAAGAGGTAATGGGCACAAATGTAAATACAGGAAATTCCATTGAAACATAAGAAAAAATATTTTTACTGTGAGGGTGGTCAGATACTGAAACAGATTGCCCAGAGAGTCCCTGAAGACTCCCTTCTTGGAGATATTCAAAACCCAACTGGACATGACCCTGGGCAACCTTCTTTAGCTGACCCTGCTCTGAGCAGGGTGGTTGAAATAGGCAATCTCCTGAGGTGCCTTTCAACTTCAGCCATTCTGTGTATCTGATAAAACTACTTTCAGGCTATAATCATGCCTTTGTCATTGCAATATTATTGCTTTGTGAGAAAGAAACCACATACAGTGTCAAATCCTTTTCCAGTGGACTTCTTTTACTTAGCTTTCTATCACTCATCTCCATATGAGTGCTATCTCATTCTCTTTGTTATCTCCACCCTATTCACTGGCAGACAAAATATGTTTGATTTTTCTGAATTGTTGAATCTTAAATGACATGAAAATAGAATCCAATTTGAATAAAGCAGAAAAAACATCATAGTTTCATAAGAAGATCTAAAGTGATTTGAGTAAATTCTAAGATCACTACATATTTCATTCCTTTCATGAAACTCATCTGATATCAACCCGTTTGGCCTGATTTTTGTTTGGTTGATATTTTCATGGTTTTAAGAGAAGAGAAAATGTCTTGACTAATATTTCCTTAATTTCTATAGTTTTTCTCTCTTTTTTAAAATTTCTTGTACATTACATACATTTATGTATGTATGTCATGTTAAAAAATCCTACATGTTAAAGGTGGGATTAATACAATATCTGTATTTTTATTTAAGAGATTATTGGACATCCTGCTCCATGCTGGAGGTGAAGACATAACACCAAACAGTGACTCGGCTGTCACAGCAGAATGAAAATCTATGACAAGGTAAGAAACAACAGAAGAGAAAAAGACTCTCCCCTGTCAGCAGGAAGGATGAAGTAGAGGGCTTGTGTGACACTCATTCCTCCCCAGCAGTATGCTCACACTGCAAATCACAGCTCATGCTTTGATCTTTCAATTTAGACCACTGCCACTTTTCTGAATACACACTATAAATTTAATTTTAGGCACATAAGGTGCGTTTCCTCCAGAACATGGGAATGGCTGTACTGGGTCTAACAAAAGGCCCATCTAGGCAAGGATCCTCATTCTGTTTGCTAGTTATCTTCCGCTGTTAGAAAAGGCACAGGATATTCATATATGATACTTCACTCTCATACTCTCCTGATTCAGTTCTCATCTAAATTTAGACATACACAACAAAGATGTCTACATCTGAGGAAATCACTTTGGGAACCCCATCATATGGAACAAGGTGGAACTTGACTGAACTACTTTAAGCATCACTATCAGGATGAGATGAATCATGCTCTAAAAGTAGTTACTTCTCCTTTAACTATAGACGTAATCAAGAAATATTAGCTCTGACATAGGTGTCTTTGTACGAGACAGATGAAGTTATCCAAGATTAATCTCATTCAAAATACCTGTAGTCAAACCTGGATTTGGGGTTTTAAAGTCAAGAGGTATGGGCTAGGGTTCAAGCCTGTGCTGTGACCCACACCTGGTGTAGCTGTACCCCAAGGGAGCAGAAATCTTGCTGTGCTGAGATGTGTTCAGCAAAGTGGGAATAGCAACAGCAAAGCAGTGACAAGAAACAGCAATAGTGGTCAGAAGCAGTAAAAGGAGCAGCAAGAGGATAGCAGGCAAAACAAGTAGTAGTTTTTTGACTGAGACAGTGAGCTGACTGGGAGGTCAGCAATGAGCACCCAGTGCAACATAAGCAGGGAAGAAGGGTTGTGGCTTTAACCACATCAGTAAATCTCAGTTGGAGGAATATTCATTTGAGGACTGTTACCACCATTTTTTCAAGAATGCCAGTCCTCCCCCCTTTTAACTCTATCTGTTGTTTTTCCAAGATGATATTATAACTCTGCTTTCCTTCCCTCAGATAAAGGGGGACCTTTATCTTCCTTAAAGTCTTTACAAACATTATCTGTGTGTGAGTGCTGTTCTCTCTGAAGCACCCAGAAGGTGTAGTTTAGTGTCTGGAATGGAGCACGAGCCACAGTTGTTTTATCTTTTTTTAGTGGAAATTCTTAGAAATTGAACCTAGCCCTTTTTTACTATTTAAACACATGCAACAGGAGGGTTAGGTCAGACTGAGATTGACTAGTGCTTCCAGCAAGGAAATTGTACAAAAGAGCAGCTTCACTCTGTACAGTATCTTTCATCCAAAACAAAGCAGAAATACCTTCAAAAGCAAGAGAGAATGATAGAATGATTTCTCTTAATGAAACCCAACAAAATGGTAACAAAAAGCAAAAGTAAACAAGGACAAAGCTAAGGCAAGAATTCTAAGAATCAAAACAAATTAAGAACAGGAAGGAACAAGAAATCCTTGTAGGTTAGTTCAAAGCAATCAAAAAGCAAAAAATGCATCTAGACAGTCATAGCACCAATATTTCACTTTAATTTACTTAGAAAAATGAGACCACAGCCTCCAGACTTTTTTCTCTGATAGTATTTGAAATCCAAGCTGCCTTATGGCAAAACAGACTGCGTAAAAGAAAACTACTACAGATAAAACACAACTTGGTTATCTCAAGAATATATAGTGTTGCCAACCTCCTGCAACACCATAAAGGCGGTTCTTATTTAAGCTTGATGAGCATAAACTTAGTGTCTGAATGAGAACATTTAGAACAAAATGTAACTTCAAAACCATTCTCATGAGTAAGGACCCGTACCATCATTGTTCAATATTTGGGACTGGAAATACTGGTAATCACAAGACACACAATGGCTGTAGATCAGACTTCCTTCTGAGAAATGAGGCTCTTCTAAACACTCTTCCCACTGTTCTGCTTTCCAGGCTTAGACCTTTCTCTCTGCTGGTCTTAAGGAAAAAAATTTTTCCATGTTAGAATCCCAAACTCTTTTTTGTAGATGCTTTGTTATTTGCCAAAAAGATAACTGCATTTTTCCTTCCAGCAGTTCTCATCCCACGACCATCCCTTCTGCTGTCAAACTAGCTTACTCTACAATGACTCTTGAGGTTATGTTTCACTCAAGAAGGAAAAAACATTGTGAGACTTGTTTCTCAGCTTTCATTCTTCTGAAACTGATTACTACCATGTCTCTGCTGATTTCCCTGCACAGTAAACCATCAGTGGTCGGTCATGCCATCAAAAGATCTCCTAGGGTTTAGCTTTGATACTGCTTCTACTAAGCCTAGATGTAAAGGTTTGGGGGTTTAATGATGCATAATCAGTCTCTTGATCTTGTTTGCCATTCAGAATGAAATTCCCTGTGCAGAATCGCACTGGAATGCAAAGTGCTAGCAGAGTGCGGCCTACCACAGTACTTGAGTAATGAATCTCAGGTGGAAAAAAAAGCATTTGTACATATTTTTGTGCTGTAAGTATACAAGAGTCTTAATTTTGGAAAATGAAATCTTGCACATAGGCTCTATTACCATTTTTAGTATCAAAACAACTTCAAAGACCATCAAGTTCATCTGCAATGATAATATTTATTGTGGGTTTTCAAGAGAGGTCATGAACAAGTGCTCTGAACTTTAAAAGCAATCATGACAAATCATTTAAAGCAGAGATGCCAAGTGTTTTGACATCCAGGCCACATGGTGTTTACAAATAGAGACTGTGAGCCAGTGGAGTTGCTCCCTTGGGTTATATGGTCTTTGTTTCCACGACCTACTGTGATCCTCTTGTTCAAGTGTACTATACATTTCCTTTCTATGTGAAACACTACTATTTCCAGTTCATAGCGTGATTTAAAAGGTCATTATCAAAGCGTGTTCTAAAATTCACAGGCTTAGTCAGATTCTCTTGAAATTTTCTGTGACCTATGGCATAAGGTTAATGATCCTGAAATTGAGTCATTTGAACAAATTGCTTCCAAAGTACATACTCTCCACCTGCTCCCAAAGCAGGCCAATATAAGTTCAACAAGTTCTCCTGGCTTTTTCCATGGAGCTTGAAAAATGGCCCAGATCAACAGTGCTCCATATTTTTCTAGGGAATAAAATGTACGATAACTGTTAACCAGAATCTAACATTTTCTTAACAATGGCCACACTTGTATTTGGAAGAACTGTACCACACAGGCCTAATACTTGTCTAGTTTCAGACCCAGAGTTTCCTCCAGAGGAACACTTGCACATTTCACAGTCTCTTCACCTCCCGCGGGCACTTTTAACCCATGCACTTAAGAGGCCATGGAACAGAGCACTCTGCCCTAAAGCCACCTAAATATCATTTTAGCATATTCAACAAAAGTCAGTGCTGAAATAAAGCAAATCTCCTCCCCAGGCTGTACACAGATTTCTACCCTTTCACCCCAAATATAGCCGGAAGGGCAGGGAGCACTGGTAAGACACCTCATCTTGAAGGACTCTCACCACCAGTTACCTCCTACGTAAAGCCTGGGGCACACGGAAGATTTCTCCAGTTTCATAAACTGCTGTTCATCAGTTGAGCTACAGTCATGAATCATGTTTATATTCTTAGTTTTGGGAAAAACAAGATAATACATATTGATGAAGCAGATTGTAGCTATTCCACATTATCTCACATTTGCAAGGAGGTAAGAGCACGCATGCAGTCAGATATTGCTACTCCGTGAGGCACAATGACGTGTTAAATCACAAAACCCATGAGTCACAGCTAAGGCAATCTTCTCCAAGCTACCATTCCCTATTTTCTACAGCCACCTGGGAAAATTCAATGCAACCACACTACATACAGATTATTCCCAATGACTCCAGTGGCTCCGTAACTCAAGAGCTTTGGCAAGTATCTGAACTCTCTACTATGCAAACCACAAAGCTGATTACTAAAGGTTTCTGGTTTGCCTTGTGTCTACATTCAGCCAGTTTTCCAAATAATTTATGAATATTTAGTACTCAAGAAATCAACTAAGAGGTTTCTGAAAGAGGAAATCTCTAGCTATCAACATTACAAGGATCAGTGGTCCAGTTCTCCCCAAAATTTAGTTTTTCCATGTGTCTTTTCACTCCTGTTTTTACCCCAGTTATTTTATGTGGAAAACATTACATGGTTATTGTGTGATCAAATGAAAGGTAGCTCTTCATCTAAGATGTAACAAACGAAGCAACAGCACTGAGTTTAATTATGGGGCATGTGGTAAGGCCTGTCAACACTGCCTAAATATCCAAGCCTAAATCCCAGTCACACTGAAACACCTCCCAAAAATCTTAGGAAATTCAGAAGGCCAAGATTATACCTTCTGAGTTACTATGTCTCCCTCTATTTGCTATTTATAGAGCATCTAAGATGGATAACCAAGAGAGTATATTGCTTAATGGGAAGCCATCACTTACCAAATTACATACAAATCATTAAAACCAAAAAGGTAACACTAAGGAGTATCCAGAAAGATATCTGGTTTATATTTCACCGGCTCTTGTTCTGTAAAGACAAGACTTGTATTGGACAGAAGCCCTTCTTTGACCTTTTCCCAAACTAGCGATGTTTTCACAGAGAAGCAATAGCAGTTATTTTCTGTTACATGAGAATCCATTATATCATACCATAGACTATTATTCTTCCTAAGTGAAGCTGGAATGAAATCAGAGGAAAGAAATCTCATCCACTTAAAGGGGACTTGACAGAGTAAAATCCTGCGTTTGATAAAAATAAACATGTATTGAGTGGTAGGAACACGATGTCTGTCTTTGACTTCACATTTAGCTGCAGATTGTGAGCAGTGAAGATCTGATGATTCAGCCAGAACTGACATACAAAATGGGTCAGAGAGAAAAGACCAAGGATGTTTTGTTCAGAGGTATGGGTATAGTATTAATTTTTGCTGGGCTACGTCCTAGTCACGGGAGTTTTCCTGTTGACCACAGGGCCCTCAGGAGATAACCTGTCAGTATCAGTATGGTTGACTTCAATCTCTACACTCTTCTCACAAATTTCCCTTTGAGAGATGTTCAAAACGAGCATTGTGGTTTCTATCTAACACACAGATTCTAAGAACTACAAGAATTCTGTATGCATTTTTTTACCTAAGGAACAGTTAAATGTTTCCACATGCACAAACAGTGTTTTTAATACAAGTGCACAAGTTTTATTCAACAGCTATGTAGAATGATTGCTCCACAACTTTATATTGGGTGCTTCAGAACTGGCAACTGGGCCCAAGGCAGGTCAAATCATACTAAATGAAAGAGGCAAAGACTGACTGGAAAACCTCCTCAAAAGATCAAAAGTTATCACTTGATTCTGACTTTTAAAAAAACACATACCACAGACTTGGCCATTGCTCCTAGTCTCTTTTAATAGAAGACAGGGCAATTCTGACTGGTTATCCTTTTGGTCCTCCAACAGCATTGCCTCTGCACAAAGAAGACATCAATACGGTAATTCACAGTGGTCACTCGAGTCTTTAGATAATGTAAGTCAGTCATGCACGTTCGTACTTCAGAAGAGTAGAATCAACAAAATAAAAACATAGAATGTGAAATGAGATTCTGGAAAATAAGTGGATTTGTGCTTCAAACTGACTCATCAAATGAATGGTATTCTAAAAGTGGAATGTATATACCAGAATTGATTAGGAAATTTTCAAAGACCGCTTTTTGTCAAAAAATACCTCTTCATTTTAGCCATGAATTTAATGGAAAAACTGATGGAAGTAAAATTATGTTGTGCTTCTGTCGCCTAATCATTTCATAATTGTCACAGTGACCCGTTTTCCGTATAAAGAATTCTGCTTTTAAGTCAAGTCATTTTCATTACAAAATTTAGTATATTCTAAGATATAAAAGTTAAAGTTTTAGAAGAAGTGTTAAATTCAAAGCAAAAGTTTCTACTGTCCAAAACAGACTACATTTTTAAATCTAACTCATGAAAACATTGAGAATTTTAAGGATAATTTCAGACAAGATTCAATTTTTTCAAAATTTGCTCTGAGGTAAGAAAGTAATTTCCTCCCCACTCTTAATCTGTAACCTGATTCACATTATTCGTGCTGCATTTCTACAATTACTCTGTTAACTGCAGGACCTTGATTTTCTTTTCATGCTACTTTTTGTAACAGATGATTTGAAAGTGTGCACTTAATGGAGCTGGTTTGTTTTCATTTACATTTCTGTAAAGGTAACCATCAGTTTCTGGGGAGATATTTAATTCGCTACTGCAAACAAGGTCAAAATCAGACTCCCTTCCCAGTCATGTTGTAACAAGTTACATCAAAGTGGTTTTATCAAACATTTTCTAAATCACAGTAACTAATTTGAAGCTGCTTTAACAATGTTATGGTATTTGATATTAGAGCAGCTGGCTGTAGTCCGCACCAGGGTAGTGAAAAACTCGGCCTTTTTGGTCTGCTAAGGTTCTTATTAAGAAGCATCTTGTCTTATTTTACATTGTCTGAAGTTTCACATTTGGATTTAAGTTCAAGCTAATTTAACTTAAGGGTTTTCCAATGTTAGACTGGTCAGCAGTGAATGAGTTGAAACTGGTTGAAAACAATGTTGGTCCAATCCTTAAAGCAAGTCTCTTTAAGCTTTGTATAAATCACGTTGGAATAATCCAGATATTTTTGTTTAGACAAACTTTAGTTCTGCCTCTGCACATGAACAGTAAAAAGCATTGGATTCAGCTGTCATGCCACTGCTACTTTTTTTTTTTCCAAATAGTGAAATTACTGATTAAACTGATATGAAAAACTCATCTCTGGCTTTTGAGTTTTGTTATAAAACCTATTTGGAGAGGGAGTTTTGCTCTCCTTCAGACAAAAAGAGGAGAAAAAGATGTTCTACCCACTTTCCAGCAAGAGAAAGATAATATAGTTGTAATATAGTTTTTGGGATTGGCCCCAAACTGGTAGATATATTTTCACTTTCTATAGTGGAGATTCCAAAAGATAACTAGAAAATTTAGAGGGATGCCCTCCAAGTTCAATGTAATACAGAGATGGGTCATGGGAAACAAAAGCTATATTCCTATCTAATGAGTCACCCAGCTCTTCAAACTGTATTTTTAGGCTTTTATCAACATGAAGGTGTCCCTAAGTACATTTTCAGGCAATGATGTTGCAATGTTAAAGTAACAAATTAGTACTAAGGGTATAGAATGAATTTGTGTAATAATTGAATGTGTGGCATTACTAATTTTAATATGTTTAATATTGTCCGGTATCTCTACTGCATGATTCAGCAGAGACAAATGAAATACGCGATGCAGGCACAGGAAAGTGAGTGGTCTGTCCATGGAGCTTTAACAGAAAAGTACACGCAAGAAATCTGACTTTCAAATGCAAAAAGGAAAACTTTCAACTCCCACCTTAAAAACTTTCTGAAAGACAAGCATATTTTCTAACTCCCTAGCTGCTGAAGAAAAAGGGCATCAGCAAAGGCCTATCACCCAGTTTTTGTTTTGCTTTCTTTTATGAAAACTGACCCTTCTCTAGTTTTTAAAAGAAAAAGATGTGGGCACTTATTTCCGGAGAAGGTCTTGGCCTGCAGTTCTCAGGCAGACAGAGGCTCTTGGGCTGAGCACCACGGGCTGCTCGCTCCTGCGCTCCCTGTCATTTCTGCTTTGAGCCCTCTCCCTGGTGGGCATGGGGACTGGGGCTGCTTCATGCACTGGATCCTATCCTAAGATTTCCCCTACATTAAAAAGCAGCGCAGTGCAATGGAAGTGGGTTGGTACCGAGGGTCCAACGTGCACAATAGATGCACACTGGGAGGCTTAACTTCAGACTAGAGCTAGTCTGTCCCTGAGAATTTAACACCCCTTAGCAAGCAGAGTGCATTGGATGAGATCTTGGAGCATATCTCCCAGTTTAAGTTTCTCCAGAACAAATTGAATCTGTCTGCTATGAGACCAAACCACAATAGAAACTGAAGAACAGTAAGTGCACTAAGATTGGGATTCACTTCTGAAGTGCACTCCTGACCTAAATTAAGATGCTGGCATAGATGCACTGGAAGGTGCCTCACCCTCCTGCACTGGAGAGAGACTTGGTGCGGAGTATAACATTACTAATTCCAAGACAGAGTCCAGCAGCATGAAATTAGTTGTATGCGGGGATCAGAAGTCTGATAACAATCAGCTCACAGAATTTTACCAAAAAAAAGTTGCTTTTGGCCCTAAGATAGATTTGCACTAGTCAGAATGAGCCAGTGTATTTTATTACACTGCCACACCAGCCAGTCACAGTGATCGCTTGACCCTACAAGCTGCGAACCATGGTTATACTCTATAGACCAGACACAGTCCATTTGGCAGAAACAAGATGATATCAACAAAAATAATTCAGCTCAGTAGTTATCAAAAGCTTTTACTGTTCAACATCACCATGCAGCTAGTGAGTGTTTGAAACAGTTTGCTGACTGTGTCCTACTTTTTTCTCTTTCCTGTGTTACCTCTACTTTGGAAGCCAGTTTCCAAGCAGTGTTCACCAGTATAGGCTATCACTTGCTATTACCATTTAGAAATTAAATCCTTCTCTGACAACTCAGCCTGCTGGAAAAAGCCAGCTTTTGCTTTCCTACGGCACCATCAAATGAACTAAATTAACTTCCAGAAAGGACATGGGGCTCACTCTCCTGCATATTTCAGCTGCTGGCTGTCAACTGGGACTTGCAAGTGCTCGATTAAAAGATGTCAGATAATTTTGGCTTCTCAGGAACCTTAAAATAAAAATCTTTTTAAAAAGCTATACAGTGCCTCCTCTCTAAACAGAAACATAGAGAGCTGAATACTCCAGCTACAACATTGGAGAATAGAGGGTGAAGAAGGAGGACAGAAGTTTATTTGCCCTGCAAAAGAAGCCTGTGGCAGATACTTTGGAACTAACACAGCACTGCCAGGAGGACTGATCAGCAAAGATCCAGCTACAGGTTTACTGTGCTCAGAGGGCACTTACTATTAATAGTGGCTCTTGGCATATGTGTTTAGCTCAATTGCAATATTAGGCTAATGCTGCATGACTGTGGCTGTACTACAGCCAGTCTGTACCAGCTCATACTAAGCCAGCTTGGGTGCCTCCACAGCCTGCTCTTCCATCCTGCTGGCACCAGGGTGAGCCTGAACCAAGCTCTGACTGCTCTCACTGATGGAGATATATCCCAGCCATTGCCAGCCCAAGAGGCGCAGAGCTGGCTCAGCCCCTGATGAGGTTCACACTCAGCGTGACTGCAATGATTGCAAGTGGTCCTCTGCTGAGCTACAGCCCACTTGAGATGTGTCTCACATGCACTCATCAGTCAGCAAAAGATGCGCAATCATGCACCTCTCCTTTGAGAGGACAGAGAGAGAGAGCACTGACTCACTTTGTCGCAGTATAGCCCTATATGCTGTCACCAGCTTGACTTTGACCATGGGCCCTCTGGAATTCCTCTTGGCCTCTGATGCCAAGATCTCACATCAGCAGTGCTCACACAAAGCTGAAATTTTCCAGCTGCCCACTGGACACCCCTTTTCACTACCAAACCTAGCAATATGTGCTACATGCATACACATACAAATGCAGTCATTAAGGGCCTGCTCCCACCAAAACTACAGAAAGTTAACTTAATTTACATCAGTGGAGGCCTTACTCAGTTCCTTATCACAGAAAATAGAAGGAGTGAACACAAAAGAGATACAATGCACTTGCTAATGTACCCAGTACTGGCAGTAATACTAAAGCACAACCCATACGATACCATTTACAGCTAGACAATCACTACATGCTGCGGACCCCAAAACTCAATATTACAGCCCTCATTAGCAATGAGATTTCGTGCACACCCCCTACAAGTCCCATTTGACGCACTGACAGTAAATATCGAGCCAATATGCTTGTGCATGTATCCATTAATGCAGTTAAAATGCTTTGGAATGAATGCCTGATAACAGGTTTAGTACTTTAAATTAGCTTAGAGGAAACACCAGCTGGTAAAGCCAAGGCATTATTTCAGGCTTGTTATTTTAAATAAAGTTGATAATAATTATGCTTGGGTTTTGCCAGTCTATTCAAGGCTACAGATCTGCTGCGCACCAGTCTCCGGTACTCTTGTTCGTGCAGCAGTTGATTCATCGTCTGTTGGTGTTAAAAATGGAGTTGGAGAAAAATTAAAAGACTGTATATCGGGGGGAAGCTTTTAGTCTTTGGGGCATTGAGACGCACAGCAATACTAATGCTGACCTCAGAGAGTCAGGCTGATGGCTGAAGCAGCTAAGAACAGAGCTGGCACTCAGTAACATTGAATCGCAGCTCGCAGCATTTCTCCAAGTTATCCCTGTATCAATCCACCTTCAGTTACAGATCCAATTCAATCCCCTGTAGGAATCTGCCCTCAGAAAAATCCCATCCAGATGAAGGCAGGTTGATTGTCCCAGAGGTTTCGTACTGGTGTGGAATAAAGCGGGCAGCACTTTCCCGGCTCCAGCTGTGACACTGATGGCTTGGTTGTGTCCAGGTCCCTGTCGTCCCCTCCCTGATGAAGGTGACTGTCCCTACAGCTTCCCTCAATAAGTGGGTCATGCGGATGCTCCCTAGTCTATTTAGTCAGAATAATCCAGACCCTTTGTTACACTGTTTAAAAGAGTTTTGCTTGAAGCAGAGTGCAGGGCACAGAAATGAACAACTCTTCAGGAAAAGCTGGAGGGGCAGTAACCTTCAGCAGAAGGACAGACACGCTGTCAACCCATGAAGCTGTCTGCTGAATGAACATCTCACAATGGCCCTGTATTCTCCTCCTGTAGGTGTTGCTGTTCCAATAGAAAACGCTTTTACTTAGAGGTATATCATTTCCAGGCGCGAGAAGATCACTACTTTAGATTTGCTTGTATAATTCAAGTGAGACAAATAACTGAAGTGCAGACAAGCTCTCAACAACCACTGCCCCTTCTTCTTCAAATAATGAGTAAACATCAGAGGTATGTGCTCTCCAGCTTCCGAAGGCTATGGCATCAATGGACGGAGACACGTCAAAATGGAGTATCTGTAATGGAATAGCTCTTTAAGGTACACATGCCTGTTTTATATTTTTTTTAGTACTTGGCAGACACAAATTACTTCCTCCGTGTATGAATTTCTTAATTTTCATTGCCAATTATTTACAACAAAATGTTGGATATGAAATATGAGAGTATAGAAAATCAGAGGCTAAATTAAATTATATGTCTCTGCATATTTCTGCTTTTCATCTTCTGCATTTTTCCTGCTTTATGTTCACCATTTGATTCTCAGGATACTAAGGCAGCTTTTAGTGTAGCATGTTTTGAAAGAGTTGTAAAATATGGAGCAAGTAATTTCCAACTGAGGTGAGTTAATAACAGTAATAAACAACCTACATATTTCTCAGCTGAAGATCTCAAAGCACTCAGATTAACACATAAAGCATCACAGACCTTTAGAAAAAAAAGGTCTGTGCTTCCTTTATAGCTAGGAAAACTGAAGTGTGAAAAGGTGGTAGGATTAAAGAAACTAGGAAAGTTCTGATTCCCGTCAACTTTTACAGCTTTCAAAGGCAAGACTCCGTATGGAGGTATGCTTGAGAGGTACAAGCCAAAGGTGAGACAATTATTTAACCAAAAATATCATCAGGAATTTCATCATTTCTATCATCTGGGACAACAAGTTTCTCTTTTATTCCTGCAGCATGATCCGCTCATTCTTCTTTCCACATTATCTGCTCGGAAAATATCATATGGAGACACTGCATGTCAGTTGTCCAATTCAATAGGTATCTCCGAAAGGTAGGGGATGCCTCTAAAATACTTAATATTTTGTTAGGAACAAATATGCTGAGCATTTTTTGCAGCTAATGAATTTAGTGAGAGCTTACACTCTTCAAGTTCTCTATTGGGAGGAGTGTTAAAGACTGGGAGCTTGTCTTTATGCATTACACCTCCTGTCAAGGAAGGGTTTTGTTGCAATTCCTTAGTCATAAATGTTTTAGCCTGAACTGCAGAGCAATATCAATTTTCCATCCCTGATGACCAACCACTTGGCTGAGTCCTGTTTGACCATGTACCCACTGCCTCCCTTTCTGTAATGCAGATGTTGTAGGAATTATCTGCCTCAAAGTTGTAGGTTTCAGCTCATTACATCATGGAAATAATTTGAATGGATTGAAAGCAAAGGATTCTTTGGAATTCCATCGACTTTTTTTCATATTGCTTAGCAAGGGAAAAATATTACAGGCATCACAGAAAGAAGACAGAGGCCTAGAGGAGATTTCTTTCTCACAGAGGTTTCTGAAATTTTTTTTTTCTAACTGTGAGCTCAGATCTTTTCTCTAAGATCCTCAGTGTTCTTCCTCAGGCTGACAATATACTTTTTGGTTAACAACGAAAAATACTGCTAGTCTTTACATGTTTCCTAACAAGAAGTGTTCTCTTCCCTGTCAATGTTTTGTAAATGCCTAGGTTTTACAATACTCTTCAAGGAAGGATCCTGGGGCAGATGTGTGTAATTAAACTCTACTTTCAGTTTGGAAAAGTAGAGCAAGGTAATCAGCAATAAAATGGCTATTTCAGGGTTCCAGCTGCTTGACAGTCCTGGATATAGAGGCATTCCTAAAAATGTATTCTGGGAAAAATGTCTTATAGAAGGTGCAATGAGAAGCATTAATAAGAACTAGCTAATCAAGGGATAAAGTGTGTGTGCCTGTTTGTGTGTATGCAAGCAAATACCTGTGTAGTGCAGGTACCCTACAGTAAAAAAAGAAAAATATGGTGTTGCACAAAGGATGTTGAGACAAGACCACATCCATGAATAGTTCTTAGTGGGATCTGTATCTGATGGCATGCATAGTCTCTGGCAGTGAAAGTTATTTGTTGGGGAAAAAATAAAAAACAGAGGGCAGAGAGGGTGAGGGGAGGGAAAGGAAAAGGGACAAAGAAAAGGAAAGGGAAAGGACATGAGAAGAAGGGAAAACACTGCCCCAGAGGCTCTGGGAAACCCCCCTCCAGCAGCTTGGGTGAAAGTATACAGGGCTGAGTGGAAAGCAGACTGTAGGGTTGCAGCAGAAGGCCCTCAGCAACACAAAAGGTTGAAGCACCTTAGGCACTGTGCAGCAATTGGAAATACATGGCATTTATTTTGGTTTTGACTTTACTGTTTGGTTTCAAAAGGACTTGATAGTTTGAGCATTATCATACTGTGGGCATTGGTATTGCCTTAATTTTTGAAAAATTATGTGAATAAGCATTGCCATTTTCTGGTATGATAAACTAGCTATATCAGTAAGATAAAAGAATATAAGGTTTAAAAATAAAAATCTAGCCATAGGAATCTATCCATTAATTATTAAAGGGAAAGCAAACTGCTGCCCCAAAGACTATTTACAATATTTTAAGATTTAATCACAAGCACCTCATAAGTTGCCAAAATATTCTTGGCTTGATTCTTACAGATGAACAAATAGTGACTGCTGAAATGGAATATTAGGCTTCTTGTGGATGTGAAGAAAAAGGCTGGACTGATACTCTCCATCCCTCCTGCTGCAGCTGGATGACTGTGCAGTAGTGACTACCAGATTCGCAGGAACTGGGAATGTCCACCTTGGTCTGTAATGCAGCTAGAAAGCAAAAGATCTGGTTTCTGGTGCCTGCATCCAGTTCCTTTACAGTTAAGCACTATGTAGATAAAATGTTTGATACGGTTCAGTGTCGTGGTTTAACCCCAGCTAGCAACTAAGCACCACACAGCCGCTCGCTCACTCCCCCCCGGTGGGATGGGGGAGAGAATCAGAAGGGCAAAAGGGTTGAGATAAGAACAGTTTAATAATTGAAGTAAAATAAAAGAGAACAGTTAAATAGGTAAAGCAAAAGCTGTGCACGCAAACAAGGCAAAACAAGGAATTAATTAGCTACTTCCCATCGGCAGGCGGGTGTTCGGCCATCCCCAGGAAAGCAGGGCTCCATCACGCGTAACGGTTACTTGGGAAGACAAACGCCATCAGGCCAGATGTCCTCCCCTTCCTTCTTCTTCCCCCAGCTTATATACTGAGCATGACATCATATGGTATGGAATAACTCTTTGGCCAGTCTGGGTCAGCGCCCCTGGCTGTGCTCCCTCCCAGCCCCCCGTGCACCGGCCAGAGCACTGGAAGCTGAAAAGTCCTTGACCGGTGTAAGCGCTACTTAGCGACTATTTAGCAATACTTAGCATCGACATTGTTCTCATCCTAAACCCAAAACACAGCCCCCATACCGGCTACCAAGAAGAAAATTATCCCAGCTGAAACCAGGACATTCAGGTAAAGAGGACTGAGCTCAGCATTCACATGCATAGTTGAATACCATAATCACTTGCTACAGAGGAATACAAGTGCCATGGCCAACTTCAGCAAAGAGGAGGGAAAGTATTTGCTCATAGCTTAGCCTGTAGCATTTTGGTTGAGATTATTACGTTATGCATGGCAGAAGGATGATCTTACATTCAGGGCTCTGAACTCAGATCTGGATGAGTGCTCTCAGTGCTATAAAAGACAGACACCACCACTGTCAAAAGTGTCCTTTGTAAGGAGCAGCCCTAGTGGAACAAGTCATTCAGCGGTCTTACCTATTCATAGAGACCTACCTCAGGGCAGGTGAATTCTGCCTCTATGCATCTGCAGCTATACACGATCAGAGCTAAGAAGTTTATGTTTTTACTGGCTACCAGGGACTAGACTGGAAAAACTGTTCTTCTTCACTGGCTCAAGGTAAATGCTAGCTCAGGTGTCTAGTTCAGATGTAGGAGTCAAAAAACTGATATGTAAAGAGGTGAGACAAATTGCAGTAGTAATGTTGGACTTAAGTAACTCAATTACTACATTAAATGGCCAAGTTCTCTGTTGAATTAAGTCCTTGGAAGAGAAATCTAGCTGCATCTTGTGCTGGTTTGCAACATGGAAATTAATGAGTCTAGACTGGCTGAGAACTAGTCTTACCATTAATATTCTCTATGCTAATTCTCAATTTTAATGAAATCAGACCTATTGCTGTTGCTGACCAAATCATCTTTAGTTGCAGTACCACAGACTTTGCAAAACCATGCAAGTAGAAATGTTGTCATAAAATACAGGCAAATACCATTAGCACCTTCTGCAAAAGCAGACAAAAATCAAGGAAAGTGAGATGCAATCATGATAGTATGTGTGCCTACGTGGGAAGGAACATTTAGGTTTCTGTGGTTTTAAAATATTACAAGAGAGTTCTGAGCTGTGATTGCAGTCCACCAAAAGCAAGGTAAGATCCAAGACAAGTGAGAATAAAATTCAAGCAGATCAACATAAAATCATCTCTTCTGGAAATGGAAAAATTACTTCACTGAAAGGGTAGTCAGGCACTGGAACAGGCTGTCCAGGGTAGTGGTTGAGTCCCCATACCGAAGGTATTTAAGAGACATGCAGATGTGGTGCTTAGGGACATGGTTTAGTGGTGGACTTGGCAGTGCTAGGTTAACAGTTGGACTTGATGATCTTAAAGGTCTTTTCCAACCTTAACGATTCTATGATTCTATGATTTTTAACAGTAAGATGTTCCTAACTGCTTTTCAGCTTGTGATCTCAGAATGGATAGGTAAAATGGATACTTTTTTGATTTCCAAAATATAGCAAAGAAAAACTGAAGTTCACTTTTGTAACATAGGCCCGCTTCAATGAACACATGGCATGGAGCAATAATGGCAGAAGTAGTTTGGTTAATGCTTCACAAAGTACGTGGCAGCTCATCACACTTGTCTAACCTTAAAGGGTTTAAGATCATAGTAGGGAATTTCTAGCACTTCCAACAAAAAGTACACAGATAACAGTATCTGCCAAAATGTGTCTTCATTGTTTGCCTGTTGTTGCAACTGAATATATCTACAAATTAGGGATTGCTGTGATGGGAGTGTTCAAAAGACTGATAAATCAAACTTCGAAAGAGTAACTGGACTGACATTGATTAAAATACACATTGCTATACAGTATCATGAAGCTAAAGCCACATAGTCGGTGCTAGTGGCTATGGTCCTTGATGGTCATAGCTACCCAGGTGGAGGTAATCAAGCCTAAGACCTCTTTGACAAGGGAAGCTGGACCTGAAACAGGTCTTGTCTTTCTCCCTTCCCATTGCCCTCAAATCTGAGATCTCCTTTCATATGAGTTTTCAGTCTCTGGACGATTCTGAGCCCTTTACCTCTGGTCATGAACTACAGGCTGGGTGATGCTAAAGTGGGATTATTTTCCAAATTGGTAACAAGCCCAGATTGGGGCTTGTGTAGTTAGCATAAGGCGCAGTTAGCATAAGACACAGCATAAGGCATGTGTCCTGCTACTAGCAACAACAATATTTTTTGTACTGGGACACTGTGTACAAAAATGGTTTTACATTGGTTACCAGCTATGCTACATTAGTGTGTTTGTGTCTGAGTTCAAAGCAAGCTAATACTAATTAAATCCTTCTTAGCCTGTTTCTACTTTATGGGTATGAAAGGTCTGTGCTTGGACTTCACTGTTGAGGTTGAACCACGGACAGCCAGCAAGTCCAATCCTGCTGCTTTCTGTGGTCTCCATGGGAGCAAGTGGGTGGATCTGCAGAGAAATGGACCATTATTAGTTCAGAATTAAACCCTTATGCCCATTAGCTGGAGAAGAAAGGGCGATGTTTGTAGGGCATATCACAGAATCATAGAATGTCCTGAGTTAGAAGGGACCCACAAGGATTATCAAGTCCAACTCCTGTCCCTGCACAGGACAACCCCAAAAATCACAGCATATGTCTGAGGGCATTGTCCAAATGCTTCTTAAATGTTGTCAGGCTTGGTGCCGTGACTACCTCCTGGGGGAGCCTGTTCCAGTGCTCCACCACCCTCTGGGTGAAGAACCTTCTCCTAATGCCCAACCTAAACTGCCCCTGGCATATCTTCCTGCTGTTCCCTCGGGTTCTATCATTGGTCATCAGGGAGAAGAGATCAGAGCTTGCCCATCCTCTTGTGAGGAAGCTGTAGACTGCGATGAGGTCTCCACTCAGTCTCCTCTTCTCCAGGCTGAACAGACCAAGTGACTTCAGCCGCTCCTCATATGGCTTCCCCTCTAAACCCTTCACCATCTTCGTGGCTCTCCTCTGGACACTCTCTCGTAGCTTTGTATCCTTTTTGTACTGTGGTGCCCAAAACTGCACACAGCACTCAAGATGAGGCCGCACCAGTGCAGAGTAGAGTGGGACCATCATCTCCCTCAACCAGCTAGCAATACAGTGCTTGATGCACCCCAGGACACAGTTGGGCCTCTTGGCTGTCAGGCTTTTTTGTTTGTTTGGTTTGGTTTTTTATGTTTCACTTTAAAAAATACAAGCTCCCAGCAGTCTTGCTGACATTATCCCAGCTACTAAGCAAACGGGCTTTGGGGCAGCAGCTGACTCCATCGAACCTCCACTCCAGGAATTGCATTAGAAACAGGAAGGGCCACGTTAGACAGCATGTGAAACAGCCACTGGTTGTGCTGATCCAATTTTCTTTTTTGTGCAAATCCAAACTGTTTTCAAACATACTTACCTCTTCTTATTACCAAATAACAACAATTCACTTTGGAGCACAAGAATTTCCTTGAAAAGAAACAATTCAAGCAATTTTATAGTCTTCCCAGCTCTTTAAATCCCTGGTTAATGACAACACT
This sequence comes from Theristicus caerulescens, assembly GCA_020745775.1. Taxonomy (NCBI): domain Eukaryota; kingdom Metazoa; phylum Chordata; class Aves; order Pelecaniformes; family Threskiornithidae; genus Theristicus; species Theristicus caerulescens. Next base: position 117,845,164 of record CM036559.1, on the reverse strand, counting down.
TGTTGCTATTGTGCTTACTCATTTGTTTGCTAGTTCAAGGATTGTGCAACCATTAGAGTAAAACTTTTTCCATGTGGAATTAATCCCTGTTCCAGGGAAACAGCACTGATTCATTTCTCACTGACTGAAGATGAAGTGACAAGTTTTCTTCTCACCCTCTCAGGCCCCAGTGAGCCAGGCGGTTTGCGAGAGTCATTCTGGTGCTTCTTCCTGCCATAATGCATCAGGGAGAGCAGGCAGGGATGCAGGATGAAGCTTTTTCATATACTTCACATGTAAGAAGCTGTGCACTAAACACTGTGTGCACTCTTGGACTGCCTCTATGGATCTGAAAGAGTATTTAAGGCCTTCTGTGTAATGCTGAATACGTACAGAATGAATTAAACTGATGTAAATCAACATTGATTTAAGTTACTGAATCACTACTCACGCAAGCAATTCCACCAGTGATGTGAAGTGTGTAGAGCATCAAATAACAGAAAATATTTATATCTGCATCTGGCTCCCATCTAAAGAGCTGCCCTGTTGGGTGTATTCATGCAAGTTACTGGCTTCCAGGAAGACTTTTGCATCACCACATGGTTCAAAAGCTAGTAAAATTATCAATAACAACAAGATTTTAGATTCTGAATTATGTGGTATACGTTTTTCGTCTGTGAAAACTTCCTTACCTCAGCATGAAAAAAGTTTTGTCCCTGTGTTACTTATGATGTCCTACATTGCTAGCAGGGAAAGGGTTTCAAGGAAATTGGATAAATTCAGCTTCTGGCAGTTTTCTCTGTTATATTTTGTTTTACACAGCAATAGGAAGAGATGCATAAAAGTGGAAAGAATAAAGCTGCAATATTGACATAATTTTATGTTAGATACTGAGTTCTGCTAACTGTAGGGAACAGTGTAAACAACTTGAAGTTGTATCAGACTCTTGGTTCCTTTGAAGCATCTCAGACTTCATCATCTAGTGTCTGTCTTTAACTACAGAAGCTGATTTCCTGAGATTTGCATTTCAGTATAATAAACTCATGTAAATCTTACTCAGAGTTTCTGTAGTCTTAAAAGAGATTTCATGATGACTGACAAACGAAAGAATTTCTTTTCTTCATGCAGCTGAGGTCTGAAGCACTGACATTTACCTGATTTTCTAGCACATCGACCCTCCACACGATACCATGAGTCCCTTCAGTCGTGTGCAGAGATTTTCATTAGAACTTGCAAGGACTGTTCTGGAAGATGGTAACTAAGAAAGGCAGACTCTTCCAGCACGAAGAAGAGAAGGGAGAACACCTGATACTCATAGTCATCCTCAAAGTGAGATATCAATGCTCAGTGCCATCCCATACCTCCTCTTTTCTGATCTTCCTTCACATCAGTTATCAGTCTGCATTTTTGACAATCCAAACGTTGTGTGCTGAAGTCATGAATCCAAGTATTAAAGAAACCAATCCCAAAAATCATTTTTGAGGAACTCCACTAGTAAAATCCCTCAAGGCTGATTCCTAACTTTTTAGCTCTACATATTGTCATTTTGCACTTAGTCAATTCATCACTCGCTTTATAATTCTGCCTTAATCCCCACCTTCTTCCATTTAATTAATATTTTCCATGGTGCTACATCACTTCTTTTACGTAGTCAACAGTTACTCTTTACAAATAAAGGTACTGGGTTTATGAGGTACAATGTACCTTTGGTAAATCCATGGAGCATTTTAACCCTTTTTCCACTCCCATATCTTTGATAATTCTTTCCCTCAAAGTATGTTCTAGAGGCTGTATACACTTGATGTCAGATTAAAAAAGATAGCAGGTACATAATCAACAAGCCAAAAAGGCAAACTCTAGCTTGAATTTGTATCTCAAGTAAGAGGAGAAAAAGAATCTTATGGAAGTCTTAAGAACCAAAAAGGCAGTAGGTAGAAATGGGAAGTCATAGAATCATCACAGAATCATAGAATACCAGGTTGGAAGGGACCTCAAGGATCACCTGGGCCAACCTTTCTAGGCAAGAGCACAATCTAGACAAGATGGCCCAGCACCCTGTCCAGCTGAGTCTTGAAAGTGTCCAGTGTAGCGGAGTCAACCACTTCCCTGGGGAGATTATTCCAATGGTTGACTGTTCTCATTGTGAAAAATTTTCCTCTCATGTCCAATTGGAATCTCCCTGGGAGTAACTTGTACCCATTACCCCTTGTCCTCACCAGGTGACTCCTTGTAAAAAGGGAGTCTCCATCTTCTTTGTAACTACCCTTTAAGTATTGGTACATGGTAATGAGATCACCTCTAAGCCTCTTTTTCTCAAGGCTGAACAAGCCCAATTCTCTCAGCCTATCCTCATACGGCAGGCTTCCCAGACCTTTGATGATTCTGTGATTCTATGATTCTTTCTTCTATTTCCCATCAGCAAAGAATTCAAGTTTGTCATCAGCAACAAGCAGCACTGAGTTTAGGTTACTTCAGCAGAGCTTTTTTTTTTCAAAATTATGTGCTAGATACCACTTTCCCAGGGTAGCTGTATTTCAGAAAATTGTTTCCCTTAAATTAATCAAGGCCTGGCTGGTCTCAGTATTCACTCCATGATGTAGTTAATGGTCTGTAGTTGTGCATTTATAGAACATCCAGATCAGACTTGGGGCAGCGTGATGCTACCCAGAGCACTCAAAACTTCACCCATTTGTTGAGGCTTAACTCAAACAGGAAAAGAACACAGGCATGCACTTGGTTACTCTGGTAATGAGCATCTTGGTTGTATAAACAGCAAAATATAACTTATTACCTGGGTAGTATTTTCTTTGTTTCTAAACAAGTCTCCACAATATCAAAGCATTCTTATTCACATATTTCATGTTTCAATCTGAACATCCTTTGTTACATATTGCATAACTGATAACTTTTAAAACAAAGTTATTCTGGAGTAACATGGGAATTGAATGCTGTAAAAAAAAAAAAGGATAATTAATTCTGCAAGTCTTATGTTGAGGGCTGTCTCTCTTCTTGGTTCCTTCATCATTGCTCTGACTGTAAAATTTGCTGAGCTTTGATTGCTCTTGATTTCAAAGGCACAGATGCTCAGCTTTTCAATAAAAAGACTACGGTTAACCTGTTTGCACCTCAGTTTCCACCTCTGAAAAATGAAGGCCGTTAAGGATTCTCCACTTTGCAAGAATTCGCTTTTTCAAAGCTAAATTACTTAAAAACTGTAAAATATGCTGAGATCCTGCTGTAGAAGATGCTATGACAGGGACGCTGCAAAATGGTATTATAATGCTTACAAATGCAGGGAAGAGGGAATGGGGACAGAATCGGCAGTTTGGGTGATAGGTCATTTGCAAACAGAATGTGAGGGAGAAGGAAGTCTCTGGGGAGTAATTTAATTCTTTGTCTGAAGATTTATAACTGCAGGTGATACCAGCTGAATAGGTTTGTTCTGTACAAAAATACGAGTTGTTCAACTTGAAGATCTATAAGGCGACTTTTTAAAATTCTTTCAAGTCATTTTTTCAGATAGAGATGTAATCTCGTTAATGTACATGCTGCTGTAGCAGGGTGGGGATGTGCATTTGGAATAGGCCAGTTTAGGGCAATTGCATCATTATTGTGACAAGTTATTGTGACAGGCACACTACAGTGGCATCATTAAAAATGCTTGTCACAATAATGTGCTTTATTTTTGTGTGAACCATAGGATGTAAAAGTGATCACTGAAACAACTGGGCTACATTGCTACTGAGAGCAATGCAAAAATCCTGGAGACTGAAAAAAAGCATATATTAGGGACTGAATGCAGAAGTGTACTGGGATGGAAACTCCCTAAAAGCCATCCCTTCTCCTCAATTTGCTGAAGCATTTTCCTTGGAGAATCAGCAGTAAGAGACAGGATGAAAACCAGGACTCCCCCTCTGTCTGGGGAGTCCCCATCCCACCAGGCCTGGGAGTCAAGCTTCCTCTTGTTTGTTCTGTCTGTCTCTGGCCCCTTGAATCTTTCCTTCCTCTCTGAAGAGTGGCCCAGCCATGTCAGATCAAGGGATTTTGCCATGGAATGAAGGGTATGCAGCAGCAGGACCAGAAGTCCCTCAGGGTGACTCAGGAGTTCACCAGAATATTGTTCTACACAGTGACCTTATGAAGAATGTGAATAAATAATAGCAGGAGACAGCGTACATCCACGTGATCTTTACTGAGGGAATGGCTAATTAGTGAGATGAATCATAGTAACAGATAGCCATGAGAACCACAATAACAATTAAACTGTTATCTTAACAGATGCTGGATTTGTATGATTGGTGAACACATGCACTAAGAGTTTACTTCTAATTCCTTTGTGTGCAGTTGATTTTTACACTATGTCAGTATTATTCAAACATTTACACTAGAGATTTTTCCCACAGCATGCCTCCATTTCCTGTTTGAAATCCAGTGACCTTAAATACTGAGAAACTCTTTAAATAGCTTGTGGTGGGTGACACAAGCTCATGTTTTTATTTTAATGAGAAAAGAAGCATATCTAATGAGGACCATCTACTCATGCAATATGAATCACTGGGGCAAAAATGTTCCAATTTACCAACAATACAAAATGAAGCAAGTCAGGTCTCATGATAGGAAAGTAAATCCCTTTTTTATTGTGATGGAAAATGTCAAAATCTAACCTTGGTTTTCTTCATCCACTCTCTGTTAGCTACTGGAGCTCCAGATGTCTGGGTAGTACATATCAAGGTTTGCTTTATTTTTTATTTATTCCAACTGAAAAATCATTTATATTTTTCCAGCTTTCTTTCCTTTATGCATAAAATTAATAATCATTTTTGCACTAGTGTCTACCTATAGCATTGAGTTCTCATATCTGACATTCTTATCCAACAAATGGAAAGCAGGATGTCAAGTTGCCAGTGAACCACACCAATCTTACATCAATGTCTCTTCTTTGAAATTGGTGATGTGACACCACATAAGATCATGATCAGATTCTCTCACTTCATCTGCTGAAAGTTAATAACAACAGAAAATCACAGAAAAGATCAACTCCATTCCCATCACTAGGTGTGGGCTATGGAGGCAAATGGTGCCACCAGCACATGTGGAAAGTGAGACACTGCTACAAAACTGTCTTCTCACTGGTGAATTCAGCGAAGCGATCTCTGACCTTACTCTCTACAGCTCAGACAATGACGAAATCATAACTAGAGATTTTTTAATAAAAATACCCATGGCCAGGCGAACCAGCCACCCATACTATCCTCCCTGTGTACACACCAGTATCAGACTCTGGGCTGAAGTTTCAGTAGAGCTGAAGAGTGATGGGAAAATGGGACAGGCATGTGTTAAATGATGCTGCAGTTTGCCTGAAGAGGACCATTCCCCCCACAAGAGTAAAAGGGAATAGGAAGTAAGTCCTTTAGTCAAATGTGAGATGATTGCCCTAAGTTAAGGTACACCAGCGTGCCAACAAGTGAGAGATGCTGTGACCAGAAAAGAGGAAAAATGTGCTGTGTGTAGTAAAATCATAGCAAAATTCCTCACAATCCTTCTGCACCCACCCCGTCCCTGTCTCTCCTTCCTTCCAGGGCCTTCTGCTTTCCTTCATGTTTGAGATATCAACCTCTTAAGGAAAATTCCTGTCTGGCTCTTTGTGCCTCAGAAGTGGTGTCACTATTACATGGCTCACTCGGCTTTTGTTTTATACCCTTTTTTCCTCCTCTGGGTAGAGCTGTCCACCCAGGCAGGCATTGCCACCGCTCCACTTTTGTGCCCTGCCCAAGGCCTGCCTTGGCTGGCTGGGTCTCCTGACTGGCCTTTACATCACACACTTCATTGGCAAGTCCGTAGATTCAAGTGATTCAATTCTTTAATTCTCCGTTCTTTATTTTACACAAAGAGCACATTTTCTGTTTTCTGTCAAAAGCATGTTAAACGATGACAGTGTATCAGATGGAAAGAGGTCATGTCAGCCCCAATAGGTATGACAGTCTATGGTGTCTTACATAGGACAGTCCTACTAATGCCATAGACATTAGACCTCATAACAAGGCTTAATGCAGTGCTATCACACTGTTAACTCTCATGCAGTTTGTTATTTCTTCTAAGCAACGCATACTGTTCTGCAGTGTTGGTGCACAGCTCTTCTTTGTACATGCACGATATTTAACTGTCTAGACCTCTGTCATTTTGCCAGTCTTCTTGCCCTTTCTTCTCTCTCTGTCCTCTGAAAATTTTTAAACCCATTGGTCAACTTCAGTCAAATTCAACAGCAGTAAGAATCTAACAGGTATAACAAGTTTAAGCAGCCAGGGAGAGAAATTGTATTAAAATTCTCACTTCTATAAGAAAAAGTTCTAATCAAAACTTATTTTAATATTTTAGGACTTATTAGAGCTTACTATAATTCCCATTTCCCTCTGTTGAGGGAATGGCTACAGGCTCAGTCCCTCTTACAAATCTGAGGACTCACACAGGAGTTCAGCCTCCAAGCACAATTTTGCATCAGTTCCAGCATTCATGGAAGGACCTTTATGTTTAAATCTAAGTGTATAAACCAAAATCTGCAAGTGAGCTGAATAAGGAGCCTGGATCCAATTGACTTTTGTGAGTCTCCTGTTCTCTGGGGCAAAATTAGGTCTGATGATCCAGTGATAAAGGCACAAGAGTGAATCTGGAAAACAAAACTCCTGAGTCCTTATTGTTACCAAAGTTTCTTATGAGATGGTAGGTAAGGGCCATAGTCAATCAGCTTCAGTTCCTCATGACTAATTTTCTAGTTGTCTGGCTCTAGCTGGCTTGATGGCCTTCACAGATATCCAGTAGATGATATTAAGATCAGAGATCTAAGAGAAATTTATGCCTTCTAAATCCCTATGTTTGCTTTTTATCGTGGCTCAACTTCTCAGTTGGTAAATTGTAGACAACAGCATTCCTCTGTTTTACAGGTAAGGAAGAACATATTAAAAACTGCAAGGCATTCAGATGTTACCCTAGTGAGGAAGGCCATGTAAATACCTATAAAACACAAGTAGCATTCCCAATACTAACACTGACTTAGTAGTTTGATTCATTGCTTTGTTCTTCTGCATTAAAATCTCCGACCCTTCCCCAAGAAAAACAAAAAGCAGCCTTTAAAAAATAATTTTAGGTACCAAGTGCTAATATGTTTGTTGTTGTAACATCAGTATTTTTCTATTTGTGATGGAAATACTGCTATCAACTTGTTATATTTTATCTGTATAGTATAGCCTCTGCGTGTTTGCATATATATACATACGCACACATATACACATATATATGGCAAAGATTTCTGTCTTCAAGAGTTAAAGCAATGTTACATAAGAGTTTACTCAGTTTAAACTCACTGGTAGTATAGTCTTAAAGAATAACAGCATGTGGATATAAATAAATTAAAGATGTCCTTCTGGAGCAATTTTTTCTTAAAAACTGAATTACCATCCAACATTCACCCAGGAGGAATCAAAGACATCTGTTAAGAACCACTATTTTTGTGTTGCTTCCAGCCTTATGTGTTGCTGCTGTTCTGGGTGGAAACAAGAGAAAGCATGATGCTTGTATAAATCATAAAGTAATTCACTGTAAATCAGAGTAGGTATTCTTATGCAGAGTTAGAAATTGCCCAGTTTACTGTGTATCAGTCTTCATAAAATTACACTACCGCTACTCTTGTCAGGAAGTGAAAGCAAAGAATAACGCTCTGTAGTACTAATTCAGTATATTCAGGAACTACTTAGCAAGAAATGGGACCTCATTAAGGCATTGACCAAATTTGTAAGTGCAGTTTTTCATAATTATGATGAAATAGGATAGTGGTCAATCCAATTTTGTTGATTGGTTAAGTAAAATTTATAGAAATGTGAGGTCACCAGAGTTACTCAAGAGAAGTGTTTAGAACATGAACCTGATGAAGGTGACCTTGCAAAAGTTAAAAGCAAGTAAACAGTAGGGTGAACACAACGGATATTGTTGGAGAGAAAATCAAATTTTATCAGAGCACAAAAAAAATCTCAAGACACTACCAGTAATCAAATCCTACAATTTCCAGAGGTCCAGTAAATCTTTTGTAAACCTTTGGCAGCTTAGCCAGTAACACTAAGAACACCAAGAGTTGATCTTTCCTCTCTGTTTTTCTGAGATTTAGAAACACCTCTTTTTTAACCTCCTTTTACAGTAAGAATAAGTAAGCAAAGGATAGGATCCCCTATGTATTATTATTTTTCTTTTCTTATTCACACCATAGGAAGACTGTGGCAGCAACAGAGAACTATGGACTTAAATCACTGTAAACCAACAAAGTTCAGAATCGTTCCCTGTGTATTTGCATGGCGCACATTAGCAAACCATTACAGTAGGAGATCTATCCAGGATAGGTTACCCTCAGATGTTTCCTCCACCTAGTTCACAGTACAAAGTTAGGCAGCGCAAAAGCTGGATATCTCACATTTATTTTCATGGAAATTTTACTTAAAGCCTTCTTGTTGAACATCTTATTGGTCTAAATATGCTACTGATGTATTTACTGGGGAGTTGGTACTCTGTCACTACAAGAACTGGCTTATATTCTTACAGAAGGAATTGGTATTTCTTTTTCAGTTGGGCCAATTCAGCTGACCAAACACTAAATTCAAGTTTATGTGTATGTTTATCACTGCTATCCCTTTAAATAAGTTACCAGGCTGAGTGAAATCACTCATAAAGGATGCAATGAAAAGCTAAATATTGGCTGTTCCCACTGAACATCATCTATGTTGTCCCATTCTGCAGCAACAGAAAAGTAATCAAATGACATAGCAAGTTGTTCCCAAAACTATTTGAATGGCAAGGTCCACACAGTTAATCATCAAGGATCTGACAAAGATCTGTGCTCCTGTTGCAGGTAGTAATGATGTGAGGCCCTAAGTAACCTGGAGCCATAAGAACCTGGACAGCCACTGGCTCTGGATGCGTCCCACAGTGTTCCTGAATGGTCTCATCCACGTTTCGTGATGCTTATTAATGACTACAGTAACTTGGGTTGATCTGATAATAGAATAAAGTGCCTGAGCCTGCACAGAGCACGGAGGGAGTAAATGATTGCATCCCTGCATCAATTTACTGCCATGATCAGGATTAAGAATCTGCACAGGTGGATCCTTTTACAGGTTTCAGATACAATGAACTGAACGTTATTGAACATCATTATTAAAGCAACCAGTCAGCAGCATCATTCCTAGACTGAATGCATGTGGATTTGCAGTCCATCTATGTTACACATAGTTATCATGGAGCTGAAGAAGTTTACATAAATTGTTTATGTTTAGATGAAGTTAAAGAGCCCTCTTCTGCATTCCTTCTCTAAGTTTCTGTAAATGGCTGTTCGTTTTGCTAAGATACTGTCTCTCCTTACAAAGAACAGCTTATATTGGTGAAATTTTAAATGAAGCTGCTTTCTTCTGTGACTACCATGTCCCGACTCATCTTATGACTGTACTCATTCCTGGCATTTGCTTGGAAGCCATGCGGCTGCTGTAGCCTCGTTGCGAAACTTGGCTTGGAGGACTTTGTGTTCCTCTCATCTTCTACAGAAATCCCCTTGCCGTTCAACATTTTTGTTGCAAATACTGTCTTCAACAAAGCAGGATCCAGTATGAATAAAGAATGCCATAAATGTCTTTGGGATATTTACAGTCATCTATTCTTCTCATTTTTCTTTGTTTATTTCTTCCAGAGTGTCACCCCACTCACCTCTCCCTACTTGTCTAGTCTGGTCTCTGTTGTCTGATTTACCATACTTCTGGATTTTGTGTGTGGGAATAGTGATCACCTACTTTTCCAGGCACACAGACCTACACCGGCCTCAACTGGAGAATCACAATCGTTATTATTATCAATCACTGCCATACATAGCAGATATTCAAAGGAGGAGCAATCTCTTGGGTGACTGAGTTCAAGCTGAAACAGAAGTTTTAATGAAATATGAAATGTTGCCTTTGGGTACATCATCAAACTTAATCATACACCTAGTAGAAAATGTAAGCTTGATCCCTCTCAGGCTGGCGAGTGCAGCCTACTTTCTGGAGCTCTCCGATCACTTGTTCCATCCTGTAAAAAGCTTCTGCCATTCAGAAAACAAAGTATGAGCTAGTTGTCTACAGTTCAGAAGACAATTAAAGCATCCAAATCAGCGACAGGGTTTCAAGCTGTGACTCCCAGTCAGTCTCACATGGGAGAAGGAGAAATACTCAAGTCCTCCCCCTTTCTGCCTCGACAACCCTTCCTCCTGGCTGCTCTAGATATGCCCTAGAGAGGGGACACTCTCTCTAAATGCACGGGAGGGAGACAGCACCAAGGCTGGGCCAGGGATGTGCAGTAAGAGCCCCTCCTGTTTCTAAGAGCTGGTCTCATGCACTGCAGATACTGAGTGAGGAAAGGTAAAGCTGGTCTCAGAGATCAGCTCAATCATTGGTCTAAAAGACTGATTTATTCCTGAATCTGCCTCTGAATGCCAATTTGGTTATGCATAACAACTTAAGACAAGATTTTCATGAGGTGTAACTAAACTGCATGTTTCCTGTTTTCTGGATACCTGACAAGCAGCCCCAGGGTCTATTTTTCTGAAGCACTGAACATTTCAATCTGTGTTATATAATACAAAGTATTCTGAAAACACTTCGTATTTAGTAGACATCTCTGTGTGCCTCAGTTCTCAAGATGTGCAACAGGGATAAAAACAGTCCTTCATCTAACAGTATTTTTATGAAACTAAATTAGTATGTTAGAAAGTCTTATATTCCACACGATGATTGCCATGGAAACACCACAAGCAAATTATTAGTATTTATTTTCAGAGAAGCATATAGTAAGGCCATAGCTTGAACAATGAATATAAAACAAAATACTGGCCAGTGGAACACGGTCCATCTTGTGCACTGAATGAGGCAGTGTACCTCTGCAAAAAGAATATGCAATCATGTCACGAAACATTCAGTCATGCACAGATGTATTTTCAAGTGCTTTGCTCTATAACTTTCGCACTCTTTAATTGTTTGATAAAATTGTTTATCTATATACACACTCATGCATACTTATATAGAGAAGTGTGTGTGCATATATATATAGGTACATATATACACACACACACATATCTTTCTATACATATATATATAGGAATACTTCATAAAATCTTTGCATTAATGACTTTCAACATTAAAAACTACCTCCTTTTTTCCTGTCCTATAACATTGCTATGAGTATATCAAAATCTTCCTCTGCTGGAACTCCTGGATGTGCAGTGGCATTTGTGGTTTTATGCATCAGCTCTGCTCCTTTCCGGGTGAGTTCTGAAAGCATTTATTTTCTTTTTTCCTATAACATTTTAATAGTCAAGTGGTGAGAAATGAACCTCACAATTTTGCTATTTAATGACACATACCATATTGAGATAATCTTTTATTAAAGCACTGTTGAAAACAAAGGTGAATTATATATATTTGTGTACCAATTTTTAAATGCAATAAAAAATTAAATTCCCATTTTTTAATATGTTTGCTTAAGGGACCTGCTGCTTTTAAGTTTCATCAATCCTTCCATTGATGTTGCATTACTTGTTTGAGTTAGGAGTGACTCACATAAGGTACAGGTATCTTCAAGTTATCACTGGCATTTCAACAAACTAGCATTAGTTGGGAAGTCTTCAACAAGATCCTCTGTTCACATGATCCTACTGTCTGGGGGGTTCTGGGATTTGATGACAGGTTTTGTTCAACTAAATGAGTTAACATGTAAAGGCTTTTATTCACAGCAGGCATAAATCTGGTGGACAGGGCAGAACTATCCCTCAGGGGAAAACGACAGCAGCAGGAAACTCCCTCCCATTTGTGCAAAGTCAAATGAGAACACATGAGGAATATTTTCCCAGCCTCAATAATTTTCAAAATGGCAACTTGTTTATCACATACTAAAAGAAAAGCATAACGGGATATCATTTCACTCAGAGTGCATATAACTGACACTATTGCTTAACCATCTTTGTGGGAATGCGTTCTTGCTAGCTAAGCTTTGTTGACAAAGACAAAATTTGGTTCTCTCTTTTCTGAAGCTCTGTGAAAACTTCAGTTTAGAAATCAGAATAGCATCCTGCATCTATCTAACAACAGCTACAAAAAAATACATCTGCCTTTTTCCATGCCTGCACTGGCATCCTCTCCATTTTTGCCACAGACTCAAACTTCTTGACATCACCTTCTTAATTCTTCAAGGATGGTGCTGCCCATAGTCTAGTCTCCAGTTCTGCCTCATCCTCCACCTTTCCCCATCTCTGCCTTCTGCTCAGTGCTCTCCTCGACTACCTCTGCACCTTCTCCTGTCCTTTGTACCTGTTTTCTGCCAACACATGCAACAGATTCCTAGCCCCTCTCCGTTACATAATTTTCTGTTTCTCCATATTAGTTCCTTAAAAATTCACTGTCTTGCCTTCATGACTCTCCTTGGACTCCCAGGTTCATGATAAGCCCCTTCTGATGGTCTGACTTCTATCTGTTCAAATGAGATCGTCATCAGCTCAGATCAGGAACTTCTCTATCATGATGTTAAACCTAAGGTGGACATCATCCAGAATTAGCCAGTTTCTGGGCTAGTCACTCTGAGAGGATATGGAAGAGTACCTGAGTATTGAGAGTGGGGTCAGGTCAATAATCTTGGAAGGAAAAGCCCACCTTATCTCACTGACATAAACATACACATTTCTCCTGCAACTTGTTTCTCCAGACACCACTTCCGTGCTCTCCCTTGAGCAAGGACTGGCTTTGGGGGTCAGGCTGAGATCAGAGATGAACTAGGAAGACTTCACAAGATAGCAAAGGCGAGAACCAGAGCTAGCTACAAGCAGGAGATGATTCTCCTGATGCGAATCAGATTATTTCAACATTTGGCAGACCACTGAGGGGACAGAGAGGTGAAGAGAGCTCCTCCTGGGATGGAGATGTGCTAGGTATCTAGTGAACACATTTAGTTTCATGCCAATGCAAACATTTTAAGGGAGTATGCTTGGCCAAAGATAAATATGACATATGTGAGAAAGCAGGGTTCCCTGACCCTGTCTGAATCAACAAATTGCCATCAGTTTTCCTTCCTTCCCCCCCTCCAGATATCTCCATGCCAAGCTCTAGCAAATCTTATCCGGCTCTGATTCAGCCTCTCCTCCCCAAATCCTCTTCCACAGGAAATGCTGGGGGACATGGGGTCAAATTAATTTTGAAAACAACTGCAAAGTCAGCATTTCAGAATATCCTGTTGGGGAAAGTTATTTCTGCAGCAGGGGCTGGGAAAGCTCAGAGGAGCGCCAGCTCCCTGAGCTCCCAGCCCCAGTGCTGCCAGGGGATAGGGACACATGGGGCTGGGGCTTGGCACAGGGCAGCGCGGTTACGCACGGGGAGCAGGGATTTTCTCCAATCCCAGCTCTCAGCCAGTTTCTCCTGGGGTACAGTTGATTTCCTTGGAGCAGAAGAGGTGCTGCAGGGCCTGCTCACTACTGCTGTGATTTTGCAACCTCTCAAATAGCTGCGGGCTCCCGCTCCACACGCCAAAGGAGATTTTTAGATCTCCTGAGAGGTCCCAGACCTCAGGTCACACTGAGCTTCTGAAGAGTAACTGAAGAACCCAGCTGAAAAACTAGCAAATAAATAGAAACTGAGATAGCAAACAAGCTTCCAACAGCTTCTAAAAATGGCATTTTTCAATAGAAAACTGTTGGGTCAGAAAAAATTCTGACCAGCTCCACTACATTTACTTATTTATGTTTCCCCAGCTGTAAAAGACATTTTTATTATTATTATTTCTCTAAGAACAATGCACAGAGGTTCAGCTAACAAACAAAAACCTTAAAATGCTTTCAGTATTTCTGGAGAAAATCGTTGCATAGGTGTGCAAATTCAGAAACAAGGAAGCACCCTGCTACCTCAAGAATTTAATCAGCTCATTGTACTCACAACTGTAAAGAACTCAAATCATGGATATTTCTTAGAAGTGCCTTCAAAATCTTATATAATATTTTTTGTGTTTTCTTTATATCTAAGGAACTTGAAATTTTCTAAAGATCAGCCTCTTCAAAAGAGCCTTATGCAATTTACAAATATACCTTGTCCAAATGGATCAGCTGAGGTCTGCCTATCTAGCAACAAGAATAATCACATTTCTACAGCAGACCTTATTCCAGAATAATCCTGACTATTATGAACTACAGAAAAACATACTTTACTCCCAGTTAAAATGTTTTTTGAAGGCTTTCTTTCAAAAAAAGAACCATTTCTTAATCTAAGATTACATGCTTGAGTGTATTGCAAGGGTCTCTACTTTTCCATTCAGGAAGCACAACTTTTTTCTTTTTTTCTCTCTTTCACGAGAGGATTTTCAGAAGATCTGCATTGCTCTGCTCCACTTGTGCATAATTACAAGTCTTCAGGAGTATCCTGTGAGATGAGACCTTTAAACTAAGAGCAACGGGGAGGGGAGATGACAAACCACTACCAAGTGAGGGCATGGTGGCCTGGCTTGGCAAGCAAAGGGGGCAGGTTGACATGGAAAAGAGAGACCCCATAATTGGCAAAACAGGGCTGAAGGGAGCCCACCTCAAGCACATGTACACAAATACAGAAGTGGTGAGAGGACAGGATGATGGGGGAAGCTCTTACACCCTTTCTGAGAAATCAAGAAGAGTGGGCTCTTCTCCAAAATGCATGGATTTATGAAGGGGAAACCATGCTCGACCAAGTTGGTAGCCTTCTACAAGGAGATGACTGGCTCAGTGGATGAGGGGAGAGCCATGGATGTTGTTTATCTTGACTTCAGCAAGGCTTTGGACAATCTTTCCTATTGCTGCCTCCTTCAAGACAAGCTCAGGAATTACGGACTAGATAAATGGACAACAGTGAGGTGGTTGAAAGTTGGCTGAACTGCCAGGCTCACAGGGCTGTCAACAACCTGTTCCTGGATCTGCTGAACACATACAGTGGTATTACACATACATACATTGTACATATATGGTATACAATAAATACATATATTACACATACACATGCAGACATGGAAAGCCCTGTCCTTCCAGTTTCCCAGTGCAGAAACAAATAAGCATCTGGGAGAAAATGCAGCTGGCTCCAGGTAAACCCAATGGGTGTATCACAGGGAGATGGCAAAATAAGTTCTAGCATTATTAACTGGAGATGTAAAAGCATTTTAAATCAACAGGATTCATTAATTTGCATCCACATATCATAGACAGTTTTGATGAGGAGAAACATGACTTACTGGTATTAAATTTTAATACATCTTGAAATATGAGGGGACTAAAGGTCTGCAAAAGTTTTACCAATACTAAAAAAAGGCAAGTGGATGACAGTTTGCCTGATGTTAATCCCAGGCAAAAAAATAGCAAGTTCTACAAGGGATCTGATTAATACAGAAGAAAAAGAATAGCAAAATACCAGTCTGCGTGGCTTTAAAGGAACCAGATCTCATCAAATGAACTAGACTTTCTCTCATTATCAGACTATGAATGTGATTTACCCAGGCAGAAGCAAAAATATAAGAGTTTATAAAGCGTCCACTTTGCTACTATTTAATATTGCTAAATAAAAACTAGTACTTTAATGCCAATTAAACAGAGTCTAGCTAACAAGTGGGTGCAAAATCTGCTAGCTGATAACTGGAGAATCATTCCCAAACGTACATATTTCTGTAAAGCTTCCTCAGTGATTAATATTGATTCACAGATATTCTTCACACCCAGTGAAAGGACAAGCACAAGCCCCACTGTATTGTTTGCCAACATCTGTCTGGAGAGGGTCCAGCCCATGGCTCAAAACAGGTAACATGCCCTTGCCGTTCACTGTGCTTCCAGGAAAGGCCATGATTTGGGGTTTTCCTGTTGTCTAAGATTACATCAGCTTTTTCTGTTTCTTTTCTGAGATGCCAATCTTTTCCCTAAGCTATAACCCTTGCAGATCTGCCTATTAATATAGCTTCACAAAAGGAATTTATTTTTTATAGACTTGATTTTTTCTGCTGACATCAATAGGCTGTGGATCAACATCCAGTGCATTTCCTGGGCATATACTGTCCTTTCTTGCCCTACTTCTTTAACACACAGGTCAACTATGTCTGCAGCTGTACTTGCTGGCTGCACTTCTGTAGCAGGCCATGTCAAATGGCATCTCTGCTCTCAGCAAATGTAAACCCAAGAAAGTACCCTAAGAGAGAGCCTGTCACAGCGTCACTCTGACTGACACACAGTCCCAGATAACTCAAATACTTGGCAGGTCAAAAGAGACCTGGTGACAAAATGTCTTCATCCACTTCATCCACTTCTAGGAGATGAAGACACAAACCAGTGGAAAAGCTGCCTCATAAATACAGAAATTGTTTGGGTATACAATTCCTGCTCTTCTTCTAAATGACAGGAAAGCAAATATCAGAAAACAGAGTTGGTTATAGCAGAGTTGATAGGAGTTTCTGAAAACAATTTTGGGTTCAAGTTTGAGGAAACTATTGTAAGTGTTACATCAGCATGACTGAAAGAACATCTCCTCTACGCTGGCTACACAATTTCACAGTTGTTTAAGCAACAGCTTACAGACAACTTTTCTGCCACCAAAGGGGTAACGTTATCAGGACATCTTAAACCATGACAGAAGCACACAGTGTGCTATAGACAGTGGACATAAGCGTGTTTTTCACAGTATTCATTGGCCTTTGAGGAAAGAAATGCCCCAAAGTAGTCACCCTGTTGCATATTGTGCCACCAGTTTACTGCAAGTTCACCGTGCATTGAGAGTCCATCCCAAGCCAAAACTGCCACGCACAGCCACGGCCCCCAGCACGGCTGGTGCAGGGTGCTCCAGTGCATTCCTGAAGAAATCCAGATGCAGCTCTGAAGTTATTTAAAGAAAAAAAAAGCTCTGCAGCAAAGGTTTGGGCAGCGAGCAGTGTTTTGCTTCTGTTACCCCACTGACACATTGCTCCACGGGTCTCTTCCCCTCTCTGCCCTGGTGCCAGCCTGCAGCTGCTGAACAAAACCTCCCGCCTGCTCACCCGGTCCATCCTGCACCAAGTCCAGCCGGCAAGGCCTGGGTCTGCCATACCCTGTGGCTTAGGCACAGCACCACTGGGTGCCACAGCACTTGTCTGTAAGCTTCAAGTCCCTTGCTAAGATCCCACAGCCCTGAGTACCCTGCCTGCATGAAGCCCCAGCACAGCAGGGTGCCTCCAACCCGAGAGTGGGGAGCCAGCCAAGGAAACCCTGTGAAAGAGGGCATGGCTTAAACCTGGCCCTCCCCTGGCTTTCCTCGTGATCCTGAAAGCATGTCCCCATTCCCCAGTTTTCACTCAGGAGTAGCTTCCTCAGGAGGCCTGCGAGGGGGGGCAGGGGGGCAGGTGGCCCCTGCTCAGTTTGGGGGCATTTCTACGGTAGCTAATTTATACGTCCCTGTAGCTGATGTTTCTATTTTGTGGATGTCACGCTCAGATACCTAACTTTTGCCAGGCACCGTGGAGCAAGCCTAAAGCAGACTCGGATACCCCTCCTTTGTGTCCTTGTCTTAGAGAAAGTCCTTACAAGGAAGAGTCTGAATTCCACAGAATTTTTTCCCATAAGTCTAATCAGGAATGGTACATATTTGGCTCGAGGTAGTGATGCATATTTGTGAGCTTTCCTTGCTCCTGCCTGACTTCTAAAAAAGTCGAATGCAGAATTTGAGCACTTCCTTTTCTGATGGAATTTGAGGAAGCAAGTTTGTAAATAATTGGACTATATCTGCTGTTGATGACATTAACTACATCTGTTAGTGTAGTCATACATAGAATGACTGTCTTCAGTAACTCTGTAAGTAGTGATGTAGGAAAAGACAGAAGTTTTATAATGAACAGCATCAACTAGTCAATAAAAATATATTTGATTGTCTCTGAATTAACTGTGGAATTTTCCTATCCTTTTAAATGTTCTTTCATTACAGACCAGAAAATAAATTAACCTGAGGCTTTCTTCAAGTAACACTTTAAAAGTTATCCAGAAACTCACCAAATCAACATTTGTCATATACATTCCTCAAAGCCAATACAAACATACAGCCTTTTAGGCTTAAAATTATTGTATAGTTACTTCTGTGAAGGAGCTTAATCACAGTTAATTCAATTCAAGAGATTTCACTTTATAACAAAGCAGAAGTACACTCTATAAATGCAACTCAAAGGAACACCTTGCACCAATATGTCTGATACTAAATTTAATTAAAGATTTCAGCTAAAGATCTTTTGCCTTAATTGACTAATCTTGGGTCCTAAACTGAGGCTTCAGCTGCCAGAAACATGCCAGACACTGATTCTGGTAAATATATGATTAACTCAACCTGCAGCGAGTTTGGGTAGGGGTGCCCAAGCTGCAGGAGGACCAGGGAGCCCTTGGAGGGTGCAGGCACTCCCACCCTGCAGTCCCAGCAGGGCCCCAGCTGGGCGGAGGGAAGATCCATTCCCGAGGCTCAGATAGGGAAAATCAGGGTGCATAAGTCCAGGTGTCCCCAAATTCCCAATATAGATGTACCCAATGCAAGGAATGAGCATCTCCCCAGGCACCCACCTTCATCTGTCAGAGCCCAGAGGACACCAGAAGGCTGGCTCTGCTTTACTGGCTGTGTTTAATCTCTTAATTTCACTCAGGTTTCCATTTCATTTTAGGAGATCGGGGCTGTAACTGCTATACGGAAAAAAGACTCAACAACTGTCACACCACAAATTCACACCCCCTATTTTTTGCCACACTAAAGACAGACAAAGAGAAAAGTTTAGCTCAATCAGAGAAACTAACCGCGAGCAGGACAGATTAAAATCTAAAAGCATAGATTTTGTCTCAAGACAATAACATAAAAAAGTGATATTTATAGATCTCTCCAAGGAGTTTTTATATGTGTACATCAAGGACTTACATTCTCAATGCAGCTGGTGGCAGGCTTTGACTATTTTATATGGCTAAATCACATTTGTCACAGACATTAAACTGAGGCAACATGACTAAATTTCCACCCTCAGTTACGGCAAAATAAATACAAGACAAACTTTTTTGAACTAGCTCTTTTTTACTATTTATTTATCTGTCACTTCCAATACATTTCATATTCACATCCAGTTTTCGTAGTGTTATGGAAAACAAGTCCTGAGCCTGAAGCCGTTTCTTTTATTCTCTTAAAAAATGTAACTTAAATTTAGGTATTAATATCCTATCAATCTGTACTCTGAGACTTCTCCCCCACCTCCTCCGGCTTGATATCTTAAAACTTGGCCTATGAATGATTACTTATTGCTAGGCCTGACCATGCTGCAGGTGCTCCTCAGCCCACCGCAGCAGGGGACAATCACATCTGAGATCAGAGACGGACGCCCCTTTGCAGAGCGTCTGCCCCACGTCCCACTCCAGGTGTGTGTTGGGGACGGACACTGCCGAGAAACAAAATAATTCAATGGAGACGGTTTTATAAAACCGGTTTGCCTCATTGTGCTGCCTCTTTCTTTGACAATCAGAACAAGTATTGCATGGGAATACAAACTGATGGAATTCCCCCCCCACCTCATGCCAGCACAAAACGGCCATAAATCCTCTCCATAATCACAGGGTAATGGGAAAGACGCTAAGAGGAGTTAAGACAGGTTAATTGGGAACACTTCTGAGAAAGCCTCTCATTAGAAAAATATCTAGCACTGGGAAAAAACGGACTTATTGGGGATTTACATAGATAAAATCTAAATTCAATTAGCATTTCTCTGGTTCCTCTCATTTTTGTGCTTTCAATTGCATTTTTAAATCCTATTACAGTTAATAACAGACTGCTTTTACCTCCTGAACTTACCCAGTCTAGTCCAACGGACAACCTGAAAGCAGACCTCTCTCTAAACACTTACAAAATTCTCCCTAAATGTTCTGACTATAGTCGTATTTCATTTGAAGCCAGTGAGATTATATTAAGTAGAAGAATGGGATTTGGTTACTGATTTTTACTCCTTTCAGTTGGTTCATGGACTATCTTCCTCTCGCTTTAAAGTCCCCAAAAATGCAGCTCATCTGCCCTACAGAGGGGACCTTCATGGTCTGCAGGGGCAGCCTGGCATTGGTGCAGGGGCACCACCTCATTAAGCTTTTGCACGGATGTGAGAGTGAGAGAAACCTCCAAAGGAAAAGAAATTTCTTGAGAAGACGACAAAATGATAAAGATGTGCAGATGATTAAATCCACACTGATTTTTAAAACAGGAGTTCCAAACTCAAAAGGTTATAAATAAAAGGGTTCAAGCACCTCCTGTGTTTGGAGGTAGGTTAAGCACAGCCTTCTGCAACATGCCCATCGTTAGCATCTGGGTCTGGACAGACCATGGGGAATTTCTCACCTGGGAGGGAAACTCCTTCCACAAAGCCAGACCTGACAGCAAAGCCGCCCCCAGACTGGCAGCAGTTTGTCAGCAGCCGGCCGGGGCTTGGCAGCCCGATGGCTCAGATGGCTGAGCAGCGCAGCCAGGGCCTCGCTCGGTACCCACGCACACCCTTCTGGAGCCCGGGCTGCCCCAGCCCGCCAAGCCGGCACTGAGACAGCAGGGGAGCAGCCTTGTGGGGCTCCAAGCTCCCATCCACTTGCTGTCATTAAAAATGTGACTGTTATTTTTAGATTAATTTGAGCACTAACCTCAATGTCCAGCAAGAGAGGGTATTGTGCCCACCTACTGAAAACCCCAGTATTTTGTGCCTTATATGCCAGAGCCATCCCATCACAGGACTGACAGCTTCCACTTCACCCACGGAGTACTCCCTAATGGCAGTGCCAGCTTCCCTATTTCCAGCACCTCCTAGAAATGGTATTTTCTGTACATAGAGGTTATGCCATTGCAGAGGGCTTTATGCACACCATCGTTTCTAAAGCAGGGAGAGCGTAAAGGCAACCCAGGAGGTGCTTTCTCTTGTAAAACAGATCCCTGCTGAACACATTTGAAAGCCCGTAGTATTTGCTAATCCTCATTGCCAGAGCTGAGCTGTTGTAAAAGTGCTATCTACCTTGCATCACCAAAGTCAGGATCAGGCTACTGAGCAGACTGTTTTATTTCACCTCGATGGTACCTGTATCTCACTAGGAATTAAAGTGCTTGTTTGATATACACCATGGCAAAGCAGTGATTTGTACAATAGGTCACACCTGAAAATTTTTTTAAATCCTCTAAATAAAAGGTGGTTTAGAATGATAAGCACTAATCAATCATTCATTTTCATTAGAATGCAGGAGATATTTCTGCTCCTGCCTTTTAATTCCTAATTAAAAAGGACAGAAAGGAAGTGGGAAAAAATCATTTAAGCATCTAGAAAGATATTAGCAAAAGGATGTAAAGCAAAATCTGAACAATTAGATAGCTGGATTCCTTCAAATGTTTCACTAGAAAATAGAGTGTGCTTTTTCTTCTGATTCCAATTTTCTAATAAGAAAAACGTGATTAAAATTGTAATATCTAACATGCTTTGTATCAAAATATTCTTTTATATTACTTGGACCTTCTCAGCTTTTGTATTCTGGTCTGCTGAATTCTGTTCTGGTTATTTCTCGGCATTTTAGTGGCCTGGCAATCTATGCAGTTGGATCAGAATTAAATCAGAGCACTAGAAAGGTTTGCAATATACTTAACCTTGCAGTAATGCAACCTTATTGAATATTATGAGGCAAAAATAGCTGCAAACATAAACATGAATCTGTTATCATAGGCAGGAGACATGGAAAACAAACCCTTATTTTTAAATACTTAGTTTTGTACCTGTGTGTCTGCGCTGAGTTCTCAGTTTCATAACTCTTGTATTTACTTTTGCAACCAAAAAAACACAGAAGAAAAAATAACTTGTATTTTATATCTGCTCATTGTAGAAAATAAATTGGTTATTGACATTTTTTATCTGCAACTACATACCACAAAATAGCTGAGACCTAGAAACGACTGCATTTTCCTGTGTATCTCTCAGTTTCCTAATCCCTGGTTGAGTTCAACAGCTTTGTCAGAAGTTTCTTGTCAACTAAGTGTTGAAAGAAAATGTGAAATTGCAATCTGCAAGAAAGGTTAAGGGGAAAGTCATAAAAGAAGTTGGGAAGAAAGAGTTTTATAAAGAAAATACCTTCTTGTGTCCATTTATAAATTTGTATTTGCCATATTCAGAATAGTCATGAAACAACTTCCTAAAAGTGATCTCTTCTGGCACTGGCAGTTAAACTGTTTCCTAATTTGCAGTTCAAAGGCAAAAAAAAATATATTAGCTGTTTCCTAAACTCCTAGCCAGTAAAAATTTACAAAAGCTTTTGCATAAGCCTAGTGCTGGCAGCCTGAACTGTACCATAATATTAATGAAGACTCAGGGATTGCTGTCTCAGAATAATGTGTCCATGTGTTAGTTTATGGGAAATGACACAGTTAAATACAGCAGAAACAGAGATGACTCTCAGAAGGGCCAACTAACCTGATTACTGCTGCAGTCAAGAGCGTCCGGCCATAAGGCTCGCCTGCAGGGAGAAGTTAGCACGCACAAAAAGGTGCGTCCTCATTCGCAGCATACAGGCATCACATCCCGCATCAGGGCTCCCCGCACCATCTACCTCTAGGTGAGCTGGAGCATCAAATGCCAGCTTGAACTGGAGCACCGAGACACAAACCTATGTTTTCGTATGTGGTCCAGGAAAAGAGGCACAAGGAGGGAGAGGGCGATGCCTTCTCCCTCTGCGCTTACGTGTGGGTGCACAGTAAACTCAGAAGTCCTGGTCTGCCAAGTGCTCTGACCAGCAGCTGGTCAGAGTGCTCTAACACCTGCCTAGGAAATGCCACGTGTTACTTCTGCATGAAAACCCGGGTGCATAAGAGGAAGAAGGGTCTGGCATCACCCAAGCACAAGAGGAGTTAAGCACAAGAGGTGTTAAGCCACTGCCAAAGCTTACCTGTCCCACCTTAGGAAATGGGAAGCGCTTCCCATATCTATACTATAAATGCAGCTTAAGAGCACTTACAGAAGGAGATTACCCACGCTACACATTCCTATTACAGTCTTCATCCAAAGGTCCACCTAAGCAATCCCCACATCTGATGGGAGCCAATGGCAGATGCCTGTGGAAACTACAAAGATAAATCAAAACTCAGTCAGCTTCCAGAAACCTCTGGCACAGGGGTTTCCTGGTCTAGTGCCAATGCCTGTGAATGTACCCTCATACATTCGTCTTCCATTAATCCGTCCAAGTCCTTTTTGAATACATGCAAACTTTTACTGCCTTTTTAGCAAACTCCAAAGCTTCACTAGAAATTGTGCGCAGACCTACTACTTTTTCTTGATTTTGAACTTGCCACCTGCTGATTTTATTTGCTAGGTCTTGGTTTGGAAGAAACCTGACAGCTGTTCCCTCTTCACCCTTTCCATGTCCCTACAGATGCTATGGATCCCTTTTATACTCTCTGCTCCCAAGAGGGTGAATTTATTTATGAGTCATAATCTATTTATTTGCTCCCACATGGAAGCCATTCCCTAGTTTGAATCATCTTTGTCTTCTTGTTTTGTATCTTCTTTCTTTGTAGCTTGCATCATCTCTGGTCCCACAATGTCAAACCAGACACATACGGTATGCAGGCAGGTGACATACTTAATCCACCCTAAAACAATGTCCATGCTGCAAAAATGAGGGTTTAGCACCCTAAAACAAAAGAGCAACTTTCCTTTGCCACTGCTTACCTCTTGCTTGGACTTGGAGTCTCCACGCTGCTCTTGCACATTCTACATTTGAAATGCATGCTGGCAAATGGACGTATTTGGCTCTGCCCGTGCTTTCTTCCACCAGAGTGTTTCAATACACAGACGTCTCCCAGCTTGAGAATAGACTTGCACGCAGTTTCCCAGATTTTACTGGCTTACTCTGACAGCATTGATGCAGGGAATTAGCAATGGAAGAGCTCAAGTGATGAAAATTCACACCCAAGTTTACACTGCCTGGCCTGTATAAATGGATTTTATAAGTCTGAATGGTAAGAAAATATCTAGAACTGTTTGACTCAGTCTTTCATGTGCCATTTTGTTTAACTAATAATTCATTTCAGAACTGTCTACAATAGCCATCACCACCATGAGTGGAAGAGGGTAAATTGGATGAACATTGAGACTACTGGACTGCATAGCTTCCCATTCTTCCCTCTGCCTCACCACCAGGGGTTTTGCCTGGGCTCTGAGAAAGTTTGGGAGTGACTTTATTGTTTTCTTGGTTTTTTTTTTTCCTGGTTTCATCTGTCAGATTGCCTACAGAGAGAGGATCATGATTTTTTCCCCAGCCACTCCAGCACTTGCCCCCAAGATCTATCACCCACCCAGAAGCAGGCAGTACCCGCAGCTGCCTCCATGCCATCCTGTGGATGGGCCCTACAAAGGTGCCTCAGTGACTGTGGTTACCGCAGTTTGAACACCCTGGAAATGTCCAGTGCAACTAAGTTGTACCTTCGATTTTACTGTTTCACATTCAGTGCCTGCGCTGTATCCAGCTACCGTGCCTCCTGGGCCGATGCAATGCAGGCAGGTAACAAGTGACATCAAAGCTGGAGGATACTGTGTGCCAGATATGCTTAGGGTTAAATAAATAAATAAAATAAAATAATAAAATAATAAAATAATAAAATAATAAAATAATAAAATAAAACAAAAGTAAAATAAAATAAAATAAAATAAAATCATAAAAAGGAAAGGAAAAAGGAAAGGAAAGGAAAGGAAAGGAAAGGAAAGGAAAGGAAAGGAAAGGAAAGGAAAGGAAAGGAAAGGAAAGGAAAGGAAAGGAAAGGAAAGGAAAGGAAAGGAAAGGAAAGGAAAGGAAAGGAAAGGAAAGGAAAGGAAAGGAAAGGAAAGGAAAGGAAAGGAAAGGAAAGGAAAGGAAAGGAAAGGAAAGGAAAGGAAAGGAAAGGAAAGGAAAGGAAAGGAAAGGAAAGGAAAGGAAAGGAAAGGAAAGGAAAGGAAAGGAAAGGGAAAGGAAAGGAAAAGAAAAGAAAAGAAAAGAAAAGAAAAGAAAAGAAAAGAAAAGAAAAGAAAAGAAAAGAAAAGAAAAGAAAAGAAAAGAAAAGAAAAGAAAAGAAAAGAAAAGAAAAGAAAAGAAAAGAAAAGAAAGAAAAGAAAAGAAAAGAAAAGAAAAGAAAAGAAAAGAAAAGAAAAGAAAAGAGAAAAGAAAAATTTCTTGGAAAGCAGAGCCAGGGAGGCTGGGAAGTACAGCTCCTCCCCTGCCTCCCCGAGGGAGCCCCTCCCGCAGGGTCACCGCCTTCCCAGGGAGATGTCCGCACCGCGGAGGCCTGCCTGTGTGAGGCGGGAGGCGGCAGCGGGGCCCCTGGCCCTGGGGTTCGGGGTGCCGGGGTGCGGGGTGCCGGGGTGCGGGGTACCGGTGCCCCGGGGCCGGGCCCGGCCGCGACCGCCGGGCGGGAGTCCGCGCCGCGCCCGGCGCTTTGGCGCCCCCTGCCGGCGGGCCCCGCGCAACCGCGGCCCCGCGGCGCAGGGGTTCCCCCGGCGCTGGGGCAGGCCGCCCGCCCCCCGCCGCAGCGGGGCCTCGGTCAGCGCGGTCCCGCCCGGGCGTGCGGGAGCGAACCCTGCCGGGCCCCGCGGGGTACTGAGGCCGGCCGGGGGCCAGTGATCCCCGGTTTTGCAGGAGTTGGGCCCTGTAAGCCGACCTGCGCAGTGGGAGAGAGCCGGCGGCCCTGTGGCGGGCGGCCCCCGCGCAGCCCCGCCGCCCGAGCCGGGCCTTGCCGCCTGTTTTGACTAAGGCTTGAAACCAGTGGGGCAAAACCAGGCACTTGTCAGGCCTCCGTAGTTGACAGAAGAAAGACGTGTACCTGGAAAAACTCTCTTAAGTTTTGAATGGTTTTTATAACAAAGCTTTGCTGGCCTCAAAGCTGAGCCTGGTATTTGCTTCTGAGGGCTTGTTTTTGTTACACAGCCTTGTCTGCAAGCCACCTGCCAAGGACACTCTTCTGCAAAAATAAAAACCAGAACTGTCAGGCCACATGAGGCTGGGGAAAAGCTGAGGCAATGGAGAAAAGCACATGGAAAATAAATGCTTGCGAGCCCATTTTATATTGGTCTTACCAGACTGCTCTCTCATTGAGGATTGCATTAGAAATATATACCTGGGTATGTCTGCCC
Organism: Theristicus caerulescens; assembly: GCA_020745775.1. Taxonomy (NCBI): domain Eukaryota; kingdom Metazoa; phylum Chordata; class Aves; order Pelecaniformes; family Threskiornithidae; genus Theristicus; species Theristicus caerulescens. Next base: position 117,818,989 of record CM036559.1, on the reverse strand, counting down.
GTGTGCGATTTCTACACACACACTCGCACACACAAAGCTAAGATTTGAAATGATGGAGCAAAGAAGTTTTCTTTAATGAAAGGGCTATTCCCTTCTTTATATGAGTTACATCTTTACACAATACTGCACTGTACAGTGTGGTTTGCACTGTTCCGGATAAGCAGTATTTATTAGAGCATGTCGTAAAGTAAGAACTTAACTTCTGGTCGATGAATATAAGACATGTCAGCAAAACCTGCGTCCGCTGAAAGCCAAGGATGCCTTCTTTCCTCAATTTTAACTCATTTTACAATGATCTGCAAAATGAAGTGCAGCCTGTCTTTATAGATCAGAACGCATGGCAGATCGATACCCAGCCTGGAAATGGGTGTGCATGTTTCCAGCACCCCTTTTGTAAACAACTTACGTTCTCTGTACAGCCATGCAAACAGAAATCCCACAAAGCAGCTCTCCCTTGCCAATGGTTTCTCTCTGCCGGCTTCTGGGTCGGTAATGGGGCTCCCGCAGGGCACGCTCCAGAGGGAGCGGTGCAAAACAAAACTAAAGTCACCAGAAAGATTTCTGATTCACTGATTGTAAGTGTAAAACAGCTCCTACGCTTCAGGTCGAGGGGTAGTAAATATAAATCTAGTTGCAGTGTCTGCATTTAGAAAGGACCTAAGTCAAAAGTAGAATTGGCGTACATGCAACATCTTGGTAACTCCCTGATTACATATGGCTCAATGCAGTTTGCCAGCTGGAAGCTCATCTCTAGTCATGACACCAAGTACATCTGTGGCAGCATTTCTGGTATGAACCACCACTGCAGAGACAAAAAAAGAGAGAAGAGGTAACATCAGCCTGTATTTCATAAGACCTCGAGGGGAGGCACAGTTTCACTCCCATGGTGACCTGTTTCATACTGGCCTGCCCTGCCAGGGTGTCACTATCAAAGCTATTTCTGACCTCTTCTCTGTCATTACAGGCAGCCAGACCTCTCCTGTTGGGAAGGGTTCAGGCATCTCAAGCCATCTGAGGTGTCCTCGGGTATCCTGTCTGGCCTCCACTGCAGCTCCAGGGCAGGCAGTGTCTCCTACAGGACCTGCATGAGACGCCTCAGGTGTGCCAGGACATTTCCAAGGGCTCTGATGCCTCTGTGTAGGCAAATGAATCCCTTTCTAAAGGTCTTCATGCACCCAGCACTTGATTTGTCCTGCCAAGCTCTGAGCACCCTCCAGGGGAGCTCAGGTAAGAAGTGCAGGTTTCCTTTGTTCCCTGTGTAGTCAATAGAGACAATTTGACTTTCCTGAGGGCCATTTAAGATCTGGCTCAAGCTCTTGATGTGCATGCCTTCCACTGATGAGATGGGGAGCACTGAGTAACTACACTCCCAAGTTAAAAGTCTCAGCATGTCAGAATTTAAACTTTTTTTTTTTAAAATTATTCCAGTGAGGAGGCCAGTATAAAATTCTAGCTGCTCAGATGGTTATTGGTTAAGCCTGAGCACTGTTCATAAATTTGGAAAGTAAGCTTTCAAGGACTTCAGGCACCTGCAGATGGAAACCTCTGCATACGCACAGATTCAGTGCTGGAGGAGCACCACTCTGATGCAGATTCCTTATTTTACTGATTTACCACTAACACAAAATAATCTTGATCTGTACAAAGTCATGAGCTGTAAGCAGTATTATCCTGTCCTGAGGTATGCAAGTTTAGAAAACTTGGTTAATTTATGTTAAAGCTGGCTTTCTGACCTTTGTGTGTGGAAAGTATTTGTTTATTTCTCTCTTCTGCAACTTCTTATCTGCAGTGTTTTCCAAGTCATCTTATTTCCTACTGATCTAACTAAAGCTAAGTTTAAAAAATGCTGCCTGTTGTTATTCATACTGGGGGAGCAGCCACTCAAAAGAGAACTATCTTACTATTTCCTATATCATTTTTCTGCAATAAAAGATGAAGTGATAGGCCTAACCTGGTCAGATCACTGTTTTGAGAAAAAAAGTAATGATTTTGTACCCTGTTTTAATCTTGGAAAAATTCTAATTACATGGTCTCCAGATGTAATGAATGTGTGCTTATTTTATTTCACTTCTTAGTGAATTCATTCTTTTTGCCCACAAGGAGAAGGACCCACACATCAAAACTTCCTTGCCCGCTGCAATCTCCTCTCAGTGCTGAATGCCACCTTTACCCAGTGGTTTCATTTTTATTTTGATGAGACAAGAACCTTCCACCGTAGCCGTCACAGGTCTCTCAGTCAAGCCACAGAGTGCTGTGATTTGGCTACTTTGGTCTCTTCCCTTTGCATTTCATAATAAATTGCTTAGCATGCACACTTACCCTTGCCACCCTCTTTACCTTCATTGGTTTCAGAGCAAAAAAAGCCATCAGTTTTCTCTTCTGTCTTCTCCGTCACAGTATGTGTTCTTCTTATATCCACAGTACCTTACTTATTATTGATACTTTCAGGTCAGGAATTTCACTTATTCCAAAGAAGTGCTTGGCAGCTTTGCTACCTACTTCTCCTTCGGAAATGTAATTATTCTGTGTTAAAAAGAGGTCTTTCCCTTGCTGCAAGATAGAAAATCCATCACTCTATTACAACACTGAGCACCAGACCCCATGCACAGCTCAGAGACATACCCAGCCTGATATCACATCTTCAACTTGGCCTGCAGTGGATGTTTCAGATGTTCCAGGAATCAGTGCGAGATGACAGCAGTTAAAGAGTGATTTCTCCCTTATACCTTCTCACCTTCTGCAATTTTGACGTTTAGGAACTTCTTGATCTTACATTTGGAGTCTGCATCACGTTTAACAGTGCCTAAAGAGTCATGATTATGTCTTGTCCCTTCTTGAACACACTTGTGGTTTTGGCCTTCACAATACATGATGGCAATGAGTCCTACAATTTGATCACGTATATGAAAAATACCTCCTCTGTTTGTACTAAGCCAGCTGCTCGCAGATTACACTGGGAGCCACTTCACAAACAATGAGCAAGGTTTCATTTTCTCCATGACATTAACAGTTAATCACAGATCTCCTAATTACACCCTTGTTTTTCTAACCTAGGGAGTTTCTTTTTCTTTAGTTTATCTAACATGTGAGTCATGCCTGTCATACTTTGTACTTCTTATACTGTGACCTTTCAGAGGTGGAGTGGCCAGAGCTGCATGCCGTGTTCAAGATGCAGGCATGCCATTTGTATCTACATTATTTCTTGGTCCCATGAACTCTTTGGTAGGCTTCTTAGTAGTGATGTGTTTGAAAAGCTATTATTTGTTCTTTTATCTTTAGTACGTTTCTCTTGAAAGTTGCTTTTAAACATAAAGCTAGAAATGATCAAGCCAAGTCACTAGAGTTTGTATGCTATTCAATTTTCTTCCTTGCAACACAACTTCAACCTTTATTTTTTATTGGATTCTTCTCTTAAATTTCAAAACAATTCAAAGAGAAGACAAGTGCCATGCATTTTATCTGCAACTGGAGCATGCCTTCAGTAATTAAAATAATCCTGCCAAGGAAAGAGGATGTCATTAAACATTTGTGGTTTATGCCTATAGTCTATTTTGCAGCATCTCGCAAGCCCAAAGCAGATATTATCTGTCTTTCAAAATGTACTTATCTGGGACTGTGTTGCACATCTAAATATTATAACCTGCAGAGTCGATGGAAAATTAGCCTCATATCTCAAAAATCACGTCAAAGTATTCCGTGGCATCTAGGTTAGGTTAGTTTTTTTTCACGGCACTCATATCTTGATTCAGACTAGCAAAATGCTAGCGGATAGCATTCATTCTCACCTTCTTCATCACATCCATCTCATTTACACCACAGGAGTTGGAAGCAGTTTGTCAGGGCCTGTTACAGAGGTGCAGAGCCTCTGCACAGTTGTTTTCTAAATGTCTGCTGAAGTGGTATAAATTTGAACTTTCTCCTTTATGCACTGGAGTCTCTTCAAGTTTCAAAAGCATCTCTAAGCAGGGAAGATTGGCAAAGTTGGCAATGTTCTCATCTGTTTTTTTTTCCCATGTATTCTAACACAAGTATATTTTTTATTCTCCAAGTGTCATCTTTACAGTCTTACTCCTGAATATCTTTCATCTATGGGAATTCTATAATTAGGCCTCTTACCTTTTTATCAGCTTTCTTGTGTGACATTCCAACTACCATCATAGGAATGTTGCATACTAGAACTTTTTAGGGACATAAATCTCTCCTTAAGTTTGAACAGTGATGCAATTACTGACTCATTACTAGATTTGGTCCAGTAATACTCTTGTCTTACTATCAGAAGCCAATTATATTTTTTCTCTGTAGGGAACACATAGTTTGAGTTCACTCTCTTTGCTTTTATTTTAAGATATGGTGTTACAAAACCTAATTTTGTCTATTACTGGGAGTAAAATCACCTATTGTGGTTTAGAACTGATCCAGCTATGTTGTAGTGCCAGCTCAGGGAGTACTGTTTCCCACCATTTTTTTGAAAGATTCATTGAAGCATTTTTGTCATGACATGGCTTATCATGATGACAACTATCATCTTCTGCCTAACAGGTCAGTGGTTAGAACAGCCACCCATGAAATGGGACATCTAGTTTTAGGCAGTCTTCAGCTGGAAGTCCAGCAGAACCATGTCCTATCTACTAGACTAGTTTCTTACTGAAAGCAATCTCTGCCTGGTTCCTTGACTCATATTCATGACTGTTGAGTGGCCAGTTCCAAAAAGAGGTTGCCCTAGAGCTTATAGCCAAAGTAACCTCCTACATACAGGTGTTCTGATATAAACCCTAAGCTTCAAGTTGATCTAAACTCCTACTTCATGGCACCGTAAGCTATTATGCAAACAGTGCCATGCAAACATTTTTGCCATGCAAAAAATGCAAACATTTCCACTGCTATTACCTTTTTTTAATATAAAATCCAAATGTATCCTCACAAAAGGGGAAAAGTTAGGATCCTGAGTGAATGAGGGCACTAAAATTGCTTTTTTTTTACTGTATAGTCAATGAAGGGAATAAAACATCGTAACTCTCTCTGGAGGACTTCAAAAGGTACATCTCTGGAAAGTGGAACACACTTTTTACTGTGATGGTGGTTGAACGCTGGAGTTGGTTGCCCACAGAGCTTGTGGAGTCTCCATCTGTGGAGATATTCAGAATGTGACAGGACATGGTCCTGGACGACCTGCTCTAGGTGACCTGGCTTCAGCACATGATCTCGAGAATACCGTTCCAATGTCAATGATTTTGTAATGCTGTGATCTCTCCATTGATTTTATCGGAAGTTGAAACAATACACCAAAAAAAAGTGTCATTGTCATTGCTCAGGACTAGGCAGCTGAATTTCAAGTGCATCTGGGCCTATACTGCGGATACTGGATCCTACCTTCAGTTCCTAGTTTAGGCAGAGATTCAGAAAAAAATCACCACACTTCAATTTTAGTACTTATTTGAAGAACCTAACTTCTACAGGGTGCATATTTTGTATGCAGTTATGCATAAGACTTATTTTTTGCCATTGTCACTTTGCTTTTCAGTCACCTTTCAACTTTGGAAGTAGGGAAAAATAAAATTATGTGAAGAAGTTCTAAGGATTTTTTATTTTATGTTTGAAGAGGACAGTCTTACCTTCCTGTTTTGTTCCTGGCAAAGTCATCCAATTTACTATTCTGACAGGAAGAGCTCAAATGTATTTCCCTACGCATTAGAGACTTGTTGCAGAAACTTGACTTTACAAAGAAAAATGAGGTTATTGTTTGCTGTTGGTCTCTAGTTCTGTAAATGGGATGATGTCACCACTTTTGTAACAAATAATTGCACCGCAATGAACTTGGGGGCTTTTTAATTAAAGAATACTTACTATGCAGAGCCAGTTTTTTTTCCAGAAAGGGGAGTAATCAGTTCTTAGAAAAGTAGAGTTCTTGTAGGTGAAATGTAGTAATGCCCTCAGGCCCTGGTCCCTCCTCTGTTGTAATAATTGCTATAAAAACCCCCACACAATAAGAAAGATGATCGTTGGAGAGCTTTAGAATCTAGATAAACACCCCAAAATGCATATATGTGCTTATCCATTCCAAAGAAAAGGAAGTCGAGCAAGCATGGCAGAAGGCCAGCATGGATGAACGTGGAGCTCCTGACTGAGCTCAGACACAAAGAAGGACCCAGAAGGTGGAAGCAGTGATGGGCTATTTGAGAGGAACACAAAGATTTTGTGTGCACATGTCAGAGTAGAGTTTGCAAAGCCAAAGCTCAGCCGGAGGTGAACCTAGCAAGGGAGATGAAGGGCAACAGGAAAGGGTTTTATAATTACATTGGCAGCAAAAGAAAAGGTAAGGAGCATGTGGGCCCATTGCTCAAGGGGGCAGGGGACCTCATGACCAGGGACATGAGAAAGGACAAGGTACTCGGTGCTTTTTTTGCCTCAGTTTTCACTGGTAAGGCTTGTCCTTAGGCTCCCCTAGTCCCCCAAGCCTAGGAGACTTAGGAATCACTTAACCCACTTCAGACATACACAAAAAATCAGAGTCAGTCAGTATAGGACAAAAGGTAGCAGACACAAGATGGATCATGGGAAATTCCAATCAGATATTAGGGGAAAAAAAAATCACCATGAGAGTGGTCAAATATTGGCATGTGTTGCCCAGAGAGGTTGTGGGATCTTCGTATTTGGAGGTGTTCAAGACTGAATAGAAGGGTGTCTGAGCAACCTGATCTAATTAGATGTGCTGTTAGCAGGGAGCTGGACTAGATGAGCTCTGGAGGTCATCTGTGATTCTATGAACTTTACCTTGGTTTATAGCCCTGTATAATGAGTACCTCTGTCTCTGCGTTCTTTACTGGCACCATGACAAAATGTAACTAGAACAGCTAGAAGAGCTGAGACAGAATAAGGGCTATAGTGAAGGTTCCCAGAAAACACGTTAGAGCATCAAAATATATGTAATGCCATGTGCACACACACAAATCTTCTAAAGGACATAAGCTTTTTATGCTGGCTTTATATAAACCTGAATGGAGTCTGGTCCCTTAAACAGACCCCGCAAGATTGTCCGACCACAGGAGTCACAAGGAGCTCTAGTACCTAATTAGGGTTCTGTTAAAGGTAAAGGCTGATAAAAGACTGTACCTGTTGGGACTGATATTTCTGGATGACTTGTACAAAACAGGATGACAATTTGCTCTGAAGATCAGGACAAGTCAGGACTGTCTCTGTTTTGCTGGATCATCCAGCAGCCTTGGTCAGGAAGAATGAGGGCCCATGCTTATTAGACTACCTATGGGCTTAGTTTGTATACTTTCAAGCAAGCCGGAAAACTAACGAGCTCTACACAGACCCGCCACTGAATGGAATTTCCAGATGAAGCATTTAGAGGATGAACTACATGTAATTGATAGTTAAGGCCTTCATGAAAAGAATAGTGGGCTTGAACATTCAAAACAAGCAGCAGTGGGGAGATCTTGAATTTTAATCATCTGCCATTACTCCTTCTTTCTTGTCTTCAAAACGCAGTCATGTACAAGTTAAATTATAGGCCCAGTCTCATCTCACCTTTCATTTTTCCTTCCTTGCTCACGACAATGTTGAGTTCATGTTGAGCTCTGCATCCCAACGAGCTAACATTTCCATTAAAGCCACCTCAGGTTCTGTTCAAGGGAATCTACAGAGATTAGGGTGAGGCTAAAGGGAACTCTACCATGTTACTGCATTTAGTGTTTTAGTATTTTACCTTTTATGTATCAGATGGGGAGGAGGGAAAAGCAGATACTCCTTCAGTCTCAGAAACTTCTTCATATAGCTTCGTACTTTATTATCACATTGTGCATTGGCAGTGGAGTAGCGCACTCTGCTTTAGCCCACTACAGGCATGCATCAGAATTTCTTGGTATCATGCTTTCCAGGTTGCAGCATCTTCATGTCAGTGATCATGCTGCCAGAATTTGCAGAACATCCAACATAATAGATTTCAAGCAAGAGTTCTTGAGGTGGTATTTTAAATAATTGCATGTTAATTCTGCATTACATTAGTGATCCTTAAATAATTGGGAAGACTTATGGAAACTGTTGCATGCAAGCAACTAAAATTTAGAGTCAAGCTATGAATCAAAGTTTCCTACTTGCAACTTGGAATATTGTACGATGTACATAAACGTGCTGTGTATTTTGTAGTGAAGCATCAATACAATGCAGCATTAGAGTATTTTTTCATAAAAACGTTCCATAACAGAGATCCGTAATAAAACCAAGATGTTTTTTCATGTTAATGAAACATGGCTGATCATAAAGTTTTAAATACATGCCAGAATTTACAGTTTTAAAAAAAACAAAAAAGTAATCTAAGTAGTTTAGAGGATCTTTTACTGTCCAATTAAGGATTTTCCAAGTGGAAAGTAAAATGCCTTTGGTTGTACTGTTTTGTTATTTCCAGATGTCTAATACACTGAACCCTGCACTGCCACGTCAGTAGTACTCAGGCTATGGAAACCATGTTGTCATTTATTTATATTACTGGAGCATCATAAACTGGGTCAAATAATTTGAATTCACCAAACTGAGATTTACAAATTGAAGACATACTCTTGGAAAAAGAAAACAAAAGAAAGAAAAGCAGTTTCATAACATCAGAGATTACATGTCCTTTCAAGACAGTTTCTCGTAGTCTGAAGTATCATTCCTGGAATAGATATTAAGTGTAGTTTAACCAAGCTACTTTTTATTTGGAACACTCAATCGGTTTCTCTTAATATGCTACACCCTACATGTTCCTTTTTATTTAGTTGAAACACGACTGTTTGAGCAATAACTGGCTGATTAACAGTCCTAAATATATGGCCACAAAAATCTTATGTATGGTGGTTGGGAACCATCAGCTGTAAATGTGGAACACAGGCCCCTGGAATCAGTTTAAAGTCCTTGTAAATTTTCTCTGTTTACCTAAAAAATCATTTGTTTTCACAGTTGTTTTATTCTTAGAGAGGAAATGGAATGAACCTTTGAAGACAGTAGCCATCTGTCACATGGAAAATGTTCTATTGTCATTGCTGCATTTCAGATTTGCACCAGGCAAGCTACCAACTAATCTCTAGTGCTCTGCTTTTCTAAGCATATGCTAAATTTTAAAACAAAACCAGACTGTACCAATACTCACATTTCAGCATACTCAAATGATGATAAATTATGAGATTCCCATACTCAAAAGCTTTTCATAGAAACCTTATTCAGATCCTCTCAGCTGCTAGACTCCATCAAAGGAAATAAAATCCTTAAATTATATTAATTATTATCTAATTACTTATTTTGGTGCCACAGAAGCACTAAGTGTGATCATGACTAGTAGATAATATGGCAAATACAAGAGAAATTCATACCAATCTCTCTTTTCATATATGGTTTCTAATCTGAAAAAGAAATAAAGCATTGTCCATCTTTTGCTTAAGAACACTATATTGAAAAATCGTACCTGAATTATTTAAAGGAGTGAAGACCTGACTAGTATTTGCAATTTGGACTTCATCCTGTTTGCAGTTTACATGGCAGAGCCAGCTCTCACAGCACAACGTCAAGCCTGGGGCAAACTGAATTCATTTTATCTACAAAGGGAAGGAACTCTAAGCCACAGAGAACACAGTGTTTACCTGTGACCTTGCTAGCAGGGCAGTACTTAATGGTGTTAAAGCCTCTGTATTGAGTTCAAAGCAGGCTCTGCAAATAGTCTGTTTTTATCTTCCAAGGAACAGTAAATATTCCCATGTCCCCCCAGTACTGATACTGAGAATTCGATTCATTTTTTGTACAGGTTTACAATTTCACTTGACTTTAAGATCCAATATCTATTTGAAAGAACGATCCTTCAAGCTTTAGTTAGCTTTTCAGGCCCATCTCTTCTGTGATTTGTTACTGTCAGCTAATCTAACCAACGCTGACAGAGGAGAAATTAAACCTGGTAATTAAATGTGGTAATATCTGCCAGGACAGATCTACAATCTTCATTTTCCACTTTCATTTTTAAGCAGGGATTCTAATAAAGCCAAAAGGAGCTTCAAGGTGTCAGTAGACTCACTCTACACTCAGCATCCAGATTCCCTACTTGAATCATAGAATCATAGAATCGTTAAGGTTGGAAAAGACCCTTAAGATCATCAAGTCCAACCGTTAACCTAACACTGCTTAACACTTGGATGCTTCCTTTCTGCTCACAGGCTTGGACCTGGTTGTCAGAGCAGAGGTCCCACCATCAAAGTTTGAGGCTTTCATCAAAGCCATTAAATTTCCGTGAAATAGTGCCACTGGTGTTCTCCAGTAGGATTGTTGTATTGCAGCCCGGGGACTCTTTCTGACATGAGAGCCCTAATAGAGTGACAACATCCAAGCTTGCAGCCAGAATTAATACTCTGAACAATCACGTAGTGCTCTAATGCTTGTTAATCTTAGTGCAGAAGCTCTTTCATTTTAGTATTGCCTTTATAGGTCTGCTGGGTCCATGTTGCTGCTAGAAGGGGACTGTGTGCCTAATAAGGCTGGAGTGAGAGGGGGGCTCCAGAGGGTGTTCATACTATCTCTCCACCTCTAATTCCAGAGAATACAGGGTCTGACAACAAAATCCCCCCACGCTGAGAATTCAGTCTCCCCAAAGAGCGTGAGCTCCCCCCTCTCTCCCCATCCCTACCTCTACAGGGCCTGTGATAGCTCTGTAGCAGAGAGAAACCTTCTGCTTTTAGCAACTTTTCACCTCTAGTTGTTAAGGACTAGTCAAGCATAGAAGAAAAGAGGAATTTTTTTTTTCTTTTAGTCTTGTAACAGTATACGTACCCTATCACAAGCTTCATTTCCTCCAATAGCTACATATATCTTTGGAAAGAAATTCTAAAACATGGTGGTTCTGAAGTGATGATGGTTTCTGCTCACTGTATTAATGTTTGGTCAAAGTGCGAGACAGCAAAGAGGAAACCCGTAGAGTTTTTAACTGATTTCATTCCACATGTTACTACAGAGCTGATCTACTGAAACTGAAGCAGAGATGAGAAATACCACGCCTAGTTGCTACGGGATAGATGCCAGGTTCCAGAAACACTGCCGTACTGACAATATTCACATTTTTATTGATGTTACTCTGTTTTTACTGACAGAAATTCAAACAATTCACACTACTTAATTTAAAATGTACTTATACAACTCAAATTGGTTTTGTTCATTACCACATCATCATTCGCAAAGTGAATGCCAATAAGAATGAAAAACATAAGATCAGGCCCATATATCCAAAAATTAAAACTCCAAAGGTTATATAAAGTGTTATACACTTTCTTTGGGAAAAAAGTGTTCATTTGTAGTGAATTGTGAAATAGACAATGGTAGAGTAAAAATCTGATTATGAAACACATTGACGGTGAAAATTAAACACAAAACAGTCCATAGTTCTTGCATGTCAGTATCTACCTTACTTGTATAAAAATCAGGCCCTGAGAGTATACAGAACCTTACATAGGTGTTGAAATAAGTCAGTGTTATCTTGCCTGATAAGGAATACAGAAGAGCTGATTCTGGAAAATTAACCTAAGGTGAAAAAAAGGTATTTTTCCAAAATATAATGATGGAAATTGCAGGTATATGGCTTTTTAAAAGAAAATTTGCTGAAATTTCTTGGCAATTTAGATATGCAGAGAGCATAGAAAAAACACATTCAAAAGTCAGCATTACACTTCTTTTTATAATTGTTCCACTGGCTTTAAGATTGCATAAGAGGCAGTTGAATAAAAGCTGACAAATGTTAAGCTTCCTCCGTTTACTGAAAACCCTATTCTTTTAGTGGTGGACTTGGCAGTGCTAGGTTAATGGTTGGATTTGATGATCTTAAAGGTCTTTTCCAACCTAAGCGACTCTATGATTCTGTCATTCTTAGGACCTTCTTACTCAAGCGGGAACACTACAAATGCTGGCATTTCATAATAAAAATGAGTAACTGAATTATGGAAATACCTAATAAAGTTGTAAGACTGAACTGTTCAAGTGAAAATGAAAGGTATTTATGATGCAGTGATACATTATCCCACATAATTGCAAGAAGAGATATTTCTGTTTTCATAGGTTAATGGAAATATGGATCATAGGTTCTCCGAATTTTCATTGAAACTGATTTAATTTTGACTGGTTTATTGTTCATTGTCCATGTATCCCAGTGAATCCCAGTTGCAAGAAATCTTCCTGTGTAGCGGTGAACGCCATTAAGATTTGCAAGGCCACACTGGTTGAACCACCATCCAGTGTTATCACTGAAGTTACTGCAGCTCTTTACAGGCTGTTCTTTAATAGTGCACGTTGGCCTGCATCCATCATTATCAACATCAAATGTGCTGAAAGGCATTGAATTCTGGTTGTCTTCTTTTCTATATCCTCTAAATGCATCACCTAAGTACAACAGAAGGATAAAAGAGTTATTTATGGAGAAACGTAACATTTCTTAACTTGTTGCGTACCTCACAAACTTTTCCTCTGTATTTATTAGAAAAATAGATTTTTTCAAAAGCGGTTCAAGAGCACCAAATGAGCTGGCAATGTGTTAAAGACATAGGAAAGAAAGAGTATAAAATACTGAGAAGTATGGAAGAAGTTGAAATTCGATGAAACATCTTTATATTGTTGTTGCTTTTAGTGATGCACACTAGCTATGAAGGTAAAGGCTTCTGTCCTCAAAGACAGTGGAAGAAAAGAGAAAAGAAACTAAACGAGCCAACTTCAGATTTTCCAGTGATGTGCCCAAAGCCCCAGAGTGAGTCATGAGATAAAATGGAATTGTTAAAACACAAAGGTCAGCGATTACTGGTTCTGTTGTCTTACTAAAGAAATAATATTTCTTACAAATACAGGTAGAGTGAAGCACCAACACTTTTAGAGAATAACCGTTACGTTGGTAATAAGGAACATTCTTGCATATTAGTAAACATGAGGCAACAAAAAAAAAATTAGAAAAAAGTGGTAAGACATGGTGTAATACTTAACACAAATCTTTGCATATTTGGTATAGCTATGATATTAAGGGAGGTCTGGAATTATAAATTAATGTGTGTCTATGTATCAGCCAGTAACTGTTATATACTGTAGGCCTAATTTGTTCCAGTCGGTTTCTTTCTCTGTCCTTTGTACACCAATGTCTGGGCACTTCTGAACTAAACAAAGCAACAACATCAGGAAGATTTCCACTAACGTCAGCAAATTTGGGATGAGATAATGGACATCTAAAGAATTGGATATCTAAAGAATAGATATACACAAGCACACACAAAATCCCTTATGTATTATATATGTATTCTGTGGACTTGAATCCATTAAAGTTCTTTTATTTTCTTTATTCATTTTCTTTATTAAAGGACTGTTTATTCAATTATTCCATTAAAGACCTTGAAGCAATAGAATAAAATGATTTCTTACTATGTAAAGATTGATGTTGGCATAACCAATCACTACATCATTAACCATTTAGCTGCATAAGTGTTCATTATGCACCAGATAGAGAAAAACAGATTAGAAATAAACATTTTTAAAGTTATCTTACTTAAGTATTACTCTTCTGAACGCATTTTTTCACATTAAGAAAGGGAGCAGCTGTCTTTAAATACTTTAAAGGAGGTTCTTACCAGCATTTCCTGAATAACGCCCCAAATGGATCTTAAAAGAACATGCTTCGTCCTCGATCCAAAATCCATCATATGATGCATAGGCATGCTTGTCGTTTTCTGATTCCAAATCCACATAAAGACTAAAACTAGTGGCTTTTTGATTTACTATGTGAAAAATCTTCCTCAGTCCAAGCCAAAATTCCCCTAAACCAGAAATATATAGTCAATAAACTCCTAGAAACAGAAAGTATAAAAAAAAAAATTGATTCCTCTAGTTTTTGTACTTTCCTTCCTGAACCAAGTGTAATAAAAGTTGTCTGATATCTTTGAAAGACTAATGAAGGTACAGGTAATGAATCTTCCTACTTCATTGGGAAATCCATGGAAAGAATTCCCATGTGTGCATCATCTTTTTTCTCTGTGACATTTTTAGAAAATTGTTGACGTGATAACTTTCAAGCGTTCATCTTCAATATACCTTAGAAGACCACAAAAACTGGATGTGCTAAAGATCCACTTGATTAAACAGAATTCAGCAGCATTCCTAAGGGCAATACTGAGAAATGATAAATGTTAGCATTCTATGAAATGCAACAAAACTCAAACCCTATTCTCGAGATTTGCTGCCTCTGTAAATCACACTGTTTTCCATGAAAGGTTGCCCCATATGAGCTGCACTTTCTTGTATAATTGAAAAGTTGTGTGCTTCCATTGCAATCCCAGATAAACTCCTGAAAAAGCAACTGGTTTTAGACTTGCTGGATGAAAGGTGTCAGTAAAAAAGTAATATCACAGTTGTGCTTGTATTAGCTACTGGAATATTTCCATTGTGTTTCTAACTTTGCATGCCCTATGGTGAAATATTACTGATTTTTCTCTGCTTTAAGGAAATATTTCGCAAATGTGATTAAAACCAACTTATGGCTTTTTTTTTTTAAATCTGAAAAAAAGGGAAATACAATTTATACATTATTTCAGGAAGAAAATATCACAACATTTTAAACACCTCCTGTGAGACTGAGGATGGGCAATGGCTAAAGACTAGTAGGGTGATAGTCATTGTTGAGAAGATCACACCATAGATTTGATGGAAAAAACCTCTTAAGTATAAATAAGACTTTTAAGAAACAAGAACTTTACTGTCTATACTACTAAAAATCTCACACAATTTAGTGGAATGTAGCTCACATAAAGACAGCAGAAATGTTGGGTCCAAAGCGCTTTAAAATATTTAAAGTTAATACCAGAAAGGTCACCAAATCCATCCAGATATTCAGACCATGTTCTCTGAAATGGAATGATTCCATCAGTTCTTTTCTGAACCACAGTCCATCCACCTCCTTGAAAATCCATGTCACACAAAACCTAAAATAGACATAGATATGATTGATGAAGCATTCTTGAAGCGGCTGTTACGAAGAAAATATTTTAATTAAATAAAGGTGGACTATTCAGAGTTTTGCTAAGCAACATACCTTTCAAATATCTTAACAAAAAGCTCAAAGAAAATTAAAAATAAAGCTGCAGTATTTTTTTATATGTTCTTGTTGGACTACTTGATTTGTGTATTTCCTCAACCAGTAGAAACCGTTGCGTGCAAATGTCTGCTCATATCAGATATAATAAATAAGCTCTGATAAATGTTACTCTGTATTAATAATAGCATGAAGTGGAAGCAATATGCAATGTCATGTATTAATCATGCAAAATATTACAGATACAGGCACTAACACTGAATATACCTTTATTTCAGTAAAGCAAAATAGACACAATTTCTTATGTGTTCTCCCTCACCATCATACCTTCTTCCCCAGAAATACTGTGTTTGTGATGCCTGGGAAATGTAGAGCCCTTCATAAAGGTGAGGAAACGGAAAAACTGATAGCAATAACCCAGTATATAATAATTTATGCTGGAGCAGCAAAAAACCCTACGTAAGAATGGGCCCCAATCCAGGGAAGTCCTAATGTGAGCATTTAACAGCCTGCAACTGAGCAGTCCCACTGAATATGTAAGATCAGCTCTCAAATTTATGAGTCTTTATGAGTCTTTGCTAAAATTTGTGCCCAACAGCACGTCAAATTGCAGTGGTCCAGCTGCTCTCTGCTCTGCTATGGAATATCACATTATGTGGCCCATTTTCTCCTCAGCCCATTTGACTTTAGACATGTAATTGAGTTCCTAAGTTAGGCATGTTATCGTCCTTGTCTCGCCTGTAATCCCCCTTATACAGAGAAATGTGCATTCATAGCGTGGCTCTGGGAAAACAAGATCTAAATCACCCTCTGCAGATGTCAGTCACCTCCACTGTCTACAGAAAGGGCCCCTAGACCCTTGGCTGCTCTCCAGGGATTTCAGCTAAGTGCCTAAAGTTAAGCGGAATGTACCCAGGTCACTCTGGGTATTTTTCAAGTATGTCCCCAGTGCCAGAGCTTGACCAGTTCTAACAGGGATTAGAAAGTCTGGGCATCCTAAAGTAGAAAGGTACATATTGCATATCTAGACACTGCACCACTGCTGTTCAAAGTAGTTCTAGAGGATACTATGCTTAATTAGTGTTTAAAAACAGGCTCATTTGTAAGTGTCTCCCAATGTGACTAATATCAGGAGAATTAACCTGGAAAATGGTTATCACTATGGAGCCATTAAGCTACTTGTGATAACAAAAGTAAGTTCAGAGTATAATGTTGGCTCTTGGTAAATCATAACAGTAAGCAGATGCACAAGTGATGGAGGAAAGTCGGAATTTTTTGTTCATGTTACAGGGAATGTACACAATGAAACACATTTCAGAAAAGAGAGATTTGCAATCTTAGCCCGTTGCTAAAAGTAGAGTCTAGGTGGAAGTCAGTTTAGCCCTCAAAAAAATGGTGGCAGTCTGAGCTTTATATGTTGCACCCCTGTTGCCTCTACCAGCCAGATATTTTTTCATGAAACCAAAGACTTGTTCCTTGGTAGGAACATGTCAACATCATATTCAGAACCTCTGTGACTTAACAACATCTTCTCTATGAATGACAAGAAAGCAACAAGACAGGGCTTCAATGTGATCTAATACAACCCGGGGAACCTTGGATCTTCAAGTAAGTCAATGCCATTGGATGCTTTGAGCACTCCTTCCAACACAAATACTGAGTGAATCACAGTAAGGGTCATGTGCATGAAAGAAAATAAAGGGCTGTATTCCTTGGAGAATCACATGCTTATTTCAGTCACCCAAGGAGGGTGGAACTGGAATAAAATGAAATACAGAAGATTCCAAAATGACTATTTATATGCAAATACCTAAAACTCATTAAAAATAATCCCATTGCCTCATCCGCTGTCTTGAGAAGATGATTGCATGCTTGGCTACTCTCCCTATGAGTCAGAAATACAAAGAGGAGCCCACTTGGTCACAACATCAATCTTCAGTCCAATATAAATCAGTGGGAGTGTTGATAATTCTCAGAAGGAGCAGATTTGGTTCTACATGAAAGGTCAGCAGCCAGTTAGATATGGCACCAAAGCATACACCAGCTAAGTAAAAATATGAGATAGATACACAAAAAACAGTCATTGCTATGTAGTTTCTTAATCCTTTATATGCTGGAAATGATGCAATTTTCTTAAAGCCTTATAATAGTTAATCCACTTTACAGCTTGTTCTATGTCTCATATCATGCAAGGTATGAGGGGCATGACTGTGCCAGGTACAATTTAAATTAAATGAGCAGGAGGATGCTTCTACTGACTATTTCTTCCCTTTCCATCTTTAGTATGTATAAGAGGTATATTCCAAACAACTGTTTAATTTGTCTGACCCACCTTAGAAATATCAATGATCTAAATTTAGTCATTGAAACATGTATCAGAAAGTGATCACGACTCAATTTTCCAGAAGTGAAATTGGTTTTAATTGCCTCATGTTTGAATGCTCAGACAAAAGCCCATTTGGGGACTAATTATCTGAGATGACAAGAACCTGCCACCACCATTGAAACTGGATATTCTTAGAGCTCCTGGAATTCAGGTTTCAATAAGCCCTAGTTAAGCATCAAAATCTATACTCACTTTTGAAAACATGAGGTTTCAAACATGAAAACATGACAACAGGATCAAGTTGTCTAAATAGTTTTCTTCATTTCTCTAGTATCCTTATGCAAATGATTCTAAAGACATTTGGGTTTAGTTTCAGTTACATTTAAAGGGCAACTTATTGCTGAAAAGGTCCTCATTGAAATAAATTGTTTCATGCTGGCTTTGTTTTCTGTTTTTTAGTTTCTTACTATGGTTTTCTGCCGCTTTGTATTTTTCTTACTGTGCTAGTCTGCAGAACTTCCAGAACTCTTGGCTATTAGCCCCTTAAAATGCATTACAATTTCTTGTTTATGTCTTGATATTTTTGTTCATCTATCATTTCTCTTGTACCCTTTTTATGCTTCAACACATGGAATAATTTGCATTAAACAGTTTTCCTTAAAATAACATTCTTTACAAAACACACATATTTTAGATATTTTTCTCTGAGAACTTTTTGGCATTATCTTTTCAGTTCTGTGTAACATCTACCAGACAAGAAATGAGACACTCATTTCATGAGTGCAGACATTTCTTCTCATTATTTATTGTTACCTTGTGCTTTTAATCAAATTATTATGATTTTCCCTTTTGTTTCTTGTTCTCTTTAAGGAACCTTTCCACTCATATAACTGATTCTCAGATTCTGGCAGTAACTTTAAATGTGGAAAGTGTCAAAAATATTTTTGAAGTGAAAGGAACTTTTATCATTTCAGATTTATTTGCCAAAAGCTGTAGGGGAACTGAGAAATCACTTTTCTCACATAGATTAGTCATACAATCTCTCAGGAAAAGTAATTTGGATGAGGTATGAATATTTCCTCAATGGAATCCCCCTCAATCTAGAAGAAATTCTGAAACAGATGCATTTTGTGCTATGGTTCATCCCGGGGTGAGGTAGACAGCATTTTCTTCATACTACAAATATGGTTGTTCTGTGAACGCTTCTACCTGTCTTTGCCTTTCTTTTACCTGGAAGGAACTTGCCGATGAGTTACGGATCTTTTGCCTGAGCTCGCTGCATTGTATAGAGAGAATGACAGGTTTTTCTATCAGGGATCTGCAGAACCAAGTTCATTTTTTCTTCTGAGATCCCAGCATACTTCTGAAGCCTTTTCATAACCACTTTGAGCTCTTTTTTTGTAGCATTTTGTAGAGTTCCAATTGGATAGAGATAAAGGGATTCATCCTTTCTTTGTTATATATAAAGGAAGACTATAAAGTTAGATATTAAATTTTGCTATTTATTAGCTGGCTTAAATTCCATATTTTTTCTCCAAAAACTAATGAGCCCAGCATGTACTGCAAATTAAAGGTTTGAAAGTGCTATATCTGTCTTTCCACTATGCATAAGGACTTCCCGAGGTAGAACAGCCTGAAATGGAAATAAACAGAGAAAACAAAGTATTCCTTGTGTTTGCATGGATCTGAATGGCCTGAGCCTGAGGAAATTAACCCAAAACTCTCTTCTCCTAGATGAGCAGTCTGACTCTGAGCAATTACAGAAAATGCAGGTGGTGATAGGAAGCATGACTGCTGCAGTTCATGCTGAATTTCATCCTTTTTTTTTTGTCTTAAAAATGTATATCCTGCAAACTGGATATGCAGACTAAAAGTTTGGATGCTTCTCTGCCTCAAGACTGAGTTATAATGATGCTCAGACAAGAGCTAAGCACCTACTCCTCAAACTAATGTACGTCTGCACCTATATTTAGATGCCTATGCAATATCACAGTCCAAGCTATAGGCATCTCAGCATCACATCTCGAGAAGGCAATAGTATACAGTCATCCAGCAGAATAATTCAAAAAGCCAAAGGTCACATTTTAGGAGCCAAATGTACCAGTCACTTGGCTGCTCAGTTTTCCATCTCTAAAACAGAAAAGAACCGCATTTCTCAATGTCCAAAAGGAGTGCTGGAAAATATCTTGGGTTTTCCTCTTTGGTACATTTTTCACTGTATATGAAAACTGATGATGGGATCTTATGACAGAGATTAAATTTCTTTGTAGAAAATGAGAAACTCATCAAAATTATAATAATGGCAGTCACATTTGGATGATTTAATACATTTCTTATTCATCTGTTGAGAAATTGTCAAGGAAAACACTTTAAATATATTAAATATATTCTAAGTGCATATTCTCAAGCAAATTGTGACTATCCTGAGAGATAAATTTATTACCTCAAAAGGATAATTTGATCCTTCTGGATGGATAATGTACAGACCAGTTGGAGTTTTTGAAACTGAACCAACGGTATCTTTAATATCAGTGCAATCCAGCCCTAGAGAACAAAGTATTTAATGAAGTTTGTTAGCAAAATACGTTAAAAAAAACAAATACAGCTTAAGCACAGAATATTACTTTTCTCGGTAACATATGAATGATCTCAAATAGCATTTTCTTGTCATGCAAACTTTAAAATCATGTTTTGTCATGAATTTACCTTATAAATGAAAATTCTCTGAACTCCATTAAGCTCACAAAGAAGCATAAATTATATTGTATACAGAAAGTTCTTTCTAATCTTAACTGGTATGATACAGAAATTAAAAATTATGTATCTGGGTCTTATTTTACAGATTTTATTTGGGTAACACTTGTACTGAGTAAAAAGACATATTATCTGAGGAAGGATGTCTTTTCCCTGCAAACATTTGTATTTATACTGGTAAAAGTATTTATATCATAATGTATACATTAAAAACCCTTTGCTTCTAAGTGTTAAGCCAGGTTTGCGTTAAACACACTCAAGCAAGCAGTTCTATGTCCAGTAGGACTGCTTAGAGGTAGTTTCCTTTAGTTGGGATGGACACTACAAAGAAGATTGACTGTCAAGTGTTCAAGTGACTTCCGTCTCATTTGAAGACGGATATTGCAAATGCTGAGCACACTTTATTGCATTGCAAAAGAAAGTGCCATTTAGCAATATCAGACTGCTTGTGAACAGGAGCCCAGAATTATCAGTTGCAAATGATTTAAAGCAGTCTTTATGATGACATTCTTAAACAGTTCACAAATTTTCCAGAGTTTATATGTGCATACTAACACAGAATAAATACTGTAAATATTATAATTGCTTATCTTTGCTTTAATTAGTTCTTTGTAAAGATACAAAGATAAAAAGGGAAGAGGTCAAGACTAAATGAGAAAAATACTTACCATGAGATTGAACTGCTTTGTAAGGAAGTGGATCCAAATGCTTTCTCAGAACTTCTGCGTTCAAAAGAAGTACTCTGTTCATGAGTTCATTTACCTGCAAATTCAAATAAAAGATCTTTAAGCTGGTTGCAATGAGGAATTGTACATTCTAAAGGTGTCCTTTTTGACTCCTAGTGAATATAATCTGAAATTAATTTTTGTGATGTGTTACTGTTTCATACCTTCATTATGTTAATTGGTCCAATTTTTTACTTTTTGCATCCAAAATCATTCTTAGGCACAATTCCATTTAATTCAAGAAAAGTCCTTCATTTTAAAGCTTTTTATCTGTACTGAGTGAGTGTACAGCGTTTCTAAACTACTATCAGAGTTAATGATAATGTAATATGCAGTCTACACAAATATGACAGGACTCCAGATAGGAACCAATGTGGAGGAGTGGACCGTTACTTGCCCTACTGCCATGTGTGCCACCAAGTTATGGACCAGGTGGTGCTTGTCACTCCTCGCAGAAATGGAACTCACACCTTACCCAAGGTACAAGGAATGATGACAGAGACTGTAATTCTACAGTTCTAATGACAATATAAATGCTTAATTTTCCTCAGTTAGACAATACCTGTAGTGCTAAACAATAAATAAAAATCTGTATGATGAAGAAAAAAGTACCTGATTAGAAAGGTAATCCAAAGAAGACTGTTGATCATCCATCATGTTTCTTACCAGTTTTTTTGTACTTCTTGCATATTCAACAAGAGAGTTCTGCAAATTTCCTTTAAAAGAAATATGTTCATCCACTTTGTTAACATAAACGTAGAAATGTTCTTGACTGAATAATGACACATTTATTTATGATATCTAAGTGAATATTGAAGGTGTTTAACCTTAAGGTAGCTAAAAGTGAAATTAAAGTAGTACACAGATTAAATCCAAAGATGCTAAGAACCTCAGCCTCACTGGTTGCAGTGAAGACCTGTTATGAAGAGATAGCTCTTCTTAAGATTTGAAGAAGAATTTCATCTTATCCTTGGGCAACTTGGATAACCAGTTAATGGATACCACAGAAATGCAAATGCAAATGATAAAAAGACAAATACATAATGTTTCCTGTCATCCTACATTTACTCATTCACTCTGCTACTTACTCTTGCTCCTGTTTTTTGCCTAAATATAGGAAAAAATGCCAAAAATACAAAAATTAAACTTGTCAGGTAATTAATAATACATATTAAAAATCATATGGGAAAGACAAGAATTTTGACAAATTTTTCTGAGGCTGATTACATCATTTGCTGTGTAGTTTGTCAAGGCAGTGAATAGAGAATGTCCTGTACAGATATCTATAAAAGGCAAGCTGAAGTATAGATTTCCTCCCACTTAACCAACTCACTCCCACTTAACTAACTCCCACACACATAACTATGATATTTAAATGAGGGACAGACACCCTACTCTTCCTCTCTAACGGAGAGAGCTACCAACATTCAGA
This sequence comes from Theristicus caerulescens, assembly GCA_020745775.1. NCBI lineage: Eukaryota > Metazoa > Chordata > Aves > Pelecaniformes > Threskiornithidae > Theristicus > Theristicus caerulescens. Next base: position 117,796,682 of record CM036559.1, on the reverse strand, counting down.
GGGTAACACAGACTTAGGTGGGCTGAGCTGCTGCCTGGATTTGCCTGTCCTCACCAGTGGTTATGAAGAGAGCCTAGCATGATTATACTCTTAACTTTTGTCACACCAGCTGCACCCCAAAAACACGGCATCCCAAATTTTCTGAACAATACTCAGCCTGGGCAGCAGTGTCAAAGGCTGTCACATGTGCTTAAGAAGATTAAAATATAAATTAGCACAGCATAGCGTAGCATAGCAGAAGATTGCATAGCACGGTATTGCATAGCTTGTCGCTGAGAGTATTCTTTATGAATACATACTGCACATGTAATGTTTTTCCCCTCGTAAAATTTTAGCTTGAACATCACATGGTACAAGGCATTGTTCTTTTTGTTTTGAAATATCTGCAGATTTATTTTTCTCTTCTGCCTTGAGTGGTTCCTCCACAGCTCCAACATTCCTTGTGCCCTGTTGTACCAAACAATGGAGGGGGAAATAAATTGATCATAAAGCATATATAAAATAGCTCAGCCTGCCAAAATGAAGTAGATTACTCCATGGATCTTCCTTCAAAACCTGTTTTTTTAAAGCTTTATCAAGCAGTAATTGACAGCACTGAGACCGAGGCCTGTTAGGTGTCTTCTGCTTAGCCATACCTCACAAGAGAGAGAGAGAGTCAAAGGTAAAGAATAACCTCTATAAATTTAAAAAATACCACCAACATTTCTGGTAAAGTATTCTACCTGTGAGCACTGTGAACTGGAGGCAACAACCTGCAAATCTTGCATTTAAGAAGCTCACATTTTAGGAATCACCACACCCAACAGACATCTCAAATGCTAACAAAGTTATTTTCACTGGAAAGGAGCAGGCTTTTGGATTTACCACATATTAGCAAAACACTTTCACTCTTGAAAGTCCCTGAATTTATTACTTAGACTCTGATCATGGAAATACTTGCACAAGTTATTAACCTATGCACACAAGCAGTCCCAAGCAGATTTGCAGACAAATCCAACATTAAAAAAATATTTGAAATGCTCTTAGAGAGGAAAGAATAAAGGGATACTATTCACAGGCATACGATTATCTGAAATAGTAACAATAAAAGCATTGGTAAAAGTAGTTACACCTATTAATGTTCTTTTAAAATAATATTTTCATATTTAATATTTTTTCTTCCGTGGTGCCATTTGACATAAAATAAGGGAATGCCTCTGACTCATCACTTAAAAAATGCTAACAGTAATTCCTGAAATATGTGTCATTGTAAAAAGACTAAGAAACATATTTTCATTTGAGTCTTTGTTTTTTAATTCCATAATCTCAGCAAAGCATTGTAGTATGTTCATATACTGTATTTTCACATGTAAATAGGACCCTTAGAAATGTAAAGATTTTAATGAAAAAGAAAACTTATTTAGACTTGAGTATATATCTTCAACATAAATGTTCTTTCCTGCTTCAGGTTTCTCTTTCTGAAACTGGCACTACACTGGCAAAGCATTGAACATTTTTTTTGCCTGATTTTTGCTTTTAAAAAGTGAAAGTAAAAATTACATAAAACTGTTAACAAGGAGATTTTACAAGAAAAAAAAAGGGTTCTGCATTATTAATGTAATTGCATTTTGTGTCTGGAGATAAATGCTAGAGAACTAAAAGAATATGTTTCTTTAATTTTGAAATAAGCACAAAATAAAGGAAGAAAAAATCTATAAGTGTTATAAATAGATCACTTGAAACTATGGTTTGTTCCAGGGCTTTATCACAGCTACTCACCAGATGTTCAATTAAATACTGTCAAGCAAATATTTTTAATCAATATTTATTTTTAACAAAAGCCAACATGAAACAGGCAATTAAACCTGACCTCAGCAATTCAAGCAAAAACTGTGACTCTGCCAAAACCAATAGTTACTCTGCATTTACAGTCATGCAGATGAGATTAAAAATATGGCCTGACAACTGAGCTGTGATGAAGGACATTAAGATAAAAATGTTCTAATATACTGAATTCCTACAATTTCAATGCAGTTTCTTTTCTCTATCTGAAAATACCTGATTCTTCTGTATTTTCTTATCTATCCTGAATAAAGCAATCTACATTTTAAAAACATCTGTCACTTTCCCGAGAAATCATTCAGTTACATTCATTATCTTATGAGAGCAAAGTAATTGAAAATCTTACCTTAGATGAACAAGGCTTGACATTACTTATGACAGCCTCTCCTAAACTGAACAAAAAAATGTTAAGACAAATCAGTGAAGTTACCCTAAAGCAGTTCATCTTTTACTTGAAGAAATGCAAATGTTTTGTCGGGTTTCAAATTTCCGTGGAAAGGATTGTACGCTATGAAGTCCTGAGCTAACTATTTGGGAATGTCTACAGCACAAAGAGCAGCCAGCACATCACTCCTTTAATTCCTGGCTTTAATAAACCACATTTCAATTGCACAGTAGATTTTATATACTACTGCTCGTACCCTGAGAGCAAGTACTGCTTATCACCTTTACATGACACATCAAACATATATTTTCATTGTGATAAAACTGTAACAGATTTTCTTCTATGCTATTTTTGAGCATTGGTATATATTTGGTATTGAGTAGTCTGGGCTACTTGAAAAAAAACAAGTATTAATTGATGTTTTCATCTTTTTACGAAGGTTAATCATTAAAATAAAAGCATTTACATTGGTGTGGTGGTAGTGCACTAGAACTGGCTGTGGAGGCAATTTTAGAATATGTCCTAAAAGCAAATTCTAAATAGAAAACTGAAAAAATATTACTTTAAAATAATACTTTGTGTTACACTGAAAATTGCGTACCGGGAGGACAACAGGTGTCTCTTGGTCTCACTGGTAGCCCATCCTTAGGAACAGAACTATTGAGAGTGGGACAATCATTCAAATACGATGATTTTTACCCCTGAAAAATGTCAAAGTACAAGAGAGTGTCCTGAAAAAGAAGATTAAATGTAGTCCACAGAAACTTAATTAAGCTCTTTAGCAGACATTTACAGTTTTCACACACTCAGATCCACTATTTTTCTATCTTAAAAACTGGATCTGACATTTTAACCAAAAAGCAAATTATTTGGAAAGTTTATTTGGAAAGTTCATAAAGGTCCAACAGATTTTCAACTCCTTATGCACATTAGAGAATTTAAATAGTTTGTGATCTGGCTGAATAAATGAAACCTCAGTTTCTAATGTACCACTGGGAGACAGACTGTCTAACGGATCGTCAGAATACACTGTTCAACATCACCTTACACTGGTACAGCCAGACAATGCTCCAAACTTGTCTCGATACTGTGGTTCATCTCCATCCCTGTCTGAAGTTGGAATACACTGGGAATAGCTTTTGCTACGAGGAGATTTGAAAGCAGTTGGGAGAGGGGGGTTAATACAGCTTCAAATCCAGATTTTAATCCATTTTTTTAATCCAATGTTTTCTTTCAAAATTAATAACTAAGGGCACTAAGAACCTGTACCTGGCCTCTTCCTGAGAGGAGCACATTCAACCGCCTGTGAAGTTTTTAACAACTTTGATTCTTCAATACCCTTCAAAATAAAATGTTTAATTTGTTCTAAAGTACTGCATGACACATTATAGTTTTATAAGAGTTACTAGAATTTAACTAGTGCATGAGTTGATGCTCTCTTAAAAAGATGCCGGTTGTGATCCATAGTACAGTCTCGGGGAGGTAAGAAGGTTGCAAAGATTTTCATAGCTATCCATATATGACATCAAGGGGGAATGAACAGTTTTTATTCCTCTTCCTATGCACAGAAATAAGAAGAGGAGACAAATTTCAGGAAGGAATGGTGAAAATGGTCAGAACCTTGGCTGAACTCCTTCTCCCGTGCAGTCGCCTACACAGTTAAAGCGAAGCTTGGAGGAAAGCTAAAGGGCATTAGCAGATTAATCCCTCCTGGAACAAGAAGGAAAGAAAAATGTGTTTCTCCAGCAGGATAGCTATGCTCCAGCCTTCAAATAAGATTTGCAATAAATTCAGAACCTATCTCTCAAAGAATTAAGAGCTGATCTTTACCCTTCACTGGAATATCAGTCTCTAGCCCACAGTAAAATTTATGAAACTTCTTTCAAAGCAGCTGCCAGAGTGGGACCTTCCATTTTGTAACCACTTGATATCAGGCTGCTTGCTGTCCCAGCATAATCATACAGTCCTGAAATACAGGGTCCTCAGCTAGTCACCGTCCCATCCCACTGTCTGACAGATGTGAGGTTACTTACCAGGAGGAACTATCTAATAACCCCAAAGGAGGGCTATGAAGAAGTAAGAAAAAGGTAAAAAAGGGAAAGACAGGAAAATATATAAAGACTGTTTGTAATTCTACATTTCAGAAGGTATCTAAGGTGAAGCTGCGAGTTGCGCTGGATAAGATTAAAATTTGCAATAAGTCTAAAGAAGCTCAAATTCTGCCAGTGTGAGTTGCCCATGAACTTGAATCTTCCTAGGTGTGACATGGGCTCAAATTCTGCAGCTGTTTCCCAGCTCTGCTTCCATCCCGTTTGGGTGGCTCAGTTCTCCATCCTGATAAAGCTTTCTACTGCATCCTAAATGAAACACCGCATTTTATCAGGCAAACTAGGATTTTAAAAGTGTATGTGGGTTGAAAAGCACATGGTAGTAAAGTGACAACCAGTCTTCTTCCTGCAACACAGAAGAGTTCAGACTGGGCAAAGAGGTGGTGGCTTTGGGGCTGGTATTCTGAACTAGAGGTGAAAGACTTCCATTCCAGGGTCATCTTCTCAACTCTGGCAACTGGGATATAAATATTAAGCACATTTGGCAACGAGCATCAGTGGTCTTGACTGTAAAATGGTAATAGTAACACCTACTTCATAAGCTGTGCTACAAATATGTGGGGGGTTCTGCGGAGAAAAGTATTTTACGAATGCCGAGTGCTATTTTTACCCTCCTAGTCAAAGATATAGAGCAGCTGCACACTGAAAAAGAGAAGAATTGGTTTAAGCTCAAATACAACAGCCAAGAAATGTCTCGCCAGGAAATCGCCAAGGCATTTAGCCTTCTGCTGACAACTCATCCGAGGCATGGCAGTATCCCAAGACAACACACCCTGCTTTGCCTGAAAAAAAAATGAAGTTTTTCAGTCTTAAGAACAAATCTTTTTTTTTTTACTTTGTGTAACTTTATTTACTTTTTAATATACTTTTTATATTTTTGTACAAAATTTTATAATTTTCACATATTTTACAGATTTTTTTTGCATTGCGATTTGGTTAAAAAAAAATGTTTATCCTGTTAGCTCCAAGTCTTTACTGTCAACAGATTTAACAGACATCCACAGAGAGCTCTGCAAACCCACAAGCAGCGAACGGGCTCAGGGCGGTGTTTCGTTTGCCCTGCAAAACTAATGAGAAACGCGTTTGTTCCGATATCGGGTTTTTTAAAATAAAATAAAATAAAATAAAATAAAATAAAATAAAATAAAATAAAATAAAATAAAATAAATCGGTTTATGCATAAAAGCGCAGAAAGGATGGAAAGGCCAGTGAGAGCCAAGCACCGGGCCTTGGCACGGAGTCTGGCAGCGGCGTCCCTGAAGAGACGGGCAGACGCGGAGGGCGCCCGGCAGCGGAGCGGGGTGCCCACGCCGTGTGCCCACGCCTGGCTTCCACCCTCGGGGACGGCCGGGGCCGGGCCCCCGGCGGGAAGGCTCCCCACCGAGCCCCACCCGCCCCGGCCTTCGTGCCTGGTTTGAAGCCCAGTAAAGGGCAAACCGCCACCGCCTCCTCAGCCGCTCCCCCGCCGCTCCCTCAGCCGCGGCCCCGCCCCGTTGCGAAGGAAGCGGCGTCTCCGGTTGCTACGATGGCGGCGGCGGCGCGGCCGGGGCCGCGCTGAGGAGCGGGCCGGCGGCCGGTACTGACGGCAGGGCGCTCCGGTGTGGGGGCGGCGGGCCCGGGGCGCGGAATGGAGCCCAGCGGGAATGGCGGCGGGGCGGCGCGGGGGCAGCACCTCCCCGGCGGCCTCCCGGGCTGCGCGGGTGGGAGGCGGCGCGCTGCGATGTATCCTTCCGCCTGTCCGCCCGCGGGCTCCGCCGGCGGCGGGGGGCTGGGGCGGGCCGTCGGGGCGGGTGGTGGGGCGGCCCCGGCGGCGGCGGCGGCGGCCTGCCCCGGCGGCGGCCTCCCCGCGGAGAGGCAGGGCGCGGGGCGCCCGGGCCGTCCTGCGCCCTGCGAAGGGGGGGGAGTGGGGCCGCGGGGCTGCGCGGGGCCTGGGGGGGGCGGTGAGGTAGGGGGGTGGTGGCGGCACAGGGGTGGCGTGAAATAAAACTTGTAAATTGGATTTTTTAAACTGGTGTAGAAAAGTTGACTTCTCAGGCAACTTTGGGGTTTTCTTCTTTGTTTTCCCTCTTGGAGAGAGATACTGCCGCTGGGAATTGTATTTGCCATCCTGACTTGGGGATCCTTATTTTCTTGAGTTTAGGTAATAAGAAATACTGACACGAGTTCTAAGCTGCGCCTGTACGGTGCTACTTAAATCATTAATGAGGTGAGGCAGGACTGATCTTGCACTGTGGAGAGCTTTTATCTAGCCATATTAATGAATTTCAGTGTAAACAGCTAATCCTTTAGATTGGGAGAGAGCTGTTTTTACTATTGAAACATCTTCCCTGTGATAAGTGGTTCCATGTGTTACAGATTTAGATAATAACAGAAAGATGTATCTTCAAATAGACATAATAAAGGTGAGATTTTTCATCTGCTGATACCATGAAAGATGAGTGCAAATCCTCTGTCAAAATCACTGTAAACAGTAAAACGCAATTACATTTTTTTCTGGATAAAGTTAGGCATGACCATAATATACATGTGTGGGACCAGTGGTTGTGTACTTAGTCAAAAGGCATATCAGCGTTTTTTATCTCGTAAGTGAAGTTTGCCTTTTCCTAAAAAGCTATGTAAAGTCAATCACACAGGCTTTTAATTTTTTAATGAGCTGTTTGATAGAGTTTCTATTTTCCTTAACACAATGCTAGGGATAGAGCTTTAACATTTCATTTTGAACAGGATTTAGAAGAAGAACGTCGGGCATTGAAAGAACATCAAAAAATATGTCGGAGTAGGGCACAGAAATATTTGATAGAGACAAACAGAAGAAGAAGGTAAATAACGGGTTCCTTTGGTGGGAGACTGTTTAAAAAAAAAAAAGTAAGTCAAAACCCTGAAACAGCTCAATATATTTCTACTATTTGCATGCTTACATTGTTACATAGCCTCACTGCTTTGTTCTAGAGGAATCTAGGCTGAAAAGTTTCACCAATCCAGTTTCTTGCTATAGGACAAATAAAATACAAAAGAATTATATTCTGAGTTACTCGCTACTTTTTGGAAACTCACTGTAGTCACCTCTTACTGTATGAAGTAAAGGTAAGCAGTGCTTTCATTTCATGGATCTGCATTTCTAATATTATTCTGGGTTTTATTAGCTTCAATGGATGTGTGAAAAATGCATTCAGAGGTACAGTACGGGTCAGCAGGCAGGCAGTTGTTGCCTTCTGAAGTGTATGCTTTTCCGTCTGCATGGCGTAACAGCTGCACAGCCTCCCCTGCGTGGCGGGGCTTGGTGCTCCCACTTCCCAATAAACACAACGCAAAGTCTTTCTAGTACAGGGTTATATTTATATTAAAGTTATTCTGCATTGACATTTTAAACAGAGCTTTGAATATTCTGCCTTTCTGCGTACATGACAATGCAAAGTCATGAAATATTCTGTGACAAATGGACTAAGTAAATTATACATTGAGATGTTTCAGTGAGGTGCTGTAAGTGGTTTAATAGGCATAGGAGGCTTTTCCCTAGCCTTGAGCTCGTACTCGCACCTACAGGAGACTAGGCTCTGTAGCTGTAGAGGCAGCTGGGTTCCTCCCTGAGACAATTCAGAGCAAGCCCCCGGCCTCAGACCAGCTTCCCCTGCCTACTGTTAACTCGTTAACGCTCAGCCCCCATAGTTCCCGTATCAGATGATTTTTGTTGTATAATGTTTACTTATTGAAATATGTTGATAACTCAGAGGCAGTAGATAGTGTTTATACTGCCATTTTAGCTTGACAGTATGTGCTGTCAGCATATGTTTTGAATTATAAAGAAAAATGGAAGAGGAAGTATAATCACCTGGGAGTGATTAAAGGCAGTGTGCAACCCACAACCTTTGCAGATAATAAACTGAGTATCAGCTGAAAGATTAAATATCTTATTTAGTTTTCTGGAACAGTACCACTGCAACACTGCTCATCTCAGATGAGCACTGTTTATTGTATTACTGGTCTTGAAATATTATACTCTAATGTAAAAGCAAATACCAGACAGCCTGCGTATTTTTGATAGACTGGTATAGTTAAACTAATACTCGTTGATACATAAATACTTTTCCGTATGAGTGTCATTGCAGCCTTAAGAAACATGGTATAAGTCCAAGTTACTCAGGTGAACCAGTTAAAAATTTAGGTATGGTATTCGTAAAATGAAATAGTTTCCATTTGTGATAATTGAGAATGGCATAACTATAAGCCTAATAAGCAGTTTAAATGGAAGTCTGTGGTGACAAGTCTTCCCCTAATAACTGAAAAGGAGTTAGTTGTCTAATGCTAGAAAGGTAGTAAGTGCATACAGTATTAATAAGCTGTGATATATAATTCAAAATTAAGGGTCATTGCATATATGGAGGAAAGTAATTTGGAAATAAAAAGTTCCTTGAAATTGAATATTTTTTTCCTGACAGTTATGCAAGTAGGAAGTGATTTATGTGCTAATGGATCAACCATCAGGTCATGTCTCAAATCTGTGTATGAGCCAAGATCCATTAGCTTTGTAACACACGTAAAGGTGTTAGCTATGATGATGGTTTCTCAAGGGTAGCGTGACTTCCTTAAGCTCCACATTCTCACCTGGCAGCACCCTAAATTCTCCCTGATGGCTTACAGGCATGTATCAGAAGCTATTCTTGGCACTGCTGTTTTATAATTTCAAAACTGAAATTTTTTCTCTCTTTTTTTTTTTTCTTTCAACATGCAGTGAGTAGACATGAGTGCACTGTGAAGTATGACGGTCTGTTTTCTACTTCTAACCTCCACACAGAATGGTTGAGGTGGGAAGGGACCTCTTGGGGTTATCTGGCCCAACCCCCCTGCTACAGAAGGGCCACCTAGAGCTGGTTGCCCAAGACCACATCCAGATGGCTTTTGAGTATCTCCAAGGATGTAGACTCCACAAAGTCTCTGGGCAACCTGTGCCAGTGCTGCATCACTCTCACAGTAAAAAAAGGTGTTTCCTGATGTTCAGAGGGAACGTCCTGTGTTTCAGTTTGTGCCCATTGCCTCTGGTCCTGTCACTGGGCACTGCTGAAAAGAGCCTGGCTCTGTCGTCTTTGCACCCTCGCTTCAGGTATTTATGTACATTAATAAGATCCCCCCTGAGCCTTCTCTTCTCCAGGCTGAACGGTCCCAGCTCTCTCGGCCTTTCCTCATAAGAGAGATGCTCCAGTCCCTTTGTCATGTTTGTGGTCCTTTGTTGGACTGTCTCCAGTCTGTCCATGTCTCTCTTGTACTGAGGAGCCCAGAACTGGACACAGTCCTCCAGGTGTGGCCTCACCAGTGCTGAGTAGAGGGAAGCATCACCTCCCTCTGCCTGCTGGCAATGCTTTGCCTAATGCAGCCCAGGATACCATTTGCCTTTTTTGCAGCAAGGGCCCATTGCTGTGGGGTCCACATGTTCAACTTGGGGTCCACCAGGACCCCCAGGCCCTTTTCTGCAAGGCTGCTTTTCCGTGGGGTGGACCCCAGCATATGTTGGTCCATGGGGTTGTTCCTCTTCAGGTGCAGGACTTTGCACTTCTTGTTGAACTTCATGAGGTTCTGTCAGCCCATTTCTCCAGCCTGTTGAGGTCTCTCTGGATGGCAGCACAACCTTCTGATGCATCAGCCACTCCTCCTGATTTTGTGTCATCTGCAGACTTACTGAGGGTACAGTCTTGCTCCATCATCTAGATCATTAATGAAGATGTTAAATAAGACTGTGCCCAGTATTGACCCCTGGGGTACACCACTAGTTACTGGCCTCCAACCAGACTTCATGCCATTAATCACCACCCTCTGGGCCTCGCCATTCAGCCAGTTTTCAGTCCTTCTCCCTGTCTGCTAATCCAGCCCGTACATCAACAACTTGCCTTTGAGGATCTTGGGGGAGACAGTATCAAGGGCCTTAGTGAAGTCCACATAGACAATATCCACTGCTCTCCCCTCATCTATGAAGCCAGTCATTTCATTGTAGAAGTTTATCAAGTTGGTCAAGCATGACCAAATTTCATGTTAACCTTAAATTTATAATGCCTCTGCTAAAAAGTAATAGCAATGAATTTCCTTTAACAAATAGATCTAGGGAAAATATATCAGAGCTTCTGCTCTGTTCTCAATCTTGTGTCATGTAGGTTCCTTGTCTTTGTGTTGCATTGTGGAGGAAAATTTTTCTGTGGGTTTTTTTTTGTGTTTTTTTAAAGAACCACCACCAGCCTACCTTTAAACAAGGTTATACCAAGGCCGAGTTCAAGTCTGATAGCCCCTAGTGCCCAGCACTTTTTAAGCTAATGAGAACTGCATATACAGAGGGCTTGCAGATTGAGGTCTTCTGGTTTTTCAAACTTCTCTAGATGTACTTGCAATGACATTTTCCCTGACAGCGTAGTGTTGATCTGTTGTCAATACCTCTAAAATGCGGCAGGTTCAGCATCAAAAATACTCAACTTCTGACAAGATGTGCTCAGTTAATTGGTTTATTAGTAAAAGACAAAAACATCACTTGCACAGAAAAGAGCAAGTATAGCTTTGCAAAGCAAAGTCTCAGTAACTTAAGTCCCAGATCTTTTTCAAAGTGAGTACTTAAAGGAGCCCATATTCCTATCCTATCTGATGCCATCAGTTTCTTTGCATCTCTGGTACTGACCAAGATCCTTAGTTTTGTGTTAGCAGCAGTGCTTCAACGCAGTGAACAACCAGCCTACTCCTTCTCTTCACACAAGTTGCATGAGTATCAAGAAAGTCATTCCTTTATTGGCTCACTAATACCTGAAGTTGTGATTTCAGGATCAACTTAAGAATTAAATATGCTCTGGGGCAGTAGCTGACAGATATTTTTGTTTAAATAACAGTATTCCAGAAATAAGAGCTACTGACTAAACACATACTTGATGTAAATGAATAGGATATAATATTTTGTGTTTATGTACCACAGTACTTTTTCAATACCAGCTGCTGATTTGCTGGGGACTGCAGCCATCCTGCTGTTACTGCTCAATGCAAAACGTGTATCCCATTTTACTGTGGTGTTACTGATTGCAGGTGGTTGGTTAGTTGTGGAAACAGAATATCTCCTCATGCAATTGTTTATGTGCATGTTTAAATAAACCTTACTGTCTTGGTTTAGCGTTTTGAATTACCTTGAAATCTGAATAGCTAATCCATCTGTTGTAATTGGGGAAGGAAACACTTTCCCAGTTTATATTAGTTTCCAATCTATTCCCATTATTGCTGCTTTTTCAAAAAAACTTTATTTTCAACATATGCACAAGCTTTGTGCTCCACCTGCTGGCTGATTATCATTGCTTATTTAATGAAAGCTCTAAATGATCATCAGTGTTGTTGATACAGAATGAAAAACAGTCCAGGGCCAGAGATGGGAGAAAATAATTAGCACTTGGTAAACAGAGAGGGCAAAGTGTTAAGAATTTAGTATTGCTTTCTACATCGGAATGAAACTGTGAAAAGTAGTGGCTACTGTAACCATGTAGGCCTGCAAACCACTATTGCCATTGCGGGTAATGGGCCACAGGATTGTGCTGAATTTGCAAGGCCTCGGGACGGAGGCTTGCCAAGCTTGCTCTCTCTGAACTTTTCTTGACCTGCCCACAGCTTTGTTTTGCTTGGTTTAGCTGTAACAGCAATTTCTCTAATTGACCAGGTGTCTGTGGCTAATTTATTTTGCCTTTGTTTATCTTTTTATGGTATGACTGTAGTTTTATATAGATAGCAGTAACAAGCAGTTATTCTATGTAGAGAATGAGATATTTATGACTCTAAGATAATGATGTAGCATAGGGAAATACAGGCCTGGTACGATTGCAGAGGCCTTGAGAACTGGAGGTGCAGGATGCGGCGTAGAGGAGTAGAGGCAGGGGATGATAAGAGATGGCGCGCAGGCTTGGCACCGGAGACCCTGTGGCTATAAACAACTCACCGATAGTCGGTTAAAGAAATGCAGACCTAGATCTGACAAAACTGGCTTTAGGGGTAACAAAGAGAACAAAAGAATAGTATTTAGTATATGTAAAAGGCACCATATATGGAATATTTGGAGGTACTGTGGAGCTGCAGATTGATGAAGAAAGAGCAAAGGTGTAAAAGCATGTTAGCAAATATAAAAATGACTCCAAGTGGATCCTGAGGTGAGGAAGCAGAAAGCATTAACATGAACATCTTATTGCTCCTGGTGAAGGGACTCCAGATGCTGCCAGCCCACCATAACACCCCAGCACCACCAGTATGAAACTACCAGCCTTGGGACACAGAAGAGCAATGGAAGTGTGAGCATCAGGAACAGGGGTAGAAACTCAGTGTGTGAATAACAGTTCAAATGTATTAATTATCACTATTATTGAGGCTTTCTCTGTATAGAAGTATTCTAACTGCATTATTATTTTTTGGTAACAATTATATTTGGATTAATAGGGATTAGACCCTTAAGATTTTAATTATGCTAACAAAAAAAAAATTCTTGGCTTTATATAAGTTGCGCTTACTTTTTGCCCATAAATAAGAACTGGAGTGTAACAACTGGTGGATAGTGCGCGCAGCCCTCCCGTGAACCTTTGGGGCGCTTTGGAGGACAGCCCTCTGTAAGCTCGTATGGCATCCTTCTGAAGCCCTTACAGCAATTTGGGGCTGTCCTTTTGTCTTGCATCATATGACAATCAGAGAAGGTAAAGGAATAGAGTTAATGTGTGTCCCTATGGTCCTGGTAAGTATCTCGCTTGAACAACGGAATTGATTTATGGCAACCTTGACAGATCCTTGTAAGGATATACAGTGTGTTTCCTGTTTGCCCATGAAGGGAATTTTGAGCGTGACACCCCATTCTAGCCTTTTCTTGATCTTGCTGTAGTCATTAAGTATACAAGTACCCTCCTATCTCAGTTTTAAAAGGATTGTGCACTGGTTTGCAAACATGATATGGCAATGGATGATAATATCAACTCATTTTCAAAAGGTTCATTTCATAGCATTCCACATGCACTGTATATATTCCGTTTTTTATTTTCATCCACAGTAGTAGTAAGCATCTAGTCCACCTGGGAATGTAGCATCCATCACTTCCCTGTTGAGATAATTTAATAAAATTAACCAGGAAATACTTCTACCATCTGGTCATACTGTTTTTAACATAAAAACGCCTTCCACATAATGTCTGTATATGTGAAACTGCTAAATATTTTAAGTTTCGTATTCCAAATTCACTATAAACATTTTGGCAGCCGTTTCAAAAATTGCTGCACCGCTGCGTTGTTTATAGTAGACAGAAAAACTGGGTTAAAAAAACACCGGTCAGGAAATTCTTCTGCTAACTCTCCATCTTAAAGCCAGTCTCTTTTCCCAATGTTACATCTGTGATACGAACCTAAGCTGGTGACTTAAGGAGAGCGGATGAACAAACATTTGCTTTAACTGTTTTTCTGTAAGATGTCAATGCACATTTGTAAAATTATTTATTTTACATAATGCACATGGGTGTCACAATTTACATTCTGTGAGGTCAAGAAGTTAATGATGCAGGCTTCACTGATTATCTTTAATGCATTTCCTTACATTTAAAATAAGATCCTTTTTCTCCCTCACGTCTTAATCCAAACCAAATAGTGATCATGATGAGCTGTGGTGAAAAAGACCTCTTGCATCAGCATTTGGACTTGCCCATTTCCAGCTATATGGAGCAACAGTCTTTTTTTTTTATGCCATTTATTAAGAATGTGGAAGAGTGCAGCTAAGCCATACTCCAAAATCGTTTAAAAAATAAATACAGGCTCTGTCAGAATTTACTCTTTCCTTTTTGGAATTTTACTCTGGAATTACTCCAGGTGCAAAGTTGTAGAATTTCCCACATGTCTGAATTTAACAACTACAGTTCAACTAAAGGCCTTCTTGAGCAGCTTCTAGAAATATTAAGGGGATCAAGAAGAATGTGTTTGAAGTACTTACTAGGATAAGCAAGTCTGTTTCTTCTGTTGCGATTTTCCTATTTGTTTGGTCAGGATAAAGGTGTAAAATATTGCAGATTTCTGTATTGGATTTTAACGCGAGTGAAATACAGGAATACTGAAAGTTGATAATGAACTCTAGTTGTACTTTTTTAGTTCTAACTTCTGGATTGTATGAACAATTAAAGTTCCTGTGAAATTTTAACAAAAATGCAATAAGACATTTTATGCGGATAGAGTTCTCTGCAGATATTTTCTGGTTTTGGATGTTTGTCTGGCTTAGCGTCCTATCTCAAGTGAAGCCATTCCTGCTTGCTGACAAACTGAAGTTTGCAAATGAAACTTGCAGTGTTGGGATCATATTTTAATTTAATTGTTTCTCTTTGCATAAGTCAATCTTCTGTCTTATCCTTCATTTGAAGCTGTAGAGTTTTATACCTTCATCTGTAGAAGAAGCATTACCTTGAATTGTAGAAATCCACATGAATTTTTGAAAGTGTAACTATTAAGTGTCATTTGCAGTAAATAGGTTGTTAAAATAAAATGTAAGCTACTGTCTGTATACATTGCAGGATGTAGTTTCAGCAGTTCTTATGATCCAAAACAATCGTCAGGACTACCACTGCTGGGAGATCTGGAGCTTTCTGAGGGGACCGTACATCCAAAGTACAAGCAGTAATTGCTTATGTTGTTCACTGGCATTTTGATTGCTGAACTTGGAGAACATTGATCTGGAGCGCTATATACATTAGCAAAAGCAATGGATCCTTTCACACATTTTGTCTCTTCATATGCTTGCACCACCGTCTTTCTTAACGTTGGCCATACTGGAGGTATAGTATTGAAGGAAGGAACACAACTTCCAGCTTCCCCTTATGATATGAGGAGGAGTTTTAAGGCCACTCATAATGATGGCAGGAATGCAAGTATGTAGTCTTTGTGAGTTAAGGTTTGAATATCTGCATAGGATCTGTCTACAGTGCATTTCCACTTTAAATATATATATATAGTCTTCACTTTCTCTTAATGAAATGCAATAATTTGTCCATAAAATTGGAAATCTCAGTCATTATTTTCAGTATGTTTTGACAACCATGCATATATTAATTTTCAAAATAGTGAAAGTTCTTTATGTCTCTCTCTGCTACGCTTTGGCTTCCAAGTGGATGAAAGTGGATATTCCTGTAAAAGTGTGTTCTTGGGAATTAGTTGGCTATTTTCCTATTTTTTACTATTGTGCAACTACAGCCTTTAGACTTCCTAAAATAAAAAGTCCCTCTTTCAAATTACTTTTCTGTTTGTTTTCACAGGTGATCAGTCAGCACTTTGAAGGGATACTAGGGAGGGTCAAGTTGAATAGTTTAGTTTGAGCTTTTTCCCTGAGAAGAAAAGGGAAGAATAAAGAAAATAGCCTGAGTTAAGGAGTATCTCTGTTAAGTAGCAGCTTTGCTCCATTAAGCAAGAAGGTCTGTAAAGCAACTGCAAGTGATTAAAGTTATGGGAAGGTATCTTATTGTGAGGAGAGAAACAAAGAACATCTGGCTAAACATTACTACCTTTCTTTCCACTAATGCTGGCTAGGAGTGGGACCCTGCCTAGTGTACTAGTGACCTGTCAAATCACATTTCTAACACACAGAGAACTTCAAAGATGGGAAGCTTCCAGTTGTAGTGATCCTTGCATGGCAGGCTTTAGAAGTTTTGCTTGAAGAGTTACGTATTTAAGTGTTATTTTGCCTATATAGGCACTGTGCCAATAACTTTATTGGTAGAAGGTATATTTCACTCAAGGAGCTAATTTAAGTTTGTCAGCAAAAGTTGATGATTTTGTCAGCAGGAATAAAAATTCCACATGGCTTCGTCAAGCTTGTGCCTACCAAAGGAAAGCTTTGCAATGATGGTTGTTTTCAATTAAAGCCTGATTTGCTTTCTAGCCAGTAGAAGGACACATTTAACATATTTGATATTAACAACAAATTCTGTCAATCATAGTTTCACAGTACTGTTTTGTCTCATTTTGTGCTACTAATCTGATTGTCTTTCAGGAAGCTTCTCAACAACTAGAAGTTGATACTAGCTCCTACATACTTATGGCTAAAAGCTGTAGTTCCTTTGTGTTATTTCTGAATAATCACTTTTAAACTGTTACTTTTTCCCCAACAGCTCATGAAAGGCACACACACAGAGCATTTGCAGTTCACCTTCCTATTGATCTGCCCACTGTGATACATTTACATGGTAATGTAAAGACTGTGGCAAAAGTCACATTGGTGACAAGAACTTGTTGAGTCTGCATGTTAATTCATGTATAAGAAAGTATCAAATCTCTGGTTGAGGCTAAAGAATAAAAAGATTATAGTGTGTCTCTTCTTCTTCACCTGCTGTCCCATTTATGTTCAGACAAACCATAAAAATCCAGCTGTGCTGAAGTTTGTAGTATTTAATTTGTGGACAAGCAAGCTTTTGTACTAAAATTGCAAATTGATAAGCAATTAAGCTACTAATATTTCAGTACATGTGGTTAGAAAACATAGGCATCATCTACTTTTGCTTCTTAAACACAGAGCCTTTGAAGAAAGACGGAAACAAGAAGAAGAAAAAGAACAAAGATTTAGAGAACAAGTTCTGCAACAGAGGAAAATTAAGCTTCAGGAAGCAACTGATAAGTTCCAGCATGCTCATCTGCCTTTTTCTCAGCACAAGCAAATAGGTTTGTAAATTCAAATTTAACCATTATTCACAATACAAGTGTTTTTCTATTAATAGAATATAATTGAGGCAAACAGAACAATTAACTTCACTCAAATTAATTCAGTTCATTAGTATAAGCAAAACATGACTGACAAGAAGCTAGATGTGATACATACAACAAAAGTGGGTAGAAGGAATTAAAAAAAACATTTTTTTTTCTAAAAATTTTATTGTGAAATACTGCATTGTATTCCGGTCACAGTAAGTACAGCACCTCCTTGGGATATTGTGGCTTCCTGGGTTTTCCCCACGTTTTTCACTGCAGTGTGCTTATTGCTTGCAACACTGTGCTTTCACAGCTGGGTGCAAAGTGCTACAAGGCCACTGGAAGTTGCTAGGATAGTATAACGATCCCCTGTTTGAACCCCTGAACATGAAATGGTCAAGAATGTGCATTTTGTTTATGGTTAAGTAAAAGCAGCACTAGCATATATTAATGTATTACATAACTTTTGCTGAATTAGTCAGCTTTTTAAGCTGTTCTCTCGCTGCTGGGAAGTAACTTCAGCTCAGTTCCTGCTTTCTTGGAATTGGTGCAGATTGGCAGGCATTTTTAACAGCATCAGCCAAGTCTGATTTCCAGTCAACTTTCCAGTGTTGAAACTCTTAAGATATGGTATATTACTTAGGTATTCTTTAACAGATTTACTCTCCCAACTGCAATTGCGCCAGCTGTGAGGTAATGTCTCTGACTTCAAGATCAAATGTCAGATTAAAATAACAAAATAGAACAGTACTGGTTTAGGACTTCTTCATAGCTCTACTGACAGCCCAGACTGTGTAACAATATAATGAATCACAATTTTTTTCTTGGTTTTCCTTTATCGAAATTCTGCCTCTGCCACTTTCTGCCCTACTTTTGCTTACTTGAAAGAAGCAACACCTTGTGCCTATCTGGACTCTTTCTTTCTCCGCTAATTCAATTAATAAGTCACAATTTGGCATCTATAAAATATCTGCAAGCCGTGGCTTTGGTTTAGTGCATGAGCGGAATAATCATGATGTAAAAACAAAGTTAGTGCTGGATTTTTTTAAACACCTACTTTTTCAACAGCATAGTCTAAAAACAAATAGCAAAACAGTTGAATACATGTGTTACTGTAAACACTTAAATAGACTGGGGGTTTGTTTCAGAGGAACTAGAGATGCTCCAGCATGTCTAATGATGCTAAACCACTCAGTTTATTGTAACAGTCTGGATTTAGGCTTCCAAACTTAAGAAACTTAACAAAACCATTTATGGTAAAATAGTCCAATTTTAAAAATATTTTTTCCATTGTGTTTTTTATTCTAATCCCCCTAGTCCAGACCAAAGCAGCTTTTCAGTTAGAAGAAGCTCTTGAACAAATTAAAGGATCGGTTTTAACACCAGGACTGTGCTTGCCCAGCAGAAACAAAACCAACTTCAGGTAAGCATTTTTGTTTACGCTGATGATCAAAGGAAGTAAATTGCTTAGTGTATTGAAGAAACAGCAGATGATTACTGTTTAAGAAATTGTAGGCCATTTCTCTAGTGGCAAAGAAAGCATTGCTGTGAACTGTTCCAATGAAACATTATGAAACATCCTTGAGTTGTTTGTGTCCATTTGGTAAAACAGCAGAGGAGATGACACAAACCTTTTCCCTTCAGCGGAATTCTGGGAATAGTCAGGGCTAACCCGGTCCCCGTTCAGTTATAGCCTGACTCAGATTGCCATGGTTATCTGCTGTTCTACGAAGTATAAAGTATTCCGCCTAGATGATTTCTTATTCTCAACCAGATTTTTTCTTTTTCACATTCAATGTTAGTTTAGTTTGTATATTCATCCAATGATCTTATCTTCTTTCCAGCTGTTATTCCTTTAAATTTCTTATCCTCTGTAAGTATCTTGAGCATCCTGATAACAATTTCACCTGCAATTTCATTTCATATCACATACAATTTGAATTGCATACTTTTCACTCTACTCAAGCACTTTTTCTAAGATACCTTGACTTGTCACAGACTGTTTCTTCATGCATAGTTTATCTGCTGTATTTGATACTCCTTCCTGATTATCCCCTTCCTCATATCTCTCATTTCTTTAACGTTTCAGTTCAGGGTTTTATTTTTGTTGTTGCTGCTTTTGTTATTACTATTATTATAATTATTTTCTGCATGCTGTAAATTGTGCAGATGTTCAGAATAGAGACAAATTCCATCTAAAAGGCATCTCCCTACTTTCGAGCTTAAGTGTGTTCTTCATTGTGACATTAATATTCAGTTTGATTACATTTCTACTGCTGATTAAAACATGTTTGCAGGTGATAAACTGGGCAACTGAGAAAATATTTCATACCTCTCAGTGCTAAATACTCATGCTATCTGCTGGCCAACATGCATAAAGTTCTGCAGCTATTACACTGGATTGGCATAATAAAGGAGGATTGCAGCCATAAAAACAAACAAACAAACAAATCTACCTGCTAAATATAAGTTGAAATTATGGCAAAAAATGTAGATGCTTCTGAACCCTGTCTCAGGGCTCCTGATCATTTGTCTCATTTCACTCATAGGCTTGATTAAGGACAGCAGCTCAGTGCCTCTTCCCCCTGCCTTTCTCATTTGTTTGTTTATTTTACATTTCTTCAAACTGCTCCTTGTGTCTCAGGGGCTCACAGCTTTCTCTCAGGACATCTTCAAACCACTTACCATTTCCTTAATTTCTTACAGTATAACATTGCTGTCACTCCATGTTACATTTGTATAATTTTAAAAATTCATTATCCTGTGATAATGATAGTGTGTTCTTTTCATGATTTTCATTTTTATAACCTGATTTCCTACAGAAATTAAATTTATGTGTTCATATTCTTTTACAGTTTGTGTTCCCCTAGTAACGAAATTTGAGAGAGAGCTAAGAATCTCAAAGATAATTCTATTTCTACAAGTCTGAAACTGACAATCTATCAAGGAAGAAATTATTCAAACAAGTGACCCCAGCATGAAAAAGGCTTAAAAGTTGAGTCCACATTGACCTATTGGCAGGTCACAAGCCAATTAGTACAGATAAAAGCACATTAATATCTTGGAACCTGCCACCTTCCCCAGCTGGTAACTAGGAGGCTTGAGTAGGAGCCATATGGGCTGGGTGAAGGAGGATGTAGAGAACATTGCGGGTATGGTAATAAGGGAAAAAGAATGAAGTTATTGCAGTACAGGCTTGTGTATAGGGGCAAGGTATACAAATTAACATGAAATAAAGCTTTGTTTATTCTAATGCTAACAATTTGTCTTCCTTCCTCATGACAGGAAATACTCCATGCATTTTTGTCTGCATCTCACACAATCCCTTAGTAAGCACTGAGATTCAAACCGAACACGTGCTATGCAGCATGGATTCTTCTGGTCTGCTGCAGAAGATGTTAGTGCAGGGATGTTCCTGTTAGTTTTGGTCTGGGAAGCCATAGTTTGTGTGGGTCATAGAAGTGGCATTTCTCTGTTTTCAGACTTGCTTCCAAAAATTGTGCAAAATTCTCTTAGAGGGCAAATAAATTTCTTGCAAATCAGTGCAGCAGAGTAAGCTTTGATACAGAAAAGCATTTTGAGAAAGTTCTCAAAGGTGAAGGTCCTTCAAAACTCACCAGTTCTGAGCTGTAAATCTTTAAAAATGTCTTATAATCCCTTTAATTGGAAATTTTGGGACAGCTAACAACTAACTCAGATGAGGTAGCAGATCCCTTTCTTTATTTCTATCTCTTCTTATGCTTCTATAAACACTCAAACCAAAAATCTTGTATCATCTCTAGAATTCACCCTCCCTCAGAAATAGAACGTATAGAATTCATTGAGTCCCCTTTAAAAGGAAGAAATGAATACTGTATTAAGTATTCAAGATAAATATGGCTGCAGGCCCAACTGGATATAGGTGAATTTTATAAGGTTCCAGAATTCTTAATGTCTATGTTTAAAAAATTGTAAAAAATTAAATTAAGCAATGGAGACATATTACCTCCTCTTGGAGAAAGGCAAAAAATCTTGGAACATGTAATGAGTGAGAGACTGTATTCTGAGTTTGCAGCAGGGCTACTCTGCTTCTAGTAAAGCTTAGTTATTAAATGCTGAAGCAAAGATTTTGGTCAACTCATTATCCAATAGAAATTGGGATGTGTGCACACTGGGTGTGTAAATGGTGTGCTGCTCTTTGTACAAGATATATTTCCCTGTTTGTGTTTAAAAACAGTTGTATTTGTTAGGTTCAGTCTTGGGATAGAAACTAATTATGACAAATCAAAAATGGTCTTTGAAAAAAGTTGGAATGTAGAAACTTTTATAAATATAAATGGTCTAAACATCCAAACAGAAATCAAGAAACTTCCCCCTGCCCAACAGATTTTTTTGGGGGCCAGGTGTATATCAGTCTGGTCCACAGTAACAAAGTCTTTAAAAGTGGACAGGTACAGAAAGTTTTTGGATAGGGAGGTTATCTCCCATTCAAAAGAATACAGAATGCAGTTTTCTGAGTTCTAGAAATAAATATGAGAAGTTGTTCTCCCTTTTTGCTATCAGCCGTCTCATCGGAATTAATAAATTCCATTTTAGACTCTGCCAAATATGTATCTCTGCTTAGGTCAGTGCAATTAAACCAACCTTTTTGGAGTAATGTATAAAATCTTCTGAAAAATAACAGCAATCTTGATGGGATGAAAGTTTCTGTTTTCCATTATCCTAAAATTGTGTTATAATAAATACAGAAAAGGTCTCATTAGACTACCCATTTGACACAGATGTACTAAAAAGAAAAGGGATTGATTTTAACAGGGAGTATAATTTTAGATACAGGAAGAGGATGAAACAGATGAAGGCTCAGAAGAAGGAACTGTGGAAACTTAAGCTGAAGAAATGGAGAGAAATGCAGGAAAGGGGTTATTGAGTTTCTGTACATATATTAGACATATGGTGGCCATCTCCAGCTAGGAACAATATATGTTTCCTAAGAATGCATTTCTGCTGGACAGGCAACAGAGGAGGATGAGGTCTGTGTACGTATTGTGTGACTGCACTCTTCAAATTTGCTCAATGGGGGTGCCAACTGTTAAGGAAGATAGCTTTGTGTGGCATGAAATAAATAGTCATATCTTCTTATAAGTTCCTGCACTGCATATTGCCCATATATGAAAGGAACCGTCATCTTCACCATCACCTTCACTAAAAATGAGGATGGGTAAAATGTGCGTGGTAGATCATCTTGTCAGGCCAGATTCCAATAAAAAAAAAAGAGGGAAATATGTGGAAGTATGATTTTCATATTTAGTTGCATATAGACTAAAAGTTCACTTTTGCCGCAAATTTAGCTAGACACCTTCACCCAGTTGAGCAATATTTAAGGGATCTTGTTGATGCTGCTAAGGAAATATATATGAGAAATACATCCTGGGAATGTTGGAAACTGTCTGCATATTAAATGGACAATAAGGTTTGGTTTGTTACTCAAAATACAGTGATTGCTGAGACAAAGTACCATTTCAAATATTGGACCTGATCAACCTGGTAAAATAAAAGCTGGATCTCCCCTTTCTGGTAAAGGTATACCCATTTTACAAATATCAGTTTATGCTGATAATCTGTTTCCAAGACCTAGTCTCCTTCCACCACCATTTGTAAGCATTGTGGAGTACAACAAATACTTGATCCTAAAACAGCGAGACATAAGCTTGGCTTTCTAATCAATTGTAGGGGTTATGGCTCTACTGAACAGATGTGAGAACTCAAAGCACGGATTTGGTGAGAGATTTCTGTATGTGCCGCTTTGGATATGCCAGACTAAGGGCATTTAGGGCCCTTGAACCAGGTTGGAGCCAAAAGACAGGATTGGTGTCCTTTGCTAAACTGTTCCACCTAGGCAGTCAAGCATAGCTGGCAACCTGGTAATAGTTATACTTCCAGAAGACTAAAGCTTGACTTACCTATGAGCTGGTGGGTTTTGGCATGTGGGTTATTTTTGCTTTTTTTTTTTTTTTTAAGGCCTACCTTTCTTATTGGTTAAAGCTACTTGTTTCTTGGTTTTGTCATCCTTCATATCTACCTAGTTCTTTCTGCTTGTGTTCCAAAACTTGGTTCCTATTTCTAATCATCTTACCCAGCCTTGTTCCAGTTCTATCTGCTTTTTATTCTTGCACATATCTTGTTACACACTCCCTGCCTTCCTAGTCTCTGATTGCACGTTTTCCTTTTCATTTGGCTTCACGTACTTCTTGGCTTTGACTCCTGGATGTCAACCAGCCCCATGGTTCTTGCTGATTCTTATCCTGTAGAAACCTGTGTTTTCCTCTATGTTAATGTGGGCTCACCCTGACCACAGTACCCAGCTACGCTAGCTACTCCAAAGATTTTTTTTCCTCAGGTAGCAAATACAAATTCTTTAATGTACCACATTACTGACGTTATACGTCATCAGTAGAGTTGGGCTCTCTAGATACTACAAAGCCTTCTTGCTATTTGAAGTAAGGGAATATCTGACAGCATCAGTATATGGTTATCCTCTATATCAGCCAACCTTATGGAAAAATAAAGGCCATTTTGCTTGGTTGTTTTTTTTTTTTAAAAACCCTGTGTTCCATTTCTGCAAATGACCAAACTGTTGGCTGACATTTTCCAGAATAATTCAGCCTGAGGCAGTCACCCAACAACCCAATCAGAAGTCTGACTATATAAATAACAGAAGAGAAGGTATAAAATGGAAAGTGTTGAACAGTTTTAGATAGTACTAACAGCACCACCTGTAGTTCCATATAGTACAGCTGTCCTTCACTTGCCAGGCATTTATTGATGATGTATACTTTTGGAAAGGAATAGGTTTAAAAGTGTACAGTTGACACATAGAAATAAGCCAAAGTAATAAGTTATTTGCTTGCATCAAGAACCACAGATGACACTTCATCCTCATCAGCATCTAGAAACGGTTCTTTCCATCAGAAGCAGATTTCGGCAATGGTTGGCTGGGATAAAACAATACAAGAGAGCAGTAGAACAGACATGGATAGTAACCAACTTCTTTTCCAGAAAAATCTGAAAGAAATGCAACAGCTCCTTGAAAAACAGCATCTCAGCAACTTGGAGGTATGATATTTTCATATGATTCATTAAATGATGCTTCTTAAATGTAATAGAAAGTTCCCTGAATGTGATAAAAATGAAAGGTCTGTTAAGCACACTTTACCAAGTAGACAACACGTGAGGGCACACTGGACTATGCCTTACCAATAGATTATTTATAGTAAAATTATACATACTTTTCAGTAAGAAATCAGAGATCTTTAAAAATGTTTGTAAGAATCTTTTCACAAATTCTTCAAAGATATCTGTCATGTTGCCTTTCTTTCTGTGAACCTAAGATTTGTATGTCAGACTTCTTGGCTCTGAAGTAGCTAGCCATTAGTCTATCACAGGAGTCTTGTGCTAGCTCCAAACTTAAATTGGCGGCTTGCAATTTGCACTTAAGTTTCTGCTTTGCTGATTGCTACAACTCAGCACAAAATACTATAGCAGTATAATTATGATAGGTCAAATGTTGGGGTTTTTTTGTTTCTTGTTTTTTTTCCCTGATGTGTGGTGATTTCTTAGGAATGGACTTCAAGTCTCTTGAGATCCTTTTTTGTAATCTTTGGAATAGATGCAGGTGTTCCAGTAACAAGCCCATTAACTTGCTGCCTAAACTACTTTTTGGACACAAAATCAGTTTCAAAAGTAGTAACCTTAGAAACACAGTGAAAATCAAGAAGAACTGAGCTCCGCAGTGATTTCTTGTAACTGCACTTTTAAGTCTGATTTTAGGTCTGTCAGTGTTGTCTTTGATTTTGGAAACATTGTCTTCAATATTACATTTTTTGGAAACAGGAGGACATAATTTTGGACTTATTCTTTTATTTTATAATATCATCTACTGGTACCTGGACTCGTGGTGTCTGAAATGACCTTGACACGATGAAGCACCATCCCTTTATATTAGTGATGGCTAGAGGCATGGGATCATTGATGGCAACAGAGCAAGGGCTTTTCCTTTTAATACATCCATATGGATAACTTTTGAAAGACTGTATACAGTTCAGATATATTTCGAGTTCTTTGATATTGATGTTTTAAGGCACATTCATTTCTGTCTTTGTACCTCCTTTGTTCTGGTGGGTGTTCATGAGAATCTTGAGCACCTGATGGCTAACAGAAAATCTCACTCAACTGGAGTAAATTTCAAAAAGGTTGAGGAGATAAAAAGTGCACTTTGTACTGGCAAGGTTGTTGATTAGGGTTCAGTCTTATTTCCAAGCATAAAAGAAGGAAGAACAAATGGCAATTTATAGAAGACAGCTGATAAAACTGAATTTTAGATAAACACCTTCAAACAAAATACAAAAAGGTGTAAGCTTTTTTTTTTTTTTTTTAATACCACATTGGTATAGCATTTGCAAATCCCTTCCTAAATGATGATGCTGAATTTGGCAGTGGTTGCATTAGGACATCTTAGAATTACAAAAGAAAATGCAATCTTTTGAGAAAAATGTGTAAAGAGATTCTTCTTAATGTATTGTAAGACAACTATATTGTAGTGTATTTTATCAAACACAGTTATCACATTCTAATTGAATTCTAGGGAAAAACTTCTGAGAGTCATGCATGATTTTTTACTCATAGTTTTTTCTAAACGTTATCATCAGCTTTGGACACTGCATATAATACAGGAATTTGTGTTTACAAATTAATGTATTTTTGAAAAAGCTTTGGTTGTGTAAAAAATTTTGCTTTTTTTTCCAGAATGTATTTTTCTGCTACCACTAGGGGTTGCTCAGCTTCTTCCCTGTGATAAATAGTTCAAATTATAAATATTTATACTTCAAACATTTGGACTTTCTTTCTTGAAATTACATGCTTTGGACTCTGATTAGAAAAATAGTTAAGAAAGCTATTGTCATTGTTCTAAGGCCTGAGTTTTGGAAGTTTAATACTCGGATTGTGCTGGTGTGCACGTGCATTGTGACTTCCTGTGATGTGAAATACTATTTATAATACTCTTACTAATAAAATTTATAATTTATAATTATTTATAATACTCTTAATAACACGAATAGGCTTCAGTAGTCTTGTTACTGTCTGTTGTCCAAAGTCATTTCAACAGTGCTTGCCTTTCTGAAACTAATGTCAAAGTATTTCACTGTGCATATGCTTTGCAGTCTAACCATCCATTGAGATCCCTTGACCTCTCTTTGTTTCTGTTTTTACAGGCCCAGCAGGATTATAAAGATTCCTAAAATTCTTTTCTTTCCTACAGGGTAATAAAGTTCTATGTAGGCCCTTACCAGTAGATTTGGTGTGTTCCCTGCTTTCCATCCCTAAAAATTTGTATAGTTTCAGCAGTAAGCCAAGGTTTTTAGTGACCCTTCTACCATTCTCCAAAATTATTTTGCTTAAAATATTGAGAGCAGTAGATTTTATTTTGTGCAACAGTTATGTCTGAGCCAGTACATCAAATTAGTATTTGTTATATGTCCATAAATATGTTCCATTTTGAAGAAATTAATATTGTTAACTTCATTCATAATCAAACGTTTTGTTGCACAGTCCTTTCCTGGGTTTGTTGCAGGCATAAATAAAATCTTTAAGGTGGAGCTGGTAGCGCAGTCTTTAGCTAAAGCTGCATGCAGCTTTTCACCAAAAGACATTACTCCCAAGTGTTTATCATTTTTCCAAATGTTAACTGTTTATGTTGAAATTTCCCATGTCTGGCACCTGCCTTGAATGGCATAATTTAGAAAATTTCCATTAAAATGGCTCAACTGTGACACAGAATAGTATTATTCATATATCTTTTGTCTTTTTCTTTTCACCACCTCTTTAATTTTGTGGCCACACAAAATTGCTTTGCTCAGTACAATATTTTTATGCTCTTTCAGAAAAATACATTATGCTTGAATTAAACTGATTGATGTAACATTTTATCTCTACTGTTTCACTTTTTAAACAAAATACTTGGAAGCAAGAGCTAATTCACAGACTAAACAGGTATAGATTACAACACGGAGATTGTATTTTCCTCTTCCCTTCTTTATATGACCATAATCAGGTTATTCAAGTAGAATCGGTGAAATCCAAATTTAAATCCCTTTCTGATTGATTTGAAGCAGGAATTTTACCTTGGCTCTCCTTTTTTCCAAGCATATTGTGCAGCCATTGAAGTACTCAGTATCAGTCTTTCTATGGATACTGTTCCCCTTGGCAAAAAATGCTTCAATATTTAGTGAAACAGGGACTGGAACACAGGTATTATTTCTCAGAAATTGCAACCCAAACCATGAGGTCAGAGAGTTATCATTATATTATCTCAAATACAATAACATTTTGTATCCTATTATACTGTGTGTGTATTTATATATGTTACATGTGGAATTAAGTCTCTGAGAAATAATGAAGAATATTTTCTAAGTGATGTTCCACTGAATGAAAGCAGCAGATGCTGCAAACACATAGATACGGACATAGCCTTACTTTCATGAGTGAGTTGACTCGTATGACTGTTAGCTCTTTGTGTTACTGTGCTTTTGAGGTTGGACCGTGTCTATGAAATGGAGGTGTTTCAGGGAACTGATGGAAAAACTGTATTCATTTTCAAGTGCATTTGTAGTATGACTGGAATGAGTTACACAAGGGTTCCTTCTGCAAAGTGTATTGTATCAGTCTGACTCTTCAGAGGCATAGACAAGACCAGCATGGAAAAAAGGAGTGCCCGTGTACAGAGTCTCTCCCGAGTGTCAAGAACTTGTAGAATGCTCAGGGCTAGTTAGTGGGAAAACCCTCCTCTTAAGGGGAGGGTTAGGATAAAATGGCATTGGAACTGAAGTCAGATCTGATTTTGAAGAGACCATTCAAAGACTTGAAATAGGTTTCTGTGGTCACCTTAAATCTAGGAATGTTGGCCATTTTTTACTTATAATTGTGAATGTTAACATCCTTTATGTTGATCACTTAAATTATATGACAAACTTGAGCGATTTCCCTACTCATTTTCCTTTTGGTGAGATCAGGGGGGACCAGTTTTTATTAACTTTCAACCAATATTGCAACATACCAGTATCTTCCACATTATTTCACTAATCCAAAATTCACATTTGCTATAAAGGCAAATTGAAATGTATCTCCAGAGTAAATTATTTTACCCAAATTCTCAAACTTGTTTTGATTGTGTATTCCTCAGGAGTAGTTTTTTTCATGTAAAATAGTGGTTTATTCCAAGCCTGGGCTGTATAAAATGGCATTACAGTCCTCATACCTGGCAATCTGGATCTTCAGTCATTTGAAGAGTGTCTTGCCTCAATTCAAAGCCATGCTTGAACAGGTGATAATGTCGGATTGAAGCTGAAACAGCATTTTCACTACAAAATAGTTTGTTTCACAGGTAGATTATACATTAATAAGACTTTGCTTGTGGATAAGTTAGGATTGTTATACATACAGCATAGCTCACAAACCACAGAAACAGGGAAATTGGGAACTGTCATCTAATATATACCAGCTCCTCCTTTACAAGCATATACTTTTTCATAAGAATGGCCATACATATTAACATAACTCCATTTTTGGTTTTACATTCATACACATATATCCATATATATATATATATATGAAATATTTATATATAGTTATGCATTAAATTATTTCTACCATACTTCATAGCTATTTTTAAGTGATTTGTTTTATTGGAACAGAATAATTGTTCATAAATGTAGTTAAAGGAGAAGAACAGAGGGAAAAAATAGCAGTATCTGATCTTTAGTTTACTGCAGTTATGGTAATAATAAAATGCTTGCAGAAGGGGGTGGAAGATACAAAAGTTTGGTCATACTGGTCTGTCAGGATGCTATATTATATTATGATAACTTGGTATTGTCAGAGATAGTATATACTAATGTCTCAAGGGGATGTTGGGAAATCTGTTGCTTTCTCATCAAGATTAAAGTATCACTGTCTAGAGTAATTCTACCCCTTTGAAGATGGCAGAGCTCTGTTTTGTTTTTTTTTTAATGACATAAACCTCTTTTTGTGAAGTGGAAAGCAAAATAGAATTTAACTACTTTTTTCTTCCAGTATTCTGCTTCTGTCCTAGCAGGCTCATGATGGCCTGGGTACACAGAAACTTAGTCACTTTTTTCAATTTTGTACTGTATTAATTATTATAAATCCCCAGCAGCACTTCTGTAGGATTTAGTAGCTCGAGCTTTGCTGTGCAGTTTATGCCTGATACTGCCATATCTCCATAAGGAAGTATGGCTCACCACCTGGGAAATACAGTATTGAACCAGATGCCCAGAATTCAGAGGACAGGAATAAGCAGAGAATAACTGGGACCCAGGAGACTGAAAGATCTTGTGACAAAAAACTTAAAGAATGTCGCTGTTTGAAACAGTGGCGAGAAAAAAAAATACCAGCCTTTAAATTCAGTAGGCTGTTCAGGGGAAGGTAGATGCTGAAATCTTGTACATGTTCTTATAAATCATGTCTGTAAAGTTCTTAAGAGGAATGTATGTCTTGAAAAATATATAATAAAAAAAATGGAATTTGTAAAACAGGTAACATGTAACAGTCACAAAATATGTTTTTCAAGACAAGTGATATATTAATGAAGCATGCAGTGAATGTTGGCAATTACCTGAACCTGTCCATTAGATAAACTTATTTCTAGAGAGGTATAAAAATATATTACTCAAAAATGCTCTTAGATGTATGGTTTCACTTTTAGGTTGCCCTGTGTGGAGTCAGTATTTGGACTTGATGATCCTCGTGGGTCACTTCAAACTCAGGATATTCTGTGATTCCAAAAGTATTTCTGTATCTGACCGTTAGGATTTCCTGATATAAATCCACCTTCTGCCTTGGTTGCTGCTGCACAGTGCACAAGATAGAGTGGAAACATGTTAAAAACTGTTCCATCTTTGCAATGTATTTACATTGCTAAAAGAAAAAGTAATGCTCTTTAGACTGCAAAAATGAATACTAATTTTTTAGCAAGTCAGAGAGACCTGGTAGGATAGTTCCTCAGCTGAACGAAGGATTATTTTAAAAATTATATTCACACACTGTATAGTTGTGGGTCTTTTAGGAGCTGTGTACCAGTCAAATAGTATGAATAATATTTTTCTGATGCTACAGCTCCAGTTGATGTCAACCCTAATGCTTTGCCTCATTTGTGTATTTTACATCAAAATCTGAATAAGAATAAGCCAGGAGGACAGATTCTGAGTTTTCTAGAAGACGAAGAAATATTTTCCTCCATCAATTATTCTTTCCTTCTTTCCCTATAAATCAGACTTTGTTGGAGAGCTTTTCTGAAATGAATAATTTCAGGATGTTGAGTCTCATCATTCAGACCTTAACCATCAGTGAGAGGGAGGATTATTTCTTTGCTTTAAAATGGAAAAAATCTCTGAGAATTATTTCCCCTTCATTTCTGTCTCTAAAGTATTGTCTAGAAATAGCTGCATCTACAAAATATTTTTTAAAACATCATTTGTCCTACAACCTGCAAATTCTAAAAAAAGTGAAAATGGATATGTTTTAGCTGATCTCCTTTCTCCTTTTTGGGATAACCAAAATGCCATTGAATATAACATAGATTGTAAATAGCTATTATTAATTTGCTCATTAAATTCTGTCATAACATTAACATGATTATTAGTTAAGCAATTGAGTTAAGAACACCTAGAATTAATATTGCATATGCATGCCTAATTTTTCTCCATGTCTGTTTGCCTTATGATTGTTTTCAATGATGCAGTCCCATGTTACTTTTGCATGACCATCTCTTAAATGTGCAGGGTGGATGGTGCCTATTCAAAGCAAATTTATTAATGGACTAGAAACAAAGAAGGGACTAATGCATTGTGGTGCTCAGCGCCTCGACATTTAATCATGTTTTTAATAGTATTTAAAAACTAGCATTATGAGTTCCACTTCTGGAGCTGAATGACTAGGTTAGTTTCTGAGAGAGTGAGGCACCTGGGGTAAGGATCCTGAGAACCAGCGCTCTGAGTACTGAGATGCTAAATTAATTAATAGAAAGCAACAGAGAGAAATGTTTAGGAGTTATGTACGTTTACCTCAGGACTTCATTAAAACTGGAAGTCAGAGTGAAACCCTGACGCTCAGTGTTCAGATCACTTATTTTAAAAATCCTTCAAATGAGAGGAAATGGCCTCAAGCTGCACCAGGGTAAGTTTAGGTTAGATATTAGGAAGAACTTCTTCACTGAAAGGGTAGTCAGGCACTGGAACAGGCTGCCCAGGGAAGTGGTTGAGTCTCCATCCCTGGAGGTGTTTAAAAGATGGGTAGATGTGGTGCTTGAGGACATGGTTTAGTGGCGGACTTGGTGGCAGTAGGTTAACGGATGGACCTGATGATCTTAAGGGTCTTTTCCAACCTTAACAATTCTATGATTCTATGATTACAGCTTCCTGAAGTACCTGAGTACCTAAGAAATTGGAAACTTGAGTTCTTTTTATCCCAAGGAGTTTGAACCTGTGTTTCTAGCATCCTGTAATAATTTTCAAAACAAGCAAATCAGGTCCTTTTAAATACTCAGGTTCATAGCTAGCTAGTTTCTGTATCCTAGCTAGCTTGAGCAGAAATCGGGCACTTCGGAGTTAGCCTAGGAAAGACAGGGGTGTTGGTAGGAAGCTTTTCTCTGGTCGTCCTACACCTCCATAGCTTCTTTGGTGGGTTTGGCAGAGTATTCTGCATCTCTTGTGTAACGTAAGCACCAAAGTCCTGCCTCAGTGGCATTTGCTTTCTTGGGTCTGCCCAAATCTTCTGTGAAATCAGTATTATGTAGTGCCATGTACTTTATGTTTTCCAAACTTGCATAGAAAAGAGATTATTCATTTTCTAATGGACTTTCCCATTCCATAGTTGGTAAACTCAAAACCAGTAAAGGCGTTTAGGTATCTCACTGGCTTTGAGAGGTAGCTTTGTATCTGTATGACCATTGGTGTCTTCTGCTTCACAATGAATGCGAAGTATAACATTATATATACACACATCTAACACACAAAGAACCCCTGTAAATAAGCCAGTTGAAATTATCAAAAATAGCAAGTAGTGTGAGCGGTGAGGGGCCTGAGTTTTCAGAGTAGGTAGCATTTTTCCAGCATTTATCTTCAGAAGAGCGTTCCCATTCACCTCTTGGAGCTGTGTACAGTCAGCACTTCTTTTGCAGAAAATGTCAAATATACATATAGCAGCTCTTTAGTGTAACAGCGTTCTGACAGCGTCCTTTGGCAGAAAATTCACTTGTCAAGTTCTCTTAAAATTGTACTTGTTTCAATGTTGTTCTTTCATTGGCTTCATGAAAGATTTCTTAGGCTCATGTTTTCTCTTTGTTTCAGTGCTTGACTGAAATGAAATTGCTTGACACAGCTGTTCTAAGTCTTAAGACATACAAGTGACCTCTTTAACTCTTCATAAGTGTTCCCTTTTCCAGAATACCAAGTATGTGGACAGGCTGGGTTTAGATTTCATGCATTAGGACATAAGATAATGCAGGCAACAGGCAATACAATAAATTGTCCTTATATAACGGAAACAATATGCAAATCCACAAAATAAAAAGATAGTACACTCTATGAACATTTTTGTTTCCTTATCATCCTATAATATTCTCACAGATTAAATCAAATTAAATCATTAGGATTGCCAGGTTTATTTCCCTGTAGCTATTGACCGCTAAAACAGAATGAATAATTGTTGAATGCTTTTTGAGGTCTGCATAAGTAGTTCTAGTCATGCATTTTTACAAGAAAATGTGACAATCATTACAGAGCAGGCTAGAAAGGGAAACAAAATATGTAAATATTATAATGAGAATGATAAGCATCTTTAACGTGTGAAATGATGAAATTGTATGATGCAACGAAATAAATGTAAACTAACCAAATTTGCATGAACTAAGTAAAAGTGAGTATGTGTTTAAATGAGGAATCCTTCTTTATTATTTAGTTCCTAACTCATTTCTGGAAGTTGCCTCAACTGAGATTTTGTGTTCCCATGAGGTTCAAGTCTATTTTCAGCCTCTGGAGCACAACTGGGTAGAATTTTTTTTATCTTAATTTTTGAAAGGTGCAACTTTTCTTGCACCTTCCAGATTTACCAGTTTAAGCTAACCCGCTATTGGAACAGGTGTTTTAAAATCAATCCTTCCAAAATTTTTCCTCAGTTTAATTTACTCATTTTAGAAGCACATGTTTAGCTATACAGGTGCACTTTCCAGATTAGACAAGAAGTAAGCCTGACACCTATAATTTCTTTTTACTGTTTTTTTCCCATCTGAAAATGTCAAAGTTATTTCTTAAATTTGGCATGGTACAGAAAACTCTGAGCATATGCCTTTTCCTTGTTTGGTGAAGTTCAAGCAGAGGTTAACAATATAATTTAGCCAAACATAAAAGTTAATAAATAACTAACAAAGCATTATTTATTCTTTTCTATTAGAAAGACACCAGTTTGTATAGCTTTAGTTTAAAAATGTTCCCCAAAGGGATCTTTCCCTACACTTGTTTCTTTGTTCTTCTATTTAGTTTCTTTATCGCAGATCAGAACTATAATGGAAGACTGCACCAACCTCTGAACGTTTAGTGCAAGATAGGATTTAATTCAATCATAAAAAGTCTTTCAGTACTCACTAAGCTTTTCATTCTGCAATTTAAAATATTTGTACAGCTATAAACTATGCAATACTATGGTATAACAATTTTATTAGAATAAATAAAGTTTTACTAGAAAAATATGTTCTTATTCAATAATTAATTTTATGCATTCTTTAGTAAGTTTTCAAAATGTTAATTCTATTGTAATTGCCAGGGGATATATAATCACTTACCTAGGTTAACAGATTTGCTACTTGAAACATTTTCCATTTAAAGTCACTAATAAAAAAAAAAAAAAAAAATCTTCATTGCATAAGACTGTGTATCTAATGCAGCTTCTCTTAGTTTTTCACCATGATTTTTTCCATCATACGGTATAAAATCACTTAGCTGCTCAGTTGTGTGGAAGTGGCAGAGAGCAAGCAAGTGTATGGGAATGTGAAAATAGTTGATGTGCATGTTTCCCTTGATGTTTATGTGTACTTTCAAATCTTGAACTTAAAAAAAAATATGTATTTAAAACCATGTCAGGTATCTCAGTGTTTGAATGGGAAAGTATTAGTAAAGAAAATGCCTACATAGTACATACATAAAGTCATCTCACTGGCAATTCGCATGGTGCCTGTTGCTCTTATTCATCACTACATTAGTGTTTGACAAAGAAGCTGGGAGAGTGGATGAGGCCTCCGTATGCCCTTAGATCTAACCTGTCCTCATCGATCAGATGGTATCTTCTTCTTTCTGAAAGATGAGAAGAGGGGGTTTCACTGTGGGGGAGTGGGGGGGTGGGTTAATCACTGTGGTTATGATAGCTGAGAGATGTTTGCTATGTTTGCCATGACAAGGTTTAAATCCTCATCACTTGAGGCACTTTGTATGAAAATAAACGTTAGTCTAGTATTATGGAAAAATTCCAGTTTGGGGAAGATCCACTATCAAATCTGCATTTTTATGGATTCTTTTTCATTTTGTAAACTCCCTTACATGTTAGAGTACAAAAACCATCGTGTGCCATAGGGCAATCCAGGAACAGTAGTGTTGTTTAGACAAATCTTATTCCTTTTTTGATATTGTAGCATTGATATAAAACTTAGGATTAAATTTGTTGAACTATGCAGCTCTTTCCTCTGAATTTCATGCCCAAACCACATAATTTTCTTCTGCAATTGCACACAGGTAAATATTGACTTGATGGAAACACTCATGGTGCTATGACTCAAAGTTGTAAAAACAGCAAGCTCATTAGTGATTGTATTTTAGCCTAAGCTCTCATTAATGAAAAATTAGAATCAGCAAAAAAACATTTCTGATAAATCTAACAGTCTGGTTTTATGCCTGTATTTTAGAATTTTCATCAAGAAGGCAAGAAAACAGATGATTCCGAAAGCTTGTCAAGCCTTGACAGTCTTGAGGCTGGAGAACGAAATGGAAATTACACAACACCAAGTGAATCATCTTTGACTACACAGTGTGACTGTGCCCTGTACAAGCCAGAAAAATCACCGACTAGGAATAATGGTTTGCTCTATATAGCTCAAAGTACTTCTTCTAAAAATATGCATCTAAATAATTGTCTGAGAAACGTAGATTCCCAAAACAATCATAACTCACCTATTCATGATCTTTTAGCTAAACATAATGTTCTAACTCCTGATGAACATGTAAACAATTCAAAAGAGGAATCATCTGTTTCTCACAGATCTGCAAAAAAACCTTCAGAGTTCTCTACCTCTGGTGAGCAATCTCTAAATAACACATTTAGTTTTCTGCAAAATATAAAAGAAGAAAGAAGCAAGCCATCTTCTGGAACAGCTAGCACATTAGCCACTGATCATCCTGTTTTCAATCCTAGCAAAGCCTGGGCCAGCCCTGACTCTATTCCAGGAGAAAGAGTTCAGGATCTGATGCAAGATCAGAGTTTTAAAATGACCCCACAAAAAAGAACTATATCTGTGCAAAACTCCAGCCAACCTGTTGCAACATCTATAATCTTATTTCCTAATCAGGGATGTTCCACTGGCATTCCCAGCACAGCTGATACATTACCAAAGGACAAAAACATCAGTATGGAGTTTTTAAAAAACACCTCAGGAAAAATGACTGAAACAAAAGAAGAACATATTAAATGTCTTGATGACATTAATCCAGGATCATCTTTATTTCAGGACATACCAAATGCCTCAGTTCTGTGCGATGTTAAGCAACAGAATAACAAAGAAGAAGAAAAGGGAAATACGGTAGAAACTATGTCAGTGGTGTCTGATGCAGCATTAAATTCTGGCACTCCTGCACAGCACAAAACCCTGAAAAACAATATTCTTGAAAGAAAAAGAGCAAGATTATTCACAAGTATCTTAAAGAAGGAATCTAAATATGAACCCAGTCATTTCAAAGCTGTGGTTATGAACCACAGGATCACTTTTGAAACTCGACCTGTGTCTTCTATCAGAGACAGTTTAGAACTGGCAAAAATAAAAAAGAAATGTGCAGAAAATGAAAAATACAATAGAAAGCTAAGGTGGTGTGATCAAATTAACCGGATAATAATAGAAAATAATGAAAAATGCTATGAAAAAAACACCAGTGAGATATCTTCTGAACAGCTGCAATATGTTCAAACTACAAATAATGCTCCTAAGACTAATTTAAGTATTGTTGCTCAACCTTCAAGCCCCATGTTCTTAAAAAATCATCAAGAAAACGCTCATATATCAAAACCAAATGTTAATACTGTAGAATCAAATAAAAAATACACATCTCTGAATATGTTTATGTCTACTGGATCCTTTTCTGCAAAAAAAGCCTGGATGGTCTCAAAAGATGAAGAAAGTAAACCCCCAGTATGTAGTAATAATTCTAAAATTAATGAGGTTAATCAACTCAAAAATAAGGCAAAAATAACTGGAAGACCAGGATCTGTAAGAGCCCAGCCAAGTTTTATGCCCAAGAAGAGAACAGGCACTATAATCCAACCACAGTCGGCCGCTGAAGCCAACAAATCTCTCAAAGCTCCAGGGAAGTTGGTAGCACCTCACCCACCATCCGCACCTCTGCTGGGAAGGAGAAGAGGCGAAAACGCAGCCAGCCCTGGGTGTCAGCCACTGCTGCCTTCAAGTCTTCAAGCTACCACTCCAAGCAGGAATGATTTAAATGAAAGGCATGTTTTGTTAGCCCATCAGGTTTTAAATAGAAATGGTACAGAAGACAGTGAGGGTATTACTTGTCATTCGGACTTGGCCACGGCGATGCCTACACCTGGCTGCAGCACGGCCAAATACGAACCCTGGGCAAAAAATACTTGTTCTGTAAATAGTGTTCAGACAAGTGCCTGTCAAGATCATTCAGTAACCCGCACTGAAAGAAGACCTGTTAATGCAGAAAATGGATTACATCTCCATCATATCCCAGCAGCTGGAAAAACAAGTCCCTCCTGGCAAGGAGCGCATACTGCCCGAGCTCCAAAAGCCCCTGCTACTGGTAAGAGTCGTGTTTCTGAGTTTGGGGTGGGGGGATGTTCAGAAGAAAGTCTTTTTCAATTACATCACAAATTTGTTTTCAGTTAAAACATCCAGCCTTTCCTCCATTCACACAATACAGCCAGTTCTAACAAGTTTTCACCATTTGTCATTGTCATTTCTATTCTAGTGGTGCTCAGAGGTCTCTCAAGCATCAATCCCCATTTTTAATAGCTCTCTACAATATTAAATGAAAAGGAAGTATTTTTCCTGAGATTATATTCCTGACTAATGAACAGATGTGACAGGTGGTCTAAATAATGATATAGGAGGAAGCGAGTAAATTTATACGCGCAAGTTTTACAAGGTAACTGGGAGTCATAGCTTGTTGTCCAACAGTCACTGCCACCTGAGAGTGAAAGAAATGTACATCTACCATGTTTTTAAATGCTGACACTGTAAATGCCTAAAATTATTAAGGTTTAGTCCCAGTAATAAAATTAATGTTCAAAAAAAATTAAATTTAAGTTTAAAAATAAAGAGCTTCTACTGGAAAAATTTTGCTGTGCTGCAAAGTGTGTCTGATTTATAAAGAATTTTAAGAAATTTTAGGACCAAACCTGCATTTTATTAAAAATTAACCTTGGGAACAATATGATGCAGAGATTGATTGGTAACATAGAGGAAAGATGCATAAGAAGTTTTGGGAGAATAAACTTTATTCTCCTGGTTTTTACCAGTATGTTTCATGGTTTTTGATTTGCCTTGTTTCTCCTCTGCAGCCTAGCTATGTTCTGTGCCCTGGGCACCGGTGGCATCCTTGTGCTTGTAATTTGTATGTTGTTGTGCTGGTTTGCTTCCTATTGAGGGCTGCAGCTGGAGGCAGAGCTCCTGAAGCTGTAGACCCTGCTTCAGGTACAAGCAGCACTCCAAACCACTTAACGTGCTGGGATCACCCCGAGGATTGGCCATGCTGCTCAAAGATACTTTCTAGCAAAATAAGTAATTCCCATAACTTAAAAAAACTAATTTTCTAGTTTTATCTACAGTAATACATAGTTTTAACTATGGAGTGATTCAGAACAGCTCTGTTGTGTGAGAGCAGAGGTAGGTGAATACTCTTGGCCTAAAGCAGGGGTGGCAAATGAGAAACGTTATCTGCTTGTCCATCCTAGTTCAAAGTCAAACAGATGAGCTTAAGATATGTGTGACTATTTGATTTTACATTGGAAATGAATGAAGTCTTGCATTACCATGCCTCGCCTCCAGCAGAGATACTTGCCTCTTGATGTCCTTATTTGCGCATCAGATCAATGAATCGGGAAATTTACGGAGTCAAAGTTGTGTGCGCTGCTAATACTGCCTTCACTGCAGCTTTAATGCTACATCCCCAGTGTAGCTCCAGCTCTTTTAGAGGAAGAGCTGAGTAACCTCTTTTTAAAATTTGAGTGGGTGGCCCTCTCTCAGTATCTGCTTAGATTTCCTGTTTTGAAAGTCTTTATTTTAAATACTCTAGATAATGCTTAATGACTTACTATTATTTGTTCTGTTGCCTGCAAATGCACATAGATCCCCATAGTCTTTGTCCTGAAGTGCTTGCTATGAGAGACTGAATACTGCATTGTTCTTGAGGAAGATATCTGCTGTGGCACTGGTACAGAGTTCAGTGAGGTCTGTGAGGACAGTGTAGAAAATGAGATCTGTTGCAATGCTTGGCCAAACGTACAGAAAGAATAAGTGAGAACAAGATGAATAAATAAAATTGTCATCCGTGAGGATCTTCCTTGAATTGGGCTTCCAGGCTTCAAGTGGTATATCTTCTGGCTGACACCTATTATACTGTAGCTGGCTATTAGAATTATTTTAAGTCCTTTGGTGTTCAATCAGTAAAATGCTTTAAAAATGTGTTTAACAGCCTGTGACAAATACGGGACTAATTCACATGCTTATAGCTAAACAGGGGTAGACTGCTCAGTATCTCATGCCCTTACAGATACTATTGGTTATCATATTTTTGTCTTATGTTTCTCAAAGGAGTCTTTTCCTAGGCATAGATCTAGCATGTCTTGCAAACTAATTAAATTAAATGTTGATCCACATCAATAGAGCAACTTTGGATTTTGTATTTCAGAAAAACATTATGTGATTACTAATACAAGGGGTTGTTTCTTTGCTTCTTTTTAAATTTTCCCCCATATTCAATATAACACGATCACATTTCCTTTTCTTTTCAGGTGCTGTTCAGCACCATGTGTCACATTACAATAATTCGCCTATAACTAAATGGCAACCTCTTAAAGCTAATGTGTCCCATGTTACTAGTGATGGCAGCAGCCAGATGACTAGTTTCAAATCTGCTTCTAGGATCAATGACTTGTTTTCTGCAAATGGTAAGAATTCTGCTTTCTTAAATATCACTGTAATAACAACTAAAGAAATAAAATTCTGTTAAAATCACTAAAAGACCTCTTGGTCTAATCATGAACTGTACATTAAACTGCACATATAAATATTTGTTATGTAAATAAATAGGTAATTTATCTTTCCATATATAAATCAAGTAACTGCATTTCCAAATCAAGTAACTGTGTTTACAAATGAGATATAATATCTCCTTGGATATGTAGATTCCTGACTTGCACATGAAAATGCAGATTTGCATCTCCAGTTTGTATGCATGAAAGTTTAATTAAGAACTGAATTTTAATTTTGAAACTTGATGCTTTAATTTTGAAAATATATTATTACACCAGACAAAACAGAGATAAATTTGAGATACAGTGTCTAGGTTAGACCTCTCTAGCTGAGGGAAAATACTATACAGCAGTACTGCCATTAAAATTAGTATACGGATGTATAAATCAGTAAGATAAATTGCAAAATCCCAAGCTGTACAACTAAGGTTTTAAACCATGACTTTGCCTTCGAATCACACCTGTGTGGCCACACCTGGAGGACTGTGTCCAGTTCTGGGCTCCTCAGTACAGGAGAGACATGGACAGACTGGAGAGAGTCCAATGAACGGCCACAAAGATTATGGGTGGACTGGAGCATCTCTCCTAGGAAGAAGGGCTGAGAGAGCTGGGACTGTTCAGCCTGGAGAAGAGAAGGCCATGGGGGATCTTATCAATGTCTATAAATACCTGGAAGGAAGGTGCAACGAGGACAGAGCCAGGCTCTCTTCAGTGGTGCCCAGTGACAGGACCAGAGGCAATGGGCACAAACTGAAACACAGGACGTTCCCTCTGAACATCAGGAAACACCTTTTTTTACTGTGAGGGTGATGGAGCACTGGCACAGGTTGTCCAGTGACTTTGTGGAGTCTCCATCCTTGGAGATATTCAAAAGCCATCTGACATGGTCCTGGGTAACAAGCTCTAGGTGGCCCTTCTGTAGCAGGGGGGGTTGGGCCAGATGACCCCGAGAGGTCCCTTCCCACCTCTACCATTCTGTGATTCTGTGAATCAAATAAACTGTGTGAACTAGTACATGTTTTCTGCACAGTGCTATGTAATCTTAACAAATGTTGAATCTATTGAGATATAATATACAGCATCTTGGCAACAGGCATTTACTGTGCTGGAAAATTAGACTTTATGATTATTCTCTAAATGCAACTTATTTTCTAAAACATTACTTTTTGGCACATTATTCGATATTTGTTATATCATAGTTCAATGTCTGTTTGTTCTCCCTCTTACTTGGTTAGACCACCTTGTATCTTTGTACAGACCATCTTTATTATCTGGGATTCAAAGTGGGGCTTCACTTAACCTGCTTATAAATGTCCACATACAATCCACATCTGTATCTTATAGTCCTATGCTAACATGAAATTCAATATGCCTTAGAAGTGCCTCTTCCTCTCTTTTCACTATAAGAAAATACATTTAACAAGATCAGATGTATACATACGCAAGGTTAATGTCTAAATTTGGACAGAGACATTTACTCACCATTACTAGTTTTGCTGCTACTACCTTTATATGTTTTTACACATTTTTGGTTTAGTTTTGTATGCATGTCATTTAAGGTGGTCCTGTTACAAGACAAAAGCAGGTTTTTGACAACCATGAAAATAAACACAGAGCTTTTTCAGAACACAGAAGACAAAGTGTAGCTTCTAAAAGATGGAAGCCTACTCATCATGCACAGGTAAATATTGAATACTATAAAAAATAAAAAGCTTATTTATCCTCAAAATTGAAAGAGTTTCAAGAATATCAAAGATTGGTTCAGTGTCACACAATTTTGAATCAATGTGCTTAGTCAGTTTGCTGTCACTGCTAATGAAAAGAATAAGACCAACCAGAATACATCACTGTATTAGTATACACTAACATTTTTGCACTTGAAAGCATTTAGTAATATGAAATAATAAATAAAAAATGTTCAGAAAGTAGTATAGTTACCTTAAATTACACTTAAAATATTCTTATAATATTTTTGATAGAATTCGTTATGTACTGTCCAGCTGAGTCCTGTTCAATCTGCATTTGATCCAGTAGAAAATATGAATAACACCTATAAGTCTGATGAAGGTATAGTAACACATCCCAACTAAATTCTTTGTTATACATAAAGTAGTGACATAATATATCCACTGTGTAACACCGCTTGTGTCTTTTGACATCAGTGATTCTAAGTAAGAAAGGGTAGTTTGTTGTGTAGACCTGATTTGTTTTCACAAAAATGTAAGATATAGCATCGTGTGTCATGATATTGATGGTTTTATGAATGCATTGCAACATATAGTGGAGTTTCATTCCATTCCTGTTTGTATTTAACTGTATGATAGCTCTGTGTGTTATACATAACTGTATGATATGAACAAGTATTGCTTGCTATCGTTACATATTTTCCGAAGTTGGTAGAATGTGCTCTGATGCCAATTGTAAGATGCATCAGTGATCTTAATTACGTCATTTTCTAACATATCATGCTTCTTGACTTTGCCACCTTTTTGATCTTTTAATGTGAATTTTGTGTGTTTCACAGACCTATAGTCATGAAAGCAAGCAGTATATTTAAATGTCATGAGTGCTTCTCATTTGAAGTTACCCCGTAATCTCTTCAGTTTCAGAAAGCACTGTTCAGTTTCTTATGGCAGAAAAACTAGCAAGTACCCCAGCTGCAGAAGATGAAATCCTGGCAGCTATGGAAAGTGTGCAGCCAGCCAGACAGCCCCCGCTGCTTAACAGGGCTCCGTGTCCAGGCATGAGTGCACTTTCAGTAGAAGAACAGAAGATTTTCCAGTCTCTTGATCGTCTCAATCAAAGGCTACAAAGTAAGTTTGATAATAAATAGGATCCTGCATCAAGTGATTAAGTAACTTTATATTTTGTCATCATGGATTAATTTGGATGAAAAACATGAATCCTGTGATAGAAATATGTTTCTTCTTATTTTCTTCATATTATTCTTTACTAAATATAGTAAACAGGAGATCAAAATCAGGAAACCTGTCTTACAGTCAATGAAATTAATTTAAAGTAATGGTGACTTTGCCTTGGTCAAAAAATAATTCAAGATATGACTGCAGGACACCTCCAGAAACTGTCTGAGCCCAACTGTAGCTGTTGTTTCTAACAGATGTTTGTCAAACTGTTCTTTAAAGTGTACAGATACAGATGTATCAGCCTCACTTAGGAATCTGTTCCAATGTTTATCCATCTTAATTTTTTTTGCAATTATTTATGCAAATAATTACC
Organism: Theristicus caerulescens; assembly: GCA_020745775.1. NCBI lineage: Eukaryota > Metazoa > Chordata > Aves > Pelecaniformes > Threskiornithidae > Theristicus > Theristicus caerulescens. The sequence goes on along the minus strand of CM036559.1, from coordinate 117,753,855 downwards.
CTTTATATTATACACCCCATATTTTTGCAAATATAACCCTTTATAATGAATGGCTTTTCAATTCCTTTCTTCTAGCCTTTTAGGATGTTCCCCTTCTCCATGAATTCTTAAAGATCACAAATACAGTTCTGAGATTGCTGCAGCCAAATCTGAATGTTTATGTGAATATCACTCGCACAACTATTTTAAAAATCTCAAACTTACCTGAGCGTTCTCTAACCTATTCTTTCTCTATGCCAGGCTGATTTCTTACCTGCTTTATACTGGTGCTTTTTATATGAGCTGTCCCATCACAGTTGACATTCTATTGAAGAATGTGGGGGAAAAGTCTGTACTTGTTCTTGATAATTTTTTCTCTCCAGTGATTAGTTAGCCAACACTTTCATTTGTCATCCTATTATAACTAACATATTCATAGAACAAACTTACTTTTTGGGTCTCTTGCTACTGTATGTAATGGTTAGTATTTGCTTTGACCTACCTGATCATCCAGGTCTTTCATAAAAATTCCCATTAGTTTGACATAGTTTCTGCATTTTGTGTGCCCCATCCTGTATTTGAAATCAACGGGGACCTTGTGCCTTAGTCCACATGGTCTCTGCACTGGACTGCCTGGCTTTCCATACCATTGGAATAACTTCTGCTTGCCATTTTTGCTGTTTATGAACTGCCAGCTCTCCTGAATTTTGTGTTTTCCTTAGACTTCTTTCATATAAAATTTTACATGCCAATTATTTGAGTTTATAAGAGTCTGCTTTCTTGAAGTCCATTGATTTTATTTTGGTATTCTCCTTCTTTTCCTTGTGGACTGCACCATTTCATGGTCAGGTTACCCACATTTACCTCTCTATTGACTGGAATCAAACTAAACCAAGACTTACTAAGCTCCTGCACAGTATCTGTACGTTTCTACCTCAGATGGTGGCTTGCTTGACTTTGAGGAAAAAGGCTTCAGTTTCCTGTAAACTGCAACAGCAGAATAAAAGATCTTTGCAACCACTTAGAAACTTTCTGCAGGTGTAGTGCACAATTCCTGCTCCCATCAAACAGTGGCTCAGAATTTCATTATATCGTACCTCACGGTTATTGCTTCCAGGCAAACAGAAGTGAAGAATTCCGTCTTTTGTCAGAGAGGAGTTTTAGTATGATGTGCTCGGGTTAAGAACATAGATATGAAAAGAGAAATACAAGAAAATAGAAAATAAATTGCTGTATAAATAACAGAGAAATAACAAAGAAATAGAGGCAAAGGTAAATGCAGGAAAGGAACTGGGAGCAAGAAAGCTGAAGTTTGCAAAGTGTGAAAAGGAAAACTGTGCAAACTATTAGAAAAGTACGTAAGGAATATGAAAGAAACAATGAAAGAATCATAGGAGTTGACTGATTGCAAATGAAGTAACTGTGAAAATTAATGTAATACATATATAGATATGTATCCTAGAAAGTTAATTAGCTTGCCTAATTATTTGGGGATTAAAATTGGTAATAAGAAGCTGTGAAATTTTACAGGTAGACTTACATGACAGGTAAGTACATGTAAGTATGTACCTGTGAGTAAGTAAGTGAAGTGTTGTAAACCGTGACCTTTTTGAACCCCTTTTTTTGGCTTTGTTTTCACATGTTACCAAATGAAGTGACTAAAACTGTGTACCTTCATAGCAGTCTTTTTAATGAATAACAGTTAGTGACTAGCCAATCTAAGTCTGGAGTTTTTGTTGCCAGCTTAGAGTAGCGGGCATTCTGTTCTCTAGCTTTAGTTTTCTTTATTGACACTAAATTTTTTTTTCAGATAATAGTATCTAGCTGCAAATTTTTAAAAAACAGATACGGCATATACTTCAGCAGCTGTTGGTAGGGGAAAAAGAACAGTGCTATTAAACTACATTTCCACAATCTTCGGGAAGTTTTGTGTTCAATATTTGACTGTGAATCACATTTCTATTGTAGTATTTGGTTTACATAATGTTTATGATATACTTTTATGCTGGTTTTAGATGTTGAAGAAGCCATTACCAGAAACCCATCTGCTTCAAATATTTTGCAGATAATCACCCCTTTAGTAAGTATTTAATTTAAATATGTTCAGCTTTAATTCCTACAAACTGACCTTATGGCTTATTTTACAGTAAGAATATAATTGAAAATATTGACATCAATCTGTTCAACTGGCTTGCCAGATTTTCAGATTTCTATTTAAGTAAAAAAAAAACCACACATATGAACTTTATAGTACTGTAAACAGGATTTAACAGTTTATACCAGACTGCCTCATCCTCTGGCTTCATTTTCCTTTTGGAATCTGAAGACACTTGCAAAGTCCGGGAATTTCAAGAACTTTTAAGGAATAGTAATTTAGCAGGGTCCATTTGAACTATCTATAGCTCATAATTAATTTGTATTTCTCAATAACGTAGAGATGAAAGGGGGAATGATGCATGGTAGTGCATAAAATAATTGGTAATACAATGAATTCTTACTTTGACCTGCAGATATGCCATGTTCTGTAAGTGATAGATATTACCTTTCTTCAATAAGTGCTTGTATTTTGTTTCATATATTCTAGATCTTGTCAGTTTGAAACAAAATAATCATGATACCTGGAATAGAAAGAACTGAATAGGCAGATGGGTGTCTGAAGTACAAAATTTACATTTCAAATGTTCAGTTTATAATGCAGGAGTTAGTATTTATAATTTTGTATTCTCAGTCTGCTCCTTTACTATATATTTGTACTGAGGAAAAAATATGGAAAGATGACTGTATACTTCACATACTTTATATACTTTCACATACTTCATACACTTTACTGGATAAACTGTTACCAAAATGTCAGAGAAAATACTCTTTATTCAGAAGGCTTTTGCCACTTACTGAGTTTGAGACTGAAAAATCCCAGAAAGTATCCAGGCTCCTAAATTCAAAATGATTGCCTGGTTTTGAAGTGGGACTGTGAAAAGAACAGAGAGCACATCATTACCTCTCTTCTTGTGAATCCTAGCAGTAGGTGTGACTTGGAACCTCAGCTTCCTCTCTTCTGCCTCCTGTCTTTCTTACAAATTTAATTCTTTATGACTAAACAACTTGTAAATTTTGCATTTTTCAGCAATTAGTGTAGCATAGCTACATTTATTGGATCTAACTGTGTTTTACTAAAGCATTTTTGAGCTTGTATGTTCTCTGGGGCTTTTTTCATAGCCTGTCCTACTTAAGAAAAAAAAAAAAGCTGTTCCCCCCACCAAAGCATTTTCCTGGCTTTCAGTAGTCAGACTTCTTGGCTGGCTGGGCTGTGACAAAGCTTTCACCCACTAATTCTTCATCCACAAGATTTTTGTTTCATGAACAAGATCTAAACACTAGACATTACTCAGGCTGTCCAGTCTCTGGAACTGTAAGTTCTCAGATGGACGTTTCAGACCCTTCTTTCCCTGCAAGTATATACTTAAGCATTTAAAGAGGTGTCCAGCTGTAGATACACATTCAGATCTCAGGCACTGGCTTGGAATTCGTCTTGATGATAAGAGTGAACAACTGTCACACAAGTTCCCAGCTGCAGAAAAAGTAGAGATGACTGAGATTTCATCAAATCTTCTGCTATGAGAAGCAATGGGATTTAAAATTTTTACTTCACCAAGAGAACAACCTGCTTCAGCTCTCCTAGTTTCAGAGCATCCAAATAAAGCATGGGTATTCACTCACTAATTCGTGTGAATGACATTGTACCCTGTAATACCAACCTCTAAATCCAGATGAAGGTGCACAGTTGTTTATATAATGGAAAACAGATCACATGATATCATCAAATGATGTTTCTTGAGCGTTATATTATACATAATCACATTTCTGTTTATATACATGTATATCTCATTATTCCCCATTTTATTATAGAGTATTCAGCAACATATATCCTCCCCTTTGGCGAACACTACAATAGCCTCACAGCAGTACCAGAATGCCTCAGCTAGCAATCGACTGCAATTGTACAGGAGATACTGACATTATCTGCTCTAGGATATTGCAGCTTTATGGACTTCATATGTAATGTATATACTATTTGACACTATAAAATTCGCAACAAAATATAGATGAAAGCAGGAATTCAAATAATGAATGTCAATTGACTGGTAAGCATTTTTAGGGTAATTAAGTCTATTTTATTAAGCACTTTATTGTTAAATTAAAAGAATAAAAATACTTCACATTTTTAATGTTTGTATTGGTTGTGTAAATTTCCTGTACCTATAATTAAAGGAAAGGAAAACAAATATTTTACTACTGAGATTATGTATAAACTACCTTCCTAACTTCTCATGGTTTTTACGATTCACTAATAGATTCTATTACAACTGTAAAAGATATACTGTAAAAGTGATTTGACTATCAGTAAATAACACATAGAGTTTCACCTTTTATCTCTATATTGGTGGCTGTATTGCAAATTACAGCAGACTATGTGTTGCCCTTATTCAGCAGCTACATCTGATGGCTCTAAAGCTGACTGTGCTCCCAACATCATACTTCTCCTAGCACATGCTCCTGCAGTTCGTGTTGAATTTGTTGGAGATTCCTGTTCTTCAGATTTTCCCAACAACATTTATCAACACTTGCACTTAAAGAGGAATTGTGCCTCAGCTCCTCATGTAAAGACCCCCAGGCCGAAATTGTCAGGGAATTAGCAAGAAAGGTGCTTTGGAAGGAAGCTACAACTAATGGTATGTAGATGCACTTTCACTGAAGCAGTAGGGAAACCTCTCTACATCAATGTCAGTTGTAGGCTAAAACAATTATTGTAGAAACACAAAACCATAAGCACCCATCTAGCTCATCAGCATAAGCTGGTTTTTGGTTTTCCTGATTAGCTTTACCTTTGTAATCTATATTACACAGTCTCCACGTAATGAGAGTTACAAGGAAGCAAAGTGGGGACAACAGGCCTGGAGATGAGGACTCTGTTCCTGTGTTTAAGATACCCAGATGGAGCCAAATATTAATATATTCTGCATAAGGGCATATATAGTCTAAGAACATGTCTGTGTGTCTTTCTGCAGAGCTAGATGCGCTTGCAGTTTTCCTTGCAAGTGATTATTTTGGAGGGACAGATTGGTTTTGGTAGTCTTGGATTGGCAGATTATACATTGATCCCTCGACTTTAAATTCAGTTGTAGCATGACGATTAACATATCACCAGATTTGACATATTTGGTGATAACCCTGTCTGCATTGTTATGTCAGTTCTAGATTAAAGGCCTTTTGTTAGTTAATCAGCACGATGATACCTAAATCTGTGAAGTTAGTTAATTGCTAAGGAGCAGTAACTTTTAAACCTTCTCTCTTTTGCTCTTCCTCTGCTGTTTCCGTACAAAGTAGGTAAACATTACAACAAGCTGTAGAAGGTATATACAACGCATAGAACTGATCAGCAAATCTAAGCTGGTAATTAGCTGCAAGAAGCAATAAAAGCAATTTGCTACATCTCTGGATTTCTAACTCCATGTTAGACACCCGATTTTCCCTTTGTATCTATACAGTAAGAATTGCGGGGTTAGTCCGGGGGCTTAAGCACTAACATATTTCCACCAGAGATGTGCCCGAAGCCCAGCCAGTGTCATCGCGAGCCTTTGTTAAAGTGCAGGGGAGCTTACGAGAGCTGCGGTTCAGGGCTGGGCTCAGCGCTGTACCGGTGCAACCACGGGAACATGCCCTCAGAAGGACACTGGCGTTTCTCTGAATGGAATGCATCTTCCCCAAAACAGCAATCAAATTATTATTTTGCAGAAGTATTTTTAAAGCTCTGTTACTCCCCATCGTACCAAGATCATCATACCATTATCTTTAATAAGTGCTGCCACTGCCTAGGAGGGAACCAGCCTGTGAAAAGGAGAGATGGGGAAAACCTGCACCATCATAGCAGTGGCCCATTTATCCGGGGATTAGAGCTACCTGCCGGTGCGTGGTGTCAGCCAAGACTACGGCGAGCTCCATTTGTAGCGAACAGCTAGCATAAGAAATTTTACAAAGGAGATTTAGGGAAAGATTCATTTTTTTCAAAATGATGTTTTGAAGAATGGAATAATGCTACCTTTCCTGTCTAGCTAGGCATTGCAACATCTTTGGAGGAAAAGTCTGATTGATAGGTTCAAAGGGGCTGACTTCAGTCTGGAGCCTGTTAAGATAAACTGTATTTAAACATCAAAATTGCAGAAACTTGGTGTCTTATGATCACTGTTGCAGTCCGTCCTGACACTGCTGCCAGAAAAGGGAAACTATAGCTGCAGTCCAGGCGCCTAAAGGATTCTGATGTCTGTCAGTACTTATGGGGTCTTTGGTGCTCAAATACCTGTAAAATTCCCAGCAAAAGACACGCGTGTGTCCTCAGAGCAAATGAACAAAGGCCTTCTGAGTTGGAACTCAAAATTGGTTTGCACTGAAAATACTGAGCCCTTACATCTCTGTTGTATGCAGTACACTGCGACATTCCAGGATGGCGAGGATTTAATACTTAAATAGCGAGGGAAAGTTTCCCCACAGAGATTAAGAGAGGGGAAAGCAAATAACCCAAATACCAGAGGCCATGGATCAAAACCAGCCCTGCTAGTCAGCGAGCCAGAGCACCAGCTTAACCAGGTTCCTTCTCCTGTTAATCCGGTTAGGTGGCAAAAGCAAAGCCCATGCGTCAGCTTCCTCTCTTAATTACATGGAGAGATTTTTTTTCAAAAACAGGTGCCTGCATTTAAGTTTCTAGGAAAATATTTTCAAATTAGTTATTTGATTTAGGGTTACGGGCCTCTGCTCAAAGATAATACCCTTGCTTCCTACATCACTTTGGCTCTTTTGACAATACTGAAGTACAGTTTTTGTTCAGGTGTCCAAACAGCGTGGCTCTGAGACACCAGGAACGTGCACTGCAAGAGTGGACCCAGAGGCAGCTGCTGGATTCTCAGCACTTGTGAAGAGCCCACAAGTGCTTTTGTTCCCATTAGCTGATGGTTATTCTTCAGATTGATGTTTCCAGGCTTTTCTACTCATCACACAGAAATTAAAAAAAAAAAAAGGCTTTAATTTTAAGGCTTAATTTTATTTTTCAAGTATAAGGAAAAGTAACTATGTTAAAATCAACAGGCTTGGTTTAGACGCAAACATATTAAAATTTGGGTACCTCAGATTTCTTTCAAAAACTCTTCACTTTGCCTACCACTTTTGCTGTTTTTTCAAGAAATTAGTCCATGTTCTCTCTACAATAAAATTTTATTATGAAGAGAAAACATGAAAACCAGGTTAAAGTTATGGTTTCCAATACAAGCCTAAATTAAAAAAAAAAAAAAGAGAGAACATAAACTGTCTTTAAATGTGCACCTACATGCCTGAATTTCAACTTGATTGAACACCCACAGGGGCGGTTTCGGGTGCAACTGCAGCTCAGTGCTTTTACAGAGAATGACATGCAAGTGGTCCCAAAACATAACCCCGTGTCCTTGGTACATATCCTTGCCCGTGTGATGAAGTATCCTTTAAGCAAAAGGCTAAAGGCCAATAGGCCTCATGAAGTCGTACAGGAGAGCCA